>CM077670.1:109680000-119680000 GCA_039707655.1 Elymus sibiricus
TGCATACTGGATCCTCAATTAATGATGTGACAACATAAATTCAAGTTTGAGAAGAGATATGGAGGATCAAGGATACTAGCACATGTTTCATACAATAGAATTAACAGCAAAGCACATAATCAGTCACTTAACAACTCCTTGCAAGAAAACCCTTCGAAAGCAAAAAAAATTGAAACAGAGCAGCCGTATTAGTAGTTTCAGAACCAGAATTCGTGAATAGGAGTGAACGGCACCAGACAAATAGTGTATTCAGATGCGTGATCAAACTCGAAAACATGACAGCTTACACTACTAATATAAGCAGTGACGAAGTCAAATAATCTGATATGCGATGAAATAATCAATTAAGGCGTGTGTGTCACCGAGTAAGTGGCGCGCCCAAATCTAACCACGAAACAAACAGATCTGCGACGAAGTAGTGGCTGCTTTTCTGCATTCTACCGATGGCTTAGGTTTATTTAATTCCACTAATCTGAATGAAGTCGCACTTGAGCAAAGAATGCTGGGCAGAGTACTAACATAGTTTAGGGAAAACTATGTGCTGAAAGGAAGTGGTTGTACAGCTAAGGCTGAATTTTCATAATGTATTCAGATCCCTGACGGCAGACTATTGCACAATTCAAAAATCTGTCCCAATTGTGAGTAGGAATGACTAGATGGACACGGTGAAAGATGGATTAAACTCACTAGAATAAGAGGAATGCCTTTGGAGATGTGGTCACAGCCCATGACGACATCGTTCCTGCAAGACAAATGGAAAGTTGGAAGAAAAAAGGGTGAGAAACAATGATGTGATACGACAGCTGAGTGGAGAAAATTTGAGGCACGACGTTCTACCTCTCAAGCTAGGCTGCTAAGGCGAACCAACCTGTGGTTGGATGGTTAGAGGGATTGTGGTATCCCCATTCCATCAGGGTTCAAATCCTGGTGCTCGCATTTATTCCTGTGATTATTTCAGGATTTCCAGCGATGCGCATTCAGTGGGAGGAGACGTTCCCGTCGATGACGAGGTGCCTACGGTGACTTCGTAAATTTCAAGATGATATGCCGGCTCAGTCTCTCGGAGGTGCTCATAGGGGTAGGGTGTACATGTGTGCGTTCATAGGGGTGAGTGTATGCGCGTGTATATGAGCGCTTGCGTCTGTACTGTGTTCAAAAAAAAAAAAGCTAGGCTGCTAAGCCTCTGCAAGAAGATGGCGGTGCAAGAAATGTTGTCATGATTAGCTCTGAAATTTTCATCAAATTTCCACAAGACGTCAAGACTCCATTCTCAAGAGCATACTGCCATACTGTATGAAGTTGCAACAAACCAGAAACCAACCATAGCAGATGAGGAAACTAGCAAAATTTTGTCTGATTTTCAAATCCATACTCCCTCCGTTCCAAAATATAGTGCGTCCTCGGTTTTCGTGCTTCAACTTTGACCATAAATTTGACCAACGAGACCGACTGCGACGGGGCAAAAATTATACCAATGAATTCGTATTCGAAAGAAGTTTTCAATTATATAATTTTTGCTCCCGTCGCAGTCGGTCTCGTTGGTTAAATTTATGGTCAAAGTTAAACCTCGGGAAGCGACGGACGCACTATATTTTGGAACGGAGGGAATATCATTCTCCCACAAATGTTTTGTCCTAATTAATACTACCGGTATATACACACAAACACACACGAATTTACTAAGCCTAGAGCACGGCAACAACAAGCAGCAGAAGCGATCACAAGCCAAACCAAACCCAACCCAAGAGCAAAATTAAATCTCCTGCCCGCGCTACAACGGCCCGGATCTCGCCACGCGGTTGTCCACCTCCATCTCGGCCGCCCAATCCGCCGCCCGCCTCCCCGACGCGAACCGCATGACCCCTCCAAGCCCGGGCGCCGGCGCCGGCGCGGCCTCTTCTTTCTCGACCACCTTCAACTCCCTTCGCCTCGCCGCTGGTGGCGGGGGAGGCGGGGACCAGTCGACGCTCTCCACGGCGCTCTTCCGCGAGCGGCTGCGGCGCATGAGGAAGCCGAGCCCAGGGCAGCAACCGGAGGAAGGGCACTGCCTGGAGTCCGAGGGGGGCGGGCGAGGCCGGCGCCGGGCCCTCTCGCGCTCGGAAAGCACCTTGCCGATGCACGAGACCTTGGGGGAGCTGGGCTCGTCCTCCGGGACGGCGGGCCTCGGGTTGCGGCCGCCGCCGCCGGTCTTGGCCTTCTTGGGGAACATGGCGGGCGGGTGCTGCTGGTGGGTCCGCCGCGCGCCGCCCTGGCCGAGCTTCCCGGAGAGGCCGATGATGGGCGCCGCCGTGGGCTTGAGGTTCCCGGAGAAGCGCTGCGACGCGGCGCCGTTGTGGTGGTGGTGGTGCTGGCCGGGCGCGGCGGGGTTGTGGGCCTTGAGGAGGCACTTGGGGTTGGTGTTCTCCTTGAGGGAGTCGTCGCGGTCGTACACGCCGCCCACGTCCTCCCAGGCGACGTCGTCGCCGATGCGCAGCCGCGTCGAGTCCGGCGGGTAGCCGCCGCGGTCCCGCGAAGTCGAAGTCGCCATGAGAGAGGAGGAGAGATTGGTGGGAGGAGGAGGGGAGGAGAGGAAGAAGTCGTCGGCCAGTTCCGGTTGGTCGGCGTGTGGCGCGGTTTAAAAGGAGGGAGGGAGTCGTATGCGCTAGCGTCGTTGGGGATTGCCGGGAGCGTGGCTGGGTGCGGGTGGGCGTCGTTTTCTTTCGCTTCGATGTGTTTTTTCCTCTCGGTTTAGTAAACGGTTTACCAAAAGTCGGAGTAGAGATGTGGTTTGTGTGGGCCTGGTTTGCAACACGCCGGGATCAGGATGGCTCCAGGAAAACCGTGTTCCAGATTCTAGAAGCACTAGTGTGTGTTGTGATGCTACCGTGGGCGGGGAAGACCAGTAAAGAATCTTGCGTGGAGAACTTTTCTGAAAATTCAAGTTTACTATAGTAGCTAATTGCCGATTTGAGTATGTATAAGAGGAGGCAAGAATATGTTTGATTTAGTTTAGGTTTTGGTAAGATCTGATTTGATTTGGGAATATGTATGGAAGACAAAAAAAACGTTTTAATTTAGTTGAGTTTTTGGTAATATTTGATTTGATTTTATTGAGGAATACATGACAAGATTTTGATAAGATTTGAATGAGTTAATGTAGAATATGATTTTTAGTAGGACAAAGAAAGGGAAGTACTGATTAGATTTAGATTTATTCCAAACCAAGGAAGGGGTCGTAGAAAGAAAAACAAAAACGTAGAGGGGAGTGGGAGGAGGTTACGAAAGTAGAGATTTTTTTTAATGTTGTGAGCATGGGAAAACCTAGTACGATATCCTCCGGGATCCCCATCACAATTCAGGGCACTAAACTCATGAGTCAAACCCACCCGGGAAAACCACAAACGCATTTGGTCGCATGAGAAGCAGGTGGTTTTTCGACCCGATCCGTATCATTTCCACAGGGTACAATCCACGTCTCTAAAGGTCGGGAAGAAAACCCTCGACCCCCCCCCCCCCCCCTTCTCTCTCTCTCTATACCGATCGAGAGGTGACGACGCACATCTCGATCTCCTCCGCCTAGCGAGTGAGAGCAGCACATCTGTCTTCCTCTGACGATGTCCCCCACTGCTAGCCTCCGAGTTTCTTTGCCGTCCGGCAATGACTCAGTGGTCGTCTCCTTCCTCGGGTTCCACCACGCCACAAAGCTTTTGTCCCCTCTGGCAACGGTGATCGCCCGACGGCTATCTTCCTTGTCCTTCAACTAAGGATAGTGCCCTCCTCTCCTCATTCTCCACCTCGTTTTTTTCCATGTTTATGCCTCCCCCCCCCCCCCCCCCCCCCGCCCCCCCACCCACCCAACGAGCTCCTTGCAAATCCACAGACGTCATATGTTTCCTCACGAGACAAAGGGGCGCCAATTAACCAAAGGGAAAGGGGGATCATTCCCAGGGGATAAAAGGGATCCCTTGTGCTCGTGAAAAATCTCCCACTTGGGTTTGTTACCTTGGATAGTCCCTCCCTTACAACCAAACAAAGCCTAAAGGTGTGGGAGCACAGGATATGCAATCCCTTGGGTATATCAACGTTTTCTTCTTCATGCAGCTATCAGTAGTGCATCCTCAACAAAATTTGATGTCACCTCTGGATCTCCGAAGCACCCTCGAAGCCAGGGCAGCGTTGTTGATGCTACGACTGGGAAGTCGTCGAGCAAAGTAAGAAGATACCAAAACAGCAAATTGAGGACCAGACCGTTGTCCCAGAGAAGAAGGCAACGAAGAAAGCTGGACAATCATCCCAGTTCTGGACAAACTGCCTCACTTGCTTCCCTGCGAAGCCGTGCTTCGACGCACGGAGAAGGAGCTAGCAGACCAAAACACGAACTGTCATCGTCCACACCGTCGAGGACCACCTTTACGAACCAACGACAAAATGAGGCCTTGGACTTCGCCGAGACCGAAGCTCACACACTCTCCGCCAATGCTGAAATGCACCGACAAAAGAAGGACATGACAGGAGGGCCTTATTCCACACCGTCGATGACACCATCCGATCACAACCACCGGCAAACATCTAGGCTGAACCCTAGCAACCGGATTTCCCCCAGCCTCACTGGCGCTGGCCGGAAGATACCCGGAGCCGACGAAGACGGTGGCGGCACGTTCACCCACCAGAGAAACCCTAGCCGCCTTTCTTGCCGTGAGAAATCGGAGGCGCGATTGCTTTTTGGCAAGTCAGCTTTGCCTTTGCGTATATCTCTCTGCCCGTTAATCGTGTGCACGTACGTGTGCCACTGGTGCAGTGCACCGGGCCTAGATAAGATAAGTCGCTGAGAAGGATCGCACCAACCAAGAGAGCGCGAGGTTCGATGCGATGTCGCGTACCCATCTGGGCAGCTGCACTGTAGTACTACTATGCTATACAAAAATGAAAACTTTGGGATTAACTACGACGACGACGACGTGTTTAGACCGCTCCGAGCACGCAGTTGCCCGTTTCCTAAGCTAAATGAAACCAGTAGCTAGTGCTGCAGCTGGCGCGGCCGACCGGGCGCAGGCGGCTGTACTGTACATGTATTCCCTCATTTCCCGCGGTTTCTTGGACTTTTTTGACCTTGGACTCTGCAGGACCAGGGTCCCACGCACCCTGGATATCTTGCTCTTCAAACAATGGGGGTAGACCGGAGACTGCCACCATCAAGTAGCAAGTTCAAATATTTCTCTGCTTAATTAAATTTACGACTAATTAATTAAACTGTTGTGGCCGTCTCCATCAAGCGATGAACTAGAGGCTGGATCGGCAATCGTCATTTTCAAGAAAAGAACATTTAAACTAAATGACATGATGGGGGGTGACTAAGAAGGTGCCATCTCATTGTTGAGCATATATAGGTCCTGTTGGAGCAGTTGACCAGTTACCATCATGTCAGTACGACCTCACTGCTTCCCTCTAGATGACTCGTGCTAAACAGCTCAACTACTATGACTTCAGCAGTCACCTCACTCGGCTCCTGTATCTATCAATCACTAGGCCCTGCTTCTTAGTTTCTCGTGATTTGAACATTCCAACGTACAATCAACGTAAGTAATATATACCCCCATCAGATCGATTATTGCTGGGTCACAACAACCGCTGTGACTGGGTAATCTTTATTTATGATTTTCTACTTTTTTGCGTCAATTGTGCACAAACTCTTCATGTATTAATAAAAACAATGCGGCTTTTTTTTTTGCTACTAAAGAAAAGAACAAACGGAAAATATCATGGAGGATAGAACTCCTCCCTGGCCTCATCCGCACAATGAAAATAGGAGTATTCCATATATTTTTTTTTGCGGAACTCAAACTTGTATTACTCAATAATAGTGTTCGTACAATCGCTGATTGCAATCTCCAGCACTTCCGGAGGACCTGACCCTAGCCATGTCATGGTCCTATTTTCTATTCTTGCAAAACTCGCTAAACAATCACTAGCTCGATTCTGGGAACGAGGTACATGAGTAATACAAGATAATCTAAGTCCTCGAAGGTACTTTATTTCTTTTACGATCGAAGCATAAACTGATCTGTCCTTCTCTTTGCTCTGGACCATTGAAACCGCAACTGAAGAATCCATCTCGACGATGATCGGCAGCTCACTTCTCTGTATAGCTACTGAGAGTCCTTCCATGCACGCACATAACTCCGCCTCAAGGGCATCCCGGCACGAGTACAGCTTCCTACATGCCGCTCAAATGATAGAGCCTGCTTCATCCCTCAAGATCATCCCTGCTCCAGCATCCCCTACTGCCACAAAAGAACCATCAGAGTTTAACTTAACCCAGCCATGGTCTGGTGGACTCCAGCCAGTCCTAGCTTCATCCCTCGGCACAATACTGGGCAAACTTGGCTTTGCATAAGTGATAACAGATTTCCCTTTGCATGGATCAGCATTGGCGTGCAGTTTAATTCCTATCAGTGAATCAAGATAGCTCTGAAGAAATCGACATGACACCTCTACAGGAGGAGCCGACTTGTTATGAACTAGCTCATTTCGAACGTACCAAACTCTCCAAAATGTCATCAGCAGCATGCACCTACGAACATCATCTAGAGGTTCCAGAACCTGGAACAACCACTCTCGACCGGTATTCAGAAACTCATTCTGACTCGGTAGGCTCCACACCCTCGACATTGCCCTGTATAAATCGCGAGCAAGTGGGCACATCACGAAGGGGTGATAATTGTCTTCAACTTCCATTGCACAAACCGGACATAAACTTTTCACTTCAAGGCCAATTCTGTTTTTCCTTTGCCAGGTTGGTAATGAATCTGTCACAAGACGCCATGCAAAATTCTTTACCGTGGGTGGAACCCCGCATGCCCATATGAATTTCCAACATGACCGTGCACCAGACGGTCGCGAGCTTGAAGACGAAGCGCTGTCCCGATGAGCTTCATCAAAGGTCATATCATATGCACTCTTGACAGAGAATTGGCCATGTCTACCCGGTCCCCATGCGAGCACATCCTCCTCCAGACGTGGGGATGCGCGGATTTTCAGAATTTCAGTGTTATCTGCAGGAACGAAGAACCTTTGCAGTAGGTCAACCTTCCATGAACCATTCGAATTCAGCAAGCCATCCACGAAACGAATACGACAATTTCCTTGCGGTGAGATAGGCTTGTATGAATGTGGCCTGGGTAGCCAATTGTCCCTCCAAACTCTAATGCTCTTACCATTGCCCACTCTCCAAACTAGTCCTTTCTTCAACAGATCCAAACCATAGCTTATGGCCTGCCACGATGATGATGCATTTCCACTAAAAACTGTATCCTCCAGCTTACCATTTGGATAATATCTAGCTTTAAGGACTTGAGCACATAAACTCTCAGGTTTAACAATTAGCCTCCATGCTTGCCTTGCCAATAAAGCTTGATTGAAAAGCCGGAAGTCACGGAAGCCCACTCCACCCCTCTCTTTAGGCTGCATAAGTTTGTCCCAACTCTTCCAGTGTACTTTCCTTTTACCTTGTGCGGACCCCCAATAAAAGTTCCTCACCATCCTGGTAAGGTCATCACACACTGAAAAAGGGAGCTTGAAAAACCCCATGATGTACGTTGGCAGAGCCTGCGCCACCGATTTAACGAGCACATCTCTACCTGGTTGTGCAAGAAGACCATCTCCCCACTGAATTAATCGCTTGGTCAAACTCATCTGCAAGTTTTGAAATCGCCCCTTTGACATGCGTCCATCAGGAGTTGGAAGACCCAAGTATTTCTCCTCAAAAGCCTCTTCTGTAACGCCAAGTATTGCCCTCACTTGCTCCTTTATCATAGTCGGGCATGACTCTCCAAATAGCATTGAGCACTTGCTATAATTCAAGCTCTGTCCCGTGGCAGCCGCATACATATCTAAAGCTTCTTTTACTCGTCCTGCCTGAGCATGAGAAGCTTCAAAAAACAGTAAGGTATCATCTGCGAATAAGAGATGGGATATACCAGGAGTTCTCCTACAGATCCTCAGAGGTACTATATCACCACTAGTCACCTTACTTTTAAGAATAGCAGATAGTCCATCAGCCACAAAAAGAAACAAGAACGGTGATAAAGGGTCCCCTTGCCGAAGTCCCCTCGACGGTGCAAATGAATCCAAGAGAGTTCCATTTAATTTGACATAATATCTCACCGATGTAACACAAGACATTATCCACCCTATCCATCGCTGAGAGAAACCCAACTTTTGCATCACCTGCTTCAAGAAAACCCAATCCACTCTATCATAGGCCTTGGACAAATCAAGTTTGTAGGCACAAAAGCTCTTTGTAGGATCTTTTTCCTGTTTGATATAGTGGATACACTCGAACGCCACTAGGGCATTATCCGTGATCATTCTCCCAGGGACGAACGCACTTTGCTCAAGTGAAATTAAATCATCTAGTAAAGGCCTGAGACGATTGACCAAACACTTTGAAATGACCTTATAAATAACATTGCATAAACTTATAGGTCTGTAATCAGTCAGTCGTGTAGGATTAGAGGATTTAGGAATTAAAACAATAGAGGTTGAGTTAACTCCCTCAGGCATAATACCAGACCTGAAAAATTCCTTCACTGCCGTCAACACACTCTCCCGCACGGTACTCCAATTGCGCTGAAAAAACCTTGCCGGAAATCCATCCGGCCGTGATGCCTTTAAGGTCCCAATCTGAAAGAGAGCATCTGAGATTTCCTTGTCCGTGAACGGTTCACATAATTTCATGTTATCCTCCTCTGTTACAATAGAATTCAGCAGATCCAACACCGGACCTGCATTAAGGTTAGGATCGGCTGTAAATATGCCCTGAAAATACTCATTGGCCATCTTACCCATCGTGGCAAAATCTGAGTGAATAACACCAATACTATCCTTCAATTCTCTGATTTTATTTTTCCTTGCCCGCCACACTGCTTTACTTTGAAAATGCTTTGTGTTCTTGTCCCCTTCTTTTAGCCAAGTGATCCGGGACCTTTGCATCCATAGCATTTCCTCCTGATATAGCAACTCATTCATCTTGTCAGTGATTTTTCTGATGTCCTGCCTGTCCGCATTCATATGCATTAATTCTTCCAACCGTGTCCGAGATTTTGCTAACTCTCTTGTAACATTACCAAATTTCTTACTCCATAACCTTAGGGCGGTCATTGTTTTAGAGAGAGCATTCTGAAGCTCAGCCACATCATGAATAATTCCCACAGAATCCCACGCCTCCTTTATAACATCTGGTAGGCTTTCATCCCTTTCCCAAAAAACTTCATACCTCCGGCTGCGCCCCCCGGTCAGACCAGGGTCAGGTGATCCTTTGAGCAGCAGCGCTACATGATCAGAGCAAGGGGAAGGCACGTGCGTGACCTGCGCAAAAGCAAACATGTTTCTCCATGCAGCAGAAGCAACGGCCCGATCAAGCCTGACTCTAACATTTGCTGCCCCGGCCCTCATATTGTCATAAGTGTGAGGTACCCCAGAGAAACCGAGGTCCACTAACTCGCAAACTTCCAGTGTATCTCGGAACGCTAGCATCTGAGCTTCAGCTCTAGGCGTTGCAGACATGTGCTCAAAGTTCCATAGAGCCTCATTAAAATCTCCTATGACAAGCCACGGGAGATCATTTGCTGTTTTCAGATTCTGCAATTTTGTCCACATCAAGTGACGATTCTCCACGCGTGGCTCGCCGTACACGCATGTTAGACGCCACTGATCAGCATCATCTCATAACTGAACGAGTACATCGATGAATCTCTCCTCCTTATCCAACACAGTAACTGAGCATGATTCATGCCAATATAGTGCTAACCCACCACTCAATCCATCACTATCAACTCCTGTAAATCCTTTCAGGCCCAAACGATTCCTGATTCTTTTCATCTTACTCTCCTTCTGTCTAGTCTCACATAAGAACACGAACGTGGGGGAATGTGACTGAGATAAAGTCACTAGTTCATGAACTGTCCGGGTATTCCCCCCTCCCCGGCAGTTCCAGCTCAAGAGATTCATTGGGGCTGGCGGTCCTCCGCTAGGGAGGCCGCCCCAATATTCATGTCATTGTCATTTTCCAGCTCCTCCCTGACAGCTCCTTGACGCCTTCTCTTTACTTTAGGATCCTTCCCGGGAGTACCAGTACTACCCGCTTGAGTTTCAGCTGATGTACCATGTTCCAATAGCAAAACAGTTCCTGCCACCTTGCCGGCCAAAATTGGGACAGCTTGCCCCCGAATATTAACAGACCCATCTGCACTAATAAGGCGCTTACGAGCAGATGACCTATCTTCCTCCTTAGTCCCGACATAGGACTGCTGCTCAAAGTCCATATCCGAAGGCCCCCCTACCCCTGCAGCATTACTTCCTCTACCTCCTCCCGCACTGGCTCGAGCCCCCCCAATCTCCATTAGCTCCTCTCCCACTCATGCCATCTCTACCACCCCCACGGAAGCCACCCCTTTTTCCTCCTGCCCTGAAACTCCCCCTACTACTACCTCCATCAGCCCAACCATGCCCATAGACCCCTTGTGCAGCTCCTACACCTGGCTCATTGCTCCAAAGTAGCCATTCCCCCCATTCGCAATCACCCGGGTCGTGGATTCCATCACCACATTCCTCTACAACGTGGCCCATACAACCACAAAAGAAACAGAAGTCCGGCATCTTCTCATAATAAACAGGGTATTTTTTCCTCTCCTTCAAGGTAATGGGGACGAACCTAACCAGAGGCTGATTCACGTTCACAAAAACTTTAACCCGGAGGAAATTCGAAGGATTTATCTTCCCTTCATTGACCACAACAGTGAAAGGTGGGTGCCCAATCTTTGCAGCGACCTTCTCTGCGAGTTCCTTCTTCCTTGTTAGGCCATCTGGAAGACCTTTAACTCTCGCCCAAACCGGGAACATGTCAAGAGCATAATCAGAGACATTTGTGAACCCATCATACTCCACAATAATCACAGGATCTCTTTTGAACAACCACGGCCCTCCTTCCATAACCCGCTTCCAATCCCCTAAGCAGTGGCATTGGACCAGAAACAAGTTCAGTCCTTTGATGTTAAACGTGACCCCCTGTGCAGCTGCCCACGCGTTCCTCATGGAATTCAGTAAAGCAGCATGGCTGAAAGGTCGCATGGTGTGAACCCTAAACAAGCCCAGCCACCTCACTTCCTTGATCAGGTCATCTACTTCCTCAGATAAGTCCAGATCCGACTCTTCTTCTCCATGCAGGTTCAGGCCTTCAAAGCAATCTTCGAGGCATGGTTCTGGCCCGAATTTATCCCACTCCCCTTCGTCAACCTCCTCCCGATCTACCTCCTTGTCAACTCCCTTATCATCATTCATCCTGTCCCCGTCCTCCGATGGATCTCTGTCCGCCCGATCTACCTGGTCATCCTTGGTGCCGGCCGCCGGACGCTTTTCATCAAGCGATCTACCCCCGCCAATCGCCTCCGCAGCACTTGGTTCCGCCATGCAAAACTAGATCTCATCTCTCAAAGAGTTGGGCAGTCAACCACCGAGGAAACCCCAGCGATCGACGGCTGTTTTTTGTGGACTTCGGCGGCGGCGCCGAAGGAAACGGGAGACCCTAGGGAGACCCTAGAGGAAAACTACTCGTATTAGGAGTATTCCATATTACTCCCTCGGTATCAAAATAGGAGTATTTCATATTTTGGGACGGAGGGAGTACGTGTGTTCCATTAAAAAGGAAAGCAAAATAGGAGATAGCAACAGACACACGGATGAATGGTCAAACATCACTGAGATATGCTGGCCACTCATAAAGCCAGAATCAGCATTTCTTCCACGTGGCAAGCACAACAGAACACAGAAGCATCCGAAATCAGATCCGTGCATGCATCGTCCCTTACGTATCGGTAATCTGATACTTGGTACTAGTACTAGTACTATACGTGCACAACTAGTCCGCACTAGTCCGTCCAGTGCTGGGTGCGTGTGTAGTGCGCGAGAAATCGAGACGACCCAAGGTACCCATAAAGGTAGAGGATGTAAGTGCGATGTTGATTTGCAACCATAGAAGTTAAGATTGATGACGACTGTGTGTACACAATTTCCGCCAAAAAAAAGATCACTTCCACCTCAATGGCTACGGGATAATTCTCGTTAGACTACTATCGCCTACCAAGCTCCACTCCTTAAACATATACGCCGAGTAACGCTACTTATAGAGATCCACAAGTGAAATCAAAAGAGCGAGGACACATAAATTTTTGAAACAGGGTGAGGGCACATAAATGAGGAGGGTAGTGGGGAGGACACGTACATCTGTAGATCCAACCTTAAGCAAATCGCTCTTAAGGCTATTATTTTTGCATGCACGCCCCCCTCCTAACGCGTCATCCTCGAACCGCACTAGAAGGGAAAGGCGGCTAGTAACAATGATACACGGTTCATTTGATCCGATGGGCGAAGGGTCGCGGTGTAGAGTGTCATATCTAAGCGGAGAAGGTGCTCAATTCTGATGATTAACTGGGTTAGGAAAAAATGACCCCACCTAGAATGACCAATTTGACCTTTGCAAGAAACTTTAGGTAAAAATGACACCCCCTGAAAACTTTAGCATGATTTGACCTTTCTGCTAAATGCTTGACGCGCTAGTGTTTATCATAAGACTCGGAAGCCATAGTTTATGGCCTTTAGCTCCTAGTCCACGGTCGACTCTGACCAGTTGACCAGGCTATCATGGATAGGTCAAATGCCAAAGAACTCAACGTTTTGAGATCTAGCATAAATGTCTCCACTAATGGTGTTTATCTGTAACAAACTAAAGACAGTTGCCATGGCGTTTTCCTAGCGAACTGAATGGTTGCGGAACCACGAGTGGGTGTTACTTGTAAACTGTGTTGGTATTTTTTTGAAGAGGAGAGGATGATGCAGTATAGTAGAGATAAGTATTTCCCTCAGTTAAACCAAGCAAAATCCCGTTAAGCGTACCTACACACACAAAAGCAAACACTTCTGTCTCTCTGGTATATTGGGAATATTTGGGAATTTATAGCACTGAAATTAGGTCAGGAGGGGCTACGAGGGGCCCACAAGCCTGGGGGGCGCGCCTACCCCTTGGGCGTGCCCTCCAGGCTTGTCGCCTCCTCGTGGCTCTTCTGGTCTTCTCCCGAAGCTTCATGGGTCTCTTCTGGTCCAGAAAAAATTAATTCAAAGTTTTTTCACGTTTGGACTCTTTTTGATAATGATTTTCTGAAAAGGCAAAAACAAGCAAAAAAATAGCAACTGGCACTGAGCAATGGTTAATAGGTTAGTCCCAAAAAATGATATATAATGGCATATAATTGCATATAAAACATCCAAGATTGATACTATAATAGCATGGAACAATCAAAAATTATAGATACGTTGGAGACGTATCAAGCATCTCCAAGCTTAATTCCTGCTCGTCCTCGAGTAGGTAAATGATAAAAACAGAATTTTTGATGTGGAATGCTACCTAACATGTTTCATCATGTAATCTCTCTCTTACGGTATGAATAATAAGATCCGAATGATTCAAAGCAATAGTCTATAGTTTGACATAAAGACATCAATACTCAGGCATACTAATAAACAATCATGTCTTTGAAAATAAAAATGCTAAAGAACGTTATCCCTACAAAATCATATAATCCTGTCATGCTTCATCTTCTTAACACAAAATATCTATCATGCACTACCCCGATGACAAGCCGAGCAATTGGTTCATACTTTTTAACGTGCTTCAGCTTTTTCAACCCCCACGCAATACATGAGCGCAAGCCATGGATATAGCACTATGGGTGGAATAGAGTGTAGGGTAACGCAGCAGAAAACAAAAATTTCCGGTACTGCGAGCACGCCCAGGACCACTATGAAGACTGCATACAAGGTTTTGATCTGATCGTTACCGACTCGTAGCGCAACGGAAATAGAGTTGATGACGATCGGCGGTGCAGATCCCCGCAGCTAGGATTTTACAACCTCCCAACCGCGAGGATGTTCTCCCTTGTCTGCCCCTCGGACAGCCCTCCAGGAGGCAGTCGGACAGTCCCTCGGACGGTGTCACGGACAGCCCTTCGGGAGGACGCTCGAAACTCGGACGGTCACTCGGACAGTCCTTCGGGAGGACACTCGAAACTCGGACGGTCACTTGGACAGCCCTTCGGGAGGCACTCTCGAACAGCCCCTCAGGCAAAAAGATCGAACCTGCAACCTCTCTACGGGGTTGCACACATACGATGTCATCTATCCGGCAGGGCTTCGCCGTCCAGAACTAGTTCCCACTGGAACCCAGACAGCCTTTCGGCTCTACGAAACTATTTCGCGGGGAGGGAGAGAAGAAGACAGATCATTGCAATGGCATGTGTATGTGAGAAAGAGTGATTCTTTAGGCAGCCCCCTCCACCCCTATTTATAGGCCAAGCCCAAGGGTGGCTTCTCCAAGAAGCCAAGGGGGAAAATACCAAAAGGCCCTCAAGGTGGCTTCTCCAAGAAGCCACCCAAAAAGCACTTTCACTATTTATGGAAACATTTTTCCGTGACCGTTAAATCCAAAAATATTTCTGTAGGTCTTAGAATAATTCCAGTACCCACTAAAATAATTTTGGACGCGTTCCGAAACAATTCCGGATTAGTGATTTTCATCTGCGAAAAGCAACCAAAGCGGTTCCGGCAGCTCCGGAACATTTCCGGGTTTTTCTTCGGAAAAATCCCAGAAGTTCCCAGAACAATTCTGGTACCCTCCAAGAATTTCCATGCGTGTGCCGAAATCAATTTGACTTAATGGTATACCCTGAAACAACTTTTCAGTTTTACCGAAACTATTCCGGTGTTCTCTCTCCGGAACTTTTCCGCTGTCTCCGAAACTTTTCCGGTGACTTTCTCTCAGACTCCCTGTCTAGTATTCAGCAGATAGATGACCCTTAAGCGTGTGACCCTATAGGTTCGGTGAAGTATAGACATGACTGAAACACTTTTCGATCAATGATCAACATCGGAGCCGTGGACACTTATATTGACCCCTATACCCACACGAATAAATATTCGAGTGAACCTCCAGTTGCCGTGTGCTATTCCTGTTGCTTCGCGATATGTTACAAGCACCCGAGGTGAGATTTATCGGCATACCCGTGGATCAACACTTGTCCACTATGCCAGTTACCTCGTTACCGGTTTTGTTCTCTTTTCTCGTTCCCGTGTTCCGGCATCCCTGTGATCAAATCACAATGTGTCTGGCTAGACGATGGTGGATACCGTAACACCGAGAGGGCCCAGAGATATCTCTCCATCGTCGGAGGAGCAAATCCCAATCTTGAGCTATCAAGTCCCTTGACATACTTTTCCATGAACCCGTAAGCCGCCGTAATAGCCACCCATTTACGGATGACGTTTAACAAACCCCAAAGTTCATGAAGCAAGCATGAAGAAACTCGATACTCTCATGGTCTAAGGAATTATGCAAACGTTAACTTTCTCAGTGTTATTAACCATTAACTTGTGACGAATGTATCTCATAGCATAACATCAATTCGGATCGATTCAACACAAATGTTCTTCTAACATTGTGCCCTCAAAGTTGCCGGCATAGACATGCCCATGATCAGGAAAACAGGACCATCATGCAACACTTGAGCTAGTCTTAGAGGCATGACTAGGAATACATTTTACCGTTTATTATTCCACACGTGCATATGAGTCTTCCTCCGAGCCTCGTGGTTATTGCAGACTCGAGAACCATAGCAGTTATAGCACGGAATATAAACTTAATTACGAACATGGAGATAAATAATAACATTTATTATTGCCTCTAGGGCATATCTCCTACATAGAGTGTGGTGGTAGAGATCAATAAAGGGAAGTCAAAAATAAGAAGATAGTCTCACATCGACGAGGCTAATCAACGGGCTATGGAGATGCTCATCAATTGATGTCAATGCGAGGAGTAGGGATTGACATGCAACAAATGCCCTAAGAGCTATAAGTGTATGAAAGCTCAACATGAAAACTAAGTGGGTGTGCATCCAACTTGCTTGCTCATGAAGACCTCGGGCATTTGAGGAAGCCCATCATCGGAATATACAAGCCAAGTTCTATAATGAAAAATTCCCACTAGTATATGAAAGTGACAAAATAAGAGACTCTCTATATGAAAAACATGGTGCTACTTTGAAGCACAAGTGTGGAAAAAGGATAGTAACATTGCCCCTTCTCTCTTTTTCTCTTATTTTTTTCGTGGGCTCTTTTTTTTAGAACGGTCTCATGGACCTCATCCCCACTTTTTCGAGGACTCATTAGTCTCCACCATTCTTTCCTCACTGGGACAATGCTCTAATAATGATGATCGTCACACTTTTATTTACTTACAACTCAATATTACAACTCGATACTAGAACAATATGACTCTATATGAATGCCTCTGGCAGTGTACCAAGATGTGCAATGATACTAGAGTAACATGTATAAAAATGATGGATGGTGGCTGAGCCACAAATACTATGTCTGCTATATGATCATGCAAAGCAATATGACAATGATGATGTATGTCATAAAAACAGAACGGTGGAAGTTGCATGGCAATATATCTCGGAATGGCTATGGAAATGCCATGATAGGTAGGTATGGTGGCTGTTTTGAGGAAGATATAAGGAGGCTTATGTATGATAGAGCGTATCATATCACGGGGTTTGGATGCACCGGCGAAGTTTGCACCAACTCTCGATGTGAGAAAGGGCAATTCACGGTACCGAAGAGGCTAGCAAATTGCGGAAAAGGTGAGAGTGCATATAATCCATGGACTCACATTAGTCATAAAGAACTCACATACTTATTGCGAAAGTTTATTAGCCCTCGAGGCAAAGTACTACTACGCATGCCCCTAGGGGGATAGATTGGTAGGAAAAGACCATCGCTCGTCCCCGACCGCCACTCATAAGGTAGACAATTAAGAATAAATCATGCTCCAACTTCTTAGCATAACGACAGATCATACGTGCATGCTTCGGGAATCACAAACCTTAACACCAATATTCTTACTAAACCACAATTATCTACTAGCACCTCCCACATATTACCATCTTAATATCGCAAAACTATTGCAAGGAATCAAACTTATCATATTCAGTGATCTGCATGAAAGTTTTTATTATATCCCTCTTGAATACCTATCATATTAGGACCAAATTCATAACCCGTGCATATCACCATTGCTATTTATTAGACTCTCAAAAAGATATAAGTGAAGCATGATAGTGCAACTATTTCTTTAAAATATAACCACTGTCGTGCTCTAAAATATATAAGTGAAGCACTAGAGCAACTGCCTAGCTCAAAAGATATAAGTGAAGCACATATCATGAATAATGTGTGTCCCTCTCAAAAAGGTGTGTTCAGCAAAGATTATTGTGACAAACTAAAAAGCAAACAAACTATATTACAAGACGATCCAAGTAAAACACATATCATGTGATGAATAAAAATATAGCTCCAAGTGAGTTACTGATATATTGTAGACGAAAGAGGGGATGCCTTCCGGGGCATCACCAAGCTTAGACGCTTGAGTCTTCCTTGAATATTACCTTTGGGTGCCTTGGGCTCTTGCCGCTCCTTATTCCTTTATCCATCGTAGTCTCACCCAAAACTTGAAAACTTCGGCACACAAAACTCAACAGAAAGCTCGTGAGATCCGTTAGTATAACAAACAAATCTTAAACTTTAGGTACTGTTGTAAATTGATTCATATTTTATATTGGCATAATGCTACTGTACTCCAACTTCTCCATGACTCATACCCCCCGATACGATCCATAGATTCATCAAAATAAGCAAACTATGCAACAAAAACAGATTCTGTCTAAAACAGAACAGTCTGTAAAGACCTGAATTAACGTCATACTTCTGTAACTCCAAAACTTCTTAAAAATTAGGACAACGTGGGAAATTCATATATCAATATTGTGTAAAAAATTCAGAGTTTTATCATGCTCCAGCAAAAAATCAAAATTCCAGCACCGGACACAAAAGTTTCTGTTTTCCAACAGCATCAATTCTATTATCATCCAAATCATCCCAAAGGCATTACTTGGCACAAACACTAACTAAAAGATAAAAACACAATCATACCAGAGGCTATAATTGTGCAAACACACAAAAACAGAAAGTAAAAACAAAAATTATTTTATTCATTGGGTTGCCTCCCAACAAGCGCTATTGTTTTATGCCCCTAGCTAGGCATAATGCATAGTTTCAAGTGTTGTCATCCTTGGTTTTGACATCCTTAGGTATGTGATTTTCATGAGGTTTTTCAAAGACAATGGGGAACACATCATCAACCAAAATTTTAGGGTCATTAAGGCTACTTTCTTCGAACCCTTGTTGGTTCCCTTTTACGATCCAGGAGTATTTTTGATTAATACCATTAAAAACTTTTTGGATGATATGCAGAGGAGGAACTTCCTTTTTAGTATTTTCATCAAAAGCATGGTGATCATGGAAAACATATCTCAACATATATTCCTCATTATATAAAATTTCATCTACCACCAGATTTTCTTGGCTCATATTGTAGAAATCAAAGATCTCTCTAGCCTCTTGCACTATGTAATCAAACTCATTCATAAGGATAAGAGTAGCTATCTTTTTAGCTTTAGGGTTGTTTATAACAGGTAACTCATAAAACAATCTTTGCAAGGTAGGATGAGTATGAATAAATCTTCTTTCAAGTTTAAGAACAAGTGCGGAGATAGCCTCCCCATAACTGTTGGTTCTTTTAAGAATTGGAGTATCATTGCAAACCAAAGTTCCCGTGCAATTAAATAACTCTTGAATAATGTTTTTCCCTATGATATTGTAAACAAGTTACTGTTGGGCAATTGATAAAAAAACAAATAATTATGACGGATTCATGGCAATGATCATGTATATAGGCATCACGTCCGAGACAAGTAGATCGACTCCTGCCTGCATCTACTACTATTACTCCACCCATCGACCGCTATCCAGCATGCATCTAGGGTATTAAGTATGAAACAGAGTAACGCCTTAAGCAAGATGACATGATGTAGACAAAGTAAATTCAAGCAATATGATTAAACCCCATCTTTTTATCCTTAATGGCAACAATAAAAATACGTGTCATGTCCCTTTCTGTCACTGGGATTGAGCACCGCAAGATTGAACCCATCACAAAGCACCTCTCCCATTGCAAGATAAATCAATCTAGTAGGCCAAACCAAATCGATAGATCGGAGAGAAATACAAAGCTATAATAATCATGCATAAAAGAGTTCAGAGAAGACTCAAATATTTCTCGTGAATAATCTGATCATAAAATCACAATTCATCGGA
Source organism: Elymus sibiricus (assembly GCA_039707655.1). Lineage (NCBI taxonomy): Eukaryota > Viridiplantae > Streptophyta > Magnoliopsida > Poales > Poaceae > Elymus > Elymus sibiricus. The sequence goes on from CM077670.1 coordinate 109,699,303, forward strand.
TCCCAACAAACACACCGCAAAGGAAGATTACATCGGATAGAACTCCAAGAACATCGAGGAAAATATGGTATTGAAGATCAAAGAGAGAGAAGAAGCCATCTAGCTACTAGCTATGGACCCGTAGGTCTGTGGTAAACTACTCACACATCATCGGAAGGACAACAAGGTTGATGAAGAAGCCCTCCGTGATCGATTCCCCCTCCGACAGAGTACCGGAAAAGGCCTCCAGATGGGATCGCGGAAGAACAGAGGCTTGCGGCGGCGGAAAGATTTTCTCTTCTGTCTCTCTAGTATATTGGGAATATTTGGGAATTTATAGCGCTGGAATTAGGTTAGGAGGGGCTACGAGGGGCCCACAAGCCTGGGGGACGCGCCTACCCCCTGGGCGCGCCCTCCAGGCTTGTCGCCTCCTCGTGGCTCTTCTGGTCTTCTCCCGAAGCTTCGTGGGTCTCTTCTAGTCCAGAAAAAATTAATCCAATTTTTTTTTCTCGTTTGGACTCTTTTTGATAATGATTTTCTGAAAAGGCAAAAACAAGCAAAAAACAGCAACTGGCACGGGGCACTGGGTTAATAGGTTAGTCCCAAAAAATGATATATAATGGCATATAATTGCATATAAAACATCCAAGATTGATACTATAATAGCATGGAACAATCAAAAATTATAGATACGTTGGAGACGTATCAGTGGGCCACTCGCCCATGCGCTCCCCTCGAACCACTCCTCGAATTCGTTTCGAACGGAGGATAATTAAGGTTCCCCTCGCTCTTCCTTCCCCCTAACCCTCTCAAATCAACTAGATTGAAGCCTTTTTGGCGAGGATTTTGACTTCGGGAATTGATAGAGGTAATCTACCTGGTCCCCTTGATTTTTTCGGTTGCACACTCCACATTTGCCGAAATTTTCTCAATGTGCGTTTAAACCCTAGGTCTAATGTAACATTCAAACTATGTGGATATTTTGCATTGTATTTACTATTGGTTAGTTCTATTGTAGTTATCAAGCACTAATGCACACTTTATATTGTTGATTGGTACTCCCTTATTTTTCTTTACTCTGCATATAACATTTTCTCTTTTTCTTCCTAATTAGTCTGCGCATGCTCAGTCTTTTCCCACCGATCTCCAACCATTCCCCGGTTGCATGTGTTGGTTTCCAAATGAGTGCACACCTATTCCCTGCATACGTGGATGGATTTGAGGAGATGAGCAATGATAGCCAATCGTTGATTCAAATTATAGCTACCTAGTACCGATACATTCAAAAGCAGGGGCAAATTAGTCAAGAAAAAAAATAGATCGAGCCATTCCTTGCATTCAGGTCAAACATTATACGCAGAGAAATGAAAAACGAGGGAGTACTTGTTTTATTGATTGTATTGTAGCTGTCACTCAAAATTGTAGTGTATATATGTGTATGTGTATGAATTTGTTGTGTTGTGTTGGCATGTATGTGATGATCATGGCAAAGTATATGTGTTTGTTTCATATCTTAGTCCAACATGGCAGTTTTTCTGGATCGTATGACTTTGAAATGTACTATGGCGAAGAAGTACGTCAACTATTTTCTCTACCACATGTTCATTCTCTCTGAAAGGTCGACCAAGCTTACATTAACATCTATCTACATCTTTTAACCATATCGAATCGTTCATTTAACTTTAGCCACGCACGACGCATATCTTGTAGATAATTCACAAAGTAATAGAACTAGTAAAGTCTGAATATTGGTCCGACATTGAAATTTTGGAGGCACTAGTGCGCACTGGGTACAATGGGCTCAATGGCTATATAGAATAAAAGAAATAAGTTCATGCCTATACATTGTATACCATGAAGGTAATTATAAAGGCATAATGATCAAAAATATAATTTTCATTATCAAATACGGGTTTCATGTATATGTGATTATCAAATACAAATGATTATTATAGCATACATGTACTTCGGCGTAAACAACTAGCGACTAGATATAGTGTGATGTCTTGAGGGGAGGGCGGCATAGTCCCCTGCCTGAACATAAAGTGGGGGAGGGGGTCAAACCACCAATGTTGGGGAACGTTGCATGGAAAACAAAAAAAAATTCTACGCACATGCAAGATCTATCCATGGAGATGCATAGCTACGAGAGGGTGAGTGTGTCTACGTACCCTCGTAGACCGTAAGCGGAAGCGTTAGAACAACGCGGTTGATGTCGTCGAACAACTTCACGATCCAACCGACCGAGCACCGAACGTACGGCACCTCCGCGTTCAGCACACGTTCAGCTCGGTGACGTCCTCGACTTCTTGATCCAGCAAAACGGCGAGGTAGTGGATGAGTTCCGGCAGCACGACGGCGTGGTGACGGTGATGATGATGCTATCTCCGCAGGGCTTCGCCCAAGCACTGCGAAAATATGACGGAGGGACGGAACTGTGGAGGGGGGCGCCGCACACGGCTAAGACAATGTTGTGGCAAGTCTCTTTACTCGTTCCGTAATACATCATCCTGTAACTAACTCCTTAGTCACTTTGCTTGCAAGCTTCTTATGATGTGCATTACCGAGAGGGCCCAGAGATACCTCTCCGAAACACGGAGTGACAAATCCCAGTCTCGATCCATGCCAACTCAACAGACACCTTCGGAGATACCTGTAGAGCATCTTTATGATCACCCATTTATGTTGTGACGTTTGATAGCACACAAGGTATTCCTCCGGTATCCGGAAGTTGCATGATCTCATGGTCGGAGGAACATGTATTTGACATTCAAGAAAGCAGTAGCAATAAACAGAACGATCATATGCTAAGCTAACAGATGGGTCTTGTCCATCACATCATTCTCCTAATGATGTGATCCCGTTATCAAATGACAACTCATGTCTATGGTTAGGAAACCTTAACCATCTTTGATCAACGAGCTAGTCTAGTAGAGGCTCACTAGGGACACGGTATTTGTTTATGTATTCACACATGTATTTAAGTTTCCGGTCAATACAATTCTAGCATGAATAATAAACCTTTATCATGAACAAGGAAATATAAAATAATAACAACTTTATTATTGCCTCTAGGGCATATTTCCATCAGTCTCCCACTTGCACTAGAGTCAATAATCTAGTTCACATCGCCATGTGATTAACACCCAAGAGTTCACTAGAGTCAATAATCTAGTTCACATCACCATGTGATTAACACTCAAAGAGTTCTAAGGTGTGATCATGTTTTGCTCGTGAGAGAGAATTTTAGTCAATGGGTCTGCAATATTCAGACCCATGTGTACTTTGCAAATCCTTATGTCATACTGTAGATGCTGCTATCACGCTTTACTTGGAGCTATTCCAAATGACTGCTCCATTATACGTATCCGGTTTGCTACTCAGAGATATCCAGATTGGTGTCAAAGCTTGCATCGACGTAACCCTTTACGACGAACTCTTTATCACCTCCATAATCGAGAAACATTTCCTTAGTCCTTTAGTTACTAAGGATAATTTTGACCGCTGTCCAGTGATCCACTCCTGGATCACTCTTGTACCCCCTTTGCCAGACACGTGGCAAGGCACACATTAGGTGTGGTACACAGCATGGCATACATTATAGAACCTATGGCTGAGGCATAGGAAATGACTTTCATTCTCTCTCTATCTTCTGTCGTGGTCGAGCTTTGAGTCTTACTCAACTTTACACCTTACAATACAGGCAAGAACTCCTTCTTTGACTGATCCATTTTGAACTCCTTCAAAATCTTGTCAAGGTATGAACTCATTGAAAGTCTTATCAAGCGTCTTGATCTATCTCTATAGATCTTGATGCCCAATATATAAGCAGCTTCACCGAGGTCTTTCATTCAAGTATCCTTTTATGCCATCCAGAAATTCTATATCATTTCCAATCAACAATATGTCATCCACATATAATATTAGAAATGCTATAGAGCTCCCACTCACTTTCTTGTAAATGCAGGCTTCACCGTAAGTCTGTACAAAACCATATGCTTTGATCACCTCATCAAAGCGTATATTCCAACTCCGAGATGCTTGCACCAGTCCATAGATGGATCGCTGGAGCTTGCACACTTTGTTAGCACCCTTAGGATCGACAAAACCTTCTGGTTGCATCATATACAACTCTTCTTTGAGAAAACCATTAAGGAATGCAATTTTGACATCCATTTGCCAGATCATAAAATGCGGCAATTGCTAACATGATTCGGACAGACTTAAGCATCGCTACGGGTGAGAAAGTCTCATCGTAGTCAACCCCTTGAACTTGTCGAAAACCTTTCGCGACAAGTCGAGCTTTGTAGACAGTGATATTACCATCAGCGTTTGTCTTCCTCTTAAAAATCCATTTATTCTCAATGGCTTGCCGATCATCGGGCAAGTCCACCAAAGTCCATACTTTGTTCTCATACATGGATCCTATCTCAGATTTCATGGCCTCAAGCCATTTGTCGGAATCTGGGCTCATCATAGCTTCTTCATAGTTCATAGGTTCGCCGTTGTCTAACAACATGACTTCCAGAACAGGATTACCGTACCACTCTGGTGCGGAACGTACTCTGGTCGACCTACGAGGTTCAGTAGTAACTTGATCTGAAGTTTCATGATCTTCACCATTATCTTCCTCTCTTATTGGTGTAGGCATCACGGGAACGGTTTTCTCTGATGAGCTACTTTCCAATTCGAGAGAAGGTATAATTACCTCATCAAGTTCTACTTTCCTCCCACTCACTTCTTTTGAGAGAAACTCCTTCTCTAGAAAGGACCCATTCTTGGCAACAAAGACCTTGCCTTCGGATCTGTGGTAGAAGGTGTACCCAATTGTTTCTTTAGGGTACCCTATGAAGACGCACTTCTCCGCTTTGGGTTCGAGCTTATCAGGTTGAAGCTTTTTCACATAAGCATTGCCAAACCACAGTTCATACGGTGTCGTCTCAACGGATTTAGACGGTGCCCTATTTAACGTGAATGCAGCTGTCTCTAATGCATAACCCCAAAACGATAGTGGCAAATCGGTAAGAGACATCATAGAACGCACCATATCCAATAAAGTACGGTTATGACGTTCAGACACACCATTACGCTGTGGTGTTCCAGGTGGCGTGAGTTGTGAAACAATTCCACATTTTCTTAAATGAAGGCCAAACTCGTAACTCAAATATTCGCCTCCGCGATCGGATCGTAGAAACTTTATTTTCTTGTTACGATGATTCTCTACTTCACTCTGAAATTCTTTGAACTTTTCAAATGTTTCAGACTTGTGTTTCATCAAGTAGATATACCCATACCTACTCAAATCATCTGTGAAGGTTAGAAAATAACGATACCCGCTGCGTGCTTCAACATTCATCGGACCGCATACATCGGTATGTATTATTTCCAACAAATCAGTAGCTCGCTCCATTGTTCCGGAGAACGGAGTTTTAGTCATCTTGCCCATGAGGCATGGTTCGCAAGTATCAAATGATTCATAATCAAGAGATTCCAAAAGTCCATCAACATGGAGTTTCTTCATGCGCTTTACACCAATATGACCTAAACGGCAGTGCCACAAGTATGTTGCACATCATTATCAACTTTGCATCTTTTGGCATCAATATTATGAATATGTGTATCACTACGATCGAGATTCAACAAGAATAAACCATTCACAAGGGTGCATGATCACGAGGGATATTATTCATATAAACAGAATAACCATTATTCTCTGACTTAAATGAATAACCGTCTTGCAATAAACAATATCCAGATATAATGTTTTATGCTCAACGCAAGCACCAAATTACCATTATTTAGGTTTAATACTAATCCCGAAGGTATTACGAGCGTGTCGATATTGATCATATCAATCTTGGAGACACTTCCAACACATATCGTCACCTCGCCCTCAGCTAGTCTCCATTACTCTGCAGCTCCTGCTTCAAGTTACTAATATTAGCAACTGAATCGGTATCAAATACCCAGACGCTGCTACGAGCACTAGTGAGGTACATATCAATAACATGTATATCAAATATACCTTTGTTCACTTTGCCATCCTTCTTATCCGCCAAATACTTGGGGCAGTTCCGCTTCAAGTGACCAGTTCCTTTCCAGTAGAAGCACTCAGTTTCAGGCTTGGGTCCAACTTTGGGTTTCTTCGTGGGAGCGGCAGGTTTCTTGCCGCTCTTCTTGAAGTTCCCCGTCTTTCCCTTGCCCTTTTTCTTGAAACTAGTGGTCTTGTTAACCATCAACACTTGATGCTCCTTCTTGATTTCTACCTCCGCCGATTTCAGCATCGCGAAGAGCTCGGGAATTGTCTTCTCCATCCCTTGCATATTATAGTTCATCGTGAAGCCTTTATAGCTTGGTGGCAGTGACTGAAGAACTTTGTCAATAACACTCTCAACTGGAAGATCAATTCCCAGCTGAGTCAAGTGGTTGTGGTATCCAGACATTCTGAGTATGTGTTCACTGACAGAACTGTTCTCCTCCATCTTACAGCTGAAGAACTTGTTGGAGACTTCATATCTCTCAACCCGGGCATTAGCTTGAAATATCAATTTTAGCTCCTGGAACATCTCATATGCTCCATGGCATTCAAAACGCTTTTGTAGTCCCGGTTCTAAGCCGTAGAGCATGGCACACTGAACTTTCGAGTAGTCATCAGATCGAGCCTGCCAGGCGTTCACAACGTCTGCAGCAGCTCCTGCATTAGGTCCATCACCTAGCGGTGCATCAAGGACATAATCCTTCTGTGCAGCAATGAGGATAATCCTCAAGTTACGGACCCAGTCCGTGTAATTGCTACCATCATCTTTCAACTAAGCTTTCTCTAGGAACGTATCAAAAACAGGGGAGCTACAACGCGAGCTATTGATCTACAACATAATTTGCAAAGACTGTCAGGACTAAGTTCATGATAAATTAAGTTCAATTAATCAAATTACTAATGAACGTAGAATCTATCACACCCGATCATCACGAGGTGCTTCGAAACGATGAAATTTAGCAACGGTGCATACTCGGGGAGAACACTTTTATCTTGAAATTTAGTGAAGGGATCATCTTATAATGCCACCGTCGTTCTAAGCAAAATAAGATGCATAAAGGATAAACATCACATGCAATCAAAATATGTGACATTATGGCCATCATCATCTTGTGCTTTTGATCTCCATCTCCAAAGCATCGTCATGATCTCCATCGTCACCGGCTCGACACCTTGATCTCCATCGTTGCGTCGTGGTCGTCTCGCCAACTATTGCTTCTACAACTATTGCTAACGCATAGCGATAAAGTAAAGCAATTACATGGTGCTTGCATTTCATACAATAAAGAGACAACCATAAGGCTCCTGCCGGTTGCCGATAAATTACAAAACATGATCATCTCATACAATAACGTATATCACATCATGTCTTGACCATATCACATCACAGCATACCCTGCAAAAACAAGTTAGACGTCCTCTACTTTGTTGTTGCAAGTTTTACGTGGCTGCTACGGGCTTCTAGCAAGAACCCTTCTTACCTACGGCACAAAACCACAACGGTGATTAATCAAGTTTGCTGTTTTAACCTTCAACAAGGACCGGCCGCAGTCAAATTTGATTCAACTAAAGTAGGAGAAACAGACACCCGCCAGCCACCTTTATGCAAAACAAGTTGCATGTCTGTCGGTGGAACCGGTCTCATGTACGTGGACATGTAAGGTTGGTGCGGGCCGCTTCATCTTACAATACCGCCGAATCAAAATAAGACGTTGGTGGTAAGCAGTATGACGATCACCGCCCACAACTCTTTGTGTTCTACTCGTGCATATCATCTACGCATAGACCTGGCTCATGATGCCACTGTTGGGGAACGTTGCATGGAAAACAAAAAAAAATTCTACGCACATGCAAGATCTATCCATGGAGATGCATAGCTACGAGAGGGGGGAGTGTGTCTACGTACCCTTGTAGACCGTAAGCGGAAGCGTTAGAACAACGCGGTTGATGTCGTCGAACAACTTCACGATCCAACCGACCGAGCACCGAACGTACGGCACCTCCGCGTTCAGCACACGTTCAGCTCGGTGACGTCCTCGACTTCTTGATCCAGCAAGACGGCGAGGTAGTGGATGAGTTCCGGCAGCACGACGGCGTGGTGACGGTGATGGTGATGCTATCTCCGCAGGGCTTCGCCCAAGCACTGCGAAAATATGACCGAGGGACGGAACTGTGGAGGGGGCGCCGCACACGGCTAAGACAATGTTGTGGCTTGTTTGGGGCACCCCCTCTCCTCTATTTATATATGTGTAGAGGCTTGGAGTGGAAGGAATAGTGCCACGTGAACAGTACCACGTGAATAGTACACACGTGGACTTGGACTCCAAAGTCCAATCCTATTCCTACTAGGACTCTCCTTTTTTCCTTCCCTAGCTGCATGGGCTTTTGAGGACTTGGTGCGCCTGGCCCAATAAGGCCAGGGCACCTCCCCTTAGCCCATGCCAGCCCTTGGGACGTGGTGGACCCACTTGTGGACTTCCGGACCCCTCCGGAATCCTCCGGAACCTTCTGGAAGCTTCCCGGTACAATACCGAAAAAACTGCACCTTTTTCCGGAACCCAAAATATGACTTCCCATATATAAATCTTTACCTCTCGACCATTCCGAGACTCCTCGTGACATCCGGGACTCCGAACAACATTCGGTTACCAATTCACATAACTCATATAACACTATATCGTCAACGAACGTTAAGCGTGCGGACCCTATGGGTTCGGGAATGATGTAGACATGACCGAGACGCCTCTCCGGTCAATAATCAATAGCGGAACCTGGATGCCCATATTGGTTCCTACATATTCCACGAAGATCTTATCAGTCGAACCGCAATGACAACATACGTAATTCCCTTTGTCCGTCGGTATGTTACTTGCCCGAGATTCGATCGTCGGTATCTCCATACCTAGTTCAATCAAGTTACCGGCAAGTCTCTTTACTCGTTCCATAATACATCATCCCGTAACTAACTCCTTAGTCACTTTGCTTGCAAGCTTCTTATGATGTGCATTACCGAGAGGGCCCAGAGATACCTCTCCGAAACACGGAGTGACAAATCCCAGTCTCGATCCATGCCAACTCAACAGACACCTTCGGAGATACCTGTAGAGCATCTTTATGATCACCCAGTTACGTTGTGATGTTTGATAGCACACAAGGTATTCCTCCGGTATCCGGGAGTTGCATGATCTCATGGTCGGAGGAACATGTATTTGACATTCAAGAAAGCAGTAGAAATAAACAGAACGATCATATGCTAAGCTAACAGATGGGTCTTGTCCACCACATCATTCTCCTAATGATGTGATCCCGTTATCAAATGACAACTCATGTCTATGGTTAGGAAACCTTAACCATCTTTGATCAACGAGCTAGTCTAGTAGAGGCTCACTAGGGATACGGTATGTGTTTATGTATTCACACATGTATTTAAGTTTCCGGTCAATACAATTCTAGCATGAATAATAAACCTTTATCATGAACAAGGAAATATAAAATAATAACAACTTTATTATTGCCTCTAGGGCATATTTCCATCAGTCAAATCCTAACTTAATAGTTTTCATGGTTGGCAGAATGAGGTATCCATTAATAAAGTCATTTTTTATGTTTACTAATGTTGGTGTTATGTTTTGCAAAATATGTTTGACTTATGTATTTGCGTACATAAATGTATTGTTTATTTGATATGCCCCCTAGGTCGCCAAACTTCTCAACAGTGCCCAGGGATGGGCTTTGAGCCAACTCGTTTTTAAGGGTGTGTAATATGTCGGCTTAACATGTTCATTTACAATCTTTTCAAATGATATTGAAAAATAACCCATCATTCTATTTACCATCATACCCACAAAGACAACGACAGTAGATACCATCGCTATGGTTCGTCTCACTAAAGTTGCATCAGCAAGACCTTCTTACCGGGCTCATGACTGTGCTAGGAATTACACAATGCCCATCAACTACCAGAAAAACTTGGAGGAGCTATCGACCGGCCTTCCTAGTGCAGTGTTCTCCTCACCTAACATGTTTGACAAACTACTGTCGATTCCTAGGGAATCAAGATATATGTCATGGGTGATTATCATCTTGATATATCATACATCTACATGCAAGAGATGTCTCAATCAAGCCTTCCAGGATGCATATGTTGCATACCCATTGAGGAAAAGTGTGTGCGTGCACTACGAAATTTGCACTCTTGCATTTGCAGAGGAGGACATCCTATCTCATTATGGATACTACTACTCAGCCTGGAACAACCTCTTTAAGGCTGATGGTTCTCAGGTGCTTGCTAAGTGCAACGAGGTTTTCGATGAGCTGACCATCTTTGGCAAATAAGGCAGTGGATTACCCTAAAATATTTGCCATGTGACAGTGATTTCAGTGGAGATGGTTGCAAATATAGGCTATATGGCCTTCCAAACTATTTCCCAGGATCACCACTGATATTTTGGAGGTCCTGGTGCAAACTGAGCATAACGAGTTCAATGGATATAATGAAAAAAGAAGTATATCCATGAGTATATATTGCATACCATGAATGCCATTATAAAGACATGAAAATCAAAAATGTAATTCTCACCAGAAAATAATGTCTTAATACATAATGTATGATTATAGGATGCATGTACTCCAACATAAACAACTAGCTAAGAAACATAGTGTGTTGCCATGAGAAGGGGAGGGGGCCATAGCCCCCTGCTGTAACATAAGGTGGTGGGGTGGGGTGGGGAGGGGGACAATCATATGAATCCATATGAAAGACTTTGCGCTTGAGCAATCCTCTTGTATTAAGTCTAACATGCATAGAAGAAAATTTTATGTCTGAGTCTTCAAGCACACTTCTAAAAATGATGTTTGTATCAGGATGCCTCATTAGGTGCTTGTAGATTTTCATAGAGGAATAATTTTGTGAGTTCTAGATATATTTCCAAGAATTATCCACTGTTGCTTGAGGAAGTTAAGCAAGAGTATGCTCCATGGCATTGAATTGATTTAAGGCTTTAATATAGACTAGTATGTGGAATTCTTCCGACAAGTCCCGAGAGCAGAATTGAAGCAATAGATGACTTGCTGTTAATGGCAAAGGAATAGAGCTCTGGGAATTGACTAGCAAGAGATTGGCCCATCCTTTTATTCTCCAAGAGAAAAATAGTGTGACCCAAGCCAACAATGCAAGTTGCTAAATCTTTAACAGAGGTATGAGCTTTAGATGATATTTCCACCAAAAGGATTCATCATTCCTACCAAGAGGGTGGGGGAGTTGTATAATATGTTTCCCAAATCAGTTTCACTGGAAGAAGATCAACCTTATTATAGAACATATGAAAATACTAATCAGTAAGGCCTTATTATGGGTGGAGATATCCAAAATTCCTAGACCACCACGAGTCTTGGGTTTGCAAACCTTATTGTAGGCAATTAAAGTAGTCCCATTTTCCCCCGAACCAAATTTCCTCCATAAGCAATGCATGAGATACTTATTGATTTGATCCACCACAATCATGGGGAGAGATAAGCAACACATGTAGTACGTTGTAAGTGAAGAGAACACGGACTTAATGAGTTTTATTCTTCCATCATATGGAAGGAAAGTAGATTAACAAGCAATCCTTCTTTCAGTTCTCAACATCATGGGAGTAAAGTCTTCAATTTTAATCTGTTGATGCTAAGAGGAAGACACAAGTAAGTGAAAGGAAAAGGGCCCTGCTAGCAGCCAATGATTCCAATGAATGGGTGCATCCTTTCGCTAGACACATTTATGGGAACAATGATAGATTTTTTGTAGTTGACTTTAGGACCAGTTTGACCAACAAAGTAGATCGAGCAGCAGATTCTTAAATTTGCATTAATTGATCATCTTTAGAAGGAAGAACCAGGATAGTGCCATAAGCATATCGGATGACTAGGAAATTGCGGCATGATGCAACATGCAGAGGTGGTTGTTCATGGCTTCTTCCAAATTGATTGCGGTAAATCTACTACCAAAACAAAGATAAGGAGGGAGAGAGAGGATCTCCTTGTCTCACCCTTTTATAGTGAAAATATTTCCCCCCGAATACCATTAAGAAGCACTGATGAGGTTGCTGTCCCAAAAATCATTACATCCATCCAATCCATTTCTAACAAAAACCCCTGACCTCCAAAATAGCCAAGATGGTGTTATGTTTAATCAGGTCAAATGATTTCTCAAAAGAATAATTATCTCGTGGTTCGAGTGATGACACTGATGTAAACATTCAAATGCCCATGCCAACTAGTCTTGGTTGGATCTTGATTGGATAAAAACCATATAGATTGATGTGAACGAGATGAAGAATAACTTTTTGTAATATGTTGGCTAAGAGCTTGGTTATGATCTTAACAATGCAGTTAAGCCATGAGATTGGTCTAAAGTCACTTGGAAGCATTAGAGCGTCTATTCTGGGGATGAGAGTAATGGAAGAGGAAATGACGCTTTGCAAATTCACCTAGCGATTATAAAAATATTGAACAAGCATATAGATGCCTTTTGAAAGTATATCCTAGAAAACTTTGATGAAGGCCCCATTAAATTCATCGGGGCGAGGTGCTTTATATATAGGTAGAAGCCTAATCACTTCATCAGTTTCTTCTTTTGTGAAATGAACTTCAAGAGCTCGCAGGTTCTCACATCTTTGTAGAAGAGAGATAGGATCAAAGAAACCATTTTTAGTCACCGAAGTACCGAGTCTTTCTTTAAATGATCTCCACAATATAGCAACTTTGGCTTGATGGTCATTAATTTCCTGACCAGATTCATCATGTAATGTTGAAATATGATTTCTTTTGTATCTAATGGTTGCCTTTGCATTTTTGTTTGTATTTTCACCTCCCAACTTAACCCATTTGACAATAGCTATGTGTTTTTGTTCCGCTCTGTAAAATGAACTAGATGATGCCACGCGCGTTGCCATGGGAATCGTGTTAAAACAAATGCATCAATAAGTTGTTAAAACAACTAAAACTAATAAAAATACAAAAGAGTGTTCTTAGTTTACGTTCGAAAAACAATAGAACATACCAAGTATGTGACAAAATGATGTATAAAAAGAGAAACCTTTTGGATTCAACATAATGTGACACCATCTTTTAACAAAAATGTGAAGCATAAACTATATATTTCTGCTCCAAGGGTCCAACACATATATCATTCCGGAGCACACAAAAATTAACGCAAAAATTTAAATTGTGACTAACATGCATGACTTAATGAAGTGGCATGGTTTGCATGGATAGATTAATGCAAGAAGTGTAACTTATGAGTGCATATATCACACGATTTTGATCGGATGGCTACAAATAATTAAGGTGATGCGGAAGCACGTATATTGAGAAAAATCTAGTAGTGGGAGCTAGCTATTTAGGTATACTAGATATATTTAAGTGTTGCATTTATGTACGTAAACGCATTGGGTCCTTATTGCAGATGAGGTTGTCGTACATCTGTCCATGGCTCAGAACCAACCCTTCCACAAGAAACACATTATTTTTAATCTTTATTAAGATGGACACTTGTAAAATATGCAATACTCGCAAAGAAGTTTAACCACACGCAGCAGATCAAAGAACAAAGTCGATCACGGTGCAAGTCATTCGATTCTTTGGGATTCCATCTAGTTTACTCACTCCGATATATGGAACTAAAAGTGTGATTTGTACATATTGACAAGATATTTAAAACACTACTTTGAGCACTAGTATCTATATGCATAGTCATATATCAAATTTTAAACAGTACTGTATTCCTCAAGACATGTCTATGCTTATGGTTTTAAATATTTTGACTGTGAATTTGAAAGTCATATGTGTAGATTTGAAAATCATTGGTTTTGTTAATTTGACTCATGACATATTTTAAAACATCAATGCTTTTATATACCAAATGGAGTATGCAAGCCCTGATAATTAGACAGTGGTGGCTCCCATTTTGAAAGAAAATCTGTGTGTATTTTTCTATCAACGTCGAGAATGGTCAGCACGCATGCATCCATCTTTAGAGCATCTCCAACAATTTTTGTATATTTGCACTCACTTACTATTTTAACAATCTTGGCAAAAAAATCTTCTCCAACGGCCTTTGTATAAGTGGTCTCCCACCAAAACTTTTTACAAAGCTTGCTAAATCTGGCCTCCCATTTTACATATTTGCAAACCCAAAGGCCACTTGCTAAATTTTTAGCAAGCCTTTAAAAAAGTGGTCCCCTTCATATTTTTGTCTCAATGACTAGTGCGTCCGTGTGTGATGTGTACGTGTATGTGTGTGCTCCCTGTGTGCGTGTATGTGTACGTGTGCGTGCGTGCGTACGTGTACACGTGTGTGCATGTGTGCGTGTATATGTGTACGCGAGTTGTGCGTGTATACGTATACATGTATGTATGCTAGTGTGCGATGTGTCTATGACAAACTGTCCCCACATGTCATTGTGTGTTTTGTGCAAATATTGCAATCCAATATACAAAGGCTATCAAAACAAAAAACATGTTGGCTTTGTAAATCTTCTCTCTTCTCTTGCTATAATAAGTTTTTAGCAATTCAATATACAAACGCTGTTGGAGATGATGCTAGACCATGAAACCTGCAAATTGATAACGACCGCGGGAGAAAAGCATCGAGCAGGAGAGCGACACAAGGGGCGTGCGTTCACATATGACTTCATCTCCGTGCATGCGTTAATCCTTCCCGTAGCTTAATCCTCGTCAACTCGACCATCATTCTTCTGTCCACGCCCCCAAAATGCTGAGCTGTTGCGACACGTCTCAGAATTCTTCTTTTCAACGCACAAGAAGAGCTCGAGAGTGTGCGTAGATTCATGAACCGGAAACTGGAGTTGTCTCTCGTCATAGCCATATTTACGTATGTACAGTAATTAATTATTCCCTCCGTAAAGAATTATAAGAGCGTTACAGAAGGAGTACTTCATCAGTAGCATCATGTTACCACGACCTCGCTGCTTACCTCTGTGTGTACTATGACTTGCTTCATATACTAGCCCTCAACTAATCTGCCTGTGTACCTCACTACATCACCCTCAGCATCCTGCCTCGGCAAGTAGGGAAGGGTGGAGGAAAGTATGAATTCTCTGTTATTATTTCCCCCCGACGGAGCAGCAGCCTGGTTTAGCTTAGCCGCCTGCCGCCCCTAATAAACACAACTATTTTCCTGACAAGTCAATCCATCCTATAAAGCACGAAAGCCATTTTGTATTTTTATGTCTAACTTTGATCATTATTTTTATCAACAAATGTGAGTTATATGCCGCAAAAATTATGTCACTGGATGCACATTTCAAATAACTTTCTGATGATATATTTTTGATGACATATAACTCATATTTTATTGACCAAAATTATAAGTCAAAATTTGACATGAAAAACGAAGTGGCCTTGTATAAAAAAAAGGAGGAAGTATGATTAAACCACGGAATCTTCGGGTGAAGAAAGATAGAGAATTTATGGCACGCACCCCTTCGGGTGAAGAAAGGGAGTATAACGAATTCATGCATGCAGCTTTTGATAGAGACTGCATGCTTCATCCACCCCTTCCGTCATGTTTTCAAATTTCAATCTAGCTTTGCCAAAGGATAGCCGCTCACGTGTCGCTCCCTAGGGTGGCGTCGGGGCGTTGGCCTATATCCAAAGAAGCTTCCCTGCCGCCAGTCTCTTGCCGCCGCTGCCATCGGCCTCGGCCGCAGTGGCGGCAGGCCCATCTGCCAAAGGCAGTCAGGGGATAGTTGGGTGCGGTTACGGTTGGCTGGAGCGGCTAGGGGCCGACGACTGAGCTCGTCTGCTCGCAGCGATAGTGGATGGCGCTTTGTGGCCATGCTGGGCGTGCTGCTATGGCTTGGCAAAGCATGTAGCCGCGGCGCTCGGGTGTGGTGGCCCGGCAGGGCTGGGGCCGCAATGTTCGGTGTCGGTGAGGCTGCGACCTTTGGTAGGAGGGGCTGGATGGTGGCCTCCTGCTTGGCTGAATCTGGCGGGTTTCGACTAGATTTAGTGCTCTGGCGGCCGGAGGTCCGATGGAGGTTCGGCCGACGACAAGGATGTATACGAGTTGTATGGTGACCCCACAATGGGATGGTAGCCGTGGTGGTTCTGGTATGGACAAAGACTTGGGGGTGTCTTAGGCTCGCATCGCCGGTAGTGCGCTGGGTAGATCTATGCGGTGCAACATGTGGCGCCTGCTGGCTCCAGCCTGGTTGTGGTGTGTTGGGGGCATCGTCCCCAGTATAGGTGCTCAATTCTCTAGACAAAAGTTTTGCCCGACTTCGGACGGGGCTGGTGGCGAAAGATGCCTTCGTGGTGTGATTTTCCTTATTAAAGGCATCACAAAGGGGATCCAATATCTCTTCCGACCTCGAGTTGTTGTCTCCCTGTGAAAGACATGTGTAATGGTGGCGCCTGTGGCGTCATTACTTTGTTGGAATCATTGCTTTGGAGTCAAGTATCGTGATGGGAGCACCATGTCAGTGGTGGTGTGGCCGATAAGGAGCGGGGATCAATTTGGTGAGAGTGGAGTTGTTGTTTGGTGCATCTGTTGGGACATGTCGCTTGGTCGACTGTGGTAGGCAGTAGGAGCACCCTCTAGACACAAGGATTGCCAGGCAAGTTATGTTAGTCAACCTCGTGGGATCAAAGCAACATAGGTTTGCTCTATGGGACATATTGTTCCTCTCCGATGTCGTCGATGTTCGCAGATATGCTTGTGCCGGCTCGGACTAATACAACCGTTTTCGGTGTGCACTCTAGTGGCGACGATGCCGCCTGAGTGCCTGGCTGGGTGTATTGTGGGGTATTGGCCTTCTAGTGTTTTGTACGTATTGTGGTCCTTTAGGCCTAGTCTAGCTAGGCACTGTTTAGGTTTTCTCCCTGTTTTCCTCAATAAACCGAGCAACTCATTTTCCTTCCTCCTTTTTTCACACTTGCTTTTATGTCGTGCATTCCTCCTTCTGGGGTGTTCTTGTAATACCCCTTTCTAATCAATGGATTTGGCAGCTCTCCTGCCAACATTATTTTTTTGATTTATTCAATCTTTTGAACCGAAAATCCAATTTATGTTCCGTTGCATATTCATGTTCCTTGTGACGAGAGCTTTGAAATAAGACCACTCTGAATACATTTTGACAACTTTTAAAAACCGCATCAAGTTTCAACCATTAAAACTTAATAAAAATGGAGGATAAATTCACCAAGTTTCAAATACTAAACCCTAAACCTAAAAGCAAATGGAATTTGGTAAAACTTGGTAACAACTTAATATTACGACTATAAAACTTTAATATTTGAACCTTTGTAAATTTTAAAAGTTGTTAAAATATATTTAAGAGTAGTGTTGTTTGAAAGTGTTCGTCGCAAGAAACACAAAGATGCAAAGAAACTTAAAATGGATTTGTAATTTTAAAAATATATAATAGATTCAAATTTGAAGGTGAAATGAAAAAAACATGAGAGGTAGACTGGGTGGAGCATGCAACTCTACCATGCATGCATGGACCCCTACAGTAATTAAACCCTAAACATGCATTTATTTTCAAATCTTGACGCAAATGTGAGACTGACAAAGTGTGTGCCTCCATCCGTGCATGCCCCACGAATTTCTCAATGAAGAAACAGCGACCAAAAGGAGAAGAATGAATTAAAAACGACCCTGGTGCACAAGACAAATTTGAAGACATAGAAAGACATGCTTCCACTTTATTCTTTCAAAATTAACTGTCACGTGTCCCACCCGTGAGGAACATAGGAAACTTCTTAAAGAGGTATAGGATTGATGCGCATAACTTTATTCTTTCAAAATCCACTTTTGTTGTCTTTCTCACGGAAAAACCAGCGGCGCTGTCTAGTGGACAAAGACAGACACCACAACATGTTAGAATCTACTTATTCTGGAAGCCAACAAAAGAACTGGCCTTACAAAGTTGGCCAAGCCACCTTCCTCTGTACAGTAGTAGGGAAATGAAACTTCAAACACAAAGTAGAGTCGACCCCTTGCCACCTACTCCAAGAAATTACATGAATAATCATTTAATTACATTAAGATTAATCTGAACGAGTTATGTGAACCAGCTGCTACGCTGTTCCATTTTAATTGACGTTCTAGACTCATTTGATTTTTCCAAAATAATTGATGTTATTTACTTACTAGTCTAAATCGCTTCCCTTTCTTTTTCCCGATTTTACCTCTCATAGCCTCTCGGTACACTCGTCTCTTAGGCCTTGTTTGGATACGCTTTTCTTTTGTGGATGAATACGTAGGTTTAGCCGAACTAGTTTTCCGTGAACTCGTGTAACCACATAACAAACTAAATTCATGTTTGGGCCCTCCAACAAAAATGTGGATAAGAATATATTTTTTGTTTCCACAAAGCCAGGAAATTGTGTTTTATCAAAAAATGACTAATACTCGTTTTTTGTGAAAACATGATTATAGAAAATTCGATGTAACAAACTTTTTTCACACTATTCCTTAGATTTTTTTTTCTCACAACATGCCCTTCTCCATTCACATCATTTACCAGTTACTACGTATTTGCTTTTAAGTTGGAGTAATATGGTTAGCATGCCTTCGAAATTTCAAATTAAAAGTTATGCGTATTTTCGAATAGTAAAATCAGGGAACTTAACTTTATTTTTTTAGAAAATCAAAGAAGCTTAACTACTCTGGGAAGATTTGGTGAAATGGAGATTGAGCTAGTAGTGTAAAATTGGCAAAGAACTTGACCACATTGAACATGAGTCGGCTTGAGTCTGGCCTAGTCTGGCTTGGGCACATGGTGAGTTTTTGAAACGCAGACATTTTCATATTTGTGAACATTTTTTAAAAACTCAGATTGTTTTTGAAAATGTAAACATTTTTTGGAAATCTTGAACATAATTTTTTTGAATCTGTGAACAACTTCTGAAAAATGGGAGCTTTATTGAAATTTGAATAAAATTTGAAAAGTGAAAAACTTTATTAAAAACATAAACATTTTTTTAAATAGAAACATTTTTTGGAACTCCAATTTTTGTTTTGGAAAAGTGAATTGTTTTTACATCTGTGAACAATTTTTAAAAATGGAGACATTTTTTGAAACTCCTATCAAAATTTGAAAATGTGATTATTTTTTGCAAATTTGCGAATAGTTTACAGAAACAGGATCATTTTTTGAAATTCTTTGTTTACCTTGGAATGAATTGCCCAACTACTTAGGTAACGAAACGAAACGAAACGTTCATCTACGATCTATCATAAGAACAAAAAAGCAAATAACTGGGAATGTTTGATTTTTTTTAAAACATGAACATTTTTTAAAATTTCAAACATTTGGTAAAAAAGCCAAAAAAAAAGTAAATATATTGAACATCTTTTGAAATTTGTGAATTTTTCAAAAAAGAAAGAAACAGAAAAAGAAAAAACGAAAAATAAAAAATCAAGAAGAAAACCCGAAAAACTAATAAAGAGAAAACCAGAAAAAGAAAATGATTCATAACATTCTAAAAAATTCCCAAAACAGGTAAAAACGGGGTTCGAACCTTCTAGAACATCCCAAGCCGAAACGAGAAAACGCTATTCCAATCGGTAATTGGGCGAGCCCGCATACTCGCTGGTGCGTTGCTCCTGTGCGAAGGGTGTGGCTATGTGCCGCCTAATGCCAGATGCACGGCCGCCTCGCCCGCATCGCGCCGGTGGTGGGCCAGCCCAGTAGGAGGTGGCTCGTCCTGCTGTTGTACCCTGGATTTGTTTCTTTTTTTTTTTTTACTTTTACTAGCAAAATGGCCCGTGCGTTGCAACGGGATAATAAAATTATGTTTTGAAATCAAACCACTGACATATTCAATAATTAAAGGGGAACGCTACGCATCGGCCGACGGATCCTTTTTAAAGATCCGTCGCCTTGACAACCCTTAGATCGTGTGCCAATCAAGAGCCCAGCCTCGTCCTTACAGTTGCAACAACGAATGTGTTGCAGAACCTTCTGCAACAGAGATTATGTTGCAGAAGCTTCTGCAACAGAGGTCCTGTTGTGGATTTTTTTTTTTTTGCAACAGAGGTATTGTTGCGGAATTTTTTCGAACATTTTTTTTTTGCAGAATCTTTTTGCAACATAGGTCCTGTTGCAGAACCTTTTTGCAACATAGGTCCTGTTGCAGAACCTCATTGCAACACAACACTTGTTGCAAAACACTTCACGGCAGCGAACACACGATGCTTCTGGCTCTAGGGGAATAGATTGAGGGTGCGCCCAGGAAGTCATGTGGCAAGTGGAGCAGGCGGCGGATGCGGCCGAGCGATCCGCCGGCTGATTGTTAGCGTTTTCCATAATTAAATTTTAGAAGCATATAAAAACTTTAATTAAAGAAACAGCCGTCACAGCTCCGCACTTGGCATTTCCTTCTGATTCCCACGAGTCAGTATAATTAGAGCTAACCCAGTAGTCCGCCTATAGGCCTACTACTTCCAATTCATCTATGTCCGGCTTCAACGCATCAGCTTCTTCCTCAGGTATGGGATGGCGCATGGTCTGATGCTTGTTCTTACTCCGCCACAATCCATGCATCGTGTACATGTGCCTTTTCTATATGCACGTACAACCAGCTGACTTAATTCCTTTATTCCCTTACGAACTATTTATTGATTTCGAGGCAGCTGTTGATTCTCAGAAAAATGCCGGACTTTATAAATTGGCTGAATTTTATGTAAAAAAGCGAGGTGGAATTATTATTTGTGAAACAGACCCAATCTTTTGACATCATCATCAGCTAACCGAGTTGGCTTAAGTTTTCTTTTTGAGGCAACCGAGTTGGCTTAAGTGTTATCTAACGCGAGGGAGGCTGTGAGTTCTATCCTCCATAGAAGCACAATTTTTTCGGCCCACAAGAGGTGGCCAATGCATCACATAATGTTGTCGATCAGCCGCTCCACCACAGCACCGCTGCCCAGGAACACAATGGCCACACACCGAGGGGCACTGGCAGCCGTGATGTCAGCGAGCAGTGCGGTGACACACGGCTCGAACCTCCGCCACACGTCCTGGTTGGCGGACGGACTACGGGACCGACAGACATGAGCGACTTGCAGAGCACCCCGCTTGCCGTCCACGTCTAATACTTCTGCTCTGCCATGCTTCAGATCGGGCTATATGCATGGCGCACATGACCAACTCAGCAGCGTCTGATGCATACAAACACACGTACCAAAAGATTGATTTGTGGAGTTCGATCAGCAGCAGCACAGGACGATGTAGTGACCAGCAGCTCCTCTAGCGATGGCGAGCACATGCAGGCAGCCCCGCTTGCCGCGGCCATGACGACGGATGGCGTGGAGATGCCTCGGGGACCTCGGTGGCCGCTCTCCGGGATGCCGCCGCCGTTTCCTGGCGGAAGAGATGGTGTACAATGGCTGTGTGCGGAGCGCTGCTGCCCTTCCGCCACCGTCGAGCACCACACCAGACAGGAGAACCCCTTCGCCCCTTGCCTCTCCTCCTCACTGGTCTCTCTCTTCTTCCCTTCCCCTGTATCCTCTCTGAATTCTCTCTTTGTCTTTCTTTCTTCAGTCAAGAGCTGCCGGCCATGGCCCATGGACGCCCGTGCTTCACCGCTCCGCCTCTCGCTCTCCATTCTTTACCTCCCTGCGCGCGCCCGTCCTAGATTCCCCTTAATGACAAATTGTTTTTTTTGCCTCTTCTCACCGTTTGCCTGGACCACCACTGTAGTCGGGCCGTGGCAAGGTGAGGCCCAGGCGCACTGTAGTCAGGACGTGGCAGGGTGAGGCCCAGGCGCGCGACGAAGCCATTATTATTTCAGACGAGTTTGCGCATAAAATTAGTACCGCCTTGGATAGTACAAATTTTAAAAAATATAATGGCTTGAAGATTGGGTGGACGGACGAAAAACGGACGAAATTACGGTGGCAAGAATCGATCCGTGCTTTATTAGGTAAATAAAGATAAAGATATATTTATACTTTAAAATAAATGCATATATTTAAAAACTTAATAAATTTACTTAACAAATATGAATTTCCAAAAAAAATGTTAACATAGATTACAAAAATTTGATAGCATAGTATTACAAAAAATCGAAAACTTTCAAAGAAAATGTTCGTGACAACACAAAAATGTTTTCAGGTTTTAAAAAAATGTACGCAGATTTGAAAAATGAATTTATACAGTGTAAATTATGTTTTTGTAATGTAAAAAATGTTTCGTGCCATTAAGAAAATGTATGTCATTTTGTATGGAAATAATCCCGAGTTTCAAAAAAAATGTCCGTGGCATTTGAAAATAGGTTAAATACAAATGTGAAAGAATGTCCGCGTAGGTCAAAAACAAATTTATTTCCACTAAACAATGTATCATGGCATTTTAAATAAAATTTCATATGTTTCCAAAATATGTCCATGAAATTTTCAAAAAAAATTATACAACATAAAAATGTTTACTTCTATTTAAAAAATGTACAACATGTATTTGGAAAAATGTTACTATGTATTCAAAAAATATTTTAAACAAATATTTTGTAAAAATGTACATCATATGTTTGAAATGTCCAAAGTGTATACAAAATACTTGATGTGTGCGGTAAAAATATACATGTGCACTCACAAAAGGTAGACATGTGTTAAAAAAAGGAAACCGATTAAAACCGACAAAGAAAGAAAAGCAAAATAAATGCAAGGAATACAAAGAAAACCAAGAAAGAATTAAGAAACCAAAAGTATAATGAAGAAAGAAAAAAAATCAAAGAAAACCAGTGAAAAAACTGTAGGAGATATGCCCTAGAGGCAATAATAAATGTTATTATTTATCCCCATGTTCCTAATTATGTTTATATTCTGTGCTATAACTGCTGTGGTTCTCGAGTCTGCAATAACCACGAGGCTCGGAGGAAGACTCATATGCACGTGTGGAATGATAAACGGTAAAAAGTATTCCTAGTCAAGCCTCTATGACTGGCTCAAGTATTGCATGATGATCATGTTTTCCTGATCATGGGCATGTCTATGCCGGCAACTTTTGAGGGCACAATGTTAGGAGAACACGTGTGTTGAATCGACCCAATTTGATGTTATGCTATGAGATACATTCGTCACAAGTTAATGGTTAATAACACAGAGAAAGTTGACGCTTGCATAATTCCTTAGACCATGAGAGTATCGAGTTCCTTCATGCTTGATTCATGAACTTTGGGGTTTGGTAAACGGCGGCTTACGGGTTCATGAAAAAGTATGACAAGTAACTTGATAGCTCAAGATTGGGATTTGCTCCTCCGACGATGGAGAGATATTCTTTGGGCCCTCTCGGTGTTACGGTATCCACCATCATCTGGCCAGACACAATGTGATTTGATCACTGGGATGCCGGAACACGGGAACGAGAAAAGAGAACAAAACCGGTAACGAGGTAACTGGCATAGTGGACAAAGTTGTTGATCCACGGGGATGCCGATAAATCTCACCTCGGGTGTTTGTAACATATCGCGAAGCAACAGGAATAGCACACGGCAAACTGGAGGTTCACTCGAATATTTATTCGTGTTGGTATAGGGATCAATATGGGTGTCCACGGTTCCGCTATTGATCATTGATCGGAAAGTGTTCCGGTCATGTCTATACTTCACCGAACCTATAGGGTCACACGCTTAAGGGTCATCTATCTGCTGAATACTAGACAGGGAGTCTGAGAGAAAGTCAACGGAAGAGTTCCGGAGAGAACACCGAAATAATTTCAGTAAAACCGAAAAGTTGTTTCGGAGTATACCATTAAGTCAAAATGGTTTCGGCACACGCCTGGAAATTTTTGGAGGGTGCCAGAATTGTTCTGGAAACTTCTGAAATTTTTCTGGAGAAAAAAATCGAAAATGTTCCGGAGCTGCCAGAACCGCTTTGGTTGCTTTTCGCTGATGAAAATCACTGATCCGGAATTGTTTCGGAACATGTCCAAAATTATTTTAGTGGGTACTGGAAATGTTCTAAGACCTACAGAAATATTTTCGGATTAATCGGTCACGGAAAAATGTTTCATGAAGAGTGGAAACACTATTCTGAATAGTGAAAACACTATATGGAAATAGTGGAAACACTATTAGGGAATGATGCAGGCATGGTGATGCAGGCAACACTGTTTGGAAGCCTCTCCATCTTGCCCTTTATGTGGGACATAAAGCATGGGCATTTTGGGTTTTTCAAGTGCCACCCTACCCCTTGGTTTCCTATAAATAGAGGTGGAGATGAGCTCTCCACACACACTCCAACTCTCTCACATATGCCATGCATGATCTGGCTTTCTTCTCTCCCTCCCAGCGAAATAGTTTCGTAGAGCCGAAAGGCTGTCTGGGTTCCGGTGTGAACTAGTTCTGGACGGCGAAGCCCTGCCGGATAGATGACACCGTATGTGTGCAACCCCGTAGAGAGGTCGTAGGTTCGATCTTTTTGCCCGAGGGGCTGTTCGAGGGTCCTCTCGAAGGGTTGTCCGAGTTTCGAGGGTCCTCCCGAAGGGCTGTCCGTGACATCATCCGAGGGACTGTCCGACCGCCTCCCGGAGGGCTGTCCGAGGGGCAGACGAGGGAGTACACCCTTGCGATTGGGAGGTTGTAAATCCTAGCTGCGAGGATCTGCACCGACGATCTACATCGACTCTACTTCCGCCGCGCCACGAGTCGGTAACGATCAGATCAAACCTTGTATGCATCTCCATAGTGATCCTGGGCATGTTCGTAGTGCGATTTTTTTTGTTTTCTGTCGCGTTCCCCAATAGTGGCATCATGAGCCGTGCTATGCGTAGATGCAGGTTACGATCTAGAATACATAGAGATGTATGGGTGTTGCACAATATAATTTGTAGTAGATGAGTTCTATTACTGAAAATTATTTGTGCGGGTAGCAGATGAAATCTGTTACCCGATGTTCCTGTTGCTCCCCTTGAATTTGCGTAGTCCTGATCTTGACGGCATGATAGGATCTCACAAAGTTTTGGCAATCCGCGATCCTTTCATGCTGCTCCTGAGTATGCTGATTGACAGATCAACGAAGTGCTTCAGTGTCTTTGGGTTCTACCATAGTTAAAGAAAGATGGATGTTTCGCAGACTAAAGGGCAATGCAGATATGATCTGCACGGGGTTCTTGCGTATGACGAAGTTCAGTATGGGGCTCGAGATTTTATTATCTCGTGTTTCATACGCCCCGCAAAGTTAATCTAGCAATTTGAATAATCATACTTGATGATGGACGTTGGTAGCTTCGGTTTGTTTCGAAACCTTAGAAGCCACGTAAAATAAAATTTTGCATAAACCGATTAGAGGCGTCTAACTTGGTTTTGCAGGATGACATGAGATGTGCATGTGATGTGGTATAGCAGTTCTCATATTAATTTGATTATGTATGAGATGACTATATGATGTAAATTAATTAACATGACCCGCGTGTCATGATTCGGCATGATGGCTGGAGCCATATGATTGTCACTTTAATGACCTGCGTGTCAACCTTATGTAATGCACTTATTTTATTAGCTATAGAGATATCAATATTATCTAGTGTATCAACAAGGTGGTGGCAATCTTCGCGAAGGTAAACACCGATGCAAATACCGAAGACGAAGAAATTAAAGATTTCTCCGTCAGAAAGGGCTATACCATATCATGCTATTATGAATTGCCTGAGATGTTTATCCCTTATGATGCACCCTTCTTGATTGCGCGGTCGCTTTTATTAGGGTGATCTCTCACTTAAAATATCAAGTAGTTAGTGTTCTCCCAAGTGTAGCACCGTCACAGCATCTTTCCTTTCGGGGTGCACCATGGATGCATGGATACGAACGATTGTACGGGTGTAAGGCGAGTGAGGTCAGACCTCGCAGCGAGATCACTTGGTTGTCTTGACGTTCATGGCAGTATCGTCCTGAGCTCGGAACACACGCATCGAAAGATGAACAAGAGTCACATAGAGATGTGATCGGCAACTTGGCCTACCGATTAAAATTCCCGTCATGAGATGATGATTCTATGGCGATGAATTGAAATATGGATCTTGTATCACTCAATATCAATTATGAGAGATATTGATTTGAGTGGGAGCACACTTTAGAATTAACTCGTTTAATTCTCTGTGCAATTAATTATGAACATAGTCTAAGTGTAATTTGCATAATAGTTGTAGAAAAATGGCTCGCATTTTCACCTTCCCTATTAAAATTGAATAAGCTGTTAAATATCTGGTTAAACTTTACGATCGGTAACGTAATGTGAGGATTGTCCTCAAGAGTGCCGAGAAGGACTTTGTCCTATCGCATGCTTTCGGTATTCTCCTGCTAATGCTATGGATGATGTGACTCTCGTCCTTCGATCCAAAAGCTAGAATTCCGTTACGGTCAAGTGCAATATGTTTGCTTCCATGAGACCCGAACTTCAAAAGTTTGGGATAGTTATGTGATATTCATGGAACTGAAAATTGTTTTCAGATGCAGACAAAGGCTAAAAGATATGAAATATCCAAAGCAATGTTTGTTTGCAAAGTATTAGTAAAGTGTTTACTGGGCACTTGACTGATGAGAGAGGGATCCAGTAGAATGCCTGTCATATGATGAAGGTGAATGAAATAACAACTTAAAGAGAAAGAAAATGTCCAAAGGGTGTTAGTGTGACTTACACGCTTAGGAAGTCCGGGGCTAACGCCACTCTTAAAGTTGGGTGCTTCTTCTGAGAGTAGGAGAAATACTAAAAGTAAAACTGTTAGAAGTATAACGGCAAAAAGTGAGAAGACTGGAATATCCAGCTCGTGTATGAATGTCATACGAATTATTGATGTATGGAAGGCTGGTCAAAAAAATAGTTCTTGGGAATTATGATTAAACTATTAGTCATTGATTCTTGGGTATTGTGATTAGAGTTGATCACAGGAATACCCGTTCGATTGCATTCTCTTGCAACTCGATACAAGAACTACTACGGCCTAAATGACTTGCCAGTAATGAGGTTTAGATACGCGCTGGGAACATAGTAAATGTTACTACACCTTCCATCGGTGTATCACCTCTGTATTTATTTTCATAATTCATTTTAGATTTTTATACACTCTAGCCCATTGCATAATGTTTGTTGCAAGAAGGTTGTTCATGATAGAACAATTGTTGTTCGGTGTTATGAATAAACATAAGGGCCATGCTTCCATCATGGATGGAATGCATGTTATGAACATTGACAATGATATGATGCATCCATAACACTGACGCTAAATGTCGCAAGACTAAAAGAATACCACATATGTGTGGCACTGCATTTGGTCACATTGGAGAAACCCGCATGGAGAAATTCCATTATGATGGATTTTGAAGTCATTTGATTATGAATCATCTGACACTTGCAACTTTCGTCCGAAAAGTGAAATGACTGAAATACCGTTCACAGGCCATAAGGAACGAGCAACAAACTTATCGGTGATCATACATTATGATGTGTGTAGTCTGATAAATGTTGTTGCTAGTAGTGGATTTATCTATCTTCAGAAATGACTCAAGTAGATATATGGATATTTACTTGATGAGACGTAAGTCTGGATCTTTTGAAATCATTCAAAAGGTTTTCAAAATGAAGTAAAAATTATTGTAACAAGAAAACTATGTTTCTGCAAATTAGATTGCGGAAAGGAATATTTGAGTTACAAGTTTAGCGAATGTCTGATGAGTTGTGAAAAGAGTTTCATAACTTACACCTCCCGGAACACCACTGTAAGTGGAATGTCCGTGATGATGTAATCAAACCATTTATGACGTGGTAAGATCAAAGATGACATAAATCAATTTGCCATTATCCCTTTTTAAAGTAATGCTTTAGAGACTGCGGCTTTTACACCGAAAAGAGCGCCATCAGATCTGTTGAAAAGAAGCCATGGTATGGTACGCCCAACCATGTTATATCTTTTCTTAACATTTGGAATATGGGGCTTGTGTAAAATATATACAAACCTATTCCAAATCAGACAAGTGCTACTTTGTAGGTTATCCCAAGTTATTGGGTATTCCTCCATCACTATACCGAGGCAAAAATGTTTGCCACAAAAAGCGGTATGATTTTGAAGAAAATGGTTCTTGCAAAAGGGAGAGTGGGAGGACAGTGCAACTCGACGAGATAACAGTATCTTCGTTATCAGGTCAAAGGAAAGAGACCTTGGAAGTGATTCCAGAGTTTCCTACCGCGACTGATACGGAAGCCTCTACATGAGATGTATGGACTTTGGTCGAACTTGCAACTGAGCCACGTGGGAAAAACTCGTGCAAACCTCTCAGGTGTGCAAACGAGATATTGTTGTTAGACAAAAGTATACCTACGATACACAAGGAAGCATTGATGGTCCCTGACTCCGGAATTGGCTAAATGCCAATATAATCCGAGATAGTATCCATATAAATGATTCAAGATTAGATCTTGATAAACCCTTCGGAAGACTTAAAGTCTGACGAATATTAATCGAACTATGAACTGATATGGATAAAAATGTTTTATCCATAAAGCTCGACTTGTTGCTTATAACAAATTCAAGGAATTAACTACGGCGAGATTGTCTCCCCGTAGCGATGCTTAAAGTCGGTTCGGGTTAAACTAGCAATTGATACATATTTCAATCATGAGATATGATACATGGATGCCAAAAGGATTTCCATGAAATGGAAATGCTACCTAGGACTTGCATGTGATACAGTCCAAGGTGTTTTGTCATTCCAGAGGATGCTAGTGAGTATGCAAACTTCAGAGTTCCAGCGATGGACAGAAGAGAGCAAAATGGAGTTGGAATCTTCGTTGGAATCTTCGTTTTTGATGGACAGAAGAGTTTGATTTCATCAATAGATAACGAAGATGCTTGTGGTTACAAGAAAGTAAGTGGGAGCATAATAATATTTCTGAAAACCTTTTGTGCTTGACATATTGTTGATTGGAAATAATATAAATTTCTTGACACGAATTAGGACTTCATTGAAAATAGTTTTTCGATGAAGTGCTTGGGCTAAGTAGCCTTGATATTAGGCATAATTATCTACGGAGATAGAATTGCCTAATAGGCTAAGCCAAAAATACATATTGACAAGATGCTAAAACAGTTTAGCATAAGAACGCCAAGGAGTGATTCTTGCCGAAGTCACATGGAAAGAGTTTTGCAAGACTCGGTGTCCTAAAACACTGATGAGCAAAATACATGATGGAGATTCCACACACTCTTGTGTTTGGATTGATCATGTATTCCATGGTATGTAAAACAACCAGATATGTCCGATACTCCCAAGCTGTTGTGAGTATAGATACCAAAGTGATCAAAATATTGATCATAGGACAACAGTGAAAATTGTCGTTGAGTACTATGGTAGCACTGATGACATGTTTTCTCGCAAGTGGAGATTATGAAGTGCTCGTTGTAAGTAATTACATCGATACAGTCTTCATTAATGCTCCAAACGATTTTTGATTTAAGTTAAGGGTTTTGTGTAATACACGATATGGTGGCACAGTAAGTTAGAATTGTTCCAAACAGGTTACTGTGGCGAATTTTATAACAAAGGCTAAGTATGTTGCCGCCTTAGAAGCGACAGAGAAGATGTTGAATCATATAGTTCATTCATGAACTTAGTATGGTTCCAAGAGGGCTTTGGTCAATGGGACACTATTGTAGATAGTTGCTCCATAGCTCTGTCTGAGGAATCAAGGTTCGACCAGTGATTCACATATATACAAAGCCAAGTCCACACAAAATATGAATTTTGTGAAAGCGTGAAAACGCGAGGATATGCAAACATACACACGGAACTGAAGTTGTCAGATCCGTTGGACATCAGGCTATACCACAAGCAAAGCATATTTTACACAAGTATGCCATAGGTGTAAAGTGCATTAGCATTGACTAGATTATTGACTCTAGTGCAAGTGGGAGTCTGTAGAAGATATGCCCTAGAGGCAATAATAAATGTTATTATTTATCCCCATGTTTCTAATTATGTTTATATTCCGTGCTATAACTGATGTGGTTCTCGAGTCTGCAATAATCACGAGGCTCGGAGGAAGACACATATGCACGCGTGGAATGAACGGTAAAAAGTATTCCTAGTCAAGCCTCTATGACTGGCTCAAGTATTGCATGATGATCATGTTTTCCTGATCATGGGCATGTCTATGCCGGCAACTTTTGAGGGCACAATGTTAGGAGAACACTTGTGTTGAATCGACCGATTTGATGTTATGCTATGAGATACATTCGTCACAAGTTAATGGTTAATAACACAGAGAAAGTTAACGCTTGCATAATTCCTTAGACCATGAGAGTATCGAGTTCCTTCATGCTTGATTCATGAACTTTGGGGTTTGTTAAACGTCATCCGTAAATGGGTGGCTATTACGGCGCCTTACGGGTTCATGGAAAAGTATGACAAGTAACTTGATAGCTCAAGATTGGGATTTGCTCCTCCGACGATGGAGAGATATTCTTTGGGCCCTCTCGGTGTTATGGTATCCACCATCGTCTGCCCAGACACAATGTGATTTGATCACTGGGATACCGGAACACGGGAACGTGAAAAGAGAACAAAACCGGTAACGAGATAACTGGCATAGTGGACAAAGTTGTTGATCCATGGGGATTCCGATAAATCTCACCTCGGGTGTTTGTAACATATCGCGAAGCAACAGGAATAGCACACGACAAACTAGAGGTTCACTCGAATATTTATTCGTGTGGGTGTAGGGATCAATATGGGTGTCCACGGTTCCGCTATTGATCATTGATCGGAAAGTGTTCCAGTCATGTCTATACTTCACCGAACCTATAGGGTCACACGCTTAAGGGTCATCTATCTGCTGAATACTAGACAGGGAGTCTGAGAGAAAGTCAACGGAAGAGTTCCGGAGAGAACACCGGAATAGTGTTGGTAAAACCGAAAAGTTGTTTCGGAGTATACCATTAAGTCAAAATGGTTTCGGCACACACCTGGAACTTTTTGGAGGGTGCCAGAATTGTTCTGGAAACTTCTGAAATTTTTCTGGAGAAAAAAACCGAAAATGTTCTGGAGCTGCCAGAACCGCTTTAGTTGCTTTTCGCTGATGAAAATTACTGATCTGGAATTGTTTCGGAACGTGTCCAAAATTATTTTAGTGGGTACTGAAAATGTTCTAAGCCCTACAGAAATATTTTCGGATTAATCGGTCGCGGAAAAATGTTTCATGAATAGTGAAAACACTATTCTGAATAGTGAAAACACTATATGTAAATAGTGGAAACACTATTGTAAATAGTGAAAACACTATTAGGAGATGATGCAGGCATGGTGATGGGCAATACTATTTGGAAGCCTCCCCATATTGCCCTTTATGTGGGACATAAAGCATGCGCATTTTGGGTTTTTCAAGTGCCACCCTACCCCTTGGTTTCCTATAAATAGAGTTGGAGATGAGCTCTCCACACACACTCCAACTCTCTCACATATGCCATGCATGATCTGACTTTCTTCTCCCCCTCCCAGCGAAATAGTTTCGTAGAGCCGAAAGGCTGTCTGGGGTCCGGTGGAAACTAGTTCTGAACGGCGAAGCCCTGCCGGATAGCTGACACCGTATGTGTGCAACCTCGTAGAGAGGTCGTAGGTTCGATCTTTTTGCCCGAGGGGCTGTTCGAGGGTCCTCCCGAAGGGCTGTCCGAATTTCGAGGGTCCTCCCGAAGGGCTGTCCGTGACATCGTCCGGGGGACTGTCCGACCGCCTCCCGGAGGTCTGTCCGAGAGACTGTCCGAGGGGCAGACGAGGGAGTACATCCTCACGGTTGGGAGGTTGTAAATCCTAGCTGCGGGGATCTGCACCGACGATCTACATCGACTCTACTTCCGCTGAGCCACGAGTCGGTAACGATCAGATCAAACCTTGTATGCATCTCCATAGTGATCTTGGGCATGTTCGTAGTGCGAAAAAAATTTGTTTTCTGTTGCGTTCCCTAACAAAAACAAAGTATAACGAAGGAAAAATGACAAAACCAAAGAAAATCATGAAAAAAGGAAGAAAAATAAATGGAAAGAAAAAAAATGAAGAAACCCGGAGCAAGCGACAAAATCTACAGCGAAGCACGACAGCGAGTGATTGCGCTGATGAGCGGGCCCGTTCTGATCGCCATTGGGCGATTCCAAATAGAAATCGGTATGGGCGAGACATATCTCTCGTGAGCATCATATTGGAAATTCCTTGCC
The DNA here is from genome assembly GCA_039707655.1 of Elymus sibiricus. Taxonomy (NCBI): domain Eukaryota; kingdom Viridiplantae; phylum Streptophyta; class Magnoliopsida; order Poales; family Poaceae; genus Elymus; species Elymus sibiricus. The sequence continues at coordinate 109,731,523 of CM077670.1, forward strand.
AACTAACCCATCAACAATCAAACTGGGTCTTCGACACGAGTTGGGCATCCTGGAAAAAACCTATTTTCGGCCTAAAAAACCTATTTTGTTTCACCGCCGGTTACATGTCATTCTACAAACCGGCCCATTTACATTATTTTTTTGCTTCTTCAAATTTCAAAAAATGGGGTGTACATAGGATTTGATCTCTGAACCTCGCAGTTATTACTGAACCCGCGATAACCAGCTAGGGCACCTCACTTTCTGTGACAACCTACTATTTTTCTTGTTCTCTGTTGTGCGTCAACTCGTAACACTAAAAATAGGATTATGGTTTTTCTTCCGTTTTTACTAGGTTTTTATTTTTAGTTTTCTTTTCCTATTCCTGTTTTCTTTTGCTAAATGTGTGAACTTTTTTGCTAACTTTCTATTTAACTTTTTTCAAAGTATATGATTTTTTTTCAAATTTCATGAACGTTTTTCAAATCCATGAAGTTTTTTTCAATTTTTAAACTATTTTGTGAAAATTTGTCAAAGCCATGACCCTTATTTGCAAAATCGATGAACATTTCTTAAATCCATGAATATATTTTTCAAAATTTATGAACTTTTTTCATATCCAAAAACTGTTTTTCAAAATCCATGAACTTTTTTCAAATTCATGGACTTTTTAAAATCTGACTATCGTTTTTTTTCGAAATCGATGAACTTTGTCCCAAACACATTAACTATTCTCGAAATCAAAATCCGCGGACTTTTTTCTAATTCATGAAGTTGTTTTCAAAATCGATGAACTTTTTCCAAATCCATGGGTTTTCTAAATTTTGAAAAGTCAACGCTATCAACACCATTAACTGCAAGCAGTCAATGGTTCAATGGTGAACTGATCCCGCGAGAATCGAACATGCGAGCGATTTAGGTTTTTGTCGAGCGGTCAACCGTAGAGATAGGTTTGTTCAAATGGGCCGGCCAAAACGACCTTCAAGTGAACGTCACTTCGCAAACTCGCACGGCTACATCTAAACGTAGCCCGTAGGGAGCTCTAGCGATTGCTCGCCTGGGCGAAACCGTACTTGGCCGGCCTAGTAACCACTTGCTGATTTCACACATATTTTTTGTCTTTTTTCCTTCCGTTTTTGTTCACACTGGTTTCCATTTTTTATTATTTTTTCTTTTATTATATATGGAAAACTGAAATATATATTATAAAATAATAATTTAAAATGTTTATTGAAAATGTTAATATCCATTTGAAAAATGTTTATAACGTATACAAAAAATGTTAATCATGTGTACGGAGAATGTTTATGACATCTAAAAAATGTCACGCATTTGAAAAACTATCTATATGAAATTTAGAAAAGGTTTATACAAAGCAAAAAAATTACGCGTAATTCAAACAAAATATTTTGTGCATTTCAAGAAAATGTACGTTACATTTTAGGAAATGTTAAAGACTTTTTTTAAAAAATTGTTCATGACATTTTGAAAAAATGTTTGTACAAATGTCAAAAAAAGTTTACATAGTTCAAAACAATGTTTTTTATCATTCAAATATTTATTTGAAAAACAATTGAAAACCTATTAGAAAATAAAATTAAAACAAGTATTTAAGAAAATGTGAAATCATTTATTTAAATATGTTATACATATGTAAAATATGTTTTAGGTGTACAATTGTTTTTACAACATGTATAAAAAAAGTAGACATGAAACATCTATTTTGCACAAATGATAATCATGTATTTGATAAATGTTTAATGAGTACAATAAAAATGTTCCTACTATATACCAAAATTGTACAACTCTTATGAAAAATGTAGACATGTTCTGAAACGAAAAACCAAAGACAGTCGATGAAAACCAAAGAAATAAAAAAACTGGGAAAGAGACCAAGAAAAACGAAGAAACAAAGGAAATGATATTGAAAAACCAAAATAAAAAGAAATAAAAACCACAGTTCCGAAGAAAAACTGAGGAAACGCAATGAACGAAAGCAGAAACGCGCTAAATGGTCCAGGCCATACTTTCGGCGCTAGAGGCGAGTGGTTATTCTGTGTCGCAATAGGCGACACATAGCAGTATTTGGGCCGGCCCATTAGCATGTACATTAATTAACTAAAGGAAAAAGAAATTCAAAAGCGGGAGAACGCGGATCAATCCTTGGTCTCCAAGGAAATCACCGGCGCAGCTAACCACTCCGCCCGCTTCCACTTACTGGTTAGTAGTAGGATCGCGACCTTCTAGAGCCGATCCGAGTCGGTCTTCTCCGTTTTTTTTTCTTTCATTTCATTTATTTTTTCTTCGCGATTTTTTATTCTTTTCTTTTTTCTTCTTCGATTTGTTTCATTCTTTTTTCGTTTCCTTTTGATTCATTTCTTTTTTCTTCTCCGATTTTCCATTCTTTTCTTTTTTTTCTTCTCTGATTTATTTCAACCTTTTTGAATCTGTTTCGTTATTTTTTTCTTATGGTTTAATTTTCGGTTTTCATTTTTTGGGTTTTCTTTGTTTCCATCATTTTCATTCTACATTTTTTGTATATATCAACAACATTTTTCTAATAGATGTTTCAAATTTTTCCAATTCAAATTTATGATTTTTTAATACAGGGTCAACATTTTTTCTATACATATTTTTAAATTTTTTCAAATGGTTGATTATCTTTTTCAAATACAAGAATAACAATTTTTGAATACATGGTGAACTTTTTGACTATACACACTTTTAAACTTTTCAAATGTTTGATTAACATTTTCCGAATACAAGATTAACTTTTTCCAATATGTGGTCAACATTTTCCCTATGTACACTTAAATGTTTTTCAAATGCTTGATTAACATTTTTCGAAATGCAATATTAACATTTTTTTACACATGGTCATAATTTTTTTATACACTTTTAACATTTTCCGAATGTTTGATTAAAAAAATTTAAATACTTTTTCAACATTTTTTCAAATGCTTGATTAACATTTTTTATATACATGATCAAAAAAAATTATTATTTTTTAATACATGGTCAACATTTTCTCTATACACATTTAACATTGTTCAAATGCTTGATCAACATTTTTCAAATACTTGTTCAACATTTTTTTTTCAAATGCTTGATTAACATTTATATATATATGATCAAAAAAATTCATCATTTTTTAGTACATGGTCAACATTTCTTCTATAGACATTTAACATTTTTCAAATGCTTGATCAACATTTTTCAAATACTTGTTCAATATTTTTTCAATTGCTTGATTAACATATTTATATACATGATAAAAATTATTCATCATTTTTCTAATACATGGTCGACATTGTTTCTATACACATTTAACATTTTTCAAATACTTGATCAACATTTTTATATACGTGATATTTTTTTTATCATTTTATTAATTCATGGTCAACATTTTTTCTATACACATTTAACAAATTTCAAATGCTTGATCAACATTTTTCAATTAATTGTTCAAAAAAATTCAAATGCTTGATTAACATTTTTTAAATACATGATCAAAAAATTTATACACATTTTTTTATACATTTTTCGTATACATTATAAACATTTTCTCGATGCACCTTCCACATTTAAAAAAATGCTTGGTCAACATTTTTTTAAATATTTTTAGAACGTGTTTTTTGTAATATATATTTAGATTATTTTATAGTATAACAAAAGAAAAAATAAAGCAAAAAACGAAACAGAAAACGAAAAATACCCAGAAAAAGGAGGCTGTGGCCTCCCGCGCTCCTGGGCCGCCCATCTCGGTCTCGCCTTCAGCGAGGGTTCCTACCCCTCTCGCTGAAGGCGAGACATAGTCGCACCCCCAACGAGGAGCTCTCACCCACACACTCGAGCACTTTTCTGGGCCCATAGCCCTTCTCCCCGTGAGCGCTCCTTTTATTTCAGCAAATTTGATACCCTTGTCTCAAAAAAAAAAAAAAAATTTGATTTTCATTTATTCTAAAGAAGAGCAACATGTCTGGTTTGGCCATCCCCACGATCCTCGATGGATCCCACAACATGTGGACTTTGATGAATAAATTTCATTTCACCCCTAAAAAAAGCAAATTCGATTTTTCTTTATTCTAAAGAAGAGCAATTTCTCTTTCGTATTCACATTTTTGGGGAAGCTTCCGTATTTTCATTTTTTTTAATTTCTTCCTAGTTCTTACTTTTCTTTGCTTTTTCTCCTGATTTTCTTTTTCCTGTTTTTCTGTCATTTATTATGGTGTTTTCCCCTTTTTTTCTTTCTTCTTACCATTTCTATTTAAGTTCATAAATATAATTATTTATACACAGTTCTTTGTAAATGCATGATGATTTTTTAATACACGGCAAATATATTTTTAAACACATGATCAAACTAGAGCAAACCGAAGGAACCAAGGAAAATCTTAAAATATTTTGATTAAACATATATTGGTGCAAATTACTCCCTCAATCTACTAATACAAGCTCACTTCAAATTTTTCTGTCTAACTTTGACCATTAATTTTACCAACAAAATGTGAGTCATACGTCATAAAAGTATGCCACTGGATGCACATTTCAAAGAACTTTTCGATTATATTATTTTTATGAAATATAACCCATATTTTGTTGACAAAAAATTATAAGTCAAAGTTTGACTTGAAAAATGAAGTGACGTTATATATAAAAATGGAGGGACTATTGAAATTTGAGAAATCTCAATAAAATTTTATTGAAACTTAGAACCCTGCCCGCTCCTCTGTCACGTCAAGAAAAAAGGGCCACATAAACATTGCAAGTATTCTAAGTATTTCTTTCAATCCTCCATAGTAAAAAGCGGTATCACCATGTACAATAATTAATAAATAAGCATCTACTGATGATTAAACCTAACAATATTTTCTTCATTTATATAGCGGCTGAAACAATCCAAGATAAACAGGACATGTTGCATTTTATAGGTATGTACGTTAGGTATTTTTATTTTTCAGGCATGATGTGTAGGACATTTTGTACCAGCTACAACACACGGATTCTAGAAGCACCAGAGATGAGGTCAATAGCTAACGAATTTAAACGGCATCAAAATTAATTGGGCAAGCAATGCGTACACTAATATAGAACAAATCATTCTCTGTCAATCAAAATAGCAAATAAATAGTCTATTAACGAAGAATCAGCAAGTTACATTATTCTCAGTACTCTAGGTGCTTTGAAGCTTTTTCACTAGCTCGCAATCGTTTTCACAGCTACATTGCCAAACGACCAACCTTTACTGTCGCTGCGTTCTCAGCACGGGAGCTTTTCTGGCACAACAGCTCCACAACTGATTCTATTAAAACACAGGCCAAACAAACACGGCCACAATACTCTCTAATCTAACTTATTTTTGTCCCGTATGCTAATAATGTCAGCCGTCGATGGGACGCGGATTTTTGGATCTGGGAAGCATATGCTCCTTAATGAACTGTTAAATCAAAATAGATCATAAATAAATTTTAAAAATTCTAATCTTTTTTTTGTAGATGTTCATATTAGTGTAGCAAGTGTACTTGACAATTTTCATGACATGGGATAGCAGTGCTCCGTCAGTGAAAAAACAAAATTAAGTGTAGCGTTTAGAGGTGACATTTGGCGTTTGACTTTTTTTTTCACACGGGTCAAAATGCTTAAGTTTTTTCTCTGAAAATTTGCATGTGCCATTTGGGTGTGACAATGAACACGTCTATTTTTTTTAAAAAAAAATTGACATTTGTAAAATTCATTTTTTACACGCAGGAGCATGTGCTCCCTAGAGTCAAAATGGATTTCCGCGTCAATCGCTCCTATATTAGATCTTCTAGAGCTCTGGACTCCAGAGCTGAAGTCAACCTTGATTTCCCCCTACTAACTGCCCGTTTGTCTTATTAGTTGTCTCCCTTTACACAACGTTATATATATGTATGTTGTTGCTTCCTTTAGTGGTGTCGTGTGACGTCGACTACATGACGCTTCACCATATTTGGGCCTAAGGGAAGGCATTGTGGAGTAGTAAGTAGATGACGGGTTGCTAGAGTGACAGAAGCTTAAACCCTAAATTATGCGCTATTCCGTAAGGAGATGATTTGGATCCATATGTTTCATGCTATGGTTAGATTTATTTTAATTCTTCTTTCGTAGTTGCGGATGCTTGCGAGAGGGGGTAATCATAAGTGGGAGGCTTGTTCAAGTAAGAACAGCACCCAAGCACCGGTCCTCCCACATATCAAATTATCAAAGTAGCGAACGTGAATAAAAAAAACATGATGAAAGTGACTAGATGATAATTCTCATGTGTCCTCGAGAACGCCTTACTTTATATAAGTGTAACATCCCCATGTAATAAGCTACAGTGATCCTCATCTAATTATGCCAAGTCATCTTTGCTTGCATTGTTTAATTATCATTGAATTCATATCTCATTTCAAATTCCAATTCAAATATAAAGTGAAAATAAAAGTTGTTCCAATTTGGAAACTAAAATGTTCATAATATTGCAAATATTCCCAAGGCAATTATAAAATAAAATCAACATTAATTGAATTAGTTAAATGAACCTAACATCATGAAACAGTACCAAAACAGAAGTATTTAATCCATTTTCATTTAAATAAATTTTAAATAAAAACATCTGGACTCCAAACCATTTTATAGCAGTGCAGAATATTGCAGGGTAGTTATTTTGGCAAGCTCCACTAATTTGCTATGCAAACAGAAAAGAATAAACGAAAACAGAAAACTAAAAAGAAAAGGGCCCTAGCTACTGTGGCCGTGGGCTGAAGTGGCTACAGAGCCGGCCCAGCCCAGCCGGCGTCCTCTCCCACCTCTCGCTCTCTCTCCCTCGCGTTGTCGCCCTCTGCCGCTCGCCCGCGCGCGCTCACCCCTGGCCCCCCCCTCTCTCCTCGTGACAGCTCGCCACCGCGCCGCCCCCTGGTGGATATGGGCCACCTCCGCAACCCCCCTGGCTCCTCCCGCGCCTCACTTTCTCCCTCGCCTCTCTCCTCTCTCTGCTCCTCTCGCGCCCGAACTCTGCCGCCGCCGCCGCTCGCCATTGCCGTGGCCCCTGGCCTCCCCACAGCCAGCCAAGACGCCCAGGAGGACCGCCACGCTCAACTACCTCACCTACGACGACAAACGCGAGCTCAACGCCACCACACCGTCGGGATCGGCTTCATCTTCTACCTTCGGTCGCCGCCGTCCAACACGTCGATCCGCTCGACCTCGACCTTCCCCGGCCTCCCCGAGCCTGCCACCAGCTCCGATGTGAGCTTCCGCGTGCTTCCCCCTCTCGACTAAGCGTTTTAGCCGCCGTAGCCGTCTCCCCATTCGCGACCGTCGCCGCCGTTCGCCATGGCCGAAGAGCTCCTCGCTCTCGAGCTCCTCTGCTCGCACGCGGTGCACCAGCGTGTTCCTAGTGGACCGTGGATGCTGCTCATGCGCTCCATTGCTCGAATGCGTGCTCCGGCCTCATTTTCCGACGAAGCCTGAAACCCAGCCGCCGCACAACTCGTCGCTGGCTTCGATTCCGGCGACCGTTCGCTCCAGCCCCACCACCGTTGGACGCGCCTCGTCGTGGGCATTCCGTAGAGCCCAGCCACGCATCCGGCCGCGGCCCCTAGCAATTTTCCGGCGCGGTCCCGCGACGCGCCGCCGCGGTTGTGGTTGCCGCTGGCGCCAGCGCCGTTTGCATCTGACCGGTGGGCCCGCTTTGACCTGATTAGCCACTAATCAGTCGCTGACAGTGGGCCATGGTTACTGTAGCGATTAGGATTACAATTAAATTAATCCACTAACCACTGTGTCACTGTTAAATGGGCCCACCTCCCTAATTAGCTAGGTAACTAAATTAACACACTGTTATAATTAGCAGAGACTGACCATTGGGTCCCACTGGGCCAGTTGACCAGTCAAAGCTGACTGGGATTGACCCTAGTCAATGACAGGTGGGTCCCCCTGGGCCCATTGACCAGTCAACTGGTCCACGTTGACTGCTGACTGGGCAGTCAACTGGGCCCACTGTCAGCCTCTATGCACATTTCGGGGTACACTTCTGTGTACCCATAGCAATTAATATTTAAATAATTTCGAATTAAATCAATTTCAGAAAATCCAGAAAATTGTTTAAAACTTTGAAAAATCATATAAAATAAACCGTAACTCGGATGAAAATAATTTATATATGAAAAACGATCAGAAAAATATGACGAATCCGAATATGCCACCCACATACCTATCACACACCTCTAACATGATGAACATGGAACTTTATCCTCTGATTCATCTGTCCGATAATTGCCCGGAGTTGGTAAAACACCTCCAGATGTTTCCCGCTCCGACTAACTTGCGTAGTACTGTATTAGAGCACTCCTCGAATAGCGTGCTGCTGTGCCATGCATCCGTGATTGTATTTGTTGCTTGTATTTATTGTTTTTCCCCCTTTTCTCTCCGGTAGACTCCGAGACTGACGCTGCTGCCGAGTACGACTACGCCCCTGAAGACCAGCCCCTTTCAGGAGAGCTTCCAGGCAAGCAAAACCCCCTTGATCATAAGATATCGCCCATTCCTTCTCTCTTATGCTTGCATTAGAATTGCTTCTGTTAGTATTCCGATAGCTCATATTCTGATGCATAGCCTGTTTTCGTCGCCTACTGTTGATACCTACCTGCTGTCCTATGATGCTTAGTTAGCTTTGCTGTTGAATCATCTGTGACCTTCACCCTTGTCCGTTTGCCATGCTTGTTACCGGGCCATGATCACTCTGGGTGATGATCACGAAATGTTACATATTGCAATAATTTAAACTGTTAAAGTCGGGCCGGCTCCAAGAGTGCCCGCGAGAGAATAATTTAAAGACGGGTCGGCTCCAAGAGCACCCGCGAGCCATGTGATACCAAGTCGGAGCGACAGGAACCTTGTTCGTCTCTGCGAGTTACTAAATACGCCTAACGGATTTGGGTATTTGATCTGAGTTTGCCACTGGCCTATACGCACTACCACCATGTGGGATAATGGTTTAATGTGGCCCTCTACGTCGTATGTATCAGCCGAAAGCTCTGTCAGACGTCCAGTTCAGCCTTGTGGGCCTGTCGGGCCAGTGCCATCCAGGATGAGGTGGTGCTCGTCCCGGCTCGTCGCATAACGACCCGGAGTGCAAAGGGCGATGGGCCCAAGACCCCTGAGCGCTTAGGGTGTAGACCGGCGGGGACCTCTCTGTTGAGCCTAGGTAGTACTACGTCGTGTCGATCAGCCGAGGCCGGGCATGACCCGATAAAAGTGTGTCCGGCCAGAGTTAATCGAGCATGTTGGGTAACAGTAGTGCACCCCTGCAGGGAAGTGATCTATTCGAATAGCCGTGTCCACGGTAACAGGACGCTCGGAGTTGTATCCTGATCTGCTACAACTACAAATGGATACTGTTACAATGATAAACTGTTACTACTACTCTCGGGATTACTTTCTCGCAGGGTAGTCGAGGAAGGATCTCAGGGCATTACCACAATATATGTTTGCTATTATATGTTACAGAACTCTACTCTCTTCTGATGCTGCAAGAATTGCTTCAAGATGCTAGTCTTCGATAGGCTAGGCTTTTCCCCCTCTGTTCTGGCATTTCTGCAGTTTAGTCCAAAGATATAGCCCCATTCCTTTGATACCAATGCATAATTAGTATAGATCTGATGTCAGTCTTGCGAGTACTTTGGATGAGTACTCACGGTTGCTTTGCTACCTCTTTTCCCCCATACCCGATTGCTGCAATCAGACGTCGGAGCCCAGGAGCAGGAGATTCCCGGAGGCACCTTCTACTACGTTGAGCCACGCCGACCAGGAGTAGTTCGGAGGCCCTAGGCAGGAGGCCTTCGCCTTTTCGATCAGTGTCGCTGTTTGTGCTAGCCTTCTTAAGGCACCCTTGTTTAACTTTGTGTCTGTACTCAGATACTTCTGTTTTCGCTGATGTTTGTTTGACTCGAGCTTATGTATTCGAGCCCTCGAGGCCCCTAGCTTGTAATATAAAGCTTGTATTATTTTACTTTTATGTTTAGAGTTGTGTTGTGATATCTTCAAGTGAGTCCTTAGGCTTGATCGTGTGCATTTGCGTGTATGATTAGTGCACGATTAAGTCGGGGGCGTCACAATAAGAGACCGTTCCGGCTTGTCCTTTGCTATCAAAAGGATTGGGCCACCTTGTTGCACCTTGCTACTATTGTTACTTGTTACTTGTTACGAATTATCTTGCTATCGAAACTATCTGTTACCGCTACTTTCAGTACTTGCAGAGAATATCTTGCTGAAAATCGCTTGTCATTTCCTTCTGCTCCTCGTTGGGTTCGACACTCTTACTTATTGAAAGGACTACGATTGATCCCCTATACTTATGGGTCATCAGCCCCTTCCCCTTCCGGTCGTCGGCGCGGTTGTGCCCCTCCTCCATGTAGGCGTCGACGTGCGAAGGTGCGTCGTCATCGGAGCTGGAGGTGGAGCCGTCCGTCAGGTCGGAGTCGGAGCTGCACCTTTGACCCGACAGCCTGCGGAGCAGGCGGTCTTGCTCCTTCACATGGCGGGCCGCCTTCGCCTTCGCCGCCGCCTCCTTGTTTGCCTCGCGCTCCGACAACTCGATGGCGAGTCGGAGCGCCTTGGCATTCTTGCGGCGGAGGCGCCGCACATCCACCGTCGTGAGAGAACGGCAGAGGACTGAAGCAAGGAACGCGGTCTCAGGATCGACTAGCGTGCGGTTAGCGCCTCCCTCGCCGACGCCCTCTCCCTCGCTCGCTGTCGCTCGCGCCGGTCTGCTCGTGCCTCGGACTCGGGCGTCCTTGTGTGCGCCCGCGCCGGTGCGGGCACAAGGACCCAACGGTGGCCGGGTACCACTTCCGGAGCAAAGGGTGGTTGTGGGCGGCGTACCTGAAGGAGCAGAGCGGCTGGAGCTGCGTGCCGGGCGGGACGGGCCGGCGACGTCGCCGGCGCTGCGTCGACGGGCGCCGGGAGATGAAGAAGTTGATCCGCCGCTGCCGGATCCGCCTTGGTCGAGCTACGACCGTCTCAACCCGGTGCGGAATGGCGACCTCCTCCACATCGTCGGGCTCCGCTTCGCGAAGCAGGATTGCCCAGTCGTCGTCGGAGCCGGATTCCCCACTAGAGCCAGCACTGCTTCGGTCGCTGGCCATCGAATGGGATCAGAGGGGATCGGAAGTGGAGTGGATGAAGAGGGGAGTGAAGTGGAGTTTGGATTGACAGCGGTCTAGGGTTTTCCTGATGGGGATATTTGTGGGGCAGGGGTGGGCCAGGCTGGGCCAAACCGACGTGATGGACGCGGCCGGACGCGCTCGGGCCGCCCCATATTCGCCCCATATTTGTGCTGAATATGAGGGGCGCCGGACAGCCCGGATGCTTGAGGACGGTTTAAGGCGCCCGGCTGGGTCGGTTTTTCATGCTCGGTCAGTGACCGGGTCGTCCGCCCGGGCGTTTGGAGACGATTTGGGATGCCCGGCTATAGATGCTCTAAAGGCGAGCACGCATCTTTTGTTCTCACAGTCCAGTTTTACACCTCATTATACTAGTGTTTTGCTTCTGCACTATGCAGGCCACGACCTCCTAGTTTTGCTCCCACTAAGCTCTGTCACTTTGTACGTGCAGTTGTGAGTTTGATAGGGGCTATATATTACCCTAGATAAACTCTAAAGATTCTACAAAACTACAATCTCACCCTTCTAAAACCATTTTAGAGGTTAAGTAGTGAGGTGCTATTTAGATTCCTCTACTAGAAATTCTACAATTTTTATGCATAGACAATCACAAACGAAGGCCACTCTCCAGTGTCACAAATAAACTCGTTATTCGTGCTTCTTCTCATGTCAATTGATAGTCGTATTGCTACTTGGATATCACGTCAGACCCTCACGTCGTGACAGAGCTAGGAGGCAGCGGAAAGGAGAGAGGGATGTGGTAGAGCGGGCGCATGGTGCCCAACAAGGGGAAGGGAGTCCGGCAGGATGTAGACGACAACAGCAGCACTTCTGCGGCGGTCGCTAGTCGGAGGAAGCTGCGGCGTGGCCAGGGTGCAGACTTCAGAGGTGCGGCAACAACCATGGTGGAGGAGTAGGAGGGTCGCCCGTGTCACCTTCGTTGTGGCTTTCACGGACCAGGCACAAGGTGCAGCGCGCCCACGGGCAGACGGCCTGTGGGGTAGCGCTCGCCGTGGGACGTGGCAGTGTGTGGGCGAGCATAAGAGGCAGGCCGCCTGCATCCTCTTCTGAGGCGGAAATTACGCGCGACCCAAGGTAGAAGGGACGCTTTAAGGCTAGATGCAGTTGTTCTACCGTTCAGTGGTAAAAAAAAAAACGAACTAGCTGCAGCTCTGGTTATCAAACAAAGCCGAATTTGCATCCTCAGGGCCTGTATGGACGACATGTGACCTATCAAATTGTGTGTGATGAACCATACTAACGCAAATGTTTATTTGGAATTCATTGTGTGGGATGCTAAGTACATCACACACAATTTGTCCCGGACAATTGTTTGCGCTAGCTCCCCCGATCGCACACGAGCATTTTTGCTCTGCGTGTGTGACTAGAGGAGCTATCGCCGACGATTTTATCTAGATCGTGTGGGATGAAACCCCCCGCCCACATTAGCAAGGCAACAATTTAAAACTGTATCACCGAAAAAGGGTAAAATCCATTTGCATAGGACACGTCTGCACTAGTGAAACACGTCCTTATGTACTGGTGTTGTCATTTGTTTAGCCCGATCTTCCATAAAAAATATGATTACCTTTTCTTGTCGGGGGGAAAAATGATTACCTAGCTAGCCATCTTATCTTATGTTAATGCTCCTCAGAAACAAACAACAAGCACGTACGTACGAACGAACAAAACAAACAATACTCATCAATGAAGGAAATGGCGTTTTGGTGACCGGGCTCCATGGAGCCTGATTTTTTTTTGGAAAAATCAAACTTCAAAATTTTCGGTTTTAAAAAGGTCTAAAAAATTATGCAAGTATACAAGGATGAAATGTATATGTGTGTACAAATTCAGGATGAAATACCTTGAAATGTGCGACCTGTGCAAAAAAAAAGAGAGAGACAAATTCATGGACTTTGAGGATGAATAGTATCATGTGCTAAAAAGCCTCAGTTTCTTTTTTCTTTTGCACAACCCTCATTTCAACGTATTTCGTTCTCAAAATTTACACATCTACATTATGCCTCTGTGTATATGTGTATTTTTTTTCATAATTTTCTGAAACGCAGAAATTTGAATTTTGAAAATTGCAAATGGAGGCCTCCATGGAGCTCGGCCTCCAAAAGCAATTTTTGGTCGATCGACAATCAACAAACAGATTCTTGAGCGAGCTAAACCATATATTGTCGTTGATTTTCCATAATGGCAAGTTGTGGCAGCATTTTGATAGTACTTCAACGGAGCTTGCTATTGGATGGGCGATGGAATCGATCGTGGACTTATTTTTCTACATCCATCCATATTGCCAATTATAATTAAGTAGGTACCTAGTAGTAGTCTCATGATGCATGCCTTTTCTTTGACATACATGAAGAACTGAAGAAGTGCAGCATTTTGGTCTGCCGAACCTCCGGCGATTGCGGTGCGGTCGGATCCAAAAGTCGCTATTTGCATCCAGCAACCAGCATTGAATTCCTTTTGACTAGAAGAGTATATCTATCTAACCGTAAAGCAGCTGAACAGAACACCACTTGCACTAATTTGCCAGTTTAGGCAGTACTGTCACTAAACCCGCTACTTTGAAAGCTTCTCGGTCCCTTTCAAAGACAGTTCTACAGAGATGTTATTAATATATGGAAGCTACACCTTGCGTGTAAGCAAGCAAACAACAATTCTGACCCCAAAAAGCTTTGGGTATGTAAACTTCATATATAGAATCCTTATCGAACCAACAAGTAAATATTTAGGGTTTAGGCTGTAGGCATAGCCGCATAGGTGGAAATCTTCTCCATCAACCCTTAGGCTACCTCAAGTCAGTAATATTTAGGGTTTAGGGTTTTCTGGGCACTCGAAAAACTGTGAATACGGAACACTCAAATCAAAAGGTTCAAGCTAAGCTAGTACTCCCTCCATTCCACAATGTAGTGCGCCCGCGCTTTCCGAGATTTAATTTTGACCATAAATTTAACCAACGAGACCGACAGCGGCGGGAGCAAAAATTATACCACTGAATTCGTATTTAACCAACGAGACCGACTGCGGAGGGAGCAAAAATTATACCACTGAATTCGTATCGAAATAGCGAATCGGTGGTATAATTTTTGCTCCCGTCGCTGTCGGTCTCGTTGGTTAAATTTATGGTCAAACTTAGATCTCGGGAAGCGCAGGCGCACTACATTATGGAATGGAGGGAGTATTAAGTGGGTGCATGTTGTGTGAACTGGGCCTAAAAGGCATTATACTCACTTTGACTAAACAGCAATACTATTAAGTACTAGTAAGTGTTCTCCTTCCCTGAAAAAGAAAAAGATATATGGCGTTATACTGTCTTTTTCTTTGGGTACTATACAGTCAGCAGACAGATACTGTATAAGATATGTTTTCACATACTGACCTACTCCACGGACAATGCTCTCCTCGGCGGCCATGGCTACGTAGTACGTACATGCTACCTGGAGGAGAGAATTCTCGTTAGACTTGTTCATGCTAAAGATATACTATAAATGTTTTGACCATGACCATGCGTGCGTCCAGTTTCTGCGATGAGCATGGGAGAAATGATACCGCCGGAGACCCGGTCCGCCTGTCTGTCCTCCAAACTTGAGAAAGAGTATGCATGAGAAAAATCAGCGGGATGGTCGGATCTGGATCATCATCTTACTGTTCCGGAGCTACATACCGATGGAGACGTAAACTAACCTTGACATTTGTCGTTTTTTTTGAAAAAGGAGGTTAAAACCCCCGGCCTATGCATCAATCGATGCATACAGGCATCTTTATTAATTATTACCTTGACATTTGTCGTGGAACAAAATAATTAAATCAGCGTGGTAATGTATGTGTCAATTACCTTTAAGTCCATATGTATGTGTTCAAAATAATGACCTAACTTTGACGCAGGCTATAGAGTAGCTAGCAGAAACCGTCGGTAGCGGAAGGCAGCTGGCCAGCTAGTAGTTTTCCGGAGCCAAGGAAAGCAACATGAAGGAGACGGACGGAGCCATGCATGATTGACATGGCTCTTTGCTTAACCGTGTCCATGGCACAGTGTCGGCATGCAGCAGCTTTTCCCCAGAACAGAACTGTTCATTTTTCACGAGCTACGTTACATATGCATCTGCTGGTGTGAAACGCGTTATTCCAAAGCGCGCTCCCGTTTGGATCAACGCTCAAAGTCCACCGGAGTTGGTGAAGACGATGGAGGCATGATGATGCAATCTAATTATATATGATGGCAGACTAGTCGCCAGTATAATCAATTAATCATGGCCTGCGGCGTGGGCTAGCTTTGTCTTCCTATAAATACCGGCCGCCCCGCGTTCCTCCACCACACCCAGCAAACAAGCTCTCTCAAGGCACTATCTAGCTGACTAGAATAGACCGATCGAGTAGCATCCTAAGCAACACCCATAGACCGATCATGGCGGCGCGCACCATTGTTGTCCTCTCGCTCATCGTCGCGCTGGTCGCCATGGCCAGCGGAGGAGCGTCGGCGCAGCTGTCGTCGGGCTTCTACTCCCGCTCGTGCCCGGGCATGCTCAAAGCCGTGCGCTCGGCGCTGCACCCGGCCATCGCCAGGGAGCGCCGCGTGGGCGCCTCCATCGTCCGCCTCTTCTTCCACGACTGCTTCGTCCAGGGCTGCGACGCCTCCCTGCTGCTGGACGACGTGCCGGGCCTGAGCGGCGAGAAGAACGCCACGCCCAACAAGAACTCCGCCAGGGGTTTCGAGGTCATCGACGCCGTCAAGGCGGCAGTCGAGGAGTGTTGTCCCGGCGTCGTCTCCTGCGCGGACATCCTCGCCATCGCTGCCGAGGAGAGCGTCGTCTTCGTAAGTACCCATGCATATATATAAAGCCGTGCTTAGCTAGTTTGTACTACTCTGACATGACATGCGTTGTGTACGTGCAGCTGGGTGGCCCGAGCTGGGAGGTGAAGATGGGGCGGAGAGATTCGACGACGGCGAGCTTCAACGGGGCCGAGAACAACATCCCACCGCCCACGTCGGGGCTCGCAAACCTCACATACCTCTTCGCCGCGCAGGGGCTCTCCCAGAAAGACATGGTCGCACTCTCAGGTAATACGTGCATACATATCCGGACGTACACGGTACATGCAAAATAAACCGTACGTACATCGGTACATATCCCAAATCAACCACTGACATCTTCCATCGACCTTCTTCTACGTACTTTATTTTCATATAAATAGTTACGCACTCTCAGGTAGTACAATTCTGCAGTTGCACTCTGAACCAACATAAGTTGTCATGACCAAGTACGTAATATTTTCCTTTGCTGAAGAAGCAAGTTAAAATTCTTTTGACTACTTTCCCAGACTGTTAATTTCTCAATGGAGTCGCCAAGTCGGTAGCTTTCTAGCCGCAGAACAGCTGGTATCAACCAACGGAGCTGATAGCCACGTTTTGACTCCAAAGCTCAAAAATTCTATATAAGACAATTTCTCAGGATTAAACAAATATACTACTTTACAGGTGATGAGTTACAAAGTTGATCGATGACTAATTACCTCTGACCTAACCTCTGGTCTGTCCGCTTAATTTGTAAGACTGGACAACGTCAAAAAAATTGTTACTTGGTCACTTAAACACGCGTAGTACTAATTAGGAAAGTTGGTGAATGATTCCTACCGATGGAATGACAAAAGAGTAGCTGCAAAACAGGTAATAACTTGAGCTGACGGTATAACTTGTGTTCCAGGAGCCCACACAATCGGCCTAGCACGCTGCACAAACTTCCGGGACCACGTATACAACGACACCAACATCGACGCCGGCTTCGCCAGGAGCCGCCAGTCAGGCTGCCCTCGCGCCACCGGCTCCGGCGACAACAACTTGGCGCCGCTAGACCTGCAGACCCCGACTGTCTTCGAGAATGACTACTACAAGAACCTTGTCCAGAAGAGGGGCCTTCTGCACTCGGACCAGGAGCTCTTCAATGGCGGTGCTGCCGACGCGCTGGTCCGGGAGTACGTCGGTAGCCAGAGCGCCTTCTTCAAGGACTTCGTGGAGGGAATGATCAAGATGGGGGACATCACGCCGCTGACGGGATCCAACGGACAGATCAGAATGAACTGCAGGAGGATCAACTAAGATTCTTCTCCCCTTTCCGCGGCAACAATTCCGATGTTGTTCTCATGCTTGAATTCGTGATGATTTACCCTTTTTCACTTAAACTCGTTTGTTTCCTTTTGAGTTAATTACACCGGTGGTGCTAGAACTTGGCGCAAACGGTCACTTTGGTGCTAGAACTTGCGGCATACATGGAACTGGTGAGATAACTTGGCTCGAGCGTGCAAATACGGTGCAAATCTTTATTGTGTACGCCCGGACCGCTGACTAGGCATGCTAGCGTGGTGTGCGGCCCGCTGTCAGTGACTCGACTACAGAGAG
This sequence comes from Elymus sibiricus, assembly GCA_039707655.1. Lineage (NCBI taxonomy): Eukaryota > Viridiplantae > Streptophyta > Magnoliopsida > Poales > Poaceae > Elymus > Elymus sibiricus. Next base: position 109,749,079 of record CM077670.1, read on the forward strand.
GGGACGGGTGGCCATTTTTTTGCGAAAACCACCTTAATTTTTTTATTTATCACAAAAAAGCCCTGTGATTATTGGTGAGGTGGCATCTCATTTTTTCTGAAAAATTAACACGAAGAAGAGTGCTCCGCGCCTAGCACGTTGTCCGTCCTAGCCAATCCACCCGTAACACATTCATATCCTACTTGGATAAATAATGTAGTTGAACGCAGGCGCTCTTTTTTTATTTTATTAAAATAATGAAGGCCTTCTTGAAGCTGAAATGGCCTGCAGTCAGTCCGGCCCATTTGCACCTGCTCGTATCTTTTAGAAATTTGTAAAAGGTATGTAAATTCTAATCTCAGTAATAAAAATAACGTTCAAATATTTGTGATGTATAAATAATATATACATACAAACAAATAACTTAATTTTTAAAAATATCACGTATTATTTTCAAAAATATTCGTATATTTGAAATACTATTTATGAATTATGAAAATGTTTGTATATTTTAAAACAATATAATATGAATATTCGTAATTTAAAATTTAAAATAAAAATGTTTGTATAATACAATTATATACATTCAAATAAAAATGTTTCTATAATCACAAACCTTTCAATAATTATACGCACATTATATAGTTGAACATTTGAATAATAATAAATATTCGTAATTTAAATTTTGAAATGTTCATATAAATATTCAATCATGGCTAGTATATAACTTATATAACATTTTTGAATATAAGTCGCGAGTTAAAATTATACACAAGTGAATATTTAGTAAATGTTTGTATTCATCATTTTGTATAATTTATATATAAGCTGCAAGTGTATAATTTTTTGTATTCATTAAACATTTTTATTTAATAAATATTTTAAATGTTCATCTTTATACTAAACATTTTTATATAATACATGGGTGTATATTTAAATGTTTTTATTTACTAATCATCGTCTTTATGTATACTATTTATATCCACACAGAAAAATTATAATATTTATAACACATGAATATTTGGACATTATTTTTATTACATACGTTTTACAAATATCTTAAAAAACCTAGTGCGTGCAAAATAGGCTGCATTATTTGCAACCCATTTAAGCCTCACAAGCATCCGGTTTAATGTATATATGGGCACTGCTATCGATACAGTGCATGATGATGCGAGTGATGGATTGGTTAAGTCAGCTAGCATTCTAGCAGCAGGTCACGCGTTCGACCCGTGGAGGCTTCTTTTTCCCGTTTAGTTTTCCAGTACTGACAGCTGGGTCCCATGTGTCATAGAGGCGGAAAAATAAAATGCCTTCTGACGCGTAGACAGGGCCTTTTTATGAGATAAAAAATTTAAGGGGGTTTTTCGCAAAAAAACAGGCCACACGTGTTGCGCTCTACCTTCCAGTCGCTGACAGCGGGCCCGATGCCACGCTGGCACGCCAAGTCAGCGTTGTTTTCGTATCAAACCTGATTTGGACCGTATTTGCACGCCTGAGTCAAGTTGTTGCACCAGTTCAATGTATGCCACAAGTTCTAGCACTAAAGTGATCGTTTGAGCCAAGTTCTAGCACCACCGGTGTAATTGACTCTTTCCTTTTCTTTTATGATAAAATGTTAAAACATATTACAATACCGCCCTGTGCCATGTTCACGGAAGAAATGAACATGGATGCACTGGCAAAAGAACAAAGTGCAAAGTAAGATGTAGCAAATCAACAGTTTCAATGTATGGCATGGCAAATCCTGAAATTGTCAAGTAAAGAGGGGCTAAAGATCAAATCCCACAGTCTTTACCTTCCTGACGAGTTGATAAAGTCCCACCACACACTACCGACAACAGACCCATGGGTCCCTCTGCCCTCCGCTCGACGCTTATAAAGATATCACTTGGAAAATAAAAACACATGGCACAGATCATGCAGAACATGACACCAACAAAAAAAATGATAGATGGCATCACACAAAAGAATAGAGTTTACAAGACATACAAGAGATTATAAATGATCTATAAATAAAGACACAAGTCTTGTAACACACAATATACACTTTCTCTCATTCGTTGGCATCAAAGACACCAAAATGTGAGAAAAGGAAACTACTCAGTCCACTAAACTATGCACTGGCAGGAGGAGGAGAACTCTCTTCATCCTATGACCCCCAGCAGTAACTTCCGAGCCTTCATGTACATAGGCAACGGCATGTCCATTTATCTTCTATACTTAAATATCTAGCTTTCACTAACCTATTTCTCTTAACATGCAAGCATGTCATCTCAGCAAGCAACATGCATAGGGAAATGCCCACCTCAATATACAATCATGCATTTTTTTTCATTATGCTATTTATATTTAATAAATATTTATAAATGGTTATACAGGCTTTCGGTGGAGACCGAAGGTACGTGGGTACAAATTTAGCGTAATAAGTACCTACAAACTAAAACCTTGGCCCAAGTGACCGTTAGACCCAATGATTCACCTTTCTGGAAGGGGCTCATGAGGACGAAAGAAGCCTTCTTCCATAGAAGTAAATTCATCATCGGAAACGGTAATTTCACTAGATTCTGGGAGGATACATGGTTAGGGGAGACATCTCTAGCCATCCAATATCCGTCTTTTTATAATATTGTAAGCGTAAAGATGTTTATGTTGCTACAGTATTACAGTCTATCCCTCTAAACATCCAATTCAGGAGATCTTTAGTAGGAGCCTGATGGGTCACATGGTTGCAGCTAGTGCGGAGGTTGATGGACATTCACCTCTCTGAGGTGCCAGATGCGTTTCACTGGAAACTATCTGTCAATGGTATTTTCTCAGTGAAATCAATGTATTTAGACTTAATTGACATTGGCCCAATCCTGAAATCGCAACATATTTGGAAGATTAAAGTACCTTTAAGAATCAAAGTCTTCATGTGGTTTTTTCACAAGGAAGTGATTCTGACTAAGGATAACTTAGCAAAGCGAAGATGGGAGGGTAGTCAACCTTGCTGCTTTTGTGATCAGGATGAGACTATTAAGCACCTCTTTCTCAGTTGTCCTCTTGCCAAACTTCTCTGACGCTCGATTCATATAGCCTTTAATGTCAAATCTCCAACTAGTGTTAATATGTTATTTGGGACGTGGCTAAATGAAGTGGAGCCAAACACTGCGAGACATATTCGGATAGGAGTATGCGCATTACTATGGGCTATATGGAACTGCAGAAATGACATGATTTTTAATGAACAAATTCGTATCAATTTTTGCAGGTTATTTACAGGGCCACGACATGGATTCGTACGTGGTTGTTACTCACTCCTACGGAAGCCAGGGAGCTTTTGGATACTGGGTGTACCCGGTGAGAGACATTAGCTCGGGATATCTACAACCGGTTTGGATGGCGGTTCAGTAATAGGCTAGGTGTTTAGTCATCTAGTCCCGTTTTTGCCGGTTGTGGCAAATTTTATCTACTTTTTACTTTTGAGCTTCGAGCGAGCTTGTACTTCGTCGCAGACCTTTTGAACGATTCGTTTAATAATATGACTGCATGCAACGTTCTGATGCAGAGGCCGGGGGTAATCCTCCTTTTCCAAAAAAATTATATTTTAGAACTATACAATAATCATAAAAATATATATTTTTAGTTTTAGTTCTCATATTATTACTGAATCATGCATAGGAAAAGGTCCATCTCAACATGAAAACATGCATGACAATTCCATTTTATTATGCTATTTATATTTTACAAATATGTTACAACTATACAATAATCAAACACATAAATATGTTACAACTATACAATAATCAAACACAATAGAATATATGTATTTTAGTTCTAATTCTCATATTATTACTCCCAATATTTATGTTTCGTACAATCAAATATCATTGAAAAATATGCAAAATATTCCCACAACAACGTGCAAGGTATCATCTACTTTTAAGAAGTAGATAGGAGCTCAGTTGACAAAAGTGACTAATTCGTTCCCAATATTTTAAGAAAGTTACGCATCAACCGAATTGGAACTCGGGTTATGATCATCTGATACCTTGTACCGCATACGTGTTTCTCAATGCGGCTCCCCAAATCTATAGAAGATTTACTTCTGAAAATTAGCACCGGATAAGGCTACTATAGTTTCTCTCCTTTTTTTAAGGAGTCGGGTCCATTATAAAGGCTCAATAGATGTACAAAGCTCCCCAAAATTCTAAGAATAACATCGAGGCCCCTGGACCACTGAACGATCATTGTCACCGCAAGAACTAGTCACTGTAGACCTGGGAATTCCGCTTACAGCGGGGAAGTCTTTGTGCACGTGCCCCTCAAGATGAACGCTCCAGAGTTGCAACCATTGCCAGTGAACCCTTGAGTTGATCTGAAGCGTCTGACACCAAATTCGACCTTCTTGCACACAGAACGAGAAACCCTAACATCACCGCCCCAAGGAGACGATGGTATTCTATGCTAGAGCTCTGTCGACTCCGCCCCGACGACAAACTCGAGGAGGATTAGAGCACGGAAGACCAACTCAAAGATGAAGTGTCACCATCCGCTATACGGCCGCCGTTGCGATGAACTTAAAAAATGGCTAACATAAACTACCAGTATGACTGAGGCACAAGAACTCTCCTCCTCGCCGCCAGCCACCGGAGCGGCAAACTGAGGGGAGGAGAGTCCACATGCTTGCCAATAGAGCCCAAAGGAAGCGAAGCTTCGCCGTAGTTGCCGCCATGGGAGTAAAAGGAATAGATCGGTTTAGTTAATATATACGTAATTTATCCAACTGTTAACTAATCACTCTAGATTAGTCTATTTTCTACTAGTTAAGTAATCATCATGATTCATGTACGAATCAGTCCGAGTCGGACTAATCATGTTCATGTTCTGACTTGTTCCTTTTAGATCAATGGAGTGCACATTCCGACCTTTTGATCTTACAAACTATCATGATGTGCATCTTGTAAACTCTCCACTTTAACCATGGTGTCAAAATCATAAAACTAGTTATACTCTCTAATATAATACTTCCTATGTTTTTATTTACTCCGCATATTAACTTTCACCTAAGTCAAATTTTATAAAATTTATGCAAACTTACATAAAACCATATAAACTTTCACAATAACAAATGTATATGACTCCTTACCTATACCCCTACCCCCGAACCAACCCCCCATGATGGCCTGATGGCTTGTGGGTTTAGTTATAGAGAGAACAAAGATATGTAACTTGTGATGTAACACTTTGAGTTAATATATGTCAGTAGGATCCTCTCTTACTGCCTTTGATCGTTCAAGAAAACAAATGTATTTGACGTGAAAATATATTCAATGATGATGGGATGTTAAGAAATTTTTGTATGAACTTGGTCAAAATTTATGAAATTTGACTCGAGAAAAAGCTAATATGTATAGTAAATAAAACAGAGAGATTATATCTATCTCCCATGCAGATAACATCAGTCATCGACCCCTCCTAGATCTTGTAGAGCTTAGACTCTAGAATTGAAGTCAAACTTTATTTCTCCTAACTAACTGCTCGTTTGTCTTATTAATTGTCTTCATCTTTGACACAGCCAAGCCCCACATACTACTAGCAAGCTAGGTGTACAATCAAGTAAATAAAATGGATTTATGCATTGTCACAAATTCTCCCAACACGCATTTAGTATATACACGGTGTTGGTGGACGTGATTTTTTTCAAACACAAATAGTATGTGTACTTGCAGCTGTGGAGCAAGAAAGAAATTGTTAGGTGGACTAGAACAGAGCACACAAATATTGCCCTCAATCGTCGAGTCTTGCTAGTTAAGATAATTGTTGATGTGGAGAGCAGGGACAGAGCAGAATTTAACATTGAGGGGGGCAAGTAAGACTGGCTCGGTATTATGAGCTTAATGAGGGGAGCTAGAAGTGCTTAAATATCATGAACTTGGTTTCTAATGAGTAGTAAAATCAACTCGAAAAAGTGAGTAGTAATATGAAGAAAATTTGAACCTTGGGCATGGCTTAGCCCCTGCTCGTCCCCCCCCCCCCCCCCCCCCCCCCCCACTGCCCCTGTCCTTGGTGGAGAGAATGAGAGAGACAATTAAGAGCTGGAAGTTAAGAATAATATAATCTAAAAAGTCGAGACACCCAACCTACTCCACGAGTTAATTTGTTGGTTCGACTCAAGATGATAATGGTACAGCAGTCCACAACCAATTCTATCATTATGGATGTCCAAGATGTTATTTTTTTTATTTTTAGGGTGTGTTTGGTTGGAGGAATACCAGGGATGGTTTGGGGTTATCCTTGTTTTTTCGGCTCATCGGGTTGTTTGGTGCACACTCGTCACACATAGACTCAACAGTTTTATTCAAAAAGGAAAAGAGATAGACTCTTTTTTTGGAACTCATTAAGAGAGAGATAATTTGATTACAAGAGGGTTACAACGACGGCACCAACACCGCATCCACCTAAATGAACATGCTGACTACTCCCTATCACCCACAATTCTAAGGAAGAATAAGAAACAAGGTCGGTCTGTGTGAAAATTGCCCCTGCGTCGTCCGAACGAGTGACACATGAGGCAATCACGGTCCAAGTTTTCTGGTCTTCGCCGATTGATCTTCCTCTCCTCACCACTACCAGATGCTTCCGCCGGGAAAATCTTCAGCAACCCATGGTGGCGATGGGCCCCAGGGTGGTTCCACGGCGGTCATCCTCGGCGGCGAATCGAAGAGAACAATAGTAACGGCAAGAAAAGCAGTGGCATGGCAATGATTCGGGAGCAGCGTCAGCGGCATGTTGTGCTTAGCATCAGTCATACAAATCGCGCAACAGCGGCAAGAAGCGCATCGACATGGGGACGATCTGGGATCACTGGTAGCTGCGCGTTGCACTCAGTTGTGATTTACAAATTGGGTGGCAGTAACAACAAGGCACCTGGCGTTGTGTGCTCATGGTGTAGCTGCGGCTAAGCGTGTTTGATAGGCAATACGCAGTCACGACTTGTCGATGGCCATCGCCGAGTGGCATGACAGTCTGGAAGGCGGTGCTCACCCAACAAGTGGGTTGCTAGCTCCTCTTGTGTGCTGTCATGATGTCACAGTTTGGTTTCACTGATAGTGTGTGTAGCCGTGGTGGGTGGCCGGCATGGCCTCCCAACAGTCGTCGTTGTCCTCCTCCCACAGTCAGCCGACATGACTCCAAGCTGCTCGACGGTGGATCCTGGCAGTACGGCAACATCCAATGGCAGGTCCAGACGAGTGACATTTACGTCCGGTGAGGTGGTCTTCCGCTCGGTAACGCGGGTGTCGTGTGGTCTTGGGCTGCTGGCAAGGGTGGCAACGCGTGGTGGTTTTGTCTCCTATAGATCTACCATCGGCTACCACTAGTGAGGTCGATGCAGCGCTGCCAGATCATCCTAAATTGGTATTTTGGCGGTGGTGATGACCTTCCTTCCTCACCAATGATTTCTTTGCATCTCATGTGAGGACCGTGCATGCATGTAACTGCTGATATTGTGGAAAATGGAAGCGACGACACAAGATGGCTTTTGATTTGATGGTGCATTCTAGTCATGCAGAAGTTTGATGTGTGCTCATTGTGTTTGTATCATCTACACAGTTCTGTCCGCTGACTCGGTCACTTCATGTAGAGTCATCACAACCCAATGTGTTTCTTATCCCTTCAACAAAACTCATCCAGAAACACTCGTCCCTTGCACCAAGCTCACCCCACTCGGTCAAACAAGAACTTTGCTTGTCCCATCCATAAAAAACGTAGATCACTGGATGGCCGCCCCGACCTACCAACCCCTTGCCCTCGGACTTAAACGGACCCTAGATGCATAAGTTACATTTAAAATCCTGATTTAATAAGAAAACGTGTACCAAGATTATTTTTTACTGGCGCTGTCATCTTCTTATTTTGATCCTTAGCAGCAATCATTACCTGCTCCGAGGAGTAAGTTCTCTCTTCCACGAAAAATATACTACCTAGCTATCTTATATGTGTTGAAATAATGCTCCTCAGAAACAACAAGCACGTACGTACAACCAAAACAAACAACACACAGTGATCGACAGTCAACAGACAAATTTGTTGCAGCGAGCTAACCCAGATGTTGTCGTTCAATTTTCTTAATGGCAAGTTGTGGTCAGAGAAGTGCAGCTGCTGCCGCAGCATTTTGATACTCCTACCTGATGAGCGCAGAGTTTCTAGTGGATGGGCGATGGAATTCTGTTGCGAAAGCTAGTCTTCGGTCGTGGACTCGTTCTGCTACATATGCACGAGTAAACAATGTAGTCAGATGCGTGTTGCTACACGTACGTAGTACTGTAGTGGTAGTAGTCTGGCCGCCGCCGCCGCCACCGTCGAAACCGAAGCGCGGGACAGCACGAGAACCAAACAGCTAGACTAGAACCCACCCTACCCTACTGTACATGCCTTTTCTTGAGGGGACATGCAAGCGCAGAATTTCGGTCTGCCAAACCTCCGGCCATTGCGGTGCGGTCGGATCCTGAAGTCGTTAGAGCAACTCCAACGCCGCCGACCCAAACGGCCGCGCGCTTTGTCCGCCTTTTGTCCGTTTGGGTCGGCATGTCCGTCCTTTTTTGTGTTTGGGTCGGCGGTGCGCCCAACGCGCGGTCGCATTTTTCGTCCTCGCGGCCTGCGTACCTCCTATTTTGATTGTGTACACTATTTTTTGGTTGCCATTCAAACATTTTTTTTATTTCATCAAACACATTTTCGATACATACATTCACCAATTCTTTGCTACGAGAGTAAGACCAAAGAAAACAAGAACCACAATTAGACATTTTAGAAGATGTCCAATTTCCATAACTGCTCCCACTAGTTGAACTAAGATCTTCTCTATGTTTTCATTGTTGATCTGCGGATTCTTGAGCTTCACAACTTCTTTCTTCTTCGATTGTAAAGAAGTAGACGTTGCTTCCCCTTTGGTCTCTTCTTTAGTCTCATCTCTAACTTCAATTCTAGCTACAAGTGCACGGACATCTAGCAAATTCCGTGTCATCGAAAGATCAATGTATTCTTCTTCCCAATACCAAAACTTGCATCCCTCCAACACACAAATTTGAGAAAATATAAAGCTACCGAAATTGTGCCGAAACCGAGAGCAAAACCGAACCAAGAGAAGCACGTACCCCATCATTTTTGCACTTAATGAACACCCATTGGTGATGTTCCGGCGTCGAAGAGACGCGGCGCACGACCTGCCGCGGCCAGTCATCGCACTTTATGAGCGGCAACGGTGAGCCGGCAAGCCTCTGGGCCAGCACCGAGCCAGGGCGACGGCCGGCCGTGGCTTTGCAGGCGAACCGACGACGGGGTAGATCCGAGCGGCTAGAGGAGGACTCGACACCTGCATGCGGCGCCGAGGCATTGCCGGGGCTGTGTGGTCCGGTACCCGGCCAATCCATGGCAAGGCGCAGTCGCCGGCGGCCGGAATCGGCCAATCCGGCCGGCAGGATGCGCCAAATCCCGCCGCCGCAGATCTACCGCTTCGCCCCCTGCACTGGGCAGAGGGAGGCACCAAAGCCGGTGGATGTGCTGGGAGGAGGAGGGGAGGGTGCTGGAGAGCAAGGTGGCCGGGGAAGGGCGTGCGGGGGAAGGGGATAGAAAAATGGCAAGCTGTGTCGCCAACTGGCGGGCCAGGAAAAGGAGTAGGCGGGCGAGCCGCGTGTCAGCGCCGACGCAAATGAGGCCCAAATTTGGGTCGGGAATGGGTCGGCAGGCGGACGAAAAGCGGACGCGCTTCCGTTTGGGTCAACGCGTTGGGCCGACTTTTGTGTCCGTTTTAACCCAAACGGACACGCGCGGACGAAATGGGTCGGCGCGTTGAAGTTGCTCTTATTTGCTTGCAGCAACCAGCATTGAATTTTTTTTGACTAGAGTCTATCTATCTACTCTCCGGAGTACTTCTAAATCCATAAAGCACCAGAACCAACAAGGCATCTAAGAATTAGGCAGCATTAGAAATCTTCTCCATCGATCGATCCTTTTTTTTTTGAGCGTATCCATCGATCGATCCTTTTATGTCATCTCTCTTGAGTTAATAAAAGGTACAACTGTGAACACGGAACTCTCAAATCAAACGGTTAAGGCTCAAGCTAATTAACTAAGTGGGTGTATGATAGGTGCATGCTGTGTGAACTGGGCCCAAAAGGTATCATACTCCACTTTGACTAAACAGAATACGGTCAGGCGCAGAGTAGCACTAGGAATAACGAATATTCATTTCTGATTCCAGGCTTATCTGCTCATGATGAACAGTAAAATAAAATAAAATACTAAAATAATTCAAAAAAATCTGAAAATTTTGGCAACCAAAACACTGAAAGGTGTGATGTCCGGGTAAAATTTTATGTGTTCGGACATCTGAAGAGCTTGTGACAAAAAAAAAGAGAAAATAGGTCTGAACAGTGCGTGAACAGAAACTTTCTCTCATAGACCCCAGTTTTGTTTTTCTTTTTGCTAGGAGCTACTCAGATGTCCAAACACCACCAAACTTGGCACAGACATCACGCACTCGTACATCTTCCATGCCAATATATTTCAGATTAATTTTTTTAAAAATAGTACTTTTTAGTTTACTGTTCACGCAAGGGAGCAGATGAGTTCGGGAGCCGAATTGCTGCGTCCTAGGAAAGAGTTTTTCCTTCAGTAAAAAGTGAAGAAGATAAGAGTAATATGGGTACCCATATGGTCAGCGGATAGATATAATTCCAGATCTTTTTTCACATACGGACCTACTCTATGCTATAGAATTTGCTGATGCACGTACGTACGTATATATATGCTGCCTTGAGGAGAGAATTCACGTTGAATTGTCCATGCTAGCTATAGATAGATATATGAATGTTTTGACCATGACCATGCACCATGCATCATGCATGCCACCAGTTTCTAACGATGAGCATGGGCCAAATAGTGCCGCCGGAGACCGGGTCCGTCTGTATGTCCTCGAAACTTGAAAAAGAATTATGAGAAAAATCAGCAGGATGGTCGGATCATCATCTCTTTGATGACCATGTACCGGTAGGCAGTAGCTACATACCGATCGGCGATCGAGACGTAGGCTAACCTTGACATTTGTTGGATACGGAAACGGTGATGCAAATATTAATTAAGAAAATCATGCGTGCTGATGTACTCTTCCTGTGCCAAAGTGTCGCCTCAAAGTCCATGTAAATGTTACAAAAAATGATCTAAATTTGACAATATGTAGTAGTACCCCTCTGTTAGTAATCTAAACACTTTTATATTTCTTTACGGAGGGAGTAGCTAGCAAACACCGTCCGTTGCTTTCCGTAGCACAGGAGGAAAGCAACATGAGGAGACGGAGCCATGCATGCAAGCATGATTGCCATGACTTTTACTTAACCGTGTCGATGGCACAGTGTCGGCAAGCAGCTTTCTCTACCAAAGCTGCTAATTTTTCACCAGCTACACGGCCGGATCCATGTAGTACCTGCTGGTGTGAAACGCGTTGTTTCCAAAGCGTGCGCCCCGTTTGGATCAACTCTCAAAGTCCACCGGAGTAGGTGAAGACGATGATGCAATCTAATAATATACGATGGCAGACCTAGTATAGCTAGTATAATCATGGCCGCCGGCGTGAGCTAGCCTTTTTTTCCCCTATAAATACCGGCCGCCCCGCGTTCCTCCACCATCCAGCAAACAAGCTCTCAAGGCACTATCTAGCCTAGCTAGCTAACACACTTATTCCATCAATCGTCATCATCGTAAACCCATAGAACGATCATGGCGGCGCGCGCCATTGTCGTCCTGATCTCGCTCATCCTCGCGCTGGTCGCCGGCGGCGCGTCGGCGCAGCTGTCGTCGGGCTTCTACTCCCGCTCCTGCCCGGGCATGCTCAAAGCCGTGCGCTCGGCTTTGCGGCCGGCGATCGACAGGGAGCGGCGCGTGGGCGCCTCCATCGTCCGCCTCTTCTTCCACGACTGCTTCGTCCAGGGCTGCGACGCCTCGCTGCTGCTGGACGACGCGTCGGGCCTGCGCGGCGAGAAGAACGCCGCGCCCAACAAGAACTCCGTCAGGGGGTTCGAGGTAATCGACGCCGTCAAGGCGGCCGTCGATAAGGAGTGTCCCGGCGTGGTCTCCTGCGCCGACATCCTCGCCATCGCCGCCGAGGAGAGCGTCGTCTTTGTAAGTATCCATGCAAATAAAGCCGTGCTCTTGTACTACGCTACGTGTAGTATTCTTCAACCAAGTCTAACACTGCTGTGACATGCGTTGTGTACGTGTAGCTGGGTGGCCCGAGCTGGGAGGTGAAGATGGGGCGGAGAGACTCGACGACGGCGAGCTTCAACGGGGCCGAGAACAACATCCCGCCGCCGACGTCGGGGCTCGCAAACCTTACGTCCCTCTTCGCCGCGCAGGGGCTCTCCCAGAAAGACATGGTCGCCCTCTCAGGTATAGTGCATACGTACATGCAAATGCACGTACTCATTAACCGCCAATTAAACAACTAGTACTACCATCTTTGCATATTAACCTCTTTTTACTGGAATTTTCAGAAAATAAATTTACAACATAACATCGATCTATTTCTACTCCCACTCCATCATTGAAGTACTGTTCCAGTCTTAATAACAAACATAAGTAGCTAGTGATCAGTACAGTAGTATTTTCCTTTCCTGAAGCAAGGTAAAATTCTTTGATTACTTCTCCACACTGTTAACTTCTCAAAGGAAGTAGGTAGCTTGTAGCAGCAAAGCAGCTGGGATCAACCAACGGAACTGATAGCCACGTTTTGACTCGAAAGCTATTTTTTTTTACATAAGACCTTTTCTCAGGGTTACTTTACAGGTGCTGAATTAGAAAGTTGGTGACTATTTACCATTGACCTGAGCTTCTGGAAACTTTACTCTGTAAGACTACTAGATAACAACAACAACAACAAAAATTGTTCCGAGATCACTTAAAATACGTAGAAGCACTAATTATGAAAGTTGGTGAATGATTGTTACCGATGGAAAGAAAAGAAAAAGTAACCATTTAACGGTAACCTGACCTGACCTATCACTTGTTCCAGGCGCCCACACGATCGGCCTAGCACGCTGCACATTCTTCCGGGACCACATCTACAACGACACAGACATCGACGCCGGCTTCGCCAGGAGACGCCAGTCAGGCTGCCCACGCACCGCCGGCTCCGGCGACAACAACCTGGCGCCGCTGGACCTGCAGACCCCGACCGTCTTCGAGAACGACTACTACAAGAACCTCGTCCAGAAGAGGGGCCTCCTGCACTCGGACCAGGAGCTCTTCAACGGCGGCGCGGCCGACGCGCTGGTCCGGCAGTACTTCGGCAGCCAGAGCGCCTTCTTCAAGGACTTCGTGGTGGGGATGATCAAGATGGGGGACATCTCGCCGCTGACGGGGTCCAACGGACAGATCAGGAAGAACTGCAGGAGGATCAACTAATCCTCCACTTTCTGCGCAGACAATTGTGAAATCCCCAGCAATGCAGCACCATCCGTAGTTTCCTGTCGTTCGACTCTGTTTCTGCAATTGTGAAATCAATGTACGTTGTGCCTGGTGGACTAATAATAGGTCTACCCCGTTTCTATAGTCAGAAATTGTTGGTGAAAACTGAAAAGCCTACAGCACGACGACATGATAACCTTATTTTTCGCAACTGAAGAACCATATAATTATAGGCCATGAAGAAGCTGTGACCCTCTGGAACGACAGCTACTTTATCCTTGCGTGCAGAAGATCATATAATAAATGGCAGGAGGCTAGCAGCAAAGAGTAACTGATCTAGGATGCTGCATATCATAGTTTGGCCGCCTGGACACACAATTCTTAGGCATGCCCTTGTAGCTCAAGTTACCTTTATCTTAGCACGCTGCGAAAATAACCAAATTAGCTTGCAAATGGTGATTCAAATTTCGCAACTGAAGAACCAGATGGGCCATAAATAGCTGCGGCAATAATTGACTTGGCACATCTATGCAAATCAATCAGAACAGAACACAACGGCAATGTAAGCAAAACATCTAGAGTAAAATCTGAGAGCATCAAAATCTTCTGCCAGCTGGAACAAATATCCCAGGTAATATCTAGAGTAAATTGTCAAGACAGTAAGCAAAACATGGATTATCTCAGCTGTTACTACTACCCCCGGCCCCCAACATCAAGCCTCATATGAATAGCAGTAATATTGTGCAATGTAATTCTCATCAGATCAAATCTACCTAATGAAATAAAATTTAACACAAGCGCAATAGGTGCTCCACAATTGCCAACTGAAGAAAACAGCATTTACGACAGATTGGTAGTCATTTGCATCAACGAAGACGGTAACAAATCATGTTTGCAGAAACAAGAGTCCGTGCGGATCATACAAAAAAACTGAAAACAGTGCATGTCCAAACTGCGACTACAGAACACAACAACTTCCAGAGCTAGTAAACATGCACCTTTCACTTCAGTAGTTCACGAAAGGGTCGCCAAGAGAACTGCCCGATGCTCTCTTGAAGCTTCCCATACTACCTTGTTCAGGATCAGAACACCCAGTAACCATGACTTTGGAGCCTGCACTGACCCGTTTCATGGACCGCAGAGGATTCACTTTGGAGTGCATATCCTCCATCGAAATGAACCATTCATTGGCCAACACTATCACCACATGCTTCAGCACCAACGCACTCTCGAAGAGAAACTTGAGAAAAGCGAGCTCACTCCGATCCCCTCGGAAATCATGGAAGACCAGCAGCTTGACGCGCGAGCGGATGCATTCTATGGTACCAGACTCATTCCAGAACTTGAGGTTGTGCTTGCCAGAGGGTTGATCAGTTTCTCCAGACTGAAAAAATAATTAAGTTAGTGCACATGAAGGTCATCAGATGTTGATGGATCATGATGCAACAGCAACAATTCACAATATGATGCTAGTATAGTGGTGCAAATGAAGGTCATCAGATGTTGAAGGTCATCAGAGTAGTATATGATGGTGCAAATGAATGCCAAAAGAAGCACCAGGGGGTTCACCTTGATGTGGAGCGTCTCAATATTGGGAAAGCATCTGAGTACAGTCGGGATCATCCTGACATCATTGCGGACTCCACAACGCACCTCCACAGCCAGGATCCTTACACTTGGTACCATGGTGCTTGGGCTCACCTTTGTCCCAGCCTGCAATTGCGATCTCAATGCAGTCAATCAAGAGAAGAAAAATCACACAGATATATATTGATCAATTAGGACCAAAGTGAAGATCGGTCAAGGCGTGAGGCGTCCACCACAGCGATTTCTTCAAAGAAGGACCCGGTGATCTTCACGCACCGGAGGCTTTGGCTGACAAGGCGGAGGCTAAGCTTGAAAATGTTCCCGTGGACAGAGAGCGTCTCCAGCACGGGGCTCCTGTCGAGGATGAAGTCCAAATCCTTGCTCTCCATGAAGACGCAGCAGAGCCCGAGCTCAAGGAGGTTAGGGAAACAGGTGGCGCGCCTGACGCCGGCCGTGTCGGGGAACTTCCAGAGACCGAGGTAGAGGCGGGTGAGGGTGGTCATGCCTAAGAACGTGGAGGGGATAATGAGGTCGAGCGGCCACGGGCGGTTGACGAGGACGAGATCCTGGATGCCCTTGTCGGCGAGGATCTGGAGCCAGCGCGTGAGCAGGCCATGGAACTCTTCCATGTAGCTGCTGGTGAGGTGGACCCAGCGGAAGGGCCCCGGATGCGCGTCTAGGATGCGGGAGACGGCGGAGGTGACGCGACGAGCGTCCGCGCGCGCGGCCGCGGTGCCTGCGGGGAGGATGTGAGAGTCGACGAGGACGAGCGGGGCGGAGCGCCAGACCCCGCGCCAGCGCCGGGAGAGCGCGGCGGTGCGCGCGCCGTCCTTGACGGGGAGGCAGGAGACGATGTTGCAGAGAAGCACGTCGGGGAGGGTGCTGACGCAGTCGGCGGAGTCGTTGGGGAAAAGAGCGGAGAGGCGAGCGTCGACGGAGACGGGCGGGTCCGGGAGGGCGTAGTGGGTCCGGGAGAGCACGCGGGCGAAGAGGGCCTCCATCTCGTCCGGGTCAAGGCCGTCGCGCCGGAAACTTGCCGCCATCGCCGGATCCATGGGAACGGGCGGCACCCGGGTGTCCATGGCCGTCGCCGGAAGAGCCGCGGCGGGGATGAGGGTTTTGAGCGGCGCGTGTCCTCTGTGGAGTGGAGTGGAACAGGAGCGGCGGAAGAGAAGGGAAATTGCTCCTGAGCCGCTGGAACAGGCCAAATGTCCCGAAACATTCTCAAGGCCCACTCTTCAGTAAGGGCCTGTTCGCTAGGGTGAGCCTTCGGGCACGTGCGAGCGCGCGAGGGGCAGCCGCGTGGTGCGCCCAGCCCGCAAAATTATACTTTTTCCTACCCTTTTTTTTTAAATTACATGTATATTGCACATACATTTCTTAACTGCTATAACAACATCTTTCCTTCAACGCAGCAACAGTTCCTTAGTACTAGTTGTACATTTTCTTATTTAGATATATCATGAATATTTTTCAAATACATATTTATAATGCATTACCAACACATTTTCCAAAAGGCTTAAAAGAAAAAAAAATATAACATTTTTTACACCTAATTTACTTCAAGACCTACACATACATTTCTTAACTACCAAACTAACATTTTTTCCTTTGAGCAAGCAACATTTGCTTACCCCTAGTTTGTTCATTTATTGTCTTGTTCTAAAGGTTTTTTTGAACATTTTTTCCAAAGAGATTTTTTAATTAAAATTTCAACGCCTATTGCCGAAGGCAAATACATTTAGCAGTTGTATCTTTTCTCACCTTTTTTAATCTTCATGCATCTTACACATACATTTCTTAACTACTAAATCAACATATATCCTTTGAACATTGAACATTTTCATACCACTAGGTTAACATTTTCTTTATGTAGTCATATCAAAACCTTTTTTCAAATACATTTTTTAAAAACACATTAAATGTACATTCTTTGTCTATTCTAAAAGGCTTTTCTTAACATTTTTAAATACATTTTCAACATTTTTGGGAAAATGTATCTCGCACATACATTTCTTAATCACTATAACAACATCTTTCCATTAAGCAACCAACATTTCCTTAGCACTAGGTGGACATTTTCTTATTTAGATATATCATGAACATTCTTCAAATACATATTTATAACACGTTACCAACACTTTTTCCAAAAGGCTTAAAAGAATTTTATTTTATTGTAACTTTTTTTCCACCTAATTTACTTGATTTACATTCTTCAAGTCCTACACATACATTTCTTAACTACCAAACAAATATTTTTCTTTTGAGCAAGCAACATTTGCTTACCACTAGTTTGTACTCCCTCCGTCCCATAATATAAGCGCGTTTTTGACACTAGTAACACGGAGGGAGTACATTTCTTGTCTTGTCCTAAAGGTTTTGTTGAACTTTTTTCCAAAGAAATTTTTAATTAAAATTTAAACACTTTTTTCCCAAAGGCAAATACATTTAGCAGTTGTATCTTTTCCAACCCTTTTTAATCTTCACGTATCTTCAGGGGCGAAGCCAGCTATCTGGCGAGCTTTGGCGCCCGCCATACCTACACAAACCTGCTCGCTGCAAATATACGTATGTTTTTTTAGGTGATATATACGTACGTATTATACTGTGTTTTTTAGGACACGTAAGTATCGTACTAGCCCAAGTGAAGCTGAGCCGTAGCTCCTGCTGGGCCTGGTTAGATGTTTCTTGATGGGCCTGATTCGCCACAACTCCACGACGCTAAAATCGAGTGCGGCCACCACATTCAATAGTATACGACCGAACCTTGCGACTGCAGACTGCTCGTGTGCTTGTTCGTGAAACCGCGATCATGCATGGTGGAGGCGGCGGCGGATAGGGCAGTAGGGCACGGCAGGGCACTAGCGGCCAGCGGCGCGCGGCCGCCTCCGACGTACTTGTGCATTATATTTATTCCAGTGCTCACATAGTTGAAAAACTAATTGATTATTTTCCTCTTGTAGCTGAGATATGGATATTTAAAAGAATTGTTCTTGCTGAAATTAAGCAAGAAATTAAAATAAGCCTAGAAGAATGCCATTGTCATGGTGTACTTAATAAAAGTAAAGCTTTATTATAGGTATGTATTCTTTCTAACTATCTTTGCTTGTATAAAGTGTTTTATTCGATTCTATCCTAATAATAACTAATTCATGATTTATCATGTTCATCTGTTTCATAAAGATGATAAATTGAGGATGGGCAATCTATGTAATCTTCGTCTAGTGAGGTATTCTGATTACCAATACTTACTTTTGGATTTCGGTTGTAGTTTTTGCCTTCATAAACTTCGCCACACCTAAAAATTATTCCTGCCTCCGCCACTGCGTATCTTACACATACATTTCTCTAAATCAACATCTTTCCTTTGAGCATTCAATATTTTCTCACTATTAGGTTAACATTTTCCTTTTAAATACATTTTTTAAAACACATTACCAACACTTTCCCAAAAGGCTTTCTGAAACATATTTTTTTAAATGTACATTCCTTGTCTTTTTAAATGGATTTTCTTAACATTTTTAAATACATTTTCAATATTTTTCCCAAGGCAAAATACATTTAACAATTGTGCTTTTTCCCCACCCATTTTTTAATTCCATGTATCATGCATATATATTTCTTAACCACTATAACAACATCTTCCTTTAAGCAGGCAACATTTCCTTAGCACTAGTTGAACATTTTCTTATTTAGATATATCATGAAAAAATTTCAAATACATATTTATAACACATTTTTCCTTTGAGCAAGCAACATTTCCTTACCACCAGTTTGTACATTTCTTGTCTTGTTCTAAAGGTTTTTTTGAACATGGTTTTCTCATTATTGGTAAAACCACTATCCGAATGTCTAATAGTAAAGCTAATTTTGGTTTTCATGTACAATGTTGACCATTCAAATATCTATTGTGCATGATGTTGTAACAATGTGGGTACTATTCTGTTCTTTCTTGCAATCTTACGAAGCTTTCTTGTTCTTCTTCTTAATCCCAGCTGTGTTACTGTTCTTTGCCCCAGGTCATGTGCTCTTCTTTGCACCAGCTCATGTAATCTTCTTTGCACCAGCTCATGTAATCTTCTTTGCACCAGCTCATGTACTCTTCTTTGTCACAGATGTTGTAATCCCAGTTGTAGTATTCACAACCCTAGATCATGTACTCTTCTTTGCACCAGCTCCACTACAACTGCTATTTCAAGCTGGGAACCCCAAAAACAGGATCATCATGAACTGATCAAAAACAAAGGCAACAAAGCCCTGAGAAAGCACTACTTCCATGTTAACTTCCTTCACTAAACATTTGTAATAAATTTATCAACTAAGTTCACAAATTTCTAATGTTCCTTCACTAAACACATTCTACTGAACTGTACTGAATTTTTCCATTTACCTCAACTATTTCTCTAGACTCATTAGTTGTTTCAATCTCTGAACTTTCAATGCCTGTTTTCACCTCTTTCTTCTTATTCTTTTTTCTCTTTTCTGAAGCAGACTTCAACCTATCGCCCTTTCTTACTGACTTTGATTTTTTATTGCTGGATCTTGGAAGGTAACTGGTGAGCTTGGTTCATCAACCTTATGTTTCTTCTTGCACCTTGCTATGCAAGTATCATGAAACAACTCAACTGTATCCATGCAACGCATGCTTTCCTTTCCTTCGTTGCATATGTCTGAACAAGCTTTTGTTGTCTTTGACATCATCAAACTGTAAGGCAATGCAACTTTCGCACTATCTTCTCCTTCTAGCATGTTGCATTCTTTTCTCTTTGAGTTCTCATGAGCAGTCAACTCCTTTTCCCTGGATGGTCCACCTATCAACAATTAACTCCTTTGGGGTGAACCAACGGAACTGATAGCATAGCCACGCCTCTGGAAATTTGCTCTGTAAGACTACTACTTAAAATACGTAGAAGCACTAATTATGAAAATTGGTGAATCATTGTTACGAATGGAATGAAAAAGAGTAAATATTTAACTGTAATCTGAGCTGACCCATCACTTGTTCCAGGAGTCCACACAATCGGCCTAGCACGCTGCACAAACTTCCGGGACCACATCTACAACAACACCGACATCAACGCCGGCTTCGCCAGGAGCCGCCAGTCAGGCTGACCTCGCACTGCCGGCTCCGGCGACAACAACCTGATGCCGCTGGACGGTGGACCTACAGGCCCCGACCGTCTTCGAGAACTACTACTACAAAAACCTCCCAGAAGAGGGGCCTACTGCACTCGGACCAGGAGCTCCTCAACGACTGGTCCGGAAGTACAGTACGTCGCAGCCAGAGCGCCTTCTTCAACGACTTTGTGGATGGCATGGTCAAGATGGGCGACATCACGCCGCTGACAGGTCCAACAGACAGATCAGGAAGAACTACAGGAGGATCAAATAAGATCCTGCATTTTCTGCAGAGACAATTGTGAAATCCCTAGCATCCAGCACAATCCCTAGCAATCCAGAATGTGTTTGGTCGCCCCTATGCTTGCAGGCAGCTTGTAGTTTCCTCTCGTTCAATCCTGTTTCTGCAATTGTGAAACTAATGTACGCTGTGCCTGTTCCATCAATAGGTCTACCCCCGTCTTAGAGCCAGAAATTATTGGTGAAAAGTCTACAGCGCGGCTACTGCATGATAACCTCTCTTTTTTGCAACTGAAGAACCAGAGAGGCCATAAAGAGCTGTGACTAATTGTCACAACATAAGCAGTTTGTGTACTCTCTGGAACGACAACTACTTTATCATCGTGTGGCATTTAATACTAACTGATCAATGATGCTACACATAGTATCATTTTATCATAGTTTGGAAGCCTGGACAAACCATTTTTAGGCATGCCGCATGCCCATGCGGCTCAAGTTACCCTCACACCTTTAACACGTTGCAAAAATAACCAAATTAGCTTGCAAATGAGGATTCAAATTTCACAACGGAAGAACTAGCTAGGGCATAAAGAGCTGCCGCGATAATTGACTCGGCACATCTATGCAAATCAATCAGAACACAATGGCACAATTTGAGAGCATCAAAATCTTCAGCCAGCTGGAACAAATATTCCAGGTAATATCTCGAGTATATTGCCAAGACAGTAATCAAAAGATGAACTAGCTCACATATCACTCTCCCCAGTCTCCAGCATCAAGCCACATTCCTATAGCAGCAATTATGCAATGCAACACCATTCTCATCAGATCAAATCTAGATAATGAAATCACATTTAACACAAGTACAATAGGCGTTCTGTAATTGCCAACAGAAAAAACAGTGTTTACCACATAATGGTAGTCATTTGCATCATCGAAAAGGGTAGCACTAACTTCAACACTTAAGCTAGTCGTGTTTCCAGAAACAATGGTCGGGCTGGATCATCAAAAAGCTGAAAACAGAGCACGTCCATACTGTGACAACAGAGCATAACAACTTCCAGAGGTAGAGACCATGAATAAACATGCACCTTTGACTTCAGTAGTCCCCGAAAGGGTCACGAAGAGAAAAATCGGATGCTCTCTTGAAGTTCCCGATGCTACCTCCATTAGTATTAACCATGATTGAGGAGTCCCTGGCCCGTTTCATGGACATCAGAGGCTTCACTTTGGAACGAATATCCTCCATTGTGGTGAAACTTCCATTGGCCAACACTAACACCACCTCCTTCAGCACCAATGCGCCCTCAAAGAAGAATTTGAGGAAAGCAAGCTCACTTCGATCCCCTCGGAAATCATGGAAAACCAGCCGCTTGATGCACGAGCGGATGCATTCTATGGTGCCGGACTCATTCCAGAACTTAAGGTTCTTGCCAGAGGGTTGATCAGTTTCTACAGACTGAAAAATTAATTAAATTAGTGCACACTAAGCTCATCAGCTGTTGATGGATCGTGCAGCAACAGCAGCAACTCAAAATATGATGCTAGTACATAATGGTGCAAATGAATGCCAACAGAAGCATCAGGGGCCTCACCATGATGTGGAGCGTCTCAACATTGGGAAAGCATCTGAGGACAGTTGGGATCATCTTGACATCATTGCGGACTCCATGACGCACCTCCAAAGCCAGGATCCTCACACTTGGTACCATGGTGCTTGGGCTCACCTTTGTCCCAGCCTGTAATTGCAATTTCAATGCAGTCAATCAAGGGAAGAAAGGTCAAACATATACTTTGATAATTTAGGTATGATGTACAGTAAAACAAATCGAAAAGATGAGGCACCTTGATGAAGGTGTTGCCGAACTCTAGGACATGACCTCCTGAATCCAAGTATCCCAACGAGTGCAACTTGGGGGCATGACCGATCTTCACCTTGGTGCAAACCCCGTCGCGGGTCCAACATCCTGTTAGGATGAGTCGCTCAAGGCATGGGGCGTCCACCAGGGCGATTTCTTCAAAGAAGGACCCGGTGATCTTCACGCACCGGAGGCTTTGGCTGACAAGGCAGAGGCTAAGCTTGAAAATATTCCCGTGGACACAGAGCTTCTCCAGCACGGGGCTCCTGTCGAGGATGAAGTCCAAATCCTTGCTCTCCATGAAGACGCTGCAGAGCCCGAGCTCAAGCAGGTTAGGGAAACAGGTGGAGCGCCTGACGCCTGCCGTGTCGGGGAACTTCCAGAGACCGAGGTAGAGGCGGGTGAGGGTGGTCATGCCTAAGAACGTGGAGGGGATAACGAAGTCGAGCGCCCACGGGCGGTTGACGAGGACGAGATCCTGGATGCCCTTGACGGCGAGGATCTGGAGCCAGCGCTCGAGAAGGCCATGGAACTCTTCCATGTAGCTGCTGGTGAGGTGGACGCAGCGGAAGGGCCCCGGGTGCGCGTCCAGGACGCGGGAGACGGCGGAGGTGACGCGACGAGCGTCCGCGCGCGAGGCCGCGGTGCCCGCGGGGAGGATGTGAGAGTCGACGAGGACGAGCGGGGCGGAGCGCCAGACCCCGCGCCAGCGCCGGGAGAGCGCGGCGGTGCGCGCGCCGTCCTTCACGGGGAGGCGGGAGACGATGTTGCAGAGGAGCACGTCGGGGAGGCGGCTGACGCAGTCGAAGGAGTCGTGGGGGAGGAGACCGAAGAGGCGAGCGTCGACGGAGACGGGCGGGTCCGGGAGGGCGTAGTGGATCCGGGAGAGCACGCGGGCGAAGAGGGCCTCCATCTCATCCGGGTCATGGCCGTCGCGCCGGAACCTCTCCGCCGTCGCGGGATCCATGGGAACGGGCGGCACCTGGGTGTCCATGGCCGTCGCCGGAAGCGCCGCCGTGGGGACGAGGGTTTTGAGCGGCGCGTGCTCTCTGTGGACAGGAGTGGAGGCGAGCAGGAACGGCGGAAGAGAAGGGAAATTGCTCCTGATCCTTGGGAAAAGGCCCAAATGTGCAGAAACCATGTCAAAGCCCACTAGTCAGTGACTCCGGTGTTTCTATTTCTGAATACAACGTGTATAGTGTATAATTATTCTTTGAAAAGTGAGAATGATGATATACACATTCACGAAAGTGTTGTTCGAATCCCGAGCTCATGTGAGCTCGGGTGAACAGTAAAATAAAAATCTGATTTTTTTTTGGTGTGAAACATTGACAAATTTTTTGATAGCTTCCAAATTTCATCATGAAATGACATTCGTGGCAACGTCGCAAAAAAAAATAAAATCGATGCTCCAAAATGCGTTTGAAAATAACATTTTGGAGCTTCGATATTGTTTTTTTTTGCTACATTTTTTCATGAACGTTATCTAGTGATGAAATTTTGTAAGCTATCAAAACATTTGTCAATGTTTCACACAAAAAAAATCAGAATTTTTTGAAAAAAAATTCAAATTTATTGATTTTACTGTTCACCCGAGCTCGGGATCAGATTAGCCGCATCCTACACATTCACATATATTTTCTTAGTTAATGGTCATAAGCAAATCCTAACATGGACGTGGAACGAAACAATTTACAGAAAAATAAAAAACTGAGGGAGCTCCTTTTTTTTTTTGAGCGGAACTGAGGGAGCTCCTATATGACGCGTTTTGTGTCCAGCAGGGACCTGACACATAGGCGAGGCCATGACTGGGCCGGCCCATTTAGTGTGTAGAGTAGTGATTGAGGCGGTCAAGTGGCAGTGGCGCTCTTGCGGGGGACTGGCGGGGATGCGGCGGCCGGGGCCGATCAAATTGGGGTAGGGTGGCTGGCTATTAGGGTTTCCAAGGGGTGTTGGGGTTGGGCTAAAAGGCGGACCAGACTGGGCTGGTTATGTACAGTACAGGTGGCCGTAGGGTTAGCTGAGAGGGAAAGTGGGCCGAATGGCCAGGTTGGGCCGTGGCTGTGTAAGCTTCGAATAGGGCTATGTTGTGCCGTAAGGCAAAAGTTAACTAAGTGATACTCAACTACTGCTGGACCGGCCCAAACACACAGTACACACCCTCTCTCGGCTTTAATCATTTTATTAAAATAGCTCATATTAAAAAAATTGTTCGGGGGGGGGGGGGGGGGGGGTGGTAAAATGGGCTCCTAATTTGATAAAATTTTATGTGTAGCCTTGCAATATTTTTGGGCACTCATTTATATTTTACATGGAATGTAATCCATATACATTAACATTTGGGTTTGAACTGCAGCGGTAAGTGGTACTAAATTATTCCAAAAATTAGAAAATAATTTTGGGAGCTTCCTATTATTAGTGGAGGTTATCTATAGGGTTACAACTTTAAAAAGCCGGACCGGCAGTGGACCCGGTTAGGCTATTGGTTTATTGGTTTAGGTTTTTACCGGTAGGACCGCTGGTTCAATAAGCGACACAAAAGTGAATATTTAAGTTATTTTTTTAATGACCTTTGATCAAATGAATACACTTTATATTGGGTTTTTAAGGGGTAAACCAAGCTTTATTCATCGAAATCAACAGAATGTGGGATACAGTTCTGATCGTGGGATTGGCCAAACCAAATGTGACGTCCCAGACCTAGAGACAAAGCGAACTTGGCTAAACTCCTTGCTTCAACATTGACAGCATGACCTTCAAAAGTAAAATTACAACTAAAAAGCGAAGCTTGAAGCTTAATCTCGTTCATAATGCCTATGACCTGCTTAGCATCTCAAGCAACCAAAAACTTTATATTGGTTGTAATCCTTTATTAAATCATAAATTGTAGCCAGCCCAGTTGGTATTGGGCCTTTGGGCGTGTGGTGGCTCAAGGTTAAAGGTAAGATTTCTAGTTTACATACGATTTTCTTGATATTTTGTTGGTTTTCTGCTAAAAGACCGACACACCTTAAAAACCAGACAAGGCCTCGGTTCTGATTTTTCCCCTTCGGACCGGTCCGGTTTTTAAAACTATGGTTTCAACATATTTCACCATGTTAAAGTCTCTCAATTTAAATAGACACAAATATATGTATTTTATTAAATTGCATTTAAATTAGGGTTTGCATTTAATACTATTGGGATTTAATCTAACACCATTTCAAGATTAAAGCATGATGGCATCATGCCATGGTGATGCAAAAACAAAAATAAGAAGCAACTCTAATTAGGATACTATCCCGGACTGTCTACCTCTCCATCCGCTGAAGGATCCGCATATGAGAGGCCCCCGCGTCATCCCCCCGCGGGAGACTCGGGCGGCGGCGCGCATCTCCTTCCCCTCGCCTCCTCACCACCTTCCCACACCCTCGCCGCTGGCCGGGACCGCCAGGGCAAAGCCCCTCGCGGTGGCCGGCGGCGGGGCCCTGTTCTCCGCGCCTCGGGATGGCCGGTGCGGAGCGGTCTCGCCAGGCAGCGGCGGCGGGCGGGCGCGAGGATCGGCGGCGCAGCGGCGGCGTCCTCAAGTCGGGACGGTGACGCGGTGGTGGCGGCCCGTTGTACGCTGGCTGCGTGCCCGCGGTGGCGGTGAGTCAGATCAGATCTGACCTCGGGACGGCGGCGACGACATGGTGGGCCTGGTCTCCGGTCAGATCTGATTTGGCCGGGGCGGCCTGTTCCATGCGCTGCAGCGGTGATCGGTGGCGGTCCCGTGCACACGATACTGGATGGATGGTCCTCGAGCGGATCCGGGTGAAAACCCTACTCTTGGCACGTTGCCAAGGTCGGCGATGGCGGCGTTCTTCTACGTCGTCCCCTTCTTGAAGGCATCGTCATGGAGAAGCTCTAGACCCCTATCCGCTACCTCCGGGGGAAACCCTAGATCACTCTATCGGATGACGGCGGCTCTCGTGTGTCGTTCTCCTCTTGAGGGCGTCATTCTTGGAGGTGTGCATAGGCTCGAGGGACCAGTGGACAGCATCTGCGGTGGAGCGGCGTTCCCTGTGACGCATCGACGTCGTGGAGTCTCGGCGGCGAGGCGCAGCAAAGTATCGGCGACGGATGCGTGATGATGAACGCGCGTAGGGAGGAGGCGCTGTCTGGCGTCGTGGGGGGCGTCGATGGCAGGCCTGGCAAGGTCGATGCGTTAGTACCTGCTCTGAAGATGGATTGATGGAAGACGGTGACGACGACCTATGAGAGTGTGTCGGACCGGTTTGTGCCCCAGACCCGGTATGTGGCTTGGTCGGGGCCTCCTGCTTTAGATGTTAGGCTAGGTGAGAGGTCTGGGTATTCGGCTCACACTTTCTACACCCCTTCATCAATGGATAGGAGTAACAACAGTTGTTGCCAAGATGGCGGCTTCAGACATATTGACGTATTACTTTGTAAGGTCTTTGTGAATAATTAATAAAGTGGATGCATGCATCTCCCAGATACAGAGGCCGGGGGTCATCCTCCTTTTCAAAAAAAACACCTAGGTGGCTATCTAACGACGGGATTACTGAGTAATGATTAAAGCACCATTCCATATCCGGTGTGAAAATCTGCATTCTAACCTTAGTTGGTTAGACCCGACAACTATAAACTTGTAATGGCTAATCATGCTAGCAGCAGAAACAAGAGACAGTGTGAATCTTCAAACACTGAAATCAAATCTTAAACATTGTCTTGCAAGCAGCAGAACATTCTGAAGTACATAGGCCACTTGCCTTGACTTCAGTAGTTTTCAGAAGGGTCGGCAGGAGAAAAACTAGATCCTATTTTGAAGCTCCAAATGTAACCTCCTTGAGGATCAGAGCGTGTAGTGAGCAGCACCATGGAGGTTTCACTGGCCTGTTTCATGGACCCCAGAATATCCAATTTGGATTGCACCTCTTCCATGGAACTGGGGGCAGCGGCAAACACAATCACCGCCTCCTGCAGCACCAATGCACTCTCAAAGAAGAATTTGAGGAAGGCGATCTCGCCGCGGCCCCCTCAGAAATCATGGAAAACGAGCAGCTTGATGCGCGACCGGATGCATTCTATGGTACCAGACTCGTGCCAGGACTTGAGGTTCAGCTTGCCAGTGGATTGATCGTTTTTTCCAGACTGAAAATTCAACCAGTCAAATGTACATGCAGTTCATCAGCTATTGATAGCAAGTAGCAATATGATACAATTCAAAATATGATGCTAGTACATGATGGTGCAAATGCCAATGGAAGCATCATGGGCCTCACCTTGATGTGGAGCGTCTCAACATTCGGAAAGCATCTGAGGACACCGGGAACCATCTTGGCATCATTGCGGACTTCGAAACGCACCTCCAAAGCCAGGATTCCCACACTTGGCACCATGGTGCTCGGGCTCACCCTTGTCCCAGACTGCAATTGCGATTACAAATTTACAATGCACCCAATTAAGAGAAGAAAGATCACACATTTGCATTGATCGCCTAGGAATTTACGTTGAACGAAAGGGGAGATGAGGCACCTTGATGATGGTGTTGCCGACCTCTAGGATGTGCCTTTGGTCCAGCTCCAGGTATCCCAACAAGTGCAGCTTGGGGGCATGGCCAATCTTCACCTTGGTGCAGGTGCCATTAGGGGTACAACCTTCGGACTGGATGAGCCGCTCAAGGCGTGGGGCGTCCACCACGAAGATTTCTTCAAGGAAGCACCCGATGATCTACACGCACCGGAGGCTTTGGCTAACAAGGCGGAGGCAGAGCCTGAAGAGGTTCCCTTCGAGACAGAGCGTCTCCAGCACGGGGCTCCTGTCGAGGACGAAGTCCAAGTCCCTGCTCTCCATGATGACATTGCAGAGCCCAAGCTCACGGAGGTTGCGGAAGCAGGTGGCGCTCGGAAGCCCAAGCTCACATACGGTCCATTCTTATCCCCTGCTCTTCTCCCTGTTCGTCGTCGCTGCCGAGGTGGTAGGTCGAGCTCGCCGGCGTGGGCGAGTGTGGCGCCGGCCGGCATGAGCTCGTCGTCGGACGCCGAGCCGCCGCCGTCCGCGCCGTTTGGGAGTGGCTTGCGCGATGTCCCTTTCTCTCCCTCCCGGCGTGAGGACCATGCCTCGCCGCCTCTGTACGGTACGTCGCCGTCGTCCGCACCTTCTCTGGCCGATCTGTTCATTTTAGCTCCGTGAAAGAGTGGGCGTTCGATTGAATTGCGCATAAGGTTTAGGGTTTAGTGCTCTTTCCCCTCCCTTTGTCACGGATGGGTTGTGCGTGTAGGGTTTTAGCCGTGGATGGTGAAGTCAGTCGCAGAGCAAAATTAGGGTTCGACTGGGGCTTTGGATGGTGTGTTTGTAGTTGAACTAGCGTTTTACAGAGCAAATTAGGGTGTGATGTTGTGCTGGATTTGTTAGGGAAAGGCCATGTGTCGTGGTATTTTCACGGCAGATGTCCTCATAGGACTTAATCTCGAAGCCATCGCGTAAGTAGCAGATCGAAGGGGTCAAACGAGGAACACGGAAAGCAAGATTTACCCAGGTTCGGCCCCTCTCGAGGAGGTAAAGCCTACTCCTGCTAGATGTATTTGAAGATCTTGATTACAAGGGTTTTGAGACTTGTCTAGCCCTAGCTCTCGAAAGATTTTTCCCCCCCTTCTATCCCCGGGGGCTCCCCTTTATATACAGGCGGGGCCCCGGGGCTCACATAAGAGTCCGGGCCGGGATAACAATCCGAGCCCAACTCCCCTTACTTGTTTCCTAAGTTATACCCTTAGGCGGTTTGCACTTACCGCCTCTCTCGGCGGGTCTTGGGCCGGCCCCTCATTGGGCGGCTCTCCTTCTGGGCCTCCATAGAAGACTCTACGGCCCACCTGGCCCTTCATGGTTTTACTCCTCGAGACCCGGCCCTGAACGGGCGGGTTTCACCCAAAGATATTTCCCTGACATTAGCCCTCAGGTTGGCTTGAACTGGTTCCAGACAACCTCGTCCTTTTCAAACTTAACCTTGATATTTCGGCGAGTCTTCAGCAGAACCCGCCTCTTCTGAATATTTCAACTGCCTTTCCTTCAGTCCTGCTCTTCTTGTGACGTCACCGAATCTCCAGAACGAATCTTTCCATGACATCACCAATATCTCAAATGAATTCATTAGGCGCGAAAATCGGGGCGTCGGATTACTGTAGATCCTTAAATCTCGCCCCCTTATAAATACCCTTTTCAGGTCCTTTTCCTCATTTTCTCCATCTTCTTCCTCCTGCCGCCCGAGCTTACGCCTCCTCGCGACACACCTTCGAGCTCGCCGGCCATCGGAAGGAGAAACAGTCCCGACGCACCGCCGTCACCTGTCTGCAACCGCGCCGCGCGGCCATCCGATCCAGGTATTCCCAGTTCTTCTCACCCTTCTTAGGGTTCCGCCATTGTCGGGCTCGAGCTCCGCTTCGGCCTCTCCGCGGCTACTGTCGCCGGCCGCACCTTGGTACTCTTACATCATGGAAATGGCGCCGTTGCTATCCCTCCAATGATCAGGAATTAAATCTTGTATCAAGATAGATCTGAGAAACCCCATCTGTAAAAACCTGCCGCGGCTTAACAAACAGTAGCAAGAACTACTTTTTTCCTTATTTTATAGAGCTTTTTGATCCAAAAAATTTACCGCGTTGGCAGAAATCTGTTGTTACACACTTAGCGAAATTTTCACTTGTGCTGAACATCCTTCACTCGTGGCGGCTTAAGGAAAGTCGCCATCCTTGCTTTAATAATTTTTTCTTTTCCGACTTATGAAAGCCGCTGACTTAATCCTTCTCCCCATTTACTAGGATGACAAAGAAAGCAATAGAATGCAACTGGGTCCGCTCCGCGGTTACCACCAAACATGTCACAAGACTCATAGACAACGGTCTCCTATCCAAAATAGAAAACTGCCGGGTCTCCAAGAAGGACTGTCCTCCCAAGCCGAAGGAGGGGGAAGTCATTATTTTTACCGATCACATTGAGAGAGGGTTTGATCCACCCGGCTCTAAATTTTTCCGAGACCTTTTACACTTCTATGGTCTGCATCCTCAAGACCTTGGCTCCAACTCTATTGTTAATATAAGCTCTTTCGTAGTAGTTTGTGAAGCTTATCTCCGGATAGAGCCAACGATCTTGTTATTCCGAAATTTATTCTATGTAAACAAGCAAACTGAAGTCGCCGGAGGCCGCCATCAAGAGCTTGGCGGCATATCCTTTCAGAGACGGCGGTTTACTTATTTTCCTAGTGCTGAGCTCTTGAGCCACCCAAAGGGCATGCCGGAGACTTGGTTTTACGTGAAGACCAAGGTGCCTGAAGGGCAACACCCATTGCCGGGTTTTAGACCTGACCGCCTGGATCATAAAAAAGAATATCCTCCCAGGCCCACAGAAACAGAACGGATCCAGCTTCAGCCTCTGATGGACAAGATAGCCGCTTTGATGGCCAATGGTCTTACAGGAGCTGACTTGATCCTTTGCTGGCTTTCCTGGAGGATCCAGCCATTGAGCCTTCGAGACCGGCTGATGTATGAATACTCCGGTTTAGAAGATCCTCAGAGGTATAATAATACGCATGCTCCTGTGTCAGACGTGGTGAAACAGATGAGGATAATCGTCAACTTACCCGGCGACTATACTGGCGAGTTTTCTCTGAAGCCCTTCACTGAAGCCAATCCACCACCGGCTGTAAGCAAATCTCCTTTAGGCTTCTGTTTTATTGTTTACATTCTTGAGGCTTACCCCTTGCAACTTTCAGGATGATGATCCCTTTTGGGAAGCTCGGCCACAGGTGAAAGAAAAAGAACCCAAAGGCCAGAAGCCGGGCAAACAGGCCGGCTCTCGAGGAGGAAAGAAAAAGAAGGAGACCATCAACCCTTTGGACGCGGATCCTGCTGTCTTAGAATCCTCCAAAGATGAAACATCGGCAAGTTCATAATTTACACCCACCTTTTTCCTTTTCATTAGCGGCTTATGCTTAATAATTTTACCTTGACACCTTCCAGGGTGAAGAAGAAGAAGACGAACAGGGAGAAACTGAGGTAACTTCCACTCCGTTCAACAATCATTTTTCTAGGAAACCCAGAATTACTGTGAGGAAATATCCTTTCTCACATCCTTTTGCTCGCCTGGATCCCAACTATTCGTTAAAAACAATTCAGCATGCCGCCTTTCTCCAATCTGATTGTGGCGGCTCTAACACTGGCGCCAGCGGTTCTGTCGTTAATAAAAGCGACTCTCATAAGCGCCCGCGTGAGGTGCTTCTCCATCCAACACCTCTGCTCCCTAAAGCTGGTTTGTTTAAACATCCGCTTAATCCCTCTGATTCGGACTATCAGGTTTCATCTTCCTCTGATGACACCTCAGAGTCGCCAGAGGATTTCGTTATCAAACCAGGGTAAGATTATGATCGCTCTTATTATCACACCCTTGTGTGATCTCAAAGCTATCAGTTTATTTCAAATCTCAATAAATATGCAGAGTTACCTCCAAGAGACTGAAGCCCTCAACTTCCTCTTCACCTCCGGCGGGCTCCGGAGACCCAGCCAAGGACTCTGAAGAAATAACCAATGACCCTCTAGAAATGCAGGTATCTTTAGAGCCAGAGATGGAAGCACCGGCTGATAACATCGACCAACAGCCGGATGCAACGATATCTTCACCGATTCAGGAAGTGCGACTTTCAGAAGCCGCTGTTATTCCGCCCTCGCACAATATTGAGGAGGGTACTGTTGCTGCTGCTATTGCCACCGCCGCAGACTCGCCGGCGGCTTTGGGCAAATCTTCCCTTGAAGCCATGTCTTCTCAAGGGAAAGACAAGTTAAACATCTCCTCCTTAGAGAATGCTGATTTAGATGGCCTTCATGAAGCTCTTCAGACTCGATTATTTGAGAGTCAGGAGATCGCCAAAACCTTGGTTAATAAACCAAAGGTGAGATGAACATCATTTTTATTCATAATCCTTATTAGTCGCCCAAACCTGCATATTACTGATTTCATAGTTTTATGGAGGTTTACCAATTTATATTTTAAAAATGCGTAAATGTACACATGTAGTCCCCAAGAACCGGCTGTCTTCTTGAAACAGTCGGGTCTTAAAGCAAAGAACCACATGCGTTTTAAATACAGCAAAGAACCACATGTAGTCCCCAAGAACCGGCTGTCTTCTTGAAACAGCCGGGTCTTAGAACAAAGAACCACATGTGTTTTAAATAGAGCAAAGAACCACATGTAGTCCCCAAGAGCCGGCTGTCTTCTTGAAACAGCCGGGTCTTAGATCAAAGAACCACATGTAGTTAAAAGAACCTCATGGGTTTCAGAAAAAATTTCTTTGTAAAAACTTCGGGTTTGCATTAGCCCCCAAGTGCCATGTGGATTACTTGTAATCGGTATGGAACTTTATCTGCATAAGTAATTTGATCCTTCCTTTTTCTTTCAGGCTCAATTGTCTTCATTAGAGACCCAGCTGACCGACTCTCAGAGGAAACTGAAATCTGAACAGGAAATGAGAGCCGCCACAGAAGAGCGGGTTACATCCTTAGAAAAGGCTGCGTCTGAGGCAGCCGCCAAGTTGGTCACCCTGACCTCTGAACATGCGAAAGAGAAACAGCTTCTTGTTCAACGCGCCGAAGAAGCTGAAAAACGCCTTCTGCCTATCTCTGCAGAGCTCGGCGGCCTTAAACTTCACATCCGTCAAATGAGCCATGCAATCTTCGGTAAGCCGCCAGATTTCCTGAAGCTTTTTACACAAGTCTCCTAAATAATTTTTAAATTCTGACGTTTTCTTTGCAGGTCCCAGAAGCAATAAGCTGGAGAAGGATCCAGCCACACAGCTCAAAGCAGCTTATACTTTCCTCGAGCAACTTTATACTGGAAGCCGTCGCGCAATCCATGCTGCTTTTTATGGGAAGGAAAAACCTTCCGCCATAAAGGGAGTTCTGGAGGCCTTGTCAACTCTTCCTGCTCAACTGAAGTTTGTGAAGGAATCCAGCGCCCGTATCGCCACGATGCACATTATGGCCCGCGCAAAAGCTCATTATGAGGACTTGGAGCTGCAGACTCTTGTTGGCGGCTTTCCCGAAACTTACAAAGGGAAAAAGATCGATCAGGCGACTTACAACGCTCTGAGGAAAGAAACTTTCATCCCCGCAAGTCTGTTGGTGAAAGAAATGAAGCTTGCAAGAGTTCAACCGTCTTATGGCGAAGATGGAAAGAAGGAAAAACTCGACCCTCTGCCGCCTCTCACATTATCTCCTAAAGGCCGTAAGGACGAATTCGCTCCTGCTATTGACTCTTCAAACCTTATAGACGCTGAAGAGATCTTCGAGGCTTTTGCCGACGTTGACTGGGATGCTGATCATGACCAGATAAATCCTTCAGCAGACGCGGACCGAGCCGGAGGCGACAAGACCCAGGAGTAAAGCTGGAACCTTGAAAGTCGCCAGCTGCCGAACCTCTTGTAATATATGATCTGAACCATGATTCTGAAATTCCCTCTAGTGGCCTTTTGTAATAGACTTTAGAAAGATCTTGGCCTCTTGCTTTTAAATGCACACTGGCTTCCTTGGGAAGCAAGCCTAATACCTTGGCATGAAGCTTCCTTATAAAAAATTACTCTGGCTGCTTCTGAAAGAAATTGAATCCTTCGTGGACGCTGGCGGCTCTTAGCCAAATATCAAGATAATCATAATACTTTGATAAGAGGTATGCATCATTTGAAACAAGTATTTAACCAAAAACTAATTAGTCATGGCGGCTTATAACCAGCAAACTTGCATAAACATGCTGTAAACAGCGCAATAAACTGGCGGCTCTTGGCCAAATACGAACTTTTAGAACAGTTCATAAAAATCGTAAGACTCGCAAAGGCAATAAATCTCAAGAAAGTTTTGTCAAACTTGTAAAGACGTAAGAAATGATGCGAAAGCCCCCAGTATGATGGCGGCTCTTGGATTACCAATAACCCCAACCAAACCAGTTCTTTTCTTCCCGTATGGTGGCGACTTCCATGAAGTTCGGCCCATAAGGTTATTGATTTTAAGATGGTGAAGGCTTCTGGATTACCAGTAGCATCGTCACATCTAAGTTTTTTCCCCCGTACACGGATGAAGGTTCTGGATTACCAGTAACGCGACCCGTTTATTAGGTTCCTGTACACGGATGAAGGTTCTGGATTACCAGTAACACGACCCGCTTATTAGGACTTTAACCCAATATGGCGACTTCTGGATTACCAGTAAGTTCAGCCTCATAAGGGTTGAAGGTCCCAGGATGGTGAAGGCTTCTGGATTACCAGTAAGCATCATCCCATCTGAGTCTTTTAAGCCCGTACACGGATGAAGGTTCTGGACTACCAGTAACACGACCCGCTTATTGGGTGCCTGTACACGGATGAAGGTTCTGGATTACCAGTAACACGACCCGTTTATTAGGACTTTAACCCAATATGGTGGCGACTTCTGGACTACCAGTAAGTTCGGCCCATAGGGTGGAAGGTCCCAAGATGGTGAAGGCTTCTGGATTACCAGTAAGCACAGCCCATATGGGTCTTTTTTATTCGACTAAGTGCAGGGTCCTCCATATGATGGATGGAAAACGACAGATACCCCGAGTTTCAAGGCCTCCAGCTTTTATTCATTATTGATAATATATACATGAGAGGTATGTACATGATCCCCAGAGCCGGAACTCTAGGTGTAGTAGGGTCTTAGATGAGCTATGTTCCAGGGCCTGCTGGTCTCTTCTTCAGATGTTCGAGACTCCTTTCCAGGCCGGAGATCAATCAGATAATAAGACCCGTTATAAAGATTTTTGCTGACAACGAAGGGCCCTTCCCAGGGAGGCGAAAGCTTATGCATGCCTGACTGGTCTTGAATTAAACGAAGCACCAAGTCCCCTTCCTGGAAAGTCCGGCTTCTGATCCTACGGCTATGATAGCGACGCAGGTCCTGCTGGTAGATAGCAGATCGGGCGGCTGCCAAGTCCCGCTCCTCTTCCAAGGCATCCAGAGAGTCTTGACGAGCCAACTCATTGTCCTCTTCAACGTATGCTGAGACCCGGGGCGAGTCGTGGCGGATGTCGCTCGGTAAGACGGCCTCTGCTCCATAAACCATGAAGAAAGGCGTGAAACCCATCGATCTGTTGGGAGTTGTTCGTATGCTCCATAAGACGGAGGGAAGTTCTTCTACCCAACAGCCGGGTGTGCGCTGAAGAGGAACCATAAGCCGGGGTTTTATACCACGAAGGATCTCCTGATTGGCGCGTTCAGCTTGCCCATTAGATTGCGGGTGCGCAACAGCCGCCACATCAAGTCTGATATGCTCCTGATCACAAAACTGCTTCATGGCGCCTTTTGAAAGGTTCGTGCCGTTGTCAGTAATGATGCTGTGCGGGTATCCGAAACGGAAGATTAACTTTTTGACAAACTTAACAGCCGTCTCTGCATCCAAATTACTGATGGGCTCTGCCTCCACCCACTTGGTAAACTTGTCAACCGCCACCAAGAGATGAGTCTTTTTGTCACTAGAAGCTTTGAAAGGCCTCACCATATCTAGCCCCCAGACCGCAAAGGGCCATGTGACAGGGATCATCCGAAGTTCCTGAGCCGGCACATGAGCTTGGCGGGCAAACCTCTGACAGCCGTCACACTTCCTAACTATATTCTTCGCATCAGCATGAGCTGTGAGCCAAAAGAAACCGTGGCGGAAAGCCTTCGCCACCAATGACTTAGAGCCGGCATGATGACTACAGTCACCAGAGTGTATCTCATTGAGAATATTCCGGCCTTCATCAGGTGATACACAGCGCTGAAAGACGCCTGTGGCACTTCTGTGGTGTAACTCGCCATTGAGAATGGTCATAGATTTGGACCTTCTCACGATCAGACGGGCTTCGATTTCATCAGCCGGCAGGACGCCTCGAGTCAGATAATCCAAGTATGGGACAGTCCAATCCTGGATTCCATGGAGAGCCGCCACCAGCTGGGCCTCCGGGTCTGGGACAGCAAGGTCCTCCTCCGTTGGCAACTTAACTGACGGGTTATGGAGCACATCCAGGAAAACATTCGGAGGCACCGGCTTTCGCTGTGATCCAAGTCATGACAAGGCATCAGCCGCCTCGTTCTGCCGCCGATCAATGTGATCCACCTGATAACCTTTGAAGCAACCAGCCACATTAGTAACAGCTTGTCTGTAAGCCGCCATGAGCGGGTCTTTAGAATCCCAAGTCCCTGAAACTTGCTGTGCCACCAGATCAGAGTCGCCCAGGCACCTAACCCGGCTGAGATTCATCTCCTTTGCAATCCGAAGCCCATGGAGAAGGGCCTCATACTCCGCAGCGTTGTTAGTGCAAGGAAACATAAGCCGTAAAACATAGCAAAACTTGTCACCTCGAGGGGAAGATATTATAACTCCAGCCCCCGAGCCTTCCAGCTGCCTAGACCCATCAAAATGTATGGTCCAATATGTATTGTCTGGCTTTTCCTCCGGGGCTTGAAGCTCTGTCCAGTCATTGATGAAGTCCACTAAAGCCTGAGACTTTATAGCTGTTCGAGGTACATATCTGATATCATGGGGTCCAAGTTCAATGGCCCACTTTGCAATCCTGCCTGTAGCCTCTCTGTTATGAATTATATCCCCCAAAGGAGCTGAAGAGACCACTGTGATAGGATGCTCTAGAAAATAATGCCTCAGCTTCCGGCTTGCCATGAATACTCAAAAAACCAGCTTCTGCCAGTGTGGGTAACGCTGCTTGGACAAAGTCAGGACCTCACTAACATAGTAGACCGGCCTCTGGACAGGATACTCCCGGTTTGCCTCCTTTCTTTCCACCACCATTGCAACACTAACAGCTTTGTTATTTGCTGCAATATACAGGAGCATTGGTTCCTTGGTGACAGGAGCTGCCAGTATGGGCGGCTCTGCCAGCTGCTTCTTTAAAGCCTCAAAAGCTTCTGCGGCGGCTTTCGTCCACTTGAACTCATCTGCTTTCTTCAACAGCTGATACAGAGGAATAGCTTTCTCCCCCAGGCGGCTTATGAAACGACTCAGAGCCGCCATGCGACCCGCCAAGCGCTGGACATCATTGATACACTTAGGCTCGGCCAGAGAGGTGACGGCCTTGATTTTCTCCGGGTTAGCTTCAATTCCACGCTCAGAAACCATGAAACCCAGGAGCTTTCCTGCAGGAACACCAAAAACGCATTTATCTGGGTTAAGCTTCATCTGATAAATCCTGAGATTGTCAAAGGTTTCCTTGAGATCCTCCAGTAAAGCTGCTTTCTTAGCTGACTTGACCACAATATCATCCACATAAGCATGCACGTTGCGACCAATCTGCCCGTGGAAGCAATTTTGCACACAACGCTGGTAAGTCGCCTGGGCACTCTTGAGCCCAAAAGGCATAGAAACATAGCAGAAGGCGCCAAAAGGGGTAATGAAGGCCGTCTTCTCTTGGTCCTCCACTGCCATCTTGATCTGATGATAACCAGAGTATGCATCCAGGAAACATAACCTCTCACACCCCGCTGTAGCATCAATAATTTGGTCAATGCGAGGGAGAGCAAATGGATCAGCTGGACAAGCTTTGTTAAGATCCGTATAATCAATACACATACGCCAAGTTCCATTTTTCTTCAGAACCAACACCGGGTTAGCCAACCACTCCGGGTGTAAAACCTCTATGATAAACCCGGCTGCCAGAAGCCGGGCTAACTCTTCCCCAATAGCCTTGCGTCTCTCCTCATTGAAACGACGAAGATACTGTTTGACAAGCTTGAACTTAGGATCCACATTAAGGCGGTGCTCGGCGAGTTTTCTCGGTACACCCGGCATGTCAGAAGGTTTCCATGCAAAGATGTCCCGATTCTCACGGATAAACTCGACGAGCGTGCTTTCCTATTTGGGATCCATATCAGACCCGATAGTGAACTTAGCAGAAGAGTCGCCAGGGGTAAACTCCACTTCCTTAGTATCTCTGTGAGCCTAAAATTTGAGAGCCGGCTCTCCCTCTATAGAGGGCTTCTTGAGAGGCGTCATATCCGCCGGGTCTACATTGCTGGCGTAGATTTTGAGCTCCTCCGTGGCACAAGCCGCCTCGGCATACGCGGCATCCCCTTCTTCACATTCTATGGCGACTTTCCGGTTTCCATGAATTGTGATTGGACCCTTGGGACCCGGCATCTTGAGCTTGAGATAAATATAACAAGGCCTAGCCATGAACTTGGCATAAGCAGGCCGCCCAAAGAGAGCATGATAGGGACTCTTGATCCTGACCACCTCAAATGACAATGACTCGCATCTGGAATTATCCTCTGACGTCCCAAAAGCCACATTCAACTTGATCCTTCCAACAGGGTATGCTGACTTGCCAGGTATAATTCCATGAAAAACTGTGCTGGATGGTGTAAGGTTTTTCTCCGTCAACCCCATACGCCGGAAAGTGTCATAATACAAAATATTGATACTACTTCCGCCATCCATCAGAACCTTGGTGAGAGCATAGCCTCCCACCTGGGGTGCTACCACAAGGGCCAGGTGACCCGGATTATCAATTCTGGGCGGGTGATCCTCCCTGCTCCAAGTAATCGGCATCTCTGACCACTTTAGATATTCTGGAACTGCCGGCTCTACCGCATTAACAGAACGTCTCCTGACCTTGCGATCCCTTTTATCTGCACATGTAGTAAACACATGATACTGTCCACTACTTAACTGCTTAGGATTGCTCTGAAACCCGGTCTGATTATTCTGTTGTTGCTGATTGTTGTTCTGCGGGATCTGCTGAAAATGCTGGCCATTGTTGTATTGATTCCCTTGAAACTGCTGACCGCTGCTATTCCCCTGGAAGCCGCCACCAGACCCGCCCGGGTGGTGTGACTGTTGCTGAAAACCGCCAGGCGAGCCTCCACCAGGTGGTCCGAACCCGGGCCCGGAACCCGGTCCGTATCCTCCACCCCCACCACCTGGCGGGTTCTAGAAACGCCGAGCAAAAGCATCCATTATATGGCACTGTTCCCAGGTATGCTTGGCTGGACGCTCTTTAGTGCCGTGTTTTGGGCATGGCCCCTTCAGGAACTCCTCAAAATTTTGTGGCTTAAAAGCTCTGTTATCAGGACCACCCTTCTGAAATTTTGTACCTGCATTTGTATTAGCAACCAGCTCTGACCCGGCTTCTGGGCCCTTACGCTTCTTATCATTGTTCTGCTGCTGACTTTTGCCACCAACAGGCTTTTTACCCTTCGGATCAGGAACCTCTGGCTCATCAACTCCTGGGTCCTTTGTAGGATCAGACTCGGCATACTTGGTGAGAGCATTCATGAGCTCCCCCATATCTTTGACACTCCGTTTGAGCCGCCCTAACTTCTGCGTGAGAGGCTCATAGTGGCAGGCCTTCTCCAGCACCAAAACTGCCTGAGGGGCAGAGATGTTGTCTGAAGAATGAATAATCTCCGCAACTCGGCCGACCCAATGGTGAGCCGACTCTCCCTGCCGCTGAACACAATGCTGAAGATCAATGATAGTCTTTGGACGCTTGCAGGTACCTTGGAAGTTTTTGATAAAACGTTCCCTTAACTCGACCCATGTGTTGATGGAATTCGGGGGCAAATTCTTCAGCCATGTCCGCGCTGCTCCTTCCAACATCATGGTGAAGTATCTTGCACAAGCCTCATCGCTGACTCCCTGCATATCCATGGCCAACTCATAACTTTCTATCCACTGTGCCGGGTTCTGGTCTGGTGTATAACTGGACACCTTCCGCGGGCCATTGAAATCTCGGGGCAGGGGCGCGCTGCGGAGAGCCGGGCTCAAGCAAGGCACTCCAATGGATCTTCCTGTTGGGGTGACTGTTGTAGTCACGACTGGTGCGAGAGCCGCCTCCTGAGCGGCGAGAGCCGCCGCCTGCGCCGCTGTCTGATCTGCCGCGAGAGCCGCCGTGTGTGCCGCGTGAGTCTCAAAATGTTAGCTTTAATAGGGTACATGCGTCGATCATATGTTGTTTTGTTCATGAGACGACCTTTTGCTTGTCAGATCCCCCCAAAAAACATGCTTTTGGACGTGAAAGATCATAAATTTGTTCAGTGGAGGCCATGAATCCATACTTTTGTTCTGAAAAAGTCTGAATTTTGCAATGTTTGAACCTGTCTGGAGAATATATCTCTGAACCTGTCTGAACATTGCCACTTTCCTTGGTTTGGTGCAGTTACATTGTGTCTATTTCCTTACTCAGATGCTCTCAAATACCATGCTTGGTTTGATGAAGTGTGTTCATGTCTTAAATTATCAGAAATGACTGAATTTAGTATTGTCTCTGTCTGTTATTACTGTCTGAACATTTTTGTCTGAACATTTTGTCACTTTGCATTGTTTTGCATGACACCTAAGAAACCACTT
Source organism: Elymus sibiricus (assembly GCA_039707655.1). Classification (NCBI taxonomy): domain Eukaryota; kingdom Viridiplantae; phylum Streptophyta; class Magnoliopsida; order Poales; family Poaceae; genus Elymus; species Elymus sibiricus. The sequence goes on from CM077670.1 coordinate 109,789,685, forward strand.
CTCTGTTGAGGTCATACATGGTGGCTATTTCCTTTGTGCAGGAAAGCATAGGGATTACCACAAGGGGCACTCCATTTGGTATGACTACTGTGACATAGATAACTGGACACCTAGTGTTGTTGCCAGTCTAGTTGAGGAAATTGGCTATGAGTTTGAGGGCAGGATCAGGGCTTATTGGTGTGTACCTAGATTGACAGTGTACAAGAATGGTTTAAGAGAGATTAAAATAGGGGACAACACAATGACAGAGAACATGAAGGATTGTGTTCTGAATGGGAACCATTTCCATCAGATATTTCTTGATCATGATGATAGCATGAGATCATATATTTCTCCTGTTCTAGTTCATTCTGATGATGAGGATCCTCCATTGGCCAAATTCAGTGGCATTAGGCCTAAAAAGGAGCAACTGCAAGAGGAGCAGGCACATCAACTGCAAGAGGAGCATGCTGAGCAAGATCAAGAGCATGAGGCAGAGCAAGGTCAAGTTGAAGATGCACTATCAGAAAGTGAGGAAGAGTCAGAAGAAGATGATTACATACCAGGTCCACCTCAACCAGGAGAGTATATGCATACATTTCAGTTTGAGTTTAGGGGCAGAAGAAAAACCTGTAGGGTTTTAAACATGGATGCAGCAGATGGAGTTGGTGATTCAGTAATTCAAGATTCAGATGAAGATTTCAATCCACAGCTTGTTGATTCAGATATTGATCTTCAAGATGATGATGACCTGTTTGACAGAAATGTTGATTGTGATAAAGGTAAAGCTTTAGTAGTCCAAGAAGAACCTGATGATCCTATTGAAGATGTGGACATGTGTTTGCCTTTTTCTGATGAAGATAAGGTTAAGCTCAATTTCAAATGTTTCAGAGAAGAAGACCTGTCTAGACCACAGTTCCAAGTTGGTCAGACCTTTGCAAGTGTTGAGTTGCTGAGGAAAGCTATCAGACTGTACAGCTGTAAGAAAAGAGTTGACACTAAGTGCCCCAGAAATGATAGGAAAAGACTGCAAGCCATTTGTGAAGAAGGGTGTCCTTGGTCTTTGTTTGCATCATTTGATGGCAGAACCAAATGCTTCATGATCAAGAAATACAACCCAAAGCATACCTGCATAAAGAAATGGAGTGTCAAGTCATTCACTGCTCCCTTCATGGCAGAAAAATATGTTGATTCTTTCAGAGCAGATGAAAACATGAACATGAAGAATTTTGCAAGGGTGGTTCAGAAGGACTGGAACATGACAGCTACAAGGAGCAAACTGAGAAGGGCTAAGAGACTAGTGAAGAAAGTCATTGAAGGAGATGAGTTAGAGTAGTACAACAACATGTGGGATTATGCACAAGAATTCAGAAGATCAAACCCAGGCAACTCCTTCTATGTGGGTGTCAATGATGGCATATTTGGAAGTTGTTATTTCTCTCTGGATGCCTGCAAAAGGGGTTTCATGCAAGCCTGCAGGCCTGTCATATGTTTAGATGGATGCCATTTGAAGACCAAGTATGGAGGTGTTCTGTTGTGTGCTGTTGGGATGGATCCCAATGACTGCATTTACCCTTTAGCATTTGCAGTTGTGGAGGTAGAAAACACTAACACCTGGAAATGGTTTTTGTCAAATCTGAAGAGTGACTTGGGAATATTGAATACAGAGCCATGGACTATAATGTCAGACAAGCAAAAGGGGCTCATCAAGGGAGTGAGGCGGCACTTTCCTGATGCAGAGCACAGACACTGTGTCAGGCATATATGGCAGAATTTTCAGCAAACACACAAAGGAGATGTACTTAAGAACCAGTTATGGAAGTGTGCAAGGAGCACAACACCAGAAGTGTGGGCTGCAAACATGGAGGAAATGAAGGCAATCAGCTTAGAAGCCTACACATGGCTTGAGCAACTACCACCAAACACTTGGGCCAGGGGTTTCCAAAGAGAATTGCCTAAGTGTGATATCCTTCTGAACAACAACTGTGAGGTTTTCAACAAATATATTCTTGAGGCTAGGGAGATGCTGAACAGATCAATGATTGACAAGATCAAAACCCAGCTGATGGTCAGATTCTACAACAAAAGAAAAGAGGCAGAGAGCTGGCCTGGCTCTATATGCCCAAAAATAAGGAAAAGAGTTGAAAAGAATATAGAGTTGTCAGCTATATGCATGGTTTCAGGGGCTGGTGATGGCATTTTTCAGGTTGACAACAAGAATAGGACATACATTGTTGACATCAAGCAAGAGAGCTGTACATGCAAGAGGTGGGATCTTAGTGGAGTTCCCTGTCACCATGCAGTTGCTTGATGCAGACATGAGAGAATTAACCCAGAGAGCTTGGTGCACTCCTGCTACAGTATTGAATCATTCAAGCTTGCATACAAACCCATTATCAAGCCTTGCAGAGATAGGAGTGAGTGGGAGAAGATGAATGGGTGTGAAATCAAGCCACCTGTATATGAAAAAAAAGTAGGGAGGCCTTCAAACAAGAGTAGGAGAAAGCAGCCTTATGAGATTGAAAAGAAAGATGGAACCAAGGTAATTAGCAGACATGGAGGCACAATAACATGCTCATACTGCCATGAACAGGGCCATAATATCAAAGGATGTAATCAGAGAAAGGCTGGCATTTTGCCAAAGTTACAAGTGAGAAGGGGGCCAAGGGCTATACCTGATGATGTGTCAGATGAAGAACAAGTCAGACAGGAGGAGGTCCATGTCACACAAGATGATGGCCAAGCCAGACAGGAGGAGGTCCATGTCACACAAGATGAAGGCCAAGTCAGACAGGAGGAGGTCCATGTCACACAAGATGATGGCCAAGTCACACAGGAGGAGGTCACTGTCACACAAAATGATGGCCAATTAACACAGGAGGAGGTCCAAGCTTCACAAGATGATGGCCTAGAAGTGCACCAAGAAGAGGATGAATATGATACACCAGTTGTATTTCAGGAAAATTCTAATCTTTTGTCCATTTCTTTTAAGTTGTGTTTAATCAATTAAAATGTACTGGTGGTAGCAGATGATATTTGTCTTTGCACAGGTGTAGGACTTTGGATGTACAATGCTTCATAGGATGCAGCAGGCTAGACCTGTACCTAGAGAAGACACTGAAGGCACTGTGCCAGATTCATCATTTATCTCATTGGCAGCCAGTTCTCAAGCTTCAGCACATACAACAACAGCTACAAATGATGGCAACCTGACCATGAAGTTGCTGAAGATGAAAAGAGACAAAGAAAGGGAGATGGCAGCCAGAAGAGATGCAGCACTGGAGGCCATGACTGAGATTGCAGAGAGGAGAGCAGAGGAGGCAGAAGCAAAAAAGGTAAGAAATTGCTCTCAGGAAATCAGAGCAGGCAGCAAGAAGAAGAAGAGCAGCAAAAGACAAGAAGGCTGAGGAAACAGCAGCAAAGCAAGAAGCTGCAGCAGCAAGAAGAGCTGCATTGCAACAAGAGAAGGAGGCCAAAGCAATTGAAGCAATTGCAGCTAAAGCAGAGGCAGCACTAAAGAGAAAAGAAGATCAAGAAGCAAAGAGGGCTATTGCTCCACTGAAGAGAAAGGAAGATCAAGAAGCAAAGAAGAAACAACAAGAAGAGGCCAAGAGAAGAAGAGCTGAGCAGAAGAAACAAGCAGGGCCAAGTGGACATGTGCCCAAGAAGCTGAAGAGAGTCAACATGTTTGATGAGTTCAGATGAATCAATGCTGTTGCACTTGTATTTAGGTCATTTTTTGGCAAAAAACTTCATTCTGAGTGTTTGAAACTACTAGAGCTCAAATGTAGTTCATTCAGTGGCTCATTCAGTGTTTGAAACTATTCAAATGTACCAGCCATAAGTGGCTCATTCAGTGTTTGAAACTATTCAAATGTACTAGCCATAAGTGGCCCATTCAGTGTTTGAAACTATTCAAATGTACCAGCCATAAGTGGCTCATTCAGTGGTTTGATGCAAACTGAATTTTTAAGCTTACTTGTTCATGCAGTGGCTCAATTAGTGGTTTGACAAATAGGCAGTTAACTGAATTTTTTTGACTGAATTTGATGCAAACTGAACATTCATCTCTATCCACTAAGTAGGCAGTTAACTGATTTTTTTTGACTGAATTTGATGCAAACTGAACATTCATCTAAATCCACTAAGTAGGCAGTTAACTGAATTTTTTTGACTGAATTTGATGCAAACTGAACATTCATCTAAATCCACTGAGTAGGCAGTTAACTGAATTTTTTTGACTAAATTTTTGGCAAACTGAACATTCATCTCTACCAAATTTTGATTAGAGAAAAAAAATAAAAAATGAAACAAAAAAAGTTTGGCCTGGGTCTCGAACCCAGGACCTGTGGTAATAAACGTTGCGGGCAATGCCACTGGGGTAGTACTAGTGCTTTGATCAAGTGCTACTAAAGTATCTAGTTATTATTTGCTAGTGGCCCAATGCCGATTCGGTTTCCTTCTCTTTAAGCCCACCCACCCACCGCTCCACTCTCCACTCACCTCCCGTCCACAGTCCACCCACGTCGCCTCGGTTACCCCACTCCCCAACTCCCACTCCAGTCAAGAAACCCTCGCTGCCGAGCACCACACCGCCGCCGCCGACATGGACAACAGCCCCGTCTGGCAGAGGGTCATCGAGGACCTGGCAGGCGACGACAAGGCCATGTGCGCGGATCTGAAGGAGATCGCGTAGTGGTTCCCTAGCGTGTGGATGCTGCTTTACCACGCGCGTGGCCTCCTCAAGGTCATGACCGACGACGAGAAGCAGCGCGCCATCACCGACCCCAAAGGTATCTCTCCGGCGTTGATCCTCCATTTCGGGATGCAGGAGACGCGCTCTGACGACCCGAGGCAGCGCGCCCGGTGGTGGATGTACCGGTCCGCCACCACGCCGCAGCAGCCGGATCCGCGCCGCGTTGCGTCCAGGATGGAGCGCGTCGGGGAGGTCCAGGTGGCCGCCCCCACGCCTGTCAACACGGCGTACTGGGACAGCTTCCAGCCCGAGCTCCTGGTGCACGACGATGTCTCCGACGCCGAGTCGTCCGACTCGGAGTACAATCAGCTTGACTCCAACGACGACTCTGGCTACAAGCCGGAGTCCGAGTCGTCTGGCGAGGAGGAGATAGAGGTGGTGGTCCTCTCTGACGACGAGCCGGAGGGCAAGGTGGCGGCGCCCGTCGTCCACGAGCCGGAGGAGGTCCAGATGGTGGCGCCCGTCGTCCACGCCAGGGAGGGTGACAAGAACCACCCCATTGACGTCGAGCTGCTTCCAGATGTTCCTGACGTCGTCAAGCAGGAGGTGGTCTTGGCCCTGGAAGCACAGGTGGACGTGGCAGCACAGCCAGAAAGGAAGAAGAAGAGGAAGGTGGCAGTTGCAATGAAGGTGCGCCGCTCGGAGCGCCTCCAGAAGATGAAGAAGTGAAGATGATGAAGATGGAGTCGGAGTTAGTTAGGTATGCTGAAATAGACATATTTTCAGCATATAAGTTATAAAATAGTGTTGTTTTGTTAGGTGTGCTTGTATATTCAGCACATAAGTTATTTGTAATTTCTGTTGGTAATGATGAAGTGTTGCTTTCGAACTATGCATAAATACTATGAAGTTTGGCAGAATGAATGAAGTACTATGCATAAGTATTGATGTTCTACTGCTGTCTTGTTGCTTGAAAAGGCAACATTCCAAAAAAAGAAGCAGCAAAGGTTTCCAAAAATTGAAACTTGTCAGCAAATCTAACTGAACTTTGTCTTCTAACTGAATAATTGTTCAACATTGAGAAGTTCAGCAAATTGTGGTATTAAACTGATCTTTTGCAGTCAAGTTCAATTAACTGATCTTTTTCATCTAATTCAGTTAACTTAACTGGAAAAATTCAGTTAACTTAACTGAAAAAATTCAGTTAATTGGAAAAATTCAGTTAACTGCAAACTTGTCAGCAAATTCAGTTAACTGAAAACTTGTCAGCAAATTCAGTTAACTGCAAACTTGTCTGCAAAATTCAGTTAACTGCAAATTCACTTAACTGCAAAATTCAGTTAACTGCAAATTCACTTAACTGCAAACTTGTCAGCAAATTCAGTTAACTTAACTGGAAAAATTCAGTTAATTGGAAAAAAATCAGTTAACTGTAGTTCCAAAATTCAGTTAACTGAACTGGAAAAAATTCAGTTAATTGTAGTTCACTCAGTTAACTTAACTGAATAAACTACTAGAGCTCAAATGTGTTTGAAACTATTACACCCTACAACTTGTACAACTTTGTACTTGCACACCCTAGAACTTGCTCAAATGTGGTGGCTTTGGTCCACCACCACCACCAGATCCACCACCATGTCCACCACTGCCAAATCCCCTTCTTCCTCATCTTCATCTTCATCCTCCACTTTCCTCCTCTCTTTCCCCTTCTTCTTCTCCTCTTCCCCTGGTCTCCAGCAGCAACCATGGTGTCGTGGGATGATCTCCCTACCTCTTCTGAAGACGACTCGGTGACCAGCAAGGTTAGTCATGTCCTCCACGCAGCTAGTGTTAAACAGTAGCTAGGGTTAAACAGATCTGCCTTGCTAGGGTTTTTATTTAACATATGTCAATTTTTATTTGTTTTAGCCTCCTGCCACAATTTTCTGCGAGTAATGGAGAGGCCTGGCGACAGATCTGCCTAGCTTTACATGTGAGCATGGATCTTTGTGTGAGAAGCTTGTGGCATTTCAATCAGTTGATAGTTGCAGGAGGTTCCTAGCTTGTGCACAGAAGGTTAGTAAAAATCCAGATAAACTGTTAAAAGATCAGAAATTTCAGTGAAACTATTAAAAGTTCAGAAAATGGATTTTTATGCCATTAATGTGCTATGTATAGTGGTATTTGGTTGCTATGTGCCCACCCATGTGCTATAGTGGCATTTTATCTAAATTTTTGTTTGTTCTAAATTGATAGGAAGTACCTAAATGCACCTATGTGGAGTGGATTGACCCTGAGTGGCCTGATGCTTTGAAGATGAGCCTAGCTAGCATATGGAGCATGTATGAAGAGGAGACAAAACAGAGGCTAAGACAAAATGTTTTGAGTGCTGAAGAGAACTTGAAGATTATGAAAGAGAAGACAAAGATGGAGAATGAGCTGAGACATTTCAAGCTTGATTTTGCTAAGATGGTGGCTGACAAGGAGCAGGCAATGAGCCAATTAGGCAGCACACAACTTGCTCTGGCTGATCTAAAGGAAGAGCTTGAGAAGAAGAAGATCACTGACAAATCAGTAAAAAACATTCATCGGGTATTCAGGGCTAAGGCAGAGAAAGAGAGGGACCAAGTCATGCAGGAGAGGAACCAAGTCATTGAAGAGAGGGATCAATTGAAGCAAGAGAAGAGAAAGCTTGAGTACTTGATTGGTGACTTATTCAAACACAAAGAGGACACCAAGGAGAAGATAAGGAAGCTTAAGGGGATGCTGGATGATTTTGACTGATCTTATGTTGTTGTTGTCTCGGTGTTAAAGAGATCACTGAATTTGTCTCAGTATTTGTCTGTCAACTGAATTTTAAGTTAACTGAATTTGTGTGAGTGTTGCAGAATTTGCAGAATTTGTCAACTTAAATGAATTTGTTTGTCAACTGAAATATGTTGTGAAATGGATTGAATTGAATTTGCTAGCACTGAACTTAACTGAAAAAGTTTTCTGTCTAAATAAGGAAGAAACATAACAACATTGCCAAACAGTTTCAAATGAGAACAAAATGGAAGAAGAAACATTGAGACTCCAGTCTTCATATTACTTGATAAATTATCCATTACAACCATCACAGCATGCAGCCAAACCCAAAACAACTACTTCATCTACTTATTCTGCTCAATTAAGAACAACTTCACATACCACTGATTTAACAACATCTCACTTCTTCATAATTAAGATGAAACACATCACACAAAGCACCATAACAGCAGCCATCACCAGCTTTACCAGCACTAGGATTTCTCTACCCAATCCAAGCAGCATAGCAACTTGCTGCTTGGTAGCAAAGTTCTTCTCACTAGGGGTGCCAAAAGGTACTCTGCCTGCACCTCTCCCAGCCATGCCCCTTCCAGCTATGCTTCTTGAGTTCATTGATTCAGTCCTCTTCCTCTCAAGCTCTTCCCTTTTGTCCTCAGCTGCACCTATTGCATCCACAGCAGCATCACCAACAAGAACCCTATTTTCAACCAGATGCTGCACATATTCTAGCTCCCAGCGCCAGAAATCACAGGTGACCTACATAAAAAAATTACATCTTTATTTCACAGGGACAAACAATCGAAACAAATCAAGGCATGTATTGATAAAACATAGGAAACACAGCAAATTCAGTTAACTAGAAAAGTTCAGTTAACTGGAAAAGTTCAGTTAACTGAAGAATCCAGTGAAGAAGCTTACAGATCAAGCATCCTGATCCATCCAGCTTACAGTACCAACAACTACTTACAGATCAAGCATCCAGTGAAGAAGATCAAGCACACAGGATTAAAAACGAACATGCCCACAGAGGATTAAAATCGAACATGCCACACTTACAGTGTGTTTGCTGCACCTGTAGAAGACCCACCCATCGTGCTCGTTGGTGCTAGAGCGGTAGAACTTGACCTGGTCGCCACAATTCGGGCACCCGATCAATGGAACAACAACGGAGCGGCCACGCAGTCCAGAGCGCACGGAGCTCGAAGATGACATGAGGACTACGGCGGCCACGGAGGGCGGCGACAATGGCTGCGGCGGCGGGGATGGAGTTTGGGAGCTAGGGTTGGGGAGAGCAGAGAGCAGAGAGCGAGGGAGGGGGCAGGATCGGACCAGGTGGGCGGCAATGGCTGCGGCGGCGGGGACGGAGATTGGGGGCTAGGGCTGGGGAGAGCAGAGAGCAGCGAGCGAGGGAGGTGGGCGGCTCGGTCCGACCAGGTGAGCGGCTCGGTCCGACCAGGTGGTGGGGGGAAGCTCTTTTGTTCTGGCATTTTTGCAAAGAAAAACCCTGCGTACCTGCGTATTCAAGCGAGCGAGCGGGTGTGGTGATGAGGTGGCAGTCAACGCCCGCGTGGACAAGCCAGTCAAGTGCCAAATCAACGCATGCGTACAAGAAATCGTAGAATGGACCGTATGTGAACCCCTGAGACAAGTTTAGTGGTCGTATTTCGGGTATTTGTAACTACGGGGGTTTTTTTGGCCAACGCGACGAGTATGAGGACCTCTAGTGATTTTTTCTCTTTTCATTTTTAGGGATGGAACCGGGCCGATAGGAGAATATCACGAAGGATACACCACTTACATGCTCCTATGATACCAATTCGAAAAGATCAAATTTAAATTATTCAAAAAAAATCATGAAAAAATTGGTTACATGCTCCTATGATACCAATTCTTCAAAAAAATATTAAATTATTAAAAAAATCAAATTTAGATGCTCACAACACGTGTCCACGAACCCTAAAAATTCAGATCCAAATTCAAATCACACACAGAGAAAAAAGAGACAAATTTAGCATGAATAGTGTCAATAAAGACAAAAACATGAATAGTGTGAGAAACTACACTATTCACAACAGATTTGTCTTTTTTTCTTTCTCAATTTGTATATCGAATTTGGATCTGAAATTTTTAGGGTTTGTAGATACATATGTTGTGAACATCCATGATTTTTTTTATTTTTTTGAAACATTTAAATTTGACTTTTTTGAATTGGTATCATGGGAGCATCTAAATGTGGGTATCACCTTTTTTTAAAGGACAAGTTGTTGATTGGAATTTATAAAAGCGACCACCTGAGACATCTGTGGAGAGGAGATCACTAGGGTTGTGTCGGTTGTCCTCAAGATTATGAAAGGAGAAGAAAGTGTGGAACGCATTAATGAACCCTGCACTTCTTGGCCAGTTTCGATCTGTAAGTTTGTGCAATGTGCTCTAAAAAAAGCATCCAAAGTGATTTTCAACAGATTAAAGCTCATCTTGCCTAACATCATCTCTGAGGAACAGTCAGCCTTTGTTCCTAGAAGGCTAATCACAGACAACATTATTTGTGCATATGAGTGCTTATATTTTATGAAGCGTTCCAATGCCAAGTCCAATAGCTCCTGCGCACTCAAGCTTGACATGATGAAGGCCTATGAAAGATTAGAGTGGGCTTATTTGCAAGCTATCAAGAGCAAACTTGGGTTTGCTTTGTTGTGGATAAACACGGTCATGGGGATGATATCTTCGGTTTCTTTATCAGTATTATGCTACTTGTGAGCTGCGTTGGGATTTTCCCCGAAGAGGAAGGGTGAAGCAGTACAGTAGAGATAAGTATTTCCCTCAGTGAGAACCAAGGTTTATCGAACCAATAGGAGAATCACGCAAAGCCTCGTGAACAACACATGCACACACAAAAGCAAATACTTGCACCCAACGCGGGCAAGAAGGTTGTCAATCCCCTTGAACTCATTACTTGCAAGGATTAAATCTTGTATAGACAAAAAGTATAAATTGCAAAACAAAAGAAAAGTAAATAAAGTGCAGCAAAGGATTTTTAGTGTTTTTAATATGTTTAAAGTAGACCCGGGGCCAAAGTTTTCACTAGAGGCTTCTCTCTCGAACGCATAGCATACGGTGGGTAAACAAATTACTGTTGGGCAATTGATAGAAAAGCGCATAGTTATGACACTATTCATGGCAATGATCATGTATATAGGCATCACGTCCGTGACAAGTAGACCGACTCCTGCCTACATCTACTACTATTACTCCATGTGACGCCCCCGGCTCGACCGTGCACTAATCATACACGCAAATGCGCACGATCAAGCCCAGGGACTCACGGGAAGATATCACAACACAACTCTAGACACAAAATGAAATAATACAAGCTTTATATTACAAGCCAGGGGCCTCGAGGGCTCGAATACATAAGCTTGAGTCATACAAACATCAGCGGAAGCAACAACATCTGGGTACAAATGTAAAGGGTAAACAAGTTTGCCTTAAGAAGGCTGAGCAAAACAACGACAACTAGATCGAAAAGGCGCATGCCTCCTGCCTGGGAGCCTCCTAAACTACTCCTGGTCGTCGTTCTCCACGTAGAAGTAGGCACCAACAGTGTAGTAGTAGTCGTCGGCGGGATCATCTGGCTCTGGGGCTCCGTCATCTGATCGCAGCAAACGGGTAGGGGGGAAAAAGGTAGCAAAGCAACCGTGAGTACTCATCCAAAGTACTCGCAAGACTTACATCAGAACTATGCTAAGTATGCATCGGTATCAAAGGGAAGGGGCTGTATCTGTGGACTAAACTGCAGAATTTCCAGAATAGAGGGAAAGGCCTAGCCTATCGAAGACTAGCATCTTCAGCGTCTTGCAGCAGTAGAAGAGTGTAGATCAGGAGCATAACATAAAGTAACAAGCATGTAATAGCAAAGCCTAGAGATCCTTCCTCGACTCCCTGCGAGAAAGCGACCCCGGAGCTTACAATTAAAATAACATGTATTCAGTTCAAGTTGTAGTAGATCGGGATACAACACTGAGCGTCCTGTTACCGTGGACACGGCTATTCGAATAGATAACTTCCCTGCAGGGGTGCACTACTGTTACCCAACACGCTCGATTAACTCTGGCCGGACACACTTTTCTGGGTCATGCCCGGCCTCGGCTGATCGACACGACGTAGTCCTACCTAGGCTCCATAGAGAGGTCCCCGCCGGTCTACATCCTAAGCGCTCCGGGGTCTTGGGCCCATCGCCCTTTGCACTCCGGGTCGTTGTGCGCAAGGTGGATCCAGCGCCACCCCTCTCCTGGATGGCACGATCCGACCCGGCCACAATGCTGAACTGGACATCTGACAAAGCTTTCGGCTAATACATACGGTGCCGAGGGCCCCATTAAACCATTATCCCACGTGGTGGTAGTGCGTATAGGCCAGTGGCCAACTCAGATCAAATACCCAAATGCGTTAGTGAATTATTAGGAGCTCGCGATGACGATCAGTACTCCTGTCGCCCCGTCTCGAGGAAGTGCAACAAGGGTCAGGCCCATCCCTCTCTAGGGCGGTCTCTGCCTGCCTGGCCGCGCCTCGTACTTATCTCGCGGGTACCCTCCAGGTCAGACCCGACTTCACATTTCCCGCGGGTACCCCTCGGGGTCGACCCGCCTGCAACAAAGGTCTGAGGTAAAAGTCATGGTAACCGTGTGTCCAAAACATCAAGGGGAATCCGAGGAATCACCCTCGTTGAATTCCTACTCGATGTAATCCGTTAAGGAGAACCAGGAGGAATCACCCTCGATGGTCCCCACTTGAGGGGTTGCACGACAGAGTCATCATCGGGAAGGGGAGAGCTAGGAATCACCCTCTGCAATCACCATCGATGTGCTATACTACAGGGATATCATCAGGAGTGCAGTACGAGGTATCACCCCCGGCACTCGATAGTAGCCCTGCAGAGTCGTACAACTAAGGGGGTGTGCGGTGATGTGACGGTCTCTGCACATCGATCACAAAGATCGAGGCACTGGTAACAAAGCGGGGCAACAGGGACAAGGGTGAGGGGTCACTGATGGATCACTAACCAACCTATTCTAAGCAATTTAGGATGACAGGTAAAGTAACAACAACAGGTTACAAAAACAGGCTATGCATCAGAATAGGAGCAAGCAATTACAGTAGCAAAATCTAATGCAAGCATGAGGGAGAAGGAATAGGCGATATAGGAATGATCAAGGGGGTTTTGCTTGCCTGGAAGCTTTGCTGAAAAGGGCTGGTCGTCGACGACGTAGTTGTACTCAGTAGTGTCGACGGCAGTCTCGGGGTCTATCGGGAGAGGAGGGGGAAGAAACAATAAATACACGGCAAACAATGCAACACAAATGCTTGACATGTCAACATGCTGTGCTAGGGGTGTTCTAATGCAGTACTACGCAAGTTAGTCGGAGCGGGAAAACATCTGGAGGTGTTTTACCAGCTCCGGGCAACTATCGGTCAGATGAATCGGAGAGGAAGGTTCCATGTTTAGTATGATAGAGGGGTGTGGTAGGTATGTGGGTAGGATATTCGGATTCGTCATATTTTTCTGATCATTTTTCATATATAAATTATTTTCATCCGAGTTACGGTTTATTTTATATGATTTTCCAAAGTTTTATTGAATTTCTGGAATTATTTTAATTATTTAAATTTGAATTATCCGAAACAGTGACTGGTGACATCATCATGACGTCAGCATTGCGTCAGCGGTCAAACCCGGCTGGGCCAGGTCAAACCTGACCAGTGGGTCCCACTGGTCAGTGACACAGTAGTTAAACAGAGATTAACTTTAACTAAATAGGTTAATTAGCCAACGGGCCCCATCTGTCAGTGACTTAATTAGTAATTAGATTAATTAACAGATTAATTAGGATTTTATTATTTATAAAAATGTTTAAATTAAGCGGGGCCCGCATGTCAGTGACTGGTCAAGCCCAGTCAACACAGTTGACTGGTCAACCCAGCCAACTGGACCCACCGGGCCCACATGACAGCCTCACAGGGGAGGCCACGTGGTGCCACGTCGGATGCCGGCGCCGGAGTTGCTCCGGCAAGCTCTCCCGCGGCGGATCTTCGCCGGAGAGGCTCGGAAACGCGGCACAGACGGCCGTTTGATGCGCGGGTGGGCTCGTTCGAAAGCTGGGACTCGCCCGCATCGAATGGTGGCAGTGGGGTGGCCAACGGTGGCCGATATCGACGGCGGCGAGCTCATCGGCGGTGGCCGGAGTTCGGGTGTGGGGGGTTTTGGCGTTTCGGCGCGCAAGCGAGCAAATGGAGCTGCTAGGGAGGGTCTGCGCGACGCGGTGAGGACGATGGGCACGAGCCCGTGACCATTTGGTCGCCGAAAGGTCGCCGACGACGAGCTCGCATGGTGGCGGGCTCGGCTACGTCGGGGATGGCACCTAGAGGGCGACCGAGAGAGAGAGAGAGAGATGAGGGGAAAGGTAGAGCTGCTCACGGGGAGCCTGTAGAGGCGCTTAGTGTGCTCGGGGAGGGCTCGCTGGCGCCGGAGTGCGTCGGAGCCGAAGAAGAAGACGGAGTCGTGGACGACGCGGTGGCGGTTGCCGACCCGCGTTCGTTGGCGCGGATGAAGTAGCGGACGGCGGCGAGTCCGGTGGACACCTCGGCGAGGCAGGAGGGGCTCGGTGGCCACGCTATGTCGGCGGCGCAGCCATGGATGCGCTCGGGTGCGCGCGAATCGGGTGAGAGAGAGGCGAGGAGGGGGTTCTGAGGGGGTCTAGGGTTTCGGGGGAGAGGGAGAGCGCCGTGGGGATGCTCTTATCCATCCATGGCCCTCGATGGCCGTGCGAGCGCGTCGGTGGCCATGGCGCGCGTCAGCCTTTGCAGTGGCGCGGCAAGAGGTAGGGGAAGGTCGGCTTAATGGGTTGGGCCGTCTACTATTCGACTTAAGCCCGTAGGCACAGTAGGCGTTAGGACTTTTCCTTTTCTTTTTCTAATTTCCTCTAAATCCTACTGTTTGCAAAATGTTTGGCCACAAAATGACTTTTGTAAAATATGTAGTTAGTCAAATCAAATACTAGGCAATATCTAGTTCTGCCATAAAAAGGTTTGGAGGCCTAATGATTTCATTTTAATTTTTATTAAATGAAATGGGATTAAATATTACTGTGTTGGTACTGTTTTTGGATGTTAGGGTCAATTTGGGAATTTTTATAATGTTGATTTTATTTTTATAATTGCTTTGGGAATATTTGCAATATTATGAACTATTTTGTTTAATTATTTGAAGAAGTAATAATTTGACTTGCATTTGAATATTGAATTTGAACTTGAAGTTGGATTATTTTCTAAATGCAATTTATTTAGGATGATCATGATGACATGGCTAATTTAATTAGCTTAATGACAGGGTTAAGATCTGGGGATGTTACACTCCACCAATAGACCGCTATCCAGCATGCATCTATGGTATTAAGTTCATGACAAACAGAGTAACGCTTTAAGCAAGATTACATGATGTAGACAAAGTAAACTCAATCAATATGAATAAACCCCATCGTTTTATCCTTAATGGCAACAATACAAATACGTGTCTTGTCCCCTACTATGTCACTAGGATATAGAGCACCGCAAGATTGAACCCATTACAAAGCACCTCTCCCGATGAAGATAAATCAATCTAGTTGGCCAAACCAAACAGATAGATCGGAGAGAAATACAAAGTTATAACAATCATGCATAATAAAGTTCCGAAAAGACTCAATTACTTTCAATGAATAATCTGATCATAAACCCACAATTCATCGGATCCCAACAAACAGACCGCAAAAGAAGATTACATCGGATAGAACTCCAAAGAGATCGAGGAGAACATTGTATTGAAGATCAAAGAGAGAGAAGAAGTCATCTAGCTACTAGCTATGGACCCGTAGGTCTGTGGTGAACTACTCACACATCATCGGAAGGGTACCAAGGTTGATGTAGAAGCCCTCCGTGATCGATTCCCGCTCCGGCAGACTACCGAAAAAGCCTCCAGATGGGATCGCGGAAGAACAGAGGCTTGCGGCGGCGGAAAAGTTATATCGTCCTTCTTTTTATTGGTTTGGGAATATATGTGAATTTATAGGCTTGGAATTAGGTCAAACGGAGCTGCGTGGGGCCCACAAGCTCAGGGGGCGCGCCCCTCGAGCTTGTGGCTCTCTCGTATCTCGTCTGGTCTCCTCCCGAAGCTTCTAGGGTCCCTTCTGGTCCAGAAAAAATTAATCTAAAGATTTTTTTCCGTTTGGACTTTATTTGGTATTGATTTTCTGAAAAGCCAAAAACAAGCAAAAAAAGGAACTGGCACTGGGCACTGGGTTAATAGGTTAGTCCCAAAAAATAATATAAAATAGCATATAAAGCATCCAAGATTGATAATATAATAGCATGAAACAATCAAAAATTATAGATACGTTGGAGACGTATCATATTATTCAATGGAGAGAAACTTGAGCAGTTCAAGCCCACCAGATATATCCGGCAGGGAGATCCAATTTCCCCTTACTTGTTTTCGATTGCAGTAGAGGGCCTTTCGTGCCTTTTAAAATCCAATTATCAGTCATCAGTTCTAAGCGGCATAAAGGTGGCACCCACATCCCCTGCAGTGAACCAGTGTGACAGTCTTTCTTTTCAAGGCAAGTCTTGAGGGTGCAAATGCGGTGTCAAACCTGTTGAACGCTTATTTCAGCGCTTCGGGTCAGAGAATTAATAACGATAAGTCATTCGTCTTTTTTAGTAAGGGATGCCTCAAGACATTCGAACCAGTGTGAAAGATGTACTGAATGTCCAAAACGAGTCCCTGAGCGATAATATTTGGGCATGCCGACTGATGTTGGCCACTCAAAAAAGGGACTTTCAAATACCTCAGGGGGCGTGTATGGGAGAAGGTGAAAGGCTGGACGGAAAAGCTATTATCTGCTGCTGTCAAGGAGGTGTTAATAAAGGCGATGGCTCAGGCAATTCCAGTTTATTCCATGGCATGTTTCACGCTGCCGAGGGGGTTATGCGAGAGTGTGACATCCCTCACCCGAAAGTTCTGGTGGGGAAGTAGGCAGGGCAAAAGGAAACCGTGTTGGGTATCTTGGGATTTTATGACAAGACCAAAGCATTTGGGAGGTCTTGCCTTCCATGACAGGGAAATATTTAACCTCGCATTGTTAGCGAGGCAGGCTTGGAGGCTGCTGAATGAACCTATGAACCTAAGTGCAAGAATGCTTAAAGCTATATACTATCCAGAGTGCACCATACTGGAGGCGGAGTTGGGTTTTCGTCCATCTCAAATATGGAGGGCTGTTCTAGATGGGCGTGACATTTTGGCACAAGGAATCATCAAGAGAATTGGCACAGGCGAGGATACTAGCATCTGGTCGCATAATTGGTTACCAAGGAAAAATATCAAGAGGCCCATTTGAAAGGATTGATACGGTCGAGTAGAGAGGGGGGGTGAAGAGACTACAAATTTTAAGCTTGTTCGTGAATTTTAGGGGTAAGCAGATAAATAGGGTTCACTAGATGTGCAACTAGGTGAACACAACCTATATGACAACCAAGCTTAAAGAAAAATATGCTAGACAACAATCTAGATAGCAAGTCAACAAGCATAGAAAGCAAAGCAAAGTGCGGGAAATGATTAAGCACAAGTGAGTCGGGGACGTGGATTTTATCCCGAAGTTCACTCTTCCTTAGCGAAGAGCTAATCTTTATTGGAGCGGTGCCGGAGCCAAAGCTTACGGAATGCCACCGAAGGCTCATCGTATTCTCCTCGAGTCACCCCCCTGACGGTGTCCTGGACTAGGGGGTACTCACCACGTCGTCTGCCGACCAGTGGGTCGGGCCGAGGACCCCCATGGCGGTTCACTAATGGGCCACTTCGGGCAGCCCATGTCGCATACAAGGAGGTTTCCACAAGACTTGGCGCACAAGACGAGGACTCTTCTAAACCCTAGGCCTCCGGTGCATATATAAACCGAGGCCAAGCTAGTCAATAGATCGACTCATATTCATTAGAACAATCTCGTGGTAGATACATGTACTCTGTACTACACCCCATATGAATACAATCAAAAGCAGGACGTAGGGTATTATCTCTTCGAGAAAGCCCGAACCTGGGTAAAATCCTGTGTCCATGTTACCATCGCTCCAAGACGCCTAGCTAAGGACCCCTACTACGAGATATGTCGGATTTAGAACCAGCATTGGTGCTTTCATTGAGAGCCTGCTGGCAGTCGCTGCGGTGCGATGGGAATTCAGATCGTCTCCAGCGCGATCTACGCGTCGGAACCGAGCTTTATTATCGATGTCGGCATCTTCGTCGCCGGCTCGACTGGTCACCTCGGCTGGACCGAGGACTGCGCTCAGCGTCGGATCATCAAGATCGGACGGATACTTTCATCATCATCAACTCCGATCTCTATCAAGATCATGGGGGAATCATCCATGGAGCTCGGGGGCTCGACGTTAACATCGTCCTCAGGCGACGGTGCAGTTTTTCTGGATAGCGAATTCATGTTCGTCGTCCCCGCCTTCTCGAGCGTCGCTTTGACGATTGCTTCGGTGGAATTGTGTGAAATTGAGTCTAGAACAACCCTGTAAAATTTCATCGCGTTCCGATGGAGGAATCTCCGGCAATCTCCGATATACCGGAGCCCTGTCGAATCTGGACGGGAATCTAGATGAGTTTGGGGCGAGGAGTCCAGCAGTCAGCTAGGACGTCTTTTGGAAGATCCAACCGTTCATCGGCTGTGAAATTCCCATATCAATCACCCCTCAAAATTTCAGCTCGATCCGACCGTTCAAACTCCGGGACGAGTCCGAGAAGTGCATCAAATCTCGGATCTATTTCCTGCACGAAAACGAATCCGACCCGAATTCATCTTTCTTCATGAACGAGATATTGGACATCCTTTTTGAAGGAAATTTTTTCTAGGGTATTGTGTGTTGTTCTCAAACACGTGCCTACAAATTTTTGAATCTTTTCCGAGGTGATCTTCACCGTCGCGCCGATATCAAACCGGCCCGACCATGTTGCTCCACGGCTAACGACCTGCGCCAGCATCGACTGCGCCGTCACTCCATCGATCCGACGACAACCACCTCGGATCTTCACCTCGGCAAGCCGACCAAGAGTTCGGCATCGTGGAGGACAAATAATCGTCAAGACAAGATCGTCACCCCACGAATTGCACGGGTCGGGCGCGCCAGCATCGCCGCGCGGTCACTTCATCAAGCCGGCATTGACCGTGTCACAAGTTCCGACCTGCGTCGGCATCACCGCGTCGTTGCTTCTTCAAGCCGATGTCCACCACGCCGACCTGCTTCGACACCTCAGCTGGCATGGGGGCTGCAATGACACCTTATCGACCTGCCCCGTCACCTCGGCTGGACCGGGGGCTTCGCCATCTCTTCATCAACCTACTCCGGGGACTTCGGCGTTACCAGCCGACCGGCTTCGTCAGCTCGGCTGGATCGGGGGCTTCGCCTCAACATATCGACAGTGTTGTATTACCACTTCATCAAGCCGAGCTCTTCGCTCGGGCACCTCGGGACCGGTTTGGGGGCTGGGACCTCGGTCAAGCCGAGGACTATGCGTCCTCATCCCGCCACAAGCCCACACCACGTCATCAACGCCGAGCACATTAACCAGCTAAGTCGCTTTCATGCTTAAATTTTCTAAATTCTTAATTTTTTGTTCGGTTCGACCAAGCATTATATTTATGTTAAAATCTGTTTGTTAAAAACAAGGTTCGTTAAAAATCGCTTCCTTTACCCATGTTAACTAGGGGCTCTTAAATTTATATGAGCCGTTATAATAAGTGTTTTCTTCTTAGTCGTTGCAAAGTCTTTTTCTACTACTCCTTTTTCTGACGCGAGTGTGTGGTCAATAGCCGGGTTGCCTGGTTTCTCTCTAAAGCCGCTCGAGTTTAGTTCGCTAAACTGGCCTGAGAAACACTCCGCCTTCGGGATGGGAGGTTGAAGCCAAAGGCTGACCCGCTTGAAGTCTGGAGATTGGACATATCATGTTAAAGCACGACAGAAGCACAAAATTAATTTTAAGACCAATTTCGGATTGGCACCAAAAAACTTGATACGTAAAGGTTTTGTGTAAGTTTTTTGGTTTTCTGAGCCTATGAAGCTTTTAAACCTATTTGTATGTTTTTTTCCAGGAGGCGGGACATCCTCTTGACCGAGGTGCCGTGCATAATAATTTGGCTCGGGAAATCTTTTCCGACCCGTAGTTCGGCAACTTCCCTGCCGAGTTGCACCTCGGCACGCCCGAACACTCCAAACACCGGGGGCTAGTTACTTGCCCCCATAGTCAAGCTCCTATGACTAAGTGAAAGTTATAAAGTCTACATATCTAATTGCCTCGTTTCCGCTAACACAGCCACCTCCGGGCACCGAGGCGTCGGCTAAGGGTTGTCTTGTTATTGCGGAAACACCCTGCGTAGCATCTACAAAGGGGTGGAAGCCGACGATGGGCCACTTTCAAATTATAAACGGTCGCACAGGAGTCAAAATAAACACATCGAACCTATCAAAGTGTCTAATAAACCGTACCGGGGGATCCTTGAGGCACCTCGGCACATTTACCTTGGGACTTCTGGAGAGCCCAACATATCCTTAGCATTTGTATTTAATATACGAACGCTGCCTTCCCATAAATCGTTATAAAGCCATAATATGCATCAGTTTGACTTGAGATTTGGCCAAGCTGGGTTGTCTGGCTCCTGTGCTTGCCCCCTACGTTCCCGATTGTTCGGCTAGGGGGTAAAGGGAGCACCTCTGTGATTGATACTACCGGGTTATCCGGGTTAGTACCTCAGACTGGGTGAAGCCGAAAGCTAGCGATCTCAAGAATATAATTGGTCGGCAACGGCGGAAGTGAAAATCTCGGTTTTTTAATGCCAAATACTTCAGGAATTTCTCCCGAATTGATCTTCACTATTTTTCTCCCACTTAGCTCGGAGGTGAAGTTACATCATCCTGCTTAGCATGACAACCCAAAGAAAGGAACCGATAGCAGGACTATTTTCTTTGGAAGATGTTTCTTACGTTAAATAGTAATATAACATATCTCTCCGCGTACCTTTGTTTATAAAACCGTATGGCCGGATTGCCTTGTTTTCCGTAAATCTTTGCCCTTATAAAGGCTTTATAAAGTAGGAAAACACTCCTTGGCTACTGGCCGAGGAGGTTGAAGCCGATGGTCGGTCAACAAAGTTTTGTACAATGCGGATCCGAGCATTAATGATGTAAAGTACTTGGATATATAGAATCATTACACATAAATTATGATTAAAATCAATTTACTCCGGATATTGATCCTTAATTTGGCCACCCTTGCCCAACTTAAGGCTCGGGGGCTGCTGGGCTTCGCGCTTCTCACTTAAAAGCCATTAACGGGTTACATCGATCTCCTGATCTGGTGTTGCCACCCGACCAGTGGCTCGGGGGATACTGCATTGATGATTCAATGCAGAAAATTCAAAGTGCAAAACAGTTTCCAAGGAGATTACGATCCTCGGGTTGGTCGGCCGCACCCAACCTGAGTCTCGAGGACTATGCACACCGTGTTTCTGTTCCTAAGTATGTTGCCGAGCTAGGAGTTGATCCTCAGGCCGATTTCGCGAATCGACCTGAGTCTCAGGGGCTACTGGGATCAGCGGTTTTATGTTATCCTTCAGGTGCATCTCGGATTTTAGGCCGACACACACCTTGAGGGCTACTGGCTATACATCTCGGCAGAGAATAAATTGCACCAATCCACAAAAAATGAGCCCACGGCCGAGGTGGTGCACCACCTCGGAAGCAGTCCGACGTAAAGCTCGGATGCAAGTGGCTGGCTCCGTAGAGGGCGTTACCGGCATTAAGCTTGGATAACCTCCTTCAAACTTTTTCAAAGACGAGGTACTCTATGCCTCCTCGGATGCAGTCCGACATTGGAGCTCGGCTGCAAGAGGACACCGCCGCGCTGGAAACACTTCGAACCCGAGGTGTGGCGTAAAAAAAACAAAGGCATTGATAAAGGCCGAGAACTTGAAGGACTCCTCGGATACCCGACGTATGAACTCTTTGGATACACCTCGGCGATCCTCAAGATCGGAGATGGGAAGATTTGTTGAACCAGTTTTCAAGACCGACGACCGAAGACGAAGAACAGTTCGTAAGAACCGAGGAGCGTCCCCAACTTGAAGACCGGTTCAGGGGGCTACTGACGGTGTCCTGGACTAGGGGGTACTCACCATGTCGTCTCCCGACCAGTGGGTCGGGCCGAGGACCCCCATGGCGGTTCACTAATGGGCCACTTCGGGCAGCCCATGCCGTATACAAGGAGGTTTCCACAAGACTTGGCGCACAAGACGAGGACTCTTCTAAACCCTAGGCCTCCAGTGCATATATAAACCGAGGCCAGGCTAGTCAATAGATCGACTCATATTCATTAGAACAATCTCGTGGTAGATACATGTACTATGTACTACACCCCATATGAATACAATCAAAAGCAGGACGTAGGGTATTATCTCTTCGAGAGAGCCCGAACCTGGGTAAAATCCTGTGTCCATGTTACCATCGCTCCAAGACGCCTAGCTTAGGACCCCTCCTACGAGATATGCCGGATTTAGAACCGACACCCCCCCCCCACGAATAAGCCTCAAATCACTCGGGTTGGTCTTGAAGGTAACCACCACACCTTTACATACGTCTCGGGAGCACACCACAAGCAAGGAAGCAGAGGAGCCCTAACCGCCTAGGAGCCCAAGTTCCAAGAGTGACAAATCAATGGTGAACAAATGTACATCGGGTCTTACTCCCTCAATCCCAAAAGTTTCAACAAGTTTGGGTGGAGGGATTAAGAGATAGGAGCAAAACAGAGTTTGGAAATCGTGGAGCTCAACAAGACATAAGGGTTAGGGTTGGAGGTGGAAGAAGATGCCTTTATATAGTGTTCCTGGTCGGGGTGGGAGTTTTCCCCATTGGACCCCATGCGCATAGCCTAAGTCAGCCCCGTGCACACGGGCTACACAAATAAGAAACCCATACCCCGTGCGCACGGGCTACACAGATAAGAAACCCATACCCCGTGCGCACGGGCTACACAGATAAGAAACCCACACCCCGTGCGCGCGGGGGTCCAGGACCCTGTGCGCACGTGGTATCCAGAGAGTTACGCGCTACCCCGTGTGCACGGAGTACCCAGAGAGTTACTGACCACCCCATGCGCACGGGGGTCAAAGGTATCTAGTGACTTTCTGTTGTACCTCTTTGGATACCACCGAACAAGCACAATATTCAGGGCAATATAGTGGTAGGTGTGGGAGGATTGGTGTATATGTTTGACGTGTTTCCACACGAAACTCATCCACGATGACCCCTCTTAATAGTGTGGTTTGTCCTACGAATCAAATCGAACCAAAACAAAAACCTTCAAGCCGCCGGGAAAACCACGCCTTTGATCTTTTTAAAATGGGGGGTGGGGGGGTGGGGGTCACACATCTTCAACATGATCTTCATGGACCCAATATCTTGAGATAAACTTTAGCAATCGATATTAGTTCCACTAACCATAATGCCATCACACCAAAATACAATTAAGTGTCACATGCACTTTCACCATTACATCTTTAGTTCCGTATCCACCCCAACTTGTGACAGAGTTAATGGACGCCACTTCAGACCAGTTCTTTTGTTGGCTTCTAGAATAAGGTGGAATAAGCTGTCCCTTACCCAGCTTATTCTACACGCTCAACCAAATTTATTTTTTTAGAAGCCTACTAATTAAGACTTGACTAGTAGGCTTCTAAAAAAATATTTTTGCTTGGGCTTGTAGAATAAGCTGGGTAGGGGGGCAGCTTATTCTAGAAGCACAAAAAAGGCACCAAAAGAACTGGCCCTTCATCCTCATGGCGGGAGGACCTGGTGCGCACTGTGTTCATCCCTATTGATGATGATGAGTTTATGAAAATTCCCTTATGCACGAGGAGATCAAGGATTTCTGGGCATGGAGCGAGGAGAACCGGAGAAATTTTTCAGTGCGTTCAGCGTATAGGATGATCCTATCGACGAAACTCAGCAGGGAGGATTGGCTGGAGCACAACGTTGGGACTTCTAGCACTGAGCCAGAAGGCAAGAGTTGGACAAAGCTTTGGAAAATTAATGTGCCATCTAAACTGAGAGTGTTTGTCACGAGACTTGCACAACATGCAATTTCCACGGTCGAGCTACTACATCATCGCAACATGGCCACAACACCAGTGTGCCCCATATGCGGTATGCATGACTCGTGGCGACACGCTTTGCTCGAGTATTCCATGGCACGGAGTGTGTGGTCATTATTTTCAGAGGAGTTGGGTGAACGAATGTGCCTCGACCAGGAGCCGAGTACGAGAAACTGGATTTTCTCCTTACATGGTTCATTACCGCATGTGGACTTTACTCGTCTCGTGGTGACCCTATAGGCGATTTGGGGAGCCAGAAGGAAGGCCATCTATGAGGAAAATTTTCAGAGTCCGATGTCGACACACATGCTCATTAATTCTTTTATTTCGAACATTGAATATGAGGACAAGCCAACTGCGGCTGCTACAGGAGGAAAAACATCAAGACCATTGATGTGGCTTGCCCCTCCCTTAGGGTCAAAAAATATTCCATTGGTGTCAGCTATCAGCGATTATTCAAAGTCCCAAGAGTATTTCCAAGGTCAATGTTGATGGTGCTTTGACAAGAAGTGGGCATTTTGGGGCCGTTGGAGCGGTATGTAAAGATCACCATGGAACATTCTTAGGTGCCTCTGCTATAGTGCTGCCAAGGATCTGTGACCCACCAACTTTGGAGGTGATGGCAGTAAAGGAGGTGTTGGCCCTTGCAGACGACCTCTATCTACAGAGGATACAGGTGGCTTCGAACTGCAAGGTAGTAGTGACCGAGATCAAACAAGGGAGTGCCGCAAGCTATGGGGCTATTATTCAAGAAATCGTTCATCATTCTAGTTCTACTGTTTTTTGCAATTTTGTTCATGAGTTTAGGTCCTCGAATGTTGAGGCACACAATTTAGCGAAGCATGCTCTTGCTTTAGAGGCTGGCTGCCATGTTTGGTTAGGCCAGCCCGGTGATCTCTATTTCGTCCTTGTAAACGTTGTGATGAGTTAATAAAGTTTCGTGAGAATGTCTAAAAAAAACGACCACCTAGTATCATGCTAAAGAAAACTGGTAAGTGCATTAAGAAAACCAAGTGTTTTCCAACAAAAATGCATCATCTTATTTCAAGCTGATACCAACCAACAACACAACATCAAAAGCTAGTCCGGACATCAAGATTATTATTTTTTCCGAAAAGGAGGTTAAACGCCCAGCCTCTGCATCATCATGATGCACACAGCCGTGGACATCAAGATTATACACAACCAATTTATTAAAAAAGAAACAAAAGACATCACCTACAATAGTCATGTTGAAGCAATAGCATGCATAGGCTCAAACCTCTGTTTCTCTTGCAATTAGGGTCTGAAACCCTGAATCGAGCATTTTTGTATGTCTCTCTACAGCATCCAAACAGCAGCACAAATGAATTCTGCACATTCAGACATGTCAAGAAATAAAGCGATATGAATCAAGGTAATGGCGTAACATAAGATGTGCACGATCAACATTTTCCTTGCCATGACATATCCAGATGAACATGCAACTCCCAGACTTCAAAAAGAGCACCTGCTAGTCTATGGATGTTCCTAGATAAGATCCGAGATTGAATGACAAGGCTGGGGGTTTAAGCCACTACTAATCATGTTACATATGATAAACTGGTCAAGTGATCAAATTATCTTTCACGACTGCACATCAGGATTCACATTCAATTAGAAGAAACCAGAAAATTCATAAAGAGCTAGAGCTCTGATTATAATGGACTCGGCAGACGCAGATCTATGAAATTCAATCAGAACACACAAAGGCACAATGCTGAAGATATAAAATCTGCTTCGGAGGGAAACACGCATTCCCTAGAAGTAGGAGCATCTCAAGTAAAATTGTGACACAATGGGCAAAGCATAAATTGGCTCAAATGTCTGTCTGTCACTAGCATCAAGCCACACATTTAGCAGAAAATGTGTGATGTAGCACATTCAGCAGCAGGCCAAAGCTAAGATAAATAAGCTACATAAAACACTTGTCTTTTGCATAAACACCGGAACTACTAACTTAAACATTTGAAGGCAATCATGCTAACAGAACCAAGAACCCTGCTGAGTCTCCATAAAACATGAGCCAACGATCCAAAGAGTGCCCTCATTTTTCCAGCCAAACTAAGCTCTGTAGATGACGGCGAAAGGGTCCCTCACAGAGAAGTTAGATCCTCTTTCGAAGTTCTGCGTTTCAAGGCCTTGACCTTCAGCAAATGCACTCTCGAAGAGCAGCAGTTGACAGCAGTTGCTGGCCCATTTTGTGTCGAACAGAGGCTTCACTTTGGCATTTGCCTCAGCCAGCGAGCTGAAGCTTCCATTGACACACACAATCGCCAGCTTCGTCAGCATCCGAGCGTTCTCAAGGAAGAACTTCAGGAAGGAAAGTTCGCACCGATCTCCTCGGAAGTTCTGAAAGATCATCAAGTCAACGTGTGAACGGATGCATTCGATGGCACCGGACTCCTCCCAGAACTTGAGGTTGAGCTTGCCGGTGGTCTCGGCAGTTTTCTTGGACTGTAGATAATTAAATCAGTGCAAACTTCAGTTAGAGCTCGATCATCTCATCACTCGGCAGCGGCAATATACATGTATGAGTGCGGGGAAGATGCAAAATTGTTGACAGATTGAGTGGGGGGGGGAGGGGGGGGGGTTACCTCGATATGCAGCCTCTCAACATTTGGAAAGCACCTGAGAAAGCAAGGCAGAATTTTCGCTTCGTTGCGGACACCAAAACGCACTTTTAAGCCGAGGATCTTCACGGTTGGTACCATGGTGCTTGGGCTCGCCTTTGTCCCGGTCTGCAATGCACACAATTGTTTTGAGACAAGTTTACACATTGGCATCGATGATTTGTGAGTTAAACAAGCAAAAGAAATTCTGAGAGCGCGGGATGAACCTTGATGGTGGTGTTGCCGATCTGGAGCGTGTGCAATTCCGGCTCCAAGTAGCCAAGTATGCTTAGCGCTGGTGCATGACCAATCTTGATCCCCTTGTGCGAGCCTGAGCCTTTGCGGGTGAATGACTCCCAAATGATGAGGCGCTCGAGCTGGGGGGCTTCGTCCACGACGATTTCCAGATCGGAGGCCGCGATTAACTGCACGCACCGGATGCTGCGGCTGACGAGGGTGAGACGGTCCATGAGCAAGTTGGCTTGGATGCACAGGATCTCCAGCACGGGGCTCCTGGAGATGATGAAGTCCATGTGCCGGCTCTCCATGGCGACGGTACAGAGGCCGAGCTCGCGGAGGTTGGGGAAGGAGGCGGCGCGGGGGAGGCCGGCGGTGTCCGGGAACTTCCAGAGGGCGAGGTAGAGGCGGGTGAGCGTGGCCATGCCGAAGAAGGCAGCGGGGAGGTCGAGGTCAAGCGGCCACGGGCGGTTGGCGAGGACGAGTTCTTGGATGCCCTTGACGGCGAGGAGCTGCAGCCAGCGCGCGAGCAGGCCCCGGAACTCCTCCATGTAGCTGGTGGTGAGGTGGACGCAGCGGAAGGGGCCCGGATGCGCGGCGAGGATGCGGGAGACGGCGGAAGTGACGCGGCGCGCGGCGTCCCGCACCGTGGGCGAGGCCGGGAGGAGGTGGGCGTCGACGAGGACGAGCGGGGCGGAGCGCCATAGGCCGCGCCAGCGGCGGGACAGCGCGGCGGTGCGCGCGGCGTCCGTGACGGGGAGGCGGGTGAGGACGTTGCGGAGGAGCGCGTCGGGGAGGAGGCTGAGGCGGTCGAGGTGGTCGTGGGGGAGGAGGGCGTAGTGGCCGGGGGCATGGCGGGAGGCGGGCGGGCCCGGGAGGACCATGTGGATGTAGTTGAGGATGCGGCCGACAAGCGCCTCGAGGTCGCGCGGGTCCTTGCCCCGGCCCCGCCACAGGCTCTCCGACGCGCGGTCCATGGGGAGGGGCGGCACGAAGGCGGCCATGGCCACCACCGCCGACGAGGTTTCGCGGTTTGGGGTTTTTTGGGCGCGGCAGGGAGAGCGACGGTGGAGGCGGAGGGGAAAAAAGCCTCAGCTTTTGTGTGGGGCGCGTGCTTCTCTTTTGTTCTGTAACGGTGGCGGCCTGCCTGTGTGAAATGTGGGAGGCGGGTTTCAAGTTTGAACCACTACTCGAGTTTGGTTCCCGCTTGAATTTTCAAATCCTTAGAGCATCTCCAGTAGACCCCTTGTATCGCGGACCCTTATACTGCGTTTACAGTTCGCGAAAAACGTGTTTTGCGGGCTGGCGCTTACAGTTCCGCTTCGTGGGGTCTGTTCGGCCGCAGGCCGCGCCAGCTCGCAAACCGAAAAAATCAAATTAGACAATTTGACCGCAATTCCGATGGTTGGCTTCAAATTCGAACAATCAAACATAGTTTGCACGAAAATTAAGCATAGTTTTCAATCATGACACAAAAGAACCTCATGCAAAAGGCACCATCACCATCTTCATCATCGTCATCGCTCTCCACCACCGCCACCGAAGCCGCCACCACCTCCATGACCATCATCGTCAACATCATCACTGTCCACCACCGGCACCGAAGCCATCACCCGTCGCCGCTAGCATCCTTCTCTTCAAGATCTCTCTCCTTGCCATATCATGCCATTCTTTGGTGAGGTCGTCCATGTCATTGCAGTTCATAGTCATGATCTTGTTCTCCTCGGCAAGAAGCTTGGCCAAGGCCTTGTTCTCCTCGGCAAGGGCTTTTCTCTCCTCAATGGCGGGCATGCGCAACCCCTCTTCCTTGAGTAATTGTCACTTTTCTTGCTTCTCTTGCGCCTTCTTCTCGGCCAACTCCTTCTTTGCCTCCAATGTCATGGCCACCATCAACTCATTTGATTGCACCATGGCATCTATCTTGTCCCGCAAACTTGATGCCTCCGCTTCCCTCTTAGACCTTGTCCTTGGCCTTCTTATTTTCATCGGGCTTGTTCTTGTTTCTTGGGCCATCATCATCTTCATCATCATCATCCATCGTGGTGAGTGCACCTCTCTTCGGTGGGGATTCTTTCTCAATCAACTTCCACTTCTCGTTTTCTTTAAGAAATTTCCAACAATGCTCTAGTTGAAATGGCTTGCGACCGGAAGCTTCCATGTCCTTGTACCTTTCTTGCGCAATCTTGTCCTACAAAATGAAAACAATGTGAAATTATGCAACCACTCCGACGGCTACAAATGATTTGCACAACTTGAGACATAAAAAAACTCACATAATCGGATTCAACGGTACCACTTGGAGGTGCATTGCGGACTTGCTCCAAGCAAGAACCCCCAACGTCTACAAATCGGCTTGATCACGTCCCAACGACCTTGGAGTGACCTAAAGGTGTGTGGCGTCCTGTTGGGATACTTTGCCATCATGCGGAAGAACTGATCCTCTATCCTTTGTCAATACCGCTTGGCGGTGTGGTCAGTGCCGGTGCACGCATCAAGAAACACCTATTCTCAAGGCTTGATCAAGATTTTTTCAATTGCGTGTAGTTCTTCGATCTTGCGCGCACTTTTGCTTGCGCTTGCTCGAATGCCCCCTCCTCAAGCTCCTCCACCTCATCTTCTTCCTCACCGTGACCGTGCACACCACCATCCATCTCATTGTAACCGTAATCACCGATCGGGGCTTGATCGATGTCGACGGCGTTGTCGTCCAACATGTGCACAAACTCGGTAGTGGCATCATGCAAACCGGCACTACAATTGCGCTCAACAAGTCACGAACAAGCGCAATGGCGAAAAGTGAAACAACTAGAAGAAATAGAAGTATCATACCTTGCGCCCATTTCATCGAACACCTCGGGGGCAGCGGCGGCGGCAGGCATGCTCGGGGTAGCTCTTGTCGGGGCAATCGGGGGAGGTGTTGGTGGGGTAGCTCTCGCGGTGGTGCTCTTGCGTTTCACACCTGAAACCTTGCCTTTCTTCGCCGGCGCGGGCCGGACCCGAGTCGCCGCGGCCGCGACGGCGGGCGCGCGTGCCTTCCCGGCGGGGGCTGCGGGAGCGCCGCCTTGGACGACGACGTTGCCCTGCCGCTTGCGGGGTTGCGCGGTGGAGCCTTGAATGGCGACGGGCGCGGCATGTCCGGCGACGAGATCTGCCGGCGGGGTTGGCGCGTGGATGGCATCCACGGTCACGGGCGAGGGCTGGGAGGCTTCCATGGAGGCAACGCAAAGTGTGGGAGGGTGGTCCGGAGCGGGCGGAGGGAGAGCAACGGCGGCGGAAGGAAGGGGAAGCGAGGGCTTGCCGCGCGGAAATGTCCCTCCCGCCAAAAACCGCTGCCGATAGGGGTCAAGCTTGGGTCGGACTCCCACCCCGGTGAATCTAAAGGTTGGGGGCGAAGATTTGCCGCGCCCCGCAATTTTTTTTACAGGTCGCGGTCCGATACGGGCTCTGTTCGGGCCACTTTTTTGGCGCAAAACCGTAAACTGGCGGTTATTTTGCGGGTCGGCGCGATATAAGGGGTCTGCTAGAGATGCTCTTAGAGTTCATGGAAGATATGCAAACCGCAATCATGCCACAACACGCATGTAATGCCCTAGGAGTACAGATCGAGAGTTGGGGTAGAAGGGGGGAATAGAGTAGGTGAGAGGAGCTTGCGGGAGGGGAAAGGGATCTCAGTTCTTCTCCTTTCGTGATCTAGGCATATCTCTATATTTGGTAGCATTTGATTTGTAATCATCTCCTGCCTTATCTCTAGGAGAGACTTCTTGCCCTTCAAACCATATACTCTATATAAACTGCCCGAGAGCCTCAATACAACATCCAATGCATTACGCCAATCCTCTCCCTCTATCCCTCTAACATGGTATCAGCCGCAAATTTCTAGACCTAGCCGCCGCACACGCTTCCGCACGCCGCCCCCGGGGAGGTCGATCTCCATGATCTCCATCCGGGGTCGCGCGACCCGTAGCAGGGTCCCCGAGCCACGGGTTGCCGATGCGTCGTCCCTTAGGACCGCAGCGTCGTCGCCCCGAGGTCCTCCATGCGGCTTCCCCGACCCGCGCGTCGTCCCCGCCGTCGCCCCTTCGGGTCGTCGCGCTGCGTCACGTGGTCCACGCCGTCACCCCGACGTTCTCCCTGGGGCCGCAATGACCCGTGTGATGCCACTACGTCTCCCCTTCGGACCGTAGCGCCGCATCCCGCGGTCCACGCCGTCGCCCTGAGGTCTTTCCGCCGTCGCCCTGACCCGCGCGCTGCCACCGCGTCGCCCCTTCGGGCCGTAGCGCCGTGCCACGCGGTCCACTCGGCCATCCCCATGCGTCAACTTCTACGTGGTCTGCGCCGCGCCGCCTTCCTCGGCGCGGGAACGCCACCGTTCGCGCCGGTCTTCGTCACGCTGTCGGGTTCCTCGCCTACTTCGAGCACCACTGCCGCGCTCCTAACCAAGCCGTCACTCTTCTTCCGCCGCCGCCGCTGCTACCCCCGTAGCCGCCGCCGTCCACCTCTTTGTCTTCGTCCAGCACCAGCTCATCGCCAGCGTCGCCGTCATTTTCCCCAACCACTTCATCTACTCCGACCACCGCGGGCTACATCGGCCTCACGCCGATTGGCGCCGCAACCGTCGTCGAGTCCTTCTCTGCTAGCCCCCTCGACATGGCGTATAACTCGTGTCGGTTCCCGTCTACACATGTCGGTGCCGGCAACACCGACGCGTGCCTTCGTCCATGACGTGTCCCCGGGCCTGGCATGCCTGGTGCGGCGCCTCGTCAACATCAACTTCGTCAGTCTATGGATGCCCGGTGCAGTCAACACCAATGCGTGCCTTCGTCCACGACGTGTCCCCGGGCTTGGCAAACCCGGCGCGACGCCTCGTCAACAACGACTTCTTCTCGGCGCACCCCTACTTCGACACCACTGTGCCCATGACTAACTCGGTGTCTCCTTGCGCCCGTGGCTCCACGGCGACTTCCTCGACATCGACCACGGTGTTCTTCGCACGGCTACCTTGACCACGGCTACAGCATCCATGCTCTCGGTTACCTCGACAACGCACAAAGGGCTATCACCTCTCTTGGGCAACTCGGCGGCTTGCTCTACAATCAATGTGTCCGCGACGCGACACCGTCCACGGCGCTCCCACTACGACTGCGGGGGGGTGTCAACCCGTCGGCTTCTACCATCAGTTTCTCTCCAGTTTGATCATCCGCGACGCTCCTGTTGTTTGCGACGCTACCACTACGACTGCGTGGGGGGGGGGGGGTAGAGTATCTAGGTGTATCTCTGTATTTGGTAGCATATGATTTGTAACCATCTCCTTCCTTATCTCTAGGAGAGGCTTCTTGCCCTCCAAGCCATGTACTCTATATAAACAGCCCGAGAGGCTCAATACAACATCCAACTCATTACGCCAATCCTCTCGCTCTATCCCTCTAACAGTGCAGTTCTCCGTCGTCACGCCGGCCTTAAATATCCACACTTACACGACCTTGGCCCATACGCACACACGCTACAAGGCCGAGGCCCAATATGCCATGCAGGGCGCTGCAAAGTTCGATTAACTAAACTTGCACTTCGTCAGTCTGCTGCAGGTGTAGCATCAACAACTACAGGCGTGACATTGTCCCCCTCTTGAGATGGACCTCCCTCCCAGATGCTTGCCTTAGGCTAGTGCTACTTGTGAACTGTGTTGGGATTTCCTCGAAGAGGAGAGGATGATGCAGTACAGTAGAGATAAGTATTTCTCTCAGTTAAGAACCAAGGTTATCAATCCAGTAGGAGAACCACACAGAACCTCGTTAGCAGCACCTACACACACAAAAGCAAACACTTGCACCCAACGCAAATAAGAGGGTTGTCAATCCCCTTAGCGGTTACTTGCAAGGATTAATTCTGATAGTGATATATAAAAAAGTAAATTGCAATATAAAATAAAAGTAAATAAATTGCAGCAAGGTATTTTTGGATTTTAATATATGATAAAAGTAGACCCGGGGGCCATAGTTTTCACTAGAGGCTTCTCTCTTGAACACATACCATACGGTGGGTAAACAAACTACTGTTGGGCAATTGATAGAAAAGCGCATAGTTATGACGATATTCAAGGCAATGATCATGTATATAGGCATCACGTCCGAAACAAGTAGACTGACTCCTGCCTGCATCTACTACTATTACTCCACCCATCGACCGCTATCCAGCATGCATCTAGGGTATTAAGTATAAAACAGAGTAACGCCTTAAGCAAGATGACATGATGTAGACAAAGTAAACTCAAGCAATATGATTAAACCCCATATTTTTATCCTTAATGGCAACAAAACAAATACGTGTCATGTCCCTTTCTGTCACTGGGATTGAGCACCGCAAGATTGAACCCATCACGAAGCACCTCTCCCATTGCAAGATAAATCAATCTAGTTGGCCAAACCAAACGGATAGATCGGAGAGAAATACAAAGCTATAACAATCATGCATAAAAGAGTTCAGAGAAGACTCAAATATTTCTCATGAATAATCTTATCATAAACCCACAATTCATCGGATCCCAACAAACACATCGCAAAAGAAGATTACATCGGATAGAACTCCAAGAACATCGAGGGGAACATGGTATTGAAGATCAAAGAGAGAGAAGAAGCCATCTAGCTACTAGCTATGGACCCGTAGGTCTGTGGTAAACTGCTCACACATCATCGGAAGGGCAACAAGGTTGATGGAGAAGCCCTCTGTGATTGATTCCCCCTCCGGCAGAGTACCGGAAAAGGCCTCCAGATGGGATCACGGAAGAACAGAGGCTTGCGGCGACGGAAAGGTTTCTCTTCTGTCTTTCTGGTATACGAGGAATATTTTGGAATTTATAGCACTGGAATTAGGTCAAGAGGTGCCACGAGGGGCCCACAAGCCTGGGGGCACGCCTACCCCCCTGGGCGCGCCCTCCGAGCTTGTCGCTCCCTCGTGACTCGTCTGGTCTTCTCCCGAAGCTTCTAGGATCTCATCTGGTCCAGAAAAAATTAATCCAAAGTTTTTTTCTTCGTTTGGACTCCGTTTGATAATGATTTTCTGAAAAGGCAAAAACAGGCAAAAAAACAGCAACTGGCACTGGGCACTAGGTTAATAGGTTAGTTCAAAAAATGATATGTAATTGCATATAAAACATCCAAGATTTATACTATAATAGCATGGAACAATCAAAAATTATAGATACGTTGGAGACGTATCAAGCATCCCCAAGCTTAATTTCTGCTCGTCCTCGAGTAGGTAAATGATAAAAACAGAATTTTTGATGTGGAATGCTACCCAACATGTTTATTATGTAATCTCTCTATCGCATATAAGTTGTGAAGCGATGAATTAACAATATCAACATAATAATATCCATGAACATAAGAAGCATAATCATTAACTTTCAAAATATACGATCCTTAACGAGTGTTATCCCTACTCACTTTCTCATATTAATCATGGCATGACTCTATCGTCACCGCAAATATATAAATAGTGAGCACCCCGGTGTTAAACCAGGCAACTGGATCGTACTTCTAACGCGCTTCAGCATTTTCAACTCTCACGCAATACATGAGTGCAAGCCATGGATATAGCACTAGGTGGAATAGAGTGTGGTGGTAGGTATCAAATAATGGAAAGGAGAAGAAGAAAGTCCCGCATCAACTCGGTGGATCAACGGGCTATGGAGATGCCCATCAATCGATATCAATACGAGGAGTAGGGATTGCCATGCAACGGATGCACTAAGAGCTATAAGTGTATGAAAGCTCAAACTGAAAACTAAGTGGGTGTGCATCCAACTTGCTTGCTCATGAAGACCTCGGGCATTTAAGGAAGCCCATCATCGGAATATACAAGCCAAGTTCTATAATGAAAAATTCCCACTAGTACATGGAAGTGACAACATAGGAGACTCTCTATGTGAAAAACATGGTGCTACTTTGAAACACAAGTGTGGAAAAGGATAGTAACATTGCCCTTCTCTCTTTTTCTCTCATTTATATTTTTTTTGCAGGGCTCTTTTTGGCCTCTTTATTTATTTATTTTTCATCCGGAGCCTCATACCGACTTGTGGGGGAATCATAGCCTCCATCATCCTTTCCTCACTAGGACAATGCTCTAATAATGATGATCATCACACTTTTATTTACTTACAACTCAAAATTACAACTCGATACTAGAACAAATATGACTCTATATGAATGCCTCTGGCAGTGTACCAGGATGTGCAATGATCTAGCGTAACATGTATAAAAATGATGAACAGTGACTGAGCCACAAATACTATATTAGCTATATGATCATGCAAAGCAATATGACAATGATGATGTGTGTCATATAAACGGAACGGTGGAAGTTGCATGGCAATATATCTCGGAATGGCTATGGAAATGCCATAATAGGTAGGTATGGTGGCTGTTTTGAGGAAGGTAAAAGGGGTTTATGTGTGAAAAAGTGTATCATATCACGAGGTTTGGATGCACCGGCAAAGTTTGCGCCAACTCTCGAGGTGAGAAAGGGCAAGGCACGGTACCGAAGAGGCTAGCAAATTACGGAAAGATAGGAGTGCGTATAATCCATGGACTCACATTAGTCATCAAGAACTCACATACTTATTGTAAAAGTCTACTTAGCCTTCGAAGCAAAGCACTTCACCGCATGCCCCTAGGAGGAGGGTTGGTAGGAGTTAACCATCACGCGACCCCGATTGTAACAGCACTCAAGGATTTCATTTCAGACCTATAAATGCTCCAACTTCCTCGCCATGCCATGACTAATATTTAGGTGAATATGTCATAACAAAATTTAATACCGATATTTCTACTAACCTATGATTATGAACCTATATCCTTTCATATTACGACATTAATAAAATTAACCATGCACTTCATACTTAGTGATCTACATGAAGGTTTTTATTATATCCCCCTTGGATACCTTATCATATCAGGACCATTCTTTCAACATGTGCAAATTGCCATTACTATATATTAGACTCTCAAAAAGATATAAGTGAAGCATGAGAGTGCAACTATTTCTTTAAAATATAACCACCGCCGTGCTCTAAAAGATATAAGTGAAGTACTAGAGCAACTGCCTAGCTCAAAAGATATAAGTGAAGCACATAGAGTATTCTAACAAATCATGAATAATGTGTGTCCCTCTCAAAAAGGTGTGTTCAGCAAAGATGATTGTGGCAAACTAAAAAGCAAACAAAAGCAAGCAAACTATAGCACAAGACGCTCCAAGTAAAACACATATCATGTGATGAATAAAAATATAGCTCCAAGTGAGTTACCGATAGATTGTAGATGAAAGAGGGGATGCCATCCGGGGCATCCCCAAGCTTAGACGCTTGAGTCTTCTTTGAATATTACCTTGGGGTGCCTTGGGCATCCCCAAGCTTAGGCTCTTGCCGCTCCTTATTCCTTTATCCATCGTAGTCTCACCCAAAACTTGAAAACTTCAGCACACAAAACTTAACAAAAACCTCGTGAGATCCGTTAGTATAACAAACAAATCTTAAACTTTAGGTACTGTTGTAAATTGATTCGTATTTAATATTGGCATAATGCTACTCTACTCCAACTTCCCCATGGCTCATACCCCCCGATACGATCCATAGATTCATCAAAATAAGCAAACTATGCAACAAAAACAGAATCTGTCTAAAACAGAACAGTCTATAAAGATCTACTCCCTCCGTCTCAAAATAAGTGTCTCAACCTTAGTACAACTTTATACTAAAGTTAGTACAAAGTTGAGACACTTATTTTGGGACGGAGGGAGTATTTAAAAGCCATACTTCTGTAACTCCAAAATTCTGAAAAATTAGGACAACGTAGACAATTCATATACCAATACTGTGTAAAAATTTCAGATTTGTCTGACGCTCCAGTACAGAATCAAAAATCAAATACTGGACGCAAAACTTTCTGTTTTCCAAACAACATCAATTATACTATCATCCAAATCATCCCAAAGGCATTACTTGGCACTAACACTAATTAAAAGATAAAAACACAATCATAACAGAGTCTACAATTGTGTAAACACACAAAAACAGAAAGTAAAACAAAAATTTAAGATACATATTGGATTGCCTCCCAACAAGCGCTATTGTTTTATGCCCCTAGCTAGGCATCGAGATTTTAATGATGCTCACACGAAAGATAATAATTGAAACACAAAGAGAGCATCATGAAGCATATGAAAAACACATTTAAGTCTAACATACTTCCTATGCATAGGCATTTTATAGGAAAACAAATTATCAAGACAACCAATATATAGCATATGCAAATAGGAAGAATGAAACATTAATAATTTCAACACAAAGAGAGGTAATTTAGTGA
The DNA here is from genome assembly GCA_039707655.1 of Elymus sibiricus. Classification (NCBI taxonomy): domain Eukaryota; kingdom Viridiplantae; phylum Streptophyta; class Magnoliopsida; order Poales; family Poaceae; genus Elymus; species Elymus sibiricus. The sequence continues at coordinate 109,826,598 of CM077670.1, forward strand.
CATGAAGATTTCTATAACCATATTTTCCTCTCTCATAATAATTACATGTAGGATCATAATCAAATTCAACAATATAACCAACACATAACATATTCTCTACATGATCCACATGCATAAAAGTTTTATAATCTTCCAAAATAGTGGGATTAACATCAACTAAAGTCATTACCTCTCCAAACCCACTTTCATCAAAAAATTCATAAGATTGAACACTCTCTGAATATGTGGGAATATTTTTACTTAAAGTTGACACTCTTCCAAACCCACTTTCAATATTATTGCAAACATTATTTTCAATATCCTATTCATCATGAGGCTCAAATAAATTTTCAAGATCAAAAGAAGCATCACCCCAATCATGATCATTACAATAAGTAGTGGATATAACAAAATCATCATCCCCAAGCTTATAGTTTTGCATATCATTAACACAATTGACATTAATAGAATTTATAATAACATCATTGCAATCATGCTTTTCATTCAAGGAGCTATCATGAATCACTTTATAAATTTCTTCTTTCAACACTTCATCACAATTTTCAGATTCATGATTTTCAAGCAAAACTTCATAGAGATAATCAAGTACACTCAACTCACTAGCAATTTGAAAATATTAGCAAGTGGATGAGGATCAATATCAATAGATTTTTAGCAAGCGAAGATGCAAGCAAATAGAAGGCGCATGGCAACACAAACAAAGATAGCACACAAAATATTTTTGGTATTTTTTTAGAGAAGTGGGGGAGGTGAAAATGAGAGGTAAATGCAAATAAAAAGGAAGATGAAAATAAGAACAAGTGGATGATAGTTTATGCGAAGGTACTTGATAGGTTTTGGTGATGTCTCCCCGGCAACGGCGCCAGAAATTCTTCCTGCTATTTGTGAACTGCGTTGGGATTTCCCCAAAGAGGAGAGGATGATGCAGTACAATAGAGATAAGTATTTCCCTCAGTTAAGAACCAAGGTTATCAATCCAGTAGGAGAACCACACAGAACCTCGTTAGCAGCACCTACACACACAAAACCAAACACTTGCACCCAACGCAAATAAGAGGGTTGTCAATCCCGTTAGCGGTTACTTGCAAGGATTAATTCTGATAGTGATAGATAGAAAAGTAAATTGCAAAATAAAATAAAAGTAAATAAATTGCAGCAAGGTATTTTTGGATTTTAATATATGATAAAAGTAGACCCGGGGGGCATAGCTTTCACTAGAGGCTTCTCTCTTGAACACATACCATACGGTGGGTAAACAAACTACTGTTGGGCAATTGATAGAAAAGCACATAGTTATGACGATATTCAAGGCAATGATCATGTATATAGGCATCACGTCCGAAACAAGTAGACCGACTCCTGCCTGCATCTACTACTATTACTCCACCCATCAATCGCTATCCAGCATGCATCTAGGGTATTAAGTATAAAACAGAGTAACGCCTTAAGCAAGATGACATGATGTAGACAAAGTAAACTCAAGCAATATGATTAAACCCCATCTTTTTATCCTTAATGGCAACAATACAAATATGTGTCATGTCCCTTTCTGTCACTGGGATTGAGCACCGCAAGATTGAACCCATCACAAAGCATCTCTCCCATTGCAAGATAAATCAATCTAGTTGGCCAAACCAAACGGATAGATCGGAGAGAAATACAAAGCTATAACAATCATGCATAAAAGAGTTCAGAGAAGACTCAAATATTTCTCATGAATAATCTTATCATAAACCCACAATTCATCGGATCCCAACAAACACACCGCAAAAGAAGATTACATCGGATAGAACTCCAAGAACATCGAGGAGAACATGGTATTGAAGATCAAAGAGAGAGAAGAAGCCATCTAGCTACTAGCTATGGACCCATAGGTCTGTGGTAAACTACTCACATATCATCAGAAGGGCAGCAAGGTTGATGTAGAAGCCCTCCGTGATCGATTCCCCCTCCGGTAGAGTGCCGGAAAAGGCCTCCAGATGGGATCGCGGAAGAATAGAGGCTTGCGGCGGCGGAAAGGTTTTCTCTTTTGTCTTTCTGGTATACGGGGAATATTTTGGAATTTATAGCACTGAAATTAGGTCAAGAGGTGCCACAAGGGGCCCACAAGCCTGGGGGGCGCGCCTGCCCTCCTGGGCGTGCCCTCCGAGTTTGTCGCTCCCTCGTGACTCGTCTGATCTTCTCCCGAAGCTTCTAGGGTCCCTTATGGTCTAGAAAAAATTAATCCAAAGTTTTTTCTTCGTTTGGACTCTGTTTGATAATGATTTTCTAAAAAGGCAAAAACAACAACTGGCACTGGGCACTAGGTTAATAGGTTAGTCCAAAAAATGATATATAATTGCATATAAAACATTCAAGATTGATACTATAATAGCATGGAACAATCAAAAATTATAGATACGTTGGAGACATATCAGCTAGCGTTGGCGCAGAACTTGATAGTCCTCCCATGTAGCTGTGGAAGGTGGCAGGGTGTCCCACTGAACTTGTAGCTGCACCACTGGCATGTCTCCTTTCTTCATCATACGTCGGTCCAGAATGGCCACCGGTTCCAGCGCTCCGAGGGTGAGATCGGGTACTTTTGGCAGCTCAGAGAAAATCGGAGTATAGTCAGGAACGAAGGGCTTCAGTTGCGAGACATGAAATATCGGGTGTATTCGGCTGTCAGGAGGTAGCTGCAGACAATATGCCGGCGTGCCCACGCGCTCGGTGACCACGAAGGGCCGAAGAATTTGTAGGCGAGCTTGCGGCATGGCCAGTTGGCAATAGATGATTGGGCATACAACTGCATTTTGAGGAGTACATGTTCCCTGACGTCGAACGCATGTTCCACACGGTGCCTGTCAGCTTGTTTCTTGAAGCGGGCTTGGGCGCGTGCGAGCTGGGAGCGAAGCAGTTCCATGTGCACTGCCTAGTCTAGGTCGCCGGGCGTGGAATCGCCGGCCAAATTGGTTCTCAAATGAGGAAGGTCTCCCAGATTGGGTTCTTTGTCATACAAGCCCGAAAGGGGGAACAATTTAGCGAAGAGTGATGAGCGGAATTGTATCAGAATTCCGCCGCTGGTAGCCACTTGCGCCATTGCCTGGGGGTGTCATGTGATACGTCTCCAACGTATCTATAATTTTTGATTGTTCCATGCTATTATCGTATCAATCTTGTATGTTTTATATGCAATTATATGCCATTATATATCATTTTTTGGGACTAACCTATTAACCCAGTGCCCAGTTATCAGTGTAAAAACCGGCAGACCTCGGGGTAGGGGGTCCCGAGCTGTGCATCTCGGATCGGTGGTAACAGAGACGAGGGAGACGATGTTTACCCAGGTTCGGGCCCTCTCGATGGAGGTAAAACCCTATGTCCTACTTCTGTTTATATTGATGGAGATGTATCAAGTACAAAGTTGATCTACCTCGAGATCGTAATATGTGTCTAACTCCTAGGGCTAGGTGAGCGATATTGCGTTGATCCCCCCTACGGGCTAAACCCTATGGCTTATATACACGCTAGAGAGGGTATCTAGGGTTACAAAGTTGGTAACTAGTGATAAGGCGGTTGGAGAGATCTTGGGATATACGTCAAGTCTTCGGTAGAGCCAATCTTGATCATGCTTTTTGTATACGGCTTCCGGAGTCCATCTTGATCACGTACGAGGGCCCATCGGCCCAACCGAGGAGACGGGCCGGCTAGGTTGGCACCCCCTAATCCAGGACACCGTCAGTAGCCCCTGAACTGGTCTTCGATGCCGAAGTCGATGCCCTTCAATTTCCGGAGTCTTGGCTCGATAGACAAGTTCCCGTGTTTTATTATCCGACCAGACTCAAAGACCTCGGCCAACCCTTAGAATTCCGTCGGGGCCCAATTTCAGATTTCGAGAATCATGTCATCTAGAGAATCGGGCCCCTTTATGAAAAAAATGTCGAAGCGTCAGCCCCTTCCGCCTCTACTTAATAAACGTGCAGCCTTTTGTCAGCGACCATACGCACCAACCGCTACCACAGCAAAAATTCCCCCTCCTTCCCAGCCCAAGCTCTAGAGCCCGAACAATGGCGAGTGGTGAAGGATCGTCAAGGCGCCCTCACGGCCCTAATAGAGGGGATTGGGGGAGCTACTCCGTCGCGCGCCATCAACTAGAGCGCTTGGCGACGCAAGGCTATCTACTGGATGCGGATCTGGCCCCAAGCCGTCCTGGATTAACGTCCCTCGACGGTCAAGCCCACGCCGAGAATTTCCCTTCGCCGCAAGGAGACGAGCGGGTATGCTTCGTGCCTTTCCTCCTCCGCGGTTTAGGGTTTCCAATCCACCCTTTCCTCCGCGGCCTGCTGGAGTTTTACGGGCTGCATCTGCACCATCTCTCCCCGAATTCGATATTGCACATTACGGGGTTCGTCGCGCTCTACGAGCTACACCTCGACTGTCCGGCGCATTTCGGATTATGGCGGAAGTACTTCTGCATCGTGCCCCGCTCCTCGGCCGACAAGTTATTCGAGGTCGGGGGAGCCGAAGTCTGCCGAGTCGACAAGACCGGTTATCCAACGGGAACACCTCAGGAGGACGCCGATTACTGGCCATCCGAGTGGTTCTATATCAATGACGTCCCATTGTATGAGCCAGTCCGGCTAGGCCTCCCGCTCTTCTCATTGGATCCACCGAGGAAACGCTATAGCTGGAGGCCGCGGAGCTTGGCACAAGAGGAAGACGAAGCCGTGACCAACCTAGCGGCCAAAGTGAAGCTACTATCGAGCGCTGGCCTCACCATCATTGACGTGATGGCGGTGGCCCTAGACCGAAGAGTCAAACCCCTTCGGCAGCGTTAGCACTTATTGTGCGAGTACAATGGGTCCAACGATGCTTCCCGATCCATCAAGGGAGCTTTTATGGACCAAATGACCCTTGGGGCTGTACTAGCCAGCATGTACCAAGGGTCCGCGGAGGAGTTCGCCAAGCGTCAGTTCCGGGACGGGCTGTCGTACAGCAACCCCGTCGAAATAGTAAGTTTTTCTTCCGAACTCTCTCGTTTACCTCGGGATCCTCAGAGTTAACCCGTAACACCTCGGCCTTTGAACAGCGGTGCAGGCGTTGGCTCGAAGGCGTGAGCAGTCCGTCCCCTGATCCAGAACTACACTGCCGCGTGGAGGACCCTCTCTATAACGAGGATGAAGACCTGGACCTGATCTACGAAGGGAGGAAATTTTTCTTGGAGAGCCTTGACGGCTCAAAAGTAGCTGTCATCCCTGACACGCCGGGGACGAGGCCCGCCTCATCGGTAACACTCCCTTCCTCTAAATGAAAGAGAGCCCCTCGTCCTCCAGCCACCAGCCATCTGACTTCTCCTCCAAAGGGGCGGCGCTCTCAACGCCTAAGCAGAGAGACGGTTTCACTGAGAAGGGCCCCGGCCGAGGCACGAGAAGTGCAAGCCGAGGTCACGGGGGCAGGCGAAAGTGCCCCCTCCGTCACCGGGTAATACCTTGATCTATGCCGCTGCAAAGACACTTCAGATTTTAACCTTCCCGATTATTTGCAGACAACCTTCACCCACCATAGCAAACGTGGAGGCCGAGGGAGCCACGGTCCCACCCGGGGAGGCGGGTGTCCGAAATCCCACGGGAGTTGACTCCGGAGCCGTCCAGGCCGAGGATTCGGCGACATCGGCCACTCCGTCCGAGATTCAGTACGCCGAGAATTATCGTCAGCGAAAAGCTTCTCTGAATAATCCAGCTTTCTCGGACAGGGAGCTCAATGCTCTCAGCGCGGTGGATGCATACCTCGGGGCAACCCGAGGTGCCTTTGATGAATCGCTGGACGTCTTGTCACGGGGGCTGCGAGTAAGTTTTAAAGACAAATATGACTACCAAGTATGGTAGTAGCCCCTAAGGCTTGGTACGAGCCCCTGGGGTCGAATCAAGACTTGAGTGCTAACCAGCAATCACTGTCATTAACAGGAGGCTCGCTTGAAGAACGAGCAATTGACCTCGGCGTTGGCCCAAACCAAAGTGCAGCTGGACGCGGCTTTGTCCAAGGTTGAACAGGTGAAAAAATTCACCAGAGAGGCGCACGGTAAGTGCTTTTGTACTATAATTGGTTAATGCCAGTAAAAATAGAGTTGACGCCAGTATCACCTGTAGCAGCGGAAGCCCTAGGCCATCTTGAAAGGGACCTGAAGCAGGCCCGTGAGGATCTGGCATATGCGGAAGCGCAACGTCAGGCAAATCAACATGTGGTTACTCAAAGAGTGGACAGCGTGAATGTGCTTAGGGCTGAGAATGCCCGCCAGGCTCAGGAGATTGAGAGCTTAAAGGCTCGTCTTGCTGCTGCAGAAGCAAAGAATTGGCGAACGGACGACATGATTTATGGTAAGTTATAAATCGCGACGGACATTTGTCATGTAGTTTGTCCGAGGGCATTTGTCATGCAAATGTTGTTTTGTTTGGCAGCTTGTTTGACTGGCCTTGCTCCGGAGTCTCGGGGTCCGATGTCCGAAGACATGAGAGTTTGTCTATCCGAGGTGCATGAGAGGGCACGGAAATCGATGAAGGATGTGCACCAGGTTTTATGGCCCGAGGTGGTGCCGGTCCCCGAGGACATGGCTGCGCTAGCCGAACAGCTTAAGAGAGCTCGGCGCCGGATCCAGGCTTGGAAAGTATTAGCTTGCCGGGAAGGTGCGAGGGAGGCCTGGTCCATGGTGAAGACCCACTACACTGGTCTGAAGACAACGGAATTAGCAGAGGTGGGACCCATGGGGCCTGATGAGAAGGAAATCCCTACCAGCCAGGTATATGATAATGTAATGCCTGCGGCACACCTCTCGCAAAAGGATTGCGCGTTGGACACCCTAATAGACGGGCTAGACCGCGCGTGAAAACTTTGTATGACTTTATGTACCGAGGTATTCTATGTCAATTTTTTCCGTCCGTTTATCCAAACTTTGTCAGCCAGCCTTCAGGCGACCAGGCAATCGGGCTATGCAGCTCAAAAGACAAGAGGGTAATGGAAGGTTATGTTATATTACTTTTTAACGTAAGAAACATCGTCTGAGGAAAATAGTTCTTCCAACAGTTCCTTTCCTCGGGTCATTGTGTTGAACACGTTTGTCCGAAGACAGATGACCTCGGGGGTAAAGCCCCTGGTCGGGGTTTGAAAAGACCCTTTCCATGTTAGTCCTATGTCATAGCCGACCGATCCGCATTATAAGAACGCTAGCTTTCGGCTTTGTCCGTCTGAGGTACTACACCGGTTGATCCGGGAGTAACAATCACAGTGGTGCTCCCTTTGCCCCCTAGCCAAAATATCGGGAACGTAAGGGGCAAGCACAGGAGCCGGGCAACCCAGCTTGGCCAAATCTTAAAGCGAATCGATGCATATAGTGGCTCAAAAGACAATAGTACATAAGAGGCGGAATAGCTCTTGTTTTGAAAATAACATGCTATATTGTCCTCAGGGTCATTTAAATAACGTTCCGAGGTAGGAAATAAATAAATAATGAGTAAAAGATTAAGGCAAATAAAATGTACAAGTTATTTACACGGACCGTGTTTGTCGTGTCAAGCGTAGAAGCGTCGGAGTAGCGTCGTGTTCCAGGGGTGGGGCTCTAATCGGACGTCCTCCGGATCTCGGATTCGATAGGATCCTCCGATAAGAACTTGATCAATGATGAACGGCCCGTCCCATCTAGGGGAGAGTTTGTGCTTTTGTTTCTCGGGGTGTAGCCTCATTACGAGATCTCCGACGTTGAATTCTTTAGCACGAACTTCTCTGCCATGGTAGCTCCGAGCCTGCTGCTGATAAATGGCTGACCGTGCCCGTGCGACGTTGTGCTCCTCTACGAGAGAGTCTAGGGCATCTTGCCGGTCGAGCTCGGCTTCTAGCTCTTCGTACATGCGCACCCGAGGTGCGTCGTGTATGATATCGCAGGGAAGGACCGCCTCGGCGCCGTATACCATAAAAAATGGGGTGTATCCTGTGGACCTGTTTGGTGTCGTACGCAAGCCCCATAGTACGGAATCAAGTTCCTCAACCCATTTACAGTCGGCTTTTTTAAGGGAGCGAACTAACCTTGGCTTAATTCCGCTAAGGATTAGTCCATTGGCTCGCTCCACCTGCCCATTAGACTGTGGGTGGTAGACGGACACGTAGTCGAGCTTAATGCCCAATTTTTTACACCATGCCTTGACCTCTTTGGCCGTGAAGTTGGTTCCATTGTCTGTAATCAGACTATGGGGGACACCATAACGATGGACTACCCCCGAGATGAATCCGATTACTTGGACGGCTTCGGCCGAGGTGACCGGCTTAGCTTCGATCCACTTGGTAAATTTGTCGACCATGACGAGAAGGTACTTATTTTTGTTTGATCCACCCTTAAGTGGCCCGACCATATCGAGCCCCCAGACCGCAAAAGGCCAAGTGATGGGGATGGTGCGAAGGGCCATGGGGGGCATGTGGCTCTGCTTGGCGAATACCTGACAGCTTGGGCAACGATGTACTAATGCCGCGGCGTCGGCACCTGCAGTTGGCCAATAGAAACCGGCTCGGAAAGCCTTGCTGACCAAGGTCCGAGCAGCGGCGTGGTGTCCGCTCATGCCGGAGTGTATCTCCCAAAGTAGGAGCTTTCCTTCTTCCTCGGATATGCATCTCTGGAGGACGCCCGTTGTGCTCCTTTTATAAAGTTCCCCTTCATGAACCTTGTAGGCTTTAGACTGCCTTACAATCCGGCGGGAGTCGGTTTGGTTATCGGGGAGCTCTTTTCGGAGCAAGTACGCGAGGAGCGGCTCAGTCCACGGTGCGATGACTGCCATGACCTCATGTGCTGAAGCAGTCTTCCGGATCATTGAGCCGCCTATGATACCGTCATCTTCTTCGGGCGGGGCCTGTTGCCCGACGTCGGTTGAATCCGACGTTCCTTTGCTATCTTGCCAGACTATAGATGGTTTGAAAAGCTGTTTGAGGAAGGTGTTTTCGGGAACCTTATCCCATTTTGCGCCCAACCGGGCGAGCACATCTGCGGCCTGGTTGTTGTCTCGGGGTATGTGGTGAAACTCCAGCCCCTCGAACCTGGCCGAGATCTTTATGACGGCTTTTCGGTAAGCTATCATCTTTGGGTCTTTAGCGTCAAACTTACCGTTGATTTGTGAGATGGTGAGGTTAGAATCACCTCGGACCTCCAGGCATTTGACACCCATAGAGTCTGCTATCCGAAGTCCGTGTAGGAGGGCTTCGTATTCGGCCGCGTTATTAGAGTCTGTGTACATAATTTGTAACACATATCTAATGTTATCTCCCGTGGGTGATGTGAGCACCACACCAGCCCCTAGGCCGGCGAGCATTTTGGAACCATCGAAATACATTGTCCAATGCGAGTAGCTACTGTACTCACGGGGGAGTTCTGCTTCGGTCCATTCGGCTACGAAGTCCGCCAACACCTGGGATTTAATGGCCCGGCGTGGTTTATAGATGATTTCGAAAGGTAAGAGCTCTATGGCCCATTTGGCAATGCGCCCTGTCACGTCCCTATTATTGATGATGTCGCTTAGCGGGACATCGGAGGCCACGGTCACCGAACACTCTTGAAAGTAGTGCCGGAGTTTTCGTGACGCCATGAAAACCGCATAGGCTATCTTTTGGTAGTGAGGGTAGCGTGACTTGCATGGGGTTAAGACCTCGGAGACGTAATACACGGGTCTCTGGACCTGGAATTTGTGCCCTTCCCTGTCTCGTTCGACCACGAGGACCGCGCTAACCACCTGGTTCGTGGCCGAGATGTATAATAGCACCGGTTCGCAGACACCTGGCGCTGCCAGGATGGGATTTGTGGCGAGGAGGGTCTTGATGTCTTCCAGGGCTGCCGCGGCCTCCTTGGTCCATTTGAACATTTTGGTCTGCTTTAACAGCTTGTACAAGGGTAAGGCTTTTTCTCCGAGCCGTGATATGAAGCGGCTCAAGGCTGCTACGCAGCCCGCCAGTTTTTGTACGTGCTTGAGCTCTGTTGGAATCTCCAAACGATCCAAGGCTCGAATTTTAGCCGGATTGGCTTCAATTCCTCAGCTAGATACGATGAAACCGAGGAGTTTGCCGGCTGGGACTCCGAAAACGCATTTCTCCGGATTAAGTTTTATTTGATACTCCCGTAGGCTGGCAAATGTATCGCGAAGGTTGTCCACCAACTGGTCGACGTGTTTAGTTTTGACAACTACATCGTCTACGTAAGCCTCAACGGTTTTTCCGATGTGTTTTTTCAGGCATGTTTGAATCATACACTGGTACGTGGCGCCAGCGTTCTTTAGTCCGAAAGGCATCGTGTTGAAGCAAAATGGCCCGTAGGGCGTGATAAATGTTGTTGCTGCCTGGTCCGATTCCTTCATCTTTATTTGATGATACCCTGAGTAGGCGTCTAGGAAGCACAATGCATCATGGCCCGCAGTGGCGTCCACAATTTGGTCAATACGGGGTAAGGGGAAGGGTCCGTTGGGGCAAGCTTTGTTGAGGTCTTTAAAATCGACACACAACCGCCAGGACCTGTCCTTTTTTGGTACCATGACTGAATTGGCTAGCCAGTCAGGGTGTTTTATGTCCTTGATGAATCCCGCCTCCAGCAGCTTTGCCAGTTCCTCGCCCATTGCTTGACGCTTGGGCTCGGAGAAATGCCGAAGTGTTTGTTTAATGGGCTTGTAGCCTGTCAATATGTTTAGGCTATGCTCTGCAAGCCTACGGGGTATCCCTGGCATATCGGAGGGGTGCCAGGCGAATATGTCCCAGTTTTCCTTGAGGAAAGCGCGTAGGGCTTCGGCAACTTCTGGGTCGAAGTTAGCCCCTATGGACGCCATTTTAGCAGGGTCCGTTGGATGAACCTGGAATTTGACTATCTCGTCGGCCGGTTTGAAAGAAGTAGGTTTTGATCTTTTGTCGAGAACGACATCGTCCCGGTCGACCTCGACGTGCAGTGCGGTCAGCTCTTCGGCCGCGAAGGCTTCGGCAAGAGTCTCGAGAGCGAGGGACGCCGTTTTATTCTAGGCTTTGAGTGCCCAGTCAGGATTACTTGAAATGGTAATGATCCCTTTCGGGCCCGGCATCTTGAGCTTCATGTAGCCATAGTGCGACACCGCTTGAAACCTTGAAAAGGCGTCCCGTCCGAGGATGGCGTGGTATCCGCTCTTGAAAGGAGCGATGTGGAATGTAATCTCCTCGGAGCGATAATTATCCGAGGTCCCAAAGACTACGTCTAGAGTTATCTTTCCACTGCAGCGTGCCTCTCGCCCAGGGACTATTCCTTTGAAGGTGGTGGTGCTCTGTTCTATGCGCGATTTATCGATGTGCATTTTGTCCAAAGTGTCCTCGTATATTAGATTCAAGCTGCTGCCTCCGTCCATAAGGACCTTATGGAGGCGGCAGTGGTCCACGATGGGGTTGAGGACTAGCGCGGCGGGGCACCTGTCCAGGGCCGACTTCGGCTGATCGTGGTGGGTGAAGGTGACTGGCGTGTCTATCCACGCACCCCGAGGTGGTACTTGCCGGACGGTATTGATTTCCCGCAAGGCCCGTTTGCGCTGGTTGTTAGACGTAAAGGTCTCATAAATCGTTAGGACCTCGTCTTCGTCCGAGGTCTGTTCAGGGTGGTTGGAGGTGCCCGCCAGGAGGGCAGGTCCCCCCTTTGCCACCTGCCTCAACACCCAACAGTCACGAAGGCTGTGAGTCGGGCAGGAGTTAACCAATACGGTGTGGATCGGGCATGGTTTACCCAGAAAGCCATCCAGGGCCGTTTCGGGGTGATCGGAGGTTTTCTTCTTCTTCTGGGGTCGATCACCCGGGGTGCTCCGCTTGCGATTTTCGCGCCGAAGAATCAACCGGTCGCGTCTCGGGTAGTCCTCACAGATCGAGTCCGTGTTCTCCTCGGTCCGCCAGGTGTCTTTGATGGCGCAAAATCATGCTACCAGGTTGGTTAATTCAGGGAGTGTTTGGACGCAACGACGCGCGAGGGCGTTCGAGACGCCTTTATCCTTGCATCCGCGCTCGAAAGCGGTAATTATGTCAGAGTCTTGGTAATCCAGTATCTTGCTCTTGACGGACAAGAATCTGGCACGGTATTGTCGAATCGGCTCACCGGGGATCTGCCGTACGTAGGCTAAGTCACAGATGTCAGATGGGCCAGAGTCATCGGGGTGATATTCTACATTGGAGGTGAGCGGACCAGATCCGATCTCTAAAGACCACTGTTATTCTCACGTGACACTGGATCCGTGGTTATCGGTTTAGCCGATTTGATCTGGGAGTCGGTCGCTGGTAGGCCACTGTCCGATCCGCTCTCCATGAAGTATCTTAGCCCCTCGTCCGTGAGAGGATTCTTTGTCGGAGCCAGAGAAGGGTCATGGTTCGCTTCCACATTACGTGGAGGCGTCTCTGTGACCAAGGCTTCAGATGTGGAGACGCGCTCCATGGGTTTGAGGTCGTTAACCGGCGATCCCATCGATCCCTTTGGCGATCACGTAGCGGAACTCTCAATGAAAGCACCAGTGTCGGTGTAAAAACCGGCAGACCTCGGGGTAGGGGGTCCCGAGCTGTGGATCTCGGATCGGTGGTAACAGAGACGAGGGAGACGATGTTTACCCAGGTTCGGGCCCTCTCGATGGAGGTAAAACCCTACGTCCTGCTTCTGTTTATATTGATGGAGATGTATCAAGTACAAAGTTGATCTACCTCGAGATCGTAATATGTGTCTAACTCCTAGGGCTAGGTGAGCGATATTGCGTTGATCCCCCATACGGGCTAAACCCTATGGCTTATATACACGCCAGAGAGGGTATCTAGGGTTACAAAGTCGGTAACTAGTGATAAGGCGGTTGGAGAGATCTTGGGATATACGTCAAGTCTTCGGTAGAGCCAATCTTGATCAAGCTTTTTGTATACGGCTTCCGGAGTCCATCTTGATCACGTACGAGGGCCCATCGGCCCAACCGAGGAGACGGGCCGGCTAGGTTGGCACCCCCTAATCCAGGACACCGTCACCAGTGCCAGTTGCTGTTTTCTGCTTGTTTTTGCCTTTTCAGAAAATCATTATCAAAAAGTGTCCAAACGAGAAAAAAAACTTTGGATTAATTTTTTCTGGACCAGAAGAGACCCACGAAGCTTCGGGAGAAGACCAGAAGAGCCACGGGAGGCGGCAAGCCTGGAGGGCGCGCCCAGGGGGCTAGGCGCGCCCCCCAGGCTTGTGGGCCCCTCATTGCCCCTCCTCACCTAATTCCAGCGCTATAAATTCCCAAATATTCCCAATATACCAAAAAGACAGAAGAGAAAACCTTTCCGCCGCCGCAAGCCTCTGTTCTTCCGTGATCCCATCTGGAGGCCTTTTCCGGTACTCTGCCGGAGGGGGAATTGATCACGGAGGGCTTCTTCATCAACCTTACTGCCCTTCCGATGATATGTGAGTAATTTACCACAGACCTACGGGTCCATAGCTAGTAGCTAGATGGCTTGTTCTCTTTCTTTGATCTTCAATACCATGTTCTCCTCGATGTTCTTGGAGTTCTATCCGATGTAATCTTGTTTTGCGGTGTGTTTGTTGGGATCCGATGAATTGTGAGTTTATGATCAGATTATTCATGAGAAATATTTGAGTCTTCTCTGAACTCTTTTATGCATGATTATATAGCTTTGCATTTCTCTCCGATCTATCGATTTGGTTTGGCCTACTAGATTGATTTATCTTGCAATGGGAGAGGTGCTTTGTGATGGGTTCAATCTTGCGGTGCTCAATCCCAGTGACAGAAAGGGACATGACACGCATTTGTATTGTTGCCATTAAGGATAAAAAGATGGGGTTTAATCATATTGCTTGAGTTTACTTTGTCTACATCATGTCATCTTGCTTAAGGCGTTACTCTGTTTCATACTTAATACCCTAGATGCATGCTGGATAGCGGTCGATGGGTGGAGTAATAGTAGTAGATGCAGGCAGGAGTTGGTCTACTTGTCTCAGACGTGATGCCTATATACATGATCATTGCCATGAATCCTTCATAATTATTTGCTTTTCTATCAATTTCCCAACAGTAATTTGTTCACCCACCGTATGCTATGTGTTCGAGAGAGAAGCCTCTAGTGAAAACTATGGCTCCTGGGTCTACTTTATCATATATATAAAACTTAAAAATACCTTGCTGTAATTTATTTAATTTTATTTTATTTAGTATTTTAGTTTATTTATTTATCTCTATAAGATTTAATCCTTGCAAATAACTGCTAAGAGGATTGACAACCCTCTTATTTGCGTTGGGTGCAAGTGTTTGCTCTTGTGTGTGCAGGTGCGCTGAACCGAATTTTGCTTGGTTCTCCTACTGGATTGATAACCATGATTCTTAACTGAGGGAAATACTTATCTCTACTATACTGCATCATCCTCTCCTCTTCGGGGAAATACCAACGCAGTCTAAGAGTAGCAGGAAGAATTTCTCGCGCCGTTGCCGGGGAGACATCATCAAAATTACCAAGTACCTTCGCACAAACTATCATCCACTTGCATTTATTTTATTTGCCTTTTATTTTCATTTGCCTCTCGTTTTCATCTCCCCCACTTCTAATTTTTTTTTACAAAAACACAAAAATATTTTTATTTGCTTGTTTGCAAGTTTGCTTGCTTCGTCACGATGTCTCAAGAAAATACAAAATTGTGTGACTTTTCCAATACTAATAATAATGATTTTATTAGTACTCCTATTTCTCCTCCCACCACTAGTGCGTAGTCGTGTGACATTAATGCTGCTTTGCTTAATCTTGTTATGAAAGAATAATTTTCTGGTAGTCCTAATGAAGATGATGCATCCCATATAAATACTTTCGTTGAGCTTTGTGATATGCAAAAGAAGAAAAATGTGGATTATGATATTGTCAAATTAAAATTATTTCCATTCTCACTACGAGATCGCGCTAAAACTTGGTTCTCATCCTTGCCTAGAAATAGTATTGATTCTTGGGATAAGTGTAATGATGCTTTTATTACCAAGTATTTTCCTCCCGCTAAGATTATTTCTTTAAGAAATCAAATTATGAATTTCAAGCAACTTGAGCATGAACATGTTGCATAATCTTGGGAGAGAATGAAACTAATGATAAGGAATTGCCCAACACATGGCTTAAATTTATGGATGATCATACAAAAAATTTATGCGGGACTAAACTTTGTTTCTAGAAATTTGCTAGACTTTGTCGCAGGTGGTAATTTTATGGAAATTACATTGGTATAAGCTACAAAACTTCTTGACAATATCATGACAAATTATTCCTAATGGCACACTGAACGAACTCCAACTGGTAAGAAGGTAAATTTTGTTGAAGAAATTAATACTTTGAGTGATAAGCTGGATGCTTTATTGAAATTGGTTGCTAGTAAAAATGCTCATATTGCTCCTAATGATGTGCCATTGTCTACCTTGATTGAGCAAAATAATGATGCTATTGATGTGAATTCTGTCTCTAGAAATAATTTCAACAACAATGCTTATAGGGGTAATTTCAATCCTAGACCGTTTCCTGGAAATTCCTCTAATAATTATGGCAATCCCTATGGTAATTCTTATAATAATAATAATAGGATACCTACTGATCTTGAAAGTAATATTAAAGAATTTATTAATTCTCAAAAGAATTTCAATGCTATGATAGAAGAAAAATTGAATAGAGTTGATGAATTAGCTAGGAACATGGATAGAATTTCTCATGATGTGGAAAATCTCAAAACTAAAATTTTGCCACCCAAGCATGATATAAATGAGTCTATTAAAACTATCCATGTCTGCATTAATGAAAGTAAAGAAAGGGCCGCTAGGTTGAGAGCTAAGCAAGAATTTCTAGAAAAAACGATTCCACCCGGTTTCTATCGTAGTAATGATGAGGATATTAAAATGATTGGTGTCACTCCTATTTAATCATTATTTAGTAACATAAAACTTGATGAAAAAGGGACTGGAGAAGAGTCAACTTTAGATAGAAGAGTCCCAATTGCTTGGAGGGTGATAATCTTGATGATAAAAATGAAAAAAGTGGGTTTGGAGAGGTCAAAACTTTAAATAGTAATGCACCCACTACTTTGGATTACAAGGACTTCAATTATGATAGTTGTTCTATAATTGAGTGTATTTCCTTGTTGCAATCCATGATTAATTCACCAAATGCATATGAACAAGATAAAGCTTTCACTAAACATACTGTAGAAGTCATGATGAAAGCGCATGAAGAAAAACTTGAGTTGGAAGTTTCAATTCCTAGAAAATTACAAGATGAATGGGAACCTACTATTAAAGTCAAAATTAAGGATTATGAATGTAATGCCCTTTGTGATCTTGGTGCTAGCGTTTCCACTATACCAAAGTCTTTGTGTGATGTGCTAGGTCTCCCCGATATGGATCCTTGTTCCCTTAATTTGCATCTTGCGGATTCCACTATTAAAAAGCCATTGGGTAGAATAAATGATGTGCTTATTCTTGCAAATAGAAATTATGTGCCCATGGACTTTATTGTTCTTGATATTGAATGCAATCCTTCTTGCCCCATAATACTTGGTAGGCATTTTCTACGAACAATAGGTGCTATTATTGATATGAAAGAAGGTAATATAAGGTTTCAATTTCCATTAAAGAAGGGGATGGAACACTTTCCTAGAAAGAGAATTAAGGCACCTTATGAATCTATTATGAGTGCCACCTATGGAATTAACTTGAAGGATGACAACACTTGAAACTATGCATTATGCCTAGCTAGGGGCATAAAACAATAGCGCTTGTTGGGAGGCAACCCAATGAATAAAATAAAATTTTGTTTTTACCTACTGTTTTTGAGTGTTTACACAACTATAGCCTCTGTTATGATTGTATTTTTATCTTTTAATTAGTGTATGTGCCAAGTAATGCCTTTGGGATGATGTTGATGATAGTATAATTGATGTTGTTTGGAAAACAAAAAGTTTTGCATCCAGTGCTGGAATTTTGATTCTGTACTAGAGCGTCAGAAAAATCTGAAAGTTTTACACAGTATTGGTATATGAATTTTTTTACATTTTCCTAATTTTTCAGAATTTTTGGAGTTACAGAAGTACGGCTTTTAAATAGATGTTTACAGACTATTCTGTTTTAGACAGACTCTATTTTTGTTGCATAGTTTGCTTATTTTGATGAATCTATGGATCGTATCGGGGGGTATGATTCATTGAGAAGTTGGAGTACAGTAGTATTATGTCAATATTAAATATGAATCAATTTACAACAGTACCTAAAGTTTAAGATTTGTTTGTTATACTAACGGATCTCACGAGGTTTCTGTTGAGTTTTGTGTGCTGAAGTTTTCAAGTTTTGGGTTAGACTACGATGGATAAAGGAATAAGGAGCGGCAAGAGCCTAAGCTTGGGGATGCCCAAGGCACCCCAAGGTAATATTCAAGGAAGACTCAAGCGTCTAAGCTTGGGGATGCCCCAGAAGGCATCCCCTCTTTATTCTATAATCTATCGGTAACTCACTTGGAGCTATATTTTTATTCATCACATGATATGTGTTTTACTTGGAGCGTCTTGTGATATAGTTTGTTTGCTTTTGTTTGTTTTTTACTTTTTCACAATCATCTTTGCTGAACACACCTTTTTGAGAGGGACACACATTATTCGTGATTTGTTAGAATACTCTATGTGCTTCACTTATATCTTTTGAGCTAGGCAGTTGCTCTAGTGCTTCACTTATATCTTTTAGAGCACGGCGGTGGTTATATTTTAAAGAAATAGTTGCACTCTCATGCTTCACTTATATCTTTTTGAGAGTCTAATGATTAGCAATGGTAATATGCACGGGTTATGAATTTTGTCCTCATATGATAGGTATTCAAGAGGGATATAATAAAAACTTTCATGTAGATCACTGAATATGATAAGTTTGATTCCTTGCAACAGTTTTGCAATATTAAGATGGTAATATGTGGGAGGTGCTACTAGATAATTGTGGTTTAGTAAGAATATTGGTGTTAAGGTTTGTGATTCCCGAAGCATGCACGTATGGTCTGTCGTTATGCTAAGAAGTTGGAGCATGATTTATTCTTGATTGTCTTCCTTTGTGTGGCGGTCGGGGGCGCGCGATGGTTAACTCCTACCAACCCCCCCCCCCTAAGGGCAAGTGTAGTAGTACTTTGCTTCGAGGGCTAATAAACTGTCGCAATAAGTATGTGAGTTCTTTATGACTAATGTGAGTCCATGGATTATACGCACTCTCACCCTTCCGCAATTTGCTAGCCTCTTCGGTACCGTGCATTGCCCTTTCTCACATCTAGAGTTGGTGCAAACTTTGTCGGTGCATCCAAACCCCGTGATATGATACGCTCTATCACATATAAGCCTCTTTATATCTTCCTCAAAACAGCCACCATACCTACCTATCATGGCATTTCCATAGCCATTCCGAGATATATTGCCATGCAACTTCCACCATTCCATTTTTATGACACACATCGTCATTGTCATATTGCTTTGCATGATCATATAGCTGACATAGTATTTGTGGCTCAGCCACCATTCATCATTTTTATACATGTTACGCTAGCATCATTGCACATCCTGGTACACTGCCAGAGGCATTCATATAGAGTCATATTTTTGTTCTAGTATCGAGTTGTAATATTGAGTTATAAGTAAATAAAAGTGTGATGATCATCATTATTAGAGCATTGTCCCAGTGAGGAAAGAATGGTGGAGACTAATGAGTCCTCGAAAAAGCGGGGATGAGGTCCATGAGACCGTTCTAAATAAAAAAAAAGAGGCCGAAAAGAGCCCACAAAAAATGAGAGAAAAAGAGAGAAGGGGCAATGTTACTATCCTTTTTCCACACTTGTGCTTCAGAGTAGCACCATGTTTTTCATATAGAGAGTCTCCTATTTTGTCACTTTCATATACTAGTGGGAATTTTTCATTATAGAACTTGGCTTGTATATTCCGATGATGGGCTTCCTCAAATGCCCGAGGTCTTCATGAGCAAGCAAGTTGGATGCACACCCACTTAGTTTTCATGTTGAGCTTTCATACACTTATAACTCTTAGTGCATCCGTTGCATGGCAATCCCTACTCCTCGCATTGACATCAATTGATGGGCATCTCCATAGCCCGTTGATTAGCCTCGTTGATGTGAGACTATCTTCTTATTTTTGACTTCCCCTTATTGATCTCTACCACCACACTCTATTACACCCATAGTGCTATATCCATGGCTTGCGCTCATGTATTGCGTGGGGGTTGAAAAAACTGAAGCGCGTTAAAAGTATGAATCAATTGCTTGGCTAAAACCGGGGTTGTTCCTGATAAATATTTTGTGCTAAGAAGATGGAGCATGACAGGATTGTATGATTTTGTAGGGATAACGTTCTTTAGCATTTTTATTTTGAAAGACATGATTGTTTATTAGTATGCCTGAGTATTGATGTCTTTATATCAAACTATAGACTATTTCTTTGAATCATTCGGATCTTATTATTCATACCGTAAGAGAAAGATTACATGATGAAACATGATAGGTAGCATTCCACATCAAAAATTCTGTTTTTATCATTTACCTACTCGAGGACGAGCAGGAATTAAGCTTGGGGATGCTTGATACGTCTCCAACGTATCTATAATTTTTGATTGTTCCATGCTATTATCGTATCAATCTTGAATGTTTTATATGCAATTATATGCCATTATATATCATTTTTTGGGACTAAACTATTAACCCAGTGCCCAGTGTCAGTTGCTGTTTTCTGCTTGTTTTTGCCTTTTCAGAAAATCATTATCGAAAAGTGTCCAAACAAGAAAAAAACTTTGGATTAATTTTTTCTGTACCAAAAGAGACCCACGAAGATTCGGGAGAAGACCAAAAGAGCCGCGAGGAGGTGGCAAGCCTGGAGGGCGCGCCCAGGGGGGTAGGACGCGCCCCCAGGCTTGTGGGCCCCTCGTTGCCCCTCCTGACTTAATTCCAGCGCTATAAATTCCCAAATATTCCCAATATACCAAAAAGACAGAAGAGAAAACCTTTCCGCCGCCGCAAGCCTCTGTTCTTCCGCGATTCCATCTGGAGGCCTTTTCCGGTACTCTGCCGGAGGGGGAATCGATCACGGAGGGCTTCTTCATCAACCTTGCTGCCCTTCCGATGATGTGTGAGTAGTTTACAACAGACCTAGGGGTCCATAGCTAGTAGCTAGATGGCTTCTTCTCTCTTTGATCTTCAATACCATGTTCTCCTCGATGTTCTTGGAGTTCTATCCGATGTAATCTTCTTTTGCGGTGTGTTTGTTGGGATACGATGAATTGTGAGTTTATGATCAGATTATTCATGAGAAATATTTGAGTCTTCTCTAAACTCTTTTATGCATGATTATATAGCTTTGCATTTCTCTCCGATCTATCGATTTGGTTTGGCCTACTAGATTGATTTATCTTGCAATGGGAGAGGTGCTTTGTGATGGGTTCAATCTTGCGGTGCTCAATCCCAGTGACAGAAAGGGACATGACACATATTTGTATTGTTGCCATTAAGGATAAAAAGATGGGGTTTAATCATATTGCTTGAGTTTACTTTGTCTACATCATGTCATCTTGTTTAAGGCGTTACTCTGTTTCATACTTAATACCCTAGATGCATGCTGGATAGCGGTTGATTGGTGGAGTAATAGTAGTAGATGCAGGCAGGAGTCGGTCTAATTGTCTCGGACGTGTTGCCTATATACATGATCATTGCCATGAATCCGTCATATTTATTTGCTTTTCTATCAATTGCCCAACAGTAATTTGTTCACACACCGTATGCTATGTGTTCGAGAGAGAAGCCTCTGGTGAAAACTATGGCCCCCGGGTCTACTTTATCATATATAAAAAAGCTAAAAATACCTTGCTGCAATTTATTTACTTTTATTTTATTTAGTATTTTAGTTTATTTATTTATCTCTATAAGATTTAATCCTTGCAAATAACCGCTAAGAGGATTGACAACCCTCTTATTTGCGTTGGGTGCAAGTGTTTGCTCTTGTGTGTGCAGGTGCGCTTAACGGAATTTTGCTTGGCTCTCCTACTGGATTGATAATCTTGGTTCTTAACTAAGGGAAATACTTATCTCTACTATACTGCATCATCCTCTCCTTTTCGGGGAAATACCAACGCAGTCTACAAGTAGCATCATGCACCGCGCATCGGAGGTACACCTCCAGGCATTGGTTGACACGTTCCATCTGGCCATCAGTCTGGGGATGATACGCCGTGGAGTACAGTAGTTTGGTACCGGCGACAGCGAGCAGCTCGCGCCACATTGCGCTGGTGAACACCTTGTCTCTATCGGAGACGATCGAGTGCGGCACGCCGTGTAGCTTGATGACGTTCTCCCAGAAGGCGCGGGAGACCTGCGTCACGTTGAACGGGTGGCGGAGCGGTATGAAGTGCGCATACTTGGTGAGGTGGTCGACAACGACCATGATTGCGTCATGTCCCTCTGATTTGGAAAGGCCCTTGACAAAATCCATGGTTAGATCCTGCCATGGTTCTTAAGGTATTGGTAGTGGTTGAAGCTTGCCGGCTGGGTGCGTGTGCTCGTGTTTGGCATGCTGGCAGATGGCGCACTGCTTCACATAGTCTTCGACGGCACGTTTCAATCCAGGCCATGCGAAGAGCTTGCGGACGCGGTGGTAGGTGGTCGTGTCGCCAGAGTGGCGGCCGACTGCACAGTGATGGATTGCGGCGATGAGCTTGGTCTGGAGAGCCAAGTTGGCGCCAATCCACAAGCGGTCGTGTTGCCTAATGACGCCTTGCTGCAGAGTGCGCCCTTGGTCGTCATTGTTGTTGATGGGGAGCAGCTCCTGGGCGTCAGGATCCATCTCATAGGAGTTGGCGACCTCCTGGAGCCACTGTGGTTGGCACATGGACAGGGCGTCGAGCGCGAGCAGATGGCTGACTCGCGAGGACGCGTCGGCGGCGCTGTTGTCCGTGCCCTTGTACCGGAAGGAGAATTGCAGGCGCACCATCATGGACATGGCCTTGCGCTACAGATCGGTCGCGAGCTGCTAGTCGCCGAGCGCGCATAAGCTTTTGTGGTCGGTGACGATCTCGAAAGGGGCTCGCTGGAGATAGGGCGGCCACTTGTCGACTGCCATCATGACGGCTAAGAACTCCTTCTCGTAGGTGGTGAGTTTCTTATTGCGCACCCCCAAAGCTTTGCTAAGGTAGGCGACAGGGTGGCCATCTTGTGTGAGGACCGCGCCCACGCCGGTGTCGCACACATCGGTCTCGATGGCGAACGGGTGCGTGAAGTCTGAGAGCGCGAGCACGGGCGTGCTCACCATGGCCTGCTTGAGCATGACGAAGGCGTCTTGTGCCTTGGCATTCTAGTGGAAGCCTTTCTTCATCAGCATCTGGGTCATTGGTTTGGAGATGATGCTGTAGTGGGGAACAAACTTGTGGTAGTAGCCGGTGAGGCCGAGAAAGCCCTGCAGATCGCTCGCCGTCGTGGGCACGAGCCAAGCGTTCATGGCGCTGGTCTTGCTTGAGTCTGTGGCGACGTCGTCCTTCGAGATGATGTGGCCCAGGTACTCAATGCTCGTCTGCGCGAACGGGCACTTGGTTGCCTTGGCGAATAGTTGGTGCTCACGCAGGAGGCTTAATATAGGTGACGCGGAGGTGCTCCTTGTGTTCCTGCAGGTCAGTACTGAAGACCAAGATATCGTCAAGGAAAATGATGATGAACTTACGAACATAGCGCCCAAACACCGTGTTCATCAAGCACTGAAAAGTGGCCAGGGCATTGCAGACGCCGAACGGCATCACCCGAAAGTGATAATGGTTGTGATGTGTCTTGATAGCAGTTTTCTCCTCATCTTCTTCACACATACGGATTTGATGATAGCCGACGCGCAAATCAATCTTGGAGACGTAGGCGGCGCCGGCCAATTCATCGAGCAGCTCGTCCACAACGGGCAACAAGAACTTGTTCTTACTGTCGCGGAGTTCAGTCGTTTGAAATCAACGCAATACCGGGGCTATGTAGGGGATCATACTGTGTGCGATCACACCTGACTGCAACATGTCCTGCACTTTCTTCTCGCTCTCATCTTTCTGCGCCGGTGAGTAGCGATAAGGTTTGGTGTTAATAGGAGTGGTGCCTGGTTCGAGGTTAATCCCGTGGTCGTCTTGGCGGCGCGTTGGCAGGGTGCATGGCTCGAGAAAACATCTTCGAATTCAGTTAATAGTTTCTAAATGCTGGGTGGCACCGGTGTGGTTTCAGTTTTGTCTGCTGGTTCAACTGTGACCAGTGTCACGGTCCAAATATCGTTGGCCACTTCCATTCAGTGGAGCTCATAGGCATCAGGTTCAGAGATCTTGGGAAGATCAGCTGAACGGGCTCCTTGGAACTGCACTGTCTTGCCGGTTGTCTCGAACGTGATTGTATTTAGTTGCCAGCAGCAATTCATCGGGTTGTGCGCTGATAGCTAATCGACACCCAACACACCATCGTATGCACTTAATGGAAGCACATGTAGATGTGTATGGAAGGTGTGGCCTGGTACTTGCCATGCCAGATTGCAGACATTTTGATTGCAGTGAAGCCGTTGGCCATTTGCAACACGCACAGAGACAGGCGGCAGAGGCTCAGCTTTTGCCGATAGGCGAGCAGTTAACGCCTCACTGATGAAATTGTGCGTACTCCCGGAATCAACCAGCAGCAACATGATTTGATCGCCCACTTGAGCTCTAAGGCGAATTGTAGATGGTGTTTCCTCGCCGGAGAGGGCGTGCTAAGATAAGGAGAAGCATTCATGTTCCTGTGCGGCTGGTGTATCCAACAGTTGCAGGGCATGGACCGTGTCGTCAAAGAGGATTTCACCAAAATTGCTCACCTCAATCATCAGTACTTGTCCGGTGTGTTTGCACTGGTGTTCTCGTGAGTATTTGTCTCCACAACGAAAGCACAGTCCATTTGCTCGCCGGAACTCATGCAATTGCTGCTCTCTGTTGTAGTCGTCGCCTCCTGGCTTGGGGGCGCAACTGCACGGGCTGGAATTGGTACTGGAGGCGGAGGCGGCCGTCCCGCAGGTGCAAAGCGGTGTCGCGGTACCCGTTGCAGCTCCAGTTCCTCTTCTTGAATTCGAGCAAAGACTGTCGCGTGGGTAATGCTGTTTGGAGCCTGAAGACGCACTCCCAGATGCCGAGAAGAAACTGAGATACGAAGAATTTGGGGCTCAACGAGGGATCAAGTGACATCAAATGGTACATAAGTGTCTCGAATTGCTGGCGGTACTCCTGCATGTCGCTTGTCTGACGCAGATGCACCAAACTGTTCATCTGAATCTCAAACTCTTCTGGCCCAAACTCCTCTTCCACTGCTGCTCTGAACACTATCCAATCGAGGCCTAGGTGTGTCTGCCGGAAGGCTTGAAACCACATCGCAGCGACACCGTCCATGTATAGCGTAACGGTAGTCACCCAATTGTGCGACGACACTCTATAGAGCTCGAAGTACGACAGACAGCGCTCGAGCCAAAGACGTGGAGCCGTGCCCCTCGAACCGGGGAAAATCATGTTTAGGTGGCTTGTTGTAGTAGTCGTGCGCGACGTCGTGATCGAAACGCGTCGGTGACCTTGCGGGCAATAGGGGTGGCCCATGGTTAACGAGGCGGACGAATGGAAGTTGGGTTGCGTCGTTGGTGTAGAGCAGTTGAGGAGGTAGCAGTCTGTGATGTACAGAACCCTCTGCTCACGGTTGACCTTATGAATTCATGGATACATAGTAGTTGAGAGGAATTGGAGAGGGGAATTGGGAAGGAGAGATACAGCTTGGGGAAGAAGAAGAAGTCTAGATGGGGAAGAAACGACTAAGTATCAATTACATTGCCTGCCTAACGTGGCTAGCCAACTGGGTATTTAACCGTCCACTCACATGGGCTTCCTACAGGCCCAATCCCTTCTCCTGGCCCAATGGTCCATAGCCCTTTGACTTGTCTTCTGGCCTTGTCGAACACCCCGTGTCGATCAGCTCCCTCTGCACCGTCGTTGGCCAACCTCTTGTCAGTAATAGAGCTCTAGTACTGACATTGCCGTCCTCTTGAGCTTCAGACTGTCCCCAGGCTGGAGCAGTGGGATAACGGAGTTTGAGCGTGTCATAGTTCTCCCAAGTAGCAGCTTCCGCCGGTAGTCCTGTCCACTGTATCAAAACCTGCAGTAGAGCAGTGTCGCCCTTCTTTACCAGTTTCCTTTCTAAGATAATCTCAGGTTGAACCGCACGACTGGAAAGGTCAACAGGAGCCGGTAAAGTCGAGAAGACAGGAGTATGATCTGGAACAAACTCTTTGAGTTGCGAGACATGAAAGACCGGATGAATTTGTGCAGCTGCTGGTAACTGCAGTTTATATGCTGCTGGTCCAATCCGCTCCACAATTTGAAAGGGACCATAAAACTTGTAGGACAATTTGGCACAAGGGCGATTAACCACAGTTGTCTGAGCATAAGGCTGTAACTTTAAAAACACTTCATCCCCTACTGAAAACAATCTGGGTGTTCTGTTTTTGTCTGCATAGTGCTTCATCTTGGCTTGAGCCTTAAGCAAGTGTGCTTTCAATATTGCAATGTGAGCCTGGTGTTCTCGCAGCCATTGCTCCACATCCACATTGTCAGATTGTAGCAGATTAGGAAAAACTCCATAAGTTGGTTCATATCCATATAGTGCCTTGAAGGGAGAGCACTCCAGAGATGAATGATAATTTGTATTGTACCAAAATTCAGCCAAGGGTAGCCAAGCATGCCATTTAGTGGGAGTATCATGAACTGCACACCTGAGAAACATCTCCAGACATTGGTTCACCCTCTCACTCTGTCCATCTGTTTGGGGGTGATAAGCAGTACTCATGAGCAGCTTGGTGTCCCACAGTTTGAACAGATCTTTCCAAAAATGACTGGTGAATATCTTGTCCCTATCAGACACAATGGTGTGTGGTGGTCCATTCAACTTGACAACCGTGTGGAGAAAAGCTTTGGCCACCACAGGAGCAGAAAAGGGGTGTTTCAAAGGAATGAAGTGGGCATATTTTGTAAATCTGTCTACTACTACCAAGATCACTGTGTATCCCTCAGATTTAGGAAGAGCTTCAATGAAATCCATTGTAATATCTTGCCAGGGACCTGCAGGAACAAGAAGAGGTTGGAGAAGTCCTGGGGATTTGAGGTGCTCATGCTTGGCCTGTTAACAAACAGTACATTGGTGAACAAAATCTATGATGTCTTGTTTCAACCCTGTCCACACAAACAACTTCCTAACTCTTTGATAAGTAGCCTGTATGCCAGAATGGCCTCCCACATCACTTGCATGGAATGCAGAAATAAGTTTTGTTTTTAAAGCTTGATTTGCTCCAATCCAAATTCTGCCTTGTTGTTTGATCACACCCTTATCCAAAGAATATTCTGAAGTATCATCAGAAGCAATAGCTAGTTTCTGTAGCAATTCTTGAGCATGTGAATCCACTTCATAGGAGTTGATCACTTCTTGCAGCCACACGGGCTGGCTGCTAGATGTAGTTGCCACTGCTAACAAATGTCCCACTCTCGAGAGAGCATCAGCTGCCAAATTCTCACTGCCCTTTTTGTATTGAAACTGGAACTGGAGCCCCACTAATTTAGTCATTGCTTTCTTTTGCACATCAGTGGTGAGAACTTGATCTTCTAATTGGCACAAACTTTGGTGATCAGTCTTGATGATAAATGGACCTCTTTGTAAATAAGCTCTCCACTTCTCTACAGCCATCATAATAGCTAAAAATTCCTTCTCATAAATTGATAAGGATTGGTTTTTCACTCCAAGAGCCTTGCTGTAAAAAGCAACAGGGTGACCTCCCCGAGTCAGTACAGCCCCAATCCCTGTAGCACAAGCATCTGTTTCAATGCAAAATTGTTGATCAAAGTTGGGTAGCACCAATACAGGTGTGGTCATCATGGCAGCTTTCAATTTCTCAAATGCTTGTTGTGCCTCTGGAGTCCACACAAAGGCTTGTTTCTTCAAAAGTTGTGTGAGTGGCTTAGCAATAATGCCATAACTTTGCACAAATTTTCTATAGTACCCTGTAAGTCCCAAAAACCCTCTTAATTCAGTAGTGGTTTGAGGAGTAGGCCATTGAGCCATAGCCATAGTTTTGTCAGGGTCAGTTTGCACTCCTTTATCAGAAATAATATGTCCCAAATATTCCAACTGCTGCTGAGCAAAACTGCATTTAGTGCCTTTGACAAAAAACTGATGCTCTATGAGAATTTGCAACACAATCCTGAGATGTTCCAAATGCTCTTCTAGAGTTTCACTGTATACTAAAATGTCATCCATAAAAATCAACACAAACTTCCTCAAGTGCTTAGCAAAAATCCAATTCATAATGCACTGAAATGTGGAAGGTGCATTGGTGAGACCAAAGGGCATGACTCTGAACTGGTAGTGTCCACTGTGGGTTTTGAATGCAGTTTTATGTTCATCCTCTGGCACCATTCTAATTTGATGATAACCAGACCTGAGGTCTAACTTAGAGAACCATTTAGTTCCACTCAGCTCATCCAACAGTTCATCCACTATTGGCATAGGAAATTTGCTCTTGACTGTAATGGAATTCAACTTCCTGTAGTCCACACAAAATCTCCAAGAGCCATCCTTCTTTTTCACCAAAAGAACAGGAGAAGCAAAGGAACTAAGACTGGGAGTTATAGTACCAGCTTTGAGCATATCAGCCACTTGTCTCTCTATCTCATCCTTTTGCAAAGGTGAGTATCTGTAGGGTTTAGAATTTACTGTTGCAGCTCCTGGTAACAAATGAATAGCATGATCTAACGTTCTGGCAGGAGGTAAGTCAGTAGGTTCCTTGAACACATCTGCAAACTCTTGCAACAAGGGCTGAACAGAATCAGGCACAGTAACAGTGGTTTTGTCAAATACTGGGTGTATTAATGCCACTGCCCAAATATCATTTCCTTTATGCCATTTATGGTTTGTTCCAATGTGACCTCCTTCATGTCAGAGGTGGTAGTGGCAGCAATCCCTTGCAGTTTAACCAAACTGTCTTTATGATTGAACTGTATCCACTTGTCCTTCCAGTGACACATCATTTCTCCTTGCGTTTGCAGCCAATCCATACCTAGGATCAGATCATATCCTCCCAAATCAATGACCTTAAAGTCATACTCAAATGTCTACCCTTGTATCCACCAATTTAGCTGTGGTACCTCAGAATTGCATACTAATTTCTCCCCATTAGCTACAGTGACAGCTATTTCCTTGGGAAGCTGCTGAGGTGTGACTTGAATTCTAGGGAGCAGAGCTGAATCCATGAAGCTATGAGTGCTACCAGAGTCCAAGAGTATCAGAACCACCTGATTGCCAATGAGAGATCGCAGACGAATGGTCCGCGGATGATCAGCTCCTGACAAATCATTGACAGATAAATGCATTTCTTGCAAGGCAGTTTCTTGTTCTTCAACCGCATCTAGGATGTCATCAGACAAGATTGTCTCAGCTACACTGGTCATTGCCATAACTGCATTAGGAGTGGGAGGTTTCACACACGTATGGCCAGGTGTATATTTGTCGCCACAGCTGAAACATAAACCATTGGTTCGTCTAAATTCCTTCAACTGCCTGGCTTTCCACAACTCGCCAGCCGGTGGTGTGTTTAGACGAGTGTCAGGCTTGAAGAATGTATTTCTGTTGCCAACACTTCTATTGGATCGAGCATGTTGGACAATTTCTTCTTGGATGAGTGCATATGACGCTACTTCACTGACAGTGGCTGGTATCTGCATATCCACAGCAGCCCAGAGTTCCTCTTTGAGGCCGAGGATAAACCGTGTCACCAGGAATGTGTCACTCACAGTCGGCTCATATAACAGAAGTTGATACACCAACTAGGTGAACTCCCTTTTGTACTTTGCTACTGATCCGGATTGTTTAAGCAACAAAAGAGCTCTCATCTTTGTGCGATGGACATTCAAATCAAACTCCTGCATGACAGCCACTCGAAACTCATTCCAACACGGCCATTGATGCAGGGCCTTGTAAGCGTGGAACCAATTTGCTGCATCTCCTGACAGATGCAATGTAGCTGACGTGACCTTGAATTCCTCCGGAATAGCATACAGAGAAAAATACGCCTCACACCCATTGAGCCAGATGCACACATCTTCCCCCTCAAAGCGAGGAAAATCCATCTTTGGCATCCAAGGTTTCTTCGGCTGAAATTCTGTCCCTGAATGCTCTGCTTCGTGATGTACCATTTGAGGCACAAACACAGGTGGTGGAACTGGTGGACGCCCCTGCGGCGGAGGCATACCTAGGATTCCATCGCCTGCCAACAGACCCTGAGGGGATTGCTTAGAACCCAAATCCCTAGCAGCCGCTGCCTGCTCCTGTCTGATTTCTCCAATCGATTTCATCGTGAGACTGACATTGTTTTGCACTATGTGCATCTGTTCGGCTTGCGCTGCAAACTGTTGATCAAAGGAATCCAACCGACGAAAGAGATCATCGAGCTTACTCAACTTGTCGCCGACATTTTGTAGCATCTGCAACTGCTCTCCAACCCGTGCCTCGATCGTCTCCATGGCGTCCACCACAAGACGCGTCTGCTGGTTCGGCTTTGGGGGTGCCGGAGTCGCCAGCTTCACCGCCTGCCAGGAATCGGCGAGTACCAGGGAGTTTTACAGCCGCCGCTAACCCCTTCCTCTGCAACCGACCCCTTGCCGCCGCCCTTTAGCGCCAATCGAGCAGCCGCACCGGAATTTCACACACACAGGAGATCTGTGTGCAACCATGAGCTACGCTCGATCCGCCGCCGAATAAATCACCGCCGCCGCTGAAGACGCCGCCGTGCCGCACCGGAATTGCAGCCACCCACCGCCGCCGCAGACCCAGCCAACGGACGGGAATTTTACGAGAGAACCCAACCCGACCGCCGCCGAGCCCGATCCCGCCGCCGATCGACCCAAATCTGATACCAACTGTGATGTACAGAACCCTCTGCTCACGGTTGACCTTATGAATTCATGGATACATAGTAGTTGAGAGGAATTGGAGAGGGGAATTGGGAAGGAGAGATACAGCTTGGGGAAGAAGAAGAAGAAGTCTAGATGGGGAAGAAACGACTAAGTCTCAATTACAATGCCTGCCTAACGTGGCTAGCCAACTGGGTATTTAACCCTCCACTCACATGGGCTTCCTACAGGCCCAACCCCTTCTCCTGGCCCAATGGTCCATAGCCCTTTAACTTGTCTTCTGGCCTTGTCGAACACCCCGTGTCGATCAGCTCCCTTTGCACCATCGTTGGCCAACCTCTTGTCAGTAATAGAGCTCTAGTACTGACACAGTCGGGTCGTGGTGGGTGGAATTGTTGTCGGGGTGATGATCGGTGGTGGTGGGGGGGGGGGTGGTTCGACAAACCCATGGCGGCGGTGACTCCGGATGGTGAAGTTGCCCCCGCCATGGGATCTGCTGGCAGTGGGGATTTTAGTGCCTCGTCCACATCTGCCTGGGTTAGATCTATCTGCTTGGCGAGATTTTTGAGCTCGTGGGAGACTTGCTTGTTGTAAGCAAGTTGGGCTTGGAAACGCTTGTCGGCGGTGATCTGGTTTGCATCGAGATGGTGGATGACCGTCTCGAGCAAGGTCTTCAACTGCTCCATGGTTTCCGACATGGCTTCGAGTACGCGGCGGGTCTGAGCTGACGGTTTGGATGGCGGCGGCGGCGTCTCGCTCCAAATCGGATCGAACCCCGAGCAGGATTTTGGGCGAGCTCATCGGAGTGGCTCGCACCTGGCACGATGGATATTACTGATCGATCTAGAGATTGTGAGATCGGCGGCGGCGGCGATTTGGTGTTTTTTTTGTTATGCTCTGAATACCAGATTGTAATGCCCTAGGGGTACAGATCGAGAGTTGGGGAAAAGGAGAGCAGAGAGTAGGTGAGAGGAGCTTGCGAGAGGGGAAAGGGATCTGAGTTCTTCTCCGTTCGTGCCGTTCTCCGTCGTCACGCGAGTCTCAAGTATCCACACTTACACGGCTGTGGGACATACGCACACACGCTACAAGGCCGAGGCCCAATATGCCACGCAGGGCGCTACAAGTTCAGTTAACTGAACTTGCACTTCATCAGTCTGCTGCAGATGCAGTATCAACAGCTGCAGGTGCGACAACGCATGTTCACGTCCATTACACCTACTTGAAAATTTTCTAACCCTTCCCTTATTCTATAACTCTATAAATCTCTCCTCAAAATTGAGGTATTAAAAGTAGTGTGGAGCTAACCTTTCCCCCAAATTTAACTCCGCAAAATCGGAAATGTGCACAAACAAGTCATTCGAAACTCAAATTAAAACTAGATTAGACCACTGTGCTTAATTGTACATAACCGACCATAATTAAACATCATAGTACTGACATTAAACTAATTACAACTCAATTCGAGCTAATTAGAGCTAAACGAGCTAAGCATAAACTAATCCTTGTCGGTGAGACATTGTAGATAACCGGCGTCGTGCTGGAGCCCGATGCCTCGTCGTCGTGGGTACCCCTCATCATCTTCCAGCAGTTCAATGTCGGTGTCACTGAGGCCGACGATGTCTCGATGTGGGGCGGAGGCGGAAGGAAAGAAAGCCTTAGCCTTTTCGTGGGGCGCGTGCTTCTCTTTTGTTTTGTTGCGGTGGCAATGTGGTGTGGCCTGCCTGTGTGAGTAACGTGACTATGAGCAACGTCTAAAACGCGGTAGGTGGGGGGTTTGATGTTTGAACCAGTACTACTAACATGTTATTATTTGAATTTTTTAATTCGATCTTAGAGTTCAAGGAGGGTACATACCATATGAAAGCCACAATCATGTCACAACACACGTTTGGACGTCCAATACATGCAGCAGAAATTTTGCTATATTTTTTCTTAGAGTAATTAGCAAAAAGAACTATCAAAATTCGGCTAAGGGTTTCAAAAACATACTACCACATTATTTTGTTTGAAAAATTACTACCACTTTGGGTCTAATTTTTTGCAAAAAAACCCACTAGTGATGTAACATCCCCATGTAATAGCTACAGTGATCACCCTTTTGATACTGCCAAGTCACCATGATTAACAGTGCTGAATCATCATTAGGATCATATCTCATTTCAAATTCCAATTCAAATTGAAATTCAAATATAAAGTGAAAATAAAAGTTGTTCAAATTGAAAACTAAAATGTTCATAATATTGCAAATAATTTAGGAGCAATTATAAAAATATAATCAACATTAATTGCATTGGTTAAGTGACTCTAACATCCTAAAACAGAACCATAACAGCAATATTTAATACCTTTTTATTTAATTAAAATTCAATTGAAATCATTTAGGCTCCAAACCTTTTTCTGACAGTGTTAAATATTGTCTAGTATTTAAAGCGACAACACCCATATTTTACAAAAGTCAAATGGGGGCCACACCTTTTGCAAAACAGAAAAGAAAAGGAGAAAACAGAAAAAGAAAAAGTAGCAGAAAGCTTACCTGTAGCTCTGGGCTTAAGTGGAGCAGTGCTCCGGCCCAGCCCGTTAACCCCGCCTCCTTCTACCTCCGACTGGCTCTGGACAAAAGCTCGAACCCGAGTTGGGTTCGTCGTCCGCGCCGCTACAGGGCTGCGGGTCGGGATAAAGATCCCCCGCGCCCCCTGGACGCAGCCAAGCCCCTCTTCTCTTCCTCCCCTCATCACTTTCCTCTGCTTCGCGACGACTGACGCTGCCATGGCCGTCCACCGCTGAAACCCATAGCCACTGACCACCCTACGCCGCCGTAGTTGTCCAGAAGCACCGCAGCAGACGCCTACTTCGTTCCCCTCAAGCGATTCGAGCCGGGGCGCCCTGCATCATCGTCTTCAACCTCTTCTTCCTCCTCGGACGCCCGAGACCGCCGTGCTCGATTCGCTTCGCTCCGTCAACCCCCGAGCTTCCTGAGCATCCCTACGAGATCACAGTGAGCTCCGCTACCTCTGCCCCCACTCCTCGCGTCCGTTTGCTCCAAGTAGCCCCTGCCGCCATGATCGGCCAAGCCGGCTGCCGCCGTAGCTGAGGCGTGCGAGCCATGCGTGCCCGTTAGCACCCGCGCGTGTCACCAGCGCGCTCCAGGGCGTCCGCTGTGTCGTTTTCTGCCGCTAGTTCGCGCTCAAACCCACCCCCGCGTCGATTTCGTGCGAGCCCCGAGCGCCGCCTCCGCCATTGCCGTCGGTGTGCTCGGTTCCGACCAGCCCCGCCCCTCTAAGCACCACCAAACGATGCGCCGCATCGAGCCCGAGCCAACGGGCCAAGCCACGCATCGAACGGTGGCCGGAGTTGGCCGGACGGGCAACTCCGGTGAACCGGATTAACTTCGGCGCTTAACGCCAGTAAGCGCTGACGTGGCGCGTCATTAGCGCTAGGCTAATGACCCCCCTGGCCCTATGACAGTGGGGCCCGCCCACTTAATTAACGCGGTTAATTTTTGGTTAGGGATTAGTTTAAATACCCGCCGGTCCCACCGTCAGATTTGACCCTGCTGACGTGGCTTTGACCCGGCCCCACCCGTCAGTGTCTGTGGCTAGGCAGAGCTGAGTATAAAAAGTTTAATGCACTGTTTCGGATAATGTTTCGGATAATTCGAATTAACGAATGAAAATAATTCCAAAAAATGTTTAAAACTTTGAAAAATCATATAAAATAAACCATAACTCGGATGAAAATAATTTATATATGAAAAACGATCAGAAAAATATGAAGAATCCGAATAACCTATCCACATTCCTGCCACACCCCTCTAACATACTGAACATGGGACTTTTTGCCTGTTTCCGGTAGATGAATAGTGCATGACCTTAATAAAATAAATCCAAATAAATTCCTAAATTAACTAAAACAATTAGATAGGCAATATATCACATCTGCATACCATTCAGGCATGTCATGCATCGCTGTTGCATTGTTTGCCGTGTATTCATTGTTTCTTCCCCCTCCTTCTCTCCCGATAGCCCCCGAGACTGCCGACGACACTGCAGTGTACGACGACGTCGCCGACGACCAGACCCCCTTCAGCTGAGCTTCCAGGCAAGCAAAACCCCCTTGATCATCCAGATATCGCCCATTCCTTCTCTCTTATGCTTGCATTAGTATTGCTTCTGTTGTTGCTTCGATAGCTCCTATTCCAATGCATAGCCTGATTTTGTCGCCTACTACTGATACATTACCTGCTATCCTATGATGCTTAGTTAGGTATGCTATGTTCCATCGGTGGCCCTTCACCTTGTCCGTATGCCATGCTTGATACCGGGCCGTGATCACTCTGGGTGGTGATCACGGAAATGATTACATAATGCAATACTTA
The DNA here is from genome assembly GCA_039707655.1 of Elymus sibiricus. Lineage (NCBI taxonomy): Eukaryota > Viridiplantae > Streptophyta > Magnoliopsida > Poales > Poaceae > Elymus > Elymus sibiricus. The sequence continues at coordinate 109,860,963 of CM077670.1, forward strand.
AACTGCTAAAGTCGGGCTGGCCCCAAGGGTGCCCGCGAGAGAATAACATTAAAGACGGGTCGGCTCCAAGAGCACCCGCGCGTTATGTTTTACCCAGTCGGAGCGACAGGAACCCTGTTCGTCTCTGCGAGTTACTAAATATGCTTAACGGATTTGGGTATTTGATCTGAGTTGGCTACGTGCCTATACGCACTACCACCACGTGGGATAATGGTTTAATGGGGCCCTCTACATCGTAGTATCAGCCGAAAGCTCTTCAGACGTCGCAGCTCAGAGATGCGGGCTGATTGTTGGGGTGAGCTGGTTACGTCTGTGGTGTTTCCACAGTCGCGCTTGGGCCCCGGCCAGTCTCGCAACGTGCAGGAGTGCAAAGGGCGATGGCACAAGATCCCTTTGCACTTAGGATTTAGACCGGCGTGTTGACCTCTCTACTGAGCCTTGGTAGGACTGCGTCGTGTCGATCACCCGAGGCCGGGTATTACCCAGCAAGTGTGTCCGGCCAGATGTGATCGAGCGTGTTGGGTAACAGTAGTGCACCTCTGCAGGGAAGTTATCTATTCGAATAGCCGTGTCCACGGTAACAGGACGCTCAGAGTTGTATCTTGATCTGCTACAACTACAAATGGATATTGTCACAATACTAAACTGTTACTACTGCTCTCAGGATCACTTTCTCGCGGGATAGTCGAGGAAGGATCTCAGGGCTTTACTAATTATGATTGATTATATATTATCTTGCTCTACTCTCTTCTGATGCTGCAAGATTGCTTCAAGATGCTAGTCTTCGATAGGCTAGGCTTCTCCCCCTCTATTCTGGCATTCTGCAGTTCAGTCCAAAGATATAGCCCCATTCCTTTGATACCGATGCATATTAGTATAGTTCTGATGTCAGTCTTGCGAGTACTTTGGATGAGTACTCACGGTTGCTTTGCTATTCTTTTTCCCTCATACCCGATACTTGCGACCAGATGACGGAGCCCAGGAGCCAGACGCCACCGCAGGAGACTACTACCGGGAGAGTCCCGGAGGCACGTACTACTGGGTTGAGCCAGCCGACCATGAGTAGTTAGGAGGCTACCAGGCAGGAGGCCTGCGCCTTTTCGATCGTTGTCGTTTTGCCTCGCCTTCTTAAGGCTTATCTGTTTTACTTTTATGTCTGTACTCAGATATCTAATGCTTTCGCTGATGCTTGTATGACTCAAGCTTTTGTATTCGAGCCCTCGGGGCCCTGGCTTGTAATATAAAGCTTGTATTATTTTATTTTGTGTTTAGAGTTGTGTTGTGATATCTTTCCGTGAGTCTCTGATCTCGAGCGTGCACATTTGCGTGTATGATTAGTGCACGGTCGAGCAGGGGCGTCACAAGTTGGTATCAGAGGCGACTGCCTGTAGGAAGCCCCCTTCCGATTCCTTGGTCGAAGTTGAGTCTAGTCGTTGAAAAAACTATTTTACTAACATTGCTGTGTGGCTTACGGGCCCACGTTGCACATGGATGGGATTAGGATCTTTTATTCCTCTTCTTTACTCTGGGATTCTGATCTCTCTTCTATTCGGGTTAAAATTTTACTAACTCTGACTTTAGGTTCTCGTGATCACATCCACCCAGAGCTATGGTTATCTGCAAATTACTTCTTTATATGCACGATGCAAAATTCCCTCACTGTCATTTGACAATCTTGAAATTTCCTCTATTTCAGATGGATCATTTGTTTCCGCCGTGCCCTACGACGCAGCTTGTGCTTCGCACTTACGCTCGTGCTACGCCTGGTTTTCCAGCTGTCCTGATCGCCCTCCTGACCAGATTGGGCTACCGCTGGTACCTCGAGACCATGGTCTACGAGGATTTCCGCGAGTTCAACCAGGAGCAGTACCATGCTGATCTTCGTATCTTTGATCAGCGGGAAAGCTCTGACACCGAGTTGCACATTTTCACGGTATCGGCGTGACGATTGAGATGGCAGTCCATTATGCTGCCCATTCTGCTGTCGCACGTCTCCATGGAGAGCATAGTCACTTGGATGACTCCGAGTTCCGATACATCCCGTATGCCCCTGCTGGAGATGCTACCGGATACTACACAGCTGTCTGTGCCCCTTACGAGCGACGCCGACACGACCCGCAGGTTTTGATTCAGTGCACTCAGGCTCTGGATCGCACTGCACGGGCTCTCGCCGTCGAGTTGTTTGCCACTCAAGCACGTCTTTACGATGCTATGACACAGTTGCTGCCAGCTGTTCATGCAGGGATACATCCAGAGTATATCCTTTACCCGCGCAGGACTCAGATGCCGGCAGGTATAGATTGGCCTGCTGTTGGAGGTCACACGCCTGCACGTGGACCTCTTCTCCCAGTTCGAGACTGGATTCTGCATCAGAGTGCGCACGGAGAGCAGGACTTTTCTGCCTTGGACACTCATCGTCCGCACTTGCAGTTACCCCGTTTCAGTGGTTTTCCCCGACATTGATGTAGCCTTTGCTATGTCTCGTTGTGTATTTCCTTACCGCGTGCCTGCGCGCCGCCTAGTATGTCTAGATGTTTAAAATTGCGAAGTTATGCTGTCCGCGTGTAACCGACTCTTTGTATGGATCTGTATGTCTTAATTGACTACTGTTATGTATCTATTGCACTACTTATTCATTGTCGTGTTACATCATGTTTGTCGCTAAACACTTGCAGTTGCTTTTACTAAACTGCCCCCTATTAAATTTTAGCAGGATGGTTAGGCCAGGTGCTCGTGGTCGTGGTCGTGGTCGTCCCCCCGAGTAGCCACCACCGCCCGACTACATGGCCGCAATGATGCAACAGTTCGAAGTGAACCGTCAATTCATACAAGGCATCATGGCACAGTTTCCGCATCAGAACCAGAATCAGAATCAGCAAGCTGCCCCAATAACTCTGCAGGAGTTTGTGCGCCTCAATCCAACTACTTACCGCAACTCTGAACAGCCTCTGGATGCTGACGACTGGCTTCGCGACATCGTCCATGAGATGGAGTCTGCAAGTGTCGCCCCTGATAGCCTTGTCACTTTCGCGTCCTATTTCTTGAAGGGCCCCGCTGCTCAATGGTGGGACACCCACAGGCATTCACTACCTGCTGGGACAGTCATCACTTGGCTTGAGTTACAGACTGCATTCCGTGCCCATTACATTCCTCGAGGAATCATAGAACGGAAGAAGACAGAGTTTCGTAACCTCACTCAGGGCAATAAGACTGTAGAAGCTTATCAGCGGGAGTTTCTTAACCTGTCCCGCTATGCCGAAGAGGACATTCCAACTGATGCTCGTAGACAGGAGAAGTTCCGTAGTGGACTCCACTCAGACCTCAAGCTTGCACTTGCTGCTCAAGACATCACCGACTTTGCCACCCTCGTGAACAAGTCTATCCAGGTTGAGACCGCTCAGATGGAACATAGGGAGTCACAGAAGCGCAATCGTGACATTGACTCATCTTCGAGCTCAGGACAAAGGCGTAAAATCTGGATTCCCAACAACATGTATCGTCCAACTGCCCCTGCGCCAAGACCCTCCTATGCTGCACCCCGCCTGCCTCCTCCACCACCGAGGCAGCCGAGAACTCAAGCTGCTCCTCTTCGTCCTGAAGACGGTATGTGTTTCAAGTGTCGCAAACCAGGTCACCTTGCCAAGGACTGCCGCCAGAATCAGAATCAATTGGCATTTCCTCATAATGGCCGTGGCAATGGTCGTGGCAACAATCAGACCTGCAACTATAATACCGGGCCTTCTGCTTATGGACGTGGACACGCTTACAACATTGATATTGAAGAAGTCCAGGATCAACCTGCCACTGTGATGGGTACCCTTCTCGTTAACTCAGTACCCGCTTCTGTTTTATTTGATTCAGGAGCATCACATTCATTTGTCTCTGGAGCATTTGCATTCATGCATGGCATACAATATGAAAAGATGCATACTCCGTTAGTCGTTAAAACTCCCAGTGGCCATTGTCACACTGATATGATCGCACCCAACGTCACCGTCGAAATTGGGGAATTCCTTGCCTCCCCCATCGTTCTGAAGTCTTCCACCATATACCTCATTCTGGGAATGGATTGGTTGAAAGCTCACATTGCTTCAATCAATTGTGCCACCAAAGTCGTCCAACTCCTTCACCCCTCCGACGAGATAGTGAACTACACCGCCCGAATTACTCGGAATGCCGAAGCTCACATATATTCTCTGAATGCTTTGAACGCTTCACCTCTTGAAGGAATTGAGAACATTCCAGTCGTTCGCGATTTTCCGGACGTCTTTCCAGAAGAACTTCCAGGAATACCCCCTGTTAGAGCCGTTGAATTTGTCATCGACTTGAAACCAGGCACTACCCCTATTGCTAAGCGCCCATACAAGATGCCGCCGCATGAACTCCTTGAGCTTAAGGAGGAAATCGACAACTCACTTAAAAAGGGTTTCATCCGCCCCAGTTCCTCTGCTTGGGGAGCGCCTTCTCTCTTTGTTAAGAAGAAGGATGGAACTAACCGATTGGTCCTGGACTATCGGCCTATTAACCAAGCAACCATCCAGAACAAATATCCACTTCCCCGGATTAACGATCTTTATGATCAACTTGCTGGATCCTCTGTGTTCTCTAAACTCGACTTAAGGTTGGGTTATCATCAGATCCGAGTTCGTAAGGAGGATATTCCGAAGACTGCTTTCGTTACCCGTTATGGATCATACGAGTACACCGTTATGTCCTTCGGTTTAACCAATGCTCCAGCAACCTTCTCTTGATTGATGAACTATATGTTCATGGACTACCTCAACAAATTCGTCGTGGTTTATTTGGATGATATCCTTATATTTTCCAAGAATGAAGAAGAACACGCCGAACATCTTCGGCTTGTATTGGAGAGACTTCGAGAACATCAACTGTATGCCAAGTTTTCCAAGTGTGAATTCTGGTTATCTGAGGTGACCTATCTTGGTCATGTGATTTCCAAAGATGGCATTGCCGTTAACCCTGAAAGAGTTCAGGCTATTCTTGACTGGACTCTCCCGAAGAATGTCAAGCAAGTCAGAAGTTTTCTCGGTCTTGCTAGCTATTGCCGCCGATTCGTTGAGAACTTTTCCAAGATTGCAAAGCCACTGACTGATCTGCTTCACAAAGGTGTTAAGTTTGAGTGGACAGAAAAGTGCCAGGAAAGTTTTCAGACACTTAAGGATAAGTTGACATCTGCTCCAGTGCTAGCACCCCCAGATTCCCAAAAGGACTTCGTGATATACTGCGACGCATCCCGTCAAGGATTAGGCTGTGTCCTAATGCAAGAGCGCAGAGTGATTGCTTATGGCTCTCGTCAGTTGCAACCTCACGAAGATAAGTATCCAACACATGATCTCAAGCTAGCATCAGTTATCTATGCTCTGAAGCTGTGGCGACATTACCTTCTCGGTAATCGTTGTGAGATATACACGGACCACCAAAGTCTGTAGTATCTGTATACTCAACCAGATTTGAACCTCCGTCAACAAAGATGGCTCGAGACAATAGCTGACTATGACATGGATATCTCTTATACCCCTGGCAAGGCTAATGTAATGGCCAATGCTTTGAGTCGCAAGTCTTATTGCAATAACCTCACGGTTCAGCAGGCACAACCCCTTCTTTATGAAGAAATTCGCAAGTTGAACCTTCACATTGTGCCTCAGGGTTATCTCAACACCCTGGTTGTTGAACCGGACCTCGAGCATAACATCAAGACAAGGCAGAAATATAACTCTGAAGTCGAGAAGATTAAGAAGTTCCTTTCCAAGGGAAATTCTTCATTCTACCATGTTGATGATGATGGTGCCTTGTTCTTCAAAGGCCGCCTAGTGGTCCCCAGAAAGCACAACCTGGACTCTCGTTCGGATGTCATGAAAGAAGCTCATGATACACCTCTCTCAATTCACCCTGGTAGTACCAAGATGTACCAAGACATTCGACAGAGATACTGGTGGCCTGATATGAAGCATGACATTGCTCGCTATGTTGCTGAGTGTGACGTTTGCCGTCGCATCAAAGCAGAACATCAAAGACCTGCTGGAACTCTGCAACCCTTTGATATTCCTGAATGGAAATGGGACAAAGTTGAAATGGACTTCATTACTGGTTTTCCCAGATCGCAGAAGGGTCATGATGCTATTTTTGTCGTCATTGACCGATTCTCAAAGGTTGCTCACTTTCTGCCAGTCAAGGAGACAATCACTGCTAGTCAGTTAGCAGACTTATATGTTTCCAGAATTGTGTCACTCCACGGTGTTCCGTTGGAGATCAGTCCAGACCGTGGCAGCCTCTTTACCTCAAGGTTTTGGAACAGTTTCCAGGAAGCTATGGGAACTCATCTGTCCTTCAGCACTACCTTTCACCCTCAGTCTCAGGGTCAAGTCGAACGAGTCAATCAAGTGCTTGAAGATATGCTGTGAGCTTGTGTCATCTCATTCGGTAAGAAATGGGAGGAATCTCTCACATATGCTGAATTCTCATACAACAATAGCTATCAGGCTAGTTTGAAGATGGCACCCTTTGAAGTTCTCTATGGCCGTAAATGTCGAACCCCTCTGAATTGGTCAGAAACTAGGGAACGGTCACTCGTTGGTCTGGACATTATTTAACAGGCTGAAGAACAAGTCCGCATTGTCCGTGAACACTTGAAAACTGCTCAGTCTCGTCAGAAGAGCAATTATGATCGGAAACACCAGGTAATGGTTTATCAACCTGGCGAACAAGCTTACCTTCGTGTCACTCCGATGAAGGGCACTCATCGATTTGGGATCAAGGGCAAGTTAGCTCCTCGCTACATTGGCCCCTTTCGCATTCTCGCAAGACGAGGAGAAGTGGCATCTCAATTGGAATTGCCGCCAAACCTCTCTCAAGTTCATGATGTCTTCCATGTGTCGCAACTCCGTCGCTGCTTCAAGGATCCTATCCGAGCAGTGGATCATGAAATGCTTGAATTTCAAGAGGATCTTTCTTATCAAGAGTATCCGATCCGCATTCTTGATCAAGCTGAACGTCGAACCCGTCAGAAGGCAATCAAGTTTCTTAAAGTTCAGTGGTCGAATCATTCTGAAGATGAAGCCACTTGGGAACGCAAAGATCGTCTTCGTGAAGAATATCCCGCTCTCTTGCAGCCTACCTCTTAATTCTCGGGACGAGAATTTCTTTTAGAAGAGGAGAATTGTAACATCCCCATGTAATAGCTACAGTGATCACCCTTTTGATACTGCCAAGTCACCATGATTAACAGTGCTGAATCATCATTAGGATCATATCTCATTTCAAATTCCAATTCAAATTAAAATTCAAATATAAAGTGAAAATAAAAGTTGTTCAAATTGAAAACTAAAATGTTCATAATATTGCAAATAATTCAGGAGCAATTATAAAAATATAATGAACATTAATTGCATTGGTTAAGTGACTCTAACATCCTAAAACAGAACCATAACAGCAATATTTAATACCTTTTTATTTAATTAAAATTCAATTGAAAGCATTTAGGCTCCAAACCTTTTTCTCACAGTGTTAAATATTGTCTAGTATTTAAAGGGACAACACCCATATTTTACAAAAGTCAAATGGGGGCCACACCTTTTGCAAAACAAAAAAGAAAAGGAGAAAACAGAAAAAGAAAAAGTAGCAGAAAGCTTACCTGTAGCTCTGGGCTTAAGTGGAGCAGTGCTCCGGCCCAGCCCGTTAACCCCGCCTACTTCTACCTACGACTGGCGCTGGACAAAAGCTCGAACCCGAGCTGGGTTCGTCGTCCGCACCGCGCCATCTCGGCCTCCGCGCCGCTACAGGGCTGCGGGTCGGGATAAAGATCCCCCGCGCCCCCTTGGACGCAGCCAAGTCCCTCTTCTCTTCCTCCCCTCATCGCTTTCCTCTGCTTCGCGACGACCGATGCTGCCATGGCTGTCCACCGCTGAAACCCGTAGCCACTGACCACCCTACGCCGCCGGAGTTGTCCAGAAGCACCGCAGCAGACGCCTACTTCGTTCCCCTCAAGCGATTCGAGTCGGGGCGCCCTGCATCGTCATCTTCAACCTCTTCTTCCTCCTCGGACGCCCGAGACCGCCGTGCTCGATTCGCTCCGCTCCGTCAACCCCCGAGCTTCCTGAGCATCCCTACGAGATCACAGTGAGCTCCGCTACCTCTGCCCCCACTCCTCGCGTCCGTTTGCTCCAAGTAGCCCCTGCCGCCATGATCGGCCGAGCCGGCTGCCGCCGTAGCTGAGGCGTGCGAGCCGTGCGTGCCCGTTAGCACCCGCGCGTGTCACCAGCGCACTCCAGGGCGTCCGCTGTGTCGTTTGCTGCCGCTAGTTCGCGCTCAAACCCACCCCCGCGTCGATTTTGTGCGAGCCCCGAGCGCCGCCTCCACCATTGCCGTCGGTGTGCTCGGTTCCGACCAGCCCCGCCCCTCTAAGCACCACCAAACGATGCGCCGCAGCGAGCCCGAGCCAACGGGCCAAGCCACGCATCGAACGGTGGCCGGAGTTGGCCGGACGGGCAACTCCGATGAACCGGATTAACTCCGGCGCTTAACGCCGGTAAGCGCTGACGTGGCGCGTCATTAGCGCTAGGCTAATGACCCCCCTGGCCCTATGTCAGTGGGCCCGCCCACTTAATTAACGCGGTTAATTTTTGGGTAGGGATTAGTTTAAATACCCGCCGGTCCCACCGTCAGATTTGACCCTCCTGACGTGGCTTTGACCCGGCCCCACCCGTCAGTGTCTGTGGCTAGGCAGAGCTGAGTATAAAAAGTTTAATGCACTGTTTTGGATAATGTTTCGGATAATTCGAATTAACGAATTAAAATAATTCCAGAAAATGTTTAAAACTTTGAAAAATCATATAAAATAAACCGTAACTCGGATGAAAATAATTTATATATGAAAAACGATCAGAAAAATATGAAGAATCCGAATAACCTATCCACATGCCTGCCACACCCCTCTAACATACTAAACATGGGACTTTTTGCCTGTTTTCGGTAGATGAATAGTGCATGACCTTAATAAAATAAATCCAAATAAAATCCTAAATTAACTAAAACAATTAGATAGGCAATATATCACATCTGCATACCATTTAGGCATGTCATGCATCGCTGTTGCATTGTTTGCCGTGTATTCATTGTTTCTTCCCCCTCCTTCTCTCCCGATAGCCCCGAGACTGCCGACGACACTGCAGTGTACGACGACATCGCCGACGACCAGACCCCCTTCAGCTGAGCTTCCAGGCAAGCAAAACCCCCTTGATCATCCAGATATCGCCCATTCCTTCTCTCTTATGCTTGCATTAGTATTGCTTCTGTTGTTGCTCCGATAGCTCCTATTCCGATGCATAGCCTGATTTTGTCGCCTGCTACTGATACATTACCTGCTATCCTATGATGCTTAGTTAGGTATGCTATGTTCCATCGGTGGCCCTTCACCTTGTCTGTATGCCATGCTTGATACCGGGCCGTGATCACTCTGGGTGGTGATCACGGAAATGATTACATAATGCAATACTTAAACTGCTAAAGTTGGGCTGGCCCCAAGGGTGCCCGCGAGAGAATAACATTAAAGACGGGTCGGCTCCAAGAGCACCCGCGCGTTATGTTTTACCCAGTCGGAGCGACAGGAAGCCTGTTCGTCTCTGCGAGTTACTAAATATGCTTAACGGATTTGGGTATTTGATCTGAGTTGGCTACGTGCCTATACGCACTACCACCACGTGGGATAATGGTTTAATGGGGCCCTCTACGTCGTAGTATCAGCTGAAAGCTCTTCAGACGTCGCAGCTCAGAGATGCGGGCTGATTGTTGGGGTGAGCTAGTTACGTCTGTGGTGTTTCCACAGTCGCGCTTGGGCCCCGGCCAGTCTCGCAACGTGCAGGAGTGCAAAGGGCGATGGCCCAAGACCCCTTTGCACTTAGGATTTAGACCGACGTGTTGACCTCTCTGCTGAGCCTAGGTAGGACTGCGTCGTGTCGATCACCCGAGGCCGGGTATTACCCAGCAAGTGTGTCCGACCAGATGTGATCGAGCGTGTTGGGTAACAGTAGTGCACCCCTGCAGGGAAGTTATCTATTCGAATAGCCGTGTGCACGGTAACAGGACGCTCAGAGTTGTATCTTGATCTGCTACAACTACAAATGGATACTGTCACAATACTAAACTGTTACTACTGCTCTCGGGATCACTTTCTCGCGGGATAGTCGAGGAAGGATCTCAGGGCTTTACTAATTATGATTGATTATATATTATCTTGCTCTACTCTCTTCTGATGCTGCAAGATTGCTTCAAGATGCTAGTCTTCGATAGGCTAGGCTTCTCCCCCTCTATTCTGGCATTCTGCAGTTCAGTCCAAAGATATAGCCCCATTCCTTTGATACCGATGCATATTAGTATAGTTCTGATGTCAGTCTTGCGAGTACTTTGGATGAGTACTCACGGTTGCTTTGCTATTCTTTTTCCCCATACCCGATACTTGCGACCAGATGACGGAGCCCAGGAGCCAGACGCCACCGCAGGAGACTACTACCAGGAGAGTCCCGGAGGCACGTACTACTGGGTTGAGCCAGCCGACCATGAGTAGTTATGAGGCTATCAGGCAGGAGGCCTGTGCCTTTTCGAATGTTGTCGTTTTGCCTCGCCTTCTTAAGGCTTATCTGTTTTACTTTTATGTCTGTACTCAAATATCTAATGCTTTCGCTGATGCTTGTATGACTCAAGCTTTTGTATTCGAGCCCTCGGGGCCCTGGCTTGTAATATAAAGCTTGTATTATTTTATTTTGTGTTTAGAGTTGTGTTGTGATATCTTTCCGTGAGTCTCTGATCTCGAGCGTGCACATTTGCGTGTATGATTAGTGCACGGTCGAGCAGGGGCGTCACAAGTGACCATTTGGGCCAAAATTGATCCTGATTGTTACAATATAGCCCGCATGTACGACAACGTGGACCCACCCAAAATTGAGCCGGGGCACTCATTTTTCCCTGCTCCGTCCATACCCATGTGCTTTGTATCCACCCTCCTGGACTTCGACGACACCGTTGTACCACCCCGGACGCCGTCCAGGCCTTGTCAGACCTTCGTCACTCGCTCGCTCCACCGTTCCACCCTCAATCTGGCCGGCGCCCATGTAACCTCCACCTCTGCTGACATCGTCCATGGCGGACACCACGTCCGACAAGTGTTCGACCAAATTTCGTAGCCAATTTTTTTTATGTTCTTGTTATCTACGTTGAAGCAAACACAACACAATGGATTCAGACGAGGAAGGTCGAGTTCATGGATTCATCTTCGTCGGATGAAGATGAAGATGATGATGAGAGCGATTCTTGAAGACACAGAGCGTGCAGCGAAGCATGTTCTCAACTTTAAGTGTTCAATAAAGGGACATCACGTGTTGAATCGACAGAGGGCACAAAGGAATATGATGTTGTACAACGACTACTTTGACCTCGATGCACTATTCGAACCCTATTTCCTTCGTCATTTTCGGATGCGGCGACATGTGTTTGAACGCATCTACCAAGGTGTTAGTTACTTCAAGCTGAAACGTGATGTTGTTGGAAACACTGGGTTCTTGGTTACCAGAAATGCATGACTGCTATGAGAATATTTGCCTATGGCACGGCCACAAATTTGTGGGACGAGTACCTCCGAATGTTTGAAAGCACATGCCTCGAAGCCGTGGTCAGATTTGCTACTGTTGTGGTCAAGGTGTTTGGATCAGAGTACTTGAGAGAACCAAATGACATGGACACAACAAGGCTCATGGCTCGTGGAGAATCAAGAGGGTTTCCAGGTATGCTCAGATATATGGATTGTATTCACTGGAAATGGAAGAACTGTCCATATGCTCAATAGGGGCAATACCAGGGCCATTGCAAAAAGTCCACCATCATTTTTGAAGCAGTTGCATCACAAGACCTTTGCATTTGACACTCTTTCTTCGGCATGTCTAGGTCTAACAATGACATTAACGTGTTGCAGCAGTCTCCATTGTTTGCAGAGTTGTGTGTGGGTGAAGATCCTGCGTGCAACTACCATCAATGATCATGATTACAACATAGGGTACTATCTTTGTGATGGTATCTATCCTCCGTGGGTAACCTTCGTGAGGATCATCTTTGAGCCAAGATGTAACAAAAAAATGTTACTTTGTCCAAAACTACAAGGAGATAGAAAGGATGTGGAGAGGGCATTTGGAGTGCTCCAAGCCCGTTTTGTAGTCGTTTGCGGACCTGCTAAACTATGGGGTGCAGAGACGTTGTGGGAAGTGATGACAATTTGTGTGATCATGCACGACATAATTGTGGAGGATGAGGGTGAGAGAGTTCTCCAAGGTCTAGAATTTCAAGAGATGGACGATCCTATCCAGCATCCAGAGCAGAATCTGGTGACGTCTGAGTTTTTTCTCCAAATGCATCAGCATATTTTTCATCGAGGAACTCATGAGCAGTTTCAAAAAAATCTGATTGAGCATCTGTGGACGTTTTCAAGAAGACAACTAGAACATTTGTCTGAATAAGTTGAATTTTAATATGAAGTATTTTAGTTTAATTTTTTATGTTTGAATTGTAATATTTATATTTGAATTATTGTTGCATTGGAATATTTATCTTTCAATTTTTGAAGATTTCATGTTATTTTTCTTTAATTGTTTCAGTACTCTAGGTATAGAGGAAAAAAATGAGCGAACAAACATTTGATGCGTACGGTTGTATGGCCAGCGTCCGGCCCAATTTCTGCCGACACGTCCGGATGTGTCCGTGAATATTTGATAATGTTCATTTGATGATGTACATTTGACGATCCATGTTGAAGCTGTAGAGTTGCCCTCGGTTCTAAAGGCACCCTTTTGCCGCCAAGCTTATGAGGCCCTAAAGACCCTCTAAGACGGTGATTTCATGGCAAGGACGGTTGACACATTTGAAGCCACATCGTAACAAACCAAGGCCTGATATCGTTGCACGGATGCCACCAACATGTCTTTGGCGTGCCGAGGACATGTTCAGCGGCCACATATCACGGTGCACAACTTAAGTTTTTTTTTTGAACACAGTACAGACGCAAGCGCTCATACATACGTGTATACACTCACTCCTATGAACGCACACACGCACACCCTACCCCTAAGAGCACCTTTGAGAGACTGAGCCGGCATATCATCTTGAGATTTACGAAGTCATCGTAGGCGCCTCGTCGTCGACGGGAACGTCTCCTCCCACTGAAAGCGCATCGTCGGAAATCCTGAAATAAATCCTGGAATAATGCGAGCACCAGGACTTGAACCCTGGTGGGCTGGGAATACCACTGTCCCTCTAACCATCCAACCACAGGTTGGTTCGCAAAATCATAGTTCACGTTAAATCTATATAGCTGAATAAAAAAATAGTTCACGGTAGTTTTTTCAAAATCTACAGCTGAACCAAACACATCCTTGACAGTGTCAATCTTTACCACCTTTCATGTATAGCTAGTTGTCCAGGTGGATCACATGTCACAATGTATTGCCAATGTATAAGGAGATTTCCGCGACATGGTCGTGAATGACAGCAATGATGAGCTGGGCTTCTTCCTAAAAAAATGATGAGTTGGGCCAATGAAGTGACGAATGCATGCCGTATACCCGGAAATCTGAAATCCATAATATAAATATATTTAAGTTCAACTTTTTGCATCAGAGCTCGATATGTCCGAGTGGTTAAAGAGACAGACTTGAAATCTGTTGGGCTACGCCCGCGGCAGGTTCGATCCCTGCTGTCGACGGTTTTTTATGTTTTTGTTGTTTCGTAGACTTTTCTGGGGCATGGCACGATGACCTGGGCCGAGCAGAAAAAACGTTTAGCGAATCACATTAATTATTATTTTTATTTTTTATGTAAAACTTTTAATGGCAGATGACTTGGGCTGAGCACAAAAAAAGGTTAGCGAATCACATTAAATAATTTCTTTTATTTCTTTTGCAAACATTTCTGGGTGTGACACCATGACTTGGGCCGATGAGAAAAAAGGTTAGCGAATCACATTAGATAAAGTCGGTTATTAGTCATCAATCTATTTGTATCTTCCGTTTATGACGATCGGTGTCCCCTTAAATGTCGAGAGGCAGGGAAACCTTGATTAACGCCGAAGAGTAATTCGAACTGAATGTAGCTCGGATGTTATGTTCTTGTGGTGGAATCAGTCCACCAGAGTTCAGGTTCTAAACTCTCAAGATGTTGTGTCAGCTCAGTATCTCGGAGGTGCTCATAGGGGTATGATGTGTGTGTGTACGCTCATATAGGTGAGTATATGTGCGTGTATGTGTATGTGAGCATCTACATTTGTACTGTGTTAAAAAACATCAAAAGGTAATTTTAACAATGGATTAACGCGAGAGAGTAATTTTTCAGATAGTTGTTCGTGTTTTGCGGAATGAGCATACAATATTTTGTAGGCAATCATGGTAATTTACTTGTCATTTAAGCCCACCAGGGCTCAAATCCTAGACTCTCATGATGTTGTGTCAGCTCAGTATCTCGGAGCTGCTCATAGAGGTAGGATGTACGTGTGTACATTCATACATGTGAGTGTACGTGTATGTGAGCATCTTCATTTGTACGGTGTTTAAAACGTTAAAAAGTAATTTTAACAATGGATTAACGTGAGAGAGTAATTTTTGGTTGTCCTTTTTTTGCAGCACAAGCATACGATATTTTGTAGGCAAACGTCGTAATTTACTTGTCATTTATTGTTAATATGATTATGTGTAAAAATAGGCTTTCTACTTATTGGTTTAGCAAAGAAAACATAATTTTATTTAATAAATCAATAAGTTGTGGAGACAGTTGAGGCGGTTTTCTAAGAAAAAATGATGAAAAAATGGCAAAACTGAAAACAGAGGTGGGGTGCAAGGGAGAACGAAAGAAGGAAAGTAAAACGAAACCTTAAGTATATGATTTTAAGTATGAGGGATTTACTATGCTACTAGATAATTGTTTGTGCATTTCAACGAGACACAAATTATTTTTTAGGCAATCACCATGATCTACCCACCAATTTATTTTGTTAAAATGCGATTACATACCAAAATGACTTTAACTGCCAGCTAAATCGGTACTTATTGGCTTAGCAAGGAAAACGTGATTTTATAAGGTAAGTCAATAAGATGTAGGGCAGTTGAGAGTGTTTTCATGAAAAACTAGCTGGAAAAAACTGCAAATTCGGAAACGGAGGTGTGATGTAGGGAGGATGAAAAAAAAAGTTAGATGAAACTTTACGGGTCCTTTTAAGTTGAGAGGTATTTTGTATGTTCATGGTGATGATATCTCAATCGCAAGAATAATATCGTACAAGTCCCACAGTTCTACTCGTGTCCTGACGTAGTCTTTATGCCAAGTGTGTCAAATATCAGTGAGCATGTGGTATTTTTCGTTCAGTAAATTTAATATGTTGGGTTTCACGCAACATCAAGTATACTGATGGTCATGTTATGAACAACAATGGTGTGTGTGTGGGGGGGGGGGGTTGCTGGATATGGTCTAGATGGGGTGGGTAGACCTATCACAAAATTCTACATCAATTTTAGTTTTTTTTTTTGCAATTTTAGAACAAGGAGGCTATTTGATCCTTATACGATTGAAGCAAATATAACAAGGATAGCAACGGAAATGAAACAACTCGCATGAATGTAAAGGGGTTGAGAACCATCTCTTTCGCGTGGGGGCATGACTCCACCCACGAGGGCTCAATTCCTGGTGCTCGCATCTGTGCTATATGTGCCTCCCGTACAGTTTTTCTATCAGAAAAAGGAGTAGAACTGAGAATGTAAACATAGGTTGACGCAATGATTTTTTTCTCGTGTTTTAGATAATTGATTTTATCCTACATCCACTTTGATGAAGGCTTCCAAGGGATGGCAATGTGTACCCATTACCCACGTACCCGGCGGGTAAAAACCCTATTAGGGTAAGGGTATGCGACAAAAGATTACCATGGGCGTATAAACAAGAAAATCGCATACCCATTGGGTAGAGCGGGTACGGTTAGGGGATCATATAACCCATACCCTCATACCCATATGCCCGTATAAAATCTGAACAGTACAGACAAAATACCTATACACTTTGTTGTGAGTTTGAAATTAAATGTATGACTATGTGCTATTGTTTATGAGCATGTGTTGTTGTTTTGAGGTGTTGCTAATTATGAGGAAGTGTTGTTGTTTATAAGTATGTGTTGTTGTTTATATATTATGATTATATGTTGATGTTTATGACTATGTAATGATCATAATGATGCTTTGCAAACATGAGTATTTTTACCCACGGGCACCCGTTTACCCTGTCGAGTGACGGGTATGGGGAAAAATTGTACCCGCTGACGGGTATGGGTATGGGTGATGGGTAAGCTCAGATGGGACAGGTAAGGGTATGGGGTGGCTCCGCCCGTACCCTAACCCAACGGGTACCATCCCTTTCCAACCAAAGGTTCTAGGATCACAAGGATCCCTGTTGTGTCGTCCACCAAGTGGCCCACATAGCACAACCAACCTATTGCGTCACCACTTGCACTTAGAAGCCTCACTAGGGGCAGATCTTTGCCAAGTGGATGACCTCCCTGCATGTACAAACTATCGAGTTCTTCACACATATAAATTAATAGGATCTCAATTAACTCCTAACCGTCTTGGATGTGCTCACCATTCATTAGTAACAAGCAAAGCAAAGTCACTTGATAAGCACTCCTTGAATGCCCTTCAATCAAAGCTTCTCTCAAGAACTCAGAGGTTCACTCTCTCACAAGAACATGATTATGGTGAAAGAGATGAACTTGAGGTGTAGGAATGAACCAAAAGAGAGGATAAAAGAATGTCATCCCGATCTTGTCGGGCAAAAAGTAGACCTGTGTTGGTTACATTTCCTTTTCATGCGTTCCTCCACAAGGCTCACATAAAATTGGAGCCCACAACCTGAAACCGACACACCGTTAACCAATGAACTACAATCTCAAGCAACGAAGCCACAAAATTTTACATAACGCGATCTAAACATAAGGGACCTATGCAGAAAACAAAATAGACAAGAAAGATTGAGAAGCAAGACCAAAAGAGCAAGGACAAAGAACGGTTAAAACAAGTATCAGCTCACCTCAATCAACAATATAGGCGCCCAAGAACGACAAGAAGAAGCTCGAAAGACCTAAAAGAACGAGAGAGAGAGAGAGAGAGAGAGAGAGAGAAAAGAAAAGAGACCAGAGAGAGGAAAGAAGAAGAACCTCATCCAGCAGGAAGGACGAAGGCCATACCGGCAGACAAGCAAAGCAGGAAGACGCGGCCGGATGGCAGGGAAGAGCTCGAAGAGCACCTACCAAAGCGAGGGACGTGCAGGGCGAA
This sequence comes from Elymus sibiricus, assembly GCA_039707655.1. Classification (NCBI taxonomy): domain Eukaryota; kingdom Viridiplantae; phylum Streptophyta; class Magnoliopsida; order Poales; family Poaceae; genus Elymus; species Elymus sibiricus. Next base: position 109,878,329 of record CM077670.1, read on the forward strand.
AAGTAAGGTGACAACGATGAAGGAAAGAGAAAGAAGAAGAAGAAAAGCAAAGGCGAGCACATGCTTTTACCCAGCGGAACGACCGTCACAAGCTCACTAGCCAATGGACTCACCTGCCCTTAGCGCTAACCCAAGCCACGGCACAGGGGCCAACATGGGGCACAACCGGACAACGATTGGGTGCACAAAGCATACAAACCATCCACCGACCAAAGAAGCATGAGACGGACCCAGATCCATGCAGTCACCAGTCGGATATGACCAACCGTACAAAATGAACACAACTCCACGCAGACAGCGATTGGACAAAACCAGCTAGACGGAACGAACACAGCCCCACTCGGACACTGGTCTGATAGGACCAGGCGGACGGATAGGCAAGAACTAAAGGGAAACAGTCAGGCACGGACCAAAGGAACGAACCCACATTATCCGACCAAAAAGACGCCGGCTCTGTGGCGTCTCCAAATGTGTCAGCCCAAAGAGCCAGTCGGGTGTTTGGTGGGATAGCCGGGTGGGGTCCAAGAAACACGCGCAAGCCATCCGACACACGCATGCATGATACATGCATTTTGCATCACAATTTTAGATGATAAATATTCTACTTTTATGCCTTTTCAACCATCTTTACACCAATTTAATCATGGTTTATCTTATAATGTGGAGAATTCAAGAATTAATTTCTGAAGAGGCTATGAGGACAGAAAATGGACCTTTATGAAGAAAGTACATTGCCAGAGCTCCAAAAAAGATGAAACAAAAATTGTTCCCGAATTTTTGGACCAAAAAAGACTAGGAGACAGAAGGAGATACCAGGGCGGGACCTGAGGGGCCTAGGCGCCCCCACCCCAGGGCGTCTACAGGGGCGCCTAGGGGCCATAGGAGGCCCCTGGTGACATCCCAGACCTTTTTAGGTCAACCCCAAGGAGTTTCGTCCATATTCAGAATTTTTTTGCCGCCGCCGCGAGGCAGAAACCTAGTTCTTCCTCCTGATGGTTTGTTTCTGGCTTGATCTGCCCCTCTAGCCTGAGAAATTCGAAGCCATCGTCATTACCACCTTCAACATATCAAGAGAATAATATTCATCCGAGCCATCTTCACAATCTCCATCGTCAACACCATCATCTTCATTCCCATATCATCACTTTTGTACCAATTCTTTGTAATTTTAATCACCGTTTGCACTTGTGGTTGATAATTGTTACCGTAGTAGTTTATGCCTTGTGTTTTATTGGTGAAGGATTATTACTTTTAGATTATTATGATTATCATTATCATACTGAACATGATCACCATGATGTGTTGTGAGTATTTCCCTTGTGTTCTTGAGGATATGAGAGAAGGCTAGTTGTCAAGTGTCATATTTTTTTGTAGTAAAGGTTGTTGATAATTTTGTTGTAGTGTAATTCTCTAGCGATGTTGTGTGAACGTCGACTACATGACACTTCACCTTTATGGACATAGAGGGGAGCTTTGTGTCGTAATAAGTTTTGGATGGGAGGTTGGAGTGATAGATGTTACCGTTCACTGAATTAATAAGTTGTGACCTAAGGGGTGAATAGTGCAAAAAGTCACTTTGGTGGACGAGTGCATTGGAGCCCTATATTTTGAATAGTGTCAAAATGGTAATTTTGAAGTTTCAAAAATTCCAAAAATAATTCCACATGTTCATATGGATGTATGTTACACATGTGCAAATTCTGATGATGAGATAAGCAACCATGTGATCACACACAAATGACAAAATCGTGATTTTTGGAAAGATGAACAATGCATGTATTATTCACTATTTAGAAGTCGTCATTTTGTCATTTTGGTATAGCTCACAGGTTTACTTATTTCATCACCAAACTTTACACATGTGTAACATTGATCCATATGATCATGTGGAATTCTTTTCGGCATTTTTTGTAATTTTAAATGTGTTTTTAAAACTATTTAAAATAAAGTCCTGCAATGCACCCATGTTCCAAAAATCCACTCTCGTGAATAGTGACCCTAGAAGAAGTTATAGCTATTGTTGGATATTTACCTTAATAGATCTCCGTATTTGAGTAGTTTACAAGGAAAGCAATTATAAGTACGTGTATTCAATGGTTTTGGTACACATTATGTTAGGCCATATCCCTACAATATTGAATAAGCAACAACAATCAATGCAAGTATACGTGAAATTTGACAACTATGTCGTTATCTGGCCGTCCTCAAGAATGTTTGATCATCATAAGTAATACAACCGGCTTGTCCTTGGCAATATCAAGAGATAATTGCACATTGGTACCACATTTCGGGCAGTGTTGGCGGATTGGTACCAGTTTTGGTAATTTTTACGTGTTAGTACCAAGTTTCGGGCAAGCCGTTGCAAATCGGGCTAAACTCTGTATTTCTATGTATTGACATTGGAACTGACTGCCCGGGCCCACATGTCAGCTGACACGCTGGTGAATCGGTACGCGCCCGCGCGCTGCGGTCTGGCTCGAACCGGTTCGGCCCGTGCTCCCCCCCCCCCCGTGTCTCCTCTCCTCTCGTCTTCCTCCCTCCCCCGAGTACTCTCCTCCCCCTCAAACACTAGCTCCCCCGCGAACCCTAGCATCCCCTTGCGTCTCTGCGGCGATGGCGGCGGCGACCCCGGGCGATGGGGTCGGTGGCAGTAGCAGCGGCGGCGGAGGCTATGGCGGCAGGAACAGTGGACGCTCGGGTGGCGCTACGTCAGAAGGTTTCGACGGCGGCGACGACTACTCGAGCTCCACCTACTCCAGCGACGACGAGGACGAGTTCATGAAGCCAGCAGTCTCCATGGAGCAGCGGGTACGTCTGGCCCAGCTATGGGTGGCGAACCCTAGCAGTAGCCATCAGTGGACACATGGAGCCGGCGGCGTACTGTAAGAATTTCATCTGTTTTCCTTCTATGTTGTTATAGATTTGGTCAAATATCCCTTCAATGTTAGCTGATAATGGGGATTAGGGTTAGGGTTAGTTGCTTCTTGCCTCTATAAACTGAAATTGGGGACCATAATTTGTTGGATTTGGGGATTAGGGTTAGGGTATGTTTCATTTTAAATTGGGGATTAGAATTTTCTGTTAACTAAAATGTGAAACCAATTTGGCATTCAGTTAGTGCATTCTGCTATAATTTGTTGGAACTTTCTGTTAACTGAAATATGAAACCAATTTGGCATTCAGTTAGTGCATTCAGCTATAATTTGTTGGAATATTCTGTTTAATGAAACTGTGGACTAGGGTAGGGTTTACTGAATAGTTTTAATTGGTTAACTGTTCATCATCTTCTGTTAACTGAAATTTTAGACCCAGGTAGGTTATACTAATTAGTTTAAATTGGCTATGATTTTTAGTTTGTATGAAGACATTTGGAATGTTAGGATGCATTTTGATGCTCAGGAAACTTTAAAGAGGAAGCTATGCAGCTCAGATGTGACATATGTGAATCTTATTGCACTGATGGAAACCCAGGGTTTTACTATCTATGATTCATTGTATTACATGGAGACTCCAGGAGAGCAGGGCTGATACGTCTCCAATGTATCTATAATTTTTGATTGTTTCATGCTGTTATATTATCAATCTTGGATGTTTTTATAATCATTTACAGCAATTTTATATCATTTTTGGAGACTAACCTATTAACTTAGTGCCCAGTGCCAGTTTCTGTTTTCTGCCCTGTTTTTGTTTTACAGAAAATCAATACCAAACGAAGTCCAAATGCCATGAAACTTTTTGGAGATTTTTTTCTGGACAAGATAAACACTAGAAGCTTTGGGAGAAGACCAGACGCCAGAGGAGGTGGCCACGAGCCACCAGGGTGTGCCTGCCGCCCCCCTTTGCTCCGTTTGACCTAAGTCCACCACTATAAATTCAGGAAAAATCGGAAACCCTCAGGAGAGTCCACGAAATACTTTTTCCGCCGCCGCAAGTTTCTGTTCCATAGGGATCCCATCTGGAGGCCTTTTTCGGCACTCCGCCGGAGGGGGAATCGATCACGGAGGGGCTCTACATCAACCTTGCTGCCCTTCCGATGATGCGTGAGTAGTTTACCACAGACCTTTGGGTCCATAGGCAGTAGCTAGATGGCTTCTTCTCTCTTTTTGATCTTCAATACAATGTTCTTCTCGATGTTCTTGGAGTTCTATCCGATGTAATCACTTTTTGCGGTGTGTTTGTTGGGATCCGATGAATTGTGAGTTTATGATCAGATCATCCATGAATATTATTTGAGTCTTTGCTGCACTCTTTTATGCATGATTATTATAGCTTCGTATTTCTTCTCCGATCTATTGATTTGGTTTGGCCAACTGAGTTGATTTATCTTGCCATGGGAAGAGGTGCTTTGTAATGGGTTCGATCTTGCGGTGCTCAATCCCAGTGACAGAAAGGGACATGACACGTATGTATCATTGCTATTAAGGGTAAAAAGATGGGGTTTATTCATACGTGAGTTTATCTTGTCTACATCATGTCATCGTTCTTAAGGCGTTACTCCGTTCTTTATGGACTTAATACACTAGATGCATGCTGGATAGCGGTCGATGTGTGGAGTAATAGTAGTAGATGCAGGCAGGAGTCGGTCTACTTGTCTCAGACGTGATGCCTATATACATGATCATTGCCTTGGATATCGTCATGATTATTTGCTTTTCTATCAATTGCCCAACAGTAATTTGTCTACCCACCGTATGCTATTTTCTTGAGAGAAGCCTCTAGTGAAATCTATGTTGGGGAACGTCGCATGGGAAACAAAAATTTCCTACGCACACGCAAGATCTATCCATGGTGATGAGCATCTACGAGAGGGAGAGTGAATCTACATACCCTTGTAGATCGCTAAGCGGAAGCGTTAAGAAACGCGGTTGATGTAGTCGAACGTCTTCGCGATCCAAATCGCAAGTCGTCCCTCGATCCAAACACGATCTAGCGCCGAACGGACGGCACCTCCGCGTTCAACACACGTACGGCTTGATGACGCCTTCACCTCCTCGATCCAGCGAGCGATGGTGAAGTAGTGGATGAGTTCCGGCAGCACGACGGCGTGGTGATGGTGGTGAGGAACAATCTCTGCAGGGCTTCGCCAAGCACTACGGAGATTGTGACGGGAGGAACTAGAGGGTTAGGGTTGCCGGCACACGGCTTGGGAAATCTTGATCTGTCCCGTGTGCTAGCCCTGCCCCTCTATTTATATGTTGAGCCCTGGGGTCTAAACTTGGAGAGAAAGCCTCCACAAGGTCGGTTTTGCCCGCACAAGGTCGGTTTGGCCCGCACGGAAAGAGTCCCACTCGGATTCCAGCAGTACCGCGTACAAGCGGTAGTACCGCTCATGAGCGGTAGTACCGCTTGAGCGGTAGTACCGCTTCACACAAGCGGTAGTACTGCCTTACCAGCGGTAGTACCGCTTAAGGCAGCAGCAAAACTTCCTTTTGCACTTTCCAATACCTCGTGGGCTTTACCCCTTTGGTCCATATAAAGTGTTGCTGCACCCGAACACTTCGGTAAACATCGGGAACCCCTTCCGGTGAATTCCGGAACCCTTCCGGAGATCAAAACACTATTATCACATATATCAATCTTTACCTCCGGACTCTTCCGGAGATCCTCGTCATGTCCGGGATTTTATCCGGGACTCCGAACAACCTTCGGTCACCAACACAATAACTCAACTATACTAATCGTCACCAAACGTTAAGTGTGTAGACCCTGCGGGTTTGAGAACTATGTAGACATGACCGAGACACCTCTACGGTCAATAACCAATAGCGGGACCTGGATGCCCATATTGGTTCCTACATATTCTACGAAGATCTATATCGGTCGAACCTCTATGTCAAGGATTCAGTTAATCCCGTATGTTGTTCCCTTTGTTCTTCGGTATGTTACTTGCCCGAGATTCGATCGTCGGTATCTCTATACCTAGTTCAATCTCGTTATCGGCAAGTCTCTTTACTTGGTCCGTAATACAAGATCTCGTGGCTAACACTTTAGTCACATTGCTTGCAAGGCTCATTGTGATGTTGTATTACCGAGTGGGCCCTGAGATACCTCTCCGTCACACGGAGTAACAAATCCCAGTCTTGATCCATGCCAACCCAACAGACACCCTCGGAGATACCTGTAGAGCATCTTTATAGTCACCCAGTAACGTTGCGACGTTTGATACACACAAGGTATTCCTCCGGTGTCAGTGAGTTGCATGATCTCATGGTCATAGGAATAGATACTTGACATGCAGAAAACAATAGCAATAAACTGACACAATCATAGGCTACGTTTATAGTTTGGGTCTTGTCCATCACATCATTCTCCTAATGATGTGATCCCGTTATCAAATGACATCTCATGTCCATGGCTAGGAAACCTTCACCATCTTTTGATCAACGAGCTAGTTAACTAGAGGCTTACTAGGGACACAGTGTTGTCTATGTACCCACACATGTATTTGAGTTTCCAATCAATACAATTATAGCATGGATAATAAATGATTATCATGAACAAGGAAATATAATAATAACCAATTTATTATTGCCTCTAGGGCATATTTCCAACAGTCTCCCACTTGCACTAGAGTCAATAATCTAGTTCACATCACTATGTGATTTACATTGTAATGAATCGAACACCCATGCAGTTCTGGTGTTGTTCATGTTTAGCCCTTGGAAGAGGTTTAGTCATCGGATCTGCAACATTCAGATCCGTGTGTACTTTGCAAATATTTATGTCGTCCTCCTTGATGTAATCGCGAATGGAATTGAAACGTCGCTTTATGTGTCTGGTCCTCTTGTGAAATCTTGGTTCGTTTGGCTAGAGCAATGGCACCAGTATTATCACAAAACAGAGTCATTGGGTTAAGCGCACTAGGCACTACTCCAAGATCTGTCATGAACTCCTTCATCCAGACACCTTCCTTCGCCGCCTCCGAGGCAGCGATGTACTCCGCTTCGCATGTAGAATCAGCTACCACGCTTTGCTTGGAACTGCACCAGCTAACCTCACCCCCATTAAGAACAAATACGTATCCGGTTTGCGACTTAGAGTCATCCGGATCAGTGTCAAAGCTTGCATCGACGTAAACTTTTACGACGAGCTCTTGATCACCTCCATAAACGAGAAACATGTCCTTAGTCCTTTTCAGGTACTTCAGGATATTCTTGACCGCCGTCCAGTGTTCCATTCCTGGATCACTTTGAAACCTTCCGACCATACTTATGGCAAGGCTGACATCGGGTCTTGTGCACAGCATTGCATACATGATAGAGCCTATGGCTGAAGCATAGGGGATGACACTCATCTTTTCTCTATCTTCTGCAGTCACTGGGCATTGAGTCTTACTCAACTTCACACCTTGCAAAACAGGCAAGAACCCCTTCTTGGACTGATCCATTTTGAACTTCTTCAAAATCTTATCAAGGTATGTGCTTTGTGAAAGTCCTATTAAACGTCTTGATCTATCTCTATAGATCTTGATGCCTAATATGAAAGCAGCTTCTCCTAGGTCCTTCATTGAAAAACTCTTGTTCAAATATTCCTTCACGCTTTCCAACATTTCTATATTGTTTCCAATCAGTAATATGTCATCCACATATAATATTAGAAATGCTATAGAGCTCCCACTCACTTTCTTGTAAATACAAGCTTCTCCGTAAACTTGTATAAACTCGAACGCTTTGATCACCTCATCAAAGCGAAGATTCCAACTCCGAGATGCTTGCACCAATCCATAAATGGATCGCTGGAGTTTGCAAACTTTGTCAGCATTCTCTGAATCGACAAAACCTTCTGGTTGCATCATATACAACTCTTCCTTAAGGAAACCGTTAAGGAACGCTGTTTTGACATCCATCTGCCAAATTTCATAATCGAAAAAGGCAGCTATTGCTAACATGATTCTGACGGACTTAAGCATCGCTACGGGTGAGAAGGTCTCATCGTAGTCAACTCCTTGAACTTGTGAAAAACCCTTTGCCACAAGTCGAGCTTTATAGACGGTGACATTAACGTCCGCGTCCGTCTTCCTCTTAAAGATCCATTTGTTCTGAATGGCCTTACGCCCTTCAGGTAATACTTCCAAAGTCCACACTTTGTTTTCATACATGGATCCCATCTCGGATTTCATGGCCTCTAACCACTTCTCGGAATCCGGGCCCATCATCGCTTCTCCATAACTCGTAGGTTCATCGTTGTCCAACAACATGACCTCTAAGACAGGGTTGCCGTACCACTCAGGAGCAGTACGCGTCCTTGTCGACCTACGAGGTTCGATAGCAACTTGATCCGAAGCTTTATGATCATCATCAACTTCCTCTTCAGCTGATGTAGGCTCTACAGAAACATCTTTCTGCGCTGCGCTACTCTCAGGTTGAAGTAAAGGTTCAACAACCTCATCAAGTTCTATCTTCCTCCCACTCAATTCTTTCGAGAGAAACTCTTTCTCAAGAAATGTTCCGTTTTTAGCGACAAACACTTTGCCTTCGGATCTGAGGTAGAAGGTATACCCAACTGTCTCTTTTGGGTATCCTATGAAGACGCATTTCTCCGCTTTGGGTTCCAGCTTTTCAGGCTGAAGCTTTTTGACATAAGCATCACATCCCCAAACTTTAAGAAACGACAGCTTTGGCTTCTTGCCAAACCAAAGTTCATATGGCGTTGTCTCAACGGATTTCGATGGTGCCCTATTTAAAGTGAATGCAGCTGTCTCTAATGCATAACCCCAAAACGATAGTGGCAAATCGGCAAGAGACATCATAGATCGCACCATATCCAATAAGGTTTGATTACGACGTTCGGACACACCATTACGCTGTGGTGTTCCAGGCGGTGTCAGTTGCGAAACAATTCCACATTGTCTTAAGTGACTGCCAAACTCATAACTCAGATATTCTCCTCCTCGATCAGATCGTAGGAATTTAATCTTCTTGTTACGATGATTCTCAACTTCACTCTGAAATTGTTTGAACTTTTCAAACGTTTCAGACTTGTGTTTCATTAAGTAAATATACCCATATCTACTTAAGTCATCAGTGAAGGTGAGAAAGTAACGATAACCACCGCGCGCCTCAATACTCATCGGACCGCACACATCAGTATGTATGATTTCCAACAAGTCACTTGCCCGTTCCACTGTTCCAGAGAACGGCGTTTTAGTCATCTTGCCCATGAGGCATGGCTCGCATGTGTTAAGTGATTCAAAATCAAGTGACTCCAAAAGTCCATCAACATGGAGCTTCCTCATGCGTTTTACGCCAATATGACCTAAACGGCAGTGCCACAAGAAAGTGGTATTATCATTATCAATTCTACATCTTTTGGCATCAATGTTATGAACATGTGTATCATTACTATCGAGATTCAATAAGAATAAACCCCTCACTTCGGGTGCATGACCATAAAAGATATTACTCATATAAATAGAACAACCATTATTCTCTGATTTAAATGAGTAACCGTCTCGCAATAAACAAGATCCAGATATAATGTTCATGCTTAATGCAGGCACTAAATAACAATTATTCAGGTTCATCACTAATCCCGATGGTAATTGAAGAGCGAGCGTGCCGACGGCGATCACATCAACCTTGGAACCATTTCCCACGCGCATCGTCACTTCATCCTTTGCCAGCCTCCGTCTATTCCGCAGTTCCTGTTTAGAGTTGCAAATGTGAGCAACCGCACCGGTATCAAATACCCAGGCACTACAACGAGAGTTGGTAAGGTACACATCAATAACATGTATATCATATATACCTTGTTTGTTGTTGGCCGCCTTCTTGTCAGCCAAATACTTGGGGCAGTTCCGCTTCCAGTGTCCAGTTCCCTTGCAATGAAAGCACACAGTTTCTAGTTTGGGTCCAGCCTTGGGTTTCTTCACGGGAGGAGCAACTGCTTTGCCACTCTTCTTGGAGTTACCCTTCTTACCCTTGTCATTTTTCTTGAAACTAGTGGTTTTATTGACCATCAACACTTGATGCTCCTTCTGAATTTCAGACTCAGCGACTTTCAGCATCGCAAACAGCTCGGCGACTGACTTGTTCATCCCGTGCATGTTATAGTTCAACACGAAGCTCTTGTAGCTAGGTGGCAATGATTGAAGAACTCTGTCAGTGATAGCCTCTGGCGGAAGGGGCATCCCTAATTCAGCCAGACGGGTGGAGTACCCAGTCATTCTGAGTATGTGATCACTAACAGACCCGTTCTCCTCCATCTTGCAAGTATAGAACTTATCGGAGGTCTCATACCTCTCGATCCGGGCATTCTTCTGAAAGATAAATCTCAACTCCTGGAACATCTCATATGCTCCATGACGTTCAAAACGTCTTTGAAGTCCCGGTTCTAAGCCATACAAAATTGCACATTGAACTATTGAGTAATCATCAGAGCGAGCCTGCCAGGCGTTCACAACGTCTAGAGACTCAACTGGAGCGGGTGGATCACCAAGCGGTGCATCAAGGACATAAGCCTTCTGGGAAGCCGTAAGGATAATCCTTAGATTACGGGCCCAGTCCACAAAGTTACTTCCATCATCTTTCAACTTAGCTTTCTCTAGGAACGCATTAAAATTCAGGGGTGCTACTGCGCGAGCCATGATCTACAACATAAATATAGCAAAGACAACTTAGACTATTGTTCAAGATAATGAGTTTAGTTAATCATATTACTTAAAAAACTCCCACTCAAATTGACATCCCTCCGGTCATTCGAGTGTCACATGATCCAAATCCACCAACTCAAGTCCGATCATCACGTGAGTTGAGGTGGTTTCAATGGTGAACATCTTCATGTTGATCATATCTACTATATGACTCATGTTCGACCTTTCGGTCTCTTGTGTTCCGAGGCCATGTCTGTACATGCTAGGTTCTTCAAGTTTAACCCGAGTGTTCCGCACGTGCAACACTGGCTTGCACCCGTTGTATGCGAACGTAGAGTCTATCACACCAGATCATCACGTGGTGTCTCGAAACGACGAACTTTCGCAACGGTGCACACTCGGGGAGAACACAATTTTATCTTGAAATTTAAGTGAGGGATCACCTTATAATGCTACCGTCGTCCTAAGCAAAATAAGATGCATAAAAGGATTAACATCACATGCAAATCATAAGTGACATGATATGGCCATGAACTTGTGCTTTTGATCTCCATCTCCAAAGCACCGGCATGATCTCCATCGTCACCGGCATGACACCATGATCTCCATCATCTTGATCTCCATCAACGTGTTGCCATGAGGTTGTCGCGCCGACTGTTGCTTCCACGACTATTGCTAACTCATAGCGATAAAGTAAAGCAAAACGGCGAAAATAATTAAAGACAACTCTATGGCTCCTGCCAGTTGCCGTACTCATCGACATGCAAGTCGTGATATTCTATACAACACATGATCATCTCATACATCACATATATCTCATCATGTAATTGGCCATATCACATCACAACATACCCTGCAAAAACAAGTTAGACGTCCTCTAATTGTTGTTGCAAGTTTTACGTGGCTGCTATGGGTATCTAGCAAGAACAATTCTTACCTACGCAAAAACCACAACGGTGATACAAAAAATGCTTTTCAAACTTCTCAAGGACCGCCTTTGTCAAATCCGATCCGACTAAAGTAGGAGAGACAGACACCCGCCAGCCATCTTTATGCAACGAAGTTACATGTCAGTTGATGGAACCGGTCTCTCGTAAGCGTACGAGTAATGTTGGTCCGAGCCGCTTCATCCCACAATACCGCCGAAACAAGAAAAGACCAAGGGAGGAAGCAATCTGAATATCAACTCCCACAAACTCCTTTGTGTTCTACTCGAGATCTCATCTACACATAGACCTAGCTCTGATACCACTGTTGGGGAACGTCGCATGGGAAACAAAAAATTTCCTACGCACACGCAAGATCTATCCATGGTGATGAGCATCTACGAGAGGGAGAGTGAATCTACATACCCTTGTAGATCGCTAAGCGGAAGCGTTAAGAAACGCGGTTGATGTAGTCGAACGTCTTCGCGATCCAAATCGCAAGTCGTCCCTCGATCCAAACACGATCTAGCGCCGAACGGACGGCACCTCCGCGTTCAACACACGTACGGCTTGATGACGCCTTCACCTCCTCGATCCAGCGAGCGATGGTGAAGTAGTGGATGAGTTCCGGCAGCACGACGGCGTGGTGATGGTGGTGAGGAACAATCTCTGCAGGGCTTCGCCAAGCACTACGGAGATTGTGACGGGAGGAACTAGAGGGTTAGGGTTGCCGGCACACGGCTTGGGAAATCTTGATCTGTCCCGTGTGCTAGCCCTGCCCCTCTATTTATATGTTGAGCCCTGGGGTCTAAACTTGGAGAGAAAGCCTCCACAAGGTCGGTTTTGCCCGCACAAGGTCGGTTTGGCCCGCACGGAAAGAGTCCCACTCGGATTCCAGCAGTACCGCGTACAAGCGGTAGTACCGCTCATGAGCGGTAGTACCGCTTGAGCGGTAGTACCGCTTCACACAAGCGGTAGTACTGCCTTACCAGCGGTAGTACCGCTTAAGGCAGCAGCAAAACTTCCTTTTGCACTTTCCAATACCTCGTGGGCTTTACCCCTTTGGTCCATATAAAGTGTTGCTGCACCCGAACACTTCGGTAAACATCGGGAACCCCTTCCGGTGAATTCCGGAACCCTTCCGGAGATCAAAACACTATTATCACATATATCAATCTTTACCTCCGGACTCTTCCGGAGATCCTCGTCATGTCCGGGATTTTATCCGGGACTCCGAACAACCTTCGGTCACCAACACAATAACTCAACTATACTAATCGTCACCAAACGTTAAGTGTGTAGACCCTGCGGGTTTGAGAACTATGTAGACATGACCGAGACACCTCTACGGTCAATAACCAATAGCGGGACCTGGATGCCCATATTGGTTCCTACATATTCTACGAAGATCTATATCGGTCGAACCTCTATGTCAAGGATTCAGTTAATCCCGTATGTTGTTCCCTTTGTTCTTCGGTATGTTACTTGCCCGAGATTCGATCGTCGGTATCTCTATACCTAGTTCAATCTCGTTATCGGCAAGTCTCTTTACTTGGTCCGTAATACAAGATCTCGTGGCTAACACTTTAGTCACATTGCTTGCAAGGCTCATTGTGATGTTGTATTACCGAGTGGGCCCTGAGATACCTCTCCGTCACACGGAGTAACAAATCCCAGTCTTGATCCATGCCAACCCAACAGACACCCTCGGAGATACCTGTAGAGCATCTTTATAGTCACCCAGTAACGTTGCGACGTTTGATACACACAAGGTATTCCTCCGGTGTCAGTGAGTTGCATGATCTCATGGTCATAGGAATAGATACTTGACATGCAGAAAACAATAGCAATAAACTGACACAATCATAGGCTACGTTTATAGTTTGGGTCTTGTCCATCACATCATTCTCCTAATGATGTGATCCCGTTATCAAATGACATCTCATGTCCATGGCTAGGAAACCTTCACCATCTTTTGATCAACGAGCTAGTTAACTAGAGGCTTACTAGGGACACAGTGTTGTCTATGTACCCACACATGTATTTGAGTTTCCAATCAATACAATTATAGCATGGATAATAAACGATTATCATGAACAAGGAAATATAATAATAACCAATTTATTATTGCCTCTAGGGCATATTTCCAACAATCTATGGCCCCCGGGTCTATCTAAATCATATTAATAAAACCCTAAAAATATTGCTGCCATTTTATTTTATTTATTTTATTTTGTATTTTGTTTCAATCTATCTCTCTATCATATACAATTTAATCTTGCAATTGACCGTCGAGGGATTGACAACCCCTCGTTTGCGTTGGGTGCAAGGATTTGTTGTTTGTGTGCAGGTGCTGCTAACGAGGTGTTGCGTGATTCTCCTGCTGGTTCGATAACCTTGGTTTCATAACTGAGGGAAATACTTATCTCTACTGTGCTGCATCATTCCTTCCTCTTCGGGGAAAATACCAACGCAAGCTACAAGTAGCAGGAAGAATTTCTTGCGCCGTTGCCGGGGAAACATCATCAACATCTATCAAGTATCTTCGCATAAACTCTCATCTCCTTGCATTTATTTTATTTGCCATTTGCCTCTCGTTTTCATCTCCCCCACTTCTAAAACATTTTTACAAAAATACAAAAATATTTTTCGTTTGCCTTTTTCTTGTTTGCTTTTTTGCTTGCTTTATCATTATGTCTAGTTCTTCGCTCGTTATTATTACCCCTGAAAATGAAGTACTTAATTTTAAACAAAGGGGAGGAGAGAATTTAAAAGATGCTTGGTATAGGATTTGTGATGCTCATAATAGATCAACTCGTAAGCAATCCTCTACCATCCTTCTTCGCAATTTTTATGTGGGAATTACTACTTGGTATAGATTTGTGCTTGATACTATTACTGGAGGGAATTTCTTGATGTGTCCCTCTACGGATGCTTTTAATGCTATGGGAAATTTAGTGGGATCACCACCTATTACTATTAATGAAACAACTTTGACCTTGGAACATGTTATGCAAAGGTTAGATGCTATTGAAAACAAAATGCCTACCATTGAGCATATTGAAAATTTAGATAAAAAGATTCATAACCATGTCACTCAATTTGGATCAAAAGTAGGGATTGCTCTTAAGATGCTAAAAGAGAAAAAACAAATAATTAATGAAAGAGTGGAACAAAGTCCCACTAGGATCGATAAGTTGGAGGAAATTATTGATAAATTAGGTTCTGCTTTTTCTTCCGCTAAAACTATTGAAAAAAATTATTCCTAGCAAGAATTGCAAGTTTATGTATGTTCCTAAAACCAATGGTGCCACTTCTAGTAAGGGAAATGAGGATCTTAAAATGATTAGCGTGCACCCCGATTTCATTGGTATAATTAAGGAACCTATTCACAAAAGTAAAATTCTTGATTTTGTGCCTAGAAGTGTGATGGTAAGAAACACCAATGTTAAATCTATTAGAAAAAATGGATGTGTGATTGAGGAGTTGGAAACCAAAGATGGCAATACTTGAAATTATGCATTATGCTTAGCTAGGGGCATAAAACAATAGCGCTTGTTGGGAGGCAACCCAATAAATAAAATTAATTTTTTCTGTTATTGTGTGTTTTAACAATTATGCTACTGGTATGATTGTGTTTTTGTGTTCTTAATTAGTGTTTGTGCCAAGTAAAGCCTTTAGGATGATTTGGAAGATAGTATAATTGATGCTGTTTGGAAAACAGAAAGTTTTGCGTCCAGTGCCCGAATTTTGTTTCTGTACTGGAGCGTCAGAAAAATCTGAAATTTTTACACAGTATTGCTATATGAATTACCCATGTTGCCCTAATTTGTCAAAAAAATTGGAGTTACAGAAGTATGGCTTTTAAATAGATTGCTACAGACTGTTCTGTTTTTGACAGATTCTGTTTTTGATGCACTACTTGCTTGTTTTGATGAATCTATGGATTGTATCGGGGGGTATAAGCCATGGTGAAGTTAGAGTACAGTAGGTATAATGCAAAAATAAAATATGAATTGGTTTGCAATAGTACTTAAAGTAGTGATTTATTTTGTTATGCTAACGGATCTCATGAAGGTTTTGTTGAGTTTTGTGTGATTGAAGTTTTCAAGTTTTGGGTGAGATCACGATGGATGAAGGAATAAGGAGTAGCAAAAGCCTAAGCTTGGGGATGCCCGAGGCACCCCAAGGTAATATTCTAGGAAGACTCAAGCGTCCAAGCTTGGGGATGCCTCGGAAGGCATCCCCCCTTTCTTCTACCAACCATCGGTAATTTTACTTGGAGCTATATTTTTATTCGTCACATGATATGTGTTTTGCCTGGAGCGTCTTGTATAATATGAGTCTTTGCTTTGTTTGCTTTTTAGTTTGTCACAATCATCTTTGCTGAACACACCTATCTTGAGAGAGCCACACGTTTATCATCATTTGTTAGAATACTCTATGTGCTTCACTTAATTTTTTTGAGCTAGGCAGTTGCTCTAGTGCTTCACTTAAATATTTTTGAGCACGGTGGTGGCTATATTTTGAAGAAATAAACTCTCATGCTTCACTTATATTATTTTGAGAGTTGATTAAAATTTTAAAGAAATAAATTCTCATGTTTCACTTATATTATTTTGAGAATTGTTAAGATTGAAATTTGAAGAAATATTTGCACTCTCATGCTTCACTTAAATCTTTTTGAGAGTTGATAATAGTAACGGTAATTTGCACAAGATATGAATTTGGTCCCAAAGTGATGAATATTCAAGAGGGATATAATAAAAACTTTCATATAGATCATTGGATATGATAAGTGTGATTCCTTGCAATAGTTTTGCGATATGGAAATGATAATATGTGAGTCATGTTAGTGAGTAATTGTGGTTTAGTAAAAATATTAGTGTTAAGGTTTGTGATTCCCTATGCATGCACATCAAGTCAATAGTTATGCAAAGAAATTATATCCTACTTATGGTGCATTATTTGGTGTTAGTTATGTTCAATGCATGTTTATGACCGTTTTCGTTTTTTGGTTGGTTGCTTCTCAATCTATTTGCTAGCCTTCATTTGTACTAAGCGGAAATACTGCTTGTGCATCCAAAATCCTTAAACCCAAGTTGTGCCAAATGAGTCCACTATATCTATCTATAGGCGGTATTTCAATGCCGTTCCAAGTAAATTTGTGTGTGCCAACTCTAATTTTCAAAATAATTCTTCTGTTTTGTGTGCCCGTACCGCTCATGAAGAGGCAGGGGGTGGCCATTATTTTCCATGCTAGGTGTGTTATTCTCACGATGAGTGTTTATTCACCAGTCAATGCATGAGAGAGTGGCTGGTAATAGGGATGCCCAGTCCCACAATGAAATCAAAAATTAATAACAACAAAATTCCTTGGAAAGTGTTGGTATGGAGGGCACCCGTGCATACGGCTAGCCATGGATCTCTTTAATTTCAGCTTTGAGCTCTGGCACATTTGACAAATCTCTGCTACCCTCTGCGAACGGCCTATCTATTTACTTTTATGCAATTTTTATTTTATTTGAGTCTCCATCTTCTCTTACAAAAGCACCAACTAGAGAGCACTACTGTCATACTTGTGCATTGGATGTAGCTAATATTCGAGTGTGTTTCATGAATGGATCAATGATTGAGCACAATGGGCTAGGGAGAACTTTCTTTAGCATTGATATTTTGAAAGACATGGTTGCTTGTTAGCATGCTTGAGTATTTATATCTTCATGTCAAATTATAGACTATTGCTTTGAATCATTCAAGTCCAATGTCCATGCTATAAAAGAAAAGAATATGTGATGAATATGATAGGCAGCATTCCACATCAAAAATTCTATTTTTATCATTTACCTACTCGAGGACGAGCAGGAATTAAGCTTGGGGATGCTAATACGTCTCCAACGTATCTATAATTTTTTATTGTTCCATGCTATTATATTATCAATCTTGGATGTTTTTATAATCATTTACAGCAATTTTATATCATTTTTGGAGACTAAGCTATTAACTTAGTGCCCAGTGCCAGTTGTTGTTTTCTGCCCTGTTTTTGTTTTACAGAAAATCAATACCAAACGAAGTCCAAATGCCATGAAACTTTTTGGAGATTTTTTTCTGGACAAGATAAACACTAGAAGCTTCGAGAGAAGACCAGACGCTAGAGGAGGTGGTCACGAGCCACCAGGACGCGCCTGGGGGGGGGCAGGCGCGCCCTGGTGCCTCGTGGGCCCCCCTTTGCTCCGTTTGACCTAATTCCACCACTATAAATTCAAGAAAAATCAGAAACCCTCAGGAGAGTCCACGAAATACTTTTTCCGCCGTCGCAAGTTTCTGTTCCAGAGGGATCCCATCTGGAGGCCTTTTCCGGCACTCCGCCGGAGGGGGAATCGATCACGGAGGGGCTCTACATCAACCTTGCTGCCCTTCCGATGATGCGTGAGTAGTTTACCACAGACCTTCGGGTCCATAGGCAGTAGCTAGATGGCTTCTTCTCTCTTTTTGTTCTTCAATACAATGTTCTCCTCGATGTTCTTGGAGTTCTATCCGATGTAATCACTTTTTGCGGTGTGTTTGTTGGGATCCGATGAATTGTGAGTTTATGATCAGATCATCCATGAATATTATTTGAGTCTTTGCTGCACTCTTTTATGCATGATTATTATAGCTTCGTGTTTCTTCTCTGATCTATTGATTTGGTTTGGCCAACTGAGTTGATTTATCTTGCCATGGGAAGAGGGGCTTTGTAATGGGTTCGATCTTGCGATGCTCAATCCCAGTGACAGAAAGGGACATGACACGTATGTATCGTTTGCTATTAAGGGTAAAAAGATGGGGTTTATTCATACGTGAGTTTATCTTGTCTACATCATGTCATCGTTCTTAAGGCGTTACTCCGTTCTTTATGGACTTAATACACTAGATGCATGCTGGATAGCGGTCGATGTGTGGAGTAATAGTAGTAGATGCAGGCAGGAGTCGGTCTACTTGTCTCGGACGTGATGCCTATATACATGATCATTGCCTTGGATATCGTCATGATTATTTGCTTTTCTATCAATTGCCCAACAGTAATTTGTCTACCCACCGTATGCTATTTTCTTGAGAGAAGCCTCTAGTGAAATCTATGGCCCCCGGGTCTATCTAAATCATATTAATAAAACCCTAAAAATATTGCTGCCATTTTATTTTATTTATTTTATTTTGTATTTTTGTTTCAATCTATCTATCTATCATATACAATTTAATCTTGAAATTGACCGCCGAGGGATTGACAACCCCTCGTTTGCGTTGGGTGCAAGGATTTGTTGTTTGTGTGCAGGTGCTGCTAACGAGGTGTTGCGTGATTCTCCTACTGGCTCGATAACCTTGGTTTCATAACTGAGGGAAATACTTATCTCTACTGTGCTGCATCATCCCTTCCTCTTCGGGGAAAATACCAACGCAAGCTACAAGTAGCAAGGGCCTAGACTTGGTTGAAAATAATGTTAAATTGTAGTTGATTAAGAGGGAGAATCAGCATAGTTTGGTGCTTAATTTGTTAGTTAGGGCTAGTCCACCTCCTGGCAGTAGGGGTGGAAACGGATCGGATGCAGATCGGATAGTGCTCTTACCACTTCCATTTTTATATTTTCAAAGCTAATACGAATGTGAATACGGATGTTATCGGACACGAACGCGGATCGGATGTTACTCGAATACAGATACATATCGGATGTTTACTCAATTCAGAACGGATACGAATAATAGGGACATCTTGCTTAAGAAAATTAGTCGATAGCTATGTGACATTAAATAATCTACCTGCGACATACAATAAGTCAATGATAAATAGGTTTATGAATAAATACTACTATGATGCATAATAATTTCTAAGTTTAATCATACAAAGAGTAAAATTTGACCACTTATTGGGCTTTTATGTTAGATAATTGGCATACTTGGGCTAGAATTTTGAAAATTACACCCCACAATCTTATTCGGATACGGATATATCCACTTCCATATCCATATTTGTGTGAAAATCTCATACCATATTTATTTTTTGATTTTATAAATAAATACGGATACGGATAATTTCCATTTCCATTTTAGTTCGGATACAGATGTTTTGGATATGAATAGGCATTTTCTCGAATATGATTATCAGATATTTCGGATTATCCACTGCCAGTTTCCACCCCTACTTGGCAGTGTAGTACAGAGTCACCAATTAGCTCCAATTGTGTATTCTGAACCTGTTGTTTATGACTTGAGAGAGCCTCCTGTTTATGCTGTTGATCAGCAAGGTGTGGTTTTTGAAAGCCAGAGTAGCTCCTCAAGTACAGCTGTGTTTCCTCAAGTTTTAACACAAGAAAGTAGGAATTTTTTCAATCCAAAGTTGAAAGCTGTTATGGAAGAAGAACAGGAGGGCTATGATGGCAGTAATGTATACTCATTTGTTTCTGAAGAGGAATTGAGGCCTGCTGAAGATATAGAGATGCAAGAGGGAAGGAGATAGAGAGAGGAAGAACTACAAGATCTAGAAGAGGAAGAAACAAAGGATGAAGAATCAGAAGGGGAAATGCTGCATTATGAGGGTGACACAAAGGTTGAGGAATTATTTGAGCTGGATAAGGGTGATACAGTTGTTTCAGAAGAAGAAGCCGTATCTTTGGCAGCAAAGAAGAAGCAGAAGCTGCCAGTTAGGAGAGGACCAACAACAAGGTCACATAGCAGTGTTTTAGAAGAAGTGCAACATGATTGGAAACCCTCATCAGATGAAGAAGAGAAAGGTTTACTGAAGGACAGTGAAGATGATGGGTATCAACCACTAGCATTTGTGCTACCTCAAAAAAGGAAGAGTAGGACAAAGAAGAGGCCACCCAGAGTATATTACAATGAGCAATTGGAGCAACCACACCAGCAATTACAACTGCATATGTGTTTCAGGGATCAGCATCAATTTAGAGAAGCTTTGTTGAGATTGCACATCACTCAGGCTAGAGACTTCAAGTATCACAGGAACTCAGATGAGAGGATCATTGTGCATTGCAAAGCAGAACATTGCAAATTCTGTATTGTGGCAGCCGTTATAAAAGGTGAAAAAACATTTGCAATTAAGAAGATGAGACTACAACACACTTGCCCTAGTAGTACAGAGACAACCAGGGTAAGTGCCAAGTGGCTTGCAAAGCATTATGAGCCACTGTTTAGATCAGATGTCAGTACTAGCATCCATACTATGATAGATGCTTGCATGGAAAAGTATGGAGTGGATGTGCCCAAGGCTATGGCATATAGGGAAAAAACATAGCTGTTGAGGCTGTTTTGGGAGATCATAGGAAGCAATACCCAAGGCTCATAGATTATGCACAGACTGTCATGGATACTAACCCTGGGAGCAGAGTTGTAGTCAGTACAGTAACTCCAACACCAATTGAGAAAATTCCACATCCAGGACCAAGATTCCATGCCATGTTTTACTACATGAATGGTGCAAGGGAGGGGTTTCTCAAGGGCTGTAGACCATTCATTGGTTAGTTCCTTCAGCTTGAACTAGTACTTAGATGTTATTTTTAATTGATTGCACATATAAATGGATTTGATACTTATCTGTTTTGAATGTTCTCTTTACTTGCTCTTTTAGGTGTTGATGGATGTTTTATTAAACTAACAACTGGTGCACAAATCCTTGCTGCCACTGGTAGAGATGGAAATAACAACATCTACCCACTTGCATTTGGCATTGTTGGACAAGAGGACAAAGCTAGCTGGTGCTGGTTTTTACACCAACTAAAAATCTGTCTAGGAGGAGAAGTTGGACAGTTTGGTCCATATACTATAATGTCTGATAGACAGAAGGTATGTGAATGCATCTTCCATTCTTTGTTGCATATATCTGTTTTCCAAACCTAGTTGTTATTTATTAGACAGTAGCTTAGCTTGTTAATTGTGTGCACCAGGGGCTACTATATGCAGTGAATGCAGTATTTCCTAACTGCCACTAAAGATTCTACCTAAGACACATATATGCAAACTTCCAAAATGCTGGGTTTAGGGGGGAAGATCTTAAGAAGTGCATGGATAATGCTAGTTATGCCTATAATGAACACAAATTTAATATTGCAATGGATGATCTCAAAGCTGAGAGTGAGGAAGCTTGGGAGTGGCTGAGTGCAATACCCAAGAAAACATGGGCTAGGCATGCATTTGACACAAACTGCAAGACTGACTTGGTAGTTAACAATTTGTCTGAGGTTTTTAACAAGTACATCCTAGATGTTAGGAAAAAACCTATAAGGACAATGTGTGATGGCATAAAGGATAAGCAGATAGTTAGGTGGCACAGGAATAGAGAGAGTGGAAAGGCAGCTAGATGGGTGATCACACCACATTATGCAGAAAAGTTAGAGACTGAAAAGGAAAGTACTGCAAACCTATTCAAGCAGGTGTTAACCTATGGCAAGTTACTAGTGGGCAGCAAACACATGCTGTGAATTTGGAACTTCACACTTGTGGTTGCAGAAAGTGGGACCTCAGTGGCATCCCATGCAACCATGCCATCTCTGCAATTAACAAGGCAAAAAGGTTTCCAGAGGACTATGTCAGTAAATTCTTCAAGAAACCATTGTACTTAGCTGCATATGAACCAATGATATATCCAGTTCCTGGTGAGCATGATTGGACAAAGACCCCTGGTCCAGACATAGAACCACCTGCATTTAAAGTGAAGAAAGGAAGAAGGAAAGAGAAGAGGATCAAGGGAAAATTTGAAGTTCCAAAGCCAAAGGACACTTCAAGAATGGGGACTATAACTTGTAGTAATTGTGGATTACAAGGGCATAGATACACAAGCTGCCTGAAACAGTTGAAACCTGAGTTGGCCTTGAGAAAGAACAAACATGTGGTAATTCGCTTTGAACTAGTACTTCAGTTTGATGTTTTTGTAAATTACTTTTTCCCTTGTACATTTCTTACTTGTAGTATTATTAACTGTTTTTCCTTTGAATTGTTTTCCAAGCCTGCTACAAGGAATTCACAAGCAAGAGGTGCTGCTCCTACAGCACTACCAAGAGCTCCTACACCAACACCTAGAGCTCCTACACCAACACCTAGAGCTTCTCATGCTTCTCCTCCAACACCAAGAGCTCCTCCTGCTGGAGCAAGATCTGGAAGTGTTGTTGGAAGAGGTGGTGAAGGAAGATCTGGAAGTGGTGCTGGTAGAGGTGGTGGAAGAAGGGCTGCTGGTGGAAGAGGAACTGGAAGAGCATCTTCTGCAATAGGTGATACTCTGGCTCAATCTTCAAGATCTGCAACAGGTGCTGCTGGGAGAGGTGTTGTAGGTACTTCAAGGCCATTCTCTGCCCCAAGGCAGTATGCTTCCTCAACTTCTAGTGCTCCTCCACCTAGTGATGGTACACACACTGGCTGGATGGCCTTTTTCTCAGCTAGTGGAAACCACTGAATGGCATGATGTGCCATGTAAACTTCTGCTGATGCTACAATGTGTTTTATTTTGGTTTGATGCCACTGCAGCAACTTCTGCTGATGCTACAATGTGTTTTATTTTGGTTTGATGCCACTGCTAAGTCTACTTGATGGTTTGTTTATGGTTCTCTTGATGGATAACTTGATGGTTCTGTTGGGGATTCTGTTCATGGATTGATGGCACTGCTGGATATGTTGATAATTTAATGTCATTGTTTTGCTATTTGCTCATGTGGATGGATATATAATGCTTGATATGTTGAAAGATTAATGTCATTTCTGGATATATATTGATTGATGACATGTTAATGGATTAATGAACATATTGATGGGCAGGTTGATAGATTGTTGACATTGTTGCTCGGGGTCGATGGAACCACCAAAACCTAGTCTTTAGGGTTAATGGTGGCTCGGGGTCGACGGTACCACCAAAACCTAGTCTTTAGGGTTTATGGTGGCTCGGGGTCGACGGAACCACGCTAACCTAGTCTTTAGGGTTTATGGTAGCTCGGGGTCGACGGAACCACGCTAACCTAGTCTTTAGGGTTAATGGTGGCTCGGGGTCGACGGAACCACCCTAACCTAGTGTTTAGGGTTAATGGTGGCTCGGGGTCGACGGAACCACGCTAACCTAGTCTTTAGGGTTTATGGTGGCTCGGGGTCGACGGAACCACGCTAACCTAGTCTTTAGGGTAAATGGTGGCTCGGGGTCGACGGAACCACGCTAACCTAGTCTTTAGGGTTAATGGTGGCTCGGGGTTGACGGAACCACCAAAACCTAGTCTTTAGAGTTAATGGTGGCTCGGGGTTGACGGAACCACCAAAACCTAGTCTTTAGGGTTTATGGTGAATCGGGGTCGACGGAACCACCAAAACCTAGTCTTTAGGGTTTATGGTGGATCGGGGTCGACGGAACCACCAAAACCTAGTCTTTAGGGTTTATGGTGAATCGGGGTCGACGGAACCACCAAAACCTAGTATTTAGGGTTAATGGTGGCTCGGGGTCGACGGAACCACGCTAACCTAGTCTTTAGGGTTTATGGTGGCTCGTGGTCGACGGAACCACGCTAACCTAGTCTTTAGTGTTAATGGTGGCTCGGGGTCAACGAAACCACCCTAACCTAGTGTTTAGGGTTAATGGTGGCTCGGGGTCGACGGAACCACGCTAACCTAGTCTTTAGGGTTTATGGTGGCTCGGGGTCGATGGAACCACCAAAACCTAGTCTTTAGGGTTTATGGTGGCTCGGGGTCAACGGAACCACCAAAACCTAGTCTTTAGGGTTTATGGTGAATCGGGGTCGACGGAACCACCAAAACCTATTCTTTAGGGTTTATGGTGGCTCGGGGCCGACGGAAACACCAAAACCTAGTCTTTAGGGTTTATGGTGAATCGGGGTCGACGGAACCACCAAAACCTAGTCTTTAGGGTTTATGATGGCTCGGGGTCGACGGAACCACCAAAACCTAGTCTTTAGGGTTTATGTTGAATCGGGGTCGACGAAACCACCAAAACCTTGTCTTTAGGGTTAATGGTGGCTCGGGGTTGACGGAACCACGCTAACCTAGTCTTTAGGGTTTATGGTGGCTCGTGGTCGACGGAACCACGCTAACCTAGTCTTTAGGGTTAATGGTGGCTCGGGGTCGACGGAACCACCCTAACCTAGTGTTTAGGGTTAATGGTGGCTCGGGGTCGACGGAACCACGCTAACGTAGTCTTTAGGGTTTATGGTGGCTCGGGGTCGACGAAACCACCAAAACCTAGTCTTTAGGGTTAATGGTGAATCGGGGTCGACGGAACAACGAAAACCTAGTCTTTAGGGTTTATGGTGGATCGGGGTCGACGGAACCACCAAAACCAATAATCAACATAATATTGAGGCACTATAAACAACTAATCCCATAATCAACATAATATTGAGGCACTATAACATAAGCATCTACTATATCTGATCCATCTTCCAATGCATGATATCTCATAATTTTTAGTCTAGCAATCATAGCACACAATACTTAGTGGAGTTCAACATATTTTAGGCATACACAACCATTGTTCACAATACATAGTGGAGTTCAAATGCATGTAGGAGATATGCCCTAGAGGCAGTAATAACAGTTATTTTGTATCTCCAAAGTTTGTAATGAATGTTTATGTCCCATGCTATAACTACAATGATTCTCGAGTCTGCAATATCCACGAGGCTCGGAGGGAAACTCATGTGCACGTGTGGTATAATAAACGGTAAAATGTATTCCTGGTCATGCCTCTAAGACTGGCTCAAGTATTGCATGATGATCCTATTTTCCTGATCATGGGCATGTCTATGCCGGCAATTTTGAGGGCACAATGTTAGTAGAACACTTGTGTTGAATCGACCCGAATTGATGTTATGCTATGAGATACATTCGTCACAAGTTAATGGTTAATAACACAGAGAAAGTTAATGTTTGCATAATTCCTTAGACCATGAGAGTATCGAGTTCCTTCGTACTTTCTTCGTGAACTTTGGGGTTTGTTAAACGTCATCCGTAACTGGGTGGCTATTACGGCAGATGAAAATCACTAATCCAGAATTGTTTCGGAACACGTCCAAAATCATTTTAGTGGGTACTGGAATTATTCTAAGACCCACAAAAATATTTTCGGATTTAACGGTCGCGGAAAAATGTTTTCGTGAATAGTGAAAGTGCTTTTTGGGCTACTTTATGGAAAGCCACCTTTTAGGGCTTTTCCCAAAAGGCTTCTACAAGGGATTGGGGGACCAAGGAACCCCCTTTGGGGGGGGGGGGCTAGGGGTGGCCGGCCAAGATGGAGCTCCTCCATGGAGCTCCACTTGCCTTCCTTTTATGCCCTTATGGAGGATCCATGTGATGGGTTTTTTGGGTATTTTTCCCCTTGGGTTTTCCTATAAATAGAGGTGGAGAGGCACTCTCCACACTCACTCCTTTCTCACATACACAAGCCATGCATGATCTGGCCTTCTCTCTCCTTCCCTGCGAAATAGTTTCGTAGAGCCGAAAGGCTGTCTGGGTTCCGGCAGGAACTAGTTTTGGACGGCGAAGCCCTGCCGGATGGCTGACACCATATGTGTGCAACCCCGTAGAGAGCTCGTAGTTTCGATCTTTTGCCCGAGGGGCTGTTCGAGGGTCCTCCCGAAGGGTTGTCCGAGTTACCGTTCGAGCTTCGAGGGTCCTCCCGAAGGGCTGTCCGTGACATCGTCCGAGGGACTGTCCGACCGCCTCCCGAAGGGCTATCCGATGAGGGAGTACATCCTCGCGGTTGGGAGGTTGTAAATCCTAGCTGCAGGGATCTGCACCGACGATCTACATCGACTCTACTTCCGCTGCGCTACGAGTCGGAAATGATCAGATCAAACCCTGTATGCAGTCTCCATAGTGGTCCTGGGCGTGCTCGCTGTACCGAATTTTTTTGTTTTCTGTCGCGTTACCCTACAGTGGCATCAAGAGCCTTGCTATGCGTAGATGCAGGTTGCGATCTAGAATACATAGAGATGTATGGGTATTGCATAATATAATTTTGTAGTAGATGAGATCTATTGCTGAAAATTATTTATGCGGGTAGCAGATGAAATCTCTTACCCGATGTTCTTGTTGCTTCCCTGGAATTTGCGTATTTCTGATCTTGAAATGGCATGGTGGAATTTCACAAAGTTCTGGCAATCTACGATCCTGATTGATCAACGAAGTGCTATCAGTTCTTTGGGTTCCACCATAGTTAAGAGAAAGATGAAATTTTGCAGACGAAAGGGCAATGCAGATATGATCTGCACGGGGGTCATGCGTATGACGAAGTTTAGTATGGGGCTTGAGATTTTATTATCTCGTGTTTCATACACCCCGCAAAGTTAATCTAGCGACCTGAATAATCATACTTGATGATAAACGTTGGTAGCTACGGTTTAAGTCAAAACCTTAGAAGCCACGTAAAATAAAATTTTGCAAAAATCGATTAGAGGCGTCTAACTTGGTTTTGCAGGATGTGCATGTGATGTGGTATAACAGCTCTCATATTAATTCGATTATGTATGAGATGACTATATGATGTAAATTTACTAACATGACCTGCGTGTCATGATTCGGCATGATGGCTGGAGCCACATGATTGTCACTTTAATGACCTGCGTGTCAACCTTAAGCAATGCACTTATTTTGTTAGCTATAGAGATAGCAATATTATCTGGTGCATCGACAAGGTGGTGGCAATCTTCGGGAAGGTGAACACCGACGCAAATGCCGAAGACGAAGAAATTAAAGACTTCTCCATCAGAAAGGGCTATACCATATCATGCTATTATGAATTGCTTGAGATGTTTATCCCTCTTGATGCACCCTTTTGATTGCACGGTAGTCGCTTTTTATTAGGGTGATCTCTCACTTAAAAATATCAAGTAGTTAGTGTTCTCCCAAGTGTAGCACCGTCACGGCACCTATCTCTTCGGGGTATCACATGGATGCATGTGTACGAACGATATTAGAGAAGTGTGAGGCGGGTGAGTTGAGACCTCGCAGCAAGATCACTTGGTTGTCTTGACGTTCCGGAGGATCGTCCTGAGCTCGGAACATGCGCATCGAAAGATGAACAAGAGTCACATAGAGATGTGATTGGCAAGTTGGCCTACCAAATGAAATTCTCATCACTTGAGATGGATGCATCCTTGGCGTTGAATTGAAATTTGGATCTTGAATCACTCACAATAAATTATGAGAGATATTGATTTGAGTGGGAGCGCACTTTAGAATAAAATTGTTTATTCACTAGTGATGCGGAGCATCCCACGGTCATCCCCATGGATCTACCTACGTCTCCTCAAGTGCCAAGTGGACCTATGACACGAGCACGTGCAAGAGCTCTCGAAACCGAGGTGACATCTCTCCTAAGTGAACTCCCCTTTGACTCGAGTGACGCATGGCTACTACCTCAAGCCGAAGTGCTATGTGTGATCAGGTATGAAGAAGACCGCCTCGGGAATGCTCGGAGCAAAGGCCAAGTCGGCAAGTACACGGAGAAACATGCGCGAGGAGGAGGACCGCTGAAAAACTTCAGTGGCCGGACATCCGGCCCCTGGCCCAGACATCCGACCCCTGAAGAGATGCCCACCAGGAGCAGCCCAGTCGTGCAGACGCTACAGGGCCCGGACATCCGGCCCCTGCCCGGAAATCCGGTGCCCCATCACAGTAACTTGACCCCTTCAGGTCGGACATCCGGCGCCAGGGCCGGACATCCGGCACCCCCGCGAACCGCCGGACATCCGGCCCGACGCCCGGACATCCGGCCCCCTTATAGAAACTTTAGGCCTTTTCGCCGTGTAATCTCGTCCACTCATCCCCCACTTCGTCCTAGACTATAAATAGACATCCTCCTCATCCTTTCTAGGGTTAGCAAAGTATTTTGAGACATCTAGTTGAGCTTTGCTCCTTGTATCTCCTCTTGGGGAATCAAGACCTCTCTAGGGAGAAGGATCCCCATCATAGGATCATCAAGACCTCCTAAGGGAGAAGGATCTCATCTAGATCATCAAGACCTCACCTCCTCCGGAGTGGGAAGAACTTTACCTTGTGCTTGTTTCCTTGGATTGTCCTTGTATACTTGTGGATCTCATGTATGCTATCCTAGTGGATGTGTGATTTGGGTTTGTTTGAGTGATTTCCCTTGGTTGAATTTGTTGTTCCTCCCTTTTCCCCCTCCTAAAGTGTGAAAAGATCGTCATCTATGGTTCCACCCTACATCAACTAGTGCAAATTAATTATGAACAAAGTCTAAGTGAAACTTGTGTTTACCGTTGTAGATCAAATGGCTCGCAACACCGCGTTCAACTTAGGCCTGATGTTAGAGAAAGAGAAGTTAGCTGCGACTGGAAACAACTATGCGGACTGGGTTAGTAACCTGAGGATTGTCCTCAGGAGCGCTAAGAGGATGTATGTGCTTGAAACTCCTCTTCTAGCTAAACCGGCGACAACTGCCCCGGAAGATGAACAAAATGTCTGGGCCACTAAGGATGATGATTACAACTTAGTGCAGTGCCTCATGCTAGCTTGCATGAGTCCAGAGCTTCAAAAACATTTTGAATTCCATAACGCCCGTGATATGATCCGGGAATTGGATGCTCTGTACAAGGAAACCGCACGGTCTGAACGATTTGATATCATGAAGGTCGTGATGGATTGCAAGATGGCTGAGGGCAGTTCAGCTGGCGAACACGTGGTCAAAATGATTGGCTACGCTGAAAGGCTTGAAACCCTGGAATTTCCAATTCCACCAGCCCATATGATGGACATGTTGCTTTCTTCACTCCCCCCATCTTATGACGGTTTTGTCATGAACTACAACATGAGTGGGATGGAGAAGACACCAAATGAGGTGCTCGCCATGCTGAAAACTGCGGAAGGAGGACTACGGAAAAATCGCAAGCAAGTGTTGCTTGTGAATAAAACCGCCAGTTTCAAAAAGAAAGGCAAGTCCAAGAAGGGCAAGGGCGCCGGTAAGACCGGCTCCCAAAGCAACTCTAAGGGCGGAGCCAAGAATGAAACTGAGTGCTTCTACTGCAAGGGCACAAGACACTGGAAGAGAAACTGCAAGAAGTATCTGAAAGATAAGAAGTCCGGGAAAACTGGAAAAGGTATAACTGTTATACAGGTTAATGTCATTGACGTTTTGCTTGCTAGCGAAAATTCTAAGTCTTGGGTATTTGATATCAGATCGGTTGCTCACATTTGCAACTCGATACAGGGGCTTCAGAAGGTGCATACGCTGGCAAAGAATGAAGCCGTGATGCGTGTCGGGAACGGCGCTGGGATCGCCGCTCAAGCCGTCGGCATTATGCCTCTACGTCTCCCTTCAGGATTTACCTTAGAACTAAGTAACTGTTATTTTGTTCAGGCATTGTGTAGAAACATTATCTCTGGATCATGTTTAGTGCACGATGCGTACTCTTACAAATCTGAGAACAATGGTTGTTCACTTTATTGTAAGGATATGTTTTATGGATTTGCACCCATTGTTGGGGGCCATTTCATACTAAATATTGAATGTGGAAATGATGTCTTTAACGTGAATGCTAAACGCCTTAAGAAGGCTGATACCACCACCACTTTCTTGTGGCACTGTCGACTTGGCCACATCGGAAAGAAACGCATGCAAAGACTCCAGTCAGATGGAGTTTTACCGTCCTTTGATTTTGAATCATTTGACACATGTGAAGCTTGTCTGATGGGGAAAATGACCAAGACGCCGTTCACGGGTCATCCTGAACGGGCGGGTGAATTATTGGAAATAATACATAGTGATGTATGTGGTCCAATGAGCACAGCCGCACGGGGTGGGTATTTCTACTTCATGACTTTTACTGATGATTTAAGTCGGTATGGCTATATCTACTTAATGAAGCATAAGTTGAAAACCTTTGAAAAGTTCAAAGAATTTCAGAATGAGGTAGAAAATAATCGTAACAAAAGGATTAAGTTTCTGCGGTAAGATCACAAGGGCGAATACCTTAGTCATGAGTTTAGCCAACATCTGAGTGACTGTGGAATCGTTTCACAGCTTACGCCTCCCGGAACAACACAGCGAAACGGAGTGTCGGAACGACGTAACCGAACCCTGTTAGACATGGTAAGGTTGATGATGTCTCTTACAGATCTACTGATATCTTTTTGGGGTCACGCACTAGAAACTGCCGCTTGATGACCCACAAGTATAGGGGATCAATCGTAGTCCTTTCGATAAGTAAGAGTGTCGAACCCAACGAGGAGCAGAAGGAAATGACAAACAGTTTTCAGCAAGGTATTTTCTGCAAGCACTGAAATTATCGGTAACGAGTAGTTTGATAGCAAGATAATTTGTGACAAGTGACAAGTAACAATAGTAACAAAGAGTGCAGCAAGGTGGCCCAATCCTTTTTATAGCAAAGGACAAGCCAGAACTATCTCTTATAATAAGTAAAGCGTTCTCGAGGACACATGGGAATTTCATCTAATCACTTCATCATGTTTGTTTGATTCGCGTTCGCTACTTTGATAATTTGATATGTGGGTGGACCGGTGCTTGGGTGCTGTTCTTACTTGAACAAGCCTCCCACTTATGATTACCCCCTCTCGTAAGCATCCACAACTACGAAAGACGAATTAAGATAACTATAACCATAGCATTAAACATATGGATCCAAATCAGCCCCTTACGGAATAGCGCATAAACTAGGGTTTAAGCTTCTGTCACTCTAGCAACCCATCATCTAATTACTACTCCACAATGCATTCCCTTAGGCCCAAAGATGGTGAAGTGTCATGTAGTCGACGTTCACACGACACCACTAAGGGAATCAACAACATACATATCATCAAAATATCGAACGAATACCAAATTCACATGATTACTTATGACAAGACTTCTCCCATGTCCTCAAGAACAAAAGTAACTACTCACAAATCATACTCATGTCCAAGATCAGAGGGGTATTGAATAGCATAATAGATCTGAACATATAGTCTTCCACCAAATAAACCAACTAGCATCAACTACAAGATGTAATCAACACTACTAGCAATCCACAGGTACCAATCTGAGGTTTTGAGACAAAGATTGAATACAAGAGATGAACTAGGGTTTGAGATGAGATGGTGCTGGTGAAGATGTTGATGAAGATTAGTCCTCCCACGATGAGAGGATTGCTGGTGATGTCGATGGCGACGATTTCCCCCTCCCGGAGGGAAGTTTCCCTGGCAGAATCTCTTCGCCGGAGAGCAAAAGTGCTCCTGCCCAAGTTCCGCCTTGAGACGGCGGCGCACCATCCCGAAAGTCTTCTCCATATTTTTTCTTGGGCAAATGCACTTATATACCAAAAAATGGGGGCCAGAGGCTGGCCAGGGGCCCCACGAGGCACCAGGGCGCGCCTGGCGCGCCCTGGTGCCTCGTGGGCACCTGGGTGGCCCCCTCTGGTACTTCTTGCTTCCAGTATTTTTTATTTATTCCAAAATAATTCTCCGTGAATTTCCAGCTCATTTGGAGATGTGTAGAATAGGTATCTCTGACATAGCTTTTTCAGGTCCAGAATTCCAACTGTCGGCATTCTCCCTCCTTGTGTAGATCTTGCATATTAAGAGAGAAAAGGCATTAGAATTGCTCCAAAAAGTGTTATATTGATTGAAAACACTATAAATAACAGTAGCAAAACATGATGCAAAATAGACGTATCAGCTCCCCCAAGCTTAGACCTCGCTTGTCCTCAAGCGAAAGCCGATATCGATAATCATGTCCACATGTTTAGAGAGAGAGGTGTCGATAAAAACAAAATACGGACATAGTAGCATCATGATCATTATTATAACAGCAATATTTATTATCATATAACTTCTCATGAGCAAGTAACAATTCATCACAACAATGGAGTATAAGGCATAAACTTTCTTGAAAACTAACAAACTATGTTCTCAGTCAACAATGCAATTGCAATTCATCATATTTTCAGGAAGGGTCTCATGTAGGAGCTTTTCAGCAAGTCCACATACTCAAACATCATTTAGTCTTCTATGATTGCTAACACTCACGACATATATATGGAGCAAAAAGTTTCAGCCAGACACATAGAAAGATAGGGGCTTGTGAGTTCGCCTCCCAACTTATTCACCTCAAGGGTGATGTCAACAATAATAACTCATGATCACTCATATCCAACTGGATATATGTGCCTAGATCTTTCCCCACCACATGATGCTTACAAAAGAGAAAAATAAAAAGGAAGTAGAGGAGAACACTATTGACTCTTGCATAAAAAGTAAATACATAAAAGTAAAGGATAGGCCCTTCGCAGAGGGAAGCAGAGGTTGTCATGCGCTTTTTGTTGTTGGATGCAAGAGCTCTTAATGCAAAGGAACATCACTTTATATTGCCCCTTGTGATAGCAACCTTTATTATGAAGTCTGTCACTTTTATTTCTTTACCATCACAAGTTCGTACAAAGCTTATTTCCCTTACTATAAAAGTTCAGACATATTTAGAGGCAATTTTTATTGCTTTTTGCACCGATGAAAACTTACTTGAAGGATCTTATTCAATCCATAGGTAGATATAGTGGACTCTCATGACATGAAACTGGGTTTAAGGGTTTTGGATGCACAAGTAGTATCTCTACTTGGTGCGGATTTTTGGCTAGCAAAGATATTGGGCAAGCGCCACATGTTGGAGGATCTATAACAATATAACTTCTATGTGAATATGAACAAACAAAATTCATTATGTTGTCTTCCTTGTCCAACGTCAACAATTTGACATAAAATACTTAATGGGGGCTCACAATCATAAAAGATGTCCAAGATAGTATATTTGCATGTGAATCTTCTCTTCCCTATTAATTCTTTCATGAATTGCATCATTGACTAATACTATGTTTGTTAACTTCCAATAAATTTTACCACTTATACTTTTCTTTATGTATTGTCATTACTTTCCATAGGATTAGCATATGATCTTTTTCATTATTTTCATTGCTAGAATTGGAACATGAAAGTAAGGAAGCCAAAACTCAAACTACTCTTTATTATATAACTCTCAACTCGATTACATAGATAGATAGATCACGAAGCTAACACTCGAAAATAGATCATACTAAACTTTGATTCAACTAGATCACGAAATAACTAAGGATCGAACTAAAAATAGGTAAAGATAATAAAACTGATGGTGATACGATACTGGGGCACCTCCCCCAAGCTTGGCACAAGCCAAGGGGAGTTACCATACCCATGTACTTAAGTTTCCTTCTTCGGTGATGGTGGTGATGATGAAGACGCGACCTTGTCCTTCAGCTCAAGCAGATACATCAATCTACGGTTGATGCTCCGAAGGGCTATGTTTTGCTCTTCCAACAAAATAACTTCACAAGTGAGAGATGTATTCTGAACACTAACTATTTCAAAGACTCTTAGGTCTTCAATTACGGATGGGGAGAGATGATCATATAAGGGTTGAAGGATATCTCCCTTCTCTGCGGTCTCCTCCATGGGGATGGCTTGCCCTCCTTCCGGGGCCTGGGCTCCTGCAACTTCCTCGACCTTGTCCTCCTTGCCATTGTCTTCTTCACCCAACGATAACTCGTAGTAAACCTCGCTGTAGGGGCGTTTGCCCGGCGATGGTTGCACAATGCGGTGCTTGGCACGGAGCTTTTGGGGAGCCATGGCGATCTAAATCTGTCAGAAAAATAGCACGAAACAAGAACAGAGGAGATTTCTGTGATACGGTGGTCAAAACGTCCGGGAGTATTTATAAAGATTTTTTATCATGAAAAACAAATAATCCAGAAGAAAACGGAGTCGGGAAGGCTCACGTGGAGCCCACGAGCCACCAGGGCACACCTGGGGGGTGGCGTGCCCTGGTGCCTCATGGGCACCAGGTGGGTCCCCTCGACCGTTTCTTATTTTTGTATTTTTTCTAATATTCCAAAACTGACATAAAGTATTTTTATAGAATTTTTGGAGTCGGTTTACTTACCGTATCACATACCTCTTCCTTTTCAGGGTTCTGGAGTGTTCCGGAAGGTCTCTCTTATGTATTCCTCCGGTGTAATTGTTTCAATAATATTAGTTTCAACATTAATGGGAGTACCTAAAATATAGTGCTTAATTCTTTGCCATTCACCACTCTCGGATTAGTGCCTTCGGAGTTATTTATTTTGGTGGCTCCGGAGCGATAGACTTCTTCGATGATATACGGTCCTTCCCATTTAGAGAGAAGTTTTCCTGCAAAGAATCTCAAACGAGAATTGTATAATAGAACTTGCTCACCCACTTTAAATTCCCGTTTTTGAATTCTTCTATCATGCCATCTTTTAACTTTTTATTTAAATAATTTGGCATTTTCATAAGCTTGGGTTCTCCATTCATCTAATGAGCTAATATCAAATAACCTCTTTTCACCGGCAAGTTTAAAATCATAATTTAGTTCTTTAATTGCCCAATATGCTATATGTTCTAACTCAAGAGGTAAATGACATGCTTTTCCATAAACCATTTTATAAGGAGACATACCCATAGGATTTTTATAAGCAGTTCTATATGCCCATAATGCATCGTCAAGTTTCTTAAACCAATTCTTTCTAGATCTATTGACGGTTTTTTGCAAAATTAATTTTATTTCTCTATTGCTCAATTAAACTTGACCACTAGTTTGAGGGTAATAGGGAGATGCAATTCTATGGTTGACATCATATTTAGCAAGCAATTTACGGAATGCACCATGAATAAAATGTGAACCACCATTAGTCATCAAATATCTAGGGACTCCAAACCTCGGGAAAATAACTTCTTTAAGCATTTTAATAGAAGTGTTATGATCAGCACTACTAGTTGGAATAGCTTCTACCCACTTAGTAACGTAATCAACAGCAACTAAAATATGAGTATACCCATTGGATTTAGGAAAAGGTCCCATATAATCAAATCCCCAAACATCAAATGGTTCAACAGCAAGTGAATAATTCATAGGCATTTCCTGACGTCTTCCAACATTACCAATTCTTTGACATTCATCACACGATAGGACAAACTTACGAGCATCCTTGAAAAGAGTAGGCCAATAAAAACCAGATTGCAATACCTTGTGTGCAGTTCTGTCTCCCGCATGGTGTCCTCCGTAAGCCTTGGAATGACACTTCCGTAGGATTTGTTCCTGTTCATGCTCAGGTATACAACGTCTAATAATACCATCTACTCCTTTATAAAGATGTGGGTCATCCCAGAAGTAATGTCTTAAATCAAAGAAGAACTTTTTCTTTTGTTGGTACGTGAAACTAGGTGGTATGTATTTAGCAACAATGTAATTAGCATAGTCCGCATACCATGGAGTAGTATGAGAAGCATTTATGACAGCTAATTGTTCATTAGGAAAATCATCATTAACAGGAAGTGGGTCATCAAGAACATTTTCCATTCTAGACAAATTATCTGCTACGGGATTCTCAGCTCCCTTTCTATCAATAATATGCAAGTCAAATTCTTGTAGCAATAAAACCCACCTAATGAGTCTAGGTTTAGCATCTTTCTTTTCCATAAGATATTTAATAGCAGCATGATCGGTGTGAACAGTTACTTTGGAATCAACTATGTAAGATCTGAATTTATCACATGCAAACACAACTGCTAGAAATTCTTTTTCAGTAGTAGCATAATTTCTTTGGGCATTGTCTAGAGTTTTACTAGCATAATGGATAACATTTAATTTCTTATCAACTCTTTGTCCTAGAACAGCACCAACACCATAATCACTAGCATCACACATAATTTCAAAAGGCAAGTTCCAATCAGGTGGTTGAACAATAGGTGCAGTTGTTAAGGCTTTCTTAAGTGTTTCAAAGGCTTCTAGACAATCATCATAAAAAACAAATGGAACATCTTTTTGCTAAAGATTGGTAAGAGGCCTAGAAATTTTAGAGAAGTCTTTAATAAATCTCCTATAGAAACCAGCATGACCAAGGAAACTTCTTATACCTTTAATATCTTTAGGACATGGCATTTTCTCAATAGCATCAACCTTAGCTTTAGCAACTTCAATACCTCTTTCAGAAATTTTATGTCCCACGACAATGCCTTCATTCACCATAAAGTGGCACTTCTCCCAATTCAAGACAAGATTAGTTTCTTCACATCTGTGCAAAACTCGATCAAGGTTGCTTAAGCAATCATCAAAAGAAGTTCCGTAAACGGAAAAATCATCCATGAAAACCTCAACAATATTTTCACAAAAGTCAAAGAATATAGCAGTCATACATCTTTGAAAAGTAGCAGGTGCATTGCATAAACCAAAAGGCATACGTCTATAAGCATAAGTTCCAAAAGGACAAGTGAAGGTGGTTTTCTCTTGATCAGGTTGTGATACGGGTATTTGAGAAAAACCAGAATAACCATCTAGAAAACAAAAGTGTGTATGCTTAGACAAACTTTCTAACATTTGATCAATAAAAGGTAAGGGGTAATGATCTTTTCTAGTAGCTTTGTTTAATTTTCTAAAATCAATTACCATCCTATAACCAGTTACAATTCTTTGTGGAATGAGTTCATTTTTATCATTGGGAACAACGGTAATACCTTCTTTCTTATGGACACAATGAACAGGACTTACCCATCTACTATCAGCTATGGGATAGATTATACCTGCTTCCAGAAGTTTTAATATTTCAGTTCTTACCACCTCTTTCATCTTAGGATTTAATCGTCGTTGGTGGTCGACAACTGGTTTAGCATCAGGCTCCATATTGATTTTGTGTTGACATAGAGTGGGACTAATGCCCTTAAGATCATCAAGAGTATATCCAATAGCAGTTCGGTGCTTCCTTAGAGTTTTTAGTAATCTCTCTTCTTCATGAGCTGAAAGGTTAGCACTAATAATAACAGGATATATCTTCTTTTCATCAAGATAAGCATATTTCAATGTATCGGGCAATTGCTTCAATTCAAATACAGGATCACCTTTAGGCGGAGGAGGGCCTCCAAGAGTTTCAACAGGCAAATTATGTTTAAGGATAGGTGGTTGATCAAAGAACATCTTATCTATTTCATTTCTTTCATTCATATGCATATCGTTTTCATGGTCTAGCAAATATTGTTCTAACAGATCAGTAGGAGGTACGGCAATAGAAGCAAGACCAATAATTTCATCTTTACTAGGCAATTCTTTATCATGAGGTTGTCTACGAAACTTGGAGAAATTAAACTCATGAGATATATCACCAAACTTAACCCGAACCTTTTCTTTAACACAATCAATTTCAGCATTAACGGTATTCAAGAAAGGTCTACCAAATATAATGGGACAAAAATTATCTTGTTGTGAGCCAAGTACTAAGAAATCAGTAGGGTATTTGATTTTGCCACACAAGACTTCAACATCTCTAACAATCTCAAGTGGTGTAATAGTATCTCTATTCGCAAGCTTAATAGTAACATCAATATCTTCAATCTCAACTGGTGCAATTTCATGCATTACTTCTTGATATCAAGAAAATGGAATAGCACTCACACTAGCACCCATATCACACAAACCATGATAGCAATGATCTTCAATCTTAACAGAAACAACAGGCATACCAACTACGGGCTTGTTCTTGTCTAGCTTATCTCGTTCATTTCTAACAGGTTTAGCAATTCTAGCAACCTCCTCACAAAAGTAAATAACATGCCCATCTATATTATCGACTAAGAGATCTTTAACCATAGCAACATCAGGTTCAACTTTAATTTGTTCAGAGGGTCTAGGTGCTCTAATATAACTTTTGTTAACCACAGTTGAAGCTTTAGCATGTTCCTTAATCCTAACAGGAAAAGGTGGTTTCTCAATATAAGCAGTAGGCACAACTGGATCAACATGGTAAACAAGTGTTTCTTCTTTAACACTAACGGGTTCCTCAATCTTTTCTTTAACAGGGGGATGATATTTAAACCACTTCTCCTTAGGGAGATCAACATGAGTAGCAAATGATTCACAAAAGGAAGCTACAATCTCAGAGTCAAGTCCATATTTAGTGCTAAACTTATGAAAAGCATCGGTGGCCATAAAAGATTTAACACAATCGAACTCAAGTATTATACCTGACTCATTACCTTTATTGAGTTCCCAATCTTCAGGGTTGCATTTAATTCTTTCCAGAAGATCCCATCTAAATTCAATAGTTTTCTTCATAAAGGAGCCAGTCGAAGAAGAATCGAGCGTAGTTTGATTATCATGAGAAAGCCGAGCATAAAATTTTTGTAAGATAATTTCTTTTGAGAGCTCATGATTGGGGCATGTGTACATCATGTACTTAAGCCTCTCCCAAGCTTGAGCGATGCTTTCTCCTCCACGAGGCCAAAAATTATATATATAATTCCGATCACGATGAACCAAATGCATAGGATAAAATTTCTGATGGAATTCTAGTTTCAATCGGTTACAGTCCCATGTATCAGTATCATCACATAGCCTATACCACATCAATGCCTTTCCCTCCAAAGATAAAGGGAATACTTTCTTCTTAACTCCATCTCCGGATAAACCTGCAAGCTTAAACAATCCACAAATTTCATCCACATAGATCAAGTGCATATCAGCATGTACCGTTCCATCTCCTGCATAAGGATTAGCTAGCAGTTTCTCTATCATACTCGGAGGAATTTCATAATAGATATTTTCAGTAGGTGCAGTGGGTTGAGGAGCAACTATTTGTGTTTCCGGTCGAGGTGAAGATACCCCGAACAAACCCCTCAAAGGATTACTTTCCATAGTGACAAGTGACAGTGAATTTCAGCACGTAATATAAATGTTTCCTTACCAAATTCCACTCACCAAAGGCGCTTCACTTCCTGGCAACGGCGCTAGAAAAGAGTCTTGATGACCCACAAGTATAGGGAATCAATTGTAGTCCTTTAGATAAGTAAGAGTGTCAAACCCAACGAGGAGCAGAAGGAAATGACAAGCGGTTTTCAGCAAGGTATTTTCTGCAAGCACTGAAATTATCGGTAACAAGTAGTTTGATAGCAAGATAATTTGTAACAAGTGACAAGTAGCAATAGTAACAAAGAGTGCAGCAAGGTGTCCCAATCCTTTTTATAGCAAAGGACAAGCCGGAACGATCTCTTATAATAAGTAAAGCGTTCTCGAGGACACATGGGAATTTCATCTAGTCACTTTCATCGTGTTTGTTTGATTCGCGTTCGCTACATTGATAATTTCATATGTGGGTGGACCGGTGCTTGGGTGCTGTTCTTACTTGAACAAGCCTCCCACTTATGATTACCCCCTCTCGCAAGCATCCGCAACTATGAAAGAAGAATTAAGATAACTCTAACCATAACATTAAACATATGGATCCAAATCAGCCCCTTACGGAATAGCGCATAAACTAGGGTTTAAGCTTCTGTCACTCTAGCAACCCATCATCTAATTACTACTCCACAATGCATTCTCTTAGGCCCAAAGATGGTGAAGTGTCATGTAGTCGACGTTCAAACGATACCACTAAGGGAATCAACAACATACATATCATCAAAATATCGAACGAATACCAAATTCACATGATTACTTATGACAAGACTTCTCCCATGTCCTCAAGAACAAAAGTAACTACTCACAAATCATACTCATGTCCAAGATCAGAGGGGTATTGAATAGCATAATAGATCTGAACATATAGTCTTCCACCAAAAAACCAACTAGCATCAACTACAAGATGTAATCAACACTACTAGCAAC
The DNA here is from genome assembly GCA_039707655.1 of Elymus sibiricus. NCBI lineage: Eukaryota > Viridiplantae > Streptophyta > Magnoliopsida > Poales > Poaceae > Elymus > Elymus sibiricus. Next base: position 109,918,533 of record CM077670.1, read on the forward strand.
CCACAGGTACCAATCTGAGGTTTTGAGACAAAGATTGAATACAAGAGATGAACTAGGGTTTGAGATGAGATGGTGCTGGTGAAGATGTTGATGAAGATTAGTCCTCCCACAATGAGAGGATCGCTGGTGATGTCGATGGCGACGATTTCCCCCTCCCGGAGGGAAGTTTCCCCGGCAGAATCTCTCCGCCGGAGAGCAAAAGTGCTCCTGCCCAAGTTCCGCCTTGAGACGGCGGCGCACCGTCCCAAAAGTCTTCTCTATATTTTTTCTAGGGCAAATGCACTTATATACCAGAAAATGGAGGCCAGAGGCTGGCCAGGGGCCCCACGAGGTACCAGGGCGCGCCTGGGGGGGTGGCGCGCCCTGGTGCCTCATGGGCACCTGGGTGGCCCCCTCTGGTACTTCTTGCTTCCAGTATTTTTTATTTATTCCAAAATAATTCTCCGTGAAATTTTAGCTCATTTGGAGATGTGCAGAATAGGTATCTCTGACATAGCTTTTTCAGGTCCAGAATTCCAGCTGCCGGCATTCTCCCTCCTTGTGTAGATCTTGCATATTAAGAGAGAAAAGGCATTAGAATTGCTCCAAAAAGTGTTATATTGATTAAAAACACTATAAATAACAGTAGCAAAACATGATGCAAAATGGACGTATCACCGCTCACACACTAAACAAAGCACCGTCTAAGTCTGTTGAGACGACACCACATGAGACATGGCATGGGAAGAAACCTTGTGTGTCGCATCTTAAAATTTGGGGTTGTGAGGCATACGTAAAGCGTTTACAGCCAAGCAAACTCGATCCCAGATCAGACAAATGTTACTTTGTAGGTTATCCCAAAAACACCGTTGGGTATTCCTTCTACCACAAGTCCGAGGGCAAAGTGTTTGTCGCAAAAGTTGGACACTTTCTCGAGAAAGAATTTCTCGCTAAAGAAGCAAGTGGGAGGACAATACAGCTTGATGAGATTAGTGAATCTTCAGCAACCATTGATATGGCTAAGGAACCGGAAGAAATTCCGCTAATTATCCCTACAACCGAGCCGGAAGTTGTCACATGTGATGCGGAAACTTCAGACAAGTTTGTATTTGAACCGCGCAGATCAGGTATAGCTATCGAGCCACCTGAGTGGTTTCATGACGAAATCTTCATTCTTGAAGATGATGAACCTGCGCACTACAAGGAAGCGATGGCGGGGCCCAACTCAAGGGAATGGCACAAAGCCATGAGATCCGAAATGGAATCCATGTACGAAAATCAAGTTTGGAACTTGGTCGAACTTCCAGAAGGTGTAAAGCCCATTGGTTGTAAATGGATTTTCAAAAGAAAGACGGACGCGGATGGTAACATTACTATCCATAATGCTAGACTTGTCACGAAAGGGTTCACGCAAGTTCCTGGAGTGGACTACGACGAGACTTTCTCGCCTGTAGCTATGCTTAAGTCTGTACGGATATTACTAGCAAAAGCTGCTTATTTCGATTATGAAATATGGTAGATGGACGTCAAAATGGCTTTCCTAAATGGAAATCTCAATGAAGATGTATACATGATACAGCCTGAAGATTTTGTCGTTCATGAGAATGCTGGAAAGGTATGCAAACTTCAGAAGGCCATTTATGGTCTGAAGCAAGCATCAAGGAGCTGGAACATTCGTTTTGATGAAGTAGTCAAAGAGTTTGGCTTCATCAGGAATGACGAAGAATCTTGTGTTTACAAGAAGTTTAGTGGGAGCGCAAAAGCATTTCTAATCTTGTATGTGGATGACATATTGTTGATTGGAAATTACGTGAATTTTCTTAGCAAAATAAAAGACTCATTGAAGAAGAGTTTTTCAATGAAAGACTTAGGCGAAGCGGCATATGTATTGGGCATCAGAATCTATAGAGATAGATCAAAATGCCTGATAGCGCTTAGCCAAAGCACGTACATTGACAAGGTGTTGAAAAGGTTCAACATGGAGAACTCCAAGAAAGGCCTACTCCCCATGTCACCTGGCACAATGCTTTGCAAGAATCAGTGTCCTCGGACTCTCGATGAGCGAGTACAAATGAATGATATTCCATATGCCTCGGCAGTTGGTTCTATTATGTATGCCATGCTATGTACAAGACCGGATGTTTCCTATGCGCTAAGTGTTAGTAGCCGGTACCAAAGTGATCCAGGATTGGAACACTGGGCCGCAGTCAAAAATATTCTTAAGTACCTCAGAAGGACCAAGGATTTACTCCTTGTGTACGGAGCTGATGAAGAGCTCATTGTAAGTGGTTACACTGATGCAGGCTTCATGACTGACCCAGATGACTTCAAATCTCAATCAGGCTATGTTTTCATATTGAATGGTGGCGCAGTTGATTGGAAAAGTTCCAAACAAAATACTGTGGCGGATTCTACGACGGAGGCGGAATATGTTGCAGCTTCAGAAGCCTCCAAGGAGGCGGTCTGGATCAAGCAGTTTCTTGAAGACCTTGGTGTGGTTCCAAGAGCACTGGTGACGGTGTCCTAGACTAGGGGGTGCTAACCTAGCCAGCCCGTCTCCTCAGTTGGGCCGATATGCCTCTGTGCGTGATCAAGATGGACTCCGGAGGCCACACACGGGAGACGTGCTCGAGGCTGTCTCTACCGAAGACTTGTAGTACACTTCAAGATTTGTCCAGCTGTCTTACTCCTAGATACCGACCTTGTAACCCTAGATACCCTCCCTGGCGTGTATATAAGCCATAGGATTTAGCCCGTAGAGGGGAACAACGCAATATTGCTCACCTAGCCCTAGAAGTTAGACACATATTACGATCTCGAGGTAGATCAACTCTGTACTCGATACATCTCCATTAATATAAACAGAAGCAGGACGTAGGGTTTTACCTCCATCAAGAGGGCCCGAACCTGGGTAAACATCGTCTCCCTCATCTCTGTTACCATCGATCCAAAGATCCACAGCTCGGGACCCCCTACCCCGAGGTCTGCCGATTTTTACACCGACACTGGTGCTTTCATTGAGAGTTCCGCTGCGCGATCACCAGAAGGATTGATGGCTCACCTGCAGATCAACTGCACTAATGGCTGCGGGGATGTTTACGCCCCCGGCCAGCTTTTCGTCTTCGGCAGCATGGTATTTTGCGCCGACTCGAGGATGTTTACGCCCCCTGACCTCTGTCGAGAACTATGCCCCAGGACGAATCGTGACTTTCGGCGGCCTCGAGTACACTCCAGATTCCTGTGGTGAACTCATCTTATTGGGATGGACTCCTGGCCGGATCGAGGGCTCGGCTGGTTCCGAAGGCTCGACTCCGGAGCCGGACTCTGTCACGGCGCCTCTTGAGACCCCTGACACCGCTACTCCGGCCAGTCTCTCCCCGATCGCCAGTCCGGAGATGGATCCGGCTCCCACCCCTGAAATTGCGCCGGTGCCAGGATTGATTCCGGCACGGAACCCGGAACCATGTTCAGACTCCCGCCGCTCTGAAGACGCATCTGGTTACACGCCGGGTGTACTTCAAATCAGCCCTGCCTATGGCGCATCCATGAATCCCGAAGAGTTATCTCACCTCAATGAGATGCTTGACCGCATCCGGAGTATGTCCATCTCGGACGGCAAGACTTCGGTTTACAATCAGATCGGCCTTAAAGCCGACGATAGGGAAATTTACATCCCACCCACCACCCACCTAATCGCCACGATCGATGATTTAACTGACGTCTTGGACTATGGCGAACCCTCAGACATGGAGGAGGAGGCTGATGGCCCCATCAAGAACACCTTGCCCCCGGTAAACACGGGCAGGTGGACCGCCATGTCCACCTACGATGTCTACATGGTGGACACCCCGAAATCCCCTCCAAGACGCCGGCGAAGGCGCCGAAGGGGCAATAATGGGGAACCCAGTGGCAACGACGCGACAACCAATAATGGCGACGCAGAGGACGGCGACGCCGATAACCATGAGGAGGAAGTTCAAGCCTCCCCAGTAAGGAACGGCACACCAGACCGACCTCTTGGAGACTCAGATCCCGATGACCTCTTTGAAGGGGCCGACGACAACTACATGCCGGAATCCGAGGAGGACGAGAGCCTCGGTACCGAGGATTACATCATCCCCGAGGACCCCTTTGAACAAGAACACTTCCGGCGACGCCTCATTGCGACGGCCCGGAGCTTAAAGCGCAAGCAGCAGCAGCTGCAGGAAAATACCAATGCGCTAAATGAAAAGTGGGTTGAAGTTCTCTCTGTCGAGCAAGATATGGAGAACCGACGCCATAATGCGCCGAAATCATACCCACGCAGGCGCCTTTTACCGGAGTTCGACAAAGTGCTCGCTGACGACCTCGATCGGCCCCCTAGAGGCCGGGACAGGCCAAGACGAGAAGACCACAGTGAACGGCCACCTCCACGCCGTCATGGCAAAGACCCCGTGGACTACCTGGATCCTCACGACACTAGACGTCGTATTGAGGAAAATAGGGCTCCCCCTCGGTCCATCTACGGGTCAAGGGGACGTGCGCCCACCGGGCCCGACGGCTACGATGCCTGGATGAACAGGAACGATCGTGCCCGAGATCAAGCCTACTCACGACTCTCCCCCGACCTCCGACGAGATGCTCCTCGGTCCCGAGGTCCAACCCACCCGATCTGCTTCACAGACGGGGTGATGGAACTTCAGTTCCCGGAAGGGTTTAAACCCATCAACATAGAATCATACGATGGTACCACGGACCCAGCAGTTTGGATCGAGGATTTCCTCCTGCATATACACATGGCCAATGGAGATGACCTCCATAACATTAAATACTTGTTGCTCAAGCTAAAGGGTCCGGCGAGGCATTGGCTTAACAGCCTCCCTCCTCACTCTATCGGCAGCTGGGAGGCCCTAGAAGACGCTTTTCGAGCAAACTTCCAGGGCACATATGTCCGACCTCCGGACGCTGATGACCTCAGCCGTGTCACCCAGCAGCCAGGCGAATCAGCCCGGAAATTCTGGAATAGGTTCCTCACAAAGAAAAACTAGATCATAGACTGCTCCGAAGCCGAGGCCATCGCCGCATTTAAAAACAATATTCGAGATGAATGGTTGGCCCGACAACTCGGCCAGGATAAGCCGAGGACTATGGCTGCCCTAACCTCACTGATGACCCGCTTTTGCACGGGAGAAGATAGCTGGCTCGCCCGAAGCACTCATAACGGCGAGGCAGGCACCTCGGAAACTCGCGACGCCAATGGAAAGCCAAAGCGCAACAAAAATAAGCGCAGGTACAAGAATGGCGGAAGCAACACCGAAGACGGCGCGGTCAACGCAGGATTCACCGGACCTAGTCTGGGCAGAAAAGAAAACCCTTTAAAGGGAACAGAGACGGACCTAGCCAGCTTGATAGACTCCTGGACCGCCCATGTGGGATCCACAGTACTCAGTAAAAACCAGCAAACCACACTAATAGGAATTGATGGGTCTTTAAACAAGCCGGCAAGATAGCGGCAGAGGGTCAGAGTAAAACCCAACACCGCAGCGATGATGAGGACGAACCTCGGCAGCCCAATAATAGAGGCCAAAAGAAATTTCCTAATGAGGTAACAGAGGTCAACATGATCTATGTCACCCACATCCCTAAAAGGGAGAGGAAACGTGCACTTCGGGACGTATACGCGCTGGAGCCAGTCGCCCCGAAGTATAACCCATGGTCGGCCTACCCGATCACTTTCGACAAGCACGATCATCCGACCAGCATCAGGCATGGTGGATCGGCGGCGCTCGTCCTGGACCCTATTGTTGATGGTTATCATCTAACGCGCGTCCTGATGGACGGGGGAAGCAGCCTTAACCTCATCTACGAGGACACAGTTCGGAAGATGGGCATTGACTCATCTTGGATTAAGCCGATCTCTACCACCTTCAAAGGTGTCATTCCGGGCGTCGAAGCCCGTTGTACCGGAATAGTCACCCTAGAGGTAGTCTTCGGTTTGCCTGAGAACTTCCGCAACGAAGAGTTAATCTTCGATATCGTACCCTTCCGGAGCGGATACCATGCGCTCTTAGGGCGCACAACCTTTTCACGCTTTAACGCAGTCCCGTATTACGCCTATCTCAAGCTCAAAATGTCGGGACCCAACGGCGTCATCACAGTCAATGGCAACACGGAACATTCACTCCGGACAGAGGAACAGACCGCGGCTTTCGCAACCGAGGTTCAAGCGTCTGAGGAGGCAGCCCGCAGCGATAAATGCGCCGCCCGCTCCTTGAAGCGCGCCCGTGCTGCACAAATCGACCTCGGCCAGGTGCCCCCGCACCCGAAATAGGGATGCGGGCTCCTCGTGTGCCCTCTCTGGAGTGGGCACTACGTCCCCAGAGTGCATAACTTCGCACTCAAGATTCCCTGGGACGTCCAGGAGCCAGAACGACTACCCAAACATCGGCGCGGATTAACCACGCAAAGACGAGGCTTAGAGCCCCTGCACAGGCAAGCATCTGTAAAAGGAACTGCCAAACTTATATGTGGTTTTAAAACCACAGAGTGGCTTCGGCCACACCTCCCTTCAAGGAACTCGGTCAATCAAACACCTAGAGTGTATAAAGGGCCGGAAGGGCATCGACCTTCGCAAATTCTTCGCCATCAATGGTGATGATCTGGTCAACAGTCCGGAAATGCAGACGTGCGGTAGGTAGCGGTCCGGATCCTTTAAAATCCGTTAGCGATTATCCGACCTGTTTTTCCTCTTTCTTCTTTACCATCTACATTGTACTCTTTCAATTACTCTCGTCACAGCTGGGCATGTACACGATTGATATTACGAAATAAAGAAACTGTGCCCTTTCAAGGTCTCTATTGTATTTCTTTATCAGCATAGCTCTGGGACGATGCAGTTCTCTAAAAAGATGCAATTGTATAACAAAGACCGATGTATTCGGCGTCTCGGATGTTGGCCTTATATGCATCAGTTTCGAACATAGATTTCGGTCAATAGTTGGGTTGCCCAGCTCCTATGTGTACCCCTTACGTTTTCGATGAATTCGGCTAAGGGTGTAACGGGAGAACCACTGCGATTGCGCCGCCAGGTCAATTGGCATGGCGCCTCAGTGCAGAAAGCCGAAAACTGACTATCTAGGTACGCGTAAACTGGTCTGCCATCCGGAGACCGCGTCAAGCGATGTGACGATAGAGATCACCCGTGTCAAACGAAGGGCTTCCATTCCTAGCCGAAGTGTGCTCAGGCCTAGACCTCGGCCGAGCTGGCCGAACACTTCTTACACCGGGGGCTGGTCATCAGCCCCCACAGTCAAACTCTTATGACTAAATGAAAGATATCAAGCCACTATAGTCCGATTGCCTAGTTCCTATAAGACACCGACCGCCTACGGGTACCGAGACGTCGGCTAAGGGTGCAGTGTGCCTTAAGGAACACCCTTTGTATGACCTACACTGGGGCTGAAGCCGACGACTGGCCACTCTCATTTTAAACAGTCATATAAGAGGAATAATTAAAATTATAAAACAACACACATGGAATCTCAAGCCATTCTCATTTAACAAAAGATAAAGTTTTTACATTGTACACCCCGGCATTCCGAAGTATCATCTAAAAATACAGGGTGTCTTTGGGGCACATGGCCTCGGTGGTCCGAGCTCCCGCCTCCACCTCGGCGAAGAACTGCTCGGCGGTCCACGGCTTGTCGGCAGGGGGGCCGTGGCACATGTCTCCGCATCAACCTTGCGGAAGTGAGTCTTCACGCAAGCATATGCCCTCCGCGCCACTTCGAAGCACGCGGACCTCTTCCAGCGATCCACGCACGGCATGGCATCTCGGAGACGGGCCGTCAGGCCGAAGATGCTCTTTGGCATGACTTCGGCAGGCCATAGAGCGACGCAGAGGTCCTGGAGCGCCGGTCTCGTCATGCGAAACAGTTCCACCAGCTGCTTCACTCGATGATTTAGCAGCTGTGCGGACGGCGACCCTGGAAACTGCCCCCAGAAGGGCTTCTCCGTCTCATGACCCGCCAGCTGGCCGAAGTATGCCACCGCATCCGCCGCGCTCTGCGGGAGATCCTCAAAGACCTCTGCGGAACGCCATAACTGGGTGAGCTCGACACACCCTTTGCTGCCAAATGCACACTACAGCAAAAATATCTTACCCGAGGCGATTTGCTCCACTTGCTGGAGCACCTCGCGGTCCGCTCGGGCCGAGGTCTTGAGCTCGGAGTGGGCACGTTGAAGCTTCTCGAGCTCCTCCTTCGTCCGCTGCCCCTCCTCCTGAAGTTTGTCGCGTGCTTCGAACACGCCCTTCAGGGTCTCCTCGACCTCTAGCACCCGAGCCTGGTGCTTATCCCCGGCTGCCCTCTTGGCAGCCCGGGCCTTCTCGGCCGCGGCGGCAGCAGCTTCCTGCTGCCGCACCTCCTTCCGAGCCCTTTCGAGCTCGGCCTTGAGCATCTCCAACTCCACTGTCAATACAGTTCGGCCTTAGTTGTTTTCTTTCATATATACCTCTTCATCCAAAATACAAGGCAAGTTTCAACTTGCTTACCTTGAGATTGCTCAAGTTTCCGGTTCATCTCCGCCATCTCTTCGGAGACGGAGTCCAGAACCGAGGTCGCAACTTGGAACAAAACAGATCCTTATTAGAAAGGGAATAGTTAAGATCACTACAAGGCTCCAGGACGACTGCTTCAAGCAGCGCCCTGGGGGCTACTTCACGGGCTCCTATTTAATCAAGCGACCCCGATGCCGGTTTCTTGAAACCGACTTCAGGCTCGGGGGCTACTCACTCACTAAGCCGTTTAGAAGGCTATACTTTTATGTCCTTGGACAAAATTCATAAAACAAACAGTTTAAATAAACAAATTGAATGCGCAGAAGGCATACCTCAAAACCTGCTACGAAGTTCTTGAAAACCTCATGCAGGCCGGCCCCTGCGGACTGGTAGCCCTGCAGCGCCGAGCCTATCAAGGCACGGTGCTCCTCCTTGATGGAAGAGCCCTTTAGGGTGTCCTCCATCTCCTCGGTCCACCCTGCGCCCGCCCATCCTTGGGCGGCGGGCTGGGGTGGAGGGATGACCTTTGGTGCATCCACCCGAGCAGCCTCCGCCTGGGGTAGTGGAGCCGAGGTAGACTCCGGCTGGGCCAATGACTGGCCCAGCCCTTCTTCGATGACCTCGGGGCGCTCTGTCCCCGGGTCTTGTTGGGCCGAGGTATTGACCTCGGCCATGATCGCCACCTCGTCGGCCCCCGTCAAGTTGACATCGGGAACCAGGGTGGATGTCGCCTCCCCTAGCCCGTCATGCTTCGGGGGAGAAGCGGCGGGCTCTGGGGTCCCGCTGGCGGATGGCAGCCCGCTCGAAGAACTGCTGGGCATTACCCTCGGCGGGCTGCGTGTGAAAAATTGTTTCTGTAAGATTTCCCTTGCTGAAAAAGTGACTCAAGGAAAGAAGATAAGGACAAGGGCTTACCCTTGGGGTGCCGGCTTCTTTCTCCCCATAGCGAGGGGGTCTTCCTCTGAGTCACCGGAGAGCTCGGCTCTCTCCGATGACTTGTTGGCGGCCTCGGATGAGGCTCGCCTCGGCCTCTTTGGGCCCTTCGGTGGCATATCCACGTCGGCGTCTTCCAACGCCGACCTCTTCCCCTTTGGAGGGGGAACTTCCTCCTCACCCTCCTCGGCGCCGCCGTCTTGAGCGGCGGAGGTGTGGGTCTCTTCGGACCGGGTGACCGAAGTCCCCCGGGTCCGAGCACTTGACCTCCCCGCCTGGGACTCCGTCCCTTTGGAGGCCACTACATGTGGCTCCTCGGTCAGAAGCGCTGAAAGCAGGGGAGTTGGGGGCTGCTCTGGCAGTGGAGCCGGGCATCGTACCCCTTGCACCCAGGCCAACCATTTCTGCAAAATATCAAAACACGACGGTTCACGTAAAAACTTTATTCCTGAGTGCAATGAGCAAAAAGCAAAGATAGAGGGGCAGAACCACTCACTGGGGGGGGGCTCATAGCCATGTTTGAGGCCGCGGTCCTCCCCTGCCTTGGGGATCTTGTCCTTGGCTAGCTTCATGAGCCTTGACCACATGGCTGCCAAGGTGGAGCGGAAGAAGGTGTTGATGGTGTCCATGTCCTCGGGCTTTTGTGCCCACATCGGGGTAGCCCGAAGTTGGAGAGGGAGTATACGGCGGTTGAGCATGACATTGATGACGTCGGCCAGCTCAACCTTCCCCGTCGTGGACCACCACAGGATCCTGTCGATCAGGGTCTCCACCTCTTCCGGCTTCCCCCAAGTGACGCCCTTCTCCATCCAGGACTTGAGTTTCTTGGGAGGCCCGGCCGAGAAGGCTGGGACTTCAGTTTGACCAGGGGAAAGTGGCTCGGTGATGTAGAACCACTCTCTTTGCCACTCCTTCACCGTTTCAATGAAGGTGCCCTTGAACCAGGTGGCCCCCTGGTTCTTGCTGATCATGGCCCCTCCGCACTCCGCGAGATCCGAGCCACTTGACTTCGGTTTGATCCCAAAGAGCTTCAGCCATAAGCCGAAGTGCGGCTCACAGCGGAGGAAGGCCTCACAGACTGTGATGAAGGCGGCGAGGTGGAGAACGGAATTAGGGGCCACGTGGTGGAAATCTAACCCGTAATAGAACATTACCCCACGCACGAAGGGGTGCAGCGGGAACCCCAGGCCTCGGATGAGGTGGAGGACGAAGACCACCCGCTCCCCGGCGTTAGGAGCGGGCACCAGCTGGCCGGCTGCTGGAGCGCGGGCGGCTATGGCGGGGGCCAGATACCCCGCGTCGTGTAGCTCGGCGATGGTCGCAGCTGTCATGATGGAGCTGCCCCAGTATCCCTTGAGGGTGTCGGCCCTGGCTGGTTGAGGAGTTGGGCTCGCGAAAGGGAAAGGCGCGCTGGTTGGATCTGGGCGTTGGAGCTAGACGAAGCAACAGTGGGGGAAGGATGGGAGCGTGGGCTATCACGCTATTCTCCCCTTTGCTCTTATAGGCCTATGAAAGGCCAAAAGTCCCCCCCCCCTCGCTGCGCCGATAAATTCGCGGTTGCTATCAAAAATGCCGTTGAAACATATGGGGGGAAACAAAATCTTGATGATATCCCTAAGGAAGCGGGCACGATCTCTGCCTTGAAGGGACGTGCCAGTAAACAGGCTGCCTCGAACCACGATTTGAGGGGGAGGCAGTAACTGCTCAACCTGTCATGGGGCGAGCCTCGCCGATAAAGTTGTCAGGCAGGATTGGATTGTTCATACCTGCATGACCAGCCTTCGAGGCTAAGATACCTACCCACCTCGGGCAGGGTACAAGCTCGGTTGGACCATGGATGTTGATGCTCCATTAAGAGAATCCGAAATGCAAAGTGGAACTCGTCTGTCAAGCCAAGGACTCCGGATCCGAAGTGATGTTTGTTGAAAGTTGTCCTCGGCGTAGAAGACCAGTTCGGGGGCTACTGACGGTGTCCTGGATTAGGGGGTGCTAACCTAGCCGGCCCGTCTCCTCGGTTGGGCCGATATGCCTCTGTGCGTGATCAAGATGGACTCCGGAGGCCACACACGGGAGACATGATCGAGGCTGTCTCTGCCGAAGACTTGTAGTACACTTCAAGATTTGTCCAGCCGTCTTACTCCTAGATACCGACCTTGTAACCCTAGATACCCTCCCTGGCATGTATATAAGCCATAGGGTTTAGCCCGTAGAGGGGAACAACGCAATATTGCTCACCTAGCCCTAGAAGTTCGACACATATTACGATCTCGAGGTAGATCAACTCTGTACTCGATACATCTCCATTAATATAAACAGAAGCAGGACGTAGGGTTTTACCTCCATCAAGAGGGCCTGAACCTGGGTAAACATCGTCTCCCTCATCTCTGTTACCATCGATCCAAAGATCCACAGCTCGGGACCCCCTACCCCGAGGTCTGCCGGTTTTTACACCGACAGCTGGACCCGGTGGAGATCTATTGTGATAATAGTGGTGTCGTGGCTTAGGCTAGGGAGCCATCTTTGCACCATAAGACAAGACATATTGAACGCAAATATAAACTCATTAGACATCATGTCGAAGCAGGTTTAGTGAAAGTACGCAAAGTTCACACGGATCTGAACGTGTCAGACCCGATGACAAAGCCTCTACCACGAGCAAAACATGAGCAGCACCGGATAGCCATTGGTGTTAGGGAAGCCATGTAACTGGATTATGACTCTAGTGCAAGTGGGAGTCTGTAGGAGATATGCCCTAGAGGCAGTAATAACAGTTATTTTGTATCTCCAAAGTTTGTAATGAATGTTTATGTCCCATGCTATAACTGCAATGATTCTCGAGTCTGCAATATCCACGAGGCTCGGAGGGAAACTCATGTGCACGTGTGGTATAATAAATGGTAAAATGTATTCCTGGTCATGCCTCTAAGACTGGCTCAAGTATTGCATGATGATCCTGTTTTCCTGATCATGGGCATGTCTATGCCGGCAATTTTGAGGGCACAATGTTAGTAGAACACTTGTGTTGAATCGACCCGAATTGATGTTATGCTATGAGATACATTCGTCACAAGTTAATGGTTAATAACATAGAGAAAGTTAATGTTTACATAATTCCTTAGACCATGAGAGTATCGAGTTCCTTCGTACTTGCTTCGTGAACTTTGGGGTTTGTTAAACGTCATCCGTAACTGGGTGGCTATTACGGCGGCTTACGGGTTCACGGAAAAGTATGGCAAGAAACTAGATAGCTCAAGATTGGGATTTGCTCCTCCGATGATGGAGAGATATTATCGGGCCCTCTCGGTGTTATGGTATCCATCATCGTCTGGCCAGACACATTGTGATTTGATCACAGGGATGCCGGAACACGGAAATGAGAAAAGAGAACAAAACCGGTAACGAGGTAACTGGCATAGTGGACAAGTGTTGATCCACGGGGATGCCGATAAATCTCACCTCGGGTGTTTGTAACATATCGCGAAGCAACAGGAATAGCACACGTCAACCGGAGGTTCACTCGAATATTTATTCGTGTGGGTATAGGGGTCAATATGGGTGTCCACGACTCCGATGTTGATCATTGATCGGAAAGTGTTCCGGGTCATGTCTATACTTCACTGAACCTATAGGGTCACATGCTTAAGGGTCATCTATCTGCTGAATACTAGACAGGGAGTCTGAGAGAAAGTCACCGGAAAAGTTTCAGAGACAACGGAAAAGTTCCGGAGAGAGAACACCGGAATAGTTTCGGTAAAACCAAAAAGTTGTTTCGGAGTATACCATTAAGTCAAATTGGTTTCGGCACATGCCTGGAAATTCTTGGAGGGTGCCAGAATGGTTCTGGAAACTTCTGGGATTTTTCCGGGATAAAAACCGGAAATGTTCCGGAGCTGCCGGAACCGGTTTGGTTGCTTTTCGCAGATGAAAATCACTAATCCGGAATTGTTTCGGAATGCGTCCAAAATCATTTTAGTGGGTACTGGAATTATTCTAAGACACACAGAAATATTTTCGGATTTGGGAAAATGTTTCTGTGAATAGTGAAAGTGCTTTTTGGGCTACTTTATGGAAAGCCACCTTTTAGGGTTTTTCCCAAAAGGCTTCTAGAAGGGATTGGGGACCAAGGAACCCCCTTTGGGGGGGGGGGGGCTAGGGGTGGCCGGCCAAGATGGAGCGCCTCCATGGAGCTCCACTTGCCTTCCTTTTATGCCCTTATGGAGGATCCATGTGATGGGTTTTTTGGGTATTTTTCCCCTTGGGTTTTCCTATAAATAGAGGTGGAGAGGCACTCTCCACACTCAATCGTTTCTCACATACAAAAGCCATGCATGATCTGGCCTTCTCTCTCCCTCCCCGCGAAATAGTTTCGTAGAGCCGAAAGGCTGTCTGGGTTCTGGCAGGAACTAGTTCTGGACAGCGAAGCCCTGCCAGATAGCTGACACCGTATGTGTGCAACCCCGTAGAGAGGTCGTAGTTTTGATCTTTTGCCCGAGGGGCTGTTCGAGGGTCCTCCCGAAGGGCTGTCCGAGTTACCGTTCGATTTTCGAGGGTCCTCCCGAAGGGCTGTCCGTGACATCGTCCGAGGGACTATCCGACCGCCTCCCGAAGGGCTGTCCGATGAGGGAGTACATCCTCACGGTTGGGAGGTTGTAAATCCTAGCTGCGGGGATCTGCACCGACGATCTACATCGACTCTACTTCCGCTGCGCTACGAGTCGGTAATGATCAGATCAAACCCTGTATGCAGTCTCCATAGTGGTCCTGGGCGTGCTCGCTGTACCGAATTTTTTTGTTTTCTGTCGCGTTCCCCTACAATGCATACTTGATCCTTTGCTCACAAAAGGATGAATAGCATAACTACTACTTACATACACAGCCAGAGTTCACAATTAGTACAACCATACACTACACAACCATAATTCAAAGTTACTAGGTCATTACACAACCATCCTTCCCAAAAGGTCAGCAATGCCCACTAATCTCATATTCATCTTGTTCAGTTCTCTAAGATGGCCTGGATCCCCTTGATCTTCTGCTTGAGCTTCTCCTCTCCCTTCATGAGCTCAGCAATCTGAAGCTCTAGCTGGCCCTTCTCTTCACTATGCTTTTCCTTTCCCTTAAGCAGATCAGCAACCTGAAGTTTCAACTCTAGCTTCTCCTGGGTGAGCTTCTCCTCAGACTTTGTGAGCTCTGCATTCTAAGACTCCAATTTCATCCTAGCTTCACTCAGCAATTCCTTCTCTTTCATATTCTTCAACTTCAAGTTCTAGATGACAGTTCCTTGAGCTCTTATCAGGTTAACCAGGAGTTCATACTTCTGATTAAGCTTCTGGGTCTCTGCATCTTTCTTTGCCATCTCTGCCTTCATATCAGCCACCAGTTCACTTCTGCATTGCTGCTGAAATGTAAGGTTAGACTGCAGATAACTGAAATCCAGCACCCTTTCCTCCTAGAAGTTCATAAGTTCATGCACATCTTGGACTAACTTGTCATAGTTGGCCTCCAGCTTGTTCTTCTCTTCTGTCAGATAGTGAATAGCTAAAGCACTTTCAAGATTATCATTCACCCTAGCACTCTTGCTATCTTCAACCATTGCCCGCAGCTTCAACAATGCATTCTGCATTGTTGGGGGCCACTGGTGATCAACCCATTCAACAAACCCACAATTATGCCCTTCCTGCAAAAAGAGCAACAAGAGCAAGTGAGTTCATCCCCCAGGTAAATAGAGAAGAAGAGCAATAGCTCTGCAAATTAACAGTACCCTAGCTACATTGGTAATAACAAATGCATCAATTAGTTTAAACCATAGTTTGGTAACAGTACCCTAGCTACATTGGTAATTGTACCTACCCACAAAATAACAGCATGTGCATCCCAACATTACAGCACCATTCAACTAAAGATTTTAACTACATTTTGGTACTCAGCTACAAAACAAGAGCAAGCTCCAACTGCAAAATTGTTCAACTGCAAAATTGTTCAACTGCTAAAGCATATGTACTACATACTCCATGTTCATCATTCAACAGTATGTTGGTAATCAGCTCCAACTGCAAAAGCATATGCACTACATTTTAACTACTCAAGCTAAATTGTTCATCATTCAACACTATGTTGGTAATCAACTCCTACTGCAAAAGCATATGCACTACATGGTGTCAAGTAAAATATCTAGCATCAGAACAAGAGCATATACACTACAAAATATAACTACCATTGAACTAAATATTTTGCATCACTACAAGACCATATGCACTACATACTGTCAAGCCAACAATGGATGATCCATAAATAAACAAGCCTGTACCAATGTCACCCTTTCCGAAAACCTAACCATAGCCATAGATCCTTTGCCGGTGAACAATGTTCTACATAATTAGTACCATGAAACCATGAATGGATCATACCGGCTCTGCACATGCTAAGAACCTTCTGCCTGTGTCTGTTCCTTCAAAGGCAACAAGCCTCTCCGATGCCTTGCCGTGCTTCTCACAGAAGACCATCAGATCCAGCTCAAGCCCCTTGTAATAGGGATCTTCAAGGCTGAAAGGGACCTGCACAAGCTCGTACAAACAAAATGCCCAAATCAAAATCCAGCTAAATCACCCAAATCAAAAAGCCCCAATTCTGAAACCCTAACCCTAAACCTAGCTCAAGTGAACTGACCTGGTTAAGCCCGTCGGTGGATGAGGTCGAGTGCATGTACGGCAGGCTAGACGTGTCGTCACTGCTTTCGTCTTCGAAAACCATGGCGGCGGCGGTCCGGGGCGGCGGTTCTGTGGGCGGTGACGTGGGCGGCGGGGAGGGAGCCAGGAGCGAGGAGGAAGAGAGCAGCCGGGCGCGGCCGAGCGGCCGATCGGCCCTGCTTAAATCCACGCATCGACCGAACCGGTTTCGAGCCGGACCGCAGCGCGCGGGCGCGTGCCGATTCGCCAGCGTGTCAGCTGACATGCAGGCCCGGGCAGTCAGTTCCAACGTCAATACGTAGAAATACAGAGTTTAGCCCGATTTGCAACGACTTGCCCGAAACTTGGTACTGACACGAAAAAATTACCAAAACTGGTACCAATCCGCCAACACTGCCCGAAATGTGGTACCAACGTGCAATTAACTCCAATATCAAGGATTGGGTCACTTGTTGCACTCTTTTACCTTTTATTGTCGCTCACGTTCCATTGCTTCATTACACCCACAAAACATAAAAACGATTAGAACTTTTAGTACTTGCAGTGACACCTTGCTATTTTGTGCTTACTATTTTTTTTGTTTCTGGTGGGCATCAATGCACAATTGGGCAAACCCCACTCATGATGGTCGCCTCTAGGCGGTGGCCCAAACATCAAACACCCCCGCACAAATGAACGAAACGACACACGCGGGTCCAAGGCAACGGGAGGCAGATGACAATCGGCCAACATCCAACATCCGAGGAGCCCTCTCTGACCACCAGGCTCCCAGCCAGTACCTCGAGCCGCCCGACAAGCGCACGCACAGTCGGACAGGCTCCACGCACGGGCGCACCCGGCTGGCGCGAGTGAAACAGCCCGACAGGGGGCGAACGGCGCTAACAGGTGGACCCAGGCACACCCGGCACACTCGAGGCAGCGCGCATGACGGCGCACGCGAGCGCAACGAAAACCACCATAGAGAGGTAGCGGCCACGTGTGGGGCGCCCGCGGAGATTGGACGACTGAGATGAGAGGCGCACGTGAAACGGATGGCACAGAGGGCACTCTCAAGTGCCAAAACACCAGGAGTCGAGTACTCGAGCATCCTTTATGGATGTAAAAAAAAAAAACTCATACACATAGTAGTACTAAAAAAAAACAAGCAGTTACTCTTGCTTAACCGTCTCAACTTCTTCCCTCCACGGATCCAAAACCTCCACGCTAACCCAACTCCGAAGGCGAAGCGAGATCAACCGGACAAACCACCCACCCCACCCACGCCCTATTTAACCCCATCATCCGATTTCTATAATCGCGAGCACGCTATACATACACGATATACACAAAACAGAAAAAAAAAGGTCTGGACGACCCCGACGCACCACCACCTGCTCCTCCCGGCGGCTGCCTGCTCGATTCCCCAACCGCAGGGTAGGTTTGATTCTCATCATCTCTTCTGCTTGCTTCCAATTTCGTTTCTTCCCGCGAGCCTCGGAATTTGGATTGCGGCGTTCTCCCCCCCTGTTCGAGCTCTCCGATTCGCCTTACCCGATCGATCCGCTCCCTCCGCCTGTTGATTCTGTTGACCTGGCTCGGTCGATTCGATCGGCTTTACCGGTCGGTTTCGTAGCTCCTTGCGTCGTCGGCTTTGTCGTGTGAAATTTTCTGAAATTGGAACGGAGATATTACAGGCTCAGCTGCTGTTCATGAGACAAATTCACCCCTTTCGTTTTCCTGCGGTTTCCTGATCAAAATTGATTATATGAATTTGCTAATTCCGTATGTTGATTCCTAATTTTTGCAGGTCAACGACAGAACCTGTCGCGCGATGGGCTTGGGACTGAGATTGCCGTTCTTTCTACTCCTCTTGCTGCTCGTCAGCCTGAGAGCCGCACAAGGCCGGAGCACAGGTATATCTCACACAAAACAGTCCTTCCCAATCCCATGATGCTAGTTATGTTGTTTATTCATCTCTACATCGACACCGGTGAAGCGGTACTGTCGTTCGTAGATGTTGTATGTATAGCTGATGGATGGTGAGCTATTTAGGTTGGGGTTGGAATTAGAACTGGAATTAAGGATACCCCTGTTGTGAAATCTTCTTATTGGGAGTTCTCAGTATTGGTTCTAAACTGAAGTTGTCATATCTTCCATCTGCTTCCATGATATGATTTGCCTTGTAAATCATGCATGGTTGTATAAGGATGGACTTTGGATGGCCAATTTCATTGTTAACATCGTCAACTTCTAGTTTAGGTTGATGCTTGGTTTTTTATTCCTTATTGTACTGTTAGTTTGCTTTCTGTAATTCAAGGCTTAGATGGGGAATGTGCATGAACAAGATACACTCGTGAGGCCGTGATACTGCATAACGTGGCCAGTGTTAGAAGATTCAGGCATATGGAGATATTTCTCCCTGTGTCCACAATTGTTCTGGCCAGTGACATCTGGTTTATTTGTTTCCAGTTTTTCTTGATGTCGAGGAGGAGGCTCGATACCCTGGTCAAATCTTCAAGGATCAATTAACTTTGAGCAAAATTCCCGTGCGTGTTGAGAGGGGCAGCCCACTATGCCCAGCTTGTGAGAAGTTTACAAATGAAGCTCTTAGCTATCTTAGTCAGAAACAATCACAAGATAAGATGATGGAGGTCCTTCATGAAGCTTGTTCTCAGACATTCTCGTTGGAAAAGAAGGTAGTACAATTTTGAACACTTTGGCTTGTAATTCGGCACATACTGAGTTTTAGGTACTGTAGAAAGATTGATAAAAAGATAGTACATGCATAGTGATTATATTTTCTTAATAAAAAGATACCCTAAACAGAAATAGTGTATAGATTTTCTAAGCATGGACATCCTGTCTCTGCAGTGTGTTGAGTTGGTGGACTCCTATGCAACTCTCTTATTTGCCAAGATCGCGGAGATCAAGCCAGAAGAGTTCTGCAAACGAAATGGCCTCTGCAGGGACAATGCTCTTCTGTCTGGTGTGAGAAGTGAGAGCACATGTGTGTTTTGCCACCACCTCATGGATGAAGTTTTGTCCAAACTGAAAGATCCTGATGCTGAGGTATTTCCTTTATTTCACTTGCATCATCGATGTCTTCACCTTTACCTTGTGTTTGCCTTTAATATTTTCCATGTGCTATCTGTAGTTCGAGATAATTCAAATTCTCCTCAAGGAGTGCAAGAAGATCGAAGGTCACGAGCAGCAGGTAAGCTATATCTGGCTCATCTTTTAAAAGCAAAATATGCGCAAAGGAGATATCTCAGCTTCTGCAGTTAATGTTCAATATATAGCAGGTTGATATTTTTCTTGTTGATATGCGCAAATGTTCAATATATAGCACTATGTTCAATATATTTTTCTTGTTGATATTTAAAAACAAAATATGCGCAAATGTTCAATATATAGCAGTATAGCATGCAAAGGATGCACGGGCTGATATTTTGATTGTTGGACAGTGCAAACGATTGGTCCTGCAATACATCCCTCTCATCCTGGTCAACGGAGAGAAGTTCCTCGAGAAGAACGATATATGCACCATCGTCCAAGCTTGCGATTCTGGCAAAAAGACGGTGGCCGGGTCATTCTCCGAGGAGGGTTTGCTGCGCGATGCATGAAGGTAGAAAGACTACACCAAGCCGCGTAAACACGGAGGAAACATAATGCACTAGTTCTTCCTTGTTGTACATAGGTGTCTAAAATTCAACTGGCTTTTGCCTTGTGCCGCTCCTGCATTATGTGGATGCTTTTGTATTATAAAGGGAGCGGCGGCATGACGAACAGTTTATTACGTCAACTTGAAGCCGTGCTGTACTTATTACTTGGTCAGTGTTTAATTTGTAATGACATTTGAACAGGTGTAGATACTAAGGGCCAGTTCTTTTACTGGCTTCTAGAATAAGCTGCCCAACCAAATTTATTTTTTTAGAAGCCTACTAATTAAGACTTGACTAGTAGGTTTTTAAAAATATATTTTTGGTTGGGTTTCTAGAATAAGCTAGGTAGGGGACAGCTTATTCGAGAAGCCCAAAAAAGCCATCAAAAGAATTGACCCTAAATCGAGTTCGGTCTGTCTACTACTCCCTCTATCTCATAATATAAAAATGTTTTTTTTAAGCTAAACCAGCTTGAAAATGGTTCTTATTTTATGGGACCGGGGAAGACAAAAGAATGGGGCTCTAGTCTTGTCATATGCCTTCTTCTGACGATCAGATTTCGGTCGGTGAAGAGGTTGATTCTCTGTCCCCTTTGCCGTTGAACCTGCTAACAAGTGGATTGACCTGACAAAGAGTTTGGTTGCCAAAATTTTGGTTTAGGTTTTGCTTACCAATTGATTGGCCAACTTTGGCAAGAAAAACTTTGCACTACCATGCTCTCTTTAAAGAAATAGTGATCTAAACGCTCTTATATTTCTTTACGAAGGGAGTAGAAAATAAAAACCACACTACTGCAAACAATGGTATTGTACATAAAGAAACATGTTAAGAAATGCATGACGGAAACATGCTTTTATTGTCTTATGCAACAAATATCAGGCTTTTATGTCATTGAACTTTTTCTTGAGTGAAGAACTCCACGAAAAGAACAAACCAATAACATTTGGAAAATGTTTACAGCCAGAGCACCGGCCGAAACTTCGGCCGGTCGCATCGCGTGCGTCCGATCCCTATGGATCGCGCGTTCCCCTCGCGCAGGCACTGCCGTCGCCCCCTCGCGTCCCCCCGCGCAGGCACTGTCGCGCTCCCCTCGCGTCCCCCCGCGCAGGCACTGTCGCGCTCCCCTCGCGCCCTTTGCGATGCACCGGCCACCGCCCAGCGAGCTCACGCACCGTCGTTCGGCCCCTCGTCGCCATGACCTGCACCCTTTGCCATGGCCACGCGCGACGAGGGCTGAGCACCGGATGCGACCAGCGACGAGGTACAAGGGGGAGGGGGGGGGAGGGGACGCTGCTGCTGTAGGAGATATGCCCTAGAGGCAATAATAAATGTTACTGATTATCTCCCTGTTCATAATTAGGTTTATGTTCCATGCTATAACTGCTATGGTTCTCGAGTCTGCAATAACCACGAGGCTCGGAGGAAGACTCATATGCACGTGTGGAATAATAAACGGTAAAATGTATTCCTAGTCTGGCCTCTAAGACTAGCTCAAGTGTTGCATGATGGTTCTGTTTTCCTGATCATGGGCATGTCTATGCCGGCAACTTTGAGGGCACAATGTTAGTAGAACACTTGTGTTGAATCGACCCGATTGATGTTATGCTATGAGATTCATTCGTCATAAGTTAATGGTTAATAACACAGAGAAGTTAATGTTTGCATAATTCCTTAGACCATGAGAGTGTCGAGTTTCTTCATGCTTGCTTCATGAACTTTGGGGTTTGTTAAACGTCATCCGTAAATGGGTGGCTATTACGGTGGCTTACGGGTTCATGGAAAAGTATGTTAAGTAACTTGATAGCTCAAGATTGGGATTTGCTCCTCCGACGATGGAGAGATATCTCTGGGCCCTCTCGGTGTTACGGTATCCATCATCGTCTGGCCAGACACAAGTGTGATTTGATCACAGGGATACCGGAACACAGAAACGAGAAAAGAGAACAAAAACCGGCAACGAGGTAACTGGCATTGTGGACAAGTGTTGATCCACGAGGATGCCGATGTTTCTCACCTCGGGTATTTGTAACATATCGCGAAGCAATAGGAATAGCACACGACAACTGGAGGTTCACTCGAATATTCATTCGTGTGGGTATAGGGGTCAATATGGGTGTCCACGGCTCCGATGTTGATAATTGATCGGAAAGAGTTCCGGTCATGTCTATACTTCACCGAACCTATAGGGTCACACGCTTAAGGGTCATCTATCTGTTGAATACTAGACGGGGAGTCTGAGAGAAAATCACCGAAAAAGTTTCGGATGAAACGGAAACGTTCCGGAGAGAACACCGGAATAGTTCCGGTGAAACTGAAAAGTTGTTTCAGGGTATTCCATTAAGTCAAATTGGTTCTGGCACACGCCTGGAAATTCCTGGAGGATGCCAGAAGTGTTCTGGAAACTTCTGGGAATTTTCCGGGACAAAAACCGGAAATGTTCCGGAGCAGCCGGAACCGTTTTGGTTGCTTTTCGCTGAAGAAACATTATTCCGAAATTGTTTCGGAATGCGTTCAAAATTGTTTTGGTGGGTGCTAGAATTATTCTAGGCACACAGAAATAATTTGGGTTTTAACGGACGCAGAAAAATGTCTTCGTGAATAGTGAAAAGCATTTTTTGGGCTGATTTGCAAATGGGGTTTTTCTTCTAGAAGAAAACCACTTTTGGTGTGTGAAAGGGAGGTGGAGCTCCCCAAGGGGGCTGCAAATTTCGTCCATGGCATTGGGGGGCCCTCCTTGAGGTGTCCTTCCACCTCATGGTGGATATCTTCTACACACCCTTATGTGGCATGTGGTGGAAAGATCCTAGGAAGGTCCTTTTGGTCTTTCCTCTACCCCTTGCTCCTCCTATAAATAGAGGTGGAGAGAGCTCTCCAAAATGAGCTCATGCTTGCTCTCATACACATGCCATTGACTTGTCTGGCTTCTCTCTCCCTCCCAGCGAAATAGTTTCGTAGAGCCGAAAGGCTGTCTGGGTTCCGGTGGGAACTAGTTCTGGACGGCGAAGCCCTGCCGGATAGATGACACCATATGTGTGCAACTCTGTAGAGAGATCGTAGTTTCGGTCTTAGTTCGAGAGTGCCTCCCGAAGGGCTGTCCAAGTGATCGTCTTAGTTTCGAGGGTCCTCCCGAAGGGCTGTCCGAGTGATCGTTCGAGTTTCGAAGGTCCTCCCGAAGGGCTGTCCGCGACACTGTCCGAGGGACTGTCCGACCGCCTCCCGGAGGGCTGTCCGAGGGGCAGATGTGGGAGTACATCCTCGCGGTTGGGAGGTTGTAAATCCTAGCTGCGGGGATCTGCACAGCCGATCGTCATCGACTCTACTTCCGCTGCGCTACGAGTCGGTAACGAAACAGATCAAACCTTGTATGCAGTCTCCATAGTGATCCTGGGCTGGTGCGTAGGTCGGAAATTTTTGTTTTCTGCTGCGTTCCCCTATAGCTGCAACCACCATTACTGGATTCGGCCATCGCCGGCGCTGGGGCTTCAACCACGATACGAGTGTTGCAACCATTGACAAAAAAGCTACAAGCGTATATAGAAAAGGCTTCAACCATCAACAGGGGAAGCTTCAACCAGCCACTATCAAAGTGAAAAAGCTGCAACCCTTATGAAAAAAGCTTCACCCCTAGGTGAAAAAAGCTTCAATCGGCACGGCGGAAAGCTTCAATCTGCGAAAAAGCTTCAATCGGCACAGAAAAAGCTTCAACCGATGAGAGAAAAAGCTTCAACTTGACTCGCCAATGGTGGCGAGCGGCGACACGACAGTGCAGCGACGGCGGCGGCTGCTAGGTGCTGCAATGACAGAGGGTGTCGGTGTGCTTCAAGACAACGTCGTTTTTTGCTACGAGGGGCGACGGCTTCCTGCCGGACCGGGGGGCGAGTACGGATGCTGCGACGGCGAGCGGCGGCGACGAGGACGGTGACCGACGGCGACGGGGACAGAGAGCGCATCCAGCAGCGTGGGACTGCGGAGGGAGGAGGTCCGGGTGAGGGGGTGGTGGCCGGCGACAGGGGCAGCCGGGGTGGGCGCGTGCGGAAGAAGAAGATGAAGAAGTCAACGCAGGGGGCATATCAGACGGCTGGGGCTGGCTGCATTAGGCGGCTGGGGCGCGACCGGCCGAACTGTTTGGCCGGCGCGCCGGCGCCTAGCATCGCCCATAACATTTCAAGCATGCGAACTGAGATGATTATGTCTATTGTAGTGGAAGTGTACTGATATTTTTATAGATTTATTTCAGGGATTCCACCGATGTTCGTTCAGTGGGAGGAGATGTTCCCGTTGACTATGTGCCTTCGTCAATCTCAAGATGCTGTGCCGGCTCAGTATTATTGAGGTGCTCATAGTGGTAGAGTGTGCTTGCTTGCGTCATAGGGTGAGGGTATGTGAGCATCTGTGTGTTAATTATAAAAACATTTCAAGTACATAAAGAGAAATAGAAGAAAATGTTGTAAGTAAAGTGCAACCAAATAAAACACAATAATAAAGTGACTTCTGATCAAATCATGCGTAGTACCGTGTAGTACTAGCGACGTTTCGGAATAAATATAAATCTAATGCGATCAAATATAATGTAGATCAACAGCCCTCAAACATAATGTAGTAATACTACGAAATATTATAATATCTGGAGCACGAGCAAGAGTACTACAACGCGAGTGAAGAAGAGATGATGGGGCTGACAAGGAGGGAAGGGAGGCAGAGGCGAGTCAACTCCAACCCGCCCGGTCACCGGCCGGAGGGGAGAATGGCGGAGACAGCTCCGACCCACCGGCTCCGCGCGCGCGCCGAGGCGGCGGTGGCGGCCCTGGTGGACGTCCGCCCCCACGAGATGCCCCCGCTGACGAGCGCCGCCTCCACCTTCTTCTTCGTAAGCCATCTCTCGTCGGATACGCCTTCCAAATTCAGCCACCAGCGGAAAACGGAAAATCCTCACTCCATGGGTGACGCAGATCCTGAGCGCCTACTTCGTGGTGCTGCCGCTGCGGGACGAAGGGGCCATCTCGCTGGGCCTCGGCGCCCTCCCGGGCCTCTTCGCCGGCTCGCTCGTGCTCACCGTCCTCGCCGCCCCCGTCGCCTCCCTCGCCTTCTCGCTCCCATCCGTCCCCAGGTCCAGGGTCCGTACCTTTCTCACCTGGCTCGTTGCAGTTTGCTTGTGTTTAAACGGAAACAATTCAACCACAGCAGACAAAAGCAATGCAAATAATGCAAGGATCCAACAGAACAAAGACTGTACTTCCCTAAACATCACACCACCAAGACAAGAATTATAAACCAAACGCCTAGTTGGACTTAGTTTAAAACTAACACACACACATACATTCACGAGTACCTATTTACTATTTAGCAGAAAAAAATGGATGTTTTTGCCATTTCATGTGGTTTATGTCTAGGGCTGCAAGTCAATTTTAAATATAAGCTTCTGTTATTTTCCTTTGACGAGCCCCTGTTTTTATTCAGGTAATTGGCGATGATTTTATGAAGTTGAAATTGTCTAGTACTCCCTCAGTTCCAAAATAAGTGTCTTGGTTTTAGTTGATCGTGGTTTTAGTTCAAATTTGAACTAAAACCACGACACTTATTTTGGAACGGAGGGAGTAGCAATTATTTTTCCTTCACTGACACAAGCTAATAACTATCACCTGTACCTGCAATTCCAGGCTTTGGTTTTGATACATAGATTCTTCAGCATATCCCTTCTTGTATTTTTTGTGCTTTGGTTTGCCTCGAAGCCGGGCTCGCCATCTACCGCCCAGGTAACACACACTGATAACATGGTGGATTATTTTCTCTTTGTTTGTATGCATGATTAGTTTTCCCTGGAGTTCCCGAATATCCCATGCTGATATTACACAGGAAAAAAATGTTTTTGAATCCATCTGCCATCTTGCACTCCAACCACTTTGCTCGCTTTCTAAATTTCCTAATCGAAGAAGGCAGGGCCAAACTTATTTTTGTTTATTTTTGTTGATATTATGATCAAGTCAAGTGAAGATAGTTCAAATAAACCTGCTGGGTGGGGAAACCACAGCTGGCTCTACATAGTTGTGAGAATAGGCTTCTTTCTTTGGGTAAGCCATTTCCTATTACATGATCCTGTTCATGTTTTTGAGATTTAAGTTATCATCCATTTGAATTACTCTCTCCATCTGAAGGTTGCTTTGCTTAATCTCATTACAATATCATCCACTTGGGCAAGGGTAATTGATGTCATGGACAGTGAGGTATCATTTGACAACCACACCAGAAGATATCGGCAACCACTTAGACATTTTGCATGTTCTTTTCAAATCCTCATTTCTCTTTTGATTCAGTCAGGTTCAAGATTGTTTGGTTTTATTGGGGCTGGTGCTACGCTAGGGCAACTTTTTGGTTCGTTGTTTGCTGCAAGCATGGCATGGATGGGACCCTGTACGTATCTAGGACGTTCCTCTGAATAACATAATGATTTCCTGTTTGATTTTTCATGGATGCAATGTCATATTTACTAAAATTTCCTCAGTTCTGCTCCTATTTTCCTCCCTCTTGATGGAACTTGCTGCACTGTCATCTAAAGGAATTTGCATTGATGCTAATCATGGTTCAACAGAATTGCCATCAACAGGGTATGTAATCCTTCTGGGCATTGAGTTACAAGTTATTGATTCATTTTCCTGTTAGTTTTGACATGAGTGACCAGCATGTTTTATGTACAAAATTTCTTGCTTGATTAACCTTAGCAAACTTTGAGCCGCAAATACAATCTCTGAAATCTGAATAGTCCACTTCATGACTAACTTGGAATGATTTTATTAGTTTCACAATTTATGATAAAAAATAGGAGTTACAATGGTGGGCTTTCACACTATTTTTTCGGTGTTTCTGATGATTTTATTCGACTTGTTGGTGCTTCATTGTGTTCACAAGTGAGAATTTAAGACATCCCAATGTATTACAAACTGCAGAGCAGAACCAAGTCAAAATACCGAGCTTGGTGATGAAATGTCTTCACTGGTCACTTCACCTAGAACACCTTCCCAATCTCAAAAGACAAAGCCTGGGATTTTTGTGATGTTTGAAGGTTTCTGGCTGATCATGCGCTCGCCCTACCTGATATACATATCTCTATTTCTATGGCTGAGTGCAGTTGTCTCATCCTTCTTTTACTTCCAGGTATGATTGTTCTCCTTTCTTGTATGACATGGATGATCAGTTGTGCAATGCTGTGAGCATGTTGCTTCCTTCAATAAATTGTTAGAATACAAAGGATCCTCCATTTACTCACCCAACCTTTTCTCCTTGATTTCCAGAAAGTAACTATAGTTGCTACTACAATATCAAGCCCAACTGCCAGAAGGAGAACATTTGCACTGATAAACAGCTTTATAGCAGTTTTTATTCTTGCCGGACAGCTCACTTTGACGGTATTTTTTCCATCCCGAAATTATCCTCGTTGTACTCTACTTCATTACCCCCTTTCCAGTGTAAATAAGTAAATATCAGCCACATAAGTTGTCACCAAAAAAATACCTTTTATGGCATTATGCATTGTCGAAGTGTATACATATTATTAAAGATATAAATATAATCAAACTTACATCACCCTCTCTTAATATCTATGCTGTTTGTCTCCTTAATGCAAATCATAATTGCAATAGTAATCCATCATAACTTCCACTTCAAGATCAGCACGTCCACAATGTAAATTGCAGTATAGGATTACTGAATTAAATTTGTAAATGTGCACCTCCAGTTTTTGCTATTTTTTCTGTGTATAGTGTTTGCGTGAATATTTTTTGTGGAACACCCGGTTATTACTTTCAAGAAAATAAACCTTCCATCATGTGATGGAATCTCAATACGCTTCCCCTTCGAAACTAATTCCCGTGCACACTGAGATAATGTCAATTAGAGACCCCATGAGTTCTGCATTTCTATTATCTGTGTCAAGGGACAAACTTCATGCAGTCTAGTCCAACTGATGCATGCTGTGACTCTAGCTGTCTAACTATTCCACAACGATATTTGGTGGTGAATAAAACAATATAAATCGACAAATCAAGATATGTCTTAGGCTCTTAGCCAAATGGTAGTTAGAAGACTCTGCAATGACCAATGTAGATTAGTGGTTTTCTTTTAATTCGTACGACCTGTTTAGATCATAGGTATTTTACGTCTAATCTGAAGAGGGCATGGTAATTATAACATTCTTGTAGCTCTATCAATTCCTGGGTATGATTTGAACAAGTATTTATTTCAGGGTCATATCCTTACAGTAGCTGGTGTAACAGTTGCTATTTGCGCATCTCCATTTATTGCTGCCTCAAATTTGGTTGCCCTTGCTGTATGGCCAACTTGGGTTGCTGTTGCTGTCACTGAAACAATTCGAAAGGTATCGATAGACCAGGCCACTCTTACTGAACTTTCGATACCATTTTTCTACCATTAGATGTTGATATAAAAAAGATGCATGTAAACTTGTAAAGGTAATGCATATGCAAAAGCTGAGTAGCCATTACCATTGAATTTGTGCAGACACACTATATCTTTAGTTTTGGTTTAGTACCCTCAAATGATTTCGTATGAAAGAGGTTATGAGTTGTAGTATATTTTTCCTATTGTTAATAAGCTGAGAAATCATCAATTGCAGGATTCATTTTCGTTTCAGTTCGAATATTAGTGCAGCTTCATCTAGTTGCATCTGGAACCAATGCATGATAGCATCTGTTATACTCAAAATTAATCAAGGCGCTGGCTCTGTATGTAATTAATGTATCAAAAATCATTATACTGCCAGTGGTTTGCAAAATTCTTGTTTGGTAAATGGGTTATAGCCACAACCGATTTTCTTCATCTACCAACACTGATTTAGGCAAAAGAAATACTGATTTAGGGCA
Source organism: Elymus sibiricus (assembly GCA_039707655.1). Taxonomy (NCBI): domain Eukaryota; kingdom Viridiplantae; phylum Streptophyta; class Magnoliopsida; order Poales; family Poaceae; genus Elymus; species Elymus sibiricus. The sequence continues at coordinate 109,947,181 of CM077670.1, forward strand.
TACTGAATGTTGTTTAGTACTAGGTGAAGTTTGTGAGTACCTACTAATTGTTGTATTTACTACTCCCTCCGTACCAAAATACTTGTCGTGGTTTTAGTTCAAATTTGAACTAAAACCACGACAAGTATTTTGAAACGGAGGGAGTACATGTTATTATTTCTATATTCGGGTATAATCTGCGATAAACACATAATTATTCTAATTTGTTGTTTCCCAATCTTTTTCCTTCGTTGCAGGTAACTACCTATGTTTTGACTAGACCTGGAAGGGAGTTATTATTTACTGTTGTCTCACAGGATGAGAAGTACAAAGCCAAGGTAAAAAATGAGTTATGTAATTTGAGCATGCTAACCACTAGGAAACATGATGAGGCATGACTTGGTCTCCATAGATGATCAAATGATAATAGCATATAAATGGGATATAACCCTTTTGCTCTCATTTTGACCGGTTTCCACCTGATTTTATTTGGAGGTGAGGTCCACTAGCTGTCCACCTGGGCCCAGAATGATTTTAGTAACTTGGATCACCACAGTAGGGATCAAATGATCTTTTTTAGAAACATGATACTCTGCGTCAAGTGAACAATTTAAGCATTCATTTTTTTTCCTTTATAATTAATTGCGGCGCATCAGGGGAACTACTTCTCTCTGAAAATAGAAGTACATATCAATAACCTAAAAAGTCTAATTTCGGAGACAGTATTTGCTACCGAGGAGTGCTTTTGCTGCTGTTGAGTACTCACCTTATTGCGAGTGGCATATTTTTTAAAAGTATCTTGCCTGATATTGGCAAATCATGTGGATATTATCTTGTTTTGCTGCCCATTTTCCGTGTTGATTTTGTCTTATTAATTTGGCTAAATAAACGTTTTTCTTGTAGGTCTGTATAGATGTTATTGTTCAAAGGCTTGGTGATGCGACAGCTGCTGGAATTTACACATTACTTTTCAGCAGCTTTGAGAAGAAAATATCCATTGTCAACCTCTATGCATTGCCGGTATGAATCATGTCTGATCATTTACTTGCTCATTTCTGCTTACCATATCATATTGTATGTTTAATGTGTTTTTTTAATCTCTCAAAGATAGCTCCTTGGCATTGTAGTCTGTTTGATTGTGCCTCGGGAGGTAATTCTTGATGCAGATGTTGCACTAATACTTTGCTAGAAACTAATTAAGATACACTTTTCTCGTGTGAAGATGCTTTGAATGGAAAAGTGTCCATGTCTGGATATTTGGCTGCTCAAAAGTGTGTATGCTCCCACCAAAGTGTTCAAAGTCTGGGGAGTTCTTTGCTAGCTGAACTGCTGAATGCAACTGAATATATAATCCATGCTGAAATTTAAAATATCTTGCTTCAAACCTTTTACGTATCTCTACTTGTATGTTAAAACCTGGTTAACTTTGCCAACTACTGCTGACCCTTCTTATTCCACAACTAGTACTACAATTTATGGGTTTGCTAAACACAATCGCCTGATTTGTTGATAACTCAGTCGATTTTGTGGTTGCTCGATCTGCGCAGAGATGCGTGTGGGAGATGTGCTTTTAGGAATAATCAATGAGCTGGGTGGGATTTGAGCCCATGACCTCTCGCTGCACACCTTACTTGACTACTGCCACCATACCAGTTGCACTCTTTTGTACTCCTTCCGATCCAAATTAACGACGCAGCTCTAGTACAACATTGTATGAGAGCTGCGTCGATTAATTTGGATTGGAAGGAGTAGTTAAGTTACACCTTTTGTTTTTTTGTTGTGTAATTACACACCTTTTCGGAATCGACTGTGTTTCAGTGAACTCTCAGCGATTAGGTTCCATGCGGTCCCTACAAATTTCCAGATAAATATCTTGGTGTTAACTGTGCAGCATTTTTTTTGGGTCCTGGGAGATGTCTAATGACTTGTGCTTATTCCTTTTGTTACCAGCTCTGCTTTGTCTGGCTTCTCATTGCATTTCATTTGGGACGGCTCCAGACAAATCTTGCCAAGCTTCAGGCAGCTTCTGACCCGTCCTAGTTCCTCCCAAACATGTATCTGGAACCTAAAAAATAGGTATCGTGGTGCTTCTTGACATCTATCAAGACATGTGGCTGAGTAAGGCTGTTTGTGCCTGGCTTTTACTTTTCTAGGATATGGACTCAAGACAGTGAAGTGGTTCGAGAATGCATAAGTACGGTATGTCGTGAAGACAATGTTTTTGCCACCAGCATTGATTTTGTCTGCACATTTCAAAGGAGCTACAAATTGACGAACGGACATTCGAATATAACACTGGAAGTAAAGTAACTACCTGAAGGGTGAACATAGAGGAAGACAGAAATAGTACTAGCAGGCTAGCAGCTTAGAGTATAAGAATACACGAATTTTGTATCTGCTTTTAGTACATCCTTTCATGGTGGAAAATTGTGTCATGCAAACTTTAAGCATGTTAATTCATTGTTTATGGGGAAAAGTAGGGCTGGATAGGTTGGGTATTGTTCTGCTGTGTTGCATAAAATTATGTACGGGCCAATACCACTCCCAGACTGCATATCATTTGCAGAGATGTGTAATACCGACAACCATCTGATGAACCCGGACTACTGATGCTACGATGAAATTTTTCTGTATTTGTGTGTGATTTGAACTGGCTACCCTGTGAAACTTTCGTGAAATTTGCAAGTCCTAAGAGGGCATATTTGCACATCAAAGGCCGTTCATATAATCATATTCTCACTGCATACCAGTACAAAATGATAATGTGCCACCTACTCTCTCTCTCTCTCTCTCTCTCTCTCTCTCTCTCTCTCTCTCTCTCTCTCTCTCTCTCTGTAATTCTCAGTTTCTGGAACACGTACCTCTAAAGACGGCTTTGCATTTCTTTACAAGAAAACCCAAAGATGGAATGTTTAAGCAGGTAGGATTAATGTGACAATGCACGATCTTTGTGCTCGCATGAATTGAGGCAATCCAGAGAGATATAAAATGGCAGGAGGAAGAAGCCGGCAACAACATCGATCGTCCCTGTGAGCATTTGCTCTCGCGCTTCTTCATACTCCAATTTGCTAGGAAGAAGCAAGCAGCCATATTTGGTAGCAATGGCAGCGTTGAGGCGCGGCACCGTCGTCTTGCTTGTCGTGGTCATGGTGGCGGTGGCGGCGGCGGCGCTGCTGCAGCCGGCGGAGGCGGCGGCGGAGGCGACGAGGCGCCACGCCGACGCCCGCGTGCTCTGGTACCCGGGGACCAGGCAGCGTAGCCCCAGCGGCTTCCGGGGTTTCCCTCGCTCCAGGCTGTCGCCACCGTCCGCGGGCAGGCTAACGCCGCCGTCGCCCAGCGGCAGGCCGATGACGCCGCCGCCGTCTCAGGCGCAGGCGCCGCCCGCACCCAGCTCGCCGCCGTGCACCGCCGCGAACCCGCAGCCCGGCTTCCCCGGCATGCCGGTGGGCGGCGCCGGCGGCTTCGGAGGGTCGTCGCCCTCGCCGCCGTCGGCGCCGACGGACTGCGTGACGCCGCTAGCGGGGCTGATGACGTGCGCGTCGTTCCTGACGGGGAGCGACCCGGAGACGCCGACGCCGCAGAGCGAGTGCTGCGGCGGGCTGGGCATGTTCCTCAACAGCTCGGCGGCGGCGGACGACCGGTCGCTGCGGTGCCTGTGCCCGGTGATCCTCGGCGACGTGAACCGCATGCTCCCCAAGCCCATCGACCCCGTCCGCATGATGTACCTCCCCATCGCCTGCGGGGTCGTCCTCCCACCCCAAGTCCTCTTCATCTGCTTCAGTACGCCAACGCCATTAATCTCTCTCTCTCTCTCTCTCACACACACCCACACACGATGGATCGATGATGATGATCTTGGAATCTATGCAGCTGGGCAGCCGACGCCGCCGGTGGTGAAACGGATTCCTCACTCCTGGAAGACCTCGTCTTCTTCAGGTCAACTACTCACTCACTAGCACAGTACTACTTCTGAAAGTGAAAAATCCATACTGTCCATGCATCTGCATGGTTAAGCTCGATTGCTTTCAGCTGAATTCTGATGTCTCCATCTGCTGTGCAGCCTTGTCACCTTGAGGTGGTGCCGACGATCGGATTTGGTTACTGCTCATCACGCACAATTAATCTCGGGCCCAAGGCATATATCTATCAAGTTTAAAGATTACAAACATCACAAACTAGCAGTTACTACCAACCTGCAACGATCAGAGTGGTCAACGCATCATGTGCCAGTTGTGGTGTATTACTGATCGATGTAATAGCTAGCATGTTTTTTCTTCTTATTGAGAATATATATACAAACAAGAGCACTTCTTCGGTATACCCCTTTAAAAAGTATGCAATTTATCTACGATGAATATTAGAACTTACCCCTTCAAGAGGATCATTTACATTTCAGCCCTTAACTCGATCCCACTACTAAGACTTACCCCTAATTCCGAGGCTGCTTAAATTTGCCACTCTTCGTTCCTTACATGAATGTCTTTTCATGACGTTTCCGTCCAGTCAAACAGCTTTGACCATCTACGGGGCGTTTCCTGGACAATTTTGCCCCCATCTTCATGTGTTACATGTGGGATCCACCCGAGCAAAAACAAAAACAAAACTCTCTGTCGGTACCAAAACCGGCAGATCTCGGGTAGGGGGTCCGAACTATGGGTCAAAGAGTCGATGGTAACAGAGAGCGTAGAGACAGCGATTTACCCAGGTTCGGGCCCTCTCGAGGAGGTAAAACCCTACGTCCTGCTTGATTGTATTGATGTGATTGTATGAAGGTTACATAGTTGATCTACCTCGAGATCAGATGGGCTAAACCCTAGATTATGAGTCTTCTTCCTACGGACTAAACCTCCTGGTTTATATAGACACCAGGGGGGCCCTAGGGTTACATATGGTCGGTTATCATCAGGGATAAACATGCCGGTTACGCCATATATTCCTTGGAAGAGACGCCAAGACTTCAGAGATTTCCTGCTATCATACGGGGTCGTCCACAATCCAGCCTTCCATTGACGTGTAAAGAGCGGCCCACCAGTCCGGCCCATGAGAGATAGGCCGGCAGCCCGAGTACCCCCTAGTCCGGGACACCCTCAGTAGCCCCCGAACTAGTCTTCGAAGCCGAGGTAGATGCCGAACACCATCGGCTTTGTGGACCAGTTCACTTTCCTCCGTGACACCGGTAACAGGCCTGTATTACTCCGAGTTGTATTTTCAAGCATTATCCGGTCGTGTATGCGCCGAACTGTATCTTGGTAACGAAGTATAATAATAACTTAGCCCCGAAGGCTAGTCGCTTCGGCGTGAACAGTGTTCTCATCTGACAACTTTTACCGAAGGGTCACACCTTGCCACGACCGCAAGTTGGTTTATGACAAACTCGATTCGCGGTTCGAGGTGGTTCTCATTGGCACGTTCCATCGATATGGAGATCGTGTCCTGTTTTCAAGGGATATAATCAATAATCCGCCTCACCCCACGCGCGCATAATGGCACGGTTATACGGGGAAGCGGCGAGGACTGCGGCGCAGTAAAGGGACCGTGAGTTTTACAGCCCATAAAAGGGGCACAGTCCTTGTTTCGGTCGCACGCTCTCATTCCCCTCTTTCGCCATTGCCTTCCCCATCTCTTGAGTTCCAACACCCATATCTGCTCTCCCTCCCAAGAACCTTTCCATCCACCCGCCTAATCCAGCAATGGCGGGTTCCGGGTCCAAGGGCAAATGGGAGGCGTCCGTCGTCACCGAAAGCGCCATCATGGAGTTGAAGGGCGCGGGATATCTCCCTGCCGACGTAGCCCACCGTGCTCCAGAGGCCGGCCAGGCCGTCCCCACGCCGCGACCGGGCGAAAGGGTGGTGTTCGTCCCCCACTTCCTCCGAGGTTTAGGATTTCCCCTTCACCCCTTCGTCAGGGGTCTTATGTTCTTTTACGGGCTTGACTTCCACGATCTCGCGCCGAATTCCTTTCTACATATCTCTGCCTTCATCATCATCTGTGAAGCCTTTCTCCGGATCCAGCCACACTTCGGCCTGTGGCTGAAGGTCTTCAACATCAAGCCGAAGATCGTCGACGGCCAACAAGCGGACTGCGGGGGTGCTATGGTCAGCAAACTCCCCCGAGTGGAATGGCCAGAGGGCACCTTCATCGAGACCGTCAAGGTTTGGCAGAGGGAATGGTTCTACATCACCGAGCCGAGGAGCGCGGGTTGGGGGGCGATTTCGGCCTTCCGATCCGGACCCCCTACGAGGTTGGTCTCATGGACCAAGAAAGGCCTCGACTGGGGGGTAAACAAGGAGGTGGAGCAGCTACAGCAACGAATTGCCAAGATGATAGGGAAAGGCGTCGAGCTGCCCAACGTGGTCCAGATCATGCTCGGCCGTCGAATACTCCCATGCCAGGATAGGGGCTCCCCCATGTGGGCCTACAAGCCCGAAGACCCGGTCACCGTGCGCAACTTCTTCCGCACCACCCACGCCCAGCTATGGAGAGCGCTGTTCAAGCCGCAGAAGGACTGGCCGGCCGAGGGAGAGGACATCGGACTTGACGCCGCAAACCCCCCACGGGAAGTATGACTAAGTTTGTTCTTGTATCCGAACTATTTCCCTTTAATAAGGTACTCAGCTTCTTGACTTCTCATCCACAGAAATGGCTGAAGAAGGCCCAGCGGATTGACAGTCCGGCGCCGCTGCCAGAAGGACCCAGGACGCCCCTCCTGACGGCCATATTGGCCATGGAGCCGTACGAGGTGCTGGAAAGGAAGGAGAAGAAGAAGCAATAGGGGGAGGCCAGAGAGAGCCTCCGCTCCCGAAGACCCCCGGGTGCTAGATCCGGGGACACCAATGCTCCCTCCACGCAAGAGGAGGAGAAGGAGCAAGGAGAGGACGGGGAGGAGGACGATTCCTCCCGAACAGGGAAGAGGGTGGCGTCCGAGGATGCCGAGGAGGAGCCTCCTCGACCCGCTCCCAAAAGACCGTGCAAGGCCAAGGTAGCCTTGTCCGGCGATAGCTCGGCTTCTGCCGAGGACTCTGAGGCCTCAGAAGAGGTTCTCGGAAAATTCCCAGGGCCAAACCGCAGGCCCAAAGGTATGCGCTCTAGCGACTACCTGAGCGTCTTTAGCCGAACTGGGCTGATACTGATCAAGTTTCCATGTGCAACTTTGCAGTCCGCTGCGCGATCTCCCCGCCGACCGAGTTTCGGAGGGGGATTCTCCACCGGCGGCGCTAGCGGAGAGCGGCACTGGATCCCGCGCCTCGCCTTCCCCAATCGTGAAGGAAACCGAGGAGGTCCTGTCGAGGAGGACTCTTCCCATGCCACACACAGGGGAAGGAGGCGATACTATCATGGCCGAGGTGAATGCCTCGGTCGCCGAAGACCAGGAGGGGAGGGCTCCTCTGATGAACGAGAGGGAGGAGCTCGGACGAACCGAGCTCTCTCCGAGGACCACTCCAGAGACGTCAAGGCGTCCCGAGTCCGGTGCCCCGGACTTGGAGAAGGAAGGAGCCGGAGTACCACCGCCACCCCCGCCTGCCCAAGAGCAGGCATCGACCAGGTGGCCGGACGAGATGGAGGACGCTGTAACCAGCTCCTCCATCGCCGAAGAGCACCGTGCACTTATGGGCGCGGTGCTACAGAGTATTCGGTCCGTGGATAACGGACTGAAGGAGGCTTTTAGTGGCCTTCTGACCGGCTTCAAGGTGAGCGAAGTAATGCTTTTTCCTTAGGAAAATTCATTTGTGTAAATATATAGCCTCATACATAGTAGCCCCCGAGACTCTGACCGGCTGAGCAAAGCCGGTCGGAGGATCAAAAATCGACATCTCGGATATTAACGGGTGCAGAATAATGCGCAGGCATCATCCTCGGCCGCAGCTGTCAACGCCGAAGAGTTGGCCGAGCTGAATCGGAAGCTAAAGAGCTCCGAGGACGATCTGAGCCTGGTGAACAAGAGGTTCGACGAGGCGCAAGGTAAGGCCAAGTTGTGATAGTGAATACAGCCGTAGATTTGAAGCAGTGTTCGATGCATCCTAACGGAGATAACCGATTGAACTGCAACTGCCGTCGCGGAGGTCGAAAGCCTCAAGGCCGCACTGAGGACAGCTCAGGCGGACGCGGCGACGCAAAAGTCGGCAGCCGAACAGGCAGCTGCCGAGCTGGCGGCGATGAGAACCACAAGTGAAAAGCACGAGGCCAGGGTGCTGGAAGCGCAGCAGGAGCTCGGGGATGCCGTCACAAGATGTGAGGCCCTCGAGCAAAAGAATAAGGAGCAGGCCGCCGAGCTGACCTCGTTAGCAGCGGCGGCTAAGGAAGCGCGGACAGAGGCGCGCGGTTACCAAGAAGAGCTCCGCCAAGTCAGGCTGATTGCGGACGGTAAGCCGTACTTGTTACAATGTGTCTTTGGAGGTAACAGGTTCGCGTTGCTCACACGGGTATGGCGTTCTGCAGGCGCCTTTGCGGACCTCCCGAAGAGTGCGGCGGATGCGGCGAGGTTCTTCGCCGGCCAGGAGGGTTGGGCCGAGTAGAGGCTTTTCTGGGCGCAATTTCAAGCGCCCGAACACCCTCCCCTCCTCAACAACCAGATGAAACAGCTAATGGAGCTGCATCGGATGGCGGAGCCGGTGATGAAGGACCTCTGCGTCAAACTATGGCCGTCGGAGCCGCTGCCGAGCAGCTACTTCGGTCTGGTGCAGAGGCTGTTCGGCGCTCCTGCTCAGGTCGATGCCTGGAAGCGCTCCACATGTATCGAGGGTGCTCGGATGGCCTTCGGCAAGACAATGGTACATTGGCCGAAGCTAAAACCCACTGAGATAGCCACCGGACCTCCGCCGCCAGGGAAAGAACATAGGTGTCCCGAGCAGTACTTTCCAGCCGTGATGGACGGTGCTCGGGCAGTAGATGCCCAGTGCCCAAAAGATGTAATTTATGAGTAGATGTAGTTTCCTTGTAACCAAGGAGTTGAAACTTTTGCATTATTGTAGTGCAAGTGATCGGCTATGGATATAGTGCCGGATTAATTTTGACTCTTGTGCGGCCGATTTGAAACTGAAAGTTACCAGTCGTCGGCTTCAGCCCCCGGGCAGATACTGCATGGGGTGTTTTCTCGTAATACGTGAACCCTTAGCCGACGTCTCGGTGCCCGGGGGCAGTTGTATGTACGGAAAACCAGGCAATCAGACTATATGGTTTTAGTGCTTTCACTTAGCCAAAGGAGCTTGACGGTGGGGGCCGGTGACGAGCCCCCGGTGTTTGTGATATTCGGACGAGCCGCGGTTGATACCATCATCACATGGTTTCTGTGACAGAGAACCCTTCGTATGAAACGGACTAACCTCCAACGATTTTAGGCTAACGCCAGTCATCGGATCGCCGACCAGTTCTCGCTTATTGGGACAGTCAGTTTTCGGCTTTCTCCACTGAGGTACTTAACCAGGCGAGCTAGAAGTACAATCGCAGTGGTTCTCCCTTTACCCTCTTAGCCGAACAGTGCGGAACGTAAGAGGGTAAACACAGGAGCCGGGCAACCCAACTATTGACCAAAGACGCAATTCGGAACTGATTCATATAATGCAATATCCGTGACACCGAGCACATGAAAAGAGAAGTGCCGGTATAAAGTTTTAAGGCAAGATCTATGGTCGAGCCCCCGATCTATTTGCCGGTTTAAAATAAATGTATCGTGATAGTGTACTTCGGCGGAAAAAGGCGGAAAGGAATATGCAACGTGAATGACTGCACGAGTATACCATAATAAAGTGGTCTTTACTTCCTTTGAATGTGTGACGTCCAACCGTACAATCCGTATTGCCGAAGTAGCTTAAATAGATACTTTAAAGGAATGTATATATTGAGAGTAAAGGTTTACACAGGGCTTCCATGAGTGGTTTGACGTCCCTACTACGCCCTGCTGCACGTCTGCGCCTTTGCTCGTCAAGAAGCTGTCGTGGAAGCGAAGCTGTCCGCCGAGTATTCGGCGGAAGAAGTAATCTTTGGCGGGCGAGCCCTTGAAAAAGGGTTTTGAGGAGTCGCCGTGGTATATCAGCTGGACGCTGATCGGGCCCTAGATGGTGCCCATTGTTGATGTCAAGTTGAAGACATTTGGTGGCCATTGGTCGGTCGAACCGAGCTCTAGACCTTTTGTTTGCTGTGTCCCCACAACTGCCCATGGAATTTTGAGCGCGAAATTGTGCACGCGAGGTACGTATTTCGCGACTAGGTGGGCCGTGCTGTGGGGCGCGTATCCCTATTTGGGTGGAGCATGGGAGCGCGCCGGGACCAAGGCTGCAGCTCGGGAGCGCTTGCATGTGTCCAGTGTCTTGACAGTGGACTGGGATTGCGACGCCTCTTCGGCAGCTTGGACTTCGGCGGCGAGAGCCGCAGTGTGTTCCTCTGTTCGGAGCGAGCGCTCGGTATTACCGTTAATGGTAATAACGCCCCTTGGTCCTGGCATCTTCAGTTTCAGGTACGCATAGTGCGGGACGGCGTTAAAGCGAGCGAAGGCGGTCCGTCCGAGGAGTGCGTGATAACCACTGCGGAAAGGAACGATATCGAAGATCAAGTCCTCGGCGCGGAAGTTGTCGGGCGAGCCGAAGACTACTTCCAAAGTCACGGATCCCGAGCAGCGTGCCTCGACGCCAGGTATTACACCTTTAAATGTGGTGTTGCTGGGTTTGATCCTTGACGGGTCGATCCCCATCTTCCTCACTGTATCTGCGTAAAGCAGGTTAAGACTGCTACCTCCGTCCATCAGGACTCTAGTGAGGTGAAATCCGTCCACGATGGGGTCAAGTACCAGAGCCGCCGTTCCTCCATGGCGTATACTGGTCGGATGATCTCGACGGTCGAAAGTGATCGGGCAAGCTAACCAAGGGTTGAATTTCGGGGCTACCGGCTCTAAGGCGTAAACATCCCGAAGCGCGCGTTTCCGCTCCTTCTTTGGTATATGCGTGACGTAGATCATGTTCACGGTTTTGACCTCCGGAGGGAACTGTTTTTGGCCTCCATTGTTCGGCCCGCGAGGTTCGCCGTCGTCCTCACTGCGGGGGCCCTTGCCCTGTTCTTCGGCTGTGGCCTTGCCGGCCTGCTTAATGACCCAACAGTGACGGTTGGTGTGGTTAGCTGGCTTGTCGGGGGTGCCGTGAATCTGGCAGGGCCTATCCAATATTCTGTCCAGCGCAGACGGGCCATCTTGGTTCCCTTTAGAGGGTTTTCTCCGCTGTCCCGATTTCGAGCCGCTGAATCCGGGGTTCACCGCTGCGTCATCGGCTTCACCGCCGTTGTTTGAGTGTCGGCGCTTGTTGTTCCTATTGCGCCGGGGTTTGCCATTCCCGTCCCGGGTCTCTGAAGTACCGGGGTCTTCGGGGTGGTTGCTTCGACGAGCTAACCAGCTATCCTCACCCGCGCAAAAGCGGGTCATGAGAGAAGTAAGGGCCGACATTGTTCTTGGCTTGTCTTGGCCGAGCTGGCGAGCGAGCCACTCGTCCCGGATACTGTGTTTGAATGCCGCAATTGCTTCGGCGTCCGGACAGTCGACGATCTGGTTCTTCTTGGTCAAGAACCGGTTCCAAAATTGCCGGGCTGACTCTCCGGGCTGTTGGATAACATGGCTCAGGTCATCGGCGTCCGGTGGTCGAACGTAGGTGCCCTGAAAGTTAGCTCGGAATGCATCTTCGAGTTCTTCCCAGCTCCCGATGGAGTTTTCGGGTAGGCTGTTCAGCCAATGCCTGGCCGGTCCCTTAAGTTTCAGTGGTAAGTACTTGATAGCATGGAGATCATCTCCTCGAGCCATATGAATGTGGAGAAGAAAATCCGCAATCCACACAGCTGGGTCAGTTGTCCCATCGTAGGATTCTATATTAACGGGTTTAAACCCCTCGGGGAACTGATGCTGCATCACCTCGTCAGTAAAACACATTGGGTGTGCGGCGCCCCTGGCCCGGGCCGCGTCGCGCCGAAGATCAGTTGTCATCCGGGCACGGTGCTGATCCCGAGCCCTGCCGTTTCTATCGCGCCAGGCCTGGTATCCGTCTCGTCCAGCGGGTGCGTATCCTGTGGTATCCGACCTCGACTGAATCGCTCGTGTGTTCAGGTCGTGGCGCAGATCGTATCACTTACATGAGGGACCCACGCTTAAAAAGAGAAAAAGAAAACTCACCCTTCCCACACTTTTACAGGTGGGACCCACCTAAAAAGCAAAAGAAAAATCAAATTTGCTAATTCTCATCTAGATGAGATTTAACGATGTCTCATTTAAATTGTCCTCCACACGATCTGGGGTGCTGAGATTCGTGCATTTTCTTTATCCCGGGTCGCTGTCTGCCTGCTCAAATCGGATGTATCGCCAATAGAGATAAATCAAGATCCTTACACTCATCATAGAACATATTTTTATATTGTATCTATTTGAATTTATAGATGCTGATAACTTTCAATATAAATCTGGCCAAATTTTATAAATTTGACTTACAAACTTAATATGGGGAGTAAAAAGGAAGAGAAAGAGTAAAATCAAAGAAATATGGAAATATTTATTACAAGTCCTTTAGATAGGCAAGATACCCCGCTTCTTCCCCAGATCTTTCTTTTCCTCTTCCCACCGGGGTTCTCCTTGCTTGCTTGGTGGAGGCTGCTGCCCTGCTGCTGGTAGCGTAGGAGACTCCAACGCGCCGTAGGTACGAGCAAGCCACACCCAGAACGCCAGGAGCCCGGCGATGAAGACAGCCACGACGCAGATGCAACCGGCCAAGACACGGGTGTCCTTGACCGCGGTGGCCAGGACTGCGGACACCATGAGACCCAGAACGCCTACGCCGAAGCCGTAGCCTCCTATGTCGCGAAGCTTCTCGACGACGGTCACCGGCGTGCGCGGCAAGAACAGCTCCGCGTAGGACTTGACGAGGAAGAGCACCGACCAGTAGGCCCCGTACGAGAGCACCAGCGGCAGCCGCCATGGGACGCTGCTGAAGAAGGAAGGAGAGCGTACTGAAATGTAGGCGTAGATCGTAGTCGAGGTGATTCCTACAGGGCAGACGATCTGGCAGACGACGGCCATCACCCACCTCTTGGTACGGGATACGTGTGCCAGCGACTCCCCGAGCGTCCGCGCGGGCGTAGCCATTGATTAGCTATGTCGAGTTCTGCGTCTTCCACGGTGTTATGTTGTAGTACATGCTGTGTGTTTACATAGTACTAGTACATGTTGTGTGTATATGGGAGCAATGCAAGTCTAATTCGGACTCCTCGAATATATGGAAACAATGAAAACGCGCCTCGTTTCGACTCCTCCAACATACGGACTCAGACTCTCCACTCCTCAAGTATATGGAAATAATGAAGGCGCGTCTAGGTTGGTCTCCTCAAATTTATGGGAACAATGAACGCGTGTGGTTAATGTTTGAGAAACAAAGACGGAGAGAAATTACCTAAATGCTAACGGCCTCACACACACCTCTCAGAGCGAACCGCGAGCTGACCACACTAAACGGTTCACTCCGGATTGTCGTCTCCGGCATGCCGGTGGGCGGCGCCGGCGGCTTCAGAGGGTCGCCGCCGTCGTCGCCGACGGACTGCGTGACGCCGCTGGCGGGGCTGATGACGTGCGCGTCGTTCCTGACGGGGAGCGAGGCGGAGACGCCGACACCGACGCCGCAGAGCGAGTGCTGCGGCTGGCTGGGCATGTTCCTCAACAGCTCGGCGGCGGCGGACGACGGGTCGCTGCGGTGCCTGTGCCCGGTGATCCTCGGCGACGTGAACCGCATGCTCCCCAAGCCCATCGACCCCGTCCGCATGATGTACCTCCCCATCGCCTGCGGCGTCGTCCTCCCGCCCCAAGTCCTCTTCATCTGCTTCAGTACGCCAACGCCATTAATCTCTCTCTCTCTCACACACACACACATGATGGATCGATGATGATGATCTTGGAATCTATGCAGCTGGGCAGCCGACGCCGCCGGTGATGAACCGGATTCCCGACTCCTGGAAGACCTCGTCTTCTTCAGGTCAACTACTCAGTCACGTCTGAAAGTGAAAAATCCATACTGTCCATGCATGGTTAAGCTTGATTGCTTTGAGCTGAATTCTGACGTCTCAATCTGCTGCGCAGCCTTGTCTCCTTGAGTTGGTGCCGACGATCGGATTTGGTTCCTGCTCATCACGCACAATTAATCTGGGGACGTACTATCAAGTTTAATTAAGATTACAAACTTGCAACCATCAGAGTGGGCAACGCATCATGTGCCAATTGTGGTGTAGTAGTATTACTGATCGATGTAATAGCTAGCATGTTTTTTCTTATTATTATTGAGAATATAAGCAAATACACTATGTTCGAGCAGATTGCATTGAAGGGAGTACTATTTACATGGGTTTTCCATTTGATGCTCATCTAGCCCTGGCTTGTGTTCAGTAACTTGAGTCTTTGATATTAGTGTGATGATGAATGCAGATATTAATGAATAACATACGCCAACCAGTTCATCTAAAAGCTCAAAACGGCCATGCTCCTTTGGAGCTACAGCATCACATCGGAAGAACCCGGGTGATTGTGACTTTATGGGATGGATGAGCAGTACACGACCGCAAATATTAAGTAGCACATATCCATACAAAGAAAAAACCTTATAGAAATTAAAATATCCAAATCTTTGGGGATGCCAAAGTCTTCTTCCTATTGCATCCACCAGCGAGGCATCATGAGTAAATATCGATGTCGCCTCTGGCCCCCATCTCAGCGAATAAAACCTTGTCGAAACCCAGGAGCTTGTAGTAGAAGCAATGGTCAGAAGGCCATCGATGTTGATGAAGACGCCGACGACCATGACATGTGGAGCAAATCGCCGCCCCGAAGAACAAAACACCGGAGAGGGCCTGGAGAATGCCCCAGATCTGGCCAGACGAACTCAGGAACACGATCCTCACACCCTCTCCCGACAAAGTCAAGATTGGCCAGACACGAAGGACCAAGTTGGAACTGGAGTCGAAGGACCAAGACGCAAAACCATGTAGTTCACTCCACATGACAACGCCATCGAGATAGGCCTAGACACGAAAAACTCTGATCCATGTAACCAAGCCAGGGCATGCACCACCCTCCACAAGACTCCGACGGCACAAGGAAGCATCGTTGAAACGAGGACGAGACGGAAAGGACTTATTCCACGCCGACAACGCTTGCCACCGATGTACGGAGACCAAACCCAAAACCTATTCCTAACCCTACCACCGGAACCAAGCAACGGGCTCCCCACCCCTCTAGTAGCCTGAGCGACGAACGAAGGGTAATGGGGGGCCACATAATTGTCGGGGACTAGGAAGACTATATCGGGAGTCGTCACCCAGTCACCTAGGTTACAAAGGAGTAGGGGTGCTTAACGCTTCGGTCGTTACATACATGTACATTTAATATTTCCCAATGCTGGTGTGTGTGTGTGGGGGGGGGGGGGGGGGGGTTGTTCCCACAATGTTTCCGCAAGAATCATTAACCAAGAGAAAAATTGTCACACGATTGTCCGCAGACTCGCCGGTCTCCTCCGGGTCTTCCATCTCTTCTGTTCCGCCAGCGAGCACTTCAGTGAGATCTTCGATATTCGTGATCACGTGGGTGGTGGGTGGGTAAAAAAATTGACCTCATGCTGCTCCTGGGCCTGACAAGACGCCAAGCCCTGAAGGATCAGCTCACCGCGGTAATCTTTGACGTACTCCAGGTTGCCGAATCTGACGATCCGATCTGGAGCAAAGTTCTCGACCTGGCCGAGGTGGCTATCCGAGTCGGCATTGAAAGTGGCGGCGCCGAAGATGAACATCTGACCTGGCGCGTAGATCGCGCCGAAGATCCCATCAGACCATTGTGTTCACCTCGCGGGACCTGGATGGGCCACCACTATCAAAGATGATTCCAGATGATCCCTCGGCAGGGTATCCCGGAGAGGTGAGTGGGCCGGAGGGGAAACAAGGAGGCGAGTTTACCCAGGTTCGGGCCCTCTCGGTGGAGGTAAAACCATACCCCCTTCTCTCTGTATATCGTGATCGGGGTGTACAAAGTACATGTATAGAACCAAGGGACTGTATATGATCTATCGACTAGCTCCACCCCGACTTATATAACACTAGTAGAACGCCCGTGCGTTGCTACGGGCTACAATGCATATAAATAAAATCGGATAAATGATTAAGGTGCATATAAATGAAATTAGATAAATAATTAAGGTCATCTTCATGGTCAAAATACATTTCTCCCTCATACGTTCAGGCGTGTACGGACATCAAACAAGCACTCATCGGGCTCTTCAAAATTCAACCGTCTGGATAGTCCGAGCTCCCCTAAATCCAGCCCATAAAGAATTGTGATTGTCTAAACTATCCGCGATGTTTTCAAATGCTTCAAACGGTAGTTATAGACTTGGGTGCACCGGTAGCACCAAATGCCCCGTCGCACCAGATATTTCCCCGTTGCTATCATGTTATTTTCAGGGTCAGAACTTCACGTAAGTAGCACTAAGTGATGGTGTTCAATATTTATGGTAAAATACCAAACAATGCAGCTACTCTCACAGATTCTCAATCTATTTCTAGTTGCTTAGATTCATCTTGCAGCCATGAATGGCAAGAAAAGTAGTTTCTCAACACCCAAATAACAAATGACGTGCCCCTTTTCCAAGCACATCAAATACCATCTAAAAATGTGCATCATAAAACAAGTTCAAAATGGATTGAGATAACCCCTTGAATATTTAACTGGACACAGTACATGCTACCTACCATTTTTTGACTGAACCTATGCTTATTTATAAATATTATATAGCTTTACAAAGTCATTTCCATACACACCATACACACTATTAGGCACACTGCCCACCGAGGTTTCAGAAATACCTGACACTCTAGCCAGGGAAGGAAGTTCATGAGTTACACAATTGCTACTTTTCTCAACTTTTAAGCACACACACGGCTCATACATACTCTGAATCATCTTAGACTGGACAAAGATCATACATGAGGTTGACAAATAATGATTGTTAGAGTTGACAGCTTTGATAAATATGTGTTCTACAATAATTACTCTGTTATTATACCTTCTCTTCATTGTGACTCCGACACTGGCTTCATCGTCTACGGCAGAGATCAAGGATCCTCGCCTTCGGTGTGATGGTTTTAGTACATCCTTGCAGTCGTCGTGATAATTCCTCCGAATTTTATCAGATCATAAAGGAAGCAGTTTACTGCACACTTTGAAGGATGATTTTAGAATTCAGAATGGATCTCTTATTTTTGGTTCTTTTACATGTTTTAATGTTATTTTGGGGCAGTTTTCTAGATTGTTATCATGCATAAATAGGTAGTTGTAGTGCTGTAGTTAGTATGCACCGGGGACTTTTTTTGGGCAAATCTTCTATTTATATATGTTTCCTGTAAGAACAAACAATGTCTTTATGATAATAGAAATCAGAAGCTAGGTACACCCTCCGTTCACAAATATAAGATGTTTTAGATATTTCAATATGGAGTACATACGGACTGAAATGAGTGAACAAACACACTAAAACGTGTTTATATACATCCGATTCACAAAAAAGTTAAAACATCTTATATTTGTGAACAGAGGGAGTACAAAGGAATGATCAAATGTTTGGCGACTTTTATCTGATGCTTCCTGTAAGATAAGATATTGTTTAATCATCTCTTCCTAAGGAATTTCTTCAAAATAGAAATGGCTAGCACGAACCAATAATTACCATTACTTTCTGTGTAATCATCGGTTCCTGAATGAATTTCTTCCAAATAGAAATAGCTATCATGAATCCTTAATACAATATTCGTATCTAAACAGTCCTGGATACCATTTCTTTCTCCTCCGCTGTCCGCGCAAAAAAACATATTAAGGATAAATATTATTACAGAGCTCAGAGATCAACAAGTAGTATGATCCAAATTTACAAAACAAAACTATGTGGTCAAATATGTTTACTTTCTCAAGAAATAATTTAGGGTTCACGGGCTACTTAAGGCAATGGTATTCAAATTTCAACGGTCAACCGATACACACAACATGCTTTTGTTCCACATTCTTGGATAAATTTGCATTCCTATCGATCTGATTTGAGACTATAATTGATGATGGTTGGGAGCTTGGAAGTGTGTTCAAGGCACATTCTCGGACAAAAGTGCAACTTCATACCTGGTAATAATCATTATATTGAATGCATACTTTCATGAAGGAAAAATGGACAAAGTGCATCGATCTGCAGACCATGTCTAAAATATGATGTACCCGCTACACTGAATTAGCTCCTTAAAAAATTACATGTTGACATGCGTGGGAGAGGGAGAGGCACATACCTCACCAGTGTAGAAATGGGAGAGCATTTTGCCAAGTGACAAAAATGGGAGAAATGCAGTACCTTCAAATTCTTAGCAGCATTATCTCCGGCAACAATCACACTTTAGTTTTATGAGTTATAAACTGGTAGCTAAAGAATGGAAATTGGCTAGGCGACTGATTAACAAACTTGCAACCTTCAATATTGTATGAGCAGCTCACGGAAAGAATGAGATTATCATTAGCAGTGCCCACAAAATTCTAGTACTTTGTAGTGAAGCACCATCAGTGGATCAACTATAAACAAGAAAGTAAGGTACTCAATATCTGTAAGGTACTAATATCTTAATCATGTACAAGCCTTCCAGTTTGATATTACAACATTGCCACAGCCCACAGTATGTGTACCACGATTGGATATGGAAACTTTCCCCAAAATCGTATTTTTGGATCAGCATAGCAGTTCAATGGTATTCACACGTCAATTTTTCATAGCCCGGAAATCATTCTAGTATTATCACGGGTTCAAAATAAAACACAGCTAGATACCTGGAGTCACACTGGAAATCCCTTTCGACTGGTATAGAAAAATAGATCAATTTTTACCTAGAACTATACCACAATCCGCATATACATGTTTATTTCTATCGCGGGCATCGAACTGGTAACAAACATGACTATAGAAAAGGAACGAAATGGATGGAAGAGAGACCAGTGGAGATCTATGTATCTCAGTTTTGGTTGCTCTCATTTTCACAATCAGAGAGACCACAACTCTGCCCCTCAACTAATTAAGAGTAGTACTATTCTGTTTGACTCATCAATCAGAGCAAACAGAAACACTTTTAGTCAGGGGCTCACTTAATCTGGCAACGCATGTAAGTAACTTACCAAAGAGGGATTAATCTCTGAAGGTTTCACAAAAATTCTTGGTGGAATATGTTTGAACGACAGATGCCTTGCCTGAAGTGAGATGCATGCCACGTCAATCATAATAGACTGGAAGCAATGAGCACTGGTATGTGCATAACCATGGCCAAACTTCATCAAATTTACCGAATCAATTATTTTTAGATGAAAACTGAATTAAATATTTGGAGATTGGTGTGACCATAAAGTAGATTGACTCGCCATTCTCTTGGACATAAATAGGGAGCCCCCCATAGGTTTCTGTCAGGTACTGCAGCATACATCTTATTCCTTCTGGGTCGCCTGGATAAGCCGTTGGGGCGTACTGCACTCAAGAGAAAAGGTTGCATGAACCAGATCGAATTCCCAGTTCAACTACTTCATGTCCAAAATAGCTGAAGCAAGTAGCATCTTTGGCAAAAATAGTTGGAAACTTTTACCTCACTTGTTGCTGGGTCACGTTCTAGAACCCGCATCACGGAAGAAAATATCCTGTAAGTATATGTTTTGAAAGCTTCGACAAACTATTTGGTCAGTATATATGTTTAACGAATCAAATTCCCAATTTTAGTTGTCGAACTCATGAACAATGCATCAATATGCTGATGCAGATACAAAATTTGCTTACCTTCTTTCTAAAATACATGTGTGAAGTTATGAATTTAGGTAGTAGAGATAAACGAGGAAGGAGATCGATTTGGTGGGATCACATGCAACTTGAGATAACCTGCGTCCTTTAATTGGTGGTGCACTGGGCACATCAGATAAACCATCCTGCACATGACCCATTCGATTCCGCATTAGTAAAATATACTCTATTATGTATGAACGGTATCACAACTTCACACGTATTTTAGAAAGAAGGTAAACAGATGACCCTTGCAACTTATGGCGAGAGATGACGCAGAAAAAAGAAACAATTTTGGGAAACAACTTTGGGTCCTAGGTTACATGCATCATCGATTGGAAAAATAACAAGTACGATTATGATGCAGTTGTGGAATTGAATTATTCTTGCATTTTCCAAAGGAAAGTAAATATCCAGATCATAATGGTAAGCGAAATTGGGTTTCTCCAAATATTTTAGAACAATAAAGATTGGCTAGATCATTATCCAAGTGAACTAAATGGACAAGCATGTCGTCCAAAAGAAGATACCAATAAACAACTTGTGTATCTTAACCGTAGCATCTGGAGAAGGTTTGTTCAATGAACAAAACAATTTCAATGCCTAGCCCAAGTGCAAAGCACGGGCATATTGATCTTCATGTTACAGGCAAAGACAAATGATTGTGTATCTCAGGAAAAATGCCAGAGCTTTCATATGCACTGGAGAGTGGAATTAGTGCTGTTCGCTCATTTGATAGGGCAGATAATGAAGTAGGGAGTAAACAAAATGAGAATAGTTTATTAATTGGCACAGGAAACTAACCACTTTAGGAGAAGATTTGGCATCGCCTCCAGCAGGGACATGAGCAGAGTAGTGTTCCGACTGGTAAGCTCGAGTTAGAGGGCTTGGCTGTCGTACGAGCCTTAGGAATCGCATTGTTCCCCGGACTGGACCAGAATGTGAGTATGTGAGTACTCAGATGCATACCCACCCATTGCTCCGCCACGCCACGAGGCTTAAGAACTACGAGCTGCCCGCAGAGTCCGGGCACCCCCAATGAGTTCCAGGGGGTTGGTACAGATATTAGGCTTAATTACTCCGGCCATTAGCAAGGATATGGGCTAAGCTTTAATTGTCAAAGCCCAAAATGAATTTCCAACAAGGGCCAGGCTGCACGTACGTACCCAATCGATCGGCCTGAACCGAGACACACACGCACGTATACTAATGCATTGTGGGCTTGTAGCAACTTCCTAGACTCCACAGATTCCGTGCCGACGCTGCGCGCGACGCGCTAGGCGGCTAGGGTTTGCGCTTCAGGGAGCACTTGAACATCGTCGCCGGCCGCTTGGGCATCGCGCCGTCGCCGTTCCATGATTAACAAAGCTGCCGCTCATCAATCCACTACAATTCTACGAAGTGTACGGGGACTATGGTCAGCCGGGCGGCACCGCCATACCCAATTCATCTAACTTGATCCGAGCCAGAGGTATTATTGTTTTTTAGATTCACAATATTTTGCATCATTTTGATCACACAAACCAATCAATCATTTGTTAGTAGTTAACACACTTTGTCAGTTGTCAGATCAGTTAACAGATTATGAATTGTTTTGTATTAATATTAGAATTGCATAGGTCATGAAGAGAAAGACACCAATGACAATGTAATTTTTCACGGCAATTGCTATAAACTCTAAATCTATGGTTGAAGATGCAAATCCAACCATGGAGATACATGCCACAGAGCAACCTTCTCGACATAACAGGTAAAGCTTCTGCACATCAATGGTTGATAAATTATCGCAATTGGTCATCTCTTTCCGGATCTCAATTGCAACTATGGAACGTTTTCAGTAATCAAACTTATCAAGACGCGTCTTTGAAATAAAATGGGTCAAGGTTTTCTTCTATATTACATGGTTGTATACATTGGAAAGGAAATAGTTGCGAAGTTTAATGTTGATGACATAATTGATTTGCCAGGTGGGCGTCACAGATCATTCAAACTAGTAGAAATGTAGTTTTTTTAATGTAAAAAATATTCGGGTACGTGTTTGATATTGCAACAATATTTACGACTTGATTTTCTTTTGTGCTATGGTCCATGTGTGTTTCAATGCCTTCTTCGCCCCGGCTATGTTCAAATCCTGGCTCCGCCGCTGAGCACACCTGTGGCCGCAGCGCCTGTTGCGGCTTCCCCCTTGGCAGCGCCGTGTCCCTTGACGAGCTCAGATTCGAGTAGTCGTCGTTGGAGTAGTAGTTCTGCTGCCCGTGCACATTGGCGTACCGGACAGGGGCACGGCCATGCAGCGGGGGGGCGTCGTCACGGTGGCGGGGCGAGGAGTCGACGGAGCACCTGTCGCCGCTGCGCACCTTGACCTCCTCTACGTCGGAGGACTCGCCCATGTCAGAGGCCGTGGAGGTGCTCCCGTTGGTGGCGCCCAGCGGCACGGCCGAGCGGCGACAGGTGGCCGCTCCTGAACTTCTCCGGCGGCTGCAAACCGAGGGTGCTCCTGAACACAACCCAACCTCCTCACTGCCGGCCACACCCGGACGCCCGATCTAGGAACCCTACGCGCGAGAGGAAGAAAGGAAGGGGTGGGGATTGGGGTGCGGCGGCGCTGCTGGTGGAGAACGGGAGACGAGCGGCGGCAGATTTGGTTTTTAGATAGATTGACCGTGATTGAATCTTTCTCATAAAAACATTACTCCCTCCATTCCATTCGTATAATTTTTGCTCCTGCCGCAGTCGGTCTCGTTGGTTAAATTTATGGTCAAACTTAGATCTCGAGAAGCGCGGGCGCATTACATTGTGGAATGGAGGGAGTACTAAATAACTTGCGCCCGTATAGAAAGTTCTGATATGTTAATATTTTTTTTCGTTGTGTGGGATATGAGATAAAAAAATCCAGACAAAATAGAGGGTGGTGGGAGGAGAGATAAAAAAAACCAGGCGAAATATATGGTGGTGGGAGGAGAGACGAAAAAAAACATACGAAGATGGGAGGTGAGGCAGAGATTCTGTTACCAAATCTCTTGGCAAGTTTGAGATTGACTGCCGACCGTGATCTGATTTATCCGCGTGTGACTTTTATTGCATTTCCAAAGATTGATAACCGGCTTAAACCAGTGGGAGGGGAGATTTGTAGATAGATAAAAACCAGTGGTACGGGGGTGGTGGGAGGTGGGAGGAAATAAAACCGAACGAAAATAAAACCGGAGTACCAGGCTACCAACTGCTCCATTAGGAGTAGAGATACTAGGGCCCCTAGGGTTACACAACCTAGTAGGCCATGTTGGTGGAGGGCGAGTCCTCCACGGCTCGGTCTTCCCTGACTTGGACGACAAGGCTTTTGGAGTCTTCTCTGCAAAGCGCCATGGGCCGCCATGAGGCCCAGGGCGGAACTGACCTAGGGGTCCTTGTGCCGGCCCACCATGCCGACAACCGACTTGGTGAGGCATCGCTGGGCTGTTACACCGTTAGTCGGCGACCTCATACGCGGCGTTGTCCACTCGGGAGGCCACGACAAAGTCGGTCGAGGGCCTAGGAGAACTCTCGAGTTCACGCGCGTCCATTGGACCAAATAGAGGTCGAGGGGCGGGCGGAACTCGTCGGGAGCGAGATAAGGGTGGTGGCGCGACTACGAGTGATATGGAAATGGCGATGCAGGGCGCAATCCATCAAGTTAAGGGGAAAGGGGGGATCCTCAGAGCCCTAGAAGCACAAATTCATGCTCTGCTTTGACGAATGCGAGTTCTAAAATAGCGAAGACTACGCGCAGACAATGAAGCAGTGCACAACGAGGTCATGCTTTGGCGACAGGCTCGCTACATGATGCAATCGAGAGCTGCAAGAGAAGGGAGACATAAAGAAGCTCACCATGAAGCGGACAATCATTCCAGAGAGGTCCGGGAAGCTCGGATGGCGTTGAATTGATCGTCGGTGGTTGGCGGCTGCGACAAGGAAGAACGGATCGATTCACTTGTCACAAGGCATCGCAGCTCAAGTCCTTCCACTGAGATGTGTGCGGTGTCATGGCGAAGCCCATGTGCTCGTCGACTGGGCGGGGACTGGCCGTTAGCCACCGAACGTAGCTCCAGCAATGACCAAGTGCTCTCGGACGACTGTCGGGGGAGAGCTAGAGGGTGTGGGAGCTCGCGAGAGAGTGGGAAAGCGAGGGAGAAGATCTGGGGGGGGGGGGCGACGTGAGGATATGCAAGGGGGAAGGCTCATACCCCCGGGGAGGTTCGCGTGGTTGATATCCTACAAATGCATAGGGTTTAGTTGTAACCTTTTCGAAGAAAGAGTATCTTTTTTTTAAATAAACCTCAAGCTTTATTCATTAGAGATAACCAATACATCGTTTATGAGAATCGTTACAATTTCATTTAAGGGTTCCTCAAACCAATCACAAGTCAAAGAAAATCTAGCTAATCTAGCGAGCTCGTGAGCAACTTTATTTGCTTCTCTATTACAGTGTTTGAACCTAGTAATAATGAAATCACAAGCATAATGAAAAATAGTCATCAAAAATAGCTGCCGCTGCACCTGCCGACCATCCTCCATCCTTCATGGTCAATCACGTCCAAATTGTCTGAGTTAATAATAAGGCGATTACATCCCGACCTTTGCGCCAGCGATAGACCGAATTTGAGGGCCAAGGCTTCAGTCGTCAAGACATCCGCACAGTAGTCTATCTTCCCACCCCCCCCCTTCGTGATAAATCTGCCTTTGTCATCTGTAAGCACTGCCCCCATCGCACCCCTAAGCAGGTCATGGTCAAAAGAAGCATCAACATTAAGTTTCACAAAACCCACTATAGGACAAGAACAACCCCCCCCTTCATAAATGCATTTGGAGATGAGGCAGTTACAAAGTTTGTCGTAAGAGCCAGTATCCCCATAGATATATCATACGCATTCTGAGTTGTCTCCTTGTGCACCATTTTCCGTCTTTCCGACCATAGATACCAGGATGAGATAGCAATCTATTTCATGCACATTCTGATGACACATAATCAACAATTCTTGGTCAGGTAGAAGAAGTAAGTATTCCAACATCGCCTCTCCAGCACGATCAACCTCAGATGCTTTATCAATAATATCATCCATCCCTAACCTTTTCCAAACCTCCTTTGCTTCATTACAGAGAAATAGCATGTGCTTCGTATCTTCTGGACCAGCAGAACAAGTAGGACAAGTGGGTGAGACTTTCATATGTCTGTTTGCGAGCGTAACATGACATGTGAGTGTGCCATGTAGCGTACGCCAGATAAATATTTTGACCTTTGCCGGGCAAAATATTTTCCATACCTTGCTCCAAATATGGTTAACTGTGGTTCATCCCATTCCATTGGAATGTCTCGGTTTACTTCCATGTTGATGGTCCCATTCCACAAAATAAGTAAACCGAACCGAAAACATACCATTTTTCGTATAACTCCAAGCAACGAAATCTGGCATGTCATGTTGCGAGAGTAGGATTGCAAGTATCTGTTGTCCATCAATGGGCCACATAGTTTGTCTAATCGGGTCTTCATCCCAGTTATTCGAAGCAGGATCAATCAAATCCCCCACTTTAGATAATAGTTGTCCCCCTCTCGGCGTAACAACTTTCCTAGTGGCACAATTAGGAATCCAAGCATCTTCCCAAATATTGATATTCTGTCCATTCCCCACCCGCCAACTATAACCATGTTTCAGATAATTCACTCCTGCCTTGATACTTTGCCAGGTAAAAGAGGAGCCCTTTTTAACTTAGTATTTAGCAAATCGTGATCAGGATAGTACTTAGCTCTGATAATAGTCACACATAAGGAATCAAAATTCTCATGAAGGCGCCACACCTGTTTGGCTAGCATTGCCAAATTTAAACAGTGAATATCACGAAAACCCATCCAGCCTTGATTCTTAGGGACACAAATTTTGCACCAAGCCATCCAATGCATCCGACTCTAGTTCTCCTCGTCTCCCCACCAGAAATGCGTCATCGCGTCACTGATTCCTTTACAATTTTATTTAGGAATTTTAAAGACCGACATTGCATAGGTGGGTCTGGCTTGGACAACATATTTGAGAAGGATCTCCTTTCCTCCGGCAGAAAGTAGTTTTTCCTTCCAACCACTGATTTTCTTAATAATTCGATCAATAAAAAATTGGAAACAATATGTTTTATATAACCCCACGTTTGCTCGCAAGCCCAAATATTTATCATTGAGGGCCTCGGTCATTATATTCAGCGTGGTACACATTTGTTCTCTAATCTCCACCTTCGTGTTAGGGCTGAAAAAGATGTTGGATTTATCAACACTGACCAATTGCCCCGATGCCGCACAATGTGAATCTAGAGTTGATTTCAGAGCTTCCACACTATGCTGGTTAGCTTTCATAAGAATCAACAAGTCATCCGCAAAGAAAAGATTTGTAATAGGTGGTGTGTCTCTACAGACTTTCACTCCCGAAGCATTTTCATTTTCCTCTGCATGTGTTAGAAGAGCATTCAACCCCTCCATGCACAACAAGAATAGATAAGGAGAGAGGTCTCCCTGCCTCAACCCCCTTGTAGGCTTAAAACTCTCACTTTCTCCGCATTAACCCGAACTCGATATTCAACAGTTGAGACACATTGCATAATAAAATTTACCCAATTTTCACGGAATCCTAGTCTCAACATAATCTCCTTCAGAAAAGGCCACTCAACTCGGTCATAAGCTTTGTGCATATCGAGTTTTATAGCACATAAACCCTCTTTACCTTCTCTATTGTTCTTCATTGTGTGGAAACACTCGTAAGCCACTAAAATATTATCGTAATCAATCTACCAGACACGAAAGCACTTTGAGTCGGGCTTATAATATCGAGTAGGAAAACCTTCAAATGAGAGGCCACCATTTTTGCAATTATTTTATATACCACATTGCATAAGATGATCGGCCTAAATTGGGTTACCTTTTCCGGTGAGTTAACCTTAGGAATCATCACGATTGTAGTATTATTCAACCCGATGGGATAGTGCAGGTATTGATCGCTTGCAAGACCTCCTTAATTAGATCATCTCCTAACATGGGCCAAAATCTTTTACAAAAGATACCGTGTAGCCCGTCATAAGTCCCCAATAATAAACAATGCCTTATGAACATCTTCAGCAGTATAAGGGGCAAGAAGAGCCCTATTCATTTCAGTAGACACTATCCTCCGAATAAGGGATAAAACTTCCTAGTTCGGAAGTGGAACTTCCGATTTGAAGAGCTTAGAAAAATAATCTGTGATGTGATCCTTCAATTCCTTATTTTGTCTCCGGATCCCAGAATCATCAAGAAGTTTCTTTATGTTGTTTGTTTTTTTTCCTTGTTGTGGCCGCATTATGGAAAAAAGAAGTATCACGATCCCCGTGCATCAACCAGTTTACTAGGCCTCTTTGTAGCCAGAAAATTTCCTCTTGATCCAGAAGATTCTCAATGAGTACAATAATTTCCTTCTGCCGAGAACGGCAATCGGCATTCAACGGGCCACACCTCAGTTTTTCTAAATATTTTTAATTTATTGATTCTACGTAACCCCTTGAGAGTTTCGTGATCCCAGGAATGCAGGTCGGCATGCACCACTCGTGTTCGATCAACCTGGTCCTGGGGCTTTTAGGTCCCCAGTATCGAACGATGCCTTTCGAAGGAAGACTATTGATTCCACTGGGAGCACAAGAGTTGGACTTTGTATCTTGTAGTGATTTATAATACCATGCCTGCAAGTTAGTTGCGATCCAAAGCAAGGCGGAAACGAAAGTTTAAAATATTGTGAGGTTGTTGCAAACACGGTAATAAAGTGCAAAAGTAAAATAAAAGAGGACGAGACATGAGTAACGACTGTTGGAATCAAGAGGACTAAAGCGTTCCTAGTGAGTCTGGATTCCCCACTAGTATGTGTCTAACGTGATATGCATAAGCATAATTTGAGGTCGGATTCCTAAGCCACTTTATATGTTTCAAAAAGTGGGCGGAGCCAAGTACAAATATGTGCATACATGCAACAGCTCCGTATCCCATACGCCATTACCATTCATCCCCACTCTAGTTAATGAATGGTAATTAAGGGTTTCCTCAGGGACTCAGCTAAGGAGGTCTCCGTTTATCCCCTATGGCAATGATCCGGGAAGGAGGGAGATAAGCATTGTCACTACCGACCTCCGCTTCCCACCTTCACCCAATAGTAATGACCTTTCGTCCAAAGGAGGCCTATGTTGGATAGTCAACTTCACCCAACATCAAGAATATCATTAACATAAACATATAAAGAGGATGTCAAATCATATTATCATTCAATCCTAAACATACTAGGGTCCTCCATATCCCTGAGAACTAGGGAAACTACTCGCACATCAAGGGTGTAAACATCGCAGGATGAATCATGATGAACACGGGGATACCGTCAAAGTAACACAAAAGTGAATGCACACCAACTAATGTATTAAAAAGAGATGGAGATGAGATGGTGAACACGAATTATGACGATGTCCTCCCGATGCGGCGACAGAGTCTGATACATCTCCAACTATCTATAATTTATGAAGTATTCATGCCCTATTTACATGAGTTCTACATGGTTTTGGTGCACTTTTATATTATTTTTATGGATTAACATATTAATCTACTGCCCAGTGCCAGTTCCTGTTTTTTGCATTTTTTTGCAGAAAAACCATACCAAATGAACTCCAAACATGATGAAAATTTACGATGATTTTTTATGGACAAGTGATATGTCTCCGTCGTATCTACTTTTCCAAACACTTTTGCTCTTGTTTTGGACTCTAATTTGCATGATTTGAATTAAACTAACCCGGACTGACGCTTTTTTAGCAGAACTACCATGGTGTTGTTTTTGTGCAGAAATCAAAGTTCACAGATTGGGACGAAACTTTTTGGAGATTTTTGATGGAATATATAAAAATTATAGGCGCAAGAATCAACAGAAGAGGGGCCACTTGTTGCCCACAAGGCAACAGGGCGTGACCCCCCCCTAGGGCGCGCCGTGATGCCTTGTGGGGCCCACAGGCGGCCGTCTGACCTAATTCCAACTCTATAAATTCTCTTTCCCCGAGAAAAAAATAAGAGAAAAAGTTTCATCATGTTTTACTATACGGAGCCGCCGCCACCTCCTGTTCTTCATCGGGAGGGCTGATCTGGAGTCCGTTCGGGGCTCCGGAGAGGGGGATTCGACGCCGTCGTCATCATCATCCATCCTCCATCACCAATTTCATGATGCTCACCACCGGGCGTGAGTAATTCCTTCATAGGCTTGCTGGACGATGATGGGTTGGATGAGATTTATCATGTAATCGAGTCAATTTGTTAGGGCTTTGATCCCTAGTATCCACTATGTTCTGAGATTGATGTTGCTATGACTTTGCTATGCTTAAAGCTTGTCACTAGGGCCCGAGTGCCATGATTTCAGATCTGAACCCTTTATGTTTTCATGAATATATTTGTGTTTTTGATCCTATCTTGCAAGTTATATGCACCTATTACGTGTCATGGTCCGCATACCCCAAGGTGACAATAATTGGGATTCTTTCCGGTGATTGCCGTAGTTTGAGGAGTTCATGTATTCACTAAGTGTTAATGCTTTGTTCCGGTTCTCTATTAAAAAGAGGCCTTAATATCCCTTAGTTTCCTTAAGGACCCCGCTGCCACGGGAGGGTACGACAAAAGATGTCATGCAAGTTCTTATTATAAGCACGTATGACTATATACGGAATACATGCCTACATTACATTGATGAATTGGAGCTATTGTGTATCGCCCTAGGTTGTGACTGTTATATGATGAATATCATCCAACGCAATTATCATCATGCTACTTGTAGTCTGCGTTGGTATTTCCCCGAAGAGGAGAGGATGATGCAGTACAGTAGAGACAAGTATTTCCCTTAGTTAAGAACCAAGGTTATCAATCCAGTAGGAGAACCAAGCAAAATTCCGTTAAGCGCACCTGCACACACAAGAGCAAACACTTGCACCCAACGCAAATAAGAGGGTTGTCAATCCTCTTAGCGGTTACTTGCAAGGATTAAATCTTATCGAGGTAAATAGATAAACTAAACTACTAATTAAAATAAAAGTAAATAAATTGCAACAATGTATTTTTAGGTTTTTAATATGATAAAGATAGACCCGGGGGCCATAGTTTTCGCTTCTCAATTGAGCATAGAAACATACGGTGGGTAAACAAATTACAGTTGGGCAATTGACATAATAGCAAATAATTATGACGGATTCATGGCAATGATCATGTATATAGGCATCACATCCGAGACAAGTAGACCGGCTTCTGCCTGCATCTACTACTATTACTCCACTCATCGACCGCTATCCAGCATGCATCTAGAGTATTAAGTTAATAAAAACGGAGTAACGCCTTAAGCAAGATGACATGATGTAGAGAAGCAAATTCAAGCAATATGAATAAACCCCATCTTTTTATCCTTAAGGGAAACAATACAAATACGTGTCATGTCCCCTTCTGTCACTGGGATTGAGCACCGCAAGATTGAACCCATCACAAAGCACCTCTCCCATTGCAAGATAAATCAATCTAGTAGGCCAAACTAAACCGATAGATCGGAGAGAAATACAAAGCTATAACAATCATGCATAAAAGAGTTCAGAGAAAACTCAAATATTTCTCATGAATAATCTGATCATAAACTCACAATTCATCGGATCCCAACAAGCACACCGCAAAAGAAGATTACATCGGATAGAACTCCAAGAACATCGAGGAGAACATTGTATTGAAGATCAAAGAGAGAGAAGAAGCCATCTAGCTACTAGCTATGGACCCGTAGGTCTGTGGTAAACTACTCACACATCATCGGAAGGGCAGCAAGGTTGATGTAGAAGCCCTCCGTGATCGATTCCCCCTCCGGCAGAGTACCGGAAAAGGCCTCCAGATGGGATCGCAGAAGAATAGAGGCTTGCGGCGGCGGAAAGGTTATTTCTTCTGGCCCTCTGTTGGTTTCCCAATATTTGATAATTTATAGAAGTGGAATTAGGTTAAACGGAGTCACGTGGGCCCCACAAGGCAACACGGCGTGACCCCCCTGGGGCGTGCCCTGTTGCCTTGTGAAGCCTCCGTGAGGCTTCTGGCATCCTCCCGAAGCTTCCAAGGGTTCTTTTGTCCAGAAAAAAATCTTCAAAAAGTTTCGTGGCATTTGGACTTCATTTGGTACTGTTTCTCTGAAAAGCCAAAAACAAGCAGAAAACAGCAACTGGCACTTGGCACTAGGTTAATAGGTTAGTCCCAAAAAATGATATATAATTGCATATAAAAACATCCAAGATTGATACTATAATAGAATGGAACAATCAAAAATTATAGATACATTGGAGACGTATCAAGCATCCCCAAGCTTAATTCCTGCTCGTCCTCGAGTAGGTAAATGATAAAAACAGAATTTTTGATGTGGAATGCTACCTATCGTGTTTCATCATGTAATCTTTCTCTTACGGTATGAATAATAAGATCCAAATGATTCAAAGCAATAGTCTATAATTTGATATAAAGACATCAATACTCAGGCATACTAATAAACAATCATGTCTTTCAAAATAAAAATGCTAAAGTACGTTATCCCTACAAAATCATACAATCCTGTCATGCTCCATCTTCTTCACACAAATTATTTATCATCGACTACCCCGGTTTTAGCCAAGCAATTGGTTCATACTTTTTAACGTGCTTCAACTTTTTCAACTCCCACGCAATACATGAGCGCAAGCCATGGATATAGCACTATGGGTGGAATAGAGTATGGTGGTAGAGATAAATAGGAGAAGTCAAAAATGGAGAAAGTCTCACATCGACGAGGCTAATCAATGGGCTATGGAGATGCCCATCAATTGATGTCAATGCAAGGAGTAGGGATTGTCATGAAACGGATGCACTAAGAGCTATAAGTGTATGAAAGCTCAACATGAAAACTAAGTGGGTGTGCATCCAACTTGCTTGCTCATGAAGACCTCGGGCATTTGAGGAAGCCCGTCATCGGAATATACAAGCCAAGTTCTATAATGAAAAATTCCCACTAGTATATGAAAGTGACAAAATAGGAGACTCTCTATAGAAAAACATGGTGCTACTCTGAAGCACAAGTGTGGAAAAGGATAATAACATTGCCCCTTCTCTCTTTTTCTCTCATTTTTTTAGAACAATCTCATGGACCTCATCCCCACTTTTTCGAGGACTCATTTGTCTCCATCATTCTTTCCTCACTGGGACAATGCTCTAATAATGATGATCATCACACTTCTATTTACTTACAACTCAACATTACAACTCGATACTAGAACAAAAATATGACTCTATATGAATGCCTCTGGTAGTGTACCAGGATGTGCAATGATGCTAGCGTAACATGTATAACAATGATGAACGATGGCTGAGCAACAAATACTATGTCAGCTATATGATCATGCAAAGCAATATGACAATGATGATGTATGTCATGAAAACGGAATGGTGGAAGTTGCATGGCAATATATCTCGGAATGGCTATGGAAATGCCATGATAGGTAGGTATGGTGGCTGTTTTGAGGAAGATATAAGGAGGCTTATGTGTGATAGAGCGTATCATATCACGGGGTTTGGATGCACCAGCGAAGTTTGCACCAACTCTCGATGTGAGAAAGGGCAATGCACGGTACCGAAGAGGCTAGCAAATTGCGGAAGGGTGAGAGTGCGTATAATCCATGGACTCACATTAGTCATAAAGAACTCACATACTTATTGCGAAAGTTTATTAGCCCTCAAAGCAAAGTACTACTACGCATGCCCCTAGGGGGGAGGTTGGTAGGAGTTAACCATCGCGCGCCCCCGACCGCCACACAAAGGAAAACAATCAATAATAATTCATGCTCCAACTTCTTAGCATAACGACAGACCATACGTGCATGCTTCGGGAATCACAAACCTTAACACAATTATTCTTACTAAACCACAATTATCTACTAATGCCTCCCACATATTACCATCTTAATATCGCAAAACTATTGCAAGGAATCAAATTTATCATATTCAGTGATCTACATGAAAGTTTTTATTATATCCCTCTTGAATACCTATCATATCAGGACCAAATTCATAACCCATGCATATTACCATTGTATATGGGACTCTCAAAAAGATATAAGTGAAGCATTAGAGTGCAACTATTTCTTTAAAATATAACCACCGCCGTGCTCTAAAAGATATAAGTGAAGCACTAGAGCAACTGCCTAGCTCAAAAGATTTAAGTGAAGCACATAGAGTATTCTAACAAATCACGAATAATGTGTGTCCCTCTCAAAAAGCTGTGTTCAGCAAAGATGATTGTGACAAATTAAAAAGCAAACAAACTATTTCACAAGACGCTCCAAGTAAAAAACACATATCATGTGATGAATAAAAATATAGCTCCAAGTGAGTTACCGATAGATTGTAGACGAAAGAGGGGATGCCTTCCGGGGCATCCCCAAGCTTAGACGCTTGAGTCTTCCTTGAATATTACCTTGGGTGCCTTGGGCATCCCCAAGCTTAGGCTCTTGCTGCTCCTTATTCCTTTATCCATCGTAGTCTCACCCAAAACTTGATAACTTCAGCACACAAAACTCAACAGAAACCTCGTGAGCTCCGTTAGTATAACAAACAAATCTTAAACTTTAGGTACTGTTTTAAATTGATTCATATTTAATATTGGCATAATGCTACTGTACTCCAACTTCTCCATGACTCATACCCCCCGATACGATCCATAGATTCATCAAAATAAGCAAACTATGCAACAAAAACAGAATCTATCTAAAACAGAACAGTCTGTAAAGATCTACTTAAAAGCCATACTTATGTAACTCCAAAAATTCTGAAACATTAGGACAACGTAAAAAATTCATATACTAATACTGTGTAAAAATTTCAGATTTTTATGACGCTCCAGTACTGAATTAAAATTCCAGCACTGGACGCAAAACTTTCTGTTTTCCAAACAGCATCAATTATACTATCATCCAAATCATCCCAAAGGCATTACTTGGCACAAACACTAATTAAAGAATAAAAACACAATCATAACAGAATCTATAATCATGCAAACACACAAAAACAGTAGGTAAAAGCAAAAATTTATTTTATTCATTGGGTTGCCTCCCAACAAGCGCTATTGTTTTATGCCCCTAGCTAGACATAATGCATAGTTTCAAGTGTTGTCATCCTTCATGTTAATTCCATAAGTGGCCCTCATAATGGATTAATAAGGTGCTTTAATTATTTTTCTTAGGGAAGTGTTCCATCCCTTTCTTTAGTGGAAATTGAAATCTTATATTACCTTCTTTCATATCAATAATAGCACCAATAGTTCGAAGAAAAGGCCTACCAAGTATTATGGGGCAAGAAGGATTGCATTCAATATCAAGAACAATAAAGTCCACAGGCACATAATTTCTATTTGCAAGAATAAGAACATCAGTTATTCTACCCAATGGCTTTTTAATAGTGGAATCCGCAAGATGCAAATTAAGGGAACAAGGATCCATGTCGGTGCGACCTAGCACATCACACAAAGACTTTGGTATAGTAGAAACGCTAGCACCAAGATCACAAAGAGCATTACATTCATAATCTTTAATTTTTACTTTAATAGTAGGTTCCCATTCATCTTGTAATTTTCTAGGAATTGATACTTCCAACTCAAGTTTTTCTTCATGTGTTTTCATCATGGCTTCTACAATATGTTTAGTGAAAGCTTTATTTTGTTCATACGCATTTGGTGAATTAATCATGGATTGCAACAAGGAAATACACTCAATTAAAGAACAACTATCATAATTAAAGTCCTTGTAATCCAAAGTAGTGGGTGCATTACTATTTAAAGTTTTGACCTCTCCAAACCCACTTTTTTCATTTTTACGATCAAGATTATCACCCTCCAAGCAAGTGGGACTCCTTCTATCTAAAGTTGACTCTTCTCCAGTCCCTTTTCATCAAGTTTTATGTTACTAAATAGTGATTCAATAGGAGTGACACCAATCGTTTTAATATCTTCATCATTACTACGATAGAAACCGGGTGGAATCGCTTTTTCTAGAAATTCTCGATTAGCTCTCAACCTAGTGGTCCTTTCTTTACTTTCATTAATGGAGACATAGATAGCTTTAATAGACTCATTTATATCATGTTTGGATGGCAAAATTTTAGTTTTGAGATTTTCCACATCATGAGCAATTCTATCCATGTTCCTAGCCAGTTCATCAACTCTATTCAATTTTTCTTCTATCATAGTATTAAAATTCTTTTGCGAACTAATAAATTCTTTAATATTACTTTCAAGATCAAAGGGCATCATGTTATTATTATTATAAGAATTACCATAAGGATTGCCATAATTATTAGAGGGATTTCCAGGAAACGGTCTAGCATTGAAATTACCCCTATAAGCATTGTTGTTGAAATTATTTCTAGAGACAAAATTCACATCAATAGCATCATTATTTTGCTCAATAAAAGTAGACAATGGCACATCATTAGGATCAATATGAGCATTTTTATTTGCAACCAATTTCAATAAAGCATCCATCTTATCACTCAAAGTATTAATTTCTTCAACAACATTTACCTTCTTACCAGTTGGAGTTCGTTCAGTGTGCCATTGAGAATAATTTGCCATAATATTATCAAGAAGTTTTATAGCTTCTCCCAATGTTATTTCCATAAAAGTACCACCTGCGGCAGAGTCTAGCAAATTTCTAGAGACAAAATTTAGTACCGCATAAAAGTTTTGTATGATCATCCATAAATTCAAACCATGAGTTGGGCAATTTCTTATCATTAATTTCATTCTCTCCCAAGATTGTGCAACATGTTCATGCTCAAGTTGCTTAAAATTCATAATTTGATTTATTAAAGATATAATCTTAGCGGGAGGAAAATACTTGGTAATAAAAGTATCCTTACACTTATCCCAAGAATCAATGCTATTTCTAGGCAAAGATGAAAACCAAGTTTTAGCACGATCTCGTAGTGAGAACGGAAATATTTTAATTTGACAATATCATTATCCACATCTTTCTTCTTTTGCATATCACAAAGTTCAACGAAAGTATTTAGATGGGATGCAGCATCTTCATTAGGACTACCAGAAAATTGTTCTTTCATAACAAGATTAAGCAAGGCAGCATTAGTGTCACATGACTCCGCACTAGTGACGGGAGGAGCAATAGGAGTACTAATAAAATCGTTATTATTAGTATTGGAAAAGTCACACAATTTTGTATTTTCTTGAGACATCGCGACAAAGCAAGCAAACTAGCAAACAAGCAAATAAAATATTTTTCTGTTTTTGTAAAAAAAAATTAGAAGTGGGGGAGATGAAAACGAGAGGCAAATGCAAATAAAAGATAAGTAAAGTAAATGCAAGTGAATGATAATTTGTGCGAAGGTACTTGGTAATTTTGATGATGTCTCCCCGGCAACGGTGCCAGAAATTCTTCCTGGTACTTGTAGTCTGCGTTGGTATTTCCCCGAAGAGGAGAGGATAATGCAGTACAGTAGAGATAAGTATTTCCCTCAGTTAAGAACCAAGGTTATCAATCCAGTAGGAGAACCAAGCAAAATTCCGTTAAGCGCACCTGCACACACAAGAGCAAACACTTGCACCCAATGCAAATAAGAGGGTTGTCAATCCTCTTAGCGGTTACTTGCAAGGATTAAATCTTATCGAGGTAAATAGATAAACTAAACTACTAATTAAAATAAAAGTAAATAAATTGCAGGAAGATATTTTTAGGTTTTTAATATGATAAAGATAGACCCGGGGGCCATAGTTTTCACTAGAGGCTTCTCTCTTGAGCATAGAAACATACGGTGGGTAAACAAATTACAGTTGGGCAATTGACATAATAGCAAAGAATTATGACGGATTCATGGCAATGATCATGTATATAGGCATCACATCCGAGACAAGTAGACCGACTCCTGCCTGCATCTACTACTATTACTCCACTCATCGACCGCTATCTAGCATGCATCTAGAGTATTAAGTTAATAAAAATGGAGTAACGCCTTAAGCAAGATGACATGATGTAGAGAAGCAAATTCAAGCAATATGAATAAACCCCATCTTTTTATCCTTAATGGCAACAATACAAATACGTGTCATGTCCCCTTCTGTCACTGGGATTGAGCACCGCAAGATTGAACCCAT
Organism: Elymus sibiricus; assembly: GCA_039707655.1. Classification (NCBI taxonomy): domain Eukaryota; kingdom Viridiplantae; phylum Streptophyta; class Magnoliopsida; order Poales; family Poaceae; genus Elymus; species Elymus sibiricus. Next base: position 109,984,205 of record CM077670.1, read on the forward strand.
CACAAAACACCTCTCCCATTGCAAGATAAATCAATCTAGTAGGCCAAACTAAACCGATAGATCGGAGAGAAATACAAAGCTATAACAATCATGCATAAAAGAGTTCAGAGAAGACTCAAATATTTCTCATGAATAATCTGATCATAAACTCACAATTCATCGGATCCCAACAAACACACCGCAAAAGAAGATTACATCGAATAGAACTCCAAGAACATCGAGGAGAACATTGTATTGAAGATCAAAGAGAGAGAAGAAGCCATCTAGCTACTAGCTATGGACCCATAGGTCTGTGGTAAACTACTCACACATCATCGAAAGGGCAGCAAGGTTGATGTAGAAGCCCTCCGTGATCGATTCCCCCTCCGGCAGAGTACCGGAAAAGGCCTCCAGATGGGATCGCAGAAGAACAGAGGCTTGCGGCAGCGGAAAGGTTATTTCTTCTGGCCCTCTGTTGGTTTCCCAATATTTGTGAATTTATAGAAATGGAATTAGGTCAAACGGAGTCACGTGGGCCCCACAAGGCAACAGGGCGTGACCCCCCCGGGGCGCGCCCTGTTGCCTTGTGAAGCCTCCGTGAGGCTTCTGGCCTCCTCCCGAAGCTTCCAAGGGTTATTTTGTCCAGAAAAAAATCTCCAAAAAGTTTCATGGCATTTGGACTTCATTTGGTACTGTTTCTCTGAAAAGCCAAAAACAAGCAGAAAACAGCAACTGGCACTGGGCACTAGGTTAATAGGTTAGTCCCAAAAAATGATATATAATTGCATATAAAAACATCCAAGATTGATACTATAATAGCATGGAACAATCAAAAATTATAGATACGTTGGTGACGTATCACATCACCGATCCAATGCCTACGACTTTCTCATATTGGTTTCTGCTAAGTTACTTTGTTGGTACTGCTTTACACTTGCTACAAACTGCTACTGTTACTGTTGCTGATACTGTGTTACTATTGCTACTGCTATCAAAACTATCATATTACTGTGCTACTAAATACTTTGCGGCAGATATTTTATCTCCAGGTGTGGTTGAATTGACAACTCAACTACTAATACTTGCAAATATTCTTTGGCTCCCCTTGTGTCGAATCAATAAATCTAGGTGAAATACTACCCGCGAAAACTGTTGCGATCCCCTATACTTGTGGGTTATCAAGACCTTTTTCTGGCGCCGTTGCCGGGGAGCATAGCTCTATTTGTTGAGTCACTTGGGATTTATATCTGTTGATCACTATGAAGAATCTGAAAGACGCTAAGACCAAGATCGTTCCCTCTAAGACGAGGGGAGGTAAGGAACTGCCATCTAGCTCCGCACTTGATTCACCTTCCGTTTTGAGTAGGCTTGTGACACCACCACCTGCTATTCATTCTGATATGTCGCAAGTTATTGATGAAGCTACTTTTGCTATGAATGATACTTATGATGATGCTAGTACTATGCTTGATAATACTGTGCCACTTGGTGAATTTCTCGATGAACAAATTGCTAAAGCTAAAGAAACTGAAAATGTTGAAACTCTTGAGAATTATGATTCACCTATTATGCCTAGTCCTCCTACTAGAATTGAATCACCTGATGATCATGTCTTTGATCGGGAGACAGCTAGGGAAATTCTTGCTTGTAATGATAGAGATGAGGTTATAAAATTGCTTGCTGAAATGAAAGAAAAATCTATGAGGGAGAGAATGAAATATGATCCTAAGTTTGCTACCTCTCCCATATTTGTTACTGATAAGGATTATGAATTCTCTGTCGATCCTGAGTTAATTACTTTGGTTGAATCTGATCCTTTTCATGGTTATGAAACAGAAACTGTTGTGGCACATCTTACTAAGTTGAATGATATTGCCACCCTATTTTCTCACGAGGAAAAAAAATCACTATTACTATATTCTTAAGTTGTTTCCTTTCTCATTAAAGGGTGATGCTAAGAAATGGTTTAATACTCTTGCTCCTGGTTGTGTGCGTAGTCCCCAGGATATGATATATTACTTCTCTGAAAAATATTTTCCTGCTCATAAGAAACAAGCTGCCTTGCAGGAAATATTTAACTTTGTGCAAATTGAAGAAGAGAATCGCCCTCAAGCTTGGGGGAGGCTTCTCCAACTACTTAATGCTTTGCCTGATCATCCTCTTAAGAAAAATGAAATACTTGATATCTTTTATAATGGACTAACCGATGCTTCTAGGGACTACCTAGATAGTTGTGCTGGTTGTGTTTTTAGGGAACGAACTGTTGGACAGGCTGAAGTATTATTGAATAATATATTGAGAAATGCTGATGATTCGACACTTCCTGAACCACCACCTAAGCCAACTCCGAAGAAGAGAGGTATACTATTCCTCAGTCCAGAAGATATGCAAGAAGCCAAGAAATCTATGAAGGAAAAAGGTATTAAAGCTGAAGATGTTAAGAATTTACCACCTATTGAAGAACTACATGGGCTCGACATCCCAACACAGGTAATGGAGGTAAATTCTCTTACTAGATTTGATGAAGGTGATATTCTGTATAATAAATCTGCTTGTCAATGCCTGTATGAATTTGATAATTACATCATTAAACAGGAACACTTTAATATGTATGTTAGCAATCAACTAAAACGGAATTCCATCATGATTGAACGCTTGAGTGATTTGATGTTTAGAACTGCTAATGATGTTAAATGCTTGAGTAAACATGCTTCTATGGCTCAGACTCAGTTAGAACAAATTGCTAAGTCACAAAATGATTTGCTTGATGAGATGAATAAGAAAAAGAATGATCATGCTGTTAGAGTTGTTACTAGAGGAGGTAGAATGACTCAGGATCCTCTATATTCTGAAGGTCATCCTAAAAGAATTGAACAAGACTCTCAAAGAAATAATATTGATGCACCTAGTCCATCTAAGAAGAAAAAGAAAAAGAAGAATGATAAAACTTTGCATGCTTCTAGTGAACCTGATGTAGAAAAACCTTCTGAGAATCAAAATGATGTTTCTATTTCTGATGCTGAGACACAATCTGGTAATGAACATACACCTAGTGATAATGATAATAACAATGATAATGATAATGATGATGTTCATGTTGATACTCAACCAGATAATGATGTAGAAATAGAACCTGCTGTTGATCTTGATAACCCACCTCCTAAGAATAAAAGATATGATAAAAGAGACTTTGTTGCTAGAAAACATGGAAAGGAAAGAGAACCATGGGTTCAAAAACCTATGCCTTTTCCTACTAAACCATCTAAAAATAAGGATGATGAAGATTTTGAGCGCTTTGTTGAAATGCTTAGACCTGTCTTTTTGCGCACTCGCTTGATTGATATGTTGAAAATGTCTCCTTATGCTAAATATATGAAAGATATTGTCACTAATAAAAGAAAGATACCTGAAGCTGAAATCTCCACCATGCTTGCAAATTATTCTTTTAAGGGTGGAGTACCTAAAAAGTTAGGAGATCCGGGAATACCTACTATACCATGCTCCATTAAAAGAAATTATGTTAAAACTGCTTTGTGTGATTTGGGAGCCGGTGTTAGTGTTATGCCTTTCTCTTTATACAGAAGAGTTGATTTGAATATACTCACACCTACTGAAATATCTTTGCAAATGGCTGATAAATCCACTGCTATACCTATTGGAATTTGCGAGGATGTTCCCGTTGTAGTGGCAAATGTTACTATCTTAACGGACTTTGTTATACTTGATATGCCCGAGGACAACAACATGTCGATTATCCTTGGAAGACCCTTTTTGAATACTGTAGGGGCTGTTATTTATTGCAACAAAAGCAAGGTTACTTTTCATGTCAATGGTAATGAGCATACGGTTTATTTCCCGAAGAAACAAACTTCAGTGAATGGTATCAATTGTATCGAAAGGATTTCGACAATCACCATTGGGGGATTCAAATTTCCTCTTCCTACTGTCAAAAAGAAATATGAAATTCTTATTGTTGGGGAGATGCATATCCCCGTTGAGGTAACTTAGTGTTATACGAAAATTCTTCGGTTTCATGTCACTCGGAAATAGTTTGTTAATAAGACTTGATCAACCTTATTAATGGATTCTTTTTGAAGGGCATGTGGTCGATGAATTTAGTAAGCACAACTTTCTGTAATCTTAGTTTGCTCTCTGTTATTTATAGTTTAAATAAAATAAAATGCCATGATTATCCTGTTTTTTGAATTATCCGTGCAATAAAAAATGGCCCAAAAATAAAAGTGCTCGGAATGCAATAAAATTTTAACATGATTTTTTCTGGAATATATAAGAATTTTTGGCACTGAGAACAACCCAGGGGGGTGCACCTGTTGCCCACAAGGCAACATGGCGCGACCACCCCCCAGGGCGCGCCAAGATGCCTTGTGGGTCCCATAGGGACCCACTCACTTATCCATTCAGCCCACTTCATCTCCTACCTCCAGAAAAAAATCTTTGTAGCTCTCTCTCTCGTGTTCTTGATCCCAAACCTGAGATTTTTGATCTCTTTGCTCGGAGCTCCGTTTCCGAAACTGTTTTGAGGGATTGCTCCTTGGTATGTGACTCTCCCATTGCTCCAATTAGTTTTTGCTTTAGTGGATTATATTTTGCATAAATTATTGCTATTGGTGCTACTGAAAATGAGATTGCATGTTAAATTCTTTGAGTTCAAAGTAGTTTGAATGCTTGATATAGCCTCTAGGCACTTGTATGAGTAGTTGCTATCAATGTGGTGAAGTTTTGTTAACATCTTTTTGTGGTCCAAAATTTTTCAGAAATTTGTTTGTAGGAAGATGAACATTTTCAGGAGGAGTTCTTCAAGGAGGAGGTCCTCCGAGGCATCATCGAGTGAAAGCCCAGCACGCCAATCATATGTTGAACCAAGGGCAAGTTCGGTGCGGGGTGCCGAAGAAAAATCATGTCGATGGCCGTGCGATGAGTTCATGCTAAGTGCAGGCATCAAGGAAGAATTTGACCAATATATTCACAACACCGAGCTCTCCGCCTTCATCACAGATAAGCCACATCAGCACTACAACCTTACTCATTCGTTCACGCAAAACTTTGAATATCACCCGCGCACTTCTAGAGTTTTATTTCATCTCTATGATAGATCTTATAGTATGCCTCTAGAAGAATTCTGTGATGCCTGCAAAATTCCATTTTGGGGTTCACTTAGTGAACCTCGACAATCTGATTATGAACTGTTTCTCAACAGACTGTGCAATGGTGAGGATAGGTGAGTTACACAAGCTTTGATAAAGAGCATTCACTTTCCCACTATTCGCTACTTTGCACTTTTTAATGGCAAATGCATTGTTGGTAAACAAGACTGTAGTGCACTTTGTGCCCCTGACCTGAGCCTTATTCACGCTGCTTTAACGGGTAGCAGACATTATAATCTTGGGGCCATTGTTGCACGTAGGTTGCACCGCAACTCGGGTAATGGTGATTTATATGGAGGAATTTATGCCTCCCGAGTAGCTGCAAGGCTAGGGGTCTCTCCCAGGCCTAATGATCCTCTTTTACCTGATAAATATTTGAATTTTGAGGCAATGCAGAACCATGAGTTTCTTAAGCGAACACTCGCAGTTATGATTATAACTTGATATTCGATAAATATCATTCTGTGTTTGTTGTTTTGCCTGGTCCTGCCCTCTTTGATTTTCAGAACAAACAGAGATATTTTCTTCATGAGAACGAGGTGCACGAGTACAATGTGGCAGTTGAGGCTGCCCGTCTGGTTGAGGAGGCGGCTCAGAATGCCTCCGCGAGCTACGACTTCGATTATTATCCTGGACAGCCATGCCAGTAGACCAAGCTAGGCCAAAAGCCTAAGCTTGGGGGAGTACGTGTCTCTCACCGACATTACATTCATGTTCACACATTCATTCCAGTTGTCGGTGTTCATACTCTTTCATTGTATATCCATGTTAGTTTTACTTTCGCTTTCTTCTTGTGTGTTTGAAAAACTTCGAAAACCCAAAAATATTTCTCGCTTCTTTTTGGTTTTTCTTTCCCGTTTGTTAGTTCGTAGTATTAAAAGAAAACCCAAAAAGATTTCTCATTTCTTCTTTTGCTTGTTGGGAGTTCCCCCGTGTAAATAGTTTTTCTCGCTTTCCATTTTTCTTCTTTAATTTGCTTTCCTTCAGAAAAACTAAAAACTCCAAAATTATTTCAGTGTGTTTCTCTGAATTTCTTTTCTTTTCATTGAGTTGTCGTAGGGAGAAGACCACGATGAAAATGATGAGTGGATATCATATGCTATATTGTTGATCTAATGAAGAGCCAATATTACCTTGTCTTCTCCCTTGAATAAAATGTTTGCAGATTCCAGCTTAGTCCACGGCACACCAGCACTATTATTATTTTCACATCATTCGGTCGTGCAAGTGAAAGGCAATAATGACGATGATTTGATGAAGTGACTGTGGCAAAGAAAAGCTGGTCTGGACTCTTCTTGTTTTTGTTTTTGTAAATATGTTTAACTCAGTACCCATGATTCAGTGTATTATGAGTAAACATGTTTGTGATGACAATTAGAGATTATAGTTGCTCATGCCATGCTTAAGTAGCTAGGAGTGGATAATGATTTATCTTGGATGTCAACATGCATTAAAATGGTTATGATGTAGTATGTTAATATGGTATCCTCCTCTGATTGTTTCAAGTGGCTTGACTTGGCACATGTTCATGCATGTGGTTGATTCAAAACCAACATAGCCTCCACGATATTTATGTTCAGGGTGATTATATCCTACTCATGCTAGTATTCAATGTTAATTATTCTCAATGCATGATCATGACCGTTTTCGCTCTCTAGTTGGTCGCTTCTCAACCTATTTGCTAGCTTTCACTTGTACTAAGCGGGAATTCTGCTTGTGCATCCACAATCCTTAAACCAAAGTTATTCCAGATGAGTCCACCATATCTACCTATATGCGGTACTACTCTGCTGCTCCAAGTAAATTTGCATGTGCCACCTCTAATCATTCAAATAAACATCTGCTTTGTGTGCCCGTACCGCTCATGGAGCGACAGAGGGCGGTCAATATCTTCCATGCTAAGTGGGTTATTCTCAGATGAGTGTTTATTCACTTGTCACGAGAGAGGCTGGTATTTGGGATGCCTAGTCCTATGCTCAAAATCGAAAATATATAATGCAAATAAACTCCCCCGGAAAGTTGTTGGTATGGAGGGCACCCGAGGATTCGGCTAGCCACGGCTTGTGTTGGTATGGTGGAGGGGGAGTAAACTTTACCTTTCCGCTTGGGAACCGCCTATAATGTGTTTAGCATGGAAGATGTTGAAACTCTCGGTCGTGATGTTGACAGGAAAAGTACACCTCCCAAAATTATTTTTCATCTCTGATTTAAGCTTCGAGCTCTGGCACCGCTGCAAATCCCTGCTTCCCTCTGCGAAGGGCCTATCTATTTACTTTTATGTTATTTACTTTATGTTATTTTACTTTTATTGTTGAGTCTCACCTTCTTGCACTAAGCGCCAATCCTGAGAGCACTATTGTCATCCTTATGCATTGAGTATAGTTAATGTTGTGTGCATCATGACTGGATCTCTTCTACCCTGAATTACAATGTTTAGTCGCTGCTTGAACTTTGGAGGTGCTCTGCATTTATGTTTTGCGGTCTCAGAAAGGGCTAGCGAGATACCATGTTATCATATTATATCATGATTGTTTTGACAAATTGTTGGCATTTGAGATATGTTATTATTGCTCTCTAGTTGATTATGCCATTGATATGAGTAAATATAGTTTTTAAGTGTTATTATGAGCATGGTTAGTTCTTGATCTTTTCTGAAAACCTGGGTACTATTTAAGCTTATATACGGATACAAGAACAAAAGAGTTCGTAAAACTTTTTCTTTATCACTTTCAGTTTGTCAACTGAATTGCTTGAGGACAAGCAATGAGTTAAGCTCGGGGGAGTTGATACGTCTCCGTCATATCTACTTTTCCAAACACTTTTGCTCTTGTTTTGGACTCTAATTTGCATGATTTGAATGAAACTAACCCGGACTGACGCTTTTTCAGCAGAACTACCATGGTGTTCTTTTTGTGCAGAAGTCAAAGTTCTCGGATTGGGACGAAACTTTTTCGAGAATTTTTATGGAATATATAAAAATTATAGGCGCAAGAATCAACATAAGAGGGGCCACCTGTTGCCCACAAGGCAACAGGGCGCGACCCCCCCCCTAGGGCGCGCCCTGATGCCTTGTGGGGCCCACAGGCGGCCGTCTGACCTAATTCCAATTCTATAAATTCTCTTTCCTCAAGAAAAAAATAAGAGAAGAAGTTTCATCACGTTTTATTATACGGAGCCGCCGCCACCTCCCGTTCTTCATCGGGAGGGCTGATCTGGAGTCCGTTCGGGGCTCCGGAGAGGGGGATTCGACGCCGTCGTCATCATCAACCATCCTCCATCACCAATTTCATGATGCTCACCACCGGGCGTGAGTAATTCCTTCTAGGCTTGCTGGACGGTGATGGGTTGGATGAGATTTATCATGCAATCGAGTCAATTTGTTAGGGCTTTGATCCCTAGTATCCACTATGTTCTGAGATTGATGTTGCTATGACTTTGCTATGCTTAATGCTTGTCACTAGGGCCCGAGTGACATGATTTCCGATCTGAACCCTTTATGTTTTCATGAATATATTTGTGTTTTTGATCCTATCTTGCAAGTTATATGCACCTATTACGTGTCATGGTCCGCATAGCCCAAGGTGACAATAATTGGGATTCTTTCCGGTGATTGACGTAGTTTGAGGAGTTCATGTATTCACTAAGTGTTAATGCTTTGTTCCGGTTCTCTATTAAAAGGAGGCCTTAATATCCCTTAGTTTCCTTAAGGACCCCACTGCCACGGGAGTGTAGGCCAAAAGATGTCATGCAAGTTCTTATTATAAGCACGTATGACTATATACGGAATACATGTGTACATTACATTGATGAATTGGAGCTATTGTGTATCGCCCTAGGTTGTGACTATTATATGATGAATATCATCCAACGCAATTATCATCACCGATCCAATGCCTACGACTTTCTCATATTGGTTTCTGCTAAGTTACTTTGTTGCTACTGCTTTACACTTGCTACAAACTGCTACTGTTACTGTGTTACTATTGCTATTGCTATCAAAACTATCGTATTACTGTGCTACTAAATACTTTGCTGCAGATATTTTATCTCCAGGTGTGGTTGAATTGACAACTCAACTGCTAATACTTGCAAATATTCTTTGGCTCCCCTTGTGTCGAATCAATAAATCTGGATGAAATACTACCCGCGAAAACTGTTGCGATCCCCTATACTTGTGGGTTATCAACAAGAAGAGACTCAGTAAGCTTCAAGAGGCATTCGGAAGGTTCCTGGAGGGGGGGGGGCACAAGCTCAGGGGCCGCCCCCTTGTGACGCCCCCAATCATAACCGTGCATTAATCATACACGCATCATGCACGATCACGAACGGTGACTTGATACGTCTCCGACGTATCTATAATTTTTGATTGTTTCATGCTATTATATTATCAATCTTGGATAATTTATATGCTTTAATATGCAATTTTATATCATTTTTGGGAACTAACCTATTAACCCAGTGCCTAGTGCCAGTTGCTGTTTTTTGCCTGTTTTTGGTTTTCCCGGAAATCAGTACCAAACGGAGTCCAAACGCTACGAAAATTTTTGACGATTTTTTTCTGGACATAAGAGACCCTAGAAGCTCCGGGAGGATACTAGACGGCAAACGAGGAGACGGCAAGGCAACAGGGCGCGCCTTATTACCTTGTGGGCCCCACGTGGGTCCGTCTGACCTAATTCCACATCTATAAATTCTCAAATATTGGGAAACCCCTAGAGAGCCACCCGAAACAATTTTTCCACTGCTGCAAGTCTCTGTTGTTCCGCGATCCCATCTGGAGGCCTTTTTCAGTACTCTGCCGGAGGGGGAATCGATCACGGAGGGCTTCTACATCAACCTTACTGCCCTTCCGATGATGTGTGAGTAGTTCACCACAGACCTACGGGTCCATAGCTAGTAGCTAGATGGCTTCTTCTCTCTCTTTGATCTTCAATACAATGTTCTCCATGATCTCCATGGAGTTCTATCCGATGTAATCTTGTTTTGTGGTGTGTTTGTTGGGATCCAAGGAATTGTGGGTTTATGATCAGATTATTCATTGAAAGTAATTGAGTCTTTTCTGAACTTTATTATGCATGATTATGATAGCTTTGTATTTGTCTCCGATCTATCCGTTTGGTTTCGCCGACTAGATTGATTTATCTTCAGTGGGAGAGGTGCTTTGTAGTGGGCTGATGTCTACTATGCAACTTTTATTCTTGTAGACATTGTTGGGCCTCCAAGTGCAGAGTTTTGTAGGACAGTAGCAAATTTCCCTCAAGTGGATGACCTAAGGTTTATCAATCCGTGGGAGGCGTAGGATGAAGATGGTCTCTCTCAAACAACCCTGCAATCAAATACAAGAAATCTCTTGTGTCCCCAACACACCCAATACAATGGTAAATTGTATAGGTGCACTAGTTCGGCGAAGAGATGGTGATACAAGTGTAGTATGGATAGTAGATATAGGTTTTTGTAATCTAAAAATATAAAAACAGCAAGGTAGCAAGTGATAAAACGGAGCACAAACGGTATTGCAATGCTTAGAAACAAGGCCTAGGGTTCATACTTTCACTAGTGCAATCTCTCAACAATGCTAACACAATTGAATAATATAACAATCCCTCAACGTGCGACAAAGAATCACTCCAAAGTTCCTATTAGCGGAGAACATAAGAAAGAAATTGTTGTAGGGTACGAAACCACCTCAAAGTTATCATTTCCGATCAATCTATTGAGCCATCCCTATAAGTGTCACAAACAGCCCTAGAGTTCGTACTAAGATAACACCATATGATACGCATCAACCAACTCTAATGTCACCTAGATACTCCAATGTCACCACAAGTATCCGTGAGTTGATTATTTGATATGCATCAAACAACTTCAAATTCATAATATTCAATCCACACAAAGAACTTCAAAGAGTACCCCAAAGTTTCTTATCGGAGAAAAGATAATGAAAACGTGCAACCAACCCCTATGCCTAGATCACCCCAAGGTCACGGGAATCCACGAGTTGATTACCAAAACATACATCAAGTGAATCAATAGAATACCCCATTGTCACAACGGGTATCCACATGCAAGACATACATCAAGTGTTCTCAAATCTGAAATATTCAATCCAGCAATAACAAAACCTCAAAGGGAAAGACTCAATCCATCACAAGAAGATAGAGAGGGAAGAAAGACCATATGAGCCAACTATATTAACAAAGCTCGCGATACATCAAGATCGTGCCAAATCAAGAACACGAGAGAGAGAGAGAGAGAGAGAGAGATCAAACACATAGCTACTGGTACATACCCTCAGCCCCGAGGGTGAACTACTCCCTCCTCGTCATGGAGACCGTCGGGATGATGAAGATGGCCTCCGGTGATGATTCCCCCCTCCGGCAGAGTGCCGAAACAGGGCTCCAGATGAGATCGCTTCGGTACAGAGGCTTGCGGCGGCCGCGTGGAAGTTCTAGGTTTCTTTCTGGGATTTTTGGTATTTATAGAAATTTTTGGCGTTGGTTTCACGTCAAGGGGGCCCACGAGGGAGCGACAAGCCTGCTCCGCGTGCCCTGGGGGGGAGGGTGCGCCCCCCAGGCTTGTCGTTGTAACACCCCCAGTGTTAAGCTACAGTGATCTCATGCTTGTGCTGCCATGTCATCATGTTCTTCTAAGCCAAGTTGCCACTTGTCCAAAATCAAGTTCAAAATTCAATTTGAAATGCAAGTCAAATATTTATTTCTTCCAGCATGCAAACAAAATAGTTCATAATTTTGCAAATAATCACTAAGTAATTGTCTTGGAGAAACCCATATTATTTGAAATAATAAATTTCCCCTAACCTAATTAAAACAGAGCCAACAACATTTAAAATTAACCAGTTTGAAGTAAACAAATACTTAAGCCTTTGCAAATATTCCAGAAACTTGTGTGAGCTCTCGTTATGTTGAGTTTGATTTATGTGCTAAATTTCATAAGTAGCAAAATTCATTTGATATTAGAAATAAATAGAAAACAACATCTAAACAAATAACAGAAAAAGATAAAAAGAAAAGCTAAACCGGCACTGCACTGTTGGGCTTAAGCTCAATAGTGACCGACCCAGCCCGCGCACGGGGTCATCCCCTTCCTCCCGCTGTTCCCTCCATGCGTGTCAGCGCGCGCGCGCATCCGGTCGCCTCTGCCTCGCTATCAGCCATCCCGCGGCGCATCTGGTGGATAAGGACGCCACCCCGGACGCCCCCTCGTTCCCCCACGAACCCTAGCTACTCTCCCCTCACTCCCTCACTTGCACACCTCCCCTCTGCGAACGCCCGTGCAGCCGTCGTCACACTGCCGTTGTCTGTGAGGCCAGGAGCTTCCCCGAGCCCCAAGGAGTTGTCCAGAAGTTGCGCCACCTTCTCCTGCTTCGTCTACGCCGAACACCTTGAGCTGGATCGCCGAGAATCGTCGCCATCGACCCGTCTTCCCCAACTGCGGCCACCGGAGCTCTGTCGCTCGATCTGCACCGCATCGACCGCCCCCGACCCTTCTGAGCACGCCAACAGCTCTGGGGTGAGCTCCCGCGGCATCTCCCCCTCTCCGTTGGCTCGTGCGCATCCCGTAGGGCTCGATCCCCTCGAGTTCTTGCTCCGGCCACTGCTCACCGTCGTCGTTGCCATCGCCTTAAGCCGTCCTCGCTTGAACCAGGGGCACTAGTGGACGCTCGACGTCTTGCTTGTCCGATCCATGCCCTTCGCCGTTAGAATGGTCGTCGGGGCAGTGGTTCCGACCGTCGCCGCCGCCCCTGTAGCTCGCCGCCGACACGCGCTGGTTTAAACCAGTGGGCCCCGGCCATCAGCAGGTTAGATTAGGGCCTAACCCCTAATTAAACTAACCCCCACCCCTAACAGCCACTGACAACTGGGCCCCTCTCTTAAATAACGTTTCAGTTAGAGTGTGACACTGACATGTGGGTCCCAGTGCACTGTAGCAATTGTTTAACTCTAATTGTTTCCAGAGACACTGACACCTGGGCCCCACCACCACTGTTCACCCTTTAACCTGGTCAATGTTGACTGCTGAGTCAGCAGTTGACTGGCCCCACATGTCATTGACTGTGGCTGGCTGAGTCTGTGTAGTAAAAGCATTTCACTGTTATAATTCGAATTTAATAATTAATATAATTTCTAGAAATTCTAGAAAATGATTAAAACTTTGAAAAATCATATAAAATAATCCATAACTCGGATGACAATAATTTATATATGAAAAATGATCAGAAAAATAAGACATGGAACCTTCCCCTCCGGATCCATATACCGATAATCACCTAAAGCCGGGAAAATATTCCCAGATATTTTCCCGCTCCGTCTGTAACTAGTAGCACTGCAATAGGTCACCCCCAGCACAGCATATTGCCTTGTCATGCATCTGTGTGCATTTGTTTGCTTTATATTTATTGTTTCTTCCCCCTCTTCTCTCCGGTAGACCCGAAACCGACGTTGCTCCTGAGTACGACTACATCGTCAACGACCCCTCTTTCACTGCAGAGCTTCCAGGCAAGCAAAACCCCTTGAACATTCCTATATCGCCCATTCCTTCTCTCCCATGCTTGCATTAGGATTTGCTACTGTATTTGATTGCTCCTATTCTGATGCATAGCCTGATTTTGTAACCTGCTGTTGATACTTTACCTTTCATCCTATTGCTTAGTATAGAATGGTTAGTGATCCACCAAAGGCCCCACACCCTTGACCTTGTTGCCATGCTTTACCACAAGTGACTCGATCAGTGTGATCGATGTACAGAGACCGAACACAGCACCGCACACCCTTAGTTGTACGACTCTGCAGAGCTACTATCGAGTGCCGAGGGTGATACCTCCAACCTCACTCCTGATGATATCTCTGTAGCGTAGCTAGTCGGTTGTGGGTTACCGAGGGTGATTCCTCTTTCACCACCTCCGATGAGGCCTCTGTCGTGCAGCCCCTCAAGTGTGAACTTATCGAGGGTGATTCCTCCAAGTTCACCTTGATGGTTACATCGAGTGGGAATCCATCGAGGGTGATTCCTCGGATTCCCCACGATGTTATGGACACATGGGTACTTTGACCTTCACCTCAGTTCTTCGGAAAGTCGGGTAGGCCAAGAGGGCACCCGCGAGAGATTATTGTGGCAGAACGACAGGGCAGGTGGAGACCACCTAGGAGAGAGGTGGGCCTGGTCCCTGGTCGTTGGTCCGCAGGTTACCAAGTCGGTGCGGCAGGCTGTCAGAGGTGAGCCTTGAGCCCTGTTCGTGTCCGCGAGCTCCTAATAATTCACTAACGGATTTGGGTATTTGATCTGAGTTGGCCACTGGCCTATACGCACTACCACCACGCGGGATAATGGTTTAATGGGGCCCTCGGCTCCGTATGTATCAGCTGAAAGCTCTGTCAGATGTCCAGTTGATGACCCACAAGTATATGGGATCAATCGTAGTCCTTTCGATAAGTAAGAGTGTCGAACCCAACGAGGAGCAGAAGGAAATGACAAGCGGTTTTCAGCAAGGTATTTTCTGCAAGCACTGAAATTATCGGTAATGAGTAGTTTGATAGTAAGATAATTTGTAACAAGTGACAAGTATCAATAGTAACAAAGAGTGCAGCAAGGTGGCCCAATCCTTTTTGTAGCGAAGGACAGGCCGGAACAATCTCTTATAATAAGCAAAGCATTCTCGAGGACACATGGGAATTTCATCTTGTCACTTTCATCATGTTGGTTTGATTCACGTTCGCTACTTTGATAATTTGATCTGTGGGTGGACCGGTGCTTGGGTGCTGTTCTTACTTGAACAAGCCTCCCACTTATGATTACCCCCTCTCGCAAGCATCCACACTATGAAAGAAAAATTAAGATAACTCTAACCATAGCATTAAATATATGGATCCAAATCAGCCCCTTACGGAATAGTGTATAAACTAGGGTTTAAGCTTCTGTCACTCTAGCAACCCATCATCTAATTACTACTCCACAATGCATTCCCTTAGGCCCAAAGATGGTGAAGTGTCATGTAGTTGACGTTCACATGACACCACTAAGAGAATCAACAACATAAATATCATCAAAATATCGAACGAATACCAAATTCACATGATTACTTATGACAAGACTTCACCCATGTCCTCAAGAACAAAAGTAACTACTCACAAATCATAATCATGTTCAAGATCAGAGGGGTATTAAATAGCATAATGGATCTGAACATATAATCTTCCACCAAATAAACCAACTAACATCAACTACAAGATGTAATCAACACTACTAGCAACCCACATGTACCAATATGAGGTTTTGAGACAAAGATTGAATACAAGAGATGAACTAGGGTTTGAGATGAGATGGTGTTGTTGAAGATGTTGATGAAGATTGGTCCTCCCACGATGAGAGGATCGTTGGTGATGTCGATGGCGACGATTTCCCCCTCCCGGAGGGAAGTATCCCCGGCAGAATCTCTTCGCCGGAGAGCAAAAGTGCTCCTGCCCAAGTTCCGCCTCGAGACGGCGGCACACCATCCCAAAAGTCTTCTCTCTATTTTTTCTAGGGCAAATGGACTTATATACCAGAAAATGGGGGCTAGAGGCTGGCCAGGGGCCCCACGAGCCACCAGGGCACGCCTGGGGGGGGGGGGGGGGGGGGGTGGCACGCCCTGGTGCCTCATGGGCTCCTGGGTGGCCCCCTCTGGTATTTCTTTCTTCCAGTATTTTTTACTTATTCCAAAATAAATCTCCGTGGAATTTCAGCTCATTTGGAGATGTGCAGAATAGGTATCTCTGACATAGCTTTTTCAGGTCTAGAATTCCAGCTGCCGGCAATCTCCCTCCTCGTGTAAATCTTGCATATTAAGAGAGAAAAGGCATTAGAATTGCTCCACAAAGTGTTATATTGATTAAAAACACTATAAATAATAGTAGCAAAACATGATGCAAAATGGACGTATCAACTCCCCCAAGCTTAGACCTCGCTTGTCCTCAAGCGAAAGCCGATATCGATAATCATGTCCACATGTTTAGAGAGAGAGGTGTCGAGAAAAACAAAATACGGACATAGTAGCATCATGATCAATATTATAACAACAATATTCATTATCATAAAATTTCTCATGAGCAAGTAACAATTCATCACAACAATGAAGTATAAGGTATAAACTTTCTTGAAAATTAACAAACTATGTTCCGAGTCAACAATGCAATCGCAATTCATCATATTTTCAGGAAGGGTCTCATGTAGGAGCTTTTTAGCAAGTCCACATACTCAACCATCATTTAGTCTTCTATGATTTCTAACACTCATGACATATATATGGAGCAAAAGGTTTAAGCCAGACACATAGAAAGATAGGGGCTTATGATTTCGCCTCCCAACTTATTCACCTCAAGGGTGATGTCAACAATAATAACTCATGATCACTCATATCCAACTGGATATATATGCCTAGATCTTTCCCCACCACATGATGCTTGCAAAAGAGAAAAATAAAAGGAATAGAGGAGAACACTATTGACTCTTGCATAAAAAGTAAATACATAAAAGTAAAAGATAGGCCCTTCGCAGAGGGAAGCAGAGGTTGTCATGCGCTTTTTGTTGTTGGATGCACAAGCTCTTAATGCAAAGGAACGTCACTTTATATTGCACCTTGTGATAGCAACCTTTATTATGCAGTCCGTTGCTTTTATTTCTTTACCATCACAAGTTCGTACAAAGCTTATTTTCCCTTACAATAAAAGTTCAGACATATTTAGAGGCAATTTTTATTGCTTTTTGCACCGATGACAACTTACTTGAAGGATCTTATTCAATCCGTAGGTAGGTATAGTGGACTCTCATGACATGAAACTGGGTTTAAGGGTTTTGGATGCACAAGTAGTATCTGTACTTGGTGCGGATTTTTGGCTAGCAAAGATATTGGGCAAGCACCACATGTTGGAGGATCTATGAAAATATAACTTCTATGTGAATATAAGTAAACATAATTCATTACGTTGTCTTCCTTGTCCAACATCAACAATTTGTCATAAAATACTTAATGGGGGCTCACAATCATAAAAGATGTCCAAGGTAGTATATTTGCATGTGAATCTTCTCTTCCCTATTAATTTTTGCATGAATTGCATCATTGACTAATGCTATGCTTGTTAACTTCCAATAAATTTTACCACTTATACTTTTATTTATGTAATGTCATTACTTTCCATAAGATTAGCATATGATATTTTTCATTATTTTCATTGCTAGGATTGAAACATGAAAGTAAAGAAGCAAAAACTCAAACTAATCTTTATTATATAACTCTCAACTCGATTACATAGATAGATAGATCACGAAACTAGCACTCGAAAATAGATCATACTAAACTTTTATTCAACTAGATCATGAAATAACTAAGGATCGAACTAAAAATAGGTAAAGATGATAAAAGTGATGGTGATACGATGTCGGGGCACCTCCCCCAAGCTTGGCACAAGCCAAGGGGAGTGCCCATACCCATGTACTCAAGTTTCCTTCTTCGGTGATGGTGGTGGTGATGAAGTGGTGGGCTTGTCCTTCATGACATTAATTAGGATCTCCTTTAGGCTCTGGATTTCTTAGAGCACATGCTGTATCATCTCTGTATTCTTTTGGACTTCAGCCATGATATGCTTATTCTCTGGCCCCCAAGCATTCTTTCCTGCATCACTTTCACTTCGACGAGAGATGTCCCAATTGGAAGGTATGTGAATACGGGAAGTATTTTCAACCCATAATTGTGAACTAATTTATGAAAGTTGTTCCGATGTAACCTGTGTAAGGGCCTGCTAGGGGGGAACCCTTCTTGTACCTCTGGACTCCCATGGCTTGTAATGCTTCTCACAGCTTGATGTGGGTTTGGAATTGTGGAGATGCCGGCAAGGGTGCCCCTCTCGGAGGCCAGAGGGTGGACCTCAAGCGAATCTCCATCATCTCCTTCCATGGTAACCTCTCCTTCCCCCTCTCGCCTGAGCTCCATCTGCAGCAACCAAGCATCGTCCCCACATTGTTTGAGGAAGAGGAAGACATGATGCCGGGCTTCGAGATCTGACAGAAAACAACACGAAACAAGAACAGGGAGAAAACTTGCGATACGGTGGTCAAAACGTCCGGGAATATATATAAAGAATTTTTATCTTGCAAAACAAGTATTCCAGAAGAAAACGGAGTCGGGAAGGCTCACGAGGGGCCTACGAGCCACCAGGGCGCGCCTGGGGGGGTGGCGCGCCCTGGTGCCTCGTGGGCACCAAGTGGGTCCCCTCGGCTGTTTCTTATTTTTGTATTTTTTCTAATATTCCAAAACTGACAGAAAGTATTTTTATGGAATTTTTGGAGTCGGTTTACTTACCGTATCACGTACCTCTTCCTTTTCAGGGTTCTGGGGTGTTCTAGAAGGTCTCGCTTATGTATTCCTCCGGTGTAATTGTTTTAATAATATTAGTTTCAACATTAATGGGAGTACCTGAAATATAGTGCTTAATTCTTTGACCATTCACCACTCTCGGATTAGTGCCTTCGGAGTTGTTTATTTTGATGGCTCCGGAGCGATAAACTTCTTTGATGATATATGGTCCTTCCCATTTAGAGAGAAGTTTTCATGCAAAGAATCTCAAATGAGAATTGTACAATAGAACTTGCTCACCCACTTTAAATTCCCGTTTTTAATTCTACTATCATGCCATCTTTTAACTTTTTCTTTAAACAATTTGGCATTTTCATAAGCTTGGGTTCTCCATTCATCTAATGAGCTAATATCAAATAACCTCTTTTCACCGGCAAGTTTAAAATCATAATTGAGTTCTTTAATTGCCCAATATGCTTTATGTTCTAACTCAAGAGGTAAATGACATGCTTTTCCATAAACCATTTTATAAGGAGACGTACCCATAGGATTTTTATAAGTAGTTATATAAGCCCATAATGCATCGTCAAGTTTCTTAGACCAATTCTTTCTAGATCTATTGACGGTTTTTTGCAAAATTAATTTTATTTCTCGGTTGCTCAATTCTACTTGAACACTAGATTGAGGGTGATAAGGAGATGCAATTCTATGGTTGACATCATATTCATCAAGCAATTTGCGGAATGCACCATGAATAAAATGTGAACCACCATCGGTCATTAAATATCTAGGGACTCCGAATCTTGGGAAAATAACTTTTTTAAGCATTTTAATAGAAGTGTTATGATCAGCACTACTAGTTGGAATAGCTTCTACCCACTTAGTAACATAATCAAAAGCAACTAAAATATGTGTATACCCATTGGATTTAGGAAAAGGTCCCATATAATCAAATCCCCAAACATCAAATGGTTCAATAGCAAGTGAATAATTCATAGGCATTTCCTGACGTCTACCAACATTACCATTTCTTTGGCATTCATCACAAGATAGGACAAACTTACGAGCACCCTTGAAAAGAGTAGGCCAATAAAAACCAGATTGTAATACCTTGTGCGCAGTTCTGTCTCCCGCATGGTGTCCTCCGTAAGCCTCGGAATGACACTTCCGTAGGATTTGTTCCTGTTCATGCTCAGGTATACAACATCTAATAATACCATCTACTCCTTCTTTATAAAGATGTGGGTCATCCCAAAAGTAATGTCTTAAATCATAGAAGAACTTTTTCTTTTGTTGGTATGTGAAACTAGGTGGTATAAATTTAGCAACAATATAATTAGCATAGTCTGCATACCAAGGAGTATTACGAGAAGCGTTTATGACAGCTAACTGTTCATCAAGAAAATCATCATTAATAGGAAGTGGGTCATCAAGAACATTTTAAATTCTAGACAAATTATCTGCTATGGGATTCTCAGCTCCCTTTCTATCAATAATATGCAAGTCAAATTCTTGTAGCAATAAAACCCACCTAATGAGTCTAGGTTTAGCATCTTTTTTTCCATAAGATATTTAATAGCAGCATGATCGGTGTGAACAATTACTTTAGAATCAACTATGTAAGATCTGAATTTATCACATGCAAACACAACTGCTAGAAATTCTTTCTCAGTAGTAGCATAATTTCTTTGGGCACTGTCTAGAGTTTTAATAGCATAATGGATAACATTTAATTTCTTATCAACTCTCTGTCCTAGAACAGCACCAACAGCATAATCACTAGCATCACACATAATTTCAAAAGGCAAGTTCCAATCAGGTGGTTGAACAATAGGTGTAGTTGTCGTGGTTTTGTCACGGCAGATGCCCGAAGGCTTAGGTTCGGAGTCAACGCCATGGAAGTGGACTCAAAGGGGTTAAGCGGGACAAGGGACACGGTTTTACCCAGGTTCGGCCCCTCATGGTGGAGGTGAAAGCCTACGTCCTGCTTAAGCTGTATTAACTGGTATATCGAGTACAAGGGGCGGCTTGCTTGCCCTAACTCTCAATTGCTTGATCTCTCTCGCCGTAAGGCTTGTCTGTCTTTCTTAACTCCCCTTCACCCGCCGCAGGGGCTCACCTTTATATACATAGGTATAGGCCCTGGGTTTACAAGAGTCCGGGTCGGGTTACACAACGTAACCGACCCAGGTTCTACTTTCCTAGTCTTACAAGATAAGTCTTCACATGGCGGTTTACCCTTTCGGGCCTTGAGTCGCCACCAGGCTTTAGGCCTTCCACTGGCCCATCTGTAAGTCGTCGTCTTCACGCCTTGCCTTCCTGGGCCGGCTTAGGCTCTTGCACTATGAGTCGCCAACAGGGTTAACCGCGGGGTTATATCCCCAACATTAGGCCCCAAATTGATTTGAACCTGTTCATGTCAATTTAAATTCTTCAGTTGGCGAGTCTTCTGCGGGTCTTCTGGAACTGCAACTTTGACTGGTCTTCCCTAACCCGCCATATCCAACAGTGACGTCACAATGAATCTTTCATTTACCCGCCATCCGAGAAACGAGGCGCCATCTCAGCCATGATAACTATATCGCCTCCTCGATCTCCGGGCCTGCTGTTTCACTACCCCACCTACCCTTATAAATGGGCACAGGGTCGCTCCTTTACCCTGTCACTTCTTCTTCCTCCTTCCGACGCCGTCGCGACTACTGTAGCGAACAGCCCCGCCGCCGTCACTCCTACGAGCCCTCCACGAACTGACTTCCAAACGCCGAGCTCTCCAGCTACCAAAAACGTCGCTCTTACTGGGGCGGGTTATCAATCGACCTCTCATGTGCTGACAAGACACACCGGCGAGGCTAAAGAGAACTCGCCAGAAAGATTCGACTTTGCATTGCCCTCATTGGAAAAGATGTCTACAGATGATCTTCATGCCGGCTATTTAAATCGCCTCAGCGCAAGCCACAACATGGAGCGAAAACTTGTTAGCCTTATGAAGTCCAAATTTGAGGTACTGCTCCTTTCTTGCTTTCCTTATACCCTTATGTAGCCCCCAAGATCTGGTTTAGTCTTGCAAAATAGTAGACCGGGTCTTATACTTCTTGTCATACTTCAAATTATAATACCTGTAGCCCCCAAGTATCGGGTTAATACTGATATTGAGCCGGTACTTAGTTGAAAGGGTTGATCCAAGTGTAGCCCCCGAGTTCGGGTCATGACGATGAGCCAGAACTCCATTGTAAACTTTGGAGAGCTCTATGTAGCCCCCAAGTGCCGGCTTAACTTTAACAAAGATGAGCCGGGACTGCCATGTAGACTTAGAGAAAAACACATGCATTAGCCCCCAAGTGTCAAGTATATTGCTTGCAATCTGCTTGAGACTTATAACACAATAGTTTCACCAATGTGCGAATCATATCCTGACTGAAAACCTTTGAAACTGTCTTTTGCGTAACGCAGGAAGCTTTAGCAACTGCTGAGTCGAATTTCACTGTGCAACAAGCCGCCAGGGCTGAGGCGGACAATAAATGGCGAGTTGCCGTGACAGAGCTGGAGAAAACCCGGGCTGAACTCGCTGCTTATCAGAAGACGGCTGAGGCGGAAAAAGCTGCTATAACCCAACGAGCCAACGACACTGAAAGCTGGCTTAAGGTTGTGTCCGATGAGCTACAAACTCTCAAAGACCATATCTCCAGAATGACCTCTGTGATCTTCGGTAAGTGCCAAGCACTTGAAAATTACCTTGTATTGTTGAATAACTCATACAGGCGGCTTATAATACTTCACTATCTTGCAGGTGAACGGAGCCGCCAACTCGCTTCTGACAGCGTGATTAAGCTGAAAGCCATCTACTCCTTAACCGAACAGTTATATTGCGGGACCCTCTGCACCATGAAGGCGATGCTGACCGAGAAATGCATCCCAAAGCATATGAAGGGGGTGATAGAACTTCTATCCACCCTGCCCAAACAGGTTGGAGAACTCAAACGGTCAGCCGCCCGGCAGGGAGCCATGGCTGCTTTAAGCCGGTGTCTTGCTTTTGCCCCGAAGTTAACTACAACGGAAATGACGGACGTGTTCCCAGCCAAAAAGGTCGACGGCTCAGATTTCACAGAAGCCGACTACGTCAAATGTATGAAAGATTCCCGGGTGCTGGCCTCAAGTCTTGCCAATGAGTTAGACCTTTCCACATACCAGGCGGTTTATGACGCGAAAAACAAACGCGTGCGCGGCCCAACCTTTGAATCGAGGAGCCTGACTCCCGCACGTCGTAAGCAGCTCTTCGCTCCTGACCTTGATGCATCTCCCTTCTTCGACCAGACCCAATTTGAGGCCTTAACACGCTGCTACTGGGATGTCGACAATCTTCAGATCGAAGAGGTCGAAGACCCGGCGAAGGAGGACTAGCCATCGAGCTGTACTTTCGGCTGAAATTGATAACTCGGCCTGTCTGAGCCGCCAAGGCTGTCTTTTGTAAAAAACTTTAATCTTGCCTTGTCTTGTACTCCATGGGGAGCTTTTGTAATAGCTGTAGAGACATCTGAAATGCCTGAGTCATGCCTTTGTGCACGTATAACCCTTTTTGAATAGTCTTGCTGCAATGATATCTTTCATATGCTCTTACTCTCAACCATGCTTTCAAGGTCCATGGCGGCTTATCAGAAAAGATAAAACCTGCAAAATAAACAAGACAGAAAACTTCTGTATTGTTGTCAGGGCGGCTTATAACAGCACAACCCGGAGATGTCTTTCATGGTCTTGCGTCTTGTTTCATAATCTTTCCTTGACCCGGCTTGTCAAAACCGGAATGATATGTAAGTGTGATGTATGATGCAATGCATGACGTATGATGCAATGCACGATGCATGATGCAATGCATGATGTATGATGTTCTCTGCTCTTACAAGTCATCCAAAAAGGGGGTAAGTGGCCAACTTGCTGCACCCCAATATTGGAGAGGTTATCAAAAGAGGGGGTGAGTGGCTAACTCGCTGCACCCAATTTTGAAAAAAGGTCATCAAAGAGGGGGTAAGTATTCAACTCGCTGCACCCCAATTTGGAAAAAATCATCAAAAGAGGGGGTAAGTTCTCAACTCACTGCACCCCAATTTTGGAATAAGTCATCAAAGAGGGGGTAAGTATTCAACTCGCTGCACCCCAATTTGGAAAAAATCATCAAAAGAGGGGGTAAGTTCTCAACTCGCTGCACCCCAATTTTGGAATAAGTCATCAAAGAGGGGGTAAGTATTCAACTCGCTGCACCCCAATTTGGAAAAAATCATCAAAAGAGGGGGTAAGTTCTCAACTCGCTGCACCCCAATTTTGGAATAAGTCATCAAAGAGGGGGTAAGTATTCAACTCGCTGCACCCCATGTATGATCTGCTTGCTTGCCATTCCGGCTGTGCTCTGGACAAGGTCTATTAAGCATCTCCTCTAGAGGAATCTTACCCCTGTTAAAAGGCTGTCTATAATTCCCATTGCCCTTAGCACGGTTATTCCCAGTGTTGGTATTAGCCACTAGCTCTGACCCGCCTTCCGGGTGTTTCCGCTTTCCAGCGTTGTTACTTCCAGCCGTACCCGGCTGTTGACCCTTGCCATTGTTACCCTTCTTCCCCTGACCTGATTTCTCCTCATCAGAGCCCGAGTCCTTTGTATTGTCAGAATCTGCATACTTGGTGAGAGCCGCCATGAGCTCCCCCATGTCTTGACATGACCGCTTGAGCCGGCCAAGCTTCTGCTTCAGAGGCGTGAAGTGACAGTTCTTCTCAAGAATTAAAACCGCCTGAGCCGCCGTAATCTGCTCCGAAGAGTGGATGATAGTAGAGACCCGCCGGACCCAGTGATGAGCCGACTCGTCCTCACGCTGTACACAATGGTCCAAATCCACAATCGTCATGGGCTGCTTGCATGTTCCTTTAAAGTTTTTGATGAATTTCGCCCTTAACTCGGCCCAGGAGTGAATGGTGTTGGGTGGTAAACCTTCAACCATGTGCGAGCCGGCCCTTCCAGCATCATGATGAAATACTTGGCGCAGACCGCATCGCTAACGTCCAACATCTCCATGGCTAGCTCATAACTTTCAACCCAGGCCTCTGGAGGTAAATCAGCAGTGTAATTGGGCACCTTACGAGGACCCTTGAAATCCTTCGACAGACGCTCATTCCGCAGAGCCAGTACCAGACACGGCACCCCCACAGCCCTGGAAGTCAACCCCGCTCCTCCTGAAACGGAAGGGGCGACTGTGTGTTCCTGAGACACCGCCGCTGCCTGAGCCGCCCCTTCTCGCCGTGCTCTCACCTGATCCACCAATGTCTGAGCATCCAGAGCCGCCCGATCCACTTGCGGCGGGTTACGTTGTCGTTCGCTGCTAGAAACCGCCGGCGACTCATAACGCCGGCTGTAGCTACGGCTGTGGATGGGCGTTGAGTGCACGCGACTCCCGCTGTAATTATACTTCTCTTGCTGGGCCATCGCCGTGCGCAGGTATCCGATGGCGTTCCGCACCTCTTCTGCATAAGGCGCCTCATCGGGGATCGGAATTGTATCAAGCCTGGTTGCTGCTGCCACCATGTTCTCCGCCGGGTTAGAATAATGACCCGGCGGTGTCGGATAAAGCGGTGGCGGGTTTTGGCCCCGTCGTGGCGGGTCTTGACGCTGAACCGTCGCCCGGCTCCTAGGTATTTCCGCCGTCCGGGTTATGGCCAAAGGCACACTTCGTCCCGTTCCTGGCGTGTTGAAAAGATTCCTAGCTTCATACTGCTCCGGCAAGCGGGACTGATGTCTCATCTGCTGAACCGCCGCGGCCGACTGTTGCTCTATCTCGAGGCGAAGAGCGTCTGCCTTAAGGCGCTCCGCCTCAGCATCCATCTGAGCCTTCAGCTTGTTAACTTCCTGCTGGACCGCGGCCATCCGATCCTTCAACCTAGTGATTTCTGCATTGCGGGCCGCTTGGTTCGCAACAGTGACCTCTGTTGCCATCAAGGTTGTAAGCTCGTTCATCAGATCCAGGAGAACTTGAGCCGGGGGCGCGCCTGACCCGGACACGGTCGCACCAGCAGGTGTACTGCCCTGAGCCGCCGCTGAACAAGCCATGAAGACGGCTGCATGACTTGGCGGC
Organism: Elymus sibiricus; assembly: GCA_039707655.1. Classification (NCBI taxonomy): domain Eukaryota; kingdom Viridiplantae; phylum Streptophyta; class Magnoliopsida; order Poales; family Poaceae; genus Elymus; species Elymus sibiricus. The sequence continues at coordinate 110,009,803 of CM077670.1, forward strand.
TCGTAACCCTCCGGCTCATGGTATTCTGACTCGGAGTAAGGCTCGTCGTAGCCCCCAAGCCCTCCATCCTGAAGCTGATAGATCGATTCCGTCTCCCCACATGAAGATTCCTCCCCAGAGTAGTCGTGAGTTTCTTCCTCGGACACAGAACCCTCAAGTTCTACGCCCTGAGTGAAGCCGACGAAGACATGCTTCCTGCCCGGGTCAGAACGGGCGGGTTGCATGCTTGGGGCGGGTTGCTTGCGCCGGGCCGGCTCGACGATGTTGGTGCAGATATCCGGCCCGGGTTCAGATCCGCCAATCTTGCCGATGAAGACATGGATTCCACCGAAGGGGACCCGGAAGCCGTACTCGATTGAGTCAGCCTCAGGACCCCAGCTGGCGTCATCGATGTAAAGCTTTCCGCGGCGGCTCTTAATCATCTCGCCGACCACGTACCCCTCGCCCCCGAGGAGAGCACCCTTTGAGAACTCAACACCACCGAGCGCTAGCCCCACGGTGGGCGCCAACTGTCGTGGTTTTGTCACGGCAGATGCCCGAAGGCTTCGGTTCGGAGTCAACGCCATGGAAGTGGAATCAAAGGGGTTAAGCGGGACAAGGGACACAGTTTTACCCAGGTTTGGCCCCTCACGGTGGAGGTGAAAGCCTACGTCCTGCTTAAGCTGTATTAACTGGTATATCGAGTACAAGGGGCGGCTTGCTTGCCCTAACTCTCAATTGCTTGATCTCTCTCGCCGTAAGGCTTGTCTGTCTTTCTTAACTCCCCTTCACCCGCCGCAGGGGCTCACCTTTATATACATAGGTATAGGCCCTGGGCTTACAAGAGTCCGGGTCGGGTTACACAACGTAACCGACCCAGGTTCTACTTTCCTAGTCTTACAAGATAAGTCTTCACATGGCGGTTTACCCTTTCGGGCCTTGAGTCGCCACCAGGCTTTAGGCCTTTGAGTGGCCCATCTGTAAGTCGTCGTCTTCACGCCTTGCCTTCCTGGGCCGGCTTAGGCTCTTGCACTATGAGTCGCCAACAGGGTTAACCGCGGGGTTATATCCCCAACAGTAGTGGTTAAGGCTTTCTTAAGTGTTTCAAAGGCTTCTAGACAATCATCATCAAAAACAAATGGAACATATTTTTGTAAAAGATTGGTAAGAGGCCTAGAAATTTTAGGGAAGTCTTTAATAAATCTCCTATAAAAACCAGCATGACCAAGGAAACTTCTTATACCTTTAATATCTTTAGGACATGGCATTTTCTCAATAGAATCAACCTTAGCTTTATCAACTTCAATACCTCTTTCAGAAATTTTATGCCCCAAGACAATGCCTTCATTCACCATAAAGTGGCACTTCTCCCAATTCAAGACAAGATTAGTTTCTTCACATCTCTGCAAAACTCGATCAAGGTTGCTTAAGCAATCATCAAAAGAAGTTTCGTAAACGGAGAAATCATCCATGAATACCTCAACAATCTTTTCACAAAAGTCAGAGAATATAGCAGTCATACATCTTTGAAAGGTAGCAGGTGCGTTGCATAAACCAAAAGGCATACGTCTATAAGCATAAGTTCCAAAAGGACAAGTAAAGGTGGTTTTCTCTTGATCGGATTGTGATACAGGTATTTGAGAGAAACCAGAATATCCATCTAGGAAACAAAAATATGTATGCTTAGACAATCTTTCTAACATTTGATCAATAAAAGGTAAGGGGTAATGATCTTTCCTAGTGGCTTTGTTTAATTTTCTAAAATCAATTACCATCCTATAACCAGTTACAGTTCTTTGTGGAATGAGTTCATTTTTATCATTAGGAACAACGGTAATACCTCCTTTCTTAGGGACACAATGAACGGGACTTACCCATCTACTATCAGCTATGGGATAGATTATACCTGCTTCCAGAAGCTTTAATATTTCAGTTCTTACCACCTCCTTCATCTTAGGATTTAATCGTCGTTGGTGGTCGACAACTGGTTTAGCATCAGGCTCCATATTGATTTTGTGTTGACATAGAGTGGGACTAATGCCCTTAAGATTATCAAGAGTATATCCAATAGTAGCGTGGTGCTTCCTCAGAGTTTTTAGTAATCTCTTTTTTTCATGCTCTGAAAGGTTAGCACTAATAATAACAGGATATATCTTCTTTTCATCAAGGTAAGCATATTTCAATGTATCAGGCAATTGCTTCAATTCAAATACAGGATCACCCTTAGGTGGAGGAGGGCCTCCAAGAGTTTCAAAAATCAAATTGTGTTTAAGGATAGGTGGTTGATCAAAGAACATCTTATCTATTTCATTTCTTTCATTCATATGCATATCATTTTCATGGTCTAGCAAATATTGTTCTAACGGATCAGTAGGAGGTACGGCAATAGAAGCAAGACCAATAATTTCATCTTTACTAGGCAATTCTTTATCATGAGGTTCTCTATGAAATTTGGAGAAATTAAACTCATGAGACATACCACCAAAATCAACACTAACAGTTTCTTGAGCGCAATCAATCTTGGCATTAACAGTGTTCAAGAAAGGTCTACCAAATATAATGGGACAAAAATCATCTTGTGGAGAACCGAGGACTAGAAAATCAGTAGGGTATTTTATTTTTCCACACAAGACTTCAACATCTCTAATGATCCCAAGTGGTGTAATGGTATCTCTGTTTGCGAGCTTAATAGTAACATCAATGTCCTTTATTTCAACAGGTGCAATATCATTCATAATTTCTTGATATAAAGTAAATGGGATAACACTCACACTAGCACCCAAATCACATAAGCCATGATAACAATGATCTTCTATTTTAACAGAGACAACAGGCATGCCTACTACATGTCTGTTTTTATCTTTAGGATCTGGTTTAGCAATTCTAGCTGCTTCATCACAGAAGTAAATAACATGCCCATCTATATTATCGACCAAGAGATCTTTAACCATAGCAACATTAGGTTCAACTTTAATTTGTTTGGAGGGTCTAGGTGCTCTAATATTACTTTTGTTAACCACAGTTGAAACGTTAGCATGTTCCTTAATCCTAACAGGAAAAGGTGGTTTCTCAATATAAGCAGTAGGCACAACTGGATCAGCATGGTAAAGAATTGTTTCTTCTTTAACACTAACGGGTTCTTCTTTTAATTCAATAGGTGGGTGATATTTAAACCACTTCTCCTTAGGGAGATCAACATGAGTAGCAAAGGATTCACAAAAGGAGGCTACTATCTCAGAGTCAAGTCCATATTTAGTGCTAAACTTGTGAAAAGCATCGGTAGCCATAAAAGATTTAACACAATCAAACTCAAGTATTATACCTGACTCATTACCTTTGTCGAGTTCCCAATCTTCAGAGTTGCGTTTAATTCTTTCTAGAAGATCCCATCTGAATTCAATAGTTTTCTTCATAAAGGAGCCAGTCGAAGAAGAATCGAGCATGGTTTGATTATCATGAGAAAGCCGAGCATAAAAATTCTGTAACACAATTTTTCTTGAGAGCTCATGATTGGGGCATGTGTACATCATGTACTTAAGCCTCCCCCAAGCTTGAGCAATGCTTTCTCCTTCACGAGGCCAAAAATTATATATATAATTCCGATCACGATGAACCAAATGCATAGGATAAAATTTCTGGTCGAATTCCAGTTTCAATCGGTTCCAGTCCCATGTATCAGTATCATCACATAGCCTATACCATGTCAATGCCTTTCCCTCCAAAGATAAAGGGATTACTTTTTTCTTAACTCCATCTCCGGATAAACCTGCAAGCTTAAACAATCCAGAAATTTCATCCACATAGATCTAGTGCATATCAGGATGTACCATTCCATCTCCTGCATAAGGATTAGCTAGCAGTTTCTCTATCATACCCAGAGGAATTTCATATGAAATATTTTCAGTAGGTGCAGTAGGTTGAGGAGCAACTATTTGTATTTCCGGTCGAGGTGAAGATACCCCGAACAAACCCCTCAAAGGATTACTTTCCATAGTGACAAGTTACAGTAAACTTCAGCACGTAATATAAATGTTTCCTTACCAAATTCCACTCACCAAAGGCGCTTCACTCCCCGGCAACGGCGCCAGAAAAGAGTCTTGATGACCCACAAGTATAGGGGATCAATCGTAGTCCTTTCTATAAGTAAGAGTGTCGAACCCAACGAGGAGCAGAAGGAAATGACAAGCGGTTTTCAGCAAGGTATTTTCTGCAAGCACTGAAATTATCGGTAATGAGTAGTTTGACAGTAAGATAATTTGTAACAAGTGACAAGTAGCAATAGTAACAAAGTGACAAGTAGCAATAGTAACAAAGTAACTAGCATCAACTACAAGATGTAATCAACACTACTAGCAACCCACAGGTACCAATCTGAGGTTTTGAGACAAAGATTGAATACAAGAGATGAACTAGGGTTTGAGATGAGATGGTGCTATTGAAGATGTTGATGAAGATTGGTCCTCCCACGACGAGAGGATCATTGGCGATGTCGATGGCGACGATTTCCCCCTCCCGGACGGAAGTATCCCCGGCAGAATCTCTCCGCTGGAGAGCAAAAGTGCTCCTGCCCAAGTTCCGCCTCGAGACGGCGGTGCACCATCCCAAAAGTCTTCTCTGTATTTTTTGTAGGGCAAATGGACTTATATACCAGAAAATGGGGGCCATAGGCTGGCCAGGGGCCCCACGAGCCACCAGGGCGCGCCTGGGGGGTGGCGCGCCCTGGTGCCTCATGGGCTCCTAGGTGGCCCCCTCTGGTATTTCTTTCTTCCAGTATTTTTTATTTATTCCAAAATAAATCTCTGTGGAATTTCAGCTCATTTGGAGATGTGCAGAATAGGTATCTTTGACATAGCTTTTTCAGGTCCAGAATTCCAGCTGCCGGCAATCATCCTCCTTGTGTAAATATTGCATATTAAGAGAGGAAAGGCGTTAGAATTGCTCCACGAAGTGTTATATTGATTAAAAACACTATAAATAATAGTAGCAAAACATGATGCAAAATGGACGTATCACCAGTTCAGCATTGTGAGCCGGTCGGGACAAGGCCATCCAGGACTGAGGTGGTGCTTGGACTCCGACCCGCGACACAACGACCCGGAGTGCAAAGGTCAATGGGCCCAAGACCCCTAAGCACTTAGGATGTAGACCAGCGGGGACCTCTCTGCTGAGCCTAGGTAGGACTACATCGTGTCGATCAGCCAAGGCCGGGCATGACCCAGAAAAGTGTGTCTGGCCAGAGTTAATCGAGCGTGTTGGGTAACAGTAGTGCACCCCTACAGGGAAGTTATCTATTCGAATAGCCATGTCCACGGTAACAGGATGCTCAGTGTAGTATCCCGATCTACTACAACTTGAACTGGATACATGTTACTTTAATTAATATTGATAGCTCCGGGATCGCTTTCTCGCAGGGAGTCGAGGAAGGATCTCTGGGCTTTGCTACTACATACTTATTACTTTATGTTATGCTGCTAATCTACACTCTTCTAATGCTGCAAGATGCTGCAAGATGCTAGTCTTCGATAGGCTAGGCCTTCCCCCCTGTTCTGGCAATTCTGCAGTTTAGTCCACAGATACAACCCGTTCATTTGATACCGATGCATAGTTAGCATAGATCTGATGTAAGTCTTGCGAGTACTTTGGATGAGTACTCACGGTTGCTTTGCTACCTCTTTTCCCCATACCTGATTGCTGCGATCAGATGACGGAGTCCCGAAGACAGCTGATCCCGCCGATGACTACTACTACCCCGACAGAGCCTACTACTACGTGGAGACCGACGACCAGGAGTAGTTTAGGAGGCTCCCAGGCAGGAGGCCTGCGCCCTTTCGATCTCGATGCCGTTGTTTTGCTCAGCCTTCTTAAGGCGACCTTTGTCTAATTATGTCTGTATTTAGATACTAATGCTTTCGCTGACTCTTGTGTAATCGAGCTTATGTATTCGAGCCCTCGAGGCCCCTAGCATGTAATATAAAGCTTGTATTATTTTATTTTGTGTCTAGAGTTGTGTTGTGATATCTTCTCGTGAGTCCCTGGGCTTGATCGTGCGCATTTGCGTGTATGATTAGTGCACGATTGAGTCGGGGGCGTCACAAGTTGGTATCAGGGCTGACTGCCTGTAGGAAGCCCTTTCCAACTCCTTGGCCGAAGTTGAGTCTAGTCTTTGAAAAACTATTTTACTAACATGGCTGTGTGGCTTATGGGCCCACGTCGCCAATGGTTGGGATTAGGATCTTTTATTCCTCTCCTTTACTCTGGGATTCTGATCTCTCCTCTATTCGGGTTAAGATTTTGCTAACTCTAACATTAGGTTCTGTTTAGTCTAATCATCACTTCCAACCAGAGAGCTGGATTGTCTGCAATTATTCCTTTCCATTGGTCTGTTTAGTCTGATCATCACCTTTTCCTTTCCATTGGTCTGTTTAGTCTGATAATTCCCTGCTTATGTCAACACCCCCATGTACAACTCTGTCAGTAAGACCCTATTACTATTGTTGATGACATTCCGGTAACCACCGATGGACGAGAACCTTGCCAATTCGTCCGCCTTATTTTAACGAGCAGGAAAATGGTTCTCTTCGTCCCTCGCCCTTGGTACCGACATCGTTGCCAACATAGCTGACAAACTATCCTCTGACGTGCCTTGCTATCATGGCCATGAAAGATGTCACCGTCCTTCCTACTCTTAATCCACACCAACCACAGTTCCACAGGATCAAAACCTGACTCTTCTGTACATCCTTGATCCCGAAGATACCCTTACCCCACCTCTTAAATCTCGGGACGAGATTTCTTGTAGTGGAGGAGATTTGTAACACCCCCAGTGTTAAGCTACAGTGATCTCATGCTAATGCTGCCATATCATCATGTTCTTCTAAGCCAAGTTGCCACTTGTCCAAAATCAAGTTCAAAATTCAATTTGAAATGCAAGTCAAATATTTATTTCTTCCAGCATGCAAACAAAATAGTTCATAATTTTGCAAATAATCACTAAGTAATTGTCTTGGAGAAACCAATATTATTTGAAATATTAAATTGCCCCTAACCTAATTAAAACAGAGCCAACGGCATTTAAAATTAACCAGTTTGAAGTAAACAAATACTTAAGCCTTTGCAAATATTCCAGAAACATGTGTGAGCTATGGTTATGTTGAGTTTGATTTATGTGCTAAATTTCATAAGTAGCAAAATTCATTTGATATTAGAAATAAATAGAAAACAACATCTAAACAAATAACAGAAAAAGATAAAAAGAAAAACTAAACCGGCACTGCACTGTTGGGCTTAAGCTCAACAATGACCGACCCAGCCCGCGCACGGGGTCATCCCCTTCCTCCCGCTGTTCCCTCCATGCGTGTCAGCGCGCGCGCGCATCCGGTCGCCTCTGCCTCGTTGTCGGCCATCCCGCGGTGCATCTGGTGGATAAGGACGCCACCCCGGACGCCCCCTCGTTCCCCCACGAACCCTAGCTACTCTCCCCTCACTCCCTCACTCGCACACCTCCCCTCTACGAACGCCCGCGCAGCCGTCGTCACACCGCCGTCGTCTGCGAGGCCAGGAGCTTCCCCGAGCCCCAAGGAGTTGTCCAGAAGCTGCGCCGCCTTCTCCTGCTTTGTCTACGCCGAACATCTTGAGCTGGATCACTGAGAATCACCGCCATCGACCCATTTTCCCCAACTGCGGCCACCGGAGCTCTGCCGCTCGATCTACACCGCCTCGACCGCCCCCGACCCTTCTGAGCACGCCAACAGCTCTAGGGTGAGCTCCCGCAGCATCTCCCCCTCTCCGTTGGCTCGTGCACATCCCGTAGGCTCGATCCCCTCGAGTTCTTGCTCCGGCCTCCGCTCACCGTCGTCGTTGCCATTGCCTTAAGCCGTCCCCGCTTGAACCAGGGGCACCAGTGGACGCGCGACGTCTTGCGTGTCCGATCCATGCCCTTCGCCGTTAGAATGGTCGTCGGGGCAGCGGTTCCGACCGTCGCCGCCGCCCCTGTAGCTCGCCACCGGCACGCGCTGGTTTAAACCAGTGGGCCCTGGCCGTCAGCAGCTTAGATTAGGGCCTAACCCCTAATTAAACTAACCCCCGCCCCTAACAGCCGCTGACAACTGGGCCCCTCTGTTAAATAACGTTTCAGTTAGAGTGTGACACTGACATGTGGGTCCCAGTGCACTGTAGCAATTGTTTAACTCTATTCCAGAGACAGTCACACCTGGGCCCCACCACCACTGTTCACCCTTTGACCTGGTCAATGTTGACTGCTGAGTCAGCAGTTGACTGGCCCCACATGTCATTGACTGTGGCTGGCTGAGTCTGTGTAATAAAAGCATTTCACTGTTATAATTTGAGTTTAATAATTAATATAATTTCCAGAAATTCCAGAAAATGATTAAAACTTTGAAAAATCATATAAAATAATCCATAACTCGGATGAAAATAATTTATATATGAAAAATGGTCAAAAAAATAAGACGAATCCGAATATGTGGTCAAAATGCTTGATCATCACTCCTAACTAGATGCACATGGAACCTTCCCCTCCGGATCCATATACCGATAATCACCTAAAGCCGAGAAAATATTCCCAGATATTTTCCCGCTCCGTCTGTAACGAGTAGAACTGCGTTAGGTCACCCCCAGCACAACATATTGCCTTGTCATGCATCTGTGTGCATTTGTTTGCTTTATATTTATTGTTTCTTCCCCCTCTTCTCTCTGGTAGACCCGAGACCGACACTGCTCCTGAGTATGACTACGTCGTCGACGACCCTTCTTTCACTGTAGAGCTTCCAAGCAAGCAAAACCCGTTGAACATTCCTATATCGCCCATTCCTTCTCTCCCATGCTTGCATTAGAATTTGCTACTGTATTTGATTGCTCCTATTCTGATGCATAGCCTGATTTTGTAACCTGCTGTTGATACTTTACCTTTCGTCCTATTGCTTAGTATAGAATGGTTAGTGATCCAACAAAGGCCCCACACCCTTGACCTTGTTGCCATGCTTTACCATGAGTGACTCGATTAGTGTGATCGATGTACAGAGACCGAACACAGCACCGCACACCCTTAGTTGTACGACTCTGCAGAGCTACTATCGAGTGCCGAGGGTGATACCTCCTACCTCACTCTTGATGATATCTCTGTAGCGTAGCTAGTCGGTTGTGGGTTACTGAGGGTTATTCCTCTTTCACCACCTCCGATGAGGCCTCTGTCGTGCAGCCCGTCAAATGTGAACTTATCGAGGGTGATTCCTCCAAGTTCACCTTGACGGTTACATCGAGTGGGAATCCATCGAGGGTGATTCCTTGGATTCCCCACGATGTTATGGACACATGGGTACTTTGACCTTCACCTCAGTTCTTTGGGAAGTCGGGTTGGCCAAGAGGGCACCCGCGAGAGTTTATTGTGGCGGAATGACAGGGCAGGTGGAGACCACCTAGGAGAGAGGTGGGCCTGGTCCCTGGTCGTTGGTCCGCAGGTTACCAAGTCGGTGCGGCAGGGTGTCGGAGGTGAGCCTTGAGCCCTGTTCGTGTCCGCGAGCTCCTAATAATTCACTAACGGATTTGGGTATTTGATCTGAGTTGGCCACTGGCCTATACGCACTACCACCACGCGGGATAATGGTTTAATGGGGCCCTCGGCGCCGTATGTATCAGCCGAAAGCTCTGTCGGATGTCTAGTTCAGCATTGTGAGCCGGTCGGGACAAGGCCATCCAGGACTGAGGTGGTGCTTGGACTCTGACCCGCGACACAACGACCCGGAGTGCAAAGGGCGATGGGCCCATGACCCCTGAGCACTTAGGATGTAGACCAGCGGGGACCTCTCTGCTGAGCCTAGGTAGGACTACGTCGTGTCGATCAGCCGAGGCCAGGCATGACCCAGAAAAGTGTGTCCGGCCAGAGTTAATCGAGCATGTTGGGTAACAGTAGTGCACCCCTGCAGGGAAGTTATCTATTCGAATAGCCGTGTCCACGGTAACAGGACGCTCAGTGTAGTATCCCGATCTACTACAACTTGAACTGGATACATGTTACTTTAATTAATATTGATAGCTCCGGGATCACTTTCTCGCGGGGAGTCGAGGAAGGATCTCTGGGATTTGCTACTACATACTTATTACTTTATGCTATGCTGCTAATCTACACTCTTCTAATGCTGCAAGATGCTAGTCTTCGATAGGCTAGGCCTTCCCCCCTGTTCTGGCAATTCTGCAGTTTAGTCCACAGATACAGCCCCTTCATTTGATACCGATGCATACTTAGCATAGATCTGATGTAAGTCTTGCGAGTACTTTGGATGAGTACTCACGGTTGCTTTGCTACCTCTTTTCCCCATACCCGATTGCTGCGATCAGATGACGGAGTCCCGGAGATAGCTGATCCCACCGATGACTACTACTACCCCAATGGAGCCTACTACTACATGGAGACCGATGACCAGGAGTAGTTTAGGAGGATCCCAGGCAGGAGGCCTGTGCCCTTTCGATCTCGATGTCGTTGTTTTGCTCAGCCTTCTTAAGGCGACCTTTGTCTAATTATGTCTGTACTCATATACTAATGCTTTCGCTGACTCTTGTGTAATCGAGCTTACGTATTCGAGCCCTCGAGGCCCCTGGCTTGTAATATAAAGCTTGTATTATTTTATTTTGTGTCTAGAGTTGTGTTGTGATATCTTCTTGTGAGTCCATGGGTTTGATCGTGCGCATTTGCGTGTATGATTAGTGCACGATTGAGTCGGGGGCGTCACAGTCGCTTCCTCGTGAGGCTTCTGGTACTTCCTTGAAGCTTCGGGGGTCTCTTTTGGTCCATAAAAAATCACCATAAATTTTCAGCACATTCCGAGAACTTTTATTTCTGCACAAAAAAACAACACCACGGTAGCTCTGCTGAAAATAGCGTCAGTCTGGGTTAGTTCTAATAAAATCATACTAAGACCATATAAAATTGTTGTAAACATGGCATGAATACTTCATAAATTATAGATACGTTGGAGACGTGTCATGGGTTCAATCTTGCGGTGTCCTCACCTCATGACAGAAGGGGTAACGAGGCATGTATTGTATTGTTGCTACTAAGGATAAAGCAATGGGGTTTATTCATATTGCTTGAGTTTACTTTGTCTACATCATGTCATCTTGCTTAAGGCGTTACTCTGTTTGTTATGAACTTAATACCATAGATGCATGCTGGATAGCGGTCGATTGGTGGAGTAATAGTAGTAGATGCAGGCAGGAGTCGGTCTACTTGTCACGGACGTGATGCCTATATATGTGATCATTGCCATGAATAATGTCATAACTATGCGCTTTTCTATCAATTGCCCAACAGTAATTTGTTTACCCACCGTATGTTATTGTTTCGAGAGAGAAGCCTCTAGTGAAAACTATGGCCCCCGGGTCTACCTTAATCATATTACTAAAACTAAAAATACCTTGCTGCAATTTTATACTTTTACTTTTATTTTTATTTATCTACCACTATCAAAATTAATCCTTGCAAGTAACGAGTTCAAGGGGATTGACAACCCTCTTGCCCGCGTTGGGTGCAAGCGTTTGCTTTTGTGTGTGTACATGCTGACGACGGGAATTTGCGTGGTTCTCCTATTGGTTCGATAACCTTGGTTCTCACTGAGGGAAATACTTATCCGCTAATATATTGCTTCACCCTTCCTCTTCGGGGAAAATCCCAACGCAGCTCACAAGTAGCAGAAAAAATTTCTGGCGCCGTTGCCGGGGAGACATCATCAAATTCTCATCAGGTTCCTACATACAAATTATCAATCACTTGCTCTACTTTTTATTTGCCTTTGCCTCTCTTTTTCATTTCCCTCCACTTCTCTAAAAAAATAAAAAACACAAAAAATATTTTACTTTGCTTGTTTTTTCTACTTGGTCGTTGCTATGGCTAGTGCTTCTCTTGTTGCTTGTACCCCTGAAAATGAAGTTCTAAATTTTAAACAAGGAGAAAGTTTAAAAGATGCTTGGTATAGGATTTGCGATGCTCAAAATAGATCTACTCGTATGCAATCCACTATCGTTCTTCTTCGCAATTTTTACGTGGGTGTTACTACTTAGTATAGATTTGTGCTAGACACTATTACCGATGGTAACTTTTTGAGTAGCCACCCTATGGATGCTTTCAATGCTATGGGAAATTTAGTAGGATCACCACCTACTACTATTAATGATACATCATTGACTTTGGAACATGTTATGCAAAGGTTAGAAGTTATTGAAAATAAAATGCCTACTATTGAACATATTGAGAATCTAGACAAAAGGGTCCATAATCAAGTCACTCAATTTGGCTCAAAGGTAGGAACCACATTAAAGATGCTAAAGGAAAAGGAACCAACAATTAATGATAGAGTAGAACAAAGTCCCGCTAGAATTGATAAGTTGGAAGAAATTATTAATAATTTGGGTTCAGCTTTTTCTTCTACAAAAACTATTGAGAGGACTCCTCCAAATAGGAATTCCAAGTTTATGTATGTTCCTAAAAATAAAGGTGCTTCTCTAGTAAGGGAAACGAGGATATTAAAATGATTAGTGTGCACCCCAACTTCATTGATATGATAAAGGAACCTATTACTAAAAACAAATTCCTCAACTTTGTTCCTAGAAGTGTGATTATTAAAGATATGCATGCTAACCCTCCTAGGAAGCATGGATGCATAATTGAGGAATTAGAAACCAAAGATGATAACACTTGAAACTATGCATTATGCCTAGCTAGGGGGATAAAACAATAGCGCTTGTTGGGAGGCAACCCAATATTTATTGCAATTTTTATTTTTCTTGAGTCACACAATTATAGCTACTGTAATGATTGTGTTTTTATCTTTTAATTAGTGTTGTTTGTGCCAAGTAATTCCTTTGGGATGCTTTGAATGATAGTATAATTAATGCTGTTTGAAAAATAGAAAGTTTTGTGCCCGGTAGTTGATTTTTAATTTATTACTAGAACGTCGGTAAAATCTGAAATTTTACACAGTATTGGAGTACAATCTGTTTACGTTGTCCTAATTTTTCAGAATTTTTGGAGTTACAGAAGTATGATTTTAATTCAGATCATTACAGACTGTTCTGTTTTAGACAGATTCTATTTTTATCACATGGTGTGCTTGTTTTAATGATGATATGGGTTATATCGGGGGGTATAAGTCATGAAGAAGTTAGAATATAGTAGGTATTATGCAAGAATAAATTATGAATGAGTTTACAATAGTACCTAAAGTTTATGATATGTTTATTATACTAACGGATCTCACGAGGTTTCTGTTGAGTTTTGTGTGCTGAAGGTTTCAAGTTTTGGGTGAGATCACGATGGATGAAGGAATAAGGAGCGGCAAGACCCTAAGCTTGGGGACGCCCAAGGCACCCCAAGGTAATATTCAAGACCCAAGCGTCAAAGCTTGGGGATGCCCCGGATGGCATCCCTCTTTCGTCTACAATCTATCGGTATATTACTTGGAGCTATATTTTTATTCATCACATGATATGAGTTTTACTTGGAGCGTCTTGTGCTATAGTTTTTGCTTTGATTGCTTTTTAGTTTGCCACAATCATTGTTTGCTGGACGCACCTTTTGAGAGGGATGATACGTCTCCAACGTATCTATAATTTATGAAGTATTCATGCCATGTTTATAACAAATTTATATGGTTTTGGTATGATTTGATTAGAACTAACCCGGACTGACGTTGTTTTCAGCAGAACTACCGTGGTGTCGTGTTTTTGTGCAGAAATAAAAGTTCTCGGAATGGGCTGCAAATTTACGGTGATTTTTTATGGACCAAAAGAGACCCCCGAAGCTTCGAGGAAGGACCAGAAGAGCCACGAGGACGTGACAAGCCTGGGGGGCGCGCCCTCCTCCCCAGGGCACGCCTGGCAGGCTTGTCGCTTCCTCGTGGGCCCCTCTGGCGTGAATCCAATGCTGAAAAATCCTATAAATATAGAAAACCCCGAAAAGAAACCTAGAACTTCCACACCGCCGCCGCAAGCCTCTGTGCCAAAGCGATCTCATCCGGAGCCCTGTTCCGGCATTCTGCCGGAGGGGGAATCATCACGGGAGCCCATCTTCATCATCCCGGCGGTCTCCATGACGAGGAGGGAGTAGTTCACCCTCGGGGCTGAGGGTATGTACCGGTAGCTATGTGTTTGATCTCTCTCTCTCTCTCGTGTTCTTGATTTGGCATGATCTTGATGTACCGCGAGCTTTGTTAATATAGTTGGATCATATGGTGTTTCTTCCCTCTCTATCTTCTTGTGATGAATTGAGTCTTGCTCTTTGATGTTTCGTTATGTTGGATTGAATATTGGATTTGAGATCACTTGATGTATGTCTTGCATGTGGATACCCGTGGTGACAATGGGGTATTCTATTGAGTTACTTGATGTTTGTTTTGGTATTCAACTTGTGGATTCCCGTGGTAACATTGGGGTAATCTAGGCACATAGGTTGATACACGTTTTCGTCCTACGTTCTTTGATAGAAACTTTGGAGTGATTCTTTGTCGCACGTTGAGGGATTGTTATATGATTCAATTATGTTAGCACTGTTGAGAGATTGCACTAGTGAAAGTATGAACCCTAGGCCTTGTTTCCAAGCATTGCAATACTATTTGTGCTCTGTTTTATCACTTGCTACCTTTCTGTTTTTTTTTATTTTCAGATTACAAAAACCTATATCTACTATCCATACTACACTTGTATCACCATCTCTTCGCCGAACTAGTGCACCTATACAATTTACCATTGTATTGGGTGTGTTGGGGACACAAGAGATTTGTTGTACTTGATTGCAGGGTTGTTTGAGAGAGACCATCTTCATCCTACGCCTCCCACAGATTGATAAACCTTAGGTCATCCACTTGAGGGAAATTTGCTACTATCCTACAAAACTCTGCACTTGGAGGCCCAACAACGTCTACAAGAATAAAAGTTGCGTAGTAGACATCAAGCTTTTTTCTGGCGCCGTTGCCGGGGAGGTGAGTGCTTGAAGGTATATCTTTAGATCTTGCAATTGAATCTTTTAGTTTCTTGTTTTATCACTAGTCTGGTTTATAAAAGAAAACTAAAAAATGGAATTGAGGTTGCCTCAAATGCTTCACCTTTATAATGTCTTTCTTGAAAATGATGGATCAGAAAATTGTGCCAAATTGTTAGAAGAAGAATTCAATAAAATGTTTGGCATAAAATCTTTGAATGATAAGCATGATTGCAATGTTATTAGTATGTCTTCTTTGAATATCCATGATGCTAATGATATGCAAAGCCATAAGCTTGGGGATACTATGTTTGATGAATATGATGTTTTTAGTCCCCCTAGTTTTGATGAGCAAATTTATTATGATGATTGCATGCCTCCTATTTATGATGATTACAATGATGAAAGTGGGTTTGGAAGAGTGTCAACTTTATGTAATAATGATGCCACTAATTTGGAGGGTGTTGAATCTTATTACAATATTGATAAAAGTGGATTTGGAGAGGTCATGACTTTATTTAGTGATGAATCCACTATTTTGGAAGAGGTTTCAATTGATTATGACAACAAAGTTGCTATCAATGATGATTATGGTGATGACATGTATGCTATAAAGAATAATGATAACCATGAAACTTGTCATCATGATTTTAATTTTCAATTGGATTATGCCAATCAAGTATCACATGATAGTTATTTCATTGAGTTTTCTCCCACTGTTATTGATGAGAATAGATTTGCTTATGTGGAGAGTAATAAAATTTATATGCTTGTAGATCATGAAAAGAATGCTTTATGTGATAGCTATATTGTTTAATTCATTCATGATGCTACTGAAAATTATTATGAGAGACGATCATATGCTTGTAGGTGTTGCAATAACATCAAGTTTCCTCTCTTTATGTTGAAAGTTTTGAAGTCATGCTTGTTTTGCCTTCCTATGCTAGTTGATTCTTGCTCCCATAAATTATTTGCTCACAAAATCCCTATGCATAGGAAGTGGGTTAGGCTTAAATATGCTAGTCATATGCTTCATGATGCTCTCTTTGTGTTTCAATTCTTTACTTTTATGCGTGCATCATTGAAATCATCATGCCTAGCTAAAAGGCATTAAAGAAAAGCGCTTGTTGGGAGGAAACCCAATACTTATACCTACTATTTTTGTGTGTTCACATGATTAAGGTACTGTAGTAATCATGTTTTATATGTTTTCTTTCAATAATGTGCCAAGTAAAGCCTTTGGGATAGTGTGGATACTTGTTGATTTGATTCTATGCAAAAACAGAAACTTTTGCGTCAAGTTCTGGAATTTCTGTTTTGTACTGGTGCGCTATAAAATTCTGAAATTTTTACACAGTATTGATTTACAAATTTTTTACGTTTTCCTAATTTTTCAGAGTTTTTGGAGTTACAGAAGTATGACTTTAATTCAGATCATTACAGACTGTTCTGTTTTTGACAGATTCTGTTTTCAATGCATAGTTTGCTTGTTTTATAGTTTCTATGTCTTATATTGGTCAATATAAATTGTAGAAATGATAGAATACAGTAGGAATTATGTGGGAACAATTATGAATCTTGTCTTGACAGTACCCAAGTGAATGATTTGTTTTATTATACTAACGCATCTCACGAAGTTCCGTTAAGTTATATGTGATTGAAGTTTTCAAGTTTTGGGTGAGATAACGATATGAGAAGAATAAGGAGCGGCAAGAACCTAAGCTTGGGGATGCCCAAGGCACCCCAAGATAATATTCAAGGAAGACTCAAGCGTCCAAGCTTGGGGATGCCCCGGAAGGCATCCCCTCTTTCATCTTCAACATTATCGGTAACCTCACTCGGAACTATATTTTTTTTCGTCACATAATATGTGTTTTTCTTGGAGCATCATTTTTTTTTGATATATTATTGATGTTATCAATAATCATGTTTTGTATCTATTAGTTCAATAAAATGCCAATTATAGCCTTTAGCATACTCAGTTTGCAAGTTTATGTGTTGCTGTTTGAAAACAGAAAGTTTTTTGTTATGTCCTGAATTTATGTGAACTGTCAGAACATGATAAAAATATGAAATTTTTACATAGTAAGCATGCATGAGTTCTCTGTCATGTGGTAATTTTTCAGAATTTTTGAGTTAGGTAAGTATGAATTTTTATTCCCCCTTTACAGACTGTTCTATTTAGACAGATTTCGGTTATAGTTGCATTGTTTGCATATGTTTGCTTGTTTAATGTTTCTATTTGTGGATAGGAGTATTAAATATGCAGAGGCATTTAGTATGCAATGTTTAATTATAATTTTTGTGATTTTCTACAGTAGATAATGTTAAGGTTTTGAGTTGATTTATACTAACTTATCTCACGAGTTCTTGTTGAGTTTTGTGTGGATGAAGTTTTTAAGATATAGGAGAAGCCATGATATGAGAGGAATTAAGGATACACAAGAACTCAAGCTTGGGGATGACCAAGGCACCCCAAGATAATATTCCAAGAAGTCTCAAGCAACTAAGCTTGGGGATGCCCCGGTGGGCATCCCACCTTTCTTCATCAACACCTATCGGTTAGCCTAAGTTTTTACTTGTTCACATGATATGTGCTATTCTTGGAGTGTCCTTTTATTTTTATTTTGTTTGTTTGAATAAAATATTTAGATCTGAAAGTTTTAAATGAGAGAGATTCCTCACATAGCTACTTAATCGTTTAACTACTCATTGATCTTCACTTATATCTTTTGGAGTGGTTTGTCATTTACTCTCGCTCTTCACTTATATCCTAAGAGTAAATTGTTGAATGAATTGAATATCATAAAGTTGAAATTATATGTGCTTCATATGCTTGTCCCATGGGGAGTAGTGACTTCACAAATAAGAAGTATAAGTGGTAATATTTATTGAAAGTTAGCAAACACGGCATTGGTCACTTGAACAATTCATGAAAGAATATTGAAGGAAGAGAGATTTCACATATAAATATACTATCTTGGACACCTTCTATGATTGTGAGCCCCCATTAATTATTTTCAACCTTGATCAAGTAGTTGATGTTGGACAAGGAAGACAACGTAATGGGTTATGTTTGATTATATTCACATAGAAGTTATATGTTCTTGGATCCTCTAACATGTGGTGCTTGCTCCTAATCTTTTGCTAGCCAAAATTTCGTACTAAGTAGAAATACTACTTGTGCATCCAGAAACCCTTAAACCCAGTTTCTTGCCATGAGAGTCCACTATATCTACCTATGGATTGAATAAGATCCTTCAAGTAAGTTGTCATTAGTGCAAAAAGCAATAAAAATTGCTCGTAAATATGTATGATCTTTTATTGTAAGGGAAAATAAGCTTTGTACGAACTTGTGATGGTAAAGAAATAAAAGCGACGGACTGCATAATAAAGGTTGCTATCACAAGGGGCAATATAAAGTGATGTTCCTTTGCATTAAGAGCTTGCACATTCAAAAATAAAAAGCGCATGACAACCTCTGCTTCCCTCTGCGAAGGGCCTATCTTTTACTTTATGTATTTACTTTTATGCAAGAGTCAATAGTGTTCTTCTCTATTCCATTTTTATTTTCTCTATTGGCAAGCATCATGTGGTAGGGAATGATCCAGGCACATATATCTAGTTGAATATAGGTGATCATGAGTTATTATTGTTGACATTATCCCTGAGATAAATAAGTTGGGAGGTAAAACATTAAGCCCCTATCTTCCTATGTGTTTGACTGAAACAGTTTGTTCTAAAAATATGCTTTGAGTGTCAGCAATCATGGAAGACTATATGATAGTTGAGTATGTGGAATTTTCTAAATCAAAGCTCTTACATAGACCCTTCCTGAAAATAAGATGAATTGCAATTGTGATGACTGAGAACATAGTTTGTTAGTTTTCAAGAAAGTTTATGATCTATACTTTAACATGTGAATAGCTTGCTACTTGATCATGAGAAGTTTTATGAGATGAGCTATAGTTTATGATATATAATTATGCTAGAAAAAGTGCTTGGAATTATCATTGATCAAACTTATGCACTATGCTAGCATTCACACTTCATAAATTATTTCTTTTATCATTTACCTACTCGAGGACGAGCAGGAATTAAGCTTGGGGATGCTGATACATCTCCAACGTATCTATAATTTATGAAGTATTCATGCCATGTTTATAACAATTATATATGGTTTTGGTATGATTTGATTAGAACTAACCCGGACTGACGCTGTTTTCAGCAGAATCACCGCGGTGTTGTTTTTTTTGTGCAGAAATAAAAATTCTCGGAATGGGCTGAAAATTTACGTTGATTTTTTATGGACCAAAAGAGACCCCCGAAGCTTCGAGGACTTACCAGAAGAGCCACGAGGATGCGACAAGCCTGGGGGGCACGCCCTCCCCCAGGGCGCGCCGGGCAGGCTTGTTGCTTCCTCGTGGCCCCCCTGACATGAATCCAACGCTGAAAAATCCTATAAATATAGAAAACCCCGAAAAGAAACCTAGAACTTCCATGCCGCCGCTGCAAGCCTATGTACCGAAGGGATCTCATCCGTAGCCCTGTTCTGGCACTCTACCGGAGGGGGGAATCATCACCGGAGGCCATCTTCATCATCCCGACGGTCTCCATGACGAGGAGGGAGTAGTTCACCCTCGGGGCTGAGGGTATGTACCGGTAGCTATGTGTTTGATCTCTCTCTCTCGTGTTCTTGATTTGGCATGATCTTGATGTACCGCGAGCTTTGTTAATATAGTTGGATCATATGGTGTTTCTTCCTTCTCTCTCTTCTTGTGATGAATTGAGTCTTGCTCTTTGAGGTTTCGTTATGTTGGATTGAATATTGGATTTGAGATCACTTGATGTATGTCTTGCATGTGGATACCCATGGTGACAATGGGGTATTCTATTGAGTTACTTGATGTATGTTTTGGTATTCAACTTGCGGATTCCCGTGGTGACATTGGGGTAATCTAGGCACATAGGTTGATACACATTTTCGTCCTACGTTCTCCGATAGAAACTTTGGAGTGATTCTTTGTCGCACGTTGAGGGATTGTTATATGATTCAATTATGTTAGCACTGTTGAGAGATTGCACTAGTGAAAGTATGAACCCTGGGCCTTGTTTCCAAGCATTACAATACCGTTTGTGCTCCGTTTTATCACTTGCTACCTTGCTGTTTTTTTATTTTCAGATTATAAAAACCTATATCTACTATCCATACTACACTTGTATCACCATCTCTTCGCCGAACTAGTGCACCTATACAATTTACCATTGTATTGGGTGTGTTGGGGACACAAGAGATTTCTTGTATTTGATTGCAGGGTTGTTTGAGAGAGATCATCTTCATCCTACGCCTCCCACAGATTGATAAACCTTAGGTCATCCACTTGAGGGAAATTTGCTACTGTCCTACAAAACTCTGCACTTGGAGGCCCAACAACGTCTACAAGAATAAAAGTTGCATAGTAGACATCAAGGGACACACGTTTATCGTGATTTGTTAGAATACTCTATGTGCTTCACTTATATCTTTTGAGCTAGGCAGTTGCTCTAGTGCTTCACTTATATCTGTTAGAGCACGGCGGTGGTTATATTTTATAGAAACAATTTTACTCTCATGCTTCACTTAAATCTTTTTGAGAGTTTAATAAATAGTAATGGCAATATGCACGTGTTATAAGACTAGTCCAAAAAGGATAGGTATTCAAGGGGGGTATAATAAACACTTTCATGTAGATCACTAAATATGAAACGTGTGGTTTAATTGTATTGATGTCGTAATATGAAAGGATATTGGTTCATGATCATTGGTTAGTAGAAATATCGGTATTAAAGCTTGTTATTAACTTCTCATCTAAGTGTTGGTCATGGCATGGTGGGGAGGTTTGAGCATTTTTATGTCTGATTGAAATTCTTGAGTGCTATTATAATCGGGGGTGCGCGATGGTTAACTCCTACCAACCTCCTCCCTAGGGGCATGCGAGTAGTACTTTGCTTCGAGGGCTAATAGCCTTTCACAATAAGTATATGAGTTCTTTATGACTAATGTGAGTCCATGGTTTATACGCACTCCTAACTTTCCGCAATTTGCTAGCCTCTTCGGTACCGTGCATTGCCCTTTCTCACCTCGAGAGTTGGTGCAAACTTCGCCGGTGCATCCAAACCCTGTGATATGATACGCTCTATCACACATAAGCCTCCTTATATCTTCCTCAAAACAGCCACCATACCTACCTATCATGGCATTTCCATAGCATTCCGAGATATATTGCCATGCAACTTCCACCGTTCCCTCTCATGACTTGTGTGTTCATCATCATATTGCTTTGCATGATCATATAGAGCTGACATGATATTTGTGGCAAAGCCACCGTTCATCATTGTTATACATGTTATGCTAGATCATTGCACATCCTGGTACATTGCCAGAGGCATTCATATAGAGTCATTTCATATCAGTTTATTGAGTTGTAATATCGAGTTGTAAGTAAATAAAAGTGTGATGATCATCATTATTAGAGCATTGTCCCAGTGAGGAAAGGATGGTGGAGACAATGATTCCCCCACAAGTCAGGATGAGACTCTGGACGAAAAATATAAATAAAAATAAAAAAAGAGGCCAAAAAGAGCCCAACAAAAAAAATGAAATGAGAGAAAAGAGAGAAGGGGCAATGTTACTATCCTTTTTACCACACTTGTGCTTCAAAGTAGCACCATGTTCTTCATATAGAGAGTCTCCTATATTGTCACTTTCACATACTAGTGTGAATTTTTCATTATAGAACTTGGCTTGTATATTCTGATGATGGGCTTCCTCAAATGCCCGAGGTCTTCATGAGCAAGCAAGTTGGATGCACACCCACTTAGTTTCCGTTGAGCTTTCATACACTTATAGCTCTTAGTGCATCTGTTGCATGGCAATCCTACTCCTCGCATTGATATCGATAGATGGGCATCTCCATAGCCAGTTGATCCGCCTAGTTGATGCGAGACTTTCTTCCTTTTTGACTTCCCTTATTGATCTCTACCACCACATTCTATTCCACCTATAGTGATATATCCATGGCTCACGCTCATGTATTGCGTGGAGTTGAAAATGCTGAAGCGCGTTAGAAGTACGATCCAATTGCCTGGTTTAACACCGGGGTGCTCATGATTTATATTTATGCGGTGAAGGCGGAGTCATGCCATGATAACATGATAAAATGAGTTGGGATAACATACGTTAAATCGTATATTTTGAAAGTTTAATGATTATGTTTCTTATATTCATGGATATTATTATGTTGATATTATTACTTCATCATTTCTCATCATTTATACCGTAAAGAGATTACATGATAAACATGTTAGGTAGCATTCAACATCAAAAATTCTGTTTTTATCATTTACCTACTCGAGGACGATCAGGAATTAAGCTTGGGAATGTTGATACGTCTCAGACATACCTATAATTTTTGATTGTTTCATGCTATTATATTATCAATCTTGTATACTTTATATGCTTTAATATGCAATTTTATATCATTTTTGGGAACTAACCTATAACCCAGTGCCTAGTGCCAGTTGCTATTTTTTGCCTGTTTGGGTTTTCCAGGAAATCGGTACCAAATGGAGTCCAAACGCTACGAAACTTTTTGAAGATTTTTTTCTGGACATAAGAGAACCTAGAAGCTTCGGGAGGAGACCAGCCGGCAAACAAGGAGACGGCAAGGCAACAGGGCGTGCCCTGGGGTGTAGGCGCGCCCTGTTACCTTGTGGGCCCCATGTGGCTCCATCTGACCTAATTCTACTTCTATAAATTCTCAAATATTGGGAAACCCCAGAGAGCCACCCGAAACAATTTTTCCGCAACCGCAAGTCTCTGTTCTTCCGCGATCCCATCTGGAGGCCTTTTCCGGTACTCTGCCGGAGGGGGGATCGATCATGGAGGGCTTCTACATCAACCTTACTGCCCTTCCGATGATGTGTGAGTAGTTCATCATAGACCTACGGGTCCATAGCTAGTAGCTAGTAGCTAGATGGCTTCTTCTCTCTCTTTGATCTTCAATACAATGTTCTCCATGATCTCCATGGAATTCTATCCGATGTAATCTTTTGCGGTGTGTTTGTTGGGATCCAATGAATTGTGGGTTTATGATCAGATTATTCATTGAAAGTAATTGAGTCTTTTCTAAATTTTATTATGCATGATTTTGATAGCTTTGTATTTCTCTCTGATCTATCCGTTTGGTTTGGCTAACTAGATTGATTTATGTTCAGTGGGAGAGGTGCTTTGTAGTGGGTTCAATCTTGCGGTGTTCTCACCTCGTGACAGAAGGGGTAGCGAGGCATGTATTGTATTGTTGCTACTAAGGATAAAACGATGGGGTTTATTCATATTGTTTGAGTTTACTTTGTCTACATCATGTCATCTTGCTTAAGGCATTACTCTATTTGTTATGAACTTAATACCATTGATGCATGCTGGATATCGATCGATTGGTGGAGTAATAGTAGTAGATGCAGGCAGGAGTCGGTCTACTTGTCACGGAAGTGATGCCTATATATGTGATCATTGCCATGAATAACGTCATAACTATGCGCTTTTCTATCAATTGCCCAACAGTAATTTGTTTACCCAACGTATGCTATTGTTTCGAGAGAGAAGCCTCTAGTGAAAACTATGGCCCCGGGTGCACCTTAATCATATTACTAAAACTAAAAATACCTTGCTACAATTTTATACTTTTACTTCTCTTTTTATCTATCTACCACTATTAGAATTAATCCTTGCAAGTAACGAGTTCAAGGGGATTGACAACCCTCTTGCCCGCGTTGGGTGCAAGCGTTTGCTTTTGTGTGTGTAGGTGCCGACGATGGGAATTTGCGTGGTTCTCCTATTTGTTTGATAACCTTGGTTCTCACTGAGGGAAATACTTATCCGCTACTATATTGCTTCACCCTTCCTCTTCGGGGAAAATCCCAACGCAGCTCACAAGTAGCATGACTCCACGTTAATATCACAACACAACTCTACGACACAAATTTAAACATAAAACTTTATATTACAAACCAGGGTCACGAAGACCCATAATACATCAGTACAGATAGCAAGTTAAGTCTGGGTATAGACTAGTTAAACAAGTTTTGCCTTAAGAAGGATGAGCATAACAACAACACTAGATCGAAAAGGCGCAGGCCTCCTGCCTGGGACCTCCACGTAGTAAGCACCCTCGGAACCACCTGCATCCGTGGTGCTACCAGCTGTTGCAGTAAACGGGTTGAATGAAAAGAATAGCAAAGCAACGGTGAGTACTCATCCAAAGTACTCGCAAGACTTACATCAGATCTATACTAGATATGCATCGGTATCAAAGGAATGGGGCTATATCTTTGGACTATACTGCAGAAATGCCAGAATAAGGGGGAGAAGCTCAAGGTAACAAAGACTACCAGCATCTTGCAACAATAAAAGAGAGAAGTGTAATTGATACTAACTTGTACTTACATAGAGCAACAACCTACGCAGAGATCCTTTCCTCGTCTCCCTGAGAGAAAGCGATCACGGGGTATTCCTATCTATTATCTTGGTGTGTTTTATCAAGTATCCGGTTTAAGTTGTAAGAGGTCGGGATACGACTCCAAGTCGTCCTATTACCGTGGACACGACTATTCAAATAGTTTAACTTCCCTGCAGGGTTGCACCACATAACCCGGTACGCTCGATTACCCTATGGCCGGACACACTTTTCTGGGTAATGCCCGACCTCAAGCAATCAACACACCGAAG
Source organism: Elymus sibiricus (assembly GCA_039707655.1). Taxonomy (NCBI): domain Eukaryota; kingdom Viridiplantae; phylum Streptophyta; class Magnoliopsida; order Poales; family Poaceae; genus Elymus; species Elymus sibiricus. The sequence goes on from CM077670.1 coordinate 110,034,534, forward strand.
TCCTACCTCAGCTCTTTCTAGAGAGGTCACCCACTAGTCTACATTCTAAGCGTGAAGGGTTAATCGGCCGCTCACCCTAAGCACTCCTGGCACATTGAGAGACTGGTCGGGGACCAGGCCCACCTTTGCATCAGCAATAGGTAGTATCGCCTCACCCCAACAATCAGCCCAACATCTCTGAACTGTGACATCTGGGTAGCTTTCGGGAGGAACTGATGACGCCGAGGGCCCCATAACCATTATCCCACGTGGCGGTTAATGCGTATATGACAATGACAATCTCATATCAAATACCCAAATCTCGTTAAGCATGTTATTGTTAAGTAACCATGGACACCGACCAGGGCCCAGGGCCACCTCTCTCTGGATGGTCTCCACCTGCCATGTCGTTCTGCCACAGTGAATCACTCGGGGTTGTCGGGAACCCAGGCCCATCACTACTTGGATGGTACCACCTGTCCCTTTAGCCCCAGTCTGAACATAATCATAAGTAGTGCGGTAATATAAATATATATCCGTGATCATCGCCCAGAGGGATCACAACCCGATAGTATAGCATGGCAAACGGACAAGGGTGTAGGGCCACTGGTGGGACTCTAGCATAACTAAACTAAGCATGATAGGATAGCAGGTAAAGTATCAACAACAGCTAACACCAACAAGCTATGCATCAGAATAGGATCTACCGATAAGACATCAACTGAACCGACACTCTAATGCAAGAAGTAGAGATAAAGAATGGGCGATATCGGAATGATCAAGGGGGGTTGCTTGCCTGGAAGCTCTGTTGAGTAGGTCTGATCGTTAGGGGCGTAGTCGTACTCAGGGTCTACGATAGTCTCGAGATCTACCGATAAGAAGCAAATGCGGGCACAAAATAAATAATGGGCAATCAAATGTAGGACAAAATGCATGTCATGAAAAAATGTGCTCTAGTGCATTACTAAACATTTTAATTGAATATTTTCCCAAATTCAAGCACTATTCATTTAATGATCTGGATGCAAAATGTCAAGACTCATTATATTAGAGTGCTTTGTCATGCATGCAAATGACATATTCAGATTCCTTATATTTTTCTGATCAACTTTCATATATAAATTATTCTCATCTGAGTTATAGATTATATTCTATGAATTTTCAAAATTTTATTGATTTTTTGAATTTATTTTAATTCAAAATATTAATTGGATAAAATGCTATGGGTACACAGAAGTGTACCCGGCAGTGTGCAACAGAGGCTGGCAGTGGGGCCAGGTCAACTGCCCAGTCAGCATGGTTAACTGGGGTAGTGGGGCCCAGGTGTCAATGACTATGGCTAGATTAAATGGTTAACCAGAGTTAATTAGCAGTGGGGGTCCCACCTATCATAGAGACAGATGTTTAACATGTTAATTATTTAACTAAAATAGGCTAATTAGTGGTAGAGCCCATAGCCAGCGACTGTTAACTAGGCAATTAGTGGCTAACTAATTTCCTGACGGCTGGGGCCTACCTGTCGGTGACCCAGCCGGAGTTTGAACGCCAGCGCATGCACCGGTGACCAATGATACGTCTCCATCGTATCTTCTTTTCCAAACACTTTTGCTCTTGTTTTGAACTCAAATTTGCATGATTTGAATGAAACTAACCCGGACTGACGTTGTTTTCAGCAGAACTACCATGGTGTTGTTTTTGTGCAGAAATCAAAGTTCTCAGAATTGGATGAAACTTTTTAGAGATTTTTTATGGAATAAATAAAAATTACTGGCACAAGAATCAACAGAAGAGGGGCCACCTGTTGCCCACAAGGCAACAAGGCGCGACCCCCCCCCCTAGGGCGTGCCCTGATGCCTTGTGGGGCCCACAGGCGGCCGTCTGACCTAACTCCAATGCTATAAATTCACTTTCCCCGAGAAAAAAAATAAGAGAAGAAGTTTCATCGTGTTTTACGATACGGAGCCGCCGCCACCTCCTACTCTTCATCGGGAGGGCTGATCTGGAGTCCGTTCGGGGCTCCGGAGAGGGGGATTCGACGTCGTCGTCATCATCAACCATCCTCCATCACCAATTTCATGATGCTCACCACCGTGTGTGCATAAGTTCTCCATAGGCTTGCTGGATGGTGATTGGTTGGATGATATTTATCATGTAATCGAGTTAGTTTTGTTAGGGCTTGATCCCTAGTATCCACTATGTTCTGAGATTGATGTTGCTATGACTTTGCTATGCTTAATGCTTGTCACTAGGGCCCGAGTGCCATGATTTCAGATCTGAACCCTTTATATTTTCATGAATATATTTGTGTTCTTGATCCTATCTTGCAAGTTGTATGCACCTATTACGTGTTATGATCCGCATACCCCAAGGTGACAATAATTGGGATTCTTTTCGGTGATTACCGTAGTTTGAGGAGTTCATGTATTCACTAAGTGCTAATGCTTTGTTCCGGTTCTCTATTAAAAGGAGGCCTTAATATCCCTTAGTTTCCTTAAGGACCCCACTGCTACAGGAGGGTAGGACAAAAGATGTCATGCAAGTTCTTACTATAAGCACGTATGACTATATACGGAATACATGCCTACATTACATTGGTGAATTGGAGCTATTGTGTATCACCCTAGGTTGTGACTGTTATATGATGAATATCATCCAACATAATTATCCATCACCGATCCAATGCCTACTCTTTTCGCATATTGATCTTTGCTAAGTTACTTTGCTACTGCTGCTGTTACAATCACTACAAAACTGCTATTGTTACTGTTTCTGTTACTATTGCTACTGTTACTACTGTGCTACTAAACACTTTGTTGCAGATATTTAGTTCTCCGGGTGTGGTTGAATTGACAACTCAACTTCTAATACTCACAAATATTCTTTGGATCCCCTTGTGTCGAATCAAAAATTTGGGTGAAATACTACCCTCGAAAACTGTTGCGATCCCCTATACTTGTGGGTTATCAAGACCTTTTTCTGGCGCCGTTGCCGGGGAGCATAGCTCTATTTGTTGAGTCACTTGGGATTTATATCTGTTGATCACTATGAAGAATCTGAAAGACGCTAAGACCAAGATCATTCCCTCTAAGACGAGGGGAGGTAAGGAACTGCCATCACACTCTGCACTTGATTCACCTTCTATTTTGAGTAGGCTTCTGACACCACCACCTGCTATTCATGCTGATATGTCGCAAATAATTTATGACACTACTTCTGCTATAAATGATACTCATGATGATGCTAGGTCTATGCTTGATAATACTGTGCCACTAGGTGAATTTCTTGATGACCAACTTGCTAAAGCTAAAGAAATTGAGAATGCAGAAAATGTTGAAACTCTTGAAAATTATGGTTCACCTATTATGCCTAGTCCTCCTACTAGAGTTGACATGCCTAAGATACCTGATGGTTATGTTTTTGATGGAGAGACAGCTAGGGTAATTCTTGCTTGTAATGACAGAGATGATGTTAGAAAATTGCTTGCTGAGTTGAAAGAAAAATCTATAGGGAGAGAATGAAATATGATCCTAAGTTTGCTACCTCTCCCATATTTGTTACTGAAAAGGATTATGAATTCTCTGTCGATCCTGAGTTAATTACTTTAGTTGAATCTGATCCTTTTCATGGTTATGAAACTGAAACTGTTGTGGCACACCTTACTAAGTTGAATGATATTGCCACCTTATTTGCTCATGAGGAAAAAATTCGCTATTACTATATTCTTAAGTTGTTTCCTTTCTCATTAAAGGGTGATGCTAAGAAATGGTTTAATACTCTTGCTCCTGGTTGTGTGTGTAGTCCCCAGGATATGATATATTACTTCTCTGAAAAATATTTTCCTGTTCATAAGAAACAAGTTGCCTTACAGGAAATATTTAATTTTGTGCAAACTGAAGAAGAGAATCTCCCTCAAGCTTGGGGGAGGCTTCTCCAATTACTTAATGCTTTGCCTGATCATCCTCTTAAAAAAATGAAATACTTGATATCTTTTATAATGGACTAACCGATGCTTCTAGGGAACGGACTGTTGGATAGGCTGAAGAACTATTGAATAATATATTGAGAAATGCCGATGATTGGACACTTCCTGAACTTCCACCTAAGCCAACTCCGAAGAAAAGAGGTATTCTATTACTTAGTCCAGAAGATATGCAAGAAGCTAAGAAATCTATGAAGGAAAAAGGTATTAAAGCTGAAGATGTTAAGAATCTACCACCTATTGAAGAAATACATGGACTTGATATCCCGACACAGGTAGTAGAGGTAAATTCTCTTCGTAGATTTGATGAAAGTGATATTCCCTATAACAAGTCTGCTAGTCAATGCTTGGATGAATTTGATAACTACGTCATTAAGCAAGAACATTTCAATATGTATGTTAGCAATCAATTAAAATGAAATGCCATCATGATTGATCGTTTGAGTGATTTGATGTTTAGAACTGCTAATGATGTTAAATGCTTGAGTAAACATGCTTCTATGGTTCAGACTCAGTTAGAACAAATAGCTAAGTCACAAAATGATTTGCTTGATGAGATGAATAATAAAATGAATAATCATGTTGTTAGAGTTGTCACTAGAGGAGGTAGAATGACTCATGATCCTCTATATCCTGAAGGTCATCCTTAAAGAATTGAGCAAGATTCTCAAAGAAATAATATCGATGTGCCTAGCCCATCTAAGAAGAAAAAGAAAAACAAAAATGATAGGACTTTGCATGCTTCTAGTGAACCTGAGATAGAAAAATCTCCTGAGAACCAAAATGATGCTTCTATTTCTGATGCTGAGATACAATCTAGTAATGAACATCCACCTAGTGATAATTATAATGATAATGAAGATGTTCATGTTAATGCTCAACCAGATAATGATGTAGAAATAGAACATGCTGTTGATCTTGATAACCCACCTCCTAAGAATAAAATATATGATAAAAGAGACTTCGTTGCTAGAAAACATGGAAAGGAAAGAGAAACATGGGTTCAAAAACCTATGCCTTTTCCTACTAAACCATCTAAAAACATGGATGAGGAAGATTTTGAGCGCTTTGTTGAAATGCTTAGACCTATCTTTTTGCACACTTGCTTGATTGATATGTTGAAAATGTCGCCCTATGCTAAATATATGAAAGATATTGTCACTAATAAAAGGAAGATACCTGAAGCTGAAATTTCCACCATGCTTGCAAATTATTATTTTAAGGGTGGAGTACCTAAAAAGTTAGGAGATCCCGGAATACCTACTATACCAAGCTCCATTAAGAGAAGTTATGTTAAAACTGCCTTATGTGATTTGGGAGCCGGTGTTAGTGTTATGCCTTTCTCTTTATATAGTAGACTTGATTTGAATGAGCTTGCACCTACTGAAATATCTTTGCAAATGGCTGATAAATCAATTGCTATACCTATTGGAATTTGCGAGGATGTGCCTGTTGTTATTGCAAATGTTACTATCTTAACAGACTTTGTTATACTTGATATGCCCGAGGACGACAACATGTCGATTATCCTTGGAAGACCCTTTTTGAATACTGCAGGGGCTGTTATTGATTGCAATAAAAGCAAGGTCACTTTTCATGTCAATGGTAATGAGCATACGGTTTATTTCCCAAAGAAACAAACTTCAGTGAATGGTACCAATTGTATTGAAAAGGTTTCGAGAATCACTATTGGAGGATTCAAATTTCCTCTTCCTACTGTCAAAAAGAAATATGAAATTCTTATTGTTGGGGAGATGCATATCCCCGTTGAGTTAACTTAGTGTTATACGAAAGTTCTTCGGTTTCATGTTACTCGGAAATAGTTTGTTAATAAGACTTGATCAACCTTATTAATGGATTCTTTTTGAGGGGCATGTGGTCGATGAATTTAGTAAGCACAACTTTCTGTAACCATAATTTACTTTTCTGTTATTTTTAGTTTAATAAAATAAAATGCCATGATTATCCTGTTTTCTGAATTATCCGTGCAATAAAAAAATGGCCAAAAATAAAAGTGCTCAGAATGCAATAAAATTTTAACATGATTTTTTCTGGAATATATAAGAATTTTTGGCACTGAAAACAACCCACGGGGGTGCACCAGTTGCCCACAAGGAAACAGGGCGCGGCCACCCCCCCAGGGCGCGCCAAGATGCCTTGTGGGTCCCACAGGGACCCACTCACTTATCTATTCATCCCACTTCATCTCCTACCTCCAGAAAAATCGTGGTAGTTCTCTCTCTCTCGTGTTCTTGCTCCCAAGCCTGAGATTTTCGATCTCTTTGCTCGGAGCCCCGTTTCCGAAACTGTTTTGAGGGATTGCTCCTTGGTATGTGACTCTCCCATTGCTCCAATTAGTTTTTGCTTTAGTGGATTATATTTTGCATAAATTGCTGCTATTGGTGCTATTGAAAATGAGCTTGCATGTTAAATTCTTTGAGTTCTAAGTAGTTTGAATGCTTGATATAGCCTCTAGGCACTTGTATGGGTAGTTGCTATCAATCTTGTGAAGTTTTGTTAACATCTTTTATTGGTCCAAATTTTTTTAGAAATTTGTTCTTAGCAAAATGAACTTCCTTCGGAGAGGTTCTTCGAGCTGGAGCTCCAAGGGTGTCCTTCGAGATGCCTATGACCACGACCTCAACATTCCGCGCAGGACAGAGGTCCGACCGTGCGAGTGGCCGCACAACACCTTCATGAACGAAGCTGGGTTCCGTCAAGAGTTTTCACAATTTGTTGCGAACGCCGGGCCGACCGACTTCCTCGCAGATGAGTGTGACCAGCACCACATCCTTACAAACTCCTTTCTGAATTTTTTTTATTTCATGCCTAGGCTTGACATCCCCATGGTGCGTTTTGATTTATATGCTGAACATCATGAGTTAACGCTAGATGAGTTTTGTGCGATATGCTTGATCCCTTCGGATGAGGACTTGAGGGAGCCTCGGCCTGAGGAGTTCGAGGACTTCCTTCGCACTTTGACTATGGGAGAATTTAGGGGCGTGTCGAAAGCCCGTGTTACTAGCTTGCATTTTCCTGCTGTGCACTACTTTGCTTTATTTATAGTGAAATGCTTGACTGCCAGGGAGGAGGGTGGTACGCTCAGTGCCCCTGACCTGGCCATCTTGCGTCGTGCTATTCACGGCGATAACACTTTTAGCTTGGGAGCTATCATTGCACGCCGCCTGCACACCAACATGACTAGGGGTAAAGTCCATGGCGGTATTTATGCTTCGCGTCTTGCGAAATGCTTTAATGTTGCTATCCGCCCAAATGTCTACTTGTTACCCAAGGTTTATTTAGACCAACAGTGCATGATCGATCACCACTTTATTGATGAACCTGAACCTCCTCAATATATTCACTATAACCTGATTTTCAGCGAGAGAACTCGCGATATTATTCCGTTTCCTGCACCCTCTTTGTTTGACTCTCATGCCAAGAACGGATACACCATCATGCCGGCGAACATCACAGCTTACAGGAACGAGCTGGCCGCAGCGGAGAACGAGGTCCAGCAGTGGGACCCTCAGGTGCCTCCGCCCCAGTACTATCCGCGCGGTCTTGATGGATACTACGGGTGGTGATTACCAAGCTAGGCCAAAAGCCTAAGCTTGGGGGAGTACGTATCTCTCACCGACATTACATTCATGTTCACACATTCATTCCAGTTGTCGGTGTTCATCCTTTTTCATTGTATTATACATGTTAGTTTTATTTTTGCTTTCTTCTTGTGTGTTTGAAAAACTTCAAAAACCCAAAAATATTTCTCGCTTCTTTTCGATTTTTCTTTCTTGTTTGTTATTTCGTAGGATTAAAAGAAAACCCAAAAAAAATTCTCGTTTCTTCTTTTGCTTGTTGGGAGCTTTCCCGTGTAAATAGTTTTTCTCGCTTTTCGTTTTTCTTCTTTAATTTGCTTTTCTTCAGAAAAACTAAAAACTCCAAAAATATTTCAGTGTGTTTCTCTGAATTTCTTTTCTTTTCGTTGAGTCACCGTAGGGAGAAGAGCACGATGAAAATGTTGAGTGGTTCTCATTTGCTTTATTGTTGATCTAACAAAGAGCCAATATTACTTTGTCTTCTTCCTTGAATAAAATGTTTGCAGATTCCAGCCTAGTCCACGGCATTCTTACACTATTATTATTTTCACATCATTCGGTCGTGCAAGTGAAAGGCAATAATGACAATGATTTGATGAAGTGACTGTGCCAAGGAAAAACTGGTATGAACTCTTCTTGTTTTTGTTTTTGTTTTTGTGAATATGTTTAACTCAGTATCCATGATTCAGCATATTATGAGTAAACATGTTTGTGATGACAATTAGAGATTATAGTTGCTCATGCCATGCTTAAGTAGCTAGTAGTGGGTAATGATTTAACTTGGATGTCGACATGCATTAAAATGGATATGATGTAGTATGTTAATATGGTATCCTCCTCTGAATGTTTCAAGTGGCTTGACTTGGCACATGTTCAAACATGTAGTTGATTCAAAACCAACATAGCCTCCACGATATTTATGTTCAGGGTGTCTATATCCTACTCATTCTAGTATTCAATGTTAATTATTCACAATGCATGATCATGACCATTCTCGCTCTCTAGTTGGTCGCTTCTCAATCTATTTGCTAGCCTTCGCCTGTACTAAGCGGGAATACTGCTTGTGCATCCAAAATCCTTAAACCAAAGTTGTTCCAAATGAGTTCACTATATCTACCTATATGCGGTATTACTCTGTCGTTCCAAGTAAATTTGCATGTGCCACCTCTAATCATTCAAATAAACATCCATTTTGTGTGCCTGTACCGCTCATGGAGCGACAGGGGGTGGTCAATATCGTCCATGCTAAGCGGGTTATTCTCGAGATGAGTGTTTATTCACTTGTCATTGCACGAGAGAGGCTGGTATTTGGGATGCCCAGTCCTATGCTCAAAATCGAAAATATATAATGCAAACAAACTCCCCCAGAAAGTTGTTGGTATGGAGGGCACCCGAGGATTCGGCTAGCCATGGCTTGTGTTGGTATGGTGGAAGGGGAGTAAACTTTAACTTTCCGCTTGGGAACCGCCTATAATGTGTTTAGCATGGAACATATTGAAAATTCTCGGTCGTGACATTGACAGAAAAAGTACACCTCCCCAAATTATTTTTCATCTCTGATTTAAGCTTCGAGCTCTGGCACCTCTGCAAATCCATGCTTCCCTCTGCGAAGGGCCTATCTATTTACTTTTATGTTATTTTACTTTCATTGTTGAGTCTTGATACGTCCCAAACGTATCTACTTTTCCAAACACTTTTGCTCTAGTTTGGACTCTAATTTGCATGATTTGAATGGAACTAACCCGGACTGACGTTGTCTTCAGCAGAATTGCCATGGTGTTGTTTTTGTGCAGAAATAAAAGTTCTCGGATGGACCTGAAAATTTACGGAGAATTATTTCAAAATATATAAAAAATACTGGCGCAAAGATCCACCAGAGGGGGGCCCATAGGCGCCACAAGCCTGGGGGGCGCGGCCACCCCCCAGGGCGCGCCTAGCAGGCTTCTGGGCCCCTGGCAACTCCGTTTGACCTAACTCCAATGCTATAAGTACCTATTCATGGAGAAAAAAATAAGAGAGAAAGAATCATCTCGTTTTACGAGACGGAGCCGCCACCACCTCCTGTTCTTCATCGGGAGGGCTGATCTGGAGTCCGTTTGGGGCTCCGGAGAGGGCGATTCGACGCTGTCGTCCTCATCAACCATCCTCCATCACCAATTTCATGATGCTCACCGCCGTGTGTGAGTAATTTCTTCGTAGGCTTGCTGGACGGTGATGGGTTGGATGGGATTTACCATGTAATCGAGTCAATTTGTTAGGGCTTTGATCACTAGTGTCCACTATCTTCTGAGATTGATGTTGCTATGACTTTGCTATGCTTAATGCTTGTCACTAGGGCCCGAGTGCCATGATTTCAGATCTGAACCCTTTATGTTTTCATGAATATATTTGAGTTCTTGATCCTGTTACGTGCCATGATCCGCATATGTAACACCCCCAGTGTCAAGCTACAGTGATCTCCCCCTAATGGTGGTCATGTCATCATGATCACTAAGCCAATCTGCCACTTGTCCAAAATGAAAGCCAATTTTCAATTTGAATTGTCAGTCAAATATTTACTTCTTCTGTCATGCAAACAAAATAGTTCATAATTTGGCAAATATTCTCCAAGTATTTGTCATGATGAATCCAACATCATTTGAATTCCTAAAATGCCCCTGGGTATTTAAAACAGTGGTCCAGCAACACTTCTTCCCCTTTTTAAATGCCAACAAAATTCAAATGGATTCCTTTCTGCCTCAAGCTTTTTGTACCAACTCAGAATATTGCAAAGTAATTAATGTGGCAAGTGGCACATTTTACAAGAGTCATTTGGTGCTCCAATTAATTACAAAGCAGTGAGGGAAATCAAAACGGAAAAAAGGATAAAGAAAAGAGAAAGAGCCCACTGTGCTGCTGGGCTTTAGGTCTACAGTACCCAGCCCAGACCGCCAACACCTCGTCTCCCTCCTCCTGCTCACTCCCCTCGCCGTGTCACCCACAGGATGCACGCACGCCCCGGCCCCCCCTTCTCACCTGCTCGACAGCGGCTCGCTACAGGGCCTCGGGGTGGATAAGGGCATCGCCCTCGAGCCACCGGACGTGCCCCGTCCTCTTTTCCCCCTCTCTTCCTCGTTCCCCCACCTCGATCGAACCAGCCATGGCCGGCCCTTGGTAAAAGACACGGCCACTAGACCTCCCTCGATGAATTGAAGTGTCCAGGAGCTACCTCATCAACGACCGCGTCGACTGCACCCACTGGATCATGCCGGGCCTCTTCGAATCAACCGGATCGAGCTCGCCATCTTCCTCCTGTCGCTGGAGTACCACCGTCGATCCGCCCAACCTTGACCTCGTCCAGCTTCCCTGAGACCTCCCTCGAGCTCCCCTGTGAGCACTGCTTCGATCTCCCTCTCTCCTTGTGCTCCTGGGGGCCCTCTAGCTAGCAGGCCCGCTGCCGTGCTCTGGCCGCCGCCGAGGCCGTTGCACTACTCGTGGCCGAGCCCACTAGCGTTGCTCTGCTGCCCGCTAAGCTCCCCGTGCTATGTGGCTGCTGCCCCACCTTTTAGTTTGAGCATTTGCGCCGCGCCTCGCCACTTCCGTTGAGACCCGAGCGCCGTCGCCACCATTGTTGCAGGGGAGCTCAACTCCCGCGAGCCCTCGTCCTCCTGCGAGCTCCCCCGGATGCGCACAAGCGCGGGCGCCCTGCTGGTGCCTCTGGTTCGTCCAGCCGCCACCCCTAGCGAGCTCCCGCCCATCGTCGCCGTCCTCTGTGGCCTCCGGCGCGCGCCAGCATTTAGACGCTGGTGGGACCCACCCGTCAGGCCATTAACCGCTAACAGTCGTCACTAACACCCACTGACCGGTGGGGCCGTCTACTGTAGAGTTTGACTTAATTAAACTAACTCTGATATTTAACTAGGACACTAACAGCCGGGCCCCACCCACTAATTAACATAGCTAATTAGAGTTTATAAAATAATTTAACCAGTTGATTTGGCTGAGTTACTGACAGTGGGGCCCCACCTGTCAGTTTGACCAGGACTGGGCTGCTGACTAGGCAGTGGCCCACCTGTCATACACAGTGGCTAGCTGCTGCTGTGTATAAAAAGTATCTGCAATGTTTATATTTGAATTAAATAATCCCAGTAATTTCAGAATATTGTTTAAAACTTTGAAAAATCATAGAAAATAAACTGTAGCTCGGATAAAAAAGTTTTCTAGATGAAAGTTGATCAGAAAAACGAGACGAATCCGTTGGTGCCCTCCATGTAGATGTCACATGCCTCTATCACTGCAAACGTTGAACCTTCCCCTCTGGATCACCTGTCCGATAATTGCCCAGGGCCGGGAAAATATCCCCAAATGTTTTCCCGCTCTGTCTGTAACGTGTAGCGCTGCATTAGGTCACCCCTAGCACAGCATACTGCCATGCCATGCATTTGTTTGCTTTTATTTATTGTTTCTTCCCCCTCTTCTCTCCGGTAGACCCCGAGACCGACGCTGCTGCTGAGTACGACTACGCCCCTGACGACCAGACCTTTTTAGCAGAGCTTCCAGGCAAGCAAACCCCCCTTGATCATTCCAATATCGCCTATTCTTTCTCTCCCATGCTTGCATTAGAATTTGCTACTGTAATTGATTGCTCCTATTCTGATGCATAGCCTGTTTTTGTAACCTGTTGTTGTTACTTTACCTGTCATCCTAAACTGCTTAGAATAGGTTGGTTAGTGATCCATCAGTGACCCCTCACCCTTGTCCCTGTTGCCCCGCTTTGTTACCAGTGCCTCGATCATTGTGATCGATGTGCAGAGACCGACACATCACCGCACACCCCCTTAGTTGTACGACTCTGCAGGGCTACTATCGAGTGCCGAGGGTGACACCTCATACTGCACTCCTGATAATATCTCTGTAGTATAGCACATCAGTGGTGATTGCAGATGATGACTCTGTTGTGAAACCCCTCAAGTGTGGACCATCGAGGGTGATTCCTCGGGTTCCCCTTGATGTTATGGACACACGGTTACCATGACTTTTACCTCAGACCTTGGTTGAAGGCGGGTCAACGCCGAGGGGTACCCATGAGAAATGTAGAGTCGGGTTGACCATGAGGGTACCCGCGAGATAATTACGCGGCACGGCCGGGCAGTCTTGGCCCTTGCCGTAAGTCTGCGAGACGGGGCGACGGGACCACAGATCATGGATCACTGATTGTCACCGCGAGCTCCCAGGACACTAATGGGTTAGGATATGTGATCTGAGTAGGCCTCTAGCCTTTTTCGCACTAACCACCACACGGGAATAAGTATGGGCACTCGGCGTCGTACGATCCTTCCGAAAGCTCTCAGACGTCAGCAATTGAGTGGCGCGCGCCGGGTTGGACTGGGAAAGCCTGCGCTTGTATTAAGGGCGCTAGGTCTGCTCCCGGCCGCATTCGCAACGCAAAGGATTGCAAAGGATGATTGGCCCATGACCCCTTCGCATTTAGGAGTTGGACCGGCGTACTGGCCTCTCTGTTGAGCCTAGGTAGGACTACGGGGTGTCGATCAGCCGAGGCCGGGCATGACCCGATAAAAGTGAGTCCGGGCTTAGTTAATCGAGCGTGTTGGGTAAGTTGGTGCACCCCTGCAGGAAAGTTATCTATTCGAATAGCCGTGTCCACGGTAACAGGACGCTCGGAAAGTATCCCGATCTACTACAACTAGTATTGGATACTTGTGATGTTTAATAATATGTTAGCCCCAGGATCGCTTTCTCGCTGGGGATGAGGAAGGACCCCTGGGCGTTGTTACTACTTGCTTACTACTTTTCTATGTGCTAATCTATACTCTTCTAATGCTGCAAGACGCTGAAGATGCTAGTCTTCGATAGGCTAGGCCCTCTCTCTATTCTGGCATTTCTGCAGTCTAGTCCACAGATACAGCCTTCCCTTTGATACCGATGCATAATTAGTATAGTTCTGATGTAAGTCTTGCGATTACTTTGGATGTGTACTCACGGTTGCTTTGCTTCCCCCTTTTTCCCCATACCCGATTGCTGTGACCAGATGACGGAGCCCCAGAGCCAGCAGCCCCAGTCGACGACTACTACTACCCCTCTGGTGGAGCCTACTACTACGTGGAGACCGACGACCAGGAGTAGATAGGAGGCACCCAGGCAGGAGGCCTGCGCCTTTTCGATCCAGTGTCATTGTTTTGCTCAGCCTTCTTAAGGCAGACTCATTTAACTTTTATGTCTGTACTCAGATATCTGATGCTTCCGCTGATGCTTGTATGACTCGAGCTTATGTATTCGAGCCCTCGAGGCCCCTGGCTTGTAATATAAAGCTTGTATGACTTTTATTTGTGTTTAGAGTTGTGTTGTGATATCTTCCCGTGAGTCCTTAGGCTTGATCGTGTGCATTTGCGTGTATGATTAGTGCACGATTGAGTCGGGGGCGTCACAAGTTGGTATCAGAGCCGACTGCCTGTAGGAAACCCCCTTTCCAACTCCTTGGCCAAAGTTGGGTCTAGTCTTTGCAAAACTATTTTACTAACATGGCTATGTGGCTTACGGGCCCACGTCGCCAATGGATAGGTTTAGGATCTTTTATTCCTCTTCCTTACTCTGGGACTCTGATATCTCTTCCTTTCGGGTTAAAGATTTTACTAACTCTAACTTTAGGTTCTCGTAACTACTCCCTCCCGGAGAGCCCTTCATTCCAGATGATCGCCTGCTTCACCAGAAGGTTCTGAAGATACTCTTCGATGTTTTTCCGAGAATCCTTTGTGCCTACTGCCTTGCAGCTCCTTTTCTGCATGATTACATCTACGAATAATTCCTCACACTTACCGGGGATTCGTTCATCCCTAGTTGCTCATGTGTTTCACAAAATACTTTGAAATGCTATCCGATCTTACGAAATTCTCTGCAGCCTATTGCTCTTGAAATTCTTGCGTGCTTGCATTATGGTTCATTCCATATGTCTAACAATCTTCATTGAAATCCTTTACATTTGTCATCCTGGTCCTATTGATTCAACATGTGTGTGAATACTCGCAATCATCAAATGATCCTTAGCAATTATCCTTTCGGCTCAGACGGCATTCCGGACATGAGCTAGTTCTCGACAATTCAAGCCTTGATCGATTGTCCATCTGACTCTTTTCAACTTATTCATTATTTCGTCAGAGCGTCTGCTTCTGATCCCCGTTATGGAATTTGCAACTCCTTCGTATTTTATACTTTGGGTTATTCTGATGTTTCCATAACCCGATGTCTTTGCCTCCTTTCTTCTCTCGATGGACTCTAATGTGGAGCCATTGTTTAACCGATATGATCCTATTGGTGGGTTATTACCCGATAGTTCCTTCATAAATCTGAACCCTTTACGAGTTCATCCCCTGATACATAATGCCTTTGGTAAATTTTATCCCTGCTTTGTCAACCATGCTCTGCTTTCGAGCTTGTGTTAATTACTCTTGATGTTATGGTATATGCTCCTAAGATGCCCCGATGGGCTGAACCTATGCCTTCCCTAATCCGTGTGAACCCGAAAGTTATGCGGGTTATACTCTACTGGCGCTTCGTCACATAAATTTTCAACACTACAACTTCTTTGAAAACGAGAAGTGAATGAAAGGTTATGCGTTGAAGAAGTGGGAGTCGACCTTGAACGTTGTATTCATGCCCATGGAATCGATGTAGACCATCACAGAAGCTTCTTGCAAAATGTTATCCATTATAATTCTTCCGGTATCCTTAAATTTGATCCCTTGCAGTTATGGTTCCGACCCTGCTGACCTCATTTGATAATTCCATTCTCGTGCCTCGTCTATTTTTTTGACAAGGTTAAGGCACCTACCGTCCGTAGATCAACGACCTAGTTCAGCTTCTATTCTGTTTTACCTTCGAGTATTACCCCCTGGTATCTCGAGGATATCATGCCATTGCACTACATCTTATGAATTTTTGGATGAAGTAATATCTTTCCCTGTCTTAGTCATTCCATGGGTTCTGGGTTGTTGTCAACCGAGAACACCGATTAGCGAATCGAATCCGCACAACAATTCAATACCCCTAGTAATTTGTTGCTGGGAAATTTAAACTCAATCTTGTCATTCCTAGACTACCGGCTACATCCTTATCTTGCTACCTTTGACCGTGCTACCTCGTACTTCTTTGGTGCATGAATTCTTCAAACCGTGAGCAAGGCTTACGTCGAGTTTTCAACATCATTTTGTTGTCTTGAAAAGCAACTCTGATTCCAAGCTTGCATCTTATCTGTTGATCCCATAACTTTCCACTTCATCATTCCCTTGCTTGATGCCGTCGCTGTTCAATTGCATCCTCTTGAAACCTCTCGACAAAATGTGTTGTGATCGTCGTCAACATTTTGACTTCTTCTGAGATGTCAATTGAATTCATGAGGAGAAATGCCATCCTTGCCCCACGATGATTTGTGTTATCATCGACAACATCCTTGCCTTCCTTCCAACACTTACTTGGTCATAATTTGGTTATACCTTACGTTCCTTGATATCCTTGAAATTGTTCCTTAGTATCTCTTGTGATCTTCAGACCCAATCCTTACTTGAAACACCATACTATTTCTACCTCGAAGCATGACTGTGGTATTCCGAATATCAACAAGAACATTGGAAGCGCAATGCTAAATGTTTCTTGATCTATTATCTAAACACCGTTGTATGGGTAACATCATGAATTCCCTCTCCCCTTTACCTAAATGATTTTGTACTTATTGTCATGTCATGTATATCATGCTCTGCTTTTCCTTGGGAAGGATATACACCTGATACTTGTGTGTAATCCCATTTTCCTTTCCATTGGTCTGATTAATCTGATAATCACATTTTCCTTTCCATTCGTCTGTTTAACCTTTCTTGTGGTTTATATGATCTAAGCAGTAACAATTATCTGCTTAGGAAAGCACCCCCAAGTACAACCCTGTCAAGTAAAACCCTATTACTATTGTTGATGACATTCCGATAACACCGGTGGACGAGAACTTTGCCTATTGGTCTGCCTTGTTTTAATGAGCAGGAAAATGGTTCTCTTCGTCCCCCGCCCTTGGTACCGACGTTGTTGCCGACATAGCCGACCAGCTGTCCCCTGACATGCCTTGCTATTGTAATCGTGCAAGATGTCACCTTCCTCCCTACTCTTAATCCACCCTCACCACAGTTCCACAGGATCGAAACCTGACTCCCCTGTACATCCCTGATTCCAAAGTATCCCTCGCACCTGGCTTCGTACGTAATTCACGAGCTAATTTCCTTACCATGTTTCATCCCGGTATCAGATGCAATATTATTCTTCATTGCTCTGAAACACTTCATCACCTGTTTTAGGCATCAGCTGGATGCCTACCTGATTGAAACTTGTTGAACCTCCTTATATCAGTCTCGATAAGTTTCCAGATTCTTCTAAACCTCCTTCCCTGAGATAAGTATCGGATGTCAATCCTTTCAGACCTCCGTCCCTATAGAGTTTCCCTCTTACCCATCTTCGTAAGTACGATGAAGACTCCGAAGAAAGGATGACGACTTCATCATGATGACCTGAAGCAGAGAAATGTAGACATCAACGAACGGGATCAACTTCTTCGAGAAGAGTAACCAAGATCGAGAAGACTCGTTAGAATTCCGTAACCAATCCATTCCCCTTAACTCTACCTCTTAAATCTCGGGACGAGATTTCTTGTAGTGGAGGAGATTTGTAACACCCCCAGTGTCAAGCTACAGTGATCTCCCCCTAATGGTGGTCATGTCATCACGATCACTAAGCCAATCTGCCACTTGTCCAAAATCAAAGCCAATTTTTAATTTGAATTGTCAGTCAAATATTTACTTCTTCTGTCATGCAAACAAAATAGTTCATAATTTGGCAAATATTCTCCAAGTATTTGTCATGATGAATCCAACATCATTTGAATTCCCAAAATGCCCCTGGGTATTTAAAACAGTGGTCCAGCAGCACTTCTTCCCCCCTTTTAAATGCCAACAAAATTCAAATGGATTCCGTTCTGCCTCAAACTTTTTGTACCAACTCAGAATATTGCAAAGTAATTAATGTGGCAAGTGGCACATTTTACAAGAGTCATTTGGTGCTCCAATTAATTACAAAGCAGTGAGGGAAATCAAAACGGGAAAAAGGATAAAGAAAAGAGAAAGAGCCCACTGTGCTGTTGGGCTTTAGGTCTGCAGTACCTAGCCATGCCCGCCAGCACCTCGTCTCCCTCCTCCTACTCACTCCCCTCGCCGTGTCGCCCATAGGACACATGCACGCCCCGGTCCCCCCTCTCGCCTGCTCGACAGCGGCTTGCTACAGGGCCTCGGGGCGGATAAGGGCATCGCCCTCGAGCCACCGAACGTGCGCCGTCCTCTTTTCCCCCTCTCTCCCTCGTTCCCCCACCTCGACCGAACCAGCCATGGCTGGCCCTTGGTAAAAGACGCGGCCACCAGCCCTCCCTCGATGAATTGAAGTGTCCAGGAGCTCCCTCGTCAATGACTGCATCGACAGCACCCACTGGATCAAGCTGAGCCTCTTCGAATCAACCGGATCGAGCTCGCCATCTTCCTCCTGTCGCTGGAGTACCACCGTCGATCCGCCCAACCTCGACCACGTCCAGCTTCCCCGAGACCTCCATCGAGCTCCCCTGTGAGCACCGCTTCGATCTCCCTCTCTCCTTGTGCTCCCGCGGGCCCTCTAGCTAGCAGGCTCACTGCCGTGCTCTGGCCGCCGCCGAGGCCGTTGCACTGCTCGTGGTCGAGCCCCATTAGCATTGCTCTGCTGCCCGCTAAGCTCCCCGTGCTGTGTGGCTACTGCCCCGCCTTTTAGTTTGAGCATTTGCGCCGCGCCTCGCCACTTCCGTTGAGACCCGAGCGCCGTCGCCGCCATTGCTGCAGGGGAGCTCAACTCCCGCGAGCCCTCGTCCTCCTGCGAGCTCCCCTGGATGCGCACAAGCGCGGGCGCCCCGCTGGTGCCTCTGGTTCGTCCAGCCGCCGCCCCTAGCGAGCTCCCGCCCATCGCCGCCGTCCTCTGTGGCCTCCGGCGCGTGCCGGCGGGACCCACCCGTCAGGCCATTAGCCACTAACAGACGTCACTAACACCCACTGACCGGTGGGGCCGTCTACTGTAGAGTTTGACTTAATTAAACTAACTCTGATATTTAACTAGGACACTGACAGCCGGGCCCCACCCACTAATTAACCCAGCTAATTAGAGTTTATAAAATAATTTAACCTGTTGATTTGGCTGAGTCACTGACAGTGGGGCCCCACCTATCAGTTTGACCAGCTCAACAGTCAACAGAGTTGACTGCTGACTGGGCTGCTGACTAGGCAGTGGCCCACCTGTCATACCAGTGGCTAGCTGCTGCTGTGTATAAAAAGTATCTGCACTATTTATATTTGAATTAAATAATCCCAGTAATTTCATAATATTGTTTAAAACTTTGAAAAATCGTAAAAAATAAACCGTAGCTCGGATGAAAAAGTTTTCTACATGAAAGTTAATCAGAAAAACGAGACGAATCCGTTGGTGCCCTCCACGTAGCTGTCACATGCCTCTATCACTGCAAACATGGAACCTTCCCCTCCAGATCACCTGTCCGATAATTGCCCAGGGCCGGGAAAATATCCTCAGATGTTTTCCCGCTCCGTCTGTAACGTGTTGTGCTGCATTAGGTCACCCCTAGCACAGCATACTGCCATGCCATGCATTTGTTTGCTTTTATTTATTGTTTCTTCCCCCTCTTCTCTCCGGTAGACCCCGAGACCGACGCTGCTGCCGAGTACGACTACACCCCTGACGACCAGACCTTTTCAGCAGAGCTTCCAGGCAAGCAAACCCCCCTTGATCATTCCAATATCGCCTATTCTTTCTCTCCCATGCTTGCATTAGAATTTGCTACTGTAATTGATTGCTCCTATTCTGATGCATAGCCTGTTTTTGTAACCTGCTGTTGTTACTTTACCTGTCATCCTAAACTGCTTAGAATAGGTTGGTTAGTGATCCATCAGTGACCCCTCACCCTTGTCCCTGTTGCCCTGCTTTGTTACTAGTGCCTCGATCATTGTGATCGATGTGCAGAGACCGACACATCACCGCACACCCCCTTAGTTGTACGACTCTGTAGGGCTACTATCGAGTGCCGAGGGTGATACCTCGTACTGCACTCTTGGTGATATCTCTGTAGTATAGCACATCGGTGGTGATTGCAGAGGGTGATTCCTCGCTCTCCCCTTCCCGATGATGACTCTGTCGTGCAACCCCTCAAGTGTGGACCATCGAGGGTGATTCCTCGGGTTCCCCTTGATGTTATGGACACACGGTTACCATGACTTTTAACTCAGACCTTTGTTGAAGGCGGGTCGACCCCGAGGGGTACCCGCGAGAAATGTGGAGTCGGGTTGACCGTGAGGGTACCCGCGAGATAATTGAGCGACACGGCCGGGCCGTCTTGGCCCTTGCCGTAAGTCTGCGAGACGGGGCGACGGGACCACAGATCGTGGATAACTGATTGTCACCGCGAGCTCCCAGCACACTAATGGGTTAGGATATGTGATCTGAGTAGGCCTCTGGCCTTTTTCGCACTAACCACCACGCGGGAATAAGTATGGGCACTTGGCGTCGTACGATTCTTACGAAAGCTCTCAGACGTCAGCAATTGAGTGGCGCGCGCCGGGTTGGACTGGGAAAGCCTGTGCTTGTATTAAGGGGGCTAGGTCTACTCCTGGCCGCGTTCGCAACACGCAGGATTGCAGAGGATGATTGGCCCATGACCCCTTCGCATTTAGGAGTTAGACCGGCGTGCTGGCCTCTCTGTTGAGCCTAGGTAGGACTACGGGGTGTCGATCAGCCGAGGCCGGGCATGACCCGATAAAAGTGTGTCCGGCCTGAGTTAATCGAGCGTGTTGGGTAAGTTGGTGCACCCCTGCAGGGAAATTATCTATTTGAATAGCCGTGTCCACGGTAACAGGACGCTCGGAAAGTATCTCGATCTACTACAACTAGAACTGTATACTTGTGATGTTTAATAATATGTTAGCCCCGGGATCGCTTTCTAGCAGGGGTCGAGGAAGGACCCCTGGGCTTTGTTACTACTTGCTTACTACTTTTCTATGTGCTAATCTACACTCTTCTAATGCTGCAAGACGCTGAATATGTTTGTCTTCGATAGGCTAGGCCCTCCCTCTATTCTGGCATTTCTGCAGTCTAGTCCACAGATACAGCCTTCCCTTTGATACCGATGCATAATTAGTATAGTTCTGATGTAAGTCTTGCGATTACTTTGGAAGAGTACTCACGGTTGCTTTGCTTCCCCTTTTTTTCCCATACCCGATTGTTGCGACCAGATGACGGAGCCCCGGAGCCAGCAGCCCCAGTCGACGACTACTACTACCCCTCCGGTGGAGCCTACTACTACGTGGAGACCGACGACCAGGAATAGATAGGCGGCACCCAGGCAGGAGGCCTGCGCCTTTTCGATCCAGTGTCGTTGTTTTGCTCAGCCTTCTTAAGGCAGACTTGTTTAACTTTTATGTCTGTACTCAGATATCTGATGCTTCCGCTGATGCTTGTATGACTCGAGCTTATGTATTCGAGCCCTCAAGGCCCCTGGCTTGTAATATAAAGCTTGTATGACTTTTATTTGTGTTTAGAGTTGTGTTGTGATATCTTCCCGTGATTCCTTAGGCTTGATCGTGTGCATTTGCGTGTATGATTAGTGCACGATTGAGTCAGGGGCGTCACAGCATACCCCAAGGTGACAATAATTGGGATTCTTTCCGGTGATTGCCGTAGTTTGGGGAGTTCATGTATTCACTTTGTGTTAATGCTTTGTTCCGGTTCTCTATTAAAAGGAGGCCTTAATATCCCTTAGTTTCCTTAAGGACCCTGCTGCCACGGGAGGGTAGGACAAAACATGTCATGCAAGTTCTTACTATAAGCACGTATGACTATATACGGAATACATGCCTACATTACATTGATGAATTGGACCTATTGTGTATCGCCCTAGGTTGTGACTGTTACATGATGAATGTCATCCAACATAATTATCCATCACTGATCGAATGCCTACGCTTTTCGCATATTGATCTTGCTAGGTTACTTTCGTTGCAGCTGCTGTTACAATTACTACAAAACGGCTTCTGTTACTGTTACTAATGTTACTATTGCTCTTGAAACTATCATACTATTGTGTTACTAAACACGTTGCTGCAGATATTTAGTTCTCCAGGTGTGGTTGAATTGACAACTCAACTGCTAATACTCGCAAATATTCTTTGGCTCCCCTTGTGTCGTATCAATAAATCTGGGTGAAATACTACCCGCGAAAACTGTTGCGATCCCCTATACTTGTGGGTTATCAAGACCTTTTTCTGGCACCATTGCCGGGGAGCATAACTCTATCTGTTGAGTCACTTGGGATTTATATCTGTTGATCACTATGAAGAATTTGAAAGACGCTAAGACTAAGATCGTCCCCTCTATGACTAGAGGAGGTAAGGAATTGCCATCACACTCTGCACTTGATTCACCTTCTGTTTTGAGTAGGATTGCGACACCGCCACCTGTTATTCACTCTGATATGTCGCAAGTTATTGATGATACTACTTCTGCTATGAATGATACTTATGATGATGCTAGTACAATGCTAGATAATACTGTGCCACTTGGTGAATTTCTTGATGAACAAATTGCCAAAGCTAAAGAAACTGAAAATGTTGAAACTCTTGAAAATTATGATTCACCTATTATGCCTAGCTCTCCTACTAGAGTTGAAATGCCTGAAACATCAGATGGCCATGTTTTTGATAGAGAGACAGCTAGGGCTATTCTTGCTTGTAATGATAGAGATGAGGTTATAAAATTGCTTGCTGAGATGAAAGAAAAATCTATGGGGGAGAGAATGAAATATGATCCTAAGTTTGCTACCTCTCCCATATTTGTTGCTGATAAGGATTATGAATTATCTGTCGATCCTGAGTTAATTACTTTGGTTGAATCTGATCCTTTTCATGGTTATGAAACTGAAACTGTTGTGGCACACCTTACTAAGTTGAATGATATTGCCACCCTATTTGCTCATGAGGAAAAAATTCGCTATTACTATATTCTTAAGTTGTTTCCTTTTTCATTAAAGGGTGATGCTAAGAAATGGTTTAATAATCTTGCTCCTGGTTGTGTGCGTAGTCCCCAGGATATGATATATTACTTCTCTGAAAAATATTTTCCTGCTCATAAGAAACAAGATGCTTTACAGGAAATATTTAACTTTGTGCAAATTGAAGAAGAGAATCTCCCTCAAGCTTTGGGGAGGCTTCTCCAGTTACTTAATGCTTTGCCTGATCATCCTCTTAAGAAAAAATGAAATACTTGATATCTTTTATAATGGATTAACTGATGCTTCTAGGGACTACCTAGATAGTTGTGCTGGTTGTGTTTTCAGGGAACGAACTATTGAACAGGCTGAAGTACTATTGAATAATATATTGAGAAATGCCGATGATTGGACACTTCCTAAACCACCACCTAAGCCAACTCTGAAGAAGAGAGGTATTCTATTTCTCAGTCCAGAAAATATGCAAGAAGCTAAGAAATCTATGAAGGAAAAAGGTATTAAAGCTGAAGATGTTAAGAATTTACCACCTATTGAAGAAATACATGGGCTCGACATCCCGACACAGGTAGTGGAGGTAAATTCTCTCACGAGATTTGATGAAGGTGATATTCCGTATAATAAATCTGCTAGTCAATGCTTGTATGAATTTGATAATTATATCATTAAACAAGAACACTTCAATATGTATGTTAGCAATCAACTAAAATGGAATGCCATCATGATTGAATGCTTGAGTGATTTGATGTTTAGAACTGCTAATGATGTTAAATACTAGAGTAAACATGCTTCTATGGTCCAGACCCAGTTAGAACAAATTGCAAAGTCACAAAATGATTTGCTTGATGAAATGAATAATAAAAAGAATGATCATGCTGTTAGAGTTGTTACTAGAGGAGGTAGAATGACTCAGGATCCTCTATATCCTGAAGGTCATCCTAAAAGAATTGAACAAGATTCTCAAAGAAATAATATTGATGCACCTAGTCCATCTAAGAAGAAAAAGAAAAAGAAAAATGATAGGACTTTGCATGCTGCTAGTGAACCTGAGATAGAGAAACCTCCTGAGAATCATAACGATACTTCTATTTCAGATGCTGAGACACAATCTGGTAATGAACATACACCTAGTGATAATGATAATGATAAGGATAATGATAATGATAATGATGAGGTTCATGTTGATGCTCAACCAGATAATGATGTAGAAATAGAACCTGCTGTTGATCTTGATAACCCACCTTCTAAGAATAAAAGATATGATAAAAGAGATTTTGTTGCTAGAAAACATGGAAAAGAAAGAGAACCATGGGTTCAAAAACCTATGCCTTTCCCTACTAAACCATCTAAAAACAAAGATGAGGAAGACTTTGAGCGCTTTGTTGAAATGCTTAGACTTATGCTAAAAATAGAAAAACCTATGTCTTTTTGCGCACTCGCTTGATTGATATGTTGAAAATGTCTCCCTATGCTAAATATATGAAAGGAATTGTCACAAATAAAAGAAAGATACCTGAAGCTGAAATTTCCACCATGCTTGCTAATTATTCTTTTAAGGGTGGAATACCTAAGAAGTTAGGAGATCCGGGAATACCTACTATACCATGCTCCTTCAAAAGAAGTTATGTTAAAACTGCTCTATGTGATTTGGGAGCCGGTGTTAGTGTTATGCCTTTCTCTTTATATATAAGACTTGATTAGAATAAGCTCACACCTACTGAAATATCTTTGCAAATGGCTGATAAATCCACTGCTATACCTATTGGAATTTGTGAGGATGTTCCCATTGTAGTTGCAAATGTTATTATCTTGACAAACTTTGTTATTCTTGATATGCCCGAGGACGACAACATGTCGATTATCCTTGGTAGACCTTTTTTGAATACTGTAGGGGCTGTTATTGATTGCAACAAAAGCAATGTTACTTTTCATGTCAATGGTAATGAGCATACGGTTTATTTCCCGAAGAAACAAACTTCGGCGAATGGTATCAGTTGTATTGAAAAAGTTTTGACAATCACTATTGGGGGATTCAAATTTCCTATTCCTACTGTCAAAAAGAAATATGAAATTCTTATTATTGGGGAGATGCATATCCCCATTGAGGTAACCTAGTGTTATACGAAAATTCTTCGGTTTCATGTCACTCGGAAATTGTTTGTTAATAAGACTTGAACAACCTTATTAATGGATTCTTTTTGAAGGGCATGTGGTCGACAAATTTAGTAAGCACAACTTTCTGTACCCACCTTTTGCTCTCTGTTATTTTTAGTAGAATAAAATAAAATGCCATGATTATCATGTTTTCTGAATTTCCTGTGCAATAAAAAATGGCCAAAAATAAAAGTTCTGAGAATGCCATGAAAATTTACTATGATTTTTTCCAGAATATTTAAGAATTTTTGGCACTGAACACACCTCAGGGGGGAGCACCTGTGAGCCACATGCCCACAGGGCGTGGCCACCCCCCTGGGCGTGCCCAGCAGGCTTGTGGGTCCCACAGGGACCCACTCACTTATGACAGCCACCCATCCCCTTCTTCTTCCTCCAGAAAAAATCAAACTTGCTCCCAAGCCCGTGTTCTTGCTCATTTAGCTGTGATTTTCGATCTCCTTGCTCGAAACTCCGTTTCCAAAACTGTTTTGAGGAATTACTCCTTGGTATGTGACTCCTCCAATGCTCCAATTAGTTTTTGCTCTAGTGCTTTATACTTTGCAAATTTTTGCTGCTGTGGTGACCATGTTTATGAGCTTGCATGTTGAATTTGTATGGTCCAAAGTAGTTTTGATGCATGATATAGCTTCTAGATACATGTGGGAGTAGTTGGTATCAATTTTGTTGAGTTTCATTCACTTTTATTTTGAGTCACTAAAAATTTCAGAAATGTTCAGAAAAAGAAAATGCTCAAGTGGAGGTTGAGTGGTTCTTCGAGCCGAAACCCCAAGGAGGCTCCTAAGCCCAAGTATACACTTCCTCGTGCGGCCGAGGTGCGGCCGTGCGAATGGCCATGCGACAAGTTCTTGAGGGATGCGGGGATTTACGATGATTTCTATCATTTGGCAAATAACGCCGGCATTATCCTGTTCCTAGAAGATAAGTGTGACCAGTATCTTCTCCTCACTAATACTTTCGTGCAAAGCTTTCATTTTCATGCTAGGAGAGATACACCCATAGTGACATTTAATTTATATGATGTTCCCCAAGAGATGACACTTGAGGATTTTTGCGTTGTATGCAAACTTCCCAACGAGGGCAGCCCATTAGAGCCACATCCCCGGGATGTCTCGGAGTTCATCTCTGAGGTTACCGTGGGGGAGTCGAGGGGAGTTTCCGAGGCTAGGGTTGCTAGTTTACATTTCCCTGTTTTGCGCTATTATTCATTATTTGCCGGGAGGTGTTTGACTGGTCAGTGGGAGAGTGGCACACTCAGTTCGCCTGACCTTGCTATTTTGTGCCACGCACTCTATGCAAATAGGACTTTTAGTTTGGGTGCTATGGTTGCCCGGTGGTTGCACACTAACCGTTCGAGGGGTGCTATTTATGGTGGTATTTATGCTTCCCGTCTCGCTAAACATTTCGAGATTCCTATTAGGCATGATGAGAGGGAAGAGAGGCTTTTACCCGTTATGCATCTTGATTACGACAGTATGGTTGGGCATGACTTCATTGATGAGGGCCCCGTTCGTTTTGGATATAACTTGGTGTTCAGTCGGGGCACTCGTGAGGTTATTATTCTACCTGCACCTACTTTATTTGATATTCACAGGGGCAGATACACCATCATGCCTGAGGACATTTATGCTTATTGGGGTTTGGACCAGCCCCAAGTACCTGATCCAACACCTGTGCCAGAGCCATACCAGGAGCCCATCTATCAGTGGGAGCCTCAGGAGGCCATTTACCAGTGGGATCCCCAACAGCCTCCGCACTATCCAGGAGGTGTTGATTTCGACTCGTGGCCATAGACCAGCTTAGGCCAAAGGCCTAAGCTTGGGGTAGTATGTATTTCTCACCGACATTACATTCATGTTCACACATGCATTCCAGTTGTCGGTGTTCATCCTTTTTCATTGTATATCCATGTTAGTTTTATTTTCGCTTTCTTCTTGTGTGTTTGAAAAACTTTTGAAAATCCAAAAAAAAATAGTTGTAGTTTCTTTATTGACTAGTTAATTCGTAGGAGTAAAAGAAAACCCAAAAAGATTTCTCGTTTCTTCTTTTACTTGTTGGGAGCGTTCCCGTGTAAATAGTTTTTCTTGTTTTTCATTTTCCTTCGTTAATTTGCTTCCTTCAGAAAAACCAAAAACTCCAAAAATATTTCAGTGTGTTTCTCTGAATTTTTTTTCTTTTCCTTGAATTGCCACAAGGAGAAAGACCACGATAAAAATGTTGAGTGGCTCCCATATGCTTTATTGTTGATCTAACAAAGAGCCACCATTACTTTGCCTTCTCCTTTGAATAAATGTTTGCAGATTCCAGCTTAGTCCACGGCACACTTGCACCATTCTTATTATTTTCACATCATTCGGTCGTGCAAGTGAAAGGCAATAATGACGATATTTGATGAAGTGATCGCGGTGAAGAAAAGCTGGTATGAACTCTTCTTGTTTTTGTCTTTGTAAATATGTTTAGCTCGGTGTTCGTGATTCAGCATTATTATAAGTAAACATATTTGTGATGACAATTAGAGAT
Source organism: Elymus sibiricus (assembly GCA_039707655.1). NCBI lineage: Eukaryota > Viridiplantae > Streptophyta > Magnoliopsida > Poales > Poaceae > Elymus > Elymus sibiricus. The sequence goes on from CM077670.1 coordinate 110,061,892, forward strand.
CATAGTTTCTCATGCCATGCTTAAATAGCGAGGAGTGGATAATGATTTATCTTGAGTGTCAACATGCATTAAAATGGTTGTGATGTAGTATGTTAGCATGGTATCCTCCTCTGAGTAATTCGAGTGGCTTGACTTGGCACATGTTCATACATGTAGTTGAATCAAAACCAACATAGCCTCCATGATATTTATGTTCAGGGTGTTGATATCCTACTCATGCTCGTGTTCAATGTTAATTATTCGCAATGCATGTCTATGACCGTTTTCGCTCTCTAGCTGGTCGCTTCTCAATCTATTTGCTAGCCTTCGCCTGTACTAAGCGGGAATACTGCTTGTGCATCCAAATCCCTAAACCAAAGTTGTTCCAGATGAGTCCACTATATCTACCTATATGCGGTATTACTCTGCTGTTCCAAGTAAATTTGCAAGTGCCACCTCTAAACATTCAAATGAACATCTGTTTTGTGTGCCCGTACCGCTCATGGAGCGACAGGGGGTGGTCAGTATCTTCCATGCTAAGCGGGCTACTCTCAGATGAGTGTTTATTCACTTGTCATTGCACGAGAGAGGCTGGTAATTGGGATGCCCAGTCCTATGCTCAAAATCGTTATATAATGCAAACAAACTCCCCCGAAAAGTTGTTGGTATGCAGGGCACCCAAGGATTCGGCTAGCCATGGCTTGTGTTGGTACGGTGGAGGGGGAGTAAACTTTACTGGGAAACGCTTATAATTTGTTTAGCATGGAAGATTTTGAAAGGCATACCTCCCAAAATTATTTTCATCTCTAATTTAAGCTTCGAGCTCTAGCACCGCTGCAAATCCATGCTTCCCTCTGCGAAGGGCCAATCCATTTACTTTTATGTTATTTTATTTTTATTGTTGAGTTGTCACCCTCTCATTTAAGCACCAGTTGGAGAGCACTATTGTCATTTTTATGCATTGTGTATAGTTAATGTTGAGTGTGACCATGAATGGATATCCTCTAACCTGAATTACAATGTTTAGTCATTGCTTGAATCTCAGAGGTGCTCTGCATTTTTGTTTTGCGGTCTCAGAAAGGGCTAGTGAGATACCATGTTATCATATTATATCATGATTGTTTTGACAAAGTGTTGGCATCCGAGATATCTTATTATTGCTCGCTAGTTGGTTATGTTATTGCCATGAGCAAATGTGAGACCTAAGTGTTATCATCAATATGGTTAGTTCATAATCTTTGCTGAAAACTTGGATGCTAGTTAAGTATATATACAGACAACAAGAACAAAAGAGTTTGTAAAAAAATTTCTTTATCACTTTTAGTTTGTCAACTGAATTGCTTGAGGACAAGCAATGAGTTAAGCTTGGGGGAGTTGATACGTTCTAAACGTATCTACTTTTCCAAACACTTTTGCTCTAGTTTGGACTCTAATTTGCATGATTTGAATGGAACTAACCCGGACTGACGCTGTTTTCAGCAGAATTGCCATGGTGTTGTTTTTGTGCAGAAATAAAAGTTCTCGGATGGACCTGAAAATTTACGGAGAATTATTTCAGAATATATAAAAATACTGGCGAAAAGATCCACCAGAGGGGGGGGCCCACAGGCGCCACAAGCCTGGGGGGCGCGGCCACCCCCTCAGGGCGCGCCTAGCAGGCTTGTGGGCCCCTGGCAACTCCGTTTAACCAAACTCCAACGCTATAAGTACCTATTGGTGGAGAAAAAATCAGAGAGAAAGAATCATCATGTTTCACGAGATGGAGCCACCGCCACCTCCTGTTCTTCATCGGGAGGGCTGATCTGGAGTCCGTTCGGGGCTCCGGAGAGGGGGATTCGACACCGTCGTCATCATCAACCATCCTCCATCACCAATTTCATGATGCTCACCGTCGTGTGTGAGTAATTTCTTCGTAGGCTTGCTGGACAGTGATGGGTTGGATGAGATTTACCATGTAATCGAGTCAATTTGTTAGGGCTTTGATCCCTAGTATCCACTATGTTCTGAGATTGATGTTGCTATGACTTTGCTATGCTTAATGCTTGTCACTAGGGCCTAAGTGCCATGATTTCAGATCTAAACCCTTTATGTTTTCATGAATATATTTGAGTTCTTGATCCTATCTTGCAAGTTATATACACCTGTTACGTGTCATGATCCGCATACCCCAAGGTGACAATAATTGGGATTCTTTCCGGTGATTGCCGTAGTTTGAGGAGTTAATGTATTCACTATGTGTTAATGCTTTGTTCCGGTTCTCTATTAAAAGGAGACCTTAATATCCCTTAGTTTCCTTAAGGACCCCGCTGCCACGGGAGGGTAGGACAAAAGATGTCATGCAAGTTCTTACTATAAGCACGTATGACTATATACGGAATACATGCCTACATTACATTGATCAATTGGAGCTATTGAGTATCGCCCTAGGTTGTGACTGTTACATGATGAATGTCATCCAACATAATTATCCATCACTGATCCAATGCCTACGCTTTTCGCATATTGATCTTGCTAGGTTACTTTCGTTGCTGCTGCTGTTACAATTACTACAAAACTGCTTCTGTTACTGTTACTACTGTTACTATTGCTCTTGAAACTATCATACTACTGTGCTACTAAACACTTTCCTGCAGATATTTAATTCTCCAGGTGTGGTTGAATTGACAACTCAACTGCTAATACTCGCAAATATTCGTTGGCTCCCCTTGTGTCGAATCAATAAATCTAGGTGAAATACTACCCGTGAAAACTGTTACGATCCCCTATACTTGTGAGTTATCAAGTCTCACCTTCTCGTTGTAAGCACCAATCCTGAGAGCACTATTGTCATCCTTATGCATTGAGTATAGTTAATGTTGGGTAAATTATGACTGGATCTCTTCTACCCTGAATTACAATGTTTAGTCGCTGCTTGAACTTTGGAGGTGCTTTGCATTTATGTTTTGCGGTCTCAGAAAGGGCTACCGAGATACCATGTTGTCATATTATATCATGATTGTTTTGACAAATTGTTGGCATTTGAGATATGTTATTATTGCTCGCTAGTTGATTATGCCATTGATATGAGTAAATGTAGTTTTAAAGTCTTATTATGAGCATGGTTAGTTCATGATCCTTGCTGAAAACCTGGGTACTATTTAAGCTTATATACGGATACAAGAACAAAAGAGTTCGTAAAAGTTTTTGTTTATCACTTTTAGTTTGTCAACTGAATTGTTTGAGGACAAGCAATGAGTTAAGCTTGGGGGAGTTGATACGTCTCCGTCGTATCTACTTTTCAAAACACTTTTGCTCTTGTTTTGGACTCTAATTTGCATGATTTGAATGAAATTAACCCGGACTGACGCTGTTTTCAGCAGAACTACCATGGTGTTGTTTTTGTGCAGAAATCAAAGTTCTCGAAATTGGACGAAACTTTTTGAAGATTTTTTATGGAATAAATAAAAATTACTGGCGCAAGAATCAACAGATAGTGGGCAACATGTGGCCCCTCTTCTGTTGATTCTTGCGCCAGTAATTTTTATTTATTCCATGAAAAATATCCAAAAAGTTTCGTCCAATTCCGGGAACTTTGATTTCTGCACAAAAACAACACCATGGTAGTTCTGCTGAAAATAGCGTCAGTCCGGGTTAGTTTCATTCAAATCATGCAAATTAGAGTCCAAAACAAGAGCAAAAGTGTTTGGAAAAGTAGATACGACAGAGACGTATCAACTCCCCCAAGCTTAACTCATTGCTTGTCCTCAAGCAATTCAGTTGACAAACTGAAAGTGATAACGAAAAACTTTCATGAACTCTTTTGTTCTTGTATCCGTATATAAGCTTAAATAGTACCCAAGTTTTCAGAAAAGATCATGAACTAACCATGCTCATAATAACACTTAGAAACTACATTTACTCATATCAATGGCATAATCAACTAGCGAGCAATAATAACATATCTCAAATGCCAACAATTTGTCAAAGCAATCATGATATAATATGATAACATGGTATCTCGCTAGCCCTTTCTGAGACCGCAAAACATAAATGTAGAGCACCTCCAAAGTTCAAGCAGCGACTAAACATTGTAATTCAGGGTAGAAGAGATCCAGTCATGATGCACACAACATTAACTATACTCAATGCATAAGGATGACAATAGTGCTCTCAGGATTGGTGCTTATAATGAGAAGGTGAGACTCAACAATAAAAGTCAAATAACATAAAAGTAAATGGATAGTCCCTTCGTAGAGGGAAGCATGGATTTGCAGAGGTGCCAGAGCTCGAAGCTTAAATCAGAGATGAAAAATAATTTTTGGAGGTGTACTTTTCCTGTCAACGTCACGACCGAGGATTTTGAATATCTTCCATGCTAAACACATTATAGGCGGTCCCAAGCGGAAAGGTAAAGTTTACTCCCCCTCCACCATACCAACAAAAGCCATGGCTAGCCGAATCCTCGGGTGCCTTCCATACCAACAACTTTCCGGGGGAGTTTGTTTGCATTATGTAATTTTGATTTTGAGCATAGGACTGGGCATCCCAATTACCAGCCTCTCTCGTGCAATGACAAGTGAATAAACACTCATCTCGAGAATAACCCGCTTAGCATGGAAGATACTGACCCCCCCCCCCCATCGCTCCATGAGCGGTACGGGCACACAAAATAGATGTTTATTTGAATGACTAGGTAATTGCCCGTGCGTTGCACCGGGGGCATAAATATCCAATTGGTTTCACATCAATCGTGTTTTGTTTAGGATCCTCATGCACATCAAATAGTATTGTAGATTTTTTTTAACCTTGAAATCATCCTCCTTCTTTGTCCTCCCGTATTCTTTGTCTCCCCAATCCATCCTCACCATTGTCATTAATGGTACATCCAGCTTACAATCATCCAACCCTTCGACAATACCAAGGTATGTCGCGAACGCATAAGCACCAAGTCAACATGCTGATTACTATAAAAATACATCAGAGTGACGTTCCTTAAAATTTGGCATCAAATAAAAAAATGTAGAAATACTTATTGATTCATAGCTAGTACAAATGTAGAAAAAAAATTATAAATGTAGAAAAATAAACCTTCTAAAATGTGTGGTACGTGGTTTGCTTGCAGACATTTTTATATGTCTAAGTTTTTCAACATAAGTAAGATCCATTGTGCATGATGCATGAAATATATGAAAACTGAAGTTGGATGGATGGATGGATGTGTAATTGATCCAGTGCTGCATAGATCGAAAATATTCGACGAATCGTCCGCTCACAGGCCGTGTTATTTAGACCGTTCACATCCATCAACCGCATGGGGGAAATATTGTAGTGAAGCCCTCTATGTTCAACCCTGCAGTTCCGAATCTACATCTTATATGCCCATCACCTTGGCACTCAATAGCAAAGCCAATGACTGAATTTGCATAGTAGAAAACAACATCATTCACTAACCTTTCTCCTTAAAAGAACATTCGAATTCAACCATAAAAACTCTTGCAGCAGCCCAATCTAAATTAATTGTCTGGTAGAGAAGTACCTGATGCCGGGGACAGGAGTGACGCCACACCCAGAGCGGCTAGACGGGCGCCCTGTAGCTATAGCTTGGCGTAACCACTTTGGCGAGCAGGCTGTCCAGGGCGAGCGTTTGATCAGGCAACACTAATGTGCTGATGATTTAAGGCAGCACCCATTCATCATTCTTATATTTGCATCCAACTAATTATGACCATGTGTTCAGGCCTGCACTGGTAGGGCATATGATAGGTGTTTTCCCGTAATTCATTTAGTAAAAACAACAAGAAAAATTGAAACGTGAAAAACCTCAGAAATACAATACTGGCTGGACAATTTCCAACGGAGAAGAAATCAATGGAAATCTTACCAGCCACCACATCGGCACCCACATGCGTCAGCCACCAGGACTCGCCCTCGTCCTTCCCGTACGAGACCGTGGAGGAGGGGCCAGGGAGCACGCGTCCAGCACAACACCATGGGGCGAGGAGCATGAGTCCATATCGACGAAGGGCGGGATACGGGGAAGCAAGTGTTGGTGAGGCGCGGCCATGGAGGTCAAGCGGCGGCCGATGAGCCAAGGTTGGGGCTGGACTAGAGGTCGAGCGGTGGCCGAGCAGCGGCCGTGGAGGTCGAGCGGTGGCCGAGCAGCGGCCGTGGAGGTCGAGCGGCGACCGAGGAGCCAAGGAGGTCAAGCGGCGGCCGAGCGGCCACCGTGGAGGTCGAGTGGCGGCCGAGGTTGGGGCTGGGCAACAATGCTAAAACCCTAGCACCGCCAGTTCGAGGCCGTCAGGAGGAAGGAGTGCGTGTGCTTGTGCTTTGTGTTGTAGGCTGGCTCGCTGGGGCTGGCATTTGGCCCATGTGTGGACGATCGAGGAGTAATGACCCACAAGTATAGGGGATCAATCATAGTCCTTTCGATAAGTAAGAGTGTCAAACCCAACGAGGAGCAGAAGGAAATGACAAGCGGTTTTCAGCAAGGTATTCTCTGCAAGTACTGAAAGTAGCGGTAACAGATAGTTTTGATAGCAAGATAATTCGTAACAAGTAACAAGTAGTAACAGTAACAAAAAGTGCAACAAGGTGGCCCAATCCTTTTTGTAGCAAAGGACAAGTCGGAATGAACTCTTATAATAAGCAAAGCGTTCTCGAGGACACATGGGAATTTCATCTAGTCACTTTCATCGTGTTTGTTTGATTCGCGTTCTCTACTTTGATAATTTGATATGTGGGTGGACCGGTGCTTGGGTGCTGTTCTTACTTGAACAAGCCTCCCACTTATGATTACCCCCTCTCGCAAGCATCCGCAACTACGAAAGAAGAATTAAGATAACTCTAACCATAGCATTAAACATATGGATCCAAATCAGCCCCTTACGGAAAAGCGCATAAACTAGGGTTTAAGCTTCTGTCACTCTAGCAACCCATCATCTAATTACTACTCCACAATGCATTCCCTTAGGCCCAAAGATGGTGAAGTGTCATGTAGTCGACGTTCACATGACACCACTAAGAGAATCAACAACATACATATCATCAAAATATCGAACGAATACCAAATTCACATGATTACTTATGAGAAGACTTCTCCCATGTCCTCAAGAACAAAAGTAAATACTCACACATCATAATCATCTTCAAGATCATAGGGGTATTAAATAGCATAATGGATCTGAACATATAATCTTCCACCAAATAAACCAACTCGCATCAACTACAAGATGTAATCAACACTACTAGCAACCCACAGGTACCAATCTGAGGTTTTGAGACAAAGATTGAATACAAGAGATGAACTAGGGTTTGAGATGAGATGGTGCTGGTGAAGATGTTGATGAAGATTGGTCCTCCCACGATGAGAGGATCGCTGGTGATGTCGATGGCTTCGATTTCCCCCTCCCGGAGGGAAGTATCCCCGGCAGAATCGCTCCGCCGGAGAGCAAAAGTGCTCCTGCCCAGGTTCTGCCTCGAGACGGCGGCGCTTCGTCCCGAAAGTCTTCTCCCTATTTTTTCTAGGGAAAATGGCTTCATATAGGGGAAGGAGGGGGGCAGAGGCCAGCTGTGGGCCCCACAAGGCATCAGGGCGCGCCCAGGGGGGGCGCCCTGTTGCCTTGTGGGCAACTGGTGGGTCCCCTCTGGTATTTCTTTTCTCCAGTATTTTTTATATATTCAATAAAAAATCTCAGTGAAATTTCAGGTCAATTGGAGCTCTGTAGAATAGGTATCTCTGATATGGCTATTTCAGGTCCAGAATTCCAGCTGCCGGCATTCTCCCTCTTCATGTAAATCTTGCAAAATAAGAGAGAAAAAGCATAAGAATTGTGCCATAAAGTGAAATAATGATCAAAAACATAATAAATAACAGCAATAAATCATGATGCAAATTGGAGCGACGAGCGAAAAGCTGGCGTTGGACGAACATAAGACGGGAAACGGAACACTCCGTTTCTTTTAGGTAGTAGAGATTAGAGGTGGCACATGCAAATTTTCTTGGAACGGCAGAGTAATACCGCATATAGGTAGATATAGTGGACTCATCTGGAACAACTTTGGTTCAAGGATTTTGGATGCACAAGTAGTATTCCCTCTTAGTACAGGCGAAGTCTAGCAAATAGATTGAGAAGCGACCAACTAGAGAGCGAGAACGATCATGATCATGCATTGTGAATAATTAACATTGAATACTAGCATGAGTAGGATATAGACACCCTGAACATAAATATCGTGGAGGCTATGTTGGTTTTGAATCAACTACATGTATGAACATGTGCCAAGTCAAGCCACTTGAAACATTCAGAGGAGGATACCATATTAACATACTACATCATAACCATTTTAATGCATGTTGACATCCAAGATAAATCATTATCCCCTCCTAGCTACTTAAGCATGGCATAAGCAACTACAATCTCTAATTGTCATCACAAACATGGTTACTCATAATATGCTGAATCATGGATACTGAGTTAAACATATTTACAAAAATAAAAACAAGAAGAGTTCATACCAGCTTTTCCTTGCCACAGTCACTTCATCAAATCATCGTTATTATTTCCTTTCACTTACACGACCGAATGATGTGAAAATAATAATAGTGCAAGAGTGTCGTGGACTAAGCTGGAATCTGCAAACATTTTATTCAAGGGAGAAGACAAAGTAATATTGGCTCTTCGTTAGATCAACAATAAAGCATATGAGAACCACTCAACATTTTCATCGTGGTCTTCTCCCTACGACGACTCAACGAAAAGAAAAGAAATTCGGAGAAACACACTGAAATATTTTTGGAGTTTTTAGTTTTTCTGAAGAAAAGCAAATTAAAGAAGAAAAACGAAAAGCGAGAAAAAACTATTTACACACGAAAGCTCCCAACAAGCAAAAGAAGAAACGAGAAATCTTTTTGGGTTTTCTTTTAATCCTACAAAATAACAAACACGAAAGAAAAACCGAAAAGAAGCGAGAAATATTTTTGGGTTTTTGAAGTTTTTCAAACACACAAGAAGAAAGCGAAAATAAAACTAACATGTATAATACAATGAAAAAGGATGAACACCGACAACTGGAATGAATGTGTGAACATGAATGAATGTCGGTGAGAGATACGTACTCCCCCAAGCTTAGGCTTTTGGCCTAGCTTGGTAATCACCACCCGTAGTATCCATCAGGACCGGGCGGATAGTACTAGGGCGGAGGCACCTGAGGGTCCCACTGCTGGACCTCGTTCTCCGCTGCAGCCAGCTCGTTCCTGTAAGCTGTGATGTCCGCCGGCATGACGGTGTATCCGTTCCTGGCATGAGAGTCAAACAAAGAGGGTGCAGGCAACGGAATAATATCGCGAGTTCTCTTGCTGAAAATCAGGTTATAATGAATATATTGAGGAGGTTCAGGTTCATCAATATAGTGGTGATCGATCATGCACTGTTGGTCTAAATAAACCTTGGGCAGCAAGTAGTCATTTGGGCAGATAGCAACGTTAAAGCGATTCGCAAGACGCGAAGCATAAATACCGCCATGGACTTTACCCCTAGTCCCGTTGGTGTGCAGGCGGCGTGCAATGATAGCTCCCAAGCTAAAAGTGTTATCACCGTGAATAGCACGACGCAAGATGGCCAGGTCAGGGGCACTGAGCGTACCACCCTCCTCCCTGGCAGTCAAGCATTTCCCTATAAATAAAGCAAAGTAGTGCACAGCAGGAAAATGCAAGCTAGTAACACGGGCTTTCGACACACCCCTAAATTATCCCACAGTCAAAGTGCGAAGGAAGTCCTCGAACTCCTTGATACGTCTCCAACGTACCTATAATTTTTATTGTTCCATGCTATTATAGTATCAATCTTGGATGTTTTTATATGCAATTATATATCATTTTTTTGGGACAAACCTAATAACCTAGTGCCCAGTGCTAGTTGCTGTTTTCTGCTTGTTTTTGGCTTTTCAGAGAAACAGTACCAAATGAAGTCCAAATGCCATGAAACTTTTAGGAGATTTTTTCCTAGACAAAAGAACCCTTGGAAGCTTCGGGAGGAGGCCAGAAGCCTCACGAGAGCTTGGGGGCGCACCGTGTTGCCTTGTGGGGCCCACGTGACTCCGTTTGACCTAATTCCACTTCTATAAATTCACAAATATTGGGAAACCCCCAAAGAGCCAGAAGAAATAACCTTTTCACTGCCGCAAGCCTCTGTTCTTCCGTGATCCCATCTGGAGTCCTTTTCCGGTACTCTACCGGAGGGGGAATCGATCACGGAGGGCTTCAACATCAACTTTGCTGCCCTTCCGATGATGTGTGAGTAGTTTACCACAGACCTACGGGTCCATAGCTAGTAGCTAGATGGCTTCTTCTCTCTCTTTGATCTTCAATACAATGTTCACCTTGATGTTCTTGGAGTTCTATCCGATGTAATCTTCTTTTGCGGTGTGTTTGTTGGGATCCGATGAATTGTGAGTTTATGATCAGATTATTCATGAGAAATATTTGAGTCTTCTCTAAACTCTTTTATGCATGATTGTTATAGCTTTGTATTTCTCTCCGATCTATCAGTTTAGTTTGGCCTACTAGATTGATTTATCTTGCAATGGGAGAGGTGCTTTGTGATGTGTTCAATCTTGCGGTGCTCAATCCCAGTGACAGAAGGGGACATGACACGTATTTGTATTGTTGCCATTAAGGATAAAAAGATGGGGTTTATTCATATTGCTTGAATTTGCTTCTCTACATCATGTCATCTCGCTTAAGGCGTTACTCTGTTTCATACTTAATACCCTAGATGCATGCTGGATAGCGGTCGATGGGTGGGGTAATAGTAGTAGATGCAGGCAGGAGTCGGTCTACCTGTCTTGGATGTGATGCCTATATACATGATCATTGCCATGAATCTGTCATAATTATTTGCTATTCTGTCAATTGCCCAACAGTAATTTGTTTACCCACCGTATGTTTCTGTGCTCGAGAGAGAAGCCTCTAGTGAAAACTATGGCCCCGGGTCTATCTTTATCATATAAAAAAACTGAAAATACTTTGCTGCAACTTATTTACTTTTATTTTAATTAGTATTTTAGTTTAGCTATTTACCTCTATAGGATTTAATCCTTGCAAGTAACCGCTAAGAGGATTGACAACCCTCTTATTTGCGTTGGGTGCAAGTGTTTGCTCTTGTGTGTGCAGGTGCGCTTAATAGAATTTTGCTTGGTTCTCCTACTGGATTGATAACCTTGGTTCTTAACTGAGGGAAATACTTATCTCTACTGTACTGCATCATCCTCTCCTCTTCGGGGAAATACCAACGCAGACTACAAGTAGCAGGAAGAATTTCTGGCACCGTTGCCGGGGAGACATCATCAAAATTACCAAGTACCTAAACACAAATTATCATTCACTTGCATTTACTTTATTTACCTTTTATTTGCTTTTGCCTCTCTTTTTCATCTCCCCCACTTCTAATTTTTTTTACAAAAACACAAAAATGTTTTTGTTTGCTTGCATGCTTTTATTGCCTTCATGACAACACACAAAAACAGAAGGTGAAATAAAAAATCTATTGATATGGATCCTCATCCACTTGCTAATCTTTTCAAAAGATCCAATTATAATGAACCAATTGCTAGTAAGTTGAGTGCACTTGATTTCCTTCATGAAGTTTTGCTTGAAAGTCATGAATCTGAAAATTGTGATGAAGTGTTAGAAAAAGAAATTTATAAAGTGATTCATGATAGCTCATTGATTGAAAAACATGATTGCAATGATGTTATTATAAATTCCATTAATGTCAATTGTGTTAATAATATGCAAAACTACGAGCTTGGGGATGATAATTTTGTTATGTCCACTACTTATTGCAATGATCATGATTGGGGTGATAATGCTTCTTATGATCTTGAAAATTTATTTGAGCCTCATGATGATTATGTTATTGATAATATTGTTTGCAATAATATTGAAAGTGGGTTTGGAAGAGTGTCAACTTTAGGTAAAAAGAATCCCACATATTCAAAGAGTGTTCAATCTTATGAAATTTTTGATAAATGTGGGTTTGGAGAGGTCATGACTTTAGTTGATGTTAATCCCACTATTTTGGAAGAGTGTAAAACTTTTATGCATGTGGATCATGAAGAGAATATTTTATATGATAGCTATATTGTTGAATTTGACTATGATCCTACATGTAATTATTATGAGAGAGGAAAATATGGTTGTAGAAATTTTCACGTTACTCAATTACCTCTCTTGAAGTTCAAATTGTTAATGCTTCGTTCTTCTTCCTTGCATATGCTAGATACTTCTTGTTTTGATAATTTGTTTGCTTATAAAATGCCTATGCATAGGAAGTATGTTAGACTTAAATATGTTTCTTACATGCTATATGATGCTCTCTTTGTGCTTCAATTCTTATCTTTTATGTGAGCATCATTAAAATCTCGAAGCCTATCTTAATGGCTATAAAGAAAGAGCTTGTTGGGAGACAACCCAATATTTTCTGTTTTTGTGTGTTTGAAAAATTATAGCTTCTGTTATGATTGTGTTTTTATGTTTTAATTAGTGTTTGTGCCAAGTAATTCCTTTGGGATGATGTTGATGATAGTATAATTGATGCTGTTTGGAAAACAGAAAGTTTTGCGTCCAGTGCTGGAATTTTAGTTCTGTATTGGAGCGTCAGAAAAATCAGAAATTTTTACATAGTATTGGTATATGAATTGTTTACGTTTTCCTAATTTTTCAGAATTTTTTGAGTTACAAAAGTATGGCTTTTAAATAGATCTTTACAGACTGTTCTGTTTTAGACAGATTCTGTTTTTGTTGCATAGTTTGCTTATTTTGATGAATCTATGGATAGTATCGGGCGGTATGAGTCATGGAGAAGTTGTAGTACAGTATCATTATGCCAATATTAATTATGAATTAATTTACTACAGTACCTAAAGTTTAAGATTTGTTTGTTATACTAACGGATCTCACGAGGTTTCTGTTGAGTTTTGTGTGCTGAAGTTTTCAAGTTTTGGGTGAGACTACGATGGATAAAGGAATAAGGAGCGGCAAGAGCCTAAGCTTGGGGATGCCCAAGGCACCCCAAGGTAATATTCAAGTAAGACTCAAGCATCTAAGCTTGGGGATGTCCCGGAAGGCATCCCCTCTTTCGTCTACAATCTATCGGTAACTCACTTGGAGCTATATTTTTATTCAACACATGATATGTGTTTTTTACTTGGAGCGTCTTGTGAAATAGTTTATTTGCTTTTTAATTTGTCACAATCATCTTTGCTGAACACAGCTTTTTGAGAGGGACACACATTATTCGTGATTTGTTAGAATACTCTATGTGCTTCACTTAAATCTTTTGAGCTAGGCAGTTGCTCTAGTGCTTCACTTATATCTTTTAGAGCACGGCGGTGGTTATATTTTAAAGAAATAGTTGCACTCTAATGCTTCACTTATATCTTTTTGAGAGTCCCATATACAATGGTAATATGCATGGGTTATGAATTTGGTCCTGATATGATAGGTATTCAAGAGGGATATAATAAAAACTTTCATGTAGATCACTGAATATGATAAATTTGATTCCTTGCAATAGTTTTGCGATATTAAGATGGTAATATGTGGGAGGCATTAGTAGATAATTGTGGTTTAGTAAGAATAATTGTGTTAAGGTTTGTGATTCCCGAAGCATGCACGTATGGTCTGTCGTTATGCTAAGAAGTTGGAGCATGAATTATTATTGATTGTTTTCCTTTGTGTGGCGGTCGGGGGCGCGCGATGGTTAACTCCTACCAACCTCCCCCCTAGGGGCATGCGTAGTAGTACTTTGCTTTGAGGGCTAATAAACTTTCGCAATAAGTATGTGAGTTCTTTATGACTAATGTGGGTCCATGGATTATACGCACTCTCACCCTTCCGCAATTTGCTAGCCTCTTCGGTACCGTGCATTGCCCTTTCTCACATCGAGAGTTGGTGCAAACTTCGCTGGTGCATCCAAACCCCGTGATATGATACGCTCTATCACACATAAGCCTCCTTATATCTTCCTCAAAACAGCCACCATACCTACCTATCATGGCATTTCCATAGCCATTCCGAGATATATAGCCATGCAACTTCCACCGTTCCGTTTTTATGACATACATCATCATTGTCATATTGCTTTGCATGATCATATAGCTGACATAGTATTTCTGGCTCATCCACCATTCATCATTTTTATACATGTTACGCTAGCATCATTGCACATCCTGGTACACTGCCAGAGGCATTCATATAGAGTCATATTTTTGTTCTAGTATCGAGTTGTAATGTTGAGTTGTCAGTAAATAGAAGTGTGATGATCATCATTATTAGAGCATTGTCCCAGTGAGGTAAGAATGATGGAGACTAATGAGTCCTTGAAAAAGTGGGGATGAGGTCCATGAGATCGTTCTAAAATAAAAAGAAAAAAAAATTAAAAAAAGAGAAAGAAAAAAAGGGAGAGAAAAAAAATAAATGAGAGAAAAAGAGAGAAGGGGCAATGTTACTATCCTTTTTCCACACTTGTGCTTCAGAGTAGCACCATGTTTTTTCATATAGAGTCTCTCCTATTTTGTCACTTTCATATACTAGTGGGAATTTTTCATTATAGAACTTGGCTTGTATATTCCGATGACGGGCTTCCTCAAATGCCCGAGGTCTTCATGAGCAAGCAAGTTGGATGCACACCCACTTAGTTTTCATGTTGAGCTTTCATACACTTATAGCTCTTAGTGCATCCGTTGCATGGCAATCCGTACTCCTCGCATTGACATTAATTGATGGGCATCTCCATAGCCCGTTGATTAGCCTCGTCGATGTGAGACTTTCTCCATTTTTTGACTTCTCTTAATTATCTCTACCACCATATTCTAATCCACCCATAGTGCTATATCCATGGCTTGTGCTCATGTATTGCGTGCGAGTCGAAAAAGCTGAAGCGCGTTAAAAAGTATGAACCAATTGCTTGGCTAAAACAGGGGTAGTGCATGATAAATACTTTGTGTGAAGAAGATGGAGCATGACAAGATTGTATTATTTTGTAGGGATAACGTTCTTTAGCATTTTTATTTTGAAAGACATGATTGTTTATTAGTATGCCTGAGTATTGATGTCTTTATATCAAATTATAGACTATTGCATTGAATCACTTGGATCTTATTATTCATACCGTAAGAGAGAGATTACATGATGAAACATGATAGGTAGCATTCCACATCAAAAATTTTGTTTTTATCATTTACCTACTCGAGGACGAGCAGGAATTAAGCTTGGGGATTGATACGTCCATTTTGCATCATGTTTTCCTACTGTTATTTATAGTGTTTTTAATCAATATAACATTTCTGGAGCAATTATAATGCCTTTTCTCTTTTAATATGCAAGATTTACATAAGGAGGGAGATTGTCGGCAGCTGTAATTCTGGACCTGAAAAGCTATGTCAGAGATACCTATTCTGCACATCTCCAAATGAGCTGAAATTTCACGGAGATTTATTTTGGAATAAATAAAAAATATTGGAAGAAAGAAGTACCAGAGGGGGCCACCCAGGTGCCCACGAGGCACCAGGGCGCGCCACCCCCCCCCCCAGGCACGCCCTGGTGGCTCGTGGGGCCCTTGGCCAGCCTCCGGTGCCCATTTTCTGGTATATAAGCCCATTTGCCCTAGAAAAAATAAGGAGAAGACTTTTGGGACGGAGCACCGCCGTCTCGAGGCGGAACTTGGGCAGGAGCACTTTTGCTCTTCGGCGGGGATACTTCCCTCCGGGAGGGGGAAATCGAAGCCATCGACATCACCAACAATCCTCTCATTGTGGGAGGACCAATCTTCATCAACATCTTCAACAGCACCATCTCATCTCAAACCCTAGTTCATCTCTTGTATTCAATCTTTGTCTCAAAACCCCAGATTGGTACCTGTGGGTTGCTAGTAGTGTTGATTACATCTTGTAGTTGATGCTAGTTGGTTTATTTGGTGGAAGATTATATGTTCAGATCCAATATGCTATTTAATACCCCTCTGATCTTGGACATGAATATGATTTGTGAGTAGTTACTTTTGTTCTTGAGGACATGGGAGAAGTCTTGTCATAAGTAATCATGTGAACTTGGTATTCGTTCGATATTTTGATGATATGTATGTTGTTGATTATCTTAGTGGTGTCATGTGAACGTCGACTACATGACACTTCACCATCTTTGGGACTAAGGGAATGCATTGTGGAGTAGTAATTAGATGATGGGTTGCTAGAGTGATAGAAGCTTAAACCCTAGTTTATGCGCTATTCCGTAAGGGGCTGATTTGGATCCATATGTTTAATGCTATGGTTAGAGTTATCTAAATTCTTCTTTCGTAGTTGCGGATGCTTGCAAGTGGGGGTAATCATAAGTGGGAGGCTTGTTCAAGTAAGAACAGCACCCAAGCACCGGTCCACCCACATATCAAATTATCAAAGTAGCGAACGCGAATCAAACCAACATGATGAAAGTGACTAGATGAAATTCCCATGTGTCCTCGAGAACGCTTTGCTTATTAAAAGAGATCTTTCCGGCATGTCCTTTGCTACAAAAAGGATTGGGCTACCTTGATGCACCTTATTTACTATTTCTACTTGTCACTTGTTACAAATTATCTTGCTATCAAACTACTTGCTACCGATAATTTCAGTGCTTGCAGAAAATACCTTGCTGAAAACCGCTTGTCATTTCCTTCTGCTCCTCATTGGGTTCGACACTCTTACTTATCGAAAGGACTACGATTGATCCCCTATACTTGTGGGTAATCAAGACTCTTTTCTGGTGCCGTTGCCGGGGAGTGAAGCGCCTTTGGTGAGTGGAATTTGGTAAGGAAACATTTATATTACGTGCTGAAATTTACTGTCACTTGTCACTATGGAAAGTAATCCTTTAAGGGGCTTGTTCGGGGTATCTTCACCTTGACCGGAAGCATAAATAGTTGCTCCTCAACCTACTGCACCTACTGAAAATATTTGTTATGAGATTCCTTCGGGTATGATAGAGAAACTGCTAGCTAATTCTTATGCAGGAGATGCAACAATACATCCTGATATGCACTTGATCTATCTGGATGAAATATGTGGATTGTTTAAGCTTGCAGGTTTATCCAGAGATGGATTTAAGAAGAAAGTATTCCCTTTATCATTGGAGGGAAAGGCATTGACATGGTATAGGCTATGTGATGATACTGATACATGGGACTGGAACAGATTGAAACTGGAATTCCACCAGAAATTTGATCCTATGCATTTGGTTCATCGTGATCGGAATTATATATATAATTTTTGGCCTCGTGAAGGAGAAAGCATCGCTCAAGCTTGGGGGAGGCTTAAGTACATGATGTACACATGCCCCAATCTTGAGCTCTCAAGAGAAATTATCTTACAGAATTTTTATGCTCGGCTTTCTCATGATGATCAAACCATGCTCGATTCTTCTTCGACTGGCTCCTTTATGAAGAAAACTATTGAATTCTGATGGGATCTTTTGGAAAGAATTAAACACAACTCTGAAGATTGGGAACTCGACAAAGGTAATGAGTCAGGTATAATGCTTGAGTTCGATTGTGTTAAATCTTTTATGGATACCGATGCTTTTCATAAGTTTAGCACTAAATATGGACTTGACTCTGAGATAGTAGCTTCCTTTTGTGAATCATTTGCTACTCATGTTGATCTCCCTAAGGAGAAGTGGTTCAAATATCATCCCCCTGTTAAAGAAAAGATTGAGGAACCCGTTAGTGCTAAAGAAGAAACAATTGTCTACCATGTTGATCCAGTTGTGCCTACTACTTATATTGAGAAACCACCTTTTCCTGTTAGGATTAAGGAACATGCTAAAGTTTCAACTGTGGTTAACAAAAGTAATATTAGAGCACCTAGACCCTCTGAACAAATTAAAGTTGAACCTAATTTTGCTATGGTTAAAGATCTCTTGGTCGATAATATAGATGGGCATGTTATTTACTTTTGTGATGAAGCAGATAGAATCGCTAAACCAGATCATAAAGATAAAAACAGGCCTGTAGTAGGCATGCCTGTTGTCTCTGTTAAAATAGGAGATCATTGTTATCATGGCTTATGTGATTTGGGTGCTAGTGTGAGTGCTATTCCGTTTACCTTATATCAAGAAATTATGAATGATATTGCACCTATTGAAATAGAGGACATTGATGTTACTATTAAGCTTGCAAACAGAGATACCATTATACCGCTTGGGATCGTTAGAGATGTTGAAGTCTTGTGTGGAAAAATAAAATACCCTACTGATTTTCTAGTCCTCGGTTCTCCACAAGATGATTTTTGCCCCATTATATTTGGTAGACCTTTCTTGAACACTGCTAATGCCAAGATTGATTGCGCTAAAGAAACTGTTAGTGTTAATTTTGGTGGCATGTCTCATGAGTTTAATTTCTCCAAGTTTCATAGACAACCTCATGATAAAGAATTGCCTAGTAAAGATGAAATTATTGGTCTTGCTTCTATTGCCGTACCTCCTACTGATCCGTTAGAACAATATTTACTAGACCATGAAGATGATATGCATATGAATGAAAGAAATGAAATAGATAGGATGTTCTTTGATCAACCACCTATCCTTAAACACAATTTGCCTGTAGAAACTCTTGGAGGCCCTCCTCCACCTAAGGGTGACCCTGTATTTGAATTAAAGCAATTACCTGATACATTGAAATATGCTTATCTAGATGAAAAGAAGATATATCTTGTTATTATTAGTGCTAACCTTTCAGAGCATGCAGAAAAGAGATTACTAAAAACTCTGAGGAAGCACCGCACTGCTATTGGATATACTCTTGATGATCTTAAGGGCATTAGCCCCACTCTATGTCAGCACAAAATTAATATGGAGCCTGATGCTAAACCAGTTGTCGACCACCAGCGACGATTAAATCCTAAGATGAAAGAAGTGGTAAGAACCAAAATATTAAAGCTTTTGGAAGCAGGTATAATCTATCCCATAGCTGATAGTAGATGGGTAAGTCCCGTTCATTGTGTCCGTAAGAAAGGAGGTATTACCGTTGTTCCTAATGATAAAAATGAACTCATTCCACAAAGAATTGTAACTGGTTATAGGATGGTAATTGATTTTAGAAAATTAAACAAAGCCACTAGAAAAGATCATTACCCCCTACCTTTTATTGATCAAATGTTAGAAAGATTGTCCAAGCATACACACTTTTGCTTTCTTGATGGATATTCTGGTTTCTCTCAAATACCTGTATCACAAGCCGGCCAAGAGAAAACCACCTTTACTTGTCCTTTTGGAACTTATGCTTATCGTCGTATACCTTTTGGTTTATGCAATGCACCTGCTACCTTTCAAAGATGTATGACTGCTTTATTCTCTGACTTTTGTGAAAAGATTGTTGAGATTTTCATGGATGATTTTTCTGTTTATGGAACTTCTTTTGATGACTGCTTAAGCAACCTTGATCGAGTTTTGCAGAGATGTGAATAAACTAATCTTGTCTTGAATTGGGAGAAGTGCCACTTTGTGGTGAATGAAGGTATTGTCTTGGGGCATAAAATTTATGAAAGAGGTATTGAAGTAGATAAGACTAAAGTTGATGCGATTGAGAAAATGCCATGTCCTAAAGATATTAAAGGTATAAGAAGTTTCCTAGGTCATGCTGGTTTCTATAGAAGGTTTATAAAAGACTTCTCTCAAATTTCTAGGCCTCTTACTAATCTTTTGCAAAAAGATGTTCCATTTGTTTTTGATGATGATTGTGTAGAAGCCTTTGAAACACTTAAGAAAGCCTTAACCACTGCACCTATCGTTAAACCACCTGATTGGAACTTGCCTTTTGAAATTATGTGTGATGCTAGTGATTATGTTGTTGGTGCTATTCTAGGACAGAGAGTTGAAAAGAAATTAAATGTTATCCATTATGCTAGTAAAACTCTAGACAGTGCTCAAAGAAATTATGCTACTACCGAGAAAGAATTTCTAGCAGTTGTGTTTGCATGTGATAAATTCAGATCTTACATAGTTGTTTCTAAAGTAACTGTTCACACCGATCATGCTGCTATTAAATATCTTATGGAAAAGAAAGATGCTAAACCTAGACTCATTAGGTGGGTTCTATTTCTACAAGAATTTGACTTGCATATTATTAATAGAAAGGGAGCAGAGAATCCCGTAGTAGATAATTTGTCTAGAATGGAAAATGTTCTTGATGACCCACTTCCTATTAATGATGATTTTCCTGATGAACAATTAGCTATCATAAATGCTTCTCGAAATACTCCTTGGTATGCAGACTATGCTAATTATATTGTTGCTAAATTTATACCACCTAGTTTCACATACCAACAAAAGAAAAAGTTCTTCTTTGATTTAAGACATTACTTCTGGGATGACCCACATCTTTATAAAGGAGTAGATGGTATTATTAGATGTTGTATACCTGAGCATGAACAGGAACAAATCCTATGGAAGTGTCATTCCGAGGCTTACGAAGGACACCATGCGGGAGACAGAACTGCACACAAGGTATTACAATCTGGTTTTTATTGGCCTACTCTTTTCAAGGATGCTTGTAAGTTTGTCTTATCTTGTGATGAATGTCAAAGAATTGGTAATATTAGTAGACGTCAAGAAATGCCTATGAATTATTCACTTGCTATTGAACTATTTGATGTTTAGGGATTTGATTATATGGGACCTTTTCCTAAATCCAATGGGTATACCCATATTTTAGTTGTTGTTGATTACGTTACTAAGTGGCTAGAAGCCATTCCAACTAGTAGTGCTGATCATAACACTTCTATTAAAATGCTTAAAGAAGTTATTTTCCCAAGGTTCGGAGTCCCTAGATATTTAATGACTGATGGTGGTTCACATTTTATTCATGGTGCATTCCATAAACTGCTTGCTAAATATGATGTCAACCATAGAATTGCATCTCCCTATCACCCTCAATCTAGTGGTCAAGTCGAATTGAGCAATAGGGAAATAAAGTTAATTTTGCAAAAAAAACGTCAATAGATCTAGAAAGAATTGGTCTAAGAAACTTGACGATGCATTATGGGCTTATAGAACTGCTTATAAAAATCCTATGGGTATGTCTCCTTATAAAATGGTTTATGGAAAAGCATGTCATTTACCTCTTGAGTTAGAACATAAAGCATATTGGGCAATTAAAGAACTCAATTATGATTTTAAACTTGCCGGTGAAAAGAGGTTATTTGATATTAGCTCATTAGATGAATGGAGAACCCAAGCTTATGAAAATGCCAAATTGTTTAAAAATATTTAAAAGATGGCATGATAAAAGAATTAAAAATGGGAGTTTAAAGTGGGTGAGCAAGTTCTATTGTACAATTCTCGTTTGAGATTCTTTGCAGGAAAACTTCTCTCGAAATGGGAAGGACCGTATATCATCGAAGAAGTTTATCGCTCCGGAGCCATCAAAATAAACAACTCCGAAGGCACTAATCCGAGAGTGGTGAATGGGCAAAAAATTAAGCACTATATTTCAGGTACGCCTATTAATGTTGAGACTAACATTATTCAAACTATGACACCAGAGGAATACATAAGAGAGACCTTCCAGAACACTCCAGAACCCTAAAAAGGAAGAGGTACGTGATACGTTAAGTAAACCGACTCCAAAAATTCCATAAAAATACTTTCTGTCAGTTTTGGAATATTAGAAAAGATACAAAAATAAGAAACAGCCGAGGGGACCCACGAGGTGCACACGAGGCACCAGGGCGCGCCACCCCCCCCCCCCAGGTGCGCCCTGGTGGCTTGTGGGCCCCTCATGAGCCTTCCCGACTCCGTTTTCTTCTGGATTACTTGTTGTGCAAGATGAAAATTCTTTATATATACTCCTGGACATTTTGACCACCGTATTGCAGAAATCTCCTCTGTTCTTGTTTCGTGCTATTTTTCTGACAGATCTAGATCGCTATGGCTCCACCAAGCTCTTCCAAGGACAAGTTCTATGAGAAGGTCATCAATCCCTACCTACCGGAGGTGATGAAACACCCTCAAGCCATCGAGATGCGTGAGGGGGTGCTTCACATCCGGGATGTTCAAGGACCCAAGAAGACCGGGAGCGTGGAGGCCAGGCTCGAAGCGGTGGAGCAGGAGATCTTCAAGTGCCAAAGGATGGTAGAACGTGGACTCGGCGCCAACCACTCCATGATCACGGAATTCACTCGCGATCACAAGGTGGATGGCCAATCGATGGGGGACATCATCTTCAAGCTCAATGAACGAATCGACTATCTCCAAGGCCAAATCTATGATCTTCAAAACCAAAATTTTGAGTATGAAGCAAGATTCAAAGGTATGAGTTTAGCTGCAAGTTTCAGGACTCCGGAGACTCGTTCATATTTTTATGATGGGGAACCTATGCCATGGAAGCCGGAGGACAAGCCCACCACTTCATCACCACCACCATCACCGAAGAAGGAAACTTGAGTACATGGGTATGGGCACTGTAACATCCCTGAGTAATGAGCCACGGTGATCTTCAAATTAATGGTACGCAAATTAGAATGCAAAGAAAGATCACAGTGAAATCATATCTCATTTAAAATTCCACCACTGAATTCAAATTCAAATGCAAGTGAAATTTGAAGTTGCTCAAAAATTGCTGGAAAATAGTTCATGTTGTAGCAAAAATTCCAAAACAAATTAATGTTAAGAAAAAACAACATCACCTATTTTCCTAAAATGGGCTAGAGCATTAAAACAGTGCATAAACAGCCACTTTAATGCCATTTCCATTTTTGAAAAATTCAAATGGATTCAAAAATTGCCCAAACTTTTTGTGACAGTGCAGAATAATGCATTGTAATTTTTGGACCAGTTTCACATTTTTGCAATTGCATTTTAGCAGCTCATTTATTTTTCTAAAGCTTCTGTAAAAGAAAAACAGAAAAAGAAAATAAAAAGGCCTGACCGACTGGGCCTAAGTGCATAGTGCACTTGGCCCAGCCCACCGCGGCCTGTATCCCTCCACTCTCTCTCTCCCTCGCCATGTCACGCGCGCCATGGCCAGAGCGCGCTCGCTCCGGCCACTGGCCCACACCGCGACGCCGTGGGCTCGCGGGGAGGATAAGGCTGAGCCATCCCTCCCCCTGGATGCCTCATCCACTCCCCTGCCTCTCTCTCTCGCTCGCACGCCCTCTCTCCTCCTCTCCCGTGCGTCGCCGTCGCCGTCGCCCTCGATTTCGCGGCCACCGTCATCGCCTCGCCCCGCCGCCTTGTCCGTCGACCCCGCCGTCGTCCGCTACGTCGTCTACGCCAAGCCACTCGAGCTACGGAGCCCCAGCGCCATCGCCATCGTCCTCTTCTTCCTCTTCAGGCGCCGTCGTCCTCGTCGTCGATTCGCCGCCGTCGAGCCTCCCCGAGCCCACTTAAGCACATCTGCAGGAGCCCGGTGAGCAGCCGCACCGGATCCCCTCCGTCTTTTCCTTCTTCTCGTGTCGTAGCCACCGCATTTAGCTAGGCCGTACCCGTCGCTGCCGACGAGCTAGTCGCCGTGGCCATACTCGCCGTCAAGCTCAAACAAGCACGGCTTCGTGCTCTGCACATCTGCGCGAGTCCAATGTACCCGCTAGCTCACCTTGCCGTACCCCGTAGCGCCCTTCCCGATCATGGCCGAACTCCGGCGACTGCCTCGCCGCTCGTCGTCGTCATTTCCGGCCGTCTCAGGTCGCGCCGCCACCGTAGATCAACGCGGCGTGCAGTGCCCGTTCGAACGGCCAAATCCCGCGCAAAATGACCTGCCGTAGCCGTTTTCCGATGCCGGCCAATGGCCTCCACCGCGATTCGGCGTCGTCGGCGTTTAATCGCCGATGGTCCGACGTGGTGCTGGCCTGGGGCCCACCCTGTGTCGCTGCCAGCGGGCCCCACTGGCCCCGTTGACTGGGTTGACCAAGTCAACGCGCTCACGTGGCAGCTACTGCCACTGACATGCGGGTCCCACCCGCCTAATTACCGTATTAGATTAATATAATTAATCGGTTAACTAATCTGACACTGACAGTAGGCCCCACTAGCTAATTAATCTAATTAGTTAAAATTAATCTCTGCTTAATTAGCTAAGTCACTGACATGCGGGACCCACTGGTCAGGTTTGACCCTGACCAGCTGGGTTTGACCGCTGATGTCACTCCGACGTCATGCTGACATCATGGGCTACTGTTTTGGATAATTCAGATTTAATAATTAAAATAATTCTAGAAATTTCAGAAAATAGTTTAAATCTTTGAAAAATCATAGAAAATAAACCGTAGCTTGGATCGAAAAGTTTTCAACATGAAAGTTGATCAAAAAAACAAGACGAATCCGAATACGTGGTCAAAATGCTTGACCATCACTCCTATCTATCTAAACATGGAACCTTCCCCTCCGGTTCAGTATACCGAAAACTGCCTAAACGCCGGGAAAATATCTCAGATGAAGGGATTTTCTCATCTTGAGGTGTCGGGAGGAGTAAAGGAGATTGACTCTTCTCTGTCATTAGCCTTTTTATTGACACTAGCTCTTTATATAGTCAATTTTTTGGAGGAGTATCGTATCGGTAGGCACAGATCATTGGAATTGGATGTATCGTTAGGTTGTGCCGAGTCAAATCAGCGGAGCTTATTTTTTTCCGTTGCAGAAAAGAGATCCCTTACCCTTTCTTTAGAAAATGATGAATATGAAGTCCGGGAGGCTGCGGGTACTATGGATCCTCTGACTCCCAATCGGGTTACCTTCCTGGGTCTCGCCGGTGTTGCCTGTAGGTCGTGATGTGCCTCGAGATGGCCGTCTCCTGTCCCCCTGCTCGTGGGGAATCCGCTCCTGGGGCGTCGCTCTGCTGCGTCTGGCCCGTCCTCTAGGCACCTTTGGAGGGCGGGGAGTGTGACAACGTACACGCTTCCCTTTACTCCATAGGGCCTTTTCCTCAGTTGCAGGGTTTGGTGGCCCGAAATTGACTTGGCTTCGCCAAAAGGCCTCATCTCCAAAGCCCGGCTCGCGAGGCGTCCCTCTCGCTGTAGGGCGGAGCCCCCTCGCCTCGCTCTTGTGACATGCTATGTTTCCCTTCTTCCATTCTCAAGTCAAGGGTCAGATATTTTCCCGTTTCGTCTGCGACATGTAGCATTGCATTAGGTCACCACCAGCACTGCATTTTGCCATGCCATGCACTGTGTTGCGTTTGATTGCTTTTATTTATTGTTTCTTCCCCCTCTTCTCTTCCGATAGACCCCGAGACCGACGCTGCCCCGCAGGACTGCTACTCCGTCGACGACCCCTCTTTTGCCGCAGAGCAACCAGGCAAGCAACCCCCCTTGACGCATGCCTATATCACCTATTCTTTCTCCCTCCTGTTTGCATTGGAAATTGCTATTGCTCTGTTTTATCCTATTCTGATGCATAGCCTGTTCTTGTAACTGCTATTGATACCTGCCTGATATCCAAAATGCTTAGTATAGGTTGGTAGTAATCCATCTGTGGCCCCTCTTCCTTGTCCTAGTTACCCCGCTTAGTTACCAGTGTCCTGATCGATGTGATCGACGAGCTGAGACCAGCACATCACCACACACACCCCTAAGTTGCTCGACTCTACAAAGCTAATATCGAGTGCCGAGGGTGATACCTCTTATCTCACTCCTGATGTTGCCTCTGTAGTACAGCTAGTTGGTTGTGGGTTACGAGGGTGATTCCTCTTTCACCACTTCCGATGAAGCCTCTGTCGTGCAACCCCGCTAGTGTGAATACCATTGAGGGTGATTCCTCCGGGTTCACCTTGACGGATACATCGAGTGGGAATCCAACGAGGGTGATTCCTCGGATCTCATCTTGATGTTATGGACACACGGGTACCTTGGCCTTATTACAGATACTTGATAAAATCGGGTCGACCCCGAGGGGTACCCGCGAGAGATGTGGAGTCAGGTTGACCATGAGGGTACCCGCGAGATAATTACGTGGCACGGCCGGGCATTCTGAGCCCTTGCCGTAAGTCCACGAGACGGGGCGACGGGGCCACATGTTTCGTGGATCTCTGCTCGTTTCCGCGAGCTCCCAACGCGATTAACGGATTTGGGTATTTGATCTGAGTTGGCCACTGGCCTATACGCACTACCACCACGTGGGATAATGGTTTAATGGGGCCTCTGCGCCATATGTATCAGCCGAAAGCTCTGTCAGATGTCCAGTTCAGCATTGCGGCACGGCCGGGTCGGCACCACAGAGGTGGTGCCTGGATCGCCCTGCTCGCAACGACCCGGAGTGCAAAGGGTGATGGGCCCAAGACCCCTGAGCACTTAGGATGTAGACCGGCGGGGACCTCTCTGCTGAGCTCTAGGTAGGGCTGCGGTGTGTCGATCAGCCGAGGCCGGGCATGACCCGGGAAAGTGTGGCCGGCCAGAGTTAATCGAGCGTGTTGGGTAACAGTAGTGCACCCCTGCAGGGAAGATATATCTATTCGAATAGCCATCTCCACGGTAACAGGACGCTCAGTAAAGTATCCCGATCTACTACTTGAACTGGTTACATGTTAATTAATTGTAAGCTCCAGGATCGCTTTCTCGCAGGGAGTCGAGGAAGGATCTCTAGGCTTTGCTGCAACAAACTTGTTACTTTATGTTATGTTACTAATCTGCACTCTTCTAATGCTGCAAGACGCTGAAGATGCTAGTCTTCGATAGGCTAGGCCTTCCCCTATATTCTGGCATTTCTGCAGTCCAGTCCACATATACAGCCTTTCTTTGATACCGATGCATAATTAGAATAGTTCTGATGTAAGTCTTACGAGTACTTTGGATGAGTGCTCACGGTTGCTTTGCTCCCCTTTTCCCCATACCTGTTTGCTACGACCAGATGACGGAGCCCCGGAGCCAGCTGCCCCAGTCGACGATTACTACTACCCCTCTGGAGGAGCCTACTACTACGTGGAGACCGCCGACGACCAGGAGTAGATAGGAGGCTCCCAGGCAGGAGGCCTGCGCCTTTTCGATCAGTGTCGTTGTTTTGCCCCGCCTTCTTAAGGCATACCTTGTTTAACTTTATGTCTGTACTCAGATATCTGATGCTTCCGCTAATGCTTGTATGACTCGAGCTTATGTATTCGAGCCCTCGAGGCCCCTCGCTTGTAATATAAAGCTTGTATTATTTTATTTTGTGTTTAGAGTTGTGTTGTGATATCTTCAAGCGAGTCCCTAGGCTTGATCGTGTGCATTTGCGTGTATGATTAGCGCACGATTAAGTCGGGGGCGTCATAGGCACTCCCCTTGGCTTGTGCCAAGCTTGGGGGAGGTGCCCCGGTATCGTATCACCATCATTTTTATTATCTTTACCTATTTTTAGTTCGATCCTTAGTGATTTCATGATTTAGTTGAATAAAAGTTTAGTATGATCTATTTTCGAGTGCTAGTTTCGTGATCTATCTATCTATGTAATTGAGTTGAGAGTTATATGATAAAGGGTAGTTTGAGTTTTTGCTTCTTTACTTTTATGTTTCAATCCTAGCAATGAAAAAAATGAAAAAGATCATATGCTAATCTTATGGAAAGTAATGATATTACATAAAGAAAAGTATAAGTGGTAAAATTTATTGAAAGTTAACAAGCATAGCATTGGTCAATGATGCAATTCATGAAAAAATTAATAATGGAAGAGAAGATTCACATGCAAATACAATATCTTGGACATCTTTTATGATTGTGAGCCCCCATTAAGTATTTTATGTCAAATTGTTGACGTTGGACAAGGAAGACAACGTAATGAATTATGTTTGCTTATATTCACATAGAAGCTATATTGTCATAGATCCTCCAACATGTGGTGCTTGCCCAATATCTTTGCTAGCCAAAAATCTGCACCAAGTAGAGATACTACTTGTGCATCAAAAACCTTAAACCCAGTTTCATGTCATGAGAGTCCACTATATCTACATATGGATTGAATAAGATCCTTCAAGTAAGTTGTCATCGGTGCAAAAAGCAATAAAAATTGCCTCTAAATATGTATGAACTTTTATTGTAAGGGAAAATAAGCTTTGTACGAACTTGTGATGGTAAAGAAATAAAAGCGACGGACTTCATAATAAAGGTTGATATCACAAGGGGCAATATAAAGTGACATTCTTTTGCATTAAGAGCTTGTGCATCCAACAACAAAAAGCGCATGACAACCTCTGCTTCCCTCTGCGAAGGGCCTATCTTTTACTTTTATGTGTTTACTTTTTATGCAAGAGTCAATAGTGTTCTCCTCTATTCTTTTTATTTTTCTCTTTTGCAAGCATCATGTGGTGGGGAAGATCTAGGCATATATATCCAGTTGGGTATGAGTGATCATGAGTTATTATTGTTGACATTACCCTTGAGGTGAATAAGTTGGGAGGCGAAATTATAAGCCCCTATCTTTCCATGTGTCTGGCTGAAACTTTTTGCTCCATATATATGTTGTGAGTGTTAGCAATCATAGGAGACTAAATGATGGTTAAGTATGTGGACTTGCTAAAAAGCTCCTACATGAGACCCTTCCTGGAAATATGATGAATTGCAATTGCATTGTTGACTGAGAACATAGTTTGTTAGTTTTCAAGAAAGTTTATGTCTTATACTTCGTTATTGTGATGAATTGTTACTTGCTCATGAGAAGTTTTATGATAATGATTATTGCTGTTATAATAATGATCATGATGCTACTATGTCCGTATTTTGTTTTTATCGACACCTCTCTCTAAACATGTGGACATGATTATCGATATCGGCTTTCGCTTGAGGACAAGCGAGGTCTAAGCTTGGGGGAGTTGATACGTCCATTTTGCATCATGTTTTCCTACTATTATTTATAGTGTTTTTAATCAATATAACACTTTGTGGAGCAATTCTAATGCCTTTTCTCTCTTAATATGCAAGATTTACATAAGGAGGGAGATTGCCGGCAGCTGGAATTCTGGAGCTGAAAAGCTATGTCAGAGATACCTATTCTGCACATCTCCAAATGAGCTGAAATTTCACGGAGATTTATTTTGGAATAAATAAAAAATATTGGAAGAAAGAAGTACCAGAGGGGCCACCCAGGTGCCCACAAGCACCAGGGCGCGCCACCCCCCCCCCCCCCCCCAGGCGCCCTCTGGTGGCTCGTGGGGCCCCTGGCCAGCCTTCGGTGCCCATTTTCTGGTATATAAGCCCATTTGCCCTAGAAAAAATAAGGAGAAAACTTTTGGGACAGAGCGCCGTAGTCTCGAGGCAGAACTTGGGCAGGAGCACTTTTGCTCTCCGGCGGAGCGATTCCGCCGGGGATACTTCCCTCCGGGAGGGGGAAATCGAAGCCATCGACATCACCAACGATCCTCTCATCGTGGGAGGACCAATATTCATCAACATCTTCAACATCACCATCTCATCTCAAACCCTAGTTCATCTCTTGTATTCAATCTTTGTCTCAAAACCTCAGATTGGTACATGTGGGTTGCTAGTAGTGTTGATTATATCTTGTAGTTGATGCTAGTTGGTTTATTTGGTGGAAGATTATATGTTCAGATCCAATATGCTATTTAATACCCCTCTAATCTTGAACATGAATATGATTTGTGAGTAGTTACTTTTGTTCTTGAGGACATGGGAGAAGTCTTGTCATAAGTAATCATGTGAACTTGGTATTCGTTCGATATTTTGATGATATGTATGTTGTTGATTCTCTTAGTGGTGCCATGTGAACATCGACTACATGACACTTCACCATCTTTGGGAATAAGGGAATGCATTGTGGAGTAGTAATTAGATGATGGGTTGCTAGAGTGACAAAAGCTTAAACCCTAGTTTATGCGCTATTCCGTAAGGGGCTGATTTGGATCCATATGTTTAATGCTATGGTTAGAGTTATCTTAATTCTTCTTTCGTAGTTGCAGATGCTTGCGAGAGGGGGTAATCATAAGTGGGAGGCTTGTTCAAGTAAGAACAGCACCCAAGCACCGGTCCACCCACATATCAAATTATCAAAGTAGCGAACGCGAATCAAACCAACATGATGAAAGTGACTAGATGAAATTCCCATGTGTCCTCAAGAACGCTTTGCTTATTAAAAGAGATCTTTCCAGCCTGTCCTTTGCTACAAAAAGGATTGGGCTACCTTGCTGCACCTTAGTTACTATTGCTACTTGTCACTTGTTACAAATTATCTTGCTATCAAACTACTTGCTACCGATAATTTCAGTGCTTGCAGAAAATACCTTGCTGAAAACCGCTTGTCATTTCCTTCTGCTCCTCGTTGGGTTCGACACTCTTACTTATCGAAAGGACTACGATTGATCCCCTATACTTATGGGTCATCAGGGATGCTTGATACGTCTCCAAGATACCTATAATTTTCTATTGTTCCATGCTATTATAGTATCAATCTTGGATGTTTTTATATGCAATTATATATCATTTTTTTGGGACTAACCTATTAACCTAGTGCCCAGTGCCAGTTGTTGTTTTCTGCTTGTTTTTGGCTTTTTAGAGAAACAGTACCAAATGAAGTCCAAATGCCACGAAACTTTTTGGAGATTTTTTTCTGAACAAAAGAACCCTTGGAATCTTCGGGAGGAGGCTAGAAGCCTCACGAGAGCTTCACAAGGCAACAGGGCGCGCCCGAGGGGGGGGCGCGCCGTGTTGCCTTGTGGGGCCCACGTGACTCCGTTTGACCTAATTCCACTTCTATAAATTCACAAATATTGGGAAACCCCCAGAGAGCCAGAAGAAATAACCTTTCAGCTGCCGCAAGCCTATGTTCTTTCGCGATCCCATCTGGAGGCCTTTTCCGGTACTCTGCCGGAGGGGGAATCGATCACGGAGGGCTTCTACATCAACCTTGCTGCCCTTCCGATGATGTGTGAGTAGTTTACCATAGACCTACGGGTCCATAGCTAATAGCTAGATGGCTTCTTCTCTCTATTTGATCTTCAATACAATGTTCTCCTTGATGTTCTTGGAGTTCTATCCGATGTAATCTTCTTTTGCGGTGTGTTTGTTGGGATCCGATGAATTGTGAGTTTATGATCAGATTATTCATGAGAAATATTTGAGTCTTCTCTGAACTCTTTTATGCATGATTGTTATAGCTTTGTATTTCTCTCCGATCTATCGGTTTAGTTTGGCCTACTAGATTGATTTATCTTGCAATGGGAGAGGTGCTTTGTGATGGGTTCAATCTTGCGGTGCTCAATCCCAGTGACAGAAGGGGACATGACACGTATTTGTATTGTTGCCATTAAGGATAAAAAGATGGGGTTTATTCATATTGCTTGAATTTGCTTCTCTACATCATGTCATCTTCCTTAAGGCGTTACTCTGTTTCATACTTAATACCCTAGATGCATGCTGGATAGCGGTCGATGGGTGGAGTAATAGTAGTAGATGCAGGCAGGAGTCGGTCTACCTGTCTCGGACGTGATGCCTATATACATGATCATTGCCATGAATCCGTCATAATTATTTGGTTCTGTCAATTGCCCAACAGTAATTTGTTTACCCACCGTATGTTTCTATGCTCGAGAGGGAAGCCTCTAGTGAAAACTATGGCCTCCGGGTCTATCTTTATCATATAAAAAACCTAAAAATACTTTGCTGCAATTTATTTACTTTTATTTTAATTAGTATTTTAGTTTAGCTATTTACCTCTATAAGATTTAATCCTTGCAAGTAACCGCTAAGAGGATTGACAACCCTCTTATTTGCGTTGGGTGCAAGTGTTTGCTCTTGTGTGTGCAGGTGTGCTTAACGGAATTTTGCTTGGTTCTCCTACTGGATTGATAACCTTGGTTTTTAACTAAGGGAAATACTTATCTCTACTGTACTGCATCATCCTCTCCTCTTCGGGGAAATACCAATGCAGACTACAAGTAGCACTCCTCAGGCCGAGGCTCCCTCAAATCCCCATCAGAAGGGATCATGCATATCTCACAAAACTCATCTAGCGTTAACTCATCTTGTTCAGCATATAAATCGAAATGCACCATGGGTATATCAAGCCTAGGCATGAAATAAAAATTCCGCACGAAGGAATTTGTATGGATGTGGTGCTGGTCACAATCATCTATGAGGAAGTTGGTCAGCCCGGCGTTCGCAACAAATTGTGCGAACTCTTGACGGAACCTGGCTTCATTCATGAAGGTGTTGTGTGGCCACTCGCACGGTCGGACCTCCGTCCTGCGCGGAATGTTGAGGTCGTGATCATAGGCTTCCCCAAGGACACCCTTGGAGCTCCGGCTCGAAGAACCCCTCCGAAGAAAGTTCATTTTCCTAAGAACAAATTTCTGAAAATTTTTGGACCACAAAAAGATGTTAACAAAACTGCACCAAATTGATAGCAACTACTCATACAAGTGCCTAGAGGCTATATCAAGCATTCAAACTACTTAGAACTGAAAGAATTTAACATGCAAGCTCATTTTTAGTAGCACCAATAGCAGCAATTTATGCAAAATATAATACACTAAAGCAAAAACTAATTGGAGCAATGGGGGAGTCACATACCAAGGAGCAATCCCTCAAAACAGTTTCGGAAACGGAGCTCCGAGCAAAGAGATCGAAAATCTCAGGTTTGGGAGCAAGAACACGAGAGAGAGAGAGAGAGAGAGAGAGAGAGCTACCATGATTTTTTTCTGGAGGTAGGAGATGAAGTGGGGTGAATAGATAAGTGAGTGGGTCCCTGTGGGGCCCACAAGGCATCTTGGTGCGCCCTGGGGGGTGGCCGCGCCCTGTTGCCTTGTGGGCAACAGGTGCACCCCCCCTGGGTTGTTTTCAGTGCCAAAAATTCTTAAATATTCCAGAAAAAATCATGTTAAAATTTTATTGCATTCTGAGCACTTTTATTTTTGGGCCATTTTTATTGCACGGATAATTCAGAAAACAGGATAATCATGGCATTTTATTTTATTAAACTAAAAATAACAGAGAGCAAATTATGATTACAGAAAGTTGTGCTTACTAAGTTCATCGATCACATTCCCCTTCAAAAAGAATCCATTAATAAGGTTGATCAAGTCTTATTAACAAACTATTTCCGAGTGACATGAAACCGAAGAATTTTCATATAACACTAAGTTACCTCAACGGGGATATGCATCTCCCCAACAATAAGAATTTCATATTTCTTTTTGACAGTAGGAAGAGGAAATTTGAATCCCCCAATAGTGATTGTCGAAACCTTTTCAATACAATTGATACCATTCACCGAACTTTGTTTCTTCGGGAAATAAACCGTATGCTCATTACCATTGACATGAAAAGTAACCTTGCTTTTATTGCAATCAATAACAGCCCCTGTAGTATTCAAAAAGGGTCTTCCGAGGATAATCGACATGTTGTCGTCCTCGGGCATGTCAAGTATAACAAAGTCTGTTAAGATGGTAACATTTGCAACAACTACAGGCACATCCTCGCAAATTCCAATAGGTATATGATACGTCTCCAACGTATCTATAATTTTTGATTGTTCCATGCTGTTATATTATCAATCTTGGATGTTTTTATAAGCATTTACAGCAATTATATATCATTTTTGGAGACTAACCTATTAACTTAGTGCCCAGTGTCAGTTTCTGTTTTCTGCCCTGTTTTTGTTTTACAGAAAATCAATACCAAACGAAGTCCAAATGCCACGAAACTTTTTGGAGATTTTTTATTGTCCAAGATAAACACTAGAAGCTTCGGGAGGAGTCCAGAAGACCTAGGTGGGGCCCACGAGCCACCAGGGCGCGCCCTGGTGCCTCGTGGGGCCCACAGAGCTCCGTTTGACCTAATTCCAGCACTATAATTTCATAAAAAATCAAAAACCCTCAGGGGAGTCCACGAAATACTTTTTCCACCGCCGCAAGTTTCTGTTCCAGAGAGATCCCATCTGGAGGCCTTCTCCGGTACTCCTCCGGAGGGGGAATCGATCACGGAGGGGCTCTACATCAACCTTGCTGCCCTTTCGATGATGCGTGAGTAGTTTACCACAGACCTTTGGGTCCATAGTTAGTAGCTAGATGGCTTCTTCTCTCTTTTTGATCTTCAATACAATGTTCTCCGCAATGTTCTTGGAGTTCTATCCGATGTAATCACTTTTTGCGGTGTGTTTGTTGGGATCCGATGAATTGTGAGTTTATGATCAGATTATCCATGAATATATTTGAGTCTTTGCTACACTCTTTTATGCATGATTATTATAGCCTCCTATTTCTTCTCCGATCTATTGAATTGGTTTGGCCAACTGAGTTGATTTATCTTGCCATGGGAAGAGGTGCTTTGTAATGGGTTCGATCTTGCGGTGCTCAATCCCAGTGACAGAAAGAGACATGACACGTATGTATCGTTGCTATTAAGGGTAAAAAGATGGGGTTTATTCATACGTGAGTTTATCTTGTCTACATCATGTCATCGTTCTTAAGGCATTACTCTGTTCTTTTATGGACTTAATACACTAGATGCATGCTGGATAGCGGTCGATGTGTGGAGTAATAGTAGTAGATGCAGGCAGGAGTCGGTCTACTTATCTTGGATGTGATGCCTATATACATGATCATTGACTTGGATACCGTCATGATTATTTGCTTTTCTATCAATTGCCCAACAGTAATTTGTCTACCCACCATATGCTATTTTCTTGAGAGAAGCCTCTAGTGAAAACTATGGCCCCCGGGTCTATCAAAATCATATTACTAAAACCCTAGAAATATTGCTGCCATTTCTTTTTATTTATTTTATTTTGTATTTTTGTTTCAATCAATCACATACAATTTAATCTTGCAATTTACCGCCGAGGGATTGACAACCCCTCGTTTGCCTTGGGTGCAAGGGTTTGTTGTTTGTGTGCAGGTACTGCTAACGAGGTGTTGTGTGATTCTCCTACTGGTTCGATAACCTTGGTTTCATACCTGAGGGAAATACTTATCTCTACTATGCTGCATCATCCCTTCCTCTTCGGGGAAATACCAACGCAAGCTACAAGTAGCAGGAAGAATTTCTGGCGCCGTTGCCGGGGAGACATCATCAACATCTATGAAGTACCTTTGCATAAACTCTCATCTCCTTGCATTTACTTTATTTGCCATTTGCCTCTCGTTTTCATCTCCCCCACTTCTAAAACATTTTTACAAAAATACAAAAATATTTTCCATTGGCCTTTTTCTTGTTTGCTTGTTTGCTTTTTGCTTGCTTTTTCATTATGGCTAGTTCTTCGCTCGTTACTATTACCCCTGAAAATGAAGTACTTAATTTTAAACAAAGGGGGGGAGAGAATTTAAAAGATGCTTGGTATAGGATTTGCGATGCTCATAATAGATCAACTCGTAAGCAATCCTCCACTATTCTTCTTCGCAATTTTTATGTGGGAATTACTACTTGGTATAGATTTGTGCTTGATACTATTACTGGAGGGAATTTCTTGATGTGTCCCTCTACGGATGCTTTTAATGCTATGGGAAATTTAGTGGGATCACCACCTATGACCGTTAATGAAACAACTTTGACTTTGGAACATGTTATGCAAAGGTTAGAGGCTATTGAAAGTAAAATGTCTACTATTGAACACCTTGAGAATTTGGATAAAAAATTTCATAATCATATCACTCAATTTGGTTCTAAGGTAGGAATCGCATTGAAAACCTTAAAAGAAAAGGAACCGGTAGTTAATGAAAGAATAGAACAAAGCCCCGCTAGAATCGATAAGATAGAAGAAATTATTATCAATTTGGGGATGGATTTTTCCTCCATTAATAATATTGATAAAACTCCTCCCAATAAAAATTGCAAGTTCGTATATGTTCCTAGAACCAATGGTGCTACTTCCAGTAAGGGAAATGAGGATCTTAAAATGATTAGCGTGCATCCCGATTTCATTGATATAATCAAGGAACCTATTCACAAAAGTAAAATTCTTGATTTTGTACCTAGAAGTGTGATGGTGAGAAACACCTATGTTAAATCCATTAGAAAAATGGATGTTTGATTGAGGAGTTGGAAACTAAAGATGACAATACTTGAAATTATGCATTATGCCTAGCTAAGGGCATAAAACAATAGCGCTTGTTGGGAGGCAACCCAATGAATAAAATAATTTTTTTTCTGTTATTGTGTGTTTTCACTTTCATGCTACTGGTATGATTGTGTTTTTGTGTTTTTAATTAGTGTTTGTGCCAAGTAGAACCTTTGGTATGATTTGGAAGATAGTATAATTGATGCTTGTTGGAAAACAGAAAGTTTTGTGTCCAGTGCCCGAATTTTGTTTCTGTACTGGAGTGTCGAAAATATCTGAAATTTTTACACAGTATTGGTATATTAATTGCCCACGTTGTCCTAATGTTTCAGAATTTCTGGAGTTACAGAAGTATGGCTTTTAAATAGGTTGCTACAAACTGTTCTGTTTTTAACAGATTCTGTTTTTGATGTGTTGCTTGCTTGTTTTGATGGAACTATGGATTGTATCGGGGGGTATAAGCCATGGAGAAGTTAGAATACAGTAGGTATAATGCAAAAATAAAATATGAATGGGTTTGCAACAGTGCCTAAGTAGTGATTTATTTTGTTATACTAACGGATCTCACGAAGGTTTTGTTAAGTTTTGTGTGATTGAAGTTTTCAAGTTTTGGGTGAGATCACGATGGATGAAGGAATAAGGAGTAGCAAAAGCCTAAGCTTGGGGATGCCCGAGGCGCCCCAAGGTAATATTCAAGGAAGACTCAAACGTCTAAGCTTGGGGATGCCCCAAAAGGCATCCCCTCTTTCTTCTACCAACCATCGGTAATTTTACTTGGAGCTATATTTTTATTCGTCACATGATATGTGTTTTGCTTGGAGCGTCATGTATTATATGAGTCTTTGCTTGGTTTGCTTTTTAGTTTGTCACAATCATCTTTGCTGAACACACCTATCTTGAGAGAGCCACACGTTTATCATCATAATTTGTTAGAATACTCTATGTGCTTCACTTAAATTTTTTGAGCTAGGCAGTTGCTCTAGTGCTTCACTTAAATATTTTTGAGCATGGTGGTGGCTATATTTTGAAGAAATAAACTCTCATTCTTCACTTATATTATTTTGAGAGTTGATTAAAATTTTGAAGAAATAAACTCTCATGCTTCACTTATATTATTTTGAGAGTTGATTAAAATTTTGAAGAAATGAATTCTCATGCTTCACTTATATTATTTTGAGAGTTGATTGAAATTTTGAAGAAATAAATTCTCATGCTTCACTTATATTATTTTGAGAATTGATAAGATTGAAATTTTGAAGAAATATTTGCACTATCATGCTTCACTTAAATCTTTTTGAGAGATGACAATAGTAACGGTAATTTGCAGAAGATATGAATTTGGTCCCAAAGTGATGAATATTCAAGAGGGATATAATAAAAAATTTCATATAGATCATTGGATATGATAAGTGTGATTCCTTGCAATAGTTTTGCGATATGGAGATGATGATATGTGAGTCATGTTAGTGAGTAATTGTGATTTAGTAAGAATATTAGTGTTAAGGTTTGTGATTCCCTATGCATGCACGTTAAGTCAATAGTTATGCAAAGAAATTATATCCTACTTATGGTGCATTATTCGGTGTTAGTTGTGTTCAATGCATGTTTATGACCGTTTTCGTTTTTTGGTTGGTTGCTTCTCAATCTTTTGCTAGCCTTCATTTGTACTAAGCGGAAATACTGCTTGTGCATCCAAAATCCTTAAACCCAGTTGTGCCATATGAGTCCACTATACCTACATATATGCGGTATTTCAATGCCGTTCCAAGTAAACGTGTGCCAACTCTAATTTTCAAAATATTTTTTCTATTTTGTGTGCCCGTACCGCTCATGAAGCGGCAGGGGGTGGCCAATATTTTCCATGCTAGGTATGTTATTCTCACGATGAGTGTTTATTCACTTGTCATTGCACGAGAGTATGGTTGGTAATAGGGATGCCCAGTCCCACAATGAAATCAAATTAATAACAACAAAATTCCTTGGAAAGTGATGGTATGCAGGGCACCCGTGGATACGGCTAGCCATGGATTGTGAAAGAAATGGTGGAAAGGAAATAAACTTTACTTTATGTTTGGGAACCACCTATGATGTGTCTAGCATGGAAAATATTGGGAATTCTCGGTCGTTTTCATTGACAGGAAAAGCATGCCTCTCAAAATATTTTTATCTCTCTAATTTAAGCTTTGAGCTCTGGCACATTTGACAAATCTCTGCTTCCCTCTGCGAAGGGCCTATCTATTTACTTTTATGCAATTTTTATTTTTATTTGAGTCTCCATCTTCTCTTATAAAGCACCAACTAGAGAGCATTATTGTCATACTTGTGCATTGGATGTAGCTAATATTTGAGTGTGTTTCATGAATGGATCAATGATTGAGCATAATGGTCTAGGGATAACTTTCTTTAGCGTTGATATTTTGAAAGACATGGTTGCTTGCTAGTATGCTTGAGTATCTATATTTTCATGTCAAACTACAGACTATTACTTTGAATCATACAAGTCCAATGTCCATGCTACAAAACAAAAGAATATGTGATGAATATGTTAGGCAGCATTCCACATCAAAAATTCTATTTTTATCATTTACCAACTCGAGGACGAGCAGGAATTAAGGTTGGGGATGCTGATACGTCTCCAACGTATCTATAATTTTTGATTGTTCCATGATGTTATATTATCAATCTTTGATGTTTTTATAAGCATTTACAGCAATTATATATCATTTTTGGAGACTAACCTATTAACTTAGTGCCCAGTGCCAGTTGTTGTTTTCTGCCATGTTTTTGTTTTACAGAAAATCAATACCAAACGAAGTCCAAATGCCACGAAACTTTTTGGATATTTTTTATTGGCCAAGATAAATACTAGAAGCTTCGGGAGGAGGCCAGAAGACCCAGGTGGGGCCCACGAGCCACCAGGGCGCGCCTGGGGGGGCAGGCGCGCCCTGGTGCCTCATGGGGCCCACAGAGCTCCGTTTGACCTAATTCCAGCACTATAAATTTAGAAAATATCAGAAACCCTCAGGGGAGTCCATGAAATACTTTTTCCGCTGCCGCAAGTTTCTGTTCCAGAGAGATCCCATCTGGAGGCCTTCTCCGGTACTCCGCCGGAGGGGGAATCGATCACGGAGGGGCTCTACATCAACCTCGCTGCCCTTACGATGATGTGTGAGTAGTTTACCACAGACCTTCGGGTCCATAGTTAGTAGCTAGATGGCTTCTTCTCTCTTTTTGATCTTCAATTGTGACACCCCTGCTCGACCGTGCACTAATCATACACGCAAACGTGCACGCTCGAGATCAGAGACTCACGGGAAGATATTACAACACAACTCTAAACTCAAATTTAAACATAAATCTTCATATTACAAACCAGGGGTCATGAGGACCCGAATACATAAGTCATACACACAAATAATATCTGGGTACAGACATAGTTAGTCAAGTTTGCCTTAAGAAGGCTAGCACAAACGGCGACATTGATCGAAAAGGCAAAGGCCTCCTGCCTAGGGCCTCCGAACTACTCCTGGTCGGCGGGCTCAATGTAGTAGTAGGTGCCTCCGGGGTACTCCTGCTCCTGGGCTCTGTCGTCTAAACGCAGCAATCGGGTATGGGGAAAAAGAAGTAGCAAAGCAAGTGTGAGTACTCATCCAAAGTACTCGCAAGACTGACATCAGAACTATACTAATTATGCATCGGTATCAAAGGAATGGGGCTATATCTTTGGACTAAACTGCAGAAATGCCGGAACAGAGGGGGAAAGGCCTAGCCTATCAAAGACTAGCATCTTGAAGCAATCTTGCAGCATCAGAAGAGAGTAGAGTATAGTAACACATAATAGCAGTTATATTTTAGTAATGCCCTGAGATCCTTCCTCGACTACCCTGCGAGAAAGTGATCACGAGAGCAGTAGTAACAGTTTATCATTGTAACAGTATCCATTCATAGTTGTAGCAGATCAGGATACAACTCTGAGCGTCCTGTTACCGTGGACACGGCTATTCGAATAGATAACTTCCCTGCAGGGGTGCACTACTGTTACCCAACACGCTCGATCACATCTGGCCGGACACACTGTAGCTTAATACATGGGGATGTTACAATTCTCCTCCTCTAAAAGAAATTCTTGTCCCGAGAATTAAGAGGTAGGTTGAAAGAGAGCGGGGTATTCTTCATGAAGACGATCTTCGCGTTCCCAAGTGGCTTCATCTTCAGAATGATTTGACCACTGAACTTTAAGGAACTTGATTGCCTTCTGACGGGTTCGACGTTCAGCTTGATCAAGAATGCGGATCGGATATTCTTGATAAGAAAGATCCTCTTGCAATTCAAGCATTTCATGATCCATTGCTCGGATAGGATCCTTGAAGCAGCGACAGAGTTGTGACACATGGAAAACATCGTGAACTTGAGAGAGATTCGGCGGCAATTCCAATTGATATGCCACTTCTCCACATCTGGCGAGGATACGGAACGGGCCAATGTAGCAAGGAGCTAGCTTGCCCTTGATTCCAAATCGATGAGTGCCCTTCATCGGAGTGACACGAAGGTAAGCTTGTTCGCCAGGTTGATAAACCATTACCTGGTGTTTTCGGTCATAATTGCTCTTCTAACGAGACTGAGTAGCTTTCAAATGTTCTCGGACAATGCGGACTTGTTCTTCAGCTTGTTAGATAATGTCCGGACCGAAGAGTGGCCATTCCCTAGTTTCTGACAATTCAGAGGGGTTCGGCACTTACGTTCATAGAGAACTTCAAAGGGTGCCATCTTCAAACTAGCCTGATAGCTATTGTTGTAAGAGAATTCAGCGTATGGGAGAGATTCCTCCCATTTCTTACCGAATGAGATGACACAAGCTCAAAGCATATCTTCAAGCAATTGAATGACTCGTTCAACTTGTCCCTGGGACTGGGGGTGAAAAGCGGTGCTGAAGGACAGATGAGTTCCCATAGCTTCTTGGAAACTGTTCCAAAATCTTGAGGTAAAGAGGTTGCCACGGTCTGAACTGATCTCCAACGGAACACCGTGGAGTGACACAATTTTGGAAACATACAAGTCTGCTAACTGACTAGCATTAATTGTCTCCCTGACTGGTAGAAAGTGAGCAACCTTGGAGAATCGGTCAATGACGACAAAAATAGCATCATGACCCCTCTGCGATCTGGGAAAACCAGTAAAGAAATCCATTTCGACCTTGTCCCATTTCCATTCAGGAAAAGCAAGGGGTTGCAGAGTTCCAGCAGGCCTTTGATGTTCTGCTTTGATGCGATGACAAACGTCACACTCAGCAACATAACGAGCAATGTCTCGCTTCATATCAGGCCACCAATATCTCTGTCGAATGTCTTGGTACATCTTGGTACTACCAGGGTGAATTGAAAGAGGTGTATCATGAGCTTCTTTCATGACGCGCGGGGTCAGATCCAGGTTGTCCTTTCTAGGAACCACTAAGCGATTTTTGAAGAACAAGGTGCCATCATCATCAATAGTGAAGAATGAGGGTCTTCCGTTTTTGAGATCGCGCTTAATCTTCTCGACCTCAGAGTCAGCTTTCTGTATATGCTTGATGAGGTCCTCGAGGTCTGGTTCAATAACCAGGTTATTGAGATGACCCTGTGGGACAATGTGAAGGTTCAACTTGCGAAGTTCTTCATAGAGAAGGGGTTGTGCTTGCTGAACCATGAGGTTGTTGCAATAAGACTTGCGGCTCAAAGCATCGGCCATTACATTAGCCTTGCCAGGGGTATAAGAAATATCCATGTCATAGTCAGCTATTGTCTCGAGCCATCTTTGTTGACGGAGGTTCAAATCTGGTTGAGTATACAGGTACTTCAGACTTTGGTGGTCCGTGTATATCTCGCAACAATTACCGAGAAGGTAATGTCGCCACAGCTTCAGAGCATAAATAGCTGCTGCTAACTCGAGATCATGTGTTGGATACTTATCTTCATGAGGACACAACTGACGAGAGCCATAGGCAATCACCTTGCGCGCTCTTGCATTAGGACACAACCTAATCCTTGACGGGATGCGTCGCAATAGATCACGAAGTCCTTTCGGGAATCCGGGGGTGCTAGCACTGGGGCAGAGGTCAACTTGTCTTTAAGTGTCTGAAAACTTTCTTGGCACTTTTCCGTCCACTCAAACTTCTCGCCTTTGTGAAGCAAATCAGTCAGTGGCTTAGCAATCTTGGAGAAGTTCTCGATGAAACGACGACAATAGCTGGCGAGACCGAGAAAACTTCTGACTTGCTTAACAGTTTGTGGTGGAGTCCAGTCAAGAATAGCCTGGACTCGTTCTGGGTTAACAGCAATGCCATCTTTGGAAATCACATGACCAAGATAGGTCACCTCAGATAACCAGAATTCACATTTGGAGTATTTGGCATGCAGTTGATGTTCTCTAAGTTTCTCCAATACAAGCCGAAGATGTTCGGCGTGTTCTTCTTCATTCTTGGAAAATATAAGGATATCATCCAAATAAACCATGACGAATTTGTCGAGGTAGTCCATGAAGATATAGTTCATCAATCAAGAGAAGGTTGCTGGAGCATTAGTTAATCCGAAGGACATGACAGTGTACTCGTATGATCCATAACGGGTAACAAAGGCGGTCTTCGGAATATCCTCTTTACGAACTCGGATCTGATGGTAACCCAACCTTAAGTCGAGTTTAGAGAACACAGAGGATCCAGCAAGTTGATCGTAAAGATCGTTGATCCGGGGAAGTGGATATTTGTTCTGGATTGTTGCTTGGTTAATAGGCCGATAGTCCTGGACTAAACGGTTAGTCCCATCCTTCTTCTTAACAAAGAGAGAAGGTGCTCCCCAAGCAGAGGAACTTGGACGAATGAAACCCTTTTGAAGCGATTTGTCGATCTCCTCCTTAAGTTCAAGGAGTTCATGCGGCGGCATCTTGTAGGGACGCTTAGCGATAGGGGTAGTGCCTGGTTTTAAGTCGATGACGAATTCAACGGCTCTAACAGGGGGTATTCCTGGAAGTTTTTCTGGAAAGACATCCGGAAAATCGTGAACGACTGGAACATTCTCAATTCCCTCAAGAGGTGAAGCGTTCAAAGCATTCAGAGCATATATCTGAGCTTCGGCATTCCGGATAACCCGGGCGGTGTAGTTCACTATCTCGTCGGAGGGGTGAAGGAGTTGGATGACTTTGGTGGCACAATTGATCGAAGCAATGTGAGCTTTCAACCAATCCATCCCCAGAATGAGGTCTATATTGGAAGAATTCAAAATGATGGGTTAAACAAGGAATTCCAATCCTTCGATTTCAACAGTGACATTGTGTGCCATCATGGAGATTTGACAACGGCCTCCAGGGGTGCGGACAACTATTGGTAGGTTCATCTTTTCAAATGCAATTTCATGTGATAATGCAAATGCTTTCGACATGAATGAATGCGATGCTCCTGAATCAAATAAAACAGAAGAGGTACTGAGTTAACGAGAAGGGTACCCATCACAGTTTCAGGTTGATCCTGAACTTCTTCAATATCGACGTGGTAAGCCTGTCCACGACCATAAGCAGAAGACCCAGTATTATAGTTGCGGGTCTGGTTGTTTCCACGGCCATTTCCATGGCCAGTAGGAGGAAGTACCAACTGACTCTGACTCTGGTGGCAGTCTTTGGCAAGGTGACCTGGGCGGCGACACTTGAAACACAGACCATCTTCAGGACGAAGAGGAGCAGCACGTGGTGGAGCAGCTTGAGCTCTCGGTTGCCTCGGTGGTGGAGGAGGCAGATGGGGTGCCACATAGGAAGGCCTTAGCGCAGGAGCAGCTGGACGATACATGTTGTTGGGAATCCAGATTTTACGCCTTTGTCCTGAGCTCGAAGATGAGCCAAGGTCACGCTGGCGCTTCTGTGACTCCTTGTGCTCCATCTGAGCGGTCTCCACCTGGATAGCCTTGTTCACCAGGGTGGCGAAGTCGGTGAAGTCATGAACAACAAGTGCAAGCTTGAGGTCTGAGTGGAGTCCGTCGCGGAATTTCTCCTGCCTGCGATCATCAGTGGCAACGTCTTCTTCAGCATAGCGGGATAGGTTAAGGAATTCCCACTGATAAGCTTCGACAGTCCTATTGCCCTGAGTGAGGTTGCGAAACTCTCTTTTCTTCCGGTCCATGATTCCCTGAGGAATGTAACGGGCACGGAAAGCAGTCTGAAACTCGATCCAGGTAACAACTGTCCTAGCAGGTAGTGAACTCCTATGGGTGTGCCACCATTGAGCAGCGGCACCCTTCAAGAAGTAGGACGCGAAGGTGACAAGGTTGGCGGGGGCGACATTGGCAGACTCCATCTCGTAGGTGATGTCGCGAAGCCAGTCATCAGCATCCAGTGGTTGTTCCGAGTTACGGAAAATAGTAGGGTTGAGATGCACAAACTCCTGCAGAGTTATTGGAGCAGGTTGCTGATTCTGAGCATTCTGGTTCTGGTGTGGAAACTGAGCCATAATTCCAACCATGAACTGGCGGTTCAGCTTGAATTGCTGCATCATAGCTGCCATATAGTCTGGCGGTGGTGGATCGTTGGCACCACGGCCACGACCACGACCTGCGGGTCTAACCATCCTGCTAAAATTTAACAAGGGGTAGTTTAGTAAAAGCAACCGCAAGTGTTTAGAGACAAACATGATGTAACACGACAATAAACAAGCAGTGCAATAGATTCA
Organism: Elymus sibiricus; assembly: GCA_039707655.1. Taxonomy (NCBI): domain Eukaryota; kingdom Viridiplantae; phylum Streptophyta; class Magnoliopsida; order Poales; family Poaceae; genus Elymus; species Elymus sibiricus. The sequence goes on from CM077670.1 coordinate 110,106,534, forward strand.
TAATAGTAGTCATTTAGGACATATAGATCCATACAAAGAGTCGGTTACACGCGGACAGCATAAGTTTGGAAAATTAAACAGCTAGACATGCTAGGCGGCGCGCAGGCACGCGGTGAGGAATACAACAACGGGACATAGCAAAGGCTACATCAACGTCGGGGAAAACCACTGAAACCAGGTAACTGCAGGTGAGGACGATGAGTGCTCATGGCAGAAAGGTCCTGCGCTCCGTGAGCACTCTGATGCAGAACCCGATCTCGAACTGGGAGGATCGGTCCACGTGTAGGTGTGTGACCTCCAATAGCAGGCCAATCGATACCTGAAGGCATCTGAGTCCTGCGCGGGTAAAGGATGTACTCTGGATGTATCCCTGCACGAACAGCTGGCAGCAACTGTGTCATAGCATCGTAGAGACGTGCTCGAGTGGCAAACAACTCGACGGCAAGAGCCCGGGCAGTGCGATCCAGAGCCTGAGTGCACTGAATCAAAACCTGCGGGTCGTATCGACGTCGCTCGTAAGGGGCACAGACGGCTGTGTAGTATCCGGTATCATCTCCAGCAGGGGCATACGGGATGTATCGGAACTCGGAGTCATCCAAGCGACTATGCTCGCCACAAATATGTGCGACAGCAGAATGGGCAGCGTCATGGACTGCCATATCAATCGTCACGCCGATACCGTGAAAAGTGTGCAACTCAGTGACGGAGTCATTCTGCTGATCAAAGATACGAACATCGGCATGATACTGCTCCTGGTTGAACTCGCGGAAATCCTCGTAAACCATGTACTCGGGGTACCAGCGGTAACCCACTCTGGTCAGGAGGGTGATCAGGATAGCTGGAAAACCAGTCACATCACGAGCCCAAGTCTGAAGTACAAGCTGCGGCGCAAGGCGCGGCAGAAACAAGCGATCCATCTTAAACAGAGGAAAATTCAAGATTGTCAAATGACAGTGAGTGAATTCTTGCATCTTGCATTCAAGGAAGTAATTTGCAGATAACTAAAGCTCTGGGTGGACGTGATCACGAGAACCTAGGGTCAGAGTTAGTAAAATTTTAACCCGAATAGAAGAGAGAGTAGAATCCCAGAGTAAGGAAGAGGAATAAAAGATCCTAATCCCATCCATGTGCAACGTGGGCCCGTAAGCCACACAGCATTGTTAGTAAAATATAGTTTTTCAAAGACTAGACTCAACTTCGACCAAGGAATCGGAAGGGGGCTTCCTACAGGCAGTCGGCTCTGATACCAACTTGTGACGCCCCTGCTCGACTGTGCACTAATCATACACGCAAACATGCACGCTCGAGATCAGAGACTCACGGGAAGATATCACAACACAACTCTAAACTCAAATTTAAACATAAATCTTCATATTACAAACCAGGGGTCACGAGGACCCGAATACATAAGTCATACACACAAATAATATCTGGGTACAGACATAGTTAGTCAAGTTTGCCTTAAGAAGGCTAGCACAAACAGCGACACTGATCGAAAAGGCGAAGGCCTCCTGCCTAGGGCCTCCGAACTACTCCTGGTCGGCGGGCTCAACATAGTAGTAGGTGCCTCCGGGGTACTCCTGCTCCTGGGCTCCGTCGTCTGAACGCAGCAATCGGGTATGGGGAAAAAGAAGTAGCAAAGCAACCGTGAGTACTCATCCAAAGTACTCGCAAGACTGACATCAGAACTATACTAATTATGCTTCGGTATCAAAGGAATGGGGCTATATCTTTGGACTAAACTGCAGAAATGCCAGAACAGAGGGGGAAAGGACTAGCCTATCGAAGACTAGCATCATGAAGCAATCTTGCAGCATCAGAAGAGAGTAGAGTATAGTAACACATAATAGCAGTTATATTTTAGTAATGCCCTGAGATCCTTCCTCGACTACCCTGCGAGAAAGTGATCCCGAGAGCAGTAGTAACAGTTTATCATTGTAACAGTATCCATTCATAGTTGTAGCAGATCAGGATACAACTCTGAGCGTCCTGTTACCGTGGACACAGCTATTCGAATAGATAACTTCCCTGCAGGGGTGCACTACTGTTACCCAACACGCTCGATCACATCTGGCCGGACACACTTGTTGGGTAATGCCCGGCCTCGGGTAATCGACACAACGCAGTCCTACCTAGGCTCAGCAGAGAGGTCAACACGCCGGTGTAATACTAAGTGCGAAGGGGTCTTGGGCCCATCGCCCTCTGCACTCCTGCATGTTGCGTGGGTGGTCGGGGCCCAGGCGCGACACTGTATACACAAGTGACGTAACCAGCCCACCCCAACAATCAGCCCGCATCTCTGAGTTGTGACATCTGAAGAGCTTTCGGCTGATACATACGGCGTAGAGGGTCCCATAACCATTATCCCACATGGTGGTAGTGCGTATATGGCCAGCGGCCAACTCAGATCAAATACCCAAATCCGTTAGGCGTGTTTAGTAACTCGCGAAGACGAACAGGATCCCTGTCGCTCCGACTTGGTAACCCACGGACTACGATCAAGGACCAGGCCCACCTCTCTCCTAGGTGGTCTCCGCCTACCCTGTCGTTCCGTCATAATATCACTCGCGGGTGCTCTTGGAGCCGACCCATCTTTAATATTATTCACTCGCGGGCACTCTTGGAGCCGACCCGACTTTAACGGTTTAAAATATTGCAATATGTAAACATTTCCGTGATCATCACCCAGAGTGATCACGGCCTGATAACAAGCATGGCAAACGGACGAGGGTGAAGGGCCACAGATGGATTAACAGCATAGCTAACTAAACATCATAGGACAACAGGTAGGTATCAATAGCAGGCGACGAAATCAGGCTATGCATCAGAATAGGAGCTATCGGAATATCAACAGAAGCAATTCTAATGCAAGCATAAGAGAGAAAGAGTGGGCGATATCTGGATGATCAAGGGGGTTTTGCTTGCCTGGAAGCTCAGCTGAAGGGGTCTGGTCGTCGACGACGTAGTCGTACTCTGCAGTGTCGTCGGCAGTCTCGGGGTCTATCAGGAGAGAAGGAGGGGGAAGAAACAATAAATACACGGCAAACAATGCAACAGGGATGCATGACATGCCTAAATGATATGCGGGGGTGATATAATGCATCTCTAATTATTTTAGATGATTTAGGAATTTATTTGGAATTATTTTATCAAGGTCATGCACTATTCATTTATCGGAAACAGGCAAAAAGTTCCATATTCATCATGTTAGAGGGGTGTGGCAGGTATGGGGGTGGCATATTCGGATTCTTCACATTTTTCTGATCGTTTTTCATATATAAATTATTTTCATCCGAGTTACGGTTTATTTTATATGATTTTTCAAAGTTTTATTGAATTTTTGGAATTATTTTAATTATTAAATCCGAATTATCCGAAACAGTGATAGGTGACGTCAGCAGAACGTCATGATGACGTCAGCAGTCAACCCAGCCGGTTGACTGGTCAATCTGACTAGTGGGTCCCACCAGTTAGTGACACAGTAGCTAATTCACTACTGGAATCCAGGAATTTGCCGTCTGCCAGTTCTTTGCCGTCTGCCAGCTAATGGCAAAGAGGCTCTTTGTCGTCTGCTTGTGGAAAGCAGACGGCAAAGAACCAGCTCATGGCAAAGAGGCTCTTTGCCATCAGCTGGTTCTTTGCCGTCTGCCAGCTGACGGCAAAAAGGTCAAAGGCAGACGGCAAAGAGCCAGGTGGGCCCCACGGGGCACGGCGTGGCTAGGTCAACTTCTTTGCCGTCTGCTGGCAGACGGCAAAGAGGGGACAGATGGCAATGTCCCTCCTTTGCCGTCTGCTAGCAGACGGCAAAGAAGTGACGTGGGCGAGCCCTAACGGTCACCCTCTTTGCCGTCTGCTAGCAGACGGCAAAGAGGGGCCACTTAATGGGCGGTCATCTCCCCTCTCTCTCTCTCTCTCTCTCTCTCTCTCCCTCCCGCGCCCTCTCCTTCTTTTGTCGCCGCCGCCAGTCGCCGCCGCCGGCCAGCCCCGCCCCCGGAGCCAGCCCCGCCGCCGGCCAGCCCGCCCGTCCCGCCCCCGGAGCCAGCCCGCCCGTCCCGCCCCCGGAGCCAGCCCGCCCGTCCCGCTCACCGGACCCAGGCCGCGGCGGCCACCCCGCCGCGCCCCATCGCCGGAGGTCACTGTGCCGCCCCACCCCGCCGCCAGAACCCTCCCCGCGGCCCCTGCGCCGCCCGGCCCGCCGCCGGAGCCCTCGGCCTTCCTCCAGCGGCCCCCTCCTCGCGGCCAGCCTCCACCGGCCGACCTCGCCGGAGCAAGGTGAGCTCCATTTTTTTATGTTATTTCCTGTTTAGCTCTAGGTTTAGTGCTAGGTTTAGGTTTAGTTTTAGGTTTAATGCTAGGTTTAGGTTTAGGTTTAGATAAATAGAAGAGGAAGAAGAAAGATGAAAAAAAAACAGAAAAAGTAGAAGAAGAGGGAGAAAGGAAAAGAAGAAGAAGAAGAGGGAGAAGGAGAAGAAGAAGAGGAAAAAGGAAAAGAAGGAAGAAGAAGAAGAAGAAGAAGAAGAAGAGGAGAAGAAAAGAAGAAGAAGAAGAAGAAGAAGAAGAAAAAGGAAAAGAAGAGGAGGAGAAGAAAAAAGAAGAAAAGAAGAAGAAGAAGAAGAAGAAGAAGAAGAAGAAGAAGAAGAACAAGAGGAAGAAAACGAAGAAGAGGAAGAAGAAGAAAAGGAAAAAAGAGGGAAAAAAGAAGAAGATGAAGAAGAAGAAAACGACACCCCGACCCGACACCCCAACCCCGACCCGACACCCCGACCCCGACCCGACACCCCGACACCCCGACAGCCCGACACCACACCCCGACACCACGACACCACGACACCCAGACACGACACCCCTGACACCCCGACATGACACCCCAACCCCGACCCGACACCCCGACACCACGACACCCCGACAGCCCGACACCACACCCCGACACCACGACACCACGACACCCAGACACGACACCCCTGACACCCCGACCCCGACACGACACCCCGACCCCGACACGACACCCCGACACCCCGACACCACGACACCCCGACACCCCGATTACATAAAGGAGGCCTTCCACATGTTGATGCATTTATTGATGATGCTGATGAGCACGTCATTAATGATAGTGATGATGATTATGCATTTATTGATCCCGGAGCATATATAGACGATGAAGATTAATATTAGTAATGTCAGGTATTCAATTATTATTATGTACATATATATTATTAATTAGTTCATGTTATTAGGTATTCAATTTTTTTATGTTGTACTAATTTCGTTTACTCTTTGTCATTGCAGGTGTTGACAGATGGTGGGCGCGGGTCAAGAGCGCTCCGAGCCTCCTTCCTCGGCGCGTGCTGGGAGGGGTGCTATTATTCCACCCGAGCACCTCCGGATAGCGCGTGCTGAGAGGCGTTGGTGGATGAGTGGTGCTCTCCCCAATGGCTAGCCGTCCACAACAAGGCCAAGGATAAGCGTGCCCAAATGAAAGGTGTGCCACACCATCAAGGGAGCTCCAACCTGTTTGAGTTCGGGGATCACTGGGTATGTGGTTTGCTTCATGATTCATGCAATTTCATTCTTCATGCTAGCTTGAGCCCTTAACTAATATTTTGTTCCTCTCTTTTAGGCGCGACACAACAAGAAGGAGGTGCCACCGCTGTTCGACCTCTATGCCATGGCCCATACTGCCCCGTACAAGAAGGCCAAGGCATTCTCTGAGGATGACCTCGATCATCCAGAGAGCTTCAGCAACATCTCCTCCCACAACAAGCTCGTGAGGTACAGAGATGAGGGGAAGACGAGGAAAGGGGAGGACTTCAACCCGAGCCAGAGTCCTTTTGATCCAGAGCTCGTGATGATATCTGGTGGCGGGAGGCCCCATGGCTCGATAGCCATTGGGAATGGACTGATACGTTGTCCTAGAACTCTCCAAGAGATCAAGAAGCGCCAGACGAGCTCCGATCCTGAGATAAGGCCTCGTCCACGGCCAATGGAGCTCGCCATCGAGGCTAGGGCCCAGGAGCTTCTGGCGGAGGCAAACAGGCAGGCGGCGGAGAGGGAGAGGGACATGGAGGAGAGGACGGCTAGGCTGGTGGAGGAGGAGAGGAACCGGAACGACGCGTCTCACCGGGCCCTATACGAGCTCCTCGTGGTAAGTTTCTCCTGCATATTAGCCAAATCATGCACGTAATGTTCGTTTCATCACTAACTAATATGACTGACTCGTGAAAACAAAATGTGCAGACCGTGTACCAGAACAACGGTCAGACCCCTCCGCCGATGCCCCAGATTGGTATAGCGCCCACGGTGAGTTTCATTTGAATGGTCATTAGTTACTAGTATTCACATTTGAGTTGCATCAAGCTAACGAGACATTGCAAATGATCTTTGGTGCAGCATGCCTCCCGACAAGCATCGACCGATCCTCCTGCGTCTGCCACAACCCCGACCGGTCCTTCTCCATCTCACACTGGCGCAAGCCCGGCCGGCCCTTCACCTCCGTGATGATGGTAAGTTTTCCCAAGTGTTTTGCTTAACAAATGCATACTTAGCTTAAGAAATGACCTACTTAGCTCCAAAATGACCTATACTTAGCTTATTTTCCTCGAAAATGACATAATAACCTTACTTAGCTCGAAAATGACATATTTTACCTAGGATAGCTATAAAATGACCTATACTTAGCATTTTTTCCTCCAAAATGACTTGATATGCTTAGTTAGCTAAAAAATGGCATAACTACCTAGGATAGCTCAATAATGATCTATACTTAGCTTAGCTAGTTCATTTATGACATAATTAGCTCACTTAGGTAAAAAATGGCATAATAACCTTGGTTTAGCTCCAAAATGACCTATACTTAGCTTATTTTCCTCGAAAATGACATAATAACCTTACTTAGCTCCAAACTGACATACTTTACCTAGGATAGCTATAAATATGCTTAGTTAGCTCAAAAATGGCATAACTACCTAGGTTAGCTCAAAAATGGCATAACTACCTAGCTTAGCTCTAAAATGACCTACACTTAGCATTTTTACCTAGCTTAGCTAAAAAATGGCATTTTTACCTACCTTAGTTAGAAGAAGAAGAAGATAAAGAAGAGGAGAGGAGAAAAAGAAAGAGAAGAAAAATTCTTCTTCTTCTTATTCTTCTTCTTCTTCTTCTTTTTCTTCTTCTTCTTCTAGCTAGTCTTCTTCTTCTTCTTCTTCTTCTAACTTTCTTCTTTCCCAATTTGCAGATTTGCTTTAGATGAGGAAGCTTGCGTTGATGGAGTCTACTCTTCTCCTTGTGCTTCCTTTTTGTTTTGATTTTGTACGATGAACTTTGTTGTTGGAAACTTGTTGTTGGATATGTTGTTGGAAACTTGTTGTTGGATATGTTGTTGGAAACTTGTTGTTGGATATGTTGTTGGAAACTTGTTGTTGGATATGTGTTGGTATGCTTGTTGAAAGTATTTTCAAATGTGTGTATATATATATATATGAAATTCTATGAAATTGAATGAATTTAAGAAAAAACAGAAAAAACAGGGGCTATACAGACTCTTTGCCGTCTGCTGGCAAACGGCAAAGACCTTTGCCATCAGCCAGCAGACGGCAAAGCTGCCACGTGGCAGCTACCTGTGCAACCTGGGGGGCACTGGGCTGGCCTATGTGGTTGCTTTGCCGTCTGCTGGCAGACGTCAAAGAACTTTGCATCTTTGCCGTCTGCCAGCAGACGGCATAGCGAGCCACGTGGCAGCTACCTGGGGAACCTGGGCTGGCCTATTTGGCCACTTTGCCGTCTGCTAGCAGACGGCAAAGCACGCCGTTAACCCCTTAACGGACCTAAGCTGCCGCGTGTGCCGTCCATGCCCTTTCCCGTCTGCTGGCAGACGGCAAAGACCTTTGCATCTTTGCCGTCTGCCAGCAGACGGCAAAGTGCCCTTTACCGTGGCTTGTTCAGCCGGATGTGGTGCCGTCTGCTGGCTGACGGCAAAGACCTTTGCCGTCCGCAATGCATGCCTTTGCCGTCAGCCATGGCAGACGGCAAAGATCCTGATTCCAGTAGTGATTAGGGATTAGATAAACTAATTAAAGATTAATTAGGGGCGGGGCCTACTGTCAGTGTCAGACTAGTTAATTAATTAACTTAATTAGGATTAATAGATTAATTAGCTTTTTATTTATTTTTAAAACGTTTAATTTAGGCAGGGCCCGCATGTCAGTGACACGGGGCCGCCCAGTCAGCAGTTGACCCAGTCAACTGGGGCCCGTGGGGCCCAGCGGTCAGTGGCACAGGACGCGGCCACGTCGGACGGCGACCGGAGTTGCGCCAGCGAGCACTCCCGCGGCGGCCGAACTCCGGCGAGCTCGGATTCGCGCTGCGGTGGACGGTTTTGCACGCGGTTGGGCTCTCTGGAACGGCCACTCCAAGCCGCGTCCGATGGTGGCGGTCTCGCGGGCGGGGCCAGCCGGAATCGAGCATGGCGACGACGGCGGGCGACGACGGCTACGGGTGGTGCTCGGGATCGGCGACGCAACGCGTTTGCGAGCGAAGCAACGGGCCAGGGGGATCTACAAGCGCGCGCAAGCACAACGGGCACGGGCGCGTGACCAAAAGGTCACCGGAATGACGCCGGCGACGAGCTCCGCGACGGAGAGCTCGGGCACGATGGGGGCGGCAGCTACGGCTAGCAAACGGCGGCGAGAGGAGAGGGAGAACCGGGAGAAGCTCACAGCGGTCCCGTAGGTGTGCTAGAGTGGGCTCGGGGAAGCGCGACGGCGGCGAATCGAGACGGCGATCACCGGCGCCCGTAGGTTGAAGACGAGCTTGTGGACGACGCGGTAGCGGCTCCGAGCTCCAACGGCGAGGCGTAGGCGACGTGATCGAGGACGGCGGAGACGCTGGACACGGCGGGGCGACGATCGGGGCTCGGTGGCCGCGAGCTCAACGGAGAGCGCCCATGGCGGCGCTCGGGCGAGGTGAGAGAGAGCGAGGAAGGGGAAATGAGGGCGCTAGGGTTTGTCCCCGTGGGCGAGGCGGGTCTTAAGCGAGCAGGGGCGGGCGCGGTGACTCGCCGTCGTGCGGGAGAGAGGGGGGCCGAGCGCGGCGAGTGCGGGCACGGCGACAGCGCGCGCGCGGTGAACAGGGAGAGGTAGGGGAAGGCTAGGTGGGCTGGGCCGGCCGGTTGACTAGAGCCCAGGCAGCACGGTGCCCCTTTTCTTTTTCCTTTCTCTTTCTTTTTCTTTTCTGTTTTCTTTTTAGTTTCTGTTTTGTAAAATGTTTGGCCACCATTTCAATTTAGTAAAATATGGGACTTGTCCATTTAAATACTAGGCAATATATCTTACTGCCAGAAAAAGGTATGGAGGTAAATTGATTTCATTTGATTTTTGGATTAAATGGAATGGGTTTAAATAGTGCTATTTTGGTAATGTTTCATGATGTTAGATTCATTTAAATAATTCAATTAATGTTGATTTTATTTTTACAATTGTTTTGGGAATATTTTCAATATTATGAACTATTTAGTTCCGGGATTTGAACAACTTTTAAATTCACTTTAAATTTGAATTCTCAATTTGAATTGGAATTTGAAATGAGATATGATCCAAATGATGATCAAGCACTGTTAATCATGGTGACTTGGCATTACCAAAAGGGTGATCACTGTAGCTTAATACATGGGTATGTTACATCAATACAATGTTCTCCTCGATGTTCTTGGAGTTTTATCCGATGTAATCACTTTTTGCGGTGTGTTTGTTGGGATCCGATGAATTGTGAGTTTATGATCAGATTATCCATGAATATATTTGAGTCTTTGCTGCACTCTTTTATACATGATTATTATAGCCTCCTATTTCTTCTCCGATCTATTGATTTGGTTTGGCCAACTGAGTTGATTTATCTTGCCATGGGAAGAGGTGCTTTGTAATGGGTTCGATCTTGCGGTGCTCAACCCCAGTGACAGAAAGGGACATGACACGTATGTATCGTTGCTATTAAGGGTAAAAAGATGGGGTTTATTCATACATGAGTTTATCTTGTCTACATCATGTCATCGTTCTTAAGGCATTACTCTGTTCTTTTATGGACTTAATACACTAGATGCATGCTGGATAGCGGTCGATGTGTGGAGTAATAGTAGTAGATGCAGGCAGGAGTCGGTCTACTTATCTTGGACGTGATGCCTATATACATGATCATTGCCTTGGATATGTCATGATTATTTGCTTTTCTATCAATTGCCCAACAGTAATTTGTCTACCCACCGTATGCTATTTTCTTGAGAGAAGCCTCTAGTGAAAACTATGGCCCCCGGGTCTATCAAAATCATATTACTAAAACCCTAAAAATATTGCTGCCATTTCTTTTTATTTATTTTGTTTTGTATTTTTGTTTCAATCTATCAATCTATCACATACAATTTAATCTTGCAATTTACCGCCGAGGGATTGACAACCCCTCGTTTGCGTTGGGTGCAAGGGTTTGTTGTTTGTGTGCTGGTACTACTAACGAGGTGTTGTGTGATTCTCCTACTGGTTCGATAACCTTGGTTTCATAACTGAGGGAAATACTTATCTCTACTGTGCTGCATCATCCCTTCCTCTTCGGGGAAATACCAACGCAAGCTACAAGTAGCAGTATAGCAGTTGATTTATCGGCCATTTGCAAAGATATTTCAGTAGATGTGAGCTTATTCAAATCAAGTCTTTTATATAAAGACAAAGGCATAACACTAACACCGGCTCCCAAATCACATAGAGCAGTTTTAACATAACTTCTTTTAATGGAGCATGGTATAGTAGGTATTCCCGGATCTCCTAGCTTTTTAGGTACTCCACCCTTAAAAGAATAATTTTCAAGCATGGTGGAAATTTCAGCTTCAGGTATCTTTGTTTTATTAGTGACAATATCTTTCATGTATTTAACATAGGGAGACATTTTCAACATATCAATCAAGCGAGTGCGCAAAAAGACAGGTCTAAGCATTTCAACAAAGCGCTCAAAATCTTCCTCATCCTTGTTTTTAGATGGTTTAGTAGGAACAGGCATAGGTTTTTGAACTCATGGTTCTCTTTCCTTTCCATGTTTTCTAGCAACAAAGTCTCTTTTATCATATCTTTTATTCTTAGGAGGTGGGTTATCAAGATCAACAGCAGGTTCTATTTCTACATCATTATCTGGTTGAGCATCAACATGAACATCTTCATTATTATTATCATTATCATTGTCGCTAGGTGGATGTTCATTACCAGATTGTGTTTCAACATCAGAAATAGAAGCATCGTTATGATTCTCAGGAGGCTTTTCTATCTCAGGTTCACTAGAAGCATGCAAAGTCCTATCATTTTTCTTTTTCTTTTTCTTCTTAGATGGACTAGGTACATCAATATTATTTCTTTGAGAATCTTTTTCAATTCTTTTAGGATGACCTTCAGGATACAAGGGCTCCTGAGTCATTCTACCTCCTCTAGTAACAACTCTAACAGCATGATCATTCTTTTTTATTATTCATCTCATCAAGCAAATTATTTTGTGACTTAGCTATTTGTTCTAACTGAGTCTGAACCATAGAAGCATGTTTACTTAAGCACTTAACATCATTAGCAGTTCTAAACATCAAATCACTCAAGCGTTCAATCATGATGCCATTTCGTTTTAGTTGATTACTAACATATAAATTGAAATGTTCTTGCTTAATGATGTAGTTATCAAATTCATACAAGCATTGACTAGCAGATTTATTATAGGGGATATCACTTTCATCAAATCTGGTGAGAGAATTCATAATCCTTATCAGATTCAACCAAAGTAATTAACTCAGGATTGACAGAGAATTCATAATCCTTATCAGTAACAAATATGGGAGAGGTAGCAAACTTAGGATCATATTTCATTCTCTCCCTCATAGATTTTTCTTTCAACTGAGCAAGCAATTTTCTGACTTCATTTCTATCATTGCAAGCAAGAATAGCCCTAGCTGTCTCTCTATCAAAAACATAACCATCAGATATCTCTGGCATTTCAACTCTAGTAGGAGAGCTAGGCATAATAGGTGAATCATAATTTTCAAGAGTTTCAATATTTTCAGTTCCTTTAGCTTTAGCAATTTGTTCATCAAGAAATTCACCAAGTGGCACAGTATTATCAACCATAGTACTAGCATCATCATAAGTATCATTCATAGCAGAAGTAGTATCATCAATAACTTGCGACATATCAGAATGAATAGCAGGTGGTGGTGTCGCAAGCCTACTCAAAACAGAAGGTGAACAAGTGTTGAGCTAGATGGCAGTTCCTTACCTCCCCTCGTCTTAGAGGGAACGATCTTGGTCTTAGCGTCTTTCAGATTCTTCATAGTGATCAACAGATATAAATCCCAAGTGACTCAACAAATAGAGCTATGCTCCCCGGCAACGGCGCCAAAAAAAGGTCTTGATAACCCACAAGTATACGGGATCGCAACAGTTTTCGCGGGTAGTATTTCACCTAGATTTATTGATTTGACACAAGTGGAGCCAAAGAATATTTGCGAGTATTAGCAGTTGAGTTGTCAATTCAACCACACCTGGAGAACTAAATATCTGCAGCAAAGTGTTTAGTAGCACAGTAGTATGATAGTTTCAATAGCAATAGTAACAGAGACCGTAACAGTAGCAGTTTTGTAGTGATTGTAACAGCAACAGTAACAAAAGTAACTTAGCAAAGATCAATATGCGAAAAGCGTAGGCATTGGATCGGTGATGGGTAATTATGTTGGATGACATTCATCATGTAACAGTCACAACCTAGGGCGATACACAATAGCTCCAGTTCATCAATGTAATGTAGGCATGTATTCCGTATATAGTCATACGTGCTTATAGTAAGAACTTGCATGACATCTTTTGTCCTACCCTCCCATGGCAGCGGGGTCCATAAGAAATCTAAGGGATATTAAGGCCTCCTTTTAATAGAGAACCGGAACAAAGCATTAGCACATAGTGAATACATGAACTCCTCAAACTACGGTAATCACCGGAAAGAATCCCAATTATTGTCACCTTGGGGTATGCGGATCATAACACATAATAGGTGCATACAACTTGCAAGATAGGATCAAGAACTTGTCACATAGTAGCCACTAAATGAATTTAGTTAAATATGAAACTTATCACATAAATACTAGACAATGTTTCAGGGTTGCTCAAAAAGTTTCAGGCCATTTGGAATTATTTATATTTATGTTTGCATTTAAATGGTTCAATTAAGTGTTGCTGGTCCACTTTAAATATTTCTAGGGGCATTTTGGGAATTCAAACATGGTTGGTTGCTTCATGACAAATACTTAGGGATTATCTGGAATATGTGTAGGTGTTCTTGTAGTCACATGATGCTCTTAGCTCTAGGGTGAGCACTGTAGGAGATATGCCCTAGAGGCAATAATAAATGTTATTACTTATCCCCATGTTCCTAATTAAGTTTATGTTCCATGCTATAACTGCTATGGTTCCCGAGCCCGTATATCCATAAAGGCTCTGAGGAAAACCCATGTGCACGTGTGGAATAAAAAACGGTAAAAAGTATTCCTAGTCAAGCCTCTAAGACTGGCTCAAGTGTTGCATGATGATCACGTTTTCCTGATCATGGGCATGTCTATGCCGGCAACTTTGAGGGCACAATGTTAGAAGAACATTTGTGTTGAATCGACCCGAATTGATGTTATGCTATGAGATACATTCGTCACAAGTTAATGGTTAATAACACAGAGAAAGTTAACGTTTGCATAATTCCTTAGACCATGAGAGTATCGAGTTTCTTCATGCTTGCTTCATGAACTTTGGGGTTTGTTAAACGTCATCCGTAAATGGGTGGCTATTACGGCGGCTTACGGGTTCATGGAAAAGTATGTCAAGGGACTTGATAGCTCAAGATTGGGATTTGCTCCTCCGACGATGGAGAGATATTCTTTGGGCCCTCTCAGTGTTACGGTATCCATCATCGTCTGGCCAGACACAATGTGATTTGATTACAGGGATGCCGAAACACGGGAATGAGAAAAGAGAACAAAACCGGTAACGAGGAAACTGGCATAGTGGACAAGTTGTTGATCCACGGGGATGCCGATAAATCTCACCTCGGGTTTTTGTAATATATCGCGAAGCAACAGGAATAGCACACGGCAACTGGAGGTTCACTCGAATATTTATTCGTGTGGGTATAGGGGTCAATATGGGTGTCCACGGCTCCGATGTTATTCATTGATCGAAAAGTGTTCCGGCCATGTCTATGCTTCACCGAACCTATAGGGTCACACGCTTAAGGGTCATCTATCTTGTGACGCCCCCGACTCGACCGTGCACTAATCATACACGCAAATGCGCACGATCAAGCCTAGGGACTCACGGGAAGATATCACAATACAACTCTAGACACAAAATAAAATAATACAAGCTTTATATTACAAGCCAGGGGCCTCGAGGGCTCAAATACATAAACTCGAGTTACACAAGAGTCGGCGGAAGCATCAGTATCTGAGTACAAATATAACTAAACAAGGTCGCCTTAAGAAGGCTGAGCAAAACAACGACAACTAGATCGAAAAGGCGCAGGCCTCCTGCCTGGGAGCCTCCTATCTACTCCTGGTCGCCGGTCTCCACCTAGTAGTAGGCTCCGTCGGGGTAGTAGTAGTTGTCGACGGGATCAGCTGGCTCCGGGGCTCCGTCATCTGATCGCAGCAATCGGGTATGGGGGAAAAAGAGGTAGCAAAGCAACCGTGAGTACTCATCCAAAGTACTCGCAAGACTTACATCAGAACTAGTCTATTTATGCATCGGTGTCAAATGAAGGGGCTGTATCTGTGGACTAGACTGCAGAAATGCCAGAATAGAGAGAAAAGCCTAGCCTATCGAAGACTAGCATCTTGCAGCATCTTGCAGCATTAGAAGAGTGTAGATTAGTAGCATAACATAAAGTAATAATTATGTAGCAGCAAAGCCCGGAGATCCTTCCTCGACTCCCTGTGAGGAAGCGATCCCGGAGCTTACATATTAATTAAAGTAACATGTATCCAGTTCAAGTTGTAGTAGATCGGGATACTACACTGAGCGTCCTGTTACCGTGGACACGGCTATTCGAATAGATAATCTTCCCTGCAGGGGTGCACTACTGTTACCCAACACGCTTGATTAACTCTGGCCGGACACACTTTTCTTGGTCATGCCCGGCCTCGGCTGATCGACATGACGTAGTCCTACCTAGGCGCAGCAGAGAGGTCCCCGCCGGTCTACATCCTAAGTGATCAGGGGTCTTGGGCCCATCACCCTTTGCACTCCGGGTCGTTGCGTGCAGGGTGAAGCCAGGCACCACCCCTGTCCTGGATGGCGCCGGTCTGTCCCGGCCGCAATGCTGAACTGGACATCTGACAGAGCTTTCGGCTGATACATACGGCGCCGAGGGCCCCATTAAACCATTATCCCGCGTGGTGGTAGTGCGTATAGGCCAGTGGCCAACTCAGATCAAATACCCAAATCCGTCAAGCGTGTTATTAGTAACTCGCGGACACGAACATGGCTCAAGGCTCACCTCCGACACCCTGTCGTACCGACTTGGTAATCCGCGGTCCAACGACCAGGGACCAGGCCCACCTCTCTCCTAGGTGGTCTCCACCTGCCCTGTCGTTCCGCCACAATAATCTCTCGCGGGCGCCCTTCTGGCCAACCCGACTTCCCAAAGAACCGAGGTAAGGTCAAAGTACCCGTGTGTCCATAACATTGTGGGGAATCCGAGGAATGACCCTCGGTGGATTCCCACTCGATGTAACCGTCAAGGTGAACCTGGAGGAATCACCCTCGATGGGTTCACACTTGAGGGGTTGCACGACAGAGACATCATCGGAGGTGGTGAAAGAGGAATCACCCTCGGTATCCCACAACCGACTAGTTACGCTACAGAGATATCATCAAAAGTGATGTAGGAGGTATCACCCTCGGCACTCGATAGTAGCTCTGCAGAGTCGTGCAATTAAGGGGGTGTGCGGTGCTGTGTCGGTCTCTGCACATCGATCATGTTGATCGAAGCATCCGGTAGTAAAGCCTGGCAACACGGACAAGGGTGTGGGGCCACTGATGGATCGCTAACCAACCTATACTAAGCATTTAGGATAGCAGGTAAGGTATCAACAGCAGTTACAAAATCAGGCTATGCATCAGAATAGGAGCAATCAAATACGGTAGCAAATTCTAATGCAAGCACGGGGAAGAAGGAATAGGTGATATAGGAATGATCAAGGGGGTTTGCTTGCCTGGAAGCTCTGCTGAGAAGGAAGAATGGTCGTCGGCGACGTAGTCGTACTTAGAGGGCAGCGACAGTCTCGGGGTCTACCGGAGAGGAAGAGGGGAAGAAACAGTAAATATAAAGCAATCAAATGCAACACAGATGCATGACATGCCGGTAGGTTATGCTAGGGGTGTTCTAATGCGGTACTAAGTATTTTACTCGGAGCGGGAAAATATCCGGGAATATTTTCCCAGCTCCCGGTGCTTATCGGTATATTGATCCGGAGGGGAAGATTTCATGTTCATCATGTTAGAGGGGTGTGGCAGGTATGTGGATGACATATTCAGATTCGGCTTATTTTTCTGATCATTTTTCATATATAAATTATTTTCATCCGAGTTACGGTCTATTTTATATTAATTTTCAAAGTTTTATTGTTTTTCTAAAATTTCTGGAATTGTTTTAATCCGAATTGACCAAGTCAATTTGACTAGTCAAAAGGAGAGGTGGTGGCCCACATGTCACTGTTTTATTAATTTCTAAAAATGATTTATCTAAATTATTTAGATGGGACCCCTATGTCACAGATTAGTATCTAACCTAAACCAAATAACCTAATCTAATCCTAACACTAATTAACAAGGGCCGGCCCCTTTGGACAGTGGCTCAACGAGCCACTTCCAGTGGCTAGGCACGCACGGCGCAGGGCGCCGGCGGCCTCGGCCAGCAGCAGTAGCAGCCGGCGGCAATAGTAGTAGGCAGCAGCGGCAGCGGGAGTTTGAGCAGCAGCAGTAGTGAGCAGCAGCAACGCGCATCAGCAGCAGTACGCAACAGCACAGAAGAAGCAAGCAGCAACGCACGCACGCACGGGAGCTCGAGCTCCGGCCACTGCGGCCGAGCGTGGGGGCGGTCTCAACGGCGACAGATCGAGGCAGGGAAAGGGTGGATCCGGTGGAGGGGCTCACCGCGGGTCCGGTGGTGGCCTCGGTGAAGGCCGGGGTAGCCCGGAGCAGCGGCAAACGACGACGGACGATGGTGATGTACGCGACAAATATGTGGTTGATGGCGGGCGTACGGGCCGGCTCGGCTCGATTCGATGCGCGTAGGCGAAGGAGACGACGGTTGTGAAGCTCCTGGACAGCTTCTCGCGGCGCGGGGAGCTCGTTGGCCGCGGCAATGGTGATGATGCAGGCGGTCACCGCGCGAGGTTCCGAGCTCGATTCCGAGCAGAAGAGGAGGGGGCGCGATGGGGAACGAGAGGGGAACGGAGGAGGGCAGGCTAGGGTTCGCGTTAGCGCAGTTATAGGCCGAGGGGATCGACGTGGAGGCCATCCATGGCCATGGCAGCCGTGGATGCACGCCACGCATGCTCTCTGTCTCCTCTCTGTACAGATAAAGGAGACAACCGTGTGGTGGGCTGGGCTATGTACTGTAGCAGTGGGCTACAAGTGCACAGTCCAGTTTTTCCATTTTAGTCTTTTTCATTTTCTGTTTTTGCTTTTTGATACTGTGTTCTATTTACTTCGCCTGGCAAACGAATTTAGTTAGTCATGAAACTTGACACACAAATACTAGGTAATATTTTGAGCCCACACAACAAGTCTCACATTATTTGGAAATCGCATTTACTTTTAGGATTTAAAATGGCCAAACTAGATGCTATCGGACCTGTTTAAAGGTTGTTGGGGTTAATTGGGTTAACCAAATGAAGTTGGTTTCTACATGACAAATGATCAGGGGAATTTATGGAATAATACGAACATTTTTGTTTTACTGTTTGAAGAAATATTATTTTGACTTTATTTTAAATTTGAATTTAACTTTGATTTTTATCAAGTGGTAATTTGGCTTAGTAAAACATGATGATTTGGCAAGGTTAATTTGCTTAAGTAGGGTTTAGTAATCTGGGGACGTCACATATCTGCTGAATACTAGACAGGGAGTCTGAGAGAAAGTCACCGGAAAAGTTTCGGAGACAACGGAAACGTTCCGGAGAGAACACCGGAATAGTTTCGGTAAAACTGAAAAGTTGTTTCGGGGTATACCATTAAGTCAAATTGGTTTTGGCACACGCCTGGAAATTCTTGGAGGGTGCCAGAATTGTTCTGGAAACTTCTGGGATTTTTCCTGGATAAAAACCGAAAATGTTTCGGAGCTGCCGGAACCGGTTTGGTTGCTTTTCGCAGATGAAAATCACTAATCCGGAATTGTTTCGGAATGCGTCCAAAATCATTTTAGTGGGTACTGGAATTATTCTAAGACCCACAGAAATATTTTCGGATTTAACGGTCGCGGAAAAATGTTTTCGTGAATAGTAAAAATCACTTTATGGTTACTTTTTTGGAAAGCCACATTTTTGGGCTTTGCTCCAAAATATTTTGGGGATGACATGGATGGATGAGAGCCCCTCATGGGGGGCCCACTCAAGGTGGCCGGCCAAGGAGGAGCTCCTCCATGGAGCTCCTCTAGCCTTCCCATTTTGCCCCTTTGGAAAATCCATATGATGGTTTTTTTTGGGTATTTTGAGTTCCACCCTACCCCTTGGGATTTCCTATAAATAGAGGTGGAGAGGCACTCTCCACACTCACTCTAACTCTCTCACACAATGCCATGCAATGATCTGGCTTCTTCTCACCCTCCCATGAAAAGAGTTTCATAGAGCCGAAATGTTGTTTGAGTTCCGGTGGGAACTAGTTCTGGACGGCGAAGCCCTGCCGGATAGATGACACCGTATGTGTGCAACCCGTAGAGAGGTCGTAGGTTCAATCTTTTTGCCCGAGGGGCTGTTCGAGAGTGCCTCCCGAAGGAATGTCCGAGTGACCGTCCGAGATTCTGTGAGTGCCTCCCGAAGGGCTGTCCGTGACTCCGTCCGGGGGACTATCCGACCGACTCCCAAAGGGCTGTCCGAGGGACTGTCCGAGGGGCTTACAAGGGAGTACATCCTCGTGGTTGGGAGGTTGTAAATCCTAGCTGCGGGGATCTGCACCGACGATCAACATCGACTCTACTTTCGCTGCGCTACGAGTCGGTAACGATCAGATCAAACCCTGTATGCATCTCCATAGTGATCCTGGGCGTGCTCGCAGTACCGGAATTTTTTGTTTTCTGCTACGTTCCCCTACAAGCACGTCCTTTCGGCCGACGGTGCAGCGTCCTCGAGCCTGGACGAGGGGGTAGGGTCCCCCTTCGGCGAAGGACAAGGAGGTTTGTGGACTATGTTATACCTTGCCAATGCCACCGGCGAGCGTGTCCTTTGTTGTTTGGGTTCTCCACGAGGCTGCTCTGGTCTTCTCTTCGGTGCTCAGTCTGTAGGGCAACAACATGGTCTAGCAGCTCTCCAATTTTCATGCTCTTTCCGTGTGTGTTGTGTTTTAATTTTGCTTTCAGCATCATTGTATCTTGTAATTCCTGGTCGGTTGATGGCTTTGTTAATTCAAAGTTGGGCTCTCCTTGAGCCTTCGTTCTAGAAAAAAAAGGTTGAAGACGAGGTTGCCCTTCTGGGCTGGGCTAGGCCACTTACAGAGTAGCTGGCCCAGGCTAGAGTACCTTTTCCCTATTCTTTATGTTTCTTATTTATCTGCTACTGTTTTTACTAGTATTTAAAAAATACCATAACAACACCAGTTTTCTAAAAAAATACGTGTTATCTTTGGGTCGTTCCAAGTGCACATAAATAATGTCATGAATTTTGAGTTTATATTTCCATTTTATATGAATATAAACCCAATTCAAATACAATATGATCAATTTGAAAGCCCAAAAATAATCCCCTTAAAAGTCCAAAGTTTTAGGGTGGGGCCCACAAGTCACATATGAGCTCACGCCTAAACCTTAGGGTTTAAGAGGGCATTTTGGATTCACTGAAAAATAGGGTTTTATCCCATTAATTAACACGAGGCTTTGAATTTCCTCAATTTCAAAATTCAAATGTATTTACACATGATGACATACTATGCTTTGATACTCTAGTACAATCCTTCATGGCGACCCCGTCGACATCCTTCACGCATATGCCATTGGTCGTGCCCACCTTCTCCGAGGCCGACGAGGACTTTGACATGCACAACACCAATGAGGTGTACGATGAAACGCAAGAGATGTATTTTGTTTTTTTTCATTTATGTAAACTTTGTAAAAACACAATGATAATTTTACATGGAAATATGCAATGCTCATTTGTTTCATATTGCGATTATGAAATCAGCAATCATATGTTGATGAACGAGTTGGTAGGCATAGAAGACATTTCTTTGTCCAACCCGTTTGAGGGTGAAGATGGTCAAGTTGATTTTGTAGCTTCCAAAACAAGGAAATGGGCTAGGAGGAGGAACTTCTCCACAAACAAGGATAGAGTGTTGGTCATGGCATGGGAGATTTGTGAGCATTGATCCGATAGTAGGGACCAATTAAAGATGAAGATGTACTAGAAGCGCATTTGCAGATCACCATTATTGCAATGTGTATGTTTCCATTGACCGCTCCATGAAGTCACTCGCACATTGATGGAGCACAATTCAAGAATGTTGTAATCGTTGGGTAGGTTGTATGGCTCAAGTGGATCTTGCCAAATCTAGTGAAATGACAAAGGACATTATGGTAAGTATTCTTATGACTTGTTTCCACCCAAATTGCTAACATGAATTTTTAAGCTTGACAACTCAGCTATACAAATGAGTTGCACAAGCGGAGGGAGCCAAAATACAAGTCTTCTCTTTGCTAGTTTATTAAAGAGACATAAAATAAACAAATTATTGAAAGGCGAGTGATCTGCGTCGGCACGCCGGCCCAAATTTGGGCCGGTCGCACCCTGCCCGTCGGATCTGCCCACCCTTAATTAGCCGTCAGATCCCCCTCTCGTCCCCAACCTTCTACCAACGCACGCGAGTCAACGTGCAGCGACGCTCTCCCCCACCCCCACCCTCGCCCCGTCGAGCGGTCCTTCTCCCGTCGCCGCCTCTCGCCGGCAGTCCTCGCCGCTGGTCACGGTCCTCGCCGGCCGTCCTCGCCGCTGGTCGGCGTTCTCGCTGGCTGTCCTAGTTGCGGGCGCAGCCCTCGCCGGCCGTCCTCGTCGCCGGCTTCACCCATGCTCTGGAGCATCCCCCGCCTATGGGGCACACACGAGTTCCAATGGCGCCGGGGAACGTATGCTGCAATGGCGATGGACGGCAACGAGCATCGGTGCGCGACTGAACCGAGGCAAGGCTTGAACGCCGCACACCCCTGTGTTGCAACCGCTTGAAAAATAGCTTCAACCCCTAGATGGAAAAAGCTTCAACCGGCTATAGAAAAGGCTTCAAACGGCACGGCAAATCAGGGAAAGATACAACCGTTGACACAGAATGCTTCAAACTTATATGAAAAAAGCTTCAACCAGATGATAGAGAGAGCTTTCCTCGTCGGTGCGCGACGATGGTTGAAACTTTTTTCTTCGCCGGTTGAAGCTTTTCTCGTCGCAGGTTGCAGCTTTCGCCATTCATGGTGTAGCATTTGTCGCTGATTGCAGCCTTTGCCGTTCATGGTTGGTAGCATTTGTTGCCGCCGGGCCGTCGTGGGTTTGAAGCTTCTTGTTAAATGGTTGTAGCAAATGAAGACACTGGTTGCATCAAAGAAAAGTCCTCGCCATCGTCGGTCGCATCTAAGTTGTAAAGCATCATGGCCTCGTGAATGGATGTAGCAAAACACAAAGGCGGTAGTAGCAAAAAAATTGAGGTGGTTGCAGCAAAAATGTCGTCCTCGCCATCGCTGGTCGCATCTAAGTCGTAAATGGATGTAGCAAAAAATTATTCGGTAGTAGCAAAACATAATGATGGTTGCAACAAAACGCCGTCGCCGCCGTCCCGGGTCACAACTAAAACGTGAACGATTGCAACAATGTTTTGGCCGGTAGTAGCTTCTTCTATCGCCCGTTGCAGCAAAAGAAAAATGCGGCTCGAGTTCACCATCATCGTTGCTCCTCCGCCCCCGTTGCGAGTAGCAGCACCCTCCCCCCGTTTTTGCGGCGCTGGTCGCCGGCGGCAGGGTTGGGCCACCTTCGTGCAAGCACAAACCTGTCGCCGCCCCCGCGACTACCCCTTCATCCGCCGCCGCCGCCATCATCTCTCCTCTCCGGGATGGGCTTGAATCAACCCCCGTATGTGTGTTCTTCACGTAGGGTTAGCCGGAGTAGGGGAGGACGGTTGGGGGGTAGCCAGAGGAGGATGAAAGTCTGTAGCATGTGGGTCCTCGTGTGGGTCCTCTGATGTGTGAAGCGATCGACGCTGTTGGATTCGTTTTAAACGAAAGGCCAGCGTGCGTCCGGCGGAACGGTTTGATCGGCGCACCGGGCACAAACATTACCCTTATTGAAAAGATGTACATGGATCTGTTAAAAGCACCTCAGCTCGTAAATCTTTCCTAAATTATTGGGACACCCCCAATAACCACTTATTTTATCTCACAAAAGACCACTTATTTTATTGTAGGAATGTTTACGGGAATACGTTGGAGATGCTCTAAAACACCCTAAACAGACATGTAGAAGAAACATGTTTAGATACTTTGCAAGGGTGGTAAATATTTCCAACTTCAATCAGAGTAGAAAAATGTACTAGCTATCATGTGCCTTTATGCAAGTACCAGACTGAAACAAAATAGCAAGCATATAAATAACAAAAGAAAATGAGTCAAAAATGGCCGGGAGAAAGAAAAAGAGGAGCACGAGCAGTGTCTGACGCTGCGACGCTTTATCCGGTTTCCCCCTTCTTCCGTCCCCGCCGACCAAGCCAAGAAGAAGAAAGGGGGAAAAATTCGAAGGAAATTAAACAATCCGAGAGGAGAAGCTAGGGTTTTCGCCATGGCCACCGCCCACCTCGAGCTCCTCCACCCCTCCCCCATTCCCAATCTCTCCTAGAGCAAGGCGGATCCCCTCCCCCCGCGCATCTCGCATCCGCGCGAAAGCGCCGCCTTTCCCTCTCTTTCCGCCCGCTCCTTCCCCTCCGTCCGAGGGTTTCCTTTCCCTTTCCCTTTCCCTCAAAGCCGCCGCATCGCATCGCGTCGCTAACGGAATTAGCAAGCAACCCGCGCGCCGGTCTATCGTCATCAGGTAGGCGCTGGCGATCGAGCTCCGGGCGAGGGCTTTGGCGGCGGCGGCGGCGGCGGTCGGATAATGTGTATACTGTGCGCCGTGCAACGGTGGTCGCGGCGCGTCGCCACCATGCTGCCGTGGCTCGTCCTCCCGCTCATCCTCCTCTGGGCGCTCTCCCAGCTCCTGCCCACAGCCTACCGCTTCGAGGTCACCTCTCCGCGCCTCGCCTGCGTCTCCGTCCTGCTCCTCACCCTATTCTGGTACGAGATTCTTCTCCCACGCCTCTCCCTCTGGCGCGCACGCCGCTCCGCGCGCCTTCGCGAGGAGCGCCGTGCCCACGCTCTCGAGCTGCAGAAGCTCCGCAAGACCGCCACACGCCGCTGCCGCAACTGCAACAACCCATATAGGGACCAGAACCCTGGAGGCGGGAAGTTCATGTGCTCTTACTGTGGCCACGTATCCAAGCGGCCTGTGCTTGACCTTGGCCCTGCAGGGAAGGTCCCAGCTGGTTGGCCTTGCAGTCAGGATTGGGCCAATGCTGTCGGCGACCCAGGTTACTGGCTTGACCTGCGGTGCTCTGCCGATAATTCATACTCAGGGTTCTCATGGCGGCTGTTCTCGACCTTCTACGTGAGCGTGGCATGGTTCTGGAAGAAAGTGTTTAGGTTTGGGTCATCAGGGGATGGTGGTGGCTTGGGCCGGGATGGTAAAATGTTGACAAAAGGAGGAGATAATGGAGGGAAGGCTGAGGAGAGCAGAGTGGACAAGGCAAAAAGGAAGGCTGAAGAGAAGAGGTTGGCGAGGCTAGAGAGGGAAATGCTGGAGGAGGAGGAAAAGAAGCAGCGGGAAGAGATGGCAAAACTAGTAGAGGAGCGTAGAAGGCTGAGGGATGAGAAAGCAGAGGCTGAGGAACGATCCAAAGGCGCTACCCCTGTCGGGGAGAAGGATGCTAGGAAGGAAGCAGAACGAAAGCGTCAGGAGAGAAGGAGGAAGGAAGACAAGGGATCAAGCAAGAGTAATTCAGATTGCGAGGATATTGAGAGAAGAGTAAGCAGAGAGGGTGAGTGGAAGCGGGACTTCGATAGAAGGAATGAGCCAGACAGGCGGGATACAGGTAGAGTTGGAACAGATGGATATAAGCCTCATAACTTTGAAGCTAACGTTCAGGGTAGTAAGGTAGTACAGAGCAAGACAAAATATTTTGGCCGTGTGACTGGAGGTTTGTTATCTTCTTCCAGAGGTTTCAGCGGTGGTTCCCTTTTTGGTAGAAGTGCTCAGGCCCCTGCTCCTCAAGCTAACAAGGTGACCAAACCACTTGTTACTGCAACTGACCAGAGTAATACAGTTAAAAGAGATGCCCAGTCTGCAGCTGCACAAGCAATGGCCAAATCTGCTACAACTGGAGAAACTAGAAATATGTGGACTAATTCTCATCAACCTGTAAGTAGCAAGGGCATGTCTATAGTACTGTACATTGTTATGATATACCAAATAGCATATGGTGTTTACAACCATTTGCTATCTTACATCTAAATCGTTTGTATTATGCTATATGTAGGTTAGTCCAAATATGCAGGCACATCCTACAGGTCTTAAAAAGTCATGGCATCAGCTGTTTAGTCGCTCAACATCAGTTTCTCCTTGTCCTGATGTTACTGCTGCAGTTTGTGAAAAGAAGGGGCAACCAGAACTAAATGGAGCACAGATAAGCAGTGCCCAAAATTTTCTGGCTCACTATCCTCCTCTGGACAGCAACCCAAGGTTAAGCCAGTCAATGCATTTTACAGGGTTTTCACTAGTAAATGGAGCACCTGCCAACACACCGCCATCTCATTTTCCAGCTGGGCATACGCCCTTCTGTGCTGAGGCAGAAACAACAGTATTGGAAGAACTGGAGAGGTTTGAGGACCCGTGCTATGATCCAGATGCGATTGCATTGCTTGGGCCAGTTTCAGAATCCCTAGACAACTTCCCTCCAGACTGGGATAATAGGTTTACCTTGAGTGGTGTCGTGAAGGAACCACATGTTAAGCCGTCACCAATTGAGTCTCCCCTGTCAAGATCACGGACTGTTGAAGAAAAGCCTATAAAACCATCACAATTTTCTATTTCCAAAGGGCCTGATGGTTCCATGACACCTGAGGCTACCGATGAGCAAGGCACATGGCAAATGTGGAGCACACCATTGGTTCAGGACACTTTAGGCCTGCGAGGTCCTCAGACACAGTGGCTTTTACCAAATAAGGATCAGTTTAACCATGGTGTCAGTAACTTGAATGGTGGAACAAGGAGCCCCCTCGGTGCTGGTTTGCATGACAGTGATTTATGGCTGCAGAAATCACCCTTCCAGCAATTGCCTCTTGATACAGAGAGTCTGTTCCTTCCACGCAAATTTCCAGAAACTCCTCTTCACAGTGAGTTGGTTTTCGGATCTCCAAACAAAGTGGTCCGTACACACCCCTTTGGGTCACCTGGTCCTGGCCATCCTTGGTCCAAGTAAGTCCTTCCCGTTGTTCTCTTTAATTCTCTTCTGTCGCATTAAGATCTTCTGTCATTATCGGTCATTTGACAATGATTTGTTTTGTGAGCTGTTAGCTTGATGGTCCGGTTCACTACTGAGTATAGCTTTATGTATCAGTACATTTAAGAACCAAAGTGCTGAAAACTCATATGATATTGATACTCTCATATGGACATTTACAGAGTTTATACATATATGCATATGTTTGTGTGTAACTGTTGCAGTTTATTTTATAGTTTTCAACCCAGACATTTTTGTTATATTTACTGAACAGATAGATAACCAAGGCAATTAAAAGTAAAAGGCATTGTTCGGTATGCAGTGCAACCAAGTCTGAGTGTCATCTTGTGTTGTGAAAAATATGTGGAAGACCCTTTGGTCTCTTAACTAGTATAAGCACCAGTAAATTTTACAGTTTGGATGAGATTTGTATAAATCTTGTGCATGAGAAATAATGAAATATGTCATTTTACAGCAATTCGGTGCCTTTTCTTGTGTGATGAATCAATCATGCAATTCAATTGGTTAGCTGGGTTTCTAGTAGGAAAGTAGAATTTACAAGAGTTGATTTCATGTTGGTCAGTCTATTTTATCATTTTGATGCCTTAGTTGAATCCCGGGTTAAGGGGGTTAGACGGCTTTTGACCTGGATTAACTTGACCCTCTGTAACCCCAAGGTGTTTGGCAGGTTAGGCCCTAGTCCAACTCTTAAGTCTTAACCCCGAACATGACATAACATATTATATGTACTTGTTAGTCAAGACTACATTTCAAATCTATCGTAGATCATAAATATTATTTCCATTTTTTGAAGAAACTTAGCAGTAATTCTGTTTTCAGCGTAGTAGGCTAGTAGCACAAACTGTAAAAATAATAATACTATTTCTGAAGTGCCTGCCAGCCATTAAGTCTTTGTACTTCGAATAAAGGGGGTTAGACGGCTTTTGACCTGGATTAACTTGTGTACTTGACCCTCTGTAACCCCAGGGTGTTTGGCAGGTTAGGCCCTAGTCCAACTCTTAAGTCTTAACCCTGAACATGACACAACATATTATATTTACTTGTTAGTCAAGACTACATTTCAAATCTATCGTAGATCATAAATATTATTTCCATTTTTTTGAAGAAACTTAGCAGTAATTCTGTTTTCAGCGCAGTAGGCTAGTAGCACAAACTGTAAAAAAAAAATACTATTTCTGAAGTGCCTGCCAGCCATTATGTCTTTGTACTTCGAATGAAAAGTTGTGGAGTGGAGTGGATAGATGATGTTTGGTTACTGTGCTCAGTGAAATGATTCAGTGTCTTTTGGCTTCAAACTTCAGCATGTGCATTTCTGTGTCTTGCACGGCTGTTTTGTTTGTTGGCTTGTTGCAAGTAATTATACAAAAGAAGTTGTGTTTGATAATTCTTCTGTTGCAAGACGTAAGGCGTATTTTGAGTACCAGCTTTGACGAAGAATTAATCCAATATATGTGCTGTTCTGGATATTACTGGATTCAACTATCAAAGAACTTTCTTATGATTGTGATTTAATCACTAACATTCTACAAGAAATTTGTGGTTGGAACTCATTTTTGGACAGTCAAAACATGCCCTAAATTTTGCAAAAGGATCTGGTATCATGTAGTTTAGGTTTACTTTACCAGCATACCTCATGTAAGGATTACATATTCCTTACATATAAGGGATCATGACAACATGCTCACTTTAGAAGTTAGGGCATGTCAATAGCTCATATGAAACTGGGTATCGACTAATAAATGAACTGAACCATTCATTTGCTTTATATTGTACATTGTCACAACCTTTGAACCTTTGAATGGATGGCTTGAGGATTGTTGTTTATATTTCATTGTGGATTTATGCCGTGACCTTCAATAATTGATAGTTCGATAGCATATAGCTTTTGACATTCTGGATGTCTTAGGTTTCTTATACATGGTATTCACTAGCGGTAGTTAGTTACCTTCTTACCTGTTGGCCTTGTTGTGAGTGAGGCATCTTTGAACTTGATATCTAGTTTTGTTTCCCCGCTTGCATTGGTGGGTTGTGGAGGTGACTCCTAGAAACACAAAATGAGTATATTCTTAGCTTAACTAGATCCATTGGGTCATGCTGGTGTACTTGGTAGGGATGGTCCAACTGGAAACAACTGGTCTAAACAGACTTGGTTCCATTCTTGACTTTTTTAGCCAACGACAACTCCAATTGGCGAAGCTATCTTTTATACCTGTGTGTATGGCTGGTATTAAGAACTGATTATGGATATCAATTCAGAATCCTTGGCAATTTGTAGTTATCTTTCATGTTAAACTAGTTTCCGTGTGCAAACTTTTCAGCTCAGATTTTCGGGGCCAGGGATGAGAAAATCATCATTTTGTTCATCTGGTTTTCCTTTGTTGAAAATTGCTCCTTTTTTTACCGTGTTGGTTTTCTGGAGGTTAGAGTAGCAGTGCTGTTGGGTTGGTACAGAGGTGGATAATGGCATCCCTCTGGGAACATAACAGTTTGAAATAGCGTTATTTCTAGGGTATATATTAATTTATGCTTATTGGATTCAAATATGTAGCAACTTAGCTTGGACAAGTATCTTGTGTATCGATTTTGAGCCCATAAAACAATATTCACTGTGACGAGAATTACAGATATAGAAACCATCAATATATTTACTAGGTCTGGTGAAGGTTGTCTGCATTGACCAGGCTACATATAGGGGTTTAAGTTAATCATTCACCATCAGTTTACAGTACCTTGAGATTAGTTTTTTCTTAACTGTGTTGTTCTGTTCATCATTTAAAATGCGAGGCTGTTGGTCGTGTGGTAGATAATGTTCACTTTGATCCTCGTAAGCACTCAAATGCCGATAAAATTATCTTTAAACTACTACTTCCTCTGTAATTTGGCATGTTTGCCTGTTTGGTCGGGTTAGGAGTGTTATGATGCTTGTTTATAAAATGGAAACTCATGTCTTGTTATGACTAATTAATGCAGGGAGGAAGTGGTGCTGAATGGACCTCAGGGAGCGAGTCAAATCCACTCACCGACTGGAGCGCATGCTGGTTTATTTCCAACTAATCCTGATATGCAGTCAGTTTGGTCCTTCGATCAAAAAAGGGACAGCGTGGAACGTACAAAATGAGCCAAGGCTCCCTTCCCTTTGCCTCCCACCTTCTAGTTTAGGGAGTTGAGGAGATATGTTGGACCAGACTGTATTCCCTTGTGCCAAAACGAATCATAGCCATTTTATTTAGTGATATCCTCACATGTTATGTTGCGCTCACCTCATGTTTTAGCGTGGCATGGTATCGCTTGTGGATTTAATGTGAATCGTGGTGCGTTGAGAGCGGGCATTGCATCGCCGGCCGATCTGATTCGCTTTTACCATTTGCAGTGGACGGTGAGATATCATCAGGTTTGTTCTAGGTCACTTGCCTGCTAGCTGGAGCAGCTGGCATTATCTGCTTCGGTGCATCTTATCCAGGAACTTCTGTTTTGCTTCTTTTTGTGCTCATCTCAGTGATGGAAGATGGTCCTGCAAATTTTGTTTAATCTGCATGCATCCTAGCTTATTTAATATTTATATCAGAGGTGTTCTTAAATTTGCAGTGATATCCAGGATAATTTAGGCGACAACAATAAAGCCTGTTTTTTCACAGTGAAGCAAATACTGAGTCTAGAGCAAGTGCATATGTGCTAAAGCCCTTCTGACTCACAAGATTCCAAAACAGAGGAATACAAGTAAAAAAAAACTAAATGCTAGATAGTGCAGCTGCACTATTCGGCGAAGCCGAGCACGCGCACACGAGCCGTAGGATGCGACTTGATCTCCCGACTCATGAGGTGATAGAGAGAGAGGGAGGCCCCGACGTGCTATTAGTGGTGGGCCTGACAGTAAATTCAGGCGAAACCGCCCCCACTTCCGCCCACCTCGTCTGAAACCCCCGTTGCTCTTCCCCTCGCATCTCGTAGACAAACAGCTCGCGGTTTCCCCTCCCCTTCTCATTCTCAATGGCTTGCGTAGCGATTTGGGCATGGGTTCGCCGGAGATTAGCCAGCGTGGGAGGCTGTCCGCGTGCGCGCGTCGTGGGCAACATGCGGAGGTAATCCTCGTCTTCTCCATGCAATTTGTTTGGCTCGCATCTCATTCGGGTGGTTGCGGGGTTCGTTTTCCTGGGGAGCTAGGATTTAGGTTGTGTCGCGGGGGTGGGCTTGGGGTGGTTTTCGCCGACGCGTGTATACAACGGAGCACGGGGATGTCCATGGCGCGCGCTTGTTCATTTCTGTTGGATGGGGTGGGGTGGCATGAGTTGGACGAGAGTGGAGGGGAGGGGGAGTAGTGGGGGCGGGGTGGTATAGTTCGTCACAGCGACCAGATTTGTTCGGTGATAGATTTTTTGGGGATTTTTGCTTGGAATAGGTACAATAATTGCTTGGATTTTTAGGGATTTCGCGGGTGCAATTGCATAGAAATAGGATGGTAGTTGCCCATTTTTTCATATCCATACGTAGTGCTTGTGTTTTGGGCAGTAATAGGCGCCGATTGATCGGACGAAATTTCGGCCGGTCGCCGCGCGAGCGCACGATGCGAGTATTGCGAGACGTCAGATCTGCTTCGTCCTCCTCCCGACTCCGTTTTCCCCAAATATTGCAGCACCTCCGCGCAGCGAGCGCCGTCCTCCTGCTCCTGCACGAGAGACGACCGAACTCGGAGCCCTGGCACATCGCTGGGATTCGCTGCCGCTCGCTGCGCTCGCATAACCCTCCTCTCCTTGCTCTCGCTCCATGTAAACTTGTCGCACGGGCAACAGATGCAATTCCGCTGTCGCCCCCCGCTGCAGCTCAGCTCCCTCGTCAACGTTGGTCGGCCATTCGCCGTGGTCACCTTCCGGTTCCAGCACCCACTGCAACTTTCCAGCATCGCGCAACACGGGTTGCAGCTTTGAGCTCTACGGTTGCAGCAAAAGACTGGAAAACGCCATGTCTGTCGTCAAGGAAGAAAGCTGGTTCCAGCAATTTCCGTGGCTGGTTGCAGGACCATTGATGCCCGGTTCCAGCAAAAACTTTGCCGCACCAAAAATCACCGCCTCATGCCTCCATGTCGCCATGGTCACCGTCGAAAAGGAAAAGAAAAATGCCCGTTCCAGCAATTATGAACGCCAGTTCCAGCAATTGCCGCAGCTAGTTGCAGCAAAAACGCCACCCTTGCGACAACGGTTCCAACAAATATGGTCGCCGGTTCCAGCAAATCGAGATGCCGGTTCCTGCATTATCGCGGCACCTCCGGGATCTCACCGTAGCACCACCACAGACTTGTCGTAGCTCCCGGACAAGCTGCTTCTAGCAAAACGCAGCATCGGTTGCAACATTCCTGGTCGTCGTGTCCCCGTTCGCTTGCCGATCCCGCGCTCACCGCGTCACCGCAGGTGCGGCCATGCATCTTCCAGTTCCCAGCACCGTGGTGGCCGGTTGCAGCTCCCCGCCGCCGTTTTGTCGTTCATAGAGGAATTGCGAGTAGCAGGCAGTCGTGTGGAGGAGCCGGTTGGCTTGCTGGCGTGGAGCCATGTGAGGGGGAGCACCCGGGGGGGGGGGGGGGGGTCTATATACATCTATATACATCCGTATGTGGTCCATAGTGGAATCTCTACAAAGACTTATATTTAGGAATGGAGGGAGTATTTTGCATGACTCCTACTAGCACATCATTATGCAATATCTAGATATGTTGCCTCCTTTATTATTTTTCATGACTTACAATAGCATATCATGTATTATGATATGCTATCACCCCTCATTTATTATTTGCATGACTCATAATAGAACATCAGGAATCATTCAAAATTATAATTGAGGGCATCTAAAATACCAGGCTATGTTAAGATGCTCTATAGAGGTTGTATCTTACACTAATACCATATGCATGACACTAGGGTATGATACTCGTATGACCAACCTAAATGAAGTGAAACATCAAGCCTTTTAGTTACACCATCATTCGAAAATATAATTACTAACCCCGCCGACTCCAAAAAGAGTATTTCATCAATTAGCTAAGTTCACGTTTTGATTGTCTAAATTTGTGTTTTGACCATCAATTAGTTAAATAATATGTCATTTATGCTACGATAAATAGACACCACTAGATTCATACTAAAAACAACAATGAAAAGCATGAATTTGGATAGTCAAGTGAAGCTTTCGAACCCAAATACCTAGGGTTACCGGTTCCGGAAGGGAGAATGCATAAGGGGAGGTTTGAAACTACTCAAGAAAGAGTAAAGAAGAGACTAGTTGATTGGAGTGAGCAATTTCTGTCCTCTGGTAACAAGGAAATATTAATCAAATCGGTGGCGCAGGCAATACCTACATACATAATGAGTGTCTTCCGATTACCTGCATCGGTTTGTGATGAGCTTACAAAGTTGATGAGGCAATATTGGTGGGGAGTAGAAAGAGGCAAAAGAAAGATGGCTTGGCTGAGTTGGGACAAACTAAGGCTGCCTAAGAGCAAGGGCGGCATGGGCTTCAGAGACATGCGCGCGTTTAACCAAGCTTTGCTAGCAAAGCAAGCTTGGAGATTGATAGAGTTCCCTGATAGTCTATGTGCTCGTCTATTAAAAGCTAGATATTATCCTCATGGCAGTATATTGGATACGGTTTTTTCTGGAAATTCGTCCAAGGTTTGGAAAGGTATTGCGCATGGTTTAGAGCTGGTGAAGAGGGGAATCATATGGAGAATTGGGGATGGTACTTCGGTAAGAACATGGAGAGATCCATGGATACCGCGACGGTATGACTTTCGTCCTATCACACCTAAGAGGAATTGCCGGTTTAACCGGGTGTCCGATTTTTTGGACACCAATGGAGCGTGGATTGTGGATCGGATCCATGAACATTTCTGGCCGATGGATGCTATAGAGATTCTGAAGATTCGCACCTCTCCAAGGAATAGGCCGGACTTCATTGGCTGGTTTCCTGAACCTCGTGGTATTTTTACAGTCAAATCGGCATACAAGCTTGCTACTGAATCACATGATGAGTTTCATGCGGGTGGTGCTAGCAGCAGTAGGCCGGACGGCGACCGAACAATCTGGAATTCGATCTGGAAGTCTCGGGTCCCGCTGAAGATGCGTATCTTAGCGTGGAAGACGGCGAGCGGGGCATTAGCTACTAACCTGGGCAAGGTACAACGCCATTTACCTGCGCGTACTTCCTGTCCGGTCTGTGGAAAGGAGAAAGAGAGCAGCTTTCATGCTCTCATCACATGCATGCATGCTCGGCAAGTCTGGGTGGGACTGAGCAAGATATGGCCACTACCTGATGATGCTCTACTAATTGAATCAGGGAAAGAGTGGCTATTGCAACTCCTGTCAAAGTGCCCAGAACATATTAGGGACATGGTGATTATGACCATTTGGCGAATATGGCAGCTACGAAACGACTTTACTCATGGAAAGGGTGAGACCCCGGTTCAAGCTACTGTTGACTACTTGGACAGCTACTATAAGTCGCTTCATTTGGCAAGAAATTTTAGTATGGAAGAAATAATAAAAGGAAAAATGCCAACCTCGGAGGAAGGCCGTGTTGTGAGTAGTAATCGTGCACCAACCCCTGCTCCATGGCCTCGCCCACCAGCAGGTTGGGTGGCCCTTTCTGTTGACGGTTCTTTTTCGACCCATGATGGGTGTGCTTCTGCTGGAATGGTACTGCGGAACGAGGATGGGACCATGATCTTCGCGGCATATAGGTATATTTTTCACTGTAATGACGCCCTTGAAGCGGAAATTCATGCAATCATGCAAGGTATGGCTTTGGCCATGCAACACTCAGACAGGCCGGTGATCGTCCAATCGGATTCTTCGAATGCATTGGTAACCCTCATGGACGATACATTGTCCAGATCAGCCTATGGTCATCTTGACGCTGAGATTAAAGCTCACATGGTGATTAGGGAGTTTGTTCCTTGTAAAATCGGTCGAGAGCAGAATAGGGTAGCACATCTTTTGGCACATTATAGCCGTACCGAGTGTTGTACCGCGGTATGGTTGAACTCGAGTCCTCCATGGTGTGAGGAGCAGCTGTCTCGAGATTGTAACCCTATCCTTTTGGAATAAAACTCCCTTTTACCCCGCAAAAAAAAACTAACTTTCCTTTTGGAGTCAGAGGCTTTCTTGACATTGGAGCTCTCCTCACAATTCACAAAGTAAAAAAAACAAAGCCAAATGAGAAAAGAGTACCGGGGTAGCATAGTAGACACTACAAGACTTATATTCGATGCTAGTCAAAATAAGGTTCTAAGCCTCAGTTCCAAATTAATTGAAATTCTAGTTTTGTTCTAAGTCAAACTTCTCTAAATTTGACTGAATTTATAAAATAATACATTAACATCTAGAAACACCAAATTAATGTTATTAGATTCTTTTGTTAACTACCCGTGCGGTGCAATTTTCGTGCGTTTGGTAGGCTGGGTTGCATCTGTTCTCAGCCCACACGGAAATTAAAGTAGTCCCGGGCCAGGTTGAGGGGATGGCCGATTTGGCCATTTTTGTGAGCCAAGCTCGCTCAAGCCACTCGTGGCTCTCGCCTGCACGCGTTGGGAAGCGTAGGAGACGACGGAACGTCTCATAACTCCCTCCCATCTATCCCGTCACCGCCCACTCCCATTCACACCACACTCTCCCTTTCTCACCATCCCTTCGTGCCCTCCGATGGCCGACCCAATGCTACTTGTGAGCTGCGTTGGTAATTCCCTGAAGAGGAAGGGAGATGCAGTACAGTAAAGATAAGTATTTCCCTCAGTTATGAAACCAAGGTTATCAATCCAGTAGGAGAATCACGCAACACCTCGTTAGCAGCACCTGCACACAAAACAACAAATCGTTGCACCCAACGCAAACAAGGGGTTGTCAATCCCTCGGCGGTTAATTGCAAGATTAAATTGTATGTGATAGATAGATAGATTGAAACAAAAATACAAAATAAAATAAATAAAGAAAAAGTGCAGCAAGGTATTTTTAGGGTTTTTAATATATGATTTAGATAGACCCGGGGGCCATAGTTTTCACTAGAGGCTTCTCTCAAGAAAATAGCATACGGTGGGTAAACAAATTACTGTTGGGCAATTGATAGAAAAGCAAATAATCATGACGATATCCAAGGCAATGATCATGTATATAGGCATCACGTCCGAGACAAGTAGACCGACTCCTGCCTGCATCTACTACTATTACTCCACACATCGACCGCTATCCAGCATGCATCTAGTGTATTAAGTCCATAAAGAACGGAGTAACGCCTTAAGCAAGATGACATGATGTAGACAAAGTAAACTCACGCATGAATAAACCCCATCTTTTTACCCTTAATAGCAACGATACATACGTTTCATGTCCCTTTCTGTCACTGGGATTGAGCACCGCAAGATCGAACCCATTACAAAGCACCTCTTCCCATGGCAAGATAAATCAATCTAGTTGGCCAAACCAAATCAATAGATCGGAGAAGAAATACGAAGCTATAATAATCATGCATAAAAGAGATCAGAGAAGACTCAAATAATATTCATGGATAATCTGATCATAAACTCACAATTCATCGGATCCCAACAAACACACCGCAAAAAGTGATTACATCGGATAGAACTCCAAGAACATCAAGGAGAACATTGTATTGAAGATCAAAAAGAGAGAAGAAGCCATCTAGCTACTAACTATGGACCCGAAGGTCTGTGGTAAACTACTCACGCATCATTGGAAGGGCAGCAAGGTTGATATAGAACCCCTCCGTGATCGATTCCCCCTCCGGCGGAGCACCGGAAAAGGCCTCCAGATGGGATCTCTCGAGAACAGAAACTTGCGGCGACGGAAAAAGCACTTCGTGGACTCCTCTGTTGGTTTCCCGATTTTTGGAAATTTATAGTGGTGGAATTAGGTCAAAAGGGGCAGAGGTGGGCCCACGAGGCACCAGGGCGCGCCTGCCCCCCCAGGCGCGCCCTGGTGGCTCATGGCCACCTCCTGGGTCTTCTGGCCCTCTCCCGAAGCTTCTAGTGTTGGTTATGTCCAGAAAAAAATCTCCAAAAAGTTTCGTGGCATTTGGACTTCGTTTGGTATTGATATTCTGTAAAACCAAAAACAGGCAGAAAACAGCAACTAGCACTGGGCACTAAGTTAATAGGTTAGTGCCAAAAAATGATATATAATTGCTTGTAAATGTATATAAAACATTCAAGATTGATAATATAACAACATGGAACAATCAAAAATTATAGATACGTTGGAGACGTATCACCCAACCGCGCCGCCCCACTCCCATCCTCGTCGACAGCAACTCCATCCAAGACTGATGGGTGGCCGGCCTGGCCCGGCAAGGCATTGACCACATGGCGGCTATCCGACCCCCTCCCCCATCTGCACCAGGCTGCAGTCAATGACCATTGACCTACCATCGGCGTTGTGCCGGTCGGTGCGGCTGCGGAGGGAAGCTCGTCTGCTGCGGCGGCAGAGGGAAGCATGTCTGGTACGGCGGCGACATTAAGCCCATTGGCCGCACCCGGCTGGGGGATTTTTATCTCCATACGGGGGTTTTCTCCCGTTGCTCCGGGCCAAGCCGAGGGGAGCGCGGTCGGACCGTCGACAACGCCGCCATTGTCCCTCAACCCCAGCGCCTATTGACGAGGAGCTCAGCGGCGGCAACTGCGGCCGGGTGATACGTCTCCATCGTATCTATAATTTTTGATTGTTTCATGCCAATATTCTACAACTTTCATATATTTTTGGCGACATTTTATATTATTTTTGGGACTAACATATTGATCCAGTGCCCAGTGTCAGTTCCTGTTTTTTTGCTTGTTTTTTGTTTCGCAGAAAATCCATATCAAAAAGTCCAAACGTGATAAAATTTTACGAAGAATTATTTTGGAATATATGTGATTTTTGGGAGGTGGAATCAACGCAAACGGAGGCCCACAGCCTCCACAAGGCATCTTGGCGTGACCTCCCCCCCCCACCGCGTGGTGTTGCCTTGTGGGCACACCGTAAGTCGGTTGGGGTCCTTCGGCCGCAAGGAAGCTTATATCGAGAAAAAAATTGTGTTAAAATTTCAGCCCAATCGGAGTTACGGATCTCCGGGAATATAAGAAACGGTGAAAGGCCAGAAAATAGGGACGCGAAACAGAAGAGAAACAGAGGGAGAGATCCAATCTCGCAGGGGCTCCTTCCCTCCGGGAGCCATGGCGGCCATGGACCAGAGGGGGAACTCTCCTCCCATCTAGGGGGGGAGGCCAAGCAAGAATAAGAAGGAGGGAGGGTTCTCTCTCCCTCTCTCCCGGTGGCACCGGAACGCCGCTGGTGGAACCATCGTGACGGCGATCTACACCAACAACTTCGCCGCCGTCATCACCAACTCTCTCCCCCTCTATGCAGCGGTGTAACCTCT
Source organism: Elymus sibiricus (assembly GCA_039707655.1). Lineage (NCBI taxonomy): Eukaryota > Viridiplantae > Streptophyta > Magnoliopsida > Poales > Poaceae > Elymus > Elymus sibiricus. The sequence continues at coordinate 110,143,790 of CM077670.1, forward strand.
TTATTCCCGCTGTAATTCTCTACTTAAACATGGTGCTTAACGCTATATATTATTATCCAATGATATGTGGCAATCCTATGATGTTTGAGTAGATTCGTTTTGTCCTATGGGTTGATTGATGATCGTGATTGGTTTGAGTTGTATGTTTTATTTTGGTGCTGTCCTATGGTGCCCTCCGTGTCGCGCAAGCGTGAGGGATTCCCGCTGTAGGGTTTGCAATACGTTCATAATTCGCTTATAGTGGGTTGCGTGAGTGACTGAAACACAAACCCGAGTAAGGGGGTTGTTGCGTATGGGAGTAAAGAGGACTTGTTACTTAATGATATGGTTGGGTTTTACCTTAATGATCTTTGGTAGTTGCGGATGCTTGCTAGAGTTCCAATCATAAGTGTATATGATCCAAGTACGGAAAGTATGTTAGCTCATGCCTCTCCCTCATATAAAATTGCAATAATGATTACCAGTCTAGTTATCGATTGCCTAGGGACAAATCCTTCTCTTGTGTTACAAAAGCTTTCTACTAAACAACTAACTTTTATTATCTTGCAAATTATTCATAGTTTTATTCTCGCAAAGTACTCCTAGTTTTATTCTTGCAAAGTAGTTTTAGCATTACACCTACAAAGTACTTTTAGTTTCATACTTGTTCTAGGTAAAGCAAACGTTAAGTGTGCGTAGAGTTGTATCGGTGGTCAATAGAACTTGAAGGGAATATTGATTCTACCTTTAGCTCCTCGTTGGGTTCGACACTCTTATTTATCGAGAAAGGCTACAACTGATCCCCTATACTTGTGGGTTATCACCGGGTCATCCGCATTGTCCAGAACCCTGTTCCCGCCCGGGTTTAGTCCGTGGCCGACGTTCCCTTCGGCGGTAAATTCTGACGATCCAACGGTACTTGTCCTACTCATTCTCTTCCTCCTATCTAGCTAGATCATCTGAATTGTTGGATCGTCAGAATTTTGCCTCTTTTGTTGTCAAACTGTATATTTTTGCACATGGATCAACACCCTGGGGTTGTGCAAGGGCATGGGATGCCCCTGCTGTGTTAAACTTATGTTCTGTGATGCACTATGAATTGTTTAGTTGCGTGGTAATGAGTAGGAACTGTTTAGTTGCTTGCTAATTGTGTTGATGCTTGATGATATGTGATGTGTTGTTGTGAAGTGTAGTCCAATTGGGTGGTAAGGCTACCACATTTGAAAGAGATGAGCAGAACAACTACGTGCACACAACAAAACGGTTGTGGTTTGCATCTACTCACTCCTGAATCACAAATGCAGGCCACCAAACACAAGCGGGACTAATGTGTTTGTGAGTGTACACAGGTGTTATAGTCCCTGAAGATTTGGTTTAACCAACGAAAGTCGACCCCTAAAAATATATGTCTTCAAGTGAAGAATTTGGTGCGGCCTTTGAAGAAATTGATGTGAAGAATTGGAAGCTTGAAGACTTTTGTTTTCGTAGTTTCTTTCTTCTTATTTGAGTCATTGGAAAAACCGTACTGTTAAAGGGGGTCTAGGTGATACATGAATCACATTTTCGAAGTGATGCTCAAACCTATACACATCCTACTGCTTTGAGTGAAGCCTTTGGAAATCTCCGGCAGTGCGGACGAATTTGCTAGCGACAGAGACGCGGTTCTTCTGGTTGCTGACGAATTTGGTCTGACTGAGGAGTTAGGATTTCGCCAGTGTGATCTGCCTATTGTGAGGAAATTGAGTGCCCCTGACGAATTTGAGAGTCCAAATTTCCGACCGTTGCTGCGCTGAGTGCCAGTTGTCGAGTGGATCCTTATCCTGACAACGGTCATGTCCGAATGGGCATTTATGATAATTCATGTCGGGTTGCCCCTGGCTATAAATAGCCGCCCCCACAACCACTTGTTGGTTGGCTGCTCTAGAGAGAGATTGACACTTGTCATTTAAGAGCAACCCTTTCTCTGACGACTTTGTGAGAAACCTAAGTGGGGCGAAACCCAACCAGAGCCAAAGTGATTGAGCATCACTGAAGAGATTGATTTGTGTGATCCGACGCATGTTACCTTTGAAGATTGTCATTCTTTCAGACGGTTAGGCATCAAGTTCTGAGCACCCAAGAGTAATTGTGGCGTACCGGTGAACAAGTCCGTGAAGGTTTTGGAAGTCTACCTTGAAGACTTACCATGAGTGATTGGGCGAGGTCTAAGTGACCTTAGCTCAAGAGAAATACGGTGAGGACTAAATGCCTTCAGAGTTCAATCTCAGTTGCCTCAACCAGACGTACAGTTGATACAACAACTAGAACTGCTCTATCAAATCGATGTGTCTTCACCAAGCTTACCTGGTTTCAAATTCCTCAACCCTTTACTTTCTGTTATTCCGCTGCCGAAGAATCTGTGATCTACCTTCTGAAGAATTTGAACTGAAGACGTTCATCATGTTGCGTTTCACTTCTTCAGTCCATCTTCTGTATGCCTAAATGCTTGTATGATTGCATGTTCTTCACCTGCATCTATCTTGTATGTATGCTTTACGTTTCTGTGATGAACTAGTTTCATTCCTGTTTCTATTTCTTCACTGTGATTTTTGTCAAAGTCTTCGGAGTTTGACGAATTTCTAAAAAACTCTCATTCACCCCCCTCTGGGAGTAAACCCGCGTTTCAACTGGTGCAATGCAGGCTACCAAACCATGTGCACAACATGGTCTTGAGTCTGCATTAACTCAGCCTGTCCCAGTTGAGTCACACGTGCAAGGGAAAAAAACAATGCATGCTACCAAACGCATCCTAGATTCTTATGGAATGTACTTTCATACTATGTGTACTTGATCTTGTACATTTTACCATATTTTTCTATTAACTAGGTCAAACTTGAACAAAGTTAACATATGACAAATTTAGAACTTCAACTAATTTGGAATGAAATGAAGTATGGTTTTCCGAAGTAAAAAAACAAAGCATCCACCGAAGTTGTGTAAGGTACACATGATTGTTCGACCCAATATAGTTTCACAAATTCCGCATTGTAGGCTTCATAAAACATGATAATTAGGAGCACAGATGTTAGTACAAAAATATCTAGATGCTCTAGTAAGATTAATCCACCAGTATAGCAGACACATATGCTGATTCAAAGAAGAACACTCAAGAATACATGGGTATTTGTGGTCCAGAGTTGATGACATTTTTTAGAAAAGCTAAAATTATGATGTTAGTTATATGAATAAGAATAGTTTCTTTTTGTGAGAGAGGAATAATAATGTCTGTGGGCACCTTTGAGTTTTTTAGTTGCAGGGTCCATAAAAGTAGGAATAGTAAAATACAGGATTGAAATGTCACATGACCTTTAATACTATATGGTTGTGCACATAAAAAACTTAATAATTCGAAGTAGATGAATTTTTTCCTATAAAATCTATGAATATAAATGAATCCCAGAGAAAAAAATACTACCATTTGCGATCTCGTATAATAATCTTTTCTAACCATTAGAATTCTCCAAAAATCTTCCGAGGATCCTTCAAATCAAATAGACACTAAATGTATTATCTATTTCTAAACTTGCATGTGAAAGAGTAAATATTTCCAACTTCTATTAATGAGTTGTTACCCAAGCAAAATTAATTACATAAATCTAAACATTTATCGTCCATCATAAGGTAGACCGGCGGCTTCTCCTCTCATGCGAAAGTAATTATGAACATGCGGCTTCTCCTCTTAGGCTGGTCGTAATGAGCATATGATACTAGTATATGATACCACATCCGTAGTGCATAGTATCATATGTTAGTACCATAGGATAGTTCATTTATTGCCATGCATGACATATAGTAGGACATTATTTAATATGATACAGTATCATGATATGATATTCAACACCCTCTTTCTTCATTTCTAAAAGGTTTTATATTTTGGAACAGAGTGAGTACATCGTTCGCAGGTAGAAAAATGTAGCTACATGGTACCAGATTATTGTAAAACGGATAAGGTAACATAAGAGCAATCCAAAAATGACTAGAGAAAAAGGAGGCAAAAATGACGCTTTATGTGGTTTTCCCTTCTTCCCACGCCGACCAAGCCAAAGAGGCCAGAGGAAGGGAAAAAAAAAAGATCGACCGAAATTACACAATCCGAGAGCAAACCTAGGGTTTTCGCCATGACCACCGCGCACCTCGAGCTCCTCCACCCCTCCTCCATTCCCAATCTCTCCTAGGGCGACGCCGATACCCTGCCCCGCATCTCGCATCCGCGAGAAAGGAGCCGCCTTTCCTTTCCTTTCCGCCCGCTCCCTCTCTTCCATCCCAGGGTTTCCTCCCCCTTTCCCCTTTCCGCCCTCAAAGCCGCCGCATCGCATCGCGTCGCCCACCCAGCAAGCAAGCAAGCCGCCCGCTATCGTCGCCAGGTAGGGTGTGAGATTCGGAGGAAGGAGCTGGCGATCGACCTCCGGGTTAGGGCCTCGGCAGCGGCGGCGGTCGGATAATGTGTATACTGTGCGCCGTGCAACGGTGGTCGCGGCGCGTCGCCACCATGCTGCCGTGGCTCGTCCTCCCGCTCATCCTCCTCTGGGCGCTCTCCCAGCTCCTGCCCACCGCCTACCGCTTCGAGGTCACCTCCCCGCGCCTCGCCTGCGTCTCCGTCCTCCTCCTCACCCTCTTCTGGTACGAGATTCTCCTCCCGCGCCTCTCCCTCTGGCGCGCCCGCCGCTCAGCGCGCCTCCGTGAGGAGCGCCGCGCCCATGCGCTTGAGCTTCAGAAGCTCCGCAAGACTGCCACACGCCGTTGCCGCAACTGCAACAATCCCTACAGGGACCAGAACCCTGGCGGCGGCAAGTTCATGTGCTCCTACTGTGGCCACGTATCCAAGCGGCCTGTTCTTGACCTTGGCCCTGCGGGGAAGGTCCCGGCTGGCTGGCCTTGCAGTCAGGATTGGGCCAATGCAGTCGGTGACCCGGGTTACTGGCTTGACCTGCAGTGTTCCGCCGATAACTCGTACTCAGGCTTCTCATGGCGGCTGTTCTCGTGCTTTTGCACGAGTATGGCATGGTTCTGGAAGAAAGTGTTCAGGTTTGGGTCATCAGTGGACAACGGTGGCTTGGGCCGGGATGGCAGAATGTTGACAAAAGCAGGGGATAATGGAGGGAAGGCTGAGGAGAGCAGAGTGGACAAGGCGAAAAGGAAGGCTGAGGAGAAGAGGTTGGCGAGATTGGAGAGGGAAATGCTGGAGGAGGAGGAAAGGAAGCAGCGAGAAGAGATGGCAAAGCTAGTGGAGGAGCGGAGAAGGCTGAGGGATGAGAAAGCAGAGGCTGAGGAGCGATCCAAAGGCGCTACCCCCGTCGGGGAGAAGGATGCTAGGAAGGAAGCAGAACGGAGGCGGCAGGAGAGGAGGAGGAAGGAAGACAAGGGATCAAGCAAGAGCAATTCAGACTGTGAGGATGTTGAGAGAAGAGTAAGCAGAGAAGGTGAGAGGAAGCGCGACTTTGATAGAAGGAATGAGACAGACAGGCGTGATGCAACAAGAGTTGGGACAGATGGATATAAGCCCAATAACTTCGAAGCTAACAGTCAGGGTAGTAAGATAGCACAGAGCAAGACGAAGTACTTTGGGCGTATGACTGGAGGTTTATTATCTTCTTCCAGAGGTTTTGGCGGTGGTTCCTTTTTTGGTAGAAGTGCTCAGGCCCCTGTTCATCAAGCTAACAAGGTGACTAAACCACTCGTTACTGCAACTGACCAGAGTATTAAAAGAGATACCCAACCTGCAGCGACATCAGCAATGGCCAAATCTGCTACAGCCGGAGAAACTAGAAATTCATTGACTAATTTTAGTCGACCTGTAAGTAAAAGAGCATTGCTATGTACTGTTTTCATCTGAACAAATAACCTATGTTGTTTTCACCCAATTGACCATCTTACATTTAATTATTTGTGTTCTACTATTTGCAGGCTAGTCCAAATATGCAGGCACATCCCACAGGCCTTAAAAAGTCATGGCATCAGTTGTTTAGTCGCTCAGCTGCAGTTTCCCCTTGTCCCGATGTCACTGCTTCAGCTCGTGAGAAGAACATGCAGCCTGCCCCAAATGGTGCACAAATAAGTAGTGCTCAAAATTTTCTGGCTCAGTATCCTCCTCTGGACAGCACGCCGAAGTTAAGCCAATCCATGCATTCTGCAGGGTTTCCGCCAGTGAATGGAGCATCTGCCAATATGCAGCTATCTCATTTTCCAGCTGGACACTTGCCCTTCGGTAAAGTGGCAGAAGCAGCATTACTGGAAGAACCTGAGCAATTTGAGGACCCATGCTATGATCCAGATGCCATCGCATTGCTTGGTCCAGTTTCAGAGTCCCTAGACAACTTCCCTCCAGACTGGAATAGCAGATTCACCTTGAATGATGTCACCAAGGAACCACATGTTAGGAACCCCATACCTTCACCAATTGAGTCTCCTCTATCAAGATCACGGACTGTTGAACGAAATCCTATTAGACCCTCACATTTCTCAACTACAAAAGGGCATAATGGTTCAATGTCAGCTGAGGCTAACAATGAGCAAGGCACATGGCAAATGTGGAGCACGCCGCTGGTACAGGACAGTTTAGGCCTGCGAGGTCCTCAGGGACAGTGGCTTCTACCAAACACAAATCAATTCAACCATGGCATCAATCATTTGAATGGTGGAACAAGAAGCCCCCTCGGTGCTGGTCTGAATGACAACGATTTATGGCGGCAGAAATCACCCTTCCAGCAATTGCCTCTTGATACAGAGAGTCTGTTCCTTTCACACGACATGTCAGAAAATGCTATACACAATGACTTGGGTTTTGGATCTCCAAACAAAGCAGCCCGTGCACACCCCTTTGGACCTCCTGATCCTTGTCATTCTTGGTCCAAGTAAGTCCTCTGACATTGTTTTTTAGATCTTCTACATTTTCTGCAGCAGTCAAGTTTTGTATCCTTACCAATTGTTTGATATTCTTAACTTGAGCTTAAAACTCTGGCCATGCGTTGCAAAAGAATAATCAGCTGATGTTGTCAATTATCATTTTGTATGTGGCTACAAATCTGAATATGTGATTCAGATTGTCTTATTCACTACTGTGTATAGCTTTGTGTATCAATACATGTAAGCATCAATGGGCTGAAAAAAATCATATGATACTCTTACTTGAATTCACGTATATATACATGCAATGTTTGTGTTTATAACCATTGAAGCTTACACTTTATAGACAGTTTTTAATAGTTTATGAAAGATAACCAAGAGAAATTTTTAGGTAATCTCCTTTGGTTGGTATGCAGTACAACCGATTGCTTGCATTTGTGCTATATTCTGTGCTGGAATGAGCCTCATCTTGTTGTTTGTGAAACATATGTGACTCTGGGGGTATGTGATTGGTCCTTTTGTCTCTGAACCACTAGAAGCACCAATAATCTTTTACACTTAAGTGAAAAATTTGTGTTAGTCTTGTGTATGAGAAATAACCAAATACGCTTCATTGCATGCAATTTAGTTTTTCTGAATATGTGACGAATCATCATACCATTTTAACTTTAGAAATATAGTTTTTTTATTTCTATATGGTCAACTGGTATCTGGAACAACCAGGTAGCAAGAATGGCAAGTGAACCTTGAAACTGTACGTATTGTTTACATGTCAAGGGTTGGTTTGAACTTTGAAGTGAACCACAAATGGCAGATAGGAGACTCAATGGTTATTGTTTCCATTTATTTGTAGAAACTTTCTTCCTGTGCCACTTTCAGTGTAGGCAGTGGGGACTGAAGTCAGTTTAGTCTACAGCATGAAATACAAATATACTCCCTCCGTCCTAAATTACTTGTCGCAGAAATGGATGTATCTAGCCGTATTTTTAGTTCTAGATACATCCATTTCTATCCATTTCTGCGACAAGTAATTCGGGACGGAGGAAGTATTGTTTTAGAGGGTATGATGTGCCTAACTACCATGAAGTCATCATACATGGTGTTGTGTTAATGCAATGAATTTAGTGCACTTTGACTTGTCAATTCCAGCATGTGCATTCTGTGGCTTATCTGTAATTTGTGGTGGGCAGAAGAGCTCACTTCAAGCTAAGACTGTCCTGTTTGTTGCTACATAATTTTTAATGCGTTTTATAACGACCACCCCCCTTTATAACGCTTATGGCGTACGGCGAGGTGACAACATAGACCAACCTAGCTTTGATACCAAATTAAATCACTACTTCATAGACATGGCCTAACTTTGTGTGACAACAAATTAAATCACTAATTGAGTTGTACATACCTTGTTGGTGCGCATGTAGGACGCATATTCATGATTACCATTGAGCAATGAGCAAGATTGAATTAAGCATAGCACCAGCCAGGCAGCCACTAGTCCATGTACCAAATCAAGCAGAACACCAGCCACCAATACAGCATGTACATAACTTCAGAACAGAGAAGAGAAACAGTGCAGGAATGCGTGTAGAAGAAGGGAGTTGGGGGGGGGGGGGGGGGGGAGCTTACCTTGCTGTTGCACGTAGCGGAGCCAGCAGAAGAGAGGAGGCGTTGCGCAAATCTGGAACTGGATGCGGACGGCAGGAAGTGCTGCTGAAAGGGGGGGGGGGGGGGGGGGTGACTGGAGGAGTCACTGGCTCGCTACAGGGCTGCTGGTCACAGTAGGAGACGAGGTTAGCGGAGAGTCACTGCCAAGCTGCTGCCGGAGAAGACCAGGTGCAGCTAATTTCTCCTGATCATGGCCGCTTCCCTCCCTCTCTCCGCGGACAGTTTCTTTTCCCTACTGCTGGACTGTTGCCCCCACTGACCAGACGCCGGAAATCCAGGTCCAGGCTTCCCTCCCAGCTCGGACCCTGCCTATGGTGTCCAATTCAGGGCAAGGCGACGTGCCCCTTGCCATTTGGATGCAATGGTGACACCATGCCCCTATGGCAGACGCCACAGGGTATTTTTATCGTGAGGGTGGACGGCTTGAGGTAGAGGGTCACCACACCGGTTTAACGACGATATAATGGCGTCGTACCGAGGGTCTTAAAACTCTGGTTGCTAGCATTTTTTAACTATATATTTGTTATGTCTTTAGTTTTACTTTACCGGTTTGCCTCTGGTAAGGATGCCATAATCTTAAGTTTAAAGTACTTAACATATGCTCAGTTTAGAGGTTGGAACATGTTAATGCCTCCTTTGGTTCATCGGATAGGAATAGGAAAACCATAGGAAGTGAGATGACACGTATCTCAATTCCTATAGGGAAAGAGATGTCACTTGATTCATAGGATAGGAATTTTTCCATTGGGTCTAGGCTAATGTTTTTTTCCTTTGAAATGTGAAGGATTGGTTCCTATCCTACATAGGAATAGGAATCCATTCCTACAAACCAAAGGGCTCCAAAGGAATTTTTCCTACAAAATTCCTATCCTTCAGAATTCCTACAAAATTCTTCTAAACCAAAGGAGGCCTAATATTTGATACTGGATTTTAGGTCAAACAAATGAAATTCGTTACACTCCAAAGACCAAGATGAATCCATCTTGCATAACCATCGTCTTAGTGGGGATATATGATTGCTTATATATGTTATTTGTGGATTGATTGTGTGACCTTAAAGAAATTAATCGCATAAATTAAGCATCCAAAATTCTAGATGTATATGATTCTTACAAATGACAGTATTCATTAGTGGTGATTGTCTACCTTCATACATTTGGGCCTTCCTTTGAATGAGCCATCTTTGAAGGTGATAGCTAGTTTTGTTTCCTGGCTTGCATGGATTGGACGTGCCTTTGTCTGAAAAATCAAGTCGTGGAGGTGCTACCAGGATACACCAAAATGTGCACATTCTTACTGTTGACATTTGATTTGGTTCAAGATGGAGTCCTTGGTAAGGACTGTCCAACTGGCAGAAACTTTTCAAACAAAGGGTATGTTTGCTTTGAGCCCAAGTTCATCCTACCAAAAATTTGGCTAGCCAAAATTTTGGCCGAGGTTATCATTGCCGATGATTTGGCCAATACGCAAGAGAAATGAACTGGAGCGGGGAAGCACGCATGGAGCCGCTGAACCACTCATAAACCCCATGCTGGAAACCCGTTCCATGCCAGAGCCACCCAATCAACCATCAACTCCACAATGATAAATACTTACATATGCATCCCATTGATGGATCTGGTCGTGTGCCCTGCTGCAACTAGAGAATGTCATGCTCATAGATCTAGTTTAATGCCTGCTTGGTGCTGGTGTTGACCGTCATGCATGCAATCCCTACCTAGCAAATGGTTTCTATCTCGATGTCAGCTTCCATTCCTCCAGACCTCGCATGCATATCCAGAAACTAGCTTCTAGACCTGTAGTTTTCTTTCACAACCTGTAGTTATCCTTCATGTTAAACTAGTTTCTGTACACACTTTCTAAATGTTGGGACCAGAGACGAGTCATAATTTTGTTCATTCACTCTTTTCCTTTTGTTGAAAATTGCTGGTAGTTCCGTTGCTGGTTTTCTGATCTGGAGGTCAGGGTGGCAAGGCTGCTGGGTAGGTGAAACTGATAATGGGGGGTCGCTGATTGGTTCCTTGTGGGAACCAAAGTCCAGAACAGTTCAAAAATTCAAAAACACTGCGTTGGTATTGAAGCTAGTATAAGAGGCTTTATTTTCTGTGGTGTCTTTTCTCTAGCTGGAACCATTCTATTGGAAGATTTATTCACTTTGTGTAGGGCATGACATTCTCTAGTTGCAGCAGGAATATACAAGAGGATCCGGTCGTGCATCCTTTGTGTTCTTTGTACTGACCAAGTTACATACAGGGGTTTCACTTTGTGTTAAAATGTATAATTAAGTATTTATTTCCATCACTTCACATTGGCAACATTCATTAGTTCACTTGACCGAGGCTATTGCTTCCAATAGATAATGTTCATCTTTTGATCTTGTATGCATTCTATTGCTTAGAGAATATCTTGAAACTACTTGTGTTTGGCTGGTTCCCAATGTAGCCCTAACAAATATTTGTCAATTTTTTTGGCCACTTTGCCAACTGTTTGTTTGGTAGGAATCTGTGAGAAAAATGGTTGGGTTCCATTGGCAACTAAAATTTTGGCAACTGATTTGGCACGGCAATTTTTGGGCACCAACCAGACATACCCCAAGTCTAATGGACTGTTTAGTGTCTAGTCAGACCTTGCATTTAAACGGTCTTAGTCTCCAGTAACTTTTGTGTTCTTGAATGCGGATTGCAGAGGTGCAAGCTAGATAATTTGATCTACAAAAGCATTATTTATGAGCGCTCTCTGTTGCACTTGGGACTTGTTAGCTTGTAATCAAGTAGTGTGGTTTTATATGAATTGAGTATATGACCTCGTAAATCCTTACTACGGCAGCTTGTTCCCATCCTTTGTGATTGGCCGTGGTGCAATTTCATAAGATGGATGGTGAATGTTGTGCAGCTTAACTGCTAAGCAATTGAGACTTGTTGGAATGTACAAGTTGTATTTGTTGTTTAAAAATGTTGGTCTTGGCAATGAGTAACAGACTTACTACCACTGATGTTTTTCATTTTTCCCGTTATAGTTGTCGACTATTGGCATGTTACCCAGAGATATATACATGTTAATTCATCTTTGAGTTTTAGTTGTGTATTTATCTCTTAGAAATGGGAACTCATGGCTTGTTCTGATTAATGCAGGGAGCAACTGGTGCCAACTGGATCCCAGGGAACTAGTCCAATCCGCTCGCCGCCAACTGGAGGGCATGCCGGTTTATTTCCAATGAATCCAAATGCACAATCAGTCTGGTCGTTTGATAAGAAAAGGGACAGCATAGAAGTTATGGGTGAAGCAAGGCTCCCTCCTTCCAGCTTAGGGAGTTGAGGAGATACTAGTTGCCGGACCGGACTGTATTCCCTTATGCGAAAAACGAAACATAGCCATCTTATTTAGTAAGCACTCACCTGTTAACAACATTGTGCTCATACATGCGTGTTAGGTTTCTCGCCTGATACGCCTGTTTGGTGCATTTTTTGGTGGATTCAATGCAATGCAATGGTTGGGTTATCTCGTTGTGCACTCACGGTGCTGTGCGTGTTCGTGCTCTTGAATGAGCAGTGAGATCATCAGCTTACTGGGAGTCTGGGAGTTGATTGTTGGTTGCTGATCTTTTTTTCCCCCTTCCTTTTTGCGCATGCATGCTTGGATGAACACTGAATCGTGGATAGTATAGTCCATGTGAAGTATGGCTGTTAGTGTCATGCTGTGCAAACGGTAATGGATGCAGAGCTGGAGTGAAACAAGGAGTGGTGTGGGCATTAGCTGCTTTGTTGCATCTTATCTAGTCACAGTTACTGCTTGGTCTGCATGCGGCCATTTGGAGGATCAGCTTGGTTGACAAAGGTAAGACCAAATCTGGGCGTGTGTGCGCAACTGCAGCCATATCTTGCAAGTGGTTTACTAGTTGCCAGTGGCCCCTCTGCGGCTGCCTAACTCGATTAATATCAGCATGTCCTTCCGTGGTGGTGTGGAACACGAAAGTTCCGTTCTTGGGTGACATGGACATTGATTGCCCGTTTGGTTGTTGCCGTATGACGAAAGCTCGGACGGTTTTTGGCTTGGTCCAACGATCTGGAGCTGAAATATTGCACATGTGCCCGGGGAATGGGCAGATACTCCGGGCCGGGCCATCACTTTTTTACTACCACTCTTTTGTCTTTGCGTGTTGTATCGGGCATGCATCTACCATACGGGACATGCCTGTGGCCTGCGGGAGGGGAATATGGAGTAACGTTTAATTCCTCCCTGAGTAAGAAAGTCTGTGAATCAGGCGGCGAGTCTATCCCTTAGGATATGGACATTGTCCTTTTCTAGTGACTGATTGAGACCTACTCCACTGTTTGTGTGTTTCCCATACAACGACGCATCAACTAGCGGAATAGTAGATAGTACTCCCTCCATTTCTTAATATAAGTCTTTTTAGATATTTCAACATGGACTACTTATGGATGTATATGGACGTATTTTAGAGGGCAGGTTCACTCATTTTGCTCCGTATTTAGTCCGTATTAGAATCTTTAAAAAGGCTTATATTTAGGAACGGAGGGAGTAGTATAAATGCATGCTTTATATCTACTTAGTTATAAAACTGTATACTACTAGTGTATTATGATCAGGGTAGTTGCAGTTGTACTAACTCCGTTCCAAATTATAAGATGTTTTGGATACTTTAATGTGAACTACATAAGGACTAAAATGAGTGAACAAGCACACTAGAATGCGTCCAACGTTATAACATCTTATAATTCGAATCAAAGGGATACTTTCTAACAAGTGTTTGGTCTGATCTACAATTGATTAATCTGTGTGACCGACAAAAAAAAGAGCGGCACGTACCATTTTCCCTTTCTGTCGCCGATTATCTCGCAAAATAGTAAAAAAAAAAAAAAAACCAGCCTAAACGTGGAGACCCCGCTAAGGAACGGTGACACCGAGGAACCAAGCCCTGAATGATTTGTCTGAAAGCCCGTAATGAAAGAATGTTAAGCTTTCCTGCTTGTGTAGCCGCCTTGCCTTGCGTGTTGCGCCGGGCAACCACCCTATGCTTCTTTCTGTGTCGTTCATTTGATTATATTTAGAAAGAAGACGCTGATATTCTATATCAGTGCTCCTACTTTGACATATACTCCATTTGGTTGGTTGGGACCGACCGGAAATGTATGTATGCTGCACATGGCTTACACCCTCAGCCTGAGCCTGAGCCTGAGGTTGTAACCGACTCATCAACCACACCCACGTTCTCCTCCGATTTCTTCCTGGAACTGAACTAACAATCTATGCGTCAGCTGTGTCTGTGACAACAACATCCACAACTGCAAATTTGCATGCAGGAGAGCATTTCTAGCAGACCCCTTAAAACGCACGAAACTGTAAAATAACCGCCGGTTTACAGTTTTAGGCGGAAAAAACGACCCGAATAGAACCCGTAAACGACTCCGACCTGTAATTTTTTTTAAGGGGCGCGGAAAACATCTCACCGAACCTGTGAAAATAAGGATTTCGGAGCCAACCCGAGGGTGCCCTGTATATGCGAAAGACCATTGGCGGAAGTCCAACTGCCATCGGAAGCTTCATGGCTCACTCCCGGCCGCGGCCCCGTCCGTCCCCGGCCGCCGCCCTGCTCATCCGGGAAGCCGCCTCGCCCGTCCGGGCCGCCACCCTGCCCATCCCGGCCGCCGCCACTCCCCCTGTCTCCTCCACGACGCGGCCACCGGGGGCGCCTAGCCTCGCCCCGCGCGCTCCAGCTCTACTGCATCCCGGGCGGGCTCGTTTGCGTGACTGGCGGCAACGGTTTCGTCGGCTCCTGGCCTCGCCCCGCGCTCCAGCTCTACTGCATCCCGGGCGGGCGGAGGCGGGGGAGGACGGCGGGCGGAGGCGGAGGACGGCGGGAGGAGGCGGAGGACGGCGGGACGGCGGTGAGAACGACGAGAGGAGAAAGAGTCTGTTCAGGGGAGGAAGAAGGAGAAGACCGGGCGGCTGGGAATATTTGTTTTCAGGGAGGATATCCGGTTTTACGGGGCTGTTTACAGGGTCTGTTCTGCGCGGGACAAAATCAGTCCGAAAACCACATTTTCTATGGCCTGTAAACGCATTTTTAAGGGTCCAGTTTTAAGGCCTCTGCTAGAGATGCTCTGACAATATCCCATCGTCCCCAGAGGAAGAGGAACTGAAGCAGCAGCTGGCCAATGCCAATGATAGACAATTAATTAATTGTGCTCTCCACTTACCAACTAAACTGCCCAAGCTTATTGTGGTGCTATTAGTTGGCAACCACTCATCACCAGTGCACATGTTGACATTCACAAACAAACGGTGGGATTAGGCCGATCATTGTCATTGACAGTGCCGATGCTCGTCAATGCGCCACCTATCAGTAGTTAACTCATTTTCTCCAACGAAGTCTCCTCTGCTGCCTGCTTGATGCATTGGATTTGGATTGGACGCACGGGGTTGTGAGTCGACCCCCACCCAAATTTGAGCACCACTTCTACGTACCTTTGATTAATCTCGCAAGTGAGAGTTTCAGCGAGGAAATCAAATTAACTGGTGGGATATACCATGCGTGCAACCTAGTAGTTAGTCATGGTGAATTCGAATTGTTAATGTCCGTCTTCTAGAAGGTCGGCATTGCTTTCTTGTGTTATTTTGGCCACAGGCGTGGACGCTGGGCCGCCGCACTAGCAGGTGAAACAACCTTCAAGAAGCAAGGCAATGAAAGTAAAATAATAAATGATAAAAAACCATCTCAAGCCATACATTGGTAAGAACAATGAGGAGGCTTGTGGATCATCGTGTCTTTTGTGTCAGACCATCATCTTTAGTTGTTTTTTTTAGAGAACTTCCAATCTATTCGATGACAGTACAAAGAAAAAAATAACAAAAATTACATCCATGTCTGTAGACTACCTAGCGACGACTACAAGCACTGGAGCGAGCCGAAGGCGCACAACCGTCATCGCCCCTCCATCGCACCAGAACAGTAACTGTAGACATACGAATGGAGACACACCTCCGCACGCTCTCCGACGACGCTAGGCGCATCACCGGAACGGGGGCTAGGTGAAGAAAACATTATTCCATCTTCAGGCAGCCGTCACCGCCTCGTCTTCCTGAGCAAGATACAAACCCTAAACGACCTCACAAAAACACCTAAAATGGAGCAAGATCCCTCCCGTCGGCAAGGGCCGGGGTTCACCGTGGCTCCACGGCCCTAGGGCCATCGAAGACGAGGCGGACCGACAACAGTGCCGACGGGAGGCAGAGGAATGCTAAGTTTTTTCCTTAGAGAGGAGGCAGCGGATGCGTCCAGTACCATCATCTTTAGTTGATCGTCAAAACACCTACATCATCAGTATTTTGCATTGGTCGGACGTGTGTGCAATTTTATCTCGACATTTAAGGCCTCTTTAAATTCACGAGAATTAGTAAAAATACAGAATTAGAGTGGCATGTTCACTTTAATCCTATGGGATACCAGAGAGTGTTAGATGCCACAGGAAACAAAGGAATTGTATTAGAGGTTGAAGTGAATGTTAGGTTTCCTATAAATATAGTACAGATGGTTCCTTAGGAAAAATATTATATAAGATTCAATCATACGAATCAAACAACCAATGTAGAAAAACTCCTAAGGATTCTAATACTGTAAATATCGTACGAAATTCCTTTGATTTAAAGGAGCCCTTAATGCTAGCCCAAAGCAAAATGCACACAACTCATTGTCCTAGGTGGTGTTAGATTTTAGACATATAACCACTCCAATGCATTGTCTCTTAGCCCGTGCTAAGAGACAATTATAAAGAGTGCCCTAAGCCCGGTCAAAGTCTGAATTTGGATCAAATAAATACCATTCGTCAAATAATATGTTGTCTAAGTCACATAAAATAGATACCATTAGAGCGGAAATCCATAACCGGACCCCTCATACCCTTCCTAAATCCATAACCGGACCCCTCATACCCTCCTTATACATTCCGTTGGACGGCCTGGACACCTTTTTGCCACCCAACTGGACCCCTCCGATCGACCCTATATGTTAGGGGTTGTCCGGCACCCCCATAACCAGCCCATATGTGGGTGGATGTGGGGACTCCCGGACGTGTCCGCCACGTCAGACTGATAGTAGGGGCCACCCAAATCTCTTCAAGACGCCCTTGCCCTAACCCAACCTGCCCTCTTCCTATCTTCTTTTCTACCTCATCCGCACAACCACCACCCTAGCTCCGCCGTCGTCTCCAACCCACAACACCGCCACCGGAGGACCCAACCCACAACGTCGCCGACCGTGCCACCATCAGACGCCGTCATAGTATGTGCAACTCCTCCATGCATACACCTCGAGCTTTATGTGTTCGATGAGATATCCGAGCATTTTTTAATTCTTTTGCTCATTTATAGGTCAACGATGGATTCGTCGTTGGATGATGAGTATGGAAACAAGGATCCACGCTGGAAATCAATGAATTATGAATTTTATGTTTTAATTATACACTGTGAACAAATTTTATGTTTGAAATTATGTATTTTTATGTATGAATAAATTTTATCTGTGTGCGCTATTCATTGTTTGTGTGTAATCATCGACGTGCATGTGTTTGCATGGATTTGAAGTTTTAAAAGTGCGGGTTGTGATTGGAAATTGGGACATTCGAGAGGTGGATCGGCACTGTCCGCAAACTATAGGGGCCTTGATTTGCCAGACTCGGCTGTAGATGCTCTTAACTATTGTAGTATTCAAAAGTCTTACCTCCGCTTTTAAATATAAGATGTTTCGGCAGTTTAATGCAGTTACACATTTTGGCAGTTTAATGCTTTTAATGTGTAACTGCATTAAACTGCCAAAACGAACGGAGGGTGTATTTTTGTATGATTATAATTTACTATTTCCTCCGTCCGGAATTACTTGTCGCAAAAATGGATAGAAATGGATGTATCTAAAACTAAAATACGTTATAATTCGAGGCGGAGGGAGTACTAAATTGTACAAAATCAGCGACAATTAATATGGACAGAAGGGAGTACTACCTCCGTTCCTAAATATAAGTCTTTTTAGAGATTTCTATATGGACTATATACATATGTATATAGACGTATTTTAGAGCGTAGATTCACTTATTTTGCTCCGTATGTAGTCCATATCGGAATCTGTAGAAAGACTTATATTTAGGATGGAGGGAGTACTAATATACTCGTATATGAGAGATTTACGGCTAAATTATGAATTTGGACTAATAGCTATCGCCACATACCGACACGCGGGCCCAGAAATCCTACGTCACTAACCAACCGCGTTGTTTCCTTTCGAACAGGGCGGACAGGGGCCCTCATCCTCCTCCTCTCGTCTCGTCTCCCACCGCGAATTTCTCCTCCTCTTTTATGCTCACAAAAAAAAAAACCCAAAAGAAACTATTTCTTCCTTCTTCGTCTTCCTCCTGCCGCCTACGGGATCCAAGGAGGGGATTCCCCCCGCGAACTCAATAAAAGAAGCCCAATCTCGCGTCGCTCGAGACCAGAATTGTTTACCGCCCCTCCATCTCATCAAAGGGATAAATAAAGAACACCATTGCCCAAAAGCCGCAGGCGTTGGGTGGTGGTGGTGGTGGTGCGTGCCAGTCAAAGAAGAGGTCTGGGAAGAAGAATCAACATCCATCCATCCACCAACCTACTCTTCCTCCTCCTCCTCCTCCTCCTGCTACCCCCAATCCCCTCCCCTCCCATTCTCGCCACGCCCCCGCGCCGCAGCACGCCGACGAGAGGGGCGAAAGGGGGAGCCTTGCTCGATTTGATTCCCGTGTGATCCTCGGTTGATTGCTCGGGGGAGAGATGTGCCCGCTGAGGGTGATACTCATCTTCCTCTCCGCCACCATCGCCGGCTTCTTCCTCCTCCGGGGCCTCAACGCCGAGCCGGACCTGTTCCAGGACGACGCCGCCGCCGTCGCGGGGGACGACGAGGACGACGAGGGGTCTCCCAGGGACCCCGCGCCGCTCCATTCCAAGGTATTGCCCTTGCCTTGCTGCTGCCTTTTCCAATCTCATCGCACATTTGCCTAATCGTTGTTGCAAATTCTTGGCCGTGCGTGTTATTATTTAGAAAGGTCATCTAGGTCTTTGTAACATAATACAACTATAAGCAACGAGATTATGCCTGTGTATTGTGCCGGCTAATGAAGTTCTGATTTTCCTGTCCAAATTAACGAGGACATGCTTCCGTTTTTGACTCCCAAATGCGTGCACGGCACGAGGTAAAAAAGGGGAACATGTAGACGCGCAATGGGGATTCATAATGGTTTGGTGTTGACACATTGTTCCTGGTTGAGAATTGCTGACGTCTTGATGCTCCCAGACTAATTGTTAGGGGCTTAGCACATCGTTCAGAGACGCCATAGATAAGCTAGCCTCACTATTGTTTACATACAGGAGTACCCGCCTTGTTGACAGTGGTGACTTGTGTGATGATTTCATAGATTGATAGCTGCTGGCCATGAATGTGTACTAATTTTGCTAATTGGAGAAAGCAGTAAGAGGATGGGTACCCTTTCGGTAATTAACCAAGATTATCTAGGCCTTTATAACATACAGCTACAAGCAACAAGTTTATGCCGGCTAATGATTTGCTGATTTTCCTATCCAAATTAACCCATGACATGCTTCTGTTTTTGATCCCCAAATGTGTGCACTGCAACGGGGATTCATAATAATCTAGTGTCGACACATTGTTCCTGGTTGAGACTTGCTGACTTCTTGATGCCCCCGGACTAACTGTTAGTGGCTTAGCGCATCCTTCAGAGACGCCATAGATAAGTTAGCATCACTGTTGTTTACATACAGGAATACCTGCCTTGTTGACAGTGGTGACTTGTGACCTCATAGATTGATACCTGCTGGCCATGAATGTGTGCTGATTCTGCTAAACAGAGAAAACGGTAAGAGGATGGATACCCTTTTGGTAATTAACCAAGCTTGGAATCTTTGAAATTTTCACCAGTCTGAGACCACAGCATGTGAAGGTTAAGGCCGCACTAAGATCTTCTGTTTCTCTTGCATCAACCGGTCTAAAATATCTGTGATGTAGCATCCAAACTCATACTCCCTCCGCCCCGAATTACTTGTCGCGGAAATGGATGTATGTAGAACTAAAATACATTTAGATACATCCATTTCTACGACAAGTAATTCTGGACGGAGGGAGTACTAGATACACCTATCTGGAACTATATGTGCTATAGCCTACAAATTTGTGCAAATTCTGACATTCCTGTTCATAGTGGTGGATACCTTTTTTCTCAATGCACCGAAGAGTCCTCGTTTGGATTTTTCATCGTCTGGACAAGGTTGTAGCCACACCCAAATGCTCTGTTGCTCTCATAACGTGGTGTAAAATTTGCGTGTGAATGTTTACTCTCTTCGGATGTACTCCCTCTGTATCAAAGTATAAGACATTTTTTTATTTAAATCTAGACCAAAAAACGTCCTATATTTTGATACTGAGGGAGTAGCATCCAAAACCTATAGTACTCCCTCCGTCCCGAATTAACTGTCTTAGATTTGTCTAGATACGGATGTATCTAGACACGTTTTAGTGTTAGATACATCCGTATCTAGACAAATCTAAGACAAGTAATTTGGGATGGAGGTTTTAGTTCAAATTTGAACTAAAACCACGACACTTATTTTGGGACAGAGGGAGTATATGTTTATCTTGAACTATATGCAGAAATATTATGTGAAGTTAAGTATTCAAACAATTGATGTATGCATATTAACTTTGCTAACGTGTATTGGGTTACCATTGATGGAGGGTTGGTAAGTTTCATTATACTTAAGAAGGAAGATTAGGCCACAGTTTTCCATTGTGTACAAATTTTGCAAGAGATGTGCTTACTGCTTTTGTAATGAGAACCTAAGACTGAAGGGCTACTTGAACCCAAATGTAGGTTGCATCTGCCGCGAAGACAGGATTCTGGACGATGGTGGACATGGCAAGCGGGCGGTACCTTTGGAGGACCCTTGTTGCACCACCGGCAAAATCTGACTCCGAGAAGGCCCGGTGACGAACCTTCATCACCCGTTCGATACTCGTGTAATTGGAGCGCCCGAATGGGGATAATTTGCACTGTATCTGTTTTGGTTGCATCTTGTGTGTAATGCGGCGGCAGTTGTAACATGGGGGTTATATGTTTGGACTAAATGTGCCAAATTGTTTACGTATGAATCTTGTGTCGTATATGCTGGGAGCCTGGTGTATGGATTTGGAACTAAATTTGCATGTTTTTATTTAATCATTGTTTCCACTTTGTTGATGTCCAAATGAGCCAATACAAGCATAGCCATTTGGTGCCTTGGTGGTGGTGTGGGATCTAGTAATTTGGTGAAATAGAAGATGATTTTTTGACTTGCTTTGATGATGCAAAATTAGCTTCTCTTTTGAGTTGTCTTGTTGGTTGCTGTGGTACCTGCGATTCTACCTTGTGAACCGAGAGCTGTTGCAAACCTTGTGAGCCGAGAGTAGTTGCTTTTCTCAAGTGTATGCTTGCCATAGAAATATTAATATCTTGCATACCATTGCTGAATAAATGTATCATCTGGCTAACAACGTCTGCATTGCTGCCCGACTGTCTCTCAAATGCATAAACCATACATGTTGCTTGTCTTAATAAAGTTGTCGAATACAGTAGTATTACTTGCAATAGCTGAATGTGTTTTCTTTGCTTTCCTCACATTGGCACTGCTCTCTGAATAAACTCTGTCTACCCTGCCCCGACCTCCTGTATTTCTTCCATGATGACAAGGCCATGGATTCTGCTTCTTCTTCCTCTTATTCGATGTCCTTGGCATGCCTAATTGGACGAGCTGTCTGTTTCTGTCATGCAAATTGGATCAACCAGTATCCGCTGAGGCCATGCTGGTGTCTGTGCGAGTTTACCGAAGTATGCAAGGAGGTTCGCGTGAAGCCAAGGAGCTCAAAAGTTGAAGTGGATTTGGACATGGATACAGAAAGTGATACTGATTACGACCGAGAGGTTCCTGCATCCTTGAGACTGACAAAGCAGACGCTATCATCATCATCGGAAGGCGGAAGCAGCTGATGTGGCTGATTATGCCAACGGGGTATTCATGGCAACTTGGTCCATCTGAATCATGTTGATGCAGTGATGACCATCAATATCACATCTAATTTTTGGTGCCATGGATTTGTCTCACTTGCGAACCGGCTGGGAGTGATGTTTCAGGCGAGTACTGTGCTGAGATGATGGAAAATGAGGGCAGGCCTGTAGATTTCGCAATGAGCACAAACGATTATGCAGTTTCATTTTTGTCGTGGAGGCCGACAGGCAACAAGAGTATTACCGAAAAAGGCTATCGCCCCGCTTTATAGATAAAGCAAACCGCCCAAGCAAGAGAGACACAAATGTTCACACCGCACACACACACAGCAAAGTACAGACGAAAAGTACGAGGGTTCTGCTGAGGGCACAGCTCAACAAGCCCTAAAAAGAAAACAAAGAGGCGGTGCAGCCGACTGAAGACTAATCAGGCTCGGGAGGAGGCGGAGGCAGCGGAGGCGCCAAGCGAAGAGCCATCGAGCGGAGAACGGCGATGAAGGAGCTGCTGGCGTCCCGGTCCTGAGGGCGGCTAAGCGGCCGCCAGAGCTGCAAGTAACCACAGAGTTTGAACACAACGTCAGAGGCACGTCGGAGAGGGATGCGCTGAATCACAAGCTTATTGCGAATCGTCCACAGGGTCCAGGCAAGGGTGCCAATCTCCAACCACCTAATGTGGCGAGCGGACCGAGGGGAGGTCTGGATCTCGTCGAAAAGATCGGGGAAGTTGGTGTGACACCAACTACCACCAACCGCTTCCCGGAAGCAGCTCCAGAGGAACTGGGCGGACACGCAGGTGAAGAAGATGTGATTGGAATCCTCAGCCGTCCCGCAAAGGGGGCACAGACCATCACCCGGGCCATTCCTCTTGCGGACCTCCACGCCAGAGGGGGTCCGGCCCCGGATCCACTGCCACAGGAAGATCCTAATCTTCAGTGGGAGACGGATGGACCAGACCTCAACAAGAGGCAGAGGGGCGGTGGAGGGGGCAATGGCTTGGTATAGGGATTTGGTGGAGAAGACACCCGAGGGGTCCAGACGCCAGGAGGTGCGATCGGTCCCAAGGTCCACATCAGGCTCATGAAGAGCAATGCAACCGAGGAGCTCGTGCCACAAGAGTATTAACAGATCCCATGCGATAAGGGAGATGCTTTTAGTGCCTGAAGAAATGGTTTACTGAGGTGTGGCAAGTGAATGGATTTGATACTCTAATGCATCTTGCTTTAAACTATTCCGAGGAAGACGTTTTGAGAATTCTTCTAGTGTATGCAGATTTGGTGCGTGGTTTATTGGGTCTGCAAAAGTTCTTTATTGTGTGATGATGGACATGCTTCCAAAAAGGATAAAATTATACTACTCCGATCCAAATTAATTGACGCAGCTCTAGTAAGGGAGTACTTGAATTTGCAAAAAAGGAATCCATACCTGTGAAATATGTAGAGACGAGCGAACAAGGAACAATATATTGAATCCACTGGGTAAAAGAAGGGAGAGGCAGTTTTTTGTGCATTTTTATTATAGCATGGCCCAACTTATGTGCTACATAATGTGGCAAACTCTGTTTTTAGTGCATTTTGTTTTCCACTATTGCTCTTTTTTTTTTGCGAGACTTTTCCACTATTGCTGATGCTATTTACAGCGTCAGTCAATGTAAGGGATTTCCAGCACATGTTGCTATGTTGTGATCTTCTGCAGAGTTCAAGCAGAGTTCAAGCGCATCGAGTGGTTAAGCAAAGAACGGTGCACTTCTCCAAGTTTATGCATAAGTACGCTATTCTTACCTGGACAGATAGAGCTACATGCTCCAAGTCTAACAACAAATGACTCAATAGCATCTATTCAACTTTGAGTTACACAGAAAGATATCACAGGGGTTTTCACGATGCTTTGGACTATGTCATCAATGTGCTTCCAATTGCTATTACTCGTGTGCATAGACTATTTCTAGATCGGAATCTTGAAACTTCCGTTTGTTCCAGAAATAATTGAGCTCTGCTCCAAGTTGGCAGTTTTGCCAAATGACTATCAATCTTTGTAAATCACTAAAAAATGCTGCTGTGAGATGGAAGCTGCGGGTGGATAGTAAACTGAAAGCCAACATATACTCCCTCCAATCCATATTAATTGACGCTGCTTTAGTACAAAGTTGTACTAAAGCAGCTTCAATTAATTTGGATCGGAGGTAATATCGATTATTCCATAAAGCAGGAGTAATATAATGGCCAGCACAATTTGTAACGATGGTAGGCCAATAATTATGGTACTTAAAATGGCCTGTGAAAATCAAACTAAATACATACATATATGTTCATACCCACTAGCTTAAACCCATATATTCAAATGTTCTAACCCTTGTTCCTCACACAGCAAAGCATGGATTCATCCTGTGGACCTCTTTATCTCCCTTGCATGTCATCCTTTATCGTATAAGCACCATCACGATGCGTTTTTCTGTGCAATAGTAGATAATGCATCCAATTAGCTATAACTGCTTGTTTCCTAAGCCAAAGCAAAACAAACTATTATACACAAACAAGGTATAAATTGCTGATTAATCGCACCGTTCCGATAACAAAACCAATACACACATAAATAGTAAACACATAAGCAGCCAGCATATAACATAATATTGGAGAAAAGCAAAATGTGACGAGCATGGTCTCGTGCACAGTTCCTTAAAGAGTGATCATCTTGATTAGAGTTAAGTACTACCTCCATTCCTAAATATAAGACGTTTGGGCAGTTTAAATTAAACTGCCCAAACGTCTTATATTTAGTAATGGAGGTAGTAGATAATTCCAACTGGACAAAAACCCGACTATGTCGTTCAACAAAGATGTCGGTACTACAAAGTGAATACTAGAAACAAACAGCAGCAAGACAAGCAACCCAACGTTTTAGTGAAATGACGATATATTCCGAGAGAAAGGATGTGCAGAGTAATACCCTCTCAAATGTGGAAATGTGGAAGTTTATGGTGCAATACAGAATCTCCTTTTATCAAGAGCTTCACAAGTTCCCTGCAAATTGGACAAACAGAATGTCCTTTTAGCAAACAATCTGAAGCAAAACAAACATAATTGATTACACAGCTCAGAAGTTTGCCTTGCTTATCACGCCATGTTTTTCGGCGGTCTCTATCTTCATCTTGAGAAAATGCGTATAAAGCCGAGTATGTCTTGGGAACTGAGAGGGGGAAAAGAGAGAAGAAAGACAAACTTCAACGCTAAGAGACCCTAATAATCACTCAAAAATGGTAACCGTGAGACTTCACAAAATCAAACTTGGTTACCAGCTTATTGAGCTCCTTACAAATCATCTTTTTGTAAGCACCATTCTTAACACTTTCCTTCGAAGGCAACTGTGTGATGTGATATCATGCAGAAAAAAAGATGGAATTAGTGTAAAATCACAAATGCACTACAATATAAAGACAAGGAGAAAATTTTAAAATTAGATAGATTGCACAGTTATGTGTTGAATTTCAGATTATGCGTTCAAGCTAACTTGTGATTCAATATTTGATGTTAGCAGTCTTGCTTTGCTAAATTATAGAGTTAATACTCAGAATGGAAGCTCAAGTTTCACCAAAAGATGCATTTTTGGCCCTTCACAAGGTTGAAAGTGGACAGACAGGACCCTAACTTTAAATTTGGCTTTTTTTGACAAATGCAGAAGTAGTTGTGAGGCATAAAAAGTCACTTAAGATAGCACTGAAATGCCATCTCATAGGTAGTAATATCACCCAGCACCACTATTAGAATATTTCCACGTCTCATCTCAAGCTAGACAAATGCCCCTCTCATCTCCCTAATAATGAATTCTACAAAGCTTTCAAGCAATTGCTAAAGGATGATCTTCTCAAGTTTTTTGGGGACTTTTACAGCAACAATGTGGCTTTGGATGGTATCAACACAGCTTTCATTACATTGCTGCCCAAGAGAGACACACCTTTGGAGTTGCGTGATTATAGGCCTATCTCTTTGGTGCATAGTGCGCCTAAGTTGGCATCTAAGGTTTTGGCAAATAGACTGCAAGGTAGAATCCCAGATTTAGTGCACTCATTGCAATCCGGGTTCTTGAGGGGGCGTTCGATTGTTGAGAACTTTGCTCTGGCTGCTGAAATGGTCCAGACTGCTCAAAAGAGGAGGCTGCCAATTATCGCTTTGAAACTGGACTTTCGGAAAGCTTTTGACTCTGTTAGTTGGAGCTGTCTTACTCAGGTTTTGGAGGCCAGAGGTTTTCCACAGCGGTGGATACAGTGGATTTCTACACTCCTTTCCACAGGCCGTTCAAGGGTGTTAATCAATGGGGAGTTGGGCGATCCCATTCTTGCTAAGAGAGGTTTTCGGCAGGGGGATTCTTTGTCTCCGTATCTCTTTATCTTAGTTGCAGATGTGCTCCAAAGACTATGCTGCAAGCACTTCCAGGATGGCACCTTGCTACACCCCCTTGGGTCTAACAGCTTCTTTCCGGTCTTACAATACGCGGATGATACTCTAATCATTTTCCGGGGCGATGTCCAGCAGGCGAATGTGATCAAGAACATTCTCACTGCCTTCTCGGAGTTCTCAGGGCTAAGCATCAATTTTCATAAAAGTACTTTGGTACCTGTCTGTGTGGATGCAGATGTGGCCTCCGCAATTGCTCAATTACTTGGCTGCCCTGTCTCCTCCTTTCCATGCATGTACCTGGGGTTGCCTCTGTCCTTGCACAAGATCACACATGGTATGCTGCTGCCGGTCATTCACAAGGTTGATCGTCGTCTTTCCGGTTGGTTGGCTACTCTTCTATCC
This sequence comes from Elymus sibiricus, assembly GCA_039707655.1. NCBI lineage: Eukaryota > Viridiplantae > Streptophyta > Magnoliopsida > Poales > Poaceae > Elymus > Elymus sibiricus. Next base: position 110,170,203 of record CM077670.1, read on the forward strand.
TGGGGAGGGAGGTTAACACTTGTCAACTCCGTGCTCACTGGCATCCCTAGCTATTTTATGTCTTGCTTCCCCTGGCCCAAGGAATCCATCAGCAAGCTGGACGGTCTCTTACGAGCTTTCTTCTGGCAGGGCAAAAATAAGGTCAAAGGTGGCCACTGTCTTATGGTTTGGGACAGGGTTATTCTACCCCGTGGCAATGGAGGTTTGGGTGTTAGAAATCTACACGCTCACAATCAGGCTATGTTATGCAAGTTTGCGGCTAAAGTTCTTCAGTCCTCTGATATTCCTTGTTTCCAATGGTTCAGTACTGCAAGGATTATCTACCCCACGGTGCTAGTAGCAGGGACATGGCCTTGTGGAAGGGTTTCAAAGACTGCATCCCCTTGGTCATATCTTCTTCTCGTTGCTCCATTGGTGCTGGTGCTCTCGTCTCCTTTTGGCATGATCAGTGGTTGGATGTTGGAAGGTTAAGACATGTGCTCCCTGTTTTATATTCGGTTGCTATAAACCAGTACTGCTCTGTTCAGTCTCAGTTCTCCCAAGGCGTCTGGAATGTGTAGCTGCACCCAAACCTCTCCCAGACGGCTGTCCAGGAGCTCCTGGTCCTGAACCAGCTCATTGCGGCTGTGGCTCCCGTCAGCTCGCATTCGGATGCACGCACCCCCTCAGTCTCCTGTAACAAGCTCAGCACAAGCTATTTCTACCGGCTGCTCACTTTCCGTGGCGTGGGGTGTGCTTTCGAACCTTGGATCTGGGATTCCCTAATACCTCTAAAGCACAGAGTTTTTCTTTGGCTGGCATTCTGGGGCCGTCTAAATACAAAAGAAAACATGGTCAGGAAGTGCTGGTCGGTGGTTGCCCCAAATGCTGGCTGTGATCTTTGCCCGGCTCCGGAATCAATTGATCATTTGGTGCTTCGTTGTCGCTCGGCCACTGCTCTTTGGAACAAGCTGCTCCTGGCTCCCTTGGCATGTGTATCTCCTGACATCATGTATTTTGTGAACCATGCTGTTCACCAGCTTGCTTTCAAGCGCAAATGGAACATTGCTTTTGCTGCTTGCGCCATCACGCTTTGGCATACAAGGAATGATAGAGTTTTCAATGCCAAATGTTGGACGGAGTCTTACATCAGGTTTTATGCTGCCGACTTGATCCGTCTTTGGAGCAACAGGGCTAGGAAGCAGCAGGATAAGGATGATTTGCAGACTTGGATTACTTTGATTGGTGGCTAATTTTTGTATAAGTCTGTTGTAACCTTTGTTTGCTCCTCCTCTTTCTGCTCTTCTTCACTCGTACTTAGGCTGCTTGTGGCCTTGCACCTTGGTGCATCTTACAAGCTTCATGTAATTGACTTTCTGTCTCCAGGCTTGTGCCTGTTTTGAAATATAAGGTAGGCCCTGTGCTACCTTTTTATTTTCAAAAAAAAAAAATCTCCCTAATAATAAGGTAAGATAACTGAATGTACATCCATACCTCCTGAATGCTGGTGCGAATTGAATGAAATTCCTATGATATGGTCTAAAAAGCTTGACAAACAAACCAAGTGATTTTTCTCTGTGTCATAGTGCCAGAAATTTGAGTGAAAGATTCTAGAGCTCAGTAAATTTGTCGCAGGCACAAAGATCATATGGAAGAATTCCTGCACGGAAGGAATTGGGATTTTTTTTTTGACAGTTTTGCTGTTGTGGTAATTCACACATCGCTATGAGCCATCCTGTTTCTTGATAAAGAGCACTAATCCTGCAAATGCCAATGCATTGGGATGAACTGTGCTTTCTTGTAAGATGTCCTCGCAGTGACACTGGAGTTCATCCTTCTGAACGAACAGCCATTGTGGCCACATGACCCATATTTTTTTGGGGGAAGGGGGGGGGGATTTTCCTGGGTATATGGGCCTTTTACCAACGTATAATCACAAAAAAGGTCATGGGCGCCGGGGGGGGGGGGGGGGGGGGGGGGGCTAGAGATAGCAATAAAGCTTTTTCAGCTATTTGTAATTTGCGATTTAATCATGAAACGCGGCACTTCTAATGTCAGGATTGCTAAATGGAAAATTTGGGAAAAGGAACCCATTGTATGGGAAATACTTCAAGAAGTTATGAGGGGACATCCTGTACTGTTAAATAGAGCACCTCCAGCGCAAAGGGGTGAGTACTAGAAGACCAAGGGGATTCAAATGATCAGGTTAGTCTATAACCACTTTGCATCTGACCAATGGGAGCTTTGACTACATTGTATCAAACTACTCATTTCAGCAGAAAACAGAATATCCTTATGAAGCTTCTCCCTCGAAACAGAATGCAATTTTTCCCTTTTTAATCAGCACAAGTCTAGATTTTGCCATATCACTTACTCCCTCCGTTCCTAAATGTAAGTCTTTTTAATGATTCCAATATGGACTAAATACAGAGCAAAATGAGTGAATCTACACTTAAAGTATGTCTATATACATCCGTATGTAGTTCATATTGAAATCTCTAAAAAGACTTATATTTAGAAACGGAGGGAGTACTTCGCTGAACATATATTTCATTTACAGTATGCATGTTATGCTCTAAATTTCGTGAATAACTCAAATTGTTTGACAAGATAAATTCATCTCAAAAAATTGGGATGACACCAAAGGAATCGTTTCGGGAGTGCGCAGACAACGAATCAGTAGCATATAATGTGACATATGCTACTCCAGGGCGTCCATAATTCTAATCTCAGAAAAACTTGATTGACAAATGGTTATTAGCCCTTCACTAATTGGGGAAAAAGATAAACCAACAATTACATGACAAATTTAGATGCTACCTTGTCACGAGATACCTCAACGAGATGATCAAGCTGAAAAACAATTAACTCAGGCGTTAAGCAATGCTGTGTGCAAAAACAAAACAAAAAAACTCGAAGCAGGCTGATTATACGAGTGAATATTTTACCGTATCTTCTACCATATCTTTATAGTCATCCACATCTAGGCGGGCGAACTCGATGAGATCATAGAAAAGCTGAACTTGTCCCTCCTGGATACGCTTGATAACATCTTCACGCTTCTTGTTTTTCAAAACAGTTTCGTGCACTATGATAATACAGCTGTTTTCTCTGCCACATCTTCTCTCCACGGAGCATCAGTTCTAAACACTGATCGACGGCAATCTTAAGTTGGAAAAAGAGCATTTTCTTGAAACCACACCTTGCAATGGCGATAGCCCTAGCAAACACCATATCTCTGGTTTCTCTATATCTTGTTAACTCCACCAGTTTGTCAAAAAAAACTATGTACTGAATATCACCTTCTAAGGTGGTAGGTTTAAAGTAGTCGAAACGTGGAGAGGGATCCTGTCGATAAAGCAAAGACAAACATGCATGGCCAAGGCTTGAATTGCTGTGCACTTCACAAAACTATTACATGCAGCAAATTTTGTACTGTAGGAGATATGTACCTTGTGGAAGAAGTGCGCATAGGAAGTCGCAGAGAGGCCATTGCTCATGGCATCGTAGCAGTATGGTTTGGTGAGATTGGGGTCAATAAGAAGCTCGTCCTGCCTGGCCTCGCTCTTGAAGAGGGTCTCTTCTTTAGTGTAAGACTCCTTTGCATGGTGCATCTCCACACGAACGCGAAAAACGTCATCCTTGGTGCACAGTGGCTTCACCAAATCCATTGTCTCCCCAAGAATCGTAGCCGAAGTAGATGTCATGTAATTTTGTTCCTTGGCTGACTAGAATTTGGCCAACACTTTATTGTAACTTGATCCATGGTATTCATCCGCCTTCATCTCCTCCTTGTCTTCTTGCCAACAATATTCCGAGGGGATATCCCGGACCTCAGCGAGACCATCCATGAATGTTTGGACTGTATAAAAACTTGGAGCCAAGATTTCCTTCTCCATCTATGTTCAGCGAAAGGGAAATTACAAATTTTATTAACACAAAACAGCACAAAATATCATTGCTGAGGTTTATACTCGAGAGAATAAATAGTGAAATCATGATTAGAAAAAAGCACAAATGACTACATTGAACATTTACTAAAAAGTTCAGATTTACATTCTACCAAAATTTGTTAAGTTGTAGAAATTGTGGCGTCGAGAGTCTGCTTAACTAACTCCCAAAGCTGCCCTATAGAGACGACCAACTCCTGTCAAGCACCACATTAAACACAAGTGAACAATCAAATTTTCATGGCAACTATGGGGAGCAGTCACCTGCAAAGAACTAGCTTTTTGGCAATGATCCAAGCGGATGTTAATCTGGCATCAGAACTGAAAGTACTTGGCTAGTGAGGCTTGTCTAGACAAGGCTAGAAAGTGGCAAATGGCTGGGACGAAACTACAAACTGGCAAAAGGTTGAACTACCTGGAGCAAGAGGGTTGCTTAATGCTTTGTACTCATTCTGTCCGGGTTTATAAGGTCCACGCGTATTTTAAGAAAAAGTTTGACCATTAATTTGATAATTGATAATATGCGCTAAATGCCACAAAAAGTACTCCCTCTATAAACAAATATAAGACGTTTTAGATCACTAAGGGAGTATATCACTGGATGTACCTTCCAAAGAAGTTTCCAATGGTATATTTTGGGCATATAACTCATATTTTTTTGATCAAATTAATGATCAATTTTTTTCTTAAAATAAGTGCGGGGATTATATAAACCCCAAACAGAGTAGTAATTTTTATATTTTCCTCTGCCCTTTTTTCTCTTAATATAATGAAAGCAACGATGTTTGTTTCCATCAGAGAAAAAGACCCTACATATGAAGTACAGATTTTGTGCCAAGACAGTAAAGTGCTAGCAAAAGACAGCTCTAGCGGAGGAGACGCGGCATTCTCTATACGCCATCCAATCTGCTTAGCCTATTAGCTGTCCCTCGACAACGTTGACTCTCATTCTCCTCCCTTGCAATGTTCAGGATCCCCGCAAAAGAAAAAAGATGTGTCTACCTGTAAAATCAACTCCACAAGATGAAGATGAATGAAGGACGAAGTGCCTGGTCTAAATGCATCAGATCTGATAATTTGTTTCCTTGTTTACATAATTAATTTATTATTGCACTTTGCTGCCTTTTACTAGCAGGCACTAATTCTCTAGTTCATATGTAGGGAAGATATTGCATGTTGGGGTGGGGTAGGGTAGAGGAAAATAAAAACTAAAGCATTAAGCAATCCTCTTGCTCTGAGCAGTCTAGCCATTTGCCAGCCTAGTCTGAACAAGCCTCCCTAGCCATCACCTAAGCTAGGTACGCCTCTGATAATTACAAGTAGAGAGTAGTTTGCATGGTTAGCTGCCAGAGTTAGCATATAATATACTGTATGCACAAACAAACAGGTAGAATAATAATAATACACAAATAATTCAACTTGCTCATCAAAACAACCATTTTAGTTGGAGCTTGCTCTATGGACGGTCATGAATAATGTGTGCATACATATTGACTACTTCAGATGGATCGCATAATGGACAGGTTGTACCTCGCTGTGCTGTCTGGGACGAACAGTCTGCGTCTCGATCGGCGACGCCGCAGTCAATGTCGTAGACGGTGCAGGTGCAGGTGCGGCGGGGCTCGATCTCGTTTCAGTCCAAGGAACCAATTTGGACCACCAACACAAAGTTCTGGCGCCCGGCGGCAAACCCAGATTAATCTGCAGTATCCATGAGGAGGGTATAAGGGTACTGATTTGGGGCTGGAGTCAGGTCGTGAGAGGTTTGCCAATTTTGCAAGGAGAAACCGGCGACTTGGGACCTAAATGGTGTGGCCCATTTTATTAAGGATGGGCCTCTAATGGGCTGCATAACTATACCATAAATGAATATTCCTGGCCCAAAAGTACCGTCGCGTCAGACACCAAGGTGCTGCCACATCATCACATAATAATCCTTTCTTCCCCCCAAAAAAATCACATAATAATCCAGCGTGGCGCCTTGTCACCATGTTCTTTGGCATCATTGTTTTTGTCACAAATTTATGCCCATACGTTTCTCAGGTGAGTGATGTTTATCGAGTCATCATCCCTCGTGTCTCAACTTCACGCATAAAACCTCATTCTGGGCAGAATACATGAAAATTTTATGCTTGATTGAAATATACTCCCTCCGTCCCACAATATAAGATCATGTTAGCTTGGAAAATGATCTTATATTGTGGGACGGAGGGAGTAACTGTTAGTACAAGCCAATGATTCGGGTTCTAGTCTGCCAGATGGTAATCATAAGGTAAATGCTGCAACTCGCTACTAACATAGCATACATTAATTGTAAAATAAAATACTAGAGATAAGATGATCTGAACTCTGAAGTCGCCGCTCTAACAACCTCATCGTTATTCGGAACGGTGTAAAATGCTCCATGAACCGATAATCTGTACTTGTCCCAACAAAAATAGATGCCTCATACACCACCAAACCACATTGATTTTGTGATGACACAGAACAAGCGTTGATCCTTCGCTTAATTTCTCATGACAATAGTTGTTGCTTCTGAACAGAGACTGTTGAACTAACTGGAAGGGCCATTAACCTTTCAGCCCACACAGGACAGCTACAAGTAACTGACTTCACCAGATCCATATATAACTGCACACATATGAAATGCCAGTTCATCCTCAAACTCAAGCCAAACCAACAGCATGTGAAAGGCTCACTGCTTATTAATAGTATCCTATATATAGTTTACAATATCTGAACCACCCAGTTGACTACCAACACACTGCAGCAGGCACATCAAGGATCATGGTTAACCCAATATGAACGGCAGCACAGATGCATGTGAGTCCGTCCGACATTGTATCTTCTACACATGGGGGAAGAAGGTTCAGATAAGATGGCACTGAATTCCCGTGTTATTCTTTTCCCCTCCTAACTAACTTGATTGACCAACTGATCATCAGCTCAGACCCACCGGCCCTGGATCAGATCTCATGTTCAAAGTATAATGATAATAGAATAGGGAAAATCAGTCGAGGCATCGAGCAGCATTAAAGAACTGAGATAAGCGCATAGCCAGTTAAGCATACACCATTTATCAATCGACATAAGCTGCCAACTGAGCAGTGGAGCCCTGGAAGGTCTCATCCTCCTCTTCCTGGACACCCTGAGATTCAGAAATTTTGATCTGCCATGGTGATGGTTGAGCTCGCTGTGGCTGGATGGTTTGTGTCTGTCTGCCTTTCCAAGCTCGCTGACCCTGTGATACAGTATGCAAAGGACCGGTACAAGGACCAGAAGAATTTCGTGACCAACACCGAAAAGCTCAAGTGGCGACTCGAGCAGATTTCAGAAGCAATCAGCCGGGCCAAGGAAAGGGAAGTTGATGATTCCAAATTGCAATCGTGGATCCAGAGACTCAGAGATGCGGTTTCCACAGCAGAAGATGTTCTTGATTCCATCAAGTATGCAATGTTGAAGCACCAGGTAACGATCAAGCCAAAAATCATCAAAGATGCTGCTGATTCCATTCCCCAAGACAAAAAAGATGCCGATGATTTGGCCAAAGTCATCAAAAAGCTTGACAGAATTTCTGCAGAGATGAGCAGCTTGTGTTTCTTGCGTGGGCAAGATGCTACACAAGGATTGGTGCCTGATCAAGTTCCTGACTGGCGGGTGACCACTGCATCTGACACACAACCAAATCTGGTTGGTCGGCAGAAAGAAGCAAATCATCTCATGGCTTTTTTACTCGATCTTGAACAAGGTAATGAGAAAATCTCACGTATTTCTGTTGTCGGAATGGGTGGTGTTGGGAAGACAGCTCTCGTCCGGGAAGCTTACAACGATAGCAGAACAGACTGCTTTGGAGTGAAGGCCTGGATCTGTGTATCACATAGAGCCAGCATCACAAGGGTGTTGATTGATGCAACCAATGCTGCTTCTAAAAAATTACTGCTTTATCGCCATCCTGCGCCCGACAAGGGCACTATCAAGAGTATGCTGGCAGATGTTTTGAAAGATAAGAGATTTCTCATAGTCCTGGATGACATATGGGATTGGGATTTGTCAAGAAACATACTGGATGCGTTCAATATGCCATTTAGCCAAGCACGTGAAGGAAGCAAAGTCATAGTCACTACTCGAGACCCAAGCATAGGAGAAGGAATGAGTACAGTAGGGCCAATTCATGTTCATGGCTTACAGTTCGAACATTATTGGCCACTGTTCAAGGAACTTGCATTCCATAACAAAGACCCGGAATATTATCCAGAACTTGTATCCATAGGCAAAAACATAGCCAAAAGGCTAAATGGCTTGCCACAGGCAGCGGAGACATTTTGTCAGGCGTTACGGTCAGACTTCAAGGAGAACCACTGGAGGGGTATTTCGAAAAGGAAAATGTATCAAATGGGAGCAGAGAAGCGTGGCATCATGGCCACACTGAGATTAAGTCATGAACAGCTGCCAAGAGACCTCAAGGAATGTTTTGTTTCTTGTGCTCTCTTCCCAAAAGGGTATGCCTTTCAAAAAGAAGAAATTATCCGTGTATGGATGGCTCTCGGATATCTTGATGGCCCTGGAGCTGGAGTGCAAAGAATGGAAGATATAGGAAAAAGTATTTTTACTCAGTTGCTGCAGAGATCCTTCTTCAAGGAAAACAATGAGACACCAGGAACATACATCATACCTGAACCATTGGATGAACTTGCTGAATTCTTATCTTCTGGTGAGTACTTCCGGATTGAAAAAAGAAGCGAATTTGATGATGGACCAATAAATATCCCAGAGAGGGCCCGTCATGTTTACTTTGACTAGATGACCCGGTTGCGCCGATGGCGCAAGAAGCCAGTTAGAAGTGATGTTAGTAGTGAGTAGGTATATGTGGTTCAGATATGCTGATCGAGGGTGATAGGGCTATTCCCCTGGCGCAAGACACGAACGGAGAGAAGATCTATTTGAGTATTAATCACCATACATTTGTAGAAGCAGTAAAGAAAAACAGAAAGCAAGTTTGCGTGAGAAGGTAAAGATAAGTATGGTACATAAGCACTTGGTTTGCCAGCACATATATGCTCGCCCAGTACAGAACAAACAATAGCAGATTGTTGGTACAATGAAATCCTAACATCGCCTAAGTGTGAACTTGAAAATATAAACATAACAACTAATTTTACAATTTACAATAGAAGTTGACCACCTGTATAATATCACAAGCTTGTGAGGTCCACCAGCTTCTGTTTCAAAATGCAAGTGGAAATAAAACATGATTCTACATAGCGGCACTAATATACATGAATAAGAATACAAGTGTCTTACATGATCAGGTTAGCATGCAGCTAGGGCTACAGCCTAGACGAAAGACATGGGTAGACAGGGCAAAACGATGCTGGCTAGATATTTGTTACATAACTATGTTTGATTGGATAAGTAGCACCAAAGAACAGTTGTACACTCACTATTGTCATATTGCTGACTAATTACATATAGATGAAATACACTGCCAATGGTACATGGCCGTGGTGGAACTGGATAGTGGGCATGGTGGACAAACCCATGTGTTAATGTGATCTATATAGGTACTCACAATCATCAGTGCACCACCCATCACTGTCATAGATGATCTCATCATCAAGGCAGCTTCTCATGTACAGTGGTAACAAAGTCTTAATTATATTCCAACCATCATGGTGATGTAACCAAGAAATTAGTATAGAAGTCTGAACCTGGTTTGCTATAAAACTCATTTTTCTATCGGTAATGTTCCAATCTTCCAAGTAAAAAAACTTCCGACTCAGCAAATAGTAACACAAGAAAACTGAAAAAACTAATAGGCAACTACACCTGAAAACCACACTTGTCTAACCCACTGTCAAAAAAAGTATGTGCTTAACCCATATATCCTGATAGTAATGCTGCAGCATGCAGGTTCATTAGAGCATTGATCATCATTCTTACTCCGGTATTCAACATCGACAATGAGTCTGCGTCTACACCTTGGCATACCCCTGCAAGCAATCAAACCTTGGCCAACGCAACAGAGCCATAGCTCCATGAGCAAATAAAGCACTGAAACTGTAAGAGCTTACAAACCAAGTAAGTACAATTTAAATATAAAAATGAAATGGTGTTGTGGAAATTAACAAAGTGAGCTGCCTATGTTTCTTAAGTTCCTCTAGATTAGCACTCATATGATCTTTCTTAAGTTGCTACTATAAAATCTGAGATTTCATATAAACGAAGCACTTCTTGTTTGAACCTATAAAAGGAAATAATAAAGGAAAAAAATGTCTAAATTGTGGCCAAACATATAGAGAACCTCTTGTGCAAATTTCAGTTCACCAGTTCACTGCACCAGTATGGACAGCTTACCTGTTTTTAGCTTTGCTCTTCCGCCTTCCTTCCCAGCGCACATGCCTTGATGAATGACAACTTCCTTTCCATCTCCACTTTCTCAAAGTAAGCATATATTGCATATCCAGATGCAACAACAGCAAGGAAAGAGAAAGTGGGGGAGTGCTGATTTTGATTCTTTATCAGGTGATTCAAGAGATTCCTAAAGAATCAATACCAAATAGTTTGAAACCAACAAAGCATATAAGATGAGTACAAAAGACAAACAGAAGGTACCTCTTGTGGCAGTGTCTTGGCATGTCATCGATTGATGAAGGTGGCACTGGAGTCCGAACAATTCCATCTCTCTGCATAATTGCAATATATCCTTTTAGCCGAACTGAGCATGTTTCAGAAGCCCAGGATGCTGCCACCAAGAGCATCCTTTTGTAGTTCACATCATCGACGAAATATCATATCCCTTTCTCTTTCAATTGTATCATCAGGTAACCTATCTTTTCATTGATCTTATTTCCCCAAATTAAGATTGTCTGACTGCCTTGCTATCACCTACTAAAGGTACTGTTCTGTGGATTTAAACAAACTGCCTGCAGTACATAAAAGTTATATCAACTTGTTACAGTATATGTGGATTGCACTAGCCCTTTCCATCAGTTCGGACTTTTGGTTGCGTTGGCTAGTGCATGAAGCTAAACATGGTATCGGAGCTAAGGTCTTGAGTTCAAGTCCTGGCTTTCGCAATTTATTTAAAAAATTGATGGTAGCCCCTCTTTGTGTCCACGTAGAGGCCTCTTGAGTCATACGTGAGTTTCGCGCGCCGTCGCTCTCTTCCGGTTGCACGTGTTGACTTGTCTTCCCCGTCACACGTGAGAGGGGGTGTTACAGTATATGTGGATTGCACTAGCCCTTTCCATCAGTTCGGACTTTTGGTTGCGTTGGCTAGTGCATGAAGCTAAACAGGCGGTACTACCGCACTCGGGCGGTAGTACCGCAGAGAACACACCAAACACACATCTAACACAACTTACATACAAAAAAGGTTTAATCTCTATTTCATGAATACATTAATATTTCCCTCAAGCAAAAACCTAAATAACCAGTTCTAAGTTTAGCTGAAACTTCGACTGAGTTACTGAGTCGCTCATTGTTCTGTTCATAGCTTTTGAACCGCTTAACCGATTTCAGCAAATAAACTATTCTCGGATACCTACAGAGAATTCCCTACAACTTTATTTAAGGTGACTGGGACTAAAACTGTCAATAACTTGGTTGAACACAGGTAAATAGATCTTCTCACAGCCTCGCTATTACTAAACAGTAGCACCGTTTCTGGCTTAACTCCTAAAACAAGAACTACAACTGTTGTTTTAGGAGTACATTGAAATTCCGCACAAATTATGCCCAGAATTTGAAAGAAACTTAGTGCTAAAATATACTACCTAGCAGCTACGAATCTGAATATAATTCAGCCTTATCTCAGCACCTGCCTGTGTTTGGTACAGGAGAAAAGGAACAAAATACGGATAGCATCTGCAGCTTGCTGTGAGCAGATGCCAACTCCAACGGGGCTGAACCCGGGCGTCATCCTCCTCCTCACTGGTCTGTGATGCAAGCTTACCTACTTGCCAGGCTACTTGTTCTTGGTTGTCAGATTAGGAAGGCTTAGTTACCACTTACCAGGATAAAAGGAGTACCTAATAGCCACAAATTTCAGAACTGCATAGTTCCCAGATTAGAACCGTTCTAAGTACTTAGTTACCAGGTTAGGAAAAAGCGTAGTTGCCACTTACCAGTATATAGAGTACCTAGCTTCCCTCGATTGGTTTCCAGATTAAAACCAGATTAGAACTACGTAATTGAAGCATGGACAGATCAAAATCGAGATCGAGCGGCTGCTCAAGCCAATCCAAGAGAGAGGCAAGAAAGTGAACAACAGACGACAGAACAAATAAACGGGGAAAAAAAGAGAAAAACAGCAACGAACCTTAAACCAGGCCCTCCATGGCAGCAGCACCGGCACATGAATGGCGGCGACGCGAGCCTCTTGCCTGCCTCCCGAGCTGTCGCCTCCTCGTCCACAGCGAGGTTACCGGCGCAGGCTGCCGCGTGCGCTCCGTGCAGGAGCTCCAGCAGCGAGCAGAGCCGCCGTTCCCTGCGCCTCCCGAGTTTCACCGCAGGCTGCGTGCGCTCCGTGCAGGAGCTCAAGCAGCGAGCGGAGCCATCGGCTGCTGTTCCTCTGCTCTGGATCTCGCTGCTGTGCGTCGCTGCTGGATCTCGCTGCTGTGCTGGATCTCGCTGCTGTTCCTCTTCCTCGTGCTAGCCGGGTGCGGAGGCAGGGGAGGAGGAGGTGGTGGAGGCGGAGGTGGAGGAGACGAGGCGGCCAAGAGGGAGGGGGAAGTGGTGGCGGCGGCATGGGGAAGAGGAGGGGGATGGCAAGAGACGAGGGAGAGAGATCTTTTCCCGGGAGAGAGAGAGGGCTGACGAGGGAGATATTTCCATCCCGATCGGTCTTCGTCGCTAATCCAATCGCACCGAAACGAGGCGAAACCCACCTCGTTCTTTCGATGCAACGGCTAACGAGGTCCACCCGCCATCCACTCTGGAAGCAGCCACAAACGTAAAAAAAAAACCGACGGCTGACCAGACACCAGCAGCCAAAAAAAAACACTGTTGCACTCGAGTTACTCTATCCTGCGGCCGAAAATCACAGCGCGAAAGCAGAGCCCTCCAGAACGGCGGGTTGGCCAGGACCTTTTACTAGTTAAGATATCAATGATCTGGCAAGGGCCTCTGGAAGACTGCGTCAAATTACTAATCTGCGCAGTCTTGTGGTAGTCGGTCAGATATCCTCTGGTTCAAAGAAGCTGAACTTGATTCAGACCCTTAAAAAACTTCTTATAGTGATGAAGTGCCTGCGCGTGCTGATGGTCTCCGAGCCTCTCCTAGCAGATCTTCCTGAACTGAAGCACCTCCGTTACCTTGAGATCCATGTTGAGGACAATGATGGAAATGCGTCTCTTCCAGAATCTATATGCAAGTTATATCAGCTGCAGACATTGATTGCAAGGTTCTGTGGCAACAAGTTGTCAATGCCGGAGAATTTCAACCAATTAATCAGCCTGCAGTTCCTGGAAACTGAACCGGAAGCAGTATGCACAATTGCTGATATTGGAAAGTTGACTTCCCTGCAAGAAATCAATACCTTTGAGGTTGGCGATAATGATAAATTTGGCATTAGTCAACTGGAAAATATGAACCAGGTCCGTGGTAATCTTTGCATCAAAGGACTTGAGATGGTAGAGTACAAGAATGAGGCTTCGAAGGCAAATCTAGACAAAAAGGAGTATATTGAAACATTAGATCTGCGCTGGAAGCTTGAGGAGAAAACTGAGTCCATGATGACTGCTGCACACGAAGTGCTGGAAGGACTTCAGCCACATTGCAATCTTAGCAAGCTCATAATAAATGGCTACACAGGCATGAAATCCCCAAACTGGCTGAAGGGGGCCCAGGCCCAGGAGCTAAATCTGAAGTGCATCGAGCTCTCAAATTGCAGTGGCTGGGAGGACCTTCCACCTTTTGGCATTCTACCATACCTCAAGGTCTTGCATCTAAGGCAGATGAGATCTCTGCGGCGGATCGGGGAAGAGATATATGGCCAAGAGATCCCATCGGGATTTCCACAGCTGCATGAGCTCTTGTTTGAAGGCCTCTGTAATTTAGAGGAATGGTTCTTGCCCAACAGAGACATCCAGTTATTTCCCAAGCTTCGCAGTCTGTCCATAACCAATTGTGGCAACCTGAAGGGACCCCAAGCCCTTCCATATTTATTAGAGAACTTGCCATCTGTGGTCATCAAAAACTGTCCCAACATCGATAAAGACTATATCCGTCCCTCTATGACTATTGGCAAGCCAATATTGAAGAAAGATGTGGAATGCATCAGGACTAGCCCTGTTTATTGTCAAAAACCTGCATCCCTGAAACGGAAATTTGCTGATAGATCATGGTGAAGAAACTTGTCTTGTCTCATTTTTCCTTTATGGTGTGTTAAAAAAAAAATCCATGTTTTGTTCCTGACATTTGTCAACAATCTGATTGCAGAGAAATGTTCGCCAGAAAAGTTCGACCTCAGGGGCAGATATCGAGACAGACGAAAAGCTTTGAATGTTGCTTCATGATGTCGGACTGCCTTCCATGTCATCGACAACAGAAGACCATCATTGGAATACATCCCTGCACCAGGAACCAATTTATCAGTGTATTTTTCTATTGTGCCTTTTCCAATCAAGTACTTGTTTGCTCTACAGTTTCGAGCAAGTTCTAATAAATTTATGTTTTGAACTACAGGATGTTATATCATAACCATTATGTTCCATGGTCCCATGTTTCATTTAACAGATGATTGCATTTTATCCTGCTAGCTTCAGTTTCATCTATAATCTCCAATTAATTTTCAAGTGATTTCAATTAATTAACAGATGATGGTTCCTGTCGAGTACATAGTAGTTATATTTCAGGCAAGTGAGGAAGATCATTGAATAAATTGTTAAAAATAATAGTAACAGCAAACATATTATACCACATGAACGATTTGGTAAACTAAACCATGCTCAATGATGCTAAAATAAGGTGACAGCAGTTCCTCTATGAAATACTTAATGGTATGGAGGAGAACTAAAACAAGGTTTAACATGACTATAGAAGTGCCATAGTAGATAGAAGAAAGGCGACCTTGTTATCAGAGGGAAATGTATGGCGGCCTGTACGACTTACCATCCGCATAAACGAGTTTTATCATATTCGCTGGTTAGACCAGGCAGAAGGAAACAACTTAACTTGAGTGCAAAACAAAGATCTTGCAAAGCTGCCACCGACATGGCGCTTCCAGCAACGCGGAAACTCGGCATGCGCAGGTGGCACTGGCAGCGTACACTCATAAACGGGCAAATCGTCGAACAGGTCGTGTGCACACACAAATACCAGCAGATTACAACCCGCGCACGCACTCCAGCACCGTGGGATCACTCACTCATATATATTGGAGTAAATTATGAGGTCATGCGACAGATCCCTGGTGGTGTGAGGTGAAATTGATGGGTAAGAATTGGAACAACCCCCACGAGATGAGTGCGACGAACTAGCGCGCGCATGGGCTATACAATGGTGAACAGATAATGGGTCAGGAAGTAGGGAGACGGGAAAGCAATTGCCGGGGGGACGAAAGCTTGCCCCGGAGATTTCTTGATTCATCAGTGGGTTTAGGTGCACACTTCTCGCCCACAATAATTCTTTCTTTTTTCAATAATGAACACTCTGGCACACTGTAGGTGCTATGTGTTTAATTGTAACACTCCCCCTAATCTCCGCTTGTCCAAATAGTATCATCGTCCGGATATAAGTTCCTCCAAAAACCCTGTGGGAAAAATGTGAGGAACATAGTGTTTGATATGTTGCCAAAACTCCTGCAAACCCAGTGTGAAAAATAAGGAGAAAATGCTGCAACATACAATAGTTATCGTCTCTTTTTAACTCAATATGTGAGAACCATAGAGTTGGGAGAACAATAAATATGTCGTATATACTTTCCTAAAAACCTCGATGGGGAAAACTGAAAGTATGACATATGATCTCATGTTGATATTACCTCATTAAAAACCTTTATGAGAACCTATAAAGTAAACTCATGAAGGGGAAAAGAGTATAATATGATGTTTTGAACAAGAACAATTCGGGAAGATATTCCCGCTGATTCTTGCAAATTCCAAAGCCATCACATACCAATTCTATGAATATATTTATGGAACGTAGAAGTTGGTAGAGACTTGGTGAACAAATCAGTCACATGATTTGACTTGCAAGATATGAAATATAGCGATATTGTTTATTACGTAACCTGTTTGCATCCGGGCAACACAAGAAACATTATCTTTGAGATAATGTTTGGTGGATGTAGCCACGAGGTCTATTTGGAAGACTCTCATGAGATGGCTACCACACCTAGCAGGAACACAAACCTTGTCTACGATTTGACATAGTAGAGATCTGATCGATGTATCCAATGATATTGGTGTTCAGATTTCTCTGGAACTGAAAGATTAGGACAAAATATTTGATGCCTTGGAGATATCAAAAGATATTCTTGAGCCCCAACCAATTATGTGTGGTGGGTCCAATGGCACCAGGATATGAAACTTTATGTCCCAATATCGCATTCTCATCAACTCATGGTTTTAATGAATCTTTCTCTACGTCTAGAGAACGAAGCCATGCGAGTTATGGATGCATAAGTTTTGTCCACAATGAATTTCTCCAATATATTTTGGATATAGACAAAATAGTGTACCGTAATGTATGAGTGAAGGTGATCGAGGTTTTACCCAATCCTTCATCTCAAAATCCGTCATTAAGATGATCATGTGTTTCGTCAACGAACACACATGGGTAATCATCACTGTAGGAGTAATCCTTGTGTATAAGGAACTCACTATACGTCGGTTGTACCAAATGTACCGACAACAATAAGCCTTATGGTGACTTACTGATTTTACACAATGTATGTTGCGTTTTGCATTTCGATTCAGAAGTGAGATTCTAACGGAACCATCTAGGTCTGAATCTAGCGATCCACATGGATATGTGATCACTACATCTATCAACTGCATAGATAGATGATTTTGTACTGCCAATGATATAAGTTATCGGAAAGGGATTCCACCTCTGGAGAATACTTGGGTATCTGCGTGAACCCTTGTGCTACAAGACTTGCTCTATGTTTCACCACCTCGTTGTTCTCAATTCTGTTTCTAGAAGAAAACCGGTGTAGGTATTGCTTATGTGAATACCTTCCCTTTATTGAGCAAGATTATTTCTACCTAGATTATACCCTTTGCTTGAGTTCAGTCCGAGTGTTGTTCACACTTTGCCATGGCCATGGTCTTTGGACCTGAATCATGTGAAAGGTTTTTGCAATCTAGTTGAGAAATGTATGTCGACAATTGTAGACTTCCGGTTATATGTTTCTCCAGAATCTATATATGTATATATAGTTGATGGAAATATCGTTACCCATGGTGACTGCTCGCGATTTCCCAATGCGATTGAGCCGGGTATTCCGATGTCCCGGTCATTGTGTGCACTATGACCTGGGTTGGTGGAGGTTTCCCATCCACTGGGTGTATACTACACATTAGGTGTCTGTCAACGTGAAATTGACTTGCATTTACTGATTCAGAGGCCTCGATATCCTTGCTTGCGAGAAGCTGAATCCTGATGTACTATTGCCGTACTTCTCCCCCTATTGCTTTGAACGGGGAGTTGAGTGGTTTTAGTTGGTACCTCCACTCTTTCCGACATATTTTTGTAGGATTGTAGGATTGTGTGACACCTTTATAGTCAGTAAATGAATCTGGCAGGTTATTAGCAATGTGTTGCAAATCTTCTGAACGCATGGTTCAGATCTTTGAGTACGTGGATTTGAGGCAGAAATGTGTTGAACATTCCACTAATTTCCTGGCATTCTTTATGGTACTTGAACTCTCCCTCTAATGCCTGAAAATGTTCCTCATTGAATCAGCATGCTGACCTTGAATAACTCCCCATATGAGGGGCTTGGGGTATTGACGGAAATACAGTTATTCCTCACATAGATCCCAACTATATGCTGAGGGGCCAATGATGTATGCCGGGGTGGTGATATCGGTGTGTAACCGAATTACCACAGATGGGAAATACTTGGTAGATTTCCACGTATCAAAGATAAAGGGGAATAATATTATGCAGTTTGGTCATGAGCGTGTAAAACTACATGACTCCAACGTAAAGTTGGTAAGTTGCAATTCCAAAGTAAAAACGATGCAATGAGCTTAATTCTTTGGATAAAGGATTCCACCAAACCATTTTGAGTCTAGACATTAGGACAAAGTGCTAAACTTCTATCCTAGGGCCATAGTGAAGGCACGCAAGGAGAATTCTGCAATGTTGTCCATTCGATTTGCTTGAAATCAATGGTCAGGATAATCTGCCAATGGTTTTCGTGTGGATAAAGGCACACTTGAGACCATCGTGTAGATGTGTCTTTCAAAAACCATGGATACCTGAATAGTCTAGTCAATGGTTGGGAAGAGCCACTTACCTCGACTTGATGCATTCAAGGAGTTTGAGTGGTTCAGCATAGACTTTAAGGTGCGCGAGCCTTAAAATTAGCTTCCCTGTGTCACATGCAGTACACATAAAATCCAAATATTGTTAGAGTTTAGCATCATAATAGTCATAAACCAATGGAATTGCTGATAGTTTCTGTTTCAACCCAATGCCACGATGACCAAGGTGAGTATGCCAAGTTTGTCATGCAAAAGACATTCTGGAAAACTATCTTGTACGCAACATGTGCTACGGGTTTTGTAGTATGTGTAGTACAATCAAGACGATAAGGAGATAATGTGTTTGCCATATCCGTATATGGTGAAGAGAAAATATTCCTCTTTGTTGTCATCATAAGTTTCGCTATGGAAACTATTTTGACGGATATCTCCATAGTTCAGTGGGGTACGAGTTGAACCATGACACAATTAAGCGTCCTTGATGGCACATGAGTACCCATAGGGATAGTAATATGACCCGAGTTGAGTCAACAATTACCTCATCGCGTCTAGCAATTTTTAAAATATCCCCTTTCTCTTAGTAAGAGTGAAAACATTTCCCTAAGTATGAAGTTTGTGGTGCATATGTCCACAAGGCACATATCCTTTCATCAGATTGACCCCCGTAGAAGTCTATATATAGACTTGAAGATTCTCAATATGAAAATCTCGATTGTATATATAGAATACATACAATTTATTTTGTACCAAAGTGCTGATACAATATATTGTGATATACAATATATGATGACAACAATACTTATCTTCTTATTGCAACATCAGAAATGGACATAAATTATATTGACCACTCAGGAGACTGAGAGACTATTCATAGTCTCCAAACATGTCGGTTGAGGCATATTCAACCATCACGTTCTCCGTGCCCATAGGGCCCCATCAGCGCTGGTGATGTCGGGTTGAAGGTTGAAGTGAGCTTCAAATCTTTGCCCTTGAGGTCCTTTACGTCCCAGGGATTGCCAATACAGAATAATCAGATGCGGAGATCTGGATCGATATAATGCCTTACGATGTACAAGGCAACATACTATCCCACGACATCACTAGCGCATATTATCCCACGAGACACAAGAGCGATCATGATATCCATGGCCCAGGTAGGGCACTAGTGGCCATTGAGGGCGAATGCCTCAAATTCTCTAGCCATCGGTTACCAGAGATAATTAATTTACGACCAGTAAATTAAATACCATCATGGTTAATGTTGTACTGAATTTTGCAAAATTAATATAATTTCAAGAAGTTGGCTTGAAATCATTAGTGTGAATCTCAAATTGCAAGTATGACACCTTGAAGATAATCTCCAAAATGGAGTAGATCTCGCAGCACTAGGGAGTATAATCTGACGGAATCAGTAGATACTCACTCCTAATGCCTTATGTCATGACTTAATAAAATGTGTGGGAGGGCACTTTGTAAAGCAATCATAATGTCGGAATGACAAAATGTAGGCTTTAACAGTAGTGGTGATAATCTGCAAAGCAGTAGATCTACACATGAAAGAACATGTGCTGCCCCCATGTTTGGTTTTGGTAATTGATGACAATCTCTATGGACTAATGGTTGCCTTGAGTTATATTTGAAGGGTTTGTCCATAGGCTTTGCTTGTAGACCATTTGTTGGTCTCAAGGTGATTTGAAGAAGAATATGTGTTGACCAAGGTACTATTCAAGGATTTATCCAACGATTGGTCATGTGAGTGTTGAGCCTAGTGCAAAGCATGTCTTGAAGAAGAAGATTCAAGACATCATCCTAATGAAGAGAGTTGGAAAGATTCAAGGTTGATCAAGACTAAATATGAAGAGTGATTCAAGTTGATCAACACACAAAGCGTAGAAGAGATGTACCGAGTGGGATCAAGTGATCTCACGGTATGGTAAGCATTGTGCATTACGCTTTGTGTACTAACCCATGTTCTATGCGAGAGTTCTATGTGGGGTTAGGTATGTTTCCATGGGCTTGCATCAAGAGGAAGATCTCATTCAACCCATGGAGGATGACATCAAGTGGTGATCGTCATCAAGATTGCGGTGTGCAAGTTCAAGTGGAGCATCACGAAGAGATCACTGCTTGAAGCTTGCCGTCCATTGTGGTGACAATGGACTTGTGAAGATGTGCCGAAGAGTGGCTCACCCATAGTGGAGTATGGGGGAGCAATCAACTAGTCTTCATCGAGCCGGCGCAATCAAGAAAGGTGGTCCAACTTGAGGAGGTCAAGATTGTCATCATCTAGCTCAAGTGGACTATGCGCAAGGCAAAGGTTTGCCCTTGATAGGTTTTCTATTTTACCGGTCTCATGGTGGTAGTTGGGAGACCGGGTTATAGGATTGATAGCCGTACTATCAAGGGGGGCTCTCAAGTGAGTAGCTTGATCGTATCGTTCGTAGAGAGCTCAAACCATTGCATCATTGCATCATCTTTCTTGGTTCTTGTTTGGTGTTTCTCTTTGTGAGTTTTTGAGCTTATGGTCATCTTCATGACAAGCTCGAGTTCATCGAAAACAGAGTTCATATATGCATCTTCTTTGATGTTTTCGATGTTGGAGTTTATGCCGGTTCTTCATTCATAGAGGTTTCTCATCTCTATATCTTAGGCATATCTCCCCTGCCACTGTCGCTGTTGGATAGTATTTGTCGTCATCTATCCAACAAGCTTGAGTTTGCTCAATTCGGAGCTCATTTGCAGAAGTTATGGCAGTTTCAGTCTCTGGACAGTTTTCTTGTCACCCAAGCGGTAGTACCGCTCGGTACCACGGTAGTACCGCTTATGCGGTAGTACCGCTGTGGTCTACCGCAGTGAGTACCGCTTGTGGGAATTTCTTCTGTTGCCCATTCTTGGTGAGCGGTAGTAGCACGGTAGTAGCACAGTAGTACCGCTTATGCGGTACTTCCGCTTTCTACTACCGCTTCCAGTACCGCTTGCTGAAATTCTTCTGGTGCCCTGTTTTTCCTTAGCGGTAGTAGAGCGGATGTTGGGCGGTAGTGCCGCTTGCGGCGGTAGTACCATTCCAGTACCGCTCCACTACCTCGTTTCTGGGCTGTTCTACGAACCTTTGCGGTAGTACCGCTTGTGGGGGCGGTAGTACCGCTTTGTGCGGCACTACCGCGCTCTTGTGCTTGCTGTACTCACTGGCTTCGGCTGGTAGTACCGCTCTAAGCGGTAGTACCGCTCCTTGGAGCGGTAGTACCGCTTGAGTGCGTCCAGCACAGGTAACGGTTCGATTTGGTGGGGGGTTATAAAAGGGGGTCTTCTTCCCCCTTGCCCCCAACGGTTCTTTTATCCCCTTGCAGCTCTCTCTCCTCCATTGTTGACCTTCTAGAGCTTTGCTATCTCTCCATCCCTCCAATGATTCTTGCTCCTTCTTGAGGGAATAGAGAGAGGAGATCTAGATCCATCTTTCCACCAATCACTTTCTCCTCTATGTGAGGGAAACCTTGTGGATCTAGATCTTGGAGTTCTTGGTGTTCTCCTTGTTCTTCCTCTCACTTTCCTCCATAGCTTTTGTTGCTTTGGTGGGATTTGAGAGAGAGGGACTTGAGCACTTCGTGTGTTCTTGCCATTGCATTAGTTGCATCGGTTTGAGTTCTCCACGGTGATACGTGGAAGTTAGTAGTTGAGAAGCTTATTACTCTTGGGTGTTTGTGCACCCTAGAGCTTGTTCCTCTTGGGTGCCTTGGCGCCCTAGACGGCTTGGTGGTGCCTCGGAGCTCAATCATTGTAGTGTAAAGCTCCGGGCAAGCGTCGGGGTCTCCAATTAGGTTGTGGAGATCGCCTCGAGCAATTTGACGGGTACCGGTGACCGCCCCCAAGGGTTGCCAAAGTGTACGGGTTCGGTGACCGCCCTCAAGGGTTGCCATTTGTACGGGTTCGGTGACCGCCCTCAAGGGTCCCTTAGTGGAATCACGGCACCTTGCATTGTGCGAGGGCGTGAGGAGAATACGGTGGCCCTAGTGGCATTGTTGGGGAGCATTGTGCCTCCACACCGCTCTAACGGAGATTAGCATCCGCAAGGGTGTGAACTTCGGGATACATCGTCGTCTCCGCGTGCCTCAGTTATCTCTTACCCGAGCCCTTTACTTATGCACTTTACTTTGTGATAGCCATATTGTTTCTTGTTATATATCTTGCTATCACTTAGTTGTTTATCTTGCTTAGCATAAGTTGTTGGTGCACATAGGTGAGCCTAGTCGATTTAGGTTTTGTGCTTGACAAATTAAACGCTAGTTTTATTCCGCATTTGTTCAAGCCTAAACCGTAATTATATTAAAGCGTCTATTCACCCCCCCCCTCTAGGCGACATCCACGATCTTTCAACACACTACCTTGTGATCCCAATACATCAATTCGAAAAAGCCACTTTGAATTTTGCATCCATATCTGCAAGAAATTTAAAATCTCAATTGCAAATAGATGTAATTAATCTCGAGACGTGACAAACGAGGAAATATATTACATCAACTTAGGATCTGGAATACATATGGTACTCAACAGAAAAACATTACTAATGTAATGAATAATAATGATGTTGCAAACTTGATGCTCAAGTGTAAAACTTGAATTGTATAGTATAGACCTCAAATTAAATGAGATGATCTTGTATCAAGTTGCAAGATAATTCAGTGGGGTGAATTAATATTTTGCGAGAGAAAATTAATCTCAATCGCAATGAGATTGTTTTGTGAGGAAAATATATATATTTCTCAATCACAAATCAATACTCCCTCCGTCCCTTTATGTAAGGTGTATTTGTTTTTTGAAAAGTCAAATGAGGTCATGTTTGACCGAGTTTTTAGAAAAATATATTAACATCCACGATACAAAATTTATACCATATCATCCATCATCAAAAGTAGTTTCATATTTTATGTATTTGGTATTGTAGACGTTGTTAGTTTATTCTATAATCTTGGTCAAACATTCAAATGGTTGACTTGCACGGAAAACAATACACCTTATATTGTGGAATGGAGGGAGTATTGTTGTGCGAGAAAACTTAATCTCAATCGCAAAACAAAACAACGAAGAGATAAGGCTCCATCGGCTTTCTCTGTGTGGTTACGAATCAAAGATTTGTTTTGGCTTTGTACACCACTACACCGCCGTTGTGTGGGAACGGCGTCGAGTCGCCGGCAAGGGATGATGGGGGGCGAGCCATGCTGCCGCTACGGGAGGGGCTCTCCGAGCCGGGCCATCCTCCGCTGCATCCAGCACCATAGGCGGCACGCCTTGGGTGGCCGCGCCGTTGCCGAGAGCCGACGAGGCTACGCTGCCTTGCCGTGCGCTGGATGGCACGGTTGCGTGCGCCGCCGGCCTGAGGTGGCCTCGGGCGCCAGCTCGCCGCCACGTCGCCGGGAGTCGTGCCGGAGGGAGAGTCGCCGTGCCTAGCATTGGAGGGACAAGAAGCATCACCGGCGCTGGGCGCCGCGCGCCGGAGGGCGCTGCTCCGTAGGGAGCCGCCTCCGACGTCGTGCGCCAAGGCGACGCCGACCGCTGGCAGTGGACTCGAGCACCAGGCATGGGAAGGGCCTCGCCGGGGCAAGACTTGCTTCGTGGCTGCCTGTTCATGGTAAAGCAAATATTTTGTAGCCATGAACGAAATTAGTAAAGTAGCACCTTGTTTGTCCGTAACAATTAGATGAAGACACTGATATTTGCGTGGTGCTTGACTCCGATTCAGTTCTCCCCCCCTCTGGATTTTCCTCTCGTGGAGTTCGTTGGAGATGAAAATCGCTGGAGTTGCCACCGCTCTGCTCCAAGGACACTGCTATTCGTGTTGGGGAACGTTGCATGGGAAACAAAAATTTTCCTACGCACACACAAGATCTATCCATGGTGATGAGCATCTACGAGAGGGAGAGTAAATCTACATACCCTTGTAGATCGCTAAGCGGAAGCGTTTAAGAAACGCGGTTGATGTAGTCGAACGTCTCCGCGATCCAAATCGCAAGTCGTCCCTCGATCCGATCACGAACTAGCGCCGAACGGACGGCACCTCCGCGTTCAACACACGTACGGCTTGATGACGCCTTCACCTCCTCGATCCAGCAAGCGATGGTGAAGTAGTGGTTGAGTTCCAGCAGCATGACGGCGTGGTGATGGTGGTGAGCAACAATCTCTGCAGGGCTTCGCCAAGCGCTACGGAGATTATGACGGAGGAACTAGAGGGTTAGGGTTGCCGCACACGGCTTGGGGAAATCTTGATGTGTTCCGGGTGCTAGCCCTGCCCCTCTATTTATATGTTGAGCCCTGGGGTCGAAACTTGGAGAAAGAGCCTCCTCAAAGTCGGTTTGGAACAAAAGGAAGAGTCCTTCTCGGATTCCAGTACCAAACGCCACGGTTCCCGGCGTCTGGCCCAGACGCCATGGGCCTCGGCGTCTGGCCCAGGGCCAGACGCCAGGGTTCCTGGCGTCTGGACCCTGCCCTCTGCAAAACTGCCTTTTGCTAACGCCCCGTGAGTCTCACCTCTTGGCCCAAACATATCGTCCAATATATCGATCTTTACCTCTCGGACATTCCGAGACTCCTCGTCATGTCTGTGATCTCATCCGGGACTCCGAACAACTTTCGGTCACCAACATAACAACTCAACTATACTTATATCGTCACCAAACGTTAAGTGTGTAGACCCCGCGGGTTCGAGAACTATGTAGACATGACCGAGACACCTCTACGGTCAATAACCAATAGCGGGACCTGGATGCCCATATTGGCTCCTACATATTCTACGAAGATCTTTATCGGTCGAACCTCTATGTCAAGGATTCAGTTAATCTCGTATGCTGTTCCCTTTGTTCTTCGGTATGTTACTTGCCCGAGATTCGATCGTCGGTATCTCTATACCTAGTTCAATCTCGTTACCGGCAAGTCTCTTTACTCGTTCCGTAATACAAGATCTCGTGGCTAACACTTTAGTCACATTGCTTGCAAGGCTCATTGTGATGTTGTATTACCGAGTGGGCCCTGAGATACCTCTCCGTCACACAGAGTAACAAATCCCAGTCTTGATCCATGCCAACCCAACAGACACCCTCGGAGATACCTGTAGAGCACCTTTATAGTCACCCAGTTACGTTGCGACGTTTGATACACACAAGGTACTCCTCCGATGTCAGGGAGTTGCATGATCTCATGGTCATAGGAACAGATACTTGACATGCAGAAAACAATAGCAATAAACTGACACGATCAAATGCTACGTTCTTAGTTTGGGTCTTGTTCATCACATCATTCTCCTAATGATGTGATCCCGTTATCAAATGACATCTCATGTCAATGGCTAGGAAACCTTAACCATCTTTGATCAACGAGCTAGTCAACTAGAGGCTTACTAGGGACACAGTGTTGTTTATGGACCCACACATGTATTTGAGTTTCCAATCAATACAATTATAGCATGGATAATAAATGATTATCATGAACAAGGAAATATAATAATAACCAATTTATTATTGCCTCTAGGGCATATTTCCAACAGTCTCCCACTTGCACTAGAGTCAATAATCTAGTTCACATCACTATGTGATTTACATTGTAATGAATCGAACACCCATGCAGTTCTGGTGTTGTTCATGTTTAGCCCTTGGAAGAGGTTTAGTCATCGGATCTGCAACATTTAGATCCGTGTGTACTTTGCAAATATTTATGTCGTCCTCCTTGATGTAATCGCGGATGGAATTGAAACGTCGCTTTATGTGTCTGGTCCTCTTGTGAAATCTTGGTTCCTTGGCTAGAGCAATGGCACCAGTATTATCACAAAACAGAGTCATTGGGTTAAGCGCACTAGGCACTACTCCAAGATCTGTCATGAACTCCTTCATCCAGACACCTTCCTTCGCCGCCTCCGAGGCAGCGATGTACTCCGCTTCGCATGTAGAATCTGCTACCACGCTTTGCTTGGAACTGCACCAGCTAACCGCACCCCCATTAAGAATAAACACGTATCCGGTTTGAGACTTAGAGTCATCCGGATCAGTGTCAAAGCTTGCATCGACGTAACCCTTTACGACGAGCTCTTGATCACCTCCATAAACGAGAAACATATCCTTAGTCCTTTTCAGGTACTTCAGGATATTCTTGACCGCCGTCCAGTGTTCCATTCCTGGATCACTTTGAAACCTTCCGACCATACTTATGGCAAGGCTGACATCGGGTCTTGTGCACAGCATTGCATACATGATAGAGCCTATGGCCGAAGCATAGGGGATGACACTCATCTTTTCTCTATCTTCTGCAGTCACTGGGCATTGAGTCTTACTCAACTTCACACCTTGCAATACAGGCAAGAACCCCTTCTTGGACTGATCCATTTTGAACTTCTTCAAAACTTTGTCAAGGTATGTGCTTTGTGAAAGTCCTATCAAGCGTCTCGATCTATCTCTATAGATCTTGATGCCTAATATGAAAGCAGCTTCTCCTAGGTCCTTCATTGAAAAACTCTTGTTCAAATATTCCTTTACGCTTTCCAGCATTTCTATATTGTTTCCAATCAGTAATATGTCATCCACATATAATATTAGAAATGCTATAGAGCTCCCACTCACTTTCTTGTAAATACAAGCTTCTCCGTAAACTTGTATAAACTCGAACGCTTTGATCACCTCATCAAAACGAAGATTCCAACTCCGAGATGCTTGCACCAGTCCATAAATGGATCGCTGGAGTTTGCAAACTTTGTCAGCATTCTCTGGATCGACAAAACCTTCTGGTTGCATCATATACAACTCTTCCTTAAGGTAACCGTTAAGGAACGCTGTTTTGACATCCATCTGCCAAATTTCATAATCGAAAAAGGCAGCTATTGCTAACATGATTCTGACGGACTTAAGCATCGCTACGGGTGAGAAGGTCTCATCGTAGTCAACTCCTTGAACTTGTGAAAAACCCTTTGCCACAAGTCGAGCTTTATAGACGGTGACATTACCGTCCGCGTCCGTCTTCCTCTTAAAGATCCATTTGTTCTGAATGGCCTTACGCCCTTCAGGTAATACTTCCAAAGTCCATACTTTGTTTTCATACATGGATCCCATCTCGGATTTCATGGCCTCTAACCACTTCTCGGAATCCGGGCCCATCATCGCTTCTCCATAGCTCGTAGGTTCATCGTTGTCTAACAACATGACCTCTAAGACAGGGTTGCCGTACCACTCAGGAGCAGTACGCGTCCTTGTCGACCTACGAGGTTCGATAGTAACTTGATCCAAAGCTTCATGATCATCATCATTAACTTCCTCTTCAGCTAATGTAGGCTCCACAGAAACAACTTTCTGTACTGCGCTACTCTTAGGTTGAAGTAAAGGTTCAACAACCTCATCAAGTTCTATCTTCCTCCCACTCAATTCTTTCGAGAGAAACTCTTTCTCAAGAAATGTTCCGTTTTTAGCGACAAACACTTTGCCTTCGGATCTGAGGTAGAAGGTATACCCAACTGTCTCTTTTGGGTATCCTATGAAGACGCATTTCTCCGCTTTGGGTTCCAGCTTTTCAGGCTGAAGCTTTTTGACATAAGCATCACATCCCCAAACTTTAAGAAACGACAGTTTTGGTTTCTTGCCAAACCAAAGTTCATATGGCGTCGTCTCAACGGATTTCGATGGTGCCCTATTTAAAGTGAATGCAGCTGTCTCTAATGCATAACCCCAAAACGATAGTGGCAAATCGGCAAGAGACATCATAGATCGCACCATATCCAATAAAGTTCGATTACGACGTTCGGACACACCATTACGCTGTGGTGTTCCAGGCGGTGTCAGTTGTGAAACAATTCCACATTGTCTTAAGTGACTGCCAAACTCATAACTCAGATATTCTCCTCCTCGATCAGATCGTAGGAATTTAATCTTCTTGTTACGATGATTCTCAACTTCACTCTGAAATTGTTTGAACTTTTCAAATGTTTCAGACTTATGTTTCATTAAGTAAATATACCCATATCTACTTAAGTCATCAGTGAAGGTGAGAAAGTAACGATAACCACCCCGCGCCTCAATACTCATCGGACCACACACATCAGTATGTATGATTTCCAATAAGTCACTTGCCCGTTCCATTGTTCCAGAGAACGGCGTTTTAGTCATCTTGCCCATGAGGCATGGCTCACATGTGTCAAGTGATTCAAAATCAAGTGACTCCAAAAGTCCATCAGCATGGAGCTTCTTCATGCGTTTTACACCAATATGACCTAAACGGCAGTGCCACAAGAAAGTGGTATTATCATTATCAATTCTACATCTTTTGGCATCAATGTTATGAACATGTGTATCATTACTATCGAGATTCAATAAGAATAAACTCCTCACATTGGGTGCATGACCATAAAAGATATTACTCATATAAATAGAACAACCATTATTCTCTGATTTAAATGAGTAACCGTCTCGCAATAAACAAGATCCAGATATAATGTTCATGCTTAACGCAGGCACCAAATAACACTTATTTAGGTTCATCACTAATCCCGACGGTAATCGAAGAGCGAGCGTGCCGACGGCGATCACATCAACCTTGGAACCATTTCCCACGCGCATCGTCACTTCGTCCTTTGCCAGCCTCCGTCTATTCCGCAGTTCCTGTTTAGAGTTGCAAATATGAGCAACCGCACCGGTATCAAATACCCAGGCACTACAACGAGAGTTGGTAAGGTACACATCAATAACATGTATATCATATATACCTTGTTTGTTGTTGGCCGCCTTCTTGTCAGCCAAATACTTGGGGCAGTTTCGCTTCCAGTGTCCAGTTCCCTTGCAATGAAAACACACAGTTTCTGGTTTGGGTCCAGCCTTGGGTTTCTTCACGAGAGGAGCAACTGTTCTGCCACTCTTCTTGGAGTTACCCTTCTTACCCTTGCCATTTTTCTTGAAACTAGTGGTTTTATTGACCATCAACACTTGATGCTCCTTCTGAATTTCAGACTCAGCGGCTTTCAGCATCGCAAACAGCTCGGCGACTGACTTGTTCATCCCGTGCATGTTATAGTTCAACACGAAGCTCTTGTAGCTAGGTGGCAATGATTGAAGAACTCTGTCAGTGATAGCCTCTGGCGGAAGGGGCATCCCCAATTCAGCCAGACGGGTGGAGTATCCAGACATTCTGAGCACGTGATCACTGATAGACCCGTTCTCCTCCATCTTGCAAGCATAGAACTTATCGGAGATCTCATATCTCTCGATCCGGGCATTCTTCTGAAAGATAAACTTCAACTCCTGGAACATCTCATATGCTCCATGACGTTCAAAACGTCTTTGAAGTCCCGGTTCTAAGCCATACAACATTGCACATTGAACTATTGAGTAATCATCAGAACGAGCCTGCCAGGCGTTCACAACGTCTAGAGACTCAACTGGAGCGGGTGGATCACCAAGCGGTGCATCAAGGACATAAGCTTTCTGGGAAGCCGTAAGGATAATCCTTAGATTACGGGCCCAGTCCACAAAGTTACTTCCATCATCTTTCAACTTAGCTTTCTCTAGGAACGCATTAAAATTCAGGGGTGCTACTGCGCGAGCCATGATCTACAACATAAATATAGCAAAGACAACTTAGACTATTGTTCTAGATAATGAGTTTAGTTAATCATATTACTTAAAAACTCCCACTCAAATTGACATCCCTCCGGTCATTCGAGTGTAACATGATCCAAATCCACCAACTCAAGTCCGATCATCACGTGAGTTGAGGTGGTTTCAATGGTGACCATCTTCATGTTGATCATATCTACTATATGACTCATGTTCGACCTTTCGGTCTCTTGTGTTCCGAGGCCATGTCTGTACATGCTAGGCTCGTCAAGTTTAACCCAAGTGTTCTGCGTGTGCAACATGGCTTGCACCCGTTGTATGTGAACGTGGAGTCTATCACACCCGATCATCACGGCGTGTCTTGAAACGACGAACTTTCGCAACGGTGCACACTCGGGGAGAACACAATTTATCTTGAAATTTAAGTGAGGGATCACCTTATAATGCTACCGTCGTCCTAAGCAAAATAAGATGCATAAAAGGATTAACATCACATGCAAATCATAAGTGACATGATATGGCCATGAACTTGTGCTTTTGATCTCCATCTCCAAAGCACCGGCATGATCTCCATCGTCACCGGCATGACACCATGATCTCCATCATCTTGATCTCCATCAACGTGTCGCCATAAGGTTGTCGCGCCGACTGTTGCTTCCACGACTATTGCTAACGTTTAGCGATAAAGTAAAGCATTACATAGCGCTTAATGATTGACACGCAGGTCATACAATAATTAAAGACAACTCTATGGCTCCTGCCAGTTGCCGTACTCATCGACATGCAAGTCGTGATATTCTATACAACACATGATCATCTCATACATCACATATATCTCATCATGTAATTGGCCATATCATATCACATCATACCCTGCAAAAACAAGTTAGACGTCCTCTAATTGTTGTTGCAAATTTTACGTGGCTGCTACGGGTTTGCAAGAACCGTTCTTACCTATGCAAAACCACAACATGGTGTAGTGATTGCTTTTTGATCTTCTAAAAGAACCCTCTTCATTGAAATCGATTCAACTAAAGTGAGAGAGACAGACACCCGCTAGCCATCTTTATGCAACGAAGTTACATGTCAGTTGAAGGAACCTGTCTCGCGTAAGTGTACGTGTAATGTCGGTCCGGGCCGCTTCATCTCACAGTACCGCCGAATCAAATATCAACTAGTAACGGCAAGCAATATGTATACACCCACGCCCACAACTCGTTTGTGTTCTACTCGAGATCTCATCTACGCATAGACCTGGCTCTGATACCACTGTTGGGGAACGTTGCATGGGAAACAAAAAATTTCCTACGCACACACAAGATCTATCCATGGTGATGAGCATCTACGAGAGGGAGAGTAAATCTACATACCCTTGTAGATCGCTAAGCGGAAGCGTTTAAGAAACGCGGTTGATGTAGTCGAACGTCTCCGCGATCCAAATCGCAAGTCGTCCCTCGATCCGATCACGAACTAGCGCCGAACGGACGGCACCTCCGCGTTCAACACACGTACGGCTTGATGACGCCTTCACCTCCTCGATCCAGCAAGCGATGGTGAAGTAGTGGTTGAGTTCCAGCAGCACGACGGCGTGGTGATGGTGGTGAGGAACAATCTCTGCAGGGCTTCGCCAAGCGCTACGGAGATTATGACGGAGGAACTAGAGGGTTAGGGTTGCCGCACACGGCTTGGGGAAATCTTGATGTGTTCCGGGTGCTAGCCCTGCCCCTCTATTTATATGTTGAGCCCTGGGGTCGAAACTTGGAGAAAGAGCCTCCTCAAAGTCGGTTTGGAACAAAAGGAAGAGTCCTTCTCGGATTCCAGTACCAAACGCCACGGTTCCCGGCGTCTGGCCCAGACGCCATGGGCCTCGGCGTCTGGCCCAGGGCCAGACGCCAGGGTTCCTGGCGTCCCCTCTGCAAAACTGCCTTTTGCTAACGCCCCGTGGGTCTCACCTCTTGGCCCAAACATATCGTCCAATATATCGATCTTTACCTCTCGGACATTCCGAGACTCCTCGTCATGTCCGTGATCTCATCCGGGACTCCGAACAACTTTCGGTCACCAACATAACAACTCAACTATACTTATATCGTCACCAAACGTTAAGTGTGTAGACCCCACGGGTTCGAGAACTATGTAGACATGACCGAGACACCTCTACGGTCAATAACCAATAGCGGGACCTGGATGCCCATATTGGCTCCTACATATTCTACGAAGATCTTTATCGGTCGAACCTCTATGTCAAGGATTCAGTTAATCTCGTATGTTGTTCCCTTTGTTCTTCGGTATGTTACTTGCCCGAGATTCGATCGTCGGTATCTCTATACCTAGTTCAATCTCGTTACCGGCAAGTCTCTTTACTCGTTCCGTAATACAAGATCTCGTGGCTAACACTTTAGTCACATTGCTTGCAAGGCTCATTGTGATGTTGTATTACTGAGTGGGCCCTGAGATACCTCTCCGTCACACAGAGTAACAAATCCCAGTCTTGATCCATGCCAACCCAACAGACACTCTCGGAGATACCTGTAGAGCACCTTTATAGTCACCCAGTTACGTTGCGACGTTTGATACACACAAGGTACTCCTCCGATGTCAGGGAGTTGCATGATCTCATGGTCATAGGAACAGATACTTGACATGCAGAAAACAATAGCAATAAACTGACACGATCAAATGCTACGTTCTTAGTTTGGGTCTTGTTCATCACATCATTCTCCTAATGATGTGATCCCGTTATCAAATGACATCTCATGTCAATGGCTAGGAAACCTTAACCATCTTTGATCAACGAGCTAGTCAACTAGAGGCTTACTAGGGACACAGTGTTGTTTATGTACCCACACATGTATTTGAGTTTCCAATCAATACAATTATAGCATGGATAATAAACGATTATCATGAACAAGGAAATATAATAATAACCAATTTATTATTGCCTCTAGGGCATATTTCCAACAATTCGTCCGTTCTTCTGGTGTGGCCGCCTCCGACGTCGAGTGCCAAGGTGACGCTGACCGCCGCTCTGCAGCGGGTTCAAGCACCGCGCGTGGGATATGCCTTGCCTGGGGCCGAGGGTTCCATGCTGGGAGCCACTCCGCCTTGGGCGGATGCGACGCCGAGTCGCTCTGGATTTCACCGTTGGCGATCGATTTGGATCGAATGTCTTCGATCTGTTCGCCAGAGTCGCTCAGGGAAGAGCGTGCTGATAACGTGTTTAATTGTAACACTATGGAGAATCCTTCGGAAGTAGGCCATCTCCCCCTAAAAATTAAGCCTGTGGAGTAAAGTTGGTGGAGTAAATGTGGCCGCAACTAACCGATCCCTTATAGTTAGTGGAGTAAAAATCAAAATTGTGTCTATTTTGTGTCCTAGCCGCATCAACTTCAAACACTACACAATATATATCATGAGAATATTAAAA
This sequence comes from Elymus sibiricus, assembly GCA_039707655.1. NCBI lineage: Eukaryota > Viridiplantae > Streptophyta > Magnoliopsida > Poales > Poaceae > Elymus > Elymus sibiricus. Next base: position 110,203,570 of record CM077670.1, read on the forward strand.
TTAAAACATGCATAACATAACCGTTATAACATATAGTTTCATAATCACGAATTTCAAATAAAAACATGCAAGTTCATCCAAAAGCCATCACTTCAAACACAATGCTTGATCCAAAATCACTACAAATATAGCATGTATATGTTGTGGATCGAGCCAACCAATGGCATGCACCACCCTCCCCTCGACCACCACCATCACTCAAACGAGGTCCTCGGCGAAGAAATCAACTCCACCATCCACTCGGCCACCATCACCACCGCCACCCCCTCGGCCACCACCATCACCACCATCAACACCAACACCCCCTCGGCCACCACCATCAACACCATCACCGCCACCACCACGTTGGCCACCACCAACATTCCGAAGAGCGGCTTCCAAGATCTCTCCATGAGTGAGCTCCCAATACTTCCTTGCGGTTTCATCCATTGTGTTTGGATTCATAAACATGATAGCACGTTCTTCGGCCTTCTTGGGATCACAAATCCTCTCCTTCTCAAGTGCAAGCCTACGCTCCTCCGCCTTCATCTTACTCTCTTCGGTTGCCAACTTGGCCTTCAATTTCTCATCCTCGAACATCTTGAGCTCATTCCACCTCGCCATCTTCTCTTCTTTGCGTTCGGACGCCAACACCTTCTTGGTCTCGATCATTGCCACAAGTTCTTCTTTGTAAGTGCCACTGAATGCATTTCTCTTCTTTCTTTCTTTTGCAATCTTGTTTCCTTCCGGTCTGTTGTTGGCATCTTCATCAACCTCGTCGTCATCCTCAACGGATATGCTCAACCTTGATCTCTTTGGAGTGGTCTCCGCGATTCTTTGGATCCACTTCTCGTTCTTGCATAGCTCTTTGTAGCAATGATGCAATGTGAAGGGCTTGTGGCCGAACTTGGTGTTTCTATGCTTGAATAGTTCTTGGATGTAGGGGCCATACTCCGCCACTTGCACACCGCTCGGTGGTGCATTATTCACTTGGTTGATGCAATCGGACCATCGGTTGCATTGGTCATGAATGGTGCTCCAACGATGCCCAAGAAAACCTTGCGTACGGCTTGATCGCACGTCCACGGAGTTGTTGTAGTGCTCGGCAATTCTCTCCCAAAACATAGTCTTGGTTTTATCCGTTTCACGTTGCATCCATGGAGATCGCGCACCAAGCATCGCAAAGAGTAAGATCCTCTTTTTGGTTGTAGTTGGCGGTGCGTGACCTTGACGCCCGCGTGCTTTCATCGGTCACCTCCACAACCTCCTCTTCCTCGGCCTCCTCCTCCTTCTCGGCCTCCTCCTCTTCCTCGGCCATCTCTTGCTCCATGTCTTGGGTCGCCTCTGAATGATGCCAAATGGAGTCGTAGTTGAGCTCATCAAGTCCAATGGTGGCCGAGGACTTCAAAGACGCTAAGAACTCGGCCGTGTTCATCTCCATGTAGGAAATATGCCCTAGAGGCAATAATAAATGTTATTATTTATCTCCATGTTCATAATTATGTTTATATTCCATGCTATAACTGCAATAGTTCTCGAGTCTACAATAAGCACGAGGCTCGGAGGAAAACTCATATGCACGTGTGGAATAATAAACGGTAAAATGTATTCCTAGTCTGGCCTCTAAGACTAGCTCAAGTGTTGCATGATGGTTCTATTTTCCTGATCATGGGCATGGCTATGCCGGCAACTTTGGGGACACAATGTTAGAAGAACACTTGTGGTTGAATCGACCCGAATTGATGTTATGCTATGAGATACATTCGTCACAAGTTAATGGTTAATAACACAGAGAAAGTTAACGTTTGCATGATTCCTTAGACCATGAGAGTATCGAGTTTCTTCATGCTTGCTTCATGAACTTTGGGGTTTGTTAAACGTCATCCGTAAATGGGTGGCTATTACGGCGGCTTACGGGTTCATGGAAAAGTATGTCAAGTAACTTGATAGCTCAAGATTGGGATTTGCTCCTCCGATGATGGAGAGATATCTCTGGGCCCTCTCGGTGTTATGGTATCCATCATCGTCTAGCCAGACACAATGTGATTTGATCACAGGGATGCCGCAACACGGGAACGAGAAAAGAGAACAAAACCGGTAACGAGGTAACTGGCATAGTGGACAAGTTGTTGATCCACGGGGATGCCGATAAATCTCACCTCGGGTGTTTTGTAACATATCGCGAAGCAAAAGGAATAGCATACGACAACCGGAGGTTCACTCGAATATTTATTTGTGTGGGTATAGGGGTCAATATGGGTGTCCACGGCTCCGATGTTGATCATTGATCGAAAAGTGTTCCGGGTCATGTCTATACTTCACCGAACCTATAGGGTCACACGCTTAAGGGTCATCTATCTGCTGAATACTAGACAGGGAGTCTGAGAGAAAGTCGCCGGAAAAGTTTCGGAGACAACACCGGAATAGTTTCGGTAAAACTGAAAAGTTGTTTCGGAGTATACCATTAAGTCAAATTGGTTTCGGCACACGCCTGGAAATTCTTGGAGGGTGCCAGAATTGTTCTGGAAACTTCTGGGATTTTTCCGGGATAAAAACCGGAAATGTTCCGGAGCTGCCGGAATCGGTTTGGTTGCTTTTCGCAGATGAAAATCACTAATCCGGAATTGTTTCGGAACGCGTCCAAAATCATTTTAGTGGGTACTGGAATTATTCTAAGACCCACAGAAATATTTTCGGATTTAACGGTTGCGGAAAAATGTTTCCGTGAATAGTGAAAATCACTTTATGGTTACTTTTTTGGAAAGCCACCTTTTAGGGCTTTCCCCAAAAGGCTTCTAGAAGGACTTAGGGACCAAGGAACCCCCTTTGGGGGCCCCCCATGAGGGTGGCCGGCCAAGGGTGGAGCTCCTCCATGGAGCTCCACATGCCATCCTTTTATGCCCTTTATGTGTGACATAAAGTGTGGGTGCTTTGGTATTTTAATATGCCAACTCTACCCCTTGGTTTTCCTATAAAAGAGGTGGAGAGGAGCTCTCCACACTCACTACAACTCTCATACACATGCCATGCATTATCTGGCTTTCTCTCTCCCTCCCATGAAATAGTTTCGTAGAGCCGAAAGGCTGTCTGGGTTCCGGCAGGAACTAGTTCTAGACGGCGAAGCCCTGCCGGATAGCTGACACCGTATGTGTGCAACCCCGTAGAGAGGTCGTAGGTTCAATCTTTTGCCCGAGGGGCTGTTCGAGGGTCCTCCTGAAGGGCTGTCCGAGTTACCGTTCGAGCTTCGAGGGTCCTCCCGAAGGGCTGTCCGTGACATCGTCCGGGGGACTGTCCGACCGCCTCCCGAAGGGCTGTCCGACGAGGGAGTACATCCTCGCGGTTGGGAGGTTGTAAATCCTAGCTGCGGGGATCTGCACCGTCGATCTACATCGACTCTACTTCCGCTGCGCTACGAGTCGGTAATGATCAGATCAAACCTTGTATGCAGTCTCCATAGTGGTCCTGGGCGTGCTCGCTGTACCGTTTTTTTTTTGTTTTCTGTCGCGTTCCCCTACAGTGGCATCAAGAGCCTTGCTATGCGTAGATGCAGGTTACTATCTAGAATACATAGAGATGTATGGGTATTGCATAATATAATTTTGTAGTAGATGAGATCTATTGCTGAAAATTATTTATGCGGGTGGCAGATGAAATCTGTTACTCGATGTTCTTGTTGCTTCCCTAGAATTTGCGTATTTCTGATCTTGAAACGGCATGGTGGAATTTCACAAAGTTCTGGCAATCCGCGATCCTGATTGATCAACGAAGTGCTATCAGTTCTTTGGGTTCCACCATAGTTGAGAGAAAGATGAAATTTCGAAGACTAAAGGGCAATGCAGATATGATCTGCACGGGGGTCATGCGTATGATGAAGTTCAGTATGGGGCTCGAGATTTTATTATCTCGTGTTTCATACACCTTGCAAAGTTAATCTAGCGACTTGAATAATCATACTTGATGATAAATGTTGGTAGCTGCGGTTTAAGTCAAAACCTTAGAAGCCACGTAAAAATAAATTTTTGCATAAACCGATTAGAGGCGTCTAACTTGGTTTTGCAGGATGTGCATGTGATGTGGTATAGCAGTGCTCATATTAATTCGATTATGTATGAGATGACTATATGATGTAAATTTACTAACATGACATGCGTGTCATGATTCGACATGATGGCTGGAGCCATATGATTGTCACTTTAATGACCTACGTGTCAACCTTAAGTAATGCACTTATTTTATTAGATATAGAGATAGCAATATTATCTGTTGCATCGGCAAGGTGGTGGCAATCTTCGCGAAGGTGAACACCGACGCAAATGCCAAAGACGAAGAAATACTAGACTTCTCCGTCAGAAGGGGCTATACCATATCATGCTATTATGAATTGCCTGAGATGTTTATCCCTCTTGATGCACCCTTCTTGATTGCGCGGTAGTCGCTTTTTATTAGGGTGATCTCTCACTTAAAATATCAAGTAGTTAGTGTTCTCCCAAGTGTAGCACCATCGCGGCACCTATCTCTTCGGGGCATCACATGATCTCCATGGGTGCGAACGATTAGAGAAGTGTGAGGCGGGTGAGTTGAGACCTCGCAGCAAGATCACTTGGTTGGCTTGACATTCATGCAGGACAGTCATGAGCTCGGAACACACACATCGAAAGATGAACAAGAATCACATAGAGATGTGATCGGCAAGTTTGCCTACCGATTGAAGTTCAAGCCATTTGTGTTTAGCTCGAACCGTGGCGCTGAATGGAAATGCGGGTCTTGTATCACTCACAATCAATTATGAGAGATATTGATTTGAGTGGGAGTGCACTTTAGAATTAATTCTTTTAATTCTTAGTGCAATTAATTATGGACACTGTCTAAAGTGTAAATTACATAATAGTTATAGAATAATGGCTCGCGTTTTCACCTTCCCTATTAAAGTTGAATAGCTGTTAAATATCTGGTTAAAACTTTACGGTTGGTAACGTAATGTGAGGATTGTCCTCAAGAGTGCCGAGAAGGACTTTGTCCTATCGCATGCTTTCGGTATTCTCCCGCTAATGCTATGGATGATGTGACTCTCGTCCTTCGATCCAAAAGCTAGAATTCCGTTACGGTCAAGTGCAATATGTTTGCTTCCATGAGACCCAAACTTCAAAAGTTTGGGATAGCTATGTGATACTCATGGAACTGAAAATTAGTTTCAGATACAAACAAAGGCTAAAAGATATGAAATATCCAGAGCAATGTTTGTTTTACAAAGTATTAGTAAAGTGTTTACTGGGCATTTGACTAATAAGAGAGGGATCTGGAAGAATGCCCGTCATATGATGAAGGTGAATAAAATAACAACTTAAAGAGAAAGAAAGTGTCCAAAGGGTGTTAGTGTGACTTACACGCCTAGGAAGTCCGGGGCTAACGCCACTCTTTAAATTGGGTGCTTCAGCTCATGTATGAAAGTCATACAAGTAATTGATGTATGGAAGGCTGGTCAAAAGAAATAGTTCTTGAGAATTGTGATTAAATTATTAGTCCGTAATTCTTGGGTATTGTGAGTTGACCACAAAGATACCCGCTCGATTGCATTCTGTTGCGACTCGATGCAAGAACTACTACGGCCTAAAAGACTTGCCGGAGTGAGGTTTAGATACGCGCTGGGAACATAGTAAATGTTACTATACCTTCCATCGGTGTATTACCTATGTATTTATTTTCATAATTCATTTTTTGGAGTTTAATACACTCTAGCCCATTGCATAAGGTATCTTGCAAGAAGGTTGTTCATAAGAGAACTTTTGATGTTCGGTGTTATGAATAACATAAGGGCCATACTTTCATTGTGAATGAGACGTATGTTATGAATATTGATAATAATACATTACCTCTGTATTTACTTTCATAATTCATTTTAGAGTTTTATACACTCTAGCCCATTTGCATAATGTTTGTTGCAAAAGTGTTGCTCATAAAAGAACAATTGTTGTTCAGTATTATGAATAACATAAGGGCCATACTTACATCATGGATGGGACGTATGTTATGAATATTGATGGTAATATGATACATCCATAACACTGACGCTAAATGTCGCAAGACTAAAAGAATACCACATATGTGTGGCACTGCATTTGGTCACATTGGAGAAACCAGCATGGAGAAATTCCATTATGATGGATTTTGAAGTCATTTGATTATGAATCATCTGACACTTGCAACTTTTGTCAGAAAAGTGAAATGACTAAAATACCGTTCACAGGCCATAAGGAACGAGCAACAAACTTATTGGTGATCATACATTTTGATGTGTGTAGTCCGATAAATGTTGTTGCTAGTAGTGGATTTGTCTATCTTCAGAAATGACTCAAGTAGATATATGGATATTTACTTGATGAGACATAAGTCTGGATCTTTTGAAGTCATTCAAAAGGTTTTCAAAAATGAAGTAGAAATTATTGTAATAAGAAAATTATGTTTCTACAATTAGATTGTGGAAAGGAATATTTGAGTTACAAGTTTAGCGAATGTCTGATGAGTTGTGAAAAGAGTTTCATAACTTACACCTCCCGGAACACCACTGTGAGTGGAATGCCCGTGAAGATGTAATCAAACCATTTATGACATGGTAAGATCAAAGATGACATAAATCAATTTGCCATTATCCCTTTTAAAGTAATGCTTTAGAGACTGCGGCTTTTACACTGAAAAGAGCACCATCAGATCTGTTGAAATGACGCCATGGTTTGGTACACCCAACCATGTTATATCTTTTCTTAACATTTGGGATATGGGGCTTGTGTAAATTTTTTACAAACCTATTCCAAATCAGACAAGTGCTACTTTGTAGGTTATCCCAAGTTATTGGGTATTCCTCCATCACTATATCGAGGCAAAAAGGTTTTGCCACAAAGAACGGTATGATTTTGAAGAAAATGGTTCTTGCAAAAAGGTGAGTGGGAGGACAGTGCAACTCGATGAGATAACAGTATCTTCGTCATTAGATCAAAGGAAATGAACCTTGGAAGTGATTCCAAAGTTTCCTACTGCGACTGATACGGAAGTCTCTACATGAGATGTATGGACTTCGGTCGAACTTGCAGCTGAACCACGTAGGTAAAACTCGTGCAAACCTCTCAGGTGCGCAAACGAGATATTGTTGTTAGGCAACAATATACCTACAATACACAAGGAAGCGTTGATGGGCCCTGACTCCGGAATTGGCTAAATGCCAATATAATCCGAGATAGTATCCATATAAATGATTCAAGATTAGATCTTGATAAACCCTTCGGAAGACTTAAAGTCTAACGAATATTAATGGAACTATAAACTGATACGGATAAAAATGTTTTATCCATAAAGCTCGACTTGTTGCTTATAACAAATTCAAGGAATTAACTACGGCGAGATTGTCTCTCCGTAGCGATGCTTAAAGTCGGTTTGGGTTAAACTAGCAATTGATACATATTTCAATCATGATATATGATACATGGATGCCAAAAGGATTTCCATGAGATGGAAATGCTACCTAGGACTTGCATGTGATACAGTCCAAGGTATTTTGTCTATCCAGAGGATGCTAGTGAGTATGCAAACTTCAGAGTTCCAGCAATGGACAAAAGAGAGCAAAATGGAGTTGGAATCTTCATTTTTGATGAAATAGTCAAAAGAGTTTGATTTCATCAATGGATAACGAAGATGCTTGTGGTTACAAGAAACTAAGTGGGAGCATAATAATATTTCTAAAAACTTTGTGTGCTTGACACATTGTTAATTGGAAATAATATAAATTTCTTGACACAAATTAGGACTTCATTGAAAATAGTTTTTTGATAAAGTGCTTGGGCTAAGTAGCCTTGATATTAGGCATGATTATCTACGGAGATAGTATTTCCTAATAGGCTAAAGCCAAAAATACATATTGACAAGATGCTAAAATAGTTTAGCATTAAAACGCCAAGGAGTGATTCTTGCCAAAGTCACATGGAAAGAGTTTTGCAAGACTCGGTGTCCTAAAAACACTGATGAGCAAAATAAATGATGGAGATTCCACACACTTTTGTGTTTGGATTAATCATGTATTCCATGGTATGTAAGACAACCAGATATGTCCAATACTCCCAAGTTGTTGCGAGTATAGATACCATAGTGATCAAAGTACTGATCATGGGACAACAATGAAAAATGTCGTTAAGTACTAAGGTAGCACTGATGACATGTTTTCTCGCAAGCAGAGATTATGAAGTGCCCATTGTAAGTAGTTACATCAATACAGTCTTCATCAATGCTCCATGCGATTTCGATTTAGGTAAGGGTTTTTGTGTAATACACGATATGGTGGCACGGTAGTTGGAAATTGTTCCAAACAGGTTACTGTGGCGAATTCTATAACAAAGACTAAGTATGTGGACGCTTTAGAAGCAACAAATAAGATGTTGAATCAAATAGTTCATTCATGAACTTAGTATGGTTCCAAGATGGCTTTGATCAATCGGACACTATTGCAGATAGTTGCTCCATAGCTCAGTCTGAGGAATCAAGGTTCGACCTGTGATTCACATATATACTAAGCCAAGTCCACACAAAATATGAATTTTGTGAAAGCGTGAAAATGCGAGGATATGCAAAGATACACACGGAGCTGAAGTTGTCAGATCCGTTGGACATCAGGCTATACCACATGCGAAGCATATTTTACACCAGTATGACATAGGTGTAAAGTGCATTAGCATTGACTGGATTATTGACTCTAGTGCAAGTGGGAGTCTGTAGGAAATATGCCCTAGAGGCAATAATAAATGTTATTATTTATCTCCATGTTCATAATTATGTTTATATTCCATGCTATAACTGCAATGGTTCTCGAGTCTACAATAACCACGAGGCTCGGAGGAAAACTCATATGCACGTGTGGAATAATAAACGGTAAAATGTATTCCTAGTCTGGCCTCTAAGACTAGCTCAAGTGTTGCATGATGGTTCTGTTTTCCTAATCATGGGCATGACTATGCCGACAACTTTGGGGACACAATGTTAGAAGAACACTTGTGGTTGAATCGACCCGAATTGATGTTATGCTATGAGATACATTCGTCACAAGTTAATGGTTAATAACACAGAGAAAGTTAACGTTTGCATGATTCCTTAGACCATGAGAGTATCGAGTTTCTTCATGCTTGCTTCATGAACTTTGGGGTTTGTTAAACGTCATCCGTAAATGGGTGGCTATTACGGCGGCTTACTGGTTCATGGAAAAGTATGTCAAGTAACTTGATAGCTCAAGATTGGGATTTGCTCCTTCGACGATGGAGAGATATCTCTGGGCCCTCTCGGTGTTACGGTATCCATCATCGTTTGGCCAGACACAATGTGATTTGATCACAGGGATGCCGCAACACGGGAACGAGAAAAGAGAACAAAACCGGTAACGAGGTAACTGGCATAGTGGACAAGTTGTTGATCCACGAGGATGCCAATAAATCTCACCTCGGGTGTTTTGTAACATATCGCGAAGCAACAGGAATAGCACACGGCAACCGGAGGTTCACTCGAATATTTATTTCTGTGGGTATAGGGGTCAATATGGGTGTCCACGGCTCCGATGTTGATCATTGATCGAAAAGTGTTCCGGGTCATGTCTATACTTCACCGAACCTATATGGTCACACGCTTAAGGGTCATCTATCTGCTGAATACTAGACAGGGAGTCTGAGAGAATGTCACCGGAAAAGTTTCGGAGACAACGGAAACGTTCCGGAGAGAACACTGGAATAGTTTCGGTAAAACTGAAAAGTTGTTTCGGAGTATACGATTAAGTCAAATTGGTTTCGGCACACGCCTGGAAATTCTTGGAGGGTGCCAGAATTGTTCTGGAAACTTCTGGGATTTTTCCGGGATAAAAACCGGAAATGTTCCCGAGCTGCCGGAACCGGTTTGGTTGCTTTTCGCAGATGAAAATCACTAATCCGGAATTGTTTTGGAATGCGTCCAAAATCATTTTAGTGGGTACTGGAATTATTCTAAGACCCACAAAAATATTTTCGGATTTAACGGTCGCGGAAAAATGTTTCCATGAATAGTGAAAATCACTTTATGGTTACTTTTTTGGAAAGCCACCTTTTAGGGCTTTTCCCAAAAGGCTTCTAGAAGGACTTAGGGACCAAGGAACCCTCTTTGGGGGGGCCCCCATGAGGGTGGCCGGCCAAGGGTGGAGCTCCTCCATGTAGCTCCACATGCCATCCTTTTATGCCCTTTATGCCCTTTATGTGTGACATAAAGTGTGGGTGCTTTGGTATTTTAATATGCCAACTCTACCCCTTGGTTTTCCTATAAATAGAGGTGGCGAGGAGCTCTCCACACTCACTCCAACTCTCATACACATGCCATGCATTATCTGGCTTTTTCTCTCCCTCCCACGAAATAGTTTCGTAGAGCCGAAAGGCTGTCTGGGTTCCGGCAGGAACTAGTTCTGGACGGCGAAGCCCTGCCGGATAGCTGACACCGTATGTGTGCAACCCTGTAGAGAGGTCGTAGGTTCGATCTTTTTCCCGAGGGGCTGTTCGAGGGTCCTCTCGAAGGGCTGTCCGAGTTACCGTTCGAGCTTTGAGGGTCCTCCCGAAGGGCTGTCCGTAACATCGTCCGGGGGACTGTCCGACCGCCTCCCGAAGGGCTGTCCGACGAGGGAGTACATCCTCGTGGTTGGGAGGTTGTAAATCCTAGCTGCGGGGATCTGCACCGACGATCTACATCGACTCTACTTTCGCTGCGCTACAAGTCGGTAATGATCAGATCAAACCTTGTATGCAGTCTCCATAGTGGTCCTGGGCGTGCTCGCTGTACCGATTTTTTTTGTTTTCTGTCGTGTTCCCCTACACTCCGCACTACGACAATAAAACAAAGAAACTACATCACCGTCGCTACAAACAAAGAAACTACATTATCGATCGGCCGAAAATGTTGGCATTTTAGTTTTTACCTTTTAGGCATTTCATCAAACACTTGGCGGCCGCGACCCTTGTTGCTGGATTTGGCCTGCGCCTGCACTGGAACAATGGCCTTAGGGGGCGCTGGAGTGGCTGCATGAGGAGCCGGCCTTGGACGAGGCGCCACTGCGGCCTTCTTCTTCCTCTTCTTCTTCCCGGCTGCCTCGGCGAGGGCCGTCGCCGCCGCCGTCGGCTTTTGAGCTCGTTTGGCCGCGGGAGGAGCGGCGAGCTGTGGCCGGAGAGGCGGTCTCCACCCCGGAGGCCATTGCCGCGATTGGAGGATGAGCTTGGACCTGGTGGTTCTTTGTCATGATCCCCAAAGTTTTCTTCGGCGCGGGCGGCGGCGCGTGGGTGGTTGATACGTCCAATTTGCATCATGATTTATTACTGTTAATTATTATATTTTTAATCATTATTTCACTTTATGGTACAATTCTTATGCCTTTTCTCTCTTATTTTGCAAGATTTACATGAAGAGGGAGAATGCCGGCAGCTGGAATTCTAGACCTGAAATAGCCACATCAGAGCTACCTAATCTACAGAGCTCCAATTGACCTAAAATTTCACAGAGATTTTTTATTGAATATATAAAAAATACTAGAGGAAAGAAATATCAGAGGGGACCCACCAGTTGCCCACAAGGCAACAGTGCGCGCCCCCCTGGGCGCACCCTGATGCCTTGTGGGGCCCACAGCTGGCCTCTGGCCCCCTCCTTCTGCTATATGAAGCCATTTGCCCTAGAAAAAATAAAGAGAAGACTTTTGGGACGAAGCGCCGCCGTCTCGAGGCAAAACCTGGGCAGGAGCTATTTTGCTCTCCGGCGGAGCGATTCCGCCAGGGATACTTCCCTCCGGGCGGGGGAAATCGAAGCCATCGACATCACCAACGATCCTCTCATCGTGGGAGGACCAATCTTCATCAACATCTTCACCAGCACCATCTCATCTCAAACCCTAGTTCATCTCTTGTATTCAATCTTTGTCTCAAAACCTCAAATTGGTACCTGTGGGTTGCTAGTAGTGTTGATTACATCTTGTAGTTGATGCTAGTTTGTTTATTTGGTGGAAGATTATATGTTCAGATCCTTAATGCTATTCAATACCCCTCTGATCTTGAACATGAATATGATTTTTGAGTAGTTACTTTTGTTCTTGAGGACATGGGAGAAGTCTCGTCATAAGTAATCATGTGAATTTGGTATTCGTTCGATATTTTGATGAAATGTATGTTGTGCTTCCTCTAGTGGTGTCGTGTGAACGTCGATTACATGACACTTCACCATCTTTGGGCCTAAGGGAAGGCAGTGTGGAGTAGTAATTAGATGATGGGTTGCTAGAGTGACAGAAGCTTAAACCCTAGTTTATGCGCTATTCCGTAAGGGGCTGATTTGGATCCATATGTTTCATGCTATGGTTAGAGTTATCTTAATTCTTGTTTCGTAGTTGCGGATGCTTGCGAGAGGGGGTAATCATAAGTGGGAGGCTTGTTCAAGTAAGAACAGCACCCAAGCACCGGTCCACCCACATATCAAATTATCAAAGTAGCGAACGCGAATCAAACAAACATGATGAAAGTGACTAGATGAAATTCCCATGTGTCCTCGAGAATGCTTTGCTTATTATACAAGTTTGTTCCGGCTTGTCCTTTGTTGTAAGAAGGATTGGGCCACCTTGCTGCACCTTTGTTACCATTACTACTTGTTACTTGTTACGAATTATCTTGCTATCAAAACTATATGTTACTGCTATTTTCAGTACTTGCAGAGAATACCTTGCTAAAAACCGCTTGTCATTTCCTTCTGCTCCTCGTTGGGTTCGACACTCTTACTTATCGAAAGGACTACGATTGATCCCCTATACTTGTGGGTCATCAATACTTTTTTCTGGCGCCGTTGCCGGGGAGTGAAGCACCTTTGGTGAGTGAAATTTGGTAAGGAAACATTTATATTAGGTGCTGAAATTTATTGTCACTTGTCACTATGGAAAGTAATCCTTTGAGGGGTTTGTTCGGGGTATCTTCACCTCGACCGGAAGCAATAAGAGTTGCTCCTCAACCTATTGAACCTGCTGAAAATATTTATTATGAAATTCCTTCGGGTATGATAGAGAAACTGCTAGCTAATCCTTATGCAGGAGATGGAACGGTACATCCCGATATGCACTTGATCTATGTGGATGAAATTTGTGGATTGTTTAAGCTTGCAGGTTTATCCGGAGATGGAGTTAAGAAGAAAGTATTCCCTTTATCTTTGGAGGGAAAGGCATTGACATGGCATAGGCTATGTGATGATACTGAAACATGGGACTGGAACCGGTTGAAGCTGGAATTCCACCAGAAATTTTATCCTATGCATGTGGTTCATCGTGATCGGAATTATATATATAATTTTTGGCCTCGTGAAGGAGAAAGTATCGCTCAAGCTTGGGGGAGGCTTAAGTATATGTTGCACACATGCCCCAATCATGAGCTCTCAAGAGAAATAATTCTTCCAAACTTTTATGCTCGGCTTTCTCATAATGATCGATACATGCTCTATACTTCTTCTGTTGGTTCCTTTATGAAGAGAACTATTGAATCCAGATGGGATCTTCTTGAAAGAATTAAATGCAAATATGAAGATTGGAAAATCGACAAAGGTAATGAGTCAGGTATAAATCTTGAGTTTGATTGTGTTAAATCTTTTATGGAAACTGATGCTTTTCGTAAGTTTAGTACTAAATATGGACTTGACTCTGAGATAGTAGCTACCTTTTGTGAATCTTTTGCTACTCATGTTGATCTCCTTAAGGAGAAATGGTTTAAATATCATCCACCTATTGAATTGAATGAAGAACCTGTTAGTGTTAAAGAAGAAACAATTGTTTACCATGTTGATCCAGTTGTGCCTACTGCTTATATTGAGAAACCTCCTTTCCCTGTTAGGATTAAGGAACATGCTAAAGCTTCAACTGTGGTTAATAAGAGTAATATTAAAGCACCTAGACCTTCTGAACAAATTAAAGTTAAACCTAGTGTTGCCATGGTTAAAGATCTTTTGGTTGATAATATTGATGGACATGTCATATATTTTTGTGATGAAGCAACTAGAATTGCTAAGCCAGACCCTAAAGATAAAAACAAACCTGTAGTTGGCATGCCTATTATTTCTGTTAAAATTGGAGATCATTGCTATCATGGTTTATGTGATATTGGTGCTAGTGTGAGTGCTATTCCGTTTACTCTCTATCAAGAAGTTATGAATGATATTGCACCTGTTGAGATTGAAGATATTGATGTTACTATTAAGCTTGCAAATAGAGATACTATTTCACCACATGGGATTGTTAGAGACGTTGAAGTCTTGTGTGGTAAGATCAAATACCCTACTGATTTTCTTGTTCTTGGATCGCCACAAGATGATTTTTGTCCCATTACATTTGGTAGACCCTTCTTGAATAATGTTAATGCTAAGATTGATTGCACTAAAGAAATTATTAGTGTTAATTTTGGTGAGATGTCTCATGAGTTTAATTTCTCTAAGTTTCGTAGACAACCTCATGATAAAGAATTACCCAATAAAGATGAAATTATTGGTCTTGCTTCTATTGTTGTGCCTCCTACTGATCCATTAGAACAATATTTGCTTAAGCATGAGAATGATATGCATATGAATGAAATAGATGAATTATTCTTTAAACAAGCACCTATCCTTAAACATAATTTGCCTGTTGAAACCTTGGGAGATCCTCCACCACCCAAGGGTGATCATGTGTTTGATTTAAAGCAATTACCTGATACTCTTAAATATGCTTATCTTGATGAAAAGAAGATATATCCTGTTATTATTAGTGCTAACCTTTCAGAGCATGAAGAAAAGAGATTACTTAAAACTCTGAAGAAGCACCGTGCCGCTATTAGATATACTCTCGATGATCTTAAGGGCATTAGTCCCACTTTATGTCAGCATAAAATTCATATTGAGCCCGATGCTAAACCCGTTGTTGATCATCAAAGAAGACTGAATCCTAGAATGAAGGATGTGGTAAGGACTGGAATATTAAAGCTTTTGGAAGCAGGTATAATTTATCCCATAGCTGATAGTAGATGGGTAAGTCATGTTCATTGTGTTCCTAAGAAAGGAGGTATTACCGTTGTTCCTAATGATAAAAATGAACTTATCCCACAAAGAATTGTAACTGGTTATAGGATGGTAATTGATTTCAGAAAATTAAATAAAGCTACTAGGAAAGATCATTACCCCTTACATTTTATTGATCAAATGTTAGAAAGATTCTCTAAGCATACACACTTTTGTTTCCTAGATGGTTATTCTGGTTTCTCTCAAATACCTGTGTCACCTGAAGATCAAGAGAAAACCACCTTTACTTGTCCTTTTGGAACTTATGCTTATCGTCGTATGCCTTTTTGTTTATGTAATGCACCTGTTACCTTTCAAAGATGTATGACTGCTATATTCCCTGACTTTTGTGAAAAGATTGTTGAGATTTTCATGGATGATTTCTCCATTTACGGGACTTCTTTTGATGATTGCTTGAGCAACCTTGATCGAGTTTTGCTGAGATGTGAATAAACTAATCTTGTCTTGAATTGGGAGAAGTGCCACTTTATGGTGAATGAAGGTATATTCCTTGGGCATAATTTTTTTGAAAGAGGTATTGAAGTTGATAAAGCTAAAGTTGATGCTATTGAGAAAATGCCATGTCCTAAAGATATCAAAGGTATAAGAAGTTTCGTTGGTCATGCTGGTTTCTATAGAAGGTTTATAAAAGACTTCTCTAAAATTTCTAGACCTCTTACCAATCTCTTGCAAAAAGATGTTTCATTCATTTTTGATGATGATTGTGTAGAAGCCTTTGAAGTACTTAAGAAAGCCTTAATTTCTGTACCTATTGTTCAACCACCTGATTGGAACCTACCCTTTGAAATTATGTGTGATGCTAGTGATTATGCTGTTGGTGCTGTTCTAGGGCAGAGAGTTGATAAGAAATTGAATGTTATTCATTATGCTAGTAAAACTCTAGACAGTGCTCAAAGAAATTATGCTACTACTGAGAAAGAATTTTTAGCAGTTGTGTTTGCATGTGATAAATTCAGATCTTACATTGTTGATTCCAAAGTTACTATTCACACTGATCATGCTGCTATTAAATATCTTATGGAAAAGAAAGATGCTAAACCTAGACTTATTAGATGGGTTCTTCTGCTACAAGAATTTGACTTGCATATTATTGATAGAAAGGGAGCTGAGAATCCCGTAGCTGATAATTTGTCTAGAATGGAAAATGTTCTTGATGACCCACTTCCTATTAATGATGATTTTCCTGATGAACAATTAGCTGTGATAAATGCTTCTCGTAATACTCCTTGGTATGCAGATTATGCTAATTACATTATTGCTAAATACATACCACCTAGCTTTACAAATCAACAAAAGAAAAAGTTCTTCTTTGATCTAAGACATTACTTTTGGGATGACCCACATTTATATAAAGAAGGAGTAGATGGTATTATTAGACGTTGTCTACCTGAGCATGAACAGGAACAAATCCTACGTAAGTGCCACTCCGAGGCATATGGAGGACACCATGCGGGAGACCGAACTGCACACAAGGCATTACAATCTGGTTTTTATTGGCCTACTCTTTTCAGGGATGCACGTAAGTTTGTCCTTTCTTGTGATGAATGTCAAAGAATTTGTAATGTTGGTAGACGTCAGGAAATGCCTATGAATTATTCACTTGTTATTGAACCATTTGATGTTTGGGGTTTCGATTATATGGGACCTTTTCCTAAATCCAACGGGTATACTCATATTTTAGTTGCTGTTGATTACATTACTAAGTGGGTAGAAGCTATTCCAAATAGTAGTGTTGATCATAACACCTCTATTAAAATGCTTAAAGAAGTTATTTTCCCAAGGTTTGGAGTCCCTAGATATTTAATGACTGATGGTGGTTCACATTTTATTCATGGTGCTTTCCGTAAGTTGCTTGCTAAATATGATGTTAACCATAGAATTGCATCTCCTTATCATCCTCAGTCTAGTGGTCAAGTTGAATTAACTAATAGAGAAATAAAATTGATTCTGCAAAAGACCGTTAATAGATCCAGAAAGAATTGGTCTAAGAAACTTGATGATGCATTATGGGCTTACAGAACTGCATATAAAAATCCTATGGGTATGTCTCCGTATAAAATGGTTTATGGAAAAGCATGTCATTTACCTCTTGAGTTAGAACATAAAGCTTATTGGGCAATTAAAGAACTTAACTATGATTTTAAACTTGCTGGTGAGAAGAGGTTATTTGATATTAGCTCTCTAGATGAATGGAGAACCCAAGCCTATGAAAATGCCAAGTTGTTTAAAGAAAAAGTTAAAAGATGGCATGACAAGAGAATTCAAAAACGGGAATTCAAAGTAGGTGATCATGTTTTATTATACAATTCTCGTTTGAGATTCTTTGCAGGAAAATTTCTCTCTAAATGGGAAGCGCCATATGTCATCGAAGAAGTTTATCGTTCCGGAGCCATCAAAATAAAAAACTCCGAAGGCAATAATCCGAGAGTGGTGAATGGGCAAAGAATTAAGCATTATATCTCAGGTACTCCCATTAATGTTGAAACTAATATTATTGAAACAATGACACCGGAGGAACACATCAAAGAGTCCTTCCGGAACGCTCCAGAACCCTGAAAAGGGGTAGGTATGTGATACGGTAAGTAAACCGACTCCAAAAATTCCATAAAAATTATTTCTGTCAGTTTTGGAATATTAGAAAAATTACAAAAATAAGAAACAGCCGAGGGGACCCACGTGTCGCCCACAAGGCAATAGGGCGCGACCCCCCGGGGCGCGTCGTGATGCCTTGTGGGCCCCACGTGTGCCTTCCCGACTCCGTTTTCTTCCCGTATGCTTGTTTTGCAAGATAAAAATTCTTTATATATACTCCCGTATGATTTGACCACTGTATCGCAAGTTTCTCCTCTTTTCTTGTTTCGGGCTATTTTTCTGACATACCTAGATCGCTATGGCTCCCCGAAGACTCCGCACCAAGCACCGGATTGTTCAACCTTCACCCGGCAAACGTCCTTTCAGCGAAGTATATTATGACTGGTCGTCAGGAGAGGAGGACATAGCTATGGAGGAGGAACCCGGAAAGGTCATGGAGGACCGGATTCAAGGAGAAGAAGATCAAGCCATGCACAAGGAGGAGCCTACGGAAAAGGGAGATTCGTGGCAAACTCTTTATGATAAATTTCCCCCATCTGAAATTGATACACTAAAAGTTTTTGAAGCAATTTGTGCTCAGAATACTTCGCTTACTCGTGAAGTTATTGTGTTAGAAGAGCAGAATCATGCCCTTCGAAGGATCAATCGTAATATGGAGTACTTGCTGAAGTTGAAGGACAAGCCTACTGCATCATCACCACCATCACCGACGAAGAAGACTTGAGTATACGGGTATGGGCACTCCCCTTGTCTTGTGCCAAGCTTGGGGGAGGTGCCCCGGTATCGTATCACCATCACTTTTTCATCATCATTATCTATCTTAGTTTGATCCTTAGTTATTTCATGATTTAGAGGAATAAAGTTTTAGTATAATTTAGCTTCGAGTGCTTGCTTTGTGATCTATCTATCTATGTAATCGTGTGTGAAAGTTATATAATAAAGAGTAGTTTGAGTTGAGTGTGTTTGCTTTTGATCATCCAATCTTATCAATAAAGAAAGAATAAAAATAAGATCATATGCTAATCCCATGGGGAGTGATGACTTCACATAAAAGAAGTATAATTGATAAAACTTGTTGGAAGTTGAGAAACATAGCATTGGTCATTGTAGCAATTCATGAAAAAGTAATAAAGGAAGAGAGGTCTCACATATAAATACACTATCTTGGACATCTTTTATGATTGTGAGCCCCCATCAAATATTCTATGTCAATTAGTTGATGTTGGACCAGGAAGACAACGTAATGGGTTATGTTTGCTTATATTCACATAGAAGTTATATTGTTTTGGATCCTCTAACATGTGGTGTTTGCCCCCTATCTTTGCTAGCCAAAAATCCGCACCAAGTAGAGATACTACTTGTGCATCCAAAAACCCTTAAACCCAGTTTCATGCCATGAGAGTCCACTATATCTACCTATGGATTGAATAAGATCCTTCAAGTAAGTTGTCATCGGTGCAAAAGCAATAAAAATTGCTCCTAAAGATGTATGAACTTTTATTGTAAGGGAAAATAAGCTTTGTACGATCTTGTGATGGTGGAGCAATAAAAGCGACAGACTGCATAATAAAGGTCGCTATCACAAGGGGCAATAAAAAGTGACGTTCCTTTACATTAAGAGCTTGCACATCCAAAAACAAAAGCGCATGAAAACCTCTGCTTCCCTCCGCGAAGGGCCTATCTTTTACTTTATGTATTTACTTTCATGCAAGAGTCAATAGTATTCTCCTCTATTCCGTTTTTATTTCTCTTTTGGCAAACATCATGTGGTGGGGATTGATCCATGCATATATATCCAGTTGAATGTAGGTGATCATGAGTTATTATTGTTGATATTACCCTTGAGGTAAATACGTTGGGAGGCGAAATTATAAGCCCCTATCTTTCTATGTGTTTGACTGAAACTTTTGCTCCATAAGTATGACGTGAGTGTCAGCAATCATAGAAGACTAAATGATAGTTGAGTATGTGAACTTGCTAAACAAAGCTCTTACATAGACTCTTTCTGATAATATGATGAATTGCAATTGCTTCAGTGACTGAGATCATAGTTTGTTAGTTTTCAATTTGGTTTATGGTTCATACTTTAACTTGTGGATGAATTGTCACTTTTTCATGAGAAGTTTTATGATGATATATTGCTGTTATAATAAATATCATGATGCTCTATGTCCGTATTTTATTTTTATCGACGTCTCTCTCTCTCTAAACATGTGGTCATGATTATCGATTTCGACTTTTCGCTTGAGGGCAAGCGAGGTCTAAGCTTGGGGGAGTTGATACGTCCAATTTGCATCATGATTTATTACTGTTAATTATTATGTTTTAATCATTATTTCACTTTATGGTACAGTTCTTATGTCTTTTCTCTCTTATTTTGCAAGATTTACATGAAGAGGGAGAATGCCGGCAGCTGGAATTCTGTACCTGAAATAGCCACATCAGAGGTACCTAATCTACAGAGCTCCAATTGACCTAAAATTTTACGGAGATTTTTTATTGAATATATAAAAAATACTGGAGAAAAGAAATATCAAAGGGGACCCACCAGTTGCCCACAAGGCAACAGGGCGCGCCCCCCCTGGCGCGCCCTGATGCCTTGTGGGGCCCACAGCTGGCCTCTGGCCCCCTCCTTCTGCTACATGAAGCCATTTGCCCTAGAAAAAAATAGAGAGAATACTTTCGGGACGAAGCACCGCCGTCTCGAGGCGGAACCTGGGCAGGAGCTATTTTGCTCTCCGGCGGAGCGATTCCGCCGGGGATACTTCCCTCCGGGAGGGGGAAATCGAAGCCATTGACATCACCAACGATCCTCTCATCGTGGAAGGACCAATCTTCATCAACAGCTTCACCAGCACCATCTCATCTCAAACCCTAGTTCATCTCTTGTATTCAATCTTTGTCTCAAAACCTCAGATTGGTACCTGTGGGTTGCTACTGGTGTTGATTACATCTTGTAGTTGATGCTAGTTCGTTTATTTGGTGGAAGATTACATGTTCAGATCCTTAATGCTATTCAATATCCCTCTGATCTTGAACATGAATATGATTTGTGAGTAGTTACTTTTGTTCTTGAGGACATGGGAGAAGTCTTGTCATAAGTAATCATGTGAATTTGGTATTTGTTCGATATTTTGATGATATGTATGTTGTGCTTCCTTTAGTGGTGTCGTGTGAACGTCAACTACATGACACTTCAAGATCTTTGGGCCTAAGGGAAGACATTGTGGAGTAGTAATTAGATGATGGATTGCTAGAGTGACAGAAGCTTAAACCCTAGTTTATGAGCTATTCCATAAGGGGCTGATTTGGATCCATATGTTTCATGCTAGGGTTAGAGTTATCTTAATTCTTCTTTCATAGTTGCAGATGCTTGCGAGAGGGGGTAATCATAAGTGGGAGGCTTGTTCAAGTAAGAACAACACCCAAGCACCGGTCCACCCACATATCAAATTATCAAAGTAGCGAACACGAATCAAACAAACATGATGAAAGTGACTAGATGAAATTCCCATGTGTCCTCGAGAACGCTTTGCTTATTATATGAGTTCGTTCCGGCTTGTCCTTTGCTGTAAAAAGGATTGGGCCACCTTGCTGCACCTTTGTTACCGTTACTACTTGTTACTTGTTACGAATTATCTTGCTATTAAAACTATCTGTTACCGCAATTTTCAGTACTTGCAGAGAATACCTTGCTGAAGTTGGGTTCAACACTCTTACTTATCGAAAGGACTACGATTGATCCCCTATACTTGTGGGTCATCAGTGGTTTCCGGCGGCGACAAGCGGGCGGTGGTGGCCGGCGGGGTGTGACGCCCCCGCCTCGACCGGAGAAGAAGAGGGTACTCTTCTTGTTAATTCAGTACCAGCTTCTGTTTTATTTGATTCAGGAGCATCGCATTCATTCATGTCAGAAGCTTTTGCATACACGCATGACATTAAATATGAGAAGATGAACCCTCCACTAGTGGTAAACACCCCCGCGGGCCAATGCCAAGCCTCCTTGGTAAGCCATAATGTTCCCATTGAAATCGGAGGTCTAGAATTTCTTGCCTCACTCATCACCCTCAAGTCTTCCAACATCGATGTCATACTCGGAATGGATTGGTTGAAAGCGCATATTGCTTCAATCGATTGTGCCATTAAAACCGTCCAACTTCTGCATCCTTCAGACAAGATTGTGAGCTACTCTGCTCGAATTATTCGAGATGCCGAAGCCTAGATTTATTCCTTGAATGCGTTGAACGCTTCTCCTCTTGAGGGAATCGAAAACGTTCCAGTCATTTGCGACTTCCAAGATGTCTTTCCAGGAGTACCCCCTGTTAGAGCTGTCGAGTTTCTCATCGACTTAAAACCAGGCACCACTCCTATTGCGAAGCGTCCCTACAAGATGCCGCCCCATGAACTCCTTGAACTTAAGGAGGAAATCAACAAGTCATTTCATAAAGGTTTCATTCGTCCAAGTTCCTCTGCTTGGGCAGCACTTTCTCTCTTTGTAAAGAAGAAGGATGGTACAAATCGTTTGGTCCAAGATTACCGACCTATCAACCAGACAACAATTCAGAACAAGTATCCGCTTCCTCGGATCAACTATCTGTATGATCAACTTGCTGGTTCCTAAGTATTCTCTAAAATCGATCTGAGGTTGGGTTACCACCAGATCAGAGTCCGTGAAGAGGATATTCTGAAGACCACTTTCGTTACTCGATATGGCTCATACGAGTACACCGTCATGTCTTTCGGCTTAACCAATGCTCCAGCAACGTTCTCTTGATTGATGAACTATATCTTCATGGAATACCTCGACAAGTTCATCGTGGTTTATCTGGATGATACCCTGGTGTATTCCAAGAATAAAGAAGAACATGTTGAACATCTTCGTCTTGAACTGGAAAAGCTTCGAGAGCATCAGCTATATGCCAAATATTCCAAGTGTGAATTCTGGTTATCCGAAGTAACCTACCTTGGTCATGTGATTTCCAAGGATGGTATTGCTGTCAACCCAGAGCGAGTTTAGTCTATTCTTGACTGGACTCCTCCGAAGAATGTTAAGCAAGTCAGGAG
This sequence comes from Elymus sibiricus, assembly GCA_039707655.1. NCBI lineage: Eukaryota > Viridiplantae > Streptophyta > Magnoliopsida > Poales > Poaceae > Elymus > Elymus sibiricus. The sequence goes on from CM077670.1 coordinate 110,226,310, forward strand.
TTTTCTCGGACTCGCCAGCTATTGCCGTCGTTTTGTCGAGAACTTCTCCAAGATTGCCAAGCCTTTGACTGATTTACTTCACAAAGGCATTAAGTTTGAGTGGATAGAAAAATGTCAGGAAAGTTTCCAGACACTCAAAGACAAGTTAACATCTGCCCCAGTGCTTGCTCCTCCAGATTCCCGCAAGGACTTCGTGATTTATTGTGACGCATCCCGTCAAGGATTAGGCTGTGTCCTAATGCAAGAGCGCAAAGTGATTGCTTATGGCTCTCGACAGTTGCGTCCTCATGAAGAGAAATACCCAGTTCATGATCTCGAACTTGCTGCAGTTATATATGCACTGAAGTTATCATGACATTACCTTCTCGGTAATCGTTGTGAGATCTACACTAATCATCAAAGTCTGAAATATCTGTTTACTCAGCCAGACTTGAATCTCCGTCAAGAAAGATGGATGGAGACAATTACAGACTATGACTGCGGTATTACATATACCCCTGGTAAGGCTAATGTTATGGCCGATGCTTTGAGCCGCAAATCTTATTGCAACAACCTCATGGTTCAGCAAGCTCAACCCCTTCTTTATGAGGAACTTCGCAAAATGAACTTCCACATTGTTCCACAGGGTTCTCTCAATACCTTTGTCATGGAACCAACTCTCGAGCAATCCATCAAGACTGCGCAGAGGAATGACACTGAAGTTGACCAGATTAAGCGTGATCTTGCCTCTGGTAAGGCCTCAGATTTCTCGCTTGATAAGGATGGAGCTCTATTCTTCAAAGATCGCCTTGTGGTACCCCAGTTCAACGATTTGATAGGGAAAGTTATGAAAGAAGCACATGACACACCTCTGTCTATTCATCCGGGAAGTACCAAGATGTACCAAGACATTCGTCAGATACTAGTGGTCTAATATGAAGCAAGACATTGCTAGACATGTTGCTGAATGTGACGTTTGCCGTCGCGTCAAAGCAGAACATCAAAAACCTGCTGGACTTTTGCAACCGCTTCCTATCCCTGAATGGAAATGGGATAAGGTTCAAATGGATCTCATCACTGGCCTTCCCAAATCACAAAAGAGTCACGATGCTATTCTTGTCGTCGTCGACCAATTCTCCAAAGTTGCACATTTTCTGCCAATCAAGGAGACGATCACTGCTAGTCAGTTAGCAGACTTGTATATCTCCAGAATTGTGACACTCCACGGTATTCCGAAGGAGATCAGTTCAGACCGTGGCAGCCTCTTCACCTCAAAGTTCTGGGAAAGTTTCCAAGAAGCTATGGGAACTCATATAACCTGGAGCACAACTTATCACCCCCCAGTCCCAAGGTCAAGTTGAACGAGTTAACCAAGTGCTTCAAGATATGCTACGTGCTTGTGTCATCTCATTTGGCAAGAAGTGGGAAGAATCTCTCCCGTATGCTGAATTCTCATACAACAATAGCTATCAAGCTAGCTTAAAGATGGCACCCTTCGGGGTATTATATGGACGTAAGTGCCGAACCCCTCTGAATTGGTCAGAAACTGGGGAACGGCCGCTCATTGGTCCGGATATTATCCAACAAGCGGAAGAGCAAGTCCGTATTGTCCGGGAAAATCTCAATGTGGCCCAGTCCCGTCAGAAGAGCAACTATGACCGTAAACACTGGGGATCGATCTATCAACCCGGTGAACAAGCTTATCTGCGTGTCACTCCTATGAAGGGCACTCATTGTTTTGGAATCAAGGGCAAGTTAGCTCCTCGCTACATTGGTCCCTTCTGCATTCTCGCCAGACGTGGATATGTGGCTTATAAATTGGAATTGCCACCGCAGTTTTCTCACATCCACGATGTCTTCCATGTATCGCAACTTCGTCGTTGCTTCAAGGATCCACACCGTGCAGTGGATCATGAAATGCTCGAATTGCAAGATGATCTCTCTTATAAAGAGCATCTGATCCGCATTCTTGATCAAGTTGAACGTCGAACACGTCAGAAGGTAATCAAGTTCCTTAAAGTGCAGTGGTCGAATCATACTGAAGATGAAGCCACTTGGGAACGTGAGGATCGCCTTCGTGAAGAATACCACAACCTTTTCCCTTCTACATCTTAATTCTCGGGACGAGAATTTGTTTTAGAGGAGGAGAGTTGTAACACCCCCATGTATTAAGCTACAGTAATCCATCATGATTATGCTAAGTCACTTTGCTTGGCAGTGCTTGATCATATTGGATTCATATCTCATTTCAAACTCCACCACTGAAATCAATTCAAATTGCAAGTGAAATTTAAAGTTTCACTAACTTGGTGGCAAAATAGTCCATGTTCTAGCAAATATTCCATAACAATTATTTGTTAAGGAAAACAACATCACTTATTTGCTTAAATGGGCTATAGCAATTAAAACAGTGCCAAATCAGCATTTTTTAAATGCTTTCCCATTTATGAAAAATTCAATCAACTTCAAACACTTCCCAAACTTTTTGGGACAGTGCCAAATATTGCAATGTAAATACATGGCCAAGTTCCATATTTTACGAAACACATTTAATACATGAAAGAAATGCAAAACAGTAGCAAAAATGTAAGACAGAAAAAGAAAAAGAAAATGCCAAAAGGCTACTGTGCATCTGGGCTCTAAGTCCACAGTGCACAGCCCAGCCCACCAAGCCACCTTCTTCTTCCTACTGCTCACAGGGAGCTGGGTGGTCGCCGTGCGCCCGTCCACGCCATGGATCGGCCATGTGCCGGCCATCCACCGCACCCCCGGCGTCCTACAAGTACCCCTCGACGCCCCGGCAACCCTAGACCTCTCCACATCCCCTTCCTTCGTGCCGCTTCGCTCTCTCCAGCACCCACCCGTGTCGACGTAGCCATGGTCCTCTCCATTGCCAAAAAGAGGGAGATTGAAAGCACATTTTCTCCCTTGGTGGTTTTGGTAATTCATAACAACATATATCTCATTGAACTAATGTCCATTCAAGTTAAAGATTTCAGGATGTTCAATGATTGGCATGGCAAGGACTAGAGATGTGGACCCCTCAAAATGCTAAGGACAAGGATTGGCAAAAGATCAAGACTCTACATTTTTTGGTTTAGTGATCCAAGATCACATTGAGTCCATAGGAAAGCCAATACTATTAAAAGGGGATGAGGTGTTGCTTAATGGTCTTTTTGCTCAAGTGCTTAGTGACAGTGTTCCAAAACCCTCAACCACTTTCTCCATCCAAATATGTCCAAAACCTACATTCCAACTCGGCCCCACCGAAATTCTCTATCCGGAGCCACCGAGTTCATCTGGACTTAGCCACTGCCAAAACCCTAACAAATCGGATCCACCGATATGGATCTCGGTCTCACCGAGATGGCTTGCCAACTCTCTGTTGCCTTATTGCTTCACTTTGGTCTTACCGAGTTGATGCAATCGGTGCCACCGAGACGAGGTTTGCCCTAGCCATTGCACTTCGGTCCATCCGAGTTGTTCCAGTCGGTCCCACCGAGATTCCTAACGTTCATATCTTTTACACAGTTCGGTGCCACCGAGATTTCTGAATCGGTGCCACCGAGTTGGGTCAAAAGTGTGTAACGGTTGGATTTTGTGTGGAGGCTATATATACCCCTCCACCACTTCCTTCTCAGTAAGGAGAGCCATCAGAACGTGCCTACACTTCCACCATACATTTTCTGAGAGAGAACCACCTACTCATGTGTTGAGATCAAGTCATTCCAATCCAACCATTTGAACCTTGATTTCTAGCCTTTCCCAAGTTGCTTTCCACTCAAATCCTTCTTCCACCATAGCCAAATCTGTGAGGAGTTGTTTGAGTGTTGGGGAGACTATCATTTGAAGCACAAGAGCAAGGAATTCATCAACAACACATCGTCTATTACCTTTTGGAGAGTGGTGTCTCCTTGATTGGTTAGGTGTCACTTGGGAGCCTCCGACATGATGTGGAGTTGAACCAAGGAGTTTGTAAGGGCAAGGAGATCGCCTACTTCATGAAGATCTACCCCGAGTGAGGCTAGTCCTTCGTGGACGTAAGCCATGGTGGAATAGACAAGGTTGCTTCTTCGTGGACCCTTCGTGGGTGGAGCCCTCCGTGGACTCACGTAGCCGTTACCCTTCGTGGGTTGAAGTCTTCATCAACGTGGACGTACGATAGCACCACCTATCGGAACCACGCCAAAAACCACCGTGTCTTCATTGCGTTTGAAATCTCCGATCCCCTCCTTTACTTACATATGCAATTGTTTACTTTCCGCTGCTACACTCTTAGAATTGCATATGTAGGGTGATGCTTGACTTGTATGCGTGCCTAAATCTGCCTACTTCTAAATTTGGGAAAAGGTTAGGTTTTTATTTGGTCAAGTAGTCTAATCACCCCCCTCTAGACATACTTTCGATCCTACACTAGGCCTTTCCCCTCTACTCTGGCATTCTGCAGTTTAGTCCACAGATACAGCCCCTTCCCATTGATACTGATGCATACTTAGCATAGATCTGATGTAAGTCTTGCGAGTACTTTGGATGAGTACTCACGGTTGCTTTGCTACCTTTTTCCCCTCTACCCGATTGTTGCGATCAGATGACGGAGTCCCGGAGACAGCTGATCCCGCCGATGACTGCTATTACCCCGACGGAGCCTACTACTACGTGGAGACCGACGACTAGGAGTAGTTAGGAGGTCCCAGGTAGGAGGCCTGTGCCTTTTCGATCTAGTTGTCGTTGTTTTGCTAGCCTTCTTAAGACAAACTTGTCTAATTATGTCTGTACTCAGATATCGTTGCTTTCACTGACTTTTGTATTCGGGTCCTCGTGACCCTGGGTTTGTAATATAACTCCCTTATGTTTGAATTTGTGTCTAGAGTTGTGTTGTGATATCTTCCCGTGAGTCTCAGGTCTTGATCGTGCATGTTTGCGTGTATGATTAGTGCACGGTCGAGTCGGGGGCGTCACACGGGGTGTGGGAAGGGACCGGCCTATCCATTCCGGCTGGAGGGAGGGTCATCGGTGGCGGCGGCGAGGCGTGGTGGCAGGAGGGAGGGTGGGAGGAAGAGAGGTGCCAATTTTACTCGGGCGCGACGGAAGTGAGTATATTTAGGGAGATTGGAGGGGATATTGGGAGGTGGAGGATAAATTTTCCTCCACTAACCATTTTTGGGGATCGGTTAGGTGTGCCGTAAGGGAGGATAACCGAATTTATCCTCCCTTACGGCCGTATTGGGGATCGGTTAGAAATGGCTTAAGACCAACAATAGCGGATCACCTTAAAAAAGAGGAGGATCTGCAGACTAAACTTTCAGTGGAGTATATTTACTCCATTAAATTTTGGTCGGACTTAGCCGAACTCTTATATTTAATGGAGTAAAAAGCAAATTTCATAAGTTCAACATAGATTCGATTTAAACAACTGAAATTCGACACATAACATACATAATCGTCCCTCGAAACATAGTAGTTTTTAAACCTAAACATAGAACTTCAAATTAAACATGAATTTAAACTAAAACTAAACATGAATTTAAACTAAACCTAAACATCATCGTCGTGGTCACCCTCTATGAGGGCAAGCCAATCCGCCCGCGACATCCCACCACCCATGTGGTCTGGCCCGGTGCCGTCATCACCGGAGTCGGGGAAGATGTGCCGCCACTCTTCAATGTCGAAGTCCTCCGCACCGCCGCCCTCCTCGCCAACCCCCGCGCCATCCTCCTCGTCGTCCGAGAGGATGATGACCTCCCCGTCGGCTCCGCTCTTCGCCTATGCGAAGATCTGCCGCTCCGCCGCCACCAGCTCGGGGTACTTGCGGTGGAGGTCCGCCATGTACTCCTCGTCGGCGGCCTCCATCGTGAGGCGCTCCCTCGCCTCCCGGTCCTCCCTAGCCACCACTGCACTCACCCCCCCCCCCCGCTGCGGTGGAGGGTCCAGCGGACCCTCGCTAAATGCGAAGTTCACGCGGGCGGTGGCGCCGTGCAGCCGGACCTGCCACCGGTCGTACTCCTTCGCGGCGAGCTCGGCGGTGTGGAAGGAGCCCACCCAATGCCTCTTGTGGGTATCCCGGTCGGTGATTTCGGCCACCCACGTCCCCCACGACCGCTGTCGGACGCCGAGGTACTTCCTCTGCGGCGGTGGCGGCGAGGGAAGGTCGGGGAAGCCGGGGAGCTCACTGATACGTCACCAACGTATGTATAATTTTTGATTGTTCCATTCTATTATAGTATCAATCTTGGATGTTTTATATGCAATTATATGCCATTATATATCATTTTTTGGGACTAACCTATTAACCCAGTGCCCAGTGCCAGTTGTTGTTTTCTGCTTGTTTTTGCCTTTTCAGAAAATCATTATCAAAAAGTGTCCGAACGAGAAAAAAAATTTGGATTAATTTTTTCTGAACCAGAAGAGACCCACGAAGCTTCGGGAGAAGACCAGAAGAGCCACGAGGAGGTGGTAAGCCTGGAGGGCGCGCCCAAGGGGGTAGGCACGCCCCCCAGGCTTGTGGGCCCCTCATAGCCCCTCCTGACCTAATTCCAGCGCTATAAATTCCCAAATATTCCCAACATACCAAAAAGACAGAAGAGAAAACCTTTCTGCCGCCGCAAGCCTCTGTTCTTCCGCGATCCCATCTGGAGGCCTTTTCCGGTACTCTGCCGGAGGGGAAATCGATCACGGAGGGCTTCTTCATCAACCTTGCTGCCCTTCCGATGATGTGTGAGTAGTTTACCACAGACCTACGAGTCCATAGCTAGTAGCTAGATGGTTTCTTCTCTCTCTTTGATCATCAATACCATGTTCTCCTCGATGTTCTTGGAGTTCTATCCGATGTAATTTTCTTTTGCGGTGTGTTTGTTGGGATCCGATGAATTGTGAGTTTATGATCAGATTATTCATGAGAAATATTTGAGTCTTCTCTGAACTCTTTTATGCATGATTATTATAGCTTTGTATTTCTCTTCGATCTATCAATTTGGTTTGGCCTACTAGATTGATTTATCTTGCAATGAGAGAGGTGCTTTGTGATGGGTTCAATCTTGCGGTGCTCAATCCCAGTGACAGAAGGGGACATGACACATATTTGTATTATTGCCATTAAGGATAAAAAGATGGGGTTTAATTATATTGCTTGAGTTTACTTTGTCTACATCATGTCATCTTGCTTAAGGCGTTACTCTGTTTCATACTTAATACCCTAGATGCATGCTGGATAGCGGTCGATGGGTGGAGTAACAGTAGTAGATGCAGGCAGGAGTCGGTCTACTTGTCTAGGACATGATGCCTATATACATGATCATTGCCATGAATCCGTCATAATTATTTGCTTTTCTATCAATTGCCCAACAGTAATTTGTTTACCCACCGTATGCTATGTGTTCGAGAGAGAAGCCTCTAGTGAAAACTATAGCCCCCGGGTCTACTTTATCATATATAAAAAACCAAAAAATACTTTGCTGCAATTTATTTACTTTTATTTTATTTAGTATTTTAGTTTATCTATCTACCACTATCAGAATTAATCCTTGCAAATAACCGCTAAGAGGATTGACAACCCTTTTATTTGCGTTGGGTGCAAGTGTTTGCTTTTGTGTGTGCATGTGCGCTTAACGGAATTTTGCTTGGTTCTCTTGATGGATTGATAACCTTGGTTCTTAACTGAGGGAAATACTTATCTGTACTATACTGCATCATCTCTCCTCTTCGGGGAAATACCAACGCAATCTACAAGTAGCAGGAAGAATTTCTGGCGCCGTTGCCGGGGAGACATCATCAAAATTACCAAGTACCTTCGCACAAACTACCATCCACTTGCATTTATTTTATTTGCCTTTTTATTTGCATTTGCCTCTAGTTTTCATCTCCCCCACTTCTAATTTTTTTTACAAAAACACAAAAATATTTTTATTTGCTTGTTAGTTTGCTTGCTTTCCTTGAAGTTGCCACCATGTCTGAGTTTGTTATTGAAAAAAGTGAGGATGGTAAAATCCCTAAGATAGAAATTCCCTCAAATTTAGACTCAAAAATTTTTGTAGTAGGGAGTGGAAATATCATAGGGAAAAACATTATTCAAGAGTTCTTTAATTGCACGGGAACTTTGGTTTGCAATGACACTCCAATTCTTAAAAGAACCAACAGTTATGGAGAGGCTATCTCCGCACTTGTTCTTAAACTTGAAAGAAGATTTATTCATACTCATCCTACCTTGCAAAGATTGTTTTATGAGTTACCTGTTATAAACAACCCTAAGGCTAAAAAGATAGCTACTCTTATCCTTATGAATGAGTTTGATTACATAGTGCAAGAGGCTAGAGAGATCCTTGATTTGTACAATATGAGCCAAGAAAATCCGGTGATAGATGAAATTTTATATAATGAGGAATATATGTTGAGATATGTTTTCCATGATCACCATGCTTTTGATGAAAATACTAAAAAGGAAGTTCCTCCTCTGCATATCATCCAACAAGTTTTTAATGGTATTAATCAGAAGTACTCTTGGATCGTAAAAGGGAACCAACAAGGGTTTGAAGAAAGTAGCCTTAATGACCCTAAAATTTTGGTTGATGATGTGTTTACCATTGTTTTTGAAAAACCTCCTGAAAATCACACACCTAAGGATGTCAAAACCAAGGATGACAACACTTGAAACTATGCATTATGCCTAGCTAGGGGCATAAAACAATAGCGCTTGTTGGGAGGTAACCCAATGAATAAAATAAATTTTTGTTTTTACTTTTTGTTCTTGTGTGTTTACACAATTATAGCCTATGTTATGATTGTGTTCTTATCTTTTAATTAGTTTTTGTGCCAAGTAATTCCTTTGGGATGATGTTGATGATAGTATAATTGATGTTGTTTGGAAAACAGAAAGTTTTGCGTCCAGTGCTGGAATTTTAATTCTGTACTGGAGCGTCCGAAAAATCTGAAATTTTCACACAGTATTGGTATATGAATTTCTCACGTTTTCCTAATTTGTCAGAATTTTTGGAGTTACGGAAGTACGGCTTTTAAATAGATCTTTATAGACTATTCTGTTTTAGACAGATTCTATTTTTGTTGCATAGTTTGCTTATTTTGATGAATCTATGGATCGTATCGGGGGGTATGAGTCATGGAGAAGTTGGAGTACAGTAGAATTATTCCAATATTAAATATGAATCAATTTACAACAGTACCTAAAGTTTAAGATTTGTTTGTTATACTAACGCATCTCACGAGGTTTCTGTTGAGTTTTGTGTGCTGAAGCTTTCAAGTTTTGGGTGAGACTACGATGGATAAAGGAATAAGGAGTGGCAAGAGCCTAAGCTTGGGGATGCCCAAGGCACCCCAAGGTAATATTCAAGGAAGACTCAAGTGTCTAAGCTTGGGGATGCCCCGGAAGGCATCCCCTCTTTCGTCTACAATCTATTGGTAACTCACTTGAAGCTATATTTTTATTCATCACATGATATGTGTTTTACTTGCGTCGTGTGATATAGTTTGTTTGCTTTTTAGTTTGTCACAATCATCTTTGCTGAACACACCTTTTTGAGAGGGACACACATTATTCGCGATTTGTTAGAATACTCTATGTGCTTCACTTATATCTTTTGAGCTGGGCAGTTGCTCTAGTGCTTCACTTATATCTTTTAGAGCATGGCGGTGGTTATATTTTAAAGAAATAGTTGCACTCTCATGCTTCACTTATATATTTTTGAGATTCTAATGAATAGCAATGGTAATATGCACGGGTTATGAATTTGGTTATGATATGATAGGTATTCAAGAGGGATATAATAAAAACTTTCATGCAGATCACTGAATATGATAAGTTTGATTCCTTGCAATAGTTTTGCGATATTAAGATGGTAATATGTGGGAGGTGCTAGTAGATAATTGTGGTTTAGTAAGAATACTGGTGTTAAGGTTTGTGATTCCCGAAGCATGCACGTATGATCTGTCGTTATGCTAAGAAGTTGGAGCTTGATTTATTCTTGATTGTCTACCTTATGAGTGGCGGTCGGGGACGAGCGATGGACTTGTCCTACCAATCTATCCCCCTAGGGGAATGCGTAGTAGTACTTTGCTTCGAGGGCTAATAAACTTTCGCAATAAGTATGTGAGTTCTTTATGACTAATGTGAGTCCATGGATTATACGAACTCTCACCTTTCCGCAATTTGCTAGCCTCTTCGGTACCGTGCATTGCCCTTTCTCACATCGAGAGTTGGTGCAAACTTCGCTGGTGCATCCAAACCCCGTGATATGATACGCTCTATCACACATAAGCCTCCTTATATCTTCCTCAAAACAGCCACCATACCTACCTATCATGGCATTTCCATAGCCATTCCGAGATATATTGCCATGCAACTTCCACCGTTCCGTTTTTATGACACACATCATCATTGTCATATTGCTTTGCATGATCATATAGCTGACATAGTATTTGTGGCTCAGCCACCGTTCATCATTTTTATACATGTTACGCTAGCATCATTGCACATCCTAGTACACTGCCAGAGGCATTCATATAGAGTCATATTTTGTTCTAGTATCGAGTTGTAATATTGAGTTGTAAGTAAATAAAAGTGTGATGATCATCATTATTAGAGCATTGTCCCAGTGAGGAAAGAATGGTGGAGACTAATGAGTCCTCGAAAAGGTGGGGATGAGGTCCATGAGACCGTTCTAAATAAAAAAAAGAGGCCAAAAAGAGCCCACAAGAAAAAAAAATATGAGAGAAAAAGAGAGAAGGGGCAATGTTACTATCCTTTTTCCACACTTGTGCTTCAGAGTAGCACCATGTTTTTCATATAGAGAGTCTCCTATTTTGTCACTTTCATATACTAGTGGGAATTTTTCATTATAGAACTTGGCTTGTATATTCCTATGACGGGCTTCCTCAAATGCCTAAGGTCTTCATGAGCAAGCAAGTTGGATGCACACCCACTTAGTTTTCATGTTGAGCTTTCATACACTTATAGCTCTTAGTGCATCCGTTGCATGGCAATCCATAGTCCTCGCATTAACATCAATTGATGGGCATCTCCATAGCCCATTTATTAGCCTCGTTGATGTGAGACTATCTTCTTATTTTTGACTCCCCCTTATTGATCTCTACCACCATACTCTATTCCACCCATAGTGTTATATCCATGGCTTACGCTCATGTATTGCGTGGGGGTTGAAAAAGCTGAAGCGCCTTAAAAAGTATGAACCAATTGCTCGGCTTGTCATCGGGGTAGTGCATGATAAATATTTTGTGTTAATAAGATGGAGCATGACAGGATTATATGATTTTGTAGGGATAACATTCTTTAGCATTTTTATTTTGAAAGACATGATTGTTTATTAGTATGCCTGAGTATTGATGTCTTTATATCAAACCATAGACTATTGCTTTGAATCACTCGGATCTTATTATTCATACCGTAAGAGAGAGATTACATGATGAAACATGATAGGTAGCATTTCACATCAAAAATTCTATTTTTATCATTTACCTACTTGAGGACTAGCAGGAATTAAGCTTGGGGATGCTTGATACGTTTCCAACGTATCTATAATTTTTGATTGTTCCATGCTATTATAGTATCAATCTTGGATGTTTTATATGCAATTATATGCCATTATATATCATTTTTTGGGACTAACCTATTAACCCAGTGCCCAGTGCCAGTTGCTGTTTTCTGCTTGTTTTTGCCTTTTCAGAAAATCATTATCAAAAAGTGTCCAAACGAGAAAAAAACTTTGGATTAATTTTTTCTGGACCAGAAGAGACCCACGAAGCTTTGGGAGAAGACCAGAAGAGCCACGAGGAGGCGGCAAGCCTGGAGGGCGCGCCCGGGGGGGTAGGCGCGCCCCCCAGGATTGTGGGCCCCTCGTAGCCCCTCCTGGCCTAATTCCAACGCTATAAATTCCCAAATATTCCTAATATACCAAAAATACAGAAGAGAAAACCTTTCCGCCGCCGCAAGCATCTGTTCTTCTGCGATCCCATCTGGAGGTCTTTTCCGGTACTCTGCCGGAGGGGGAATCGATCACGGAGGGCTTCTTCATCAACCTTGCTGCCCTTCCGATGATGTGTGAGTAGTTTACCACAGACCTACGGGTCCATAGCTAGTAGCTAGATGGCTTCTTCTCTCTCTTTGATCTTCAATACCATGTTCTCCTTGATGTTCTTGGAGTTCTATCCGATGTAATATTCTTTTGCGGTGTGTTTGTTGGGATCCGATGAATTGTGAGTTTATGATCAGATTATTCATGAGAAATATTTGAATCTTCTCTGAACTCTTTTATGCATGATTATTAGAGCTTTGTTTTCTCTCCGATCTATCGATTTGGTTTGGCCTACTAGTTGATTTATCTTGCAATGGGAGAGGTGCTTTGTGATGGGTTCAATCTTGCGGTGCTCAATCCCAGTGACAAAAGGGGACATGACACGTATTTGTATTGTTGCCATTAAGGATAAAAAGATGGGGTTTAATCATATTGCTTGAGTTTACTTTGTCTACATCATGTCATCTTGCTTAAGGCGTTACTCTGTTTTATACTTAATACCCTAGATGCATGCTGGATAGCGGTCGATGGGTGGAGTAATAGTAGTAGATGCAGGCAGGAGTCGGTCTACTTGTCTAGGACGTGATGCCTATATACATGATCATTGCCATGAATCCGTCATAATTATTTGCTTTTCTATCAATTGCCCAACAGTAATTTATTTACCCACTGTATGCTATGTGTTCGAGAGAGAAGCCTCTAGTGAAAACTATGGCCCCCGGGTCTACTTTGTCATATATAAAAAACCAAAAAATACTTTGCTGCAATTTATTTACTTTTATTTTATTTAGTATTTTAGTTTATCTATCTATCACTATCAGAATTAATCCTTGCAAATAACTGCTAAGAGGATTGACAACCCTCTTATTTGCGTTGGGTGCAAGTGTTTGCTTTTGTGTGTGCAGGTGCGCTTAACGAAATTTTGCTTGGTTCTCCTACTGGATTGATAACCTTGGTTCTTAACTGAGGGAAATACTTATCTCTACTATACTGCATCATCCTCTCCTCTTCGGGGAAATACCAACGCAGTCTACAAGTAGCACTCACCAGAGGGGGCCGCAGTGGGGCGGCCACGTGAGGAGGAAGCACCCGTGCTGCGCTCGTGGCGGCGCAGATCCGAGTTACGGATGGGCGGCAGGGACCGGCGACCACGGGATCCGGCCATTGGGCGGCGGGGGGAATCGCCGGAGGCGTGGATGGGGAGGAGGAGAGGCGGAGGAGGCGGAGAGACGAGTAGAGATTTTTTTACTCCGCCGCCGAGTGGTGGAGTAAATATAGGCTAGAGATAAGCGGCGGAGGATAAATTATCCTCCTCTAATGGTTATTGGGGTTCGGGTAGGTCTCGGTTAGAGGAGTAAAATTGGGTTTTCCCTCCTCTAACCGGTTATAGGGGATCGGTTAGAAATGCCCTAACTAAAGAAAATTAGGGAAAAGGTCGTGTGCACAAATTATGATTTTGCATATTTAACCCCTCTTTAAAGAACTATAATCGACGTAGGCAAGAAAGCCCGCTCTATTTTTCTCCACCCTCAATCGCTGCTTCGGGTCGCTAAACTTGTTTTGATACATAAAAGTCTAAAGATGGTACTATTTTATGCTATCAACACTAAGTTCAATATATATTTTTCATTGCATGCTGATCAGGGGACTTTAAATGCACTATGCTCCCTAATTTTGGAGCTCTCTCGATTAAGGTGTTTAATTTTGGATTTAATTCATGATTTTGATTTGATGGGGTCAACAATTTTTAAAGGAGATCACTCATTCGATTGAGGTGTTTAATCTTGAATTGGATTCACGATTTTGACTGGGTTAACAATTTCTCAAATCAATCGGCAACAACCAGCCTATAAATATATACCGGTCCCGCGCACCCTCTAATCACTTAGCAAAAGAGAAGCGCCACTGTAGCACCAATATAGTACATGTGACCAGTAGGGCAAGAAACTTCCCCACATACATGTCGGTTGATTAGCAGATAACACAGAATCACACCGCCAGGAAGGGCCCACCAAGACACTGCATTAAAGAAAACACACACTTCATCGTCTCCCCCACACACCCCAAACCATGTAGAAGTTTTTTTTATGAAGTTCTAAAGACCCTCACCGGTGTACAATTCTAAAGCATAGGGTTAGGGGTTAGGGTTTCCAACCGGAGAGAGAGAGAGAGAGAGAGGGAGAGAGAGAGGTGGTGAGGTGTCCCTATACCCTCATCTCTCGAGAACCTGCTCCAGATGAGAGTTCCACTAGATCGCATCTAGCTCTCCTCATGAGAAACTCCTTCCAGGACGAGGGTCTTCTCGCCTCCCGCCGGCGCCGCCACTGATCTGCCTTGTCTCCGGTGGCCTTAGGACCATGGAGGCACGGTGGACGCCCTCGCCGGTGGGAGGGCTCCTGCTCCGTTTTTAGGTCTTTTTTAGGGTTGATTAGGGTTTGTGTCCTACTCAGGGAGGCGAGACGGCGGCGGCTCCCTGTAGTTGGAATAAGGTCCTCCCCACCTAGTCCCCGTTCCGGCAGTGCGTACAGCGTCATCGGAAGGTGTGTGGAGGTGTGTCTCCGGTGGATCTCGTGGAATTCGATCGGTCTTGGTCTTCGGTGGATCTCCATGGATCCAGTCTTGGTACGTCTACGTTCGTGTGTCTACAGGTTGGATTCTTCTGACCTACGCTTCTCTTCATCGGCGGCGGTTCTGTTCTGATGCGCTGGTCCTGTGGGGTCTTAGCGCGATGACTTCCCGACTGTCTACTACAACGAGTTTTGCCTGGCTCCGGTGAAGGAGGGGTGATGATGGCGGAGTGCCTTCGGCTCGCTCCAGTGCTTGTAGTCGTCGCTAGGTGGTCAATTGACCTGGATATAATTTTTATTATTTCTAGTGTTCTTTGTACTGCTATGATAGTTGATGAATAGATTGAAAGTTTTCTCGCAGAGAGAGAGAGAGAGAGAGAGAGAGAGAGAGAGAGAGAGAGAGAGAGAGAGAGAGAGAGAGAGAGAGAGAGAGAGAGAGAGAGAGAGAGAGAGAGAGAGAGAGAGAGAGAGAGAGAGAGACGAAAGGGTAGCTCAAGGTTAGGGCATTTTTCGGCTCAGCTCGCGAGTCGTGGCAAGATGAGCCAAGCCCGAGCCAAATTTTCATCATTTTATTTGGCGAGCCGGGCCAGGCTTGGCTCATCTTTTCCCAAGACTGACTGAGCTGAGCCGGCTCTTACCATGTGTGCCACGTGGTATGCATTTATACTTGTACGACTGTGATATTTGCATTCTCAACTGGTATATAAGAAAATGGTGATGTAGTTGCATAAGTTTGTTTTTACTTCTCTTATAACTGGAGCCAATGCCAACAACACCAACGGAAAAAGAGATCTTGTAAGAATAAATGTTATGTCCAATCTCCTAGTCTAGATATGTGTTGATTATAAATAGTATATATATATATATATATATATATATATATATATATATATATATATATATATATATATATATATATATATATATATATATTATTTGTGCAATTGTTGTCTTCAAATATTCAACTGTCAAAATATATACTCAAGAGCCTAGAATCAAAAGTTTGTGCAACACCAACAAAAATACATGAAAGAAGAAATCAAACTGTTTTCCTAGGTTTTGGAAGACAAGAGACAACCTGGAGGCGACCAACTTTTCTCCTCGACCCACCAACGCCGCCTCGGGTACCCCTGGACTCCGTCGGCCACTTAGGAGGGGAGGGAAGAGGATCCTGGATCTGTGTGCTAGGTTTGTGTTACATATGGCTCTCTAGTTGTTCATCGTTGGTGAAATTGAGGCATCGACGACGATGGAAACAATGGTTCCTCCACTTTTCCCATGTCGATGGCCTTCCTCGTAGGTGCGTCGACGAGTCGAGGGATGGTGTTGATCACTAAGCATTCGGTCCGACATGATTAGCATTTTTCCACGATGACAGAGCGAGTAGAGTGGATGATGTTCCAGCGTGTTTTTGTTCTCCATTTCCATATTCGTCTGATGAAGCTCAGTCACATACGGCTCTGTCGGTGAACTTGTGAGATTGTGTCCCCCTCCTGACTGACTAGAGTTGTGATTGTCCTTTGGCCCTTCTCGGCAACAGTTTCTTCGAGACGGCGCTCTGTCTAGATTGCGGTCATCGACATCTTCTGGTCTACATCGACGACTTCTCAGTTGTTGCTTCTGCAAGCTCATGGGTTCCAACAAAGTTACAGGCCCAGAGTCAGCAACGAGTGTCACTCGTGGTGCGCCGCTGAGGGATGCAAAAGGAAGATGGTGTTGTTTTCCTAAAGAACTTACTTGTAACAAATTTCTTATTCTTGTAAGGGAGGGAGTTCTTGCAAGCGCTAATTTTATGTAACATTTTTGGCCTTGTGTATTTTTCAAAACAAACATGAAAGAAGTTTTTTCACCGGATGTGTGAGGAAAACTCGAGATGCACGAGATGGACCTGTCAATAACTACGAAGGACTTTGATGCAACTTGTCGTTTTATCTTGGCCCTTTGTTGTTTCATTTTTGTTCGGTCCGATGTATTTTGTCTAATATCAATAAAGTTGGATAGTTTACTCATGAAAAAAATGAGTATTTCTCATGCCAGAGCCCATCTCTACACGTGTTTCTACAAAAATACAATAAGTATGCAGAAAGTGAAATAGAAAATGTGAAGTAATGTACTAGTCTAATAGCCAACCTTATTATGAGATTGACTATAAGTGATGGCTCTAAATGACGTGGCATGTGGCATGGCTGGTTTCTTTAATAACATTGCACCAATATTGTGAATATAAAATACACGCTGAGAAACTGAAATTGAGAGATACCTCATATGTCTAACTTTAATTACTAAGCTCGCTAGAAATGAGAGAGCCTCTTTTATGCGGGTGTCCCTCGGTCCCAGCATGTTTCTCTTTTTTCGACAAAGGGTAATGAGAGACCCTCTCTTACAAGGGTGTCCCCGCATGTTGCTCGGACAACGTCATTGTTCTCCACTTTTGGTCAACACACCGGCTTGTTTTTTCATGGGTGTCCCTAGTTGTTAGGCGGTGGCCGGCCACCGCCGTTTTCGCTTCCCTTGTGCTCACATTTGTTATTTGGACCAACAAAAGTCTCTACAAAATTGTAAGACCATGTACGAAGGTTGACGCCTGCCCCGTGCCAGAAGGTCAAGGAGGCCGGTGTTCGAAGCCCCGATCATTCAGTGGCGGACCTAGAGGTTGACCACAGGGGGTGCCAACCTTATCACTCACAATAGAAATGCCTGGTATAACCATAAAAATTAGTCAGTTTATCATTCTAACCCAATAATACACATAGGATTAAACTAACTACTACTAGATAAAAAAAGTTCTGCATTTTTGGAGGGGGTGCCGGGGCACCCACGACACCCCCATTGGATCCGCCACTGCGATCATTAGGATACAAAAGTTAGAACCAAACTAGGGCGGCCTATCAAGAAAGAGGTATCCTCTTGGGGATGCCTCCTTGGCTTTCCCCCTCCTTCCAACGTTCAAGGTGGAAATCCATGTTCACTTCGGCGGACGTAGTGGCGGCGGCGCTTTGTATCGTGGCCCTCTTGAGGGCGTCGGTAGCGAGGGCAGGTGTCTTTCGGTCGTCGCGGCATGTTCGAGATGGTTTGGAGTTCCATCCAGCAACGCCTCAGTTCTGACAGCTAATGTTTGCACCTATCTTTTACTCGTGATGGAATCTTCTCTCGGTCGTTTTTGCTTGACGGCAGGGTCAACGCTCCTCGGTCTGGAGCGAGAGGACAGAGGGTCCTCTCCGACAACAGTTTGGTGGGGTGGTGCGATGAAATCCAGTGATTTCTTCTAGGTGTCGCGTGTTCGCTTGTTGTCGGCGGCCTTGATGGCGTCTTACGGTGGTCTGGCCTCTCTTGTGCTTATTCTAGGCGGTTTGTTGGAGACGAGTAGTAGTGCACTCCTGGTACTTGTTAGCTGTTCGGCTTGTTTTGTCGTTTCTTTTTTTTATCAGCATGTTTGAGAATTTCCTTAGCACTATGTATCATTCAGTAGTGTGGCTTTATATTTATAAAGTGGACAAAAGACTGTTTCGTTCGTTCGAGCGAGAGAATAAAAAAAGGGTAAAATAGGTAAATCTAAAAGGACCGACAGTGGAAAACCGTCCATGCACCAACCAACCATTTGCACGGTTATCATGTTTCCAGAAAAGGCGAGCGTAGCCGTAAAGGCGAGAGCGTAGCCGTAAAGGTACACATCTACCTGTCGTCAGATGACAAAATTAATTAATTTAATTTCTTTTGGTTTGCGGCGATTCGTCGCATCAGGCATCTATCTATCATATGGTTGATGGCATCAGGCAGGCATTAATGACAAAGAATCTATGTTGGAAACCTGGGACATCAAGAGTTTATATAGTATCTTTTACTAACAACTTGGCATAGCTGTGATTTGTTTGCTGAACCAAATTATTTTTATTTGACCTCTCAAATTGTTTGGACGGCTTATTAGGAAAGTGAAGGGGTTGGGTGTTGGATCTATCCTCCCCAGTGATAGGGACGATTTCTTTAAAAAACTCTGACAAGTGGAGTTTAGATACTCTGGATCAAACTTGTCTGTAAGTGCTCGGGTTAATCGATAACTCTGCTTTCAGCGGTTTAATAAAAGGATAGTCTTTCCATAGCAAATATATTAATTTTCTTTCCGGTGAATTTGCAGTTTTCTGTATTTTGTTACCTACCAGTTACTATTTTCTATAATTCTAAAAAAAAACTTATTCCGTACTATTTTGTACCACCATGTTGCATGCTGTGTACCTGTAGTGCTACTTGTTCCAACCCTTATGAGCTGAGCTTTGATATTACTTTGAAGTCTATCTTTGACATGTTGGATCACAACTGCTGAAGAATGTACAGAAAACAGTATACATTCTCTGTGCCCTATCCTTCCCTGTCTCTGAACTTCATTCTTCCTTCAGAGACAGGCCTTGATCACTCACGACGCACGAGTAGCAGCGCCTTGTTTCCGCTTTGTTCTTGATTCACCTGTTCCCCACAAATTTGATGAAGCATATGTTTCAGGGACAGGGGAACCAATGTGGCATCAAGCACAGTTAATCAGCATCAACTGGGCATCTAAAACATTGATGCTTAATGCTCTCGGGGTTGCGACAAAGAGAACACTTCTTTCTTAAAAGATTATCTTTCGTGAGATGATAACACGTAAACTTCCATCTAGAACTTCGCCGAAACCTGACACCATCATGAGATTTCTCGGTATCTTCCAAGACAATGAATGTACTGAAAAATCCTTACCGGTAGAGATGTTCCAAACCAACCTGTCGTCATCATAAGATATCTTACTATCTTCACGTTGCTGACTAATCCTCAATCAGGCATCACACCAGATTATACATCTTCGGACGCAGAGCAAATAAAAAAAATAAAAAAATCAACTAAAGCAAAAATAAAGTTATAACATGTCAGCCATGCAAACTCTTTATCTGCAATCGCGTACATCGTGTCCATAGAAAATGAACCATCATGTTTTTCTTGTTTATCTGCTCATAGAAATAAAATCGTTCTAAGCATCTGTATTTGATAGGTACACTAGCAAATATGCCCGTGCGTTGCAACGGGAGACAATAATATTACGCCGTAGTTAAATAAGTATAGCTCAATACTCCGACGTATGAGTGTTCTCTATTTTTCTATTTTAACACGGTGGCCCATCATGTTGCCACTTAGTATCTTTTTTCCCACCCCTGTTAATGATGGCTGCGGTGTTCATGTGATCAAATTTTGTCAATTGATGCTCACTTATCTTTTTTTTTTTTGCAATGCATGGACAATTTTTTACTCAGTGAATATTTTTCGTGTCGATGAACTTTTCTTGAAGTTGGGGAACAAATTTTGCAATTCGTGTTTTTTCTGAGTTTTGTGAACATTTTTT
The DNA here is from genome assembly GCA_039707655.1 of Elymus sibiricus. NCBI lineage: Eukaryota > Viridiplantae > Streptophyta > Magnoliopsida > Poales > Poaceae > Elymus > Elymus sibiricus. Next base: position 110,246,259 of record CM077670.1, read on the forward strand.
AAAAAATTCATAGCAATTTTCTTTGAATTAACGAATATGTTTTGAATACATGATCATTTTCCAAATCATGAACGTTTTATATTTCCTGAATATATTTTTTGACATCGTGAATTCTTTTATAATATGCTCACAGTTTTTTAAAATCATCAACATTTTTTAAATCCGTGAACATTCTATGATTTCTTGAACCTATTTTTTAGTTCCCAAACATTTTTTGTTTTCATATACTTTTTTTAAAAACTCGAATCTTATAAAATTTAAAATTGTGGAAAAACCCGAATTAATTTCTGTTTGAGAGTTAGAAAATCGTGAATTAATTTGACGAAAGAAAAAAGAAATTAAAATAATAAAACATGGGCACATGGGCCGGCCCATGAACGAATGCTGCTGCTATTAAAAGAGAGAAAAGGGGATGTAAAAGGTGAGGGAACCGGGGATCGAACCTAGGTCTACTCCGTGGGCCTCATGCGTGCTCATGTTTTTCTAGGGTCTGGCCATATAAGAATCAACCCGACGGCGATTTTGACAGAAAAAAGTTTGAATCGTTTTTCTACTTTGGATGGCATAGTGGGTAATTTAGGATAACATTGGGGGTAATTTTAATGACGGACGGGCAGAAGCAATAGCCCCTTTAATAGTAGGTATAGATACATACTCATACAGAAAAAAACTTCAATTATTGTAAATCAACCTGCCGTCGATTTACCAAATATCCTACAAAGTTCCAACTAACAAAACCGATACAAAAATGTAAATCTTCAAATTAGCAAGTTGTGAGAGGAAGGTTTTCATAAAGTAAATATCCATGTCGTCAGATTACGATATCAATCTGTAGCAAGATTTTCTTTCAGATCTGCGGCGATGCATCGCATCAGGCATCAATCATGGTTCAGGGCATCAGGCACAGAAGCATATATGTTGGATACCTAGGACATAAAGAGTTTATCCTTCAACAACTTGACATAGCTGTGATTGGTTAGTTCAATCAAATAAGTAATTTTACTGTTGAATTTTTTGGATGGTTGATTAGGAAAGTGAAAAAGAAACACTTGGATGTTGGACCTATCCCTGTGGTAGTGACAATTTCTTTAATTTACTCACAAGTGGAGTTCAGATATTTTGTAGATCGAACCTGCCAGCAAGTGAATTTATACTCTTGGTATTTATTTTCTTTACCGATAACTTCGCTTTCTGTTGTTTAATAAGAGGATACCCCTCTTTAGTAAAAATCTATTATTTCGCTTTCTAGGTGAAGCTGCAGCTCTCTGCAAATTGTTGGCTATCTATTACCAGTTTTATTACTACTTTTCGGATCAGACTGAATAGGCACCACTTGTTGATTTTCTACTTCCTTAGTACAGTCTGTGCATTGGTTATTGAGTATGACAGCTGAGCAGCCTCTGTTAATATGAAAATTCTTCCAAAATCTGGCAAGAAATTTCCATAGAACATATTCAGCTCCCGATAAGTAATAAACATTAAACTAGATGATGGGAGAGCCATCTCTCCAGAGGCCTTTCTGAAGATTATCTTACCCAAATTACAACTCACATCATGAAAAAAACTGAACAGTTGTAGCTTTCTTCCAGAGATGGCAAATCACAAAAAGTTCCAAGTGCTGGCATAGCTAATAAGTTGTATGTTTTGTGCAATGTCTTTATGGAGGTGTAGCGGGAGCTTTCTACTGTAAATGCTTGGCATAGCATTTAATTTCATCCGAAATGAGCATTATGACAGGACAATGACAAGTTGACAACAACTAAACAGGAACTATCTTTATTATGCATCTCAACTTCTCAACAATGCCTCACCTCATGTAGGAAAAAGTATATTTTGTACAAAGAACACACACATGTGAAATAGGATCGTTCCAGCTGAAAACTGGACGAATTCGCAGAACCAAAACTAAATACTCAAGATTTCAAAACCTACTCTAGCTGCTGCTGGTGGTCATCTCCGTGCCAGGCCCAGACTATGTCCTTCAGCGCTGGCCGGATGTCCTCCAATAGCTCCCGGTACTCCAGCGGATCACCGCTTGTTTGTTTCATCTCAATGAGGTGGTGGGAAGGTGTGATCTCGAAGATCTCCATGTCTAACTGAACAGCACCATTCCTTCCCTCCTTCCTCGCTTGCATCTTCACCACGCCATTGTCCTTCTTCCTTACCCTGAGATTCAGCACCTTCGCAACATATTCCAGCTTCGAGATGATGGCTGAAGCAGGCTTGTCTGAAGTGAACCTTGTCTCCTTTCTGCACTCCTCTTGGATGAATAGGCCGGACAGGTCAAACCCCGTGGAGAAGGAGATGATCTCAAAGGCATTTAAGTTTGTCACCATCAGGGGCTTCACATCTTCATGAGTGTTCTTCCTTGGTCTCACACCAATTGTAGGAGGAGCATTTGTGGTGATATTCTCACTGGGAGTTCTCTCCTTCACTGCAAGGGTGCCCCTTGGACCTTTCCGGAACCAGGTAGACTCTTTTATCTTCTGGATAGATGCCCTGGTGCTTGGATTGGGGTCCAGGATCTTGCACAAGAGCTTCTGGAGTTTGTGTGAGAACCAGCTGGGGCACCTGAAATCTCCTTGCTCAATCTTCCGGTACATGTCCATCAAGTTGGAACCTTGGAAAGGGAGATAACCAGCAACAAGAACAAAAAGGATAACACCACAAGACCAGATATCTGATTTCGCACCATCGTAACCTGTCTTGCTGATGACCTCCGGAGCTACATATGCGGGTGTTCCGCAGGTGGTGTGGAGCAAGCCATCTTGCCTCTTTGACTCTGAAAGTGCGCTCAATCCAAAATCCGAGACCTTAAGGTTCTCATTCTCATCCAGGAGCAGGTTCTCCAGCTTGAGATCCCGGTGATACACGCCTTGGCTGTGGCAGTAATCTACTGCACTGATGAGCTGCTGGAAATACTTATGTGCAGCACCCTCTGTGAGCTTGCCACTCTTTGCAACCTTGTCAAAGAGCTCACCGCCTTTCACATACTCCATGACAAAGTATATTTTGTTTCGTGTCGCCATGACCTCATGAAGCTGAACAATGTTCTTGTGTGCCACCAACCGCATGGTTGTGACCTCACGCCTGATTTGCTCCGAGAGCCCAACCTTGAGCACCTTCTCCTTGTCCAGCACCTTTATGGCGACGCTTCGGTTCGACTCTAGGCTCCTTGCATAGTGCACCTTGCCGAATGTTCCTTTACCCAACAATCTTCCCAGCTCGTACCGCTCCATTAGAATCTTCCCTCTGTTTGCCATGACTTCAAGCTGCATAAAACCACAGCCTATATTGCGGCTATAATTCAAATGGACTGCAGCACTTCAACCATCCTCTCCAAGGTAGTCTTGATCCACTACAATGAACAACACTCTCATGTCTTTGTCTCGACGGAGTCTAGATGGTGCAGAGCTGATGCAAACAAGATGGTTGCTCGCATAAAGAGTTGACCAACTCAGCTCCTGTGGAGAAGAGGCAATCTCCTTTATCGCGCAGGTGAAATTTCTTCTAAGCAAGCACATCTTTCAGCATTCCCCGAGGCTTTGAGTGCTTGTTCTGTATTGGAGTTCTCTGCAAATAAGAAAAGAAATCTTCAGATTCTGCAATTGAAAATTCAAAATATACCCTTGTATGGATTACTGAAGAAATAACAAAACATTTATTGGTTGGTTTTACAACTAGAGCATACAGAAGAATGGTGAAACAAATTTGATTCTCGCATAATCTTTAGAGGAAACAATCTGACAGGATCAGGGACATGGTGGTCGGTGGTTTATATGAAACAACAGAAAACGTATCTGTAATTCTTATTATTTTACTTTAGAATCAAGGCTGCATACTTGTGCATCCACTTGAGAGGGTAAACATAGGTATGCAGAAAAGTCCGAGTTCAGAAGCAACTCGCTGGTTTGTTAGATCTTTACCGCGTGGGGGGAAAAATCGTGCGTATTTCTAACAAACTATAGACACATAACACGGTCAAAAAATTCATGAAGAAAAAGGCCAAATACGTTTAGTTTTGCAGAGAATTGCGCCATTCCTCCATCCAATCCTAAAACTAAGAGATAACAACTTGCAAATTCCCAGATCCACCCAACCGCATGAATGCACCGCCGTACTCGGCTGAAAGCAGCCTCGCCGATAATATAAAGGCCGTAAATTTGGCTCATACATACCCAAACTCTGATAGACGGGAACGAATTACTTCTCCAATGATTCGCTCATACTGGCGAGCAGATTTGGCAAAACTGAAGAAGACACACAAACTAATGCCTACATCGACGGCTCGCACTGAGGTTGAACGGAATCAAAGAACATCAAAGAACGGGGAGGGGATTGCATACCTTCCGGCGGCGCCAAGAGGGGAGGCTCTGGATCCACGCTGGGACCTCGAGGCAGTTCTCTCTCTGTCTCTGTGTGAATTGCTGGAGTTTTGTTTTGGGGTGTGTGCTTGTTGAGGAGGATGCCGCTCTTCTTATAGTATAAAGCAGAGCAAAGCAGGGCAGGGGAGGAGCCGCCGGAGGGAAGGGGGAGGGAGGAGAAGAAACTAGTTTGTGGTGGATTTGACCAAGATGCCCCTGGTGCGTTTCCTAGGCACCGCATCGCAGAGGGGCATATTCCTGGTAGAGTGGTAAAAATCGTATCATTGTGTCTTCATGATTAGGAGAGAGGAGAATTATGCTCGTACGACCCGTGATGTCATATTAGGTAGCACGTATTTATAGAAACATCCTTATAGAAATTGAAAAGTGCATTCAAATCTTTGGGGTACCGAAGTCTTCTTCCTCTTACATCCATTGGCGGCGCGCCGTGAGCAAAGCTCGTTGCCGTTTTCTAGGTCTCTGCCTCGGTGGAGAAAACTTGTTTAAACCTAGGAGCTTGTGGAAGCAATGGTCGGGAAATTGTCGATGCAGACCTCAAGATGCCAATGACCACAATCAGCGTAGCAAATCGTTGGCCAGGAGAAGAAAACGTCACAGAGGGCCTGTATAACGTTGTAGGTCTAGTCAGACGGAGTCAGAGAACACAACTCTCACACGCTCTCCGGCGAGGACAAAGCTGACTAACCTTCAGCGATCAGAATTGGAGCCGAAGGACCAAGACGGAATTGGAGGGAACGGCCTAATTTAGATTTTGGGCGTGCTCAAGCTTTCCCTATTAAAAATAGAAAATTTTGGTCGATGTTTTGCTTGCTTAAAGGTTGGCCAACATTAGTCACCGTCCTTCTCTCTCTAGATCCTCATGTTGTTCCACCGACGAGGTCGGTGGTTATCCTCGCCTCTGTATGATGCTCCTGCGGTGTGTGTGGGGTGGGGGAAGGTTTTGCGTGTTCGTCGGTAAGGTAGGGTTAGGGTTTGATTTCATGTTGGCAACCACATTTGAGCGACGACGTCGACGGTGTTGAGGAGGCAGTGGGTGAGCGTCGTCGTCGGGCATGTGCTCTGGAGCGCTGACAGGTTTGGTTGTCGGCTTGTTACCGCGCGGCCTCATCTTGTGTGTAGGTTTTCCCCACATGCGGGCGATCACATGCCAGGTCATTGGTTCCCGCCTATGATGCTAGCCTGGCCATCGGAACAGACCAAGCACGCGCCCCCGCCTGAAAGGATCAAGATGGACCTAGAGGGGTGAATAGTTCAACTACAAATTTTACTTCGATTATTAGCAAGTTAGGTTTTGTGAAATATGAAATGTGAACCTAGCAATGCTAAGGTGAGATAAACAACATATATGAAGTTTGTAAGGTCAAGGGACCAATGTAATATCACAAGTAAACGGGCTAGTGTTAGGGTTAATCAAAGACCATAGAGACGAAGATGTATCCTAGTGTTCCCTCCCTTAGATGGGAGCTAGTCACAAATGAAGAGGCGAGAGTTCCATAAAGGAACAACAAACACCACAAAGGCTCACCTTTTCCTTGAGATATCACCACAGAGAAGATTATTAACCACTAGGGGGTAGACCTTGAGGAGAGATCCAAGCCGTCACACACGACGGGGCAAATCACAAGTTGATTCCTTCACCAGGGACTCCTACCGCCTAGGAGTCTCCAACCTTCAAGAGTAAAGCCAAATGATGAAATCAAAGGGAACTCGATTTCCTTTGGTGAGAATGTAGATTTAGGGCTCCTCTTTATTTGTTTTCCTTAAAGAATGGATGTGGAGGGATTCAAGGTTTAGAGCCTGTGAAATGGAGTATGAGAGAGAAATATGCTAAACTTGAGTGGGGAAAGAAGAAAACACTCAGGGAAGACGGAGTGGACCTTTATATAGCCCACTTTGAAATATGTCCATTAGGGTTAACTTCGACCGGCCGGAAGCTATCCCAGAACATCCGCTATAGGGTTTGGACCGCCGAATTTGGGGGATAGGTTCTAGATATGGCTTCGCAACTTTCTGAGCTCTTGCAAGTTACATGCCAATTTCTTAACACATCCCGGAAGCTAGTTGTAAGTGCATCTACTACCTTTGGTAGAGTTTGATGATTAATGACAAAACATTTAAGGGACTAATGTGTATGCTAAATATGCACAGGTGAAAATCCCTGATGATTTAGTTTAACCGAAGGATTACGACCCCTAGAAAAGTTGACGAATCATTGAAGTCTTCGGGAATGCCGTTGAAAAATTGAAGACCGAAGAGTAGATTGTTATTTACTAGTTTATTTATTCTTCATTGAGTCGTAGGACAAATTGTCCTATTAAGGGGGATCAAAGTGAAGCAAGACTGAAAGTTTTCATGTGTGTGCTTAGTCTGAACCTATCTACACTTAGGAGTGAAGACATGGAAATCTCCTTCCAAGTGAGCCTACTAGGTCCCGTGATAAAGTTAATTCTTCGAGTCACCCGAGTTACTTTCCTCACCGATGAGTAGCACGTTGGTGGGTGTGTCTCATCCAACAGTCATATCGGTACTCAGGGGCAGTGTGCCAGCTATATATAGCCCCTACCCTCGTAGATAACGGGTGGTTGCTCGAGTGATATTTTGCCGCGTTTGCAATGTGCGCCCCTCCTCGCAGAGATTTGAACCAATCCTAAGTGAGGAAAACCACCCAAGGCGAAGAACAGAAAGTGACTGAGCATCACCGAAGAATCAGTTCGATCTAGCTTGTGATCTATTACTCTTGAGGACTTGGTGTCTTCTAGACGGTTAGGCATCATTCTGTAAGAATCAAAAGTTCGGATTCACCGAAGGACAAGTTTGCACCGGTCCGAAGACCACCGCAAAATCTACCTTGAGTACTGGGCGAGTTCCGAGGAACATAACTCAAGGAGAACAAGGTGAGGACTTGTGTGTCCTTGGAGCAGTGTGCTCAACCTCTCCAACCAAGATGTAGAATTGTTTCCAATAGTTTGAACTTTGTTAAAGAAATCATTGTGTCTTCACCAAGCTTATGGGTTCAATTCTTTGAAACCTGTACTTTCAATACTTTGCCATGTTTCGAGGAGTTTCTCTCTCTGTCACTCTCTGTGACTGTTGTGAAGTCTTTCTAAGCACTTATCTTTCCGCCGCTTAATTTTGTTAAGTGTTTCTCAAGTTGTTTACTTTGAAGACTTTGTTCCCGTTGCTAGTTAAGTTCCTTAGCATATTCTCTCTGCATTGTTTTATGCTTTCCAGCTTACCTCGGTCATCGTAGTGTTGTTTTTTTACTTAGTTGTTTCCATACATGCTTGTATGTTTTACTAGTTATCTTCCTAGAATTCTTTGGCACCGCACTCTATTATAGTTTGTTATCTATGTTTTCTGCAATGGATTTCTTTGTTTCAAAGAGTTTTCATAAACGCCAATTCACCCCTCCCCCCTCTCAGTCATTCTACTTCGATCTTTCACTAGTTCTGATTTCAGAGTAGTTGGGTTTTGGAATAACCCAATACTTTTGTTACGCCACTTTCAGAACATAATATGGACGCTAACCCGGATTCTGGACACCGCGGAACATCATCCCAGAAGTTCTGAAACGATGTTTCGGGCCACACAAAAACTCGCCTCTGGAATATTTGGAAGTGGAAATCTCACCGAGGCTTTTTGGTGGAATTATGTATGGAACTTAGGATGTGTATTTGGCTATATGCAGGCAGCATAATTATCACTTTAAATCCTCAACAGAAAAATTATCACTTTAAGTTCATCATATGACCACTCTTAATAGTGTGGCTATCCTATGACTCGAGATCAAAGGAAAAAAAGATACATTTTCAAATATGTCGTCTTTCTTCTCTCTTTAGATATGGGGTTCATCAATCAACTTTGCTCGCAAACTTATGGACTAACACACCTTCCATACACTTAGGAAACTGATGACCCACAAGTATAGGGGACCAATCGTAGTCCTTTCGATAAGTAAGAGTGTCGAACCCAACGGGGAGCAGAAGGAAATGACAAGCGGTTTTCAGCAAGGTATTCTCTGCAAGCACTGAAATTATCGGTAACAGATAGTTTGATAGTAAGGTAATTCGTAACAAGTAACAAGTAATAACGGTAACAAAGGTGCAGCAAGGTGGCCCAATCCTTTTTATAGAAAAGGACAAGCCGGAACGAACTCGTATAATAAGCAAAGCGTTCTCGAGGACACATGGGAATTTCATCTAGTCACTTTCATCATGTTCGTTTGATTCACGTTCGCTACTTTGATAATTTGATATGTGGGTGGATCGGTGCTTGGGTGCTGTTCTTACTTGAACAAGCCCCCCACTTATGATTACCCCCTCTCGCAAGCATTCACAACTACGAAAGAAGAATTAAGATAACTCTAACCGTAGCATGAAACATATGGAACCAAATCAGCCCCTTACGGAATAGCGCATAAACTAGGTTTAAGCTTCTGTTACTCTAGCAACTCATCATCTAATTACTACTCCACAATGCCTTCCCTTATGCCTAAAGATGGTGAAGTGTCATGTAGTTGACGTTCACACGACACCACTAAAGGAAGCAACAACATACATATCATCAAAATATCGAACGAATACCAAATTCACATGATTACTTATGACAAGACTTCTCCCATGTCCTCAAGAACAAAAGTAACTACTCACAAATCATATTCATGTTCAAGATCAGAGGGGTATTGAATAGCATTAAGTATCTGAACATATAATCTTCCACCAAATAAACCAACTAGCATCAACTATAAGATGTAATCAACACTACTAGCAACCCACAGGTACCGATCTGAGGTTTTGAGACAAAGATTGAATACAAGAGATGAACTAGGGTTTGAGATGAGATGGTGCTGGTAAAGATGTTGATGAGGATTGGTCCTCCCAGGATGAGAGGATCGTTGGTGATGTCGATGGCTTCGATTTCCCCCTCCCAGAGGAAAGTATCCCCGTCGGAATCGCTCCGTCGGAGAGCAAAATAGCTCCTGCCCAGGTTCCGCCTCGAGACGGCGGCGCTTCGTCCCGAAAGTCCTCTTCTGATTTTTTTTCTAGGGCAAATGGCTTCATATAGCAGAAGGAGGGGGCCGGAGGCCTGCCAGGGGCCCCACAAGTTCGGGGGGCGCCCCCCCAGGCTTATGGCTTCCTGGTGGGCCCCTCCTGGTAATTCTTTCGCCAGTATTTTTTATATATTCCAAAATAATTCTCTGTAAATTTTCAGGTCATTTGGAGTTGTGCAGAATAGCTATATATCTCTGTTTCACCCCTTTTCGGTTTAGAATTCCAGCTGTCGGCAATCTCTCTCTTCATGTGAATCTTACAAAATAAGAGAGAAAAAGCATAAGAATTGTAATATAAAGTGAAATAATGATAAAAATATATTAATTAACAGTAGGAAATCATGATGCAAATTGGATGTATCAGAAACAAGGTTACTCCTTAATTGGTATGACATTTACACTAAAATACACTTAGGGGAATAAATGCCCTTTTCACTGCTAATTCGGCCTCTTTCGCCCCCAACTCATGTCTTACACGACAGGTCTATGTGGGTGACACAGTTGCTGCTCTTCTCATCTTCTTTCTCTCCTCTAATGATGCAATGACAAGCGAGCGGGCAGTGTATTCAATTCAGAAGGATTTTCTTGAGAGCCCACATGTATTTCTATGTTTCCACGTGGTCTTTCCTGTAAAAATTGGGGACAACTATCCTACATCTAGATATTTCTTTTTACATATTGTTCTTAATTAATATAATCTAAATATTAGTGTGGAAACATTAGCTAAAAATGAAACTAATACTCCTTATATAAATAAGGACCAATGTCGGCGGCTCATTGGCCTGTTTGATTACCTGGGTCGCATTGAAAAGTTGCCCCGCACGAAACTTAAACCAGCTCTGGGCTTGGCTCTGCAGGAACGGCCGAATCGGCCGTTTTTGGCGAGCCAAGCTGAGTCGAGCCACGATCGAGCGCACGTGGTGGGCCTCTTGCACGAGAGGATGCGAGGTAGTACACAGCCTGTAAGTTGTTTTTTCTTCCACCTCTAGTAAGCTCCTTCTCTAATCTCTTTTCTTCCATTCCTTCTAATCTACACAATGATGCTTCGATTTGACATAAGATCTACATGAAAAAAGGTGCACATCGATGTTACGTTTCCATTTTTGTGATCAGTTCGTAGTTCCGTCGACCGTAAATGTTCAATTTCGTGTTCATGTTTGGAGCTATTTTAGATGAATTTTGTCAAATTCGTCGTGCACGGTCGACTGTTTGAAATTTCCTTTGACCAGTAGCTTCATCTTACAGTTTCACACAACTTTCGTGTTGCACATTTTCTGTTTCGACGATCATAAACGATTAGATCTAACTTCTTCCTCGTGAAAAGTATATATGCATCTGTGTGATATTTGTTAATGACACTCCTTAATCTCGGTCTCCTCTCCCGTGTCCTGCTACACTGGTGTCACCACCGGCGTCGCTCCTCTCGGCCTCCTCTTCCGCGTGCTGTTGCACTAGCGCCACCGTCGGTGTCGTTCCTCTCAACCTCCTCTCCCATGTCCTACTGCACTCGCGCGACCGTCGTTCTTCTCTACATTCTCTCCCATGTCCTGCTACACTAAAACCATCGTCGGCGTCGTTCCTCTCGGCCTCCTCGCTCGCGTCCTACTACACTGGCGCCGGCGCCATCGTCGTTCTCTCCCGTGTGTTGTTGCACTAGCGCCACTGCCGGCGTCGTTCCTCTCAACCTCCTCTCCCATGTCCTACTACACTCGCGCGATCGTCGTTCTTCTCTGCATTCTCTCCTATGTCCTGCTGGACTGAAGCCATTGCCGGCGTCGTTCCTCTCGGCCTCCTCGCTCACGTCCTACTACACTGGCGGCGGCGCCATTGTCGTTCTTTTCGGCCTCCTTCTCCGCGTTCTACTACATTGACGCCGCCATGACGCGCACACTGCAATTTTTTCTCCATCATCCTCTGCCTCAACGCCTTTTCCACACGGGCTATCTCTGTGGCGACGGCACTAGCAACAAGTTCACCGTGCCGCTGATGGGATCGCTTGCCCGGGACACCGTGCTCGTCGTGTCGGATGCGGAGCCACGACCACCGCCCACCGCTGTCGCCGAGGCACTCTAGTGTAACACTGTGTGTTATGTGTAGCTATTAACTCTTAATCATGTCCAGTGTATGCAACCAAACAACGTGCACTAGTATGAGCACAACCAATGCGAGCAACCAAATACAGTGCGTAGAGGCGTTGCTATGATACAGGAAGAGGAGATGCAAGCAACCAATCAACATGCAGATGTTGGTTTTTCGCCTGCATATGCTCAACCAAGCCCGACTGAGACATATGTAAAGAGGCAAAAAAACGATGCAGGTAACTTGTGCGAAATCAGCCAGATGTTTGTCCATCGACGACCATCTCCGACGTTCGTGTATCTACGACACATTACTGCGTTGCAAGAGGGCAGGCCGACAGAAGACACGGCTAAGTAAAATTTGGCACTTGATAACAGAGACAGACTTGTGTTCGGTTTCAACAGGCAACTGAGACACGGGATCTGGAAGATACGCGGTGCTGCGTCAACAGAGTCGTGGCGCCACATGCAAGATGCAACACCAACCAACGAACCCCATTTATTTCAGAGATTAGTCGCAAGAAAACTGCCATCATTTTTCTCTCGAAACAGGCTTTCGTCCCGCTTTATATATAAAGCAACAACCAAACAAAGTACACGGCCGAACGATACATGGTGGTGAGGTGGCCCTCATACAATGACGATTCTAAGATAATCGGGTCACATAAGACGCACGCGACTACGCAACCGAAAGATAACATAGGAAGATCAGAGTACAACGCCACGCAAAGCCCTAAACACCTAGGTTCCACGACAACGCCCTCAGGAGGGAGAACGGCGCTAAGCGTCGTCGCTGTCGAGTCTAGCATGAACAAAGGTCTTCACCCGGAACCCTGACACGGAGAGGAGCACCATGACGACGTCTTCAAAAAGATAACGGCACCCACGAGCGTCGCCGTCGTCGGCGACAAAGCGCGGAGCTTTCGCTCGGCAACTCCTTGATGTCACCACGAGGTCTCTAAGGCAGGCGTGGCGAGATCAGATCACCAGATCCGGATCGAGGCGCCACCAATGTCAAAGACAGAGAGCGCGCCTAAGCCACCCTTCGCTATACCTCTCGCCGCCCACACGACCAAGAGGGAAAGTCACCACCTTCGCCATGGTGCCTGCCGGAAAGCCACCCATGCGAACCGCCATCCGGGGCCGCCGCCCTGACATCCATGTCCAAAGACACTACCACCCGCCCACATCACGATGCACCAACCACGGTAGGAGGAGTAAAAGGCATCTCCTTTCACTCCTAGCCCGGCATCAGCCACGGGATTTGGGTTGACGCCTCCACCGTAGGAGGCGTCCACGCCCGCGTCTCCAGACGGTCCCGGTGGACCGGAGGAGACACAACCCCGTGACTACCGACGGCCGCCGCCAAGCAAGCTCAAATGACGCCAAGTCCGTAGCCATCGACGCCGATCTGCTTGACAGAAAGCGGTGTCCGGACCACCGCCACCGACCACCGCACCCGCGGGAGAGGGACCTCCCCATCCACAGGCACAACCCGGACCAGGCCCAATCTCACCTACCCGGGGCGACAGCTCCGACTCGTCGCGGGCCCAGATCTGGTCCGCCCGCGCACGAGCCCTGGGTCAACCGTCACCATCGGCATGGACCCAAGAGAAGGGAGATCACCACCACCACCCTGCACCGCCTACCGGAACAAGATCGCCAAGCAGGAGACTAGCACCAGGACAGACCCACACCGCCTTGGGCCGCCGGCTACCAGGACACGCGTGACAGCCATCCCTGCAGCAACCACCAGCCGCCAGCCATGTGCGGCAGCCAGCAGCGCTGCAACCTCCGGCCGTCAGCCTCGCGCCTACCAGCAGCCGAGCCGCCCGGAGCACCCCACCGCCGCCACGCGCCAGATCTGGGCCGAGCCCAGCCCTGACCGCCGCCGCCGCCCCGGTGGGAGCCAGCACCGCGAGGCCCTCCACGCCCCGGCAAGACCCCCGCGACCCCGCCGCCGACGCCTGCCGTCGCGCCGCCGCGCCCTCCGCCAGCGCCACGTCGCCGCCCGGTGCTACCGGCCCGCACCAACACCACCGAGCGGGAGGAGAGCAGCCACCGCCGCCGCCGACGCCGACCGGGCTTTGCCCGGCGACGCGCCCCCGGCGACGGCGAGGAGAGGAGAGGGAGAAGGGGCGGCCTCCGCCGGCGGCTAGGGTTGGCCCCGCCCGGTCGCTCGCGGGAGCGATGCGGGTGGGGAAGGGGTTCTGGTTTTTTTTTCCCCATCATTTTTCTTTCTCACCTAGCATAGTCTGCTCGTGATGTGGCAAAGAGCGAGAAACACGTGATGCCTTGGCCATACTGCCTATAGGCCCTATACACACATATGTTTCATGTATCATTTCAAGCACTAATCTGGTTTTGGCAGTTTAGATCGAACCGTCAAAACGTCTTATATTTAGGAACATAGGAAGTGTACTGTATATCACTGCTACTGTTTTTTTTTTTTTGCGAGGAATATCAGTGATACTGCTATGTAGCGTTAGACAGATGTGCTGGTGCAACATATACTGTCAACAAATATGGTGTCCCAACATTTTATGTCCTATTGAATATCGAAGGGCCATAGGCCGTTCTTTCATTAGGTAGAAAAGGGAGTGCAGTACAAAAGGCAAGACAGTCTAGGCGGTCTAGAGCTGGTTGCCAAGAGAGTATCAACTCTGAAAATACAGTGCAGAGGCTGGACCAACTGGGCCAACAACAAAACAAGAAGAAGCAAAGAAGAAATCAAAAAAGGTCACCGATACAGCCAGCTGCCCTCCAGGCCCTGATGTCTTCTCTGATTAAATCAAGCACCCTTTCAACGTTGCAAGCCACATGCTCAAAAATTCTGGCATTCCTTTCTCTCCAGATCCACCAGTGTATGAGAATGATAATGGCGTCAAAGTTGCGCCTCTCAGACTTGGGGACCTCCTTCCGTGCTCTCAGCCACCAATCCTCGGTATTGGCATAGCGGTCATCAAGAACTTGAAAGTCTGCCCGCGTCCGGTCTCTGAACATCATCCAAACCTGCTGAGTGAAACCACAATGCACAAAAAGATGTGTGCAATCTTCGTGCGCCGAGATGCACAACGGGCAGTTGCCATTAGAAGGCCAACCCATCCTCTCCAAATTATCTGCGGCCAAGCACCTGCAATGAACAGCAAGCCACATAAAGAATTTGCATTTCGGGGGAGCTTTGGATTTCCATATAGACTTGTGGCAAGCAAAGCGCACATTCGCAGCAAAGAACATGCTATATGCGCTGCCAACAGAGAACTTGTGATCTTCTGTCCACTTCCAAACTAGGCAATCAGGAACACCCACGGATAAGGAGACACACTGGGTGATGTCCCAAATTTTGAGTACAATATGCACGGTCTTCGTTTCTAGATATATCTGTCAACAATGCACTGTTGTACCGACTACATAGTGAGAACGGAATTGCTTCACACACGATGAAAACTTGTCCGATTTTGTTACGACGATGCAATAGACCGTTCATCTGTGCTGCTCAACGGTGTCTATACCATGTCGTATCAAAATCGTAGAAACCCCTACGTGTTTCGACACATGCAAGTTGGCCTACGTTGTTCCTCTATCTACAAAAGAAAACTCGTAATGCTGCAAGTATTGACTGCCCTGCGAGAAGAGAGCAAAAGAAGGCACGCGAGAGTACGTAGTAATAGCGACATGCAAGGGGATTTGGATGGATGATACGTACGTAACGCACGGCTGCAGCGTCGTGGCGCCACATCCAGCACCAACGTACCATCGCTGTTCGTTTGGAGAAAAAATTAGTGACTTCCAAAATACAGCGAGATAATGCATTATTGGGTCTCATCAAGCCTGCAGAAAACACGTGTGGTCCCATGGCTGGCTGTACATATGATTTTGATTTTGATACCGACCAGTGATCTTTCACGCAAGAGAGGAGTACATATGCCCAATAAATGATTAAGTCTGAAAACTCTATTAAGAAAAATACACATGTTAAAAAAAATATTAAACTCCTTACAATATCCAATATACTAGTATTAAAAATGAGACACGGATTTGGTGAACACGGTTCCACGCGGACCCCTTATGAATAGTGAATTCGAAAAAATACTATAAAAAAATAAAAGGTTCTGATTTTTTTTTGCATAGTCGACCGGTATACTCGTGTATGAAGTTTCACGAAGAAATGACACCCGTTGTATTCTGGGCAAAAATGACAAAATCGAGGCTATATTAAAAAATATTTTGTGATGAATAGTAAGGTCAAAACTGTATTTTCTTCATAAGAATACCACGGGTGTCATTTCTTCACGAAACTTCACACATGAGTACAATGGTCGATCAAGTTTGATACTCAAAAATTTCAGATTTTTTTAATTTTTCTAGTATTTTCTTTAAAATTTACTATTCATATAGGTGCGTGTGAAACCATGTCCACATTTGTATTTTCGTAAAAAAAAATCCCCAATATTCTTAGACTTTCTACTATACTTGGAGAGTATCAAGATGTCATATCCTTTTATGTTGAAAAAAACTCAACATTTACTGATAAATGCATAAATAAATGGGTAAGATCTATAGGTACTTGTCTGCTTGAGAAGTTGTTCTTTCTGCTTAGCTATGATTACATCATCGAATCTCGGCCAAAATTCTGGCTATATTCATTGGCTTGTTGCATGTGGGCAAGATACACGGCCAGTGACATCGGTAACTTAATCTGGCTAGGATTCGTGGCTTCATACATCACCACCTAGCTGGTACGTGGTCTCTCAGCCTATTTCAGGTTCAATCATGAAGCAGCTCAGGGCCACATTAAACCCAATACGGAGTACCAGAATTACTGTGCAAACGATGGACTGCCGAACAAAAATCGTACGACACTTTAGAGCATCTCCACTGCAGAGCGCTTGCGTAGACGCTTACGAAGAAAATAAATAAATACAGTAAAACAGAAAATCAGCTTAGCGATTTCTAACCCGACGCTAATAAATCGGAAAACAGGTAGAAAAAAGCGAACGCTACATGCATCGCTAGAGTCCCGCGGAAAAAAATAGCGAAGCGTCGGCCTTCACTCTTCGCGTTGATGTCAGGTAAGGCGCTAGGATTTGTTTACGTTACTCCAAACACCTCTCTCCTCATTAAATACTCGTCACATAAGTAAAATTGTCTTGGGATGTGTTAAGTTGATAGTCATATGATGTTGCTACGTCATCTATAGTTAAGATTATAGCCGGCAAATACAATAGTTGCATACGAAAATATACTACTTTGTTGATACATGACCCACCTCCCTCTTTCACAGAGTGTCTAGGAGCGCGTGTTGTAGGCGAAATCAGTAGCCCGATTCTCTTCTCTCTCCACTTCTCTCTCCTCCAACACATAAAAAATATAATATTTAAAGTCTTATAGCCCGCCTATATCATCTTATTGTACTTGCTCCTAGCAATTCAAGTCTTCAATGCATAGGTGCTTAACTTGTTGTAGCAAACTCACTTCATTTAATGATTTAGCACCTAAACTCTTTCATGCATAGGTGAACTTTTTTCATTAAAGTGTTTTGCCTAGGTTGGAGTGCTTGTCATTGGTTCTTCCTGGGATCACCAAAGTGTTCCCTCTCCTCCTTAATTGCTCTGCCATGTCATTTTTTCGCTTATGTAGCATACTTAGCACATGTACACCGTGGAGCACTGAAAAGGGCCTTATGATCCACGGCTGTAGCCCACTGAAAGACACGGATACATGGCTGCAATTGTGTGTCGTGCCGATCTGATGAACATGGTTTCAAACGCACTCCTTATGAATACCAAATTCAAACAATACTAAAAAAAGAATCTGTTTTTGTTTTGTTTTGTAACATACATAGTCGACCGGTATACTTGCGTATGAAGTTTCCCAAAGAAATGACATATGTTGTATTCTGGACAAAAATGATAAAATCAAAGTTATATTAAAAAACCTTATTTGATGAATAGTAAGGGCATCTCCAACGCCGACCCGCAAATTCCTCCGGTATATGTCCGTTTTTATGTCCGGACGTGGTCCGCGGACATGATACGGGAGGGAGCCATCCAGCGCTAATTACAAAGTATCCGGCTGGGAGGAGAAAAAGTAGATGGGGACCATGCATGTGGTGGGATATTTGTGGTTTAGTGTTAATGACCCACAAGTATAGGGGATCAATCGTAGTCCTTTCGATAAGTAAGAGTGTCGAACCCAACGAGGATCAGAAGGAAATGACAAGCGGTTTTCAGAGGTATTCTCTGCAAGTACTGAAAGTAGTGATAACAGATAGTTTTGATAGCAAGATAATTCGTAACAAGTAACAAATAGTAACGGTAACAAAAGGTGCAGCAAGGTGGCCCAATCCTTTTTGTAGCAAAGGATAAGCCGGAACGAACTCGTATAATAAGCAAAGCGTTCTCGAGGACACATGGGAATTTCATCTAGTCACTTTCATCATGTTTGTTTGATTCGCGTTCGCTACTTTGATAATTTGATATGTGGGTGGACCGGTGCTTGGGTGCTGTTCTTACTTGAACAAGCCTCCCACTTATGATTACCCCCTCTCGCAAGCATCCGCAACTACGAAAGAAGAATTAAGATAACTCTAACCATAGCATGAAACATATGGATCCAAATCAGCCCCTTACAGAATAACGCATAAACTAGGGTTTAAGCTTCTGTCACTCTAACAACCCATCATCTAATTGCTACTCCACAATGCCTTCCCTTAGGCCCAAAGATGGTGAAGTGTCATGTAGTCGACGTTCACACGACACCTAAAGGAAGCACAACATACATAGCATCAAAATATCGAACGAATACCAAATTCACATGATTACTTATGACAAGACTTCTCCCATGTCCTCAAGAACAATAGTAACTACTCACAAATCATATTTATGTTCAAGATCAGAGGGGTGTTGAATAACATTAAGGATCTGAACATATAATCTTTCACCAGACAAGCCAACTAGCATCAACTACAAGATGTAATCAACACTACTAGCAACCCACAGGTACCAATCTGAGGTTTTGAGACAAACATTGAATACAAGAGATGAACTAGGGTTTGAGATGAGATGATGCTGGTGAAGATGTCGATGAAGATTGGTCCTCCCACGATGAGAGGATCGTTGGTGATGTCGATGGTTTCGATTTCCCCCTCCCGGAGGGAAGTATCCCCGGCGGAATCGCTCCGCCGGAGAGCAAAATAGCTCCTGCCCAGGTTCCACCTCGAGACGGCGGTGCTTCGTCCCGAAAGTCTTCTCTTGATTTTTTCTAGGTCAAATGGCTTCATATAGTGGAAGGAGGGGGCCAGACGCCAGCCAGGGGCCCCACAAGGCATCAGGGCGCGCCCGCGGTGGGGGGGGGGGCGCCCTGTTGCCTTGTGGGCAACTGGTGGGTCCCCTCTGGTATTTCTTTTCTCTAGTATTTTTTATATATTCAATAAAAAATCTCCGTAAAGTTTCAGGTCAATTGGAGCTCTGTAGAATAGTTATCTCTGATGTGACCATTTCAGGTCCAGAATTCCAGCTGCCGGCATTCTCCCTCTTCATGTAAATCTAGCAAAATAAGAGAGAAAAGGCATAAGAATTGTACCATAAAGTGAAATAATGATTAAAAACATAATAATTATTCATAGGAAATCATGATGCAAATTGGACGTATCCACTCCCCCAAGCTTAGACCTCGCTTGCCCTCAAGCGAAAAGTCGAAATCGATAATCATGACCACATGTTTAGAGAGAGAGACATCGATAAAAATAAAATACGGACATGGAGCATCATGATCTTTATTATAACAACAATATATCATCATAAAACTTCTCATGAAAAAGTGACAATTCATCCACAAGTTAAAGTATGAACCATAAACTAACTTGAAAACTAACAAACTATGATCTCAGTCACTGAAGCAATTGCAATTCATCATATTATCAGAAAGAGTCTATGTAAGAGCTTTGTTTAGCAAGTTCATATACTCAACTATCATTTAGTCTTCTATGATTGCTGACACTCACGTCATACTTTTGGAGCAAAAGTTTCAGTCGAACACATAGAAAGATAGGGGCTTATAATTTCGCCTCCCAACGTATTTACCTTGAAGGTAATGTCATCAATAATAACTCATGATCACCTACATTCAACTGGATATATATGCATGGATCAATCCCCACCACATGATGTTTGCCAAAAGAGAAAATAAAAATAGAATAGAGGGAATACTATTGACTCTTGCATGAAAGTAAATACATAAAGTAAAAGATAGGCCCTTTGTAGAGGGAAGCAGAGGTTGTCATGCGCTTTTGTTTTTGGATGTGCAAGCTCTTAATGTAAAGGAACGTCACTTTATATTGCCCCTTGTGATAGCGACCTTTATTATGCAGTCTGTAGCTTTTATTGCTTCATTATCACAAGATCGTACAAATCTTATTTTCCCTTATAATAAAAGTTCATACATATTTTGGAGCAATTTTTATTGCTTTTGCACCGATGACAACTTACTTGAAGAATCTTATTCAATCCATAGGTAGATATGGTGGACTCTCATGGCATGAAACTGGGTTTAAGGTTTTGGATGCACAAGTAGTATCTCTACTTGGTGCGGATTTTTGGCTAGCAAAGATAGGGGGCAAACACCACATGTTAGAGGATCCAAAACAATATAACTTCTATGTGAATATAAGCAAACATAACCCATTACGATGTCTTCCTTGTCCAACGTCAACTAATTGACATAGAATATTTGATGGCGGCTCACAATCATAAAAGATGTCCAAGATAGTGTATTTATATGTGAGACCTCTCTTCCTTTATTACTTTTTCATGAATTGCTACAATGACCAATGCTATGTTTGTCAACTTCCAACAAGTTTTATCAATTATACTTCTTTTATGTGAAGTCATCACTCCCCATGGGATTAGCATATGATCTTATTTTTATTCTTTCTTTATTTATAAGATTGGATCATCAAGAGCAAAACACTCAATTCAAACTACTCTTTATTATATAACTTTCACACACGATTACATAGATAGATAGATCACAAAGCAAGCACTCGAAACTAAATCATACTAAAATCTTATTCCTATAAATCATGAAATAACTAAGGATCAAGCTAAGATAGATAATGATGATGAAAAAGTGATGGTGATACGATACCGGGGCGCCTCCCCCAAGCTTGGCACACGCCAAGGGGAGTGCCCATACCCATGTACTCAATTCTCTTTCTTCGGTGATGGTGGTGATGGTGAGGTGGTGGACTGGTCCCCCGTATTCCAAGGCATAGGCTCTCCATCATAAAAGGACGAACATGTTTCCGGAGTCCTGAAATTTGCAGCTAAACTCATACCTTTGAACTTGGCCTCATACTCAAAATTTTGGTTTTGTAGATCATATATTTGGGCCTGAAGATAATCAATCCGATCATTCAGCTTGAAGATGACGTCCCCAATATTCTTGCCGTCCACCTTGTGCTCATGGATGAATTCCGTAATCATGGAGTGGTTAGCACAAAGTCCGCGCTCCACCATGCCCTGGCACTTGAGGATCTCCTGTTCCACCGCTTCCAGCCTGGCCTTCTCGCTCCCGGTCTTCTTAGGTCCTTGAACGTCCCGGATGTGGAGCACCCCTCACGCATCTCAATGGCTTGAGGGTGCTTCATCACCTCCGGTAGGTACGGATTGATGACCTTCTCGTAGAACTTGTCCTTGGACGAGCTTGGAGACGTCATGGCGACCTAGATCTGTCAGAAAAATAGCCCAAAACAAGAACAGAGGAGAAACTTGCGATACGGTGGTTAAAACATACGGGAGTATATATAAAGAATTTTTATCTTGCAAAACAAGCATACGGAAAGAAAACGGAGTCGGGAAGGCACACATGGGGCCCACAAGGCATCAGGGCGCGTCCCAGAGGGGTGGCCGCGCCCTGTTGCATTGTGAGCACCCTGTGGGTCCTCTCGGCTGTTTTTATTTTTGTAATTTTTTGAATATTCCAAAACCGACAGAAATAATTTTTATGGAATTTTTGGAGTCGGTTTACTTACCGTATCACATACCAACCCCTTTTCAGGGTTATGGAGCGTTCCGGAAGGACTCTTGTATGAGCTCTTCTGGTGTAATCATTTCAATAATATTAGTTACAACATTAATGAGAGTACCTGAAATATAATGCTCAATTCTTTGCCCATTCACCACTCTCGGGTTGGTGCCTTCGGAGTTGTTGATTTTTATAGCTCCGGAACGGTAAACTTCTTCGATGACATATGGCCCCTCCCATTTAGAAAGAAGCTTTCCTGCAAAAAATCTTAAACGAGAATTGTATAATAGAACATGATCACCTACTTTGAATTCCCGTTTTTGAATTCTTTTGGCGTGCCATCTTTTAACTTTTTCTTTAAACAACTTAGCATTTTCATAGGCTTGGGTCTCCATTCATCTAGAGAGCTAATATCAAATAACCTCTTTTCACCGGCAAGTTTAAAATCATAGTTAAGTTCTTTAATTGCCCAATAAGCTTTGTGTTCTAGTTCAAGAGGTAAATGACATGCTTTTCCATAAACCATTTTATACGGAGACATATCCATAGGATTTTTATATGCAGTTCTGTAAGCCCATAATGCATCATCAAGTTTCTTAGACCAATTCTTTCTGGATCTACTAACAGTCCTTTGCAAAATCAATTTTATTTCTCTATTAGTTAATTCAACTTGACCACTAGACTGAGGATGATAAGGCGATGCAATTCTATGATTAACATCATATTTAGCAAGCAACTTACGGAAAGCACCATGAATAAAATGTGAACCACCATCGGTCATTAAATATCTAGGGACTCCAAACCTCGGGAAAATAACTTCTTTAAGCATTTTAATAGAAGTGTTATGATCAACACTACTAGTTGGAATAGCTTCTACCCACTTAGTAACGTAATCAACAGCAACTAAAATATGAGTATACCCGTTGGATTTAGGAAAAGGTCCCATATAATCAAAACCCCAAACATCAAACGGTTCAATAACAAGTGAATAATTCATAGGCATTTCCTGACGTCTACCTGATGGAAATATGCCCTAGAGGCAATAATAAAGTTGTTATTATTTTATATTTCCTTGTTCATGATAAAGGTTTATTATTCATGCTAGAATTGTATTGACCGGAAACTTAAATACATGTGTGAATACATAAAAAAATACCGTGTCCCTAGTGAGCCTCTACTAGACTAGCTCGTTGATCAAAGATGGTTAATGTTTCCTAACCATAGACATGAGTTGTCATTTGATAACGGGATCACATCATTAGGAGAATGATGTGATGGACAAGACCCATCTGTTAGCTTAGCATATGATCATTCTGTTTATTGCTACTCCTTTCTTGAATGTCAAATACATGTTCCTCCGACCATGAGATCATGCAACTCCCGGATACCGGAGGAATACCTTGTGTGCTATCAAACGTCACAACGTAACTGGGTGATCATAAAGATGCTCTACAGGTATCTCCGAAGGTGTCTGTTGAGTTGGCATGGATCGAGACTGGGATTTGTCACTCCGTGTTTCGGAGAGGTATCTCTGGGCCCTCGGTAATGCACATCATAAGAAGCTTGCAAGCAAAGTGACTAAGGAGTTAGTTACGGGATGATGTATTACGGAACGAGTAAAGAGACTTGCCGGTAACGAGATTGAACTAGGTATGGAGATACCGACGATCGAATCTCGGGCAAGTAACATACCGACGGACAAAGGGAATTACGTATGTTGTCATTGCGGTTCGACCGATAAGATCTTCGTGGAATATGTAGGAACCAATATGAGCATCCAGGTTCCGCTATTGGTTATTGATCGGAGAGGCGTCTCAGTCATGTCTACATCATTCCTGAACCCGTAGGGTCCGCACGCTTAACGTTCGTTGACGATATAGTGTTATATGAGTTATGTGAATTGGTAACCGAATATTGTTCGGAGTCCCGGATGAGATCCCGGACGTCACGAGGAGTCTCGGAATGGTCGAGAGGTAAAGATTTATATATGGGAAGTCATATTTTGGGTTCCGGAAAAAGGTGCAGTTTTTTCGGTATTGTACCGGGAAGCTTCCAGAAGGTTCCGGAGGATTCCGGAGGGGTCCGGAAGTCCACAAGTGGGTCCACCACGTCCCAAGGGCTGGCATGGGCTAAGGGGAGGCGCCCTGGCCTTATTGGGCCAGGTGCACCAAGTCTTCAAAAGCCCACGCAGCTAGGGAAGGAAAAAGGGAGAGTCCTAGTAGGAATAGGATTGGACTTTGGAGTCCAAGTCCACGTGTGTACTATTCACGTGGTACTATTCACGTGGCACTATTCCTTCTACTCCAAGCCCCTACACATATATAAATAGAGGAGAGGGGGCGCCCCAAACAAGACACAACATTGTCTTAGCCGTGTGCGGCGCCCCCCTCCACAATTCCGGCCCTCGGTCATATTTTCGCAGTGCTTGGGCGAAGCCCTGCGGAGATAGCATCACCATCACCGTCACCACGCCGTCGTGCTGCCGGAACTCATCCACTACCTCACCGTCTTGCTGGATCAAGAAGTCGAGGACGTCACCGAGCTGAACGTGTGCTGAACGCGGAGGTGCCGTACGTTCGGTACTCGGTCGGTTGGATCGTGAAGTTGTTCGACGACATCAACCGCGTTGTTCTAACGCTTCCGCTTACGGTCTACGAGGGTACGTAGACACACTCCCCCTCTCGTAGCTATGCATCTCCATGGATAGATCTTGCGTGTGCGTAGAATTTTTTTTGTTTTCCATGCAACGTTCCCCAACAGTGGCATCATGAGCTGTAACTTGAGGATTATCCTCATTGCTGCACAGAAGGATTATGTCCTTGATGCACCGCTAGGTGATGGACCTGCTGCAGGAGCTGCTGCAGACGTTGTGAACGCCTGGCAAGCTCGATCTGATGACTACTCGATAGTTCAGTGTGCCATGCTCTACGGCTTAGAACCGGGACTACAAAAGCGTTTTGAACGCCACGGAGCATATGAGATGTTCCAAGAGCTGAAATTGATATTTCAAGCTAATGCCCGGGTTGAGAGATATGAAGTCTCCAACAAGTTCTTTAGCTGTAAGATGGAGGAGAACAGTTCTGTCAGTGAACACATACTCAGAATGTCTGGGTACCACAACCACTTGACTTAGCTGGGAATTGATCTTCCGGTTGAGAGTGTTATTGACAGAGTTCTTCAGTCACTGCCACCAAGCTATAAAGGCTTCGTGATGAACTATAATATGCAAGGGATGGAGAAGACAATTCCCGAGCTCTTCGCGATGCTGAAATCGGTGGAGGTAGAAATCAAGAAGGAGCATCAAGTGTTGATGGTTAACAAGACCACTAGTTTCAAGAAAAAGGGCAAGGGAAAGAAGGGGAACTTCAAGAAGAACGGCAAGTAAGCTGCCGCTCCCACGAAGAAATCCAAAGTTGGACCCAAGCCTGAAACTGAGTGCTTCTACTGCAAAGGAACTGGTCACTGGAAGCGGAACTGCCCCAAGTATTTGGCGGATAAGAAGGATGGCAAAGTGAACAAAGGTATATTTGATATACATGTTATTGATATGTACCTCACTAGTGCTCGTAGCAGCGTCTGGGTATTTGATACCGATTCAGTTGCTAATATTAGTAACTTGAAGCAGGAGCTGCTGAGTAACGGAGACTAGCTGAGGGCGAGGTGACGATATGTGTTGGAAGTGTCTCCAAGATTGATATGATCAATATCGACACACTCGTAATACCTTCGGGATTAGTATTAAACCTAAATAATGGTTATTTGGTGCTTGCGTTGAGCATAAAACATTATATCTGGATATTGTTTATTGCAAGGCGGTTATTCATTTAAGTCAGAGAATAATGGTTATTCTGTTTATATGAATAATATCCCTCGTGATCATGCACCCTTGTGAATGGTTTATTCTTGTTGAATATCGATCGTAGTGATACACATATTCATAATATTGATGCCAAAAGATGCAAAGTTGATAATGATAGTGCAACATACTTGTGGCACTGCCGTTTAGGTCATATTGGTGTAAAGCGCATGAAGAAACTCCATGCTGATGGACTTTTGGAATCTCTTGATTATGAATCATTTGATACTTGCAAACCATGCCTCATGGGCAAGATGACTAAAACTCCATTCTCCGGAACAATGGAGCGAGCTACTGATTTGTTGGAAATAATACATACCGATGTATGCGGTCCGATGAATGTTGAAGCACGCAGCGGGTATCATTATTTTCTAACCTTCACAGATGATTTGAGTAGGTATGGGTATATCTACTTGATGAAACACAAGTCTGAAACATTTGAAAAGTTCAAAGAATTTCAGAGTGAAGTAGAGAATCATCGTAACAAGAAAATAAAGTTTCTACGATCCGATCGCGGAGGCGAATATTTGAGTTACGAGTTTGGCCTTCATTTAAGAAAATGTGGAATTGTTTCACAACTCATGCCACCTGGAACACCACAGCGTAATGGTGTGTCTGAACGTCGTAACCGTACTTTATTGGATATGGTGCGTTCTATGATGTCTCTTACCGATTTGCCACTATTGTTTTGGGTTATGCATTAGAGACAGCTGCATTCATGTTAAATAGGGCACCGTCTAAATCCGTTGAGACGACACCGTATGAACTGTGGTTTGGCAAGAAACCTAAGCTGTCGTTTTTTAAAGTTTGGAGATGCGATGCTTATGTGAAAAAGCTTCAACCTGATAAGCTCGAACCCAAAGCGGAGAAGTGCGTCTTCATAGGATACCCTAAAGAAACAATTGGGTACACCTTCTACCACAGATCCGAAGGCAAGGTCTTTGTTGCCAAGAATGGGTCCTTTCTAGAGAAGGAGTTTCTCTCGAAAGAAGTGAGTGGGAGGAAAGTAGAACTTGATGAGGTAATTGTTCCTTCTCTCGAATTGGAAAGTAGTTCATCAGAGAAAACCGTTCCCGTGATGCATACACCAATAAGAGAGGAAGATAATGGTGAAGATCATGAAACTTCAGATCAAGTTACTACTGAACCTCGTAGGTCGACCAGAGTACGTTTCGCACCAGAGTGGTACGATAATCCTGTTCTGGAAGTCATGTTGTTAGACAACGGCGAACCTACGAACTATGAAGAAGCTATGATGAGCCCAGATTCCGACAAATGGCTTGAGGTCATGAAATCTGAAATAGGATCCATGTATGAGAACAAAGTATGGACTTTGGTGGACTTGCCCGATGATCGGCAAGCCATTGAGAATAAATGGATTTTTAAGAGGAAGACAAACGCTGATGGTAATATCACTGTCTACAAAGCTCGACTTGTCGCAAAAGGTTTTTGACAAGTTCAAGGGTTTGACTACGATGAGACTTTCTCACCCGTAGCGATGCTTAAGTCTGTCCGAATCATGTTAGCAATTGCCGCATATGATCTGGCAAATGGATGTCAAAACTGCAGTCCTTAATGGTTTTCTCAAAGAAGAGTTGTATATGATGCAACCAGAAGGTTTTGTCGATCCTAAGGGTGCTAACAAAGTGTGCAAGCTCCAGCGATCCATCTATGGACTGGTGCAAGCATCTCGGAGTTGGAATATACGCTTTGATGAGGTTATCAAAGCATATGGTTTTGTACAGACTTACGGTGAAGCCTGTATTTAAAAGAAAGTGAGTGGGAGCTCTGTAGCATTTCTAATATTATATGTGGATGACATATTGTTGATTGGAAATGATATAGAATTTCTGGATGGCATAAAAGGATACTTGAATGAAAGACCTCGGTGAAGCTGCTTATATATTGGGCATCAAGATCTATAGAGATAGATCAAGACGCTTGATAAGACTTTCAATGAGTACATACCTTGACAAGATTTTGAAGGAGTTCAAAATGGATCAGTCAAAGAAGGAGTTCTTGCCTGTATTGTAAGGTGTAAAGTTGAGTAAGACTCAAAGCTCGACCACGGCAGAAGATAGAGAGAGAATGAAAGTCATTCCCTATGCCTCATCCATAGGTTCTATAATGTATGCCATGCTGTGTACCACACCTAATGTGTGCCTTGCCACGTGTCTGGCAAAGGGGGTACAAGAGTGATCCAGGAGTGGATCACTGGACAGCGGTCAAAATTATCCTTAGTAACTAAAGGACTAAGGAAATGTTTCTCGATTATGGAGGTGATAAAGAGTTCGTCGTAAAGGGTTACGTCGATGCAAGCTTTGACACCAATCTGGATATCTCTGAGTAGCAAACCGGATACATATAATGGAGCAGTCATTTGGAATAGCTCCAAGTAAAGCGTGATAGCAGCATCTACAGTATGACATAAGGATTTGCAAAGTACACATGGGTCTGAATATTGCCGACCCATTGACTAAAATTCTCTCTCATGAGCAAAACATGATCACACCTTAGAACTCTTTGAGTTTTAATCACATGGTGATGTGAACTAGATTATTGACTCTAGTGAACTCTTGGGTGTTAATCACTTGGCGATGTGAACTAGATTATTGACTCTAGTGCAAGTGGGAGACTGATGGAAATATGCCCTAGAGGCAATAATAAAGTTGTTATTATTTTATATTTCCTTGTTCATGATAAAGGTTTATTATTCATGCTAGAATTGTATTGACCGAAAACTTAAATACATGTGTGAATACATAAACAAATACCGTGTCCCTAGTGAGCCTCTACTAGACTAGCTCGTTGATCAAAGATGGTTAAGGTTTCCTAACCATAGACATGAGTTGTCATTTGATAACGGGATCACATCATTAGGAGAATGATGTGATGGACAAGACCCATCTGTTAGCTTAGCATATGATCGTTCTGTTTATTGCTACTGCTTTCTTGAATGTCAAATACATGTTCCTCCGACCATGAGATCATGCAACTCCCGGATACCGAAGGAATACCTTGTGTGCTATCAAACGTCACAACGTAACTGGGTGATCATAAAGATGCTCTACAGGTATCTCCGAAGGTGTCTGTTGAGTTGGCATGGATTGAGACTGGGATTTGTCACTCCGTGTTTCGGAGAGGTATCTCTGGGCCCTCTCGGTAATGCACATCATAAGAAGCTTGCAAGCAAAGTGACTAAGGAGTTAGTTACGGGATGATGTATTACGGAACGAGTAAAGAGACTTGCCGGTAACGAGATTGAACTAGGTATGGAGATACCGACGATCGAATCTCGGGCAAGTAACATACCGACGGACAAAGGGAATTACGTATGTTGTCATTGCGGTTCGACCGATAAGATCTTCGTGGAATATGTAGGAACCAATATGACCATCCAGGTTCCGCTATTGGTTATTGACCGGAGAGGCGTCTCAGTCATGTCTACATCATTCCCGAACCCGTAGGGTCCGCACGCTTAACGTTCGTTGACGATATAGTGTTATATGAGTTATGTGAATTGGTAACCGAATATTGTTCGGAGTCCCGGATGAGATCCCGGACGTCACGAGGAGTCTCGAAATGGTCGAGAGGTAAAGATTTATATATGGGAAGTCATATTTTGGGTTCTGAAAAAAGGTGCAATTTTTTCGGTATTGTACGGGGAAGCTTCTAGAAGGTTCCGGAGGATTCCGGAAGTCCACAAGTGGGTCCACCACGTCCCATGGGCTGGCATGG
Organism: Elymus sibiricus; assembly: GCA_039707655.1. Lineage (NCBI taxonomy): Eukaryota > Viridiplantae > Streptophyta > Magnoliopsida > Poales > Poaceae > Elymus > Elymus sibiricus. Next base: position 110,275,392 of record CM077670.1, read on the forward strand.
GCTAAGGGGAGGCGCCCTGGCCTTATTGGGCCAGGCGCACCAAGTCCTCAAAAGCCCACGCAGCTAGGGAAGGAAAAAGGGAGAGTCCTAGTAGGAATAGGATTGGACTTTGGAGTCCAAGTCCACGTGGTACTGTTCACGTGGTACTGTTCACGTGGTACTGTTCATATGGCACTATTCCTTCTACTCCAAGCCCCTACACATATATAAATAGAGGAGAGGGGGCACCCCAAACAAGACACAACATTGTCTTAGCCGTGTGCGGCGCCCCCCTCCACAGTTCCGTCCCTCGGTCATATTTTCGCAGTGCTTGGGCGAAGCCCTGCGGAGATAGCATCACCATCACCGTCACCACGCCGTCGTGCTGCCGGAACTCATCCACTACCTCGCCGTCTTGCTGGATCAAGAAGTCGAGGACGTCACCGAGCTGAACGTGTGCTGAACGCGGAGGTGCCGTACGTTCGGTACTCGGTCGGTTGGATCGTGAAGTTGTTCGACGACATCAACCGCGTTGTTCTAACGCTTCCGCTTACGGTCTACGAGGGTACGTAGACACACTCCCCCTCTCGTAGCTATGCATCTCCATGGATAGATCTTGCGTGTGCGTAGAATTTTTTTTGTTTTCCATGCAACGTTTCCCAACACTACCAACATTACCAATTCTTTGACATTCATCACAAGAAAGGACAAACTTACGTGCATCCTTGAAAAGAGTAGGCCAATAAAAACCAGATTGTAATACCTTGTGTGCAGTTCGGTCTCCCGCATGGTGTTCTCCATATGCCTCGGAGTGACACTTACGTAAGATTTTTTACTGTTCATGCTCAGGTACACAACGTCTAATAACACCATCTACTCCTTCTTTATATAGATGTGGGTCATCCCAAAAGTAATGTCTTAAATCAAAGAACTTTTTCTTTTGTTGATATGTAAAGCTAGGTGGTATGTATTTAGCAACAATGTAATTAGCATAGTCTATATACCAAGGAGTGTTACGAGAAGCATTTATCACAGCTAATTGTTCATCAGGAAAATCATCATTAATAGGAAGTGGGTCATCAAGAATATTTTCCATCCTAGACAAATTATCTGCTACGGGATTCTCAGCTCCCATTCTATCAACAATATGCAAATCAAATTCTTGTAGCAAAAGAACCCATCTAATAAGTCTAGGTTTAGCATCTTTCTTTTCCATAAGGTATTTAATAGTAGCATGATCAGTGTGAATAGTACCTTTGGAATCAACAATGTAAGATCTAAATTTATCACATGCAACACACAACTGCTAAAAATTCTTTCTCAGTAGTAGCATAATTTCTTTGAGCACTGTCTAGAGTTTTACTAGCATAATGGATAACATTTAATTTCTTATCAACTCTTTGTTCTAGAACAACACCTACAGCATAATCACTAGCATCACACATAATTTCAAATGGTAGGTTCCAATCAGGTGGTTGAACAATAGGTGCAGAAATTAAGGCTTTCTTAAGTACTTCAAAGGCTTCTACACAATCATCATCAAAAACAAATGGAACATCTTTTTGCAAGAGATTGGTAAGAGGTCTAGAAACTTTAGAGAAGTCTTTTATAAACCTTCTATAGAAACCAACATGACTGAGGAAACTTCTTATACCTTTGATATCTTTAGGACATGGCATTTTCTCAATAGCATCAACTTTAGCTTTATCAACTTCAATACCTCTTTCAGAAATTTTATGCCCAAGGACTATACCTTCATTCACCATAAAGTGGCACTTCTCCCAATTCAAGACAAGATTAGTTTCTTCACATCTCTGCAAAACTCGATCAAGGTTGCTCAAGCAATCATCAAAAGAAGTTCCGTAAACGGAGAAATCATCTATGAAAACCTCAACAATCTTTTCACAAAAGTCAGAGAATATAGCAGTCATACATCTTTGAAAGATAGCAGGTGCATTACATAAACCAAAAGGCATACGACGATAAGCATAAGTTCCAAAAGGACAAGTAAAGGTGGTTTTCTCTTGATCTTCAGGTGACACAGGTATTTGAGAGAAACCAGAATAACCATCTAGGAAACAAAAGTGTGTATGCTTAGATAATCTTTCTAACATTTGATCAATAAAAGGCAAGGGGTAATGATCTTTCCTAGTAGCTTTATTTAATTTCCTGAAATCAATTACCATCATATAACCAGTTACAATTCTTTGTGGGATAAGTTCATTTTTATCATTATGAACAACGGTAATACCTCCTTTCTTAGGAACACAATGAACAGGACTTACCCATCTACTATCAGCTATGGGATAAATTATACCTGCTTCCAGAAGCTTTAATATTTCAGTTCTTGCCACATCCTTCATTCTAGGATTCAGCCTTCTTTGATGATCAACAACGGGTTTAGCATCTGGCTCCATATGAATTTTATGCTGACATAAAGTGGGACTAATGCCCTTAAGATCATCGAGAGTATATCCAATAGCAGCACGGTGCTTCTTCAGAGTTTTAAGTAATCTCTTTTCTTCATGCTCTGAAAGGTTAGCACTAATAATAACAGGATATATCTTCTTTTCATCAAGATAAGCATATTTAAGAGTATCAGGTAATTGCTTCAGTTCAAACACAGGATCACCCGTGGGTGAAGGTGGATCTCCCATGGTTTCAACAGGCAAATTATGTTTAAGGATAGGTGCTTTTTTAAAGAACAGCTCATCTATTTCATTTCTTTCATTCATATTCATATCATTCTCATGGTCTAACAAATATTGTTCTAAAGGATCAGTAGGAGGCACAACAATAGAAGCAAGACCAATAATTTCATCTTTACTAGGTAATTCTTTATCATGAGGTTGTCTGTGAAACTTAGAGAAATTAAACTCATGAGACATCTCACCAAAATTAACACTAACAATTTCTTTAGTGCAATCAATCTTAGCATTAACAGTATTCAAGAAGGGTCTACCAAATATAATGGGACAAAAATCATCTTGTGGTGATCCAAGAACAAGAAAATCAGTAGGGTATTTGATCTTACCACTCAAGACTTCAACATCTCTAACAATCCCAAGCGGTGAAATAGTATCTCTATTTGCAAGCTTAATAGTAACATCAATATCTTCAATCTCAACAGGTGCAATATCATTCATGACTTCTTGATAGAGAGTAAACGGAATAGCACTCACACTAGCACAAATATCAGATAAACCATGATAGCAATGATCTCCAATTTTGACAGAAATAATAGGCAAGCCAACTACAGGTTTGTTTTTATCTTTAGTGTCTGGCTTAGCAATTCTAGTTGCTTCATCATAGAAATATATGACATGTCCATCAATATTATCAACCAAAAGATCTTTAACCATTGCAACATTAGGTTTAACTTTAATTTGTTCAGAAGGTCTAGGTGCTCTAATATTACTCTTATTAACCACAGTTGAAGCTTTAGCATGTTTCTTAATCCTAACAGGGAAAGGAGGTTTCTCAATATAAGCAGTAGGCACAACTGGATCAACATGGTAAACAAGTGTTTCTTCTTTAACACTAACAGGTTCTTCATTCAACTCAATAGGTGGATGATATTTAAACCATTTCTCCTTAGGGAGATCAACATGAGCAGCAAAAGATTCACAAAAGGTAGCTACTATCTTAGAGTCAAGTCCATATTTAGTATTAAACTTACGAAAAGCATCAGTTTCCATAAAAGATTTAACACAATCAAACTCAAGATTTATACCTGACTCATTACCTTTGTCGATTTCCCAATCTTCAGAGTTACATTTAATTCTTTCTAGAAGATCCCATCTAGATTCAATAGTTCTCTTCATAAAGGAACCAGTAGAAGAAGTATCGAGCATGGATCGATCATTATGAGAAAGCCGAGCATAAAAGTTTTGAAGAAGTATTTCTCTTGAGAGCTCATGATTGGGGCATGTGTGCAACATATACTTAAGCCTCCCCCAAGCTTGAGCGATACTTTCTCCTTCACGTGGCCAAAAATTATATATATAATTCCGATCACGATGAACCAAATGCATAGGATAAAATTTCTGGTGGAATTCCAGCTTCAACTGGTTCCAATCCCATGTTTCAGTATCATCACATAGCCTATACCATGTCAATGTCTTTCCCTCCAAAGATAAAGGGAATACTTTCTTCTTAACTCCATCTCCGAATAAACCTGCAAGCTTAAAAAATCCACAAATTTCATCCACATAGATCAACTGCATATCGGGATGTACCGTTCCATCTCCTGCATAAGTATTAGCTAGCAGTTTCTCTATCATACCTGAAGGAATTTCATAATAAATATTTTCAGTAGGTTCAATAGGTTGAGGAGCAACTCTTATTGCTTCCGGTTGAGGTGAAGATACCCCGAACAAGCCCCTCAAAGGATTATTTTCCATAGTGACAAGTGACAATAAATTTCAGCACGTAATATAAATATTTCCTTACCAAATACCACACACCAAAGGCGCTTCAATCCCCGGCAACGGCGCCAGAAAAGAGTCTTGATGACCCACAAGTATAGGGGATCAATCGTAGTCCTTTCGATAAGTAAGAGTGTCGAACCCAACGTGGAGCAGAAGGAAATGACAAGCGGTTTTCAGCAAGGTATTCTCTGCAAGTACTGAAAGTAGTGATAACAGATAGTTTTGATAACAAGATAATTCGTAACAAGTAACAAGTAGTAATGGTAACAAAAGGTGCAGCAAGGTGGCCCAATCCTTTTTGTAGCAAAGGACAAGCCGGAAGGAACTCGTATAATAAGCAAAGCGTTCTCGTGGACACATGGGAATTTCATCTAGTCACTTTCATCATGTTTGTTTGATTCACGTTCGCTACTTTGATAATTTGATATGTGGGTGGACCGGTGCTTGGGTGCTGTTCTTACTTGAACAAGCCTCCCACTTATGATTACCCCCTCTCGCAAGCATCCGCAACTACGAAAGAAGAATTAAGATAACTCTAACCATAGCATGAAACATATGGATCCAAATCAGCCCCTTACGGAATAGCGCATAAACTAGGGTTTAAGCTTCTGTCACTCTAGCAACCCATCATCTAATTACTAATCCACAATGCCTTCCCTTAGGCCCAAAGATGGTGAAGTGTCATGTAGTCGACGTTCACACGACACCGCTAAAGGAAGCACAACATACATAGCATCAAAATATCGAACGAATACCAAATTCACATGATTACTTTTGACAAGACTTCTCCCATGTCCTCAAGAACAAAAGAAACTACTCACAAATCATATTCATGTTCAAGATCAGAGGGGTATTGAATAGCATTAAGGATCTGAACATATAATCTTCCACCAAATAAACCAACTAGCATCAACTACAAGATGTAATCAACACTACTAGCAACCGACAGGTACCAATCTGAGGTTTTGAGACAAACATTGAATACAAGAGATGAACTAGGGTTTGAGATGAGATGGTGATGGTGAAGATGTTGATGAAGATTGGTCCTCCCACGATGAGAGGATCGTTGGTGATGTCGATGGCTTCGATTTCCCCCTCCTGGAGGGAAGTATCCCCGGCGGAATCGCTCCGCCGGAGAAGAAAATAGCTCCTGCCCAGGTTCCGCCTCGAGACGGCGGCGCTTCGTCCCGAAAGTCTTCTCTTGATTTTTTCTAGGTCAAATGGCTTCATATAGTGGAAGGAGGGGGCCAGACGCCAGCCAGGGGCCCCACAAGGCATCAAGGCGCGCCCGGGGGGGGCGCCCTGTTGCCTTGTGGGCAACTGGTGGGTCCCCTCTGGTATTTCTTTTCTCCAGTATTTTTTATATATTCAATAAAAAATCTCCGTGAAGTTTCAGGTCAATTGGAGCTCTGTAGAATAGGTATCTCTGATGTGACTATTTCAGGTCCAGAATTCCAGCTGCCGGCATTCTCCCTCTTCATGTAAATCTTGCAAAATAAGAGAGACAAGGCATAAGAATTGTACCATAAATTGAAATAATGATTAAAAACATAATAATTATTCATAGGAAATCATGATGCAAATTGGACGTATCAAGTGTCTGGTTGGAAGGAGAGAGAGAAGAGGGGGACATGCATGTGATTAGTCAAGTGCATGTCCGGACTCCGGCAAAACTCCCCCTCGCTTGTCTCCAAAATACCGGAATTTGGACATTCGGACAGCTTCGCGTCCCCATTGGATTGCAAAAGTGAACAAATGTGTCCGGTCGGACATATACCAGTGTTTTGTGGGTCTTCCTTGGAGATGCCCGAAGATCCCAACTGTATTTTCTTCACAAAGCATATCAGGGATGTCATTTATTCATGAAACTTCACACATGAATAGAATGGTCAATCAAATTTGATAACCTAAAATTTCAGGATTTTTTGAAATTTCCTAAATTTTTTCTTTCAAATTTACTATTTATTAGGTGCGCGTGGAACCATGTTCACCTTTGTATTTTTGTAAAATAATGCCCCAATATTCTTTGGGCCTTTATACTATACTTGGAGGTTACCAAGAGGTCATATCCTTTTATGTTTAAAAAAACTTAACATTTACATGATAAATGCATACATAGAATTGAAATGTGCCACAAAAGAAATATAGGTAAGATCTCTAGGTGCTTGTGGGGGTACTTGTGTGCTTGAGAAGTTGTTCTTTCTGCTTAGCTATATGATTCGACGGCGCATCATCGAATCTCGGCCAATTTTTTTTTTGAATGTTGGTAGTTGGCCTACCAAATTCATTTATCAGAGGAAAAATGAGCTACAAGGAAGCCCGACGGACAAAGCATCTGAGGGAGATGCAAAGGGGAAAAGAAAGAGGCGAAGCGCTAACCAAAAGAAGAAGAAAAGGCCTAGCCTGGATCAAAAGGGATCCCAGCTCCTGCCAAGTTCCAGAGATGGATCTCCTCCCTCACCTTCTGAATGAAGACATCCAGCTGCAACGCCTCATTCTGAAATAGGCGCATGTTCCTTTCATGCCATACTTCCCAAGATGTAAGCTGAATGAGACTGAGAGTTCCTTTTTCCCTAGCTTGCATGGCGTTCGTGTAGCAGCTTCCCAGCCATTGCTTGATGCTACTTGGCTCTGCCCAGGTCGATGGCAGCAGCGCCGGTATGTTGGTCAGCGAGGCGATAGTTGTCCAAGCACGGCGCGTCCAAGGACATTCCGTGAGCAGATGCAAAGGTGTTTCCAAATTCCGTTCACATAGCGGGCAAAAATAGTTGTTTTCCCACCCTCGGCATAGGAGAGTGTCCACCGTGAGGATCTTTCCAAGCAGCGCCGTCCACAAGAAAAAGCGGCATTTTCCTGGCGCCCAGGATGCCCAAATCAGGTTATAGCCTTCCATGGGGACTGCTCCTTCAAATTGAAGGAGATATGCAGAGCGAGCGCGATATTCATTTGATTGCGTAAATCTCCAAGTGATGGTATTGGCTTGGTTCTCATGGAGGACCTGCTCGTCGAGCAGTGACGCAAGCCGGGTTGCCAAGTCCGATAACCAGGTTTTGTTGTACAGCACCTCATTGACCGCGCGATTTTTCCGTGCTGATATCTTGAAAAGCGATGGGGCGATGACCTTGGGCATTGTCCATTTAGCCATCGATCGTGCCAGAAATTAGCCTTCCGACCATCCCCCAAGTTGATTTCAGTGGCCATGGAGAAAAGCATGCGCTCATCCTCCGCGCAAGGAATTGGTGAACGTGCCCATGGTCGCGAAGGATTTTGCCAGGCAAGCCACAGCCACCTAAGACGTAGCGCCATCCCAAATTTCGCCAAATCAAAAACCCCCAGGCCGCCAAGGTGTTTTGGTCTGCAGACTAGGTTCCACGCCACCCGGCACTTGCCGCCATTGCATGTGCTCTCGCCGCTCCAGAGCCATGCGCGACATAGTTGGATCATGCGCTTCAACTCCCATGCCGGCAACCGGTGTACCGTCATCATGTAGATCGCAAGCAAAATCAGCCCTGTTTTAAGGAGCACAAGGCATCCGCTTTTTGCCATTAGCCTACCTTTCCAGGCCGCCGTTTTGTTGCCAAACTTGACTATCAGGGGGTCCATATTAGTCTTGGTGAGGTTCCGCGGTGATAATGGCATTCCGAGGTATGTGACGGGGAAGGACTTCCGCGGTATGCCCAGTGGCGCTAGAATGCGTCCGAGATCAAGTGCACCACATCTGATCGGGAGGGCCCAGCTTTTGCTGGCATTCATGTGTAGGCCCGAGGCTGCGGCAAAACAATCCAGTAGAAATTTGATCATAGTGGCATCTATCTCGTTTGGGTTCATGAAGAGTGCCACATCATCCGCATAAAACGAGCAGCGCATCAAGCGGCGTCGGCCAGGGAGTTTTGACAGCATGCCACAGTCTGTGGCCAAGGACATCATCCGCTGAAGTGGGTCCATTGCCAGGATAAATAGGAACGGGGATAAAGAATTGCCTTGGCGTAGACCTTTCCGGTGCAGAATATCATCTGTTTGCTGACCATTGATCAGCACGCGTGATGCCGAGGTGTGCAACAACATGGCAATCCATTCGCGCCAGCGCAGCCTAAATCCTCTAGCTTCGAGCATATCGATCAGGTACATCTAGGAGATCGAGTCAAAGGCCTTGGCAATGTCCAGCTTTAGCAGAATTGATGGGCGCTTGTTCTTGTGGAGGTATCTTGCCGTGTTCTGGACATACAAGAAGTTTTCCTGTATGCTGCGCTTCTTAATGAAAGTGCTCTGGCATTGATCCACCAGATCCTTCAATTTAGGTGCAAGCCGCCGCGCAAGAAGCTTAGTGAAGATCTTTAGCAAACTATGTATAAGTAAGATTGGCCGGAAATCTTGCAGCGTCTCAGCGCCTTGTTTCTTTGTGATGAGAACAATTATGGCCTTATTAATTCTTGCTAGGCCCCTCCTGTCCATGCGGAACAGTTGGTTTAGCACTGCGAACAAATCAAGCTTGATTACTTCCCAGCATCGCTTGAAGAAACCACAGGAAAAGCCGTCAGGGCCCGGTGCCTTATCCGCGGGAATCTCGTCGATGGCTTGCTTTATTTCCTCCATCGTGAACTCTTCTTCCAAACCGGCGAGTTCAACCTGTTCCAAGCCAAGTTCATCCGAGTTCAGTGCTACCGATCTCGGTTGGTGCTCACCAAAAATCTGCTGGAAGTGTTGATGCGCCATGTCAAGCATTGCGTCTGGAGAGGAGACCGAGCCTGCGGCTCCATGGAGCACATGAATCGTGTTCCGCATGTGCCTGGCATTTGCCTTCCGCTGAAAAAACTTAGTATTCACGTCCCCCACTTTGAGCCAGAGAACACGACTCCGCTGTCTCAATTTGATCTTGAGTAGCACCGACAGACCTAGTGTTCTAGATTTTAATCTTGATCGCAGGTCACGCTCTCCTTGTGATAGTGGCCTAGTTTCTTGCACTGTATCAAGCTGAAGCACCATCTCATTCACCAGTAGCAGTTGCTTGCGAATGTCACCAACTAATGTCCTACTCCAGACTCTGAGTGCTTTGCTAAGACGGTGCAGCTTGGTATTAAGTCTCGTCAGTGGACATGCATTTCGGGTTGGTAAATTCCAGGAATTTTGCACGACCTCCTGGAAGCCATCAATGTACTGCCAGTATGCTTCGAAGCAAAACCGCCTGTTGGTTTTGATTATTGAGTCATTGACCAGGAGCAGAGGGCAGTGATCTGAGATTGATGTGGCTTGCGGGAGTAGTTTGGCTGTCGGAAACAACAGTTCCCAATCTACATTGCAGAATGCACGATCCAGGCGGACGAGCGTAGGCGAGTCCTGCTCGTTGCTCCACGTGTAACGGCGTCCAATCAATGGGAGCTCATGCAAACTTGATCGTTTTAGGGTGCGGCGGAAGTTGTTCATCCAGCGGCGGCAGATCCGATTGTTGCTTTTGTCTGCGGGGTCTTTGATTAAGTTGAAATCCCCGATCACAATCCATGGCCCGGACATGGAGTTGTGGATGCTGGCAAGTTCGGCTAGGAAGGCGGGCTTCCTCCCGTCATCATGCAGTTCGTAGACTGTTGTCATAGACCAAGCCTTGCCTCCGCAGCTAGGCGTAAAACACGCCGTGATAGTTCTGGCTATATTCATTGGCTTGTTGCATGTGGGCGTGGTACCACGGCCGGATCACAGTGTACATCGGTCACTTAATCTGGCTAGGATTCGTGGCTTCATACATCACCACCTAGCAGGTACCTAGCTCTCTCAATTTATTTTAGGTTCAATCATGAAGCAGCTCAGGGTGCAATTAAACCCAATAAGCCGAAGAGACTAGGTGAGTGCTGGGATGTATTTTTTCTTTTTGACGGAACCTTATCAAGAGGGCCAGGTGCTCCTATTATTTCATAAAAAAAGACTATAATTGATCCGGTTTATAAGAAAAATTGGGCCAAAATCACACGACTAGTTGATTGATAAAGGACAATCAGGTGAAAACCCCAATAATGAGCACGAAAAGAAAAAAAGACAAAGGAAACAATAAAAACCGCAGTCGGCCAACTCGATCTCCACCTCTCTCACCGACAACCTGGAGAAAGGTGAGAGAGATGTTCGGAGATGCCTTCAAGAAGGAAATATGACACCTACAGGCCCCGTCATTGCAGACATCGACCCCGATCAATCAATAATGCTTTCCCCCTGAAACTGTCCATGACTCCTTGTAGAAACATGGGAAAGGGTCCAGCCACACCAACAGCCACCACGACAACTCAATAAACAACTAACCACGACCTAGTGGAGAGGACGAACCCTTCGGCAACGACTCCCAAGGAAAAGGCACCACCGCAGCATTGTCGTTGGTAACCGATCCCCATTAGAAGCATGGCTTTCGCCCAAAGTCTTCGCCCCTCCACCTCACCGAGACCTGTGGAAGGAGCTCAACTATTGCCAGCGGAGACCACCGATAGTGGTAGACCATGGAGGCCGAAACCAAGAGTATGTCGATCGAGCCACCCTATCACCAAGAAGACAAGCTCGTCGACGCGCAACCATCGCCACGCCGCCACCAACCACCGCGCCCTTCGAGCGAGCACCTCGTCCCACATCATCTTGCTAGCCGACCTCCATGTTGGCGGACATGTCAGAAACGTGATACGTCTGTAATGTATCTACTTTTTTAAACACTTTTGCTTAACTTCGAACTCAAAACTTGCTCCTATGAATAAAAACTAACCGGGACTAACGTTGTTTTCAGAGAAAAAAATCCATGGTGTTATATTTTTGTACAGGAAAGTGTTCAATAAAAAATAATAAAATTTTTGCAACATATGATGGACTAGGGGCCTGGAATCGGGCTGGGAGGTGGCACAGGGTGCCTAGGTGCTCCCCTTAGGCGCCCACCTTATAGGGGCACTTAGGGCATGTGCGGCCCCTATAGCTGCCCTCTGTTGCCCTTGGCTTTATATTGCCCTGAAACCCTTCCACGATTATTGCTTGATTTTTCTGCGGCACAGAGACACCGCCACCATTATTCTTCATCCCGGAGGGCTGCTAGAGGCTAGAGTTTTGCCTCCGAGGGGTTAGGGGAACGTACTACGCAACAAAAAATTATGCTATATGATCACACCCAGTATCACTATGAAGATGAAGGATAGATCTAATCTCACCAACTAGATTGCAGCGTAGAGGAAGAGGAAGTTGGTGACGATCTGATGATTTCTGCAGCTACATTATAACTCCCAACCGAAGAATTTCTCCACCCATTGAGAGTCAAAGTAGAAGACCCCTCTGCGGTATCCAACGTTCCGAAATAGCGATCCAGCAGAACTTCATCGTCCAGGACAGAATCCCGCCAAGATAAATGTAACACCCCAATTTTTGGCCCTTTCTTTTTCTTTTGGTTTTCTTTGGTTTTTGCTCTGGTTTTCTTTTTGGAGCAGTTCTGTGGACTTGAAACCTGAGAGATCATCATTTCTTCTTCTCCCAAGTGGTGCATTATCCTTGTATCTTTCCCAAGATCATGGTATTTCTATTCTAGCCCAACCCCAAATTCTTTTCTTGGGAATATTCCTTTTTCTATTAAAGGAATAACCCTGTCTGACCTAGGTTGTGAAGCAACCTATATTTCTGTCATCCACAAAATTCCCAAATAGTTCTCATAAATTCTTTGGATCATATATTCTCCAAATATATCCAAACCCTTCCTTGCCTAGTTCAAAAATAATTCAGAAATATTCATTTTCCATTCGGTTCAGAATGGCACTTTGTGAAGGAAGTGCTATTTATATTTTCTTGATTGCCCTCAAACTTTTTGAGCACTATTTCCTATCCAAATAATTACCACATGAGAAAATTCAGCTCCATTTGCCTAGTAAATCTTCCTCAACAAATTTCCAAAAATTTCTGACCAGAGAGAAGCTTTGTGAAGGAAGTACTAGCTAGGCTAATCCAAATGAGTTGAAACTTTGGCAGGTCATCCATATGATCAAACCATTACTCTCCACAAAATGTGAGCTCCATCCAACTATTTATGTGAGCACATCTTAAAATCTTTGGTTCTCATCAAATTTTCAGGGTGTGAAGCAACTACATTTAATATTGCTTCATAAATTCTAGAATTAATCCAGCACCTAAATATCTCTATATCCTTTGAGCATGCCAAAATTCACATCAGTTTGCCAAGCCATTTGCTCTACAATATTCCTCCAAGATTCTGTTCAGAGAGGACCTGTGTGAAGGAAGTACCATTTAGGTATTTCCAAATGGCATGAAATTTTACCAATGTCTGCATGGTCCTATACCATCAGCCTCTATCAGATTTCAGCTCAATCCTACACTCCATGTGAGTGCAACATCCAAAACTAGCTTTTGTTCTGTTTTTGCTGTTGCAAAGCAACTATCTTCAAATCTTGTCCAAATCATCTCTAAGTTCACAGGACTATAGTCCTTCCTACCCTAAACCCTTGTGAAATCTTATCTGGCCCATTGGTCAAGTAAATTGACCACAACTTTTCACCCAAGTTTGCTACAGCAACCTTCATCTGATGCCTCCCATCAACCCAAAGTCTCTTTGATCGAGCCATCACATCAGTGGGGTTGCAGGATGGATGGACAACACCTTGGAAAACTTTTCCCAGGCCCTCGTGCCCTCTCCTCCCCTTGCCACGCGGTGACCGCGCTGCTGGCACGCCTGTGCGCGTGCTCTGCGTGCTGTAGGCGCGCTCTGGGTGTCGCCTAGCCTCGGGCCTCTTCCCCTCGGCTGCGTTCGCGCATCCGCTGGTGCCGTCCTCCCTCTTCGTCGTCCACCTGGCCGTCTGGCCACCCCCGCTCGCCCTCCTTCTTCCCTCTCCTCGTGCCACGGCGGCTCCTGCCTTTGCCGCACGCGCGCACAGTGCCCTAGTGGCCGACCGCGCGTGCTCCTCTCGCGTCTGCTCCTCTGGCGCTCCACTAGCCCTCTCACGTTGTCCTTCGAGCCCTCCCGTGCGCCCACGCGTCCGCGGTTCGCCAGAACTCTGTCCATCTTGCCTGTGGCGGTATCTGGTTCGGCATCCTGCTCCTCGGCTATTTAAGCCGTCCCCGAGCTCGTCTCCCCTCACCACTCGACCTTCTCCTCTCTGAATCGTCGCCCGGCGCCGCCCAACCGAGCCCAGGGGCACATCTTCTTCCTCTCCGGCCGGAGCTCCACCGCTCGGCCTCCTCCTTGACCAGCTTGCTCCGGTGCATCTCCAGACGAGCCAAGGCCATCATCAAGCTCCCCTCATCCCTCTAGTCCTCCCCAACCTCTTCCCCGGGGTAATGGTCACCGGAATCGCCCACTCCGTCGACACCCGTAGCTCGCCGCCGCCGGAGAGGTAGGGCGCGACGTCGTCCGGCCACCATTCTTCGAGCCACGGGTACGAGCAGTTCCGCCTCAGTCCGCCCGATCCATCCCTGCCGTCGCCCAGCGTCGCCATGGCCTCCTCGCCACTGTCCGACGCCGGTGAGCCCGCCGTCCCTCTGTTCCCCCTCTCCCTGTTTAAAACTGACCGAGGGGCCCACCAGTCAACCACTCTGGCGCCCTTCAAAACGTTTTCAAGTGGAAGCGTATTCCTGGAATACGCCTTCGACGTCAGCCCCTCTAGAATTTCCAGAAATTCAGTTTAAATTCAATTTTAATTAAGTTTGACCACAACTTTGACCAGGAATATCTCCTAAACTACAAGTCCAAATGAGCTGATTCTTTTTGCATTATTTTTATTTTAAGCTCCTTTATTTTCTAGTAGAGTTTGGTATTTTTTATCTTCTGTCTAGAATATTTGGACAGAAGTATTTGCTTTATGTGATATTTACAAATGCTTGCAAAAATGTTTCCAGAGTGTTTGATGTGTGTTGGTGAAGACCAGGAGCTCTTCCCCTCTCTATTGGAGCAAGGCAAGCCACAACCTCCATCGGCATGATTGCAATGCAATGCCATGGTTTATTTAATAATTTTGCTTTAAATATTCATTAGTTAAATATGATTTATTCATGGCATTTCTTGGAGTTATATTTGATCTTGGATACTGCCATGATGATGCTTGGATTTCTAGGGCTAATGCTTTGCAGATTGAGGGTGACATGTTGCTACGGGATTACTAGTAGCAGTAGTCATGCTTTCTTCATGATCATATTGAATTTTATCCCTTATTGGAGTTCATAATAATGATATGGTTATATTATTCTTTGGATCATTGGATGGATATTGCTATCACAGGTTGATATATAATATTGGAGTAGCAGCTCTATCACAGATATATCTTGGGGACAAATTCCGTCATTTCGTTGGTCAGGTGCCACCGAATCGAGCTCACCAGTGCAGCCACACTTGCCTGGATGGGGAGGCCCTAACTTGGTCTATTGTCATGCCTCTCGCCGGTGCCTCCAACTAGGGAAGGTTATGTGCGCGCGCTGCCCTGGCCTGGTAGGCGGTCATAACCTTGTGTGCCCGAGTTGTGTTGTACCCGGGTGTCCCCATTTGGGACGAGTTCGCTTTGTTTCGCCACGAGGTGGCAGGATGTCACGAGTTGACATCAGGGCCACCCATGACATAGCCCAATGGGGAGTGTGTGGGAGTGGCCGGGAGAGTGTCATGCAATAGATTGGTTTTGTCAGAACGATGTTGGTCCACCCGAATGGGAGCACGAGGCCATGAGTTCCGTGGTGTGGGTGCAGTGTACTAACCTTTGAAGAGTGTACAAACTATCGATAGCCGCGTCCTCGGTTATGGACACAGTTCGTACTAGGTCACACCGTTCGATCAACACTCACGATGATGGAATGACTTATATTATGGATTTTACTTATGTGAGCAAGTAATAGTTTGGCAGGACGCCGGTGTTGTTATTGGGATGATCCTGAGGTTGATCATCGGATTGTTATGTGATCATGCGGTGATCACGAGGATATATTGATCACGAGGTGATTGGGATGGTATGTTGCTTGGCCGGATAGCCAAGAGTGAGATGGTCTCTGTGACCCAAGATGATGGTTCATCAGTCATTCTAGCAGTATCATATCATGTTTTATATTTGCTTCTTCATCATGGTAGTTGATAATAATTTAACCTGTTAATGCTATGTTATTGTCTTGCCTTGATGCTTTTGGTTGTTGTGAGCTTGCGAGTACATTCAAAGTACTCACCTGGCGTGTCATGCCAGATTGCAGGTGATGCCGTGATTGATTGCTTGTCGAGGATTCCGATCGTGCGAGCTAGACCGTGTCCCAGCCAGAGTCCCCGCGGAGTGGAGTCCATCACCGTCGTCGCTGTTCTGCTGCTTAGGGTTGTTCCGCTGCTAGCATAGAACTACCTTAGCAGGCGTAGTGTCGTCGTGCCGTTGTAATCTTTGTAATAACAGACCCTTGTACCCATATTATTTATTTTAAGAATTGTTCTGTTCTATGCCAGCAGTGCCGTATTCCAGAAGACTTGATCTCTGGGCTGGAATACGGGGTGTTCCGGTTCCTCTGAGCCAGGGTGCCACAATAAAACTAGAGGAAGAAGAGCCTAGCAGCGATCCATCTAGTTCTCATCGCGCGCTATGACAACTTTTCTAACTATGCTTGTTGCTTTTTGGTTTTCCATCATCCAATCCACAACAAATCGAATGAAACAACTTTGGATTTCTTTCGATGAGAACCCTTGTTACGCTCTCGCTCACCGCTACTAATGGGGTCTCTGTTGATTTTCCTTCCTTTAGCTACTCAGATGTTTTAGTTCGCTAAGTTTGAAAAGTCCAAAGAGCGCAGACTTGCCACGAAGCTTGGATACAGTTTCCCAATCAGAGATCGATGGATCACAGACGCTTTCTCTCCCCATGGCCTTTCGCCTCTGAAAGCGTCCTTCCTAGGTGGAGAAGAGAGGGGCACGATAGCTATGCGGGGGGTGCCTCCAAGGGGACTTGTGTGTTCTAGGGGTCACCCCTCCCCATATATATATATATATATATATATATATATATATATATATATATATATATATATATATATATATATATATGTGGCCCATGGGGCTAGCTGTGTGATACGTCTCCAACGTATCTATAATTTATGAAGTATTCATGCCATGTTTATTATAGTTTTGTATGATTTTGGTCCACTTTTATATGGGTTTTCTATGATTTTCAAGGACTAACATATTGACCTAGTGCCCAGTGCCAGTTGCTGTTTTCTGCTTGTTTTTGGTTTTCCAGAAAATCCAAATCAAATGAAGTCCAAATGCAGCGAAACTTTTTGATGATTTTTTCTGGAAGGAAACAGACCCAGGAAGCTTCGGAGGAGCAGTAGAACAGCCACAGGGGCCCCATGAGCCACCTGGGCGCGCCTGCCCCCCCAAGGCACGCCCTGGTGCCTCGTGGGCCCCCTGTGGCACCTTTTTGCGTGATTCCAATGCTCAAAAATCATATATATTCAGAAACCCCCGAAAGTTAACCTAGATGAGTTTTTACGCCGCCACAAGCCTCTCTACCAAGGAGATCCCATTTGGAGCCCTTTTCCGGCACCCTGCCGGAGGGGGGAAATCATCTCCGGAGGCCATCTTCATCATCCCGGCGGTCTCCATGACGAGGAGGAAGTAGTTCACCCTTGGGGCTGAGGGTTTGTACCAGTAGCTATGTGTTTGATCTCTCTCTCTCTCTCGTGTTCTCGATTTGGCACAATCTTGATGTATCACGAGCTTTGTTAATATAGTTGGATCATATGGTGTTTCCTCCATCTCTATCTTTGTTGTGATGAATCGAATCTTTTCCCTTTGAGGTTTCGTTATTATCGGATTGAATATTTCAGATTTGAGAACACTTGATGTATGTCTTGCATATGAATACTCGTGGTGATAATGGGGTATTATATTGATTCACTTGATGTATGTTTTGGCACTCAACTCACGGATTCCCGTGGTGACATTGGGGTAATCTATGCATAGGGGTTGATGCACGTTTTCATTATCTTTTCTCCGATAGAAACTTTGAGGTGCTCTTTGGAGTTCTTTGTGTGGATTGAATATTATGATTATGAAGTTGTTTGATTCATATCGTATAATCAACTCACGGATACTTGTGGTGACATTGGAGTATCTAGGTGACATTAGAGTTGGTCGATGTGTATCATATGGTGTTATTTTAGTACGAACTCTAGGCCTGTTTGTGACACTTACAGGAATAGCTCAATAGATCGATTGGAAAGGATAACTTTGAAGTGGTTTTGTACCCTACAAACAATTTCTATCTTATGTTCTCCGCTAATAGGAACTTGGGAGTGATTCTTTATCGCACGTTGAGGGATGGTTATATGATCGAATTATATTAGCATTGTTGAGAGATTGCACTAGCGAAAGTGTGAACCCTAGGCCTTGTTTCTAAGCATTGCAATACCATTTATGCTCACTTTTGTTACTTGCTACCTTGCTGTTTTTTATTGTTCGCACTACAAAAACCTATATCTACTATCCATACTACACTTGTATCACCATCTCTTCGCCGAACTAGTGCACCTATACAATTTACCATTGTATTGGGTGTGTTGGGGACACAAGAGACTCTTTGTTATTTGGTTGCAGGGTTGTTTGAGAGAGACCATCTTCATCCTACACCTCCCACGGATTGATAAACCTTAGGTCATCCACTTGAGGGAAAATTGCTACTGTCCTACGAAACTCTGTGCTTGGAGGCCCAACACGAGTCTACAAGAATAAGTTGTGTAGTAGACATCAAGCTCTTTTCTGGCGCCGTTGCCGGGGAGGTGAGTGCTTGAAGGTATATCTTTAGATCTTGCAATTGAATCTTTTAGTTTCTTGTTTTATCACTAGTTTGGTTTATAAAAGAAAACTACAAAAAATGGAATTGAGGTTGCCTCATATTATTCATCTTTATAATGTCTTTCTTGAAAATGATGGAGCGGAAAATTGTGCTCAATTGATAGAAGAAGAATTTAGTAAAATGTTTTGCATAAAATCTTTGAATTATGAGCATGATTGCAATGTTGTTAGTATGAATTCTATGAATATCCATGATGCTAATGATATGCAAAGCCATAAGCTTGGGGATGCTATGTTTGATGAAGATGATATTTTTAGTCCCCCAAGTTTTGATGAGAAAATTTATTATGATGATAGCATGCCTCCTATTTATGATGATTATATTGATAAAAGTGGATTTGGAGAGGTCATAACTTTATTTAGTGATGAATCCACTATTTTGGAAGAGGTTTCAATTGACTATGATAAAAAAAGTTGCTATCTATGATGATTATTGTGATGACATGTATGCTATAAAGAATAATGATAACTATGAAACTTTTCATCATGATTTTAATTTTTAATTGGATATGCCAATCAAGTATCTCATGATAGTTATTTTGTTGAGTTTGCTCCCACTATTATGAATGAGAAGGAAATTGCTTATGTGGAGAGTAGTAAAAATTCAATGCTTGTGGATCATGAAAAGAATGCTTTATGTGATAGCTATATTGTTGAATTCATTCATGATGCTACTGAAAATTACTATGAGAGAGGAACATATGCTTTTACATATTGCAATAATATCAAGTTTCCTCTTTATGTGTTGAAAGTTTTGAAGTTATGCTAGTTTTGCCTTCCTATGCTAGTTGATTCTTGCTCCCATAAACTATTTGCTCACAAAATACCTATGAATAGGAAGTGGGTTATGCTTAAATGCGCTTTCCATATGTTTTATGATGCTCTCTTTGTGTTTCAATTCTTTACTTTTATGCGAGCATCATTGAAATCATCATGCCTGGCTAAAAGGCATTAAAGAAAAGCGCTTGTTGGGAGACAACCCAATTCTTATACCTTCTGTTTTTGTGTGTCCACATGATTAATCTACTGTATTAATCATGTTTTATATGTTTTCTTTCAATAATGTGCCAAGTAAAGCCTTTGGGATAGTGTGGATGCTTGTTGATTTGATTTTGTGCAAAAACAGAAACTTTTGCGTCCAGTGCTGGAATTTCTATTCTGTACTGGAGCGTGAGAAAATTCTGAAATTTTTACACAGTATTTTTTTACAAATGTTTTACATTTTCCTATTTTTTATAATTTTTGGAGGTACAGAAGTATGGTTTTTAAATCGCTCACTACATGCTGTTCTGTTTTTGACAGATTCTGTTTTTATTGCATAGTTTGCTTGTTTTAGTGCTTTCATAGATTATATTGAGTAATATAAATTGTGGAAATGATATAATACAGTAGGAATTATGTGAGAACAATTATGAATCTTTTCTTGACATTACCTAAGTGGATGATTTATTTTTATCATACTAACCTATCTCACAAGTTCCATTCAGTTTTGTGTGAGGGAAGTTTTCAAGTTTTGGGTGAGATATCGATATGAGGAGAATAAGGAGCGGCAAGACCCTAAGCTTGGGGATTCCCAAGGCACACCAAGGTAATATTCAAGGAATACTCAAGCGTCTAAGCTTGGGGATGCCCCGGAAGGCATCCCCTCTTTCGTCTTCAACATTATCGGTAACCTCACTTGGAGCTATATTTTTATTCGTCACATAATATGAGTTTTGCTTGGAGCGTCATTTTATTTTGTTGATATTTGCTTGCTGCTATCAATAATCATGTTTTGTATCTTTTAGTTCAATAAAATGCCAATTATAGCCTTTACCATGCTCAGTCTGCAAGTTCATGTGTTGCTGTTTGAAAACAGAAAGTTTTCTGTTATGTCCAGAATATTCCTGAATAGTCAGAACATGATAAAATCTGAAATTTTTACACAGTAAGCATGCATGAGTTATCTGTCACTTGGTAATTTTTCAGAATTTTTGGAGTTAGGGAAGTATGAATTCTTATTCACCCTTTACAGACTGTTCTGTTTTGGCAGATTGCTGTTATAGTTGCATTGTTTGCATATGTTTGCTTGTTTAATGATTCTATTTGAGGATAGGAGTATTAAATATGCAGAGAAATTTAGTATGCAATGTTAAATTATAATTTTAGTGATTTTCTACAGCAGAGAATGTTAAGGTTTTGAGTTGATTTATACTAACTTATCTCACGAGTTCTTGTTGAGTTTTGTGTGGATGAAGTTTTTAAAGATTTAGGAGAAGTCATGATATGAGAGGAATTAAGGAGACACAAGAGCTCAGGCTTGGGGATGCCCAAGGCATCCCAAGTTAATATTTCAAGAAGTCTCAAGCATTTAAGCTTGGGGATGCCCGGGTTGGCATCCCACCTTTCTTCATCAACAATAATCGGTTAGTCTTGGTTGAGACTAAGTTTTTGCTTCTTCACATGAGATGTGCTATTCTTGGAATGTCATTTTATTTTGTTTTCTTTGCTGTTTGAATAAAATACTTAAGATCTGAAAATTTTAAATGAGAGAGAGTCCTCACATAGCTACCTATTTACTTAACTACTCATTTGGTCTTCACATATTTCTTTTTGGAGTAGTTTGTCATTTACTCTTGTTCTTCACTTATATCCTATGAGTAAATTATTGAATAAATTGAATATCATAAAGTTGAAATTATATGTGCTTCATATGCTTGTATCATGTCTAGTAGTAGTTTCACATTGGGTTAGAAAGTGAATTCTATTGAAGCTTGACAATCACAATATTGGTCATACAAGCAATTCATGAATGATTAGTATAAGGAAGAGGACTTTCACATATAAATATATTATCTTGGACATCTTTTATGATTGTGAATACCCATTAATTATTTTCAAACTTGAGAAAATTAGTTGAAGTTGGACAAGGAAGACAACGTAATGAGTTATGTTTGGGTATATTTGCATAGAAGTTATATTGTTATGGATCCTCCAACATGTGGTGCTTGCTTAGGATCTTTTGCTAGCCAAAAAATTCTTACTTAGTAGAGATACTACTTGTGCATCCAAAAACTATTAAACCCAGTTTCTTGCCATGAGTGTCCACCATACCTACCTATGGATTGAATAAGATCCTTCAAGTAAGTTGTCATCGGTGCAAAAAGCGATAAAAATTGCTCCTAAAATATGTATGATCTTTTATTGTAAGGGAAAATAAGCGTTGTACGAACTTGTGATGGTAAATAAATAAAAGCGACGGACTGCATAATAAATGTTGCTATCAAAAGGGGCAATATAACGTGACGTTCCTTTGCATTAAGGGCTTGTGCATCCAAAAATAAAAAGCGCATGACAACCTCTGCTTCCCTCTGCGAAGGGCCTATCTTTTACTTTTATGCATTTACTTTTATTTATTTACTTTTATGCAAGAGTCAATAAGTATTCATTCGCATTTCAACCTCAACTATTCTCTAGTTGGCAAGCATCATGTGGTGGGGAAAGATCCAGGCATATATGGCCAGTGAAATATATTTGATCATGAATTATTATTGTTGACAATTATCTCTATGATAAATAAGTTGGGAGGCGAAACATTATGCCCCTATCTTTCTCTGTGTTCGATGGATGCCATTTGTTCTAAAAATATGCTTTGAGTACTAGCAATCATAGAAGACTATATGATAATTGAGTATGTGGAGCTCTTACTTAGACTTTGTTGAAATTAAGTTGAATTGCAATTGTTTGGTGACTAAGAACATAGGTTGTTAAGTTTTAAGAGATTGAATTGTTTGAACCATAACATGTGAATTGATTGCTACTTTATCATGATGAGTTTTATGAGAAAGAGTTGCTGTTATGATGCTAGGAAAAGTGATTGAAATTATCATTGATCAAACTTATGCACTATGCTAGCATTCACACTTCATAAATTATTTATTTTATCATTTACCTACTCGAGGACGAGCAGGAATTAAGCTTGGGGATGCTGATACGTCTCCAATGTATCTATAATTTATGAAGTATTCATGCCATGTTTATTATAGTTTTGTATGATTTTGGTGCACTTTTATATGGGTTTTATATGATTTTCATGGACTAACATATTGACCTAGTGCCCAGTGCCAGTTGCTGTTTTCTGCTTGTTTTTGGTTTTACAGAAAATCCATATCAAATGAAGTCCAAATGCAGCGAAACTTTTTGACGATTTTTTCTGGAAGGAAACAGACCCAGGAAGCATCGAAGGAGCAACAGATGAGCAACATGGACCCCACGAGCCACCTGGGCACGCCTGCCCCCCCAGGCGTGCCCTGGTGCCTCGTGGGCCCCCTGTGGCACCTCTTTGCGTGATTCCAACGCTGAAAAATCATATATATTCAGAAACCCCCGAAAGTTAACCTAGATGAGTTTTTACGCCGCTGCAAGCCTCTGTACCAAGGAGATCCCTTCTGGAGCCCTTTTCCGGCACCCTGCTGGAGGGGGGAAATCATCTCCGGAGGCCATATTCATCATCCCGGTGGTCTCCATGACGAGGAGGGAGTAGTTCACCCTCGGGGCTGAGGGTTTGTACCAGTAGCTATGTGTTCGATCTCTCTCTCTCGTGTTCTTGATTTGGCACGATCTTGATGTATCGCGAGCTTTGTTAATATAGTTGGATCATATGGTGTTTCCTCCCTCTCTATCTTTGTTGTGATGAATCGAATCTTTTCCCTTTGAGGTTTCGTTATTGTCGGATTGAATATTTCAGATTTGAGAACACTTGATGTATGTCTTGCATATGAATACCCGTGGTGACAATGGGGTATTATATTGATTCACTTGATGTATGTTTTGGCACTCAACTTGCGGATTCCCGTGGTGACATTGGGGTAATCTATGCATAGGGGTTGATGCACGTTTTCATTATCTTTTCTCCGATAGAATCTTTGGGGTGGTCTTTGGAGTTCTTTGTGTGGATTGAATATTATGATTATGAATTTGTTTAATGCATATCGTATAATCAACTCACGGATACTTGTGGTGACATTGGAGTATCTAGGTGACATTAGAGTTGGTTGATGTGTATCATATGGTGTTATTTTAGTACGAACTCTAGGGCTGTTTGTGACACTTATAGGAATAGCTCAATAGATCGATCGGAAAGGATAACTTTGAGGTGGTTTCATACCCTACAAACAATTTCTATCTTTTGTTCTCCGCTAATAGGAACTTGGGAGTGATTCTTTATCGCACGTTGAGGGATGGTTATATGATCCAATTATATTGGCATTGTTGAGAGATTGCACTAGCGGAAGTGTGAACCCTAGGCCTTGTTTCTAAGCATTGCAATACCATTTATGCTCACTTTTGTTACTTGCTACCTTGCTGTTTTTTATTGTTCGCACTAAAAAACCTATATCTACTATCCATACTACACTTGTATCACCATCTCTTCGCCGAACTAGTGCACCTATACAATTTACCATTGTATTGGGTGTGTTGGGGACACAAGAGACTCTTTGTTATTTGGTTACAGGGTTGTTTGAGAGAGACTATCTTCATCCTGCACCTCCCACGGATTGATAAACCTTAGGTCATCCACTTGAGGGAAAATTGCTACTGTCCTACAAAACTCTGCGCTTGCAGGCCCAACATGAGTCTACAAGAATAAGTTGTGTAGTAGACATCACTGTGACACCCCGGTTTAATAGGAATGATAGACTACTTATATCAACAAGGTGCATCTTCTTTTTCGGGATGCCATCTGAAAGGAACCTAAAAGTTAAGTGTGCTCTGCTTGGAGCAATCTGAGGACGGTTGATTGACTAGAAATTGATCGCGGGTGCGCACGAGTGAGGACGAAGTGCGCACAAAAGACTAGTGTTGGTGTGTGGGCCTAGTATAGATTCCATACGCAATGACCTAGAACCGATGTCCGAACAAGTGGGTTTGGCCCGGGGCGTTACAATTGGTATTAGAGCCGACCCTCGCGGTTACATAGCCTGTGCGGGTCAGTGATGCATACATGTGGATGATGGCACTGGCGTGCACAGATGTGTGCCAAGAGGAAACGTTCCTGCTGGACAGACGGGGACATCAGTTCCTTTGACAGGGGGGTATGTGACATCCCGGCTTAATAGGAATGATATACTACTCATATTAACAAGGTGCATTTTATTTTTCGGGACCCCCCAATGTTTTGGGTGGATACATGTTTTTATTCCTACTAGTTGTAACAAATATATTGTGGGGCTAGTGGATGTGTGTTGGGCTATTTTGAAACTACGAAACAGAGCATGCTTTGATAAAAAAAACTTGATAGATCTCTGAAAGAGCGTTTACTCGACCAGAGGAGGGTGAATGGGAGATTTTTATTAGATTCTTCAAAAGAAGCTACTTTGAAGATGCATCAAATAAACAGAGCTAAAGAGATACTAGGAGAATATAAACTAGGCTAAGCATGCAATCAATGTTGGGACGAAGTCATCAGAACAGAGGAAAGCATGCAAACAAAGTAGAAGTACGAGTAAACTAGACACACAAACTGACAAGTGCCCTTAAGTACAACTAAACTGAAGACAAAACTAAACATAACAGAAACAGCGGAAAGAGAAAGTCTTTAGTGAAAGTCTTCAACTGAATGTAAAGGGTGAATAAATTGGAACCAATTGCTTGGGGAATACTCATGATTTGTTTGACCAGTTCAAGTTGTTGTGAAAAAATCATGTCTGGTTGGAGAGGCCGAGATTTAACTCAGAAGACCAAGTATTCAGCTTATTCTCCTTGAGCTAAGACCACTTAGACCTCGCTCAGCCAGTCATGGTAGATCCTCACGGGAGATCTCTGAAACCTTCACACACTCATTCTTCGACAATCCACAATGAATCTTAGATGCTCTGAAAAGATGCCTAACCGTATGGAAGATCACTATCTTCAAGGGTGACAAGCCTTTGATTCACTTACAATAGATTCTTCAGTGATGCTCAATCACTTTGGCTTTGGGTACTTAGGGGTTTTCCTCACTAGGATTCTCTCAAATGCTTCAAGAGAATGGGTTCTCAAACGACACTTGTAACAAAGTAACTCGGAGCAGCCGACCAACTTATGTCGGAGGGGTGGCTATTTATAGCCGGGTCGCTACCTGAGGTCCTGATATGAGTGTTGGACAGGACGGGGCCCACCAACCAGCTGTTGCCAGCTCATCAATGGTCAGAAATTTGAACTCTCAAATTCCTCACCGTAGGAGAACCAAATTGTTGGTTTCAGTGAGGACTTTGACTAGAGCGTCCCAAAGAATATCATGTCGGACAATGAAGAAAAAGAATTGTGCTACAAGAGATTTCCAAATTCTTCACTTGTTGAAATAGGTTTGATGGAGCACACTTTGTAAATACTGACTTCGTATCACCTGAACCCCTCTTAACAGTAGGGTTTGTCCTATGACTCAAAAACAATAATAATAAACTACAAAAAAACTAAGTCTTCGCTATCCAGTTCTTCGGCTAATTCTTCACTATTTTCCTTACATTTTTAGGTGTCGTATTCGATGGTTAAACCAAATCTTCAGGGACTTCCACCTGTGTATACACACAAACATATTAGTCCCTTAACCACTTTTGTCATCAATACTCCAAAACCACAAAGGGGAACTAGATGCAGTTACAATCTCCCCCTTTTTGGTGATTGATAGCAAAACTGGTTAAAGTTTTCAACTGGGATATATAATATGTGAAAGTAAAAAACTTGAAGATTTTGATTCCATGATATAGAAAGAACTCCCCCCTGAAGATGTGCATATGAAAATTTTGCTTCGGAATGCATATGCACATGTTAGGTAGTAACTGTGGAGAACTCCCCGTATATCTTGGAATCCAACATAGTGCATTGAAGGATTAACATGAAGAATTAGCAATGCACAATGAGAAGTGGCCTATGATGAATATCATCATCCATGTACGATTGACTTAAAGAGTAGCATGAAGAAATAGCAGTTCAAAAGTTTTAGAGAGCCACCAGACTCAGTAGAGTAAATAGCATAAAACTACTACAATTCAGGCTAGGGTTCCAAAAAATTACCGAATTTATTTTTTTTGCTGATAACTACCAAGTCCGAGGTCGGCTGTTTCAAAAAACCCAAATCGCCGAGTCCTTATCAGTTGATCACGATTATGACAGTTGGGACCCACACGTAAGATAACCGTTTATTTAACTGTTTACTTTAACCGTTAACTGACATGTGGGTCCCACCTGTTAGCTTTTTTAAAAGCAATCGGGTCCCTATAAGTTTTCTAAAAAAGCAATCAGGTCCCTACAAGTTTTCAATCAGGCCCCTACAATGTTTTTGCAAAAAGCAATCAGGTCCTCCAGAGGAGTCGCGCCTGCGGCAGCCAGGAGCTCGATCCCGAGCACTCTGCCGGAACCGCGGCGCTGCCTCCTTTGGCCGGCGAGCTGTGCCCGCAGCGGCCGGATCCACGTCGTCCATCGCCTACGGCAGCCGCCACGCCGTGCCTCGCCTATGGCCACCCCCACGCCGTGCCTCGCCTGCGGCCGCCGCCATCCCCTGCCACGAGCTCGAGCTCCTCAAGCTCGACGCGGACGGCCTGCGCCGCTGCTGGAGTGTGCACCTCCCGTTGCCGCGGACGAGGCCGGCCTCTGGTATGCCTCCTCGTCCCCACCGTCACCACCAGGAGCTCCGGCGAGCACCTAACACGACCATGGGGAGTCTGGGGAGGAGAGGGAGGGTCATCGCCGGCTCGGGAGGGGAGGGTCGCCGGCTCGAGAGGGAAGAGGGACGGCTCATGAGACACCAGAGGAGAGAAGAGAAGAGAAGAGACAGAGAGGAAGAAGAAAGAGAAGAGGAAGAGGAAACTTACATGTGGGCCTCACATGTAAGTTAACTGTCAAACTCAGGTCAAACTAACGGTTTGTTTAGGTGTGGGCCCAACCTGTCATAATCGTGATTAACTGACAAGGACTCGGCGATTTGGGTTTTTTGAAACAGCCGACCCCGGACTTGGTAGTTATCAGCGAAAAAAATAAATTCGGTAGTTTTTTGGAACCCTAGCCCGAATTGTAGTAGCTTTATGCTATTTACTCAGACTGAGTACAATAAATCCACAGAACAACGAGAGTTGCAACTTAACAAAAAAATATAGAGCCCACCCTAGTCACCTGCTTGAAGACTATAACCCTTATCTCACTGCCCCTTTGTCATCAAAGGACCAAAAGGTTGAGGAAAGAGAGCTTTACGCATCCCTTAGAGCAGTTGATGAAGAAGGTGGTGCAGCCGGGTCGACGATCATGTCGGGGATGTGCGGTGGAGCAGCAGGCTTAGTAGACGAATCCCAACATTGTGCAATTGGCCAGGAGCAGAGGTCACGTCTTCTTCGCCTTCGATGCCAACGTCGACAATGTAGGTTGAAGAACTATAGTCTAAAGTAACTGGTGATGGAGTGCGTTGCAGCTGTATATCCGATGGAGGAGCAGATGACCATTCATAACTTTCCTCGAAGCTAGGATCTCGAAGTTCTGCAACAGTATTCTACAGCGACAGACTAGCCCATGATTGGCGGAAAGTTTCATGCCCAACATAAGCATTCTTCAATGAAAGGTTTCATACTCCGTTGAGGTCAGGAAGGATTTGCATTCTCTGTCTTCGTTCCCAGTCATGATTCCTATCATACTTTTGATGAAGAGTGACAATAAATTCTCCATCAGTCATCACTCTTGATCTCTTGCGCTGAGTAGTGGAAGTACCTATTGTCTATGTGGTAGTAATACGTCTCCAACGTATCTATAATTTATGAAGTATTCATGCCATGTTTACAATAATTTTTATGGTTTTGGTGCATTTTTATATTATTTTCATGGACTAACATATTAATCTAGTGCCCAGTGCCAGTTGTTGTTTTTTTCTTGTTTTTGGTTTTCCAGAAAATCCATACCAAACGAAGTCCAAACGCGACAAAACCTTTTGACGATTTTTTCTGGAAGGAAAGAGACCCAGGAAGCTTCGGGGGAGCACCAGAAGACTCACAAGAGCCCCACAAGGCAGGGGGCGCGCCTATCCCTCTGGGCGCGCCCTAGTGCCTTGTGGGGCCCCTGTGACCCCTCCTGGCATGATTCCAACGCTAAAAAATCATATAAATCCAGAAACCCCCGAAAGTTAACCTAGATGAGTTTTTTCGCCGCCGCAAGCCTCTGTTCCGAAGCGATCTCATCTGGAGGCCTTTTCTGGCACCCTGCTGGAGGGGGAAGCCAACACAGGAGGCCATCTTCATCATCCCCGCTGCCTCCATGACGAGAAGGGAGTAGTTCACCCCCGGGGCTGAGGGTATGTACCAGTAGCTATGTGTTTGATCTCTCTCTCTCTCTCTTGTGTTCTTGATTTGGCATGATCTTGATGTATCATGAGCTTTGTTAATATAGTTGGATCATATGAAGTTCTTCCCCTCTATCTCTTTTGTGGTGAATTGAGTGTTACTCTTTGAGGTCTTTTTGCTATCGGATTGAATACTTTGGATTATAGGTCACTTGATGTCTGCCTTGCTTGTGGATACCTGTGGTGACAATGGGGTAATCTATTGAGATCACTTGATGTATGTTTTGGTAATCAACTTGCAAATTCCCATGGTGACATTAGGGTAATCTAGCTGTTGGAAATATGCCCTAGAGGCAATAATAAAGATGTTATTATCATATTTCCTTGTTCATGATAAATGTTTATTATCCATGCTATAATTGTATTGACCGGAAACTTAAATACATGTATGGATACATAAATGAATACAGTGTCCCTAGTGAGCCTCTACTAGACAAGCTCGTCGACTATAGATGGTTAAGGTTTCCTAACCATAGACATGAGTTGTCATTTAATAACGGGATCACATCATTAGGAGAATGATGTGATGGACAGACCCAACCGTAAGCTCGTATCACTTAGTTTATTTGCTACAACTTTCTTCATGTCAAGTATCTGTTCCTTAGACCATGAGATCATGCCACTCCTGAATACCGGAAGAATACTTTGTGGGTTATCAAACGTCACTTCATAACTGGGTGATCATAAAGGTGCTCTACAGGTATCTCAGAAAGTGTTTGTTGGGTTGCATGGATCGAGACTGGGATTTGTCGCTCCGTGTGACGGAGAGATATCTCTAGGCCCTCTCGGCAATACAACATCATGAATAGCTTGCGAGCATGTGACTAATGAGTTTAGTCATGGAGATCTTGTATTACGGAACAAGTAAAGAGACTTGCCAGTAATGAGATTGAACTATAGGTATGGAGATACCGACGATCGAATCTCGGGCAAGTAACATATCGCCGGACAAAGGGAATTGTATCCGGGATTAACTGAATCCTCGACATGGTGGTTCAAACCGATAAAGATCTTCATTGAATATGTGGGAATCAATATGGGCATCTAGGTCCCACTATTGATTATTGATCAGAGAGGTGTCTCGGTCATGTCTACATGATTCTCGAACCCGTAGGGTCACACACTTAACGTTCGGTAATGCAATGGTAGTATTGGGATATTAATAATGGCAAGACCAAATATTGTTCGAAGTCCCGGATGGGATCCCGGACATCCCGAGGAGCTCCAGAATGGTCCGATGGTAAATATTTATATATGGGAAGTCATATTCAGGGGATCCGAAAAATGTTTGGGATTTTTCGGTATTGTACCGAGAAGGTTCTAGAAGGTTCCGGAGTGGGGCCCACCTGCATGGGGGGACCCACATGGCCGTGGGTAGTGGAGAAAGGTCCCAAACCCCTTGTCTAGGTGCACCAAGACTCCCCCCTAAAAGGAATAAGATCGTATCTCGAAGGGATAAGATTAAGATCCCTAAAAAAGGGGGATAGCGATCAGTGGGGAAGGAAAGCTGGGATTTCCTTCCTCCCCCCTTGGCCAACGACCCAAGGGGCTTGGACGGAAAGCCACCAATCCTCCCCCATGCCTATATAAAGGTGGGGAAGCGCAGCAGGCATCACACTTCCACCCCTTGGCGCCTCCCCCTCACGTTACTCCTCCTCCTCCGCGAAGCGCTTGGTGAAGCCCTGCCGGTGTTCCGCTGCCACCACCACCACACCATCGTGCTGGCCTAGATCCCATCTACTTCTCCACCCTCGCTTGCTGGATCAAGAAGGCGGAGACATCACCGAGCCATACGTGTGCACATCTCGGAGGTGCCGCTCGTGCGGTGCTTGGATTGGATTGGATCGCGACGCGAGTACGACTACACCAACCACGATCTTTAGATCATTAATGCTTTCGGTCTACAAGGGTATGTAGACACTAGACACTCCCCTCCCATTGCTAGTATCTCCATAGAATAGATATTGGGTGTTTTGTAGGATTTTTTTTGTTTTCCATGCTACGTTGTCCATCAGTGGCATCATGAGCTAGGTCTATGCATAGATGTTATGCACGAGTAGAACACAAATTAGTTGTGGGTGTTGATGTTTAGATTTCTTACCTCCTTTTTCATATTTGGATTTGACGGTATTGTGGGATGAAGCGGCCCGGACCAACTTTACTTGTCCACGCACAAGAGACCGGTTCCACGATTGACAGGCAACTTGTATTGCATAAAGTGGCTGGCGGGTGTCTGTCTCACCCACTTTAGTTGAATCCAATTTGACAATGGCAGCCCTTGTAGAAGGTTAAAAGGCAACTTGTATATTACTGTTGTGGCTTTGCGTAGATAAGAATGGTTCTTATAGATTGCCCCTAGAAGCCACGTAAAAATTGCAACAACAAAGTAGCGGACATCTAACTTGTTTTTGCAGGGCATGTGATATGATGTGGTATGGCCATGACATGATTTGATATATGTGATGTATGAGATGATCACGTTTTGTAATAGTTCATGACTTGCATGTCGATGAGTACAGCAACCGGCAGGAGCCATAGGGTTGTCTTAATTTATTGTATGACCGGTGTGTCAATCATTAAACGCCATGTAATTGCTTTACTTTATTGCTATGAGTTAGCAATAGTTGTAGAAGCAATAGTTGGTAGAGACAACCACATGACGGCACCTTGGATATGATGGAGATCATGGTGTCATGCCGGTGATGATGGAGATCATGCCGGTGCTTTGGAGATGGAGATCATAAGCACAAGAATATATTGGCCATATCATGTCACATATTGATTGCATGTGATGTTTATCCGTTATGCATTTTATTTTTCTTAGAACGACGGTAGCATTATAAGATGATCCCTCCACTTAATATCAAGATAAAAGTGTTCTCCCTTAGTATGCACCGTTGCAAAAGTTCATCGTTTCGAAGCACCTCGTGATGATCGGGTGTGATAGACTCTTCGTTCGCATACAACAGGTGTAAGCCAGTTTTACACATGCAAAAATACTTTGGTTAACTTGACGAGCCTAGCATGTACAGACATGGCCTCGGAACACGGAGGACCGAAAGGTCGAACATGAGTCATATAGTAGATATGATCAACATGGAGATGTTCACCATTGAAACTACCCCACATGATGATCGGACTTGGGTTAGTGAATTTGGATCATGTATCACTTAGACAACTTGAGGGATGTTGATTTAAGTGGGAGTTCATTAGTAATTTGATTAGTTGAACCAATTATCATGAACATAGTCTAAATGTCTTTGCAAATTATGTTGTAGATCAATGGCTAGCGCTGTAGTTCCCCTGAATTTTAATGCGTTCCTAGAGAAAGAAAAGTTGAAAGATGATAGAAGCAACTATGCGGACTGGGTTCGTAATCTAAGGATTATCCCCACTGCTGCACAGAAGGCTTATGTCCTTGATGCACCGCTAGGTAAGCCACCCGCTCCCTCAACTATGGATGTTGTGAATATTTGGCAGGCGAGGTGTGATGACTACTCAATAGTTCAGTGCACCATGCTTTACGACTTAGAACCAGAGCTCCAAAAGCGTTTTGAGCACCACGGGGCATATGAGATGTTTCAGGAGCTGAAATTGGTATTTCAGGCTCACGCCCGTGTGGAGAACTATGACGCCTCAAACAAGTTCTTTAGCTGAAGGATGGAGGAGAACAGCTCCGTTAGCGAGCACGTACTCAAAATGTCTAGGTACTTCAACCGCTTGAATCAGTTGGGAGTTAATCTTTCGGATGAAGTAACGATTTACAGGGTTCTTCAGTCACTGCCACCTAGTTACAAAGGCTTCATGATGAACTATAACATGCAAGGGATGGAGAAGACACTCCGTGAGCTTTTCGCGATGCTTAAAGCCGCGTAGTAGAAATCAAAAAGGAGCATCAAGTGTTGATGGTCAAAAAGACCACTAGTTTCAAGAAAGGCAAGGGAAAGAAGGGAAACTTCAAGAAGAATGGCAAGCCAGTTGCTGCTCCCGTGAAGAAACCCAAGGCTGGACCCAAATCTGAGACTGAGTGTTTCTATTGAAAGGGGAATGCCATTGGAAACGGAACTACCCTAAGTACTTGGCAAATAAGAAGGCTGGCAATGTCAACAAAGGTATATTTGATATACATGTTATGTCTGTGTACCTTACTAGTGCTCGTAGTACTGCCTAGGTATTTGATACTGGTTCGGTTGCTAATATTTGTAACTCAAAACAGGAGCTGCGAAATAAAGGAAGGCTAGCTAAGGACGAGGTGACGATGCGCGTTGGAAATGGCTCCAAGGTTGATGTGGTCGCCGTCGGCACGCTCCCTCTACGTCTACCTTCAGGATTAGTTTTAAACCTCAATAATTGTTATTTGGTGCCTGCGTTGAGCATGAACATTATATCTGGATCTTGTTTATTGCGAGACATTTATTCATTTAAATTCAAGAATAATGGTTGTTCTTTTTATATGAATAATATTTGTTATGGTCATGCACCAAATGTGAATGGTTTATTCTTGCTAAATCTCGATCGTAGTGATACACATGTTCATAATATTGATGCCAAAAGATGTAAAGTGAATGATGATAGTACCACATACTTGTGGCACTGCCGCTTAGGTCATATTGGTGTAAAGCGCATGAAGAAACTCCATACCGATGGACTTTTGGAATCATTTGACTTGAATCATTTGATACATGAGAACCATGCCTCATGGGCAAGATGACTGAAACCCCGTTTTCCGATAGAATGGAGTAGCCAAGTGACTTGTTGGAAATAATACATACCGATGTATGCAGTCCAATGAGTGTTGAAGCATGCGGTGGATATCGTTATTTCCTAACCTTCACAGATGATTTAAGTAGATATTGGTATATTTACTTAATGAAACACAAGTCCGAAACGTTTGAAAAGTTCAAGGAGTTTCAGAGTGAAGTGGAAAATCATCGCAACAAGAAGATAAAATTTCTACAATTTGATCATGGAGGTGAATATCTGAGTTACGAGTTTGGTATGCATTTAAGAAAATGTGGAATTATTTCACAATTCACGCCACCTGGAACACCACATCGTAATGGTGTGTCTGAAAGTCGTAATCGTGCTCTATTAGACATGGTGCGTTCTATGATGTCTCTTACTGATTTGCCACTATCGTTTTGGGGTTATGCATTAGAGACAGCCGCATTCACTTTAAACAGGGCACCGTCTAAATCCGTTGAGATGACATCGTATGAATTATGGTTTGGCAAGAAACCTAAGCTGCCGTTTCTTAAAGTCTGGGGATGCGACACTTATGTCGAGAGGCTTCAGCCTGATAAGCTCGAACCTAAAGCGGAGTAGTGCATCTTCATAGGATACCCTAAAGAGACCATTGGGTATACCTTCTATCACAGATCCGAGGGCAAGATCTTTGTTGCCAAGAATGGATCCTTTCTAGAGAAGGAGTTTCTCCCGAAAGAAGTGTAACACCCCCATGTATTATGCTACAGTGATCCTTCATGATTATGCTAAGTCACTTTGCTTTGCTATGCTTGATCACTATGGATTCATATCTCATTTCAAATTCCACCACTGAAATCAATTCAAATTGCAAGTGAAATTTAAAGTTTCACAAACATGATTGCAAAATAGTCCATCATATAGCAAATATTCCATAACAATTATTTGTTAAGGAAAACAACATCACCTATTTGCTTAAATGGGCTATAGCAATTAAAACAGTGCCAAATCAGCATTTTTAAATGCTTTTCCATTTGTGAAAAATCCAAATCAATTCAAACTTCTCCCAAACTTTTTGTGGCAGTGCCAAATATTGCAATACATTTATGTGGCCAAGTTCTGTATTTTGCAAAAGTCATTTGGTGGCTAAATAAATGCAAAATGGATTCTGTAAAAGAAAAATAGAAAACAGAAAACAGAAAAGGGAAAAAGGCAAAACACACTGTGCACTTAAGCCCACCATCTACAGGAGCCAGCCCAGCCCATCTCTCTCTCCTTCAACCTCCCGCCTCTCTCTCCAGTGCGTGTCGCCGCGCGCACGCGCCCGAAGCCGCCCCCCCTCCCGCTGCTCGACAGCACGATGCCGCGCCCGTCGCTGGATGGATAAGGGCAGCGCCCTGCACCTCTTCCTGACCCCCTGGCTTCTTTCCTCCCCCTCTCTCCCTCGCTCTCCCATCTCTCCCGAGCGCATCCATGGCCGTGCCGCCGGAGTAGCCGCAGCCACCGTCGTCCTCGCGCCCCGCAGGGTTGTCTAGGTGCTCCGTTGAGCTCGTCTTCATCGACCGCACCACTGGCTCGAGGCCGGCGAGCACCTGCGACGTCGCCCGCAACCGTTCCCTCGCCGGGATCCGCCTCGGCCACCGCTTCTATCCACGCCGCCCCGAGCTCCCCTGTCATCCCCGAGCCTTCCCTGCAACACTGTGAGCGACCACGTCTTTTCCCCTCTCTCTGTGCTCTCACGTGCCTGCCAGCTAGCTCCTGTCGGAGCCGTGCTCTGCCCGCCGCCATGGCTGCAAGCGTCGCGCTCCCGAGCCCATATGGCCTCGTCCGCCCACCCTAGTGAGCTCCTGGAGAGCCGTAGCATCCGCCTAGCCACTTAGTGTGCTCGAAAGCGAGTTGTAGCCACGCGCCCGTTCGAGCCCGAACTCCGGCGCCGCCTCCGCTCGTCACCGGCGTCGTTCCGGTCGTCCCCCGCACCAACCGTCGGCACCATCGTGTGCGCGACGTCGAGCCATGCCCGTAGAGCCTAGCCATGGGTCCGAAGACCCCCTATAGCCGAATCCCGCCACCCTCCCGAGCCGCGCCGCCGCTGGAGAGGTCGCCGGAGCCAATTCCGGCGCCGCCCGCCGACGTGGTTGGCCTGGGGCCCTCACTGGGTCGCTGCCAGTGGGCCCCGTGGGCCCCGTTGATTGGGTTGACCTGGTCAACTATGCTGACTGGGCAGCCCCAGTCTATGACATGTGGCCCCCACGCGCTTAATTAAATTGGTTTTTAAAATAACTTAAACTGCTAATTAATCTGACACTGACAAGTGGGTCCCACTAGCTAATTAAATTTGTTAGTTAAAATTAACCTCTGTTAAATAGCTCAGTGCTTGATGTGTGGGCCCCTGGTCAGTTTGACCAGTCAACGGGTCAACGCTGACCCGCTGACTCAGCCCCCCCATGGCCCACTATCAGCC
The DNA here is from genome assembly GCA_039707655.1 of Elymus sibiricus. NCBI lineage: Eukaryota > Viridiplantae > Streptophyta > Magnoliopsida > Poales > Poaceae > Elymus > Elymus sibiricus. The sequence goes on from CM077670.1 coordinate 110,311,127, forward strand.
TCTGTTGACTGGGATGTTGACCCAGTCAACTGGACCCCACTGTCAGCCACACGTGCACAAGGCTGGGTACACTCTCTGTGTACCCATAGCAATTTCCCATTTATTTTTGAATTTGGATTAATTCTAGAAATTCTAGAAATTGTTTAAAACTTTGAAAATTCATATAAATTCAACCGTAACTCGGATGAAAATAATTTATATATGAAAAACGTTTAGAAAAATAAGATGAATCCGAATATGCCATCCACATACCTGTCACATGACCCCAACACAGCAAACATGGAACCTTCCCTTCCGGATCATCTGTCCAATAATTGCCTAAAGCCAGGGAAATATTCCCAGATATTTTCCCGCTCCGTCTGTAATGCTTAGCACCGCATTAGGTCACCCCCAGCACAGCATATTGCCATGTCATGCCTTGTGATGCATTTTTTTGCTTTATATTTACTGTTTCTTCCCTCTCTTCTCTCCGGTAGACCCCGAGACTGCTGTTGACCCCGAGTACGACTACGCTGCAGACATCGAGCCCCTTTCAGCAGAGCTTCCAGGCAAGCAAAACCCCCTTGATCATTCCTATATCACCCATTCTTTCTCTCTCGTGCTTGCATTAGATTTTGCTACCATTGTTTGATAGCCCCTATTCTGATGCATAGCCTGATTTTGTAACCTGTTGTTGATACTTTACCTGTTGTCCTATATGCTTAGTATAGGCTGGGGAGTGATCCATCAGTGGCCCCGCACCCTTGTCCGTGTTGCCATGCTTTGCTTCCGGATGACTCGATCAATGTGATCGAGGTGAAGAGACCGACACATCACCGCACACCCCTTTAGTGGTATGACTCTACAGAGTTACTATCGAGTGCCGAGGGTGATACCTCCTACCTCACTCCTGATGATATCTCTGTAGCGTAGCTAATCGGTTGTGGATTGCCGAGGGTGATTCCTCTTTCACCACCTCCGATGATGACTCTGTCGTGCAACCCCTCAAGTGTGAACCCATCGAGGGTGATTCCTCCAAGTTCACCTTGACGGATACATCGAGTGGGAGTCCATCGAGGGTGATTCCTCGGACTTCCCCCTTGATGATAAAAACACAATGTTACCTTTAGCTGTTACCCCTTTTTAACTGTTACTGTGGGACTAAAGGGACAGGCGGTACCACCCCGGTAGAGGTGGACCTGAGTTCCTGACAGTCTCTTGTGAAGTCGGGTTGACCTGGAGGGTACCCGCGAGATAATTACGCGGCACGGCCGGGCAGGCAGACCGCCCTAGAGAGGGATGGGCCTGGCCCTTGTCGTAAGTCCGCGAGACGGGGCGAGAGGAGCACTGATCGTCACCGCGAGCTCCCAACACACTAATGGGTTTGGATATATGATCTGAGTAGGCGTCTGGCCTTTTCGCACTGACCACCACGCGGGAATAAAAGTGGGCACTCGGCGTCATACGATTCTTCCGAAAGCTCTTCAGATGTCAGCAGTTGAGTGGCGCGCACCGGGTTGGACGGTAACCGCCCGCGCTTGTATTAAGGGGGTGGGTCTGCTCCCGGCCACGTACGCAACGTGCAGAAGTGCAAAGGGCGATGGGCCCAAGACCCCTGAGCGCTTAGGATTTAGACCGGCGTGCTGGACTCTCTGTTGAGCCTAGGTAGGACTACGGTGTGTCGATCAGCTGAGGCCGGGCATGACCCGAAAAGTGTGTCCGGCCGGAGTTAATCGAGCGTGTTGGGTAAGTTGGTGCACCCCTGCAGGGAAGTATATCTTTTCGAATAGCCGTGTCCGCGGTAACGGACGCTCAGAGAGTATCCTGATCTACTAGAACTAGAACTGGATACTTATGGTGCTTAATAATATGTTGGCTCCGGGATCACTTTCTCACAGGGAGTCGAGGAAGGATCTCTGGGCGTTGCTACTACTTACTTATTACTTTATAATATGTTAATCTGCACTCTTCTAATGCTGCAAGATGCTAGCCTTCGATAGGCTAGGCCTTCCCCTCTATTCTGGCGTTTCTGCAGTATAGTCCACATAAACAGTCCCTTCCCTTTGATACCGATGCATACTTAGCATAGATCTGATGTAAGTCTTGCGAGTACTTTGGATGAGTACTCACGGTTGCTTTGCTACCTTTTTTGCCCCTACCCGATTGCTGCGATCAGATGACGGAGCCCCGGAGTCAGCTGATCCCGCCGATGACTACTACTACCCCGACGGAGCCTACTACTATGTGGAGACCAATGACCAGGAGTAGTTTAGGAGGCTCCCAGGCAGGAGGCCTGCGCCTTTTCGATCTAGTTGTCGTTGTTTTGCTCAGCCTTCTTAAGGCAAACTTGTCTAATTATGTCTGTACTCAGATACTAATGTTTTCGCTGACTCTTGTGTGTAATCGAGCTTATGTATTCGAGCCCTCGAGGCCCCTGGCTTGTAATATAAAGCTTGTATGACTTTTATTTGTGTTTAGAGTTGTGTTGTGATATCTTCCCATGAGTCCTTAGGCTTGATCGTGTGCATTTGCGTGTATGATTAGTGCACGATTAAGTCGGGGGCGTCACAAGTTGGTATCAGAGCCGACTGCCTGTAGGAAGTCACTTTCCAACTCCTTGGCCGAAGTTGAGTCTAGTCTTAAAAAAAACTATTTTACTAATATTGTTGTGTGGCTTACGGGCCCCATTGTTCAAGAAATCGGTAACTGGTAGCTGCTCGGTCGGCTTGAGAGTAGTGATTAATCGGTGAATCGGCCTATTAACTGGATTAATCGGTCGACCATTAATCAGTAGATTAAATAGGAATTGCCAACATATATCTAGGTTTTTATGTATTATACCATACTCTCATGCTCTCAGCTATGTAATATACCCAAATATGCTACTGTTTGGTCGAACCCTAGCTATTGAGGAGCGAGAGGGGGTGGAATGGGTTACGGGGCAAAATTTTGGGCTTTGTTTGCCCACAAGTTAATGGGTCAGCAGCGATTAATCGGCCTAACAACCGATTAATCGGTTTAACAGGCCAATTAATCGGCCTGACAAATTAACAAGATGAATATGTGCTATTCAATTCGGTCACCCTACGAATAGCGATTAACTGGCCCGTTAACTGATTAATCGGACGAATTCTTGAACAGTGACGGGCCCACATTGCAAATGGTTGGGATTAGGATCTTTTATTCCTCTCCTTTACTCTTGGATTCTGATCTCTCTTCTATTCGGGTTAATGATTTTACTAACTCTAACATTAGGTTCTCGTGATCACATCCACCCGGAGAGCTGGATTACCTGCAACTATTTCATTAAATGTCTGACACATCATACACATACTGTCTTTTGACATCTTTGAACTCCTTGAGCTTAAGGAGGAAATCGATAAATCACTCTGCAAGGTTTCATTCGTCCAAATTCCTCTGTTTGGGGAGCACCTTCTCTCCTTGTCAAGAAAAAGATGGTACGAACCGGTTGGTCCAAGATTACCGACCTATCAACCAGGCAACCATTCAAAATAAGTATCCGGTTCCTCGGATCAATGATCTGTATGATCAACATGCTGGTTCATCAGTATTCTCTAAACTCGACTTGAGGTTGGGTTACCATCAGATCCGGGTCCGCGAAGAGGATATTCCGAAGACTGCTTTCGTTACTCGCTATGGTTCATACGAGTACACCGTCATGTCCTTCGGCTTAACCAATGCTCCAGCAACGTTCTCTCGATTGATGAACTATATATTCATGGAATACCTCGACAAGTTCGTCGTGGTTTATCTGGATGATTGATACGTCTCGAACGTATCTATAATTTTTGATTGGTCCATGCTGTTATATTATCAATCTTGGATGTTTTTATATGCATTTACAGCAATTATATATCATTTTTGGGGACTAATCTATTAACTTAGTGCCCAGTGCCAGTTGCTGTTTTCTGCCTGTTTTTTGTTTTACAGAAAATTAATACCAAACGAAGTCCAAATGCCACGAAACTTTTTGGAGATTTTTTTCTGGACATATACAACACTAGAAGCTTCGGGAGAAGACCAGACGCCAGAGGAGGTGGCCATGAGCCACCAGGTCGCGCCTGGGGGGGGGGGGCAGGCATGCCCTGGTGCCTCGTGGGCCCACCCCAGCTCCGTTTCACCTAATTCCACCACTATAAATTCCCAAAAAATTAGAAACCCTCAGGGGAGTCCACGAAATAATTTTTCCGCCGCCGCAAGTTTCTGTTCTCGAGAGATCCCATCTGGAGGCCTTTTGCGGTGCTCCGCCGGAGGGGGAATCGATCACGGAGGGGCTCTACATCAACCTTGCTACCCTTCCGATGATGCGTGAGTAGTTTACCATAGACCTTCGGGTCCATAGTTAGTAGCTAGATGGCTTCTTCTCTCTTTTTGATCTTCAATACAATGTTCTCCTCGATGTTCTTGGAGTTCTATCCGATGTAATCGCTTTTTGCGGTGTGTTTGTTGGGATCCGATGAATTGTGAGTTTATGATCAGATTATCCATGAATATTATTTGAGTCTTCTCTGATCTCTTTTATGCATGATTATTATAGCCTGGTATTTCTTCTCCGATCTATTGATTTGGTTTGGCCAACTAGATTTATTTATCTTGCCATGGGAAGAGGTGCTTTGTAATGGGTTCGATCTCGTGGTGCTCAATTCCAGTGACAGAAAGGGACATGACACGTTTGTATCATTGCTATTAATACTTTCGTTGACTCTTGTGTGTAATCGAGCTTATGTATTCGAGCCCTCGAGGCCCCTGGCTTGTATTATTTTATTGTTGTGTCTAGAGTTGTGTTGTGATATCTTCCCGTGAGTCTCTGGGCTTGATCGTGCGCATTTGTGTGTATGATTAGTGCACGATTGAGTCGGGGTGTCACAAGAAGTGAGTGGGAGGAAGGTAGAGCTTGATGAGGTAATCATACCTTCTCTCGAATTGGAGAGTAGCGCATTGATACATCTGCAACGTATCTATACTTTTTTATTGTTTCATGCTATTATATTATCAATCTTGTATGCTTTATATGCAATTTTAAATCATTTTTGGGAACTAACCTATTAACCTAGTGCCCAGTGCCAGTTTCTGTTTTTGTCTATTTAATTGTTTCGCAGAAAAACCTTACCAAACGAAGTCCAAACACGATGAAACTTTACGATGATTTATTCTGGACCAGAAGAGACCTTGGGAGCATCAGGAGGAGTCCAGAAGACATATGAGAGAGCCACAAGCTCACATGGCTCTTTGCATACGTTGATTCCCACAGTCAAACCGCAAAGGGATCTTGTTGATCCCAAAGATTGTCGTACGCACGACAAGTTCTGAAAAGATTTTCAATGCCATGGTAGAAGAAAAATTAAAGAAGTTTGATGACATGTCTAGAAACATGGATATAATTGCTCACGATGCGGAAACCATCAAGATTAAAATCTTGCCACCTCAAAGAGATGTAATAGCTGAATCCCTAAAGTCTATCCAAGTCACCATGGATGAAAGTAGAAAACGAATTGAGAGGCTAAGAGGTAAACGTGAATTTCTAGAAAAAGCTTTCGCTTCCGGTTTTCATGATAATAATGATCAAGATATTAAAATGATTTGTGTGACACCTATCGAATCTTTGTTTAGTAATATAAAACTTGATGATAAAGGGACTGGAGATGAGTCAACTTTAAGTAGAGGGCGTCCCAATTGTTCGGAGGGTGATGATCTTAATGATAAAAACAATAAAAGTGGGTTTGAAGAGGTTAAAACTTTGGATAGTGATGTGCCCACTACTTTGGATTATAAGGACTTTAATTATGATAATTGCTCTTTGATTGAATGCATTTTCTTGTTGCAATCCATGATAAACTCACCCAATGCTATGAACAAAAAAAAAGCTTTTACTAAACACATAGTAGAAGCCCTGATTAAAGCTACCGAAGAAAAGCTAGAATTAGAAGTATTAATACCAAGAAAATTACAACATGAATGGGAACCTACTATTAAAGTTGAGATTAAAGATTATGAATGTAATGCTGTTTGAAAACAGAAAATTTTGCACCCAGTGCTGGAATTTCTGTTCTGTACTGGAACATCAAAAACATCTAATTTTTTTACACAGTATTGGGTTACAAATTTTCTACGCTGTCCTAATTTATCAGAATTTTTGGAGTTACAGAAGTTTGGATAAATATTCTGTCATTATGTACTGTCCTCTTTTAGATAGATTCTGTTTTTATTGCATATGTGCTTGTTTTGATGATGCTATGGATTATATCGGGGGGTATAAGTCATGCAAAAGTTAGAATACAGTAGATATTATGCAAGAACAATTATGAATCAATTTATAACAGTAACTAAAGTGGATGATTGATTTATTATACTAACGGATCTCACGACGTTTCTGTTGAGTTTTGTGTGCTGAAGTTTTCAAGTTTTGGGTGAGATCACGATGGATGAAGGAATAAGGAGCGGCAAGACCCTAAGCTTGGGGATGCCCAAGGCACCCCAAGGTAATATTCAAGGAAGACCCAAATGTCTAAGCTTGGGGATGCCCCGGATGGCATCCCCTCTTTCGTCCACAATTCATTGGTATGTTACTTGGAGCTATATTTTTATTCATCACATGATATGAGTTTTACTTGGAGCGTCTTGTGCCATAGTTTTATTTTTCTTGCTTTTTAGTTTTCCACAATCATTGTTTGCTGGACACACATTTTGAGAGAGACACACATTCATCATAATTTGTTAGAATACTCTATGTGCTTCACTTATATCTTTTGAGCTAGGCAGTTGCTCATGTGCTTCACTTATATCCTTAGAGCACGGTGGTGATTACAGTTTATAGAAATCATTTGCACTCTCATGCTTCACTTATCTCTTTTTGAGAGTCTAAATAGGAAGTGGTAATGTGCATGGGTTATAAGACCAGTTTAAGAATGATAGGTATACAAGAGTGATATAATAAAAAACTTTCATGCGAGATCATTGAATATGAAAACATGTGATTTAATTATATTGATGTAGTAATATGAAAGGGTATTAGTTCATAATCATTGGTTTGTAAAAATATCGATATTAAAGCTTGTTATGTATTACTCATTTAAGTGTCCGACATGGCATGACGGGGATGTTGGAGCATATTTATTCCTCTATGAAATCCTTTGTGTTGTACGAATCGGGGGCGCGCGATGGTTAACTCCTACCAACCTCCTCCCTAGGGGCATGCGAGTAGTAATTTTCTTCAAGGGATAATAAAACTTTCACAATAAGTATATGAGTTATTTATGACTAATGTGAGTTCATGGACTAATATGGCACTCCCACCTATCCACATATTGCTAGCCTCTTCGGTACCGTGCATTGCCCTTTCTCACCTCGAGAGTCAGTGCAAACTTCACCGGTGCATTCAAATCCCATGATATGATATGCTCTATCAGACATAAGCCTCATTATATCCTTCCTCAAAACAGCAACCATACCTACCTATCATGGCATTTCCATAGCCATTCCGAGATATATTGCCATGCAACTTCCACGGTTACTAGTCACATGACTTGTGTGTTCATCATCATATTGCTTTGCATGATCATATAGAGCTGACATGATATTTTTTGCAAAACCACCATTCATTATTGTAATAGATGTTATGCTAGATCATTGCACATCCTGGTACACAGCCAGAGGCATTCATATATAGTCATATTATTTCAGTTTATCGAGTTGTAAGTAAATAAAAGTGTGATGATCATCATTATTAGAGCATTGTCCCAGTGAGGTAAAGAATGATGGAGACTGATGAGTCCTCCAAAAAGTGGGGATGAGGTTCATGATATTGTTCTAAAAAAAGGTGGGGGGGGGAGAAAAATGAGAGAAAAAGAGAGAAGGGGCAATGCTACTATCCTTTTACCACACTTGTGCTTCAAAGTAGCACCATGTTCTTCATATAGAGAGTCTCCATTATTTGTCACTTTCATATACTAGTGGGAATTTTTACATTATAGAACTTGGCTTGTACATTCCAATGACGTGCTTCCTCAAATGCCCGAGGTCTTCATGAGCAAGCAAGTTGGGTGCACACCCACTTAGTTTCAGTTGACGCTTTCATACACTTATAGCTCTAGTGCATCTGTTGCATGGCAATCCCTACTACTCGCATTGATATCGATGGAAAGGCCTCTCCATTGCCTAATGATCTGCCGAGTTGATGCGAGATTTTATCAATTTTTGTCTTCCCTTATAAAACTCTACCAACATATTCTATTCCACCCGTAGTGCCAAGTCCATGCCTCACGCTCATATGTTGAGTGAAGTTGAAAATGCTGAAGCGTGTGGAAAAGTATGATACAATTGCTTGGTTTGACACTGGGGTGCTCATGTTTTGTATTTATGTTAGGAAGACGGAGTCATGCCATGCTTACATAATCCAATGAGAAGGGATAACATTCGTTAAGCATCGTATATTTTGAAGAGTAACGATTGTTTACTAGTGTTCATGGATATTATTATATTGATATCAATTAGTTCATCATTTCTCAATATTCATATCGTAAAGAGATTACATGATAAGACATGCTAGGTAGCACTCAACATCAAAAAATCGGTTTTTATCATTTACCTACTCGAGGACGAGCAGGAATTAAGCTTGGGGATGCTGTTACGTCTCCAACGTATCTATAATTTTTGATTATTTCATGCTATTATATTATCAATCTTGTATGCTTTATATGCAATTTTATATCATTTTTGGGAACTAACCTATTAACCTAGTGCCCAGTGCCAGTTTCTATTTTTGCCTATTTTATTGTTTTGCAGAAAAACCATACCAAACAAATCCAAACACGATGAAACTTTACGGTGGTTTTTTTTGGACCAGAAGAGACCCTGGGAGCATCGGGAGGAGTCCAGACGACATACGAGAGAGCCACAAGCTCACACGGCGCGCCCCCACCGGGGGGTGCCACCTGAGCTTGTGGGCCCCTCGTAGGTCCAATTAACCTAATTCCAAGCCTATAAATTCCCAAATATTCCAAAATCACCAGAGCGAGACCCAAAACAATTATTCTGCCGCAAGCCTCTGTTCTTCTGCGATCCCAGCTAGAGGCCTCCGCCAGTACTCTGCCGGAGGGGGAATCGATCACGGAGGGGTTCTACATCAACCTTGTTGCCCTTCCGATGATGTGCGAGTAGTTCCCATAGGACCTATGGGTCCATAGTGATTAGCTCGATGGCTTTCTCTCTCTCTTTGATCTTCAATACAATGTTCTCTTCGGAGATCGATTTGATGTAATCTTCTTTTGCGGTGTGTTTGTTGGGATTCGATGAATTGTGGGTTTATGATCAGATTATTCATTGAAAGTAATTGAGTCTTTTCTGAACTTTATTATGTGTGATTTTTATAGCTTTGTATTTCTCTCTAATCTATCCATTTGGTTTGGCCAACTAGATTGATTTATCATCAGTGGGAGAGGTGCTTTGTGGTAGGTTCAATCTTGTGGTGTCCTCACCTCGTGACAGAAGGGGTAGCGAGGCACATATTTGTATTGTTGCTACTAAGGGTAAAACGACAGGGTTCAATCATATTGCTTGATTTTATTCCGTCTACATTATGTCATCATGACCCAAGCATTACTTTGTTTGTTATGAACTTAATACCTTAAGATGCATGCTGGATAGCGGTCGAGGGGTAGAGTAATAGTAGTAGATGCAGAATCGTTTCGGTCTACTTGTCATGGATGTAATGCCTATGTACTGATCATGCCATGAATATCGTCATAACTATGCGCTTTTCTATCAATTGCCCAACAGTAATTTGTCTACACACCGTATGCTATGTTCTTGAGAGAGATGCCTCTAGTGAAAACTATGACCCTCGGGTCCATCTAAATCATATTACTAAACCCTAATTTACTTGCTGCAATTTATTTCTTTTTATTTCTGTTTGCAATTTACAAACCTATCACTATCAGAATTAATCCTTACAATTAGCGACTACAAGGGGATTGACAACCCTCTTGCCCGCGTTGGGTGCAAGTATTTGCTCTTGTGCGTGCAGGTACTGTCGACCTTTGTCTGCGTGAATCTCCTATTGGTTCAATAACCTTGGTTCTCTACTGAGGGAAATACTTATCCACTACTATATTGCTTCACCCTTCCTCTTCGGGGAAAATCCCAACGCAACTCACAAGTAGCACGCATCACAAAAAGAAGTTCCCATGATGCCTACACCAGCCAGAGAGGAAGCTAATGATGATGATCATGAAACTTCAAATCAAGCTACTACTGAACTTCGTAGGTCAACCAGGACACGTACCGCCCCTGAATGGAATGGTAATCCTGTCTTGGAAATCATGTTGTTGGACAACGGTGAACCTACGAACTATGAAGAAGCAATGATGAATCCGGATTCCGACAAATGGCTTGAGGCCATGAAATCCGAGATAGGATCCATGTATGAAAACCAAGTATGGACTTTGGTATACTTACATGATGACCGAAAGGCCATTGAGAATAAATGGATCATTAAGAAGAAGACGAACGCTGATGGTAATTAATGTCATCGTCTATAAAGCTCGACTTGTTGCAAAGGGTTTACGACAAGTTCAAGGGGTTGACTATGATGAGACTTTCTCACCTGTAGCGATGATGAAGTCTGTTAGGATTATGTTAGCAATTGCTGCATTTTTCGATTATGAAATCTGCCAGATGGACAAAACAACGTTCCTTAATGGATTCCTTAAGGAAGAGTTGTATATGATGCAACCAGAAGGTTTTGTCAATCCTAAGGATGCTAAAAAGGTATGCAAGCTCCAGCATTCTATTTATGGGCCGGTGCAAGCATCTCAGAGTTGGAATCTACGCTTTGATGAGGTGATCAAAGCTTTTGGATTTATTCAAGCTTATGGAGAAGCTTGTATTTACAAGAAAGTGAGTGGGAGCTCTATAGCATTTCTAATACTGTATGTGGATGACATATTATTGATTGGAAATGATATAGAATTTCTGGAAAGCATAAAGGGTTCTTTGAACAAGAGCTTTTCAATGAAAGACCTGAGTGAGGCTGCTTACATACTGGGCATCAAGATCTATAGAGATAGATCAAGACGTCTGATAGGACTTTCACAGAGCACATACCTTGACAAGATTTTGAAGAAGTTCAAAATGGACCAGTCGAAGAAGGGATTCTTGCCTGTGTTGCAAGGTATGAAGTTGAGTAAGACTCAAAGGCCAACCACGACAAAAGAAAGAGAAAGGATGAAAGTCGTCCCCTATGCCTCAGCCATAGGCTCTATTATGTATGGCATGCTGTGTACTAGACCTGATGTGTGCCTTGCCATAAGTTTGGCTGGGAGGTACTAGAGTGATCCAGGAGTGGATCACTGGACAACGGTCAAAAATATCATTAAGTACCTATAGAGGACTAAGGAAATGTTTCTCGTTTATGGAGGTGATGAAGAGCCCGTCGTAAAGGGTTACGTCGATGCAAGCTTCGACACTGATCCGGATGACTCAAAGTCTCAAACCAGATACATATTTATTTTGAATGGTGGAGCAGTCAGTTGGAGTAGCTCCAAGCAGAGCGTGATAGCAGCATTTATATGTGACATAGGGATTTACAAAATACATACGGATCTGAATGTGGCATACCCGTTGACTAAACCTCTTCCACGAGGAAAACATGATCATCACCAGAACTCGATGGGTGTTAGACTCATTACTATGTAAACTAGATTATTGACTCTAGTGCAAGTGGAGACTGTTTGAAATATGCCCTAGAGGCAATAATAAAGATGTTATTATCATATTTCCTTATTCATGATAAATGTTTATTATCCATGCTATAATTGTATTGACCGGAAACTTAAGTACATGTGTGGATACATAAATGAATATAGTGTCCCTAGTGAGCCTCTACTAGACTAGCTCGTCGATTAAAGATGGTTAAGGTTTCCTAACCATAGACATGAGTTGTCATTTAATAATGGGATCACATCATTAGGACAATAATGTGATGGACAGACCCAACCGTAAGCTTAGCACCAGATCGTATCACTTAGTTTATTTGCTACAACTTTCTTCATGTCAAGTATCTGTTCTTAGACCATGAGATCATGCCAATCTCGAATACCGCAAGAATACTTTGTGGGTTATCAACTGGGTGATCAAAAAGGTGCTCTACAGGTATCTCAGAAAGTGTTTGTTGGGTTGCATGGATCGAGACTGGAATTTGTCACTCCGTGTGACAAAGAGATATCTCTGGGCCCTCTCGGTAATACAAAATAGTGAATAGCTTGCAAGCATGTGACTAATGAGTTTACTCATGGGGATCTTGTATTACGGAATGAGTAAAGAGACTTGCCGGTAACTAGATTGAACTAGGTATGGAGATACCGACGTTTGAATCTCGGGCAAGTAACATATCGCCGGACAAAGGGAATTGTATACGAGATTAACCGAATCCTCGACATCGTGGTTCAAACTGATAAAGATCTTCGTTCAATATGTGGGAATCAATATGGGCATCCAGATCCCGCTATTGATTATTGATCGGAGAGGTGTCTCGGTCATGTCTACAAGATTCTTGAACCCGTAGGGTCACACACATAACGTTTGGTAACACTAGGATAGTATTGGGATATTAATAATGGCAAGACCGAATATTGTTCTGAGTACCGGATGGGATCCGGGACATCACGAGGAGCTTCGGAATGGTCTAGAGGTAAATATTAATATATGGGAAGTCATATTCAGGGTTTCAGAAAAATGTTCGGGATTTTTCGGTATTGTACCGGGAAGGTTCTGGAAGGTTCCGGAGTGGGGCCCACCTTCATGGGGGGACCCACATGGACGTGGGTAGTGGGGCAAGTCCCCACACCCCTAGTCTAGGCGCACCAAGACCCCCACCCCCCATAAAATGAATAAGATCATACCCCGAAGGGATAAGATCAAGATCCCTAAAAAGGGCGATAGCGATCGGTGGGGAAGGAAAGGAGGGATTTCCTTCCTCCCTGCTACTCGTGAGCTGCGTTGGTAATTCCCTGAAGAGGAAGGGAGATGCAGTACAGTAGAGATAAGTATTTCCCTCAGTTATGAAACCAAGGTTATCAAGCCAATAGGAGAATCACGCAACACCTCGTTAGCAGCACCTGCACACAAAACAACAAATCCTTGCACCCAACGCAATCAAGAGGTTGTCAATCCCTCGGTGGTAAGTTGCAAGATTAAATTGTATGTGATAGATAGGTAGATTGAAACAAAAATACAAAAATAAAATAAATAAAGAAAAAGTGCAGCAAGTATTTTTAGGCTTCTCTCAAGAAAATAGCATACGGTGGGTAGACAAATTACTGTTGGGCAATTGATAGAAAAGCAAATAATCATGACGATATCCAAGGCAATGATCATGTATATAGGCATCACGCCTGAGACAAGTAGACCGACTCCTGCCTGCATCTACTACTATTACTCCACACATCGACCGCTATCCAGCATGCATCTAGTGTATTAAGTCCATAAAGAACGGAGTAACGCCTTAAGAATGATGACATGATGTAGACAAGATAAACTCACGTATGAATAAACCCCATCTTTTTACCCTTAATAGCAACGATACATACGTGTCATGTCCCTTTCTGTCACTGGGATTGAGCACCGCAAGATCGAACCCATTACAAAACACCTCTTCCTATGGCAAGATAAATCAATCTAGTTGGCCAAACCAAATTAATGATCGGAGAAGAAATACGAAGCTAAAATAATTATGCATAAAAGAGATCAGAGAAGACTCAAATAATATTCATGGATAATCTGATCATAAACTCACAATTCATCGGATCCCAACAAACACACCGCAAAAAGTGATTACATCGGATAGAACTCCAAGAACATCGAGGAGAAGATTGTATTGAAGATCAAAAAGAGAGAAGAAGCCATCTAGTTACTAACTATGGACCCGAAGGTCTGTGGTAAACTACTCACGCATCATTGGAAGGGCAGCAAGGTTGATGTAGAGCCCCTCCGTGATCGATTCCCCCTCCGGCGGAGTGCCGGAAAAGGCCTCCAGATGGGATCTCTCGAAAACAGAAACTTGCGATGGAGGAAAAAGTATTTCGTGGACTCCCCTGAGGGTTTCTGATTTTTTGGGAATTTATAGTGGTGGAATTAGGTCAAACGGAGCTGAGGTGGGCCCACGAGGCACCAGGGCGCGCCTGCCCCCCCCCCCCAAGCGCGTCGTGGTGGCTCGTGGCCACCTCCTCTGGCGTTTGGTTTTCTCCCGAAGCTTCTAGTGTGGGTATTGTCCAAAAAAAAATCTCCAAAAAGTTTCATGGCATTTGGACTTCGTTTGGTATTGATATTCTGTAAAACAAAAAACAGGCAGAAAACAGCAACTGGCACTGGGCACTAAGTTAATAGGTTAGTCCCAAGAAATGATATATAATTGCTGTAAATGCATATAAAAAAACATCCAAGATTGATAATATAACAGCATGGAACAATCAAAAATTATAGATACATTGGCGACGTATCAGCATCCCCAAGCTTAATTCCTGCTCGTCCTCGAGTAGGTAAATGATAAAAACAGAATTTTTGATGTGGAATGCTGCCTATCATATTCATCATATATTCTTTTCTTTTGTAGCATGAACATTGGACTTGAATGATTCAAAGCAATAGTCTATAATTTGACATGAAGATATAAATACTCAAGCATGCTAACAAGCAATCATGTCTTTCAAAATATCAACGCTAAAGTTATCCCTAGCCCATTATGCTCAGTCATTGATCCATTCATGAAACACACTCAAATATTAGCTACACACAATGCACAAGTATGACAATAGTTCTTTCTAGTTGGTGCTTTATAAGAGAAGATGGAGACTCAAAATAAAAAATAAAAATTGCATAAAGTAAATAGATAGGCCCTTCGCAGAGGGAAGCAGAGATTTGCTAATGTGCCAGAGCTCAAAGCTTAAATTAGAGAAATAAAAATATTTTGAGAGGCATGCTTTTCCTGTCAACGAAAACGACCGAGAATTCCCAATATCTTCCATGCTAGACACATCATAGGCGGTTCCCAAACAGAAAGTAAAGTTTATTTCCTTTCCACCATTCTTTAACAATCCATGGTTAGCTGTATCCACGGGTGCCTTCCATACCATCACTTTCCAAGAAATTTTGTTGTTATTAATTTTGATTTCATTGTGGGACTGGGCATCCCTATTACCAGCCACTCTCTCGTGCAATGACAAGTGAATAAACACTCATCATGAGAATAACACACCTAGCATGGAAAATATTGGCCACCCCCTACCGCTTCATGAGCGGTACAGGCACACAAAACAGAAAAATTATTTTGAAAATTAGAGTTGGCACACGCAAATTTACTTGGAACGGCATTGAAATACCGCATATAGGTAGATATAGTGGACTCATTTGGCACAACTTGGGTTTTAAGGATTTGGATGCACAAGCAGTATTTCCGCTTAGTACAAATGAAGGCTAGCAAAAGATTGAGAAGCAACCAACCAAAAAACAAAAATGGTCATAAACATGCATTGAACATAACTAACACCGAATAATGCACCATAAGTAGGATATAATTTCGTTGCACAACTATTGACTTAACGTGCATGCATAGGGAATCACAAACCTTAACACTAATATTCTTACTAAATCACAATTATTCACTAACATGACTCACATATTATCATTTCCATATCGCAAAACTATTGCAAGGAATCACACTTATCATATCCAATGATCTATATGAAAGTTTTTATTATATCCCTCTTGAATATTCATCACTTTGGGACCAAATTCATATCTTGTGCAAATTACCGTTACTTTCATCAACTCTCAAAAAGATTTAAGTGAAGCATGAGAGTGCAAATATTTCTTCAAAATTTCAATCTTATCAACTCTCAAAATAATATAAGTGAAGCATGAGAGTTTATTTCTTCAAAATTTTAGTTTTATCAACTCTCAAAATAATATAAGTGAAGCATGAGAGTTCATTTCTTCAAAATATAGCCACCGCCGTGCTCAAAAAGATTTAAGTGAAGCACTAGAGCAACTGCCTAGCTCAAAAAATTTAAGTGAAGCACATAGAGCATTCTAACAAATTATGATGAACGTGTGGCTCTCTCAAAATAGGTGTGTTCAGCAAGGATGATTGTGACAAACTAAAAATCAAACAAAGCAAAGACTCATATAATACACGACGCTCCAAGCAAAACACATATCATGTGACAAATAAAAATATAGCTCCAAGTAAAATTACCGATGGTTGGTAGTAGAAAGAGGGGATGCCTTCCGGGGCATCCCCAAGCTTAGACGCTTGAGTCTTCCTTGAATATTACCTTGGGGTGCCTCGGGCATCCCCAAGCTTAGGCTCTTGCCACTCCTTATTCCTTCATCCATCATGATCTCACCCAAAACTTGAAAACTTCAATCACACAAAACTCAACAAAACCTCCGTGAGATCCGTTAGTATAACAAAACAAATCACTACTTTAAGTACTGTTGCAAACCCATTCATATTTTATTTTTGCATTATACCTACTGTATTCTAACTTCTCCATGGCTTATACCCCCCGATACAATCCATAGTTTCATCAAAACAAGCAAGCAACACATCAAAAACAGAATCTGTCAAATATAGAACAGTCTGTAGCAATCTATTAAAAAGCCATACTTTTGTAACTCCAAAAATTCTGAAAAATTAGGATAACGTGGGAAATTCATATACCAATACTGTGTAAAAATTTCAGATTTTTATGACGCTCCAGTACAGAAAAAAAAATTCCAGCACTGGATGCAAAACTTTCTGTTTTCCAAACAGCATCAATTATACTATCTTCCAAATCATCCCAAAGGTTTTACTTGGCACAAACACTAATTAAAAACATAAAAACACAATCATAACAGTAACATGAAAGTGAAAAATCACAATAACAGAAACAAATAATAAAAATTTATTTATTCATTGGGTTGCCTCCCAACAAGCGCTATTGTTTTATGCCCCTAGCTAGGCACAATGCATAGTTTCAAGTATTGTCATCTTTGGTTTTAGGGAACCTAGCAATATCTATTTCACCTTCTTTGCAATTGTCAATAATATGAACCAAGTGATCAAGCTTGGTGCTAAGAATTTTTATTTTCTTCAAAACACAAAAGGCATCCACCTTTTGCTCCAAAGTATCAAACCTTCTATTATGCGACACCACATTGCAATTTACTTTTGAAACAACATTAAATATCCCTCCAAAATTGCACTCCATGCTAGCCTTAGTTTCTTTTACTAACTCAGTTTGACGATAGCTTACTAGCATGGTAGGCTCAATTGTTTCTTTCTTTGGTTGTCCAAAAATACTTTTCATCTTTTCATAGGTGTAAAATGCATTATTTCCAAGAAAATCATCTTCAAACATAGAATCTAGGACATGCCTATAAGCCAGAGGTAGACCAACATAAAAGCTTCTAAGAAGTAATTTAATGTGGCTCTTGGGCCTAGCTTGCATTTGGATTTCCAGCAATCTATCCCAAGCTTCTTTTAAAGATTCATCACTCAAATACTTAAAATTCAAAATTCCCGAACCTTCTCCTAGATAAGGAGGAAGAGGCAAATCGGGAGGAGAACTAGCCATAACGATAAAACGAGCAAGCAAACAAGCAAACAAGAAAAAGGCAAACGGAAAATATTTTTGTATTTTTGTAAAAACTTTTTAGAAGTGGGGGAGATGAAAATGAGAGGCAAATGCAAATAAAGTAAATGCAAGGAGATGAGAGTTTTATGTGTAGGTACTTGATAGATGTTGATGATGTCTCCCCGGCAACGGCGCCCGAAATTCTTCCTGCTACTTGTGAGCTGCGTTGGTAATTCCCTGAAGAGGAAGGGAGATGCAGTACAGTAGAGATAAGTATTTCCCTCAGTTATGAAACAAAGGTTATCAATCCAGTAGGAGAATCACGCAACACCTCGTTAGCAGCACCTGCACACAAAACAACAAATCCTTGCACCCAACGCAATCAAGGGGTTGTCAATCCCTCGGCGGTAAGTTGCAAGATTAAATTGTATGTGATAGATAGATAGATTGAAACAAAAATACAAAAATAAAATAAATAAATAAAAAGTGCAGCAAGTATTTTTAGGGTTTTAGTATATGATTTAGATAGACCCCGGGGCCATAGTTTTCACTAGAGGCTTCTCTCAAGAAAATAGCATACGGTGGGTAGACAAATTACTGTTGGGCAATTGATAGAAAAGCAAATAATCATGACGATATCCAAGGCAATGATCATGTATATAGGCATCACGTCCGAGACAAGTAGACCGACTCCTGCCTGCATCTACTACTATTACTCCACACATCGACCGCTATCTAGCATGCATGTAGTGTATTAAGTCCATAAAGAACGGAGTAACGCCTTAAGAATGATGACATGATGTAGACAAGATAAACTCACGTATGAATAAACCCCATCTTTTTACCCTTAATAGCAACGATACATACGTGTCATGTCCCTTTCTGTCACTGGGATTGAGCACCGCAAGATCGAACCCATTACAAAGCACCTCTTCCCATGGCAAGATAAATCAATCTAGTTGGCCAAACCAAATCAATAGACCGGAGAAGAAATACGAAGCTATAATAATCATGCATAAAAGAGATCAGAGAAGACTCAAATAATATTCATGGATAATCTAATCGTAAACTCACAATTCATCGGATCCCAACAAACACACCGCAAAAAGTGATTACATCGGATAGAACTCCAAGAACATCGAGGAGTACATTGTATTGAAGATCAAAAAGAGAGAAGAAGCCATCTAGCTACTAACTATGGACCCGAAGGTCTGTGGTAAACTACTCACGCATCATCGGAAGGGCAGCAAAGTTGATGTAGAGCCCCTCCGTGATCGATTCCCCCTCCGGCGGAGTACCAAAAAAGGCCTCCAGATGGGATCTCTCGAGAACAGAAACTTGTGGCGGCAGAAAAAGTATTTCGTGGACTCCCCTGAGGGTTTCTGATTTTTTGGGAATTTATAGTGGTGGAATTAGGTCAAACAGAGCTGAGGTGGGCCCACGAGGCACCAGGGCGCGCCTGTCCCCCCCCTAGGCGCGCCTGGTGGCTCGTGGCCACCTCCTCTGGCGTCTGGTCTTCTCCCGAAGCTTCTAGTGTTGGCATTGTCCAAAAAAAATCTCCAAAAAGTTTCGTTGCATTGGGACTTTGTTTGGTATTGATATTCTGTAAAACAAAAAACAGGCAGAAAACAGCAAGTGGCACTGGGCACTAAGTTAATAGGTTAGTCCCAAGAAATGATTTATAATTGCTGTAAATGCATATAAAAAATATCCAAGATTGATAATATAACAGCATGGAACAATCAAAAATAATAGATACGTTGGAGACGTATCACTCCCCCCTTGGCCAACGACCCTAGGGGCTTGGAGGGCAAGCCACCAGCCCCCCCTCCCCCAATGCCTATATAAAGGTGGGGAGGCGTAGGGGGCAACACACTTCCACCCCTTGGCGCCTCCCCCTCGCGTTACTCCTCCTCCTCCGTGTAGCGCTTGGCGAAGCACTACCGGTGCTCCACTGCCACCACCATCACACCGTCGTGCTGGTCTAGCTATCATCTACCTCTCCACCCTCGCTTGCTGGATGAAGAAGGCGGAGACGTCACCGAGCCATACGTGTGCACATCTCGGAGGTGTCGCTCATGCGGTGCTTGGATCGGATTGGATCGTGACGCAAGTACGACTACACCAACCACGATCTTTAGATCGTTAACGCTTTCGGTCTACAAGGGTATGTAGACACCACCCTCCCGTTGCTAGCATATCCATAGAATAGATCTTGGGTGTTTCGTAGGATTTTTTTTGTTTTTCATGCTACGTTCTCCATCACTAGGCATAACGGTTGATACATGTTTCCATCCTAGTTTCTCTGATAAGATTTGAGACTTTAGAGTGATTTTCTTTCGCACTTTGAGGGATTATTATATGATTCAATTATGTTAGTAATGTTGAGAGATTGCACTAGTGAAAGTATGAACCCTAGACCTTGTGTTTCCAAGCATTGATATACCGTTTTGCTCGCTGTTTGCTACTTGCTACCTTGCTGTTTCTATTAATTCAGATTAGAAAAAGCTATTTTTACCATCCATATTACACATCTATCATCATCTCTTCACCGAACTAGTGCACCTATACAATTGACAATTGTATTGGGTGTGTTGGGGACACAAGAGACTCTTTGTATTTTGATTGCAGGGTTGTTTGAGAGAGACCATCTTCATCCTACACCTCCCACGGATTGATAAACCTTAGGTCATCCATTTGAGGGAAATTTGTTGTTGTCCTACAAAACTTTGTGCTTGGAGGCCCAACCGAGTCTACAAGAATAAAGTTGTGTGGTAGAATATCTTCCATGCTAACTGTGTTTTACTTGCCGACAAGAGTTCATTCACTTATCAAATTTTAGGGAGACTGGTAAAAAGGATGCCCAGTCCTAAATTATTTATGAAAATGCTTCCCCCTAGAAAGTTGAAAGTTGACAGGCACCAGTGATTCGGCTAGCCATTGTTTGTGTTAGTATGGTGGAGGGGGAGTAAAACTTTTTGCATGGGAACCACCATTAATGTGTTTAGCATGGAAGATATTGAAAACTTTGTCGTAAAACCGTTGACAAGAAAAGTACACCTCTCAAATGAAATTATCTCTGTATTAAGCAATGAGCTCTGGCACATTAGCAAACCCATGCTCCCCTCTGCGAAGGGCATATCTATTTACTTTTCGTGTTGAGTCAACTTCCTATTCCAACCTCAATTATTCTCCACTTGGCAAGCGTCGTGTGGTGGGGAAAGATCCAGGCACATATATCCAGTCAAATATATTTGATCCTGAATTATTATTGTTGACAATTATCTCTATGATAAGTAAGTTGGGAGGCGAAACATTAAGCCCCTATCTTCCTCTATGTTTGATGGATGATGTTTGTTCGAAAAATATGCTTTGAGTACTAGCAATCATAGAAGACTATATGATAATTGAGTATGTGGAGCTCTTACTTAAACTTTTCTGAAAATAATATGATTTGTAATTGTTTGGTGACTAAGAACATATGTTGTTAAGTTTCAAGAGAGTGCATTGTTTGAACCATAACATGTGAATTGATTGCTATTTTATCATGATGAGTTTTATGAGAAAAAGTTGTTGTTTATGATGCTAGGAAAAGTGATTGAAATTATCATTGATCAAATTTGTGCACTATTCTAGCACTCACACTTCATAAATTATTTCTTTTATCATTTACCTACTCGAGGACGAGCATGAATTAAGCTTGGGGATGCTGATATGTCTCCAACGTATCTATAATTTATGAAGTATTCATGCCATGTTTGCAATAATTTTATATGGTCTTGGTGCATTTTTATATTATTTTCATCGACTAACATATTAATCTAGTGCCCAGTGCTAGTTGTTGTTTTCTGCTTGTTTTTGGTTTTCTAAAAAATCCATACCAAACGAACTCCAAACGCGACGAAAAATTTTGACGAGTTTTTCTGGAAGGAAAGAGACCCAGGAAGCTTTGGGGGAGCACCAGAAGAGTCACAGGGGCCCCATAACGCAGGGGGCGCTCCTACCCCTGGGCTCGCCCTAGTGCCTTGTGGGCCCCCTATGACCCCTCCTGGCGTGATTCCAACGCTGAAAAATCCTATAAATCTATAAACCCTCGAAAATTAACCTAGATGAGTTTTTCTGCAGCCGCAAGCCTGTGTTCCGAAGATCTCATCTGGAGGCCTTTTCCGGCACCCTACCGGAGGGGTGAAGCCATCACCGGAGGCCATCTTCATCATCTCCGCTGCCTCCATGACGAGGAGGGAGTAGTAGTTCACCCCCGGGGTTGAGCGTATGTACCAGTAGCTATGTGTTTGATCTCTCTCTCTCTCTCTCTCTCTCGTGTTCTTGATTTGGCACGATCTTGATGTATCATGAGCTTTGTTAATATAGTTGGATCATATGAAGTTCTTCCCCTCTATCTCTTTTGTGGTGAATTGAGTATTACTCTTTGAGGTCTTTTGTTATCGGATTGAATACTTTGGATTTGAGATCACTTGATGTATGTCTTGCTTGTGGATACCCGTGGTGACAATGGGGTAATCTATTGAGATCACTTAATGTATGTTTTGGTAATCAACTTGCGGATTCCCGTGGTAACATTGGGGTAATTTAGGCATAAAGGTTGATACACGTTTTCATCCTACTTTCTCCAATAAGACTTGAAACTTTGGAGTGATTCTTTGCTGTACTTTGAGGGATTATTATATGATTCAATTATGTTAGTAATGTTGAGAGATTGCACTAGTGAAAGTATGAACCCTAGGCCTTGTTTTCAAGCATTGATATACCATTTCGCTCACTGTTTTCTACTTGCTACCTTGCTATTTTTATTTATTCAGATTATAAAAAGCTATTTCTACCATCCATATTACACATCTATCATCATCTCTTCGCCGAACTAGTGCACCTATACAACTAACAATTGTATTGGTTGTATTGGGAACACAAGAGACTCTTTGTATTTTGATTGCGGGGTTCTTTGAGGATAGACCATCTTCATCCTACACCTCCCACGGATTGATAAACCTTAGGTCGTCCACTTGAGGAAAATTTGCTGCTATCCTACAAAACTCTGTGCTTGGAGGCCCAACAGAGTCTACAAGAATAAAGTTGTGTAGTATACATCAGGTAGTATCACTTTTACGCGGCTGACGAAATTGGCCAGTAAGGTGCTTTGTGGTAGTTTCTTCAGTTGTGGCACCAGGCGCTGTATTTTCTTCATTATTAGAAGCAGTGTTGCTTGGGACAATATCGTCATTATACAAGGTAATTTTGCCATCTGTACGGTAGAATGTAGTCCGAAGTACTCAACAGGAGAAAAATATATATTTGATGATTACTGGCTGAGTGTTGGCAAGCAATACATGAGTGATGCTTAATGAAATACATAATCCAAGGTGCGAAGAATTTCTGATCATACAGTTCAATGGAAGATGAGGCCAAAGTCCTCAAAAGGAAATCATGATGATCAAAGCGCTTGGAGTATGTGATGTTGTAGACCAACTTGTTCATAACTCCTTTGATCTCAGTTTTGGAATGACAACCTTTAATGGGGCAAATAGTGTTGCACATGATGTAATAGATTGTCCTCGAAGTGTACTACAAGTCTTTCATGAGGCATTTCTTTGGAAGTACAACATCCGCGGGCAAAGTCTCCATAAGGCACACCATCTGCGTCATATTAGGTTTTGCTTTGTTGAACAAAATTGGTGCATTTTCTTCAGGAAGGCCCAAGCATATGTGTCGAAGCAATTCAGAAGTAGGGGATCGGAAGTGAGTATCACCTGTCATGTAGTCGAGCACCCATGTTGAGCTATCTCTATCGAGACCAGATATGTGCACTATGGCAAAGAATTGCAAGACCATCTCTTCATTCCAATGTTCTTTGTCATAGATGAATGGCGTAAGGCCAACAGAGTGAAATGCTTCAAGAGTTTCATCAAAACATGGCATCCCTTTTAGTGCTTCAAGAGAAATGTGGCGATGAATAAATACCCTGTCTTGATTGAAGAAAACATCAGAATAATACTGACGCCGCGAGTCAATCCAGAAGCAATCAAATTTGATGCGAGGAGAATCAGATGGATTGTACTTTAAATCAAAGAATCTCCTGGCATGATCAATCTTTATTTCATTAAAGTTGGCAGGTATACGCTTTCCAAATCCTTAGTAACGAGGCAAATGTGGAACAAGCTTCAATATGACAGGCCTGTGTACGACATTGAATTCGTACGGAGATGAGCATTTGATATGTTTCCAACGCATCGATAATTTTTCTATGTTTCATGCCATTATATTATCATTTATATGTTCTTTGGGTACACTTTTTAACATTTTTATTGGACTAACATATTAATCCAGTGTCTAGTGTCAGTTCCTGTTTTCTGGTGTTTTGTATTTTAGGAAAAATAATTATTTAAACTCCAGGTGTTAGAGTCTTCATCAATAGCACTAAGATGCACGCGCATCTTATTCTTCCAGTAGGTGTAGTTGGTGCCATAAAAGATCGGCAGTTGGGGGAGACTTTGAGATTCCTTGTAGTCGACAGAGCTAAAACTTACAGGTGGTTAAACCAAAATCAGACATAACATGGGAGCACCTTGCTCTGATACCATTTTAAAGAGCGTTTAATCGACCAAAGGCGGATAAATGAGAGATTTTTATCAAATTCTTTGAAAGAAGCTAATTATTTGAAGAAACAACAAATAAACGAAACTAAAGAAATACTTGCGAAATATAATATAGGCTAAGCATGCAATCAATGTTGGGACAAAGTCATCAGAATAGAGGAAACCATGCAAACTAAGTAGAAGTACAAGTAATCTAGATACACAAACAGACAAGTGCACTTAAGTACAACTAAACCTAAGACAAAACATAAGATAATAAAAACAGCAGAAAGAGAAAGTCTTTAGTGAAAGTCTTCAGAGAGAGGAGGAGGAAAAGTCTTTGCAACATACAGAATGTAAAGGGTGACGAAATTGGAACCAATTGTTCGGGGAAGACACATGATTTGTTTGAACAATTTAAGTTGTTGTGACAAATTTATGTATGTTTGGGAGAGGCTGAGATTTAACTCAAAAGACTAAGTCTTCACCTTATTCTCCTTGAGCTAGGATCACTTAGACCTTGCCCAATAGCTCGTGGTAGATCTTCCGGGGAGATGTCCGAAACCTTCACATACTCGTTCTTCAACAATTCACAATGACTCTTGGGGCCAGTTCTTTTGCTGGCTTTTTTGGGCTTCTAGAATAAGCTGCCCCCTACCCAGCTTATTCTAGAAGCCCAACCAAAATTTTCTTTTTAGAAGCCTGCTAGTCAAGTCTTAACTACTAGGCTTCTAAAAGAATAAATTTGGTTGGGCTTCTAGAATAAGCTGGGTAGGGGGCAGCTTATTCCAGCTTATTTTAGAAGCCACCAAAAGAACTGGCCCTTGGATGCTCTGAACAGAAGCCTACACGATTGGAAGATTGCAATCTTCAAGAGTAACAAGTCTTTGGTTCACTTAAAATAGATTCTTTAGTGATGCTATATCACTTTGTCTTTGGGTACTTAGGGCTTTTCCTCACTAGGGTTCTCTCAAATGATTTGGGAGGATGGGTTACTCAAACGCCACTTGTTGCAAATTAACTCAGAGCAGTTGACCAACTTATGATGGAGGGGGTGGTTATTTATAGCCGGGGTCACAACCCGAGGTCCAGATATGAGCGTTGGATAGGGCGGGGCCCGCCAACTAGCCGTTGCTAGCTCAGTAATGGTTGGAAATTTGAGATCTCAAATTCCTCACAGTAGGAGAACCAAATTGCTGGTTTCCTAACTCTCTAGTGAGAACTTTGACTACAGCATCTCAGAGGATATCATCTTGGACACTAAAGAAAAAGAACTACGCTTCAAGAGATTTCCAAAATCTTCACTTGAAGAAATGGGATGGATTGCGCACACTTCGAAAATATTGTCTTCGTATCACCTGAACCCATCTTAACAGGACGATTTGCCCTATGACTCAAAAAGGATAATAAAGAACTACAAAAAGACTAAGTTCTCGTGATCCAGTTCTTCAGCTAATTCTTCACAAAGGGCGTAGCGAATTCTTCAATGTTTTCCTTACGTTTTTAGGGGTGATCTTTGACAGTTAAACCAAATGTTTGAGAGACTTTCACCTATGTATACTCGCAAACACATTAGTTCCTTATCCACTTTTAGCGTCAATACTCAAAACCACAAAGGGGGAATTAGATGCACTTACAATATCCTAATGAATTCATTTCTTATATGTGTTATTTTATGTGACATTGGGAAGGTTTACAGAATGGCAAATACCAAGCTATGTTGGAACATGGCGTAGATCTACTCCAGGGAGAGGCATTGGCACAACACACTAATGGGGTCCATGAGACTAGGGGTGCTCTGTTGCGAATTACTGCAGGAGGAGCTGATGAGGCAACATAAGGAGATGGGCTTGAGGAAGCAGCGATGCATGAAGATCGAGGAAAAAAGATGAAGCATATGTCGATGAATGTGATATGGAAGAAAAGAGAAAAGAGGAGGAGTAAGGGAATCTACAATGCTAGTCACTAAATCGGACACCCCAAACGTCCACAGACATGTCCGGACGTGTCCGCGGACAGTGTTGTGGGAGGCACCAATCCAATGATTGTATGTCATTTTTTTCCTATTTATTAGAAAATGAAAGACATGCGAGAAGCAGAACTCGTGGGGGTCAATGACGAGCTCGATAGGATGAACACGACTCAGAGGAACGGCTTGGGCACCGGTTGCATCGAGGGCAACGCTTAGAGCTTCCTTGAAGTTGAAGATGGAGCGAAGCAGTGGAGTCTCGGCCACAGGGGCGGCGGCCAGACGATTAATGAGTTACGCGTCATAGGTGCCACCAGCCTCGACAAGCTTGGCGGCCTCAGTGAGCTGGTCCATGGCGGCCATGGCTAAGTCATCATCGCCCAACTCCTCTACCTTGGGCTTCATGATGGCCAGATCCAACAGTAGCAGAGGGAGAGGCTGGGAGGAAGAGAGGAGGAAGATGGTCGGGCGTGGTGGCGGCGGCCGTGTAGCGCGGGTGTTCACACGGGCTACACCCCCATCCTAGTGCGGCTAGGATCGGGCCTAGGGATGATTACAGGGAGGATTTTATGAGGGAAGATGGAGGGGCTGACGGTGGAACATGCAGACATGAGGATAGAGTCCAAGACTCTCACAAACATCTCCAGGTTTGCTACCAGATTGTGGGAATCGCGTCTGTGGACATTTGAGGTATAACATTGCATATCAGAAAGTGTCCGGACAGGGTTGTCCGAACATTTGGGGGAGATTTGAGGTACTACGTTGGAGATGCCCTAATCTATACCTTGGTGCATTTACCCCCCCCCCCCCTCAATTCTGGTTGTCACTATAAAATTATTATTTCTAACAAGACAACAATAAAATGTAAGAATATAGGACGCATTTGGTAGCCTGCATTAGGTCCAACCAGGCCCACGCGATGTAGTTTTGGTCCGTCTTGTTGCCTTTCTTGCACCAAAATCTCAGCATGAACGATGTTTAAAGCGCATCCAGGCCTAGCTGAGAAGGAACACTCGAATCGGCCATGTTTCCACAGCCAAGCCCGAGCGATGCAACTCGAGGCACGTGGGTGTCAGAGGTTGCATGCGAGGAGCCACGCTCGAGACGTCGTGTTGTTTCCCGAACTACAGCCATAACTCCCCTCGCCCTTCTCTCACCGGTCATTCTCCCCTCTCTCCACTCTCATAGCGGCGACAACAAACACAAGATCTAGATGACGAGCAGCGGGGGCGAGCAGCGAAGCGAATATCTGGACGACAAGCATCGGCGTCGATCACCGGCATCATCACCTCACCCGCATGCGTTCGTCAATGGTGGTAAGCCCTCTGTCCCCAATGGAATCAATTTATACCATCCCCGCATTCGATTTATGCGGGTTTAATTTGGTAATCAATTTAGGCATATCCGATTAGGGATTGAGTTCAGATGAGATTCAGTACACTTTTTACTAGGGGCGGAGTAAATAAAGCTTACATCAATTCAAACGCATCCCAACAAGCACTACTTCCTAGCTGCAGCGAGCCTGGATGTGCTTGGAGCGGCAGCAGCCTTGGGGCTTGTAATCGTTGACCTCCAAGGTCATCATACGGTCGCTTGGCTAAGGATCCCTGACCACCATGTCCACTGCTTCAGGATTGCCAGCATCCCGAGGCTCGAACGATTCGCCATTGGCATCATCCACCATCTCCTCCAACTCCTCATCCTCCAGAACGGTGGTGGCCGGCACCACACCGATGGCCGACTGGTCATCAGGAGCCCTCACAGACCTGTATTTGGCCCATCTGGCTCTTTGACCTGGATCGACTGATTCGACCTCATCCATCACCCACTGCAGTATGCTCACTGACATAGCACCTTTGGTTGGGTCAGCTATCAGCCTCTTCAACTCCGTCTTCATCGCCTTCAATAGCACTACGTCTGCCTCATTATGCACCCCGTCCATGCTCTTGAACTGAGAGCACACCTCCATGGTCTTCACGAACTTGGTGTGGTCACCTCGAGAGAGAACCCAAGGAGGAATGCCCTCCATCCAAGGCCGTTGGGGAAGCGGTTCATGGCGGTGGAGTGGTTGTGATACTGAGAGAGAGAGAGAGAGAGAGAGAGAGAGAAGGAGACTGTAGAAGTCAGAGATATTGGTGATAGATAAATAGAGGCTTTAGAGGCCACAAGGGATTTAGGTGGGCGGGTGCTACTTGTAGCTTGCGTTGGTATTTTCCCCGAAGAGGAAGGGATGATGCAGCACAGTAGAGGTAAGTATTTCCCTCAGTTATGAAACCAAGGTTATCAATCCAGTAGGAGAATCACGCAACACCTCGTTAGCAGTACCTGCACACAAACAACAAATCCTTGCACCCAGCGCAAACGAGGGGTTGTCAATCCCTCGGCGGTAAGTTGCAAGATAAATTGTATGTGATAGATAGATAGATTGAAACAAAAATACAAAATAAAATAAATAAAGAAAAAGTGCAGCAAAGTAATTTTAGGGTTTTTAATATATGATTTAGATAGACCCGGGGGCCATAGTTTTCACTAGAGGCTTCTCCCAAGAAAATAGCATACGTTGGGTAGACAAATTACTGTTGGGTAATTGATAAAAAAGCAAATAATCATGACGATATCCAAGGCAATGATCATGTATATAGGCATCACATCCGAGACAAGTAGACCGACTCCTGCCTGCATCTACTACTATTACTCCACACATCGACCGCTATCCAGCATGCATCTAGTGTATTAAGTCCATGAAGAACGGAGTAACGCCTTAAGCAAGATGACATGATGTAGACAAAGTAAACTCATGCATGAATAAACCCCATCTTTTACCCTTAATAGCAACGATACATACGTGTCATGTCCCTTTCTGTCACTGGGATTGAGCACCGCAAGATCGAACCCATTACAAAGCACCTCTTCCCATGGTAAGATAAATCAATCTAGTTGGCCAAACCAAATCAATAGATCAGAGAAGAAATATGAAGCTATAATAATCATGCATAAAAGAGATCAGAGAAGACTCAAATAATATTCATGGATAATCTGATCATAAAGCCACAATTCATCGGATCCCAACAAACACACCGCAAAAAGTGATTATATCGGATAGAACTCCTAGAACATGAAGGAGAACATTGTATTGAAGATCAAAAAGAGAGAAGAAGCCATCTAGCTACTAACTATGGACCCGAAGGTCTGTGGTAAACTACTCACGCATCATCGGAAGGGCAGCAAGGTCGATGTAGAGCCCCTCCGTGATCGATTCCCCCTCCGGCGGAGTGCCGGAAAAGGCCCCTAGATGGGATCTCTGGAGAACAAAAACTTGCGGCGGCAGAAAAAATATTTCGTGGACTCCTCTGTTGGTTTCCCAATTTTTGGGAATTTATAGTGGTGGAATTAGGTCAAAAGAGACAGAGGTGGGCCCACGAGGCACCAGGGCGCGCCTGCCCCCCCCCCAGGCGCGCCCTGGTGGCTCGTGGCCACCTCATGGGGCTTCTGGCCTTCTCCCGAAGCTTCTAGTGTTGGTTATGTCCAGAAAAAAATCTCCAAAAAGTTTCGTGGCATTTGGACTTCGTTTGGTATTGATATTCTGTAAAACCAAAAACAGGCAGAAAACAACAACTGGCACTGGGCACTAAGTTAATGGGTTAGTCCCAAAAAATGATATATAATTGCTGTAAATGTATATAAAAACATCCAAGATTGATAATATAACAGCATGGAACAATCAAAAATTATAGATAAGTTGGAGACGTATCATCATCCCAAGCTTAATTCCTGCTCGTCCTCGAGTAGGTAAATGATAAAAACAGAATTTTTGATGTGGAATGCTGCCTATCATATTCATCATATTCTTTTTCTTTTATAGCATGGACATTGGACTTGAATGGTTCAAAACAATAGTCTATAGTTTGACATGAAGATATAAATACTCAAGCATACTAACAAGCAACCATGCTTTTCAAAATATCAACACTAAAGAAAGTTATCCCTAGCCCATTATGCTCAATCATTGATCCATTCATGAAACACACTCCATATTAGCTACATCCAATGCACAAGTATGACAATAGTGCTCTCTAGTTGGTGTTTTATAAGAGAAGATGGAGACTCAAAATAAAAATAAAAATTGCATAAAAGTAAATAGATAGGCCCTTCGCAGAGGGAAGCAGAGATTTGCTAATGTGCCAGAGCTCAAAGCTTAAATTAGAGAGATAAAAAAATTGAGAGGCATGCTTTTCCTGTCAACGAAAACGACCGAGAATTCCCAATATTTTCCATGCTAGACACATCATAGGCGGTTCCCAAACAGAAAGTAAAGTTTATTTCCTTTCCACCATTCTTTCACAATCCATGGCTAGCCGTATCCACGGGTGCCCTCCATACCAACACTTTCCAAGGAATTTTGTTGTTATTAATTTTTGATTCATTGTGGGACTGGGCATCCCTATTACCATCCACTCTCTCGTGCAATGACATGTGAATAAACACTCATCATGAGAATAACACACCTAGCATGGAAAATATTGGCCACCCCCTGCCGCTTCATGAGCGGTACGGGCACACAAAACGGAAAAATTATTTTGAAAATTAGAGTTGGCACACGCAAATTTACTTGGAACGGCATGGAAATACCGCATATAGGTAGATATAGTGGACTCATTTGGCACAACTTGGGTTTTAAGGATTTCGATGCACAAGCAGTATTTCCGCTTACTACAAATGAAGGCTAGCAAATAGATTGAGAAGCAACCAACCAAAAAATGAAAACGCTCATAAACATGCATTGAACATAACTAACACCGAATAATGTGTATGCATAGGGAATCACAAACCTTAACACTAATATTCTTATTAAATCACAATTACTCACTAACATGACTCACATATTATCATCTCCATATCGCAAAACTATTGCAAGGAATCACACTTATCATATCCAATGATCTATATGAAAGTTTTTATTATATCCCTCTTGAATATTCATCACTTTGGGACCAAATTCATATCTTGTGCAAATTACCATTACTATTATCAACTCTCAAAAAGATATAAGTGAAGCATGAGAGTGCAAATATTTCTTCAAATTTTTCATCTTATCAACTCTCAAAATAATATAAGTGAAGCATGAGAGTTTATTTCTTTAAAATTTTAATCTTATCAACTCTCAAAATAATATAAGTGAAGCATGAGAGTTTATTTCTTCAAAATATAGCCACCGCCATGCTCAAAAAGAATTAAGTGAAGCATTAGAGCAACTGCCTAGCTCAAAAAATTTAAGTGAAACACATAGAGTATTCTAATAAATTATGATGAACGTGTGGCTCTCTCAAATTGGTGTGTCCAGCAAAGATGATTGTGACAAACTAAAAATCAAACAAAGCAAAGACTCATATAATACAAGACGCTCCAAGCAAAACACATATCATGTGACGAATAAAAATATAGCTCCAAGTAAAATTACCGATGGTTGGTAGAAGAAAGAGGGGATGCCTTCCGGGGCATCCCCAAGCTTAGACGCTTGAGTCTTCCTTGAATATTACCTTGGGGTGCCTCGGGCATCCCCAAGCTTAGGCTCTTGCTACTCCTTATTCCTTCATCCATCGTGATCTCACCCAAAACTTGAAAACTTCAATCACACAAAACTCAACAAAACCTTCGTGAGATCCGTTAGTATAACAAAATAAATCACTACTTTAAGTACTGTTGCAAACCCATTCATATTTTATTTTTGCATTATACCTACTGTATTATAATTTCTTCATGGCTTATACCCCCCGATACAATCCATAGTTTCATCAAAACAAGCACGTAGTGCATCAAAAACAGAATTTGTCAAAAACAGAACAGTCTGTAGCAATCTATTTAAACGCCAAACTTCTGTAACTCCAAAAATTCTGAAAAATTAGGATAACGTGGGAAATTCATATACCAATACTGTGTAAATATTTCAGATTTTTCTGACGATCCAGTACAGAACCAAAATTCCAGCACTAGACGCAAAACTTTCTGTTTTCCAAACAACATCAATTATACTATCTTCCAAATCATCCCAAAGGTTTTACTTGGCACAAACACTAATTAAAAACACAAAAACTCAATCATAACAGTAGCATAAATGTGAAAACACATCATAACAGAAACAAAAAGTAAAAATTTATTTTATTCATTGGGTTGCCTCCCAACAAGCTCTTTCTTTATAGCCATTAAGATAGGCTTTGAGATTTCAATGATGCTCACATGAAAGATAAGAATTGAAGCACAAAGAGAGCATCATAATACATGTGACAAACACATTTAAGTCTAACATACTTCCTATGCATAGGCATTTTATACGCAAACAAATTGTCAAGACAAGAAATATCTAGCATATGCAAAGGAGAGGAATAAAACATTGACAATCTCAACATAACGAGAGGTAATTTAGTAACATGAAAATTTCTACAATCATATTTTCCTCTCTCATAATAATTACATGTAGGATCATAATCAAATTCAACAGTATAGCTATCATATAAAATTTTCTCTCCATGATCCACATGCATAAAATTCTTATAGTCTTCCAAAATAGTGGGATTAACATCAACTAAAGTCATGACCTCTCCAAACCCACTTTTATCAAAAATTTCATAAGATTGAACACTCTCTAAATATGTGGGATTATTTTTACCTAGAGTTGACACTCTTCCAAACCCACTTTCAATATTATTGCAAACATTATTATCAATAGCATATTCATCATGAGGCTTAAATAAATTTTCAAGATCATAAGAAGCATTATCACCCCAATCATGATCATTGCAATAAGTAGTGGATATAACAAAATTATCATCCCCAAGCTCGTAGTTTTGCATATTATTAGCACAATTGACATTAATAGAATTTATAATAACATTATAGCAAACATGCTTTTCATTGAAGGAGCTATCATGAATCACTTTATAAATTTGTTCTTTCAACAATTCATCACAATTTCCCGGTTCATGATTTTCAAGCAAAACTTCATAGAGATAATCAATTGCACTCAACTTACTAGCAATTGGTTCATCATAATTGGATCTTTTGAAAAGATTAGCAAGTGGATGAGGATCCATATCAATAGATTTTTAGCAAGCGAAGATGCATGCAAATAGAAGGCACATGACACACAAGCAAAGATAGCAAACGAGCAAAAAGGCAAACGGAAAATATTTTTGTATTTTGGTGAAAACGTTTTAGAAGTGGGGGAGATGAAAACGAGAGGCAAAGGCAAATAAAATAAATGCAAGGAGATGAAAGTTTTATGCGTAGGTACTTGATAGATGTTGATGATGTCTCCCCGGCAACGGCGCCAGAAATTCTTCCTAGTACTTGTAGCTTGCGTTGGTATTTTCCCCGAAGAGGAAGGGATGATGCAGCACCGTAGAGATAAGTATTTCCCTCAGTTATGAAACCAAGGTTATCAATCCAGTAGGAGAATCACGTAACACCTCGTTAGCAGTACCTGCACACAAACAACAAATCCTTGCACCCAACGCAAACGAGGGGTTGTCAATCCCTCGGCGGTAAGTTGCAAGATTAAATTGTATGTGATAGATAGATAGATAGAAACAAAAATACAAAATAAAATAAATAAATAAAAAGTGCAGCAAAGTATTTTTAGGGTTTTTAATATATGATTTTGATAGACCCAGGGGCCATAGTTTTCACTAGAGGCTTCTCTCAAGAAAATAGCATACGGTGGGTAGACAAATTACTGTTGGGCAATTGATAGAAAAGCAAATAATCATGATGATATCCAAGGCAATGATCATGTATATAGGCATCATGTCCGAGACAAGTAGACCGACTCCTGCCTGCATCTACTACTATTACTCCACACATCAACCGCTATCCAGCATGCATCTAGTGTATTAAGTCCATGAAGAACGGAGTAACGCCTTAAGCAAGATGACATGATGTAGACAAAGGAAACTCACGCATGAATAAACCCCATCTTTTTACTCTTAATAGCAATGATACATACGTGTCATGTCCCTTTCTGTCACTGGAATTGAGCACCGCAAGATCGAACCCATTACAAAGCACCTCTTCCCATGGCAAGATAAATCAATCTAGTTGGCCAAACCAAATCAATAGATCGGAGAAGAAATATGAAGCTATAATAATCATGCATAAAAGAGATCAGAGAAGACTCAAATAATATTCATGGATAATCTGATCATAAACTCACAATTCATCGGATCCCAACAAACACACCGCAAAAAGTGATTACATCGGATAGAACTCCAATAACATCGAGGAGAACATTGTATTGAAGATCAAAAAGAGAGAAGAAGCCATCTAGCTACTAACTATGGACCCGAAGGTCTATGGTAAACTACTCACGCATCATCGGAAGGGCAGCAAGGTTGATGTAGATCCCATCCGTGATCGATTCCCCCTCCGGCGGAGTGCCGGAAAAGGCCCCCAGATGGGATCTCTCGAGAACAGAAACTTGCAGCGGCGGAAAAAGTATTTAATGGACTCCTCTGTTGGTTTCCCGATTTTTGGGAATTTATAGTGGTGGAATTAGGTCAAAAGAGGCAGAGGTGGGCCCACGAGGCACCAGGGCGCGCCTGCCCCCCCCCCCCCAGGCGCGCCCTGGTGGCTCGTGGCCACCTCCTGGGGCTTCTGGCCTTCTCCCGAAGCTTCTAGTGTTGGTTATGTCCAGAAAAAAAAATCTCCAAAAAGTTTCGTGGCATTTGGACTTCGTTTGGTATTGATATTCTGTAAAACCAAAAACAGGCAGAAAACAACAACTGGCACTGGGCACTAAGTTAATAGGTTAGTCCCAAAAAATGATATATAATTGCTATAAATGTATATAAAAACATCCAAGATTTATAATATAACAGCATGGAACAATAAAAAATTATAGATATGTTGGAGACGTATCAGCGGGGTGAATGAATGCATTGACCTCTTGTTCATATGTTCATACTAGATGATTCCTCGCGTGTTGTTGCGGAAACACTAAGAGACATATAGATATGAAATATTATTACTGCATCCTAACATTTATTTTGTGAAGTTAGCAACTTAGGGGTTCAAGGATTTTCAAAATAAATTAAATTAATTTTTCTAGTGAAAAAACATGTCAAGTCAGACTGTCAGATTAATTTTCGGTATTCCTCTTTTTTCATTTTCATAAACTTATCTCCAAAAAGTCTTATAGCATTGTGGAGTTTTTCAAGAAAAATGCTTTAGTATTTACGAATAGACGACACACCAGCCTATACTTGTATGCACATATTGCCTTCTTCAATTCATATTTTCATTCTTTAGTCCATCCTAACGATCAATGTCTACCGCCAATTATAGTCATTTTTTCATAGCACATGAATAAGATCGCATGCGCGGTCAGCAAGAGTTTATTATTGGGGAGAGCTTCTAATGACATGAGTTTTTCTAAGATGCTTGACGTGGATACGTACTTGACTAATTATGATGTGACGGACATGCATGTCTTGGTGAGGTGTGAGAATGCATCTTGTGAGAATTAAAGATAGTGGATGCGGTGCATGGCTAAAAAATACTGCTAGTGGATGCTGATATGGCACACTTGGTGAGGTGGAATGCTGCATGTTGAGATAATTGCTTGTAGTGGGGATGAACCTTTTAAGAATATATGATATATGATGTGTCCCTCCATTGATCTCATGTTCATATATGTAGATCGGCCAGGCCGCTTCAGGGAACACCTCCAAGGGCAAGGAGGATGTGGCCGACAAGAAGGGCAAGACGGTGGTGGAGCTCAGCAATGCCCCCAAGAGGTCGAAGAACTAAGGGCATTTCCATGAGGACGTCCAACCCACTTCTGGAAGGTCATCCTAGCACCCAAGCTGGAGTGTCTGCCGATGTCACTCGAGTTCACCAAGCACTTGACATTGCCCTAGAGGAATCTGTGGTGAGGACGAACACCGGTTGTGCTTGAAGGGTGATGGTTCGGACAATCAACGACAGGCTCACCTTTGATCAGGTTTGGGCCCCCTTCGTTGTTGTTCACCAGATCAGGATCAGGTACCTCGCCACCTTCAAACTGGCGACTCCGAACACCCTGAAGGTGATCGACCAAGTGCAAGAGGCATGAGGAGGCCTTTTTTATGGATGCCTAGGAAGTTAACTCTGCACCTTTAAGACTTTTGCGTAGGATGTTTAAGACTTTGCTGCCACGGTTTATCGTTTAACTGTTTCTGAGTGTGCGTTAAGAATCCGATTTATCGTTTATATTGTGCATGTGAGTGTGCTGGTAACCGCACCACTCTAACAAGAGGTTACCAGACGACATGTGTTGCATGTAATCGAACACCACACTTTGCATCTGTGTAAAACAAAGCATGCAACCAAACAACATGCATGCGTTTCTTCTCGACCCGGCTGAGAAGTATGCAGGCAAACAAAGTATATGTAAAATATGGGTTTTAACCTGTTTTTTTCACTCAGCCAAGGCCAACTCACTCATATATAGAGTCTTGTTAAAGAAGAAATCTATCTGTCATCCAGAAAGTACAAATTTGGCAGATTTTCATAGCAGCAAGCTAAGCAATCAGTACCACCACTAGCACCCAATCCATCAAAGGAAATGAGTAGGGTGGTTGGTTGAGGGAGCGCAGGAAATTGATTGAGCATCTGGACGCGGTGGGTCGCCGTGTCGCAATAATACCACGACGAGCATACTCTATGTCCATGTCTCCAGATGTACTCCTACGTGTTGATTGATGATGGGTCAGTGCCACGCCCCCGTCCGCATCTCACACCACCTATCGAGCTCGAGCCACCGCATACTCTGTTTTCTTTCTTTGCCCGGCAAAATTGATGTTTTCTTCTGGTCTGGCTGGGTAGATCACCATCTCTGGCTCAGCGATGACTCGGATGCTCATCATCACATGGATGATGGCAAATCCGTCCGAGATATTCCAAACAAATCGACAACTTGC
Organism: Elymus sibiricus; assembly: GCA_039707655.1. NCBI lineage: Eukaryota > Viridiplantae > Streptophyta > Magnoliopsida > Poales > Poaceae > Elymus > Elymus sibiricus. The sequence continues at coordinate 110,348,250 of CM077670.1, forward strand.
AGAATGTGGTGGACTAGATAGACAAGTAAAACAGACGCCAACACAAGGACAGCGAAATTCAATAACATCTAGTGGGGCCGAGATACCCATGAACAAAAATTAGGCACATGATTTTCTTTCTTTAAGAAACAAATATAGACGCGGACGCTCACAACATGCAAAAGAAACAAGCAATAAAAATAGACATATTCAATAGGAAATTAAACTAAAGACTTGTTATTGAAGTCCTATTTTTTGTGAAAAGGTGAAAACACAAATCCTTAAAAAACATCCTTGCTGAATTTGAAAAACACATCCAAATTGTTGGGGGTGCCAAAGTCTTCTTCCTCCCGCACCCATTAGTGACGCGCCGTGAGCAAAACTCGTTGCCGCCTTTGGGCCACCCTCTCGGCGGAGCAAAATTGTTTAGAACCAGAAGCTTGTAAAATCAGCGGAATAGAATCCATTAAATTATATAGGAGCTCCTGGTTTGAGTTAACAGAATGTTTAGATATCAGCTGCGCCTACAAGCGCCTGAGACTGCAACCCACTTGTGTAAAGGCTGCCTTTTCACGGTCGCAGTATGGAACCAAGTGATCAACTCGACAAATGAAGATCTTCCGATGGCTAACTTTCTGCCAGAGCCCGGTGACATCTCCAACTGGTGGGACACGATGTTAAGGAACGAGTCCAGGATGGCGCGCAAACGCTGAAGCGGTAGACTTATCTATACCATCTGGAATATCTGGAAAGGGAGAAACAGACGATTTTTCACGGGACGTCGCATGACTCACCGCGAAGTGACAAAGTTGGCATACGAGCCCATCAAGCAACGGCAAGCCGCGTTTGCATGTGCTGCGCCGACCGTGGGCATTGGCTAATTTTCCCACTGTAGCTGTGTAGTTTCGGTTTTGGCCACGTTTTCCCACAAAAACGTGCAACTCTCTATACGTTTGGTTCACCTCTTTCTCTCTTAATAAAAATAAGCAGTGCTCCGGCCGGTTCCTAGAAAAAAAAAGAACTTTTAGATATGAAATAGTATAATGAAAAAGAATTCTTAGGAAAAGTCTCCGTTAAAATCCATTTCTATGAATCAAAACAAACCACACAAAAAATTCGAATAAATTTATCCTCTCAGTTTTTCTATGCAAATATCAATGGGACCATTAGCGAAAACGACAACTCACTAAAGTAGTGCCTCAAGCTGGATTATGCAGGTAAAGGAGAAAAACAAGATGACGAAAAGAAAGGGAAAGCGACATGCTGTCTACAAGATAGGGGAAGGATCCTGGTTCGCCATGATCATTGGAGCCTTGGTCAGTAGAGCTTATCGCAAGGCTGCTGGCCAAAGGTATTATTTTTGCCACGGTACCTGTCATTTTGCACACCCCAATGTGTTTCACCTGTAAATTATTTTCGTCTTTGGCGCCTCGTTGTGAATCCTTCTTAAAAAAAATGGCGGCAGCGTCTCGTTGTGTATCCAATTCGACACCATCCAGTCATTCGCGTAGGGAGTGGGCAGTGCTGGCTTGTCTGTTCGTTTTATTCTCCTATTTTTGTTTGGTAATGGCTGGTGAAGTGCACCTCGTGAGAAGCGATCAGGATATGAGTATGACTCAGCTCCATAAGAAACAAATCAAAAGCGCGTCTGAACTCTTATTTTTCCAACCATACGTGCGTGCATATACATCACACGAGGAAACCGTGTCGTTGGTGTCGTTTTTTCCTCTTCACTTTTAAGCATTGATGAGGTGCTAGCAGCGGAAAGAATCTGTTGAATCTCCAAAACCCCTGTACTAAGGGCATCTCCGACGCCGATCCTCGAACCGCCCGCATCCGTCCGGACCGCGCTGTCCAGACCGCGGAAGCCATCCAAGGCGGATATGTATCGGTCCGCCGAGCGGTCCGGATGTGTTTTCTCCCGCAAAACGGAACCAAACATGGGGGAGGGGGAGGGGTTGCGGGAGTCCGGACACGCGAAACGCCGCTCTCTGAGTCCCCTGGCCCATCCAAAAGGAAGGCGGTGCCCGCGCTTTTGTAGCATTCCCGCACTGTTTCCGCGCCAAAATCCCCCACTCTCTTCTTCCATCCCCGGTCGCTCTCCACCCAATTCCCGCTCTTTTCTCCCACCCTCTCCTTCCTTCCGTCGCCGACACATGAAACCGTCGGAGAACCTGTCGGAGATGGAGGCCGCGGACGTGCCGGAGGATCCGAGCATCACGCTCGCCCGGAAGATCAGCTCAGCTACGTAGCAAACTCGCCGCGTCAAAGCGAAGGCCGCAAAGGAGGAGAAGCTCAAGAAGTGGTTGGCCGTCGGTGGGCCTGGTGGTGGCGTTGGGCATGGAGGTCGTGGCAGACGAGGCGTTCATGGCGACCATGGAGGACGCCGCCAGACGGGCGCGCCCACAGTACCGATTGCACCGTGGCCGGAGCATTACAAGCCTCCGTACTACTACGCCGCGAAGCAGCTCGGAACCCCCGCCGGTACGGTGACTTACATCGTCGACGTTAACGCAGCACCGCTCTTCTCCAAGTATTCTTCGCCGCAGCTCGTCCGGGCGCGGACGGCCGGCTGGGAGCAGATGGGTGCCCGCACGCTATTCGCTGCAATGCCTAGAGCGGGGGAGCCGGCGTACGACGACCCGGACAGGGAGATGCTCGACATCATCCACGACAGAGGCGAAGGAGGAGAAGGAGGATGTGGCTATGAGGACGGGCAGGTGGAAGACTCGAATCCCACCCAGTCCGGTAACTACCAGCAGCAGCAAACCTACACCCAGACGGCCACGCAGCAGCAGTCCTACACCCAGACCGGCGTGGGCACACAGCAACAGCAGCATTGGGCCGCCGGACAACAGCAGCCGGACGGGGAGGAGGAGGAGGTGGTGGGGGGAGGACGGTGTGGATGATGATCCGGATGATACAGCCGGCGATCCGAAGAAGAAGGGTAGAGGAGAAAGCTTCAACATGCGAGAGGACGAGCTGTTGTGCGATGCATGGTTGGCCACTAGCCTCGATCATGTCCATGGCACGGAGCAAAAGGGCACAACCTTTTGGAGGAACATTCACATATGGTTCCATGAACACAAGCATTTCGCGCCCTACTCCGACGCGGTCATCCGCAACCGTGAATGGAAGTCCCTCAACCATTGATGGTACACCATCCAAGAGGCCGTGTCCAAGTATTGCGGGCACTTGAAGCATCTCATCGCACGGTGGCCTATAGCGGTGCACAAATCACCGAGCAAGTTGATCACTAGCCGGGCATGCATTGTTTTGTTGCTCACTAGCCGGATATGCTTAGTTTTGTTGATCACTAGCCGAACATGCATTGTTTTGTTGCTCACTAGTCGGACATGCATTGTTTTCTTGCTCACTAGCCGGATATGCATTTTTGACAATGTTTCGCTTTGTAGCCTACTCGTGCTTGTTTGGTGTACAAGAAGTTGGAGAAGAAGCCCTTCACCGTCATGCATTGTTGGTTGAAGTTGAATGGGTAACCGAAGTGGAACCATTTCATAGCCAAGACCGCCGCCCAAGCCAACGAGGAAGAAACCGGTGACCCTACCGACCCAACCCAAGAACCGCCAAAGAAGGTTAGAAGAAATTTACGAGGGAAGAAGTGGGAGGAGGAGAGGACGAAGCGAGAAGGTGTGGCGGCCAAGTTGACGGAGAGGTTCGAGGACATCTTGGCGAAGAAGGGGGAGGCATGCATGAAGCGCTCGGACATCAAGGAGAAGAAAAAGGCGGAGAGGTTCAAATTGTTGATGGAGGCAACGGACAAGAAGCTCAAGCTCAAAGAGAGGAGGACCATGATCGAAGAGAGGAAGGCCGCGCTCGAGGAAAAGAAGGTGAAGATCGCCGCCAATGCGGAGGACGCCAAGATGTTGACCTTGAATGTGGACTCTTTGGATGCCGACACAAGAATGATCGTGCAATCCGTCCTCTACCAGATGTTGCAGTGGCAGAAAGACCAGTTGGCGGCGGCGGACAATGAGGACTCGACGGAGGCAGACGCGGAGGCGGAGGCGGAGACTGTCTACGCGGCTGCAACGGCACCACCTTTGGTCGGGGAGCAGACGGCTGGGATTGCCGGTCTGGTAGGGCAGAAATTTACATGGACTGGCGGACTAATGTTCTTTTGAATTCGGCATGTAAAAACTAAGCAAACTTGCCTCTTTTTGGTTGTGATCAGGTATACGATCCGGCGCGCTGTGTGGATCGAAGTAAATTTGAATTTGAAATTTTTCTTTACTAACGGACATATACAGGATAGCGTTGGATGGCTGCCTCCCGCATCCGTGTCCATGGACTGGTCCTCCTGTCTGTGGACGGATGCGGGAAGAAATTTATGGGTCGCCGTTGAAGAAGCCCTAATAAGCATAGAAAAACTGTATGGCAAGTGTCGTCAATTGTTGAATAGTAATCAGAGTCTACTTCACAGAAAATTGGGAATATATCACGTCTAATAGGAATGATCACCCGAAAAAAAATGGTGTCTAAGTTTTGGCGCACCTGGCCAAATCCAATATGGATATTACAAGATTCACCAATATCTCTTTGCTACTGGAGTGGATTGATACGTCTCCAACGTATCTATAATTTATGAAGTATTCATGCCATGTTTATTAAAGTTTTATATGATTTTTGTGTACTTCTATATGGCTTTTATATGATTTTTATGGACTAATATATTGACCTAGTGCCCAGTGCGAGTTGCTGATTTCTGCTTGTTTTTGGTTTTCCAGAAAATCCATATCAAATGAAGTCCAAATGCAGCGAAACTTTTTGACGATTTTTTCTGGAAGGAAACAGACCCAGGAAGCTCCGGGGGAGCAGCAGAAGAGCCACAGGGGCCGCACAAGCCACCAAGGCGCGCCACCCCCCTCAGGCGCGCCCTGGTGCCTCGTGGGCCCCCTGTGGCACCTCTTTGTGTGATTCCAACACTGAAAAATCCTACATATTCAGAAACCCCCGAAAGTTAACCTAGATGAGTTTTTACGCCGCCGCAAGCCTCTGTACCTCCACGATCTAATCTATAGCCCTTTTTCGGCACCCTGCCGGAGGGGGGAATCATCGCCGGAGGCCATCTTCATCATCCCGGCGGTCTCCATGACGAGGAGGGAGTAGTTCACCCTCGGGGCTGAGGGTTTGTACCAGTAGCTATGTGTTTTATCTCTCTCTCTCTCTCGTGTTCTTGATTTGGCACGATCTTGATGTATCGCGAGCTTTGTTAATATAGTTGGATCATATGGTGTTTCTTCCCTCTCTATCCTTGTTGTGATGAATCGAATCTTTTCCCTTTGAGGTTTCATTATTGTCGGATTGAATATTTCAAATTTGAGAACACTTGATGTATGTCTTGCATATGAATACCCGTGGTGACAATGGGGTATTATATTGATTCACTTCATATATGTTTTGGCACTCAACTCGCGGATTCCCGCGGTGACATTCGGGTAATCTATGCATAGGGGTTGATGCACGTTTTCATTATCTTTTCTCCGATAGAAACTTTGGGGTGCTCCTTGAAGTTCTTTGTGTGGATTGAATATTATGATTATGAAGTTGTTTGATGCATATCGTATAATCAACTCACGGATACTTGTGGTGACATTGGAGTATCTAGGTGACATTAGGGTTGGTTGATGTGTATCATATGGTGTTATTCTAGTACGAACTCTAGGGCTGTTTGTGACACTTATAGGAATAGGTCAATAGATTGATCGGAAAGGATAACTTTGAGGTGGTTTCGTACCCTACAAACAATTTCTATCTTATGTTCTCCGCTAATAGGAACTTGGGAGTGATTCTTTATCGCACGTTAAGGGATGGTTATATGATCCAATTATATTAGCATTGTTAAGAGATTGCACTAGCGAAAGTATGAACCCTAGGACTTGTTTCTAAGCATTGCAATACCGTTTATGCTCACTTTTGTTACTTGCTACCTTGCTGTTTTTTATTGTTCGCACTACAAAAATCTATATCTACTATCCATACTACACTTGTATCACCATCTCTTCGCCGAACTAGTGCACCTATACAATTTACCATTGTATTGGGTGTGTTGGGGACACAAGAGACTCTTTGTTATTTGGTTGCAGGGTTGTTTGAGAGAGACCATTTTCATCCTACGCCTCCCACGGATTGATAAACCTTAGGTCATCCACTTGAGGGAAAATTGCTACTGTCCTACAAAACTCTGCGCTTGGAGGCCCAACACGAGTCTACAAGAATAAGTTGTGTAGTAGACATCATGGATATTGAAGCTGGGAGTTTAGGGCATCTCCAAAGAAGACCTTCAAAATTTCAATATATGTTCAGATTGTAGTGTCGGGATCATTTGTGTTAACTTTTGTCATTCAATAGGGACCCACGTCGGTCCGCGAAGTAGTCCAGACGTCCGTTTTCTCGCAAATCTGAGACAAACTTGGGGGAGCTTTGCCGGAGTCCGGACATGCAACTAACCAACAAAAAGCCCACACGTGGTCCTTCTTTACTCTCTCTCTCTTCTCCACATGCATGGTCCCCTCTACTCTCTCTCCTCCCAGCCGAACAAATAAAAACAGGCATTTGACTTGTCCATTTGCGGGTAAGCGTTGAAGATGCCCTTATGTTCATCTTATGAACAATAAGAAATACATGAGCTCAGTTGGGTGGGATCCATTTTGCTCAGAAGAGGCTCACATACAGAGTTTTGAAATGACCTGCAGCATGTGAAAAATGGGTTCAGATGAGCAGCTTTTTTTTAGAAATTCAGATGGGCAGCTGCCTTTGTGCTTGGGGATGGGAGTATAATTCAATTTTGGCATGACATTTGGGCTACCAAAACACCCATTGGATTGCAGTTTCATTTCTGTTTTGGCTGCAATTAATCCAGATTCTTCGGCTAAGGATATTTTTGATGTCTCTGCTGGGGTCTGGCCCATTCAGTTTAAATTATCTCTTGCTCGAGAGGACATGCGATGTGTTTGTGGGGTGCTCTGATCACTCGTTTGGAGTATTATTTATTCTAAATGGTCCTTTTTGAAACTTAATCTCTATATGACCCCAAAGAACTTATTTTTGAATCTGACCCCACCTATTCGTGTCAAACAATACGACGCCTATATTGCACGTGGCGCCGCCTTTTTCGCTGACATGTTTGACTTCGGCGAGTCCACAGTCATCGATCATGCCACCGACGTGGCACAGGCCAGAATTGCCTAGCTTTGAGGCACGGCACATGTATCCGTGGAATCGCCAAGACCATAGGCGTATTACTATATGTTCCATAGCTAATTTTGCCTTATTATTTGACGTTATTCATCTATATGTACTGGATGCTCCAATGAATTTTCTGGCCGCCTCTGCTTTGATGAGGAGCCGATAAACTAATTGTCACAACTCACTTGTCAGAGTCACTAACGTCTGTTGGTCAAACAGATAGGGCATGGGTACCCTGTTTTCAGACCCTTGTAAACTAGTCTAACGGTTTGGCTTGTCTCCCCGATTGTCAGAGCCTCCACTATCTTTTGGTAAACAAGGCTAATTGTTTTGGCTAGTACCTAGTCAAATGGACAGGCGGGACTGATTTACGAGCGGATCTAGTAATTTGAATCATCTATTCCCGTGGCAATAAGTGTTGAAGCACATCCCTACAGCTTTAATATCTCTCTCCCTCCAGCAATTTTTTCTTTCCCTAAAGACCCCATTCTGGCTGAAGCATCTTTCTCCCCTGCATCAACGATGCCGGATGAAGCTCGTCGTTTCCAGATAGCGTGTGTACTCGTAAGGCAGTCCTTCGCCATTTGTTTTCTTTCGGCAAGTCCTTGCTTCCCTGATGGAGTCAAATCCTGCAGATCTCGGGTAGGGGATCCCGAGCTGGTAGCCTTGGTGCGATGGTAACAGGAGACATGGCGATTTACCCAGGTTTGGGCTCTCTCGAAGAGATAATACCCTACGTCCTGCTTGATTGTATTGATTTGGAGGGAGTACAAGTTACCGGTCAATCTACCACGAGATCGTGTGTGTATGAGGTTACCGTGTATGGTTGTTACGTCTCCAACGTATCTATAATTTATGAAGTATTCATGCCATGTTTATAACAATTTTATATGGTTTTTTGTATTATTTGATTATAACTAACCCGGACTGACGCAGTTTTCAGCAGAACTACCGTGGTGTTGTTTTTTGTGCAGAAATAAAAGTTCTCGGATTGAGCTGAAAATTTACGGTGATTTTTTATGGACCAAAAGAGACCCTCGAAGCTTCGAGGAAGGATCAGAAGCCCCACGAGGAAGCGACAAGCCTGGGCCACCCCAGGGCGCGCCTACCGAGCTTGTCGTCCCTCGTGGGCCCCCCTGGCGTGAATCCAACGCTGAAAAATCCTATAAATATAGAAAACCCCGAAAAGAAACCTAGAACTTCCATGCTGCCGCCGCAAGCTTCTGTACCAAAGCGATCTCATCCAGAGCCCTGTTCCAGCACTCTGCCGGAGGGAGGAATCATCACCGGAGGCCATCTTCATTATCCCGGCAGTCTCCATGACGAGGAGGGAGTAGTTCACCCTCGGGGCTGAGGGTATGTACCAGTAGCTATGTGTTTGATCTCTCTCTCTTGTGTTCTTGATTTGGCACGATCTTGATGTACTGCGAGCTTTGTTAATATAGTTGGATCATATGGTGTTTCTTGCCTCTCTATCTTCTTGTGATGAATTGAGTCTGTCCCTTTGAGGTTTCGTTATTGTCGGATTAAATACTTTGGATTTGAGAACACTTGATGTATGTCTTGCATGTGGATACCCGTGGTGACAATGGGATATTCTATTGAGTCACTAGATGTATGTTTTGGTAATCAACTTGCGGATTCCCGTGATCTTGGGGTAATCTAGGCATATGGGTTGGTACACGTTTTCATCTTCTTTTCTCCGATAGAAAGTTTGGGGTACTCTTTGAAGTTCTTTGTGTGGATTGAATATTAAGAATCTGAAGTTGTTTCATGCATATCGAATAGTTAACTCACGGATACTTGTGGTGACATTGGAGTATCTAGGTGACATTAGAGTTAATTGATGCGTATCATATGGTGTTATTCTAGTAGGAACTCTAGGGCTGTTTGTGACATTTATAGGGATGGCTCAATAGATTGATCGGAAAAGATAACTTTGAGGTGGTTTCATACCCTACAACAATTTCATCTTATGTTCTCCGCTAATAGGAACTTTGGAGTGATTCTTTGTCGCACGTTGAGGGATTGTTATATGATTCAATTATGTTAGCATTGTTGAGAGATTGCACTAGTGAAAGTATGAACCCTAGGCCTTGTTTTCAAGCATTGCAATACCGTTTGTGCTCACTTTTACTACTTGCTACCTGCTGTTTTTATATTTTCAGATTACAAAAACCTATATCTACTATCCATACTACACTTGTATCACCATCTCTTCGCCGAACTAGTGCACCTATACAATTTACCATTGTATTGGGTGTGTTGGGGACACAAGAGATTTCTTGTATTTGATTGCAGGGTTGTTTGAGAGAGACGATCTTCATCCTACACCTCTCATGGATTGATAAACCTTAGGTCATCCACTTGAGGGAAATTTGCTACTGTCCTACAAAACTCTGCACTTGGAGGCCCAACAACGTCTACAAGAATAAAAGTTGCGTAGTAGACATCAATGGTCCTCACCCCTCGGTTTATATAGATACCGAGGGTGCCTAGGGTTTACACATAGGTCGGTTACGTCTAAGAGTAATCATGAAGAAGACAACCTCTAAGTCTTGGAGTATGCGCCAAGTCTTTGGAACCTTCCATCTTGGGTCTCATTGGCCCAACGAACGTAGCCCACTGATGAGTCCAATTTATGTGATATATTTACTATGTATTTTGTGCCTACATGTTAGGCTTTGTGGAATTTTACCGCGTTCGCGCACTTCTTTTTGTTGATAATCCCTCAGGTAACGTCTTTTGGATCAATTATCATTTAATAGAGAAAATCCCCAGAAATGGTAGTGGAATCACGCATTTAAGGTGATGATCACTTTCCATAAAAGAATTAAGCAAGAAGGCCAAAAGAATGGATGTCGGCGCGCTTCCAGCACGAAAGACGATGTTCCATATGACCGCGAGCGCCCGTATGAGCGGTCGTATGGCACGCCGCCGCCACCGCTGGATCGACTATTTTCACCTCGTCAAATCGGATTGTGGATCATACGCCCAGAGACACCAGAAACTCATCCAGAAGGCGGAACCCTAGCCTCCGGAGTTCATCCGGAGGAGGGATTGGCAAGGAGAAGGAGGGGATCCTTCCCACCACGAGGAAGGGGACAACATCATCACCACTATCATCGTCATCGTCATCCACTCCATCATCATCATCATCATCATCATCCACATCCTTATCATCTGCAACATCAAGAACCCTAGTGGATCTATTGGTGTATCATTTGAACCACTCATTCATGTATTCCATTATCCTTGCTATGATGTTTGTTGTCCTCATGTGTGAGTACACCCCTAGTTCTCGGGGATATGGATGAACCTTGGTATGTTTAGGATCTGAAATGTTATTGTGGATATGAGATCCCCTGTTGAATGCTTAGTTTAATAACTTTGTGAATGTTGTGAAGGGGCCCCACTTTGCATTTGTGCCTTATAGCCACGAAGTATATCACTGTCGTTGCAAAGGTTTTAGGACGCGGGGGTAATTCGAGGTGACAGTAAAAGCCTACTGCTCCTAGTCTATGCAATTGACCGGGGAATTACGGAGAACCCTTAGGGAGGCCGCGTCCACGAGGAAACCCTTAATTATCATGAGTTGTAACCCTCTGGGAGACTTTGATGGTGGTGTGCATGGTACGAAGTCTACCACGAGTAGAACGTGTACTGTACCCGGCTCCGCCCAACATAATCGTCAACAATGGCTCAAGTATCCGGTTTATACTATGCTTATGCATATGTGTGTTAGAGACATACCAATGGGGATTCCGGACTCCCTGAGAACGCCTTTTTATTTTGTTGTTTCACTAGTCATCACAATCTCTACAATCCATTTACTTTTATGTTATTTAGCTACCAGTTACAACACTATTAAACAATCATTTATATCCTCCCTCACTCTGCTTTAAGTCTACAATTATTTGCAGGTACAAAAATACATAATTCTCCACAAGAGGCAAAAGTCTGATTCATGTGCTCCCTGTGGGATTGATACTCTTACTTCAAAAAGGCTACAACTAAACCATGTGCACTTGCAGGTTATCACCCACTAGTTGATAATTGGGGTTCCTCGGCCTGGCCCATATGGTCGGGAGCCGACGTGACAAGTACCCCCTAGTCCAAGACACCATCATACCCCTCCCCCCACTACGTCTCCGTCTTGCCCTGCTATGTGGAGTAGCACCACTGACAACCCCCTTCGTACCCTTGTCGGATCCGCCTATGGGTATGTGGTTCCTACGTTATGGTTTCACTGCCTCCAATCATTTTATTTTTGAGGATTCCCTCCAATCATTTCTATAGGGCCTAGCTTTTGAATCTCCCATACCAAGGCAACTACCCAAAAAGAGCAGCACATTTTAATAGTAGGATTTGGCCAACCAAATCAAGTGTAAATCTTGCATGCAGCATCCTTTAAATGCATGCGTAGCCAACCATAACTCCTCAAATAGCGCATGCATTGGTTGAAACATATATACGAGCAGGGAAGGTGAAAACAGTTGTGTATCCATGCAAATTCAGTGAACCCTATTGTACTCCGACTTTTATAGAATTTGGTTGTACTCTGAATCTATTAGAATTCTGATATAAGTCATATTGTGGTCAACTGTTGTTGTGAATATGTGGTTATATTATGCATGTTATACATTGATATTGTCGCTTACTTGTGGGGGAAAAGTTGCATTGGAAGTCCCACAGGTACATTGACATCCATACCAAGGATCTAGTGAAACAGTTGAGGGAGAATAATGACATCCTTAGCAAGGTTTACAACATTGTTGGTAGTTTTTGGGGACAATGGATAACATCCCGTTCACCAAAAGGTCTCTATGAACTTTATGTGGAAAACTTAGCAGGGAACAATCGGATAACGATGCCACAAAAACCGTTCAGTTGCTGCAGGATCTAAAGGTTGCGGATCTAGACATCACTTACAATGTCCAGGTGGACGAGGAAGCAAGGGTGAAGACATTGATGTGGGTAACAGGGTGGGGGGGTATCCCAATACAGATATTTTGGAGATGTTATAATGTTTGACACAACATATTGAATAAATCTGTACAACATGCCTTTTGGGTTGTTCGTAGGGGTCAACAACCACTTCCAGAGCATCATATTTGGCGGTGTGCTGATGAGGGACGAGACAGTTGAAAGTTTCAGGTGGGTGTTTAAGGAGTTTGTCCCTATGGTCAATGGGAAGTCTCCCTTGACAATAATAACTGGTAAGTTCTTGTCCAAACCGATCGATACTTCAATATTCTATCCACGGCTTAGTCTAAATATTGATGTTCCTATTGACCATTATAGACCAGGCGTGTGCCATGGAGTTGGCAATCATTGATGAACTACCAAATACAACATGTAACACCCCCATGTATTAACTACAGTGATCACCTCTTAATCATGCCAAGTCACCATGCATAACAGTGATTAATCATTATTGAAATCATATCTCATTTCAAATTCCAATTCAAATTGAAATTCAAATTTAAAGTGAAAATAAAAGTTGTTCCAATTTGGAAACTAAAATGTTCATTAAATAGCAAATAATCCATAACTAATTATGTTAAGAAAAACAACATCACCTAAATTACCTAGATGACCCTAACATCATCAAAACAATACCAAGCAGCAATGTTTAATCCTTTTTCATTTAAATAAAATGCAAATGAAAACATCTGGACTGCAAATCTTTTTGTGGCAGTGCTAGATGCTGCACTGTATTTGTGTGGCTAAGTCACCTATTTTACAAAAGTGAAATGGTGGCCACACATTTTACTAAACAAAAATTATAGAAGAAAAACAGAAAAGAATAAAGAAAAGGGCAGAGGGGCACTGTGCATGTGGGCTTCAAGTGGGTACAGTGCGGCCCAGCCCACTGGCCGAGGCCTTTCCCCTACCTCTCGCCGCCGCGCGTGCGCGCCCGAGTCCATCTCGCCGTCCACGCCCGCCCGCCGCGCGGGTGTCGACAACGGGGCACTACAGGAACCCTAGAGTGGATAAGGAGGCCCCGCGCACCCCGCCGGCAAACCCTGGCCTTCTTTCTTTCTCCCCCTCACTCGGTTTCTTCTCCACCACGGCCAACAGAACAGCCGACACCATGGCCGCCGTCGTGCACGTGGCCCCCGAGATCCCCGACGTGTGCTAACCTGTCTGGGAGATTTGTCTGCGTCGACTACAACCACTGCGAGGACCAGCTCGAGCCGGAGCGCCCCAACGCATCGCCATCGAGCCGTTTCCCTCGCCGGGATCCGCCTCGGCCACCGCCTCACCTCGCTCGTCTCTGGCCTTCCCCGGCTACCCCGAGCCGCTCCTCGTCACCGCGGTGAGCCGCTACGCCGAATGCGCCCTCCATCTCTCCCTCTAGTCGTCCCTAGCACCGAATACGCTGAGTCCCGATTCCGGCCGCCGTCCGTGCTCGCCGTAGCCGCCGTTCCCGACCACCGTAGCTCGCGCCAGTAGGCTAGATCGACGCGGCGTGTTTCTCCCGTTCGAACGCAACCGGAATCGCGTGAAACGGTCCACCACAACGGTTTGCCGCCGCTCGCCGTGCTTCGCTGCCGCGTCTGGAGCTCGATGGAGCAGCTCCGGCGCCGGCTGCCAGCGTGGCGTTGCCTGGGGCCCACCTGGGTCACTGCCAGTGGGTCCCAGGGCCCCGTTTGACTGCGTTGACTTCAGTCAATGCGCGCACTGTTCATCGCTGACACTGACATGTGGGACCCGTCGACTAATTTCTGTTTACGGTTAATTAGTTAATACTGTTAGTTAGTTAGGTCACTGACAGGCTGGGCCCACTCACGAATTAACTTCTGTTAGTTTAAATTAACCTATAATCAGCCCTGGGTCACTGACCAGTGGGACCCACTGGTCAGGTTTGACCTGGCCCAGTCGGGTTTGACCGCTGACGTCACGGTGACGTCATGCTGACGTCACAATGCACTGTTTCGGATAATTCGGAATTAAATAATTCCAGAAATTCCAGAAAACCAATAAAACTTTGAAAAATCATATAAATTAAACCGTAACTCGGATGACAATAATTTATATATGAAAAATGATCAGAAAAATTTGAAGAATCCGAATATGCCACCCACATACCTGTCACACCCCTCTAACATACTGTACATGGAACTTTTTGCCCGATCTCGATAAATGAATAGTGCATGACCTTAATAAAATAAATCCAAATAAATTCCTAAATTATCTAAAGCAGTTAGATAGGCATTATATCACCTCTGCATATCATTTAGGCATGTCATGCATCGTTGTTGCATTGTTGCCGTGAATTTATTGTTTCTTCCCCCTCCTCTCCCGATAGACGCCGAGACCGCCGCCGACGCAGCTGTGTACGACTACGCTCCAGACGTGCAGCCTTCAGACGACCAGCCCCTCTCAGCAGAGCTTCCAGGTAAGTAACTCCCCTTGACGCATGCCTATATCACCTATTATCTCTTCCTCCTGCTTGCATTAGAATTTGCTGCTGCTATTGTTTTATCCTATTCTGATGCATAGCCTGTCCTTGTAACTGTTATTGATACCTGCCTGCTATCCGAGATGCTTAGTATAGGTTGGATGGTAAACCATCTGTGGCCCCTCTTCCTTGCTGTAGTTGCCCCGCTTTAGTACATGTGCCCCGATCGATGTGATCGAACAGGCTGAAAACAGCACTTCATCGCACATTCCCCCTAAGTTGACCGACTCTGCAGAGCTGGCATCGAGTGCCGAGGGTGATACCTCTTATCTCACTACCGATGATGCCTCTGTAGAATAGCTATCCGGTTGTGAGTTAGCAAGGGTGATTCCTCTATCATCACTTCCGATAAAGCTTCCGTCGTGCAACTCCTCAAGTGGGAATCCATCGAGGGTGATTCCTCGGATTCCTTCTCGATACTTTGGACACACGGTTACTTTGACCTTTGTTACAGGCGGGTCGACCCCGAGGGGTACCCGCGGGGAAATATGAAGTCGGGTTTGCCAGGAGGGCACTGGCGAGTGATACTGTGGCGGAACGACAGGGCAGGCGGAGACCACCCTGGTCGTGATCCGTGTATTACCAAGTTGGAGCGACAGAAATCCTGATCATCTCTGCGAGTTACTAAATACGCCTAACGGATTTGGGTATTTGATCTGAGTGGGTCGTTGGCCCTATACGCACTACCACCACGTGGGATAATGGTTATGGGACCCTCTACGTCGTATGTATCAGTCGAAAGCTCTTCAGACGTCACAGCTCAGACATGCGGGCTGATTGCTGGGGTGGGCTGGTTACGTCACTGTGTATATAGTGTCGCGCTTGGGCCCCGGCCAGTCACGCAACGTGCAGGAGTGCAAAGGGCGATGGCCCAAGACCCCTTCGCACTTAGGATTTAGACCGGCGTGCTGACCTCTCTGCTGAGCCTAGGTAGGACTGCGTCGTGTCGATCACCCGAGGCCGGGCATTACCCAGCAAGTGTGTCCGACCAGATGTGATCGAGCGTGTTGGGTAACAGTAGTGCACCCCTGCAGGGAAGTTATCTATTCGAATAGCCGTGTCCACGGTAATAGGACGCTCAGAGTTGTATCCTTATCTGCTACAACTACAAATGGATACTGCCACAATATTAAAATGTTACTACTGCTCTCGGGATCACTTTCTCACAGGGTAGTCGAGGAAAGATCTCAGGGCGTTACTAAAATATGTTTGATTATATATTATATTGCTCTACTCTCTTCTATTGCTGCAAGAAATGCTTCAAGATGCTAGTCTTCGATAGGCTAGGCCTTTCCCCCTCTGTTCTGGCATTTGTGCAGTTTACTCCAAAGATATAGCCCCATTCCTTTGATACCGATGCATAATTAGTATAGTTCTGATGTCAGTCTTGCGAGTACTTTGGATGAGTACTCACGGTTGCTTTGCTATCTTTTTCCCCATACCCGCTTGATACAATCAGACGACGGAGTCCCGGAGCCAGACACCACCGCAGGAGACTACTACCAGGAGAGCCCCGGAGGCACGTACTACTGGATTGAGCCAGCCGACCAGGAGTAGTTCGGAGGCTCCCAGGCAGGAGGCCTGCGCCTTTTCGATCAGATGTCGTTGTTTGTGCTAGCCTTCTTAAGGCAAACTTGACTAACTATGTCTGTACCCAGATATTACTTGTTTGTATGACTTATGTATTCGGGTCCTCGTGACCCCTGATTTGTAATATGATGATTTATGTTTAATTTGTGTTAAGAGTTGTGTTGTGATATCTTCCCGTGAGACTCTGATCTCGATCGTGTGCATTTGCGTGTATGATTAGTGCACGGTCGAGCAGGGGCGTCACAAGTTGGTATCAGAGCCGACTGCCTGTAGGAAGCCCCTTTCCATCTCCTTGGCCGAAGTTGAGTCTAGACTTTGAAAACTGTTTTACTAACATGGCTGTGTGGCTTACGGGCCCACGTCGCCAATGGGTGGTATTAGGATCTTTTATTCCGCACCTTTACTCTGGGATTCTACTCTCTCTTCTTTTCGGATTGAAAATTTTGCTAACTCTGACATTAGGTTCACGTGATCGCATCCACCTGGAGAGCTAGATTATCTGCACTTATTGCTTCCCATTGATCTGTTTAATCTGATCATCACATTTTCTTTTCCATTGGTCTGTTTAACCTTTCTTGTAACATAGCTTTTATCTGAGCAGTGATAATTTCCTGCTTAAGCCAACACCCCCAAATGATTGTCCTCTGACTTGCCTTGCTGTCGTGCTCTTGCAAGATGTCACTGCCTCCCTACTGTTAACCACACTACCCACAGTTCCACAGGATCGAAACCTGACTCTCCTGTACGTCCATGATCCAGTAGTTTTCCCCGACGTTGATGTAGCCTTTGCTATGTCCCGTTGTTGTATTCCCTATCACGTGCCTGTGCGCCGCCTAGTATGTCTAGCTGTTTGAATTTTCGAACTTATGTTGTCCGCATGTAACCGACCTTGTGTATGGATCTGTATGTCTTAATTGACTACTGTTATGAATCTATTGCACTACTTGTCCATTGTCGTATTACATCATGTTGTATCTGAACACTTGTAGTGGTTTTTACTAAACTACCCCTGTTGAACTTTAGCAGGATGGTTAGACCCGCAGGTCGTGGTCATGGCCGTGCTGCCAATGATCCACCCCCGCCAGACTATATGGCAGCTATGATGCAACAATTTGAGCTGAACCGCCAGTTTATGGTTGGAATCATGGCTCAGTTTCGAAACCAGAACCAGAATGCTCAGGATCAGCAACCTGCTCCAATAACTCTGCAGGAGTTTGTGCGTCTCAACCCTACTGTTTTTCGCAACTCAGAACAGCCACTGGATGCTGATGACTGGCTTCGCGACATCTCCTTCGAGATGGAATCTGCCAATGTCGCCCCTGACAGCCTCGTGACCTTTGCGACCTACTTCTTGAAGGGTCCAGTTGCCCAATGGTGGGACACCCACAGGCGTTCACTACCTGCTGGGATAGTCGTTACCTGGATCGAGTTTCAGACTGCTTTCCGTGCTCGCTACATTCCTTAGGGAATCATGGACCGGAAGAAAAGAGAGTTTCGCAACCTCACTCAGGGCAATAAAACTGTTGAAGCTTATCAGCGGGAATTCCTTACCCTATCCCGCTATGCCGAAGAAGACATTGCCACTGATGCTCGTAGACAGGAAAAATTCCGTGATGGACTCCACCCAGACCTCAAGCTTGCACTTGCTGTTCCTGACTTCACCGACTTTGCCACCCTCGTGAACAAGGCTATCCAGGTTGAGACCGCTCAGATGGAACACAAGAATGTCATCAAGCGCCACCATGACGTTGGCTCATCTTCGGGCTCGTCATCGCAGAAGCGCCGTATCTGGATTCCCAATAGCATGTACCATCCAACTGCACCTCCTCCACCGCCGGGATAGCCAAGATCTCAGGTTCCACTGCTTCGAACTCCTGCTCCCCGTCCCAGTGATGGGCTGTGCTTCAAGTGTGGCCGTCCAGGTCACCGTTCCAGAGAATGCCCTCAGAACCAGAATCAGCTTGCACTTCCCTCTGCTGGCCGTGGTAACAATCAACCCCACAACAATAATGCCAGGCCTTCTTATGGTCGTGGTCAAGCTTACCATGTTTGACCTGAATGAAGCTCAAGATCAGCTTGCTATTGTGAACGGTACTATCCTTGTTCACTCAGTACCACCTCCTATTTTAATTGATTCAGAAGTATCGTATTCATTCTATCATAAGCTTTTCCATACATGCATGGCATTAAATTTGAGGAATTGAAACGTTTCGGTCGTTCGCAACTTTTAAGGGGTAATTCCAGAAGGACTTCCCGGAATGCCCCGATCCTTTTCCCTTCTACCTCCTGAATTCTCGGGACGAGAATTTCTTTTAGTGGAGGAGAATTGTAACACCCCCATGTATTAACTACAGTGATCACCTCTTAATCATGCCAAGTCACCATGCATAACAGTGATTAATCATTATTGAAATCATATCTCATTTCAAATTCCAATTCAAATTGAAATTCAAATTTAAAGTGAAAATAAAAGTTGTTCCAATTTGGAAACTAAAATGTTCATTAAATAGCAAATAATCCATAACTAATTATGTTAAGAAAAACAACATCACCTAAATTACCTAGATGACCCTAACATCATCAAAACAGTACCAAGCAGCAATGTTTAATCCTTTTTCATTTAAATAAAATGCAAATGAAAACATCTGGACTGCAAATCTTTTTGTGGCAGTGCTAGATGTTGCACTGTATTTGTGTGGCTTGTTGGGGAACGGAGCATGAATTTCAAAAAAATTCCTACGCTCACGCAAGATCTATCCATGGAGATGCATCGCTACGAGAGGGGAGAGTGTGTCTACGTACCCTCGTAGACCGTTTAGCGGAAGCGTCTCACAACGCGGTTGATGTAGTCGAACAATCCTTCGAGCTCCACCGATTGAGTACCGAACGTACGGCACCTCCGAGTTCTACACACGTGCAGCTCGGTGACGTTCCTCGCCTTCTTGATCCAGCAAGACGTCAAGGTAGTAGATGAGTTCCGTCATCACGACGGCGTGGCGACGGTGACGGTGAAGTGATTTCGGCAGGGCTTCGCCTAAGCTCTCCGAAAATATGACCGAGGTGGAAAACGGAGATCGGGGCACCGCACACGGCTATGGGACAATTGTGTGTCTCCAAGGGGTGCCCCTCCTCCGTATATAAAGGAGGGAGAGGGGAGGAGGCTGGCCCTAGGGGCTGCGCCAACAGAGGGGAGTCCTACTAGGACTCCTAGTCCTAGTAGGATTCGGCCCCCCCTCTTGTTCCTTCTCATGGAGGGGGAAAGGGGGAAGGAGAGGGAGAAGGAAAGGGGGGCTGCGCCCCCTCCCCTTGTCCAATTCGGACTGCCCATGGGGGGGGGGGGCATCCCTTGTGGGCTGCCCTCTCTCTCCCCTATGGCCCATGTTGGCCCATCACTTTCCCCGGGGGGTTCCGGTAACCTCCCGGTACTCCGATAAATATCCGGAACTTCCCGGAACCATTCCGATGTCCGAATACCACCTTCCAATATATGAATCTTTACCTCTCGGACATTCCGAGACTCCTCGTCATGTCCGTGATCTCATCCGGGACTCCGAACAACATTCGGTCACCAATCACATAACTCATATAATACTATATCGTCATCGAACCTTAAGTGTGCGGACCCTACGGGTTCGGGAATGATGTAGACATGACCGAGACAACTCTCTGGTCAATAACCAACAGCGGGACCTGGATGCTCATATTGGTTCCTACATATTCCACGAAGATCTTTATCGGTGAACCTCATATGACAACATACGTTGTTCCCTTTTGTCCGGCGGTATGTTACTTGCCCGAGATTCGATCGTCGGTATCTAATACCTAGTTCAATCTCGTTACCGGCAAGTCTCTTTACTCGTTCCGTAATACATCTTCTTGCAACTAACTCTTTAGTCACGGTGCTTGCAAGGCTTCTGTGATGCTGTATTACCGAGAGGGCCCAGAGATACCTCTCCGATAGTCGGAGTGACAAATCCCAATCTCGATCCATGCCAACTCAACAAACACTTTCGGAGATACCTGTAGTGCACCTTTATAATCACCCAGTTACGTTGTGACGTTTGATACACCCAAAGTATTCCTACGGTATCCGGGAGTTGCATGATCTCATGGTCAGAGGAACGTGTATTTGACATAGTGAAAGCAATAGCAATAAACTGAACGATCATTTGCTATGCTAACGGTTGGGTCAAGTCCATCACATCATTCTCCTAATGATGTGATCCCATTATCAAATGACAACTCATGTCCATGGTCAGGAAATCTTGACCATCTTTTGATCAACGAGCTAGTCTAGTAGAGGCTTACTAGGGACTCAGTATTTGTCTATTATCCACACATGTATTAAGTTTCCGGTCAATACAATTCTAGCATGAATAATAAACCATTATCATGAACGGAGAAATATGATAATAAACACTTTATTAATTGCCTCTAGGGCATATTTCCAACAGTCTCCCACTTGCACTAAAGTCAATAATCTAGTTTACATCTCCATGTAATTAACATCCAATCAGTTCTAGGGCTGATCATGTTTTGCTTGTGAGAGAGGTTTTAGTCAACGGGTCTGCAATATTTAGATCCGTGTGTTCTTGGCAAATCTCTA
This sequence comes from Elymus sibiricus, assembly GCA_039707655.1. Classification (NCBI taxonomy): domain Eukaryota; kingdom Viridiplantae; phylum Streptophyta; class Magnoliopsida; order Poales; family Poaceae; genus Elymus; species Elymus sibiricus. The sequence continues at coordinate 110,369,102 of CM077670.1, forward strand.
TGTCATATGTAAGTGCTGCTACCACACTCTGCTTGGAGCTACTCCAAAACTGACTGTCCCACATTACGTATCCGGTCTGAGACTCATAGTCTTCTGGATCGGTGTTTAAAGCTTGCATCGACGTAACCCTTTACGACGAACTCTTTATCACCTCTATTCCCGAGAAATTCTTCCTTAGTCCTTTTCAGGTACTTCAGGATATTCTTGACCGCTGTCCAGTGATCTACTCCTGGATCACTTTGGTACCTTCCCACCAAGCTAATAGCGAGGCATACATCAGGTCTAGTACACAGCATGGCATACAAAATAGAGCCTATGACTGAGGCATAGGGGATGACACTCATCTTCTCTTTGTCTTCTGCCGTGGTCGGGTTTGAGTCTTACTCAATCTCACACCTTGCAATACAGGCAAGAACCATTTCTTTGACTGATCCATTTTGAATTTCTTCAAAATCTTGTCAAGGTATGTGCTTCGTGAAAGTCCTATGAGGCGTCTCAATCTATCTCTATAGATTTTGATGCCTAACATGTAAAACAACCTTTACCTAGATTTTCAAGTCTTACTCCACTTCACACCAGGCAAGAACTCATTTCTTTGAATTGATCCTATTTTGAACTTCTTCAAAAAACTCATCAAGATGTGTGAACTTTTATCAGGCGTTTTGATCTGTCTCCATAGATCTCGATGCCCAATCTGTGGATAACTCAAAAATAGGTTTTTATTGAAAACCTCCTTTCAATTCTTTATGCTTTCCAGAAATTCTACATCATTTCCAATCAACAATATGTCATCCACATATACTATTAGAAATGCTATAGAGCTCCCACTCACTTTCTTGTAAATACAAGTTTCTCCATAAACTTGTATAGACCCAAACGCTTTGATCACTTCATCAAAGCGAGTATTCCAGCTCCGAGATGCTTGCACCAGTCCATAGATGGATCGCTGGAGCTTGCATATTTTGTTAGCGCCTTTAGGATCGACAAAACCTTCCGGCTGTATCATATACAATTCTTCCTTAAGGAATCCGTAAAGGAATGCCGTTTTGACGTCCATTTGCCAGATTTCATAATCATAAAATGCGGCAATTGCTAACATAATTCTGACAGACTTTAGCATCGCTACGGGTGAGAAAGTCTCATCGTAGTCAACTCCTTGAACTTGGTGATAACCTTTAGCAACAAGTCAAGCTTTATAGACGGTGATATTACCATCAGCATCCGTCTTCTTCTTAAAGATCCATTTATTTTCAATAGCTCGCCGTTCATCGGGCAAGTCTACCAAAGTCCACACTTTGTTCTCATACATGGATCCAATCTCGGATTTCATGGCCTCAAGCCATTTGTCGGAATCCGGGCTTGCCATCGCTTCTTCATAGTTCGAAGGTTCATCGTTGTCTAGCAACATGTCCTCCAAGACTGGATTTCCGTACCACTCTGGTGCGGAACGTGTCCTGGTTGACCTTCGAAGTTCAGTAACAACTTGATCCGAAGTTTCATGATCATCATCATTAACTTCTTCTCTGGTCTGTGTCGATGTCACAGAAATTTCTTTCTATGGCGTACTACTATCCAGAGGAGGTACAATTACCTCATCAAGTTCTACTTTCCTCCCACTCACTTCTTTCGAGAGAAACTCCTTCTCTAGAAAGGATCCATTCTTTAGCAACGAAAACTTTGCCTTCGGATCTGTGGTAGAAGGTGTACCCAACGGTCTCTTTTGGGTATCCTATGAAGACGCACTTATCCGCTTTGGGTTCGAGCTTATTTGGCTGAAGCCTTTTGACATAAGCATCGCATCCCCAAACTTTCAGAAATGACATCTTAGGTTTCTTGCAAACCACAGTTCATACGGTGTCATCTCAACGGATTTAGATGGTGCCCTTGTTTAAAGTGAATGCAGCTGTCTCTAATGCATAACCCCAAAATGATAGTGGCAAATTGGTAAGAGACATCATAGAATGCACCATATCCAATAGAGTACGATTACGACGTTCAGACACACCATTACGCTGTGGTGTTCCATGTGGCGTGAGCTGTGAAACAATTCCACATTGTCTTAAGTGATTGCCAAACTCGTAACTCAAATATTCTCCTCCACGATCAGATCGTAAGAACTTTATTTTCTTGTTATGATGGTTCTCTACTTCACTCTAAAATTCTTTGAACTTTTCAAATGTTTCAGATTTATGCTTCATCAAGTAGACATAACCATATCTACTCAAATCATCAGTGAACGTGAGAACATAACGATATCCACCGCGCGCCTCAACACTCATCGGACCGCATACATCGGTATGTATTATTTCCAATAAGTTGGTTGCTCGCTCCATTGTTCCGGAGAACGGAGTTTTAGTCATCTTGCCAATAAGGCACGGTTCACATGTCTCAAATGATTCATAATCAAGAGATTCCAAAAACCCATTTGCATGGAGTTTCTTCATGTGTTTAACACTGATATGACCTAAGCGGCAGTGCCACAAATATGTGGTACTATCATTATCTTTTGGCATTCGTGTTATGAACATATGTATTACTACGATCAAGATTCAATAAACCTTTCATTTTAAGTGCATGATCATCAATGATATTATCCAAATAAATAGAATAACAATTATTCTCTGAAATTGAATAACCGTCTTGCAATAAACACTATCAGATATAATGTTCATGCTTAACGCAAGCACCAAATAACAATTATTTAGGTTCATCACTAATCCTGAAGGTAGAGAGAGCGTGGCGATGGTGATCATATCAACCTTGGAGACACTTCCAATGCACATCGTCACCTCGTTCTTAGCTAGCCCTCGTTTATTCCGAAGCTCCATGTTTCAAGTTGTAAGCAACTGAACAAGTATCAAATACCCAGGTGCTCCTACGAGTACTAGTAAGGTACATATCAATAACATGTATATCAAATATCTTTGTTGACATTGCCAGTCTTATTATCTGCTAGTTACTTTGGGGAAGTTCCGCTCCCTGTGACATTTCCCTTTGCAATGGGAGCACTAAATCTCGGGTTTGGTTCAGCCTTGGGTTTCTTCGCGTGAGCGGCAACTGTTTTACCGTTCTTCTTGAAGTTCCCTTTTCTTTCCCTTGCCCTTTTTGAAACTAGTGGTCTTATTAACCATCAACACTTGATGCTCCCTTTTTTGATTTCTACATCCGCAGATTGTAGTATCGCGAATAGCTTAAGGATCTTCTATCCCTTGCATGTTTATAGTTCATCATGAAGATCCAGTAGCTTAGTGATAGTGACTAGAGAACTCTATCAATCACCACTTTATTCGGAAGTCTAACTCCCACTTGATTCAAGTGTTTGAAGTACTCAGACATTCTGAGTACATGCTCACTAACGGAGTTGTTCTCCTCCATCTTGTAGCTATAGAACTTGTCGAAGGTGTCATACCTCTCGACCCGGGTGTGAGTCATGAAAAACAAATTTTCAGCCCTTGGAACATCTCATATGCTCCGTGTTGCTCAAAAACATATTTGGAGCTCCGGTTCTAAGCCGTAAAGTATGGCGCACTGAACTATCGAGTAGTCACCTTTTCTTGTCTGCCAGACGTTCATAACGTCCTCAAACGAAGCCGTAGGGGTATTTCATTGAGCGGTGCATTAAGGACATAAGCCTTCTGTGCAGCAGTGAGGACAATCCTCAGATCACGGACCTAGTCCGCATAGTTGCTTCCATCAACTTTCAACTTCGTTTTCTCTAGGAACATAATAAAAACAGGGGAACTACAGCGCGGTCTATTGATCTACAACATAAATTTGCTAAGACAAGTAAGACTATGTTCATGACAATTGAAGTTCAATTAATCAAATTACTTAAGAACTCCCACTTAGATTAACATCCCTCAAGTTGTCTAAGTGTAACATGATCCACATCAACTAAACCACGTCCGATCATCACGTGAGGTGGATTAGTTATCAATGGTGAACATCTTTCATGTTGATCATATCTACTATATGACTCATGTTCGACCTTTCGGTCTCTTGTGTTCCGAGGCCATGTCTGTACATGCTAGGCTCGTCAAGTTTAACCCAAGTATTCTGCGTGTGTAAAACTGGCTTACACCCGTTGTATGCGAACGAAAGAATCCATCACACCCGATCATCACGTGGTGCTTAGAAGCGTCGAACCTTCGCAACGGTGCATACTAGGGGAGAACACTTATCTTGAAATTTAGTGAAGGGATCATCTTATAATGCTACCGTCGTCCTAAGCAAAATAAGATGCATAAACGGATTAACATCACATGCAATTCAATATATGTGACATGATATGGCCATCATCGTCTTGTGCTTTTGATCTCCATCAGCAAAGCACCGTCATGATCTCCATCGTCACCGGGTTGACACCTTGATCTCCATCGTAGCGTCGTGACACCTTGATCTCCATCGTAGCGTCGTGGTCGTCTCGCCGATTATTGCTATTACTACTACTACTGCTAACTCATAGCGGTAAAGTAAAGAAATTACATAGCGTTGGCATTGCATACAATAAAGAGACAACCATAAGGCTCCTGCCGGTTGCCTGATAATTTACAAAACATGATCATCTCATACAACAACTTATATCACATCATGTCTTGACCATATCACATCACCAGCATACCCTGCAAAAACAAGTTAGACGTCCTCTACTTTGTTGTTGCAAGTTTTACGTGGCTGCTACGGGTTTGCAAGAACCGTTCTTACCTACGCAAAACCACAACGTGGTGTAGTGATTGCTTTTTGATCTTCTAAAAGAACCCTCTTCATTGAAACCGATTCAACTAAAGTGAGAGAGACAGACACCCGCCAGTCACCTTTATGCAACGAGTGCACGTAGCGGTGAAACCTGTCTCGCGTAAGCGTACGCGTAATGTCGGTCCGGGCCGCTTCATCTCACAATACCGCCGAATCAAGTAACAACTAGTAACGGCAAGCAATATGTATACACCCACGCCCACAACTCACTTGTGTTCTACTCGTGCAAATCACATCTACGCATAGACCTGGCTCGGATACCACTGTTGGGGAACGGAGCATGAATTTCAAAAAATTTCCTACGCTCACGCAAGATCTATCCATGGAGATGCATCGCTACGAGAGGGGAGAGTGTGTCTACGTACCCTCGTAGACCGTTTAGCGGAAGCGTCTCACAACGCGGTTGATGTAGTCGAACAATCCTTCGAGCTCCACCGATTGAGTACCGAACGTACGGCACCTCCGAGTTCTACACACGTGCAGCTCGGTGACGTTCCTCGCCTTCTTGATCCAGCAAGACGTCAAGGTAGTAGATGAGTTCCGTCAGCACGACGGCGTGGCGACGGTGACGGTGAAGTGATTCCGGCAGGGCTTCGCCTAAGCTCTCCGAAAATATGACCGAGGTGGAAAACGGAGATCGGGGCACCGCACACGGCTATGGGACAATTGTGTGTCTCCAAGGGGTGCCCCTCCTCCGTATATAAAGGAGGGAGAGGGGAGGAGGCTGGCCCTAGGGGCTGCGCCAAGAGAGGGGAGCCCTACTAGGACTCCTAGTCCTAGTAGGATTCGGCCCCCCCTCTTGTTCCTTCTCATGGAGGGGGAAAGGGGGAAGGAGAGGGAGAAGGAAAGGGGGGCTGCGCCCCCTCCCCTTGTCCAATTCGGACTGCCCATGGGGGGGGGGGGCGCGCCATCCCTTGTGGGCTGCCCTCTCTCTCCCCTATGGCCCATGTTGGCCCATCAGTTTCCCCGGGGGGTTCCGGTAACCTCTCGGTACTCCGATAAATATCCGGAACTTCCCGGAACCATTCCGATGTCCGAATACCACCTTCCAATATATGAATCTTTACCTCTCGGACATTCTGAGACTCCTCGTCATGTCCGTGATCTCGTCCGGGACTCCGAACAAACTTCGGCCACCAATCACATAACTCATATAATACTATATCGTCATCGAACCTTAAGTGTGCGGACCCTACGGGTTCGGGAATGATGTAGACATGACCGAGACAACTCTCTGGTCAATAACCAACAGCGGGACCTGGATGCTCATATTGGTTCCTACATATTCCACGAAGATCTTTATCGGTGAACCTCATATGACAACATACGTTGTTCCCTTTTGTCCGGCGGTATGTTACTTGCCCGAGATTCGATCGTCGGTATCTAATACCTAGTTCAATCTCGTTACCGGCAAGTCGCTTTACTCGTTCCGTAATACATCATCTTGCAACTAACTCTTTAGTCACGGTGCTTGCAAGGCTTCTGTGATGCTGTATTACCGAGAGGGCCCAGAGATACCTCTCCGATAGTCGGAGTGACAAATCCCAATCTCGATCCATGCCAACTCAACAAACACTTTCGGAGATACCTTTAGTGCACCTTTATAATCACCCAGTTACGTTGTGACGTTTGATACACCCAAAGTATTCCTACGGTATCCGGGAGTTGCATGATCTCATGGTCAGAGGAACGTGTATTTGACATAGTGAAAGCAATAGCAATAAACTGAACGATCATTTGCTATGCTAACGGTTGGGTCAAGTCCATCACATCATTCTCCTAATGATGTGATCCCATTATCAAATGACAACTCATGTCCATGGTCAGGAAATCTCGACCATCTTTTGATCAACGAGCTAGTCTAGTAGAGGCTTACTAGGGACACAGTATTTGTCTATTATCCACACATGTATTAAGTTTCCGGTCAATACAATTCTAGCATGAATAATAAACCATTATCAAGAACGGAGAAATATGATAATAAACACTTTATTAATTGCCTCTAGGGCATATTTCCAACATGGCTAAGTCACCTATTTTACAAAAGTGAAATGGTGGCCACACATTTTACTAAACAGAAATTATAGAAGAAAAACAGAAAAGAATAAAGAAAAGGGCAGAGGGGCACTGTGCCTGTGGGCTTCAAGTGGGTACAGTGCGGCCCAGCCCACTGGCCGAGGCCTTTCCCCTACCTCTCGCCGCCGCGCGTGCGCGCCCGAGTCCATCTCGCCGTCCACGCCCGCCCGCCGCGCGGATGTCGACAACGGGGCACTACAGGAACCCTAGAGTGGATAAGGAGGCCCCGCGCACCCCGCCGTCGAACCCTGGCCTTCTTTCTTTCTCCCCCTCGCTTGGTTTCTTCTCCACCACGGCCAACAGAATAGCCGACGCCATGGCCGCCATCGTGCACGTGGCCCCCGATCTCCCCGGCGCGTGCTAGCCTGTCTGGGAGATTCGTCTGCGTCGACTACGACCACTGCGAGGACCAGCTCGAGCCGGAGCGCCCCAACGCATCGCCATCGAGCCGTTCCGCTCGCCGGGATCCGCCTCGGCCACCGCCTCACCTCGCTCGTCTCCGGCCTTCCACGACTACCCCGAGCCGCTCCTCGTCACCGCGGTGAGCCGCTACGCCGAATGCGCCCTCCATCTCTCCCACTAGTCGTCCCTAGCACCGAATACGCCGAGTTCCGATTCCGGCCGCCGCCCGTGCTCGCTGTAGCCGCCGTTCCCGACCATCGTAGCTCGCGCCAGTAGGCTAGATCGACGCAGCGTGTTTCTCCCGTTCGAACGCAACCGGAATCGCGCGAAACGGTCCACCACAGCGGTTTTCCGCCGCTCACCGTGCTTCGCCGCCGCATCTGGAGCTCGCCGGAGCAGCTCCAGCACCGGCTGCCAGCGTGGCGTGGTCTGGGGCCCACCTGTGTCACTGCCAGTGGGTCCCAGGGCCCTGTTTGACTGCGTTGACTTCGGTCAACGCGCGCACTGTTCATCACTGACACAAACATGTGGGACCCGTCGACTAATTACTGTTTACGGTTAATTAGTTAATATTGTTAGTTAGTTAGGTCACTGACAGGCTGGGCCCACTCACGAATTAACTTCTGTTAGTTTAAATTAACCTATAATCAGCCCTGGGTTACTGACCAGTGGGACCCACTGGTCGGGTTTGACCTGGCCCAGCCGGGTTTGACCGCTGACGTCACAGTGACGTCATGCTGATGTCACATTGCACTGTTTCGGATAATTCAGAATTAAATAATTCCAGAAATTCCAGAAAATCAATAAAACTTTGAAAAATCATATAAATTAAACCGTAACTCGGATGAAAATAATTTATATATGAAAAATGATCAGAAAAATATGAAGAATCCGAATATGCCACCCACATACCTGTCACACCCCTCTAACATACTGAACATGGAACTTTTTGCCCGATCTCGATAAATGAATAGTGCATGACCTTAATAAAATAAATCCAAATAAATTCCTAAATTATCTAAAGCAGTTAGATAGGCATTATATCACCTATGCATATCATTTAGGCATGTCATGCATCGTTGTTGCATTGTTGCCATGAATTTATTATTTCTTCCCCCTCCTTCTCTCCCGATAGACGCTGAGATCGCCGCCGACGCAGCTGTGTATGACTACGCTCCAGACGAGCAGCCTTCAGACGACCAGCCCCTCTCAGCAGAGCTTCCAGGCAAGCAACCCCCCTTGACGCATGCCTATATCACCTATTCTCTCTTCCTCCTGCTTGCATTAGAATTTGCTGCTGCTATTGTTTTATCCTATTCTTAGTATAGGTTGGATGGTAAACCATCTGTGGCCCCTCTTCCTTGCTGTAGTTGCCCTGCTTTAGTACCAGTGTCCCGATCGATGTGATTGAACGGGCTGAAAACAGCACTTCATCGCACATTCCCCCTCAGTTGACCGACTCTGCAGAGCTGGCATCGAGTGCCGAGGGTGATACTTCTTATCTCACTACCGATGATGCCTCTGTAGAATAGCTATCCGGTTGTGAGTTACCAAGGGTGATTCCTCTGTCATCACTTCCGATAAAGCTTCCGTCGTGCAACTCCTCAAGTGGGAATCCATCGAGGGTGATTCCTCGGATTCCTTCTCGATACTTTGGACACACGGTTACTTTGACCTTTGTTACAGGCGGGTCGACCCCGAGGGGTACCTGCGGGGAAATATGAAGTCGGGTTTGCCAGGAGGGCACCCGTGAGTGATACTGTGGCGGAACGACAGGGCAGGCGGAGACCACCCTGGTCGTGATCCGTGTGTTACCAAGTCGGAGCGACAGAAATCCTGATCGTCTCTGCGAGTTACTAAATACGCCTAACGGATTTGGGTATTTGATCTGAGTGGGTCGTTGGCCCTATACGCACTACCACCACGTGGGATAATGGTTATGGGACCCTCTACGTCGTATGTATCAGTCGAAAGCTCTTCAGACGTCACAGCTCAGACATGCGGGCTGATTGCTGGGGTGGGCTGGTTACGTCAGTGTGTATACAGTGTCGCGCCTGGGCCCCGGCCAGTCACGCAACGTGTAGGAGTGCAAAGGGCGATGGCCCAAGACCCGTTCGCACTTAGGATTTAGACCGGCTTGCTGACCTCTCTGCTGAGCCTAGGTAGGACTATGTCGTGTCGATCACCCGAGGCCGGGCATTACCCAGCAAGTGTGTCCGGCCAGATGTGATCGAGCATGTTGGGTAATTGTAGTGCACCCCTGCAGGGAAGTTATCTACTCGAATAGACGTGTCCACGGTAACAGGACGCTCGGAGTTGTATCCTTATCTGCTACAACTACAAATGGATACTACCACAATATTAAACTGTTGCTACTGCTCTCGGGATCACTTTCTTACAGGGTAGTCGAGGAAGGATCTCAGGGCGTTACTAAAATATGTTTGATTATATATTATCTTGCTCTACTCTCTTCTATTGCTGCAAGAAATGCTTCAAGATGCTAGTCTTCGATAGGCTAGGCCATTCCCCCTCTGTTCTGGCATTTGTGCAGTTTAGTCCAAAGATATAGCCCCATTCCTTTGATACCGATGCATAATTAGTATAGTTCTGATGTCAGTCTTGCGAGTACTTTGGATGAGTACTCACAGTTGCTTTGCTATCTTTTTCCCCATACCCGCTTGATACAATCAGACGACGGAGTCCCGGAGCCAGACACCACCGCAGGAGACTACTACCAGGAGAGCCCCAGAGGCACGTACTACTGGATTGAGCCAGCCGACCAGGAGTAGTTCGGAGGCTCCCAGGCAGGAGGCCTGCGCCTTTTCGATCAGATGTCGCTGTTTGTGCTAGCCTTCTTAAGGCAAACTTGACTAACTATGTCTGTACCCAGATATTACTTGTTTGTATGACTTATGTATTCGGGTCCTCGTGACCCCTGATTTGTAATATGATGATTCATGATTAAATTTGTGTTAAGAGTTGTGTTGTGATATCTTCCCATGAGACTCTGATCTCGATCGTGTGCATTTGCGTGTATGATTAGTGCACGGTCGACCAGGGGCGTCACACAACACCTCGATGGTGTAAGTAGCATGTCCTAAAAAAGGCAAAGAAGAACCTGGGAGTGTTGTACGACAAGAAGCCAGAGTCCAAGAAAGATTTTCAAATGTGGTGCATCAAGAACAGTTGCGCTCAAATGCTAATGAAATATGGTTTGTAGAAACACCCCTTCCTGACACAGGTATTTGAGGTGTGATCCAAGTGGGTGAAGCCATACTTCATGGGCGTGTTCTTCACTAAGATGACTAGCACCTAGCGCGAGAGCGTGAATCACATGCTGAAAGATTATGTGTCGTCGGGGTGTTGAATGCATCTATTTGCTAAGCAGTTTGAAAAGATACTGATCGACCGAGATTCTGACGAAAGCTACCAGGAGAAGCACACAGCTATAGTAAGTTTTTTTTAATTGTAATATACTTTGTAAAGAGTTTTTTTTTTCATGGACTTATGTTTTAGTTTTATGATAGGATGGCATTGTGCTGAAGGGTAATTGGCCACTTGAACGACATGCATGCAAGATTTACACACGGGCCATGTTCGAAAAGTTCGGAGAATCGCTGTATAAGGTTGGTTCCCACATAACAGAAGAGGTGGTCCCCCAAAGGAAGTACCTTGTAAGCCATGTCGACGTCGTGTCTAGGCAAGCTTGGTGCAAAGTTGTGTTTGTTGTTGAGGTGGGCGAGGATCTTGGAGAGTTTGTGTGCGAGTGTGGATTTTATGCTCACGCAGGGATGTTATGCTGCCACGTCGTAAATGTATGACCGATTTTTCATTATTTTAAAAAGGGTACTATTGCAAATTTTGATTAATTTGTACTCTTCATGCAAACTGAAAACATTTTATTTGCAGGTTATGCTAGATGTCTGTTTTGGAGATACCGAAAAAGCACATCATGAAGAGGTGAACGATGGACGGGTGTGAATTTTTGCCCGATGATCTGGTTATGTACCAAAATGACCACTGTTGTCTGAAAGCTGATACATACAGGCACTCAAGGTTATACCATGCTTCTCTGGCGCTCGTCGCCAAAAGGATGCAAATGTGCAGTCGCACGAGGCGGCGATGTTACTGCTGCATCCACTACAAAATTTGCTCTATTTTCCGACGTCTCACTTGTGTCACGTATAACCGTTTTTTGTCACAAAAAATGTACTGGCAACGTTTTCTGGCCGTCACCCCCACCGTCATCAAAGCGCCGTCATAAAAAATAAAATTTTGATGGTACCACTTTTTCGTCACGCAAGATCGCATTTTAGGTGACGAACCAAAAAATGTCACAGACGGCCGTTTTCGGTGACGTCCCAGAATGTCACATATGATAGCCCAATCTGTCGCCTAAGATTGGCAACGATAATCCGTCACCGGTGATCCGTTCGGGGCTTGACCGGTCAAATATTCTGACAGGTGGGGCCAGCAGTTGCTGACGTGGATTCCATGTGGGTCCGCCGTGGGTTTTATCACCCACGGTCCCATCAGTAATAACTCGGCGTCAGTTTTGGCCGGTCAATGCTGCTGACATATGGGCCCAGAAGATGCTGACGTGGCTGCTGACATGTGGGACCAGGCATTGTCTTTTCGGTGACGATGTGTCATCTGACCGGTCAACTGTTCTAACATGTGGGCCCATTGTTGTGCTGACATGGATGCTGGCATGCGGGTCCATACGTGGGCGGCATGGCTTCTTACTTTTGGGTCCATACGCTTGTGACGCTGTTCATGACCGTCACAGTATTTAGGCGCGGTCAATTTGTCTTATATTGCAATTGGCGGCCACATTTGATACAAAATTAATTTTTTTAAATAAATTTAATATGAATTCGTGCAAAATTTGAATTTCAATCCAAATTAAGCACTTGCCGCTTTTACTAAACCGCAAACTTCACAATTGTCAAACAAACTGTCTAAGACATTACAATAGCCAACCATGGATCACAGCCGTAGTATAAAAATTAGACACATATGACTTAGTTTCAGTGCTCACATCTCATAGGATCCTGGTGACGCAATCCGGGCGATGAACTTTAGCAATCCATCAATATCATCAAGCCTCTTTTCGAGATCCAATGTTTTCACTTCCTTCGCATTCTTGACGAGCTCAGGTTCTTCTTATTACTCTAAAGGGGCAGTGTTCATTGATTCAACACGGTTATGCAGATATAACAGGCCCAAATTCTTATCGATAGAGAGATTAAATAAAATTGATCAAAAATACAAAAGTCTAAAAAATGAGGCCTTGGGATATCAAACCCATGATCATTACGGTTGTAGCATTAGTTCCAGTGCCATCCACGCTATACATTCGAGTGTTGATTTTCTGGGATTGTAACATATATTAAAGAAGTAGCTAATTCATTACCTTTCGACCATCGGATGGATGATCGACGCCTCGCCTATGTCTGCCTCCTCGCATCCCTTGTCAACCACCTCCACTGCGTTCCCACTAGTTCAAGTTTGCACCAGTTCACACTAGGCAACCGCACAATATAAGAAGCGGATCCATCTACAGTACCAGCGAATCCTACAAAAAACACCACAACCCCCTTTCCATCGACGATGGCACGCATGCCCCCCTCCCGCCGCCCCTACATCTCCATGGTCGGCGACACACTGCATAGGTCACCACAACCCCCCAATGGCGAGCCCAACCGAACCCACCCACTCCTGACTCTGACCCGGCACCAGCCGGTGCTGCATTCGGTCCGCCCCCCCTCAGCGACGGCTCCGGGTCAGGCACTCGGATCATCCTCGAGGAAGAGAAAACTCATGGCCGAGGAGATGGGCAACGGTGACCGTGAACGGGCCCCACAGCAACAGCGCCTCGTCAACACATAGGAGGACCGCACCGTCGAGGTCTTCCATGAAGTAGATGAGGTAGGCCGCGAGTGTGACCGCCTCTTGGAGCAATTCGACGTGCTCTGGGAGGCAGCCCGCCACAAAGTGGTAGACATGCACCGCGAGCTTGACGAAGTCGGGCCAAGATTACAGGAGCTCCGCCGCGCTGTCGCCGAAGCAGAGATCGATGCAGCATACAAGATCTCCAACGCGATAGCGCGCGCCAAAAAAACCATCCGTGATGCAGAACGAGCCGCCGAGGAGGGCATCATTGTGGCCAGCAGCAAGCTTTCCGCGGCCACGTCATATGCGGAAGATAGTATCCGCCATACATATGCGAATGTAGTGGAACGATCAAAGCGTTGAGGGCCGACGAGGAGGACAGCGACATCGACTGGGATGACGACGACGACTCGGACGGTGACAAGGAGGAGGACGGCAGCGTAAGTTCAAGTAGTTATGTTAGTTTCTAGAAATATGCATGTTATAATTACGTATGAACTTCTGCATATCTTGTAATGATATTAAGTATTATCTTTATGTTTTATGAAGTAGTCCATTGAATTCTCTCATCTCCAGTCTAGTTTCAATCTTAATCGTGGCAAGCAATGACATTTCATCCAGTTTAGGCGGTGACCACGCCATCGGCATGTTATTCGGGCGGTCACCGCGATGAAGGCCTCAGTTCCTTGGCTCAAACCGTTGGGCTAATTTTTTTTTCTGCTAATGGGTTATTTCTGCCCCTGTCAAGTGGCCCCACACAGCGGAGGCGACAACTATAATTACAAGTATATATTTTGTGATTTGGCCCCACACAGATAATTTTGATATAGTCAAATGAGATCTTAAAAAAATCACTAGTTTTCAAATTATTTTCTGCGACACTACAAATCATCGTAGAATAAGCACATGCCTAATGGCGCCCAATACCGTCCCCAAAAATTAGGCCAGAACGTCGACAAAGTTGCCGAGTGTGCTGCCCCAGGAGGAAAACACCTTGTGACGGTGGACCACCACAGAAAATGATTTTAGGCGACGGTTTGTTCTTTTTCACCTGGGTTTTTGTCACTGAATAGAGCAAATTTTGTAGTGATCAAGCAAGTGCGGAGCTAGAGCCACTGTGTGCGGTCAGAGATGGAATGAGTGTGGCAGATAGGGAGGCCGCGACAAAAGCTTTAGCATGCTAGTAGAATAGCATGATGGCTCAATGGGATAATTGCGGCGAGGGGTCTACATTGAGCCGAGCACCAATGAAGAAACGGCTGACTGGATGGCCAACTAATAGCAAAGATAAAGCTCCATACGAGCAGAGTGTGAAGCGGAGTCGTTTCTGTAAAATTTGTCGCGGCCAAGTTCACAAGAGTACCACATGCCCTGAGCGTGGTGACATGCCTAAGCCTCCGAGGAAGGAACCAAAATGTTTGAACTGCAGTGTGCTTGGGCATAGGAAGAATAGTTGTGCTAAGGCGCACAATGTGATTTGAGAGTACATTCGTATAAGTTTGGGGTCGTCGGTTGTCCTTGATATGTACTAATTTTGAGTAAATAGCATAAAACTACTACAATTCGGGTTAGGGTTCCAAAAAACTACCGAATTTTAATTTTTCGCTGACAACTACCAAGTCTGAGGTCGGCTGTTTCAAAAAACGCAAAACGTCGAGTGTTTCACAATTGATCATGATTATGACAAGTTGGGCCCGCACCTAAACCAACCATCTGTTTGACAGTTTGTTTGACCGTTGATAACCCACAAGTATAGGGGATCGAAACAGTTTTTGCGTGTAGTATTTCACCTAGATTTATTGATTCGACACAAGGGGAGCCAAACAATATTTGTGAGAATTAGCAGTTGAGTTGTCAATTCAATCACACCTGGAGAATTAAATATCTGCAGCAAAGTGTTTAGTAGCACAGTAATATGATAGTTTTGATAGTTGTAGTAATAGTAGCACAGTAACAGTAACAGTAACAGTAGCAGTTTTGTAGTGATTGTAACAGCAGCAACAACGAAAGTAACTTAGCAAAGATCAATATGCGAAAAGCGTAGGCATTGGATCGGTGATGGATAATTATGTTGGATGACATTCATCATATAACAGTCACAACCTAGGGCTATACACAATAGCTCCAATTCATCAATGTAATGTAGGCATGTATTCCGTATATAGTCATACTTGCTTATAGTAAGAACTTGCATGACATCTTTTGTCCTACCCTCCCGTGGCAGTGGGGTCCATAAGGAAATCTAAGGGATATTAAGGCCTCCTTTTAATAGAGAACCGGAACAAAGCATTAACACATAGTGAATACATGAACTCCTCAAACTACAGTAATCACCGGAAAGAATCCCAATTATTGTCACCTTGGGGTATGCGGATCATAACACGTAATAGGTGCATACAACTTGCAATATAGGATCAAGAACACAAATATATTCATGAAAACATATAGGGTTCAGATCTGAAATCATGGCTCTCGGGCCCTAGTGACAAGCATTAAGCATAGCAAAGTCATAGCAACATCAATCTCAGAACATAGTGGATACTAGGGATCAAAGCCCTAACAAAATGACTCAATTACATGACAAATCTCATCCAACCCATCACCGTCCAGCAAGCCTACAGAGAAATTACTCACACACGGTGGTGAGCATCATGAAATTGGTGATGGAGGATGGTTGATGATGACGACGGCGTCGAATCCCCCTCTCCGGAGCCCCGAACGGACTCCAGATCAGCCCTCCCGATGAAGAACATGAGGTGGCGGCGGCTCCGTATCGTAAAATGCGATGAAACTTCTCCTCTATTTTTTCTCAGGAAAAGTGAATTTATAGCGTGGGAATTTGGTCAGACGGCCGCCTGTGGGCCCCACAAGGCATCAGGGCGCGCCCTAGGGGGGTCGTGCCCTGTTGCCTTGTGGGCAACAGGTGGCCCCTCTGCTGTTGATTCTTGCGTCAGTAATTTTTATTTATTCCATAAAAAATCTCCAAAAATTTTCATCCAATTCCGAGAACTTTGATTTCTGCACAAAAACAACACCATGGTAGTTCTGCTGAAAACAGCGTCAGTCCGGGTTAGTTTCATCCAAATCATGCAAATTAGAGTCCAAAACAAGAGCAAAAGTATTTGGAAAAGTAGATATGACGGAGACGTATCAACTCCCCCAAGCTTAACTCATTGCTTGTCCTCAAGCAATTCAGTTGACAAACTAAAAGTGATAAAGAAAAACTTTTACGAACTCTTTTGTTCTTGTATCCGTATATAAGCTTAAATAGCACCCAAGTTTTCTGCAAAGATCATGAACTAACCGTGCTCATAATAACACTTAGGAATTATATTTACTCATATCAATGGCATAATCAACTAGCGATCAATAATAACATATCTCAAATGCCGACAATTTGTCAAAACAATCATGATATAATATGATAACATGGTATCTCGCTAGCCCTTTCTGAGACCGCAAAACATAAATGCAGAGCACCTCCAAAGTTCAAGCAGCGACTAAACATTGTAATTCAGGGTAGAAGAGATCCAGTCATGATGCACACAACATTAACTATACTCAATGCATAAGGATAACAATAGTGCTCTCAGGATTGGTGCTTATAATGAGAAGGTGAGACTCAACAATAAAAGTAAAATAACATAAAAGTAAATGGATAAGCCCTTCGCAGAGGGAAGCATGGATTTGCAGAGGTACCAGAGCTCGAAGCTTAAATCAGAGATGAAAAATAATTTTGGGAGGTGCACTTTTCCTGTCAACATCATGACCGAGAATTTTCAATATCTTCCATGCTAAACACATTATAGGCGGTTCCCAAGCGGAAAGGTAAAGTTTACTCCCCCTCCACCATACCAACACAAGCCATGGCTAGCCGAATCCTCGGGTGCCCTCCATACCAACAACTTTCCGGGGGAGTTTGTTTGCATTATGTATTTTTGATTTGAGCATAGGACTGGGCATCCCAAATACCAGCCTCTCTCGTGCAATGACAAGTGAATAAACACTCATCTTGAGAATAACCCGCTTAGCATGGAAGATACTGACCATCCCCTGTCGCTCCATGAGCGGTACGGGCGCACAAAACGGATGTTTATTTGAATGATTAGAGGTGGCACATGCAAATTTACTTGGAATGGCAGAGTAATACCGCATATAGGTAGATATAGTGGACTCATCTGGAACAACTTTGGTTTAAGGATTTTGGATGCACGAGCAGTATTCCCGCTTATTACAGGCGAAGGCTAGCAAAGAGGTTGAGAAGCGACCAACTAGAGAGCGAAAACGGTCATGATCATGCGTTGAGAATAATTAACATTGAATACTAGCATGAGTAGGATATAGTAACCCTGAACATAAATATCGTGGAGGCTATGTTGGTTTTGAATCAACTACATGCATGAACATGTGCCAAGTCAAGCCACTTGAAACATTCAGAGGAGGATACCATATTAACATACTACATCATAACCATTTTAATGCATGTTGACATCCAAGATAAATCATTATCCACTCCTAGCTACTTAAGCATGGCATGAGCAACTATAATCTCTAATTGTCATCACAAACATGTTTACTCATAATATGCTGAATCATGGATGCTGAGTTAAACATATTTACAAAAACAAAAACAAGAAGAGTTCATACCAGCCTTTCCTTGCCACAGTCACTTCATCAAATCATCTTCATTATTGCCTTTCACTTGCACGACCGAATGATGTGAAAATAATTATAGTGCAAGAGTGCAGTGGACCAAGCTAGAATCTGCAAACATTTTATTCAAGGGAGAAGACAAGGTAATATTGGCTCTTCGTTAGATCAACAATAAAGCATATGAGAGCTACTCAACATTTTCATCGTGGTCTTCTCCCTACGACGACTCGACGAAAAGAAAAGAAATTCAGAGAAATACACTGAAATATTTTTGGAGTTTTTAGTTTTTCTGAAGGAAACAAATTAAAGAAGAAAAACGAAAAGTGAGAAAAACTATTTACATGGGAGAACTCCCAACAAGCAAAGGAAGAAAAGAGAAATCTTTTTGGGTTTTCTTTTAATACTACAAACTAACAAACAAGAATGAAAAACCGAAAAGAAGCGAGAATTTTTTTTGGGTTTTTGAAGTTTTTCAAACACACAAGAAGAAAGCAAAAATAAAACTAACATGGCTATACAATGAAAAAGGATGAACACCGACAACTGGAATGAATGTGTGAACATGAATGTAATGTCGGTGAGAGATACGTACTCGCCCAAGCTTAGGCTTTTGGCCTTGCTTGGTAATCACCACCCGCAGTATCTATCAGGACCGGGTGGATAGTACTGGGGCGGAGGCACTTGAGGGTCCCACTGCTGGACCTCGTTCTCCGCTGCGGCCAGCTCGTTCCTGTAAGCAGTGATGTCTGCCGGCATGATGGTGTATCCGTTCCTGGCATGAGAGTCAAACAAAGAGGGTGCAGGCAACGGAATAATATCGCGAGTTCTTTCACTGAACATCAGGTTATAACGAATATATTGAGGAGGTTCAGGTTCATCAATAAAGTGGTGATCAATCATGCACTGTTGGTCTAAATAAACCTTAGGCAGCAAGTAGTCATTTGGGTGGATAGCAACATTAAAACGTTTCGCAAGACGCGAAGCATAAATACCGCCATGGACTTTACCCTTAGTCATGTTGGTGTGCAGGCGGCGTGCAATGATAGCTCCCAAGCTAAAAGTATTATCGACGTGAATAGCACGACGCAAGATGGCGAGGTCAGGGGCACTGAGCGTACCACCTTCCTCCTTAGCAGTCAAGCATTTCCCTATGAATAAGGCAAAGTAGTGCACAGGAGGAAAATGCAGGCTAGTAACACGGGCTTTCGACACACCCCTAAATTCCCCCATAGTCAAAGTTCGAAGGAAGTCCTCGAACTCCTCAGGCCGAGGCTCCCTCAAATCCCCATCAGAAGGGATCAAGCATATCTCACAAAACTCATTTAGCGTTAACTCATGATGTTCAGCATATAAATCGAAACGCACCATGGGGATATCGAGCCAAGGCATGAAATAAAAATTTTGCACGAAGGAATTTGTAAGGATGTGGTGCTGGTCACACTCATTTGCGAGGAAGTCGGTCAGCCTGGCGTTCGCAACAAATTGTGCGAACTCTTGACGGAACCCGGCTTCGTTCATAAAGGTGTTGTGTGGCCACTCGCACGGTCGGACCTCCGTCCTGCGCGGAATGTTGAGGTCGTGGTCATAGGCATCCCAAGGACACCCTTGGAGCTTCGGCTCGAAGAAGCCCTCCGAAGAAAGTTCATTTTCCTAAAAACAAATTTCTGAAAAAAAATTGGACCACAAAAAGATGTTAAAAAAACTTCACAAGACTGATAGCAACTACTCATACAAGTGCCTAGAGGCTATATCAAGCATTCAAACTACTTAGAACTCAAAGAATTTAACATGCAAGCTCATTTTCAGTAGCACCAATAGCAGCAATTTATGTAAAATATAATCCACTAAAGCAAAAACTAATTGGAGCAATGGGAGATTCACATACCAAGGAGCAATCCCTCAAAACAGTTTCAGAAACGGAGCTCCGAGCAAAGAGATCGAAAATCTTAGGTTTGGGAGCAAGAACATGAGAGAGAGAGCTACCACGATTTTTTCTGGAGGTAGGAGATGAAGTGGGCTGAATAGATAAGTGAGTGGGTCCCTGTGGGGCCCACAAGGCATCTTGGCGCACCCTGGGGGGTGGTCGTGCCCTATTGCCTTGTGGGCAATAGGTGCACCCCCCTGGGTTGATTTCAGTGCCAAAAATTCTTATATATTCCAAAAAAAATCATGTTAGAATTGTATTGCATTCTGAGCACTTTTATTTCTGGGCCTTTTTTATTGCACGGATAATTCAGAAAATAGGATAATCATGGCATTTTATTTTATTTAACTATAAATAACAGAAAGCAAACTAAGATTACAGAAAGTTGTGCTTACTAAATTCATCGACCACATGCCCTTCAAAAAGAATCCATTAATAAGGTTGATCAAGTCTTATTAACAAACTATTTCTGAGTGACATGAAACCGAAGAATTTTTGTATAACACTAAGTTACCTCAACGGGGATATGCATCTCCCCAACAATAAGAATTTCATATTTCTTTTTGACAGTAGGAAGAGGAAATTTGAATCCCCCAATAGTGATTGTCGAAACCTTTTCAATACAATTGATACCATTCACTGAAGTTTGTTTCTTAGGGAAATAAACCGTATGCTCATTACCATTGACTTGAAAAGTGACCTTGCTTTTATTGCAATCAATAACAGCCCTTGCAGTATTCAAAAAGGGTCTTCCAAGGATAATCGACATGTTGTCGTCCTCGGGCATATCAAGTATAACAAAGTCTGTTAAGATAGTAACATTTGCAACAACAATGGGCACATCCTCACAAATTCCAATAGGTATAGCAGTTGATTTATCAACCATTTGCAAAGATATTTCAGTAGGTGTGAGTTTATTCAAATCAATTCTTCTATGTAAAGAGAAAGGCATAACACTAACACCGGCTCCCAAATCACGTAGAGCAGTTTTAACATAACTTGTTTTGATGGAGCATGGTATAATAGGTATTCCCGGATCTCCTAACTTTTCAGTTACTCCACCCTTAAAAGAATAATTTGCAAGCATGGTGGAAATTTCAGCTTCAGGTATCTTTCTTTTATTAGTGACAATATCTTTCATGTATTTAGCATAGGGAGACATTTTCAACATATCAATCAAGCGAGTGCGCAAAAAGACAGGTCTAAGCATTTCAACAAAGCGCTCAAAATCTTCCTCATCCTTGTTTTTAGATGGTTTAGTAGGAAAAGGCATAGGTTTTTGAACCCATGGTTCTCTTTCCTTTCCATGTTTTCTAGCAACAAAGTCTCTTTTGTCATATCTTTTATTCTTAGGAGGTGGGTTATCAAGATCAACAGCAGGTTCTATTTCCACATCATTATCTGGTTGAGCATCATCATGAACATCTTCATTATTATTATCATTATCAGTATCATTATCACTAGGTGCATGTTCATTAACAGATTGTGTCTCAGCATCAGAAATGGAAACATCGTTATGATTCTCAGGAGGTTTTTCTACCTCAGGTTCACTAGAAGCATGCAAAGTCCTATCATTTTTCTTTTTCTTTTTCTTCTGAGATGGACTAGGTAAATCAATATTATTTCTTTGAGAATCTTGTTCAATTCTTTTAGGATGACCTTCAGGATACAAGGGCTCCTGAGTCATTCTACCTCCTCTAGTAACAACTCTAACAGCATGATCATTCATTTTATTATTCATCTCATCAAGCAAATCATTTTGTGACTTAGCTATTTGTTCTAACTGAGTCTGGACCATAGAAGCATGTTTACTTAAGCATTTAACATCATTAGCAGTTCTAAACATCAAATCACTCAATCGATCAATCATGACGGCATTTTGTTTTAATTGATTGCTAACATGCATATTGAAATTCTCTTGCTTAACAATGTACTCATCAAATTCATCCAAGCATTGACTAGTAGATTTATTATAGGGAATATCACTTTCATTGAATCTATGAAGAGAATTTACCTCCACTACCTGTGTCGGGATATCAAGTCCACGTATTTCTTCAATAGGTGCTAGATTCTTAACATCTTCAGCTTTAATACATTTTTCCTTCATAGATTTCTTAGCTTCTTGCATATCTTCAGGACTGAGGAATAGAATACCTCTTTTCTTCGGAGTTGGCTTAGGTGGAGGTTCAGGAAGTGTCCAATCATCGGCAGTTCTCAATATATTATTCAATAGTTCTTCAGCCTGTCCAACAGTTCGTTCCCTGAAAACACAACCAGCACAACTATCTAGGTAGTCCCTAGAAGCATCGGTTAGTCCATTATAAAAGATATCAAGTATTTCATTCTTCTTAAGAGGATGATCAGGCAAAGCATTAAGTAATTGGAGAAGCCTCCCCCAAGCTTGAGGGAGATTCTCTTCTTCAATTTGCACAAAGTTAAATATTTCCTGTAAAGCAGCTTGTTTCTTATGAGCAGGAAAATATTTCTCAGAGAAGTAATATATCATATCCTGGGGACTACGCACACAACCAGGAGCAAGAGTATTAAACCATTTCTTAGCATCACCCTTTAATGAGAAAGGAAACAACTTAAGAATATAGTAATAGCGAATTTTTTCCTCATGAGCAAATAGGGTGGCAATATCATTTAATTTAGTAAGATGTGCCACAACAGTTTCAGTTTCATAACCATGAAAAGGATCAGATTCAACCAAAGTAATCAACTCAGGATCGACAGAGAATTCATATTCCTTATTGGTAACAAATATGGGAGAGGTAGCAAACTTAGGATCATATTTCATTCTCTCTCTCATAGATTTTTCTTTCAACTCAGCAAGCAATTTTCTAACCTCATCTCTATCATTACAAGCAAGAATTTCCCTAGTTGTCTCTCTATCAAAAACATAACTATCAGGTATATTAGGTATTTCAACTCTAGTAGGAGAGCTAGGCATGATAGGTGAATCAATATGTTCAAGAGTTTCAACATTTTCAGTTTCTTTAGTTTTAGCAATTTGTTCATCAAGAAATTCTCCTAGTGGCACAGTATCATCAAGCATAGTACTAGCATCATCAATAGTTTCATTCATAGCAGAAGTAGTATCATCAATTACTTGTGATATATCAGAATGAATAGCAGGTGGTGGTGTCGCAAGCCTACTCAAAACAGAAGGTGAATCAAGTTAGGAGCTAGATGGCAGTTCCTTACCTCCCCTCGTCTTAGAGGGAACGATCTTGGTCTTAGCATCTTTCAGATTCTTCATAGTGATCAACAGATATAAATTCCAAGTGACTCAACAAATAGAGCTATGCTCCCCGGCAACGGCGCCAGAAAAAGGTCTTGATAATCCAAAAGTATAGGGGATCGCAACAGTTTTCGCGGGTAGTATTTCACCCAGATTTATTGATTCGACACAAGGGGAGCCAAAGAATATTTGCGAGTATTAGCAGTTGAGTTGTCAATTCAACCACACCTGGAGAACTAAATATCTGCAGCAAAGTGTTTAGTAGCACAGTAGTATGATAGTTTCAGCAGCAATAGTAACAGTAATAGTAGCGGTAGCAGTTTTGTAGTGATTGTAACAGCAGCAGTAACGAGAGTAACTTAGCAAAAATCAATATGCGAAAAGCTTAGGCATTGGATCGGTGATGGATAATTATGTTGGATGACATTCATCATATAACAGTCACAACCTAGGGCGATACACAATAGCTCCAATTCATCAATGTAATGTAGGCATGTATTCCGTATATAGTCATACGTGCCTATAGTAAGAACTTGCATGACATCTTTTGTCCTACCCTCCCGTGGCAGCGGGGTCCATAAGGAAATCTAAGGGATATTAAGGCCTCCTTTTAATAGAGAACCGGAACAAAGCATTAACACATAGTGAATACATGAACTCCTCAAACTACGGTAATCACTGGAAAGAATCCCAATTATTGTCACTTTGGGATATGCAGATCATAACACATAATAGGTGCATACAACTTGCAAGATAGGATCAAGAACACAAATATATTCATGAAAACATAAAGGGTTGAGATCTGAAATCATGGCACTCGGGCCCTAGTGACAAGCATTAAGCATAGCAAAGTCATAGCAACATCAATCTCAGAACATAGTGGATACTAGGGATCAAAGCCCTAACAAATTGACTCGATTACATGATAAATCTCATCCAACCCATCACCGTCCAGCAAGCCTATGGAGAAATTATTCACACACGGTGGTGAGCATCATGAAATTGGTGATGGAGGATGGTTGATGATGACGACGGCGTCGAATCCCCCTCTCCGGAGCCCCGACCGGACTTCAGATCAACCCTCCCGGTGAAGAACAGGAGGTGGCGGCGGCTCCGTATCGTAAAACGTGATGAAACTTCTCCTCTATTTTTTCCTCGGGGAAAGTGAATTTATAGTGTTGGAATTAGGTCAGACGGCCGCCTGTGGGCCCCACAAGGCACCAGGGTGCACCCTAGGGGGGTCGCGCCCTATTGCCTTGTGGGCAACAGGTGGCCCCTCTTCTATTGATTCTTGCGTCAGTAATTTTTATTTATTCCATAAAAAATCTCCAAAAAGTTTCGTCCAATTTCGAGAACTTTGATTTCTGCACAAAAACAACACCATGGTAGTTCTCCTGAAAACAGCGTCAGTCCGGGTTAGTTTCATCCAAATCATGCAAATTAGAGTCCAAAACAAGAGCAAAAGTGTTTGGAAAAGTAGATACGACGGAGACGTATCAACCGTTAACTGACATGTGGGGCCCACATGCTATTTTCATCTTCCTCTTCTCTTTCTTCTTCCTCTCTGTCTCTTATCTTCTCTCCCCCGTGTCTCCCGAGCCGGCGATCCCCCCCCCCCCCTCCCCTCTCGAGCCGGCGACCACCCTCCCTCCCCTTCCTAGCCCCACCATGATCGTGGGAGGTGCTCGCCAGAGCTCATGGTGGTGGAGTTGGCGACGAGGAGGCATACTTGCGCCGCTGCTGGAGTGCGCACCTCCGCCGCCGCAGGCGAGGCAGGGCGTGGCGGCGGCCGCAGGCGAGGAACGGCGTGGATCCGGCCGCTACGGGCGCGGCTCGAGGCAGGGCAGGGCAGCGGCCGCAGGGGAGGCAGGGCGTGGCGGCGACCGCAGGCGAGGAACGGCGTTGCGGGCGCGGCTCGCCGGCCGCAGGGGATGCACGGCGTCAATCCGCCGCTGCGGGCGCGGCTCGCCAGCCGGAGGAGGTGGCGTCCGGGCAGAGCGCTCGGGATCGAGCTCCTGGCAGCGCGGCTCCTCTGGATCTGGAGGAGGGACCTGATTGCTTTTTGCAAAAACATTGTAGGGACCTGATTGAAAACTCATAGGGGCCCAATTGCTTTTTCAAAAAACTTACAGGGGCCTGATTGCTTTTTTAAAAAACTTACAGGTGGGACCCACATGTAAGTTAACGGTCAAACAAACAGTTATCTTATGTGTGGGCCCCAACTGTCGTAACCATGATCAACTGATAAGGACTCGGTGTTTTGGTTTTTTTGAAACAGCCGACCCCGGACTTGGTAGTTATCAGCGGAAAAAAAATCGGTAATTTTTTGGAACCCTAGCCCAAATTCTAGTAGTATTATGCTATTTACTCACTAATTTCAGATAACTCTACTAAGAATCGATTTGAAATTTGTATTTTTTTTTTTTTGAGAAATCTCGTCAACTTTATTAATTCTCAAAAATGTTCATAGGTACAATAACTGAGGAATAAGGAATGCCCAACCAAACATGACGACCTACATCTAATGTACTAGCATACTTGGCGAGATTGTAAGCTTCAAACTTGAAGTTCCTTCGTTCATGTATGAACTTGCATAACTGAAAATCAGTCATTCAACCCATTATCTCCGCGATGATCGCACTGTGAGTGCCTCCGGCCCCTTGATGAATATGGTGGATCACCCCTAGGCAGTCTGAAGCCACACATATGCTACTAATACCGAGATCATCGGCCAGACACAATGCTTCCCGACACGTATAGGTTTCTAGCATTGTTGGATCATTAGTCTGTTGCAGCCCCACGCTGGCCATTACGCGCACATGCCCCAAATGCACTTATTTTCACAAGGTTTGCCCACGGTGCTGGCCAGCGTTGGGAGTTACTTAATCTGGTAATGCCGCTTTGCTGGGTCGATGGTTTTGACAATGCCGAAATGTCATTGACGTATGAACTGATGAAAGCACTAGTTTGATGTGGACTCTAAAAAATCAATTTATGGATCGCCTTCCTCCTTACGTAACAGATAGACCACAGGGAAACCACAAGTTTGGTGAAACGATCATGTCTCGAGCTATCATACATTTCAAATAGCCAGCACTTGGCATTCGGCCCATTGTTCTCCGCCATTTTTTCCACCAGTTTCTCATCAGACAAAGCCCACACACACCTGGCCATTGTACAACTTAGCAAGGAGTGTCTCCAAGAATCGGTCGCTCCACACAGAGGGCATGCACTGACCTGCAACATGTTTCGGGTAGCAAATCCGTTGTCGGAAGGGAGTGTCTCGCAAGCCTCCAAAGAAACGCTTTAATCTTAGAGGGCGCTGTGAATTTCCAGAGAGAAGTCCATGCTTTCTCGTCCCTGGAATTATCCGAAGATCCACCTTGACCCTCTAGCCAGCTTTCTTGCTTGATTTATGTTTTGATCATGAATCTATAGGCCGAGCTGACAGTTAAAACTCCCTTTCTATCCGGTTGTCATGCCAAAAAGTCAGGAGTGTCTCTAGTGCAAACTGGAAGTGCTACATGGGCCTATTTGTTTTGATATATATGCATTACGGGTGCTCCTATTCCGCGCATTCGGCGCCCACTGCAGCGCCTAGTGGGCCGGCCCACGAACGTGCTGCGCAGTGAACTGTCTCGCGAAAAAGAAAACCCCACAAAAAAAATGCGTGTACAAGGACTCAAACTCGCACCACTACATTGCAGGAATTGTTTAGCTAACCACGACAACTTCTGAACGCTAATGATTGCTAGCACCGCGAATTGTTTGAGAAACATTGTAGTCGCGCTATTTATTACATAGTACCACTTAGATTTTGGAAATATTTGAAAACAATTTGGACAAATTGATTTTTTTAAAGAAAAATATCATCAAACTTTGAAAAAAAATCACAAATTTAAAAAAAGTCCATCAAATTTGAAAAAAACTTCATCGATTTTGAAAAAAGTTCATCTATTCTGAAAAAAAGTTCATCAATTCTGAAAATAATTCATCAAATTTGAAAGAAAAGTTCATCAAATTTTAAAAAAAGTTCATCGATTTGAAAAAAAGTTCATCAAATTTGAAAAGGTTCATCCATTTTGAAAAAAAAATAATCATCGAATTTGAAAAAACGTTCATCAAATTTGAAGAAAAAGTTCATCAAATTTGGAAAACTTTCATGAAATTTGAAAAAAGTCCATGAATTTGGTAAAAATATCATCGAATTAGAAAAAAGGTTCAATGAATTTACAAAAATCATCATTTTTAAAAAAATGTTCACGCATTTAAGGAAAAGAAAAAAAAATAAAAGAAACGAAAAAGAACAAGAAAAAGGAAAAGGTTCCGCGTACATAAGAGAATAAAATGGGAAATAGAAGTAAGTTAGCACAATTGACCGAGATGGCCTAATGGTTACTGCGGTATGCTCTGAACAAAGAGGTCTCGAGTACAAATCCGGTGCGCACAACCTTTTTTTTTTTTGAAGTTTAACAGAAATAAAAAAAAAAGGTTAAATGGACCGGCCCAGTGTGGAAGGGGTGTGTGCGCCCTATACCGGCAAATCCTAAACGGCGCCCTCTGCGCCCGTTACAGGTGTTCGTGCAATCCGGCGCACACCCACCTCTGAGCTGGGCCGGCCCGTTTTAGCATTTTTTTTCTTCTGTAAAAAAAAGTACAAACGCGTGCGCGTAGAGAGTCGAACCTGGAATCTCCTTGTACTCGAAATAACGCACTAACCACCCGGCTACTATGCGAGTAGTAATCAGTTCTCCCAATTCTTCTATTTCTTTTCTCTTTCCTTTTTATTTTTCTATTTATTTTTTATTTTTTATTTTATTTAATTTTCATTTTTTCTTTTTCTTAAATTCGTGAACTTTTTCCAAAATCGATGAACTTTTTTCAAATCGATGAACTTTTTCTTCAAAATTGATGAACTTTTTTTAGAATTGATGAAATTTTTCCAAACTCGATGAACTTTTTTTCAAAATCAATGAAAATGATGAACTTTTTTTCAAAATTGATGAACATTTTTTCAAAATTTATGAACTTTTGTTCAAATTTGATGAACATTTTGTTCAAAATCGATGAACTTTTTTCAAATCCAATAAACTTTTTTCAAACTTGATGAACTTTTTTTCAAAATCGATGAACGTTTTCTCAAAATCGATGATTTTTTTTTTCAAATTTGATGAACTTTTTTTCAAAATTGATGAAGTTTTTTAGATTGATGAACTTTTGTTCAAATTTGATGAACTTTTTGTTCAAAATCGATGATCTTTTTCCAAATTTGATGAACTTTATTTTCAAATTTGTAACTTTTTCCGAATTTTCATGAACTTTTTTTGAAATTCGTGAAGTTTTCTCAAATCCGCGAACTTTTTTTAATTTGTATGAACCTTTTCAAATTTAGGAACTTTCTTCAAGTTCACGTTTTTCATATGAGCAAACTTTTTTCGATTCACTACAGTACCACCTGACGCTGAAGTAACTGATATCACTACAGTACTTGATACGCTATAGTGCCTCGCGCCCTGCTACTGTACTGCGCAAATGGGCCGGCCCAGTCGGGGCAGCTCGGTGCGCCAAGAAGGAAAACTAGCGCAACAGGCGCCGATTAGGAGCTCGCCCCTATACCAGTTACGGACGCCACAGGCGCCAAATACGAAATGCCTGCATTACTTGTCTGAGTCACTCTCGTGAAGTGCTACATGGGCCTATTTGTTTGTTCTCTATAATGTCCTGCAAATGGGCAGCCGTGATTAATTACCGGCGCCGGAGCTTTGAGCGGCTCTGTTCGAGAGAAGTTCGCGTTGTTTTGCGAAATCACTATTAGGAGTATTTTTTATAAAGATCATCTCACCTTCTCAGGTTGCGACAAGTGACGCACTACATGTGCGTCACTTGTCGCAACATGTGAATTTTTCTTTTTTCGTAGATTCGTTTATTTAAAACATTTTATCTCTTAAATCGTGCGTCCAAATCTCAAACCATTTTCATCGTTGGATTCCTCGCGTCGAGATTTTCAAAACTACTCCCTCCGTATCACTTTAGTGATCTAAACGCTTTTATATTTCTTTACGGAGAGAGTAGATCTCACGTTGATACGTTTCGACGAGCTTTTTTTCATGAAAAAAACCGAGCCGAAACACGTTTTTTCGCCTTTCCGAAGAGGTTGTGCCTCTTGCGGAAGCAAATCCGTGCCTTCACGAGAAGTAAATCCGTGCCTCTGGTGGAAGGTAAAAAAACATAATTTTTCCCTTTCTGAGAGGCACGACTGTGCTTCTGGCAGAAGAAAAAAAAACATATTTTTTCCCTTTTCGAGAGGCACGACTGTGCCTCTCGCGGAAGTATATCCGTGTCTCTAAGATAAGTAAATCCGTGCCTCTCGTGGAAGGAAAAAAAACCTTTTTTTTTCCTTTCCGAGAGGCACGACTGTGCCTCCGTGCCACCACGAGAAGTAAATCCGTGCATCTCGCGGAAGGAAAAAACATGTTTTCCCCTTTTCCAAGAGGCACGATTGTGTGTAACATCCCCATGTACTAGCTACAGTAATCGCATGTTGATAATCCCAAGTCACCATGATTAGCCATGCTTGATCATCATTTGCATCATACCTCAATTCAAATTCCAAATCAAATTGAAATTCAAATATGAAGTGAAAATAAAAGTTGTTCAAATTTGGAAAACCAAAATGTTCATAAGGCTGCAAATAATTCAGAGCAGTTATAAAAATATAATCAACATTTATTGAACTAGTTAAATGTCCCCATCATCCACAAAACAGCACCAAACAGAAGTATTTAACCCCTTTTCATTTAAATAAAATCCTAATGAAAAGATCTGGACTCCAAACCATTTTGTGGCAGTGCTAGCTATTGCACTATATTTATTTGGCTAGATCACATATTTTATAAAACTAAAATTTTGCCTAAACTAATTACAAAACAGAAACTAAAATAAAAACAAAAGATAAAAGAAAATAAAAACAAAGCCCCTGGCCCAACTGGAACTCGGCCCCGCCAGGCCGGCCCACGTCGCCCGCTGGCCTATATGGCCTCGCCCTCCCCTCGCACCCGAACCGTAATCCCCATTCCCCCGTTCCCCTCCTCTCTCGCCCGACCCGCGCCGCCGCCGTCGCCAGTCGCCGCCTCGACCACGCCGTCGCCTCCTCGTCCTCCCCCTCGCCGGCTCCACCGAGCCTCGCCGCCCCCTCTTCTCTGCAACGGGGTGAGCCCCGCGGACGGACCCCGTCTTTCCTCCTCCCCCTCTCGGTCGCCGTCGCCGACGCCGTCCGACGCCGTTGCCCGTGCCCGCGCTCGCCGTCGTCCACGCCTCGCCTCGCCTTGCTGCGCTCGCCGTCGCCCGCCTCGCCTCGCCCGAGCCGCTTGCCCGCGCAGACCCACGCCGTCGCCGCCTCCCGCTGTGCTGCGGCCGCTCCACCTGCCCGCCGTCGCCGCCGCTGCCGCGCTCCCCTGCCACCTCCCGCCGCTGCTAGCGCCGCACGCGCTCCGCTGCCGTCGCCGCTGCCGCCATAGCCCGCCGCCGCGCGCAGCCGCGCCCTCGGCCGTCTCCGCCGCGCGCGCACACGTGCTACCGGACGCGTCCGGCCTCCCCTGTGTGCCCGGGCGCTGTGGAGCCCGGACATGGCCGGCCCCTGGACAGGGCACAGCGCGGACATGTCCGGCCTGCTCACTGACGCCTGGGGCCCGCCCCTGTATACCGTTTAAAACGAAATTAAAAATATATATATATAATAATAATAAAATAAAATAAATAAAAATAAATAAAAAGAATTAAAATAAATAATTAATTAATTAACTAATTAATTAATTAACCTAATTAATCTGTAATTAGTTTAAATAAACCGTAATTAACCTAATCCGACACTGACAGGTGGGACCCACTGGCCCTGTTGACTGCTGACATCATGGTGACATCAGCATGACGTCATCATTTACTATTCCGGATAATTCGGATTTAAATAATTAAAATAAATCCAGAAATTAATAAAAACTTTAGAAAATCATATAAAATAAACCGTAACTCGGATTAAAATAATTTATATATGAAAAACGATCAGAAAAATATGACGATTCCGAATATGCACTCCGTTCATCTGTCAGGTGCCTCTAACTACCTGAACATGGAACCATCCCCTCCGGTTCATCTGTCTGACAGATGTCCGAAAACGGGAAAACGTTCCAGATATTTTCTCGCTCCGCCTGCAACATTTAGTACCGCATTAGGTCACCCCCTAGCACCGCATATTGCCATGTCATGCATCGTTGTTGAATTGTTGTCGTGAATTTATTGTTTCTTCCTCCTCTTCTCTCTCGATAGACGCCGAGACCGACGCCGACCCCGACGACTGCTACTCCGTCGGCGACCCATCTTTTGCCGCAGAGCAACCAGGCAAGCAAACCCCCTTGATCATTCCGATATCGCCCATTCCTTCTCCCCCATGCTTGCATTAGATTTTGCTACTGTAATTGATTTCTCCTATTCTGCTGCATAGCCTGTTTATTGTAACCTCTGTTGATACTTTACCTGATATCCTAAAATGCTTAGTATAGGTTGGATGAAATCCATCTGTGGCCCCATCCTTGTCCTAGTTGCCCCGCTTAGCTACTAGTGCCCCGGTCGATGTGATCGTCGGGCTGAGACCAACATAGCACCGCACACCCCCTAAGTTGTCCGACTCTTCAGAGTTGTCCTCGAGTGACGAGGGTGATACCTCTTAACTCACTCCCGATGATGCCTCTGAAGTATAGCTAATCGGACGTGGATTACCGAGGGTGATTCCTCCCCCTACACCTCCGGAGAAGCTTCTGTCGTGCAACCCCGCAAGCGTGAATGCCTTCGAGGGTGATTCCTCTGGGTTCACCTTGTCGGATACATCTAGTAGGAATCCATCGAGGGTGATTCCTCGGATTCCCCCTTGATGTGATAAACACACGGATACCCTACTTTTACTACAGTCCCCGGGTAAAGTCGGATCGACCCCGAGGGGTACCCGCGAGAGATGTGAAGTCGGGTTGACCGTGAGGGTACCCGCGAGATAGTTACGAGGCGCAACCGGGCAGGCAGAGACCGCCCTCGAGAGGGATGGGCCTGGCCCTTGTTGCACTTCCTCGAGACGGGACGACAGGAGTACTGATCGTCACCGCGAGCTCCTAATAATGCGATAACGGATTTGGGTATTGATCTGAGTGGGTCGTTGGCCCTATACGCACTACCACCACGTGGGATAATGGTTATGGGACCCTCGGCGCCGTATGTATCAGCCGAAAGCTTTGTCAGACGTCCAGTTCAGCCTTGTGGCACGGCAGGATCGGCGCCATCCATGACAGAGGTGGTGCCTGGATCTAACCCTGCGCACAACGACCCGGAGTGCAAAGGGCGATGGCCCATGACCCCTTCGCACTTAGGATGTAGACCGGCGGGGACCTCTCTGCTGAGCCTAGGTAGGACTACGTCGTGTCGATTACCCGAGGTCGGGCATGACCGAGAAAAGTGTGTCCGGCCAGATGTAATCGAGCGTGCTGGATAACAGTAGTGCACCCCTGCAGGGAAGTTATCTATTCGAATAGCCGTGTCCACGGTAACAGGACGCTCAGTGTTGTATCCCGATCTATTACTACTTGAACTGTTTACATGATAATTAATTGTAAGCTCCGGGATTGCTTTCTCGCAGGGAGTCGAGAAAGGATCTCTGGGCTTTGCTTCAACATGCTTGTTATTTTAATATGCTAATCTGCACTCTTCTAATGCTGCAAGACGCTGAAGATGCTAGTCTTCGATAGGCTAGGTCTCCCCCCCCCCCTCTGTTCCAGCATTTCTACAGTATAGTCCACAGATATAGCCCCGTCATTTGATACCGATGCATACTTAGCATAGTTCTGATGTCAGTCTTGCGAGTACTTTGGATGAGTCACGGTTGCTTTGCTATTCTTTTCCCCCATACCCGTTTGCTGCGATCAGATGACGGATCCCAGGAGCCAGCTGCCACCGCCGACGATTACTACTACACTTCCGGTGGAGCCTACTACTACGTGGAGAACGCCGACGACCAGGAGTAGTTTAGGAGGCTCCCAGGCAGGAGGCCTTGTCTCTTTCGATCAGAGCTGTTGTTTGTTTTCGCCTTCTTAAGGCATCTTGTTTAACTTTGTGTCTGTACTCAGATACTTTTGCTTCCGCTGGTGCTTGTATGACATCGAGCTTATGTATTCGAGCCCTCGAGGCCCCTGGCTTGTAATATAAAGCTTGTATTATTTTATTTTGTGTCTAGAGTTGTGTTGTGATATCTTCCCGTGAGTCCTTAGGCTTGATCGTGTGCATTTGCGTGTATGATTAGTGCACGATTAAGTCGGGGGCGTCACAAGTTGGTATCAGAGCCGACTGCCTGTAGGTAGCCCCCTTTCCAACTCCTTGGTCGAAGTTGAGTCTAGTCTCCAAAAACTGTTTTACTAACATGGCTGTGTGGCTTACGGGCCCACGTCGCCAATGGGTGATATCAGGATCTTTTATTCCTCTTCTTTACTCTGGGACTCTGATCTCTCTTCTATTCGGGTTAACGATTTTTATTAACTCTAACATTAGGTTCTCGTGATCACATCCATCCGGAGTTCTGGATTACCCCCCCCCCCTTTCTTCAAGATGAGGGCCAGGATTCTGCTGCACAATATTTACGGACCGCAGGATCCTTTTATCGAGGGCACCCTGCGTTGTTCATTGCAGATTCCTCGCCCCAGTGGTTTTCTCCGACGTTGGTGTAGCCTTTGCTATGTCTCGTTGTTGTATCTCTCCACCGTCTAGTTTGTCTAGTTGCGAGTGTTTCCGAGCTCGTACTATCCGTTTGAATCCAACTCTGTGCATGTATCTGTATGTATTTATTGACTACTAATATGTATCTAATACATTTTGTTCATTGCCTATGTTACATCATGAATAACTCCATACACCATGCAGTTGTTCTTGCTAAACTGCCCCTGTTGATTTGGTAGGATGGCTGACGATCCTCCACCTCCACCCTATATTGCCGCAATGATGCAGCAGTTTGAGCTGAATCGTCAGTTTATGACTGGAGTAATGGCTCAGTTTCCAACTCAGAATGCTCAGCAACAGTCTGCCCCAATAACTCTGCAAGAATTCGTGCGCCTCAATCCGTCCACCTTCCGCAGCTCGACTGATCCAATGGATGCTGATGATTGGCTCCGTGACATTGCCTTTCAGATGGAGTCGGCTAATGTTGTCCCTGACAGTTACGTCACCTATGCGACGTATCACATGAGGGGTTCAGCTGCTCAATGGTGGGAAAGCCATAGGCGTATGCTGCCTGCTGAGACAGCCACCACTTGGCTGGAATTTCAGTCAGCCTTTCGTGCACGACACATTCCTCAAGGTCTGATCGACCAGAAGAAGGAGGAGTTCCGCAAACTCACACAGGGCAAGATGACTGTGGATGAATATCAGAGGAAATTTCTCGAATTATCCCGCTATGCTGAAGATGACGTCTGCACTGACGCTCGCAAGCAGGAGAAGTTCCGTGAAGGACTGCATCCTGATATAAAGCTCGCACTTGCTATTCATGAAGCTGCAGACTTTGCAACGCTTGTCAGCCAATCTTTCCGAATTGAAACTGCTCTGACTGAGTACCAGGAATCGCTTAAGCGTACTCGAGATATTGGCTCATCTTCGGGTCAGCCTGCTCAGAAACGTCAAGTCTGGATTCCGCACAATGTACATCACCGACCAGCTCCAACACCAAGGCCGTCTTATGTTGCACCTCGACTGCCTCCGCCACCGAGACAACTCAGGATTCAAGATGACCAACCAACTGTTACGGCTCCTTTACCCAATGATGGTTCATGCCACAAGTGTGGACAGCCAGGGCACCGTGCTCTCAACTGTCGCATGGGTCAGCCGCAGAATGCATCACGTCCTCCAGTTGGCCGTAAGAAGGGCCATCGGAAACATCCCTCTAGTAGCCGTAATGCCAGTCCGTCTGCTATGGGTTGTGGTCAAGTTACTCATGTCAAGATTTAAGAAGCTCATGAGTCCCCTAAAATCGTGATGGGTACTCTTCCAGTTAACTCAGTGCCAGCGTCTGTTCTCTTTGATTCAGGAGCGTCGCATGCCTTTGTGTCCCAACAATTTGCGCGGTTGCATGGGTTAGATATGGAAAATTTGCCCACTCCTTTAGCGGTTCAATCTCCGGGATCCAAGTGGCAAACCAAAATGGTAAGCCCCCACAACCAAATCGAAATTGGAGGTCTAGTTTTCCCTGCTTCTCTAATTGTGCTCGGGCCTTCCAACATTGATGTCATTCTCGGTATGGACTGGTTGACAGCTCATAAAGCCTTAATAGACTGTGCCGCCAAGACAGTCCAGCTCACGCACCCTTCTGGCCAGACAATCAACTACTCAGCTCAGATAATTCAGAATGCCGAGAATCAGATATATGCTCTGAATGCTTTGAACGCTTCACCTCTTGAGGGAATTGAGAACGTTCCAGTCGTTCGCGATTTTCCGGACGTCTTTCCAGAAGAACTTCCAGGGATACCCCCTGTTAGAGCCGTTGAATTCGTCATCGACTTGAAACCAGGCACCACTCCTATTGCTAAGCGCCCATACAAGATGCCTCCGCATGAACTTCTCGAGCTTAAGGAAGAAATCGACAAGTCACTTAAAAAGGGTTTCATCCGCCCCAGTTCTTCTGCTTGGGGAGCACCTTCTCTCTTTGTTAAGAAGAAGGATGGTACAAATCGGTTGGTTCAAGACTACCGACCTATCAACCAGGCAACAATTCAGAACAAGTATCCGCTTCCCAGAATCAACGAACTGTATGATCAACTTGCTGGTTCCTCAGTGTTCTCTAAACTTGATTTGAGATTGGGATACCACCAGATTCGAGTTCATAAAGAGGATATTCCGAAGACAGCTTTCGTTACTCGCTATGGTTCCTACGAGTACACCGTCATGTCCTTCGGATTAACTAATGCTCCAGCAACCTTCTCTCGACTAATGAACTACATCTTCATGGATTACCTCGACAAATTCGTCGTGGTTTATTTGGATGATATCCTTATATTTTCCAAGAATGAAGAAGAACATGCCGAACATCTTCGGCTTGTACTGGAGAAGCTGCGTGAACATCAACTGTATGCCAAGTATTCTAAGTGTGAATTCTGGTTGTCTGAAGTGACATATCTCGGCCATGTGATCTCCAAAGATGGCATTGCTGTTAACCCAGAACGAGTTCAGGCTATTCTTGACTGGACTCCCCCGAAGAATGTCAAGCAAGTCAGGAGTTTTCTTGGCCTTGCAAGCTATTGCCGCCGATTCGTCGAGAACTTCTCCAAGATTGCTAAGCCATTGACTGATCTGCTCCACAAAGGTGTTCAATTTGAGTGGACAGAGAAGTGCCAAGAAAGCTTTCAGACGCTTAAAGATAAGTTGACATCTGCCCCAGTGCTTGATCCTCCGGATTCTCGCAAGGACTTCGTGATTTATTGTGACGCATCTCGTCAAGGATTAGGCTGTGTCCTAGTGCAAGAGCGCAAAGTAATTGCTTATGGCTCTCGTCAATTGCGTCCTCATGAGGAAAATTATCCAGTACATGATCTCGAGCTTGCTGCAGTTATTTATGCTTTGAAGCTGTGGTGACATTACCTTCTCGGTAATCATTGCGAGATATACACGGATCATCAGAGCTTGAAGTATCTGTATACCCAACCAGACTTGAATCTTCTTCAGCAAAGATGGCTCGAGACAATAGCCGATTATGATATGAATATTTCATATACCCCTGGCAAGGCTAATGTAATGGCCGATGCCTTGAGTCGTAAGGCTTATTGCAATAACCTCATGGTTCAGGAAGCGCAACCTATGCTTTATGAAGAGCTTCGCAAGTTGAATCTCCATATTGTTCCACAGGGTCATCTCAATACCCTGGTTGTTGAATCAAATCTCGAGCATATGATCAGGAGTATGCAGAAGTATGACTCTATAGTCCACAAGATTAAACGATATCTTGGGGAAGGAAAGTATTCAGATTTCTACCTAGACGACCAAGACGGTTTGTTCTTCAACGGTCGCTTAGTGGTCCCTACAACTCACAACCAGGATATGAGGAAGGACGTTATGAAAGAAGCACATGAAACGCCTCTCTCAATTCATCCTGGTAGCACGAAGATGTACCAAGACATTCATCAGAGATTCTGGTGGCCTGGTATGAAACAAGATATCGCTCGTTATGTTGCTGAGTGTGACGTTTGCCGTCGCATCAAGGCTGAACATCAAAGGCCTGCTGGTACTCTGCAACCACTTGATATTCCTGAATGGAAATGGGACAAGGTCGAAATGGATTTCATTACTGGTTTTCCCAGATCACAGGAAGGTCATGATGCTATCCTTGTCGTCATCGACCGGTTCTCAAAGGTTGCTCACTTTCTGCCAATCAAGGAGACAATCACTGCAAGCCAGTTAGCAGACTTGTATATTTCCCGAATTGTGTCACTCCACGGTGTTCCGTTGGTGATCAGTTCAGACCGTGGCAGCCTCTTTACCTCAAGATTTTGGAACAGTTTCCAAGAAGCTATGGGAACTCATCTGTCTTTCAGCACCGCCTTTCACCCCCAGTCTCAGGGTCAAGTTGAACGAGTCAATCAAGTGTTGGAAGATATGCTTCGAGCTTGTGTCATCTCATTCGGTAAGAAATGGGAAGAATCTCTCCCGTATGCCGAGTTCTCTTACAACAATAGCTATCAGGCTAGTTTGAAGATGGCACCCTTTGAAGTTCTCTATGGACGTAAGTGTCGGACCCCTCTGAATTGGTCAGAAACTGGGGAACGGTCACTCGTCGGACCGGACATTATTCAACAGGCTGAAGAGCAAGTCCGCATTGTCTGTGAACATTTGAAAACTGCTCAGTCTCGTCAGAAGAGCAACTATGATCGAAAGCACCAGGTAATGGTCTATCAACCTGGCGAACAAGCTTACCTTCGTGTTACTCCGATGAAGGGCACTCACCGATTTGGGATCAAGGGCAAGTTAGCTCCTCGCTACATTGTCCCGTTCCGTATTCTCGCTCGTCGAGGAGAAGTGGCATATCAATTGCAGTTGCCGCCAAACCTTTCTCAAGTGCATGATGTCTTTCATGTATCTCAACTCTGACGCTGCTTCAAGGATCCTATCCGAGCAGTGGATCATGAAATGCTTGAACTGCAGGAAGATCTTTCTTATCAAGAGTATCCGATCCGTATTCTTGATCAAACTGAATGATGAACCCGTCAGAAGGCAATCAAGTTCCTTAAAGTTCAGTGGTCGAATCATTCTGAAGATGAAGCCACTTGGGAACGCGAGGATCGTCTTCGTGAAGAGTACCCCGCTCTCTTTCAGCCTTCCTCTTAATTCTCGGGACGAGAATTTCTTTTAGAGGAGGAGAATTGTAACATCCCCATGTACTAGCTACAGTAATCACCTGTTGATAATGCCAAGTCACCATGATTAGCCATGCTTGATCATCATTTGCATCATACCTCAATTCAAATTCCAAATCAAATTGAAATTCAAATATGAAGTGAAAATAAAAGTTGTTCAAATTTGGAAAACCAAAATGTTCATAAGGCTACAAATAATTCAGAGGCATTTATAAAAATATAATCAACATTTATTGAACTAGTTAAATGTCCCCACCATCCACAAAACAGCACCAAACAAAAGTATTTAACCCCTTTTCATTTAAATAAAATCCTAATGAAAAGATCTGGACTCCAAACCATTTTGTGGCAGTGCTAGATATTGCACTATATTTATTTGGCTAGATCACATATTTTATAAAACTAAAATTTTGCCTAAACTAATTACAAAACAGAAACTAAAATAAAAACAAAAGATAAAAGAAAATAAAAACAAAGCCCCTTGGCCCAACTGGGCCTCGGCCCCGCCAGGCCGGCCCACGTCGCCCGCTGGCCTATATGGCCTTGCCCTCCCCTCGCACCCGAACCGTAATCCCCATTCCACCTGTTCCCCTCCTCTCTCGCCCGACCCGCGCCGCCGCCGTCGCCCGTCGCCGCCTCGACCACGCCGTCGCCTCCTCGTCCTCCCCCTCGCCGGCTCCACCGAGCCTCGCCGCCCCCTCTTCTCTGCAACGGGGTGAGCCCCGCGGACGGACCCCGTCTCTCCTCCTCCCCCTCTCGGTCGCCGTCGCCGACGCTATCCGTCGCCGTTGCCCGTGCCCGCGCTCGCCGTCGTCCACGCCTCGCCTCGCCTCGCTGCGCTCGCCGTCGCCCGCCTGGCCTCGCCCGAGCCACTTGCCCGCGTAGACCCACGCCGTCGCCGCCTCCCGCTGTGTTGCGGCCGCTCCACCTGCCCGCCGCTGCCGCGCTCCCCTGCCACCTCCCGCCGCTGCTAGCGCCGCACGCGCTCCGCTGCCGCCGTAGCCCGCCGCCGCGCGCAGCCGTGCCCTCGGCCGTCTCCGCCATGCGCGCACACGCGCTACCGGACGCGTCCGGCCTCCCCTGTGTGCCCGCGCGCTGTGGAGCCCGGACATGTCCGGCCCCTGGACAGGGCACGGCGTAGACATGTCCGGCCTGCTCACTGACGCCTGGGGCCCGCCCCTGTATACTGTTTAAAACGAAATTAAAAAATATATATAATAATAAAATAAAATAAAATAAAAAGAATTAAAATAAATAAATAGTTAATAATTAATTAATTAATTAACTTAATTAATTCTGTTTAATTAAACTAATTATTAATTAACCTAATTAATCTGTAATTAGTTTAAATAAACCGTAATTAACCTAATCCGACACTGACAGGTGGGACCCACTGGTCCTGTTGACTGCTGACGTCACGGTGACATCAGCATGATGTCATCATTTACTATTCCGAATAATTCGGATTTAAATAATTAAAATAAATCCAGAAATTAATAAAAACTCTCCCCTCCGGTTCTGAATATGCGCTCCGTTCATCTGTCAGGTGCCTCTAACTACCTGAACATGGAACCATCCCCTCCGGTTCATCTGTCTGACAGATGTCCGAAAACGGGAAAACGTTCCAGATATTTTCTCGCTCCGCCTACAACGTTTAGTACCGCATTAGGTCACCCCCTAGCACCGCATATTGCCATGTCATGCATCGTTGTTGAATTGTTGCCGTGAATTTATTGTTTCTTCCTCCTCTTCTCTCTCGATAGACGCCGAGACCGACAACGACCCCGACGACTGCTACTCCGTCGGCGACCCATCTTTTGCCGCAGAGCAACCAGGCAAGCAAACCCCCTTGATCATTCCGATATCGCCCATTCCTTCTCCCCCATGCTTGCATTAGATTTTGCTACTGTAATTGATTTCTCCTATTCTGCTGCATAGCCTGTTTATTGTAACCTCTGTTGATACTTTACCTGATATCCTAAAATGCTTAGTATAGGTTGGATGAAATCCATCTGTGGCCCCATCCTTGTCCTAGTTGCCCCGCTTAGCTACTAGTGCCCCGATCGATGTGATCGTCGGGCTGAGACCAACATAGCACCGCACACCCCCTAAGTTGTCCGACTCTTCAGAGTTGTCCTCGAGTGACGAGGGTGATACCTCTTAACTCACTCCCGATGATGCCTCTGAAGTATAGCTAATCGGACGTGGATTACCGAGGGTGATTCCTCCCCCTACACCTCCGGAGAAGCTTCTGTCGTGCAACCCCGCAAGCGTGAATGCCTTCGAGGGTGATTCCTCTGGGTTCACCTTATCGGATACATCTAGTAGGAATCCATCGAGGGTGATTCCTCGGATTCCCCCTTGATGTGATAAACACACGGATACCCTACTTTTACTACAGTCCCCGGGTAAAGTCGGATCGACCCCGAGGGGTACCCGCGAGAGATGTGAAGTCGGGTTGACCGTGAGGGTACCCGCGAGATAGTTACGAGGCGCAACCGGGCAGGCAGAGACCGCCCTCGAGAGGGATGGGCCTGGCCCTTGTTGCACTTCCTCGAGACGGGACGACAGGAGTACTGATCGTCACCGCGAGCTCCTAATAATGCGATAACGGATTTGGGTATTGATCTGAGTGGGTCGTTGGCCCTATACGCACTACCACCACGTGGGATAATGGTTATGGGACCCTCGGCGCCGTATGTATCAGCCGAAAGCTTTGTCAGACGTCCAGTTCAGCCTTGTGGCACGGCAGGATCGGCGCCATCCATGACAGAGGTGGTGCCTGGATCTAACCCTGCGCACAACGACCCGGAGTGCAAAGGGCGATGGCCCATGACCCCTTCGCACTTAGGATGTAGACCGGCGGGGACCTCTCTGCTGAGCCTAGGTAGGACTACGTCGTGTCGATTACCCGAGGTCGGGCATGACCGAGAAAAGTGTGTCCGGCCAGATGTAATCGAGCGTGCTGGATAACAGTAGTGCACCCCTGCAGGGAAGTTATCTATTCGAATAGCCGTGTCCACGGTAACAGGACGCTCAGTGTTGTATCCCGATCTATTACTACTTGAACTGTTTACATGATAATTAATTGTAAGCTCCGGGATTGCTTTCTCGCAGGGAGTCGAGAAAGGATCTCTGGGCTTTGCTTCAACATGCTTGTTATTTTAATATGCTAATCTGCACTCTTCTAATGCTGCAAGACGCTGAAGATGCTAGTCTTCGATAGGCTAGGTCTCCCCCCCCCCTCTGTTCCAGCATTTCTACAGTATAGTCCACAGATATAGCCCCGTCATTTGATACCGATGCATACTTAGCATAGTTCTGATGTCAGTCTTGCGAGTACTTTGGATGAGTCACGGTTGCTTTGCTATTCTTTTCCCCCATACCCGTTTGCTGCGATCAGATGACGGATCCCAGGAGCCAGCTGCCAGCGCCGACGATTACTACTACACTTCCGGTGGAGCCTACTACTACGTGGAGAACGCCGACGACCAGGAGTAGTTTAGGAGGCTCCCAGGCAGGAGGCCTTGTCTCTTTCGATCAGAGCTGTTGTTTGTTTTCGCCTTCTTAAGGCATCTTGTTTAACTTTGTGTCTGTACTCAGATACTTTTGCTTCCGCTGGTGCTTGTATGACATCGAGCTTATGTATTCGAGCCCTCGAGGCCCCTGGCTTGTAATATAAAGCTTGTATTATTTTATTTTGTGTCTAGAGTTGTGTTGTGATATCTTCCCGTGAGTCCTTAGGCTTGATCGTGTGCATTTGCGTGTATGATTAGTGCACGATTAAGTCGGGGGCGTCACAAGTTGGTATCAGAGCCGACTGCCTGTAGGTAGCCCCCTTTCCAACTCCTTGGTCG
This sequence comes from Elymus sibiricus, assembly GCA_039707655.1. Lineage (NCBI taxonomy): Eukaryota > Viridiplantae > Streptophyta > Magnoliopsida > Poales > Poaceae > Elymus > Elymus sibiricus. The sequence continues at coordinate 110,411,330 of CM077670.1, forward strand.
AAGTTGAGTCTAGTCTCCAAAAACTGTTTTACTAACATGGCTGTGTGGCTTACGGGCCCACGTCGCCAATGGGTGATATCAGGATCTTTTATTCCTCTTCTTTACTCTGGGACTCTGATCTCTCTTCTATTCGGGTTAACGATTTTTATTAACTCTAACATTAGGTTCTCGTGATCACATCCATCCGGAGTTCTGGATTACCCCCCCCCCCTTTCTTCAAGATGAGGGCCAGGATTCTGCTGCACAATATTTACGGACCGCAGGATCCTTTTATCGAGGGCACCCTGCGTTGTTCATTGCAGATTCCTCGCCCCAGTGGTTTTCTCCGACGTTGGTGTAGCCTTTGCTATGTCTCGTTGTTGTATCTCTCCACCGTCTAGTTTGTCTAGTTGCGAGTGTTTCCGAGCTCGTACTATCCGTTTGAATCCAACTCTGTGCATGTATCTGTATGTATTTATTGACTACTAATATGTATCTAATACATTTTGTTCATTGCCTATGTTACATCATGAATAACTCCATACACCATGCAGTTGTTCTTGCTAAACTGCCCCTGTTGATTTGGCAGGATGGCTGACGATCCTCCACCTCCACCCTATATTGCCGCAATGATGCAGCAGTTTGAGCTGAATCGTCGGTTTATGACTGGAGTAATGGCTCAGTTTCCAACTCAGAATGCTCAGCAACAGTCTGCCCCAATAACTCTGCAAGAATTCGTGCGCCTCAATCCGTCCACCTTCCGCAGCTCGACTGATCCAATGGATGCTGATGATTGGCTCCGTGACATTGCCTTTCAGATGGAGTCGGCTAATGTTGTCCCTGACAGTTACGTCACCTATGCGACGTATCACATGAGGGGTTCAGCTGCTCAATGGTGGGAAAGCCATAGGCGTATGCTGCCTGCTGAGACAGCCACCACTTGGCTGGAATTTCAGTCAGCCTTTCGTGCACGACACATTCCTCAAGGTCTGATCGACCAGAAGAAGGAGGAGTTCCGCAAACTCACACAGGGCAAGATGACTGTGGATGAATATCAGAGGAAATTTCTCGAATTATCCCGCTATGCTGAAGATGACGTCTGCACTGACGCTCGCAAGCAGGAGAAGTTCCGTGAAGGACTGCATCCTGATATAAAGCTCGGACTTGCTATTCATGAAGCTGCAGACTTTGCAACGCTTGTCAGCCAATCTTTCCGAATTGAAACTGCTCTGACTGAGTACCAGGAATCGCTTAAGCGTACTCGAGATATTGGCTCATCTTCGGGTCAGCCTGCTCAGAAACGTCAAGTCTGGATTCCGCACAATGTACATCACCGACCAGCTCCAACACCAAGGCCGTCTTATGTTGCACCTCGACTGCCTCCGCCACCGAGACAACTCAGGATTCAAGATGACCAACCAACTGTTACGGCTCCTTTACCCAATGATGGTTCATGCCACAAGTGTGGACAGCCAGGGCACCGTGCTCTCAACTGTCGCATGGGTCAGCCGCAGAATGCATCACGTCCTCCAGTTGGCCGTAAGAAGGGCCATCGGAAACATCCCTCTAGTAGCCGTAATGCCAGTCCGTCTGCTATGGGTTGTGGTCAAGTTACTCATGTCAAGATTTAAGAAGCTCATGAGTCCCCTAAAATCGTGATGGGTACTCTTCCAGTTAACTCAGTGCCAGCGTCTGTTCTCTTTGATTCAGGAGCGTCGCATGCCTTTGTGTCCCAACAATTTGCGCGGTTGCATGGGTTAGATATGGAAAATTTGCCCACTCCTTTAGCGGTTCAATCTCCGGGATCCAAGTGGCAAACCAAAATGGTAAGCCCCCACAACCAAATCGAAATTGGAGGTCTAGTTTTCCCTGCTTCTCTAATTGTGCTCGGGCCTTCCAACATTGATGTCATTCTCGGTATGGACTGGTTGACAGCTCATAAAGCCTTAATAGACTGTGCCGCCAAGACAGTCCAGCTCACGCACCCTTCTGGCCAGACAATCAACTACTCAGCTCAGATAATTCAGAATGCCGAGAATCAGATATATGCTCTGAATGCTTTGAACGCTTCACCTCTTGAGGGAATTGAGAACGTTCCAGTCGTTCGCGATTTTCCGGACGTCTTTCCAGAAGAACTTCCAGGGATACCCCCTGTTAGAGCCGTTGAATTCGTCATCGACTTGAAACCAGGCACCACTCCTATTGCTAAGCGCCCATACAAGATGCCTCCGCATGAACTTCTCGAGCTTAAGGAAGAAATCGACAAGTCACTTAAAAAGGGTTTCATCCGCCCCAGTTCTTCTGCTTGGGGAGCACCTTCTCTCTTTGTTAAGAAGAAGGATGGTACAAATCGGTTGGTTCAAGACTACCGACCTATCAACCAGGCAACAATTCAGAACAAGTATCCGCTTCCCAGAATCAACGAACTGTATGATCAACTTGCTGGTTCCTCAGTGTTCTCTAAACTTGATTTGAGATTGGGATACCACCAGATTCGAGTTCATAAAGAGGATATTCCGAAGACAGCTTTCGTTACTCGCTATGGTTCCTACGAGTACACCGTCATGTCCTTCGGATTAACTAATGCTCCAGCAACCTTCTCTCGACTAATGAACTACATCTTCATGGATTACCTCGACAAATTCGTCGTGGTTTATTTGGATGATATCCTTATATTTTCCAAGAATGAAGAAGAACATGCCGAACATCTTCGGCTTGTACTGGAGAAGCTGCGTGAACATCAACTGTATGCCAAGTATTCTAAGTGTGAATTCTGGTTGTCTGAAGTGACATATCTCGGCCATGTGATCTCCAAAGATGGCATTGCTGTTAACCCAGAACGAGTTCAGGCTATTCTTGACTGGACTCCCCCGAAGAATGTCAAGCAAGTCAGGAGTTTTCTTGGCCTTGCAAGCTATTGCCGCCGATTCGTCGAGAACTTCTCCAAGATTGCTAAGCCATTGACTGATCTGCTCCACAAAGGTGTTCAATTTGAGTGGACAGAGAAGTGCCAAGAAAGCTTTCAGACGCTTAAAGATAAGTTGACATCTGCCCCAGTGCTTGATCCTCCGGATTCTCGCAAGGACTTCGTGATTTATTGTGACGCATCTCGTCAAGGATTAGGCTGTGTCCTAGTGCAAGAGCGCAAAGTAATTGCTTATGGCTCTCGTCAATTGCGTCCTCATGAGGAAAATTATCCAGTACATGATCTCGAGCTTGCTGCAGTTATTTATGCTTTGAAGCTGTGGTGACATTACCTTCTCGGTAATCATTGCGAGATATACACGGATCATCAGAGCTTGAAGTATCTGTATACCCAACCAGACTTGAATCTTCTTCAGCAAAGATGGCTCGAGACAATAGCCGATTATGATATGAATATTTCATATACCCCTGGCAAGGCTAATGTAATGGCCGATGCCTTGAGTCGTAAGGCTTATTGCAATAACCTCATGGTTCAGGAAGCGCAACCTATGCTTTATGAAGAGCTTCGCAAGTTGAATCTCCATATTGTTCCACAGGGTCATCTCAATACCCTGGTTGTTGAATCAAATCTCGAGCATATGATCAGGAGTATGCAGAAGTATGACTCTATAGTCCACAAGATTAAACGATATCTTGGGGAAGGAAAGTATTCAGATTTCTACCTAGACGACCAAGACGGTTTGTTCTTCAACGGTCGCTTAGTGGTCCCTACAACTCACAACCAGGATATGAGGAAGGACGTTATGAAAGAAGCACATGAAACGCCTCTCTCAATTCATCCTGGTAGCACGAAGATGTACCAAGACATTCATCAGAGATTCTGGTGGCCTGGTATGAAACAAGATATCGCTCGTTATGTTGCTGAGTGTGACGTTTGCCGTCGCATCAAGGCTGAACATCAAAGGCCTGCTGGTACTCTGCAACCACTTGATATTCCTGAATGGAAATGGGACAAGGTCGAAATGGATTTCATTACTGGTTTTCCCAGATCACAGGAAGGTCATGATGCTATCCTTGTCGTCATCGACCGGTTCTCAAAGGTTGCTCACTTTCTGCCAATCAAGGAGACAATCACTGCAAGCCAGTTAGCAGACTTGTATATTTCCCGAATTGTGTCACTCCACGGTGTTCCGTTGGTGATCAGTTCAGACCGTGGCAGCCTCTTTACCTCAAGATTTTGGAACAGTTTCCAAGAAGCTATGGGAACTCATCTGTCTTTCAGCACCGCCTTTCACCCCCAGTCTCAGGGTCAAGTTGAACGAGTCAATCAAGTGTTGGAAGATATGCTTCGAGCTTGTGTCATCTCATTCGGTAAGAAATGGGAAGAATCTCTCCCGTATGCCGAGTTCTCTTACAACAATAGCTATCAGGCTAGTTTGAAGATGGCACCCTTTGAAGTTCTCTATGGACGTAAGTGTCGGACCCCTCTGAATTGGTCAGAAACTGGGGAACGGTCACTCGTCGGACCGGACATTATTCAACAGGCTGAAGAGCAAGTCCGCATTGTCTGTGAACATTTGAAAACTGCTCAGTCTCGTCAGAAGAGCAACTATGATCGAAAGCACCAGGTAATGGTCTATCAACCTGGCGAACAAGCTTACCTTCGTGTTACTCCGATGAAGGGCACTCACCGATTTGGGATCAAGGGCAAGTTAGCTCCTCGCTACATTGGCCCGTTCCGTATTCTCGCTCGTCGAGGAGAAGTGGCATATCAATTGCAGTTGCCGCCAAACCTTTCTCAAGTGCATGATGTCTTTCATGTATCTCAACTCTGACGCTGCTTCAAGGATCCTATCCGAGCAGTGGATCATGAAATGCTTGAACTGCAGGAAGATCTTTCTTATCAAGAGTATCCGATCCGTATTCTTGATCAAACTGAATGATGAACCCGTCAGAAGGCAATCAAGTTCCTTAAAGTTCAGTGGTCGAATCATTCTGAAGATGAAGCCACTTGGGAACGCGAGGATCGTCTTCGTGAAGAGTACCCCGCTCTCTTTCAGCCTTCCTCTTAATTCTCGGGACGAGAATTTCTTTTAGAGGAGGAGAATTGTAACATCCCCATGTACTAGCTACAGTAATCACCTGTTGATAATGCCAAGTCACCATGATTAGCCATGCTTGATCATCATTTGCATCATACCTCAATTCAAATTCCAAATCAAATTGAAATTCAAATATGAAGTGAAAATAAAAGTTGTTCAAATTTGGAAAACCAAAATGTTCATAAGGCTACAAATAATTCAGAGGCATTTATAAAAATATAATCAACATTTATTGAACTAGTTAAATGTCCCCACCATCCACAAAACAGCACCAAACAAAAGTATTTAACCCCTTTTCATTTAAATAAAATCCTAATGAAAAGATCTGGACTCCAAACCATTTTGTGGCAGTGCTAGATATTGCACTATATTTATTTGGCTAGATCACATATTTTATAAAACTAAAATTTTGCCTAAACTAATTACAAAACAGAAACTAAAATAAAAACAAAAGATAAAAGAAAATAAAAACAAAGCCCCTTGGCCCAACTGGGCCTCGGCCCCGCCAGGCCGGCCCACGTCGCCCGCTGGCCTATATGGCCTTGCCCTCCCCTCGCACCCGAACCGTAATCCCCATTCCACCTGTTCCCCTCCTCTCTCGCCCGACCCGCGCCGCCGCCGTCGCCCGTCGCCGCCTCGACCACGCCGTCGCCTCCTCGTCCTCCCCCTCGCCGGCTCCACCGAGCCTCGCCGCCCCCTCTTCTCTGCAACGGGGTGAGCCCCGCGGACGGACCCCGTCTCTCCTCCTCCCCCTCTCGGTCGCCGTCGCCGACGCTATCCGTCGCCGTTGCCCGTGCCCGCGCTCGCCGTCGTCCACGCCTCGCCTCGCCTCGCTGCGCTCGCCGTCGCCCGCCTGGCCTCGCCCGAGCCACTTGCCCGCGTAGACCCACGCCGTCGCCGCCTCCCGCTGTGTTGCGGCCGCTCCACCTGCCCGCCGCTGCCGCGCTCCCCTGCCACCTCCCGCCGCTGCTAGCGCCGCACGCGCTCCGCTGCCGCCGTAGCCCGCCGCCGCGCGCAGCCGTGCCCTCGGCCGTCTCCGCCATGCGCGCACACGCGCTACCGGACGCGTCCGGCCTCCCCTGTGTGCCCGCGCGCTGTGGAGCCCGGACATGTCCGGCCCCTGGACAGGGCACGGCGTAGACATGTCCGGCCTGCTCACTGACGCCTGGGGCCCGCCCCTGTATACTGTTTAAAACGAAATTAAAAAATATATATAATAATAAAATAAAATAAAATAAAAAGAATTAAAATAAATAAATAGTTAATAATTAATTAATTAATTAACTTAATTAATTCTGTTTAATTAAACTAATTATTAATTAACCTAATTAATCTGTAATTAGTTTAAATAAACCGTAATTAACCTAATCCGACACTGACAGGTGGGACCCACTGGTCCTGTTGACTGCTGACGTCACGGTGACATCAGCATGATGTCATCATTTACTATTCCGAATAATTCGGATTTAAATAATTAAAATAAATCCAGAAATTAATAAAAACTCTCCCCTCCGGTTCTGAATATGCGCTCCGTTCATCTGTCAGGTGCCTCTAACTACCTGAACATGGAACCATCCCCTCCGGTTCATCTGTCTGACAGATGTCCGAAAACGGGAAAACGTTCCAGATATTTTCTCGCTCCGCCTACAACGTTTAGTACCGCATTAGGTCACCCCCTAGCACCGCATATTGCCATGTCATGCATCGTTGTTGAATTGTTGCCGTGAATTTATTGTTTCTTCCTCCTCTTCTCTCTCGATAGACGCCGAGACCGACAACGACCCCGACGACTGCTACTCCGTCGGCGACCCATCTTTTGCCGCAGAGCAACCAGGCAAGCAAACCCCCTTGATCATTCCGATATCGCCCATTCCTTCTCCCCCATGCTTGCATTAGATTTTGCTACTGTAATTGATTTCTCCTATTCTGCTGCATAGCCTGTTTATTGTAACCTCTGTTGATACTTTACCTGATATCCTAAAATGCTTAGTATAGGTTGGATGAAATCCATCTGTGGCCCCATCCTTGTCCTAGTTGCCCCGCTTAGCTACTAGTGCCCCGATCGATGTGATCGTCGGGCTGAGACCAACATAGCACCGCACACCCCCTAAGTTGTCCGACTCTTCAGAGTTGTCCTCGAGTGACGAGGGTGATACCTCTTAACTCACTCCCGATGATGCCTCTGAAGTATAGCTAATCGGACGTGGATTACCGAGGGTGATTCCTCCCCCTACACCTCCGGAGAAGCTTCTGTCGTGCAACCCCGCAAGCGTGAATGCCTTCGAGGGTGATTCCTCTGGGTTCACCTTATCGGATACATCTAGTAGGAATCCATCGAGGGTGATTCCTCGGATTCCCCCTTGATGTGATAAACACACGGATACCCTACTTTTACTACAGTCCCCGGGTAAAGTCGGATCGACCCCGAGGGGTACCCGCGAGAGATGTGAAGTCGGGTTGACCGTGAGGGTACCCGCGAGATAGTTACGAGGCGCAACCGGGCAGGCAGAGACCGCCCTCGAGAGGGATGGGCCTGGCCCTTGTTGCACTTCCTCGAGACGGGACGACAGGAGTACTGATCGTCACCGCGAGCTCCTAATAATGCGATAACGGATTTGGGTATTGATCTGAGTGGGTCGTTGGCCCTATACGCACTACCACCACGTGGGATAATGGTTATGGGACCCTCGGCGCCGTATGTATCAGCCGAAAGCTTTGTCAGACGTCCAGTTCAGCCTTGTGGCACGGCAGGATCGGCGCCATCCATGACAGAGGTGGTGCCTGGATCTAACCCTGCGCACAACGACCCGGAGTGCAAAGGGCGATGGCCCATGACCCCTTCGCACTTAGGATGTAGACCGGCGGGGACCTCTCTGCTGAGCCTAGGTAGGACTACGTCGTGTCGATTACCCGAGGTCGGGCATGACCGAGAAAAGTGTGTCCGGCCAGATGTAATCGAGCGTGCTGGATAACAGTAGTGCACCCCTGCAGGGAAGTTATCTATTCAGGCTTTGCAGGCGAACCGACGGGTAGATCCGAGCGGCTAGAGGAAGACTCGAAACATGCATGCGGCGCCGATGCGTTGCCGGGGCTCTGTGGTCCGGTACCCAGCCAATCCATGGCAAAGCGCAGTCTCCGGCGGCCGGATTCGGCAAATCCCGCCGCCGCAGATCTAGCGCTTCGCCTCCCTCACCGGGCCGAGGGAGGCACCAAAGCCGGTGGATGTGCTGGGAGGAGGAGGGGAGGGGGCTGGAGAGCAAGGTGGCTGGGGAAAATGGACGGCGGCGTAGGGTTTGTGCACGGACGGAGGGCGTGCGGGGAAAGGGGATAGAAAAAGGGCTGTTTGTGTCGCCGACTGGCGGGCCAGGGGAAGGAGTAGGCGGGCGAGGCGCGTGTCCGCTTCGTATCCGCGCCGACGCAAATGAGACCCAAATTTAGGCCGGGAATGGGTCGGCAGGCGGACGAAAAGCGGACGCGCGTCCGTTTGGATCGGCGCGTTGGGCCGACTTTTGTGCCCGTGCCGACCCAAACGGACACGCGCGGATGAAATAGGTCGGCGCGTTGGAGTTGCTCTGACCATTGCATGTCGTGCCAGGTAGTCTGAACTCATCGAAGGCATACACGCCCCCACATGTTCTATAACTGGCACGAGAGAGTACTCCTACTTTTTTTTTTTTTTTTTTGAACTTGTACTCCTAAGTAGTACTCCTACTTTTTTGAAAGGTTAAGTCCGGTACCATCCATCTGTACATGGGGAAATGACGGCGAGGAGGGAGCGTGGCTGAGACGGTGTGCACTGTAGCAACGGCACCGCACGCTCGAGACGTGTGCTTGATTTCTTTGGTAGTACTGGAGATATGCCAGCTCCGTGGGTTCTGACGAATTTTATAGAGTAGCGCATTCGATGGCGGAGTTGATGGGTAGTTGGGACGGAGCGTACGTGCCCCTGCTGCGGCTGTGCCAGGTAGTAGTACTTCGGAGTTCGGAGCATGGTCTCGCGCTGGAGAGATCGCCATGCACAGCCAAAACACGCTATTTATTCCCCCCCACTGCGGTGCCGCAAATCTGTCGTTGTATTTACTCATCGTGCATGCATGTCCTTTGTTTTGGCTGCCAGCTGGGTGGTTTTCTCAAACGTTTTTTAATCAAATATGTTCAAATGGTTTTGAGGTAAAATGCTCCACGAAGCCTGTACTATATATATAGCCTTCTAGATCAACGGAGTAATACGGAGTTTTACGGGATTCCTTCGTTAACTAATCCTCAGCCCCCTCCCCCCCAATGATTTTCAGGGGGTGTGGGCCCCTCACCTCGTTTTCTTCCAATCAATTTATCCCAGCTAAACATCCCCATAATATTCAGTAAAAATATGCCCGTGTGTGTAGCATTGCTGATATATAGCCTATAGATGGTAGCGGCCTAGCGGGAGAGTGAATATTCCAAACCTGCCATACCCCTCTCCGCCTATACTCTCAGCTTTTTCTGCATGGCGGGTACCGGAGCGGGAGCCTCACCAGATCACCGACTTCGTAACTGATTTTTTTATGATGTCATTTTTATCGGGTTTGGCAATACATTTTAAGATGATATATAAATCTTTTGCCAGCCAGTGCTCTACTGCCTCCGTCCTGGTTTACTATTCTACATTGTATGGGGTCGTATTTTGGCCATGAGTTTTAACTAATAAAATATGGATTATATGTAGCAAAAAATGATATCATTATAAACATCATTCAAATACGAATCCAACAATAGAATTTTTAGTGACATGCATTAACATTTTACTAGTCAAATATGTGATCAAATTTTGACCCAAACTACGAGGAGGACTAATAAACCAGGATGAATGTAGTACTTCCCAATCAAAGATTCTCTAGATACTGGTGCTCTGCTCGGCTCGTCATTTGACCTTGCATCCGTCAAAGGTCTTAACCAGGTAGGAGGGGCCAGCCCGGGGATCTATCAAATTGTGTTGGAAAGATTCCATAACTGTTGCCACAACTCATCCGCTACAGGCTAGATTGTACTCACTCCCGATTCTAAATATAAGACATTTTAGAGACTTCAATATGGACTACATACGGATGTATATAGACATATTTTAGAGTGTGGATTCACTCATTTTGCTCCGTCCGTAGTCCATGTAGGAATCTCTAAAAGGTCTTATATTTAAGAACGGAGGAAGTAAATCTCAATTGCTTCCTACATTTGTCAACAACAAAAAAAAGGCTAAAGCTGATTTACTGATGCTCTGATCGACTGCAAGGCCATAGCTGGGACGCTAGAACGGTTATCTTCAAGCTTCATCGCTTCGTGCAACAATGACAGGCGGTACGACCTGATGTTCTCCTGTGAATTGTTTCAAAATAAATCAGTTAGATCCGGGCATGACAATATAAAACTTGGAACATCATCTTAGACGCTGTGTGAAACCTTGGTGGTCGGCAAGACAAGTTTGTCACCGTCGTAGTTCCTGGCCATGAACAAAGCACATATACCAGAGTCCTCGCTGCCCCCGGAAACATGGACCAATGAAATGAATTACTCCATCATACATAATGGATGAAAAATATTGGGTTAGTTGGCTCTGGGTGTATGGCTGAGTTTTGTAGTGTGTGATGATACCTTGGGAAATTTTCAGCCATGATTGTAGGGAATGTTCTGGTCCACCCATTAGAGCTGCATGGCCAGTCGGAATAAAATGCTTGAACACATCGGAAGAAAGCGCCAAGAATTTCGCCGCTAATGTGTGCGTGGAATTTCACCCTTTCAGTACTGAAACCGAAGGGGCCAGCCTGGGGATCAAGCACGACGATCCTTTTTCTCATCATGTCTAGGATGTAACAACACCAGCCGTCATGGAGAATTGTTGGGAAGATGAACTGTAAGGGTTTAGTACACACGGTCAGTTGATTAGTATTTGAACGTTCCATGTGAGATTGTATTGATATGCATGCATGGAGTGGAGGCATACCAGTCTGCACTGCTCAATATGTCTCTCACGGTGGAATTCTCGTTGTACTGACACGGCGAATCGGGGGTCTACGCCACGAATGATGAGTGTCTGAGCAGAACAAATATAGATTAAGAAAAGTTATTTCAAAAACAAGTTCATATTCCAAAAAAATTGGGTACTGGATATTTGTGTTTGGTCACTAACCGTGAAATCTGGCTCCATGAATTTTCGCCAAACACCACCATCTTCCTGCACAGATATGGACCATTCGATCTGTGCAATCCTACGAACAAGCAAGGTACAACACTCATGGCTCAACGTGTGTGTCCCTAGCAACTCCTTGCATAACACTTTCCCTTCCAATATCAGCAACCTGGGTTCGGGATGATCGAACCATGGCCTGCGTTCAAATGTTAAATGTTTGGGTTGGTCCGTTAAATTCCAAAAGGGTATTTTATGATAGATTAACAGTGGTGCAGAGGCAGCATAACTTACCTAGACATGTTCTGCTCAGAATCGTTGGATATACAAACAGCTAGGAACTGAATCAAAGCAGGTGGAGGAGGGGTCGGAAAATTCCCTTGAGTCCATGGGTCGGGTGCAAACCATGTGCACACGACCTGTACCAGCGGTGTGGGTTGGTCGCTGAACTGGGCAAATACAACCTCAGAGCGGTCGGAGTAGGCTGGGACCAGCCTTGACGATAGGTGCCAATGGAACGAAACAAGCCTTCTGATGTCATCTGGGGTGTCCAATGGAGTTTGTGGTGGTCCATGTGGGGACAAGGCCAGGTTGCCGTCGAAGTTGACGACGTTAGATTCTGCTTGATGTTGCTTCTTGTTTTGGCCTGAATGAGTTGTTCATGAAATCTGAAGGTTTTTTGTAACAAAATGCATTTACAAAAGTGTGGCTCGTCATCTTACCAATAATTGATTCAGCACAGTTTGCTTCGCTGCTTTGACCATGCACTCCTTTCCTTCCATGATGTACGTGGCCCGTATACTGTCTGCTGTTTTTTGAACGTTGGTCATTAAGATTTGCTTGTTATTAAAACAAGTAGATGTCCGTTCACAATCATGTGCATTCTTGTGTGCCTCATTGACAATACCTTCGCTATCGGCGTGACGCTCAAGGTCCAGGTCAATCCTATTGGGTGCGTCCGGAGTTGGGGGTGGTCCTGCAGGGAATATGTCGAATTGTGAAACATCTGTAGTGCATATAATGAAAATATGGAAGTTTGTACATATAATGGTTCATAAAAATGTACCAGTAGGGTGGTTGTCTTTCAGCATGCACACGCTGCGTCCAGAGAGTTGGCAGCAGAGGCATCTCTTGGCGAGGCATTCCGCTAGTTCGTCTACAAAAGTGAACATGGCCAACTGAGTTGAGTGTCTGATCTCGTTTATGTAGGCCATCAGACTCGAGTTGTGCTCTTTGAGTATGATTCCCAACGAATCTCCTGCCTGTTAAATCGTTACAGCTGATAAGTTGCATGCATGTCGTTGCTGATCATTGCGCTTGTGGGTATTTTTTCTTGACTAACCATTTCTGGGTATTTCCGACGCATCTGGTTTGCAAACTCAACAGGCCCAATCGTGTGTGCCGGCCTGTTTTTCATTGCCACGCGAGGAGAAACCTTGGAGGGGTAAACTGGTGGAAGCCCATCATCTCTTCGCTGTGTGTTTGGGGCATTAATTTGTGAACGCAAAGGTTCGGTTTCTGCCTTGAGCCCGCACTGTGAAAATAAATAAATAAATGTGTAAGACATGTTTGGAACACATTTTCAAACATAAGTTTGCAAAAAGGATGGCTAATTTGGGAGTATGAGATTTGTTAGCGATCATCATAAAGATTGGGACTTACATCTACGCCGGTGAATATTGTATCAGAGCCACAGTGGCTGCTTATAGCTTCAATTGCCTTCTTGACCGACTCGTGATCGAAAACTTTGACGCGGGGCAGAATGTTTTGAGTGATATGTCTGCTAGACAGCTCCATCCTGTCCAACGCAACGACCTGACTTGCGGTGGTTTGCATGTTATTTTCAGTAGGGCAGGAATTCAAGAGTTTTTTTTAATCTTTACGAGACAAAAAAGTGTATTATTACCTGTAAGAGGAGGTGGCAGCCAACTATTTGGATCGTGCTGTTCCCACTGGCGATGTCCGACTTGATCTTTCTGACGCCTTTGATGAGGTTCTCTCTCACGAACCTACACCAGTTGAAGGTGTTTATCTCCGATGGCACTACCAGGGCGGTCCAGTAATCGACGCTCGTGTAGTCATGCTTTGAACAAGGATTCAACACATGACCCACCGAGAAAACTACAAACGCAATCTTGAAACAGTCGGTTTCAACTTTGGTGGAGCGCTCGTCGATTTGCTTGGTCGCAATAGCTTCTACTGCCTTGAGACTGCGAACGCCTTTGGCGCTGATGCTCGACGCCAATCTGCTAAACTCTATGCATGCATCGGAAAGTCTGTGTGTCCTGGTGGTATCAGTCTAGTACCCTGGGGCAAACCGAATGCGTCGTTGACGTCCTGGTCCGTGATTGGTATCTTCCTGGCTTGGTCCAAGACCAGAGTCGATGTCTCCGGATCTACTCTGTCCATCAAAGAGGCGCTGAATTTCAGGTTTATCTTGTGTGTGAGTTTCAGATGCAGCAGCCCGGCAAACCCGGTTTCGGCTGCGAGCCCCCTCTTGAACTTGCTGAACTGAGACACCACGCAGCAGAACTTCTGGATTGATATCCTGGATGTCAGAGTGGCGTTGACGCCCGCATCTTGAGGCGGTTCGCTGAAGGTGGCGGTGCCGCCCTCTGCGGCGTCGGCGTGCATTGGGCCTTCTTGGGGGCTGCCCGTCGAGCTCGATCTAGGGGATGAGGTACCTGGGATGGTCGCGGCGGGAGGAACGAACCTCAGTGTCAGTGGGACGTTTGCTGCTGGACTAGACGAACCAAGTGATTAAAAGAATGCAAAAAAGCATAATCCACTTGTGCACGGGATGTGTATTTATTTACTTTACTAGGCGGCGATCTGGATGGAAAATCATACGGAAGCATTGGTCCCAGCATGAATAAAATGTATGGATGGATTTTGGGGCATGCGCGGAGATGCTTGTAGCGATCCCGAAATTTACAGACCAGATGAACAAGTTGGAGGAGGTGGATTTACCTTTTTTTGCGGGTGGAGGAGGTGGATTTACCTTGCAAAGGTTGTTTGTAAACAAGGACAGATTTTTCAAGCCCGCCGGCCCGTCCGCGGCCTTGAGTTGAGCCTTGCTCCTGCGGGGGTGGGGGTGGGGTGCAGTGTGCTGGTGCGTCTGGCTCTCGGGGAAGATCAGTAAATGCTGGGTGTTGGGGATGTGTGGGAATGATCAGTAAATGCTGCATACCGGAGCTCTCAGAAACAGCTATAAAAGAGCTGGCTCTCTCTCTCTCTCTCTCTCTCTTTAACACAAGAGCTGGCTTTCTCTGTGAAGTTATGTTCAGATGCCTAAATCAAATGTTACATGGAATGCTATGCTAGTGCTGCTGTTATTTTTCTGATCGATGCAGGACTCTTTGCAAGACGCGTTGATGCATTCCACAATGACTTCGGTTTGGTCTTTCAGCTGTCGCTTCTTTTTCCACCACTATCAATTTGACTGGTTGGTCAGTAATATGCAAGCTGCTTTCTCTCCCTTATACGCTTGGTCTTCTGGAGCTGGCGCCTGGTGCACCAGCGCATTTGCAGATCATATATGAATTCCAGGGGCCTACCAAAGCTTACGTCTGAATAAGATTTATGTGACAGTGAGAGCACACTAGTGTAGCAAACGCATCGTGGACTACCGGACTTTGACTTGGGTAGGCCGTACTGGACTCGCTCACAGCCTCCATCCTCCTATACAGTGATAAAGCACGGACCAACGCCGTCCAAGCCAGGAACAAGGCGCTGCGATTCGCACCCTACCTCTCAAGCTTCTTCAGAGGTTTGAATCTCACATGCCTATTTCAGATTGCAACGACGGTCATCGCCTTCACTCTCGAAAAAGCATTCCATTTTCTTCCGCATTACGATTTTCTCCCCTGCTTCGTCTAAAATCTACGACAAGAACGATATAGAATACAAGCACAAGAGCAGGGGTAGCAATTGGTCGCAACGGTGATGAAGCACAACTATGACTATCTCTGGTTAATTTTCCGACCGACTGTAAATCTAACATCACATACAGTTTTAACTCTGTACCTACCAATTTCATCAAGCATCTAATGTTACTTCAGGCAAGGGGCCTTCCAACACAAAGGCCTCTCCGAGAACCAGACAGATTACACTATCACCACAAAACAACACAAGCTAAGCTAGCTCTTTTTCTTCCCCCCAACAAAGTATCTACATGGCACAGACAGAGATTCAGCTGTGTTTATTCTTTCTTTTCCTCTTCTTTTCTTTTTTGAGGGAAATGGGGGGACACCATGAGATTCCAGTCACAGCAGCGCAGGCTGAGTTCCGGCGGCACGGTGAAAATCTGATGACGACTAGGGAACGACAAGTTAAGGTCAGGATGTACATGATGGTGAATTATTTTGTAGATTAACTCTGCTATTGCCGCACCGGGTCTTTCTCTTGGCTTGACATGTCTTTGGTACACGATGATCAACTGTGTCTTGCGTCAGCTGGAGAGTGGCGGGAAATCACCGTTGTCCTTAAGATGATATGGCCCACCATTCCTGCAAATTGTACACTAAGCGCTTACCAATTGTGAATGATTCAATGCTGAAAGCATGCATGTGAACTGAGCATACAAGTTAAAAGGTGAATACGGCAACAAACAAGACAGAAGAGAAATGCATGAATGCCATATACAAATCAGAAGCCTACAGGGGATGGACATGTTAAACTACCCAGTGTTAACCATACTACTGGGATAATCAATAATCAACATGACAGACAACAAGGTTTGCTAGTGCACGCTTTTGAAGGCACATGATAAGGAGAGGGGGGGGGGGGGGGGGGGTGGAAACATAAGAGTGTGGACGGGTCCGGCCATGCTAATTAGGAGTATCCCAAAGGAAAGACATAACAGACAAGACACAAGCGATGAAGATTAATGTCGACGGTTCTTCTAGTGAAGTACGGAAAATAGGGGCAGTGGTTTTTAGTAATGTGGGAGAGCAAGGGCAGACCACCAGATATAGTAAGTAGCATAATATAGTAATCTGGATAATGACCATATTAATATAATAGATAATAATCCAGCTGTAACATCTAAAGATAAAGCTATTAGCTAGGTGGCCCTCCCATGAAAGAGACGGTGTTAATACTTTTGACGACTAAAGTAATGCATCATACGTACCTCATCCGATTAGAACCCTTTCCAGGATTTAATGCTGAAGACACAGGGCTTATAGGTGCAGAAGGTTGACTGTTGGCGGCAGAACTAGATTTGTTAGGATGGTCTTGAGAAGTACCCTTAACTTCCAAAGGCAATGCCCCCAAAGTCCCAAATTCAAGTTTATTGTCTTGTGGGTGAATAAAACCATTGCGATGAATACTATCCCTTGGAGCCCGGGGGGATGGAGATGATAATGGTATATTCAACGGGGAGGGAATTCCATGATCACTTGCACCAGGAATGTAAATCTGCAATGGTGGCACTGGCACTTGCCTCCATTCCTCCGACAGCACCATATCTGCAGGCATATCCATTCTGGGATAGCGGTGAGCCCTGTGGTAGTTATTTGGATGAAAACTATGTCTTCCTCTTTCCCCTCGTCCAGCAGGTGGCCTGTCCTTGCACACAGTCTGCAATATCCAAAAAGACAGACAAACTCAGGGAAAACACAAGACAGACAACCCGAAACAACACAAATGCGCTTTAACCTTGCAAAAGTAACCTAATTCTGCAACCGAAACATAAAAGTAGTAGGGTTATTTTCCAGCCTCATGTACAGAAGGTACAGTAGGAAATTATTCAAGTACACAGGAAAAGTAGTAATGGTTCATCTCAGCATCTCCATATGCATAAACGTGAAATAAAATGAATATGTAGGGAAATGCCAGATGTAGTGAATTTCAATGTGACTTCCAAGTTGTATAAGCATAATAATGTACAAAAAGGGAACATACCGGGTCAGGAAAGTAGGTGCCTGTTCCACGAGCTCGCATAGTATCATCTGGTTGATAAAATGGCCTTACAACGAAATAGCCAGATGGATAAGAATCAGGGGATATTCCACTTGTACCAGCATACCCATAACCATTTTTTCTGCTATGGCCATTTGGTGAGCGATTGTTCTGATATTGTGCAGGTGGTGGAGCAGGCATTTGATAGTAAACTTGATTAACCGGGTAATCATGGTTCACTGGGTAATCTTGTTGGCACCCTTGTGCATAGGAAAGATTATACAAATTTGTTCCGTGATCTCCAGCGAGATCTGATAAAATGGCATTGATTGCACCTCCATCACCACCTACCTCTTTAGTATGTGCCCCATTGCTATCTGAGTTTTTAGATGGTGGTAAGCAGTTATCCACTGGATGTGAATTCTCATCGCGATACTTAGTTCCTGGGTACCCTTTTGATGTCATCCCATGGTGTGCCAAGTTTATATCATGATTGACACCAGCCTTTCCATTTCCTGGCTCATACAAGAGATGTGGTGCATAGAGAGCTTTCCCAGATGACAAGGTTTCACTAGTTGATGGTGCAGTCTCACAGAAGTCACTGTTATTCCTCATACTAATAGAACTAGTTACAGGATTTGAAACAGACTTCATTTCCTCATGCTCAGCCATAGGATTTTGTTCTTTTTCCTTCAGAGACCCATGGTTATTGACATCTGAAATACTGATGCTGTTGAACTGATCAGATAGATCACCAAAAGAATTACTGTCTAAAGGTGAACAACCTTTGTTGTCTCTTTCAACATTGAAGTCCAGTGCAATGTCCTGCACATCTGGCCTTACCATAGTGTGATTTCGCTTCAATGTGTTCCTAAAAAACTGATTCACTTCAGGCACAGCAGAATTGATAGACACTTGAAGGATCTTCCCAAGCTTCCGGGCACCAAGATCAAATGCACTGCGTATCCGGTAAAAGTTACCTGCGCATCAGTGGCATTAGACCAGCAAATTAAAAAATGCTATAAGCATCTTGGACAATAAACAGCAAATCAACAGCTTAATGCACAAAAGTAACTGTGCAGCATACCATAATGCTTGCGGGTTGGGTTCAAACCACAATTATCCATGCAACATAAAATAAATCAATGCCATCAGTATCCAAGTTCTAGCTTATCATGCGATGCAAGTGAGCACAGTGGTACTGCTTGGTTAAGTAGCTGAAAGTTTGCTTCTGTGC
This sequence comes from Elymus sibiricus, assembly GCA_039707655.1. NCBI lineage: Eukaryota > Viridiplantae > Streptophyta > Magnoliopsida > Poales > Poaceae > Elymus > Elymus sibiricus. The sequence continues at coordinate 110,429,634 of CM077670.1, forward strand.
TGAACTGAAATGAATCTCTTGGCCCGTCGATCAAGAGAAACAAAGCATGGACAAGCAGCAACAAGAATGTAGCAAAAGCAAGACAGACCAAATAGCACTAGTTGCAGTTAGTGGTAAAATTTAAAACAATCAAGTTTAGAGAAGGTAGATACAAAAACCCAAATTTAGACAAGCAAACATCAACAGTAAAGCTATGAAATGTGGGAAGCCAGATGCAACCACCCATTATGTGAGCTGATGGTGCGATGATTATGCCCAAAAGCTGACCTGAGCTACATGCAATGCAAGTATTCAAATTTGAAAAAAAAGAAGTTAACCCACATTCTTCCCCTGAGAGGCAGTGTTACTCATGAGATCAAAATGAATTCACAAACAATGTAAGTTGAGAACTATCAAGTTTAAGCATCAAGTCATTCTAAGTTGACTAAAGTTGTATGGCACAATTTCAAGCGCACTTTTCCTTTGTACAAACAAATTTCATGATGAAGCAGAGAAGAAACCTTTGCTGACACTCCGCCCAAGATTGTTGTTCTGCTTCAGTGGATCCACTATGTTGAGAAATTTTCTTGAGAACAGTCGAGTATTTCTCTCAAAGTTCCTAGGGGGGACAGTAAACCTTTGTGCATATTCTTTGAGAAACTCCTCCCGCTTAAGGAAATCAACATCATGAGTGTCTGGTGCTTCGGCTGCGCAAGAAAAACTATGTGATGACCAATGATGACAACAAAATTTCAACCAAGCGAACAGATCAGACTGCATTCACTTACAAACTAGCTCAGGTAAGGAAGACAATGGTACAGGACCATACAAGCTTATACCCTTGTTGTCCCAGTCAAATTTGCTATAATAGTCCAGAAATCTATAGAGGACCTGCAGCAGAGGAAACAGTTATGTCACCCATGGGGTGGGAATTTGTGTATCCTAGGTCAGCAGCAATTTTACAAATGTGGAATACAAATTTAAGTCAGAACTTACAGCTAATGGACCATCCAAAGACTTGTGGAAAAGATGGAAAATATATAGCACCAATATCTCCAAGGCGTAGGTAGAAATTAAACCATGGTGGGCACCGAGAATGCGGCTTTCATAATAACACCAGGCTTTTATGAGCATTATGCTTTTCTTGAAAAGGTGTTTTTTTCCAAACCTTTGATCAACCTGTAAAACATGATGGTTACAAACATGCATGCCAATGAGCAGACTGACTTAAGGAAACCTTTCACCCTAAGTCCTACCACATAAGGAAGAGAAAGATTTTTTTTATTGCATCAAATATCAGATAGAAGATAGATCTGTGCATCAAAGGAAAAAACACAATCGACGACATGTTTCAGCTTTTGATATGTTACCTGCTCAAGAAAACAAAGCGTACAGAGTCCACCAATCTGATTGAACGAAATGTCTACAACAATATTTTGGACAAGGCATTTGACCAGCTTGACCTGCCATCACAAAGACTTGTCATTTGAAACATTTGGACGATAAATACAGAATTGTTATGCGACAGCATGTTCACCACTGCACAATCCCTAGCAGTTAAGTACAAAAAGTGACCTTCCACAATGATCTATGATATCGATATATCCATGTGCACAGGAAGAAAAACAACAACAACAACAACAACAACAACAAAGCCTTTAGTCCCAAACAAGTTGGGGTAGGCTAGAGGTGAAACCCATAAGATCTCGCGACCAACTCATGGTTCTGGCACATGGATAGCAAGCTTCCACACACCCCTGTCCATGGCTAGTTCTTTGGTGATACTCCAATCCTTCAGATCTCTCTTTACGGACTCCTCCCATGTCAAATTCGGTCTACCCCGCCCTCTCTTGACATTATCCGCACGCTTTAGCCGTCCGCTATGCACTGGAGCTTCTGGAGGTCTGCGCTGAATATGCCCAAACCATCTCAGACGATGTTGGACCAGCTTCTCTTCAATTGGTGCTACCCCAACCGTATCTCGTATATCATCATTCCGGACTCGATCCTTCCTCGTGTGGCCACACATCCATCTCAACATGCGCATCTCCGCGACACCTAACTGTTGAACATGTCGCCTTTTAGTCGGCCAACACTCAGCGCCATACAACATTGCGGGTCGAACCGCCGTCCTATAGAACTTGCCTTTTAGCTTTTGTGGCACTCTCTTGTCACAGAGAATGCCAGAAGCTTGGCGCCACTTCATCCATCCGGCTTTGATTCGATGGTTCACATCTTCATCAATACCCCCATCCTTCTGCAGCATTGACCCCAAATATCGGAAGGTGTCCTTCTGAGGCACCACCTGCCCATCAAGGCTAACCTCCTCCTCCTCACGCCTAGTAGTACTGAAACCGCACCTCATGTACTCGGTTTTAGTTCTACTAAGCCTAAAACCTTTGGATTCCAAGGTTTGTCTCCATAACTCCAACTTCCTATTGACCCCCGTCCGACTATCGTCAACTAGCACCACATCATCCGCAAAGAGCATACACCATGGGATATCTCCTTGTATATCCCTTGTGACCTCATCCATCACCAAAGCAAAAAGATAAGGGCTCAAAGCAGACCCCTGATGCAGTCCTATCTTAATCGGGAAGTCATCAGTGTCGATATCACTTGTCCGAACACGTGTCACAACATTATCGTACATGTCCTTGATGAGGGTAATGTACTTTGCTGGGACTTTGCGTTTCTCCAAGGCCCACCACATGACATTCCGCGGTATCTTATCATAGGCCTTCTCCAAGTCAATGAACACCATATGCAGGTCCTTCTTTTGCTCCCTGTATCTCTCCATAAGTTGTCATACCAAGAAAATGGCTTCCATGGTCGACCTCCCAGGCATGAAACCAAACTGATTTTTGGTCACGCTTGTCATTCTTCTTAAGCGGTGCTCAATGACTCTCTCCCATAGCTTCATTGTATGGCTCATCAGCTTAATTCCACGGTTATTAGTACAACTCTGAACATCCCCCTTGTTCTTGAAGATTGGTACTAATATACTCCGTCTCCATTCTTCTGGCATCTTGTTTGCCCGAAAAATGAGGTTGAAAAGCTTGGTTAGCCATACTATCGCTATGTCCCCGAGGCCTTTCCACACCTCAATGGGGATACAATCAGGGCCCATCGCCTTGCCTCCTTTCATCCTTTTTAAAGCCTCCTTGACCTCAGACTCCTGTGTTCGCCGCACAAAACGCCTGCTGGTATCATCAAAGGAGTCGTCTAGTTCACTTGAATGCAGTCAACTACTTATTTTATCATTGGCAGTATGCCACTAACATTGGGATATTCACATGTGTTATTGATACCGTATGCAAAGATGGGTTATTCTATTGTCACTAGTCCCATGTATGGTAAGACAGAAATGTTTGGATGACATTGAAAGATAGCTGGATAAATTAAATATAAATGTACACTGCCTGACATTGTATAGAGCAAATAAAAAATAAGCATATGTTGGAAGTCATAGCAGCAACTTAGAAGTGTGTGAATTAGGTCTAATTGGTAATATTGAAAAAACATAGTCGAAGTGGCAAACCTCAGCGTGGATATACTGGACATCCTTCACTTCAAACTCAGCATCTTTCCTCTGTTCTTCCAATTCCAGAACAGCGCGAACCTCATTTGCTAGGTTTTCATCAGAGCTTGTGGAACCAAATGCAGTCAAGTCGATATCTCCATCAGGAAGGTATGTTTTCAGTGGAACAGATCCAAATGGAAACACCTATGTTTTCCACACAGAAAAGAAGAGATTAATTGTATACTTCACATTCTGTCCAATTATTAAAGATAATATGCACCAGTCTCGGCAGGGGAATAAAATCTCAAGCAATAATTATTTTCCCATTTTTGTACATGACGAAATCTGAGATTTCCAGGTTATCTATCTAAGGCCATGTTGATACCTAGTATAATAAATGGACTCTTCATAGAACAACCACTGTGAACCTCTTGAAGAACTTTTATGTGTATACTTGTTTTGCTGTTTAGTACACAAATCTGTACTTAATAACCGTTACTCCATTTCTGCATAGAATAATTCATCTAGAGGACCCTGAAAGTGCAAAGTTCAAGGTGTATAGGAAGTTGTACTGCACAACCTCCTCGTCATCGATGCTAATAGTGAGGTGTATAGACAGCACAAACATCGGTGTCACAGAGATGACTCAAACACGTGCCAGAAGTGCCGATATTACTTGCATGTTTGTCATGTGAGATATCATCTAGTAAAAGCACTCGAGCATGCACGACACAAATAAGGAACCCTTCCAATCTACTGATTCTCACTAAAACCAAAAAAAACGTACACGTGTGTGCCACATGTACCATTCATCTCGTGGCAACCACTCACCAGACCCCATGTGTTCCACATTAACAATAATCCAAAAACGACATATACCTAATAGGCAACATATATGCAAATATCACCTTACTTAAATTTATAAATATACCGATGAAGTCAGGACATGAAATTTCTTGCACGTGCAAATATAAAATAAGGGCACCAAAAGACCGTGAGAACCACATCATGAGAACGGACACTAATTTACATACGTATACAACCAACTGGCCACCGCAAGGTCAACAAAGTCGATGTTGTTCGATGCAGTGCCCAGACACGCGTCATTCATCAATTCACACTCACATAAATAGATCACCATTAAACCATGCAACGTGAGAAACTAGAATGCATGCCCAGTAATGGCATAAAAACATTTGGGCCCAATTAAAGCATGATAAATCTAGCTCTCCAGCACCATGAGAGCAGGATCTCTAATATACCAACTTGTACATCAGTTTGGTGGCATCACCAGCGCTGGCGTTAAAAAACATATTTCAGCCATTAGCACATTACAGTAGAGTTAAACAAAAACTCAAGCATGGTAACTATGAAATGCGCAGCAGCACTTCACAATTGCACCTAGCAGGTTATCCAGACAACATTTCCATGACCTAAAGGATGAATCAGAACAAGTGTGAGGAATCCTCCTAAAACATCCTATGACAGCTACGTAGACATGATCCGGAGACTACGTCACGTGTAACTACAAGCGTACGGCGTCCATGTCCTTGATGCGCAAAGGAAAGCCGAGGAGTTTGGCGGCATCACTAGCGATAGCATGATAGCATAAAAAAACACTTCGGCCATTAGCGCATTATGGTAGAGCCAAACAGAACCGGGAAGCATAGTAAGTATGAAATGAGCAGCAGCACTGCCCAATTGCTCCTAGCAGGTTATCCAGGCAATATTTCCATGACCTAAAGGATGAATCCGAACAACTCGAGGAATCCTCGTAAAACCACCCGAAGACAGCTACATAGACATGATCTGGAGAACGTCAGACACAACTAACAAGGGTACAGCGCCGTGCCCATGTCCTTGATGCGCAAAGGAACACGGAGCTTCTAAGCAAACAATGGAGCAAGGCAAGCATAAGGGTTAGAGCGTCGGAGCATGTGAAAAAACAAGGAGTAGCTGGTTACCTCGCAGCCGACGCTGCACCTGATGAGGCGCTGGACGTAGTGCACGACGGCGGCGCGGCGGTCCTCGGAGGAGACAGACGGCTGGATCCGGCCCACGACGGCGGCCGCGGCATCCTCGAAGGGCCGCCAGGCGTGGGCGGAGATCGAGGACGGGTCCGGGTTGGCCGCCGCCGCCGCATGGTCGGGCTCCTGCTCGAGCACCACGGCGCACTCGTGGATGTCGACCATGGGCGCCGGAGCTCGCTCCCTCGCTCGAAGCCCCCGAGGCAGCGACTCCTCGCCCGTAGACGAGGCGCGGAGCAACCGCCCGACGGGGACGAGCCGGGCCGAGAGAGGCGACGCCGGAACCGAAGCGGCCGATAACGGCGAGCCCCCGGAGGAGCGCGCGCCGGGGGTTGGACGATCGGCGAGGGCGGAGGGAAGGGGTCGCGATCTGGGCGCGCCGGCGGCGAGGGGACGGGAGGGGATAGGGACAGCGGGATTAGCGGAAAAAGGGAAGACGGGGAAGAAATGGATTTTTAATACGTGACGGGAGAAAAAGGGTCAGGTTTTTCTCCCTCGCCCCCGCGGCTCGTCGCTTCTCCTCCCTGCTCCCGCGCGTGAAGAGAGAGGGAGAGAGACGGAGAGGCGATGACGACGATGACGTGTTCTCCGCGTGCGCGAGGCTCGATCGGCACGCACGCAGCAGCAGACGAAGAGGAAGAAGGAGGGGGGAAAGGGAGAGACGAAGAAGGGAGGAGGAGGAGGCGACTTGAAGCCAAGATTTCCTTTTCGTCCTTCTTTTTCCTTTCTTTTCCTCCTTTTTCCGGTTGCTGCAGAAAAGATCTCCCTTTCCTTGTCCTGCTCCGAGTTCTTGGTCGGCGGCGGCGCTCAGTTTGCCGATGGAGGCGGCGGCGCTCAGTTTGCCTTTGGATTGCGTCGTCGGTAAACTCTGGGCAGTTGGGGGATGTGCGACCACCGACCCACGGAGGAAGACTTTCAAGCCCCGTGTTGGTGAAAGCTGGGTCGCTTCAAACCCATACACCAAAATAGAATGCACTGACAACTTCATGATCATCGTAATAGCCACCGATCGGCTATGGTTTTATGGTTTTCTGGTATCCTGCGGACTCGTGGCCAGCGGCTCTAGATTTTCTGTGGATGGTTTGTTGTTACGTAGCGGTGGGTAGAGCGTGCGGAGTGCGGCATTGAGTGTTATTAGTTCTCGAGGCAAATGATACGTTAGGTAAGTAGTCAGATAATCACGTGGTAAAAAATGGTGGACGGTAAGTTGCCGCCAACCGACATGGCTATTAATATTGTCATGCACACGTGCTCTATATATATGCTATGTCCTCGCATGCTCGGACGAAATAACTGTTTTGACCTTTTGTGCTAAGAAATTCCCGAATTGACCTCGATTGCAAAAAAAATTCGAATCTGACCTTTTTGGGTGACGCCAACATCCCTGGCGTTCAGTTTGCACGGGTGACGCCATGGACCCTGGCGTCTGGTCCCTGGCCCGCACGACCCGCTGGCACGTTGACCGGCTGACGTGGCAAAGGTCCAGACGCCGGGAACCCTGGCGTTAGGCCAGACGCCGTAGACCCTGGCGTTTGGTCCTGGTAAGTGAATAACCCTACGGGAGAGTGGGTGGGACCCACCCCACTCACTCTCCTCAATCCAGCCCGAGCTGCAAGCACACTTTCTGGTCCCCCCCCCCTCTCTCCCATCCCTCAAGCCCCCCTTCAAATCCTTCTCAAAAGGTGGTTTCCTTAGGTGGATCTTTCCATCACTTTGTTGCTTGTGGTAATCTCCCCCAAATCACCCAATTTTTTTTGGTTAAATCTTGTTATTTTGCTAGCATTTTTTACATGTGGGTGGAACCCTAGTTCTATGCTTTTCCCCAAATTTTAGTGTGAATATCTTGTTTAACTTTGATAATATAGGGATATGCATAGTGTGTAGTATGTATGTTTGCTTCTTGAGTAGAAAGATTGGGGGTTAGGGTTGGTTTGTGTTTAGGGTAAATTTTGCTTAGTGTATGTTAATTAATGATACATTTTTGGACATCATCAATAATGCAGTGTTGATATGATTTCGATATAATGGATTGTTTTTGGATAACCAACAATTGTCATTGATGCCTTACATGAATTCATGTTGTTTTTAGATGGGGAGACTTGTTAATGTTCATTATATGGACAAGGAGGCATTCTTGAGTAACAATGCCGACACGGGTGAGGAACCAATGGTTTTTGATACAATCCCTAGCTATGAGGAGGTTGTTGCAAAAGTGAGACATGTATTAAAGTGGATGGACCCCAATGATGATGTTAAGTTAATAGGAAGGTATGATGTTGGAGTTGGAGCCAAATCTCGCTTGAAAAGTATGCATGTCACCTCGGATTTGCATTGGGATGTATACAAGGAAAAAGTTGCCCAATCGGAAGACAAGTCACTTGAATTGTTTGCCACCAAGGTTGAACCTCCTCGGTTTACAATTGACTTGAACCGGCATGCGTCTTCCCCAATGAATGACATGACCGAGAGGACAATCGTGCCCCTTGTTGAGCATAGGGTTGTGGTTGATGCCCCCAATGCTTATCGCCAACCACGTCCCCATCCACCAACTAGTGAAGCAAATGAGGTTGAGTTGTATGCCCCCAATGCTTCTAGCCAACCACCAACTAGCCAAGCAAATGAAGTTGAGGTGATTTCTAGTGACAATGTATATGAAGAGGATGGTGATGCTCATGGTGATGACGATGAGCAAGAGGAAGGTTTTCATGGTAATGATGTTGGTGACTTGGATGCGTACATAGCGCAAAAGGACATGGATCGTGAGATGCCTTTTAGGCGTCAATATGCGTATGACTCGGACGACGAAGGTCCGGGGGAACAGTTGGACGAGGATGGATTCACAAAGGCTAAAAACCAAATGTACTTTGAGTTGACGGGCTTAGAAAAAAGAACTCACTTGTTTCGAGATCTTAGCCTTGCCCATAAAGTCGTAGTTGATGGTGGCATGAGAATGACGGCGATGAGCCAGCACCATACCCGGATCCAGGCGAACCAAGGGATAAGAACGAGGACGAGAATGCTTATTTGAAGAAAGGAGTGAAGTTTCTGAGCTTGGCTCGGCAGAAGGTTTGGTTGTCTGACTATGCCATTCGGAACCATAGGCCATATTATGTTGAGCACTCCGACATAAATTTGCGTTACACTATCAAGTGTGAGCAAGAAGGATGCCCATGGAAGGTTCGTGCAAGAAAGCTTGAAGAAACCGGAGAATGGGTGTTAACAAGTTGTGTTGCCACTCATAGGTGCAAACCGCCAAAGAAACGTCTTCGAAAGACACACCGTCAACTCACGTCTGAGTATCTCGGATACAAATTCATGAAAGACATAGCCGTTGATCCCACTGTGAAAGTGAGGTTTCTCATGCGGACGGTGAAAAAACAATTTGGTTATAAAGTCAAGTATGGGAAGGTATGGAAGGCAAAGGCAAATGCTATTAGGATGTTGTATGGTGGTTACGAAGAAGCATACAACCAGCTCCCGAGGTTGTTGGGCGCGATTGCACATAGGAACCCGGGCATGTATCATGTGGTCGATGATAACGAGGGAGTGTTCCACCGTGCCTTCTGGAGTTATGGACAATGTGTGGCGGCGTTTGAGCATTGTCGTCCGGTCTTATCTATAGATGGCACCTTCTTGACAGGCAGATACAAGGGCACACTAATGGTAGCAATGGCGCACTCCTCCAATGACAATGTGTTGCCAGTGGCATTTGCTTTGGTGCCTTTCGAGCATCAAGACAACTGGGAGTGGTTCATGGGTCATGTGAGGGAGAAGGTGATTGGGGCTAGGGAGGTATGCATCATATCGGACCGGCACCATGGCATACTCAGGGCAGTGGACATTGTAATTCCAGGCTTTCCAAAGCTTCACCACAGATGGTGCATGAGGCATTTCGTGGCCAACTTTTACCGGGCATGTAAGAGCAAGGAGCTCAGCAAAGACCTTACCCATGTATGTGTGGCCTTCACCACCGATGCTTTCGATGCTCGCTACAACAAACTCTTTGCAGCGGTGAACGAAGGGGGGAAAGAATTCTTAACACGGAATTTCGGCGAGAAGCACAAGTGGGCACGTGCTCATGACGATGGAGGTAGGCGATATGGCGATATGACGAGCAACCTGGTTGAATGTTTCAACAATGTGCTCAAGGGTGCCCGTTCATTGCCGGTGACTGCAATAGTGGTGCTCAAGGGTGCCCACACCACCATGTTGGTGTGGTGATGTTTGCAAGGTGAAGGTGTCCACTGACCGTACAAAGTCATGGACAGAAGGTAGACGATTTTTCTTGTGTCCCAACTACGCACATGATCGTGTGCGGCCAACTAACGCATATGACCTACCACCGATATGTTAGATGTGACATCCAAATAACTTCAATTTGTTTGAACTCATATTACTAATTCAAACATGCCTTTTATGTAGTCGCCTCCTCCACTTTGCAAGTACTTCACTTGGATAGATCACGAAGTACCTAAAGATGTCCAAGAGGACCAATATCGAGATTGCATGCGGAGGCAACGCCTGTTCGAGGAATCCTTTGCACGGGAGGAGGAGAGGAAGCGTCGTGAGAAGGAAAAGAAGGAGCACAAGAAGCGTGAGGAGGAGAGGGCACGCAAAGAGAAGGAGGCTCGTGAAGAAGAGAGGGCAAGAAAACTTGCAAGGGCTCGTGATGCACAAGAGGAGGACGAGGCACGCGACAAGAAGGGAAAATGGCCCCGTACTACTCAGTAAACAAAGGGAAAATTCCCTCTCTTCTATGATGGACTTTCGTGTCATTCGAGACTCTTTGTGCGTGATGAACTATTTATGTCGTTAGGAAACCTTGTGTGTCATGAACTTGTCATTCGAGATTATGTAAAAACTATGTATGTCATTCGAGATTAATTTGCTATGTTCACAGTTTTTGTGTGATTTGCAAAGTTTAACGATGTGTGCAAAAAGTAGGTATGTCAAAGAAAATAGATGTGCCTCAGTGCCAGGAAAGTTTCTGCCACCCAAACGCCAGGGTGCCTGGCGTCTGGGTAATCTGGGTGACGTGGCCCCTATTGCCAGACGCCAGGGACCCTGGCGTCTGGGTCTGTGCCAAAACAGCTTGGCACAGACCCAGACGCCAGGGTCCCTGGCGTCTGGCAATAGGGGCCACGTCACCCAGTGCTTGGAACAGACCCAGACGCCAGGGTCCCTGGCGTCTGGCAATAGGGGCCACGTCACCCAGATTACCCAGACGCCAGGGACCCTGGCGTTTGGGTCTATGCCAAAACAGCAGAAGTTTCTGTTGTTTTGGCACAGACCCTGTTTTGGCATAGACCCAAACGCCAGGGTCCCTGGCGTCTGGCAATAGGGGCCACATCACCCAGATTACCCAGACGCCAGGGACCCTGGCGTCTGGGTCTGTGCCATGTTAACCCAGACGCCAGGGTCCCTAGCGTCTGGCAATCTGGGTGACATGGCCCCTATTGCCAGACGCCAGGGACCCTGGCGTCTGGGTCCTTTGCAGTGGATAAGTAGCATTGGCCCCACCTCAAGCCCACTCCCTACCTCATTCTTCACCACTGCCCGAGCTGCTGCCCCCTCACTCTCTCTCCACCACCCAAACTCCCCTCAAATCTCTCACAAATCGGTCCCATTTAACCGTTGGATTGGAGTCATTTCCAACCATTGAGGTAAATTCATTGCACCCCCATGATTTGTTCGGTTCAATCCATCGTACTTAGTGGATTTTAGCAAACCCTAGTTTCGATTTATTTTAGCAAATCCTTTGCAAAAAATGGTAGAATATGGTGCTATATGTGGTGTTGTAAGCTTTAGACTAATAGATTTACTTGGTGCACTATGCATTCCCCCAAGGGTTATGCTTCGGATTAGGGTTATGATTAGGATTAGGATTACACTAGTTGTTATGCTTAGCATTAGGGTTAGGGTTACGTATTTGTTTACGATGTAAACTTATGATGCTGCACTTAATATTGCTAGGTCGTAGGAATGGCTGACGCCAACATGGTCTTCATTGAAAAATATATGGATGCGGCGGATGAACGTAACCGCCAACTCATCAAAGCAAAGATGGATATGTGGGTCAATATGTGACGCCCCCGACTTAATCGTGCACTAATCATACACGCAAATGCACACGATCAAGCCTAAGGACTCACGGGAAGATATCACAACACAACTCTAGACACAAAAAAATACAAGCTTTATATTACAAGCCAGGGGCCTCGAGGGCTCGAATACATAAGCTCGGGTTACACAAGCATCAGCGGAAACAAAAGTATCTGAGTATAGACACAAAGTTAAACAAGATGCCTTAACAAGGCTAGCATAACAGCGACACTGATCGAAAAGGCGAAGGCCTCCTGCCTAGGGCCTCCGAACTACTCCTGGTCATTGCGCTCAACGTAGAAGGTGCCTCCGGGGATCTCCTGCTCCATGGGCTCCGCCGTCTGAATGCAGCAATCGGGTATAGGGGGAAAAGAATAGCAAAGCAACCGTGAGTACTTATCCAAAGTACTCGCAAGACTGACATCAGAACTATGCTAAATATGCATTGGTATCAAAGGAATGGGGCTATATCTTTGGACTAAACTGCAGAAATGCCAGAACAGAGAGGGAGAGGCCTAGCCTATCGAAGACTAGCATCTTGAGGCAATCTTGCATCATCGGAAGAGAGTAGAGTATGGCACCACATAATAGCAATTATATTTTAGTAATGCCCTGAGATCCTTTCTCGACTACCCTGCGAGAAAGTGATCCCGAGAACGGTAGTAGCAGTTTAATATTGTAACAATATCCATTTGTAGTTGTAGCAGATCAGGATACAACTCCGAGCGTCCTGTTACCGTGGACACGGCTATTCGAATAGATTACTTCCCTGCAGGGGTGCACTACTGTTACCCAACACGCTCGATTAACTCTGGCCGGACACACTTTTCCGGGTCATGCCCGGCCTCGGCTGATCGACACACCGCAACCCTACCTAGAGCTCAACAGAGAGGTCCCCGCCGGTCTACATCCTAAGTGCTCAGGGGTCTTGGGCCATCGCTCTTCGCACTCCGGGTTGTTACGTGCAGGGTGAAGCCAGGCACCACCCGTGTGCTGGATGGAGCCGGTCCGTCCCGGTCACAATGCTGAACCGGACGTCTGACAGAGTTTTCAGCTGATACATACGGCGTAGAGGGCCCCATTAAACCATTATCCCACGTGGTGGTAGTGCGTATAGGCCAGTGGCCAACTCAGATCAAATACCCAAATCCGTTAGGCGTGTTTAGTAACTCGCAGAGACGAACAGGGTTCCTGTCGCTCCGACTTGGTATTACATGACGCGCGGGTGCTCTTGGAGCCGACCCATCTTTAATGTTATTCTCTCGCGGGCACCCTTGGGGCCAGCTCAACTTTAACAGATTAGGTATTGCAGTAATGTAAATAATTCCGTGATCATCACCCAGAGTGATCACGGCCCGGTAACAAGCATGGCATACGGACAAGGGTGATGGGCCACTGATGAAGCAGTAGCACAGCTAACTAAGCATTGTGGGACAACAGGTGGAGTATCAATAGCAGACTACAAAATCAGGCTATGCATCAGAATAGGTGCTATCGGAACAGTAGCAGGGGTAATTCTAATGCAAGAATAAGAGAGAAGGGAGTGGGCGATATCTGATGATCAAAGGGGTTTTGCTTGCCTGGAAGATCTGCTGAAGGGGGGAGAAGGATCGTCGGTGACGTAGCAGTCCTCGGGGGCAACGTCGGTCTCGGGGTCTATCGGGAGAGGAGGGGGAATAAACAATAAATACACAACAATAATGCAACAGGGATGCATGACATGCCTAAATGCTATGCAGAGGTGTTATACTGCCTATCTAACTGCATTAGTTATTTTAGGAATTTATTTGGATTTATTTTATTAAAGTTAGGCACTATTCAATTATCGAATACGGGCAAAATGTTCCATGTTCAGTATGTTAGAGGGGTGTGGCAGGCATGTGGATAGGTTATTCAGATTCTACACATTTTTGTGATCATTTTTCATATATAAATTATTTTCATCCGAGTTACGGTTTAAAAGATATGATTTTCTAAAGTTTTTATTAATTTTCTGAAATTTCTGAAATTATTTAAATTAGCATTATCCGAAACAGTAGCCAGTGACGTCATCATGACGTCAGCAGTCAACAGGTCCGCTGACCAGTCAAACCTGACCAGTGGGACCCACTGGTCAGTGACTAATTAAACTAAACATAGTTTATTTAATCTAATTAAGCTAATTAACGGGTGGGCCCGCCCTGTCAGTGGCTAATTAACTAACTAATTTAATTAACCGATTTAATTAACGTTTTATTTATTTCTAAAATTCGTTTAATTAGGCGGGACCCACATGTCAGTGACATGGGGCCGCCACGTCAGCGGTGTACCGGGTCAACGGGGCCCGCGGCCCCACCAGTCAGTGGCACAGGGGGGTGGGCCCCAACGGCCACGTCGGCGCCGGCCACCGGAGTCGCGCCGGAGCGCTCTCCGGCGAGCCCGAGGCGGCGATGAACTCCGGCGAGCTCGGGTTCTCTCTACGGTGCACCAAATCGGGCGTTTCTTGCGGCGTTCGAACGAGAAGAAGATGCCGCGTCGATCTAGCCTACCGGCGCGAGGCGGGGCGGCCTGAGATGAGTGCTACGACGGCGATGGTGGACGGCGGCGTTCGGGCGAAGTCGGGATCGGCAAAGCAACGCGCGCGCGAGCAAACAAAACGGCCAGGCGAGGCCTACTCGACGCGGTGAACCTAACGGGCACGAGCCAGTGACCAAACGGTCACCGGAGCCATGCCGGCGACGAGGTCAGGCGGAGGCGGGCTCGGGCATGTCGGGGAATCGCGGCTAGGGACCGAATCCGATGGCGAGAGGAGAGAGAAGAGGTAGAGAGGCTCACGGGCAGCCGGTAGAGGAAGGCAGCGGGCTCGGGGGAGGCTTGACGGCGACGTAATCGGCGGCGACGAGCGACGGGTCCGAGGAAGAAGACGACACCGGGGAGGACGACGCAGTGGCGTTGAGCTCCAACGAGCGGTCTCGGACGGCGTAGTCGAGAACGGCGGTGCCGTTGGGCACGGCGAAGCGGTGATCGGGGCACGGTGGCCGCGGGATCGAGCGGCGGCGACGATGGAGCTCTTGGGTGAGGAGAGAGAGAGCGAACGAGAGGAGAGGGGGAAATATCCAGGGCTGGCTAGGGTTTCCGGGGTGGCGGCCTTATCCGCCTCGATCTCCTGTAGAGGCGCGGTCGATGGGGAGGGCGCGGCTGCGGCTAGCCGGCGACGACGCGGTCGGGCGCGCGGGCGACCGAGCATGAACAGGGGAAGGGGAAGGCGACCGTGCGGTGCGGGCTGGGCCGGCTGGTCTGACTAGAGCCCAGCCGCGCGGCCCTTTTCTATTTTCTTGTTTTCCTTTTCTGTTTTCTATTTTCTTTTCTGTTTTGCAATTAGTTTAGGTTCAAATTGAGTTTAGTAAAATATGTGACTTAGCCCAATAATTAATATGCAATATTAGCTAACACCAGAAATTGGTTTGGAGGTGATATGATTTCATATGATTTTTAAGTAAATAAAAAGGTATTAAATATTGCTGATTTGGTTCTGTTTTAGGGTGTTAGGGTCATTTAACTAATTCAATAAATGTTGATTATATTTTTATAAATGCCTCTGGATTATTTGCAATATTATGAACATTTTAGTCTTCAAATTTGAACAACTTTTATTTCCACTTTAAATTTGAATTGCAATTTGATTTGGAATTTGAAATGAGATATGATGCAATGATGATCAAGCTGTTGGAAATATGCCCTAGAGGCAATAATAAATTGGTTATTATTATATTTCCTTGTTCATGATAATCGTTTATTATCCATGCTATAATTGTATTGATTGGAAACTCAAATACATGTGTGGGTGCATAGACAACACTGTGTCCCTAGTATGCCTCTAGTTGACTAGCTCTTGATCAAAGATGGTTAAGGTTTCCTAGCCATTGACATGAGATGTCATTTGATAACGGGATCACATCATTAGGAGAATGATGTGATGGACAAGACCCAAACTGTAAACGTAGCATTTGATCGTGTCAGTTTATTGCTATTGTTTTCTGCATGTCAAGTATCTGTTCCTTTGACCATGAGATCATGCAACTCACTGACACCGGAGGAATACCTTGTGTGTATCAAACGTCGCAACGTAACTGGGTGACTATAAAGGTGCTCTACAGGTATCTCCGAGGGTGTCTGTTGGGTTGGCATGGATCAAGACTGGGATTTGTTACTCCGTATGACGGAGAGGTATCTCAGGGCCCACTCGGTAATACAACATCACAATGAGCCTTGCAAGCAATGTGACTAAAGTGTTAGCCACGAGATCTTGTATTACGGAACGAGTAAAGAGACTTGCCGGTAACGAGATTGAACTAGGTATAGTGATACCGACGATCGAATCTCGGGCAAGTAACATACCGAAGAACAAAGGGAACAGCATACGGGATTAACTGAATCCTTGACATAGAGGTTCGACCGATAAAGATCTTCGTAGAATATGTAGGAGCCAATATGGGCATCCAGGTCCCGCTATTGGTTATTGATCGTAGAGGTGTCTCGGTCATGTCTACATAGTTCTCGAACCCGCAGGGTCTATACACTTAACGTTTGGTGACGATTAGTATAGTTGAGTTATTATGTTGGTGACCGAAGGTTGTTCGGAGTCCCGGATAAAATCCCGGACATGACGAGGATCTCCGGAAGAGTCCGGAGGTAAAGATTGATATATGTGATAATAGTGTTTCGATCTCCGGAAGAGTTCCGAAGTTCACCGGAAGGGGTTCCGGATGTTTACCGAAGTGTTCGGGTGCAGCAACACTTTATATGAGCCAAAGGGATAAAGCCCACAAGGTATTGGAAAGTGCAAAAGTAGTTTTGCTGCCGCGTAAGCGGTACTACCGCTTGGTGAAGCGGTACTACCGCCGGAGCGGTACTACCGCTTGTGTGAAGCGGTACTACCGCCCAAGCGGTACTACCGCTTGTGTGAAGCGGTACTACCGCTTGTGCGCGGCTGTGCACGATTCGGCAGGGTCCGAATTGGACTCTTTTCCTGCGGGCCAAACCGACCTTGTGCGGGCAAAACCGACCCGGAGGAGGCTTTTACTCCAAGTTTAGACCCCAAGGCTCAACATATAAATAGAGGGGCAGGGCTAGCACACGGGACACATCAGGATTTCCCAAGCCGTGTGCCGGCAACCCTAGCCCTCTAGTTCCTCCGTCATAATCTCCGTAGTGCTTGGCGAAGCCCTGCAGAGATTGTTCCTCACCACCATCACCACGCCGTCGTGCTGCTGGAACTCAACCACTACTTCACCATCGCTCGCTGGATCGAGGAGGTGAAGGCGTCATCAAGCCGTACGTGTGTTGAACGCGGAGGTGCCGTCCGTTCGGCGCTAGTTCGTGATCGGATCGAGGGACGACTTGCGATTTGGATCGCGAAGACGTTCGACTACATCAACCGCGTTTATTAACGCTTCCGCTTAGCGATCTACAAGGGTATGTAGATTCACTCTCCCTCTCGTAGATGCTCATCACCATGGATAGATCTTATGTGTGCGTAGGAAAATTTTTGTTTCCCATGCAACGTTCCCCAACAGTGGCATCATGAGCTAGGTCTATGCGTAGATGAGATCTCGAGTAGAACACAAACGAGTTGTGGGCGTGGGTGTATACATATTGCTTGCCGTTACTAGTTGATACTTGATTCAGCGGCATTGTGAGATGAAGCGGCCCGGACCGACATTACGCGTACGCTTACGCGAGACTGGTTTTACCGCTGCGTGCACTTGTTGCATAAAGGTGACTGGCGGGTGTCTGTCTCTCTCACTTTAGTTGAATCGGTTCAATGAAGAGGGTTCTTTTAGAAGATCAAAAAGCAATCACTACACCACGTTGTGGTTTTGCGTAGGTAAGAACGGTTCTTGCAAACCCGTAGCAGCCACGTAAAATTTGCAACAACAATTAGAGGACGTCTAACTTGTTTTTGCAGGGTATGTTGTGATGTGATATGGCCAATTACATGATGAGATATATGTGATGTATGAGATGATCATGTGTTGTATAGAATATCACGACTTGCATGTCGATGAGTACGGCAACTGGCAGGAGCCATAGAGTTGTCTTTAATTATTGTATGACCTGCGTGTCAATCATTAAGCGCTATGTAATGCTTTACTTTATCGCTAAACGTTAGCAATAGTCGTGGAAGCAACAGTCGGCGCGACAACCTTATGGCGACACGTTGATGGAGATCAAGATGATGGAGATCATGGTGTCATGCCGGTGACGATGGAGATCATGCCGGTGCTTTGGAGATGGAGATCAAAAGCACAAGTTCATGGCCATATCATGTCACTTATGATTTGCATGTGATGTTAATCCTTTTATGCATCTTATTTTGCTTAGGACGACGGTAGCATTATAAGGTGATCCCTCACTTAAATTTCAAGATAAATTGTGTTCTCCCCAAGTGTGCACCGTTGCGAAAGTTCGTCGTTTCGAGACACGCCGTGATGATCGGGTGTGATAGACTCTACGTTCGCATACAACGGGTGCAAGCCATGTTGCACGTGCGGAACACTCGGGTTAAACTTGACGAGCCTAGCATGTACAGACATGGCCTCGGAACACAAGAGACCGAAAGGTCGAACATGAGTCATATAGTAGATATGATCAACATGAAGATGTTCACCATTGAAACCACCTCAACTCACGTGATGATCGGACTTGAGTTGGTGGATTTGGATCATGTTACACTCGAATGACCGGAGGGATGTCAATTTGAGTGGGAGTTTTTAAGTAATATGATTAACTAAACTCATTATCTAGAACAATAGTCTAAGTTGTCTTTGCTATATTTATGTTGTAGATCATGGCTCGCGCAGTAGCACCCCTGAATTTTAATGCGTTCCTAGAGAAAGCTAAGTTGAAAGATGATGGAAGTAACTTTGTGGACTGGGCCCGTAATCTAAGGATTATCCTTACGGCTTCCCAGAAGGCTTATGTCCTTGATGCACCGCTTGGTGATCCACCCGCTCCAGTTGAGTCTCTAGACGTTGTGAACGCCTGGCAGGCTCGTTCTGATGATTACTCAATAGTTCAATGTGCAATGTTGTATGGCTTAGAACCGGGACTTCAAAGACGTTTTGAACGTCATGGAGCATATGAGATGTTCCAGGAGTTGAAGTTTATCTTTCAGAAGAATGCCCGGATCGAGAGATATGAGATCTCTGATAAGTTCTATGCTTGCAAGATGGAGGAGAACGGGTCTATCAGTGATCACGTGCTCAGAATGTCTGGGTACTCCACCCGTCTGGCTGAGTTAGGGATGCCCCTTCCGCCAGAGGCTATCACTGACAGAGTTCTTCAATCATTGCCACCTAGCTACAAGAGCTTCGTGTTGAACTATAACATGCACGGGATGAACAAGTCAGTCGCCGAGCTGTTTGCGATGCTGAAAGCCGCTGAGTCTGAAATTCAGAAGGAGCATCAAGTGTTGATGGTCAATAAAACCACTAGTTTCAAGAAAAATGGCAAGGGTAAGAAGGGTAACTCCAAGCAGAGTGGCAAAGCAGTTGCTCCTCTCGTGAAGAAACCCAAGGCTGGACCCAAACCAGAAACTGTGTGTTTTCATTGCAAGGGAACTGGACACTGGAAGCGGAATTGCCCCAAGTATTTGGCTGACAAGAAGGCGGCCAACAACAAACAAGGTATATATGATATACATGTTATTGATGTGTACCTTACCAACTCTCGTTGTAGTGCCTGGGTATTTGATACCGGTGCGGTTGCTCATATTTGCAACTCTAAACAGGAACTGCGGAATAGACGGAGGCTGGCAAAGGACGAAGTGACGATGCGCGTGGGAAATGGTTCCAAGGTTGATGTGATCGCCGTCGGCACGCTCGCTCTTCGATTACCATCGGGATTAGTGATGAACCTGAATAATTGTTATTTAGTGCCTGCGTTAAGCATGAACATTATATCTGGATCTTGTTTATTGCGAGACGGTTACTCATTTAAATCAGAGAATAATGGTTGTTCTATTTATATGAGTAATATCTTTTATGGTCATGCACCCGATGTGAGGGGTTTATTCTTATTGAATCTCGATAGTAATGATACACATGTTCATAACATTGATGCCAAAAGATATAGAATTGATAATGATAATACCACTTTCTTGTGGCACTGCCGTTTAGGTCATATTGGCGTAAAACGCATGAAGAAGCTCCATGCTGATGGACTTTTGGAGTCACTTGATTTTGAATCACTTGACACATGTGAGCCATGCCTCATGGGCAAGATGACTAAAACGCCGTTCTCTGGAACAATGGAACGGGCAAGTGACTTGTTGGAAATCATACATACTGATGTGTGCGGTCCGATGAGTATTGAGGCGCGCGGTGGTTATCGTTACTTTCTCACCTTCACTGATGACTTAAGTAGATATGGGTATATTTACTTAATGAAACACAAGTCTGAAACATTTGAAAAGTTCAAACAATTTCAGAGTGAGGTTGAGAATCATCGTAACAAGAAGATTAAATTCCTACGATCTGATCGAGGAGGAGAATATCTGAGTTATGAGTTTGGCAGTCACTTAAGACAGTGTGGAATTGTTTCACAATTAACACCGCCTGGAACACCACAGCGTAATGGTGTGTCCGAACGTCGTAATCGAACCTTATTGGATATGGTGCGATCTATGATGTCTCTTGCCGATTTGCCACTATCGTTTTGGGGTTATGCATTAGAGACAGCTGCATTCACTTTAAATAGGGCACCATCGAAATCCGTTGAGACGACGCCATATGAACTTTGGTTTGACAAGAAGCCAAAGCTGTCGTTTCTTAAAGTTTGGGGATGTGATGCTTATGTCAAAAAGCTTCAGCCTGAAAAGCTGGAACCCAAAGCGGAGAAATGCGTCTTCATAGGATACCCAAAAGAGACAGTTGGGTATACCTTCTACCTCAGATCCGAAGGCAAAGTGTTTGTCGCTAAAAACGGAACATTTCTTGAGAAAGAGTTTCTCTCGAAAGAATTGAGTGGGAGGAAGATAGAACTTGATGAGGTTGTTGAACCTTTACTTCAACTTGAGAGTAGCGCAGCGCAGAAAGTTGTTTCTGTGGAGCCTACATTAGCTGAAGAGGAAGTTAATGATGATGATCATGAAGCTTTGGATCAAGTTGCTATCGAACCTCGTAGGTCGACAAGGACGCGTACTGCTCCTGAGTGGTACGGCAACCCTGTCTTAGAGGTCATGTTGTTAAACAACGATGAACCTACGAGCTATGGAGAAGCGATGATGGGCCCGGATTCCGATAAGTGGTTAGAGGCCATGAAATCCGAGATGGGATCCATGTATGAAAACAAAGTATGGACTTTGGAAGTATTACCTGAAGGGCGTAAGGCCATTCAGAACAAATGGATCTTTAAGAGGAAGACGGACGCGGACGGTAATGTCACCGTCTATAAAGCTCGACTTGTGGCAAAGGGTTTTTCACAAGTTCAAGGAGTTGACTACGATGAGACCTTCTCACCCGTAGCGATGCTTAAGTCCGTCAGAATCATGTTAGCAATAGCTGCCTTTTTCGATTATGAAATTTGGCAGATGGATGTCAAAACAGCGTTCCTTAACGGTTTCCTTAAGGAAGAGTTGTATATGATGCAACCAGAAGGTTTTGTCGATCCAGAGAATGCTGACAAAGTTTGCAAACTCCAGCGATCCATTTATGGACTGGTGCAAGCATCTCGGAGTTGGAATCTTCGTTTTGATGAGGTGATCAAAGCGTTCGAGTTTATACAAGTTTACGGAGAAGCTTGTATTTACAAGAAAGTGAGTGGGAGCTCTATAGCGTTTCTAATATTATATGTGGATGACATATTGCTGATTGGAAACAATATAGAAATGCTGGAAAGCGTAAAGGAATATTTGAACAAGAGTTTTTCAATGAAGGACCTAGGAGAAGCTGCTTTCATATTAGGCATCAAGATCTATAGAGATAGATCAAGACGCTTAATAGGACTTTCACAAAGCACATACCTTGATAAGATTTTGAAGAAGTTCAAAATGGATCAGTCCAAGAAGGGGTTCTTGCCTGTTTTGCAAGGTGTGAAGTTGAGTAAGACTCAATGCCCAGTGACTGCAGAAGATAGAGAAAAGATGAGTGTCATCCCCTATGCTTCGGCCATAGGCTCTATCATGTATGCAATGCTGTGCACAAGACCCGATGTCAGCCTTGCCATAAGTATGGTCGGAAGGTTTCAAAGTGATCCAGGAATGGAACACTGGACGGCGGTCAAGAATATCCTGAAGTACCTGAAACGGACTAAGGACATGTTTCTCGTTTATGGAGGTGATCAAGAGCTCGTCGTAAAGGGTTACGTCGATGCAAGCTTTGACACTGATCCGGATGACTCTAAGTCGCAAACCGGATACGTATTTATTCTTAATGGGGGTGCGGTTAGCTGGTGCAGTTCCAAGCAAAGCGTGGTAGCTGATTCTACATGCGAAGCGGAGTACATCGCTGCCTCGGAGGCGGCGAAGGAAGGTGTCTGGATGAAGGAGTTCATGACAGATCTTGGAGTAGTGCCTAGTGCACTTGACCCAATGACTCTGTTTTGTGATAACACTGGTGCCATTGCTCTAGCCAAGGAACCAAGATTTCACAAGAGGACCAGACACATAAAGCGACGTTTCAATTCCATCCGCGATTACATCAAGGAGGACGACATAAATATTTGCAAAGTACACACGGATCTAAATGTTGCAGATCCGTTGACTAAACCTCTTCCAAGGGCTAAACATGAACAACACCAGAACTGCATGGGTGTTCGATTCATTACAATGTAAATCACATAGTGATGTGAACTAGATTATTGACTCTAGTGCAAGTGGGAGACTGTTGGAAATATGCCCTAGAGGCAATAATAAATTGGTTATTATTATATTTCCTTGTTCATGATAATCGTTTATTATCCATGCTATAATTGTATTGATTGGAAACTCAAATACATGTGTGGGTGCATAGACAACACTGTGTCCCTAGTATGCCTCTAGTTGACTAGCTCGTTGATCAAAGATGGTTAAGGTTTCCTAGCCATTGACATGAGATGTCATTTGATAACGGGATCACATCATTAGGAGAATGATGTGATGGACAAGACCCAAACTGTAAACGTAGCATTTGATCGTGTCAGTTTATTGCTATTGTTTTCTGCATGTCAAGTATCTGTTCCTTTGACCATGAGATCATGCAACTCACTGACACCGGAGGAATACCTTGTGTGTATCAAACGTCGCAACGTAACTGGGTGACTATAAAGGTGCTCTACAGGTATCTCCGAGGGTGTCTGTTGGGTTGGCATGGATCAAGACTGGGATTTGTTACTCCGTATGACGGAGAGGTATCTCAGGGCCCACTCGGTAATACAACATCACAATGAGCCTTGCAAGCAATGTGACTAAAGTGTTAGCCACGAGATCT
Source organism: Elymus sibiricus (assembly GCA_039707655.1). NCBI lineage: Eukaryota > Viridiplantae > Streptophyta > Magnoliopsida > Poales > Poaceae > Elymus > Elymus sibiricus. Next base: position 110,452,712 of record CM077670.1, read on the forward strand.
TGTATTACGGAACGAGTAAAGAGACTTGCCGGTAACGAGATTGAACTAGGTATAGTGATACCGACGATCGAATCTCGGGCAAGTAACATACCGAAGAACAAAGGGAACAGCATACGGGATTAACTGAATCCTTGACATAGAGGTTCGACCGATAAAGATCTTCGTAGAATATGTAGGAGCCAATATGGGCATCCAGGTCCCGCTATTGGTTATTGATCGTAGAGGTGTCTCGGTCATGTCTACATAGTTCTCGAACCCGCAGGGTCTACACACTTAACGTTTGGTGACGATTAGTATAGTTGAGTTATTATGTTGGTGACCGAAGGTTGTTCGGAGTCCCGGATAAAATCCCGGACATGACGAGGATCTCCGGAAGAGTCCGGAGGTAAAGATTGATATATGTGATAATAGTGTTTCGATCTCCGGAAGAGTTCCGAAGTTCACCGGAAGGGGTTCCGGATGTTTACCGAAGTGTTCGGGTGCAGCAACACTTTATATGAGCCAAAGGGATAAAGCCCACAAGGTATTGGAAAGTGCAAAAGTAGTTTTGCTGCCGCGTAAGCGGTACTACCGCTTGGTGAAGCGGTACTACCGCCGGAGCGGTACTACCGCTTGTGTGAAGCGGTACTACCGCCGGAGCGGTACTACCGCTTGTGTGAAGCGGTACTACCGCTTGTGCGCGGCTGTGCACGATTCGGCAGGGTCCGAATTGGACTCTTTTCCTGCGGGCCAAACCGACCTTGTGCGGGCAAAACCGACCCGGAGGAGGCTTTTACTCCAAGTTTAGACCCCAAGGCTCAACATATAAATAGAGGGGCAGGGCTAGCACACGGGACACATCAGGATTTCCCAAGCCGTGTGCCGGCAACCCTAGCCCTCTAGTTCCTCCGTCATAATCTCCGTAGTGCTTGGCGAAGCCCTGCAGAGATTGTTCCTCACCACCATCACCACGCCGTCGTGCTGCTGGAACTCAACCACTACTTCACCATCGCTCGCTGGATCGAGGAGGTGAAGGCGTCATCAAGCCGTACGTGTGTTGAACGCGGAGGTGCCGTCCGTTCGGCGCTAGTTCGTGATCGGATCGAGGGACGACTTGCGATTTGGATCGCGAAGACGTTCGACTACATCAACCGCGTTTATTAACGCTTCCGCTTAGCGATCTACAAGGGTATGTAGATTCACTCTCCCTCTCGTAGATGCTCATCACCATGGATAGATCTTATGTGTGCGTAGGAAAATTTTTGTTTCCCATGCAACGTTCCCCAACACAAGCACTGTTAAGCAGGGTGACATGGCATTATCAAGAGGTGATCACTGTAGCTATTACATGGGGGTGTTACAATTCTCCTCCTCTAAAAGAAATTCCCGTCCCGAGAATTAAGAGGTAGGCTGAAAGAGAGAGGGGTATTCTTCACGAAGACGATCTTCGCGTTCCCAAGTGGCTTCATCTTCAGAATGATTTGACCACTAAACTTTAAGGAACTTGATTGCTTTCTGACGGGTTCGACGTTCAGCTTGATCAAGAATGCGGATCAGATACTCTTGATAAGAAAGATCCTCTTGCAGCTCAAGTATTTCATGATCCACTGCTCGGATAGGATCCTTGAAGCAGCGTCGAAGTTGCGACACGTGGAAGACGTCGTGAACTTGAGAAAGGTTTGGCGGCAATTCCAATTGATATGCCACTTCTCCTCGACGGGCGAGAATGCGAAAGGGGCCAATGTAGCGAGGAGCTAACTTGCCCTTGATCCCGAAACGGTGAGTGCCTTTCATCGGAGTGACACGAAGGTAAGCTTGTTCGCCAGGTTGATAAACCATTACCTGGTGTTTTCGATCATAGTTGCTCTTCTGGCGAGACTGAGCAGTTTTCAAATGTTCACGGACAATGCGGACTTGTTCTTCAGCTTGTTGAATAATGTCCGGTCCAACGAGTGATCGTTCCCCAGTTTCTGACCAATTCAGAGGGGTTCGACACTTACGTCCATATAGAACTTCAAATGGTGCCATCTTTAGACTAGCTTGATAGCTATTGTTGTATGAGAATTCAGCATACGGGAGAGATTCCTCCCATTTCTTACCGAATGAGATGACACAAGCTCGAAGCATATCTTCAAGCACTTGATTGACTCGTTCAACTTGTCCCTGAGACTGGGGGTGAAAAGCGGTGTTGAAGGACAGGTGAGTTCCCATAGCTTCCTGGAAACTGTTCCAAAATCTTGAGGTGAAGAGGCTGCCACGATCTGAGCTGATCTCCAATGGAACACCGTGGAGTGACACGATTCTGGAAACATACAAGTCTGCTAACTGGCTAGCAGTGATTGTCTCCTTGACTGGCAGAAAGTGAGCAACCTTGGAGAAACGGTCAATGACGACGAATATAGCATCATGACCCTTCTGCGATCTGGGAAATCCAGTGATGAAGTCCATTTCGACCTTGTCCCATTTCCATTCAGGAATATCAAGGGGTTGCAGAAGTCCAGCAGGCCTTTGATGTTCTGCCTTGATGCGACGGCAAACGTCACATTCAGACACATAGCGAGCAATGTCATGCTTCATATCAGGCCACCAGTACCGCTGACGAATGTCTTGATACATTTTGGTACTACCGGGATGAATTGAATGAGGCGTATCATGGGCTTCTTTCATAACATCCGAACGAGAGTCCAGATTATGCTTTCTGGGGACCACTAGACGGCCTTTGAAGAACAAGGCACCATCATCATCAACATGGTAGAATGAAGAATTCCCCTTGGATAGGTATTTCTTAATCTTCTCGACTTCAGAGTCATATTTCTGCAAGTTTCTGATGGTACGCTCGAGGTTCGGTTCAACTACCAGGGTATTGAGATAACCCTGAGGAACTATCTCGATGTTCAGCTTTCGAAGCTCTTCATACAAGAGTGGCTGCTGTAGTTGGACCTCAAGTTCACAACAGTAGGATTTACGGCTCAAAGCATCAGCCATTACATTAGCCTTGCCAGGGGTATAAGAGATACCCAAATCATAGTCCGTAATGGCCTCCATCCATCTTTGCTGATAGAGGTTCAGGGATGGTTGAGTGAACAAGTACTTCAAGCTTTTATGATCCGTGTAGATCTCGCAACGATTACCAAGTAGGTAATGTCGCCATAATTTCAATGCATAAATAACTGCTGCAAGTTCGAGATCATGCGTTGGATAGTTCTCTTCATGAGGATGCAACTGTCGAGAGCCATAAGCAATCACCTTGCGCTCTTGCATCAGGATACAACCTAATCCTTGACGAGACGCGTCACAGTAGATCACAAAGTCCTTGCGAGAATCTGGAGGAGCAAGCACTGGTGCAGATGTCAGCTTTTCCTTGAGTGTTTGGAAACTTTCCTGACATTTTTCTGTCCACTCAAACTTAACGCCTTTGTGAAGCAGATCAGTCAGAGGCTTGGCAATCTTGGAGAAGTTCTCGACGAAGCGGCGGCAATAGCTAGCAAGACCGAGAAAACTCCTGACTTGCTTGACATTCTTAGGAGGAGTCCAGTCAAGAATAGCCTGAACTCGTTCTGGGTTAACAGCAATGCCATCTTTGGAAATCACGTGGCCAAGATATGTCACTTCAGATAACCAGAACTCACATTTGGAATACTTGGCATACAGTTGATGTTCACGCAGCTTCTCCAGTACAAGCCGAAGATGTTCGGCATGTTCTTCTTCATTCTTCGAATATATAAGGATATCATCCAAATAAACCACGACAAATTTGTCGAGGTAATCCATGAAGATGTAGTTCATCAGTCGGGAGAAGGTTGTTGGAGTGTTGGTTAAGCCAAAGGACATGACGGTGTACTCGTAAGAACCATAGCGAGTAACAAAGGCTGTCTTCGGAATATCCTCTTTACGAACCTGGATCTGATGGTATCCCAATCTCAAATCAAGTTTAGAGAATACTGAGGAACCAGCAAGTTGATCATACAGATCGTTGATTCTGGGAAGCGGATACTTGTTCTGAATTGTTGCTTGGTTGATAGGTCGGTAATCTTGAACCAGACGATTCGTACCATCCTTCTTCTTAACAAAGAGAGAAGGAGCTCCCCAAGCAGAAGAACTGGGGCGGATGAAACCCTTTTTAAGTGACTTGTCGATTTCCTCCTTAAGTTCAAGGAGTTCATGCGGCGGCATCTTGTATGGGAGCTTGGCAGTAGGAGTAGTGCCTGGTTTCAAGTCGATAACGAACTCGACAGCTCTAACCGGGGGTATTCATGGAAGTTCTTCTGGAAAGACGTCTGGAAAATCGCGAACGACCGGAACGTTCTCAATTCCCTCTAGAGGTGAAGCGTTCAAAGCATTCAGAGCATATAACTGGCTCTCGGTATTCTGAGCCGCTTGGACTGAGTATTGGATTGTCTGGTCAGAAGGGTGTGTAAGTTGGACTTTCTTAGCAGCACAGTCGATCATAGCATTATGGGCGGTCAACCAGTCCATACCGAGAATGATGTCTATGTCGGAAGGTCCGAGAGCAATGAGGGAAACAGAGAACATCAACCCTTCAATTCTAATCTGATTGTTGCGACTTACCATCTTGGTTTGCCACCTGGAACGGGGAGTGATAATCTCTAGTGGGGTGGGCAACAACTCTAGAGGTAGTTCATGCCGCTGAGCAAATTGTTGAGACACAAAGGAATGTGATGCCCCGGAATCAAAGAGAACAGAAGCTGGAACTGAATTAACTGGTAGAGTTCCCATCACGATTTTAGGGGACTCACGAGCTTCTTCCATTTTGACATGAGTGACCTGGCCACGACCCATAGCATGCGGCCTGGCCTTACGATTTCTGCAATGATGGGTTCGATGGCCCTTCCTTCGACCATCATTAGGACGTGGTGTATCCTGAGGCTGATCGTGGCGGCAGTTGAAAGTAGGGTGTCCTGGCTGTCCACAGTTGAAGCAATTTCCATCATTATGGGGAGGAGCCATAGCATTGGGTTGTCCACTTGGGATATTCAGTTGTCTTGGTAGTGGTGGCAGACGAGGTGCAACATAGGAAGGCCTCGATGCAGGGGCAGGTCGGTGATGGACATTATGAGGAATCCACACTCGTCGTTTCTGAGTAGGCTGACCCGAGGATGAGCCAATATCTCGAGTACGCTTGAGCGACTCCTGGTACTCATTCAGACCCGTTTCAACCCGGAAAGCTTGGCTGACAAGCGTCGCAAAATCTGCACAGTCATGGACAACAAGTGCGAGCTTTATGTCAGGATGCAGTCCTTCACGAAATTTCTCCTACTTACGAGCATCAGTGCAGACGTCATCCTCAGCATAGCGGGATAATTCAAGAAATTTCCTCTGATATTCATCAATAGTCATCTTGTCCTGAGTGAGTTTGCGGAACTCCTTCTTCTTCTGGTCGATCAGACCTTGAGGAATGTGTCGTGCACGGAAGGCTGACTGAAATTCCTGCCAAGTGGTTACAGTTCCAGTATGCAGCATGCGCCTGTGGCTTTCCCACCATTGAGCAGCTGGACCCTTCAGGTGAAATGCCGCAAAGGTGACGTAACTGTCAGGGGCAACTTTAGCGGACTCCATTTCAAACAGGATGTCACGAAGCCAATCATCAGCATCCATAGGATTGGTGGAGTTGCGGTAAACTGACGGGTTGAGGCGCATGAAATCTTGCAGAGTTATTGGGGTAGACTGTTGCTGAGCATTCTGAGTTGGAAACAGAGCCATTACTCCAGTCATAAACTGACGATTCAGCTCAAACTGCTGCATCATTGCGGCAATATAGGGTGGAGGTGGCGGATCGTCAGCCATCCTGCCAAATCAACAGGGGCAGTTTAGCAGGAACAACTGCATGTGTAAGAGGTCATTCATGATGTAACATGAGTAATGAACAAGAAGTGCATTAGATACATATTAGTAGTCGTTAAAGACATACAAATCTATGCACAGAGTTGGATACAAACGGATCGCATGAGTTCGGAATCACACGCAGCTAGACAAACTAGGCGGCGCGCAGGCACGCGGTGAGGAATACAACAACGGGACATAGCAAAGGCTACATCAACGTCGGAGAAAACTATTGGGGCGAGGAATCTGCAAGGAACAACACAGGGTGTCCTCGATAAAAGGATCCTGCGGTCCGTGGGCATTGTGCAGCAGAACCTGCCCTCATCTTGAAGAAAGGGGGGTAATTCAAGACTCCGGGTGGATGTGATCACGAGAACCTAATGTTAGAGTCAGTAAAAATCGTTAACCCGAATAGAAGAGAGATCAGAGTCCCAGAGTAAGGAAGAGGAATAAAAGATCCTAATCCCATCCATTGGCGACGTGGGCCCGTAAGCCACACAGCCATGTTAGTAAAACAGTTTTTGGAGACTAGACTCAACTCCGGCCAAGGAGTTGGAAAGGGGGGGTTCCAACAGGCAGTTGGCTCTGATACCAACTTGTGATGCACCCGACTTAATCGTGCACTAATCATACACGCAAATGCACACGATCAAGCCTAAGGACTCACGGGAAGATATCACAACACAACTCTAGACACAAAAAAAATAATACAAGTTTTATATTACAAGCCAGGGGCCTCGAGGGCTCGAATACATAAGCTCGGGTTACACAAGCATCAGCGGAAACAAAAGTATCTGAGTACAGACACAAAGTTAAACAAGATGCCTTAAGAAGGCTAGCATAACAACGACACTAATCGAAAAGGCGAAGGCCTCCTGCCTAGGGCCTCCGAACTACTCCTGGTTGTTGCGCTCAACGTAGAAGGTGCCTCTGGGGATCTCCTGCTCCATGGGCTCCGCCGTCTGAATGCAGCAATCGGGTATAGGGGGAAAAGAATAGCAAAGCAACCGTGAGTACTCATCCAAAGTACTCGCAAGACTGACATCAGAACTATGCTAAATATGCATTGGTATCAAAGGAATGGGGCTATATCTTTGGACTAAACTGCAGAAATGCCAGAACAAAGAGGGAGAGGCCTAGCCTATCGAAGACTAGCATCTTGAAGTAATCTTGCAGCATCGGAAGAGAGTAGAGTATGGCACCACATAATAGCAATTATATTTTAGTAATGCCCTGAGATCCTTTCTCGACTACCCTGCAAGAAAGTGATCCCGAGAACGGTAGTAGCAGTTTAATATTGTAACAATATCCATTTGTAGTTGTAGCAGATCAGGATACAACTCCGAGCGTCCTGTTACCATGGACACGGCTATTCGAATAGATTACTTCCCTGCAGGGGTGCACTACTGTTACCCAACACGCTCGATTAACTCTGGCCGGACAAACTTTTCCGGGTCATGTCCGGCCTCGGCTGATCGACACACCGCAGCCCTACCTAGAGCTCAACAAAGAGGTCCCTGCCGGTCTACATCCTAAGTGCTCAGGGGTCTTGGGCCATCGCCCTTCGCACTCCGGGTCGTTACGTGCAGGGTGAAGCCAGGCACCACCCGTGTGTTGGATGGAGCCGGTCCGTCCCGGCCGCAATGCTGAACCAGACGTCTGACAGAGCTTTCTGCTGATACATACGGCGTAGAGGGCCCCATTAAACCATTATCCCACGTGGTGGTAGTGCGTATAGGCCAGTGGCCAACTCAGATCAAATACCCAAATCCGTTAGGCGTGTTTAGTAACTCGCAGAGACGAACAGGGTTCCTGTCTCTCCGACTTGGTATTACATGACGCGCGGGTGCTCTTGGAGCCGACCCGTCTTTAATGTTATTCTCTCGCGGGCACCCTTGGGGCCAGCCCGACTTTAACAGATTAGGTATTGCAGTAATGTAAATAATTCCGTGATCATCACCCAGAGTGATCACGGCCCGGTAACAAGCATGGCATACGGACAAGGGTGATGGGCCACCGATGAAGCAGTAACACAGCTAACTAAGCATTGTGGGACAACAGGTGGAGTATCAATAGCAGACTACAAAATCAGGCTATGCATCGGAATAGGTGCTATCTGATGATCAAAGGGGTTTTGCTTGCCCGGAAGCTCTGCTGAAGGGGGAAGAAGGATCGTCGGTGACGTAGCAGTCCTCGGGGGCAACGTCGGTCTCGGGGTCTATCGGGAGAGAAGGAGGGGGAAGAAACAATAAATACACAACAATAATGCAACATGGATGCATGACATGCCTAAATGCTATGCAGAGGTGTTATACTGCCTATCTAACTGCATTAGTTATTTTAGGAATTTATTTGGATTTATTTTATTAAAGTTAGGCATTATTCATTTATCCAATACGGGCAAAATGTTCCATGTTCAGTATGTTAGAGGGGTGTGGCAGGCATGTGGATAGGTTATTCAGATTCTACACATTTTTTTGATCATTTTTCATATATAAATTATTTTCATCCGAGTTACGGTTTAAAAGATATGATTTTCTAAAGTTTTTATTAATTTTCTGAAATTTCTGAAATTATTTAAATTAGCATTATCCAAAACAGTAGCCAGTGACGTCATCATGACGTCAGCATAGCGTCAGCAGTCAACAGGTCCGCTGACCAGTCAAACCTGACCAGTGGGACCCACTGGTCAGTGACTAATTAAACTAAACAGAGTTTATTTAATCTAATTAAGCTAATTTACGGGTGGGCCCGCCCTGTCAGTGGCTAATTAACTAACTAATTTAATTAACCGATTTAATTAAAGTTTTATTTATTTCTAAAATTCGTTTAATTAGGCGGGACCCACATGTCAGTGACATGGGGCCGCCACGTCAGCGGTGGACCGGGTCAACGGGGCCCGCGGCCCCACCAGTCAGTGGCACAGGGGGGTGGGCCCCAGCGGCCACGTCGGCGCCGGCCACCGGAGTCGCGCCGGAGCGCTCTCCGGCGAGCCCGAGGCGGCGATGAACTCCGGCGAGCTCGGGTTCTCTCTACGGTGCACCAAATCGGGCGTTTCTTGCGGCGTTCGAACGAGAAGAAGATGCCGCGTCGATCTAGCCTACCGGCGCGAGGCGGGGTGGCCTGAGATGAGTGCTACGACGGCGACGGCGGACGGCGGCGTTCGGGCGAAGTCGGGATCGGCAAAGCAACGCGCGCGCGAGCAAACAAAACGGCCAGGCGAGGCCTACTCGACGCGGTGAACCTAACGGGGCCCGTGACCAAACGGTCACCGGAGCCATGCCGGCGACGAGGTCAGGCGGAGGCGGGCTCGGGCATGTCGGGGAATCGCGGCTAGGGACCGAATTCGACGGCGAGAGGAGAGAGAAGAGGTAGAGAGGCCCACGGGGAGCCGGTAGAGGAAGGCAGCGGGCTCGGGGGAGGCTTGACGGCGACGTAATCGGCGGCGACGAGCGACGGGTCCGAGGAAGAAGACGACACCGGGGAGGACGATGCAGCGGCGTTGAGCTCCAACGAGCGGTCTCGGACGGCGTAGTCGAGGACGGCGGTGCCGTTGGGCACGGAGAAGCGGTGATCGGGGCATGGTGGCCGCGGGATCGAGCGGCGGCGACGATGGAGCTCTCGGGTGAGGAGAGAGAGAGCGAACGAGAGGAGAGGGGGAAATATCCAGGGCTGGCTAGGGTTTCCGGGGTGGCGGCCTTATCCGCCTCGATCTCTTGTAGAGGCGCGGTCGATGGGGAGGACGCGGCTGCGGCTAGCCGGCGACGACGCGGTCGGGCGCGCGGGCGACCGAGCATGAACAGGGGAAGGGGAAGGCGACCGTGCGGTGCGGGCTGGGCCGGCTGGTCTGACTAGAGCCCAGCCGCGCGGCCCTTTTCTATTTTCTTGTTTTCCTTTTCTGTTTTCTATTTTCTTTTTTGTTTTGCAATTAGTTTAGGTTCAAATTGAGTTTAGTAAAATATGTGACTTAGCCCAATAATTAATATGCAATATTAGCTAACACCAGAAATTGGTTTGGAGGTGATATGATTTCATATGATTTTTAAGTAAATAAAAAGGTATTAAATATTGCTGATTTGGTTCTGTTTTAGGGTGTTAGGGTCATTTAGCTAATTCAATAAATGTTGATTATATTTTTATAAATGCCTCTGGATTATTTGCAATATTATGAACATTTTAGTCTTCAAATTTGAACAACTTTTATTTCCACTTTAAATTTGAATTGCAATTTGATTTGGAATTTGAAATGAGATATGATGCAATGATGATCAAGCACTGTTAAGCAGGGTGACATGGCATTATCAAGAGGTGATCACTGTAGCTATTACATGGGGGTGTTACACAATAGTTGTGATGCCATGAATGAAGCTGCGAGGAAATGTGCACAACTTTACTTTGGCGATTACACAGAAGATGACATCGCTGAAAGGGAAAAGAATTTCAGTGAGCTGCAAACGACTGAACTAGAATATAGAAACGATCTAGCTAGGCAAATCAAATTTTACGCTACTATGGAAGAATATAATAAGGTGGACTTGAATAGGCCTGGACAGATCATTGACTGGGCAATAAGGGAAGGAGCGTCCCCAATACCAAGCCAGGCTGCTCGCTGGGATTGGGTTCTAGAAAGGAGGGATGTCATCTTTTGCAACCCTGGACCAAACAATGAGATTAAATTGAAACCTATCACGCTAGATGGGGACAATGCAGGCAAGAAAAAAAAGAGGGACAATGCACGCAAGAAAAATACAAGGGGTTGAACTACGTGATGAACTATGTCAATTGAACTCTAATGGCATCAACTTTCCTTCTATGATGAACTATGTAATGTTTATGTGTATTTGAACTATGTGTTGTTGTATGCCCTGACTGACACCAGACGCCAGGGACCATGGCGTCTGGTCCCCTGTACAGGAATTTTACTTTGCTATTTTCTGACTTTGCTGTTTAACAGGAAACAAAAGATACAGCAATTGAAGATTTTAACAGGAATCAACATTTCACAAATACATACAAATGACCGAGTTCAGCATTTAACCAACAAATTCATGTCATACATTCATAGCAAGTTCACGAATTCATGGCAAGTTCAAGACAACCTAAAAAGTTTTCACCATGACACCAAGTTCATGCAAACAACGACACCAAGTTCATGAAACGACTATTTCACTTCTTCCTTAGTCTCTTCAGGGCATTTGCTAGCACCTCCTCTGAGCTAGCCTCTTCCTCCTCGCGGTCCTCCTCCTCTTCCTCGCTAGACTCCTCATCCTCGCTAGACTCATGTCTAGTCATTCCTTTAGGCAAAAGATGATGAGGATACTCAGGACTACGGAGGAAAGTGTTCCATGTCTTCTTTCCCCCTTTATCTTTTCCTTTACCTTTGCCTGGTGTCTTAGCTTTGCCTTTGCCTTTCTTAGAGCGAGCTTTGCCTTGTGTCGGTTGTGTAGCCTGTGATGGCTGTGGAGCATCAATATCATACTCATGCTCTTGTTGTACCTGCTCCTCTTGTTGTGTTGGCTCCTCTTGATGGACCTCCTCCTCAGTCTCCTCGTCGCGTAGATAGCGGCGTCTAGCTCTAGCGGCGCGGGTACCAGGTGCACTCACTTCAGCAGCCTGAGCACCGTGGCAAGAAAGCATAGCTACCATCTTGTGGAACCGCTTCTTGAACTTCTGCAACAACACAAAGTATGATATGATATGAGATGCAAATAACTAATCCGCAAAGATAAGCTTTTCTAATAAATGGCTCGTACCTCCATCGTGGTCCTAACAGTCCTCTCAGATAATCCACCACCCAGGGGATGACTGAGTGCTACATTGGCATCGTTGACGCACATCAGCAACTCTCTGCCCTGCAATTCATGATCACACAAAACATTCATATTTGAAATAAAGACAAGATGAAAGCACATTTGCTCCCTTGGTGGTTTTGGTAATTCATAACAACATATATCTCATTGAACTAATGTCCATTCAAGATTAAGATTTCAGGATGTTCAATGATTGGCATGGCATGGACTAGAGATGTGGACCCCTCAAAATGCTGAGGACAAGAATTGGCAAAGGATCAAGACTCTACATTTTTGGTTTAGTGATCCAAGATCACATTCAGTCCATAGGAAAGCCAATACTATTAAAAGGGGATGAGGTGTTGCTTAATGGTCCTTTTGCTCAAGTGCTTAGTGACAGTATTCCTAAACCCTCAACCACTCTCTCTACCCAAATATGTCCTAAACCTAAAGTCCAACTCGGCCCCACCGAAATTTCCAAACCGGCCCCACCGAGTTTATCCAAGACTTAGCCACTGCCAAACCCTAACAAATCGGATCCACCGAAATGGATCTAGGTCCCACCGAGATGGCCTTGCCAACTCTCTGTAATCGGTTGCATTCACTTCGGTCTCACCGAGTTATGCATATCGGTCTCACCGGGATGGCTTGCCAACTCTCTGTTGCCTTATTGCTTCACTTCGGTCCTACCGAGTTGATGCAATCGGTGCCACCGAGATGAGGATTGCCCTAGCCATTGCACTTCGGTCCATCCGAGTTGTTCGTATCGGTCCCACCAAGATTCCTAAAGTTCATATCTTTTACACAGTTCGGTGCTACCGAGATGATCGTTTCGATGCCACCGAGTTGGGTCAAAAGTGTGTAACGGTTGGATTTTGTGTGGAGGCTATATATACCCCTCCACCCCCTCCTTCTCAGTAAGGAGAGCCATCAGAACGTGCCTACACTTCCACAATTCATTTTCTGAGAGAGAACCACCTACTCATGTGTTGAGATCAAGATATTCCATTCCTATCATTTGAACCTTCATCTCTAGCCTTTCCCAAGTTGCTTTCCACTCAAATTTTTCTTCCACCATAGCCAAATCTGTGAGGAGTGTTTGAGTGCTGGGAAGATTATCATTTGAAGCACAAGAGCAAGGAGTTCATCAACAACACACCATCTATTACCTTTTGGAGAGTGGTGTCTCCTAGATTGGTTAGGTGTCGCTTGGGAGCCTCCAACATGCTGTGGAGTTGAACCAAGAAGTTTGTAAGGGCAAGGAGATCGCCTACTTCGTGAAGATCTACCCCGAGTGAGGCTAGTCCTTCGTGGACGTAAGCCATGGTGGAATAGACAAGGTTGCTTCTTCGTGGACCCTTCGTGGGTGGAGCCCTCCGTGGACTCGCGCAGCCGTTACCCTTCGTGGGTTGAAGTCTCCATCAACGTGGACGTACAATAGCACCACCTATCGGAACCACACCAAAAACCACCGTGTCTTCATTGCGTTTGAAATCTCCAATCCCTCCTTTACATACATATGCAATTGCTTACATTCCGCTGCTATACTCTTAGAATTGCATGTGTAGGGTGATGCTTGACATGTACTATTGCTAAAATCTGCCTACAACTAAAATCTGGGAAAAGGTTAGGTTTTATTTGGTCAAGTAGTCTAATCACCCCCCCTCTAGACATACTTTCGATCCTACAAGTGGTATCAGAGCTTTGGTCTCCGTAAGCCTTGATTTCCATAACTTTGGTGATCATAGCCTTGGTTTCACAACCTAGGAGAGTATGGCGTCTAGTGAGGGTAACTATCACCGTAGAGGTCCATATTTTGATGGTACAAAATTTGCTAGTTGGAAACATAAGATGAAAATGCATATTCTTGGTCATAACCCTGCCGTTTGGGCTGTTGTTCGTGTTGGCTTGCAAGGTGACTTCTTTGAGGATGGCAAGGAACCGGATCGTGAAGCAACCCCGGAAGAATTGAAGATGTTGCAATACAATGCTCAAGCTTGTGACATTCTATTCAACGGTCTATGTCCCAAAGAATTCAACAAAATCAGCCGCCTTGAGAATGCAAAGGAAATTTGGGATACTTTGGTTGATATGCATGAGGGTACCGAATCCGTCAAGGAATCTAAGTTGGATGTGCTCCAAATTCAACTTGATAAGTTCAAGATGAAGGATGGTGAAGGAGTCGCAGAGATGTACTCTAGGCTTGCTCTCATCACAAATGAGATTGCCGGCTTAGGAAGTGAAGAGATGACCGACAAATTCATCATCAAAAAGATACTTAGAGCTTTGGATGGAAAATATGATACCGTCTGCACATTGATCCAAATGATGCCAAATTACAAAGATCTCAAGCCCACGGAAGTCATTGGAAGGATTGTCGCTCATGAAATGTCTCTCAAGGACAAAGAGGAGCTGCACAACAAGTCAAGTGGTGCTTACAAAGCCTCAACCGATGCTCCAACAACTTCAAGTGACCAACTAGTATCCAATGAAGAGATTAGCCTAATGGTGAAAAGGTTCGACAAGTTCTACAAGAACAAAGGAAAAGAAAGAAACTCTAGCTCAAGACACTATGAGAGAAGATCATCAAGTCATAACCGTAATTGCTACAATTGTGGAAAGCCCGGACACTACTCAAATGAGTGTACGGCTCCCTATAAGAAAAGAGACGAATCACCAAGAGGAAGACATAGAAGAGATGAATCACCTCGTAAGGAGAGAAGGAGTAGAGATGATTATTATGAACGAAGACATTCTCGAAGAGTAAGGATTCGGAGAGGAAGGGCAAGTCATCAAGGAGCTACACAAGAAGAAGACATCAAGCTCATGTTGGTGAATGGGTTTCCGGCTCCGACTCCGACAACCAATCCGAGAGAAGTTATCACTCCAACTCCGACTATAGTCAAGATGAAGGTGTTGCCGGACTTGCACTTGTGTCATCCAACTCCTACGATCTATTTGACTCACCAAATGAAGGAATTGGAAGATGCTTCATGGCAAAAGGCCCCAAGGTATCACACCCCGAGTATCTTGATTTTAATAGTGATGAAGATGATTTGCTTGGTGATGATGATTTACTTGTTGATAGGGCTAGTAATGCGAGCTATGATGAAAATGCTAGTAATCATGATAGTCAAGAGGAAACGAGTGACAATGCTATGAAGGAGATTGAGCACCTAACTAAAGAACTAAATGCTCTTAAGTTAGCTCATGAAACAACTCAAGAGGATCATAGAGAACTTCTAAGAACTCATGAGAAGCTACGCTTCTAGAAGCTAAATTTAGAGCAAGAGCATGAGCTTCTTACAAGTTAAACCTAAGCAAACTAGCAACAAGGGTAAAAATGGTTCTACCTCTAGTAGTAACAATAACAATGCTAAATCCAATGTTGTTTTTTCTAGTAGTTCTATTGATTCCACTAATGATTCTCTTAGCCAAGTTACACTTGAGCAAGAAAATATGCTATTGAAAGGAATTATAGAAAAAGGTGTCTACAAGAGTCTTGCCAGGAGTAAACAATTTGAGGAAATTGTACGCAAGCAAGGAAGGCACCGGAAGAACCAAGGTGTTGGTTTTGAACGAAAGTTCAATGCCGATGGAGTTGAGTGGGAAGAAGGTCAATACCCCAAGACGAAGTTTGTTCCTCAACAAGAGAAGTATGATCCTACTTCCTTCAAGGGAACACAAGCTCAAGAAGACCTTCCACCACAAGACCACAAGCTAAAAGGTAAGGACAAGCTTCAAGAAGAGATTAATTCATTTGAAGAAGCTCCTCAAGCCATGGTCAAGTGGGTTCCCAAGACTTCATCAAGTTCTACTTCATCAAGTGCTACTACAACTCCAAGGATTCCCATCAAGTTGATGTGGGTCCAAAAGAAGAAGAACTAGAGAGTTCTTGAGGGTGACTCCGCCAACAAACTTCACTCATATTCTTTATGGCAAGGACTTGTGCAACCAACTTCCACATTTTGCACTAGTTCATGGAGTCACAAACCCTCTTGTTGGTAAGGCAAGGGACAAGGTAGTCAATGCATTCATGGACATCATCATATGTGTATTTCACTCTATGTCTATGGATATCCTTGTATGTTCCTTGTGTGGGACTAACCCATGTAGGTATTGAAAGCACAAAACTCCAAAGGATTGCTCCCAACTTTTGATGATCTACATCAACATTGAGCATCCACATCTTCAACATCTACATGAAGTCATCATCGACAAAACCCAAGGTTAGTTCAACCCTCTTAGGGGGGATATCGCATCTAGGGGAGCTTTGCTCTAAAAATTGAGCTAAAGCAACTCTAATGGTGTGAACACATTAATGCTTTATGTAAAAGTGGTAACCCCACTTGTGCTTAAACGATGAGTATGACCTATGATCAAATGTTCTCATTTGGCTCCTAAGTCAATATACTCATATATAGATGACCTAGTCATCGCCATTGCTTGATAGATGCTAGAATTGGTTGTGCATGTTTGACACATATTTCTTTTGCTATCTTATTGTGTGAGCATGTTGATTTGCATGTTTTCATCATTCGAGGACATCCATTTGTTGTTTTGATTGTCTTGGTTTTTTTGGCCAAGTGGATGTACAAGAATGCCTAAGAACCTTCTCTAGCTATCTATGCTTTCTTGTCTCAAATTCTATTCTTGCTGCATCACAAAAATTGAACAAGTCATTTTCGGACCCTCCGGGTGAGGAGCACTCGGAGCCACCGATCTGAAAGGGCTGAACCTCCAAAACCTTCTAATTGATTTCGGTCAGACCAACCTACTCAAACTCGGTCGAACCGAAAGCATTTAGACTGATCTAGGCTTTCATCTCGGTGCTACCGATTAGACCAACTCGGTTGGACCGAGTTGCTGTAACTGCAAGCAGTTGCTGTTGGGGAACGTTGCATGGGAAACAAAAATTTTCCTACGCACACACAAGATCTATCCATGGTGATGAGCATCTACGAGAGGGAGAGTAAATCTACATACCCTTGTAGATCGCTAAGCGGAAGCGTTTAAGAAACGCGGTTGATGTAGTCGAACGTCTCCGCGATCCAAATCGCAAGTCGTCCCTCAATCCGATCACGAACTAGCGCCGAACGGACGGCACCTCCGCGTTCAACACACGTACGGCTTGATGACGCCTTCACCTCCTCGATCCAGCGAGCGATGGTGAAGTAGTGGTTGAGTTCCAGCAGCACGACGGCGTGGTGATGGTGGTGAGGAACAATCTCTGCAGGGCTTCGCCAAGCGCTACGGAGATTATGACGGAGGAACTAGAGGGTTAGGGTTGCCGCACACGGCTTGGGGAAATCTTGATGTGTTCCGGGTGCTAGCCCTGCCCCTCTATTTATATGTTGAGCCCTGGGGTCGAAACTTGGAGAAAGAGCCTCCTCAAAGTCGGTTTGGAACAAAAGGAAGAGTCCTTCTCGGATTCCAGTACCAAACGCCACGGTTCCCGGCGTCTGGCCCAGACGCCATGGGCCTCGGCGTCTGGCCCAGGGCCAGACGCCAGGGTTCCTGGCGTCTGGACCCTGCCCTCTGCAAAACTGCCTTTTGCTAACGCCCCGTGGGTCTCACCTCTTGGCCCAAACATATCGTCCAATATATCGATCTTTACCTCTCGGACATTCCGAGACTCCTCGTCATGTCCGTGATCTCATCCGGGACTCCGAACAACTTTCGGTCACCAACATAACAACTCAACTATACTTATATCGTCACCAAACGTTAAGTGTGTAGACCCTGCGGGTTCGAGAACTATGTAGACATGACCGAGACACCTCTACGGTCAATAACCAATAGCGGGACCTGGATGCCCATATTGGCTCCTACATATTCTACGAAGATCTTTATCGGTCGAACCTCTATGTCAAGGATTCAGTTAATCCCGTATGCTGTTCCCTTTGTTCTTCGGTATGTTACTTGCCCGAGATTCGATCGTCGGTATCTCTATACCTAGTTCAATCTCGTTACCGGCAAGTCTCTTTACTCGTTCCGTAATACAAGATCTCGTGGCTAACACTTTAGTCACATTGCTTGCAAGGCTCATTGTGATGTTGTATTACCGAGTGGGCCCTGAGATACCTCTCCGTCACACAGAGTAACAAATCCCAGTCTTGATCCATGCCAACCCAACAGACACCCTCGGAGATACCTGTAGAGCACCTTTATAGTCACCCAGTTACGTTGCGACGTTTGATACACACAAGGTACTCCTCCGATGTCAGGAAGTTGCATGATCTCATGGTCATAGGAACAGATACTTGACATGCAGAAAACAATAGCAATAAACTGACACGATCAAATGCTACGTTCTTAGTTTGGGTCTTGTCCATCACATCATTCTCCTAATGATGTGATCCCGTTATCAAATGACATCTCATGTCAATGGCTAGGAAACCTTAACCATCTTTGATCAACGAGCTAGTCAACTAGAGGCTTACTAGGGACACAGTGTTGTTTATGTACCCACACATGTATTTGAGTTTCCAATCAATACAATTATAGCATGGATAATAAACGATTATCATGAACAAGGAAATATAATAATAACCAATTTATTATTGCCTCTAGGGCATATTTCCAACAGTCTCCCACTTGCACTAGAGTCAATAATCTAGTTCACATCACTATGTGATTTACATTGTAATGAATCGAACACCCATGCAGTTCTGGTGTTGTTCATGTTTAGCCCTTGGAAGAGGTTTAGTCATCGGATCTGCAACATTTAGATCCGTGTGTACTTTGCAAATATTTATGTCGTCCTCCTTGATGTAATCGCGGATGGAATTGAAACGTCGCTTTATGTGTCTGGTCCTCTTGTGAAATCTTGGTTCCTTGGCTAGAGCAATGGCACCAGTATTATCACAAAACAGAGTCATTGGGTTAAGCGCACTAGGCACTACTCCAAGATCTGTCATGAACTCCTTCATCCAGACACCTTCCTTCGCCGCCTCCGAGGCAGCGATGTACTCCGCTTCGCATGTAGAATCTGCTACCACGCTTTGCTTGGAACTGCACCAGCTAACCACACCCCCATTAAGAATAAACACGTATCCAGTTTGAGACTTAGAGTCATCCGGATCAGTGTCAAAGCTTGCATCGACGTAACCCTTTACGACGAGCTCTTGATCACCTCCATAAACGAGAAACATATCCTTAGTCCTTTTCAGGTACTTCAGGATATTCTTGACCGCCGTCCAGTGTTCCATTCCTGGATCACTTTGAAACCTTCCGACCATACTTATGGCAAGGCTGACATCGGGTCTTGTGCACAGCATTGCATACATGATAGAGCCTATGGCCGAAGCATAGGGGATGACACTCATCTTTTCTCTATCTTCTGCAGTCACTAGGCATTGAGTCTTACTCAACTTCACACCTTGCAATACAGGCAAGAACCCCTTCTTGGACTGATCCATTTTGAACTTCTTCAAAACTTTGTCAAGGTATGTGCTTTGTGAAAGTCCTATCAAGCGTCTCGATCTATCTCTATAGATCTTGATGCCTAATATGAAAGCAGCTTCTCCTAGGTCCTTCATTGAAAAACTCTTGTTCAAATATTCCTTTACGCTTTCCAGCATTTCTATATTGTTTCCAATCAGTAATATGTCATCCACATATAATATTAGAAACGCTATAGAGCTCCCACTCACTTTCTTGTAAATACAAGCTTCTCCGTAAACTTGTATAAACTCGAACGCTTTGATCACCTCATCAAAACGAAGATTCCAACTCCGAGATGCTTGCGCCAGTCCATAAATGGATCGCTGGAGTTTGCAAACTTTGTCAGCATTCTCTGGATCGACAAAACCTTCTGGTTGCATCATATACAACTCTTCCTTAAGGTAACCGTTAAGGAACGCTGTTTTGACATCCATCTGCCAAATTTCATAATCGAAAAAGGCAGCTATTGCTAACATGATTCTGACGGACTTAAGCATCGCTACGGGTGAGAAGGTCTCATCGTAGTCAACTCCTTGAACTTGTGAAAAACCCTTTGCCACAAGTCGAGCTTTATAGACGGTGACATTACCGTCCGCGTCCGTCTTCCTCTTAAAGATCCATTTGTTCTGAATGGCCTTACGCCCTTCAGGTAATACTTCCAAAGTCCATACTTTGTTTTCATACATGGATCCCATCTCGGATTTCATGGCCTCTAACCACTTCTCGGAATCCGGGCCCATCATCGCTTCTCCATAGCTCGTAGGTTCATCGTTGTCTAACAACATGACCTCTAAGACAGGGTTGCCGTACCACTCAGGAGCAGTACGCGTCCTTGTCGACCTACGAGGTTCGATAGTAACTTGATCCAAAGCTTCATGATCATCATCATTAACTTCCTCTTCAGCTAATGTAGGCTCCACAGAAACAACTTTCTGCACTGCGCTACTCTCAGGTTGAAGTAAAGGTTCAACAACCTCATCAAGTTCTATCTTCCTCCCACTCAATTCTTTCGAGAGAAACTCTTTCTCAAGAAATGTTCCGTTTTTAGCGACAAACACTTTGCCTTCGGATCTGAGGTAGAAGGTATACCCAACTGTCTCTTTTGGGTATCCTATGAAGACGCATTTCTCCGCTTTGGGTTCCAGCTTTTCAGGCTGAAGCTTTTTGACATAAGCATCACATCCCCAAACTTTAAGAAACGACAGTTTTGGCTTCTTGCCAAACCAAAGTTCATATGGCGTCGTCTCAACGGATTTCGATGGTGCCCTATTTAAAGTGAATGCAGCTGTCACTAATGCATAACCCCAAAACGATAGTGGCAAATCGGCAAGAGACATCATAGATCGCACCATATCCAATAAAGTTCGATTACGACATTCGGACACACCATTACGCTGTGGTGTTCCAGGCGGTGTCAGTTGTGAAACAATTCCACATTGTCTTAAGTGACTGCCAAACTCATAACTCAGATATTCTCCTCCTCGATCAGATCGTAGGAATTTAATCTTCTTGTTACGATGATTCTCAACTTCACTCTGAAATTGTTTGAACTTTTCAAATGTTTCAGACTTATGTTTCATTAAGTAAATATACCCATATCTACTTAAGTCATCAGTGAAGGTGAGAAAGTAACGATAACCACCGCGCGCCTCAATACTCATCGGACCACACACATCAGTATGTATGATTTCCAATAAGTCACTTGCCCGTTCCATTGTTCCAGAGAACGGCGTTTTAGTCATCTTGCCCATGAGGCATGGCTCACATGTGTCAAGTGATTCAAAATCAAGTGACTCCAAAAGTCCATCAGCATGGAGCTTCTTCATGCGTTTTACACCAATATGACCTAAACGGCAGTGCCACAAGAAAGTGGTATTATCATTATCAATTCTACATCTTTTGGCATCAATGTTATGAACATGTGTATCATTACTATCGAGATTCAATAAGAATAAACCCCTCACATTGGGTGCATGACCATAAAATATATTACTCATATAAATAGAACAACCATTATTCTCTGATTTAAATGAGTAACCGTCTCGCAATAAACAAGATCCAGATATAATGTTCATGCTTAACGCAGGCACCAAATAACACTTATTTAGGTTCATCACTAATCCCGACGGTAATCGAAGAGCGAGCGTGCCGACGGCGATCACATCAACCTTGGAACCATTTCCCACGCGCATCGTCACTTCGTCCTTTGCCAGCCTCCGTCTATTCCGCAGTTCCTGTTTAGAGTTGCAAATATGAGCAACCGCACCGGTATCAAATACCCAGGCACTACAACGAGGGTTGGTAAGGTACACATCAATAACATGTATATCATATATACCTTGTTTGTTGTTGGCCGCCTTCTTGTCAGCCAAATACTTGGGGCAGTTCCGCTTCCAGTGTCCAGTTCCCTTGCAATGAAAACACACAGTTTCTGGTTTGGGTCCAGCCTTGGGTTTCTTCACGAGAGGAGCAACTGTTTTGCCACTCTTCTTGGAGTTACCCTTCTTACCCTTGCCATTTTTCTTGAAACTAGTGGTTTTATTGACCATCAACACTTGATGCTCCTTCTGAATTTTAGACTCAGCGGCTTTCAGCATCGCAAACAGCTCGGCGACTGACTTGTTCATCCCGTGCATGTTATAGTTCAACACGAAGCTCTTGTAGCTAGGTGGCAATGATTGAAGAACTCTGTCAGTGATAGCCTCTGGCGGAAGGGGCATCCCTAACTCAGCCAGACGGGTGGAGTACCCAGACATTCTGAGCACGTGATCACTGATAGACCCGTTCTCCTCCATCTTGCAAGCATAGAACTTATCGGAGATCTCATATCTCTCGATCCGGGCATTCTTCTGAAAGATAAACTTCAACTCCTGGAACATCTCATATGCTCCATGACGTTCAAAACGTCTTTGAAGTCCCGGTTCTAAGCCATACAACATTGCACATTGAACTATTGAGTAATCATCAGAACGAGCCTGCCAGGCGTTCACAACGTCTAGAGACTCAACTGGAGCGGGTGGATCACCAAGCGGTGCATCAAGGACATAAGCTTTCTGGGAAGCCGTAAGGATAATCCTTAGTGTTGGAAATATGCCCTAGAGGCAATAATAAATTGGTTATTATTATATTTCCTTGTTAATGATAATCGTTTATTATCCATGCTATAATTGTATTGATTGGAAACTCAAATACATGTGTGGGTACATAGACAACACTGTGTCCCTAGTAAGCCTCTAGTTGACTAGCTCGTTGATCAAAGATGGTTAAGGTTTCCTAGCCATTGACATGAGATGTCATTTGATAACGGGATCACATCATTAGGAGAATGATGTGATGGACAAGACCCAAACTGTAAACGTAGCATTTGATCGTGTCAGTTTATTGCTATTGTTTTCTGCATGTCAAGTATCTGTTCCTTTGACCATGAGATCATGCAACTCACTGACACCGGAGGAATACCTTGTGTGTATCAAACGTCGCAACGTAACTGGGTGACTATAAAGGTGCTCTACAGGTATCTCCGAGGGTGTCTGTTGGGTTGGCATGGATCAAGACTGGGATTTGTTACTCCGTATGACGGAGAGGTATCTCAGGGCCCACTCGGTAATACAACATCACATTGAGCCTTGCAAGCAATGTGACTAAAGTGTTAGCCACGAGATCTTGTATTACGGAACGAGTAAAGAGACTTGCCGGTAACGAGATTGAACTAGGTATAGTGATACCGACGATCGAATCTCGGGCAAGTAACATACCGAAGAACAAAGGGAACAGCATACGGGATTAACTGAATCCTTGACATAGAGGTTCGACCGATAAAGATCTTCGTAGAATATGTAGGAGCCAATATGGGCATCCAGGTCCCGCTATTGGTTATTGGCCGTAGAGGTGTCTCGGTCATGTCTACATAGTTCTCGAACCCGCAGGGTCTACACACTTAACGTTTGGTGACGATTAGTATAATTGAGTTATTATGTTGGTGACCGAAAGTTGTTCGGAGTCCCGGATAAGATCCCGGACATGACGAGGATCTCCGGAATAGTCCGGAGGTAAAGATTGATATATGTGATAATAGTGTTTTGATCTCTGGAAGGGTTCCGGAGTTCACCGGAAGGGATTCCGGATGTTTACCGAAGTGTTCGGGTGCAGCAACACTTTATATGAGCCAAAGGGATAAAGCCCACAAGGTATTGGAAAGTGCAAAAGTAGTTTTGCTGCCGCGTAAGCGGTACTACCGCCGGAGCGGTACTACCGCTTGTGTGAAGCGGTACTACCGCCCAAGCGGTACTACCGCTTGTGTGAAGCGGTACTACCGCTTGTGCGCGGCTGTGCACGGTTCGGCAGGGATCCGAGTTGGACTCTTTCCCTGCGGGCCAAACCGACCTTGTGCGGGCAAAACCGACCCGGAGGAGGCTTTTACTCCAAGTTTAGACCCCAAGGCTCAACATATAAATAGAGGGGCAGGGCTAGCACACGGGACACATCAGGATTTCCCAAGCCGTGTGCCGGCAACCCTAGCCCTCTAGTTCCTCCGTCATAATCTCCGTAGTGCTTGGCGAAGCCCTGCAGAGATTGTTCCTCACCACCATCACCACGCCGTCATGCTGCTGGAACTCAACCACTACTTCACCATCGCTCGCTGGATCGAGGAGGTGAAGGCGTCATCAAGCCGTACGTGTGTTGAACGCGGAGGTGTGCGTAGATCGCTAAGCGGAAGCGTTAATAAAGCGTTAATAATCGTTTATTATCCATGCTCATCACCATGGATAGATCTTATGTGTGCGTAGGAAAAATTTTGTTTCCCATGCAACGTTCCCCAACACTTAGATTACGGGCCCAGTCCACAAAGTTACTTCCATCATCTTTCAACTTAGCTTTCTCTAGGAACGCATTAAAATTCAGGGGTGCTACTGCGCGAGCCATGATCTACAACATAAATATAGCAAAGACAACTTAGACTATTGTTCTAGATAATGAGTTTAGTTAATCATATTACTTAAACAAAACTCCCACTCAAATTGACATCCCTCCGGTCATTCGAGTGTAACATGATCCAAATCCACCAACTCAAGTCCGATCATCACGTGAGTTGAGGTGGTTTCAATGGTGACCATCTTCATGTTGATCATATCTACTATATGACTCATGTTCGACCTTTCGGTCTCTTGTGTTCCGAGGCCATGTCTGTACATGCTAGGCTCGTCAAGTTTAACCCAAGTGTTCCGCGTGTGCAACATGGCTTGCACCCGTTGTATGTGAACGTGGAGTCTATCACACCCGATCATCACGGCGTGTCTCGAAACGACGAACTTTCGCAACGGTGCACACTCGGGGAGAACACAATTTATCTTGAAATTTAAGTGAGGGATCACCTTATAATGCTACCGTCGTCCTAAGCAAAATAAGATGCATAAAAGGATTAACATCACATGCAAATCATAAGTGACATGATATGGCCATGAACTTGTGCTTTTGATCTCCATCTCCAAAGCACCGGCATGATCTCCATCGTCACCGGCATGACACCATGATCTCCATCATCTTGATCTCTATCAACGTGTCGCCATGAGGTTGTCGCGCCGACTGTTGCTTCCACGACTATTGCTAACGTTTAGCGATAAAGTAAAGCATTACATAGCGCTTAATGATTGACACGCAGGTCATACAATAATTAAAGACAACTCTATGGCTCCTGCCAGTTGCCGTACTCATCGACATGCAAGTCGTGATATTCTATACAATACATGATCATCTCATACATCACATATATCTCATCATGTAATTGGCCATATCACATCACAACATACCCTGCAAAAACAAGTTAGACGTCCTCTAATTGTTGTTGCAAATTTTACGTGGCTGCTACGGGTTTGCAAGAACCGTTCTTACCTACGCAAAACCACAACGTGGTGTAGTGATTGCTTTTTGATCTTCTAAAAGAACCCTCTTCATTGAAATCGATTCAACTAAAGTGAGAGAGACAGACACCCGCTAGCCATCTTTATGCAACGAAGTTACATGTCAGTTGAAGGAACCTGTCTCGCGTAAGTGTACGCGTAATGTCGGTCCGGGCCGCTTCATCTCACAGTACCGCCGAATCAAATATCAACTAGTAACGGCAAGCAATATGTATACACCCACGCCCACAACTCGTTTGTGTTCTACTCGAGATCTCATCTACGCATAGACCTAGCTCTGATACCACTGTTGGGGAACGTTGCATGGGAAACAAAAAATTTCCTACGCACACACAAGATCTATCCATGGTGATGAGCATCTACGAGAGGGAGAGTAAATCTACATACCCTTGTAGATCGCTAAGCGGAAGCGTTTAAGAAACGCGGTTGATGTAGTCGAACGTCTCCGCGATCCAAATCGCAAGTCGTCCCTCAATCCGATCACGAACTAGCGCCGAACGGACGGCACCTCCGCGTTCAACACACGTACGGCTTGATGACGCCTTCACCTCCTCGATCCAGCGAGCGATGGTGAAGTAGTGGTTGAGTTCCAGCAGCACGACGGCGTGGTGATGGTGGTGAGGAACAATCTCTGCAGGGCTTCGCCAAGCGCTACGGAGATTATGACGGAGGAACTAGAGGGTTAGGGTTGCCGCACACGGCTTGGGGAAATCTTGATGTGTTCCGGGTGCTAGCCCTGCCCCTCTATTTATATGTTGAGCCCTGGGGTCGAAACTTGGAGAAAGAGCCTCCTCAAAGTCGGTTTGGAACAAAAGGAAGAGTCCTTCTCGGATTCCAGTACCAAACGCCACGGTTCCCGGCGTCTGGCCCAGACGCCATGGGCCTCGGCGTCTGGCCCAGGGCCAGACGCTAGGGTTCCTGGCGTCTGGACCCTGCCCTCTGCAAAACTGCCTTTTGCTAACGCCCCGTGGGTCTCACCTCTTGGCCCAAACATATCGTCCAATATATCGATCTTTACCTCTCGGACATTCCGAGACTCCTCGTCATGTCCGTGATCTCATCCGAGACTTCGAACAACTTTCGGTCACCAACATAACAACTCAACTATACTTATATCGTCACCAAACGTTAAGTGTGTAGACCCTGCGGGTTCGAGAACTATGTAGACATGACCGAGACACCTCTACGGTCAATAACCAATAGCGGGACCTGGATGCCCATATTGGCTCCTACATATTCTACGAAGATCTTTATCGGTCGAACCTCTATGTCAAGGATTCAGTTAATCCCGTATGTTGTTTCCTTTGTTCTTCGGTATGTTACTTGCCCGAGATTCGATCGTCGGTATCTCTATACCTAGTTCAATCTCGTTACCGGCAAGTCTCTTTACTCGTTCCGTAATACAAGATCTCGTGGCTAACACTTTAGTCACATTGCTTGCAAGGCTCATTGTGATGTTGTATTACCGAGTGGGCCCTGAGATACCTCTCCGTCACACAGAGTAACAAATCCCAGTCTTGATCCATGCCAACCCAACAGACACCCTCGGAGATACCTGTAGAGCACCTTTATAGTCACCCAGTTACGTTGCGACGTTTGATACACACAAGGTACTCCTCCGATGTCAGGAAGTTGCATGATCTCATGGTCATAGGAACAGATACTTGACATGCAGAAAACAATAGCAATAAACTGACACGATCAAATGCTACGTTCTTAGTTTGGGTCTTGTCCATCACATCATTCTCCTAATGATGTGATCCCGTTATCAAATGACATCTCATGTCAATGGCTAGGAAACCTTAACCATCTTTGATCAACGAGCTAGTCAACTAGAGGCTTACTAGGGACACAGTGTTGTTTATGTACCCACACATGTATTTGAGTTTCCAATCAATACAATTATAGCATGGATAATAAACGATTATCATGAACAAGGAAATATAATAATAACCAATTTATTATTGCCTCTAGGGCATATTTCCAACAGTTGCACGTCTCGGTGCTACCGATTTGTTCCACTCGGTGCCACCGACAGCGAATGGGTATATATTCCCAGCGAACCGTGCGGTTGAAAATTTCTTCAAACGTCACGCGCCCGTGCCCCATTGCTGCCGCCCCTTTGGTCTTCGGATCGTCGCCGTCGTCTCCAGCGCGCCCTCACCGCAGGATTCCGTCGCCGTCAACGGAAATCTCCACCGCCGTTGCCGCCGTAGAGAAACTCCACCGAGTTAGGGTGAGTTTTGATCCCTTTCATGCTTCCCTTTTCCTATTCAATGCATGATTGGATTGCCTGTAATCTTGCCACGAATGCAATCCTCTTTCCACCAGATTAGTTCGTTTGAACGAAATTCGAGCAAAAATTTTAGGGTTAGGTTTCCACCGAATGCATCTCGGACCGACCGAATAGGAATTTTCGGTCCCACCGATTTGGCCCTGGCCATAGCACTAGTACATCTCGGTGCCACCGAATTGTGCGAATCGGTAAGACCGAAAGTAACGTCTCAGTGAAACCCTAGCATCTCGGAGCCACCGAAACCCATCTCGGTCTGACCGAAATGGCGTGCCATGTCTCTGTAGTGTGCTTCGGTGTCACCGAGATTACCAACTCGGTCCATCCGAACTGCATTCTGTGAAAACCTAGAACTAAAGTTTGAACTCAACTTTTTGAAAAACTATCTGCTTTTTGTGATGACGCATCTACTCTACACATACCCATCTATTCACAGGGTCAGCTCAGCAATATGTCTGATGTCAGTAACAGTCAAAACAGGTCAGAGCAGCATGAAGAACAAAGTGAAGGATCAAGCCATAATGAAAGTTTCTATGAGGGAGAGAGAAGCTCTCCAGATCTTCCTAAAGCTACAACCAGAACACGGAAGAAGAAAACCTCAGACAGTGAGGATGAGGACTTTGTTGCAAGTGAAGCTGCAACCAAGAAAAAGCGAGTAGTGCTTGCTAAGGAGTACAACACAAAGCCTACCTCGGTCAAAGAAAGAACTGTTGTGAGGAAAGTGCCTCAGCAGACAATGCAGAAGCCCAGTGACACAGAGACAGCTGCAGGAACTAAGAAGAAGAGAGTAAGGAAATCTTTTGCCCGTGTGATTGGTAGACCTACTATGATGATTGAAGAGGAAGAAGAGGAGGAGGATGAGCCAGCTGCTGCACCCCCTGCAAAAGCACAGAAGCTCATGTCTGATGCAATCAAGACTGCTACACCTCCCAAGTCAAAGCCTAAGGCACAAGCACCCAAGAGATCAACCAGAAACATATCAGCTACAGAAAAGAACAAGGCCCCAGTGCCTGAATCAAATGTTGATGAAGAGCCTCTAGTGCTCAGAAAGTTGAAGCCAAAGATTCCAGACCATGACAACGCACACCCAGTAGCAGAGAACATGATGTTGAGAAAGGACAAAGGACTGCGTCAATGGAGATTGTCAGATCCTTATTCTATCAGAAGAAGGACTGCTTGTGATTATCGTTTTCACACCCATGAACAACAGGACTTTTATGAGACAGTATTGCTTGACAAGAAGCCCATAGTGAGTGACATGAAGTGGGTGGACTGGGAATACATCGATGAGAATGAGGATTACTTTCCCCATGTCCATGAAAGCTTCAGGATTGCAGGTGTTGATGAGTTTGTTGGAAAGAAGTTGACCAAGTGGAATGATGAGATGATCATGCAATTCTACTCTACTGCTCATTTCTATCCAGATGGCAGAATAGTGTGGATGACTGAGGGTATAAGATACCAGTCTACCATCTCTGAGTGGGCAAATCTTCTTGGTGCACCCAAGGAAGAGGAGGATGATATTGACATATATGCCAAGCTCAAGATGGATCACAACTCCATGGCCAACATGTACACTGCAATTCCTCAGAAGGATCTTGAAACACACAAGCTTGGATCAGTGAAGCATTTGCTACCAGGTCTGGCCACCTCAAACACAATCTTGCGGTACACCTTGTTACCCAAGTCAGGCGATGATAAGATGATTCGTGACCACTCTATCAACTTGCTGCACTTATTTGATACTCCTCAGAAATTCAAGGTGATGAGCCTGATAGTAGAGACTATCAAGAGGACAGCAGCAGATCAGAAGAGATCGTGTGGTTATGCTCCACATATTCAGTTATTGATAAATTCCAAGGTTGGAACCAACACGTATCTTCTTGATCGAGAGCATTTGCCACTCCGTCCAGAGTTTGAGGACAACGTCATAGTGATGGATTCTTCGCATCCCACTTCTGCACAAGCTCAAGAGGAAATCCGCAAAGCCCAAGAAGCTAAAGCAGCTCAGGAAGCAGCAGCTCCCAATGCTCCAATTGCGAATCTCAAGACACCAAAGGATCAAATGCAATATCTGCTTGAAGCCACTCTGAGGATTGAGCGAAGTTTGGCCAACCTCACCCAGACCCAGGCTAGTTTTGAGCGGATCATTGAGACCAAATTTCATGATTTGGATGTCAAGGTGACAGAGATTCAGACCACAGTGGAACAGCTGCAAGGAGATGTAGATGCTGTCAAGCAAGCCAGATCAGATGACAGTGAAGATGAGAGACCGACCACAGAGCAGTTTCAGCAAGTGCCTAGGGCTGCCAGGTCAGCTGCAGTGCTAGTAGTGGATCCATGGACCACAGTATCTGCACCAGCCGCCACAGCCACAGTGCCACCACAGGTCTCAACTCCTCCAGTCCAGCAGTCATCAGCAGAAGCATTCGCGGGCGCTCTCATCTCAACGCCATCTACGCACACCGGAGCTACCAGCAGGAGGTCGCCTTCAGGAGCTTCAGAGGACCGTGCCTAGAGAGTCGATTAGTGCTATACTCATTTGAACTTTTTGGTACTTGTTGCCAAAGGGGGAGAATCTGTATAGATCATAGGCTTCGAGAGAGAGAGAGAGAGAGTTTCTTGTTTTTGATTTGCTTCGAGAGTTTATTGTGCTACTTGTTTGCTTGTTCGTTGATACTCTGTTATGTGTGTGCTTGCTACAGTGCCTGTCATTTATGCTTGTGAGATACTATGTTGATTGATCATATTATGCTTATTGTGATGTTCCATGTTTATCCTTTTCATTATCTTGTATGATCAATTACTTATGTTGGTGATGCGTGCCTATTATTCCAATCTTATCATTTTGCGCTCTCCACCAAGATGTATGTGACATGGGAGAGTAACCCATGAGCCTAATCAATTGTGCATTTGCATTCAAACGCAATTTTTTTAATAATGCACAAATTTAGGGGGACCTCTCGCTTATCACATACTTCTCAAAGCGACGATGTTTTTCATTTACTTAATCATCGGTCGAAGCTTTGATCTATATGTTGTCATCAATTACCAAAAAGGGGGAGATTGAAAGCACATTTGCTCCCTTGGTGGTTTTGGTAATTCATAACAACATATATCTCATTGAACTAATGTCCATTCAAGATTAAGATTTCAGGATGTTCAATGATTGGCATGGCATGGACTAGAGATGTGGACCCCTCAAAATGCTAAGGACAAGGATTGGCAAAGGATCAAGACTCTACATTTTTGGTTTAGTGATCCAAGATCACATTGAGTCCATAGGAAAGCCAATACTATTAAAAGGGGATGAGGTGTTGCTGAATGGTCCTTTTGCTCAAGTGCTTAGTGACAGTATTCCTAAACCCTCAACCACTCTCTCTACCCAAATATGTCCTAAACCTAAAGTCCAACTCGGCCCCACCGAAATTTCCAAACCGGCCCCACCGAGTTTATCCAAGACTTAGCCACTGCCAAACCCTAACAAATCGGATCCACCGAAATGGATCTCGGTCCCACCGAGATGGCCTTGCCAACTCTCTGTAATCGGTTGCATTCACTTCGGTCTCACCGAGTTATGCATATCGGTCTCACCAAGATGGCTTGCCAACTCTCTGTTGCCTTATTGCTTCACTTCGGTCCTACCGAGTTGATGCAATCGGTGCCACCGAGATGAGGATTGCCCTAGCCATTGCACTTCGGTCCATCCGAGTTGTTCGTATCGGTCCCACCGAGATTCCTAAAGTTCATATCTTTTACACAGTTCGGTGCTACCGAGATGATCGTTTCGGTGCCACCGAGTTGGGTCAATAGTGTGTAACGGTTGTATTTTGTGTGGAGGCTATATATACCCCTCCACCCCCTCCTTCTCCGTAAGGAGAGCCATCAGAACGTGCCTACACTTCCACAATTCATTTTCTGAGAGAGAACCAATTACTCATGTGTTGAGATCAAAATATTCCATTCCTACCATTTGAACCTTGATCTCTAGCCTTTCCCAAATTGCTTTCCACTCAAATTCTTCTTCCACCATAGCCAAATCTGTGAGGAGTGTTTGAGTGGTGGGAAGACTATCATTTGAAGCACAAGAGCAAGGAGTTCATCAACAACACACCATCTATTACCTTTTGGAGAGTGGTGTCTCCTAGATTGGTTAGGTGTCGCTTGGGAGCCTCCAACATGCTGTGGAGTTGAACCAAGAAGTTTGTAAGGGCAAGGAGATCGCCTACTTCGTGAAGATCTACCCCGAGTGAGGCTAGTCCTTCGTGGACGTAAGCCATGGTGGAATAGACAAGGTTGCTTCTTCGTGGACCCTTCGTGGGTGGAGCCCTCCGTGGACTCGCACAGCCGTTACCCTTCGTGGGTTGAAGTCTCCATCAACGTGGACGTACGATAGCACCACCTATCGGAACCACGCTAAAAACCACCGTGTCTTCATTGCGTTTGAAATCTCCAATCCCTCCTTTACATACATATGCAATTGCTTACATTCCGCTGCTATACTCTTAGAATTGCATGTGTAGGGTGATGCTTGACATGTACTATTGCTAAAATCTGCCTACAACTAAAATCTGGGAAAAGGTTAGGTTTTATTTGGTCAAGTAGTCTAATCACCCCCCTCTAGACATACTTTCGATCCTACACAAGATAATGCAACTGCAGGTTCATTAAACTACCAATTCGTCATGCATCGATGCGTAGTCAACGTGAGTCCCTCTGGTCTCTCTCACCACCATGTTGAAGGCATGATAACCTTCTGCAGCCCCCGGGTCTTCCGACACCAACTCCGACCACTCCTCCTGAGTCCAGCCAGGCTTTAGCTTTAACCGGTAACTCTTCGCATACCACATTTGTGGGGTCTATTCTCTGATTCCACTAACGTCTCTCTTTCATTCCAAATTTGTATCCACTGACGGTGCTTGTTCGCCCAATCCGATGTATCTTGATTGTTTCTTCGACTGAACCTACAAATGATGCACCGTACTAACAATTAGCAAATAATGACTATGTTACTGCTCAACTACATATCTCAAAGACATGCTTGCTCACCGATGCAGAGATTGGATTGTCTCCTTGCTCTCCTCAACTGGAATACCTTGTCTTTTTCCAAATTGCCTGGCAACACGGTCTATGAAGTGCCACTCGACTGCGTAGAAGCATATCATTGGGCACCTCGCCCGCCAAAGATGCTTATCACGCGTGCACATCTCGTTAAGAGAGAAGTCACGATCTCCCACATAAGACAACCAGTGGACCTGCAACACAACGATATAAATTGTTACACACAAATTTCATTCTTGACTAAATTATATCTGATTCAACTTCTCGGTACCTGCTCAGCAGTCAAGGTGTCCAGCTCGTTCACATAGCACTTGTATCGCACATGCGAGCTTCCTGTGTACACCGCCACACGTTCCCAACAATATGCAATCGTGGGGAGCCGATATGGATCAGCATCATGAAGCCCTTCATGAAGCGGACGTGGGTTTGGGTGCTCGAGGTTTAGCACATCGGGCCGTCCAACCGGCACCCGCTCCCACATCCACACGGATAGGCTCCAAACAAACCCGGCCAATGAGGATGTATTTTGCATCCTGCGACACCCCAGGTCAAGCTGCAATTGAACATGCATGTTAGATATGGAGGCGCATGACAAATGCAAGATAAATGGTTGCAAATATTTGATACCTGAAGATAGAAGTATGCTAGTGCCGCCAAACCCCAGCTATACTGAGTATCCTAGTTACTGAGTAACTCCAAGAACATCCAAAGGGCTGAGTTTCCGGTTGAGTCTGAGAAGACTACCTTGGTTAGTACATACCAAAGATAGGCCCGAGCGTACTGCTGCACAACCATCTCATTAGCATCCTCGGGGCACGGATTTGTTGCTCCTGTCACTTCTTTTAGTCAAGAATGCTTCACTTTCGGGGTATCGGCCTTGCCTGGGAGAGGGGGAGCGGGCTCAACACCAATTAAAACGCCAACCCGAGCTCGCCAATTAACGGCGCTGACATGACCGGTAACAGCTTGTCCGTTGATAGGAAGGCCGCTTATCATAGCCATGTCCTCTAAGGTCATCGTCATCTCCCCACAGGGAAGGTGGAAGGAGTGTGTCTCTGGCCTCCAACGATCCAGAAGTGCGGTGAGCGCCGCGTGGTTCACCGGCGGAGGGTGTCGCTTGAACTGCAACACGAATGGGAGAAGACCCAATCTCTGAATGTACGGCTCGTACCGCACGTCGTAAGGAAAGTCATCCGCACCATGACCCCTCATGCGCATAACAACTACAGGCTGCAAACAAAGTGAGTTTCGGATCAGTAAAAAACACAAATGGAGTAACACCGAAAATTGATTGGTCTTGCTTCTTACCTTCCGGTTCTCAATGGCCTGAGCACGATGCTCCTTGTCGAACTCCTCGATTAATCCGTCGTACCAAGGTCCATCATCATCCTCCATCCTACCAAACAAATATGAACTTCATGCCAAGAACATCTACATAATGCATATCCGACATAATGCGTATCAAAGAAGCATCAACTAACTTGGCATAATTTGAATTTATTGTCAACATAATGCATATCAAATAATATACGTCTCCAACATCAACATAATGCATTCTTCTTTGCATAGTTCAAAAATAAATTTATTTGGAAAGAATATTCTCAAATAAATCATATATTTCCATACCACATACACCGATCATCTCTACATAATGAACCTACTTGTAAACAACATTCTCAAACAAAATGTATCACATACAACCTCATCTCTTCGTCATCTCTCTTCACATACGCAAATATTCTTCATCTATAACCACACCAGCATCTCAAAAAAATCATCTATTATACACAAAACCGAATTAAAAGGGCCTACACATTGAACAAAACATCATCTAGTACCTACCAATCATCTAGAATCATCTACCAACTACAAATATATACCTAAAACGAATATACCATCTATTCATCTAACACCACCTAATGTTCAATTATGCATCCACAATAAGAGGATTCAATCAAAACAAATTGGAGGGAAGGGGGGAGAATACCTCAAGTATGCCTATGGGCCTCAGATCCACGAAAATGAGTGGGTGGAGGAGTAGATCTGAGGATTTGGTGAGGGGAGGGGAGAGGGGGGCGAGAGAGAAGCTCTCTCTGTTCTTGAACATGGGCGCCGCCAGGGAGAAAGGAAGATGGGGGTGGGCTGGGCCGCACGGCTAGTTCACTCGCCAGGACCAAACGCCAGGGTTCCCGGCGTCTGGACCTTTGCCACGTCAGTCGGTCAACGTGCCAGCGGGTCGTGCGGGCCAGGGACCAGACGCCAGGGTCCATGGCGTCACCCGTGCAAACTGAACGCCAAGGATGTTGGCGTCACCCAAAAAGGTCAGATTCGATTTTTTTTTGCAATCGAGGTCAATTCGGGATTTTCTTAGCACAAAGGGTCAAAACAGTGATTTCGTCCTCGCATGCTCCTAGGAAGAAAACATGGTCTATATAATATAACGGAAATGATAACCGGCCGACGTCAGATTTTTCGTGACTCCCAGCGAACGCTCTGCGAGCCGGTGGATGTTTCGCGCGAATCTACACGCGCGGTGACTAGATGACTCAGCTGGAGTGAACCGTTCGCTCGTTTGTTTTGTCGTGCGGACGTTTCTCGCCGCCCCGGCCGCATGAACACGTCATTGAGTGGGTGAGGGGCGAGAGGACGCATACACTTCGCGAACATTTCGCAAAGTTGCGCCGTCGTCTTCCTCCCCCTTTCCATTTCTCTCTCGTGTCGTCGCCCCTCTCCGCTCAAGCTTCGGTCACCACTACCTTCTTCGCCGAGCTCCGACCACCACCACCATTAACCATATGCGTGCGGCTGTGAACTGCAGATGCTATCGGACCACAGGAGGAGATTGCAGCGGCTGGACCAAGCCCGCATCTACACAGCTCTAGGTCGTCTCTCCCCGCCGCCCCATCCTCCAGACAGGGCCGTCCCCACGTCCCTGCTACTGCGCCTCCCTCACCCCCGCCATCACCCATGCCCTCTGGTTGTGTAGCTCTCCATCTCCGACGGCATCGACTTTTGTGGCACAACGGTGGTCAAGCGGCGGGCGGCGACCGCAACAGCGGGCGTCGGGGTGGGCGGTCCTGCTAGTGAGTCCGCCGCGGCTGCTACCTACTACCTCTCCTCTTCGGTGGCCACAAAGAGGATATGGCGCAGCGCGTCCCGTCGTCCGCCCACTGCAATTACGTGGTCACGCGAGTGGTGGCGCTGCTCCACCAAGATGTGCGACGATCGACCCACAGAGGGAGACTTTCAAACCCAGACCCATGTACCAAAAAAGAATGCACTGACAACTTCATTATCGTCGTAATAGCCATCGATTGGCTATGGTTTTCTAGTATCCCACAGACTCATGGCCAACGACTCTAGATTTATATGGACAGTTTTTTTACGGGTATATGGACAGTTTGTTAGTATGTAGCGGTGGATAGAGTATGCGGCATAGGTGTTAGTTCTCGAGGCAAATGATACGTTAAGCAAGTAGCCACATCACGTGGTAAAAATGATGGGCAATAAGTTGCCACCAACCGACATGGCTATTAATATTACCATGCAGACATGCTCTATGTATATGCTACGCCCTCGCATGCTCTTGAGATAAAACATGCTCTATATAGAGCCTTCTTTTGTCTGACTCATGGTTTCTTTATATGTATAATATGGTACATATGATGGGCAACTGATGACTCAGTTCGGCCGTGCTTCAACAATAACATGCTATTTTTGTCTTACATGTAGTGTTTCTACAGAATTTTGTTAACCTGGATGCTTTCAGATAAGATGTTGGGAATAATCTCTCTTTGTTGGGGTTTTGTTGTTTTGGGAGCCATTTGAGCCGTGTGAAGTAGTCTATAACTATACGCTTTAAATTTTGATGCACAAAGAGGTTTTACTTTGATTTAGTGCTGACTTATACTCATTTTCTAATAATACACTCATTGAGAAAAGATATGGTCGGCATTTTTTTTTGTGAGAAAACTTCCAATTTATTCATCAGTTGTCAAGGTAGTACATAAGACACTATAAGTAAAAATTACATCCAGGTCCATAGACCATCTAGCGACGACTACAATCGCTGGAGCGAGCGGAAGGCGCGCCGCCGTCATCGCCCTTCCCTCTTCGGAGTCGGGCAAACCTTGTTGTAGTAGACAGTCGGGAAGTCGTCCTGTTAAGACCCCATAAGACCAACGCACTAGAACAGCAACCGCCGCCGATGAAGAGAAGCGTAGATTGGATGGATCTAACCTACAGACACACAGACGCAGATGAACAAAGACCTGATCCAAGCGGATCCACCGAAGTTAAATGGCGGCCGAATCCCACGTGATCCGCCGGAGACACACCTCCACACGCCCTCCGACGAGGCTAGACGCACCGCCGGGATGGGGGTTGAGCGGGAAGAACATTATTACCTTCCTGAGCAGGACACTAACCCTAAACGAACACAAAAAGACACCTAAAAACATAGTTGGAGCCCTACTGCCGGCAAGGGTCGAGGCATTATATACCTTGCTAAATTTTGGTTCTAACCGGTTTCTTGCAAACTGGTGGGGAACTTCTGTGTTCTTTTTTTTTACGAAAAATTGTTGCGTCTGGGTTGGTTACTAACTAGACACTAGATCGGTAGAACAGAAAATAACATATTTTAAATTGTAAGCAGGCTGCAAATATTTTAGTAGAAACCTTTTGGTTTCATGTGTATTGTATTTTTTTCTCGAATGAAGACTGAACATGCTAAAATTCATCAAAACATGTGTGGTGACCTTGTCTTGCAAGGACGGTGAAGTAATTAAGAAAAATAAGTAATTAAGCTATCGGAAATAAGTACTTAAGCTACCATATGATTAGGTTTAGACTTACCCACAAAAAAATGATTAGGTTAGACTTGATCACTTGATCATGATCATAGAGATAATCAAGTCTCCCTAGTGCAGAAAAGTCTAGTGCTGGCGTTGCAAAAATGGCCTTGCTGGCGTGGGAGCCCAACGCCACCAATATAGTGCCACTGTAAAAAAATAGTGGTGGCATTGGTGTTCACGTCAGCAGTAATTTAGGTGCTTGTGGCATGCCACGTGTCCCACGCCGGCACTATTATTTCCCACCTAACGGCGACCCATGTAACACGCACAGCAATAGTTTTTACAGCCAAAAAAATTATTTGCACCATCTTATAGCATTTTGCATCTCGATCACATAGGTATTATATAGACCAGCAGCGACACAATGGCCAAACATAGGTAATTACATAGATAAGATATCACAATCATCGATCTCACAAATAGTTCTAGGCTAGCTAGTGATTAGTCATTGTCAACATTCACTACAAGCGAACTAATATTTAATAATCAGTTTACTTAAGACTTAGTACCAGCATCGATGGCCCAGCCACACACATTCTTTCAAATGATGTCGATGATGATCATCATCCTCAAGTCATGGCGTATGGTGTTCCTAATAGTGACTATGACGGCCTGTCCAACCTGGGGATTCTTGCCAACGATGAAATTCTTCCACCCCACCGAGCTTAAGACAATGTGACCGTCTGTGTTCGCTACATATGCACAGGTGGAGACGGAGCCCCTTGTTGTAAGGCGTACTCCAGCATAGCCTGCTTCACAGCCTCGATGCCACAGCTCAGAGCTAGCCTCTTAG
This sequence comes from Elymus sibiricus, assembly GCA_039707655.1. Taxonomy (NCBI): domain Eukaryota; kingdom Viridiplantae; phylum Streptophyta; class Magnoliopsida; order Poales; family Poaceae; genus Elymus; species Elymus sibiricus. Next base: position 110,490,685 of record CM077670.1, read on the forward strand.
GCAATTTCTGCAACGGTGTCAATTAAGTAGCCTCGCACATACTCTCGCAAGCATATCATACAGATTCTAAAAAAAATCCCTACACGGTGATAAATGAGCATGTCTTGCGCAATTATCAAAAAAGCATACACTTCAATCAGATCGATTCTACACTAAGCATACTAATCAGATCGATTCTACACTAAGCATATCAATCAGATTCTACACTAAGCATATCAATCAGATTCTACACATGCTAAGCACATCAACAAATTCCACACTAAACAAATTACTACACTAAGTAACATACCATGACATGGCGGGCGGTGACATTGGTCCTTGTCAGACGGGTCACGAGTGGCACCCCGACGTGGTCATCACGTGGCGGAAGTTTGTCCCAGAGGTTGCCGGTCTCATCATCGTTCAGCCACATTCTTTGGGCAAAGACGGCATCGTCAAATGGGTCCTCCTCATCATCATCATCCGTGTTGAGATAGATAACAGCCAACCTGGGTCTTCGTTCTTTGAAGGAGAAGCTGGTCAATTCACCCCTAGTGAGACGATTGTGGGCGAGGAAACGATCCCATCCATCTCCTCCTATATGGGACATCGTTGATCCTTTCTGGACCTCCAAAGTGTAGGGCCCCCCAGGAGCCTAGAAGATCACAGTGTCTTCGGTTAGCTCATTGAATTCCAACCTCACATTGCATGGGACGATCTGTGTACCAAAAAATAAAAAATAAAACACAATGCATTAATGGTAATACCAACAAAAACAAAAGAAATAACTGTTAGAAGGTTTATATAATTTGTTACCGCTGCAGGAATAAAACTCGGTTGGAAATAGATGCCGAACAGCGTGCCAGTTGCAAGGCTGCTGGCGCACCTTGACTTACACAGTTGACATGGTGGTGGTTGATACGTCTCCATCGTATCTATAATTTTTGATTGTTTCATGCCATTATCCTACAATTTGCACATACTTTTGGCAACAATTTATATGATTTCTTGGACTAACTTATTGATACAGTGCCCAGTGTCAGTTCTTGTTTTTTGCATGTTTTTTGTTTCGCAGAAAATCCATATCAAATAAAGTCCAAACGTGATAAAATTTTACGAAGATTTTTTTGGAATATATGTGATTTTTGGAAAAAAGAATCAATGCAAGGTGGTGCCCAAGGACCCCACAAGGCAACAGAGCGCGCCATGATGCCTTGTGGGCACCTCGTAGGTCGGTTGGAGCCCTTCTTTCGCCACAAGAAAGATAATTTCCAGAGAAAAATCCCCTCAAAATTTCAGCCCAATCGGAGTTACGGATCTCCGGGAATATAAGAAACGGTTAAGGTCTCCGAAAACAGACGCGAAACAGAAGAGAAACAGAGAGAGATCCAATCTCGGAGGGGCTCCTGCCCTCCGGGGGACATGGCAGCCAAGGACCAGAGGGGAAACCCTCCTCCCATCTAGGGGGGAGGCCAAGGAAGAAGAAGAAGAAGAAGAAGAAGAAGAAAAAGAAGAAGAAGGAGGAGGTGAGGGGGCTCTCTCTCCCTCTCTCCTGGTGGCACCGGAACGCCGCCGGGGGAACCATCATGTGACGGCAATCTACTCCAACACCTCCGTCATCTTCCTCAACACCTCCATCACCTTCCCTCATCTATTTTTAGCGGTCCACTCTCCCACAACCCGCTGTACCCTCTCGCTACTTGTGAGCTGCGTTGGGATTTCCTCGAAGAGGAGAGGATGATGAAGTACAGTAGAGATAAGTATTTCCCTCAGTTAAGAACCAAGGTTATCAATCCAGTAGGAGAACCACATAGAACCTCGTTAGCAGCACCTACACACACAAAAGCAAATACTTGCACCCAACGCGAACAAGAGGGTTGTCAATCCCCTTGGCGGTTACTTACAAGGATTAATTCTAATAGTGATAGATAGATAAATAAATTGCAAAACAAAATAAATAAAATAAAATTGCAGCAAGGTATTTTTGGATTTTATATATGATGGATAAATGACCCGGGGGCCATAGTTTTTACTAGAGGCTTCTCTCTCAAACACATAGCATACGGTGGGTAAACAAATTACTGTTGGGCAATAGATAGAAAAGCGCATAGTTATGACGGATTCATGGCAATGATCATGTCTATAGGCATCACGTCCGAGACAAGTAGACCGACTCCTGCCTGCATCTACTACTATTACTCCACCCATCTACCGCTATCCAGCATGCATCTAGGGTATTAAGTTAATAAAAACAGAGTAACGCCTTAAGCAAGATGACATGATGTAGACAAAGTAAACTCAAGCAATATGAATAAACCCCATCATTTTATCCTTAATGGCAACAATACAAATACGTGTCTTGTCCCTTTGTCACTAGGATAGAGTACCGCAAGATTGAACCCATTACAAAGCACCTCTCCCACTGCAAGATAAATCAATCTAGTTGGCCAAACCAAATGGATAGATTGGAGAGAAATACAAAGCTATAACAATCATGCATAAATAAGTTCAGAAAAGACTCAAATATTTCTCATGAATAATCTGATCATAAACCCACAATTCATCGGATCCCAACAAACACACCGCAAAAGAAGATTACATCGGATAGAACTCCAAGAAGATCGATGAGAACATGGTATTGAAGATCAAAGAGAGAGAAGAAGCCATCTAGCTACTAGCTATGGACCCGTAGGTCTGTGGTAAACTACTCACACATCATCGGAAGGGCGGCAAGGTTGATGTAGAAGCCCTCCGTGATCGATTTCCCCTCCGGTAGAGTGTCGGAAAAGGCTTCCAGATGGGATTGCGGAAGAACAGAAGCTTGCGGCGGCGGAAAAGTTATTTCGTGGGGCTCTCTGTTGGTTTCCCAATTTTTGAGAATTTATAGAGGTGGAACTAGGTCAAAAGGAGCCACGAGGGGCCCACAAGGCATCAGGGCGCGCCCCCTGGGGCCGCACCCTGTTGCCTTATGACCTCCTCCTGAGGCTTCTGGCCTCCTCCCGAAGCTTCTAGGGTCTCTTTTGTCCAGAAAAATATCATCAAAAAGTTTCGTGGCATTTGGACTTCGTTTGGTACTGATTTCCTGAAAAACCAAAAACAAGCAGAAAACAACAACTGGCACTGGGCACTAGGTTAATAGGTTAGTCCCAAAAAATGATATATAATTGCATATAAAACATCCAACATTGATACTATAATAGCATGGAACAATCAAAAATTATAGATACGTTGGAGACGTATCAAGCATCCCCAAGCTTAATTCCCGCTCGTCCTTGAGTAGGTAAATGATAAAAACAGAATTTTTGATGTGAAATGCTACCTAACATGTTCATCATGTAATTCTCTTTTACGGTATGAATATTAAGATCTGAATGATTCAAAGCAATAGTCTATAATTTGATATAAAGACATCAATACTCAGGCATACTAACAAACAATCATGTCTTTCAAAATAAAAATGCTAAAAAAAGTTATCCCTACAAAATCATATAGTCCTGTCATGCTTCATCTTCTTAACATAAAGTATTTATCTTGCACTACCCCGGAGAAAATCAAGCAATTGGTTCATACTTTTTAACGCGCTTCAGCTTTTTCAACCCCCACGCAATACATGAGCGCAAGTCATGGATATAGCACTATGGGTGGAATAGAATATGATGATAGAGATTAATAAGGGGAAGTAAAAAAAAAGATAGTCTCACATCGACGCGGCTAATCAACGGGCTATGGAGATGCCCATCAATTGATGTCAATGCGAGGAGTAGGGATTGCCATGCAACGGATGCACTAAGAGCTATAAGTGTATGAAAGCTCAAAATAAAAAACTAAGTCAGTGTGCATCCAACTTGCTTGCTCATGAAGACCTCGGGCATTTGAGGAAGCTTATCATCGGAATATACAAGCCAAGTTCTATAATGAAAAATTCCCACTAGTATATGAAAGTGACAACATAGGAGACTCTCTATATGAAAAACATGGTGCTACTTTGAAGCACAAGTATGGAAAAGGATATTAACACTGCCCCTTCTATCTTTTTCTCTCATTTTTTTGTGTTGGTCTCTTTTTGGCCTCTCTTTTTTTCCTCACTAGGACAATGCTTTAATAATGATGATCATCATACTTCTATTTACTTACAACTCAAAATTATAACTCGATACTAGAACAAATATGACTCTATATGAATGCCTCTGGCAGTGTACCAGGATGTGCAATGATGCTAGCGTAACATGTATGAAAATGATGAACGGTGGCTAAGCCACAAATACTATGGCAACTATATGATCATGCAAAGCAATATGACAATGATGATGTGTGTCATATAAACGGAACGGTGGAAGTTGCATGGCAATATATCTCGGAATGGCTATGGAAATACCATAATAGGTAGGTATGGTGGCTATTTTGAGGAAGATATAAAGAGGCTTTTGTGTGATAGAGCGTATCATATGACGGGGTTTGGATGCACCGGCGAAGTTTGCACCGACTCTCGAGGTGAGAAAGGGCAATGCACGGTACCGAAGAGGCTAGCAAATTGCGGAAGGGTGAGAGTGCGTATAATCCATGGACTCACATTAGTCATAAAGAACTCACATACTTATTGCGAAAGTTTATTAGCCCTCGAAGCAAAGTACTACTATGCATACCCCTAGGGGGGAGGTTGGTAGGAGTTAACCATCGCGCACCCCCCACCACCACGCAAAGGAAGACAATCAATAATAAATCATGCTCCAACTTCTTAGCATAACGACAGACCATACGTGCATGCTTCGGGAATCACAAAGCTTAACACCAATATTCTTACTAAACCAAAATTGTCTACTAGTACCTCCCACATATTACCATCTTAATATCGCAAAACTATTGTAAGGAATCAAACTTATCATATTCAGTGATCTACATGAAAGTTTTTATTATATCCTTCTTGAATACCTATCATATTAGTACCAAATTCATAACCCGTGCATATTACCATTGCTATTTATTAGAATCTCAAAAAGATATAAGTGAAGCATGAGAGTGCAACTATTTCTTTAAAATATAACCACCGCCGTGCTCTAAAAGATATAAGTGAAGCACAAGAGCAACTGCCTAGCTCAAAAGATATAAGTGAAGCACATAGAGTATTCTAGCAAATCACGAATAATGTGTGTCCCTCTCAAAAAGGTGTGTTCAGAAAAGATGATTGTGGCAAAATAGAAAGCAAAAAAAGAAAAGATAACTATGGCACAAGACGTTCCAAGTAAAACACATATCATGTGATGAATAAAAATATAGCTCCAAGTGATATACCGATAGATTGTAGACGAAAGAGGGGATGCCATCTGGGGCATCCCCAAGCTTAGACGCTTGGGTCTTCCTTGAATATTACCTTCGGGTACCTTGGGCATCCCCAAGCTTAGGGTCTTGCCACTCCTTATTCTTTCATCCATCCTGGTCTCACCCAAAACTTGAAAACTTCAGCACACAAAACTCAACAGAAACCTCGTGAGATCCGTTAGTATAACAAACAAATATTAAACTTTAGGTACTGTTATAAATTGATTCATATTTAATATTGGCATAATTCTACTATACTCCAACTTCGCCATGGCTTATACCCCCCGATACAATCCATAGATTCATCAAAATAAGCAAACTATGTAACAAAAACAGAATCTGTCTAAAACAGAACGGTCTGTAAAGATCTATTTAAAATCTATACTTATGTAACTCCAAAAATTCTGAAAAATTATTACAACGTAAAAAATTCATATACCAATATTTTGTAAAAATTTCAGATTTTTCTGACATTCCAGTACAGAACCAAAAATCCAGCACCGGGCGTAAAACTTTCTGTTTTTCAAACAACATCAATTATACTATCATCCAAATCATCCCAAAGGCATTACTTGGCACAAATACTAATTAAAAGATAAAAACACAATAATAACAGAAGCTAAAATTGTGTGACACAAGAAAATTAAAAATTTCAATAAATATAAATATTGAGTTGCCTCCCAACAAGCGCTATTGTTTTATGCCCCTAGCTAGGCATAATGCATTGTTTCAAGTATTATCATCCTTTATTCCTAAATCTTTTTTAATCAAATCTTCCAAGACTTTTCTCATTAATTCTCTACTTTCATGCTCTTCTTTTCTAGTGGGGGAACTTAAATACTTGAAGGGACTTTGTTTGGTGACTTTAACATTCATAACTTCATACTCAGAATCATCACCATAAAGATCTTCATATAAAACATGTATCTCATCATCAATAGGATCTCTAGCCGTACCTTCAAACCATTCTTCACTAAATCCCTCATCAATTCCCTTGGTAATCCATTCAAATTTATCACAAGCGTTGTGGTACAAAGTTTTAATTACTTTAGCATAGGGAACTCTTGTCCTAATGTTTTCTCCGTAAGCAAAATAATCCTTAGATTCCAACCTATGTATAGTGTCTTTATCATGAAGAATTTCTTCTATTGGAGGATGCTCAAAATATATTTTATAGAAAGAAAATGTGTCCCTAGCTTCTTTAATTATATAATCAAATTCATGCATAAGGATGATTGTAGCAATCTCTTTAGTTCTAGGATTATGGATATTGGGAAGTTCATAGAATATCTTTTGTAACGCGGGGTGAATGTGCAAAAAAATTCGTTCTAAATTTTCCACGAGCATAGCAATGGCATCCACATAGCAATTTGTTTTGTTGAGAATAGATTCTTTAATTATAGGTATGACTGCCGCATAGTTGAAGAATTCTTGAACAACACTTTTACCAATAATATTCCCGCTACCCACATGATAGACTTTAGTTTTAAAATTGGGTGGAGTTTTGTTCTCAAGAGGGTCATGATTAATATCGAAAGATTTAATTTTTTTCTCAAGAGATTCACTAGTACTATCCTCACTAGCACTTTCTACAATAACTTTTTCGGACTCAGACATGATAGCAACTACAAGCAAACAAACTAGCAAACAAGCAAATAAAATATTTTTGTGTTTTTATAAATTCATTTTAGAAGTGGGGGAGATGAAAACGAGAGGCAAATGCAAATAAAAAAGGCAAATGAAAATAAGAGCAAGTAGATGATAGTTTATGCGAAGGTACTTGATAGGTTTTGGTGATGTCTCCCCGGCAACGGCACCAAAAAAAATTTCCTGCTACTTGTGAGCTGCGTTGGGATTTCCTCGAAGAGGAGAGGATGATGCCGTACAGTAGAGATAAGTATTTTCCTCGGTTAAGAACCAAGGTTATCAATCCAGTGGGAGAACCACAAAGAACCTCGTTAGCAGAACCTACACACACAAAAGCAAATACTTGCACCCAACGCGAACAAGAGGGTTGTCAATCCCCTTGGCGGTTACTTGCAAGGATTAATTCTGATAGTGATAGATAGATAAATAAATTGCAAAACAAAATAAATAAAATAAAATTGCAGCAAGGTATTTTTGGATTTTATATATGATGGATAAATGACCCCGGGGCCATAGTTTTCACTAGAGGCTTCTCTCTCAAACACATAGCATACGGTGGGTAAACAAATTACTGTTAGGCAATTGATAGAAAAGCGCATAGTTATGATGGATTCATGGCAATGATCATGTATATAGGAAATACGTCCGAGACAAGTGTTGGAAATATGCCCTAGAGGCAATAATAAATTGGTTATTATCATATTTCCTTGTTCATGATAAATGTTTATTATTCATGCTATTGTATTGACCGAAAACTTAAATACATGTGTGAATACATAGACAACACTGTGTCCCTAGTAAGCCTCTACTAGACTAGCTCGTTGATCAAAGATGGTTATGGCTTCCTGACCATAGACATGAGTTGTCATTTGATAACGGGATCACATCATTAGGAGAATGATGTGATGTACAAGACCCAACCGTAAGCTTAGCATCAGATCGTTTAGTTTATTTGCTATAGCTTTCTTCATGTCAAGTATCTGTTCCTTAGACCATGAGATCATGTAACTCCCTGACACCGGATGAATACTTAGTGTGTATCCAAACGTCACTTCATAACTGGGTGATCATAAAGGTGCTCTACAGGTATCTCCGAAGGTGTTTGTTGGGTTGGCATGGATCGAGACTGGGATTTGTCACTCCGTATGACGGAGAGATATCTCTGGGCCCTCTCGGTAATACAACATCGTAAAGAGCTTGCAAGCAATGTGGCTAATGAGTTGGCCACGGGATATTGTATTACGGAACGAGTAAAGAGACTTGCCGGTAACGAGATTGAACTAGGTATGTGATATGTCTCCAACGTATCTATAATTTATGAAGTATTCATGCCATGTTTATTATAGTTTTGTATGATTTTGGTGCACTTTTATATGGCTTTTATAAGATTTTTTATGGACTAACATATTGACCTAGTGCCCAGTGCCAGTTGCTGTTTTCTGCTTATTTTTGGTTTTCCAGAAAATCCATATCAAATGAAGTCCAAACACAGCGAAACTTTTTGATGATTTTTTCTAGAAGTAAAAAGACCCAGGAAGCTTTGGAGGAGCAGCAGAAGAGCCACAGGGGCCCCACGAGCCACCTGGGCGCGCCTGCCCTCCCCAGGCACGCCCTGGTGCCTCGTGGGCCCCCTGTGGCACCTCTTTGCGTGATTCCAACGCTGAAAAATCATATATATTCAGAAACCCCCGAAAGTTAACCAAGATGAGTTTTTACGCCGCCGTAAGCCTCTGTACCTCCATGATCTCATCTATATCCCTTTTCCGGCACCTTGCCGGAGGGGGGAAAGCATCACCGGAGGCCATCTTCATCATCCCGGCGGTCTCCATGACGAGGAGGGAGTAGTTCACCCTCGGGGCTGAGGGTATGTACTAGTAGCTATGTGTTTGATCTCTCTCTCTCTCTCGTGTTCTTGATTTAGCACAATCTTGATGTATCGCGAGCTTTGTTAATATAGTTGGATCATATGGTGTTTCTACCCTCTCTATCCTTGTTGTGATGAATCTAATCTTTTCCCTTTGAGGTTTCGTTATTGTCGGATTGAATATTTCAGATTTGAGAACACTTGATGTATGTCTTGCATATGAATACCCGTGGTGACAATGGGGTATTATATTGATTCACTTGATATATTTTTTGGCACTCAATTCGTGGATTCCTGCGGTGACATTGGGGTAATCTATGCATAGGGGTTGATGGACGTTTTCATTATCTTTTCTCCGATAGAAACTTTAGGGTGCTCCTTGGAGTTCTTTGTGTGGATTGAATATTATGATTATGAAGTTGTTTGATGCATATCGTATAATCAACTCACGGATACTTGTGGTGACATTGGAGTATCTTGGTGACATTAGAGTTGGTTGATGTGTATCATATGGTGTTATTTTAGAACGAACTCTAGGGCTGTTTGTGACACTTATAGGAATAGCTCAATAGATTGATCGGAAAGAATAACGTTGAGGTGGTTTCATACCCTACAAACAATTTCTATCTTACTCCGCTAATAGGAACTTGGGAGTGATTCTTTATCGCACGTTGAGGGATGGTTATATGATCCAATTATATTAGCATTGTTGAGAGATTGCACTAGTGAAAGTATGAACCCTAGGCCTTATTTTCAAGCATTGCAATACCGTTTGTGGTCACTTTTATTACTAGTTACCTTGCCGTTTTTATTATTTCAGATTACAAAAACCTATGTCTACTATCCATACTACACTTGTATCACCATCTCTTCGCCGAACTAGTGCACCTATACAATTTACCATTGTATTGGGTGTGTTGGGGACACAAGAGACTCTTTGTTATTTGGTTGCAGGGTTGTTTGAGAGATACCATCTTCACCCTACGCCTCCCACGGATTGATAAACCTTTGGTCATCCACTTGAGGGAAAATTGCTACTGTCCTACAAAACTCTGCGCTTGGAGGCCCAACACGAGTCTACAAGAACAAGTTGTGTAGTAGACATCAGTATGGAGATACCGATGATCGAAACTCGGGCAAGTAACATATCGCCGGACAAAGGGAATTGTATACGGGATTAACTGAATCCTCGACATCGTGGTTCAACCGATATAGATCTTCATTGAATATGTAGGAATCAATATGGGTATCCAGATCCCGCTATTGGTTATTGACCGGAGAGGTGTCTCGGTCATGTCTGCATGTTCCCGAACCCGTAGGGTCGCACGCTTAACGTTCAATAACGCTAGGGTAGTATTGAGATATTAACAGTGGAAAGTCCGAAGGTTGTTTGGAGTCCCGGATGATTTCCCGGACGTCATGAGGAGCTCCGGAATGGTTCGGAGGTAAAGATTTATATATGGGAAGTCATGTTTTCGCTATCGGAAAAGTTCGGGGGCATGCCGGCAAGTGTATCGGAGGCACCGAAGGGTTCCGGGGGTCCACCAGCCCCGGGGACCCACGTGGGCTATAGGGGGGGGTGCCCTGGCCTAGTTGGGCCAGGCACACTAGCCCCCCACCTGGCCCATGCGCCTAGGGCTAAGGGGAAACCCTAGATGGGGGCGCCCCCAACTGGCTTGGGGGGGGGAGCCACCCCTAGGGCCGCCGCCCCTTCCCTTGGAGGAGGGTCTAGGGACGGTGTGACGCCCCCGACCCGACCGTGCGCTAATCATACACGCAAATGCACACGATCAAGCCTAGGGACTCACTCAAAGATATCACAACACAACTCTAAACATAAATAAAATTCATCAAGCTTTATAATACAAGCCAGGGGCCTCGAGGGCTCGAATACATAAGCTCACGATCAAGCGTTAGCGGAAACAACATAATATCTGAGTACAGACATAAAAGGGAAACAAGGATGCCTTAAGAAGGCGAAAACAAACAACGGCTTTGATCGAAAGAGGCAAGGCCTCCTGCCCGGGAGCCTCCAAACTACTCCTGGTCCTCGGGGATCTCCACGTCGTAGTAGGCTCCACCGGAAGTGTAGTAGCGGTCGTCGGCGGTAGCAGCTGACTCCTGGAATCCGTCATCTGGTCGCAGCAATCGGGTATGGGGGGAAAAGAGTAGCAAAGCAACCGTGAGTACTCATCCAAAGTACTCGCAAGACTGACATCAGAACTATACTAAGTATGCATCGGTATCAAAGGAATGGGGCTATATCTTTGGACTAAACTGCAAAAATGCCAGAATAGAGGGGAAGGCCTAGCCTATCGAAGACTAGCATTTTCAGCGGTCTTACAGCATAAGAAGAGTGCAGATTAGTACATAATTAAAGTAGCAAGCATGTTGTGATAAAGCCTAGAGATCCTTCCTCGACTCCCTGTGAGAAAGCGATCCCGGAGCTTACAGTTAATTAACATGTATCCAGTTCAAATTGTAGAAGATCGGGATACAACACCGAGCGTCCTGTTATCGTGGACACGGCTATTCGAATAGATAACTTCCCTGCAGGGGTGCACTACTGTTACCCAACACGCTCGATTAACTCTGGCCGGACACACTTTTCTCGGGTCATGCCCGGCCTCGGCTGATCGACACACCGCAGCCCTACCTAGAGCTCAGCAGAGAGGTCCCCGCCGGTCTACATCCTAAGCGCGCAGGGTTCTTGGGCCCATCCCCCTTTGCACTCCGGGTCGTTATGCGACGAGCCGGGACGAGCACCACCTCATCCTGGATGGCACTGGCCCGACAGGCCCACAAGGATGAACTGGACATCTGACAGAGCTTTCGGCTCATACATACGGTGTAGAGGGCCCCATTAAACCATTATCCCACGTGGTGGTAGTGCGTATAGGCCAGTGGCCAACTCAAATCAATACCCAAATCCGTTAGTACATTGGGAGCTCGCGGTGAGGATCAGTACTCTTGTCGTCCCGTCTCGAGGAAGTGCAATAAGGGCCAGGCCCATCCCACTCTAGGGCGGTCTTTGCCTGCCTGGCTGCGCCTCGTAATTATCTCGCGGGTACCCTCACGGTCAACCCGACTACACAACTCTCGCGGGTACCCCTCGGGGTCGACCTGACTTTACCCGGGGACTGTAGTAAAAGTAGGGTATCTGTGTGTTCATCACATCAAGGGGGAATCCGAGGAATCACCCTCGATGGATTCCTACTCGATGTAATCCGTCAAGGACAACCAGGAGGAATCACCCTCGATGGGTCCACGCTTGAGGGGTTGCACGACAGAGTCATCATCGGGAAGGGGAGAGCGAGGAATCACCCTCGGCATTCACCACCGATGTGATATACTACAGAGATATCATCGGGAGTGCAATACGAGGTATCACCCTCGGCACTCGATAGTAGCCCTGCAGAGTCGTACAACTAAGGGGGTGGTGTGCGGTGATGTGACGGTATCTGCACTTCGATCACAATGATCGAGGTACTGGTAACAAAGCGGGGCAACAGGGACAAGGGTAAGGGGTCACTGATGGCTCTATAACCAACCTATTCTAAGCAGTTTAGGATGACATGTATAGTAGCAACAACAAGTTACAAAAGCAGGCTATGCAGCAGAATAGGAGCAATTAATTACAGTAGAGAAATCTAATGCAAGCATGAGGGAGAAGGAGTAGGCGATATAGAAATGATCAAGGGGGTTTTGCTTGCCTGGAAGCTCTGCTGAAAAGGAGGAAGGGTCATCGGTGACGTAGTCGATCACAGGGGCATCGTCGGTCTCGGAGTCTACCGGAGAGAAGAGGGGGGAAGAAACAATAAATACAAGCAACAAAAGCAATCACAGGTGCATGGCATGGCAGCACGTTATTCGAGTGGTGCCCTAATGCAGTACTACGCAAGTTAGTTGGAGCGGGAAACATCTGGAGGTGTTTTACCAGCTCTGGATGATTATTGGACAGATGAATTGGAGGGGAATGTTCCATGTTCATCATGTTAGAGGGGTGTGGCAGGTATGTGGATGGCATATTCGGATTCTTCATATTTTTCTGATCGTTTTTCATATATAAATTATTTTCATCCGAGTTACGGTTTATTTTATATGATTTTTCAAAGTTTTAAACATTTTCTGAATTTATTTAATTATTTAAATTAGAATTATCCGAAACAGTGATTGATGATGTCAGCAAAACGTCATGATGACGTCAGTAGTCAAACCAGCCGGTTGACTGGTCAATCTGACCAGTGGGTCCCACATGTCATACACAGACGTTAATCCAATGGTTTAATTTAACTAAAAAGGATTAATTAGTGGGTGGGCCCCACATGTCAGTGGCTCAATTAGTAATTAGATTAATTAACAGATTAATTATCAGTTTAATTATTTATAAAAAGGTTTAATTTAAAGTGGGGGCCACCTGTCAGCGGGTCACGGTCACTGACTGGTGGGCCCAGTCAACGCTGACTGGGCAGGGTCAAATCTGACGCGTGGGGTCCACTGGGTTAATTTAATCCTAACCAGAAACTTAATCACGTTTTAATTAAACAGCGGGGCCCGCATGTCATACACACAGGGGGTACTTAAGCGCGTGATTAACCTACCCTAATGATGCCACGTCGGCCGCGCCGGCGGCTACAGCACGCGGCGAGGCTCGCCGGAGTTGCATTCCGGCGACCATGTGGTCACACACGAGCATCAGAAGGACGAGCGCGATGCGCCGCGTCGATCTATGCAGGCGGGGCGAGCTAGGGTGGACGGGATCAACGGCAGAGGCACGGCCTCGCCGGCAATGGAGCTACCGGACGCGGGGAGGAATGAGGAGGAGTGGAGGCGGGCCAGCAGCTCACAGCGGTTGCAGCGGGGAGCTCAGCGGATCTGGAGGAGGTCGAGGGCGACGGCGACGCGCGGCGGAGTACGGCGGCCGTGGCGAAGGGGATCGAAGCGAGCGGCGAAGATGGGGGCACCCGGCTTCGATCCGGTGGCGTGGAGGTCGTAGCGGAAGACGGCGGTCCTCCTGGGCACGTCGGAGCGGCGCGGGGAGCTCGGTGAGTGCGGTGAACGGCGACAGCGACGACGAGCTCGCTCGGGCACGAGCTCGATTCACTCCGGGGAGAACGAGAGAGGGGAACGGGGAGGTGCTAGGGTTTCAGGGAGGGAGAGAGGAGCAGGGGCCGCTCTTATCCAGCCACGGCCTCGATGGCCGCGTGAGCACATCGGTGGCCATGGCGCACGCCGGCCTTTGCCGAGGCGAGGCAGGAGGTAGGGGAAGGCCGTGGCGGGCTGGGCCATTTCGTACTGTAGCACTAGAGCCCAAACAAACAGTAGCCGCTAGCCTTTTACTTTAATCTTTTTCTATTTCAAATTTTGTGCACTGTTTTGCATTACTTTTAGTTACTAAATGATTTTAGTAAATTGTACCACTTGCCACATTAATTATCTTGCATTATCCTGCACTGCCACAAAAAGTTTGGGTCTTAATTGGATTCATTTGAACATTTGTATAAATGGAAATGAATTAAAGTAGCTGTTAAAGTCACTGTTTTTGGTTGTTAGAGTTAATTTGGGAATTTAAATAATGTTGATTTTATTTTTATAATTGCTTTGGGATTATTTACAATATTATGAACAATTTTGTTTAATTATTTGAAGAAGTTTTTATTTGACTTGTATTTGAATTTGGAATTTGAATTTGTATTATTACCTAAATGCAATTTAATTAGGATGATCATGATGACATGGCAGTTTAATTAACTTAATGATAGGGTTAAGATCTGGGGATGTTACAAATCTCCCCCACTACAAGAAATCTCATCCCAAGATTTAAGAGGTGGGGTAAGAGGTATGTTCGGGATCAAGGATGTATAGGAGAGTCAGGTTTCGATCCTATGGAACTGTGGTGAGTGTGGATTAAGAGTAGAAAGGGCGGTGACATCTTGCGCGGTCACGACAATAAGACATGTCAGAGAAAAGTCTGTCAGCTATGTCGGCAACAATGTCGGTACCAAGGGCGGGAACGAAGAGAACCATTTTCCTGCTCGTTAAAATGAGGCGGACCAATAGACAAGGTTCTCGTCCATCGATGATTACCGGAATGTCATCAACAATAGTGACAAGGTTTTATTTGGGGGTGTTAACTTAGGCAGGGAATTATCACCGCCCAGATAAAAGCTAGATTATAAGAAAGGTTAAAGAGACCAATGGAAAGGAATATGTGATGATCTGATCCAACAGACCAATGAAAAGGAATAATTGCAGACAATCCAGCTCTCCGGGTGGATGTAATCACGAGATCCTAATGTTAGAGTCAGCAAAATCATTTAACCCGAATAGAAGAGAAAGTAGAATCCCAGAGTAAGGAAGAGAAATAAAAGATCCTAATACCACCCATTGGCGACGTGGGCCCGTAAGCCACACAGCCATGTTAGTAAAACAGTTTTTGAAAGACTAGACTCAACTTCGGCCAAGGAGTTGGAAAGGGGCTACCTACAGGCAATCGGCTCTGATACCAACTTGTGACGCCCCCGACCCGACCGTGCGCTAATCATACACGCAAATGCACACGATCAAGCCTAGGGACTCACTCGAAGATATCACAACACAACTCTAAACACAAATAAAATTCATACAAGCTTTATAATACAAGCCAGGGGCCTCGAGGGCTCGAATACATAAGCTCGCGATCAAGCGTCAGCGGAAACAACATAATATCTGAGTACAGACATAAAAGGGAAACAAGGATGCCTTAAGAAGGCGAAAACAAACAACGGCTTTGATCGAAAGAGGCAAGGCCTCCTGCCTGGGAGCCTCCAAACTACTCCTGGTCGTCGGGGATCTCTACGTCGTAGTAGGCTCCACCGGAAGTGTAGTAGCGGTCATCGGCGGTAGCAGCTGAATCCTGGAATCCGTCATCTGGTCGCAGCAGTCGGGTATGGGGGGAAAAGAGTAGCAAAGCAACCGTGAGTACTCATCCAAAGTACTCGCAAGACTGACATCAGAACTATACTAAGTATGCATCGGTATGAAAGGAATAGGGCTATATCTTTGGACTAAACTGCAAAAATGCCAGAATAGAGGGGAAGGCCTAGCCTATCGAAGACTAGCATCTTCAGCGGTCTTACAGCATAAGAAGAGTGCAGATTAGTACATAATTAAAGTAGCAAGCATGTTGTGATAAATCCTAGAGATCCTTCCTCGACTCCCTGCGAGAAAGCGATCCCGGAGCTTACAGTTAATTAACATGTATCCAGTTAAAATTGTAGAAGATCGGGATACAACACCGAGCGTCCTGTTATCGTGGACACGGCTATTCGAATAGATAACTTCCCTGCAGGGGTGCACTACTGTTACCCAACACGCTCGATTAACTCTGGCCGGACACACTTTTCTCGGGTCATGCCCGGCCTCGGCTGATCGACACACCGCAGCCCTACCTAGAGCTCAGCAGAGAGGTCCCCGCCGGTCTACATCCTAAGCGCGCAGGGTTCTTGGGCCCATCCCCCTTTGCACTCCGGGTCGTTATGCGACGAGCCGGGACGAGCACCACCTCATCCTGGATGGCACTGGCCCGACAGGCCCACAAGGCTGAACTGGACATCTGACAGAGCTTTCGGCTCATACATACGGCGTAGAGGGCCCCATTAAACCATTATCCCACGTGGTGGTAGTGCGTATAGGCCAGTGGCCAACTCAGATCAATACCCAAATCCGTTAGTGCATTGGGAGCTCGCGGTGACGATCAGTACTCCTGTCGTCCCGTCTCGAGGAAGTGCAACAAGGGCCAGGCCCATCCCTCTCTAGGGAGGTCTTTGCCTGCCTGGCCGCGCCTCGTAATTATCTCGCGGGTACCCTCACGGTCAACCCGACTACACAACTCTCGCGGGTACCCCTCGGGGTCGACCCGACTTTACCCGGGGACTGTAGTAAAAGTAGGGTATCCGTGTGTTCATCACATCAAGGGGGAATCCTAGGAATCACCCTCGATGGATTCCTACTCGATGTAATCCGTCAAGGACAACCAGGAGGAATCACCCTCAATGGGTCCACGCTTGAGGGGTTGCACGACAGAGTCATCATCGGGAAGGGGAGAGCGAGGAATCACCCTCGGCATTCACCACCGATGTGATATACTACAGAGATATCATCGGGAGTGCAATAGGACGTATCACCCTCGGCACTCGATAGTAGCCCTGCAGAGTCGTACAACTAAGGGGGTGGTGTGCGGTGATGTGACGGTATCTGCACTTCGATCACAATGATCGAGGTACTGGTAACAAAGCGGGACAACAGGGACAAGGGTAAGGGGTCACTGATGGCTCTATAACCAACCTATTCTAAGCAGTTTAGGATGACATGTATAGTAGCAACAGCAGGTTACAAAAGCAGGCTATGCAGCAGAATAGGAGCAAGCAATTACAGTAGCAAAATCTAATGCAAGCATGAGGGAGAAGGAGTAGGCGATATAGAAATGATCAAGGGGGTTTTGCTTGCCTGGAAGCTCTGCTGAAAAGGAGGAAGGGTCGTCGGTGACGTAGTCGATCACAGGGGCAGCGTCGGTCTCGGAGTCTACCGGAGAGAAAAGGGGGGAAGAAACAATAAATACAAGCAACAAAAGCAATCACAGGTGCATGGCATGGCAGCACGTTATTCGAGGAGTGCCCTAATGCAATACTACGCAAGTTAGTCGGAGCGGGAAACATTTGGAGGTGTTTTACCAGCTCCGGATGATTATCGAACAGATGAATTGGAGGGGAATGTTCCATGTTCATCATGTTAGAGGGGTGTGGCAGGTATGTGGGTGGCATATTCGGATTCTTCATATTTTTCTGATCGTTTTTCATATATAAATTATTTTCATCCGAGTTACGGTTTATTTTATATGATTTTTCAAAGTTTTAAACATTTTCTGAATTTGTTTAATTATTTAAATTAGAATTATCCGAAACAGTGATTGATGATGTCAGCAAAATGTCATGATGACGTCAGCAGTCAAACCAGCCGGTTGACTAGTCAATCTGACCAGTGGGTCCCACATGTCATACACAGACGTTAATCGAATGGTTTAATTTAACTAGAAAGGATTAATTAGTGGGTGGGCCCCACATGTCAGTGGCTCAATTAGTAATTAGTTTAATTAACGTATTAATTATCAGTTTAATTATTTATAAAAAGGTTTAATTTAAAGTGGGGGCCACCTGTCAGCGGGTCACGGTCACTGACTGGTGGGCCCTGTCAACGCTGACTGGGCAGGGTCAAATCTGACGCGTGGGGTCCACTGGGTTAATTTAATCCTAACCAGAAACTTAATCACGTTTTAATTAAACAGAGGGGCCCGCATGTCATACATACAGGGGGTACTTAAGCGCTTGATTAACCTACCCTAATGACGCCACGTCGGCCGCGCCGACGTTTAGCTGGCGGCGGCTACAACACGCGGTGGAGGCTCGCCGGAGTTGCATTCCGGCGACCATTTGGTCACCCACGAGCATCAGAAGGACGAGCGTGATGCACCGCGTCGATCTACGCAGGCGGGGCGAGCTAGGGTGGACGGGATCGACGGCAGCGACGACGTTGGGCGGCGGCAGAGGCATGGCCTCGCCGGTAATAGAGCTACCGGACGCGGGGACGAACGAGGAGGAGTGGAGGCGGGCCAGCAGCTCACAGCGGTTGCAGCGGGGAGCTCAGGGGAGCTGGAGGAGGTCGAGGGCGACGGCGACGCGCGGCGGAGTACGGCGGCCGTGGTGAAGGGGATCGAAGCGAGCGGCGAATATGGGGGTTCCCGGCTTCGATCAGGTGGCGTGGAGGTCGTAGCGAAGGACGGCGGTCCTCCTGGGCACGTCGGAGTGGCGCGGGGAGCTCGGTGAGTGCGGTGAACGGAGATGACGAGCTTGCTCGGGCACGAGCTCGATTCACTCGGGGGAGAACGAGAGAGGGGAACGGGGAGGTGCTAGGGTTTCGGGGAGGGAGAGAGGAGCAGGGGCCGCTCTTATCCAGCCACGGCCTCGATGGCCGCGTGAGCACAGCGGTGGCCATGGCGCGCGCCGGCCTTTGCCGAGGCGAGGCAGGAGGTAGGGGAAGGCCGTGGCGGGCTGGGCCATTTCGTACTGTAGCACTAGAGCCCAGACAAACAGTAGCCCCTAGCCCTTTACTTTAATCTTTTTCTGTTTCAAATTTTGTGCACTGTTTTGCGTTACTTTTAGTTACTAAATGATTTTAGTAAATTGTACCACTTGCCACATTAATTATCTTGCATTATCCTGCACTGCCACAAAAAGTTTGGGTCTTAATTGGATTCATTTGAACATTTGTATAAATGGAAATGAATTAAAGTAGCTGTTAAAGTCACTGTTTTTGGTTGTTGGAGTCAATTTGGGAATCTAAATAATGTTGATTTTATTTTTATAATTGCTTTGGGATTATTTACAATATTATGAACAATTTTGTTTAATTATTTGAAGAAGTTTTTATTTGACTTGTATTTGAATTTGGAATTTGAATTTGTATTATTACCTAAATGCAATTTAATTAGGATGATCATGATGACATGGCAGTTTAATTAACTTAATGATAGGGTTAAGATCTGGGGATGTTACAGACGGCGCCCCTCCCCCTCACCCCTATATATAGTGGGGAGGGGCGCAGGGGGCTGCACCCTTCCTGCTGGCGCCTCCCTCTCTCCCATATACTCCACCTCTCCTCCGGTACGCGCTTGGCGAAGCCCTGCTGGAATTCCACTGCTGCCACCACCACCATACCGCCGTGCTGGTTCCGATCTCATCTACCTTCTCCCCCTCTCTTGCTGGATCAAGAAGTAGAGGACGCCATCGAGCTGAACGTGTGCTAATCTCAGAGGTGCCGTCCGTTCGGCACTAGACCGGATTGGATCGTGAAGAGTACGACTACATCAACCGCGTTACGACGCTAACGCTTTCGGTCTACAAGGGTATGTAGACACACTCCCCTCTCATTGCTATCCTTCTCATAGATAGATCTTGGGTGATTCGTAGGAATTTTTTTGATTTTCATGCTTCGTTCCCCATCAGTGGCATCATGAGCTAGGTCTATGCGTAGATGTATTTGCACGAGTAGAACACAAAGAAGTTGTGGGCGTTGATGTTCAAATTGCTTCCTTCCTTTGTCTTATTTGGATTCGGCGGTATTGTGGGATGAAGCGGCTCAGACCAACCTTACTTGTCCATGCACAAGAGACTGGTTCCACTGACTGACATGCAACTTGTATTGCATAAAAGTGGCTTTGCGGGTGTCCGTCTCTCCCACTTTAGTTGAATCTGATTTGACGAGGGCGGTCCTTGTAGAAGGTTAAAAGGCAACTTGTATATCACCGTTGTGGTTTTGCGTAGATAAGAATGGTTCTTATAGTTTGCCCTAGCAGCCACGTAAAAATTGCAACAACAAAGTAGAGGACATCTAACTTGTTTTTGCAGGGCATGTTGTGATGTGGTATGGCCAAAACCTGATGTGATATATGTTAATGTATGAGGTGATCATGTTTTGTAATAGGTTCACGACTTGCATGTCGATGAGTACGGCAACCGACAGGAGCCATAGGGTTGTCTTTAATTTATTGTATGACCTGCGTGTCAATCATTAAACGCCATGTAATTGCTTTACTTTATCGCTATGCGTTAGAAATAGTTGTAGAAGCAATAGTTGGTGAGACAACCACGTGATGACACGATGATGGAGATCATGATGATGGAGATCATGGTGTCATGCCGGTGACGATGGAGATCATGCCGGTGCTTTGGAGATGGAGATCGAAAGCACAAGACGATGATGGCCATATCTTGTCACATATTGATTGCATGTGATGTTTATCTTTTTATGCATCTTATTTTGCTTAGGACGATGGTAGCATTATAAGATGATCCCTTCACTTAATTTCAAGATAAAAGTGTTCTCCCTAAGTATGCACCGTTGCGAAAGTTCGTCGTTTTGAAGCACCACGTGATGATCGGGTGTGATAGACTCTACGTTCACATACAACGGGTGTAAGCCAGTTTTACACATGCAGAATACTTGGGTTAAACTTGATGAGCCTAGCATGTACAGACATGGCCTCAGAGCACGAGAGACCGAAAGGTCGAACATGAGTCATATAGTAGATATGATCAACATGGAGATGTTCACCATTGATGACTGCCCCATCTCACGTGATGATCGGACATGGGTCAGTTGATGTGGATCATGTAACACTTAGACAACTTGAGGGATGTTGATTTAAGTGGGAGTTCTTTAGTAATTTGATTAGAAGAACCAATTATCATGAACTTAGTCTAATTGTCTTTGCAAATTAATGTTGTAGATCAATGGCTCGCGCTGTAGCTTCCCTGAATTTTAATGCATTCCTAGAGAAAGAAAAGTTGAAAGATGATGGTAGCAACTATACGGACCGGGTCCGTAATCTAAGGATTATCCTCACTGCTACACATAAAGTATATGTCCTTGATGCACCGCGAGGTGATCCACCTGCTCCCACAAATCTGGATGCTATGAACGCCTGGCAGACAAGGAATGATGACTACACGATAGTTCAATGTGCCATTTTTTACGGCTTAGAACCGGGGCTCCAAAGACGTTTTGAGCACCACGGAGCATATGAGATGTTCTAGGAGCTGAAATTGGTATTTTAGGCTCATGCCTGGGTTGAGAGGTATGACACCTCTGACAAGTTCTTTAGCTGTAAGATGGAGGAGAACAGCTCCGTTAGTGAGCACGTACTCAAGATGTCTGGGTACTATAATCGCTTGAATCAGTTGGGAGTTAATCTTCCGGATGAAGTAGCGATTGATAGAGTTCTCTAGTCACTGCCACCGAGCTACAAAGGCTTCGTGATGAACTATAATATGCAAGGGATGGAGAAAATGATCCCTGAGCTTTTCGCGATGCTAAAGGCCGCGGAAGTAGAAATCAAGAAAGAGCATCAAGTGTTGATGGTCAACAAGACCACCAGTTTCAAAAAGAAAGGCAAGGGAAAGAAAGGGAACTTCAAGAAGAATGGCAAGCCAGTTGCCACTCCCATGAAGAAACCCAAGGCTGGACCCAAACCTGAGACTGAGTGCTTCTATTGCAAGGGGAATGGTCACTGGAAGCAGAACTGCCCCAAGTACTTGGCAGATATGAAGGCTGGCAACGTCAACAAAGGTATATTTGATATACATGTTATTGATGTGTACCTTACTAGTGCTCGTAGTAGTCCCTGGGTATTTGATACTGGTTCGGTTGCTAATATTTGTAACTCGAAACAGGAGCTACGGAATAAACGGACACTAGCTAAGGACGAGGTGACGATGCGCGTTGGAAATGGTTCCAAGGTTGATGTGATCACCGTCGGCACGCTCCCGCTACGTTTACCTTCGGGATTAGTTATGAACCTGAATAATTGTTATTTGGTGCATGCATTAAGCATGAACATTATCTGGATCTTGTTTATTGCGAGACGATTATTCATTTAAGACAGAGAATAATGGTTGTTCTATTTATATGGATAATATCTTTTATGGTCATGCACCCTTGGTGAATGGTTTATTTCTATTGAATCTCGATCGTAGTGATACACATATTCATAATATCGATGCCAAAAGATGCAAAGTTAATGATGATAGTACCACATACTTGTGGCACTGCCACTTAGGTCATATTGGTGTAAAGCGCATGAAGAAACTCCATGCTGATAGACTTTTGGATTCTCTTGATTATGAATCATTTGATACATGTGAACCATGCCTCATGGGAGAGATGACTAAAACCTTGTTTTCCGGAACAATGGAGCGGGCAAGTGACTTGTTGGAAATAACACATACCGATGTCTGCGGTCCGATGAGTGTTGAAGCACGCGGTGGATATCATTATTTTCTTACCTTCACAAATGATTTGAGTAGATATGGGTATATTTACTTAATGAAACACAAGTCTGAAATATTTGAAAAGTTCAAGGAGTTTCAGAGTGAAGTGGAAAATCATCGTAATAAGAAAATTAAATTTCTACGATCTGATCGCGGAGGTGAATATTTGAGTTACGAGTTTGGTATGCGTTTAAGACAATGTGGAATTGTTTCACAGCTCACGCCACCTGGAACACCACAGCGTAATGGTGTGTCCGAACGTCGTAATCGTACTCTATTGGATATGGTGCGTTCTATGATGTCTCTTACCGATTTGCCACTATCATTTTGGGGTTAGGCATTAGAGACAGCCGCATTCACTTTAAACAGGGCACCGTCTAAATCCGTTGAGATGACACCGTATGAGTTGTGGTTTGGCAAGAAACCTAAGCTGACGTTTCTTAAAGTTTGGGGATGCGATGCTTATGTCAAGAGGCTTCAGCCTGATAAGCTCGAACCCAAAGCAGAGAAGTGCATCTTCATAGGATACCCTAAAGAGACCATTGGGTATACCTTCTACCACAGATCCGAGGGCAAAATCTTTGTTGCTAAGAATGGGTCCTTTCTAGAGAAGGAGTTTCTCTCGAAAGAAGTGAGTGGGAGGAAAGTAGAACTTGATGAGGTGATTGTACCTTCTCTCGAATTGGAAAGTAGCACATCATAGAAAGAAGTTCCCGTGATGCCTACACCATCCGGAGAGGAAGCTAATGATGATGATCATGAAACTTCAGATCAAATTACTACTGAACTTCGTAGGTTGACCAGGGTACGTTCCGCACCAGAGTGGTATGGTAATCCCATCCTGGAAGTCATGTTGTTGGACAACGGCGAACCTACGAACTATGAAGAAGCAATGATGAGCCCAGATTCTGACAAATGGCTTGAGGCCATGAAATCCGAGATAGGATCCATGTATGAGAACAAAGTATGGACTTTGGTGGACTTGCCCGATGACCGGCAGACCATTGAGAATAAATGGATCTTTAAGAAGAAGACAAACGCTGATGGTAATGTCACTGTCTATAAAGCTTGACTTGTCACAAAGGGTTTCTGACAAGTACAAGGGGTTGACTACGATGAGACTTTCTCACCCGTAGCGATGCTTAAGTCTGTTAGAATTATGTTAGCAATTGCCGCATTTTATGATTATGAGATCTGGCAGATGGACGTCAAAACAGCGTTCCTTAACGGGTTTCTT
The DNA here is from genome assembly GCA_039707655.1 of Elymus sibiricus. Classification (NCBI taxonomy): domain Eukaryota; kingdom Viridiplantae; phylum Streptophyta; class Magnoliopsida; order Poales; family Poaceae; genus Elymus; species Elymus sibiricus. The sequence continues at coordinate 110,514,590 of CM077670.1, forward strand.
AAGGAAGAGTTGTATATGATGCAACCGGAAGGTTTTGTCGATCCTAAAGGTGCTAACAAAGTATGCAAGCTCCAGCGATCCATCTATGGACTGGTGCAAGCATCTCGGAGTTGGAATATACACTTTGATGAGGTGATCAAAGCTTTTGGTTTTATACAAACTTACGGAGAAGTTTGTATTTACCAGAAAGTGAGTGGGAGCTCTGTAGCATTTCTAATATTATATGTGGATGACATATTGTTGATTGGAAATGATATAGAATTTCTGGAAAGCATAAAGGGTTATTTGAACAAGAGTTTTTCAATGAAAGACCTGGGTGAAGCTGCTTACATATTGGGCATCAAGATCTATAGAGATAGATCAAGACGCCTGATAGGACTTTCACAGAGCACATACCTTGACAAGATTTTGAAGAAGTTCAAAATAGACCAGTCAAAGAAGGGGTTCTTTCCTGTGTTGCAAGGTGTGAAATTGAGTAAGACTCAAAGCCCGACCACGGTAGAAGAAAGAGAAAGGATGAAAGTCATCCCCTATGCCTCAGCCATAGGCTCTATAATGTATGCCATGATGTGTACCAGACCTGATGTGTGCCTTGCCATAAGTCTGGCAGGGAGGTACCAAAGTGATCCAGGAGTAGATCACTGGACAGCGGTCAAGAATATCCTTAAGTACCTGAAGAGGACTAAGGACATGTTTCTCGTTTATGGAGGTGACGAAGAGCTCGTCGTAAAGGGTTACGTCGATGCTAGCTTCAACACAGATCCGGATGACTCTAAGTCTCAAACCGGATACGTATTTATATTGAATGGTGGAGCAGTCAGTTGGTGCAGTTCCAAGCAAAGCATCGTAGCGGGATCTACATGTGAAGCGAAATATATAGCTGCTTCGGAAGCAATGCAAGAAGGAGTCTGGATGAAGGAGTTCATATCCGATCTAGGAGTTATACCTAGTGCATCGGATCCAATGACTATCTTTCGTGACAACACTGGAGCTATTGCCATTGCCAAGGAGCCCAAGTTTCACAAGAAGACAAAGTATATCAAGCGCCGCTTCAACTCCATTCGTAATTACATTAAGGATGGCGACATAGAACTTTGCAAAGTACATACGGATCTGAATGTGGTAGACCCATTAAATAAACCTCTTCTGCGAGCAAAACATGATCAGCACCAGGACTCCATGGGTGTTAGATTCATTACAATGTAAACTAGATTATTGACTCTAGTGCAAGTGGGAGACTGTTGGAAATATGCCCTAGAGGCAATAATAAATTGGTTATCATATTTCCTTGTTCATGGTAAATGTTTATTATTCATGCTAGAATTGTATTGATCGAAAACTTAAATACATGTGTGAATACATAGACAACACTGTGTCCCTAGTAAGGCTCTACTAGACTAGCTCGTTGATCAAAGATGGTTATGGCTTCCTGACCATAGACATGAGTTGTCATTTGATAACGGGATCACATCATTAGGAGAATGATGTGATGTACAAGACCCAACCGTAAGCTTAGCATCAGATCGTTTAGTTTATTTGCTATAGCTTTCTTCATGTCAAGTATCTGTTTCTTAGACCATGAGATCATGCAACTCCCTGACACCAGAGGAATACTTAGTGTCTATCCAAACGTCACTTCGTAACAGGGTGATCCTAAAGGTGCTCTACAGGTATCTCCGAAGGTGTTTGTTGGGTTGGCACGGATCGAGACTAGGATTTGTCACTCCGTATGACGGAGAGATATCTCTGGGCCCTCTCGGTAATACAACATTGTAAAGAGCTTGCAAGCAATGTGGCTAATGAGTTGGCCACGGGATCTTGTATTACGGAACGAGTAAAGAGACTTGCCGGTAACGAGATTGAACTAGGTATGGAGATACCGACGATCGAATCTCGGGCAATTAACCTATCGCCGGACAAAGGGAATTGTATACGGGATTAAATGAATCCTCGACATCGTGGTTCAACCGATAGAGATCTTCGTTGAATTTCTAGGAAGCAATATGGGTATCCAGATCCCGCTATTGGTTATTGACCGGAGAGGTGTCTCGGTCATGTCTGCATGTTCCCGAACCCGTAGGGTCGCACGCTTAACGTTCGATAGCGCTAGGGTAGTATTGAGATATTAACAGTGGAAAGTCTAAAGGTTATTCAGAGTCCCGGATGAGATCCCAGAAGTCATGAGGAGCTCCGGAATGGTCCGGAGGTAAAGATTTATATATGGGAAGTCCTGTTTTGGCTATCGGAAAAGTTCGGGGGCATGCCGGCAAGTGTATCGGAGGCACCGAAGGGTTCCGGGGGTCCACCGGGGGGGTCCACCTGCCCCGGGGACCCACGTGGGCTGTAGGGAGGCGCCCTGGCCTAGTTGGGCCAGGCACACCAGCCTCCCACCTGGCCCATGCGCCTAGGGCTAAGGGGAAACCCTAGATGGGGGCGCCCCCCACTGGCTTGGGGTGCAAGCCACCCCTAGGGCTGCCGCCCCCTCCCTTGGAGGAGGGGCTAGGGCCGGCGCCCCCTCCCCTCAGCCCTATATATAGTGGGGAGGGGCGCAGGGGGATGCACCCTTCCTGCTAGCGCCTCCCTCTCTCCCGTATACTCCACCTCTCCTCCGGTACGCGCTTGGCGAAGCCTTGCCGGAATTCCGCTACTGCCACCACCACCATACCGCCGTGCTGGTTCCAATCTCATCTACCTCCTCCCCCTCTCTTGCTGGATCAAGAAGGAGAGGACGCCATCGAGCTGAATGTGTGCTAATCTCGGAGGTGCCGTCCATTCGGCACTAGATCAGATTGGACCGCGATTGGATCGTGAAGAGTATGATGATACGTCTCCAACATATCTATAATTTATGAAGTATTCATGCCATGTTTATTATAGTTTTGTATGATTTTGGTGCACTTTTATATGGATTTTATATGATTTTCATGGACTAACATATTGACCTAGTGCCCAGTGCCAGTTGCTATTTTCTGCTTGTTTTTGGTTTTCCAGAAAATCCATATCAAACAAAGTCCAAATGCAGCAAAAAAGTTTGACGATTTTTTCTGGAAGGAAATAGACCCAGAAAGCTTCAGAGGAGTAGCAGAAGAGCCACAGGGGGGCCACGAGCCACCTGGGCGCGCCTGCCCCCCCAGGCGTGCCCTGGTGCCTCGTGGGCCCCCTGTGGCACCTCTTTGCGTGATTCCAACGCTGAAAAATCCTATATATTCAGAAACCCCCGAAAGTTAACCTAGATGAGTTTTTATGCCGCTGCAAGCCTCTGTACCAAGGAGATCCCATCTGGAGCCCTTTTCCGGCACCCTGCCGGAGGGGGGAATCATCACCGGAGGCCATCTTCATCATCTCGGCGGTCTCCATGACGAGTAGGGAGTAGTTCACCCTCGAGGCTAGGGGTATGTACTAGTAGCTATGTGTTTGATCTCTCTCTCTCTCTCGTGTTCTTGATTTGGCATGATCTTGATGTATCGCGAGCTTTGTTAATATAGTTGGATCATATGGTGTTTCTTCCCTCTCTATCCTTGTTGTGATGAATCGAATCTTTTCCCTTTGAGGTTTCGTTATTGTCGGATTGAATGTTTCAGATTTGAGAACACTTGATGTATGTCTTGCATATGAATACCCGTGGTCACAATGGGGTATTATATTTATTCACTTGATATATGTTTTGGCACTCAACTCGTGGATTCCCACGGTGACATTGGGGTAATCTATGCATAGGGGTTGATGCACGTTTTCATTATCTTTTCTCCGATAGAAACTTTGGGGTGCTCCTTGAAGTTCTTTGTATGGATTGAATATTATGATTATGAAGTTGTTTGATCCATATCGTATAATCAACTCACGGATACTTGTGGTGACATTGGAGTATCTAGGTGACATTAGAGTTGGTTGATGTGTATCATATGGTGTTATTTTAGTATGAACTCTAGGGCTGTTTGTGACACTTATAGGAATGGCTCAATAGATCGATCGGAAAGGATAACTTTGAGGTAGTTTCGTACCCTACAAACAATTTCTATCTTATGTTCTCCGCTAATAGGAACTTTGGAGTGATTCTTTATCGCACGTTGAGGGATTGTTATATGATCCAATTATGTTAGCATTGTTGAGAGATTGCACTAGTGAAAGTATGAACCCTAGGACTTGTTTTCAAGCATTGCAATACCGTTTGTGCTCCGTTTTATTAATTGCTACCTTGCAGTTTTTTATTTTTCAGATTACAAAAACCTATATCTACTATCCATACTACACTTGTATCACCATCTCTTCGCCGAACTAGTGCACCTATACAATTTACCATTGTATTGGGTGTGTTGGGGACACAAGAGATTTCTTGTATTTGATTGCAGGGTTGTTTGAGAGAGACCATCTTCATCCTACGCCTCCCACGGATTGATAAACCTTAGGTCATCCACTTGAGGGAAAATTGCCACTGTCCTACAAAAATCTGCGCATGGAGGCCCAACACGAGTCTACAAGAATACGTTGTGTAGTAGACATCATATGACTACATCAATCGCGTTACGACGCTAACGCTTTCGGTCTACAAGGGTATGTAGACACACTCCCCTCTCATTGCTATGCTTCTCATAAATAGATCTTAGGTGATTCGTAGGATTTTTTTTGATTTTCATGCTTCGTTCCCCATCAACAAGTAGACCGACTCCTGCCTGCATCTACTACTATTACTCCACCCATCGACCGCTATCCAGCATGTATCTAGGGTATTAACTTAATAAAAACAGAGTAACGCCTTAAGCAAGATGACATGATGTAGACAAAGTAAACTCAAGCAATATGAATAAATCCCATCATTTTATCCTTAATGGCAACAATACAAATACATGTCTTGTCCATTTCTGTCACTGGGATAGAGCACCGCAAGATTGAACCCATTACAAAGCACCTCTCCCATTGCAAGATAAATCAATCTAGTTGCCAAACCAAATGAATAGATCGGAGAGAAATATACAAAGCTATAACAATCATGCATAAATAAGTCCAGAAAAGACTCAAATATTTCTCATGAATAATCTGATCATAAACCCACAATTCATCGGATCCCAACAAACACACCGCAAAAGAAGATTAAATCGGATAGAACTCCAAGAAGATCGAGGAGAGAATATGGTATTGAGGATCAAAGAGAGAGAAGAAGCCATCTAGCTACTAGCTATGGACCTGTAGGTCTGTGCTAAACTACTCACACATCATCGGAAGGGCAGCAAGGTTGATGTAGAATTCCTCCGTGATCGATTACCCCTCCGGCAGAGTGCCGAAAAAGGCCTCCAGATGGGATCGCGGAAGAACAGAAGCTTGCGGCGGTGGAAAAGTTATTTCGTGGGACTCTCTATTGGTTACCCAATATTTGAGAATTTATAGAGGTGGAATTAGGTCAAAAGGAGCCACGAGGGGCCCACAAGGCATCAGGGCGCGCCCCCTGGGGCTGCGCCCTGGTGCCTTGTGACCTCCTCCTGAGGCTTCTAGCCTCCTCCCAAAGCTTCTAGGGTCTCTTTTGTCCATAAAAAAATCGTCAAAAGTTTTCGTGGCATTTGGACTTCGTTTGGTACTGATTTCCTTAAAAACCAAAAAACAAGCAGAAAACAACAACTGGCACTGGGCACTAGGTTAATAGGTTAGTCCCAAAAAATGATATATAATTGCATATAAAACATCCAAGGTTGATACTATAATAGCATGGAACAATCAAAAATTATAGATACGTTGGACGCGTATCAAGCATCCCCAAGCTTAATTCCTGCTCGTCCTCGAGTAGGTAAATGATGAAAATAGATTTTTTGATGTGGAATGCTACCTAAGATGTTCATCATGTAATTCTCTTTTACGGTATGAATATTAAGATCCGAATGATTCAATGCAATAGTCTATAATTTGATATAAAGACACCAATACTTAGTCATACTAACAAACAATCATGCCTTTCAAAATAAAAATGCTAAAGAAAGTTATCCCTACAAAATCATATAGTCCTGTCATGCTCCATCTTGTTAACATAAAGTATTTATCATGCCATAGGGTTAGTTGTATGTTGATAGGGACTATGCATTGGAGGGCGAGAGTGACGGAAACTTCTTCCTACCATAGAAATTGATTCATACGGGATTGAAGGGGGACCAATATATCTTAATGCTATGGTTGGGTTTTACCTTAATGAACTTTAGTAGTTGCGGATGTTTGCTAATAGTTCCAATCATAAGTGCATAGAATTCCATGTAAGGGATGACATGCTAGCAGTGGCCTCTCCCACATAAAAACTTGCTATCGGTCTAGTAACTTAGCCAATTGCTTAGGGACAATTCCGCAAATCCTATCACCACTTTTCCACACTCGCTATACTAACTTAATTGTAATTTTATTAAAACAGCACCTAACTTTTATTTCCACGTTCTTTATTATCTTGCAAACTTATCCCACTACACCTACAAAGTACTTCTAGTTTTATTACTTGTTTCTAGGTAAAGCAAACGTTGGCGTGCGTAGAGTTGTATCGGTGGTCGATAGAACTTGAGAGAATATTAATTCTACCTTTAGCTCCTCATTGGTTTTGACACTCTTACTTATCGAAAAAGGCTACAAATGATCCCCTATACCTGTGGGTTATCAAGACCTTTTTCTGGCGCCGTTGCCGGGGAGCAATAGCGTGGGGTGAATATTCTCGTGTGCGCTTGTTGGCTTTATCTCTAAGTAGATTTTATTTTCTGTTCTTAGTTGTTTTATATCTTTAGTTATGGATATGGAACACGAAATACCAAAAAAATTAGTTGTACTTGCTACCCATGGAGATGGGGAACCTCCTAAAACCCTCGATGCTGGTTATGTGGAAAAAATTAAACACTACTTTGATAATCCTGATAAATCCCCATTCAACTTGGTAATGGGAGATACTTTGGATCACTGGGAATACTTTAGGGATTATCGCTTGTCTCAAAAAGGGAAACACTTAATTGATCAAATTAAAATGTTGCGTTGGTATGCTTGGAATTTATGCTTAAGATATGATTATACTTGTTGCTCTAAGATGAAGGCTCCACACCTTCCCTTTCAATGTGAATTTAATGATAATGAAACCTTGGCTTCTTATGCTAATGGTGTATATGATTACTATGATGTGGAACAAATAGAAGAATTTGTTGCTTTTAAGTGTGCTTATGAAATTGAATCTTTGATTGAAAAGTACGAAGATTGTGATGATGCTCTTTACAGATCTGAAAATTATGCTATACTTAAATATTACTATGAGAATTATAAATACAATGCTGATATTAATGAATTTATTGAGAAGGTCTCCGCTGTCCAAGAAGAGACTAATATTTTGCAGGAATCCATGGAAGAAGAAATTGCTAAAATTGTGAGCCCATTAGATGAAAAAGATGAGGAGGAGAGCGAAGAACAAAAGGAGGAAGAGCGGATTAGCTACCCGTGCCCACCTTCTCATGAGAGTAACACTTCAACTCATACATTGTTTAATTTCTCTTCGTGCTTACCGAAGGATGAATGCTATGATCCCTTTGATTCGTTTGAAATATCCCTTTTTGATGAACTTGATGCTTGCTATGCTTGTAGCCATTGTGCCAATATGAATGATGCTTGTGAAGATGAACTTGCTATATTTCCCTATGTTAAACATGAAATTGTTGCTATTGCACCCACACATGATAGTCCTATTATCTTTTTGATTTCTCCCAACTACACTATATCGGATAAGTTTGCACTTATTAAGGATTATATTGATGGGTTGCGTTTTACTATTACACATGATGATTTTGATGGATATAATATGCATGTGCTTGCTGCTCCTAATTGCAATTATTATGAGAGAAGAACTACATCCCCACCTCTCTATGTTTCCAATACGATAAAATTGCAAGAAAGTATTTATACTATGCATTGGCCTTTACTTGATGCGCATGAATTGTTCTTTTATGACATGATGATGCATTGGAAGAGAGTTAGACTCCATTGTTCCATGATATATGTTTATTTGTGCTCACTACTAAATTATAAATTATTGTTAATTAAAATTGGCTTTGATATACCTTGGGATCCAGGTGGATCAATTACTTGAGCATGTTATGCCTACCTTAATGGCTTTAAAGAAAGCGCTGCCTGGGAGACAACCCGGAAGTTTTAGAGAGTCATTTTATTCTGTTGTGTGCTTTTAAAAAGATTAAAAACAAAATAAATATAGAGGGGAACCTAAAAAAATTTCAAAAAGAAAAGTGAAAGTGAGAAAGACGAACACCGTTGAAGTGGGGGACGTCCTTCAACTTTGTTCATGCCCATGGAAACTTTGTGAATATTGATTATAGAAACTTTTAAACAAAAATAATTATCCCCTTGTAAAAATCCATTGTATTATAAAAATAATGTGCCAAGATTTACCTTTAGGGTGTTTAAATTGCTTGTTTGGTGTGTGCTGTGCAAAAACATAAACTTTTTCTATAGTGTTTGAATTTTGATATTTTACTGGAAAGTGCAAAAATTCTGAAATTTGTACATAGTACTTATATGCAAATTGTTTATCCCATCCTAATTTTTCAGAATTTTTGGAGTTACATAAGTATATTTACCATCTGCATCTTTACAGACTGTCCTGTTTTGACAAATTGCTGTTATAGTTTCTTTATCTGCTTATGTTTGCAATTTTTCCTAGCCCCATTGATGTGGGAGCATTAGAATTGTGATAGCATACATTAGTTAATGTTTGGATTATAATTACACAATATTGTTACAGCAGGACATGATGGGATTTGATGTTATATGTACTAACCCCTCTAATAAAAGTTCGATTAAGTTTTGTGTGGATGAAGTGTTCGAAGACCGAGGAGGCATCGATATGAGAAGAATAAGGAGAGGAATGGGTTCAAGCTTGGGGATTCCCAAGGCACCCCAAGTAAATATTCAAGGAGACTCAAGCGTCTAAGCTTGGGGATGCCCCGGAAGGCATCCCATCTTTGTTCCTCCACAATTATCGGTCTGTCTCGGTTTTTGTTTTGTTCACATGATATGCGTAAACTTGGAGCGTAGTGTGCTTTTTATTTTTCTTTTAGTAATGCACCATGCTGGTATGTGATAGTCCTTGGTTGATTGTAGAATGCTCTTTGCACTTCACTTATATCTTTTGAGTATAGCTTTATAGAATGCTTCATGTTCTTCACCTATATCTTTTGAAGTTTGGATGCTCGTTTCTCTACATTTGGAAAACCGTTATTTGTAGAATGCTCTTTTGCTTCACTTATATTTGTTAGAGCTTATCCGAGTCTTTTGTATAAATAAGTAAACTCTCATGCTTCACTTATATCTATTTAGAGAGTTAACTGGAATTGGTCATTCACATGGTTAGTCATAAAATCCTACATAAAACTTGTAGATCACTGAATATGATAAGTTTGATTCCTTGCAATAATTTTGCAATATTGAGGTGGTAATATGGGGGCATGCTAGTAAAAGATTTAAAGTTGAGTATTAATAATGGTGTTAAGGGAAGTAGTCTTTATGCAAGTAAATCCTCACGCATGTAAAGTGGTGGCCACTGACATTAGCAGTGAGGTCGGAGCATATTTTATCATTGATTGATCCTTTGTGTTGTCTAAATCAGGGGCGTGCGATGGTTAACTCCTCCCAACCTCCTCCCTAGGGGCATGCGAGTAGTACTTTGCTTTGAGGGCATTGAAATTTTCACAATAAGTATCTGAGTTCTTTATGAGTAATGTGAGTTTGTGGACTTAAGCACTCCACCTATCCATATTTTGCTAGCCTCTTTGGTACCGTGCATTGCCCGTTCTCACCTCGAGACTTGGTGCAAACTTCGCTGGTGCATCCAAACCTCGTGATATGATACGCTCCATCACACACAAGCCTCATTATATCCTTCCTCAAAACAGCCACCATACCTACCTATCATGGCATTTCCATAGCCATTCCGAGATATATTGCCATGCAACTTCCGTCATCATCATTTACACGACTTGACCATTCATTGTCATATTGCTTTGCATGATCGTAAGATAGCTAGCATGATATTTTCATGGTTTGTCCGTTTTTTGATATCTTCGCTTCGCTAGATCATTGCACATCCTGGTGCACTGCCAGAGGCATTCATATGTAGTCATCTTTTTCAGTTTATCGAGTTGTAAGTAAATAAAAGTGTGATGATCATCATTATTAGAGCATTGCCCTAGTGAGGAAAATAATGGTGGAGACTAATGAGTCCTCGAAAAAGTGGGGATGAGGTCCATGAGACTGTTCTAAAAAAAGAGGCCAAAAGAGCCCATAAAAAAGAAAAAAAGAGAAAACAAAAAAATGAGAGAAAATGAGAGAAGGGGCATGCTACTATCCTTTACCACACTTGTGCTTCAAAGTAGCACCATGTTTTTCATATAGAGAGTCTCCATGAGTTGTCACTTTCATATACTAGTGGGAATTTTACATTATAGACCTTGGCTTGTATATTCCGATGACGGGCTTCCTCAAATGCCAAGATCTTCATGAGCAAGCAAGTTGGATGCGCACCCACTTAGTTTAATAGGGAGCTTTCATACACTTATAGCTCTAGTGCATCCGTTGCATGGCAGTCCCTACTCCTCGCATCGATATCGATTGAAAGGCATCTCCATTGCCTAACAATCCAACGAGTTGATGCGAGACTTTCTCTATTTTTCCCTTGAACCCCTAACATCATTCTCTATTCCACCAAAAGTGCTGAGTCCATGTCTCACGCTCAGGTATTGAGTGAAGTTGAAAATGCCGAAGCGCGTGAAAAAGTATGATACAATTGCTTGGTTTGGCACCGCGGTACTCTTGATTTGATATATCTATGCAGGGAAGAACGAGCGTGTCATGCTTACCACAACTAAGTGTATAGAGGCTGTTTCCTTTAGCTCAATTATTATGAAAGGCAATGATGAATTACATGCATGTTTTGTATTATTGTTTCAATATCAAATTGATAGACTATTGCCTTGAATCACTCGTATCCTAATATTCATGCCATGATTAGATTATATGATCAAGATTATGTTACGTAGCATTCCACATCAAAAATTATCTTGTTTTATCATTTACCTACTCGAGGACAAGCAGGAATTAAGCTTGGAGATGCTGATACGTCTCCGTCGTATCTATAATTTTTTATGGTTTCATGCCATTATCCTACAATTTCCACATACTTTTGGCAACAATTTATATGATTTCTTGGACTAACATATTGATCTAGTGCCCATGCCAGTTCTTGTTTTTTGCATGTTTTTTGTTTTGCAGAAAATCCATATCAAACGAAGTCCAAACATGATAAAATTTTAAGGAGATTTTTTTTGGAATATATGTGATTTTTGGGAAAAAGAATCAACACAAGGCGGTGCCCGAGGACCCCACAAGGTAACAAGGCGCGCCCTGATGCCTTGTGGGCACCTCGTAGGTCGGTTGGGACCCTTCTTTCTGGAGAAAAATCCCCTCAAAATTTCAGCCCAATCGGAGTTACAGATCTCCGGGAATATAAGAAACGGTGAAGGTCTCCGAAAACATACGCGAAACAGAGAGAGATCCAATCTCGGAGGGGCTCTTGCCCTCCGGGAGCAATGGCGGCCAAGGACCAGAGGAGAAACCCTCCTCCCATCTAGGGGGAGACCAAGGAAGAAGAAGAAGAAGGAGGGGGGCTCTCTCCCCCTCTTTCCCGGTGGCGCCGGAACACCGCCGGGGGAACCATTGTGTGACGGCGATCTAGTCCAACAACTCTGTCATCTTCCTCAACACCTCCATCACCTTCCCTCATCTATTTTCGGCGGTCCACTCTCCCACAACCCGCTGTACCCTCTACTTGAACATGGTGCTTTATGCTGCATATTATTATCCAATGATGTGGTGCCATCCTATGATGTTTGAGTAGATTTTTGTTGTCTTATTGGTAATTGGTGAATTGCTATGATTGGTCTAAATTGCTTGTGGTTATGTTGCTATCCTTTGGTGCCCATCATATGAGCGCACGCGTGGATCACACCATAGGGTTAGTTGTATGTTGATAGGGACTATGCATTGGAGGGCGAGCGTGACGGAAACTTCTTCCTACCATAGAAATTGATTCATACGGGATTGAAGGGGGACCAATATATCTTAATGCTATGGTTGGGTTTTATCTTAATGAACTTTAGTAGTTGCGGATGTTTGCTAATAGTTCCAATCATTAGTGCATAGAATTCCAAGTAAGGGATGACATGCTAGAAGTGGCCTCTCCCACATAAGAACTTGCTATTGGTCTAGTAACTTAGCCAATTGCTTAGGGTCAATTCCGCAAATCCTATCACCACTTTTCCACACTCGCTATACTAACTTAATTGTAATTTTATTAAAACAACACCTAACTTTTATTTCCACGTTCTTTATTATCTTGCAAACTTATCCCACTACACCTACAAAGTACTTCTAGTTTTATTACTTGTTTCTAGGTTAAGCAAACGTTGGTGTGTGTAGAGTTGTATCGGTGGTCGATAGAACTTGAGAGAATATTAATTCCACCTTTAGCTCCTCGTTGGGGTTGACACTCTTACTTATCGAAAAAGGCTACAAATGATCCCCTATACTTGTGGGTTATCAGTGAAGACAGTTAATGGCTAAATAGACTACAAAAAATCGATTCTACACAGAAGCATTCATCGGATTGTACACAAACAAAAGCATTCATTGGATTGTACACAAAAGCATTCATCGGATTGTAGACAAAAGCATATCAATCGAATTTTCAACACTAAAAGACTATATATCATCGGATTGTTTCTAAACTAAGTAATATTCTACACACTCAAAAAATTCTAACTAAATACACTATTAAAATCGGATTCTACGCAAAAGCAATCGGATTCTACACTACTAAAATTTCTACACAAAGCAATCCATAGAACTAACATTGGGTTCCACATCACTAAAATCGAATTCAACACTACTTAAATTCTACACAAATCAACTTATTACATGAATCCCATGGATTCCATGGCGTCCGCGGACGGAGGAGGCGCGAGGGTAGGGAAAGGAGAGGATCGAACCAGCTACTGACGATGTGGTGATGAGCGCGTGTGTAGGTCCGGCGGCGACGGGCGGCGAGGTCCGAAGGTGGCGGTGGTGGCTAGTTGAGGGAGTGGGTGAAAATGAGATAGAGAAGAGTGCCTAGGTCTTCTACTAAGAGGGGAGTGAATTGAGATGGACCAGTGCTGGCGTGGGCCTAAAACACAACGCCATAACTAAGTACAGCCACGCCTAAAAAAACTAAGTATAGCCCAAATAAAAAAAGACTAAGAATAATAAAAGGCTCAAAATGATAAAAATTCTAAAAATATTAAAAGAATCAAAATAATAAAAGATTCAAAATGATAAAAAGACGCAATATGATAAAAGACTAAAATATAATAAAAAATGTTCACCATTTACAAAATGGTATTATTAGTTTAATAATAGTAATAACAAGTTTTTTTGACTAATATAATTACTAAATACTTAAAACACATGATAAGGGAAAAAATATTTCTGGCGTAACAGAAGTTAGCATGGCAGCACTAGATTAATTACCTACGGCGTGCATAGAAATCCAACGCCACCACTATCTTCCAACTGGTCAGTATAGTTGGGCCCATCGATTTGTGGCGTGTTAAAAAAAGCAACGCCGACAGTAACCTAATAAAATTGTCGGTGCGCCACCAACTAAAGTTGTGGCTAGTCATTTCTCTACTAATATCTATATATGATATGTTAGCAAATGTTGACTCTTTCAACCACAATCTTGAACGTTTTGATAAACTTTCCTATTTTCTTGGAGATTATGCGATTTCTTTGAGCAAAACACTCTTTATTTTTAGTTTTTATGATGAAAACTTGGCATGTGTCGTGGGTACGACCATCTATGGGGCCATCTAGCCCCTTTGTGGTTCAGCAGGGGAGATCGACGAGCACAAAGAGTAGAACCAGCAGAGGAACGCGAGGGATTTACCCAGGTTCGGGCCACTGTGAAGCGTAAAACCCTACTCCTGCTTTGTGTATTAGGGGTGTGCAAGCACAAGTACAAGGAGCGCTTCTCCCGGCAAGGTGCGAGGAGAGCAGCTACGCATGCAAGTCGCGCATGGGTGATCTAAAAAGCGAACCCTTGTAACCGTTGCCCTGGTCCTCCTTTTATAGCTCAAGGGGTTACCACAGTGGCAAAACAGTCATTACATAATGATTAGATAGCAAACAGTGCTATCATACCTAACTCTGCCAGTTTAGGACAAAAGCATTAAATGCGCCGTTAGGTGTCATGTGGAGAGGTAGCCCCGGCAAGGTTCCTACACCGCTCGCCCAGCTACCTCGTATTATTTTGACACGCCTCCTGGACGGGTGTCATCAAAGGCAAATCTTCTCCCTGCATGCTGACACGTGCCCGACAAATCTCACCAACCAGCCTGCGCGGTCGACACCTCACCGATTAGCGACTAGATGTCCGGTGAGGTGGAGCGCTGACGAGCTGGCAAAAGCTTGCCGGCACGGAGCTTGCCGGGTCTTCGCCTTGCCGGTTCAGCCTTGCCGGCAAGGAATGTCTTCATCCTCAGTACTAGTTGAGTGTTTGTTAATGCTTCGTCTTGAGCTTCTCTCCAGTAGCTCCTGCAACTGAGTCTCGAATCTTGTTATTTGGCAAGTTCCGGCAAGCCTTGGCCGACAGGGAGGCTGCTACCGTCTGTGCATAAGTCAGGGTATAAAATACCCATGTTTTATACACTGACAACATGTTATATTTATTTATTATTTTGAAAAAAAACATAAAGGACATCTATAACTGATATTTATCAAGGAAAATAATAGTCGTTATATCGAAAATAAAAGAAGACACTACACGACGAGCAAAAAATAAAATTACATCAAAGATATTATTGGCATCTTCTTCCTTCGATCGTACGCCGCCTGAGGGAGCTTGAAATTGCACCGAACTAGAAGTAAGGGAAAGAAACACCTGCAAACGCCTTTGTCATACAAGTCTTTGCGGACCGCGATACCCCCTCAACACTAGAAATATGACCTAGTAACCGTTGATGAAACATTCGTAGGAAATATCCATGATGTAAGTCAATTTTACCTGTGCGTTAGGGTATCTATCGCCTAGGTGGCAACTGGGGTTTACAAGTCAGCTCCTACTCCGAGTCAGATTCAACCCCGACTGAACTGGGATTTATCGTCCTCGCGCTAACATATCACAATGGGGAGCACTACAAGAAGCATGGAAATCCATGACAAATCGTCTTTGTGGTAGAAATGCAGATTTTTTTGTCATTGATGTACACCTATCACGAATTTATGACAAAAATTAATAATGTGGTAATAGATGTGTCGTAGATCATGTCTATGATGAACATTGGTTTTTTGTCATAGATGTGTGCTCTCCATGACAAAAAATGACGTGTGATAGAGATGTTTTTGTCTTGGGTAACCGGCTGACCTGGCACTCGACCGACACGTGGTCGGAACCATAACGGGTCGCCATTAATGTAATGGGTATGGGTGTCGGCCCCAATACCTGTTAGCCATGTGTCGCCTTGCTACTTGTCCATGTGTATGCGTCCTATTAGCCATTACCTACCATGTGATACCTAATCATTGGAACAATTGTTTCACATATATTGGTCCACATGCACTATTCTCATGACGACACGTTGCTTTGTGACATCCGGTTATTATGATGTGCCTGTAAGATGAGTATATGGTGTTCCCTGAAGTGCAAGGGTTTGTAGTACGAAGTAAGTTTACCTCAGTTGAGAACGAAGGTATCCATCCGTGGAGTTCATTAATGAGCCAACGATCAACACTTGCACACAACTAGAAAACTTCTCTTGGTCCCCAACTTATACTGGTAAGGTTGTCAATCAATATGGGTGTCCAGATCCTGACATTGGTTATTGACCGGAAGGTGTTCCGGTTCATGTCTACATATTACGGAACCTACAGGGCCACATGCTTAAGGATCATCGGTTTGTTGAATACTAAGAGTTAATAGGAGCACGAGAGAAATGCACTGAAAAAGTTCTGGAAAGATCAAAAGTGTTTCAGAGAGGAATCGAAAGTGTTTCGGAGAAAACCAGAATTTTTTTTGTAAAACCAGGAAAGTCATGTAGTGCTCTGGAAGCCATTGAAAGATTCGGGAAGGTTCCAGAATGTTCTGAAACCTTTCGAAATATTTCAGAAGGTGCTAGAGGGCTGCCCCCTTGGTTGGTCCAAGTGGGACAGTTACTTGGGCCAAAGGGGCCCATATAGGGTCCCCCCTTGCCTTGGAGGGCAAGGTGTGGGAGGGCGCCTAGGGTTTGGGGCCGCACTCCTTGGTTGGTGCGTCGGCTCTAGGGGAGGGGAGCCCCTTCTCCAAGCCACCCCTCCCCCGTCCCTATATAAAGAGAGGAGGGGCAGCTCCCCAAGCACATCTTGTGCTTGTTGGCTACACCCCATCTCTCCCAGTAAGTTCTCTCTACCGCAAGGCTGCTCCACCCCACCTCTAGTCACTGTCGGAGGACTCAATAGGGCGGGCATCCGCCCTACCTTGATTGGATGCAAAAAAATCTATATGTATATTTTACGTATATGCATTCGTTGCTCACCAGTGGAAAATCTCGTTTAGAAAATGAAACAGGAACAAGCCTGGTGCTCCGTTCATGTTGGGTCGTGACCCGTGAGTAGGCTAGTTATTTGGGTCATGGGCACGATGCTGCTAGCTAATGCATGACACACACACAGTTCCTGGCTGCTAGCGACCCACTTCTGAAAATCCAGCGTACGAAGCCACTATATCCATGCCAAATACCTACTCCAACAGTTTCTTAAATCCAAGTTTTTAAAATCTCTCCGTAAAAACACCCCATCTCTCCTCATATAAAGGGAAAGATGCAATCTCCCACTAGATTTTTTCAACCCATGCCACGTAAGTGCGCTGCCGCCAATGACCGTTGGACCGCCACGCCGCAGCCAGACCGCACCTCGCTGCCGCATGTAGCCGGACATTGGAGCTTCTCCAGTCATTGGAGCTCCACCTCCTCGCTGAACCACCACCGCCGCAACTGCTCAGGTCGTCGGAGCTCCACCGGAGTCTTTCGTGCACGCATGTGTGTGTGCGTGCACGCGCGCGCGCGTGTGTGTGTGTGTGTGAGAGAGAGAGATTTTAGCCACCGATAGGTGGGACACATATGTCACGCTTAGTTTAGGGAGTGGTTTATAGAGGAACTGTTGTAGGGGCACACCTATGAAACCCAATAAAATTATTGGGAGAGCCCTTAGACACACTTATAGGGGGAGGTTTTTGAGGGAGCAACTGAAGATGCTCTAAAGCCAAAGGGGCAAAGGTATAATTATTTAAATTTTAGCCGCATTTTCATAGAATAGGTTGACAATCTACGAGGTTGTGATTTAAGTGATACTTTCAAGTGATGAATTACATAGTTGAAAAAATATTTTCATTTCTTGGTAATGACAGTAGCTCCAATCCAAATACCAGTGAAAGTATTAGTGTGCATTGTTAGTGTGTATGAACTACTTTGATTCTGCATTGAATTGTTTTTTATGCTTCAGAGCTGACCCACATTAATTATTTTCTTTTCCACCACTGCCTCTAGTCTCTGTTAGTTATTCGTTCAGGATGGCAAAGCGCTGCTGGATCGGTGGCTCCATACGTGTGGATGCCGACTGATGGATTGTATCTTTGATCGTAGATCGAGAAAATTCTCATGGCTTGGAGGTTTAAGCCTAGCTGTGGGAATCTGCAGCATCTTCACCAACCTCTTCTCTCCGCGCGCTGTTGGTAAAGATCAAATCAAATCTATTTGCATCTTCATAGTGATCCTGGGTTTTATTTGCAGGCTACAACATTTCCCAACAATATAATCAAGGAAAACATAACAAAATGAGTAAGTAACTGCTTCCTTTCTACCAGGATGTTGTTGGGCCGCCAAGTGCAAGGGTTTGTAGCAAGCAGCAATTTCTCTTAAGTGACCTTAAGGTTTATCGAAACAACATGAGCTAAGCGATTACAACCCATAATCAGTACCTACTGATGAGTCCCTTTGGTGATCCGGTAACGGATAGCAGAAAGGTTCCCAGCCTCTTTCCCTAAGGTGTGACCCTGAGTTATCGAACCAACAAGAGGACGTGCACTTATGACAATGGTTTCTACCAAGCTTTTGCGAGAGAGTTCAATTCCAGTTTTTAGACCAGATCGTTATCACAGTTGCTACTGAAAACACTTACAATAAAAATAGGCATGGGTGTAGGGACTTGATTCTTACAACCATATGTTTGTGACCGGGATCATTGTGATCTTAATTTGTGCTTTGGAAGACACCCGTTAAGATGTGCTTGCAACGACTCAAAGTGGGGGATGTGTACAAATTACGTCTTGACTGAAAAGCGCCCTGCATCAATAGTCAGTTGTCCAACCATAGCCCTATCCGTCGTGTGGGGTTACCTCGGTAATTAAGATAAATCAGATAAAAGCATTGGGCATTTAATGAATACACCTCATGTATCCCCAGGGACTGGCTTCACACTACCGTACTAAACCTTTCTGTCACTAGTGTTCAGAATACCGCTCCACTTCCTCCGTGCTCCTAACCTCCTCGTGGCTTGAACTCTGTGATCCTGGCTACCTGCGGGCTCAAAGAACGCGAGAGAGACAAGAGACAATTATGATGTAATTTTATTTCACACATACATGACATTCATTCAAAGTCATTCCATCGATCCCTCATACAAACACATCGGGTTGGAAGATTATGCCTCAATCCATTGCCTTACCGAATTACTCACACATGGCAATCGGTTCGCACGAAGAAATCATTGAAGAAGATATCAAGATGAAACTTTATTGATAATATGTTTTACAATGGTTGTCGGATGTGATACACGATTACAAGAATGGCTAACTTGGAGGTGGATTGTTGCGGTGGTGAAGATGGTGGTGGCTATGGATATGAGATGGGATTTGCGAATGGCTTCTGGTGCGGAGATGGAGCTTTCTGGCGATGCTGCTTCGTGAATATGGTATAGGGACCTTTATAAAAGTTGGAGTGTTAGACGCCATAGTGCCATGGGCACTTGGTACGAGTGCTGGTACGAGGCGCTCGTAACTGACACTGTCTTGCGCTCTGTTTTTTCTGGTGTGCCTCCAAATTGATCTCTTCTTTCTCTGTTATGCTTCTTTTCATATAAGTGGTGATTTTTATCCATGTTTGGCCTCTTTTCCTATGCAAACAAAATAAAGAGGGGATTTCACAATCTCTTGCATTCAGTAGTCATTAGTGGCAATATCGGAGGGAATATCTCATATTTTATAAGATAAACCTGTTTAAACAATGGTGTGATGAACGTAAAAAATTACACTCGTCAACTCCCCCAAGCTTAAACCTTGATTGTCTGCGAGTAACTTAAATAGAAACTCAAACCATTAGGAACTCAGTTGTTTAAACCGAAATAACGAGAAGGTTTTAGTTCACTTACGGTTGGTATGCCTAGATAGCCCTCTGCTTCTTTACCTAAAAACTTAGTATAGCTGTAGCGGTGGCATGGTTATAATGCAAGTGTTAGTGAAGTAAAGAGAATCAACACAAAGTTCTTTCTCAACTAGACAAGATAATAAAGTAGCTCTTATTCTATTTACTCTGGTTAACACTTGCTTGCCGGGAACACATAGAAGAGTTTTTATTTCTTGAGCAATGAAAACAATAATTACGGAGTGAAAGATATGTAAAGACAACATGATACTGGAGTAACTGACTACTAACACCCATGAGTGTCTCCTCGTCAAGGCTCTCAACCACTTCATTCAATCATTGCTTGTTGAAACTTTTGTTTTCTAGGGACGGGATCGTGCCAAAGAAATAATACATGCATAGGGTATCGATGTGGCTTAAGTTTGAGTTATATGGACCAGTATGTTGTCTCTTTCAATCTCTTGCGATCAGTACTCGGTTATTACCACATGCACACACTCTTCAAGAGAAAGCCAATAATATTCATTGTAATGTTGCCACTACAAACGTTAACAAACTCATAGCCGTAATCCGAGCCAAGACTTAGGTGGATCGTTCATTGGCCAGCGGAGTTCTCAGCATAACATCAAGAGAGGTGACGAAATCACATTTATTCACGTAAACGCACATATAGTGATAGGTCCATGGCAGCAATGATAAGTTGAAGCACCATGTAAAAATGCAAAATGGATTTTGGCATAATCTCGATCACCATTCAACTTGGTTCCTCTAGAAAAATTTATCCACAAGTGATATTGAGTCTATTAAATTTAACACTATCGGGTCGAGTATCGCTAATATCATCTTATCTACAATTTTTCTCAACACCCAAGTCTTTGTAGAGACTTTCCCATATGCATTGTTATTCTTTGTTATCATCACTTTCTTTTAAAAACTAATCCCACGACAAGTCTGTTATCTAGATTAAACAAAATAAAGGTTACTAAATTATTTTATCTACAAGAACAAAACTTTTGTTTTAACTATCAGAACTTACTCTCACTTGAATACTTCACACATACTACAACTATTCTAAGCAATTCAAGTGCAAAGGACGGGAGTCATAGGTCATACATTCACGATCATGAATCTCCACACATTTCTTCCTTAAGGATGTGTTCCTCGCTACCCGGCATAGATCAAGAACTCCACTGTGAAAATATAAACAAGAATGCACCGAAATTTGGGGGAAAAGGAAAAGAGCAAAGCAAAGAAAACTTATTCATTTTTTTTGGTTTTTGGATTTTTGAAAGCTAACTTGTAACAGAAATTGCAACCGGCGAAAAGAAAAACAAACCAAATAAAAAGCAATGTTGTTGGTGCAATGTTTCCCCCTTGTGTTTTTGAGATTGTTGCCAGAAATAGGCATGGACTGATTTGTTTGGGAGTGCACACAGAGAGAAATAGTCCATGCAAGCTGCTACTTGTGAGCTGCGTTGGGATTTCCTTGAAGAGGAGAGGATGATGCAGTACAGTAGAGATAAGTATTTCCCTCAGTTAAGAACCAAGGTTATCAATCCAGTAGGAGAACCACACAAAACCTCGTTAGCAGCACCTACACACACAAAAGCAAATTCTTGCACCCAACGCGAACAAGAGGGTTGTTAATCGCCTTGGCGGTTACTTGCAAGGATTAATTCTGATAGTGATAGATAGATAAATAAATTGCAAAAACAAAATAAAGGAAATAAAATTGCAGCAAGGTATTTTTGGATTTTATATATGATATATAAATGACCCGGGGGCCATAGTTTTCACTAGAGGCTTCTCTCTTGAACACATAGCATACGGTGGGTAAACAAATTACTGTCGGGCAATTGATAGAAAAGCGCATAGTTATGACGGATTCATGGCAATGATCATGTATATAGGCATCGTGTCCGAGACAAGTAGACCGACTCCTGCCTGCATGTACTACTATTACTCCACCCATCGACCGCTATCCAGCATGCATCTAGGGTATTAACTTAATGAAAACAGAGTAACGCCTTAAGCAAGATGACATGATGTAGACAAAGTAAACTCAAGCAATATGAATAAACCCCATCGTTTTATCCTTAATGGAAACAATACAAATACGTGTCTTGTCCCCTACTTTGTCACTGGGATAGAGCACCACAAGATTGAACCCATTACAAAGCACCTCTCCCATTGCAAGATAAATGAATCTAGTTGGCCAAACCAAACGGATAGATCGGACAGAAATTTAAAGCTATAACAATCATGCATAAATAAGTTCAGAAAAGACTCAAATATTTCTCATGAATAAACTGATCATAAACCCACAATTCATCGGATCCCAACGAACACACCGCAAAAGAAGATTACATAGGATAGAACTCCAAGAGGATCGAGGAGAACATGGTATTGAAGATCAAAGAGAGA
Organism: Elymus sibiricus; assembly: GCA_039707655.1. Taxonomy (NCBI): domain Eukaryota; kingdom Viridiplantae; phylum Streptophyta; class Magnoliopsida; order Poales; family Poaceae; genus Elymus; species Elymus sibiricus. Next base: position 110,536,510 of record CM077670.1, read on the forward strand.
GAGAAGAAGCCATCTAGCTACTAGCCATGGACCCGTAGGTCTATGGTAAACTACTCACACATCATCGGAAGGGCAACAAGGTTGATGTAGAAGCCCTCCGTGATCGATTCCCCCTCCGGCAGAGTACCGGAAAAGGCCTCCAGATGGGATCGCAGAAGAACAGAAGCTTGCAGCGGCGGAAGAGTTATTTCGTGTGGCTCTTAGGTATATTGGGAATATTTGAGAATTTATAGAGGCGGAATTAGGTCAAGATGTGCCACGAGGGGCCCAAAAGCCTGGGGGAAGCACCTACCCCGCTGGGCGCGCCTCCCGAGCTTGTCGCTCCCTCATGACTCCTCTGGTCTTCTCCCGAACCTTCTAGGGTCTCTCTTGGTCCAGAAAAAATTAATCCAAAGTTTTTCTTTGTTTGGACTCCGTTTGATATTGATTTTCTGAAAAGCCAAAAATAAGCAAAAAACAGCAACTGGCACTGGACACTTAGCTTAATAGGTTAGTCCCAAAAAATGATATATAATTTCATATAATTGCATATAAATCATCCAAGATTGATACTATAATAGCATGGAAGAATAAAAAATTATAGATACGTTGGAGATGTAGCAAGCATCCCCAAGCTTAATTCCTGCTCGTCCTCGAGTAGGTAAATGATAAAAACAGAATATTTGATGTGGAATGCTACCTAACATATTTATCATGCAATTCTTCTTTCAAGGTATGAATATTAAGATCCTAATGATTCAAAGCAATAGTCTATAATTTGATATAAAGAAATCAATACTCAGGCATACTAACAAACAATCATGTCTTTCAAAATAAAAATGCTAAAGAAAGTTGTCCCTACAATATCATATAATCCTTTCATGCTCCATCTTCTTAACATAAAGTATTTATCATGCACAACCCTAGAGACAATCAAGCAATTGGTTCATACTTTTTAACACTCTTCAGCTTTTTCAATCCCCACGCAATATATGAGCGTAAGCCATGGACATAGCACTGTGGGTGGAACAGAATATGATGGTAGATATTAATAAGGGGAAGTCAAAAAGGAAGATAGTCTCGCATCGACGCGGCTAATCAACGGGCTATGGAGATTCCCATCAATTGATGTCAATGAGAGGAGTTGGGATTGCCATGCAACGGATGCACTAAGAGCTATAGGTGTATGAAAGCTCAAACTGAAACTAAGTGGGTGTGCATCCAACTTGCTTGCTCATGAAGACCTCGGGTATTTGAGGAAGCCCATCATCAGAATATACAAGCCAAGTTCTATAATGAAAAATCCCCACTAGTATATGAAAGTGACAACTCAGGAGACTCTCTATATGGAAAACATGGTGCTACTTTGAAGCACAAGTGTGGAAAAGGATAGTAAAATTGCCACTTCTCTCTTTTTTCTCTCATTTTTTTGGTGGGCTCTTTTTGGCCTCTTTTTTTCTTTTTTTTATTTCCTCACCGGGACAATGCTCTAATAATGATGATCATCACACTTCTATTTACTTACAACTCAAAATTACAACTCGATACTATAACAAATATGACTCTATATGAATGCCTCTGGCAGTGTACCAGGATGTGCAATGATGCTAGCATAACATGTATGAAAATGATGAATGGTGGCTGAGCCACAAATACTATGTCAGCGATATAATCATGCAGAGCAATATGACAATGATGATGTGTGTCATATAAAAAGAATGGTGGAAGTTGCAAGGCAATATATCTCGGAATGGCTATGGAAATGCCATAATAGGTAGGTATGGTGGCTGTTTTGAGGAAGATATAAAGAGGCTTATGTGTGATAGAGCGCATCATATCACGGGGTTTGGATGCACCGGCGTAGTTTGCACTGACTCTCGAGGTGAGAAAGGGCAATGCACGGTACCGAAGAGGCTAGCAAATTGCGGAAAGGTGAGAATGCGTATAATCCATGGACTCACATTAGTCATAAAGAACTCACATACTTATTGCGAAAGTTTATTAGACCTCGAAGCAAAGTACTACTACGCATGCCCCTAGGGGGAAGGTTGGTAGGAGTTAACCACCGCGCGCCCCCGACTACCACGCAAAGGAAGACAATCAATAATAAATCATGCTCCAACTTCTTAGCACAACGAAAGACCATACGTGCATGCTTCGGGAATCACAAACCTTAAAACCAATATTCTTACTAAACCACAATTATCCACTAGTACCTCTCACATATTACCATCTTAATATCACAAATCTATTGCAAGGAATCAAACTTATCATATTCAGTGATCTACATGAAAGTTTTTATTATATCCTTCTTGAATACCTATCATATTAGGACCAATTTCATAACCCATGCATATTACCATTACTATTTATTATACTCTCAAAAATATATAAGTGAAGCATCAGAGTGCAACTATTTCTTTAAAATATAACCATCGCCGTGCTCTAAAAGATATAAGTGAAGCACTAGAGCAACTGCCTAGCTAAAAGATATAACTGAAGCACATAGAGTATTCTAACAAATCACGAATAATGTGTGTCCCTCTCAAAAGGTGTGTTCAGCAAATATGATTGTGGCAAACTAAAAAGCAAACAAAGAAAACAAAACTATGGCACAAGACGCTCCAAGTAAAACACATATCATGTGATGAATAAAAATATAGCTCCAAGTGATATACCAATAGATTGTAGACGAAAGAGGGGATGCCATCCGGGGCATCCCCAAGCTTAGACGCTTGGGTATTCCTTGAATATTACCTTGGGGTGCCTTGGCCATCCCCAAGCTTAGGGTCTTGCCGCTCCTTATTCCTTCATCCATCGCGATCTCACCCAAAACTTGAAAACTTCAGCACACAAAACTCAACAAAAACCTCGTGAGATCCGTTAGTATGACAAACAAATCTTAAACTTTAGGTACTGTTATAAATTGATTCATATTTAATATTGGCATAATGCTACTGTACTCCAACTTCTCCATGACTTATACCCCCCCGATACAATCCATAGATTCATCAAAATAAGCAAACTATGCAACAAAAACATAATCTGTCTAAAACAGAACAATGTGTAAAGATCTATTTAAAAGTTACACTTTTGTAACTCCAAAAATTCTGAAAACTCAGGACAACGTAAACAAGTAATATACCAATTCTGTGTAAAACTTTCAGATTTTTATGACGTTCCAGTACAGAACCAAAAATCCAGCACTGGGCGCAAAACTTTCTGTTTTCAAGCAGCATCAATATACTATCATCCAAATCATCCTAAAGGCATTACTTGGCACAAACACTAATTAAAAGATAAAAACACAATCATAACAGTAGCTATAATTGTGTAAACACGGAAAACAGAATTATAACTATTGGGTTGTCTTCCAACAAGCTCTTTCTTTATAGCCATTATGATAGGCTTGAGATTTTATTGATGCTCACATGAAAGATAATAATCGAAACACAAAGAGAGCAGCATGTAGCATGTGAAAAACACATTTAAGTCTAACATACTTCCTATGCATAGGCATTTTATAAGCAAACAAATTATCAAGACAAGAAATATCTAGCATATGCAAGGGATTAGAATAAAACATTGACGATCTCAACATAACGAGAGGTAATTTAGTAACATAAAAATTTCTACAACCATATTTTCCTCTCTCATAATAATTACATGTAGGATCATATTCAAGTTCGACAATATAGCAATCACATAACATATTCTCTACATGATCCACATGCATGCAAAGTTGACACTCTTCCAAAATAGTGGGATTATCATCAACTAAAGTCATGACCTCTCCAAACCCACTTTTATCAAAAAAATCATAAGATTGAACACTCTCCAAATATGTGGGATTCTTTTTACCTAAAGTTGACATGCTTCCAAACCCACTTTCAATACTATTGCAAATCTCATTATTAATGGTAGATCTGTTATGAGGCTTAAATAAATTTTCAAGATCAAAAGAACCATTATCACCCCAATCATGATCATTGCAATAAGTAGTGGACATGACAAAATTATCATCCCCAAGCTTGTAGTTTTGCATATCATTAGCACAATTGACATTAATAGAATTTATAATAACATCATTACAATCATGCTTTTTCATTCAAGGAGCTATCATCATGAATCACTTTATAAATTTCTTCTTTTAACACTTCATAACAATTTTCAGATTCATGATTTTCAAGCAAAACTTCATAAAGATAATCTAGTCCACTCAATTCACTAGCAATTGGTTCATCATAATTATATTTTTTTTAAAGATTAGCAAGTGGATGAGGATCCATATGTCTATATTTTTATTTTCATTGAGTCTTACAATTATAGCTGGCAAGCAAACAAAAAATATTTTTGTATTTTTGTAATTTTTATGAGAAGTCGTGGGAGATGAAAAAGAGAGGCAAATGCAAATAAAAAGGCAAATAAAAAGTAGAGCAAGTAGATGATAGTTTATGTGAAGGTACTTGATAGGTTTTGGTGATGTCTCCCCGACAACGGCGCTAGAAATTGGCAACTTGACAGGAGACTACCTTGACGTGACTTCTCCCCGGCAACGGCGCCAGGAATTCTTCCTGCTACTTGTGAGCTGCGTTGGGATTTCCTCGAAGAGGAGAGGATGATGCAGTACAGTAGAGATAAGTATTTCCCTTAGTTAAGCACCAAGGTTATCAATCCAGTAGGAGAACCGCATAGAACCTCATTAGCAGCACCTACACACACAAAAGCAAATACTTTCACCCAACTCGAACAAGAGGGTTGTCAATCCCCTTGGCGGTTACTTGCAAGGATTAATTCTGATAGTGATAGATAGATAAATAAATTGCAAAAACAAAATAAAGGAAATAAAATTGCAGCAAGGTATTTTTGGATTTTATATATGATATATAAATGACCCGGGGGTTATAGTTTTCACTAGAGGCTTCTTTGTCGAACACATAGCATAGGGAGGGTAAACAAATTGCTGTTGGGCAATTGATAGAAAAGCGCATAGTTTTGATGGATTCATGGCAATGATCATGTATATAGGCATCACGTCAGAGACAAGTAGAACGACTCCTGGTTGCATCTACTACTATTACTCCACCCATCGACCGCTATCCAGCATGCATCTAGGGTATTAGGTTAATGAAAACAGAGTAACGTCTTAAGCAAGATGACATGATGTAGATGAAGTAAACTCAAGAAATATGAATAAACCCCATCGTTTTATCCTTAATGGCAACAATACAAATACGTGTCTTGTCCCCTACTTTGTCACTGGGATAGAGCACCGCAAGATTGAACCCATTACAAAGCATCTCTCCCATTGCAAGATAAATCAATCTAGTTGGCCAAACCAAACGGATAGATCGGAGAGAAATACAATGCTATAAGAATCATGCATAAATAAGTTCAGAAAATACTCAAATATTTCTCATGAATAATCTGATCATAAACCCACAATTCATCGGATGCCAACAAACACACTGCAAAAGAAGATTACATCGGATAGAACTCCAAGAAGATCGAGGAGAATATGGTATTGAAGATCAAAGAGAGAGAAGAAGCCATCTAGCTACTAGCTATGGACCCGTAGGTCTGTGGTAAACTACTCACACATCATCGGAAGGGTAGCAAGGTTGATGTAGAAGCCCTCCGTGATCGATTCCCGCTCCGGCAGAGTACCGGAAAAGGCCTCCAGATGGGATCGCGGAAGAACAGAAGCTTGCGGCGAAGGAAGAGTTATTTCATGTGGCTCTCTGGTATATTGGGAATATTTGAGAATTTATAGAGGCGGAATTAGGTCAAGATGTGCCACGAGGGGCCCACAAGCCTGGGGGGCGCGCCTACCCCCTGGGCGCGCCTCCCGAGCTTGTCGCTCCCTCGTGACTCCTCTGGTATTCTCCTGAACCTTCTAGGGTCTCTCTTGGTCCAGAAAAAATTAATCCAAAGTTTTTTCTTCGTTTGGACTCCAGTTGATATTGATTTTCTAAAAAGCCAAAAACAAGCAAAAAACAGCAACTGGCACTGGGCACTTAGGTTAATAGGTTAGTCCCAAAAAATGATATATAATTGTATATAAAACATCCAAGATTGATACTATAATAGCATGGAACAATCAAAAATTATAGATACGTTGGAGACGTATCACAAGCTCGAGAAGAATGCTGAATTCGGTGCCAAGTTCGAGGAACTTCACCGAAGACCTCCTGCGTTGCATAGAAAGTTGAGCTACATTTCGTGAAGACATGATTGTGAGAAGATTGTGGCGAAGGAGTTGACCCTTTAAAATTATTGCTGACGTAAAGCAATACTTGTTCGAAGTGTCCGAAGTAAATGACTGACGTCGAGGAGATTGAAGATGGAGTGAAGACGTAGCATTTACTTCGTTGTTCTTCTTTCTTTCATTTGAGTTATAGGACCTCCATACTATTAACAGGGGTATAGGTTCTCGAAGCTTAGGTCCGCTGTGATGCTTAGCCGAAACCTATGCAAGATTGAGAGAAATCTCTTTATGCTTCGAATGATTACCTATCAGCAGAAGACGTTGTTCTTCGGTGCTGCAAGAGATATCTTTCGGACTGAGGAGTTAGCATTTCTTGCTCCGCAAGGAATGCTACCGTTGTGCTCAAATCCGACCGTTGGAAATGTGTCTTTTGGCCATTGGCTGAACCGCGTGTCCAATTTGGTCATTTCCCTTCAGGGAAGGCCGCGACTATAAATAGCCACCCCGCTCCAACGTTGCCATTGGCTGCTCTGCTTAAAGATTTCTGAGAAGATTGATTGAGCATCCCCTCTCTGAGAGATTTGAGTTGAAAATCCATTGAGAGAAAATCAAGAGCCAAAACTTAGACAGTGGTTGAGCATCACAGTAGATCTGAGTTAGAGTTCTTGTACCTATTACTCTTGAGAGCTGCGCACTCTCTAGACGGATAGGTGTCGGCTTGAGTGACGAAGAGTAATTTTGTTCACCAAGCAAAGTCTTCAGCAACCAAGAGTAGTTGTGGTTCACGAAGAAGTCTGTCGAAGGTTTGGAGATCGTCGACAAGTATCTACCCCGAGTGAAATCAACTAGAGTCGGATCATCTACGAGTTGAAGGAGAATAGGACGGAGAGAGGTTTGCTCCTATTTTCAATCACAAGTCCCTCCCACCAGATGTAGTCCTTTGGTAGAAGGGTGAACTGGTCTACCAAATCCATCTGTTGCCATCGAGCAGCACTGTTTCACTTTACTTTACTGCATTTCCTTCAGCAGTTTACTTTCGTGCTCCATGTCGATAGAATTACCTGATCTATTATAGTCTTTCGTATTTTCTTCTGTTTCACTCCTTCAGCTCCCTACATTTTAGTTGTACTTAAGATTGCGTGTCTGCTCGATCTCACTGTGCTCGTTTCTTTACCTTCAGCTTGTTTTCGTTCGGTGTTGTACCTGTTTACCTTGTCAGTATTCCTCTCGATTATTTCATAGTCTTACGTCTTCCCATGCTTCTTCATCTGCTAGCCTACTGCTTTACCATTGTAATAATCAGACCTGTAATCTACTATGCATGAACAATCATCGCATCGTTCCTTAAAAGATTTGCCCCTCTATGAAGTGCAAGTTTAGCTTTCTTTCTACCATACTTATTCCCCTGCTGTGATTGGGTTCGATTCAAACTTTCGCAAGAATTTTTTGATCTCCCATTCACCCCCCTCTGGTCGATATACTCTCGGTCCTAACAAATGTGTTGGAACAAACCTGAAACTGCAAGTTACAAACCAGAGGGGGGGGGGTGAATGGGAGATTTTTACAAATTTGCCAATGAAGATGGCTCTTGACGAATATCAGAGTGACGAAATACATAGCGGAATGAAAGTTACACTAAGTATGCTATTTAGAATGAAGACAAAGTCATCAAGACAGGACTAAGCATGCATACTAGGTAACAGTAGATGACGAACATGCGAACATACATGCATACAACTTTAAGGACGATAAACTGGAAGACTGAGAAAAGCAAGAAGTAGAAAGTCTTCAGGTCAAAGTTTTCAAAGGGAGAGAGACAAATTCATCAACACAGAAATACTGAAAGTAACAGGTTGAGGAATTTGAACCAGGGTAGCTCGGTGAAGACAATGGATTTGTTTGACCAGTTCCAGTTGTTGTGACAACTATACGTCTAGTTAGGGAGGCTTGAGATTTAACTCAGAAGACACTTAGTCTTCACCTTATTCCCATTGATCTAAGATCACTTAGACCTCGCCCAATCACTCATGGTAAGTGCTACTTGTGAGCTGCGTCGGGATTTTCCGCGAAGAGGAGAGGAGATGCAGCACAGTAGAGATAAGTATTTCCCTCAGTGAGAGCCATGGTATCAATCTAGTAGGAGAATCACGCAAAACCTCATGAACAGCACCTGCACACACAAAACCAAATACTTGCACCCAACGCGGGCAACAGGGTCGTCAATCCCCTTGAACTCGTTACTTGCAAGGATTAAATCTCGTAGTGGTAGATAGATAAATTGCAAAAGAAAATAAAAGAAATAAAATTGCAGCAAGGTATTCTTAGTTTTCTTATTATGATCAAAGTAGACCCGGGGGCCATAGTTTTCACTAGAGGCTTCTCTCTCGAACACATAGCATACGGTGGGTAAACAAATTACTGTTGGGCAATTGATAGAAAAGCGCATAGTTATGACAGATTCGTGGCAATGATCATGTATGTAGGCATCACGTACGAGACAAGTAGACCAACTCCTGCCTGCATCTACTACTATTACTCCGGCCATCGACCGGTGTCGGGGGGATGACCCCCGGGTAGGCTCAAGGAGACAAGTCACCGTTCCAAAACTTTGTCAGGGGAGCAACCCTTGGCATGCTGCAGCCTGGCCAGCTGCCAGCCTAGCCGGCTGCCAGCTTGGCCGGTTGCTAGCTTGGCCGGCTGCCGGCTGCAGCCTGGCCGGCTGCCGGCTGCCAGCCCGTCCGGGTGGAGCCCGTCCGGCTCGGGGCCATCCGGCTGCTCTAGCTGGCTCCCCATCTGGCTGCTCACCGTCCGGCTGCTCCAGCTGGCCTGCTGCATGAAGTCAACCACAACGTCCCGTTGGACCTGCGCAGACGAGACGGCCATGCTCTACAGTGCAGCACTGTTGATGAGCAGCAGACACTGTTCATACATCACATGTCACCTCCAATAGTGTATAGCTGGCCATGCGGGCCACCCCTTGTCCCCTAGGCACCCCTTTATAAGGTGCACCAGGGAGGAGCTCCAGGGGCATGATCTCACTCTCACTCTCCCTCGTTCTCACACACACCCACAGGAGAAGTGGAGAGCCCAGCGCCTCCTTCTTCCTCCTCCAAACAACTCTAGGAGCAACCATGTACAACCATATACACTCCATATACATCAGACATGCAAGAGTAGGGGTGTTACCTCCACGCGAGGCCCCGAACCTGGGTAAACCACCGCGTGCTGTTGCCCAATCCCGTCCCGAATCTCCACCGTAGCCTTGCCGCCCCACACTTTTAGCCATCCCATGGCATCTGCCGTGAGAAAACCACGACAGTTGGCGCCCACCGTGGGGCTAGCTGCTGCTGGAATGACGGTCCGGGCGGGACCATCTTCGTCACCGCCCCCGCGCGAGCTACTCCACCTCTGGTCGTCTTCCTGGTCGCCAGCTCCTGCCTCGTCCTCGCGCCCGTCTCCCGCGGCCTCCGCCGCCGCGACGCCGTCGTTCAAGGCCCCAGCCTCGTCGTGCCCTCAACCTCCTGCGCGCGTGCGTCCGCCCGCTGCCGCGTTTGCCCGCCGCTGCTTCTGCTGCCGCTGCTAGCCGCTGCCGCTTCTCCTTCTTGCTGCTGACGTCGCCGCTGCTTGTCGTAGCCGCCGCGTCGAGGCCCTGTGTGAGCTCGTCCTCCTCTCAATCTCCCCTCTGCTGCCGCTCCCGAGCGCCTCCGCGGCCACGCGCTGCTCCCCGCGCGCGCGTCCACCACCAACCCGCCGGCCTCCTCGGTCCCTCTGCAGTTCCCTGCGCCTCCTCCTCCCTCGCGCCTCCTGCCCCCGAAGCCGAGCGAAGGAGCTCGCGCCTGAGCCCCTGCTCCTCACAGCCATGACGCCCCTGTGCCCGGCGCCTCTGCCTCGCCTGCAGCTCTCCTGCTGCATCACCGACTGGCCTCGCCTCGGTTCCCCTCGCCCCTGATCTCCTCTTCGCCACGGCCCCGAGCTCTCATCTCCACCCATGGCCACGACCCTCTCTGCTCGTGAGCCCCACGTCCCCGCGACGCCGCACCCTCTCTTCTCGTGAGCCCCGCGTCCCCGCGACGCCGCACCCCCCTCTACTCTGCCCCGCGGTTGACCCCCGTTCCGCGGGCCGCCTGCTCCGCGCCCGGCCGCCCCTGCACGCCTCCACCTCGCCTCCACGCCCGCGCGACCCCGAGCGGGAGCCACTGGCTCCGCCGCTTCGCCTATGCCGCGCCAGCTCCCCTTGCGCCCCGCCGGCTCCGTCGGGCCGCCTCCGCCCACGGCTGGGTGCTCCACTCCCGCTGTCCGCCTGGCCGCCTCCGCCCACGGCTGGGTGCTCCACTCCCGCTGTCCGCCTGGCCGCCTCCGCCCACGCCCGCGCGCTCCGCACCGACCGGCTCCGCCCCGCCGGGCCGCTTCCGCTCGTGGCCGCGTGCTCTGCACTGGCCGGCTCTGCCCCGCCTGGCTGCCTGCTCCGCGCCGGCCCCACATACGCACCTCGCGTCGGCCCGGCCAGCCGCCGCTCCGTGCCAGCTCCCACCCCGCGCCGGCTGCTCAGCGCCTGCTTCGGCCGGCTGCCTAAGAAAGAAAAAGAAATGGGGTGGGGGCCGGCTGGAAAAAGTGGTGGCCAAAAAGTTGCTGTCGGCTGAAAAAAAGGTTGCTGCCGGATAGAAAAAGAAAAAAAGGACCGCCAGCAGCGCCCGCCTGCCCGCTTCGACGCCCGGCCGGCTGCGCCAGGCCGGCTGGGGAGCCGGCCCGGCTGTGTGCCCAGTTCGACGCCTGGCCGGCTGGGGAGCTGGCCTGGCTGCCTATCCGCTTCGACGCCCGGCCGGTCGGGCCCGACCGGCTGGGGCGCCCCTCGACCGCCCGGAGGCTCGGGCCGCCTGCCGGAGGTCACCTCCGTCCCGTCTACACGAAAATCAATGTGAGCTCCCATCCGCATATTGTTACACAGTGCTCAAAAATGGATAACCCTGAGTGACCCTCGGGGCCTACCTCCGCATGTTTTCAGCTGCTGTACTGTTCACCCCGGCGCCGGCTAGTCTCGGCCCACGGGCTGGCCGTTTGGCCCGATACGTTCTTCCCCGCAGACGGCTTAGTAGTGTGAACGGTACCAACGGCCCACTCTTCGTCTCAACTATGGACCGGCTCCCGGCTGTCCGGCTAGCAAAAGCAAAAGCTGGAGGTTACCTCACATGAAAAACGTCCGGGGAGAAAATGACTTGGGCGACCCGGTCGTTTCCTTTGCGAGTATCTACTCGGTCGAATCTGCTTCCAGAGTCTGAGTACTGTCCGCTCCACTCCGCGGCCCACTCTTCGCCTCAGCTACAGACCGGCTCCCGGCTATCCGGCTGGCAAGAGCAAAAGCCAAAGAGCGGAGAGGACATGAAAAAGACTAAAGGGGGCTCGGACCAAACCGAGTCGACACCCTTTGCATAAAACTTGCACCGCCAAAACCAAACATTTCATATATCTGCGCGGGCTAACGTTGTCTTTGCATGATCATTTCCATGGGGAACCCCCCTCCTCGCTCGAAGGATCGGAGGTTACACCCAGTGGGTGCGCCGGCGCGCCCCGCTGGGAAAACGCCTGGCCGGCTGCCGCCGAAGTCCTCGACGCCTCCGTCTGCTCCATCAACAGCAAAGACCCTCCGCCCGACTCTTCGAGTCGCCCGGAGGCTCAGAGGCTACAACCAGTGGGTGCGCTGGCGCGCCCCCACTGGAGAGACAACCAAGCTCCGCGCCCACCTGCCGGCGGACTCTGCTCCGTGCCCGGCGGCGCCTTGCGCCCACCTGCCGGCGGACTCCGCTCCGCTCCTGACGGCGCCTCGTGCCCACCTGCCGGCGGACTCCGCTCTGCGCCCGACGACGCATCACGCCCATGTGCTGCAACAAACTCCAAGGACCCTCCGCCCGACTCTTTGAGTCGCCCGGAGGCTCGGAGGCTACACCCAGTGGGTGCGCTGGCGCGCCCCCACTGGAGAGACAGCAAAGCTCCATGCCCACCTACCGGCGGACTCCGCTCCGCGCCTGGCGGCGCCTCGCGCCCACCTACCGGCGGACTCTGCTCCGCGCCCAACTGCCGTCGGACTCCGCTCCGCGCCCGACGGCGCCTCGCTCCCACTTGCCGGCAGACTCCGCGTCCGCGCCCGGCGGCGCTTCGCGCCCATCTGCTGCAACAAACTGCAAGGACCCTTCGCCCGACTCTTCGAGCCGCTCGGAGGCTCGGAGGCTACACCCAGTGGGTGCGCTGGCGCGCCCCCACTAGAAGCAAGCTGCGCCGGCTGCGACCCGCAGCCGGCTGTCATCGACAATCTCTGCTTCAACATCAGCGAACACCCTCCGCCCGACTCTTCGAGTCGCTCGGAGGCTCGGAGGCTACTGTCGGGGGGATGACCCCCGGGTAGGCTCAAGGAGACAAGTTACCATTTCGAAACTTTGCCAGGGGAGCAGCCCCTGGCATGCTACAGCCTGGCCGGTTGCCCGCTGCCAGCCTGGCAGGCTGCCAGCTTGTCCGGCTGCCCGCTGCCAGCTCATCCGGGTGGAGCCCGTCCGGGTGGAACCCATCCGGCTGGCGCCTGTCCGGGTGGAGCCCGTCCGGCTGGAGAGCCCGTCCGCCTGGAGCCCGGCCAGCTGGAGCCCGTCCGGCTCGGGGCCATCCGGTTGCTCCAGCTGGCTCCCCATCCGGCTGCTCATCGTCCGGCTGCTTCAGCTGGCCTACTGCATGAAGTCAACCACAACGTCCCGTCGGACCTGCACAGACGAGACGGCCATGCTCTACAGTGCAGCACTGTTGATGAGCAGCAGACACTATTCATACATCACATGTCACCTCCAATAGTGTATAGCTGGCCATGCGGGCCACCCCTTGTCCCCTGGGCACCCCTTTATAAGGTGCACCAGGGAGGAGCTCCAGGGGCATGATCTCACTCTCACTCTCCCTCATTCTCACACACACCCACAGGAGAAGTGGAGAGCCCAGCGCCTCCTTCTTCCTCCTCCAAACAGCTCTAGGAGCAACCACGTACAACCATATACACTCCATATACATTAGACATGCAGGAGTAGGGGTGTTACCTCCACGCGAGGGCCCCGAACCTAGGTAAACCACCGCACGCTGTTGCCCAATCCTGTCCCGGATCTCCACCGTAGCCTTGCCGCCCCACACTTTTAGCCATCCCATGGCATCTGCCGTGAGAAAACCACGACAACCGGTATCCAGCATGCATCTAGGGTATTAAGTTAATGAAAACGGAGTAACGCCTTAAGCAAGATGACATGATGTAGACAAAGTAAACCCAATCAATATGAATAATCCCCGTCGTTTTACCCTTAATGGCAACAATACAAATACGTGTCTTGTCCCTTTCTATCACTGGGATATAGAACACCGCAAGATTGAACCCATTACAAAACACCTCTCCCGCTGAAGATAAATCAATCTAGTTTACCAAACCAAACGGATAGATCGGAGAGAAATACAAAGCTATAGAAATCATGCATAATAAAGTTCAGAAAAAACTCAATTACTTCTCATGAATAATCTGATCATAAATGGCTAATTTTTTTTAAATAATACATTTTTTTTATAAAATTTGAAAAATAATACACGGTTTTGAGAAATTACAGAAATAATACGGCATCGGCTTCCCGTAAGCCGACTGGACCCGGTCGGCCACGGGGTAGCCGATTAGGGTCCAGTCGGCTTACGGGAGGCCGACTGGATCCAGTCGGCTACAGGGAAGCCGATTGGTACTAATTGGCTTCCCGTAAGCCGATTAGTACTAATTGGCTTCCCGTAAGCCGATAGGTGCATGGCCCATGCAACGTACATATTTATGTCACTGTTCACACTAGCTTTTTTTGACATGCATGCACAGTCTGTATCTCTCCCACGCTTCCTCTTTCTCTTTCATAGGCAGTCTCTCATTAGCTCTCTCTCTCCTGACACGGACACTCTCTCACTTGCATGCACAAGCTTCTCTCTCTTTCTCACATGCATGCACAACACAGTTCTGTGACATGATTGCACAACACAGTTTCTCTCACAAGCTCTCTCTCCTTGCTGTCTCATATGCATGCAACTCTCTCACTCTCTCTCTCTCTCCACGGGTTCTCTCTCTTTAGGAGTCTCACATGCATACACAAGAGCATAAGCTCTCACTCACTAAAAATAATCGTAAAACGTACTTTCTGACTAAAAGATGTGGCCGGCAAAATTCAAAGCTCGAATATCTAAGGGTGTCAAAATTTACTTGCCATTGCATTATTACCAGAGAAAAAAAATGATGTTCCTACACTCTGCAAGTGATTTCCCAACACTCTGCAAATGATGCCATTTTCTTATCTTTTTTACTGGCGAGCAGACAGGAGCAACCATCCATTGCTTGGGCTCACAGGACCACTGTTTGGGCAAAGCCTACCACCACCTAGGAACCTACCACCTATACCCTCCTGCAGGTCTATGCTGCTACACCAAGCTAGAATAGCTCCACCACCTAGTAATTACCCGCATGAGCCCAAAAGGCAATGTCAGCAGCACGGATCACAGAACTGGCGGTAGCTATTGTGAACAGTGACATAAATATGTACGTTGCATGGGTCATGCACCTATCGGCTTACGGGAAGCCAATTAGTACTAATCGACTTACGGGAAGCCAATTAGTCCCAATCGGCTTCCCTGTAGCCGACTGGACCCAGTCGGCCTCCCGTAAGCCGACTGGACCCTAATCGGCTACCCCGTGGCCGACTGGGTCCAGTCGGCTTACGGGAAACCGATGCCGTTTTATTTCTGTAATTTCTCAAAACCGTGTATTATTTTTCAAATTTTATAAAAAATGTATTATTTAAAAAAAAAGCTCATAAATGCACAATTCATCGGATCCCAACAAACACACCGCAAAAGAAGATTACATCGAATAGATGTAACACCCCCATATATTAACCACAGTGATCACCCTCTGATAATGCCAAGTCACCATGTTTAACAAAGCTTGATCAACATTTGGTTTCATATCTCATTTGAAATTCCACTTCGAATCAAAATTCAAATAGCAAGTGAAATTTGAAAATCTACAAACTTGCAAGCAAAATAGTTCATCATTTTGTAAATAATCCATATGTAATTATGGTTATGGAAAACAACCTCACTTGTTTGCTCATTTGGAAGCTAGCATCCAAAACTGTACGCAAAACAGCCCCAATTAAATCAATTCTATTTAAACAAAAATCAAATGGATTCAAATAATCCTCAAACTTCTTGAGACAGTGCTAAATATTGCATAATATTTATTGAGACAAGTTACACATTTTACAAAAGTCTTTTGGAGCAAAAGAAAATGCAAAATAGAAAATACAAAAGAAAACATAAAAAGGAAAATATAAGAGATCTACTGTGCACTTAGAGCCTGCTGCTATAGTAAACAGCCCAAGCCCACCGTCCACGCCTCGGATGGCCACACACCGGCCATCCGTCGAGTCCCTGGGATGGATAAGACCATCCTCGTCCCGATGGACAACCCTAGCCCTCTCCTTTCTCCTCCCTCGCGCTGTTTTCTTCTCCGCTACGCGCCCGAGCTCGCGCTCGCCATGGACGTCATCGTCGTCGCGGCCACGGTGCTCTCTGCGCCGTGAGAAGATGTCCAGGACGACCGCCACGGTCGACCTCGTTCGTCCTGAGCACCGAATCGAGCCGGGGTGGCCCGTACGCTCGCCATCGAGCTCATTTCCGTCGCGTACATCGCTGTCGTTTTGTCGCCGTTTGCCGCCGTTCCGGTCCACCCCGACCCTCCCCGAGCACGCCACCGGACTCGCGGTGAGTTCCTCCTCCGAATCCCCCTTACCGCGGTCTTGATCCGTCACCGTAGTCAGCTGTACGAGCCGGCGGCCGCCATGGCTGAAGCTCGGCATCCGCGTATGCGTGTACTGCTGCTCCTCCTAGCTGCTGCTATTCTGCTGCTCCTGCTAGCGCTGTTCTGTTGCTGCTGTTGGTTGCGCTGCTATGGCTCGCTGCTCTTGCTCTACTGCTGCTGCTATGCCGCCGCCGCTACTGCTCATGCTGCTGCGTTGCTTACCGCTGCTGCCCTGCTACTTGCGCTGCTGCTCTGCTGGCTGCTTGCGCAGCTGCTCTGCTGCTCGCTATGCTGCCGCCTGCTGCCCGCTGCTGCCGCCGCTAACCGCCGCCAATGCCTCCCGCTCCCCGCGCCGCTGCTCGCCACTGGTCGCCGCGCCCGCCCCTGGCCAGCCGCCCTTTACTGTTGCGCGCGTGCGCAGTTTCCCTCACAGTGGCCGGCTGGGCCACTGCCATGTGGGGCCGGCCAAAAAAATAAAAAGAGATAAAAAATAAAAATAAAAGAAATAAGTAGTAAAATAATTAATTAGCTAATTAATTAATTAGTAATTAGCCTAATTACTCACTGACAGGTGGACCCCAAGTCAACCTTTGACCAGTCAACGGGTCAACGTTGACTGCTGACTCGGCAGTCAACGGGGCCCATTGTCAGCCTCTGGTACACTGCTGGGTGCACTGGACCGGGTGCACCTTGCATTTTCATGTGTATTTTCGAATTTAATTTAAATTCCAGAAAATGATTAAAACTTTGAAAAATCGTATAAAATAAACCGTAACTCGGATGAAAATAATTTATATATGAAAATCGATCAAAAAATATAACGAATCTGAATATGTCATCCACATGCATGGCAAACATCATTATCACAATGAACATTGAACTTTGGCAACCGGATCAATACCGAGAATAATACCTGGAGCCGGGAAAATATTCCGAAATATTTTCCCGCTTCATTTAAAATGCCTAGTAATGCAATAGGTCACACCATCACCCCTTTTTGCCATGCCATGCATAATGTTGCATTTGATTGCCCGAGTTATTTATTTCCGTGCCCGCTTTATTTTCCGGTAGACCGTGAGACTCCAGTAGACCAGGAGTACGGTTACACCACCGACGGTCCCTCTTTCACTGCAGAGCTTCCAGGCAAGCAAACCCCCCTTGATCATTCCTATATCACCCATTCTTTCCCTCTCATGCTTGCATTAGATTTTGCTACTGTATTCAATAGCTCCTATTCTGATGAATAGCCTGCTTTGGTAACCTGCTATTGTTACTGTACCTATATATCCTATATGCTTAGTATAGGTTGGTTAGTGATCCATCAGTGGCCCCGCACCCTTGTCCATGTTGCTAGCTAGATTATCGGGCCGTGATCCCCTTTGGGCGAGGATCGTGGGAATGCTTACACTATTATGTTACTATGTTGTTATGGGGCTGAAGGGCAGGTGGTACCATACAGTAAGAGATGGACCTGAGTCCCGACAGCTCCTTACCAAAGTCGGGTCGGCTCCAAGAGCACCCGCGAGTGAATACAAAAGTCGGGTTGGCCCGGAGAGCGCCCGCGAGTGAAATTGTAGCGGAACAACAGGGCAGGTGGAGACCACCTAGGAGAGAGGTGGGCCTGGACCCTGGTCATTGGACCACGGGTTACCAAGTCGGTGCGACAGGGAGTTGAAGGTGAGCCTTGAGCCCTGTTCGTGTCCGCGAGTTACTAATAACACGCTTAACGGATTTGGGTATTTGATCTGAGATGGCCACTGGCCTATACGCATTACCACCACGTGGGATAATGGTTTATTGGGGCCCTCTGCACCGTATGTATCAGCCGAAAGCTCTGTCAGACGTCCAGTTCAGCATTGTGGCACGGTCGGATCGTGCCATCCAGGAGAGAGGTGGCGCTGGTATCCACCCTGCTCACAATGACCCGGAGTGCAAAGGGCGATGGGCCCAAGACCCCTGAGCGCTTAGGATGTAGACCGGCGGTGACCTCTCTGCGGAGCCTAGGTAGGACTACGTCGTGTTGATCAGCCGAGGCCGGGCATGACCGAGAAAAGTGTGTCCGGCCAGAGTTAATCGAGCGTGTTGGGTAATAGTAGTGCACCCCTGCAGGGAAGTTATCTATTCGAATAGCCGTGTCCACGGTAATAGGACGCTAATTATTGTATCCCGATCTACTACAAACTAGAACTGGATACTTGTGATACTAAATTGATATAATGGCTCCGGGATCACTTTCTCGCAGGGAGTCGAGGAAGGATCTCTGGGCGTTGCTAATATATACTGGTTACTATATTATATGTTACTCTACTCTCTTCTAATGCTGCAAGACGCTGCAAGATGCTAGTCTTCGATAGGCTAAGCTTCCCCTCTATTCTAGCATTTCTGCAGTTTAGTCCACATATACAGCCCCTTCCCTTTGATACCGATGCATACTTAGCATAGATCTAATGTAAGTCTTGTGAGTACTTTGGATGAGTACTCACGGTTGCTTTGCTACCCCTTTTCCCCCCATACCCGATTGTTGCGATCAGATGACGGAGCCCCGGAGCCAGCTGACCCCGTTGACGACTACTACTACACTGACGGAGCTTACTACTACGTGAAGACCGACGACCAGGAGTAGTTCGGAGGCTCCCAGGCAGGAGGCCTGTGCCTTTTCGATCTAGATGGCGTTGTTTTGCTCAGCCTTCCTAAGGCAAACTTGTCTAATTATGTCTGTACTCAGATATTGTTGCTTCCGTTGACTTATGTATTCGAACCTTCATGGCTTGGCTTGTAATATAAAGCTGTATGCTTTAATTTGTGTCTAGAGTTGTGTTGTGATATCTTCCCGTGAGTCTCTGGTCTTAATCATGCATGTTTGCGTGTATGATTAGTGCACGGTTGAGTCGGGGGCGTCACAAGTTGGTATCAGAGCCGACTGCCTGTAGGAAGCCCCTTTGCAACTCGTTGGCCGAAGTTGAGTCTAGACTTTGAAAAACTATTTTACTAACAGTGTTGTGTGGCTTACGGGCCCACATCGCAAATGGATGGGATTAGGATCTTTTATTCCGCACCTTTACTCTGAGATTTTGATCTCTCTTCTATTCGGGTTAAATATTTTACTGACTCTAACTTTAGGTTCTCGTAACTACTTTCTCCCGGAGAGCCCCTCATTCCAGATGATCGCCTGTTCACCAGAAGATCTGAAAGATACTCTTTGCTGTTTTCCCCGAGACCCTATGTGCCCACCGCTTTTGCAATTCCCTACCACCGATAAATCCCTATGGATAACTACATACATTTGCCGTTCTTACATTCTTTCCCAGTTGCTCTTGTTATTACAAGAAACCCTGAAATACTCTCTGATTTTTTGAGAAGCCTATATGCCCTACTGCCATTGAAATTCCTTGTCGCCTACTTACAATTGTGATAAAGTCCAGGTGTTTGGCAATCCTCGTTAAAATCCTTTGCGATTGTCAGTCCGATCCTATTGACTCAACATGTGTGCGACTACTCGCAATCATCAGTTGATCCCTGGAAATTGTCCTTCCGGCTCAGACGTCATTTTGAACATGAGCTGGTTCTCGGCCAATCAATTTGCGATCGATTGTGCCTCTAAGTCCAGTCAACTTATTCATTCTTTGATCAGAGTGTCTGCTTCTGATCCCCCGATTTGGGAATCGTAATTCATGTGCTTGCATTCTTTCCTCTTCTGGTGGAGTGCCGATACTCATATCAGAACCTTTGTGGACCACCTGATCTTTTGGTGGATTACTACCCAACAGTTCCTTCGAAAATGGGAAGCGAATGAAAGGCTATGAATTGAAGAAGTGGGAGTCGACCTTGAACTTTGTGTTCATGCCCATGGAAATGATGTAGACCGTCACGGAAGCTTCTTGCAAAATATTTATTCAATTGTATAATTCTTCTGGTATCCTTAAATTGATTCCAGGCAGATATGGTTCCGACCATGCTGACTTCATTTGATAACTCCATTCTCGTGCCTCGTCTATTTTTCGACAAGGTTGAAGCATCTACTATCCGCAGATCAACGATTCAATTCAGCTTCTACTCTGATCTACCTTCGAGTATTACCCTCTGGTATCTCAAGGATATCGTGCCATTGCACTACCTCTTATGGATTCTTGCTGGAATAATACTTCTCACCGTTTTAGTCACTCCGCCGGTTTGCATTGTCCGTCACTCGAGAACTCTGACAAGTGACTCAAATCCACACTGTGATTCAGTACCCCTAGTAATTTAGCTGCTGGGAAATTTAAACCCAATCTTGTCATTCCTAGCCTACCGGCTACATCCTTATCATGCTACCATTGACCATGCTACCTCGTCCTTCTTTGTTGCACGAATTCTTCAGACCGTGATCAAGGCTTACGTCGAGTTTTCAACATCACGTTGTTGTCTTGAAAGGCAACTTTGATTCTGAGCTTGCATCTTATCTGTTGCTCCCATAACTTTTCACTTCGTCATTCCCTTACTTAATGTCTTGTCTTGTATATAATGCTCCGCTTGCTCTTGAGAAGGATATACTTGTGTTTAATCATATATTTCCTTTCCGTTGGTTTGGTTAACCTTTCTTGTGATCTATATAATCTAAGCAGTAATAATTCCCTGCTTATGTAAACACCCCGGTGTACAATTCTGTCAGTAAATCCCTATCACTATTGTTGTTGACATTCCGGTAACCACCGATGGACGAGAACTTTGCCTATTGGTCCGCCTCGTTTCAACGAGCAGGAAAATGGTTCTCTTTGTCCCTCGCCCTTGGTACCGACGTTGTTGCCAACATAGCTGACAAGCTATCCTATGACATGCCTTGCTATTGTGACCGTGCAAGATGTCACCGCCCTTCCTACTCTTAATCCACACTAACCACGGTTTCCACAGGACCGAAATCTGGCTCTCCTGCACATCCTTGTTTCCGAAGTATCCTTTACGCTTGGCTCGTATGCATTTCTGCGAGCCTCCTTCCTCGAGATGATCCATTCCGGTATCAGACGCAGTACTTAGGCCTGCTGCTCTGGACCCCTTTCATCATCCGTCATAGGCATCGAATGATTGCCTACCCGCTTGAAATTTCTTATAACTTCTTATAAATGTATCTTGCTCTCGATATATTTCATTTATTCAATTCGAGAGATACTTTCTGCCACTTTCCCCGAGTTATCTCCCAGGTAATCAAACTTTTAGAGGTCCGTTCCTCTGAAGTTACCCCTTATACTTTTCGTAAGTACGATGGAGTTCCCGAAGAAAGGATGACGACTTCATCATGATGACCTGAAGGAGAAAATGAAGACATCAACGAAAAGGATCAACTTCTTCGAGAAGAGCAACCAAGACCGAGAAGGTTCGTTAGAATTTCGTAACCAAATCTTTCCCCCTTACTCTACCCCTTAAATCTCGGGACGAGATTTCTTTTAGTGGAGGAGATTTGTAACACACCCATATATTAACCACAGTGATCACCGTCTGATAATGCCAAGTCACCATGTTTAACAAAGCTTGATCAACATTTGGTTTCATATCTCATTTGAAATTCCACTTCGAATCAAAATTCAAATAGCAAGTGAAATTTGAAAATCTACAAACTTGCAAGCAAAATAGTTCGTCATTTTGTAAATAATCCATATGTAATTATGGTTAAGGAAAACAACCTCACTTGTTTGCTCATTTGGAAGCTAGCATCCAAAACAGTACCCAAAACAGCCCCAATTAAATCAATTCTATTTAAACAAAAATCAAATGGATTCAAATATTCCTCAAACTTCTTGAGACAGTGCTAAATATTGCATAATATTTATTGAGACAAGTTACACATTTTACAAAAGTCTTTTGGAGCAAAAGAAAATGCAAAATAGAAAATACAAAAGAAAACAGAAAAAGGAAAATATAAGAGTTCTACTGTGCACTTAGAGCCTGCTGCTACAGTAAACAGCCCAAGCCCACCAACGGCCTATCCCCTACCTCACGTACAGAGGAGGCAGAGGCCATGGCGCATGCACTGTCCACGCCTTGGATGGCCATGCGCCAGCCATCCGCCGAGTCCCTGGGATGGATAATACCATCCTCATCCCGATGGACAACCCTAGCCCTCTCCTTTCTCCTCCCTCCCGCTGTTTCTTCTCCGCTACGCGCCCGAGCTCGCGCTCGGCATGGACGTCGTCGTCGTCGCGGCCATGGTGCTCCCCGTGCCATGAGAAGATGTCCAGGATGACCGCCACGGTCGACCTCGTCTGTCCTGAGCACCGAATCGAGCCGGGGCGGCCCGTACGCTCGCCATCGAGCTCGTTTCCGTCGCGTACATCGCTGTCGTTTGTCGCCGTTCCGGTCCACCCCGACCCTCCCCGAGCACGCCACCGGACTCGCGGTGAGTTCCTCCTCCGAATCCCCCTTACCGCAGTCTCGATCCGTCACCGTAGTCGCCTGTACGAGCCGGCGGCCGCCATGGACGAAGCTCGGCGTCCGCGTACGCGTGTACTACTGCTCCTCCTAGCTGCTGCTATTCTGCTGCTCCTGCTAGCGCTGTTCTGCTGCTGCTATTGGCTGCGCTGCTATGGCTCGTTGCTCTTGCTCTACTGTTGCTACTATGCCGCCGCCGCTGCTGCTCATGCTGATGCATTGCTTGCCGCTGCTGCCCTGCTACTTGCGCTGCTGCTTTGCTGGCTGCTTGCGCAGCTGCTCTGCTGCTCGCTATGCCGCCGCCTGCTGCCCGCTGCTGCCGCCGCTAACCGCCGCCGCCGCCGCCTCCTGCTCCCCGCGCCGCTGCTCGCCGCGGTCGCCCCTGGCCGGCCGCCCTCTGCTGGTGCACGCGCACGCAGTTTCCCCCACAGTGGCCGGCTGGGCCACTGCCATGTGGGGCCGTCTTAAATAAAAAAAAGAGATAAAAAATAAAAATAAAAGAAATAATTAATAAAATAATTAATTAGTTAATTAATTAATTAGTAATTAGCCTAATTACTCACTGACAGGTGGACCCCAAGTCAACCTTTGACCAGTCAACGGGTCAACGTTGACTGCTGACTGGGCAGTCAACGGGGCCCACTGTCAGCCTCTGGTGCACTGCTGGGTGCACTGGACCGGGTGCACCTAGCATTTTCATGTGTATTTTCGAATTTAATTTAAATTCCAGAAAATGATTAAAACTTTGAAAAATCGTATAAAATAAACCGTAACTCGGATGAAAATAATTTATATATGAAAATCGATCAGAAAAATATAACGAATCCGAATATGTCATCCACATGCATGGCAAACATCATTATCACAATGAACATTGAACTTTGGCAACCGGATCAATACCAAGAATAATACCTGGAGCCGGGAAAATATTCTCAAATATTTTCCCGCTTCATTTAAAATGCCTAGTAATGCAATAGATCACACCATCGCCCCTTTTTGCCATGCCATGCATAATGTTGCATTTCATTGCCCGAGTTATTTATTTCCGTTCCCGCTTTATTTTCCGGTAGACCATGAGACTCCGGTAGACCAGGAGTACGGTTACACCACCGACGATCCCTATTTCACTGCAGAGCTTCCAGGCAAGCAAACCCCCCTTGATCATTCCTATATCACCCATTCTTTCCCTCTCATGCTTGCATTAGATTTTGCTACTGTATTCGATAGCTCCTATTCTGATGCATAGCCTGCTTTGGTAACCTGCTATTGTTACTGTACCTGTATATCCTATATACTTAGTATAGGTTGGTTAGTGATCCATCAGTGGCCCCACACCCTTGTCCGTGTTGCTAGCTAGATTATCGGGCCGTGATCCCCTTTGGGCGAGGATCGCGGGAATGCTTACACTATTATGCTACTATGTTGTTACGGGGCTGAAGGGCAGGTGGTACCATACAGTAAGAGATGGACCTGAGTCCCGACAGCTCCTTACCAAAGTCGGGTCGGCTCCAAGAGCATCCGCGAGTGAATACAAAAGTCGGGATGGCCCGGAGAGCGCCCGCGAGCGGAACGATAGGGCAGGTGGAGACCACCTAGGAGAGAGGTGGGCCTGGACCCTGGTCGTTGGACCACGGGTTACCAAGTCGGTGCGACAGGGAGTCGGAGGTGAGCCTTGAGCCCTGTTCGTGTCCGCGAGTTACTAATAACACACTTAATGGATTTGGGTATTTGATCTGAGATGGCCACTGGCCTATACGCACTACCACCACGTGGGATAATGGTTTAATGGAGCCCTCTGCGCCGTATGTATCAGCCGAAAGCTCTGTCAGACGTCCAGTTCAACATTGTGGCACGGTCGGATCGTGCCATCCAGGAGGAGGTGGCGCTGGTATCCACCCTGCTCACAACGACCCGGAGTGCAAAGGGCGATGGGCCCAAGACCCTTGAGCGCTTAGCATGTAGACCGGCAGGGACCTCTCTGCGGAGCCTAGGTAGGACTATGTCATGTCGATCAGCCGAGGCCGGGCATGACTGAGAAAAGTGTGTCCGGCCAGAGTTAATCGAGCGTGTTGGGTAACAGTAGTGCACCCCTGCAGGGAAGTTATCTATTCGAATAGCCGTGTCCACGGTAATAGGACGCTAAGTGTTGTATCCCGATCTACTACAAACTAGAACTGGATACTTGTGATACTAAATTGATATAATGGCTCCGGGATCACTTTCTCGCAGGGAGTCGAGGAAGGATCTCTGGGCGTTGCTAATATATACTGGCTACTATATTATATGTTACTCTACTCTCTTCTATTGCTGCAAGACGCTGCAAGATGCTAGTCTTCGATAGGCTAAGCTTCTCCTCTATTCTGGCATTTCTGCAGTTTAGTCCACAGATACAGCCCCTTCCCTTTTATACCGACGCATACTTAGCATAGATCTAATGTAAGTCTTGCGAGTACTTTGGATGAGTACTCATGGTTGCTTTGCTACCCCTTTTCCCCCCATACCCGATTGCTGCGATCAGATGACGGAGCCCCGGAGCCAGCTGACCCCGTTGACGACTACTACTACACCGACGGAGCTTACTACTACTACGTGAAGACCGACGACTAGGAGTAGTTCGGAGGCTCCCAAGCAGGACGCCTGTGCCTTTTCGATCTAGATGTCGTTGTTTTGCTCAGACTTCCTAAGGCAAACTTGTCTAATTATGTCTGTACTCAGATATTGTTGCTTCCGCTGACTTATGTATTCGAACCTTCGTGGCCTGGCTTGTAATATAAAGTTGTATGCTTTAATTTGTGTCTAGAGTTGTGTTGTGATATCTTCCTGTGAGTCTCTGGTCTTGATCGTGCATGTTTGCGTGTATGATTAGTGCACGGTTGAGTCGGGGGCGTCACAATAGAACTCCAAGAAGATCGAGGAGAACATTGTATTGAAGATCAAAAAAAGAGAAGAAGCCATCTACTAGCTATGGACCCGTAGGTCTGTGGTGAACTACTCACACATCATCGGAGGGGTAGCAAGGTAGATGTAGATGCCCTCCGCGATCGATTCCCCCTCCGGCAGGGTGCCGGAAAAGGCCTCCAGATGGGATCGCGGAAGAACAGAAGCTTGCAGCGGTGGAAAAGTTATTCGAGGTGGTTCTCTGTTGGTTTCCCAATATTTGAGAATTTATAGAAGTGGAATTAGGTCAAAAGGAGCCACGCGAGGCCCACAACACATCTTGGCGCGCCCCCCTGGGGCGCGTGGGGTTGTCTTGTCACCTCCTCGTGAGGCTTTTGGTCTCCTCCCAAAGCTTCTAGGGTCTCTTTTGTCCAGAAAAAAATCATCAAAAAGTTTCATAGCGTTTGGACTTCGTTTGGTACTGATTTCCTGAAAAACCAAAAACAAGCAGAAAACAACAACTAGCACTGAGCACTAGGTTAATAGGTTAGTCCCAAAAAATGATATAAAATAGCATATAATTGCATATAAAACATCCAAGATTGATACTATAATAGCATGGAACAATAAAAAAATTATAGATACGTTGGAGACGTATCAGCATCCCCAAGCTTAATTGCTACTCGTCCTCGAGTAGGTAAATGATAAAAACAGAATTTTTGATGTGGAATGCTACCTAACATGTTTATCATGTAATCTCTTTTTACGGTATAAATATTGAGAAGTGATGAATTAACAACATCAACATAATAATATCCATGAATATAAGAAACATAATCATTAAACTTTTAAAATATACGATCCTTAACAGATGTTATTCCCCCCTCATTTTATCATGTTAGCATGGCATGACTCCACCTTCACTGCATAAATATAAATCATGAGCACCCCGGTGTTAAACCAGGCAATTGGATCGTACTTCTAACGCGCTTCAGCATTTTTAACTTCACGCAATACATGAGCGTGAGCCATGGACATAGCACAAGTGGAATAGAATGCGGTGATACGGATAAATAGGAGAAGTCAAAAAGGAAGATAGTCTCGCATCGACGCGGCTAATCAACGGGCTTTGGAGATGCCCACCAATTGATGTCAATGCGAGGAGTAGGGATTGCCATGCAACGGATGCACTAAGAGCTATAAGTATATGAAAGCTCAAACTGAAACTAAGTGGGTGTGCATCCAACTTGCTTGCTCATGAAGACCTCGGGCATTTGAGGAAGCCCATCATCGGAATATACAAGCCAAGTTCTATAATGAAAAAATCTCACTAGTATATGAAAGTGGCAACTCAGGAGACTCTCCATATGAAAACATGGTACTACTCTGAAGCACAAGTGTGGAAAAGGATAGTAACATTGCCCCTTCTCTCTTTTTCTCTTTTTTTGCTGGGCTCTTTTTGTCCTCTTTTCTTTTTTCGTCCGGAGTCTCATCCCGACTTGTGGGGGAATCACAGTCTCCATCGTCCTTTCCTCACTGGGACAATGCTCTAATAATGATGATCATCACACTTTTTATTTACTTACAACTCGATACTAGAACAATATGACTCTATATGAATGCCTCTGGCAGTGTACCAGGATGTGCAATGATCTAGAGTAACATGTATAAAAATGATGAACGATGGCTGAGCCACAAATACTATGTCAGCTATATGATCGTGCAAAGCAATATGACAATGAAGATGTGTGTTATATAAACGGAACGGTGGAAGTTGCAGGACAATATATCTCGGAATGGCTATGGAAATGCCATAATAGGTAGGTATGGTGGCTGTTTTGAGGAAGATATAAGGAGGCTTATGTGTGATAGAGCGTATCATATCACGGGGTTTGGATGCACTGGCGAAGTTTGCAAGGACTCTCGAGGTGAGAAAGGGCAATGCACGGTACCGAAGAGGCTAGCAAATTGCAGAAGGGTGAGAGTGCGTATAATCCATGGACTCACATTAGTAATAAAGAACTCACATACTTATTGCAAAGCCTATTAGCCCTCAAAGCAAAGTACTACTCACATGCCCCTAAGGAGGAGGTTGGTAGGAGTTAACCATCGCGCACCCCCGATTGTAACAGCACTCAAGGATTTCATTTCAGACCTAAGAATGCTCGGACATCCTCACCATGACATGACCAACACTTAGATGAACAGTCAATAACAAACTCTAATACCAATATTACTACTAACCAATGATCATGAACCTATATCCTTTCATATTATGACATCAATATCATTAAACCACACGTTTCATATTTAGTGATCTACATGAAAGTTTTTATTATATCCCTCTTGAATACCTATCCTTTATGGACCAATCTTATAACCCGTGCAAATTGCCATTACTATTCATTAGACTCTCTAAAATATATAAGTGAAGCACTAGAGCAACTGCCTAGCTCAAAAGATATAAGTGAAGCACATAAAGTATTCTAACAAATCATGATAAATGTGTGTCCCTCTCAAAAAGTGTGTTCAGCAAAAGATGATTGTGGAAAACTAAAAAGCAAACAATGAAAAGAAAACTATAGCACACGATGCTCCAAGCAAAACTCATATCACGTGATGAATAAAAATATAGCTCCCAGTGATATACCGATAGATTGTCGATGAAAGAGGGGGTGCCTTCCAGGGCATCCCCAAGCTTAGATGCTTGGGTCTTCCTTGAATATTACCTTGGGGTGCCTTGGGCATCCCCAAGCTTAGGGTCTTGCCGCTCCTTATTCCTTCATCCATAGTGATCTCACCCAAAACATGAATACTTCAGCACACAAAACTCAACAGAAACCTCGTGAGATCCGTTAGTATAACAAATAAATCTTAAACTTTAGGTACTGTTATAAATTGATTCATATTTAATTCTTGCCAAATGCTACTGTACTTTAACTTCTCCATGACTTATACCCCCTGATATAATCCATAGCAACATTAAAATAAGCGAACTATGCAATAGAAAACATAATCCGTCTAAAACAAAACAGTTTGTAAAGATCTAATTAAAAGTCATACTTCTGTAACTCCAAAAATTATGAAAAGTTAGGGCAAGGCAAACAATTCATATTGCAATACTGTGTAAAAAATTCAAGATTATTTGCGTTCCAGTACAGAATAGAAATTCCAGAACTGGGTGCAAAACTTTTTGTTTTTCAAACAACATCCATTATGCTATCATCCAAATCATCCTAAAGGCATTACTTGGCACAAACACTAATTAAAAGATAAAAACACAATCATAACAGTAGCTAAAATTGTGTGACACAAGAAAAATAAAAATTGCAATAAAGATAAATATTGAGTTGCCTCCCAACAAGCGCTATTGTTTATGCCCCTAGCTAGGCATAATGCATAGTTTCAAATATTATCATCCTTCAAATTAATTCCATAGGTGGCCCTCATAATAGATTCATATGTTGGCTTAATTCTCTTTCTAGGTAAGTGTTCCATCCCTTTATTTAGTGGGAATTGGAATCTTATATTGCCTTCTTTCATGTCAATAATAGCACCTATGGTTCGTAGGAAAGGCCTACCAAGTATTATAGGACAAGATGGATTACATTCAATATCAAGCACAATAAAATCCACGGGTACATAATTTCTATTAGCAAGAATAAGCACATCATTTATTCTACCCAATGGTTTTTTAATAGTTGAATCCGCTAAATGTAAATTAAGGGAACAAGCATCCATATTGGTGAGACCTAGAACGTCACATAAAGATTTTGGTATAGTAGAGACGCTAGCACCTAGATCACACAAAGCATTACATTCATAATCTTTAATTTTTACTTTAATGGTAGGTTCCCATTCATTATGCAATTTTCTAGGTATTGAAACTTCCAACTCTAGCTTTTCTTCATGAGCTTTTACCATAGCTTCTACGATATGTTTAGTAAAAGCTTTATTTTGTTCGTAGGAATTAGGTGAATTTATCATGGATTACAACAAGGAAATACATTCAATTAAAGAGAAACTTTCATAATTAAAGTCCTTGTAATCCAAAGTAGTGGGCACATCACTATTTACAGTCTGGACCTTTCCAAACCCACTTTTATCGTTTTTATCATTAAGATCATCACCCTCCGAATAATTGGGACACCTTCTAGCTAAAGTTGACTCATCTCCAGTCCCTTTTTCACCAAGTTTTATATTATTAAACAAAGATTCAATAGGTGAGACACCAATCATTTTAATATCCTCATCATTACTAGGATAAAAACCAGGTAGAATAGCTTTTTCTAAAAATTCTCGCTTAGCTCTCAACTTAGCGGTTCTCTCTTTACTTTCATTAATGGAGACATAGATAGCTTTAATAGACTCATTAATATCATGCTTGGGTTGCAAAGTTTTAGTTTTATGATTTTCCACATCATGAGCAATTCTATCCATGTTCCTAGACATATCATCAACTTTATTTAATTTTTCTTCTACCATAGCATTGAAAATCTTTTGAGAATTAATAAATTATTTAATATTGTTCTCAAGATCAGTAGGTATCCTATTATTATTATTATTATTATTATTATTATATGAATTACCATAATTATTAGAGGAATTTCTGGGAAACGGTCTAGGATTGAAATTCCCTTTATAAGCATTGTTGTTGAAATTATTTCTAGAGACAAAATTCACATCAATAGCATCATTATTTTGTTCAATCAAAGTAGATAATGCCACATCATTAGGATCAACATGAGCATTTTTACTAGCAAGCATTTTCATAATTGCATCCACTTTATCACCCAAAGTAGAGACTTCTTCGACATAATTTACCTTCTTACCAGTTGGAGCTCTTTCGGTGTGTCATTGAGAGTAATTTGTCATAATATTATCAAGTAGTTTTATAACTTCTCCTAATGTAATTTCCATAAAAGTACCACCTGCAGTAGAGTCTGGAAGATTGCTAGAAACAAAGTTTAGTCCCGCATAGAAATTTTGTATAATCATCCATAAACTTAAACCATGAGTGGGACAATTTCTAATCATTAATTTCATTCTTTCCCATGCTTGTGCAACATGTTCTTATTCAAGTTGCTTAAAATTCATTATTTGATTTCTTAGGGAAATAATCTTAGCAGGAGGAAAAATACTTGGCAATAAAAGCATCCTTACACTTATCCCAAGAATCAATACTATTGCGAGGCAAGGATGAAAACCAAGTTTTAGCATGATCTCTTAGTGAGAACTGAAATAATTTCAACTTAATAATATCATTATCCACATCTTTTTTCTTTTCCATATCACATAATTCAACAAAAGTATTAAGATGGGAAGCAACATCTTCATTAGGAGTTCCAGAAAATTGTTCTTTCATAACAAGATTTAGCAAAGCAGCATTAATATCATAAGACTCCGCACTAGTGGCAGGAGGAGCAATTGGAGTACTAAAAAAATCATTATTATTAGTATTTGAAAAGTCACACAACTTGGCATTTTCTTGAGACATAGCGACAAAGCAAGCAAACGAGCAAATAAAAATATTTTTGTGTTTTTTATGAGAAGTGGGGGAGATGAAAATGAGAGGCAAATGCAAATAAAAAGGCAAATAAAAAGGCAAATAAAAAATAGAGCAAGTAGATGATAGTTTATGTGAAGGTACTTGATAGGTTTTGATGATGTCTCCCTGGCAACGGCGCCAGAAATTCTTCCTGCTACTTGTGAGCTGCGTTGGGATTTTTCCCGAAGAGGAGAGGAGATGCAACACGGTAGAGATAAGTATTTCCCTCAGTGAGAACCAAGGCATCAATCCAGTAGAAGAATCACGCAAAGCCTCATGAACATAACCTGCACACACAAAACCAAATACTTGCACCCAACGCGGGCAAGAGGGTCGTTAGTCCCCTTGAACTCGTTACTTGCAAGGATTAAATCTCGTAGTGGTAGATACATAAATTGCAAAAGAAAATAAAAGAAAGAAAATTGCAGCAAGGTATTCTTAGTTTTCTTATTATGATCAAAGTAGACCCGGGGGCCATTGTTTTCACTAGAGGCTTCTCTCTCGAACACATAGCATACGATGGGTAAACAAATTACTGTTGGGCAATTGATAGAAAAGCGCATAGTTATGATGGATTCATGGCAATGATCATGTATGTAGGCATCACGTTCGAAACAAGTAGACCGACTCCTGCCTGCATCTACTATTATTACTCCACCCATCGACGGCTATCCAGCATGCATCTAGGGTATTAAGTTAATGAAAACGGAGTAACGCCTTAAGCAAGATGACATGATGTAGACAAAGTAAACCCAATCAATATGAATAAACCCCATTGTTTTACCCTTAATGGCAACAATACCAATACGTGTCTTGTACCTTTCTGTCACTGGGATATAGAACACCGCAAGATTGAACCCATTACAAAGCACCTATCCCGCTGAAGATAAATAAATTTAGTTGGCCAAACCAAACGGATAGATCGGAGAGAAATACAAAGCTATAAAAATCATGCATAATAAAGTTCAGAAAAGACTCAATTACATCTCATGAATAATCTGATCATAAACCCACAATTCATCGGATCCCAACAAACACACCGCAAAAGAAGATTACATCGAATAAAACTCCAAGAAGATCAAGGGGAACATTGTATTGAAGATCAAAGAGAGAGAAGAAGCCATCTAGCTACTAGCTATGGACCCGTAGGTCTGTGGTGAACTACTCACACATCATCGGAGGGGCAGCAAGGTTGATGTAGACGCCCTCCGTGATCGATTCCCCCTCCGGCAGTGTGCCAGAAAAGGCCTCCAGATGGGATCGCGGAAGAACAGAAGCTTGCGGCGGCGGAAAAGTTATTCGAGGTGGTTCTCTGTTGGTTTCCCAATATTTGAGAATTTATTGAAGTGGAATTAGGTCAAAAGGAGCCACGAGGGGCCGACAAGACATCTTGGCGCGCCCCCCTGGGGGCGCGTGGGGTTGCCTTGTCCCCTCCTCATGAGGCTTCTGGTCTCCTCCCGAAGCTTCTAGGGTCTCTTTTGTCCAGAAAAAAATCATCAAAAAGTTTCGTAGCGTTTGGACTTCGTTTGGTACTGATTTCCTGAAAAACCAAAAACAAGCAGAAAACAACATCTGGCACTAGGCACTAGGTTAATAGGTTAGTCCCAAAAAATGATATAAAATAGAATATAATTTCATATAAAACATCCAAGATTGATACTATAATAGCATGGAACAATAAAAAATTATAGATACGTTGGAGACGTATCAGTAAGCCTTCAAGGTAGACTTCCAAAACCTTCACATACTTGTTCTGTGGCACTCCACAAATTCTTCTTGGATGCTCGGAACTTGATGCCTAACCATCTGGAAGATCACTGTCTTCAAAGGTAACAAGCGTCCGATCACATAGGACAATTTCTTTAGTGATGCTCAATCACTTGGGGCTTTTTGGTGTTTGGGTTTTTCCTCACTTAGGATTCTCTCAAGTTTGTTAGAGGATGGGTTGGTCTACTTGACACTTATCAAACATTCACTCGGAGCAGCCAACCAACTATTGGTTGTGGGGGGCAGCTATTTATAGCCTGGGGCAACCCGACATGATAAGACCATCATGCCCGTCGAACATGACTGCTGTCAGGATAAGGATCCACTCGACAGTTGGTGCTTGCGCAACAATGGTCGAAAATTTGAAATCTCAAATTCCTCATGGTAGGAGAGTCACACTGGTGAAATCCTAACTCTTTAGTCAGACCAATTTCGTTAGCGACTAGAAGAACTTTGTCTCTGTCGCTGAAGAACTTGACTACACACTGCAAGAGATTTGAAAAGTCTTCACTCGAAGAAATAGGTAGGTTTGGCTTTGAGCATCACTTCGAAAATAAGCCTATGTATCACCTAGACCCCCTTTAGCAGTACGGTGTTTCCTATGACTCAAATAAAGAAGAAAGAAACTACGAAAACAAAGTCTTCAAGCATCCAATTCTTCACTTCAATTTCTTCAAAGGGCGCACCTATTTCTTCAATGTAAACATACATTTTTAGGGGTCGTCTTTCATGGTTAAACCAAATCTTCAAGGACTTTATCTCCTGTGTATACTCACAAACACATTAGTCCCTTAACCCATTTGTCTTCAATACTCCAAAATCACAAAGGGGGCACTAGATGCACTTACAATCTCCCCCTTTTTGGTGACTGATGAAAAACTGGTTAAGTTTTCAATGGGGATAAATAATAAGTTGTGAATATAAAAGTATGAAGATTTTGATTCCAGGATATAGAAGAACTCCCCCTGAAGATGTGCATATGAAGAATTTGCTTCAGATTGCAAATGCACATGGCAGGTTGTAATTGTGGAGATCTCCCCCTATATCTTGGGATCCAATAGAGTGCATTGAATAGATAGTATGAAGGAATTGCAATGCACAATGAAAAGTGGCATCTGACGAATTTCAGCATGCATATGTATAACCTTAAGGAAACATGCAGGTAAAATAGTTCAAAACAGTGAGACCACCACCGGACATAAGTTTACAACTTGTTACAATAAAACATCATCTGAAGAACGAGAGTTGTAACTTAAGCAAAACAGACCATATAAAAGACCTGCTTCAAGACTAACTCAAATCCCCCCTTGTCATCAAATGACCAAAAGGAGACGAAATTCAGATCTAACGCCCCTGAAGAAAATCATGTCGATGAAGGAGGAGGAGCGCTAGCGTCGATGTTGGGGTCACGAGTTCTTGAAGCACCGAAAGCAGTTTCGTCGACATCCTCATTTTCATTAGTTGCCCTGGATGAAGAATATGATTCCGGAGTGAGCTGAGGAACTTGGCATTTCTTGAGTGTCTTCTTGGGAGGGTACGACCAGTCAAAGTCCTATTGAAATCCAAGCTCCTTGAGTTCTTCATCGGTCTTGAGATGAGAGAGGATAGCGTAGGCCCGACAAAAGTTTCACGGGCATAATAGTGGTTTTTCTTCACTTAGTTTTGCGTTACAGTCATGTTGTGAAGAATTGAAGCAAACTGACATCAAACCCAGTCATGATTCCTGTCTATCTTCTGGTGAATGCTGATAAGCAGTTCACGATTAGTCATGATGCGAGGAGCTTCAGCAAGAGGTTCTTCATGGGAAGTGTGAGCTCTGGTATCTTGAGAAACATTTTCATCACCCGTGGATTGAGAAGCAGGTTGGCGTAATTGGCCATCTAGAGGGTGAAGACCTTCAGCAATCACAGTTTTGCCTTTGCCTAGAGCTGAAGAAATAGTGTTCTGAAGAACTTCCACAGGCGGCAGGTAACTGAGGTGATTCTGACAATCAACCTGGTAATGAATAGTAGTCCAGATTCTATTGAATCTCATTATCCATGGAGCGTATGGCTTCAAGTCAAACGGAGACTGCGCCACTGTTGCCAAAGTCCTCACAAAGAAACGATGGGCATCGAAAGGAATGCCATGGATGATATTGAATAACAAGTTCTTCATGATTCCCACAACTTCATCAATGTTGGAATTGTGACCTTTGATTGGACCGAGGTCTTGGCGAGAATATGATAGACTGTCTGTGGCACATAGAGAAAATCCTTCATGAGGAATTTGGTCAGAGGAGCTTCACCTTCAGCCAACGGCTTCATGAGCACTTGCATCATATGATTTGGTAGTTATGGTTGCTCACAGATGTGTTGGACATTCTCTGGAGGAATGTTGAGAGGCAATGCACGAAGCAATTCACTTACAAGGGCCTTGTAGTGAGCATTTTCTGACATCAAGTCAATGGCCCAAGAGTGATAGTCCTCAACATCTCCTAATAGATGAATGGTGGCATAGAACTAAAGAATGAGCTCTTCATTCCAATCGCACACATCAGAGGAGAATGCAAGAAGTCTAGCATTATGTAGAACATTTAGCACAAGAGTAAAGCATGTAACTGACTCCATATCCACATGAGGAATGTGACAATGCGGGAAGACTTTTGCCTTGTCAAATAGCAGTGATGCATAGAAATTCATCTGATGAGTTGTCCAGAAGCGAACTCTTCTGATCTTTGCAGAATCATATGGAGATTCACCAATGAAGAAGTTCTTCTCAGTGAAGAATTCGGCACTGTTGAATTTTGGCCTTCAGCAACCCCTTCTAATCTTTGGCATAGTAGGCTTGGGCTGAAAATTTACCTTGTTAGGCCTCACGTCCAAGACGGGGCGAGGTGAGCCTGTTGAATTATTCTTGTCTGTGACCAAGTTAACCTTGGCTACTTCTTCAGCAGTTGCAAGTGGCACTGTTTCAGTGTCAATTGAATGCACAAACGCTTTAGGATGAACTGGCACATTTGCTTCACCTGCAGCAGCCACATGTGCTTCAGTTGTTTGGGCTTGCTGAGTAGCTTCATCTGACACTCTTCATAACCACCATGGATCTCTTCAGTTTGGCTCAGAGATTGGGGCATTTGCATCACTGGAGTGGTGAGTGGAGAATTTGGGTCAGCAGCTTCCCAAAATTTGTCATGGATGAGTGGAGTGGTGGAACCATCAATGTCCACATCATCTTCTTCTTCTTCAACACCAGCCTCTTCAGCAGTTAACCGAGGCTGGGGCGATGATACCATTCGAGATGAAGTATTGTCTTCAACCACGATTTCTTCATCCATCTGCTCTGTGGAAGCAGTAGAGTGGTCTTCATCTTCACGTTCTTCAGAGAACGGAATGATTCGGTGATCAGTAACAATAGTAGTGGGTGGCCCTATGGCCAATAGTTCAACATAGTCTGGCTCAGCTGAAGAACTTGGTGTAGTCTTCCTCTTCTTCATGGCCTCATTTTCTGCAGCCTTGTTTGTGACACCCTGATTTTGGCAACTTTTTCTTTTCAAATTTTTTCTGGTTTATTTGTCATTTGTTGGTTTTTGGAACCAAATCATTTGACTTTGGACTTGAGGATTCTTTGGATTTCTCTTTAAGTGATCCAACACCCTCAACATCTTGCCAAAACCTTGTCTTATACCCTCTGATCAAAACCCTAATTTCTATTCTCTCAAAATAATTCATTTATCCCTTTGGATATGCTTATTCTCACTATGGGTTGTGAAGCAACCTATAGCTCTGCTGATTAGAAAAATTCCAAATTGATCCCACATCTTCTTGAGATCATCTACTCCCACAATCTTCAAAAATATTTCATTGGCCAGTACAAAATTTGGTCCGGAATATTCCTTTTATCTTCTGGACATAATTGACCCTTTGTGAAGCAACATATATTTCTATGCCTCAAAAATTCTCAAATAATTTCCTGAGGTACTAGGGGTCATATCTTGCCACAATATCCAAAAACATCTCCTAGTCCAGTACAAATTTCCAGCAAAAATATTCTGCCAAGCTTCTGCTTATTTCAAACCTTTGTGAAGGAAGTACCAGCTAGAGGCACCCATTTGAGCTGAAATTTTTATGGCATCTTGTCTTCATCAAATAACTCCCAAGTACCAAATTTCAGCCTCAGAAGATCATTCATATGAGTGCTACTTCCTCAATAAGTTTCTGGACCAGTATGGGGTTTGTACATGAACTATGTGCAAATCTTTGCAAAAATCTCTCAAAACCTGCCTACAGATAGTCCTTCCAATCTAGATCATCCCAGACAAGTCTCTTGGCTCCATCTCCAACTCATCCATGCTCTGGATCCCTCCTAAGTTTCTGTTCAGAAACTATACCTGATGCTACCACTCGATTCAGAGTGTATCTAGCCGAACCAGAGGCACCGGGAGGCTGGGTGATCCAGGGTCGATGCACTGGATAATGTGCGCCAGGCGTGCGTGGCCTCCAGGTGCCAGCACCCATGGTGAGCACGGCACTGGCATGCCTGTGCCCGCGCTCTGTGCGCCGACCGCGTCGGACGCGACTACTCCATCTGTCCCGCGTCGCTGTACCATGTCCCCTTGCGCCGACCACCTCTCCTCCATCCACCTGGACCGCCTAGGCCCTTCCCCCTCACCGGCAGCGAGATTGCCGGATACGGCCACCGCGCGCCATGGGTGGCACAGTGGCAGTACGGCTGCTGCGCTAGCTGGCTTCTTCTCCGCGAGCCGTCCTCTCATGCATTAACTCCACTGAGCTCACCCGTCACTTTGCCCCACCTTGCGACGGCCAGCTCACCGTCCTTGCTCCGGCGATGTGGCCACAGCGCCGCCCGGCTCCAGAACCCTCCTCCCCTGCCTATAAATAGCTTGCCCCGCCCCTCCTAGCTCCTCATCGCCCTCCACCACCTCCCAATCGAGCTCTAGCTCGCCGAGCCAAGGCCGAGAGGCCCTCTGGCCTTGCATCTCACCGGAGCTCCGCCGCCAAGCCAACCTCGCCTCGCCTCTCTTCCAGACCACTCCAGCCTTCCCCAAGCCCACGATCGAGCTTAGGGCAGTCGCCTGACCCTGCCTGACCTCTTCCCTGGCCGAGGTGCTGTCGGAATTGACAACTCCGACGACACCTGAGAGCAGCCGCCGCCGGAGAAGAAGAGGGCGACGCCGTTAGGCCGTCTCTGGAGACGCTGCTGGTACAGGGAGGACTGCCGTCGTGCGCTCGTTCCATCCCCGCAGTCGCTTGACCTCGCCGCCGTCGCTATTGTCGGTGATCGCCGTCGGTGAGCCGCCCTGCTACTGTTCTCCCTCTCTTTCTCTGTTTAAACCCAGCCCGGCCCCACCTGTCAGCCTCTCTCCTCGCGCGCCGAAGCGGTATAAGTGGAAGCGTACTCCAGGAGTACGTCTTCGACGTGGCCCACTGAGGAATTTTCTTATTTTCTGTTTTCTTTTTATTTATTCCAATTTGACCAGCAACTTTGACCAGCCCTATCTTTTAAACTACAAGTCCAAATCAAGTGATTCTTTTTGCTATGATTTTGTATTGAGCCTCTCTATTTTCTGACCAAGTTTGGTATTTTTCCAATGTTCACAATTTTTTTGGCAAACAAAAAGGCTTTATGTGACATTTTATTTTGCCATTTAAAAATACTTTTAGAGGGAAACTACTGTGGAATTGAAGACCAGGAGTTTGTTGATCTCTCACTTGAGCAAGGCAAGCCACATCTTCCATTGCATAATGCATAGCAATAGTATTGGCTTTTTAATGAATTATATTGCATTTAATTTAATTTAAATATGCTAAGTCCTACATGGATGATATTTTGCACAAATTCAACATAGTTAGGTGTGACCAGCAACTTTATATGTTAAATTCACTTCGATGGTTAATCGAGTGCCACCGACCCGGACTTACTCGTGCAGCCACATCTGCCGGAATGGGACGGCCTTGACTTGGTCTGGCCATGTGCTCTTTTACCGATACCACCAAAGAGGGGAGGTTATGCGTGCGTGCTGCCCTGATCAGGTAGGCGACGATAACCTCGTGAGCCCAAGTTGAGTTATTTGCCGGCGTCCCCGTTTGGGACAGTTTAGTTGGCCACGACGGTGGCAGGTGTCAGGAGTGACATAGGGGCCACCCAGGGCATGACTCGGACGGGGGATGATTGTCAGTGGTATGATAGAAGGGTCGCGGGTTAGGCAAGTCTCTTTGGACGAAGGTCCATGGTGTGGGTAAAGTGCGCAAGCTCTGCAGAGTGTAAGAATCTATTCGAATAGCCGCGTCCACGGTATTGGACACAGTCCGTACTAGGTCACACTATGTGGTCAACCGTAACAATGATAATAATGATGGAAGAACTCGTCTCATGCTCGGAAGTGACCGATGGGTCACGAATGTTTCGGGGGTCATGTGTGAGCCTGGAAGAGAGTAAATTGGTAACCGTAACCGTAATTGAGCATTTCAACTATTTAATATAATCCTTGCCATGCTGTTGTTTGCTGCATTGTTTTGGTTACTGTGAGCTTGCGAGTACATTCCAAGTACTCACCTGGCGTATCATGCCAGATGCAGGAAAAGCCGGAGTTGGAGATCCCGACGGTTCGTGCTACCCTAACTAGGTCGTGTCCCAGCAGTGTCCCTTTGGGATGGAGTTTCCCACTCGATGTTCCGCTACGCTGTAGTCTTACCACTAGTACCGAGGCCCTTGTATGTTTCATAAATAATGTAGATACTGTCATAGCACGAGTAGTGCTTCTGGCCTCGCTATCCTATGTAATATCCAAGCTTGTACCCGTACCATATCAATAAAAGATCAGTTTTGTTCTGTTCCAAGTTGTTGTGTGTTTCCAGAAGACATGATCTCTGGGTTGGGAACACAAGGTAAACCGGTCCTCTGAGCCGGTGTGCCACAACGCTTGGTATCAGAGCCGTGCTGACTGTAGGACACCCTAGTTAACCCCGCGCTAGAAACACGATTAGCGTAGAGTCTTGGTGTGCCTTGTTTGCTGCATTTGCTTGTTACATAGCATGCATCTCGATTCATTTGTTTTACTAACCGCTGGTTTGATGAGTATAGATGGCACCAGTTCCATACCACTACAACCATGAGCCGGCACCGTTCACCTTTCCAGTACTACTTCGCAGCGTCTGGCTTCGACTGTATCCCAACGGCGAAGACCCAGTGTACCAGGTGTTTCGAGAGTAGCTTGCAGACTCGGTGTACGAGTATCACGCTAAGGCTTTCCTTACCGCGAGCTCCGAGATCGGCAGCTACTCCCGCTCTTCCAAGGGCGGAACTGCTTCTACTCCCGATCTGGCGATCCAGTTTGCTACGATGGAGGCTCTCACTGACTTGCGCTTCCTTAAGGTCGAGATGCAGACACACCCAGGTTTCTTCCACTACCCCACCCTGTCGCCTACGATAGGGCGAGTCCTTTTTGCACCTGTTGATCCGGCGAGTGATCGTGCAACTCGTGTTTTATCCCATTACCTGAACGCCAGTTATCGTATGATCATTTCCTTGGCCGAGGAGCTATCTCGTGTTCAAGAGGCACTTGCCGCTGCTACTGCAGCACAGTCTCCTCCTCCTCCTGCGTTCTCACCTATGTACACACCGCCAGTTCCACCTCCACGTATGCCTGAGACTCCTTCCAGCTCGTTCGGACAGCCAGGCACTTCGTCTAGTACCCGACGCGAGACCCCAGCTGAGTGGGCCTTGTTGCTAGCCACTCCAGCTGCTCCGATGCTGAGGCGTCGTGCTTCTTCTTCCTCAGAGGGAGAACCTTCCCGTCAGCGTCGTCGTGTTTCCTTTGATCCGGAGGACGTGATCCACATCATCAGTTCCGATTCTGAGACAGGATCAGACGATGAGGAGTCTTCAGTCTGCCAGTGTCCATGCCACCCGCGCTACTAGAGTGGATGTTTGAGTTTTAGCGAGCATGCATCATAGCATCCTTGCATATGTCAACTGCCGTATGAGCAGTACCAGTCATGATAACCCCTACTAGAGTGCCATGTATGATGTTGAAATGCCTTGTATAATTATGTTGCTTTTCTTGTTTTTCCTTTGATTTTGTTTTCTTGGTGTCACATGGTCGTATTGCCCTATGGATGTTGCTCATCAATTCGGTGTTTTGCAATGGGAACGGATATAGGATGAAGAGGTGTAGCAATCAAGGCAGCGATGGAACTCCGATCCATCGATCCACCAGACAGGTAGGGCAACCACCAGAAGATTTGCCACCTCCACCTCCACAACCACCGACCACTGATCAGATTATGAGGATGTTTGAAGAGAAAAGAAATCAGGATCTGATGGAGTTTTTGAAGAGTATGCAGACTATGGTAGGACAGAATCAGAACAATGGGGCGCACTCCAAGCTGTCTGATTTTTAGCGTACCAAGCCACCAAGTTTCGGTCAAGCTGTTGATCCAATTGAAGCTGATGACTGGCTGCGGACCATAGAAAAGAAGCCGGAGATAGCTCGCTGTGATGAGTCATACAAGGTTCCTTTTGTTACTCACTACCTGGAAGGACCGGCAGCCATCTG
Organism: Elymus sibiricus; assembly: GCA_039707655.1. NCBI lineage: Eukaryota > Viridiplantae > Streptophyta > Magnoliopsida > Poales > Poaceae > Elymus > Elymus sibiricus. Next base: position 110,577,686 of record CM077670.1, read on the forward strand.
GTGGGATAATGCAAAAATGGCGTGGCCTCCAGGGGAAGATATTTCCTGGGAGAAATTTAAGGAAGTGTTCCGGAGGTATCATATCCCCACTGGCATCATGAAGGTGAAGCAAAGGGAATTCCTTGCTCTCACTCAAGGAGGTATATCAGTCGGTGAGTATCTGAACAAATTCAATAACCTGGCACGATACTCTACCCATGATGTGTCCACGGAGGAAAGAAAGATAGACCGATTCCTAGGAGGACTCAACCATGCCCTCCGTTGTCAGCTCTGCATGTTGGATTTTCCGGACTTCCAGACCTTGGTAAACAAAGTTTTCATAGCTGAACGAGAGCATAAGTCTGGATACGAGGACCGCAAGCGTAAGTTTGAGCCCAAGAAGGATGCACGTGTGCAGTTTACGCCAAAGCCGCGTATCTGGCAACAAGTTATGTCTGAGTACATGCCCACCTGGAATGGCGGCAACAATAACAACAAGCCAGGCAATTAGGACAAGACAATCGGCAAGCAGCTAGTGCTGGAGGACTGTCGCCGCAACAACACTTGTTTCACTTGTGGTCAAGGCGGGCATTATTCTAAGCAATGCCCCACCAGAGCTGGAAAGCCACCATTCGACTTCAAGCCACAAGTCAACACTATTGGACGCCGCCCAATCAGAACTTCTGCCGCGGCCAAGTCCATCATATCTCCGCCGAGGAAGCCTGCGAAGCACCAGATGTGGTCCTTGGTATGTTTTCTGTTGACAACATACCCGCAATAATTTTATTTGATTCCGGGGCTTCCCATTCATTTATTTCGTGGAGTTTTGCCACCATACACAAATTTTCCCCTTCTCTTTTGGACAAAATCAGGGTGGTAAAATCCCCTGGCTCCATGCTCAGAACAAATGTGATATACAAGGACTTGGAAATCTTGATACACAGAGTTAAGTTTCCAGCCACCCTTATTGCTATTGAATCCCCTGGACTGGACATAATACTGGGGATGGACTGGTTGACACCGCATCAAGTCTGCATCAACTGTGCCACCAGGACGGTAACACTGGTTAACCCGTCAGGGCAAATAGTTCAGTTTATTGCCAGTAGAATGATGTCAAAGAAGGGAATGGCATTCAAGACCACCGTTATGGATATGAACTTGATTCCTGTAGTCAGTGAATTTCCGGATGTGTTCCCTGAGGAACTACCGGAGATGCCACCCGACAGGGAATTGGAATTTGCTATTGATGTTGTTCCCGAAACTGCTCCAATCTACAAGAAGTACTACCGCATGCCGTCCCCAGAGCTGGTGGAATTAAAGAAACAGTTTGATGAATTACTACAAAAAGGGTACATTCGCCCAAGCATCTCGCCAAGGGGATCACCCGTGCTATTTGGTAAGAAGAAGGATGGCAGTCTACGGATGTGTGTGGACTATCGCCAATTGAATGAGGTCACCATCAAAAATAAGTACCCACTCCCTCGCATTGATGACTTGTTTGACCAGTTGAGTGGAGCCTGGGTATTTTCTAAGATTGACCTCTGAACGGGGTATCACCAGTTGAAAATCAGGAAAGAGGATATCCCCAAGACAGCCTTTACCACTCGATATGGTCTGTATGAATTTACAGTCATATCGTTTGGGCTGACAAATGCTCCAGCTTATTTCATGAGCATGATGAACAAAGTTTTCATGGACTTTCTGGACAAGTTTGTAGTGGTGTTCATCGATGATGTCCTTATATACTCCAAGGATAAAGAGGAGCACAAGCAACATCTCCGTGCTGTCCTGGAAAGATTAAGAACCCATCGCTTGTATGCCAAGTTCGGTAAATGTGAATTTTGGCTAAGAGAAGTGGGATTTTTGGGGCATATTCTGTCAGAGCAAGGTGTGGCCGTCGAACCCAGCAAAGTAACTGCTATATTAAATTGGAAGACACCAGCCTTGGTAACAGAAGTCCACAGTTTTCTTGGATTGGCAGGCTACTACCGTCGTTTCATTGAAGGCTTCTCTAAGATAACCAAGCCACTGATAGAATTGTTGAAGAAGAATCACAAGTTTGTCTGGACGAAAGAATGCAATAGCAGCTTTGTGGAGCTAAAGACGAGGCTAACTATGGCCCCTGTCTTAATTCTTCCAGATATCCATAGGAGCTTCGACATATACTGTGATGCTTCTAGACGTGGACTCGGCTGCGTATTAATGCAAGAAGGAAAGGTTGTAGCATATGCATCCAGACAGCTACGACCCCATGAAGAGAACTACCCCACTCATGACTTGGAATTGGCAGCCGTGGTTCATGCCCTGAAAATTTGGAGGCATTATCTCATTGGGAAGTGCTGTGAGATATACACAGACCACAAGAGTCTCAAGTATATTTTCACACAACCCGATCTCAACCTCAGACAGAGAAGATGGCTTGAACTGGTCAAGGACTATGACCTTGGGATAAATTATCATTCGGGAAAAGCCAATGTGGTCGCAGATGCCCTCAGTAGGAAACCAAGCATTGTAAATGCAATAATGGAGGGTATCCATCCAAGGTTACAAGAAGAGTTGGCCAAGCTCAACTTGGTACTTTGTGGCCCAACTAGCCCGGATACGTTGGAAATTACTCCAACACTTATGGACGAAATTAAGGAAGCTCAGAAAACCGACAAGGGCATACAGGAGATCAAGGAGAACATACAACAAGGAAAGGCCAAACCCTTCCGTGTTGATGAACAAGGGACATTATGGTTCGACAGCCGAATATGCATACCTGACCAGGAAAACCTAAGGCAGCAAATACTGCGGGAGGCACATGAGTCCGCATATTCCATTCACCCGGGAGGAACAAAAATGTATCAAGACCTGAGAGAAACCTTTTGGTGGCCAGGAATGCGAAGAGATATTGCCTACTATGTCGCGTGTTGCGACATATGCAATAGAGTTAAGGCTGAGCACCAGAAACCAACTGGACTGCCACAACCCTTACAAGTTCCCCAGGGGAAATGGGATGATATATGCATGGACTTCATTGTTGGACTACCTAAGTAAACAAGAGGCGATGATGCCATCTGGGTTATCATGGATATACTTACCAAAGTGGCTCATTTCATTCATGTAAAGATTACTTTTCGGGCCGATCAACTCGCACAACTCTATATGTCCTGGATAGTTAGCCTTCATGGAGTACCCAAGTCTATCACATCGGATAGAGGATCCTTGTTCACCTCAACATTCTAGCTACGTTTGCATCAGGCTTTGGGAACAACATTGAAGCATAGCACAACATATCACCCACAGACGGATGGGCAGACCGAACGAGTGAACCAGATCTTGGAAGATATGCTTCGGTCTTGTGCCCTCACCTATGGACCCAAGTGGGAAGATAGTGTACCCTATGCAGAATTTTTATACAACAACAGTTATCAGTCAAGTCTCAGGATGTCACCATTTGAGGCACTGTATGGGCGGAAATGCCACACTCCTTTAAATTGGTCACAGACAGGAGACAGCTGTATCTTCGGCACGGATTTGATGCTCGAGGCTGAGAAGCAAGTTAAGGAAATTCAAGAGCGTCTTCGAGCAGCTAAGTCCCGTCAGAAGAGCTACTATGATCCTAAGCATCGGGAAGTAACCTTTGACCCCGGAGAATATGCTTACCTCCGAGTAACTCCCATGCAAGGGGTAAAGAGGTTTCATACTCGAGGAAAACTTGCACCCAGATATATTGGTCCCTTTCTAGTGATTGCTAGAAGAGGCAGAGTGGCATATCAGTTGGAGTTACCACCAGAACTGTCCGAAGTGCATGATGTCTTTCACATATCATAGCTGAGAAAGTGCATTGCACCTCCGATCAAATAGGCAGATATGAGTGAATTAGAGCTGACCAAGAATTTGACCTATGAAGAGAAACCTGTTAGAATTCTGGATGAGATGGAAAGAACCACCAGGAGCAAGGTTATCAGATTTTACAAGGTACTGTGGGATCACCATACCAAAGAAGAAGCTACATGGGAAAGAGAGGATTTTCTAAGATCAGCATATCCGTATTTGTTCCCTGAGCAACCAAATCTCGAGGACGAGATTCATCCTAAAGGGGGTAGGTTTGTGACACCCTAATTTTGGCAACTTTTTCTTTTCAATTTTTTTCTAGTTTATTCGTCATTTGTTGGTTTTTGGAACCAAATTATTTGACTTTGGACTTGAGGATTCTTTGGATTTCTCTTTAAGTGATCCAACACCCTCAACATCTTGCCAAAACCTTGTCTTATACCCTCTGATCAAAACCCTAATTTCTATTCTCTCAAAATAATTCATTTATCCCTTTGGATATGCTTATTCTCACTATGGGTTGTGAAGCAACCTATAGCTCTGCTGATCAGAAAAATTCCAAATTGATCCCACATCTTCTTGAGATCATCTACTCCCACAATCTTCAAAAATATTTCATTGGCCAGTAAAAATTTGGTCCAGAATATTCCTTTTATCTTCTGGACAGAATTGACCCTTTGTGAAGCAACATATATTTCTATGCCTCAGAAAATTCTCAAATAATTTCCTGATGTACTAGGGGTCATATCTTGCCACAATATCCAAAAACATCTCCTAGTCCAGTACAAATTTCCAGCAAAAATATTCTGCCAAGCTTCTGCTTATTTCAAACCTTTGTGAAGGAAGTACCAGCTAGAGGCACCCATTTGAGCTGAAATTTTTATGGCATCTTGTCTTCATCAAATAACTCCCAAGTACCAAATTTCAGCCTCAGCAGATCATTCATATGAGTGCTACTTCCTCAATAAGTTTCTGGACCAGTATGGGGTTTGTACATGAACTATGTGCAAATCTTTGCAAAAATCTCTCAAAACCTGCCTACAGATAGACCTTCCAATCTAGATCATCCCAGACAAGTCTCTTGGCTCCATCTCCAACACATCCATGCTCTAGATCCCTCCCAAGTTTCTGTTCAGAAACTATACCTGATGCTACCACTCGATTCAGAGTGTATCTAGCCGAACCAGAGGCACCGGGAGGCTGGGTGATCCAGGGTCGATGCACTAGATAAGGTGTGCCAGGCGTGCGTGGCTTCCAGGTGCCAGCACCCGTGGTGAGCATGGCACTGGCATGCCTGTGCCCGCGCTCTGCGCGCCGACCACATCGGACGTGACAACTCCAGCCGTCCCGCGTCGCCGTACCATGTCCCCTTTGTGCCGACTACCTCTCCTCCATCCACCTGGAGCCTCTAGGCCCTTCCCCCTCACCGGCAGTGAGCTCGCTGGATACGGCCACTGCGCGCCATGGGCAGCACAGTGGCAGTACGGCGGCCGCACTGGCTGGCTTCTTCTCCGCGAGCCGTCCTCTCGTGCATTAACTCCACTGAGGGCACCCGTCACTTCGCCCCACCTCACGACGGCCAGCTCGCCATCCTTGCTCTGGCCACGTGGCCACAGCGCCGCCCGGCTCCAGAACCCTCCTCCCCCGCCTATAAATAGCTTGCCCCGCCCCTCCTAGCTCCTCATCGCCCTCCACCACCTCCCAATCAAGCTCTAGCTCACCGAGCCAAGGCCGAGAGGCCCTCTGGCCTCGCATCTGGCCGGAGCTCCGCCGCCAAGCCAACCTCGCCTCGCCTCTCTTCCAGACCACTCCAGCCTTCCCCAAGCCCACGGTCGAGCTCAGGGCAGTCGCCTGACCCTGCCTGACCTCTTCCCTGGCCGAGGTGCTGCCAGAATCGACAACTCCGACGACACCCGAGAGCAGCCGCCGCCGGAGAAGAAGCGGGTGACGCCGTTAGGCCGTCTCTGGAGACGCTGCTGGTACAGGGAGGACCGCCGTCGTGCGCTCGTTCCATCCCCGCAGTCGCCTGACCTCGCCGCCGTCGCTATCGCCGGTGATCGCTGTCGGTGAGCCACGCCGCTACTGTTCCCCCCCTCTCTCTCTGTTTAAACCCAGCCCGACGCCACCTGTCGGCCTCTCTCCTCGCGCGCCGAAGCAGTATAAGTGGAAGCGTACTCCAGGTGTACGTCTTCGATGTGGCCCGCTGAGGAATTTTCCTATTTTCTGTTTTCTGTTTATTTAATCCAATTTGACCAGCAACTTTGACCAGCCCTATCTTTTAAACTACAAGTCTAAATCAAGTGATTCTTTTTGCTATGGTTTTGTATCGAGCCCCTCTATTTTCTGACCAAGTTTGGTATTTTTCCAATGTTCACAGAATTTTTGGCAAACAAAAAGGCTTTATGTGACATTTTCTTTTGCCATTTAAAAATACTTTCAGTGGGAAACTACTGTGGAATTGAAGACCAGGAGTTTGTTGATCCCTCACTTGAGCAAGGCAAGCCACATCATCCATTGCATAAGGCATAGCAATAGTATTGGCTTTTTAATGAATTATATTGCATTTAATTTAATTTAAATATGCTAAGTCCTACATGGATGATATTTTGCACAAATTCAACATAGTTAGGTGTGACCAGCAACTTTATATGTTAAATTCACTTCGATGGTTGATCGAGTGCCACCGACCCGGACTTACCCGTGCAGCCACATCTGCCGGAATGGGATGGTCTTGACTTGGTCTGGCCATGTGCTCTTTTACCGGTACCACCAAAGAGGGGAGGTTATGCGTGCGTGCTGCCCTGATCAGGTAGGCGACGATAACCTCGTGAGCCCAAGTTGAGTTACTTGCCGGCGTCCCTGTTTGGGACAGTTTAGTTGGCCACGACGGTGGCAGGTGTCAGAAGTGACACAGGGGCCACCCAGGGCATGACTCGGACGGGGGATGATTGTCGGTGGTACGATAGAAGGGTCGCGGGTGAGGCAAGTCTCGTTGGACGAAGGTCCATGGTGTGGGTAAAGTGCGCAACCTCTACAGAGTGTAAGAATCTATTCGAATAGCCGCGTCCACAGTATTGGACACAGTCTGCACTAGGTCACACTGTGTGGTCAACCGTAACAATGATAATAATGATGGAAGAACTCGTCTTATGCTCGGAAGTGACCGATGGGTCACGAATGTTCCGGGGGTCATGTGTGAGCCTGGAAGAGAGTAAGTTGGTAACCATATTCGTAATTGAGCATTTCAACTATTTAATATAATCCTTGCCATGCTGTTGTTTGCTGCATTGTTTTGGTTGCTGTGAGCTTGCGAGTACATTCCAAGTACTCACCTGGCGTATCATGCCAGATGCAGGAAAAGCCGGAGTTGGAGATCCCGACGGTTCGTGCTACGCTAACTAGGTCATGTCCCAGCAGTGTCCCTTTGGGATGGAGTTTCCCACTCGATGTTCCGCTACGCTGTAGTCTTACCATTAGCACCGAGGCCCTTGTATGTTTCATAAATAATGTAGATACTTTCATAGCACGAGTAGTGCTTCTGGCCTCGCTATCCTATGTAATATCCAAGCTTGTACCCGTATCATATCAATAAAAGATCAGTTCTGTTCTGTTCCAAGTGGTTGTGTGTTTCCAGAAGACATGATCTCTGGGTTGGGAACACAAGGTAAACCGGTCCTCTGAGCCGGGGTGCCACATTGGTCTTCTTCGCTTTTGATGCAAAAGGAAGTGTAGATTTCTTCACTTGTGAGGCACGCACAGAAATGACATGTGGGACATTTTCTTCAGGTGCAGCTGTTGTAGTTGCCCTAGCAGATTCTTCAGGCACAACAACTGGAGGAGGTGCTGAAGAGCTGACGTGAGGAATTTTTGACTGTGCAGCAGATTGTCTGGAGTTATGATCTACAACAAGTTGGTGAGTTTGAGCAGTAAGTCTCTCTCTTGCTTCATTACAGTGTGCTTTTTGCCTTTCAAATTCGTCACTTAACTCCCGAATTTTAGTTTGCATGGCCAGCAGTTGTTGAGGAGTTATGGTCAACATGTCGTCTCGCAACTCTCGTTACTTCTTGTATTGCTACTTCTTCACTTGACGAGCTAGCTCGATTTCGTGTTTCTCATTCAATATGAACGAAGAAAGAATATGGCTCGGGCTAGGTGGCAGATTCAAGTCGTCAAGAGGGGTATTGGGGTCTTTACACCAAATGTCAATGAAATCCAGGATTTTCTTCGGTTCCAGAAGCAATGGAATAGAAGATCCTTTCATAGTAGCAACATGCTTAGCCCTGTTTTTGATGATTTCAGTCAGTTCATCCTTATCAGGTTCATCAGTCACAACTGGTTTTTTCTTTGGGCTGGGCCTAACTCCACGACCATCAGTAGCATTGATTTTCTGCCAAGGAGCATTTGACGAAGTGAGCCCACTTGCAGACACATATGGGCCAGCTCCTGAGGCAATTGATGTGCCAGTAGTGCGTTGGCATGAAGCATGACCAGCAGGTGCTGAAGATTTGGCAGCAACCATATGAGTTATGTTTGGGTATATTTGCATAGAAGTTATATTGTTATGGATCCTCCAACATGTGGTGCTTGTTTATAATCTTTGCTAGCCAAAATTTCTGTACTAAGCGAGAATACTGCTTGTGCATCCAATATCCTTGAGCCAAGTTTCTTCCATGAGTGTCCACCATACCTACCTATATACGGTATTACCCTGCCGTTCCAAAAAAATTTGCATGTGCCATCTCTAAAATCTTCAAATAAACATCTGTTTTGTGTGCCCGTACCGCTTATGGAGCGACGGGGCAGTCATTATCTTCCATGCTAAGTGGGTTATTCTCATGATGGGTGTTTATTAACTTGTCATTGCATGAGAGAGGCTGGTAATTGGGATGCCCAATACTGCTAAACAAAAATAAAGAAAATAATAATAAAACAAACTCCCCCTAGAAAGTTGATTGTTTGGAGGGCACCCGTGAATTCGGCTAGCCATGGCTTGTGTTTGTATGGTTGAGGGGGAGTAAACTTTCAATTTCTACATGGGAATCGCCGATAATGTGTTTAGCATGGAAGATATTGAAATCCTTCATCGTGACCTTGACAGGAAAAGCACACCACTCAAAATGTATTCATCTCTGTTTTAAGCAATGAGCTCTGGCACATAAGCAAATCCCTGCTTCCCTCTGCGAAGGGCATATCTTTTACTTTTTCTGTCAATTTTATTTTTGTTGAGTCAACTTCTTATTTAAACCTCAATTATTCTCCACTTGGCAAGCATCATGTGGTGGGGATAGATCCAGGCACATATATCCTGTCAAATATATTTGATCATGAATTATTATAGCTGACAATTATCTCTATGATAAGTAAGTTGGGAGGCGAAACATTAAGCCCCTATCTTTCTCTGTGTTCGATGGATGCTATTTTTTTCTAAAAATATGCTTTGAGTACTAGCAATCATAGAAGACTATAGGATAATTGAGTATGTGAAGCTCTTACTTAGACTTTGTTGAATATAAGATGAATTGTAATTGTTTGGTGACTAAGAACATAAGTTTCAAGAGAATGCATTGTTTGAAACCATAATATGTGAATTGATTGCTACTTTATCATGATGAGTTTTATGAGAAAGAGTTGTTGTTTATGATGCTAGGAAAAATGATTGAAATTATCATTGATCAAACTTATACACTATGCTAGCATTCACACTTCATAAATTATTTCTTTTACCATTTATCTACTCGAGGACAAGCAGGAATTAAGCTTGGGGATGCTGATACGTCTCCAACGTATCTATAATTTATGAGGTATTCATGCCATGTTTACTACAATTTTATATGGTTTTGGTGCACTTTTATATGATTTGAATGAAACTAACCTGGACTGACGCTGTTTTCAGCAGAACTACCATGGTGTTATTTTTTGTGTAGAAATAAAAGTTCTCAGATTGGGCTGAAAATTTACGGAGATTTTTTATGGACCAAAAAAGACCCATGAAGTGTCGGCGGTGGACCAGAGGAGCCACAAGCCTGCCCCCCAGGGTGCGCCCCCTGAGCTTGTCGGTCCCTCATGGCCCCCCCCCCTGACGTGAATCCAACGCAGAAAATTCGTATAAATACCATAAACCCCAGAAAGAAACCTAGAACTCCCATACCACCGCCGCAAGCCTCTGTTCCGAAGCGATCTCATCTGGAGCCCTGTTCCGGCACCCTGCCGGAGGGGGAAATCATCACCGGAGGCCATCTTCATCATCCCGGTGGCCACCATGATGAGGAGGGAGTAGTTCACCCTCGGGGCTGAGGGTATGTACCAGTAGCTATGTGTTTGATTTCTCTCTCTCTCGTGTTCTTGATTTGGCATGATCTTGATGTACCACGAGCTTTGTTAATATAGTTGGATCATATGGTGTTCTTCCCTCTCTTTCTTGTGATGAATTGAGTCTTTCCCTTTGAGGTTTCATTGTTATCGGATTGAATATTGGATTTGAGATCAGTTGATGTATGTCTTACATGTGTGTCGGTGTACTAAGACATGGGTGCCCTCGTACCCAGACTTGTGCACAGGCAGTTGTAGCCTCCCCTCCGGCAAGGGCTTAACAGAGGATAACTACGACTCAAGACTCAACACCAAGACCATGAAGAAGACCTCAAGGCAGGGCATCGAGAAGTACTATTCTAAGTACTAAAGATCGACACTGTTCTTGCCGGCAAGCTTTGCCCCGGCAAGGTGAAGACTAAGGCTATGGTTGCCGGCAAGCTCCCTTGCCGGCAAGCAAGGCCCGGCAAGCTCCGTGCCAGTAGGTTTGTTCTGTCCCGTTACCGCTCCACCTCACCATCGACCAGATAGGCTCGTGGGCTAGGTGTCGAGCGGGCAGGCAGTCAACATGGTCGGCCAAGGCTCGTGTCAGCATGCCACACCAAGATTAACTTTAATGACACCCGTCCTGGGATGTGTCGAGATTACAGAATGGCACCTGGACCGGTGGTACAGATTTTTTGCCCAAGGCCTCGCCTCCCCGACGTAGCACCTAACGGTGAATTAAATGCGTTTGTCTTACCCCGTTGGAAGATAGACGTGATGATGGTGCAAGTCACTGTTCATACTCTATAATGACCGTATTAGCCATTGTGGTAACCCCTTGGCCTATAAAAGGAGGCCCACGGCTACAGGTAGAACGGTCGACACCCAGCTCAATTATACGCCATAGCTGCATTTTCCCGAGCACCTTGCCGGAAAACTGCGCTCCTTGTAACCAGAGTTCATATACGATCAACCCCAGAGCAGGAGTAGGGTTTTATGCTCATAGCGGCCCGAACCTGGATAAATCCCCCGCGTGTTCTTGCACTTACTAAAAACTTGCTCTTTGTCCCATGCATGTCCCCTGAGCCGAATCGCAAAGGGACCCATTCGGTCCCATAGATAGTCATTTCCCATGACATCTTTGGCGCACCAGGTAGGGGAATTGTGTGTCACAAATCAGTTCTTTGGTAGTGTGAGTACCAACTTCATCATCTTCGTCGATGGCGCCGAAGAAGAAGAATGGAGCCACGAAGGCTCCTACCGCGTCCAAGCCACCTTCCCAGGTGGCCACAGGCGGCGCGCGCGCTACGGTTGGGACGGGCGGCACAGGAGGCGCAAGTGGTGTGGGTGCCCAGCACCCCCGCCACGATGCTGAGCCTAGCCACAGGACCGGTGACGTCGTAGCCGGTCAACTTCCAAGACATTCTGGTGAGCGCATTCATCATAGTAATAAAGTTCATACTGCTGTGACCCAAAACCCAGCTGCCGCAATGTCCCAGAACGTAGCGGCGACGTTCAACAACGGCGCGGGGAGGCGTACGCCGCGACCATCGCAAGATTGGCACGACACGCTCCCCCACGTTGCTGGCGGTTCTAGACGACCGCAAGGTGGGATCCCCGTGCAGCAACTTCCGATTGCTCACAGAATGCCACCATCACCACCACGTCTGCCTGTTGGTGAGCATGAGCCGCGGCGGCACGGACGTAACGAAGCTCCTTCTGGCTCTGCCAGGAGTCAAGCGACGCCTCGTTCTGTGCTCCCAGCCATGCCAACCACGGCGGCGGAGGCCATGGCGCGGGTTCAAATACTTTTGAACTTCCCGCCAAGCCCACACAAAATGGACGAATGGAGAGCTACCATTCAGAGTCTCATAAGTTTTGCCGATCCTGGCAAAACACAAGACGTGGGGCCCTCGCGGCGACCACCCACCATGTTGGCGGGACCATTCGGCTACCTTGCTGGAGATGCCGCGCAAATGGTGCAGTCGAGCACCCCCCACCGTCACAGCAGCCAGCCCGCCGATCAGACCACCATGACGTGCTGTCTATGGCTTCGTCAGATCCGCGGTGCCACCAAGATCAGCGCCAAGTGCTCCACGAGCGGTGCGATGAAGATGCCCGCACGAAGATCGAGCGGCACCGGGAAGCACGTCGTCAATCAGACGACCATGCCAGGCCGACAGTTAACGTGCTCGCTCCGATAGCTGCTGGGTACTTGCCTTACGGTGTGGGGTGCCCAGCGTTTACTCATGAGCTGCGGCAAGTTCACTGGCCGTCCACCGGAGCCTTCAAGCCGGAGCTGCCCGACAAGTATGATGACACGCTCAACCCAGCCGAGTTCCTTGGCATCTACACCATCGCGGTGGAGGCTGCCGGGGGACGGGACGAGAAAGTGCTCGCCAACTACTTCCCGTTGGCGCTCCGGCCCAACGTCAAGTCGTGGTTGATGAACCTGCCTGAGGGCTCTATTTCTTCTTGGGAGGATCTGTTCCATCATTTCGTTGGCGCTTACTAGGGTGGCCACAAGCTCCCAGGTCTGAGATGGAGAGAACCTCCGCAAGTACATACAACGGTTCAGCCATGTGCACCACAACATCCCCGACATCCATCCAGCAGCTGTCGTTGCCGCGTTCCACACGAATGTGCGCAACCGCAGGATGCGGTCTGAGATGAATGTCGAGCAGGTCAAGACCATCAATGATCTGTATGCCTTGGCGGATAGGTGTGCACTTGCTGAGGAAGGGAGGCGACTCCCCGGGGAAGATGCGGGTGCAGATGTCGATTTCAAGGACGCAACGCATCAACCCCACAGAAGAAGAACATGAAGCGCAACAGAAAGCGCAAGAACAAGACTGTACTTGCCGTCGAGAGCTCTGGCAACACCAATGCCACCAAGAAGCCGAAGGCAGACTTCCCCGGCAAGGAGGTTGCCGGGTGCGATGCTTGCCGGGAAGCTGCGGCAGGAGAGAAGGCTGGCAAGACCGGCGGGACGTACTGCAAGATCCACCGCACCAAGGGCCACGACCTCCAGCAATGCCGGCAAGTAGAGCAGCTTGCCGAAAAACAGAAGCAAGATTATGAGAAGCGTGACAAGGAGAAGGCCCAATATGGTTCTAGTGGGTCCGGCAAGCAAGACCATGGTATCCGCGGAGGGCGTCGTGGCAAGGCCAAGCAGCCAAAAGAGAAGGCTGCTCAGGGCCAGCAAGAAGAGGATGATAGTGATGAAGACGGAGGCGGGTCCGGCAAGGAGTTCCAAAATGCGGTGGATGCCATGTGTGTTGACGGAGGCGCATCTTTGCACTCCTTGCACCGGCAACTAAATCAGTGGATCCGTGAAATCAATGCAGCGGAGCCGGTGATGGAGGCACAGAAGCCACTCAAGTGGTCGCACTCGCCCATCATCTTTGACACCGAGGACCACCCTGATCGCACCACTGCGGTCGGGTGTTTGCCATTGTTGGTTTCACCAACAATTCGCAACCTCAAGGGGACGAAGATGCTGGTTGACGGTGAGGCGGGCTTGAACGTGATCGCCCCATATGTGATCAAGAGGCTGCAGATCCCCGACAAGGATCTCGAGGAGACGGGCAGTTTCCAAGGGATCAGTCCGGGGAGGAACAAGCCGAAGGGCCAAGTCACGTTGCCGGTCACATTTGGCAGCGAGCTCAACTATCAGACGGAGAAGATTACCTTCGACGTCGTCAAGATGCCGTTGCCGTACAATGGGATTCTGGGCCGCCCAGCCCTAGCAAATTTTATGGCCGCGTCGCACTATGCGTACAACGTCATCAAGATGCCGGGGCCGATGGAGGTCCTCACCATCAAGTAAAACCACAAGGATGCAATCATCTGTACCAACAAGCTCTATCGGGAGGTGGAGGCAGTAGCTGCCATCGAGGCGCTTGCCCCTGCCGTCAAAGCTCCCAGGGAAGGAAAGAAGAAGAAGACTGGCAAGACCTCTGGGAAGGACTCTGGGAAGCGCACTTCGGAGTGCAGCATGCCTGTCGAGGACGTACCAGAGAGCTCTACCGGCAAGAGCAAGAGAGCCAAGGCTTCCGCATCCATGACCAAACAAGTTACTGCGAAAGGGGATGGGACGAGTGGCACTTTTTCTGAAAGTGCCACTCTCGGCAACAAATAGGGAGTCGAGCTCATTGCCTCCCTACGGGTGAATACCAGTGTGCTTGCCCGGCAAGCACCTGACATCCCTAAAGTTTTTAGGAGGGCAACTGAGCACCACCTTGCTGTATGCCCTCATGCGAGACCCCTCAAGCAGAAGGTCAGGAAGCAAGCCTTGGTGCAGAAGCAATACTCCCCATGAAACTCAAATACGGGTCACCTCGAGTCTTGGCCTTCAATGAGGAGGACCAAGATGAGCTGCGGCATGATGATGCCGCACTCCTTGAGGAAGATCGTTTCCAGGCTGCTGCCAGTGCTGCACGGTGCCAGCAAGCTTTGCGCCACTGCCTTAGCCGCAAAGTGAATGCCAGGGACCTTGAGAAAGGTGACCTTGTTCCTTGTCGGATTCGATCCACGAAGGATAAAAAACAAGTTGACGCCGAAGTGGGAAGGCCCTTACCGGGTAATACAAGCCACTAGGCCCGGCACAGTCCACCTAGAGACCGAAGATGCCACTCCGGTGCTAAACTCATGAAATATTGAGCATCTTCGTAAGTTTTACCCGTAAGGCGCGGTTGTTAGCTGCCCGGCAACCTCTTTTGTACAAGTTTGCCGTCAAGGCATGTAATCCTTTGTACAAAGCGGGCGCAGATCCCGTGCAAAATAAATAAAAGTTAGATGTTTCACAATTCTTTGTCAAGTACATATATATATTTATGTGTTGCAGGCAGCCTTGTGTTACATTTTCCCTTGCATAAGGTGATTAATGAACCGCCAAGGTTCCAGCCTCCTCTTTTCTTTTCTTTCTTTTTCTTAAAGGAAGGAAGGATTCCTCGTGTACAAGTTTGTCGGGGGGAGTGATGGTATGTATACCAAAGGACGCATTCAAGATATCACCCTACGGCAAGAAGTACAGCAAGGAATGAGCTAAGTTGCAAAACTTTGAAATAAATTCTTTGTTGTAGTTGCGATTCTCCTTGAACGACTTTGGCCTTTGTATGAGAAACCTGCACGCTAAGGAACCTTATCGTGATCGACTGCGCTCTTACTTTGCTTTGAGTCCGCTCAGCAACCTAAGCAGTCGCGTTGTGACCGTCAAGCGTGACCTTGCCGGCAGCGACACTTCCGGCAAGCTACTAAGGACCTGCTCCTCAAGCACTTACGGCAAGGTTGTGCGCACCGGCAAGCTTCCGGAAAGCGTAGGGTACAAAAATCATGCAAAGACAGAACGGAATAAGGAGAACAGCGCACATACATCCATCTTAAATACAAGTTATAATACATCAAGGCCAAGTGCAGTCGGACTTAAGATAAACATGTCTTTTGCATGATCTTACATGCGGCAAACTAAGGAGCCGAAGCCTAGCTCGTGACCCCACCCTCTTTCCTGGGGATTTGGCTGACCCTATCGGTGATGGGCGCGACGAGCTCATCGATAGCCCTGGTGTCGGCTTCTTTGGGCAGGCTTACGAAGACTTTGGAAAGGTCGATGCTTGGGTTTCGGTACACCACTTTTCTGAACATCTTGAAGAGGACATCCCGGCAAAGCCCGCGGGACTCGTTGGCAAGGTATGCAGCTCGAGCCCCATGGTGTTTCTTCAGCGCTTCACCCAAGCTTTTGAAGAAGAAGGCGAGCCTGGCACTGGTGCTGTCCCCTTCAGCGGAGGAGTAGTGGTACTCCGACAAGACCAGGGCGCGTAGGTTGACGGAAATATTCTCCGCGGCAACCACGAGCCGATCGGCCCAAAGCCTGTAGGCGTCCTTGAGCTTGTTGAAGGAAGTCGCGGCACTTGCAAGTTTCGACTTCTCGTCCTGAAGTTCCTTCGTCAAGGTCTTCTCACGCTTTTTGGCTTCATCAAGAGATAGCCCCAAGGTGTTTAGCTTCAGCTTGTGATCTTTGATCGTGTCTTTGGCCTTGGCGAGCTCTTGGTTCTTGGTAGATACCGAAGTTTGCAGCCCCGCCAGGGTGTGGACTGCCTTCTCCGCATCTGCTTTGAGCGCCGAGATCTCCTTGCCGCTGGCAGCAAGGTTTGCTTCGAGTGCTCGCACTTTGTTTTCCAGCTCGATCCTGGCGACCTCTGCAGCTCCGGCAACATTGATGGCTTCCTTGATCTTGTCGGCATGCTCTGTGGCTTGAGCCCCGATAGCCTCTTTGTGCTTCTGCCTTAGTTCCTAGGTTTGTTGGGCAATGAGAGCCTGGATCTCATTGTCCTTGCCACGAAGCATAGCCGCAAGCCCGGCTTCACGAGTTACAAGCTCTTCCTCATAAGCATCAAGGCCGACCTTGCGCTCATTCAACTTTGCCTCCTCCGCTGCTATCTTCCATGCAACGTCCTCCTGTGCCTTCTCGGCATTAGCCTTTTCCAGAATGAACTCCTCCCGGGCCTTGGCAAGTTGAGTTTGGCGTTCATGGTGGTCTTGGAGGCATTCCGCATACCAAATCTGCGTTTCCTCCACGCGCCTCTTGAAATCATCGTCTGCCTTGTCAAAGACGGACGCCCTAGAGTCCAACTTATTCGTGCGGTCACGGTGGCATGCCTGGAGTTTCCAGAAGTTCTCGCTCATGGCCTTGAAGAATTGCTGCTCCATGGTATCGCTGATGTTGGCAGGCAGCTCGTCAACGACCTCAAGTCCAGCAGCAGTAAGGACCTCACCATCCAAGATCTCTTCTTCCATAGGCACCCCGATGCTTGATGTCCCAGGAAGGTTGACGAACAGATTGTCACCAACCTTCAAGTATCTGCTTGAGAAGGGTTCTTCAGATGACGAGGGGTGGTCGTCGGCGACCGCCTTGCCAGCCAAGATTGGCCTCCTAGCCAGGTGAGCGCTTGGTGCTCCTGAGACAGGGATGTCTTCAGTGGCCTCGATGTTCTGATTACCGCCTTCTCAGCAACACCCGTGGTGGCCTCTTCATGAGCAGCCTTGGCGATCTCCTCGTCAGTCATCCTGATGGCCTCACCAGCAGCAATGTTGCTGGCTTCGTTGGCGGCATCCTTTGCGATCTCCTCAATGGTGGAATCGACGTCCATATCGTTAGATAAAGCGAAATCTGAAAGGATGGGGAGGAGAGAAAATCAAGACTCAGATCAAGTTCAAGAAAACAAAAAAAGAAAGAGAAGGTCAAAAGAAAAAGCTACTCGACGGTAGAAGACATACCAGGCTGGGGCTGTTGAGGAGGGATAATCTCACCCCCGGCAACTTCGGTTGTCGTCGCCTGGTTGCCGGCAGCCACACTTGCAGGTACATCATCAGTGCGAACGGCCTCGCCTGTGGGGGTCCTTCCCGGAGAACCGCTTGCCGGGGGAGCGGTTGATGGAGACGTCCCAGTTGGATCAGCTTCCGGGCGTTCCGTCTCGAGACGTTCTTCTCCTGCTCCCGTGCCGATGTCAAAAGTGAACATCTCAACTCCTATGCTTGCCAAAGGAAAGTGAATAGTGGCCTCACGCTAGGGGCTACGCTGGGGGCTGGTTTCCGAGGCGTCGTCATCTGGCGCCATGCTTGTTGCTGGCTCCTCTTCTGCTCTAGTCCTCGGCCTCTTGGCCATCCTTTGCGCCAGGGTTTCCCTGTCACTGTCAACCAAGGCAAGGCAAAGCAAGTTAGGTTAATGTAGGCAAGAAACCAAGAATTGAATGAAGGGAATTGGGGATATATACTCCTCTTCCTCCTCTTCGTCGCTAAGGGTGGAGAGATCATACAAGCCTCCGGGCCTGCCGCTCGAGGAGGGCGATGGGGAAGAAGTCATGGCCCGTTTGGTTGCCACAGGCACAGCAGGACGAGACGACCCGGCCGCTCCGACCGCCGGCACAGCTGTACTCTTTGAAGAAGTACGCCGCGTTCGCTGCTGTTGAGGGGTTTGGCGTTGAGTTCCTCGTTGCCCGGCAACCTCACCGGTCGCTTCCCCACTGGCAACCTCCTCACCCGAGGGTGAAGAGCGAACCAACTCCCCAGAAACGGCTCTCCAGAGGGCACGAGCCCTCCTTGCTGGAGCAAGGGGTACCTTGAGTGCCTGCCCCTCAGCGGCCTCTTTACTCTGACCTTCGGCAAGTTGCTCTCGCCTCCCGGCATACTCTTCCGGCGGCTCGCTTGCCGGCCCCTCCTCATTTCCCTCCTCAACATTAGATGCCACAGAGCCGGAGCCGCCGGCATCCCTAGCCAATTTTGCTTCCGCCGCTCTCCTGGCAATATATTCCAACTCCACCTGGGTGGTGTCGCGGAAGAAATCCGTCTCCTTTCGGATGGGCTTCTCCACTAGCGTATTGAACCATCCTCTCACCGCGTCTTCGGGTGGTGCTTGCCAACTCCCCTCGATGCCTTGGGCGTTGCAAGATGGCATCATGGCGATGATGGCATCCTTGGCGGAATTGTTACACAGTGGCACCACGCCTGCCGGCTAGTTAAACTTGCCACTGGTGCGAAAGAGCATGCCACAGAAAGCCGCATGCTGCATTACCGTCAGGTTGGTGTGAAGCCTTGTGTTCACCCGCATGATATCGGCCGCGTTCTGATAATCCCAAGCAGGCCTTCCTCTGTCCTGAAGAGGGGCAATACGGCGGCAGAGAAAATCGGCGCCCACCATCCCGATGGTGAGGCCGGCAGCCCTGAGACAGAGAATCCGGATTGTGGCGATTTCAAGCTGGGCATCCTTGTCGTTAAAGTGGTCCCAACTCTCGACGCACCTCACCTTCTTCGTTCTGAGCTTGCAGAAGTCAGGGAACCTATCGTCCTTGATCCAGCACCACTCTCCGCGCCATTCGCTCCATTCCCGGTTAAACAACCCAGGGAGATAAGCGTCCTCGTCCCTGGGAATCCAAGCAATATAGCCGAAGAGGGTGTCCGCCTCGATGTGGGGGATGAAATAGTAGCGGAACATAGCTGCGCTGGGCATTACTCCAACAAAGTTTTCACAGAAATGCGCGAAAACAGCCAGGCAGGTTACGGCGTACGGTGTGAAGTCTAGGAGATGGAACCCGTACGTATACATGATTTCACGGAAGAACTCAAAGAAAGGAGGGACAAGCCCGCAATAGAAGTAAGCGGTGAAGAAGGGGTACTTGTCATCGCTGGGCTGAACAGAGCTGGGAAGAACATCAGGCGCACAGTGGGCTTTAGTGTCCTTCCCCCACATGATCGCATACCGCTCCACTAGGTCATGCTCCTCCAGCTCCGGCTTGAAGACGATGTTGCCCCTCCGCAGCGCCGCCCACTCCGTTTCCCCTGCTTCCGCATCCGGATCAGCCACCTTCCCCGATTTATTCCGACTCCTCTTGGGCGCCATGGCTGCGCGAGGTGGATGGACTCCGAAGCTGGTGAGGGGTGCGACGCGGTGGTGGAAGAAAAAGGCGTTCTGGCGCAAGGTTGAAGACGGCGGCGAACTGGCTAGTTTGGAAAGAGGGGGGTAAATGAGCAGCGCCCCTCGCGGTTTCCCTTTTTATGCGGAAGGCGCCGGGGCTGGCTCTTTTCCGTCCTACGTGGCTGCGCTTTTCAGGCGCACCACCTCCCGCCGCTGTTCCACTCCACCTCTCCCACGCCCGCATTTAGTGCGCATCGTGGGCGGGTGCGGTAAAAGAAAAGATTACGACATTTATCCTCTGCCACGCGCCGCCTGTGCACTATTTGGGCCCAGCCCAAGGGGCTCCTGTCGGTGTACTAAGACATGGGTGCCCTTGTACCCAGACTTGTGCACAGGCAGTTGTAGCCTCCCCTCCGGCAAGGGCTTAACAGAGGATAATTACGACTCAAGACTCAACACCAAGACCGTGAAGAAGACCTCAAGGCAGGTCATCGAGAAGTACTATTCTAAGTACTGAAGATCGACGCTGTTCTTGCCGGCAAGCTTCGCCCCGGCAAGGTGAAGACCAAGGCTATGGTTGCCGGCAAGCTCCCTTGCCGGCAAGCAAGGCCCGGCAAGCTCCGTGCCAGCAGGTTTGTTCTGTCCCATTAGCGCTCCACCTCACCATCGACCAGATAGGCTCGTGGGCTAGGTGTCGAGCGGGCAGACAGTCAACATGGCCGGCCAAGGCACGTGTCAGCACGCCACGACAAGATTAACTTTAATGACACCCGTCCCTGGGACATGCCGAGATTACAGAAGGGCGCCAGGACCTGTGGTACAGATTTTTTGCCCAAGGCCTCGCCTCCCCGACGTAGCACCTAACGGTGCATTAAATGCGTTTGTCTTACCCCATTGGAAGATAGACGTGATGACGGTGCAAGTCACTGTTCATACTCTGTAATGACCGTATTAGCCATTGTGGTAACCCCTTGGCCTATAAAAGGAGGCCCACGGCTACAGGTAGAACGGTCGACACCCAGCTCAATTACACGCCGTAGCTGCATTTTCCCGAGCACCTTGCCAGAAAACTGCGCTCCCTGTAACCAGAGTTCATATACGATCAACCACAGAGCAGGAGTAGGGTTTTATGCTCATAGCGGCCCAAACCTGGATAAATCCCCCGCGTGTTCTTGCACTTACTAACAACCTGCTCTTTGTCCCATGCATGTCCCCTGAGCCAAATCGCAAAGGGACCCATTCGGTCCCATAGATAGTCGTTTCCCACGACAATGTGGATACCCGCGGTGACAATGGGGTATTCTATTGAGTCACTTGATGTATGTTTTGGTAATCAACTTGCGGATTCCCGAGGTGACATTGGGGTAATCTAGGCATAGAGGTTGATACCCGTTTTCATCCTACTTTCTCCGATAGAAACTTTGGGGTACTCTTTGAAGTTCTTTGTGTTGGATTGAATATTATGAATCTGAAATTGTTTGATGCATATCGAATAATTGACTCACGGATACTTGTGGTGACATTGGAGTATCTAGGTGACATTAGAGTTGATTGATGCGTATCATATGGTGTTATTTTAGTACGAACTCTAGGGCTGTTTGTGACACTTATTGGGATGGCCCAATAGATTGATCGGAAAGGATAACTTTGAGGTGGTTTTGCTACCTACAACAATATCTTCTTATGTTCTCAGTTTGCTAGGAACTTTGGAGTGATTCTTTGTCGCACGTTGAGGGATTGTTGCATCATTCAATTATGTTAGCACTATTGAGATATTGCACTAGTGAAAGTATGAACCCTAGGCCTTGTTTCTAAGCATTGCAATACCGTTTGTGCTCACTTTTGTTACTTGCTACCTTGCTGTTTTTATTATTTCAGATTACAAAAACCAATATCTACTATCCATACTACATTTGTATCACCATCTCTTCGCAGAACTAGTGCACCTATATAATTTACCATTGTATTGGATGTGTTGGGGACACCAAAGATTGTTTGTATTTGATTGCAGGGTTGTTTGAGAGAGACCATCTTCATCCTACACCTTCCATAGATTGATAAACCTTAGGTCATCCACTTGAGGGAAATTTTCTGCTGTCCTACAAAACTCTGCACTTGGAGGACCAACAAAGTCTACAAGAATAAAGTTGCGTAGTAGACATCAGTACACATGTCTGCCGACAAATCCCTTGGTTCTCATCATCTGAATTTGTTTGCAACACTGCTTGTGGGAAAACTTCAGAGTTCTTCAGATTCATCAAAGTTTCAAAAACCTCAGTTGAAGAAAATGGCTGACGGAAAGAGGCCTTAGAAAGGAGGCAAGAGGAAAGGGGAACACACTGCCTTTGAGATCCCAGATCATCTGTATATCGGATACTGCACACGTGATGAAGAAATTCATGGCAAAGAGACTAACAAACAGAGCAAGACCAGGATGTAGAAAATCAAGCGTTATTGGGCTAAGGAGTGGAGGGAATATAGATATGTCACTCCCAAATACATGAAGGACTTCGCTGTCAAACCTCCATGCCATAGACCTGCCCTTGCACCTGGCCACCATGCTGATCCCTCAAGTATCAGGAGAGGTGAAGAATGTCCCAAGGAGTGGGCAAAGCATCAAGCAAAATTGCAGAAGCTAGCGCAAAAGGCCGTTGAAGAATTCAACAAGGTCTCAAAAGCTTCAGAGGAAGCAGGAGGCAGTGAAAGTACAAGTGCCTCAAAGAAGGCTATTCCCAAGAAGTCTGCCAAGAAACCAAAACAGGCGGATATTTCTTCAAGGCCAAGTTCTTCAGCTGTCGCAAAGTCGTCAGCTCCAAAGACTGCTGCAACTTCTTCATCTGCCGCAGCAAAAGCTTCAATTCCCGGTGGGCATGCAACATGCCAGTGCACTAAAGGCATATCAATTGCCTCAGGGGCTGCTCCATCTGCCTCGGCCAGTGGGCACACTTCCTCAAATGCCCCTGTGCTGAAGACTAAGGCTACTGTTGGTCGTGGACCCAGGCCAAGCCCCAAGAAGAAGCCTGCTGAAGCAATTGACACTGATGATGAAGCTGATGAAGATGAACTTACAGAAATCATTAGGAACCGTGTTGAACGAGCTACTGTTGCAAAAGGCTTAAGGGTTCCTTTACTTATGGATCAAAAGAAGATCCTGGATTTCATTGATATATGAGAAAAAGACCGAGACACTCCACTTGACGACTTGGCGCTCCCACCTGGCCCAAGCCATGTACTATCTGCCTTCATCATGAATGAAAAGCACAAAATTGAGCAAGCTCATAAAGTGAAGAAAGCTTAGTACAAGAAGGAGCACGAGCTGAAGCACAACATCCTCAAAGTCACTCCTCACCAGCTGATAGACATGCAAGCAGAAATTCAGCGCCTGAGTGATGACTTTGACAGGAGGAATGCTCACTTCAAAGGCGTCAAAGTCAGATTCATCACCCAAGCAAACCAAATTTTTGCTGACCACAACTCCCACATGTCTGCTGGTCAACCACAAGTTCCTCAGGCGAGCTCATTTGCTCCGCCTCCAGATGAAACTACCAGGGCAACTGCATCAGTTGCGCCTGTCGGAAGTCGGGCTCCGGGGACCCAAAGGTTCGAACACTGGGGTGAGCTCGTTCTACTACTTCGTCTCCTACCACGGCTAAGCGACGGCGAGGCTACGGCGAGAGCGCGCTAGCTAGGGATGGAACGGGGACTCAGCAGTTTACCCAGGTTCGGGCCACCTTGCGGTGTAAGACCCTACTCCTGCTTTGTGGTTGGGATTATTGTGGGCAAGAAGGTTCTCGCGTACAAGGTTGAGGACGGTGGAATCCGGAGTCCTCTCTACGGTGGCAGCACTGCCCCTTTTATATCGGCCTTGGTCCTCTTCCCCCTCAAAGCTTAGGCGGGAAGGGTTGCCACACTCGGCGATTTTGAAAGGTGACAGGCGCTCAGGCTATCCTGACTAAAGGTGGTCTTCACCTGCCAAAGAATGATCCATGACGCGCCGGTGGGCTCGGTGATGACCTTCGCCCTGCGCGCCCGTCATCTTGGTATTCCTTCGCCGATCAGGTAACCTTCGGGGTTGCTTTGAAGAGTAGATAGCTGGCCCTGCCCCCTTAACACGAAAGAGGAAACCATCTTCATCCGCGCCTGCTAGCGCGACCTCTGCTGCTGCTCGTCGCCGCGCGCGTCACCCGCGTGATGGGCTCCAGACCGCGCGGCACGCCGAACGGCCTTCGTCTCGTCGGCTGCTGGAGGGGGCCTCGGGAGGCCACCTCGGGAGGCCGCCTCGCGAGGTCACTTCGGGAAACCACCTCATGAGAGGGCCTCACGAGGCCGTTGATGGTGGCGCTGAGGATTACTTGCTACTCCCTGAGGAGGGGGCCTCAGGAGGCCAGGGCCTCATGAGGGGTCTTGGTGATATGCTCGGTGGTGACAGCCTGCTGGGCCCATGCCAGGCGTTGCGCCCTGGGCCGAAGGAAGACGGGCCAGGATACCCCGGGTTCCATGGGCCCGACAGCGCCTGAATAAATTGCTCAATCTGACTCCTCTGCGCCTGCCCCAAAATCTTCAAATGTGAAGAAATCTGCTTTTCCTTCTGCATCAGAAGCGAAAAAGACAAAGGCAACAGAGAAGGAGGCCATGAAGAAAAGGAAATCATCTAATTCCCCCTCTACCTCTAAGAAAGTGAAGAAATTGAAGACTGCTACTAGTTCTTCAACAGAGCCCGTTTATGTTGAACCATTGGCTACAGTGCCTCCCACTCAAGTCGTCACTGATTGACGCATTATTCTGTTCGCTGATGAACGCGAAGAAAATGAAGAATCTCATTCTGCTACTTCCACAGAGCAAATGGATGAAGAGATTGAGGTTGAAGATAATTCTTCACCTCATATGGTCTCATCGCCACCGCCTCAGTTGATTGCTGAAAAGGCTCGTGTAGAAGAAGAAGACGCTCTGGACATTGATGGATCCACAACTCCACTCATTCATGACGAATTTTGGAATGAAACACATCCAAAATTCGCCAATGACCACACCTCTGATTCTATTGCCTCAGTCGCCCACTCGGAATAAATAAATCCTTGGTGGTTCTGAAGAGGGTCACACTCCTCTTCAGACCATCCCTGAAGAAATTCCAGCTGCATTAGCTGAACGAAATGTGCAGCCTGAAGAGAATGAAGGAGTTGCACCTACTACTGGAAAAACTGTTCAAGCTTAGCCTAAAGGATCTGTTTGATCTACAGACACAAAAACTATCCCAATGGCAACAACATATGAAATTGCCAGGGTTGATGCCGTCACAGACAAGGCTGACTCCACTGGATTGCCTCATCCAGTCCCTGACACACGCAAGAAAATTGTGACTTTGTAACCAAAGTCCTCACTCCCCAGGCAAACAGGCCTGAAGACCGGAAAAAAGCCAACATTCAAGCTGAAGACTTCTATGTTGAGAAGAATTTCTTCATAGGTGGATCCCCTTATGACTCAGCCCATATCAGAAGGAGAAATTTCTGGACAAAGTAGCAACTCAATTATTTTGCCTCGATCCTGTGTGAGAAGAACAAGGTGTTTCCTCATCGTCACATTCCTCATGTTGACATGGAGTCCATTAGATGCTTCACTCCATTTCTTCAAAGCTTATATGAGGTAGGTATTCTGAGTTTCTGCTCTGGGATATGCGATTGGAATGAGGAAATCATCATTCAGTTCTATGCAACCCTACATATTTCTGGAGATCCTGCTAACTATGCCACATGGGTGCTGGACTGGATGACTAAGACGGCGCATTACAAGGCTCCTGCCATGGAATTGCTTCAGAGCACCTCACTTCAGTTTCCTCAAGAAAAATCTGCTAAGTTGTTTGGTGCTGACCCTCTTAAGGATGATATGATGCAAACGCTGATGAAGCCAGTTTCACCTACTGCTGATCCTGAGGCACCAAAATTCTTGCTGAAGAATTTGCCTTATGTGATGCAAACAATCTACCGCATTCTGGCGAAGTCCCTCTGCCCGATGAAAGGATACAACTCAGATTCTGACGAAGTTGTGGGCATCATGAAGAATGTGTTGTTTAGCATATGTCATTATGTTCCGTTTGACACATATGAC
Organism: Elymus sibiricus; assembly: GCA_039707655.1. Taxonomy (NCBI): domain Eukaryota; kingdom Viridiplantae; phylum Streptophyta; class Magnoliopsida; order Poales; family Poaceae; genus Elymus; species Elymus sibiricus. The sequence continues at coordinate 110,603,289 of CM077670.1, forward strand.
TTCTTCATCAAAAACTTGGCAAATGCTGCACAAACACCATTTGAATTGAAGCCATATGCCCCCTGGATCATGCGGTTCATCAGGAAACGCTCTGGCGTCAACTATCTAACTGATACGCGAAATCACTTAAGCTTCATGCCACCCGTGGAAATCATTCCAAGTACGATTGCTTCAGTTCCGGGCAAGGGCAAGACTGTTATTGCTGAAGGTTTGCGTCCCTTGGATGGTCAATTTCATCAGCCTGCATCCCAGTCAACCGGTGAAGAACACACTTCGCAGACCACATGAGCTCATTCTTCATAGCAAATTCCTCCAACTGAAGCTCCTCCTGTGATTACTAACCGTGAACTTCTCATTAGTCTACATCAGAAGGTTGACAGAAATCACAACTGGATTTGGCATCAGTTTGCTTCAATTCTTCATAACATGACACTGATGCAGAACTCAGTGAAGAAAAATCACTATTATGCCCATGAGATATTTGGTCACACCTATTCCATCCTCTCGCACCTCAAGTTTGAAGAAGAACTCAAAGAGCTTGAATTTTAGCAAGACTTTGATTGGTCGTATCCGCCCAAGAAGAAGTTCAAGAAGTGTCCAGTTCCTCCGCTTGTGTCTGAATCACTTTCTTCATCTCGAGGAACTGATGAATACGAGAACCTTAAGGATACTGCTACTGGACCGCTGCTACTTGCGACCCCAACAACGACTCCGGTGCCCCGCCTCCTTCATCGATATGATCTTCGTCTGGGGGGCTAGATCTCATTTCTCCTTATGGTCATTTGATGACAAAGGGGGAGAAATTTGATTTAGTCTTCAAGCGGGTTTTTATATATGTTTTTTTGTTAAGTTAGAACTCTCATTGTTCTGATGTTTTATTTTAGCGAGTTGTAAACTTAAGTCCGGTGGTGGTCTGATGCTTTTGAATTGCTTTATCTACATGCTTTTACTTCAAAGTTATATTTATGCATGCATGCTGAATTTTGTTAGACACCATTTTTCATCGTGCATTGCAATTTCTTCATATTATATTTTCAATGCACAGTTGGATTCCAAGATATAGGGGGAGATCTCCACAATTTCAACCTGCCCTGTGCATTTGCAATCCAAAGCAAATTCATCATATGCACATCTTCAGGGGGAGTTCCTCTGTATCCTGTAATCAAAATCTTCATACTCTGTACCTACATTCTTATTATTTTGTCCCCGTTGCAAACTTAACCAAATTGTCATCAACCACCAAAAAGGGGGGATTATAAGTGCATCTAGTGCCCCCTTAGTGGTTTTGGAGTATTGAAGACAAATGTGTTTGTGAGTGTACACATGAGATATAGTCCCTGGAGATTTGGTTTAACCGACGAAAGACGACCCCTAAAAATGTATTTCTTAAGTGAAGAATTTGGTGCATCCTTTGAAGAAATTAATGTGAAGAATTGGAAGCTTGAAGACTTTGTTTTCGTAATTTATTTCGTCTTTATTTTAGTCATAGGAAACACCGTATTGTTAAAGGGGGTCTAGGTGATACATAGGCGTATTTCCGAAGTGATGCTCAAACCCAAAACATACCTATTTCTTCGAGTGAAGACTTTGGAAATCTCTTGCAGTGCAGTCGAGTTCTTCAGCGACAGAGACGAAGTTCTTCTGGTCGTTGACGAAATTGGTCTAACTAAAGAGTTAGGACTTCACCAGTGCGATTTACCTACCACGTGAGCAAACTGAGAGTTCCGATGAATTTGTCATTCCGACCATTGGTGCGTGAGTGCTAGCTGTCGAGTGGATCCTTATCCTAACAACGGTCGTGTCCGAAGGGCATGTATGTATTATCATGTCGGGTTGCCCCAGGCTATAAATAGTCACCCCCACAACCAGTAGTTGGTTGGCTACTCCAAGAGAGAGATTGACAAGTGTCATTTGAGAGCAACCCTTCCTTTGACGAACTTGAGAAAACCCAAGTGAGGAAAACCCAAACACCCAAATCCAAAGTAATTGAGCATCACTGAAGAGATTTTCCTATGTGATCCGACGCTAATTACCTTTGAAGACTGTCATTCTTCCAGACTGTTAGGCGTCATGTTTTGAGCACCCAAGACGAATTTGTGGAGTGCCATAGAACGAGTCTGTGAAGGTTTTGGAAGTCTACCTTGAAGACTTACCACGAGTGATTGGGTGGGGTCTAAGTGACCTTAGCTCAAGGGGAATAAGGTGAAGACTTAGTGTATTCTGAGTTCAATCTCAGCCTCCCTAACCAGACATACAATTGATACAACAACTGGAACTGGTCAAACAAATCCCGTGTCTTCATCGAGCCAACCTGGTTTCAAATTCCTCAACCCTTTACTTTTAGAATTTCTGCACTTGAAGAATTTGTGTGTTGCATACTGAAGACATTCATCTTGATGTCTTTCATCCCTTCAGTTCATCTTGTTTACGTTTGATTGTATGTATGCTTGCATGTTCTTCATCTGTTTCTATCATGTGTGCCTATCTTGCTTCACTGTGATAATTTAGTTATCATCCTGTTACATATCTCGTCACTCTGTTATTCATCAAAATCTCCCATCTTTGATGAATTTGTAAAAATCTCCCATTCACCCCCTGGGAGATAACCTGCACTTTTCAAAGCTCATTATTTTTGATAGGATGATCCGAGAGAGCTCTAAGTAGTATGCAAAGCCAACCCCAAGCTTGAGCGAGACATTCTTCCTCAAGTTGGTTGTTTGAAATTATATATATCCTACAAAGCAGCTTGTTTCATATGTGCAGGAAAATATTTCTCATTAAACACTCTAACCATGTCTTGAGGGCTATTTATACTACCAGGTGTGAGATTATTGAACCACCCCTTGGCATCTCCCGCTAACAAAAAAGGTAACACTAAAAAAAACACTTCCATGATGATACGTCTTTGTCACAGTAGGTCAAGTTTTCTGTCATGCATGTACATCCGTGACAATTTTACGACAGAATCAAGATAGTCATACCTGTGCTGTCGTAGAAGTGTTCCATGACAATACTGAAATTATCATCACGGAAGTGTCCACTTCCATGCCGATAAATGTCGCGTCATGGAAGTGTTTTCGTCAAGGGTGACCGACACATGGCATCCACCGTAACAGGTCGCCTTTAAGCTATCAGGTGCGGGTTTGGATCCGATAACCCGTTAGCAGCCCAGACCAATGGCGATTTTCCACGTGTAAATTTCTCATTCGCCGACGGATCCACGTGCCAGCTCGGCGTTGCGACAGATGTCATCCATTGATTGGACGAGAGACGCCTATGATACATCGACATGTGGCACGGCCCAACAGTGGCCCATTTAGGTTAAAAGGGCCGGCCCAGTCAAAGTTAGCGGGCTGGCCCATTAATGGCCTGGTTGCACATGGCCCATTTGCAGGTAAGGCCCGTTTGAATAGTGTCAAATCGGCCTGTCACCGGCCCGTTGTGGATTTCTCATCATTGCGGCCCATGGTCACTTCTGGCCCGTTAACAGTCCACTTTGTATTTGGGCCCAATTACGGCCCGGTGTGTTTCTGGCCTGTTTAAGGTCCTGCTACATTTGGGCCCATATGTGGCCCTACGAAACTTTCGGCCCATAAACAGACCGTGATGGAACTGGGCCATTTTCAGCCCGGTCTTACTTTCGGCCTATTTACAGTCGACGCAACCCATGGGCCATATGTAGCCCGACGTCACTTCGGGCCTCTTAATGGCCCATATCCTCGATGACACAAATCCAGCCCGCCAGCACTTTCGGCCTATTAAAGGCCCGTGTAGTAGGTCGGTGCAATTACGGCCCATGCTGACTTTCGGCCTGTTAACGGCCGACGCAACCCATGGGCCATATGTAGCCCGACATCACTTTGGGCCTATTAACGACCCATACTCTCGATGACACAAATCCATCCCGCCAGCACTTTCGACTTGCTAAAGGCCCGTGTAGTGGGTCGGTGCAATTACGGCCCGTGCTGACTTTCGGCCTGTTAACGATCCACCATGTAAATGGGCCACCTTGGGCTGAGCTAAATTTCGGCCTGCTAATGACCAGTGGGCTATTTGGCACATTTTAGGCCCAATCATCTTTCGGCCTACTACAAGCCCTAGGTATATACTGGCCCAATGAAGGCCCAATCTGCGATTCGGCCTGTTAATGGCCCGTGTCATTTATGGGCCAAATAAGGCCTGCGGTGATATTTAGACATGTTAATGGCCCTTAATACAATGGGCCCATATTATGTTTAGGCATGTTAATGGCCCACTATGGTCACAGGCATACCAATGGAACGATCAGAAATAAGAAGAGCTTACGCTAATTTCGGCCTAGTTATTTTCTGTGGGCTAAATACGGAATACGGCCGATAATCGTTTTTAGCTCCATTCTAGTTGTGGGCCGGACGAATATTGGCCCTTTGGGCTCCTACGATGCTTTCGGCCTAAAGGAGACCGATGATGCCGAATATATTACTAAGAATAAACCTACACTATACAAAAATAGCTTGCTAATCTCTACGGCCTTTGGCAGCATGATAAATGTTGTATCGCAACAAAATAAATTACAGCCATGCAACAAAAGGCCTGTTGGCATAAAAGTTTACAGTCCTTGCAGATAAATGCACCATGAGATGTATAGAAGCAGAGATCATTTCAGCAGAGTGGTAATGTTTCAGGCTGTAGAATCTGATGGAGCAGCATGACCTTCCCCTTTTTTGCGCCATTCCTCTTGAACAACGAAGCAAATGTCCGATATTCTGGTTTCAAAACCATTCATATCTTGAGACATTTGTCAACCACTATTCTTGTTTCATAAACGACCTCCATTAGGGATTGGACTTGTGTCTAGAGCACAGATATATCACTCTGTCTAGCCGGAGGATTTTGTTCAATAGGCGGTTTAGACGAGGTTACCATAACAACCAACCCATAATTACTCAGGAAGGTGCTTTTTGCACTGTTAGTGGAGAGATACCGACGCACTGCAGCAAGAGGTGACATTGTGCCTGTGGTAGTCTCGTCACCTTCAGGAGGTTGTGGCCGTTCAATCATTTGTTCCATAGCTTGCTGAAAGTTTGAATTTTGTAGATTAGTGTATTAGATAAGAAGTTACTAATGAGACATACATAACTTATTTTGGTGAACCACTGTAATACTTTAGCATGTATTTTAGTGGTAAGTACATAATAAAAGCACGTTCGGAACATATGTCCATGTAGCATGCCTAATGTATTGTCTATTTCCTCACAGTTATTGACATCTATCTAAGGATAAAGAGACACGGTTTAAAATACGATGAACATAGTATGACATCATTCATATCACAGGCAAACAGATATCAAACAAACAGGCTATTGTATCATTGTGTGGACACGTGAACATCACAACTAGATTACAGATCAAGACCAAAAGAATATCCTTCCTTTCTTTTAAACTGTGTAAGGTGAAATGAAACGTTAAGACAACTATGTATAAAAGTGAACAGAGTAACTGGCATTGGCTGCAAACCAAGCAGTTAAATGAACATGTCACAGTAACAAGCAGTTCAAAGGCATGAGGAGTAAGGACTTACAACAGCGGCTTGGACTGGTGTAGTCATGCCCTTCATCTTGCTAGTGTGACAATCCTTGAAGATTTGCACTGCATTCGGTTCAGGTTCTTTTTGGTCCGCACGGGCTTTCCTCTGTATTTGGAACAAGTCAATATAGATATGATAATATGGCATAACAAAAAGGAGGAAATAGTAGCTATTTACAAGAGCCTCACAGTGTGCAATATAGCTACGAGATCCTGTTGTCTGTTGGAATTTCACTTTAGAACTATTGGTCTGTTCTTCAAATAGTTAGCCTAGAAGAAGATAGACTTGTAAGGCACATACGTAAATACGAGTTCAATATGCGATCTGATCACATACATATACCCTACCTGATACTTCAGATCAGACCAGTGTTTAACAAGGGCTGTCCAGCCTTCGTCCGTAATATATTCTACTGGAGATGTTTGGGCGATTTCATTGTTAGCATTGCCTTCAAAGTGAGTTTTTCTAAGGTGATCGATACTGTCGCATAGCAGACTGAAAAACATGAGTGCATGCTTGTTTGGTTGCATCATCTTTCGGATCTAACTTGAACCTCATCTGTTGAAAGAAGAATGGGAGTCTCATTAGGAGCAACCTATAAAGTATGGGACAGAGCAAGACAATATTACAAATTGCGATGAATAACATTACTTACGGATAAATGGTCAAGGAAGGTGTTAAACTGGGTTTCGTCTTTGTCATTCCTGTACTGGATCCACGTTGGCAGGATACGTGCATGACACCTAACGGCGATGGCTGCCTCTGATACTAACTTGGCTGACTCTGTAGCATCACGTGGCCTTTTTAAACCTGCCTCAAAATGGATCTCCATTCTTCCTCCTTTAGATTTTGTTAACTTGTCAAGCATTATCCCTGATGTCTGTTTCCTCTTGCGCCGAGGTGCTAGTTCAACAACAAATATGGAAATTGTTAGTGCACATCAAACTATGAGAGTACATATAAACGAGCAAGCAACTGCAACTTGAGTCAGTCACGTACCGTCTTGGTGTTCATGCTCATGAGGTTCATCTAATCTTGCCAAGTCCTGTAGTGTCAGCAGTGCTTCAGAAGTAGTGGTAGGTGGGAAGGCAGCTTGGGAACATGCCACTTGCGGAGCATTCGAACGAGTAACTCATTGAGATGTTGGTACTGTGGAAGGAGGTGCTGTAGCTGGTGGGGCAGGGGATACTGTGTTTGTAGATTTAGCCGGTGGACTTTGACCTTCTTATGCACCATAAGTACCATTAGAATCTCGAGGGAAGCTCCTTTTCCGTTGCAACCGACGACTAACAGCATCCCCTACCATACTCTTTTCCTTGCCCTTTTTTGACTTTGCCATGTCAAGCCGTACCCACAGCACAAAAGAATAAAATCCGCTCTTCAGAACTCATTGATGCATGATACAGACGAGCAATACTTTGATGTAAGACAACTGTATGAGGAGGGTGGAATATGTACGAAAAACAGGACGACATGACATATTCACACCTATGATGTGTCAACTAAGCAGAAGGATTTTCAAGAAATTAGAAGCAATGCAAGCTAGACACCATATGAAAGATGCAACCAATATTACTCTGCCAAGTTAAAAGTGTCTCGTCATAAGTGGAATTTTGAAAAATTAGAAGCAGTACAAGCTAGAAATCAATGCAAGATGCAACCAATATCACACTGCCAAGTTAAAGGTGTCTCATCGTAAGTGATTGATGCAGCATACACAATAGCAGTACTTTGATGTAAGAACATGGTGCGATAGACAGATGCAGTGTATTCTAGATACAGAAAGGCATGTCATATTCACATGTATAACATATAAACTCACCAGCTACAATTTAATCAAATTAGAAGAAATACAAGCTATACACCATATGCAACATGCAACCAATTATCACACTATCAAGTTAGAGCAAGCACCTGCGATGGTGGAGTAGGGGAGATGGAGTCATCATATAGACTTGGAACTTCAACTGCAGTAGCAGTAGCAGTGGCAAATCTAGAGAGCCTCCGTTTGCGTTGGTCCGGAGGACCACCAACATCCCCTAACTTACTCTTTTCCTTCCTCTTTTTTGATATTGCCTTCTGAAGTCAAAACCACAAGAAAAGGAATAAAATTGGCTCTGCATAACTCATTGGTGCATGATACAGACGAAGACTACTTTGATGTAAGGCAAGCACATGATAGGAGGACGGAGTATGTACAAAAAAACGGACAGCATTTCATATTCACACCTATGATAGGAGGATGGAATATGTATGAAAAACACTAAGCAGAAGACATTTCAACAAATTAGAAGAAATGAAAGCTAGGCACCATATGAACATGCAACCAATATCACTCTTAAAAGTGTCTCGTCATAAGTGCCATTTCAACAAATTAGAAGCAGTACAAGCTAGAAGACAATGCAAGATGCAACGTATATCACACTCCCAGGTTAAATGTGTCTTATGGTAAGTGATTGTTGCAGGATACACAACAATACTTTGATGTAAGAACATGGTGTGATAGACAGATTTAGTATGTTCTAGAAACAGGAACACATGTCATATTCACAAGTATAATGTGTAAACTAAGCAGATGCAAATCAACAAAATTAGAAGCAATACAAACTAGACATCATACGCAACATGCAACCACATATAACAGTGCCAAGTTAGAGCAAGCACCTATGATGGTGGAGTAGGGGAGATGTGTTCATCATATACACAACTACGTTGACTGTCTAGCCCTGCGTTGTCTTGCGAATCTTGTTGGGAGGATGGCTGAGTAGAATCTGTAGAGACCCTCTATTTCAGTTGCTCGGAAGGACCACCATCATCCACTGCCTTACTAATTTCCTTCCGCTGTATTGATTTTGCATTGTGAAGTCAAACCGACAAGAAAAAGGAATAAAATTCGCTCTTCAGAACTCATTCATGCATGAATGACTGACGAACAATACTTTGATGTAAGGAAAACACATGATACGAGGATTGAATATGTACGAAAGTAGGACCGCATGACATATTCACACCTATGATGTGTCAACTAAGCAGAAGAATTTTAAAGAAATTAGAAGCAATGCAAGATAGACACCATATGAAAGATGCAACCAATATCACTCTGCCAAGTTAAAGGTGTCCCGTCATAAGTGGAATTTTGAAAAAATAGAAGCAGTACAAGATAGAAATCAATGCAAGATGCAACCTATATCACACTGCCAAGTTAAAGGTGTCTCATCATAAGTGATTGATTCAGGATACACAACAGCAGTACTTTGATGTAAGAACATTGTGTGATAGACAGATGCAGTGTATTCTAGATACAGAAAGGCATGTCATATTCACATGTATAACGTATAAACTCACCAGCTGCAATTTAATCAAATTAGAAGAAATACAAGCTATACACCATATCCAACATGCAACCAATCATCACACTGTCAAGTTAGAGCAAGCACATGCGATGGTGGAGTAGGAGAGATGGAGTCATCATATAGACTTGGAACTTCAACTGTAGTAGCAGTAGAAGTGGCAAATCTAGAGAGCCTCCATTTGCGTTGGTCCGGAGGACGATCAACATCCCCTAACTTACTCTTTTCCTTCCTCTTTTTTGATATTGCCTTCTGAAGTAAAAACCACAAGAACAGGAATAAAATTGGCTCTGCATAACTCATTGATGCATGATACAGACGAAGGCTACTTTAATGGAAGGCAAGTGCATGATAGGAGGACGGAGTATGTACGAAAAAAGGATAGCATTGCATATTCACACCTATGATAGGAGGATGGAATATGTATGAAAAACACTAAGCAGAAGACATTTCAACAAATTAGAAGAAATGAAAGGTAGGCACCATATGAACATGCAACCAATATTACTCTTAAATGTGTCTCATCATAAGTGCCATTTCAACAAATTAGAAGTAGTACAAGCTAGAAGACAATCCAAGATGTAACGTATATCACACTCCCAGGTTAAATGTGTCTTATGGTAAGTGATTGTTGCAGGATACACAACAGGACTTTGATGTAAGAACATGGTGTGATAGACAGATTTAGTATGTTCTAGAAACAGGAACACGTGTCATATTCACAAGTATAATGTGTAAACTAAGCAGATGCAAATCAGCAAAATTAGAAGCAATACAAACTAGACATCATACGCAACATGCAACCACATATAACAGTGCCAAGTTAAAGCAAGCACCTGTGATGGTGGAGTAGGGGAGATGTGTTCATCATCCACACAACTACGTTGACTGTCTAGCCCTGCGTTGTCTTGCGAATCTTGTTGGGAGGATGGCTGAGTAGAATCTGTAGAGACCCTCTGTTTCAGTTGCTCGGAACGACCACCATCATCCACTACCTTTCTAATTTCCTTCCGCTGTATTGATTTTGCATTGTGAAGTCAAACCGACAAGAAAAAGGAATAAAATTCGCTCTTCAGAACTCATTCATTCATGAATGACTGACGAACAATACTTTGATGTAAGGCAAACACATGATACGAGGATGGAATATGTATGAAAATAGGACCGCATGACATATTCACACCTATGTAAGAACATGGTTAATAGATAGATGTAGTATGTACCAAAAATAGGAAGGCATGTCATATTCACAGGTATAATGTGTAAACTAAGCAGATGCAATTTACCCTAATTAGAAGCAATACAAGCTAGACACCATACTTAACATGCAACCACATATCACACTGCCAAGTTAGAGCAAGCACCTGCGATGCTGGTGTAGGGGAAATGTGGTCATCAACTACAGAGCTACGTTGACTATCTTCATCTCGCCTTCCTGTTTCTTGAGAATCATGTCGGGAGCATTAAACTGCACTCTTTAAAAGAGTAGCGTGTCTCACACTAACCCATGGGTGTGACTGTCCTATCATAAGTGATTGATGAGGGATACACAAGAACATTAGTTTGATGTCAGAACATGGTTAATAGACATATGCACTATGTACCAAAAACCGGAAGGCATGTCATATTCACAGCTATAATGTGTAAACTAAGCAGATGTAATTTAACCAAATTAGAAGAATTACAAGCTAGACACCATATGCAACATGCAACCACATATCACATTGCCAAGTTAGATCAAGCAACTGCGATGGTGGTGTAGGGGAAATGCGGTCACCAACTACAGAGCTACATTGACTATCTTCATCTAGCCTTGCTGTTTGTTGAGAATCATGTGGGGAGGATGACACTGCACTCTTTAAAAGAGTAGCGCATCTCACACTAACCCACGGGTGTGCCTGTCTCATCATAAGTGGTTGATGAGGGATACACAAGAACATTAGTTTGATGTAAGAACATGGTTCATAGACAGATGCAATATGTACCAAAAACAGGAAGGCATGTCATATTCACAGTATATGGCTAAGCTGATGCAATTTAACCAATTTAGAAGCAATACAAGGTAGACACCATATGCAACATGCAACTACATATGACACCGAAGTTAAAGCAAGCACCTACGATGCTGGTGTATGGCGAATGGAGTCATCAACTACAGAGCTACATTGACAGTCTTCATCGAATGACACTACACTCTTCATTAGAGCGTCAGACCGCGTCTTTCCAATCCTCAATGCAGACTGGAGTGACTGCTCTGTTTTCTTTTTAGAATATTGTGCTTGAGATTCTGAAATACCCATGTGTAATAAAACAATAGTGAGAGAGTATGGGTGTAGTTTGTGGCTTTGTGCACAAGTAGTACAGTGTAAAAGTATCAGATAGCAGGTGGGTCAAAAATAAATGACGGCAGACATATGATAGCTCTACAACATGCATGGCACACGAAATTAGATTCTAGGCTTTTGAAATATGAGCACAGGGATGGCTGGGAAGTGCAGGTAATCCTCCAGCAAACCACCACATGTGGTCCTATGAAAATAACAATCGACTGAAAACAAATAGGTCAGCCGATTTTTTCTGCACCGTCCGATCTACAAGGAACGGGCAAATGGCCTTCATCTACCTCCCGCCAGTCACCATTGACGATCTTCCTCGAACCGCCAGTGACCACTGGCCCAGACCTCTACCTCCGCTGCCACGGCCTCCCCTCGACCTCACCCCATCGCCTTGCTTGGCAGCGCCCCCCGGCCATCCCTTTAAGCCCGGCGAACCTCCAGATCGGGCGCCAGCAGCTCCTGCGCCACACACACCTCTAAGATAGACACCGAGGCGCTGCTTCCCCGGCGAACAGGCGGACTAGGTGCTCTGCGTGCCTCCGCGGGTGGTGCTTCCTTTAATTGGGAATCAACTGACACTGAATTGAAATCCAGGCAGGCGACGAACGTCTAGCTAAAGTGAAATAGTAAATGGGGGGAAACCTTGTGCATCGCGAGTTACTTGGAACATCTAGCATCTGGAAGAATCTGCAGTAAGAAGCGGTTAACTAGTTTCCTTCATGGGATGAATACCGTGCGAGATATTTGCAACAATAAGGGAAGAGGAGTACCAATATCGGCTGGTGATACTGTGTCCTCCTTCTGTTTTTTCGAAGAGCTTCTTGTGGTTCGCTGGAAACAAGATGTTGTGGAGGACGGTGGAGCCTTGGACGAACCATGGCCAAGTAGTTGCGTGTGGTGCGGTGTCCTCTGTCGGCGGCGGGGAAGCAGATCCGAGGCGGCGAACGACGGCGTAGCGGGAACAGCTCTAGTGCGGTGGACGGTTGCGACGTCGGAGCAGCAGGGGTGAGGCGCGGGACGGAGGGGTTGAAGTGGCTTGGGTACGGCGCACGTCCGCGTCATGGAGGCAACCCTGCCTCGGCTTCAACTGCTAAGTCATGGAGGGCGCTGCGGTTGAGGTTGCGGTGGACGACGACATCAGGGTATCGGCTCCGGCGTGATGGAGGAGGGCGGCGGTGGATCGGTGCGATGGGGTGGCGGACGGAGGAGGCTGGGGTTTCGCGGCTGGTGGAGAGGGAGTTTTGGCGCCCACGGAGTATGAATGGGGAATCGGACGGGGGAGGTGGGAAGCTTAGGGGGAACTATGTTTCCGGGACGCGCTTGTTTGAAATTTGGGGAAAGTTACAAACTTTGCCCCCATCTAAAATTTCAGACATGCTGCGGGTCGGGGGTAGGACGGTAATCTCACATGTCCAAAATAGTGGGCGGGAGTGATTTCGGCCGAGCGCATCGGCGTTTAGGCGCCCGCGGTATATGAATGTTTTTCGGAGGCGGTTGTGTGGCGTCTTGGTGAAGTTACAAACCTACCCCGGTTTAGACTTGTGGACGTCGGGCCGGTAGGCTTCACGGGTCAGAGTTAGGACGGTAATTTCCTTCTACCAAACATTGGTCTCGCACGGTTTCGGGCGAGGAGAGGATCTTTTGGTGCTTCGTTCAAAATTTTGAACCAGAAGCATTCACGTTTCAGTACTCTTCAGTTGAACTTTCCTAATTAGACCTCATTATATTTGACCTTGTATGTTTAAAAACCTCATTAAATTATGCGATTCTTTTGAAATTTTTGACTCATGAAAATCCTATAACTACGATTATTTTGGAATGGAGGAGGTAACCTTGAATCTATTTTGTACACGACTATGTATTATCAACAAAGATTGATGCCCCTTTTAGATGTGATTTACAAAAGTCATTATCTCGAATGCAAATAGTTGAATGCACTTCCTATGAATTCGAATATTTGAAACCACTTTTATGTTGAATTAAAAATGTATTCTAGTTTGTCGCTAGCAATTTGGAATGTATACCATGTATGTTTCTTATGTATAATGTGCTTGACACTGACCGCAGAGTGTACTCACGTTTATATATGAATTGCAAGAGCCGTGAATTGTCTGGATTTAAAACTACTGACTATGGATCAATAATGTGAAATAATACCATACACATGCTCGAATTCGATAGAGTATGGATGTTTGCTAGACCAATGTTCGTTCATACGTGAATTGCAAATTTCATGATCTCATCCAATTTTTTAAATACAATTTATATTTTAATTTAATGGGTAGAACAGTCCTTTACGCGTAGATGCACTCTCCCTCGACCCTCCTCACACCCGCGCTATCTTTATCTCTCACGCATACGCGCACACACTATATATCCATCGGCCTTTCTCTCACAAATGCTCGCCCTCTCTCCCGAAGTGTCTCACGCACAAACACTCTATATATCTCCCTCTCTCTCTTACTACTATCTACGGCTCTTTTCACTAATCTCAGTCACAAACACTATTTCTCTCACATGCATGCGCACACATGGTCTCCGCCGCCCCCCTCTGTACATATCTCTGCCTCGTGTCTCCCGCACGCACACTCTCTTTAGTCCTCTCTCGGACGCATTGTATCCACCTCTCTTACTAGTTGATAGATATGATTCCATCAGATCATTCGGTAGGATATCCCTGACGGTTAAAGTGGATGGTGATAAGAGGCAAAGATTTTCCCAAGTCGGGGCCCTTGCGATCGAGGAAATACCCTACTCATGGTCGTGTATACTTTGATTGGGGTGTGTACAAAGTACATGCCAATACCAAGGGATTGTGTGTATATATACTATTGACGAACTAGGCCCCCGGCCTATATAACATACCCGGGGCCTAGGGTTACAAATCATAGTCCGCTTCGTCAGTGGAGATAGAGTCTTCCACGGCTCTGGTATCTTCGTCTTGTACGTCAAGTCAGTCTTCGTATAACGCGTCTCGGGCCGACCTATGTGGCGCAGGACGGAACCGACCCAGGGTCCTCACCTCGACCCACCAGACCAAAAAATGATGTGCCACCACCACACCTCGCACACTCTCTACCCCCTAGGTCTCACTACATTCTCACACCCGCACATACCAACACACATGCACTATTTCTGCTCATGACTCTCTCCCCTTCTCCTCTGCATACACAAACTCACCATCTCTCGTTGAGACATCCTATTTGTCTCTCTCTCTCTCCCTCCCTCCCTCTCTCTCTCTCTCCCTCCCTCTCTCTCTCTCATCTCTCGTGCTTTCTTTTTCTCCCATCGCACCCCCTCGTATCCACGCCTCTCTCGAATACGTACACATACCCTTTCCAGGCCCTCCAAAATACGTCAACCACACATTCACGGAAGTTACATCTCATTATCATGTGCTCCCAATGATCTAAAAAAGGCATCCGTTCACTTTTACCCCGCATACAAGATTTGTTTTGAATTAAAACTACACAGATTGTGACAAAACAAATATTTAAGAAAGGGACATTCACATTTGTGCCCCTAACTCGAACCCACTACTCAAATTTACCCCTAACTTTTTGATGTGCTCAAATTTGCCCCTAAAAAGCATTGTAGGTCACAAGAATGCCCTTCCATCTGGTCAAAGTTGTTTGACCAAAACTTTGAAAATTCATAACAAATTCATATTAACTCAGAAGAATGTAAAATAAGATATCATAATGTTCATAAAAACATCACCTATATGCACGTGTCATTTATGTTCATGACAAAAGCACTCTTTAAAGCATTTTAGGATTTATAACATTAAAAAACTATTTAGGGTGAATGCAAATAATAGCACGTGTACGTGATGAACGTAAATGACATGCGTGTATAGGTGGTATTTTTATGAACATTTTGATAACTTATTTGCATTCTTCCGAGTTCATATGAATTTGTTATGAATTTTCAAAGTTTCGGTCAAACAACTTTGACCAGCTGGAAGGGCATTCTCGTGACCTAAAATGCTTTTTAGGGGCAAATTTGAGCACATCAAAAATTTAGGGGTAAATCTGAGAGTGGGCGCAAATTAGGGGCATAAGTGTAAATGTCCAAGAAAATCTACATATACAATACTACAAAGTTATATATGAAAGTTAATTGCATGGTGCATCCAATGATATTTGTTCCGTATTGTGAATGTTTACATTTTTATCCTATAAAATTAGTCACAATAAAGAGAACGAAGGGCATCTCTCTCTCACTCTCTCCATCGCACCCCCCTCTCTCTACGCCCTTTTCACGTACGCACACAAACTACCTCTAGGCCCTCTAAAAGTACGCCCCCATACACATTCACGCGTGACGGTCATTGTATTTCAAGCGAAAGCGCAATATGGTCTCTGGATTTAGAATGCGCTCATTACGGTCAACATATACATTTTCTGGTGATTATATGGTCACTAGCTCACCGTACAGCTCCGTATTTTGATGGTGACACTGACAGTCATTGTATTTGAAACGAAAGCACGATACGGTCAGCATATACATTTTGCGGTGATTATACAATCACTGGCTCACCGTACAGCTACATATTTTGTTGATGACATGATCAATTGACCAGTCAAACAGTCCACGTGGCGCAACTAGTGTTGCATCAGAAGCGCACATTATCTCCCTAACGTAGGGCCCACCTATCAGCGGGTATAAGAAAGAAACAAATGGTAATAAATTAGTGCTAGATGGGGATTCAAAGTCGAGACCTCAGGTTGGTAGCCCGTGCGCGATAACCACAGCGGACAAGGTCGCCTAGTGATGATATGCTGAGCCGGCCTTTTAATACACAGGAGCTACTGTGGTGAATACACACACATCACACATGCGGACAAACACGCACGCAATGCCCGCATGCATGCATGCAATGCTCACACGTACACATGCACGCACGCAACACTCGCACGAATACACGCACTCAAGCATGCATGCAACACTCACACGTACACATGCACGCACGCAACACTCGCACGAACACACACACGCAAGCGTGCACATACCACAAGACACAACACACACGCTCACGCTCAAGTGCTCAACCTACACGTGCATGCACACATATACACAGCCAGGGTGGTTCGCGCGCAAGGGCCAGTTCCGCGGGGTCGCAGGTTTGACCCCTCACGCGCCTGTGTAAATTTTTGTTTACCAACTGATAGGCGGGACCCACAAGCCACGTGGCCAGTTTGACCAGTCGACAGAGTGCCACATAGACTTTTTGACCGGTCAACTGAGTGCAATTTGTAATTACGATTTTCACATCCGTATTGGGCCGGAGGGTTTCGGATGTTTAGTCCCACCTCGCTGTGTGAGGAGCTGGTCGACCGGCTCAAATAGCTAGGTCGTCCAGAAGCGATAAGCTGCAGTCATCATTGCACCCTTTGTTAAGGACATGAATTGTTAATAGTATTAATCTTCTCTGTGATATAAAGGCTGCTTGTAGTGGTTAGTATCATAACTATTATTCCTAAATATGTTTATTATGATAGGGTATCATGATATGATACTCAACCCTCTCTTTCTTCATTTAGTTATATGCCACCTCAACATTGCTGCAGGTGGGACCGCTATGTGCTGGAGCGGGGTGCTCGGTCATAAGCATTTCACAAGCATTCAAGTCTACCGCACACGCCACCAGACAACCACATGTGGTTGGCGTGCCGTCCGGTGCGTGAAAAATATTTGCAAAATTTCCAGTTTGGCGCCAAAACCAGAGCCTCTGCATTTTGCCAAAAAATACAAACCGAGCCTCTGCGTTAACTTCCTGCCCCACCCCGCCCAGCACATTCAAATCCCTCATTTGCCGTGAAATTTTGTTGTGTGTTGTTGTTTTCAGGGATATTTTGCCGGGACATGGTTGAATGGCCTCATATTAGTTTGTACTAGTACTAGCACTAGTACTACTAGTGTAGAGTAGTAGGAGCAGGAGTAGTATAGTGGTAGTAGAGTACAAACCAGTACGAGTACCATCGGACACCAATTTTCTTGTAGTCCATGCTACAGCTAGCACTTCTCCCTCCTCGTTCCTCTAAACTTAGCCGACGCGCGGCGGGCAGGGTGAGGGTTTGCCGATAGTCGGTTTGCTCAACAACGGTCCCAGATGTCAGTGAAAATGCAAGACAACACGTGTTCCCTAGCTTGAGCGGCGTGCCGGACCGACCGTGTGGAGGTGCGATGCGAATGCAGCAGGTTTTTCATTTTGAACTCATAAGTTGTAACATTTGGTTCTGCTCCTTGGAGCGACGATAGACACAAATAACGATTGAAAACGCTAGGGCGGGGCTTTTCCCGCACGATAAGAGGGGGAGTTTGCCAGCTTGGCCAATCGTCGGTTTGCTCACATGCAGTCCCACATGTTACTGATATGCCTTGGTAATGGGCGTTGAGCGGCGGGCCGGAACATATTGTTACTTCAATTATTCATGTTGCATGTACATTAAAATTGCATTGAAATGTACTCAACAACATGCGGGCTAGTATCATCTAGTGATCTGAAAGGGCCCACTTCAAAAAAGAAAGAAAGGCGATTTGGTGCCCAGGCTCATCTGCACCCGGTTGGAAAAATATCACAAAAAATTAAAAAAATCATAAGATTCCAGTTTTTTTTGCATGGTAGAAAATTTGATGCGTGAGGTCTGCTCCAATTTTCAAGTCGTTCGGACATCTAAGCAGCTCTCGGCAAAAAAGAGAAATCAGGTCAGAACAGTGCATGAACAGTAAACCTTTTATGCCCCCGCTCTCGGCAACCAGATCTGCTTCACCACTTTATGCCCCTGCTGTCCGTTTGCCCTTATCGCTACCGTTTATCTAATATCAGAGGAAAAATGAAGCAATGCCACTGTTAGCCTAATGTCACTTCTAAGTACTGCTGCTGTCAGTCTAGTGCCATCGATAAATTGAAGCAATGACACCACCATTTTATGAAGTGCTTCTGTCTTGCTTTATTTCGCATGAATTCTATTTTACCAGTTACACTTAAATCTCACACCGCTAACATTGCTTCATCCCATTGGAACTGCACAAATTTGATTGCACCGTGCACGGAGCTACTGACCAGGTGCTACTCTCATGACAGTAATACTAGTGCTGTTGTTCTGCATGTTAATCTAGTGCCAGTGTTAATGTGATGTGATGCTACTTCTTACTTAATGGCACTTTTTCATACTGTCAATGTAATGCCATTCATAACACAAGAGATGCTGTTGTTAATCATATGCCACTGCAAATAACTGCCACTGCTTAAATAACCATATTACATATTTGTGCAAACATGGATGTCTATCTCCATATCGTTTCTATTTGTGCAATCATAAGCAAACACCTCAATTTTAGTAGAACCGCACAAAATCAGATGGCTGTTCCTACCTGCCGTCCTCTAGCCACCCGTATTCCAGGTATTCCTACATTCATAACTTGCTATAATGACCAACGCAAGCTAAAAGAAGTTGATTCATACGTGGACTTCCTGATTGCAGGGCAGGAACGAGCATGTCATGTGTGGCGGAGAAAACAAGCAATTCATCCGCGTCGTGAACTACACTCACTCCCAATTTAAGGATGCCCGAGGATGAGCTTGCACGGCTGCATGGAGGTTTTGGGGTCAGATGCGCGTAAAAGAGGCATTGCGGTCTGCTTATTTCTGCAAATAGCAATGCTTAAATTTAGTGGAGCTGCACAAGAAGTTCAGATGGTCAATCCACTTCAAGGTTCAGTTCAATATTCCAACTGAGAACACAGTTATAATTTGTTATTCTGGAATGAGAGAACCTAACCCTGGATGGTGGTAACAAGAAAAACCAGAGTGAACCCTAGGAAATTAAAGCTTGCCTAGGGAGGCCCTTTGCTCAGAGAAGCCTGGCTTGATTTTTCCTGATTTGTAAACCTTAATTTTGTCTTTTGCTGTTAACTTCTAAAAGAGATGTTATGTTTTATGAATCATTGAGATGTATAAAAAAGCTGAACTTATGCTTTTGAAGTATTTTATGCAGCCGAGTTTATTGTGAATGTTTAACATGAATGTTGGACTAGCGTGTTAACATTCGGAATCTATATTGTGGCCTCAATTAACTGCATGAACCACTGTAACTAGATACGTAGTTGCTTATATGTCAGACAGCAGAGTACGAGTGTGAGCTGGTCGATCTAGTGTTGAAGCGATCTGCGCCAATGTGCCGTGTTTGCACCAACTGTGCTTACAAGTGGGGTAGCACCAATAGTGCATTACCTACACTATGTATACATCGGCGCACCAAGAGTTGTCAAACAAGTATTTCATCAAACACACACTGCTCGTTTGATAAACAGTGGCAACCTATGTCTTACAATGCCATATTACGTGAAAGAACACATGAGGATGCATCTGTTTCGGCAACACTTACGAGGGTTCTCACATGATCCACGGGCACACAAAAGTAGCAGCAGTTCCCATAGAGGGATTCAAACAGTGTACTACCCCAAGAGGGCTCGATAATACGCAAGGTTCGGGTAATTAAACACAATCCAAGCTACTTTGAAACACTAACTGGGCCAACTATTTCATGCCATCGATCTAATTGGGGATGGACACAAGACGGACCTTGCCATGAACATCCTCGAGGATGTCTGGCAGCAACTCAATCCTGTCAACCTTCTTGAAGATAACCTTGTGGCCTTTCCACTCATAAACTTGTTTGTCGAGGCATGCCACGTCATCTTCATGGATAAGCTTGACAAGAACATTATGCCTCACAAACGAAGGAGTAGCTGTGAACTTGTTGTGCTTTAATACACCCTGGACAACACGCCTGACAACAGTGTGGCTGGAATACATTTTGTCTTCGGTATAAGTGCAAATGGCTTCCAGGATCGAACAACCTAAGAACTTTGTTTTCCCAGTGCGTATATTCAGGTCATCCACCTCATAGCGAGTGACATGTACAACCACACAATCCTTGTCTGCATCAGGGCTCTAATTGAAACAGAAATGAATTCTGAATTACTTTGCAATATAAAAAACACAAGTTATTTAAACCACCATGTAGAGTCAAAAGTATGCATGACAAGGAAGGTAGCATGGCATCGGAGCTAATAAATCTTGCATTATTTATCACCTCATACTTTGATGAAAAACTACAATCAATATCGCCAAAGAAGAAAATCACCTTGGGGAGCTCGGGGGGGGGGGGGGACACATCCTCGAAGGGCTCCATCTTGCCGGGGGAAAACTGCTCCTGCATGGCCATGGGGGCTGTAACCTCAAACGAGGCGTTGACCATCTCAGTAGTGGCCGTGAGCGCATCTCGGGTCGGCTCGGTGGTGGCCTTCATCTTCTTGGAGCTCTCTGTCTCGTGGGGATCAGCCTACCGTGTCTGCTCCAACATCGGCAGATCTTTGCCCGGTTCTCCATGATCCATAATGAAACTGACAAATAGAAGACAACCGAAAAGAAAACACAATCGTAATGACAATGACACAAAAAAGGGAGTGAGGATCAGTTACTGCTTTGCAAAAGATTTTTTTTGGAAAGAAAATATACCAACATCACGGATGCGCTCACCTTCAATTCGCTGGGAGAGAAGAACAATGGCGGAAGCGAGTGGTGGCTTTCTTGAAGAAGATGAGGGAGAAGCGGATTCAGCGAAGAGTAAAATGATGGTTGCTTCGTACGACCAACTTACTGCGGGGAGGTGAGGTTTTGTGATATGACGGCTCATTACTGCCGCGCTACGACCAACTTACTGTGACTCTGCGCCTGCATACCGCCTTCTAATTTGGTGGATGCCATTTGGGCCCGCGCGCTGCATGGCCCGCATGTCGGCGAACCAAAGTAAAACGGCAGTAGCGGGAGCCATTTCGATGACCGACGAGGAGCCAGAAGCGGTAGTGTGTCCACTGTACTATAGGAGTAATTGTTTTTTTTTGATGATTGAGTAATTGTTTTTCTGGGGAGTGGTAGAGTGTCCCCACTGTATTACTAGTAGTAATTGTTTTTCTGGGCCCAAGACAAAATAGCCCATCCACTCTAATTAATAAAATCAATTCAAAAGCCCTCATTTTACTTAAGAAGAGGCGCCCCCCACTGCACCGCCCGCCAAAAAAACCCGGCTGCTCTTGTTCCTCCTCACTCCCACCTCACGTTCGCTCGCTCGACTCGTCTCCCCCTCCGGTTGTACCCCCAAATTCCTCACCTCACTCCTACAGAAACCCCCAGCTCCCCTTCTTCCTCACTGCTACAAAAAACCCCAGCCCCCCTTCTTCCTCACTCGCACCAACTAGGCTCGTCATTCATTACTCTGCTCAAATCCGTGAGCTCGACGCGACACCCGCAAGGAAAATGGAGTCGGCTGGCCCCAGCTCCAAGAAGATGAGGCTCCCGCCAGCGGCGACGCCGGTTGTAGATCCCGCACCCGGCAGCGCGGGGAGAAGCGGTGAGGCCCCCCTGTATCTGAGGAACCTGAAGAATCTCGGGCGGACCGCATCAGCGATCTCCCGGACGCCATCCTTGGGGAGATCATCTCGCTTCTCCCCACCAAGGATTGCTGCCGCACCCAAGTCCCCGCATCTCGGTGGCGCCCTCTATGGCGCGCCGCGCCTCTTAATCTCGACTGTCGTGGCCTTCTCTCGTTGATGATTTTGAACTCCCCAGAGCCATCATCTCCTACCATGGGGGCTCCATTCACCGATTCTGCATCCCGACGTGCTACCTGCACATACCCCGCATGGAGAACACCTGGCTGACATCCCGTGATTTCCACAAACTCCAGATGCTTGAGTTCTATTATTCCTACGGAACTGACATACCATGAACTGAACGCCATATATTTGACCCGTCGCCACCGATGTCCATCTCGCGGTTTTCCTCCTCTCTCCACACTGCCACCTTTGCCCTGTGCAAACTACCAGACAATCTGGTACAAAAGCTTCGACTCCCACTTCTCAAAAAACTTTCACTTGTGCTGGTTCGTATGTCGGAGGCCTCACTGCACAACATCATCCAATCCAGTTGCCCTGCCCTGGAGTGCTTAGTGCTTGTTTTGACAGTTAAAATCGGTTGTTTCCGAATAAAGTCGCCTAACCTTGTAAGAATTGGAATTTCTTTTGACGTAGGGGAGCTCATCATCGAAGATGCCCCTTCACTTCAAAGGTTGATCCTTGATTCTTGTTATTCACCTTCGCAAATAACTGTCATCTCTGTGCCTAAACTGGAGACCTTGGGTGTAATTCATGATCTCTGTGATCATTTCAAGATGGTGTTTGGCTCCACAGTTATCCAGGTACTGTATATTATCATCTACACTTTTGTAATCATAAGCTGCATTTTTCATTTGTGCGCATAAGTTTTATATCATCTTGGAGTACACTGTTTGTACTAATATTATGTTCTATATGCTCAATGAGGAGTTTGTCCATGGATAGCCTATCAGTGGTGCTGGATTCTGTCAAGATCTTATATATCAGTATGAATACTTTTGATCTGAACAAGATTATTGGCTTGTTGCGATGCTTTCCATTCCTGGAGAAGTTGTATATAAAGGTGATGATTTCACGCACATTGGATGCCCATATATAGTGTACTAGAATTAACCGTTCAGTTGTTGCTCTTTCCACATACTCTTTCTTTATACCTTAACTATTTTCAATCTTCATGTCTATTTAGGCAGCAGGATGGGTACAAAAGGTATAACCAATCGGTGGCATCGTAAGCACCGGGATTTTCTCAGTTCTCATCACATTCGTTTGAAGACAATAACGCTGGAAGGGTATGTAGCCACCCATGCAAACACTAGATTTGTCACATTCTTCCTGCTGAATGCGAGGGTACTATTGTCCATCAGGCTTAAATATATTAAGAATGAAGTTTTGATGGATGGATATGTCGAAGAGCAAAAAAAGGACTTTCAGGTGGACAAAAGGGCTTCTGAACGAGCCAGGCTTCTTTTTACATCATCTTGTGGTCATATTCCATTATGTTTTACGACCCGGGATGCTCATTTTATGGATCTGACAGATCCATTTGATAGTGACAGCTGCCGAAAACAGTGGTGGAGTTAGATGCTATTGCCCTTTTCAATCTTGGTTTAGTCTAAACCTGATGAACAATTACCCTTGTGCTTTTGTACAGTTTGTAATTAAGCTGGAGTTTGATGTTGTTGCCCATTTCAACTCGGCTGTGGCTGTCATATTTTCTTTGAAAAAGGCTAATGGCTTGCCATTTCTTTAATTAAGAGAGAAATATTGTAACAAATCCCAACCAAGGGAAATAACATCACTCTCACCGGCTACTTGATATCATTGTGCATTACAGAACCCAAGTGCTTAGCGCCCGCTAGCACCCACAAACTTATTTTGAGCTAGCACACCAAATGGGCAGTAATTCCTAATAAGAAAGGCTGCATGGCTGTGACGGATTTGGATTCTGACATTTGGGACCCACAAGGAAAAAGCCTATCCAAGGTGGTGTCGACTTAGCCAACAAACGATTCTGCCTGCCAGCCGTTGGATTGACATCCAACATCTGTCGTGTTTCTTCTATCTCTTGTCTTCTTCCTCCAGACGCCCAAACGAAACCACGTCGTGGGTCCTGCCTGCTCCTGCCTCCCAGGGTGGCCGCGCCTCCGCCCACGCATTGCCGCCCCGCCGTACCCTCAAACGTCGGCAGTACGCAAGCAAGTGCCTCCTTATAACAAGCCAAAAAAATGCTTCCTCCTAATGGTTTGACATCTGGGTCCCACGCCATTGTCAACGTAGTCAATAAACGAGAGAATTGCCCAACGAGCGGCTGACACCAAGGACCCAGCAGCTCGCACAGACTGACTTGATCCTACACGAATAACCAGCGGATCACGCACGTACCTCATCTGGATGAATCGAGTGCACTCGTTTGACCGTCGTGCCGATGTGCGACCCAGCACTGACGGGACGAGATGGGAGTACGACACAGTCATAATTTTAGTTTTTCCAGTTTTCCACGGCAAGCTGGCGCGCTAAAAGCCATGCCTGCTTATGCATTGAATTCCGATGACCTTCGAGTTTCCCGGGACATGCCAGTTTACCTACCGTCTGCCTATAATTACTTGTTCCCGGCGTGCTCCGGTGGCACCTTCACCCAACGCACCCTATCCTCACAAGACCCCACCAGCCACACGTTGCTCGCCACTTGCCCTCGCTCTCGCCATGTCGGTCATGCCCCCGCGCGGCATCAATAGGCGACGCCAGAGGCTCTCACCGCCGGAGTTAGTGTTCGGTTTTTCACGGGAAGGCAGACGGAGGGAGCAGGCATTCTGGCGGTCTTTAGATGGCAATGCGGAGTATGAGGATGCCTTGGAGCGCGACCGCATGGCGGAGGAGCAGCGTACCGCCGATTTGCGCCGCCAGCAGAGCATGGAGGAGGAGGAGCGCACCGCCGCTCTGTGTCGCGAGCAGGGCGCCCGCAACTGGGCCGACTACGTGGAGGCCGGCGCCCGGCGAATAGCCCTAGAGGCTATCGGGCACGCATGCCTGTCAAGTGGGTTTCCTGCTTAGAAGCCGAAGCTTTGGTGGACCACGCCGGCATGGAAAGGGCCAACGGGCGCGAGCAACGCGCCCTATCGCACGTCTGCCAAGTCCGAGGCGAGGAGGAGGACGTCGGTGCTGGCGTTTAGCATGTGCCTGATACGTCTCCAACGTATCTATAATTTTTGATTGTTCCATGCTATTATAGTATCAATCTTGGATGTTTTATATGCAATTATATGCCATTATATAGCATTTTTTGGGACTAACCTATTAACCCAGTGCCCAGTGCCAGTTGCTGTTTTCTGCTTGTTTTTGTCTTTTCAGAAAATCACTATCAAAAAATGTCCAAACGAGAAAAAAAACTTTAGATTAATTTTTTCTGGACCAGAAGAGACCCACGAGGCTTCGGGAGAAGACCAGAAGAGCCACGAGGAGGCGGAAAGCCTGGAGGGCGCGCCCAGGGGGTAGGGCACGCCCCCCAGGATTGTGGGCCCCTCGTGGCACCTCCTGACCTAATTCCAGCGCTATAAATTCCCAAATATTCCCAATATACCAGAGAGACAGAAGAGAAAACCTTTCCGCCGCCGCAAGCCTCTGTTCTTCCACGATCCCATCTGTAGGCCTTTTCCGGTACTCTGCCGGAGGGGGAATCGATCATGGAGGGCTTCTTCATCAACCTTGCTGCCCTTCCGATGATGTGTGAGTAGTTTACCACAGACCTACGGGTCCATAGCTAGTAGCTAGATGGCTTCTTCTCTCTCTTTGATCTTCAATACCATGTTCTCCTCGATGTTCTTGGAGTTCTATCCGATGTAATCTTCTTTTGCGGTGTGTTTGTAGGGATCCGATGAATTGTGAGTTTATGATCAGATTATTCATGAGAAATATTTGAGTCTTCTCTGCACTCTTTTATGCATGATTATTATAGCTTTGTATTTCTCTCCGATCTATCGATTTGGTTTGGCCTACTAGATTGATTTGTCTTGCAATGGGAGAGGTGCTTTGTGATGGGTTCAATCTTGCGGTGCTCAATCCCAGTGACAGAAGGGGACATGACACGTATTTGTATTGTTGCTATTAAGGACAAAAATATGGGGTTTAATCATATTGCTTGAATTTACTTTGTCTACATCATGTCATCTTGCTTAAGGCGTTACTCTGTTTCATACTTAATACCCTAGATGCTTGCTGGATAGCGGTCGATGGGTGGAGTAATAGTAGTAGATGCAGGCAGGAGTTAGTCTACTTGTCTCGGACGTGATGCCTATACACACGATCATTGCCATGAACCCGTCATAATTATTTGCTTTTCTATCAATTGCCCAACAGTAATTTGTCTCGGATGTGTTCGAGAGAGAAGCCTCTAGTGAAAACTATGGCCCCGGGTCTACTTTATCATATATTAAAAACCCAAAAATACCTTGCTGCAATTTATTTACTTTTATTTTATTTAGTATTTTAGTGTATCTATTTATCTCTATAAGATTTAATCCTTGCAAATAACCACTAAGAGGATTGACAACCCTCTTATTTGCATTGGGTGCAAGTGTTTGCTCTTGTGTGTGCAGATGTGTTGAACGGAGTCTTGCTTGGTTCTCCTACTAGATTGATAACCTTGGTTCTTAACTGAAGGAAATACTTATCTCTACTGTATTGCATCATCCCCTCCTCTTCGGGGTAATACCAACGCAGTCTACAAGTAGCAAGAAGGATTTCTGGCGCCGTTGCCGGGGAGACATCATCAAAATTACCAAGTACCTTTTTTTTTGCGGACGAATTACCAAGTACCTTCGAACAAACTATCATTCACTTGCATTTACTTTATTTGCCTTTTATTTTCATTTGCCTCTCATTTTCATCTCCCCCACTTCTAATTTTTTTTTACGAAAACACAAAAACATTTTTATTTGTTTGTTTGCTAGTTTGCTTGCTTTGCTTGAAGTTGCCACCATGTCTGAGTTTGTTATTGAAAAAAGTGAGGATGATAAAATACCTAAGATAGAAATTCCCTCAAATTTAGACTCAATTTTTTTTAGTAGGGAGTGGAAATGTCATAGGGAAAAACATTATTCAAGAATTCTTTAATTGCACGGGAACTTTGGGCTGCAATGATATTCCAATTCTTAAAAGAACCAACAGTTATGGGGAGGCTATCTCCGCACTCATTCTTAAACTCGAAAGGAGATTTATTCATACTCATCCTACCTTGCAAAGATTGTTCTATGAGTTGCCGGTTATAAATAACCCTAAGGCTAAAAAGATAGCTACTCTTATCCTTATGAAAGAGTTTGATTACATAGTACGGGAAGCTAGAGAAATCTTTGATTTCTACAATATGAGCCAGGAAAATCCTGTGATAGATGAAATTTTATATAATGAGGAATATATGTTGAGATACGTTTTTCATGATCACCATGATTTTGATAAAAATACTAAAAAGGAAGTTCCCCCTCTACATATCATTCAACAAGTTTTCAATGGTATTAATCAAAAATATTCTTGGATTGTAAAAGGGAACCAACAAGGGTTTGAAGAGAGTAGCCTTAATGACCCCAAAATTTTGGTTCATGATGTGTTCCCTATTGTTTTTTAAAAGCCTCCTGAAAATCACACACCTAAGCATGTCAAAACCAAGGATGACAACACTTGAAACTATGCATTATGCCTAGCTAGGGGCATAAAACAATAGCGCTTGTTGGGAGGCAACCCAATGAATAAAATTAAATTTTGCTTTTACTTTCGGTTCTTGAGTGTTTACACAATTATAGCCTCTGTTATGATTGTATTTTTATGTTTTAATAAGTTTTTGTGCCAAGTAATGCCTTTGGGATGATGTTGATGATAGTATAATTGATGCTGTTTGGAAAACAGAAAGTTTTGGGTCCAGTGCTGGAATTTTAGTTCTGTACTGGAGCATCAGAAAAATCTGAAGTTTTTACAAAGTATTGGTATATGAATTTTTTACGTTTTCCAAATTTTTCAGAATATTTGGAGATGCAGAAGTATGGCTTTTAAATAGATCTTTACAGACTGTTCTGTTTTAGACAGATTCTGTTTTTGTTGCATAGTTTGCTTATTTTGATGAATCTATGGATCGTATCGGGGGGTATGAGTCATGGAGAAGTTGGAGTACAGTAGAATTATGCCAATATTAAATATGAATCAATTTATAACAGTACCTAAAGTTTAAGATTTGTTTGTTATACTAACGGATCTCACGAGGTTTCTGTTGAGTTTTGTGTGCTGAAGTTTTCAAGTTTTGGGTGAGACTACGATGGATAAAGGAATAAGGAGCGGCAAGAGCCTAAGCTTGGGGATGCCCAAGGCACCCCAAGGTAATATTCAAGGAAGATTCAAGCATCTAAGCTTGGGGATGCCCCGGAAGGCATCCCCTCTTTCGTCTACAATCTATCGGTAACTCACTTGGAGCTATATTTTTATTCATCACATGATATGTGTTTTACTTGGAGCGTCTTGTGATATAGTTTGTTTGCTTTTGTTTGCTTTTTAGGTTGTCACAATAATCTTTGCTGAACACACCTTTTTGAGAGGGACACACATTATTCGTGATTTGTTAGAATACTCTATGTGCTTCTCTTATATCTTTTGAGCTAGGCAGTTGCTCTAGTGCTTCACTTATATATTTTAGAGCACGACGGTGGTTATAGTTTAAAGAAATAGTTGCACTCTCATGCTTCACTTATATATTTTTGAGAGTCTAATGATTAGCAATGGTAATATGCACGGGTTATGAATTTGGTCCTGATATGATAGGTATTCAAGAGGGATATAATAAAAACTTTCATGTAGATCACTGAATATGATAAGTTTGATTCCTTGCAATAGTTTTGCGATATTAAGATGGTAATGGGAGGTATTAGTAGATAATTGTGGTTTAGTAAGAATATTGGTGTTAAGGTTTGTGATTCCCGAAGCATGCACGTATAGTCTATCGTTATGCTAAGAAGTTGGAGAATGATTTATTATTGATTGTCTTCCTTTGTGTGGCAGTCGGGGGCACGTGATGGTTAACTCCTACCAACCTCCTCCCTAGGGGCATGCGTAGTAGTACTTTGCTTCAAGGGCTATTAAACTTTTGTAAAAAGTATGTGAGTTATTTATGACTAATGTGAGTCCATGGATTATACGCACTCTCACCCTTCCGCAATTTGGTAGCCTCTTCGGTACCGTGCATTGCCCTTTCTCACATCGAGAGTTGGTGCAAACTTCGCCGGTGCATCCAAACCCCATGATATGATACGCTCTATCACACATAAGCCTCCTTATATCTTCCTCAAAATAGCCACCATACCTACCTATCATGGCATTTCCATAGCCATTCCGAGATATATTGCCATGCAACTTCCACCGTTCCATTTTTATGACACACATTGTCATTGTTATATTGCTTTGCATGATCATATAGCTGACATAGTATTTGTGGCTCAGCCGTCGTTCATCATTTTTATACATGTTACGCTAGCATCATTGCACATCCTGGTACACTGCCAGAGGCATTTATATAGAGTCATATTTTTTTTTCTAGTATCGAGTTGTAATATTGAGTTGTAAGTAAATAAAAGTGTGATGATCATCATTATTAGAGCATTGTCCCAGTGAGGAAAGGATGATGGAGACCATGATTCCCCCACAAGTCGGGATGAGACTCCAGACGAAAAAAAGAGGCCGAAAAGAGCCCAAAAAAAATGAGAGAAAAAGAGAGAAGGGGCAATGTTACTATCCTTTTTCCACACTTGTGCTTCAGAGTAGCACCATGTTTTTCATATAGAGAGTCTCCTATTTTGTCACTTTCATATACTAGTGGGAATTTTTCATTATAGAACTTGGCTTTGTATATTCCGATGATGGGCTTCCTCAAAATGCCTGAGGTCTTCATGAGCAAGCAAGTTGGATGCACACCCACTTAGTTTTCATGTTGAGCTTTCATACACTTATGGCTCTTAGTGCATCCGTTGCATGGCAATCCTTACTCCTCGCATTGACATCAATTGATGGGCATCTCCATAGCCCGTTGATTATCCTTGTTAATGTGAGACTATCTTCTTATTTTTCACTTCCCCCTATTGATCTCTACCACCACACTCTATTCCACCCATAGTGCTATATCCATGGATTGCGCTCATGTATTGCGTGGGAGTTGAAAAAGCTGAAGCGCGTTAAAAGGTATGAAACAATTGCTTGGCTAAAACCAGGGTTGTTCATGATAAATATTTTGTGTTAAGAAGATGGAGCATGACAGGATTATATGATTTTGTAGGGATAACATTCTTTAGCATTTTTATTTTGAAAGGCATGATTTTTTATTAGTATGCCTGAGTATTGATGTCTTTATGTCAAACTATAGACTATTGCTTTGAATCATTCGGATCTTATTATTCATACCGTAAGAGAAAGATTACATGATGAAACATGATAGGTAGCATTCGACATCAAAAATTCTGTTTTTATGATTTACCTACTCGAGGACGAGCAGGAATTAAGCTTGGGGATGCTTGATACGTCTCCAACGTATCTATA
This sequence comes from Elymus sibiricus, assembly GCA_039707655.1. Classification (NCBI taxonomy): domain Eukaryota; kingdom Viridiplantae; phylum Streptophyta; class Magnoliopsida; order Poales; family Poaceae; genus Elymus; species Elymus sibiricus. The sequence continues at coordinate 110,633,567 of CM077670.1, forward strand.
ATTTTTGATTGTTCCTTGCTATTATAGAATCAATCTTGGATGTTTTATATGCAATTATATGCCATTATATATCATATTATGCGACGAATAAAAATATAGCTCCAAGTGAGGTTACCGATAATGTTGAAGACGAAAGAGGGGATGCCTTCCGGGGCAAGAATCAACTAGCATAGGAAGGCAAAACAAGCATAACTTCAAAACAAGTGAGGTTAACAATTTATGGGAGCAAGAATCAACTAGCATAGGAAGGCAAAACAAGCATAACTTCAAAACTTTCAACACATAGAGAGGAAACATGATATTATTGCAACACCTACAAGCATATGATCCTCTCTCATAATAATTTTCAGTAGCATCATGAATGAATTAAACAATATAAATATCACATAAAGCATTCTTTTCATGACCTACAAGCATATACATTTTATTACTCTCCACATAAGCAAATTTGTTCTCATCAATAATAGTGGGAGCAAATTCAACAAAATATCTATCATGAGATACTTGATTGACATAATCCAATTGAAAATTAAAATCATGATGACAAGTTTCATGGTTATCATTATTCTTTATAGCATACATGTCATCACAATAATCATGATAGGTAGCAACTTTGTTGTCATAATCAATTGAAACCTCTTCCAAAATAGTGGAATCATCATTAAATAAAGTTGTGACCTCTCCAAATCCACTTTTATGAATATAAGCATCATAAATAGGAGGCATACTTTCATCATAATAAATTTTCTCATCAAAACTTGGGGGACTAAAAATACCATCTTCATCAAACATAGCATCCCCAAGCTTGTAGCTTTGCATATCATTAGCATCATGGATATTCAAAGAATTCATACTAGCAACATTGCAATCATGCATATCATTCAAAGATTTTATGCCAAACATTCTATTGAATTCTTCTTCTATCAATTGAGCACAATTTTCTGATCCATCATTTTCAAGAAAGACATTATAAAGACGAATAATATGAGGCAACCTCAATTCCATATTTTTTTTTGTAGTTTTCTTTTATAAACCAAACTAGTGATAAAGCAAGAAACTAAAAGATTCGATTGCAAGATCTAAAGATATACCTTCAAGCACTCACCTCTCCGGCAACGGCGCCAGAAAAGAGCTTGATGTCTACTACACAACTTATTCTTGTAGACTCGTGTTGGGCCTCCAAGCGCAGAGTTTTGTAGGACAGTAGCAATTTTCCCTCAAGTGGATGACCTAAGGTTTATGAATCCGTGGGAGGCGTAGGATGAAGATGGTCTCTCTCAAACAACCCTGCAATCAAATACAAGAAATCTCCTGTGTCCCCAACACACCCAATACAATGGTAAATTGTATAGGTGCACTAGTTCGGCGAAGAGATGGTGATAAAAGTGTAGTATGGATAGTAGAAATAGGTTTTTGTAATCTGAAAATATAAAAACAGCAAGGTAACAAGTAACAAAAGTGAGCACAAATGGTATTGCAATGCTTGGAAACAAGGCCTAGGGTTCATACTTTCACTAGTGCAATCTCTCAACAATGCTAACATAATTGGATCATATAACAATCCCTCAACGTGCGATAAAGAATCACTCCAAAGTTCCTATTAGCGGAGAACATAAGATAAAAATTGTTTGTAGGGTACGAAACCACCTCAAAGTTTTCCTTTCCGATCGATCTATTGAGCCATTCCTATAAGTGTCACAAACAGCCCTAGAGTTCGTACTAAAATAACACCATATGATACACATCAACCAACTCTAATGTCACCTAGATACTCCAATGTCACCACAAGTATCCATGAGTTGATTATACTATATGTATCAAACAACTTCATAATCATAATATTCAATCCACACAAAGAACTTCAAGGAGCACCCCAAAGTTTCTATCGGAGAAAAGATAATGAAAACATGCATCAACCCCTATGCATAGATTACCCCAATGTCACCGCAGGAATCTGCGAGTTGAGTGCCAAAACATATATCAAGTGAATCAATATAATACCCCGTTGTCACCACGGGTATTCATATGCAAGACATACATCAAGTGTTCTCAAATCTGAAATATTCAATCCGACAATAACGAAACCTCAAAGGGAAAAGATTCGATTCATCACAACAAGGGTAGAGAGGGAAGAAACACCATATGATCCAACTATATTAACAAAGCTAGCGATACATCAAGATCGTGCTGAATCAAGAACATGAGAGAAAGAGAGAGATCAAACACATAGCTACTAGTACATACCCCTAGCCTCGAGGGTGATCTACTCCCTCCTCGTCATGGAGACCGCCGGGATGATGAAGATGGCCTCCGGTGATGATTCCCCCCCTTCGGCAGGGTGCCGGAAAAGGGCTCCAGATGGGATCTCCTTGGTACAGAGGCTTGCGGCGGCGTAAAAACTCATCTAGGTTAACTTTCGGGGGTTTCTGAATATATAGGATTTTTCAGCATTGGAATCACGCAAAGAGGTGCCACAGGGGGCCCATGAGGCACCAGGGTGTGCCTGGGGGGCAGGCGCGCCCAGGTGGCTCGTGAGGCCCCTGTGGCTCTTCTGCTGCTTCCCCGAAGCTTCCTGGGTCCGTGTCCTTCCAGAAAAAATCGTCAAAAAGTTTCGCTGCATTTGGACTTCATTTGATATGGATTTTCTGGAAAACCAAAAACAAGCAAAAAACAGCAACTGGCACTGGGCACTAGGTCAATATGTTAGTCCATAAAAATCATATAAAAGCCATATAAAAGTGCACCAAAATCATACAAAACTATAATAAACATGGCATGAATAATTCATAAATTATAGATACGTTGGAGACGTATTAGCATCCCCAAGCTTAATTCCTGCTCGTCCTCGAGTAGGTAAATGATAAAAGAAATAATTTATGAAGTGTGAATGCTAGCATAGTGCATAAGTTTGATCAATGATAATTCCAATCACTTTTTCTAGCATCATAACAACAACTTTTTCTCATAAAACTCATCATGATAAAGTAGCAATTAAAAACAGAAATTTTGATGTGGAATGCTACCTATCATAATCATCATATAATCTTTTCTTTTATTGCATGGACACTTGGACTTGAATGATTCAAAGCAATAGTCTATAATTTGACATGAAGACATAAATACTCAAGCATACTAACAAGCAACCATGTCTTTCAAAATATCAACGCTAAAGAAAGTTATCCCTAGCCCATTATGCTCAATCATTGATCCATTCATGAAACACACTCAATATTAGCTACACACAATGCACAAGTATGACAATAGTGCTCTCTAGTTGGTGCTTTGTAAGAGAAGATGGAGACTCAAAATAAAAATAAAAATTGCATAAAAGTAAATAGATAGGCCCTTCGCAGAGGGAAGCAGAGATTTGCAAATGTGCCAGAGCTCAAAGCTTAAATTAGAGAGATAAAAGTATTTTTGAGAGGCATGCTTTTCCTGTCAACGAAAACGACCGAGAATTACCAATATTTTCCATGCTAGACACATCATAGGCGGTTCCCAAACAGAAAATAAAGTTTATTTCCTTTCCACCATTCTTTCACAATCCATGGCTAGCCGTATCCACGGGAGCCCTCCATACCAACACTTTCCAAGGAATTTTGTTATTATTATTTTTGATTCATTATGGGACTGGGCATCCCTATTACCAGCCACTCTCTCGTGCAATGACAAGTGAATAAACACTCATCGTGAGAATAACACACCTAGCATGGAAAATATTGGCCACCCCCTGCCGCTTCATGAGCGGTACGGGCACACAAAACGGAAAATTATTTTGAAAAATTAGAGTTGGCACATGCAAATTTACTTGGAACGGCATGGAAATACCGCATATAGGTAGGTATGGTGAACTCATTTGGTGCAACTTTGGGTTTAAGGAATTGGATGCACAAGCAGCATTCCCGCTTAGTACAAGTGAAGGCTCGCAAATAGATTGAGAAGCGACCAACCAAAAAACGAAAACGGTCATAAACATGCATTGAACATAACTAACACTGAATAATGCACCATAAGTCGGATATAACTTCATTGCATAACTATTGACTTTACGTGCATGCATAGGGAATCACAAACCTTAACACCATTATTCATACTAAACCATAATTACTCACTAACATGACTCACATATTATCATCTCCACAGCGCAAAACTATTGCAAGGAATCAAACTTATCATATTCAGTGGTCTACATAAAAGTTTTTATTATATCATTCTTAAATATCCATCACATTAGGACAAAATTCATATCTTAAGCATATTGCCATTACTATTGTCAACTCTCAAAATAATATAAGTGAAGCATGAGAGTGTAAGACAAACTACTCCAAAAGATATAAGTGAAGATCAATGAGTAGTTAAACAATTAAGTAGCTATGTCAAGACTCTCTCCAAATAAAGATTTCAGATCTTGATAATTTTATTAAAACAGCAAAAAAAATGAAAATAAAAGGACACTCCAAGAATAGCACATATCATGTGAAGAAGTAAAAACTTAGGCTAACCGATTGGTGTTGATGAAGAAAGGTGGGATGCCAACCGGGGCATCCCCAAGCTTAGTTGCTTGAGAATTCTTGGAATTTTATCTTGGGGTGCCTTGGGCATCCCCAAGATTGAGCTCTCGTGTCTCCTTAATTCCTCTCATATCATGGCTTCTCCTAAATCTTTAAAATTTTCATCCACACAAAACTCAACAAGAACTCGTGAGATAAGTTAGTATAAATCAACTCAAAACCTTAACATTCTTTGCTGTAGCAAATCACTAAAATTATAATTAAACATTGCATACTAAATGCCTCTGCATATTTAATACTCCTATCCAGAAATAGAAACATTAAACAAGCAACATATGCAAACAATGCAACTATAACCGAAATCTGCCAAAACAGAACAGTTTGTAAAGGGTGAATAAGAATTCATACTTCCCTAACTCTAAAAATTCTGAAACATTACCACGTGACAGAGAACTCATGCATGCTTACTGTGTAAAAATTTCAGATTTTTATCATGTCCTGACTATTCAGGAATATTCTGGACATAACAAAAAACTTTCTGTTTTCAAACAGCAACACATGAACTTGCAAACTGAGCATGGTAAAGGCTATAATTGGCATTTTATTGGACTAAAAGATACAAAACATGATTATTGATAGCAGCAAGAAAATATCCACAAAATAAAATGACGCTCCAAGCAAAACTCATATTATGTGACGAATAAAAATATAGCTCCAAGTGAGGTTACCGATAATGTTGAAGACGAAAGAGGGGATGCCTTCCGGGGCATCCCCAAGCTTGGATGCTTGAGTCTTCCTTGAATATTACCTTGGGGTGCCTTGGGCATCCCCAAGCTTATGGTCTTGCTACTCCTTATTCTCCTCATATGGATATCTCACCCAAAACTTGAAAACTTCAATCACACAAAACTTAACGGAACTTCGTGAGATAGGTTAGTATGATAAAACTAATTCATCCACTTAGGTACTGTCAAGACAATATTAATAATTGTTCTCCCATAATTACTACTGTATTCTATCATTTCCACAATTTATATTACTCAATATAAGCTATGGAAACACTAAAACAAGCAAACTATGCATCGAAAACAGAATCGGTCAAAAACAGAAAAGCATGTAGTAACCTATTTAATAACCATACTTATGTACCTTAAAAAATTCTGAAAAATTAGGAAAACATAAAAAATTTGTATATTAATACTGTGTAAAAATTTCAAAATTTTCTCACGCTCTAGTACAGAATAGAAATTCCAGCACTGGACACAAAATTTTCTGTTTTTGCACAGAATAATATCAACAAGTATCCACACTATCCCAAAGGCTTTACTTGGCACATTATTGAAGTAAAACATATAAAACATGATTAACACAGTAGCTTAATCATGTGAACACACAAAAACAGTAAGGGTAAATATTGGGTTGTCTCCCAACAAGCGCTTTTCTTTAATGCCTTTTTAGCTAGGCATGATGATTTCAATGATGCTCACATAGAAGATAAGAATTGAAACATAAAGAGAGCATCATGAAGCATATGACTAGCACATTTAAGCCTAACCCACTTCCTATGCATAGGGATTTTGTGAGGAAACAATTTATGGGAGCAAGAATCAACTAGCATAGGAAGGCAAAACAAGCATAACTTCAAAACTTTTAACACATAGAGAGAAAACATGATATTATTGCAACACCTACAAGCATATGATCCTCTCTCATAATAATTTTCAGTAGCATCATGAATGAATTAAACAATATAAATGTCACATAAAGCATTCTTTTCATGACCTACAAGCATATACATTTTATTACTCTCCACATAAGCAAATTTGTTCTCATCAATAATAGTGGGAGCAAATTCAACAAAATATCTATCATGAGATACTTGATTGACATAATCCAATTGAAAATTAAAATCATGATGACAAGTTTCATGGTTATCATTATTCTTTATAGCATACATGTCATCACAATAATCATCATAGGTAGCAACTTTGTTGTCATAATCAATTGAAACCTCTTCCAAAATAGTGGAATCATCATTAAATAAAGTTGTGACCTCTCCAAATCCACTTTTATGAATATAAGCATCATAAATAGGAGGCATACTTTCATCATAATAAATTTTCTCATCAAAACTTGGGGGACTAAAAATACCATCTTCATCAAACATAGCATCCCCAAGCTTGTAGCTTTGCATATCATTAGCATCATGGATATTCAAAGAATTCATACTAGCAACATTGCAATCATGCATATCATTCAAAGATTTTATGCCAAACATTCTATTGAATTCTTCTTCTATCAATTGAGCACAATTTTGCGATCCATCATTTTCAAGAAAGACATTATAAAGACGAATAATATGAGGCAACCTCAATTCCATATTTTTTTTGTAGTTTTCTTTTATAAACCAAACTAGTGATAAAGCAAGAAACTAAAAGATTCGATTGCAAGATCTAAAGATATACCTTCAAGCACTCACCTCTCCGGCAACAGCGCCAGAAAAGAGCTTGATGTCTACTACACAACTTATTCTTGTAGACTCGTGTTGGGCCTCCAAGCGCAGAGTTTTGTAGGACAGTAGCAATTTTCCCTCAAGTGGATGACCTAAGGTTTATCAATCCGTGGGAGGCGTAGGATGAAGATGGTCTCTCTCAAACAACCCTGCAATCAAATACAAGAAATCTCCTGTGTCCCCAACACACCCAATACAATGGTAAATTGTATAGGTGCACTAGTTCGGCGAAGAGATGGTGATAAAAGTGTAGTATGGATAGTAGAAATAGGTTTTTGTAATCTGAAAATATAAAAACAAGAAGGTAACAAGTAACAAAAGTGAGCACAAACGGTATTGCAATGCTTGGAAACAAGGCCTAGGGTTCATACTTTCACTAGTGCAATCTCTCAACAATGCTAACATAATTGGATCATATAACAATCCCTCAACGTGCGATAAAGAATCACTCCAAAGTTCCTATTAGCGGAGAACATAAGATAAAAATTGTTTGTAGGGTACGAAACCACCTCAAAGTTTTCCTTTCCGATCGATCTATTGAGCCATTCCTATAAGTGTCACAAACAGCCCTAGAGTTCGTACTAAAATAACACCATATGATACACATCAACCAACTCTAATGTCACCTAGATACTCCAATGTCACCACAAGTATCCATGAGTTGATTATACTATATGCATCAAACAACTTCATAATCATAATATTCAATCCACACAAAGAACTTCAAGGAGCACCCCAAAGTTTCTATCGGAGAAAAGATAATGAAAACATGCATCAACCCCTATGCATAGATTACCCCAATGTCACCGCGGGAATCCGCGAGTTGAGTGCCAAAACATATATCAAGTGAATCAATATAATACCCCATTGTCACCACGGGTATTCATATGCAAGACATACATCAAGTGTTCTCAAATCTAAAATATTCAATCCGACAATAACGAAACCTCAAAGTGAAAAGATTCGATTCATCACAACAAGGGTAGAGAGGGAAGAAACACCATATGATCCAACTATATTAACAAAGCTAGCGATACATCAAGATCGTGCTGAATCAAGAACATGAGAGAAAGAGAGAGATCAAACACATAGCTACTAGTACATACCCCTAGCCTCGAGGGTGATCTACTCCCTCCTCGTCATGGAGACCGCCGGGATGATGAAGATGGCCTCCGGTGATGATTCCCCCCCTTCGGCAGGGTGCCGGAAAAGGTTTCCAGATGGGATCTCCTTGGTACAGAGGCTTGCGGCGGCGTAAAAACTCATCTAGGTTAACTTTCGGGGGTTTCTGAATATATTTGATTTTTCAGCGTTGGAATCACGCAAAGAGGTTCCACAGGGGGCCCACGAGGCACCAGGGCGCGCCTGGGGGGCAGGCGCGCCCAGGTGGCTCGTGGGCCCCCTGTGGCTCTTCTAATGCTTCCCCGAAGCTTCCTGGGTCCGTTTTCTTCCAGAAAAAATCATCAAAAAGTTTCGCTGCATTTGGACTTCATTTGATATGGATTTTCTGGAAAACCAAAAACAAGCAGAAAATAGCAACTGACACTGGGCACTAGGTCAATATGTTAGTCCATAAAAATCGTATAAAAGTCATATAAAAGTGCACCAAAATCATACAAAACTATAATAAACATGGCATGAATACTTCATAAATTATAGATACGTTGGAGACGTATCATAGGGCGTGCCCCCCAGGCTGTGGGCCCCTCGTGGCACCTCCTGACCAAATTACAGCGCTATAAATTCCCAAATATTCCCAATATACCAGAGAGACAGAAGAGAAAACCTTTCCGCCGCTGCAAGCCTCTGTTCTTCCGCGATCCCATCTGGAGGCCTTTTCCGGTACTCTGCCGGAGGGGGAATCGATCACGGAGGGCTTCTTCATCAACCTTGCTGCCCTTCTGATGATGTGTGAGTAGTTTACCACAGACTTACGGGTCCATAGCTAGTAGCTAGATGGCTTCTTCTCTCTCTTTGATCTTCAATACCATGTTCTCCTCGATGTTCTTGGAGTTCTATCCGATGTAATCTTCTTTTGCGGTGTGTTTGTTGGGATCCGATGAATTGTGAGTTTATGATCAAATTATTCTTGAGAAATATTTGAGACTTCTCTGAACTCTTTTATGCATGATTATTATAGCTTTGTATTTCTCTCCGATCTATCGATTTGGTTTGGCCTACTAGATTCATTTGTCTTGCAATGGGAGAGGTGCTTTGTGATGGGTTCAATCTTGTGGTGCTCAATCCCAGTGGCAGAAGGGGACATGACACGTATTTGTATTGTTTCCATTAAGGATAAAAAGATGGAGTTTAATCATATTGCTTGAATTTACTTTGTCTACATCATGTCATCTTGCTTAAGGCGTTACTCTGTTTCATACTTAATACCCTAGATGCATGCTGGATAGCAGTCGATGGGTGGAGTAATAGTAGTAGATGCAGGCAGGAGTCGGTCTACTTGTCTCGGACGTGATGCCTATATAGATGATCATTGCCATGAATCCGTCATAATTATTTGCTTTTCTATCAATTGCCCAACAGTAATTTGTCTACCCACCGTATGTTATGTGTTCGAGAGAGAAGCCTCTAGTGAAAACTATGGCCCCCGGGTGTACTTTATCATATATTAAAAGCCCAAAAATACCTTGCTGCAATTTATTTACTTTTATTTTATTTAGTATTTTAGTTTATCTATTTATCTCTATAAGATTTAATCCTTGCAAATAACCGCTAAGAGGATTGACAACCCTCTTATTTGCGTTGGGTGCAAGTGTTTGCTCTTGTGTGTGCAGGTGCGTTTAACGGAGTTTTGCTTGGTTCTCCTACTGAATTGATAACCTTGGTTCTTAACTGAGGGAAATACTTATCTCTACTATACTGCATCATCCTCTCCTCTTCGGGGAAATACCAACGCAGTCTACAAGTAGCAGTGCCGCAGATGGCGGCCGGCATCGTCTAGTTAGCTAAGAGTATGTTAGTTGTTCTAAACTCAAGTATTAGTGGGAGTAGATAGTTAAGTTGGCTATGATGGTTGTCAACGTGGAAGTTCAGTACTCCATCTCTGAATCAGACCTGTTACTTTGCTCTGAATGTTGAACTTTCTGATTGAACATTTGGAATGGGCTGTTATTTTTTTTAAATGGGCTGTATTTGTCCGCCACGGATTCAAAGGCTGACTTGTGGGCCTACTAGGTTGACGCGTACACAAGGCTTTGTCAACTTAGTCAACAAACGATTGTGGAAGCCTAAGCCGTTGGATGTCAATCCAACGTCTATCGTGCTTTTTCAATCTCTTGTCTTCTTCCTCCAGGCTCCAGCCGGCCAAACCAAACCAACGCCGGCGGGATCGCCTGCTCCCGCCTTCCACGGCTTGCTGCGCAGCCTCGCTGAAAGCACATTTGCTCCCTTGGTGGTTTTGGTAATTCATAACAACATATATCTCATTGAACTAATGTCCATTCAAGATTAAGATTTCAGGATGTTCAATGATTGGCATGGCATGGACTAGAGATGTGGACCCCTTAAAATGCTAAGGACAAGGATTGGCAAAAGATCAAGATTCTACATTTTTGGTTTAGTGATCCAAGATCACATTGAGTCCATAGGAAAGCCAATACTATTAAAAGGGGATGAGGTGTTGCTTAATGGTCTTTTTGCTCAAGTGCTTAGTGACAGTACTACTAAACCCTCAACCACTCTCTCTATCCAAATATGCCCAAAACCTACATTCCAACTCGGCCCCACCAAAATTCTCTATCCGGCCCCACCGAGTTCACCGAGACTTAGCCACTCCCAAAACCCTAACAAATCGGATCCACCGAAATGGATCTTGGTCCCACCGAGATGGCCTTGCCAACTCTCTGTAATCGTTTGCACTTACTTCGGTCCCACCGAGTTTTGCAAATCGGTCTCATCGAGATGGCTTGCCAACTCTCTGTTGCCTTATTGCTTCACTTCGGTCCTACCGAGTTGATATAATCGGTGCCACCGAGATGAGGTTTACCCTAGCCATTGCACTTCGGTCCATCCGAGTTGTTCCTATCGGTCCCACCGAGATTCCTAAAGTTCATATCTTTTACACAGTTCGGTGCCACCGAGTCTTCTGAATCGGTGCCACCGAGTTGGGTCAAAAGTGTGTAACGGTTGGATGTTGTGTGGAGGCTATATATACCCCTCCACCACCTCCTTCTCTGTAAGGAGAGCCATCAGAACGTGCCTACACTTCCACCATAAATTTTCTGAGAGTGAACTACCTACTCATGTGTTGAGATCAAGCTATTCCATTCCTACCATTTGAACCTTGATTTCTAGCCTTTCCCAAGTTGCCTTCCACTCAAATCCTTCTTCCACCATAGCCAAATCTGTGAGGAGTTGTTTGAGTGCTGGGAAGACTATCATTTGAAACACAAGAGCAAGGAGTTCATCAACAACACACCGTCTATTACCTTTTGGAGAGTGGTGTCTCCTAGATTGGTTAGGTGTCACTTGGGAGCCTCCGACTTGATGTGGAGTTGAACAAAGAGTTTGTAAGGGCAAGGAGATCGCCTACTTCGTGAATATCTACCCCGAGTGAGGCTAGTGCTTCATGGACGTAAGCCATGGTGGAATAGACAAGTTTGCTTCTTCGTGGACCCTTTGTGGGTGGAGCCCTCCGTGGACTCGCGCAGCCGTTACCCTTCGTGGGTTGAAGTCTCCATCAACGTGGACGTACGATAGCACCACCTATCGGAACCACGCCAAAAACCACCGTGTCTTCATTGCGTTTGAAATCTCCGATCCCCTCCTTTACATACATATGCAATTGCTTACTTTCCGCTGCTATACTCTTAGAATGGCATGTGTAGGGTGATGCTTGACTTGTATTGTTGCTAAAATCTGCCTACAACTAAAATTCGGAAAAGGTTAGGTTCTAATTGGTCAAGTAGTCTAATCACCCCCACCCCTCTAGACATACTTTCGATCCTACAAGTGGTATCAGAGCTTTGGTCTCCGTAAGCCTTGATTTCCATTGCTTTGGTGATCATAGCCTTGGTTTCACAACCTAGGAGAGTATGGCGTCTAGTGAGGGTAACTATCACCGTAGAGGTCCATATTTTGATGGTACAAACTTTACTAGTTGGAAACATAAGATGAAAATGCATATTCTTGGTCATAACCCCGCCGTTTGGGCTGTTGTTCGTGTTGGCTTGCAAGGTGATTTCTTTGAGGATGGCAAAGAACCGGATCGTGAAGCAACCCTGGAAGAATTGAAGATGTTGCAATACAATGCTCAAGCTTGTGACATTCTATTCAATGGTTTGTGTCCTGAAGAATTCAACAAAATCAGCCGCCTCAAGAATGCAAAGGAAATTTGGGATACTTTGGTTGATATGCATGAGGGTACCGAGTCCGTCAAGGAATCTAAGTTGGATGTCCTTCAAAGTCAACTTGACAAGTTCAAGATGAAGGATGGTGAAGGAGTCGCTGAGATGTACTCTAGGCTTGCTCTCATCACAAATGAGATTGCCGGCTTAGGAAGTGAAGAGATGACCGACAAATTCATCATCAAGAAGATACTTAGAGCTTTGGATGGAAAATATGATACCGTCTGCACATTGATCCAAATGATGCCAAATTACAAAGATCTCAAGCCCACGGAAGTCATTGGAAGGATTGTTGCTCATGAAATGTCACTCAAGGACAAAGAGGAGCTGCACAACAAATCAAGTGGTGCTTACAAAGCCTCAACCGATGCTCCAACAACTCCAAGTGACAAGCTAGTATCCAATGAAGAGATTAGCCTAATGGTGAAAAGGTTCAACAAGTTCTACAAGAACAAGTGGAAAGAAAGAAGCTCTAGCTCAAGACACTATGAGAGAAGATCATCAAGTCGTGACCGTAATTGCTACAATTGTGGAAAGCCCGTACACTATTCCAATGAGTGTACGGCTCCCTACAAAAAAAGAGACGAATCACCAAGAGGAAGACATAGAAGAGATGAATCACCTCATAAGCAGAGAAGGAGTAGAGATGATCGCTATGAACGAAGACACTCTCGAAGAAGCAAGGATTCGGAGAGGAAGGACAAGTCATCCAAGAGCTACACAAGAAGAATGCATCAAGCTCATGTTGGTGAATGGGTTTCCAGCTCCGACTCTGACAACCACTCCGAGAGAAGTTATCACTCCAACTCCGACTATAATCAAGATGAAGGTGTTGCCAGACTTGCTCTTGTGTCATCCAACTCCTATGATCTATTTGACTCACCAAATGAAGGAATTGGAAGATGCTTCATGGCAAAAGGCCCCAAGGTATCACACCCCGAGTATCTTGATTTCAATAGTGATGAAGATAATTTGCTTGGTGATGATGATTTACTTGTTGATAAGGCTAGTGATGTGAGCTATAATGAAAATGCTAGTAATTATGATAGTCAAGAGGAAACGAGTGACAATGCTATGAGGAGATTGAACGTCTAACTAAAGAACTAAATGCTCTTAAGTTACCTCATGAAACAACTCAAGAGGATCATAGAGAACTTCTAAGAACTCATGAGAAGCTACGCTTCGAGAAGCTAAATTTAGAGCAAGAGCATGAGTTTCTTAAAGCTATCAATGACGATCTTCGAAAGAAGAGTTCTTCATATCTTGCCAAGCGTTTACTCTTGTCTACCTTTATGCCACAAGTTAAACCTAAGCAAACTAGCAACAAGGGTAAATAGGGTTCTACCTCTAGTAGTAACACTAACAATGCTAAATCCAATGTTGTTGCTTCTAGTAGTTCTACTGATTCCACTAATGATTTTCTTAGCCAAGTTACACTTGAGCAAGAAAATATGCTATTGAAAGGAATTATAGAAAAAGGTGTCTACAAGAGCCTTGCCAGGAGTAAGCAATTTGAGGAAATTGTACGCAAGCAAGGAAGTCATCGGAAGAACCAAGGTGTTGGTTTTGAACGAAAGTTCAATGCCAATGGAGTTGAGTGGGAAGAAGATCAATACCCCAAGACGAAGTTTGTTCCTCAACAAGTGAAGTATGATCCTACTTCCTTCAAGGGAACACAAGCTCAAGAAGATCTTCCACCACAAGACCACAAGCTAAAAGGCAAGGACAAGCTTCAAGAAGAGATTGATTCATTTGAAGAAGCTACTCAAGCCATGGTCAAGTGGGTTCCCAAGACTTCATCAAGTTCTACTTCATCAAGTGCTACTAAAACTCCAAGGATTCCCATCAAGTTGATGTGGGTCCAAAAGGAGAAGAACTAGAGAGTTCTTGAGGGTGACTCCGCCAACAAACTTCACCATTATTCTTTATGGCAAGAACTTGTGCAAACAACTTCCACATTTTGCACTAGTTCATGGAGTCACAAACCCTCTTGTTTGTAAGACAAGGGACAAGGTATTCAATGCATTCATGGACATCATCATATGTGTATTTCACTCTATGTCTATGGATATCCTTGTATGTTCCTTGTGTGGGACTAACCCATGTAGGTATTGAAAGCAGAAAACTCCAAAGGATTGCTCCCAACTCTTGATGGTCTACATCAACATTGAGCATCCACATCTTCAACATCTACATGAAGTCATCATCGACAAAACCCAAGGTTAGTTCATCCCTCTTAGGGGGGATATCACATCTAGGGAGAGCTTTGCTCTAAACAATTGAGCTAAAGCAACTCTAATGGTGTGAACACATTAATGCTTTATGTAAAAGTGGCAACCCCACTTGTGCTTAAACGATGAGTATGACCTATGATCAAATGTTCTCATTTGGCTCCTAAGTCAATATACTCATATAAAGATGACCTAGTCATCGCCATTGCTTGATAGATGCTAGAATTGGTTGTGCATGTTTGACACATATTTCATTTGCAATCTTATTGTGTGAGCATGTTGGTTTGCATGTTTTCATCATTCGAGGACATCCATTTGTTGTTTTGATTGTCTTGGTTTTTCTGGCCAAGTGGATATACAAGAATGCCTAAGTACCTTCTCTAGCTATCTATGCTTTCTTGTCTCAAATTCTATTCTTGCTGCATCACAAAAATTGAACAAGTCATTTTCGGACCCTCCGGGTGAGGAGCACTCGGAGCCACCGATCTGAAAGGGCTGAATCTCCAAAACCTTCTAAATGATTTCGGCCGAATCAACTAACTCAAACTCGGTCCAACCGAAATCACTTAGACTGATCTAGGTTTTCCATCTCGGTGCTACCGAGTTGAACCATTTCGGAGCCACCGATGTGCTAATCTGCGTGCAGTTACACATATCGGTGCCACCGAGTTGTTCAACTCGGCGCTACCGACAGCATACGGGTATATATATCGCGCGGACCGAACGGTTGAAATTTCTCGACCCCAGTCGTTCCCGCACCCCGTTGCTGCCGTCGCCCTCGTCTCCGGACTTCGCTGTCGTCTTCAACGCGCCCTCGCCGCCGGATTCCGCCACCGTCAACTGCAATCTTCACCGCCGTTGCCGCCGTAGAGAGTCTCCATCGAGTTAGGGTGAGATTCGATCCCTCTCATGCTCCCATTTCCGATTCAATGCATGATTGGACTGCCTGAATTCATGCCACGGATTGAGAACTCCTGTTACACTGCAAACTCCGTAGTTTAGATTCGAGCAAAAAATTTAGGTTTAAGTTTCCGCCGAATGCATCTCGGACTGACCGATTTGAAATTTTCGATCGTACCGATTTGGCCTCTGGCCATAGCACTAGTACGTCTCGGTGCCACCGAGTTGTACGAATCGGTGAGACCGAAAGTAAAGTCTCAGTGAAACCCTAGCATCTCGGAGCCACCGAAACCCATCTCGGTCTGACTGAAATGGCGTGTAAGGTTTCTGTAGAGTGCTTCGGTGTCACCGAGATGATCAACTCGGTCCATCCGAAATGCGTCCTGTGAAAACTTGAAACTAAGAGTTGAACTCAATTTTTATGAAAAACTTCTGCTTTTTGTGATGACTCATCTACTCTACCCATACCCATCTATTCACAGGGTCAGCTCAGCAAGATGTCAGATTCCAGCGACAGCCAGAACAGGTCTGAACAGCATGCAGAACTTAGTGAAGGGTGAAGCCCTGCTGAGAGTTTCTATGAGGGAGAGAGGAGCTCTCCAGATCTTCCTAAGGCAGCCACTAGAACCAGGAAGAAGAGATCCTCAGACAGTGAGGATGAAGATTTTGTTGCTAGTGAGGCAGCAACAAAGAAAAAGAGATTCGTGCTTGCTAAGGAGTATAGCTCCAAGCCCACTTCTGCCAAAGAGAGGACTGCTGTGAGGAAAGTTCCAAAGCAGACTATGCAATTCACACTTGAAGAGCCTAGTGACACAGAACCAGCTGCAGGAACGAAGAAGAAGAGAGTAAGGAAAACAACTGCCCGTGTGATTGGCAGACCCTCCATGATGATTGATGTGGAGGAAGAGGAGGAACCTACTGCTGATGGACCTCCAGCCAAGGCACAAAAGCTTATGTCTGATGTAATCAGGACTGCTGCCCCCAAGTCCAAACCAAAAGCTCCAGCACCCAAGAGGTCAACCAGGAACATATCAGCTGCTGAAAAGAACAAGGCCCCAGTGCCTGAGGCAAATGTTGATGAAGAGCCACTAGTGCTCAGGAAATTGAAGCCCAAGATACCAGAACATGATGATGGACACCCAGTTGCCGAAAACATGATGCTGAGGAAGGATAAAGGACTGCATCAGTGGAGACTGTCAGATCCTTATGCTACAAGGAGGAAGACATCATGTGACTATCGCTTTCACACACGAGAACAACAAGATTTTTATGAAACAGTTCTGTTAGACACGAAGCCCATTGTTAGTGACATGAAATGAGTGGATTGGGAATACATTGATGAGAATGAGTATTATTTCCCCCATGTTCATGAGAGCTTCAGGATTGCAGGTGTTGATGACTTTGTCGGAAAGAAGTTGACCAAGTGGAACGATGAGATGGTCATGCAGTTTTACTCTACTGCTCACTTCTATCCAGATGGCCGAATTGTGTGGATGACTGAGGGTATCAGGTACCAGTCAACCATCTCTGAGTGGGCAAGTCTTCTTGGTGCACCCAAGGAAGAGGACGATGACTATGATGTTTATGCAAAGCTCAAGATGGATCACAACTCCATGAAGAACATGTACACTGCTATCCCCCAGAAGGACATTGAGACTCATAAGCTTGGACCAGTGAAGCATTTGCTGCCAGGACTGGCCACCACGAACACTATCTTGCGGTATACCTTGTTGCCCAAGTCAGGAGATGACAAAATGATTCGTGGCCACTCCATCAATTTGCTGCATCTGTTTGATACTCCTCAGAAGTTCAAAGTGATGAGCCTGATAGTCGTAACTATCAAGAGGACTGCAGCTGATCAGAAGAGATCGTGCGGATATGCTCCACATATTCAGATTTTGATCAATTCCAAGGTTGGAACCAGCACATACCTTCTTGATTGAGAGCATTTGCCTTTGCATCCAGAGTTTGAGGACAATGTGATTGTGATGCATCCTTCGCATCCCACTTCTGCACAAGCTCAAGAGAAGATTCACAAAGCCAAAGAAGCAAAAGCAGCCAAGGAGGCAACAACTCCCAATGCTCCAGTTGCAAATCTTAAGTCTAAGGCTGACCAAATGACATATCTGCTTGAAGCCACCCTGAGGATTGAGCGAAGTCTGACCAACCTCACCCAACATCAGGCTAGCCTAGAGCGGATAATCGAAACAAAATTTCATGATCTAGATGTCAAGGTCACTGAAATCTAGACTACTGTGGAGAAGCTGCAGAGTGATGTTGATGCTGTCAGGACAGCCCCATCTGATGACAGTGGAGATGATAGACCAACCACAGAGCGTTTCCAGACAGTGCCTAGGGCAGCCAGATCTGCTGCAGTGCCAGTTGTGGATCCACGGACCACAGTCTCTGCACCTGCTACTGCTGCCACAGTGCCACCGCCGGTATCCACTCCACCGGCCCAACAGACATCCGCAGAAGCCTTCGTGGACGCTCTTCTCTCAACGCCATCTACGCACACCGGAGCTGCCAGCAGGAGATCGCCTTCAGGAGCTTCGGAGGACCGTGCTTAGAGTGTCGATTAGTCCTATACCTATTCGATCTTTTTGGTACTTGTTGCCAAAGGGGGAGAATTTGTATAGATCATAGGCTTCGAGAGAGAGTGTTTTGGTCGTTTTTTTCTTTCCCTTGTGAGTTCTTTTACTACTATTTGCTTGTTGGTACTTTGTTATCTGTGTGCTTGCTACAGTGCTTGTGAGATATTATGTCGTTTATGCTTGTGAGATACTATGCTTATTGTGATGATCTATGCTCATCTCTATTATTATCTGTTATGACCACCCACTTATGTTGGTGATGCGTGCTAATTATTCCAATCATTTCATTTTGCGCGCTCCACCAAGATGTATGTGACATGGAAGAGTGACCCATGAGCCTAATTGATTGTGCATTTGCATTCAAACGCAAATTTTTAATAATGCACAAATTTAGGGAGAGCTCCTGCTTATCACATACTTCTCAAGCGACGATGTATTTCATTCATTTATTCATTTGTCGAAGCTTTGATCTATATGTTGTCATCAATTACCAAAAAGGGGGAGATTGAAAGCACATTTGCTCCCTTGGTGGTTTTGGTAATTCATAACAACATATATCTCATTGAACTAATGTCCATTCAAGATTAAGATTTCAGGATGTTCAATGATTGGCATGGCATGGACTAGAGATGTGGACCCCTCAAAATGCTAAGGACAAGGATTGGCAAAAGATCAAGACCCTACATTTTTGGTTTAGTGATCCAAGATCACATTGAGTCCATAGGAAAGCCAATACTATTAAAAGGGGATGAGGTGTTGCTTAATGGTCTTTTTGCTCAAGTGCTTAGTGACAGTACTCCTAAACCCTCAACCACTCTCTCTATCCAAATATGTCCAAAACCTACATTCCAACTCGGCCCCACCAAAATTCTCTATCCGGCCCCACCGAGTTCACCGAGACTTAGCCACTGCCAAAACCCTAACAAATCGGATCCACCGAAATGGATCTCGGTCCCACCGAGTTTTGCAAATTGGTCTCACCGAGATGGCTTGCCAACTCTCTGTTGCCTTATTGCTTCACTTCGGTCCTACCGAGTTGATGCAATCGGTGCCACCGAGATGAGGTTTGCCCTAGCCATTGCACTTCGGTCCATCCGAGTTGTTCCTATCGGTTCCATCGAGATTCCTAAAGTTCATATCTTTTACACAGTTCGGTGCCACCAAGTCTTCTGAATCGGTGCCACCAAGTTGGGTTAAAAGTGTGTAACGGTTGGATTTTGTGTGGAGGCTATATATACCCCTCCACCACCTCCTTCACTGTAAGGAGAGCCATCAGAACGTGCCTACACTTCCACCATACATTTTCTGAGAGAGAACTACCTACTCATGTGTTGAGATCAAGCTATTCCATTCCTACCATTTGAACCTTGATTTCTAGCCTTTCCCAAGCTGCCTTCCACTCAAATCCTTCTTCCACCATAGCCAAATCTGTGAGGAGTTGTTTGAGTGCTGGGAAGACTATCATTTGAAACACAAGAGCAAGGAGTTCATCAACAACACACCATCTATTACCTTTTGGAGAGTGGTGTCTCCTAGATTGGTTAGGTGTCACTTGGGAGCCTCCGACATGATGTGGAGTTGAACCAAGAGTTTGCAAGGGCAAGGAGATCACCTACTTCGTGAAGATCTACCCCGAGTGAGGCTAGTCCTTCGTGGACGTAAGCCATGGTGGAATAGACAAGGTTGCTTCTTCGTGGACCCTTTGTGGGTGGAGCCCTCCGTGGACTCGCGCAGTCGTTACCCTTCGTGGGTTGAAGTCTCCATCAACGTGGACGTACGATAGCACCACCTATCGGAACCTTGCCAAAAACCACCGTGTCTTCATTGCGTTTGAAATCTCTGATCCCCTCCTTTACATACATATGCAATTGCTTACTTTCCGCTGCTATACTCTTAGAATTGCATGTGTAGGGTGATGCTTGACTTGTATTGTTGCTAAAATCTGCTTACAACTAAAATTGGGAAAAGGTTAGGTTTTAATTGGTCAAGTAGTCTAATCACCCCCCTCTAGACATACTTTCGATCCTACACGCGCAAGTATCGCTGTCCCACCGTACCCTAACCAGTGCCAGGCCATCCATCTACAACCCCCCACCCACCCCCACCTCCTGTTATTCTCCGGCGACGGCATCCCCACCCCGCACCAACCCTCGTACTCCCCTCCGCTTCCGACCACACTGCCGCATCTTCCACGGCTCCTTTTTGTTCCCGTCCGAGGCCTCGCCGTCGTCCTCCGCTTTGGTTCCCTCGCCGCGGCACCGCCTTCTGGCGTTGTCAACATGGTCAACAACCGAGAGGACTCAGGAGATGATTGTACATGGAGAGGATGATAGTAGGGGCCCACCAGGGTCTTACATGTACGCAAGCAAGTGCCTCCTTATTACAAGCCAAAAAAATGCTTCCTCCTAATGGCCCGTCTAGCCCAGGCTTTATTTATAACATGATAATCCAAACTATTTTTTTTCTGTGAAAATGACTAGCGCACTTTTTTTTTCGTACAATACCCTGCACAGGCCGATTTCCTTTTTCCCTGCCCTGCTAGGCTACAAATCTTTCAAGACGACGAGGGATACATTGGGCCTGGCCATAAAAAAAGGCTGTAAATTTTATGAGTAATATGAAATGGGGTGTAAATATATAAAAAAACACATCAAATGGGAAATTAGTTTCAAATTGCGAATTTTATTTTATTTTTTGATATTTCATATTTCATTTGATTTTAACATAATTTAAATATATTTTAAAATTTGTTTTTATCGGGCTCAAAATTTCGGGATTAAAACTAGTTCGAAAATTTAAATGATCTGTCTTTTATTTTATGTTTACCACATGACCAGCCTAGTTTTTTTTTCTTCCTTGAAATGGCTACCCCAGTTCTAATTTTATTTGCACAATACCGAACCGGGGCCTACTTGCTTTTCTCAGCCCTGCTGGGCTTCAAATCTTTCAAGACGAGGAGGGATGCATTCGGCTTGCCCACAAAATGGCCTATTTCTTTAAAAAAAAGAAAATGGCCTACAAGCAATAAGAAATGGGCTGTAAATTTTAAAAAACACAGCAAACCGGTAATTAGTTTATAATTTCGTTTCATCCGGTTTTTGAAATTTTAAATTTCATTGCATTTTTCTGTGGTGAAAATATCATTGGATTATAAATTAATAAAATTTTATTTTTCAAATTAGTCTGAATCAGCCTCGAAACATTGGGATTAAAAGCAGTTCAGAGCCCACCAAAATATGCAAAATTTCATTGAAATTTTTAACCGTGGCCAGAATATGGGCTGTAATGCTAACAAAAAGAATATGTGCTGCAAAAAATTCCTTAAGAATGAGCAAATGGGCTGTAATTAATTAAAAATAATAGCAAATGTGTTGTATGATGTTTGCCACAGATTTGGAGGCTGACTTGGGCCTACTAAGTTGACGCTTATGCAGGGCTTTGTCAACTTAGTCAACAAATGATTCTAGCAGCAGTGACCGTTGGATATTAATCCAATGACCGTGCTACTTCTTCAATCTCTGATCTTCTTGCTCCAGCCACCCAAACTAGCGCCGGCAGGACCGCCTGCTCCCGCCTCTCGTGGCTGGCTATGCAGCCACGCAGGCCTCACCGCCCCACCCTACTCCCATTGCTGGCCAGGCCATCCCTCTACTCACCCACACCTCCTGTTATTCTCTGGCGACGACAACCTCACACTGCTGAACCAGTAAACCCTCATACTCCCCTCCGCGTGCGCAACCACTGCCAAGTCTTCCTCGTCTCCGGGTCGTTCCCTTACTAGGCCTCGCTGTTGTCCACCACCTTGGTGCTCTCGGCACGGCGTCGTCAACGCAGTCAACGAACGGCAACCATCGGAAGAGGACTGTACGTGGAGAGGCTGACAGCTGGGACCCCCGATGTCCATGGTCGCACGCAAGGAAGTGCCTCCTTATTACACGCAAAAAAAATGATTCCTCCCCCTGCTAGCTGGGATCCACTTGATTTGGAGGCTGACATGTGGGCCTCAAGTTGACGCGTACGCAAGTCTTTGTCAACTTAGTCAATAAACGATTCTAGCAGCAATGACTGTTGGATGTTAATCCAACGGCCGTGCTGCTTCTTCAATCTCTGATCTTCTTGCTCCAGCCGCCCAAACCAGCGCCAGCAGGACATCCTGCTCCTGCCTCCCATGGCCGGTTGTGCTGCCGCGCAGGCCTCACCGCCCCACCCTACTCCCACCGCTGGCCAGGCCATCCCTCTACTCACCCACACCTCCTGTTATTCTCCGCCGACGGCAGCCTCACACCGCAGCCGAACCAGTAAACCCTCGTACATCCCTCCGCGTGGGAAACCACTGCCTTGTCTTCCCCGGCTCTGGGTCATTCCCTTCCTAGGCCTCGCCGTCGTCCCCCGCCTTGCTGCACTCAGTACGGCATCGTCAATGCGGTCAACGAACGATAGCCATCGGAAGAGGACTGTACGTGGAGAGGCTGACAGCTGGGACCCACGAGGTCCATGGTCGCATGTCAGGAAGTGCCTCCTTATTACGCGGAAAAAAATGTTTCCTCCCCATCACAGCTGGGACCCACCAGCTACATCTTCGCACGCCAAGAAGTGCCTCCTTATTACCCGCAAAAAATGATTCCTCCCCCTGAAAGTTGGGACCTACCAGCTATATCTTCGCACGCAAGGAAGTGCCTCCTTATCCTCCCTGACAGCTGGGACCCCCCCGGTTGAAGCGTACGTAGCGTTGTCTGTCTGGTCGCGAACGTGTACGTACATACTGGTCGATCGGTCTCTCTGCAACAATGAACCGTGGGCGTGTAAGGAGCGGCACGTGTCATAGTAGAGCCCCTGACGTAGCAGTTCAGGCAGCCCCGTCTAAATCGTGTGCACGTACGTACGTATAGCCACATCACAAAAAATATGGCCACGTACGTACATATACGGGCGGGGTCTCGAACGCGTACTCGCACATACGTACGGCCAGGGCTCGTGTACATGGAGAGAGGCAACGGACGGCAGCAACGGCCTCATCAGCCAACCGGCTGGGTCGGAACGGAGGATACAGCGCCTTGTTCATCGGGAGCCAAGCGACTGGGTCGGAACGCGTCCTATTCATCGGGAGCCAACCGGCTTGGATGGAACAACCATAACGGGGTCCTGTTCATCGACTCGGGGTCTGGCGTACCGCAAAACGGAGGAAACGCCCTTCTGTTTGACCGCCTACGGTCGAAATGGGGTCCTGTTCATCGGCTGGGGGTCTGTCGTACCGCAAAACGAAGGAAACGGACTTCTGTTCGAGCTCCTACGGTCGAAACGGGGTCCTGTTGATCGGGATGGCTCTGGCATACCGCAAAACGGAGGAAACGAACTTCTGTTCGAGCTCCTACGGTCGAAACGGGGTCCTGTTGATCAGGAGGGCTCTGGCATACCGCAAAATGGAGGAAACGGACGTCTCCCCAACTGCCTACGGTCGAAATGGGGGTCCTGTTCATCGGGAGCGGTGTGGCATACCGCAAAACAGGAATCCACGGGCTATTGTTCATCCACGGTCGACCTCCCTCCAGCCTCCACCAGCTACTGTTCATCCACGTCGACTTCCTCCATCCTCCACTGCCTACTGTTCATCCAGCCTCCACAGGGTCCTGTTCATCCACCCCCAACCGGCTGGGGTGTGGCGGCCTTCTCGGGGTCCTCTTCATCCAGCGCCAACCACCTTCACACGGCCAGGGTACTGTTCATCCACAGCCAACCCACCGGCTGGGGTGGGGCGTACGAGCGGGTGGCAGCAATAGGAACTGTTCATCGACAGCCAACCAACCGGCTAGGTCAACTCACCACGTCTCGCGCAAGGGGCTCGATCGATGCGTCTCGACTCGTTCTACGTATCGCGCGCGCGACAGCAACGGGCACTATTCATCAAGAGGCAACCCAACCGGCTACGTCTTGCACATACGGGGGCTCGACCGGCTTCAGTTAGCAGCGAAGGAATCGCTCGGGTTCAGTTAGCAGCGAAGGAATCGCTCGGGTTCAGTTAGCAGCGAAGGGATCGATCGGTTTCAGTACGTAGCTAGTGCGATCGCTCGGGTTCAGTAAGCGAACGCCTCGCTCGGGTTCAGCTAGCGAACACCTCGATCGCACACACACGTGCGTATGAGAGAAACGCGCAAACCACACTGCATCGCTCGGCCCCGACCACCTACCGTAACCGGGAATTCCCTAAAAAATTCCTTGGCCTCACTTCTACCACAATTTTTTACGTCATGGACGGCCCAAAGAATGTCATGCGGGTGCGTCTTCAGTCCGCCCAGGACGAAAAGCCCATTTTCTGTCATAATTTTTTGTCATAGAAGTAGGAGCCCACCACATCTATGATGGTACGTGTTTTTGTCACAATTATTGTCATAGAAATGTCACAACCATGACAGAAAAAGTTTTCGTTTGGGCCATAATGTCATGGATGTGTCTTTTTTTTGTAGTGTAATAACTTGAGTATATAGTAATATCGGATCTTTTCCTCTCGAGCAAATAAAGTTCCAATATCATTTAATTTAGTTATGTGTGCAACAACTTTTTCAAATTCATAACCAAGAAAGGGATCTGATTCTACCAAAGTAATAAGTGAAGGATCAACAGAGAATTCATAATCCTTATCATCAACATATAAATAGGAGAAGTGCCAAATTTTGGATCAGGTTTCATCATTTTATTCATAGCCTTTTCCTTAAGTATTGCAATTAGACCCTCTACACCATTTGAACCATCATAAGCCATAAACCCACTAATAAAATCCTCATCAAGCATAGGTGGTGTGTCAGGTAGATTAAGTATTCTTCTTTTTAATAGGATAACTAGGTGTATAAGGTGATTCAAGATTTTTAGTAGTTTCTATTTCTTTAGCTTTAGGCATATGAGCATCCAATAATTCTCTAAGTGGGACAAATTCACTAAACAGAGTAGAAGCATCATCACAAGTATCATCAATAGCAGAAGCAGTACCTCATGTGTGTGACATAGTAGTATGTGAAGCATCACTACAAAAAAAAGACACATCCGTGACATTATGGCCCGAACGAAAACTTTTTCTGTCATGGTTGTGACACTTCTATGACGATAATTGTGACAAAAACACGTATCATCATAGATGTGGTGGGCTCCTACTTCTATGACAAAAAATTATGACAGAAAATGGGCTTATCGTCCTGGGCGGGCCGAAGACGCACCCGCATGACATTCTTTGGGCCGTCCATGACGTAAAAACTCATGGTAGAAGTGAGGGCGAGGACATTTTCAGGGAGTTCCCGGTTACGGTGGGTGGTCGGGGCCGAGCAATGCACTGTGGTTTGCGCTTTTCTCTCGTACGCGCGCGTGTCTGCGAGGTGTTCACTTACTGAACCCGAGCGATTGATCGCCCTCGCACTACATATTGAACACGAGCGATCGATCCCTCGCACTACATACTGAACCCGAGCGATCCCTTCGCTGAGTTGAACCCGAGCGATTCCTTCGCTGCTAACTGAACCCGATCGATCCCTCTTTGCTGCTAACTGAACCAGATCGATCCTCGCTACTTACTGAAGCTGATCGAGCCCGCGTACCTGCGAGACGTAGCTAGCCGGTTGGGTTGCCTCTCGATGAACAGTGCCCATTGCTGCCGCGCGCGCGATACGTAAAATGAGTCAAGATGCATCGATCGTGCCCCTTGCTTGAGACATGGTGGTGAGTTGACCTAGCTGGTTGGTTGGGTGTGGATGAACAGTTCCCGTTGTTGCCGCCCGCTCATACGCCCCACCCCAGCCGGTGGGGGTTGGATGAACAATACCCCAGCCGTGTAGGCGGTTGGCGCTGGATGAACAGGACCCCGAGGAGGCCGTGCCGCGGTATGCCACACCCCAGCAGGTGTTGGGGGTGGATGAACAGGACCCCGTGGAGGCCGTAGGCAGTTGCGGATGAACAGTGGCCCGTGGAGGCGCGCGGTTGGAAGTCGACGGTGATGAATAGTAGCCCGTGGAGTCCCGTTTTGCGCTACGCCACACCCCTCCCGATGAACATGACCCCCGTTTCGACCATAGGCGCTCGAAGAGAAGTCCATTTCCTCTGTTTTGCGGTATGCCAGACCCCTCCCAATGAACAGAACCCCGTTTCGACCATAGGCGGTTGGAGAGAAGTCAGTTTCCTCCATTTTGCGGTACACCAGACCCCTTCCGATGAACAGGACCCCATTTCGACCGTAGGCGGTTGAATAGAAGTCCGTTTCCTCCGTTTTGCGGTACGGCACACCCCCAACCAATGAACAGGACCCCGTTTCGACTGTTTCGTCCAAGCCGGTTGACTCCCGATGAACAGGACGCATTCTGACCCAGTCACTTGGCTCCCGATGAACACGACGCTGTTTCCTCCGTTCCGACCCTGCCAGTTGGCTGCCGATGAACAGGACGCCGTTGCTGCCGTCCAGTGTAGCCGTATGTATGCGCGGCTCTGGCCATACGTATGCGTGAGTGTGGTCGTATTGTTTTGCAGCTGGTTGTATGTATGAGTACACGATTTAGATGGTACTGCCTGGATTGCTATGTCGGGTGCTCTACTACGACACGTGCCGCTCCTTACACGGCCACGGTTCATCGTGGCAGTGAGACCAATCGACCAGTATGTACATACGCACTTGTGACCAGATAGATAACACTATGTACGCTTTGAGCTGGTGGGTCCCAACTGTCTGGGGGATAAGGAGGCACTTCCTTCTGTGCGAAGATATAGTGGTGGGTCCCAGCTGTCAGGGGCAGGAATCATTTTTTTTGTGCGTAATAAGGAGGCACTTCCTTGTTTGTGAAGATGTAGCTGGTGGGTCCCAGCTGTGAGGGGGAGGAAACATTTTTTTTGCGTAATAAGGAGGCACTTCCTTGCGTGCCACCATGGATCTCACAGGTCCCAGCTGTCAGCCTCTCTACATACAGTCCTCTTCCAATGGTTGTCGTTTGTTGACCGCATTGACGACGCCGCACCGAGTGCACCAAGGCGATGGACGATGGCGAGGCCTAGGAAGGGAATGACCCGGAGCCGGGGAAGATGCGACAGTGGTTGCCCACGCTGAGGGGGTTTACTGGTTCGGCTGCGGTGTGAGGCTGCGGTCGCTAGAGAATAACATGAGGTGTGGGTGAGTAGAGGGATGGCCTGGCAAGCGATGGGAGTAGGGCGGGGTGCTGAGGCCTACGTGGTAGCATAGCCGGCCACGGAGGTGGGAGCAGGTGGTCCCGCCGTCGCTGGTTTGGGCGGCTGGAGCAAGAAGATCAGAGATTGAAGAAGCAGCACGGCTGTTGGATTAACATCCAACGATCACTGCTGCTAGAATCGTTTGTTGACTAAGTTGACAAAGCCCTGCGTACGGGTCAACTTAGTAGGCCCACAAGTCAGCCTCAAAATCTGGTGGGACCCTGCTAGCAGGGGGAGGGCGGAATTATTTTTCTGACACGTAATAAGGAGGCACTTCCTTGAAAAAGATGTAGCTAGTGGGTCCCAGCTGTCAGGGGAGGACACTTTTTTTTCCCGCATAATAAGGAGGCACTTCCTTGCGTGCGAAGATGTCACTGGTGGGTCGAACCTGTCAGGGGGAGGATTTTTTTTGCGTAATAAGGAGGCACTTGCTTGCGTGTGGCCATGGACCATGTGGGGCCCTACTGTCAGCCTCTCCACATACATCCCTCTTCCGATGGCTGTTGTTTGTTGACCACGTTGACCATGCCGCGCCGAGAGCACCAACGCGATGGACAAGGGCGAGGCCTAGGAAGGGAATGACCCAGAACCGGTGAAGATACAACAGTGGATGCCTACGTGGAGGGGAGTATGAGGGTTGACTGGTTCGGCTGCGGGGTGAGGCTGCTGTCGCCAGAAAATAACAGGAGGTGTGGGTGGGTAGAGGGATGGCCTGGCCAGCGGTGGGAGTAGGGTGGGCTCGTGAGGCCTGCGCGGCATCACATCCGGCCATGGGAGAAGGGAGCGGGCAGTCCTGCCGACGCTGGTTTGGGTGGCTGGAGCAGGAAGATCAGAGATTGAAGAAGCACGACGGCCATTGGATGGACATCCAACAGTCACTGCTGGTAGAATCGTGTGTTGACTTAGTTGGCCAACAAGTCAGCCTCGAAATCTGTGGTGTGTACAACCCATTTGCTATTATTTTTATAATTTACAGCCCATTTGCTAATTCATATGGAATTTATTGCAGCCCATTTTCCATTTTAAGAATTGCTGCCCATTTTATGGTCAGGACCAGGGTTAAAAAAATTACTAAAAAATATGCGAAAATTTTGAAATTTCGCATATTTTTGTTGGGGTCCGAACTATTTTTAGTCCCAAAATGAGGAGCCAGATTAAAACTAATTTTCAAAATAATTAATATTATGTTAAAATGCAATGAAATATAAAATCTCAATGATGAGAAAAACAAAATATGAAACTAATTGCCCATTTGCAGTGTTTTATTTTACATTTGCAGCCCATTTCATATTACTTTTAAGATTTACTGCCCGTTTTCTGGCTAGGCCGAATGCATCCCTCCTTGTCTTGAAAAATTTGCAGACCAGCAAGTCGGAGAAAACAAATAGGCCTAGGTTGGTTACTCTTGAAAAAATGGTGGGCTACCCATTTTCCTAAAGAAAAACAACTGGGCTGGTCATGCTGTTAGACGGGCCACAGACACCGCACAACCCAGTTTATACCCTGCTCCATCTGAACAACCAAAAAAACTGCTCGAGCTGCTGGATCCCAGGTGTTAGCTGCTCCTCGTGCAATTCTGTCATTAATTGACTATACATTGACAATGATGTGGGTCTCAGATATCAGCAGGGTGGAACTGAGAAAAAAAAATTGGAGGGGCGGATCTGAGTAGTAAGGAGGCACTTGCTTGCGTTCAGCAGTGGACCTGGTGGGTCCCTACTGTCATACTCTCAAGTACAGTCCTCTCCAGATTAACAATGTTGACCACGTTGACAAGGCCGGACGGCGGCGCCGCGGCGAGCGCACCATGGCGGAGGACGACGGCGAGGTCTCGGACGGGAATGAAGAGGAGCCGGGAAGATGCGGCAGTGTGGTCGTAGGCGAAGGGGAGTACGAGGGTTGACTGGTTCTGGTGCAGGGTGGGCTGCCATTGCCGGAGAAGAATAGGATGTGTGGGGGAGTAGAGGGATGGCCTGGCCAGCATTTCAGGGTACAACAAGGCGGCGATGCGTGCACGACATCGTAAACAGCCGTGGAAGGCGGGAACAGGCGCTCCCGCTGGCGATGGTTTGGTTTTGGCTGCTTGATTGGTCAGACGAGGCGCCTATGGTAACTTCATAAAATCTCAAGATGACATGCCGTCTCAGTCTCTCGGAGGTGCTCATAGGGGTAGGTGTGTGTGTGCGTTCATAGGGGTGAGTGTATGCGTGTATATATGAGCGCTTGCGTCTGTACTGTGTTTAAAAAAACTCATCATGCTGGATTATAAGAATTAATTTTATACGGCTACAACTTACTGTAAAATGAAGCCGAGCACATTCAGAAGCCCTGGGATAAAGTGGTGTCGCCACATGTGTTAGGCTGGGCTGGGCTGGGCATTCTTATCAAAAAATAATGTTGGGCCGAAACTTTTTATCATAAAAAAACTTGGCTTGTCAAAAAATTTGTGGTACCTGGGATTCGAATGGCAGACCCGGGCAGCACAATCCCTAAAACATACAAATGCAATGGAAATAAATTGTGATATTAATTACAACTTGCCGCTAATAATTGTTAGATGTTTACCACGTTGACTACGATTTGCATCGCTTCAACCTGGTGGGTACCAGATAACAGTCCACTGGGTGAAGGAAGAAAAGGGTGGGAGAAAAAAGACTGGTCGCTATCTTTGCCTAAGAATAATATCGACAGAATGTAAAGATACTCTCATAGGAAAATAATATCCTCCTGTTAAAATCATACTTTTCAAATCGTAAATTTAAAGAACCTGTGCATGAGCATTTAGTTATTAATTTATTTAGGGGAGCATGAGCATGTAGCTGGGCCAGATTCATGTGAGAGCCTCCCTCCCAGTTAATTATGTGCTCTTCTATTGGGCCTAAATCACTGGGCTGAATGCCCTCGACAAGTGGAAGATTTGTTCCCTAGGAAAAAAATAGTATCTGCTACGTACGGGGCACTAAAGTATCGGACCGTGCAATGACTTCCAAAACATTGTGTTTATCATTCTAACACCACTATTTATTCAACCAACAGACAAAATATATTACTGATTGTACATTGAAAACACCAGTAGCATCCATGGCTCAGTTTTTTGTATATTGTTTTAGTAAAAGGGGTTTGCCGCCAATTTTCCGTTAATAGAAACCACTAGAGGTTCACAGCAAACTGAGCCCTACATAATCGTAAAGGAGTCTTGGGATTGAAGATACCACCAGGGGTGGGGGTGCAACAGAAGCAGTAAGCAGGCCAGAAGAGTAAAGACGCAGCTCTCTCTTCCAACCAAACATCAGCCAACGTTACAGAAGGGCTAACAAAAAAACCAAGTGTATGCATCAAACTAAATAAAGATCCTACTACACCAAATGTGCGCATCTAACTAACTGGCTCAGTTAGACGTTACTATTTATTAAGCTGTGGAGATTGGCTAAAGGCTTGAACCAGATGGGTGCCTGACGGGGGAAATTCCAGCCTGCAGGTCGAAGTCTGATACTTGCGACCCTCTCTCCTACTTTGGCAGTTTTGCCTGATGAACGGAACCGCGCTGCCATCAGGATCCTTGCCATTGGTGATCTCCTGGTTAATCGGATAATTCAGTCCGAGAAATAGAGAGCGTGTGCCGAGGCTACTTACCGGCCTCTAGTCAAAAATTCCTGAAGGCCCAAAGAAGCTGGGATCCTGCTCAAAGACCATGCAGTGACTGTGATTGTATTCCGTGAAACAACACGTCCGGTACGTGCGAACGATGATCAATCGTTCGCCATCGTCTAATCGAGCCAGGAACCATTTGTAACTGTCATGCCGTTGTTCTTTGAAATGTTTTGGGATTAGGAAGGGTAGGGACACCAGGCGGCCTACAACATCATATCAAGCCGGAGTCAAATAAAAATGGGCTAGTACTGTAAATCTAAGTACAACATGTTCAGAGCATGAATATTTTTTCAGTAAATGTTGACAGTAATATAAGCATGGGAAGGATGATTTGATTTCACCAAAATTCTACTACATCTGATCACCAATGTGGGATGTTTTGGCAGTTCAAATTAAACTGTCAAAACGTCCTACGTTACTGAATAGAGGGTGTATTTGACAGGATGGTGTTAATTTCTAACAACAATGTCATGATTCTAGCTCTTCTCAAACTATACTCTGACAATAGGAAGAAAGCCATCATGATATCATAGGAAAGTAGGAGTAACATACTGCTGTAACAGCCATTTGTAGCGTTGACTGGAGTAGGCCAGCAATATGTCCAGCCATAGAAGGAGTCCACAGCATAAATGAAGCCCTTGTGTTCAATGGCATCCGAGAGCCATGGAGGATGTATGATCCTGCGATGGACGTGGAGATTTATCCACTTACCACTGTGACCTGTCAGATAGGTGAGACCGCGGTTGAAGAACGCAATTAGCCTGAAGTCTTTATAATTTGTAGATCTTGTGGGCACTTGGCAGATTACAACCTTGAGCAAATCAAACTTGGTATCATGTTGGCTACTGTAAGATTCCGAGTATTCTGGGCCGCGGTACGAAAGCAGTGCAGTGTTAATCGAAGGAAGGAGTATCAATTGCCGGGTGTAGACCTCCACGAGCATCCACCTGCCATGTCCGTCGACGAGCACCATCCAAGACGTGTTCATGTTGACCCAGTACATACCGTTAATGTAGTTGAGGGTGACGGGGATCGGATCGCAGTCGACGGAGTTGATGCTCGCCACCCTACGATCCTTATGCTGCGTGACACGCCATTTCTGAAGATCAGGCGGCATTAGCAAGTAGGGAGCTGGCTTAAAAAGCTCCGGCCTGAGGGCTTTGAGTAAACGGTACAGCCCCGACGAGCACGCGGCGAGCGGCATGGTACTGAGATTGTCCACACGCGAAACAATGAGTTTGATTACCTCTGTGGGGAGCGAATTCTGTCCACTCTTTTGGCGGACGCTGCTCGTTTCTGCCATTGTTAGTGCTTGGGTTTCGGAAGAAGGGGTAGGTGCTTAGCGGGGATGGAAGATTGGACGATTATGTGCGGGCGAGGATGGAGAAGAGAATATGTGCTGTGGGAAGTGGACAGGTGATGATGACAATGTAACAGCAGCACGCCGCTTGACTTACGAGACACATCCCAGCAGTGTAGGGTCATATCGATGCCAGACAACTTGACTGATTACAGTAGTACAATATAAAAACTACGTATAGTACTACCTACTATAGTGGAGTAGGACTCTGCTCTACCGGAGTAGTAC
This sequence comes from Elymus sibiricus, assembly GCA_039707655.1. Classification (NCBI taxonomy): domain Eukaryota; kingdom Viridiplantae; phylum Streptophyta; class Magnoliopsida; order Poales; family Poaceae; genus Elymus; species Elymus sibiricus. The sequence goes on from CM077670.1 coordinate 110,666,109, forward strand.
AAACTTCAATGCCCGAGGGTGGAACGACTACGAACCACCAGCGGTGCTAACGCAAATCCCCAGCAAACGTTCGCTGGGAGACATGGTAGTTGCAAACGCCCGCGTCACAGTTACATGTGTAAGGGTGGCATTTTGTAAAATACCATGGGCTTAAAAAAAATGCCACCGTCGGATGGAAATCTGGCAGTTATGTGGGCGTTCGCCAGGATTGGGCTCGTGGCGAATGTTCGCCAGATATTATTACGAAAAAATAAGGTTACTACACCAGGGGCTAGAACTTGCACCGACTGACCACTAACATTGATGCTAAAAGTTGTAAAAGGTACTACGTACGTGTTTCTGGTCAGCGAACGTGTCTACGCGGTGTTTGGAATAATAAATAACCAAATTACTATATTATATTTGAGTGTTTGACCCAAACCGCTGCACCCGTTTCACTTGCTGCTTACTTTATTTTTATTGTATACACCTCCGTCTTGTGCCAAAATTTGACCATAGATTTAACTGACAAAATGTTAATGCATGTGATTAAAAATTATATAATTGGATTCATATTGGAACATAGTTTCCAATTATTCTATTTTTTGTGACATGCATTATAATTTTGTTAATTAAATTCATGGTGAAAATTTGGCACAATATACTATGGGACCAATAAAACCAGGATGGAGGTAGTAATAACTAGGCTACTTGTCTTATCAAATCACTGGGCTGCAGTGCTTCGTACCCCTCGGTCATAACATTTGTACTGTACTAGTACTAGTAAGTACATGATGTACCTGTTCCTGGATCCTCTTTGATTAACGAAACCGGTTTCTGCGACTCACAGCCATCCTAATTTGTTCGGCCGATGTGCGGGCCAATCAACATCCGGGCCCACTAGCCTTCCAATAAATTACTACTACCTCTGTTCGGGTTTATTACTTCACATCATATTATCGGTCAAAGTTTCACCTCATATTTCATTTGCAAAATTTGAATGCATGTCGTCGAAAATTATATTGTTGGATTTGCATTTGAATGCACTTTCCAATATTGTTTCTTTGCCATGGCATATAACGTACAATATTTTTTAACTCGAATCTGGCGTCGAACTTATACTATACTACAACTATTTCCCTACTAGTCAAAATATAGCTCGAAATACAAGAGGTGCTAGTAAACCGGGATGGAAGTAGGAGTATAGAGGGCGGCGCTGCAGGGGAGTCTCACCCCGCTCGTGGTGCGGCAGTAAAGCCATCATATCACAAAACCCCACCACTCCCAGTAATAAGTGGCCTGGTAAAATGAACGGACAAGCAACCATCATATTACTCATGTCTTTATTGCATTTCATCTCTCTGCATTTTTGTCTGGTTCATTTCTCCGCATTTATGGTCGATCCTAAGCGGCATGCTCGGTCCCTACGAAAAAATACAACTCCACGTAAGTTGTAATTCCAATTGCACGGCACAACTTTGTAGGAAAAAAATACGACCGAGGGGGTACGAAGCGGTTTGGGAGTAGTAGTAGTACTTGCAAAAAAACTATTTATATAGTGCGTATAGATTTTTTGAAAAGTCAAACTTAACATACTTTGATCAGGTTTATATAGAAAATTATTTATATCTATAATAGTAGATATATAAATTATGAAACAATGTCTTGTGATGAATCTAATAATATATGTTTGGCATTCTAGACGTAAATATTTTTCTCAAAAAACTTGGTCAAATATAGTCAGGTTTGACTTTCCAAAAAGTCTATATGCACTACATTATGGAACAGAGGGTAGTGGTAGTAGGAGTCACTCGTAGGAGTACGTGCTACGTACCGTGTGCCGTCGAAGGTCACTAATCCCTCCCGGTGCATAGTGCATAGATCGAATGGATGATCTGCGAGATTCGCTTGAACAGTAGCTAACTGCTGCATCTGAACTATTCTGGAACAATGGCAAGGGCACTTGTCTGAAAAATTTGCATGGCTCCCGACCAGTGAGATATAGTACTAGTACTACGATTGAGAAAAATCTACAGAGAGAAGGAAGTAAATAATCAAATGAGAATGGGTCCCACCATTTATAGCTCATCAGAAAACAATCAATGGAGTTTTCACTTCTCATTCTTGCATTTCTTTTGCATTGAATCATTTCACAAGGTTGTCTACTAAATTATTCGTAATAAAAGCCACGGCGCTTGCAGGAGTGCTTGCGGCGTGCCACGAATGCTCCGGTGCGTGGCCGTTTCCCAACGCGGCGACACAACGCCTCTTCCTCGGCCTCGCAAGTCACAAGGTGCTGATTAACGGCTTGCCGGTGGGTGAGCGCGATCTCACCGGTCTACTGATCCGGCGTCAACAGGTACTCCTCCTCACTGGAAGCGTGAACTCGATCGATGTACCGCCAAGCGTAGATGAGGCGCATGGACCGGACTGCACTCAGGGCTTCGGCACGGGCGTCCTCCGCCACCCACACGGCCCTCGCATGAGCCTTCTGCCAAAGAGCGAATTGCCTGACTCTCTCAGAGGCGACATAGGCCTGCCAGGCAGCATCCCTCGTGGCACGCTTCTCTTCCTCGGCCTTCTTCTCCGCCTCTTTTTTGGCGCACTCCACCGGAGGCAAAGCCTCCCACAAGCCGACCTCCATTTCTTTCCATAGCTCCTCCAAGCTGGATCGACATCCTCCTTGTAGCGGGGTGCCAAAGCATCCTTCGATGCGCGTGGTGGCGAGACTGGGAATGCCGACGCGTCCACCTCAATCGCGGTGAGGAGCGGAACATGGATGCATCATCCTCGACTCGTGGCACCGAGGAGCGGAACACCGATGCGTCCTCCTCGAATCGTGGCGGTGAGGAATGGAACACCGATGCGTGACCCTCCACGCGGGGCAGCGATGAGCGGAACGCCGACACGTCCTCCTCGAATCATGGCAATGAGGAATGGAACGCCGACACGTGACCCTCCGCGCGGGGCAGCGAGGGGCGCCTAGGGCTAGGGAGGGGCGATGCCATGGTGGTCGATGGGTCCGTGATTGAGAGGGAGGGCGAGGAGATAAAGCAGATGAATGTGAGCGTTCTTCCGAATGTCGTGGGAGGCGCATTATTTATAGCGAGCAACCTACATAAGATATGTTGCGTGATTAACGTAACAGGTAGGTGGGCATTTTTTGTTGGAAGAAATTAAGGTGGAGGGGGGGCCACCAAGCTGAATTCAGGGGGAGGGTGGAGATATTGCTAGTCACAATGGTTTAGGGTTTAGGTGATCTGCGATTTAGGCAGGAGGAGATTGGACGAGCACGGGAGGGAGAGTCATGCATGCAGATTGTTTTCACATGGGAAGGACAGGTGGGACTGCGGGGGGAGAAGGAAAGTCATGCATGCAGATTGTTTTCACACATGGAGAGGAAAAGATTTGGAGGCGAACGGGTTTCCTGGTAGGGCGAATGAGAAAAATGAATCAAGAGGGAGGTGGGCGAATGAGGCGGTTGAGTTAAACGAGGCGCAGTTTAATTACTACTCCCTCCGTACCGGTGTATAAGTCATCTCACGTTGTGCACCGTGACCAAGGCGGAGGAGAAAATGAGAGAACTTAATGTTTATTTGCTAATTAATACCATTGCATGCAATGAACTGACCACTGCATGCCGTGCTAGGTAGTCTCAAGTCATTAAAAACATCCACGCCCCATGTTTCTTATTGGTTGATTCCTTCATTCATGTCAAGAAACAAGAAACGAGGTGGGAGTTAATGCACCCTGCATGAGTGTTTTGGGATTATTTGGTTTTCGTAAGATGACTTATGCACCGGTACGGAGGGAGTACTGTACATCGCAGTTAATACTTTACGATTTTCTGAATTCTCTTAGAGTAAGTACAATAATGAGCTTATTACCCGCTTACATGGCACTTTTGCCTATGTGGAGTAGAGAGAAATGGAAAAATGGTGGGACTGGGCTCTCATGCAAGAGGCTAGCTATATGCGTACTCCTTGGTAAATGCAAGAAATATGAAGAAAGAGATAGAGAGAAGGTTAAAAAATTAGTACTCTTATAGCCAACCTTATAGCTAACCTTGTTGTATGAGTCACTATAAGTGATGACTATATATGACATAGCAACATCATATAGCCTAACGCACCTGGATGGAGGAAGTAGTAGCATGCATGCGAAGTAGGCAAAAAAAATTGCTCATTTATAGCCGTCCGAAGTCTCAAAAGGCGACGGTCGTGGGAGGCGTGACGCTGAACGGAATTAACTCAAAGTTGCATGCACACGCCGGCATGGCGTGCGAACACGCAGATGCTAGATATACTGTCAGGCCTACGAAGTGGGTCTAGTACACATGACATCTGGTCGGTCCAACATAGTACAAGAGAACTCTTTGGGGGCATGCAGCCGTTTATCCATCGGGCAAGCCACTACCCCACGCCGTTCGCACGCCCTACTCAGCATTTTTACAATCGGAAAACCGCTAGCAGTTCGCTCCATCTTGTCCCCGTCCTTTAACATTACAGCAGTTCGCTCCCACTCGTCCCATCCTTTCACATTACAGTAGTTCCACTTCTCCTAACCCTCCTCCAAAATCCATGGCCTCCCAAATCTCCATGATCGGCGGTGAGTACAAGGTTAAAACCATCACCGGCGATGAGTTCGACGTCATCTACACCCGTAGTGCCGCGATGGTGGAAGGATGCCTTGGTCGCTTCAAATGCATGTTCGAAAAGTCAAATGATGAGTGGGTCGCTGGGCTAGATGTTGAGTACACTACAGTCCTGGAAAAAAAGAACCTTCTAAAGGAGGAAGAGAAGAAGAAGCCCGCCGTGATCCAGGTTTGCGTACATAACTTGTGCCTGGTCTACCACATATGCCATGTCGATGTTAGGTGCCAGAATTTTGAAGACTTCCTCAAGGACGAAAGAGTCAAATTCGTTACTGTAGACTTTAAGAACGATAAGGAAGTATTGGGTTGGATAGGCCTCATTGTACACCAGCCCTTCGACCTCCAGAAGAAAGGCCTGGTGTCCTCCTCTCAGCCTTCAATGCTGACCCTGGCAGGAGCCATGATTGATCCTTGGTACGGTAAACAAAAGAAATCTCACTATAGGTTTCATAATTCATGGGAGTGGAAGAAAATAGATGAAGCTCACATCGGGTACGCAGCACTGGATGCCTACCTTTGTTTAAATATCTACAAGGGTTGGATGAAGAGGCGGAGCCTAGTGTCCGGTTCAAGCAAAGAAGTATCGGCGAAGAGGAAGAGGGACAAGGACGAAGTCGAGGACGTGGACGAGGACTCCGAGTAAGGTGGCAGTGTCGTTGCTCATGCTGGCTCTAAAGAAGTGTCAACCGGATTAGTTGCTTAGTTTTATTTCAGGGGTGTGTTGTGCTGAGCCCCCAGCAGAACTATGTTATGTTCTTTCTTGTTACTTGAACTCTTTAGTACGTACTAGTATTTCTTACAGTTCATCTTGTAGTTGGTACTACTAATCGTTTCTTCATGTTCCTACTATACTTAATAAGTAGTACTAGTAGTATTATTTCCATTCTTCTAACTAGTTGGTACTATTCGTCTATACTACTCATTTCTTATCTTGTACTTAATAAGTAGTACACAATAGCTATAGCAATTTGGGTCAGTTGATTTGTGAAAGAAGAAGTTTGCCGGAGGAAAGGAAGAAGTCGCCAAAGAAGCTACCTCACTATCTTTTATGGGTGGCAGGGTGCCCATGATCTATCTTAGGAGTGTTGGGTGTGGGATGCAGTTCGCCGGAAAAATGGATCGTGCTCAGGGTTAGATGGATGGCGGGGAGGGGGGGCAGCACGGTGTTGGGAGGCGGTTGAGGGGTGGGCGGCGCAGCGGCACCAGGCGGTTAGGCCTGTGGCGGCTCGGTGGTTGAGAGAGAAGATGAACAATGCATCATTTTCGGAGGTTGAACAAGCCCATCTGGCCATCCATGTTGCATCCAACGGCTCGCAAGATTTGACTGACCCAATTTGTTCCTTTAGATTGGAGGATCCACGTGGCATTCAAGGTCTTGAAGGTAGATTCCACGTCGGCACCCGGTTTGCGGCCTCGACGCAGGACTAGTCAAGCTCACGCTCCTAGCGGGCGCGACTGGCTTCCGCCGCGACAGCCACCATGCAGGCCTCCTCCTCGTGGGGGGAGACCACAATGACCTGCTAGCTCCTCCTCCTCCTCGCCGGCGTGCTGGAACACGCGCTCGTCCTCCTCCTCTTTGGACGCTGCCAGGATGCGGCGGTGATGCACGAGAAATGGTCGGCCGAAGCACGCGGGCGCCAGCATGCGCAACAGCGACGGCGACATATTGATGAGTGCGTGTATGGGAGCTTAGTTTAGTTTTATATAGGGTTGGTCAAACTTAAAAGAACTCCGTACTAGTACACGTAAACATTAGACTGAGGTAGCGCTTACCACATTAATTAGCATATCATCGATACATAATCCTTTGCAAGCACGTGCACCGCGTCCGCGCGGTCGATCGAATGGTGCGTCATGGTGTCGCGCTCGAAGGGCATCCACCGAACCTTTTTGTGTGTGTGAAAACAATCCCCAAATATCATGCTACATTTTTTTTGCTGGAAAAGTTCTTCACGCTACAATATTTCCATATATTTGAATTTAGCTTTAGTTCGTGCTTATTTGGATTTAGACATTTTAGGTGCACCCTAATAATATTTTTTGAGAGAGATTATGTGTGTGTGACGGAGAGAGAACCTGTGTATGTGTCTATATGTGTGTTGTGGTGGAAGGACAATGTGGAGATGGTGTGCGCGTGATAGAGAGGTGTGAATGTGCAAATGATCGTGTATGAGTGAGACATAGAGAGATGCCGAGATATGGTGTATGCATGAGAGAACGGTGTTGTATTTGTGTGTATGTGTGAGTGAGAGAGAGAGAGGTATCCGTAACACAACAACTATCTCTCTCGATTCGTCCCTCCCTCACACACTCGCATGTAACACATGCATTAACGCACACATGCATTTTCACACCCCGGCCCCTGCCCGCCCCATGGCCACTACATCGCTCTCTCGTGCACACACAATCTCTTCCCGAAAACCATATTTAGCATGTACCTCTCCGTCACATACACCCTATACCACACACACACACACACACACACACACACACACATCTATCTCTCGCTATGTCTCTCTGCCTCACAAACACACTCCACATGGTCCTCTCTTTATATCCCGCACACGATCCCTCTATATTTCTTAAACACTCACGCACATGATGTATCCATCTCACACCATTAGCCTCTCTCGCCTACACACACATTCTCGCCCTAAGTTTGATTTCTCTCAATATCTCGCACACAAATGCTCCCCCCCCTCGGACAGTATCTATCCCCGTCCAAGGTTATATAGCAGCCACAGTCGCTTGTGCTCTGTTCCCTGGCATGCACAACACCTGGATCTTCAAGGAGGGCATCGGGAAGAACGGAGACGCCGACCAGACCGCACTAGAGAATGCGGGGCCATTGGGAAGCAAGACGACATAAAAGCGGCTGATTGACTCCTTTGCTCTCTCTGTCTCTTTCTCTCTCTCTCTCTCTCTCTCTATCTATCTCTCTCTCTCTCTCTCTCTCTCTCTCTCTCTCTCTCTCTCTCGCACAAAGATATCAATCCCTCACCCCACAAGCACACACACAAGCTCTCCACCCCTCTCTCGTCCATGTTCTTTTGAGCTCTCTCTTCAAACCCTTTGTCTCTTCTCCTTCCACATGTACAAAATCTCGATCGCACGCACACATCTCGCTCCCTATATATACATGTCTCCTTCTTTCTCACAGACCTAACTTCTCCCTCCCTATATATATGTCTCTCTCTCGCACACTTCCTCTCTCTCTCTCTCTCTCTCTCCCCCGTGAGGTTTCCCTCCTACTCTCTCGCCCACATATATACAATCTTTCGCGCCCTTTGTTTATCTCTTCCATGGGGTGTATATCTTGTCAGTTGCGCGCACACATTTCTCTCCCGCCATTGCTCCATCTTCACACCCTATCTCTCTCTATGCTTCATCCACACACGCAGGAATTCACACATTCGGATGTGTTCAAATGTTGTTTTGGATTGGGTCATGTAGAGTTATGGTTGGTTTTGTTGCATCTAACTAATTAATAATTATGAATTGCATTTAAATTTTCATTTGAGTTGGATTATGTGAGTTGGAGTATATTGTATAGTACTGTAGACTTGGTATTCATTCTGGAATTCAATAGAGATTCTAACTATTGAATTGTATAAACCATTACATTTGAAGTCAATAGCTTAATATATTTATTTCACAATTGCATCAAATAATTAATGCCACAACATTAGACTAAGAAAATAGATGTACTCAACACGCCAGATGGGGAGTACAGTGTTACAAATTTTCAGGTCGGCGGCAAAATCTCCCGCTTCCATCGAGATCTCACGCGACCCAGATTCGAGCAATGTGAAATTACCAACATACCCTTGGTCGAACAGGCCGGGTCAGGGGTTGCTTTGGTAACTTCACATTCACCCCACCTAGCCACCCCCACCCCGCACCCAGAGTACACCTCAATAATCCCCAATTTCTATCCCTACCGCAAAATAGACTTTTCCACGGCACCGCAGCACCCCACAACAAGCCGGCTGCGGTTAGCCGGCCTTCCTGCCCCTCCCCTTCTACATCGGCGCACTCGTCCACCATAGCGCATCTGCCTCATTGACGACGTCGTACGCCACACTAAAGCTGGTCCACCATCACCGTCGTACACCATGCAGGAGCCGCTTCCCCGGCGCCATCGTCCACGGTCTCGGATCTGCTTCCCGGAAGCCGATGGCAAGCGTAGCAGCAGCACCGTCGGTGATAATGAACTGACTCCCATTGCTGTCCATGATGCACAGACGCCGCCGCGACCTTCGTGCTCCTCTGCGATTGGTAATGTGTACATTGATTCTCTTAGCAGTACGTGTGTTGTTCCGATTTTGTTCATACCTACCCTTCAAATTTCCATGCTACTATTGTTCCTCTTTCCTGGCTGCTATTGTTCTAGTAAAAGTAATTGGTATAGCTTGCATTATCCAACATAATATCATCTTGTAATTGGGCTTCGCTCCTGTATTGTGGTGTGCTTGCGTAGGTTCTTCATCTCTAACCAGTAGTGTGGCAGATGATTCAAAGTTTTTTAGAATAGCAGGGAGGTGACCCCCCCTATTCTATTGACTCAGAATGAAACCATAACGTAGCAAAGTTGAATAACCACAAAGTAGGATATTAAAAATTACTCGTACCAACATTGCAGATGAGTGCTTTAATGTTGCCTACAAGATGTGTGAGTATTACTATATTTTTCTTGCCATGTTGGGATTTTATGAAACTACTAATGCCAACATGCAGAGGGGCAATGAAGATCAAATACGGGATGTTGGGGACATCTTGAAGGAACGTCGCAAGATAAAGATGAGCTGCACCGAACCTGTAAAATGAGCTTTGGTAAGTAACAGCCTTTCAATTACTTTGACATGGTATGTGTCTGGCAGCAGTATTGTAGACAGGGCCAGGCCAGGCCTTGGGCAAGCCGTGAGCCGAAAACAGCGTCAAACAATGTTGTGTGCTTGGCTAGGGTTCTTGCCATGCAATCCAGTAGTGTGGAAAATTATTAAACATTAATATGCGTGACAAACAGTTGCCTCTACACTTGATTAGGCTCTCTATCATTTGTAGGATCTCAATTTACTCACTGGACCCACCATGCCGTAGGATGAAAAACTATAACCTTTCTAATTTCATGTCGAAGCTAGTCGGTCAAACGCAACTACAGAGGCCCTGGAGATCATCTGGTTGCCGGTTATTTTGCTGCAGCTACCCTTGGCTTAGTGCACCCCTTTGCTGGTTTTCCTATTTGGCTTAGCCTTGTGTTCTTTGATGTATATATTGTAGTTTATGTAAGCTACCTCTGCTCGATATGTAATAAGCACACTCTTAATCGTCCTAATGCTTTCCTTTTTAGCTTGATGTAGGAAGTGGGTGTTCTCACCCAGAAGTCTGTTTTTATATTTATCCTTTTGAACTCACTTCTACTAGTCCTGTTTATGGGGCTTCTACTAAATGGATCTAGGGAGCTCTCACTATTGATCTAAAAAAGAAGTAACTTCTTCATGTCAGGATGCAGTTCGTGCGAGGACGGAAGTATGGTCAACCTCAAGATCAAGTTTTGAGGCTAGTCCTATGTGCCAGTTCCCAAATGATGCTAGATTACACACAAGGCGCCAGTTCCCAAATGATGCTAGATTACACACAAGGTTCCAGTTCCCTAATGATGCCGGATTAGACACAAGGTGCCAATTCCTAAACGATTCTGGATTACACACTAGCCAGGTGGAGTCGTCAAGTGTTCGTGTCCTCGTGGCTCTAGTAAAGGCTGAAAGAAAGCGTGCAGCAGCCCTTGAGAATGTAGCTGAGTTCCTGAAGAAGCAAAAAGAGCAATCAGATGCTCTCTTCACCCAAGCCAAACAAGAGATGGAAGAAGCCAGAAAGAAGCAAGCAGAGGCAGAGCAGGCTAAGTGTCTCCTGCTATCTAAAACTGTTGTCAATCCAAATTTTCATTCATAATAGCTAGGTTCAAATGTTTATCCAGTCAACATGCATATTGTGATGTACGTGCATCGACTAAGATGTATGTAAGTCTGTGATGCCGAGATGTGGCACAAAATATATATTTTTCGGGTCATGTAATAACTTACATTATTTCTAGAACAATAACAGACGAACCATTGGACATGTATAGTTCACATGCAAGCCCAACATTCCAGGTTCAACTTTCACATCAAACTCATGTTCACAGATATCTTCACATTCATAGATAATGTTCAGAACCAACTAATAGCCATAGTTGAAATAGTTTATGCATCCCAATGATTCACTTCAAAGGTAAAAAAAAGATGTGAGTTGGATTAAAAATAAAGAAAAATCTCTTGTTCTTAGTACTAACATCAATGCTTCTCCGAAACAACGTTTAGTTCACAGCCATAACACAAATTCCTTCTGAGATCATTGATGAAAAAGGTGCATTCTCAACCAATGGCGTTGGAGGGACTCCCATATAATTTTGTGGAGTTCCACAAAAATTAAGATATCTACTTCTGTTTGCACAAACATGTCTGAGATGGAGAATGACATCCGTGTTTGGGCACTAGATTGACAGTAGCATATTACTCCCTGTGTGACATTGCATCATTTTTCAAGTGGCATTGGATTGACAGCAATAAAACAATGGCAATATAAGGGCATGGCGATATTGGGCGCACCAACACCATGTAAAGTACCTCCACAAATGAAATAAATTGGCGAGGCAGAGCTGGTTGCCGAGAGCAACAAACATATCAGTGCGAGCACAACAAAACTAGACCGTATGAAATTAATTACATTTCGGACATTTTTTTAACTAAACGCGAATCTCGTCCGGCTCTGGAGGTAATAGTCTAATGCCGGCCGCGGCGGCGGTCCGTGCCTTTCGCCTTCGTGGCCTCCGCCTCTGCCATAACTTCCCTATGTTCGGCTATGCTTCAGCTGAAGGGGATGACTCAGGGGAAGAGTGGCTCCTCCACTTCCGTGAAGCCGAGGCGGGGGTCCACGGTGTTGTGCGCTAAACCGGGCAACACACCAGGTGTGTATGCCGGTGACGTGGTGGCGGTGGCCTTCGTGGAACCTAAGCAGCGGCGGCTGATACGTCTCCATCGTATTTATAACTTTTGATTGTTTCATGCCAATATTCTACAACTTTCACATATTTTTGGCAACATTTTATATTATTTTTGGGACTAACATATTGATCCAGTGCCCAGTGCCAGTTCCTGTTTTCTGCTTGTTTTTTGTTTCACAGAAAATCCATATCAAACGAAGTCCAAATGCAATAAAATTTTATGGAGAATTATTTTGGAATATATGTGATTTTTGGGAGGTGGAATCAACGCAAACGGAGGCCCACAGCCTCCACAAGTCACATGGGCGCGCCCCCCTGGCGCGCGGTGGTGCCTCGTGGGCACACCATAAGTCGGTTGGGGCTCTTCTTCGGCCGCAAGGAAGCTAATATCCAGAAAAAAATCATGTTAAAATTTCAGCACAATCGGAGTTACGGATCTTCGGGAATTTAAGAAACGGTGAAAGGCCAGAAAATAGGAACGCGAAACAGAAGAAAACAGAGAGAGAGATCCAATCTCGGAGGGGCTCCCGCCCCTTCGGGTGCCATGGATGCCAAGGACCAGAGGGGAAAACCTCCTCCCATCTAGGGGGGAGGTCAAGGAAGAAGAAGAAGGAGGGGGGCTCTCTCCCCCTCTCTCCCGGTGGCGTCGGAACACCGCTGGGGCAATCATCGTGACGGCGATCTACACCAACAACTTTGCCGCCGTCATCACCAACTCTCTCCCCCTCTATGAAGCGGTGTAACACATCTTCTCCCTGTTGTAATCTCTACCTAAACATGGTGCTTAATGCTACATATTATTATCTAATGATTTGTGGCCATCCTATGATGTTTGAGTAGTTTTCTGTGTCCTATGGGTTGATTGATGGTCGTGATTGGTTTGAGTTGTATATTTTATTTTGGTGCTGTCCTATGGTGCCCTCCGTGTCGCACAAGCGTGAGGGATTCTCGCTGTAGGGTTTACAATACGTTCATACTTCTCTTATAGTGGGCGGCTAGAGTGACAGAAGCTTACACCCGAGTAAGGGGGTTGTTGCGTATGGGAGTAAAGGGGACTTGATACTTAATGCTATGGTTGGGTTTTACCTTAATGATCTTTGGTAGTTGCGGATGCTTGCTAGAGTTCCAATCATAAGTGCATATGATCCAAGTATGGAAAGTATGTTAGCTCATGCCTCTCCCTCATATAAAATTGCAATAATGATTACCGGTCTAGTTATAGATTGCCTAGGGACAAATCCTTCTCTTGTGTTACAAAAGCTTTCTACTAAACAACTAGCTTTTATTATCTTCCAAATTACTCATAGTTTTATTCTCGCAAAGTACTCCTAGTTTTATTCTCATTAAGTACTTCTAGTCTTATCCTTACACCCGCAAAATAGTTTCATACTTGTTCTAGGTAAAGCGAACGTTAAGTGCGCGTAGAGTTGTATCGGTGGTCGATAGAACTTGAAGGGAATATACATTCTACCTTTAGCTCCTCGTTGGGTTCGACACTCTTATTTATCGAAAAATCTACAATTGATCCCCTATACTTGTGGGTTATCAAGACCTTTTTCTGGCGCCGTTGCCGGGGAGCAATAGCGTGGGGTTGATATTCTCGTGTGTGCTTGTTTGCTTTATCACTAAGTAGTTTTTGTTTTGTGCTCTTGTTTTCTATCTTTAGTTATGGGTAGGAAATGTAAAATACCAAAAAAATTAGTTGTACCTGCTAAACCAATGGTTGAAGAACCACCCAAAATCTATCATACTGCTGAAGCTTTCTACTTGGATCATCTTCGATCCCTATGTGCTCATGCTGAAAACCCAACTAGCTTAGTTGAGGGAAAATCATTAGATGAGCATGCTTATTTTGTGCGACACCGCTTGTCTCAAAAAGGGAAACTCTTATGGCATCATATTAATACTTTGACTTGCTATGCTTGGAATTTATGTGAAATACATGATTTTACTTGTTGTTCTGAAGACCCTAAAAAACACCTTTAGTACCAATGTGAGTTTAAGGATAATGGAATCTTATCTTCTTATGCCAAGGGTGTCTATAGTTACTATGATATTGAACAAATAGAAGAATTTGTTGCTTTTAAGGGTGCATATGAAATTGCTTCTTTGATTGAAAAGTGTGATGCTACTCTTTACAAATCTGAAAATTTTGCCATACTTAAATATTGGTGTGAAAACTATGCTTCTAATGCTTATGTTAAAGAATATATTGAGGACACCTCCGCTGTCCAAGAAGAGACTAATATTTTGCAGAAATCTATGGAAGAAGAAATTGATGAAACTGTGAGCTCATTAGATGAAAAAGATGACGAGTAGAGCGAAGAACAAAAGGAGGAAGAGTGGATTAGCTACCCGTTCCCACCTTCTAATGTGAGTAACTCTTCAACTCATACATTGTTTAATTTCCCTTCGTGCTTACCGAAGGATGAATGCTATGATGATTGCTATGATCCCTTGGATTCGTTTGAAATATCCCTTTTTGATGAAATTGATGCTTGCTATGCTTGTGGCCATGATGCCAATATGAATTATGCTTATGGAGATGAACTTGCTATAGTTGCTTATGTTAAACATGAAATTGTTGCTATTGCACCTACACATGATAGTCCTATTATCTTTTTGAATTCTCCAAACTACACTATATCGGAGAAGTTTGCGCTTATTAAGGATTACATTGATGGGTTGCATTTTACTATTACACATGATAATTTTGATGGATATAATATGCATGTGCTTGCTGCTCCTACTTGCAATTATTATGAGAGAGTAACTACATCTCCGCCTCTCTATGTTTCCAGTATGATAAAACTGCAAGAAACTATTTATGCTATGTATCGACCTTTATTATGTGTGCATGAATTGTTCTTTTATGACATGCCGATGCATATGAAGAGAGTTAGACTTCGTCATTGCATGATATATGTTGCTTTGTGCTCACTACTAAAATACAAATCATTGTTAATTAAAATTGGCTTTGATATACCTTGGGATCCGGGTGGATCGATTACTTGAGCACTTTATGCCTAGCTTAATGGCTTTAAAGAAAGCGCTGTCAGGGAGACAACCCGGAAGTTTTAGAGATTCATTTTATTCTGTTGTGTGCTTTTAAAAAGTTTAAAAACAAAAAAAATATAGAGGGGAAACTAAAACTTTTTCAAAAAGAAAAGTGAAAGTGAGAAAGACGAACACCGTTGAAGTGGGGGACGTCCTTGAACTTTGTTCACGCCCATGGAAACTTTGTGAATCTTGATTACAGAAACTTTTCAACAAAAATAATTACCCCCTTGTACAAATCCATTGTATTATAAAAATAATGTGCCAAGATTTACCTTTAGGATGTTTAAATTGCTTGTTTGGTATGTGCAGTGCAAAAACAGAAACTTTTGCTGTAGTGTGTGAATTTACTTTTATTATTGGAACATGAAAAAATTCTGAAATTTTTACACGGTAATTCTATGAAAATTATTTATTTTTTCCTAATTTTCAGAATTTTTTGAGTTACGGAAGTATATGTACCATCGGCATCTTTGCAGACTGTCCTGTTTTCACAGATTGCTGTTATAGTTTCGTTATTTGCTTATGTTTGAAATCTTGTTGAGCCCCATTGACTTGGGAGCCATAGAATTGTGATAGCATACTGTGGATAATTTTTTATTATAATTATACAATAATGTTACAGCAGGACATGATGGGATTTGATGTTATATGTACTAACCCCTCTAATAAAAAGTTCGGTTAAGTATTGTGTGGATGAAGTGTTCGAAGATCGAGGAGGTATCGATATGAGAAGAATGAGGAGAGGCAAGAGCTCAAGCTTGGGGATGCCCAAGGCACCCCAAGTAAATATTCAAGGAGACTCAAGCATCTAAGCTTGGGGATGCCCTGGAAGGCATCCCATCTTTATTCAACAATTATCGGTATGTCTCTGTTTTTGTTTTGTTCACATGATATGCGTAAATTCTTGGAGCATTTTTTGTGTTTATTTTTCCTTTTATTTTATTCACCATGCTGGTATGAGGTAGTCCTTGGTTGATTTATAGAATACTTCATGCACTTCACTTATATCTTTTGAGTATGGCTTTATAGAATGCTTCATGTGCTTCACTTATATCATTTGAACTTTGGATGCCTGTTTCTCTTCATATAGAAAACCGTTATTTGTATAATGCTCTTTTGCTTCAATTATATTTATTAGAGCATGGTATTTTGTAGAAAGAATTAAACTCTCTTGCTTCACTTATATATATCTATTTAGAGAGTCAACGGGAACTGGTCATTCACATGGTTAGTCAGAAAATCCTACATAAACCTTGTAGATCACTGAATATGATATGTTTGATTCCTTGCAATAGTTTTGCGATATGGAGATGATAATATGTGAGTTATGCTAGTGAGTAATTGTGATTTAGTAAGAATATTGGTGTTAAGGTTTGTGATTCCCTATGCATGCACGTAGAGTCAATAGTTATGCAACGAAGTTATATCCTACTTATGGTGTGTTATTCAGTGTTAGTTATTCTCAATACATGCTTATGACCGTTTTCGTTTTCTGGTTGGTTGCTTCTCAATCTATTTGCTAGCCTTCATTTGTACTAAGCGGGAATGCTGCTTGTGCATCCAACTCCTTAAAATCTAAAGTTGTGCTAAATGAGTCCACCATACCTACCTATATGCGGTATTTTCGTGCCGTTCCAAGTAAATTTGCATGTGCCAACTCTAATTTTTCAAAATAATTTTCTATTTTGTGTGCCCATACCGCTCATGAAGCGGCAGGGGGTGGCCAATATTTTCCATGCTAGGTGTGTTATTCTCACGATGAGTGTTTATTCACTTGTCATTGCATGAGAGAGTGGCAGGTAATAGGGATGCCCAGTCCCACAATGAATCAAAAATAATAATAACAAAATTTCTTGGAAAGTGTTGGTATGGAAGGCACCCGTGGATACGGCTAGCCATGGATTGTGAAAGAATGGTGGAAAGGAAATGAACTTTATTTTCTGTTTGGGAACCGCCTATAATGTGTCTAGCATGGAAGATGTTGGGAACTCTTGGTCGTTTTCGTTGACAGGAAAAGCATGCCTCTCAAAATAATTTTATCTCTCTAATTTAAGCTTTGAGCTCTGGCACCTCTGCAAATCTCTGCTTCCCTCTACGAAGGGCCTATCTATTTTACTTTTATGCATTTTTATTTTCATTGAGTCTCCATCTTCTCTTATAAAGCACCAACTGGAGAGCACTATTGTCATACTTGTGCATTGGGTGTAGTTAATGTTGAGTGTGTTTCATGAATGGATCAATGACTGAGGATAATGGGCTAGGGATAACTTTCTTTAGCGTTGATATTTTGAAAGACATGGTTGTTTGTTAGTATGCTTGAGTATTGATGTCTTTATATCAAATTATAGACTCTTGCTTTGAATCCCTCGTGTCTTAATACTCATGCCATGATTAGATTATATGATCAAGATTATGTTAGGTAGCATTCACATCAAAAATTATCTTTTTTATCATTTACCTACTCGAGGACGAGCAGGAATTAAGCTTGGGGATGCTGATACGTCTCCATCGTATCTATAATTTTTGATTGTTTCATGCCGATATTCTACAACTTTCACATATTTTTGGCAACATTTTATATTATTTTTGGGGCTAACATATTGATCCAGTGCCCAGTGCCAGTTCTTGTTTTCTGCTTGTTTTTTGTTTCATAGAAAATCCATATCAAACGAAGTCCAAATACAATAAAAATTTACGGAGAATTATTTTGGAATATATGTGATTTTTGGGAGGTGGAATCAACGCAAACGGAGGCCCACAGCCTCAACAAGCGACATGGGCGTGGGCCCCCCTTGCGCATGGTGGTGCCTCGTGGGCACACCGTAAGTCGGTTGGGGCTCTTCTTCGGCCGCAACGAAGTTAGTATCTGGAAAAAAATCATGTTAAAATTTCAGCGCAATGTTTTGTAACGGTCTATCACATAGAGCCTCCTGATCGACTCTAGCCTTAGGATTATCCTTTGACTTCCCCTCTATGCCGAACAATGTACCAAAGAGGGCCTCGGCGACATTCTTTTCAGTGTGCATCACGTCGATGTTGTGTGGGCAAAGGAGGTCTGTGAAGTAAGGCAGATCCCACAAGCATGTCTTGTGAGTCCAGGCGTGTTCCGAATTATACCCCTTGAAATACCCTGGACGCTCTGGATCCGGCTCGAGAGCGTTTAACTGATCCAGGGTCTGTTGGCCTGTCAACGCAGGTGGTGCAGAGTTTTTGACAACTCTACCTTTGATGAATTTCTTCTTGTCTTTTCTGAACTTATGGCGAGGATCCAGGAACTGTCTATGCAAGTTGAAGCAAGAATACTTGCGACCTGCATCTAGCCAACGAAACTCAAGAGCTGCCTTGCATGTGGGGCACGGGAACCTTCCATGCACACACCAGCCAACGAATAGCGCATACGCCGGCAAGTCATGCATCGAGTACATGTACCACACATGCATTAGGAAGTTTTTTTTGTAGCGGCGTCGTATGTCTTGATCCCATTATCCCAAGCTTCTTGCAATTCATCCTTAAGCGGCTGCATGTACACATTCATACTCTTCCCCAGATAGTTGGGCCCCGGAATTATCAACGTCAGGAAAATGTTCTTTCTTTGCATAATCTGTCCGGGGGGGAGATTGAGTGGAATGACAAATACAGGCCAACAATTGTATTGGGCTGCCATCATACCAAACACATTGAACCCATCCGTGCTGATGGCGACTCGAGGATGCCTTGGATCTGCCGCTTTGTCCTTATGTAAAGCATCGAAGTGCTTCCACGCAAAAGCGTCCGATGTGTGTACCAACATCGGATTCCCATCTGCATCTACCTCGGTTCTTTTGCCCAATTTATGCCACGTCATCTGTCTGGCCGTCTCTTCGACCATGAAAAGACGTTGAAGTCTTGGTATGATTGGCATATACCGAAGAACATTAACTGGGATTTTTGTCTGACTCTTCTCACCCATACCGTTGTCTACCACAACATACCTGGAAGACTTGCAAATGGGACAATAGTTGAAGCCCGCATACTCAAGCCTAAATAAGGCACATCCATTCTCACAGGCATCTATCTTCTCATAGGGCATCTTAAGCACACGGAGGATTTTGTCCGACTGGTACAGGTTTGCTGGCAATACATGGCCTTTGGGTAGAAAGCGTCCAAATATCGTCATCATCGCGTCGTAGCATTCTCTGCCCAGGTTGAATTGAGCCTTCAGAGCCATTACTTGTGCGATGGCATCCAGCTGACAAAGCTCAGTGTGCTCGTGGAGAGGACATTTTGAAGACTCCAACATATCATTGAAGGCCATTGCAGATTCCTCCATCTCATCGTCCGAATCCCGAGCATCATCAAAGTCTTGCACCATGTCTTCGATCCCGGTACCATGCTCGTCGGTGCGACGATGAACCACCTCAGCTCTGGCACATTGGGCAGACTCACCATGAAATGTCCAGACCGTATAATTAGGCGTAAAACCCCACTTCTGCAGGTGTTTGATCATTTCAAACTCTGACCTCTTATGATAGTTGTCGCAATCGGCACAGGGGCACCAGGTTATTTTCTGTCCATTTGCAAATGCGGCTGTCACAAACCCCTTGGTTTTTGTTATCCATTCATGGGTCATGTATTTCTGACTAGTGTGACCGGTGTACATCCACGCACGATCACTCATCTTGCCTAGCTACTGGACACACAAGAAATATATACATAATTCAGCAAACCATATTCATCAGTTAATAGAGTTTGTCAGTTTTATTACGTCCATGCAACCTAGACGCTAGTAGGTAAAGATAGGTCCTAATCCCACCCGAGTATGTGTAGATTGGGTTCGTTTTCCCATGCTCTGCTCCGGATCTGACGCAAAATTTCGGCAGCACCTCCCCGTTGTTCTCCTGATACACGTCTCGGCAATATGCAGAGAGGATGTGTACCCGGAGAACAACAGGGAGGCACTGACGAAATTCTGCATCGGATCCGGAGCAGAGCATATGGGAAAACGAACCCAATCTACACATACTCGGGCTGTCCATGGATAACGTTGGACAATTCGAAAGAATCACGGTTATAAATATGCTAATGCATGCATATTTATAGATGTAACCCTTTCGAACGGGAGACGCATAGTGGTCACGCATACTGATGATTGAAGACACCTGTAGCTAGCAAGTTTCATCGGCACGAAGACCGGAACAGAGCAAATGAAGGGGGGAGGAGGAGATGTCATTTGTGCTCACCCACGAACGCAGGGGCGGAGCTCGTCGAACACTAGACCCTCGCACCGACAAAAAAACTGCACATTTTAATCGAAAGATGAGTAACATAGCAATATTGTTTTTTCCGTCAACCTAACTAAATATTTATAACAGGACGAGCGGGTTAGGGGGTTCCTCGACGTCGATGAAACCCTAAATAGCAAGTATCATCGGTCCGAGATACATGTGGCGCTCGGCGGTGATACTTGCTATTTAGGGTTCCCTCGACGTCGAGGAACCCCCTAACCCGCTCGTCCCCGGGCGCCCTCTGGTATGGCGATGCAGGGCCGACGGGTCAGCACTCGGACCGGGGGATTCTCGGCATGGGCGACGGCGTCGGGACCGGCGGGACCCACTGGCTCCACCATCTCTCCCCTCGGCGACCGGCGATCCACGACCCTCTTCCTTTTTTCCTTTTTCCTCTTCTTCTACTTATTCTTCTTTTTTTCAACTTTCTTCTTCTTCTAATTATCTAAACCTAAACCTAGCACTAACCTAATCCTACCACTAACCTAAACCTATTAATAACACCTAAACCTAAACAGCAAATAACAGTAGAAAAAAACAAAAAAAAGTTCACCTTGGCTCCGGCGGTGGTGGAGGAGGCGGCGGGGCGGCGGGGGCGGGGCGCCGCCGGGGCGGCGGGTCGGGGCGCCTAGGCGCCGGGGACGGGGCGTCGCCGGGGCAGCGGGGCGGGGCATCGCCGGGGGTCGGGGCGGGGGCAGCTCGGGCCCGGGGGCGGCGGCGCGGGTGAGGTGAGGGCCGGGAGAGAGAGAGAGAGGGGAGAGAGAGAGGGGTGGGGGCGCGGGTGAGGTGAGGGCCGGCAGAGAGAGAGGGGCGGCGGCGCGGGTGAGGTGAGGGCCAGGAGAGAGAGAGATCTAGAGGGGAGAGAGAGAGGGGTGGGGCGCGGGCGCCGGCCCCTTTTCAGTTAGGTCACAGCTCTTTGCCGTCTGCTAGCAGACGGCAAAGAGCCTAGCTAGTGGGGTGGGGCCGGGGGGAAACGGCCGTTAAAAGGGCCACTTTCTTTGCCGTCCGCCAGCAGACGGCAAAGAAAGTGGCCGTTAGGTCATTCTCGTTAGTGGGCCACCCACCCTCTTTGCCGTCTCCTAGCAGACGGCAAAGCTTCGATGCTGTCAGCTAGCTGATGGCAAAGCGAAGGCTGACGGTAAACACCTTCTTTGCCGTCATCTAGTTCTTTGCTGTGTGTTTTCTGGAAACGGATGGCAAAGAGCTTCTTTGCCGTCCGCCAGCTGACGGCAAAGAACTGGCAGACGGCAAATTTGCTGATTCCAGTAGTGTTAGTATAAGGAAGAGAACTTTCACATATAAATATATTATCTTGGACATATTTTATGATTGTAAATACCCATTAATTATTTTCAAACTTGAGCAAATTAATTGAAGTTGGACAAGGAAGACAACGTAATGAGTTATGTTTGGGTATATTTGCATAGAAGTAATATTGTTATGGATCCTCCAACATGTGCTGCTTGCTTAGGATCTTTTGCTAGCCAAAAATTCGTACTAAGTAGAGATACTACTTGTGCATCCAAAAACCCTTAAACCCAGTTTCTTGCCATGAGTGTCCACCATATCTACCTATGGATTGAATAAGACCCTTCAAGTAAGTTGTCATTGGTGCAAAAAGCAATAAAAATTGCTCCTAAAATATGTATGATCTTTTATTGTATGGGAAAATAAGCGTTGTACGAACTTGTGATGGTAAAGAAATAAAAGTGACGGACTGCATAATAAAGGTTGCTATCACAAGGGGCAATATAAGGAGACGCTCCTTGGTATTAAGGGCTTGTGCATCCAAAAATGAAAAGCGCATGACAACCTCTGATTCCCTCTGCGAAGGGCCTATCTTTTACTTTTATGCATTTACTTTTATGTATTTACTTTTATGCAAGAGTCAATAGTATTACTTCTCATTTCAACCTCAATTATTCTTTACTTGGCAAGCACCATGTGGTGGGGAAAGATCCAGGCACATATGGCCAGTCAAATATATTTGATCATGAATTATTATTGTTGACAATTATATTCAGTTGGGAGGCGAAACATTAAGCCCCTATCTTTCTCTGTGTTCGATGGATGCCATTTCTTCTAAAAATATGCTTTGAGTACTAGCAATCATAGAAGACTATATGATAATTGAGTATGTGGAGCTCTTACTTAGACTTTGTTGAAATTAAGTTGAATTGCAATTGTTTGGTGACTAAGAACATATGTTGTGAAGTTTCAAGAGAATGCATTGTTTGAACCATAACATGTGAATTGATTGCTACTTTATCATGATGAGTTCTATGAGAAAGAGTTGCTGTTATGATGCTAGGAAAAGTGATTGAAATTATCATTGATCAAACTTATGCACTATGCTAGCATTCACACTTCATAAATTATTTCTTTTATCATTTACCTACTCGAGGACAAGCAGGAATTAAGCTTGGGGATGTTGATACGTCTCCAACGTATCTATAATTTATGAAGTATTCATGCCATGTTTATTATAGTTTTGTATGATTTTGGTGCACTTTTATATGGATTTTATATGATTTTCATGGACTAACATATTGACCTAGTGCCCAGTACCAGTTGCTGTTTTCTGCTTGTTTTTGGTTTTCTAGAAAATCCATATCAAATGAAGTCCAAATGCAGCAAAACTTTTTGATGATTTTTTGGAAGGAAACAGACCCAGGAAGCTTCGGGGGAGCAGCAGAAGACCCACAGGGGCCCCACAAGCCACCTGGGCGCTCCACCCCCCATGCGCGCCCTGGTGCCTCGTGGGCCCCCTGTGGCACCTCTTTGCGTGATTCCAACGCTGAAAAATCCTATATATTCAGAAACCCCCGAAAGTTTACCTAGATGAGTTTTTACGCCGCCGCAAGCCTCTGTACCTCCACGATCTCATCTACAGCCCTTTTCTGGCACCCTGCCGGAGGGGGGAATCATCACCGGAGGCCATCTTCATCATCCCGGTGGTCTCCATGACGAGGAGGGAGTAGTTCACCCTCGGGGCTGAGGGTATGTACTAGTAGCTATGTGTTTGAACTATCTCTCTCTCTCGTGTTCTTGATTTGGCATGATCTTGATGTATCGCGAGCTTTGTTAATATAGTTGGATCATATGGTGTTTCTTCCCTCTCTATCCTTGTTGTGATGAATCGAATCTTTTCCCTTTGAGGTTTCGTTATTGTCGGATTGAATATTTCAGATTTGAGAAAACTTGATGTATGTCTTGAATATGAATACCCGTTGTGACAATGGGGTATTATATTGATTCATTTGATATATGTTTTGGCACTCAACTCGCGGATTCCCGCAGTGACATTGGGGTAATCTATGCATAGGGGTTGATGCACGTTTTCATTATCTTTTCTCCGACAGAAACTTTGGGGTGCTCCTTGAAGTTCGTTGTGTGGATTGAATATTATGATTATGAAGTTGTTTGATGCATATCGTATAATCAACTCACGGATACTTGTGGTGACATTGGAGTATCTAGGTGACATTAGAGTTGGTTGATGTGTATCATATTGTCGGAAGTGGGGCTCCGGGGACCCAAAGGTTCGAACACTGGGGTGAGCTCGTTCTACCTCTCGTCTCCTGCCACGGCTAAGTTACGGCGAGGCTACGGCGTGAGCGCGCTGGTGAGGGGCAGACCGTGGACTCGGCGGTTTACCTAGGTTCGAGCCACCTTGCGGTGTAAAACCCTACTCCTGCTTGGTTGGGATTGCAATTGGCAAGAGAGTGTTCTCGCGTACAAGGTAGGAGGTGGTCAAATCAATCCTCTACCACAACGGCAGTACTGTCCCTTTATACCCGCCTTGGTCCTCTTCCCCCTCGAAAACTTAGGCGGGAAGGGTTGCCACACTTGGCGATTTTGAAAGGGGACAGGCGCTCAGGCTATCCTGACTAAAGGTGCTCTTCGCCTACCAAAGCATGATCCATGACGCGCCGGTGGGCTCGGTGATGACCTCCGCCCTTCGCGCCCGCCGTCTTGGTCTTCTTTCGCCGATCGGGTAACCTTTGGGGTTGCTTTGGGGAGTAGACTGCTGGCCCTGCTCCCTTAACACCAAAGAGGAAACCATCCTTATCCGCGCCTGCTGGCGCGGCCTCTGTCACCACTCATTGCCGCGCGCGTCACCCACGTGATGGGCACGAGACCGCGCGGCTGAGCCGAGTAGCCTTCGTCTTGGGCGCCTTCGGGAGGAGGCCTCGGAAGGCCGCCTCGCGAGAGGGCCTCGCGAGGCCGTTGGTGGAGATGACGAGCCGTGCTCGCCCGCTCCCTGAGGAGGGGGCCTCAGGAGGGCAAGGCCTCATGAGGAGTCTTGGTGAGATGGTCGATGATGATGGCCTGCTGGGCCCACGCCAGGCTTTGCGCCCTGGGCCAAAGGCAGACGGTTCTGGATACCCTGGGTTCCATGGGCCCGACAGTAGCCCCCGGGCCCGCGGCGCGCATGTTCTCGCGTAAGGGGGCGAAACGGCGCGGGCCCTGACGCACAATGTGACGGGGGACGCCCCCACTTCTCCCACGACGCCTCGGTAACCGCCCGTGCTGACATAAAACCTGCCGCACGCCACGAGGCCATCATTGCCTTCCTTCGCACATTGTTGTTGCTTCAATTCCTGACGCTGGAGAAGGCGGAGCGACAGGAAGAGCCCCGCACCGAGCATAAAGAGGGGGAGAGAGGAGCTAAAGTCCTCCACCCATCTTCTTCTTCCTCCACTCTTCTCCGTCTCCTACAGAGCTGCCGCAGAGATGGCAAGGGGAAGAGGGCGTGGCCGTGCTTCCGCTGCCACATCCAAGGTTCCGCCCCAGGGGCGTGGGCGATCCCCGACAGCTGCCGGCGCCGGGCCCAGCGGTCGCGGAAGGGGCGCCGCTCACGGGTGCGAGGGGCGAGGCGCGCGCGGCCGAGGTGGCCGTGGCGGGGCGGCCGCACTACCGCCCTAGGCGGGGAGCCATTCGGTGGAGGTGGCGCACGAGTTCATCATGAACATGCACCGCAACCCCTGCACCTGGCTTCGTCTCCCGGACTCCTTCGCGGCGGCGATGGTGGACCACGCGCCGTGGGCTTGTGGGTGTAGGCCGACGGCTGTTGCAAAGGCCCCTCCTGGGTGGCGACGGAGTTCACCCCTTCGGGCTTCATGTTCTTGAAGCTGGGGTGGAAGTCGTTCGCCCTCGCCCGTGGCCTGAAGTGGGGGCATGTCCTCCAATTCAAGAATGACGGGGCCACCATGCTCTTCGTGAAGATCTTCGGGATCTTTGGGCAGCTGTCTGGAGTGCTGCGCGGAGAGCGAAGACGGCAGCTACAGCGGCTCCTGCAGCGAGGACGACAGCGGCAGCAGTGCCACCCCCTCCGGCGGAAGCGGAAGCGACGACAGATCCCCCCGCGTCAAGAGCGAGGACGAGGACTCCGACTAGGCACGCGCGGTGACAATTCCGGAACTCCTGGCGACGGGCACCGTGCGCATGGTGACGGAGCCGCACTTGCCTGCAGCGCCTTCTCAGAGACGCGCGCGGCGTCCGCGCTGGAGTCTTGGGGGTGACGGCGCCCCGCCTAGGCCCTGTCTTTCTTTTTCATCCTCCTCTACCGAACCGATGTAGCCCCGCGGGGGCGTGAAAACAATATCTTTATGTTTAACTTAATGTTTTTGTGATTTGGGGTGTATGCGTTCCCTCCCGAAGTCCTCTCATGAGGCTGGTTTTATTTTCCTTGTTCGCCTCAGCGCTCTAGGCCGTCAGGACCCAGCCCCCGAGCGGGCCTCAGCCGCCGCTGGTATCTCTGGTCGCGATGCCGGGACAAGGCCAGGAGGTGAGGGGCACCGGGAGCTAGTGAGGGCTCCTGAGGCGCGATGCTCAGGGAGCCCCCCTTTGGCGTGCAAGCGGCTCACGTAGAAGAAGAAAAACGCTAGCGCTCAGTGGGATCGCGAAGGGAGAGAGCTTGAGCGACGGCAAGGGCGTCTCGTGAGGTAGTTAGACTTAGCTTTTGGCGGAGAGTGGTGTCGGACGAGCCACAGCTCATGAGGAGCTCATGCGGCTCACGAGGCGTGCTCACGAGGCCTGGCCTTTGAAGTATCTTCATCTCGCGAGGTCCTTTGATTAGGCAACCGCGAGCCAGAGCTCAGTCGCTTGGATTTGGCGGTGCTGCAGGGACGGACCCGAGCATAGGTGCCGTGCCTAGTCCCCGCTAACGGAATCGGTCAGGGGAGGGGTCGCGAGCGCTTGGCGCTCTCGGGGCGGCATCGCATGTAACATGCAATTAAGTAGGCAACTTAACTCATCAGGGTGAAATCAGCAAAATCCATTACACAACCAAAAGGGGAGAGGCGAGGCTGCCGTGTCCGGCACGGATCAGCTTGAGGTTGGTGCAGCCCGGGGGGCGCCCTCAGCCGCGTTAAACCACATCACCTTGGCAGAAGGGCTCCGGGAGCGAAGGTGCGGAAGACGCGGTGAGAAGGAATGTGGGCCGCGCGAGGTGATGCCCCGGATGCGTCCGGCAGGACCGTGCTAGGGAGTCGTCAGATCGCCTGGCGGGGCGCGGCAAGGAGGGCAGCCCCTCCGGGGCTAGGGGCTCGCGAGGAGCAGGGGCCCCCTGAGGCCCCGGCATGAGGGCCGCCAGCCTCTGGAAGGAGGCGCCGGCGTTCCTCAGGCCGAAGGGCATGCACACGCCGCCAACGGTGGGGCCAGCGCCCTGGCCGACTCGCGGCAGCAAGAAGGGGTCCTGAGGGCAGAACTTGTTGAGGCTAGTGAAGTCGACGCACATGCGCTCCTTGCCGCCCTTCTTGGGGACGACGACTGGGTTGGCGAGCCATTCGGGATGGCGCACCTCGCGAATGACCCCAGCTTCCTGGAGCTTCTGAACTTCCCTGACGATGAAATCTTGCTTCTCTGGCGCCTGGCGCCGTGCTTTTTGCTTGACGGGGCGTGCATTGGGGCACACCGCTAAGTGGTGCTCGATCACCTCTCTCGGCACACCGGACAAGTCAGATGCTTTCCAGGCGAAAACATCCGATTTTACCCGAAGGAAGGTGACGAGCGCGCTTTCCTATGCAGGAGGAAGGCCAGCGCCGATGGTGAAGGCAGGGCCGGAACCGCCGTAGTCAACCGACACCTTCTTCGTCTTGGCGCGGTCCTGAGAGAACAGCTGCTTCTTCTTCGCGGGCGCAGCCTCTGGAGGCTCGGCCGCGTCCTCGTTAGCCGGATGCGCGACAGCGGCAGCCTTGTAGGCGTGCTCCAGAGAGCAGATCGCGTCCTTCTTGTCGCAGGTGATAGTGATGATGCCGCTGTTGCCAGGCATCTTGAGGACGTTGTAGGCGTGGTGGGTCGCCGCCATGAACTTGGTGACAGCCGGGTAGCCCAAGATGGCGTTGTAAGGCAGGCCGATGTGCGTCATGTCGATGTCGATGAGCTCGGTGTGGTAGTTCTTGCGGGTGCCAAAGGTGACGGGGAGGCGCACTTGCCCTAGAGGGATGGTGGAGCCATCGGTCACTCCGGAGAAGGGCCTGGTCGGCATCAGCTAGTCATAGGGCACTTGGAGCGTCTCGAAGGTCTCGACGGAGATCACGTTGAGGCCGGCGCCCCCGTCGATGAGGGTCTTAGTGACCGCGATGTTGCTGATGGTTGGAGTGCACAGCATGGGGAGTGCGCCTGCGGAGGCCATGGATTCGGGGTGGTCCTTGGAGTCGAAGGTGATGGCGTACTGTGACCACTTGAGGGGCCGCGTGGCCTCAGGCCTCTGGAGGGCGGCATTCACCTCGCGAGAGAGCTGCTTGAAGTGGCGGTTGGACGCGGGGGCCTGAGCCCCGCCGAGGATGCAGGCTACCGCACGAGGCTCCTGGTAGCCCCCAGTGCCCTCATCAGGCCGGTTGACGTCGTCCCTCCGGGGTGGCGGCGGCAGTGGCGGGAGAGCGGCATTGGCCTGAGGATTCGCCTCACGAGGCTGGTCGCGCCAGGCGGCCTCGCGAGGCCGGTCGCGCCAGCCCTGGCGGAAGTTGCTGTTGCCACTTTGGCCGTCCCAACAGTTGCCACCGCGGCCGCCTCCGCGGCCGGCGCCGCGGCTGTTGCGGTCATCTCAGCGGCCTTGGTGCTCGTCGCGGAGCAGCTTGAGCTCCTAGCAGTCCTCGGTGCTGTGGGAGCGCACGTTGTGATAGGCGCAGAGCGACCGACTGTCTTTCCTGGGCTCGTCGTGGTCGCGGCCGCGCTTCTGCTTGGGCTCCGCCGCAAGCACGGCAGGGCCCATGCGCTTAGCGTCCTTGTTCTTGGTCTTGGCGGCATCGAGCGCCCCGTCCGGGTCGTTGTGAACGAAGAGGCGACCTTCTTCGGCCTTGGTGCACTTGTCAGCGAGGTCGAGCAGCTCAAGGACTGAGTCAAGCTCGCCATTGATGGCGAGCTTCTCACGCATCTTGATGTCCGTGACGCGAGTGGAGAACGCAGAGATGACGGCCGCATCGGAGGCGCGCGGGATCTTGTTGCGCACTTGGCTGAAGCGCTGGATGTACTTGCAGAGGGTCTCGTCTGGGCGCTGCCGCACACGCCACAGGTCATTGATGGTGAGAGAGCGGTCCTGCGTGCCCTTGAAGTTGGTGACGAGCTGGCTGCAGAGCTCGGCCCACGATGAGATGGACGCCTCGGAGAGGTTCATGAGCCAGGAGCGCGGGCCATCCTTCAGCGCCATGGGGAACCAGTTCGCCATGACCTTATTGTCGCTGTTCGCCGCATCGACGCTCAGTACGTAGAGCTGAAGGAACTCCGCAGGGTTGGGGGTGCCGTCATAGCGTGGAGGCAGCTCAGGCTTGAACTTCGTGGGCCACACCACGCGCGCAGCTCGTGAGTGAAGGCACGGCAGCCCACGCCGCTTGAGAGGACGCCGCCAGCAAGGGCAGCGCAGTTTTGACGCCTTGCCGCCGCGACCTCCTGAACAGCCTGGTCCTGGCGTTGGCGCTGCCGCTCAAGGAGCACTCATGCTTCAGGGGGCGAGCGCCGGATGATCTGGCAGCTAGCTTCGTCTCGGACCGGCGAGGACGCGCCACGGGACAGCTCACGTGCCCGCGCGTTGCGCTGGGGCCCGCCATGCTCGTCGCGCAGAGGAGGCGGCGGGGATTGGCCGTGTGCTCTGTCCCCAGCGTGAGACGGCGGAAGGCGGAGCGAGTGGGAAGGCGCCGGAGCATCCCCGGCGGCCTTGACGACCTCGGTGATGCGACCAAGCCAGGCGTCGTAGCCGGCGTCAGCTGGACGCTAGCGGAGCAGCTTGCGCGCCATGAGCAGCGCGGCCTGCGGGTTTGGCAGCCCACGGTGGGCAAGAGAGGAGGCCGTGGCGGTGTGGCTGTTCACCTGCACGGAGGGGTGTAGGGAGGAGTCCTGCTGCTCGCGGGCAGCGGGGTCGGTGGCGGCAGCAGCTTCGGCATCGGGGTGGCGGCGATTGCCGCGGGCCACCGGCTCCGTCTGAGCCATGCGGCCAGCCCTGCACTCGACGCGCTCGCGGCGTGCGTCGGCCATGAGGCTGGTGGAATGGAGGGCGGAGCGGGAGAACAGCAGCGCACCCCTACCTGGCGCGCCAAATGTCGGAAGTGGGGCTCCGGGGACCCAAAGGTTCAAACACTGGGGTGAGCTCGTTCTACCTCTCGTCTCCTACCACGGCTAAGCTACGGCGAGGCTACGGTGAGAGCACGCTGGCGAGGGGCGGACCATGGACTCAGCGGTTTACCCAGGTTCGGGCCACCTTGCGGTGTAAAACCCTACTCCTGCTTGGTTGGGATTGCAATTGGCAAGAGAGTGTTCTCGCGTACAAGGTAGGAGGTGGTCAAATCGATCCTCTACCACAACGGCATCACTGTCCCTTTATACCCGCCTTGGTCCTCTTCCCCCTCGAAAACTTAGGCGGGAAGGGTTGCCACACTTGGCAATTTTGAAAGGGGACAGGCGCTTAGGCTATCCTGACTAAAGGTGGTCTTCGCCTGCCAAAGCATGATCAATGATGCGCCGGTGGGCTCGGTGATGACCTCCGCCCTTCGCGCCCGCCGTCTTGGTCTTCTTTCACCGATCGGGCAACCTTTGGGGTTGCTTTGGGGAGTAGACTGTTGGCCCTGCTCCCTTAACACCAAAGAGGAAACCATCCTCATCCGCGCCTGCTGGCGCGGCCTTTGTCGCCACTCGTTGCCACACGCGTCACCCACGTGATGGGCACGAGACCGCGCGGCCGAGCCGAGTAGCCTTCGTCTTGGGCACCTTCGGGAGGAGGCCTCAGAAGGCAACCTCGGGACGCCGCCTCGCGAGAGGGCCTCGCGAGGCCGTTGGTGGAGATGCCGAGCCTTGCTCGCCCTCTCCCTGAGGAGGGGGCCTCAGAAGGGCAAGGCCTCATGAGGAGTCTTGGTGAGATGGCCGATGATGACGGCCTACTGGGCCCATGCCAGGCATTGCGCGCTAGGCCAAAGGCAGATGGGTCTGGATACCCTGGGTTCCATGGGCCCGACACATATGGTGTTATTTTAGTACGAACTCTAGGGCTGTTTGTGACAATTATTGGAATGGCTCAATAGATCGATCGGAAAGGATAACTTTGAGGTGGTTTCGTACCCTACAAACAATTTCTATCTTATGTTCTCCGCTAATAGGAACTTTGGAGTGATTCTTTATCGCACGTTGAGGGATTGTTATATGATCCAATTATGTTAGCATTGTTGAGAGATTGCACTAGTGAAAGTATGAACCCTAGGCCTTGTTTTCAAGCATTGCAATACTGTTTGTGCTCACTTTTATCACTTGCTACCTTGCTGTTTTTTTATTTTCATATTATAAAAACTTATATCTACTATCCATACTACACTTGTATCACCATCTCTTCGCCGAACTAGTGCACCTATACAATTTACCATTGTATTGGGTGTGTTGGGGACACAAGAGATTTCTTGTATTTGATTGCAGGGTTGTTTCAGAGATACTATCTTCATCCTACGCCTCCCATGGATTCATAAACCTTAGGTCATCCACTTGAGGGAAAATTTCTATTGTCCTACAAAACTCTACGCTTGGAGGCCCAACACGAGTCTACAAGAATAAGTTGTGTAGTAGACATCATTCCTCACCAAGAAGAACCAGATCATAGATTGCTCCGAAGCAGAAGCCATCGCCGCATTCAAGAACAATATCCGAGATGAATGGTTGGCTCGTCAACTCGGCCAGGATAAGCCAAGGACTATGGCGGCCCTCACCTCACTGATGACTTGCATTTGTGCAGGAGAAGACAGTTGGCTCGCCCGTAGTACTCATAATGGCGAGGCAGGCACCACGGAAGCTCGTGACGCCAATGGAAAACCCAAGCGCAATAAAAACAAGCGCAGGTATAAAAATGGTGGAAGCGATACGGAAGACGCCGCGGTCAACGCGGGGTTCACCGTACCTAAGTCCGGACAGAAAATAAAACCCTTTAAAGGGAACAAGGACGGACCTAGCCAGCTTGATAGACTCCTAGACCGCCCATGTGGAATCCATGGCACTCAGGACAAACCAGCAACCCATACTAACAGGAATTGCTGGGTCTTTAAACAAGCCGGCAAGATAGCGACAGAGGGTCAAAATAAAACCCAAAATCGCAGCGAAGATGAGGATGAACCTCGGCGGCCCAATAATGGAGGCCAAAAGAAGTTTCCTGATGAGGTAACAGAGGTCAATATGATCTATGTCACCCACATCCCTAAAAGGGAGAGGAAGCGTGTGCTTCGGGATGTATATGCGCTAGAGCTAGTCGCCCCGAAGTATAACCCATGGTCGGCTTACCCGATCACGTTTGACAAGCATGATCATCCGACCAGCATCTGGCATGGTGGATCGGTGGCACTCGTCCTGGACCCTATTGCTGATGGTTATCATCTAACACGTGTCCAGATGGATGGAGGAAGCAGCCTCAACCTCATTTACGAGGACACGGTTCGTAAGATGGGCATCGACTCATCTCGGATCAAGCCAAGCTCCACGACCTTTAAAGGTGTCATCCCGGGTGTCGCAACCCGATGTACCGGAATGGTCACCCTGGAGGTAGTCTTCGGCTCGCCCGAGAACTTCAGAAGCGAGGAGTTAATCTTCGATATCTTACCTTTCCGAAGTGGATACCACACGCTCCTAGGGCGCACGGCCTTTGCACGCTTCAACGCATTCCCGCATTATGCCTACCTCAAGCTCAAAATGCCGGGACCTACCGGCGTTATCACAGTCAATGGTAACACCGAACGTTCACTCCAGAGAGAGGAACAGACCGCGGCTTTCACAGCCAAGGTACAGGCGTCCGAGGAGGCAGCCCGCAGCGATAAACGCGCCGCTCCCTCTTTGAAGCGCGCCCAGGCTGCACAAATCGACCTCGGCCAGGTACTCCCACACCCAAAATAGGGATGCGGGCTCCTCGCGTGCCCTCTCTGGAGTGGGCACTACGTCCGTAGAGTGCATAATTTCGCACTGAAGATTCCCTGGGTCGTCGAGGAGCCAAAAATTTACTCAAACATCGGCATAGTTCAACCAAGCAAAGACGTGGCTTCGAGCCCCCATACAGGCAAGTCTCTATAAAAAAACAGCCAAACATGACTACGTCAATGTGGTTTCAACCACAGAACGGACTTCGGCAACATCTCCTTCAAGGAGCTCGGTGAATCAAACGATGGGATCATATAAAGGGCCGGAAAGGCATCAACCTCCACAAGTCCTCACCATCAATGGTGAACACCTAGTCAACAGCTCGGAAACGCAGACGAGCGGCAGGTAGTGGCCCAGATTCTTCAAAATCCATTAACAAATATCCGCCATGTTTCTTCCTTTGTCTTTTCTTTACTTTTTACATTGTATTCTTTCAATTCCTCTCGCCGCAGTTGGGCATGTACACGCTTGAAACTATGAAATAAAGAAACTGTGCCCCTTAAAGGTCCCTATCATATTTCCTTATCAGCATGGCTCCTATGAGACGAAGAAGTTCTCTAAAAAAGATACAATTGTATAACAAGTCCGAAGTATTCGGCGTCTCGGATTTTGGCTTTATATGCATCAGTTTCGAACCTAGATTTTGGTCAATAGTTGGGTTGCCCGGCTCCTATGTGTACCCCTTACGTTTCCGATGAATTCAGCTAAGGGCATAACGGGACAACCACTGCGATTGCGCCGCCAAGTCAATTGGCATAGCGCCTCAGTGGAGAAAGCCGAAAACTGACTATCTAGGTATGCGCAAACTGGTCCGCCATCCGTAGACCGCGTTAAGTGATGTGATGATAGAGATCACCCGTGTTAAACGAAGGACTTTCATTTCTATCCAAAGTGTGTTATGGCCTAGACCTCGGCCGACCAGGCTGACCACTTCCCACACCGGGGGCTGGTCATCAGCCCCCACAGTCAAACTCCTACGATTAAGTGAAAATCATAAAGCCACTATAGTCTGATTGCCTAGTTCCTATAAGCACCGACCACCTCCGGGTACCGAGACGTCGGCTAAGGGTCAAGTGTGCCTTAAGGAACACCCTTTGTATGACCTACACTGGGGCGGAAGCCGACGACTGGCCACTCTCATTTTAAAACATTCATATAGGAGGTAAAACTAATTAAAAAAACAAACACATGGAATTTAAAGCCATATTCATTCGATGAAAGGATAAAGTTTTGTACATCATACACTTCGGCATTCAGAAGTACTGTTTAGAAATACATAGTGTCCTTTGGACACATGGCTTTGGTGATACAAGCTCCCTCCTCCACCTCGGCGAAGAACTGTTCGGCGGTGCGCGGCTTGTCGGCAGGAGGGCCCGTGGCACATGTTACCGCATCAACCTTTCGAAGTGCGTCTTCACGCAGACGTACGCCCTCCGCGCTCCTTCAAAGCACGCTGACCTCCTACAGCAGTTCACACAGGGCATGGCATCCTGGAGATGGGCCGTATGGCCGAAGAGGCTCCTGATGCATTTACTTTTATGTATTTACTTTTATGCAAGAGTCCATAGTATTACTTCTCATTTCAACCTCAATTATTCTTTAGTTGGCAAGCATCATGTGGTGGGGAAAGATCCAGGCACATATGGCCAGTCAAATATATTTGATCATGAATTATTATTGTTGACAATTATCTTAAGTTGGGAGGCGAAACATTAAGCCCCTATCTTTCTCTGTGTTCGATGGATGCCATTTGTTCTAAAAATATGCTTTGAGTAATAGCAATCATAGAAGACTATATGATAATTGAGTATGTGGAGCTCTTACTTAGACTTTGTTGAAATTAAGTTGAATTGCAATTGTTTGGTGACTAAGAACATAGGTTGTTAAGTTTCAAGAGAATGCATTGTTTGAACCATAACATGTGAATTGATAGCTACTTTATCATGGTGAGTTTTATGAGAAAGAGTTGCTGTTATGATGCTAGGAAAAGTGATTGAAATTATCATTGATCAAACTTATGCACTATGCTAGCATTCACACTTCATAAATTATTTCTTTTATCATTTACCTACTCGAGGACGAGCAGGAATTAAGCTTGGGGATGTTGATACGTCTCCAACGTATCTATAATTTATGAAGTATTCATGCCATGTTTATTATACTTTTGTATGATTTTGGTGCACTCTTATATGGATTTTATATGATTTTCATGGACTAACATATTG
The DNA here is from genome assembly GCA_039707655.1 of Elymus sibiricus. Lineage (NCBI taxonomy): Eukaryota > Viridiplantae > Streptophyta > Magnoliopsida > Poales > Poaceae > Elymus > Elymus sibiricus. The sequence continues at coordinate 110,700,711 of CM077670.1, forward strand.
ACCTAGTGCCCAGTGCCAGTTGCTGTTTTCTGCTTGTTTTTGGTTTTCTAGAAAATCCATATCAAATGAAGTCCAAATGCAGCAAAACTTTTTGATGATTTTTTTTTGGAAGGAAACAGACCCAGGAAGCTTCGGGGGAGCAGCAGAAGACCCACAGGGGCCCCACAAGCCACCTGGGTGTGCCACCCCCCCATGCGCGCCCTGGTGCCTCGTGGGCCCCCTGTGGCACCTCTTTGCGTGATTCCAACGCTGAAAAATCCTATATATTCAGAAACCCCCGAAAGTTAACCTAGATGAGTTTTTACGCCGCCGCAAGCCTCTGTACCTCCACGATCTCATCTACAGCCCTTTTCTGGCACCCTGCAGGAGGGGGGAATCATCACCGGAGGCCATCTTCATCATCCCGGTGGTCTCCATGACGAGGAGGGAGTAGTTCACCCTCGGGGCTGAGGGTATGTACTAGTAGCTATGTGTTTGATCTCTCTCTCTCTCTCTCTCGTGTTCTTGATTTGGCATGATCTTGATGTATTGCAAGCTTTGTTAATATAGTTGGTTCATATGGTGTTTCTTCCCTCTGTATCCTTGTTGTGATGAATCGAATCTTTTCCCTTTGAGGTTTCGTTATTGTCGGATTGAATATTTCAGATTTGAGAAAACTTGATGTATGTCTTGCATATGAATACCCGTGGTGACAATGGGGTATTATATTGATTCACTTGATATATGTTTTGGCACTCAACTCGCGGATTCCCGCGGTGACATTGGGGTAATCTATGCATAGGGGTTGATGCACGTTTTCATTATCTTTTCTCCGATAGAAACTTTGGGGTGCTCCTTGAAGTTCGTTGTGTGGATTGAATATTATGATTATGAAATTGTTTGATGCATATCATATAATCAACTCACGGATACTTGTGGTGACATTGGAGTATCTAGGTGTCATTAGAGTTGGTTGATGTGTATCATAATGTCGGAAGTGGGGCTCCGGGGACCCAAAGGTTCGAACACTGGGGTGAGCTCGTTCTACCTCTCGTCTCCTGCCGCGGCTAAGCTACGGCGAGGCTACGGCGAGAGCGCGCTGGTGAGGGGCGGACCGTGGACTCAGCGGTTTACCCAGGTTCGGGCCACCTTGCGGTGTAAAACCCTACTCCTGCTTGGTTGGGATTGCAATTGGCAAGAGAGTGTTCTCGTGTACAAGGTAGGAGGTGGTCAAATCGATCCTCTACCACAACGGCAGCACTGTCCCTTTATACCCGCCTTGGTCCTCTTCCCCCTCGAAAACTTAGGCGGGAAGGGTTGCCACACTTGGAGATTTTGAAAGGGGACATGCGCTTAGGCTATCCTGACTAAAGGTGGTTTTCGCCTGCCAAAGCATGATCCATGATGCGCCGGTGGGCTCGGTGATGACCTCCGCCCTTCGCGCCCGCCGTCTTGGTGTTCTTTCACCGATCGGGCAACCTTTGGGGTTGCTTTGGGGAGTAGACTGTTGGCCCTGCTCCCTTAACACCAAAGAGGAAACCATCCTCATCCGCGCCTGCTGGCGCGGCCTTTGTCGCCACTCGTTGCCGCGCGCGTCACCCACGTGATGGGCACGAGACCGCGCGGCCGAGCCGAGTAGCCTTCGTCTTGGGCACCTTCGGGAGGAGGCCTCGGAAGGCCGCCTCGGGAGGCCGCCTCGCGAGAGGGCCTCGCGAGGCCGTTGGTGGAGATACCGAGCCTTGCTCGCCCGCTCCCTGAGGAGGGGGCCTCAGAAGGGCAAGGCCTCATGAGGAGTCTTGGTGAGATGGTCGATGATGACGGCCTGCTGGGCCCACGCCAGGCATTGCGCGCTAGGCCAAAGGCAGATGGGTCTGGATACCCTGGGTTCCATGGGCCCGACACATATGGTGTTATTTTAGTACGAACTCTAGGGCTGTTTGTGACAATTATTGGAATGACTCAATAGATCGATCGGAAAGGATAACTTTGAGGTGGTTTCGTACCCTACAAACAATTTCTATCTTATGTTCTTCGCTAATAGGAACTTTGGAGTGATTCTTTATCGCATGTTGAGGGATTGTTATATGATCCAATTATGTTAGCATTGTTGAGAGATTGCACTAGTGAAAGTATGAACCCTAGGCCTTGTTTTCAAGCATTGCAATACTGTTAGTGCTCACTTTTATCACTTGCTACCTTGCTGTTTTTTTATTTTCAGATTATAAAAACTTATATCTACTATCCGTACTACACTTGTATCACCATCTCTTCGCCGAACTAGTGCACCTATACAATTTACCATTGTATTGGGTGTGTTGGGGACACAAGAGATTTCTTGTATTTGATTGCAGGGTTGTTTGAGAGATACCATCTTCATCCTACGCCTCCCACGGATTGATAAACCTTAGGTCATCCACTTGAGGGAAAATTGCTATTGTCCTACAAAACTCTACGCTTGGAGGCCCAACACGAGTCTACAAGAATAAGTTGTGTAGTAGACATCATTCCTCACCAAGAAGAACCAGATCATAGATTGCTCCGAAGCAGAAGCCAGTGCGGCATTCAAGAACGATATCCGAGATGAATGGTTGGCTCGTCAACTCGGCCAGGATAAGCCAAAGACTATGGCGGCCCCCACCTCACTGATGACTCGCTTTTGTGCAGGAGAAGACAGTTGGCTCGCCCGTATTACTCATAATGGCGAGGCCGGCACCTCGGAAGCTCGTGACGCCAATGGAAAACCCAAGCGCAATAAAAACAAGCGCAGGTATAAAAATGGTGGAAGCGATACGGAAGACGCCGCGGTCAACGCGGGGTTCACCGTACCTAAGTCCGGACAGAAAATAAAACCCTTTAAAGGGAACAAGGACGGACCTAGCCAGCTTGATAGACTCCTAGACCGCCCATGTGGAATCCACGGCACTCAGGACAAACCAGCAACCCATACTAACAGGAATTGCTGGGTCTTTAAACAAGCCAGCAAGATAGCGACAGAGGGTCAAAATAAAACCCAAAATCGCAGCGAAGATCAGGATGAACCTCGGCGGCCCAATAATGGAGGCCAAAAGAAGTTTCCTGATGAGGTAACAGAGGTCAATATGATCTATGTCACCCACATCCCTAAAAGGGAGAGGAAGCGTGTGCTTCGGGATGTATATGCGCTAGAGCCAGTTGCCCCGAAGTATAACCCATGGTCGGCTTACCCGATCACGTTTGACAAGCATGATCATCCGACCAGCATCAGGCATGGTGGATCGGCGGCACTCGTCCTGGACCCTATTGTTGATGGTTATCATCTAACACGTGTCCTGATGGACGGAGGAAGCAGCCTCAACCTCATTTACGAGGACACGGTTCTTAAGATGGGCATCGACTCATCTCGGATCAAGCCAAGCTCCACGACCTTTAAAGGTGTCATCCCGGGTGTCGCAGCTCGATGTACCGGAACGGTCACCCTGGAGGTAGTCTTCGGCTCGCCCGAGATCTTCAGAAGCAGGGAGTTAATCTTCGATATCTTACCTTTCCGAAGTGGATACCACACGCTCCTAGGGCGCACGGCCTTTGCACGCTTCAACGCATTCCCACATTATGCCTACCTCAAGCTCAAAATGCTGGGACCTAACGGCGTTATCACAGTCAATGGTAACACCGAACGTTCACTCCAGAGAGAGGAACAGACCGCGACTTTCACAGCCAAGGTACAGGCGTCCGAGGAGGCAGCCCGCAGCGAGAAACGCGCCGCTCGCTCTTTGAAGCGCGCCCGAGCTGCACAAATCGACCTCGGCCAGGTACTCCCGCACCCAAAATAGGGATGTAGGCTCCTCGCGTGCCCTCTCTGGAGTGGGCACTACATCCGTAGAGTGCATAATTTAAAGGAGACGTTGCCAAAGTCCGTCAAAATATGGGACTTCTCTAAAAAAGATACAATTGTATAACAAGTCCGAAGTATTCGGCGTCTCGGATTTTGGCTTTATATGCATCAGTTTTGAACCTAGATTTTGGTCAATAGTTGGGTTGCCCGGCTCCTATGTGTACCCCTTACGTTTCCGATGAATTCAGCTAAGGGCATAACGGGAGAACCACAGCGATTGCGCCGCCAGGTCAATTGGCATAGCGCCTCAGTGGAGAAAGCCAAAAACTGACTATCTAGGTATGCGCAAACTGGTCCGCCATCCGTAGACCGCGTTAAGTGATGTGACGATAGAGATCACCCGTGTTAAACGAAGGGCTTTTATTTCTAGCCAAAGTGTGTTATGGCCTAGACCTTGGCCGACCAGGCCGACCACTTCCCACACCGGGGGCTGGTCATCAGCCCCCACAGTCAAACTCCTACGATTAAGTGAAAGTCATAAAGCCACTATAGTCTGATTGCCTAGTTCCTATAAGCACCGACCACCTCCGGGTACCGAGACGTCGGCTAAGGGTCAAGTGTGCCTTAAGGAACACCCTTTGTATGACCTACACTGGGGCGGAAGCCGACGACTGGCCACTCTCATTTTAAAACAGTCATATAGGAGGTAAAACTAATTAAAAAAAACAAACACATGGAATTTAAAGCATATTCATTCGATGAAAGGATAAAGTTTTGTACATCATACACTTCGGCATTCAGAAGTACTGTTTAGAAATACATAGTGTCCTTTGGACACATGGCTTTGGTGATACAAGCTCCCTCCTCCACCTCGGCGAAGAACTGTTCGGCGGTGCGCGGCTTGTCGGCAGGAGGGCCCGCGGCACATGTTACCGCATCAACCTTTCGGAAGTGCGTCTTCACGCAGGCGTACGCCCTCCGCGCTCCTTCAAAGCACGCTGACCTCCTACACCAGTTCACACAGGGCATGGCATACTAGAGATGGGCCGTAAGGCTGAAGAGGCTCCTGGGCATGGCTTTGGCAGGCCAAAACGCAATACAGAGGTCCTGGAGCGCCGGTCTCATCATACGAAACAACTCCACCAGCTGCTTCACTCGATGATTTAGCAGCAGTGCCGACGGCGATCCCGGGAACTGCCCCCAAAAGGCGTTCTTCGCCTCGTGGCCCGCTAGCTAGCCGAAGTACGCCACCGCATCCGCCGTGCTCTGCGGAAGATCCGCAAAAACTTCTGCGGAACGCCATAATTGGGTGAGCTCGACACACCCTTTGCTGCCAAACGAACACTGCATCAGAAATAGCTTACCCGAGGTGATTTGCTCCACCTGCTGGAGCACCTCGTGGTCAGCTCGGGCCGAGGTCTTGAGCTCGGAGTAGGCAAGTTGAAGCTTCTCGAGCTCCTCCTTTGTTCGTTGCACCTCCTCCTGAAGCTTGTTGCGTGCTTCAAACACGCCCTTCAGGGTCTCCTCGACCTCCAGCACCCGCGCCTGGTGCTTGCCCCCGGCCACCTTCTCGGTGGCTCGGGCCTTCTCTGCCTCGACAGCAGCAGCCTCCTGCTGCTTCACCTCCCGCCGCGCCTTTTTGAGCTCGGCCTTGAGCATCTCAAGCTCCGCTAACGCCGCTGTCATTGAAACAATTCGGCCTTAGTTTTTCGTTGCGCAACACCTATCATAAACTCTTTTTGTACCTAGTACAACACAAGTTTAACTTGCTTACCTCGAGACTGCTCGAATTTTTGGTTCACCAGGGTAAGCTCCTCCTGGGACCTCTTGAGCTTCCGGTTCATCTCCGCAATCTCCTTGGAGACGGGGTCCGGAACCAAGGTCGAAACCTGGTAGTAAAAATCCTCATTACAAAGGGAACAGTTAAATTACTTAAAGGTTCCAGGATGGCTGCCTCGAGCAGCACCCTGGGGGCTACTTAACAGGCTCTTACTCAATCAAAATGACCCCAATGCCGGTTTCTCAAAACCGACTTCGGGCTCGGGGGCTACTCACTCACAAAGCCATTCAGCAGGCTGTACTCTCATGTCCTCGGACGAATACTTAAATCAACAAAGTTCAGATAAACAAGTTAAACTTGACACACGGATAGAAGCATACCTCGAAACCCGCAACGAGGTTCTTGAAAACCACATGCAGGCCGGCCCCTGTGGACCGGAAGCCCTGCAGCGCCGCGCCTATCAAGGCACGGTGCTCTTCCTTGATGGAGGAGCCTTTCAGGGTGTCCTCCATCTCCTTGGTCCACCCCGCGCCAGCCCGTCCTTGGGCAGTTGGCAGGGGTGGAGGGATGATCTCGGATACGTCTACCCGGGTGGCCTCCACTTGGGGTGGCGGAGCCGAGGTAGATATCGGCTGGACCAATGACCGGCCCAGCCCCTCTTCGATGACCATGGGGTGTTTCTCCCCCGGGTCTTGTTGGGCCGAGGTGTCGACCTCGGACATGATGGCCACCTCGTCGGCCCCCGTCGTGTTGACGTCAGGGGCCAGGGTGGATGTTGCCTCCCCTAGCCTGTCGTGCGCTGGGGGAGGAGTAGTGGGCTCTGGAGTCCCGCTGGCGGATGGCAACCCGCTCGAGGAACCGCTGGGGATTACCCTCGGCGTACTGCATAGGAAAAGACGCTCTATGAGTTTTCCTTTGCTAAAAAGAACTTATCAAATAGAAAGACGGGATATGAAGACGACGGCTTACCCTCGAGGCACCAGTTTCTTCTTCCCTATCGCAAGGAGGTCCTCTTCTGAGTCGCTAGAGAGCTCGACTCTCTGCGACAGCTTGCTGGTGGCCCCGGACGAGGTTGTCCTCGGCCTCTTCGGGCCCTTGGGCGGCATACCATTCTCGACGTCCTCCGACACCGACCTCTTCCCTTTCGGGAGAGGGATCTCCTCGACCTCACCCTCCTCTGCGTTGCCGTCGTGGGCAGCGGAGGTGTGGGTCTCTTCGGATCGGGCGACCGAGGTCCCCCGAGTCCGGGCACTCGACCTACCCCTCTGGGACTTTGTCCCTTTGGGGGTCACCACGTGCGGCTCCTCGGTCAGGAGCGCCGAAAGCAGGGGAGTCAGGGGCTCCTCTGGCAGTGGAGCCGGGCATTGCACTCCTTGCACCCAGGCCAGCCACTTCTGCAAAACGTCAAGCACAACGATTCATCAAAACTCTACTCCTCGGTACGACGGACGAAGAATGACAATTGATGGGCGGGATCACTCACCGGGGGGGCTTCATAGCCGTGTTCAAGGCCGCGGTCCTCCCCTTCCTTGGGGATCTTGTCCTTGGCTAGCTTCAAGAGTCTCATCCTCATGGCGGCCAAGGTGGAGCGGAAGAAGGTGGTGATGGTGTCCATGTCCTTGGGCTTTTGTGCCCACATCGGGGTAGCCCGAATCTGGAGGGGGAGTATGCGGCGGTTGGCATGACGTTGATGACGTCAGCAAGCTCGACCTTCCCCATAGTGGACCACCATTTGATCCTCTCGACGAGGAGCTCCACCTCTTTTGGGTTCCCCCAGGCGACGCCCTTCTCCTTCCAGGACTTGAGCTTCTTTGGGGGCCCGACCGAGAAGGCTGGGACCTCGGCTTGACCAGGGGCGAGCGGTTCGGTGATGTAAAACCACTCCTGCTACCACTACTTCACCGTTTCAATGAAGGTGCCCTTGAACCACGTGGCCCCCTGGTTTTTGCTGATCATGGCCCCTCCGCACTCCGCGAGGTCGGAGCCACTGGACTTCGGCTTGATCCCGAAGAGCTTCAGCCATAGGCCAAAGTGCGGCTCGCACCGGAGGAAGGCCTCGCAAACCATGATGAAGGAGGCGAGGTGAAGAATGGAGTTTGGGGCCATATGGTGGAAATTGAGCCCGCAGTAGTACATCACCCCACGCACAAAGGGGTGCAGCAGGAACCCCAGGCCTCGGATGAGGTGGGGGACGAAGACTACCCGCTCCCCGGCGTTGGGAGCGGGCACCAGCGGGCGGCAATGGCGGGGGTCAGATACCCCGTGCTGCGCAGCTCTGAGATGGTCTCATCCGTCATGATGGAGCCACCCCAGTGCCCCTTGAGGGTGTCGGCCATGGCTGGTGGTGAAAGATGGACTCGCGAAAGGGAAAAGGACTAGGATGGGATCTGGGCGTTGGAGCTAGACGAAGCAGTAGAAGGGGAGAATGGGAGGGTGGTCAATTGCATTGTCCTCCTTTTTGCTCTTATAAGCCTGTGAAAGGCTAAGAGTCCCCCTCGCTGCACCGATAAACTCGCCGCTCCCATCAAAGATCCCGTTAAGCATATGGGGGGAAACAAAATCGTAATGATATCCCTAAGAAAACGGGCACGATCTCCACCTTGATGGGATGTGCCTGTAAAAAAGTTGCCTCGAACTGCGATTTAAGGGAGGCTGTAATTGCCCGACCTATCGTGGGGCATGCCATTTCGATAAAGCTGTCAGACCGGACTGAACCATTCATACCTCGACGACAAGCCTTCGAGGCTAAGATATCCACCCCCTTAGGGCAGGGGACAAGCTCGGTTGGACCTCGGATATCATCGCTCTACTAAAAAGAGTGAAATATGAAGGGGAACTCGTCTGGCAAGCCAAGGACTCCAGATCCGAGGTGGCATTTGTTGAGAGAGTCGTCCTTGGCGTAGAAGACCGGTTCGGGGGCTACTGACGGTGTCCTAGATTAGGGGGTGCTAACCTAGCTAGCCCGTCTCCTCGGTTGGGCCTATGGGCCCTCGTACGTGATCAAGGTGGACTCCAGAGGACGCATACGGGAGGCGTGATCAAGACTGCCTCTACCAAAGACTTGACGTATAGTCCAAGATCTCTACTGCCGCCCTGCTCCTAGATACCGACCTTGTAACCCTAGGTGCCCTCCCTGGCGTGTATATAAGCCATAGGATTTAGCCCGTAGAAGGGATATCAACGCAATATCATTCACCTAGCCCTAGAGTTAGACATACATCACGATCTCGAGGTAGATCAACCCTGTATTCGATACATCTCCATCAATATAAACAAAGGCAGGACGTAGGGTTTTACCTCCATTAAAGAGGGCCTGAACCTGGGTAAATATCGTCTCCCTTGCCTCTGTTACCTCCGATCCGAGATCCACAGCTCGGGACCCCCTACCCCGAGGTCTGCCGGTTTTGACACCGACAACCACCTTCCAGCACTGCATGCAAAAGTGCCTCCTGCCACAGATTGGCAGGAATGTGCACGTCTACGTCGACGACATCGTGGTGAAGACCAAGCAGCACCTCACCCTTCCGGAGGACCTCAAGGAGACGTTCGCCAACCTGCGCCAGTTCCAAATCAAGCTCAACCCGGAGAAGTGCGTCTTTGGCATGCCGGCTGGCCAACTCCTTGGGTTCCTCGTCTTGGAGCACGGCATCGAGGCAAACCCGAAGAAGATCAAGGCGATCGAGCGCATGCGCAAGCTGACTCGGCTGCGCGATGTCCAGAAGTTCACCGGCTGCTTGGCCTCTCTCAGCCGGGTCGTCAGCCAGCTAGGGGAGAGGGCCCTGCCCCTGTACCAGCTGATGAAGAAGACAATGGCGTTCGAGTGGACCGACCAGGCGGACGAAGCCTTCCGCGACCTCAAGCGCATGCCCTCCACCGCACCCGTTTTGGCCGCGCTGGCTGAGAAGGAGCCCCTGTTGATGTACATCGCGACGACCACCTGCGTGGTCAGCGTGGTGCTGGTGGTAGAGCACCCTGAGGAGGGCAAGGCGCAGCCGGTCCAGCGCCCTGTGTACTACCTGAGCGAGGTGCTCTCCACCTCCAAGCAGAACTACCCCCACTACCAGAAGATGTGCTATGGCGTGTACTTGGCCGCCAAGAAGCTGAAGCAGTACTTCCAGGAGCACGCTGTCACCGTGGTGAGCACGGCTCCCCTCGGAGAGATCATGGCCTTCCGCGACGCCTCTGGCCGGGTCGCCAAGTGGGTCATCGAGCTGGCCTCCCACACGATCCTCTATGAGCCCCGTACCGCCATCAAGTCCCAGGCCTTGGCCAACTTCCTCGTCGACTGGGCAGAGACTCTGTACCTGCTGCCGGTTCCCAACTCGACGCACTGGTGCATGCACTTCGACGGCTCGAAGATGCTTACCGGCTTGGGAGCCGGCATCGTACTCTCCTCCCCCAAGGGCGACTGGCTGCGCTACGCGCTCCAAATCCACTTCGCCGCCTCCAACAACGTGGCTGAGTACGAAGCCCTCGTCCACGGCCTCCGGCTGGCTAAGGACATCGGCATCTGACGCATCCTCTACTACGGCGACTCCAACCTGGTGGTGCAGCAGGTCTCTGGCGAAGAAGGCCCGACCCGCCTGCTGTGTGATGTCTACTACACAACTTACTCTTGTAGACTCGTGTTGGGCCTCCAAGCACAGAGTTTTGTAGGACAGTAGCAATTTTCCCTCAAGTGGATGACCTAAGGTTTATCAATCCGTGGGAGGCGTAGGATGAAGATGGTATCTCTCAAACAACCCTGCAATCAAATACAAGAAATCTCTTGTGTCCCCAACACACCCAATACAATGGTAAATTGTATAGGTGCACTAGTTCGGCGAAGAGATGGTGATACAAGTGTAGTACGGATAGTAGATATAAGTTTTTATAATCTGAAAATAAAAAAACAGCAAGGTAGCAAGTGATAAAAGTGAGCACTAACAGTATTGCAATGCTTGAAAACAAGGCCTAGGGTTCATACTTTCACTAGTGCAATCTCTCAACAATGCTAACATAATTGGATCATATAACAATCCCTCAACATGCGATAAAGAATCACTCCAAAGTTCCTATTAGCGGAGAACATAAGATAGAAATTGTTGTAGGGTACGAAACCACCTCAAAGTTATCCTTTCCGATCAATCTGTTGAGCCATCCCTATAAGTGTCACGAACAGCCCTAGAGTTCGTACTAAAATAACACCATATGATACGCATCAACCAACTCTAATGTCACCTAGATACTCCAATGTCACCACAAGTATCTGTGAGTTGATTATTCGATATGCATCAAACAACTTCAGATCATAATATTCAATCCACACAAAGAATTTCAAAGAGTGCCCCAAGATTTCTACCGGAGAAAGTAGGACGAAAACGTGCATCAACCCCTATGCATAGATTACCCCAATGTCACCTAAGGAATCCGCGAGTTGAGTGCCAAAACATACATCAAGTGAATCAATATAATACCCCATTGTCACCACTGTTATTCATATGCAAGACATACATCAAGTGTTCTCAAATCCATAAAAGTATTCGATCCGATAATAGTGAAACCTCAAAGGTAAAAACTCAATTCATCACAACAAGATAGAGAGGGGAAAACACCATATGATCCAACTATATTAACAAAGCTCGTGGTACATCAAGATCGTGCCAAATCAAGAACACGAGAGAGAGATCAAACACATAGCTACTGCTACATACCCCTAGCCTCGAGGGTGAACTACTCCCTCCTCGTCATGGCGACCGCCGGGATGATGAAGATGGCCTCCGGTGATTATTTCCACCTCCGGCAGAGTGCTGGAAAAGTGCTGTAGATGAGATCGTGGAGGTACAGAGGCTTGCGGCGGCGTAAAAAGTCATCTAGGTTAACTTTCGGAGGTTTCTGAATATATATGATTTTTCAGCGTTGGAATCACGCAAAGAGGTGCCACAGGGGGCCTATGAGGCACCAGGGCACGCCTGGGGGGGGGGGGTGGCGCGCCCTGGTGGCTTGTGGGGCCCCTATGGGTCTTCTGCTACTCCCCCGAAGCTTCCTGGGTCTGTTTCCTTCCAGAAAAAATCGTCAAAAAGTTTCGCTGCATTTGGACTTCATTTGATATGGATTTTCTGGAAAACCAAAAACAAGCAGAAAACAACAACTGGCACTGGGCACTAGGTCAATATGTTAGTCCATGAAAATCATATAAAATCTATATAAAAGGGCACCAAAATCATACAAAACTATAATAAACATGGCATGAATACCTCATAAATTATAGATACGTTGGAGACGTATCACTGTGCAACCGACCCAGGCCTCGGGGGCTACACCCAATGGGTGCGCTGACGCGCCATCACTGGAAAGCGACCAAGCCGGTCAAAGAAAAAAAGAAAGGAAAGCAAGCTTCAGAAAATACAAGGGACTCACCGCCGACGGCCTGCTCCAGCTGCTGCAGCTGGTCCTGTTCCTTCTAGGTGTGGCTCCGCAGCTGGCCGCGGTGGTCGGCGAACTGCTGGCGTAGGGCGTTCACCGCCACTACCATGTCGCTCGGCTGCGCCCCACTGGTGGCTTCGCCGGTGCCTGCCGAGTCCAGCAGTAGTCGCGCCGAGGATCCGGCGCTGGTCCTGCTGCCAGTCGGCCTCAGATCAGTGCTGGACCCCATGGCCCGCGACTCCACAACCACCATGGCGCCAGATCCCCCCGGCGTGGCCTCCGCACTCGGAGATGGCGCGCCCCCTCCGGCTGGCGCGGTCTCCGACTCGCGGCCTCCTTCATCTCCACGTCCGGCCTCGTCTGCCGGGTCGGCAGCCGGCAGCGTCTCCGGGGCGGCCATCTGGTCGGAGGCCGGCTCATGGTCGTCCGTCTCGCCGTGGTCGGCTGCTTCGGCGGTGGCACGGGCGTCGGCCTTCGCCCGACGGGCCGGATCATGCACCAGCTTGGAGCGGTACTCCGAGACCGGTGACGGCGCCGGTGAGGTAGTCTCCCAGGCCGGCCATGCGGGTTCATCGACGGTGCTCCCCCGCGTCCCCACGGCGTTGGCCCATGCCTTGGCCGAGGCCTTCGACACCTCCATCTCGGCCTCTGCCCGCGCCCTCCATGCGGCCTTCTCGGCCTCCTCCAGCGCGGCGCCAGACTGCCAGGCCGCGAGCACCTCCTCAGCGGTCTCAGCCGGCTCGCGCTCGGCATCCCGATCCCCTCGCCGATCGGCCGTGTCCTCGGCTTCAGCCAGCTCGAGCGCGCTCCTGGTCGGTGTACAAAGAGGATGAGGGGGGAGAGGCCAAGGACAGCAGCAATATGAAACAGAAGAAGAAAACTAACCAGATGGCCGTGGGAATCGCCCGCTTCGGACCAACCGACGGGGGCAGCCGGCGCGACGTCTTCATGGTCATCTTCGCGCCCGCCGGCTGCGTCCCAGCTGGGCGCTTCGCAGTCGGCCGCACCTCGACCGGCTGCTTCCCATGCGGCCGCCCCATGGCCGCCTGCTCTCCGGACGAGGAGGCTTCACCCCTCCTCCACAGCCGCTTCCTGGGGGCGACACTGACCACCGCTTCCGCGGATGGTCGCGCTGCACCATGCGCGTCGCTTGATGACCCACAAGTATAGGGGATCAATTGTAGTCCTTTCGATAAGTAAGAGTGTCGAACCCAACGAGGAGCAGAAGGAAATGACAAACGGTTTTCAGCAAGGTATTCTCATTTAGTCACTTTCATCATGATTGTTTGATTCGCGTTCGCTACTTTTATAATTAGATATGTGGGTGGACCGGTGCTTGTGTGTTGTTCTTACTTGAACAAGCCTCCCACTTATGATTACCCCCTCTCGCAAGCATCCACAACTACGAAAGAAGAATTAAGATAAATCTAACCATAGCATGAAACATATGGATCCAAATCAGCCCCTTACAGAATGGCGCATAAACTAGCTAGGGTTTAAGCTTCTGTCACTCTAGCAACCCATTATCTAATTACTACTCCACAATGCCTTCCCTTTGGCCCAAAGATGGTGAAGTTTCATGTAGTGGACGTTCACACGACACCACTAAAGGAAGCAACAACATACATATCATCAAAATATCGAACGAATACCAAATTCACATGATTACTTATGACAAGAGTTCTCCCATGTCCTCAAGAACAAAAGTAACTACTCACAAATCATATTCATGTTCAAGATCAGAGGGGTATTGAATTGCATTAAGGATCTGAACATATAATCTTCCACCAATTAAACCAACTAGCATCAATTACAGAGAGTAATCAACACTACTAGCAACCCACAGGTACCAATCTGAGGTTTTGAGACAAAGATCTAATACCAGAGATGAACTAGGGTTTGAGATGAGATGGTGTTGGTGAAGATGTTGATGAAGATTGGTCCTCCCACGATGAGAGGATCGTTGGTGTTGTCGATGGCTTCGATTTCCCCCTCCCGGAGGGAAGTATCCCTGGCGGAATCGCTCCGCCGGAGAGCAAAATTGCTCCTTCCCAAGTTCCGCCTCGAGACGGTGGTGCTTTGTCCCGAAAGTCTTCTTTTGATTTTTTTTCTAGGGCAAATTGCATCTTATAAGAGAAGATGGTCCCTGGAGGCCTGCCAGGGGCACCACAAGCTCGGGGGCGCTCCCAGGGGGGTAGGGCGCGCCCCCAGGTTGGTCGCTTCCTTGTGGGTCCCTCTCTGGTATTTCTTCAGCCAATATTTTTTGTATATTCCAAAATAATTCTCCATAAATTTTCAGGTCATTTGGAGGTGTGCAGAATAGCTATCTCTGTTTCACCCCTTTCCGATCCAGAATTCCAGCTGCCGGCAATCTCCCTCTTCATGTGAATCTTGCAAAATAAGAGAGAAAAGGCATAATAATTGTGTCATAAAGTGAAATAATGACCCAAAACATAATAAATAACAATATGAAAATATGATGCAAAGTGGACGTATCAACTCCCCCAAGCTTAGACCTCGCTTGTCCTCAACCGAAAAACTGAATCGATAATCATGACCACATGTTTAGAGAGAGAGGTGTCGATAAAACAAAATACGGACATGAAGGCATCATGATCTTTATTATAACAGCAATATATTATCATAAAACTTCGCATGACAAAGTGACAATTCATCCACGAGCTGAAGTATGAACCATAACCCGAATTAAAAACTAACAAACTATGATCTCAGTCACTGAAGCAATTGCAATTCATCATATTATCAGAAAAAGTCTATGTAAGAGCTTTGTTTAGCAAGTTCACATACTTAACTATCATTTAGTCTTCTATGATTGCTGACACTCACGGCATACTTATGGAGCAAAAGTTTCAGTCAGACACATAGAAAGATAGGGGCTTACAATTTTGCCTCCCAACGTATTTACCTCAAGGGTAATGTCAACAATAATAACTCATGATCACCTACATTCAGGTGGATATATATATCTAGATCTTTCCCCACCACATGATGCTTGCCAAGAGAGAAAAATAAAAACGGAATAGAGGAGAATACTGTTGACTCTTGCATAAAAGTAAAAGATAGGCCCTTCGCAGAGGGAAGCAGAGGTTGTCATGCGCTTTTTATTTTTGGATGTGCAAGCTCTTAATGTAAAGGAATGTCACTTTATATTGCCCCTTGTGATAGCGACCTTTATTATGCAGTATGTCGCTTTTATTTCTTCACCATCACAAGATCGTACAAAGTATGTTTTCCCTTACAATAAAAGATCATACATATTTAGGAGCAATTTTTATTGCTTTTGCACCGATGACAACTTACTTGAAGGATCTTATTCAATCCATAGGTAGATATAGTGGACTCTCATGACATGAAACTGGGTTTAAGGGTTTTTGGATGCACAAGTAGTATCTCTACTTAGTACCGAATTTTGGCTAGCAAAAGATGGGGGCAAACACCACATGTTAGAGGATCCAA
Organism: Elymus sibiricus; assembly: GCA_039707655.1. Lineage (NCBI taxonomy): Eukaryota > Viridiplantae > Streptophyta > Magnoliopsida > Poales > Poaceae > Elymus > Elymus sibiricus. Next base: position 110,716,163 of record CM077670.1, read on the forward strand.
AACAATATAACTTCTATGTGAATATAAGCAAACATAACTCATTATGTTGTCTTCCTTGTCCAACGTCAACTATTTGACATAGAATATTTAATGGGGGCTCACAATCATAAAAGATGTCCAACATAGTATATTTATATGTGAGAACTCTCTTCCCTTATTACTTTTTCATGAATTGCAACAATGACCAATGCTATGTTTGTCAACTTCCAACAAGTTTTATCAATTATACCTTTTTTATGTGAAGTCGTCACTCCCCATGGGATTAGCATATGATCTCTCTTTTCTTTATTCTTTTTATTTTTATTTCCAAAATTGGATCAAGAAAAGTAAAACAACTCAACTCAAACTACTCTTTATTATATAACTCACACACTCGATTACATAGATAGATAGATCACAAACCAAGCACTAGAAACTAAATCATACTAAAACTTTATTCTTCTAAATCACGAAATAGCTAAGAATCGAACTAAGATAGATAATGATGATAAGAGTGATGGTGATACGATACCAGGGCACCTCCCCCATGCTTGGCACTAGCCAAGGGTGGTGCCCATACCCGTGTACTCAATTCTCCTTCCTCGGTGATGTCGGTGATGAAGTGATAGGCTTGTCCTCCGTCTTCCAAGGCATAGGCTCCCCGTCATAAAAGGATGAACGTGTTTCTAGAGTCCTGAAACTTGCAGCTAAACACATACCTTTGAACTTGGCCTCATACTCAAAATTTTGGTTTTGTAAATCGTAGATCTGGGCCTGAAGATGATCAATCCGGTCATTGAGCTTGAAGATGGCGTTCCCAATATCCTTGTTGTCCACCTTGTGCTCACGGATGAATTCCGTGATCATGGAGTGGTTAGCACAGAGTCCGCGCGCCACCATCCCCTAGCACTTGAAGATCTCCTGTTCCACCGCTTCCAGCCCGGCCTTCTCGCTCCCAGTCTTCTTGGGCCCTTGAACGTCCCGGATGTGAAGCACGCCCTCATGCATCTCAATGACTTGACGGTGTTTCATCACCTCTGGAAGGTACGGGTTGATGACCTTCTCGTAGAACTTGTCCTTGGATGAGCTTGGAGGCGCCATGGTGATCTAGATCTGTCAGAAAAACAGCCTGAAACAAGAACAGAGGAGAAACTTGCGATACGGTGGTCAAAACATCCGAGAATATATATAATGATTTTTTTCGTGCAGGACAAGTAATATGGAAGAAAAACAGAGTCAGGAAAGTCCACGGGGGAGCCACAAGCTCGGTAGGCACGCCCTGGGGGGTAGGGCGTGCCCCCCAGGCTTGTCGCTCCCTCGTGCGCTTTTCGGACTGTTTATTATTTTCCTAATTTTTTATGTATTCCAAAACGAACAGAAAGTTCTTTTATGGAGTTTCTAGGGTCGGTTTACTTACCGTACCACATACCTACTCCTTTTCAGGATTCTGGAGCGTTCCGGAAGGTTTCTTCTATGTGCTCTTCCGGTGTCCTTGTTTGAATAATATTGGTTTCAACATTAATGGGAGTACCTGAGATATAATGTTTAATTCTTTGCCCATTAACCACTCTCAGATTAGTGCCTTCGGAGTTGTTTATTTTGATAGCTCCGGAGCGATAAACTTCTTCGATGATATATGGTCCTTCCCATTTAGAGAGAAGCTTTCCTGCAAAGAATCTTAAACAAGAATTGTATAATAGAACATGATCACCTACTTTGAATTCCCGTTTTTGAATTCTCTTGTCATGCCATCTTTTAACTTTTTGTTTAAACAGCTTGGCATTTTCATAAGCTTGTGTTCTCCATTCATCTAGAGAGCTTATATCGAATAACCTCTTCTCACCGGCAAGTTTAAAATCATAATTAAGTTCTTTAATTACGCAATATGCCTTATGTTCTAGTTCAAGAGGTAAATGACATGCTTTTCCATAGACCATTTTATATGGAGACATACCCATAGGATTTTTATAAGCAGTTCTGTAAGCCCATAGTGCATCATCAAGTTTCTTTGACCAATTCTTTCTAGATCTACTAACGGTCTTTTGCAAAATTGATTTTATTTCTCTATTAGTTAATTCAACTTGACCACTAGACTGAGGATGATATGGAGATGCAATTCTATGATTACCATCATACTTAGCAAGCAATTTACGAAAAGCACCATGAATAAAATGTGAACCACCATCAGTAATCAAATATCTAGGGACTCCAAACCTCGGAAATATAACTTCTTTAAGCATTTTAATAGAAGTGTTATGATCAACACTACTAGTTGGAATAGCTTCTACCCACTTAGTAACGTAGTTAACAGCAACTAAAATATGAGTATACCCATTGGATTTAGGAAAAGGCCCCATATAATCAAAACCCCAAACATCAAATGGTTCAATAACAAGTGAATAGTTCATAGGCATTTCCTGATGTCTACCAACATTACCAATTCTTTCACACTCATCACAAGAGAGGACAAACTTACGTGCATCTTTGAAGAGAGTAGGCCAATAAAAACCAGATTGTAATACCTTATGTGCAGTTCTGTCTCACGCATGGTGTCCTCCGTATGCCTCAGAGTGACACTTCTGTAGGATTTGTTCCTGTTGATGCTCAGGTACACAAATTCTAATAACACCATCTACTCCTTCTTTATATAAATGTGGGTCATCACAAAAGTAATGTCTTAAATCAAAGAAGAAGTTTTTCTTTTGTTGGTATGTGAAACTAGGTTGTATATATTTAGCAACAATGTAATTAGCGTAGTCTCCATACCAAGGAGTATTACGAGAAGACTTTATAACAGCTAATTGTTCATCAGGAAAACTATCATTAATAGATAGTGGGTCATCAAGAACATTTTCCATTCTAGACAAATTATCAGCTACGGGATTCTCAGCTCCCTTTCTATCAATAATATGCAAATCAAATTCTTGTAGCAAAAGAACCCACCTAATCAATCTAGGTTTAGCATCTTTCTTTTCCATAAGATATTTAATAGCAGCATGATCAGTGTGGATAGTAACCTTAGAATCAACAATGTAAGATCTGAATTTATCACATGCAAACACAACTGCTAAAAATTCTTTCTCAGTAGTAGCATAATTTCTTTGAGCACTGTCTAGAATTTTACTAGCATAATGAATAACGTTCAATTTCTTATCAACTCTTTGTCCTAGAACAGCACCAACAGCATAATCACTAGCATAACACATAATTTCAAAGGGTAGGTTCCAATTAGGTGGTTAAACAATAGGTGCAGATATTAAGGCTTTCTTAAGTATTTCAAAGGCTTCTACGCAATCATCATCAAAAACAAATGGCACATCTTTTTGCAAGAGATTAGTAAGAGGCCTAGAAATTTTAGAGAAGTCTTTTATAAACCTTCTATAGAAACTAGCATGACCAAGGAAACTTCTTATACCTTTGATATCTTTAGGACATGGCATTTTCTCAATTGCATCAACTTTAGCTTTATCAAGTTCAATACCTCTTTCAGAAATTTTATGCCCAAGGACTATACCTTCATTTACCATAAAGTGGCACTTCTCCCAACTCAAGACAAGATTAGTTTCCTCACATCTCCGCAAAACTCGATCGAGGTTGCTCCAGCAATCATCAAAAGAAGTTCCGTAAATGGAGAAATCATCCATGAAAACCTCAATAATCTTTTCACAAAAGTCAGAGAATATAGCGGTCATACATCTTTGAAAGGTAGCAGGTGCATTACATAAACCCAAAGGCATATGACGATAAGCATAAGTTCCAAAAGGACAAGTAAATGTGGTTTTCTCTTGATCTTCCGGTGATACACGTATTTGAGAGAAACCGGAATAACCATCTAAGAAGCAAAAGTGTGTATGTTTAGATAATCTCTCTAACATTTGATCAATAAAAGGCAAGGGGTAATGATCTTTCCTAGTAGCTTTATTTAATTTTCTGAAATCAATTACCATCCTATAACCGGTTATAATTCTTTGTGGGATAAGTTCATTTTTATCATTAGGAACAACAAAAATACCTCCTTTCTTAGGAACACAATGAATAGGACTTACCCATCTACTATTAGCTATGGAAAAATTATACCTGCCTCCAGAAGCTTTAATATTTCAGTTCTTACCACATCCTTTATTTTAGGATTCAATCTTCTTTGATGATCAACAACTGGTTTAGCATCTGGCTCCATATGAATTTTATGCTGACATAAGGTGGGACTGATGCCCTTAAGATCATCAAGAGTATATCCAATAGATGCACGGTGCTTGTTCAGAGTTTTGAGTAATCTCTTTTCTTCATGCTCCGAAAGGTTAGCACTAATAATAACTGGATATATCTTCTTTTCATCAACTTAAGCATATTTAAGTGTATCAGGTAATTGCTTTAAATCAAACACAGGATCACCCTTTGGTGGAAGAGGATCTCCCAAAGTTTCAACAGGCAGATTTTGTTTAAGGATAGGTGCTTGCTTAAAGAACAACTCATCTATTTCATTTCTTTCATTCATATGCATATCATTTTCATGGTCTAGCAAGTATTGTTCTAAAGGATCAGTAGGAGGCATAGCAATAAAAGCAAGACCAATAATTTCATCTTTAGTAGGTAATTCTTCATCATGAGGTTGTCTACTAAACTTAGAGAAATTGAATACATGAGATATATCACCAAACTTAACTCTGGCCTTTTCTTTAACACAATCAATTTCAGCATTAATAGTATTCAAGAAAGGTCTATCAAAACTAATGTGACAAAAATTATCTTGTTGTGAACCAAGAACAAGGAAATCAGTAGGGTATTTCATTTTTCCACACAAGGCTTCAACATCTCTAACAATCCCGAGTGGTGTAATAGTATCTCTGTTTGCAAGCTTAATAGTAACATCAATATCTTCAATCTCAACAGGTGCAATATCATTCATTACTTCTTGATATAAAGAGAAAGGAATAGCACTCACACTAGCACCCATATCACATAAACCATGATAGCAATGATCTCCAATCTTAACAGAAACGACAGGCATGCCAACTATGGGTTTATTCATATCCAACATATCTCCAATATTTCTAACGGGTTTAGCAATTCTAGTAGCCTCATCACAGAAATATAGGACATGTCCATCAATATTATCGACCAAGAGATCTTTAACCATCGCAATATTAGATTCAACTTTAATTTGTTCAGAAGATCAAGGTGCTCTAATATTACTTTTGTTAACCACAGTTGAAGCTTTAGCATGTTCCTTAATCCTAACAGGGAAAGGAGGTTTCTCAATATAAGCAGTAGGTATAACTGGGACAACATTGTAAACAATTGTTTCTTCTTTAACAATTATGGGTTCTTCTTTTAATTCAATAGGTGGATGGTATTTAAACCATTTCTCCTTAGGGAGATCAACATGAGCAGCAAAGGATTCACAAAAGGTAGCTACTATCTCAGAGTTACTCCATATTTAGTACTAAACTTATGAAAAGCATGAGTTTCCATAAAAGATTTAACACAATTAAACTCAAGATTTATACCTGACACTTTACCTTTGTCGATTTCCCAAGCTTCAGAGTTATGTTTAATCCTTTCTAGAAGATCCCATCTGAATTCAATAGTTTTATTCATAAAGGAACCAGTAGAAGAAGTATCGAGCATGGATCGATCATTATGAGAAAGCCGGGCATAAAAGTTTTGAATAATTATTTCTCTTGAGAGCTCATGATTGGGGCATGTGTGCAACATATACTTAAGCCTCCCCCAAGCTTGAGCGATACTTTCTCCTTCACGAGGCCAAAAATTATATATATAATTCCGATAACAATGATCCAAATGCATAGGATAAAATTTCTGGTGAAATTCCAGCTTCAACCGGTACCAATCCCATGTTCTAGTATCATCCAATAGCCTATACCATGTCAATGCCTTTCCCCCCAAAGATAAAGGTAATACCTTCTTCTAAACTCCATCTCCAGATAAACCTGCAAGCTTAAACAATCCACAAATTTCATCTATATATATCAAGTGCATATCGGGATGCACCGTTCCATCTCCTGCATAAGGATTAGCTAGCAGTTTCTCTATCATACCCGAAGGAATTTCATAATAAATATTTTCAGTAGGTTGAGGAGAAACTCTTATGGATTCCGGTCGAGGTGAAGATACCCCGAACGAGCCCCTCAAAGGATTACTTTCCATAGTGACAAGTGACAGTAAATTTCAGCACGTAATATAAATGTCTCCTTACCAAATTCCACTCACCAAAGGCGCTTCACTCCCCGGCAATGGCGCTAGAAAGGAGTCTTGATGACCCACAAGTATAGGGGATCAATCGTAGTCCTTTCGATAAGTAAGAGTGTCGAACCCAACAAGGAGCAGAAGGAAATGATAAGCGGTTCTCAGTAAGATATTCTCTGCAAGCACTGAAATTGTAGGTAACAGATAGTTTGACAGCAAGGTAATTTGTAACAAGTAACAAATAGCAACGGTAACAAAGGTGCAGCAAGGTTACCCAATCCTTTTTATAGAAAAGGACAAGCCCGAATGAACTCGTATAATAAGCAAAGCGTTCTCGAGGACACATGGGAATTTCATCTAGTCAGTTTCATCATGTTTGTATGATTCACGTTCGCTACTTTGATAATTTGATATGTGGTTGGACCGGTGCTTGGGTGCTGTTCTTACTTGCACAAGCCTCCCACTTATGATTACCCCCTCTCGCAAGCATCCGCAACTGCGAAAGAAGAAGTAAGATAAATCTAACCATAGCATGAAACATATGGATCCAAATCAGCCCCTTACGGAATAGCGCATAAACTAGGGTTTAAGCTTCTGTCACTCTAGCAACCCATCATCTAATTACTACTTCACAATGCCTTCCCTTATACCCAAAGATGGTGAAGTGTCATGTAGTCGATGTTCACACGACACCACTAAAGGAAGCAACAACATACATATCTTCAAAATATCGAACGAATACCAAATTCACATGATTACTTATGACAAGACTTCTCCCATGTCCTCAAGAACAAAAGTACCTACTCACAAATCATATTCATGTTCAAGAGTAGAGGGGTATTCAATATCATTAAGGATCTGAACATATAATCTTCCACCAAATAAACCAACTAGCATCAACTACAAGATGTAATCAACACTACTAGCAACCCACAGATACCAATCTGCGGTTTTGAGACAAAGATTGAATACAAGAGATGAACTAGGGTTTGAGATGAGATGGTGCTGGTGAAGATGTTGATGAAGATTGGTCCTCCCACGATGAGAGGATCGTTGGTGATGTCGATGGCTTTGATTCTTCCCTCCCGGAGGGAAGTATCCCAGGCGGAATCACTCCGCCGGAGAGCAAAATTGCACCTGCCTAGGTTCCACCTCGAGACGGAAGCGCTTCATCCCAAAAGTATTCTCTCTATTTTTTTAGGGAAAGTGAGCTTATATAGCAGAAGGAGGGGGCCGGAGGCCAGCTGTGGGCCCCACAATGCATCAGGGCGCGCCCAGGGGGGACCGCGCCCTGTTGCCTTGTGGGCAACTGGTGGGTCCCCTCTGGTATTTCTTTTCTCCGGTATTTTTTATATAATCAATAAAAAATCTTCGTGAAGTTTTAGGTCAATTGGAGCTCTGTAGAATAGGTATCTCCGCTGTGGCTATTTCAGGTCCAGAATTCCAGCTGCCGGTATTCTCCCTCTTCCTGTAAAACTTGCAAATTAAGAGAGAAAAGGCATAAGAACTGCATCATAAAGTGAAATAATGACCAAATACATTACAAATAATAGTAGGAAATCATGATGCAAATTGGACGTATCAAGTCCTTCGGGACGCGCAGCAGGCATCTTCCCCGCACGCCAGCGCGAGCCACTCAGGCCGGCACCGGGCAGGCCGGAGCCGGCGCAACCGCGCCCCGACGGCAAGTGATGGTGCCGCTGACGAGTCCGCTGGAGATGGCCGGCTCCAGCAGCTAAAACGCCCCTTGCCGCTGCTCAGCGGGTCCAGCTGGCCCCGGCTGGCGTTGTGCCACGCGCACCCGTCGCCGACAGGCTGGGGCCTCGCGAGCCCTACGACGACAACGATGCCCGCCATCGCATCGACCGGATGGCGTGGTCCACGGCCCTCGAGGAGGAGAGCTTCGTCAGCCCCGCCTATTTTGGGCCACGCATCCGCGAGGAGCCCTTCCCCAAAGGATTCTCGCTGGCCCGCGACACCCCCAAGTAGAGTGTCGTCACCAAGCCGGAGGACTGGCTGGTCGACTACACCACGGCCGTCGGCATAGCCGGCGACAACAAGCGCGTAGCGGTGCGCTACGTGCCCCTCATGCTGCTCGGCTCGGCCCGGACATGGCTGAATAGCCTGCAAGCCGGCAGCGTGAACTCCTGGCTGGACTTCGAGGATGCATTTGTGCGCAACTTCACCAACACATACAAGCGTCCGGGTCGGCCTCGCCAGCTCTCCATGTGCGTCCAGGGCCCGGACGTGTCCCTCCGCGACTTCCTCACGCGGTGGACGGAGCTGCACAACTCCTGCGAGGGGGTCCAAGAGGTGTAGGCCATCCGGTACTTCACCGACGGGTGCCGGGACGGCACCCTCCTCAAGCACAAGCTGATGTGTTCCGAGCCGGACACCTTGGCGGCGCTCATGGCCACGGCGGACAACTACGCCACGGCCGACTTCTCGATGCGCATGAAGGTCTCGCTCGATGCAGCCGGCAAGCCTGTCCAGGCCCAGCCGGCCATCCCCCGGCCGGCTGGCGACAACAACCAGCGCCGGCAAGATAACAACAACAACAACAACAACAACAACAACAACAACAACAACAACAACAACAACAACAACAACAACAACAACAACAACAACAACAACAACAGCAACAACAACAGCAACAACAACGACAACAACAACAACAACAAGAACAACAACAACACCAACAACAACAACACCAACAACAACAACAACAACAACAACAACAACAACAACAGCAACAACAACAGCAACAACAACAGCAACAACAACAGCAACAACAACAACAACAACAACAACAACAACAACAACAACAACACCAACAACAACACCAACAACAACACCAACAACAACAACAGCAACAACAACAGCAACAACAACAGCAACAACAACAGCAACAACAACAGCAACAACAACAGCAACAACAACAGCAACAACAACAGCAACAACAACAGCAACAACAACAACAACAACAACAACAACAACAACAACAACAACAACAACAACAACAACAACAAGAAGCAGAAGGGCGAGCAGCCGGCCCCCCCCCCCCCCGCTACGACAACCGCCAAGTCACCGCTATGGAGGAAGAGCAGCCGGCCGAGCAGGGCAGCAGCCGGCGCCAGCGCACCGACAAGGCCGCCTGGCAGACCAAGCTCACCTTCGAGCAGTTGCTCGACGCCCCCTGCAAGCACCAAAGCGGCAGGAAGCCGTCCACACACACTCTCCGGCAGTGCAGCATCACGCAGCGCTTGATGCGGGGCGACCTCCCGCTTCCGCCTCCTGGCCCACCACTTCCGTCGCCTCCCCCGCCGCCTCTGGCAGCCGGCGCCCTCGCCAACAATGCCTTCCCTCGCCAACAATGCCTTCCCTCGCCAGGATGCGGCCTACATCGTCTTCACCAGCAAGGGCAACGACAAGCACAACAAGCACAAGTACCAGCACGAGGTGAACGCCGTCATCCCCCCGGTCCCCCAGTTCATGCACTGCTCCGACCGCCCCATCAGCTGGACTCGGGAGGACCACCCGGCCGTGATGCCCACGCTGGGCGGATACGCCCTGGTCCTCGACCCCACCTTCGTCCCCGAGAAGCGCACCTGCCGCTTTTTGTGGGTGCTGATCGACGACGGCAGCAGCATCAACATCCTCTACCGCGACACCATGATCAAGCTCGGCATCGACGAGAAGCAGCTGCAGCCCACCGGGATGGTGTTCCACGGCATCGTGTCGGGTGCCTCCTGCTCCCCAATCGGCAGAGTCCGGCTGGATGTGCTATTCGGCACCAGCGTCCACTTCCGCTGCGAGCCGATCTTGTTTGAGGTGGTCGACCTGACCAGCCCCTACCACGCGCTTTTGGGCCGGCCCGCCCTGGCCAAGTTCATGGCGGTCCCCCACTACGCCTACCTGAAGATGAAGTTGCCGAGTCCCAAGGGCATCATCACCATCGTAGGCGACTACAAGAAGTCCTTGGAGTGCGCCCAAGCCGGCTCCAAGCTGGCTGAGTTGCTGGTCATCGCCGAGGAGAGGCGCCAGCTTGACCGGCTCGTGGCGTTGGCTGGCGAGCAGCCGGCCATGCCAGTTCTGCTCAAGTAACCGACCAACGAGGCGTCCTTCCAACCATCCAAGGACGCCAAGAAGGTTTCGCTCGACCCGGCCAACCCCAACTCCGACCAGTACGTTGTCGTGGGCACCCACCTCGATAGCAAATAGGAAGGCGAGCTCGTCGACTTCCTCCATGAGAATCGGGATATCTTCGCATGGTCCCCCAAAGACATGCCGGGTGTCCCGAGGAAGTTAGCCGAGCACAAACTCCACGTCCGGCAGCCGCTACGCCGCTTCTCCGAGGAGAAGCGAAGAACCATTGGTGAGGAGATCGCCCAGCTGCTCGCAGCCGTCTTCATCATGGAAGTTTTCCACCCCGAGTGGCTGGCCAATCCGGTCCTCGTCCTGAAGAAGAATGGTACTTGGCGCATGTGTATTGACTACACGAGCCTGAACAAGGCATGCCCCAAGGACCTGTTTGCTCTGCCCTGGATCGATGAAGTCATCGACTCCATCGCCGGCGGCGAGCTACTGTCCTTCCTGGACGCCTACTCCGGCTACCATCAGATCAAGCTGGACCCGGCCGACGCCCTCAAGACGTCCTTCATCACGCCCTTTGGGGCGTATTGCTACATCACCATGTCGTTCAGCTTGAAGAACGCCGGTGCCACCTTCCAGCACTGCATGCAAAAGTGCCTCCTGCCACAGATTGGCAGGAACGTGCACGTCTATGTCGACGACATCGTGGTGAAGACCAAGTAGCACCTCACCCTCCCGAAGGACCTCAAGGAGACGTTCGCCAACCTGCGCCGGTTCCAGATCAAGCTCAACCCGGAGAAGTGCATCTTCGGCATGCCGGCTGGCCAACTCCTTGGGTTCCTCGTCTCGAAGCGCGGCATCGAGGCCAACCCGGAGAAGATCAAGGCGATCGAGCGCATGCATAAGCCCACTCGGCTGTGCGATATACAGAAGTTCACCGGCTGCTTGGCCTCTCTCAGCCGGTTCATCAGCCAGCTAGGGGAGAGGGCCCTGCCCCTGTACCAGCTGATGAAGAAGACAACGGCGTTCGAGTGGACCGACCAGGCGGACGAAGCCTTTCGCGACCTCACGTGCATGATCTCCACCGCACCCGTTTTGGCCGCGCCGGTTGAGAAGGAGCCCCTGTTGATGTACAATGCGGTGACCACCCACATGTTCAGCGTGGTGCTGGTGGTAGAGCGCCCTGAGGAGGGCAAGGCGCCGCTAGTCCAGCGCCCTGTGTACTACCTGAGTGAGGTGTTCTCCACCTCCAAGCAGAACTACCCCCACAACCAGAAGATGTGTTATGGCGTGTACTTGGCCGCCAAGAAGCTGTAGCAGTACTTCCAGGAGGACGCCGTCACCGTAGTGAGCACGGCTCCCTCGGAGATATCATGGGGTGCCGCGACGCCTCTGGCCGGGTCACCAAGTGGGCCATTGAGCTGGCCTCCCACACGATCCTCTACGAGCCCCGTACCGCCATCAAGTCCCAGGCCTTGGCCGACTTCCTCATTGACTGGGTGGAGATTCAGTACCTGCCGCCGGCTCCCGACTCGACGCACTGGCGCATGCACTTCGACGGCTCGAAGATGCTCACTGGCTTTGGAGCCGGCATCGTACTCTCCTTCCCCAAGAGCGACTAGCTGCGCTACGCGCTCCAAATCCACTTCGCCACCTCCAACAACATGGCTGAGTACGAAGCCCTCGTCCACGGCCTCCGGCTGCCCAAGGACATCGGCATCTGACGCATCCTCTACTACGGCGACTCCGACCTGGTGGTGCAGCAGGTCTCTGGCGAGTGGGACGCCAGGGATGCCAACATGGCCAGCTACCGATTCCTGGTCCAGCAGATGATCGGCGGCTTCGACGGCTGCGAGTTCCTCCACGTCCCTCGAAACGAGAACGATGCGGCCGACACACTGGCCAAGATTGGCTCCACCCGGCAAGCCATCCCAGCTGGCGTCTCCCTCAAGCACCAGTGCAAACCCTCCATCAAGTCATCTCCCGCCTCGGAGTCCATCTTCGTCCCGGCCGACCCGACGGCTCCGGCCACCGGCTCGGGGACTCCCGCCTCCGGCTCGGGGGCTGCCGGCTCCGGCTCGGGGACTCCCGCCTCCGGCTCGGGGGCTGCCGGCTCCAGCTCAAGGACTGTCGTCCCGGTCCCGGGGACTGCCGGCTCCAGTCCCGGTGGCTACTGGTGCTGACCCGGCCCCGAGGGATGTCGGCTCCGGCCCGCCGCCTCCCAACCCAGCCGGCCCTGTGCAAGCTGCCGCCCTCACGGTGGTGGAGGCGCCATCATGGGTGCAGCCGATCCTCACCTTCTTGGTGAGCGGAGAACTCCCCGGCAACGAGGTCGAGGCCCGACAGGTGCAACGCCAGGCCTCCGCCTATAGCATCATCAACAAAGAGCTCGTCAAGCGCAGCACAACCGGCGTATTCCAGCGCTGCGTCGAGCCGGCCAAGGGGCTCGAGATCCTACGCGACATTCACCAAGGCAAGTGCGGGCATCATGCCGCCTCGAGGTCCCTGGTGGCCAAAGCCTTCTGCCATGGTTTCTACTAGCCGACTGCTCTGAAGGACGCCGAGCAGCTGGTCCTCAAGTGCAAGGGTTGCCAGCACTTCAGCAACCGGAGCCACCAGCCGGCTGTGGCCCTCCAGACCATCCCCATCACATGGCCCTTTGCTGTCTGGGGCCTCGACATGGTGGGGCCATTCAAGACCGCTCGAGGCGGCATGACGCACCTGCTGGTGGCCGTCGACAAGTTCACCAAGTGGATCGAGGCGAGGCCGATCAAGAAGCTCGACGGTCCCACAGCCGTCAAGTTCATCAAAGACATCGCAGTCCACTACGGCATCCCCAACAACATCATCACCGATAATGGCACCAACTTCGCCAAAGGCGCTGGCCCGTTACTGCTCCATCTTCGGCATTTGGCTCGACCTGGCCTCCGTTGCGCACCCCCAGTCGAATGGCCAGGCGGAATGGGCAAACAGCCTCATCCTAGCCAGCATCAAGCTCCAGCTCATCGAGCCACTCGTGCGTTCACCCGGCAGCTGGATCGACGAGCTGCCAGCTGTGCTCTGGAACCTCAGGACCAGGCCCAACCGGTCAACCGGCTTCACCCCCTTCTTCCTCGTCAACGGGGCCGAGACGGTCATCCCCACGGACCTTGAGTTCGACTCGCCTTGGGTCACCCTGTACACGTACGCGGAAGCGAAGGCGGCGCACGAAGACGGCGTCGACCTATTCAAGGAAGCACGCCTGCTGGCCCTCAGCCGGTCGGCCATATACCAGCAGAACCTGCACCACTACCACAGCAAGAAGATCAAGCGCCTCGCGTTCCACGAGGGCGACCTCGTACTCCGGCTCGTCCAGCGGACAGTCGGCCAGCACAAGCTATCCTCCCCATGGGAGGGCCCCTTCGTCATCAGCAAAGCCTTGCGCAACAACGATTACTACCTCATCGACGCGCAGAAGGCAAACAAACGCAAGAGTGACGCCTCCGGTGAGGAGACGGAGCACCCTGGAATGCAGAGCTCCTCCGTCCGTTTTACAGTTAAACCAGTGTATGTTTGTATCGCCATCTTTCGGACTTAATGAAAGCAACAGGTCCCCCGAACGACACTCGGGGGCTACCTTGTCATCTCTATTGAGTTTTTTTACCTCTTGCACACTTTACCGCACTCGCCTCCCTCCCGCCAGGTTGGCACGTCCAGCTCGGTGGCTCGGGGGCTCGCCGGCTAGCCCACGCCTTGCTCTTCCGCAGCCGGCCCAGTAGCGTGTACACCGCCTAAGCCCTCTCTTCGCCGCAAACCACAGACCGGCTCCTGGCTGTCCGGCTGGCAAGTGCCAAAGGCTGAAAGCGCCCTCACGCAAAAAGTGGCTAAGGAGGAACGTCTGGCTCGGTCAATCCGGCTGTCCCTCTTATTCGTCGCCGCACAGACCGGCTGCGCTCCAGCCGACTTCGCCGCTTGCAGCCAGCCGGCCGAGTGGGTGTTTCGCTTGTGCTCAAGTCCTAAAAACCTAAGTACTATACGCTTTCTTTCGAATCCGACTCCCCGTCCCAGCTACAGACCGGCTCCCGGCTGTCCGGCTGGCGGGGAGGAAGGTGAGAAGGGAAGTGAACAGGAAAATGATCTAAGGAAAAAGGGCAAAAGCGAGTCGCCAGCCGGCAGAAGACACACATAAACAGCAATAGCATGCATTTATATACATCAAAAGGCCCACGGCCAGAAGTTCATTACATTGGACTACTACACCCCCAGTGGGTGGACTTGCAAGCTAACAAAAATTCAAAGCACGAAAGCAAAACAGGAAAACTAAAGGCCCTGTGCTACGGGCGCGTCAGCTCCAGGCTGAGCCGGCTCCTCTGTGGCACCGGTGTCCTCCTCGGCGGCGGCGGCGGTGTAAGCCCCGGCACTGGAGCCGGTCCCCTCGTCCTCTGTCTCGCCCGAGATGCCCTCCGGGTCCTCGTAGGGAGCACCATGCCGTCTGCCGCCCGCTCCATGACGAAATCGTCATGGGGGGTGAACGATGCAATGTCGCCGGCCCGCACGGCAATCGGAGTAGCCCGTTGCGCCAAGTCGTCCTCCGCCCCAGCCCGTCGGGCGGCCAGCTGGTCCAGGTTGACGCTCGGGTACTAGGACAACACGAAGGATAGCGCCATCTCCGCGCCGGCTCGGGCCACGGAAGCCCTCCAAGCATCAAGTCGCGCCGAGCCGGCCTCGAGCCACCTTGCCAGCCGGCTGATTGTTTGGGGGTGCATCTTGTTTGGCCACAAAGTGCCCACCACCGCCAAGCCGGTGTCGCGGAGCCGGCCGATGACGCGCCCCACCGTCCGCAGCCGGGCCTCGGTGGCGATCCCGATCTCTGCCACGGTCCAAGCGGCGAGCATGCCGATGTTGACCCCCATCGCCCTCTGCTCCTCCCGGTAGGCCTCCATGGCCTCCTTGGCCGGTGCCCGCGTCTTGGGGAAGGCCTCTAAAGAAGAAGAAGAAAAGAGAAAAAGAATGAGAAAGGAACAAAAAGACCTGGCCAGCTGCAACCGCCAGCCAGGCACAGAAAGGCAAGAGAACAACAAAAAACTTACGGGCGAGCATCGTGTCGATGTGTTGCACCTCCGCTGGCACCCCCTGCTCCTTCAGCGACCAAACGCTGGCGTGGCGCTCATAGTTCTCCTTGAGCTGGGTGACCTCCTCGGCGCCCTTCTTCACCTGCTCGTCCTTCTCGCCCGCCACCTGGCGGTGCCCCTCCGCCAGCAGGTCCAGCTCGGACTTGTGCGCGACAGCTGCCTGGTCCTTCTCCAGGGCCAGGCGGTCCACCTGCTCCCGCAGCCGTTCGCGCTCCGCGTCTGCCTCGTCGCGCTGCCGGCTGGCCTCAGCCAGCTGGCGCCGGAGCTCCTGCACCTCGGCCGAGTTGATGGCGGCGGCTGTGCAGCCGGATGGGAGTCCCAGTCAGTAGCCGGACAAGAAGTAAAAAGGAAGAGCAAGAAGATTTGACCCGGCCGCTGCGCAGCCGGCCCGAATCTCGGGGGCTACACCCAGTGGGTGCGCTGGCACGCCCCCACTGGAAAAATGCAAGACATACCTTTGGCCTGGCATAGATCCCCTTCCTTGGCGGCGGGTTGGGTCTGGACCCCGCGGTACACACCGAGAAGATGGTTGTACGCCGCCACGTGTCGGTCGTTGACGGCCTGCAGAAAACAAAAGTTAGAAAAGACAAACGCCTGAGAAGGCCCGACCCGCCTGCTGTGCAGCCGGCCCAGGCCTCGGGGGCTACACCCAATGGGTGCGCTGACGCGCCCCCACTGGAAAGCGACCAAGCCGGTCAAAGAAAAAAAGAAAGGAAAGCAAGCTTCGGAAAATACAAGGGACTCACCGCCGACGGCCTGCTCCAGCTGCAGCAGCTGGTCCTGTTCCGCCTGGGCGTGGCTCCGCAGCTGGCCGTGGTGGTCGGCAAAATGCTGGCGTAGGGCGTTCACCGCCGCGACCATGTCGCCTGGCTGCACCCCACTGGTGGCTTCGCCGGCACCCGCCCAGTCCGGCTGTAGTCGCGCCGAGGATCCGGTGCTGATCCCGCTGCCAATCGGCCTCGGATCAGTGCTGCGCCCCGTGGCCCGCGGCTTCACAACCACCATGGCGCCAGATCCCCCCGGCGTGGCCTCCGCGCTCGGAGATGGCGCGCCCCCTCCGGCTGGCGCGGTCTCCGACTCGCGGCCTCCTTCATCTCCACGTCCGGCCTCGTTGGCCGGCTCGTGGTCATCCGTCTCGCCACGGTCGGCTGCTTCGGTGGCGACACGAGCGTCAGCCTTCGCCCGACGGGCCGGATCGTGCACCAGCTTGGAGCGGTACTCCGCGACCGGCGACGGCACCGGCGAGGTCTTCTCCCAGGCCGGCCATGCGGGTTCCTTGGCGGCGCTCCCCCGCGTCCCCATCGCGTCGGCCCATGCCTTGGCCGAGGCCTCCTGCACCTCCCTCTCGATCTTTGTCCGCACCCTCCATGCGTCCTTCTTGGCCTCTTCCAGCGCGGTGCCGGACTGCCGGGCCGCGAGCACCTTCTCGGCGGTCTGAGCCGGCTCGCGCTCACCGTCCCGGTCCCCTCGCCGATCGGCCGTGTCCTCGGCTTCCGCCAGCTCGAGTGCGCTCCTGGTCGGTGTGCAAAGAGGATGAGGGGGAGGCCAAGGATAGCAGCAATACGAAACAGAAGAAGAAAACTAACCAGATGGCCGTGGGAATCGCCCGCTTTGGACCCACCGACGGGGGCAGCCGCCGCGACTTCTTCACGGTCTTCTTTGCACCCGCCGGTTGCGTCCCAGCCGGGTGCTTCGCAGTCGGCCGCACCTCGACCGGCTACTTCCCATGCGGCCGCCCCACGGCCACCTACTCTCCGGACGAGGAGGCTTCGCCCCTCATCCGCAGCCGCTTCCTAGGGGCGACAGTGGCCTCCGCTTCCGCGGACGGTCGCGCTGCACCATGCGCGTCGCTTGATGACCCACAAGTATAGGGGATCAATCATAGTCCTTTTGATATGCAAGAGTGTCGAACCCAACGAGGAGCAGAAGGAAATGACAAGCGTTTTTCAGAAAGGTATTCTCTGCAAGTACTGAAAGTAGCGGTAACAGATAGTTGTGATAGCAAGATAATCCGTAACAAGTAACAAGTAACAAGGTCGCCCAATCCTTTTTATAGCAAAGGACAAGCCGGAACGATCTCTTATATAAATCAAAGAGGTTCTTGAGGACACATGGGAATTCTCATCTAGTCACTTTCATCATGATTGTTTGATTCGCGTTCGCTACGTTGATAATTTGATATGTGCGTGGACTGGTGCTTGTGTGCTGTTGTTACTTGAACAAGCCTCCCACTGATGATTACCCCCTCTTGCAAGCATCCGCAACTATGAACGAAGAATTAAGATAAATCTAACCATAGCATGAAACATATGGATCCAAATCAGCCCCTTACGGAATAGCGCATAAACTAGCTAGGGTTTAAGCTTCTGTCACTCTAGCAACCCATCATCTAGTTACTACTTCACAATGCCTTCCCTTGGGCCCAAAGATGGTGTAGTGTCATGTAGTCGACGTTCACACAACACCACTAAAGGAAGCAACAACATACATATCATCAAAATATCGAACGAATACCAAATTCACATGATTACTTATGACAAGACTTCTCCCTTGTCCTCAAGAACAAAATTAACTACTCACAAATCATATTCATGTTTAAGATCAGAGGGGTATTGAATAGCATTAAGGATCTGAAGATATAATCTTCCACCAATTAAACCAACTAGCATCAACTACAGAGAGTAATCAACACTACTAGACACCCACACGTACCAATCTGAGGTTTTGAGACAAAGATTGAATACAAGAGATGAACTAGGGTTTGAGATGAGATGGTGTTGGTGAAGATGTTGATTAAGATTCGTCCTCCCACAATGAGAGGATCGTCGGTGATGTCGATGGCTTCGATTTCCCCCTCCCGGAGGGAAGTATCCCTGGCGAAATCGCTCCGCCGGAGAGCAAAATTGCTCCTGCCCAGGTTCCGCCTTGAGACGGTGGCGCTTCGTCCCGAAAGTCTTCTTTTGATTTTTTCTTGGGCAAATAGCATCTTATAGGGGAAGATGGGCCCTGGAAGCCTGCCAGGGGCGCCACAAGCTCGGGGGGCGCGCCCAGGGGGGTTGGGCGCGCCCCCCAAAATAATTCTCCATAAATTTTCAGGTCATTTGGAGGTGTGCAGAATAGCTATCTCTGTTTCACCCCTTTCCGGTCCAGAATTCCAGCTGCCGGCAATCTCCCTCTTCATGTGAATCTTGCAAAATAAGAGAGAAAATGCATAAGAATTGTGTCATAAAGTGAAATAATGACCGAAAAGATAATAAATAACAATATGAAAACATGATGCAAAGTGGACGTATCAACTCCCCCAAGCTTAGACCTCACTTGTCCTCAACCGAAAAACTGAATCGATAATCATGACCACATGTTTAGAGAGAGAGGTGTCGATAAAACAAAATACGGACATGAAGGCATCATGATCTTTATTATAACAGCAATATATTATCATAAAAATTCTCATGACAAAGTTACAATTCATCCACGAGGTGAAGTATGAACCATAAACCGAATTGAAAACTAACAAACTATGATCTCAGTCACTGAAGCAATGGCAATTCATCATCTTATCAGAAAGAGTCTATGTAAGATCTTTGTTTAGCATGTTCACATACTCAACTATCATTTAGTCTTCTATGATTGCTGACACTCACGGCATACTTATGGAGCAAAAGTTTCAGTCAGACACATAGAAAGATAGGGTTACAATTTTGCCTCCCAACGTATTTACCTCAAGGGTAATGTCAACAATAATAACTCATGATCACCTACATTCAGGTGGATATATATATCTAGATCTTTCTCCACCACATGATGCTTGCCAAGAGAGAAAAATAAAAATGGAATAGTGGAGAATACTGTTGACTCTTGCATAAAAGTAAAAGATAGGCCCTTCGCACAGGGAAGCAGAGGTTGTCATGCGCTTTTTATTTTTGGATGTGCAAGCTCTTAATGTAAAGGAACGTCACTTTATATTACCCCTTGTGATAGCGACCTTTATTATGTAGTCTTTCGCTTTTATTTCTTCACCATCACAAGATCGTACAAAACTTATTTTCCCTTACAATAAAAGATCATACATATTTAGGAGCAAGTTTTATTGCTTTTGCACCGATGACAACTTACTTGAAGGATCTTATTCAATCCATAGGTAGATATAGTGGACTCTCATGACATGAAACTGGGTTAAGGGTTTTTGGGTGCACAAGTAGTATCTCTACTTAGTACAGAATTTTGGCTAGCAAAAGATAGGGGGCAAGCACCACATGTTAGAGGATCCAAAACAATATAACTTCTATGTGAATATAAGCAAACATAACTCATTATGTTGTCTTCCTTGTCCAACGTCAACTATATGACATAGAATATTTAATGGGGGCTCACAATCATAAAAGATGTCTAAGATAGTATATTTATATGTGAGACCTCTCTTCCCTTATTACTTTTTCATGAATTGCAACAATGACCAATGCTATGTTTGTCAACTTCCAACAAGTTTTATCAATTATACCTTTTTTATGTGAAGTCATCACTGCCCATGGGATTAGCATATGATCTCTCTTTTCTTTATTTTTTTATTTTTATTTCCAAGATTGGATCAAGAAAAGTAAAACAACTCAACTCAAACTACTCTTTATTATATAACTCACACACTCGATTACATAGATAGGTAGATCACAAAGCAAGCACTAGAAACTAAGTCATACTAAAACTTTATTCTTCTAAATCACGAAATAGCTAAGAATCGTACTAAGATAGATAATGATGATAAAAGTGATGGTGATACGATACCGAGGCACCTCCCCCAAGCTTGGCACAAGCCAAGGGTGGTGCCCATACCCATGTACTCAATTCTCCTTCCTCGGTGATGGCGGTGATGAAGTGATAGGCTTGTCCTCCGTCTTCCAAGGCATAGGCTCCCCATCATAAAAGGATGAATGTGTTTCCAGAGTCCTGAAACTTGCAGCTAAACTCATACCTTTGAACTTGGCCTCATACTCGAAATTTTGGTTTTGTAAATCATAGATCTAGGCCTGAAGATGATCAATCCGGTCATTGAGCTTGAAGATGTTGTTCCCAATATCCTTGCTGTCCACCTTGTGCTCATGGATGAATTCCGTGATCATGGAGTGGTTAGCACTGAGTCCGCGCTCCACCATCCCCTAGCACTTGAAGATCTCCTGTTCCACCGCTTCCAGCCTGGCCTTCTCGCTCTCGGTCTTCTTGGGCCCTTGAACGTCTTGGATGTGAAGCTCCCCCTCATGCATCTCAATGCCTTGAGGGTGTTTCATCACCTTCAAAAGGTACGGGTTGATGACCTTCTCGTAGAACTTGTCCTTGGATGAGCTTGGAGGCGCCATGGTGATCTAGATCTGTCAAAAAAACAACCCGAAACAAGAACATAGGAGAAACTTGCGATACGATGGTCAAAACATCCGATAATATATATAATGAATTTTTTTCATGCAGGACAAGTAATATGGAAGAAAAACAAAGTCAGGAAAGTCCACGGGGGAGCCACAAGCTCGATAGGCGCGCCCTGGTGGGTAGGGCGCGCCCCCCAGGCTTGTCGCTCTCTCGTGCGCTTTTCGGACTATTTATTATTTTCCTAATTTTTTATATATTCCAAAATGAACAGAAAGTACTTTTATGGAGTTTTTAGAGTCGGTTTACTTACCGTACCACATACCTACTCCTTTTCAGGATTCTGGAGCGTTCCGGAAGGTTTCTTCTATGTGCTCTTCCGGTGTCATTGTTTGAATAATATTGGTTTCAACATTAATGGGAGTACCAGAGATATAATGTTTAATTCTTTGCCCATTAACCACTCTCAGATTAGTGCCTTCGGAGTTGTTTATTTTGATAGCTCCAGAGCGATAAACTTCTTCGATGATATATGGTCCTTCCCATTTAGAGAGAAGCTTTCCTGCAAAGAATCTTAAACAAGAATTGTATAATAGAACATGATCACCTACTTTGAATTCCCATTTTTGAATTCTCTTGTCATGCCATCTTTTAACTTTTTCTTTAAACAGCTTGGCATTTTCATAAGCTTGTGTTCTCCATTCATCTAGAGAGCTTATATCGAATAATCTCTTCTCACCGGCAAGTTTAAAATCATAATTAAAGTTCTTTAATTGCCCAATATGCCTTATGTTCTAGTTCAAGAGGTAAATGACATGCTTTTCCATAGACCATTTTATATTGAGACATACCCATAGAATTTTTATAAGCAGTTCTGTAAGCCCATAGTGCATCATCAAGTTTCTTAGACCAATTCTTTCTAGATCTACTAACAGTCTTTTGCAAAATTGATTTTATTTCTCTATTAGTTCATTCAACTTGACCACTAGACTGAGGATGATATGGAGATGCAATTCTATGATTAACATCATACTTAGCAAGCAATTTACGGAAAGCACCATGAATAAAATGTGAACCACCATCAGTCATCAAATATCTAGGGACTCCAAACCTCGGAAATATAACTTCTTTAAGCATTTTAATAGAAGTGTTATGATCAGCACTACTAATTGGAATAGCTTCTACCCACTTAGTAACGTAATCAACAACAACTAAAATATGAGTATACCCATTGGATTTAGGAAAACGCCCCATATAATCAAAACCCCAAACATGAAATGGTTCAATAACAAGTGAATAGTTCATAGGCATTTCCTGACGTCTACCAACATTACCAATTCTTTAACACTCATCACAAGAGAGGACAAACTTACATGCATCTTTGAAGAGAGTAGGGCAATAAAAACCAGATTGTAATACCTTATGTGCAGTTCTGTCTCCCGCATGGTGTCCTCCGTATGCCTCGGAGTGACACTTCTGTAGGATTTGTTCCTGTTCATGCTCAGGTACACAACGTCTAATAACACCATCTACTCCTTCTTTATATAAATGTGGGTCATCCCAAAAGTAATGTCTTAAATCAAAGAAGAACTTTTTCTTTTGTTGGTATGCGAAACTAGGTGGTATATATTTAGCAACATTGTAATTAGTGTAATCTGCATACCAAGGAGTATTACGAGAAGAATTTATAACAGCTAATTCTTCATCAGGAAAACTATCATCAATAGGCAGTGGGTCATCAAGAACATTTTGCATTCTAGACAAATTATCAGCTACGGGATTCTCAGCTCCCTTTCTATCAATAATATACAAATCAAATTCTTGTAGCAAAAGAACCCACCTAATCAATCTAGGTTTAGCATCTTTCTTTTCCATAAGATATTTAATAGCAGCATGGTCAGTGTGGATAGTAACCTTAGAATCAACAATGTAAGATCTGAATTTATCACATGCAAACACAACTGCTAAAAATTCTTTCTCAGTAGTAGCATAATTTCTTTGAGCATTGTCTAGAGTTTTACTAGCATAATGAATAACATTCAATTTCTTATCAACTCTTTGTCCTAGAACAGCACCAACAGCATAATCACTAGCATCACACATAATTTCAGAGGGTAGGTTCCAATTAGGTGGTTGAACAATAGGTGCAGATATTAAGGCTTTCTTAAGTATTTCAAAGTCTTCTACGCAATCATCATCAAAAACAAATGGCACATCTTTTTGCAAGAGATTAGTAAGAGGCCTAGAAATATTAGAGAAGTCTTTTATAAACCTTCTATAGAAACCAACATGACCAAGGAAACTTCTTATACCTTTGATATCTTTAGGACATGGCATTTTCTCAATTGCATCAACTTTAGCTTTATAAACTTCAATACCTCTTTCAGAAATTTTATGCCCAAGGACTATACCTTCATTTACCATAAAGTGGCACTTCTCCCAACTCAAGACAAGATTAGTTTCCTCACATCTCCGCAAAACTCGATCGAGGTTGCTCCAGCAATCATCAAAAGAAGTTCCGTAAATGGAGAAATCATCCATGAAAACCTCAATAATCTTTTCACAAAAGTCAGAGAATATAGCGGTCATACATCTTTGAAAGGTAGCAGGTGCATTACATAATACAAAAGGCATACGACGATAAGCATAAGTTCCAAAAGGACAAGTAAATGTGATTTTCTCTTGATCTTCCAATGATACACGTATTTGAGAGAAACCAGAATAACCATGTAAGAAGCAAAAGTGTGTATGTTTAGATAATCTCTCTAACATTTGATCAATAAAAGGCAAGGGGTAATGATCTTTCCTAGTAGCTTTATTTTATTTTCTGAAATCAATGACCATCCTATAACCGGTTATAATTCTTTGTGGGATAAGTTCATTTTTACCATTAGGAACAACAATAATACCTCCTTTCTTAGGAACACAATGAATAGGACTTACCCATCTACTATCAGCTATGGGATAAATTATACCTGCCTCCAGAAGCTTTAATATTTCAGTTCTTACCACATCCTTCATTTTAGGATTCAATCTTCTTTGATGATCAACAACTGGTTTAGCATCTGACTCCATATGAATTTTATGCTGACATAAGGTGGGACTGATGCCCTTAAGATCATCAAGAGTATATCCAATAGATGCATGGTGCTTCTTCAGAGTTTTGAGTAATCTCTTTTCTTCATGCTCTGAAAGGTTAGCACTAATAATAACAGGATATATCTTCTTTTCATCAAGACAAGCATATTTAAGTGTATCAGGTAATTGCTTTAAATCAAACACAGGATCACCCTTTGGTGGAAGTGGATCTCCCAAAGTTTCAACAGGAAGATTGTGTTTAAGGATAGGTGCTTGCTTAAAGAACAACTCATCTATTTCATTTCTTTCATTCATATGCATATCATTTTCATGGTCTAGCAAGTATTGTTCTAAAGGATCAGTAGGAGGCACATCAATAAAAGCAAGACCAATAATTTCATCTTTAGTAGGTAATTCTTCATCATGAGGTTGTCTACTAAACTTAGAGAAATTGAATACATGAGATATATCACCAAACTTAACTCTGGCCTTTTCTTTAACACAATCAATTTCAGCATTAACAGTATTCAAGAAAGGTCTACCAAAAATAATGTGACAAAAATTATCTTGTTGTGAACCAA
This sequence comes from Elymus sibiricus, assembly GCA_039707655.1. Taxonomy (NCBI): domain Eukaryota; kingdom Viridiplantae; phylum Streptophyta; class Magnoliopsida; order Poales; family Poaceae; genus Elymus; species Elymus sibiricus. Next base: position 110,740,566 of record CM077670.1, read on the forward strand.
GAACTAGGAAATCAGTAGGGTATTTGATTTTTCCACACAAGGCTTCAACATCTCTATCAATCCCGAGTGGTGTAATAGTATCTCTGTTTGCAAGCTTAATAGTAACATCAATATCTTCAATCTCAACAGGTGCAATATCATTCATTACTTCTTGATATAAAGAGAAAGGAATAGCACTCACACTAGCACCCATATCACATAAACCATGATAGCAATGATCTCCAATCTTAACAGAAACGACAGGCACGCCAACTATGGGTTTATTCTTATCCAACATATCTCCAATATTTCTAACGGGTTTAGCAATTCTAGTAGCCTCATCACAGAAATATATGACATGTCCATCAATATTATCGACCAAGAGATCTTTAACCATCGCAATATTAGATTCAACTTTAATTTGTTCAGAAGGTCTAGGTGCTCTAATATTACTTTTATTAACCATAGTTGAAGCTTTAGCATGTTCCTTAATCCTAACAGGGAAAGGAGGTTTCTCAATATAAGCAGTAGGTATAACTGGGTCAACATTGTAAACAATTGTTTCTTCTTTAACAATTATGGGTTCTTCTTTTAATTCAATGGGTGGACGGTATTGAAACCATTTCTCCATAGGAAGTTCAACGTGAGCAGCAAAGGATTCACAAAAGGTAGCTACTATCTGAGAGTCAAGTCCATATTTAGTACTAAACTTATGAAAAGCATCAGTTTCCATAAAAGATTTAACACAATCCAACTCGAGATTTATACCTGACACTTTACCTTTGTCGATTTCCCAAGCTTCAGAGTTACGTTTAATCCTTTCTAGAAGATCCCATCTGAATTCAATAGTTTTATTCATAAGGGAACCAGTAGAAGAAGTATCGAGCATCGACCGATCATTATGAGCGATAGTTTCTCAATCTTGAGCGATACTTTCTCCTTCACGAGGCCACAAATTATATATATAATTCCGATCACGATGAACCAAATGCATAGGATAAAATTTCTGGTGAAATTCCAGCTTCAATCGGTACCAATCCCATGTTCCTGTATCATCCAATAGCCTATACCATGTCAATGCCTTTCCCTCCAAAGATAAAGGGAATACCTTCTTTTTAACTCCATCTCCAGATAAACCTGCAAGCTTAAACAATCCACAAATTTCATCTATATATATCAAATACATATCGGGAAGCACCATTCTATCTCCTGCATAAGGATTAGCTAGTAGTTTCTCTATCATACCCGAAGGAATTTCCTAATAAATATTTTCAGTAGGTTGAGGAGCAACTCTTATTGCTTCCAGTCGAGGTGAAGATACCCTGAACAAGCCCCTCAAAGGATTACTTTCCATAGTGACAACTGACAGTAAATTTCAGCACGTAATATAAATGTCTCCTTACCTAATTCCACTCACCAAAGGCGCTTCACTCCCCGGCAACAGCGCCAGAAAAGAGTCTTGATGACCCACAAGTATAGGGGATCAATCGTAGTCCTTCCGATAAGTAAGGGTGTCAAACCCAACGAGGAGCAGAAGGAAATGATAAGCGGTTCTCAGTAAGATATTCTCTGCAAGCACTGAAATTGTAGGTAACAGATAGTTTGATAGCTAGGTAATTTGTAACAAGTAACAAATAGCAATGGTAACAAAGGTGCAACAAGGTTACCCAATCCTTTTTATAGCAAAGGACAAGCCGGAACGAACTCGTATAATAAGCAAAGCGTTCTCGAGGACACATGGGAATTTCATCTAGTTACTTTCATCATGTTTGTTTGATTCACGTTCGCTACTTTGATAATTTGATATGTGGGTGGACCTGTGCTTGGGTGCTGTTCTTACTTGAACAAGCCTCCCACTTATGATTTCCCCCTCTCGCAAGCATCCGCAACTATGAAATAAGAAGTAAGATAAATATAACCATAGCATGAAACATATGGATCCAAATCAGCCCCTTACGGAATAGCGCATAAACTAGGGTTTAAGCTTCTGTCACTCTAGCAACCCATCATCTAATTACTACTAAACAATGCCTTCCCTTAGGCCCAAAGATGGTGAAGTGTCATGTAGTCGACGTTCACACGACACCACTAAAGGAAGCAACAACATACATATCATTAAAATATCGAACGAATACCAAATTCACATGATTACTTATGACAAGACTTCTCCCATGTCCTCAAGAACAAAAGTAAATACTCACAAATCATATTCATGTTCAAGAGCAGAGGGGTATTCAATATCATTAAGGATCTGAACATATAATCTTCCACCATATAAACCAACTAGCATCAACTACAAGATGTAATCAACACTACTAGCAACCCACAGGTACCAATCTGAGGTTTTGAGAAAAAGATTGAATACATGAGATGAACTAGGGTTTGAGATGAGATGGTGCTGGTGAAGATGTTGATGAAGATTGGTCCTCCCGCGATGAGAGGAACATTGGTGATGTCGATGGCTTTGATTCTTCCCTCCCGGAGGGAAGTATCCCCGGCGGAATCACTCCGCCGGAGAGCAAAATTGCTCCTGCCTCGGTTCCGCCTCGAGACGGTGGTGCTTCATCCCGAAAGTATTCTCTATTTTTTAGGGAAAATGAGCTTATATAGCAGAAGGAGGGGGCCGGAGGCCAGCTGTGGGCCCCATAATGCATCAGGGCGCGCCCAGGGGGAACCGCGCCCTGTTGCCTTGTGGGCAACCGGTGGGTCCCCTCTGGTATTTCTTTTCTCCAGTATTTTTTATATATTCAATAAAAAATCTTTGTGAAGTTTTAGGTCAATTGGAGCTGTGTAAAATAGGTATCTCCGCTGTAGCTATTTCAGGTCCAGAATTCCAGCTGCCGGTATTCTCCCTCTTCATGTTAAACTTGCAAATTAAGAGAGAAAAGGCATAAGAACTACATCATAAAGTGAAATAATGACCAAATACATTACAAATAATAGTAGGAAATCATGATGCAAATTGGACGTATCAAGTCCTTCGGGACGCGCAGCAGGCATCTTCCCCGCACGCCAGCGTGAGCCGCTCAGGCCGGAGCCGGCGCAACCGCGCCCCGACGGCCGGCGACGGCGCCGCTGACGAGTCGGCTGGAGACGGCCGGCTCCAGCAGTCGGAACGCCCCTTGCCGCCTACTCAGCGGGTCCAGCCGGCCCCAGCTAGCGCTGTGCCACGCGCACCCATCGCCGACCAGTTGGGGCCTCGCGAGCCCTACGATGAAAACGATGCCCGCCATCGCATCGACCGGATGGCGCGGTCCACGGACTTCGAGGAGGAGAGCTCCGCCAGCCCCGCCTATTTCGAGCCACGCATCCGCGAGGAGCCCTTCCCCAAAGGCTTCTCGCTGGCCCGCGACACCCCCAAGTAAAGTGGTGTCACCAAGCTGGAGGACTGGCTGGTCGACTACACCACGACCATTGGCATAGCCAGCGGCAACAAGCGCGTAGTGGTGCGCTACGTGCCCCTCATGCTGCTCGGCTTAGCCCGGACTTGGCTGAATAGCCTGCAAGCCAGTAGCGTGAACTCCTGGCTGGACTTCAAGGATTTGTTTGTGCGTAACTTCACCAACACATACAAGTGTCCGGGTCGGCCTCGCCAGCTCTCCATGTGCGTCCAGGGCCCGGACGAGTCACTCAGCGACTACCTCACGTGGTGGACGGAGCTGCGCAACTCCTGCGAGGGGGTCCAAGAGGTGTAGACCATCCAGTACTTCATTGACGGGTACCGGGACGGCAGCCTCCTCAAGCACAAGCTGATGTGTTCTGAGACGGACACCTTGGCGGTGCTCATGGCCACGGCGGAGAAGTACGCCACGGCCGACTCCACGATGCGCATGAAGGTCTCACTCGACACAGCCGGCAAGCCTGTCCAGCGCTGGCAAGACAACAACAACAACAACAACAACAACAACAACAACAACAACAAGCGGAAGGGCGAGCAGTCGGCCCCCCGCTATGATAACCGCCAAGTCGTCGCTGTGGAGGAAGAGCAGCCGGCCCAGCAGGGCAGCAGCCGGCGCCAGCGCACCGGCAAGGCCGCCTGGCAGCCCAGGCTCACCTTCGAGCAGATGCTCGACACCCCTTGCAAGCACCACAGTGGCGGGAAGCCATCCATGCACACTCTCTGGTAGTGCAGCATCACGCAGCGCTTGATGCGGGGCGACCTCCCGCCTCCGCCTCCCGGCCCACCACTTCTGCCGCCTCCCCCGCCGCTATTTGCAACCTTAATAGTGACATCAATATCTTCAATCTCAATGGGTCCAGTATCATTCAATACTTCTTGATATAAAGAGAAAGGAATAGCACTCAGACTAGCACCCATATCACATAAACCATGATAGCAATGATCTCCAACCTTAACAGAAACAACAGGCATGCCCACTACGGGCTTGTTCTTATCCAACATATCTCGATTATTTCTAACGGGTTTAGCAATTCTAGCAGCCTCATCACAAAAATATATGACATGTCCATCAATATTATCAACCAAAAGATCTTTAACCATTGCAATATTAGGTTCAACTTAAATTTGTTCAGAAGGTTTAGGTGCTCTAATATTACTTTTATTAACCACAGTTGAAGCCTTAGCATGTTCCTTAATCCTAACAGGGAAAGGAGGTTTCTCAATATAAGTAGTAGGCAAAACCGGATCAACATTGTAAACAATTATTTCTTCTTTAATACTAACAAGTTCTGCATTTAATTCAATTGGTGGATGAAACTTAAACCATTTCTCCTTAGGGAGATCAACATGAGCAGCAAAACATTCACAAAAAGTAGCTACTATCTCAGAGTCAAGCCCATATTTAGTACTAAACTTATGAAAAGCATCAGTTTCCATAAAAGATTTAACACAATCAAACTTAAGATTTATACCTGACTCTTTACCTTTGTCGATTTCCCAATCTTCAGAGTTGTGTTTAATTCTTTCCAGAAGATCCCATTTGAATTCAATAGTTCTCTTCACAAAGGAGCCAGTAGAAGAAGTATCGAGCATGGATTGATCATTATGAGAAAGCCAAGCATAAAAGTTTTGAATAATTATTTCCCTTGAGAGCTCATGATTGGGGCATGTATGCAACATATACTTAAGCCTCCCCCAAGCTTGAGCGATACTTTCTCCTTCACGAGGCCAAAAATTATATATATAATTCCGATCACGATGAACCAAATGCATAAAATAAAATTTCTGGTGAAATTCCAGCATTAACCGGTTCCAATCCCATGTTTCAGTATCATCACATAGCCTATACCATGTCAATGCATTTCCCTCCAAAGATAAAGGGAATACCTTCTTCTTAACTCCATCTCCGGATAAACCTGCAAGCTTAAACAATCCACAAATTTCATTTATATATATCAAGTGCATATCGGGATGCACCGTTCCATCTCCTGCATAAGGATTAGCTAGTAGTTTCTCTATCATACCCGAAGGAATTTCATAATAAATATTTTCAGTAGGTTCAGTAGGTTGAGGGGCAACTCTCAATGCTTCCGGTCGAGGTGAAGATACCCCGAACAAACCCCTCAAAGGATTACTTTCCATAGTGACAAGTGACAGTAAATTTCAGCACGTAAGATAAATGTTTCCTTACTATCGTGGTTTTGACACGGTAGATGCCCTTGTGAAAGGACTTAGAGATGAGGCCATCGCACGAAGGTGGAAGCTTAACGGGGTTGATCGGGAATGAGAAGACACGGGATTACCCAGGTTCGGCCCCTCACAATGGAGGTAAAAGCCTACGTCCTGCTTGATTGTATTGCTTTGGATCTCGATTACAGGGGTGCGGATTCGCTAACCTAGCTCATGAGATATCGGAACTTAGTCTTTCTGCCCTAGGTGCTCCCATTTATATAACAGGTCAAGCCCTAGGGTTACATGAGAGTCCAGGTCATAGTCCTAACCCGTATCCTAGTCTTATTCTAATTATCTTTCTTTCCAAGGTGACCTTCACGTCTAACCTTGATTCCACGAGCCGGCCCATATGTTAAGCCGGCCCTTGCGCTGGGTCTCAGCCGAACCGGCCCACCATGAACCTTCAAGGCTCCATAGTGGGATGACCCATTGAGACCTTCAGTTCCATGGCCGGGTCATTGCCCTGCCGGTCTTAGTACTGGGAAATATCCCCAACATTAGCCCTCAATTTGACCTAGATTTATCCATGTTAAACTCCATCCTGAAAACAGAACAGAAGAAATAAATTGTGAATAATTTTAATTTCCAGATCAGCTCCCGAGCCGCCTTTTCCATCCCTCCAAATTCCACTCTTTGTCTTCAATATATTTTTCTGGGTCAACCGTTGTTGCCGGGTCATTTTGCATCCTTCAACTTGACACCTTTTTCCTTCTGTACATGACATCATGATCCGTTTCCGCAATATCCAGGCATGACATCATAGCGAATCTTTGGGTGGATTTGTATTATCTTGTCAGGCGCAAAAATCGAGGAGTCCCTTTAGCCGAATTTTACTGCGCCGCCTGGGGCTCCGCACCTGCCGTTTCGGGTTCCAGCGCGCCTATAAATGGGCCAGCGCCTCTCCAGTGCCACTCTTTACCGCTCTTGCTCCTCATCTTCTTTCTCTGCTCTTCGACGCCACCCACGCCCTTCTCGTGCTCGCCGCCGCCACTGGAGACACCTTCGACTGTGCCTTCCCATTGTCGCCGGAGTCCATCCAACACCGCGCGGCCGCATCCGCCACACCCGAAAGCCTCAAGCTTCGACTTCCAGATCTGTAAGCACCCTTCCTCCATTGCTACTAGTTCATCGGGTTCTTCCGCATTCTTCGTACTAGTAGTTTGTAGATCCAAAATGCCCGTAAGTTTCCGCTTGTTAGGTCGTGGAATCGGTCCGCAATATTGTCCGCACAATGTAGATCTGCTGCACTGCTTTTAAATGAATCCCATTGCATTTCATCCTCACCTATGAAGAACAGACCTAGGTTCTATCTTTTTTATTTAAGGCCATTTTCCAGATCCAGACAATCTTGCAATCCGCTCAGAAACTGTTTGTCGACTTACAGTCCAGACCACTTACATCACTTGTAAAAATCCGTTACCTTAGGAATTACCAGCTTAACTTGTCCTGGAAGTCATGACCCGGGGATGTGCGAGCTTATCTTTCTGCTTTATGACAACCCAGCAAGCTTCCGAATTCTGCCGGCTTATATTACTTTCTGACTTTTTCTACAGTTGAGTTCATGGCTCCGAAAACCAAGATCGTTAATTGGGCAAAGTCCAACATGTCAGAGCTCAGGTTGCAAGCCTTGGTAGAATCCGGGTTACTTCCCTCCAAGGAAGAAATTGAATGGCGAGCCCCTAAAGAAGAAATCCATCCCCAGCCGACTCAAAATGAGATCATCTTATTTGCTGACCAATTGGACAGAGGTTTTCGTCCCCCGAGTTCTAAGTTTTTCGGGACATATTGCACTTCTTTGCTATCAGGCCACAAGATTTGGGCCCCAACTCTATTCACAACTTGAGCCAGTTCCAAGTTTTCTGTGAAGTTTATCTGCAAATCGAGCCGTCCATCAGCTTGTTTCAAGAGTTCTTCTACTTGAACCACTAGACAGAACACAACGGTGGACCCAGCCTAGAGGTCAGTGGGGTCACCATTCAAAGAAGAAAGAACTCCGCCTTTTCAAAAGCCAAGCCGGCAAGCCACCCTAAAGGATGGTACAGAACTTGGTTCTATTGGAAGGACACCTCCCCAGATGAACAGCACCAACTTCTGGGTTATAGGGCTAACCGGCTTGATGCCACCATCATTTTCCCTGGTTTCGCCTCCAAGGAAGAAAGAAAGGCTCTGGAACCCTTATATTCAAAGATAAATGCCTTGACTGCCCATGGCCTCACCGGTGTTGACCTGACCCAGACCTGGGTAAGCTGGCGCATCCAACCTCAGGGCCTGAGGAACCGGCTCATGCACACCTACTCAGGTGAGCCACAAGACCCACTTCGATTTAGCCGGGTCGACCTCCAGCAGAAGGATGTCATAAAATTCGCCAAGAAGCTTCTTGGTGAGACAAAGGAGTCCATTAAACTCGTGGGACTCGCTCCCTTTTATACGGACAACCCGGCTCCTGCGGTAAGCCGCCCCTATGACTTTCCTTCACCTTACTTATACTGCTTTGCCTTTGTCATAAACTTATTAGTCTGTCGCTGTGCACGAAGATGCTGACTGGTGGAAAGCTGAACCTCAAGATCCCACGCCTCCTCGTGACGATGACGAGGAAAACCTGGAAGATGAGGAAGATCAAGAGGTAGAACTCGACTCCCTTGGTCGTCTATTTAACCAGCTTGCTGATGCCGACTCTTCACAGGAACAAGCTGAAACCAGCCATGCCGACGAGCCCGAGGTAACCCTGATCTCTTCCAATTCAGACTCAACCATACCTACCCAAACGAAAATCCGAGTTGTAGTCCGCAAAGTCCCGTTCTCACATCCAGACGCTCACATAGATCCACACTTTATTTTGAAAAAAACTCAGCACGCTGGTACCTCGAAGCGGAAGACCCGGAGCAGCGAAGGAGAGCTGAGCGACGGGTTGACAAATGAGCCACCCACACGAAGGGCTCGGACAGAAGTACCTCATAGCCCCACTTCCTCTCTTCCTCAAGCCAGCCACTTCAAAGAGCCGCTACCTTTGAACGACTCAGCTTATCAAACATCCCCTTCTTCGGATGAATCCAGTGCCACCCAAGCACCGACTTTTAACATCAATCCTGGGTAAAAAATCTGACTACTTGCCTTTCATATTTAAAACTCTTGCCTTTATCTATCAACTGAACACTTCTCTACTTTGCGCAGCGCCAAAGCCATCAAGAAGAAACCTGCTACCAGGTCTTCAGACCCCGTCATTCAGAAAGGCCCTTCGCAGGAAGTTGCAACAGATAACCCGGATATTCCGGATGAGTCGGCCTTCCAAGACGATCCGCCGCACCAAGACACTACCGTGAGTCTGGCTCACGCCTCCCCTCCCCTTACCAATCTAGAGAAGGAAGATATGGTAGAAGAGCAGCCTGCTGAAAAGGCTCAGGATGAAGTAGTAGTGACTGGTGAGAACCAGACCCTCCTGCCAGAAACTTCTACCGCCTTAACAAAAATCCCTGCTAAGGCTGAGTCACCAATTAAAAACAAAGGGAAGGCGACTCTTCATTTCCAGTCTTTTGAAGACCAAGACATCAACTCGCTGCATCAGTCTGTCCTAACCCGGCTATCTGAGAGCCGGGACACTGAGATTGCCATGGTAACTTCTCTCAAACGGAAGTACGAGGTAATCCCTGTCACCTAACTTCTCTCAAACGGAAGTACGAGGTAATCCCTGTCACCTAATTTTGTACATATATAAATGTAGCCCCCAAGGGCCGGGTCATTATGATATAATGATCCAGGACTTCCAAAAATGTATCTTTATATAGAGCAACAAATGGTAGCCCCCGGGGGCCGGATCATCAGTCCATGATGAACCGGGTCTCTACATGTAGTGATGAAAAATATATGCATTAGCCCCCAAGTGCCGTGTTGAATGCCTACATCTTCATGGGACTTGTTATACTTGGAAAATTTTGATAGATGTAGCCCCCAAGTGCCGGGTCGACCACATGGAGGCTCGGAACTGTTTATATATCTTCTGTAACTTTGTAAAATTGCTATGCAGGACATGTTGAATCAAGTTGAAACTCAGGCAGCCGGCTTCCAAAAGGAAGCGAAAAAAGAGAAGAAACTTCGAGAAAAAGCTAAGCAATCATCTTCTGACACACACAAGTCTTTACTCATCATAAGAGACACACTTAAGAAAGCTGAGGCGGCATTTGAAGAAGACAAAGCCAGCTTGACCAAGCGCGCCGAAGAAGCTGAAGCAAAGCTTGAACCGGTGACCCGGGAATTAGCTACTGTGAAAGGCCATATCACCACCATGTGCAATGCCATCTTCGGTAAGCATAACACCTCACAAATCTCCAACTATACCGGCTTAATATACTGAGCCGGCTTTGATGACATGTTCCCATCTACTTTCAGGCAGAAGGAGTCATAACCTTGTAGAGAAACCATTGGTAAAGCTGAAGGCCGTATACACCTTTGCAGAATAGCTCTACATTGGCGGCTCACGCTGCATCATGGCCGCTAAAAACACCAAGGCACCTCCCCAGCTAATTGCGGACTTGCTGAAAGAGTTGTCGGTCGTACCTCAGTGGTTTCAAGAGCTAAAAAGGCGGCTTGTCGCCACGGTGCTCTTGCTGTTCTTGCAGGTGCCAATGCCTATGTACCGGAGCTGGATCCGGCTCAAATAGTAGCGGGGTATCCTGAATTCAACACCGACGACACGCCTTTTACCAAGAAGGATTTTCTGTGGTGTATAAAGGAAACCCGGGTTGCTGCCACGGCGCTAACAGAGGAGATAGACCTGTCCAAATATCAAGCCGGCTACTCGGAGACCAACGAATGCATTGAGCCGCGAAACCCACAACCTGTTGCCCTGACTCATCCTTGTAAGCAAACTTCCGCTCCTGACGTTGACCCTTCACCTGTGTTAACGGCCAACTCAGTTTTTGAAGCTTTGCAGTCAATCCAGTGGCTCAAGGACGACCCCCAGGCTGCAGAGGCAGAGGAGACGCCGCCTGAGGATGAAGCACCGGTGCAGAACTAACTCTTGAACAGGAGCAGCGACCCACCATACCACTATAGCGGCTTGTACACTGTTGACTTTGAAAGTAGGGAAAAACACTTGTCTTAATTTTGGCCCTGAGGCGGCTTGTAATATCTGTGATAAAACTTCGTTGGATGATGTTAGTGCCATCGCGCACTTATGATTACACTATTATTGTAGCCTTGCTGTTTGCTAGCCATGAAGATCTTTTGCTGCTTTAAAAGTGTCTGATTGACAACCCGGCCTCTAGAGCCAGTTCCTTTGACAAAGGCCAGCTGTGCGACAGACCTTTAATAATATCTGGGTCAAAATCTGAAACCCGGTTATGATGGCGGTTTATCCCCAAAAACAGTAGGTAGGATTACCAGCAATATTGGTGATATAATAACAGGCAATCATGTTGCCGTTTTGATAAACAAGAAACAACTGGAATAAAAATATATGCCATGTATGGATGTATGCATGCATGCAAAAGATAATAATGCAAAACATGAATTTAAAAGCCGGCTTTCGAGGCACGACATAAAGATCGGATTTCGAGGCACGAGTCTGTTTCGCTTCTGTGAAGCAGGCTTTTCGCCTCTTTTGGTTTATGCTAGCTCTCTGAAACACGGCTCTCACGTGACCAACTAGTGTTTTAACTCTGACGAGTTCAGGGTCACCTCTGTGATTGACTCGACAGGCGTACAGCGGGTAACCTTCTCGGAGTAGCATCTTGCTAACAGGCAGGTTTAACCAAGAAAGTTTTGGCTTTTTGCCGGGTTAAAAGGGATGTTAAAGCTAAACTCGATGAATTGGATGCCCCCAAGTAACCAATGAACAACGAATAAAGTCTCAACACATAATTTGAGGCAAAACGACAAACTCTCTTATACAGAGATGCCGGCTTTATTTTATTGACCATAATATTTATATACATGACTAATGTATGTACAAAGAGAAGACCAAGCCTGTGACTTAGGTATAGTATGGCCGGAGATGCGCAATATTCCAGGGTCGACTGCCCTCCTCCTCAGAGGTACGTGACTTATTTGCTTCACGTATATCAACAAGGTAGTATGACCCGTTGTTGAGATTTTTGCTGACAAGAAAGGGTCCTTCCCATGGGGGCGATAGCTTATGCATGCCTGTCTGATCTTGTATCAGACGGAGCACTAAGTCACCTTCTTGAAAGGTACGGCTTCGAACTCTATGGCTGTGATAGCGACGTAGGTCCTGCTGATAGATTGCCGATCTGGACGCGGCAAGCTCACATTCTTCCTCCAGAGCATCAAGAGCATCCTGACGAGCTTGTTCATTATCTGCCTCCACATACACTGTAACCCGGGGGGAGTCATGACGAATATGACTTGGAAGGACAACCTCTGCACCATAGACCAGGAAAAACAGCGTATAGCCTATTGACCTGTAGGGAGTGGTCCGTATACTCCAAAGTACCGCAGGTAACTCCTCTTCCCAGCAACCAGGCGTGCGTTGCAAAGGTACCATGAGCCGGAGTTTGATGCCACGCAGCAATTCCTAATTAGCACGCTCCGCCTGTCCATTGGACTGAGGATGTGCAACCGATGCTAAGTCTAGCCTGATGTGCTCTTGTTGACAGAACTGCTTCATGACGCCTTTGGAAAGATTAGTGCCATTGTCTGTAATAATGCTGTGCGGATAGCCAAAACGATAGATCATATCTTTAAGGAATTTGACTGCTGTAGCAGCATCGCAACGACTGACTGGCTCTGCTTCAACCCACTTGTCAACAGCTACCAATAAGTGAGTATGCTTGTTCTTGGATCTCTTGAAGGGCCCAACCATATCAAGCCCCCAGACTGCAAAAGGCCAGGTTATTGGAATCATCCTCAACTCTTGAGCCGGCACATGAGCCTGGCAAGAAAATTTCTGACAACCATCACACTTGCGCACAATATCCTCGGCGTCTACATGAGCTGTGAGCCAGAAAAAACCATGCCAAAAGGCTTTTGCGACCAATGATCTTGAGCCGGCATGATGCCCGCAATCACCATAGTGGATTTTGTTGAGAATTGCACGACCCTCGTCAGGAGAAACACAACGCTGAAAAACGCCTGTGATGCTTCATCTATGCAACTCGCCATTGACTATGGTCATGGACTTGGATCGCCTGATAATCTGTCGAGCGATGATTTCCTCTGATGGGAGCTCTCCTCGGCTTAAAAAGGCTAGGTAAGGTATTGTCCAATCTAGGATAGCATGAAAAGCGGCCACCAAAGCCGCCTCTGGATCAGGAATAGCAAGGTCCTGCTCTGTTGGTAACTTGACGGACGGGTTGTGTAGAACATCAAGGAAAACATTAGGTGGAACAGGCTTGCGCTGAGACCCTAAGCGAGACAATGCATCTGCTGCCTCATTAAGCCGGTGATCAATGCGATCAACCTGATATCCCTTGAAGTGCCCAACAACGTTTGTGACTTTGCATCGATAAGCCGCCATGAGGGGATCCTTGGAATCCCAGGTTCCAGAAACTTGTTGAGCCACCAAGTCTGAGTCGCCCAAGCATATGACCCGGCTTAAGTTCATCTCCTTAGCCACACGGAGCCCATGAAGCAATGCCTCATATTCAGCTGCATTGTTAGTACAAGGAAACATAAGCCGTAAAACATAACAAAACTTGTCACCTCGTGGGGAAGTTATGACAACTCCAGCCCCCGAGCCTTCCAATTGTCGAGAACCGTCAAAGTGAATAGACCAATATGTGGTATCCGGCTTCTCCTCTGGGGCTTGCAATTCAGTCCAGTCATTGATGAAATCTACCAAAGCTTGAGATTTAATAGTAGTCCGTGGCATATATTTGAGATGATGCGGTCCCAGCTCAATTGCCGACTTGGCAACCCGGCCAGTAGCATCCCTGTTCTGAATGATGTCCCCAAGAGGTGCTGAACTAACCACAGTAATTGGGTGCTCATGAAAACAGTGTTTCAACTTCCGGCTTGCCATGAAGACACCATATACCAGCTTCTGCCAATGCGGATACCGCTGCTTGGACTCTGTCAAAACTTCACTGACATAATATACCGGGCGCTGAACTGGGTACTCCTTGCCTATCTCTTTGCGCTCCACAACTACTTCAACACTAACAACCTTGTTGTTGGCTGCAATATATAACTGCATTGGCTCCTTCTCCTGAGAGGCAGCAAGAATGGGCGGCTCAGATAACTGCTTCTTGAGTGATTCAAAAGCCTAATCTGCAGCATCGCTCCAAACAAAATTGTCTGATTTTAGGAGCATCTGCTAAAGTGGAATTGCCTTCTCCCCAAGCCGGCTTATGAACCGGCTCAACGCCGCAACCCGCCCGGCCAGCTTCTGGATGGTATTAAGATTTGCCGGCTTGGCCAGGGATGTGATTGCTTTGATTTTGTCCGGGTTGGCTTCAATCCCACGCTCAGAAACTAGGAATCCCAGTAATTTCCCTGCAGGAACACCGAAGACACACTTCTCCGGGTTGAGCTTCATCTGGTAAAATCGGAGGTTGTCAAACATCTCCTTGAGATCCTCCAACAAGGTTTCCTTCTTCCGAGATTTAATCATGACATCATCAACATATGCATGAACATTCCGCCCAATCTGATTGTGGAAACAATTTTGGACACAACATTGATAAGTCGCCTGTGCACACTTCAGACCAAACGGCATGTATGTATAACAGAAAGCTGCGAAAGGCGTAATGAATGTTGTCTTTTCTTGGTCCTCCCGCTTCATCTTGATCTGATGATAACCCGAATAAGCATCCAGAAAACATAAAGACTCACAACCCGCCGTGGCATCAATGATCACTAGGACAAGCCTAATTTAGGTCCGTGTAATCAACACACATTCGCCAAGTCCCATTTTTCTTTAGAACAAGAACCGGGTTAGCCAGCCATTCAGGATGAAAAACCTCAATAATGAAACCGGCAGCTAGGAGTTGGGCCACCTCTTCACCAATGGCCTTCCGCCTCTCCTCATTGAAGCGGCGGAGATATTGCCGAACAGGTTTAAACTTAGGATCCACATTAAGGGAGTGCTCAGCGAGTTCTCTCAGCACACCTGGCATGTCAGAAGGTTTCCATGCAAAGATGTCCCGATTCTCACGGATGAACTCGATGAGCGTGCTTTCCTATTTAGGACCCATATTCGCCCCGACGGTGAACTGCTCAGAGGAATCACCCGGGATGAAGTCAACTTGCTTGGTGTCTCTGGCCGACTTAAATTTGAGCAAAGGATCAGACTCGGTCGTCGGCTTCTTCAGGGAGGTCCTGTCAGCCAGGTCAACATTGTCCTTGTAGTACTTCAGCTCTTCGGCTGCACAAGCCGTCTCCGCATAAGCCGCGTCTCCCTCCTCGCACTCCAGGACAATTTTCCTATTGCCATTGATAGTGATAGTGCCCTCTGGTCCGGGCATCTTTAATTTCAGGTACACATAGCACGGGCGTGCCATGAACTTCGCATAAGCCGGCCTCCCAAAAAGGGTGTGATATGGACTTTCAAGTTTGATCACTTCAAAAGACAAGAATTCCGAGCGATAATTAAATTCAGTGCCAAAGGCAACCTCCAAAGAAATCCTGCCGATGGGATAAGCCGACTTGCCAGGGACAATGCCATGGAAAACTATAGTGGAAGGGGTGAGCTGCTTCTCGGACAGGTTCATCCGTCTGAAAGTATCATAGTAAAGGATATTGATGCTGCTGCCGCCATCCATGAGCACTTTGGTTAATGTATAGTCGCCAACTTATGGTGCAACAACCGGGGCAACACCACCAGGGTGATCAATATACTCAGGATGATCTGCCCTACTCCAAGTAAGTGTTTGTTCGGACCAATTCAGATAGTAAGGGACTGCTGGCTTGATTGTGTTGACAGCTCTCCGCTGCACCTTCCGATCACGCTTGCAAGTACTGGTTGTAAAGACGTGGTACTGACCACTATTTAACTGCTTAGGATTGCTCTGAAAACCAAACAGACCACCTTGATTCTGATTTCCTTGGTTGTTGCGCTGTTGATTGTTTCCGGCATTGCCAGCCCCCTGAAACCCGATATTCGGACCATGGTTCCCCTTGAACCCAGGGCCTGCGAAGGGCCCTTGTAAGCCGGCTCCCTGAAAGCCAGCTCCTTGATTGCCGGGTCCAGGGTTGCCAGGGTGTCCTCCGGTGCCGCCTCCATTGTGATGATTCTGGAATACCCGTTTGGAGAACTCTTGCATAATATAATAGTTTTCCCATGAATGGGCAGACAGCTTACCATTAACACTATGTTTGGGACATGGACCCTTGAGAGCCTCTTCAAAGCTACGAGGGCGATTACCGGAAAAAGGCTTCCTGGAGCCATTATTCTGGTGCTGATTATTTCCACTAGTATTGGTATTAGCCACTAGATCAGAGCTTCCCTCACAATTCTTACGCTTGTTGCTGCCATTGGCTTGCCCATTGCCATTATTCTACTGGTGACCCTTGCCACCGTTTTTCTTGCCCTTGCCTGATTTCTCATCATCAGATGTTGGATCCTTGGTGCTATCTGACTTGGCATACCGAGTTAAAACATCCATGAGATCGCCCATATACCGAACCTTCCGTTTAAGCCGCCCGAGCTTCTGTACTAGAGGCTGGAACTTGCAATTCCGTTCTAGGACAAGAACTGCCTGCTGGGCTATTATACTGTCAGATGAATGTATGACCTCGGCAACCCGGCGAGACCAATGGTGTGCCGACTCATCCTCACGCTGAACACAATGCTCGAGATCAACAATTGTGGTCGGACGC
The DNA here is from genome assembly GCA_039707655.1 of Elymus sibiricus. NCBI lineage: Eukaryota > Viridiplantae > Streptophyta > Magnoliopsida > Poales > Poaceae > Elymus > Elymus sibiricus. The sequence continues at coordinate 110,756,950 of CM077670.1, forward strand.
CCTTGGAAATTCTTGATGAAGCGTTCCTTCAACTCCTGCCAAGTGTTAATGGAATTTACCGGCAAGCTTTTCAACCAACTACGTGCCGGACCTTCCAACATGAGAGGCAGATAGCGCGCGCAGACCGCTTCACTGGCCTCCATTAGATCCATAGCTAACTCATAACTCTCTATCCACTCAGTCGGCTCGAGATCAGCTGTGTAGTTAGGCACCTTGCGAGGACCCTTGAAATCCAGCGGCATTCGCGCATCTTGTAAGGCCGGGACTAAACAGGGCGTCCCGACTATCCGTCTCGACAGGCCACCTGCGCGGGCGGCTGTCGGGGTTGCGGTGGGAGGGATCTGTGCTGTGGGCTGATTGTACACTGCGCGTGCGTTTTCCTCTTCCAATGCTCGTAAAGCCCGAGCATTGTCAACAATGTCTTGGGCATTAGGGATCCTGGGATGTTGCTAATTCATGAGTGGCTGTGCGCCCCTCCTGCGCTGCTCACTACTGGAAACTGCCGGTGACTCAGGACGTTGGCTCCTTGTGCGGCTCCAGTGAGGAGTTGAGTGAAGCCGGTGCTGACTATGAGAATAGTTTGCCCGCTGCGTCACTGCTGTTTTGAGCATCTCAATGGCATTCCTAGCCTCAACCTGAGCCAGACCATCTCCTTCAATCGGGATTGCTGCCAACTTATGCGTCGCTGCTAATACATTGTCCTCCGGGTTGGAATAGTGTCCAATTGGGGTCTGGAATCGGCGAGGCGGCAACTGCTGTTGCGGGACCGGCGTCTGATGCTGAGCCATCTCCCTCCGGTGAGCCGGCTGCCACGGCGGCGGCCCTCCCGGGGACATAACACCAGCCCCCAGGTTTACTGGAGCCTGTGGATCATTCGGTGTAGTAAACAGCTGAGTTGGCTCAATCTGGGCCGGAAGCCGGCTTTGATGCCGCCTCCGGTGGACGAAGTCTGACTCGGCCTGCCGGCAGCTTAGATAGAGAGCTTCCTCCTCCAAGCGCTTCGTCTCCTCGACAAGCCGGGCTTGTGTTTCTGCCATGCGGGCGTATTGCACTATAATATTTGGCCCAAGTCACCCATTTCTGGTGTTAGAGCATATTGCACTGTAATATTTGGCCCAAGTCACCCATTTTACAAAAGTCCTTTTAGTGCCACACATTTTAGTAAAATAGAATTAAAACAGAAAATAGAAAAAGAAAAAGAAAAGGGTAACAACTCACTGGCGCGCTGGGCCTCGAGTGCACAGTGCAGGCACAGCCCGCCAGCGAGGTCGTCATCCTCCCCTGCCTCGATGTCGCCTGGCGCGCGCGCCCGAGCACGGATCGTCGCCGTGTCGCCAATCCCGCGGTCCTCTGTCGCCGTTAAGGCCTCCCCGGGACGCCTCTCCCTCTCCTGCGTAACCCTAGTCCACCAGATCCCCCTCTCGTCCCCTCCCTCGCGCTCGTTTGAGCTCGCCCGAGAGCTCACCGCCGCCGACGCTCGATCCCGCGGCCACCGTGCCCTGGTCACCGCTCCGCCATGCTCGACGTGTTCCCCGTCCTCGACTACGCCGACTGCACCGCCTAGCTGGAGCCGAGCGCCTTTGCCGTGACCTCCCCGAGCTCTTCTTCCCCGCACGGTCGTCTTCGTCTCCGGCGCCGATTCGCCACCGTCGCCCTTCCCCGAGCACGCTAACGCACACCTGCAGGACCAATGTGAGCAGCCGCGTCTTTTCCCCTCTCTCCCCGCGCGATTTCGCCGCCCGTAGCCGCCGTTGCCATCGCCGACCGTAGCCGTCTCCGCCGCGGTGCTCGTCGCCGTCGCTCCCGGCGACGTCATACTCACCCGAGCTCACCACCGTGATCTAGGCCGCGCTAGGAACCCGTAGAGCCCAACCCCACGGCCTGCCGTGCCCTGCGACGACTCCTCCGAGCTCGCCCGAAACACCTCGCCGCCGGCGAGCTCGTAGCGCTCGACTCCGGCCGAGTTAGCTCGCGAAACCGCCCCAGATCGACTCGCCTCGCTCCCCTCTTTCGAGTGCCGCCTCGCGCACGCGATATGGTCGACGGACGGCGATTTCCAGCGAGGTCCGAGGCCGCGCCGCCGCGGATTTGGTCGCCGACGTGATTCCGACGCCGACGCCGGCGGCGCTGACCTGGCCTGACGTGTGGGACCCCCTGTGTCGTTGACGGGTGGGTCCCGTTGACCTGTTGACCCAGTCAACGCTGACTGGGCTGGCCCAGTGAGATTGACATGTGGGTCCCGCGCGATTAAACGATTTTTAATTAAATAGAAAATCTGTTAATTAATTAAATTAATTAATTAAAACACTAATTAGACACTGTCAGTGCGGGCCCACTCGTTAATTAGGTTAATTAGATTAAATTAATCCATGTTTAGTTAGATGAGTTACTGACCAGTGGGACCCACTGCTCAGGTTTGACTCTGGTCAGCGGACTGTTGACTGCTGACGTCAGCAATACGTCATGCTGACGTCAGCCTGCACTGTTTCGGATAATTTTAATTTAAATAATTAAAGTAATTCCAAAATATTAATAAAACTTTGAAAAATCATATCTTTTAAACCGTAAGTCAGATGAAAATAATTTATATATGAAAAATGATCAGAAAAATATGAAGAATCTGAATATGTAATCAAAATGCTTGTCCAACGCTCCTAGCTAGGTGAACATGGAACATTTTGCCCGTTTTCGTTAAATGAATAGTGTTCAACTTTAATAAAATATATCCAAAAAAATTCCTAATTTAACTAAAACACTTAGATAGGCAAAATAACACCTCCGCATATCGTTTAGGCATGTATTGCATAGTGATTGCTTTTTGCCGTGAATTTATTGTTTCTTCTCCCCCCTTCTTTCCGATAGTCTTCGAGCCCGACGCTGCCGAGGAGATCGACTACACCGTTGAAGATTTCTTTTCGCCTGCAGAGTAACCAGGCAAGCAAACCCCCTTGACGCATGCCTAAATCACCTATTCCTTCTCCCTCCTGCTTGCATTAGAAAATTGCTGTTACTTTGCTTTATCCTATTCTCATGCATAGCCTGTCCTTGTAACTGTTATTGATACCTACCTGTTATCCAAAATGCTTAGTATAGTTTGGATGGTAAACCATCTGTGGCCCCTCTTCCTTGTTGTAGTTGCCCCGCTTTAGTATCTGTGCCCCGATCGCAGTGATCGAACGGGCTGAGACCAGCACAGCACTACACACACCCTCCCTACGTTGCTCGACTCTGCAGAGCTAATATCGAGTGACGAGGGTGATACCTCTTAACTCACTCCCGATGATGCCTCTGTAGTATAGCTAGTCGGACATGGATTACCGAGGGTGATTCCTCTCCCTCCGCCTCCGGAGAAGCTTCTGTCGTGCCACCCCGCAAGTGTGAATGCTATCGAGGGTGATTCCTCCGGGTTCACCTTGTCGGATACATCAAGTAGGAATCCATCGAGGGTGATTCCTCGGATTCCCCTCTGGTGTGATGAACACACGGATACTTTACTTTTACTATAGTCCCCGGGTAAAGTCGGGTCGACCCCGAGGGGTACCCGCGAGAGTTGTGAAGTCGGGTTGACCTGGAGGGTACCTGCGAGATAAATACGAGGCGCGGCCGGGCAGGCAGAGACCGCCCTAGAGAGGGATGGGCCTGGCCCTTGTTGCACTTTCCTCGAGACGGGACGACAGGAGTACTGATCGTCACCGCGAGCTCCTAATAATGTGCTAACGGATTTGGGTATTGATCTAAGTGGGTCGTCGTGCCCTATACGCACTACCACCACGTGGGGTAATGGTTTAATGGGGCCCTCTGCACCGTATGTATCAGCCGAAAGCTCTGTCAGATGTCCAGTTCAGCCTTGTGGGCCTGTCGGGCCAGTGCCATCCAGGATGAGGTGGTGCTCTTCCCGGCTCGTCGCATAACGACCCAGAGAGCAAAGGGCGATGGGCCCAAGACCCCTGAGCACTTAGGATGTAGACCGGCGGGGACCTCTCTGCTTAGCTCTAGGTCGGGCTGCGGTGTGTCGATCAGCCGAGGCCGGGCATGACCCAGGAAAGTGTGTCCGGCCAAAGATAATCGAGCGTGTTGGGTAACAGTAGTGCACCCCTGCAGGGAAGATTATCTATTCGTATAGCCGTGTCCACGGTAACAGGACGCTCAGTGTTGTATCCCGATCTATTACTACTTGAACTGGATACTTTTAATTAATTGAAGCTACGGGATTGTTTTCTCACAGGGAGTCGAGAAAGGATCTCTGGGCTTTGCTCCCACATGCTTGTTAATTAATAATATGTAATCTGCACTCTTCTAATGCCGCAAGACCGCTGAAGATGCTAGTCTTCGATAGGCTAGGCCTTTCTCTCTATTCTGGCATTCTGCTATTTAGTCCACAGATACAGCCTCTTCATTTGAAACCAATGCATAATTAGTATAGTTCTAATGTCAGTCTTGCGAGTACTTTGGATGAGTACTCACGGTTGCTCTGCTATTCTTTTCCCCATACCCATTTGATGATATATCAGACGCTGGAGCCCAGGAGCAGGAGATTCCCGGAGGTATCTACTTCTACGTGGAGACCGCCGATGACCAGGAGTAGATCGGAGGTTCCCAGGCAGGAGGCCTGTGCCTTTTCGATCAGAGCCATCATTTGTTTTCGCCTTCTTAAGGCATCTTTGATTAACTTGTGTCTGTACTCAGATACTGTTGCTTCCGCTGATGCTTGTTTGACATCGAGCTTATGTATTCGAGCCCTCGAGGCCCCTGGCTTGTAATATAAAGCTTGTATTATTTTAATTTGTGTCTAGAGTTGTGTTGTGATATCTTCCCGTGAGTCCCTAGGCTTGATCGTGTGCATTTGTGTGTATGATTAGTGCACGATTAAGTCGGGGGCATCACAAGTTGGTATCAGAGCCGACTACCTGTAGGAACCCCCGCTTCCAACTCCTTGGCCGAAGTTGAGTCTAGTCTTTGAAAAACTATTTTACTGACATGGCTGTGTGGATTACGGGCCCACGTCGCCAATGGGTGGTAATAGGATCTTTTATTCCTCTTCCTTACTCTGGAACTCTGCTCTCTCTCCTATTCGGGTTAAAGTTTTGCTAACTCTAACATTAGGTTCTCGTGATCACATCCACCCGGAGTTCTGAATTATCACCCCTTTCTTTAAGATGAGGGCCAAGATTCTGCCACACAATATTCACGGACAGCAGGATCCTTTTATCAAGGATCCCCTGTGTTGTTCCTTGCAGATTCCTCACCCCAAGAGTTTTCTCCGACATTGATATAGCCTTCGCTATGTCCCGTTGTCTATTCCTCACCGCGTGCCTGCGCGCCGCCTAGTTTGTTTAGCTGCGTGTGTTTGCGAACTCGCGCTGTCCGTTGATATCCAATTCTCTGCATGGAGCTGTATGTCTTTAATGACTACTAATATGTATCTAGTGCACTTCTTGTTCATTTCTCATGTTACGTCATAAATGATCTCTGACACATGTAGTTGTTCTTGCTAAACTACCCCTGTTGATTTGGCAGGATGGCTGACGATCCTCCACCTCCACCCTATATTGCCGCAATGATGCAGCAGTTTGAACTGAACCGTCAGCTCAACGAAAGTTTGGTGAACCGTTTGGAACGCAATGATGCTCGTCAGGAGCCTGGGCCGATCTCACTGCAAGATTTCGTGCGCCTCAACCCGTCCAACTCGACTGATCAAATGGAGGCTGATGATTGGCTCCGTGACATCACCTTTCAGATGGAGTCGGCTAAGGTTGACCCTGCCAGTTACATCACTTTTGCGACGTATCATCTGAGGGGTCCAGCTGCTCAATGGTGGGAAAGCCACAGGCGTATGCTGCCTACTGGAACTGTAACCACTTGGCAGAAATTTCAGTCAGCCTTCCGTGCACGACACATTCCTCAAGGTCTGATTGACCAGAAGAAGCAGGAGTTCCGCAAACTCACTCAGGGCAAAATGACTGTGGATGAATATCAGAGGAAATTCCTTGAATTATCCCGCTATGCTGAAGATGACGTCTGCACTGACGCTCGCAAGCAGGAGAAATTCCGTGAAGGACTGCATCCTGATATCGAGCTCACACTTGCTGTTCATGAAGCTGCAGACTTTGCAATTCTTGTCAGCCAGTCTTTCCGAATTGAAACTGCTTTGAATAAGTACCAAGAGTCACTCAAGCGCACTCGTGACGTTGGCTCGTCCTCGGGTCAGCCTGCTCAGAAACGTCAAGTCTGGATTCCGCACAATGTACATCACCGACCAGCCCCAACACCAAGGCCGTCTTATGTTGCACCTCGTCTGTCGCTACCGCCGAGACAACTAGCGATTCAGGGTGGACAGCCCAATATTATGGCTACTCCCCATAATGATGGTTTATGCCGCAAATGTGGTCAGCCAGGGCACCGTGCTGCCAGCTGCCGCCCAACCCAGAATCAAAATGCACGAGCTCGTCAGTCCAGAAACCGTAATGCCAGGCCGCCTCCCCTCAGTCGTGGTCGTGTTAATCATGTAAAGGTTGAAGAAGCTCGACGGGACCCCAAAATTGTGATGGGTACCCTTCTAGTGAATTCAGTTCCCGCTACTGTTCTTTTTGATTCAGGAGCATCGCATTCTTTCATTTCTGAAGCGTTTGCACGCAAGCAAGACTTGTCATTCGAAAACTTGTACCCTCCACTGGTGGTTAGCTCTCCAAGATCCAGATGGGATACCTCGATGATAACTCACAACAACCACATTGAAATTGGTGGATTGCAATTCACTGCTTCACTCATGGCCCTCAAGGTTTCTACCATAGATGTCATTTTGGGCATGAATTGGTTGGGTCCTCATCAAGCCCTGATTGACTGTGCTGCTGAATCTGTTCACCTCACTCACCCTTCTGGCCAGACAGTCAAATACTCAACCCGGACAGCTAAGGATGCCGAGAGCCAGATATATGCTCTGAATGCATTGAATGCTTCACCTCTTGAGGGGATTAAGAATGTTCCAGTCGTTCGCGATTTTCCGGACGTCTTTCCAGAAGAACTTCCAGGAATACCCCCTGTCAGAGCTGTCGAGTTCGTCATCGACTTGAAACCTGGCACTACCCCTATTGCGAAGCGTCCTTATAAGATGCCGCCGCATGAACTCCTTGAACTTAAGGAGGAAATCGACAAGTCACTTAAGAAGGGTTTCATCTGCCCCAGTTCTTCTGCTTGGGGAGCGCCTTCTCTCTTTGTTAAGAAGAAGGATGGGACAAACCGGTTGGTCCAAGATTACTGACCTATCAACCAGGCAACAATTCAGAACAAGTATCCACTTCCCAGAATCAACAATCTGTATGATCAGCTTGCTGGTTCCTCAGTGTTCTCGAAACTTGATTTGAGGTTGGGTTATCATCAGATCCGAGTTCGTAAGGAGGATATTCTGAAGACCGCTTTTGTTACTCGATATGGTTCTTACGAGTACACCGTCATGTCTTTCGGATTAACCAATGCACCGGCCACTTTCTCTCGATTGATGAACTATATCTTCATGGACTAACTCGACAAATTCGTCGTGGTGTATTTGGATGATATTCTTATATTTTCCAAGAATGAAGAAAACACGCCGAACATCTTCGGCTTGAATTGGAGAAACTTCGAGAACACCAGCTATATGCCAAATACTCTAAGTGTGAATTCTGGTTATCAGAAGTGACCTATCTCGGTCATGTGATTTCCAAAGATGGCATCGCGGTCAACCCCCAGCGAGTTCAGGCTATTCTTGACTGGACTCCCCCGAAGAATGTTAAGCAAGTTAGAAGTTTTCTCGGACTCGCTAGCTATTGCCGCCGATTCGTCGAGAACTTCTCCAAGATTGCTAAGCCGTTGACTGATCTGCTCCACAAAGGTGTTAAATTTGAGTGGACAGAAAAATGTCAGGAAAGTTTTCAGACGCTCAAAGATAAGTTGACATCTGCCCCAGTGCTAGCACCCCCGGATTCCCAAAAGGACTTCGTGATTTACTGTGATGCATCTCGTCAAGGATTAGGCTGTGTCCTAATGCAAGAACGCAAAGTGATTGCTTATGGCTCTCGACAATTGCGTCCTCATGAGGAAAATTATCCAGTACATGATCTCGAGCTTGCTGCAGTTATTTATGCTCTGAATCTATGGCGACATTACCTTCTCGGTAATCGTTGCGAGATATACACGGATCACCAGAGCCTGAAGTATCTGTATACTCAACTAGACTTGAATCTCCGTCAGCAAAGATGGCTCGAGACAATAGCCGATTATAATATGAATATTTCTTATACACCTGGCAAGGCTAATGTAATGGCCGATGCCTTGAGCCGCAAGACTTATTGCAACAACCTCATGGTTCAAGAAGCACAACCTATGCTTTATGAAGAGCTTCGCAAGTTGAACCTTCACATTGTACCTCACGGTTATCTTAATACCCTGGTTGTTGAACCAGACCTCGAGTGCAACATCAAGACGAGGCAGAAATATGACTCTGAAGTCGAGAAGGTTAAGAAATACCTCTCCAAGGGAAATTCTTCATTCTACCATGTTGGTGATGATGGTGCCTTGCTCTTCAAAGGTCGCCTCGTGGTCCCCAGAAAGCATAATCTAGACTCTCGCTCGGATGTTATGAAAGAAGCACATGATACACCTCTGTCAATTCTCCCTGGCAGCACCAAGATGTTCCAAGACATTCGACAGAGATATTGGTGGCCTGGTATGAAACAAGATATCGCTCGTTATGTTGCTAAGTGTGACATTTGCCGTCGCATCAAGGCTGAACATCAAAGGCCTGCTGGACTTCTGCAACCACTTGATATTCCTGAATGGAAATGGGACAAGGTCGAAATGGACTTCATTACTGGTTTCCCCAGATCGCATAAGGGTCATGATGCTATCCTTGTCGTCATTGACCGATTCTCCAAGGTTGCTCACTTTCTGCCAGTCAAGGAGACAATCACTGCTAGTCAGTTAGCAGACTTATATGTTTCCAGAATTGTGTCACTCCACGGTATTCCGTTGGAGATCAGTTCAGATCGTGGCAGCCTCTTTACCTCAAGATTTTGGAACAGTTTCCAAGAAGCTATGGGAACTCATCTGTCTTTCAGCACCGCTTTTCACCCTCAGTCTCAGGGTCAAGTCGAACGAGTCAATCAAGTGCTTGAAGATATGCTTCGAGCTTGTGTCATCTCATTCGGTAAGAAATGGGAGGAATCTCTCCCGTATGCCGAATTCTCTTACAACAATAGCTACCAAGCTAGTCTGAAGATGGCACCCTTTGAAGTGTTATATGGACGTAAGTGTCGAACCCCTCTGAATTGGTCAGAAACTGGGGAACGATCACTTGTTGGACCGGACATTATTCAACAAGCTGAAGAACAAGTCCGCATTATCCGTGAAAATTTGAAGACTGCTCAGTCTCGTCAAAAGAGCAACTATGACCGTAAACACAAGGTAATGGTCTATCAACCTGGCAAACAGGCCTACCTTCGTGTTACTCCGATGAAGGGCACTCACCGTTTCGGAATCAAGGGCAAGTTAGCTCCTCGCTACATTGGCCCGTTCCGTATTCTCGCTCGTCGAGGAGAAGTGCCATATCAATTGGAATTGCCGCCAAACCTTTCTCAAGTGCATGATGTCTTTCATGTATCGCAACTTCGACACTGCTTCAAGGATCCTATCTGAGTAGTGGATCATGAAGTGCTTGAATTACGAGAGGATCTTTCTTATCCAGAGTATCCGATTCGCATTCTTGATCAAGCTGAGCGTAGAGCCCGTCAGAAGTTGATCAAGTTCCTCAAGGTTCAGTGGTCGAATCATTCTGAAGATGAAGCCACTTGGGAACGCGAAGATCGTCTTCATGAGGAATACCCTGCTTTCTTTCAACCTACCTCTTAATTCTCGGGACGAGAATTCTTATTAGAGGAGGAGAATTGTAATATCCCCATGAAATAGGTACAGTAATCACCTCTTAATAATGCCAAGTCAGCATGATTAACTATGCCTGATCATCATTGCATCATATCTCATTTCAAATTCCCATTTAAATTTAAATTCAAATTTAAAGTGAAAATAAAAGTTGTTCCAAATTTGAAGTAAAAATGTTCATTAAATAAAAAATAAATCATAACTAAATATGTTCAGGAAAGCAACATCACTAAAAATGTCTAAGCAACTCTAACAACCTCAAACAGTAGCTCACAGCAATATTTTAATACCGTTTTATTTAATAGAATTACAAATGAAATTATATTTTAGCCAAACCAATTTCTGGTGTTAGAGCATATTGCACTGTAATATTTGGCCCAAGTCACCCATTTTACAAAAGTCCTTTTAGTGCCACACATTTTAGTAAAATAGAATTAAAACAGAAAATAGAAAAAGAAAAAGAAAAGGGTAACAACTCACTGGCGCGCTGGGCCTCGAGTGCACAGTGCAGGCCCAGCCCGCCAGCGAGGTCGTCATCCTCCCCTGCCTCGATGTCGCCTGGCGCGCGCGCCCGAGCGCGGATCGTCGCCGTGTCGCCAATCCCGCGGTCCTCCGTCGCCGTTAAGGCCTCCCCGGGACGCCTCTCCCTCTCCTGCGTAACCCTAGTCCACCAGATCCCCCTCTCGTCCCCTCACTCGCGCTCGTTTGAGCTCGCCCGAGAGCTCACCGCCGCCGACGCTCGATCCCGCGGCCACCGTGCCCTGGTCACCGCTCCGCCATGCTCGACGTGTTCCCCGTCCTTGACTACGCCGACTGCACCGCCTAGCTGGAGCCAAGCGCCTCTGCCGCGACCTCACCGAGCTCTTCTTCCCCGCACGGTCGTCTTCGTCTCCGGCGCCGATTCGCCACCGTCGCCCTTCCCCGAGCACGCTAACGCACACCTGCAGGACCAATGTGAGCAGCCGCGTCTTTTCCCCTCTCTCCCCGCGCGATTTCGCCGCCCGTAGCCGCCGTTGCCATCGCCGACCGTGGCCGTCTCCGCCGCGGTGCTCGTCGCCATCGCTCCCGGTGACGTCATGCTCACCCGAGCTCACCACCGTGATCTAGGCCGCGCTAGGAACCCGTAGAGCCCAACCCCACGGCCTGCCGTGCCCTGCGGCGAATCCTCCGAGCTCGCCCGAAACAACTCGCCGCCGGCGAGCTCGTAGCGCTCGACTCCAGCCGAGTTAGCTCGCGAACCGCCCCAGATCGACTCGCCTCGCTCCCCTCTTTCGAGCGCCGCCTCGCGCACGCGATATGGTCGCCGGACGGCGATTTCCGGCGAGGTCCAAGGCCGCGCCGCCGCGGATTTGGTCGCCGGCGTGATTTCGGCGCCAACGCCGGTGGCGCTGACCTGGCCTGACGTGTGGGACCCCCTCTGTCGTTGACGAGTGGGTCCCGTTGACCTGTTGACCCAGTCAACGCTGACTGGGCTGGCCCAGTGAGACTGACATGTGGGTCCCACGCGATTAAACGATTTTTAATTAAATAGAAAATTTCTTAATTAATTAAAACACTAATTAGACACTGTCAGTGTGGGCCCACTCGTTAATTAGGTTAATTAGATTAAATTAATCCCTGTTTAGTTAGATGAGTCACTGACCAGTGGGACCCACTGGTCAGGTTTGTCTCTGGTCAGCGGACTGTTGACTGTTGACGTCAGCAATACGTCATGCTGACGTCAGCCTGCACTGTTTCGAATAATTTTAATTTAAATAATTAAAGTAATTCCAGAATATTAATAAAACTTTGAAAAATCATATCTTTTAAACCGCAAGTCAGATGAAAATAATTTATATATGAAAAATGATCAGAAAAATATGAAGAATCTGAATATGTAATCAAAATGCCTGTCCAACGCTCCTAGCTAGGTGAACATGGAACATTTTGCCCGTTTTTGTTAAATGAATAGTGTTCAACTTTAATAAAATAAATCCAAAAAAATTCCTAATTTAACTAAAACACTTAGATAGGCAAAATAATACCTCCGCATATCGTTTAGGCATGTATTGCATAGTGATTGCTTTTTGCCGTGAATTTATTGTTTCTTCTCCCCCCCCTTCTTTTTGATAGTCTTCGAGCCCGACGCTGCCGAGGAGATCGACTACACCGTTGAAGATTTCTTTTCGCCTGCAGAGCAACCAGGCAAGCAAACCCCCTTGACGCATGCCTAAATCACCTATTCCTTCTCCCTCCTGCTTGCATTAGAAAATTGCTGCTACTTTGCTTTATCCTATTCTGATGCATAGCCTGTCCTTGTAACTGTTATTGATACCTGCCTGTTATCCAAAATGCTTAGTATAGTTTGGATGGTAAACCATCTGTGGCCCCTCTTCCTTGCTGTAGTTGCCCCGCTTTAGTATCTGTGCCCCGATCGCGGTGATCGAACGGGCTGAGACCAGCACAGCACTACACACACCCCCCCCTAAGTTGCTCGACTCTGCAGAGCTAATATCGAGTGACGAGGGTGATACCTCTTAACTCACTCCCGATGATGCCTCTGTAGTACAGCTAGTCGGACGTGGACTACCGAGGGTGATTCCTCTCCCTCCACCTCTGGAGAAGCTTCTGTCGTGCAACCCCGCAAGTGTGAATGCCATCGAGGGTGATTCCTCCGGGTTCACCTTGTCGGATACATCGAGTAGGAATCCATCGAGGGTGATTCCTTGGATTCCCCTCTGGTGTGATGAACACACGGATACTTTACTTTTACTACAGTCCCCGGGTAAAGTCGGGTCGACCCCGAGGGGTACCCGCGAGAGTTGTGAAGTCGGGTTGACCTGGAGGGTACCCGCGAGATAAATACGAGGCACGGCCGGGTAGGCAGAGACCGCCCTAGAGAGGGATGGGCCTGGCCCTTGTTGCACTTTCCTCGAGACGGGACGACAGGAGTACTGATCGTCATCGCGAGCTCCTAATAATGCGCTAACGGATTTGGGTATTGATCTGAGTGGGTCGTCGTGCCCTATACGCACTACCACCACGTGGGGTAATGGTTTAATGGGGCCCTCTGCACCGTATGTATCAGCCGAAAGCTCTGTCAGATGTCTAGTTCAACCTTGTGGGCCTGTCGGGCCTGTGCCATCCAGGATGAGGTGGTGCTCGTCCCGGCTCGTCGCATAACGACCCGGAGTGCAAAGGGTGATGGGCCCAAGACCCCTGAGCACTTAGGATGTAGACCGGCGGGGACCTCTCTGCTTAGCTCTAGGTCGGGCTGCGGTGTGTCGATCAGCCGAGGCCGGGCATGACCCAGGAAAGTGTGTCCGGCCAGAACTAATCGAGCGTGTTGGGTAACAGTAGTGCACCCCTGCAGGGAAGATTATCTATTCGAATAGCCGTGTCCACGGTAACAGGACGCTCAGTGTTGTATCCCGATCTATTACTACTTGAACTGGATACTTTTAATTAATTGAAGCTCCGGGATTGTTTTCTCGCAGGGAGTCGAGGAAGGATCTCTTGGCTTTGCTCCCACATGCTTGTTAATTAATAATAAGCTAATCTGCACTCTTCTAATGTTGCAAGACCGCTGAAGATGCTAGTCTTCGATAGGCTAGGCCTTTCTCTCTATTCTGGCATTCTGCTATTTAGTCCACAGATACAGCCTCTTCATTTGAAACCAATGCATAATTAGTATAGTTCTGATGTCAGTCTTGCGAGTACTTTGGATGAGTACTCACGGTTGCTCTGCTATTCTTTTCCCCATACCCATTTGATGATATATCAGACGCTAGAGCCCAGGAGCAGGAGATTCCCGGAGGTATCTACTTCTACGTGGAGACCGCCGATGACCAGGAGTAGATCGGAGGTTCCCAGGCAGGAGGCCTGTGCCTTTTCGATCAGAGCCATCGTTTGTTTTCGCCTTCTTAAGGCATCTTTGATTAACTTGTGTCTGTACTCAGATATTGTTGCTTCCGCTGATGCTTGTTTGACATCGAGCTTATGTATTCGAGCCCTCGAGGCCCCTGGCTTGTAATATAAAGCTTGTATTATTTTAATTTGTTTCTAGAGTTGTGTTGTGATATCTTCCCGTGAGTCCCTAGGCTTGATCGTGTGCATTTGTGTGTATGATTAGTGCACGATTAAGTCGGGGGCGTCACATTCACATAGCAGAAGGAGGGGGCCGGAGGCCTGCCAGGGGCCCCACAAGCTTGGTGGCGTGCCTAGGGGGGTAGGGCGCGCCCCCCAGGCTTGTGGCTGCCTGGTGGGTACCCTCCTGTTGATTCTTTCGCCAGTAATTTTTATATGTTCCAAAATAATTCTCCATAAATTTTCAGGTCATTTGGAGTTGTGCAGAATAGCTATCTCTGTTTCACCCCTTTCCGGTCCAGAATTCCAGCTGCCGGCATTCTCCATCTTCATGTGAATCTTGCAAAATAAGAGACAAAAGGCATAATAATTGTACCATAAAGTGAAATAATAATCAAAAACATAATAATTATTAGTAGGAAATCATGATGCAAATTGGACGTATCAACTCCCCCAAGCTTAGACCTCGCTTGTCCTCAAGCGAAAGCCGAAATCGATAATCATGACCACATGTTTAGAGAGACAGGCGTCGATAAAAATAAAATACGGACATGGAGCATCATGATCTTTATTATAACAGCAGTATATCGTCATAAAACTTCTCTTGAAAAAGTGACAATTCATCCACAAGTTAAAGTATGAACCATAAACCAAATTGAAAACTAACAAACTATGATCTCAGTCACTGAAGCAATTGCAATTCATCATATTATCAGAAAGAGTCTATGTAAGAGCTTTGTGTAGCAAGTTCACATAGTCAACTATCATTTAGTCCTCTATGATTGCTGACACTCATGACATACTTATGGAGCAAAAGTTTCAGTCAGACACATAGAAAGATAGGGGCTTATAATTTTGCCTCCCAACGTGTTTACCTCAAGGGTAATGTCAACAATAATAACTCATGATCACCTACATCCAACTGGATATATATGCCTGGATCAATCCCCACCACATGATGCTTGCCAAGAGAGAAAATAAAAACGGAATAGAGGAGAATACTATTGACTCTTGCATGAAAGTAAATACATAAAGTAAAAGATAGGCCCTTCACAGAGGGAAGCAGAGGTTGTCATGCGCTTTTTGTTTTTGGATGTGCAAACTCTTAATGTAAAGGAACGTCACTTTATATTGCCCCTTGTGATAGCGACCTTTATTTCGCAGTCTGTCGCTTTTATTTCTCCACCATCACAAGATCGTACAAAGCTTGTTTTCCCTTACAATAAAAGTTCATACATATTTAGGAGCAATTTTTATTGCTTTGCACCGATGACAACTTACATGAAGGATCTTATTCAATCCATAGGTAGATATGGTGGACTCTCATGACATGAAACTGGGTTTAAGTGTTTTTGGATGGACAAGTAGTATCTCCACTTAGTGCGGAATTTTGGTTAGCAAAAGATAGGGGGCAAGCACCACATGTTAGAGGATCCCAAACAATATAACTTCTATGTGAATATAAGCAAACATAACTCATTACATTATCTTCCTTGTCCAACATCGAATAATTGACTTATAATATTTAATGGGGGCTCACAATCATAAAAGATGTCCAAGATAGTGTATTTATATGTGAGACATCTCTTCCTTTATTACTTTTTCATGAATTGCTACAATGACCAATGCTATGTTTGTCAACTTCCAACAAGTTTTATCAATTATACTTCTTTTATGTGAGATCATCACTCCCCATGGGATTAGCATATGATCTTACTTCTTATTATTTTTATTTTATTTCCAAGATTGGATCAACAAAAGTAAAACACTCAACTCAAACTACTCTTTATTATATAACTTTCACACATGATTACATAGATAGATAGATCACTAAGCAAGCACTCGAAACTAGATCATACTAAAAAATTATTCCTCTAAATCATGAAATAACTACGGATTGAACTAAGATAGATAATGATGATAAAAAGTGATGATGATATGATACCGGGGCACCTCCCCCAAGCTTGGCACAAGCCAAGGGTGGTGCCCATACCCATGCACTCAAATCTCCTTCTTTGTGATGGTGGTGATGAAGTGGTGGGCTTGTCCTTCCACTTGAGGACACGAATTTCTTCTTTTAATTTGTCATTCTCTCTTTCAACATCCCAAATTTTGTGACGTAGTTTATCCGAATCTTCCTACACATGACGAAAAGGAGTGAATTGAACTTTAGGAACCGTCACCGTGTTAGGTAAACTGGACCTCTTGAATTCAATGTGCATATCTCTTGGTTGAGGCAGTGGGGGATCCTCGTCCTCCTCGCTGGAACGTTCTTGCCTTTCCCTCAAATCAGCATCTTCCTCCTCATCAGTTGTCCAACCATAGGGATCAGTGTCCCCATAGCCTCTAGGGTTTGCAACAAGATGAGAAACATAGCTTTCCCCGTCCGAATCCTGAGATGACATGGCGCCCGACCTCGAGAATCTGACAGAAAACAGCACGAAACAAGAACAGAGGAGAAACTTGCGATGCAATGGTCAAAACACCCGTGAGTATGTATAATGAATTTTTCCCATGCAGGACAAGTAATATGGAAGAAAAACGGAGTCGGGAAAGTCCATGAGGGAAGCACAAGGCTGGTAGGCGCGCCCCCCAGGCTTGTCGCCTCCTCGTGCACTTTTCGGACTGTTTATTATTTTTCTAATTTTTTATATATTCCAAAACGGACAGAAAGTACTTTTATGGAAGTTTTGGAGTCAGTTTACTTACCGTACCACGTACCTGCTCCTTTTCAGGATTCTGGAGCGTTCCAGAAGGTTTCTTTTATGTGCTCTTCCGGCGTCATTGTTTGAATAATATTGGTTTCAACATTAATGGGCATACCTGAGATATAATGTTTAATTCTTTGCCCATTAACCACTCTCGGATTATTGCCTCCAGAGTTGTTTATTTTGATGGCTCCGGAGCGATAAACTTCTTCGATGATGTATGGCCCTTCCCATTTAGAGAGAAGTTTTCCTGCAAAGAACCTCAAACGAGAATTGTATAATAGAACATGATCACCTAATTTGAATTCCCGTTTTTGAATTCTTTTATCATGCCACCTTTTAACTTCCTATTTAAACAACTTGGCATTTTCATGAGCTTGTGTTCTCCATTCATCAAAGGAGCTAATATCAAATGACCTCTTTTCACCGGCAAGTTTAAAATCATAGTTGAGTTCTTTAATTTCCCAATATGCTTTATGTTCTAATTCAAGAGGTAAATGACATGCTTTTCCATAAACCATTTTATACGAAGACACACCCATAAGATTTTTATAAGCAGTTCTGTAAGCCCATAGTGCATCATCAAGTTTCTTAGACCAATTATTTCTGGATCTTTTAACGGTCTTTTGCAAAATCAATTTTATTTCTCTATTAGTTAATTCAACTTGACCACTAGACTGAGGATGATAAGGAGATGCAATTATATTATTAACATCATATTTAGCAAGCAATTTACAGAAAGCACCATGAATAAAATGTGAACCACCATCAGTCATTAAATATCTAGGGACGCCAAACCTCGGGAATATAACTTCTTTAAGCATTTTAATAGAAGTGTTATGATCAGCACTACTAGTTGGAATAGCTTCTACCCACTTAGTAATGTAATCAACAGCAACTAAAATATGAGTGTACCCATTGGATTTAGGAAAAGGTCCCATATAATCAAAACCCCAAACATCAAAAGGTTCAATAAAAAGTGAATAATTCATAGGCATTTCCTGACGTCTACCAACATTACCAATTCTTTGACATTAATCACAAGATAAGACAAACTTACGTGCATCTTTGAAAAGAGTAGGCCAATAAAAACCAGATTGTAATACCTTGTGTGCAGTTCTGTCTCCCGCGTGGTGTCCTCCATATGCCTCGGAGTGCCACTTTCGTCGGATTTGTTCCTGTTCATTCTCAGGTACACAACGTCTAATAAGACCATCTACTCCTTCTTTATATAAATGTGGGTCATCCCAAAAGTAATGTCTTAAATCAATGAAGAACTTTTTCTTTTGTTGGTATGTGAAACTAGGTGGTATGTATTTAGCAACAATGTAATTAGCATAATCTACATACCAAGGAGTATTACGAGAAGCATTTATCATAGCTAATTGTTCATCAGGGAAATCATCATTAATAAGAAGTGGGTCATCAAGAACATTTTCCATTCTAGACAAATTATCAGCTACGGGATTATCAGCTCCCTTTCTATTAATAATATGCAAGTCAAATTCTTGTAGCAAAAGAACCCACCTAATAAGTCTAGGTTTAGCATCTTTCTTTTCCATAAGGTATTTTATAGCAGCATGATCAGTGTGAATTGTAACCTTGGAATCAACTATGTAAGATCTGAATTTATCACATGCAAACACAACTGCTAAAAATTCTTTTTCAATAGTAGCATAATTTCTTTGAGCACTATCTAGAGTTTTACTAGCATAATGAATAACATTCAATTTCTTATCAACTCTTTATCCTAGAACAGCACCAACAGCATAATCACTAGCATCACACATAATTTCAAAGGGTAGGTTCCAATCAGGTGGTTGAACAATAGGTGCAGAAATTAAGGCTTTCTTAAGTATTTCAAAGGCTTCTACGCAATCATCATCAAAAACAAATGGCACATCTTTTTGCAAGAGATTAATAAGAGGCCTAGAAATTTTAGAGATTCTTTTATAAACCTTCTATTGAAACCAGCATGACCAAGGAAACTTCTTATACCTTTGATATCTTTAGGACATGGCATTTTCTCAATCGCATCGATTTTAGCTTTATCAACCTCAATACCTCTTTCAGAAATTTTATGCGCAAGGACTATAACTTCATTCACCATAAAGTGGCACTTCTCCCAATTCAAGACAAGATTAGTTTCTTCACATCTCTGCAAAACTCAATCAAGGTTGCTCAAGCAATCATCAAAAGAAGTTCCATAAATGGAGAAATCATCCATGAAAACCTCAACAATCTTTTCACAAAAGTCAGAGAATATAGCAGTCATACATCTTTGAAAGGTAGCAGGTGCATTACATAAACCAAAAGGCATGCGACGATAAGCATAAGTTCCAAAAGCACAAGTAAATGTGGTTTTCTCTTGATCTTCAGGTGAAACAGGTATTTGAGAGAAACCAAAATAACCATCTAGGAAGCAAAAGTGTGTATGCTTAGATAATGTTTCTAACATTTGATCAATAAATGGCAAGGGGTAATGATCTTTCCTAGTAGCTTTATTTAATTTCCTGAAATCAATTACCATCCTATAACTAGTTACAATTCTTTGTGGAATAAATTCATTTTTATGATTAGGAACAATGGTAATACCTCCTTTCTTAGGAACACAATGAACAGGACTTACCCATCTACTATCAGCTATGGGATAAATTATACCTGCCTCAAGAAGCTTTAATATTTCAGTTCTTACCACATCCTTCATTCTAGGATTCGGCCTTCTTTGATGATCAAGAACGGGTTTAGCTTCTGGCTCCATATGAATTTTATGCTGACATAAAGTGGGACTAATGCCCTTAAGATCATCGAGAGTATATCCAATAGCAGCACGGTGCTTCTTCAGAGTTTTAAGTAATCTCTTTTCTTCATGCTCTGAAAGGTTAGCAGTAATAATAACTGGATATATCTTCTTTTCGTCATGATAAGCATATTTGAGTGTATCAGGTAATTGTTTTAATTCAAACACAGGATCACCCTTGGGTGGAGGAGCATCTCCCAAGGTTTCAACAGGTAAATTATTTTTAAGAATAGGTGCTTGTTTAAAGAACAGCTCATCTATTTCATTTCTTTCATTCATATGCATATCATTTTCATGGTCTAGCAAGTATTGTTCTAAAGGATCAGTAGGGGCCACAACAATAGAAGGACGACCAATAATTTCATCCTTATTAGGTAATTCTTTATCATGAGGTTGTCTACGAAACTTAGAGAAATTAAACTCATGAGACACCTCACCAAAATTAACACTGGCAGTTTCTTTATTGCAATCAATCTTAGCATTAACTGTATTCAAGAAAGGTCTACCAAATATAATGGGACAAAAATCATCTTGTGGTGATCCAAGAACAAGAAAATCAGTAGGATATTTGGTCTTACCACACAAGACTTCAACATCTCTAACAATCCCAAGTGGTGAAATAGTATCTCTATTTGCAAGCTTAATAGTAACATCAATATCTTCAATCTCAATAGGTGCAATATCATTCATGACTTCTTGATAGAGAGTAACGGAATAGCACTCACACTAGCACCAATATCACATAAACCATGATAACAATGATATCCAATTTTAACAGAAATAACAAGCATGCCAATTACAGGTTTGTTTTTATCTTTAGTGTCTGGCTTAGTAATTCTAGTTGCTTCATCACAGAAATATATGACATGTCCATCAATATTATCGACCAAAAGATCGTTAACCATTGCAATATTAGGTTCAACTTTAATTTGTTTAGAAGGTCTAGGTGCTCTAATATTACTTTTATTAACCACAGTTGAAGCTTTGGCATGTTCCTTAATCCTAACAGGGAAAGGAGGTTTCTCAATATAAGCAGTAGGCACAACTGGATCAACATGGTAAACAATTGTTTCTTCTTTAACACTAACTGGTTCTTCATTTCATTTAGTAAGTGGGTGATATTCAAACCAATTCTCCTTAGGGAGATCAACATGAGCAGCAAGAGATTCACAAAAGGTAGCTACTATCTCAGAGTCAAGTCCATATTTAGCACTAAACTTATGAAAATCATCAGTTTCCATAAAAGATTTAACACAATCAAACTCAATATTTATACCTGACTCATTACCTTTGTCAATTTCGCAATCTTCAGAGTTACGTTTAATTCTTTCCAGAAGACCCCATCTGAATTCAATAGTTCTCTTCATAAAGGAACCAGTAAAAGAAGTATCAAGCATAAAAGTTTTGAAGAATTATTTTCTAGAGAGCTCATGATTGGGGCATATGTGCAACATATACTTAAGCCTCCCCCAAGCTTGAGCGATACTTTATCCTTCACGAGGCCAAAAATTATATTTATAATCCAATCACGATGAACCAAATGCATAATATAAATTTTCTGGTGGAATTCCAGCTTCAACCGGTTCCAATCCCATGTTTTAGTATCATCACATAGCCTATACCATGTCAATGCCTTTCCCTCCAAAGATAAAGGGAATACCTTCTTCTTAACTCCATCTCCGGATAGACCTACAAGCTTAAACAATCCACAAATTTCATCCACATATATCAAATGCATATCAGGATGTACCATTCCATCTCCTGCATAAGGATTAGCTAGCAGTTTCTCTACCATACCCGAAGGAATTTCATAGTAAATATTTTCAGTAAGTTCAATAGGTTGAGGAGCAACTCTCAATGCTTCTGGTCGAGGTGAAGATACCCCAAACAAGCCCCTCAAAGGATTACTTTCCATAGTGACAAGTGACAGTAAATTTTAGCATGTAATATAAATGTTTCCTTCCCAAATTCCACTCACCAAAGGCGCTTCACTCCCCGGCAACGGCGCCAGAAAAGAGTCTTGATGACCCACAAGTATAGGGGATCAATCGTAGTCCTTTCGATAAGTAATAGTGTCAAACCCAATGAGGAGCAGAAGGAAATGACAAGCGGTTTTCAGCAAGGTAATCTCTGCAAGCACTGAAATTGTAGGTGACAGATAGTTTGATAGCAAGGTAATTCATAACAAGTAACAAGTAGTAACGGTAACAAAGGTGAA
Organism: Elymus sibiricus; assembly: GCA_039707655.1. Lineage (NCBI taxonomy): Eukaryota > Viridiplantae > Streptophyta > Magnoliopsida > Poales > Poaceae > Elymus > Elymus sibiricus. The sequence goes on from CM077670.1 coordinate 110,778,653, forward strand.
GCAAGGTGGCCCAATCCTTTTTATAGCAAAGGAGAAGCCAGAACGAACTCGTATAATAAGCAAAGCGTTCTCGAGGACACATGGGAATTTCATCTAGTCACTTTCATCATGTTTGTTTGATTCGCGTTCGCTACTTTGATAATTTGATATGTGGGTGGACCAGTGCTTGGGTGCCGTTCTTACTTGAACAAGCCTCCCACTTATGATTACCCCCCTCTCGCAAGCATCCGCAACTATGAAAGAAGAATTAAGATAACTCTAACCATAGCATGAAACATATGGATCCAAATCAGCCCCTTACGGAATAGCGCATAAACTAGGGTTTAAGCTTTTGTCACTCTAGCAACGCATCATCTAATTACTACTCCACAATGCCTTCCCTTAGGCCCAAAGATGGTGAAGTGTCATGTAGTCGACGTTCACACGACACCACTAAAGGAAGCACAACATACATATCATGAAAATATCGAACGAATACCAAATTCACATGATTACTTATGACAAGACTTCTCCCATGTCCTCAAGAACAAAAGTAACTACTCAAAATCATATTCATGTTCAAGATCAGAGGGGTGTTGAATAGCATTAAGGATCTGAACATATAATCTTCCACCAAATAAACCAACTAGCATCAACTACAAGATGTAATCAACACTACTAGCAACCCACAGGTACCAATATGAGGTTTTGAGACAAAGATTGAATACAAGATATGATCTAGGGTTTGAGATGAGATGGTGCTGGTGAAGATGTTGATGAAGATTGGTCCTCCCACGGTGAAAAGATCATTGGCGATGTCGATGACTTCGATTTCCCCCTCCCGGAGGGAAGTATCCCCGGCGGAATTGCTCCACCGGAGAGCAAAATAGCTCCTGCCCAGGTTCCGCCTCGAGATGGCGGTGCTGCGTCCTGAAAATCTTCTTCTGATTTTTTCTAGGGCAAATGGCTTCATATAGCTGAAGGAGGGGGCCGGAGGCCTGCCATGGGCCCCACAAGCTTGGGGGGCGCGCCCAGAGGGGTAGTGGCTGCCTGGTGGGTCCCCTCCTATTGATTCTTTCGCCCGTATTTTTTATATATTCCAAAATAATTCTTCATAAATTTTTAGGTCATTTGGAGTTGTGTAGAATAGCTATCTCTATTTCACCCCTTTCCGGTCCAGAATTCCAGCTGCCAGCATTCTCCCTCTTCATGTGAATCTTGCAAAATAAGAGAGAAAAGGCATAAGAATTGTACCATAAAGTGAAATAATGATAAAAAAACATAAGAATTATTAGTAGGAAATCATGATGTAAATTGGACGTGTCACAAGACCCTAAGCTTGGGGATGCACAAGGCACCCCAAGGTAATATTGAAGGAAGACCGAAGCGTCTAAGCTTGGGGATGCCCCGGATGGCATCCCCTCTTTCGTGTACAATCTATCGGTATCACTTGGAGCTATATTTTTATTCATCACATGATATGTGTTTTACTTGGAGCGTCTTGTGCCATAGTTTTCTTTTTTTGTTTGGTTTTTAGTTTGCCACAATCATCTTTGCTGAACACACCTTTTTGAGAGGGACACACATTATTCGTGATTTGTTAGAATACTCTATGTGCTTCACTTATATCTTTTGAGCTAGGCAGTTGCTCTAGTGCTTCGCTTATATCTTTTAGAGCACAGCGGTGGTTATATTTTAAAAAAAATAGTTGCACTCTCATGCTTTTTTTTGACCATTGAAACAGTAGGAAAGGCTCCTACTTCAAATATATTAAAAGAATAAGTATGTTACATATTTACATCCGATACCCCCTTGTCACTAAGGGCACATGGGGTAAGGTAAAAAACAAATGCAGAAGGATCACACTATCCTATGGACACAACAAAGGAAGTAAAAAGCTGTTTTTTGGGTTCAGAAACTCTAAAGCTCATGCTTCACTTATATCTTTTTGAGAGTCTAATAAATAGTAATGGTAATATGCACGGGTTATGAATTTGGTCCTAATATGATAGGTATTCAAGAGGGATATAATAAAAACTTTCATGTAGATCACTGAATATGATAAGTTTGATTCCTTGCAATAGTTTTGCGATATTAAGATGGTAATATGTGGGTGGTACTAGTAGATAATTGAGGTTTAGTAAGAATATTGGTGTTAAGGTTTGTGATTCCCGAAGCATGCACGTATGGTCTATCGTTATGCTAAGAAGTTGGAGCATGATTTATTCTTGATTGTCTTCCTTTGTGTGGCGGTCGGGGGCGCGCGATGGTTAACTCCTACCAACCTCCCCCCTAGGGGCATGCATAGTAGTACTTTTCTTCGAGGGCTAATAAACTTCCCCAATAAGTATGTGAGTTCTTTATGACTAATGTGAGTCCATGGATTATACGCACTCTCACCTTTCCGCAATTTGCTAGCCTCTTGGATACCGTGCATTGCCCTTTCTTACCTCGAGAGTCGGTGCAAACTTCGCCGGTGCATCCAAACCCTGTGATATGATACGCTCTATCACACATAAGCCTCTTTATATCTTCCTCAAGACAGCCACCATACCTACCTATCATGGCATTTCCATAGCCATTCCGAGATATATTGCCATGCAACTTCCACCGTTTCATTTATATGACACACATCATCATTGCCATATTGCTTTGCATGATCATATAGCTGACATAGTATTTGTGGCTCAGCCACCGTTCATCATTTTCATACATGTTACACTAGCATCATTGCACATCCAGATACACTGCCAGAGGCATTCATATAGGGTCATATCTGTTCTAGTATCGAGTTGTAATTTTGAGTTGTAAGTAAATAGAAGTGTGATTATCATCATTATTAGAGCATTGTCCCAGTGAGGAGATTAAAAAAAAGAGGCCAAAAAGAGCCCAGCAAAAAAATGAGAGAAAAAGAGAGAAGGGGCAGTTTTACTATCTTTTCCATACTTGTGCTTCAAAGTAGCACCATGTTTTTCATATAGAGAGTCTCCTATGTTGTCACTTTCATATACTAGTGGGAATTTTTCATTATAGAACTTGGCTTGTATATTCCGATGATGGGCTTCCTCACATGCCTGAGGTCTTCATGAGCAAGCAAGTTGGATGCACACCCACTTAGTTTTTATTTTGAGCTTTCGTACACTTATAGCTCTTAGTGCATCCATTGCATGGCAATCCCTACTCCTCGCATTGACATCAATTGATGGGCATCTCCATGGCCCGTTGATTAGCCTCGTCGATGTGAGACTATCTTCCTTTTTTGATTTCCCCTTATTAATCTCTATCATCATATTCTATTCCACCCATAGTGCTATATCCATGGCTTGCGCTCATGTATTGCGTGGGGGTTGAAAAGCTGAAGCGCATTAAAAAGTATGACTTTGTAGGGATAACTTTCTTTAGCATTTTTATTTTGAAAAGCATGATTGTTTGATCGTATGCCTGAGTATTGATGTCTTTATATCAAAATATAGACTATTGCTTTGAATCATTCGGATCTTAATATTCATACCGTAGAAGAGATTACTTGATGAATATGTTAGGTAGCATTCCACATCAAAAAATCTGTTTTTATCATTTACCTACTCGAGGACGAGCAGGAATTAAGCTTGGGGATGCTTGATACGTGTCCAACGTATCTATAATTTTTGATTGTTCCATGTTATTATAGTATCAATCTTGGATGTTTATTATGCAATTACATGCAATTATATATCATTTTTTGGGACTAACCTATTAACCTAGTGCCCAGTGCCAGTTGCTGTTTTTTGCCTATTTTTGGCTTTTCAGAAAATCAATACTCCCTCTGTTCGTTTATATAGTGAGCATAGTTTCGAGCGTAGATACCAATGTGTGCGCTGGCGTTGAAATTTGGACGAAAATAGCCCCGCCTCGGCTGTCTATCCACTTGCCCATCCCAGTAGATAAAAATGGAGGGAATCTAAGTTGGAGAAGGAAGCCATAGCGCCGGAGAAGTAAATCGCAGCGAGCCGTCGCAGCATGGTCTCACCGGCGGCGAGCGGACGCAGCTTGGTCACGCTGGCCGCCTGCCCTTCGCAGACGTTCGGCTGGCAAGCAAACACCGGCTGCGGACACGGAGACATAGGTCGCGGACGCGGTGGCGGCGGCCGCAGACGTGGGGATGCAGGACACGGACCTTCTCCTACAGCGATAGCGACCACGACCTTCTTCCTCTGCCTAACGCCATTTCACCCATCTGAAAGTTTGAATGAGTTTGCCGGGATGACATCAAGATTCAAGAGTACTAGTACGTTGACATTTTCGATGAACAGAGGACGAACTCCTGAGCAAGTGCATGCTGAAGCTGAGTGCGAGCTTGAACTTGAAGAAGTCGAAGTGCGGGCCACCGTGAGTGTGTATTCAAAGTCTCGAGCGCACCGAACCCACCGGCGAGGAGCTAATCGTCGAGGTAGTTGTTCGCGAGCCCCAGCACGGCGACCCCGGGGCCCTGAGGAGCGTGGTGGGGAGCAACCCGCAAGCGCTTTGTCACAGAGATTGAGCTCCTCGAGCCCCTCGCGTAGGATGCATCCAGAAGTGCGCCGGAGATGTCGTTGCCGGCGAGCGAGAGCACGTGGAGCTCGGTCACATTAAGCAGCAGCGTCGGAGGTAGGCTATTCCCGGAGAGGTCATGCTGGCGCAGGTGCTCGACGCGGGCTAGCTCGGCGGGTAGCAACCAGGCGAGCTGCAGGCCGGCGAGGATGAGGCAGATGACCCGCGACCCCGCCGCAGCTAGAGATGCGTTCATGCCGAGCAGAGATCCTCCGATACCGTTCGTCCCGGGCACGACGGAGACTGCTGCGGTGGAGTTTTTGTTGCCATTGCCGTCGGCGGCGGAGGTGCCGTTTTGACGTTGACGGAGGGAAGGAGCCGATGCGTTCGGGAGACGGGGATAAAGCGAGGACGCGATGCGTGTGTGCTGGGCAGGTTTATTTCCGTCCAAAAAACAGCCGAGCAGCAAATGCGCACTACATATCGGAATATTCCCTAAAAAATTATACGCACTATATATTGGAATAGAGGGAGTATCAAACAGAGTCCAAACGGAGAAAAAACTTTGGATTAATTTTTTCTGGACCAGAAGGGACCCTCGAAGGTTCGAAAGAAGATCAGAAGAGCCACCAGGGAGCGACAAGCTCGGGAGGCGCGCCCAGGGAGGTAGGCGCGCCCCCAGCCTTGTGGGCCCCTGATGACCCTCAAGTATAGGGGATCAATCGTAGTCCTTTCGATAAGTAAGAGTGTCGAACCCAATGAGGAGCAGAAGGAAATGACAAGTGGTTTTCAGCAAGGTATTCTCTGCAAGTGCTGAAAGTAGCGGTAACAGATAGTTTCGGTAGCAAGATAATTCGTAACAAGTAACAAGCAACAAGTATAATAAAGTGCAGCAAGGTGGCCCAATCCTTTTTATAGCAAAGGACATGCCGAAACGATCTCTTATAATAAGCAAAGCATTCTTGAGAACACACGGGAATCTCATCTAGTCACTTTCATCATGTTTGTTTGATTCGCGTTTGCTACTTTGATAAATTGATATGTGGGTGGACCGGTGCTTGGGTGTTGTTCTTACTTGAACAAGCCTCCCACTTATGATTACCTCCTCTCGCAAGCATCCGCAACTACGAAAGAAGATATAACCATAGCATGAAACATATGGATCCAAATCAGCCCCTTACGGAATAGTGCATAAACTAGGGTTTAAGCTTCTGTCACTCTAGCAACCCATCATCTAATTACTACTCCACAATGCACTTAGGCCCAAAGATGGTGAAGTGTCATGTAGTCGACATCCACATGACACCACTAAAGGAAGCAACAACATACATGTCAACAAAATATTGAACGAATACCAAATTCACATGATTACTTATGACAAGACTTCTCCCATGTCCTCAAGAACAAAAGTAACTACTCACAAATCATATTCATGTTCAAGATCAGAGGGGTATTGAATAGCATTAAGGATCAGAACATATAATCTTTCACCAAATAAACCAACTAGCATCAACTACAAGATGTAATCAACACTACTAGCAACCCACAGGTACCAATCTGAGGTTTTGAGACAAAGATTGAATACAAGAGATGAACTAGGGTTTGAGATGAGATGGTGCTAGTGAAGATGTTGATGAAGATTGGTCCTCCCACGATGAGAAGATCATTGGTGATGTCGATGGCTTCGATTTCCCCCTCCTGGAGGGAAGCATAAGTATCCCCGGTGGAATCACTCCGCCGGAGAGCAAAATAGCTCCTGTCCAGGTTCCGCCTCGAGACGACAGCGCTTCGTCCCTAAAGTCTTCTCTATAATTTTTTTAGGGCAAAAGACCTTATATAGCAGAAGGAGGGGGCCAGAGGCCAGCCAGGGGCCCCACAAGGCATCAGGGCGCGCCCGGGGGGGCCGCGCCCTGTTGCCTTGTGGGTAACTGGTGGGTCCCCTCCATTATTTCTTCTTTCCAGTATTTTTTATATATTCAATAAAAAAAATCTCCGTGAAATTTCAAGTCAATTGGAGCTCTGTAGAATAGGTATCTCTGATGTAGCTATTTCAGGTCCAGAATTCCAGCTACCGGTATTCTCGCTCTTCATATAAATCTTGCAAATTAAGTGAGAAAAGGCATAAGAATTGCATCATAATGTGAAATAACTATCAAATACAATATAAATAATAGTAGAACATCATGATGCAAATTGGATGTATCAACTCCCCCAAGCTTAGACCTCACTTGTCCTCAATCGAAAACTGAAATCGATAATTATAACAGCAATATATCATCATAAAACTTCTCATGAAAAAGTGACAATTCAATCACAAGTTAAAGTATGAACTATAAACCTAATTGAAAACTAACAAACTATGATCTCAGTCACTGAAGCAATTGCAATTCATCATATTATCAAAAAGAGTCTATGTAAGAGCTTTGTTTTAGCAAGTTCACATACTCAACTATCATTTAGTCTTCTATGATTGCTGACACTCACGGCATACTTATGGAGCAAAAGTATCAATCAGACACATAGAAAGATAGGGGCTTATAGTTTCGCCTCCCAACGTATTTACCTCAAGGGTAATGTCAACAATAAGAACTCATGATCACCTACATCCAACTGGATATATATATCTGGATCAATCCCCACCACATGATGCTTGCCAAGAAAGAAAATAAAAATGGAATAGAAGGGAATACTATTGACTCTTGCATGAAAGTAAATACATAAAGTAAACGATAGGTGTGACACCCCCGACTCGACCGTGCACTAATCATACACGCAAATGCGCACGATCAAGATCAGAGATTCACGGGAAGCTATCACAACACAACTCTAGACACAAATTAAAGTCGTATAGCTTTATATTACAAGCCAGGCTATGAAGGCTCGAATACATAAGTCAGCGAAAGCAACAATATCTGAGTACAGATATAATTAGACAAGTTTGCCTTAAGAAGGCTGAGCAAAACAACGATATCTAGATCGGAAAGGAGCAGGCCTCCTGCCTAGGAGCCTCCGAACTACTCCTGGTCGGCGGTCTCCACGTAGTAGTAGGCTCCGTCGGGGTAGTAGTAGTCATCGGCGGGATCAGCTATCTCCGGGACTTCGTCATCTGATTGCAGCAATCGGGTAGGGGGGAAAAGATAGCAAAGCAATCGTGAGTAGTCATTCAAAGTACTCGCAAGACTTACATCAGATCTATGCTAAGTATGCATCGGTATCAAAGGGAAGGGGCTGTATCTGTGGACTAAACTGCAGAAATGCCAGAATAGAGGGGAAGACATAGCCTATCGAAGACTAGCATCTTGCAGCATTAGAAGAGTGCAGATTAGCATATTATAAAGTAATAAGTAAGTAGTAGCAACGCCCAGAGATCCTTCCACGACTCCCTGCGAGAAAGCAATACCGGAGCCAACATATTATTAAGCACCACAAGTATCCAGTTCTAGTTGTAGTAGATCGGGATACAACTCCGAGCATCCTGTTACCATGGACACGGCTATTCAAATAGATAACTTCCCTATAGGGGTGCACCAACTTACCGAACACGCTTGATTAACTCCGGTCAGACACACTTTTTGGGTCATGTCCGGCCTCGGCTGATCGACACACCGTAGTCCTACCTGGGCTCAACAAAGAGGCCAGCACACCGGTCTAAATCCAAAGTGCAAAGGGGTCATGGGCCAATCGTCCTAAGCACTCCTGCGCGTTGTGTATGCGGCCGGGAGCAGACCCACCCCCTTAATACAAGCGTAGGCGGTTACTGTCCAACCCAGCACACGCCACTCAATTGCTGACGTTTGAGAGCTTTCGGAAGAATCGTATGACGCCGAGTGCCCACTTTTATTCCCGCATGGTGGTCAGTGCGTAAAAGGCCAGAGGCCTACTCAGATCACATATCCAAATCCATTAGTGTGTTGGGAGCTCGCGGTGACGATCAGTGCTCCTGTCTCCCCATCTCGCGGACTTACGGCAAGGGCCAGGCCCATCCCTCTCTAGGGCGGTCTGCCTGCCTGGCCGTGCCGCGTAATTATCTCGCGGGTATCCTCCAGGTCAACCCGACTTCACAAGAGACTATCGGGAACTCAGGTCCACCTCTACCGGGGTGGTACCGCCTGTCCCTTCAGTCCCGCGGAAACAGTAAACGGGGAACAGGTAAAGGTAACAGTGTGTCCGTAACATCAAGGGGGAAATCCGAGTAATTGATGACCCACAAGTATAGGGGATCAATCGTAGTCCTTTTGATAAGTAAGAGTGTCGAACCCAATGAGGAGCAGAAGGAAATGACAAGCGGTTTTCAGCAAGGTATTTTCTGCAAGCACTAAAATTATCGGTAACGAGTAGTTTGATAGTAAGATAATTTGTAACAAGTGAAAAGTAGCAATAGTAACAAAGTGTGCAGCAAGGTGGCACAATCCTTTTTATAGTAAAGGACAAGCCGGAACAATCTCTTATAATAAGTAAAGCTTTCTCGAGGACACATGGGAATTTCATCTAGTCACTTTCATCATGTTGGTTTGATTCCCGTTCGCTACTTTGATAATTTGATATGTGGGTGGACCGGTGCTTGGGTGCTGTTCTTACTTGAACAAGCCTCCCACTTATGATTACCCCCTCTCGCAAGCATCCGCAACTACGAAAGAAGAATTAAGATAACTCTAACCATAGCATTAAACATATGGATCCAAATCAGCCCCTTACGGAATAGCGCATAAACTAGGGTTTAAGCTTCTGTCACTCTAGCAACCCATCATCTAATTACTACTCCACAATGCATTCCCTTAGGCCCAAAGATGGTGAAGTGTCATGTAGTCGACGTTCACATGACACCACTAAGAGAATCAACAACATACATATCAACAAAATATCGAACGAATACCAAATTCACATGATTACTTGTGACAAGACTTCTCCCATGTCCTCAAGAACAAAAGTAACTACTCACACATCATATTCATGTCCAAGATCAGAGGGGTATTAAATATCATAATAGATCTGAACATATAATCTTCCACTAAATAAACCAACTAGCATCAACTACATGATGTAATCAACACTACTAGCAACCCACAGGTACCAATCTGAGGTTTTGAGACAAAGATTGAATACAAGAGATGAACTAGGGTTTGAGATAAGATGGTGCTGATGAAGATGTTGATGAAGATTGGTCCTCCCATGATGAGAGGATCGTTGGTGATGTCGATGGCGACGATTTCCCCCTCCCAGAGGGAAGTATCCCCGACAGAATCGCTCCGTCGGAGAGCAAAATAGCTCCTGCCCAAGTTCCGCCTCGAGACGGCGGCGCACCATCCCAAAAGTCCTCTCTATATTTTTTCTAGGGAAAAATGACTTATATACCAGAAAATGGGGGCCAGAGGCTAGCCAGGGGCCCCACGAGCCACCAGGGCGCGCCCAGGGGGGTAGCGCGTGCTACTTGTAGCTTGCATTGGTATTTTCCCCGAAGAGGAAGGGATGATGCTACACAGTAGAGATAAGTATTTCCCTTAGTTATGAAACCAAGGTTATCGAACCAGTAGGAGAATCATGCAACACCTCATTAGCAGATCCTGCACACAAACAACAAATCCTTGCACCCAACGCAAACGAGGGGTTGTCAATCCCTCAGCGGTCAATTGCAAGATTAAATTGTATGTGATAGATAGATAGATTGAAACAAAAATACAAAATAAAATAAATAAAAGAAAATGGCAGCAATATTTTTAGGGTTTTATTAATATGATTTAGATAGACCCGGGGGCCATAGTTTTCACTAGAGGCTTCTCTCAAGAAAATAGCATACGGTGGGTAGACAAATTACTGTTGGGCAATTGATAGAAAAGCAAATAATCATGACGATATCCAAGGCAATGATCATGTATATAGGCATCATGTCCGAGACAAGTAGACCGACTCCTGCCTGCATCTACTACTATTACTCCACACATCGACCGCTATCCAGCATGCATCTAGTGTATTAAGTCCATAAACAACGGAGTAACGCCTTAAGAACGATGACATGATGTAGACAAGATAAACTCACGTATGAATAAACCCCATCTTTTTACCCTTAATAGCAATGATACATACGTGTCATGTCCTTTTCTGTCACTGGGATTGAGCACCGCAAGATCGAACCCATTACAAAGCACCTCTTCCCATGGCAAGATAAATCAATCTAGTTGGCCAAACCAAATCAATAGATCGGAGAAGAAATACGAAGCTATAATAATCATGCATAAAAGAGTGCAGCAAAGACTCAAATAATATTCATGGATAATCTGATCATAAACTCACAATTCATCGGATCCCAACAAACACACCGCAAAAAGTGATTACATCGGATAGAACTCCAAGAACATCGAGGAGAACATTGTATTGAAGATCAAAAAGAGAGAAGAAGCCATCTAGCTACTAACTATGGACCCGAAGGTCTGTGGTAAACTACTCACGCATCATCGGAGAGGCAGCAAGGTTGATGTAGAGCCCCTCTGTGATCGATTCCCCCTCCGGCGGAGTACCGGAGAAGGCCTCCAGATGGGATCTCTCGAGAACAGAAAATTGCGGCGGCGGAAAAAGTATTTCGTGGACTCCCCTAAGGGTTTCTGATTTTTCCTGAATTTATAGTGGTGGAATTAGGTCAAACGGAGCTCGATGGGCCCCACAAGGTACCAGGGCACGCCTGCCCCCCCCCCCCAGGCGCGCCCTGGTGCCTCGTGGGAACCTCCTGGGGCTTCTGGCCTCCTCCCGAAGCTTCTAGTGTTTATCTTGTCCAGAAAAAAATCTCCAAAAAGTTTCGTGGCATTTGGACTTCGTTTGGTATTGATTTTCTGTAAAACAAAAACAGGGCAGAAAACATCAACTGGCATTGGGCACTAAGTTAATAGGTTAGTCTACAAAAATGATATATAATTGTTGTAAATGCATATAAAAACATCCAAGATTGATAATATAACAGCATGGAACAATCAAAAATTATAGATACGTTGGAGACGTATCAGCATCCCCAAGCTTAATTCCTGCTCGTCCTCGTGTAGGTAAATGATAAAAACAGAATTTTTGATTTGGAATGTTGCCTACCATATTCATCACATATTCTTTTCTTTTGTAGCATGGACATTGGACTTGAATGATTCAAAGCAATAGTCTATAATTTGACATGAAGATATAAATACTCAAGCATGCTAAAAAGCAACCATGTCTTTCAAAATATCAACGCTAAAGAAAGTTATCCCTAGCCCATTATGCTCAATCATTGATCCATTCATGAAACACACTCAAATATTAGCTATATCCAATGCACAAGTATGACAATAGTGCTCTCTAGTTGGTGCTTTATAAGAGAAGATGGAGACTCAAATAAAAATAAAATTGCATAAAAGTAAATAGATAGGCCCTTCGCAGAGGGAAGCAGAGATTTGTCAAATGTGCCAGAGCTCAAGGCTGAAATTAAACAAAATGACCAAGAATTCGCGTTATTTTCCATGCTAGACACATCATAGGTGGTTCCCAAACAGAAAGTAAAGTTTATTTCCTTTCCACCATTCTTTCACAATCCATGGCTAGCCGTATCCACGGGTGACCTCCAAACCAACACTTTCCAAGGAATTTTGTTGTTATTAATTTTGATTTCATTGCGGGGCTGGGCATCCCTATTACCAACCATCGTCTCGTGCAATGACAAGTGAATAAACACTCATCATGAGAATAACACACCTAGCATGGAAAATAATGGCCACCCCCTGCCGCTTCATGAGCGGTACGGGCACACAAAACGGAAAAATTATTGTGAAGATTAGAGTTGGCACACGCAAATTTACTTGGAACGGCATTGAAATACCGCATATAGGTAGATATAGTGGACTCATTTGGCACAACTTGGGTTTAAGGGTTTTGGATGCACAAGCAGTATTTTCGCTTAGTACAAATGAAGGCTAGCAAATAGATTGAGAAGCAACCAACCAAAAAACGAAAACGGTCATAAACATGCATTAAACATAACTAACATCGAATAATGCACCATAAGTAGGATATAATTTCTTTGCATAACTATTGACTTGATGTGCATGCATAGGGAATCACAAACCTTAACACTAATATTCTTACTAAATCCTAATTACTCACTAACATGACTCACATATTATCATTTCCATATCGCAAAACTATTGCAAGGAATCACACTTATCATATCCAATGATCTATATGAAAGTTTTTATTATATCCCTCTTGAATATTCATCACTTTGGAACTAAATTCATATCTTGTGCAAATTACCGTTACTATTGTCAACTCTCAAAAAGATTTAAGTGAAGCATGAGAGTGCAAATATTTCTTCAAAATTTTAATCTTATCAATTCTCAAAATAATATAAGTGAAGCATGAGAATTCATTTCTTCAAAATTTTAATCTTGTCAATTCTCAAAATAATATAAGTGAAGCATGAGAGTTTATTTCTTCAAAATATAGCCACCACCGTGCTCAAAAAGATTTAAGTGAAGCACTAGAGCAACTGGCTAGCTCAAAAAATTTAAGTGAAGCACATAGAGTATTCTAACAAATGATGATAAACGTGTGGCTCTCTCAAGATAGGTGTGTTCAGCAAAGATGATTGTGACAAACTAAAAACCAAACAAAGCAAAGACTCATATAATACAAGACGCTCCAAGCAAAACACATATCATGTGACGAATAAAAATATAGCTCCAAGTAAAATTACCGATGGTTGGTAGAAGAAAGAGGGGATGCCTTCCGGGGCATCCCCAAGCTTAGACGCTTGAGTCTTCCTTGAATATTACCTTGGGGTGCCTCGGGCATCCCCAAGCTTAGGCTTTTGCTACTCCTTATTCCTTCATCCATCGTGATCTCACCCAAAACTTGAAAACTTCAATCACACAAAACTCAACAAAAGCTTCGTGAGATCCGTTAGCATAACAAAATAAATCACTACTTTAAGTACTGTTGCAAACCCATTCATATTTTATTTTTGCATTATACCTACTGTACTCTAACTTCACCATGGCTTATACCCCCCGAGACAATCCATAGATTCATCAAAACAAGCAAGTAGTGCATCAAAAACAGAATCTGTCAAAAACAGAACAGTCTGTAGCAATCTATTTAAAATACATACTTATGTAACTCCAAAAATTCTGAAAAATTAGTAAAACGTGGGAAATTCATATACCAATACTTTGTAAAAATTTCAGATTTTTCTCACGCTCCAGTACAGAAAAACAATTTGGGCACTGGACGCAAAACTTTCTGTTTTCCAAACAGCATCAATTATACTATCTTCCAAATCATCCCAAAGGCTTTACTTGGCACAAACACTAATTCAAAACACAAAAAAACAATCATACCAGTAGCATAAAAGTGAAAACACACAATAACAGAAAAAATTTATTTTATTCATTGGATTGCCTCCCAACAAGCGCTATTGTTTTATGCCCCTTAGCTAGGCATAAGTTTCAAGTATTGTCATCTTTCTTCTTCTTATCCAAAGGTGCACTTTTATCAAGGGGTTTTTCAAAGGTAATATGAAATATATCATCCATAGAAATTTTGGCATTAGCAAGTTGTCCATCTTTAAATCCCTCTTGATTACCGGCTACAATCCAAGAGTATTGTCTATTGACGCTATTGAAAACTTGTTGGATTATATTCAAAGGAGGAACTTCCTTTTTAATATTCTCATCAAAGATGTGGTCATTGCGGAACAAATATCTCAGCAAGTAATAATTATTATAAAGGATCTCATCTATTACCGGTTTTTCACGGCTCATACCATAAAAATCAAAGATTTCCCTAGCTTCTTGCACTATATGATCAAATTCATTCATGAGAACAAGGGTAGCTATTTTCTTAGCTCTAGGATCTTTTATAACCGGTAACTCATAAAACAATCTTTGCAAAGTAGGATGGGTGCGAATGAATCTTCTTTCAAGTTTAAGAACAAGTGCGGAAATAGCATCAGCATAATTATTAGTTTCTTTAAGTATAGGTGCACCATCAAAAGCCAAGGTCCCAATGCAATTAAAGAATTCTTGGATGACACTTTTTCCTATAACATTACCATGTCCCAACACAAAAGTTTTAGCATCAAGATTGGTAGAACTTCCCTTTTCAGGAGTTTCACCATCATCGGTTTCCGTCATGCCAAAATCACTCATGATAACAAGTTTCAAGCAAACGAATAAGCAAACAAGAAAAAAGGCAAACGAAAAATATTTTTGTGTTTTTGTAAAAACATTTTAGAAGTGTGGGACATGAAAATGAGAGGCAAATGGCAAATAAAGTAAATGCAAGGAGATGAGAGTTTATGCAAAGGTACTTGATAGATGTTGATGATGTCTCCCCGGCAACGGCGTGAGAAATTCTTCCTGCTACTTGTAGCTTGCGTTGGTTTTTTCCTCGAAGAGGAAGGGATGATGCAGCATAGTAGAGATAAGTATTTCCCTCAGTTATGAAACCAAGGTTATCGAACCAGTAGGAGAATCACGCAACACCTCGTTAGCAGCACCTGCACACAAACAACAAATCCTTGCACCCAACGCAAACGAGGGGTTGTCAATCCCTCGGCGGTCAATTGCAAGATTAAATTGTATGTGATAGATAGATAGATTGAAACAAAAATACAAAATAAAATAAATAAAAGAAAATGGCAGCAATATTTTTAGGGTTTTAGTAATATGATTTAGATAGACCCGGGGGCCATAGTTTTCACTAGAAGCTTCTCTCGAGAAAATAGCATACGGTGGGTAGACAAATTACTGTTGGGCAATTGATAGAAAAGCAAATAATCATGACGATATCCAAGGCAATGATCATGTATATAGCCATCACGTCTGAGACAAGTAGACCGACTCCTGCCTGCATCTACTACTATTACTCCACACATCGACCGCTATCCAGCATGCATCTAGTGTATTAAGTCTATAAAGAACGGTGTAACGCCTTAAGAACGATGACATGATGTAGACAAGATAAACTCACGTATGAATAAACCCCATCTTTTTACCCTTAATAGCAATGATACATACGTGTCATGTCCCTTTTTGTCACTGGGATTGAGCACCAAAAGATCGAACCCATTACAAAGCACGTCTTCCCATGGCAAGATAAATCAATCTAGTTGGCAAAACCAAATCAATAGATCGGACAAGAAATACGAAGCTATAATAATCATGCATAAAAGAGTGCAGCAAAGACTCAAATAATATTCATGGATAATCTGATCATAAACTCACAATTCATCGGATCCCAACAAACACACCGCAAAAAGTGATTACATCGGATAGAACTCCAAGAACATCGAGGAGAACATTGTATTGAAGATCAAAAAGAGAGAAGAAGCCATCTAGCTACTAACTATGGACCCGAAGGTCTGTGGTAAACTACTCACGCATCATCGGAGAGGCAGCAAGGTTGATGTAGAGCCCCTCCGTGATCGATTCCCCCTCCGGCGGAGTACCGGAGAAGGCCTCCAGATGGGATCTCTCGAGAACAGAAACTTGAGGCGGCAAAAAAAGTATTTCGTGGACTCCCCTAAGGATTTCTGATTTTTCCTGTATTTATAGTGGTGGAATTAGGTCAAACGGAGTTCTGTGGGCCCCACGAGGTACCAGGGCGTGCCTGCCCCCCCCCCCCAGGCGCGCCCTGGTGCCTCGTGGGCACCTCCTGGGGCTTCTGGCCTCCTCCTGAAGCTTCTAGTGTTTATCTTATCCAGAAAAAAATCTCCAAAAAGTTTCGTGGCATTTGGACTTCGTTTGGTACTGATTTTCTGTAAAACAAAAACAGGGCAGAAAACAGCAACTGGCACTGGGCACTAAGTTAATAGGTTAGTCTCCAAAAATGATATATAATTGTTGTAAATGCGTATGAAAACATCCAAGATTGATAATATAACAGCATGGAACAATCAAAAATTATAGATACGTTGGAGACGTATCAACGCGCCCTGGTGCCTCGTGGGCACCTGGGTGGCCCCCTCTGGTACTTCTTGCTTCCAGTATTTTTTATTTATTCCAAAATAATTCTCCGTGAAATTTTAGCTCATTTGGAGATGTGCACAATAGGTATCTCTGACATAGCTTTCTCAGGTCCAGAATTCCAGCTGCCGGCAATCTCCCTCCTTGTGTAAATCTTTCATATTAAGAGAGAAAAGGCATTAGAATTGCTCCACAAAGTGTTATATTGATTAAAAACACTATAAATAACAGTAACAAAACATGATGCAAAATGGACATATCAACTCCCCCAAACTTAGACCTCGCTTGTCCTCAATCGAAAGCCGATATCGATAATCATGTCCACATGTTTAGAGAGAGAGGTGTCGATAAAAACAAAATACGGACATAGTAGCATCATGATCATTATTATAATAGCAATATTTATTATCATATAACTTCTCATGAGCAAGTGACAATTCATCACAACAATGAAGTATAAGGCATAAACTTTCTTGAAAACTAACAAACTATGTTCTCAGTCAACAATGCAATTGCAATTCATCATATTTTCAGGAAGGGTCTCATGTAGGAGCTTTTTAGCAAGTCCACATACTCAACCATCATTTAGTCTTCTATGATTGCTAACACTCACGACATATATATGGAGCAAAAAGTTTCAGCCAGACACATAGAAAGATAGGGGCTTATAATTTCGCCTCCCAACTCGTTCACCCCAAGGGTGATGTCAACAATAATAACTCATGATCACTCATATCCAACTGGATATATATATGCCAAGATCTTTCCCCACCACATGATGCTTACAAAAGAGAAAAATAAAAAAAAGGAATAGAGGAGAACACTATTGACTCTTGCATAAAAAGTAAATACATGAAAGTAAAAGATAGGCCCTTCGCAGAGGGAAGCAGAGGTTGTCATGCGCTTTTTGTTGTTGGATGCACAAGCTCTTAATGCAAAGGAATGTCACTTTATATTGCCCCTTGTGATATCAACCTTTATTATGCAGTCTGTCGCTTTTATTTCTTTACCATCACAAGTTCGTACAAAGCTTATTTTCCCTTACAATAAAAGTTCAGACATATTTAGAGGCAATTTTTATTGCTTTTTGCACCGATGACAACTTACTTGAAGGATCTTATTCAATCCATAGGTAGATATAGTGGACTCTCATGACATGAAACTGGGTTTAAGGGTTTTGGATGCACAAGTAGTATCTCTACTTGGTGCAGATTTTTGGCTAGCAAAGGTATTGAGCAAGCACCACATGTTGGAGGATCTATAACAATATAACTTCTATGTGAATATAAGCAAACATAATTCATTACGTTGTCTACCTTGTCCAACGTCAACAATTTGACATAAAATACTTAATGGGGGCTCACAATCATAAAAGATGTCCAAGATAGTATATTTGCATGTGAATCTTCTCTGCCCTATTAATTCTTTCATGAATTGCATCATTGACTAATGTTATGTTTGTTAACTTCCAATAAATTTTACCACTTATACTTTTCTCTATGTAATGTCATTACTTTCCATAATATTAGCATATGATCTTTTTCATTATTTTCATTGCTAAGATTGAAACATGAAAGTAAAGAAGTAAAAACTAAAACTACTCTTTATTATAGAACTCTCAACTCGATTACATAGATAGATAGATCACGAAACTAACACTCGAAAATAGATCATACTAAACTTTTATTCACCTAGATCACGAAATAACTAAGGATCGAACTAAAATAGGTAAAGATGATAAAAGTGATGGTGATACGATACTGGGGCACCTCCCCCAAGCTTGGCACAAGCCAAGGGGAGTGCCCATACCCATGTGCTCAAGTGTCCTTCTTCGGAGATGGTGGTGGTGATGAAGTGGTGGGCTTGTCCTCCGGCTTCCATGGCATAGGTTCCCCATCATAAAAAGATGAACAAGTCTCCGGAGTCCTGAAACTTGCAGCTAAACTCATACCTTTGAATCTTGCCTCATACTCATTGTTTTGATTTTGAAGATCATAGATTTGGCCTTGGAGATAGTCGATTCATTCATTGAGCTTGAAGATGATGTCCCCCATCGATCGGTTATCCACCTTGCGATCACGGGTAAACTCCGTGATCATGGAGTGGTTGGCGCTGAGTCCACGTTCCACCATCCCTTGGCACTTGAAGATCTCCTGCTCCACCGCTTCGAGCCTGGACTCCACGCTCCCGGTCTTCTTGGGTCCTTGCACATCCCGGATGTGAAGCACCCCCTCACGCATCTCAATGGCCTGAGGGTGTTTCATCACCTCCGGTAGGTAAGGATTGATGACCTTCTCATAGAACTTGTCCTTTGAAGAGCTAGGTGGAGCCATAGCAATCTAGATCTGTCAGAAAAATAGCACGAAACAAGAACAGAGGAGATTTCTGCGATACGGTGGTCAAAACGTTCGGGAATATATATAAAGAAATTTTATCTTGCAAAACAAGTGATCCAGGAGAAAACAGAGTCGGGAAGGCTCACGTGGGGCCCACGAGCCACCAGGGCGGGTGGCGCGCCGTGGTTCCTCGTGGGCACCAGGTGGGTCCCCTCAGCTGTTTCTTATTTTTGTATTTTTCTAATATTCCAAAACTGACAGAAAATATTTTTATGGAATTTTTGGAGTCGGTTTACTTACCGTATCACATACCTACCCCTTTTCAGTGTTCTGGAGCATTCCAGAAGGTCTCTCTTATGTATTCTTCAGGTGTAATTGTTTCAATAATATTAGTTTCAACATTAATGGGGGTACCTGAAATATAGTGCTTAATTCTTTGCCCATTCACCACTCTCGGATTAGTGCCTTCGGAGTTGTTTATTTTGATGGCTCTGGAGTGATAAACTTCTTCGATGATATACGGTCCTTCCCATTTAGAGAGAAGTTTTCCTGCAAAGAATCTCAAACGAGAATTGTACAATAGAACTTGCTCACCCACTTTAAATTCCCATTTTTGAATTCTTCTATCATGCCACCTTTTAACTTTTTTTTAAACAATTTGGCATTTTCATAAGCCTGGGTTCTCCATTCATCTAATGAGCTAATATCAAATAACCTCTTTTCTCTGGCAAGTTTAAAATCATAATTGAGTTCTTTAATTGCCCAATATGCTTTATGTTCTAACTCGAGAGGTAAGTGACATGCTTTTCCATAAACCATTTTATAAGGAGACATACCCATAGGATTTTTATAAGCAGTTCTATAAGCCCATAGTGCATCGTCAAGTTTCTTAGACCAATTCTTTCTAGATCTATTAACGGTTTTTTGCAAAATTAATTTTATTTCTCTATTGCTCAATTCTACTTGACCACTAGATTGAGGGTGATAGGGAGATGCAATTCTATGGTTGACATCATATTTAGCAAGCAATTTACGGAATGCACCATGAATAAAATGTGAACCACCATCAGTCATTAAATATCTAGGGACTCCAAACCTTGGGAAAATAACTTCTTTAAGCATTTTAATAGAAGTGTTATGATCAGTAATACTAGTTGGAATAGCTTCTACCCACTTAGTAATGTAATCAACAACAACTAAAATATATGTATACCCATTGGATTTAGGAAAAGGTCCCATATAATCAAATCCCCAAACATCAAATGGTTCAATAGCAAGTGAATAATTCATATGCATTTCCTGACATCTACCAACATTACCAATTCTTTGACATTCATCACAAGACAAGACAAACTTATGTGCATCCTTGAAAAGAGTAGGCCAATAAAAACCAGATTGCAATACCTCATGTACAGTTCTGTCTCCCGCATGGTGTCCTCCGTAAGCCTCGGAATACCACTTCCATAGGATTTGTTCCTGTTCATGCTCAGGTATACAACGTCTAATAATACCATCTACTCCTTCTGTATAAAGATGTGGGCCATCCTAGAAGTAATGTCTTAAATCATAGAAGAACTTTTTCTTTTGTTGGTATGTGAAACTAGGTGGTATAAATTTAGCAACAATATAATTAGCATAATCCGCATACCATGGAGTATTACGAGAAGCATTTATGACAGCTAATTGTTCATCAAGAAAATCATCATTAATAGGAAGTGGGTCATCAAGAACATTTCCCATTCTAGACAAATTATCTGCTACGGGATTCTCAGCTCCCTTTCTATCAGTAATATGCAGGTCAAATTCTTGTAGCAATAAAACCCACCTAATGAGTCTAGGTTTAGCATCTTTCTTTTCCATAAGATGTTTAATAGCAGCATGATCGGTGTGAATAATTACTTTAGAATCAACTATATAAGATCTGAATTTATCACATGCAAACACAACTGCTAGAAATTCTTTCTCAGTAGTAGCATAATTTCTTTGGGCACTGTCTAGAGTTTTACTAGCATAATGGATAACATTTAATTTTTTATCAACTCTCTGTCCTAGAACAGCACCAACAGCATAATCACTAGCATCACACATAATTTCAAAAGGCAAGTTCCAATCAGGTGGTTGAACAATAGGTGCAGTGGTTAAGGCTTTCTTAAGTGTTTCAAAGGCTTCTAGACAATCATCATCAAAAACAAATGGAACATCTTTTTGCAAAAGATTGGTAAGAGGCCTAGAAATTTTAGAGAAGTCTTTAATAAACCTTCTATAGAAACTAGCATGACCTAGGAAACTTCTTATACCTTTAATATCTTTAGGACATGGCATTTTCTCAATAGCATCAACCTTAGCTTTATCAACTTCAATACCTCTTTCAGAAATTTTATGCCCCAAGACAATACCTTCATTTACCATAAAGTGGCACTTCTCCCAGTTCAAGAAAAGATTAGTTTCTTCACATCTCTGCAAAACTCGATCAAGGTTGCTTAAGCAATCATCAAGAGAAGTTCCGTAAACAGAAAAATCATCCATGAAAACCTCAACAATCTTTTCACAAAAGTCAGAGAATATAGCAGTCATACATCTTTGAAAGGTAGCAGGTGCATTGCATAAACCAAAAGGCATACGTCTATAAGCATAAGTTCCAAAGGACAAGTGAAGGTGGTTTTCTCTTGATCGGGTTGTGATACGGGTATTTGAGAAAAACCAGAATAACCATCTAGGAAACAAAAGTGTGTATGCTTAGACAATCTTTCTAACATTTGATCAATAAAAGGTAAGGGGTAATGATCTTTTCTAGTAGCTTTATTTAATTTCTAAAATCAATTACCATCCTATAACCAGTTACAATTCTTTGTGGAATGAGTTCATTTTTATCATTAGGAACAACGGTAATGCCTCCTTTCTTAGGGACACAATGAACGGGACTTACCCATCTACTATCAGCTATGAGATAGATTATACCTGCTTCCAGGAGATTTAATATTTCAGTTCTTACCACCTCTTTCATCTTAGGATTTAATCATCATTGGGGCTCGACAACTGGTTTAGCATCAGGCTCCATATTAATTTTGTGCTGACATAGAGTGGGACTAATGCCCCTAAGATCATCAAGAGTATATCCAATAGCTCGGTGCTTCCTCAGAGTTTTAAGTAATCTCTTTTCTTCATATTCTGAAAGGTTAGCACTAATAATAACATGATATATCTTCTTTTCATCAAGATAAGCATATTTCAAAGTATCAGGCAATTGCTTCAATTCAAATACAGGATCACCCTTAGGCGGAGGAGGGCCTCCAAGAGTTTCAACAGGTAAATTGTGTTTAAGGATAGGTGGTTGATCAAAGAACATCTTATCTATTTCATTTCTTGCATTCATATGCATATCATTTTCATGGTCTAGGAAATATTGTTCTAACGGATCAGTAGAAGGTACGGCAATAGAAGCAAGACCAATAATTTCATCTTTACTAGGCAATTCTTTATCATGAGGTTGTCTACGAAACTTGGAGAAATTAAACTCATGAGACATACCACCAAAATTAACACTAACAGTTTCCTTAGCGCAATCAATCTTGGCATTAACAGTATTCAAGAAAGGTCTACCAAATATAATGGAACAAAAATCATCTTGTGGAGAACCGAGGACTAGAAAATCAGTAGGGTATTTTATTTTTCCAGACAAGACTTCAACATCTCTAACGATCCCAAGTGGTGTAATGGTATCTCTGTTTGCAAGCTTAATAGTAACATCAATGTCCTCTATTTCAACAGGAGCAATATCATTCATAATCTCTTGATATAAGGTAAACGGAATAACATTCACACTAGCACCCAAATCACATAAGCCATGATAACAATGATCTCCTATTTTAACTGAGACAACAGGCATGCCTACTACGGGTCGGTTTTTATCTTTAGGATCTGGTTTAGCAATTCTGGCTGCTTCATCACAGAGGTAAATAACATGCACATCTATATTATCGACCAAGAGCTCTTTAACCATAGCAACATTAGGTTCAACTTTAATTTGTTCAGAGGGTCTAGGTGCTGTAATATTACTTTTGTTAACCACAGTTGAAACTTTAGCATGTTCCTTAATCCTTACAGGAAAAGGTGGTTTCTTAATATAAGCAGTAGGCACAACTGGATCAGCATGGTAAACAATTGTTTCTTCTTTAACATTTACGGGTTCTTCTTTTAATTCAATAGGTGGGTGATATTTAAACCACTTCTCCTTAGGGAGATCAACATGAGTAGCAAAGGATTCACAAAAGGAGGCTACTATCTCAGAGTCCAGTCCATATTTAGTGCCAAACTTGTGAAAAGCATCGGTATTCATAAAAGATTTAACACAATCAAATTCAAGTATTATACCTGACTCATTACCTTTGTCGACTTCCCAATCTTCAGAGTTACGTTTAATTCTTTCCAGATGATCCCATCTGAATTCAATAGTTTTCTTCATAAAGGAGCCAGTCGAAGAAGAATCGAGTATGGTTTGATTATCATGAGAAAGCCGAGCATAAAAATTCTGTAAGATAATTTCTTTTGAGAGCTCATGATTGGGGCATGTGTACATCATGTACTTAAGCCTCCCCCAAGCTTGAGCGATGCTTTCTCCTTCACAAGGCCAAAAATTATGTATATAATTCCGATCACGATGAACCAAATGCATAGGATAAAATTTCTGATGGAATTCCAGTTTCAAACGGTTCCAGTCCCATGTATCAGTATCATCACATAGCCTATACCATGTCAATGCCTTTCCCTCCAAAGATAAAGGGAATACTTTCTTCTTAACTCCATCTCCGGATAAACCTGCAAGCTTAAACAATCCATAAATTTCATCCACATAGATCAAGTGCCTATCAGGATGTACAGTTCCATCTCCTGCATAAGGATTAGCTAGCAGTTTCTCTATCATACCCGGAGGAATTTCATATGAAATATTTTCAGTAGGTGCAGTAAGTTGAGGAGCAACTATTTGTGCTTGCGGTCGAGGTGAAGATACCCCGAACAAACCCCTCAAAGGATTACTTTCCATAGTGACTAGTGACAGTAAATTTCAGCACGTAATATAAATGTTTCCTTACCAAATTCCACTCACCAAAGGCGCTTCACTCCCCGGTAATGGCACCACAAAAGAGTCTTGATGACCCACAAGTATAGGGGATCAATCATAGTCCTTTCGATAAGTAAGAGTGTCGAACCCAACGAGGAGCAGAAGGAAATGACAAGCGGTTTTTAGCAAGATATTTTCTGCAAGCACTGAAATTATCGGTAACGAGTAGTTTGATAGCAAGATAATTTGTAACAAGTGACAAGTAGCAATAGTAACAAAGTGTGCAGCAAGGTGGCCCAATTCTTTTTGTAGCAAAGGACAAGCCGGAACAATCTCTTATAATAAGTAAAGCGTTCTCGAGGACACATGGGAATTTCATCTAGTCACTTTCATCATGTTGGTTTGATTCGCGTTCGCTACTTTGATAATTTGATATGTGGGTGGACCGGTGCTTGGGTGCTGTTCTTACTTGAACAAGCCTCCCACTTATGATTACCCCCTCTCGCAAGCATCCGCAACTACGAAAGAAGAATTAAGATAACTCTAACCATAGCATTAAACAAATGGATCCAAATCATCCCCTTACGGAATAGCGCATAAACTAGGGTTTAAGCTTCTGTCACTCTAGCAACCCATCATCTAATTACTACTCCACAATGCACTTAGGCCCAAAGATGGTGAAGTGTCATGTAGTCGACGTTCACATGACACCACTAAGAGAATCAACAACATACATATCATTAAAATATCGAACGAATACCAAATTCACATGATTACTTATGACAAGACTTCTCCCATGTCCTCAAGAACAAAAGTAACTACTCACACGTCATATTCATGTCCAAGATCAGAGGGGTACTAAATATCATAATAGATCTGAACATACAATCTTCCACCAAATAAACCAACTAGCATCAACTACAAGATGTAATCAACACCACTAGCAACCCACTGGTACCAATCTGAGGCTTTGAGACAAAGATTGAATACAAGAGATGAACTAGGGTTTGAGATGAGATGGTGCTGGTGAAGATGTTGATGAAGATTGGTCCTCCCACGATGAGAGGATCGTTGGTGATGTCGATGGCGACGATTTCCCCCTCCCGGAGGGAAGTATCCCTGGCTGAATCGCTCCGCCGAAGAGCAAAATAGCTCCTGCCCAAGTTCCGCCTCGAGATGGCGGCGCACCGTCCCAAAAGTCCTCTCTATATTTTTTCTAGGGCAAAATGACTTATATACCAGAAAATGGGGGCTAGAGGCTGGCCAGGGGCCCCACGAGCCACCAGGGCGCGCCTGGGGGGTGGCGCGCCCTGGTGCCTCGTGGGCACCTGGGTGGCCCCCTCTGGTACTTCTTGCTTCCAGTATTTTTTATTTATTCCAAATAATTCTCCATGAAATTTCAGCTCATTTGGAGATGTGCAGAATAGGTATCTCTGACATAGCTTTTTCAGGTCCAGAATTCCAGCTGCTGGTAATCTCCCTCCTTGTGTAAATCTTGCATATTAAGAGAGAAAAGGCATTAGAATTGCTCCATAAAGTGTTATATTGATTAAAAACACTATAAATAACAGTAACAAAACATGATGCAAAATGGACGTATCAGGAATCACCCTCGATGGATTCCCACTCGATGCATCCGTCAAGGTGAACTTAGAGGAATCACCCTCGATGGGTTCACGCTTGAAGGGTTGCACGACAGAGGCATCATCGGAGGTGGTGAAAGAGGAATCACCCTCGGTAATCCACAACCGATTAGCTACACTACAGAGATTTCATCAGGAGTGAGGTAGGAGGTATCACCCTCGGCACTCGATAGTAGCTCTGCAGAGTCGTACAATTAAGGGGGTGTGCGGTGATGTGTCGGTCTCTGCACATCGATCACATTGATCGAAACATCTAGAAGCAAAGCAAGGCAACACGGACAAGGGTGCGGGGCCACTGATGGATCACTAACCAACCTATACTAAGCATATAGGATAGCAGGTAAGGTATCAACAGTAGTTACAAAAACAGGCTCTGCATCAGAATAGGAGCTATCGAACAACAGTAGCAAAATCTAATGCAAGCATGAGAGAGAAAGAATGGGCGATATAGGAATGATCAAGGGGGTTTTGCTTGCCTGGTTGCTCTGCGGCAAGTGGCTGGACATCTGGAGCGTAGTCGTACTCGGGGGGCAGCGTCGGTCTCGGGGTCTACCGGAGAGAAGAGGGGGAAGAAACGGTAAATATAAAGCACATAGATGCAGCACAATGCATGACATGCCAGTATGCTATGCTAGGGGTGACCTAATGCAGTGCTAGGTGTTATAGACGGAGCGGGAAAATATCCGGAAATATTTCCCTGGCTTCAGGCATTTATCGGTCAGACGATCCAGAGGGAAAGGTTCCATGTTTGTAGTGTTGGGGGCATGTGGCAGGTATGTGGATGGCATATTCGGATTCGTCTTATTTTTCTGATCATTTTTCATATATAAATTATTTTCATCTGAGCTACGGATTGTTTTCTATGATTTTCCAAAGTTTTATTGATTTTCTGGAATTTTAGTATTTACTTTAATCCGATTTATTAAATAGCTAAACTGCTATGGGCACACAGAAGTATACCCAGGATTGCAACAGAGAGGCTGACAGATGGGGCCATTGACTGAGCTGACCCAGTCAACATTTGACTGGTCAACACGTGAACAGTAGAAGTGGGTCCCGCATGTCATAGTCTTTGATAAATTTAACATTGATTTAGCATCTTAACTTAACTGTGGGTCCCATCTGTCATTGATGCAACAGGCTAATTAGCACTAAACTAACCTAACTAAAATTAGACCTAATCTAAACAAGGGCCGGCCTCCTGAGGCAGCAACGGCAGCACTAGCAGCAACAGCAGCATGAGCAGCAGGTAGCAGCAGTAGGCAGCGGGCGGGCGCGCGAGCGTGGGCAGGCGCAGGGGAGCAGCGGGCAGTGGCGGGGCGTGCACGGACGGCGCGGCCAGGGCATGCGCGGAGCGGCCAGGGCGCGAGGTGCGGGCGCGGCCGTGGGGTGGGGAGCGCGAGCTCCGGCGCTCGGCCACGGTGGCTAACGGAGGCAGAGAAGAGGGGAAGCAGGGGGAACGTGCGCGGGAGCTCACAGCGATGGCGAGGAGCAGCTCGAGGAGGATGGGGAGGTAGCCATGGAGCAGATCGACGGTGGACGATGACGGCCGTGGCAGAGATGGACGAAGCTAGCGATGGCGAGGCGACGTTTTGGCCTCGATCCAGAGGCGGGGACGAAGGAGACGAGGACGAAGAGGCTCCTGGACACGGAGGGGCGGTGAGAAGAAGCCGGTGGCCGTGGCAGCAAAGGTCGCGCGGCGACGGCTGCGCGTGGATGCATCCGAGCAAGAGGGAGAGCGGCGAGGAGAGGGGCAATGAGGGGCTAGGGTTTCCAAAGGTCGCGGGCGACGCCTTATCCACCAGGGGAAGCCGCGGGATGGCCGACATGCACCCTCAGCGGCGGCCATGGTGGCTGGATGCGTGCCATGGCCTCCTGTGTACAGGAGGAAGAGGATGGCGCTTGGTGGGCTAGGTCGTGTGCGGTGTGGCCACTTATGGCCCAGTGGCACAGTAGTGTTAGGTCCTTTTCCCTTTTTCCTTTTCTATTTTATTTTTCTTCCTCTGTTTTCTATTTTCTTTTGCTACTAAATGACTTTTGTAAAATGTGAAACTTGTCACATAAAAACTTGGCAATATTCTGGGTTGGCACAAAAAGTTTGGGGGCAATTAGAATTGTGTAAGCATTTTTAGAAATTGAAAAGGTTGGTTAAATGGCTGCTGGTCCACTTAATTAATTTCCAGGGGCATTTTTGGAATCCAAATGAGGTTGGTTTCATCATGACAAATACTTAGTGAATATTTGCCATATTATGAACTATTTTTCATGCATGTCTGAAGATGTAAATATTTGACTTGCATTTCAAATTAGATTTTGAACTTGATTTTGGACAAGTGGCAATTAGCATAGTGATCATGATGACATGGCAACCATTAGGGGGAAGATCACTGTAGCATGACACTGGGGGTGTTACAATAGGCCCTTCGCAGAGGGAAGCAGAGGTTGTCATGCGCTTTTTGTTTTTGGATGTGCAAACTCTTAATGTAAAGGAACGTCACTTTATATTGCCCCTTGTGATAGCGACCTTTATTATGCAGTCTGTCGCTTTTATTACTTCACCATCACAAGATCGTACAAAGCTTATTTTCCCTTACAATAAAAGTTCATACATATTTAGTAGAAATTTTTATTGCTTTGCACCGATGACAACTTACTTGAAGGATCTTATTCAATCAATAGGTAGATATAGTGGACTCTCATGGCATGAAACTAGGTTTAAGGGTTTTTGGATGCACAAGTAGTATCTCTACTTAGTGCGGAATTGTGGCTAGCAAAAGATAGGGGGCAAGCACCACATATTAGAGGATCCAAAACAATATAACTTCTATGTGAATATAAGCAAACATAACTCATTACGTTGTCTTCCTTGTCCAACGTCGACTAATTGACATAGAATATTTAATGGGGGCTCACAATCATAAAATATGTCCAAGATAGTCTATTTATATGTGAGGCCTCTCTTTCTTTATTACTTTTTCATGAATTGCAACAATGACCAATACCATGTTTGTCAACTTCCAACAAGTTTTATCAACTATACTTCTTTTACGTGAAGTCATCACTCCCCATGGGATTAGCATATGATCTTACTTTTTTATTCTCTTTATTTTATTTCCAAGATTAGATCAGCAAAAGCAAAACACTCAACTCAAACTACTCTTTATTATATAACTTCCACACTCGATTACATAGATAGATAGACCACAAAGCAAGCACTCGAAACTAGATCATACTAAAACTTTATTCTTCTAAATCACGAAATAACTAAGGATCGAACTAAGATAGATAATGATGATAAAAAGTGATGGTGAAACGATACCGGGGCACCTCCCCCAAGCTTGGCACAAGCCAAGGGTGGTGCCCATACCCATGTACTCAAGTCTCCTTCTTCGGTGATGGTGGTGATGAAGAGGTGGGCTTGTCCTTCAAAAAATTTAGTAAGATATCCTTCAAGCTCTGGACCTCCCGAAGCAACTGCTGAATCGCGGTGGCATTCTTTTGCACTTCAACCATAATATGTTTATTTTCCGGCCCCCATGAGCTCTTTCCTGCATCATTCTCACTTGGACGGGAGATGTCCCAATTGGAAGGTATGTGCATACGAGGAGTGTTCTCGACCCCATAATTATGGACCAAATTATGAAAGTTGTTCCGATGTAACCTGTGTAAGGGCCTCCTAGGAGGAAGCCCAACTTATACCTCTGGACTCCCATGGCTGGTAGTGCTTCTCATAGCTTGATGAGGAATAGGCATTGTGGAGATGCCGGCAAGGGTACCCCTCTCCGAAGTAGGGGGCTGCACCTCCAGAGAATCTCCATCATCTTCTTCCATGGTAACCTCTTCCTCCCCTTCTCTCCTGAGTTCCATCTGTAGCAGCCAAGCATTGTCTCCCACGTTGTTGGAGGAGGAGTAAGACATGATGCATGGCTTAAAAATCTGACAGAAAACAGCCCAAAAGAAGAACAGAGGAGAAACTTGCGATGCGGTGGTCAAAACACCCGTGAGTATATATAAAGAATTTTTATCGTGCAAAACAAGCATACGAGAGAAAAACGGAGTCGGGAGGGCACACGAGGGGCCCACAAGGCATCACGGCGCGCCCCAGGGGGGTCACGCCCTGTTGCCTTGTGGGCGACTCGTGGGTCCCCTCGGCTGTTTCTTATTTTTGTAATTTTCTAATATTCCAAAACGGACAGAAATAATTTTTGTGGAATTTTTGGAGTCGGTTTACTTACCGTATCACATACCTACCACTTTTCAGGGTTCTGGAGCGTTCCGGAAGGACTCTTGGATGTGTTCCTCCGGTGTCATTGTCTAAATAATATTAGTTTCAACATTGATAAGAGTACCTGAGATATAGTGCTTAATTCTTTATCCATTCACCACTCTCGGATTATTGCCTTCGGCGTTGTTTATTTTGATGGCTTCGGAGCGGTAAACTTCTTCGATGATATACGGTCCTTCCCATTTAGAGAGAAGTTTTCCTGCAAAGAATCTTAAATGAGAATTGTACAATAGAACATGATCACCTACTTTGAATTCCCTTTTTGAATTCTTTTATCATGCCATCTTTTAACCTTCTCTTTAAATAACTTAGCATTTTCGTAGGCTTGGGTTCTCCATTCATCTAGAGAGCTAATATCAAATAACCTTTTTTCACCGGCAACTTTAAAATCATAGTTAAGTTCTTTAATTGCCCAATAAGCCTTATGTTCTGACTCAAGAGGTAAATGACATGCTTTTCCATAGACCATTTTGTAGGGAGACATACCCATAGGATTTTTATAAGAAGTTCTATAAGCCCATAATGCATCATCAAGTTTCTTAGACCAATTCTTTCTAGATCTATTAACGGTCTTTTGCAAAATTAATTTTATTTCTCTATTGGTTAATTCAACTTGACCACTAGACTGAGGATGATAAGGAGATGCCATCCTATGATTAACATCATATTTAGCAAGTAATTTACGGAAAGCGCCATGAATAAAATGTGAACCACCATCAGTCATCACGTATCTAGGGACTCCAAACCTCAGAAATATAACTTCTTTAAGCATTTTAATAGAAGTGTTATGATCAGCACTACTAGTTGGAATAGCTTCTACCCACTTAGTAACGTAATCAACAGCAACTAAAATATGAGTATACCCGTTGGATTTAGGAAAGGTCCCATATAATCAAAACCCCAAACATCAAATGGTTCAATAACAAGTGAATAATTCATAGGCATTTCCTGACGTCTACCAACATTACCAATTCTTTGACATTCATCACAAGAGAGGACAAACTTACGTCCATCCTTGAAAAGAGTAGGCCAATAAAAACCAGATTGTAATACCTTGTGTGCAGTTCTGTCTCCCGCATGGTGTCCTCCATATGCCTCGGAGTGACACTTCCGTAGGATTTGTTCCTGTTCATGCTCAGGTACACAGCATCTAATAATACCATCTACTCCTTCCTTATATAAATGTGGGTCATCCCAAAAGTAATGCCTTAAATCAAAGAAGAACTTTTTCTTTTGTTGGTATGTGAAACTAGTTGGTATATATTTAGCAACAATGTAATTAGCATAGTCCGCATACCAAGGAGTGTTACGAGAAGCATTTATCACAGCTAATTGTTCATCAGGGAAATCATCATTAATAGGAAGTGGGTCATCAAGAACGTTTTCCATTCTAGAAAAATTATCAACTACGGGATTCTCAGCTCCCTTTCTATCAATAATATGCAAATCAAATTCTTGTAGCAAAAGAACCCACCTAATAAGTCTAGGTTTAGCATCCTTCTTTTCCATAAGGTATTTAATAGCAGCATGATCAGTGCAAATACTAACTTTGGAATCAACAATGTAACATCTGAATTTATCACATGCAAACACAACTGCTAAAAATTCTATCTCAGTAGTAGCATAATTCCTTTGAGCATTCTGTATAGTTTTACTAGCATAATGAATAACATTCAATTTCTTATCAATCTTTGTCCTAGAACAACACCAACAGCATAATCACTAGCATCACACATAATTTCAAAGGGTAAGTTCCAATCAGGTGGTTGAACAATAGGTGCAGATACTAAGGCTTTCTTAAGTTTTTCAAAGACTTCTACACAATCATCATCGAAAACAAATGGCACATCTTTTTGCAAGAGATTAGTAAGAGGCCTAGAAATTTTACAGAAGTCTTTTATAAACCTTCTATAGAAACCAGCATGACCGAGGAAACTTCTTATACCTTTGATATATTTAGGACATGGCATTTTCTCAATAGCATCAACTTTAGCTTTATCAACTTCAATACCTCTTTCAGAAATTTTATGCCAAAGGACTATACCTTCATTCACCATAAAGTGGCACTTCTCCCAATTCAAGATAAGATTAGTTTCTTCACATGTCTGCAAAACTCGATCAAGGTTGCTCAAGCAATCATCAAAAGAAGTTCCGTAAACGGAGAAATCATCCATGAAAACCTCAACAATCTTTTCACAAAAGTCAAAAAATATAGTAGTCATACATCTTTGAAAGGTAGCAGGTGCATTGCATAAACCAAAAGGCATACGACGATAAGTATAAGTTCCAAAAGGACAAGTAAATGTGGTTTTCTCTTGATCTTCAGGTGAAACAGGTATTTGAGAAAAACCAGAATAGCCATCTAGCAAGCAAAAGTGTGTATGCTTAGATAATCTTTCTAACATTTGATCAATAAAAGGCAAGGGGTAATGATCTTTCCTAGTAGCTTTGTTTAATTTTCTAAAATCAATTACCATCCTATAACCAGTTATGATTCTTTGTGGAATAAGTTCATTTTTATGATTAGGAACAACGGTAATACCTCCTTTCTTAGGAACACAATGAACATGACTTACCCATCTACTATCAGCTATGGGATAAATTATACATGCCTCAAGAAGCTTTAATATTTTAGTTCTTACCACATCCTTCATTTTAGGATTCAGCCTTCTTTGATGGTCAACAACGGGTTTAGCGTCTGGCTCCATATGAATTTTATGCTGAAATAAAGTGGGAGTAATGCCCTTAAGATCATCGAGAGTATATCCAATAGCAGCATGGTGCTTCCTCAGAGTTTTAAGTAATCTCTTTTCTTCATGCTCTGAAAGGTTAGCACTAATAATAACAGGATATATCTTCTTTTCATCAAGATAAGCATATTTAAGTGTATCTGGTAATTGTTTTAATTCAAACACAGGATCACCCTTGGGTGGAGGAGGATCTCCCAAGGTTTCAACAGGCAAATTACGTTTAAGGATAGGTGCTTGTTTAAAGAACAACTCATCTATTTCATTTCTTTCATTCATATGCATATCATTTTCATGATCTAGCAAATACTGTTCTAAGGGATCAGTAGGAGGCATAGCAATAGAAGCAAGACCAATAGTTTCATCCTTATTAGGTAATTCTTTAACATGAGGTTGTCTATGAAACTTAGAGAAATTAAACTCATGAGACACCTCACCAAAATTAACACTGACAGTTTCTTTATTGCCATCAATCTTAGCATTAACTGTATTCAAGAAAGGTCTACCAAATATAATGGAAAAAAAATCAACTTGTAGTGATCCAAGAACAAGAAAATCAGTAGGATATTTGATCTTACCACACAAGACTTCAACATCTCTAACAATCCCAAGTGGTGAAATAGTATCTCTATTTGCAAGCTTAATAGTAACATCAATAAAGTGGCACTTCTCCCAATTCAAGATAAGATTAGTTTCTTCACATGTCTGCAAAACTTGATCAAGGTTGCTCAAGCAATCATCAAAAGAAGTTCCGTAAACGGAGAAATCATCCATGAAAACCTCAACAATCTTTTCACAAAAGTCAAAAAATATAGTAGTCATACATCTTTGAAAGGTAGCAGGTGCATTGCATAAACCAAAAGGCATACGACGATAAGTATAAGTTCCAAAAGGACAAGTAAATGTGGTTTTCTCTTGATCTTCAGGTGAAACAGGTATTTGAGAAAAACCAGAATAGCCATCTAGCAAGCAAAAGTGTGTATGCTTAGATAATCTTTCTAACATTTGATCAATAAAAGGCAAGGGGTAATGATCTTTCCTAGTAGCTTTGTTTAATTTTCTAAAATCAATTACCATCCTATAACCAGTTATGATTCTTTGTGGAATAAGTTCATTTTTATGATTAGGAACAACGGTAATACCTCCTTTCTTAGGAACACAATGAACATGACTTACCCATCTACTATCAGCTATGGGATAAATTATACATGCCTCAAGAAGCTTTAATATTTTAGTTCTTACCACATCCTTCATTTTAGGATTCAGCCTTCTTTGATGGTCAACAACGGGTTTAGCGTCTGGCTCCATATGAATTTTATGCTGAAATAAAGTGGGAGTAATGCCCTTAAGATCATCGAGAGTATATCCAATAGCAGCATGGTGCTTCCTCAGAGTTTTAAGTAATCTCTTTTCTTCATGCTCTGAAAGGTTAGCACTAATAATAACAGGATATATCTTCTTTTCATCAAGATAAGCATATTTAAGTGTATCTGGTAATTGTTTTAATTCAAACACAGGATCACCCTTGGGTGGAGGAGGATCTCCCAAGGTTTCAACAGGCAAATTACGTTTAAGGATAGGTGCTTGTTTAAAGAACAACTCATCTATTTCATTTCTTTCATTCATATGCATATCATTTTCATGATCTAGCAAATACTGTTCTAAGGGATTAGTAGGAGGCATAGCAATAGAAGCAAGACCAATAGTTTCATTCTTATTAGGTAATTCTTTAACATGAGGTTGTCTATGAAACTTAGAGAAATTAAACTCATGAGACACCTCACCAAAATTAACACTGACAGTTTCTTTATTGCCATCAATCTTAGCATTAACTGTATTCAAGAAAGGTCTACCAAATATAATGGAAAAAAAATCAACTTGTAGTGATCCAAGAACAAGAAAATCAGTAGGATATTTGATCTTACCACACAAGACTTCAACATCTCTAACAATCCCAAGTGGTGAAATAGTATCTCTATTTGCAAGCTTAATAGTAACATCAATATCTTCAATCTCAACAGGTGCAATATCATTCATGACTTCTTGATAGAGAGTAAACGGAATAGCACTCACACTAGCACCAATATCACATAAACCATGATAGCAATGATCTCCAATTTTAACAGAAATAACAGGCATGCCAATTACAGGTTTGTTTTTATCTTTAGTGTCTGGCTTAGCAATTCTAGTTGCTTCATCACAAAAATATATGACATGTCCATCAATATTATCAACCAAAAGATCTTTAACCATCGCAATATTAGGTTCAAATTTAATTTGGTCAGAAGGTCTAGGTGTTCTTATATTACTTTTATTAACCACAGTTGAAGCTTTAGCATGTTCCTTAATCCTAACAAGGAATGGAAGTTTCTCAATATAAGCAGTAAGCACAACTAGATCAACATTGTAAACAATTGTTTCTTCTTTAGCACTAACAGGTTCTTCATTTAGTTCAATAGGTGGGTGATATTTAAACCATTTCTATTTAGGAAGATCAACATGAGCAGCAAAAGATTCACAAAAGGTAGCTACTATCTCAGAGTCAAGCCCATATTTAGTACTAAACTTATGAAAAGCATCAGTTTCCATAAAAGATTTAACACAATCAAACTCAAGATTTATACCTGACACTTTACCTTTGTTGATCTCCCAATCTTCAAAGTTATGTGTAATTCTTTCCAGAAGATCCCATCTGAATTCAATAGTTCTCTTCATAAAGGAACTAGTAGAAGAAGTATCGAGCATGGATTGATCATTATGAGAAAGCCGAGCATAAAAGTTTTGAATAATTATTTATCTTGAGAGCTCATGATTGGGGCATGTGTGCAACATATACTTAAGCCTCCCCCAAGCTTGAGCGATACTTTCTCCTTCACGAGGCCAAAAATTATATATATAATTCCGATCACGATGAACCAAATGATAGGATAAAACTTTTGGTGGAATTCCAGCTTCAACCGGTTCCAATCCCATGTTTGAGTATCATCACATAGCCTATACCATGTCAATGCCTTTCCCTCCAAAGATAAAGGGAATACCTTCTTCTTAACTCCATCTCTGGATAGACCTGCAAGCTTAAACAATCCACAAATTTCATTCACATATATCAAGTGCATATCAGGATGCACCGTTCCATCTCCTGCATAAGGATTAGCTAGCAGTTTCTCTACCATACCCAAAGGAATTTCATAATAAATATTTTCAGTAGGTTCAATAGGTTGAGGAGCAACTCTCAATGCTTCCGGTCGAGGTGAAGATACCCCGAACAAGCCCCTCAAAGGATTACTTTCCATAGTGACAAGTGATAGTAAATTTTAGCATGTAATATAAATGTTTCCTTACCAAATTCCACTCACCAAAGGCGCTTCACTCCCGGCAAAGGCGCCAGAAAAGAGTCTTGATGACCCACAAGTATAGGGGATCAATCGTAGTCCTTTCGATAAGTAAGAGTGTCGAACCCAACGAGGACCAGAAGGAAATGACAAGCGGTTTTCAGCAAGGTATTCTCTGCAAGTACTGAAAGTAGCGGTAACAGATAGTTTCGGTAGCAAGATAATTTGTAACAAGTAACAAGCAACAAGTATAATAAAGTGCAGAAAGGTGGCCCAATCCTTTTTATAGCAAAGGACAAGCCGGAACGATCTTTTATAATAAGCAAAGCGTTCTCGAGGACTCACGGGAATCTCATCTAGTCACTTTATGTGGGTGGACCGGTGCTTGGGTGCTGTTCTTACTTGAACAAGCCTCCCACTTATGATTACCCCCTCTCGCAAGCATCCGCAACTACAAAAGAAGAATTAAGATAACTCTAACCATAGCATGAAACATATGGATCCAAATCAGCCGCTTACGGAATAGCGCATAAACTAGGGTTTAAGCTTCTGTCACTCTAGCAACCCATCATCTAATTACTACTCCACACTGCCTTCCCTTAGGCCCAAATATGGTGAAGTGTCATGTAGTTGACGTTCACACGACACCACTAAGAGAATCAACAACATACATATCATCAAAATATTGAACGAATACCAAATTCACATGATTACTTATGACAAGACTTCTCCCATGTCCTCAAGAACAAAAGTAACTACTCACACATCATATTCATGTCCAAGATCAGAGGGGTATTAAATATCATAATAGATCTGAACATATAATCTTCCACCAAATAAACCAACTAGCATCAACTACAAGATGTAATCAACACTACTAGCAACCCAGAGGTACCAATCTAAGGTTTTGAGACAAAGATTGAATACAAGAGATGAACTAGGGATTGAGATGAGATGGTGCTGGTGAAGATGTTGATGAAGATTGGTCCTCCCATGATGAGAGGATCATTGGTGATGTCGATGGCTTCGATTTCCCCCTCCCGGAGGGAAGTATCCCAGGCGGAAACGCTCCGCTGGAGAGCAAAATCGCTCCTGCCCAGGTTCCGCCTCGAGACGGCGGCGCTTCGTCCCAAAAGTCTTCTCTTTAATTTTTTAGGGCAAAAGACCTTATATAGCAGAAGGAGGGGCCAGAGGCTAGCCAGGGGCCCCACAAGGCATCAGGGCAACTGGTGGGTCCCCTCCATTATTTCTTCTTTCCAGTATTTTTTATATATTCAATGAAAAATCTCCGTGAAATTTCAAGTCCATTGGAGCTTTGTAGAATAGGTATCTCTGCTGTAGCTATTTCAGATCTAGAATTCCAGCTGCCGGTATTCTCCTTCTTCATATAAATCTGGCAAATTAAGAGAGAAAAGGCATAAGAATTGCATCATAAGGTGAAATAACAATCAAATACATTATAAATAACAATAGGAAATCATGATGCAAATTGGACGTATCAGCCCCTCGTGGCACCTCTTGATCTAATTCCAAGCCTATAAATTCTCAAATATTCCCCATAT
This sequence comes from Elymus sibiricus, assembly GCA_039707655.1. Classification (NCBI taxonomy): domain Eukaryota; kingdom Viridiplantae; phylum Streptophyta; class Magnoliopsida; order Poales; family Poaceae; genus Elymus; species Elymus sibiricus. The sequence goes on from CM077670.1 coordinate 110,816,083, forward strand.
ACCAGAGAGCCAGCTCAAATAACTTTTCCACCGCCGCAAGCTTCTGTTCTTCCGCGATCCCATCTAGAAGCCTTTTTCGGCAATGTGCCGGAGGGGGAATCGATCATGGAGGGCTTCTTCATCAACCCTGCTACTCTTCTGATGATGTGTGAGTAGTTTAGCATAGACCTACGGGTCCATAGCTAGTAGCTAGATGGCTTCTTCTCTCTCTCTTTGATCTTCAATACAATGTTCTCCTCGATCTCTTTGGAATTATATCCGACGTAATCTTCTTTTGCGGTGTGTTTTTTGGGATCCGATGAATTGTGGGTTTATAATCAGATTATTCATGAGAAATATTTGAGTCTTTTCTGAACTTATTTATGCATGATTGTTATAGCTTTGTATTTGTCTCCGATCTATCCGTTTGGTTTGGCCAACTAGATTGATTTATCTTGCAATGGGAGAGGTGCTTTGTGATGGATTCAATCTTGCGGTGCTCTATCCCAGTGACAGAAAGGGACAAGACACGTATTTGTATTATTGCCATTAAGGATAAAATGATGGGGTTTAATCATATTATTTGAGTTTACTTTGTCTGCATCATGTCATCTTGCTTAAGGCGTTACTCTGTTTTCATTAACTTAATACCCTAGATGCATGCTGGATAGCGGTCGATGGGTGGAGTAATAGTAGTAGATGCAGGCAGGAGTCGGTCTACTTGTCTCGGACGTGATGCCTATATACATGATCATTGCCATGAATCTGTCATAACTATGCACTTTTCTATCAATTGCCCAACAGTAATTTGTTTACCCACCGTATGCTATGCGTTCGAGAGAGAAGCCTCTAGTGAAAACTATGGCCCCCAGGTCTACTTTTATCATATATAAAATCAAAAAATACCTTGTTGCAATTTTATTTATTTTATTTTACTTTGCAATTTATTTATCTATCTATCACTATCAGAATTAATCCTTGCAAGTAACCGCCAAGGGGATTGACAACCCTCTTGTTTGCGTTGGGTGGAAGTATTTGCTTTTGTGTGTGTAGGTGCTGCTAACGAGGTTCTGTGTGGTTCTCCTACTGGATTGATAACCTTGGTTCTTAACTGAGGGAAATACTTATCTCTATTGTACTGCATCATCCTCTCCTCTTCGGGGAAATCCCAACGCAGTTCACAAGTAGCAAGGGGATCCAAAGCCTTTCTAGCCGTACCGGTAATACAAGCCCATATTTTCGAGCTAGCTCCAGTTTCCCAATTTTACTCGTGATGCTTAGGGTTTTCCCATTTTATCTACACTATGATTTGTATGTGCTTTGTGTCGTACTAGCAGCACTCCACCCTTCAAGCTAAACAACACACCACTCATAATTCCAAAGCTTAGTTATTCATATACGAATGTGATATGATAATGATATTAGTTAATAGACACACATTTAATTGGTCAGCTAATGTTTCCACTTGAGTTCCCAAATGCATGTGGCCACATATAGAGAGACATCAGGGAATTGCATTTCTTTGTGTGCTCTGGTTCATCGTGGGTGGGCAACGAACATTGTATTATCCAAAATCTGCTAGCTCTTCTTTAACATGTTCATCTTCTGTTCTTCTTTAATAAGTATAGTAGTACAGTATGTTCCTTGTCGGGAAGAGGAGCAGGGACACTTGCAGTCCATAGGTCCATTGGTTCGTTTCTGATCGATATGCTTTCAACTCTTCGAGTTGGTCTGCCATAATATCCAGGAAATGCTGAGAGTTGTGTCGCCTTTGAGAGTCTAGATTAATAGTAATAGTAGTGCGCCTTCAGTTGAAGAGAGCTGCCCCTGTAGGGGATCCAAAGCCTTTCTAGCCGTACCGGCAATACAAGCCCATATTTTCCAGCTAGTTCCACTTTCCCGATTTTACTCGTGATGCTTAGGGTCTTCCCATTTTATCTACACTATCATCTGCATAGGTGCTTTGTGTCGTACTAGCAGCAATCCACCCTTCAAGCTAAACAACACACCACTCATATTTCCAAAGCTTAGTTGTTCATATACGAATGTGATATGATAATGATATTAGTTAACAGACACATTTAATTGGTCAGCTAATGTATCCACTTGAGTTTCCAAATGCACGTGGCCTGGTTTATCATGAGCTTACTTTCCAAATGTATAGAAAGAAGTGGAATCTCCATAATATGCTTCCTCTTCTATTCTTTAACATGTTCCTCTTCTGTTCTTCTTTAATAAGTATAGTATGTTCCTTGCCAGGAAGGGGAGCAGGGAGATCTGCAATAAATAGGTCTATTGGGCCGCTTCTGCTAGATGCTTTCAGCACTTCGAGTTGGTCTGCCATAATATCCAGGAAATGCTAGGAGTTGTGTGGCCTTGAGAGACTAGACTGATAGTAACAGTAGTGTGCCTTCAGTTGAATAGAGTTGGCCTGTAGGGGATCGGAATGCTTTCGATTAGTAGCTGCAATACAACCCCATATTTTCCAGCCAGTTCCACTTTCCCGATTTATTTATGATGTTATGGTTCCCCCTTTTATCTACACTACGATCTGCCTAGATGCTTTGTGTCGTACTAGCAGCACTCCATCCTTCAAGCCAAACTACATGCCACTCATAATTCCAAAGCTTAGTTATCAAATTTGAATCTGACACGATACAGATACTAATAAAATAGAGACACATTTAATTGGTCAGCTAATGTTACTACACGAGTTTTGAAATGCACGTGCACCACACATAGAGACATGAGGGAATACTATTTCTCTGTGCGCTCTCGTCACCACGGTTTGGCAATAAACTTTGTATACAGTATATTTTGAACCTATCATCTGCCAACTATCATTACTTCTGGAGCTCCTAACAGGGAGCCTATTTTTTTTTGAGCAGTAGTGCCAGATTATATTAATGTACGCACCAAATTACAGCACACATGGGCTCCCTCATCAGAATTCCAGAGGTAGCACACAAGGGTTTACAGGGAGCCCCTATTATATTAAGATATCCTATGCATTTCAAAGATAATCTCACTACTATTTATGTTTTCATGCATGTCAGATATTGAACATGATCACAATGAATATGAGAATGCGCACATCAGAAGAATACTGCAGAAAAGTGCAATGGCTAACAAACTTCGCATCAAGGGATTGAGTTCCATTCTGGATGGAATGAAACCCACACGCTCCCCACCTACAGATTCATGTTCAAAATATGATCCTAATGACTATTCTGAGCTCGTGCAGTCAAAGGTAGATCGCCTATCGTGTTCACCCATCAAGGTGCCTGTTCTAATTTGGCAAGGTTTTATTGGTTGCACGTATCTTGCATAAGGTGTCTTGCATTTCTTCTACTTTGTTGCACCGCCATCTGCTTAGTTTACTCATCATATATGTGAAGATGCCATGCCCATCCATTATCAATACCTATTACATCTGTCATCATACCATGTTTTTCCATTCAAATGTTGTTCTTGTGTATCAGATATCCAAAAGGAAGAGGGTGATTGCAAAAGCTGAAGGAGTACAAACAAAGTCTTTGAAAAAGGTAGTGGTACCAGAGAAATCAGATAGCACCCCACTTATATTGGCGATAGAACTAGCGCCGCAAAACCTAGGCCCGACTCCAGCAGACTGTACCCATACTCCAATGGCCATACCACTAACCCCACCACACAGGAACCACACTCTAGCAAAAGGTATGCCGATTTCAGTTGCCATAGCACCAGCTGTATCACCGAAAAATCCCAGTCCAGCAAAAAAGTACACCAAATCCACAGGCCAAAGACCTATTCCAACTGTAGAGTGCCCCAATTCTCGTAGATTGGAACCCCATTCCAGTTATTCCCAAAAAGACAATGCTTTCAATGTTGTTAGGAACCACGTGCATATCTTCCCATCATGGGAAGATTATAGTGAAGACAAACACCATTTTCACATCTTTGTCCCACTTACGTGTAAGTGCTATTATTCATGGTGATTATTGTTTTGTTTTCTGTTGATTGAACACATCAATGATTTACATTACATTCTTCTAAATAGGTGAGGGTCAATCTGGATAGTCATGACAAGCAAAGCTTGCTTGCGCTTTTCAAGGACGCATTGTAGCGGTATCGGTGTTACCTGAGGAAAACACACTTTGATGGCAAGTCTACAAATGAAATTTCGGTGAAGTCTCCTGTGCTAAATTTACAAGATATTGAACAGAAAAACCTTGTTATGCATTGGTCTCGTCCCCTAGAAGAGGTACTGTCTATGAGATCACATGACAATTAGAACTCCTACATTTCTGCATGTGCCTTACCGATCTCTTTTGCATGAAAACTGCTCGAAGAAGAATAATGGTTTGAAATGGATGACAGGATATCACAACTATGTTGCTCGCTGCTTTGCTCTTGTTAGTACCTGTTGCCTTGTATCACTATACTTACATTCATACCTGGTTGATTATGTGACATATGTGTACATGATAGCTTGCTTATCCACTGTTCGCTCCATATTATCAGATCTATATTAATGCTTAGATTAATGTAGAATAAACACTTCTGCTGGAGACCACTAACGTGACACATGAATCAGAGATCCCGTGACCAAATTGTGTGCGATGCATGAATCGCAAATGGTGTCGTAATAAAACAGTCGCCAATAAGACGAACTATTTGCGATGCCAGAGACATCAAGCATGATTCAGATTAGAGACGCGTGTGCGATACGTGGCATACAGTTCATCTATATGAACAATTTGCGATAAGCCAGAATAACAAACACGGTCAGCCAGTTTGAGGTGTGTGCGATACACCACATACAGTTCACTCGGATGAACTGTTTGTGACTACCCAACACAACAGAAACAGTCAGGCAGATCAAGGTGTGTGCGATATACGGCATGCGGTTCACTCGGATGAACTGTTTGCGATTACCCAACACAACAGAAACAGTTCAACTTAACAAGATGTGTGTGATACGCGACAAACAGGTCAGTAATCAGAAATGTGTGGGAAGACCGATAACAACATAGACGATTCCTGCTAATAACCTGTGTGTGTTGTGGGCAAACGCTTCCGGGTAAACAATTGTCAGCGATTGATGAAATCATCACCGACGGGTTGCGTAGTTTAATCCGTGTGCGATGTGATTTGCTCAGTCTGCACAACATCTACGCTCTCTGTCTACAGAACAACAACATATATACTTATAAGGACATGATTGCATAACCAAATTAAACATCCAATTACATAACTGACTGCACACATAACATTTGCACACACCAAAGTAAAAAATTACATGCATAATAAACTAGGATAAACGATCATATCTAATCATCATCTACTTCTTCTTGTGACGCTTGCCGCTGCTGCTCTACTGGTGGCTCGATCCCTCGTCGTCTACAGGAAGGAGGTACTCCCTCATGTCGACGATCCGCCTGTGCATCTCGTAGCATGTGTACACGTACTTGGCTACAAACTTGAGGTGAGGTTCATCCAGTCTCCGCACCCAGGCACCGTGCCAGGATCTAGGATTTCTCTTGGAACCTTCCTTCGTGTTTTTGTAGAAGGGGTTGATGATGGCCGCGGCGAGTTCAACCAGGGGGTCCTTCTTCGTGCTACCCCAGACCCTGTAGTGGCCACGGATGTCGACAAGCTTCGGGCAGGCCAAGCCTGAAATCTAGAGCGCTTTTACATCGTCGACGGTGTCCACCATAGCGAACTTGTAGTTGGGGCTCTTGACAAACCTGGCGAAATGCTCGCAAGGCCTTGTGGCCAGGCAGTAGTGGTAGACGGGGACATGATGGCCCACGCAAAACTGGGCGACGGCAACCGCCTGATCAACCCTGGGACGACCGGCGGTGAACTGAAGGTCGAAGCCGACCACTTTGTACTTGTCGTCCTTAGCAAGCAACGGCTCCATGGTGTTGATGGAGTCCTCCACCACGGCCGGGTCGATGGTGTACACCACCGTGAGTTCCTTCTCCCTCACGTGGGTGTCCACATGATGCACACCGAACTCCATTGGAGCGCCGCTGGATATCCTCTCTCTACATGTCGTCGTGGGTGTGCTTGTTGTGTTGTGGGGCGCAATCGAAAGGTTGAAGAGACTAAGGTCATAATGGCCGTGGGAATAAATGGGGAGGCCGAACGGCCTGGAGTATCGGCGCGCGCGGATGGCAGTTGTTGCAGCGCGTAACTGCATCGTGCCGCACGTATTAACTACATCATGGCGACGCGCGCGGACGCAACCGCATGCATATGGCGCCCAAAACATGATCGTGCGCCGGCCCCAACCGCTGAAAGAGCGTGCGCGGAGGGACGCGAGCAGAGCGTGCCGCGGCCGCCTCAACGTCGAGCATAGCGCGTGAAGGGACGCGAGCAGAGCGCACCGCGGCGGCCTCAACGGCGAGCAACCACCTGCGTATAGCAGTTCTGGTCAACCGCCTGGCACACGTGGGAGGCGAGACGGCCCATCCATCGGACACGTTGACGATATCCGGACTGTTTGTGATACTGGACAGACACGTACATATCCGAGAACGTGGGCCCACGTCACATTCCAAATTACCACGCAATAAGTAATTGCAAATCTGTTCACACCGATCAAACCTAAACGTGTTCCCACTTAGCATTGGGCTATAAAAACTACCCACTCGAAAATTACTGCACATTCCTCTCCTCATCACCAAAAAAACAGGTATTTCCTCTTAAGTCATTCCTTGCGTCTGCCATGGCCGGTAGGAGGAGTTCTGGGTCGACATATAACCAGGGAGCAAAGACCAAGGCCGCGGAAGCACTAGAGAGGTCCCGCCGCAAAGCGGCAACTACAGCAGAGATGTCTTGCCGCGCCGCGGAGCCCTCGAACAAGCTCTCACAAGCGCACTCGCCACGTCGGCGAACTCGACGAGCTGGCGGGGCTGAAGTCCTTAGCCAGCGACGACGACATTCTCGCTGGCCTAATTAACCAGCAGGAGCTGGTCGCCGGCTTGGAGAAGCTGCTCGAGATTAGCGATGCCTCGGTTGATAAGGCAACCGGCCTCGTCATGCAACTCATGGGTGACAATGTGAAGCTCCACAAGGAGCTCGACAAGCAGAAGGAGGAGGCCGCCGGCTGGAAGAAGCTGTATGAGAAGAGCATTGCCTCGCAGATGACGCTGACAGCCATCGTCCATGAACTTAGGGATGACTTGAAGAAGCTCCGCATCGAGCGCGAGCTGCGGGTGGAGGAATCCATGGCTACTATCAAGCAAAGTCATGAGCATGTGAAGGAGCTAGAAGAACTCCTCGCCCAACAATCCATCGAGAAGTAGAGAGCAGTGACTTGCTTCTTCTCTTGCCCCTGTGTCTTTCGGGCGTTGCCGCATGTGGCATTTTAACTTATCCGGGATATGTAAGACAATTATTATCCATTGCCATTGTCAATTTGTTGTCGTATTATTATTTCGTTCGTAACCTCGTAGGTACATGTATACGAGTCGAAAACAGGCTAAAAGTCACGTTCTCAGCGAGGCACGAACAAAACAATGCTAGCTAGCGTTGAGCGGGGCCATGGGATCACAAGCTAACACCCTCCGTCCAGGTGCATTAACCGCATGTTAAACAGCGGCTCGGCCGCCATTAATGGAGAAGTTGGGAGCGAGGCGGCGGGTGGAGGTCAATGAGCTCGCTTCCCGGTGAGACTGCTCGGCCGCCTTAATGGAGAAGTTGGGAGTGAGGCGGCGGGTGGAGGTCAAAGAGCTCGCTTCCCGGTGAGCCTGCGCGGCAGACTGCTCGCACGGGTCCCATCGAGCCTACGCGGTGGACTGCTCGCACGCGTCCCGTCGAGCCGCGCAGCGGACTTCTCGCACTCATCCCATCTAATCAAACAGTTGCACGCACGCCACCTAGTATGGTCAAATTTTTGCACAAAATACAAAGAGGACCAATAAACCAGGACCGAGGTAGTACTCTCCAATAAAAAGAGGGACGCGTGGCCGCACGTATATGGTTAGTGGAACGCCCACGGTTCAAACAATACAACCGTTTGAGATATTAACGTGTCATCTATTTGTTCCAAAATGCCTATGTTGGTTATTAATGTGTGCACCTTGTCTCAAATTGGATAAAAAAATTATGACGGCATATATGTGCCATATAATGACACTATGCCAGGTTTCATGAATTTTGGGTGAGTTTTCGATTTATAGGGATTTAAAAACTGAGATTCTCAATGTTTGAAGCCGAGCCAGGACGCCGAGATGTTTATAATTCATTCCCATTTCTTGCATGGGACCAAAACATGCTCCCAAGAACACATGTATGGTATTTGAAGCCATTTTGGTGCACTAGAGCATGTGCTTGTAATTCAAATTTAAATTATGGAGATTAAATGCCTAGAAAACTCAATTAATGTATAAAATGGCCAAACGAACACTGAATAATTCCATATTTCAGCGCGAATCTCCTGTTGGTCTACGTTGCCTGTAGAAAAAAATACAAGGCGAGAAGAGGCAGCGACGATTGTCGTTTCGCCCACAAGGGTGACACGTTCTCTATCGGAACCACGAGGCTTCTTGCTAGAAGCATCGGCTTGTAAGAGGCTTGTACCAAAACTTGCCCCAAATTGGATAATTTTTTTACCATGGCATATATGTGACATTGTTGGAAATATGCCCTAGAGGCAATAATAAATTGGTTATTATTATATTTCCTTGTTTATGATAATCGTTTATTATCCATGCTATAATTGTATTGATTGGAAACTCAAATACATGTGTGGATACATAGACAACACTGTGTCCCTAGTAAGCCTCTAGTTGACTAGCTCGTTGATCAAAGATGGTTAAGGTTTCCTAGCCATTGACATGAGATGTCATTTGATAACGGGATCACATCATTAGGAGAATGATGTGATGGACAAGACCCAAACTACGAACGTAGCATATGATCGTGTCAGTTTATTGCTATTGTTTTCTGCATGTCAAGTATCTGTTCCTTTGACCATGAGATCATGCAACTCACTGACACCGGAGGAATACCTTGTGTGTATCAAACGTCGCAACGTAACTGGGCGACTATAAAGGTGCTCTACAGGTATCTCCGAGGGTGTCTGTTGGGTTGGCATGGATCAAGACTGGGATTTGTTACTCCGTATGACGGAGAGGTATCTCAGGGCCCACTCGTTAATACAACATCACAATGAGCCTTGCAAGCAATGTGACTAAAGTGTTAGCCACGAGATCTTGTATTATGGAACGAGTAAAGAGACTTGCCGGTAACGAGATTGAACTAGGTATAGTGATACCGACGATCGAATCTCGGGCAAGTAACATACCGAAGAACAAAGGGAACAGCATACGGGATTAACTGAATCCTTGACATAGAGGTTCGACCGATAAAAGATCTTCGTAGAATATGTAGGAGCCAATATGGGCATCCAGGTCCCGCTATTGGTTATTGGCCGTAGAGGTGTCTCGGTCATGTCTACATAGTTCTCGAACCCGCAGGGTCTACACACTTAACGTTTGGTGACGATTAGTATAGTTGAGTTATTATGTTGGTGACCGAAGGTTGTTCGGAGTCCCGGATAAGATCCCGGACATGACGAGGATCTCCGGAATAGTCCGGAGGTAAAGATTGATATATGTGATAATAGTGTTTTGATCTTCGGAAGAGTTCCGGAGTTCACCGGAAGGGGTTCCGGATGTTTACCGAAGTGTTCGGGTGCGAGAACACTTTATATGGGCCAAAGGATAAAAGCCCACGAGGTATTGGAAAGTGCAAAAGTAGTTTTGCTGCCGCGTAAGCGGTACTACCGCTTGGTGAAGCGGTACTACCGCCCGAGCGGTACTACCGCTTGTGTGAAGCGGTACTACCGCCCAAGCGGTACTACCGCTTGTGCGCGGCTGTGCACGGTTCGGCAGGGATCCGAGTTGGACTCTTTTCCTGCGGGCCAAACCGACCTTGTGCGGGCAAAACCGACCTGGAGGAGGCTTTTACTCCAAGTTTAGACCCCAAGGCTCAACATATAAATAGAGGGGCAGGGCTAGCACACGGGACACATCAAGATTTCCCCAAGCCGTGTGCGGCAACCCTAACCCTCTAGTTCCTCCGTCATAATCTCCGTAGCGCTTGGCGAAGCCCTGCAGAGATTGTTCCTCACCACCATCACCACACCGTCGTGCTGCTGGAACTCAACCACTACTTCACCATCGCTCGCTGGATCGAGGAGGTGAAGGCGTCATCAAGCCGTACGTGTGTTGAACGCGGAGGTGCCGTCCGTTCGGCGCTAGTTCGTGATCGGATCGAGGGACGACTTGCGATTTGGATCGCGGAGACGTTCGACTACATCAACCGCGTTTCTTAAACGCTTCCGCTTAGCGATCTACAAGGGTATGTAGATTCACTCTCCCTCTCGTAGATGCTCATCACCATGGATAGATCTTGTGTGTGCGTAGGAAAATTTGTGTTTCCCATGCAACGTTCCCCAACAGACATGTCATGACACGATGCCAAGTTTCACGATTTTCGGGTGAGTTTTGGATTTACGGGGATTTAAAAATCGAGATTCTCAATGTTTGAGGCCGAGCCAGTACGCCGAGATGTTTGTAATTCATCCTCATTTCTTGCATGGGACCTAAACATACACCCAAGGACACATGTATGGTTTTTGAAGCCATTTTGGTGCACTGAAGCATGTGCTTGAAGTTCAAATTTGAATTATGTGCCTAGAAAACTCAATTAATATATAAAAGGCTAAACGAACCCTGAATAAATCAATATTTCAGCGCGAATCTCCTGTTGGTCTATGTTGCCTATAGAAGAAAAATACAAGGCGAGAAGAGGCAGCGATTGTCGTTTCGCCCACAAGGGTGACACGTTCCCTATCGGAACCATGAGGCTTCTTGCTAGAAGCTCCGGTTTGTAAGAGGCTTGTACCAAAACTTGCCCCAAATTGGACAATTTTTTTACCACAGCATATATGTGTCATGTCATGGCACGATGCCAAGTTTCTTGAATTTCGGGTGAGTTTTGGATTTACGGGGATTTAAAAAACGATATTCTCAATGTTTGAGGCCGAGCCAGTACACCAAGATGTTTGTAATTCATCCCCATTTCTTGCATGGGACCCAAACATGCACCCAAGGACACATGTATGGTTTTTGAAGCCATTTTGGTGCACTGGATCATGTGCTCGTAGTTCAAATTTGAGTTATGGACATTAAATGCCTAGAAAACTCAATTAATGTATAAAAAAGGCCAAACGAACCCTGAATAATTCCATATTTCGGCACATATCTCCTATTGGTCTATGTTGCCCGTAGAAAAAAATACAAGGCGAGAAGAGGCACGATTGTCGTTTCGCCCACAAGGGTGACACATTCCCTATCGGAACCACGAGGCTTCTTGTGAGAAGCTCCGGTTTGTAAGAGGCTTGTACCAAAACTTGCCCCAAATTGGTCAGTTTTTTTATGATGGCATATATGTGCCATGTCATGACACCATGTAAAGTTTCATGAATTTCAGGTGAGTTTTGGATTTATGGGGATTTAAAAACCAAGATTCTCAATGTTTGAGGTCGAGCCAGGATGCCGAGATGTTTGAAATTCATCCTCATTCCTTGCATGGGACCTAAACCTGCACCCAAGGACACATATATGATTTCTCAACCCATTTTGGTGCACTGGAGCATGTATTTGTAGTTCAAATTTTAATTTTGCACATTAAATGCCTAGAAAACTCTATTATAATGTATAAAAAATGCCAAATGAACCTTGAATAATTTAAAGCAGTTCTGTTCAACCGTCTGGCACCCGTGGGTAAGCACTGTGCACGCGCGTCGTGCTAGCTCGCGCTTCCTTATTTCCCAAGTTTTCCATATTAATGGTGTTATATATCCAAACACGCTACTGTTTCCCGCCACTCCCCCAATCGGTTTCCCGCCACTCCCCCCAATCGGTTTGCCGCCACTCACCCCATCGGTTTCCTGCTACCAGTGTTAGTGGGCATAGAAGGCTAGGCAGTGACACACCGGCTATACCGCAGTATACCATTCCAAGCATGCCAATCCGGCGAAGCGCCACCACCGTCATCAACCTCCTCGACGAGGAGAATGAGCCGGAGAAGGCCGGAGAGCCAGAACGGCCATGCGCCGCCAAGCAAGAGAGGCAGCGCGCCGCCGAGCAAGAGCGACAGCGCGCCGTCGAGCAAGAGCGGCAGCGCGCCGCCGAGCATGAGTGGTATAATCGTGCCCCAATGCTTGAGCGGGCCAATGTCTACACATGTGTTCATCGCCGCCCATGGAGCGGAGCGGAGCAAGAGTGGCAAAGCGCTGCCGCGCAAGAGCGGGAGAACGCCACCGCGCATCAGGTGCGGTGCGCCGCACTATCTGAGCAGAGCCGTGTCAGCATCCTGTTGACTCAACCACTCGAGAGGCCGTTTCCAGGGCCGGTAAGCATCCCGATTCCCCACCAGGAATGGATAGACGCCGTCAGCGCCATAATTGCGCCGGACGAAGTTCGCACTACCAGAATCCGCCGCCTCGACGCCAACGGGCTGGTTGATTGGCTCTTCGACCTCCTCGGCCCCTCAGGTGCCGCTAACGACGAAGCAGAGCAAAATACTCGTCGCAGCTTGGAATCGACCATCGCGTAGATGAGATCTCGAGTAGAACACAAACGAGTTGTGGGCGTGGGTGTATACATATTGCTTGCCATTACTAGTTGATATTTGATTCGGCGGTACTGTGAGATGAAGTGGCCCGGACCGACATTACGCGTACACTTATGCGAGACAGGTTCCTTCAACTGACATGTAACTTCGTTGCATAAAGATGGCTAGCGGGTGTCTGTCTCTCTCACTTTAGTTGAATCGATTTCAATGAAGAGGGTTCTTTTAGAAGATCAAAAAGCAATCACTACACCACGTTGTGGTTTTGCGTAGGTAAGAACGGATCTTGCAAACCCGTAGCAGCCACGTAAAATTTGCAACAACAATTAGAGGACGTCTAACTTGTTTTTGCAGGGTATGATGTGATATGATATGGCCAATTACATGATGAGATATATGTGATGTATGAGATGATCATGTGTTGTATAGAATATCACGACTTGCATGTCGATGAGTACGACAACTGGCAGGAGCCATAGAGTTGTCTTTAATTATTGTATGACCTGCGTGTCAATCATTAAGCGCTATGTAATGCTTTACTTTATCGCTAAACGTTAGCAATAGTCGTGGAAGCAACAGTCGGCGCGACAACCTTATGGCGACACGTTGATGGAGATCAAGATGATGGAGATCATGGTGTCATGCCGGTGACGATGGAGATCATGCCGGTGCTTTGGAGATGGAGATCAAAAGCACAAGTTCATGGCCATATCATGTCACTTATGATTTGCATGTGATGTTAATCCTTTTATGCATCTTATTTTGCTTAGGACGACGGTAGCATTATAAGGTGATCCCTCACTTAAATTTCAAGATAAATTGTGTTCTCCCCGAGTGTGCACCGTTGCGAAAGTTCGTCGTTTCGAGACACGCCGTGATGATCGGGTGTGATAGACTCCACGTTCACATACAACGGGTGCAAGCCATGTTGCACACGCGGAACACTCGGGTTAAACTTGACGAGCCTAGCATGTACAGACATGGCCTCGGAACACAAGAGACCGAAAGGTCGAACATGAGTCATATAGTAGATATGATCAACATGAAGATGTTCACCATTGAAACCACCTCAACTCACGTGATGATCGGACTTGAGTTGGTGGATTTGGATCATGTTACACTCGAATGACCGGAGGGATGTCAATTTGAGTGGGAGTTTTTTTTTAAATATGATTAACTAAACTCATTATCTAGAACAATAGTCTAAGTTGTCTTTGCTATATTTATGTTGTAGATCATGGCTCGCGCAGTAGCACCCCTGAATTTTAATGCGTTCCTAGAGAAAGCTAAGTTGAAAGATGATGGAAGTAACTTTGTGGACTGGGCCCGTAATCTAAGGATTATCCTTACGGCTTCCCAGAAGGCTTATGTCCTTGATGCACCGCTTGGTGATCCACCCGCTCCAGTTGAGTCTCTAGACGTTGTGAACGCCTGGCAGGCTCGTTCTGATGATTACTCAATAGTTCAATGTGCAATGTTGTATGGCTTAGAACCGGGACTTCAAAGACGTTTTGAACGTCATGGAGCATATGAGATGTTCCAGGAGTTGAAGTTTATCTTTCAGAAGAATGCCCGGATCGAGAGATATGAGATCTCCGATAAAGATCTATGCTTGCAAGATGGAGGAGAACGGGTCTATCAGTGATCACGTGCTCAGAATGTCTGGGTACTCCACCCATCTGGCTGAATTGGGGATGCCCCTTCCGCCAGAGGCTATCACTGACAGAGTTCTTCAATCATTGCCACCTAGCTACAAGAGCTTCGTGTTGAACTATAACATGCACGGGATGAACAAGTCAGTCGCCGAGCTGTTTGCGATGCTGAAAGCCGCTGAGTCTGAAATTCAGAAGGAGCATCAAGTGTTGATGGTCAATAAAACCACTAGTTTCAAGAAAAATGGCAAGGGTAAGAAGGGTAACTCCAAGAAGAGTGGCAAAGCAGTTGCTCCTCTCATGAAGAAACCCAAGGCTGGACCCAAACCAGAAACTGAGTGCTTTCATTGCAAGGGAACTGGACACTGGAAGCGGAACTGCCCCAAGTATTTGGCTGACAAGAAGGCGGCCAACAACAAACAAGGTATATATGATATACATGTTATTGATATGTTCCTTACCAACCCTCGTTGTAGTGCCTGGGTATTTGATACCGGTGCGGTTGCTCATATTTGCAACTCTAAACAGGAACTGCGGAATAGACGGAGGCTGGCAAAGGACGAAGTGACGATGCGCGTGGGAAATGGTTCCAAGGTTGATGTGATCACCGTCGGCACGCTCGCTCTTCGATTACCGTCGGGATTAGTGATAAACCTAAATAAGTGTTATTTGGTGCCTGCGTTAAGCATGAACATTATATCTGGATCTTGTTTATTGCGAGACGGTTACTCATTTAAATCAGAGAATAATGGTTGTTCTATTTATATGAGTAATATCTTTTATGGTCATGCACCCATTGTGAGGGGTTTATTCTTATTGAATCTCGATAGTAATGATACACATGTTCATAACATTGATGCCAAAAGATGTAGAATTGATAATGATAATACCACTTTCATGTGGCACTGCCGTTTAGGTCATATTGGCGTAAAACGCATGAGGAAGCTCCATGCTGATGGACTTTTCGAGTCACTTGATTTTGAATCACTTGACACATGTGAGCCATGCCTCTTGGGCAAGATGACTAAAACGCCGTTCTCTGGAACAATGGAACGGGCAAGTGACTTATTGGAAATCATACATACTGATGTGTGTGGTCCAATGAGTATTGAGGCGTGCGGTGGTTATCGTTATTTTCTCACCTTCACTGATGACTTAAGTAGATATGGGTATATTTACTTAATGAAACACAAGTCTGAAACGTTTGAAAAGTTCAAACAATTTCAGAGTGAAGTTGAGAATCATCGTAACAAGAAGATTAAATTCCTACGATCTGATCGAGGAGGAGAATATCTGAGTTATGAGTTTGGCAGTCACTTAAGACAATGTGGAATTGTTTCACAACTGACACCGCCTGGAACACCACAGCGTAATGGTGTGTCCGAACGTCGTAATCGAACTTTATTGGATATGGTGCGATCTATGATGTCTCTTGCCGATTTGCCACTATCGTTTTGGGGTTATGCATTAGAGACAGCTGCATTCACTTTAAATAGGGCACCATCGAAATCCGTTGAGACAACGCCATATGAACTTTGGTTTGGCAAGAAGCCAAAGCTATCGTTTCTTAAAATTTGGGGATGTGATGCTTATGTCAAAAAGCTTCAGCCTGAAAAGCTGGAACCCAAAGCGGAGAAATGCGTCGTCATAGGATACCCAAAAGAGATAGTTGGGTATACCTTCTATCTCAGATCCGAAGGCAAAGTGTTTGTCGCTAAAAACGGAACATTTCTTGAGAAAGAGTTTCTCTCGAAAGAATTGAGTGGGAGGAAGATAGAACTTGATGAGGTTGTTGAACCTTTACTTCAACCTGAGAGTAGCGCAGTGCAGAAAGTTGTTTCTGCGGAGCCTACATTAGCTGAAGAGGAAGTTAATGATGATGATCATGAAGCTTTAGATCAAGTTGCTATCGAACCTCGTAGGTCGACAAGGACGCGTACTGCTCCCGAGTGGTACGGCAACCCTGTCTTAGAGGTCATGTTGTTAGACAACGATGAACCTACGAGCTATGGAGAAGCGATGATGGGCCCGGATTCCGAGAAGTGGTTAGAGGCCATGAAATCCGAGATGGGATCCATGTATGAAAACAAAGTATGGACTTTGGAAGTATTACCTGAAGGGCGTAAGGCCATTCAGAACAAATGGATCTTTAAGAGGAAGACGGACGCGGACGGTAATGTCACCGTCTATAAAGCTCGACTTGTGGCAAAGGGTTTTTCACAAGTTCAAGGAGTTGACTACGATGAGACCTTCTCACCCGTAGCGATGCTTAAGTCCGTCAGAATCATGTTAGCAATAGCTGCCTTTTTCGATTATGAAATTTGGCAGATGGATGTCAAAACAGCATTCCTTAACGGTTTCCTTAAGGAAGAGTTGTATATGATGCAACCAGAAGGTTTTGTCGATCCAGAGAATGCTGACAAAGTTTGCAAACTCCAGCGATCCATTTATGGACTGGTGCAAGCATCTCGGAGTTGGAATCTTCGCTTTGATGAAGTGATCAAAGCGTTCGAGTTTATACAAGTTTACGGAGAAGCTTGTATTTACAAGAAAGTGAGTGGGAGCTCTATAGCGTTTCTAATATTATATGTGGATGACATATTGCTGATTGGAAACAATATAGAAATGTTGGAAAGCGTGAAGGAATATTTGAACAAGAGTTTTTCAATGAAGGACCTAGGAGAAGCTGCTTTCATATTAGGCATAAAGATCTATAGAGATAGATCAAGACGCTTAATAGGACTTTCACAAAGCACATACCTTGATAAGATTTTGAAGAAGTTCAAAATGGATCAGTCCAAGAAGGGGTTCTTGCCTGTTTTGCAAGGTGTGAAGTTGAGTAAGACTCAATGCCCAGTGACTGCAGAAGATAGAGAAAAGATGAGTGTCATCCCCTATGCTTCAGCCATAGGCTCTATTATGTATGCAATGCTGTGCACAAGACCCGATGTCAGCCTTGCCATAAGTATGGTCGGAAGGTTTCAAAGTGATCCAGGAATGGAACACTGGACGGCGGTCAAGAATATCCTGAAGTACCTGAAAAGGACTAAGGACATGTTTCTCGTTTATGGAGGTAATCAAGAGCTCGTCGTAAAGGGTTACGTCGATGCAAGCTTTGACACTGATCCGGATGACTCTAAGTCTCAAACCGGATACGTATTTATTCTTAATGGGGGTGCGGTTAGCTGGTGCAGTTCCAAGCAAAGCGTGGTAGCTGATTCTACATGCGAAGCGGAGTACATCGCAGCCTCGGAGGCGGCGAAGGAAGGTGTCTGGATGAAGGAGTTCATGACAGATCTTGGAGTAGTGCCTAGTGCGCTTAACCCAATGACTCTGTTTTGTGATAACACTGGTGCCATTGCTCTAGCCAAGGAACCAAGATTTCACAAGAGGACCAGACACATAAAGCGACATTTCAATTCCATCCGCGATTACATCAAGGAGGACGACATAAATATTTGCAAAGTACACACGGATCTAAATGTTGCAGATCCGATGACTAAACCTCTTCCAAGGGCTAAACATGAACAACACCAGAACTGCATGGGTGTTCGATTCATTACAATGTAAATCACATAGTGATGTGAACTAGATTATTGACTCTAGTGCAAGTGGGAGACTGTTGGAAATATGCCCTGGAGGCAATAATAAATTGGTTATTATTATATTTCCTAGTTTATGATAAACGTTTATTATCCATGCTATAATTGTATTGATTGGAAACTCAAATACATGTGTGGATACATAGACAACACTGTGTCCCTAGTAAGCCTCTAGTTGACTAGCTCGTTGATCAAAGATGGTTAAGGTTTCCTAGCCATTGACATGAGATGTCATTTGATAACGGGATCACATCATTAGGAGACTGATGTGATGGACAAGACCCAAACTACGAACGTAGCATATGATCGTGTCAGTTTATTGCTATTGTTTTCTGCATGTCAAGTATCTGTTCCTTTGACCATGAGATCATGCAACTCACTAACACCGGAGGAATACCTTGTGTGTATCAAACGTCGCAACGTAACTGGGCGACTATAAAGGTGCTCTACAGGTATCTCCGAGGGTGTCTGTTGGGTTGGCATGGATCAAGACTGGGATTTGTTACTCCGTATGACGGAGAGGTATCTCAGGGCCCACTCGGTAATACAACATCACAATGAGCCTTGCAAGCAATGTGACTAAAGTGTTAGCCACGAGATCTTGTATTACGGAACAAGTAAAGAGACTTGCCGGTAACGAGATTGAACTAGGTATAGTGATACCGACGATCGAATCTCGGGCAAGTAACATACCGAAGAACAAAGGGAACAGCATACGGGATTAACTGAATCCTTGACATAGAGGTTCGACCGATAAAAGATCTTCGTAGAATATGTAGGAGCCAATATGGGCATCCAGGTCCCGCTATTGGTTATTGGCCGTAGAGGTGTCTCGGTCATGTCTACATAGTTCTCGAACCCGCGGGGTCTACACACTTAACGTTTGGTGACGATTAGTATAGTTGAGTTATTATGTTGGTGACCGAAGGTTGTTCGGAGTCCCGGATAAGATCCCGGACATGACGAGGATCTCCGGAATAGTCCGGAGGTAAAGATTGATATATGTGATAATAGTGTTTTGATCTCCGGAAGAGTTCCGGAGTTCACCGGAAGGGGTTCCGGATGTTTACCGAAGTGTTCGGGTGCGAGAACACTTTATATGGGCCAAAGGATAAAAGCCCACGAGGTATTGGAAAGTGCAAAAGTAGTTTTGCTGCCGCGTAAGCGGTACTACCGCTTGGTGAAGCGGTACTACCGCCCGAGCGGTACTACCGCTTGTGTGAAGCGGTACTACCGCTTGTGAGCGGTACTACCGCTTGTGCGCGGCTGTGCACGGTTCGGCAGGGATCCGAGTTGGACTCTTTTCCTGCGGGCCAAACCAACCTTGTGCGGGCAAAACCGACCTGGAGGAGGCTTTTACTCCAAGTTTAGACCCCAAGGCTCAACATATAAATAGAGGGGCAGGGCTAGCACACGGGACACATCAAGATTTCCCCAAGCCCTGTGCGGCAACCCTAACCCTCTAGTTCCTCCGTCATAATCTCCATAGCGCTTGGCGAAGCCCTGCAGAGATTGTTCCTCACCACCATCACCACGCCGTCGTGCTGCTGGAACTCAACCACTACTTCACCATCGCTCGCTGGATCGAGGAGGTGAAGGCGTCATCAAGCCGTACGTGTGTTGAACGCGGAGGTGCCGTCCGTTCGGCGCTAGTTCGTGATCGGATCGAGGGACGACTTGCGATTTGGATCGCGGAGACGTTCGACTACATCAACCGCGTTTCTTAAACGCTTCCGCTTAGCAATCTACAAGGGTATGTAGATTCACTCTCCCTCTCGTAGATGCTCATCACCATGGATAGATCTTGTGTGTGCGTAGGAAAATTTTTGTTTCCCATGCAACGTTCCCCAACAGACATGTCATGACACGATGCCAAGTTTCACGATTTTCGGGTGAGTTTTGGATTTACGGGGATTTAAAAATCGAGATTCTCAATGTTTGAGGCCGAGCCAGTACGCCGAGATGTTTGTAATTCATCCTCATTTCTTGCATGGGACCTAAACATACACCCAAGGACACATGTATGGTTTTTGAAGCCATTTTGGTGCACTGAAGCATGTGCTTGAAGTTCAAATTTGAATTATGTGCCTAGAAAACTCAATTAATATATAAAAGGCTAAACGAACCCTGAATAAATCAATATTTCAGCGCGAATCTCCTGTTGGTCTATGTTGCCTATAGAAGAAAAATACAAGGCAAGAAGAGGCAGCGATTGTCGTTTCGCCCACAAGGGTGACACGTTCCCTATCGGAACCATGAGGCTTCTTGCTAGAAGCTCCGGTTTGTAAGAGGCTTGTACCAAACTTGCTCCAAATTGGACAATTTTTTTACCACAGCATATATGTGTCATGTCATGGCACGATGCCAAGTTTCTTGAATTTCGGGTGAGTTTTGGATTTACGGGGATTTAAAAAATGATATTCTCAATGTTTGAGGCCGAGCCAGTACACCAAGATGTTTGTAATTCATCCCCATTTCTTGCATGGGACCCAAACATGCACCCAAGGACACATGTATGGTTTTTGAAGCCATTTTGGTGCACTGGATCATGTGCTCGTAGTTCAAATTTGAGTTATGGACATTAAATGCCTAGAAAACTCAATTAATGTATAAAAAAGGCCAAACGAACCCTGAATAATTCCATATTTCGGCACATATCTCCTATTGGTCTATGTTGCCCGTAGAAAAAAATACAAGGCGAGAAGAGGCACGATTGTCGTTTCGCCCACAAGGGTGACACGTTCCCTATCGGAACCACGAGGCTTCTTGTGAGAAGCTCCGGTTTGTAAGAGGCTTGTACCAAAACTTGCCCCAAATTGGTTAGTTTTTTTATGATGGCATATATGTGCCATGTCATGACACCATGTAAAGTTTCATGAATTTCAGGTGAGTTTTGGATTTATGGGGATTTAAAAACCAAGATTCTCAATGTTTGAGGTCGAGCCAGGATGCCGAGATGTTTGAAATTCATCCTCATTCCTTGCATGGGACCTAAACCTGCACCCAAGGACACATATATGATTTCTCAACCCATTTTGGTGCACTGGAGCATGTATTTGTAGTTCAAATTTTAATTTTGCACATTAAATGCCTAGAAAACTCTATTATAATGTATAAAAAATGCCAAATGAACCCTGAATAATTTAAAGCAGTTCTGTTCAACCGTCTGGCACCCGTGGGTAAGCACTGTGCACGCGCGTCGTGCTAGCTCGCGCTTCCTTCTTTCCCAAGTTTTCCATATTAATGGTGTTATATATCCAAACACGCTACTGTTTCCCGCCACTCCCCCAATCGGTTTCCCGCCACTCCCCCCAATCGGTTTGCCGCCACTCACCCCATCGGTTTCCTGCTGCCAGTGTCAGTGGGCATAGAAGGCTAGGCAGTGACACACCGGCTATACCGCAGTATACCATTCCAAGCATGCCAATCCGGCAAAGTGCCACCACCGTCATCAACCTCCTCGACGAGGAGAATGAGCCGGAGAAGGCCGGAGAGCCAGAACGGCCATGCGCCGCCAAGCAAGAGCGACAGCGCGCCGTCGAGCAAGAGCGGCAGCGCGCCGCCGAGCATGAGTGGTATAATCGTGCCCCAATGCTTGAGCGGGCCAATGTCTACACATGTGTTCATCGCCGCCCATGGAGCGGAGCGGAGCAAGAGTGGCAAAGCGCTGCCGCGCAAGAGCGGGAGAACGCCACCGCGCATCAGGTGCGGTGCGCCGCACTATCTGAGCAGAGCCGTGTCAGCATCCTGTTGACTCAACCACTCTAGAGGCCGTTTCCAGGGCCGGTAAGAATCCCGATTCCCCACCAGGAATGGATAGACGCCGTCAGCGCCATAATTGCGCCGGACGAAGTTCGCACTGCCAGAATCCGCCGCCTCGACGCCAACGGGCTGGTTGATTGGATCTTCGACCTCCTCGGCCCCTCAGGTGCCGCTAACGACGAAGCAGAGCAAAATACTCGTCGCAGCTTGGAATCGACCATCGCCGATGAAATATCCTGGGCGGAGATCGATATTGCGGTACAGCAGTTCCGCGAGCGTATCAGACGCGTGGACGAAGTGATGGGAACATTGCATGAAAATCAAAAAATTTCCTACGAAACACCCAAGATCTAATCTAGGAGATGCAAAGCAATGAGAGGGGAGTGTGTCTACATACCCTTGTAGACCAAAAGCGGAAGCATATAAAACGCGGTTGATGTAGTCATACTCTTCGCGATCCAATCACGATCCAACCGATCTAGCGCCGAACGGACGGCACCTCCGAGTTTAGCACACGTGCGGCGTGGTGACATCTCCTCCTCCTTGATCCAGCAAGCGAAGGGGGAGAAGTAGATGGGATCACAACCAGCACGACGGCGTGGTGGTGATGGTGGTGGTGGAGTACCGGCAGGGCTTCGCCAAGCTATACCGGGACGAGAAGGTGGTAGAGAGGGGGAGGGGCTACGCCAGGAGAGGGGTGCGGCTGCTCTCCCACCCCCCACTATATATAGGGGCAAGGGGGAGGGGGCGCCGGCCCTAGCCCCTCCTCCAAGGGAGGGGGCGGCGGCCAAGGGGGGCGCCTTGCCCCCAAAGGCAAGTGGGGCGCCCCTCCCCACTAGGGTTTCCCCTTTCTAGCCGCATGGGCCTGTTGGGGCCGGTGTGCCTGGCCCATGCTGGCCAGGGCGCCCCCCCCCTACAGCCCATGTGGGTCCCCGGGGCAGGTAGACCCCACCGGTGGACCACCGAAACCCCTTTGGTGCCTCCGGTACACTGCCGGCATGCCCCCGAACTATTCCAGTAGCCAAAATAGGACTTCCCATATATAAATCTTTACCTCCGGACCATTCCGGAACTCCTCATGACGTCTGGGATCTCATCCGAGACTCCGAACAACCTTCGGTCACCAATACAATTATCCCAATACTACTCTAGCGTCAACGAACGTTAAGCGTGCGACCCTACGGGTTCGAGAATCATGTAGACATGACCGAGACACCTCTCCGGTCTATAACCAATAGCGGGACCTGGATGCCCATATTGGTTCCAACATATTCTGCAAAGATCTTTATCGGTTGAACCACGATGTCAAGGATTCAGTTAATCCCGTATGCAATTCCCTTTGTCCGGCGATATGTTAATTTCCCGAGATTCGATCGTCGGTATCTCCATACCTAGTTCAATCTCGTTATCGGCAAGTCACTTTACTCGTTCCGTAATACAAGATCCCGTGACTAACTTATTAGCCACATTGCTTGCAAGCTCTTTACAATGTTGTATTACCGAGAGGGCCCAGAGATATCTCTCCGTCATACGGAGCGACAAATCCCAGTCTTGATCCATGCAACTCAATAGACACCTTCGGAGATACCTGTAGAGCACCTTTATGATGGCCCAGTTACGAAGTGACGTTTGATAGCACACAAGGTATTCCTCCGATATCCGGGAGTGACACGATCTCATGGTCTAAGGAACAGATACTTGACATGAAGAAAACTGTAGCAAATAACAAAACGATCTGATGCTAAGCTTACGGTTGGGTCTTGTCCATCACATCATTCTCCTAATAATGTGATCCCGTTATCAAATGACAACTCATATCTATGGTTAGGAAACCTTAACCATCTTCGATCAACGAGCTAGTCTTGTAGAGGCTCACTAGGGACATGGTGTTGTTTATATATTCACACATGTATTTAAGTTTCCGGTCAATACAATTCTAGCATGAATAATAAACATTTATCATGAATAAGGAAATATGATAATAACTAATTTATTATTACCTCTAGGGCATATTTCCAACAGTCTCCCACTTGCACTAGAGTCAATAATCCAGTTTACATTGTAATGAATCTAACACCCATGGAATCCTGGTGCTGATCATGTTTTGCTCGCGGAAGAGGTTTAGTCAACGGGTCTGCCACATTCAGATCTGTATGTACTTTGCGAAGTTCTATGTCTCCCTCCTTGATGTAATCACGGATGGAGTTGAAGCGGCGTTTGATGTGCTTGGTCTTCTTGTGAAACCTGGGCTCCTTGGCAATGGCAATAGCTCTAGTGTTGTCCCAGAAGATGGTCATTGGATCCGATGCACTAGGTATTACTCCTAGATCGGATATGAACTCCTTCATCCAGACTCCTTCTTGCGTTGCTTCCGAAGTAGCTATATATTCCGCTTCACATGTAGATCCCACTACGACGCTTTGCTTGGAACTGCACCAACTGACTGCTCCTCCATTCAATATAAATACGTATCCAGTTTGAGACTTAGAGTCATCTGGATCTGTGTCGAAGCTAGCATCGACATAACCCTTTACGGCGAACTCTTCATCACCTCCATAAACGAGAAACATGTCCTTAGTCCTCTTCAGGTACTTAAGAATATTCTTGACCGCTGTCCAGTGATCTACTCCAGGATCACTTTGGTACCTCCCTGCCAGACTTATGCCAAGGCACACATCAGGTCTGGTACACAACATGCACTACAAAAAAAAGACACATCCGTGACATTATGAACAGAACGCAAACTTTTTTTGTCATGGTTGTGACACTTCTATGACAATAATCTATATTTATATATAAAAAGTACTTAATGGACTAACCAGAAAAAAGAGAATTAACTAGAAATTCTCACAAAAATTAGAAATATCTAGCCATCAATTAATCTAACTAAATGATTACAACCGATGGATCTTAACATTTTTTTTTTGAGAACCAATCTTAACAATATTAGAGTTCAATAAAATTACCCACCAATACCCTTGATTAAGTTTCAGCAAACCCTCCCCACGTCCATGGTAATAGAAAAAACAAAAGAAACATACGCCTCCCTAACATGTGCTCACGGCCTCAAGCACACCGCCGCCGGCCAAGATATCTTATTAGTACCCTTGCAATTCTGATTTGTTGTGTTGTTGCCAAGCTGTGATTGCTTCGCCATGCATAGAAGCTCCAGTCATAGCTGGTCCGAGGAACGTCAATGGAGACTACAACAATCAATCTACTACTATACGTTTCTGCCGTGTGTCTCACCAGGTTAACGTCGCCGGCCGGCGGACGCCTTGAATCAGGAATACATATTGGATACGTATTCTCTGCCGTTAGCACATGTCTCCAGCTCTTTTAGCACCACCATCACCAGCGGCCCAGCGCCATTGGAAACACCCTACCAGATTAATTACAAGGGCCTGCGTTAATCAGGAGAGACTGCCGATGAGAAAAAAAACAGGTAAGAGTTTTTTTTTGAAAAAAACTTAAGCTTTATTCATTAGAAATAATCATTACATCGTTTACGAGGATTGATACAATTTCAACATTTGGCTCCTCAAACCAATCAGGTAAGAGTTGTTATTCATCGAGGGCAAGGAGTAGGATGTAAGTCCCTGTTTAGCAGTATTAAACAACACGAGATGTATGCCCACGTGCCTAGCAGTATACATGAAACTCTGATGTATATGTATTCATATGTATTAACAATTTGAGTGTAACATCCCCAGATCTTAACCCTGTCATTAAGCTAATTAATTAGCCATGT
This sequence comes from Elymus sibiricus, assembly GCA_039707655.1. Taxonomy (NCBI): domain Eukaryota; kingdom Viridiplantae; phylum Streptophyta; class Magnoliopsida; order Poales; family Poaceae; genus Elymus; species Elymus sibiricus. The sequence goes on from CM077670.1 coordinate 110,841,462, forward strand.
CATCATGATCATCCTAAATAAATTGCATTTAGAAAATAATCCAACTTCAAATTCAAATTTAAAATAAAGTCAAAATTAAAAGTTATCCAAACAGTAGAACAAAAGTGTTCATAATATTGCAAATAATCCCAAAGCAATTATAAAAATAAAACCAACATTAATTGAATTCCCAAATTGACCCTAACATCCAAAAACAGTATCTAAACAGCCCTATTTAAACCTTTTCATTTAAACAAAAATTCAAATGTATTCATTTAAGCCCCAAACTTTTTGTGGCAGTGCAGAAAAATGCAATGCTAATTATGAGTAAAGCTCCACATTTTACAAAACTCATTTGATGCAAAAAAAAATGCAGAACAGCAGAGAAAATAAGAAACAGAAAAAGATAAAAGTAAAAGGAGAAAACTCCCTGTGCAATTGGCCTAGCCGCGGCAACAGTGCAGCCCAGCCCACCAATGCCCCCTTCTTCTACCTCTGTTCACAGAGGGCTCGGTGGCCACCGTGCGCGCGTCCATGCCGCGGATTAGCCACGTGCCGAGCATCCAGTCCCTCCCCGGCATCCATAAGGTTCCCCTCGACCCCGTACGCGAACCCTAGCTTCCCTTTCCCCTCGCTCGCCCCTCTCCCTCTCCGATTCACTCGCAACCGAGCGCCAACGTCGCTGCCGCGTCCACCGGCTGCCCCGCGCCACACCGCCATGGCCAGAGGCCGCGCCATCCTCTTCTTCGTCCCCTACGCCGCTGGATCGAGGCTGGGACGCCGCGACGCCGACGCCTACGTCGATTTCCTCCTCCACGGCCGCCGGTCACCGGCGTCGATTCGTCGCAACCCGAGCTCCCCCGACTTCCCCGAGGTCGCCATTGGGTCCGCTGTGAGCCTGCTCCTCCGTCCCACCCTTTTCCCCCTTTCTCCCCTTGCCGTAGCCGCCGTGTGCCGCCGCCGCCCGAGCTCGCGCGAGCTCGCACTCACCCCGGCCAGCCCGCGCCCTGGGCTTCAGTGTTGCACGCCCTGCTCGCGCCCGGCCGCACGCCCGTTGCCCCCACGCGCGCCCGCGCTCGCGCCCCGCGCCTGCGGCTGCTCCTGCCGCTGCCTGCGCTGCTGCACGCTGCTGCTTCGGCCGCCGCCGCCTGCAGCTTGCCTCGCCCGCGCGCGCGCCCTTCGCTCCCGGCCGAGCCCGCCTCCGCCCAGCAGCGCCCACCTCCGGCCTCGCCCGCCTGTGGCCGCGCCCCCTCCCCTTGCTCGCCCCTGCTTGCCCCCCTTAAATTTTGATTTCCCCCCCTTAAATTAACCTTTTAGTGTGCAAATGATAATATCAAGTATTCAGCCCTTGCAAAATGGGACTATTCTTCTCTGTCATTTGATCTTGTAGGTTTAGACTTATTTCTTCAGTTGCTATCATTTGATAGTGTATTTAAATAGTACTGCAAATTGACACATATTATTTTCATCTACGTATATATTCACCTTTGTCCATATAATCTTCTTCATAGAAGGACTTGCTCAATAATAATGCTCATAGTCAACCTTCCATTGCTATTATTGTGCCTTTCTTTTTTGCGGGTACAAACCTACTTGGTTAATGGTTCAAAGAGAAACTTGAGATACTACTATGCTTACTGCCATGGTCCTTTTTTGTGGGACTAAACTGTTTTATCTATATTTAACTAAATAGATAGGCCAAAAATGAAGTGTAGTTCCAAGCTTCTTACATCGCATTCCAAACCCTTTGGATGCTAAATTATAACGGTACTTCGTTTGGGTTATAAGGTACATAATATTTAGTTAACTACTACTCCCTCCGTCCCAAAATAAGTGACTCAACTTTATACTAACTGTACTAAAGTTAGTACAAAGTTGAGTCACTTATTTTGAGACGGAGGAAGTATGTTTTATTGCATCCTAATTGCATCCTTATCCGCGGCTGCAGGATATGCATTATTGCATCCTAATTGCAGAATATAAGGTACATATTTAGTTAACTACTATGTTTTCTACAACGCTCGGATTTAAAGAATTCGTTTGTGCAATTCAGTTATTAGCATGAGCATGTGACACATTCACAGAGAGGATAACAATATAGCACTTGACCATTTCCCCGCTAAACCAGGATCACGTCAGTACTTAGGCATCGTTGTCCCTGCAGATTGTTGGCTTCAAATACATATATGATAATTATAGTGGGATATATATATAAGTTCTTATAGATATTCGTACATTACTCAAACTCTATCTCCTATACAAGATAGGATGTACTAATTATAAGGGAAGCAATCTGTGCATGCATGCTACACATGTTCTAATCAGTTTTCTATCTCATATAGTAAATTTGTATCTGGTCTGGGATCTCTGAAATTAGGTAGGTTCAGATGTAGAAAATACTATATTCTGACAAAAATCATATGGCTTAAAACTGTTTTTTTTGGGAGGTGAGCACAATATGAATCTGTGTGCTCACACGATCATCTAAGCATGAGGTTTGTCTTTGCCAGAAACTGAGATCATAGATCTTGGCACACAAACAAGCATATTCATGACTTCATTAGAAGATGGAAGAAGCAATCGAGAAAGCTTGAACTTACTTCGGCCAGTAAATTAACTTTAGCTTGGATCAAACACCAATGACATGATGATGACATGGTTCCACATTTACAATACTAAGAGAAATATTTCACAATCTGATTGTTGTGCAGTACGATTGTCACTGCCATATATACTTAACCTTGGGAATATATTTTTTTAACATAGGCAACAATTTTGAATCAATTATTTTGCTGCCTACACTATCGTTGATAGTACTTTTTCAAGTCAGATTTGATATAGGGTATGAAAGCTTTCTATTCGGCGAGAATAGAGACTAGGAGATTCTTCACATGGTGTTCACAAGGTTAGTGTCGATGTTTATACATTCCTGTTCTTTTATGATCAACAATCATCTTAGTAAATTTAGAGCATTCTGATGGAAATTTTTGTGAGTATATGTTTGTATATATATAAATTTCTTTTGCTATCATCTAATACTACAAAGAATTCCAATCCTAAGTAATGATTTAAAATAAATCATTACCTATTGCTAGAGTTTTGTATTACAATAAATAAATGTAAACAAGAAGTTAAAGCAAATTGTACATAGTTATATTTATTCGTAAAAACATAATTATTTTTTGACATTCATCAATAACATAATCATATATTCATAGAAATAAGGACAAATTCCACCTTTAGAAAATGTTAATGTTTAAAATATTGTATATTATATAATGAAGGGTGTAACAGGAGTAGAAAATGTATACATAATTACATACAATAAAAATAAATATTATAACATTTTTAACGCATTAAAGATGGTTTCATTATTAAACTTTCTAACGTCCTAGCCCGCGCATCGAGCGGGCCACTTTGCTAGTTGTGACAAAAACACGTATCATCATAGATGTGGTGGGCTCCTACTTCTATGACAAAAAATTATGACAGAAAATGGGCTTTTCGTCCTGGGCGGGCCGGAGACGCACCTGCATGACATTCTTTGGGCCGTCCATGACGTAAAAAATCATGGTAGAAGTGAGGCCGAGGAAATTTTCGGGGAATTCTCGGTTACGGTGGGTGGTCGGGGCCGAGCGATGCAGTGTGGTTTGCGCGTTTCTCTCGTACGCGCGCGTGTGTGTGAGGCGTTCGCTAACTGAACCCGAGCGAGGCGTTCGCTTACTGAACCCGAGCGATCGCACTAGCTACGTACTGAAGCCGATCGATCCCATCGCTGCTAACTGAACCCGAGTGATTCCTTCACTGCTAACTGAACCCGAGCGATTCCTTCGCTGCTAACTGAAGCCGGTCAAGCCCCCGTACGTGCGAGACGTATCCGGTTGGGTTGCCTCTCGATGAACAGTGCCCGTTGCTGCCGCGTGCGATACGTAGAATGAGTCGAGATGCATCGATCGAGCCCCTTGCGCGAGACGTGGTGAGTTGACCTAGCCGGTTGGTTGGCTGTGGATGAACAGTTCCCGTTGCTACCGCCCGCTCGTACACCCCACCCCAGCCGATGGGTTGGCTGTGGATGAACAGTACCCTGGCCATGTGAAGGTGGTTGGCGCTGGATGAACAGGACCGCGAGGAGGCCAGCCGGTTGGGGGTGGATGAACAGGACCCCGTGGAGGCTGGATGAACAGTAGCCGGTGGAGGCTGGAGGAAGTGGACGGTGGATGAACAGTAGCTGGTGGAGGCTGGAGGGAGGTCGACCGTGGATGAACAGTAGCCCGTGGAGTCCCGTTTTGCGGTACGCCACACCCCTCCCGATGAACAGGACCCCTGTTTTGACGTAGGCAGTTGGGGAGAAGTCTGTTTCCTCCGTTTTGTGGTACGCCACACCCCTCCCGATCAACAGGACCCCGTTTCGACCGTAGGCGCTCGAACAGAAATCCGTTTCCTCTGTTTTGCGGTACGCCAGACCCCCAGCCGATGAACAGGACCCCGTTTCGACTGTAGGCGCTTGAACAGAAGGTCGTTTCCTCCGTTTTGTGGTACGCCAGACCCCTAGTCAATGAACAGGACCCCGTTTCAGCTGTTCCGTCCAAGCCGGTTGGCTCCCGATGAACAGGACGCATTCCGACCCAGTTGCTTGGTTCCCGACGCTGTTTCCTCCATTCCGACCTAGCCGGTTGGCTGCCAATGAACAGGAGGCCGTTGCTGCCGTCCGTTGCCTCTCTCCATGTACAGGAGCCCTGGCCGTACGTATGCGCGAGTACGCGTTCGAGACCCCGCCCATATATGTGCGTGTGTGGCCATATTTTTTGCTGTGTGGATGTACGTATGTGTACACGATTTAGACGGGGCTGCCTGAATTGCTACGTCGGGGGCTCTACTACGACACGTGCCGCTCCTTATACGCCCACGGTTCATCGTTGCAGAGAGACCGATTGACCAGTATGTACGTACACGTTCGCGACCAGACAGATAACGCCACGTACGCTTCGACCGGGTGGGTCCCAGCTGTCAGGGAGGATAACGAGGCACTTCCTTGTGTGCAAAGATATAGCTGCTGGGTTCCAGCTATCAGGGGGGAGGAATCATTTTTTTTTGCATGTAATAAGGAGGCATTTCCTTGCATGCTAAGATGTAGCTGGTGGGTCCAGCTGTCAGCCTCACCGCGTACAGTCCTCTTTCGATGGCTGTCGTTCATTGACCACGTTGACCACGCCGCGCCGATAACACCAAGGCGGTGGACGACGGCGAGTCCTGGAAGGGAACTACGCGGAGCCGGGGAAGACGCGGCAGTGGATGCCCACGCAGAGGGGAGTACGAGGGTTGACTGGTTCGGCTACGATGTGAGGCTGCCGTCGCCGGAGAATAACAGGGGATGTGGGTGAGTAGAGGGAAGGCCTGGCCAGCGGTGGGAGTAGGGTGGGGCGGTGAGGCCTGCGTGGCCGCACAGCCGGCCATAGGAGGCAGGAGCAGGCGGTCCCGCCGAAGCTGGTTTGGGCGGCTGGAGCAAGAAGATCAGAGGTTGAAGAAGCAGCACGGCCGGTGGTTTAACATCCAACGGTCGCTGCTGCTAGAATTGTTTGTTGACTAAGTTGACAAAGCCCTGCGTACACGTCAACTTAGTAGGCCCACAAGTCAGCCTCCAAATATGGTGGGGCCCAGTTGTCATGGGGAGGAATCGTTTTTTTTTGCGTAATAAGGAGGCACTTCCGTGCGAAAATATAGCTGGTGGGTCCCAGCTGTCAGGGGGAGGAATCATTTTTTCGTGTAATAAGGAGGCGCTTGCTTGCGTGCGGCCATGGACCATGTGGGTCCCTACTGTCAGCCTCTCCACGTACATCCCTCTTCCGATGGCTGTCGTTTGTTGACCACGCTGACCACGCCCCGCCAAGAGCACCAATGCGGTGGACGACGGCAAGACCCAGGAAGGGAACGACCCGGAGCCGGCGAAGCCACAGCAGTGAATGCCCACGATGAGGGGAGTACGAGGGTTGACTGGTTCGGCTGCGGTGTGAGGCCTATGTCGCCGGTGAATAACAGGAGGTGTGGGTGAGTAGAGGGATGGCCTGGCCAGCAGTGGGAGTAGGAGGGGGCGGTGAGGCCTACGCGGTAGCATAGCCGGCCATGGGAGGCGAGAGCAGGCGGTCCCGCCGGTCCTGGTTTGGGCGGCTGGAGCAAGAAGATCAGAGATTGAAGAAGCAGCACGGCCATTGGATGTTATCCAACGGTCACTGCCGCTAGAATCGTTTGTTGACTAAGTTCACAAAGCCCTGCGTACACGTCAACATAGTAGGCCCACAAGTCAGCCTCCAAATCTGTGGCAAACAGCATACAGCCCATTTGCCATTATTTTTAATAATTTACAGCCCATTTGCTAATTCTTACGGATTTTTTGAAGCCCATTTTCTGGCCACGGTTAAAAAAATTCAACGAAATTTTGCCTATTTCGGTGGGGTCCGAACTGTTTTTATTCCCAAAATTTCGAGTCCGATTCAAACTAATTTGAAAAATAAATATATATTAATTTTAAATCGAACGAAATTTTCCCACAAAAAAATCAATGAAATTTAAAATCTGGAAATCATAAAAAACCGTAATTTGAAACTAATTGCCGGTTTGCTGTATTGTTTTTAAAATTTACAGCCCATTTTTGGGCAAGCCCCGAATACATGCCTCCTCGTCTTGAAAGATTTGCAGCCCAGCAGGGATGGTTTAAGCAAGTAGGCCTCGGTTGGGTATTCTGCAAAAAAAAGTAGAAGTGGGCTAGCCATTTTCAGAAAGAAAAAAAACAACTGGGCTGGTCATGTGGTAAACAGAAAATAAAATCCTGGGCTAGACGGGGTACAGCCCCTGCACAGCCCAGTTGATACCCTGCTCCGTCCGTCTCAAAAACAGAAAACAACTGGGTGAGCTGCTGGGTCCCTGGTGTCTGCCGGTCGTTGTGCAATTCTCACGTTTATTGACTATACGTTGACAATGGGGTGGGACCCAGATGTTAGGAAACCATTAGGAGGAAGCATTTATTTTGGCTTGTACTAACAAGGAGACACTTGCTTGCGTACTGCCATGACCCTGGTGGGTCCCTACTGTCATTCTCTCCACATACAATCATCTCCTGATTCCTCTCGTTTGTTGACCATGTTGACAACACCAGAGGGCGGCCCCGCGGCGAGCGAACCAAGGCGGAGAACGACGGTGAGGCCTCGGACAGGAACGAACAGGAGCCGGGGAAGATGCGGCAGTGTAGTCGCAGGCGGAGGGGAGTACGAGGGTTGACTGGTTCGAGTGCGGGGTGGGGCTGACTTCACCGGAGAATAACAGGAGGTGTGTGGGGTAGATGGATGGCCTGGCCAGAGTTTTAGGGTGCGATGGGGCGGCGATGCATGCGCGGCAGCGCAGCCAGCCGTGGGAGGCGGGAGCAGGCAGTCCCGCCGACGCTGGTTTGGTTTTGGCAGCTGGAGGAAGAAGAGACTGAAGAAACACAACATACGTTGGATGTCAATCCAACGGTCAACGTTGGTAGAAACGTTTGTTGACTAAGCCGACACCACGTTGCATACGTTTTTCGCAAGAAAAGAAAAACTGGGCTCGTTCGCCAGATAACATTCCTGAAACTGCCACCGTTTGATCTTGCGTCGCAACTAAAACTGCCGGGAAAATGCGTTCGTTTGCCATCCTCCTCCCAGGGAACGTTCGCTAGATAACATTCCCGAAAATCAAAGACTTGAGAAGGCGTACAGAACAAGCTAGTCTGGCAGTAAAGAGACGTTCCTGGCTGTTAGAAAAAAGAGAGACGTGCTGCTGTAACTGGTTCGAATCCAAACCTAGACTATATATAGTGTTACACTACTCTGCAAGTAATGAAACTGACATATCCAACGTTCGCTTCTCCTCTTCTCTAGTTACTCTGCCTAGCATCAGAAGCTCCGGCCGCAGCAACCATGTCCGCTGGCTCGTCCACCTGCTCTTCAGCTAGGAATCGAGCCAACAACCAGATGTGCACGAAGTCGTCACCCGTACCACCGCCTGTGGGTCTCATCACACCCCCGCCGGCACACTCACCGCAGCCAGTTGCTCATCGCACCCCGCTGCCGTTGGTGTGGTGCCACTACTGCAAATCACACAGAGTCATCCGTCGCATCTCAACTACCACCCTCAACCCTGGCCGAGTCTTCTACAAATGCCCAAATCATGGGGTAATATGGTCAAGTTGTTCGCCTGCTTTTAGTTGCTGAATTTTATTTTTTAAGAGTTTGGTTGATGATCTTCGAATTTGATTCGTGCAGAAAAGGGAGGATTCTTGTGATTTGTATTTCTGGGAAGTTGCGGATGTGGGGGAATGGAACTACGCGGATTATTTGGTTAGCCGACGAATCCCAATACCAGCAGGCTTGGGTGTTGGACAAGTAACTGAAGGAACGGGAGAAGAGGAAGATGCAGAGCAGAAGGTTAAAGACGATGCGGTTCATCAGATCATGGCCAAGCAACAGCTAGTGAACAACCTTGGCAGCAATGAGGAGATGAAAGAGCTTGTGAAGATAATGGGCAAGATCGTTGTGCTCTGTAGGATGATTGTCTCTTTATTTGCAGTGTATGTAGCACTAGTGATGTATTCAGTGGCTCTGACATGAGCACTTTGCTGAAACTAGTAATGAATGAAACCTATTTAGCAGGCTGGGCGTCTAGTGTTGTGAACATCTAATGATTTATTGGATTTTGCTAATAAATAAATAGATAAGCAGAGGACCTGTCGGGTCAGCTATGTTCCCATTGCAAGTCGTTCAGCAAATTGCAGTCCAACAGCAAACTGCCATCAACTACATTTGCGGTTGTACAATCATCAAATACAAGTTTCACAGCAAAATATGAGTACTACTAAATAACAATGTCATCATGTTTCAATCGTCATACAATCACCAAACACAAATCAACATACATAATAAGTGATGTTCTCACTGAATAACTACTTCATCAGGTTTCAGTTGTCATACCAAACACAATTTAACATAGTAGATAATAAGTCGTCTTCTCACAGGCAAATATGAAAAAAGCAATCTAATCATCATCCGCAGCAGCAGCGTCAACATCTTCACCATGTGTGTCAGTCTGAATCGTAATTCCCCCCAGTGTCATCTTCTTCTTCAGCATCAATGTCCTCGAACGTTGGATTCTTATTGATCAACTCATCTACTTCCCTAGCCTGACGGGCAATCTTTTCTCCAGCCTTATTGATGTGATGGTCCGCAAACATATCATAAACATCTGTGGAATCCTCTACATCAGCAGCAGTGTAAGCATCATCTTGTTGTGCAACTTCATTAAACGAATTCCTCTGCACAAACTTTTGCAATATTCTCCAGTCTTGGCTACGTGCATATGTCTCTTTCAAGAAAAATATTTGTGTTGCTTGATTTGCCAAAATATAAGGCTCGTCGGTGCGGTATGCCACCTTGACATTGATGGATTTGAAATAATGATTTGGATTTTGAGGTCCTGGTAAACGGGTTATACCAACGACAACAAAACAGAACCACGCACCGATGAACCTCGAAACTGGAGATATACTGCAACTGAGCAATGTCTGTTATGTTAGCATACATTTCCGTTGTCACTTTCTTGTGCGTATCCGTGCTCATGACGGCACTGCTTTGTGTCTTCCTGCCTTTGTCGCGTGCAAGGGTGTTGTAGCGCACATCTCAAACAACGCAAGATGCATAATGTCTTACCCGACTATCAGGACCCATTGCTAGTGCGTAAAGGGTATCACTAACTGCCTGCCCCTCCTCCCGCATCTCCTTAACCTATTGTTAGAAAATAGACAAGCTGATCATCTTATGTACTCTATATATTAAAAAAAACTGACAGTGCAATTCAAAAGCTTACACGGCTCTTCAACCATTTCGCAAATCCTTCCCTAACCCGTTTGTCAATGTTTCTTGGATTTGGCGCCAGTAACTCCTCTTCGTACATGCTGCAGAACATAATGATCGCGTCAAACATCTAAATATATAAGAATGTGCTGCAAGTTTAGTAGATTACGATGTGTAAGCTGCAGTACTTAGCACTTATTCGATATAAGTTAGAATCTCAGGACAGTTATTCAACACATACCAAACCATTTTGTCCAAATCTTTAGGTTTGTCATCTTGTTGACTCTTCCATGTTACTCGAACAGCAGGATCGAAAACATTGAGCTCAGGATTTTTTTCGCACACCTTTTTGCTAGGCTGATCAGCTGTTTCAATGTATCTTGAGCAGAATGTCAACGCTTCTGTAGCAATGTAGGCCTCTGCAATGGAACCCTCAGGTCTAGCTCTGTTCCTAACATAGCCCTTGAAAGTGCCTAGCCGCCTTTCAATAGGGTACATCCATCCATACTGTACTGGACCTCTAAGTAGTGCCTCATCAGGTAGATGAACAGCCAAATGCACCATCACATCAAAGAAGGCTGGAGGATATATCTTCTCAAGGTCACATAGGATAGTTGGTATCCTCTCTTTAAGACACTTCACAGCATCTATCCTGATATTTCTACTGCAGAGTTCCCTGAAGAATTGTCCCAACTCTGCAACTGTTCTGTATAAGTCAGGGCGGCCCAATCCTCTAAGGAGAACAGGTAAAACCCTTTGAAGTACGACGTGGCAGTCATGAGTTTTCAACCCTTGTACCTTGGTTCCATCTGCACTGATTCTCCTTTCAGGATTGGAAGCAAATCCATGTGGGAATCTCACACGTGACAGGATCTTGCAGAATTCTTTTCTCATTTGTTGTCCAAGACGTACACAGCTGGTGCCATATCCCGTGATTCACCAGTGCTATCCACCTGCAAATCAGATCTGATATCCAGGTGTGTCAAATCAATCCTAGATTTTAAGGTATCTTTTGTCTTGCCTTCAATATTAAGAAGTGTGCCGATAATGCTGCCACATATATTTTTCTCGATGTGCATCACATCAAGATTATGCCTCAGATCAAAATCTTTCCAATACTCCAAGTCCCACAAAGTGGACCTGCTGGTAAACAATAATATCTCTTTGCCTTGCCACGCTTCCTTTTCCCGCTACCATTATCGGGATGGTTTCCTGATGTAATATGCCTGACCTTCTCTAATTCCTCCTGCAACTCATCACTGGTGAGCCTCTCTGGTGCATCACGGTTTTCATGACTTGCATTGAACACAGGTTTTCGATATTTTCTAAGATGCAGCTTGTCCTTGTCAAGGAAACGGCGGTGTCCAATGTAACAGACCTTGCTAAGTATTGGGTATGACAGCGGATTCTTGTCACAGCGAACACATGCATTGTAACCATGTGTCGTTCGCCCTGACATAGTGCCCAAACCGGATAATCATGGATTCACCAAATTATAACAGCATGCAGAATGAAATCAGCTGGTGGGCTGCTATATAGGTCTCGAGTGAGAACATCCCTCCATAGCTTTTGAAGTTCCTCCACAACAGGCTCCATGAATAAATCAAAATCCTTTCCAGGACTTTTTGGACCTGGGATGAGCAAGGCCATGATGTAGTTTGATTCTTTGGTGCAGACATTTGGCGGCATGTTGTAAGGGATAACAAGCACTGGCCACATGCTATATGTCGCGCTCTGGTAGCCAAATGGGTTGAATCCATCTGTAGCTAAGCCAAGTCTAATGTTTCTCGGCTCAGCAGCAAACTCTTTGTGTTTCAGATTGAAGTTTGTCCAGTCACTACCATGAGATGGATGGCTCATTACATTCAGATCTCTATGCTTCTGGTTCCTAGAATGCCACGGTACATCCCCTCTTGTTAGAGCACCATGAAACAACCTCTACAATCTTGGTATAATTGGAAAATGTCTCAGAACCTTATGAGGAATCCTCTTCACAGCATCGCCATCTTTCCATCTTGATGATTTGCATTTTGGGCATTCACTTAAGTTGGCATAATCCTTCCAGAACAGAACACAATTATTCTCGCAAACATGGATCATATCATATCCAATTCCAACCGCACGGAGGAAATTCTTCATTTTACTGTAGGTGTGTGGAAACTCCGACACAGCTGGGTAGCAATCGCGAAAAGCAGCCATCATCGCATCGAATGATTTGTTGGTCATCCACTGAGATGTCTTCACCTGAAGAAAGATGACCATAGCTGAGAATACTGACAGCTTACAACCTGCGGTGACTGCCACGTTGCATTGCTCCAACATGCGACCCACCATTTTCTTGTACAGGTGTAAGTTCTCGAAATGTGTGAGCATTTCGTAGCATTGTTTCAATCTTGGTCAAAATCACTGGCTCCGCCGCCACATCCTCCTCCTCCTCCTCCTCTTCCACCTGAGCATCAGGCAGATCAAGATGGTGATCTACTGCTTCCACATAGTCAGCGGCATTGACGTTCACAGCTTCACCATGATGAACCCACCTAGTATATGTGACTAACATCCCATACAAGTGTAGATGATTTTGCACAATTGACTGGGGCCTTGAAACTGAATTCATACAACAGCTACACGGGCAACGCACATCTGCTTTCAGACCACCGTACTCAGCTCTGATAAAGTTCATGAAGTTTTGAACCCCCTCGACATATGCAGCGGAGAATCGTCGAGCAGAAGTTATCCAAGTCCTGTCCATCTGTCAGACATACAAATTAGTTCTTCTACTAGATATTATAGGAAAAACATATATGTTTCATTATAAAGTCCAGAAAAAATACCTAGGTCAATGTGTAAAGCTATGGCAAGCTAGGTCAATTTGGGATAAGCAGATCTAAGTAACGAAATATATGTAAAGCTAATTCAGCAAACATATTGACTGCTAAATTATGGCAGGCTATTTCAGTAATCAATGAGGCCCAGCACACAGCCATCGAAGGCCATCTCAGCAACAAAGATTGAGTGTAAAACGGTGTCGAGCTGTTTCACCTAACAGATTGGCTACTAGACCATGGCAATCTACTTCACAATACATACATGGTCCTAAAATATGGCAGGATATTTTAGCAACTAATCAGGCGTGGCATGCCATCTCAGCAAAGCAGATTGAGTGCAGAACAGGGCAAGGTAGCTATTTAAGCAAAGCATATTGAGTGTAAACTATTTCGGCAAGCAGTGAGATTAACAGCGTCTATCAGCTAACATCCAACGCTACTCCGACATGCACGGGGTCTCAGTCTAGAATGCGCGTACCATGGGAGAAGCTGACCGCCGTGCGTCTCCAAAAGAACGTCGCCAGCAGTGGCGGCGCGGCTGGAGGACGGCAGTTTACGAGAGCGTACTATGGGATCGAGAGGATCGCCGTGCGTCCCCTCGAAGAACCGCGGCGTCGACATATCGGCGCGGTGGGGAGGGCTAGTTTGGCGGAGCGAATGGAGTGGAGCGGAGCGGGGGGAGTAGGGTTTGGGGAATATTATTGCCTAGTTGCCCGAAGGGGAGTTGAATTTGGGATTTGGGGGAAATTTTCGCGCGGTGGGCGGGGGAGTTTGGCGAATGGTCGGTTTCTCCAATTGCGGTGCCATGTGTCAGTGAAGAGGTGTAACACCACAAAATTTTAACCATGTTTTTATTAAGAAAATTTGGCCAGAAATAAAATTTTGAATTATATTAGGTCTTTTAACAATTTCAGAGTCTTTTCTGTTTTTCTGTTTTACAAAAATCTTTCCCTCCATATAAAAACTTTGAAAAATATTATGGGTTTTGAAAGTTTTCCTCATCCTTTCATTTATCTTTTAAATATCAGTAATAATTATTTTCATAATAAATTTGCCCCAAAATAATTCTTTTAATACTATTTTCAAACCCTGAATGCTTCTGTTGCACTAAGACCCTTTTAAATAATTCTTTTAAAATTCCCCCAAAATTATGAGGGGTCATATTATGCCTATAGATCATTTTTATGCAGAAATCCATCTTGGTCATTTGAAAACTTTGAGCAATTCATCCATTTTTAAATTCTGCCCTATCCAAAGCATTGAACTACAACCCTATTTTCTGTAGCTCAATAAATTCTGAAACTTTTCCACATCATAGTATTTCCAAAGAAAACCTTAAGTCCAGAAGATCAGCTCCATTTGCATCTTGGAAGTTTTCCAAATAGTCCACTATAGTTTTTCTACAGAACTGTATTTCACCAGAACTTGCACTTGCAAGTTTTTCTTTTTGCCAAACCAACTCCACCACCATCTCTACCATCTAAGGAGACACCAACCTGCCAAGTCTCACATCCAAAAATGTTCCCTAGCTAGCCCTAGCATTTCATCAAACACCTTGTGGACATGGCTGAAATCTTGCAACTCTCTGAACCCTATGTTGCACTAGCTCTTCTGGCCAAACCACATGTGCATTAGTTCTCCCATAACGAGGTGCATAACCTTGTAAAGTTTCACTTTCATCAGAACCCTCTGGACTACCCTGGCATTTGGTCGAGCACCATGCGGGCACTGCCCAGAGCGCGGCCAGAGCGCAAGTATTGCAGTCATCGGCACCGCCCCCGCATGCCCACCCTGCTGCCTCCCCTGGCTCACTCCGCACCTCCCACTAGCCACCTACGCCAGCTGCACCACACCGACACTCCCCTTCGTCTCCTAGCGCCGGCCAGCGCCGGCCACCGCCGGCCACGACCGACAACCGTGGCCTACATGCCACTGTCCGAGTGCCCTGAGCCATCCAGTGCTCCCCTGGAGTAAATTTGGGCGGCTACCGCCCTCACCGACCCTTCGCCGGCCACGCCTACCTCACCACCGACCTCGGTAAGCCATCAATGGCCGCCGCCGAATCGGGTGGAACAGCCCCGTCGCGAACCGCCTCTCCGAGGCTATAAAAGCCGAACCCTAGGATCGATCAGCTCACCAGCACTTCTCCTCACTCTTCTGTAAGCCCCTGTAAGAGCCAAACAACCGGAGATGGTCGCCTTCTTCCTCTCCGACAGCCACTGCCACCGCCACTTCCTCCAAGGTTTCCACGCCACCAGAGCATCCCTCTCTTCGTTCTCTTCTCCAGTAGCTTCCTCGTGGTCACGCAAATCCACACCACCCTTCAATTCCACTGGAGAAGCATCGTAGATGAAATCCCCATTTTGACTCCGTCGGAATTCTTCAGGATAGCTCGCCGCCGGCGACTCCGTCCACCCCACCGACCATGGCGGGCACCAGAGGGACCGTCTGGACCTCCTGAGCTCTACGGTGAGCTCATATCGCCGAGGGGTGCCGCCGTTCGCCGGCGAGGACCGCCGGAGCTCCGCCTCTCTTCGGTCGGGAGAGAGAAGACGCGGACTGGACCAGTCAAACCTGCCAGTGGACCAGGCGGGGCCCACTGTCAGCGACTCAAGCCGCGCCCGATCGGCTGTAGCTGGAAACGTACTCTCCATAATACGTCTTCACTTCTCAGATAGCGTAAACACAGCTGAACCGTTTTCTTTTATAAACTTTAAATAAAATCAGAATTTGACCAAACTTTGACTGCCTCTAATTTTTAAACTACAACTCCAAATGGATTGATTCTTTTTCTGAAATTCTTTATTTTGCACCTAGTTTAATTTAGTATTTATTTCAAAAATTTCCAAACAACTTTTGGGTACTGTTTTGAAATCATGTGATATTTGTAATATTTTGAAAATAGGAAAAATGGAGGGAAGAGAATTTTCAAAACTTTTGGAGTGCACCCAACCCTTCTACATGCTCAAGGCAAGCATCTTGAACACTTGATATGGTGAATGTTTGGTTGTTTGCTTGCTAGTATAATATGATCATGATTATGATAATTCAAATAAAATTTGCATATTGCTAGTTATACATGCATGATCCTTGGATAATGTTTTACCCTCACTTAAACATGAAGTATGAGTGAGTGTGGTTCTTTTCACATGTCACATATGCCTATGTTGGTCCGGACTAATCTGCAGGAAAGAATCAGTCACGAGATAAGTGGCCGTGAGACTGAAATCTCATTGTGACAAGAATGATCAGTGAGGGCATGTTGGGACATGCCAGGTGGTGACCTTTTTAGGTACTATCAAGGAAATATATGGTGCTAACCACTTCAGGAAAACTTAAACCTATTGATTCGACCATAGATCGAGTCTTGTTCCGGTAACCCCCATACTTGATTCGTGTTGGCACTTGTCCCTGCCACAGATAGGGTATGGTTCAGTAAGTTGTTAACCCCTTTCCTTGCACACACTGTACAGAGAGGCCATAGTGGAAGATACCAGTGGCCACTGGTAGGCATGCCACTTGGTCAGGGGGCATGGGTGTTTCCGGCTGGGCTGAGAGGGGGGCATGCACCCCTTGTTATTGCGCGCGTTATAAATTTTGTGATCCCATGCTATTCGAGGTGTTGACCTCCCCGTATTAGAGTTTTCCTTGAATGATGCCTTGGGTGATTCCGGGCATCGGGAAAGTTAAGCTGGTATGTGCTGGTTAGGTGTGTTTTCAACCCAAAGGCCATAATCGGAATTAGTCAACGTCTCGGGGTTGACTAAAGAAATCCTTTACTTGTGGGTAAAGAGTACAACCTCTGCAGAGTATAAAAACCTATTCGAATAGCCGTGTCCGCGGTTAAGGGCTACAGTCTGGGATGGGTCAAGTGTCGGTCTTAGTGTCGGTCTTCGGAGGAAATAATTAAAATTGAGCATGATTCACTTTTGCAGGATGATTATTATCACTACGGATGCTATCATGAATATTATTGTTAACATGAATGTTACTGTGGACTAACCTTTTCTCTTATGTGCATTTTTGAGTATCTCTTGGGAAGGTCATGCCACCTGGATACTCATGTTATTACCTTCTTTTCAAGACCTCTCGAGGCGTCGCATTCAGACACCCGTTTGGCATTTCTTTTCAAGACCTCTCGAGGCATCGCATTCAGACACCCGTTTGGCATTTCTTTTCAAGACATTTCGAGGCGTCGCATTCAGACACCCGTTTGGCATTACTTTTCAAGACCTTTTGAGGCATCACATTCAGACACCCGACTGGCATTTTATTTTGGAACCTCGGGCGGTCTAACGCCTGATATTCCATTTTATTTTCTTGGAATCCTTGAGCGGTCTAACGCCCGATGTTTCATTTTATTTTTCTTGGAATTTTTCGGGCAGTCTAACGCCCGACGTTCCACTTACGCTTTCATTTAGATTCTTCTGGGATGGTTTTACCACCTAAGAATCAACGCTTAAAATTGCCTACCTGAACATATTATACATGCTATCTAACCAAATGTTCATTTGAATTATTCTAACTTGATCATATGCATTTTGTTTGCATTCGGTATATCTTTTGTTCATGATGTTTGCGAGTACATTCAAACGTACTCACTGGCTTGTCCCTGGCTATTGTCGTGGCCAGATCATTATCCGGACGAGAGCGCTACGACAACACTTCCGCAGCCTAGGAATCGGAGATAGCAGCCATGCGAGATAGGAGTTATCCAGGTCAGCTGTTCCTGTGGGAATGGAGCCCCATCGACGTTGGAGATCCACGAGTCGCTTCCGTCATCCGCCACTAGAAATCATTGTGGTACTCAATGGACCTTTATGGTCTTGTATCAAATTCTTGTAACTGCTTGGAATTATGTATCAAGGAAGTGTCCACCAGCGAACAGTAATCCTGGGGCTGGTGATGACACGAGGGTCATTTGCTGGGATTTTATGTCCCGGAAAACCGGCCCTGACAACCTTGGTATCAGAGCCAGGCTGAGCATTGGCTAATCCTATCTTAGCCTGGTCTCTATCCCTAGGTTTCCACACCATCCAAAACCTTTCCCTATCCGTAGTCAAGCCCATCCTATCTGATAGGCCTGCACAGTGGCCAGCTGACATCTTTTTGATAGTCGGTGCCCAACCTATCCACCTAGCCCATAGGCCGTGTGCCTATGGCCGACACTTGAGTTGTCCCATCCACACGCGTGCGATGGAAGACTCCGCTGACCTATAAAGGAAGCCTTACCTCAACTTTGCACGTCACAGCCCTCGTTCTCACTTGGATATCCAAACCACCAAGATGCCTGGTCCCGTCGTTCGCAACGAGACCACCGCATCCGAGCTTGGAGACTTTGTAGCCATCCTCGCCAATCTCTCTCGTCGTGCCTTTGGCATAGAAGAACCTCCGGAGTATGTTGTTTACCAGGAGCACACGAGTGATGCCCTCCATCACTTTTGGGCCACGGTGCACATCTACGGGAGGGGCACCACCTCAGAACGTCCCTACCGGTTCACCGGGAGGACTACTTCCGACGAGCCCCAAGCCATCCAGCTTGCAGCCTAGGAGGCTGTAGTTCAACTCCGGCATCTGTCGCCAAGGGTTAACAACCGCCCTTTCTTCTACTACCCTAGTCGTGAAGGCTATGGTAGCCCAACCCAAGTCGCCAACGGAGACCATGAGTCGGATCCTGCTCTGGTGCATCTGGTGCGCTACCTGAGAGCGCAAGAGGCACTATTCGATCAGGTCACCATTGATCTGATTGCGACCCGCCGGACACTTGCTCTCCTAACCTCGGTGAGAAGTGAAGCTGCAACCACCACCGACACCCCGATAGTGTTGTTCGGGAGACCAGTTGAGCCCCCAAGGTCTGCTCCTGTTATCCATCCAGGCAATGCATTTGCCTCCCCAGGGGAACTCCGTCGTCTCTTGGAGAGCTACTCCAACGGGACTGTGACCACGACACCCCACGAGGGACACCACCGCTATCCCAGCCCTGTAGCTCCCCATCCTACCCCGGCCAACTCCGATGCTGAAGCTCACGGAGAAGCCTCGACATCTACAAGACGTGCTCGACTGGACGTCAACGAAGTGGACTGAGCCCACCCAAGTAGTTATCGAGCCCTTAGTATCCCTGTACCCTGTAATCTTAGTAAGTTGCAGACTGCTCGTATACCATTGTTTTAATGGTACTATACGTGGCGTGGCGTAAACTAATTGACGTATGGTTGCAGAGTAAATTCTAGGCATAGCTGCCAAAACCACCCTAACCGACAGCCACAGTGATACGTCACTCTTCTTTTGGAGATTGACATCTGAGACTTTGACTCAGACAACCCTACGACGGAGCCGATACATAAGTCGCACCGGCGCCGCATCATGTTTCCTGACCTAGGCGCTCTATAAGAGGCCATACCCGCACTCAAACCATCAACCTTGAGCACCGTTTCCATCACCCCATCACTCCATGTCTCACCCCGGAGCCTACCTAAGAACTCCAGATGCAAGCCCTGGTAGCTTTGTCAAGGTTTTGTGGGATTTTACCCGCAATACCCTTGGTTCCGGCTAACCACCCCAGTATGAGTTATACAAATTGAGGATCACCTCTGATTCCTCGAAGTACTGGGAAGTTGTGCAAATCCCACCAGAAGATTTAAACCAAGGCCCTCCATATGTTGTCTTCATCAGGAGATCCATGCCAACTCCAGACATGGCCATAGAATTTGCCGCCTACGAAGCAGTTACCCGTCTTTGATTCGCGGTACCATGTGCCAGCGAAAGGGAGTATTACTACTTCCCGAGTTGCGCAGCACCCGGAGCGGAAGCTACGTTCCGTGGTGAACATATAGAAAGAGATCCAGCACTGGCCAATCTCATTCAGTATGTGATGGCCCAGGAGCATCTAACCTTATCTCCATTATCTTGCTGTCCTGAATCCCCAGATCGCCATTGGCGGACCACCCTTGCCAACTCAGGAAGGGCTTCGTTTGCTTCCTCCACTTCCTTCGGAAGAAGAAGAATGTGCCCCAGCACCGGGAACCCTTCCACAAGACCCTGTAGATCTCACCTTCGAACCGTAGATGGTCATGAGTGTGGTTGTTGCTGTGTCTAACGCTTGTTTACATGATGCAACCTTTGTGTTGTATTTTAGGGCGTATGTCATAAGTGCATTGCTATGATTGCTTTCTGCATATGATTGTTTGTTGTTGTGATCTGCGTTTAGTTCTTCCGCCCTTAACAAATCTCGAGGACGAGATTTTCTTAAGGGGGGTAGATT
Source organism: Elymus sibiricus (assembly GCA_039707655.1). Classification (NCBI taxonomy): domain Eukaryota; kingdom Viridiplantae; phylum Streptophyta; class Magnoliopsida; order Poales; family Poaceae; genus Elymus; species Elymus sibiricus. The sequence continues at coordinate 110,861,393 of CM077670.1, forward strand.
TTGTAACACCCCAAAATTTTAACCATGTTTTTATTAAGTAAAATTTGGCCAGATTTTTTTTTTGAATTATATTAGGTCTTTTAATAATGTCAGAGTCTTTTCTGTTTTACAAAAATCCTTCCCTCCATATAGAAACTTTTAAAAATATTGTGGGTTTTGAAAGTTTTCCTCATCCTTTCATTTATCTTTTAAATATCAGTAATAATTATTTTCATAATAAATTTGCCCCAAAATAATTCTTTTAATAGCATTTTCAAACTCTGAATGCTTCTGTTGCACTAAGACCCTTTTAAATAATTCTTTAAAATTCCCCCAAAATTATGAGGGGTCATATTATGCCTATAGATCATTTTTATGCAAAAATCCATCTTGGTCATTTGAAAACTTTGAGCAATTCATCCATTTTTCAATTCGGCCCTATCCAAAGCATTGACCTACAACCCTATTTTCTATAGCTCAATAAATTCTAAAACTTTTCCACATCATAGTACTTCCAAAGAAAACCTTAAGTCCAGAAGATCAACTTCATTTGCATCTTGGAAGTTTTCCATATAGTCCACTGTAGTTTTGCTACAGAACTGTATTTCACCAGAACTTGCACTTGCAAGTTTTTCTTTTTGCCAAACCAACTCCACCACCATCTCTACCATCTAAGGAGACACCAACCTGCCAAGTCTCACATCCAAAAATGTTCCCTAGCTATCCCTAGCATTTCATCAAACACCTTGTGGACATGGCTGAAATCTTGCAACTCTCTGAACCCTATGTTGCACTAGCTCTTCTGGCCAAACCACATGTCCATTAGCTCTCCCATAACTAGGTGCATAACCCTGTAAAGTTTCACTTTCATCAGAACCCTCTAGACTACCCTGGCATTTGGTCGAGCACCATGCGGGCACTGCCCAGAGCGCGGCCGGAGCGCCAGTATTGCATTTGTCGGCAGTGCCCCCGCATGGCCACCCTGCTGCCTTCCCTGGCTCACTCCGCAGCTTCCACTAGCCACCTACGCCAGCTGCACCTCACCGACACGCCCCTTCGTCTCCTAGCGCCGGCCAGCGCCGGCCACCGCCGGCCACGATCGACCACCGCGGTAAGCCATCAATGGCCGCCGCCGAATCGGGTGGAACAGCCCCGTCGTGAACCGCCTCTGCGATGCTATAAAAGCCGAACCCCGGGATCGATCAGCTCACCACCACTTCTCCTCACTCTTCTATAAGCCCCTGTAAGAGCCAAACGACCAAAGATGGTCGCCTTCTTCCTCTCCGGCAGCCACTGCCGCCGCCACTTCCTCGAAGATTTCCACGCCACCAGAGCCTCCCTCTCTTCGTTCTCTTCTCCAGTAGCTTCCTCGTGGTCACGCGAATCCACACCACCCTTCAATTCCACCGGAGAAGCACCGTAGACGAAATTCCCATTTTGACTCCACCGGAGTTCTTCGGGATAGCTCGCCACTGGCGACTCCGTCCACCCCACCGACCATGGTGGGCACTTCTACTTGTAGTCTACGTTGGTATTTCCCCGAAGAGGAGAGGATGATGCAGTACAGTAGAGATAAGTATTTCCCTCAGTTAAGAACCAAGGTTATCAATCCAGTAGGAGAACCAAGCAAAATTCCTTTGAAACGCACCTGCACACACAAGAGCAAACACTTGCACCCAACGCAAATAAGAGGGTTGTCAATCCCCTTAGCGGTTACTTGCAAGGATTAAAACTTATAGAGATAAATTGCTAAACTAAAATACTAATAAAAATAAAAGTAAATAAATTGTAGCAAGGTATTTTTGGGTTTTTAATATGATAAAGATAGACCCGGGGGCCATAGTTTTCACTAGAGGCTTCTCTCTCGAGCGCAGAAACATACGGTGGGTAAACAAATTACTGTTGGGCAATTGACAGTATAGCAAATAATTATGACGGATTCATGGCAATGATCATGTATATAGGCATCACGTCCGAGACAAGTAGACCGACTCCTGCCTGCATCTACTACTATTACTCCACCCATCGACCGCTATCCAGCATGCATCTTGGGTATTAAGTATGAAACAGAGTAACGCCTTAAGCAAGATGACATGATGTAGAGAAGCAAATTCAAGCAATATGAATAAACCCCATCTTTTTATCCTTAATGACAACAATACAAATACGTGTCATGTCCCTTTCTGTCACTGGGATTGAGCACCGCAAGATTGAACCCATCACAAAGCACCTCTCCCATTGCAAGATAAATCAATCTAGTAGGCCAAACTAAATTGATAGATCAGAGAGAAATACAAAGCTATAACAATCATGCATAAAAGAGTTCAGAGAAGACTCAAATATTTCACATGAATAATCTGATCATAAACTCACAATTCATCGGATCCCAACAAAGACACCGCAAAAGAAGATTACATCGGATAGAACTCCAAGAACATCAAGGAGAACATTGTATTCAAGATCAAAGAGAGAGAAGAAGCCATCTAGATACTAGCTATGAACCCGTAGGTCTGTGGTAAACTACTCACACATCAACGGAAGGGCAGCAAGGTTGATGTAGAAGCCTTCCGTGATCGATTCCCCCTCCGGCAGAGTACCGGAAAAGGCCTCCAAATGGGATCACGAAAGAACAGAGGCTTGCGGTGGTGGAAAGGTTATGTCTTCTGGCTCTCTGGGGGTTTCCCAATATTTGTGAATTTATAGAAGTGGACTTAGGTCAAACGTAGTCACGTGGGCCCCACAAGGCAGCACGCCCCCCCCCCCTGGGGCGCGCCCTAGTGCCTTGTGGAGCCCTCGTGAGACTTCTGGCCTCCTCCCGAAGCTTCCAAGGGTTCTTTTGTCCAGAAAAAAATCTCCAAAAAGTTTCATGGCATTTGGACTTCATTTGGTACTGTTTCTCTGAAAAGCCAAAAACAAGCAGAAAACAGCAACTGGCACTGGGCACTAGGTTAATAGGTTAGTCCCAAAAAATGATATATAATTGCATATAAAAACATCCAAGATTGATACTATAATAGCATGGAACAATAAAAAATTATAGATACGTTGGAGACGTATCAAGCATCCCCAAGCTTAATTCTTACTCGTCCTCGAGTAGGTAAATGATAAAAACAGAATTTTTGATTGGAATGCTACCTATCATGTTTCATCATGTAATCTCTCTCTTACGGTATGAATAATAAGATCCAAGTGATTCAAAGCAATAGTCTATAATTTGATATAAAGACATCAATACTCAGGCATACTAATAAACAATCATGTCTTTCAAAATAAAAATGCTAAAGAACGTTATCCCTACAAAATCATATGACCCTGTCATGCTCCATCTTCATCACACAAAGTATTTATCATGCACAACCCCGGTTTTAGCCAAGAAATTGGTTCATACTTTTTAACGCGCTTCAGCTTTTTCAACTCCCACGCAATACATGAGCGCAAGCCATGGATATAGCTCTATGGGTGGAATAGAGTATGGTGATAGAGATAAATAAGAGAAGTCAAAAATGGAGAAAGTCTCACATCAACGAGGCTAATTAACGGGCTATGGAGATGCCCATCAATTGATGTCAATGCGAGGAGTAGGGATTGCCATGCAACGGATGCACTAAGAGCTATAAGTGTATGAAAGCTCAACATGAAAACTAAGTGGGTGTGCATCCAACTTGCTTGCTCATGAAGACCTCGGGCATTTGAGGAATCCCATCATCGGAATATACAAGCCAAGTTCTATAATGAAAAATTCCCACTAGTATATGAAAGTGACAAAATAGGAGACTCTCTATATGAAAAACATGGTGCTACTCTGAAGCACAAGTGTGGAAAAGGATAGTAACATTGCCCCTTCTCTCTTTTTCTCTCATTTTTTTTATTCCTTTTTTTTCATGGCACTTTTTCGCCTCTTTTTTTTTCTTTTTTTCTTTCTCCTTTCTTTTTCAAATTTTTTTTCTTCATCCAGAGTCTCATCCCGACTTGTGGGGGAATCATAGTCTCCATCATCCTTTCCTCACTGGGACAATGCTCTAATAATGATGATCATCACACTTCTATTTACTTACAACTCGATACTAGAACAAAAATATGACTCTATATGAATGCCTCTGGCAGTGTACCAGGATGTGTAATGATGCTAGCGTAACATGTATAAAAATGATGAACGGTGGCTGAGCCACGAATACTATGTCAGCTATATGATCATGCAAAGCAATATGACAATGATGGTGTATGTCATAAAAAACGGAACGGTGGAAGTTGCATGGCAATATATCTCGGAATGGCTATGGAAATGCCATGATAGGTAGGTATGGTGGTTGTTTTGAGGAAGATATAAGGAGGCTTATGTGTGATAGAGCGTATCATATCACGGGGTTTGGATGCACCGGCGAAGTTTGCACCAACTCTCGATGTGAGAAGGGCAATGCACGATACCAAAGAGGCTAGCAAATTGCGCAAGAGTGAGAGTGCGTATAATCCATGGACTCACATTAGTCATAAAGAACTCACATACTTATTTTAAAAGTGTATTAGCCCTCGAAGCAAAGTACTACTACGCATGCTCCTAGGGGGGAGGTTGGTCGGAGTTAACCATCGCGCACCCCCGACCGCCACGCAAAGGAAGACAATCAATAATAAATCATGCTCCAACTTCCTAGCATAACGACAGATCATACGTGCATGCTTCGGGAATCACAAACCTTAACACAATTATTCTTACTAAACCACAATTATCTACTAATACCTCCCACATATTACCATCTTAATATCGCAAAACTATTGCGAGGAATCAAATTTATCATATTCAGTGATCTACATGAAAGTTTTTATTATATCCCTCTTGAATACCTATCATATCAGGACCAAATTCATAACCCGTGCATATTACCATTGCTATCATGAGACTCTCAAAAAGATTTAAGTGAAGCATGAGAGTGCAACTATTTCTTTAAAATATAACCACCGCCGTGCTCTAAAAGGTATAAGTGAAGCACTAGAGCAACTGCCTAGCTCAAAAGATATAAGTGAAGCACATAGAGTATTCTAACAAATGTCGAATAATGTGTGTCCCTCTCAAAAAGGTGTGTTCTGCAAAGATGATTGTGACAAACTAGAAAGCAAACAAAAGCAAATAAACTATTTCACAAGATGCTCCAAGTAAAACACATATCATGTGATGAATAAAAATATAGCTCCAAGTGAGTTACCGATAGATTGTAGACCAAAGAGGGGATGCCTTCCGGGGCATCCCCAAGCTTAGATGCTTGAGTCTTCCTTGAATATTACCTTGGGGTGCCTTAGGCATCCCCAAGCTTAGGCTGTTGCCACTCCTTATTCCTTTATCCATCGTAGTCTCACCCAAAACTTGAAAACTTCAGCACACAAAACTCAACAGAAACCTCGTGAGATCCGTTAGTATAACAAACAAATCTTAAACTTTAGGTACTGTAGTAAATTGATTCATATTTAATATTGGCATAATGCTACTGTACTCCAACTTCTCCATGAATCATACCCCCCGATACGATCCATAGATTCATCAAAATAAGCAAACTATGCAACAAAAACAGAATCTGTCTAAAACAGAACAGTCTGTGAAGATCTATTTAAAAGCCATACTTCTGTAACTCCAAAAATTCTGAAAATTAGGAAAACGTAAACAATTCATATACCAATACTGTGTAAAAATTTCAGATTTTTCTGACGCTCCAGTACAGAAACAAAATTCCTGCACTGGACGCAAAACTTTCTGTTTTCCAAACAACATCAATTATACTACCATCAACATCATCCCAAAGGCATTACTTGGCACAAACACTAATTAAAAAATAAAAACACAATCATAACAGAGGCTATAATCATGCAAACTCACAAAAACAGAAGGTAAAAGCAAAAAATTATTTTATTCATTGGGTTGCCTCCCAACAAGCGCTATTGTTTTATGCCCCTAGCTAGGCATAATGCATAGTTTCAAGTGTTGTCATCCTTCAAGTTAATTCCATAAGTGGCCCTCATAATGGATTCATAAGGTGATTTAATTCTCTTTCTAGGGAAGTGTTCCATCCCTTTCTTTAATGGAAATTGAAATCTTATATTGCCTTCTTTCATATCAATAATAACACCAATAGTTCGAAGAAAAGGCCTACCAAGTATTATGGGGCAAGAAGGATTGCATTCAATGTCAAGAACAATAAAGTCCACGGGCACATAATTTCTATTTGCAAGAATAAGAACATCATTTATTCTACGCAATGGCTTTTTAATAGTAGAATCCGCAAGATGCAAATTAAGGGAACAAGGATCCATGTCGGTGAGACCTAGCACATCACACAAAGACTTTGGTATAGTGGAAATGCTAGCACCAAGATCACAAAGAGCATTGCATTCATAGTCTTTAATTTTTACTTTAATAGTTGGTTCCCATTCATCTTGTAATTTTCTAGGAATTGATACTTCCAACTCAAGTTTTTCTTCATGTGCTTTCATCATGGCTTCTACAATATGTTTAGTGAATGCTTTATTTTGTTCATATGCATTTGGTGAATTAATCATGGATTGCAACAAGGAAATACACTCAATTAAAGAACAACTATTATAATTAAAGTCCTAGTAATCCAAAGTAGTGGGTGTATTACTATTTAAAGTTTTGACCTCTCTAAACCCACTCTTTTCATTTTTTCGATCAAGATTATCGCCCTCCAAGCAAGTGGGACTCCTTCTATCTAAAGTTGACTCTTCTCCAGTCCCTTTTTCATCAAGTTTTAAGTTACTAAATAATGCTTCAATAGGAGTGACACCAATCATTTTAATATTTTCATCATTACTACGATAGAAACCGGGTGGAATCTCTTTTTCTAGAATTCTCGCTTAGCTCTCAACCTAGCGGTCCTTTCTTTACTTTCATTAATGGAGACATAGATAGCTTTAATAGACTCATTTATATCATGTGTAGATGGCAATTTTTTAGTTTTAAGATTTTCCACATCATGTGCAATTATATCCATGTTCCTAGCCAATTCATCAACTCTATTCAATTTTTCTTCTATCATAGCATTAAAATTCTTTTGCGAACTAATAAATTCTTTAATATTACTTTCAAGATCAGAGGGAATCCTATTATTATTATTATAAGAATTACCATAAGGATTGCCATAATTATTAGAGGAATTTCCAGGAAACGGTCTAGCATTGAAATTACCCCTATAAGCATTGTTGTTGAAATTATTTCTAGAGACAAAATTCACATCAATAGCATCATTATTTTGCTCAATCAAAGTAGACAATGGCACATAATTAGGATCAATATGAGCATTTTTACTAGCAACCAATTTCAATAAAGCATCCATCTTATCACTCAAAGTAATAATTTCTTCAACAGAATTTACCTTCTTACCTGTTGGAGTTCGTTCAGTGTGCCATTGAGAATAATTTGCCATAATATTGTCAAGAAGTTTTGTAGCTTCTCCCAATGTAATTTCCATAAAAGTACAACCTGCGGCAGAGTCTAGCAAATTTCTAGAGACAAAGTTTAGTCCCGCATAAAAAGTTTGTATGATCATCCATAAATTCAAGCCATGAGTTGGGCAATTTCTTATCATCAATTTCATTCTCTCCCAAGATTGTGCAACATGTTCATGCTCAAGTTGCTTAAAGTTCATAATTTGATTTCTTAAAGAAATAATCTTAGCGGGAGGAAAATACTTGGTAATAAAAGCATCCTTACACTTATCCCATGAATCAATGCTATTTCTTAGCAACGATGAAAACCAAGTTTTAGCGTGATCTCGTAGTGAGAACGGAAATAATTTTAATTTGACAATATCATTATCCACATCTTTATTCTTTTGCATATCACAAAGTTCAACGAAAGTATTTAGATGGGATGCAGCATCTTCATTAGGACTACCAGAAAATTGTTCTTTCATAACAAGATTAAGCAAGGCAGCATTACTATCACATGACTCCGCACTAGTGGCGGGAGGAGCAATAGGAGTAATAATAAAATCATTATTATTAGTATTGGAAAAGTCACATAATTTTGTATTTTCTTGAGACATTGCGACAAAGCAAGCAAACTAGCAAACAAGCAAATAAAAATATTTTCGTGTTTTTGTAAAAAAAATTAGAAGTGGGGGAGATGAAAACAAGAGGCAAAGGCAAATAAAAGGTAAATAAAGTAAATGCAGGTGAATGATAATTTGTGTGAAGGTACTTGGTAATTTTGATGATGTCTCCCCGGCAACGGCGCTAGAAATTCTTCCTGCTACTTGTAGTCTGCGTTGGTATTTCCCCGAAGAGGAGAGGATGATGAAGTACAATAGAGATAAGTATTTCCCTCAGTTAAAAACCAAGGTTATCAATCCAGTAGGAGAACCAAGCAAAACTCCTTTGAAACACACCTGCACACACAAGAGCAAACACTTGCACCCAACGCAAATAAGAGGGTTGTCAATCCCCTTAGCGGTTACTTGCAAGGATTAAAACTTATAGAGATAAATTGCTAAACTAAAATACTAATAAAAATAAAAGTAAATAAATTGCATCAAGGTATTTTTGGGTTTTTAATATGATAAAGATAGACCCGGGGGCCATAGTTTTCACTAGAGGCTTCTCTCTCGAGCGCAGAAACATACGGTGGGTAAACAAATTATTGTTGGGCAATTGATAGAATAGCAAATAATTATGATGAATTCATGGCAATGATCATGTATATAGGCATCATGTCCGAGACAAGTAGACCGACTCCTGCCTGCATCTACTACTATTACTCCACCCATCGACCGCTATCCAACATGCATCTAGGGTATTAAGTATGAAACAGAGTAACGCCTTAAGCAAGATGACATGATGTAGAGAAGCAAATTCAAGCAATATGAATAAACCCCATCTTTTTATCCTTAATGGCAACAATACAAATACGTGTCATGTCCCTTTCTATCACTCGGATTGAGCACCGCAAGATTGAACCCATCACAAAGCACCTCTCCCATTGCAAGATAAATCAATCTAGTAGGCCAAACTAAACCGATAGATCGGAGAGAAATACAAAGCTATAACAATCATGCATAACAGAGTTCAAAGAAGACTCAAATATTTCTCATGAATAATCTGATCATAAACTCACAATTCATCGTATCCCAACAAACACGCCGCAAAAGAAGATTACATCGGATAGAACTCCAAGAACATCAAGGAGAACATTGTATTGAAGATCAAAGAGAGAGAAGAAGCCATCTAGCTACTAGCTATGGACCCGTAGGTCTATGGTAAACTACTCACACATCATCAGAAGGGCAGCAAGGTTGATGTAGAAGCCCTCCGTGATCGATCCCCCCTCCGGCAGAGTACCGGAAAAGGCCTCCAGATGGGATCGCGGAAGAACACAGGCTTGCGGCGGCGGAAAGGTTATTTCTTCTGGCACTCTGAGGGTTTCCCAATATTTGTGAATTTATAGAAGTGGAATTAGGTCAAACGGAGTCACGTGGGCCCCACAAGGCAGCACGGCGCCCCCACTGGGGCTCGCCCTAGTGCCTAGTGGAGCCCTCGTGAGGCTTCTGGCCTCCTCCCGAAGCTTCCAAGGGTTCTTTTGTCCAGAAAAAAATTTTCAAAAAGTTTCGTGGCATTTGGACTTCATTTGGTACTGTTTCTCTGAAAAGAGAAAAACAAGCAGAAAGCAGCAACTGGCACTGGGCACTAGGTTAATAGGTTAGTCCCAAAAAATGATATATAATTGCATATAAAAACATCCAAGATTGATACTATAATAGCATGGAACAATCAAAAATTATAGATACGTTGGAGACGTATCAGGCACCGGAGGGACCGTCTGGACCTCCTGAGCTCTATGGTGAGCTCATATCGCCGAGAGGTGCCACCGTTCGCCGGCGAGACCTACCGGAGCTCCGCCTCTGTTCGGCCGGGAGAGAGAAGACGTGGGCTGGACCAGTCAAACCTGACCAGTAGGCCAGGCGGGGCCCACTGTCAGCGACTCAAGCCGCGCCCGATCGGCTGTAAGTGGAAACGTACTCTCCATAATACGTCTTCACTTCTCAGATAGAGTAAACGCAGCCGAACCGTTTTCTTTTATAAACTTTAAATAAAATCAGAATTTGACTAAACTTTGACTACCTCTAATTTTTAAACTACAACTCCAAATGGACTGATTCTTTTTCTGAAATTCTTTATTTTGCACGTAGTTTAATTTAGTATTTATTTCAAAAATTTCCAAACAACTTTTTGGTACTATTTTGAAATCATATGATATTTGTAATATTTTGAAAATAGGAAAAATGGAGGGGAGAGAATTTTCAAAACTTTTGGAGTTCACCCAACCCTTCTACATGCTCAAGGCAAGCATCTTGAAAACTTGATATGGTGAATGTTTAGTTGTTTGCTTGGTAGTATAATATGATCATGATTATGATAATTCAAATAAAATTTGCATATTGCTAGTTATACATGCATGATCCTGGGATAATGTTTTACCCTCACTTAAACATGAAGTATGAGTGAGTGTGGTTCTTTTCACATGTCACATATGCCTATGTTGGTCCGGACTAATCTGCGGGAAAGAATCAGTCATGAGAAAAGTGGTTGTGAGACTAAAATCTCATTGTGACAAGAATGATCAGTGAGGGCATGTTGGGACATGCCAGGTGGTGACCCTGTTAGGTACTATCAAGGAAATATATGGTGCTAACCACTACAGGAAAACTTAAACCTCCTGAGTCGACCGTAGATCGAGTCTTGTTCCGGTAACCCCCATACTTGATTCGTGCTGCCACTTGTCCCTGCCACAGATAGGGTATGGTTCAGTAAGTTGTTAACCCCTTTCCTTGCACACACCGTACAGAGAGGCCATAGTGGAAGATACCAGTGGCCACTGGTAGACATGCCACTTGGTCGGGGGCATGGGTGTTTCCGGCTGAGCCGAGAGGGGGGCATGCACCCCTTGTTATTGCGCGTGTTATAAATTTTGTGATCCCATGCTATTCGAGGTGTTGGCCTTCCCGTCTTAGAGTTTTTCTTGAATGATGCCTTGGGTGATTCCGGGCATCGGGAAAGTTAAGCTGGTATGTGCTGGTTAGGTGTGTTTTCAACCCAAAGGCCCTAATCGGAGTTAGTCAACGTCTCAGGGTTGACTAAAGAAATCCTTTACTTGTGGGTAAAGAGTACAACCTCTGCAGAGTATAAAAACCTATTCGAATAGCCATGTCTGCGGTTAAGGGCTACAGTCTGGGATGGGTCAAGTGTCGGTCTTAGTGTCGGTCTTCAGAGGAAATAATTAAAATTGATCATGGTTCACTTTTGTAGGATGATTATTATCACTACGGATGCTATCATGAATATTATTGTTAACATGAATATTACTGTGGACTAACCTTTTCTCTTATGTGCATTTTTGAGTATCTCTTGGGAAGGTCATGCCACCTGGATACTCATGTTATTACCTTCTTTTCAAGACCTCTCGAGGCGTCGCATTCAGACACCCGTTTGGCATTTCTTTTCAAGACCTCTCAAAGCGTCGCATTTAGACACCTGTTTGGCATTTCTTTTCAAGACCTCTCGAGGCGTCGCATTCAGACACCCGTTTGGCATTACTTTTCAAGTCCTTCGAGGCGTCGCATTCAGACACCCGACTGGCGTTTTATTTTGGAATCCTCGGGCGGTCTAACGCCCGATATTCCATTTTATTTTCTTGGAATCCTCGGGCGGTCTAACGCCCGATGTTTCATTTTTTTTTCTTGGAATTTTTCGGGCGGTCTAACGCCCGACGTTCCACTTACGCTTTCATTTAGATTCTTCTGGGATGGTTTTACCACCTAAGAATCGACACTTAAAATTGCCTACCTGAACATATTATACAAGCTATCTAACCAAATGTTCATTTGAATTATTCTAACTTGATCATATGCATTTTGTTTGCATTCGGTATATCTTTTGTTCATGATGTTTGCGAGTACATTCAAACGTACTCACTGGCTTGTCCCTGGCTATTGTCGTGGCCAGATCATTATCCGGACGAGAGTGCTATGAAGACACTTCCGCAGCCTAGGAATCGGAGATAGCAGCCACGCAAGATAGGAGTTATCCAGGTCAGTTGTTCCTGTGGGAATGGAGCCCCATCGACGCTGGAGATCCACGAGTCGCTTCCATCATCCGCCACTAGAAATCATTGTGGTACTCAATGGACCTTTATGGTCTTGTATCAAATTCTTGTAACTGCTTGGAATTCTGTATCAAGGAAGTGTCCACCAGCGAACAGTAATCCTGGGGATGGTGATGACACGAGGGTCATTTGCTGGGATTTTATGTCCCGGAAAACCGGCCCTGACAAGAGGCAAGCCGAAGCGCGTTCCCTTTGCGTGAGTGGTGTGCAGGACCGACCGTGTGAGGGGTGCAATGCGACCGCGACAGGCATGTTGTAAGTGTACCGCCTTTTTCCTTTTGAACTTGTAGAGCGTAACATTGGTTTTGGTGCTTCGCACGATCCATCGATACAAATCCCGACTAAAACGGCGCGGGCAGGTCTTTTCCCGCGCGATATGCTAGGAGTTTGGCTTAGTTGGTTTGACAGACACAGCGAGAGAAAGACGTGAAATGCGTGAATGTGTAGTGGACGTACTTGTGGAGCGCCTAAGAGAAATTGTGTATGTTAACCCTCTATATTTATTTACTTCGCATATTAGCTTTGTCTCGGCTCAAACTTTCTAAACTTTGACCAAGTTTATACATACAAAAACAAGACAACCACAATACCAAGTAAATATGATTAGAATCATTATTCAATATATTTTCATACAACATATCTTTTTATTGTGAAAGTTCATATAACCGGACGAGATTCATGCAAACACGGCGGATTTTCATTACATGTTGAACTTTTAGGACAAAAAAAGAAAAGAAACCCGACCCTAAGCCTATCCTACGGCAACGGCGTACGTCCACTTTCCTTTGTATTCCGCATGGGTGACCACGTCCTCCATCTGCCGTCTCCATGAACGGCGGCGGGGTTCAAGACCCGTGAAGTAAAGGTGCGGTCTTCGGCGAGGAAGAGTAGAACACGGGAGACGGACCGGCCCACTTGGGACACCATGCCCTGCCGCCTCCCATGCCCTACTCATCCTCAGAGGAGTCCGCGACCTCGGCGGTGCCGGTGGACGTGAGGTCAATGATGGACGTGGACAGTCCGTCGCTGTTCATGTGCCATATGCGCCCCCGAACGTTGGACGGCGGCGCGTAGAACGCGCGGCTGGCGGAGGTCTTGTCCTCGGCCGCCGACACGGCCGGCGCTTGTGCGTCCGCGTCCGCGTCCGGCTACGCCGGCATTGTGTTGCGAGCGGCTGGTTGAGCAAGGGTGGTGACCTCAAGCTTCATCTCCGAAGACAAGCTCTCCCGCAGAGCGTACCCGCCCGCGGTAATGGTGGATGTGGTGCCAGGGAGGAGGATGTGCTCTGGTGTGGAGTTTAGCTGGGTCTTGCCGCCTTTAAGTAGCGCATACCGGCGAGGCCAAGCGTCCGGGTGCGTCAATGAGTCGTCGGAGTTCGTACCTCAGGCGGCGAGCCTGCTTAATGGTGGCATGAATGCGGGCAGCTGGCACCAGGGGGAACGCACGTGGGCGAGGGACGAGGGTTTTTTGTGGGCCAGGGTAGTCAGCTGCGGGCGTGGCAACGTCGCAGATGCCCTTTGCTCACATGCGATCCCACATGTTAGTGACAAAGCAATATGACCCGCATTCCCTTGGGCCAGAAGAGCATGCCGGACCGACCGTCTGGGGGTGCCACGTGAACGCGACAGGGGTGCTGTCAGTGCACCGCCTTTTCATTTTGAACTTGTAAACCATAACACTTGTACGAGCGTAAGACCGAAAGCATATAGTATGAAGTTGGCACCTCACCTATATCCAGCCTAGTAGCCCACGTGTACAATAGTTATTCATACTAGCATATGTACCAGTATAATTAGTGTACCGCCCTTTCCTTTTCAACTCGTGAAGCGTAACGCTTGATTAAGTAGCCGGACAATGTGTGTTGTTTGTCTTTGTATGTATTTGAGGTGTGCTGATTGATGTGTCCGGCTGTTTGAAGGAATAATTGAGGTGTGCCCGCTCCGTGCTCGCATTTAGGTGTCCAACTTACCATGTTCCAACTATAGTAACTATGCTATGTAAGTTGCTTGGAAAAGTAGTTAACTAGGTCGGTTTTGTGAGCCGTCCACTACGTGTCGCTCCCCATCTTAGTAGTGACAAACCCCTTCGGTTCATGACCCGACACACCTTGACGAGATCGATATATGTGGAGAGATCGAGTGTGTGTCGTGCAAATCAAGGTTTTGGTGTGTGTCTATGATAGAAATGATCGTGTGAGGTGGAGATCGGGGGGTGTTTGTGTGTACGCTAGTCGATCATGTACCATCTAGCTGTAGATCGATTGAAAGAGGACTAGGGTGGGTCCGGAGATCGATCGATCGACTGATGTACATAGGGGTGTAGAGAAAGATGAATGTATGCTTAAAAAAAGATAGATGAAAGGCTTGGACAATTAATGCATGGTAGAGTGACCTAGGCGTGTGTCGAAGAGCGACCTGATGAGGGAGATACAATCCCAATACCTCAAGAGATCGATCATGTGTGACATGCACAAAGAGGAAGAGAGGTTCTATGCGTGTGTGTGCGAGAAAGAGACCCTGAGATGAAACCGAGAGAGATCAAGTGGGTGTGCAATACAGAGAGAGTGTGTGTCAAAGAAAAAAAACGTGACAACACTCTATGTTGGGTGTGTGAGATACATTATGCATAAGAAGACACTTGGTACTTGAATCCAACCTAAAAAAAGTTTCAAATATTAGAACTCAACCTAAAGTGGATTCAAATATTTGAACCGGTGATCATAGAATTTGCAAATCATATGTAAAGGGCATTCAATCTTCGTTTCGCTTTTCAACTTACAATATACCATGTACAAGCACGTACATAAATTTGTATTCAAACAGAAAATGGTTTCCAATTTGTATTCAAACACGTGAATGTTTGTTCTCATGCATGCGCCTTGCTTCTAGGATTTTGCCACGTCTAGCCAGTCCAATAGCAGTAGGAGTACTACTACTAGTACTACCTTTGTTTTTCGTGCCAAGTTTTGACCATAATTTCAACTCAAAAAAATTTAATGCATGTCATCAAAAATTATATCGTTCGATTCGTATTTGAACATAGTTTCCAATGATATTATTTTCGGTGACATGCATTAATATTATTTTAGTTAAATTTAAGGTCAAAGTTTGACACAAAATATGAAGGGGACCAATAAACCGGGACGGAGGCATCTGCACTAGAGTATGGAGTGCTTATTAACACATGGCCCACCTCACACTCTCAACAAATTTCTTGGAATCCATGCTACAATCTCTCCCTCAGTCGTCTCTCTCTTCTAAATTCAGCCGACACAGGCGGGGGAGGGGAGATGGAGGGGGAAAGTTTGCCTACCGTCGGTTTGCTCTCAACTGCGGTCCCGCAAGCGAGCGAAAACGCAAGACGAAGCGCGTTCCATTCGATGAGCGATGTGCCGGACCAACCGTGTCGGGGTGCAACGCGAATGCGACAAGTGTGATGTACACCGTCAGTCCCTTTTGAACTTCCATACTTCTTTTTTTGGAGGGAATGAACTTCTATACTTCAAGTACTCCTATTGCGTACGTAACACTTGGTTTTGCTGCTTCGAGCAATCCATTGATACAAAACGCGCGCGCGCGTCGGAGCGCATGATTTCCGACCGGCTGGGCTTGTCCTAATTAATTAGTTCATCAGGGTGTATTATTGATAATTAAGGAAAGGGCGGGCCCCACCCAAGTGAAAATTAGGGGGGCGATTAATTGGGGATGGAAAGGTCCATGCGCATTCACCAGGCGAGGATTAAATGGAAAGTAGAGTGGGCCAACGTGCATGCAACCATGTGCTGCTTGTATCATCAAAGGAGGAGGTGGGGCCACTGTAAATACATGGAAATAGCTTCAGTTATTAATTCGGAAAGAAACAGACTTGGTCGGAAGTTGATTGAGATTGCGAGAAGGGGATCCGCACGTTGGCACGCGCGATCACGGAAGAGTCTTTTCGGATACGAATCCCACCTACAGCATCTCAAGAAAAACAAATCCCACAGACCGAACGGTGGGGAGGTCCGGACGTCTGCGACGTCAAACTCCGAAACTTTGGTCCCAACCCACCCCACAACTCTCCAGGTTCCAGCCGTCCGGCTTTGCAAACTCCGCATAGTCAAAACCGATTGACCGGTCGTCACCGGTACCACTATTCACACCGGAACCTTTGCTGCTCGGCCTATGCCAGCTACTTGCCGGCCGGTCACCACTGCCCCAAGACCCCACCTCCCAGCCCATTCTCCCACCTTTCGATACCCTAGCCCGCATCAGCCGTCCCCTAGATCGCCGGATAGCCATGGTGCGCAGCAAGATCACGTACTACAAGATGTTGACACTGGAGCGCCTCGTAGAAATTGCGGCGGTGGTAGGCGCCACAGACCTCCGTTCCCAAGCTCGCTTTGCGGAGGGCCAATCCCCGAGTCCTGTGGAGCCAAGCTCCGAGGAGGAAGGCGATCCAATGTTCATGGCGGAGGTCGCGGCGCAGAAGGCCCCCGCGGCAAAGGAGACGATGGACGTTGACTTCGTGCCGGCGTCTGGGTCCCCCATGGTGCAGGCGGACCAGCGGTTTGACTTCGTGCCGGCGTCCGAGTCCCCCATGGTGCAGGCGGACCAGCGGTTCAACCTGCCGATCCTAAAGAAGCACCGGGCGGCGGAGGCTCAACTCGACGGGGAGCGCGCGGATGCCGCTGCCATCGAGGCACTCCTGCAGGCAGAACCAGATGTCGTGGTCGTGAACCGGGCGGTGGAGGCTCAACTCGACGCGGAGCGCGTGGATGCCACTGCCATCGAGGCCCTCCTGCAAGCGGAACCGGATGTCGTGGTTGTGAACCAGGCAGCGGAGGCTCAACTCGACACGGAGCGCGCGGATACCGTTGCCATCGAGGCCCTACTGCCGGCGGAACTGGATGTCGTGGTCGTGAACCGGGCGGCGGAGGCCCAACTCGACGCGGAGCGTGTGGATGCCGCTGCCATCGAGGCCCTCCTCCAGGAGGAACCAGATGTCGTGGTCGTGAACCAGGCGGCGGAGGCTCAACTCGACGCGGAGCACGCGGATGTCGCTGCCATCGGGGCCCTCCTGCAGGCGGAACCGGCCGTCGTGGACTTGAACCGGGCGGCGGAGTCTCAACTTGACTTGGAGCGTGCGGATGCCGCTGCCATTGAGGCCCTCCTGCAGGCGGAACCGAACATCGTGGATGTGAACCGGGCGGTGCTCGCGTTCGTGCAGAGTGCCATCATGCTCCACGTGAACGAGTAGCTGGAGGCCGAGGACAACCACGCCGCGGAGACACACGTCGGCAGCTCCGGCTGGTTCGCGTCGGCAGCCAAAGACGACGAGGCCGGCTCGTTCTGTGAGCAGTGATAGTTTTTCTTTATGTTGTTATTTTTAGGGATCATTTGTTGTGTAAAACATATTTATATTTAATAAAATCGGCCTTATAAACATACTATATCGACGAAAATTAGGTGTCAGCGATTGGATGGCTGAGTTTGGTTTGATCACATGCGGTTCTCCCTCCGTCCAGGTGTATAAGTCACCTTACGAAAATCAGATATTCCCAAAACGCTTAGGCGCAATGCATTAAATTCCGTCCTCGTTCCCATCACTGTCTCGTTCATCAGCGAGCGAAAATTTTCTTTGTATTATTTTGTGATTTGAATACAAGCATACTTTCTCAAAAAAAGCGAGCGAAAAATTTGGCCGAACCACGCGCGTGGAGGAAATGGCGACGGCGGTGCGGGCTAGTTTGGCCCATGGTCGGATTGCTGACATGCATTCCCACATGCCAGTGAAATGCCAAGCCGGTTGGCGTTGAGCAGCGGGGTAGATCGACCGTGTGCTGGTCTGATGCGAACGCGAGTGGCGTGCTGTGAGTGTTCCTTTTCCTCATTTTAAACTTATGAAGATAACCCCCTCAAAAAAAATTGTGAAGATAACACTTGGTTCTTTGCCTTCGCGTGATACATCGATGGAAATCCCGATTATAATGACGCAGAATTTTCTACTAAATGCCATAAAAAGGCGTCCTCTTCGCCCCTCCGGCCGCAATCATCGCGCTAATCATACTTTCTATTTGACTTCCTTCCCCATTACGGTGACGTTGATGATATTGCGATCGTTGTGGCTTTGGCGAAGTGCGTTCGACGGAGCGCACCATTGAGGCAGATGACGGTCATGTCGTTCGGAAGTGCCGCCTGGAAGGCGAGACAACCGCCTTTTTTGCATCCAGGAAGTCTGTAGGAGACAGCAACTGTCGTGTCACCGTGACCGTTGGATGCGACGTGACCACGTCGTTCGAGCTCGAGCTGCCGCAAGGGGACTCGAACGTGACCGTGTACCCTTACATGGGCACTGGTTTACTGTTGGAAAGGCTCTTCTGCATCGGGGACCCGTCCAGCCTGTGCAACCAACGGGAATGCCAGCGTGCAATTCGGGGCTGGCTCCGCTCATTGATCTACGTCCCAACGAAATAGAGTGGGAGACGGTCGTCCCCGACGGCGTTGTGAGGAAGATAGTCCAGGAGGCGAATCACAGACGGCTGCATCAACGAGGAGGGTGTGACTTCAGCTTCGACATGAATGTGGACCGGCGTCATGTCGTTACCATGCCGGCGCTATGTTCGTGGAGAAACTTCTTGGCGAGGAAGGTGCTGGGACATGCCCAGCATGTCTCGCACACACCATGAAACAAGTAGTACAGTAGTACCGCTTATATAGGCTTTCGCCGGCCTATTGATGCACATACGAGAATTTTTAAATCATATAATGCTCTATGTACGTTTGGTCTTGTCACTAATAAGTACTAGTACTATATTTGTAACCATTGAGTAACTGGTACTACTTGGTGAATGTTGCGTAACCGTGGATGTCCGAGCTAAATTTGAAACACAGTCACGATCAAACAAGATGTTACCATTGGGCTCCATCACTCCACCAGCCGGAATCACCTTGGCCTATTTGATTTGCAGGATCCTCAAAATGCAGGAATCGCAAAAATATAGGATTGTTCTCTTTTGATGGGAATGGCTTGGATTGGAGTATAGGATTAGGATTGTGTGTTTGATGTCATAGGAAAGACAGATGAATTTTTATAATACTCCTAGGTTGGAGTAGATGCAGGATTTCCTATATTATTAAATGTAGCACAATAGCTTCGTCCGTCTAGCTTACTACGGGAAAGGTCGTTTCTAGAAGAAGACGATGGAGAAGCGGATTCAGCGAAGAGTGAAATTATGGTTGGTTCTCCCGTGACTTTGTGATTTGACGCCTCATTGCTTTGTGATTTGTGATAGTAGAAGGGAGTAGACTCTGTGCTCTATGCATGCATCCATGCAAGGGAGAAAGAGGAGAGAGGTTGCATTTTTTTATTCCTTCAATCAATTTGGCATCGGCGCACCACCGAGTTCCGGTTCCCTCTTTTTTTGGCTTTCGCAGCACCCTCCACAATGGTTCCCATCGATGCCAAAAGCTATTTTATCATTTGGCTACACATTGTGGATGCCCTTAAGCGTACAACTTGGTTTTGATTAGTAAAGAGGAGGTGCTTTTGCCGCGCGGAAGGCGGGGGAGGTTGGCCTCATGGTTTGCTAACATGCGGTCCCACGTGTCAGTGATGTACCAAGCCGATCCGCATCCCACATGACTACATGAGGTAGAACAATGGTAGAAGCAACTTCAGCGAAGAGTGAAATGATGGTTGCTTCGTCCCTTCAACTTATACTGCGGGAAAGCTGCAGCTTTGTGATTTGACGCCTCATTGCTCATTACTACTGTGGCGCCACGACCGGGGTGCGCCCCCCTGCTGCTCTGCACTGTTATTTGGTGCATGGCACGTGGACCCGGATGCTGGATGTCCCACATGTCGGTGAAAGGGAGTAGAACATTTATGAAAGCGAGCGCTCCACTCTTACAACGGAGGAGTACAAGACATGGCGGCCCAGTGAACTGTAACTTGTACTGTACTACTGTACTAGTACTATGTGGTAGTCTTGTACTACCACTTGGTTTTGCTATTTCGCGCATGTCGGAGGTCGGGCTCCGGGGACCCAAAGGTTCGAACACTAGGGTGAGCTCGTTCCTACCACTTCGTCCCCTACCCCGGCTAAGCTATGGCGGGAGCGTGCTGGCGGGAGCGGGCCGGAGACACAGTGGTTTACCCAGGTTCGGGCCACCTTGCAGTGTAAAACCCTACTCCTGCTTTGGTTGGGATTGCTCTGGTGAGTGCAAGCGTACAAGGTGAGGAAGGTGGAATCCCTCTCTACAGCGGCACCCTGCCCTCCTTTTATATCTGCCTTGGTCCTCTTCCCCCGAAAACATTGGCGGGAAGGGTTGCCACACAACGGCAATTTTGAAGGGGGACAGGGGCGCAATCTATACTGACAAAAGATGGTCTTTGCCTGCAAAGCGCTTATCCATGACGCGCTGGTGGGCTCGGTGATGACCTCCACCCTGCGCGTCCACCATCTTGGTCTTCTTTCACCGATCAGGCAACTTTGGGGGTGGCTTTGGGAAACGGACTGCTGGCCTTGCTCCCTTAGCACAAAAGGGGAAATCCTCTCCATCCGCGCCTGCTGGCACGGCCTCTGTCGCCGTTCGTCGCCGCGTGCATCACCCATGTGATGGGATCGAGACCGCGCGACTGAGCCAAACGAGACTCGTCTTGCATATCTTTGGGAGGGTGTCTCGGGAGGGAGCCTCGGGAGGCCGCCTCATGAGATGGCCTCGCGAGGCTCTCGGTGAAGTCGTGGCTGAGTCTTGCTCGCCCGCTCCCGGGGGAGGGGTCCTCAGGAGGCCGGGCCTCATGAGGGGTCTTGCTGGAGGTGCCCGCCGGTGGGCCACTTATTGGGCCACCACCAAGCGTTGTGCTCTAGGCCGCGGGTAGACGGGCCAAGGTACCCTGGGTTTCATGGGCCCGATAGTAGCCCCCGGGCCCGCAGTGCGCATGTTCCCGCCTATTCGGGGGCAAAACGACGCGGGCCCTAACCGCTTGCGGGCCAGGCGCGACGCGTGGCGGACGATGTGATGGGGGACGCCCCCACTTCTCCCTCGACGGCTTGGTAATTGTCCGCGCTGATATAAAGCCTGCCCGCGAACGGTGCGAGGCCATCATTGCCTTCCTTGCGCGCATTCCGTCTCCCTGCATCTTCCTTCTCATGTACAGCTCCTCACGACCCCGTCTCTGAGCTCCATCTCTTCCCCCGCTTCCACTCGCGACTCCGCTATGCTTCGATGGCGCCCGCCGGCAAGAAGGGAAAATCGGCGGCCCCGGCCCCAAGCACGCCTGCCATTGGGGCGGCGCTGCAGTGCTCCACCATCGTCGACAGGGAGGGCCTGGACAAGGTGCTCCCGCTGGTGGC
Organism: Elymus sibiricus; assembly: GCA_039707655.1. Lineage (NCBI taxonomy): Eukaryota > Viridiplantae > Streptophyta > Magnoliopsida > Poales > Poaceae > Elymus > Elymus sibiricus. Next base: position 110,882,869 of record CM077670.1, read on the forward strand.
CGGTGACCAGAATGAAGGGCAGGCGACCAAGATCTAGCCGGGCTCGGGCGCGCGATGTGATCTGGGGGCGACGGCCTACCCCTTTTCCCTCCACAGTGTTTATGCCGGGTTGGTGCCGCCATTCTCGGAGTTTTTCCATGCCATCCTCTCCCATTACCGGATTCAGGCCCTCCATCTTCAACCCAACTCCATCCTCCTCCTGGCCATGTTCGCTTTCTACTGCGAAGCTTTCGTGGGCGTGATGCCTTCGATGGCGCTCTTTCGCCACTTCTTCAGCTTGCGATTGACTGCGGCTGACCAACGCACCAGATGCATCTCGTTTCTCGCTGTCAAAGGGATGGAGCCCGGCATCATCAATCTGAAGGTCGCGAAGAAGGTGGAGGGCTACCGGCAGCGCTGGGTCTATATGGACGCGCGCCGGACTAGCCCGCACCTGATGATACCGACAGACCCGGCCGAGAAGAACCCCGGATGGGGGCACGAGAAGCTCACCGACCCGAGGGCGGAGCCCGTCTTGGAGCGGATGGCGCGCACCGGGCCGCGAAGCTGTCGGGGGCAACGGTCGTCAGGGAGTACTTACGGTGGCGCATCACGCCGCTCTAACAGCACTCGCGCCCTGTGTGGGAGTTCACTAGCGCGAGGGACTCCATGAGATTGAATCGTGGCAGCTTGGAGCAGGATGTGCTGGACGGAGCCCTGGCGACCCTGCTTAGCAGCCCTGCGGCGGATCCACCCGAGGATGCGCTCCTGCTGTTCTGCTACAAAGATATGATAGAGCTGGTCGCGGAGATGCCTGAATTCGACCAATGGGGCCTCGTGCTGGAGGGCCACGTTGGGCCCCGCGAGAACCCTCTCATGGTGGCGTTGGACTCTGGAGACAGCAGCGGCGACGAGGACTCTGGGGAGGCCACGGAGGACGACGCCGGCCGGGTGCCGCCGCGCACCCGCCGTTAGCTCCTCTCCGACCTCGAGGACGATGACGCCGACAGCGCGCAGCCCGTGGCGGAGGCAACCCTCAGGCGGGAGGCGACCGAGCCCCCAGCGGCAGAGGCCCACGAGGGGGCCGAGACTCCCCAGGCCCTCGCGGGGGGCGACGACGTGGTCGGGCCCACCGCGGTCCGCTCCGGGGGCCCAGAAGGTGGAGCCGGGGCGACACTTGAGGGTGGCGGCGACGAGCCGCCTCTCGTGGAGAAGAAGAGGAAGTGGACCGCTAGCGACGAGTAAGTCTCGTGTCTCAGTTTCCACATTCACATTGCCTGTCCGAGCCCGGGGCTGAGCCACTATTTGTACAGGAGGTCCGCCAGCGGCCAGAAGAAGAAGAGGACAATGACGATGAAGATGGCCCCCAGCCCAAAGGGGAGACCGAGGCCTGCCGCGCGTGCCGGGGGGTGTGGAGAAGCCGCCCGCCGTCCCGAAGCTGAGACGGGGGGGCACGGAGGTCGAGGAAGAGCAGGTCATTCCTCCAGAGCCGCGCATGGGCGTGGCTCCTGAGACCGAGAGGGGCGAGCCTCAGGCACCCGCCTCCGGAGGTGGTGGCACCGCCCTCACAGACCCCACCGCAAGAGAAGACACGGCGATGGAGGGGGTCAAGGCACCCACTCCCCTGCCAGGTGCCCTCCTTAACGCGGGGAGGACGATGCGGGGCGCGCTGCGGTGAGCTCTCAAGCCGCACCTGCGCACGAGGCTCCCATGACCGGCGCGGCGAGCCCCCGCGGCGCGCCGCCGCAGCCGAACATGGGGGAAACCCCGACAAGCCCCTCGCTCCTGGTGAACAACGTCGAAGCCTCCTCGTCCGCGGCAACGGAGGGCAATGAGGGGACGGGCCCGGACTGGCCCCTGGCGCTCGTGAGCAACCGCCCCTGCTCCGGCACGGAGCCTTGCATGACGCCAAGGCCGCACTTGATCGGCTCGGGGCGGATTTCCGGGACGCGGAAGTGCGTCTCACCGAGGAACGCCTGGGGCACGCTGAAGGGTGGCTCCGGCTCAACGTTGCCGTTGAAATGGGCCAGCGCCAGAACGAGGCTGCCCGTGCGAAGGGCGAGAAGGACGCCGCCGAGGCGAAGGGGGCTTGCGCGAGCGCTCTCCGGGAAGCCGAAGCAGCCGTCAAGCGTCGCGAGGAGGCAGAGGTTTGCCTGAAGGAACTCCAGGATCAACATGCCGCGCAAGCGCAGCAGCTACAAGCGCGGGACAACGTCGTCGCCGCCCATGAGGGGGAGCTTGCGCCCGCGAGGTGGACCTTGCGACTTGCGGGGAAGACCTCCCAAGGATCTCGACTGAGCAGGCCACGGAGCACGGGCGTCTGGAGATGCTGGGACGCCAGGTGGCCGACGCTCAAGACGCCCACGCGAGGCATGTGGACGAAGACAACGCCCAGCTGGAGGCTAAGGAGAAAAAGTCCCAAGACGACGCCGACACGAGGGTGGCGGTGGAACGCCAAGCGCTCACCGAGGAGCACGGCAAGGAGCTGAAGCGGCAGGAGGGCCACTTTGAGGCAGAGCGCGAGGGACTCCGACAGGAAATTGCCAGCCTTAAGGTGTCGCTGGCTGAGTCAGAGGCCCACCGAGAGAACGCGCTGAAGGGCCGGACCATCGCCGAAGCCGAGCTAGCCTCGCTTCATTCCCAGGCGGGGGGCGCCACCAGCGCCATAGAACAGGCCGGAGGCGGGGCGGGCCGGGAGCGGGAGCGGTAGCTTGAACGCACCAGGACGCTCCACCTCCTCAAACTCCGAGCCCGCAGCGCCCTGAGCTCCATCTGCAGGGAGAGGCCCGAAGCCCCCGGCGAGCCCCACGACGCCGACTACATTGGTTTCCTCACCAAGTTGGTGGAGCAGCTCGAGGACGGGGCCAGGAAGGCGGACGGCATCTTGGAGGAAGAGTGCCGCGACCTCTTCTTTCAGGCGGTGACTCGCGTCTTCAGCCACCTCCTTCATGCCGACCCTATCAGAGTCTAGGATCTGCGTCCAAGAAACTTCTCCGAGAACTTAGGATTCGAACTCTAGGGGATTTTGCTTGGCAACCTACGATGCGACGGCAACTATGGCTGGAACACGACGGGCTCGCTGGCTCTCACCGGACACGAAGGGGATGCGCGAGCTACCCAGGTTTGGGCCACCATGCGGTGTAATACCCTACTCCTGCCTACGTTGGATTGCTCTGTGGTGGAGAGCTTGTGCTCAAGATACAAGAGGTGCGGGGGAGAACGGGTCAATCCCCTTACATGGAAGCAGCCTTGCCCCTTTTGTAGTGCCTTGGTCCTCTTCCCCAAAAATATGAGCGGGAAAGGGTGGCCACAGGGCGGCAATTCAAAGAGGGACAGGCACGCAGGTCTATCTTGACTAAAGGCGGTCTCCGCCTGATAAAGTAGTCTTCGTGACGCACTTGTGGGCTTGGCGATGACCTCCGTCCTGGCGCGCCGATCCGTCCTGATCTTCTATCACCAAAGAGGAAAACCTTTGGGGCTTGCGTTGGGGGAGGAAGATGCTGCTGCTCCCTTATCACCAGAATGGAAGCTGGGCTTGGTCACGCCCCGCTGTCCTTATCCTGACAGCGGGACGTCACCCATGTCCTGGCCGCGGAGCCCTACGGCTGGCGCCGTACAATCTGCTTCATGAGGAGGCCTCGTGAGGGGAGCCTCACGAGGGAACCTGGTGCTTGGCGGCCTCGGTAGGGCCTGACCTGGTGGCGAGGGGCCTCGCGAGGCTCGCCCCTCATGAGGCGGCTTCCTCCGGAGCGGTTGAGGAAAGGCCACCCTCATGGGCCGGCCCAAGCATCCTCCTCTGGGCCAGAGGCAGACGGGCCGTGGTACCCTGGTTCCCACTGGGCCGACAGTAGCCCCCGGGCACGCAGCGCACACGTTCTGCCCGTTAGGGACGAAACAACGCGGGGCCTATCGAGCTACCGGGCCCAGAGGTGACGCGTGGCGGCTTTCGCGGGGTGGGTCGCCCCCACTCCCCACGATGCCTCGGTAACCGCCGTCTAGGCGATAAAGCCTGCCTGCGCGGGGCGCAGGCACGTCATTGCTCTTCGTCCCCATCTTGCCCTTTGTCTTGTGCGAGCAAGTCCTCTGTTACTCCTCCCCCAACTTCCAATCCCTCCGCCGCCATGGCCCCCGGTAGGAAAGGGAAGAAGAAAACCGCCGAGCCAGGGTCGTCAGTCCCGCCGAGGCCGGGGCCCGCGCTGCTGAAATCTGTGATCCTCAACAAGGAGGGCCTGGACAAGGTGCGGCCGATGACGGCCAGCGCCCACAACGGGAACGGGGCGACGAAGATCTGGCCGGCGTCCCGCCCCATGGCTCAGTGAGGGGGTACGACCTTCCCATTCTTCCTCCACTCCGTCTTCGCCGGGCTGGTGCCTCCCTTCTCCGACTTCTTCAACGCCGTGCTCAGCCATTACCAGGTCCATGCACTGCACCTGCACCCGAGCTCGGTCCTTCTTCTCTCCGTCTTCGCCTATCTCTGCGAGGACTTTCTGGGGGTGATGCCATCCGTGGCCTTCCTCCGGAAATTTTTCCGCCTCCGACTGACTGAGGCGGACCAGTGCTCGGGCTGTGTGTCATTCCAGATGGTCACGGGCATGCGCACGCACATCATCGACATGCGGATCCCCGAGGAGGTGGAAGGCTTCAGGGAGCGCTGGGTCTTCATGGACGCGTGCCAGTACAGCCCCTTGCTTGAAATCCCGGAGGCGCTAGCGATGCCGAGCTCCGGGTGGGGGCCCGCTGTTGGGGATATAACCCCACGGTATGACCCGCCCGTTCAGGCCGGGTTATCCAGTGGCGGCCTAAAGAGAGCTGCGGCTGTCAACTCCAAAGCCCATCAGGGCGACTCATAAGCGGGCCGGCTTGGCGGTCCAGTACCTGAGGCGGCGGCTTACCTAAGGACGCAATAAGTTTTCCTTTACTTGAGGAAGGCGATGAGTGGGAAATAGATTAGGGCACGGGTCATGCTACGACCCGGACTCTGTTGTAAACCTGGGGTCTCGACCTGTATATAAAGGCGAGCCCCCCGAGGCAGAAAGACCAAGTTACAAGCTCTCGAGTACTAGGTTAGCCAAGTTGTACCCTTGTAATCGAGATCATCATCATCATCAATAACAATCAAGCAGGACGTAGGCTATTACCTCCATTGCGAGGGGCCGAACCTGGGTAAACCCTTGTCTCTCGATTCCGATCAACCCCGTTCGAGTTACCACCTAGCTGCGATGGCCTCACGACTAAGTCCTTTCATGAGGACATCTGCCGTGACAAAACCATGACATTTGGCGCCCACCGTGGGGCCCTCGCTCGGTGGTGTCGAGTACTTGAAGGGAACTCCCCCAGGGATCGAGGGATATGCGATCGGCCGCATGACCAAGAGTCGCCGCGGCAAGCTCTACATCGACGATTCAGACTGGGGCCCCGACGCCGACTCAATCGAGTACGGGTACCGGGTCCCCTTCGGCAACATCCACGTCTTCATCGGCAAAACCGGCGAATCTGAACCCGAGCCGGACATCTGCACCGACATCGTCGAGTCGGCTCGGCGCGCGCGACCCGCCCAGGCTCAGGCCGGCCGGAAGCACGTCTTCGTCGGCTTCACTCAGGGGTGGACCTTGCAGATAATTCTGCGTCCGACAGCGATACCCTCGTCTACTCTGATGGCGAGTCCTCGGTAGGCGAAACCGAGTTGATCCTCCCGCTTTGCGATGGCGGGCTTGGGGGCTACTCCGACGACCCGCCGGCTCAGGACTCATTCAACACGCCCCCCCCCCCCCCCCGGGCTGCTGTCTACATGGCTGGCTCCGCCCCAGCCCTTAACTCTACGGTGGCCGGCGCGGCGGCAGGGACTGGCACCTCAGGGGCCGGCTCGGCCATACCGCCTGCTAAGGCCTTGACAGAATTGGCAACCGCCCTGGCAACGCTCCTCGCGACGCCGGTGACCGCAGACAACCAGGCGGAATGCAACACGGAGGTAACCAAGCTCCGTGAGCAGATGGCCAAGGTACAGGCAGATATCAACGCCGAAAACACTCGCATGGCGGAGTTGCAGTCCCAAGTCCAAAGCGAGGTAGAGCGCCTGAAAGCCGAAGCCTGGCGCATGGGGCTCCGTCAGAGCGCCTCAGAGGCGGTTCACCAGAGGCGCCATATGAGCCGTCTACCACCTAACTACGAGCCCATGCGTCTGTTCAACACGCCGCAGGATACGCCTACTCAGGGTGCTAGGGCAGGCACCCCGGAAGCACCATTTGTGCCCCCAAGCAGAGGCAGGCAGCCGTCGCCGGGTCAACCCCACCAGCCGGCTCAGCAGCGCCAGCACAAGCCGGCCCACCGACTCCCGCCGGCTCAGACGCCTTCACATCATTTCCTCACACCGGCGGGCCACTTCTCCAACCCTTTGGACAACTTGGTAGCAGCAGCAACCAACTTGGCCGCGCTCCCGATCACGGGAAACTCACCGGTTGAGATCGAAGCTCGAAATTCCATTGAGATGTTGAAGACTGCGGTCGCTCAGCAGGCGAACTACTCCTACAGTCGGCAGCGACTCCACTCTACCCTGCTTTCAAGCCGTGGCAGGAGCCGCCACGATGAGTCGCCGGCCGTCTCTAGCAGCGCTCGTCGACATCGTGAGCAGCCTCATGACCCGCCGCGCCTTGGGGCCCCTAACGCCCAGGAAATCGTTGATACGGCTTGAGCTCAGCGAGCGGCGGAGGCAGCGAACACGGCGGCTCAGTTACCGCCCGTCACAACCCAATTGACCTCCAGTACCAGAACCATCGGGATACCCTATCTGGCGCCGGCTTTACGTAACGAGCGCATGCCCAAGGATTTCAAAGGCCCTCGTAAGGTTCCAAATTACACGGCCGACCTTGAGCCGACTGCCTGGATCGAGAGCTACGAGATAGCCATGGACATGCTAGATGTCAGCGACGCCGTCTGCGCCAAGTACCCGACGATGATGTTGGAAGGGCCGGCTCAAACATGGCTGAAAAACTTACCGCCCACCTCCATCAACACTTGGGCAGAATTGAAGGACTGCTTTATCAAAAATTTCCAGGGAACTTGCAAGCGACCGATGACAATTGTTGATCTACAGCATTGTGTTCAGCGCGAGGGTGAGTCGGCCCATCACTGGTCACGCCGGGTTGCGGACATCATCCACTCTTCCGACAGCATAACAGCTGCTCAGGCAGTTCTGATCCTGGGGAAAAACTGCCACTTTGATCCCCTCGCGCAGAAGCTTGGCCGGCTCAAGCGAAAGGTTCAAGATATGGGAGAACTCATGGATGTCCTCACCAGGTATGCTGAGTCAGACACCACGAAGGATCCTAGCCCAGAGGATGACCAAACTAGCAAGGGACAGAAAAACAATGGTGGCAAGGGCAACCAGCAAAAAAATTCAAGGAACAATGGAAACCGTGGTAATCAAGGCAATGGAGGGAAGCGTAAGAACCTGGAAGGAGGGTCAGACTTGGTTGCTAACACCAACGCTGGTTACAAATACCAGAGGGGGAATAATTTGGGAAGATCCTACAATGGAAACATGCCCCGTAATTTTGAGGAAGCCCTCAAAGGCCCTTGCCCAAAACACAGCCTCCCTAATAAGCCGTCAACTCACTCTTGGGAGAACTGTCACATAATGCAAGCTTTCAGAGAACAGTTCTTTCAGAACCGTCAAGGCGGCGGAGGAGGCAACCCGGGGCAGCCTGGAGCTGGCTCGTCCGGTGGTTTTCACAACCCGGGATTCCATGGCCCGGGCGGCTCAGGAGCAGGTTACCAGGGTTCTGGAAACAACGGCGGCAATCAGCATTCGGGGCAAGGAAATCAACATCAGGGCAATCAGCAACAGGGCAATCAGTCTGGTTTCCAGAGCAATCCCAAACAGTTGAATAGTGGGCAGTATCACGTGTTCATGACTCATACTGACAAGCGAGATCGCAAGCTCCGAAAGCGAGCCGTCGGTATTGTCGAGCCGGCGATTCTGGAATATCTACGTTGGTCGGAGCAGCCCATTACATGGAGCAGAAAGGACCACCCTCCCCGGGTCTAACATCCAGGTGGCTTGGCATTGGTGGTGGCGCCTCAAGTCAGCGGCTATTCGCTCACGAAGGTGCTCATGGACGGAGGCAGCAGCATCAACATCTTGTACTATGACACTTTCCGACGGATGAATCTGTCTGAAAAACAGCTCCAGTCATCCTCCATCGTGTTTCACGGGATTGTTCCTGGAAAATCTGCTTATCCTGTCGGGCGGATCAAGCTGGATGTTGCGTTTGACACTGACGATAACTTCAGGTGCGAGTCTTTGACCTTTGAGGTGGTCAAAATCAAGAGCCCGTATCACGCCCTTTTCGGGCGGCCGGCTTATGCTCGTTTTTTTTTTGAAGCTTGAATGACAGTAGGGGAGCCCCCCACTGACTTTAATTGAAAAAAAAAGCCAAAAGCCCAAGTCCCACCTTACATACACAAATTTACAAACAGGGGGAGCAAGTGCTCACAAAATAAAAAGAAGATAAAAGGTAAGGGGTTTAACAAAGGAATTAAAGAGAGTTGGCAAATGAGGATATGAACGGCTCTTGTTTGTCCTTCGCCTTGTGTCTTAGGAGCAAGAAATCCTCCTTAAATCTTGATTTCCAGGATCGCAGGGAAGGGTCGATTCTTCTAAACAGCTTGCCGTTTCTCACTTTCCATATACCCCATGCTGCCACCATAAAGATCTCCATGAACATGGGCCGAGTCTAGTCATTTTTGGCTGCATGGAATAGTTCCAGTCTGTCAAGGTCCACTGGCCAAGTGATCCCCAAGACATCCCAGCAAGCTACACTAAATGGGCAGTGGAAAAAGAGGTGTTCCACTGTCTCCTCTGGCGGATGATCGCACATTAGGCAGCCGTAGTTATTGTTCTGAATGATATAGTGTCTCCTCCGAAGCATGTTGCGGGTGTTCAAGCGAACGGCCAGCAGGAGCCAAACAAAAACTCTCCATTTCATCGTGCAACATGATTTCCATATCCACTTAAATGCTTCTACACTTAAATGCTTATGCTCGTTTTATGGCTCGACCCTGCTATGTCTACCTCAAACTCAAGATGCCTGGACCAGCAGGCACTATCACAGTTAATAGAGATAGAAAGATCACCCTTGAGTGCAAGGAAGGGGATGCAGCCTATGCTGAGACAGCCTGTGTAGCAGAAGAGTTGAAGTATTACACCACTAATGTTGACCCGGCCGACATGACACCCCTGAAAAAGCCCACCTCAGAGACTGACCCGCCACTCAAGTTCAAGTCGGCCGATGACACAAAGCAGGTCAATTTTGTCCCAGGTGACCCGTCCCAGCATTTCACCATTGGGACTGGTATGGATCCCAAATAGGAAAGCGTGCTCATCGAGTTCATCCGTGAGAATCGGGACATCTTCGCATGGAAACCCTCTGACATGCCGGGTGTACCGATAGAACTCGCTGAGCACCACCTCAATGTAGATCCTAAGATGAAACCTGTCAGACAATACCTCCGTTGTTTTAACGAGGAGAGACGCAAGGCTATTGGAGAAGAGGTAGCCCGGCTCCTAGCTGTCGGATTCATTATTGAAGTATTCCACCCTGAGTGGTTGGCCAATCCAGTGCTCGTTCTAAAGAAAAACGGCACTTGGCGCATGTGTGTTGATTACACAGATCTCAATAAGGCTTGTCCGAAAGACACGTTTGCCCTCCCATGCATTGATTAGATCATCGATGCTACGGCTGGTTGCGAGAGTTTGTGTTTTCTGGATGCTTACTCCGGCTATCATCAGATAAAGATGGCCGTTGAGGACCATGAGAAGACAGCCTTCATCACACCTTTTGAAGCTTTCTGTTATGTCTCTATGCCTTTTGGGCTCAAAAGCGCGGGGGCTACTTATCAGCGGTGTGTGCAGAATTGTTTCCATACACAGATTGGACGCAATGTTCATGCTTACGTTGATGACATAGTGGCCAAGTCGCAGAGGAAGGAGACTTTGTTGGATGACCTCAAGGAGACTTTTGCTAATCTTTGAACTTACCAGATGAAGCTCAACCGGCTAAATGTGTCTTTGGTGTCCCTACAGGCAAGCTACTGGGTTTCCTGGTGTCAGAGCGGGGCATCGAAGCCAACCCAGACAAGATTAAGGAAATAACCTCACTTGCGAAACCTGAGAATATCAATGACGTTCAACGGATGGCGGGTCGGACCACGGCTTTGAGCCGGTTCATAAGCCGCCTTGGCAAAAAGGCGATTCCCCTTGTTGAAAAAGACCGACACTTTTGTCTGGAGTGATGCTGCTGATGCAGCTTTCGAAGCCCTTAAGAAGCAATTGGCCGAGCCACCTGTTCTCGCTGCTCCCATCGCCAAATAGCCTATGCTCATGTACATTGCTGCCAATAACAAAGCGGTAAGTGTTGCAGTTGTTGTTGAGAGGAAAGAGGCAGGGAAAGAATATCCAGTCCAGAGCCCAGTCTATTATGTCAGTGAAGTTCTATCCGAGTCCAAGCAAAGGTACCCACATTGGCAGAAACTGGTGTTTGGTGTCTTTATGGCTAGTCGCAAGTTGAAGCATTACTTCTTGGAACATCCTATTACTGTGGTCAGCTCAGCCCCTTTGGGAGACATTATCCAGAACAGGGAAGCCACAGGCCGGGTTGCTAAATGGGCAATTGAGCTTGGTCCACACCATCTTAAATATGTGCCTCGCACGGCCATCAAATCCCATGCACTCGTGGATTTCATCAATGATTGGATGGAACTCGAAGCTCCGGAAGAGAAGCCCGATAATACATATTGGACTATACATTTTGATGGTTCCAGACAGCTAGAAGGCTCGAGGTTTGGAGTCATCATATCTTCCCCTAGAGGTGATAAATTTTGTTATGTCCTGAGGATTCTGTTTCCTTGTACTAACAATGCAGCTGAATATGAGGCTCTCCTCCACGGTCTTTGGATGGCTAAAGAGATGAATCTTAGCCGGGTCAGGTGTTTGGGCGACTCAGATTTGGTCGCTCAACAAGTTTCAGGAAAATGGGATTCCAAGGACCCGCTTATGGCGGCTTATCGGCAAGCAGTAACCAATGTGGCTGGACACTTCAAAGGATATCAAGTCGATCACATCGACCGGCGACTTAACAAGGCGGCTGATGCATTGTCATGACTCGGCTCTCAACGTAAGCCGGTCCCTCCTAATGTGTTCCTTGACGTGCTCCATAACCCTTCTGTCAAGCTACCTTCCGAGGAAGACCTTGCTGTCCCTGACCCGGAGGCACTGTTGGTGGCGGCTCTTCACGCTATTCCGGACTGGACAGTTCCTTATCTGGATTATTTGACTCGGGGCGAGCTCCCTGAAGATGAACTCACAGCTCGTCAGATTGTCCGCCGCTCCAAATCTATGTCTATCGTCAATGGCGAGTTGCACAGGAGGAGCATTACAGGGGTTTTCCAGCGTTGTGTTTCTCCTGATGAAGGGCGAGAGATCCTCAATGAGATTCATTCTGGGGATTGTGGTCATCATGCCGGCTCCAGATTCTTAGTGCCAAAGCTTTTTGACATGGTTTTTACTGGCTTACAACTCACGCAGATGCTGAGGATATCGTACAAAAGTGTGATGGTTGACAGAAGTTTGTGCGCCAGGCTCATATTCCGGCTCAAGAGCTCCAGATGATCCCAATCACTTGGCCCTTCGCAGTCTGGGGGCTCGATATGGTTGGTCCATTCAAGCCGTCCAAAGACAAAAAGACCCATCTTTTGGTTGTTGTTGATAAATTTACCAAGTGGGTTGAAGCCGAGCCAATCAGCAATTGTGATGCAACCACAACAGTCAAATTCTTGTAAAAGTTGATTTTTCGATTTGGTTATCCTCATAGCATCATCACTGATAATGGCACAAACTTGTCAAAGGGAGCTATGAAGCAGTTTTGTCAAAGAGAGCATATCCGGCTTGACGTTGCATCGGTCGCACACCCCAGTCCAATGGCCAAGCAGAACGTGCTAATCAGGAGATTTTATGAGGCATCAAGCCTAGACTCATGGTCCCACTCAAACGCACACCGGGTTGTTGGGTTGAGGAGCTCCCTTCTATCCTTTGGAGCATCAGAACCACCCCTAATAGATCAACAGGCTATACGCCTTTCTTTATGGTCTATGGTGCAGAAGCTGTTTTGCCTAGTGATATCCATCATGATTCCCCAAGAGTTGTAGCTTATGTTGAAGCAGATAATGAGCACGCTCGTCAGGATTCTTTGGATGCCTTGGAAGAGGAACGTGACTTGGCAGCAGCACGCTCTGCGATCTACCAACAAGACCTACGTCGCTATCACAGTCGTAGAGTTCGCAGCCGTACTTTTCAGGAGGGCGATTTAGTGCTCCGTCTGATACAAGAACAGACAGGTATGCACAAGCTTTCCCCTCCCTAGGAAGGGCCTTTTGTCATCAGCAAGAATCTCAAAAACGGGTCATATTACCTGATGAATATATGTGAACGCCATAAGTCGCGTACGTCGGAGGAGGAGACCAACAGGCCTTGGAATATTGCTCATCTCTGACCTTATTACACTTAGAGCCACTGGCTCAAGTCCTTTGTACATACCTCTGTATATATTATGATTAATATAATAAAGTCGGCATCCCCGAAACTCGAGGCCTCTATCATTTCAACTCAAGTATTGTGCATGAGTCTTTACTTTTTTGATCATTGGTCACTTGGGGGCTTCCAACTCACCGAGTTCAGCTTTCTCACCCTCTTGACCCGGCAAAAATGCCACATTATATCATGGTTAAACCTGCCTGTCTGCTTGATGCTACTCCGACTAGGTGACCCGGTGTACTCTTGACAAGTCAATCATTTTATGACCCTAAATTTTTCTTGGTTAAAACATCGGTTTAAGTCACATGAGAGCCGGCTTAGAGAGAGCGAGGATAAACCATGGGCTATCACGCCAGCTTCCTTGAAGCAAGACTCGAGCCTCGAAAGCCGGTCTATAATGTCGTGCCTCGAAAGCCGGCTTATCATATACTTGTGGTTTTATCTGTTTTTACAGCCCCTCTTTGATCACATGTCGACCACGAGTCGCCGGGTTATAAATACACCAAGCTTTTTTCCCTAGGATTATGGTGATATCAATCATGAGTCGCCACATCTTATGGCACTATGAAATATCTCTCCTGGCTCAGAATTGCCGGGTTGAATTTCTATGGCAAAATACTTGTGCAAACGGCTTATCATTAACAACGCAGATGGCATTTTTTACACTTCCAGCAGATTGGCGGGTTAGCACACCACTGCACCAATTCAAGTGTTATCATACAGACATCAAAACATGTCCAGTGCCCGCGGCCCTGCAGAATAGCACAAGTGTTTTCCTACTTCTATTACAAACCCCACCTGGGGGCTGGGAGCAAAAAATTTCTCATAAGTTATCACACAGGCTACTCGCTTGCGTCGACGTCCGTGTCTTCCGGGTTGACAACTTGCTGCTCCTCAGCACCGGAGTTCGACGGGGCGGCTTGTGTGTGCTCCTCGGTCTGGCGGCTTCTTGGGATCCACTGGATGGCAGAGAGTTTCTTGAAAATTGAGTCGGCAGTAATGACTCTAAACGGGTCAACATCAGGTGCGGAGGTTTTCTTACTGCGTGGCGGCGAGAGTTCAAACGGCTTATACTCTGGCGGGCGGAGGCGTTTGTTGTCTTCCGAGTAACCGGGTTGATACTTGACTAAGTCTAGCTCTTCAACCATTTGCGTCGCAGCCACTTGAGTGTCCTTCACACACCATGCAAACTCCTCTTGAGAAAATTCTTCCCCATCAACATTGTACTGGGGAAAGCCGCCAACCAGCTCATTCGGATCCATCTCCGGTAGAAATGCCTTGGCCCTCGCAAGAACCATGCCAGTCCCTGCACGAGCTGCCGACCTCAGCTTCTCATGGATCCTTTCTGGCACAGTTGATAGGTCGTTCAGCATGTCCTTAATCCTCACAGAGTGTGACCCGGCGTCCTTCACTGCCATAATCGCATACATACCACCGGTATAAAGTTGCTCAAGGTATGTGTAGATGGCCTTCAATTTGATGAGTGGGAGCTGGAGCCCAATATTATTCTTTCTACCTGCAAAAGGAACCAGCAAGCATATATAAGCCGGCTAGTTGTTAACCCGGAATTTAACTGTGGTTCTGCCGTTACTTACCAAAGATGGCAAGTGTCATATCTGTGATATGCCGCTTCAATGTGTTCAGCTCTTGTGACACTGGCTCAAGTCGGTTTTCTGCAGCCTATGCCCGTTTCAGTAGTTGTTCTTTCTCAACTTCATGGGCGGCTCTCTCGGTTTGCAAGTTCTCCTTAGCAAGAGCCACTGATTCTTGCAAGTATGCAGATGATGCCTCTGCCTTGACACGTTGCCGCCGCTCAAACTTCAATTGTTTCTGCAAGACATCAACTTTCGACTCGGCCTCCTCCAGCATATCCTGTCATCACAGATGCATTTTGTTCAGATTACTATTTATAGTCCCGAGCCAGCGAGGCCGCATGACCCGGCACTTGGGGGCTACACCACTCAAATTATTTTTTGCAGACAACAAGTCTCATGACATTGCAGGCACACCCCATGACACTTGGGGGCTAATGCTCATCATTTTTATTGTTAATCATGGAAAGACCCGGCCATTTCACAGATATGAGCCGGCCCTTGGGGGCTACAGGTCGTTTCTTAAAATATGCAATTTCGTCAACAGACCCGGCCATCTCAAAGAGATGAGCCGACCCTTGGGGGATACAAGTCGCTTCTCAAGTATACAACTTTCTCAAAAGACCCGGCTCACTCAAAGAGATCAGCCGGCCCTTGGGGGCTACAGGTTGATTTTATGCACATATCAAGTATGGACGGTCTACTTACAAAAGACCAGGCTCACTCACTGAGACGAGCCGGCCCTTGGGGGCTACAGTATCACATCTTCAGTTTTCGGAAGTCCCAGCTCACTATATTATACTGAGCCGGCCCTTGGGGGCTACAGTGTGATCATATGACAAAAGTTGGAAGTCTCAAGCACATTCCATATCCTCATATGCTCAAAACTTGGGGGCTACTTAAGTATATACAGAAGATATGACGTAAGGAGCATGTTGGTACCTCATATTTTCTTTTTAGCATGTTGATCATGCTCGCTTCAACATCCCGGCTCTCGGACAGCCGGGTCAAATATTGCCGATGAAGTTCTTCCACGCCCAGCTCGTTGATGTCGGGAACTTCCAACTTCATCTTGCCCTTCACAGAAGGGGACGGCTCATCTTTAGCCGGGATTTTGGCCAATGTGTTGAACGTTTCTGAAGTTTTGAAGGCCTCTCCTGTGACGGTCACTTCCGCGTCACCCAATGGATTAGCCGGAATGACATCCTCCATCTCCATAGGACTGAAGTCTCGAGCAGGGCTTGGCGGGTTGACATTCTCTGTCGGGTCATCTGTGTTGCTTTGTTTTGTGATTGTTTCTACCGTCACCGGCTCACTAAAATGAGCCGGCTCAACCCTT
Organism: Elymus sibiricus; assembly: GCA_039707655.1. Taxonomy (NCBI): domain Eukaryota; kingdom Viridiplantae; phylum Streptophyta; class Magnoliopsida; order Poales; family Poaceae; genus Elymus; species Elymus sibiricus. The sequence continues at coordinate 110,898,365 of CM077670.1, forward strand.
TGGTCCGGGTTGTCCTCGCTCGCAGGTTCAACCTGTGCCTCAGGAATCGTCCTTGGCGGGTTTTGAGCTTCAGGGCTGGCATCATCACCAGATGACCCGCCTATCTTTTTCTTCTTGATGGCTGATTTTTTCTTGATGGCTTTGGCCCTATGAACACATGAACATATTCAGATTGAGAGAAAAATTTCACTATGACAAGAATAAATGAATATCAACTTACCCCGGCTTGATGACCAGTGGAGGAAGCTGTGAGGTGGTTGACTCTCCAGAGGAGGGCGATGTCTCCTGATAATTCGAGTCAGAAGGATTAAGAGGCTGCTTGAAAAGGCCGGCTCGAGGTAGAGATGGAGTTGGGCTATGAGGCACCTCAGTTCGTCGCTTGCGGGCGACTGGCTCGTCAGATAAGCCGGCGGATAACTCCCCAGAGCTGCTTCGGAGCTTACGCTTGGATGTTCCGACTTGTTGAGTTTTCTTCAAAATAAATTGGGGATCTAAGTGAGCATCTTGATGAGAAAAAGGGACCTTACGGACGGTAGTCCGGGGTTTTCTTCGGATTTTGCGAATAGCAACACGTGATTTCTTGGGGATAGGTTTTGGAGAGTCAGAATCTGAAGATATCAATGTTACCTCAGGTATGCCGGCTCGACTGGTATCGGAGTTGTCCTGAGAAGAAGGGGCATCAGCAAGTTGAACGAAAAAACGACAAAGTAAATCGAGCTTTACCTCAGCCTCGTCGTCAGCTGCCGGCTCATCAGCGTCAGCCGGCTCGCTTTCTTGTTCTACTTGAGCAGGAGCTGGGCGGCGAAGTTTCTTCTTCCAGAACTTGGCGTCAGCCTACACATTAGATGAGTCGGATATCAGGATGAAGATGAATCAAAAAAGGAATAAGAGAAAATACAAAGTACACTTACAGGGGGTACGGGATGGGTCAGACAGAAGGGAGCAACTCCAGTTATCTTGCATTTATCCAACGGCTCACCCAAGAGCCTCTTCGTGGCTTTGCCTACTTCTCCAGCAGATAAGTTGACCTGACTGAAGCGTTGCGCGTCGTTTGAGTCGCCGGTGTAATTACACATCAAGTCGCCCCGCCGGCTCAAGGGTTGAATGCGCCAGCTTATCCAACACCGGGTTAGGTCGACTCCTGTGAGCCCGTTGGCTTTTAAAGCTCGCACCCTGGGATAAATAGAAGCAACCTGTTCCCGTTCATCTTTTGTCGGCCAACCCGGGAAAATGGTCGTTTCATCGAGCCAGTCCAGCCTGTAACCTGGCAGGGGATTCTCGCCTTCGGGGGCAGTGTTCTTACAGTAAAACCATGTCCTGTTCCACCCTTTTGGATGACTCGCCAGTTTGGCTTCTGGAAAGGGAGTGTTCTTCTGCCTCTGGACGGCAATTCCGCCAAGTTCTATACTGGGGCCATCTGCGAACTCGGTCTGGTGGTTGATGTAGAAAAACTCTCGAAAGAGGGGGACAGTTGGTTCCATCTGAAGGTAAACCTCGCAGAAGAATTGGAATTGACAAAGATTGGTTAATGAATTGGGAGCAATGTCTTGAGGATGAAGGTTGAAGAAGTGAAGAAAATCCCGAAAGAATTTTGACCCGGGCGGTGAAAAGCCCCTCTGAAGATGATCTACAAAAACAACCACTTCTCCTTGAGCAGGTTGAGGTGTGCTCTCTTCTTTAGGTGCCCGCCAGCTGATTATCTCCTGAGTAGGCAAAAGGCCTTGCTCCACCAGATCCTTGAGGACAAGTTTGGACACTTGGGATTTGACCCAGTTGCAGGCTTTGTCAGTCTTAGCCATGATGAGACGCCAAAAGATTACCAACTGCAAAATGAAATAATAAAGGTAAGCCTGGCGGGTCATGTTCATCAGCAATAAGCCGCCAGGCAACTATGGTTTGGGATGAGTCGGCATTTTTGGTTTAAAAGACGACGAGTCGCCAAGCGTAAGCCGGCAGCAATAAAAGGCAAGCATGCATATCTAAGTTATGACTACTCAGTTATGAAGGCTACAATGGGTAATGACAAGTCGGGATATCATAAACCGGCTCGAGCTCGTGGATTTTTTCTGCTAAGTGTTGCGAAAACAAGATTCAAGCGCAGCGGTAATAAGTTGCAGATCTACAAAATAGCCCAAAAGGAAAATATTCCCTAGACCTAAGATGCGAAGTAGAAGCGCACACTAATCTATCCGTGGGATTCAAAAACAATGTGAAGATCCCAGATGCAAAAATGGTACTATGATTGCAGTCGGAATATTTCTACGGATCACTAAGGGGTATCTAGATTTCCTAAACCGAAGAACGGTGACGAACACCGATGAACTCCGTCGAACTAAGATGGATTGTGCAGAGGGGATGAGATGCCATAGATCTAATGGGAAGTTTCCAAATGTACCTGACGGCGGCGGTGACCGACCGGAGTGTTCTGGAGTGCTCCGACGACGATTTGGGCGGCATCGAGGTCGCGGACAAAGTGGCCGACGAGCTCGGGGAAGGCGCGGTGCTACTTTGGTCGCGAGAAGGCTCGGGTGCGAGGAGGAAGAAGACGAGGCAGTAAAAATGGATACTACGGCCCCTTGAGGATATTTATAATATGATAAGAAGAGGAATAGGCAAGTGCGAAAACAGAGGAGGCATAGTAACTTTTTTTTGAAGAGGCGCATCGATTCTCGCGCCTAACAGATATACATCCGGATTTGTTGTGACGTCACACTTAAGCACCGTTGATTCCGGAAGATGACGTCCTGATACAAGAGAGCGAGGAACGCTAAGGTAAAGAGGTATTACAAGCCGACAAAAGTCATATGACCCGGGAGTAGAAACAAGTCTGAAGACTGACGTGAATGAATCCACCTCATTCTGGGGGCTAATGTTGGGGATATAACCCCACGGTATGACCCGCCCATTCAGGCCGGGTTATCCAGTGGCGGCCTAAAGAGAGCTGCGACTGTCCACTCCAAAGCCCATCAGGGCGACTCATAAGCGGGCCGGCTTGGCGGTCCAGTACCTGAGGCGGCGGCTTACCTAAGGACGCAATAAGTTTTCCTTTACTTGAGGAAGACGATGAGTAGGAAATAGATTAGGGCACGGGTCATGCTACGACCCGGACTCTGTTGTAAACCTGGGGTCTCGACCTGTATATAAAGGCGAGCCCCCCGAGGCAGAAAGACCAAGTTACAAGCTCTCGAGTACTAGGTTAGCCAAGTTGTACCCTTGTAATCGAGATCATCATCATCATCAATAACAATCAAGCAGGACGTAGGCTATTACCTCCATTGTGAGGGGCCGAACCTGGGTAAACCCTTGTCTCTCGATTCCGATCAACCCCGTTCGAGTTACCACCTAGCTGCGATGGCCTCACGACTAAGTCCTTTCACGAGGACATCTGCCGTGACAAAACCACGACACCCGCCGAGCTGACCGAGGCTGCACTGGGGCCAGTCATGGCGAGGATGCGGGTGCTCCAAGCCGGCGGGCTCACCGCGAGCATGGTCGTCAAGGAGTTCGTGCGCAAGTGCATTGCTCCCCTCCAGAGGCGCCCTCGCCCGGTATGGACCCACTCAGGCCTGGGGGACCCCATGAGGCTGAGCTCCGACCGCCTTGCCCCAGAGGTGGTGGAGGGGCTGGTGAGCGTTCTCCTTGCCGCGGCGACGCCGTTCCCGCTGCCAAGCACGGCTCCAATTTACTACTTTGGAAACCGGGAGGACGCGCGGGCCGGCATGCCACTATTTGATCAGTAGGGGCTTGTCCCCCCGGGTCATGTGGGACACCGCGACAATCCGATCCAGGTGCTGCCGCTTCCCGGAGGCGAAGACGACACCAAGGTGGCAGCCACGGCCGACGCCTGGAGCAAGGCGGCAGCCTCCGAGCCGACTCGCCGCCTGTCGATGGCAGCAGCCGGCAGCGGCAGCGGCAGTGACGCCAGGGGCCCCGGAGTCGAGCCCCTGCGGTCCACGCCCCTGATGGAGGAGACCCTCGGCACGGAGAACCCTTCGCCTGGGGGGCGATCCCGCCCACCGAAGCCTCGGGAGGGGGCCTAGACGGGCCTCGTGATGGGGCCTTGGGAGGGGGGCCCAGCGAGTCCCGAGGGGGCAGAAGTGGCAGCCGCCCGGGAGGGAAGCTAAGGAAGCGGCGATGGGTCCCCAGAGACGAGTAAGTCCTCTTACCCCACGCGCTCCTTGCGGCTGGCTCCTCATCTTGCACGGCGCGGCCTGATCCCCAGTTATGCAGGAGGGGCTCCCCGCCGAAGAAGATAAAGGAGGGAACCCGAGACGAAGACGCCGGCGAGCCGGCCGGGGCTCAACAGGAGCTGGGGGCTGATGGCGCACTGGTGCCCCCAGCGAGCCTCGCGAAGCATGCCGGAGTCATGAAGGAGGGCTCTGCGGAATCTGCCCAGCCTCCCGAGGAGGCCTTCCCCCTGCTGAAGAAAGAGTGCCTCCGGAAGAGGCCCGCCCCGAGGGGGAGGCGGGCGCCGATGCGGCGGCCACCGCAAGCCTCGAGCGACCACCAGGGCGCCACGAGCCGGAGGCGGCCGCGCCCAGCCCTCCCCGTACGGCCGAGCGGCCGGCAGGGGCGGAAGCCGAGGCGGAGGTCGAGGAGGACCCTGGCCGCCTGGAGGGGAACGAGGCCCCCTCAGGCGGGGACCTGGGCGGATCTGATGACGCGGCAGCCCCCGAGCCCCCAGAGCCACGGGGGGCGGAGATGGAAGGGCCGGGCGTGCCCGAGACCCTGGCCCTGGCGAGTCGCAGCATCCTGTCGCGGATCGGGACTCTCCGCCATGCCCGGTCGGCCCTCAGCTCCCTAGAGGCCGAGCTCGTGGCCGAGGAGGAGAACCTCCACCTGGAGCGGGGGCGCGTCACGGCCCGCGAGGCCCGGCTTGCCTCCCGCGAGGAGGCGGTCACCCGGCACGAGAGCATGGCGGCGGTCCTGGAGATGGACATGGAGATCCGGGAGTGCGAACTCCTACGGACTACCATTGAGCGGGAGAGGGAGCGAGAGCGCTTGGAGAACCTGGACCGTATCGTGGTGGCCGGCGAGGCCACCTACAAGGAACGCCTCGCGAAAGCCAACGCCATGCTTGAAGAGAAAGCTGCGAGGTACAGGGCGGAGATCGACAAGCGGGGCCAGGACGAGGTCGCGCGAAAGACCAAGGTCCTGGCCGACACCTACTCCAACAAATTGAAGAAGCAGGAGGACCGCTTCACGAAGAGGCGCGGCGAGCTCGACGCCGAAATCGCCAAGCTCAAGCGGCAGCTCGCGGCATCAGGCGCTCGTAGGGCACTTGGAGCGTCTCAAAGGTCTCGATGGAGATCACATTGAGGCCGGCGCCTCCGTCGATGAGGGTCTTGGTGACCGCGACGTTGCTGATGGTGGGGGTGCACAGCAGGGGGATGGCGCCCACAGCCTTCATGGACTTGGGGTGGTCGCTGGCGTCGAAGGCGATGGGGAACTCAGACCACTTGAGGCGGCCGGCGGACTCGAGCGCCGGGAGGGCCGCGTTCACCTCCCGAGAGAACTGCTTGAAGCAGCGGTTTGATGGAGGGGCCTGGGCCCCGCCGAGGATGCAGGCCACCCTGCGGGGCTCTTGGTAGCCCCCAGCGTTCTCAGTGGGAGGGGAGTCGTTGGCGCGTATTGGGGCGGCGTTGGCCTGCGGGTCAGCCTGCCGCGGCTGGTTCTGCCAGCCCTGACGGTTGTTGTCGCCGGCGCCGTTGTTGTGGTTGTTGCCCCAGCGGCCACCTCCGCTGCTGCCGCCACGGCCCTTGCCGCGCTCCTTGCGGCTGCCGCGGCGCTCGGTGCGGCCCTCGCGAAGCAACTTGAGCTCGTGGCAGTCCTCTGTGCTGTGGGAGTTCATGTTGTGGTAGGCATAGAAAGGACGATCGTCCTTCTTGGCCTCGCCACAATCGCGGCCGCGCTTGTAGTCCGGCTCCGCCGCGAGCACGGCAGGGCCCTTGCCCTTGGGTTTCGCCGCGTCAGGCTCAGCGTCGATGTTGTTGTGGAGGAAGAGGCGTCCCTCCTCGGCCTTGGCGCAACGGTCGACGAGGACGAACAACTCTGCTGCGGAGTCAAGCTCGTCCCTGACCGAGAGCTTCTCGCGCATCTTCACGTCCGTGACGCCATTGGTGAAGGCGGAGACGATCGCGGCGTCGGAGGCCTTCGGGATCTTGTGGCGCACCTGGCTGAAGCGCTGGATGAACTTGCGGAGGGGCTCACGAGGGCGCTGGCACACGTTCCGCAGGTCGTTGAGCATGAGGGATCGGTCGCTCGTGCCCTTGAAGTTGGCAACGAACTGCTTGCACAGGTCCTCCCACGAAGAAATGGATGCCTCGGGGAGGTTCATGAGCCACGAGCGCGCAGCGTCCTTGAGGGCCATGGGAAACCAGTTCGCCATGACCCGGTCGTCCCCCCTCACAGCCTGGATGCTGATGGTGTAGAGCAGGAGGAACTCCGTGGGGTTGGCGCTGCCGTCGTAACGCTGAGGGAGCTCTGGCTTGAACTTGTCAGGCCACACCACGCGACGTAGCTCGGGGGCGAGGGCCAGGTAGCCCCCGTTGGTGACGGCTCCACCGTTGAGGGCTGCGCAGTTCTGGCGCCCTGCCATGGCGATGTCATGGAGGACGCGGTCCTGGCGGTTGCACGCCTTCTCGAGGGCCACGCGCGCGTCCGGGGGCACGCGGTGGATGATCTGGCAGCTGTCGCCGTCGCCGCCCGGTGCGAGCGTGCCGCGGGACGGCTCCGGGGCGGCGCTCGGCCACGTCGCGGTCCGGAGGAGGCGCGTCATGCTCGGCCCGGTCGGCGCGGGATGGCGGAGCAGGCAGGGAGCCGGAGGGCGCCAGGCCATCGCGCGCGGCGTCGACGAGCTCGGTGATGCGCCCAAGCCAGGCGTCGTAGCCGTCCTCAGTGGGACGGCAGCGCAGCAGCTCCTGCACCATGAGCAGCACGGCGTGCGGAGCGGGTGGATCGCGACGCGCGAGCGAGGAGGTGGCGGCGGAGCGGCCGTGCGCCTGCTCGTTCACCGATGGGTGGGCGGAGTAGGCCACGCGCTCGCCCACAGGCTCAGTGGCGGCGCGAGGGCGCCGCCCAGGGGCACCGCGAGCGGGGGGTGCCACGCGGACCCTGGCAGCGGCTCGGCGCGCGGCGCGTTCCTGGCGAGCGGCGGCGTCGTCCATGTCGATGCTGGTGTCGAGGTCGAAGGCGCGAAGACGGCAAGTCCCCCTACCTGGCACGCCAAATGTCGGAGTATAGGATCTGCGTCCAAGAAACTTCTCCGAGAACTTAGGATTCGAACTCTGGGGGACTTTGCTTGGCAACCTACGACGCGACGGCAACTACGGCGGGAACACGGCGGGCTCGCTGGCTCTCACCGGACACGAAGGGGACGCGCGAGCTACCCAGGTTCGAGCCACTGTGCGGTGTAATACCCTACTCCTGCCTGTGTTGGATTGCTCTGTGGTGGAGAGCTTGTGCTCAAGATACAAGAGGTGAGGGGGAGAATGGGTCGATCCCCTCACATGGAAGCAGCCCTGCCCCTTTTGTAGTGCCTTGGTCCTCTTCCCCGAAAATATGAGCGGGAAAGGGTGGCCACAGGGCGGCAATTCAAAGAGGGACAGGCGCGCAGGTCTATCTTGACTAAAGGCGGTCTCCGCCTGATAAAGTAGTCTTCGTGACGCGCTTATGGGCTTGGCGATGACCTCCGTCCTGGCACGCCGATCCGTCCTGATCTTCTATCACCAAAGAGGAAAACCTTTGGGGCTTGCTTTGGGGGAGGCAGATGCCGCTGCTCCCTTATCACCAGAATGGAAGCTGGGCTTGGTCACGCCCCGCTGTCCTTATCCTGACAGCGGGACGTCACCCATGTGCTGGGCGCGGAGCCCTGCGGCTGGCGCCGTACGATCTGCTTCGTGAGGAGGCCTCGCGAGGGAACCTGGTGCTTGGCGGCCTCGGCAGTGCCTGACCTAGTGGCGAGGGGCCTCGTGAGGCTCGCCCCTCGCGAGGCGGCTTCCTCCGGAGCGGCTGAGGCAAGGCCACCCTCATGGGCCGGCCCAAGCGTCCTCCTCCAGGCCAGAGGTAGACGGGCCGTGGTACCCTGGTTCCCACTAGGCCGATAGACCCCAACTTTGATCTTGATAAGGTGATAGCCCCCGTCCCCGAGGAGCTCCATGATGGCCTCGTGAAGGTGGTGGAAGGCCATGTGGGCGCGCTGCTTGGGAAGTTCTCTTGTGGCAGCAGCGAGAACTCCGACGGAGGCAGGGACAGCCATGATGACGGCGTCGACAGCGGCGGCGACGACGATGACGGCGCGACTTCTTAGGATCCCCTTTCCTCTGTTATCCTGCACTGGACAGATGTGACCCCGTGGGGGTGTAAAGACAATGCTTTTGTGCTTAAGTACTTTATGATTTGCTGTGATGTGTGCTTGTGCCCTCGCGAAGCTTTCTCTTCAGGCTTGTTTTCCTTTTTTGCTTGCCTTGTGTGCTCTACGACGTCAGGGCCCAGCCCCCGGGCGAGCTACAGCCATCACTGGTATGTCAGGTCACAATGCCTGGACAAGGTCAGGAGGTGAGGGCACCGGGAGCTAGTCAAGGCTCCCGAGGCGCGATGCTCAGGGAGCCCCCTTTGTCGTGCAAGCGGCTCGCGGAGGGAGAAACGCCAGCGCTCAGCGAGGCTGCTAGAAAGGGAAGCTTGAGAGATGGAGAGGGTGGCTCGCGAGGTAGTAGACTTAGCTCTTGCGGTGGGTAGCATTGGGCGAGCCGCCACTTGTAGGGTGTGCCTTGCGGGGTTTTCGCTCGCGAGATCCCTTCCTGAGGTGACCGTCGTAAGTTGGCTCCCGTGGAAAGGCCTGCGAAACTTCCTGAGACCTAAAGGGGCGCCTTGCCGCTGAGCCGCCTCGCGAGGCGTCCCCGTGAGGCCTTCCAAGCGCCCTGTACCTGCGATAACTGCATGCAGAAAGTCTCACGATAAGGGAGCAGTGCACGCTCGCCGGCTCGCTCATGGGCGTTACGCGAGGAGATAAGACACCAAGGACCTTGGTGGGGTGGCGTGCACGGGAACAGGCCACGAGCCAGAGCCCGGTAGCTTGGATTTTTCAGCGCTGCTGGGACTGACCCGAAAACAGACACCGTGTCCCGTCAAGCGAGGGAGTAAGACACAAAGGACCTTGGTGGGGTGGCGTGCACGGGAGCAGGCCCGCGAGCCAGAGCCCGGTTGCTTGGGTTTTTCAGCACTACTGGGACTGACCCAAGCACAGACACCGTGTCCAGCCCCCGCTCGCGTGAGGCTCATGAGGGAGGCCGTGAGCGCGCACGGCTCGTGAGGCAAAGATATGATGAAATACACCATGTATGGAAACTGAAGCTTTACTGATGTAGATAATGGATTCCATTACACAACCAAAAGGAGGTGTGGCTGCCGTGTCCGGCACGGGTCAGCTTGAGGTTGGTGCAGCCCGTGAGGCGCCCCCAGTTACACACCCAAAAGAGAAAAGATGGCTACAGTGTCCGGCACGGGTTAGCTTGAGGTTGGTGCAGCCCGTGGGGCGCCCTCAGTTGATTGTTCCGCTAGTGCGGAGCATGGGGCTTCCACCGGGGTGTGGGTATGATCGCGGCTCGATCTTTCCGCCAGCGCGGAGCATAGGGCTTCCACTTGGGCGTGGGCGGGAGCTCTCGCGTGCCCGTCAGGCGAACGCATTGAGAGTCTCTGGGGCGTGTACATCCCCATTTCATTCGTAAGCGTGAGGGTCACGGGTAGAACTTGCGCAGGTGTTGGACGTTCCAGGCGTTAGGCACAGGAACTCTGTCCTCCGTCTCCAGACGGGCGGCGCCGGGCCTGGAGATATGGGCAACCCTGAAAGGGCCTTCCCGCGTAGGCAAGAACTTGTGGAGCCCCTCCCAGTTCGAGGCCCCGGCGCGAGGTGCGCAAGCCACTGGAAGGTGGCGCCGACGTTCCTCAGGCCGAAGGGCATGTGGGTGTAGCGGGCGACAGAGTCCATGCCCAAGCCGGCGCGCGGTAGCAGAAAGGGCTCCCGAGGGCAGGCATGTTGAGGCTCGTGAAGTCGACGCACATACGTTCCTTACTGCCCTTCTTGGGGACGACGACTGGGTTGGCGAGCCATTCGGGATGGCGCACCTCACGGACGACTCCAGCTTCTTGCAGCTTGTGCACTTCTTGAACTATGAACTCTTGCTTCTCGGGCGCCTGGCACCGTGATTTTTGCTAGACGGGGCGTGCGTTGGGGCACACCGCTAAGTGGTGCTCGATCACCTCCCTCGGCACACCGGACAAATCAGATGCTTTCCAGGCAAAAACATCTGAATTTGCCCGAAGGAAGGTAACGAGCGCGCTTTCCTATGCAGGAGGAAGGCTGAAGGCAGGGCCCGAGCCGCTGCTGTCAACCGACACCTTCTTCGTCTCGGCGCGGTCCTGAGAGAACAGTTGCTTCTTCACGGGCGCGGCCTTAGGAGGCTCGGCCGTGTCTTCGTCAGCCGGATGGGCGGTTGGGACGGCCTTGTAGGCGTGCTCAAGGGAGCAGATCACGTCCTTCTCGACGCAGGAGACGGTGATGATGCCGCTGCAGCCAGGCATCTTGAGGACGTTGTAGGCGTGATGATACACCGCCATAAACTTGGCGAGCGTGGGGTAGCCCAGGAGGGCGTTGTAGGGCAGGCCGATGTGGGCGACGTCAAAGTCGATGAGCTCAGTGTGGTAGTTCTTGCGGGTGTCGAAGGTGACGGGGAGGCGCACCTGGCCCAGGGGCACCGTGGAGCCATCGGTCATGCCCGAGAAGGGTCTCGTCGGCATGAGCTGCTCGTAAGGCACCTGGAGCTGCTCGAAGGTCTCAACGGAGAGCACGTTAAGGCCGGCGCCTCCATCGATGAGGGTCTTGGTGACCACGAAGTTGCCGATGGTGGCAGTGCACAGCATCGGGAGCACGCCTGCGGTGGTCGCGGACTTGGGTTGGTCCTTGGAGTCGAAGGTGATGGCGTACTGTGACCACTTGAGCGGTCGTGCGGCCTCTGGCTTCGGGAGGGCTGCGTTCACCTCGCGAGAGAACTGCTTGAAGTGGCGGTTGGACACAGGAGCCTGAGCTCCGCCGAGCATGCAAGCCACTGCGCGAGGCTCCTGGTAACCCCCAGCGCCCTCATCAGGCTGGTTGACGTCGTTCCTCCGGGGTGGCGGTGACAGCGGTGGAAGAGCGGCGTTGGCCTGAGGGTTTGCCTCACGAGGCTGATCGCGCCAGGCGGCCTCACGAGGCTGGTCGCGCTAGCCGGCCTCACGAGGCTGGTCGTGCCAGCCCTGGTGGAAGTTGTCGGTGCCGCTACGGCCGTCCCAGCGGTTGCCACCGCGGCCACCCCCGCGTCCGGCGCCGCGGTCGCTGCGATCGCCTCGGCGGCCCAGGCGCTCGTCGCGGAGCAGCTTGAGCTCCTGGCAGTCTTCGGTGCTGTGGGAGCGCGAGTTGTGGTAGGCGCAGAGAGGGCGGTCGTCTCTCTTGAGCTCGTCACGGTCACGGTCGTGCTTCTGCTCAGGCTCCGCCGCAAGAACGGCTGGGCCCTTGCGCTTGACGTCCTTGCCCTTGGCCTTAGCGGTGTCGGGCGCCGCATCAGGGTCGTTGTGGATGAAGAGGCGACCTTCTTCAGCCTTGGCGCACTTGTCGGTGAGGTCGAACAGCTCAAGCACCGAGTCCAGCTCATCGTTGATGGCAAGCTTCTCGCGCATCTTGACACCCGTGATGCCGGTGGAGAACGTAGAGATGACGGCCGCGTCGGAGGCGCACGGGATCTTGTTGCGCACCTGACTGAAGCGCTGGATGTACTTGCGAAGGGTCTCATCCGGGCGTTGCCGCACATGGCGCAGGTCATTGATGGTGAGGGAGCGGTCGTGCGTGCCCTTGAAGTTGGCAACGAACTAGTTGCAGAGCTCGCTCCACGACGAGATCGACGCCTCGGGGAGGTTCATGAGCCAAGAGCGCAGGCCGTCCTTGAGGGCCATGGGGAACCAGTTCACCATGACCTTGTTGTCACTGTTCGCCGCCTCGATGCTCAACGCGTAGAGCTGAAGGAACTCCACGGGGTTGGGGGTGCCGTTGTAGCGTGGAGGCAGGTCCGGCTTGAACTTTACGGGCCACACCACCCGGCGCAGCTCGCGAGTGAAGGCGCGGCAGCCCACGCCGCTCGAGGGAACCCCGCCGGCGAGGGCGGCGCGGTTCTGGCGCCCAGCTGCCGTGACCTCCTGGACGGCCCGGTCTTGGCCCCGGCGCTGCTGCTCGAGGAGCACACGCGCATCAGGCAGCGCGCGGTGGACGATCTGGCAGCTGGCCTCGTCTCGGACCGGAGAGGACGCGCCGCGGGACGGCTCGCGCGCCTGTGCATTGCGCTGGTGCCCGGCGGGTTCGTCGCGCAGAGGAGGTGGTGGGGGAGCGCCATGCGCTACGTCCCCCGCACGAGACGGCGGAGGGCGGAGCGAGTGGGAAAGCGCCGGAGCATCCCCGGCAGCGTTGACAAGCTCGGTGATGCGACCAAGCCAGCCGTCATAGCCGGTGTCAGCTGGACGGTAGCATAGCAGCTCACACGCCATGAGCAGCGCGGCCTGCGCGTTCGGCGGCCCACGGTGGGCGAGGGAGGAGGAGGTTGTGGCGGTGCGACCGTCTGTCTGCACGGAGGGGTGCAGGGAGGAGTCCTGCTGCTCGTGGGTGACAGGGTCGGTGGCAGCAGCGGCCTCGACACGGCGGCGGTTGCCGCGGCCCACCGGCACCGTCTGGGCAACGCGACCCACCATGCGCTCAGCGCGCTCGCGGCGAGCGTCGGTCATGAAACTGGCGGAGTGGAGGACGGAACAGAAGAACAGTAGCGCACCCCTACCTGGCGTGCCAAATGTCGGAGGTCGGGCTCCGGGGACCCAAAGGTTCGAACACTGGGGTGAGCTCGTTCCTACCACTTCGTCCCCTACCCCGGCTAAGCTACGGCGAAACTACGGCGGGAGCGCGCTGGCGGGAGCGGGCCGGAGACACAGCGGTTTACCCAGGTTTGGGCCACCTTGCGGTGTAAAACCCTACTCCTGCTTTGGTTGGGATTGCTCTGGTGAGTACAAGCGTACAAGGTGAGGAAGGTGGAATCCCTCTCTACAGCGGCACCCTGCCCTCCTTTTATATCTGCCTTGGTCCTCTTCCCCTGAAAACATTGGCGGGAAGGGTTGCCACACAACGGCAATTTTGAAGGGGGACAGGGGCGCAATCTATCCTGACAAAAGATGGTCTTTGCCTGCAAAGCGCTATTCCATGACGCGCTGGTGGGCTCGGTGATGACCTCCGCCCTGCGCGTCCACCGTCTTGGTCTTCTTTCACCGATCGGGCAACCTTTGGGGGTCGCTTTGGGAAACAGACTGCTGGCCTTGCTCCCTTAGCACAAAAGGGGAAATCCTCTCCATCCGTGCCTGCTGGCGCGGCCTCTGTCGTCGTTTGTCGCCGCACGCGTCACCCACGTGATGGGCTCGAGACCGCGCGACCGAGCCGAACGGGAATCGTCTTGCATATCTTCGGGAGGCAGCCTCGGGAGGCCGCCTCGCGAGATGGCCTCGCGAGGCTCTCGGTGAAGTCGTGGCTGAGTCTTGCTCGCCCGCTCCCGGGGGAGGGGTCCTCAGGAGGCCGGGCCTCATGAGGGGTCTTGCTGGAGGTGCCCGCTGGTGGGCCACTTATTGGGCCACCGCCAAGCGTTGCGCTCTGGGCCGCGGGCAGACGGGCCAAGGTACCCTGGGTTCCATGGGCCCGACAGCGCAATCCATCGATACAAACCCAATTAAACAGGCGAGGCCGGGTCTTTTCTCGCGCGGTAGGTAGGGTAGTTTGGCATAGTCGGTTTGACAGAGAGACCGAGAGAAAGATGTGAAATGCTTGAATGTGTAGTGGGCCCTTTTTTGTGTCATGTGTGTGTAGTCGGACCTTTCAGATCACTAGATGATACTAGCCATACATTTCAATGCAATTTTAATGTATGCAACATGAATAATTGAAGTAACAATATGAGATCTAAAACTTAAAATACATATAATTTATTGTGCTAGAGTATAGTAGTACTGTATTGCATAGTTGTTAGATATAACATGCGAGAACGTGTAGGGACGTACTTTTGGAGGGCCTACAGAGAGAAATTCGGCATAAAGTGGATTCAAATGTTTGTATTCGTCATCATAGCATGTGTAACTCATGTCTAGAGTTTATACGGTAGGCGTGAATGCTTGTTCGCTCTTACGAAACCAGTACAACAATATTGGGGTGGCGTGCGCCAATTTAGGCATGGGAGGTTGGCCTAGTCAGCTCCACGGAGTGAGCGAGAGAAGAGATAAATACACTGGCGGTTACTGTATTTGAAGAGAAAGCATAATACGGTCACCGGACTTCAGAATACGCTCATTAGGGTCACTATATACGTTTGACGGTGATTATACGGTCACTCGCTCACCGTTCAGCATCGTATTGCACTCTGTTGACCGGCCAAATAGTCGACGTGGCACTATGTTGACTGGTTAAATTTGCCACGTTCCTTGTGGGCCCCACCTGTCAGTTGGCAGAGGAAAGAGATAAGATAAACAGAAATTTATGCAGGCACGACAAGACTCGAACCCTTGCGCGCGAACCACCTGGCTGTGTATGTGTGTGTCAGGGCCTGATGTGTGTGCATGCACGTGTACATTGAGCACTTGAGCGTGAGCGTGTGTGTTGGTCGTGTGGTGAGTGCATGCATGCGTGCGTGCGTGCGTGTCTGCGTGTGTGTGCATGCATGCGTGCGTGTGTACATGTGAGTGTTGCATGCATGCAGTTCATGTGCATGCGTGCGTGTGTGTGTATAATCACCACACTAGATCATGTGTATCAAAAGAACCAGTCAACCAGCACAGCATACCAATACAAGGCCACCTTGTCTGCGCCACTTCGAATCCCTTCTACTAGTGATACCCACCGTGCAATATTTTATTTTCGTTTGTTTACATTCTTATACCCGCTGACAGGTGGGCCCTATGGTAGTGAGATAATGAGCGCTGATGATGCAACACTAGATGCGCCACGTGGACTATTTAACTGGTCAACTAATCGTGTCTTCAACAAATACAGAGCTCTACGGTGAGCATGTGACTGTATAACAACCACAAAACGTATATGGTGACCGTAGTGAGTGTATTGTGAAGTCCAGTGATCGTATCGTGCTTTTGCTTCAAATACAGTGATCGTCGGTGTATATCTCGCGAGAGAAAGATGGAACATGCGTGAATGTGACGGGGCGTACTTTTAGAGGGCCTAGAGATAGTTTGTGTGCGTACGTGAAAGAGGCATAGAGAGTGGGGCAATGGGGAGAGAGAGAGATGCTCTTCGTTTCTCTTTATTATGACTAACTTCATAGTATAAAAATATAATCATTCACAATGCGGAATAAATATCATTGGATGCACCATGCAATTAACTTTCGTACTCCATATAACTTTGCAATATTGTATAGATATAGATTTTATAAAATAAATTTTGGCCACACTTTGCGTAGTTCTAATTCAAAAGGAATCTTGTATGCGAAGTAAACGTGAACAAAGGGCTTTTTAGATCAATGGAGCACATGATAAGATGCAACACGTGTGAATGTGTAGTTTACGTATTTGGCATGGCCTGGAGAGGGTATGTGTACGTATTCGAGAGAGGCGCAGATAGAGGGAGTGTGTGTGCGATGAGAGATAGATAGCACGAGAAATGAGAGAGGTCTAGAGATATAGAGACGAATAGGATATGTCTCGACGAGAGATGGTCTTGAGTGTGTGTATGCAAGGGAGAAGGGGGGAGAGACATGAGCAGAAATAGTGTGTGGGGTGTGTGTGTTTGGTATGCATGTGTGGGTGTGACAAGATACCGAGACCTAGGGGTAGGCGTGTGTGAGGTCTGGTGGGCCGAGGTGAGGCCCCCGGTCGGTTCCGTCCTGCGCCACATTGGTCCGCCCGTGACACATTATACGGAGACCCCTGGAGGACTAGTCGCACAAGACAAAGAAACCAGAGCCACGAAGGACTTTGTGTCCACTGACAAAGCCGGCTAGGAATTGTAACCCTAGGCCCCGGGTATGTTTATACAAGCCCGGGGCCTAGTTTGTCGATAGCATACACAGAATTCCTTGGTATTCACGTAGTGTACTCTGTACACACCCTACTCACAAATATACATGATCGGGGGTAGGGTATTTCCCGGATCGCAAGGGCCCGAACTAAGGTAAATCCTTGTCTCTTATTACCATGCATCCAACCTAGGTGTAAGGGATATCCTACTGAATGCTCTGCTGGAATCATATTCGTCAACTAGTAAGAGAGGTGGAGATCGACAATGCGTGCGAGATAGGCCTAAGTGTCCGGGAGACACGTAGGTAGGTATATGTATAGAGAAAAGGGTCGATGTAGATCGTGCGTGCCTATGCGTGTGAAAAAGTTCTTGTGACAGAGATTAGTGAAAGGAGTCGTAGATAGTTGTGAGATAGAGGGAGGGAGGGTGATATATATAGAGAGCGTGTGTGCGAGAGACACCTTAGGAGAGAGTGTGAGGATGTGCGAGAGAGAAGGCCGATGGATATACAGCGTGTGCGCGTATGTGTGAGAGAGAAAGATAACATGTGTGTGAGGAGGGGCCGATCAGGAGAGTGAATCTACGCGTAAAAGACTGATGTACACATTAATTTAAAATATAAATTATATCCAAATATTTGGATGGGATCATGATATTTACGATTCGCGTATGGAATGATCATTGGTGTATCAAACATCCATATTCTGTCGAATTTGAGCATGTGTATGGTATTATTCGACATAATTGATCCATAGAGTCAGTATTTTGAAATCCAGACAATGCATGGCTTTAGCAATTCAAATATAAATGTGATTATAGTTTATGTTGTGTGTGTAAAGCACAATATACATACAAAAGATACATAGTGAACATTCTAAATAGCTAGCTAGGAACTAGCATATGTTTGAATTCAACTTAAGGTGGTTTCAAATATTCGAATTCAACATGAAGTGCATTCAATTATTTGAATTCGAGATCGTGGCATTTGTAAATCATACCTAAATTAAGGGTGCATCAATCTTTGCTTTGCTTTTGTACATAATAACATATAGTCGTGTACAAAATACATTCAAATTTACCACCTCCATTCCAAAATAATAGTAGTTATAGGATTTTCAAGAGTCAAAATTTCAAAAGAAGCGCATAATTTAATGAGGTTTTCAATCATACAAGGTCAAATTTAACGAGGTCTATTAAGGTCAATCCTAATAGTTCAAGAGTACTATAAACGTGAATGCTTCTGGTTCAAAATTTTGAACGAAGTGCCAAAAGAGCCTGTCCTCACCCGAAACCGCGCGAGACCAATGTTTGGTAGAAGGAAATTCCTGTCCTAACTCTGACCCGTGAAGCCTACCGACCCGACGCCCAGAAGCCTAAACCGGGGTAGGTTTGTAACTTCACCGAGATGCCACACAACCGCCTCCGAAAAACATTCATATAGCGCGGGCGCCTAAACGCCGATGCGCTCGACCAAAATCACTCCCGCCCACTATTTTGGACACGTGAGATTACCGTCCTACCCCCGACCAGCAGCATGTCCGAAATTTTAGATGGGGGCAAAGTTTGTAACTTTCCCCAAATTTCAAACAAGCGTGTCCCAGAAACATGGTTCCCCCTTAGCTTCCCCCCCTCCCCCGTCCGATTCCCCATTCATACTCCGTGGGGGCCAAAACTCCCTCTCCACCAGCCGTGAAACCCCAGCCTCCTCCGTCCGCCACCCCATCGCACCGATCCACCGCCGCCCTCCTCCATCACGCCGGAGCCGATACCTCGATGTCGTCATCCACCGCAACCTCAACCGCAGCGCCCTCCAGGACTTAGCAGTTGAAGCCGAGGCAGAGCTGCCTCCACGACGCGGACGTGCGTCGTACCCGAGCCACTTCAACCCCTCCGTCCTGTGCCTCACCGCTGCTGCTCCAACGTCGCAACCGTCCACCGCACCGGAGCTATTTCCGCTACGCCGTCATTCGCCGCCTCGGATCTGCTTCTCCGCCGCCGACAGAGGGCCACCGCACCACACTCAACAATTTGGCCATGGGTGCGTCCAAGGCTCCATCGTCCTCCACAACATCTGGTTTCCAGCGAACCACAAGAAGATCGTCGAAAAATCATAAGGAGGACACAGCATGGCAAGCCGATATTGGTACTCCTCTTCCCTTATTCTTGCAAATCTTACATGTCTGCTCGCACGGTATTCATCCCACGAAGGAAACTAGTTGACCACTTCTTACTGCACATTCTTCCTGACACTAGATGTTCCAAGTAACTCGCGATGCACAAGGTTTCCCGCCATTTACTATTTCACTTTAGCTAGAGGTTCGTCGCCTACCTGGATTTCAATTCAGTGTCAGTTGATTCCCAATTAAAGGAAACACCACCCGGGGAGGCGCGCGGAGCACCTAGTCCGCCTGTTCGCCGGGAAAGCAGCGCCTCAGTGTTATCTTAGAGGTGTGTGTGGCGCAGGAGCTGCTGGCGCCCGATCTGGAGGTCCGCCGGGCTTAAGGGGATGGCCGGGGGGCGCTGCCAAGCACGGCGGTGGGGTGAGGTCGACGGGAGGGCGGGGCGGCGAAGGCAGGGGTCTGAGCCGGTGGTCGCTGGCGGTTCGAAGAAGATCATCAACAGTGACTAGCGGGAGGTAGATGAAGGCCATCTGCCCGTTCCTTGTAGATCGGACGGTGCAGAAAAAAATCGACTGACCTATTTGTTTTCAGTCGATTGTTATTTTCATAGGACCACATGTGGTGGTTTGCTGGAGGATTACCTGCACTTCCCAGCCATCCATGTGCTCATATTTCAAAATCGTAGAATCTAATTTTGTGTGCCATGCATGTTGTAGAGCTATCATATGTCTGCCGTCATTTATTTTTGACCCACCTACTATCTGATACTTTTACACTGCACTACTTGTGCACAAACTACACCCATACTCTCTCACTATTGTTTTATTACGCATGCGTATTTCAGAATCTCAACCACAGTATTCTAAAAAGAAAACACAGCTGTCGCTCCAGTCTGCATCGAGGATTGGAAAGGCGTGGTTTGACGCTCTAAAGAAGAGTGTAGTGTCATTCGATGAAGACTGTCAAGGTAGCTCTATAGTTGATGACCCCATTTGCCATACACCAGCATCGCAGGTGCTTGCTTTAACTTCATGGTGTCATATGTGGTTGCATGTTGCATATGGTGTCTACCTTGTATATTGCTTCTAAATTGGTTAAATTGCATCTGCTTAGCCATATATTGTGAATATGACATGCCTTTCTGTTTTTAGTACACACTGCATATGTATATTAACCATGTTCTTACATCAAACTAATGTTCTTGTGTATCCCTCATCAATCACTTAAGATGAGACAGTTAGACGGGTGGGTTAGTGTGAGACGCGCTACTCTTTTAAAGAGTGTAGTGTCATCCTCCCCACATGATTCTCAACAAACAGCAAGGCTAGATGAAGATAGTCAACGTAACTCTGTAGTTGGTGACCGCATTTCCCCTACACCACCATCGCAGGTGCTTGCTCTAACTTGGCAGTGTGATATGTGGTTGCATGTTGCATATGGTGTCTAGCTTGTAATTCTTCTAATTTGATTAAATTGCATCTGCTATTCTGCTTAGTTTACACATTATACCTGTTAATGTGACATGCCTTCCTGTTTTTGGTACATACTACATCTGTCTATTAACCATGTCCTTACATAAAACTACTATTCTTGTGTATCCCGCATCAATCACTTATGACGAGACACCTTTAGTATATGTCGCTTGATATTTGTTGCATCTTGCATATGATTTATAGCATGTACTGCGTCTAATTTGTTGAAATGCCATTTATTATGAGACGCTTTTAACTTGGCAGAGTCATATTGGTTGCATCTTTCATGTGGTGTCTACCTTGCATTGCTTCTAATTTGTTGAAATGGCTTCTGCTTAGTTTACACAAATAGGTGTGAATATGCCATGCCGTCATGTTTTTCGTACATATTCCATCCTCATATCATGTGTTTGCCTTACATCCAAGTAGTGTTCGTCAGTACCATGCATGAATGAGTTCTGAAGGGTGTTTTTTATTCCTTTTTCTTGTCGTTTGAGTTGACAATGCAAAATCAATAAAGAGAAAGAAAATTAGCAAGGTAGTGGATGATGGTGCTCCTTCTGACCAAGTGAAATGGAGGGTCTCTACAGATACTACTCCGCCATCCTCCAAACAAGATTTGCATGACAACACATGCATAGACAGTCAACGTAATTGTGTTGATGATGAGCACATCTTCCCTACCCAACCATCACAGGTGCTCGCTCTAACTTGGCACTGTTATACGTGGTTGCATGTTACATATGATGTCTAGATTGTATTGCTTCTAATTTTGTTGAATTGCATTTGCTTAGTTTACACATCTTTACCTAATAATAAAGCGGCTATCGCTTCTGGTTGTACGTTATCGCGGCAATTTTGCAGAAAAGTCTCTGTGTTTTTTGATATTCAACCCGCGGTCCTCATCATAAGTCAACCCGAACCGGTACGAAGGAAAAAAATAACCCAGCCCTGCCTCTGCCTCGCGGCGCTCCGCCCCGCCTCCTCCCCCGCCCCGCCTCACCGCGCTCCGCCGGCCGCCTCCTGCCCCACCACGCCTCACCGTGCGCCGCCGGCCGCCTCCTGCCTTCCACCCCGGCCCGGAGAACGGCGACAGGCGGCTTCCAACGGACGGATCCAGGCGGAGGAGGGTCAGAGAGGCGCGCGGAAGGCCGACGAGGTTGGGGGGCGCTGGATCCAGAGTTCGGGGTGGCCCCATGGTTGCTCGGTGAGCTCCTGCAAGGGAATGTGGCGGGCGGAGATTTAAAGTGAGATGGGAGAGAGAAGGGAAAGGGAGCGGCGGCGGAGACTCTGCTGCTCACCGGCGAGGGCGAGGTGTGGGGAATATCGAGCGCTTGGGCGCCATGTGCGGCTGCGGCTGCGGGCGGTTGGAGACGCGGCCTTAGGCGAGCTGCTGCTGCTTTCACGTGCGAGCGCCGCTCCGTCGAGTCCGACGGACGAAGGATTAGGGGAGGGGCGGGCTGTGGAGACTTCGGGGCGGCTGGTGGAGGCGCTGGCCTTGTCGGAAGGCCGGAGGAGGCGACCAGTGGCGGCTCGCCATGGCTGCACTGCACGGGAGCGGAGGCAGGCGTTCGGTGGCCAGTCCGTGTGGATGCAGATGAGATCCAGCCGTGATGAACAAATAGCAGCAGACCGTGCTGCTCTTTTCCTCTTATCTGGATTTTCTGCAGATGAGATCCAGCCGTGATAAACAAACAGCAGCAGGTCGTGGCGCCGTGCTGCTCTTTTAACTATCTGAATTTTCTGCAATACAGATCCACCAAGGAAGAGATGGACGAGGCAGTGCTACTCCTTTCATCTATCTGAATTGCTATATGAAAAGCTCTGAATTTCCAATCTGGTCAATATCACCACTATTTCTCATTTTCAGGCATAGTATATGTGAGGTATTGTACCAGCTAACATGATATGTGTTGCGTGCATGAAGATTAAGGAGACAGCCGATAGATCAGTTTTGGAGGCAGAGCTGCTTTGGTATCCCTGCTCCATGGCCTGTGATTTTCATTGCCTCCTCCACGTAGCTCTCTCAGTAACAGTGAAGATAGCTTGGTGTGGGTTAGTTCTTAATTAATCTATGTCAACATGGTTTCAATAGCTAGATTCATGCGGGATGTGAAAACCAGGGGCTGATGAAAGGATGCTTGGTGGGGAACTGGGGATGGCATGCTTTATTCGTTCTGCAGAATTCTCATGCATCTTCTCAACTTTCTACTTATTCTTTTCTTTCCCTGAAACTGGCAGGTCAATGTGCTGTGAAAAGTTGATCTCATCTATGATGATACAAACCTTAAATAATAACTTTTGTTTACTAGATGTCCCCAGCCACAGTGAAGATATGGATTCACTAAAAAACTAACTAATAAGAGTTTGTGTTCTGTCGTTTTAATTATGTTTTTAGGGACAATGGTGCTAACTATGCAAATCGACACTAGATTCATTGTTTTATTTTCCTCACCCTGCATTCATATACGTATGCTTCAAACTATTGTATTCTTTTCTTTTTTATAGGTTTTTGGACATGTTTCAACATTGTTCTACAAGTAATCACACTGCAGTCAGCAGGTAAGGCGAATCACTTCAAAAAATTCCCATATATCTCGAGTAACTACAGAAGCCGGTGTGACAACGTCTGTGTGCTCACAAACTACCAAAGCATATTCTT
The DNA here is from genome assembly GCA_039707655.1 of Elymus sibiricus. Classification (NCBI taxonomy): domain Eukaryota; kingdom Viridiplantae; phylum Streptophyta; class Magnoliopsida; order Poales; family Poaceae; genus Elymus; species Elymus sibiricus. The sequence goes on from CM077670.1 coordinate 110,920,697, forward strand.
CATTATCTGCTAGCAGTTTACTCAAATTATTATCTGTTGTATTAGTAACTTGATCTTCGCAATTTGTATTTGATGATTATGTTTTCCCCCCGTTTAATATAGATTTCCCTTTTTACATTTATTGCGAAATTGCAGCTAGGTGTTTCTGCGCCACAACAGGTCCCCTCTAACATATTTTTTACGTCCATTTTACTGAAGATGTAAGTGTACAGAAAGATTAACATGGATTACTCTTCTTTCAAGGGAGTAGCTACGTAGCTTATGTAAATTCTTAATTGTCATCTCCTATTCATGTACTGGCTGAATTTTTATTTAGAAGGTAATTTGTAATTTTAATGCATTGCCGTGGATTTGCATTTTCTGATTAAAAATTGCCCTTTTATTTATTTTTTCCTCTAAAAGGACGATTGCCTTTTTGTGAAGACCTTTGTGTTGATATTTTAGTTTATGATAACCTGTAAAATCATTAGAGAACTTTCATCACTTTTTGCTGGTATAATTCTTCAATATCATTTATACTTCTATAAAAATCATCAGCTGGTGTAGACGATGATCATCAGGATGCTGGTGTGCCATAGTTGTCTTCTTAGCCCGGTTCGCCTTAATTATTGTCTTGCTTTTTATCTGCAGCCTTTGATCATATGTGAATCTTCTTTGGATGGTTAAGAAATGAAGAACTATAATTTGACATGTGGAGCCATTGCAATTCTCAACAATGTGACTCTTCTGTTCCATAGTAAACTTTTAGGTGATCTGTAATGAAAACAAAACTGCAGAGAAATTAGTGATGGCGTCATCATAGTGCCTTTTAGGTTATATAAGTGTGTTCAGTATCCGGGTTTTTTCCGGTTCATTTACTAGATGACATATGTATTATATATAGATATAAAAAATATATTATCATATTCTTTTTGGGCCTACTGTAAAGTTATGTACTCCACTACATATATGATATTTTCTTGGATGTTGAAGATGCCAGCCACAAGGGTAGACGAGCTCCTTTGAGTTCCGTCTAAAAGAATGCAGGCCACACGAAAAAGGATCATAAAACTGCTATCAAGCTCAGGTCTTCACACTGGGATACATAGAATAGAAAGTCTATGAATAACTAAATGCGCTATGTAGTTAGCATATTCCAGTGACTTCTTTTTTCTGAAATTTAACGCCATATGAGCTCACATGTCTGCTATTACTTATGTAAACACATGTCTTTGTTTGTGTAGCACAAATGCTTAACCATAAGTGAGATGTATGTTCTAAAAATGAGATGTCATCATATGTTTTCAAGTTATTGGTGAAATTTTTGTAACAGATTCAGTGAAGTCTTATTTTATTCTACGGCTACAAATAAAGCAAGTATTAGCCATGTTTTGCGTCTTGCATATTGAATTATTTTAACACCATTGTAAGATGCTCTGCTATAAGTAGTGTGAGCAGTTTGTTTTTATGAAACTTAACTCAGTAACAAGTTGGAAAAGGAAGTGGTACGCAGTGACACATGGAGCAGGTTTTGTGAAATGAGGGACATTTAACGACACTATTTTTTTTCTCCCGTTGCAACGCACGGGCATGTTTGCTAGTTATACTTGTGAATAAGACACATGTTCCTGTTTCTAGAACATACAATATCTGTCTATCACGCCATGTTCTTACATCAAAGTACTACTGTTGTGTAACCTGCAACAATCACTTATCATAAGCCACATTTAACTTGGGAGTGTGATATAGGTTGTATCTTGCAATGTTTTCTAGCTTGTACTGCTTCTAATTTGTTGAAATGACACTTATGACGAGACAATTTTAACTCAGTAGAGTGACATTCGTTGCATCTTTCATACGGTGTCTAGCTTTCATTGCTTCTAATTTGTTGAAATGCCTGCTGCTTAGTTTATACATCATAGGGGTGAATATGCAATGCTGTCCTTTTTTTCTTACATATTCAATCCTCCTATCATGTGGTCACCTTACATGAAAGTAGTGTTCGTCAGCATCATGCATCAATGAGTTCTGAAAAGCAAATTTTATTCATTTTTCTTGTGGGTTTGACTTGACAAGGAAAAAAAAGAGAGAGGAAGGAAAAAAGTAAGGCAGGGGCTGATGGCGGTCATCTGGCACCACCGGTAAGGAGGCGCTCTAGAGATTCTGCTATTACTGCTATTGCAGTAGAAGTTCCAAGTAAATCTGATGTGCCCAACAACCCTACTCCAGCATCCGAGGTGCTTTCTCTAGCTTGGCATTGTCATTTTTGCTTGCATGTTGCATATGGTGTCTAGCTTGTATTGCTTCTAATTTGATTAAATTGCATCTGCTTAGTTTACACATTATACATGTTAACATGGCATGTCTTCCTTTTTTTGCATGTACTACATCTGTCTATTACATGTTCTAACATCGAAGTACTGTTCGTGTCTATACTGCATCAATCACTTATGACGAAACACCTTTAACTTGGTAGTGTGATATTGTTTGGATCTTGCATATGATTTATTGCTTGTACTGCTTGACATTTGTTTAAATGCCACTTATGATGAGACACTATTAACTTGGCAGAGTGATATTTGTAGCATCTTTCATATGGTGTCTAGCTTCCATTGCATTGCTTCTAATTTATTGAAATGCCTTCTGCTTAGTTTACGCATCATAGGTCTGATTATCTCATGCCGTCCTGTTTTTCGTACATATTACATCCTCCTATCATGCGGTTGTCTAACATCAAAGTTCAGTTCGTCTGAATCACACATCAATTAGTTCTGAAGAACTAAATTTTTATTCCTTTTTCTCGTGGGTTTGACTTGACATGGAAAAAAGAGAGGAAGGTACATATAATGGTAGGGGATGGTGTTACTACTCGGGATGCACGAAAACGGAAGTGGAACAGCTCTGCAGATTCTGGTGGTACTGATAGTGCAAGAGAAGGTCGAAGTCCATCGGATAAATGTACAAACACAGTATCCCCTGCTACACCACCTGCAAAACGTACCAAAGACAAATGAACCAAACAAGCAACGACGGCCCTAGTGGTTGCAGCACCTTCTTCCACAGTACCAACATGTGCACGACTTACTCGTTCGGCAACTTTGCTAGCGGCAAGTTCCCAAGCTCCCTTGCCACCTGACACTACTTCCGAAGCACTCTTGGCACAAGAGGACTTGGGAAGATCAGATGAACCTTGTGAGCTTCAACACCAAGACGGTAGTTGATCGAGTCAAGTTACAGTTGCATCCTTCTTTATATGTAGTCTCACAGTTTGATGTACACTAACACTTCCCATGTTCGTTGTTGAACTAGCACCTAGGTGCAAGAGGAAACAGACATCAGAGATAATGCTCGACAGGTTAACTAAATCTAAAGGAGAAAGAATGGAGATCCATTTTGAGTCAGATTTAAAAAGGCCACGTGATGCTACAGAGTCAGCCAAGTTAGTATCAGTGGCAGCCGTTGCTATTAGGTGTCATGCACGTATCCTCCCAACATGGATTCAGTACAGGAATGACAAAGACGAAATCCAGTTTAACACTTCCTCGACCATTTATCTGTAAGTATGGTTATTTATGGAACTTAGTAATATCGTCTTGCTCTGTCCCATACTTTCTAGGTTGCTGGTAATGAGACTCCTATAATTTTGAACAGATGAGGTTCAAGTTGGATCGGCAAGATGATGCAACCAGACAAGCATGCACTCATGTTTTCAAGTCTGCTCTACGACAGTAACGGTATAATCTGAGGAAAACTCACTTTGAAGGCAAGGCTAACAATGAACTTGCCCAAACATCTCCAGTGGAAAATATAACGGATGAAGACTGGACAGCCCTTGTTAAACACTGGTCTGATCCAAAGTATCAAGTATGTTATATAGATGAGATCAGATCACATGCTGAACTCCTATTTACGCATGTCCCTCACAAATCTATCTTCTTCTAGGTGAACTGTTCAAATAACAAGGCCAACCGTACGAAAGTGAAATTCCAACAGACGACAGGATCTCGTAGCTATATTGCACACTGCGAGGCTCTGATAACTAGCTGCTGTTTCACTCTTTTGGCTGTGCCATATTATCAGATCTATATTGACTTGTTCCAAATGTAGAGGAAAGCCCGCAAGGACCAAAACGAACCTGAACCAAATGCGGTGGAAATCTTCAAGGACTGTCACACCAGCAAGACGAAGGGCATGACTACACCAGGCAAAGCCGCTGTAGTAAGTCCTTAATCCTCAGGCCCTTTGAACTACTGGTTACTCTGACTTGTGGTGCATCGAACTGCATGGTTTGCAGCCAATGTATATTACTCTTTTCAATTTTATACACAGTTGTCTGAACGTATCATTGCACTTTACAAGGTTTAAAAGAGAGGAACGATGTTCCTTTGCTGTTGATCTGTAACCTAGTTCCGTGCTGCACACAATGTTATAATTGCCTGTTTGTCTGATCTCAGTAGTTTTGTGATATGAATGATGTCATACTATGCTCACCGTATTATAAACTTTGTCTCTTTATCTTAGCTGTCAATACAATGTGAAGAAATAGACAATACATTAGCCATGGTATATGGTCATATGTTTGGAACCTGGTTTTATTATGTACTTTGCAGTAAAATACAACTAATATTTTACACGGGTTCACCAAAATAAGTTCTATATATAAACCAAAGCTATTTTGTTTGGTTTTGCTACCTCATTAATAACTTCTGTTCTGGTACTACTAATGTACAAACTCAACTTTTCAGCAAGCTATGAAACAAATGGTGGAACCTCAACAACCTCCTGAAGGTGATGAGGCAACCATAACCACAATATCACCTCTTGCTGCAGTGGGTCGGTATCTCTCCACTAACAGTGCCAAAAGCACCTTCCTGCATAATACTGGGTTGGTTGTTAAGGCAACCTCGTCCAAACTGCCTCATGAACAAGATCTGCAAGCTCGACAGAATGATATATCTGCACTCCAGACACAAGTCCAATCCCTAACAGAGACCCTTTGTGAAACAAGAACAGCCATTGTTCGATGTCGTCAAGATATGCATGGTTTTGAAACCAGACTATCAGACATTTGCTATGTTGTTCAGGAGCCTAGGAGAAATGACAGCGAAGTTTATGGTGCTCCATCAGACACTACAGCATGATAACGTACCAGTCAGGTCAAATCATCCGAGCTTCTGAAATTCTGATGGTGCATTTACTTTTATGCCAACCCATCTTTTGTTATATGGCTGTAATTTGTTTTATTGCGTTACAAAATTTGTTCTTAATGGGTAGCGACCGGCTGAAGAAAACAGCAAGCGATTTTTGTATAGTGTATGGTGTTCCCTATATTTGCACGGGTGGCGAACTTTGATGCCTAGTGGATGTAATCTGTGCAATCGCCGTAATAGCCTAGCGTTAGTTGCTTGCTTATTTATTTTCTCGTAGTCATCTTTTTCCTCGGTTTGTTAGTGGCTGCAATAACCATGGGCCACATACGGCCCGTGGTAACCATGGGCCTGCTACCTGCTGTAGTGCCCAAGGGCCATCTACGGACCGTAGGATCCGTGGGCCAAAAGCGGACCGCATTATGGGTCGTAAACGGGCCATAGTGGGAATGGTCCGTTTAAGGGCCCGTAGCATAACGGGCCGTTAACAGGCCAAAAGTCATCACAGGCTTAATTCTATCGACGGTCATAACGGGCGTTAATGGGCCGGAATACATGATGGGCTGAAAATGGCCCAACGGGTTAACAGACCACAAACGGGCCGATTGTAACCACGGCCTGAATCAGGCTCATTAGCATAACAGCCCAGTAACAGACCGTAAGTAATCGAGGGCCGAAAATGAGCCCAAGATTTTATGGGCCCTTTGAAGGCCGAAAGAAAACACGGGCTGGAAACGGCCCAACTGAATCATGGGCCATTAATGGCCTCAAAGTAGTTTACTTTTCATGATGGGCCAGAATCACCACGGGTCGTCAATGGGCCCATAGAAACAAAGGCCTAATATGGGCCGAAAGACGTCATGGGCCATAGATGGGCCAAAAGTGACAACGGGCTGAAATCATAAGGCACGGCCCACATGGCGCTACTAGGCCGAATTTTGAATGGCCATAACGGGCCGTGAGTACCCGGGCCATAAATGGGTTGTATGCGAACATGCCGTTAACAGGCTTTCCTTGGGCCGGCTCGCTTACTTTTGACCAAGTCAAACGGGTTGGCCTTTTAACGTAAATGGGCCACTATTGGGTCGTGCCACGTGTCAATGTATCATAGGTGTCTCGCGTCCAATGAATGGATGACATCTGTCCCAACGCCGAGCTGACACGTGGTTTCGCCGGCGAATGAGAAATTTACACATGGAAAATCGTCATTGGTCAGGACTGCTAACGGGTTATCGGATCCAAACCGGAACCCGATAGCTTAACGGCGACCCATTACGGTGAATGCCACGTGTCGGTTACCCTTGACGAAAACACTTCCATGATGCGACATTTATCATCATGGAAGTGGACACTTCCGTGATGATAATTTCAGTATTGTCATGGAACACTACTACGACAGCACAGCTATGACTATCTTGATTCTGTCATAAAATTGTCATGGATGTACATGCATGACAGAAAACTTGACCTACTGTGACAAAGACGTATTATCACGGAAGTGTTTTTTTTGTAGTGATGGCATACATTATAGAGCCTATGACTGAGGCATAGGGGATGACTTTCATCCTTTCTCTTTCTTCTGTCGTGGTCGGGCTTTGAGTCTTACTCAACTTCACACCTTGCAACACAGGCAAGAACCCCTTCTTTGACTGGTCCATTTTGAACTTCTTCAAAATCTTGTCAAGGTATGTGCTTTGTGAAAGTCCCATTAGGCGTCTTGATCTATCTCTATAGATTTTAATGCCCAATATATAAGCAGCTTCACCCAGGTCTTTCATTGAAAAACTCTTGTTCAAATAACCTTTTATGCTTTCCAGAAATTCTATATCATTTCCAATCAACAATATGTCATCCACATATAATATTAGAAATGCTACAGAGCTCCGACTCACTTTCTTGTAAATACAAGCTTCTCCGTAAGTTTGTATAAACCCAAAAGCTTTGATCACCTCATCAAAGCGTATATTCCAACTCCTAGATGCTTGCACCAGTCCATAGATGGATCGCTGGAGCTTGCATACTTTATTAGCACCTTTAGGATAGACAAAACCTTCCGGTTGCATCATATACAACTCTTCCTTGAGGAACACATTAAGGAACGTTGTTTTGACGTCCATCTGCCAAATTTCATAACCATAAAATGCGGCAATTGCTAACATAATTCTAACAGACTTAAGCATCGCTACGGGTGAGAAAGTCTCAGCGTAGTCAACCCCTTGAACTTGTCGGAAACCCTTTGCGACAAGTCAAGCTTTATAGACGGTGACATTACCATCAGCGTCTGTCTTCTTCTTCAAGATCCATTTATTCTCAATGGCCTACCGATCATCGGGAAAGTCCATACTTTGTTCTCATACATGGATCCAATCTCGGATTTCATGGCCTCAAGCCATTTGTCGGAATCCGGGCTCATCATTGCTTCTTCATAGTTCGTAGGTTCGCCATTGTCTGACAACATGACTTCCAGGACGGGATTACCGTACCACTCTGGTGCGGATTTTACCCTGGTCGTCCTACGAAGCTCAATAGTAACTTGATCCGAAGTTTCATGATCATCATCATTAGCTTCCTCTCCGGCTGGTGTAGGCATCACGGGAACTTCTTTCTGTGATGTGCTACTTTCCAATTCGGGAGAAGGTACAATTACCTCATCAAGTTCTACTTTCCTCCCACTCACTTCTTTTGAGAGAAACTCCTTCTCTAGAAAGGACCCATTCTTGGCAATAAAGATTTTGCCCTCGGATTTGTGATAGAAGGTATACCCAATGGTCTCTTTAGGGTATCCTATGAAGACGCACTTCTCCGCTTTGGGTTCGAGCTTATTAGGTTGAAGCCCCTTGACATAAGCATCGCATCCCCAAACTTTAAGAAATGACAGCTTAGGTTTCTTGCCAAACCATAACTCATAAGGTGTCGTCTCAACGGATTTAGACGATGCCCTGTTTAAAGTGAATGCAGTTGTCTCCAATGCATAACCCCAAAACGATAGTGGCAAATCGGTAAGAGACATCATAGAACGCACCATATCCAATAGAGTACAATTACAACGTTCGGACACACCATTACGCTATGGTGTTCCAGGTGGCGTGAGCTATGAAACGATTCCACATTGTCTTAAATGCATACCAAACTCATAACTCAAATATTCACCTCCACGATCAGATCGTAGAAATTTAATTTTCTTGTTACGATGATTCTCTACTTCATTCTGAAATTCTTTGAACTTTTCAAATGTTTCATAGCTCACGGCTATAAATAGAACAACCATTATTCTCTGACTTAAATGAATAACCGTCTCGCAACAAACAAGATCCAGATATAATGTTCATGCTTAACGCAGGCACCAAATAACAATTATTTAGGTTTAAAACTAATCCCGAAGGTAGACGTAGAGGGAGCGTGTCGACGGCGATCACATCAACCTTGGAGCCATTTCCAACGCGCATCGTCACCTCGTCCTTAGCTAGTCCCCGTTTATTCCACAGCTCCTATTTCGAGTTACAAATATTAGCAACCGAACTAGTATCAAATACCCAGGCGCTACTACGAGCACTAGTAAGGTACACATCAATAACATGTATATCAAATATACCTTTGTTGACATTGCCAGCCTTCTTATCTGCCAAGTACTTGGGGCAGTTCCGCTTCCAGTGATCATTCCCCTTGCAATAGAAGCACTCAGTCTCAGGTTTGGGTCCAGCCTTCGGTTTCTTCACGGGAGCGGCAACTGGCTTGCCATTCTTCTTGAAGTTCTCTTTCTTTCCCTTGCCTTTCTTCTTGAAACTGGTGGTCTTATTGACCATCAACACTTGATGCTCTTTCTTGATTTCTACTTCCGCGGCTTTAAGCATCGTGAAGAGCTCCGGGATCATCTTCTCCATCCCTTGCATATTATAGTTCATCACAAAGCCTTTGTAGCTTGGTGGCAGTGACTGAAGAACCCTGTCAATCTTTACTTCATCCGGAAGATTAACTCCCAAGTGATTCAAACGGTTGAAGTACCCAGACATTTTGAGTACGTGCTCGCTAACGGAGCTGTTCTCTTCCATCTTGCATCTAAAGAACTTGTCGGAGGCTTCATACCTCTCGGCCGGGCGTGAGCCTGAAATACCAATTTCAGCTCTTGGAACTCCCACTTAAATCAACATCCCTCAAGTTGTCTAAGTGTTACATGATCCATATCAACTAACCCATGTCCGATCATCACGTGAGATGGGGTAGTCATCAATGGTGAACATCTCCATGTTGATCATATCTACTATATGACTCATGTTCGACCTTTCGGTCCTCCGTGTTCTGAGGCCATGTCTGTACATGCTAGGCTCATCAAGTTTAACCTAAGTATTCCGCATGTGTAAAACTGGCTTACACCTGATGTATGTGAACGTAGAGTCTATCACACCCGATCATCACGAGGTGCTTCGAAACGACGGACTTTCGCAACGGTGCATACTTAGGGAGAACACTTTTATCTTGAAATTTAGTGAAGGGATCATCTTATAATGCTACCGTCGTCCTAAGCAAAATAAGATGCATAAAAAGATAAACATCACATGCAATCAATATATGTGACATGATATGGCCATTATCATCTCGTGCTTTTGATCTCCATCTCCAAAGCACCGACATGATCTCCATCGTCACCGGCATGACACCATGATCTCCATCATCGTGTCATCATCATGGTTGTCTCCACCAACTATTGCTTCTACAACCATTGCTAACGCATAGTGATAAAGTAAAGCAATTACATGGCGTTTAATGATTGACACGCGGGTCATACAATAAATTAAAGACAAGCCTATGGCTCCTGCCGGTTGCCGTACTCATCGACATGCAAGTCGTGGACCTATTACAAAACATGATCATCTCATACATCAACATATATCACATCACGTTTTGGCCATACCACATCACAACATGCCCTGCAAAAACAAGTTAGACGTCCTCTACTTTGTTGTTGCAAATTTTACGTGGCTGCTATGGGCAACTAGAAAGAACCGTTCTTACCTACGCAAAGCCACAACGGTGATATTCAAGTTGCCTTTTAACCTTCTACAAGGACCGCTAATGTCAAATCGAATCCAACTAAAGTAGGAGAGACAGACACCCGCCAGCCACCTTATGCAATACAAGTTGCATGTCAGTCGGTGGAACCGGTCTCTTGTGCAAGGACAAGTAAGGTTGGTCTAGGCCGCTTCATCCCACAATACCGCCGAATCCAAATAAGACAAATAGAGGTAAGCAATCTAAACATCAACGCCCACAACTTCTTTGTGTTCTACTCGTGCATATCATCTACGCATAGACCTAGCTCATGATGCCACTGATGGGGAACGTTGCATGAAAATCAAAAAAATTCCTACGAAACACCCAAGATCTAATCTAGGAGATGCAAAGCAACGAGAGGGGGTTGTGTCTACATACCCTTGTAGACCAAAAGCGGAAGCATATAAAACGCAGTTGATGTAGTCGTACTCTTCGCGATCCAATCATGATCCAACCGATCTAGCGCCGAACGGACGGCACCTCCGAGTTTAGCACACGTGTAGCTCGGTGACGTCTCCTCCTCCTTGATCCAGCAAGCGAAGGGGGAGAAGTAGATGGGATCACAACCAGCACGGCGGCGTGGTGGTGATGGTGGTGGTGGAGTACCGGCAGGGCTTCGCCAAGCTATACCGGGATGATGAGGTGGTAGAGAGGGGGAGGGGCTGCGCCAGGAGAGGGGTGCGGCTGCCCTCCCACCCCCACTATATATAGGGGCAAGAGGGAGGGGGCGCCGGCCCTAGCCCCTCCTCCAAGGGAGGGGGCGGCGGCCAAGGGGGGTGCCTTGCCCCCCAAGGCAAGTGGGGCGCCCCTTCCCACTAGGGTTTCCCCTTTCTAGCCGCATGGGCCTGTTGGGGCTGTTGCGCCTGGCCCATGCTGGCCAGGGCGCCCCCCCTACAGGCCATGTGGGTCCCCGGGGCAGGTAGACCCCTCCGGTGGACCCCCGGAACCCCTTTGGTGCCTCCGGTACACTGCCGGCATGCCCCCAAACTATTCCGGTAGCCAAAATAGGACTTCCCATATATAAATCTTTACCTCCGGACCATTCTAGAACTTCTCGTGATGTCCGGGATCTCATCCGAGACTCCGAACAACCTTCGGTCACCAATACAATTATCCCAATACTACTCTAGCGTCAACAAACGTTAAGCGTGCGACCCTACGGGTTCGAGAATCATGTAGACATGACCGAGACACCTCTCCGATCAATAACCAATAGCGGGACTTGGATGCCCATATTGGTTCCTACATATTCTGCGAAGATCTTTATCGGTTGAACCACGATGTCAAGGATTCAGTTAATCCCGTATGCAATTCCCTTTGTCCGGCGATATGTTACTTGCCCGAGATTCGATTGTTGGCATCTCCATACCTAGTTCAATCTCGTTACCGGCAAGTCTCTTTACTTGTTCCGTAATACAAGATCCCGTGACTAACTTATTAGCCACATTGCTTGCAAGCTCTTTACGATGTTGTATTACCGAGAGGGCCCAAAGATATCTCTCCGTCATACGGAGTGACAAATCCCAGTCTTGATCCATGCAACTCAACAGACACCTTCGGAGATACCTGTAGAGCACCCTTATGACCACCCAGTTATGAAGTGATGTTTGATAACACACAAGGTATTCCTCCGGTATCCGGGAGTGACATGATCTCATGGTCTAAGGAACAGATACTTGACATGAAGACAGCTGTAGCAAATAACTAAACGATCTGATGCTAAGCTTACGGTTGGGTCTTGTCCATCACATCATTCTCCTAATGATGTGATCCCGTTATCAAATGACAACTCATGTCTATGGTTAGGAAACCTTAACCATCTTTGATCAACGAGCTAGTCTTGTAGAGGCTCACTAGGGACATGGTGTTGTTTATATATTCACACATGTATTTAAGTTTCCGGTCAATACAATTCTAGCATGAATAATAAACATTTATCATGAACAAGGAAATATGATAATAACTAATTTATTATTGCCTCTAGGGCATATTCCCAACATGAAGGCCTGTACCAATTCATGCTCAGCCAAGAGTTCCTGTAGGTTTAGGCCCTGTTTGTATCGGTTTTCGCTCAGTTTTCCGCAATTAACTGGGCAACTATCTTGTTCTTAATTAATGAAAAGGCAAAGCTTTTGCTTCTTCCAGCTAGTTTTAAGTAGTAAAAAATAATGTAAGTTTGAATGGAAGTGGTTCGGTATGTAAAGATTGCACACAATTTCTAAAAGCACAAACACGTGTGATAGTAAGGAGGAGGCAACTCTTATCAGCAAGGGGCAGCTTCCCATCCGCTAGCCTTGTCGAATAGAACGCACAAGTTAAGCATGCCGGGGCTGGAGCAGTCTACGGATGGGTGACCGGGTGGGAAGTTGCTATATCTCAAGCTTCATTTAAGCCAAAATAAACCTTGAGATCCTTGTTTTGAAAATTTGGAGAATGATGTTTTTTGTTATTTGTTGTTTTGAAAAATTGGAGAATGATCGAGATCAATCTGTGGGCCCGCCACATTCTATCCTTTGACCCACAACGTTCGAGATCTGTGGCCCGTACGTTCTATCCTTTGACCCACAACGTACGAGAAGGGTTTGACCATGACGGGTTCCTCTTGGTATAGGTCACGGCATGTCAGACCAAATTTAGTTGGGGAATATTTGTTCGATTCCCTCCCGCCGGCTTGAAGTTGGGGAACCGACATCATATGTAACCTAGCTTCTTGGGGGTACGGTGTTCGGTTTGTAATGTAGCTGGTGCCCCATCGAAGTTGCGCATTGGTGATTTTATCACATCACACACCACCCATATATACATATATTTGGGCCGCATGCAGGGTATAGGGTCTTCTGATCGACCCCGTCTCCCATGTGCGGTTTTCAACGACATGCCTATCTGTGGGCCTGGTCTATATATATCATCCCTTTGGCCAACAATGAGGGGGTTTGGCCATGAATGGATTCCTCCTGGTTCGTGTTACCGCGGGTCATGGTGACATGTCCGAGCAAAGTTTGAGCTCATGCATTCTCAGGATTCCCTCCCATGCGCTCGAAATGGTGGGTTGGATCGACACCCTACATACGTCGACTTCGTCCTTAATTACTACCTACCTTTCATGGGGGTTGTCCATTTCGTGAGGTCGGCGCCACATCAAAATTGTACATTATTGGGTATTTAAAACACATCACCCTTCCAACGTACATCAATTTGGGCCTCATGCAGGTGGTGCTGGTTTTGTGGCCCCTCTCGTGCGGTTTACGGTGATGGTCCAATCTATGGGCCCGAGCGGTCTATTATATCCCTTTTTGACCGACAACAACAGTGGTTGTTCGGCCAAGATAGATTCACTTGGTCTGTCTTATGGTAGGTCACGGTGACATGCATGCATGTCCGACCAAAGTATGAGTACGTGCATGCGTCTGATAATCCACAAGTATAGGGGATCAGTTGTAGCCTTTCTCGATAAATAAGAGTGTCGAACCCAACGAGGAGCTAAAGGTAGAATCAATATTCCCTTCAAGTTCTATCGACCAGCGATACAACTCTACGCACACTTAACGTTTGCTTTATCTAGAACAAGTATGAAACTAGAAGTACTTCGTAGGAGTAATGCTAGAACTACTTTGCAAGAATAAAACTAGGAGTACTTTGTGAGATAATAAAAGTTAGTTGTTTAGTAGAAAACTTTTGTAACACAAGAGAATGATTTGTCCCTAGGCAATCGATAACTAGACCGGTAATCATTATTGTAATTTTATATGAGGGAGAGGCATGAGCTAACATACTTTCCGTACTTGGATCATATGCACTTATGATTGGAACTCTAGCAAGCATCTGCAACTACCAAAGATCATTAAGGTAAAACCCAACCATAGCATTAAGTAACAAGTCCTCTTTACTCCCATACGCAACAACCCCCTTACTCGGGTGTAAGCTTCTGTCACTCTAGCCGCCCACTATAAGAGAATTATGAACGTATTGCAAACCCTACAGTGGGAATCCCTCACGCTTGTGCGACATGGAGGGCACCATAGGACAGCACCAAAATAAAACATACAACTCAAACCAATCACGATCATCAATCAACCCATAGGACAAAACGAATCTACTCAAACATCATAGGATGGCAACACATCATTGGATAATATAGCACTAAGAAACATGTTTAAGTAGAGAATTACAGCGGGAAAAGAGAGGTTACACCGCTGCATAGAGGGGGAGAGAGTTGGTGTTGACGGCGGCGAAGTTGTTGGGGTAGATCACCGTCACGATGATTGCCCCGGCGGCGTTCCGACGCCACCGGGTGACAGGGGGAGCGAGCCCCCCTCCTTCTTCTTCTTCCTTGGTCTCCCCCCCCCCCCTAGATGGGAGGAGAGTTTACCCTCTGGTTCTTGGCCTCCATGGCACCCGAAGGGGCGAGAGCCCCTCCGAGATTGGATCTCTCTCTCTGTTCTCTTCTGTTTCGCGTCCCCCTTTTCTGGCCTTTCACCGTTTCTTAAATATCCGGAGATCCGTAACTCCGATTGCGCTGAAATTTTAACATGATTTTTTTCCGGATATAAGCTTCCTTGTGGCCGAAGAAGTACCCCAACCGACCTACGAGGTGCCCACGAGGCACCACCGCGTGGCCAAGGGGGCCGCACCATGGTTGCTTGTGGAGGCTGTGGGCCTCCGTTTGCGTTGATTCGACCTCCCAAAAATCACATATATTCCAAAATAATTCTCCGTAAAATTTTATTGCATTTGGACTTCATTTGATATGGATTTTCTGTGAAACAAAAAACAAGCAGAAAACAGGAACTGGCACTCATGGAACCTCAAAGCGGAACCTCAAAAACTTGATATCTTGGCATATCTCCATTGGGATAGAGGCTATGCCATACATTGCGAAGTAGGGATGCGAAGCTCAGCGGTGCAGGGGCTGCGTTGAACTCAATAGGAATGGTGGCCATCTACACTCATGGAATAGACGGTTAGGAAAAGATGAATTCTATATGCATGCTATGCAACAACCAAGTGCAGCAATCAAATGCAACAAACAGGCTGGGCTATATACTACCGATTTCTAATGCTCGTGCGGACTAGGGCATCCTACAGCCAGACCTGCTCTGATACCAACAGTTGTGGCACCCCGGCTCAGAGGGACCGGAACGCCCCGTATTCCAGCCCAGAAATTGAGTCTTCTGGAATACGGCACTGCTTGGCATAGAACAAATCAGCTCTCATTACAAATGATAAGGGTACAAAGGTCTGCTATTACAAAGATTACAACGGCATGGCGATACTACGCCCGCTAAGGTAGCTCTATGCTAGCAGCGGAACGACGACGATGGTGGTGAACTCCACTCCGCAGGGACTCTGGCTGGGACACGGTCTAGCTCGCACGATCGGAATCCTCGACAAGCAATCAATCACGGCATCACCTGCAAACTGGCATGACACTCCAGGTGACTACTTTGAATGTACTCGCAAGCTCACAACAACCAAAAGCATCAAGGCAAAACAACACATAGCATTAACAAGTTTAGTTATTATCAACTACAATGATGCGGAAGTAAATATTAATCAAGACATGGTAATACTAGAGTTACTAGTGAACCAACATCTTAGGTCACATGAACCATCTCACTCTTGGCTATCCGGCCAAGCAATATACCATCTCGATCACCTCGTGATCAATATATCCTCGTCATCACCGCATGATCACATCACCATCCGATGATCATCCTCAAGATCATCCCAATAACAACATCGGTATCCTGCCAAACTGTTTCTTGCCCACATACAACTATAAGCCATAACATAAGTCATTATATAAGTCGTTATATAAGTCATTCCGTCATCGTGAGTGTTGATCAAACGGTGTGACCTACAACGAACTGTGTCCATGACCGAGGATGCGACTATCGATAGTTTATACACTCTGTAGAGGTTAGTACACTGTACCCACACCACGGAACTCATGGCCTCGTGCTCCCATTCGGGTGAACCAACGACGTTCCGACAAAACCAATCTATTGCATGACACTCTCCCGGCCACTCCGACAAACTCCCCTTTGGGCTATGTCATGGGTGGCCCCGATGTCAACTCGTGACATCCACCACCTCTGTGGCTGCCACCGTCGTGGCCAAACAAAACAATCTCGTCCCAAATGGGGACACCCGGGTACAACACAACTCGGGCACACAAGGTTATGACCGCCTACCGGGCCAGGGCAGCGCGAGCACATAACCTTCCCTAGTTGGAGGCACCAGCGAGAGGCATGACAATAGACCGAATTAGGGCCTCCCCATCCAGGCAAGTGTGGCTGCACTGGTGAGCTCGATTCGGTGGCACCTGACCAACGAAATGACGGAATTTGACCCCAAGATAAGTTTGTGATAAAACTGTTACTCCAGTATAATACATCAACCTGTGATTCAAGTCATAGCAAGATACTTTCAATAATCCAAACCATAATATAGCCATATCATTATCATGAACTCCAATAATATATAATATTCAACATGATCATGACGAGAGCATGACTACTGCTACTAGTAATCCCGAAGCAACATGTCATCCTCAATCTACAAAGCATTAGTCCTAGAAATCCAAGCATCATCATGGCAGTAGCAAAATCACATATTATCCCCACATAATGCCATGAATAAGTCATTTCTAAATAATGCAATATTAAGCAAATTTATTCAAATAACCATGACATTGCATTGCAATCATGCAAATGGAGGGTGTGGCTTGCCTTGCTCCAAAAGAGAGGGGAAGAGCTCCTGGTCTTCACCAACACACATCAAACACTCTGAAACATTTTTGCAAGCATTTGTAAATATCACATAAAGCAAATACTTATGTCCAAAAATTCTAGACAGAAGAGAAAAATACCAAACTCTACCAGAAAATAGAGCTCAAAAGAAAAATAATGCAAAAAGAATCAGTTCATTTGGACTTGTAGTTTAGGAGATATTCATGGTCAAAGTTGTGGTCAAACTGGATTTAAAATGAATTTAAAAGAATTCCAGAAAAACCTCTAGGGGGGTGACGTCGAAAGCGTAAAGTGGAGTTACGCCTCCACTTAAAACGCTTCGGCGGGGCAGGGTGAGGCTAACTGGTGGGGTCACCCTGTCAGTTTTAAAAGAGAGGAAGGGAGAACAGAGGGCGGCGACGCTTACCGGCGTCGGACGGCGGCGAGGAGGTAGCGCCGGAGCAGGGAGATGGAGGGGATGGATCGGGCACTCCGTGGCGAGCACGTCGGTACCCATAGCTCACCGGGAGACGGTCAGACGGCGCTGCGCCCTTCGTCTCCAGCGGCGGCGAGCTACTGGCGACGATGGATCCGGCGACTCCGGCGAATGCTCGATCAGTAGAGGGGTTAGGGAGGACCAGAGGGTCACTAGAAGCTCGGGGAAAGGAGTGGTGGGAGCTGGGGTTGGCCAGAGTGAGCTACTGGAGAAGAGGGCCGAGCGGCGGGGTTCTTCACCGGAGAGGAAGAAGAAGACCCCATGAGCTCGCTAGAGTGGTGCCTGGCGTCGATTGAGAGAGGTAGAGGTGGAGGGGTGAGGAGAGCTGCGGCCGGGGACGGCTTAAATAGCCAGGGCCAAGATGCCCGAGCCGGAAGCCGCCATGGACAAGATGGCCGGAGCTCTGGCAAACCGCGGACGCGTGGGCGCACGGGAGGGCTCGGACGGCGACGTGAGAGAGCTAGTGGAGGCTCAGCGGCGCAGGAGGAGCAGACGCGGGCGAGGCACGCGCGGTCAGCCACTACAGCACTGTGCGCGCGCGTGCGGCGAGAGCAGGGTCGCCGTGGCGCGAGCAGAGGGAAAGAAGGAGGGTGAAACGGGGCTAGACGGCCAGGTGGATGACGAAGAGGGAGGGCGGCACTAGCGGACGCGCGAACGCGGTCGAGAGGAAGAAGCCCGCGGCTTGGCGACATCCAGAGCGCGCCCACCACACGCAGGGCACGCGCACAGGCGTGCCAACAGTGCGGTCACCGCGTGCATTGCCGCGGAGAGGGCACGTAGGCCTGGCAAAAGATGTCCATAGTGTTGTCCATCCATCCTACAGCCTCACTGAAGTGATGGATCGATCAAAGGGACTATGGATTGATGGGAGGCATCAGATGAATGTTGCTATAGCCAACTTGGGTTAGAAGCTGTGGTCAAGTTACTTGACCAATGGGCCAGAGATGATGTCCCAAGGGTTTAGGGTAGGAAGGACTACAGTCCTGTGAATTTTGAGATGAAATGAACAAGATTAGAAGATAGTTGCTTTGCAACAGCAACAACAGAACAGAATCTAGTTTTGGATGTTGCACTCCCATGGAGTGTGGGATTGAGCTAAGATTTGGTATAGACTGATGATTTAGGACCATGCAGGCACTGGCAAATTTCATGCCATTTGGAAATACCTAAATGGTACTTCCTTTACAAAGGTCCTCTCTGGACAGGAACTTGGAGGAATATTGTATAACAAATGACTTGGCAAACTGGTGTGAATTTTGGCATGCTCAAAGGATATAGTGATATTTAGGTCCTGGATTAATTTAAGAATTTATGAAGTAGTATAAAATATAGTTGCTTCACAAACTGAAAATATTACCAGAAACTAAGATTTGCAGGTGTGCTCACATAGATTGTTGGATGGAGCTAACATTTGGTTTAGGGGAATTATATGAGCACATGGAGGGCCTGGCAAAATTTCAGCTCAAATGGATACTTTTAGCTAGTACTTCCTTCACAAAGCTTCTTTCTGGTCAGAAACTTTGGGAATTTGCTGAGTAAGATTTACTAGGCAAATGTAGCTGAATTTTGTCATGTGGTAATGATTTGGATAGGAAAGAGTGCTCAAAAAGTTTGAGGGTAATCAAGAAAATATAAATAGCACTTCCTTCACAAAGTGTCATACTGGACAAAATAGGAAAATGAATATTCCTGAATTATTTTCGAACTAGGCAAGGAGGGGTTTGGACATATTTGGGGAATATATGACCCATAGAATTTATGAGAATTATTTGGGAATTTTGGGGAGGACATAAATATAGGTTGCTTCACAACCCAGGTCAAATAGGGTTATTCCTTTAATAGAAAAAAGGAATATTCCCTAAGAGAAGAATTTGGGGTTGGGCTAGAATAGAAATACCATGATCTTGGGAATGATACAAGGATGATTCACCACTTGGGAGAAGAAGAAATGATGATCTCCCAGGTTTCAAGTCCATAGAACTGCTCCAGAAAGAAAACCAGAGCAAAAACCAAAGAAAACCAAAAGAAAAAGAAAGGGCCAAAAATCGGGGTGTTACATGTTGACTCTCTAAATAGATATAAGTGAAGCATGAGAGTTTAATTCTTTCTACAAAAGGCCACACTCTAATAAATATAAGTGAAGCAAAAGAGCATTCTACAAATAACGGTTTTCTATATGTAGAGAAACAGGCATCCAAACTTCAAATGATATAAGTGAAGCACATGAAGCGTTCTATAAAGCCATACTCAAAATATATAAGTGAAGTGCATGAAGCGTTCTATAAATCAACCAAGGACTATCTCATACCAGCATGGTGCATAAAAGAAAAGGGAAAAATAGACACAAAATACGCTCCAAGAATTTACGCATATCATGTGAACAAAACAAAAACCGAGGCATACCGATAATTGTCGAAGAAAGATGGGATGCCTTCCGGGGCATCCCCAAGCTTAGACGCTTGAGTCTCCTTGAATATTTACTTGGGGTGCCTTGGGCATCCCCAAGCTTGAACTCTTTCCTCTCCTTATTCTCCTCATATCGATACCACCTCGATCTTCGAACACTTCATCCACACAAAACTTAACCGAACTTTTTATTAGCGGGGTTAGTACATATAACATCAAATCCCATCATGTCCTGCCGTAACATTATTGTATAATTATAATCAAACATTACCCACTGTATGCTATCACAATTCTATGGCTCCCAAGTCAACGGGGCTCAACAAGATTTCAAACATACGCAAATAACGAAACTATAACAGCAATCTGTGAAAACAGGACAGTCTATAAAGATGTAGATGGTACATATACTTCTGCAACTCAAAAAATTCTGAAAAATTAGGAAAACTAAACAATTTGCATAGCAGTACTATGTAAAAATTTCAGAATTTTTGCACGTTCCAGTAAAAAATGTAAATTCACGCACTACAGCAAAAGTTTCTGTTTTTGCACCGCACACACCAAACAAGCAATTTAAACATCCTAAATGTAAATCCTGGCACATTATTTTTATAATACAATGGATTGTACAAGGGGATAATTATTTTTGTGAGAAACTTCCATGAAAAATTCTACATTGTTTCCATGAGCATGAACACAAGTGTTCAAAGTTGACCCTCACTTCTCCAATGCATAACCTTCCAATCGCTTCTCTTTTTGAAAAAGTTTTTAGGTTCCCCTCTATATTTTTTTATTTTTAAACTTTTTAAAAGCACACAACAGAATAAAATGATTCTCTAAAACTTCCGGGTTGTCTCCCAGGCAGCGCTTTCTTTAAAGCCATTAAGCTAGGCATAAAGTGCTCAAGTAATTGATCCACCCAGATCCAAAGGTATATCAAAGCCAATTTTAATTAACAATGATTTATAATTTAGTAGTGAGCACAAAGCAACATATATCATGCAATGACGAAGTCTAACTCTCTTTCTATGCATCGGCATGTCATAAAAGAACAATTCATGCACATCAAGTAAAGGCCAATACATAGCATAAGCAGTTTCTTGCAATTTTATTGTATCGGAAACATAGAGAGGTAAATATGTGGTTCCTCTCTCATAATAATTGCAATTAGGAGCAGCAAGAACATGCATATTATATTCATCAAAATCATCATGTGTAACGGTAAAACGCAACCCATCAATATAATTCTTAATAAGCACAAACTTCTCCGATATAGTATAGTTTGGAGAATTCAAAAAGATAATAGGACTATCATGTGTGGGTGCAATAGCAATAATTTCATTCTTAACATAAGGAACTATAGCAAGTTCATCTCCATAAGCATAATTCATATTGGCATCATGGCCACAAGCATAGCAAGCATCAACTTCATCAAAAAGGGATATGTCAAACGAATCCAAGGGATCATAGCAATTATCATAACATTCATCCTTCGGTAAGCACGAAGGGAAATTAAAAAATGTATGAGATAAAGAGTTACTCTCATCAGAAGGTGGGCACGGGTGATCAATCCGCTCTTCATCCTTTTGTTCTTCGCTCTCCTCCTCAAATTTTTCATCTAATGAGCTCACAATGTCATCAATTTCTTCTTCCATAGATTCCTGCAAAATATTAGTCTCTTCTTGGACAGCGGAGGTGTCCTCAATATATTCTTTAACATAAGCATTAGAAGCATAGTTTTCATAGCAATATTTAAGTAAGGCAAAATTTTCAGATTTGTAAAGAGTAGCATCACACTTTTCAATCAAAGAAGCAATTTCATATGCACCCTTAAAAGCAACAAATTCTTCTATTTGTTCAATATCATAGTAACTATAAACACCCTTGGCATAAGAAGATAAGATTCCATTATCCTTAAACTCACATTGGTACTGAAGGTGTCTTTTAGGGTCTTCAGAAAAACACGTAAAATCATGTATTTCACATAAATTCCAAGCATAGCAATTCAAAGTATTAATATGATGCCATAAAAGTTTCCCTTTTTGAGACAAGCGGTGTCGCACAAAATAAGCATGCTCATCTAATGATTCTCCCTCAACTAAGCTAGTTGGGTTTTCAGCACGAGCACAAAGGGATCGAAGATGATCCAAGTAGAAAGCTTCAGCAGTATGATAGATTTTGGGTGGTTCTTCAACCATTGGTTTAGCAAGTACAACTATTTTTTTTGCTATTTTACGTTTCCTACCCATAACTAATGATAGAAAACAAGAGCACAAAATAAAAACTACTTAGTGATAAAGCAAACAAGCACACACGAGAATATCAACCCCACGCTATTGCTCCCCAGCAACGGCGCCAGAAAAAGGTCTTGATAACCCACAAGTATAGGGGATCAGTTGTAGACTTTCTCGATAAATAAGAGTGTCGAACCCAATGAGGAGCTAAAGGTAGAATCAATACTCCCTTCAATTCTATCGACCACCGATACAACTCTACGCACACTTAACGTTCGCTTTACCTAGAACAAGTATGAAACTAGAAGTACTTTGTAGGAGTAATGCTAGAACTACTTTGCAAGAATGAAACTAGGAGTACTTTGCGAGATAATAAAAGTTAGTTGTTTAGTAGAAAGCTTTTGTAACACAAGAGAATGATTTGTCCCTAAGCAATCGATAACTAGACCGGTAATCATTATTGCAATTTTATATGAGGGTGAGGCATGAGCTAACATACTTTCCGTACTTGGATCATATGCACTTATGATTGGAACTCTAGCAAGCATCCGCAACTACCAAAGATCATTAAGGTAAAACCAAACCACATCATTAAGTAACAAGTCCTCTTTACTCCCATACACAACAACCCCCTTACTCGGGTGTAAGCTTCTGTCACTCTAGCACCATCGCCCTCCCTCGTCCACCACCATCATCCACCCACCATTACTAAATTTTTCAGTAGTCGCGGCATATCCTCAAACACCACCCGCCCTAACCCCGTCCCCCCTCCAGAGTCTACCCCTCCCCCCCCCCCCGCTCGAACCCTAGCTCGCCGCCGCCACCGAAGCTGCCGCTGCCACCGCCACCAACCCCTGCCGGTCTGCCCGTGCCTCCTAGCTTAGATAAGTTCATGTTACCCACCGATTCCCATACCCTCGCCGCCCTGAGTTTTTAGATGAGGACTGCGGTGTCCCT
The DNA here is from genome assembly GCA_039707655.1 of Elymus sibiricus. Classification (NCBI taxonomy): domain Eukaryota; kingdom Viridiplantae; phylum Streptophyta; class Magnoliopsida; order Poales; family Poaceae; genus Elymus; species Elymus sibiricus. Next base: position 110,943,693 of record CM077670.1, read on the forward strand.
TCCCCCCAGATCCCCATCCCCTACTCCAGAGAGTCGCAGCCTAAGCCCGACCACATATCCCGGGGAGCCCGAGGAGCGTACGGCCAAAAGGAGGTCTATCATGGCCTCTTCGCCGGACGATGTCGAGGTGGCCGCCGTTCGTGCCAACCTGTCGATCTCGGAGGAACACCTCGCTGCGGAAGCCGGCGAGGACGTTGACTACGTCGCCATGACGAAGGCTTCACGTCAGCAGGCTCGCGTATTACTGAATCTAAGGACAGCCGGCTACGACATCAAGCTCGTCGACAACGAAGGCTTCACGTGGGCCATGTCACAGGTTAAGTGGTCCATCCCCAACGCCTCTGGTTCAACCGCCGTCAATCTCTTCCAAGGCCCTGCCACTGATCTCCTCCACCTTGCGGTCAAGGATTTGTGATCCTTGTACGCCATCGAGCCCGTTATGTCATTTCTGAAGGACACGTTCTACGGCGGTGGCTTGAGATCCTCAGCTGCCAAGTCAGATCTCATCGACCACGACCACGCAAAGGGCACCCACTACGCCTCTTCCAAGGTGAGACAGCCCATCTGCGACATCAGGGAGCGCACCCTGGGTCTGTGCTCTTCCAAGTGGAAGGATCCCGTCCATGACAAGTGAGGCAATACCCTATAAGCAATTCTTACTTTTTCTAGCTAGCCAACTCGTACCCGTTGTTGTAGTAGCTTTTGCCATGGGATGTTTTAACTGTGTCGTGTTTAATTATTTCAGTTATGCAAAAATGTAATGTTCAATAGGGCTATCTGATGTTTAAGTATGAATTGTCCACTTCAGTTTCACGAATGGCTATATTTTGTTGTTTATAGTGAGTAGATGCCTTGTTTATCTGTATTTGGTTGTTAGGTTGGTTGTAGTGAGCATTTTCCCAGTTTTCAAGCAGATGCCTTGTTTATCTGTATTTGGTTGTTAGGTTGGTTGCAGTGAGCATTTGTCTAGTTTTCAAGCAAATGCCTTGTTTATCTGTATTTGCTTGTTAGGTTGGTTGCGGTGAGCCTTTGTCCAGTTTTCAAGCAGATGCCTTGTTTATCTGTATTTGCTTGTTAGGTTGGTTGCACTGAGCCTCTGCCTAGTTTTCAATGGCTATATTTGGTTGTTATAGTGAGCATATATGCCTTGTTTCTTTCAGTTATTCACAATGTGATGTTCATTATGTGCAAGTATGAACTGTGCAGTTCGATTTCATCAATACCAGTTTGAACGGCTATATTTGGTTCCTGTTATGCCTGGTGAAGTTAACACACATGCCCTTTATTTCAGTTTTACACATTTATGCAGTGTGATGTTTAAGCATGAGCTACGTTCTATTCATTTTCAACAGTACCAGTTTGAATTACAATATTTGGTTAAGCCTGTTCTAGTTAACATTCCCTTCCATTTTTTATCTGCTTTAACAGCATGCTGAAACCAACACATTCAAGCTGTCATTTTGAGATGTTGTTGTTTACCATGGCTATATTTGGTTGATGTTAAGCCTGTAGTACTTATCACGCCTTTCCACGTACTTACGCAGGACAACAACGGGAGTGGCCAGCATTTTCCACCGAGGTTAGTTTCATCCCTCGGCTTATACTGCCTCTGTTCCATAATGTAGTGCATACAGATCCACGGCTAGACACTTTTTAGCTTCTAATATTGACTTGTTGCTTGTAGGTACATATGTCCTAGGCAAAGATCCACGCCTCGACTCTTTTTGCGTATGGGGCAATGAGATATTCATGAACCAGCATCAAGTGAGGAAACTGATAAGAATTATTAGCAAAAAGAAACGACCGATGGCAATTAAATTATTTGTCTACGCTCTATCCAACACAACAGTGAGCTGTAGGATGGTAACTATGAACTCTGTAGCCTTCTCTTTTTGCTGCCCATAATGAGTTGTTAGACAACAATGTCTGAATCTTTTTCGTTTGCAGTGGTTCCCAAAGCAGTTTACTCAAGATTACCTCGCAAAGTACATGATTGGTGGACATGCAATGAAGGTTAAAGTATTTCATCGAGACTACAATGAGCATCGAGAAGTCCTAATGAAGACAGTGAAGGATGGGCGAGCGGCCATCACAAGGGGTTGGCCTAGAGTCGTGCGCGCATTAGGCATGGAGGAGGGCACAATATGGGCATTCCATTTCACCTTCTCCAGCAACCAGAATGTCTTCCACCTCTCTCTTTACAGTCTTCAGTACAACTGTGGTTCATCATTCTTTACTTGCTGCTTTTGTAGTTCTTCAGTATATGAACCTGTGCATCGAATTATGCATTCGTCCTTGAACTTGTATTTGTAATAAATATGGTTCGATATGAAATAAGTGATTGCCTACTTTCATATTGAAAATCTGTTTCAATTTCAAATTCTGTGAATTTTAAATGCAGGGATTAAATTAGGGATAAATTATGATTTGCAGGCCATTACACTGCACACGGTTTGCGAAAGCAAAACGTCTGTGATAAGTGTGAAGATCAGACACGTTTCTCAGATCAGTACGTGTGCGATGAAACTCTACTGCACACACGATCAGACAAGAAAAAATGTGTGAGATCAACGACAACAGCGCACACAGTTCCTTCTTAATAAATGTTTGTGAAAGTCAACTTATCACACACGCTAGGAAATTATGAACTGTTTATGATGTCGTGTGCATCGTAAACCTTTGCTCATAGAAGAACGCATGCGATAGGCCTTCATCCGACACAGGTAATACAGATGAATCGTTTGGGACATTTTATACATCTCAAACGTTTATGTACATACAAATGTGTGGGATATATTCAAGCTTCGCATACGGTGTACAATCGTGAACTGTTTGTGATGAGGTGAGCATCGTAAACGTTGCACCACATAATATCGATTGCGATGGTAATGCGAGCACACACGAGTAGCAAGGACGGAGCGCTTGGGAAAGATGCGGGCATCGCATACGCTTAGATCTGCGAAACGTATGCTTGCATGCTCCCTATCGCCGACGGTTTCTGGGTCGTGTGGGAAACCCCCCCCCCCCCTATCGCACACACAGGCAAGGCGACGGTTTAAAACTCTCTCGTGGAAAGGGGGTAAAAATCGTTTGTATAGCAGGTCGCTGCGCCAGTGAAACCCAATTCTTATGAAGAAGTTTAGCTCTACATTGTTCTTGTAAGTACATGTTGTCCTTCATCACTGTACTTATATTGACAGCTAGTTGTTCATGTACCATCACTTTGTAACTTATTTCCCCTTGCCCTCCATTTTCTAGACCTTATCAGATCTATATTTGCTCTTACCAAAATGTTGAATAAAACAAATGCTACTGAAGAAGTTTAGCTCTGCATTGCTCTTGTCAGTACCTTTTTGCCTGTACCGCTGTACTTACATTTATAGCTAGTTGATTATGTAGCATCACTCTGCATCTTAGCTTAAATATTCTCCATTTGTTCCTATATTATCACATATATATTTACGCTTAACAAAATGTAGAATAAAGGCAATGCTTATGAAGAATATTCTTTGGTAAACTACTTGAATTGCCCCCCCCCCCATCAGCATGGACAAGGGCTTTATAGAGCCGGTCTTCACTACTAACATAAGTTTGTCCTTCTCGAGCCTTCAAACTTTGTCGTGTATATTTGGATAGACATGAATGCAACTGCTGTTTATTTTTTGTGTTTGCATCAAATTGCATGTTTAAAGTTTATTATGAAGAAGTTGATAAACATAAGTTTGTCCTTCTCAATTTTAGTTTTTTATTGTACAACCAAGTTCCTTATTCATACCATGTAAATTAAACTAAACAGAGCAAGTGATCTTCTTTAGAGTGCATGCATGCTTGTGTTCTTGATCTGTAATCCAGTGGTGTGGTGAAACTACCCACTCCAGCACAATGTCATATCCTGCTATGTCTTAACTATGAACTATGCCATATTATGTTAATGTTATTTAAATCGTGTCTCTTTATTTGCCAATCTGAAATGGGATTAATTGATAGCACACTGGCCATTGATGCTTATACATTAGCACTGCATGTATGCTTGTGTTCTTGATCTGTAATCAAGTGGTGTGGTGAAGCTGGCCACTCCTGCACAATGCCATTTCCTGCCATGTCTTAACTATGAACAATGCCATATGATGTTAATGCTATTTTAAACCGTGTCTCTTTATTTGCCAATAAGAAATGGGATGAATTGATAGCATTGATGCTTATACGTGCAAAACCTGTTATCTTTTTTCTTGTTTATCTTTCAGAGTGATATCTCTGATGCCAGAAAGAACTGCCACAATGCTAGTGAGACAAACCCATTGCTTGTCCCTCTAACATATATTGCAGGCAAGAAGGAAACACATCTTGGGGATAGCGATATAACCCCAAAGTCATATCTTGATGTAGTGTCGAAGTTACTCGCTAATAGCAGTGACACAAGCTCGATGAAGTCGCTACCTGAATCTGTTCGACTTCTTCAGTCTTAAATTCAAGTAGAAAGACATGCTTCAGCTCAACTCCTACTGGAACTCCAATCTCTATGGAAGATTAACCAAAAGTACAGGACGTCTATTGATGCTATGCAGCTAGAGTTGGAGGATATAAGCATCAAACAAGCGCGGTCTCATCAGCTTGCTCAGCTGCTTGCGCTGCAGCTCCCAAGCAGGGCTAACCTTTCTTGAACTGTGTTGAAGTGATATCGGTTCTGTATATTATTTTGTCGGTGTGTTTATTTGCATTGGTGGTGACCTTTGATGCCCAGTGTATGTAATCTGCTGTCTGGTTGCGCATTATTATCACTGGCGGCGAACTTTGATGCCCAGTGGATGTAATATGCCGTAATTTCTTTGTTGTATAGTCTAGGTTAATTCTTCGTCACGATGTTGTAATTTATTTACTGTATATGATGTCGTCGCTCTCTGAAAAGGCCGTAAGCTTCGACGGAGCTCAATGGGCCAAAACGTTAGGTTTATATAAAAAAAATACGGTACTAAAACTGGCCGGCCCGCCAATCGCTATAAATGGGCCGAAACGTGGGACCACAATCATCTCGGGCCATTAGTAGGCCTAGACGTAAACTGGCCCATTATTAGTTTCGGGCCTTTAATAGGCCGAGTAAACCACTTGTCTTAGTTGGGCCAGAAAATACAATGGGCTTTTAACAGGCTGAAAAGTAGATTGGGCCTGAATTGTGCCGAACAATTCACGGGCCGACAGCAGGCCGAAATATACCTCGGCCCATGATTGGCCCAATGACATGACGGACCGTTAACAGGCCAAAATTTATGTCAGGCCTTGGTTGGCCCAATCACATTATGGGTTGTAAGCAGGCCGGATGCAAAGCAAACCATAATTAGGCCCAACTATATCACGGGCCTTTAACAAGCCGATAGCCATGTTGGGCTAAAATGTATCCACGAAGACTACGGGCCGTTAAGAGGCCGAATGTCACTTCGGACCAGAAATAGGCCCAGTTGCAGCACGGGCCGTTAAATGGCCGAAAGTGAAACCGGGCCGACAATGGGCCATATGTACCAAGGGTCGCTAACAGGCCGAAACTAATATCGGGCCGAACTGTTAAACGGGCCTTTAAGAGGCCGAAGTCCAAATCAGGCCCTAAATGGGCCCAAAAGCAAAGTGCTTGTTAACGGGCCAGATCTGATATGGGCCGTAATTTGGCCCAAAACATGGCAGGCTGTTAATGGGACAGATCTGATATGGGCCGTAATTTGGCCCAAAACATGGCAGGCTGTTAACGGGTCGGATCTGATATGGGTCGTAATTTGGCCCAAAACATGGCAAGCTGTTAACAGGCCGGATCTGATATGGGCCGTAATTCGGCCCAAAACATGGCAGTCTGTTAACGGGCCGACCCATTAGTATGTGATGAAATCTTGTGGGCCTTTTGCTGGGCCGGCCCTTTTACCCTAAATGGGCCACTGCTGGGCCATTCCACGTGTCGACGTTTCATTGGCGACTCCTGTCCATTGGACGGTTGACATCTATCATCACGCCAAGATGACACGTGGTACCGTTGGCGAATGAGAATTTTACACATGGAAAATCGCCATTGGTCGGGGCTGTTAGCGGGTTATCGGATCCAAAACCGGACCCGATAGCTTAACGGCGACCCGTTACGGTGGATGCCACGTGTCCGTCACCCTTGACAAAAACACTTCCATGACGAGCTATTTATCGTCATGGAAGTGGACACTTCCGTGATGATAATTTGAGTATTGTCATGGAACACTTCTACGACAGCATAGGTATGACTATCTTGATTCTGTCATAAAATCGTCACGGATGTACATGCATGACAGAAAATGTGACCTACTGTGACAAAGACGTATCATCACGGAAGTGTTTTTGTTGTAGTGCATGTGGTGGTGGTGTCATGAGTTGACTCAAAATAGTAGGTGAATCAAGAGTAGAGCTAGTTGGAAGGTCCTTACCTCCTCTTGTCTTAGAGGGCATGATCTTGATTTTCGAACCCTTGAGCCTATTCATAGCGAAAGATAAATTACAGCAAACAAATAACTCCCAAGTGAACTAAATAAATAGAGCTATGGTCCCCGACAACAGTGCCAGAAAATAGTCTTGATGACCAGTCTTCGAGGGAAGTATTTCAACCCAACTTTATTGATTCGACACAAGGGAAGCCAAAGAATATTTATAAGCCATAGAGTTGAGTTGTCAATTAAACACACCTGGATAGATAACTTGCTTGCAACAATTTATTAGTAGCACAATAATATGATAGCAGTAGTGATAAAGTGATAGTAGCAGTAACAGTAACAAGATTGCATAGTAGTAGCAGAGTGCAACATGAGTAATTGTAACAAGAGCAACAGTAGTAGAAAGCGTAGGCATGGAAGTAGATAGTGGGTTTTGTTCAGATGAGATTCGTTATGTAACCGTCATAACATAGAGCGATAGCAAACTATCTCCAATTCATCAATCATATGTAGGCATGCATTCCATAAATAGTTATACGTGCTTGCGATAAGAACTTGCACAATATCTTTTGTCCTTCCCTCCCATGGCAGCGGGATCCTAATGGAAATTAAGGTAATTAAGGTGCTCCTTTTAATAGAGAACCGGAACAAAGCATTAACATACAGTGAATACATGTAACCCTCAAGGTAAAGTCATCCCCGTCGATATCCCAATTGTTGTCACTTTGGGGTCTAGGGTTTTGAAATATAAAAAGTGCATACAACTTGCAGATATAATCAAGAACATAAATATATTTATGAAAACATATATAGAGGGTTAAGATATGAAATCATGGTACTCAGGCCCTAGTGACAAGCATTAAGCATAGCAAAGTCATAGCAACATCAATCTCAGAACATAGCGGATACTAGGCATCAAGCCCTAACAAATCTAACATCGATTACATAAGAAATCTCATCCAATTTCCATCTACCTCCATGTGCCTACAGAAGAATTAGTCACACATGGATGTGAGCATCATGAAATTGTTGATGGAGAAGGGTTGGTGATGACGACAGCGACGATTCCACCTCTTCGGAGCCAGAAATGGACTCCAAACCAGATCTCCAGAGGAAGAACAGGAGGTGGCGGCGGCTCCGTATCGCAAAACGCGTCGATAATTTTCTTTGATTTTTTGGGTATATATGCGATTTTTGGGCGAAGGAATTGGCCTAAGGCGGTAACCAGGGGCCCCACGACCAGGGGCGCGCCTTGGGGGCGGGGTAGGCGTGCAACCTGGCCGTGTGGCGCCTTGGGGCCCCCCTTTGGTCCATCTTCGCTCCATAATTCATCATTTATTCTGAAATAATTCTCCAAAAATCCTTCTCCAATTTCGAGCACTTTTATTTCTGCACAAAAAATAACACCAAGGTAGTTCTGTTGAAAACAACATTAGTCCGGGTTAGTTTCATTCAAATCATGCAAATTAGAGGCCAAAATAATAGCAAAAGTTTTTGGAATATTAGAGGCCAAATCGTGCAAATTAGTGTCAAATCAAGGTTCATACACCCCTCCGCCTTCTAGCATATTCTCCTCCTTCACCATAGGGATTGCTAAGGCATAGGGGTGAACGCTCTTTCTCTGCAACGCCTTAACCAGGCCAACCACTTCTGGATCCTATCTATCAGGGTCAGCTCCCACAATACATTTTCACAGGATTTGGTCCTCAATGCATGAATATTGACGGATCACTCATTAGGATCCAGCCCAAAACTTGTTGTTAACCAGTGTTTCAACTGCCTAATGTCCACTCTTCCTAGGTTTGGTAGTGTCAACTGGCAACATTTATACTTACTCAGATAAACCCCAACTCATTATATCAGACATTACCAGGGCCATATATCATAGTGAAATTCACCGACTCAAACATTTCACCAGCCAGACAATTCCATATTGCCATCAATCACATTGAACCAATAATCTATGTACTCTATGCTCCAATTTATCTATCACTACTCCATTTGTTGCATCTACTGCATACTGCACACTAAACTTAACAAGTGGCAAACATACACCAATCAAATCATAACTACTAGCAATATGTACACACGAATCCAACCCTAACTACTAACTGGACATGTACATGACTCAAAGCCTAACTACTAACTGGTGACACACACTAATCAAACACTAACTACTAACAATATAAACTAAATGCTCATTAACAGGTACTTTAGAAGAGATAATGGTATACCCTTGATATGTGCGTTGCGGGCTTCGACCCGCTGTCTTCTATGCTCGCCCAATGGAGCTTGCCCTGACAAACGAAGTCCACGGCCCGTCGTAGCACGCATACACCGCCCCACACCCTACCCTTCCTTCTTTCCACCTCCTGCTTGCTGCTCCATCCACCACCTCCTCACTCCGCCCCCTCCATCGGACCTACGGCAGCATCCACAACATCAAACGACCGTCAATGGCAGGCCAGAAGGCGCCTCCACTCCAAGCTGCAGTGTGCTAGGACTTAGTCTATCCCATGGCCGGATCTGGATCCTACTACTGCCTAGGGCTCAGATCTGTGGTATTTGGTGGCTATCCGGCCGGAAATCGTGCAAACCAGGGAGGTTTCAACGAAGGGAGGAAGAACAGAGAGAGAAAAATGGGGACGCGGCCGGAGGAGGAAGAAAGGACCGCAAGGGGTTGTCCCGTCGCTCTTCGTTCAGGAGAAAGCCGAAGAGATGATTTTCGTCCAACGCTTGGCCGAAAATTTGATCCTCATCCAAGCCTGGGTCGAAGAGATTGTACAGGCCGGCTCAACTGTCTTCGGTCAATAAAAGGACGAAAAGGCCTACTTCGGCCGGGCTGCGACCGACAAGGAGCTCTTCGACGTAGCGTCGACCGAAGAGTGCCCCTTCGTTCTATACACGGCCGACCGAGTCATATTTGTGAAATTTCTGAATTAGGGTATACATTTTCGGGATTTGTCGGAAAAAAGGTTCCCTCCTCGACCAGGGGCGGATCCACTATGGGGCATGGGTGTACAGATGTACACCCAATTTTTTTGCAAAAAAATCGTAAGTAGGCATATATAAGTCATATAGGCCCAGTTCAGGTCTTCAGGAGCAGCTTAATGCTTCTCTACGCACGCTCGTACGAGACAAGAGAGAGAGAGCGAGATTCACGCAGCCAGCTTTTCTTCCTCCAGACAGTCATGTTCCCACATGTAGAGAGTGAGAGAGAGTCGAAGATGCAACACGATCAATTCCATTGCAATCAGTGGTGTACATATACACAGAAGGAGCAGCTCTCGGTGCTCAATTAATCCCTACAATCAAGCCATTAGCTGAGTGGAAATAAGAGACGTGGGAGAGCTAGCTAAAGAATAAGATTAGGGCGCAACTGTTACAATGCCAACGGAATAATATACATGCATGCACACGTTCAACATCACGGACGACGTGGCGGTGTGACCCTCTGCCGATGGTGAGCCAGGCGAGGGAGGCACCGGCATCAGAGCCTCCCATGGTTTCTGCGGAGTGCCATGTCCACAACCGCCAGTGGGGAGGAGCAACGTGGACGTGTTGCACAGAGAGTGGGGATGAGCGTTGCGGCCACGGCCCAGCAGTCGTTGACATCCGGGAAGAGGGCGTCCCCATCCAACTCTGAAATTGCAAAAAAGAAAAAAAAATCTTCTCTATTATGTAATTTTCTTATCTTTTCAGATATTGTTGCTATGTGAACAATTTGTATCTGTGTTTGTATTGTCATGAACCAACTATTTTCTATATTAGGGTGACTTTTTTCAAACAGCCAATGTTGAATTCCTGGATCCGCCGCTGTCCTCAACAGCTTCAGATATAAACTGACATGCACCCGGACGGACTTCTGGGCCCACCTGTCAGCTACTAGTCCACAGCGCGTGGAGCGGGTGGTGGACCTGGCTTCATGCGCTCGAGCTCGACGGCTCCCGGCTCAAACACGCCGGCCGGCGGCGTGCGTCGCCTCCCTCCTCGGAGCGCCGCCGCAGGCCACCAGCTCCACGCGCTCCTCACCAAGCATGGCCTCCTCCACCACCCGGCCTTCCTCCGCGCTCTCCTCTCCCGACTCCCTGCTTCCCCGTCGTCCCTCGCCCTCCTACTCTCCGCCCCTCCGCGTGTTCTCTCCCCCTCCCTCTTCTGCCCGGTCATCGTCGCATTCTCCTCCTCCTCCGTTCCGTACTTCTCGCTCGACATCTTCAACCACGTCTCCTCCCTCTCCCTCCCCACTCCGCTCCCCACCTTCCCCGCCCTCCTCAAATCCTGCGCCCGCGCTTTCAAGCTGCGCTCTGGAGCCAGCGCGTCCTCTGCGGCCTTCGCCTTCAAGGGGCTGGAGCTGCACTGTCGCGTCCTAAAGCTGGGCTGCGGTGCGGATCGCTACGTGCAGAACGCGCTCGTGTCCATGTATGGCAAGCTCGGCCGTCTCAAGGAGGCGAGGATGGTGTTCGACGAAATGCCTGTTAGGAACTCCGTTTCCTGGAACGCCCTAGTGGGTGCGCACAATGTGGCGGGTGATTTGCATGGTGCAGAACGAGTGTCTCAGGAAACGCCTGATAGGAACATTTCATGGTGGAACACCGAGATCATGCGGAATGCGAGGGCTGGTGACATGGAGGAGGCATCGCGGGTCTTCAGTGAGATGCCTGATAGGGACGTCGTGTCATGGAACTCCTTGATCGGTGGCTATGCGAAGCTTAGGAGGTACAAGCAAGCATTGGAGATCTTCCAAGTGATGCAGGGTAATGGCATCGAACCGACCGAGCTAACACTTGTGTCAGTTCTTGGGGCATGTGCAGAGATTGGGAAGGTGGAGCTTGGGAAGGGTATCCACAGTTACCTTGATAGCAAGGGCATTGCAGCTGATGGTTATGTTGGTAACGTGCTCGTTGATATGTATGCGAAATGTGGCAGATTGGACCTTGCCACGCAAGTCTTTGAAAGCATGTCAACCAGGGACATTACTTGCTGGAATGCAATGATTGTTGGGTTGTCGGTTCATGGCTACTCACACGAGGCTCTGAAGCTCTTTGATTCGATGAAAGTTGAGCCTGATCATGTCACATTTCTCGGTGTTTTGACTGCCTGCAGCCATGGTGGCCTAGTGAACGAGGGGATGTCATATTTTAGTAGCATGATTGCAGACTACAAAATTGTGCCGGATGTGAAGCATTACGGCTGCATGATAGACATGCTCTGCCGCTACGGTAAAGTTGCAGAAGCGTATCAAATGATCAATGATATGCCCATCAAGGCAAACTCTGTGCTCTGGAAGATGGTGTTGTCTGCATGCCGGGTGCATGGGCTCATGGACCTTGCTAACAAGGCTTTCCACAAATTGAAAGAGGTGATGCCCGCCGATGATGGGGATGTCATCACGGTATCAAATGTTTATGCAGAAGCAAAGAGATGGGATGATGTTGAGCATTTGAGAACGAGGATAATCGAGCACGGTGTTTGGAATCACGCCGCACACAGTCAAGTTGATGTTACGTAGCTAATATTTTCTTCCACAAACTAGAGCAAACAATGACCGACTTCAGTTCCAGGATTCTGATTTGTCAATCTGAGTACAGCCAGGCCGCAGCTTCAATAGGTAGCTTAGCCTTCCTCCTTTGTTACATAGTACTATATCTGAATATTGTGATAATGTGCATATCTTCAATTGCAGCTTGATGTGATTTTGTAGGCTGTGCACTGCCGCTTCTAATCTTCCAAGTGAAGACTGAAGTGAATCCTGAGGTTAGTAACCATGCTGAGTTGGTCAATCTGTTGACACAGCAAATATGAGAGGACCTTGTTATTAAGCTGAAAATGACCTGTTTTAAGATGGAGCACTGAAAACCTTGAAAAGCTTAACTTCCTTTTGCTGGAACTACTTAATCGAGTTTGGAAACATTCCGCAAGGGAGTTATTGCAGTTTTGAAGAACGTACCGGGTCTGATGATGTTTCGATAGCAACGGAAAAACCCAATGTGAAGCATACTTGAATGGCTTCATTGATTTGTAACGAGGCATTCAGAGTCAGTTACCACTTGATTCTTGTGAGTGAAGTTGAAGGCCATGCTAAAAAATTCTCGATATTACAGCATTCCATTTTTATAGTCTCACGTCATTGAAACCAGATGTCACAAATGATATGATTTTCTGGTCATGAGCAGCTTATTGCTTGTTCAGTCTTTACACATCTGAATGTGAGCACTGATGAGATGGGCAGCATTGCAGGATACGCCAGCAAATTACAAACAATCAAAATGGATTGTACTCCATGTCCACCTCATCAAAACCACGAAAACAAAAAAGACCACAAACAAATAAACAATCAGCAGATAAATCCATCCTAGAAAGGTCTTAGTACTCTTGACCTGTACAAGTTTTTTTTCTCTCCAACAAACCTTGGTTAAACTGCAGCCCAACTTTGTACTACAAGTCAAGAGTACTAAGAGCAACTCCAACGCGCCGACCCATTTCGTCCACGCGTGTCCGTTTGGGTCGAAACGGACAGAAAAGTCGGCCCAACGCGTCGACCCAAACGGACGCTCGTCCGCTTTTTGTCCGCCGGGCGACAAATTCACGGCCCAAATTTGGGCCTCATTTGCGTCGGCGCGGACACGAAACGGACGCGCACGACGCCTGCCTACTCTTCCCCCTGGCACGCCAGTCGGCGACACAGCAACCCCCATTTCTCCCTCTTTCCCAAAAAAGTCCCGCCAGCTCGCGCCCCCTGCCGCTCGCCATTGACGACGACGTGCCGATCCTCGACGCCGCCGCCTCCCTCGCCTCCAGCCTCACCTCCGTCGCCTCCGCCAAAGGCAAGCCCCGCGCCACCGGCAAGACGGCGGCGACGCCCAAGAAGAAACCGTTGACGGCCGGGCAGCGGGCCGTGCAGTCGGCCAAGAGGAAGGACCGGAGGCACGCGAAGGACCGCAATCTCGAAGCCGTGTCCGCCGCCGCCCTGGCCGCCGCCGCACAGGAAGAGGAAAACAATGCAAGAGTCGCCGCGGCAATGAGGCAGGCCCTGCTCTTCCTACGGTTAAACACAGGCCAGCACAGGCTCGTCAGCGCCGCCGTGGCCGCGGCCAGCACAGGCTCGTCGACCTTTCCTCGTGTGGCACTGTCGGAGACGCTGCGCATGTCTGCCACGCCGCCGATTCCCGGCTTCCATCCCTATCCGCAAGCCTCCCGTTTCTCCGGGGAATGCTCGCCGGAGGTGAGCGTGGTGGCGCCGTCCACTCCCGTGGCCATGCCCATCGACCTCAACGCCACACCTGTGGCAGGTGGATCATCCTCCGGGGGCCAGAGGAAACGCCCGCGGTAGATCCCAGCCGACATGCATCCCGAGGCCCGCAACCTGTTCGACAGAATGCCGGCTGCCACGGACGATGAGACGGCGAACCGTTTCATCATCGAGAACATCATCTTCGAAGGTGGTGCTGCCGCTGCTGCCTTCGCAGGCGGTGTGGGCGCGGCACCCTTCGATCCTGACGAGACCCAAAGCTAAGACGGCCGTGCCCCCTTCATGGCCGACACCTTTGATCAAGGCCATGGTGGCATGGCCGACCCCTTCATGCAAGACCAAGTCGGCATGGGCAGCACCTTCTCGCTCGACCACGAATTCCCGGAGGACTACGGCCTTGAGGAAGAAGATGAGATGGACATCGACGGGGAGCCGTTGTTCGAAGACGAGCTCTCTGCCCAAGCCGGCGCAAACAAAAAGTGCAAAAGCAAGCGGACGAAGGCGTACACGCAGCCGGAGGACAAGCTCCTTTGTGAGTGTTGGAGGTACATTGGACAAGACCCCAAGGTCGGCGCCGAGCAAAAGGCATCAACCTTTTGGCTACGTGTTCATCGCGAATTTCATGAACGCAAGAAGTTCGCGCCGTACCAAATGGAGAGCAAGCGCGGGTGGGTGTCCCTCTCGAAGCGATGGAGGGTGATACAACAAGAGTAAAACAAGTTTTGTGCCACCCTTGAGAGCATCGAGGGACGTCCCGTGAGCGGCCTCGGCATCAAAGATATGGTATACATGCGTCCCTCTTCTTTTCCGTTGTGCTTGCATGTCCATTTGCCAATATACTTCCATGTCCATTTGCCCATATGCGTGCATGCTATTCATTTGTAGGCATTCCAAGCTTTGGAGGCATTCAAAGCCCAACATGAAGGCAAGTCCTTCAACCTCACCCATTGTTGGATGGTCATCAACGGGGAGGAGAAGTTCAAGGCGCAATATGCCGCTGCCAAGGCGCGTGGAGGGGAGGAAGCCGTCGAGGAGCATGGGGAGGGCGAGAAGCCACGGCCGTGGGCGAAGACCAACTCCAAGAAGGAGGACAAGCATGATGCGGCGTCGATTGCCTTGCATGCCACTTTGGAAGGCATGATGACCAAGAAGAACACAAGGGAGGAGAAGCGCCGGCAAGACAAGGAAGAGCAAATGAGTGCCTTCATGGAGATACAAAGGAAGAGGCTTGAGCTCGATACGGAGAAGCAAGCGAAGATGCTCGAGATGGAGGCAGAGAAGCAAGCGAAGATGCTCGAGATCGAGGCCACCAATGCCAAGACCAAGGCAAAAGATGTGGCGCTCGCTAGCATGATGACGAGGGTGGAGATCATGAAGGTAGACTTGAGCACGGTGTCCCCGAGGAAGAGGCCTTGGTTCGAGAAGATGCAGGCCAACATGCTCAAGTTCGATGACGAGTGATCTGTGGCAGAGAGCGCCATCCTTTTTTTGTATGCCGGCAAGTGTGTTGGCATGACCACGGCCGAGATGGCGTGGTTGAACTCCCGCCCCTTTTTTGTGCGCTGGTATGTGTGCCGGCCGCTGGCAAGCAGTGTTCAAGAAAGCGTTTTTAAGCGACGCTTAAGCGCTGAGCGATGGCAAACCGCTTCGCTTTTGCCCTAAGCGGTAGATTAAACGTTTTTTTCTTAAATTTGACCAAAATTTGGTTGTTTTTGAACTGGTTTTGCTTGTCTGCTTGCGCAATAATGGCAATATGTCATTTATCTTATTATTAGGCTTTATTTGGGAACTATTTCCTTCATATTCTGGCAAAATTCTGGCACATGATCTCTATTAGGTTATGACTATTTAAACTGAACTGCATTTTAGTTGTTATTTTGCTTGCTATGTGAACCTGATGTCTATTTGCTATGGCGTGAATTGTATTTTAGATGCTATATCAATTATCCATGTGTCATGTTTCCTATTTTACTGTGTATATTGTTCAAAATCTGTCAAATTCTAGCCAATTTCAAAAAACGCTTAAGCGCGCTTAAGCTGTGCTTAAGCGCCCATTGCTCTAAGCTGTGGCCTTCCGCTTCGCTTACGCTTTCCGCTTTTTTGAACATTGCTGGCAAGTGCACCAGCATGAACTGTGTGGTGGTTTTTTTGAGGCTGGCATGGTGCCGGCATGAACTCTGGGCGATGGCATGGCCGCTGGCATGATCTATGACCGCGGGTGTCGTGGGAAACGACTATCTATGGGACCGAACGGGTCCCTTTGCCATTCGGCTCAGGGGACATGCATGGGACAAAGAGCAAGTTTTTAGTAAGTGCAAGAACACGCGGGGGATTTATCCAGGTTCGGGCCGCTATGAGCGTAAAACCCTACTCCTGCTCTGTGGTTGATCGTATATGAACTCTGGTTACAGGGAGCGCAATTTTCCGGCAAGGTGCTCGGGAAAATGCAGCTACGGCGTGTAATTGAGTTGGGTGTCGACCGTTCTACCTGTAGCCGTGGGCCTCCTTTTATAGGCCAAGGGGTTACCACAATGGCTAATACGGTCATTACAGAGTATGAACAGTGACTTGCACCGTCATCACGTCTATCTTCCAACGGGGTAAGACAAACGCATTTAATGCACCGTTAGGTGCTACGTCGGGGAGGCGAGGCCTTGGGCAAAAAATCTGTACCACCGGTCCTGGCGCCCTTCTGTAATCTCGACACGTCCCAGGGATGGGTGTCATTAAAGTTAATCTTGGTGTGGCGTGCTGACACGTGCCTTGGCCGGCCATGTTGACTGCCTGCCCACTCGACACCTAGCCCTCGAGCCTATCTGGTCGATGGTGAGGTGGAGCGGTAACGGGACAGAACAAACCTGCTGGCACGGAGCTTGCCGGCAAGGGAGCTTGCCGGCAACCATAGCCTTGGTCTTCACCTTGCCAGGGCGAAGCTTGCCGGCAAGAACAGCGTCGATCTTCAGTACTTAGAATAGTACTTCTCGATGACCTGCCTTGAGGTCTTCTTCACGGTCTTGGTGTTGAGTCTTGAGTCGTAGTTATCCTCTTGGTGCCGCAATGTCCCAGAACGTAGCGGCGACGTCCAACAACGGCGCGGGGAGGCATACGCCGCGACCATTGCAAGATGGGCACGACACGCTCCCCCACGTTGCTGGCGGTTCCAGACGACCGCAAGGCGGGATCCCCGTGCAGCAACTTCCGATTGCTCACGGAGCGCCACCGCTACCACCACGTCCGCCTGTTGGCGAGCATGAGCCGCGGCGGCACGGACGTAACGAAGCTCCTTCTGGCTCTGCCAGGAGCCGAGCGACGCCTCGTTCTGTGCTCCCAGCCATGCCAACCACGTCGGCGGAGGCCATGGCACGGGTTCAAATACTTTTGAACTTCCCGCCAAGCCCAGACAAGATGGACGAATGGAGAGCTACCATTCAGAGTCTCATCAGTTTTGCCGATCCCAGCAAAACACAAGACGTGGAGCCCTCGCGGCGACCACCCACCATGTTGGCGGGACCATCCGGCTACCTTGCCGGAGACGCCGCGCAAACGGTGCAGTCGCCTCGGCACCCCCCACCGTCACAGCGGCCAGCTCGCCGATCAGACGACCATGACGTGATGTCTATGGCTTCGTCAGATCCGCGGTGCCGCCAAGATCAGCGCCAAGTGCTCCGCGAGCGGTGCGACGAAGACGCCCGCACGAATATCGAGCGGCGCCGGGAAGCACATCGTCAATCTGACGACCGTGCCAGGCCGGCAGTGAACGTGCTCGCTCCGGTAGCCGCTGGGTACTTGCCCTACGATGTGGGGTGCCCAGCATTTACTCGTGAGCTGCGGTAAGTTCGCTGGCCGTCCACCCAAGCCTTCAAGCCGGAGCTGCCCGACAAGTACGACGGCAATCTCAATCCAGCCGAGTTCCTTGGCATCTACACCATCGCGGTGGAGGCTGCCGGGGGACGGGACGAGAAAGTGCACGCCAACTACTTCCCGTTGGCGCTCCGGCCCAACATCAGGTCGTGGTTGATGAACCTGCCTGAGGGCTCCATTTCTTCTTGGGCGGATCTGTGCCATCATTTCGTTGGCGCTTACCAGGGTGGCCACAAGCTCCCAGGTCAGCCCAGCGATTTGCAGGTGATCCCCCAAAGGGATGGAGAGAACCTCCGCAAGTACATACAACGGTTCAGCCGTGTGCACCACAACATCCCCGACATCCATCCCGCAGCTGTCGTTGCCGCGTTCCACACGAATGTGCGCAACCGCAGGATGCGGTCTGAGATGAATGTCGAGCAGGTCAAGACCATCAATGATCTGTATGCCTTGACGGATAGGTGTGCACGTGCTGAGGAAGGGAGGCGACTCCCCGGGGGAGATGCGGGTGCAGACGTCGATTCCGAGGATGATGACGCATCAACCCCACAGAAGAAGAACAGGAAGCGCAACAGAAAACGCAAGAACAAGACTGTACTGGTCGTCGAGAGCTCCGGCGACGCCAATGCCACCAAGAAGCTGAAGGCAGACATCCCCGTCAAGGAGGTTGCCGGGTGCGATGCTTGCCGGGAAGCTGCGGCAGGCGAGAAGGCCGGCAAGACCGGCGGGCCGTACTGCAAGATCCACCGCACCAAGGGCCACAACCTCCAGCAATGCCGGCAAGTAGAGCAGCTTGCCGAAAAACAGAAGCAAGAGTACGAGAAGCGTGACAAGGAGAAGGCCCAAGATGGTGCTAGTGGGTCCGGCAAGCAAGACCATGGTAGCCGCGGAGGGCGCCGTGGCAAGGCCAAGCAGCCAAAAGAGAAGGCTGCTCAGGGCCAGCAAGAAGAGGATGATAGTGATGAAGACGGAGGCGGGTCCGGCAAGGAGTTCCAAAATGCGATGGATGCCATGTGTGTTGACGGAGGCGCATCTTTGCACTCCTCGCACCAGCAACTAAAGCAGTGGATCCGCGAAGTCAATGCAGCGGAGCCGGTGATGGAGGCACAGAAGCCACTCAAGTGGTCGCACACGCCCATCATCTTTGACGCCGAGGACCACCCTGATCGCACCACTGCGGTCAGGTGTTTGCCGTTGTTGGTTTCACCAATGCTACTTGTAGTCTGCGTTGGTATTTCCCCGAAGAGGAGAGGATGATGCAGTACAGTAGAGATAAGTATTTCCCTCAGTTAAGAACCAAGGTTATCAATCCAGTAGGAGCACCAAGCAAAATTCCTTTGAAACGCACCTGCACACACAAGAGCAAACACTTGCACCCAACGCAAATAAGAGGGTTGTCAATCCCCTTAGCGGTTACTTGCAAGGATTAAAACTTATAGAGGTAAATTGCTAAACTAAAATACTAATAAAAATAAAAGTAAATAAATTACAGCAAGGTATTTTTGGGTTTTTAATATGATAAAGATAGACCCGGGGGCCATAGTTTTCACTAGAGGCTTCTCTGTCGAGCGCAGAAACATACGATGGGTAAAAAAATTACTGTTGGGCAATTGACAGAATAGCAAATAATTATGACGGATTCATGGCAATGATCATGTATATAGGCATCACGTCCGAGACAAGTAGACCGACTCCTGCCTGCATCTACTACTATTACTCCACCCATCGACCGCTATCCAGCATGCATCTAGGGTATTAAGTATGAAACAGAGTAACGCCTTAAGCAAGATGACATGATGTAGAGAAGAAAATTCAAGTAATATGAATAAACCCCAACTTTTTATCCTTAATGGCAGCAATACAAATACGTGTCATGTCCCTTTCTGTCACTGGGATTGAGCACCGCAAGATTGAACCCATCACAAATCACCTCTCCCATTGCAAGATAAATCAATCTAGTAGGCCAAACTAAACCGATAGATCGGAGAGAAATACAAAGCTATAACAATCATGCATAAAAGAGTTTAGAGAAGACTCAAATATTTCTCATGAATAATCTGATCATAAACTCACAATTCATCGGATCCCAACAAACACACCGCAAAAGAAGATTACATCGGATAGAACTCCAAGAACATCAAGGAGAACATTGTATTGAAGATCAAAGAGAGAAAGAAAGAAGAAGCCATCTAGCTACTAGCTATGGACCCATAGGTCTGTGGTAAACTACTCACACATCAACGGAAGGGCAGCAAGGTTGATGTAGAAGCCCTCCGTGATCGATTCCCCCTCCGGCAGAGTACCGGAAAAGGCCTCCAGATGGGATTGCGGAAGAATAGAGACTTGCGGCGGCGGAAAGGTTATTTCTTCTGGCTCCCTGGGGGTTTCCCAACATTTGTGAATTTATATAAGTGGAATTAGGTCAAACGGAGTCATGTGGGCCCCACAAGGCAGCACGGCACGCCCCCCTAGGGCGCGCCCTAGTGCCTTGTGGAGTCCTCGTGAGGCTTCTGGCCTCCTCCCGAAGCTTCCAAGGGTTCTTTTGTCCAGAAAAAAATCTTCAAAAAGTTTCGTGGAATTTGGACTTCATTTGGTACTGTTTCTCTGAAAAGCCAAAAACAAGCAGAAAACAGCAACTGGCACTGGGCACTAGGTTAATAGGTTAGTCCCAAAAAATGATATATAATTGCATATAAAAACATCCAAGATTGATACTATAATAGCATGGAACAATCAAAAAAATTAGATACGTTGGAGACGTATCATACTCCTTCTTCGCCGCTTACTTCTATTGCGGGTTTGTTTCTCCTTTCTCTGAGTTCTTCCGTGAAATCATGTGTACGTACGGGTTCCATCTCCTAGACTTCACACCGTACGCCGTGACCTGCCTGGCTGTTTTCGTGCATTTCTGTGAAAACTTTGTTGGAGTAATGCCCAGCGCAGCTCTGTTCCGCCACTATTTCATCCCCCGCATCGAGGCGGACACCCTCTCCGATTGCATTGCTTGGATTCCCAGGGACGGGGACGCTTATCTCCCTGGGTTATTTAACCGGGAATGGAGCGAATGGCGCGGAGAGTGGTGCTGGATCAAGGACGACAGGTTCCCTGACTTCTGCAAGCTCAAAACGAAGAAGGTGAGGCGCGTCAAGAGCTGGGACCACTTTGACGACAAGGATGCCCAGCTCGAAATCGCCACGACCCGGATTCTCCGTCTTAGGGCTGCCGGCCTCACCATCGGGATGGTGGGCACCGATTTTCTCCGCTGCCGTATTACCCCTCTTCAGGACAGAGGAAGGCCTGCTTGGGATTACCAGAACGCGGCCGATATCATGCGGGTGAACACATGGCTTCACACCAACCTGACGGTAATGCACCACGCGGCTTTCTATGGCATGTTCTTTCGCACCAGCGGCAAGTTTAACTGGCCAGCAAGCGTGGTGCTGCTGTGTAACAATTCCGCCAAGGATGCCATCATCGCCATGATGCCATCTTGCAACGCCCAAGGTGTCGAGGGGAGTTGGCAAGCACCACCCAAAGATGCGGTGAGAGGATGGTTCGATACGCTAGTGGAGAAGCCCATCCGGGAGGAGACGGATTTCTTCCGCGACACCACCCAGGTGGAGTTGGAATATATTGCCAGGAGAGCGGCGGAAGCAAAATTGGCTAGGGATGCCGGCGGCTCCGGCTCTGTGGCATCTAATGCTAGGAGGGAAATGAGGAGGGGCCGGCAAGCGAGCCGCCGGAAGAGTCTGCCGAGAGGCGAGAGCAACTTGCCGGAGGTCAGAGTAAAGAGGTCGCTGAGGGGCAGGCACTCAAGGAACCCCTTGCTCCGGCAAGGAGGACTCGTGTCCTCCGGAGAGCCGTTTCTGGGGAGCCGGTTCGCTCTTCGCCCTCGGGTGAGGAGGTTGCCGGTGGGGAAGCGACCGGTGAGGTTGCCGGGCGACGAGGAACTCAACGCCAAACCCCTCAACAGCAGCAGACGCGGCGTACTTCTTCGAAGAGTACAGCCGTGCCGGTGGCCAGAGCGGCCGGGTCGTCTCGTCCTGCTGCGCCTGTGGCAACCAAACGGGCCATGAATTCTTCCCAGTCGCCCCCCTCGAGCGGCAGGCCCGGAGGCTTGTATGATCTCTCCACCCTTAGCGACGAAGAGGAGGAAGAGGAGTATATATCCCCAATTCCCTTCATTCAGTTCTTGGTTTCTTGCCTGCATTAACCTGACTTGCTTCGCCTTGCCTTGGTTGACAGTGACAGGGAAACCCTAGCGCAAAGGATGGCCAAGAGGCCGAGGACTAGAGCAAAAGAGGAGCCGGCAACAAGCATGGCGCCAGACGACGACACCTCGGAAACCAGCCCCCAGCGCAGCCCCCAGCGTGAGGCCACTATTCACTTTCTTTGGCAAGCATAGGTGTTGAGATGTTCACTGCTGACATCGGCACGGGAGCAGGAGAAGAACGTCTCGAGAAGGAACGCCCGGAAGCTGATCCAACTGGGACGTCTCCATCAGCCGTTCCCCCAGCAAGCGGTTCTCCGGCAAGGACCCCCACAGGTGAGGCCATTCACACTGATGATGTACCGGCAAGCGTGGCTGCCGGCAACCAGGCGACGACAACCGAAGTTGCCGGGGATGAGATTATCCCTCCTCAACAGCCCCAGCCTGGTACGTCTTCTACCGTCGAGTCGCTTTTTCTTTTGACCTTCTCTTTTTTTTTGTTTTCTTGAACTTGATCTGAGTCTTGATTTTCTCTCCTCCCCATCCTTTCAGATTTCCCTTTATCTGATGATATGGACGTCGATTCCACCATTGAGGAGATCGCGAAGGATGCCGCCAACGAAACTAGCAACATTGATGCTGGTGAGGCCATCAGGATGACTGACGAGGAGATCGCCAAGGCTGCTCACGAAGAGGCCACCACGGGTGTTGCTGAGGAAGGCAGTAATCAGAACGTCGAGGCCACCGAAGACATCCCTGTCTCAGGAGCGCCAAGCACTCACTTGGCTAGGAGGGTGATCTTGGCCGGCAAGGCGGTCGCTGATGACCCACAAGTATAGGGGATCAATCATAGTTCTTTCGATAAGTAAGAGTGTCGAACCCAACGAGGAGCAGAAGGAAATGACAAGCGGTTTTCAGCAAGGTATTCTCTGCAAGTACTGAAAGTAGCGGTAACAGATAGTTTTGATAGCAAGATAATTCATAACAAGTAACAAGTAGTAACGGTAACAAAAAGTGCAGCAAGGTGGCCCAATCCTTTTTGTAGCAAAGGACAAGCCGGAACGAACTCGTATAATAAGCAAAGCGTTCTTGAGGACACATGGGAATTTCATCTAGTCACTTTCATCATGTTTGTTTGATTCGCGTTCGCTACTTTGATAATTTGATATGTGGGTGGACCGGTGCTTAGGTGCTGTTCTTACTTGAACAAGCCTCCCACATATGATTACCCCCTCTCGCAAGCATCCGCAACTACGAAAGAAGAATTAAGATAACTCTATAACCATAGCATGAAACATATGGATCCAAATCAGCCCCTTACGGAATAGCGCATAAACTAGGGTTTAAGCTTCTGTCACTCTAGCAACCCATCATCTAATTACTACTCCACAATGCCTTCCCTTAGGCCCAAAGATGGTGAAGTGTCATGTAGTCGATGTTCACACAACACCACTAAAGGAAGCAACAACATACATATCATCAAAATATCGAACGAATACCAAATTCACAAGATTACTTATGACAAGACTTCTCCCATGTCCTCAAGAACAAAAGTAACTACTCACAAATCATATTCATATTCAAGATCAGAGGGTATTGAATAGCATTAAGGATCTGAACATATAATCTTCCACCAAATAAACTAACTAGCATCAACTACAAGATGTAATCAACACTACTAGCAACCCACGGGTACCAATCTGAGGTTTTGAGACAAAGATTGAATACAAGAGATGAACTAGGGTTTGAGATGAGATGGTGCTGGTGAAGATGTTGATGAAGATTGGTCCTCCCATGATGAGAGGATCGTTGGTGATGTCGATGGCTTCGATTTCCCCCTCCCGGAGGGAAGTATCCCCGATGGAATCGCTCCGCCGGAGAGCAAAATAGCTCTTGCCCAGGTTCCGCCTCGAGACGGCAGCGCTTCGTCCTGAAAGTCTTCTCATTATTTTTTTCTAGGGCAAATGGCCTTATATAGCAGAAGGAGGGATCCAGGCGCCAGCTGTGGGCCCCACAAGGCATCAGAGCGCGCCCAGGGGGGCCGCGCCCTGTTGCCTTGTGGGCAACTGGTGGGTCCCCTCTGGTATTTCTTTTCTCCAATATTTTTTATATATTCAATAAAAAATCTCTGTGAAATTTCAGGTCAATTGGAGCTCTGTAGAATAGGTATCTCTGATGTGGCTATTTCAGGTCCAGAATTCCAGCTGCCGGCATGCTCCCTCTTCATGTAAATCTTGCAAATTAAGAGAGAAAGGCATAAGAATTGTACTGTAAAGTGAAATAATGATTAAAAACATAATAATTAACAGTAGGAAATCATGATGCAAATTGGACGTATCAACTCCCCCAAGCTTAGACCTCGCTTGCCCTCAAGCGAAAAGTCGAAATCGATAATCATGACCACATGTTTAGAGAGAGAGAGACGTCGATAAAAATAAAATACGGACATGGAGCATCATGATCCTTATTATAACAACAATATATCATCATAAAACTTCTCATGAAAAAGTGACAATTCATCCACAAGTTAAAGTATGAACCATAAACCGAATTGAAAACTAACAAACTATGATCTCAGTCACCGAAGCAATTGCAATTCATCATATTATCAGAAAGAGTCTATGTAAGAGCTTTGTCTAGCAAGTTCACATACTCAACTATCATTTAGTCTTCTATGATTGCTAACACTCATGTCATACTTATGGAGCAAAAGTTTCAGTCGAACACATAGAAAGATAGGGGCTTATAATTTCGCCTCCCAACGTATTTACCTCAAGGGTAATGTCAACAATAATAACTCATGATCACCTACATTCAACTGGATATATATGCATGGATCAATCCCCACCACATGATGTTTGCCAAAAGAGAAAATAAAAACGGAATAGAGGAGAATACTATTGACTCTTGCATGAAAGTAAATACATAAAGTAAAAGATAGGCCCTTCGCAGAGGGAAGCAGAGGTTGTCATGCGCTTTTTGTTTTTGGATGTGCAAGCTCTTAATGTAAAGGAACGTCACTTTATATTGCCCCTTGTGATAGCGACCTTTATTATGCAGTTTGTCGCTTTTATTGCTCCACCATCACAAGATCGTACAAAGCTTATTTTCCCTTACAATAAAAGTTCATACATATTTAGGAGCAATTTTTATTGCTTTTGCACCGATGACAACTTACTTGAAGGATCTTATTCAATCCATAGGTAGATATAGTGGTCTCTCATGACATAAAACTGGGTTTAAGGGTTTTGGATGCACAAGTAGTATCTCTACTTGGTGTGGATTTTTTGGCTAGCAAAGATAGGGGCAAACACCACATGTTAGAGGATCCAAAACAATATAACTTCTATGTGAATATAAGCAAACATAACCCATTACGTTGTCTTCCTTGTCCAACGTCAACTAATTGACATAGAATATTTGATGGGGGCTCACAATCATAAAAGATGTCCAAGATAGTGTATTTATATGTGAGACCTCTCTTCCTTTATTACTTTTTCATGAATTGCTACAATGACCAATGCTATGTTTGTCAACTTCCAACAAGTTTTATCAATTATACTTCTTTTATGGGAATTCATCACTCCCCATGGGATTAGCATATGATCTTATTTTTATTCTTTCTTTATTTCTAAGATTGGATCATCAAAAGCAAAACACTCAACTCAAACTACTCTTTATTATATAACTTTCACACACGATTACATAGATAGATAGATCACAAAGCAAGCACTCGAAACTAAATCATACTAAAACTTTATTCCTCTAAATCACGAAATAACTAAGGATTGAACTAAGATAGATAATGATGATGAAAAAGTGATGGTGATACGATACCGGGGCGCCTCCCCCAAGCTTGGCACAAGCCAAGGGGAGTGCCCATACCCATGTACTCAAGTCTCCTTCTTTGATGATGGTGGTGATGGTGAGGTAGGCTTGTCCTCCATCTTCCAAGGCATAGGCTCTCCATCATAAAAGGACGAACATGTTTCTGGAGTCCTCAAATTTGCAGCTAAACTCATACCTGTGAACTTGGCCTCATACTCAAAATTTTGGTTTTGTAGATCATATATTTGGGCCTGAAGATAATCAATCCGATCATTGAGCTTGAAGATGACGTCCCCAATATTCTTGCCGTCCACCTTGTGCTCACGGATGAATTCCGTGATCATGGAGTGGTTAGCACAAAGTCCGTGCTCCACCATGCCCTGGCACTTGAAGATCTCCTGTTCCACCGCTTCCAGCCTGGCCTTCTCGCTCCCGGTCTTCTTAGGTCCTTGAACGTCCCGGATGTGGAGCACCCCTCACACATCTCAATGGCTTGAGGGTGCTTCATCACCTCCGGTAGGTACGGGTTGATGACCTTCTCATAGAACTTGTCCTTGGACGAGCTTGGAGACGTCATGGCGACCTAGATCTGCAGAAAAATAGCCCGAAACAAGAACAGAGGAGAAACTTGCGATGCGGTGGTCAAAACATACGGGAGTATATATGAAGAATTTTTATCTTGCAAAACAAGCATATGGGAAGAAAACGGAGTCGGGAAGGCACACGTGGGGCCCACAAGGCATCACGGTGCGCCCCTGGGGGGGTCGTGCCCTGTTGCCTTGTGGGCAACACGTGGGTCCCCTTGGCTGTTTCTTATTTTTGTAATTTTTCTAATATTCCAAAACTGACAAAAATAATTTTTATGGAATTTTTGGAGTCGATTTACTTACCGTATCACATACCTACCCCTTTTCAGGGTTCTGGAGCGTTACGGAAGGACTCTTCGATGTGCTCTTCTGGTGTCATTGTTTCAATAATATTAGTTTCAACATTAATGGTAGTACCTGAGATAATGCTTAATTCTTTGTCCATTCACCACTCTCGGATTGTTGCCTTCGGAGTTATTTATTTTGATGGCTCCGGAGCGATAAACTTCTTCGATGACATATGGCCCCTCCCATTTAGAGAGATGTTTTCCTGCAAAAAATCTTAAATGAGAATTGTATAATAAAACATGATCACCTACTTTGAATTCCCATTTTTGAATTCTCTTGTCATGCCATCTTTTAACTTTTTCTTTAAACAACTTGGCATTTTCGTATGCTTGGGTTCTCCATTCATCTAGAGAGCTAATATCAAATAACCTCTTCTCACCGGCAAGTTTAAAATCATAATTGAGTTCTTTAATTGCCCAATAAGCTTTATGTTCTAGTTCAAGAGGTAAATGACATGCTTTTCCATAAACCATTTTATACGGAGACATACCCATAGGATTTTTATATGCAGTTATGTAAGCCCATAATGCATCATCGAGTTTCTTAGACCAATTCTTTCTGGATCTATTAACGGCCTTTTACAAAATCAATTTTATTTATCTATTAGTTAATTCAACTTGACCACTAGACTGAGGATGATAAGGAGATGCAATTCTATGGTTAACATCATATTTAGCAAGCAACT
The DNA here is from genome assembly GCA_039707655.1 of Elymus sibiricus. Taxonomy (NCBI): domain Eukaryota; kingdom Viridiplantae; phylum Streptophyta; class Magnoliopsida; order Poales; family Poaceae; genus Elymus; species Elymus sibiricus. The sequence goes on from CM077670.1 coordinate 110,970,895, forward strand.
TACGGAAAGCACCATGAATAAAATGTGAACCACCATCAGTCATTAAATATCTAGGGACTCCAAACCTTGGGAAAATAACTTCTTTAAGTATTTTAATAGAAGTGTTATGATCAGCACTACTAGTTGGAATAGCTTCTACCCACTTAGTAACGTAATCAACAGCAACTAAAATATGAGTATACCCGTTGGATTTAGGAAAAGGTCCCATATAATTGAAACCCCAAACATCAAATGGTTCAATAACAAGTGAATAATTCATAGGCATTTCCTGACGTCTACCAATATTAACAATTATTTGACATTCATCACAAGAGAGGACAAAGTTACGTGCATCCTTGAAAAGAGTAGGCCAATAAAAACCAGATTGTAATACCTTGTGTGCAGTTCGGTATCCCGCATGGTGTCCTCCATATGCCTCGGAGTGGCACTTACGTAGGATTTGTTCATGTTCATGCTCAGGTATACAACGTCTAATAATACCATCTACTCCTTCTTTATATAAGTGTGGGTCATCCCAAAAGTAATGTCTTAAATCAAAGAAGAACTTTTTCTTTTGTTGATATGTAAAGCTAGGTGGTATGTATTTAGCAACAATGTAATTAGCATAGTCTGCATACCAAGGAGTATTACGAGAAGCATTTATCACAGCTAATTGTTCATCAGGAAAATCATCAATAATAGGAAGTGGGTCATCAAGAACATTTTCCATTCTAGACAAATTATCAGCCACGGGATTCTCAGCTCCCTTTCTATCAATAATATGCAAATCAAATTCTTGTAGCAAAAGAACCCACCTAATAAGTCTAGGTTTAGCATCTTTCTTTTCCATAAGGTATTTAATAGCAGCATGATCAGTGTGAATAGTAACTTTGGAATCAACAATATAAGATCTAAATTTATCACATGCAAACACAATTGCTAAAAATTCTTTCTCAGTAGTAGCATAATTTCTTTGAGCACTGTCTAGAGTTTTACTAGCATAATGGATAACATTCAATTTCTTATCAACTCTTTGTCCTAGAACAGCACCTACAACATAATCACTAGCATCACACATAATTTCAAAGGGTAGGTTCCATTCAGGTGGTTGAACAATAGGTGCAGTAATTAAGGCTTTCTTAAGTATTTCAAAGGCTTCTACACAATCATCATCAAAAACGAATGGAACATCTTTTTGCAAGAGATTGGTAAGAGGTCTAGAAATTTTAGAGAAGTCTTTTATAAACCTTCTATAGAAACCAGCATGACCAAGGAAACTTCTTATACCTTTGATATCTTTAGGACATGGCATTTTCTCAATAGCATCAACTTTAGCTTTATCAACTTCAATACTTCTTTTAGAAATTTTATGCCCAAGGACTATACCTTCATTCACCATAAAGTGGCACTTCTACCAATTCAAGACAAGATTAGTTTCTTCACTACTCTGCAAAACTCGATCAAGGTTGCTCAAGCAATCATCAAAAGAAGTTTCGTAAATGGAGAAATTATCCATGAAAACCTCAACAATCTTTTCACAAAAGTCAGAGAATATAGCAGTCATACATCTTTGAAAGGTAGCAGGTGCATTACATAAACCAAAAGTCATACGACGATAAGCATAAGTTCCAAAAGGACAAGTAAAGGTGGTTTTCTCTTGATCTTCAGGTGACACATGTATTTGAGAGAAACCAGAATAACCATCTAGAAAACAAAAGTGTGTATGCTTAGACAATCTTTCTAACATTTGATCAATAAAAGGCAAGGGGTAATGATCTTTTCTAGTAGCTTTATTTCATTTCCTGAAATCAATTACCATCCTATAACCAGTTACAATTCTTTGTGGGATAAGTTCATTTTTATCATTAGGAACAACGGTAATACCTCCTTTCTTAGGAACACAATGAACAGGACTTACCCATCTACTATCAGCTATGGGATAAATTATACCTGCTTCCAGAAGCTTTAATATTTCAGTTCTTACCACATCCTTCATTCTAGGATTCAGCCTTCTTTGATGATCAACAACGGGTTTAGCATCTGGCTCCATATGAATTTATGCTGACATAAAGTGAGACTAATGCCCTTAAGATCATCGAGAGTATATCCAATAGTGGCATGGTGCTTCTTCAGAGTTTTAAGTAATCTCTTCTCTTCATGCTCTGAAAGGTTGGCACTAATAATAACTGGATATATCTTCTTTTCATCAAGATAAGCATATTTAAGAGTATAAGGTAATTGCTTTAAATCAAACACAGGATCTCCCTTGGGTGGAGGTGGATCTCCCAAGGTTTCAACAGGCAAATTATGTTTAAGGATAGGTGCTTGTTTAAAGAATAATTCATCTATTTCATTTCTTTCATTCATATTCATGTCATTCTCATGCTCAAGCAAATATTGTTCTAATGGATCGGTAGGAGGCACAGCAATAGAAGCAAGACCAATAATTTCATATTTATTGGGTAATTCTTTATCATGAGGCTGTCTACGAAACTTAGAGAAATTAAACTCACGAGACATCTCACCAAAATTAACACTAACAATTTCTTTAGTGCAATCAATCTTAGCATTAACAGTATTCAAGAAGGGTCTACCAAATATAATGGGACAAAAATCATCTTGTGGTGATCCAAGAACAAGAAAATCAGTAGGGTGTTTGATCTTACCACACAAGACTTCAACATCTCTAACAATCCCAAGTGGTGCAATAGTATCTCTGTTTGCAAGCTTAATAGTAACATCAATATCTTCAATCTCAACAGGTGCAATATCATTCATAACTTCTTGATAGAGAGTAAACAGAATAGCACTCACACTAGCACCAATATCACATAAACCATGATAGCAATGATCTCCAATTTTAACAGAAATAACAGGCATGCCAACTATAGGTTTGTTTTTATCTTTAGGGTCTGGCTTGGCAATTCTAGTTGCTTCATCACAGAAATATATGACATGCCCATCAATATTATCAACCAAAAGATCTTTAACCATGGCGACACTAGGTTCAACTTTAATTTGTTCAGAAGGTCTAGGTGCTCTAATATTACTCTTATTAACCACAGTTGAAGCTTTAGCATGTTCCCTAATCCTAACAGGGAAAGGAGGTTTCTCAATATAAGAAGTAGGCACAACTGGATCAACATGGTAAACAATTGTTTCTTCTTTAACTTTAACAGGTTCTTCTTTCAATTCAATAGGTGGGTGATATTTAAACCATTTCTCCTTAGGGAGATCAACATGAGCAGCAAAAGATTCACAAAAGGTAGCTACTACCTCAGAGTCAAGTCCATATTTAGTACTAAACTTACGAAAAGCATCAGTTTCCATAAAAGATTTAACACAATTAAACTCAAGATTTATACCTGACTCATTACCTTTGTCGATTTCCCAATATTCATAATTTTGTTTAATTCTTTCAAGAAGATCCCATCTGGATTCAATAGTTCTCTTCATAAAGGAACCAGCAGAAGAGGTATTGAGCATGGATTGATCATTATGAGAAGGCCGAGCATAAAAGTTTTGAAGAATTATTTCTCTTGAGAGCTCATGATTGGGGCATGTGTGCAACATATACTTAAGCCTCCCCCAAGCTTGAGCGATACTTTCTCCTTCACGAGGCCAAAAATTATATATATAATTCCGATCACGATGAACCAAATGCAAAGGATAAAATTTCTGGTGGAATTCCAGCTTCAACCGGTTCCAGTCCCATGTTTCAGTATCATCGGATAGCCTATACCATATCAATGCCTTTCCCTCCAAAGATAAAGGGAATACTTTCTTCTTAACTCCATCTCCGAATAAACCTGCAAGCTTAAACAATCCACAAAATTCATCCACATAGATCAAGTGCATATCGGGATGTACCGTTCCATCTCCTGCATAAGGATTAGCTAGCAGTTTCTCTATCATACCCGAAGGAATTTCATAATAAATATTTTCAGTAGGTTCAATAGGTTGAGGAGCAACTCTTATTGCTTCCGGTCGAGATGAAGATACCCCGAACAAGCCCCTCAAAGGATTACTTTCCATAGTGACAAGTGACAATAAATTTCAGCACGTAATATAAATGTTTCCTTACCACATTCCACTCACCAAAGGCGCTTCACTCCCTGGCAACGGCGCCAGAAAAGAGTCTTGATGACCCACAAGTATAGGGGATCAATCGTAGTCCTTTCGATAAGTAAGAGTGTCAAACCCAACGAGCAGCAGAAGGAAATGACAAGCGGTTTTCAGCAAGGTATTCCTTGCAAGTACTGAAAGTAGCGGTAACAGATAGTTTTGATAGCAAGATAATTCGTAACAAGTAACAAGTAGTAACGGTAACAAAAAGTGCAGCAAGGTGGCCCAATCCTTTTTGTAGCAAAGGACAAGCCGGAACGAACTCGTATACTAAGCAAAGCGTTCTCGAGGACACATGGGAATTTCATCTAGTCACTTTCATCATGTTTGTTTGATTCACATTCGCTACTTTGATAATTTGATATGTGGGTGGACCGGTGCTTGGGTGCTGTTCTTACATGAACAAGCCTCCCACTTATGATTACCCCCTCTCGCAAGCATCCGCAACTATGAAAGAAGAATTAAGATAACTCTAACCATAGCATGAAACATATGGATCCAAATCAGCCCCTTACGGAATAGCGCATAAACTTGGGTTTAAGCTTCTATCACTCTAGCAACCCATCATCTAATTACTACTCCACAATGCCTTCCCTTAGGCCCAAAGATGGTGAATGATACGTCTCCAACGTATCTATAATTTTTCATTGTTCCATGCTGTTATATTATCAATCTTGGATGTTTTTATATGCATTTACAGCAATTATATATCATTTTTTCGGACTAACTTATTAACTTAGTGCCCAGTGCCAGTTGTTGTTTTCTGCCTGTTTTTTGTTTTACAGAATATCAATACCAAACGAAGTCCAAATGCCACGAAACTTTTTGGAGATTTTTTTCTGGACAATACCAACACTAGAAGCTTCGGGAGAAGACCAGACGCCAGAGGAGGTGGCCACGAGCCACCAGGGCGCGCCTGGGGGGGCAGGCGCGCCCTGGTGCCTCGTGGGCCCACCTCAGCTCCGTTTGACCTAATTCCACCAATATAAATTCCCAAAAATTGGGAAACCAACAGGGGAGTCCACGAAATACTTTTTCCGCCGGCGCAAGTTTCTATTCTCGAGAGATCCCATCCGGAGGCCTTCTCCGGCACTCCGCCGGAGGGGGAATCGATCTCGGAGGGGCTCTACGTCAACCTTGCTGCCCTTCCGATGATGCGTGTGTAGTTTACCACAGACCTTCGGGTCCATAGTTAGTAGCTAGATGGCTTCTTCTCTCTTTTTGATCTTCAATACAATGTTCTCCTCGATGTTCTTGGAGTTCTATCCGATGTAATCACTTTTTGCGGTGTGTTTGTTGGGATCCGATGAATTGTGAGTTTATGATCAGATTATCCATGAATATCATTTGAGTCTTCTCTGATCTCTTTTATGCATGATTATTATAGCTTCGTATTTCTTCTCTGATCTATTGATTTGGTTTGGCCAACTAGATTGATTTATCTTGCCATGCGAAGAGGTGCTTTGTAATGGGTTCGATCTTGCGGTGCTCAATCCCAGTGACAGAAAGGGACATGACACGTATGTATCGTTGCTATTAAGGGTAAAAAGATGGGGTTTATTCATATGTGAGTTTATCTTGTCTACATCATGTCATCTTGCTTAAGGCGTTACTCCGTTCTTTATGGACTTAATACACTAGATGCATGCTGGATAGCGGCCGATGTGTGGAGTAATAGTAGTAGATGCAGGCAGGAGACGGTCTACTTGTCTCGGAAGTGATGCCTATATACATGATCATTGGCTTGGATATCGTCATGATTATTTGCTTTTCTATCAATTGCCCAACAGTAATTTGTCTACCCACCGTATGCTATTTTCTTGAGAGAAGCCTCTAGTGAAAACTATGGCCCCCGGGTCTATCTAAATCATATACTAGAACCCTAAAAATACTTGTTGCACCTTTTCTTTATTTATTTTATTTTGTATTTTTTGTTTCTATCTATCTATCACATACAATTTAATCTTGCAACTTACCGCCGAGGGATTGACAACCTCTTGTTTACGTTGGGTGCAAGGATTTGTTGTTTTGTGTGCAGGTGCTGCTAACGAGGTGTTGCGTGATTCTCCCACTGGATTGATAACCTTGGTTTCATAACTGAGGGAAATACTTATCTCTACTGTACTGCATCTCCCTTCCTCTTCAGGGAATTACCAACGCAGCTCACAAGTAGCAGGAAGAATTTCTGGCGCCGTTGCCGGGGAGACATCATCAACATCTATCAAGTACCTACGCATAAAACTCTCATCTCCTTGCATTTACTTTATTTACTTTATTTGTCTTTGCCTCTCGTTTTCATCTCCCCCACTTCTAAAAAGTTTTTACAAAAATACAAAAATATTTTCCTTTTGCCTTTTTCTTGTTTGCTTGTTTGCTTACTTGTTACCTTGTTTGCTTAATCATGATGCCCCAAGAGAATTATCATGATACTTCTTATTATAAAATTTTGTTTGAAATTGAGAAAAATACTAAAGATTACATGACTACGCAGTTTGAGCACAACAATTTTTTTACCGAGGAACTCAAAGAACACTCTACTTTATTGGATGCTATTGCAAAACAACTCGATGATGTTAGTAAACAAGTTGCTAGTCTTCAATCTCAATTTGCTCTTACTGAAAATTTGCTAGGAAAAATTTCTGATGCGCAAGCTACGCTAGTAAATCAAATGCCAGCTAAGCCGGAATCATTAGAACATAGTAATGATGAGGATATTAAAATGATTGGTGTTTCATCTATTGATTCTTTGTTTAGCAAAATTAAACTTGATGAAAAGGGGACTGAAGAAGAGTCAACTTTAGCTAAAGAGCGTCCCCATAATTCGAAGGGTGAAAATCTTGATAAGAAAATTGCTAAAAGTGGGTTTGAAGAGGTAAAAACTTTAAATAGCGATGTGCCCACTCTCTTGGATTACAAAGATTTTAATTATGATAATTGTTCCGTGATTGAGTGCATTTCTTTGTTACAATCCATGTTAAATTCACCCAACGCTTATGAGCAAAACAAGGCTTTTACTAAACACATCGTAGAAGCAATGATGAAAGCGTTAGAAGAAAAGCTAGAACTAGAAATTTAAATTCCTAGAAAATTATATGATGAGTAGGAACCCACCATTAAAGTTAAAATAAAAAATTATGAGTGCAATGCTTTATGTGATTTGGGTGCTAGCGTTTCCACAATTCCAAAATCTCTATGTGATGTGCTATCCAATATAGATGAATGTTCTCTTAATTTGCATCTTGCGGATTCCACTATTAAAAAGCCTTTGGGTAGAATTAATGATGTTCTTATTCTTGCAAATAGGAACTATGTGCCCGTTGATTTTATTGTACTTGACATTGAATGCAATCCTTCTTGCCCCATAATACTTGGTAGACCGTTCTTACGAACCATAGGTGCCTTTATTGACATGAAAGAAGGGAATATAAAATTTCAGTTTCCACTAAAAAAGGGTATGAAACATTTCCCTAGGAAGAAAATTAGAGCACCATATGAATCCATTATGAGGGCCACTTATGGAATCAACTTGAAAGATGACAATACTTGAAATCATGCATTATGCCTAGCTAGGGGCATAAAACAATAGCGCTTGTTGGGAGGCAACCCAATGAATAAAATAATTTTTTACCTTTTTATGTTATTGTGTGTTTTCATATTTATGCTACTGTTATTATTGAGTTTTTGTGTTTTAATTAGTGTTTGTGCCAAGTAGAACCTTTGGGATGATTTGGAAGATAGTATAATTGATGTTGTTTGGAAAACAGAAAGTTTTGCGTCCAGTGCTAGAATTTTGTTTCTGTACTGGAGCGTCATAAAAATCTGAAATTTTTACACCTTATTGGTATTTGAATTTCCCACGTTGTCCTAATTTTTCAGAATTTTTGCAGTTACAAAAGTATATCTTTTAAATAGATTGCTACAGACTGTTCTGTTTTTGACAGATTCTGTTTTTGATGCACTACTTGCTTGTTTTGATGAAACTATGGATTGTATCGGGGGGTATAAGCCATGGAGAAGTTAGAATACAGTAGTTATAATGCAAAAATAAAATATGAATGGGTTTGCAACAGTACTTAAAGTAGTGATTTGTTTTTTTATACTAACGGATCTCACGAAGGTTTTGTTGAGTTTTGTGTGATTGAAGTTTTCAAGTTTTGGGTGAGATCACGATGGATGAAGGAATAAGGAGTGGCAAGAGCCTAAGCTTGGGGATGCCCGAGGCACCCCAAGGTAATATTCAAGGAAGACTCAAGCGTCTAAGCTTGGGGATGCCCCAGAAGGCATCCCCTCTTTCTTCTACCAACCATTGGTAATTTTACTTGGAGCTATATTTTTATTCGTCACATGATATGTGTTTTGCTTGGAGTGTCATGTATTATATGAGTCTTTGCTTTGTTTGCTTTTTAGTTTATCACAATCATCCTTGCTGGACACACCAATTTGAGAGAGCCACACGTTCATCATGATTTGTTAGAATACTCTATGTGCTTCACTTTAATTTTTTGAGCTAGGCAGTTGCTCTAGTGCTTCACTTAACTCTTTTTGAGCACGGTGGTGGCTATATTTTGAAGAAATAAACTCTCATGCTTCACTTATATTATTTTTAGAGTTGATAAGATTGAAATTTTGAAGAAATATGTGCACTCTCATGCTTCACTTAAATCTTTTTGAGAGTTGATAATAATAACGGTAATTTGCACAAGATATGAATTTGGTCCCAAAGTGATGAATATTCAAGAGGGATATAATAAAAACTTTCATATAGATCATTGGATATGATAAGTGTGATTCCTTGCAATAGTTTTGCGATATGGAGATGATGATATGTGAGTCATGTTAGTGAGTAATTGTGATTTAGTAAGAATATTAGTGTTAAGGTTTGTGATTCCCTATGCATGCACATCAAGTCAATAGTTATGCAAAGAAATTATATCCTACTTATGGTGCATTATTCGGTGTTAGTTATGTTCAATGCATGTTTATGACCGTTTTCGCTTTTTGGTTGGTTGCTTCTCAATCTATTTGCTAGCCTTCATTTGTACTAAGCGGAAATACTGCTTGTGCATCCAAACTCCTTAAACCCAAGTTGTGCCAAATGAGTCCACTATATCTACCTATATGCGGTATTTCCATGCCGTTCCAAGTAAATTTGCATGTGCCAACTCTAATTTTCAAAATAATTTTTCCGTTTTGTGTGCTCGTACAGCTCATGAAGCGGCATGGGGTGGCCAATATTTTTCATGCTAGGTGTGTTATTCTCACGATGAGTGTTTATTCACTTGTCATTGCATGAGAGAGTGGCTGGTAATAGGGATGCCCAGTCCCACACTGAAATCAAAATTAATAACAACAAAATTCCTTGGAAAGTGTTGGTATGGAGGGCACCCGTGGATACGGCTAGCCATGGATTGTGAAAGAATGGTGGAAAGGAAATAAACTTTACTTTCTGTTTGGGAACCGCCTATGATGTGTCTAGCATGGAAGATATTGGGAATTCTCGGTCGTTTTCGTTGACAGGAAAAGCATGGCTCTCAAAATATTTTTATCTCTCTAATTTAAGCTTTGAGCTCTAGCACATTAGCAAATCTATGCTTCCCTCTGCGAAGGGCCTATCTATTTACTTTATGCAATTTTTATTTTTATTTTGAGTCTCCATCTTCTCTTATAAAGCACCAACTAGAGAGCACTATTGTCATACTTGTGCATTGTGTGTAGCTAATATTTGAGTGTGTTTCATGAATGGATCAATGATTGAGCATAATGGGCTTGGGATAACTTTCTTTAGCGTTGATATTTTGAAAGACATGGTTGCTTGTTATCATGCTTGAGTATTTATATCTTCATGTCAAACTATAGACTATTGCTTTGAATCATTCAAGTCCAAATGTCCATGCTACAAAAGAAAAGAATATATGATGAATATGATAGGCAGCATTCCACATCAAAAATTCTGTTTTTATCATTTACCTACTCGAGGACGAGCAGGAATTAAGCTTGGGGATGCTGATACGTCTCCAACATATCTATAATTTTTTATTCTTCCATGTTGTTATATTATCAATCTTGGATGTTTTTTATATGCATTTACAACAATCATATATCATTTTTTGGGACTAACCTATTAACTTAGTGCCCAGTGCCAGTTGTTGTTTTCTGCCTGTTTTTTGTTTTACAGAATATCAATACCAAACGAAGTCCAAATGCCATGAAACTTTTTGGAGATTTTTTTCTGGACAATACCAACACTAGAAGCTTCGGGAGAAGACCAGACGCCAGAGGAGGTGGCCACGAGCCACCAGGGTGCGCCTGGGGGGGGGACAGGAGCGCCCTGGTGCCTCGTGGGCCCACCTCAGCTCCGTTTGACCTAATTCCACTATAAATTCCCAAAAATCGGGAAACCAACAGGGGAGTCCACGAAATACTTTTTCCGCCGCCGCAAGTTTCTGTTCTCGAGAGATCCCATCTGGAGGCCTTCTCCGGCACTCCGCCGGAGGGGGAATCAATCACGGAGGGGCTCTACATCAACCTTGCTGCCCTTTCGATGATGTGTGAGTAGTTTACCACAGACCTTTGGGTCCATAGTTAGTAGCTAGATAGCTTCTTCTCTCTTTTTGATCTTCAATACAATGTTCTCCTTGATCTTCTTGGAGTTCTATCCGATGTAATCACTTTTTGCGGTGTGTTTGTTGGGATCCGATGAATTGTGAGTTTATGATCAGATTATCCATGAATATTATTTGATTCTTCTCTGATCTCTTTTATGCATGATTATTATAGCTTCATATTTCTTCTCTGATCTATTGATTTGGTTTGGCCAACTGGATTGATTTATCTTGCCATGGGAAGATGTGCTTTGTAATGGGTTCGATCTTGCGGTGCTCAATCCCAGTGACAGAAAGGGACATGACACGTATGTATCGTTGCTATTAAGGGCAAAAAGATGGGGTTTATTCATACGTGAGTTTATCTTGTCTACATCCTGTCATCTTGCTTAAGGCGTTACTCCGTTCTTTATGGACTTAATACACTAGATGCATGCTGGATAGCGGTCGATGTGTGGAGTAATAGTAGTAGATGCAGGCAGGAGACGGTCTACTTGTCTCGGACGTGATGCCTATATACATGATCATTGCCTTGGATATCATCATGATTATTTGCTTTTATATCAATTGCCCAACAGTAATTTGTCTACCCACCGTATGCTATTTTCTTGAGAGAAGCCTCTAGTGAAAACTATGGCCCCCGGGTCTATCTAAATCATATACTAAAACCCTAAAAATACTTGCTGCACCTTTTCTTTATTTATTTTATTTTGTATTTTTGTTTCTATCTATCTATCACATACAATTTAATCTTGCAACTTACCGCCGAGGGATTGACAACCCCTTGTTTGCGTTGGGTGCAAGGATTTGTTGTTTTGTGTGCAGGTGCTGCTAACGAGGTGTTGCGTGATTCTCCTACTGGATTGATAACCTTGGTTTCATAACTGAGGGAAATACTTATCTCTACTTTACTGCATCTCCCTTCCTCTTCAGGGAATTACCAACGCAGCTCACAAGTAGCAGGAAGAATTTCTGGCGCCGTTGCCGGGGAGACGTCATCAACATCTATCAAGTACCTACGCATAAAACTCTCATCTCCTTGCATTTACTTTATTTACTTTATTTGCCTTTGCCTCTCGTTTTCATCTCTCCCACTTCTAAAAAGTTTTTACAAAAATACAAAAATGACATGGTGCTGGTGAAGATGTTGATGAAGATTGGTCCTCCCATGATGAGAGGATCGTTGGTGATGTCAATGGCTTCGATTTCCCCCTCCCGGAGGGAAGTATCCCCGGCGGAATCGCTCCGCCGGAGAGCAAAATAGCTCCTGCCCAGGTTCCGCCTCGAGACGGCGGCGCTTCGTCCCGAAAGTCTTCTCATTATTTTTTCTAGGGTAAATGGCCTTATATAGCAGAAGGAGGGGGCCAGACGCCAGCTGTGGGCCCCACAAGGCATCAGGGCACGCCCAGGGGGGCCGCGCCCTGTTGCCTTGTGGGCAACTAGTGGGTCCCCTCTGGTATTTCTTTTCTCCAGTATTTTTTAGGGCCATTTGCATTTCTGTCCCTAACTCGAACCACCTACTCAGATTTACCCCTAATTTCGAACCATGCTCAAATTTGCCCCTCTGCCGTCAAGTCACCTTATAGAAATGCCCTTCCGTCTAGTTTCCGTCCGGTTAAAGGCCTTTGACTGTCTGATGAACAGTAACTCGGTGAACAGTAAATTCAAAAAAATAGCAAAAAAAATCTGAAATTTTGTGGTATCGAAGATACTTGGGTGCGCAAGGTGCGTGCAAATTTTCGTGGTGTTTGAGCATTCCAGGAGCTCGTGAGAAAGGAAAGAATTTAATCTGTGTGCCCGTGAATAGTAAATTCGAAAAAATAGCAAAAAAATCAAAAAAATCTGAAATTTTGCAGGATCAAAGATGCTTGGGTGTGCAAGGTGCATGCAAATTTTTGTGGTGTTTGGACATAGCAGGAGCTTGTGGGAAAAAAACAAAATTTGGCTCGATTTTTTTAAAAAAAAATGCACTATTTTTTTTGCTAGAGCACCTCGCATGTCATTTGATCACAAAAATTTGTACGCACCTTGCACACCCGAGCATCTTCGATTCCGCAAAATTTCAGATTTTTTTGATTTTTTTTGCTATTTTCTCGAATTTACTGTTCACGGGCACACGGGTTAAATTCTTTCCTTTCTCACGAGCTCCTGGAATGTCCAAACACCACAAAAATTTGCACGCACCTTGCGCACCCAAGTATCTTCGATCCCACAAAATTTCAGTTTTTTTTGATATTTTTTTCGAATTTACTGTTCACCGAGTTACTGTTCACCAAACGGTCAAAGCCCTTTGACCGGACGGTAACGACACGGAAGGACATTTCTATAAGGTGACTTGACGGCAGAGGGGCAAATTTGAGCATGCTTCAAAATTAGGGGTAAATATGGGTAGTGGGTTCGAGTTAGGGACACAGATGTAAAAGACCCTATTTTTTATATATTCAATAAAAAATCTACGTGAAATTTCAGGTCAATTGGAGCTCTGTAGAATAGGTATCTCTGATGTGGCAATTTCAGGTCCAGAATTCCAGCTGCCGGCATTCTCCCTCTTCATGTAAATCTTGCAAATTAAGAGAGAAAAGGCATAAGAATTGTACCATAAAGTGAAATAATGATTAAAAACTTAATAATTAACAGTAGGAAATCATGATGCAAATTGGACGTATCAGTCGCCGACGATCACCCCTCGACATCTGAAGAACCCTTCTCAAGCAGATACTTGAAGGTTGGCGACAATGTGTTCGTCAACCTTCCTGGGACGTCAAGCATCGGGGTGCCTATGGAAGGAGAGATCTTGGACGGTGAGGTCCTTACTGCTGCCAGACTTGAGGTCGTTGACGAGCTGCCTGCTGACATCAGTGAGACCAAGGAGCAGCAATTCTTCAAGGCCATGAGTGAGAACTTTCGGAAACTCCAGGCGTGCCACCGTGACCGGAAGTTGGACTCCAGGGTAGCCGTCTTTGACAAGGCGGAGGATGATTTCAAGAGGCGCGTGGAGGAAACGCAGATTTGGATGCGGAATGCCTCCAAGACCTCCATGAATGCCAAACTCAACTTGCCAAGGCCCAGGAGGAGTTCATTCTGGAAAAGGCTGATGCCGAGAAGGCACAGGAGGAGGCTGCACGGAAGATAGCAGCGGAGGAGGCAAAGTTGAATGAGCGCAAGGTCGGCCTTGACGCTTATGAGGAAGAGCTTGTCGCTCGTGAAGCCGGGCTTGCTGGTACGCTTCGTGGCAAGGACAACGAGATCCAGGCTCTCGTTGCCCAACAAACCCAGGAACTAAGGCAGAAGCACAAAGAGGCTATCGAGGCTCAAGCCACAGAGCATGCCGGCAAGATCAAGGAGGCCATCAATGCTGCCGGATCTATAGAGGTCGCCAGGATCGAGCTGGAAAACAAAGTGCGAGCACTCGAAGCAAACCTTGCTGCCAGCGGCAAGGAGATCTCGGCGCTCAAAGCAGATGTGGAGAAGGCAGTCCACACCTTGGCGGGGCTGCAAACTTCGGTATCTACCAAGAACCAAGAGCTCGCCAAGGCCAAAGACACGATCAAAGATCACAAGCTGAAGCTAAACACCTTGGGGCTATCTCTTGACAAAGCCGAAAAGCGTGAGAAGACCTTGATGAAGGAACTTCAGGACGAGAAGTCGAAACTTGCAAGTGCCAGGACTTCCTTCAACAAGCTCAAGGACGCCTACAGGCTTTGGGCCGATCGGCTCGTGGTTGCCGCGGAGAATATTTCTGTCAACCTACGCGCCCTGGGCTTGTCGGAGTACCACTACTCCTCCGCCAAAGGGGACAGCACCAGTGCTAGGCTTGCCTTCTTCTTCGAAAGCGCTGAAGAAACACCACGGGGATCGAGCTGCATACCTTGCCAACGAGCCCCGCAGGCTTTGCCGGGATGTCCTCTTCAAGATGCTCAGAAAAGTGGTGTACCAAAACCCAAGCATCGACCTTTCCAAAGTCTTCATAAGCCTGCCCAAAGAAGCCGGCACCAGGGCTATCGATGAGCTCGTCGCGCCCATCGTCGATAGGGTCAGCCAAATCCCTAGGAAAGAGGGCGGGGTCACGAGCTAGGCTTCGCCTCCTTAGTTTGCCGCGTGTAAGATCATGCAAAAGACACGTTTATCTTAAGTCCGACTGCACTTGGCCTTGATGTATTATAACTTGTATTTAAGATGGATGTATGTGCACTGTTCTCCTTATTCCGTTCTGTCTTTGCATGACTTTTGTACCCTACGCTTGCCAGAAGCTTGCTGATGCGCACACCCTTGCCATAAGTGCTTGAGGAGCGGGTCCTTAGCAGCTTGCCGGAAGTGTCGCTGCCGGCAAGGTCACGCTTGACGGTCACAACGCGACTGCTTAGGTTGTTGAGCGGACTCGAAGCAAAGTAAGAGCGCAGTCGATCACAATAAGGTTCCTTAGCGTGCAGATTTCTCATACAAAGGCCAAAGTCGTTTAAGGAGAATCGCAACTACAACAAAGAATTTATTTCAAAGTTTTGCAACTTAGTTCATTCCTTGTTGTACTTCTTGCCGTAGGGCGATATCTTGAACGCGTCCTTTGGTATCCATACCGTCACTCCCCCCGGGAAACTTGTACGCGAGGAACCCTTCCTTCTTTTAAGAAAAAGAAAGAAAAGAAAAGAGGAGGCTGGAACCTTGGCGGTTCGTTAATCACCTTATGCAAGGGAAAATGTAACACAAGACTGCCTGCAACACATAAATATATATGTACTTGACAAAGAATTGTGAAACATCTAACTTTTATTTATTTTGCACGGGATCTGCGCCCGGCTTTGTACAAAGGATTACATGCCTTGACGGCAAACTTGTACAAAAGAGGTTGCCGGGCAGCCCGGCAACCGCACCTTACGGTAAAACTTACGAAGATGCTCAATATTTCATGAGTTTAGCACCGGAGTGCCATCTTCGGTCTCTAGGTGGACTGTGCCGGACCTAGTGACTCGTATTACCCGGTAAGGGCCTTCCCACTTCCGCGTCAACTTGTTTTTTATCCTTCGTGGATCGAATCCGATGAGGAACAAGGTCGCCTTTCTCAAGGTCCCTGGCATTCACTTTGCGGCTAAGGCAGCGGCGCAAAGCTTGCTGGCACCGTGCAGCACGGGCAGCAGCCTGGAAATGATCTTCCTCAAGGAGAGTGGCATCGTCATGCCGCAGCTCATATTGGTCCTCCTCATTGAAGGCCAAGACTCGAGGTGACCCGTATTTGAGTTCCGTGGGGAGTATTGCTTCTGCACCAAGGCTTGCTTCCTGACCTTCTGCTTGAGGGGTCTCGCATGAGGGCAGACAGCAAGGTGGTGCTCAGTTGCCCTCCTAAACACTTCAGGGACGTCAGGTGCTTGCCGGGCAAGCACACTGGCATTCACCCGTAGGAAGGCAATGAGCTCGACTCCCTATTTGTTGCCGAGAGTGGCACTTTCAGAAAAAGTGCCACTCGTCCCATCCCCTTTCGTAGAAACTTGTTTGGTCGTGGATGCGGAAGCCTTGGCTCTCTTGCTCTTGCCGGTAGAGCTCTCTGGTACGTCCTCGACAGGCATGCTGCACTCTGAAGTGCGCTTCCCAGAGTCCTTCCCAGAGGTCTTGCCGGTCTTCTTCTTCTTTCCTTCCCCGGGAGCTTTGACAGCAGGGGCAATGCTGCCGCCGCCTCCCGGTAGAGCTTGTCGGTACAGATGATTGCATCCTTGTGGTTTGACTTGATGGTGAGGACCCCCATCGGCCCCGGCATCTTGATAACGTTGTACGCATAGTGCGACGTGGCCATAAACTTTGACAGGGCTGGGCGGCCCAGAATCCCATTGTACGGTAGCGGCATCTTGACGACGTCGAAGGCAATCTTCTCCGTCCGATAGTTGAGCTCGCTGCCGAATGTGACCGGCAACGTGACTTGGCCCTTCGGCTTGTTCCTCCCCGGACTGATCCCTTGGAAACTGCCCGTCTCCTCGAGATCCTTGTCGGGGATCTGCAGCCTCTTGATCACACCTGGGGAGATCAAGTTCAAGCCAGCCCCACCGTCAACCAGCATCTTCGTCACCTTGAGGTTGCGAATTATTGGTTGAAACGTCTCCAACGTATCTATAATTTTTTATTGTTCCATGCTATTATAGTATCAATCTTGGATGTTTTTATATGCAATTATATATCATTTTTTGGGACTAACCTATTAACCTAGTGCCCAGTGCCAGTTGTTGTTTTCTGCTTGTTTTTGGCTTTTCAGAGAAACAGAACCAAATGAAGTCCAAATGCCATGAAACTTTTTGGAGATTTTTTTCTGGACAAAAGAACACCTGGAAGCTTCGGGAGGAGGCCAGAAGCCTCACGAGGCCTCCACAAGGCACTAGGGCGCGCCTCGGGGGGGCCGTCGTGCTGCCTTGTGGGGCCCACGTGACTCCGTTTGACCTAATTCCACTTCTATAAATTCACAAATATTGGGAAACCCCCAGAGAGCCAGAAGAAATAACCTTTCCGCCGCTGCAAGCCTCTGTTCTTCTGCGATCCCATCTGGAGGCCTTTTCCGGTACTCTGTCGGAGGGGGAATCGATCATGGAGGGCTTCTACATTAACCTTGCTGCCCTTCCGATGATGTGTGAGTAGTTTACCACAGACCTACGGGTCCATAGCTAGTAGCTAGATGGCTTCTTCTCTCTCTTTGATCTTCAATACAATGTTCTCCTTGATGTTCTTGGAGTTCTATCCGATGTAATCTTCTTTTGCGGTGTGTTTGTTGGGATCCGATGAATTGTGAGTTTATGATCAGATTATTCATGAGAAATATTTGAGTCTTCTCTGAACTCTTTTATGCATGATTGTTATAGCTTTGTATTTCTCTCCGATCTATCGGTTTAGTTTGGCCTACTAGATTGATTTATCTTGCAATGGGAGAGGTGCTTTGTGATGGGTTCAATCTTGTGGTGCTCAATCCCAGTGACAGAAAGGGACATGACACGTATTTGTATTGTTACCATTAAGGATAAAAAGATGGGGTTTATTCATATTGCTTGAATTTGCTTCTCTACATCATGTCATCTTGCTTAAGGCGTTACTCTGTTTCATACTTAATACCCTAGATGCATGCTGGATAGCGGTCGATGGGTGAAGTAATAGTAGTAGATGCAGGCAGGAGTCGGTCTACTTGTCTTGGACGTGATGCCTATATACATGATCATTGCCATGAATCCGTCATAATTATTTGCTATTCTGTCAATTGCCCAACAATAATTTGTTTACCCACCGTATGTTTCTGCGCTCGAGAGAGAAGCCTCTAGTGAAAACTATGGCCCCCGGGTCTATCTTTATCATATTAAAAACCCAAAAATACATTGCGGCAATTTATTTACTTTTATTTTTATTAGTATTTTAGTTTAGCAATTTATCTCTATAAGTTTTAATCCTTGCAAGTAACCGCTAAGGGGATTGACAACCCTCTTATTTGCGTTGGGTGCAAGTGTTTGCTCTTGTGTGTGCAGGTGCGTTTCAAAGGAATTTTGCTTGGTTCTCCTACTGGATTGATAACCTTGTTTCTTAACTGAAGGAAATACTTATCTCTACTGTACTGCATCATCCTCTCCTCTTCGGGGAAATACCAACGCAGACTACAAGTAGTAGGAAGAATTTCTGGCGCCGTTGCCGGGGAGACATCATCAAAATTACCAAGTACCTTCACACAAATTATCATTCACTTGCATTTACTTTATTTACCTTTTATTTGGATTTTCCTCTCGTTTTCATCTCCCCACTTCTAATTTTTTTTTACAAAAACACAAAAATATTTTATTTGCTTGTTTGCTAGCTTTGCTTGAAGTTGTCACCATGTCTGATTTTGTCATTGAAAAAAGTGAGGATGGTAAAAGTCCTAAGATAGAAATTCCCTCAAATTTATACTCAAAAATTTTTGTAGTAGGGAGTGGGAATGTCATAGGGAAAAACATTATTCAAGAGTTCTTTAATTGCACGGGAACTCTAGTTTGTAATGACACTCCAATTCTTAAAAGAACTAATAGTTATGGGGAGGCTATCTCCACACTCATTCTTAAACTTGAAAGAAGATTTATCCGTACTCATCCTACCTTGCAAAGGTTGTTTTATGAGTTGCCACTTATAAATAATCCCAAGGCTAAAAAAATAGCTACTCTTATCCTCATGAATGAGTTTGATTACATAATACAAGAAGCTAGAGAGATCTTTGATTTCTATAATATGAGTCAAGAAAATCCTGTGATAGATGAAATTTTATATAATGAGGAATATATGTTGCGATATGTTTTTCATGATCACCATGCGTTTGATGAAAATACTAAAAAGGAAGTTCCTCCCATACATATCATCCAGCAAGTTTTCAATGGGATTAAGCGCAAGTATGCTTGGATTGTAAAAGGGAACCAAGAGGGGTTTGAAGAAGGTAGCCTTAATAACCCTAGTATTTTGGTTGATGATGTGTTTCCTATTGTTTTTGAAAAACCTCATGAAAATCCCACAACTAAGGATGACAACACTTGAAACTATGCATTATGCCTAGCTAGGGGCATAAAACAATAGCGCTTGTTGGGAGGCAACCCAATGAAAAATAAAATTTTTCTTTTACCTTCTGTTTTTGTGTGTTTGCACAATTATATCCTCTGTTATGATTGTTTTTTTATGTTTTAATTAGTGTTTGTGCCAAGTAATGCCTTTGGGATGATGTTGATGGTAGTATAATTGATGCTGTTAGGAAAACAGAAAGTTTTGCGTCCAGTGCTGGAATTTTGGTTCTGTACTGGAGCATCAGAAAAATCTGAAATTTTGACACAGTATTGGTATATGAACTTTTTACGTTTTCCTAATTTTTCAGAATTTTTGGAGTTACAGAAGTATGGCTTTTAAATAGATCTTTACAGACTGTTCTGTTTTAGACAGATTCTGTTTTTGTTGCATAGTTTGCTTATTTTGATGAATCTATGGATCGTATCAGGGGGTATGAGTCATGGAGAAGTTGGAGTACAGTAGAATTATGCCAATATTAAATATAAAACAATTTACTACAGTACCTAAAGTTTAAGATTTGTTTGTTATACTAACGGATCTCACAAGGTTTCTGTTGAGTTTTGTGTGCTGAAGTTTTCAAGTTTTGGGTGAGACTACGATGGATAAAGGAATAAGGAGTGGCAAGAGCCTAAGCTTGGGGATGCCCAAGGCACCCCAAGGTAATATTCAAGGAAGACTCAAGCGTCTAAGCTTGGGTATGCCCCGGAAGGCATCCCCTCTTTCGTCTACAATCTATCGGTAACTCACTTGGAGCTATATTTTTATTCAACACATGATATGTGTTTTACTTGGAGCGTCTAGTGAAATAGTTTGTTTGCTTTTTAGTTTGTCACAATCATCTTTGCTGAACACACCTTTTTGAGAGGGACACACATTATTCGAGATTTGTTAGAATACTCTATGTGCTTCACTTATATCTTTTGAGCTAGGCAGTTACTCTAGTGCTTCACTTATACCTTTTAGAGCACGGCGGTGGTTATATTTTAAAGAAATAGTTGCACTCTCATGCTTCACTTATACCTTTTTGAGAGTCTCATGATAGCAATGGTAATATGCACGGGTTATGAATTTGGTCCTGATATGATAGGTATTCAAGAGGGATATAATAATAAAATTCATGTAGATCACTGAATATGATAAATTTGATTCCTTGCAATAGTTTTGCGATATTAAGATGGTAATATGTGGGAGGTATTAGTAGATAATTGTGGTTTAGTAAGAATAATTGTGTTAAGGTTTGTGATTCCCGAAGCATGCACGTATGATCTGTCGTTATGCTAGGAAGTTGGAGCATGATTTATTATTGATTGTCTTCCTTTGCGTGGCGGTCGGGGGCGCGCGATGGTTAACTCCTACCAACCTCCCCCCTAGGAGCATGCGTAGTAGTACTTTGCTTCGAGGGCTAATAAACTTTTGCAATAAGTATGTGACTTCTTTATGACTAATGTGAGTCCATGGATTATACGCACTCTCACCCTTCCGCAATTTGCTAGCCTCTTCGGTACCGTGCATTGCCCTTTCTCACATCGAGAGTTGGTGCAAACTTCGCCGGTGCATCCAAACCTCGTGATATGATACGCTCTATCACACATAAGCCTCCTTATATCTTCCTCAAAACAACCACCATACCTACCTATCATGGCATTTCCATAGCCATTCCGAGATATATTGCCATGCAACTTCTACCGTTCTCTTTTTATGACATACATCATCATTGTCATATTGCTTTGCATGATCATATAGCTGACATAGTATTCGTGGCTCAGCCACCGTTCATCATTTTTATACATGTTACTGTAGCATCATTGCACATCCTGGTACACTGCCAGAGGCATTCATATAGAGTCATATTTTTGTTCTAGTATCGAGTTGTAATGTTGAGTTGTAAGTAAATAGAAGTGTGATGATCGTCATTATTAGAGCATTGTCCCAGTGAGGAAAGGATGATGAAGACTATGATTCCCCCACAAGTCGGGATGAGACTCCGGACGAAATAAAAAAAAATTAAAAAAGAAAAAAAAGAGAAAAAAGAGGCGAAAAAGCCATGAAAAAAATAAAAAAAAGAAAAAAAAATAAATGAGAGAAAAAGAGAGAAGGGGCAATGTTACTATCCTTTTCCACACTTGTGCTTCAGAGTAGCACCATGTTTTTCATATAGAGAGTCTCCTATTTTGTCACTTTCATATACTAGTGGGAATTTTTCATTATAGAACTTGGCTTGTATATTCCGATGATGGGCTTCCTCAAATGCCCGAGGTCTTCATGAGCAAGCAAGTTGGATGCGCACCCACTTAGTTTTCATGTTGAGCTTTCATACACTTATAGCTCTTAGTGCATCCGTTGCATGGCAATCCCTACTCCTCGCATTGACATCAATTGATGGGCATCTCCATAGCCCGTTAATTAGCCTCGTTGATGTGAGACTTTCTCCATTTTTGACTTCTCTTATTTATCCCTATCACCATACTCTATTCCACCCATAGTGCTATATCCATCGCTTGCGCTCATGTATTGCGTGGGAGTTGAAAAAGCTGAAGCGCGTTAAAAAGTATGAACCAATTGCTTGGCTAAAACCGGGGTTGTGCATGATAAATACTTTGTGTGATGAAGATGGAGCATGATTTTGTAGGGATAACGTTCTTTAGCATTTTTATTTTGAAAGACATGATTGTTTATTAGTATGCCTGAGTATTGATGTCTTTATATCAAATTATAGACTATTGCTTTGAATCACTTGGACCTTATTATTCATACCGTAAGAGAGAGATTACATGATGAAACATGATAGGTAGCATTCCACATAAAAAATTCTGTTTTTATCATTTACCTACTCGAGGACGAGCAGGAATTAAGCTTGGGGATGCTTGATACGTCTCCAACATATCTATAATTTTTTATTGTTCCATGCTATTATAGTATCAATCTTGGATGTTTTTATATGCAATTATATATCATTTTTTGGGACTGACCTATTAACCTAGTGCCCAGTGCCAGTTGCTGTTTTCTGCTTGTTTTTGGCTTTTCAGAGAAACAGTACCAAATGAAGTCCAAATGCCACGAAACTTTTTGGAGATTTTTTTCTAGACAAACGAACACCTGGAAGCTTCGGGAGGAGGCCAGAAGCCTCACGAGGCCTCCACAAGGCACTAGGGCGCGCCGTGCTGCCTTGTGGGGCCCACGTGACTCCGTTTGACCTAATTCCACTTCTATAAATTCACAAATATCGGGAAACCCCCAGAGAGCCAGAAGAAATAACCTTTCCGCCGCCGCAAGCCTCTGTTCTTCCGCGATCCCATCTGGAGGCCTTTTTCGGTACTCTGCCGGAGGGGGAATCGATCACGGAGGGCTTCTACATCAACCTTGTTGCCCTTCCGATGATGTGTGAGTAGTTTACCATAGACCTATGGGTCCATAGCTAGTAGCTAGATGGCTTCTTCTCTCTCTTTGATCTTCAATACAATGTTCTCCTTGATGTTCTTGGAGTTCTATCCGATGTAATCTTCTTTTGCGGTGTGTTTGTTGGGATCCGATGAATTGTGAGTTTATGATCAGATTATTCATGAGAAATATTTGAGTCTTCTCTTAACTCTTTTATGCATTATTGTTATAGCTTTGTATTTCTCTCCGATCTATCGGTTTAGTTTGGCCTACTAGATTGATTTATCTTGCAATGGGAGAGGTGCTTTGTGATGGGTTCAATCTTGCGGTGCTCAATCCCAGTGACAGAAAGGGACATGACACGTATTTGTATTGTTGCCATTAAGGATAAAAAGATGGGGTTTATTCATATTGCTTGAATTTGCTTCTCTACATCATGTCATCTTGCTTAAGGCGTTACTCTGTTTCATACATAATACCCTAGATGCATGCTGGATAGCGGTCGATGGGTGGAGTAATAGTAGTAGATGCAGGCAGGAGTCGGTCTACTTGTCTCGGACGTGATGCCTATATACATTATCATTGCCATGAATCCGTCATAATTATTCGCTATTCTGTCCATTGCCCAACAGTAATTTGTTTACCCACCGTATGTTTCTGCGCTCGAGAGAGAAGCCTCTAGTGAAAACTATGGCCCCCGGCTCTATCTTATCATATTAAAAACCCAAAAATACGTTGCTGCAATTTATTTACTTTTATTTTTATTAGTATTTTAGTTTAGCAATTTATCTCTATAAGTTTTAATCCTTTCAAGTAACCGCTAAGGGGATTGACAACCCTCTTATTTGCGTTGGGTGCAAGTGTTTGCTCTTGTGTGTGCAGGTGCGTTTCAAAGGAATTTTGCTTGGTTCTCCTACTGGATTGATAACCTTGGTTCTTAACTGAGGGAAATACTTATCTCTACTGTACTGCATCATCCTCTCCTCTTCGGGGAAATACCAACGCAGACTACAAGTAGCATTGGTGAAACCAACAACGGCAAACACCCGACCGCAGTGGTGTGATCAGGGTGGTCCTCGGCGTCAAAGACGATGGGCAAGTGCGACCACTTGAGTGGCTTCTGTGCCTCCATCACCGGCTCCGCTGCATTGACTTCGCGGATCCACTGCTTTAGTTGCCGATGCGAGGAGTGCATAGATGCGCCTCCGTCAACACACATGGCATCCATCGCATTTTGAAACTCCTTGCCGGACCCGCCTCCGTCTTCATCACTATCATCCTCTTCTTGCTGGCCCTGAGCAGCCTTCTCTTTTGGCTGCTTGGCTTTCCTCAGCACGTGCACACCTATCCGTCAAGGCGTACAGATCATTGATGGTCTTGACCTGCTCGACATTCATCTCAGACCGCATCCTGCGGTTGCACACATTCGTGTGGAACGCGACAACGACAGCTGCGGGATGGATGTCGGGGATGTTGTGGTGCACACGGCTGAACCGTTGTATGTACTTGCGGAGGTTCTCTCCATCCCTTTGGGGGATCACCTGCAAATCGCTGGGCTGACCTGGGAGCTTGTGGCCACCCTGGTAAGCGCCAACGAAATGATGGCACAGATCCGCCCAAGAAGAAATGGAGCCCTCAGGCAGGTTCATCAACCACGACCTGACGTTGGGCCGGAGCGCCAACGGGAAGTAGTTGGCGTGCACTTTCTTGTCCCGTCCCCCGGCAGCCTCCACCGCGATGGTGTAGATGCCAAGGAACTCGGCTGGGTTGAGCGTGCCGTCGTACTTGTCGGGCAGCTCCGGCTTGAAGGCTCGGGTGGACGGCCAGCGAACTTGCTGCAACTCACGAGTAAACGCTGGGCACCCCACATTGTAGGGCAAGTACCCAGTGGCTACCGGAGCGAGCACGTTCACTGCCGGCCTGGCACGATCGTCAGATTGACGACGTGCTTCCCGGCGCCGCTCGATCTTCGTGCGGGCGTCTTCGTCGCATCGCTCGCGGAGCACTTGGCGCTGATCTTGGCGGCACCGCGGATCTGACGAAGCCATAGACAGCACGTCATGTTCGTCTGATCGGCGGGCTGGCCGCTGTGACGGTGGGGGGTGCCGAGGCGATTGCACCGTTTGCGTGGCGTCTCCGGCAAGGTAGCCGGATGGTCCCGCCAACATGGTGGGTGGTCGCCGCGAGGGCTCCACGTCTTGTGTTTTGCCGGGATCGGCAAAACTGATGAGACTCTGAATGGTAGCTCTCCATTCGTCCATCTTGTCTGGGCTTGGCGGGAAGTTTAAAAGTATTTGAACCCGCGCCATGGCCTCCGCCGCCGTGGTTGGCATGGCTGGGAGCACAGAACGAGGCGTCGCTCGACTCCTGGCAGAGCCAGAAGGAGCTTCGTTACGTCCGTGCCGCCGTGGCTCATGCTCACCAACAGGCGGACGTGGTGGTGGCGGTGGCGCTCCGTGAGCAATCGGAAGTTGCTGCACGGGGATCCCGCCTTGCGGTCGTCTGGAACCGCCAGCAACGTGGGGGAGCGTGTCGTGCCCATCTTGTGATGGTCGCGGCGTACGCCTCCCCGTGCCGTTGTTGGACGTCGCCGCTACGTTCTGGGACATTGCGGCAGCTGGGTTCTGGGTCACAGCAGTATGAACTATATTACTATGATGACTGCGCTCACCAGAATGTCTTGGAAGTTGACCGGCTGCGACGTCGCCGGTCCTGTGGCTAGGCTCAGCATCGTGGCGGGGGTGCTAGGCACCCGCACTACTTGCGCCTCCTGCGCCGCCCGTCCCAACCGTAGCGCCCGCGCCGGCTGCGCCGCCTGTGGCCGCCTGGGAAGGTGGCTTGGACGCGGTAGGAGCCTTCGTGGCTCTACTCTTCTTCTTCGGCGCCATCGACGAAGATGATGAAGTTGGTACTCACGCTACCAAAGAACTGATTTGTGACACACAATCCCCCTGCCCGGCGCGCCAAAGATGTCGTGGGAAACAACTATCTATGGGACCGAACGGGTCCCTTTGCGATTCGGCTCAGGGGACATGCATGGGACAAAGAGCAGGTTTTTAGTAAGTGCAAGAACACGCGGGGGATTTATCCAGTTTCCGGCTGCTATGAGCGTAAAACCCTACTCCTGCTCCGTGGTTGATCGTATATGAACTCTGGTTACAGGGAGCGCAGTTTTCCGGCAAGGTGCTCGGGAAAATGCAGCTACGGCGTGTAATTGAGCTGGGTGTCAACCGTTCTACCTGTAGCCGTGGGCCTCCTTTTATAGGCCAAGGGGTTACCACAATGGCTAATACGGTCATTACAGAGTATGAACAGTGACTTGCACCGTCATCACGTCTATCTTCCAACAGGGTAAGACAAACGCATTTAATGCACCGTTAGGTGCTACGTCGGGGAGGCGAGGCCTTGGGCAAAAAATCTGTACCACCGGTCCTGACGCCCTTCTGTAATCTCGACACGTCCCAGGGACGGGTGTCATTAAAGTTAATTTTGGCGTGGCGTGCTGACACGTGCCTTGGCCGGCGATGTTGACTGCCTGCCCGCTCGACACCTAGCCCACGAGCCTATCTGGTCGATGGTGAGGTGGAGCGGTAACGGGACAGAACAAACCTGCTGGCACGGAGCTTGCCGGCAACCATAGCCTTGGTCTTCACCTTGCCGGGGCGAAGCTTGCCGGCAAGAACAGCGTCGATCTTCAGTACTTAGAATAATACTTCTCGATGACCTGCCTTGAGGTCTTCTTCACGGTCTTGGTGTTGAGTCTTGAGTCGTAGTTATCCTCTGTTAAGCCCTTGCCGGAGGGGAGGCTACAACTGCCTGTGCACAAGTCTGGATACGAGGGCACCCATGTCTTAGTACACCGACATCGGGCCTTTTTAAAATTATGTGTGGACATGAAATGGGTCGGTGCGTTGAGCGCACGGCCGACCCAAACACAGAAGGGGCGAACGAACGAGCGGGCGGCCGACCGAAACGGACAAAATACGGACAAAGCGCGCGTCCGTTTGGGTCGGGAATAACGGGAATGGGATAGACGACTCGTGGTGTCCTACTAAAACAAACCATCAACCAAAATCTACTGACAGAATTTGCTACAAACCATCGCAAATCCACATTCGATAGACGTCCCTGTCAGACTTTTTCGCATTTCCACCGTGCAAAATCCACTGTGTGTGTTTGCCGTCGACAAAGTTGCAAGGAAGGAAGACCCACCCGGCCAGTCTTTCTTCCGTCCATACGGAGCCTTTATCCCCTTCCTTGCTTTTCTCCCACCTCCGCGTTCCACCGAAGCACGCACGCTCCAGCGGAAATTCTCCTGCCTCTCGTCGCCTTCCCCGTCGTCGTCCTCTTCCGCTCTACTTGCTTCGGCTGTTCTCACAGTCTACTTCAGGCCCTTCTTGCTGTAATCCGAAGATCTCTCCCACTCCAATCAATCCAGTTCGTCGTTCCGGATTTATTTGCCGCTTGATGGAGCGCTGCCGGCAGTTGAAATTTCGCGGAAAAAGCTGAGGATCTGCGAGATGGGTTCTGCTCTCCCCAGAATTCTCGACGCATACTACCAGTCCTGAAATGGAAGAAGAGGGCGCCCCGGCGCTGCGCGTGATCCGGAGCTCCATCGACGCGCTGGGGAGAGGGTTCGATGCCACCCACGACACCAGGCTGCTCTACTGCAAGGGGTCTCGCCTCGTCGACGTCGACGACGGCGAGCTGAGCTCCAGGGATCTGGTCATGCCTGACGGGCTGACTGTCCCCGGTGTGCCCAAGGATGTTGACTGCTCCGGTGAGAGTGGGGTTGGTGTACCGGAGACCGCTGGCCCGTGCGCCTTCCACGAGGTACCGATGACTGACACTGTTTATTGTGTTTTGTCTTTGAATTTGGTCGTTTGTCTTCTGTTAATTGCTTGCTAGCTGCTTGATTAAGTGCATGCTGTTTCTGAACTGTTCTTCGTATCCTGGTAGTGTCAGGGCGTAACCGGATGCACCGTTAAGCATGTGCTATGTAGGAGTACAAGCTAGCGTCTCAATGAGTTAGTGAACATGTGCTTTGTCTTCGTTGTTTCCCTGTCTTCTGCTTTTACTGCCAGAAAAGGATTTTAGGTTTCGACCGATCATGAAATCTGCATAATCTTTCTTGCAGGCTGTTACCAGTAGTTAACTACTCCCTCCGTGCAGTATTATAAGATGTTCTAACTTTTTTCTGAATCGGATGTATATAGACGCATTTTAGTGTGTTTGTTCACTCATTTCAGTCTGTACGTGGTCCATATTGAAATATCCAAAACATCTTATAATAGTGAACGGAGGGAGTAATACTTTAGTACACATATTTTTTCTGGGCTGTTTAGTTTTATTGCCTCATCGGCACTTGTTTGATTATAAATTCCTATTAATCGTGGCACTAACAAAGCGTTTTTTGGTCTGACATCAACTGCTCAGTTAATTACCATCTTGCTTCATGTAGTCTTCAGTCTCACGCATTCTGTTTTCCTTTCCTGTTTCTGAGGGACTGTAGATGGCTGGGTATTTCAACAAAAAAGCCCAGCTTGCAGGAGATATACCTCTTGGAAGCTTTAATTCAGCATATAGCTTTACTGGATCCAAGAGATTTGATGCCATGGCTACCAAAAGTCTCGGGATGGAGGGCAAGACCATTCCTTTATATAAGGTCCAACTTGTGCGACAGCCTTTGTCAGTGGTAGAGGAAGTTAAGCATGCAGTTCCACACTCATGGGAACCATCATCTCTCGCAAGGTAAATAAACACATGCAGGTTGCTCTAAAAAGTGGAAGGCCATTAACAGTGTTTTTGATATAGCTCACCACTCATGCCCAATGGCAGGCCCTTAACAGTGTTGAGCTTTTAACAGGTTCATTCAGAATTATGGAACGCATGTCATAACATCCATTACCATTGGTGGGAAGGATTTGATTTACATCAAGCAGCATCCGTCATCATCACTTTCTGTGGTGGAAATTAAAAATTATATACACAATCTTGGACATCAGAGGTTTACTGAAAATGAAATCCATACAGGCTCAGGCCCTATAAGATCAATGAATAAGGTTTGCTTTTCTTTAGTTAGATTCATCCACAATATAAGTTAAATCTTATTGTACTTCAGTTATGATTTTGGGTCAGGAAACAGAAACTCTTGGGTTCAACAGCCAAGGAGTACATCCACAACCTCCAAGTACACCATATATTGCTGCAAAAGAGGCAAGTACATGCCACCCTAATTAATATTTCCATGCTGCATTTTCTTTATGTTTTGATAATGCTGATTGTGAATGATCTTTTGTTAAGTCTCTCTCAACAAAGTACAAAGGGGTGCTTAACTGATATCAGAGTTTGAGCTAGCACTTATGCCCAACTTCCTCTGGTTATACAGTGTCCTTAGGAGTTTAATTTTTGTTTAATTGAAATCCTCCCAACTAGTCATTGCAATTGTGAATATCCTGTCGATATTTGATAAATACAAATTGCCAGCAGTTCACTCTGTATCATGGTATGTGGATTTAGTACTAGCGTGTCCCTTGTGTTAGAGTTATATTGATGATGGCTTTTGGCCTTCTACATTCTAGCCTTTTGACATCCCACTTGTACATGTATATATGCTGGCTTTGGCCTTCTAATAATACTAAGTTGCTATTCTTCTAGCATCAACATGGTATCATGAGCCTAGGTTAGGGATTTTTTTCCTGGGTGTCGCAACTCGCCCTCCCGATCAGATGTGCTGCTCCACGACGTCTGCTGCCTCCCCCCGCAGGCGCCGCTGCTGCCTCCCCCCGCCCCCGCGTACAGCCTCATCTGCTGCCGCTGCTCCCACCTTCCCCACTCGGTGCCCGATCCAAGCGACGGCTCCCGCTGCTACAGGTCTGGATCGAGCCGCTCCATCAACCTGTTTCCGGCCGCCGGTCCACCTTCAGCCCGGGCTGTGCCCTCATCAGCCGCGGGACCACCTCCAGTCGCCGTTTTCCGCCGTCGGCCGTCGATTCCCGCCGCCGGCCACCAGTTCCCGCCGCTAGTTCAGGCTGTGTCTCACCACCCGCCTCGTCCTGGTTGCTGTGCGTCCAGATCCAGTCGCCCGCCCTGGTTCACTCCGATCGAGTCGTCCGCCCTGGTCCACTCCTCTGGATCGAGTCGATCCAGCTGCGGATTGATCTGCCGCCGACCGTTGGCAACTCCACCAGTTCGTCTGTTTCGTTTTGGGCCTTGTTTCGGGCGTGATCCGCTGGATTGACTGATTGTGTTCTAAAAAAAGGAAAAAGAAAAGAGAGGAAAAAAAGAAGAGAAAAAAGAGCGAGAGTACAATGTCTTCGTCATCGGCCTATGTTGCTGTCCCTCGATGCTCTGTGATTTTTGATGGGGCTAACTATGCTGACTTCGCTTTCTTTATGCGCATTCACATGCCTGGCGTTCGTCTCTGGGGCGTTCTTTCTGGCGAGGTCCTCTGTCCGCCCTGGCCAGTTCCTCCTGTGGCTCCTACCCTACCAAGGTCACCGGTTCTTCCCACGTTTGCTTCTGATGCTGATAGGGATGCAACCAGGATTGCTGATGATGATGCAGAGGCTGCTTATAACCAGTAGGTCTTGGATTATTCGGATGCTCTTTCCGTTTATCGAGATGATCTGGCTGCCTACACTCAGTGGTGTGATAATGATACTCGTGCTGCGGCTGTCCTCACTTCTAGTGTTCTACCTCAGTTTGCTTCTGAGTTTATGGGGCTCAGTACTGCCTTTGAGATGTGGACTCGTCTTCGCTAGCGCTATCAGCCCTCGGGTGATGCTCTCTACTTATCTACGGTCCGTCAGGAGCATGCTCTTCAGCAGGGAGACTCTACTATTGATGAGTTCTACACTTAGAGTTCTGCTATCTGGCGTCAGCTTGACTCTCTTCGCTCTGCTGTTTGTGGTACTTGCCCATGCTGCCAGACTGTTAGGTCAGGCTTGGAGTTTCATCGCGTCTATGAGTTCTTGTCTCGTATCCGTGGGGAGTTTGAGCCTCGCTGTGCTCAGTTGTTTGCTCGTGGTCGTGTGCCTATTTCTGAGGTGCTTCCTGAGCTTCGTGCTGAGGAGACTCGACTCTGTGGTGCTGGTTTGCTTCAGGTTCCCTCTGTGCTCGCTGCTGCTCCGCCAGTGTTTTCTCGCTCCAGTGCTCCACCGCTACTGCCCACTCCTCCTGGTAGTGAGGGCCGCTCTCGTCCTCGTACTGCGGCTACTACAGCAAGGATGGTCACCCCGAGTCCTGAGTGCTTCAAGAAGTGTGATATGCGTAATAGGGAGCGCAATTCTTCTTCTGGGACTCGTGCTTCTTCCTCGACGCTGTCTCCCCGACTGAGCAGGATATTGTGAAGCTTAAGTGTGTACATGCTGCTTCAGGTTCTTCGACAGGTACTGCAGGCTCTGTGACTGGTGCTTCTAGTGCCGAGCGACCACCCTCTACACAGTCAGGTACATCCCCATGGGTTCTGGATTCTGGAGCTTCATTTCATGTCTTCCGATTCTTCTGTCTTGAACTCTCTTAGATCCTGATTTTCCTATTAATGTTCTTACTGCTGATGGTACCTCTTCCTATTGCTAGTCGAGGCACGCTTTCCACTTCTTCATTTTATGTTCCAGATGTTTCTCATGTTCCTCGCCTTACCATGAACCTATTTTCTACGAGTCAGCTTACTAATTCTGGTTGTCGTGTCATTCTTGACGTTGATTCTTGCACTATCCAGGATCATCACATGAAGGCTTTGGTTGGGGCTGGCCCTCGCCGCCATGATTCTCAGGGGCTTTGGGAGTTAGACTGGTTTCATGTTCCTTTCTCTGCCATCACACTCGCTAGTCTATCTTCCTTCGCCGCTTCAGCTACCAGCTCCTTCCAGCAGTGGCATCATCGACTTGGTCACCTTTGTGGTTCTCGACTATCGTCTTTAGTTTGTCGTGGTCTTTTGGGGCCTGTCTCAGGAGATGTCTCTTTGCAGTGTCAGGGTTGTAGGCTTGGTAAACAAGTTCAGTTACCTTAACCTACTAGTGAGTCAGTGTCTCAGCGCCCTTTTGATTCAATACATTATGATGTGTGGGGTCAGGCTCCCTTCGCTTTCAAATGGGGTCATCGACACTATATTATTTTTATAGATGATTTCTCTCACTACACTTGGCTTTACTTTGTCTTCTCGTAGTGAGGTTCTCTATTTATAAGCGTTTTGATGCCATGGTTCACACTCAGTTCTCTACACCTATTTGTGTGTTCCATGCTGATTCTGCTGGTGAGTATATCTCCAAAATATTGCGTGGTTTTCTTGCTGAGCAAGGTACTATTGCTCAGTTCTCTTGTCCTGGTGCTCACGCTCAGAATGGCGTGGCTGAGTGCAAGCATCGTCACCTTCTTGAGACAGCTCGTGCGATGATGATTGCTGCCTCTCTTCCGCCTCATTTTTGGGCTGAGGCTGTCTCCACTGCTACATATCTCATAAACATTCAGCCCTCATCTGCTCTGCAGGGTGGTATTCCTTTATAGCGTCTTTCTGATCGTCCTCCTGATTATTCGACGCTTCGGTTGTTTGGTTGTGTTTGCTATGTTCTCCTTGCCCCTCGAGAGTGCACCAAACTGACCGCTCAGTCTCTCGAGTGTGTTTTTCTAGGCTACAGTGATGAGCATAAGGGTTATCGGTGTTGGGACCAGTTGGTCGTCGGATGCGTATTTCCCGGGACGTGACTTTTGATGAGTCTCGTTCATTCTACCCGCGACCATCCTCCTCGACATTTTCAGTAGAGGATGTCTCTTTTCTCATGTTTCCTGATACGCCTCCCTCTGTGCCTCATATTCCTACTCCTTCTCCCACTATTGCAGATCCGACACCGTCTTCTCCTACGGTTTCTTCTCCTCCCTTGTCTCATGACTCTCCACCTTCATCACCGATGTCTTCCCCATCTCCATCACCTCCGGTGGTTCCTTCTCGTCCCACTTTTCGTTTTCATTATGCTCGTCGTCCACGTGTTGTGGATGAATCTACTGACGTATCATCTACTTTTGGTGCGCCGTCTTCCTCATCCCAGCCGACTTATGGTCTTGGGGCTCGGCCTTGCCCTCCTCCTGACCGCTATTCTCCTAGTCGATATGGTCTTTCGGCTGTACTTGAGCCTACCTCTTATCGCGATGCTGTTGTTCATCCTGAATGGCAGCTTGCGATGGCAGAGGAGATTGCTGCGCTTGAGTGCACCGACACATGGGATCTGGTTCCTCTTCCTCCCCATGTTCGTCCCATCACTTGTAAGTGGGTCTATAAGATTAAGACTCGCTCTGATGTTTCTCTTGAGCCTTATAAAGCTCGTCTTGTGGCTCGTGGCTTTCAGCAGGAGCATGTTCGTGATTACGATGAGACATATGCTCCTGTGGCCCACATGGCCACTGTCCGCACACTTCTCGCCGTGGCCTCTGTTGGCCATTGGTCTGTGTCTCAGCTTGATGTTAAGAATGCCTTTCTTAATGGTGAGTTGCGTGAGGAGGTTTATATGCAACCACCACCTGGGTATTCAGTTCCTGATGGCATGGTTTGCCGTCTTCGTCGCTCTCTCTATGGCCTTAAGCAAGCCCCTGCGCTTGGTTTGAGCGTTTTGCCTCTGTGGTGACTGCAGCTGGTTTTTCGCCCACTGCTCATGATCTAGTGCTGTTTCTCCACCTTTCTGCTCGTGGTCGCACTCTTCTTCTTCTATATGTTGATGACATGATCATCACTGGCGACGATTCTGAGTACATTGCCTTTGTCAAGGCCCATCTCAATGAGCAGTTTTGTATGTCTGATCTTGGTCTTCTTCGTTACTTTCGTGGGATTGAGATTTCCTCCACCTCTGATGGCTTTTTTATTTCCCAAGAAAAGTATATCGAGGATCTTCTTGCTCATGCGGCTCTTAGTGATGAGCGCACTGTTGAGACTCCTATGGAGCTCAATGTTCACCTTCGTGCTTCTGATGGTGAGCCCTTGTCTGATCCGACGCGTTATCGTCATCTTGTTGGGAGTCTTGTCTATCTTGCTATCACTCGTCCGGATATCTCCTATCCTGTCCATATTCCGAGTCAGTTTGTTTTTGCTCCCACTTCAGTTCACTAGTCACCTTCGTGTTCTACGATATCTTCGTGGCACGATCTCTCACCGTCTCTTTTTTCCCGTTCCAGCTCGTTACAACTCCAGGCCTATTCGGATGCTACGTGGGATAGTGATCCTTCGGATCGCTGTTCACTTTCTGCTTACTGTGTTTTTCTTGGTGGTTCTCTCATTGCCTGGAAGACGAAGAAACAAACTGCAGTTTCCCATTCGAGTGCGAGGCCGAGTTGCGAGCTATGGCTCTTCTGACGGCAGAGGTGACTTGGTTACGATGGTTACCGAAGGATTTTGGTGTTTCTGTTTCTACACCTACCACCCTCTTGTCAGACAGTACAGGTGCCATCAGTATTGCGCGTGACCCCATGAAGCATGAGCTTACCAAGCATATTGGTGTTGATGCTTCTTTTGTGCGCGCTGCTGTGCAGGATCATGTTATTGCTCTTCAGTATGTGCCTTCTGAGTTAGCTAGCGGACTTCTTCACGAAGGCCCAGACTAGAGCGCAACATGGATTTTACCTCTTCAAACTCAGTGTTGTGGATCCACCATGAGTTTGAGGGGGGGTGTTAGAGTTATATTGATGATGACTTTTGGCCTTCTACATTCTTGCCTTTTGGCATCCCACTTGTACATGTATATATGCTGGCTTTGACCTTCTAATAATACTAAGTTGCTATTCTCCTGACATCAACACCTTGCACACCACTATTGCACTATGTACCCAGTCATCATCAATATGCTGTTACAATTGTTTTGTAGCTACTTGACTGTAAAACATTACAGTTCACATGTAGATCTATTGTGTATGCCCTGTCATATATTTTTGTTAGACGAACTTCCAGAAAGCAGATGCTTTATTTTCTAGGCTAAATTGGCTCCTGGACGCTGTGCTTGGTAAGCATTTTCCGAAATGCACTGCATGACTGAATCCGTTGATGCGCACTACAATTTTATGGCCATTTTCAAGAACAAACTATGCCTGCAAATCTCTGCCTAGTATTTCCAAGTACATCAGTGAACAAACCAATTGACCTTGCCAGTCATTTCTTTCCATGTATCATTATTTTATCACTTAAATAATGTTGTGCGACAAACTGAAACTCTTGAGCCTTCCAACGAATTATCCTGCAGGATGTCACTGTGATTTTCAGAAGGAGAGGAGGAGATGATTTAGTTCAAAGTCACTCTGAGTGGGCAAGAACCGTTAACTCAGCGCCTGATGTTATACATATGACCCTTTTTCCTATAACAGCTCTGTTGGAAGCAGCCATCCCTGGAAAAGACCATCTCATCCGGGCGATCAACCTTTATCTAGAATGTAAACATTGCCTTCATATATATTTATGTTTTGAGTGAGTATCTTCACAAATTATTGTTTAGATGTCCTGCTTGCATGCATGATCTTTCCGTAGAAATTCTATGGGGATAAGAGAAATCTCTATTCAAGCACAATAAAATATATATAACAAAAGATGGTCCATCGATTCATATTTGTATATCTGGACCAATCCGCCATTCTATTGACCCAAATATATCCTATTGTAATGAAGCTATAGAATGTTTGCAAAATCAGGAGCGTTGGTGTTATATTTTGTTTAAATTGAATTGTTCTCTAGATAGAAATAATGATATTCTGATGCGTTCATTAACCATTTCTTTTCTTAGATAAACCTCCAATTGAGGAGCTGCGTTACTTCCTAGAGTTCCAGCTTCCCAGAGTTTGGGCGCCAATTCATGATGAGCACCCTCGCCATGAAAGGAAAGAGCCTGTGTGCCCATCCTTGCAGTTCAGCTTGATGGGGAAAAAGCTGTACATCAGCCAAGAACAGGTACTTGGATATCACGGTGATGTCTACTGACTTCATCAGAAGCTTATTGATGCATGCATGCCATTGTTATCTTTGATGTAATCTTAGTCAATTAAACATCAAATTAACAAGTGAGGAAACACAAATATGCGATTACGATAAACTTTGTCCTTTGTGCCAATATTGCTTTAGTATCGACCTTACTTTTTGAATAATAACTTTACTTGGTAGTCTTACCTTCCGATACAACCGTATGTTTGGAAATTTATCCACCAGAAACATACAGTGCCTTATTGCCTGAATTCCAGTGGCTAACGTAACTAATCTCTATGCAACTCTGCTGTAATTAGAGAAGATGGTTAATGGACACATAAAAGTAAGTGCTCTCTCTCTCTCCATGCAAGGACATTGTAGTGTTCGAGAGACAACAGCGTTTTACAATTTTAATTTGCGCCTATACATAGAGGACAACCAAATGACACAAGAGGAACCGGAATTACCAGAAGTCACCTTTAATCAATTTGCCGAGCAGCTAGGATCCTTGCATCCTCTGTCTAGTGCTCTCCATGGATTTGTTGCAGGACCTGAAAGGCGTTATGTTTTATGAATGATTTAGAATGTGGCTGACCAAGTTTACGTACATGCCCCAAAGTTGTGGTCTTGAGTCATGCTATCTCCATTAAATATAAAACATCAAGTCAACAAACCACCAGCTAAAAACTGGCATACGTCTCTTCATACTAGTCTCCGGACCATTGTAATACCTGCACAACTTCTCCCACAGTGCCCCTTTAGGCATCGGTCACATATCATATCATGTCATATCTTTTCAGGTGTCAGTGGGTCGCAAGCCAATAACTGGCCTAAGGTTATGCTTGGAAGGTGCTAAGCAGAACAGGCTATGCATCCAACTGCAGCATCTAGCATCTCTTCCAAAGATCCTCAAGCCTTACTGGGATGCACACATCACGATCGGTGCGGCAAAATGGCAGGGGCCAGAGGAGCAGGACAGCCGCTGGTTCGAGCCTGTGAAGTGGAATAGCTTCTCCCATGTCAGCACAGCTCCAGTCGAGCACCACGAGGTGCTCATCGGGGACGCCTCCGGCGTGTACGTTGTCACCGGGGCACAGCTTGGGGTGTGGGACTTCGGTTTGAAGAACGTCCTGTACATGAAGCTTCTCTACTCAAGGGTTCCCGGTTGCACCACCAGGAGATCGCTGTGGGATCATAGCCCTGTCGCCGCCAACAACCATCCGACAGTTGGTCCTTCTAACATCATGTATCTGGACCCGGGGGGCTCTGGCGCAGGCTCGAGCGACGCAGGGAAATTCATGAAGATCGTGGACAGGTCGGAGCTGTGCAAAGGCCCCGACGACATGCCGGGGCACTGGCTGGTGACCGGCGGGAAGCTTGGCGTTGAAAAGGGTAGGATTGTTCTGAGAGTGAAGTATTCCTTGCTAAATTACTGACAGCAGTATCTGTGTTGTGGAAAACTTTGGAGTGCGGCATATGGTGTTGTAAGCGCTGTTGCAGTTGTGATTTCCCTTTTCTTGTTTTGGTAGTCGAGTGACAGATTAATCTGGCACGTAGCTGTTTGCAGCCGATCGATGTTCCTATATTTTTTTACATGAGATTTTTCTCCATGCAACGGAACAATTTTGGTGGAGTTCTTCGCGGTGTTTGTACAGGGCTTCACTCTTGTAAATGCATATTTGTCATTCAACATCGGCGAAGTGATCACAGCCACATTGCTACTGATCAGAACGTCGTCTCTCGTCAAAAGAATAGTCTGCGTCGTGTGTCTCCTCGTCAGAACACTAAAACTGCCGCTCTGTGAGGAAAGCGACCTGCCCCGACGGAAGAATCTGATCCAGATGATGATCTCACGCTCATTGAGCGCAGACAGCGTCAAGCTGCGATAGCTATCGCAGAAGGATTCGGCAATTCTACTTCTGCTGGATCCAGTAGAAATCCTCAAATTCATCAAAGAATGGATGCATGATCCGAGCAAGCCGCTTAATGAATTAGAAATTCCACCTGGCCCTCCTCATATGATTAAGTTCATATATTGCTGTAGAAAAAGAGAAGAACAAGCAGGCGATGAAATTGAAAAAGCTTATTCGCAAGACTAAGAGCGCCTGCAGCGCGATGCTCACAAGATGACTTCAGAAGCAATTCGCACCAAGGGGCATGAGATTAGCATCATGCAAGAACAACTGGATGCCAGATTGCCAGGGTCGCTGAGATTAGCATCATGCAAGAACAACTGGATGCCAGGGTCGCTGACTGCAATGGAACTCGTAAGAGGCTGAATTCTAATACAATGAGGATCTTCGAAGACTACAATCGTAGAATGTGTTGGAAATACGCCCTAGAGGCAATAATAAAGATGTTATTATCATATTTCCTTGTTCATAATAAATGTTTATTATCCATGCTAGAATTGTATTGACCGGAAACGTAAATACATGTGTGGACATATAAACAGACACTGTGTCTCTAGTGAGCTTCTACTAGACTATCTCATTGATTAAAGATGATTAAGGTTTTCTAACCATAGACATGAGTTGTCATTTAAAAAAGGGATCACATCATTAGGATAATGATGTGATGGACAGACCCAATCGTAAGCTTAGCATCTGATCGTATCACTTAGTTTAATTGCTATAACTTTCTTCATGTCAAGTATCTGTTTCTTAGACCATGAGATCGTGCCAGTCCCTAATACCGGAAGAATACTTTGTGAGTAATCAAACGTCACTTCGTAACTGGGTGATCATAAAGGTGCTCTACATGTATCTCGGAAAGTGTTTGTTGGGTTGCATGGATCGAGACTGGGATTTGTCACTCCGTATGACGGAGAGATATCTCTGAGCCCTCTCGGTAATACAACATCATGAATGGCTTACAAGCATGTGACTAAAGATCTTGTATTACGGAACGAGTTAAGAGACTTGTCGGTAACGAGATTGAACTAGGTGCGATACCGACGGTCGAGTCTCGGGCAAGTAACATATCGCCGGACAAAGGGAATTGTATACGGGATTAACTGAATCCTTAACATCGTGGTTCAAACCGATAAAGATCTTCGTTAAATATGTGGGAGTCAGTATGGGCATCCAGATCCCGCTACTGATTATTGATCGAAGATGTGTCTCGGTCATGTCTGCATGTTCTCGAACCCGTAGGGTCACACGCTTAACGTTTGGTAACGCTAGGGTAGTATTGGGATATTAATGTTGGTGAGACCGAATATTGTTCGGAGTCTCAGATGAGATCCAGGACATCATGAAGAGCTCCGGAATGGTCCGGAGGCACCGAAGGGTTCCGGGGATCCCCCGGGGGGGGGGGGGTCCACCTACCCTGGGGGCCCACATGGGATGTAGGGGGCGCCCTGGCCTACATGGGCCAGGCGCACCAGCCCCCCCCAAGGCCCATGCGGCTGGGGTTGGTGAAACCCTAGGGGAGGGGGGGCGCCTCCACCTGTCTTGGAGGGCACTCCTCCCCCCTGGCCGCCGCCCCTCCCTTGGAGGAGGGGCAATGGCTGGCCGCCCCCCTCCCTCACCCCTATATAAGGGGGGGGAGGCGCAAGAGGAGGGGGCTCACCCCTTTGCTAGCCGCCACCTCTCCCATCTCCCTCCATCTCCTCTCCGGTACGCGCTTGGTGAAGCCCTGCCGAAATTCCGCTGCCACCACCACCACCACGCCGTCGTGCTGGCCTAGATCCCATCTACCTCTCCACCCTCGCTTGCTGGATCAAGAAGGGGGAGACGTCACCGAGCCATACGTGTGCACCTCTCGGAGGTGCCGCTCGTGTGGTGCTTGGATCATATTGGATCGCGACGCGAGTACGACTACGCCAACCACGATCATTAGATCGTTAACGCTTTCGGTCTACAAGGGTATGTAGACACACTCCCCTCTCGTTGCTAGCATCTCCATATATTAGATATTGGGTGTTTCGTAGGATTTTTTTTGTTTTCCATGCAACGTTCCCCATCAGTGGCATCATGAGCTAGGTCTATGCATAGACGTTATGCACGAGTAGAACACAAATTGATTGTGGGCGTTGATGTTCAGATTGCTTACCTCCCTTGTTAGTTTTGGATTTGGCGGTATTGTGGGATGAAGAGGCCCAGACCAACTTTACTTGTCCACGCACAAGAGACCGGTTCCACGACTGACATGCAACTTGTATTGCATAAAGTGGCTGGCGGGTGTCTGTCTCTCCCACTTTAGTTCAATCTGATTTGACAACGGCGGTCCTTGTAGAAGGTTAAAAGGCAACTTATATATCACCGTTGTGGCTTTACGTAGGTAAGAACGGTTCTTATTTGCCCCTAGAAGCCACGTAAAAATTGCAACAACAAAGTAGAGGACGTCTAACTTGTTTTTGCAGGGCTTGTGATGTGATGTGGTATGGCCATGACGTGATTTGATATATGTGATGTATGAGATGATCATGTTTTGTAATAGTTCACGACTTGCATGTTGATGGGTACGGCAACCGGTAGGAGCCATAGGGTTGTCTTAATTTATTGTATGACCTTCGTGTAAATCTTTAAACGCCATGTAATTGCTTTACTTTATCGCTATGAGTTAGCAATAGTTGGTAGAGACAATCACATGACGGCACCTTGGAGATGATGGAGATCATGGCGTCATGCCGGAGATGATGTAGATCATGCCGGTGCTTTGGAGATGGAGATCAAAAGCACAAGAAGACAAAGGCCATATCATGTCACATATTGATTGCATGTGATGTTTGTCGTTTATGCATCTTATTTTGCTTAGAACGATGGTAGCATTATAAGATGATCCCTCCACTTAATATCAAGATAAAAGTGTTCTCCCTTAGTACACACCGTTGCGAAAGTACGTCGTTTCGAAGCACTTCGTGATGATCGGGTGTGATAGACTCTTCGTTTGCATACAACGGGTGTGTAATTCAGTTTTACACATGCAGAAATACTTTGGTTAACTTGACGAGCCTAGCATGTACAGACTTGGCCTCGGAACACGGAGAACCGAAAGGTTA
This sequence comes from Elymus sibiricus, assembly GCA_039707655.1. Taxonomy (NCBI): domain Eukaryota; kingdom Viridiplantae; phylum Streptophyta; class Magnoliopsida; order Poales; family Poaceae; genus Elymus; species Elymus sibiricus. Next base: position 111,011,453 of record CM077670.1, read on the forward strand.
AACATGAGTCATATGGATGATATGATCGACATGTAGATGTTCACCATTGAAACTACTCCATCTCACGTGATGATCGGACTTGGTTAGTGGATTTGGATCATGTATCACTTAACAACTTGAGGGATGTTGATTTAAGTGGAAGTTCATTAGTAATTTGATTAGTTGAACTAATTATCATGAACATAGTCTAAATGTCTTTGCAAATATGTTGTAGATCAATGGCTCGCGCTGTAGCTTAGCTCAATTTCAATGCATTCCTAGAGAAAGAAAAGATGAAAGATGATGGAAGTAACTATGCGGACTGGGTCCGTAATCTGAGGATTATCCTCACTGCTGCACAGAAGGCTTATGTCCTTGATGCACCGCTAGGTGTGCCACCCGCTCCCTCAACTGTGGATGCTATGAACATCTGGCAGACAAGGGCCGATGACTACTCGATAGTTCAGTGTGCCATGCTTTACGGCTTAGGACCAGGGCTCCAAAAACGTTTTGAGCACCACGGGGCATATGAGATGATGCAGGAGCTAAAAATGATATTTCAGGCTCACGCCCGTGTGGAGAGGTATGAAGCCCCAAACAGGTTCTTTAGCTATAAGATGGAGGAGAACAGCTCCGTTAGTGAGCACGTACTCAAACTCTGGGTACACCAATCGCCTCAATCAGTTGGGAGTTGCTATTCCTGATGAAGTAGTAATTGATAGGGTTCTTCAGTCACTGCCACCAAACTACAAGGGCTTTGTGACGAACTATAATATGCAAGGTATGGAGAAGACACTCCCTGAGCTTTTCGCGATGCTTAAAACCGCGGAAGTAGAAATCAAGAAAGAGTATCAAGTGTTGATGGTCAAAAAGACCACCAATTTCAAGAAGGGGAAAGGAAAGAAAGGGAACTTCAAGAAAAATGGCAAGCCAGTTGCCGCTCCCGTGAAGAAACCCAAGGCTGGATCCAAACCCGAGACTGAGTGTCTCTATTGCAAGGGGAATTGCCACTGGAAGCGGAACTGCCCCAAGTACTTGGCAGATAATAAGGCTGGCAACGTCAACAAAGGTATATTTGATATACATGTTATTGATGTGTACCTTACTAGTGCTCGTAGTAGCGCCTGGGTATTTGATACTGGTTCGGTTGCTAATATTTGTAACTCGAAACAGGAGCTGTGGAACAAACGAAGGCTAGCTAAGGACGAGGTGACGATGCGCATTGGAAATTGCTCCAAGGTTGATGTGATCTCCGTCGACACGCTCCCTTTACGTCTACCTTCGGGATTAGTTTTAAACCTCAATAATTGTTATTTGGTGCCTGCGTTGAGCATGAACATTATATCTGGATCTTGTTTATTGCGAGACGGCTATTCATTTAAATCCGAGAATAATGGTTGTTCTATTTATATGAATAACATCTTTTATGGCATGCACCTAATGTGAATGGTTCATTCTTGTTGAATCTCGATAGTAGTGATACACATGTTCATAATATTGATGCCAAAAGATGCAAAGTGAATGATGATAATACCACACATTTGTGGCACTGCCGCTTAGGTCATATTGGTGTAAAGCGCATGAAGAAACTCCATACTGATGGACTTTTGAAATCACTTGACTTTGAATCATTTGATACATGTGAACCATGCCTCATGGGCAAGATGGCTAAAACCCCGTTTTCCGATACAATGGAGCAGGCAAGTTACTTGTTGCAAATAATACATATTGATGTATGCGGTCCAATGAGTGCTGAAGCACGCGGTGGATATCGTTATTTTTCGACCCTCATAGATGATTTCAGTAGATATGGGTATATTTACTTAATGAAACACAAGTCTGAAACATTTGAAAAGTTCAAGAAGTTTCAGAGTGAAGTAGAGAATCATCGTAACAAGAAGATAAAATTTCTACGATCTGATCGTGGAGGTGAGTATCTGAGTTACGAGTTTGGTATGTGATACGTCCCAAACGTATCTACTTTTCCAAACACTTTTGCTCTAGTTTGGACTCTAATTTGCATGATTTGAATGGAACTAACCCGGACTGACGCTATTTTCAGCAAAATTGCCATGGTGTTGTTTTTGTGCAGAAATAAAAGTTCTCGGATGGACCTGAAAATTTACGGAGAATTATTTCAGAATATATAAAAAATACTGGCGCAAAGATCCACCAGAGGGGGGGCCACCAGGCGCCACAAGCCTAGGGGGCGCGCCCACCCCCCCAGGGCGCGTCTGGCAGGCTTGTAGGCCCCTGGCAGCTCCGTTTGCCCTAATTCCAACGCTATAAGTACCTATTCATGGAGAAAAAAATTAGGGAGAAAGAATCATCGCATTTTATGATACGGAGCCACCGCCACCTCCTGTTCTTCATCGGGAGGGCTGATCTGGAGTCCGTTCGGGGCTCCGGAGAGGGGGATTCGACGCTGTCGTCATCATCAACCATCCTCCATCACCAATTTCATGATGCTCACCGCCATGTGTGAGTAATTTCTTCATAGGCTTGCTGGACGGTGATGGGTTGGATGAGATTTACCATGTAATCGAGTCAATTTGTTAGGGCTTTGATCCCTAGTATCCACTATGTTCTGAGATTGATGTTGCTATGACTTTGCTATGCTTAATGCTTGTCACTAGGGCCCGAGTGCCATGATTTCAGATCTGAACCCTCTATGTTTTCATGAATATATTTGAGTTCTTGATCCTATCTTGCAAGTTATATGCACTTGTTACGTGTCATGATCCGCATACCCCAAGGTGACAATAATTGGGATTCTTTCCGGTGATTGCCGTAGTTTGAGGAGTTCATGTATTCACTATGTGCTAATGCTTTGTTCCGGTTCTCTATTAAAAGGAGGCCTTAATATCCCTTAGTTTCCTTAAGGACCCTGCTGCCACGGGAGGGTAGGACAAAAGATGTTATGCAAGTTCTTACTATAAGCACGTATGACTATATACGGAATACATGCCTACATTACATTGATGAATTGGAGCTATTGTGTATCGCCCTAGGTTGTGACTGTTACATGATGAATTTCATCCAACATAATTATCCATCACTGATCCAATGCCTACGCTTTTCGCATATTGATCTTTGCTAAGTTATTTTCGTTGCTGCTGCTGTTACAATTACTACAAAACTGCTACTGTTACTGTCTCTGTTACTGTTGCTACTGTTACTACTGCTATTGAAACTATCATACTACTATGCTACTAAACACTTTGCTGCAGATATTTAGTTCTCCAGGTGTGGTTGAATTGACAACTCAACTGCTAATACTCGCAAATATTCTTTGGCTCCCCTTGTGTCGAATCAATAAATCTGGGTGAAATACTACCCGCGAAAACTGTTGCAATCCCCTATACTTATGGGTTATCAAGACCTTTTTCTCACGCCGTTGCCGGGGAGCATAGCTCTATTTGTTAAGTCACTTGGGATTTATATCTGTTGATCACTATGAAAAATCTGAAAGACGCTAAAACCAAGATCGTTCCCTCTAAGACGAGGGGAGGTAAGGAACTGCCATCTAGCTCCGCACTTGATTCACCTTCTGTTTTGAGTAGGCTTGCGACACCGCCACCTGTTATTCACTCTGATATGTCACAAGTTATTGATGATACTACTTCTTCTATGAACGATACTTATGATGATGCTAGTACTATGCTTGATAATACTGTGCCACTTGGTGAATTTCTTGATGAACAAATTGCTAAAGCTAAAGAAACTGAAAATGCTGAAACTCTTGAAAATTATGATTCACCCATTATTCCTAGCTCTCTTACTAGAGTTGAAGTGCCTAAAACATCTGATGGTTATGTTTTTGATAGGGAGACAGCTAGGGCAATTCTTGCTTGTAATGATAGAGATGAGGTTATAAAATTGCTTGCTGAGTTGAAAGAAAAATCTATGAGGGAGAGAATGAAATATGATCCTAAGTTTGCTACCTCTCCCATATTTGTTACTGATAAGGATTATGAATTCTCTGTCGATCCTGAGTTAATTACTTTGGTTGAATCTGATCCTTTTCATGGTTATGAAACTGAAACTGTTGTGGCACACCTTACTGAGTTGAATGATATTGCCACCCTATTTGCTCATGAGGAAAAAATTCGCTATTACTATATTCTTAAGTTGTTTCCTTTCTCATTAAAGGGTGATGCTAAGAAATGGTTTAATACTCTTGCTCCTGGTTGTGTGCGTAGTCCCCAGGATATGATTTATTACTTCTCTGAGAAATATTTTCCTGCTCATAAGAAACAAGCTGCTTTACAGGAAATATTTAACTTTGTGCAAATTGAAGAAGAGAATCTCCCTCAAGCTTGGGGGAGGCTTCTCCGATTACTTAATGCTTTGCCTGATCATCCTCTTAAGAAAAATGAAATACTTGATATCTTTTATAATGGACTAACCGATGCTTCTAGGGACTACCTAGATAGTTGTGCTGGTTGTGTTTTCAGGGAACGAACTGTTGGACAGGCTGAAGTACTATTGAATAATATATTGAGAAATGCCGATGATTGGACACTTCCTGAACCACCACCTAAGCCAACTCCGAAGAAGAGAGGTATTCTATTCCTCAGTCTAGAAGATATGCAAGAAGCTAAGAAATCTATGAAGGAACAAGGTATTAAAGCTGAAGATGTTAAGAATTTAGCACCTATTGAAGAAATACATGGGCTCGACATCCCGACATAGGTAGTGGAGGTAAATTCTCTCACTAGATTTGATGAAGGTGATATTCTGTATAATAAATCTGCTAGTCAATGCCTGTATGAATTTGATAATTACATCATTAAACAGGAACACTTTAATGTGTATGTTAGCAATCAACTAAAACGGAATGCCATCATGATTGAACGCTTGAGTGATTTGATGTTTAGAATTGCTAATGATGTTAAATGCTTGAGTAAACATGCTTCTATGGTCCAGACACAGTTAGAACAAATTGCTAAGTCACAAAATGATTTGCTTGATGAAATGGATAATAAAAAGAATGACCATGTTGTTAGAGTTGTTACTAGAGGAGGTAGCATGACTCAGGATCCTCTATATCCTGAAGGTCATCCTAAAAGAATTGAACAAGATTCTCAAAGAAATAATATTGATGCACCTAATCCATCTAAGAAGAAAAAGAAAAAGAAAAATGATAGGACTTTGCATGCTACTAGTGAACCTGAGATAGAAAAACCTCCCGAGGATCGTAATGATGCTTCTATTTCCGATGCTGAGACATAATCTGGTAATGAATATGCACCTAGTGAGAATGATAAGGATGATGTTCATGTTGATGCTCAACCAGATAATGATGTAGAAATAGAACCTGCTGTTGATCTTGATAACCCACCTCCTAAGAATAAAAGATAGGATAAAAGAGACTTTGTTGCTAGAAAACATGGAAAGGAGAGAGAACCATGGGTTCAAAAACCTATGCCTTTCCCTACTAAACCATGCAAAAACAAGGATGATGAAGATTTTGAGTGTTTTGTTGAAATGCTTAGACCTGTCTTTTCGCGCACTCGCTTGATTGATATGTTGAAAATGTCTCCCTATGCTAAATATATGAAAGAAATTGTCACAAATAAAAGAAAGATACCTGAAGCTGAAATTTCCACCATTCTTGCAAATTATTCTTTTAAGGGTGGAATACCTAAGAAGTTAGGAGATCCCGGAATACCTACTATACCATGCTCCATTAAAAGAAGTTATGTTAAAACTGCTCTATGTGATTTGGGAGCCGGTGTTAGTGTTATGCCTTTCTATTTATATAGAAGACTTGATTTGAATAAGCTTACACCTACTGAAATATCTTTGCAAATGGCTGATAAATCCACTGCTATACCTATTGGAATTTGCGAGGATGTTCCCGTTGTAGTTGCAAATGTTACTATCTTGACATACTTTGTTATACTTGATATGCCCAAGGACGACAACATGTCGATTATCCTTGGTAGACCCTTTTTGAATACTGCAGGGGCTGTTATTGATTGCAACAAAAGCAAGGTCACTTTTCATGTCAATGGTAATGAGCATACTGTTTATTTCCCGAAGAAACAAACTTCAGTGAATGGTATTAATTGTATTGAAAATGTTTCGACGATCACTATTGGGGGATTCAAATTTGCTCTTCCTACTGTCAAAAAGAAATATGAAATTCTTATTGTTGGGGAGATGCATATCCCCGTTGAGGTAACTTAGTGTTATACGAAGATTCTTTGGTTTCATGCCATTCAGAAATAGTTTGTTAATAAGACTTGATCAACCTTATTAATGGATTCTTTTTGAGGGGCATGTGGTCGATGAATTTAGTAAGCACAACTTTCTGTACCCACCTTTTACCCTCTGTTATTTTTAGTAGAATAAAATAAAATGCCATGATTATCCTGTTTTCTGAATTTTCCGTGCAATAAAAAATGGCCCAAAAATAAAAGTTCTCAGAATGCCATGAAAATTTAGTATGATTTTTTCCAGAATATTTAAGAATTCTTGGCACTGAACACACCCCAGGGGGGGTGCACCTGTGAGCCACAAGCCCACACTACTGCAGGCGACCACTAACGCGACACATGAATCAGAGACGCCGCGACCAAACTGTGTGCGATGCATGAATCGCAAACGGTGTCGTGAAAAAACCGTCCCCAATAAGACGAACTATTTGCGATGCAGGAGACATAAAAAACGATTCAGATTAGAGACGCGTGTGCGATACGTGGCATATAGTTGATCCATACGAACTGTTTGCGATGAGCCAGAACAACAGAAACGGGCAGCCAGTTCGAGGTGTGTGTGATACACGGCATACAGTTCACTCGGATGAACTGTTTGTGATTACCCAACACAACAGAAACGGGTAGCCAGTTCGAGGTGTGTGCGATACACGGCATGCGGTTCACTCGGATGAACTGTTTGCGATGATCCAGAAGAACAGAAATGATTCGACGTAACAAGATGTGTATGATATCTGGCAAACAGGTCGGTAATCAGAATTGTGTGCGATAATTATAGACAGCGCATACAATTGTTTGTTGTGAATTGTGTGCTCGACAGGACACACAATTCAAGAAACCAACTGTGGGCGATAATGTAAAAGATCTCTGTCGAATACGTATTGCTAACCGTCTGCGATGAGATTGACAGGGGACACAGATTAATATGAGCGAACGGCAACAGAGATATACAGTCTGCTTAATTTAGTCCTTCTTCTTCTTGTTGTTATTGGATGGCTCCGCGACATCGTCTTGGCGAGGACGCTTTTTGCCGCTGACCGTTGTCTTTTCATCGCCGCCGCTGTCGTCTTCGTCGTTGATGTCCTCGTCATCGTCCTCCTCGTTCGAACATTCCTCCTCCTCCTCATCATCGTCGTCGTCTTCATCATCCTCCGATGGGTCCTCGTCTGTCTGGTCGTCATCCGACGACTCGGGCGGCGGCGTCCCTTCCATGATCCGGATAAAATCGAGGTCAGGACTCGACGCCGGACTCATGGAAAACGAGCGGGATGATTCCGAGGTTGACCTATCTAGGGCGGAAGACTGCTGGCGGAACTATCGTCCTCACTGTCGCTCGACATGGCTGCGGTACGTACACAAAGCAAGATTGCAGAGTGTGTGTAAGTGTGTAGCGCGGCCGGCCGAGACGATGAAGACGGTGGAGACTGAAGCGGGGTATGAAGAAAAGAGGAATGGCAATTGAAGCAGGGGATTGACGGTTTTTATTGGCGCCTTGGCAGGCGGTTAGAATCCTGATATAATCAACCGCAATTATTAGTACCCAGTCGCTCCAAATTCCCGCGGTTGCGCAGTTCTCAATGTGATAATTACACACACAGGTTGGAGCGTCCAAATGTGAAACAAGCAGTTTTCATAGGACAATTGTCAAGCAATAGATGAGCTCTGCTTATTGATGTAGCCAGTAATAATCAAACAAAACCCCTAATCATCATTACAAACAGTGCATATAAGATGGCTAATGTGACAACTACAACTACACATGCTAGTTCCTTCTTGTCTCTTGCTTTCATCTGCTGCTTGTGATTGAGTCTTTCTTGCTTCATCATAGTGATTGTACACTCCAGATCAGTCAGTTTCTTCTTCAGCTTTACGTTATCTTCTGCGAGCTTGGTGATAACACTCCGAGCCCTGCCATGCCATTCATCATCCAACCAGTTAACAAAGGCACAAGCCTCATATCCCTGCCAATGTTAAATATTCAGGATGGGCAGGGGCATTAACTCAACTTAAATGATGAACTTAGCACTAACCTCTAAGGGGCAACTGAGAAACCATCTGCCAATGTCAAATCCCTCCATGCATACACATCGAGCGGGAGTGTGTCCGTGCGCACAACTCAACTTTTGGTACTTCTCGGTAGCACAAAACTCGGAGTCGAACTCATGTTGCGGGAGTCTGGAGTCATACTCCGGATCCGGCGCTTGATTGCTTTCCTGGGTGGGGGAGCGGGGGTCATTGAGGACGGATTGAGCAGGGAGCTACTTTAATTTGGACATGCTAAAAAAGATCGGGATTGATTGGAACCTGACAAGATGATTCGGATCTGTAGTACACCGGCCTTCTGATGACCTTAGGCAAGCGCTCGGCGGTGACCGCCGTCGTGGCGGTGCCACCCATCGGGCTGCCGAGAGCGACAATACGTGCCGGAGTAGCCGCACTGAACCATCAACACCACTCGTCCGCATTCCCCCAATGTCAGCGCCATGCGAGGGAACTTGGGGGCTATCTAGGGATTTGGGGGAAATGGGGAAACTGTGAGGATCTGATAACGGTCGGGAACTACTTATCGCACTCTGTTGTAAACGGCACATGGTTTGTACATATCGTTTGTGTTCGATATTATAACTTCACACACAATTTCCACACGAAACCGTGTGAGAAGACAACGTGCGTGACACACGGTTCCCGTGACATAACCATATGTGATGTACTACCCGGTACATATGGGGATGCAATAATGGAGTTAATACTGTAAACAGCCGCTCTGCGGATACCCGTCAAAAAATATAAACAGCCGCTCTGCATAGAGATGGGGGCGGCGGCCGAGGCAGCGGCTACCGGATAGGAGGTCAATCCTCGGTCGGTCGGTGGTGGCGGCGTGATAGGAGATCAATCCTCGGTCGGCGGTGGGAGATAGGAGGAGATCTCAATCCTCGAGGTCGGCGGCGGCGTGATTGGAGCACATCCCTCGCGGTCGAAGGCGGGATAGTGGAGCTCGAACTTCAGGCGGATGCCCCACTACGCTTTGCTCATCGACCTTGCTGTCTCGGCGTGCCGCGGCATCGCGCTTCTCTATCCGCTGGGTGGAGGTCACCGCACGGCTAATTAATTAAGGTATTCTTTTCGTTGAGTGGCTTAATTAAGGTATTCAATTCATAAGGGTAGTATACTGTACTCTGTGTGTAAATTGACTGGTCATTAATTTGTGTCATCGCACGGGTGGATAAAACAATATGGAGCGCCCTCCGTAAATTATGAAAATAAAATCTTGTGATTTATGCACGCATCTTTGGGCATCAATTAATCCATTTATTAATGCTTTTTTGAATTACCCCTCGTGTGGTGCAGATGGAACGATCTGAATGGATGAAGGATCGGAGAAGCTCAAAGTTTGCGAGTGACGTGACAGAGTTCATCACTTTGGCTGAAAGGACAAAGAAGAAAGTCCGTAACGAGGATTACATCCTGTGTCCATGCAAGGATTGTGGCAATACAGAGTCACATAAAGTTACAGACGTCGAGTACCACTTATTCAAGTGGGGATTCATGGATGGATATACACGTTGGACTAGACACGGTGAAGAGCCGGTCATGGATGAAGGTAACCAGGGCAGCGAGATACCAAACCCCGATCAGAGTCACATGGATGTTGAATCTAACCTCGGGGCTCAGACGTCAAGCTACCAACGGTACAGAGACAATCGAAAAACCCCACTGGAAAACCAAGACGGCGACGAAGACGACGACCTTGATGGTATGCCAGATTTTGCTGCTATGATTGCAGATTTCCAGGGCCCAGATAAAGAAATGTTTGGGTACAAGGATCTACCAACCATTGATGCGGACTCAAAGACAGATTTGTATCCAGGTTGCAAAAAGAAATATTCCAAGTTGAGTTCCACACTGGCGCTTCTCAGATTTAAAGCAGAAAACGGTCTATCAAACAAGGGCTTCACAGAGTTGTTAGGTCTTTTCAACGACATTCTTCTAGAAGATAATGTGCTCCCCAAAAGCATGAACGAAGCAAAGAAAGTTGTTTGCCCATTGGAACTTGAAGTTCAGAAGATACACGCTTGTGTGCATGATTGTATGTTGTACCGCGGTGAGTACAAAGATTTGCGTGCATGTCGCATATGCAAGCATCCACGATACAAGTGCAGGAAAGCAAAGGACAAGGACAAATTGGATGACGAGATCAAGATAGGAATCTCGTTCAAGGTTGTTTGGTACTTGCCTTTAATTCCAAGGTTGAAGCGTTTGTTTGCAAACCCTCGAGAGGCAAAGAGATTGCGGTGGCATCATGATGAGCGAATTGCGGATGAATATTTGAGGCACCCGAAAGATGGGGCTCAGTGGGAGTCAATCGAGGAAAAGCATAAAGACTTTGCCATGGATCCTAGAAGTATATGGCTCGGGGAGTGTACTGACGGGATGAATCCATTTGGCGATATGAGCACCAAACACAGCACATGGCCGGTGCTTCTGTGCATATATAACCTTGCTCCTTGGTTGTGTATGAAGAAAAAATACATCATGATGTCAATGATTATCCAAGGCCTGAAGCAACCTGGAAATGACATCGACATTTACTTTGAGCTACTGGTAGAAGAACTGCTGACATTGTGGGTAAAAGAGCCTGGTGTAAAATGTTATGATGCTTACAAAAAGGAGATTTTCGATCTACATGCGTTGCTGCTGCACACCATTCAAGATATGCCGGCATTAGGCAACACGTCGGGGCAGAAAACAAGGGGAGATGTAGGATGTGTCACATGCATGGATAGGACAGTGAGTAGATTTCTTCACAACTCGCACAAAACCGTGTATTTGCGTCATCGTAGATTCTTACGGAGAGAGCACCCATACCGAAAGATGAAAGCTGAATTTGATGGTATGGCAAAGGTAGGTTTGGGCCCAAGACCTTATTCTGGGAAGGAGGTCCACAGAATGGCTAAAGAAATTGAAGTTGTGCTTGGCAAGGGACCCGGTTCGTCGTCGAAAAAAACACCCAGGATGCAAGTGTTTAAGAAGAAATCAGTGTTCTGGCAATTACCTTACTGGGAGATTCTAAGTGTACGTCACTGCATCGATGTCATGCACGTAGAGAAGAACGTATGTGAAAGCATCCTTGGTACTCTGCTCAAGATTAAAGGTAAAACAAAGGATGGTGACGGAGCACGACTCGATATGCTTGGTGATCAAACAGAACTCATGAATGAAGCCGAAGATGGTGACAAATTCCTCCACGTTTGCCAGAGTTACAATTTCACTGTGAAAGAAGCAAAAGAGTTCTACAATTATTTGTTGTCAATTAAGACACCCTCTTCCTACTCCGCAAACATCAGAAGTCTCGTGGATGTGAGCACAGGTAAAATGAAGTTGGCACACATGAAGTCACATGATTGCCACGTAATGTTGACACAGATCCTCCCGGTGGCCATCAGGAATTTCATGGACACAGACATAAGAAACACACTCATTGATCTCTGTGATTTCTTCAACCAACTATGGCAGAAAGTGGTAAATCGTGAGGAGCTGGATCATATGCAAGAGGATATTGCAAGAATATTGTCCAACCTAGAGATGTTTTTCCCACCGTTATTCTTTGATGTCATGGTCCATCTCACTGTGCACCTTATCAATGAGATAAAGTACCGTGGTCCTGTGTTTCTTCGCAACATGTATCCCTTCGAGCGGTTCATGGGAATATTGAAGCGCTATTGTCGGAACCGATGTCATCTAGAGGCAAGCATCCTACAAGGTTATATCGCGGATGTGGTGGTTGAGTTTTGCAACGAATACATGAAACAAAGACCTATAGGTTTGCCCCTCTCTTGCCACGAGGGAAGGCTGGCTGGTAAGCCGGTCCTTGCTGGCGCGCCACACGCTGCACCCGGAGATGAGACCGATGGTGCTGCTTAACAGCCCAGTTCTCAACACTTATGCTGAAGAACACTTGGCGGAGATACGACGAAGCTTCTTACCCATGGTGTATCCATTAGATGTCGTGATGAAGGCGCACAATAAGGACTACGTCAGATGGCTGAAGGATCGTTTGTCACATGGATCCATGGATGACATTGCAACGTGGTTGGCACAAAAGCCATCACCTACGGTATTGAGGTACCAAGCGTATGACATAAATGGCTACACGTTCTACACTGAGGAACGTGATAAGAAGACCTCATATCAGAACAGCTCCATTCGAATAGAATGCATAACTGTAGATGAAGTTGATAAAAGGGTATACTATGGAACCATCAAAGAGATTTGGGAGCTTAACTATGTGAAAGTTAAGGTGCCATTATTCAGGTGCAAATGGGTCCCTCTTAGTCAGGTAAAGGTTGATGAATACAGGAAGACCTGTGTTAACAAGACAAAGATTGCATATCACAAGGACCCGTTCATTCTTGCCAGCGATGCAACCCAGATTTTCTATGTGGAAGACCCTTTGCATAAGAACTGCCATGTAGTGATGCGTGGGAAGAGGAGGGTACTGGGTGTTGAGGGTGTTGCTGATCAGGACGAGTACGAGGAATTTGCTGAGATGCCAGCGAAGGGATCATGCACCAAACATAAAGAGAGGCTTAAAATCATCAGAAATCCTAAGTTCATTTGGGGTCAACCTAATGATCCCAGCTCTCCCATGTACATGGGAATTAATACGTGATACGTCTCCAATGTATCTATAATTTTTGATTGTTCCATGCTATTATAGTATCAATCTTGGATGTTTTATATGCACTTACAAGCAATTATATATCATTTTTTGGGACTAACCTATTAACTCAGTGCCAAGTGCCAGTTGCTGTTTTTTGCCTGTTTTTGGTTTTTCAGAATATCAGTACCAAACAAAGTCCAAATGCCACGAAACTTTTTGGAGATTTTTTTCTGGACATAAGAGACACTAGAAGCTTCAGGAGAGGGCCAGAAGACAGAGGAGGTGGCCACGAGCCACCAGGGCGCGCCCCCAGGGGGGGTGGCGCGCCCTGGTGCCTCGTGGGTCCACCTCTGCTCTGTTTGACCTAATTCCACCTCTATAAATTCTCTAAAATCGGGAAACCAATAGGGGAGTCCACGAAATACTTTTTCCGCCGCCGCAAGTTCCTATTCTCGAGAGATCCCATCTGGAGGCCTTTTTCGGCACTCTGCCAGAGGGGGATTCGATCACGGAGGGGCTCTACATCAACCTTGCTGCCCTTCCGATGATGCATGAGTAGTTTACCACAGACCTTTGGGTCCATAGTTAGTAGCTAGATGACTTCTTCTCTCTTTTTGATCTTCAATACAATGTTCTCCTCGATGTTCTTGGAGTTCTATCCGATGTAATCACTCTTTGCGGTGTGTTTGTTGGGATCCGATGAATTGTGAGTTTATGATCAGATTATCCATGAATATTATTTGAGTCTTCTCTGAACTCTTTTATGCATGATTGTTATAGCTTCGTATTTCTCTCGGATCTATTGATTTGGTTTGGCCAACTAGATTGATTTATCTTGCAATGGGAGAGGTGCTTTGTAATGGGTTCGATCTTGCAGTGCTCAATCCCAGTGACAGTAGGGGACATGACACGTATGTATCGTTGCTATTAAGGGTAAAAAGATGGGGTTTATTCATGCATGAGTTTACTTTGTCTACATCATGTCATCTTGCTTAAGGCGTTACTCCGTTCTTTATGAACTTAATACTCTAGATGCATGCTGGATAACGGTCGATGTGTGGAGTAATAGTAGTAGATGCATAATCGTTTCGGTCTACTTGTCTCGGACGTGATGCCTATATACATGATCATTGCCTTGGATATCATCATGATTATTTGCTTTTCTATCAATTGCCCAACAGTAATTTGTTTACCCACCGTATGCTATTTTCAAGAGAGAAGCCTCTAGTGAAAACTATGCCCCCCCGGTCTACCTTTGTCATATATTGAAAATCACAAAAATACTTTGCTGCAATTTTACTTTACTTATTTTATTTTATTTTGTATTTTTGTTCGATCTATCTATCTATCTATCTATATATCTATCTATCTATCTATCACCATACAATTTAATCTTGCAATTAACAGCCAAATGATTAACAACCCCTTGTTCGCGTGGGGTGCAAGGATTTGTTATTTTGTGTGCAGGTGCTGCTAACGAGTTGTTGCGTGATTCTCCTATTGGATTGATAACCTTGGTTTCATAACTGAGGGAAATATTTATCTCTACTGTACTGCATCATCCTCTCCTCTTCGGGGAAATACCAACGCCGGTCACAAGTAGCAGGAAGAATTTCTGGCGCCGTTGCCGGGGAGACATCATCAACATCTATCAAGTACCTACACATAAACTTTCATCTCCTTGCAATTATTTTATTTGCCTTTGCCTCTCATTTTCATCTCCCCCACTTCTAATTTTTTTACAAAAATACAAAAATATTTTTCGTTTGCCTTTTTCTTGTTTGCTTGCTTGCTTGCTTTTATTGCCTTCATGTCAAACACTCAAGAACAGAAAGTAAAACAAAAATTTAAGATACTATGGATCACCTTAAGGTTTTCTACTTGGATTACCTTCGATCCACTTGTGCTCATGCTGAAACCCCAACTAGTTTAGTTGAGGGAAAATCATTAGGTGAGCATGCTCATTTTGTGCGTCACCGTTTGTCTCAAAAAGGGAGACTCTTATGGAATCAAATAAATTGTTTGCTATGCTATGCTTGGAATCTATGTGAAATTTATGATTTTACTTGTTGCTCCAAGAACCCTAAAAAACACCTACCCTACCTATGTGAGTTTAATGATAATGAAATCTTATCTTCTTATGCCAAGGGTGTTTATAGCTACTATGATATCAAACAAATTGAAGAATTTGTTGCTTTTAAGGGTGCTTATGAAGTTGCTTCTTTAATTGAAAAGTATGATATTACTCTCTACAAATCTGAAAATTTTGACATACTTAAATATTGCTATGAAAACTATGCTCCTAATGCCTATGTTAGTGAATTCATTGGGAGAATGTCTGCTGCTTTGGAAGAGAATAATGATATGCATGAATCCATAGACAATTGTGATTCCGTTGATTCGATTGAAATATCCCCTCTTGATGAATGTGATGCTTGCTATTCTTATGGCCATGATGCCGATATTAATGATGCTTATAGAGATGAACTTGCTATAGTTCCTTATGTTTAAAATGAATTATTGCTATAGCACCCATACTTGATAGCTCCTTGAATGAAAAGCATGATTGCAATGATGTTATTATAAATTCTATTAATGTCAATTGTGCTAATGATATGCAAAGCTACAAGCTTGGGGATGAAAATTTTGTTATGTGCACTACTTATTGCAATGATCATGATTGGGGTGATAATGCTTCTTTTGATCTTGAAAATTTATTTGAGCCTCATGATGAATATGATATTGATAATAATGTTTGCAATAATATTGAAAGTGGGTTTGGAAGAGTGTCAACTTTAGGTAAAAAGAATCCCACATATTCGGAGAGTGTTCAATCTTATGAAATTTTTGACAAAAGTGGGTTTGGAGAGGTCATGACTTTAGTTGACGTTAATCCCACTATCTTGGAAGATTATAAAACTTTTATGCATGTGGATCGTGAAGAGAATATTTTATATGATAGCTATATTGTTGAATTTGACTATGATCCTACATGTAATTATTATGAGAGAGGAAAATATGGTTATAGAAATCTTCATGTTACTAAATTGCCTCTCGTGATGTTGAAATTATTTAAGCTTCATTCTTCCTATTTGCATATGCTAGAGATTGCTTGTCTTGATAATTTGTTCTCCTATAAAATTCCTATGCATAGGAAGTATGTTAGAATTAAGTGTGTTTTTCATATTCTTCATGATGCTCACTTTGTGTTTCTATTATTATCTTTCATGAGAGCATCATTGAAATCTCAAGCCTATCTTAATGGCTATAAAGAAAGAGCTTGTTGGGAGACAACCCAATGAATAAAATAAGTTTTTGAGTGTGCAAACAATTATGCTACTGTTATGATTGTGTTTTTATGTTTTAATTAGTGTTTGTGCCAAGTAATGCCTTTGGGATGATTTGGAAGATAGTATAATTGATGCTGTTTGGAAAACAGAAAGTTTTGCGTCCAGTGCTGGAATTTTAATTCTGTACTGGGCATCATAAAAATCTGAAATTTTTACACAGTATTGGTATATGAATTTCCCACGTTGTCCTAATTTTTCAGAATTTTTGGAGTTACAGAAGTATAGCTTTTAAATAGATCTTTACAGACTGTTCTGTTTTAGACAGATTCTATTTTTGTTGCATAGTTTGCTTATTTTGATGAATCTATGGATCGTATCGGGGGGTATGAGTCATGGAGAAGTTGGATTAAAGTAGCATTATGCCAATATTAAATACGAATCAATTTACTACAGTACCTAAAGTTAAATATTTGTTTGTTATACTAACGGATCTCACGAAGGTTTTGTTGAGTTTTGTGTGATTGAAGTTTTCAAGTTTTGGGTGAGATCACGATGGATGAAGGAATAAGGAGTGGCAAGAGCCTAAGCTTGGGGATGCCCAAGGCACCCCAAGGTAATATTCAAGGAAGACTCAAGCAACTAAGCTTGGGGATGCCCCGGAAGGCATCCCCTCTTTCTTCTACCAACTATCGGTAATTTTACTTGGAGCTATATTTTTATTCATCACATATCATGAGTTTTGCTTGGAGCGTCTTGTATTATATGAGTCTTTGAGTTTTTTTTCTTTTTAGTTTGTCACAATCAACTTTGCTGGACACACCTATTTGAGAGAGCCACACATTTATCATGATTTGTTAGAATACTCTATGTGCTTCACTTATATCTTTTGAGCTAGGCAGTTGCTCTAGTGCTTCACATAAATCTTTTTGAGCACGGCGGTGGCTATATTTTGAAGAAATATTTGAACTCTCATGCTTCACTTATATTATTTTGAGAGTTGATAAGATTAAATTTTGAAGAAATATTTGCACTCTCATGCTTCACTTATATCTTTTTGAGAGTTGATAATAGTAATGGTAATTTGCACAAGATATGAATTTGGTCCCAAAGTGATGAATATTCAAGAGGGATATAATAACAAAATTCATGAAAGATCATTGGATATGATAAGTTTGATTCCTTGCAATAGTTTTGCGATATGGAGATGATAATATGTGAGTCATGTTAGTGAGTAATTGTGATTTAGTAAGAATATTGGTGTTAAGGTTTGTGATTCCCTATGCATGCACATAAAGTCAATAGTTATGCAACGAAATTATATCCTACTTATGGTGCATTATTCGGTGTTAGTTATCTTCAATGCATGTTTATGACCGTTTTCGCTTTTTGGTTGGTTGCTTCTCAATCTATTTGCTAGCCTTCATTTGTACTAAGCGGGAATGCTGCTTGTGCATCCAACTCCTTAAACCAAAGTTGTGCCAAATGAGTCCACCATACCTACCTATATGCGGTATTTCCATGCCGTTCCAAGTAAATTTGCATGTGCCAACTCTAATTTTTCAAAACAATTTTCCGTTTTGTGTGCCCGTACCGCTCATGAAGCGGCAGGGGGTGGCCAATATTTTCCATGCTAGGTGTGTTATTCTCACGATGAGTGTTTATTCACTTGTCATTGCACGAGAGAGTGGCAGGTAATAGGGATGTCCAGTCCCGAAATGAAAATAATAATAATATGATGATAATAATAAATTCCTTGGAAAGTGTTGGTATGGAAGGCACTCGTGGATACGGCTAGCCATGGATTGTGAAAGAATGGTGGAAAGGAAATAAACTTTATTTTCTGTTTGGGAACCGCCTATTATGTGTCTAGCATGGAAGATATTGGGAATTCTCGGTCGTTTTCGTTGACAGGAAAAGCATGCCTCTCAAAATAATTTTATCTCTCTAATTTAAGCTTTGAGCTCTGACACCTCTGCAAATCTCTGCTTCCCTCCGCGAAGGGCCTATCTATTTACTTTTATGAATTTTTTATTTTTTATTTTGAGTCTCCATCTTCTCTTACAACGCACCAACTAGAGAGCACTATTGTCATACTTGTGCATTGTGTGTAGCTAATATCGAGTGTGTTTCATGAATGGATCAATGATTGAGCATAATGGGCCAGGGATAGCTTTCTTTAGCGTTGATATTTTGAAAGATATGGTTGCTTGTTAGTATGCTTGAGTATTTATGTCTTCATGTCAAACTATAGACTATTGCTTTGAATCATTCAAGTCCAAATCTCCATCCTACAAAAGAAAAGAGTATATGATGAATATAATAGGTAGCATTCCATATTAAAAATTCTGTTTTTATCATTTACCTACTCGAGGACGACCAGGAATTAAGCTTGGGGATGCTTGATACGTCTCCAACGTATCTATAATTTTTGATTGTTCCATGCTATTATAGTATCAATCTTGGATGTTTTATATGCACTTACAAGCAATTATATATCATTTTTTGGGACTAACCTATTAACTTAGTGCCCAGTGCTAGTTGCTGTTTTTTGCCTGTTTTTGGTTTTTCAGAATATCAGTACCAAACGAACTCCAAATGCCTCGAAACTTTTTGGAGATTTTTTTCTGGACAAAAGAGACACTAGAAGCTTCCGGAGAGGGCCAGAAGACAGAGGAGGTGGCCACGAGCCACCAGGGCGCGCCCCGGGGGGGTGGCGCGCCCTGGTGCCTCGTGGGCCCACCTATGCTCCGTTTGACCTAATTCCACCTCTATAAATTCTCTAAAATCGGGAAACCAACAGGGGAGTCCACGAAATACTTTTTCTGCCACCGCAAGTTCCTGTTCTCGAGAGATCCCATCTGGAGGCCTTTTCCGGCACTCTGCCGGAGGGGGATTCGATCATGGAGGGGCTCTACATCAACCTTGCTGCCCTTCCGATGATGCGTGAGTAGTTTACCACAGAGCTTCGGGTCCATAGTTAGTAGCTAGATGGCTTCTTCTCTCTTTTTGATCTTCAATACAATGTTCTCCTCGATGTTCTTGGAGTTCTATCCGATGTAATCACTTTTTGTGGTGTGTTTGTTGGGATCCGATGAATTGTGAGTTTATGATCACATTATCCATGAATATTATTTGAGTCTTCTCTGAATTCTTTTATGCATGATTGTTATAGCTTCGTATTTCTCTCCGATCTATTGATTTGGTTTGGCAACTAGATTGATTTATCTTGCAATGGGAGAGGTGCTTTGTAATGGGTTCGATCTTGCGGTGCTCAATCCCAGTGACAGTAGGGGACATGACACGTATGTATCGTTGCTATTAAGGGTAAAACGATGGGGTTTATTCATGCATGAGTTTACTTTGTCTACATCATGTCATCTTGCTTAAGGCGTTACTCCGTTCTTTATGAACTTAATACTCTAGATGCATGCTGGATAGCGGTCGATGTGTGGAGTAATAGTAGTAGATGCAGAATCGTTTCGGTCTACTTGTCTCGGACGTGATGCCTATATACATGATCATTGCCTTGGATATCGTCATGATTATTTGCTTTTCTATCAATTGCCCAACAGTAATTTGTTTACCCACCGTATGCTATTTTCAAGAGAGAAGCCTCTAGTGAAAACTATGGCCCCCGGGTCTACCTTTATCATATATTGAAAATCCCAAAAATACTTTGCTGCAATTTTACTTTACTTATTTTATTTTATTTTGTATTTTTGTTCGATCTATCTATCTATCTATCACCATACAATTTAATCTTGCAATTAACCGCGAAGGGATTGACAACCCCTTGTTCGCGTTGGGTGCAAGGATTTGTTATTTTGTGTGCAGGTGCTGCTAACGAGTTGTTGCGTGATTCTCCTACTGGATTGATAACCTTGGTTTCATAACTGAGGTAAATACTTATCTCTACTGTACGACATCATCCTCTCCTCTTCGGGGAAATACCAACGCCACAAGTAGCAATATGTAACACTATTTATTATGTCTACTCTGCAACTTAATTCATTCAATTAGAACTGTCGCATGTACTGAATTGTGAGTTATGCCCGGCCTTCTGTTGATCTAAGAATGATTAATATGTTGACCTTGATATGTCGTCAGCACAGGCAATGAGAGTTTGAACTATTTATGATTGTATACCCTATAGCTAGCACACTCAATTGATGTCACTCCAGTATGTATGAACAGAACATATGCAATCTGGTTTGCAAATAGCACACGGTTTATTCATGAAAGCCGTGTGCCTACCAAATCGTGGCCGATGACCCCTGCTGCGCACGATGTGAGTCGTGCGTTCTGATTGGCCAGAACCCAAACCCCACGGATCGTACATCTGCACTGTTGGATGCACATAGATCGAACGACAATCCTCACCCCTTTCATCACCACATGCAGTTGCAGTTGGGATTTGTTTTATATGCATTAAATGCCTGGTAAATGCAAAAAATGGCTTGAATATAGCAAAGGAGCCCCGAAATGCACCAGAAAATCAAACCTAGGGTATAATAGTGATTGCGTACTGTGGAAAAAATTTGAGGCGAAGCAATGAAGTCGCCAGCAACTGGAGTTCGAATTGCCATGTCTCCTTTTGGAAACTATGATCCTTCTTGTGAGATGCTCCGGTTTCCAAGGAGCGATCATCCAAACTTGTGCCAAACTTTAACAAATTTTTTCCACGGGGTCTTGAGAGCACGCCATGGTGGCACACCGATTTTCGTGATTTTCGGACTCCGTCTGCATTTCCTGTAATTAAAATACCAACAAGACCAACGCCGGTGGCCGCATCTCGCATCCGAAATGTTTGAAAATTCTTCCCATTCCTTGGACATGAATGAAAACACGCAAAGCGACACACAAATGATTTTGTAGACCTGCTTTGCAAGTAGCCCACATGTAGTTGCGGTTGGGATTTGATTTATATGCACAAAATGCACGATAAAATGCAAAAATGGCTTAAATATAGCAAACGAGACCCGGAATGTGCCAGAAAATCAATACTTGGGTGCAATGGTGATTGTGTATCATGGAAAAATTTCCGAGGCAAAACAATGAAGTCACCGACGATTGGAGTCTGAATTGCCACGTCTCCTATTGGGAACTATGATCCTTCTTGTGAGATGTTTTGGTTTGCAAGGAGCGATCATCGTAACTTGTGCCAAACTTTACCAAAAATTTTCCACTCGGTATTGAGATCGCGCCACGGTGACACACTGATTTTGTAACACCCCATGTATTAACTACAGTGATCACCCTTTTGATAATGCCAAGTCACAATGCTTAACAATGCTTGATCATCATTTGCATCATATCTCATTTCAAATTCCAACTCAAATTGGAATTCAAATGTGAAGTGAAAATAAAAGTTGATCAAATTTGAAAACAAAATAGTTCACAATATTTAAAATAATCCCAAAGCAATTATAAAATTGAAACCAACATTATTTAAATTATTAAAATGCCCCTAACCAATATAAACAGTGCCATAACAACATTGTTTAATACAATTCCATTTAAACAAATTTCAAATGAATTCAAATGCCCCTAAAATTTTTTGTGGCAGTGAGATATATTGCCTAATGATTTTTGAGACCAGTTGCACATTTTACAAATAGTGTTTGGTGCTAAAAGAATTACAGAACAGAGACTAAAATTGGAAAACAGAAAAGAAATAGAAGAAAAAGAAAAAGGAAAAGCACCCACGTGCACCCGGCCTGCTACCACAGCCGAGGCTCAGCCCACCTTCCCGTCTAATACCTGCCCCCCCCCCTCCGTGTCATCGCCGCCGTGGCCGAGCGCGCGCCGCTCCGGCCACAGCTCGACACCGCGACGGAGCAGGTGGAGCTGAGGCGATAAGGACGCCCGCCTCGAGCCCCGCACGAACTCCCGGCCTCTCTTCCCCTTCCCGCCGCTCGCCCTCTCCCTCTCACCCCACCCGAGAGCCACCACCGCCGTGCGCCGCTCGTGCTCACGGCCACCGTCGACCCCACGTCCCCGGAACGAGTCCTGGGGCTCCGTGGGCCTCTTCTTCGCCAACCCCGCGCAGCCATTGGAGCTGGGGCACGCTGCACGCGCATCCCCGAGCTCTTCCTCGTCCTCGTCACCGGCGGCCATTCTCGGTCGATTCACTCAACCCCGACATCCCCGCGCTTCCCCGAGCCCTCCGGCGAGATCCTTGTGAGCACGCGCTTCTCCCCACTCTTTCACAAGCTCGTTTTCGAGCTCGTATGCGTGATTGCATCTTGGCCGGAGCTTCACCGCCGCCTGTCTAGTCTCCGCCGTCTGCGCAGTTCACCTCGCAACCTCCCGAGCCCACCCCTTGACGCGCACGAGCGAGGTCTATCGCCCGGTGGTCTTAGCGCGTCCAGCCATCCCCTGTGGCGCCGTCCCGCCGCTTCTCCGTCGTCGGGTGTGGTCGTCGCCGGCTGATCTCCGGCGTGCTGACATGGTGCGGATTAAATTAGCGCTAATCACCCCCCACTGCCGCTGACCAGTGGGCCCGAGGCCATCAGTTTAGATTAAAACTAGACTAATTTAAATACACAGTCAGTGACAGGTGGGACCAGTGGGACCCATTTGACCAGTCAACGATGACTGGACAGTTGACCAGGGCCCCACCTGTCAGCCTCCTAAGCCATACTCTGGGTACACCCACTGGGTACCCATAGCATTTAGTATAATTCGAATTAAAAATAAATAGAAAATCCAGAAAATCATTTAAACTTCAAAAATTCATAGAAGTTAAACCGTAGCTCAGATGAAAAAGTTTTCTATATGAAAGTTGATCAGAAAAATCCAACGAATCCGAATATGTCATCTGCATCCATGTCAGGAGCCTCTAGATAGGTGAACTTGCAACTTTTTGCCTGTTTCTGGCAGATGAATAGTGCCTGACTACCGGTAATTAATTCCAATTTAATTTCTAAAATAGCTAAACTGGTTTAGACATGCATTAGGTCACTCATGCACCGCATTTTGCCATGTCATGCTCTATGATTGCATTTGTATGCTTGTATTTATCTGTTTCTCCCCCCCTCTTCTTCTCCGGTAGACTCCGAGACCGCTGACGAACTGGGGATCGACTACACCGTAGAAGATTCATTTTCGCCTGCAGAGCAACCAGGCAAGCAAACCCCCTTGAGCATGCCTATATCACCTATTCTTTCTCCCTCCTGCTTGCATTAGATTTTGCTACTGCTTTTGATTGATCCTATTCTGTTGCATAGCATGTTTATTGTAACTTCTGTTGATACTTTACCTGATATCCTAAATGCCTAGTGTTGGTTGGTAATCCATCTGTGGCCCCTCTTCCTTGCCCTAGATGCCCCGCTTAGTTACTAGTGCCCCGATCGATGTGATCGACGGGCTGAGGCCAGCACATCACCACACACCCCCTAAGTTGCTCGAATCTGCAGAGCTAATATCGAGTGCTGAGGGTGATACCTCTTATATCACTCCTGGCGCTGCCTCTGTAGTACAGCTAGTTGGTTGTGGGCTACGAGGGTGATTCCTCTTCCACCACCTCCGACGAAGCTTATGTCGTGCAACCCCGCAAGTGTGAATACCTTCGAGGGTGATTCCTCCGGGTTCACCTTGGCGGGTACATCGAGTGGGAATCCAACGAGGGTGATTCCTCGGATTCCATCTTGATGTTATGGACACACGGTTACCTGGATTTTACTTCAGATACTGGATAAAGACGGGTCGACCCCGAGGGGTACCCGCGAGAGATACATGTGAAAGTCGGGCGGGCCCGGAGAGCACCCGCGAGAGTTACTGTGGCGGCTGGCTGTTTAGCGGTACCACCCAGGTTGTGGTGGTAGCTCCGGACTTGTCCCGACATCCGTCACTAAAATTAATAATGCACCAGCGGATTTGGGTATTGATCTGAGTTGGCCGCTGGCCATATACGCACTACCACCACGTGGGATAATGGTTATGGGACCCTCGGCGCCGTATGTATCAGCCGAAAGCTCTGTCACATGTCCAGTTCAGCATTGTGGCCGGGTCGGATCGTGCCGTTGGCGCTGGTATCCACCCTGCACACAACGACCCGGAGTGCACAGGGCGACGGCCCAAGACCCCTGAGCACTTAGGATGTAGACCGGCGGGGACCTCTCTGCTGAGCTCTAGGTAGGGCTACGGTGTGTCGATCAGCCGAGGCCGGGCATGACCCAGAAAAGTGTGTCCGGCCAGAGTTAATCGAGCGTGTTGGGTAACAGTAGTGCACCCCTGCAGGGAAGATTATCTCTTCGAATAGCTGTGTCCACGGTAATAGGACGCTCAGTGTTGTATCCCAATCTACTACAACTTGAACTGGATACATGTTAATTATTTGTAAGCTCCGGGATCGCTTTCTCGCAGGGAGTCGAGGAAGGATCTCTAGGCTTTGCTACTACATGCTTGTTGCTTTTATATATGATACTAAACTATACTCTTCTAATGCTGCAAGACTCTGAAGATGCTAGTCTTCGATAGGCTAGGCCCTCTCTCTATTCCGGCATTTCTGCAGTCTAGTCCACAGATACAGCTCTTCTGTTGAAACCGATGCATATGTGGAATAGTTCTGATGTAAGTCTTGCAAGTACTTTGGATGAGAACTCACGGTTGCTTTGCTTCCCCTTTTTCCCCATACCCGATTGCTACGACCAGATGACGGAGCCCCGGAGCCAGATGTTTCTGCCGACGACTACTGCTACCCCGGTGGAGCTTACTACTACGTGGAGACCGACGACCAGGAGTAGTTTAGGAGGCTCCCAGGCAGGAGGCCAGCGCTTTTTCGATCGGAGTCGTTGTTTGTTTTTCGCCTTCTTAAGGCATCCTTGTTTAACTTTGTGTCTGTACTCAGATATTGTTGGTGCTTCCGCTAACGCTTGTATGCGAGCTTTTGTATTCGAGCCCTCGAGGCCCCTGGCTTGTAACATAAAGCTTGTATTATTTTATTTTTGTGTCTAGAGTTGTGTTGTGATATCTTCCCGTGAGTCCTTAGGCTTGATCGTGTGCATTTGCGTGTATGATTAGTGCACGATTAAGTCAGGGCGTCACAGATTTTCGTGATTTTCTAAGTAAATCCGCATTTCCTGTAATTAAATTACCAACAAGCCCTACGTCAGTGGTCGCATCTCGCGGCCGAAATGTTTGAAAATTCTTCCCGTTTCTCGGACAATGAATTAAAACTAGCAAAGCGACACATAAATGATTTTTACACTTTCTTAGCTAACACCCACATGTAGTTGCAGTATGGTTTTGATTTATTTAAACTAAATGCATGGTAAATGCAAAAAAATGTCTTAAATGTAGCAAACGAGACCTGAAATGCCCCAGAAAATCAAACCTAGGGGTATGACGATGATTGCGTACGGTGGAAAAAAGTTGTAGGCAAAACGTTGAACTCACGTCTTCGTTTCAAAATTACCACGTCTTCATTTCAAACGAAATTATGCTGCTCCTCGATGTAGATGTTTTCCAATAGCACACGGTTTAGTCATGAAAGCCGTGTGCCTATCAAACCGTGGCTGATGACCCCTGCTGCGCGCGATCTGATTCATGTGTTCTGATTGGCCAGAACCCAAACCCCACGGATCGTACGTCTGCACCGTTAGATGCACCCATATCAAACGGCGATCCTCATCCCTTTCATCACCACATGCAGTTGCAGTTGGGATTTGATTTATATGCACTAAATGCCCGGTAAATGCAAAAAATTGCTTAAATATAGCAAAAGAGCCCCGAAATGCGCGAGAAAATCAAACCTAGGGTATAATAGTGATTGCGTACCGTGGAAAATAATTTGAGGCGAAACGATGAAGTCACCAGCAACTGGAGTTCGAATTACCACATCTCCTTTTGGAAACTATGATCCTTCTTGTGAGATGCTCCGGTTTCCAAGTAGCGATCATCCAAACTTGTGCCAAACTTTACCAAATTTTTTCCACGGGGTCTTGAGAGCACGCCATGGTGACACACCGATTTTCGTGATTTTCGGACTCCATCTGCATTTCCTGTAATTAAAATACCAACAAGACCTACGCCGGTGGCCGCATCTCGCATCTGAAATGTTTGAAAATCTTCCAATTCCTTGGACAATGAATGAAAACACGCAAAGCGACACACAAATGATTTTGTAGACCTTATTTGCCAACACCCACATGTAGTTGCGGTTGGGATTTGATTTATATGCACAAAATGCACAGTAAATTTAAAAATGGCTTAAATATAGCAAACGAGACCCGAAATGCGCGAAAAAATCAATACTGCGTGTAATGGTGATTGCGTACCGTGGAAATTTTTTCGAGGCGAAACGATAAAGTAACCAACGACCGGAGTCCGAATTGCCATGTCTCCTATTGGGAACTATGATCCTTCTTGTGAGATGCTCCGGTTTGCAAGGAGCGACCATCGTAACTTGTGCCAAAGTTTACCAAAATTTTTCCACTCGGTCTTGAGATCGCGCCACGGTGACACACCAATTTTCGCGTTTTTTGAAGTCCATCCGCATTTCCTGTAATTATATTTCCAACAAGCCCTACGCCGGTGGCCGCATCTCGTGGCCGAAATGTTTGAAAATTCTTCCTGTTTCTCGGACAATGAATAAAAACTAGTAAACCGACACAAAAATAAATTTTACACCTTTTTTTCTAACACCCACATGTAGTTGCAGTAGGGTTTTGATTTATATGCACTAAATGCATGGTAAATGCAAAAATTGCTTAAATGTAGCAAACCAGACCTGAAATGCGCCAGAAAATCAAACCTAGGTTATGATGGTGACTGCGTGACATGTATCCAAAAGTTCGAATGGAAATTGAGGAGTCAATGATGATGCAGAAGACTCTAACACTGAGAGATAGCCAGCAGATGGGAGGGGAGGTGGGCATGGACTGCTAAGCAGTCAGAAGGTTCGGAACCGCCTGCTCATCAGTCTGTCGGTTCGCAGCCGCGTGATCAGCATACCGATGCGTCGGCACTGCCTGCTCAGCAAACCAACGCGTTGGCACAGCCTCCTCAGCACACCGACGTGTTGGCACCACCTGCGCAGAAGCCGACATAGGTTCACCGCCTAGTCAGCAGTCCGACGCCTCTGCTCCTACAGCTCAGCAGTCCGTCACAGTAGCACCGCCAGCTCAGTAGTCCGGCGTAGCTAAACCATCTGCTCAGCAGCCCGTCGTATCTTCACCGCCTGCTCAGCAGCCCGTCTATCAACGATCCAGACCTTGCACCAGAAGTGCTTCAAGTACCAAGAGGAAAGCGGCCACGGCCGCACCCGCGAGGAAGCGGCCCCTGAGACCGAGGAAGAATGCGAATGATAGCCTCTTACTAAAAGCACTCATCGCCCAGAACCAAATTACCAACAAGTTGTTCGAATCGGAGAGTTATACTGGTTCTGACAGCTTGCCCGATGAAGAAGTTGAATGGATACTTGCTAAAAATAAAGCAGGCGTACTTGTAGCACGCAAGTACGTCCACGGCCAGCCATTTCTTGTTGACAAATATTTAGAGGAGTGTAGTTCCAGTTGCCGCAAGTTACATAAATATTGCATGGATGCAATGTCAGAAGGTCATAAGGGTCTGCTAGTCCACTACGACAGTGATCATTTCGGTCACGATCAAGGAACTATCAGTGTGGGATTCGAGGACTTTCATCTCTTCTTCAACTTCGATGTGCTCGATATGACTCTTGGTAAATGCTTGATGGTGTAAGTACTTCACCAACTCTGATCAACTTCTCCGTACAAGCCTGTAAACGAAAAAAAGCTAACTGTATTGTATTCCTCTCAGGGGATTGATCACGCAAAGATAAATGGAGGCAGTGTATTTCATAGATCCTCACGTAGCAAATGGCATATTATTATGTGGTGGCACCGATGATCGGGAGTGGGCCATTGGCAAGGTCGCCAGTATCTTGTGTCGCACGCCCCGTGCAGAACTCTTTCTCTGGCCATATCATGAAGGGTAAGTCAAATAAGGAACCACACATACATTGACCGTCTTTCACATTTTGTCATAGTTCGTAAGTTCATGGTTTTCTTAATCTGTAGCATTCACTGGATCGTGGTAGTCATTGCTCCAAACCAGAACAGAGTTTACTACCTGGATTCTCTCAGAGATTCAATAAGGCCTCAGGATCTGATGCATCTTCAGCAATTCATGGATAGGTATTGAATTCTATGATGTTAAAATTTGCATTCATATCTGCTTCAAGAACTGAGTATGTGGAAATTCATCTTCATTTGCAGTGTGTTGGCATCGTGCATAACTAAACGAAGGAACCAGTTCAAGAGTGCACTACCTCTGCAGCATGAGATCGTTTATCCGGTAATACACCACAATCCATTATTTTCGGAAAATGTATCCAAATGTTTGCAAATACCTTTTCTTACGCTAGTCTAATGTTCAAGTTTCTAAATAAACCTCTTTCTATTTCTCTCCAAAGAAAAAATAAACATCTTACACCGGTTAGGTTGCTCCTAACAGGGCAAATACATGACTAATTCTGTACAAAAAAATTTAGTGTCCTTAGCAACAACCAGGGACCAACCTTTGTGGATACTATGTCTACAGACACGTGATCTCCATCTTCAAATCTACTGATTGCTGTAACGATGCATGCAATTTAGCACCAGTAAGTCTGTATCTTAATTAATATCTTCTACTCCACTCGTATGGCACATTCTGATCTAAAAATCCTGCAGCTCATCTTTGAACCGATGACCCCTGAACCGCTCCTCCCTAGTGAATTGATGGAGGTTAGGAGATTTATCAGCAACTTCTTCCTGAATCACTTCATCAATCCCACTGGTGATAATGAAGATTTCAGCATGGCTGTTCCTGAAACAATGAGTAAACATTCAACACGAGTTAGCCGCTAAACATATACGCATGGAGGCATTGTTTTCCATGTGATGAGGTCTTCGTATTTCGTACACTATGATTATGTACTGCATTTGTCGATAAATCAGTGGAATTTAGGTAGCATTGGTTCAATTGCATATTGTTACGAATTCTGATGAATGTTCGTCCCCTGGACACTATTTGTTCAATTGCATATTGTGGCGAATTTGCTATTTGCAGGGCAATTTAAATGCGCTATTTTTTGCTTTAACCTGGCCATTGATGCGCACACGGTTCGACTAAATGAGTGTGTGCGATCCAGAACAGAAAGCACACACCACTCATAGCGGAACCGTCGGTGATACACAACAAATCGCAGACGGTTTTGAGCACTTCTATGTGTGCGTAGGGGCTCTTGAACCGTTTGTGATAGCACATTATCGCACACGAGAGCTTAGAGGAAACCGTGCCCAATGCAAAATACAATCCCACTCGTAAATTGTTCAGGAAACGTGTGCGATGATGTCATGCATGGCAGACGATTGCCATATAATACTCGTGTGCGATGGGCCACATATCGCACACAGTTTCTTTGATGGCCCGTTTGCCTTAGGAACTATTTCGCAAACGGTCCAATGTGAAACACCGTTTGGTTTCCCTGCGCAATTAGAAACGTTTGACTCACCAATCCCACACGTGTGCCAAAAATATAGTGTGTGCGATATGTTCGTGCATCGCATACGATTACATTTGGCGAAGCGTCTGCATCAGCGCTCCCTATCGCGGACGGTTTCTGGGTCGTGTGGGAAGATCCCCCTATCGCACACACAGGCAAGGCGACGGTTTAAAACTCTGTCGCGGAAAGGGGGTAAAAACCGTTTGTATAACAACTCGTTGTACCAGTGCCACAGGGCGCGCCCACCCCCCTGGGCATGCCCAGCAGGCCTGTGGGTCCCACAGGGACCCTCTCACTTATGCCAGCCACCCATCTCCTTCTTCTTCCTCCAAAAAAATCAAACTTGCTCCCAAGCCCGTGTTCTTGCTCATTTTGCTGTGATTTTCGATCTCCTTGCTCGGAACTCCATTTCCAAAACTGTTTTGAGGAATTACTCCTTGGTATGTGACTCCTCCAATGCTCCAATTAGTTTTTAATCTAGTGCTTTATACTTTGGAAATTTTTGCTGCTGTGGTGACCATGTCTATGAGCTTGCATGTTGAATTTGTATGGTCCAAAGTAGTTTTGATGCATGATATAACTTCTAGATACATGTGGGAGTAGTTGGTATCAATTTTGTTGAGTTTCGTTCACTTTTATTTTGAGTCACTAAAAATTTCAGAAATTTTCAGAAAAAGAAAATGCTCAAGTGGAGGTTGAGGGGTTCTTCGAGCCGGAACCCCAAGGAGGCTCCTAAGCCCAAGTATACTCTTCCTCGTGCGGCCGAGGTGCGGCCGTGCGAATGGCCATGCAACACGTTCTTGAGGGATGCGGGGATTTTCGACGATTTCTATCATTTGACGAACAATGCCGGCATTATCCTGTTCCTCAAAGATAAGTGTGACCAGTATCTTCTCCTCACTAATACTTTCGTGCAAAGCTTTCATTTTCATGCTAGGAGAGATACACCCACAGTGACATTTAATTTATATGATGTTCCCAAAGAGATGACACTTGAGGATTTTTGCGAGGTATGCAAACTTCCCAATGAGGGCAGCCCATTAGAGCCACATCCCAGGGATGACTCGGAGTTCATCTCTGTGGTTACCGTGGGGGAGTCGAGGGGAGTTTCTGAGGCTAGGGTTGCTAGTTTACATTTCCCCGTTTTGCGCTATTATTCATTATTTGCTGGGAGGTGTTTGACTGGTCGATGGGAGAGCGGCACACTCAGTTCACCTGACCTTGCTATTTTGCGCCACGCTCTTTATGCTGATAGGACCTTCAGTTTGGGTGCTATGGTTGCCCGGCGGTTGCACACCAACCGTTCGAGGGGCACTATTTATGGTGGTATTTATGCTTCCCGTCTCGCTAAACATTTTGCGATTCCTATTAGGCACGACGAGAGGGAAGAGAGGCTTTTACCCACTATGCATCTTGATTATAATAGCATGGTTGGGCATGACTTCATAGATGAGGGCCCTATTCGTTTTAGATATAACTTGGTGTTCAGTCAGGGCACTCATGAGGTTATTATTCTGCCTACACCTACTTTGTTTGATATTCACAGGGGCAGATACATCATCATGCCTGAGGACATTTATGCTTATTGGGGCTTGGATCAGCCCCAAGCACCTGAGCCAGCACTTGAGCCAGAGCCGTACCAGGAGCCCATCTATCAGTGGGAGCCTCAGGAGGCCATTTACCAGTGGGATCCTCAGCAACCTCAGTACTATCTAGGAGGTGCTGATTTCGACCCGTGGTCGTAGACCAACTTAGGCCAAAAGCCGAAGCTTGGGGGAGTACGTGTTTCTCACCGACATTACATTCATGTTCACACACTCATTCCAGTTGTCGGTGCTCATACTTTTTCATTGTATATCCATGTTAGTTTTATTTTCATTATCTTCTTGTGTGTTTGAAAAACTTTCGAAAATCCAAAAAAAATTAGTTGTAGTTTCTTTCTTGTTTAGTTAATGCGTAGTAGTAAAAGAAAACCCAAAAAGATTTCTCGTTTCTTCTTTTACTTGTTGGGAGCTTTCCCGTGTAAATAGTTTTTCTCATTTTTCGTTTTTCCTTCGTTAATTTGCCTCTCTTCTGAAAAACTAAAAACTCCAAAAATATTTCAGTGTGTTTCTCTGAATTTCTTTTCTTTTCGTTGAGTCGTTGCAAGGAGAAGACCATGATGAAAATGTTGAGTGGCTCCCATATGCTTTATTGTTGATCTGACAATGAGCCACTATTACTTTGTCTTCTCCTTTGAATAAATATTTACAGATTCTAGCTTAGTCCACGGCACACTTGCACCATTCTTATTATTATCACATCATTCGGTCGTGCAAGTGAAAGGCAATAATAACGATATGTCATGAAGTGATTGCGGTGAAGAAAAGCTGGTATAAACCCTTCTTGTTTTTGTCTTTGTATATATGTTTAGCTCAGTATTCATTATTCAGCATTATTATGAGTAAACATTTTCGTGATGACAATTAGAGATTATAGTTGCTCATGCCATGCTTAAATAGCTAGGAGTGGATAATGATTTATCTTGAGTGTCAACATGCATTAAAATTGTTGTGATGTAGTATCTTAGCATGGTATCCTCCTCTGAGTAATTCGAGTGGCTTGACTTGGCACATGTTCATACATGTAGTTGAATCAAAACCAACATAGCCTCCATGATATTTATGTTCAGGGTGTTGATATCCTACTCATGCTCGTGTTCAATGTTAATTATTCGCAATGCATGTCTATGACCGTTTTCCCTCTCTAGCTGGTCGCTTCTCAATCTATTTGCTAGCCTTCGCTTGTACTAAGCGGGAATACTGCTTGTGCGTCCAAATCCTTAAACCAAAGTTATTCCAAATGAGTCCACTATATCTACCTATATGCGGTATTACTCTACCATTCCAAGTAAATTTGCAAGTGCCACCTCTAAATATTCAAACGAACATCTGTTTTGTGTGCCCGTACCGCTCATGGAGCGATAGGGGGCGGTCAGTATCTTCCATGCTAAGCGGGTTATTCTCAGATGGGTGTTTATTCACTTGTCATTGCACGAGAGAGGATGGTAATCGGGATGCCCAGTCCTATGCTCAAATCGAAATCATATAATGCAAACAAACTCCCCCGAAAAGTTGTTGGTATGGAGGGCACCCGTGAATTCGGCCAGCCATGGCTTGTGTTGGTATGGTGGAGGGGGAGTAAACTTTACCTTTCCGCTTGGGAACCACCTATGATTTGTTTAGCATGGAAGATATTGAAAACTCTCAATCGTGACGTTGATAGGAAAAGCATACCCCCCAAAATTATTTTCATCTCTAATTTAAGCTTCGAGCTCTGGCACCGCTACAAATCCATGCTTCCCTCTGCGAAGGGCCTATCCATTTACTTTTATGTTATTTTATTTTTATTGTTGAGTCATCACCCTCTCATTTAAGCACCAGTTGGAGAGCACTATTGTCATTTTTATGCATTGAGTATAGTTAATGTTGGGTGTGACCATGACTGGATATCCTCTACCATGAATTACAATGTTTAGTCATTGCTTGAATCTTAGAGGTGCTCTGCATTTATGTTTTGCGGTCTCAGAAAGGGCTAGCGAGATACCATGTTATCATATTATATCATGACTATTTTGACAAAGTGTTGGCATCCGAGATATCTTATTATTGCTCGCTAGTTGGTTATGTTATTGCCATGAGTAAATGTGAGACCTAAGTGTTATCATCAATATGGTTAGTTCATAATCTTTGCTGAAAACTTGGATGCTAGTAAAGTATATATATACAGACAACAAGAACAAAAGAGTTTGTAAAAGTTTTTCTTTATCACTTTCAGTTTGTCAACTGAATTGCTTGAGGACAGGCAATGAGTTAAGCTTGGGGGAGCTGATACGTCCCAAACGTATCTACTTTTCCAAACACTTTTGCTCTAGTTTGGACTCTAATTTGCATGATTTGAATGGAACTAACCCGGACTGATGCTGTTTTCAGCAGAATTGCCATGGTGTTATTTTTGTGCAGAAATAAAAGTTCTCGGATGGACCTGAAAATTTACGGAGAATTATTTCAGAATATATAAAAAATACTGGCGCAAAGATCCACCAGAGGGGGGCCACCAGGCGCCACAAGCCTGGGGGGCGCGCCCACCCCCCAGGGCGCGCCTGGCAGGCTTGTGGGCCCCTAGCAGCTCCGTTTGCCCTAACTCCAACGCTATAAGTACCTATTCATGGAGAAAAAAATCAGGGAGATAGAATCATCACATTTTACGATACAGAGCCGCCGCCACCTCCTGTTCTTCATCGGGAGGGCTGATCTGGAGTCCGTTCGGGGCTCCTGAGAGGGGGATTCGACGCCGTCGTCATCATCAACCATCCTCCATCACCCATTTCATGATGCTCACTGCCATGTGTGAGTAATTTCTTCATAGGCTTGCTGGATGGTGATGGGTTGGATGAGATTTACCATGTAATCGAGTCAATTTGTTAGGGCTTTGATCCCTAGTATCCACTATGTTTTGAGATTGATGTTGCTATGACTTTGCTATGCTTAATGCTTGTCACTAGGGCCCGAGTGCCATGATTTCAGATCTGAACCCTCTATGTTTTCATGAATATATTTGAGTTCTTGATCCTATCTTGCAAGTTATATGCACCTGCTACGTGTCATGATCCGCATACCCCAAGGTGACAATAATTGGGATTCTTTCCGGTGATTGCCGTAGTTTGAGGAGTTCATGTATTCACTATGTGCTAATGCTTTGTTCCGGTTCTCTATTAAAAGGAGGCCTTAATATCCCTTAGTTTCCTTAAGGACCCCACTGCCACGGGAGGGTAGGACAAAAGATGTTATGCAAGTTCTTACTATAAGCATGTATGACTATATACGGAATACATGCCTACATTACATTGATAAATTGGATCTATTGTGTATCGCCCTAGGTTGTGACTGTTACATGATGAATTTCATCCAACATAATTATCCATCACTGATCCAATGCCTACGCTTTTCGCATATTGATCTTTGCTAAGTTACTTTCGTTGCTGCTGCTGTTACAATTACTACAAAACTGCTACTGTTACTGTCTCTGTTACTGTTGCTACTGTTACTACTGCTATTGAAACTATCATACTACTATGCTACTAAACACTTTGCTGCAGATATTTAGTTCTCCAGGTGTGGTTGAATTGACAACTCAACTACTAATACTCGCAAATATTCTTTGGCTCACCTTGTTTCGAATCAATAAATCTGGGTGAAATACTACCCGTGAAAACTGTTGGGATCCCCTATACATGTGGGTTATCAGTATGCATTTAAGACAATGTGGAATTGTTTCACAACTCAGGCCACCTGGAACACCACAGCGTAATGGTGTGTCCGAACGTCATAATCGTACTCTATTAGATATGATGCGTTCTATGATGTCTCTTATCGATTTGGCCCTATCGTTTTGGGGTTATGCATTAGAGATAGCCACATTCACTTTAAACAGGGCACCATCTAAATCCGTTGAGACGACACCATATTAATTATGGTTTGGCAAGAAACCTAAGTTGTCCTTTCTTAAAGTTTGGGGATGCGACGCTTATGTCAAGAGGCTTCAGCCTGATAAGCCCGAACCCAAAGCGGAGAAGTGCGTCTTCATAGGATACCCTGAAGAGACAATTGAGTATACCTTCTATCACAGATCCAAGGGCAACATCTTTGTTGGCAAGAATGGATCCTTTCTAGAGAAGGAGTTTCTCTCGAAAGAAGTGAGTGGGAGAAAGGTAGAGCTTGACGAGGTTACCGAACCTTCTGTCGAATTGGAGAGTAGCGCAGCATAGAAAGATGTTCCTGTGATGCCTACACCAACTATAGATGAATCTAATGATGATGATCATGAAACTTTGGATCAAGCTACTACTGAACTTCGTAGGTCAACCAGGACACGTACCGCGTATGATTGGTACGGTAATCCTGTCCTGGAAGTCATGTTGTTGGACAACGGTGAACGTACGAACTATGAGGAAGCGATGATGAGCCCGGATTCTGACAAATGGCTAGAGGCCATAAAATCCGAGATAGGATCCATGTACGAAAACCAAGTTTGGACATTGGTGGATTTATCCGATGACTGAAAGGCCATTGAGAACAAATGGATCTTTAAGAAGAAAATGGACACTGATGGTAATTTCACCGTCTATAAAGCTCGACTTGTCGCAAAGGGTATTCGACAAGTTCAGGGGTTGACTACGATGAGACTTTCTCACCCGTAGTGATGTTGAAGTCTGTTAGAATTATGTTAGCAGTTGCTGCATTTTTCGATTATGAAATCTGGCAGATGGATGTCAAAATTGTGTTCCATAATGGTTTCCTTAAGGAAGAGTTGTATATGATGCAACTCGAAGGTTTTTTCGATCCTAAGGATGCTAATAAGGTATGCAAGCTCGAGCAATCCATTTATGGACTGGTGCAAGCATCTCGGAGTTGGAATCTTCACTTTGATGAGGTGATCAAAGCTTTTGGATTTGTACAAGTTTATGGAGAAGCTTGTATTTACAAGAAAGTGAGTGGGAGCTCTGTAGCATTTCTAATACTATATGTGGATGACATATTATTGATTGGAAATGATATATAACTTTTGGAAAGCATAAAGGGTTATTTGAACAAGAGATTTTCAATGAAAGACCTCGGTGAAGCAGCTTATATATTGGGTATCAAGATCTATAGAGATAGATCAAGACGTCTGATAGGACTTTCACAAAGTACATACCTTGACAAAGTTCTGAAGAAGTTCAAAATGGACCAGTCAAAGAAGGGGTTCTTGCCCATGTTGGAAGGTATAAAGTTGAGTAAGGCTCAATGCCCAGCTACGGCAGAAGAAAGAGAAAGGATGAAAGTCGTCCCCTATGCCTCAGCCATAGGCTCTATCATGTATGACATGCTGTGTACTAGACCTGATGTGTGCCTTGCCATAAGTATGGCTGGTAGGTACCAGAGTGATCCAGGAGTGGAACACTGGACAACGGTCAAAAATATCCTTAAGTACCTAAAGAGGACTAAGGAAATGTTTCTAGTTTATAGAGGTGATAAAGAGCTCGTCGTAAAGGGTTACATCGATGCTAGCTTTGACACTGACCCAGATGACTCAAAGTCGCAAAACGGATACGTATTTGTTTTGAATGGTGGAGCAGTCAGTTGGAGTAGCTCCAAACAGAGTGTGGTAGCAGCATCTACATGTGAAGCGGAATATATAGTTGCTTCGGAAGCGATGCAGGAAGGAGTCTCGATGAAGGAGTTCATGTCCGATCTAGGTGTGGTTCCTTGTGCATCGGATCCCATGACAATCTTTTGTGACAACATTGTCGCCATTGCTATTGCCAAGGAGCCATGGTTTCACAAGAAGACCAAGCATATCAAACGCCATTTCAACACCATCTATGATTATATCAAGGAAGGAGATACAGAGATTTGCAAAGTTCATACAGATCTGTATGTGGCAGATCCGTTGACTAAACCTCTTTCACGAGCAAAACATGATCAACACCAAAACTCGATGAGTGTTAGATTCATTACAATGTAAACTAGATTATTGACTCTAGTGCAAGTGGGAGACTATTGGAAATATGCCCTAGAGGCAATAATAAAGATGTTATTATCAAATTTCCTTGTTCATGATAAATGTTTATTATCCATGCTAGAATTGTATTGACCGGAAACTTAAATACATGTGTGGATATATAAACAGACACCATGTCCCTAGTGAGCCTCTACTAGACTAGCTCGTTGATTAAAGATGGTTAAGGTTTCCTAACCATAGACATGAGTTGTCATTTAAAAATGGGATCGCATCATTAGAATAATGATGTGATGGACAGACCCAATCATAAGCTTAGCATCTGATCGTATCATTTAGTTTAATTTCTACAACTTTCTTCATGTCAAGTATCTGTTCCTTAGACCATGAGATCGTGCCACGCCCTAATACCGGAAGAATACTTCGTGGGTAATCAAACGTCACTTCGTAACTGGGTGATCATAAAGGTGCTCTACAGGTATCTCGGAAACTGTTTATTGGGTTGCATGGATCGAGACTGGGATTTGTCACTCCGTATGACTGAGAGATATCTCTGGGCCCTCTCGGTAATACAACATCATGAATGGCTTGCAAGCATGTGACTAATGTGTTTAGTCACGGGGATCTTGTATTACGGAACGAGTAAAGAGACTTGCCGGTAACGAGATTGAACTAGGTATGGCGATACCGACGATTGAATCTCGGGCAAGTAACATATCGCCGGACAAAGGGAATTGTATACGGGATTAACTAAATCCTTTACATCATGGTTGAAACCGATAAAGATCTTCTTTGAATATGTGGGAGTCAGTATGGGCATCCAGGTCCCGCTACTAATTATTGATCGGGGAGGTGTCTCGGTCATGTCTTCATGTTCTCAAACCCGCAGGGTCACATACTTAACGTTCAGTAATGCTAGGGTAGTATTGGTATATTAATGTTGGTGAGACCGAATATTGTTCGGAGTCTCGGATGATATCCAGGACGTCACGAAGAGCCCCGGAATGGTTCGGAGGTAAAGATTTATATATGGGAAGTGATATTCAGAGTACCAAAAAAGTTCAGGGGTATGCCGACAGTGTACCGGAGGCACCGAAGGGTTCCGGGGGACCACCTGCCCCGGGGGCCCACATGGGCTATAGGGGGGTGGGCCAGGTGCACCATCCCCCCAAGGCCCATGCGGCTGGGGTTGGTGAAATCTTAGGGGAGGGGGGCACCTCCACCTGTCTTGGAGGGCACTCCTCCCCCTGGCCGCCGCCCCTCCCTTGGAGGAGAGGCAAGGGCTGGCCGGCCCCCTCCATCACCCCTATATAAAGAGGAGAGGCGCAAGGGGAGGGGGCTCACCCCTTTGCTAGCCGCCGCTTCTCCCATCTCCTCTCTGGTACATGCTTGGCGAAGCCCTGCCGGAATTCCGCTGCCACCACCACCACCACGCCGTCGTGCTGGCCTAGATCCCATCTACCTCTCCACCCTCGCTTGCTGGATCAAGAAGGCGGAGACGTCACCAAGCCTTACGTGCGCACATCCTGGAGGTGTTGCTCGTGCGGTGCTTGGATCATATTGGATCACGACGCGAGTACGACTACGCCAAGCACGATCATTAGATTGTTAACGCTTTCGGTCTACAAGGGTATGTAGACACACTCTCCAATCGTTGCTAGCATCTCAATAGATTAGATCTTGGGTGTTTCGTAGAATTTTTTTTGTTTTCCATGCAACGTTCCCCATCAGAATGCAGAAACCAGCTACAGCTCCCACCTCACAGATGAAAAAAAATTCTTCCCTAGCGAAGAAATATGCTCCTTCTACACCGAAGAAAGTGCCATATCGAGTGAAGAAAATGATAGTTCCTTCTGCTTCTCCGTCGAAGAAAACCAAATCCGCAGAAGCAATGGCGAACAAAAGGAAGGCCTCTATGTTAAGTGCATCTAGTGCCCCCTTTGTGGATTTGGAGTATTGATGATAAAGTGGTTATAGGAGACTATTGTGTTTGTGAGTATGCACATGTGAAAGTCCCTAAAGATTTGTTTTAACCAATGAATGTAACCCCTAAAAATGTGATGGAAACATTGAAGAATTAGCCAAAGAACTGGATCATGAAGACTTAATCTTTTTATAGTTCTTTTTATTCTTCATTTGATTCATAGGGCAGTCCGTACTAGTAAATGGGGTCCAGGTGATATGAAGATAGTATTTTTGAAGTGTGTTTAATCAAACCTATTTCTTCGAGCGAAGATTTTGAAAATCTCTTCAAGCGTAAAGATACGTCTCCGTCGTATCTACTTTTCCAAACACTTTTGCTCTTGTTTTGGACTCTAATTTGCATGATTTGAATGAAACTAACCCGGACTGACACTGTTTTCAGCAGAACTACCATGGTGTTGTTTTTGTGCAAAAATCAAAGTTCTCGGATTTGGATGAAACTTTTTGGAGAATTTTTCTGGAATATATAAAAATTATTGGCGCAAGAATCAACAGAAGAGGGGCCACCTGCTGCCCACAAGGCAGCAGGGAGCGACCCCCCCAAGGGGGCGCCGTGCTACCTTATGGGGCCCACAGGCTGCCGTCTGACCTAATTCCAACGCTATAAATTCTCTTTCCCCGAGAAAAAAATAAGAGAAGAATTTTCATCGCGTTTTACGATACGGAGCCGCCGCCACCTCCTGTTCTTCATCGGGAGGGGTGATCTGGAGTCCGGTCGGGGCTCCGGAGCGAGGGATTCGACGCCATCGTCATCATCAACCATCCTTCATCACCAATTTCATGATGCTCACCACCGGGCGTGAGTAATTCCTTTGTAGGCTTGCTGGACGGTGATGTGTTGGATGAGATTTATCAAGTAATCGAGTCAATTTGTTAGGGCTTTGATCCCTAGTATCCACTATGTTCTGAGATTGATGTTGCTATGACTTTGCTATGCTTAATGCTTGTCACTAGGGCCCGAGTACCATGATTTCAGATCTGAACCCTTTATGTTTTCATGAATATTTTTGAGTTCTTGATCCTATCTGCTTGTCATATGCACTTGTTATTGTTCTGATCCGTAGACCCCAAAGTGACAATAGTTGGGATACTCTCCGGGGATGACTGTAATTTGAGGAGTTCATGTATTCACCATGTGTTAATGCTTTGTTTCGGTTCTCTATTAAAAGGAGGCCTTAATATCCCTTAGTTTCCTTAAGGACCCCACTGCCACGGGAGGGTAGGACAAAAGATGTCATGCAAGTTCTTATTATAAGCACGTATGACTATATACGGAATACATGCCTATATTACAATGATGAATTGGAGCTATTGTGTATCGCCCTAGGTTGTGACTATTATATGATGAATATCATCCAACATAATTATCATCACCGATCCAATGCCTACGACTTTCTCATATTGGTTTTCTGCTAAGTTACTTTGTTGCTGCTGCTGTTACAATCACTACAAAACTGCTACTGTTACTGTTATCGTTACTATTGTTACTATTGCTACTGCTATCAAAACTATCATATTACTGTGCTACTAAATACTTTGTTGCAGATATTTTATCTCCAGGTGTGGCTGAATTGACAACTCAACTGCTAATACTTGCAAATATTCTTTGGCTCCCCTTGTGTCGAATCAATAAATTTGGGTTGAATAATCTACCCTCGAAAACTGTTGCGATCCCCTATACTTGTGGGTTATCAAGACCTTTTTCTGGTGCCATTGCCGGGGAGCATAGCTCTATTTGTTGAGTCACTTGGGATTTATATCCGTTGATCACTATGAAGAATCTGAAAGACTCTAAGACCAAGATCGTTCCCTCTAAGACGAGGGGAGGTAAGGAACTGCCATCTAGCTCCGCACTTGATTCACCATCTGTTTTGAGTAGACTTGCGACACCACCACCTATTATGCATTCTGATATATCGCAAGTTATTGAAGATACTACTTCTGCTATGAATGATACTATTGATGATGCTAGTACTATGCCTGATAATACTGTGTCACTTGGTGAATTTCTTGATGAACAACTTGCTAAAGCTAAAGAAATTGAGAATGTTGAAAATATAGAAGCTCTTGAGAATTATGATTCACCTATTATGCCTAGCTCTCCTACTAGAGTTGATTCACCTGATGAACATGTCTTTGATAGGGAGACGGCTAGGGCCATTCTTGCTTGTAAGGATAGGGATAAAGTTAAAAAATTGCTTGCTGAAATGAAAGAAAAATCTATGAGGGAGAGAATGAAATATGATCCTAAGTTTGCTACCTCTCCCATATTTGTTACCGATAAGGATTATGAATTCTCTGTCGATCCTGAGTTAATTACTTTGGTTGAATCTGATCCTTTTCATGGTTATGAAACTGAAACTGTTGTGGCGCATCTTACTAAGTTGAATGATATTGCTACTCTATTTGCTCATGAGGAAAAAATTCGCTATTACTATATTCTTAAGTTGTTTCCCTTCTCATTAAAGGGTGATGCTAAGAAATGGTTTAATACTCTTGCTCCTGGTTGTGTGCGTAGTCCCCAGGATATGATCTATTACTTCTCTGAAAAATATTTTCCTGCTCATAAGAAACAAGTTGCCTTACAGGAAATATTTAACTTTGTGCAAATTGAAGAAGAGAATCTCCCTCAAGCTTGGGGGGAGGCTTCTCCAACTACTTAATGCTTTGCCTAATCATCCTCTTAAGAAGAATGAAATACTTGATATCTTTTATAATGGACTAACCGATGCTTCTAGGGACTACCTAGATAGTTGTGCTGGCTGTGTTTTCAGGGAACAAACTGTTGGACAAGCTGAAGAACTATTGAATAATATATTGAAGAATGATAATGAGTGGACACTTCTTGAACCACCACCTAAGCCAACTCCGAAGAAGAGAGGTATTCTATTCCTCAGTCCAGAAGATATGCAAGAAGCTAAGAAATCTATGAAGGAAAAAGGTATTAAATCCGAAGATGTTAAGAATTTACCACCTATTAAAGAAATAC
This sequence comes from Elymus sibiricus, assembly GCA_039707655.1. Lineage (NCBI taxonomy): Eukaryota > Viridiplantae > Streptophyta > Magnoliopsida > Poales > Poaceae > Elymus > Elymus sibiricus. Next base: position 111,053,628 of record CM077670.1, read on the forward strand.
ATGGGCTCGACATCCCGACACAGGTAGTGGAGGTAAATTCTCTCACTAGATTTGATGAAGGTGATATTTCGTATAATAAATCTGCTAGCCAATGCCTGTATGAATTTGATAATTACATCATTAAACAGGAACACTTTAATTTGTATGTTAGCAATCAACTAAAGCGGAATGCCGTCATGATTGAACGCTTGAGTGATTTGATGTTTAGAACTGCTAATGATGTTAAATGTTTGAGTAAACATGCTTCTATGGTTCAGACTCAGTTAGAACAAATTGCCATGTCACAAAATGATTTGCTTGATGAGATGAATTAGAAAAAGAATGATCATGCTGTTAGAGTTGTTACTAGAGGAGGGAGAATGACCCAGGAACCCTTGTATCCTGAAGGTCATCCTAAAAGAATTGAACAAGATTCTCAAAGAATTGATAATGATGCATCTAGTCTATCTAAGAAGGAAAAGAAAAAGAAAAATGATAGGACTTTGCATGCTCCTAGTGAACCTGTGATAGAAAAACCTCCTGAGAGTCATAATGATGCTTCTATTTCTGATGCTGGGACACAATTTGGTAATGAACATACACTTAGTGATAATGATAATGATAATGAAGATATTCATGTTGATGCTCAACCAGATAATGATGTAGAAATAGAACCTGCTGTTGATCTTGATAACCCACCTCCTAAGAATAAAAGATATGATAAAAGAGACTTTGTTGCTAGAAAACATTGTAAGGAGAGAGAACCATGGGTTCAAAAACCTATGCCTTTTCCTACTAAACCATCTAAAAATAAGGATGATGAAGATTTTGAGCGCTTTGTTGAAATGCTTTGGCCTGTCTTTTTGCGCACTCGCTTGATTGATATGTTGAAAATGTCTCCTTATGCTAAATATATGAAAGATATTGTCACTAATAAGAGAAAGATACCTGAAGCTGAAATTTCCACCATGCTTGCTAATTATTCTTTTAAGGCTGGAGTACCTAAAAAGTTAGGAGATCCGGGAATACCTACTATACCATGCTCCATTAAAAGAAGTTATGTCAAAACTGCTTTATGTGATTTGGGAGCCAGTGTTAGTGTTATGCTTTTCTCTTTATATAGAAGACTTGATTTGAACAAGCTCACACCTACTGAAATATCTTTGCAAATGGCTGATAAGTCCACTGCTATACCTATTGGAATTTGTGAGGATGTTCCCGTTGTTGTTGCAAATGTTACCATCTTAATGGACTTTGTTATACTTGATATGCCCGAGGACGAGAACATGTCGATTATCCTTGGAAGACCCTTTTTGAATACTGCAGGGGCTGTTATTGATTGCAACAAAAGCAAGGTCACTTTTCATGTCAATGGTAATGAGCATACGGTTTATTTCCTGAAGAAACAAACTTCAGTGAATGGTATCAATTGTATTGAAAAAGTTTCAACTATCACTATTGGGGGATTCAAATTTCCTCTTCCTACTGTCAAAAAGAAATATGAAATTCTTATTGTTGGGGATATGCATATCCCCGTTGAGGTAACTTAGTGTTATACGAAAATTCTTCGGTTTCATGTCACTTGGAAATAGTTTGTTAATAAGACTTGATCAACCTTATTAATTGATTCTTTTTGAAGTACATGTGGTCGATGAATTTAGTAGACACAACTTTCTGTAATCATAGTTTGCTCTCTGTTATTTTTAGTTTAATAAAATAAAGTGCCATGATTATCCTGTTTTCTGAATTATTCGTAAAATAAAAAATGGCCCAAAAATAAAAGTGCTCAAAATGCAATAAAATTTTAGCATGTTTTTTTCTGGAATATATAAATTTTTTTGGCACTGAGAACAACCCAGGGGGGGTGCACCTGCTGCCCACAAGGCAGCTGGGCGCGGCCACCCCCAGGGCGCGCCATGGTACCTTGTGGGTCCCACAGGGACCCACTCACTTATCCATTCAGCCCACTTCATCTCCTACCTCCAGAAAAAAATCGTGGTAGCTCTCTCTCTCGTGTTCTTGCTCCCAAACCTGAGATTTTCGATCTCTTTGCTCGGAGCTCCGCTTCCAAAACTGTTTTGAGGGATTGCTCCTTGGTATGTGACTCTCCCATTGCTCCAATTAGTTTTTGCTTTAGTGTATTATATTTTGCATAAATTGCTGCTATTGGTGCTACTGAAAATGAGCTTGCATGTTGAATTCTTTGAGTTCTAAGTAGTTTGAATGCTTGATATAGTCTCCAGGCCCTTGTATGAGTAGTTGCTATCAATCTTGTGAAGTTTTGTTAACATCCTTTTGTGGTCCAAAATTGTTGAGAAATTTGTTTGTAGGAATATGAACATTTTTAGGAGGAGTTCTTCAAGGAGGAGGTCCTCCGAGGCATCATCGAGTGAAAGCCCAGCACGCCAATCATATGTTGAACCAAGGGCAAGTTCTGTGCGGGGTGCCGAAGCGAAATCATGTCGATGGCCGTGCGACGAGTTCATGCTAGGTGCAGGCATCAAGGAAGAATTTGACCAATATATTCACAACACCGAGCTCTCCGCCTTCATCGCAGATAAGCCACCACAGCACTACAACCTTACTCATTCATTCACTCAACACTTTGAATATCACCCGCGTACTTCTAGAGTATTATTTCATCTCTATGATAGATCTTATGCTATGTCTCTAGAAGAGTTTTGTGACGCATGCAAAATTCCATTTTGGGGTTCACTTAGCGAATCGGGGCAATCTGATTATGAATTGTTTCTCCGTAGCCTTTGCAATGGTGAGGATAGGGGAGTTACGCAAGCTAGGATAAAGAGCATTCACTTTCCCGCTATTCGCTACTTTGCATTTTTTAATGGTAAATGCATTGTTGGTAAACAAGACTGTAGCACACTTTGTGCTCCTGACCTGAGCCTTATTCACGCTGCTGTAATGGGTAGCAGACATTATAATCTTGGGGCCATTGTTGCACGTAGGTTACACCGCAACTCGGGTAATGGTGATTTGTATGGAGGAATCTATGCCTCCCGAGTGGCTGCAAGGCTAGGGGTCTCGCCCAGGCCTAATGATCCTATTTTACCTGATAAATATTTGAACTTTGAGGCAATGAAGAACCATGAGTTCCTTAAGCGCAACACTCTCAAATATGACTATAATTGATATTCGATAAATATCGTTTTGTGTTTGTCATTTTGCCTGCTCCTGCCCTCTTTGATTTTCAGAACAAACAGAGACACTCTCTATCAGAGAGCGAGATGCATGAGTACAATGCGGCAGTTGAGGCTGCCCGTCTTGCTAAGGAGGTGGCTCAGAACGCCTCCGCGAGCTATCATTTCGATTATTATCCTAGACAGCCATGGCAGTAGACCAAGCTAGGCCAAAAGCCTAAGCTTGGGGGAGTACGTATCTCTCACCGACATTACCTTCATGTTCACATATTCATTTCAGTTGTCGGTGTTCATACTTTTTCATTGTATCATCCATGTTAGTTTTATTTTCGCTTTCTTCTTTTGTGTTTGAAAAATTCAAAAAACCCAAAAATATTTCTCGCTTCTTTTCAGTTTTTCTTTCTCGTTTGTTAGTTTGTAGTATTAAAAGAAAACCCAAAAAGATTTCTCGTTTCTTCTTTTGCTTGTTGGGAGTTCTCTCGTGTAAATAGTTTTTCTCGCTTTTCGTTTTTCTTCTTTAATTTGCTTTCTTCAGAAAAACTAAAAACTCCAAAAATATTTCAGTGTGTTTCTCTGAATTTCTTTTCTTTTCGCTGAGTTGTCATAGGGAGAAGACCACGATGAAAATGATGAGTGGCTCTCATATGCTTTGTTGTTGATCTAACGAAGAACCAATACTACCTTGTCTTCTCCCTTGAATAAAATGTTTGCAGATTTCAGTTTAGTCCACGACACACTTGCATTATTATTATTTTCACATCATTCGGTCATGCAAGTGAAATGCAATAATGACGATGATTTGATGAAGTGACTATGGCAAGGAAAAGCTGGTATGAACTCTTCTTGTTTTTGTTTTTGTAAATATGTTTAACTCAGTACCCATGATTCAACATATTATGAGTAAACATGTTTGTGAAGACAATTAGAGATTATAGTTGCTCATACCATGCTTAAGTAGCCAGGAGTGGATAATGATTTATCTTGGATGTCAACATGCATTAAAATGGTTATGATGTAGTATGTTAATATGATATCCTCCTCTGAATGTTTCAAGTGGCTTGACTTGGCACATGTTCATGCATGTAGTTGATTCAAAACTAACATAGCCTCCACGATATTTATGTTCAGGGTGATTATATCCTACTCATGCTAGTATTCAATGTTAATTATTCTCAATGCATGATCATGACCGTTTTCGCTCTCTAGTTGGTCGCTTCTCAACCTATTTGCTAGCCTTCACTCGTACTAAGCGGGAATTCTGCTTGTGCATCCACAATCCTTAAACCAAAGTTGTTCCAGATGAGTCCACTATATCTACCTATGTGCGGTATTACTCTGCTGCTCCAAGTAAATTTGCATGTGCCACCTCTAATCATTCAAATAAACATCCATTTTGTGTGCCCATACCGCTCATGGAGCGATAGGGGGCGGTCAGTATCTTCCATGCTAAGCGGGTTATTCTCGAGATGAGTGTTTATTCACTTGTCATTGCATGAGAGAGGCTGGTATTAGGGATGCCCAGTCCTATGCTCAAAATCGTTATATAATGCAAACAAACTCCCCCGGAAAAGTTTTCGGTATGGAGGGCACCCGAGGATTCGGCTAGCCATGGCTTGTGTTGGTATGGTAGAGGGGGAGTATGTAGGAGAAATGCCCTAGAGGCAATAATAAATGTTATTATTTATCCCCATGTTTGTAATTAAGTTTATATTCCTTGCTATAACTATTGGGGAACGTTGCATGGGAAACAAAAAATTTCCTACGCACACACAAGATCTATCCATGGTGATGAGCATCTACGAGAGGGAGAGTGAATCTACATACCCTTGTAGATCGCTAAGCGGAAGCGTTAAGAAATGCGGTTGATGTAGTAGAACGTCTTCGCGATCCAAATCGCCGAGTGTCCCGCGATCTCATCACGATCCATCTCGCGATCCAATCTTGATCCGTCCCACGATCCCATCACGATCCGTCCCGCGATCAAATCATGAATCGTCTCGCGATCCTGATCACGGTCCTTCCGATCTAGCGCCGAACGGACGGCACCTCCGCGTTCAGCACACGTACAGCTCGATGACGATCTCCGCCTCCTTGATCCAGCAAGAGAGAGAGCGGAGAGGTAGAAGAGTTCTCCGGCGGCGCGACGGTGCGGCGGCTATGGTGGTGGAACAATTCCGATAGGGCTTCGCCTAAGCACCGCTGAAACTAGACTAGAGGAGAAACCGATCTAGATGAAGTAGAGGGAGCACGTGGCAATTAGGGTTATTTTTCTCCTCTAAATCCTCTAGTATATATAGGAGGGAGGGAGGGGAGGAGGCAGCCTCAAACCCTCAAGGGCTGGCCAAAATTGGAGGTGGAGGAGGTGGACTCCTCCACTTCAATCCTAGTCCAAATAGGACACCTTCCATATTTGGTCTCCCTTCCCTTTTCTTTGGGGTTTTTCCTTTCCCACTTATTCCTAGCCGCATGGGCCTTGTAGGGCTGGTTTGCCCAGCCCACTAAGGGCTGGTGCAACCCCCCTCAGGCCCATGTGGCCTCACGGCGTGGGTGACCCCTCCCGATGGCCCTCCGGTACTCCCGGTACACTACCGGAAATACCCGAAACTTTTCCGGTGGCCAAAACGGGACTTCCTATATATCAATCTTTACCTCCGGACCATTCCGGAGCTCCTCGTGATGTCCGGGATCTCATCCGGGACTCCGAACAACCTTCGGTCACCAATCATACATAACTCAATTCTACCGAAACGTCACCGAACCTTAAGTGTGCAGACCCTGCGGGTTCGAGAACTATGTAGACATGACCGAGACACCTCTACGGCCAATAACCAATAGCGGGACCTGGATGCCCATATTAGTTCCTACATATTCTACGAAGATCTATATCGGTCGAACCTCTATGTCAAGGATTCAATTAATCCCGTATGCTGTTCCCTTTGTTCTTCGGTATGTTACTTGCCCGAGATTCGATCGTCGGTATCTCTATACCTAGTTCAATCTCGTTACCGGCAAGTCTCTTTACTCGTTCCATAATACAAGATCTCGTCGCTAACACTTTAGTCACATTGCTTGCAAGGCTCATTGTGATGTTGTATTACCGAGTGGGCCCTGAGATACCTCTTCGTCACACGGAGTAACAAATCCCAGTCTTGATCCATGCCAACCCAACAGACACCCTCGGAGATACCTGTAGAGCACCTTTATAGTCACCCAGTTACGTTGCGACGTTTGATACACACAAGGTATTCCTCCGGTGTCAGTGAGTTGCATGATCTCATGGTCATAGGAACAGATACTTGACATGCAGAAAACAATAGCAATAAACTGACACGATCATATGCTATGTTTATAGTTTGGGTCTTGTCCATCACATCATTCTCCTAATGATGTGATCCCGTTATCAAATGACATCTCATGTCCATGGCTAGGAAACCTTCACCATCTTTTGATCAACTAGCTAGTTAACTAGAGGCTTACTAGGGACACAGTGTTGTCTATGTACCCACACATGTATTTGAGTTTCCAATCAATACAATTATAGCATGGATAATAAACGATTATCATGAACAAGGAAATATGATAATAACCAATTTATTATTGCCTCTAGGGCATATTTCCAACAATAACTGCTATGGTTCTCGAGTCTACGATAACCACGAGGCTCGGAGGAAGACTCATATGCACGTGTGGAATAATAAACGGTAAAATGTATTCCTAGTCTGGCCTTTAAGCCTAGCTCAAGTGTTGCATGATGGTTCTGTTTTCCTGATCATGGGCATGACTATGCCGGCAACTTTGAGGGCACAATGTTAGGAGAACACTTGTGTTGAATCGACCCGAATTGATGTTATGCTATGAGATACATTCGTCACAATTTAATGGTTAATAACACAGAGAAAGTTTACGTCTGCATAATTCCTTAGACCATGAGAGTATTGAGTTTCTTCATGCTTGATTCATGAACTTTGGGGTTTGTTAAACGTCATCCGTAACTGGGTGGCTATTACGGCGGCTTACGGGTTCATGGGAAAGTATGTCAAGTACCTTGATAGCTCAAGATTGGGATTTGCTCCTCCGACGATGGAGAGATATCTCTGGGCCCTCTCGGTGTTACGGTATCCACCAGCGTCTGGCCAGACACAATGTGATTTGATCACAGGGATGCCGGAACACGAGAACGAGAAAAGAGAACAAACCCGGTAACGAGGTAACTGGCATTGTGGACAAGTGTTGATCCACGGGGATGCCGATAAATCTCACCTCGGGTGTTTGTAACATATCGCAAAGCAACAGGAATATTACACGGCAACTGGAGGTTCACTCGAATATTATTCGTGTGGCTATAGGGGTCAATATGGGTGTCCACGGCTCCGATGTTGATCATTGATCGGAAAGTGTTCCGGTCATGTCTATACTTCACCGAACCTATAGGGTCACACGCTTAAGGGTCATCTATCTGCTGAATTCTAGACAAGGAGTCTGAGAGAAAGTCACCGGAAAAGTTTCGGAGACAACGAAAAAGTTTCGGAGAGAGAACACCGGAATAGTTTCGGTAAAACTGAAAAGTTGTTTCAGGGTATACCATTAGGTCAAATTGGTTTCGGCACATGCCTGGAAATTCTTGGAGGGTGCCAGAATTGTTCTGGAAACTTCTGGGATTTTTCCGGAGAAAAAACCCGGAAATGTTCCGGAGCTGCCGGAACCGCTTTGGTTGCTTTCGCAGATGAAAATCATTAATCCGGAATTGTTTTGGAACGCGTCCAAAATTATTTTAGTGGGTACTGGAAATGTTCTAAGACCTACAGAAATATTTTTCGATTTAACGATCGCGGAAAATATTTCATGAATAGTGTTATGGATAGTGAAAACACTATTGGGAGAAAATATCTCATGAATAGTGGAAACACTATTATGAATAGTGGAAACACTATTGGGAGAAAATATCTCATGAATAGTGGAAACACTATTATGAATAGTGTGAAAATATCTGAGGGCATTTTGGTATTTTGGGAGCCACCCTACCCCTTGGGTTTTCCTATAAATAGAGGTGGAGAGGCACTCTCCACACTCACTCTTTCTCACATACACATGCCATTGCAATGATCTGGATTCTATCTCCCTCCCCGCGAAATTGTTTCGTAGAGCCGAAAGGCTGTCTGGGTTCTGGTGGGAACTAGTTCTGGACGGCGAAGCCCTGCCGGATAGATGACACCGTATGTGTGCAACCCCGTAGAGAGGTCGTAGGTTCGATCTTCTTTGCCCGAGGGGCTGTTCGAGAGTGCCTCCCGAAGGGATGTCCGAGTGAAAGTCCGAGTTTCGAGTGTCCTCCCGAAGGACTGTCCGAGTGACCGTCCGAGTTTCGAGCGTCCTCCCGAAGGGCTGTCCGTGACACCGTCCGAGGGACTATCCGACTGCCTCCCGGAGGGCTGTCCCAGGGGCAGACGAGGGAGAACATCCTCGCGGTTGGGAGGTTGTAAAATCCTAGCTGCGGGGATCTGCACCGCCGATCGTCATCGACTCTACTTCCGCTGCGCTACGAGTCGGTAACGAAAAGATCAAACCTTGTATGCAGTCTCCATAGTGGTCCTGGGCGTGCTCGCAGTTCCGAAAATTTTTGTTTTCTGCTGCGTTACCCAATAGTGGCATCATGAGCTGTGCTATGTGTAGATGCAGGTTACGATCTAGAATACATAGAGATGTATGGGTGTTGCACAATATAATTTGTAGTAGATGAGTTCTACTGCTGATAATTATTTGTGCGGGTAGCAGATGAAATCTGTTACCCGATGTTCTTGTTGCTTCCCTGGAATTTGCATATTTCTGATCTTGATAACAGCATGGTGGAGTTTCAAAGTTCTGGCAATCCGCGATCCTGATTGATCAACGAAGTGCTAACAGTTCGTTGAATTCCACCATAGTTAGAGAGAAAGATGAAATTTCACAGACGAAAGGGCAATGCAGATATGATCTGCACGGGGGTCATGCATATGACGAAGTTAAGTATGGGGCTCGAGATTTTATTATCTCGTGTTTCATACACCCCGCAAAGTTAATCTAGCGACTTGAATAAATCATACTTGATGATGGACGTTGGTAGCTTCGGTTTGTTTTGAAACCTTAGAAGCCACGTAAAAATAAAATTTTGCATAAACCGATTAGAGGCGTCTAACTTGGTTTTGCAGGATGTGCATGTGATGTGGTATAGCAATGCTCATATTAATTTGATTATGTATGAGATGACTATATGATGTAAAATTAACATGACCTGCGTGTCATGATTCGGCATGATGGCTGGAGCCATATGATTGTCACTTTAATGACCTGCGTGTCAACCTTAAGTAATGCACTTATTTTATTAGCTATAGAGATAGCAATATTATCTGGTGCATCGACAAGGTGGTGGCAATCTTCGCGAAGGTGAACACCGACGCAAATGCCGAAGACGAAGAAATTAAAGACTTCTCCGTCAGAAAGGGCTATACCATATCATGCTATTATGAATTGCCTGAGATGTTTATCCCTTATGATGCACCCTTTTTGATTGCGCGGTAGTCGCTTTTTATTAGGGTAATCTCTCACTTAAAATATCAAAAAGTTAGTGTTCTCCCAAGTGTAGCACCGTCACGGCACCTATCTCTTCGGGGCATCACATGATCTCCATGGGTGCGAACGATTAGAGAAGTGTGAGGCGGGTGAGTTGAGACCTCGCAGCGAGATCACTTGGTTGTCTTGACGTTCAGGTAGGACAGTCCTGAGCTCGGAACACACGCATCGAAAGATGAACAAAAATCACATAGAGATGTGATCGACAACTTTGCCTACCGATTGAAGTTCGCGCCATTTGAGTTCATCTCGAACCGTGGCGTTGAATGGAAATGCGGGTCTTGAATCACCCACAGTCAATTATGAGAGATATTGATTTGAGTGGGAGCGCACTGTAGAATTAACTTGTTTAATTCTCAGTGCAATTAATTATGGACACTGTCTAAGTGTTATATGCATAATAGTTATAGAAGAATGGCTCGCGTTTCCACGTTCCCTGTTAAAATTGAATAAACTGTTAAATATCTGGTTAAAACTTTACGGTTGGTAACGTAATGTGAGGATTGTCCTCATGACTGCCGAGAAGGACTTTGTCCTATCGCATGCTTTCAGTATTCTCCCGCTAATGCTATGGATGATGTGACTCTCGTCCTTCGATCCAAAAGCTAGAATTCCGTTACGGTCAAGTGCAATATGTTTGCTTCCATGAGACCCGAACTTCAAAAGTTTGGGATAGCTATGTGATATTCATGGAACTGAAAATTAGTTTCAGATACGAACAAAGGCTAAAAGATATGAGATATCCCAAGCAATGTTTGTTTGCAAACTATTAGTAAAAGTGTTTACTATGCATTTGACTAATACGAGAGGGATCCAGAAGAACGCCTATCATATGATGAAGGTGAATAAAACAACAACTTAAAGAGAAAGGAAATGTCCAAAGGGTGTTAGTGTGACTTACACACCTAGGAAGTTCGGGGCTAACGCCACTCTTAAGTTGAGTGCTTCTTCTGAGAGTAGGAGAAATACTGAAAGTTAAACTGTTAGAAGTATAAAGGCAAAAAGAGAGAAGACTGGAATGTCCAGCTCATGTATGAAAGTCATACAAGCTATTGATGTATAGAAGGTTGGTCAAAGAAACAGTTCTTGGGAATTGTGATTAAATTGTTAGTCACTAATTCTTGGGTATTGTGAGTTATCACAAAAGATACCCGCTCGATTGCATTCTGCTGCGACTCGATGCAAGAACTACTACAGCCTAAAAGACTTGCCGGAGTGAGGTTTAGATATGCGCTGGGAACATAATAAAAGTTGCTATACTCGGTACATTACCTATGTATTTATTTTCATAATTCATTTTAGAGTTTTTATACACTCTAGCCCATTGCAAAAAGTATCTTGCAAGAAGGTTGTTCATAAGAGAACTTTTGGTGTTCGGTGTTATGAATAACATAAGGGCCATGCTTCCATCATGGATGGGATGTATGTTATGAATATTGATAATAATATATTACCTCCGTATTTACTTTCATAATTCATTTTAGAGTTTTTACACACTCTAGCCCATTGCATAATGTTTGTTGCAAAAGGGTTGTTCATAAAAGAACAATTGTTGTTCAGTGTTATGAATAACATAAGGATAAGGGCCATACTTCCATCATGAATGGGGTGTATGTTATGAATATTAATGGTAATATGATACATCCATAACACTGACGCTAAATGTCGCAATACTAAGAGAATACCACACATGCGTGGCACTGCATTTGGTCACATTGGAGAAACCCGCATGGAGAAATTCCATAATGATGGATTTTGAAGTCGTTTGATTATGAATCATCTGACACTTGCAACTTTCCTCCGAAAAGTGAAGTGACTGAAATACCGTTCACAGGCCACAAGGAACGAGCAACGAACTTATTGGTGATCATACATTTTGATGTATGTAGTCCGATAAATGTTGTCTCTAGCAGTGGATTTATCTATCTTCAGAAATGACTCAAGTAGATATATGGATATTTACTTGATGAGACGTAAGTCTGGATCTTTTGAAATCATTCATAAGGTTTTCAATATGAAGTAGAAATTATTGTAACAAGAAAATTGTGTTTCTACAATTTGATTGCGGAAAGGAATATTTGAGTTACAAGTTTAGCGATTGTCTGATGAGTTGTAAAAAGAGTTTCATAACTTACACCTCACGGAGCACCACTGTGAGTTGAATATCCGTGAAGATGTAATCAAACCATTTATGACATGGTAAGATCAAAGATGACATAAATCAATTTGCCATTATCCCTTTAAAAGTATTGCTTTAGAGACTGCGGCTTTTACACTGAAAAGAGCACCATCAGATCTGTTGAAATGACGCCATGGTATGGTAACCCCAACCATGTTATGTCTTTTCTTAACATTTGGAATATGGGGCTTGTGTAAAAATATTTACAAACCTATTCAAAATCAGACAAGTGCTGCTTTGTAGGTTATCCCATGTTATTGGGAATTCCTCCACCACTATACCGAGGCAAAAAGTTTTGCCACAAAACGGTATGCTTTTGAAGAAAATGGTTCTTGCAAAAAGGTGAGTGGGAGGACAATGCAACTCGACGAGATAACATTATCTTCGTCATCAGTTCAAAGAAAAGAAACCTTGGAAGTAATTCCAGAGTTTCCTACTGCGACTGATACGGAAACCTCTACATGAGATGTATGGACTTCGGTCGAACTTGCAACTGAACCACCTAGGCAAAACTCGTGCAAACCTCTCAGGTGCGCAAGCGAGATATTGTTGTTAGACAACAGTATACCTACGATACACAAGGAAGCGTTGATGGGCCCTAACTACAGAATTGGCTAAAAGCCAATATAATCCGAGATAGTTTCCATATAAATGATTCAAGATTATATCTTGATAAACCCTTCGGAAGACTTAGAGTCTAACGACCATTAATGGAACTATAAAATGATATGGATAAAATGTTTTATCCATAAAGCTTGACTTGTTGCAATAACAAATTCAAGGAGTTGACTACGATGAAATTGTCTCACCGTAGCGATGCTTATAGTCAGATCGGGTTAAACTAGCAATTAATACATATTTCAATCTTGAGATATGATACATGGATGCCAAAAGGATTTCCATGTGATGGAAATGCAACCTAGGACTTGCATGTGATACAGTCCGAAGTATTTTGTCAATCCAGAGGATGCTAGTAAGTATGCAAACTTCAGAGTTCCAGCAATGGACAGAAGAGAGCAAAATGGAGTTGGAATCTTCGTTTTTGATGAAATAGTCAAAAGAGTTTGATTTCATCAATGGATAACGAAGATGCTTGTGGTTACAAGAGAGTAAGTGGGAGCATAATAATATTTCTAAAAACCTTGTGTGCTTGACACATTGTTGATTGGAAATAATATAAATTTCTTTACACGAATTAGGACTTCATTGAAAATAGTTTTCGATGAAGTGCTTAGGCTAGGTAGCCTCGGTATTAGGCATAATTATCTACGAGATAAAATTGCCTGATAGAGCTAAAGCCAAAAATACATATTGACAAGATGCTAAAACAATTTAGCATTAAAACGCCAAGGAGTGATTCTTGCCGAAGTCACATGAAAAGGGTTTTTGCAAGACTCGGTGTCCCAAAACACTGATGAGCAAAATACATGATGGAGATTCCACACACTCTTGTGTTTGGATTAATCATGTATTCCATGGTATGTAAAACAACCAGATATGTCTGATACTCCCAAAGGTGTTGCGAGTATAGATACCAAAGTGATCAAAGTACTGATCATGGGACAACAGTGAAAAATGTCATTAAGTACTAAAGTAGCACTGATGACATGTTTTCTCGCAAGCAGAGATTATGAAGTGCTCATTGTAAGTAATTACATCGATACAGTCTTCATCAATGCTCCATGCGATTTTCGATTTAAGTTAAGGGTTTTGTGTAATACGCAATATGGTGGCACGGTAGTTGGAAATTGTTCCAAACAAGTTACTGTGGCGATTTCTATAACAAAGGCTAAGTATGTTGACGCTTTAGAAGCGACAAAGAAGATGTTGAATCATATAGTTCATTCATTAACTTAGTATGGTTCCAAGAAGGCTTTGGTCAATGGGACACTATTGCAGATAGTAGCTCCACAGCTCAATCTGAGGAATCAAGGTTTGACCTGTGATTCACATATATACAAAGCCAAGTCTAGAAAAAATATGAATTTTGTGAAAGCGTGAAAACGCGAGGAGATGCAAAGATACACACGGAACTGAAGTTGTCAGATCCGTTGGACATCAGGCTTTACCACAAGCGAAGCATATTTTACACCGGTATGCCATAGGTGTAAAGTGTTTTAGCATTGGCTAGATTATTGACTCTAGTGCAAGTGGGAGTCTGTAGGAGAAATGCCCTAGAGGCAATAATAAATGTTATTATTTATCCTCATGTTCGTAATTAAGTTTATATTCCGTGCTATAACTGCTATGGTTCTCGAGTCTACGATAACCACGAGGCTCGGAGGAAGGCTCATATGCACGTGTGGAATAATAAACGGTAAAATGTATTCGTAGTCTGGCCTCTAAGACTAGCTCAAGTGTTGCATGATGGTTTTGTTTTCCTGATCATGGGCATGACTATGCCAGCAACTTTGAGGGCACAATGTTAGGAGAACAATTGTATTGAATCGACCCGAATTGATGTTATGCTATGAGATACATTCGTCACAAGTTAATGGTTAATAACACAGAGGAAGTTTACGTCTGCATAATTCCATAGACCATGAGAGTATCGAGTTTCTTCATGCTTGATTCATGAACTTTGGGGTTTGTTAAAAGTCATCCGTAACTGGGTGGCTATTACGGCGGCTTACGGGTTCATGGGAAAGTATGTCAAGTAACTTGATAGCTCAAGATTGGGATTTGCTCCTCCGACGATGGAGAGATATCTCTGGGCCCTCTCGGTGTTACGATATCCACCATCGTCTGGCCAGACACAATGTGATTTGATCACAGGGATGCCGGAACACGAGAACGAGAAAAGAGAACAAACCCGGTAACGAGGTAACTGGCATTGTGGACAAGTGTTGATCCACGGGGATGCCGATAAATCTCACCTCGGGTGTTTGTAACATATCGCAAAGCAACATGAATAGCACACGGCAACTGGAGGTTCACTCGAATATTATTCGTGTGGGTATATGGGTCAATATGGGTGTCCACGGCTCCGATGTTGATCGTTGATCGGAAAGTGTTCCGGTCATGTCTATACTTCACCAAACCTAAAGGGTCACATGCTTAAGGGTCATCTATCTGCTGAATTCTAGACAACGAGTCTGAGAGAAAGTCACCGGAAAAGTTTCGGAGACAACGGAAAAGTTCCGGAGAGAGAACACCGGAATAGTTTCGGTAAAACTGAAAAGTTGTTTCAGGGTATACCATTAGGTCAAATTGGGTTCGGCACACGCCTGGAAATTCTTGGAGGGTGCCAGAATTGTTCTGGAAACTTCTGGGATTTTTCCGGAGAAAAAACCCGGAAATGTTCCGGAGCTGCCGGAACCGCTTTGGTTGCTTTTCGCAGATGAAAATCACTAATCCGGAATTGTTTCAGAACGCGTCCAAAATTATTTTAGTGGGTACTGGAAATGTTCTAAGACCTACAGAAATATTTTTGGATTTAACGGTCGCGGAAAATATTTCGTAAATAGTGTTATGGATAGTGAAAACACTATTGGGAGAAAATATCCCACGAATAGTGGAAACACTATTATGAATAGTGAAAACACTATTGGGAGAAAATATCTCATGAATAGTGGAAACACTATTATGAATAGTGTGAAAATATCTGAGGGCATTTTGGTATTTTTGGAGCCACCCTACCCCTTGGGTTTTCCTATAAATAGAGGTGGAGAGGCACTCTCCACACTCACTCTTTCTCACATACACATGCCATTGCAATGATCTGGCTTCTATCTCCCTCCCCGCGAAATTGTTTCGTAGAGTCGAAAGCCTATCTAGGTTCCGGTGGGAACTAGTTCTGGACGGCGAAGCCCTGCTGGATAGATGACACCGTATGTGTGCAACCCTGTAGAGAGGTCGTAGATTCGATCTTCTTTGCCCGAGGGGCTGTTCGAGAGTGCCTCCCGAAGGGCTGTCCGAGTGACCATCCGAGTTTCGAGTGTCCTCCCGAAGGGCTGTCCGAGTAACCGTCCGAGTTTCGAGCGTCCTCCCGAAGGGTTGTCCGTGACACCGTCCGAGGGACTATCCGACTGCCTCCCGGAGGGCTGTCCGCGGGGCAGACGAGGAAGAACATCCTCGCGGTTGGGAGGTTGTAAAATCCTAGCTGCGGGGATCTGTACCGCCGATCGTCATCGACTCTACTTCCGCTGCGCTACGAGTCGGTAACGAAAAGATCAAACCTTGTATGTAGTCTCCATAGTGGTCCAGGGCGTGCTCGCAGTTCCGGAATTTTTTGTTTTCTGCTGTGTTACCCAACAGAGTAAACTTTACCTTTCTGCTTGGGAACCGCCTATAATGTGTTTAGCATGGAAGATATTGAAAATTCTCGGTCGTGACGTTGACAGGAAAAGTACACCTCCAAAAATTATTTTTCATCTCTTTAAGCTTCGAGCTCTGGCACTGCTGCAAATCCCTGCTTCCCTCTGCAAAGGGCCTATCCATTTACTTTTATGTTATTTACTTTATGTTATTTTACTTTTATTGTTGAGTCTCACCTTGTTGCACTAAGCGTCAATCCTGAGAGCACTATTGTCATCCTTATGCATTGAGTATAGTTAATGTTGTGTGCATCATGACTGGATCTCTTCTACCCTGAATTACAATGTTTAGTCGCTGCTTGAACTTTAGAGGTGCTCTGCATTTATGTTTTGCGGTCTCAGAAAGGGCTAGCGAGATACCATGTTATCATATTATATCATGATTGTTTTGACAAATTGTTGGCATTTGAGATATGTTATTATTGCTCTCTAGCTGATTATGCCATTGATATGAGTAAATATAGTTTCTAAGTGTTATTATGAGCACGGTTAGTTCATGATCTTTGCTGAAAACCTGGGTACTATTTAAGCTTATATACGGATACAAGAACAAAAGAGTTCGTAAAAGTTTTTCTTTATCACTTTCAGTTTGTCAACTGAATTGCTTGAGGACAAGCAATGAGTTAAGCTTGGGGGAGTTGATACGTCTCCATCGTATCTACTTTTCCAAACACTTTTGCTCTTGTTTTGGACTCTATTTTGCATGATTTGAATGAAACTAACCCGGACTGACGCTGTTTTCAGCAGAACAACCATGGTGTTGTTTTTGTGCAAAAATCAAAGTTCTCGGATTTGGACGAAACTTTTTGGAGAATTTTTATGGAATATATAAAAATTATTGGCGCAAAAATCAACAGAAGAGGGGCCACGTGCTGCCCACAAGGCAGCAGGGCGCGACCCCTCCTAGGGCGCGCTGTGCTACCTTGTGGGGCCCACAGGCGGCCGTCTGACCTAATTCCAACCCTATAAATTCTCTTTCTCCGAGAAAAAAAATAAGAGAAGAAGTTTCATCACCTTTTACGATACGGACCGCCGCCACCTCCTGTTCTTCATCGGGAGGGCTGATCTGGAGTCCGTTCGGGGCTCCGGAGCGGGGGATTCGACGCCGTCGTCATCATCAACCATCCTTCATCACCAATTTCATGATGCTCACCACCGGGCGTCAGTAATTCCTTCGTAGGCTTGCTGGACGATGATGTGTTGGATGATATTTATCATGTAATCGAGTCAAATTGTTAGGGTTTTGATCCCTAGTATCCACTATGTTCTGAGATATATGTTGCTATGACTTTGCTATGCTTAATGCTTGTCACTAGGGCCTTAGTGTCATGATTTCAGATCTGAACCCTCTATGTTTTCATGAATATATTTGAGTTCTTGATCCTATCTGCTTGTCATATGCACTTGTTATTGTTCTGATCCGTAGACCCCAAAGTGACAATAGTTGGGATACTCTCCGGGGATGACTGTAATTCGAGGAGTTAATGTATTCACCATGTGTTAATGCTTTGTTCCGGTTCTCTATTAAAAGGAGGCCTTAATATCCCTTAGTTTCCTTAAGGACCCCGCTGCCACGGGAGGGTAGGACAAAAGATGTCATGCAAGTTCTTATTATAAGCACGTATGACTATATACGGAATACATGCCTACATTACATTGATGAATTGGAGCTATTGTGTATCGCCCTAGGTTGTGACTGTTATATGATGAATATCATCCAACATAATTATCATCACCGATCCAATGCCTACGATTTTCTCATATTGGTTTTCTGCTAAGTTACTTTGTTGCTGCTGCTGTTACAATCACTACAAAACTGCTACTGTTACTGTTATCGTTAATATTGTTACTGCTATCAAAACTATCATATTACTGTGCTACTAAATACTTTGCTGCAGATATTTTATCTCCAGGTGTGGTTGAATTGACAACTCAACTGCTAGTACTTGCAAATATTCTTTGGCTCCCCTTGTGTCGAATCAATAAATTTGGGCTGAATACTCTACCCTCGAAAACTGTTGCGATCCCCTATACTTGTGGGTTATCACATAATATCTCTCTCTTCAATATGTAGTGCCCGCGGAAGAGTTAGGAAACCAACAGTTTGGTTCTCCTACCATGAGGAATTTGAGAGTTCAAATTTCTAACCGTTGCCTCGCCGGCGACAGCTAGTTGGCGGGCCTGTCGTGTCCAATGGTCATGTAGGCCTCGAGTTGCGACCTTGGATATAAATAGCCACCCCTCTCCACCATTAGTTGGTTGGCTACTCTTTGTGAAATTTAGACAAGTGTTGTCTAAGCAACCCATCCTCTCAAAAAAATCAGTGTATCCTAAGTGAGGAAAAACTTAGTGCCTTGATTGAGCATCATTAAAGAATCTATTCAAGTGAACCGAGGACTTGTTACTTTTGAAGACTGTGATCTTCTAGATGGTTAGGCATCAGTTTAGAGCATTCAAGAGTCATTGTGGATTGCCAAAGAACTAGTATGTGAAGGTTTTAAGATCTACCACGGTGATTGGGCGAAGTCTAAGTGATCTTAGCTCAAGGAGAATAGGGTGAAGACTTGTTCTTCAGAGTTAAACATCAGCCCCTCCAACCAAACGTAGAGTTGTCACAATAGCTTACACTGGTGCAACAAATCAAATGTCTTCACCGAGCCCCTGGTTCCATATTCTTCACTTTTGTTTACTTTTAGTAATTTGCAAGTTCTAAAGAATTTGATACTTCCCCTCTCTGAACACTTTATTGAATACTTATCTGTTCTGCTGCATTTACTTATGCTTTGTTTTACATTCAGTGTCTTTGTGATGAAATGTATTTGTCCTGTGGTAGGCTAGTTTACCTGTTCTATTTCATCACTTGCATGATTTCCTCTGTCCTGAAGACTTTGATCGCATGCTCTATTTAGTTTTCTTCAACCAGTTCTATTTCTGTCCAATTAAGCTCACTATTCTTCAAGAAATAGCTTCTTTCAAAGAATTTCTTAAAAATCTCCCATTCACCCCCTATGGTCGATTAAACGTTATTACACTCTGAAAATTCTGAGAGGCAGACAAAGAAAGTGAAAAATTATGCACCTCACGCCAGTGCACCATTCTTTGTCACTCCTTTGTCATTTGCTCTAGCTACACAAGAGAAGCTTTCTGAAAATCCTACCCATGAGGTTGTTCCATATGGAAAATTTCTAGTAGAAAAGGACATGTTATCTGGTGACACAGAAATCGTCATGACTGGCAACTTTGTGGTATCATTGCCACCTGCTACCATCCGAGAGGGTAGCAAAGAAGTTGATATAGATGCAGATGTGACACCACCATACTATGATGACTACTAGGAATCCCAACACCCCCCATCTCCAATCTTCGAGATGTACCTCCTCCAGTCCGACCAGAATCACCGTTTGATCCCGCTGTAATGGATATTGGTGAAGAATTGCACATATCACATGAGACTTTGTTGTGTGCATGGTTCTCCAGCTACTTTGCTCAAAAGCATTCCTGAAGAATTTGAACCTGCCTATCCCGCTTGTGAAGTGTAAGTGAATTTGATGCCAGCGCCTGAATTTCCTCACTTCAAAGTTGTGCTCCTGGCAAGCACCCCAAGTTCGTCGAAGATGACTTATACGCATCTACTAAATTCTTCCTTGAGAGAAATCCCTATAATTCCATGAGTATGTGAAGTGCTCACTTCCAGACACCAATGCAAAGGTTGCCCTATGATACCGTGCTCATCAACCAGAACCAGGTATTTCCTCACCAACATAATCAGCATAAGAAAATGGAGATGCATGTTGCCATGCTTTGAGCCAGTACTTCAATCTCTTCAATTTGTTGGCCTGCTCCAATTTTTCACAGGTGTGCAGGTTTGCAAAGAAGAAATTATACTCCAGTTTGATACCACCCTCCACATATCTGGCAATCATAAGGATACAACCACTTGGGTTCTTGACTGGATGACTGACAATACTCATTTTCAAGCACCAACTGTTGAATTACTTCGTCACACTGGTTTGCAATGTCCAGCTCCTAGTTCTGTTAGTCTGTACAAGGCCACAACGCCATAGCTTCACAGTTGTTGTCAATGATGGAGCCTCTGGCTGAAGTAGAAAATGTTCCCACACACTTCTTTGGTGAAGAATTTACTCTATGTGTTCAAGATCATCTATCACATTCTGACGGAGACATTGTGCCCCATCAAAGGATTCAACTCCAATGTTAAAATCATTCGTCCGATGAAGAATGTGCTATACAACATCACCAATTCTATTCCCTTCGACTTGCATGATTCCTTTCTAAGAGCATCTCTAGCAGACCCCTTAAAACGGGTCGGCCTGTAAAATTCCGGTGACTATACGGGTTTGGCCCGTTTTTTGGGCTAGACCTGAGCCCGTATAGTCGCCCGGCCCGTAAAACTTTTTACAGTGGCCCGCAAACCGCCCCCCCCACGCGGTATATCTACGGGTTTGCGGCTGGGATACGGGTCGGAACCCTATCCGCGCGCCGTCGCAAATCCCAAATCCCTCTCCCGATTTCTCGCCGCCGGCGACCTTAATCCCCCTCGATGTGGCGCAGAATGTGGTCAGCGGGCCGCGGCGCCGGTGGTGGCGACGACCCCGAGCGTCGGCGGTGCGTTTTGGCCGACGGCGCGAGGAAAAGGGCCGCCGGCAAGTACACAAACCGCGGGCTCTCGCTGCCGCCGTCACTCCTCCGCCGCGAGACGGAGGAGTACGACCGCAGGCAGGCGCTCCACCGCCGCGGGCTGTCCTCCGGCTCCTCTGCCGCGGGCAGCTCCTCCGGCGGTGCCTCGAGCTCCTGTACGCCGCTCACCCTGGCGAAAAGGGAGCCGGAGGAGCTCCCGCCGGTCCGCGCGATGAAGATGGAGCCGGAGGCGGAGCCGGAGCGGTGGGGCGTCATCGGGCCGGAGGATTACCTCCCCGAGGCGCAGGCAGACGTCTTGGAGGCCGCCATTGTCGCGCGCTCTGCGCGGGAGCAGGAGGAGGAGGAGCGCCGTCGACGGGACGCCGACATCAACCGCATCTTCCTCGAGCAGGGGCTCGCGGCGGCGCAGCAGTTCGCGGCCACCAGGGAAGAGTGGCGCCTCGTAGACAAGAAGCAGGACGAGGTCTACGTCGACCTCGTCTCCGACGACGAGGACCGAGCTCCTCCGCCACCGCAGCGTCGCCGCCGCAATCCCCCCGGCTCCGGTGAGCCCAATTTTGTAATTAGGGTTAGGTGGCGCCTGCTCCTCCAAATATTACATGTAAAAATTCTACTATGTATGACTGTCTAAGACGATCAAGTGCTAGAGTTCTACCGAACTATAATTCAATTTCTCGCGCGAACGTGTGATTTCAAATTTTGCGGTTTCATATTCGGTTTCTATTCTGCCGCGGCTGTTTTCGGCCCGTAAACGAAGACAGATGCGAGCTGTAAACACACTATAAGGGTCAGCGATATAAAGGGTCTGCTAGAGATGCTCTAAGGATGATTGCCGCATGTGCCCAAGCACCAACCAAATGACATGAAGCCATTTGCATCATGGATTATGTGGTTCATCATGACTTACTCTTCTCATGCATATCAGGTGCCTGGCCCAAATCATCATGGTTTTATTCTTCCGGTTGCATACTAGACTTTGATGGTAGTTCGAGATTATAATATGGACTTCTCTGCATGTAAAACACCCGGTAAAAAGATTTTTGTTGACTGCATGTCCGCCGAGTGCTCTTTGCCTGTGTGACACTTGAAAAACATTTTCCCGAGTATATTTTGTCCTGTACACTCAGTAATTAAGCAAGACAATTCCGGTAGTCCTGACCCTGAAAATAGTCTCCTCCATTGTTCGTTGTACGTGTAGATCGCATTGAAGGGGATTGTTATTGACTTGTGTGTGGCAGGCAGTACAACGCCTTTCGACGCATATTTATTACGGGTTGGCCGGAGTCGCCGGAGGGCAAGTGTTTTCTAAGGGTGTGTTTGGTTGGAGTCATGCACTGGAATATCACGGGTCGGACACGTTCCTGGGCCTGGTTCTTGCGTTTGGTCCATAGGTGGAACGGAATCCACTCGTTCCCGCAGACCGAATATTCGGCCCAGATCTGGAACGGGGTGATACCTCGAAATCGGGCGGACGACGCGGAACCATCTCCCCCTCATCTCGCTCGCACGACAAATGCTCTCCTCAGGGCCGTTGCTCCTCTCCCGTCTCTTCCTCAGGCCGGCGGCGCTCCTCTCCCGTGTCCCCCTCAGGCCGGCGGCGCTGCTCTCTCATCTCTCCCTCAGGCCCACGGCTTGGGCCGTCAATCCCCTCGTCCCCGCTGGCGACGACGGCGCCGTACCACAGATCTGGTCGAGGGCTGGCGTGTCGGAGCGACGGTCGCGTCGGAGTGGCCGGCACATCAGAGAATTGGTGCCACCCTGATTTTTGGACTGGGTGCCTCGTTGCCGTTTCCTACATCGGGCGCGTCTTTGCTTGCTGGAGGGCAGCAGCGACCTTGCTTGCTAGAGCGGCTACGATGCGGTCTTCCGGTTAGAACTGGCAGGAGCCACTTCCCATTTTTCTCCAATCTGATGCTTGCTCAATCACAACGAGCCAACTAGCATTAATTCTGAATTTAGTGATTAGAGTCACCTAATTATTCTTTTTCATGTGGGTATGTTCTGATGCAAAGGAGATAGTTGTGTATTTACCATAATAAGCAGTGCATGTTTCATCTGCAAATCATTGTAATGTTGGAGAAAATGCAGATTGAAATAAACTTTTGAGATATGGGCCATTTGTTATGCTTGTGAGTGGATTTATAAATTATTTATGCTACAAATACAAATGAATTGCCATATAATTTGCTATTACACATTTAAAGCTATAATGTCACCACTCCATTCCATCTTGCCAACCAAACACTGAACTGTCACCATTCCATTCCATCAATCTTTCTCAACCAAACACATGAATGGAACCGACCCGTTCCGATGGAATGGAACCATGACATTCCATGCCACTTGGTTCCCGAACCAAACACACCCTAAGCTAAGCCCATAGAAACTTACTACAGTACCAAGTACATGTGCGTACACAAATCACGTCCGTAATTCTTTTCACTGGAGACATGATATACCTGCACATCACATTCGGATTCGCTCTGAAAATCAAGTATACACGCACGGATCCATGTATTTGGAGCAGATACAGTACGCAATCCTCAAGACCTCACATTCCCCCCTAGTTTGGCACTGCATGTAAATGGGTTGGTTGTTTTCCACACGCACGCGCGCCTAGTTCGTGTACGGGTGTCATGTGGACGTGGACTTATGCATATGGTAGTACTAGTACTGTACTGGCTGGCTAGCCTGCCAGCAATTAAGCCTGCAACAGTATACACAGCAATTAAGCCTGCAACAGTAGTACGTGACAGTGAAGCATGCATGCATGGACGCACGTGGAGCTGGTGTAAATAACAGCCACCCGCTCCACCGAACAAGCAGTCGCTATTTTTGAATACATTTCCAACAAATTAAATATAGTTTTGTAAAATGTTTATATCATCAATCGATAAATAATCATACAACCACTTCAATATTTTCTATCTAAATTGTTCAATAGGAAGTGAGAATAAATGTGATTGTTCTCTATTTTGTCCTTGGAGCTAGTGCAAAGGTTGTTGATTACTAATTTTCATACAATTTTACCCGGGAAACGTTGGCCTTCAGCCGACCGATCCCATCCGAGCATCCACTGCCTCCGTGTCCATCAGATGTACTTTTCATCGGACGGTCAAGAGCAACCCCTTGCATCTCCACGTTTCTGGTTTGCAACTAGTCTTTTGTTACAAACCAAAGAAGGCTAGATCCCGCAGGGCACGGACTAGGGAGGGCGACGGTGGCCAAGCCGAGCGCCGCTGCCTATAGGTCGTCGTTGCTGAGCGCATCCATGTCGGATCTCCGCCGCCAAACGCCTTCCCATCGACCGGATCCGGCGAGATCCGCCATGTCAGTCGTGGAGCGCCATCACCGTGCGCGTACGTCCACGTCCACTACTAGCGCTCGCCCCATGTCGTTGTTTGCAACAGCACCTCCGAGACATGTTTCCGCAACAACGGCGTTGTTGCGGAACGACGACTGTGCAAGTGCGTGACACGGCCAGAGATGATGTTGCAATTTTTGCAACAAGGGTCTTGTTGTAGAAAATTAGATGAGGCGGCGGAGGATGTTGTTGCAATTTTTGCAACAAAGGTCTTGTTACGGAAAATTGGAGAACAGATTTTGCAACATGGGTCTTGTTGCAGGAAACTAGAGAAGATGACGTTTTGCCACAAAGGTCTTGTTGCAGGAAATTAGAGACAAAAAGGAACAATAGGGACTGCTTGTTTAAAAAGATCCACCGGCCGACGCGTAGCACGACCCATTTTACCCTATTTTCTCATTTATTTCATGCCGCATCATCATATGTCTTTGATGATAAATTTTATCAACACGCATCTTACAACTGCTCGAGAAGTCCTAATAGCTCACATTTCCAGTGAACCTTTATAATTGTTCTAGATCTTTTCGAAACAAAAATCCGGGAAAAGCTCGTGACTTATGTGCACGGTGGAGTGCAGGCTTCGTGGCGTACGCGGACAGCGGAGTGCGGGCTTCCATCCTTGCCCTCCTGAATTGCAGAGATAAGTGAAGAGATATATTAAACGTCGACACGGCTCTCCTGCCATCTGCAGGCGCCATGAATGAATTTCCATCCCTAGTAAGTGAAGAGATAAGTCGCAACCACCACCAGCTAGCTCTCCGCCGCGTACTCCGGCGTAGTAATAACTGTTTTCTTACCAGTCGACCAGCAGGCCCAAAACCACTATAAAAACCCTCCTAGCCACTCCCCAAATTCTCACCCACTCACTCACACTCCATCGGCCTACACTCACACACCAACTAAGCCCACACAGCAAGCACACTAGCTAGTTTCTGCCATGGCAGCTCGCCGTGCCCACGCCGCCGCGACCTTGGCCCTGCTGGTGGCGGCGCTTGTGCTGTCTGCGGCACCGGCGCCGGCGGAGGGTGCGGTTGCGAACTGCGGCCAGGTGGTGAGCTACCTGGCCCCGTGCATCAGTTACGCCATGGGCAGGCAGACTGTGCCTGGCGGTGGCTGCTGCAGCGGCGTGCGTGGCCTTAACGCGGCGGCTGCCACCCCCACCGACCGCCAAGCCACCTGCACCTGCCTCAAGCAGCAGACGAGCGGCATGGGCGGCATCAAACCCGACCTCGTCGCCGGCATCCCCAGCAAGTGCGGCGTCAACATCCCCTACGCCATCAGCCCTAAAACCGATTGCTCCAAGTAATTACTTACCCAGTTACCCTAATGCTACAACTTTACGACTTTTGATAGATCTATATGATTACATGCATGGACACATGAGTTGATGAATTAACAAATGATTATTTTGTGTTTAACTTTCTTTTGATGTATGCAGGGTGCGTTAAGCGTGAGATCAGAACCATTTCAGATGCATGGTGAGAGCGAAATAAATTGTGGAAGCCGGCCGTCCTTGCTGCATGGCTCCACCGCGTTTAATTTACTGCTTTACTAGTTCTACTGTCTCCTTAATAAATTAGTTTTACTGCTGCTGCTTCGATCGTACGTTGTGGCCGCTGTTGTTGCCACGAGAGTTGTGATCTTGTACTCCTGAGGGGACCTCGTCTACTTTGTTGGAACTCTGTAATGCATGCTTACATCTATATATGGATGATGAACAAGCGAAATACAGGGTCCTTTAATAATGTCAGCATGTATGAATCGTCGTTTGCACGCACCCAAATTCTTCTCCTACTCCTTCGTTCAAGAACAGAGTAACATTTGGGACATTAACGAAATCCTTCTAATATAATTTTGGTCATTAAAATATTTTAAAAGTACTTCCATTGAGACAATAACTTGCATATTAAGCTTCCAATCTAAATATCTAAAACAATACACATTTGGAATCAAGTTCTTGAAATTCTTCCCGCAAAAAGAAATTCTAAAAATTCAGCACTTCAATTTTTTCGTGTACCGGAGGGGTGTACTACGGACTATGCATACATATGGCCCAAATGACGACTTTGTAATGTATTTTATTTTTGCAAAATGAGCTAGAGCTTCATGGAGCCTTAATTTTTTTTTAAACAAATTTTTAGGTGTCAAAAAATTCTGAAAAATACACACATACATATGGATGTATACCATTTCTACTTGTCTGCAAATTTTCATGGCGAATACCATCTATTATATATAAAAAGTACTTTACGAGGTTTTACGGGCAAAAACTAGAGTGGCAAAAACAAAAATTTCCCATTTTATTTCGGAGTTTGCAAAATGAGCTAGAGCTTCAAGGAGCCCTTAATTTGAAAAAAAAAACAAAAAAAATAAGGTTTCAAAAAATTCTGAAAAACACGCACATACATATGATGTATACTATTTGTCTGTAAATTTTCATGGCAAAATACTTTTTTATGCGAGCTATACAAAAATGATAAAATCACATATTTCTAGCACATGTCCTATTCATTATAAAAGTACATGATTTTAATTTTACAGCTCACATGAAAACGTATTTCGTGATGAAATTTCACAAGCATCTGATATACATCTATTAGTACTTTTGTATTTATTTTCAGATTTTTTTTAAACTTAAAAAGTTGATTATTTTTAAATTTTGGACTCCATGGAGCCCGAGAGCAAAAAATCTACTCTCATTTTATTTTTAACTTGTATCTTACATATTAGATTTATTTAGACATGCTTTATGTTGGGTTTGGCGGTAAAAAACAATATCTGTTATGTTGTTATAACAAGAGACAAATAAGCTAGCGCGTTTATTTACATAGACTAAATAATACGATATGCCGACTACATCAGTGTCGGAATTTTAACTTTGCCGAGTGCCAAAAGCACTCGACAAAATTAGAAAAAAAAACTCGTCAAGGCATTTGCGAGTGCGATACTCGGCAAACACGACTCGGCTGGATAAATCTCGGCAAAGTTAACTTTATTCGGCTGCGCGACTCTCGGCAAAGTTAACTTTATGGAGTTCTTTTCCACGGACACCCGACAAAGACATAAAAAGCTTTCCCAAGTGCCGTGTAGAGAGAACTGGCAAACAAACAGTGCAAACGGAATGGCACGTTAATGGTAGTGCCACATGTCGCAACCTTTGCCAGCTTCCCCAAGGTCGGCACTCGGCAATGCCACGACGAACAGGGGCATGGCACGTTTACCAACGTTGTCGAGTTCCTCGGGACGTGCATTCAGTTAACCTTTGCCAAGTGCGGAACCTTTGTCGACTTCCCCTAGTCGTGCACTCGGCAAACTGCTACCGAATGTGGAACTCGGCAATACGCTGACAAACGACAGTGTGCCTCATCCTCGTTTGTCGAGTGTTATATACATCGAACGCAAGTGCATATATAGAGAAGTTCGGACACAAGCTCACACAAGTGCATATATAGACAAGTCTGCATAAAACTTCAATGAGAACTAGCACATGACAAGTGTAGAGATAAGACAAGTCCAAAAGGATGGAAAATATCCTATCAAACGCCTAACAAGTGTGGACTACTACTTGTACATCAACCATCAAAGGCATTCACGATGCAAATCTATTAAAGGAAATTCAGAATGCGGAGTATGTTTCCAAGACGGATTGATACACAAAAATGGGCCATTTGGCTCATATCATAGAAATGATCCATTTGGCTCATAAATGCAACCATGGAAGCAAAAAATGAGTCACGTGGCTCATAAATGCTGCGATGGCAGCAAAAATGAGCACTTTGGCTCTAAGAGAATGGTTAATAGTATAGCCAACAACCGACTATATGGAGTTGCCACGTCACCTATAGTCTACCTAATAGCCAACATGCATAGTAACTAGTTACTAAAAAGTACTACTTTATTAATACATGGCCCATCTTACACTCTCACATATTTCTTGGAGTCTGTGCTGCAGGGGGCTGTTAATCTACTGTCCGCTTCCCTTCCTTCTCATCTTCTCTCTCATCCAACTCAGTGAAAATATAATACTTTAATCCTTACAACATGCTTACATCATCTTATTGTACTTGCTCTAATGAAGTTCTAGCGGGCACACACAGAAGCAAGTTTCCGAAGTAAATGTGATACATAATGGTAAGTTCTCAAAGCTGAGTGAAGGTTTTGTTGATGTTAAGAGTGCCACCAACAGGTTCGGCGGGAGTATCTCCAAGAGTGCAGGTTGGGCTAGCCGATGCACGGGAAGATCCAACTACATGTTCATTTGATCCAGCATGAGTTGCATCTCCCCTACCTATAAGGATGAGATAGTAAGCACAATACAATATGACTATGAAGGGCAATAATGTTCTCATGATAAGTTATAAAGAGAACTCACAGGAGTGTCTACAACACGTAAAGGAGGAAGGCTTGGTATCGACATCAGAGGTTGGTTCTGGAGCTCATAAATATGTTGTATTTCATTTTTGACGAGGAAATGTTACATATTTCTAGCTAAGATGAAGGTTATGTAGTGAAACTAAGACTCCCGGGGGGTATTACTGGAAAGAACTAACCCGCGTATAGGCTTGTTGCGCCATCATTTGCTGGAAGGATTACCTCTCCACCGCTAACCTCAACGCAATCATCTCTTCTGTCATCTTAATAGATATCTGTGATCATCTCGAAATTTAGGAACTCCAAACCTGGGGAAGGTGATATATTTGATCATCTTAACAGATGTAGCTGGGCCGACATGGCGAGTTGGGATTGCTTTCACCCACTTGGTAACATAGCATACAACCACAAGAATATGTCTATACCCATCCTAAGCGGGAAATGGACCAAGACAGTCCAACCCCCATACATCAAAAGGTTCACCAACCAAGCTATAATGCATAGGCATTTGTTACCTTCTACCTATGTTACATGTACGTTGACAAGCATCACAACTTTTGACATACATGTGCGCATCTTTGAATAATCTTGGGTAATAAAAGCCAGACTGAAGTACCACTGTTGTTGTGTGATCACCAGCATGATGCCCTGCGTATGGACTACTATGACAAGCCTACATGATTGCATCAGTCTCGTGTTCAGGGGTGCATCCCCGTATCATTCCGTCTAGACCATGTCAATATAGGAATGGATGGTCCCAAAATTAGTACTTTAGGTCGCTAAATAATTTCTTCCTCTAATTATAACTCATGTCCAGAGGAAAATACTTTCATACTAATAAGTTAGCATAATCTGCAAACCAAGGTACTATCTTTTGAACTACCACAAGACTCTCCCCTGACGGGAATCATTTATCAGAACAGAGTAATGGTGTATCCCTTCCATCCTTGACAAGTGATCCGCAAGAGGGATGTCTCCACCTTTTCTATCAACAATCTGCAAAATAAATTCTTGGAGTAATAATATTCAATAGATCAATCGAGGCAAAGCAACCTTTTTAGTAAGTAGGTACTTGAGCGGTCGATGATCCATATGAACTATCACTTTAGAGTTAATGATACAAAGGTCTGAATTTATCACAAGAAAAGATAATAGCAAATATTTTTTTTGGTAGTGGCATAATTTTTCAGGGTCTCGTCGAGGCTACGACTGGCATAGTAAGTAACATTCAGCTTCTTGTGGTCATGATACGTCTCCAACGTGTCGACTTTTTCAAACACTTTTGCTCTTGGTTTGGACTCTAATTTGCATTATTTGAATAAAACTAACCCAGACTGACGCTGTTTTCAGCAGAACTACCTTGGCGTTGTTTTTTGTGCAGAAATAAAAAGTTCTCGGAATTGGGCGAAATTTTACGGAGAATTGTTTTGGAATATATAAAAAATACTGGTGCAAAGAACTACCAAAGGGGGTCCACCACAGAGCCACAAGCTCAAGGGGCGCGACCCCCCTGGGCACGCCGGCTGAGCTTGTGCCTGGCTACGTTTGCCCTAAACCCAAGTCCATAAGTGCCATCTTCCCGAGAAAAGATGAGAGAAAAAGTTTCATCATGTTTTACGATACGGAGCCGCCTCCTATTCTTCATCGGGAGGCCTGATCTGGAGTCCGTTCGGGGCTCCGGAGAGGGCAATTCGTTGTCGTCGATATCAACAACCTCATGATGCTCACCACCGGGAATGAGTAATTTCATCGTAGGCATACTGGAGGTAGATGGAGATGGATGAGATTCGTCATGTAATCGAGTCAATTCGTTTTGAGATTGATGTTGCTATGACTTTGCTATGCATAATGCTTATCACTAGGGCCCGAGTGCCATGATTTCAGATCTAAACCTATTATATTTTCATGAATATATTGATCCTATCTGCAAGTTATATGCACATGTTATTGTTCTGAACCGTGGACCCCAAGGTGACAATAATTGGGATACTCTCCGGGATGACTGTAATTTGAGGAGTTCATGTATTCACTATATGTTAATGCTTTGTTCCTGTTCTCTATTAAAAGGAGCGCCTTAATTACCCTTAGTTTCCATTAGGACCCTGCTGCCACGGGAGAGTAGGAAAAAAGATGGCATTCAAGTTCTTATTGCAAGCACGTATGACTATATACGGAATACATGCCTACATATGATTGATGAATTGGAGCTATTGTGTATCGCTCTAGGTTGTGACTGTTACATTATAAATTTCATCAAGTATCCATCGCTACTCCATGCCTACGCTTCTCATAATATTGTCTTTGCTTGAATCACTATTGCTGTTGCTATTCCAATTGCTACAAAACTGCTACTCTTACTGTTACTACTGTTGCCACTACTATCAAAACTATCATATTACTGTGCTACTAATACTTTGCTGCAAGGAAGTAACTTCTTAGGTGTGGTTGAATTTACAATTCAACTGCTAAGGCTTATAAATATTCTTTGGCTCCCCCTATGTCGAATCAATAAATTTGGGTGAAATACTACCCTCGAAGACTGTTGCGATCCCCTATACTTGTGGGTCATCATCCCACTGTCCCAAAACAACAATGACTGTATAATTTCTAGCATCACACATCACCTCAAAGGGTTGGTCCCATTTTGGTGGTTGGATAATGGAAGTGGTAATTAATGCACAATCGAGTTTCTCAAAAGTTGAAATGCATTCCTCATCAAAAGAATATGGGACATACTTCAACAAAAGGTCAGTCAGAGGTTTTGAATTTTGGAAAAATCTTTAATAAACCTTCTTTAAAAACTTGCATGCCCAGGAAAATTATGTATGCCTTTGATATGATACAGATAAGGCAATCTTTCTATCACCTCCATCCTCTCCCTATTGATTTCTATTCCCTTAACTAAAATCCTATGATCAAGCACAATACCCTCAGTAACCATAAAGCGACATTTCTCCCCATTGAGGACAAGATTTTTGCCCTACCATCTTTTCAAAAACTATGTTAAGGTTGTGCAAACAATTATCAAAGGAGGTTCCTTGGACGGGGAGGTCATCCATGAATACTTCCACAATTTGCTCAATAAAATTATCGAATATTACAGAGAGACATTTCTGAAAGGTGGATGGTGCATTTCATAAGTGAAAAGGTATTCTTTGGTAAGCCTACGTATCGAAGGGGCAAGTCAAGGTAGTCTTTTCTTGGTCTTCTGGCTGAATGGCTATTTAAGAAAATCTAGAATGCCCATCGGATAGCAGAAGTGCGTATTTTCAGCCAGTCTTTCGAGCATCTCATTAATAAATGGAAGAGAGTAATGATCCTTGTGAGTCCCTTTATTTAATTTCATGTAATCAACACACACTTGATACCCAATAGTAGTTGTAGCAGGGATTATTTCGTTATCTGCATTAGGCAAATTGAAAGTCCCGCCTTGTTAGGGACACAATGAATGTGACTAACCCACTTACTATCAGAGAGAGGAAAAATAACACCTCTTTCCTTACCACATCTTTTGTATAGGGATTTAATCTTCGCAGACTTTCAATGATTGGTTTTGCACCCTCCTCTAGTGGTATCGTATGCATATATTAGCTAGGCTTATACCTTTAATGTTCTTCAGTGAGTATCCCTAACGGTGACCTTTTAATACTGTCATGAGTTTTTCTTCTTTTCCTGAAAGGTTAGCATTTATAATAAGTTAATAACAGGAAATCCTTGAAATCCCTCTGTATCATCAAGAAGTTCATAACTTTAGTCCCTTCTTGTAGTGGCCTTTCTTGTACTGGATTGAATTTCAGAGGTTCCCTTCCGTTCAGGCATTTCATAGACTTCGTTGATGAGAGGATCTACGAGTGGACTTGTATCTATGATCTGGCTGATCTATGGTTTTTCATTATCCTCATCGCCAAGGTCTTGTTATGTCAAACTTCTCATTAAACTATCCTCAGAAGTGCTGAAATAGATCGCGGCTAGCTAGGCTATAGTCTTTTCTTCTTCCTCCATGGGTTCCTCTGGAAATGGTTCGCCACTAAACGCAGAAAAAGGAAACTCCAATTTTTCTTTTCCAAACTTGAGAGTGGTTGCCTTCTTCTTTCGGTCTATATTTTCACCTGCAATATTAAAAATTATTCTCCTGAATATAATAGGACATACACCTTCTGGCGTTCCCAAAAATAAGATGTCAACACGGTAGATAAGGGAAC
The DNA here is from genome assembly GCA_039707655.1 of Elymus sibiricus. NCBI lineage: Eukaryota > Viridiplantae > Streptophyta > Magnoliopsida > Poales > Poaceae > Elymus > Elymus sibiricus. The sequence goes on from CM077670.1 coordinate 111,086,459, forward strand.
CAATGATAACATTAATATTTCTAAGGACACCAAAAAGTTCCCTAACAGTTTTACCAGCAAGCTGATAACGACGTCAGTGGGTTCCAAAACCGTGGGAGATATATCATCATAAACCTTGCCATAAAGACCATAAGGTATAATATTGGTCGGGGAACCAAGGTCGCACACGCCAACATAAGACGTACTTCCTAAGGAACATGACAAGACATGTTTATCTATGGCCTTACCTCTCGTAGATCCTTTGATGTATGAGGTCGTGTCCTTACTAGGATATCATTATCTACTACCACTTTTGGTGCGGCTAGTTCCTTGATCACATCTATATGAGGTTTAGTAGTACATTTACTTACCTCAACTCTCTTTTGGACTTGTGTGTGAGGCTCTGATTTCCCATTAACACATTTTCACATAGTTTTTATGCCTGGGTATATTTCGGATTTTGCAGTTTTCATTAATAACTGACACCAACCTCGCCTTCTTGGCCCTCTTGGTATGGTGTTCCCATTTCTCCAATGGTACCTGCAAATGCTTAGTGTAGTCCTTTATAATCTGCAAAAACAACATTAGAGTCCAAGTGAAAATCTCCGCTCAGTTTCTCCATCATGCCAGACTGGGAGTAGGTTTTAACACAATCATAATCAGGTTCTATTTTTCATTTACCCCCCTATCTAAATCCCAGGATTCCCAATTGAATCAAATTTTATCTAGTAACCCCCAAGCTTGAGTAATACCATAGTCCATAAATGCTCCCCAGATGCAAGGTCAACAATTCTTTTACTTTGGGCATCAAGTCCTCCATAAATGATATGCATCACGAACAATGGTAGGTAATTGTGATGAGGACAATTATCAAGTAGAGAACAGTACCTTAGATAGGCTTTAACTAAGCTTTAGGGCCTCTTTGATTCGCAGGATTTTGAAAACGCAGGAATAGGAAAAGTATAGGATTGGAGTGGCATGTCCACTTGAATCTTATAGGATTTGGAAGTAGTGTTTGATGTCATAGGAAAAACAAAGGAATTTTAAAAAGAGATTGGAGTGGATGTTAGATTTCCAATGAAATGTAGTACAAAAGATTCCATAGGAAAAATTCCTATGGGATCCAATCCTACGAATCAAAGGACCAACGTAGGAAAAAATCCTAAGGATTTGAATCCTCCAAAAATCCTATAGAATTCCATTGAATCAAAGGAGCCCTTAACCTAGTTTGTGTATAAAGTTACCGATCATGCGCCTCACTCCATAAGATTTCCTTTCCGGATAAAAGCAAGTGAAGAACGCACTAGACAATTTCTCCCAGGTGTCAAAGGTACCTCCAGGGTAAACATGCAACCATGCTTTCGCTTTGGCGGTTAGAGTATAGCCAAAAAGTTTTAATTTGTTTCATCATGAGTGTTTAATTTAAAAGTCCTGTGTATCTCGTCAAATTGCTGCACATGCTGATACATGTCTTCCATACCATCCCCTCTAAATTGCTTACTCTGCAGCATATTGTGTAAACATGAGTTGATTTTGTAAGTTTCACCATTGTCTCGGGACTACAGATATAAAAGTATCTTTGATAGGCGGTCCTGAGATCCTAATTGAGGCAAGTTGACACAATTGTTCAGACTTGGCCATGATTGTCTAAAACCTACAAAATAACTTAGTACACAATATAAACCAAAACTTAAAAGAAAGATAAAACGCGCTCAATCCCAGACAAGGCGCCGGAAAAAGCTTGATGATCTGCAAGTGTACTGAGTTTACTTGTAGCTTTTTTGAAGTAAGAGTATCATTCCCCGAGGGAGCATGGGAAAATGATCTTTGCCTCTTATTGAGGTTTATGGAATCGTGCGAGCAAGTTAATCATGGCCCAAAGCAAAGTGGAGACGAAGTTTAAAATATTGCGAGGGATTGGCGACTGGAAATAAAGTGCGGAAATAAAATAGAAGAGCGAGAGGCGATAACTGAGAGCCACTAGTATGTGCCTAACGTAAAATATGCGTGAAGCATAGTTCTAGGTTTGGATAACTAAGCCACCTTGCATTTTCTATAAGTGTACGAAGCATGTTACAACATACGTACTACTCATGTATCTCCATATCACACACGCCACCATCATTCCTCCCCACAGCAGGTTACGACAACGATGCTTGAGGGTTACCCCGTGGACGTGGACAATGGTCGGTTCTCTGTTATTCCCATATCAATTGCTCAGGGAAGGCAGGAGGATATTACTGTCAGCTCTTTACCTCTGCATCCTACCATCACAACGATAGTAAAATCCTTCATGAAGAATATTAACTTAAACATGCAAAGGAGGATTCAATATCCTAGGAGCGTCCAACTCCTAAAAATACTAGGGTTCCTCCATATCCCCGAGAACTAGGGGTATTACTCGGACATAGAGATGACAAACATCACAAGAATAGTAATGGTAAACATGGATGAATGATCAAAGTAATACTCGTAGATTTCCACCTAGGGTTTGGTATTACAAAGGGGTGAGTAGGGGATGGTGATGACAATGGTTGATGCCGGAGTCTTCTTGGTCGAGATGATGGTGTTATGGAGCCCTTCTATCGATTCCCCCTCTAGATCCCTTATGGAGGCTAGGGTTCTTGGTTCTGCTGAAGTTTCTGGGCTCTTTGTAACTCCGAGTCGCGATCCGAAGCCGCCGGGGTGAAATAGTCAACATAGGGGAGGCAACACCACTTGGTACGAGCGCTGGTATGAGCGAGCGTGCTCATACCAGGCACCGTCTTTCCTCCTGGAGGCCCTGTTTCGGTTGGAAATTGCTCTGCTTGATCGCTCCTCTTTATGGTAGGCTTTCATCACGTCAATAAACATGATTTCCACCCATATACTTGTGTTATCCTCTTTCATGCTTTGGATCCCCTCCTCAGTAACATCCTGGTGAAATCAATCGAAAGGGTGCGCGGTAAAATTTCGACAATACTATGATTACATCGTAAAAACTAAAGGTAAAAGGTAATAGAAATTTAGACTCACTAGGTGCCAATACTGCTGGCCTCACCGAACCCTCCTGTGAGGGATCACCGCCCTTGCCTGCAGAGTCACCTACTGACGTCACGAGAGAGCTCATCCGTCATGTGCTGAAAATTGATCTATCATAACCAAGATAAACGCGACACGAAACTCAGCCACCTCCTCTCCAAGAAAGAACTTAGGGTTTCTCTGCCTCCCACCGGTGTCACCGTCGGTCCGCCTTGTCTCAAGTGGCCCTAGGGCCACGGAGGCACGGTGGGCCCTGACCCTTGCCGACGGTGTGGATCTTGCTTCGTTTTTAGGTGTTTTTCTGAGTTCGTTTAGGGTTTGTGTCGTGATCAGGAAGACGAAGCGGTGCCGCCTCCCTAAAGATGGAATAAGGTCCTCCCCGCCTGGCCCCGTTCTGATGATGCGTCTAGCGTCGTTGAGGGCGTGCGGAGGTGTGTCTATAGCGGGTCTCGCGGGATTCGGTAGGTGCTGGTCTTGGGTGGATCCGTTTGGATCCAATCTTTCTTCGTCTTTGTTCGCGTGTCATCCGTTTGATCTATACTTCTCTTCATCTGCGATGGTTGTTGTTCTGGTGTGCTGGTCGTGTGGGGCTTTTGCACGATGAATACTCGACTATTTGCTACAACAAGTTTTGCCCGACTCTGGTGTGGGAGGGGTGATGACGGCGGCGCGCCTTGAGCTTGCTCCAGTGCTTGTAGTCGTCGTTAGGTGGTCTACGAACATGAATATAATTTTTTTGTTATTTTTATGTTCTTTGTACTGCCATTGATGATAGATAGGAAGTTTTCTTGAAAAAAATAATCAAGGGAATCAACCTTAATAGCAGGTGGTGTAATGGTGTGCTCATCCCCACCAAAGGTTTGCAGTTGCCTAATCCAAAGACCATCATTAATCTACTCAACTAGGTCCTCGTATTAGCTAGGCTGCCGCTTAGTAATCACTCCATCACGAATAGAATGGTAGATCCATCTGCCCGCAACGTCCAACAACCTCTGCAACCTCATCGAATTGATATATCCTGCGACCGGCGATTTACTTGACAACCCCGGAAACCTGGCCTATTTATGGCCCTACATTTCCCGGCATTGGCTACGTACCTAACCATTTGATCGCTACCACCGCTGCTTCCATTAAACTACTGTAAGCTCGTTAGAGAAAATATATGGCTCGCGCAGCAGCTGCCAACATCGTGGTGGTTGCGGCGATGCTCCTCGCGGCGGCGCACACCGCCGACGCCGCCATCAGCTGCGGCCAGGTGAGCTCCGCCTTGGGACCCTGCCTCACCTACGCGCGCGGCGGCGCCGGCCCGTCCGCAGTCTGCTGCAGCGGCGTCAAGAAACTCGCCGCTGCCACCCAGACCACTGTCGACAGGCGCGGCGCGTGCAACTGCCTCAAGATGGCCACCGGCCGCATGAGCGGGCTCAAGGCCGGCAACATCGCCAGCATCCCGTCCAAGTGCGGTGTTAGCGTCCCGTACACCGTCGGCGTCTCTGTCGACTGCTCCAGGGTCAGCTGATCTGGAGAATGGAGATCACCCGTGGCCGGCGTTTAGCTCGATCGATCGACGCTGATGAGTTAAGGTCACACGTCTATAAATATACGTGTGTATATCGAATAAAAGCTTGGGTCTCCATGCATGATGACTTGTACGAACGTGTGGTCAGGCCCTGCGTGTGGTGTGTGCATGCATGATGCAAGTTTATTTCCGTGTGTTCATTTTAGCTCCCTCTGAGGAGACTGTTGAGATCGAGTTTGTGCAAGAGTGACAGGTGTCGGTGGAATATATGTGTCGAGTTGTTAACTTTATTTCTTGTGGAGTGCAAACTCGTGCATTAGGTACGCTCTCCACTAAGACAAAGGACATTACATCCGAAGCAATGCTACATCCACGTAAAGACGTTTAGGGGCTGAAGTGACTTGGCAATGTTTGGTTGGATTAAGGGGGAGGGTGAGGCCCACCCCTCCTGAAATTCAGGGGAGGATGTATAGATTAGTTGAAAGGCTTTCCTAAACGTGTGTAGGCTTTCGTAGGTGTAGGATTTTCGTTACATCCATCACTGGGCAGTAACAAAGCCTACTTGCTTCATTGTTCAGCTGACACCCAAACGCTGCAAGCGTACGGGCAACCACATTAGAGTATCTCTAGCCGATCCCTAAAACCGATTAGAGAAGTAAAAATTCGTTTTACTCCTCTAATCAGGACTTAGCCAATAACCTAAATGCTACAATGGGAGTAATTTTACTCCACGCCGAGCCGAGCGATTAAACTTTCTCGACCGCGGAGTAAAATTCCCCACGCCTCTCTGCCTCTTCTCCCCCCAACCCCCGCCGCCCACGTCTCGTCGGCGACCCCCACCGCTCCCGCACCCCTACCCGTGCCGCCATCGCCGGCTCCCATGGCCGCCGCTCCCCGCAGCGCTGACGCATCTTCCTCACGCCGCTGCCACGGCGCTTCCTCGAGCGCGACCCCATCTGCCTCCTGCGGGAGGCTCACCGGCTTCCCAACCTCCCTGCACCGCTGCCGCCACAGAGGCCATACCTCGGCGTGCGGCAGCGGGCATGGGGGGCGTGGGTGACCGAGATTATGGATCGGCACACCCACAAAAAACTCTGACTTGGATCCTTGCACTCCGCCGAGCATGCCGACAAAGAGTACGGCATTTGGTTGGTCCGGCTGCACGGCGCCGAGGGCCACCGAAACTTTGAGTGGGGTGAGATGCCGCAGCTGGATCCAGTTGAGCGGAGGGTGGTCAAGGCGCGGGGGGGGGGGGGGGGGAGGGGGGGAGGACCGGGAGGTGAGGGAAAGGCTCGCGGCGAAGGCCTCCAACGAGGCGTACATGGCGGAGCTCCGGCGCCTACCCAGAGCTAGTGGAGGCGGAGCGCGGTCTGTACGAGCAACGAGCGGTCGGGGGGCGGAGGTCATCGTGCTGTCAAGCGACGGCGAGGACAACGACGGCAACAGAGGCAGCGGAAGTGGAGGCGGCAACGACGACGGCTTCAAGAACGAATGGCGAAGAATCTTCCGCGACGACGAGGACGACGGCACAGGCCCTGACCCCATGGTCGGTGGGATGTCCTGGGGGACGTGGATGTCGCTCGCCCATGATATGGATAGCGACTAGTTTAGTTTCGGTTAAGTAGACTATGTTTCGGTTGATGCCTATGTGAAATATTATGGTATGTGTCGAATTATGGCTGCGTTTAATTGAATTTGTGTTCATCATATCCGAATTTGGTTTTACTCCCCTAAATTTAGGAGATCGGCTGGGTTCGGTCAAAAATTAGTGGAGTAGAAATAGTCCTAAGTTTTACTTGGCAGGATACTCCACTATTTTTTAGGGGGTCGGCAAGAGATGCTCTTATAGGGTATAGGAGACTAGGACGATACATAATTAAACATGAAATTTAGGAAGTACTAGCTTCTAGAATTATTTTTTTATGCTCTCGTTAATCCCATTTAGGGAGACCGATCAAAGCACCCTGCTCCAGCTGCGTTTGCTTCAGAACCAGTGTCTCCAGGATTACATTGCACATTCCCCAAACTTCTAGCTATGTGAATACCTTCACTTGGTGGGCCCGCCCTGCTTTTTTCATTTTGAATTTTTTGCTTTTTTTTTTGCTTTTCAGTTTTCTTTATTTCTTCTTTAAATAATTTGGGATTTCGAAATGTGCCAAATTTTAAAACAAATGTGAATTTTCAAAAAAATTGTTTGGGAAATAAAAAAATGTGGTGTGTTCAAAAAATGTTCATGAATTTTAACAAATGTTCACGAATTCAAAAAATATTCATGAATTTTTTAAAATATGTGTGAACTACAAAATTTTCATCTATTCAAAAAATGTTCATGAATTCGAAAAATGTTCATGCCTTTCGAAATGTTCGTCGGAACTAAAACAACGCTCATGAATTTTAAAAAAAAATCCCTAATATAAATAATTGTTTGTTGATTCAAAAAAATGTTCACCAATTCAAAAAATGTTCACAATTTTAAAAAAATGTTGTTGAATTGGTAAAACATGTTCACGATTTCAAAATATTCACGAATTTCTAAAAAGTGTTTGCAAATTTGAGAAATGTTCATGATTTCATAAAAATGTTTGCGAATTCGGAAAAATGTCTGATTTCAAAATATGTTCACGATTTCAAAAAAAGAAAAAAGTAAAGTAAATAAAATGAAAAGTAAAAAAACATGAAAAAAAATAAATTGAAAAAAATAAAGAAAAGAACAAAAATTAAAAAGCAGAAAAACTCAAGAGAAAGGAAAAAACAAAACTAAAAAGGAACCAGGTTTGGAAAGGTTTTATAACCTTCCCAATACGAGAAAGAGTAATGGGCCAGCCCAAAGTGTACCCAGCGGGGGTGGGGGGAGGGGGGGGGGGGGGGAGGGTGGGGGTCGGTCCTGAGCTGCAGTAAGTAGATCGAGAGGTCATTCCGCCCCTTGTCCCGGTGGGTGTACGCGCTCGGTCGCTAACTAGCGACCTATGCGCCAAATAGGATTCTTCGAGGGATACCTACTGTTTGCGCAGATTAAGGAAGACAGGAAGGCATGCCCTAATTATAGGCTAGCTCAGCAGGGCAGTCTTTGTGAAAAGGATATGGAAAATGGATTGATTACTCCAAAGTACCCCCTCAAGAAGAAAAGGGATTACTCCCAAGTTAAGCATCTTCCAAAACGATGGGATCTCACTTTGCTTACGAATATCGAGTGCAAGTACAACATGCAGCACATACACGCACATCGTCTGTTAAAAGCTGGAAATAGCGTAATTTAAAAATATTGACAATTTTATCACAGGTATCCCATTATCAACATTGTATCACGTCTCAATGGGATACACATGACGTTAGACATGAAAGTGAATTTTGTCATTGCTTTTCACTGGAAGATAACAAGTGTACGGAATACAAATAATACTGAGCTACTACTCCTTTTTTTTTTTTTGAGGATCTGAGCTACTACTCATTGAATTATATCTATCTAGTGTACTTACTGCCTCCCTAACGTGAATGTCAAAAAAAACAATACTACCTCCCTAACGCAATAAAAATGATTTAGAAATTTACAATACATATTCACGAATTATTTCATGTTTACTAAAATTCTAGGTACGTACTTCGGGGAGAATATCCCGTGCATCGGATGCCGGCTACACATTTAAGCGTGTTTGAAGAAATCTAAAAAAATCACAAATTCAACGTATGTTGTAGTAAAAATTTAAATCAGTAGTTGAAACATATCTTGAGATACAAAAATGCCATATTCGATGCTGAATAGTACATAATATAAGTTGGGCTTCAGATTTGGCCCATTATCTCTATTGCTAACAAATTTATCATTTTTGTATTTCGATCTATGTTATGAATTTTGACTTAATATCTTGTGACAACATAGGATGATGTTGTGTCAATGCACTAATTTTTTTTCCAAGTTGTTTGAACATTTTAAAATGTGCAACTGGCGTCGGGTACACAGGTAGCACCACAACGGTTGGTGCACCCAATGGCCAATGTTATATAAGATGCTATGGTTGAGTTTCAGCCGCTCATGCCACCGTGTTTATATTTAGGACGTATGTTACTCTAGTTTATTTCTCCTCTCCCCTTCCTTTCTGCATGCACTTTCGTTAATCCTAGGTACGTACCTCAGCTAATGTTAAAAACAGATGCCGCAGTTCAGTTTCTGCCGCACAGGCCACCATATTTATACTTAGGATGTACTCCCTTCGTATTAAAGTTAGTACAAAGTTGAGTCACTTATTTTGGGACGGAGGGAGTATGTTACACCAGTCTCTTTCTCTGTTTCTGTCCTTTTCTCCCCATATTTTCATCTTCTCGCTCACCATAGCATCCCTCTTATGTTGCTTCACTTCTTCCTCTTCTTACTCATTTACTTATATAGTGTACGTATTAGGACATTTAGAATGTTTTTTCCTTTTGATGAAGGATAATATATTAATAAGGAGGATGTCAATTATACCCGGACTCTGCAACCACATGATATCAACAACCAATAAAGAGATCGAGAATGTACACACCTAAATTATTATAAAAGAAAATGATAAAAAGGAGTAACAAATATCCATGCCAACCAGTCACAACAATCACCCATAACAACACCAGGACTATCAGAATGGTTATGCAAAACCATCGTTTCCAGGAAGTAAACGACACGCTAGCGCCGCTCTCATCAAATCCGACAATTAAGAGCCAGGTCACAGGTTTTCATCCTGAAGATCAAGTCTGATCAAAACTCCAAGCATTGCCTTCAACTAGAAAACAATCCGAAACACTGTCATCGCTAAGTAAAACCACTTAAAGTCGGAACTAGAGTATTCACCCCGGAGCTCGAGCCAAGCGCCCCAGAAAGCATGCCAAACCAGATGTGATATCTCCTTTCCCTAGATGCTACTCTAGTGTCTTTCTCCTTCCACCCTCCTTTCTCACTACATTGTCATCTTGTCACTACTAGGAAACTGTTTATATGCGGAGTAATATCACTGGCGAGCAGACATGAGCAACCGCCACTAATAATCTGGCCAGATACTAGTGGCGTGAGCAAAATTGTACCCGCTACGTACAGGTACTAAGATACCGATTGCCGCCACTGGTATCTCTGGTACCAGTGCCCTATTTCTTGATCGCCACCAGTAATATGGACCCAGATTTTACCTAGATTAGCCGTGGGTCAAGCCTTACCAGTGGCGGGTCCTCGAGCCCAACCACCCCTGGTAGGATATTTGGGTATTTTTCTTTTTTAGTGGTTTAATGTTTTTTTGTTTTAGTGTTTTATGTTTTATGGTATTGTATGGAAAATGGTCTGAACTTTGCAGGATTCATTATTTGCTATATTTTAGAAATTTTATAAATAAATTTGTATTTCATTGGGTATAATTCAAACTTGAACTGCAAATACATTTCAAATTTTCTAAAATTTGAAAGAAATATCATATTGAAGGTAGTTAACATATGTCTTATGAAACAAATGTTTGGTACTTCTAACCATGTAGATGTGAAATATCAACCACAAACTTAATTTTAGGTAAGTGGTTTATGGAATTTACAGAAAATTTAGATGGTGTCTGAAAACTTTCATGTTGTGGTGTATGTGACATCCCGGCTTAATAGGAATGATAGACTACTCATATCAATAAGGTGCACCTTCTTTTCTGGGAGCCCATCTGAAAGGAACCTCAAAGTTAAGTGTGCTTGGCTTGTAGCAATTTGAGGATGGGTGACCGGCTGAAAGTTTATCCCGGATGCGCACGAGTGACGACAAAGTGCGCAGAAAAGACTAGTGTTGGTTTGTGGGGGCCATTCTAGATCCAGGTGCAACAGCCACAAACTGGAGGGTTTGGCCAGGATGTTACAATGTTATCTAACATGTAGAGTATGTGGTTTAAATTTGAAAAATATTTGAAAAAGTTGTGATGTAGGTTGATTATAAACTAAGGTCGACATCGAGGCACGTGCACTGCATGCAATCACATTAATGAACTTGGAGTATGACCTAAATACATACTCAAGAACTTAACTAAGATTTGTGCACCAAAATTTGCGCATTTTGAATGTATATTTAGTTCAAAATTGATTTATGTCCATTAAATGGCTAGAAATGCACTAAATGCCCTAAATATATCAAATGAACCCAAAAAGTCCCAAATTCGTACATGGGACTTCCAATGGTGTACGTTCAACATAGAAAAAGTTTTAAGGGGAAATGGTGAAAAAACTGAGTTCCCCTTCAAACTCGATAGTTTACCTCAAAACTTCGATTCTTTCCCGGAGAGTCTTTAGTTCGTAAGATAAGTGCATCACATTTTTTCCGTAACTCTCTTAGTTTTTTACAATTGGGCCATACCATGACACCATGTCAAATTTCATTCTTTTTTCAAACTTAATTTACAACTTTTTAAAATAAAAAGCCATTTACCTCTATTAAATACCTAATAATTCATATAATGCCATAAAAATAGAAAATTAACCAAAAAAGTACAAAAGTTTTACAAGAATCTTCCAATGTTGTGATTTCAACAACATCAAAGCCTTTCAGTCCCAAACAAGTTGGGGTAGGCTAGAAAAAAAAACAATAAGATCCCAAAACCAAGTCATGGTTTTGGCATGTGGATAGGTAACTTCCATGTACCCCTGTCGATGGATAGTTATTTGGTGATATTCCAGTCGTTTCAATCTCTCTTTACAGACTCCTCCCATGCCAAGTTTGACCTACCCCAACCTCTCTTGACATTACCAACAAGCTTTAACTGTCCGCTAAGCGCTAGCGCTTCTGGTGGCATGTGTTTTATATGCCCAAACCACCTCACGCGATCTTGGATAAGCTTCTTTTCAATCGGTGTTACCCCAACTCTATCACGTATATCATTATTTCATGCCCGATCCTTTCTTGTGTAACTTCAATCCCTAAAAAAATTGGACCCTCACTCTAAACCTAAAATACGAAAACCCTAACATTACTTTTTTGCTAAAACAAATGTAAGTGGCGGGCTATTACACTCGCCCTCTGCTAGTAAGGTTTTACTAGTGGCGGGCCAGTGCGAGCGCCCGCCACTGGTAATCTCCCCGCGTGCCTCTTCTCCCATGTGGGACTTAACCAAAAATCTACATTCATTTTTCCTCAAAGACCCAAATCCCTAGTGCGCGTCCTCGCCTCCTTCACTGCAGTCACTTCCTCATCGGCTGTCACCACTCTCGTTATGCCGTAGAGCTCCATGACCCCGCGTCTCCACCACCTCCACCAACCACGACACGATCTTCCCGAGCGCTCCTCAACCGTCACCTCCGCCCCAGGCGCCGCCGCCACCGCGACTCTCTTCAAGCCTTCTTGACTCTCCATCCACCACCATGATACGTTCTAGACGTATCTATTAGTTTTGCTTGTTTCATCCTAAAATTATATCATTATGGCATAGTTTTCGCATCAATTTTTATTATTTTGCAGAACTAAGCTATTAATTCAGTGTCTAGTGCTAGTTGTTATTTTCTGCTATTTTTTGACTTTGTAGAAACAATTTGTTTTGGATCCCAAACAAAACAAACAAACAAAATCCAAGCAGGAGAGCCACCGTGCCAAAATCGGACCAGGAGAGGGCCACTAGTTACCCACGCGTGGTGAGGTCGCCCCCCTCCCCCCAAAAAAACGGGGATGCGTGGTGAGGGCGCATAGCCTCCTTGGATCTCCGTTCCACTTTCTCTCGGCGCCCCTGGTTCTATGTATACTAAACAACACCTCTCGTACTTTGCCCTAATTTTTTCACTGCCGACATTACCCAGTCCTAGGTGATGTTCATTTTATCCCTATTCTGGCAACCTTGCGGAGGGAGGAAATTTATCTTCATCGACCTATCCATCATCCCTTGCTTCGCCCATGATGATCCGGGAGTAGTGCACCCTCGCAGCTGAGGGTTTGTACTAGTAGCTATGTTACTTATCTCTCTCCCTTGATAATGTGAGTTTTCCGATGATGATTGTGATAATAGGCTTTGTTAATAGAGTTGAATATGTGATGTATCCCTTTATGTTATGTTTGTGGTGAGTTGAATCTTGCTCATCTATGAGTTTCTCTATGTTGGATTGAATCTTTTGGGACCATTGAGATTACATAATGTGTGCCTAGTATGACTTCCGGAGATGCCCATAGTGATATTGGGGTGACTCTATGGATAATAGGTTAGAATGATAAATATCATATAGTGTTGTCGTAGTAAAATTTCTGGGGCTGCCTGAGGTGACATTGGGATGGCTCAATAGATTAAGATTAGAAAGAAAATTTTGAGGTGGTTGGCTATTTGCGCACCTATGAGATGTTTTTTTGCAAGGGTGCGTACCTACGAGATGTTATCCTACTTTGATCCGATAAAACGAGAAACTATGGAGTGATTCTTTACTGCATTTTTTGAGGCCATATCATGTTTTTTAACTATGTTAATGATGTTGGGAGTTGGCACTAGTGAAAGTATCAACTCTAGGCCTTGGTTCCAAGCGTTGAGATGCCATTTTACTCACTTTTAATACTGTTTACCTTGATGTCCAATTTTATTCCGAAAATACAAAAATATTGTTTCCATCCAAACTATCAATATATCACCCACATTATCAATATCTTCCTCGTGTGCACCATCCGAATCTTCGACGCCTGCGCTACCCTTAGATGGATATTGTAGGGAAAATACCACGACAAGCAGCAACTATTAAGTATTTTTAACTAAACAATATCAACTTTGATTGTTTGTTACTAGTTCAATTACCTATAGGTTAAAACAGTATTGTTTCCTTCTGTTAAAACAATATTCTTTCCTTATGTTTGAGCAATACTTGTATACTAACAACTCATTTTAGTCGACTTATACTAGTATGGGAAATACTTGACACTGACGGCATAGTGGGGAAACAACTATGCCGTCAGTGTCAAGTATCTAGTCAACCATTTTACGCTTATTGATGTAGATGACTAGAGACGCGGAAATAGCAAGCAATTAAGTTGCTAAAAATTGACAGGACATGCATGTTGTTTTCTTTGCCTCTGTTGCTAAATATACAATTTTAGACCAGCCATAAAATATACAAGATAGGCATCCAACAAGCTTCCCAAAGTTTTGATCAAGCACACTAAACCGTTTCTTATAACAAAAATAAGCAGCAACATATCATATTCCAAGATCAGCCATACAGTCGACTGAAAACAAAAAATCATCCCATAAAGATTATAAGAAACATAACAATATTTTGGATCATAACTTTGCCCTTCCCATGGCGTTCAACCTCAATCAAGAGCCTGACCCAATCGTGAGAGAGAAGGGGCAGCACTACTAGGGAAAACCTTACCAGTAGTGCTGGATTTATAGCTACTAGTAGCGCTGGTACACGCGCTACTGGTACGACGCTACAACTAATTTTTAGCAGTAGCACTCTTTTTGACCAGCGCTACTGGTAAATTAACTTAGCAGTAGCGTGCTTTCAGCAAGCGCTACTACTACTTATCTGCAGCGCGTGTATAAGAAAAGCGCTACTGTTAAAAGCGCGCTGCTGGTAAACCTTGGCCCCGCGCCACTGCTAATGTTTTATGTTTTTTTCTGTGTTTTTATGCTGTATTTAAACAGATACAACTTTTATACAATAACAACATGCATATTCATTGAAAAAGATGTAAGACCTTATATTGTCTAATCGTCGTCATCGATAAGCAAAAGTTATTAAAAGTCTCATCTCATATCATCATCATCATTCATCGGCGAACACATGTCTCAAAATAGCGATACAAGTTATTAGAAGTCTCGAATACATGCAACAACATGGTCACATACTCATGTTTCATCATCTATGTAGACTATGATATGATCGCATAGAAGCGAAGAGCGATCACGATGAGCAAAAGCAGGATTATGTAGTAGTTTTTGCGGCGCCGGTTCTGAATCCTCTGTTGCGCTATGAATCTCAAGTAACTAGCTTCGGCTTCCATTCTGCTATCAAACCCTTTCTGGCTTCCGCCCGGGAAGCGGTACACTTGGGCCTGACACTCCGGCCACTCATCGTACACACCCGGAACATGCCCTACATACACGGCATACCACTTCCTCGCCATCGTTGATCTATATACCTGTCAGAGATGCACATATATCATCAAGCGAATTCAACGATATATAATATGCAGCGTAAGTTACGTCGGCCTGTGGAGAGAAACAATTATGAAATAGAAGAAACGTATAGTAAACATAGTTAACGAAATTCATCGTACCGAAACTAATTAACTAGTGCAGCAGCATTTACATCTAATAGTTTCGTCGTACAGAGACATTCAAAAGTTTCGTCGTGCAGAAAGTAACAACTAACTAAACAGACACATTGTCTTCAAGCAGTGCACTCTTCCCATCCGGCCATATCCGGGAGGATGCACCCAAGCTTAGTGAAAGGCGTCATGTCCTGACGCTGTAGGGCTATGCGGGTTCGGACGTCAGCTCGTGATATTGGGCCGTTGTAGAACATCCTATTCTCTTCGAGGACGTCTTTCATGATGATGGACGCAATTTCCTGCTGGATCCGGTAGAAATCATTTCGAAGTTGATTATTCGGCACGGTTCCAAAGGCTTCGGCCCATCTCCGGATATGGGCATCGCCGGATGAAGATGTCATGCAAAGTGATTGCACATCCCTTCTGTACTCCATCATTAGATGGATGACGTAGAATCCATCATTCTCACTTGTTGCCGGTCGCTGGAGGCAATAGAAGTCAGTCTTATGGCCGAAACACAGCCCGGCCTTACTTGTTTTTTTGACTTGGATGTAGCCACCCCGCATGCTGAAGCCCATGAGAGCTCTGTCCAGAACATACTTTATGTGTGTGTAATCTTTCTTCTCTATGTTCTTCGATGGATCCAAATATAGAGCGTGGGAGAAACGTGGGTAAAGAATGATGAGAACGGCACGCCCCCCCCCCCCCCCGCTGCGCAAAATACACGATCAAGTTAGCCTCCATGCGTGCAAAGTAATTATTGAAATGCACGAAAGGATGTATGTGTTATAGTGGCTATCCGCGGATGACTTACCCGGGATGATAAGGTAGGAGAATCTTTTCTTTGTCCTTATTGATGACCAAGAATTCTTCGATGTACTCCCTCGCATATTGACGGTTGGCTTCGTTGATTGACAAGAAGCCCTCATGCATGTAGTATGGGTCCGCGACCGCAAGACCAGTGATTTGCTCTCTCCTGACGATGTAGTTCATGTGCAGCGCATACAGGCGGACGAACGTAAAATCGAGTCTCCTCATTTGAAACATCTCGAAGATGTAATCAAATCGCAGGAAGAACAGGTCCGCGGGACATGTGCTGACGTACATCTTGCCACTGCATGGCACCCTAACCGTATAAAGTGGGTATCCTGGATCATCCGAGGCGAGGAGGCTTCTCTCTGTCGACAGCACATGGTCATGGAGTCTCCTGAGATCCCCTGTTATGGCAGCTAGCGCATCCGCCGGTACCATTGGCTTTCCCGCGACATGGAGTAATGGCGCATGTTTCATCGGTACACTGTCAACCCTGGTCTGAGGAGGCGGCTGGCTGCTAGAAGCAACATTGGCAGCTTTATTGCCTTTTCTCATCGGTCTCTTCCTCTGCTTCTTCTTGGTGGGCTCAGGTGCTGGTGGGTCTGTCAGACCCTCCCTGACCACCGCCCCTAGTGTTGTCGGGCTCAGCATTGAACGCCTCTGGCTAATTAGTTGAGCTTGGGTGGAACCGGCATCTGGAGGCGTGTCCTGCGAGGATTGCATGAACAAAGACTTCTTGCACTCCCGAGGACGTTCCGTCTCTGGTACACCATGCATCTCATATGGTTGACTCATCGTTACTTCGTGGTCAAAGCCGGTATTGAGATACTGGAGAGGGTCATCCACCTCCATGTCATGATCCATATCCTCTTCCATGGGGCCGATGTCATCATCCGCCGGAACGGTTGGCCCTCCTTCCTCGTGTCTCTCGATCTCACCCAGCAGCACAGACGATGGTTGTTGTAGTTGTGTAGGTGGGGTTGTGGTCATACCTGCTTTCTGATGAGGTCCCGTTGGTGTGCTCCCGGCCACCTCCACACGAAGAAGATTCTTCGGCCACAGGATTGGCCAATTTTTGCATTGGCCAAGCTGCGTGGGGGTCTCGTCATCCTCTCCACCAGTTTGTATGGGACGAGGAAAACCCTCGTAGCCCGCTTTCACACTCGCCACAGAGACCCTTAAGGCATTATCAGGCATCTGCCGGCTGTGGAACAATCGATCCTTGGGCTTCACTATAGTACCCTTCCCCACATCCACCAACCCGCCCTTCATGTGGTAAAGGAGGGTGCACGGAGTGGAGTCGGCCTGCGAAGACATGTACGTGTGCGGCGTCAGAGATCCAAAAAGAACGGGAACTGAAGATTAATTAGTTGTGTTGATGAGGGTGTGAAGCGTATTTACCGTGAGGGCATCGAGCTCAGCCAATGTCGACGGCCCGGCATTCAAGCCAGAGACGGAGCTAGGGCTGCTGTGAGAGGGTGCGGGAGCAGGTGCTGGAGTAGGTGCGGGTGCGGTTGCCATATCAGGTACGGGTGTGGGTGCGGTGTTCATTGAGTTGCTCCCGGTGAAGCTGGGCATGGGAAAATCAGTTGGTGCCGCGTTTGGATTTTGTTGCAACCAGATGACCACACTTGGAATCAAGCTTGTAAAGGCAGCTGCCATATCATTTCTACAGGCAGCTACCGCTTCCCGGACTGTATCAGCTTTTGTTTTCTCGATCGCCCGCGCCACCTTCTCGTCGATAGTCACTTGACTTAATTTCTTTCTCTGTCTTTTGGCCTCGGGGTCCTCGCCATAATAGTACTTCCACGTGGCGCCGTCTCCGGCGCCGTGCACACGTCCATATTGCGGTCGCTGGCTCGGCGGGTGTCCCATCATTACGTTCATGGCCCGGTTGAAAGGGGTGTCCCACTTGTACTTCGCCGACGACTGAGTCGACGAGTCGCTTTCGGCCACAATCTTGTGTTGCTCTCTCTGCAAAATGGAGCGTGAATCGTTTACGAATGTGACTAAAATGTAGTAGACTTCATTGATCGGAAGCTAATATATAAGGTGGTAAAAGGATAATTACCAGTAATCTCATGAATTGCCTAGTCGGCCCGTCGGTGAAAAAATCGTTTTTATGGGGTCCCACTTGAATCGGGCCCTGATGAAGTCGTGCTCCTGCTGGTTGGTGAACTCAGCCAAGGGGTCTGGGATCCCCAGACGTTCACGTTCCGCGTCCTCCTTAGCCCACACGGGCCTCTTTCCCGTGTAACCACGACTTCCAAGGCGGTGGTTCCCCATGTTCTTTGCCTGCAGCTGCTTGCCTCTCTCCGACCTGGCCTTGGCAGCTTCTTCATTGCAAGTCGCCTTGAACTTTTCAAAGTCCTCTAGCGTAATTGTCGGATTGTCTGCAACAATCTCGGCGTAGGTTTCATGGTCTACTTCAATCGCCTTTTTCACCCTAGTTTTCCAGGCGCTCAATGCGTTGCTGAACTTCCCTAGGGCTTTGTTGTTGATTTTTTTCATGGCATCATCTTTCCATGGGTCAACGTCGTCATTCCGACCGGGGAACAGGAATCTTGCGTGCAACCTAGTTAGGAGCAGCTGCTTCAAATGTTCATTCTTCCGTATTTTTGTGGTGTTGATGTTAGCGGTATCCCGTAGGATGCATGCTAGTTGGTTGCCGTAACACGCTGCCACTTCCCGCGGCTCTACAGGCTCGAAGTCGCCGGGGTTCACCGCCGTGACCACCAGTCTTCCGGTGCCGAGCTCATTTGGGCGTCGTGCCCTCTTTGCCTTCTTTCCTTCACTGGCTTGGGAGGTCCCATCTTCCGTGCTGTCGTTAGCAACATCATCAGGGCCCGTCTCAGTGCCGGTGTTGGTGGCATCAGTGTCGGCGCCGGCGCCACCACCGTCGTCGTCCGTCATGACAAGGGGGTCCTGCCACCCTTGTTTCTCCTGAGCTGCAAGAAAGTCGAGGTAGGCGTGTGCTTGTCCGTCTTGGGTGTGAGAACCTCCGGCCTCATCATTGTCGGTCATGTTTCCTAGATAGGGTTCAATGTCGTAGTCGTTTAATTATCGAGCTTTATATAATAAAGTGAATAATGACAAAAAAAGTGACCTTTGTTTTGCCTGAATGTCGTTTCATTCCCGTGGCGGCAAATCTCGAGCACTCGATATGTCCAACTTTCTAGCACAAGTCATGCCGAAATTCACGAAATTTTTTGGCATGACCTATGCTAGAAAGTGCACATATAGAGCGCCTGAAATTTGCCGGAATGGAAATGAATCAACATTTCCGGCAAAACATAGGCCACTCGGAATCGGTTTCCCTGCAAATGACAATAAGCACTATGTGCTAAAGTAGCATTTCACTAACAATCACGGAGATGCAGCCCTCACAAGAAAATTTTCATTTTCATTTACATCCTCATTTTCATTTACATTTAAAAATCCTCATTTTCATTTAAAATGGACAGCAAGATAACAACAACATCCTCATTTTCATTTGGACAACAACATCCAATGCAAATTGCACTATTGCAACAAGTGTGACAAAAACATAACCATCCTTTTTCTTTTGTTCATCTTCTTGACCATCTACAATTGATGCATGCTATAAAAACTACTACACATCACCATATATATATTGCAAAGATGCACTGGACAGCAGCAATTTGAAATTATACAAGCTAAACAAGAATTTATGTTGAAATTAGACAAGGAAGCGAGTCGACATTTTTTTTACAGAAAACTAGTTCCAATGGCAATCACGACGAATATGTGAACCAAAGAACTAGTTCGCAGCAACAGCAGCTGGTATTTGAGATTTCAACAGTGACATCAACATTTTTTTTAATTAATCCGAACGAAATTTCTTACTCATGCAACTAGCTATCCTCCCCATTAAATTGTTCTATCTATCATCTATCTACTAATGCTCGGTGCACCCATTCAAAAGATGAAGATCACCGTCGTCGCAAAACCTAAATCAAAAATTGGGGAATTGGGGAATGGATGAATGGTACCTCAAATCAGGCCGAACCGAGTGCCTGAGCTTCGAGGGGCGGCTGTCGTGGAAGAAGAAGATCCTGGCCTTCGTCTTCGAGGAGGCAGGGGCAGAGGGGGCCGGGGCAGAGGAGGCCAGCCGGCGTCGGGGTTGAGGGCGGGTGCGGCGTCGGGGTCAGGGCAGAGGAGGCCGGCCGGGGGTCGGCGTCGGGGTGGCCGGGGCAGAGGAGGCCAGCCGGCGTGCGTCGGCGACGGCGGCGTGGGCTGGGGAGAGAGATCGCGCGAGGGGGATCGAGAGTGAAAGAGAGAGGAGTGCGTGGGGGGCTGGACAGGGCCGGGGCTATAGCCAACTTAGCTATAGCGCTGGTCGTAAAAACGCGCTATAGCTAAGTTAGCTATAGCGCGTCTTAGGAAAACAAGCGCTACTGCTAGTTTTTTATTTTTTATTTTTTAAATTCTGTGGCTAGTTTAGCTATAGCGCTTGTCCTATAAAAAGCGCTACTGCTAGTCTTTTTCATTTTTCTTTTTCTTTTTCATTTTTCTTTTCATTTTTCTTTTCATTTTTCTCTTTCTTTTTCTTTCATTTTTCTTTTTCATTTTTCTCTTTCTTTTTTCCTTTCCTTGTTGTAAGTTGTAGCAGGGGTTAGGGTTAGGTCTGTTTATGGACTAATAACACACCCTCCAGATATAATTAGTGCATAATATATATATATTACAACATTTGACCACTAACGGTGTTAAGTACATATACAAAATAGATATAGACAAATTATGATAGTTTGTCAGCTTGGTCGACGACGCTTCAGACTGATCTTCTTCTTTCTTCTTTTGTTCGTTCTCGAATAATTGAGCCCATGGTCGTGACTTTTCCTTTTCCAGGGAGTACGATCTTTCGTAGGTACTGTAGTCTTCATCCTTCTTTTGACGTAAGTTTCATCGTCATCAGCATCATCTTCCCTCATCAGGTCACCGTACTGGTCGTAGTCTTCCTCGTTGGCGACTCCATCCATTCCGACGATGCTCCTTTTGCCTCTCCTCACGACAACACGGCTGGGATTGCTCGGGTCGGTTATGAAGAAACATTGTGTCACATGTTTAGCGTGTACCCATGGCTCATTTTTGGCGGTGGCGTTGACGGTACCGCTATCGGAGTCGGGTATACACATGGTAGTGAAATGTCGGTTTTCTCTTTGTACGTTCGTAGCCCATCTGACACGGAACATCGTCGCGCTATGCAATCCAGAGTAGTCAAGCTCCCAGATCTCATCGACCCTTCCGTAATATCTTTCAATTACGTTCCCGGTCATGGCTTCCATCGGCACCCCTGAGTTCTGGTTATCACTGTTTATATCTTTGGCCTCCATGTAGAACGTGTATCCGTTGATATCGTATGCTTGATAAGTCGCGAGGTTGACCGACGGACCATGTGCTAAGGCGTATATGAGCGTTCCGTCCAGACAGCCCTCTTCCGGGGGATTAGCCAGAACTCGCTCTTTGAACCAACGCAAGAAAGTGGAGTTGTGCTCTCTAATAACTTCAGCGTCCGTCCTGTGCACCCCACAGTCACGGTAGTTCTTTGCGATGTTCTCTTTGTGCAGTGTCACGAAATCCTCTAGCACATCTAGGTGTTGTAGCACTACTAAGTTTGCCCTGTCAAAGTCGTTTTGTCGGCCCGAGCGGAACACATTCCCATCCCTCTGACCATTGGTATGACCTTCGCCCTCGAGCCTTCCACAGTGCTTGCTGACGGGCAAACCAACAACAGGGTCTCCGGTGCCTAGATAACTCTCGCAGAAAGAGATGCACTCTTTGGTCAGATATCCCTGGGCTATGCTTCCATCCGGACGGGACATGTTACGAACGAATCCTTTGATGACCCCATTCATCCTCTCGAACG
Source organism: Elymus sibiricus (assembly GCA_039707655.1). Classification (NCBI taxonomy): domain Eukaryota; kingdom Viridiplantae; phylum Streptophyta; class Magnoliopsida; order Poales; family Poaceae; genus Elymus; species Elymus sibiricus. The sequence goes on from CM077670.1 coordinate 111,107,906, forward strand.
GCATCATGCTGTGCAGGAATGTCGGCCCTAGGTCGATGATGTCGTCCACGATGTGGACACATAGATGCCCCATGACATCAAAGAACGCGGGCGGGAAGTACATCTCTAGCTCATTTAGTATGACAACGATCTCTTCCTGTAGCCTATGGAGTTGCTTGACACTGATCGACTTTCGAGAGATAGCATCAAAAAAGTGGCATAGGTCAGTAAGCGTCTCACGCACGTGTGTGTCCATAATCCCTCTAAGTGCAACCTGGAGTAACTGCGTCATCATCACGTGACAGTCATGAGACTTCATCCCGCTGAACCTTTTTTTCTTGGTGTCCAGATATCTGCTAATCTTCCCACAGTATCCGGAACTAACTTTGATTCCGGCAAGGCACTTGAACAATTGATCGACCTCCTTCGGATGTAAGGTGAAGCAAGAGGGGGGGGGCAATATTGTTCTTCCTTCTTGTTTACTTTTTTCCCCAATCTTCCGTCTCCGACTCCGTCTCCATCTCCTCCGACGACTTTTTATCAGGCATTTGGAGATCTTTCCTGATATTCAAAAATTCCAAGTCTTTTCTTGCCTTCGGCCCATCCTTGGTCTTCTCCGGCATGTTCATCAATGTTCCAAGCAAGCTCTAGAGGATATTCTTCGTGATATGCATTTGATCAAGGCTATGAGGCATGTCGAGTTTGGGCCAGTACTCTAAGTCCCAGAAAACAGACCTCGTCTTCCATACCTTCAGCAGCGGCTCATGCGCCTTTTTCTTCGTCTTTCCCGGCGAGGGGCACTCTTCCCAGTTCTTCAATAACTCATATATTTCGGCACCGCTACGCTTACGTGGAGGACCTCGATGCTCAGCCTTACCATTGAATAGATCTCCACGCTTTCTCCACGGGTCATCCTTCTCGAGCCATCTTCGATGCCCCATGTACACGATTTTCGAAGACCCGCCATCTTTCGATAGCTGCTGAGAAGTTGTATCATCCATGCACCTGGTGCATCCGCAATATCCGTGGCACACCTGGCCGGAGATATAGCCGTAACCGAGATAGTCCTGCACCATCGTAATCAGCGCGGCTCTCATGTAGAAATACTCTCCTTTGCTTGCGTCCCATGTCTTGGCCGGCGTTGTCCATAAGGTCTGTAGCTCCTCTTTCAGTAACCCGAGATACAGATTTATATCATTTCCCGGTTGTCTCGGCCCTTGAATAAGCATAGTCATGTATATGTATTTTTCCTTCATGCACTTCCAGGGGGGGAGGTTGTACATCCATACAAACACGGGCCATGTGCTATGATTGGTGTTCTGGTTGCCAAACGGATTCATGCCATCAGTACTAGCGCCAAGCACGATGTTCCTTGCATCATCTGCGAAAAATTTAAATTCAGCGTTTAACGCTCTCCACTGGCTAGCATCTGCGAGGTGTCTCAGCTTCGGATCATCTCCGTCATCTGGCTTCACCCTCTCCGCGTGCCAGCGCATAAGCTTTGCTTCCTTAGGATCTACGAAATACCGCTGCAGACGCGGAGTGATCAGAAAGTACCATACAACTTTCTGTGGAGCTTTCTTTCCGGTCTTCTTATATCGTGAAGCATTGCACTTTGGACAGATGGTTTTTTCCGCGTGCTCGTTCCGATATATGATGCAATCGTTGATGCATGCGTGATATCTAATGTGTGGCAGATCAAGAGGGCACACGATTTTCTTTGCCTCCTCGACACTAGTAGGACACAGGCTTCCCGCGGGAAGAACCTTCTTTAGATACTTCAGAAGCTCATCCAGGCTTGCATCCGTCCATTTGTTTTTTGCCTTCGTCTTTAGAAATTCTAGCGTGAAACTCAAGCGGGTCACCTCGGGATCGCAACCATCATACAATGGAGTCATCGAGTCTACCTCCAATTGCGCCAGTTTGGCCTCCTCTCTAAAAGCAGCTCTGTCGCTAGTCGTCTCCTTCCGAAGCAGGTCTCGAACATGCGGGTCCCGCATGGCTGAACTTAGTAGCGACGAAGGCTGCGGCGTGTCCGCGTCTTCTCCGCCTTGTACTGCCTCTTCGCCATCACCATTTCTAAGGCCCTCTTCTTCGGGCCCATAATCGGTCATCTCTTCGTCTGGCCCAATGTCGTTATTTCCTGCCCCGTCGACGTCCTCATCATCATCATCTTCACTTATCCACCGAGCATGGCCATCCATGAAGCCATGCATGAGTAGGTGCGCCTTGAATTTACCACCCTTAAAGGGGTCGAGCCTGACTCCTCCTTTGCATTTTCGACACGGACATAAAACATCCTTCAGTCTTTTTTCATACATGTCGTCCATCGCGGATTGCCAGTATCTTTCCACCATCCTTCCATTGACCTTTATGATCACCTGCATGCGCAGAGCAAAAGAATTATAACCACGTACGCATGCATGGATCAAATTCATACAAAAATTCGACATGACCTTCCCTAAACATAGGACATATTGAGTTTGCCCGAAATTCGCCGAAACGGAATTGAATCGACATTTCGGCAAAACATCGGCAACTCATGTCACCCACATTTCAACAAATACACAATATAGGCAACCCACACGCCACACACAATTCGGTATATTCATATCGCGCATATATAGTTTCGGTCCTATCGCACACACACATATTTCCATTCTTGCACAACTCTTTTTTTGCTCACCTATGTGTCGAGAGGGATATCGAGCACCTTCTTAATTAGCTAGTAGATCTATATAGTGAGGTACCTACATATAGCTCTTAATAGGGAGAGAGAGAGAGAGCTAGCTAGTGGAGATTGGTGGATGGGCAAAGAGAGAGAGATGGAGGAGGGAGGCCATTAATTAATGGAGGTGGTGGAGGGGCAAAGAAAGAGAGAGGGAGGAGGGAGGGCATTAATGGAGGGGGTGGAGGGGCAAAGAAGAGAGAGGGAGGAGGGGGGGGCATTGAAAGGAAGAACCAATAAGCAAGTGCAAGAAGAGGGGGGAGAAAGGAAGGGGGAGGGAGAAGAAGGGGGAAAAAGGTGGTAGATATTTTGGCTGGCGACCATAGCAGTAGCGCTGGCCATACACACACGCTACTGGTACTTGCACTAGCTATAGCGCTGGGTTGCAACGCGCGCTACTGCTAAAGGGGCCCACAAGCTTACACGCAGAACAAATAGCAGTAGCGCGCTATCTATAACAGGCGCTACAGCTGTGGCACTAACAGTAGCGCTGGGTGTTTCACAAGCGCTACTACTATGAATTGACCTGGGGGTGTGGTGTGGCACACTTAACAGTAGAGCCGCCGAGCATAACCAGCGCTGCTGCTAAGTTATACCAGCAGCGCGTTTTTATCCCAGCGCTACTGGTACGTAGCAGTAGCGCGGTGGTCCATACATGCGCTATTGTAAAGTTCTACCTATAAGCTTTTTCCTAGTAGTGCAGGGAGAGGAGTTGGAGAGGAGAAGGAAGAGGAGCTCACGGTGGAGGTGGTGTGATATCTACTACGCACTTCTATTCTTGTAGACTCTGTTGGGTCTCCAAGCAGAAAGGATTGTAGGGCAACATCAAATTTCCATCAAGTGAATGACCTAAGGTTTATCAATCCGTTGGTGGTGTAGATCAATCTCAAACAACCCTGCAATCAACTACAAGTAATATCGTGCGTCCCCAACACACCCAATACAATTGTTAATTGTATAGGTGCAATAGTTCGGCGAAGAGATACCCAGGTGCAGGCCCTCGGATCAAGGTAATACCCTACCTTGTGCTTGTTTGTATCGATGATGTAGCCCCGTACGAGAACTAGGGTTTGTATGTATAAGGGGTCGATCGAAAGATTGTACAGGGATTGTCGCTTCAGATGTTTGGATGTGTAAGGTCTGCCATTCAGGGGGTCCCTGCCGAGCCTTATATAGGTAGATGAGGCATGGTTACATCAATCCAAGTAGGCCAAGGAGTTGCCCTTTGCTACCTTTGGTAGCGAACTAGAGGAGGTTAATAAATGCCATATACAGATGATTCCTAGCCTAATACGGAGAGGAGTCCTTCGTCTTGTCCCCCAAGGTGGTGATGCGCTCCGAATTGTCGATGGGCGTTGAGTCATGGGCTTGGTCCGCCATGCTGTCGTTGGCCTCTTTTGTCCTCCGTAGCTACACCCGGGGGCCAAGCCACTGAGCTCTTCAAGGTCTTGGCTGTTGATCTCCTTTTTTGCTTCTTTGTATTTGAATGATGTTCTTAGAGATAATGACTAGACTGAGCGTGGCCCGTCATTTTGATCGGCAGACTTGCCTTAATGATCTCAAACGTACCAAAAATAAGATTGTTAGGAATCTACGGTCTCAAGAGACCTCTGATCTGCGTGACAAATGAAATTTTGAGCTGGTTTTTATGTTAGGTTTATTTTCTCGAAGGGGAGGCGTTCAGGCAGATGGCGGTGCCTCACCTTCGAGTTGGTATATATCCGGGCTTCGATCATCCTCAAGTTCGTCCATTAGAACGGATTCGATGGAGCTCCGACATAGAACCCACCCATTTCCTCGCTGCGGCAAGGTTAGGTTTTCTCGCCCCGGGCCGCAACGACGACATATGGTGTCAGGCGCTTCGGATCAACTCAAGGGTTCAGCGACAACGACCACGGCTCTAGGGCGATGGTCCTTAGGGGCATGTGCACGAAGATTACTCGGGTGTCATCAACAAGGTCGAGCCGGCAACAGTAGGGAAATGACAACAACAACAACGCATCGGCGGTTCATTTTGGTGGCAGTATTGGTCGTTCGGTGGCCCAGGGGGCCATGAAGTAATTTTTATCATGTTAGGGATGCTTTATACTTCTGCTGAACTTTTATAATAGATCGGGTCAACTTATTTGTAACCTTTAGTAGACCTTATTACTCGATGCACTAAACTAAGAGTGTGGCTATTTGTAAGTTGCCTTAAAATAATACGTTGGTCGATTTTTTCAGCTGTTGGATCGAAATCCAGTGGCTGGAAGTGCTTCTTCCTCCTCCAACCAACTCTTTCCCTCTCGCGACCCCACCCTCGTACCGCCGATCGTCTCTACCTGCAGCCAGTGGCGCTGCCGCGCTCGGCTCGCCGACCCGTCCTACCCGAGCCATGTTGTCGTCGCCCCTGCCTTCCCCTAAACTCCAACAGGGTTCCCTCGCCAACAATCGATCTCCCCATAGCCCATCCACACCTGAACCCATCAACCTCCGACTCACCTCCACCAGCAACGCCGCGAGCACATTGTCCTGGCTCCGGGTCGCTGGTGGCTCGGCCTCGCTGGCGTCCCCGCACCTCGCTACCCCATCTCCACCTCGGGGTTACGCAAATTGACTGACTTTTTTCAATCAACTCAAATCGATCGACGCGAGTTACAAATTGAGGCAACTTGACAATAGCAAACACCCTAAACTAATGATGCAATAAGTGGACGAATATTAGGAGCAGTGGCGGAGCTTCGAAGAAAATGTTGGGCGGGCCAGGCTTAAGAACAACACAAACATTTTAGGCATTAGACACTACTCGATTCTTTGGTTCTCATTGAATTTTTAACAAACAGTTACCGGCAATATACTCATGATTTACCATGTTAACCAACTTTTTTTCATTGAACTTCAAACACTCAAATGCACTTAACAAAAGAATAGTAAGCGTTAGATATGAACACCCGCTGATTCACCAAGGAAAAATATATCTTTACCTTCTATTTTCACATATGAATTGCTAGTAAACTGAGTAAAATGCCTTACTTATGCTCAATTAAACCAATGGATAATAGAAGCACCATCGTCAAGAGGCGAACATTGTGTGCGTCGGTAGCAAACCGGCAATACTGGTTGGTAGTGCAACGGACTGCAGCTTTCAGTGGAGGCATCTAGGGGGACCTTGGCAGGATCCCGACGGTCAGGACCCGGACTGGCCAGTGCGGAGTACGGAGCCAGAGGGAAGGGAGGATGGCATCACAACGAGGTCGCACAAACGGCCGGGAAGGGCGGTGCAAACTAGGCGGAGGCGCCGGACGACAAAATCAGGAGAGGTGGCGCGTGCTATGCTTGCGCGAGATGCTGGTGGCGGCTGCTCGTGTTATACGCTCGTGCGAGATTGGACATTGGAGGCTTGGATCGATCGTCATGCATTGGCCTCCTGTCGATGTGGTGGACTGGGCTGAGTGGGCTATGAAGTATAGCATAGGTAGTATAAAAAACCACAGAAATCCTGGGCGGGCCATGGCCCGGTTTGGCCCCAACAAAGCTCCGCCCCTGATTAGGAGGACATGGAACAACAAAAGTAGGTCCAACTGCTTCCTTTCTTGGATGCACGTTTAGGCAAAGAATCGAAACGGCCCTTCACACGAACCGCATGTACGTGTTTTTTCCACTGTTCAAAAAATCATCCGATTCAGCGATTTATCATCCGATTTATCGCTACTCGGGGGGTGACCGATAAGATTATGCCTTATCTTCACCGTTTATCGTTTGGGCCGATTTATCGCTCTGACAAGCGATTTATCGGGAATCTACCGATAAATCGAGCCTATTCCTAGCACCATGTTTGCAAAAACTATGTTTGTTTGTGTTTTGTGGACCTTGTTATGCAATATGTACTATTGTCCTATTTTGTTTGTCATTATACGAGGATTCAGAAGCTAGGAATCAAGGTAACACTTCTGTCCAATATTTTTTTGATGTTGAATATAGCATATTTTTAGTGTTGGGAACCTGGGATTTGCAAAAAAGGCCGATTAATAGTCGATCGATAAAATCGATTAATCGGCCGATTTCCGATTAATCTCTAATCCCCAACTGACCGAGACACTAACGATAAGCGATATCCTCGACATTGGTTTTTTCTAGGCTGACCGCATGTACGTGTTATTGCCACAAAATGATGCTTTGTACAGCTAAATTATGAGGGTAAAATGATAAGTGCTCAATTTCACTAATCAAATGAGCGAAAAATGGTGTAGGCAGAACCCTAAAGAAAACTGAGTTGTTTTAGGATGATTAATTATGGGTGATTGGACCACACATTGATTTCGACTAGATGCCCGTCCTGCCCATACTCAGCTGCAACGATAGAGTCCAATAGCTATTTGGACCTTGATGACTTGATGTCTACATTAATTTCGGCACAGAGAGCGAAAACCCTCAGTCATATAGGGGCTGCTACAGCGAAAGTACAAACAGTAAAGTCTGAAAAATGGCAAAAGAAAAATAAAAAAATCCTGATTTTTTTTTTTTTGCGGACAAACATTCTTTGAGTGTTCTTCCTACGCATAAATGTTCGTGAAGAGATCACATTAACAGAACTTTCGGTAAAAAAAAAAAACAAGTCGAGTGGCTAGAGGAGCATGTCTGTGCCCTCGCCCGCCTGGGTTCGAGTCCTGTTGGGGCTCCCCAAGGCTCTCATTTCTTCTCATAGATTAAAATCGCGGGAGAAACGATTTCGCGGCGGCCTCTCCCAGCAGCTATAGCGTCGCCATAGCGGGCAATTGCGGCAAATAGCGGAATTTTTTTTTGGTGGGCGAGATGATTTTTAGAGGGTTTTTCTTATTTTTTAACCATTTAGAGGGATATGTAAATGATTTCGCGGCAGCGGCCATAGCGTAGCGGCGAGGCTCCTGGGAAGCTATAGCGCAGCTATCGCGGCTATTTCGCGGGCTATTTTATTCTATGAATTCTTCTAAGATGTTGACTCCGGATATTAGTATCCTGGAATTCGCATTTAATGACCTTTTTCAGAGTACTGATGTTTTTCTTTGTTTTGAGCACATTGAATGTTATTTCTTCATGCAATTTTGTACGGGAGTACAACATTCCTACATGTGTTGCAAAAAGAAAATTTAAGTTTTTTAAATTTGTTTAATAATCTTTTTTTGCATTTTACTGTTCATCAAGTTGCATATGCACCCGAGAGCAGATACTGATTGCTCTTGTCTGAGTTCGTTCCCTGTGTTGTACTCCATGTTTCTAGAGAAATTTATAATAAGCAAAATCCAACAACAAATTCTCCCAATTTCCTAAATTTGCCGACTAGCTGCCTAGCTAGGGTTAGCATATCTTACACGAAAAGTATATATGCATTATGTATAAAAGAGACTCGCGAAGCAGCAGACACGAATACACACAGCTTTCACTTTCACAGTCACTTTCGCAGCTGCGCCAAGGAAAAGAAAAGAAGATGTCTCGATTCCCATGTATACACTACTCGATCATATCCCAAACCAAAACACTCTCTTGATTTCTTCCTGAAACCACCACACACACGTCCATCAGCAGCTCGCAAGCTCAGCTGGCACGCAAGTACACCATGCGGCGGCTCAGCGACGCCGGAGAGGCCACGCCACTGGTCACCCCCGCGGCGGCCGCGGCGGCGGGCGGCACCTTGGCGTCGCCGGCCGCTGCGGGGAGCAACGCCAACTTCGACGCCAACATGGTGATCATCCTCGCCGCACTGCTCTGCGTTCTCATTTTCGCGCTCGGGCTCAACTCCGTCATCCGCTGCGTGCTCCACTGTGGCCGCCGGCTCGCGCCGTCGTCGAGCCTCGCCGCCAGCGCCACCACGGCGAGGACGACGACGTCCGTGCACGTGCAGGCGGGGCTGAAGAGGAAGGCGCTGAGGAAGATACCCGTGGAGGTGTACGGCGGGGCCAAGTCCTCCGGCGGCGCCCTCCCGGCCACGGCCACGGAGTGCGCCATCTGCCTGGGCGAGTTCGCCGACGGCGAGAAGGTGCGCGTGCTCCCGCGGTGCCACCACGGATTCCACGTCCGCTGCATCGACATGTGGCTCGCCACGCACACCTCCTGCCCAAACTGCCGGGCCTCGCTCGCTGAGGACGGCGCCGCCGCTGCCAACGGCGGAGGGAGATAGCGCCGGACAGTGTACGGGTTTGTAATTTCTTCTAGATAGGGAACTAAAGTGAAACGTTGCACCACTGCTTTGCTTCCTGACTAGTGTGTCTTTGGTGTGATTTTGGTTTTCGTATGGGTGGTATATGTAAATTAGTATTCACATTTTGAGATGATAGAAGGGGCTTGTTGCAAATGTTCCTTGTGTCCTTGTCATTTTGGGTTGGAGCATATGAGATTTTTTGTCATGATTCTCCCATTTATAACTTTCTTTAAAGATGATTCGATCTTTCATTTTTTGTGTTCTATGATGAGTAGTATTGCGCTGCTCTTTTGGTTGCCCAACAGCCAAGACTTTCCCAATGGACATGTCTTTTTCTCAAATAGTGTTGTCTAGTGATATTTTCCTATTTATTATCTGCACGTTCCCGAACAGACAGTAGTAGCTTTACTCTTATCTACTCCAATAATATTTTTTTGTTCATTAATAACACATAATAGTGTGTTTTTCACAGAATAATAATATATATTGTCCTTATTAACTTGTGTTCGAAGCATGGTATTCTAACAAAAGAAAGGAAATAAGCAAAGAACATTAGTAAAAAATGTATCCCTTCTCTGGCCGGTCGCCAGTGGTGCATACGATCATTGATGAAGGTGATGCCAATAATAATCTAATTTCAACGAAAACAGTCATCACTGGCGGGTCAAAAATTCTATATTGGTCTGAGATGGCATAGTTATCACGGACTGCCCAACAAGATCTAAGTATGCTACCTATTAGTACTGTGGTGAAGGTATAAATGTTTCACCCGCCAGTGGGAAAACTCTCGTCTAAACAACCCACCTTTTGCTCTCAAGTATAAAAACTCCTCTCCCATAAATAACCTAAGACTTTCGAGTGCAGCGATTCGGTGCCCAGACTCATCTGCACCCGGTCAGAAAAAAATCACAAAAAATTCAAAAAAAATCAAAAAAATCCAAAAAAAATCGCATGGTAGAAAATTTGGTGCGTGAGGTCCACTCCAATTTTTAAATCATTTGGACATCTGAGCAGCTCTCGGCAAAAAAGACAAATCGGGTCAGAATAGTGCATGAACAGTAAACTTTTTTACACACCCCGAATTTGTCTTTCTGCCGAGAGCTAATCAGATGTCCAAATGATTTGCAAATTGGAGCGGACCTCACGCATCAAATTATCTACCATGCCAAAAAAAAATAGAATTTTTTGAATTTTTCTAGTATTTGTTTTGATTTTTTTGGTCAGCGCGAGTGCAGATGAGCCTGGGCTCAGAAGATGATTATCGTTGTCTTTCCTCTCTCTCACACCCCTCTTTCAGCGTCTCTCTCCATTTCTCTCTCGATCCACCTCTCCTTTCTCTTGTCTACTTCGGCTCACCCTCCCCAGTGCCCCTCCCAATCTTGTCGTGTGTCATTCGCCCTAATCCGTTCACCATTTAGGACACCCTTCCTCGTTGCGCTCCCCATCATCGCATTTTTCTCGTCCTCGACTACATCCTCACCAAGCTCAAGCTCCTCGTCCACATGGCCATGTCCATCACCGTCGCATAGCTGTAGGCTCCCTTCATCGCCATGTCTATATATACTCCTACATCCCGTGTTTGCGTCAATGGCACGACGTTCCTCCACTACACTTCTTCGGTTCGTCTCCTGATTGACGACCCCTTCTCCCATGATGTGGTTGTCGTGCAAGAAGGATATCGACTAGCATGCACAGTTCAAGAGCTCCTGACATTGGACATGAGCCATGCCGCTCTCTTAGCGTTGGACTTGAGCTCGGTCACCATCCGCAAGTGCTTCAGGCTTGAAGCAGTAGAGTCATTGTCCATGGTGGCTAGCATTGTAGTCAACCATTCTATGTCGCCTCTGTAACAACTTCACTGACATGCACAACTTCTAGCTCGGCTTCGGCGACGATGGTGTTGTGCAACGACAATGGTAGCGGAGTGGAGGGTTGCGAAAGTGGAGGACCTTGTGGCCTATGTCACCGGGCTTGACGGAGGGCCCAACCCAACCCACTTTTTTCCTCGTGTAATCACCACTAACAAAGCATAGTTGAAAACATATCTTTATTTAACTTTGTTGCGTATCCATGATACATTGAAAATATATCTTTATTTAACTTTATTGTGTATCTTCTTATGAAATTCATTGAATCTTAGGACTAACCTACTAATTGTCATAGAGCAGTATCTTTCTTTAAAGTGACTATTTATTTAGTATTTTTTTCATAAAATCCAAGGGAATTATAGCGTAAATTTCCCGGTCAGTTGAGAAGCCACGCAAGAGAGAAACTAGAGGGGGCACCAGGACATAAAGCACCCCCTGCCCCTTATGCCAATCACGCCACCTAGGTATGTGGGGGGCACAATCACCGCCGCTAGACACCCTTATGACATGGGTTTCACCTTACCACTTTACAAACACCCGATGTTGTTCGTGGTCTTTTGCCACCACAAAGAGCACCATTGCGAGGCTAAAAAATGACATCTATGGAGACTCCCAGAGGGAATTAACCACTATTCTTCTTCAAGATTCAAGCCCCACTACTCCCGCGATAAGTAGTGAGTAATCCACCTCAGGGTTACATGTGTCGAATAAGATTATGATTATCTATGTAATCTAGTGGTGGATGTTTCGTTATTAGTTGAACTCCCATGTACTTATGTCAACTTAATTGGAAGAATGATTTGTAGTTCATATTGCATCTCTATTCTTTAGTCTAAACTTGGCTAGGTTGTGATGGCGGGAAAGTAGAAGTAAATCATGTAATGATGTGTGTTAGATGGAGTAAACCGGTGGGTGCGATTAGCCGAATCCTATATACCTAAGAGAGTGATAGACACTACTTCTAATTATCTCAACATGCGTGCTTCCACATCATCCAAATTGTTATAGCCGTCAGATTGCTAGCTTGATCCACTAGCATCCGTTTGATGTATGCATGAGAATCCTCTACGATGCAACATGCATTAGTGCATAAGAAAACACCCCACCACAACATGCAACAATGTATAAAAAATCCTCAATATGCAAACATGCATGAGAATTTCAATTCTATTATGCAAGATATTTTACAACTATGCAAAAGTATAACACAATAAATCATATGTATTTTTAGTTTTAGTTCTAATATTGTTACTTCAATTATTCATGTTTCATACAATAAAATTGCATTGAAATGTATTGCAAAACATTTTCGCAACAACGTGTGGGGTATCATCTAGTGACAGAAAAGGCTAAAGCACTTGCGCTTGTTGTACTTTCTTGGATCGTCTCAATAAGTGTTCAAAGGAGTTATTTATTATCTCATTGTTTTTTATGAGAGCTAGATTAATTCTTAATATATGTCATCAAGCTTAACACAATGATCTATAGTTCACTACTTAATATATGCTTGTAGTCATAGGTATTAGTCACCATGCAAGGATGCTAAGTGATTTCATGGACATGGGGTTAATTGGATACATGGACGTACCACATATATAAGTTTTTTATATAATTATATGTATGCTTGGATAGAATAAATTCAAGTTATGCTTACTATTATGTGTCCCTATGTGTGAGAAATGCTATTAGTGAACCTATGAACCCGAATCCTATTTTCTAAAAGCAACAAGTGTAATATTATTTTACTCGTGTTTATTTTAAGTACTTAGAAATAAAATAATCAATTCTAACACCATTATCTTTTGATATCGCGCTAAACGACTTGTGGAATTGCCGAATGATGGTGACCCAAGTAACTATCTTGTATCCAATTTTAGGATTATTAGACAAAGAGGGGAAAATCATCAATTATTTCTCGTGGATTGTAACTTTAGGTCAATCGTTTACGAAAGAAAATTACCGTTATCCTACAAACCCTACACTTAATTAGGGTCTAACAACCAATCAACAAGAGTGATTATTAGGTGTTGACGGGTGCTAAACCTATAGGTGAATGGTTTTAAGCCCATGTAAGGCCACCTGTAATCCTTTTTCCAAAAAGGTGATTAAAAGCCCAGCCTCTCCAACATTGTGATGCACAAAGTCATTCTTATTATTTATTAAGCAGAATACAAAACAAAGTCAACTAGGGTTGAACAACTACAAGATACAAAATAAATACCTACGATTAAATCGACTTATTCCGCAACAACGCTTCAAGAAGGAATAAACGTTCTCGGATCATCGTCTAATATATAAGGGCTTGCAGAATATTATTCTACAAGCACTTTTAAACTGCAGTAAAGAGATTTTGGAACTGCATTAGCAAAATTTTGCTAACTCCACACGTTTTCCCATATTGTTTTCAATAAAAAAATTAGATTGTTTATAGGAACGACACACATGATATACCATTGGAATAAAATGGATTAGGCAAAAAAAACACTTTTCAAGATTTCATACAGTTTAAGTGCAATTTTGAAAACCATGCGGTACCCGTCGAGTGCATAGCCTATATTCACTGGTGCAGCGAGCTGCTATAGAAACGGTTTTTAATCCCTTTCCGCGACGGAGTTTTAAGCCGTCGCCTTGCGTGTGTGTGCGATAGGGGGGTCCTTCCCACACTACCCATAAACTGTCGGGGATAGGTCCTCCGGTCACACACGCTGGGCAAAATGAGCTCATGTGCGATTGGGCGAGCCATCGAATACAATTATACAGGCCCAATCGTTTCCGTTCGTATGTACATCCCACACAGTGAATCCCAGACAAACGTTTCTGTTCGTATGTACATCCCACACAGTGAATCCCAGACAAACGTTTTCGTTCATATGTACATCCCACACAGTGAATCCCAACCAAACGTTTCCGTTCGTATGCACATCCCACAATGAATCCCAGACAAACGTTTTCGTTCGTATCTGTAGGAGATATGCCCTAGAGGCAGTAATAACAGTTATTTTGTATCTCCGAGTTTGTAATGAATGTTTATGTTCCATGCTATAACTGCAATGATTCTCGAGTCTGCAATATCCACGAGGTTTGGAGGGAAACTCATGTGCACGTGTGGTATAATAAACGGTAAAATGTATTCCTAGTCTTGCCTCTAAGACTGGCTCAAGTATTGCATGATGATCCTGTTTTCCTGATCATGGGCATGTCTATGCCGGCAATTTTGAGGGCACAATGTTAGTAGAACACTTGTGTTGAATCGACCCGAATTGATGTTATGCTATGAGATACATTCGTCACAAGTTAATGGTTAATAACACAGAGATAGTTAATGTTTGCATAATTCCTTATACCATGAGAGTATCGAGTTCCTTCGTACTTGCTTCATGAACTTTGGGGTTTGTTAAACGTCATTCGTAAATGGGTGGCTATTACGGCAGCTTACGGGTGCACGGAAAAGTATGACAAGTAACGAGATAGCTCAAGATTGGGATTTGCTCCTCCGACGATGGAGAGATATCTCGGGCCCTCTCGGTGTTATGGTATCCATCATCGTCTGGCCAGACACATTGTGATTTGATCACTGGGATGCCGGAACACGGAAACGAGAAAAGAGAACAAAACCGGTAACGACGTAACTTGAATGGTGGACAAGTTGTTGATCCACGGGGATGCAATAAGTCTCACCTCGGGTGTTTGTAATATATCGTGAAGCAATAGGAATAGCACACGGCAACTGGAGGTTCACTCGAATATTCATTCATGTGGGTATAGGGGTCAATATGGGTGTCCACAGCTCCGATGTTGATCATTGATCGGAAAGTGTTCCGGGTCATGTCTATACTTCACCGAACCTATAGGGTCACACGCTTAAGGGTCATCTATCTGCTGAATACTAGACGGGGAGTCTGAGAGAAAATCACCGGAAAAGTTTCGGACGAAACGGAAACGTTCCGGAGAGAACACCAGAATAGTTTCGGTGAAACTGAAATGTTGTTTCAGGGTATTCCATTAAGTCAAATTGGTTCCAGCACACGCCTGGAAATTCTTGGAGGGTGCCAGAATTGTTCTGGTAACTTCTGGAATTTTTCCGGAGAGAAAACCGGAAATGTTCCGGAGCAGTCGGAACCGCAATGGTAGCATTTCGCTGAAGAAAAACATTGTTCCGAAATTGTTTCGGAATGTGTTCAAAATTGTTTTAGTGGGTACTGGAATTATTATAGGCACACAGAAATAATTTGGGATTTATCGGACGCAGAAAAATGTCTTCGTGAATAGTGAAAGTGCTTTATGGATATTTTTTGGAAAACACCTTTTGGGATATTTTCCAAAAGGCTTCTAGAAGGACTTGGGAGCCAAGGAAGCCCCCTCATGGGGGGGCCCCCAAGAGTGGCCGGCCAAGGGAGGTGGAGCTCCAAGGAGCTCCACTTGCCATCCTTCTTTGCTTTATTCTTTTATGAAAAGGCATAAAGTGGGGGTACTTTTGGTATTTTTGAATGCCAACTTTACCCCTTGGCTTTCCTATAAATAGAGGTGAGGGGGCTGCTCCAAAACTCATCCTTGCTCTCATACACATGCCATAGATATTTCTGGCTTCTCTCTCCCTCCCAGCGAAATAGTTTCGTAGAGCTGAAAGGCTGTCTGGGTTCCGACAGGAACTAGTTCTGGACGGGGAAGCCCTGCCGGATAGCTAACACCGTATGTGTGCAACCCCGTAGAGAGATTGTAGTTTCGATCTTTTGCCCGAGGGGCTGTTCGAGTGTCCTCCCGAAGGGCTGTCCGAGTTACCGTTCGGGTTTCGAGGGTCCTCCCGAAGGGCTGTCCGCGACATCGTCCGAGGGACTGTCCGACCGCCTCCCGAAGGGATGTCCGGAGAGGGAGTACATCCTCGCGGTTGGGAGGTTGTAAATCCTAGCTGCGGGGATCTGCACCGACGATCTACACCGACTCTTCTTCCGCTGCACTACGAGTCGGTACGGATCAGATCAAACCCTGTATGCAGTCTCTATAGTGATCCTGGGCGTGCTCGCTGTCCCGAAATTTTTTGTTTTCTGTCGCGTTCCCCTACAGTGGCATCATGAGCCGTGCTATGCGTAGATGCAGGTTACGATCTAGAATACATGGAGATGTATGGGTATTGCATAATATAATTTTGGAGTAGATGAGATCTATTGCTGAAAATTATTTATGCGGGTAGCAGATGAAATCTGTTACCCGATGTTCTTATTGCTTCCCTAGAATTTGCGTATTTCTGATCTCGAGACAGCATGGTGGAATTTCACAAAGTTCTGGCAATCCGCGATCCTGATTGATCAACGAAGTGCTATCAATTCTTTGGGTTCCGCCATAGTCAAAAGAAAGATGAAATTCGCAGATGAAAGGGCAATGCAGATATGATCTGCACGGGGGTCATGCGTATGACGAAGTTTAGTATGGGGCTTGAGATTTAATTATCCCGTGTTTCATACACGCCGAGATGTTAAACTAGCGACTTGAATAATCATACTTAATGATAAAACGTTGGTAGCTGCGGTTTAAGTCAAAACCTTAGAAGCCACGTAAAATAAATTTTTGCATAAACCGATTAGAGGCGTCTAACTTGGTTTTGCAGGATGTGCATGTGATGTGGTATAGCAATGCTCATATTAATTCGATTATGTATGAGATGACTATATGATGTAAATTTATTAACATGACCTGCGTGTCATGATTCGGCATGATGGCTGGAGCCATATGATTGTCATTTTAATGACCTGCGTGTCAACCTTAAGTAATGCACTTATTTTATTAGCTATAGAGATAGCAATATTATCTGGTGCATCGACAAGGTGGTGGCAATCTTCGTGAAGGTGAACTCCGACGCAAATGCCAAAGACGAAGAAATACTTGACTTCTCCGTCAGAAGGGGCTATACCATATCATGCTAATTATGAATTGCCTGAGATGTTTATCCCTTATGATGCACCCTTTTTGATTGTGCGGTAGTCGCTTTTTATTAGGGTGATCTCTCACTTAAAATATCAAGTAGTTAGTGTTCTCCCAAGTGTAGCACCGTCACGCACCTATCTCTTCGGGGTATCACATGGATGCATGGGTACGAACGATTAGAGAAGTGTGAGGCGGGTGAGTTGAGACCTCGCAGCGAGATCACTTGGTTGTCTTGACGTTCAGGCATGAAAGTCATGAGCTCGGAACACACGCATCGAAAGATGAACAAGAGTCACATAGAGATGTGATTGGCAAGTTGGCCTACCAAATGAAATTCTCGTCACTTGAGATGGATGCATCCTTGGCGTTGAATTGAAATTTGGATCTTGAATCACTCATAATCAATTTTGAGAGATATTGATTTGAGTGGGAGCGCACTTTAGAATAAAATTGTTTATTGACTAGTGCAAAATTAATTATGAACAAAGTCTAAATGAAACTTGTGTTTACCGTTGTAGATCAAATGGCTCGCAACACCGCATTCAACTTAGGCCCGATGTTAGAGAAAGAGAAGTTAGGTGTGACTGGAAGCAACTATGCGGACTGGGTCCGTAACCTGAGGATTGTCCTCGGGAGCGCTAGGAAAATGTATGTGCTTGAAACTGCTCTTCCAGCTAAACCGGCGGCAGATGCCCCGGAAGATGAGCAGAATGTCTGGGCCACTAAGGATGATGATCATAACTTAGTGCAGTGCCTCATACTAGCTTGCATGAGTCCAGGGCTTCAAAAACGTTTTGAATTACATAAACCCCGCGATATAATCCGGGAATTGGATGCCCTGTACAAGGAAACCGCAAGGTCTGAACGATTTGATAGCATGAAGGCCTTGATGGAATGCAAGATGGCTGAGGGTAGTTCAGTTGGCGAACACGTAGTCAAAATGATTGGCTATGCTGAAAGGCTTAAAACCCTGGAGTTTCCACTTCCACCTGACCATATGATGGACATGCTGCTTTATTCACTCCCCCCGTCTTATGACGGTTTTATCATGAACTACAGCATGAGTGGGATGGAGAATACACCGGAAGAGGTGCTCGCCATGCTAAAAACTATGGAAGGAGGACTGCGGAAAAATCGCAAGCAAGTGTTGCTTGTGAATAAAATCGCCAGTTTCAAAAAGAAAGGCAAGCCAAAGAAGGGCAAGGGCACCGGTAAGACCGGCTCCCAAAGCAACTCTAAGGGCGGAGCCAAGAATGAAACTGAGTGCTTCTACTGCAAAGGCACAGGACACTGGAAGAGAAATTGCAAGAAGTATCTGGAAGATAAGAAGTCCGGGAAAACCGGAAAAGGTATAATTGTTATACAAGTTAATGTCATTGACGTTTTGCTTGCTAGCGAAAATTCTAAGTCTTGGGTATTTGATACCGGATCGGTTGCTCACATTTGCAACTCGATACAGGGGCTTCAGAAGGTGCGCAAACTAGCAAAGAATGAAGTCGTGATGCGCGTCGGGAACGGCAATGGGATCGCCGCTCAAGCCGTCGGCATTATGCCTCTACGTCTCCCTTCAGGATTTATCTTAGAACTAAATAACTGTTATTTTGTTCCACTATTGTGTAGAAACATTATCTCCGGATCATGTTTAGTACACGATGGGTATTCGTACAAGTCTGAGAACAATGGTTGTTCACTTTATTGTAAGGATATGTTTTATGGATTTGCACCCATTGTTGGGGGCCTTTTCATTCTAAATCTTGAATGTGGAAATGATGTCTTTAACGTGAATGCTAAACGCCTTAAGAAGGCTGATACCACCACCACTTACTTGTGGCACTGTCGCCTTGGCCACATCGGAAAGAAACGCATGCAAAGACTCCATAAAGATGGAGTTTTACCGTCTTTTGATTTTGAATCATTTGACACATGTGAAGCTTGTCTAATGGGAAAAATGACCAAGACGCCGTTCACGGGTCATCCTGAACGGGCGGGTGAATTATTGGAAATAATACATAATGATGTATGTGGTTCGATGAACACAGCCGCACGGGGTGGGTATTTTTACTTTGTTACTTTTACTGATGATTTAAGTAGGTATGGATATATCTACTTGATGAAGCACAAGTCGGAAACCTTTGAAAAGTTCAAAGAATTTCAGAATGAGGTAGAAAATCATCGTGACAAAAAGATTAAGTTTCTACGGTCTGATCGCGGAGGAGAATATCTTAGTCATGAGTTTGGCCAACATCTGAGTGACCGTGGAATCGTTTCACAGCTTACGCCTCCCGGAACTCCACAGCGAAACGGAGTGTCGGAACGATGTAACCGAACCCTGTTAGACATGGTAAGGTCGATGATGTCTCTTATAGATCTACCGATATCTTTTTGGGGTCACACACTTGATACTGCCGCTCACACACTAAACAAAGCACCGTCTAAGTCTGTTGAGACAACACCACATGAGATGTGGCATGGGAAGAAACCTTGTGTGTCGCATCTCAAAATTTGGGGTTGTGAGGCATACGTAAAGCGTTTACAGCCAAACAAACTCGATCCCAGATCAGACAAATGTTACTTTGTAGGTTATCCTAAAAACACCGTTGGGTATTCCTTCTACAACCAATCCGAGGGCAAAGTGTTTGTCGCAAAGGTTGGACACTTTCTCGAGAAAGAATTTCTCGCTAAAGAACCTAGTGGGAGGACAGTACAACTTAATGAGATTAGTGAATCTTCGGCGACCGTTGATATGGCTAAGGAACCGGAAGCAATTCCGCTAATTATCCCTACAACCGAGCCGGAAGTTGTCGCATGTGATGCGGAAACTTCAGACAATGTTGTAACTGAACCACGCAGATCAGGTAGGGCTATCCAGCCACCTGAGTGGTTTCATAACGAAATCTTCATTCTTGAAGACGATGAACCTGCGCACTACAAGGAAGCGAGGGCGGGGCCCAGCTCAAAGGAATGGCACAAGGCCATGAAATCCGAGATGGAATCCATGTACGAAAACCTAGTTTGGAACTTGGAAGAACTTCCAGAAGGCGTAAAGCCCATTGGTTGTAAATGGATTTTCAAGAGAAAGACAGACGTGGATGGTAACATTACTATCCACAAAGCTAGACTTGCCGCGAAAGGTTTCACGCAAGTTCTAGGAGTGGACTACGCGAGACTTTCTCGCCCATAGCTATGCTTAGGTCTGTTCGGATATTACTAGCAATTGCTGCTTATTTCGATTATGAAATATGGCAGATGGATGTCAAAACGGCTTTCGTAAATGGAAACCTCAAAGAGGATGTATACATGATACAGCCAGAAGGTTTTGTCGTTCATAAAGATGCTGGAAAGGTATGCAAACTTCAAAAAGCCATTTATGGTCTGAAGCAAGCGTCAAGGAGCTGGAACATTCGTTTTGATGAAGTGGTCAAACAGTTTGGCTTCATCAGGAATGACGAAGAATCTTGTGTTTACAAGAAGTTTAGTGGGAGCGCAAAAGCATTTCTAATCTTGTATGTGGATGACATATTGTTGATTGGAAATGACGTGAATTTTCTTAGCGAAATAAAAGACTCATTGAAGAAGAGTTTTTCAATGAAAGACTTAGGCGAAGCAGCATATGTATTGGGCGTCAGAATCTATAGAGATAGATCAAGACGCCTAATAGCGCTTAGCCAAAGCACGTACATTGACAAGGTGTTGAAAAGGTTCAACATGGAGAACTCCAAGAAAGGCCTACTCCCCATGTCACCTGGCACGGTGCTTTGCAAGAATCAGTGTCCTCGGACTCTCGATGAGCGAGTACAGATGAATGATGTTCCATATGCTTCGGCAATTGGTTCTATTATGTATGCCATGCTATGTACAAGACCGGACGTTTCCTATGCGCTAAGTGTTAGCATCCGGTACCAAAGTGATCCAGGATTGGAACACTGGGCCGCAGTCAAGGGTATTCTAAAGTACCTCAAAAGGACCAAGGATTTACTCCTTGTGTACGGAGGTGATGAAGAGCTCATTGTAAGTGGTTACACTGATGCAGGCTTCATGACTGACCCAGATGACTTCAAATCTCAATCAGGCTATGTTTTCATATTGAACGGCGGTGCAGTTGATTGGAAAAGTTCCAAACAAAAGACTGTAGCGGATTCTACGACAGAGGCGGAATATGTTGCAGCTTCAGAAGCCTCCAAGGAGGCGGTACGGATCAAGCAATTTCTTGATGACCTTGGTGTGGTTCCAAGTGCTCTGGACCCGATGGAGATCTATTGTGATAATAGTGGCGCCGTGGCTCAGGCTAGGGAGCCAAGTTCGCACCATAAGACAAGACATATTGAACGCAAATATAAACTCATTCGACATCATGTCGAAGCGGGTTTAGTGAAAGTAGGCAAAGTTCACACGGATCTGAACATGTCAGACCCGATGACAAAGCTTCTACCACGAGCAAAGCATGAGCAGCACCGGATAGCCATTGGTGTTAGGGAAGCCATGTAACTGGATTATGACTCTAGTGCAAGTGGGAGTCTGTAGGAGATATGCCCTAGAGGCAGTAATAACAGTTATTTTGTATCTCCGAGTTTGTAATGAATGTTTATGTTCTATGCTATAACTGCAATGATTCTCGAGTCTGCAATATCCATGAGGCTTGGAGGGAAACTCATGTGCACGTGTGGTATAATAAACGGTAAAATGTATTCCTAGTCTTGCCTCTAAGACTGGCTCAAGTATTGCATGATGATCCTGTTTTCCTGATCATGGGCATGTCTATGCCGGCAATTTTGAGGACACAATGTTAGTAGAACACTTGTGTTGAATCGACCCGAATTGATGTTATGCTATGAGATACATTCGTCACAAGTTAATGGTTAATAACACAGAGATAGTTAATGTTAGCATAATTCCTTAGACCATGAGAGTATCGAGTTCCTTCATACTTGCTTCGTGAACTTTGGGGTTTGTTAAACGTCATCCGTAAATGGGTGGCTATTACGGCAGCTTACGGGTTCACGGAAAAGTATGACAAGTAACGAGATAGCTCAAGATTGGGATTTGCTCCTCTGACGATGGAGAGATATCTCGGGCCCTCTCGGTGTTACGGTATCCATCATCGTCTGGCCAGACACATTGTGATTTGATCACTGGGATGCCGGAACACGGAAACGAGAAAAGAGAACAAAACCGGTAACGAGGTAACTTGCATGGTGGACAAGTTGTTGATCCACGGGGATGCAATAAATCTCACCTCGGGTGTTTGTAATATATCGTGAAGCAACAGGAATAGCACACGGCAACTGGAGGTTCACTCGAATATTCATTCGTGTGGGTATAGGGGTCAATATGGGTGTTCACGGCTCCGATGTTGATCATTGATCGGAAAGTGTTCCGGGTCATGTCTATACTTCACCGAACCTATAGGGTCACATGCTTAAGGGTCATCTATCTGCTGAATACTAGACGGGGAGTCTGAGAGAAAATCACCGGAAAAGTTTCGGACGAAACGGAAACGTTCCGGAGAGAACAATGGAATAGTTTCGGTGAAACTGAAAAGTTGTTTCAGGGTATTCCATTAAGTCAAATTGGTTCCGGCACACACCTGGAAATTCTTGGAGGGTGCCAGAATTGTTCTGGTAACTTCTGGAATTTTTCCGGAGAGAAAACCGAAAATGTTCCGAAGCAGCCGGAACCGCAATGGTAGCTTTTCGCTGAAGAAAAACATTGTTCCGAAATTGTTTCGGAATGCGTTCAAAATTGTTTTAGTGGGTACTGGAATTATTCTAGGCACACAGAAATAATTTGGGATTTATCGGACGCAGAAAAATGTCTTCGTGAATAGTGAAAGTGCTTTATGGATATTTTTTGGAAAGCACCTTTTGGGATATTTTCCAAAAGGCTTCTAGAAGGACTTGGGATCCAAGGAAGCCCCCTCATGGGGGGGGGGGCAAGAGTGGCCGGCCGAGGGAGGTGGAGCTCCAAGGAGCTCCACTTGCCATCCTTCTTTGCTTTATTCTTTTATGAAAAGGCATAAAGTGGGGGTACTTTTGGTATTTTTGAATGCCAACTTTACCCCTTGGCTTTCCTATAAATAGAGGTGAGGGGGCTGCCCCAAAACTCATCCTTGCTCTCATACACATGCCATAGATATTTCTGGCTTCTCTCTCCCTCCCAGCGAAATAGTTTCGTAGAGCCGAAAGGCTGTCTGGGTTCCGGCAGGACTAGTTCTGGACGGCGAAGCCCTGCCGGATAGCTGACACCGTATGTGTGCAACTCCGTAGAGAGATTGCAGTTTCGATCTTTTGCCCGAGGGGCTGTTCGAGTGTCCTCCCAAAGGGCTGTCCGAGTTACCGTTCGGGTTTCGAGGGTCCTCCCGAAAGGCTGTCCGCGACATCGTCCGAGGGACTGTCCGACCGCCTCCCGAAGGGCTGTCCGGCGAGGGAGTACATCCTCGCGGTTGGGAGGTTGTAAATCCTAGCTGCGGGGATCTGCACCGACGATCTACACCGACTCTTCTTCCGCTGCGCTACGAGTCGGTACGGATCAGATCAAACCCTGTATGCAGTCTCCATAGTGATCCTGGGCGTGCTCGCTGTACCGAAATTTTTTGTTTTCTGTCGCGTTCCCCTACAATATCAACATCACACATTGTTTTCTGTATTGCCTCGTCTGTGATAGGTGTAACGACCACACACGCTCTGCCTCCGTAAACCGTTTGCGTTATTCAAGTATATCACACACGCTTTTGCTGCTAGAACCGTTTGTAAAGTTCCATGACCCATTTAGCAAGTTTTAGTTTACTATTAATAATTCCAGTATGAAGCAAAATCACATTTCATATCAAACAGTTGCTTGCCAATTTCATATCAGGCACATAAATATATTATAACATCACAGTACGATAGGTACGTGAAAACAGCACAGTACAACATATAGCTAGTTCACCTTCATAAGCACAATATTAGAACAATATATTCATTTCCCTAATCGACTGATGCATGATCAGCCAAATTAGTCTTCTCCACCTCTACTTTCAGTTCAGTAAGAACCTGTTTTGCACTGACCAACTGGGAAAGTGCCTCCTCCTTCGCAAACACCATCTTAGCAAAGTCTAATATATAAAATCTAAGCTCATTCTCCATCTTCCTCTTTTTTTCCAGTAGCTTGAAATATTCTTCAGCGTTGACAACATTTTCTCTAAGCCTATCTATATTCTCTTCCTCAAACATGCTCCAGAGCTTTACTAGGCACATCTTCAAAGACGGTGGCCACTCTAGATCAACCCACTCCAGGTAAGAACACTTCCGTTAATCCTATAATATTTAAAACTAAATCAGTTACAGTTGTAGGGAAAATGGGTTTCTAGCAACATAGAAAATCACCACATACATATTTTGAAAAACTGCAGAAACACGTTTATTATGACATATCTTCTCAAAAAGTTCAATGTGCAAATGAATTAATTGCTACTGAGACAACAACCAAATTCAGGAACATCACAAGCTATAATTAAGTTCTTAGTCAGGTACTATAATAACAAATTGACCATTTTATGAGGAAGCTAAATATAACTGCAATAGCACAGCGACAGTGTTTCAATGCCATCAAATTAATACTAACAGGTATGTACATGCACAAATTTAATAACATAGAACCAATACCAATAAAGGCCCTCCACTGTGTAGGCCAAAACCGGTGTCAAATCAACTGTTGCTACATTTGGCACCGGTATCCTGCACTACCGAGTCGTTGCCATACGAAAAATTCAGGGAACCGGAGCACCTAGTTGCTCCGATGCCCAGTTCCTTCCTGCCATAAAGTATTAGTATTTTATTGCTTGGCTACTCGGATGTGTGGAGCAAAGTTGGGTGCAAAAACTGCTGAAGCGGTGCCAAATAATTTTCTCAGGGCACCGCTGATGAGATGGCAACAGTTTTAGATACTAGGTAGAAACTTTGACAGTGTCTTAATCACATCCATATTAACATAGCACAGTGACAGTGTCTGAATCACATCTAACAAATGATTTGTAACAACGAAAGTGGGGCTAACCTTCTCTGCACATGCCAGAAACTTCCTCCCACTATCCACAGATTCAAAAGCCACTAACTTCATGCATGGAGATTGATGGTGACAACGAGCAGGCAGATCTTCAGCTACCCCACTCCATTCCTTGCAAGTGATGGTCCTAGGTAGCTACCAGAGGAACAAATGGCTCAATTCGGTCTCCGGGTTAAAATCCTTTATTACAAATCAGAACCCTAAGCCTAGGGGGGCGAGAGAGAGGAGAGAGGCATACCCGGCTGGTGACATACTCGTCAGAGGAGGAGGAACCGCTAGAGAGGTCAAAGAAGACCATGGCGTCCGCGGTGGTCGGATGCGAGACGACGAGAGCGAGGAAAGCAAGCGAGGAAGCGGCTATAGATTGGGAAGGAAGGAAGGAGTAAACAGGGGAAATGTGGCTCGTGGTCGGGGAGAAAAGGGGGTGGGAAGGGGGGGAAGAGTTAGATATTTCGGCGGTAGGCAAAAAAATTCGAAAGGTGGGGGGGGGAGGGGGAACTTGGCGCGCAGTTTCATCGGACACCTTTCACTTTGAACAAATGTGTGCATCACAAACGATTCTTCTGCTTTACGCGCATGCGATGCGTTTGAGCACTCGAATTTTGGTGAAAATTTCCCTGGGTACAGTGCTCATCCACGTCATTGCATATTTAACATCACTTGCTAATTTGAGGGGTACACAAAAGAGCCTACAGCACACGGACCACACTTACTGAATCGAGCAATTTTAGTAATTAAACAGAGCCAGTTGACCTAAATATTGCTCTAACAAAAGACCATCGTTATAAACAAAGGCTAAGTACGCATAATTTAAACAAAGCCGCCGATGCGCCGCCGCCCTATGCCCCGCCGGTGTAAGATGAGATGTCGATGACTTGTCCTGGCGACATGCCTCCGCTGGTGGACTCCGCGTCCCCCAGGCTGAAGTCGTCCGCGTCCTCGTCCTCGTCCTCGGCGCCGCCCTCAAGGGTGTAGTACTCGTAGTAGTGGCGACGCCAGAGCTCGCGTTGGTACTCCACCGCCGATTCCTCGACGGACAGGCGGCTCTCTACCTCCTCCTTAGCCACGCGTAACTCCTCCTTCCGGCGCTCCTCGATCTCTGCCGCCTCCTGCATCTCTAGCTCCCGCTCGGAGATCTCATGAGGAAGCAGGGGCTCCATGGCCTCCGCTGCCGCATCGTCGAAAAGCATCTCCGCCGCCTTTTCGGACGTGGGGTGCATGCTGGATTCCAAGGAGGCCTGGAATATCTGGGCGTGGGCATCCTCGACCTGGGCGTGGATGGCCTCGACCCGGGCCAGGGCAACCTCTGCGGCACGGACGGCTGCTCGAGCGCTCTCGGTGTTTGCAGCCGTTGTTGCAGCAGCTGCTGCAGCCGTCTCGGCTGCTACAGCTGCCCTGTCGGCTACCGCAGACTCCCTCTCGGCGGATGCGGCCGCGCTCTCGACGGAGGCGGAGCCGCTCAGGGAGGACCCGGCGACCGTACGGGCCCTCACGAAGCATCTCCACGGCGTCATTCTTTGTAAGAAGGGGATGGGGAATGGGTATCGGGGACTCGCGGATTCGGGGGTGAACAACGCTTGAGCAGACGAATCCAGCGAAGCTTATGGAGGAAGACATAAAAAGACCCGCGAATTTTCATCGCAAACGGTTCTTATAACCAACTGTGTGCGATGTAGTCCATTTTTTAATTACCTGCGGCAGACTAATTTGGAGTACACTGGCAACAGATGGTGATGGAAATTGTTCGAATTTTTTTGTACCGTTAACATGCACTGATACAACTGTCATGTTAAAATTTGGAATTTTTCAGGGTTCATCTGACCTTTTTAAGACATTAAGTGAGTTCCTAGCCATATAATGGCCGTAATTCAAATTTGAACTGCATGTACATGCAACGGCAAACCATTGCTACTTGTAGTCTGTGTTGGTATTTCCCAGAAGAGGAGAGAATGATGCAGTACAGTAGAGATAAGTATTTCCCTCAGTTAAGAATCAAGGTTATCAATCCAGTAGGAGAACCAAGCAAAATTCCTTGGAAACGCACCTGCACGCACAAGAGCAAACACTTGCACCCAACGCAAATAAGAGGGTTGTCAATCCCCTTAGCGGTTACTTGCAAGGATTAAAACTTATAGAGATAAATTGCTAAACTAAAATACTAATAAAAATAAAAGTAAATAAATTGCAGAAAGGTATTTTTGGGTTTTTAATATGATAAAGATAGACCCGGGGGCCATAGTTTTCACTAGAGGCTTCTCTCTCGAGCGCAGAAACATACGGTGGGTAAACAAATTACTGTTGGGCAATTGACAGAATAGCAAATAATTATGATGGATTCATGGCAATGATCATGTATATAGGCATCACGTCCGAGACAAGTAGACCGACTCCTGCCTGCATCTACTACTATTACTCCACCCATCGACCGCTATCCAGCATGCATCTAGGGTATTAAGTATGAAACAGAGTAACGCCTTAAGCAAGATGACATGATGTAGAGAAGCAAATTCAAGCAATATGAATAAACCCCATATTTCTATCCTTAATGGCAACAATACAAATACGTGTCATGTCCCTTTCTGTCACTGGGATTGAGCATCACAAGATTGAACCCATCACAAAGCACCTCTCCCATTGCAAGATAAATCAATCTAGTAGGCCAAACTAAACTGATAGATAGGAGAGAAATACAAAGCTATAACAATCATGCATAAAAGAGTTCAGAGAAGACTCAAATATTTCTCATGAATAATCTGATCATAAACTCACAATTCATCGGATCCCAACAAACACACCGCAAAAGAAGATTACATCAGATAGAACTCCAAGAACATCAAGGAGAACATTGTATTGAAGATCAAAGAGAGAGAAGAAGCCATCTAGCTACTAGCTATGGACCCGTAGGTCTGTGGTAAACTACTCACACATCATCGGAAGGGCAGCAAGGTTGATGTAGAAGCCCTCCGTGATCGATTCCCCCTCCGGTAGAGTACCAGAAAAGGCCTCCAGATGGGATCGCGGAAGAACAGAGGCTTGCGGCGGCGGAAAGGTTATTTCTTCTGGCTCTCTGGGGGTTTCCCAATATTTCTGAATTTATAGAAGTGGAATTAGGTCAAACGGAGTCACGTGGGCCCTACAAGGCAGCACGGCGCGCCCCCCTGGGGCGCGCCCTAGTGCCTTGTGGAGGCCTCGTGAGGCTTCTGGCCTCCTCCCGAAGCTTCCAGGTGTTCTTTTATCCAGAAAAAAATCTCCAAAAAGTTTTGTGGCATTTGGACTTCATTTGCTACTGTTTCTCTCAAAATTCAAAAACAAGCAAAAAACAACAACTGGCACTGGGCACTAGGTTAATAGGTTAGTCCCAAAAAATGATATATAATTGCATATAAAAACATCCAAGATTGATACTATAATAGCATGGAACAATCAAAAATTATAGATACGTTGGAGACGTATCAAGCATCCCCAAGCTTAATTCCTGCTCGTCCTCGAGTAGGTAAATGATAAAAACATAATTTTTGATGTGGAATGCTACCTATCATGTTTCATCATGTAATCTCTCTCTTACGGTATGAATACTAAGATCCAAGTGATTCAAAGCAATAGTCTATAATTTGATATAAATACATCAATACTCAGGCATACTAATAAACAATCATGTCTTTCAAAATAAAAATGCTAAAGATCCCTACAAAATCATATGACCCTGTCATGCTCCATCTTCGTCACACAAAGTATTTATCATGCACAACCCCGGTTTTAGCCAAGCAATTGGTTCATACTTTTTAACGCGCTTCAGCTTTTTCAACTCCCACGCAATACATGAGCGCAAGCCATGGATATAGCACTATGGGTGGAATAGAGTATGGTGATAGAGATAAATAAGAGAAGTCAAAAAATGGAGAAAGTCTCACATCAACAAGGCTAATTAACGGGCCATGGAGATGCCCATCAATTGATGTCAATGCGAGGAGTAGGGATTGCCATGCAACAGATGCACTAAGAGCTATAAGTGTATGAAAGCTCAACATGAAAACTAAGTGGGTGTGCATCCAACTTGCTTGCTCATGAAGACCTCGGGCATTTGAGGAAGCCCATCATCGGAATATACAAACCAAGTTCCATAATGAAAAATTCCCACTAGTATATGAAAGTGACAAAA
Source organism: Elymus sibiricus (assembly GCA_039707655.1). Classification (NCBI taxonomy): domain Eukaryota; kingdom Viridiplantae; phylum Streptophyta; class Magnoliopsida; order Poales; family Poaceae; genus Elymus; species Elymus sibiricus. The sequence continues at coordinate 111,136,756 of CM077670.1, forward strand.
TAGGAGACTCTCTATATGAAAAACAAGGTGTTACTCTGAAGCCCAAGTGTGGAAAAGGATAGTAATTTTGCCCCTTCTCTCTTTTTCTCTCATTTTATTTTTGTATTCCCTTTTTTTCATGGCTCTTTTTTGCCTCTTTTTTTTCTTTTTTTCAAATTATTTTTTCGTCCGGAGTCTCATCCCGACTTATGGGGGAATCATAGTCTCCATCATCCTTTCCTCACTGGGACAATGCTCTAATAATGATGATCATCACACTTCTAGTTACCTACAACTCAACATTACAACTCGATACTAGAACAAAAATATGACTCTATATGAATGCATCTGGCAGTGTACCTGGATGTGCAATGATGCTAGCGTAACATGTATAAAAATGATGAATGGTGGCTGAGCCACGAATACTATGTCAGCTATATGATCATGCAAAGCAATATGACAATGATTGTGTATGTCATAAAAACGAAACGGTGGAAGTTGCATGGCAATATATCTCGGAATGGCTATGGAAATGCCATGATAGGTAGGTATGGTGGCTGTTTTGAGGAAGATATAAGGAGGCTTATGTGTGATAGAGCGTATCATATCACGGGGTTTGGATGCGCTGGCGAAGTTTGCACCAACTCTCGATGTGAGAAAGGGCAATGCACGGTACCGAAGAGGCTAGCAAATTGCGGAAGGGTGAGAGTGCGTATAATCCATGGACTCACATTAGTCATAAAGAACTCACATACTTATTGCGAAAGTTTATTAGCCCTCGAAGCAAAGTACTACTACGCATGCTCCTAGGGGGGAGGTTGGTAGGAGTTAACCATCGCGTGCCCCCGACCGCCACACAAAGGAAGACAATCAATAATAAATCATGCTCCAACTTCCTAGCATAACGACAGATCATACGTGCATGCTTCGGGAATCACAAACCTTAACACAATTATTCTTACTAAACCACAATTATCTACTAATACCTCCCACATATTACCATCTTAATATCGCAAAACTATTGCAAGGAATCAAATTTATCATATTCAATGATCTACATGAAAGTTTTTATTATATCCCTCTTGAATACCTATCATATCAGGACCAAATTCATAACCCGTGCATATTACCATTGCTATCATGAGACTCTCAAAAAGTTATAAGTGAAGCATAAGAGTGCAACTATTTCTTTAAAATATAACCACCGCCGTGCTCTAAAAGGTATAAGTGAAGCACTAGAGCAACTGCCTAGCTCAAAAGATATAAGTGAAGCATATAGAGTATTCTAACAAATCTCGAATAATGTGTGTCCCTCTCAAAAAGGTGTGTTCAGCAAAGATGACTGTGACAAACTAAAAATCAAACAAAAGCAAACAAACTATTTCACAAGACGCTCCAAGTAAAACAGATATCATGTGATGGATAAAAATATAGCTCCAAGGGAGTTACCGATAGATTGTAGACGAAAGAGATGGCATCCCCAAGCTTAGACACTTGAGTCTGCCTTCAATATTACCTTGGGGTGCCTTGGGCATCCCCAAGCTTAGGCTCTTGCCGCTCCTTATTCCTTTATCCATCGTAGTCTCACCCAAAACTTGAAAACTTCAGCACACAAAACTCAACAGAAACCTCGTGAGATCCGTTAGTATAACAAACAAATCTTAAACTTTTGGTACTGTAGTAAATTGATTCATATTTAATATTGGAATAATGCTACTGTACTCCAAACTTCTCAATGACTCATACCCCCCGATACGATCCATAGATTCATCAAATAAGCAAACTATGCAACAAAAACAGAATCTGTCTAAAACATAACAGTCTGTGAAGATCTATTTAAAAGCCATACTTCTATAACTCCAAAAATTCTGAAACATTAGGAAAACGTAAAAAATTCATATACAAATACTTTGGAAAAATTTCAGATTTTTCTGACGCTCCAGTACAGAACTAAAATTCCAGCACTGAACGCAAAACTTTCTGTTTTCCAAACATCATCAATTATACTACCGTCAACATCATCCCAAAGGCATTACTTGGCACAAACACTAATTAAAATATAAAAACACAATCATAACAGAGGCTATAATCATGCAAACTCACAAAAACAGAAGGTAAAAGCAAAATTTTATTTTATTCATTGGGTTGCCTCCCAACGAGCGCTATCGTTTTATGCCCCTAGCTAGGCATAATGCATAGTTTCAAGTATTGTCATCCTTCAATTTAATTCCATAAGTGGCCCTCCTAATGGATTCATAAGGTGCTATAATTCTCTTTCTAGGAAAGTGTTCCATCCCTTTCTTTAATGGAAATTGAAATCTTATATTACCTTCTTTCATATCAATAATAACACCAATAGTTCGAAGAAAAGGCCTACCAAGTATTATGGGGCAAGAAGGATTGCATTCAATGTCAAGAACAATAAAGTCCACGGGCACATAATTTCTATTTGCAAGAATAAGAACATCATTTATTCTACCCAATGGCTTTTTAATAGTAGAATCCACAAGATGCAAATTAAGGGAACAAGGATCCATGTCGGTGAGACCTAGCACATCACACAAAGACTTTGGTATAGTGGAAACGCTAGCACCAAGATCACAAAGAGCATTACATGCATAGTCTTTAATTTTTACTTTAATAGTTGGTTCCCATTCATCTTGTAATTTTCTAGGAATTGATACTTCCAACTCAAGTTTTTCTTCATGTGCTTTCATCATGGCTTCTACAATATGTTTAGTGAAAGCTTTATTTTGTTCATATGCGAATTAGTCATGGATTGCAACAAGGAAATACACTCAATTAAAGAACAACTATCATAATTAAAGTCCTTGTAATCCAAAGTAGTGGGTGTATTACTATTTAAAGTTTTGACCTCTCCAAACCCTCTCTTTTCATTTTTTTTCGATCAAGATTATCATCCTCCAAGCAAGTGGGACTCCTTCTATCTAAAGTTGACTCTTCTCTAGTCCCTTTTTCATCAAGTTTTATGTTACTAAATAATTATTCAATAGGAGTGACACCAATCATTTTAATATCTTCATCATTACTACGTAATGATTCTGGTTTGGCAGCCATCCAATTTACTAGAGTTGTTTGTTTATCTGAAATTTTTCCTAGTAAATTTTTAGTATTAGCAAGTTGAGCCTGAAGGTTTGATACTTCTCGATTAGCATCTTCAAGTTGTTCATTAATGGCATCCAACAAGCTAGAATGTTCCTTAAGCTCTTCGGAAAAGAATTTGTTTTGCTCAAATTGCGAAGTCATAAAACTCTTAGTAACATTTTCAATTTTAGACAATCTTCTGCTATAGAAACTATCACAAAATTCTTCTAGCGACATAGTGACCGTACTAGCAAACAAGCAAATAAAATATTTTTGTGTTTTTGTTAAAAAAAATTAGAAGTGGGGGAGATGAAAATGAGAGGCAAAGGCAAATAAAAGGTAAATAAAGTAAATGCAAGTGAATGATATTTGTGTGAAGGTACTTGGTAATTTTGATGATGTCTCCCCGGCAACGGCGCTAGAAATTCTTCCTGCTACTTGTAGTCTGCGTTGGTATTTCCCCGAAGAAGAGAGGATGATGCAGTACAGTAGAGATAAGTATTTCCCTCAGTTAAGAACCAAGGTTATCAATCTAGTAGGAGAACCAAGCAAAATTCCTTTGAAATGCACCTGCACACACAAGAGCAAACACTTGCACCCAATGCAAATAAGAGGGTTGTCAATCCCCTTAGCGGTTACTTGCAAGGATTAAAACTTATAGAGATAAATTGCTAAACTAAAATACTAATAAAAATAAAAGTAAATAAATTGCAGCAAGGTATTTTTGGGTTTTTAATATGATAAAGATAGACCCGTGGGCCATAGTTTTCACTAGAGGCTTCTCTCTCGTGCGCAGAAACATACGGTGGGTAAACAAATTACTGTTGGGCAATTGACAGAATAGCAAATAATTATGACGGATTCATGGCAATGATCATGTATATATGCATCACGTCAGAGACAAGTAGACCGACTCCTGCTTGCATCTACTACTATTAATCCACCCATCGACCGCTATCCAGCATGCATCTAGCGTATTAAGTATGAAACAGAGTAACGCCTTAAGCAAGATAACATGATGTAGAGAAGCAAATTCAAGCAATATGAATAAACCCCATCTTTTTATCCTTAATGGCAACAGTACAAATACGTGTCATGTCCCCTTCTGTCACTGGCATTGAGCACCGCAAGATTAAACAATCACAAAGCACCTCTCCCATTGCAAGATAAATCAATCTAGTAGGCCAAACTAAACTGATAGATCGGAGAGAAATACAAAGCTATAACAATCATGCATAAAAGAGTTCAGAGAAGACTCAAATATTTCTCATGAATAATCTGATCATAAACTCACAATTCATCGGATCCTAACAAACACACCGCAAAAGAAGATTACATCGGATAGAACTCCAAGAACATCAAGGAGAACATTGTATTGAAGATCAAAGAGAGAGAAGAAGCCATCTAATTACTAGCTATGGACCCGTAGGTCTGTGGTAAACTACTCACACATCATCGGAAGGGCAGCAAGGTTGATGTAGAAGCCCTCCGTGATCGATTCCCCCTCCGGCAGAGTACCGGAAAAGGCCTCCAGATGGGATCGCGGAAGAACAGAGGCTTGCGGCGGCGGAAAGGTTATTTCTTCTGGCTCTCTGGGGGTTTCCCAATATTTCTGAATTTATAGAAGTGGAATTAGGTCAAACGGAGTCACGTGGGCCCCACAAGGCAGCACGGCGCCCCCCCTGGGGCACGCCCTAGTGCCTTGTGGAGGCCTCGTGAGGCTTCTGGCCTCCTCCCGAAGCTTCCAGGTGTTCGTTTGTCCAGAAAAAAATCTCCAAAAAGTTTCGTGGCATTTGGACTTCATTTGGTATTGTTTCTCTGAAAAGCCAAAAACAAGCAGAAAACAGCAACTGGCACTGGACACTAGGTTAATAGGTTAGTCCCAAAAGATGATATATAATTGCATATAAAAACATTCAAGATTGATACTATAATAGCATGGAAAAATCAAAAATTATAGATACGTTGGAGACGTATCAACCATCATGGGTTGGAAAATCATATTTGTGTCCTTGTGTGCGAGTTAATGCCCTGTGCATTAAATTGGAAGGAATTTTCAAACATATTGGTGACACGGCTTGCACACGAACAGTGAGAACCATGGCTTTTAAATTCCAAAAAATTCAAAAATAATCAAAAATACATGAAACCTTGCTTGATGTCATGAAATTATACCGAGATGCAGTGGTAAAAGAATTGGCCAATTTGACGAAAGTTTTGACACAGACCTCTCACAAATCGGAGCATCTCACGAGAAGACACATGGTTCCGAGTGGGAACAATGCATGTTTGATGACGAACCGGCGCTCGCTTCCTCGTATGACCCTGAATTTTTTTCTACCGTTAACATGCACTAATGCAACGGTCATGTTAAAATTTTGAAATTTTCGGTGTTGATTTGACCTTTTTAAGACATTAAGTGAGTTTCTAGCCATGTAATGGCCGTAATTCAAATTTGAATTGCATGTACATGCAATGGCATACCATCATGTGTTGGAAAATCATATTTGTGTCCTTGTGTGCGAGTTAATGCCCTGTGCAGTAAATTGGAAGGAATTTTCAAACATATTGGTGTCAAGGCTTGGACACAAACAGAGAGAACCATGGCTTTCAAATTCCAAAAAATTCAAAAATGATCAGAAATACATAAACCTTGCTTGATGTCATGAAATGGTACCAAGATGCTGTTGTAAAAGAATTGGCCACTTTGACGAAAGTTTAGGCACACACCTCTCACAAATCAGAGCATCTCATGAGAAGACTCGTGGTTCCGAGAGGGAAGAATATGCATGTTTGATGACGAACCGACAGTGGCTTCCTCTTATGGCTTGGCATTTTTTTTCTACCTTTAACATCCACAAATACAACTTTCATGTTAAAATTTGGAAATTTTCAGGGGTTATTTGACATTTTTAAGACATTAAGTGAGTTTCTAACCATTTAATGGCCGTAATTCAAATTTGAACTACATGTACATGCAACAGAATATCATCATGGGTTGCAAAAATCATTTATGTAATATATTTTCCAACAATACCATGGTAACACGAAATAAGCATTCATGCAAAACATTTGGAAAGAAAATGTAAATATCTGGCAAGACAACTAGTCCCCCCATGATTGGCACTCTGTTTCGCGCCGCGAGGTTTGGAAGGTGAGTGGCGCGGTTATTAATCAGACACGGTTCAGTCTTGGGAACCGTCAGCGATTTATTTCACACAAGGATTTTGATGCAGGAATCGTGTGTAATTCAAGCTACAGTATGATACGTCTCCAGCGTATCATTAATTTTTTATTGTTCCATGCTATTATAGTATCAATCTTGGATGTTTTATATGCAATTATATGCCATTATATATCATTTTTTGGGACTAACTTATTAACCCAGTGCCCCGTGCCAGTTGCTGTTTTCTGCTTGTTTTTGCCTTTTCAGAAAATCATTATTAAAAAGTGTCCAAGCGAGAAAAAAACTTTGGATTAATTTTTTCTGGACCAGAAGAGACCCATGAAGCGTCGGGAGAAGACCAGAAGAGCCACGAGGAGGCGACAAGCCTGGAGGGCGCGCCCAGGGGGGTAGGGCGCGCCCCACAGGCTTGTGGGCCCCTCGTTTCCCCTCCTGACCTAATTCTAGCGCTATAAATTCCCAAATATTCCCAATATACCAGAGAGACAAAAGAGAAAACCTTTCCGCCACCGCAAGCCTCTGTTCTTCTACGATCCCATCTGGAGGCCTTTTCCGGTACTCTGCCGGAGGGGGAATCGATCACGGAGGGCTTCTTCATCAACCTTGCTGCCCTTCCGATGATGTGTGAGTAGTTTACCACAGACCTACGGGTCCATAGCTAGTAGCTAGATGGCTTCTTCTCTCACTTTGATCTTTAATACCATGTTCTCCTCGATGTTCTTGGAGTTCTATCCGATGTAATCTTCTTTTGCGGTGTGTTTGTTGGGATCCGATGAATTGTGAGTTTATGATCAGATTATTCATAAGAAATATTTGAGTCTTCTCTGAACTCTTTTATGCATCATTATTACAGCTTTGTATTTCTCTCTGATCTATCGATTTGGTTTGGCCTACTAGATTGATTTATCTTGCAATGGGAGAGGTGCTTTGTGATGGGTTCAATCTTGCGGTGCTCAATCCCAGTGACAGAAGGGGACATGACATGTATTTGTATTGTTGCCATTAAGGATAAAAAGATGGGGTTTAATCATATTGCTTGAGTTTACTTTGTCTACATCATGTCATCTTGCTTAAGGCGTTACTCTGTTTCATACTTAATACCCCAGATGCATGTTGGATAGTGATACGTCTCCAACGTATCTATAACTTATGAAGTATTCATGCCATGTTTATTATAGTTTTGTATGATTTTGGTGCACTTTTATATGGCTTTTATATGATTTTTATGGACTAACATATTGACCTAGTGCCCAGTGCCAGTTGCTGTTTTCTGCTTGTTTTTTGGCTTTCCAGAAAATCCATATCAAATGAAGTCCAAATGCAGCGAAACTTTTTGATGATTTTTTCTGGAAGGAAACAGACACAGGAAGCTGCGGGGTAGCAGCAGAAGAGCCACAGGGGCCCCACAAGCCAACAGGGCCCGCCACCCCAGCCCCCCAGACGCGCCCTGGTGCCTCGTGGGCCCCCTGTGGCACCTCTTTGCGTGATTCCAACGCTGAAAAATCATATATATTCAGAAACCCCCGAAAGTTAACCTAGATGAGTTTTCACGCCGCCGCAAGCCTCTGTACCTCCACGATCTCATCTACAGCCCTTTTCCGGCACCCTGCCGGAGGGGGGAATCATCACCGGAGGCCATCTGCATCATCCCGGCGGTCTCCATGACGAGGAGGGAGTAGTTCACCCTCGGGGCTGAGGGTTTGTACCAGTAGCTATGTGTTTTATCTCTCTCTCTCGTGTTCTTGATTTGGCACGATCTTGATGTACCGCGAGCTTTGTTAATATAGTTGGATCATATGGTGTTTTCCCCCTCTCTATCTCGTTGTGATGAATTGAGTTTTTACCTTTGAGGTTTCACTATTATCGGATTGAATACTTTTATGGATTTGAGAACACTTGATGTATGTCTTGCATGTGGATACCCGTGGTGACAATGGGGTATTCTATTGGTTCACTTGATGTATGTTTTGGTGATCAACTTGCGGATTCCCGTGACCTTGGGGTGATCTAGGCATAAGGGTTGGTTGCATGTTTTCATTATCTTTTCTGCGATAAGAAACTTTGGGGCACTCTTTGAAGTTCTTTGTGTGGATTGAATATTATGAATCTGAAGTTGTTTTGATGCATATCAAATAATCAACTCACGGATACTTGTGGTGACATTGGAGTATCTAGGTGACATTAGAGTTGGTTGATGTGTATCATATGGTGTTATTCTAGTACGAACTCTAGGGCTGTTTGTGACACTTATAGGAATAGCTCAATAGATCGATCGGAAAGAATAACTTTGAGGTGGTTTCGTACCCTACAACAATTTCTATCTTATGTTCTCCGCTAATAGGAACTTTGGAGTGATTCTTTATCGCACGTTGAGGGATTGTTATATGATCCAATTATGTTAGCACTGTTGAGAGATTGCACTAGTGAAAGTATGAACCCTAGGCCTTGTTTTCAAGTGTTGCAATACCGTTTGTGCTCACTTTTGTTACTTGCTACCTTGCTGTTTTTTTATTTTCAGATTATAAAAACTTATATCTACTATCCATACTACACTTGTATCACCATCTCTTCGCCGAACTAGTGCACCTATACAATTTACCATTGTATTGGGTGTGTTGGGGACACAAGAGATTTCTTGTATTTGATTGCAGGGTTGTTTGAGAGAGACCATCTTCATCCTACACCTCCCACGGATTGATAAACCTTAGGTCATCCACTTGAGGGAAAATTGCTACTGTCCTACAAAACTTTGCGCTTGGAGGCCCAACACGAGTCTACAAGAATAAGTTGTGTAGTAGACATCAGATAGCGGTCGATGGGTGGAGTAATAGTAGTAGATGCAGGCAGGAGTCGGTCTACTTGTCTCAGACATGATGCCTATATACATGATCATTGCCATGAATCCGTCATAATTATTTACTTTTCTATCAATTGCCCAACAGTAATTTGTTTACCCACCGTATGCCATTGTCCAAAAGTAATGTGTTCGAGAGAGAAGCCTCTAGTGAAAACTATGGCCCCCGGGTCTACTTTATCATATAAAAAAACCTAAAAATACCTTGCTGCAATTTATTTACTTTTATTTTATTTAGTACTTTAGTTTATCTATCTACCACTATCAGAATTAATCCTTGCAAATAACCGCTAAGAGGATTGACAACCCTCTTATTTGCGTTGGGTGCAAGTGTTTGCTTTTGTGTGTGCAGGTGCGCTTAACGGAATTTTGCTTGGTTCTCCTACTGGATTGATAACCTTGGTTCTTAACCGAGGGAAATACTTATCTCTACTGTACTGCATCATCCTCTCTTCTTCGGGGAAATACCAATGCTGGATAGCGGTCGATGGGTGGAGTAATAATAGTAGATGCAGGCAGGAGTCGGTCTACTTGTCTCGGACGTGATGCCTATATACATGATCATTGCCATGAATCCATCATAATTATTTGCTATTCTGTCAATTGCCCAACAGTAATTTGTTTACCCACCGTATGTTTCTGTGCTCGAGAGAGAAGCCTCTAGTGAAAACTATGCCCCCCGGGTCTATCTTTATCATATAAAAAACCTAAAAATACTTTGCTGCAATTTATTTACTTTTATTTTAATTAGTATTTTAGTTTATCTATTTACCTCGATAAGATTTAATCCTTGCAAGTAACCGCTAAGAGGATTGACAACCCTCTTATTTGCGTTGGGTGCAAGTGTTTGCTTTTGTGTGTGCAGGTGCGCTTAACGGAATTTTGCTTGGTTCTCCTACTGGATTGATAACCTTGGTTCTTAACTGAGGGAAATACTTATCTCTACTCTACTGCACAATCCTCTCCTCTTCGGGGAAATACCAATGCAGTCTACAAGTAGCAGGAAGAATTTCTGGCGCCGTTGCCGGGAAGACATCACCAAAATTATCAAGTACCTTCACACAAACTATCATCCACTTGCATTTATTTTATTTGCCTTTTTATTTGCATTTTCCTCTAGTTTTCATCTCCCCCACTTCTATTTTTTTTTACAAAAACACAAAAATATCTTCATTTGCTTGTTTGCTAGTTTGCCTGCTTCGTCGCGATGTCTCAAGAAAATACAAAATTGTGTGACTTTTCCAATACTAATAATAATGATTTTATTAGTACTCCTATTGCTCCTCCCACCACTAGTGCGGAGTCATGTGACATTAATGCTGCTTTGCTTAATCTTGTTATGAAAGAACAATTTTCTGGTAGTCCTAATGAAGATGCTGCATCCCATCTAAATACTTTCGTTGAGCTTTGTGATATGCAAAAGAAAAAGGATGTAGATAATGATATTGTCAAATTAAAATTATTTCCGTTCTCACTACGAGATCGTGCTAAAACTTGGTTTTCATCCTTGCCTAGAAATAGTATTGATTCTTGGAATAAGTGTAAGGATGCTTTTATTACTAAGTATTTTCCTCCCGCTAAGATTATTTCTTTAAGAAATCAAATTATGAATTTTAAGCAACTTGAGCATGAACATGTTGCACAATCTTGGGAGAGAATGAAATTAATGATAAGAAATTGCCCAACTCGTGGCTTAAATTTATGGATGATCATACAAAAAATTTATGCGGGGCTAAACTTTGTTTCCAGAAATTTGCTAGACTCTGCCGCAGGTGGTACTTTTATGGAAATTACATTGGGAGAAGCTACAAAACTTCTTGACAATATTATGACAAATTATTCTCTATGGCATACTGAACGAACTCCAACTGATAAGAAGGTAAATTATGTCGAAGAAATTAATACTTTGAGTGATAAGATGGATGCTTTATTGAAATTGGTTGCTAGTAAAAATGCTCATATTGATCCTAATGATGTGCCATTGTCTACTTTGATTGAGCAAAATAATGATGCTATTGATGTGAATTTTGTCTCTAGAAATAATTTCAACAACAATGCTTATAGGGGTAATTTCAATCCTAGACCGTTTCCTGGAAATTCCTCTAATAATTATGGCAATCCTTATGGTAATTCTTATAATAATAATAATAATAATAATAATAATAATAATAGGATGCCCTCTGATCTTGAAAGTAATATTAAAGAATTTATTAATTCGCAAAAGAATTTCAATACTATGATAGAAGAAAAATTGAATAGAGTTGATGAATTGGCTAGGAACATGGATAGAATTGCTCATGATGTGGAAAATCTCAAAACTAAAATTTTTCCACCCAAGAATGATATAAATTAATCTATTAAAGCTATCTATGTCTCCATTAATGAAAGTAAAGAAAGGACCGCTAGGTTGAGAGCTAAGCGAGAATTTCTAGAAAAAGCGATTCCACCCGGTTTCTATCGTAGTAATGATGAAGATATTAAAATGATTGGTGTCACTCCTATTGAATCATTATTTAGTAACATAAAACTTGATGGAAAAGGGACTGAAGAAGAGTCAACTTTAGATAGAAGGAGTCCCAATTGCTTGGAGGGTGATAATCTTAATGATAAAAATGGAAAAAGTGGGTTTGGAGAGGTCAAAACTTTAAATAGTAATGCACCCACTACTTTGGATTACAAGGACTTTAATTATGATAGTTGTTCTTTAATTGAGTGTATTTCCTTGTTGCAATCCATGATTAATAAACCAAATGTATACGAACAAAATAAAGCTTTCACTAAACACATTGTGGAAGCCTTGATGAAAGCGCGTGAAGAAAAACTTGAGTTAGAAGTTTCAATTCCTAGAAAATTACAAGATGAATGGGAACCTACTATTAAAGTCAAAATTAAAGATTATGAATGTAATGCTCTTTGTGATCTTGGTGCTAGCGTTTCCACTATACCAAAGTCTTTGTGTGATGTGCTAGATCTCACCGACATGGATCCATGTTCCCTTAATTTGCATCTTGCGGATTCCACTATTAAAAAGCCATTGGGTATAATAAATGATGTGCTTATTCTTGCAATTAGAAATTATGCGCCCATGGACTTTATTGTTCTTGATATTGAATGTAATCCTTCTTGCCCCATAATACTTGGTAGGCCTTTTCTACGAACAATAGGTGCTATTATTGATATGAAAGAAGGTAATATAAGATTTCAATTTCCATTAAAGAAAGGGATGGAACTTCCCTAAAAAGAGAATTAAAGCACCTTATGAATCTATTATGAGAGCCACCTATGGAATTAACTTGAAGGATGACAACACTTGAAACTACGTCGTCCCGCCTGCATTCTCATCTACATTCTCTCCTCGCTCGCCCCCTCCCCCCTCTCTCTCACAAAACTCTGCCATGGCGCCGACGATCTGCCCACCCGTCAAGGAGGAGGCGCCGCCCCGCGAGGACATCCAGGCGCAGAGCAGCGACGAGGAGGACCCCTACGCGCCACCAGACGAGGTTGCGCCGGAACCCCCAACTTTGGAGTGGTTTTGGGGCTAGTACAATCTTTGTCTGTGGAAAGCGCTGCCGCCGGCTGAGAAAGCCAGGCAAGTGGCATTCAAGAAGGAGTTGGCGGAGGAGCGCGTCAGGGACCAGGCGGCATGTGAAGCCCGTGAGGCCGCCTGGGAAAAGGAGAAGCTGGAGCTTTGGCGGCGGGCGCGTCGACGTGCGGACGAGGTGTACGAAGACGGCCGACACTTCGCCAGGAAGGCCAAAGGCACTAGGCGCCTCATCGCTGAGGTGGGCCGAGAAGCTCCAGCGTGCTACCGACGAGGATCTCCGGTGGGCGCCCAACGAAATGGCAAGATCGTTCACGCGCGTCCGCCAGCAATAGGCAGATCAGCACGTCAAGCGCTGCGAGGCGGAGGAAGCGGAGAACTCCCTCCACGCTGGGAAGCCGCCGTGCACCAGGGAGCTGCTAGCGAGGGGCTGCCAGAATACTAGCCGCATAAGGAGGGATTATTAGTTTTAGTATTGTTCATTTTCAATTTTATGCATTGTACTTAGTAGTTAAGTATGGGATCCCAGTTAAGTATCATCACATATTGTTCGTTTTCGTACTAATTTCTATCTAGCTGTTTACCATCCACATGTACAAAATGGAAAACATACACATTGAAACAGAACAATATATAAGAACGGAAAACAGAGAACACACATTGAAACAGAGCAATAGACAGAGCAATATTATGATTGTTGGGAATACACAGCGATCAACGTCGAAACGACTCAACAAAATAAAACGCGTCCATGACCACCACCCCTGCCTACGGTAGCTCTTGCCTCTACCTGAACTCGTGCAGGCGTTCGTCCAAGTGGTTGACACGCTTGCGGTACATCTGGAGCGCGATCTCGAGCTCCAAGTTGGCTATTTCATCGGAGATCACCAGCTCGAGGATGCGACGGCCATGTTCCTCTACTGCGCCTATGTGGACACCTGGGCCAAGGAGGCGCTCGAGCCTAGCGACCAGCGCGTTGGCATCGAGAGGGCCACGGACAAGGCGAACGGTGCGACCCATGCGAACGGCGCGGCCGGCGTCCGGTGCAAGCACGGCGCGGCCAGCCTCTGGTGCTAGTATGGCGTAGACGGCCTCTGCCCACTCCTGGCGAGGAATGGGGCTACTGATGGGCCGTGTAGCCAGCTGCAACGCCCTATCGACAGCAGGCAAGCGCCGATGGAATCGCTCTTGCTGTGCGGCGCGCCACGCCTCTCGCTCTGCGACGGTCCATCGGTCTCGCTGTGCTGCGAACCGCAGCCTATCGGCGCGGATGTGCCTATCTTGCGCTGCGGGGCACCAACGATCATGTTGTGCGTCGAGCTGCAGCCTCTCGGCGCTGAGTTGCCTTTCTTGATCCGAGGCGCTGAAGCGCCGTCCGCCAAGGGTCTGCTCAACCCTGGCGATGACGCGCAGCACGGCGTCGTCCATCGCGTTGCCGGGGACGCCTTTGGCCTCGACGGGCCGTGGCGCCTGCTCGTTTACCTCGTCGAGGAGGTTGATGGTAGAGGCGGCGCTTTGGTGGGTTGGCATGCTTGCAAAAGGTAGCTAGAGGGGCTATAGGCTGCGCTTGTGCCTCGGTGTGTCGTTGCGCAATCGCTGGGTGGCGGCGGGAAACCGATGGGGAAATGGCGGAAAACGGTGGCGTGTTCATAAAACGGCATCAATTAATGGAAACTTAGCACAGAAGAAAGCGCAAGCTAGCACGACACGTGCGCGCACATTGCTTGCCCACGGGTGTGATCCATATATCTCGTGTGCCCAACAGAGCACACTATTCACACAAAATAATATTGTTATGTACACAGAGAGCATAGATGTTGTGCAAACTGAGCAAATCACATCGCACACGGATTAAACTACGGAACCCGTCGGTGATGATTTCATCACTCGCTGATAATTGTTTACCAGCAAGCGTTTGCTCACAACACACACGGGTTATTAGCAGGAATCGTCTGTGTTGTTATCGGTCTTCCCACACATTTTGGATTACTGACCTGTTTGCTGCGTATCACACACATCTTGTTAAGTTGAACCGTTTCTGTTGTGTTGGGTAATCGCAAATAGTTCATCCGAGTGAACTGCCTGCCGTATATCGCACACACCTTGATATGCCTGAACGTTTCTGTTGTGTTGGGTAATCACAAACAGTTCACCCGAGTGAACTGTATGCCGTGTATCGCACACACCACGAACTGGCTGACCGTGTTTGTTGTTCTGGCTTATCGCAAACAGTTCGTATGGATCAACTGTATGCCACGTATCGCACACGCGTCTCTAATCTGAATCGTTTTTTATGTCTCCGCCATCGCAAACAGTTCGTCTTATTGGCGGCGGTATTTTAAGACACCGTTTGTGATTCATGCATCGCACACAGTTTGGTCGCGGGGTCTCTGATTCATGTGTCGCGTTACTGGTCGCCTGCAGTAGTGATTTTTGCAAAAAAAGAATTTAAATTGTACTTTAGAAGGATGCAAATGTATGCCGTTGGAAAGCTATCGATGAGGTGAACCTTTTTCTTGTAGAACATATTTTGCTATTTTTTGCGATTAAAGAGTAGTTTAAAAATTGTGAGTCTCGAATTGCATTTTATGCATTTTCTTTATGTTGGACCTCATGTGAACTGCATCCGATGAGCTATCGAACTACCGGCAAGATGCAATTGACTGGTTCTGAAACAATGGTACTGTTCGGGGCGAGTGCATTTTCGCATGGAAGAAAGTGAAATGCGTCCCGAAACGATGTGAACTGCTTGATTTTTTTGTCATGTTCTGACCTTTTTTTGTAAACGCGTTTGGACTGCATGGTCGAGGCTAGTGAACTATATTTTTTGTCTTCTTCTAGTTTATTTTATTAACCCACCAGGACTGCAGGGGCGAGGGAGAGTGTTCTGCATGTTTTTTTAGAATTTTTTCGAGTGAACGACAATACTTTGCAAATATGGACTTACGCAGTTAACCAAAAGGACTGCTTTAAAAACAAAATTACAATACAGTCACTAGAATATTACACAAACACCCTTTCGTACCAATAAATAGATTATAATCACATCCAATAACACACCGACAGTAATGTGCATGAGCCCGTCGCCAGCCGGCCACGGTCCATGTGGTCCACTTGCCTTCCTGAGCAAGTCCGACACAAACTGAACCGCATGGCACCAGTCGGTGGACTGCTGACTTGCACCAAGCACTACCCGCGCGATGACCGAACTGCACGGAAGGCACGCCGGCGAACTGAATGGTTTGAAGGACGAGCTCGTTGGGGGAGGTTGGGCAAATCCAAGTGAAAAGGAGAAACCACACATGAGTAGTGGGGTGGAGGTGGCGCATCCTCCTTCTATGGCCGTCATGGAGGGAGTCGTCGACCTCTGTACGGGATCACGATGCCGGAAATGAGTACGCGTCCTGCTAGCGAACTGTTGTTGGGTCGCTCTCGCTTGTCGTCGCGCGACCTCCACGGGTTATGGACGGGAAAGCCGGTGAGACGTTGTCGATGAGGAAGGGGAGAAGTCGAGGGCTAGTAGGAAGGGAGCTCGTTGGGGAGGCCACGCCGAAGCCCGCGAGCGTCACAATGGAGGAATAGGACCAGTGAAGTGTGGCGTGAGCAGATTTTGCGGAAAGGGAGAAGTAGCGGGGCAGCTGGCGCAAATCTCATGGCATCCAAGGCACGGGGTGGCAGTGAAACTCCAATTTATCGCCGGCCAAGTGTGAGATGGGGGAGAGCTCCATCCCGAGCGAAGGTGAATTGGGTCGTGTAATGAAGGTGAGGCAGAGTGGGGCGGAGGGATGCCAGGGTGGCGCATTTTGGTGGCGCACGACGGCGGGGTGATGACCCACAAGTACAGGGGATCAATCGTAGTCCTTTCGATAAGTAAGATTGTCGAACCCAACGAGGAGCAGAAGGAAATGATAAGCAGTTTTCAGCAAGGTATTCTCTGCAAGTACTGAAAATAGCGGTAACAGATAGTTTTATAGCAGGATAATTCGTAACAAGTAACAAGTAACAATTGTAACTAAAGTGCAGCAAGGTGGCCCGATCCTTTTTATAGCAAAGGACAAGCCAGAGCGGTCTCTTATATAAAGCAAAGCATTCTCGAGGACACATGGGAATTATCATCACTTTCATCATATGTTTATTTGATTCGCGTTCGCTACTTTGTTAATTTGATATGTGGGTGCACCGGTGCTAGGGTGCTGTCCTTACTTGAACAAGCATCCCACTAATGATTACCCCCTCTCGCAAGCATCCACAACTACGAAAGAAGAATTAAGATAAATCTAACCATAGCATGAAACATATGGATCCAAATCAGCCCCTTACGGAATAACGCATAAACTAGGATTTAAGCTTTTGTCACTCTAGCAACCCATCATCTACTTATTACTCCACAATGCCTTCCCTTAGGCCCAAGTATGGTGAAGTGTCATGTAGTCGACGTTCACATGACACCACTAAGAGAATCAACAACATACATATCATCAAAATATCGAACGAATACCAAATTCACATGATTATTTATAACAATGCGTCTCCCATGTCCTCAAGAACAAATGTAACTACTCACAAATCATATTCATGTTCAAGATCAGAGGGGTATTGAGATCTGAACATATAATCTTCCACCAAATAAACCAACTAGCATCAACTACAAGATGTAATCAACACTACTAGCAACTCACAGGTACCAATCTGAGGTTTTGAGACAAAGATTGAATACAAGAGATGAACTAGGGTTTGAGATGAGATGGTGCTGGTGAAGATGTTGATGAAGATTGGTCCTCCCACGATGAGAGGATCGTTGGTGATGTCGATGGCTTCGATTTCCCCCTCCCAGAGTGAAGTATCCCCGGCAGAATCGCTCCGCCGGAGAGCAAAAGTGCTCCTGCCCAAGTTTTGCCTCGAGACGGCGGTGCTTCGTCCCGAAAGTTCTCTCCTTATTTTTTCTACGTTAAATGGCTTCATATAGCAGAAGGAGGGAGCCAGAGGCCAGCTGTGGGCCCCACAAGGCATCAGGGCGCGCCCTGGGGGGGTAGGCGCGCCATGTTGCCTTGTGGGCAACAGGTGCCCCCCCCCCTCTGGTATTTCTTTGCTCCGGTATTTTTTATATATTCAATAAAAAATCCTCGTGAAGTTTCAGGTCATTTGGAGCTCCGTAGAATAGGTACCTCTGCTGTAGCTTTTTAGTTCCAGAATTCCAGCTGCCGGTAATCTCCCTCTCCGTATAAATCTTGCAAATTAAAAGAGAAAAGGCATTAGGATTGCATCATCAAGTGAAATAATGACCAAAAACATTATAAATATCAATAGGAAAACATGATGCAAAATGGACGTATCACGGGGTGTCGGGCGCTCGACAACGCAGTGGCTTGGATGGGCGACGGTGGTTTAGAAGGTGGGGAGTTTGTGGACAGGGTGGGGAGAAATTGGGGTAGCGAAGGAAGCAAGGGTGGGGTTCGTGGTGTTTTTTTCTTTTTCTACTCATTGGGTACTGTTGGGTTTGGTTCAGGGGTTGGGCTGGATTGGGTTCGTTGATCAAGAGTAGTGCAGAAGTACTTTTTAAGTAGTGCTCCCTCTGTAAACTTTTATAAGACCTTTTAGATCGGTACTTTAGTGATCTAAAAGGTCTTATAAATTTTTACAAAGGAAGCATGTATCCTATTTTTAGCATACTCCTTTCTACGTACAAATGTATACCTATTTTACAAATAAAATAAAAACGATGGACTCACTTATAATTTGTTCATGTCTCACTTTAAAGTATCTTATACATATTATATGAACATACTAAGAATTATATAATATATATATATATATATATATATATATATATATATATATATATATTGATAGGGATTGACTATTCGTCACCCTGGGTGAGTAATAGTTATTCTTCACCCCCCTTTATTTTAACGTCAATGCACCGTAATTTTACGTTCCGTAAATTTTGTCTTATTTCAGACGTAAAAAGAGAAAATAAGAAAATATAGAATCGTCGTAAAAAATATTTTATGTTTCGTCAAATTATAAATGTAAAAACATAGTGTAAAATGTACATAAAATGTAATTTTTTTGGTCTTATGACCTATACCTTTTTTCCTTATGCCAAATTTTAAGCAGTGAATCAATATGAATGTAATTATTTGTATTTTAAATATAATTTATTTATAAAATGATCGTAAGATTACCTCGGGTGAAGAATAACTTATATATATATATATATATATATATATATATATATATGCGAATAATATATTTTTTATTATGATTAAAAACTTTGTAATATTGACGATATATATGCGGTGATAATCAGTGTATGCGGTTAATATTCAAATTACCGTTCACAACTATTTGCTTTACTATTCGTTACTATTCCAATTATTGGTGCTTGTCTGGCTATTAATTTGGCTAATATTTGCTTATATGCAGGATCAATTAGCTGGTTGCCGAGACCAACGAGACGGCCAGTTTGTACTGCGGATGTTGTGAAGTCCTTCTTGGTACTCACCATATTTGTCATTATGTTGCTTCAGATGTAGCTAATTATGTTCACTTGATGGTTTTTATTGCAAACTTATGGGTTAAATTCTTATCGTCTTCCCAGGCAGTTTCACCCGAAGGGAACACTTCTCTACGGCCACAAGGTTCTCATTCAAACGCCACTCTGGGCTACACAGAGAACTACACACGCAGAGGTTTCTCCTATATGATCCCTACAATAAGAACTCTTCCCATAAATTCATAAATAAAAATATCAAGTGAAACCAAGAAACTACATCATTTCCACAACATAATTTACATATGGTTTTCCCTTTCGGGATACCCCGAAGGGATTACACACAAACTAAGAAAATTACCTTGATATTCCTTCCTGGTGGATATCTTACAATGCTCTCGATATGTGGCTAGTACAACTGGTGGTGGTGGTGCTACTACTAAGGAAGCTCTGACTCTTCTCAGCTCGATTGCTTCTTGCTTGTCTGAAGTGTTGTTTCTGCCTGTGTCTCTTGCTCTGAGGCAAGCGCTTCCTTTTATAGGCGCGAGGGAAGCACCGGATAAGCTTCACCCCTTTATTTTAATATGCCATAGCCTCGTGAGCTGGCTTCTAGACCATGGACGTGCATTTCTTCAGGAGTTATTGTTGCTTGGACACATTCGAGAGAGTGCCCGACAAGTAGATTCCTTCATGGCCTCAATGGACTTTCACGTGGTTGCTTTCTGAAAAGCATTCACGTGGGCTTTGTCCCTTGACGAATAATCTACTGGCCTCCAGTGTCTTCTAGCATATGAGTAATATCATGCACAGATGATACTTACTCATGTTGCTGTCTTCTTTTCTTACTCACACCGTTGGCTTGATCTTGAATTCTGCCTTCTTCGATGCATGTGGCCATGCCAAAGCTTTTTTTTGTGTGTGGGGGGGTCTTCCCCGCCAATATAATTGATAACACCTTATCAATATTCGGGTTGCTTCAATATTCGGAGATATATATATATATATATATACACACACACACACACACACACCACACACATTATTACATAGTATATGAGACGTGGGTGTAACTACAACCAATTGTGGTAGTTACCCTCAAGTCTCATATATTATCGTGTGATAGTATATATACTATTTTATCATTCTAAGTATATTCATATATTAGATTTTAGATTTTACAAAATGAGTTATATGAAAGAATTGCATGAGAGTCCATCATTTTAGTATATTTTAAAAATACTTTCATATTTGTACGTGTAAAACAATATACTAAAAAATAGTGCATACTACCTAAAAATTAGTATATATGCTACCAAAATATTCATATATATCACATACTACATGTATATACTCTTCGGTCTGACAGATACTACATACAACATATAAAACTCACATGAGTGTAACTACCACCAGGTGATAGGAAACATTTGTATATATAAATACGAATATATATACATATATATATATATATAATAAAGTTCATTTTTATATGGTTATGGTGTATAAAATCAGACATCAGTGATATTACCAGTGATGTTTCTTATTTGTGGAACTTTAGCTTTACAGCTGGAGAAGTCGAAGACCTCCAAACATTGGGCAACCTCTAATCTGAGACGAAATTATACACGGAAGTGGAATTTTTGTGCCAACATTATTCTCATGTTGAAACGCACCAGCTAGCAATCTACAATGTTTTTCCATGAATGATGTTTCTCCCTATACATATTGAAACAAGATAGTATCATCTTCTAATATCTTTTCGAGCTATTGCTTGCTATTGTATTGCCATTTTTATGAGCTTCCAAATTGAAACATATTTTTACGAGATTTGGCAAACTTGTACTGCATCCTCGCATATACATATGAGGTTTTTTTCAAAAACTTTTGACCTTGCAAATGTTTTGTTTCTGAATATTTGAAATAAAGGCATCACTGAAGGCACCAAGAGCACCAAAAGCGCAACCAAAGTATAGTGTAGTACAAAACATAAGTAAGGGCATCTTCAAGGGTAAACCTCAAACAGACACCTTCAATTATTCATGGACACGCCCGACGTTTCAACGGACAACGGGAAGGGCGCCGACCATTCAATGCTATAATCCAAAAATCCCCTACTTGTCCAGCCGTTGTCCAATGGAGAGAGGAGAGAGAAATATAGAGAGGAAAAAGTGTGTTTGTCGTGAGGTCATATTTTTTACCGAAGTCGGCAGGAGCTCTGCTATTGCATTAAGTAGAGGGAAAAATTGTACATCAGTTGTTACCAGCTTACAGAGTAGCCAAGGGGCTAAACAAAGAAGAAAGAAAAAACACAAAAACTATCCTCGGGCTCATCAGTTAGCCTTCCACTATTACACAAAGGGGAACTACTCCCTCGCCTCCTTAAGGAGGCACAGGTCAGTCTTAGCAAGTTTGCTTACCTCTCTAGCAGAGAGACACAAATTTTGAAACACCCTTCTGTTCCTCTCCTTCCAAATGCCAGCCAATGTAGCATGCAACTGAAAGGCATTCCAGCCTGCGCCGCTTTGGCGTGATGCAGTTGAGCTTGTGCTACCAAGAAGCCATCGAGGTCGAAGACGAACCAATCACGGACACTTCAGGATTAGAAACTGATAAGGTCATATGACACGTTCGAACCCCCCCCCCCCCCCCCCCCCCCGCCGGTTTCCTCAATTTTAAGCCGTGTTGGAAGATTTTGAACACCCAGACATGTCCGTAAACAAAAATAAGGAATAACATTAAATTGCAAAAAGTATCAACCGGACAAATAAGGGCGAAATCAGGGGTCCGCATGGGAGATGTTCTAAGCCGCTCTACCAAAGATAAGTTGAACCCGGCTAAGATAAACTTAAGTAAGTAAAACTAAATGTAGCTGGATATCATAATATATAGTACTCCCTCCGTCTCATAATATAATATCGTTTTGCAAGCTGCTTTAGCTTGTAAAAACATCTTATATTGTGGGACGGATGGAGTATGTTTTAAGCCGCTCTAGCAAGGGAATAACGTTGAATTCACAATCTTTTCTCTCTCCGTATATATCATCATGTTGTCCTCGAAGAAATTCCGTTGTCGTTTTCCTCACTTCACTTGCAGGCTCCTATGCAGAGACAAGTTGGAGCCACTGGCAAGTAGCAGCAACCACTAGTAACCTCTGAGCAATGGATACTGGGACAGATTCCTCCTTCCACTCTTATCTTCTTGAGTTTTCAAATGTTGTATGCTCTCTGCATGATCACTTTTTGTGCTAGCTATAGGTAGTGCCACTGGAGAGTGGAGTATCTTGTCCTTGTATAGCACTTAAAGTTTGGTAAGCACAGATACAGATCTTCGTCGTAGAGAAATGGTCTCTCTTTTCCTGCCGTCTGGATACTTCTGAAAAGGAAACAGTAGTTTATATCTGTACATTTTGTAGCATGTATTCTACCGCTGATGATATTTCAAGGGTGCATGCCAGACTAGAGTTCGCTAGGTCTTCAGAGAAACCTTCCCTCGAAACAGGCGCAAAAATTGTCCATAAGGTTTTATTATTTTCTGTACACAAAAAAGTACTAATGTTTTAGATATGTTTCAAGTCAAACTTTGAAAGTTTTGACCATAAATAGTGTTTCGAATATTTGGACAGTGAACCAGAAAAAATACTATTGCTCAGTTGGTCTACTTATCCACGGAAAGATAGGCTTTGCAAATTGTGTTACGGCATCTCCAATGCTGACCCTTAAATTTGATCCGGCATCTGTCCACGGACAGGGGAGAACCAGTTCGCGGACACTGATGTGGGAGGCGGCCATCCAACGCTGCTCGCATACATTTCATCCGCTGTTTGAACTAACCCGTCGAAATTCATGCAAACACGGCGGATTTCTTTAAAGTTTGGATATAATTTATATAAACGGATGATTTTTCGACCGTTTTACTAAAAACTATATTAAAAAAATAAACCCTATACCGGACAACCACCTCGTACGTGTGGCCGCCTTGTCGTGCCGCACCGCCGTCGCCGTCCGTGCCGTCGTCGTCGTCCCTCCAGCGGCGCAAGGCGGTCGGAGGGCCGCGGCAGCCTTGTCCGGCGGCTGCCTGCCGCTCGCGGAGGAGCCGCTCCGCCTCCTGCTGCGCGTGGTGGAGGGCTGCCTTGGCCACTGCTGACGGCGCCGGCGGAGCCCTGGCGGCGGCCTTGCCCCTGTCAGCGTTGGTGGAGCAGTCGCTAAGCAACCACTCCTCGCCGATCATGGCGAGCTCGTCGTCAAGGCAGCGACCGTCTCCACTGTGGTGACGCAGCGGTCGAGCGCCCACGCGGCAGCGAGGTTATGGTCATTGCGGACCCATTCCGGCGCCACATCGGTCTTCGCGAACGCGGAGCGGCGACCGGTATTGCGCCGGTCGTACCTTGCCTGCTGCCTCGCCGCACGCTCCTCCTCGGATATGGTGGCCCTCGAGCCGGAGGCACCGCCATAACCGCCTCCTCCGAGGTAGTGGAGGAGGCGGCCACCCGCCTTCGTGATCGCGGGCGGCACCTCCTCCTTTATCATGCGGCGGTGGTGGCGTGGTGGCGACGAGGGCCCGTTGATCCGCGCATACCGGCTGTGCGGCGGGGGCGACGCCGGCTCGTCCTTGACGCGGCAGAGGCACTGGGGGAACGCGGGCTCCTTCTTCACGCGACCTCCGATGTGGAGGCCGCGGTTGCGCGCCGGGGACGCCGGTTCACCGTTCACCCGCCGGAGTGGGGATGCCGGCTCCCGCTTCACGCGGACGCGTGTCGGGAACGGTGGCTCCTCCTTCACGCGCCCCGGCGATGGTGGCGCCGGGCCCATCTGGCGAAGCGAGCGCTCCATCATGATCTCCATCTGATGGACGAATTCTTCATCCGTCAGAGCGGCCTCCTCGAGGAGACGGGTCGCCGCTGCAGCTGTTGCACCTCCTCGTCGTCGAAGGAGATGACTATCTCCTTGCCGGAGGAGCCCGCTGTCGTGGATGCCGATGGGCCCGGAGAGCGAGGGCGGCGGCGCCAAGATCTGCCTGACGAGGAGCTTCCACCGCCCCTGGGCTCTAGGAGGAAAAAGGGCTCGGGGTCGGTGTCGGGAAGGGGGAGGGGAGTGTGGCTCTGTGCGTCACCGGCGCACATCTTAAATAGCCATGGCCAGGCCAGGCGAAGGGGCGGTTAGCCCGCTTCAATGCGGCGCAGCGGCTCGAGTTGGTTTCTCGGGATGCGGTGTCCGCATTGAAGCGGTGACGCTTGAGAGGTCACGTCCGTCTGCGCCGCCCTCCCGCCCGGTCAAATCGCGGTCATCAATGCCAGCCGGCGCATGCTCTGGTCGCGCATGAATGCGGAGCGGCAAGCGGCACAGGCGTTCGATGGAAAGCGCGGGAGAAACGGGTGGGATATTTTGGTGGGCCAGGGCAATCAGAAGCAGGCGTGGCAATGGTCCGGACACCGGCAAAGCCCCCCTAGTTTGTCTCCGGTTTGCGGGGGAAAACACGTTCGTACCGTCAAGCGGACCGATCGATACAGGCCCGCGTTGGATGGCACAACACATCCGAACCGCGTGGTCCGAACGTATGCGGACGGTTTGAGGATCGGCATTCGAAATGCTCGTAGTAGCTGTATACACAGTCTCCCGATCTTTGACCACGTAAGTAGTTGTGTGCATACTCTCTCTCTGGTGTACTATATTTACACAAGCGTACACCGTTGCGTACTTGAAAAAGTCTCATATGCATGGTACTTACACCATATGATTAGTATGATATGTACTGCTCCTTCTTCGGCCACGGCTTAGGGTTCTCCCAATGCATTGACTCTTAACGCGCCATTCTAGTTAGAGAAAAAAAGACAATCGCCTCAATGCATTGTATCTTAGGGCCGTATCTAAGTGATATTGTATTTGATTAGTTTAAGGATCTTTTTTGCATCTCGACATTGTGGCCTTGTTATGGAGAGAAGAAAGGAAGAGAAAATAAAAAAAATATGCCACGAAAGATCAGAGCATTAATTACACTGCACGGAAAAATGAGCTAAGAGTCGTATCTTAGCTGAGATACAACTCCACTCTCTTCTTTAATTACAGTTCCACATCAGCATTTTGCCTATGATAACATGTTAAGAACCAAACATTAGGAGTGCCCTTATGGTTAGAGACCACTATGTACGTTACATGGTTGGAACCACACAGATAACACCATGTGTAGGACTTCAGAAGCAAACAAGGGAGTGTCCACCAGCTTGCTCAGCTGCTTGCCAGCATGATCGATACCCAAGATGAGGTTTCTTAAATTTTGTTGAAGTTGTCTTAGTTCTTTGGACTTGTTTTGTTGATGTGTTTATTTGCACCGGTGATGAACTTTGATGCCCAATAGATGTAATCTACTGCAATATCCTCTTGTAAGCAGCATGTTTATTCTTAATTATTGTATGTTGCTTCCAACCATCCGTTAATGGGCTGAACAAGCAATGGTTAACAACTGAAAGAACCACGAGCTGCTAACGGGACGAAATAACCACGACCCACTAACGAACCAAAATAACCACAAGTCGCATACATGTCGAAATAACCACGGGCCACAAACGGACCAAAATAACCATGAGTCTCAAATGAACCGAAAGTATTACAAGCCTCAAGTGAGCCAAAATCATGCCAAAAGATCCATGGGCCGGTAACTGGCCAAATCCACACTGGCCACAAATGGACCGTATGGACTCAGCTGGCAATGGGTTGTCTGCACGCAGGCCATTAGCGGGCCTTCCATGGCCCAAAACCATTAAGACTTGACTAAGGCCCATGTGCCTTAACAAAGGCTTAGAGTGGGCTAGCCTTTTTAACTCAACGGGCCTCCAATGGGCCGAATGACACCTGTCGTCCTGAGAAAGGTGCGGTTGGGCCAATGGGCACATGACACTTGTTCCAGTTAGTAGACTGAAATGGCATTTCCCTTCCTAAGTGATTTTGGTGTTGATGACAACGCAATTTTTGCAATCTAACTGTGTGCTTGAGCTATACCATAGGAAAGGTTTCTTACATCCAAGGTGTTAGGCTTGGCAGCATATTGCTCTAACTTCACTTTTCCAAAATCTCTCTAATAATCCACTCCTATGACAATGAGGAGATGAGCACCGCTACCACAAAAGATATAGTCAAGTAAGAGTCCGAACACCATCCCCTAACCAGACCTCGATAGAATTCGATGTTGCCAACGGGTAAACATAAACCGGATGTGGCTGGCCAATGTGGTGGCATCGATCCATAGCTTGCAAATCCATTTGAAGATTCTGTAGAACAAAGCAAAGATTTAGCATACAACAACCATGAAAGTTGAACTGAACGCAAGCATAGTACCAAAGAAAATCAACTCGAGGTCAGTTTCCAGCACGGGCAGGGCGGACACGCCGACGTTCTCCAAGCACAGCCCCAGGACGGACTCCTCGCACACCTCGTCCAGCGGTCAATGACAGGTTAGGGGAGCGAAGGAAGAAGAAATAAAATGGGAGAGCATACTAGCGCGAAGGAGGTCGTAGTTGTACAAGTCCTTGCGGAATGAGGAGGGAGCCGCAGATGGCTGCCATGGGAGAATGGGCTTTGGTGACGGGAAGATGGGCTTCGTGTCGTCATTCGCCGTCACTTCTTTGATCCGTGATGGCCATCAACGTTCGCCTGGGCGTCCGCCTCTCAAACGCCTGAGGAACCTCCTCATCAGACTATCAGATGGGCGAGCTTCCTGTCTCACGGCGGATCGGCGATGCTCGATGTGGTGGCATAGGTTGGTGAGACGGCTGGATAGAGAAAGGGGTAACCTTAACCCTAACCGCGACCCCAAACTTGCCTATTGATGACCCACAAGTATAGGGGATCAATCGTAGTCCTTTCGATAAGTAAGAGTGTCGAACCCAACGAGGAGCAGAAGGAAATGACAAGCGGTTTTCAGCAAGGTATTTTCTGCAAGCACTGAAATTATCGGTAACGAGTAGTTTGATAGCAAGATAATTTGTAACAAGTGACAAGTAGCAATAGTAACAAAGTGTGCAGCAAGGTGGCCCAATCCTTTTTGTAGCAAAGGACAAGCCGGAACAATCTCTTATAATAAGTAAAGTGTTCTCGAGGACACATGGGAATTTCATCTAGTCACTTTCATCATATTGGTTTGATTTGCGTTCGCTACTTTGATAATTTGATATGTGGGTGGACCGGTGCTTGGGTGCTGTTCTTACTTGAACAAGCCTCCCACTTATGATTACCCCCTCTCGCAAGCATCCGCAACTACGAAAAAAGAATTAAGATAACTCTAACCATAGCATTAAACATATGGATCCAAATCAGCCCCTTACGGAATAGCGCATAAACTAGGGTTTAAGCTTCTGTCACTCTAGCAACCCATCATCTAATTACTACTCCACAATGCATTCCCTTAGGCCCAAAGATGGTGAAGTGTCATGTAGTCGACGTTCACATAACACCACTAAGAGAATCAACAACATACATATCATCAAAATATCGAACGAATACCAAATTCACATGATTACTTATGACAAGACTTCTCCCATGTCCTCAAGAACAAAAGTAACTACTCACACATCATATTCATGTCCAAGATCAGAGGGGTATTAAATATCATAATAGATCTGAACATATAATCTTCCACCAAATAAACCAACTAGCATCAACTACAAGATGTAATCAACACTACTAGCAACCCACAGGTACCAATCTGAGGTTTTGAGACAAAGATTGAATACAAGAGATGAACTAGGGTTTGAGATGAGATGGTGCTGGTGAAGATGTTGATGAAGATTGGTCCTCCCACGATGAGAGGATCGTTGGTGATGTCGATGGCGACGATTTCTCCCTCCCGGAGGGAAGTATCCCCGGCAGAATCGCTCCGCCGGAGAGCAAAATAGCTCCTGCCCAAGTTCCGTCTCGAGACGGCGGCGCACCATCCCAAAAGTCTTCTCTATATTTTTTTCTAGGGCAAAATGACTTAAATACCATAAAATGGGGGCCAGAGGCTGTCCAGGGGCCCCACGAGCCACCAGGGCGCGCCTGGGGGGGTGGCGCGCCCTGGTGGCTCGTGGGCACCTGGGTGGCCCCCTCTGGTACTTCTTGCTTCCAGTATTTTTTATTTATTCCAAAATAATTCTTCGTGAAATTTCAGCTCATTTGGAGATGTGCAGAATAGGTATCTCTGACATAGCTTTTTCAGGTCCAGAATTCCAGCTGCCGGCAATCTCCCTCCTTGTGTAAATCTTGCATATTAAGAGAGAAAAGACATTAGAATTGCTCCACAAAGTGTTATATTGATTAAAAACACTATAAATAACAGTAACAAAACATGATGCAAAATGGACGTATCAACTCCCCCGAGCTTAGACCTCGCTTGTCCTCAAGCGAAAGCCGATATCGATAATCATGTCCACATGTTTAGAGAGAGAGGTGTCGATAAAAACAAAATACAGAAATAGTAGCATCATGATCATTATTATAACATCAATATTTATTATCATAGAACTTCTCATGAGCAAGTTACAATTCATCACAACAATGAAGTATAAGGCATAAACTTTCTTGAAAACTAACAAACTATGTTCTCAGTCAACAATGCAATTGCAATTCATCATATTTTCAGGAAGGATCTCATGTAGGAGCTTTTTAGCAAGTCCACATACTCAACCATCATTTAGTCTTCTATGATTGCTAACACTCACGACATATATATGGAGCAAAAAGTTTCAGCCAGACACATAGAAAGATAGCGGCTTATAATTTCGCCTCCCAACTCGTTCACCTCAAGGGTGATGTCAACAATAATAACTCATGATCACTCATATCCAACTGGATATATATGCCTAGATCTTTCCCCACCACATGATGCTTACAAAAGAGAAAAATAAAAAAGGAATAGAGGAGAACACTATTGACTCTTGCATAAAAAGTAAATACATGAAAGCAAAAGATAGGCCCTTCGCAGAGGGAAGCAGAGGTTGTCATGCGCTTTTTGTTGTTGGATGCACAAGCTCTTAATGCAAAGGAACGTCACTTTATATTACCCCTTGTGATAGCAACCTTTATTATGCAGTCTGTCACTTTTATTTCTTTACCATCACAAGTTCGTATAAAGCTTATTTTCCCTTACAATAAAAGTTCAGACATATTTAGAGGCAATTTTTATTGCTTTTTGCACCGATGACAACTTACTTGAAGGATCTTATTCAATCCATAGGTAGATATAGTGGACTCTCATGACATGAAACTGGGTTTAAGGGTTTTGGATGCACAAGTAGTATCTCCACTTGGTGCAGATTTTTGGCTAGCAAAGGTATTGAGCAAGCACCACATGTTGGAGGATCTATAACAATATAACTTCTATGTGAATATAAGCAAACATAATTCATTACGTTGTCTTCCTTGTCCAACGTCAACAATTTGACATAAAATACTTAATGGGGGCTCACAATCATAAAAGATGTCCAAGATAGTATATTTGCATGTGAATCTTCTCTTCCCTATTAATTCTTTCATGAATTGCATCATTGACTATTGTTATGTTTGTTAACTTCCAATAAATTTTACCACTTATACTTTTCTTTATGTAATGTCATTACTTTCCATAAGATTAGCATATGATCTTTTTCATTATTTTCTTTGCTAAGATTGAAACATGAAAGTAAAGAAGAAAAAACTCAAACTTCTCTTTATTATATAACTCTCAGCTCGATTACATATATAAATAGATTACGAAACTAGCACTCGAAAATAGATCATACTAAACTTTTATTCAACTAGACCACGAAATAACTAAGGATCGAACTAAAATAGGTAAAGATGATAAAAGTGATGGTGATACGATACCGTGGCACCTCCCCCAAGCTTAGCACAAGCCAAGGGGAGTGTCCATACCCATGTACTCAAGTGTCCCTCTTCGGAGATGGTGGTGGTGATGAAGTGGTGGGCTTGTTCCTCACGGCATTAATTAGGATCTCCTTTAGGCTCTGGATTTCCCGAAGAACATACTGTATCATCTCTGTATTCCTTTGGACTTCAGCCATAATATGCTTATTCTCTGGGTCCCAAGCGTTCTTTCCTGCATCACTTTCACTTGGACGAGAGATGTCCCAATTGGAGGGTATGTGCATACGAGGAGTATTCTCAATCCCATAATTGTGAACTAATTTATGAAAATTGTTCCGATGTAACCTGTGTAAGGGCCTTCTAGGGGGAAGCCCTTCTTGTACCTCTGGATTCCCATGGCCTGAAGTGCTTCTTACGGCTTGGTGCGGGTTCGGAATTGTGGAGATGCCGGCAAGGGTTCCCCTCTCGGAAGCCGGAGGATGGACCTCGAGCGAATCTCCATCATCTTCATGCATGGTAACTTCTCCTTCCTCCCCCCCTCCTGAGCTCCATCTGCATCAACCAAGCATCGTCTCCCACATTGTTGGATGTGACATCCCCAGATTACTAAACAGTAGTTATGCTAATTAGCCATGCCAAGTCATCATCATTAAGCCCTATAAAAACAATCAAGAATAATCCAACTTCAAATTCAAATTTTAAAAAATAAAGTCAAAATTAGTAATTATCCAAACAGTAGAATAAAAATGTTCATAATATTGCATATAATCTCAGAGCGATTATAAAAATAAAATCAACATTATTTAAATTCCCAAATTGACCATAACAACCAAAAACAGTAGCTAAAACAATTCATTTAATGCATTTCCATTTGACCAAAATTTAAACAAAGTCCAACACCCACCAAACTTTTTGTGGCATTGTCTAATAATGCAAGGTTAAATAAGTGACCAGTTACATATTTTACAAAACTCATTTAGTGGCTCTAAATAAACCAAGACAGAAATGAAAAAGGGAAAACAGAAAAAGAAATAAAAGAAAAGGAAAATGGCACTGCTCACTGGGCCTTAGGCCACAGTAGCCGGCCCAGCCCGCGTCCACAGTCTTCTTCACCTGCTCCCGTCGCCGTGTCACGGTGCCCGTGGCCGCGCCCGCTCGTTCCGGCCGCTGCCCGCCACAGCGATGGAGTGGGTGGGCGAGGGGATAAGGCCGAGCCTCCCCTCGGCCCCCTGGACGCCGCAGCTCTCTCTCCCTCACTCTCCATCGCCACTGCTCTCCTCTCCACCCTCACCAGTGCGCCACCGTCGCCATGCCGTTGCTACACCATGGCCGCCGTGCCCTTCTCGCCGCCTTGCCGTGTCAGTCAAGTCCGCCGTCATCGATTACTTCCTCCCCGACCTCTCGCTCGAGCCGGGAGCGCCTCCTTTGTCGGGATTGAGTCATCGATCAACTCGGACCCGCCGTCGATCTCCTCCAACTCCGGCCGCCTCCCCTGCGCTCCCGTTCACCCGAGGGGCCTTCTTGAGCCCGCACGGTGAGTTCTGCCCCTCCTCCCTCCTTCTTCCGCTCTTCTCCGCGCAGTAGTCGCCGCTTTCACCGTGCCCGCACGCGTCGCCGCACGAGCTCGTCGCCGGCACGTCTCCGGCGACCATTTGGTCACGCGGTGATGTCCATAGTCACCGCCGCGACGAGTAGAGCCCGGTAGTCCCCCTAGCTAGCCCGGTTTCCCGCTCAAACGACGTTTCCGTCCTCGGCCGAACTCCAGCGGCTGCTGACCTCATCGCCGGTGCCTTTTTCCGGCCACCCACGCCCGTTCCGACGCCGTAGATCGACGCGGGGTGGAATGCCCGTTCGAACGTAACCGGAATCGCGCGAAACGGTCCACCACAGCGGATTCCCGCCGCTTGCTGTGGTTCGGCCGCCGTGGTTGAGCTCGCCGGAGCTTTTTTCCGGCGACGCCGCCGACGTGGCCGACCTCTGGGCCCCATCCCGAGTCGCTGCCAGTGGGGTCTAGGGACCCAGTTAACCCGTTGACTGAGTCAACAGGCTGACTTGGCAGGCCCAGTCACTGACTGGTGGCCCTAGTTGACTGGTCAACCGGTCACTCACTGACACGTGGGCCCGTCTAATTAATTAACTAAATTACTATTTAAACTAACTGTTAACTAAATGTGACACTGACAGAAGGGCCCCACTAGCTAATTAAGTTAGTTAGTTAAAACAACCCTCTATTAAATAACTCTGTCTATGACAGGTGGGGCCCACTGGTCAGTTTGACCAGTCAAGTCCACGGTTGACTTGCTGACGTCACTCTGGCATCATGATGACGTCAGGTGCTACTGTTTCGGATAAGTCCAGTTTAAATAATTAAAATAATTCCAGAAATTTTAGAAAATAGTTTAAATCTTTGAAAAATCATAGAAAATTAACCGTTGCTCGGATCGAAAAACTTTCTACATGAAAGTTGATCAGAAAAACGAGACGAATCCGAATATGTGGTCAAAATGCTTGACCATCACTCCTAACTACATGAACATGGAACCTTCCCCTCTGGTTCAGTATTCTGAAATCCGCCTAAACACCGGGAAAATATCCCTGATAGTTTCCCGCTTCGTCTGATACGTGTAGCCTTGCATTAGGTCACCTCTAACGCTGCTTTTTGCCATGCCATGCACTGTGTTGCATTTGATTGCTTTTATTCATTGTTTCTTCCCCCTCTTCTCTTCCGTTAGACACCGAGACCGACGCCGCCCAGCAGGACTGCTACTCCGTCGACGACCCCTCCTTTGCCGCAGAGCAACCAGGCAAGCAACCCCCTTGACGCATGCCTATATCACCTATTCTTTCTCCCTCCTGCTTGCATTAGAATTTGCTGCTGCTGTTGATTTATCCTATTCTGATGCATAGCCTGTCCTTGTAACTGTTTTTGATACTTCACCTGATATCCTAAATGCTTAGTATAGTTTGGTTGGTAACCCATTTGTGGCCCTCTTCCTTGTCCTAGTTGCCCCGTTTAGTTACCAGTGCCCCGATCGATGAGATCGACGGGCTGAGACCTGCACATCACTACACAACCCCCTTAGTTGCTCGACTCCGCAGAGCTAATATCGAGTGCCGAGGGTGATACCTCTTATCTCACTCCTGATGTGCCTCTGTGGTACAGTTAGTCAGTTGTGGGATACGGGGGTGATTCCTCTTCCACCACCTCCGATGAAGCTTCTGTTGAGCAACCCCTCAAGTGTGAATCCATCGAGGGTGATTCCTCCGGGTTCACCTTGACGGTAGCATCGAGTGGGAATCCATCGAGGGTGATTCCTCGGATTGCCCTCTTGATGTTACGGACACACGGTTACCTTTAACTGTTGCCCCCTTGTACTATTGTTGCGGGACTGAAGGGACAGGCGGTACCACCCCGGTAGAGGTGGACCTGAGTTCCCGACAGTCCCTTGTGGAGTCGGGTTGACCTGGAGGGCACCCGCGAGATAATTACGTGGCGCGGCCGGGCAGGCAGAGACCGCCCTAGAGAGGGATGGGCCTGACCCTTGTTGCACTTCCTCGAGACGGGGCGACAGGAGTACTGATCGTCACCGCGAGCTCCTAATAATGCACTAACGGATTTGCGTATTGATCTGAGTTGGCCACTGGCCTATACGCACTACCACCACGCGGGATAATGGATTAATGGGGCCCTCGGCGCCGTATGTATCAGCCGAAAGCTCTGTCAGATGTCCAGTTCAGCATTGCGGCACGGCTGGGCCGGCGCCATCCATGATAGAGGTGGTACCGAGATTCGCCCTGCTCGCAATGACCCGGAGTGCAAAGGGCGATGGGCCCAGGACCCCTGAGCACTTAGGATGTAGACCGGCGGGGACCTCTCTGCTGAGCTCTAGGTAGGGCTGCGGTGTGTCGATCAGCCGAGGCCGGGCATGACCTAGGAAAGTGTGTCCGGCCAGAGTTAATCGAGCGTGTTGGGTAACAGTAGTGCACCCCTACAGGGAAGATTATCTATTCGAATAGCCGTGTCCACGGTAACAGGAAGCTCAGTGTTGTATCCCGATCTACTACTACTTGAACTGGGTACTTTTGATTAATTGGAAGCTCCGGGATCGCTTTCTCGTAGGGAGTCGAGGAAGGATCCCTAGGCTTTGCTACAACATGCTTGCTACTTTAATTATGTACTAATCTGCACTCTTCTTATGCTGCAAGACCGCTGAAGATGCTAGTCTTCGATAGGCTAGGCCTTTCCCCTCTATTCTGGCATTGCTGCAGATTAGTCCACCGTTACAGCCTTTCTTTGATACAGATGCATATGTAGTTTAGATCTGATGTAAGTCTTGCGAGTACTTTGGATGAGTACTCACGGTTGCTTTGCTTCCCCTTTTCCCCCATACCCGTTTGCTGCGACCAGATGATGGAGCCCCGGAGTCAGCCGCCACCGCCACGACTACTACTACACTTTTGGAGGAGCCTACTACTATGTGGAGACCGCTGACGACCAGGAGTAGATAGGAGGCTCCCAGGCAGAAGGCCTGCGCCTTTTCGATCGTTGTCGTTGTTTTGCCTCGCCTTCTTAAGGCATTTTCTGTTTATCTTTTATATCTGTACTCAGATATCTGATGCTTTCGCTGACGCTTGTATGTGCAAGCTTATGTATTCGAGCCCTCGAGGCCCCTGGCTTGTAATATAAAGATTGTATTATTTTATTTTTGTGTAGAGTTGTGTTGTGATATCTTCAAGTGAGTCCCTAGGCTTGATCGTGCGCATTTGCGTGTATGATTAGTGCACGATTAAGTCAGGGGCGTCACAAGTTGGTATCAGAGCCGACTGCCTGTAGGAAGCCCCTTTCCAACTCCTTGGCCGAAGTTGAGTCTAGTCTTTCCAAAATGATTTTACTAACATGGCTGTGTGGCTTTCGGGCCCACGTCGCCAATGGGTGGTATTAGGATCTTTTATTCCTCGTCTTTACTCTGGGACTCTGAATCCTCTTCTATTCAGGTTAAATGATTTTGCTGACTCTAACTTTAGGTTCTCGTAATCACATCCACCCGGAGAGCTGGATTGCCTGCAACTATTCCTTTCCATTGATCTGCTTAATCTGATCATCACATTTTCCTTTCCATTGGTCTGTTTAACCTTTCTCGTAATCTAGCTTTTATCGGAGCAGTGATAATTCCCTGCTTAAATCAACACCCCCAAATAAAACCTTGTCATTACTGTTGTTCACATTCCGGTAACCACCGATGGACGAGAACCTTGCCTATTGGTCCGCCTCGTTTTAACGATCAGGAAAATGGTTCTCTTCGCTCCCCGCCCTTGGTACCGACGTTGTTGCCAACATAGCTGACAGACTTTCCTCTGACACGTCTTGTTGTCGGGACCGCGCAAGATGTCACTGCCTTTCCACGCTTAATCGACACTCACCACAGTTCCACAGGATCGAAACCTGACTCTCCTATACATCCTTGATCCCGCAGATACCCCTTACCTCCACCTCTTAAATCTCGGGATGAGATTTCTTGTAGTGGGGGAGATTTGTGACATCCCCAGATTACTAAACAGTAGTTATGCTAATTAGCCATGCCAATTCATCATCATTAAGCCCTATAAAAACAATCAAGAATAATCCAACTTCAAATTCAAATTTTAAAAAATAAAGTCAAAATTAGTAATTATCCAAACAGTAGAATAAAAATGTTCATAATATTGCATATAATCTCAGAGCGATTATAAAAATAAAATCAACATTATTTAAATTCCCAAATTGACCATAACAACCAAAAACAGTAGCTAAAACAATTCATTTAATGCATTTCCATTTGACCAAAATTTAAACAAAGTCCAACACCCACCAAACTTTTTGTGGCATTGTCTAATAATGCAAGGTTAAATAAGTGACCAGTTACATATTTTACAAAACTCATTTAGTGGCTCTAAATAAACCAAGAAAGAAATGAAAAAGGGAAAATAGAAAAAGAAATAAAAGAAAAGGAAAATGGCACTGCTCACTGGGCCATAGGCCAAAGTAGCCGGCCCAGCCCGTGTCCACAGTCTTCTTCACCTGCTCCCGTCGCCGTGTCACGGTGCCCGTGGCCGCGCCCGCTCGTTCCGGCCGCTGCCCGCCACAGCGATGGAGTCGGTGGGCGAGGGGATAAGGCCGAGCCTCCCCTCGGCCCCCTGGACGCCGCAGCTCTCTCTCCCTCGCTCTCCATCGCCACTGCTCTCCTCTCCACCCTCACCAGTGCGCCACCGTCGCCATGCCGTTGCTACACCATGGCCGCCGTGCCCTTCTCGCCGCCTTGCCGTGTCAGTCGAGTCCGCCGTCGTCGATTACTTCCTCCCCGACCTCTCGCTCGAGCCGGGAGCGCCTCCTTCGTCGGGATTGAGTCGTCGATCAACTCGGACCCGCCGTCGATCTCCTCCAACTCCGGCCGCCTCCCCTGCGCTCCCGTTCACCCGAGGGGCCTTCTTGAGCCCTCACGGTGAGTTCTGCCCCTCCTCCCTCCTTCCGCTCTTCTCCGCGCAGTAGTCGCCGCTTTCACCGTGCCCGCACGCGTCGCCGCACGAGCTCGTCGCCGGCACGTCTCCGGCGACCATTTGGTCACGCGGTGATGTCCATCGTCACCGCCGCGACGAGTAGAGCCCGATAGTCCCCCTAGCTAGCCCGGTTTCCCGCTCCAACGACGTTTCCGTCCTCGGCCGAACTCCGGCGGCTGCTGACCTCATCGCCGGTGCCTTTTTCCGGCCACCCACGCCCGTTCCGACGCCGTAGATCGACGCGGGGTGGAATGCCCATTCGAACGTAACCGGAATCGCGCGAAACGGTCCACCACAGCGGATTCCCGCCGCTTGACGTGGTTCGGCCGCCGTGGTTGAGCTCGCCGGAGCTTTTTTCTGGCGACGCCGCCGACGTGGCCGACCTCTGGGCCCCATCCCGAGTCACTGCCAGTGGGGTCTAGGTACCCAGTTGACCCGTTGACTGAGTCAACAGGCTGACTGGGCAGGCCCAGTCACTGACTGGTGGCCCTAGTTGACTGGTCAACCGGTCAGTCACTGACACGTGGGCCCGTCTAATTAATTAACTAAATTACTATTTAAACTAACTGTTAACTAAATGTGACACTGACAGAAGGGTCCCACTAGCTAATTAAGTTAGTTAGTTAAAATAACCCTCTATTAAATAACTCTGTCTATGACAGGTGGGGCCTGCGCCTTTTCGATCGTTGTCGTTGTTTTGCCTCGCCTTCTTAAGGCATTTTCTGTTTATCTTTTATATCTGTACTCAGATATCCGATGCTTTCGCTGACGCTTGTATGCGCAAGCTTATGTATTCGAGCCCTCGAGGCCCCTGGCTTGTAATATAAAGCTTGTATTATTTTATTTTTGTGTAGAGTTGTGTTGTGATATCTTCAAGTGAGTCCCTAGGCTTGATCGTGCGCATTTGCGTGTATGATTAGCGCACGATTAAGTCGTGGGCGTCACATTGGAGGAGGAAGAAGACATGGTGCCTAGCCTCAAAATCTGAAAAAAAACAGTACGAAACAAGAACAGAAGAGATTTCTACGATACGGTGGTCAAAACGTTCAGGAGTATATATGAAGAATTTTTATCTTGCAAAACAAGTAATCCAAGAGAAAACGGAGTCGGGAAGGCTCATGTGGGCCCACGAGCCACCAGGGCGCGCCTGGGGGGGTGGCGCGCCCTGGTACCTCGTGGGCACCAGGCGGGTCCCCTCGGTTGTTTCTTATTTTTGTATTTTTTCTAATATTCCAAAACTGGCAGAAAATATTTTTATGGAATTTTTGGAGTCGGTTTACTTACCGTATCACATACCTACCCCTTTTTAGGGTTCTGGAGCGTTCCGGAAGGTCTCTCTTATGTATTCCTCCGGTGTAATATTTTCAATAATATTAGTTTCAACATTAATGGGGGTACCTGAAATATAGTTCTTAATTCTTTGCCCATTCACCTCTCTCGGATTAGTGCCTTCGGAGTTGTTTATTTTGATGGCTCCGGAGCGATAAACTTCTTCGATGATATACGGTCCTTCCCATTTAGAGAGAAGTTTTCTTGCAAAGAATCTCAAACGAGAATTGTACAATAGAACTTGCTCACCCACTTTAATTCCCAT
Source organism: Elymus sibiricus (assembly GCA_039707655.1). Lineage (NCBI taxonomy): Eukaryota > Viridiplantae > Streptophyta > Magnoliopsida > Poales > Poaceae > Elymus > Elymus sibiricus. Next base: position 111,174,872 of record CM077670.1, read on the forward strand.
TTTTGAATTCTTCTATCATGCCACCTTTTAACTTTTTCTTTAAACAATTTGGCATTTTCATAAGCCAGGGTTCTCCATTCATCTAATGAGCTAATATCAAATAACCTCTTTTCTCCAGCAAGTTTAAAATCATAATTGAGTTCTTTAATTGCCCAATATGCTTTATGTTCTAACTCAAGAGGTAAATGACATGCTTTTCCATAAACCATTTTATAAGGAGACATACCCATAGGATTTTTATAAGCAGTTCTATAAGCCCATAGTGCATCGTCAAGTTTCTTAGACCAATTCTTTCTAGATCTATTAACGGTTTTTTGCAAAATTAATTTTATTTCTCTATTGCTCAATTCTACTTGACCACTAGATTGAGGGTGATAGGGAGATGCAATTCTATGGTTGACATCATATTTAGCAAGCAATTTACGGAATGCACCATGAATAAAATGTGAACCACCATCAGTCATTAAATATCTAGGGACTCCAAACCTTGGGAAAATAAATTCTTTAAGCATTTTAATAGAAGAGTTATGATCAGCACTACTAGATGGAATAGCTTCTACCCACTTAGTAACGTAAACAACAACAACTAAAATATGTGTATACCCATTGGATTTAGGAAAAGGTCCCATATAATCAAATCCCCAAACATCAAATGGTTCAATAGCAAGTGAATAATTCATAGGCATTTCCTGACGTCTACCAACATTACCAATTCTTTGACATTCATCACAAGACAAGACAAACTTGCGTGCATCCTTGAAAAGAGTAGGCCAATAAAAACCAGATTGCAATACCTTATGTGCAGTTCTGTCTCCCGCATGGTGTCCTCCGTAAGCCTCGGAATGACACTTCCGTAGGATTTGTTCCTGTTCATGCTCAGGTATACAACGTCTAATAATACCATCTACTCCTTCTTTATAAAGATGTGGGTCATCCCAGAAGTAATGTCTTAAATCAAAGAAGAACTTTTTCTTTTGTTGGTATGTGAAACTAGGTGGTATAAATTTAGCAACAATATAATTAGCATAATCCGCATACCATGGAGTATTACGAGAAGCATTTATGACAGCTAATTGTTCATCAGGAAAATCATCATTAATAGGAAGTGGGTCATCAAGAACATTTTCCATTCTAGACAAATTATCTGCTACGGGATTCTCAGCTCCCTTTCTATCAGTAATATGCAGGTCAAATTCTTGTAGCAATAAAACCCACCTAATGAGTCTAGATTTAGCATCTTTCTTTTCCATAAGATATTTAATAGCAGCATGATCGGTGTGAACAGTTACTTTAGAATCAACTATATAAGATCTGAATTTATCACATGCAAACACAACTGCTAGAAATTCTTTCTCAGTAGTAGCATAATTTCTTTGGGCACTGTCTAGAGTTTTACTAGCATAATGGATAACATTTAACTTCTTATCAACTCTCTGTCCTAGAACAGCACCAACAGCATAATCACTAGCATCACACATAATTTCAAAAGGCAAGTTCCAATCAGGTGGTTGAACAATAGGTGCAGTGGTTAAGGCTTTCTTAAGTGTTTCAAAGGCTTCTAGACAATCATCATCAAAAACAAATGGAACATATTTTTGCAAAAGATTGGTAAGAGGCCTAGAAATTTTAGAGAAGTCTTTAATAAACCTTCTATAGAAACCAGCATGACCTAGGAAACTTCTTATACCTTTAATATCTTTAGGACATGGCATTTTCTCAATAGCATCAACCTTAGCTTTATCAACTTCAATACCTCTTTCAAAAAATTTATGCCCCAAGACAATACCTTCATTCACCATAAAGTGGCACTTCTCCCAATTCAAGACAAGATTAGTTTCTTCACATCTCTGTAAAACTCGATCAAGGTTGCTTAAGCAATCATCAAAAGAAGTTCCGTAAACGGAAAAATCATCCATGAAAACCTCAACAATCTTTTCACAAAAGTCAGAGAATATAGCAGTCATACATCTTTGAAAGGTAGCAGGTGCATTGCATAAACTAAAAAAAGGCATACGTCTATTAGCATAAGTTCCAAAAGGACAAGTAAAGGTGGTTTTCTCTTGATCGGGTTGTGATACGGGTATTTGAGAAAAACCAGAATAACCATCTAGGAAACAAAAGTGTGTATGCTTAGACAATCTTTCTAACATTTGATCAATAAAAGGCAAGGGGTAATGATCTTTTCTAGTAGCTTTGTTTAATTTTCTAAAATCAATTACCATCCTATAACCAGTTACAATTCTTTGTGGAATGAGTTCATTTTTATCATTAGGAACAACGGTAATGCCTCCTTTCTTAGGGACACAATGAACGGGACTTACCCATCTACTATCAGCTATGGGATAGATTATACCTGCTTCCAGGAGCTTTAATATTTCAGTTCTTACCACCTCTTTCATCTTAGGATTTAATCGTCGTTGGTGGTCGACAACTGGTTTAGCATCAGGCTCCATATTAATTTTGTGCTGACATAGAGTGGGACTAATGCCCTTAAGATCATCAAGAGTATATCCAATAGTAGCTCGGTGCTTCCTCAGAGTTTTAAGTAATCTCTTTTCTTCATGCTCTGAAAGGTTAGCACTAATAATAACATGATATATCTTCTTTTCATCAAGAAAAGCATATTTCAAAGTATCAGGCAATTGCTTCAATTCAAATACAGGATCACCCTTAGGCGGAGGAGGGCATCCAAGAGTTTCAACAGGCAAATTGTGTTTAAGGATAGGTGGTTGATCAAAGAACATCTTATCTATTTCATTTCTTGCATTCATATGCATATCATTTTCATGGTCTAGCAAATATTGTTCTAACGGATCAGTAGGAGATACGGCAATAGAAGCAAGACCAATAATTTCATCTTTACTAGGCAATTCTTTATCATGAGGTTGTCTACGAAACTTGGAGAAATTAAACTCATGAGACATACCACCAAAATTAACACTAACAGTTTCCTTAGTGCAATCAATCTTGGCATTAACAGTATTCAAGAAAGGTCTACCAAATATAATGGGACAAAAATCATCTTGTGAAGAACCGAGGACTAGAAAATCAGTAGGGTATTTTATTTTTCCACACAAGACTTCAACATCTCTAACGATCCCAAGTGGTGTAATGGTATCTCTGTTTGCAAGCTTAATAGTAACATCAATGTCCTCTATTTCAACTAGAGCAATATCATTCATAATCTCTTGATATAAGGTAAACGGAATAGCATTCACACTAGCACCCAAATCACATAAGCCATGATAACAATGATCTCCTATTTTAACTGAGACAATAGGCATGCCTACTACGGGTCTGTTTTTATCTTTAGGATCTGGTTTAGCAATTCTGGCTGCTTCATCACAGGGGTAAATAACATGCCCGTCTATATTATCGACCAAGAGATCTTTAACCATAGCAACATTAAGTTCAACTTTAATTTGTTCAGAGGGTCTAGGTGCTCTAATATTACTTTTGTTAACCACAGTTGAAACTTTAGCATGTTCCTTAATCCTAACAGGAAAAGGTGGTTTCTCAATATAAGCAGTAGGCACAACTGGATCAGCATGGTAAACAATTGTTTCTTCTTTAACATTAACGAGTTCTTCTTTTAATTTAATAGGTGGGTGATATTTAAACCACTTCTCCTTAGGGAGATCAACATGAGTAGCAAAGGATTCATAAAAGGAGGCTACTATCTCAGAGTCAAGTCCATATTTAGTGCTAAACTTGTGAAAAGCATCGGTATTCAAAAAAGATTTAACACAATCGAATTCAAGTATTATACCTGACTCATTACCTTTGTCAAGTTCCCAATCTTCAGAGTTGCATTTAATTCTTTCCAGAAGATCCCATCTGAATTCAATAGTTTTCTTTATAAAGGAGTCAGTCGAAGAAGAATCGAGCATGATTTGATTATCATGAGAAAGCCGAGCATAAAAAATTTGTAAGATAATTTCTTTTGAGAGCTCATGATTGGGGCATGTGTACATCATGTACTTAAGCCTCCCCCAAGCTTGAGCGATGCTTTCTCCTTCACGAGGCCAAAAATTATATATATAATTCCGATCACGATGAACCAAATGCATATGATAAAATTTCTGATGGAATTCCAGTTTCAATCGGTTCCAGTCCCATGTATCAGTATCATCACATAGCCTATACCATGTCAATGCCTTTCCCTCCAAAGATAAAGGGAATACTTTCTTCTTAACTCCATCTCCGGATAAACCTGCAAGCTTAAACAATCCACAAATTTCATCCACATATATCAAGTGCATATCAGGATGTACTGTTCCATCTCCTGCATAAGGATTAGCTAGCAGTTTCTCTATCATACCCGGAGGAATTTCATATGAAATATTTTCAGTAGGTGCAGTAGGTTGAGGAGCAACTATTTGTGCTTCCGGTCGAGGTGAAGATACCCCGAACAAACCCCTCAAAGGATTACTTTCCATAGTGACAAGTGACAGTAAATTTCAGCACGTAATATAAATGTTTCCTTACCAAATTCCACTCACCAAAGGCGTTTCACTCCCCGGCAACGGCGCCAGAAAAGAGTCTTGATGACCCACAAGTATAGGGGATCAATCGTAGTCCTTTCGATAAGTAAGAGTGTCGAACCCAACGAGGAGCAGAAGGAAATGACAAGCGGTTTTCAGCAAGGTATTTTCTGCAAGCACTAAAATTATCGGTAACGAGTAGTTTGATAGCAAGATAATTTGTAACAAGTGACAAGTAGCAATAGTAACAAAGTGTGCAGCAAGGTGGCCCAATCCTTTTTGTAGCAAAGGACAAGCCGGAACAATCTCTTATAATAAGTAAAGCGTTCTCGAGGACACATGGGAATTTCAACTAGTCACTTTCATCATGTTGGTTTGATTCGCGTTCGCTACTTTGATAATTTGATATGTGGGTGGACCAGTGCTTGGGTGTTGTTCTTACTTGAACAAGCCTCCCACTTATGATTACCCCCTCTCGCAAGCATCCGCAACTACGAAAGAAGAATTAAGATAACTCTAACCATAGCATTAAACATATGGATCCAAATCAGCCCCTTACGGAATAGCGTATAAACTAGGGTTTAAGCTTCTGTCACTCTAGCAACCCATCATCTAATTACTACTCCACAATGCATTCCCTTAGGCCCAAAAATGGTGAAGTGTCATGTAGTCGACGTTCACATGACACCACTAAGAGAATCAACAACATACATATCATCAAAATATCGAACGAATACCAAATTCACATGATTACTTATGACAAGACTTCTCCCATGTCCTCAAGAACAAAAGTAACTACTCACACATCATATTCATGTCCAAGATCAGAGGGGTATTAAATATCATAATAGATCTAAATATATAATCTTCCACCAAATAAACCAATTAGCATCAACTACAAGATGTAATCAACACTACTAGCAACCCATAGGTACCAATCTGAGGTTTTGAGACAAAGATTGAATACAAGAGATGAACTAGGGTTTGAGATGAGATGGTGCTGATGAAGATGTTGATGAAGATTGGTCCTCCCATGATGAGAGGATCATTGGTGATGTCGATGGCGACGATTTCCCCCTCCCGGAGGGAAGTATCCCTGGCAGAATCGCTCCGCCGGAGAGCAAAATAGCCTATGCCCAAGTTCCGCCTCGAGACAGCGGCGCACCGTCCCAAAAGTCTTCTCTATATTTTTTCTAGGGCAAAATGACTTATATACCAGAAAATGGGGGCCAGAGGCTGGCCAGGGGCCCCACGAGCCACCAGGGCGCGCCTGGGGGGGTGGCGCGCCCTGCTGCCTCGTGGGCACCTGGCTGGCCCCCTCTGGTACTTCTTGCTTCAGTATTTTTTATTTATTCCAAAATAATTCTTCGTGAAATTTCAGCTCATTTGGAGATGTGCAGAATAGGTATCTCTGACATAGTTTTTTCAGGTCCAGAATTCCAGTTGTCGGCAATCTCCCTCCTTGTGTAAATCTTGCATATTAAGAGAGAAAAGGCATTAGAATTGCTCCACAAAGTGTTATATTGATTAAAAACACTATAAATAACAGTAACAAAACATGATGCAAAATGGACGTATCACCTATCCCCTCCTTAGCGCTTCCCCGAGATTGGGGACGGAAAAACCAACGGTTCATGACTCATTAAACCGGGTGCGTGGTGAGAAAATGGGTGAGAGGTAGGATAACATGGGAGGGGTGCAAGAGAGTCGGAAGAAAGAACGACGTAAGAGCAACTCCAATAGCTCCTATAAAAAACTTCCTATAAAAGTTGTTTTACGGGGTGACTGTATAATTAAGGAGAAGTTTTCTAACATCTACTTTTCTCAATTCCCGTAAAACTTCTTCTCATAATTTCCTTTTTCCCAATTTCTCATTAAACAACGCTGAGGCCCACAAGTCAGTGACATGGCATGGTGACGGCGGCGGGAGCAGTGAGGCGGGGACAGGGAAGGCGCAACGGCGGTGGTGGCCGGCGGCGCGACCTGACAACGAGAGGCGTCGCGGCAGTGTGGCCTCGCTGGGGAGGGGAGGAGGCGGGGCTGCGCGGCCTCTCAGCGTTGGCGGCGCGACCTGGCAGCGAGAGGCCTTCCGGCGCTGCGACCTCACTGGCATGGGAGGGGGCGAGGATGCACGGCGTCGCAGCGACGGCGCGACGTGGCATGACGGTCACAGTGCGAGGGTGTTTAGCGTGAAAGTTCAGGCGGTTATCTGTACGCCAAAATTATACAGGAAGACCATCTTCTCGTAAATATAAAGAACGAGATAGGTGATTATACGGGATCCCATAAATTTTTATTGGGTTTATTGGAGTGTTGGAGGGTCTTTTTTGCCTCAATAAACGTAAACAGTAATCCTTCCGTCGCATAATATAAGATCTTATTATATTTAATATACTCACATATTGGATATTATATTATAGGACGGAAGAGTAGTTTTTTTTTTTGACCCGATGGAGGAGTAATTTGTTTAAGGATACGGGAACTATAGTGGCTCTAAGTTGGGAAACAGAACAGAGATAGAGATTTCGTGCCATCCCAAATGGAGTGCTCCCTCTGCTCCAATGACAAGTGGGTCCCACAATGTCAGGAAGAGGAAGGCTGTGGCCTGCGGCGGGACACAGGCAAAGTTAGTCAGGATCCCAGCGGTGTCATCCTCTTCCTTATCACCATCACTCACGCTGAGTTAGCGGCACGCCCAAGGAAGAAACGGAGAACCAAAACAATGGCCGCTCTCCGACACCTCGCCGGCGCCACCCACAACCACCGCATCGCGGCCAACTCCTCCTCCCTCTTCGATCTCCAGCGGCCGCCTTCCTGCCTCGCCGCGGCGCGACCCCTCAGCCTCGCGCCCCTCCGCTCCCGCTTCACCCGTGAGTGACCCTATCTCCTCTCCCCTCGACCTAAGCTTTCTTTCTGGGCGGTATCATAATGTGTTCCGCTTCAGGGCTTTACGCGCTGTCCAGCAACGACATCAAGGTGGGGTTCAACCTGGAGGTGGACGGCGCGCCGTGGAAGATTCTTGGTAACATCCAAAATCACATTCCTCTACATATGGTTGGTTCTGGGTGGATATGCTAGTGAACGTACTGTCTCTTCTTTCACCTGAAGGCCCCATTGCATAATCTGAGAAATTCAGTGAATGTACCTCCTCTTTGCTCAACCCAACGGTTAGTTATTTGTTTTATTAGTTCCAAACTATGTAAGCAGGGTAAATTTGGCACCTCGACATATCCCTGTGTTATCACTCTGTAGCATTTTCCCAGAATATCTGTGAAAGTTCTTTTTTTTTATAGTTTTAAGAGCCATGAAGAGGCCGGGGGTATGACCACCTTTTCGAGATTTTTTTTAGTTTTTAGGAGAACGTATTCACTTATGTTAGTTTAATCTAAAATTTCTCTAAATAATTCACTGCTACATGTCCTTATTTTCCCTTCTGGAGTATGTGTCACCTACTCACCTCTCAATACACCCTCAATGCTAGCTATGTTTCTTCAAATCTCTCTAGTGAAATGGTACAAGACACTGAACCCTTGTGAACTGAGCTTTAAAGATTTAGTTAAGTGCTTAATTCAAGCAAAATTATAACTACAACGGGCCAGCTAAAGATAATTTTCTACACGTGGAAAGCAAAGGCTGAATGGTCGTCCATTTAGCAAACATATATTATAACATTGTTCTATATTTCGTACCAGGGGTGCGTGGAAGCTAGCTATCCATGTGCCAGAACCATGAGTTGGTTGCGAGATCTTATGGGTTTCAGCTCTAGCCTACCCCAACTTGTTTGGACCAAAGGCTTTGTTGTTGTTGTTGTTCTATATTTCGTACAATCAATGTGAGAAGCTTCTATATGAATTTTTCACCCTCAATGCAACAACAGAGTTTCTCCATGTCAAACCTGGAAAAGGTGCCGCTTTTGTGAGGACAAAAATGCGCAATTACATCACTGGCAACACAGTTGAGAAAACCTTTCGAGCTGGAAGTACGGTAATCTGAGCAGAAACTCGCTTTTCAGTATCTGATGCTGCATTTAGCAATTCCTTTTTTTTACATCTGTAATTCTGTATTTGTACTCGTTAGTTAATCAAAGTAGATGATACCCTGCACGTTGCTCCGGGGATTGGCTGCAATATTTTTTGATGAAATTTAAAATAGAAACAATATATTGTATTTAATTATTATATGGTTGTAGATATATAGAGAATATAAGTAGCATTTCTCATGCATGTTAAGAGAGATATAATTAGTGTGATTGATGAGGTGGCATGTGTGGTGAGTTCGGATGTGTGCATGTTGAGAGAGAATATAAAATACCATTGACCATGCATGTTCAGAGAAATAATTAGTGGGGTGATGAGGTGGCGTGTGTGGTAAGGTGGCATGTGTGCATGTTGAGAGAATTGAGATAGTGGGGATCAACTATTTAGGTATATAGGATATAGGATACTGACTTATCTCATCACTTCATCAGTTGTGGAATTATTATACTCGTCATTTATATCACAGCGCATTGTAGTTATACACTTACCACTTCCTTACACTTTCAGATCCAGGAAGCTTCTATTTCAAAGGAAACCAAACAATTCACCTACAAGGATGGCTCCCAGTTTGTGTTCATGGATTTGGTACGTACATCTATTTGACTCAAATATGTCATGACCAAGTTTTTTTTTTTCTCGATTCTGTTTGTTTTCACGCTAGGGGCTGGAAGAACCAGTTACCTGGAAATCTTGGTTATTTTTCACCCAAAATCAATCAAACAAACTTTGATCAAAATTTGTTGAATTCGAATAAATTTTATCCACTACTGGCTGGTACTTTTTTTCTACCGGGGTGGCCGAAAGAACCGGTAACCGGTCTGTTACCAGAAATTCCGACCTGAATTGAGAATCTTGGTCACGACACAATTACCTGCCACCTGCTTATATGTTTCATACATCTACCTCATTGGACATGCTGTAAGTGATGAGCTAATTTTGGACAGTTAGGAAGCTAGAGTAAGCCAGTAACCACAGGAGTTTATGTTACGTGGATAACTATGTACTGAGTTATGCACAGATTGCTGAAGAAAAAAATATAGACATGCGGCACTATTATTAGATGATGATGAAGTTGCATGATAAGGAATCAGTTGTGTTAAGGTGAACTCTCCAAATTTATCATATTTTGATGGAATTATGAGCCGGAATTTTCACAGATGTTTCGATCCAATAATGCAATTCTGGTCTAAGGATGGCAGTTTTAAGCATGGGTTTGGATATCCGGTATCTGAGACACATGGGAAGGGTATGGAACTATGGATACAACATTTTTCCCACGGGTAACCCAATAAATCATGGAGGTTATGGGTATAATTTCTTGCCCATGGGTTGCCCACCGCTCGTCTGATTAACATTTTAATAATTAAGTAAAAAAATCATATTATATGTGGGTCATCAGAGATATATCAGATATATAGTTATAAACCCTACCTCTGTCATCATAATATGTTGTGGTTATTGTATACATAATTGTTGAGCTTATTTGCTATGTTTGAGTTGTTATTTGTACATGCTGAGAAGAACCGGTGGGTAGCCAATGACATGGATATACATTGGGTATGGCCGTATGGGCATGATTTTCTAACAATGGAAATCTTCATGGGCGGGTGACAAGCACCACGGTGGGCATGGGGATGGGTATCTTCATGGGCAGGCGATCCATTGCCATCATTCTCCTTTAAAAAAATGATCCAATTTCATTGAAGCGGAGCCTGAAATCCCGCTCGTCACACACTAGCTAAAATAAAACTTAACAAGTATTACCTCCATCCCAAAAAGCTTGTCTTAGATTTATCTAGATACAGATGTATTTAACACTAAAACGTGTCTAGATACATCTGTATCTCGACAAATCTAAGACAAGCTTTTTGGGACAGAGGGAGTAGAAACCAGTTTGAAATGAGGTGTCCTTTCTGTGCAGACAACCTTCAAATACAGAATAAACGATCTGTTATTTTCAACCAATCATCATCGCTTATTAGCGATCGGTATTGTTCATTCTTCAAGTGTACAACTGTTCTCATCATAATTTACCTTTCCAGACGTCCTTTGAAGAAAGCCGCTTAAACGAGTCAGATGTTGGCGACAGGCAGAAGTGGTTGAAAGAAGGAATGGACTGCACTTTGTTATACTGGAATGGACGGGTATTTCCTATTATGTGCTATTACCTTCTCATTCTTTTCGATACTGTTCTAGTTAGTTTTACTGTATATCCGTGCACACTACATAACTGTTGGACACTGACGGTATTAAATTTTGCAGATTATTGATTTTGATCTTCCCATCACTGTTAGGCTGACTGTAACCGAGACTGATCCAGGGCAAGGTGACAGTGCACAAGGTACAGAGAGTGCTCTATCCTGCAGATCTAACCTGCTGCACCTGTTCTAAGAATTTATTTAGCGGTATTGTAGAACTACAAGTAATCCCATTATGTGGCTTCTATTGGACTCAGGCGAGCATATAATTTGGTAGAGGCCGCTTGTCTAAACATTGACGTTTCTTTTTGTTGAAGTGTGCTCCGTTAAGAGCACTAAACATTGACGTTTCTTTTCTAGTCCCTCCGTCCCATAATATAAGACGTTCTTACATCCAATATGTGAGCGTATTGGATGTAATAACGTCTTATAGTATGGGATGGAGGGAGTAGTGAAGAAATCTCAAGAGCCCTTTATGTTCATGTTATTGGTTAGTCGCCAAGATCTTCGACAATGTCTCTTCTAGCATGGGTTCCTGTTTTTTCAACGTTAGAAGAGACATCCTCTCTCAGATTCTGGATCAGATTGATGATCCCTAGAGCTGGTTAGCGACATCTGAATTATTTTCTTACCTTGTTTCGCAGGAGGAACAAAGCCTGCAACTCTGGAAACAGGAGCTGTTGTCAATGTGCCGTCTTTCGTTGATGTAGGCGACGATGTCCTAATTGACTCGAGAACCGGGCAGTATATGAGCCGGGCATAGAGTGGAAAGTGGATACCAGATGAAATGCCAACAGTGAAGAGCTAGTCTTGTTCCCCCATTTTTGGTTTAATTATCCGTTGAAAAGTTCACGACATCGTTTTTTCTTCTCATTTATCATACTGGGACCCTCTACACTACACCGGGCGTGAAATTCTACCGAAATTTTCTTCAACTGGGTCCCTTTCTCCTTGAGCTGACAGTGGGTAGTCTTAACATGGAATATACAGAGTACAGGAATACCTTAGCAGCTAACAAACGGTGAATGTGGAAACAAGTACACGTTGCAAAATATATATGTGGCCTGAGCTGGGGTTGGCTGCGCGGAGGGTCATCCGTCCAGTCTAGAACCTGTCGCCGTATCTGAAGAAGACGGATCCCGTGCCGGCGTTGTGGTCGACGGCGTACTCCGCCCTGAGCGGGCCAAGCCGGACGCCCACGCCGTACGACGATCCCTGCCCGGCACGCCGGAAGAACTCCGTAGGGTTCCCCTTGACGTCCTTGGAGCTCCCGAGGTCCGTGCCATGCTCGGCAAAAGCATACACGTGCGTGTTCTTCATCACAGGGACAGGGATGCGCACCTCCGTTGCGACCTACGTACATTACATACACGGTTAACAACAGCATCGGAAATGATCCGGTCGAAGTCGAAAGTGACAAGTATGCTGAGCAGAAACAGAATCACCAGCTGGTAGTGTGATAATGTATATGCTGACCTCGTGAAGGTTCCTGCAAGCGCCGAGTTCGCCCATGCCGTAGCCCCTGACCGAGTGAGGCCCTCCGAGCGCGAACGCGTCGTAGCTCGGAAGGTCTCCCACGCACCCTGCGTAGCGGCCATGAGCGACGAGAACGGCCGGCGGCGGCTTCCCGGCTCCCTTCTCTTGCTTGTTTAGGTTCACGAACTTTGTGACCGTCAGCTGATGGCGGTTGAAGAACGGGTTCCTGCTCCCGATGCCCAGGCCCTGGTCCACCTGCAACGTGATATACCACACAAGAGGATTTCCGTCAGAGAATTCATTCATTTATTACTTGGTTCACCATGGACAACTTATTTGCAGAATCTGGAATTTTCTACTCCCTCCGAATCCATATTAATTGTCGCTACTTTCGTACATAATAAGAGAGTTGTGGGTCACCAATCAATAACACAATTTCTATTTCCCTAAAAAAACACAATTTCTATAGAATAATGCACTTTTCTAGGACAATAAAAAACAATGGGGTTTTAATTATGAAACTACACCTTGAAAGCGTAGTTCTTTGAATCATTTGCGGAAACAGAAAGTCTTAAGTATTTAGTCATCAACCTCTTAAACCATACCTGGAAGATGCATCTGTCGCCGATGGTCTCGCCGTTGACGAACTCCGTATTATCCCGGGTCACATTGGCCTGAAGAAACGCCATCCGGTCCACGCCGGTGCCGCTGAACGTCGTGGGGGGCCCATCCATGCCAAGGGCACCGGTGGCCGTCGTCCGAAGCCCGTGCGTGCACACATCATTACTCTCATCACGCGTCGTGATCTCCTCCAGCACGAGTCCATAGGTTCTGCGAATCCAGGATCGGTTTTATTTTAATTTGTTAACTCACACACATCGGATATGATTCATGAAAAGGATTAATTTGAGTGTTCAGGGAGATATAAATATGTTTTAAAGATGTATATCTGATTAATGATTTAGTTCAACAATATGTACATTATGTGATACACAATTGATGCTGTCGAACTAAATGGAAATAACTGTTGGTCAAATAAATGTTGGAATGTTTTACATTCCAGAACCGAGGGGGTATTGCAAACCTCTGTTATGTTAGCTTTGATACCAACTCTGTCGACCCAGATAGGTGGAGCATCGTCCATGTTGGGGCCGGCGACAAAGACAGGGCCGAGTTTCCTGGTGTTGAAGCAACTGGCCTTGAAGATGCGGTTCCTGCTCCGGTCCTCCACACCGTCCAAGTAAGGATGTGTGTACTCGAGCTTGAATGAAACATCATCCTAATAACCAAACAAAAACATGTATATATAAGGTTAAATGCATGTCCAAATGTGCGGATATATGTCTCTCTCCTACGAAAACTTCCTCTTACACCAACCAAGTGACAGTTTCTAAAAATAACCAAGAGCAGCACACAGGAAAACTGAAAACACACTCACTGATCTTACAAAATCATCCATAACCAACTCACCTGAGGGTTGAGCAGGTTGCTCGATGAGAAAGAACTAGTGAGAGATCGGTTCAGGCCACAGATGTTGCGGTGCTCAAACGTCACACCTCCTCCAGGTTGAATGGATGCCTGAAACAAAACCCTCCATCAGATAGATATAAATGCATAAGGTTCAGCAACAGGACTTAAACTACAGTGATGGACATCTTGAGTATGAACTTCCCCAGCAATTTTAAGACGGAATTCAACAAGATAAAAAAGATTACAAGTATTTAGACTCATTACAAGAGTTGGTCGTCCCTGATGCCCTGGTACAATGTTCCACACTGTCTCCACGTCGGCTGATTTGGGATCTTGTTCTTTGAGCTTGATTTCAACCAATACGCCGCCTTCTTTTGTCCCATCAGGTCGTGGATTCACCTCTATGTTGGAGAATAATCCGAGCGCATTTTGTTCTTCAGAGCTTGTTTGCCCGCCCCAATATTAAAGATATGGCCTGGTCGAAGCTGTAATGGAGACAGGTCAAATCCTCAAATTGACGTGTCACCCGCTGTTGGGTTTGGGTGTGTGTGTTTCTTAGGGCTTGTTGAGCTGTGCCCTCAGCAGAACCCATTTGTGTTGTCTTGTGCTACTTCTGTGTGTGCGTGTGTGTGTGTGGTGAACTTGTGTCGGATTTTGTGCTTTGGTGGTTTGCTTTATATATAAAGCGGGGCGAAAGCCTTTTTCGGTAATTGATGAAAAAAGGGTTTGTACTACTTTGCACTGTCTCGGCGTTTTTCTGACACACACAACACGCTTCGAAATGTGTATTCAATGAAAATAAAAAAAATTCTATGTGAAAATTATTGATAACATCAAGCGACATTGCGATCGAAACAAAAACACATAGTAATTTCATCAAGCAAAGAAACACCATCTACTCCTCCTGCTCTTTCTAGAGCAGTCCACAGTCAATGCTGTTTCCTCTCTTCTGCCCTCATTTATACCAGGGACATATTACTCCATTATCTCCCCTAATCTTAGAAAATGTTACTGAATCATGGAAGTTTATAATAATCGTGTTACTTCCCGCAAAAAGGTAATAACGTGCTACTAAACTGGTCTGGGACTTGACATGAATTGTGGAAAGTTGATGGTTATGGTGATTAGTAACAAGATTATCCAAGAAATCATGATGTTTGTTTGTTTCATGTAGTAATAGTATAGATGGTGTTTCCATTACATAACTACATATACCTGCTGGGGCAGCTCCCTGTCAATTACAGTGAGCTGGGTGTTCCCCTCGACGACATTGCCGAGCTTGTCTTGGAACTGGTACTCCACCCCGGTTACCTCCCCCTCGACGACCTCGCACAAAACCTCGCCAGCGTCAAGATTCCCGAAGTTGATCACCTGAGCGCACACGAACCCCTCGTCGTGGTACCACCTCTGGACGCAATCCCTGATCCTCTGCAGCAGCCTGGCGCTAACCCGTCCCTGCTTCTTCACCATCTCCACCACCTCTCCGCCCACGGGCTCCGGCAGGATGCACGCCTTGGCCCGGCCGAGGCGCTGCTGATACGCCCTCTCATGCCTCCGCCGGAGCGCAATCTTCTCCCTCTCCGTCATGTCATCGTCGTCGACCTCGTCGGCCTGCGCCGGTAAGAGGCCGCCCACGTTGACGCAGCTGAAACGCTTCGCCGGGGGCCAGAGGGTCTCAGCGTAGGAGACGGTTAGGCCGAGGGTGCCGTCGGGTTGGGGCCTGACCGCCTCCACGCTGACGCCCTCGAACATGCCGCACGTGGACAGCGCTTCGAGCTCCCCTAGCAGCTGCGACCGGGTATACACCTCGCCGGGCCGCAGCGCCGCCCCCTCGAACAGGGGATCATGGGGCCCCGTGACGCGCGCGCCCCCGCCGCCGAGCGCGCGGCGGTCGAGGAACCTGACGTCGGAGACCTTGTACCTCTTGGCCCCTTGCAGCCTCGCGAGCGGCACCGTCGTCCTGGCCCCGAACTCGTGCGCGTCCCAGTCCCTCGACGACGGCTTCTCCTCCGCGGCGTGCGCCGCGCCGGCGTTGAAGAGCCACGATAGGAAGCCTCCGAAGCCGCGGTCACCATCTTCGCTGCCGAGGTGAGGAAGACTGGTGCTGCCCGAAGCGGCGGAGATGGCGGACGCGAGGGCCGCGTTGCGGGGGGTCTCGGAGCGGGACTTTGGGTTGGAGGACGATATGGCTATGGCGGTGAACCCCATTGCGGTACCGCCGCGGATGGATGTGCTAAGGCGGTGATCGAGGGTTTTCGTCGGAAAAGGGGGTTTACAGAGCAAGAGGTGGTCATGGATAAGGAGACACCGTGGTCTTCTCTCTTTATATATACACGCTTTATTGGCTATTAATTATTTCTCTAATCTCTTAAGTTACTACTCTCTCCGTCCCATAATGTACGGCGTTTTTACAAGCTAAGCTACCTAGAATTGCTGGTCTGTGATAGCTCATAGCAAACATGTCCGTACGTTACAACGGGAGAAAAATAATTCATATCCCTAGCTAAGCAAATTTGATTTAAAACAATGTCTTTAATATGCTCGTGCTTCGATGTGGAGCTAACACCCGTTCTCATGAAACAGTTGAAAATATGGAGCTAGATGAATAAAACACATGATTAAGTGCGCTTATCTATCCCCAAGGTTAAAGGGGCTGATACGATTCGCCAATTCCATGAAGTTATGGTGCTACAAAATAGTATTTATTTTCTTTTCTTTTTTTAGGGAAAAATAGTATTTATTTTCAAAGATTAGACTGACTAGCAACTGTGAATCTATTGTGTTACCAAATATTGATCTGATTTGACCGGCCAGATAAAAAAACAAATATTGATCTGGTTTGATTTGATAGGCCGGATAAAACCGTTGTATGAGGAATGAAAAACCGGTTAAAGGGTGGAAGTAAAGTATGAACCGAGAATGGGTAGGATGGGCAGAAGAAAATTTGCCGGAAGATGAAACATTACATCTTTTTTTATATTTGTAATATGTATGTATATGTATATAAAGCTGTTGGCTTGTGACCATGAGGTCACAGGTATTTGTAATATGTATGTATATGTATATAAAATTGTTGGCTTGTGACCATGAGGTCACAGGTTCGAGTCCTGAAAACAGCCTCTTGCAAAAATGCAAAGAAAGGCTACATACAAAAGACCTAAAATTGTCGAACCCTTCCCTGAGCCCTGTGCAAGCGGAAGCTACGTGCACCGGACTGTCCTTTATGTGCCATACGCAAGCGGGAGCTATCGGGCTATCCTTTATGTGCCCTGCACAAGCGGAAGCTACGTGCACCGGGCTATCCTTTATGTATATATATATATACTCCCTCCGTTCCTAAATATAAGACCTTTTAGAGATTCAACTATGAACTACATACAAATGTATAGTCATAGTTTAGAGTGTAGATTCGCTCATTTTGCTCCATATGTAGTCTACAGTGGAATCTCTACAAGGTCTTATATTAGGAACGGAGGGAGTATATATGTAATGATTGAATTTTGGACTGTACGGTTTAAACATCCTCGCGACAAGGAGTCCGCTATGTCTTGGCGCAAACATCTCTGCACGGCTTGCCGTGTCTCCGTAACTCTGCCTACGGGCACTTTCAGTGATTAATCTAGAAATTTACAGAATGGTCTTAGTATGCTTCACAATAAGATCGCTACAATCACACATGCCAGACGAAAAATGTCCGTTTCATAAGCTGGAAGAAGCGGCGTTGCTCTTCACATCTCAATATGGTGAGAATGATTGGGAATATCTCCCTGGTTATCCAGGGGCATGTACTGCGCCATGATGGCGCGGATCTCTGAATCCATGTACCTCTGCGTGCAGAGAAGCAAACAGAGAGTTAGATGGCACTGACCTAGATTTGATTTTATGAGATGCTAATGAACATGTAAGAGGTTGTTCATATTGTGTACCCGGATCCGATACTTGTACACTGCATATCCTGCGATTCCTACTGCCGCTAGGCCGAAGAAGATGACCCACAGGAAGTTCCAGCCTACCTGTGCTGCTGCACTCTTGCCTGAATAAGATGAAGAATGTCAATTCAGTGTAGTGCCGCTCATGTCCAATGCTTAGACTTCATCCTATACGTTGCTATATCTGTGTACAATGGTGCTATCTTAGGAGTGCCCAGTAAGATAAATGCTGAGGTGGCAGAGAAAGAAATGCCTTCTCTTAATTAAGAGCTCATCTCTTAGCAACGATATCTGTCCCCACATATTTAGGTACATCTAGTTACTAGAGATAAGACTAAGAGATCATGTTTTTATTGGTATCTCTAGATTACGTGGCAGGTTTAAGATTAAACTGTCTTATCAAACCATTGTACATGCCCTTGGTGCACCTCAAATAGATTAAGGCTTTGTTGTTGTGCTTTGCTTATTTCTGAAATTGCTCATTTTAAAGATGGTGTGGCAAGTCCAGTGCTCTGGCAAACCAGAATGAAGTTTGACATATTTTCTCATCAATAGTATCACATTCATCACACCTATATATTCTATAGAACACAAGAGTGTATCAGTTTGCAACTTGATGAAGAAAGGAAGCTAGCCTGAAATCCAGGTATCTAAAAGCTGACTGAACCAATTTGGTTAGCCCACAAGTATGCAATTAATTTTTTATAAAGTAAATTTTATTTCATTTTTCGTGGGCTCTGTACCAAGTGGATAAGAACTAGCCATGGACAGGGGTGCGTGGAAGTTAGCTATCCACATGCCAGAACCATGAGTTGGTTTCGAGATCTTATGGGTTTCAGCTCTAGCCTACCCCAACTTGTTTGGGACTAAAGGCTTTGTTGTCGTTGTTGTTGTTGTCTGTACCAAGTGGATGCATAGACCCCACAGCTATGCAATTACTGAAGCAATAACAAATTAGTCGTAAAAGGTATGTACATACTTATGCATGTGTCATGCTCCTTCATGTATAGCAAGTCTCCACTGCAGCCGCACTCATAACTTCCCCATGTGTTCTTGCAGTTGCATTCCTTGCACTGGCATGCAGTCCTTTCCTTGCATTCATCAATATCTGTCAAAAAAGTCACATCAGCAGTTCAGCACCACATCTAAGGAGCAATGTGACCAGCAATATAAGATATGCTATGGCTGTGTAGCCAACCCTGAAGTACATATTCACATTTGTTTTAAACCCGCAAGTTTTGCAGTGTAAGGACTTCCAATGGCCCAACGTTCAGTAATTGACTTACCTTCACATTTGTGGATTCCATCCCCTTTGAGCCCATCCGGGCACTTACAGCCGTCAGCCTGTATGTAGTTAAGCACCAAGAATATGATTTTAGATAATTTTAACACACTAAGAAGCAGTATGGAAGATTCCTACTGATAACTTACAGTACAAGCAGAGTATGTCCGGCCATTCATGGTTTCTTTCCAACAGCCTCCATTGTTAATCTCACACCGCCCAGCTCCGGAAGCTAAAATAACAACAGCATAAGTTACTAATTAAGAGGTTATAAGGGGCTCCGATGCCATGATATAGAGGTCAACGCCATGGGAAGTTAAACGACAATTGGCAGGTGATAAACACAGCTTGATCAGATTTTTGTTTAACTCAGTCAAAAAAGAAGGAAGAAAAGAAATATTCCTGATTCCTGGTAGTATATACCTTCACAATGAGTGTAGCCATCACCAACGAATTTTACACCTTTCACAACTGGACATTCACAAACTTTTCCACGGAAAGTGTCCTGCATAACCACCAGCCAAGTATCATATGCGTAAGGTAAAACAGAAAAGGAAAAAAAATCAATGACCTTACAGAAAGAGATAACATCACACTAGATACCTTGCAAGCAGTGATGTTAGCAGCCTTGTCTTGCCAACAGCCACCATTATTCTCCAAGCACTCGTTTGTTTGTATATCTACGGTTTAACATAACATGAACGGTAGATGTTTAAGAGCAAGAGACAAGCAAGTCAATCTATAAATTGCGGGGAAGGTAGTGAAATCAATGTACCAACCTTCACTCAAGCAAACAGCTGGCTCGGTAGTTTCTCGAAATCCAGCACAAAGTGCTTTAAGAACTGCTGCTTTGTCAAGTTTCCCTGGTAAACAAAAACTCAGCTAAGCATACACAGAATCTCAAACCAAAATCAAAAACTAGTAATTGTACAACTTCGAAGAGCACACCTCTGTATTGTCTATTGTTAATTACAAGAGTTGGTAAGATGGTGACATCACCACGAGAGCCCTTGCCAATCTATGCAAAATGGTAGAGGATGTTACATTCAAATCTGAGATCACCAATCATACGAATATGAATATAAAAGACTGCACAGAAGTACTAACCTGTGCATCCTGTTCAGCTTTCAAAATAGGGTTTTCTTCATCAGCATCTGGATCACCAATACATTTATCTATTGCTTTGTGATCAAGGCCTGGAAATTATAGACATATTCAGTACAACTATTGCACCTCAGAGTAGAAAATAAGAAGGTATATACAAACAAATGTACCAAGTGATTTGATAACTGCATCAGCGCATTCCTTGGTGTACTTCATTTCTTTCATTGGGCACCGAACTGAAAAATCAGTCACATAATCCCACCACAACCAAGGTTTCTTGCTCTCCTTAGCAACTTTATAAACACAGACTTGGCGTAAATTTTGTACTACTACATCTTTCCCATCATACCCTTTGCTGAAATCCTGTTCCGGATCAGGTGCACAGTACCTCCCATGGTTGATACACTGGGATTTGCACTGCTTACTTAAAGTGTAGGCCTCCGGGCAATACCATGTAATGTAATGCGGAGTGAACTGTGTGTATCCCTTCTTCTCAAGTATCTGGGCTGCTCCTTTGAAGCTCTTGACGAAATCAATCTGGCTATCGCATTTTGGACCACATTCATCGTTACTGTTAGTCCAGAATTCGTACTCAACACGCTCATCGGGGTGGGGCAGAGACTCCCTCCAATCCAAGTTCACATTAACCATGTCTCCATTATCGATAGCTTTCTTGCGCCTATCCCCGAAGCTTTTGGATATTAGCGCCGAGGGGATGGTGATGTTCTCTAAATATTCCACCCTTCCACTCTCTTCAGGCGTGTCCATCGTGATTAAAGGTTCATCCCTGTCATCGGCAACAAGGATCGCCGCTGCACCTGCATTTTGCGCATTCCATGCCTTCTTTGTGAAGTGGCAATCTATATAGAACAACAAAACCATGTTATGTAACCAATCTTTAAAACAACATGTAGTGTAATCAAAATTAACCGTGTAGAATGCGACGTTGCAAAGCAAACGAGTAAGCATGTCCAACAATAATTGGCTGAGAACAAAATCAGTGCAAGAGGTAGCCACTATAATATCCACGAGGGCTTTGGTCAAAGATTTGGTCGTTGTACCAAACTTGGTCAGTGACTATTCAGCTTAATCACATCATCGCCTGGCAAGATGCAATAATTAACTCGGACGTTGTTAAATAAAAAAGTGTGGGCCGATTTTCCAAGCGCAGCCTATCCAATTCAACCAATCGATACACACATGCAGAACTAGCAGCAGCCAAAACGAACAAGCGGTTGTGTTCCCTCACCTCCCCTGTCGACGAGCAGGAAGGTGGGCAGCGCTCCGGGCCTGGCCTTGAAGGAAATATCGAAGTCATCGAACCCCTTGCAGGCCTTCCGGTTGGCCTTGGGGTAGGCCACGACGCCGACCATGGTGCCGCCGTACTGCGGCACGCCGAAATTGCCGATGGCACACTCGTAGGCGCCCTTGAGTGCCTCCGGTGCCGTCACCCTGAGGCTGTTCTTCTCCACAACGAACCGCGCGTCGCACCCGCCGCACCACAGGAGCGCCGCCACCCACACCAGCGTTAGCAGCAGCGGCGGCGGCGGGGACGCCATCGCGCGGGCGCAGGATCGGTGTGCCTCAGGTGCGCTCTGGTCGAGCGGTCTGTCCAAGCTCGCGATCCGCTGAACCCGGCGCGCCGGAAGCAGCAGATTGGTCTGGGCGCGCGCAATGTGTCTATGGCGGTGCTGCTGCTTGGATGGAGAGGAGTCGGGAAGTTGGGGAAGGCGACGGAGGTGGACGGCGAAGTCTCGCGAACACGTGAGGAACGTGTAGCGTTTTCTTCTTCTTTCTAGTTTGTTTTACTTTTTGATTTGAGGAGTGTTTTCTTTTTCTTTTCTTTTTTTACACTTGAAGCCCTCTTTATTCATTTACTAGCCGAATGCCAGTGCGTTGCCACGGAGCAACAAACTTGGACATGGAACCATTGATCAAAACAACATTATAATCTGCAATGTGTATGTGGCATGTGGCTTATAAGAGCATCCCCTCTTACTAACAAGAACGCCCTCGGCGGGGCACGGGATCTTTTCCCGCTGGAGGGCGCCGACGGGTCGCACAGGAGAAGCTCCCCGCCACAGCAAATGACAGGCGGGACCCACCAGAGAGAGGCCCCGCACGTCAGCGAGCCAGGCCCGAAATCACGGAGTGAGCGAGATCGCGGGGGGAAGAGTAACTATTCATTGCTACAGGAGCGCGGGGTCGATCCGGCGGCCCAGATCATCCGGGGGGTAGATCCTACGGTCAGAAACGCATCAAGGAATCGCAACGGACGGCCGGATGTCGCTGAGCTCTGTGAGCGCGCGGAAGCTGCTGCGGTTCTTATTTCTAGATACTACAGATGTTCTTGTAAATTATGGCCAATACCAGGTATATAAGCAGTGATTTCAAATCCAGAGGTTAATCGTACTCTGGCAACTTTACGTAAGGCGGAGTTGGTTTTTTTGGGGTTGATAGTGGAAAAGTCGACAGATAAGTCACCCTTACTGTCCCTTTACAGAACCGTACATGAGATTTTCACCTCATACGGCTCCTCGGTCAATTCTTTCGAAGGGATCCTTTTCCTCGTTCGAGAGTCTCCGCCCTTCTTCCACTCCGCCCCGAAGACTAACTAAGACCAATTGAGTCACGTTTTCATGTTCTAATTGATCACTTTCCATTTATGATATGATTAAAGGAGAAGATTGTTCTTTTACCAAACATATGCAGATCAAATCACGTCTTATAATAAGAAGATAGTTCACTTTAAAAAAATCAACTTCTCAAGGGATTCTCTTTTGAAAAGTTAGTCCATACCTAACCCTTTCCTCAAAATGTTTAACTCAAAAATCTGAGGAGAACTCCCCTCCTAGGCTAAATTTGAGTATCCAAACCAATTCTCTTCAAAAGCATTCTCTCTCGCGCAGCACGTCTCTCTGAACTTCGTCAACCGCTGGCTTCCCTTGATGCACGCTTCCATCCCGGCGACTCCCCCACGCATCCCCGCCCCCTAGTACACCATCGCCGACCCCCAGCAAGATTCCGACGATAATTTTCCTTGATTTCTCATCTTCACTGTTGTCTCTGGGCACTGCCGTGCTCCTCCACGTCGTCCCCAGCCATGGGAAGAGCAGCACTACATGCACATCAACACCTAACTATGTTGTAACAAATATTGCTTTATACTTATTAAAAACAAAATCCAGGATGACCTTTTTTTTACAACAAAATCCAGGATGACCTAACAAAGCTGAGCTTGCCTAGATGGGCATAAGCGGAAAAATTATGGGCTTTGCCCACCAGTGGTTTGTGCTTTGGGCTGCACCCTACTGGGCATGCGTGGGCTAGCCCCTCCTTAGACACATTCATCCCAGATGCTCAGTGACACACACTATTCTCCTAAACATCACAACGTTACCGAGGAGATGCATCACTCACTCTCTTAATTTTGTTTCGCCGCATAGAGACACCCATAAAAAACCCTCACATCGACACCCTCGGTCGGCGGCTCAATCCGCACCATCATCGCAGAACCCCTTAAGGCGTGATACGTCTCCAACGTATCTATAATTTTTTATTGTTCCATGCTATTATAGTATCAATCTTGGATATTTTTATATGCAATTATATGTCATTTTTTGGGACTAACCTATTAACCTAGTGCCCAGTGCCAGTTGCTGTTTTCTGCTTGTTTTTGGCTTTTCAGAGAAACAGTACCAAATGAAGTCCAAATGCCACGAAACTTTTTAGAGATTTTTTTCTGGACAAAAGAAACCTTGGAAGCTTCGGGAGGAGGCCAGAAGCCTCACGGAGGCTTCACAAGGCAACAGGGCGCGCCCCGGAGGGGCGCCGTGTTGCCTTGTGGGGCCCACGTGACTCCGTTTGACCTAATTCCACTTCTATAAATTCACAAATATTGGGAAACCATCAGAGAGCCAGAAGAAAAAACCTTTCCGCCGCTGCAAGCCTCTTTTCTTCCGTGATCCCATCTGGAGGCCTTTTCGGGTACTCTGCCGGAGGGGGAATGGATCACGGAGGGCTTCTACATCAACCTTGATGCCCTTCCGATGATGTGTGAGTAGTTTACCACAGACCTACGGGTCCGTAGCTAGTAGCTAGATGGCTTCTTCTCTCTCTTTGATCTTCAATACAATGTTCTCCTTGATGTTCTTGGAGTTCTATCCGATGTAATCTTCTTTTGCGGTGTGTTTGTTGGGATCCGATGAATTATGAGTTTATGATCAGATTATTCATGAGAAATATTTGAGTCTTATCTAAACTCTTTTATGCATGATTGTTATAGCTTTGTATTTCTCTTAGATCTATCGATTTAGTTTGGCCTACTAAATTGATTTATCTTGCAATGGGAGAGGTGCTTTGTGATGGGTTCAATCTTGCGGTGCTCAATCCCAGTGACAGAAGGGGACATGACACGTATTTGTATTGTTGCCATTAAGGATGAAAAGATGGGGTTCATTCATATTGCTTGAATTTTCTTCTCTACATCATGTCATCTTGCTTAAGGCGTTACTCTGTTTTTATTAACTTAATACTCTAGATGCATGCTGGATAGCGGTCTATGAGTGGAGTAATAGTAGTAGATGCAGGCAGGAGTCGGTCTACTTGTCTCGGACGTGATGCCTATATACATGATCATTGCCATGAATCCGTCATAATTATTTGCTATTCTGTCAATTGCCCAACAGTAATTTGTTTACCCACCGTATGTTTCTGTGCTCGAGAGAGAAGCCTCTAGTGAAAAATATGGCCCCCGGGTCTATCTTTATCATATAAAAACCTAAAAATACCTTGATGCAATTTATTTAATTTTATTTTAATTAGCATTTTAATTTATCCATTTACCTCGATAAGATTTAATCCTTGCAAATAACCGCTAAGAGGATTGACAACCCTCTTATTTGCGTTGGGTGTAATTGTTTGCTCTTGTGTGTGCAGTTGCGCTTAACGGAATTTTGCTTGGTTCTTCTACTGGATTGATAACCTTGGTTCTTAACTGAGGGAAATACTTATCTCTACTGTACTGCATCATCCTCTCCTCTTCGGGGAAATACCAACGCAGACTACAAGTAGCAGCAGGGCAGGGCCAGCAAAATCCGGGGCCCTGTGCGAAATTAAAAAATGGGGCCCTATCTCACAAAAAAATGAACTAGCGAGCAATTATAATGTATATATATATATCTCGCGGGAAAAATTATAATGTATATAATATAATGTCTTACATAACAATTGGACATATAAAAAAGTCATACCTATCCAACTCCCGGTTGCTGTTTATTTGAACATCCTCATTCTTTTAGTATTCTTTGAAATGAAATCTTCAATAATATCCTCGTAATCAATCTTCTCTAACACTTCACTCTCAAGTGCTATTGTGGCCAAATCATTGAGTCTTTGTTGTGTCATAGTAGTACGCATATAAGACTTCAATAGCTTCAATTTAGAAAAACTTCTTTCTCCCGATGCAACTGTCACAGGAATGGTCAACAGAACTAGGAGTAGAAACCGAAGTTAATCAAAAAGAAGGACTCGGTAAGCACCTGGAGGCTAGAGTCGGTCACCGATCAATCCGACGAGACGACGTCGACGAGTCTGAAATTTGAAAGAGAAGGCAAGGAAGGCAACGGCGGCAGCGGCATGTCACCCTGTCGGCCTGAGTCCGAATTCCGATGATCTGATCAATCTAATGACCAGGGACCGAGGGACGAGGCTTCGAGGCGACGAGACGTTGCTTTCGTGTAGCCACTAGCCCACGATCGAGAGTTTCCGTTCCTGTAGCCATGATCCCGATCCCTGTAGCGATCGAGTAGGAGGAGGAGTCGAGGAGAACGATCCCCGATCCCGTTTCAGCGCTCGTCGCTCGATGGCCTCGCCACCTCGACTCCAAGCCCACTCCAGCGCCCAGAGGCCCAGTAGCGCTTAAGTTTTTTTAATACTAAGCCTATATAAAAAAAATTGGGCCCCCCCAGAATTTTGGGCCCTGTGCGGGCTACACATTTTGCACCACTGTGGGGCCGGCCCTGAGTAGCAGGAAGAATTTCTGGCGCCGTTGCCGGGGAGACATCATCAAAATTACCAAGTACCTTCGCATAAATTATCATTCACTTGCATTTACTTTATTTATCTTTTGTTTGTATTTGCCTCTCGTTTTCATCTCCCCAACTTCTAATTTTTTTTTACAAAAACACAAAAAAAAAATTGCTTGTTTGCTTCACCATTATGGCTAGTTCTTCGCTCGTCACTACTACCCCTAAAAATGAAGTACTTAATTTTAAACAAAGGGGAGGAGAGAATTTAAAAGATGCTTGGTATAGGATTTGCGATGCTCAAAATAGATCAACTCGTAAGCAATCCACAACCGTTCTTCTTCGAAATTTTTATGTGGGAATTACTACTTGGTATAGATTTGTTCTTCACACTATTACCGGAGGAAATTTCTTGATGTGTCCCACTTTAGATGCTTTAAACGCTATGAGAAATTTGGTGGGTTCACCTGTAGGAGATATGCCCTAGAGGCAATAATAAGTTTTATTATTTATCTCCATGTTTGTAGTTAAGTTTATATTCCGTGCTAAAACTGCTATGGTTCTCGAGTCTGCAATAACCACGAGGCTCGGAGGAAGACTCATATGCACGTGTGGAATAATAAACGGTAAAAAGTATTCCTAGTCTGGCCTCTAAGACTAGCTCAAGTGTTGCATGATGGTTCTGTTTTCCTGATCATGGGCATGACTATGCCGGCAACTTTGAGGGCACAATGTTAGGAGAACACTTGTGTTGAATCGACCCGAATTGATGTTATGCTATAAGATTCATTCGTCACAAGTTAATGGTTAATAACACAGAGAAAGTTAATGTTTGCATAATTCCTTAGACCATGAGAGTGTCGAGTTTTTTCATGCTTGCTTCATGAACTTTGGGGTTTGTTAAACGTCATCCGTAAATGGGTGGCTATTACGGCGGCTTACGGGTTCATGGAAAAGTATGTCAAGTAACTTGATAGCTCAAGATTGGGATTTTCTCCTCCGACGATGGAGAGATATCTCTGGGCCCTCTCGGTGTTACGGTATCCACCATCGTCTGGCCAGACACATTGTGATTTGATCACAGGGATGCCGGAACACGGGAACGAGAAAAGAGAACAAAACCGGCAATGAGGTAACTGGCATAGTGGACAAGTTGTTGATCCACGGGGATGCCGATAAATCTCACCTCAGGTTTTGTAACATATCGCGAAGCAACAGGAATAGCACACGGCAACTGGAGGTTCACTCGAATATTCATTCGTGTGGGTATAGGGGTCAATATGGGTGTCCACGGCTCCGATGTTGATCATTGATCGAAAAGAGTTCCGGTCATGTCTATACTTCACCGAACCTATAGGGTCACACGCTTAAGGGTCATCTATCTGCTGAATACTAGACAGGGAGTCTGAGAGAAAGTCACCGGAAAAGTTTCGGAGACAACGGAAACGTTCCGGAGAGAACACCGGAATAGTTTCGGTGAAACTGAAAAGTTGTTTCAGGGTATTCCATTAAGTCATATTGGTTCCGGCACACGCCTGGAAATTCTGGGAGGGTGCTAGAATTGTTCTGGTAACTTCTGGAATTTTTCCGGAGAGAAAAACCGGAAATGTTCCAGAGCAGCCGGAACCGCAATGGTAGCTTTTCGCTGAAGAAAAACATTGTTCCGAAATTGTTTCGGAATGCGTTCAAAATTGTTTTAGTGAGTACTGGAATTATTCTAGGCACACAGAAATAATTTGGGATTTAACGGACGCAGAAAAATGTCTTCGTGAATAGTGAAAGTGCTTTATGGATATTTTTTGGAAAGCACCTTTTGGGATATTTCCCAAAAGGCTTCTAGAAGGGCTTGGGGGCCAAGGAAGCCCCTCGTGGAGGGCCCCCAAGGGGTGGCCGGCCAAAGGAGGTGGAGCTCCTTGGAGCTCCACATGCCATCCCTTTTTGGTTTATTCTTTTATGTAAAGACATAAAGTGGGGGTACTTTTGGTATTTTTGAATGCCAACTTTACCCCTTGGCTTTCCTATAAATAGAGGTGGAGGGGTGCTCTCCAAACCTCATGCTTGCTCTCATACACATGCCATAGACTTTTCTGGCTTCTCTCTCCCTCCCAGGGAAATAGTTTCGTAGAGCCGAAAGGCTGTCTGGGTTCCGGTGGGAACTAGTTCTGGACGGCGAAGCCCTGCCGGATAGATGACACCGTATGTGTGCAACTCTGTAGAGAGATCGTAGTTTCGGTCTTAGTTCGAGAGTGCCTCCCGAAGGGCTTCCCGAGTGGCCGTCCGAGTTTCGAGGGTCCTCCCGAAGGGCTGTCCGAGTGACCGTCCGAGTTTCGAAGGTCCTCCCGAAGGGCTGTCCACGACACCGTCCGAGGGATTGTCTGACTGCCTCCCGGAGGGCTGTCCGAGGGGCATTCGAGGGAGTACATCCTCGCGGTTGGGAGGTTGTAAAATCCTAGCTGCGGGGATTTGCACCGCCGATCGTCATCGACTCTACTTCCGCTGCGCTACGAGTCGGTAACGAAAAAGATCAAACCTTGTATGCAGTCTCCATAGTGGTCCTGGGCTGGTGCGTAGGTCGGAAATTTTTTGTTTTCTGCTGCGTTACCCTACAGTGGCATCATGAGCCGTGCTATGCGTAGATGCAGGTTATGATCTAGAATACATAGAGATGTATGGGTGTTGCACAATATAATTTGTATTAGATGAGTTCTACTGCTGATAATTATTTGTGCGGGTAGCAGATGAAATCTGTTACCCGATGTTCTTGTTGCTTCCCTGGAATTTTCATATTTCTGATCTTGATAACAGCATGGTGGAGTTTCAAAGTTCTGGCAATCCGCGATCCTGATTGATCAACGAAGTGCTAACAGTTCATTGAATTCCACCATAGTTAGAGAGAAAGATGAAATTTCGCAGACGAAAGGGCAATGCAGATATGATCTTCAAGGGGGTCATGCGTATGACGAAGTTCAGTATGGGGCTCGAGATTTTATTATCTCGTGTTTCATACACCCCGTAAAGTTAATCTAGCGACTTGAATAATCATACTTGATGATGGACGTTGGTAGCTGCGGTTTGTTCGAAACCTTAGAAGCCACGTAAAATGAAATTTTGCATAAACCGATTAGAGGCGTCTAACTTGGTTTTTCAGGATGGTTTGCATGTGCATATGATGTGGTATAGCAGTGCTCATATTAATTTGATTATGTATGAGATGACTATATGACGTAAATTAACATGACCTGCGTGTCATGATTCGGCATGATGGCTGGAGCCATATGATTGTCACTTTAATGACCTACGTGTCAACCTTTTGTAATGCACTTATTTTATTAGCTATAGAGATAGCAATATTATCTGGTGCATCGACAAGGTGGTGGCAAACTTCGCGAAGGTGAACACCGATGCGAATGCCGAAGACGAAGAAATACAAGACTTCTCCGTCAGAAAGGGCTATACCATATCATGCTATTATGAATTGCCTGAGATGTTTATCCCTTATGATGCACCCTTCTTGATTGCGCGGTAGTCGCCTTTTATTAGGGTGATCTCTCACTTAAAATATCAAGTAGTTAGTGTTCTCCCAAGTGTAGCACCGTCACGGCACCTATCTTTTCGGGGTGCACCATGGATGCATGGGTACGAACGATTAGAGAAGTGTGAGGCGGGTGAGGTCAGACCTCGCAGCAAGATCACTTGGTTGTCTTGACGTTCATGGCAGGATCGTCCTGAGCTTGGAACACACGCATCGAAAGATGAACAAGAGTCACATAGAGATGTGATCGGCAAGTTGGCCTACCGATTAAAATTCGCGTCATGAGATGATGATTCTATGGCGATGAATTGAAGTCTGGATCTTGTATGACTCAAAATCAATTGTGAGAGATGTTGATTTGAGTGGGAGCGCACTTTAGAATTAATTCTTTTAATTCTTAGTGCAATTAATTATGGACACTGTCTAAGTGTTATATGCATAATAGTTATAGAAGAATGGCTCGCGTTTCCGCCTTCCCTATTAAAATTGAATAGCTGTTAAAATATCTGGTTAAACTTTATGGTTGGTAACGTAATGTGAGGATTGTCCTCAAAAGTGCCGAGAAGGATTTTGTCCTATCGCATGCTTTTGGTATTCTCCCGCTAATGCTATGGATAATGTGACTCTCGTCCTTCGATCCAAAAACTAGAATTCCGTTACGGTCAAGTGCAATATGTTTGCTTCCATGAGACCCGGACTTCAAAAGTTTGGGATAGCTATGTGATATTCATGGAATTGAAAATCATTTTCAGACACAAACAAAGGCTAAAAGATATGGGATATCCAAAGCAATGTTTGTTTTGCAAACTGTTAGTAAAAGTGTTTACTATGCGTTTGACTAATAACAGAGGGATCCAGAAGAACGCATATCATGTGATGAAGGTGAATAAAACAACAACTTAAAGAGAAAGGAAATGTCCAAAGGGTGTTAGTGTGACTTACACACCTAGGAAGTCCGGGGCTAACGCCACTCTTAAAGTTGGGTGCTTCTTCTGAGAGTAGGAGAAATACTAAAAGTTAAACTGTTAGAAGTATAAAGGCAAAAAGAGTGAAGACTGGAATATCCAGCTCATGTATGAATGTCATACGAGTTATAGATGTATGGAAGGCTGGTCAAAGAAATAGTTCTTGGGAATTATGATTAAACATGTTAATCACTAATTCTTGGGTATTGTGAGTTGATCACAAAAGATACCCGCTCGATTGCATTCTGATGCGACTCGATGCAAGGACTACTACGGCCTAAAAGACTTGCCGGAGTGAGATTTAGATATGCGCTGGGAACATAGTAAAAGTTGCTATACTCGGTACATTACCTATGTATTTATTTTCATAAATTCATTTTAGAGTTTTTATACACTCTAGCCCATTGCATAAAGTATCTTGCAAGAAGGTTGTTCATAAGTGAACTTTTGATGTTCGGTGTTATGAATAACATAAGGGCCATGCTTCCATCATGGATGGGATGTATGTTATGAATATTGATAATAATATATTACCTCCGAATTTAGTTTCATAATTCATTTTAGAGTTTTTACACACTCTAGCCCATTGCATAATGTTTGTTGCAAAAGGATTGTTCATTAAAAGAACAATTGTTGTTCAGTGTTATGAATAACATAAGGGCCATGCTTCCATCGTGGATGGGATGTATGTTATGAATATTGATGGTAATATGATACATCCATAATACTGACGCTAAATGTCGCAAGACTAAAAGAATACCACACATGTGTGGCACTACATTTGGTCACATTGGAGAAACCCGCATGGAGAAATTCCATAATGATGGATTTTGAAGTCGTTTGATTATAAATCATCTGACACTTGCAACTTTCCTCCGAAAAGTGAAGTGACTAAAATACCGTTCATAGGCCATAAGGAACGAGCAACAAACTTATTGGTGATCATACATTTTGATGTTTGTAGTCCAATAAATGTTGTTGTTGGCAGTGGATTTATCTATCTTCAGAAATGACTCAAGTGGATATATGGATATTTACTTGATGAGATGTAAGTCTGGATCTTTTGAAATCATTCATAAGGTTTTCAATATGAAGTAGAAATTATTGTAACAAGAAAATTATGTTTCTGCAATTTGATTGCGGAAAGGAATATTTGAGTTACAAGCTTAGCGAATGTCTGATGAGTTGTGAAAAAGGTTTCATAACTTACACCTCCCGGAACTCCACTGTGAGTGGTACATCCGTGAAGATGTATTCAAACCATTTGTGACATGGTAAAATCAAAGATGACATAAATCAATTTGCCATTATCCCTTTTAAAGGTAATGCTTTAGAGACTGCGGCTTTTACACTGAAAAGAGCACCATCAGGTCTGTTGAAATGACGCCATAGTATGGTACGCCCAACCATGCTTTGTCTTTTCTTAACATTTGGAATATGGGGCTTGTGTAAAATATTTACAAACCTATTCCAAATCAGACAAGTACTACTTTGTAGGTTATCCCAAGTAATTGGGAATTCCTCCACCACTATACCGAGGCAAAAAGGTTTGCCACCAAGAACGGTATGATTTTCAAGAGAATGGTTCTTGCAAAAAGGTGAGTGGGAGAACAGTGCAACTCGACGAGATAACAGTATCTTCGTCATCAGATCAAAGGAAAGAAACCTTGGAAGTAATTCCAGAGTTTCATACTGCGACTGATATGGAAGCCTCTACATGAGATCTATGGACTTCGGTCGAACTTGCAACTGAACCACGTAGGCAAAACTCATGCAAACCTCTCAGGTGCGCAAGCGAGATATTGTTGTTAGACAACAGTATACCTACGATACACAAGGAAGCGTTGATGGGCCCTGACTCTAGAATTGGCTAAATGCCAATATAATCTGAGATAGTTTCCATAAATGATTCAAGATTATATCTTGATAAACCCTTCAGAAGACTTAGAGTCTAACGAACATTAATGGAACTATAAACTGATGTGGATAAAATGTTTTATCCATAAAGCTCGACTTGTTGCAATAACAAGTTCAAGGAGTTGACTACGATGAGGTTGTCTCACCATAGCGATGCTTAAAGTTAGATCGGGTTAAACTATTAATTAATACATATTTCAATCTTGAGATATGATACATGGATGCCAAAAGGATTTCCATGTGATGGAAATGCAACCTAGGACTTGCATGTGGTACAGTCCAAGGTATTTTGTCAATCCAGAGGATGCTAGTAAGTATGCAAACTTCAGAGTTCCAGCAATGGACAGAAGAGAGCAAAATGGAGTTGGAATCTTCATTTTTGATGAAATAGTCAAAAGAGTTTGTTTTCATCAATGGATAACGAAGATGCTTGTGGTTTCAAGAAAGTAAGTGGCAGCATAATAATATTTCTAAAAAACTTTGTGTGCTTGACACATTGTTGATTGGAAATTTCTCGACACGAATTAGGACTTCATTAAAAATAGTTTTTCAATGAAGTGCTTGGGCGCCTTGATATTAGGGATATTTATCTACGAGATAGAATTGCCTAATAGGCTAAGCCAAAAATACATATTGACAAGATGCTAAAACAGTTTAGCATTAAAACGCCAAGGAGTGATTCTTGCCGAAGTCACATGGAAAGGGTTTTTGCAAGACTCGGTGTCCCAAAACACTAATGAGCAAAATACATGATGGAGATTCCACACACTTTCGTGTTTGGATTAATCATGTATTCCATGGTATGTAAAACAACCAGATATGTCCAGTACTCCCAAGGAGTTGCGAGTATAGATACCAAAATGATCAAAGTACTGATCATGGGACAACAGTGAAAAATGTCATTTAGTACTGGAGTAGCACTGATGACATGTTTTCTCGCAAGCAGAGATTATGAAGTGCTCGTTGTAAGTAATTGCATCGATACAATCTTCATCAATTCTCCATGTGATTTTCGATTTAAGTTAAGGGTTTTTGTGTAATACACGATATGGTGGCACGGTGTTTGGAAATCGGTTCAAACAGGTTACTGTGGCGAATTCTATAACTAAGGCTAAGTATGTTGCCGCTTTCAAAGTGACATAGAAGATGTTGAATCGTATAGTTCGTTCATGAACTTAGTATCGTTCCAAGATGGCTTTGGTCAATGGAACACTATTGAAGATAGTTGCTCCATAGCTCAGTCTGAGGAATCAAGGTTTGACCAGTGATTCACATATATACGAAGCCAAGTCCACACAAAATATGAATTTTTTGAAAACGTGGAAACGCGAGGATATGCAGAAATACACACGGAACTGAAGTTGTCAGATCCGTTGGACATCAGACTATACCACAAGTGAAGCATGTTTTACACCGGTATGCCATAGGTGTAAAGTGCATCAGCATTGACTAGATTATTGACTCTAGTGCAAGTGGGAGTCTGTAGGAGATATGCCCTAGAGGCAATAATAAGTTTTATTATTTATCTCCATGTTTGTAGTTAACTTTATATTCCATGCTATAACTGCTATGGTTCTCGAGTCTGCAATAACCACGAGGCTCGGAGGAAGACTCATATGCACGTGTGGAATAATAAACGGTAAAAAGTATTCCTAGTCTGGCCTCTAAGACTAGCTCAAGTGTTGCATGATGGTTCTGTTTTCCTGATCATGGGCATGACTATGCCGGCAACTTTGAGGGCACAATGTTAGGAGAACACTTGTGTTGAATCGACCCGAATTGATGTTATGCTATAAGATTCATTCGTCACAAGTTAATGGTTAATAACACAGAGAAAGTTAACGTTTGCATAATTCCTTAGACCATGAGAGTGTCGAGTTTCTTCATGCTTGCTTCATGAACTTTGGGGTTTGTTAAACGTCATCCGTAAATGGGTGGCTATTACGGCGGCTTACGGGTTCATGGAAAAGTATGTCAAGTAACTTGATAGCTCAAGATTGGGATTTGCTCCTCCGACGATGGAGAGATATCTCTGGGCCCTCTCGGTGTTACGGTATCCACCATCGTCTGGCCAGACACATTGTGATTTGATCACAGGGATGCCGGAACACGGGAACGAGAAAAGAGAACAAAACCGGCAACGAGGTAACTGGCATAGTGGACAAGTTGTTGATCCACGGGGATGCCGATAAATCTCACCTCGGGTTTTGTAACATATCGCGAAGCAACAGGAATAGCACACGGCAACTGGAGGTTCACTCGAATATTCATTCGTGTGGGTATAGGGGTCAATATGGGTGTCCACGGCTCCGATGTTGATCATTGATCGGAAAGAGTTCCGGTCATGTCTATACTTCACCGAACCTATAGGGTCACACGCTTAAGGGTCATCTATCTGATGAATACTAGACAGGGAGTCTGAGAGAAAGTCACCGGAAAAGTTTCGGAGACAACGGAAACGTTCCGGAGAGAACACCGGAATAGTTTCGGTGAAACTGAAAAGTTGTTTCAGGGTATTCCATTAAGTCATATTGGTTCCTGCACACGCCTGGAAATTCTTGGAGGGTGCTAGAATTGTTCTGGTAACTTCTGGAATTTTTCCGGAGAGAAAAACCGGAAATGTTCCGGAGCAGCCGGAACCACAATGGTAGCTTTTCGCTGAAGAAAAACATTGTTCCGGAATTGTTTCGGAATGCGTTCAAAATTGTTTTAGTGGGTACTGGAATTATTCTAGGCACACGGAAATAATTTGGGATTTAACGGACGCAGAAAAATGTCTTCATGAATAGTGAAAGTGCTTTATGGATATTTTTTGGAAAGCACCTTTTGGGATATTTCCCAAAAGGCTTCTAGAAGGACTTGGGGGCCAAGGAAGCCCCTCATGGGGGGCCCCCAAGGGGTGGCCGGCCAAAGGAGGTGGAGCTCCTTGGAGCTCCACATGCCATCCCTTTTTGCTTTATTCTTTTATGTAAAGACATAAAGTGGGGGTACTTTTGGTATTTTTGAATGCCAACTTTACCCCTTGGCTTTCCTATAAATAGAGGTGGAGGGGTGCTCTCCAAACCTCATGCTTGCTCTCATACACATGCCATAGACTTGTCTGGCTTCTCTCTCCCTCCCAGCGAAATAGTTTCGTAGAGCCGAAAGGTTGTCTGGGTTCCGGTGGGAACTAGTTCTGGACGGCGAAGCCCTGCCGGATAGATGACACCGTATGTGTGCAACTCTGTAGAGAGATCGTAGTTTTGGTCTTAGTTCGACAGTGCCTCCCGAAGGGCTGCCCGAGTGGTCGTCCGAGTTTTGAGGGTCCTCTCGAAGGGCTGTCCGAGTGACCGTCCATGTTTCAAAGGTCCTCCCGAAGGGTTGTCCACGACACCGTCCGAGGGACTGTCTAACTGCCTCCCAGAGGGCTGTTCGAGGGGCATTCGAGGGAGTACATCCTCGCGGTTGGGAGGTTGTAAAATCCTAGCTGCGGGGATCTGCACCGCCGATCGTCATCGACTCTACTTCCGCTGCGCTACGAGTCGGTAACGAAAAAGATCAAACCTTGTATGCAGTCTCCATACTGGTCCTGGGCTGGTGCGTAGGTCAGAAATTTTTTGTTTTTTGCTGCGTTACCCTACATCACCCCCTATCACTATTAATGAAACATCATTGACCTTGGAGCATGTTATGTAAAGGTTAGAAGCTATAGAAAATAAAATGCCTACTATTGAACATCTTGAAAATTTAGACAAAAAGGTCCATAATCATATTACTCAATTTGGTTCTAGGGTGGGAACTGCTTTGAAAACTTTAAAGGAAGAAGAACCGATAATTAATGAAAGGATAGAACAAAGCCCCGCTAGAATTGATAAGTTGGAGGAAATTATCAACAACTTGGGTTCCGCCTTTTCCTCCACTAAAAACATTGATAGGACTCCTCCAAATAAAAATTGCAAGTTTATATATCTTCCTAAGGTCAACGGTGCTACTTCTAGTAAAGGGAGCGAGGATCTTAAAATGATTAGCGTGCACCCCAATTTCATTGATATAATTAAGGAACCTATCCATAAAAATAAGATTCTTGATTTTGTGCCTAGAAGTGTGATGATGAGAAACTCCTATGTTAAATCTACTAGAAAAAATGGATGTGTGATTGAGGAGTTGGAAACCAAGGATGGCAACACTTGAAACTATGCATTATGCCTAGCTAGGGGCATAAAACAATAGCGCTTGTTGGGAGGCAACCCAATGAATAAAATAAATTTTTGTTTTTACCTACAGTTTTTGAGAGTTTGCATGATTATAGATTTTGTTATGATTGTGTTTTTATGTTTTAATTAGTGTTTGTGCCAAGTAATGCCTTTGGGATGATTTGGAAGATAGTATGATAGATGTTGTTTGAAAACATAAACTTTTACGTCCAGTGCTGGAATTTTGTTTTTTCGCTGGAGTGTAATAACCTTCTGAATTTTTTACACAATATTGATATATGAATTGCCCATGTTGTCCTAATGTTTCAGAATTTTTGGAGTTACATAAGTATGACTATAATTCAGATCTTTACAGACTGTTCTGTTTTAGACAGATTCTGTTTTTGTTGCATAGTTTGCTTATTTTGATGAATCTATGGATCGTATCGGGGGGTATGAGTCATGGAGAAGTTGGAGTACAGTAGCATTATGCCAATATTAAATATGAATCAATTTACTACAGTACCTAAAGTTTAAGATTTGTTTGTTATACTAACGGATCTCACGAGGTTTCTGTTGAGTTTTGTGTGCTGAAGTTTTCAAGTTTTGGGTGAGATTACGATGGATAAAGGAATAAGGAGCGGCAAGTGCCTAAGCTTGGGGATGCCCAAGGCACCCCAAGGTAATATTCAAGGAAGACTCAAGCGTCTAAGCTTGGGGATGCCCCGGAAGGCATCCCCTCTTTCGTCTACAATCTATCGGTAACTCACTTGGAGCTATATTTTTATTCATCACATGATATGTGTTTTACTTGGAGCGTCTTGTGATATAGTTTGTTTGCTTTTGTTTGATTTTTAGTTTGTCACAATCATCTTTGTTGAACACACCTTTTTGAGAGGGACACACATTATTCATGATTTGTTAGAATACTCTAGTGCTTCACTTATATCTTTTAGAGCACGACGGTGGTTATATTTTAAAGAAATAGTTGCACTCTCATGCTTCACTTATATCTTTTTGAGAGTCTCATGATAGCAATGGTAATATGCACGGGTTATGAATTTGGTCCTGATATGATAGGTATTCAAGAGGGATATAATAAAAACTTTCATGTAGATCACTGAATATGATAAATTTGATTCCTTGCAATAGTTTTGCGATATTAAGATGGTAATATGTGGGAGGTATTAGTAGATAATTGTGGTTTAGTAAGAATAATTGTGTTAAGCTTTGTGATTCCCGAAGCATGCACGTATGATCTGTCGTTATGCTAAGAAGTTGGAGCATGATTTATTATTGATTGTCTTCCTTTGTGTGGCGGTCGGGGGCGCGCGATGGTTAACTCCTACCAACCTCCCCCCTAGGGGCATGCGTAGTAGTACTTTGCTTCGAGGGCTAATAAACTTTCGCAATAAGTATGTGAGTTCTTTATGACTAATGTGAGTCCATGGATTATACGCACTCTCACCCTTCCGCAATTTGCTAGCCTCTTCGGTACCGTGCATTGCCCTTCCTCATATCGAGAGTTGGTGCAACCTTCGCCGGTGCATCCAAACCCCGTGATATGATACGCTCTATCACACATAAGCCTCCTTATATCTTCCTCAAAATAGCCACCATACCTACCTATCATGGCATTTCCATAGCCATTTCGAGATATATTGCCATGCAACTTCCACCGTTCCGTTTTTATGACATACATCATCATTGTCATATTGCTTTGCATGATCATATAGCTGACATAGTATTTGTGGCTCAGCCACCGTTCATCATTGTTATACATGTTACGCTAGCATCATTGCACATCCTGGTACACTGTCAGAGGCATTCATATAGAGTCATATTTTTGTTCTAGTATCGAGTTATAATGTTGAGTTGTAAGTAAATAGAGGTGTGATGATCATCATTATTAGAGCATTGTCCCAGTGAGGAAAGAGTGATGGAGACTAATGAGTCCTCGAAAAGGTGGGGATGAGGTCCATGAGATCGTTCTAAAATAAAAAATTAAAAAAATAATTAAAAAAAAGAGGCGAAAAATAGCCATGAAAAAA
Organism: Elymus sibiricus; assembly: GCA_039707655.1. Lineage (NCBI taxonomy): Eukaryota > Viridiplantae > Streptophyta > Magnoliopsida > Poales > Poaceae > Elymus > Elymus sibiricus. The sequence continues at coordinate 111,213,515 of CM077670.1, forward strand.
ATGAGAGAAAAAGAGAGAAGGGGTAATGTTACTATCCTTTTCCACACTTGTGCTTCAGAGTAGCACCATATTTTTCATATAGAGAGTCTCCTATTTTGTCACTTTCATATACTAGTGGGAATTTTTCATTATAGAACTTGGCTTGTATATTCCGATGACGGGCTTCCTCAAATGCCCGAGGTCTTCATGAGCAAGCAAGTTGGATGCACACCCACTTAGTTTTCATGTTGAGCTTTCATACACTTATAGCACTTAGTGCATCCGTTGCATGGCAATTCCTACTCCTCGCATTGACATCAATTGATGGGCATCTCCATAGCCCGTTGATTAGTCTCGTCGATGTGAGACTATCTTCTTATTTTTGACTTCTCCTATTTATCCCTACCACCATACTCTATTCCACCTATAGTGCTATATCCATGGCTTGCGCTCATGTATTGCGTGGGAGTTGAAAAAGCTGAAGCGCGTTAAAAAGTATGAACCAATTGCTTGGCTAAAACCGGGGTTGTGCATGATAAATATTTTGTGTTAAGAAGATGGAGCATTACAGGATTGTATGATTTTGTAGGGATAACGTTGTTTAGCATTTTTATTTTGAAAGGCATGATTGTTTGCTAGTATGCCTGAGTATTGATGTCTTTATATCAAATTATAGACTATTGCTTTGAATCATTTGGATCTTATTATTCATACCGTAAGAGAAAGATTACATGATGAAACATGATAGGTAGCATTCCACATCAAAAATGTTGTTTTTATCATTTACCTACTCGAGGACGAGCAGGAATTAAGCTTGGGGATGCTTGATACGTCTCCAACGTATCTATAATTTTTTATTGTTCCATGCTATTATAGTATCAATCTTGGATGTTTTTATATGCAATTATATATCATTTTTTGGGACTAACCTATTAACCTAGTGCCCAGTGCCAATTGTTGTTTTCTGCTTGTTTTTGGCTTTTAGAGAAACAGTACCAAATGAAGTCCAAATGCCACGAAACTTTTTGGAGATTTTTTTCTGGACAAAAGAAACCTTGGAAACTTCGGGAGGAGGCCAGAAGCCTCACAGAGGCTTCACAAGGCAATAGGGCGCGCCCCAGGGGGGGCGCGCCGTGTTGCCTTGTGGGGCCCACGTGACTCCGTTTGACCTAATTCCACTTCTATAAATTCACAAATATTGGGAAACCGTAAGAGAGCCAGAAGAAAAAAACCTTTCCGCCGCCGCAAGCCTCTGTTCTTCCGCGATCCCATCTAGAGGCCTTTTCCGGTACTCTGCCGGAGGGGGAATCGATCACGGAGGGCTTCTACATCAACCTTGCTGCCCTTTCGATGATGTGTGAGTAGTTTACCACAGACCTACGGGTCCATAGCTAGTAGCTAGATGGCTTCTTCTCTCTCTTTGATTTTCAATACAATGTTCTCCTTGATGTTCTTGAAGTTCTATCCGATGTAATCTTCTTTTGCGGTGTATTTGTTGGGATCCAATGAATTATGAGTTTATGATCAGATTATTCATGAGAAATATTTGAGTCTTCTCTGAACTCTTTTATGCATGATTGTTATAGCTTTGTATTTCTCTCCGATCTATTGATTTGGTTTGGCCTACTAGATTGATTTATCTTGCAATGGGAGAGGTGCTTTGTGATGGGTTCAATCTTGCGATGCTCAATCCCAGTGACAGAAGGGGACATGACACGTATTTGTAATGTTGTCATTAAGGATAAAAAGATGGGGTTTATTCATATTGCTTGAATTTGCTTCTCTACATCATGTCATCTTGCTTAAGGCGTTACTCTGTTTTTATTAACTTAATACTCTAGATGCATGCTGGATAGCGGTCGATGAGTGGAGTAATAATAGTAGATGTGGGCAGGAATCGGTCTACTTGTCTCGGACGTGATGCCTATATACATGATCATTACCATGAATCCGTCATAATTATTTACTATTCTGTCAATTGCCCAACAGTAATTTGTTTACCCACCGTATGTTTCTGTGCTCGAGAGAGAAGCCTCTAGTGAAAACTATGGCCCCCGGGTCTATCTTTATCATATAAAAAACGTAAAAATACCTTGCTGCAATTTATTTACTTTTATTTTAATTAATATTTTAATTTATCCATTTACCTCGATAAGATTTAATCCTTGCAAATAACCGCTAAGAGGATTGACAACCCTCTTATTTGCGTTGGGTGCAAGTGTTTACTTTTGTGTGTACAGGTACGCTTAACGGAATGTTGCTTGGTTCTCCTACTGGATTGATAATCTTGAATCTTAACTGAGGAAAATACTTATCTCTACTGTACTGCATCATCCTCTCCTCTTCGAGGAAATACCAACGCAGACTACAAGTAGCAAGGCGCACCATAGAAATCCATGAACCATGTCGCCACAGACTCGCCCTGTTCTAACCTGGCCTCCCAGGCAGCCAACCAGATCTAGCAGGGAATTCTTGTTGTTTTAGGCCAGAATTTATGCATTTTTTGTGGTCTCATTATACTATTATTTAATGAAATTTTACAGATTCGTTTACATTCATCATGATAGATTTTCATTATCCATCAGAAACAAAAATGAATGGCGTACACTAAATAACAGCCAGGAAAAAGAAGTAAAGCTTAGTCTCTAAGTAGAAGTAGTGCTTCACAAGACCAGCTTTTGAGGCTCGTCAAGACATGTTTAATTATGCATAACTCCAGTCATTATCCATCACAACATTAGTTTATGGCACAAACTAAATAGCAGCTAGAAAAACAGAGGCAAAAATGCCTGCCCTGGAAGCAAAATATATGCTTCAGGACAAACAAAAACTGCAAGAAATCCGCCTGCTTGCTAGTCATGAAGACAACTCCGATACAACGACTTAGTCTGCATTATCGATAATACGGGTGCTCCATGACCTTCTTTCTTCGCAGAGCTCCACTTTGTCGGCTGGCACATATTGCTGCACTTTCTGCAAGGATCACAACCGTAAGTTATTAAAAGAGCACCCCTTACATCATCATCCAGCCTGCCCGAGAACCTAGCATTCAAAAACTAAGATAGTCTGTCTACATTTGATACCTCAACATGTGACAAGGTGTGTGGCGCCAAGGACCTCAGGGGCCCGTACCACAGAGTAAGAATCCGCAAATGAATGAAGATGTGTCATGAACAGATCAAGGAAGGGACTCGTGCAGAATCGGCCGTCATCGGGTGCAATAATACTAATAGAACCAGTTGAAAATTTCAGTTGCTCGGCAAAACCCACTGAAAAACTAAGCACCATAAGTCCAGACCAAGCTTCAAAAATTACCTCTACAATATTGTACAGATAGAGGTCCACATTCTCCAAATTCAGGGCCTGCATGCTCTCTAATCTTCTTGACTTCATTTATCTGAAATATTTGTATAACATGGAAGTGAAGTACACCCCTCAGGAAAAAAAATACAGGAGTCCAGACAAGAAGAAAGAGAGTGTAAACATCAACATAAAACTAAAGAGTATTTTGTGGAACCAAATTGGAGAATATATCGATGTCCTATTGGCAAGGTACCACATTTCAGCTAAAAATATACATCTCTTATTCTCTTTGGAGCACGTACAACGGTATTGCAAATCAAGCCAAAAACATGGAAAGATTCAGACACTCTGTTCAGTTCAGGTTAAATACCCACATGCCTCCAGGCTGACCATAGGCCACACACACTCACACGCACAGCGTTACATGGCCTCAGGCCAAACTGCTGTCCACTTGCATCACACAAGACCTGCAGGTGTGAGAGCGCTCCTCTCTGTACAGGACAACGATGGCACTTGAGCACTCTGTATAGGATGATGAACGGACTCGAAAGTCCTAGAACATTCAGTAATATAAACCTGGTTAAAGATGCAGTTGTGATGAACTTACAAGATTAAAGTTAACACTACATCTCATGGGATTACTAAAACTTATGGACTAATCTTTGATTGCAAGGCATTGTCAGTTTGTCACCACTCAATTGATTATCAAATGTAATATGGCCTCATAACATCTAGAGCTTGACTCCAGTTTGATTGTGACACTGAGATGATCCCATAAATTCTTCTTCATGGAGAATGATTCTAAAATTACAATCCGGTGAATTGTTTTAATCTGACATCCAAAAGTCACTTGACTTCAGAAGAAACATATACAAATTAAAGGAATTTAACATATACAACTAGACAACTACTATATGTTATCTAAATCCATAAAACTAACAATAAATAAGATAAATGGAGGCGACGCCGATGAGGAGTGGGTGTGGTGCTGAGTCTGCCACAGCAAGAAAGGGAGGAGATATGAGGGGCGTTCGGGCCACGGACGCAAACCGGCGGCGTACTTGCCGCGGGGGGAGGGGGTGGGGGTTGGGGGACCATCGCGGGAGATGGGGATGGGAGGGGATGACGAGGAGGAAGGGCGTGATGGTGATAGTAGGCGGAGGGACTGCGGCCGCAGAGGAAGAGGCAGGAGAGGCGTCGGCAGACGGCGACAACGGCGTGCTTGCCGAGGTCAGCCTCGGAGCAGACGGGCAAGGGGAGAAGGAGACGGCGAGGAGGAGGTGGTTGTGGTGGTGGTGGTGGGCGGTGGGATGAGAGGAGCTGGGGTGGATGGCGCCGGCAGCGGCCACCATGCCAGATCGATTCCAACCCTGCCGGCCAGTGGTTCTTACGGCGGCTATTTCCTTGGTATGTTCGGGTGAGTAGGCGAATAGATTAGAATGTTCGGGAGAGATGGGGTTAGCTGCAAATGTGTGACCTCTTTTTGCAAAATTGCCACAGAATGCTTCGTGTGCGTTAGATGCAGATCCAACGGCCGTAAACGAAAGATGGCAGGCACGCCATCATCACCAACTCAGATTTTTATAGGAATAGAGATAGTCATCGATACATCATTGACAAGAAAAGGAATCATACCCGCAGGCCTCGTTTGGTTGTAAAGGATCCCGGGGAACCCTGCTATTTCCCCAGGTTGGAGAATCACGGACCGAGTGTCGGTACCAAAATCGGCAGATCTCGGGTAGGGGATCCGAACTATGGGTCAAGGAATCAATGGTAACAGGGAATGTAGAGACAGCGATTTACCCAGGTTCGGGCCCTCTCGAAGAGATAATACCCTACGTCTTGCTTGATTGTATTGATGTGATTGTATGAAGGTTACATAGTTGATCTACCTCGAGATCGACTAGGCTAAACCCTGGGTAATGGATATGATGATGATATATCCTCTACGGACTAGGCCTTTTGGTTTATATAGACACCAGGAGGTCCTAGGGTTACACATTGTCGGTTACCATCAGGGGATAAACATGCCGGTTACGCCAATTGTTCCTTGGAGGAGACGCCAAGTCTTCGGGGGTTTCCTTCCAATACACGGGTTCGCCCACAATCCGGCCTTCCATCGATGAGTAGAGAGCGGCCCACCAGTCCGGCCCACGTGAGATAGGCCGGCGGCCCGAGTACCCCCTAGTCCAGGATACCCTCAGTAGCCCCCGAACTAGTCTTCGAAGCCGAGGTAGGTGCCGAACATCATTGGCTTTGTAGACCAGTTCCCTTTCCTCCGTGACACCGGTAACAGGCATGTATCACTCCGAATTGTATTCTCAGGCGTTGCCCGGTCGTATATGCGCCGAACTATACCTTGGCAACGAAGTGTACCTATAACTTAGCCCCGAAAGCTAGTCGCTTCGGTGTGAGCAGTGTCCTCATCTGACAACTTTTACCGAAAGGTCACACCTTGCCACGACCGCGAGTCGGTTTATGAAAAACTCGATTCGCGGTTCAAGGCAGTTTTCATTGGCACGTCTCATAGATATGGAGATCGTGTCCTGTTTTCAAGGGATATGATCAATAATCCGCCTCACCCCATGCGCGCATAACAGCACGGTTACATGGGGAAATGGCGAGGACTGCGGCGTAGTAAAGGGACCGTCGGTTTTACAGCCCATAAAAGGGGCACAACCTTCGTTCCTTTCGTACGCTCTCATTTCCCCCCTTCGCCATTGTCTTCCCCATCTCTTGAGCTCCAACGCCCAGATCCGCTCTCCCTCCCAAGAACCTTTCCATCCACCCGCCCAATTCAGCAATGGCGGGTTCCGGGTCCAAGGGCAAGTGTGAGGCCTCTAGCGTCACCAACAGCGCCATCTTGGAGTTGAAGAGCGCGGGCTACCTCCCGGCCAACGTCGCCCACCATGCTCCGGAGGCGGGCCAGGCCATCCCCACGCCGCGGCAGGGCGAGAGAGTGGTGTTCGTGCCCCACTTCATACGGGGTTTGGGTTTCCCCCTTCACCCCTTCGTCAGGGGCCTCATGTTCTTCTACGGACTCGACTTCCACGACGTCGCGCCGAACTCCTTCCTCCACATCTCGGCCTTTATCATCGTCTGCGAGGCCTTTCTCCGGGTCCGGCCACACTTCGGTCTGTGGTTGAAGATCTTCAACGTCAAGCCGAAGATAGTAGATGGCCAGCAGGCGGACTGTGGGGGGGGGGGGCGATGGTCAGCAAGCTTCCGCGAGTGGAGTGGCCAGACGGTACCTTCATCGAGACCGTCAAGATCTGGCAAAAGGAATGGTTCTACATCACAGAGCCGAGGCACGCAGATTGGGGGACGATTTCGGCCTTCCGATCCGGGCCCCCTACATGGTTGGTCTCGTGGACCAAGAAGGGCCTCGACTGGGGGTCTAATAAGGAGGTGATGCTGCTGCAGAACCGGATCTCCAAGCTGATAGAGAAGGGCGTCGAGCTGGTCAACGTGATCCAGATCATGCTCGGCCGCCGAATCCTCCCTTCCCAGGACAGGGCTTCCCCCATGTGGGCCTACAAGCCCGAAGACTCGGCCACCGTGCGTAGCTTCTTCCGCACCTCCCACGCCCAACTGTGGAGGGCGCTATTCAAGCCGCATAAGGACTGGCCGGCCGAGGAGGAAGACATCGGACTCGACGCCGCAAATCCTCCACGGGAGGTATGAATAATTTTGTACTTTATATCCGAACTGTTCCCTTTTAACAAGGTACTTAGCTTTTTTACTTCTCATCCGCAGAAATGGCTGAAGAAGGCCCAGCGGATCGATAGTCCGGCGCCGCTGCCGGAAGGACCCAGGACGCCCCTACTGACGGCCATGCTGGCCATGGAGCCATACGAGGCGCCGGAGAGGAAGGAGAAGAAGAAGGACCAGCAAAGGGAGGCCAGAGAGGGCCTCCGTTCTCGAGGACCCCCAGGTGCCAGATTCGGGGACACCAATGCTCTCTCCGTGCAAGAGGAGGAGAAGGAGCAGGGAGAGGACAGGGAGGAAGACGATTCCTCCCGAACAGGGAAAAGGGCGGTGTCCGAGGACATCGAGGAAGAGCCGCCTCAACCCGCTCCCAAAAGACCGGGCAAGGCCAAGGTAGCCTTGTCCGGCGATAGCTCGGCCTCTGCCGAGGACTCTGAGGCCTCTGAAGAGGTTCCCCGAAGGATCCCCATGGCCAAGCCACAGGCTCAAAGGTACGTGTTCTAGTAACCGCTTGACTGTCCTTAGCCGAACTGGGTTTGGTATTGATCATGTTTCCATTTGTAATTTCGTAGCCCGCTGTGCGATCTCCCCACCGACCGAGTCTCGGAGGAGGATTCTCCACCGGCGGCGCTAGCGGAGAGCGGGACCGAATCCCGCTCCTCGCCTCCCCCAATAGTCGAGGAGGTCCTATCGAGGAGGACCCCTCCCGTGCTGCACACAGGGGGAGGGGGCGACACTATCATGGCCGAGGTGAACACCTCGGGCGCCGAAGACCAGGAGGGAAGGGCCCCTCTGGTGAACGAAGAGGAGGAGCCCGGACAAGCCGAACTTTCTCCGAGGACGACTCCGGAGACGTCAAGGCGTCCAGAGTCCGGCGCCCCGGACTTCGAGAAGGAAGGAGCCGAAGCGCCGCTGCCACCCCCGCCCGCCACAGAGCAGGCGTCGACCGGGTGGCCGGACGAGATGGAGGATGCTCTAACCAGCTCCTCTATCACCGAAGAGCACCGTGCACTTATGGGCGCGGTGTTGCAAAGTATTCGATCCGTGGATAACGGACTGAAGGAGGCCTTTAGTGGCCTTCTTACCGGCTTCAAGGTGAGCGAAGTAATGCTTTTCCCTTAGAAAAATTCTTTTGTGTAAATGTATAGCCTCATACACAGTAGCCCCCGAGACGCTGACTGGCTTGGCAAAGCCTGTCAGAGGATCAAAAATCAATATCCCGGATACTAACGTGTGTAGAATAATGCACATGCATCATCTTCTGCCGCAGCCGCCAACGCCGAAGAGTTGGACGAGCTGAATCGGAAGCTGAAGAGCTTCGAAGATGACCTGAGCCTGGTAAACAAGAGGTGCAATGAGGCGCAAGGTAAGTCCGATCTGTAATATTGAATACAGTCGTTGTTTTGTAAGCAGGTCTCGAAGTATCCTAACGGAGTGAACAGATTCTACTGCAGCTGCCGCCGCGGAGGTGGAAAACCTCAAGGCCGCGCTGAGGACGGCTCAGCTGGAAGCGGCGGCGCAAAAGGCGGCTGCCGAGCTGGCTGCGGTGAGAATCGCTAGTGAGAAACACGAGGCCAGGGTGGTGGAAGTGCAGCAAGAGCTCGGGGATGCCGTCACAAGGTGTGAGGCCCTCGAGCAGAAAAATAAAGAGCAGGCCGCCGAGCTGACCTCGTTGGCGGCGGTGGCTAAGGAAGCGCGGACAGAGGCGCACGGCTACCAAGAGGAGCTCCACCAAGTCAGGCTTATTGCGGACGATAAGCCGTACTTGCTGCAAAGTATCTTTGGAGGTAACAGGTTTGCATTGCTCACGCGAGTATGGCGTTCCCCAGGCGCTTTTGCGGACCTCCCGAAGAGTGCGGTGGACGCGGCCAGGTTCTTCGCTGCTCAGGAGGGTTGGGCCAAGCAGAGGCTATTCTGGGCGCAATTTCAAGCACCCGAACACCCTCCCCTCCTCAACAACCAAATGGAGCAGCTGGTGGAGCTGCATCGGATGGCGGAGCCGATGATGAAGGACCTCTGTGTTAAGCTATGGCCGATGGAGCCGCTGCCGAGCAGCTACTTCGTTCTGGTGCAGAGGATGTATGATGCTGCTCCCCGGGTCGATGCCTGGAAGCGCTCCACATGCATTGAGGGGGCTCGGATGGCCTTCGGCAAAACAATGGTACATTGGCCGAAGATAAAGCCAGCCGAGATGGCCACCGGACCTCCACCGCCAGGGAAAGAGCATAGGCGCCCCGAGCAATACTTTCCCATCGTGATGGATGGTGCTCGGGCAGTAGAGGCCCAATGTTCAAAAGATGTAATATATGAGTAGATTTATTTTCCTTGTAGGCAAGGAGTTGAAACTTTTGCTTTATTGTAAAGCAAGTTGTCGGCTATTAATATAGTGCCTGTTTATGTTAATTTTGACTCCCGTGCGGCCGCTTTGAAACTGAAAGTTGCCAGTCGTCGGCTTCAGCCCCCTGGCAGATACTGCATGGGGTGTTTTCTCGTAATACTTTAACCCTTAGCCGACGTCTCGGTGCCCGGAGGAGGTTGTATGTACGGAAACCCAGGCAATCAGACTATGCGGTTTTAGTGCTTTCACTTAGCCATAGGAGCTTGACTGCGGGGGATGGTGACTAGCCCCCAGTGTTTTGTGATATTCAGACGAGCCGCGGTTGATACCATCATCACATGGTTCCTGTAACAGAGAACCCTTCGTGTAACATGGACCAACCTCCAACAATTTTTGGTTTGACACGAGTCGTCGGATCGCCGACCAGTTCTCGCTTATTGTGACAGTCCGTTTTCGGCTTTCTCCACTGAGGTACTTAACCAGACGAGCTAGAAGTACAATCGCAGTGGTTCTCCCTTTACCCTCTTAGCCGAATAGTGCGCAACGTAAGAGGGTAAACACAGGAGCCGGGCAACCCAACTATTGACCAAAGACGCAATTCGGAACTGATTCATATAGTGCAATATCTGTGACGCCGAGCACATAAAATAAAAGTAGGTGCTGGGATAAAGTTTGAGGCAAGACTCATGTTCGAGCCCCCGGTCTATTAGCCGGTTACTAAAAAGGGATGTATCGTAATAGTTTACTTTGGCCGAAAAAAATGGAAAGGAATATGCAACGTGAATGAATGCACAATTACCAGAGAAAACTTGGTCTTGATTTCCTTTGAATATGTGACGTCCAACCGTACAATCCGGATTGCCGAAGTAACTTTGATAGATACTTTTGAAGAAATAAATACATTAGAGTAATGGTTTACGCAGGGCCTTCATGAGTGGTTTGACGTCCCTACTACGCCCTGCTGCACGTCTGCGCCTTTGCTCTGTTAAGAAGCTTCCGTGTGAGCGAAGCTGTTGACCGTGTGTTCGGCGAAAGTGGTAATGTTCGGCGGACGGGCCCTTGGGAAAGGGTTTTGAGAAGTCGCCGTGGTATATCAGCTTGACGCTGATCAGGCCCTAGATGGTGCCCGTCGTCGATGTTGATTCGAAGACATCTGTTTGGCCATTTGTTGGTCGAACCGAGCTCTTGGCCTTTGTTTTATGTGTCCCCACAACTGCCCATGGAATTTTGAGCGCGAAATTGTGCACTCGAGGTACGTATTTCGCGACTAGGTGGGTCGTGCTGTGGGGCGAGTATCCCTATTTGGGGTGAGCATGGGAGTGCTCTAGGACCGAGGCTGCAGCTCGGGAGCGCTTGCGTGCGTCCAGTGTCTTGGCAGTGGACTTGTCGTGGGTGCAAGCCTGACAGTAGTGTGTAGGGGTACGGATGAGAGGGCAGAGCCTAGCTACGGCGCAGGTGTTACACTCGGATTTATAAGTTCAGACCCCTCAGCGGTGGAGGTAATAGCCCTACGTCTCGGTGCTCTGGAGCTGTATTGCTTGAGTGTCTGATTACAAATGTTTGCGAACCCTTGGAATGGAGCTGGGGGTGGTTTATATAGCATCCGCCAGCCCTCCCATGAATGCCACCATTACTAGGGGTTAAGAGGGGGTTTAAGGGCGCCAGGTAACGGGCGCATTGATTACAATTAACGCAGGAGAACGTGCGTCCCGACCGTTGTGCTCCTGGAGCCTCCTGGTCTTCTCTGGTCGAGTGACTTTCGGGTGCTCCGAGTGAAACAAGATGGTCGAGTGAACTCTTGCCTCCCGAGTGGTTCGTCGAACTCCGAGTGAATGTCAGTTTGCAGAACTCTTGGTTGCTGATCTGGCCCTGGGGCCCAGTATAAGGCGCGTGGAGTCCTAGGGTAGGGTCTGTAGGTCAGGCCTGTTACCCTATCCCTAGTACATGTCCTCGTCATTAGCCCCCGAATCAGTCGAGGTTAGGCGAGTCGAGTCAAGGCGAACTCCCAGGCGAGTTGAGCGCTACGGAGGCGCTCAAGAACTCCTACTGGCTCTTAGACGCCCTTGTCTTCGTGCGGCACCTTGACGGATTCCGGACCATATGACGTCCGAGTGAAATGAGTAGTCTTCATCCGAGTGGGCTGAGTAGTCTTCATCCGAGTGGGCTGAGTAGTCTTCGTCCGAATGAAATGGGTCATCACGCGTCGGGTGACGGATCAGCTCCGAGCGTGTATGGAATGTCTTTAAAGCGGGAGCAATCGAATCACTGAGATCCGGATCCTGCGGGATTTGAAATTGGCGACGAGCGCGCGCGAACGGTTGCGGCGTGGTGAGTGGGGAAAGTGGGGCGTGACGCCTCGATTTTTGCCTCACTTTTCGCCACGTACAGCTGTAACTCCGCCAGCGAGATTCGAGGAGATCTGCGGGCCCGGGACACGCGGAAGAGGATTGGGGGAGCGGGACGTGCGACGCCATAAGAGGCCGCTGTGCCGGAGAGAGGGAGAGGACAGATCCCCTTTTCCCTTACTCCCTCAGCCCGCTCAATCTTCTCCCCAGCAATCCACCCCGCACGAATCCCCTTTGGTCGTTGGAGAGCTCGGCGGCGATGGCGAAGGACAAGACGGCGAAGCTCGAGAAAGCGAAGAAGGCGGCGAAGGGGAGGAAAGCGTCGAGCTCCCGAGCTGCGCTCCCGCCCGGGTGGATCCAGGGCAACTGGCTTCCGCCGACCACCATGGTCGACGACATCAGCGGGCTCGTCGTGGACGGGCTGATTCGCGATGGAACGTGGAGGCTGCCGAAAGAAGGTGAGACCGAGCCCGCGCCGCGCCCCGGGGAGCGAGTGCTCCTCACTACACACGTGGAGCGAGGTTTCTCCATGCCACCCCATCTCTTTTTCCGCGGATTCTTGAACTTCTTCGGTGCTCAGCTCCACCACCTGCCTCCAAATGCTATAATGTACCTTGCCGCATTCGTTTCTTTGTGTGAGAATTTTTTGGGTTGTCCGCCGGACTGGGGTTTGTTCAAACACATTTTCATGTGTCGATCTCAGTCGGTTAAGAAGGTTGACCCCGATGGAGAGAGGACCCACGTGATTCAGATGTGCGGGGGCTTAGGTATCCAAATGAGGGGTAAGAGTGCATTCCCGTCTATGTCTTTTCCTGACTCGGTGAGGGGTTGGCAGTCGACCTGGTTCTACTGCAATGACCTGCCGTGCTCTGGCTCGTCGACTGGTCTTCCTCCTTACACGACCGAGAGAGCTCAAACTCCTCCTTCGCTAATGGTTGATAAAGAGGAGAAGACGGATGTAGGGATCTTGGTGACCGCCATGGTTAGTCTGATTCAGGGTGGACTGACTGGCCTGGATCTTCTGGAGGTCTTCCTCAGTCGGAGGATCCAGCCACTGTAGGAGCGGGCTCACCCCATGTGGCGCTACACTGGGGCCAATGACTCGACCCGAGTGCATCCAGAAGATGTCGAGGAGAAAACGGTGGAACAGTGGATCAGGTGCATCACTGGAGCGCACGACAACCCGCGAGGGTCGAGACGGATCCCGCCCTACGATGCCAGTAACCTGTCGTTGGAGGTATGACAAGCGTTTCCGAGTGAATTCCTTATGCGCAAATTCGTCGAGTGAACTGGGTAATTTGAGTGAACTGACTGAAGTTGCTATCTCTGATCTTCATGTCTTGCAGGAGTTCAAGAAGATGGTTTCGCCCGTGCCGAATGGCGAATGGAGAACACCTCGCAGGGGGCGTGGAGAGTGAACATGGCAGCGCCGGCGACAGTTACGCGGAAGATAGCTTGGATGGAAGCGACGAATCGGGAGGGAGCGACGAGGACGAGTCGTCCTTGTCCCCAGAGTTGGGCTCCGAGCGCCGCTCTAAACAGACCCACGATCCGAGTGTTGACTCGGGGAAGGCGGCGGCTCCGAGTACGAAGGCCCCAAAGCGCACTCGGACGTCGATACCGGACCCGGCGGAGAAGACCGCCAAGCAGCTCAAGATTGCTTCTCCCAGGCCTCGGAAGGCTCTGCCGAGGATCAAGGTCACCGTGCCCGTCGCCTCAACGTAAGCGCCAAGCATTTCCTTTCTGTCTCTGTCGACTTTCGTGATTCTTCTGACCGAGTGAACCTCCTGGACCAGCGCTGCGACCTCGACGACGTCTCCCATGCAGGTCGATGGGGACCGCGCCGAAGCCGAGTCAGCGGACGCGGCCACTTCTCAAAGAGGTAATAATGACTTCATCTTTACTTCAACCCGTCATTCGACTGAAATGTCTTCATCCGGTTGAAATATGTACCGCGACTGATTGTGCTTAGCAAACATAGTGCTTGCAGAGGTCATCCACGTCGGGGATGACGATGAAGAGCCGCCGCGGAGGGACACCGAGAAGCGGACCGCAGCTCCGACTGCTTCTCAGACTACCACGCGGAAGACGCCGCCGAGCAAAGCGCCTCAAGTTCCTCCTGCACCTGCCGTGACCATGCCTCTAGGGCAGGGTTCTCAGGCTGGAGCTAGTTTTGCTGCGACTCCGTTGACTGCTCTGACCTCGGCTCCGACTCCTCCCGTCAACATCTTCAGTCTGTACAAGGTGCCGGAGGATCAAACTGGAGCCAGCAAGGAGGCGATGATCCACGCGGAGCTGATGACTCAACGGCTCAAGGAGATGTGTGCGGCTGGGAAGCTGGCGTACGATGCCAGTGCCGCTCTCCAGGAGAATGTTCGAGTAAGTACCCTTGTAAGTTGACTTCCAAGTTATTTTTCTTCAGTAGGAATTTCAGTCGGAAAGTATCCGGTACACCCAGTGGGTGTTCGGCCATCACTCGGATCGGGCGGACCGCTCCGAGTGGATACCATTCCAGTGGGGGCACGCTGAGTGCACCCACTGGGTGTAGTCCCCGAGACTACCGTCGACTGCGGGCAGTCGGCGGGAGTCTTAGAGTTTTTGTTTGTTGTTTTTTTTTGTGTCCGGCCATCACTCGGATCGGGCGGACCGCTCCGAGTGGATATCGTTCCAGTGGGGGCACGCTGAGTGCACCCACTGGGTGTAGTCCCCGAGACTGTCGTCGGCCGCGGGCGGTCGGCTGGAGTCTTAGAACTTTTTGTCTTGTTTTTTTTTGTTTTTGGCCGTCACTCGGATCGGGCGGACCGCTCCGAGTGGATACCATTCCAGTGGGGGCACGCTGAGTGCACCCACTGGGTGTAGTCCCCGAGACTGCTGTCGACTGCGGGTAGTCGGCGGGAGTCTTAGAACTTAGAATTTGACACTGGTCAAGCTTGTCCTTCCCTGTCGAAGGGTATTTCGGGATATTCCTTGACATTAACTGTTCTCTCTTGTATTTCAGAAAACTTGCGAGCTCGGGGCTCAGTACGTGGCACTGGAGAAGGAGACGGCACAACTCTGAGTGGATTTGGAGGTGGAGAGGAGAAACACAGCGCGCGCTCAAGCAGAACTCAGGACCATGGGAGGTAAGCCTCAATTACTGAGCATTCCGCTTTCATCTCTCTCCATTCTTTGAACCGAGTGACTTCACTCGAACAGATGTGCGTAGTGAAAACCATCAACTCCAAGTGCGGCTCAGAACCTCTGTTTCTTTAGAAACCATGAAGCAGGCACTCGAGAGTAAGGACAGTGAGCTGGCGGGAGCGCAGCAAGTGGCGAGGGAAAAGACCAAGGCCGCCGAAGCGAAGCTGGCCTCACTCGGAAAGCTTGAAGCAGAGAACACATCGCTGAAGAAAGAGGTACTCGAGCTCAAGAAGCAGCAAACCGAGTGGGAGAGAAAGCTCAAGGTCCAGGCGGAAGCCTTCGAGAAAGAGAAGAAGACCCTGGACGAGATGGTCGCCCAGCTGATTGAGAAGAAGAACGCTTTGGAGAGGTACATAGAAGAGTTCACGGAAGAAATGTACACCAAGCTTGCAGGTAACCTGTAACTTCCGAGCGAACTTTTATCCGAGTGAACTTCATGCATGCTGATTTTCAACTCTTCTCTTTTCTTGTCCGCAGAGTACTGCCGAGACTTCGAGCTGGAAACTGACAGAATCGAGAGGGATCTGGATCCTTCCAGGTCACTCGTCGGTGACAAGGCTGCTTTAGGCGTCTTGCGGGTCGAATCCAGCATTGAAGACGTCCAAGGGTACATCATCCGCCTGCGGGGTGCACTCGGGAGGATCGACAAGGAGCTATGGCTAGAAGATACCCCCGACACCGACCTGGAGGCCATGATGACTCGTCTCAACGACATCCCCAACCGAGTGCAAGCGTGGAAGAAGTCAGCTGCCCGCTGTGGAGCCGATGTGGCCCTCTCCCTGGTCCGAGTGCATTGCAAGGACGCCAAGGAGGAGAAACTGAAGACTCACCAAGTTGCCAACACGAAGAAACTCAAGTTTGAAGACTTCATGGAGACATTCATCAAGGCGGCAACTCGGATTGCAGACGGCATCGACTTGGATTCCTTCGTTGAGCTAGCCAGCCCTACAGGGGCGTGAAAAAACTTTAAGTCTTACCCGTAAACCTCGGTATGCCGAGTGGAATTGTAATCGTTAAACTCTTTCAGGCTTTGGGCCCGCGTACTCGTATTAGTTTTTGAACTTCTGGAGTTAATCGAATGCTTTCCTTCGAGTCTTTCGAATCTTTGAACTGGGTTTTAACTTAGGCAAAAGCTGGTTCGCAGCTAAGCTTCCGAGTGAGAGGGACGCTCCACACTCGAAGTAGATTTTTAACTTGGGCGAAATCTAGTTCGCTGCCAAGCCTCCGAGTGGGAGGGATGCTCTTCACTCGGAGTAGCGTATTTAACTTGGGCGAAAGCTGGTTCGCAGCCAAGCCCCCGAGTGAGAGGAATGCTCTTCACTCGGAGTAGCGTATTTAACTTGGGCGAAAGCTGGTTCGCAGCCAAGCCCCCGAGTGAAAGGGATGCTCTTCACTCGGAGTAATGTTTTCAACTTGGGCGGAAGCTGGTTCGCAGCCAAGCCCCCGAGTGAGAGGGATGCTCTCAGTCGGAGTAGCGTTTTTAACTTGGGCGCAAGCTGGTTCGCAGCCAAGCCCTCGAGTGAGAGGGATGCTCTTCACTCGGGGTAGCGTATTAACTTGGGCGAAAGCTGGTTCACAGCCAAGCCCCCGAGTGAGAGGGTCGCTCTTCACTCGGAGTAGCGTATTAACTTGGGCGAAAACTGGTTCGCAGCCAAGCCCCCGAGTGAGAGGGTCGCTCTTCACTCGGAGTAGCGTTTTTAACTTGGGCGAAGGCTGGTTCGCAGCCAAGCCCCCGAGTGAGAGGGATGCTCTCAGTCGGAGTAGCGTTTTTAACTTGGGCGTTCGCAGCCAAGCCCTCGAGTGAGAGGGATGCTCTTCACTCGGGGTAGCGTATTAACTTGGGCGAAAACTGGTTCGCGGCCAAGCCCCCGAGTGAGAGGGTCGCTCTTCATTCGGAGTAGCGTATTAACTTGGGCGAAAACTGGTTCGCAGCCAAGCCCCCGAGTGAGAGGGTCGCTCTTCACTCAGAGTAGCGTATTAACTTGGGCGAAAACTAGTTCGCAGCCAAGCCTCCGAGTGAGAGGGTCGCTCTTCACTCGGAGTAGCGTTTTAACTTGGGCGAAAGCTGGTTCGCAGCCAAGCCCCCGAGTGAGAGGGAAGCTCTTCACTCGGAGTAGCGTATTAACTTGGGCAAAAACTGGTTCGCAACCAAGCCTCCGAGTGAGAGGGTCGCTCTTCACTCGGAGTAGCGTTTTAACTTGGGCGAAAGCTGGTTCGCAGCCAAGCCCCCGAGTGAGAGGGTCGCTCTTCACTCGAAGTAGCGTATTAACTTGGGCGAAAACTGGTTCGCAGCCAAGCCCCCGAGTGAGAGGGACGCTCTTCACTCGGAGTACCGTATTAACTTGGGCAAAAACTGGTTCGCAGCCAAGCCTCCGAGTGAGAGGGTCGCTCTTCACTCGGAGTAGCGTTTTAACTTGGGCGAAAGCTGGTTCGCAGCCAAGCCCCCGAGTGAGAGGGACGCTCTTCACTCGGAGTAGCGTATTAACTTGGGAGAAAACTGGTTCGCAGCCAAGCCTCCGAGTGAGAGGGTCGCTCTTCACTCGGAGTAGCATTTTAACTTGGGCGAAAGCTGGTTCGCAGCCAAGCCCCCGAGTGAGAGGGACGCTCTTCACTCGGGGTAATTTTTGACTTAGGCAAAAACTGGTTTGCAGCTAAGTTGAAAAGCGTACACCCACTGGGGGTTGTAAGCCAGAGAACGCGTACAAGTGAACTCAATGTGGAACTGGAAAAGTCATGCTTTTATTCACCAAATATCACTCGAGTACTTTTATTACATCTCATGATCAGGTGTAAAATCGTCGCAGCAAATCCGCATTCCAAGCACGGGGCTCATCTACTTGCTTCTGAAGGTTGTACAGGTGGTATGCTCCGTTGTGCAGAACCTTTGACACGATAAAGGGACCTTCCCACGCGGGAGCAAGCTTGTGAGGTCGTTGCTGATCCACTCGGAGCACAAGATCTCCTTCCTGATAGGTCCGACTTCGGACGTGTCTGCTATGAAAATGTCTTAGATCTTGCTGGTAAGTGGCCGATCGGATCAGAGCCATCTCCCTTTCCTCCTCCAAGAGATCAACACCATCTTGTCATGCTTGCTCTGCTTCAGCTTCAGAGTACAGTTCCACTCGGGGTGAATTATGGAGCAGGTCACTTGGCAGGACGGCTTCAGCTCCGTACACCATGAAGAAGGGAGTGCGATTGGTAGATCGATTGGGGGTCGTCCTCAAGCCCCAAAGAACTAACGGCAACTCGGTGACCCAAGCTCCAGTTGTGTGCTCCAAATCGCGCATGAGTCGTGGCTTTAACCCCTGCAGAATCAGTCCGTTTGCTCTCTCAGCTTGTCCATTCGACTGCGGGTGCGCCACAGAGGCATAGTCGACTCGGGTGCCTTGGGCGGCACAGAACGCCCTAAACTCTTCCGTGTCGAAGTTTGAACCGTTGTCAGTGATAATGCTGTGGGGCACGCCGTATCTGAAGACTATCTCCTTCATGAACTTGATCGTTGTACGAGAGTCTAGCTTCTTGATGGGTTTGGCTTCGATCCACTTAGTGAACTTGTCGACTGCAACAAGCAAGTGGGTGAATCCACTCGCCCCTGTCCGGAGGGGTCCCACCATGTCGAGTCCCCAGACTGCAAACGGCCAGACGAGTGGGATCATCTTTAGAGCAGATGCAGGCTTGTGCGACAAGTTTGCATAGAACTGACATCCGACACAGTGCTGGACTATCTCCTGCGCAGCCTCATTGGCACGTGGCCAGAAGAAGCCGGCGCGGTAAGCTTTTGCCACTATAGTCCGAGAGGACGCGTGGTGTCCACAAGTTCCCGAGTAAATCTCCTCCAGGATCAATTGACCTTCCTCCGGAGAGATGCAGCGCTGAGTCACACTGGTGACGCTCTTTCTGTACAACTGATCGCCCATCATTGTAAAGGCCTTGGACCTGCGAACAATCTGGCGGGCTTCAGCTTCATCTTCTGGAAGTTCCTGCCTGAGCAGGTATGCAATGTAAGGCACTGTCCACTTGGGTGTGATTGCTAGGACCTCCATGACCAAATCAATGACTGTCGGGACCTCGACTTCAGTCGGATCAGAGGGACTGACCACCTGCGGGGGCTCTTCTATGAAGGGATCTTCTTTAACCGTCGGAGAACGTAAATGCTCGAGGCACACATTGCTGGGTATGGATTTCCGAGTGGACCCGATCTTTGCCAGATCGTCTGCCTCCTGATTCTTGGCTCGGGGAACGTGATGTAGCTCCAGACCTTCAAATTTCTTCTCCAACTTTCTCACTGTGTTGTAGTATCCTGTCATAGCGGGGCTTCTGATATCCCACTCCTTCATCACTTGGTTCACTACTAGATCCGAGTCCCCGTAGACCATCAGGCGCCGGACGCCGAGTGAGATGGCCATACGTAGACCATAAAGGAGCGCTTCGTATTCGGCTTCGTTGTTGGAGGAATCAAAGTGAATCTGCAGAACATATCTGAGACGATCGCCCTTCGGAGATACTAACACAACTCCAGCTCCTGAACCATTCAGCATCTTGGAACCGTCAAAGAACATGGTCCAGTGTTCCGGGTGACTCTGAGTCGGTTGCTGCTGTTCAGTCCACTCAGCTAAGAAATCGGCTAATGCTTGGGACTTGATCGCCTTTTTCGCCTCGAACTTGATGTCCAGGGGCAGGAGCTCGATAGCCCACTTCGCCACTCGACCAGTCGCATCCCGATTGTTCATGATCTCAGACAGCGGGGCGTCACTGACGACTGACACAGTGTGCTCTTGGAAGTAATGGACTACTTTCTTTGCAGTCAGGTAAATGCCGTAGACGAGCTTCTGGTAATGAGGATACCTCTGTTTGGACGGAGTCAGAACTTCAGAAATATAATAGACTGGGCGCTGAACTTTGTAAGCCTTGCCCTGTTCTTCTCGCTCGACTGTGAGGATAGTGCTGACAACTTGACCAGTGGCCGCAATGTACAAGAGCAACGGCTCGTTGCTATTCGGAGCGGCAAGCACCGGCTGGGTGGAAGGCAGGGCTTTGAGCTCGACAAACGCTGCTTGTGCTTCAGCAGTCCACTCGAACGAATCAGATTTCTTCATCAATCGGTACAGGGGCAGTGCCTTCTCACCGAGACGGGAGATGAATCGGCTCAGAGCTGCGAGGCAACCCGTGAGCTTCTGCACATCATGAAGACGTTCATGACGTTTCATTCGTACAATCGCCTCGGTCTTCTCAGGATTGGCATCTATCCCTCGTTCGGAAACGAGGAAACCGAGTAACTTGCCCCCAGGAACCCCGAAAGTGCACTTTGCTGGATTCAGCTTGATATCATACTTCCGCAGATTTGCGAAAGTTTCAGCTAGGTCGGCCAGCAGGTCGGAACCTTTTCTGGACTTAACCACTATGTCATCCATGTATGCCTCGATGTTCCGACTGATCTGTTTATGCAAACACTTCTGCACCATGCGCATGAAAGTGGCACCAGCATTTTTAAGACCGAAAGGGATGGTGATATAACAGAAACACCCGAATGGGGTGACGAAGGCTGTTTTTATTTCATCGGGCCCATATAGTCGGATCTGGTGGTACCCGGAGTACGCATCCAGAAAAGACAGTCGCTCACAACCCGCTGTGGAATCTACGATTTGATCTATGCAGGGGAGCGTGAAATGATCCTTGGGGCAGACCCGATTAATGTGCTTGAAATCAATGCACATTCGGAGAGACTTGTCCTTCTTAGGGACCATGACGACGTTGGCGAGCCACTCGGAGTGGTACACCTCACGGATGAACTCGGCTGCCAGGAGCCGAGCAACTTCTTCGCCAATGGCCTTCCTCTTCTGTGTAGCAGAGCGACGGAGATGCTCCTTCACAGGTTTTGCCTTGGGGTCGACTCGCAAACGGTGCTCAGCCAGCTCCCTGGGTACACCCGGCATGTCGGATAGTTTCCATGTGAAGATGTCCCAGTTCTCACGGAGGAAGTGGATGAGCGCTTCTTCCTATTTGCTGTCGAGTGTTTTTGACATGTTGGTGGGAGCAGCATTGGGATCTTCCGGGTGGATGTGCACAGGCTTCGTGTCGCCGGCCGACTGAAACGCAGATTCTGCAGCCGGCTTCTTGGAGCGTAGCAGGTCACTCGGATCGGCATTTTTCTTGTACTCCTCCAGCTCCACCATGGCCATTTGCTCATCAGCTATCTTGGACCCTTGCTGCAAACACTCCTCCGCGCGTTGTCGACTACCAGTGACTGTGATCACACCTTTGGGACCGGGCATCTTCAGCTTGAGATACACATAACATGGACGGGCCATGAAACGTGCGTAAGCCGGCCGACCAAGGATGGCATGGTAGGCGCTGCGGAAGTCGACCACTTCGAAGGTTAGTCTTTCCTTCCGGAAGTTCTTGTCATCTCCAAAGACCACGTCCAGGCGATTTGCTCGAGTGACTTTGCTTTCTTACTGGGGATCACTCCGTGGAACTGCATGCTGCTCTCGCTGAGTCGGGACATCGGAATGCCCATCGCTTGCAGAGTATCAGCGTACAGTATGTTCAGTCCGCTTCCACCGTCCATGAGGACCTTGCACAATCGGACCCCTCCCATGACTGGATCGACCACCAGCGCCTGCCGCCCAGGGGTGGCAATGTAGGCTGGGTGGTCCGACTGATCAAAGGTGATCGGAGTCTTCGACCAGTTCAGAAACTTTGTCGTCGCTGGCATGGCCATGTTCACTTCTCGGTTGATAACTTTCAACCGGCTCCTGCTCTCTACATCTGCAAAGATCATCAGGGTTGCGTTGACACTGGGAAAAGGTTCATCTTTGTCTCCATCATCAGCGTCTTCTGGGCTCTTCTCACTCGACGGACCCTCTAGGAACTGCTGAATCAACAGTCTGCACTGTCGAGTGGTATGCTTGGGCAATAGCAGATTGCTCTCTTCATCCTTTCTGGTGTGGATGTGACATGGTAAATCGAGGACATCTTGGCCCCGACTGATCTTTCTTTTTCTTCGGGATCCACTTTTCCTTAGCCTTCCCCTTGTTCTTGGCTTGGCCAGCCAGTGCGGCAGCCTCGGCCTGAACCGAACCATCAGCTTTGCGCTTTGGCTTCCGACTGGGATTACTGTTTCCGGGGTTGGGCTCGCTGGTTTTCCCTTTGCCGTTACGGAGACGGTCCTCCTCTTCTCCGTTTGCGTACCGAGTGGCGATCTCCATCATTCGGCTCATGGTCAAAGATCCTGACCGACCAAATTTCAGGATGAGCTCCCGATACCTGACTCCTGCCTTGAAGGCGCAGACGGCCTGATGCTCTATGACGTTCTCCACCACGTGATGCAAGGTTGTCCACCGCTGGATGTACTCCCTCAATGTTTCATTCGGTTTATGCACGCAGTGCTGCAACTCAGACAATCCAACCGGGCGTTTGCACGTGCCCTCGAATGTTTTGATGAACACTCGGGCCAAATCTTCCCAGCAGTATATGCTGGCCGGAGTGAGCTGATTGAGCCAGGCGCGTGCGGACCCCTCCAGCATCAATGGCAAATGCTTCATAGCCACATAATCATTTCCTCCACCAATCTGCACAGCCACTCGATAATCCTCTAACCAAGTTTCTGGCTTGGACTCACCGGTGAACTTGCTTACTCCAGCTGCCAATCTGAAGTTAGGTGGGATCTCAGCGGCCCGGATGGCCTTGCTGAAACACTCGGGCTCGGAGATGAATGCTCCACTTCCACTCGGATGATCTCTGTCCAAGTTCTCTCTCAGAGCTCTGCCTCTGTCGACCAGGTTCTGAGCGAGAACGGATCTCGCGTTGAACTGTGGGTCGCGGTAGCCGACTGGCTCTCTTTGGCAATAACCGTCGCCATGACAGGGAGGGTTGGCCCTCCGATCGTTGCCATAAGGACGCCTGGCGTCGTACGGCCGGGGCGCGTACGAGCCATCCCGCGGAGGGGACGACTGCATGTGGCGGCGATCATCCTGACGCCGCGGAGGCGTATTCTGACTGCGACCCGGCCCCGAGTGCTGGTCTCGGTGGCGGTCTTGGTCGTTTCGCCGCGGAGGCGAGTGTCTGTTTCTCCTTGGTGACATTGGGCTGTGGGCCGACTGAACGGTGTCAGCCCTGACGGATCTACTGTGAATCCGGTTGCGTGACTGGGATACTGCCAAATTTTGCTCTTCAGCTACCTTGAGTAGGGCTCGGATCTGCCGAAGACCTTCTCCCGCTTCGGATCGCGACGGCTCGATGGAATCTGCTATCCGAGTCTCCGCCGCGAGATTCTGAACAGGAGTGCGGAATACCTGGAAACTCTGCTGCTGGTCATTCGAGAACAACTGCCGCTGCCGCCGACTGGAACTGGGCCGATGCTGGCTGCTGGCGCGATCGTCGAGTGACTTCTGGAGCGCTTCCAAACGATTGCGCTCAGCCAAGTTGGCCTGGTGCGCGGCCTCCAAAGCCTGAGCCTCGGGGGTCGCCCCAATGATGGGCGTCTGAAGGGCCTGTTCGGTCCTGCGCTGCTGTTCCTCTCTCTGCTGCCGAGTGAGAGGTCGGGGGATGTACTCGTCGTACTCGTCGTCATGTCAGTCCCTACCGCCACCAAGATCAGCGCGCGACGGGTCACCGTTCTCCGCGCCGCCGCAGCCGTACCTAGGTGGACTGGGTAGGGAATCGGCCATCAGCACCTCCGCAGCGGTATCGCTGCTCTCGCACTCAGATAAGCTTTCCGAGTGCTCATGCACGGAAGCGAATAGATCGAAGACAGGTTCATCGGGCTCGATTGCCGCGATCTGTGGGGCTGCAGCCTGAAGGGCCACCGCATGCCTGATCCACCGCTGAAGCCGCGAGCATCCGGAGCGCTTGCGACGACGGCTGGTGGAGAGCGAAGAAGTCGACTGATAAAGAGTCGACGGTTGCCGAAGAAGGACGCCAAAAGTACTCGCGCAGAAGTGCGCCGCGCCGCGGACGGGCAACGCCTCGACATCCAGCGGGGCTTCCTGGAGCCACGCCGAATCGTCGGCGATGAAGTTGAGGACGCCGAAATGGATCTCGCCGCCCAGAGTCTGTCCGCCACCGGAAACCATGGTGATGGTGGAAAAAATGCAACTACGCCGGAAGTCGCTAAACGCCTGCCCCACGGTGGGTGCCAACTGTCGTGGGTGCAAGCCTGACAGTAGTGTGTAGGGGTACGGATGAGAGGGCAGAGCCTAGCTACGGCGCAGGTGTTACACTCGGATTTACGAGTTCAGGCCCCTCAGCGGTGGAGGTAATAGCCCTACGTCTCGGTGCTCTGGAGCTGTATTGCTTGAGTGTATGATTACAAATGTTTGCGAACCCTTGGAATGGAGCTGGGGGTTGGTTTATATAGCATCCGCCAGCCCTCCCATGAATGCCACCATTACTAGGGGTTAAGAGGGGGTTTAAGGGCGCCAGGTAACGGGCGCATTGATTACAATTAACGCAGGAGAACGTGCGTCCCGACCGTTGCGCTCCTGGAGCCTCCTGGTCTTCTCTGGTCGAGTGACTTTCGGGTGCTCCGAGTGAAACAAGATGGTCGAGTGAACTCTTGCCTCCCGAGTGGTTCGTCGAACTCCGAGTGAATGTCAGTTTGCAGAACTCTTGGTTGCTGATCTGGCCCTGGGGCCCTGTATAAGGCGCGTGGAGTCCTAGGGTAGGGTCTGTAGGTCAGGCCTGTTACCCTATCCCTAGTACATGTCCTCGTCAGACTGGGCTTGCGACGCCTCTTCGGCGGCTTGGACTTCAGCGGCTAGGGCCGCAGTGTGTTCTTCTGTTCGGAGCGAGTGCTCGGTATTACCGTTGATGGTAATAACGCCCTTTGGTCCTGGCATCTTGAGCTTCAAGTACGCGTTGTGCGGGACGGCGTTAAAGCGGGCGAACGCGGTCCGTCCGAGGAGTGCGTGATAACCACTGCGGAAAGGGACAATATCGAAGATCAAGTCCTCGGCGCGGAAGTTATAGGGCGAGCCGAAGACTACTTCCAAAGTCACGGATCTAGAGCAGCATGCCTCGACGCCTGGGATTACACCTTTAAAGGTGGTGTTGCTGGGTTTGATCCTTGACGGATCGATCCCCATCTTCCTCACTGTATCTGAGTAAAGCAGGTTAAGACTGCTACCTCCGTCCATAAGGACTCTGGTGAGGTGAAATCCGTCCACAATGGGGTCGAGCACCAGAGCCGCCGTCCCTCCATGGCGTATACTGGTCGGATGGTCTCGACGGTCGAAAGTGATCGGGCAAGCCGACCACGGGTTGAATTTCGGGGCTACTGGCTCTAAGGCGTAGACATCCCGAAGTGCGCGTTTCCGCTCCTTCTTCGGTATATGCGTGACGTAGATCATGTTCACGGTTTTGACCTCTGGAGGGAACTGCTTTTGGCCTCCGTTGTTCGGGCCACGAGGTTCGTCGTCATCCTCGCTGCGGGGGCCCTTGCCCTGTTCTTCGGCTGTGACCTTACCGGCCTGTTTGATTACCCAACAGTTATGGTTGGTGTGGTTAGCAGGCTTGTCGGGGGTGCCGTGAATCTGGCAGGGCCTATCCAATATTCTATCCAGCGCAGACGGGCCGTCCCGGTTTCCTTTAGAGGGTTTTTTCCGCGGTCCCGACTTCGAGCCGCTGAATCCGGCGTTTACTGCTGTGTCATCGGCTTCACCGCCGTTGTTTGAGTGTCGGCGCTTATTATTCCTATTGCGCCGGGGTTTTCCGTTCCCGTCCCGGGCCTCTGAAGTGCTGTGGTCTTCGGGGTGGTTGCTTCGACGAGCCAACCAGCTATCTTCACCCGCGCAAAAGCGGGTCATTAGGGAGGTAAGGGCCGACATTGTTCTCGGCTTGTCTTGGCCGAGCTGGAGGGCGAGCCACTCGTCCCGAATACTGTGTTTGAATGCCGCAATCGCTTTGGCATCCGGGCAGTCGACGATCTGGTTCTTCTTGGTCAAGAACCGGTTCCAGAATTGCCAGGCTGACTCCCCGGGCTGCTGAATAACATGGCTCAGGTCATCGGCGTCCGGTGGCCGGACGTAGGTGCCTTGAAAGTTAGCTCAGAATGCATCCTCGAGCTCTTCCCAGCTCCCGATGGAGTTTTCGGGTAGGCTGTTCAGCCAATGCCTTGCCGGTCCCTTGAGTTTCAACGGTAGGTACTTAATAGCGTGGAGATCATCTCCTCGGGCCATGTGAATGTGGAGGAGAAAATCCTCAATCCACACGGCAGGGTCAGTTGTCCCATCGTAGGATTCTATATTGACGGGTTTGAACCCCTCGGGGAACTGATGCTGCATCACCTCGTCTGTGAAACACATTGGGTGTGCGGCGCCCCTGGCACGGGCCACATCGCGCCGTAGATCAGTTATCATCCGGGCACGGTGCTGCTCCCGAGCTCTATCGTTTCTATCGCGCCAGGCTTGGTATCCGTCCCGTCCGGCGGGTGCGTATCCTGTGGATCCATAGATGGACCTCGACTGGAGCCCTCGTGCGTTCAAGTCATGGCGCAGATCGTATTGGTCGTCCGGTTGAACCGGGTCTTTTCCTGCTCGGCGGGGGGGGCGCGAGTGGGTATTCGGTTTCCCGGGCCGCCCTGTCCCGTCCTCGAGGGGGCACGGGTGGGGGATCGGCTTCTCCGGCCGCTCTATCTCGTCCTAGAGGGGGTGCGGGTGGGTATTCGGCTTCTCCGGCCGCTCTGTCTCGTCCTCGAGGGGGCGCGGGTGGGTATTCGGCTTCTCCGGCCGCTCTGTCTCGTCCTCGAGGGGGCGCGGGTGGGAGCTCGATTTCCACAGCCGGCCTTTCTCGTCCTCGAGGGGGGCGGTCGGGCTGGTTTGCGTAAGTTCGTCTGGGAGGCATGGGCTCGAAGGCCTCATCCTCGAATTCTAGGAGTAGGCACCGCCGTGGGTAACTCTTGTATTGGTCCTGGCGTTGATCGTCAAGGCCTTCTTCGGCAGCTAAGACCATCGTCCATCTGTCGTTGAGCGTATCCTGTTCGACCTTTAACTGTTGTTGTTTCATTTTCAAGCTTCGGGCAGTGGTGATGAGTTGCCGCTTGAATTTCTCTTGTTCCAGGGGATCCTCAGGGACGATAAAGTCTTCGGGTCCGAGGCTATCTTCCTCTTCGGACGGAGGGAGGTAATTGCTGTCCTTGGAGTCGTCGAGGTCCTCGGGGTCACCCTGGTCCTCGTGTCCTTCTGGGGCGTCGGGTTGCTGCTCGGGCGTGTTATCGCCGAGCTCCCCCAAGTTGTCCGGAGTCTCGTTATCTCCGGTGCCGTTTGTGTCTGTGTGATATTCCTTGCCCTTTCCCCACCAGTCCGGCCCACGTGAGATAGGCCGGCGGCCCGAGTACCCCCTAGTCCAGGACACCCTCACCGAGTTGGCCTGGCGAGATTGACTGTGTCACTTGGACCGTGTCATTCGGGAGGTAACCCTGCCCGACCCACGTTGTTTCCACGCGGAGGAAAGCCACGACCCCAGAGGTTGGGGAGGAAAACCATGGCTCGAGCGAACGACAGGTGCCGTCAACCAAGATCCAGTGCCCCGCCTCCTTCGCCTCTGAGCTCCTCCACCGGGAACGGAAGCAATGGCCCCGGCCCCATCCCTCTGGTGCTCATGATCCAAGCTCTGCCCCTCCAGCGACAGCGACGGACCACGGCCGTCACCATCCTCCTTCCGCCTCGAAGTTCTGGACCCCTTCGGCGACCACGACCGCGTTGGTTCCGTGGTCGTTTTCTACCTCCTTCGGTCAAGGTTACCCCCCTCCTCCCCCCTCTTCAACCTCTATATCTTTCACTAATTCATGCCTTCACCGTCCAGGCGTCCTTGATGAACTAACGTCCGAATCGAGGAACATGAGCATTGCCTCCTTCTCTCAGATCATTCCCACCATCGATAATCACCGCTGAGCACCTAGATTTGTGCACAATGTTTGGTTGCTGAAGTTTAGTGGATGTCCAGAAGAACTAGACAATGCTAAATCTTGTTTTATTTGCTCGTACAAACTTCTTGCCTAGATAGTCTATGCATCAGACTTGTGGCTCGGTTTTCATTTACATAGCTATGTATCTGTCCGGAAGGAGGTAGGATTGATGCATCGGTGTTGGATATTAGAAAATGTAAGAAATGATTAGTAGTTTAGAAGAAATAGAAAAGGATCATATATTTTTTCTATTGATGTTGCTTTACACAAGTTTCATATGCATTGGTCAATAGTAGTTCTTCCCTAGTGCGCAGAGAACTGAAATATATATCAAACCAATGTTTCATATGCATTGATGTTGTTTCTTTTTTAGTTCTCCTAGGTTTCTTGATGTTGTTTTATATGAAATAATGGTCTGCAATGTTTCGTATATAATACTTATCATTGATAAAAATTACTTCTTATAAAACTTCTGTGTGATGTTGTTTCATATATCAGACCATTGTTTCTTATGCACTTTGTGTTGCACCTAGGAGGAACTAGAACTTGTCATCAATGCAGGTGCTCTGACATTAGAACTGATAAGTATTTTACCGTGTGTCAAACTAGGCAAATTTTGTGCGGTAAACTGATTAGTATTTTATCGTGTGTCAGATGCAGGTGCTCGGACATTAGAACAATTTTGCTTTACTCGAAGATGTCGTGTTCAGTTGTTAGGTGCCTTTCAGTTCATCGGTCAT
Organism: Elymus sibiricus; assembly: GCA_039707655.1. Lineage (NCBI taxonomy): Eukaryota > Viridiplantae > Streptophyta > Magnoliopsida > Poales > Poaceae > Elymus > Elymus sibiricus. Next base: position 111,242,012 of record CM077670.1, read on the forward strand.
TGATAAGAATTCACCTGGATGAAGAAAGGTATGTGATGTTGGAGATATGCCCTAGAGGCAATAATAATAGTTATTATTTATCTCAATGTTCGTAATCATCCATTTGTGTGGGTATAGGGATTAATATGGATGTCCATGGTTCCGTTAATGATCATTGATCGGAAGATGTTCCGGTCATGTCTATACTTCACCGAACCTACAGGGTCACACGCTTAAGGGTCATCTATCTACTGAGTACTAGGAGGTTACGAGCTTGAGAGAAAGTCATTGGAAAAGTTTCAGAGACGTTGAAAATATTTCAGAGAGAAAAACCGGAAGTGTTTCGGAGTAACCGGAAAAGTTTCGGAGAAAACCACAAATACCATCAAGCCAGAAAAATTTCGGAGTACGTCCAGATATTTTTGGAGGGTTCCAGAAATGTTCCGGGACCTCCCAGAATTTTGCGGACAGCCCCAAGGGGCACCCACACAAAAAACCAAGTGTTGGGAGGGGTTTCCCCGAGGGACAGCTTCCCCCTTTTTGTGGAATCTTGTTGGAGGGGCGCCCCCTTTGGGGGGCAGCCCCCCCCCTCAATTGTGGAGAGTTTTGGGAGGTGGCCCCCTTAGGGGCAGCCCCATCCATATAGTTCGACCTAGGCGGAGACCCCCCTTTGGGGGCAAACTCCCCCCTTTTGTGGGACAATGTTGGTGTGGGGGCCCCCTTTTGGGCAACGACCTCCTTGCCTCCCCCCACTCCTTGTTCTCCTATAAACAGAGGAGGAAGGGAGCCCTCCAAACCCACTCCAAGTTGAGCCTTTGAGCTCTCATCAAATGGCATGAAATGATCTGCCTTCTCTCTTTAGCTACTGCACGTAATAGTTTCATAGCGCCGCAAGGCTGCCTAGTCCCCGGCAACGATTAGTTCTAGACGGCGAAGCGCTGCTGTATCGGTGACACCGTATGTGTGCAACCCAGTAGAGAGATCGTATGTTCGATGTTATGTTCGAGGGAGGGAAAAATTCTCGCGGTTGGGAGGTTGTAAAATCCTAGCTGCGAGAATCTGCACCGACGATCTTCACCAACTCTTCTTCCGCTGCTGCTACGAGTTGGTAACAATCAGATCAAACCTTGTATGCATCTTCATAGTGGTCCTGGGCTGGTGTGTAGTACGATTTTTTTTGTTTTCTGTTGTGTATCCCTACATGTGACACAATCATCCCTTTGACATGGTCACTGAGGAAGCTCAAACTCTGCACCTACTATATTGGATAAAACTACTGCTCTTAATTGTGTTTATACACAATGCAATCTATGCAAAATGTTCTTTCTGATTGAATAACTCTTCTCATGTTATTTTTCTCTGCCTAGTATTTACATAGTGGTCTTATTTTTTGTCCATGAGAAAAACATTGCTCTTAATTATCTACTTACATGTTGTAAGATCACTATCATTGCATTTACTCCTGACCTTCCTAGGCTCCTAGCTTATTGGTTCTCTACACTCATAATAGAGACTAGCGGGCGACACGCCGCGCCCTTGCAGAAGCTTGTGCCTACATCTATATTGTTTTTTATTCTGAGGAGAGAAAAGGTGGTTGTGGATTTGAGGGCGAGTTGAGAGTGCGTGTGTTTTTATTTGTTTGCTGGGAGAGAAGAGATTCTAAGCTTTTGGATTGCAATTCCACTCCCGCTCTTCCATTCCGCATCCACCACTAAAGGAAGCAATATGGTTCTATTTTTTCCAACTATGTTTTGAACTTCTTAGAGCACACAAGATCGGTTGGATGAAAGCACAAATTTCACTTGTTTATGTTGTAGAAACCCAATCAATGACTGGCAGATTCATCCATCCATAGTTTTTGTTTTCTTTTTGGAGAAAGCAGTAGGTGGTTTGCCTACTGCAAGCATAGCAAGGAAAAAAGTGAGTGATCATCTCCATAAAAATAAGATTAATGATCGCTTGCTTAAGAGTTTGAAACATTATCCAAAAAAGCAGTCCCTCAAAAACAAGCAAAAAAGCATGTCCCAGATTAATGCCAAGGCATAATTAGGAGGACTTTGCAAACCGCCAATTGAAACAGAGGTGAGTCCTTGTTCCAATTGTCTGAAGACCACACAACACGTGAGTAAGATTGCTCTTAGATTCAGTCAGTGTCTTAGTGGTGGCCAGATAAAAAATTGATGATTCATTTGACAGCAAGATTTTCCTTTTGGGATTTCTATTTTCGTGCCCCTCCTTCCTTAGTTCTACTCAGTTTTGCCCCGCCCATCTTACTGTGCTCACTTTTCCCCTCCTCCCCTCGCCCGCGCCTCGCAAGAGGCCAAACGGTGCCTTGCCGTCGGGTCAAAGCCTTTGACCGTCACGTCGCCAGTGCTGACACGTGGGACCGCCATGTAAAGGCCGCATGCATTCGCATCGCCGGTGCTGACGCGTGGGGCCGCCATGTAAGGCCGCATGCATTCGCGGCGCCGGTGCATACAGTCGCGTGGGACCCACATTTGGCCGCATGCATTACTGATTTCGCGTCGCCGGTTGCTCCTACACAGTCTGCAGCTGACGTGTGGGACCCACGGGCATGCAAAACTGAATCAGTGTCGCGTGTTGTTTCCACATAGGCCACTGCTCACGTTTTTACACACGAGGAGTCGTGCCGCCACGCCCATTGATGGTGGCTTAACGCCGCAAACCAACCCCTTCCCGTGCCATATATGCAGCCCCCCATCCCATTTCCCCGCTCGCCTCCACAGCCTTATCCGTCGCCGGCACCACTGCAGCACAAACACTAGCCCTCCTCTCCCTCCTCCCCTTTCGCATCCATGGCATGGCCGCACAGTATCACTCTCCGTGAAGCCAGGCTTCTCACCATCTACGACGTCCCGGCGCCGCCGGACACGCGTCTGCCGGCGGGATGGGTTCTGAGTGCGGGGGGACTTCTGGTGGCGCCTGTCCCCGCCGTTGGTACAGTCCCCTTTGCGCGTGCTGTCCATAGGTTTCGTGCAGGTCTCATGCCGGAGGAGAGGGCGCACCCAGGCTTCGATCCTAATAGCCGAACATGGCCGTAGATCCTCGAGGAGGACCGTCCACTCGGATCCAGCGCTTTGACGGCCCCAACCCGATGCGGCACTTAAACATCGCCGGGCGACGTGCCTTCTGGGGTGGCCTTAGCTTCGACGACGTGATTGCCGCGTGCCGCTGGCAGGTTGAACCAGAAGATTTAGTTTAGGATTTGTCATTTTATTTAAATAAAGTATGTATGAATTCGTATGCTAAGACTAGATTGTATTTCGAGTTGTTTGGATGCACTTTGAATGACTCATGATTTGTATGAATCTCGTTTGAAACCCGATGCCGCACAAAAATCAGAAAGTGAATTTGTATGATTTTACATGCAATTTTGACAACACACAAAAAGGAATTGTAGAAAATGAAAAAGAGGCTCAAAAATTGAAATCCTTTCACATGGAGGCCTCCTATGTGCAATGGCTTGTTGGAAAAACTATAAAATGACAATAAAACAAATAAAAAGTTAATTTAACACTTTTCTAGTGCTATGCATGACTTTTTTTGTGAAGCAAGTGCCATAAATAAGATTGTAAATTGCGCCCTTACAATTTTCACCTAAAGTATACCACATGCGATGCCAATTGCAAATTTTTCATGAAATTCAGAGTGATATTGCCATATTTCATTGATTTATTGAATTTCTAGCGATTTACATCAAGTAATTCAAATTTGAACTGCAAGTGTGCTCTAGTTTGGTCGAATAAATTCTGAAAAATCATTTTCACCTTCCACATTAGGAATGTAGGCAGTATCCACAAAGAAAACTCAATTACCCAACCATTATATATGATTAGTCATCCATGCAATTTTGACAACACATGGAAAGAAATTACAGAAAATGAAAAAAGGCTCAAAAATTGAAATCCTTTTGCGTGGAGGCCTCCTATGTGCAATGGCTTGTTGGAAAAAATGATAAACTCACAATACCACAAATAAAAAGTTAATTTTCCATTTTTCTAGTGTCGTGCATGATTTTTTTTGTGAAGCAAGTGCCATAAATAAGATTGTAAATTGTGTCCTTACAATTTTCACCTAAAGTATACCACATGGGATGCCAACTACCAATTTTTCATGAATTTCAGAGTGATATTGCCATATTTCATTGATTTATTGAATTTCTGGCGATTTACATCAAGTAATTCAAATTTGAACTGCAAGTGTGCTCTAGTTTGGTCCAATAAATTCTAAAAAATCATTTTCACCTTCCACATTAGGAATGTAGGCAGTATCCACAAAGAAAACTCAATTACCCACCCATTATATATGATTACTCATCCATGCAATTTTGACAACACATCAAAAGAAATTTTAAAAAATGAAAAAAGGCTCAAAAATTGAAATCCTTTTGCATGGAGGCCTCTTATATGCAGTGGCTTGTGGGGAAAATAATAAACTGACAATACCACAAACTTTAAAAAAAAACTTCACAAACTGACCTATCTCATATGAAGATCAATGACTTTCAACCAAGATGACCATGGCCATGAGCATCTTCATGGCATAGTACATGATAACATCACCATTTTTGGAAATAACAAGGGTGTTAACATTGTGAGCAATAATTCCACAAAAATATTGAAGATTTGGTTAAAAAATAATAATTTTCCATTTTTCTAGTGCCATAAATGATTTTTTTTTGTGAAGCAAGTGCCATAAATAAGGTTGTAAATTGTGCCCTTACAATTTTCACCTAAAGTATACCACATGGGATGCCAACTGCCAATTTTTCATGAATTTCAGAGTGATATTGCCATATTTCATTGATTTATTGAATTTCTGGCGATTTACATCAAGTAATTCAAATTTGAACTGCAAGTGTGCTCTAGTTTGGTCCAATAAATTCTGACAAAACATTTTGAGCTTCCACATTAGGAATGTAGGCAGTATCCACAAAGAAAACTCAATTACCCAACCATTATAAATGATTAGTCATCCATGCAATTTTGACAACACATGGAAAAAATTATAGAAAATGAAAAAAGGCTCAAAAATTGAAATCCGTTTGCATGGAGGCCTCCTATGTGCAATGGCTTGCTGGAAAAATGATAAACTCACAATACCACAAATAAAAAGTTAATTTTCCTTTTTTCTAGTACCGTGCATTACTTTTTTTGTGAAGCAAGTGCCATCAATAAGATTGTAAATTGTGCCCTTACAGTTTTCACCCAAAGTATACCACATGGGATGCCAACTGCAAATTTTCATGAATTTCAGAGTGATATTGCCATATTTCATTGATTTATTGAATTTCTGGCGATTTACATCAAGTAATTCAAATTTGAACTGCAAGTGTGCTCTAGTTTGGTCCAATAAATTCTGAAAAATCATTTTTACCTTCCACATTAGGAATGTAGGCAGTATCCACCAAGAAAACTCAATTACCCACCCATTATATATGATTACTCATCCATGCAATTTTGACAACACATCGAAAGAAATTAAAGAAAATGAAAAAGGCTCAAAAATTGAAATCCTTTTGCATGGAGGCCTCTTATGTGCAATTGCTTGTGGGAAAAATAATAAACTGACAATACGACAAATTTGAAAAAAACCTTCACAGACTGATCAATCTCATATGAAATCAATGACTTTCAACCAAGATTGAAGATTTGGTTTTATTTTCCATTTTTCCATGTATACATGACAACTCCAATTACATGAAGTACATGACAACTCCAATTACATAGCGATAAACAATCTAGAAATACATGACAACTACAATTACACAACTACGGGCGACCACTCATCCTTCGACTTTGCTTTGTACATGATAACCCCTAAAACGTCGTCGTCTTCGCTCACACGCCTTACGACGTACGAATACCTATCCTCCTCTACATATTCATCCTCGTCCTCCTCCTCGTCGGCGGCCGGAGCAGGCTTTGACAACCAATCCTCGTCCACCTCCTCATCCTCAACTACCATTTGCTCGTCTCCGGGAGAAGGCCTTTCGATGGTCCTCATAAACTCCTTCACATCATCAGGCATAATTATGGGTAGAGACATACCAGGAGGAGGCTGCACATATCTCACCCCCGGAATAGCTGCGAGCTCTCGTTTGACCGCTAGATCTGGCGGGACGCGTCAAGACCCGTACGAATACCAGCGAGCTCGCTGACGAGGATCCGACGACTCCATTGCCTCACGCATCGCCCAAACTAAAACCCCAATACAAGTCACCCCTTTGACTCGATCTGGGATTATCTGAAAAAGCTCATCTGGCCTAGAATCTATCAACAGTTGTAGTGCATGCTCCGCCAGAGCTTTCATGCTTGGAAACCAAGAGTAGATCTCCTTGCACTTCTCTAGTAAGACAGCATCACCGACGCAGAACACCTCCAACGGGGTCATTGTCGCCGACGGCGGCCTCGAGATTGGGGGTGGGGAAGGGGGAGGTGTATGTGGGCTGCTCGGGCCGTGGTGGATGCGAAATGAGAGATATTTACCCCCCCTGTTTTTTTATTGGCCAATGACCAAGACGTCCACTAACCGGTCCCACGTGTCAGCATTTCAGGCCGGTCCCACGTGTCAGCACTGGGTGAAGTAACGGTCAAAGGCTTTGACCCGACGGCAAGGCACCGTTTGGCCTCTTGTGAGGCGCGGGCGAGGGGAGGAGGGGGAAAGTGAGCAAAGTTAGACAGGCGGGGCAAAACTGAGTACAACTAAGGAAGGAGGGGCACAGAAATAGAAATCCCTTTCTTTTTCCATTTAAAAGTAGGAGGGGTTTCAAGACTACTAGAGTGTAGAGTTTGATATACCTGCGAGGTAGAAGAGTATCCAGGTGAATGGAATTCAGTTGATATGTCCACATATCTTTCTCTGTATCGGACTATCAGTACAGAATTAACCAAGGTGGAGAGGCCTGCTCACTGCTCAGACATAGGCAATGGGAGATAAAATCTCTGAGATCTTCACTCTCCAGTACTATTTTTGTACATAAATGAGGATCCAATAGGACAAAGGAGAACAGCTGAGGCCCCTAGTGGCTCAAACAAACAGTAATCAGCAAGCCTTCTTGACAACGTTAGCAGACATAATGCTCATAATGATTGCAGCAGACACCTTAAACGACGAAGTGACATCCACAGCCAAAACCTTCGGCAAGTTAGTTATGTAGACCAATAAGCTAATTTGTTACATACCATAGAACCAAAATCTAGACATAATAGCCATGTCAAGAAAGAACTACCAAGTACACCAATGTTTCTTAGAATGTAGATCTGTTTATATGGAATGTCAAAGGAATAAATAGTTAGTAAAATTATTAGCACTCGAACAACACCCTTAGATTTGAAGTGCAAAAGCAGTTATCTAATTTTCATAAAACAACACGCTTGCTTCCACCATAATGATATAACTAAAATATGAAAATATTGACTAATTAACAAAGTACAGATGCAAGTATTGATAGTATAGATACCTACGCTTGCTAGCACCAATATCTGAAACAACATGTTTAGATATTTTCATATTGCTGCTATATAGAAGTATTGGCTCTGAAAGAACACATCAACATTGGGCAGCGGTGAAGACCATGGGCTTGGTCGCCTACCTCATGTCTATTATTGGAACTACCTTTGGGTTCCCAACTAACATAAGGAATTAATTGTACCTTACTCACTACACAATATGAAGGACAGTACACATCGAATCACTCACAAATCAAACCCATATCTCATGTGTATGCTACCTTGGTGGCTTGTCGTTGCTTCATATGCCTTGTTGCCCTCTCTGTGTCACTCCATGCTCAGTCGATCCCAAACTTCATCATTTCCTTGTGAAATCTCCAATTGACATAGATCTGGACACACATGAAGGAACTCAATAGACTGAATATTAAAGGGGTAGTAACAAACATAATATTTTTGGATATAGGGAACAATTCTCAAACATTTGATCTAAACAATGTAAATCAACCGTGATTATTACCATTAATTTTTACTGGCCAGCTTGCAAAAGGGATCTATCTTCGTGAACAAACAAAAGATAATGACAACAATGAAATGATTAGGAAAAATTATGCTAGTAATCTATATAGAGACATGCATGGTAGCAAGAATCAAAAACTTCTAATAACTGATGTATTGACCTAATCACGACCGTCTATTTTCATATAACTGGTATATTGACAAACAGTATAGCAGACTACACATACCACTTAACCAGGTTCCAGAAAACCACCAGATATCTTTTTAGAGAATTCAATGGCCTAGATGGCGTGTAGGTGCATTCACCAAGTAGTAGGGTGCATCAGCCTTGTTAGAATCAATTTCAAGTTCTCGTGGCTCGCTCCAACCTCTTGATGAAGACCTGAGTCAAGTACCGCTCGACCCTGCAAGAAACACATGAAAAATTAGCATAAGAGAACATGCCATTCTAGTTATAAAGGATTGAAAAGTCAGAATAATCCATTTTGGTACAAACTGTCAGCACTGGAATATTTTTTCTTAAAGATTATACCAAACCAATCAATTTATACGTATGAGGTAGATTTGCAATCAAAGATCAGATATATTTTGTGCCAGCATATAGTGTTTCTAACTTTCCATTTCAATTAACCACACTAATTTGTGAATGTTTCTAATGAAAACCAATTTAGGTTTCTAACTAAATGGATCAACTAAGCAATAACAAAAAAACAAAATCAAATTGCTATACATGTAACCATCATCTTCAAAAGATCATACATGCCACTAAATCCAAGTAGATGACAACATCACAGATATGAAATTGTGCAACAAGTCACCCAAGGTTGATCAAAATTCACCACACATAGCATGAGAAAAAAGACAGGGTTATCCTTCGAGCGCATAGAAGAAACCATGTGCTGGGAACGTGGCAGCAGCCTACTCTGGACATGGGCACGTCGCTGCGCGCCGTGCACTGGTGCAGCGACATGCTATACAAACAGTTTTTACCCCCTTTCCGCGACAGAGTTTTAAACCACCGCCTTGCCTGTGTGTCCGATAGGGGGGGGGGTCCTTCCCACACGACCCAGAAACCATCGGCAATAGGGCCTCCGGTCACACACGCGGAGCAAAAAGAGCTCGTGTGCGATCGGGCGAGCCATCGCAGACAATTATGCTGGACCAATCATTTCCGTTCGTATGTACATCCCACACAGTGAATCTCAGACAAACGTTTCCGTTCATATGTACATCACACACAATTTTTATGTGGAAACGTTTGTGCAAGGTGGCCTAACGCAAACATTTGTCGGGCGGAAGTCGTGTGTGATTGTTCATTGATCCAACACGGCTACTTTCTAGAAACTGTGTGCGTTGTTTGAGGTCGTCGCCCACGGTGTTGTCTGAGAAACCGTATGCAATACAAAAACCCAATAAGCAGGCTAATTGGCCTATTATTGATAATGCATTTAGTAATCAAATTGACATTTCATATCAAACACACCATATGTTTCATAGCCGTATTACGGCAACCAAGATTTCATTGCTGAATTACATCAGAGTACAACATCACATAACTTCAGCACTCAGTTACGCCATATAGGCATATAGCTAGCTACGCCATTACACAACAGCACGAAGTTTCACATGCAACATCTAAAACCTTTGGAAAGTAGCATCATATACGGTATATAGACAGATGAATCTCATCTGGAAAACTGCTGAATCTGAAGGCGAATATTGAGCCTTCAATGATGTTGAATGTCCTTGCAACTTTAGGCCAGTGGCTGCGGATGATTGCCCGCCCAACCTTTGTCCTCTTGAGGAAGACTTCAATATTGTACCGTGGGTGTTGAATGAGTACCTTCCTCGCCTGTTGACCATGCAGGTGGTTTGAGAGGTAATCATTGGTGAACTTCTTTGGAAAGGACTGAAAACAAAGATATGCATAAATATCTGTTCTAAATTTTGAAATGGCGCATAGAAAAAAACACAAGGTAAAAGAGTTAGTACAATCCTATAGTTGACTGATGTCTTCTTCATTGTGCAAACAAAGATCTTGTTGTTATTCATCGCTAGTTTCTTTATCCTAACAATCTTTCTGAGTTTCTTGACTTGACTGATATTCATGTCCTTCTCATTTCCCCATATGCAAAATGGATCGAACAGTGGGTCTAAACCTCTGACAGCAGGACCTACATGTGCAAGACCAAATTGTTAAAAACCTAAATATTAGAATGGTTCCTGCAATTGCACAATAATGTGCTATTAGCCAAAGGACCATGCATGTGCAAACCTCGATGGTAAACCTCAGTGCCTCCCATTGTTTCCCTGCAACACATATAAGGCAGATATTGATCAGTTTAAGTGAGAGTTGGCATACTATCAGTAGAATATATTAATGAAAACTTGCACCCACAACAAATGAACATCACATTGCAGAATTGAACCAAATAGTTAACTGGACACCACAACAAATGAAGCAAGCAGTTAACTAAGAACCACATTGCAGAATTGAACATATACTAGAAGATTATACAGTTAACCAAGCCAAGCATGTTTAAGAACTACTAGGAAATATAGCATTTGTGTATGTTTCTCATGTATAGAGTACATCCAAATTCGATTTTATTCCTCACATGCATAACAATAAAAAAATTGTACCCACAGGAATTGAACATCACATTTCAGAATTGAACCAAACAGTTAACTGAACATCACAACAAATGAACCAAACTATTAACTGAACATCACATTTCAGAAGATCAGATTGCATATTAACATTATAGAGGACAATTCACTAGAAGGCACCGGAGGCGGCCTCGAGAAAACACCACGAACTGTCGTTTAAAGAAGCCAACTGCGTGGCGGCGTCCGCGCGCGAGGGGTTGACGGTGGCCATGACGGCGAGGTGCTCCTCCAAGATCTGGCGGTCGGCACGCATGGCAGCCATCGCGACCTCATTTGCGCATGCGGCCGCGATTTGCTTCACCACTGCCAAATGCTCCTGGAGCTCCTGGCTATAATGCGTGCACCATGGCTATGGGCGGCGCTTATTTGGAGGATGGGGCAGTGATTTGGGTGGAAGGTGTCGCGCTGGCGGTCGAGGCATGTGGGATGGAGAAGGGGGAGGAGGATGGGGTGAGGTGTGGATTACCTGACTATATCGACGAGGCCACGCAGCGGGAAGGAGTGCCGCCGGCGAGGAGGCGGCGCTGCAAAACAAGCAGTGAAGGTTTGAGCTTGGAAAGGACGGAGGAAACAGTGGAAATGTGGCTTTTGGTGGGGGGAGGGGGCGGGGGCCTAGATATTTCCGTTGTTGCTGAAAATTTACGAACGGTGCAGCGAAAAACTGGCGCGCAAGTGTGGTTGACGCGTGGCCGGTGGATTGTAGCCGACGAACCTTCTAGCGTAAGCCATACATGAGGGAGCCCCAAGATATTTTATACTGCATCGCACACGATTCTTGCTAATAAACTGTTTGTGGTGTACTTGATTTTTTCATTTTGATTTGAAAGACAAAATGGGGTTACGGCAGGAAAGGTCGGTGTTTGAATTGCTAGAACATTTATTTGTAGTGAACATGCAACTATAGGAGTGTCGTGCTAAAATTTGGAATTATTCCGGGTTCGTTTGGCCTTTTTTATACATTAATTGAGTTTTCTAGGCATTTAATGTGCATAATTCAAATTTGAACTACAGGCACATGCTCCAGTGCACCAAAATGGGTTGAAAAATCGTATATGTGTCCTTGGGTGAATGTTTAGGTCCCATACAAGAAATGGGAGTGAATTTCAAACATCTGGGCGTCGTGGCTCGGCCAAAAACATTGAGAAAATTGTTTTTTAAATTCATATAAATCCAAAAATTGCCTAAAAATCACGGAACTTGGCATGGTGTCTTGACATGGCACCAACATGCTGTGGTAAAAAATTTGTTCGATTTGGGACAAGTTTTGGTCTAAGCTTCTTACAAACCGGACCTTCTCTCAATAAGGCTCATTGTCGGTGTCAAAACCGGCAGACCTCGGGGTAGTGGGTCCCGAGCTGTGGATCTCGGATCGGTGGTAACAGAGACAAGGGAGATGATGTTTACCCAGGTTCGGGCCCTCTTGATGGAGGTAAAACCCTACGTCCCGCTCTTGTTTATATTGATGGAGATGTATCGAATACAGAGTTGATCTACCTCAAGATCGTAATACGTGTCTAACTCTAGGGCTAGGTGAAGGATATTGCGTTGATGTCCCCTCTATGGGCTAAACCCTATGGCTTATATACACGCCAGGGAGGGCACCTAGGGTTACAAGGTCGGTATCTAGGAGCAGGGCGGCAGGAGAAATCTTGGGGTATACGTCAAGTCTTCGGTAGAGATAGTCTCGATCACGCCTTCCTGTACACGTCCTCCGGAGTCCATCTTGACTACGCACGAGGGCCCATCGGCCCAATCGAGGAGACGGGCCGGCTGGGTTAGCACCCCCTGATCTAGGACACCGTCAGTAGCCCCCGAACTGGTCTTCTACACCGAGGACGACTTTCTCAACAGACGCCACCTCGGATCCGGAGTCCTTGGCTCGACAGACGAGTTCCCCTATATATTTCATTCTTTTTAGTAGAGCGATGACATCCGTGGTCCAACCGAGCTTGTTCCCCGCCCGAAAGGGGGTGGATATCTTAGCCTCGAAGGCTTGTCGTCGAGGTATGAATAGTCCAGTCCGGCCTGACAGCTTTATCGAAACGACATGCCCCACGACAGGTCGGGCAGTTACTGCCTCCCTTAAATCGTGGTTCGAGGCAGCTTTTTTACTGGTACATCCTATCAAGGTGGAGATCGTGCCCGTTTTCTTAGGGATATCATTACGATTTTGTTTCCCCCCATATGCTTAACGACATCTTTGATGGGAGCGGCGAGTTTATCGGTGCAGCGAGGAGGACTCCTAGCCTTTCACAGGCTTTATAAGAGCAAAAAGGAGGACAGCGCAATCGACCACGCTCCCATTCCCCCCTTCTACTGCTTCGTCTAGCTCCAGCGCCCAGATCCCATCCTACTCCTTTTCCCTTTCGCGAGTCCATCCTTCACCACCAGCCATGGCCGACACCCTCAAGGGGCACTGGGGTGGCTCCATCGTGACGGACGAGACCATCTTGGAGCTGCGCAGCACGGGGTATCTGACCCCCGCCATCGCCGCCTACGCTCCGGCGGCTGGCCAGCTGGTGCCCGCTCCCAACGCCGGGGAGGGGGTAGTCTTCGTCCCCCACCTCATCCGAGGCCTGGGGTTCCCACTGCACCCCTTTGTGCGCGGGGTGATGTACTACTACGGGCTCGATTTCCACCATATGGCCCCAAACTGCATTCTTCACCTCGCCTCCTTCATCATGGTTTGCGAGGCCATCCTCCGGTGCGAGCCGCACTTCGGCCTATGGCTGAAGCTCTTCGGGATCAAGCCGAAGTCCAGTGGCTCCGACCTCGCGGAGTGCGGAGGGGCCATGATCAGCAAAAACCAGGGGGCCACGTGGTTCAAGGGCACCTTCATCGAAACAGTGAAGGAGTGGCAGTGGGAGTGGTTCTACATCACCGAACCGCTCGCCCCTGGTCAAGCCGAGGTCCCAGCTTTCTCGGCCGGGCCCCCAAAGAAGCTCAAGTCCTGGAAGGAGAAGGGCGTCGCCTGGGGGAACCCAAAAGAGGTGGAGCTCCTCGTTGAGAGGATCAAATGGTGGTCCACTACTGGGAAGGTCGAGCTTGCCGATGTCATCAACGTCATGCTCAACCGCCTCATACTCCCCCTCCAGCTTTGGGCTACCCCGATGTGGGCACAAAAGCCCGAGGACATGGACACCATCACCACCTTCTTCTGCTCCACCTTGGCCGCCATGTGGACGAGACTCATGAAGCTGGCCAAGGACAAGATCCCCAAGGAAGGGGAGGACCACGACCTCGAACACGGCTATGAACCCCCCCCCCCGGTGAGTGATCCTGCCCATCAACTATCATTCTTTGTCCGTTGCACCGAGGAGTAAAGTTTTGATGAATCGCTGTGTTTGACGTCTTGCGGAAGTGGCTGGCCTGGGTGCAAGGAGTGCAATGCCCGGCTCCACTGCCAGAGGAGCCCCCGACTCCCCTGCTCTCGGCGCTCCTAACCGAGGAGCCGCACATGGTGGCCCCCAAAGGGACGAAGTCCCAGAGGGGTAGGTCGAGTGCCCGGACTCGGGGGACCTCGATCACCCGATCCGAAGAGACCCACACCTCCGCTGCCCATGACGGCGACGCAGAGGAGGGTGAGGTCGAGGAGATCCCTCTCCTGAAAGGGAAGAGGTCGGCGTCGGAGGACGTCGAGGCTGGTATAACGCCCAAGGGCCCGAAGAGGCCGAGGACAACCTCGTCAGGGGCCACCAGCAAGTTGTCGGGGAGAGTCGAGCTCTCTAGCGACTCAGAAGAGGACCTCCTTGCGGTAGGGAGGAAGAAACCGGCGCCTCGCGGGTAAGCCGTCGTCTTCATATCCCGTCTTTCCATTTGATAAGTTCTTTTTAGCAAAGGAAAACTCATAGAGCGTCTTTTCTTATGCAGTCCGCCGAGGGTAATCCCTAGCGGTTCCTCGAGCGGGTTGCCATCCACCAGCGGGACTCCAGAGCTCGTTGCTCCTCCCCCGGCGCACAACGGGCTAGGGGAGGCAACATCCACCCTGGCCCCTGACGTCAACACGACGGGGGCCGACGAGGTGGCCATCATGGCCAAGGTCGACACCTCGGCCCAACAAGACCCGGGGGAGAAACACCCCGTGGTCATCGAAGTGGGGCTGGGCCAGTCATCGGTCCAGCCGATATCTACCTCGGCTCTGCCACCCCAGGTGGATGCTACCCGGGTAGACGTATCTGAGGTCATCCCTCCACCCCTGCCAACTGCCCAAGGACGGGCTGGCGCGGGGTGGATCGAGGAGATGGAGGAGACCCTGAAGGGCTCCTCCATCAAGGAAGAGCACCGTGCCTTGATAGGCGTGGCGCTGCAGGGCTTCCGGTCCACAGGGGCCGGCCTGCATGAGGTTTTCAAGAACCTCATAGCGGGTTTTGAGGTACGCTTCTATCCGCGCACCAAGTTTAACTTGTTTATCTCAACTTTGTTTATTTATGTATTTGTCCGAGGACATGAGAGTACAGCCTGCTAAACGGCTTAGTGAGTGAGTAGCTGATACGTCTCCAACGTATCTATAATTTTTTATTGTTCCATGTTGTTATATTATCAATCTTGGATGTTTTTATATGCATTTACAGCAATTATATATCATTTTTGGAGACTAACCTATTAACTTAGTGCCCAGTGCCAGTTGCTATTTTCTGCCCTTTTTTTGTTTTGCAGAATATCAATACCAAACGAAGTCCAAATGCCACGAAACTTTTTGGAGATTTTTTCTGGACAAGATAAACACTAGAAGCTTCGGGAGGAGGCCAGAAGCCCCAGGAGGTGCCCACGAGGCAGCAGGGCGCGCCTGGGGGGGGGGGGCAGGCGCGCCCTGGTACCTCGTGGGGCCCACAGAGCTCCGTTTGACCTAATTCCTCCACTATAAATTCAGAAAAAATCAGAAACCCTCAGGGGAGTCCACGAAATACTTTTTTCGCCACTGCAAGTTTCTGTTCTCGAGAGATCCCATCTGGAGGCCTTCTCCGGTACTCCGCCGGAGGGGGAATCGATCACGGAGGGGCTCTACTTCAACCTTGCTGCCCTTCCGATGATGCGTGAGTAGTTTACCACAGACCTTCGGGTCCATAGGCAGTAGCTAGATGGCTTCTTCTCTCTTTTTGATCTTCAATACAATGTTCTCGATGTTCTTGGAGTTCTATCCGATGTAATCACTTTTTGCGGTGTGTTTGTTGGGATCCGATGAATTGTGAGTTTATGATCAGATTATCCATGAATATATTTGAGTCTTCTCTGATCTCTTTTATGCATGATTATTATAGCTTCGTATTTCTTCTCCGATCTATTGATTTGGTTTGGCCAACTAGATTGATTTATCTTGCGATGGGAAGAGGTGCTTTGTAATGGGTTCGATCTTGCGGTGCTCAATCCCAGTGACAGAAAGGGACATGACACGTATGTATCATTGCTATTAAGGGTAAAAAGATGGGGTTTATTCATACATGAGTTTATCTTGTCTACATCATGTCATCGTTCTTATGGTGTTACTCCGTTCTTTATGGACTTAATACACTAGATGCATGCTGGATAGTGGTCGATGTGTGGAGTAATAGTAGTAGATGCAGGCAGGAGTCGGTCTACTTGTCTCGAACGTGATGCCTATATACATGATCATTGCCTTGGATCTCGTCATGATTATTTGCTTTTCTATCAATTGCCCAACAGTAATTTGTCTACCCACCGTATGCTATTTTCTTGAGAGAAGCCTCTAGTGAAAACTATGGCCCCCGGGTCTACTTTATCATTTACTAAAACCGTAAAAATACTTGCTGCAATTTTATCTTATTTATTTTATTTTGTATTTTTGTTTCAATCTATCTATCTATCACATACAATTTAATCTTGCAATTTACCGCCGAGGGATTGACAACCCCTCGTTTGCGTTGGGTGCAAGGATTTGTTCTTTGTGTGCAGGTGTTGCTAACAAGGTCTTGCGTGATTCCTCCTACTAGTTCGATAACCTTGGTTTCATAACTGAGCAAAATACTTATCTCTACTGTGCTGCATCATCCCTTCCTCTTCGGGGAAAATACCAACGCAAGCTACAAATAGCAGGAAGAATTTCTGGCGCCGTTGCCAGGGAGACATCATCAACATCTATCAAGTACCTTTGCATAAACTCTCATCTCCTTGCATTTATTTTATTTGCCTCTCGTTTTCATCTCCCCCCACTTCAAAAAAGTTTTTACAAAAATACAAAAATATTTTTCGTTTGCCTTTTTTCTTGTTTGCTTGTTTGCTTGCTCGCTACCTTGTTTACTTAATCATGATGCCCCTAGAAAATTATCATGATACCTCTTATTATAAATTTTTTTCCGAAATCGAGAAAAGTACTAAAGATTACATGACTACGCAGTTTGAGCACAACAATTTTTTTACTGAAGAACTCAAGGAACACTCTACTTTATTGGATGCTATTGCAAAACAACTTGATAATGTTAGTAAAGAAGTTGCTATTCTTCAATCTCAATTTGCTCTTACTGAAAATTTGCTAGGAAAAATTTCTGATGCACAAGCTACGCTAGTAAATCAAATGGCAGCCAAGCCGAAATCATTAGAACATAGTAATGATGAGGATATTAAAATGATTGGAGTTTCATCTATTGATTCTTTGTTTAGCAATATAAAACTTGATGAAAAGGAGACTGAAGAAGAGTCAACTTTAGCTAGTAGGCGTTCCCATAATTCGGAGGGTGAAAATCTTGATAAGAAAATTGATAAAAGTGGGTTTGGAGAGGTAAAAACTTTAAATAGCGATGTGACCACTCTCTTGGATTACAAAGATTTTAATTATGATAATTGTTCTTTGATTGAGTGCATTTCTTTGTTACAATCCATATTAAATTCACCCAACGCTTATGAGCAAAACAAGGCTTTTACCAAACACATCGTCGAAGCAATGATGAAAGCGTTAGAAGAAATGCTAGAACTAGAGATTTCAATTCCTAAAAAATTATATGATGAATGGGAACCCACCATTAAAGTTAAAATTAAAAATTATGAGTGCAATGCTTTATGTGATTTGGGTGCTAGCGTTTCCACAATTCCAAAATCTCTATGTGACGTGTTAGGTTTTACTAATATAAATGAATGCTCTCTTAATTTGCATCTTGCGGATTCTACTATTAAAAAGCCTTTGGGAAGAATTAATGATGTTCTCATTCTTGCAAATAGAAATTATGTGCCCGTTGATTTTATTGTACTTGACATTGAATGTAATCCTTCTTGCCCAATAATACTTGGTAGACCGTTCTTACGAACCATAGGTGCCGTTATTGACAAGAAAGAAGGGAATATAAAATTTTAGTTTCCACTAAAGAAGGGTATGGAACATTTACCTAGGAAGAAAATTAAAGCACCATATGAATCCATCATGAGGGCCACTTATGGAATCAACTTGAAAGATGACAATACTTGAAACTATGCATTATGCCTAGCTAGGGGCATAAAACAATAGCGCTTGTTGGGAGGCAACCCAATGAATAAAATAAATTTTTACTTTTTGTTTCTGTTATGGTGTGTTTTTATATTTATGCTACTGTTATGCTTGTGTTTTTGTGTTTTTAATTAGTGTTTGTGCCAAGTAAAGCCTTTAGGATGATTTGGAAGATAGTATAATTGATGCTGTTTGGAAAACAGAAAGTTTTGCATCCAGTGCTGGAATTTTGGTTCTGTACTGAGGCGTCAAACAAATCTGACATTTTTACACAGTATTGGTGTATGAATTTCCCACGTTGTCCTAATTTTTCAGAATTTTTCGAGTTACATAAGTATGGATTTTAAATAGATTGCTACAGACTGTTCTGTTTTTGACATATTCTGTTTTTGATGTGTTGCTTGCTTGTTTTGATGAAACTATGGATTGTATCGGGGGGTATAAGCCATGGAGAAGTTAGAATACAGTAGGTATAATGCAAAAATAAAATATGAATGGGTTTGAAACAGTACTTAAAGTGGTGATTTATTTTGTTATACTAACGGATCTCACGAAGGTTTTGTTGAGTTTTGTGTGATTGAAGTTTTCAAGTTTTGGGTGAGATCACGATGGATGAAGGAATAAGGAGTAGCAAGAGCCTAAGCTTGGGGATGCCTGAGGCACCCCAAGGTAATATTCTAGGAAGACTCAAGCGTCTAAGCTTGGGGATGCCCCGGAAGGCATCCCCTCTTTCTTCTACCGACCATCAGTAATTTTACTTGGAGCTATATTTTTATTCATCACATGATATGTGTTTTGCTTGGAGCGTCTTGTATTATATGAGTATTTGCTTTGTTTGATTTTTAGTTTGTCACAATCATCCTTGCTGAACACACCCATTTTGAGAGAGCCACACGTTATCATAATTTGTTAGAATACTCTATGTGCTTCACTTAAATTTTTTGAGCTAGGCAGTTGTTCTAGTGCTTCACTTAAATCTTTTTGAGCACGGCGGTGGCTATATTTTGAAGAAATAAACTCTCATGCTTCACTTATATTATTTTGAGAGTTGATAAGATTAAAATTTTGAAGGAATAAACTCTCATGCTTCACTTATATTATTTTGAGAGTTGATAAGATTGAAATTTTGAAGAAATATTTGCACTCTCATGCTTCACTTATATATTTTTGAGAGTTGATAATAGTAATGGTAATTTGCACAAGATATGAATTTGGTCCCAAAGTGATGAATATTCAAGAGGGATATAATAAAAACTTTCATATAGATCATTGGATATGATAAGTGTGATTCCTTGCAATAGTTTTGCGATATGGAGATGATAATATGTGAGTCATGTTAGTGAGTAATTGTGATTTAGTAAGAATATTCATGTTAAGGTTTGTGATTCCCTATGCATGCACGTTAAGTCAATAGTTATGCAACGAAATTATATCCTACTTATGGTGCATTATTCGGTGTTAGTTATGTTCAATGCATGTTTATGACCGTTTTCGCTTTTTGGTTGGTTGCTTCTCAATCTATTTGCTAGCCTTCATTTGTACGTACTAAGCGGAAATACTGCTTGTGCATCCAAACTCCTTAAACCCAAGTTGTGCCAAATGAGTCCACTATACTTACCTATATGCGGTATTTCCATGCCGTTCCAAGTAAATTTGCGTGTGCCAACTCTAATTTTCAAAATAATTTTTCCGTTTTGTGTGCCCGTACCGCTCATGAAGCGGCAAGGGGTGGACAATATTTTCCATGCTAGGTGTGTTATTCTCACGATGAGTGTTTATTCACTTGTCATTGCACGAGAGAGTGGCTGGTAATAGGGATGCCCAGTCCCACAATGAAATCAAAAATTAATAACAACAAAATTCCTTGGAAAGTGTTGGTATGGAGGGCACCCGTGGATACGGCTAGCTATGGATTGTGAAAGAATGGTGGAAAGGAAATAAACTTTACTTTCTGTTTCTGTTTGGGAACCGCCTATGATGTGTCTAGCATGGAAAATATTGGGAATTCTCGGTCATTTTCGTTGACAGGAAAAGCATGCCTCTCAAAATATTTTTATCTCTCTAATTTAAGCTTTGAGCTCTGGCACATTTGACAAATCTCTGCTTCCCTCTGTGAAGGGCCTATCTATTTACTTTTATGCTATTTTTATTTTTACTTTGAGTCTCCATCTTCTCTTATAAAGCACCAACTAGAGAGCACTATTGTCATACTTGTGCATTGTGTGTAGCTAATATTTGAGTGTGTTTCATAAATGGATCAATGACTGAGCATGATGGGCTAGGGATAACTTTCTTTAGCATTGATATTTTGAAAGACATGGTTGCTTGCTAGTATGCTTGAGTATTTATATCCTCATGTCAAATTATAGACTATTGCTTTGAATCATTCAAGTCCAGTGTCCATGATATAAAAGAAAAGAATATGTGATGAATATGATAGGCATCATTCCACATAAAAAATTCTATTTTTATCATTTACCTACTCGAGGACGAGCAGGAATTAAGCTTGGGGATGCTGATACGTCTCCAACGTATCTATAATTTTTGATTATTCCATGCAGTTATATTATCAATCTTGGATGTTTTTATATGCATTTACAACAATTATTTATCATTTTTGGAGACTAACCTATTAACTTAGTGCCCAGTGCCAGTTGCTGTTTTCTGCCCTGTTTTTGTTTTACAGAATATCAATACCAAACGAAGTCCAAATGCCACGAAACTTTTTGGAGATTTTTTTCTGGACAAGATAAACACTAGAAGCTTTGGGAGGAGGCCAGAAACCCCAGGGGGTGCCCACGAGGCACCAGGGCGCGCCTGGGGGGGGGGGGGCAGGCGCGCCCTGGTACCTCGTGGGGCCCACAGAGCTCCGTTTGACCTAATTCCTCCACTTTATCATTTACTTGAGAGAAGCCTCTAGTGAAAACTATGGCCCCCGGGTGTACTTTATCATTTACTAAAACCCTAAAAATACTTGCTGCAATTTTATCTTATTTATTTTATTTTGTATTTTTGTTTCAATCTATCTATCACATACAATTTAATCTTGCAATTTACCGCTGAGGGATTGACAACCCCTCGTTTGCGTTGGGTGCAAGGATTTGTTGTTTGTGTGCAGGTGCTGCTAACGAGGTGTTGCGTGATTCTCCTACTGGTTCGATAACCTTGGTTTCATAACTGAGGGAAATACTTATCTCTATTGTGCTGCATCATCCCTTCCTCTTCGGGGAAAATACCAACGCAAGCTACAAGTAGCAGTAGCCCCCGAGCCCGAAGTCGGTTTTGAGAAACCGGCATTGGGGTCGTTTTGATTGAGTAGGATCCTTTTAAGTAGCCCCTAGGGCGCTGCTCGAGGCAGCCATCCTGGAACCTTTTAGTAATGTAACTGTTCCCTTTGTAATAAGGATGTTTACTGCCAGGTTTTGACCTCGGTTCCGGACCCTGTCTCCGAGGAGATTGCGGAGATGAACCGGAAGCTTGAGAGGTCCCAGGAGGAGCTTACCCTGGTGAACCAAAAATTTGAGCAGTCTCGAGGTAAGCAAGTTAAAGTTGTGTTATACTAGGTAAAAAAAGAGTTTTATGATAGGTGTTGCTCAATGAAAAACTAAGGCCGAACTGTTTTAATGACAACAGCGTTAGCGGAGCTTGAGACGCTCAAGGCCGAGCTTGAAAAGGCTCGGCAGGAGGTGAGGCAGCAAGAGGCTGCTGTCGCCGAGGCAGAGAAGGCCCGAGCCTCTGAGAAGGCGGCCGGGGACAAGCACCAGGCGCGGGTGCTGGAGGTCGAGGAGACCCTGAAGGGCGTGTTTGAAGCACGCGACAAGCTTCAGGTGGAGGGGCAACGAACAAAGGAGGAGCTCGAGAAGCTTCATCTTGCCTACTCCGAGCTCAAGACCTCGGCCCGAGCTGCCCACGAGGTGCCCCAGCAGGTGGAGCAAATTGCCTCGGGTAAGCTATTTCTACTGCAGTGTTCGTTTGGCAGCAAAGGGTGTGTCGAGCTCACCCAGTTGTGGCGTTCCGTAGAAGTTTTTGCGGCTCTTCCACAGAGCGCGGCGGATGCGGTGGTGTACTTCAGCCAGCTAGCGGGCCACGGGGCGGAGAAGGCCTTTTGGGGGCAGTTCCCGGGGTCGCCGTCGGCACAGCTGCTAAATCATCGAGTGAAGCAGCTCGTGGAGTTGTTTCGCATGACGAGACCGGTGCTCCAGGACCACTGTATCGCGTTGTGGCCTGCCGAAGCCATGCCCAAGAGCCTCTTCGGCCTTACGGCCCGTCTCTAGGATGTCGTGCCCTGTATGGACCGCTGGAGGAGGTCAGCGTGCTTTGAAGGAGCGCGGAGGGCGTACGCCTGCGTGAAGACACACTTCCGAAAGGTTGATGCGGTGACATGTGCCGCGGGCCCTCCTGCTGACAAGCCGCGCACCGCCGAACAGTTCTTTGCCGAGGTGGAGGAGGGAGCTCGTCTCACCAAAGCCTTGTGTCCAAAGGACACTATGTATTTCTGAGCAGTACTTCGGAATGCCAAAGTGTGTGATGTACAAAACTTTATCATTTGATTGAATGAATATGGCTTTAAATTCCATGTGTGTGTTTTTCTTTCTTTTAATTAGTTTTACCTCCTATATGACTGTTTTAAAATGAGAGTGGCCAGTCATCGGCTTCAGCCCCAGTGTAGGTCATACAAAGGGTGTTCCTTAAGGCACACTTGACCCTTAGCCGACGTCTCGATACCCGGAGGTGGTCGGTGCTTATAGGAACTAGGCAATCAGGCTATAGTGGCTTTATGACTTTCACTTAGTCATAGGAGTTTGATTGTGGGGGCTGATGACCAGCCCCCAGTGTGGGAAGTGGTCGGCCTGGTTGGCCGAGGTTTAGGCCATAACACACTTCGGCTAGAAACGAAAGCCCTTCGTTTAACACGGGTGATCTCTATTGTCACATCGCTTAACGCGGTCCGGATGGCGGACCAGTTTGCGCCTACCCAGATAGTCAGTTTTCGACTTTCTCCACTGAGGCGCTATGCCAATTTACCTGGCGGCACAATCGCAGTGGTTCTCCCGTTACACCCTTAGCCGAACTCATCAGGAACGTAAGGGGTACACATAGGAGCTGGGCAACCCAACTATTTACCAAAATCTAGGTTCGAACCTGATGCATATAAAGCCAAAATCCGAGACGCCGAATACTTCGGACTTGTTATACAATTGTATCTTTTTTAGAGAACTTGTTCGTCTCACAGGGGCCATGCTGATGAAGAAATATGATAGGGACCTTTAAGGGGCAATATATATTTTTTTCTTCATTTCAAGCGTTTACATGCCCAGCTGCAACGAAAGGAGTTGAAAGAATACAATGTAAAAAATAAGAAGGGGGAAGAAACAGGGCGGATGTTTGTTATCGGATTTTGAAGAATCCGGGCCGCTACCTGCCGCACGTCTGCGTTTTCGAGTTGTTGACCAGATGTTCGCCTTTAAAGGTGGGGACTAGCGGAGGCTGATGCCTTTTCGGCCCTTTATACGCTCCAAGCGTCGATTGACCGAGCTCCTTTGACGGAGGCTTTGCCGAAGTCCATTCTGTGGTTGAAACCACATTGACGTAGTCATGGTTAGGCTGTTTCTTTGACAGAGACTTGCCCGTGTCGGGGCTCGAAGCCACGTCATTGCTTGGTTGAACCGTGCCGACGTTTGAGTAAATTTTTGGCTCCTCGACGACCCAGGGAATCTTTAGTGCGAAATTATGCACTCTGGGGACGTAGTGCCCACTCTAGGGGAGGCACGCGAGGAGCCCGTATCCCAATTTTGGTTGTGGGAGTACCTGGCCGAGGTCAATTTGTGCAGCCCGGGCGCGCTTCGAAGAGCGAGCGACGCGTTTATCGCTGCGGGCTGCCTCCTCGGACGCCTGTACCTCGGCTGTGAAAGCCGCGGTCTGTTCCTCCGTCCGGAGTGAGCGTTCGGTGTTACCATTGACTGTGATAACGCCGTTGGGTCCCGGCATTTTGAGCTTGAGGTAGGCATAATGCGGGACTGCGTTGAAGCGTGCAAAGGCCGTGCACCCTAGGAGCGCGTGGTATCCACTTCGGAAAGGTAGGATATCGAAGATTAACTCCTCGCTTCTGAAGTTCTCGGGCGAACCGAAGACTACCTCCAGGGTGACCGTTCCGGCGCAGCGGGCTTCAACACCCGGGATGACACCTTTAAAGGTGGTGGAGCTCGGCTTGATCCGAGATGAGTCGATGCCCATCTTTCAAACCGTGTCCTCGTAAATGAGGTTGAGGCTGCTTCCTTCGTCCATCAGGACGCGTGTTAGATGATAACCATCAACAATAGGGTCTAGGACGAGCGCCGCTGATCCGCCATGCCTGATGCTGGTCGGATGATCATGCTTGTCAAATGTGATCGGGTAAGCCGACCATGGGTTATATTTCGGGGCGACTCGCTCTAACACGTATACATCCCGAAGAACCCGCTTCCTCTCCCCTTTGGGGATGTGGGTGACATAGATCATATTGACCTCTGTCACCTCATTAGGAAACTTCTTTTGGCCTCCATTATTGGGCCGCCAAGGTTCATCCTCGTCTTCACTATGATTTTGGGTTTTGTTTTGACCCTCTACCGCTATCTTGTCGGCTTGTTTAAAGACACAACAATTTCTGTTAGTGTGGGTTGCTGGTTTGTCCTGAGTACCGTGGATTCCACATGGGCAGTTCAGGAGTCTATCAAGCTGGCTAGGTCCGTCTTTGTTCCCTTTAAAGGGTTTTCTTTTCTGTCCGGACTTAGGTCCGGTGAACCCCGCGTTGACTGCGGCGTCCTCCGTATCGCTTCCACCATTTTTATACCTGCGCTTATTTTTGTTGCGCTTGGGTTTTTCATTGGCGCCGCGAGTTTCCGAGGTGCCTGCCTCGCCGTTATGAGTACTATGGGCGAGCCAGCTGTCTTCTCCCGAACAAAAGCGAGTCATCAGTGAGGTGAGGGCCGCCATGGTCCTCGGCTTATCCTGGCCGAGTTGACGAGCCAACCATTCATCTCGGATATTGTTCTTGAATGCGGCGATGGCCTCGGCTTCAGAGCAGTCTATGATCTGGTTCTTCTTGGTGAGGAACCTCTTCCAGAATTTCCGGGCTGATTCGCCTGGCTGCTGGGTGACACGGCTGAGGTCATCAGCGTCCGGAGGTCGGACATATGTGCCCTGGAAATTTTCTCGAAAAGCGTCTTCTAGCGCCTCCCAGCTACCGATAGAGTGAGGAGGGAGGCTGTTAAGCCAATGCCTCGCCGGCCCCTTTAGCTTGAGCGGTAGGTATTTAATGGCGTGGAGATCATCTCCGTTGGCCATGTGTATGTGTAGAAGGAAATCCTCAATCCATACTGCTGGGTCTGTGGTGCCATCGTATGATTCTATACTGATGGGCTTAAATCCTTCCGGGAATTGATGTTCCATCACCATGTCTGTAAAGCAGATTGAGTGAGCCGGACCTCGGAACCGAGGAGCGTCTCGTCGGAGGTCGGGAGAGAGCCGTGAGTAAGCCTGATCTCGGGCACGGCCGTTCTTCTCTATCCAGGCATCGTAGCCGTCAAGCCCAGCGGGCGCGCGTCCCCTTGAACCATAGATGGACCGAGGGGGTGCCCTATTTTCCTCAATGCGACGTCTAGCATCGTGAGGATCTAGGTAATCCACGGGGTCCTTGCCATAACAGCGTGGAGGTGGCCGGTCACTGAGGTCTTCTCGTCTTGGCCTGTCCCGGCCTCTAGGGGGTCGGTCATGGTCGTCGGCGAGCTCCTCATCGAACTCCGGCAAGAGACGCCTACGTGGGTATGATTTCGGCACGCTATGGCGCCGGTTTTCCATGTCTCGCTCAGCGGAGAGCACTTCAACCCACTTTTCATTTAGTGCATCGGTATTGGCCTACAGCAGCTGCTGCTTGCGTTTTATGCTCCAGGCCGTCGCAACGAGGCGCCGCTGGAAGCGCTCTTGTTCAAAAGGGTCCTCGGGGACGATGTAGTCCTCGGTACCGAGGCTCTCGTCCTCCTTGGATTCCAGCATGTAGTTGTCATCGTACCCTTCAAAGAGGTCACCAGGATCTGAGTCCCTGAGAAGTCGGTCAGGTGTGCTGTTCCTTACTGGGGAGGCTTGAACGTCCTCTTCATGGATATCGGCATCACCGCCCTCCGCGTCGCCGTTATTGGCTCTCGTGTTATTACCACTGGGTTCCCCGTTATTACCCCTTCGACGCCTTCGCCGATGTCTTGGAGGGGATTTGGGGGTGTCCACCATGTAAACATCGTAGGTGGATGTGGCAGTCCACCTGCCCGCGTTTATCGGGGGCGAGGTGTTCTCGATGGGGCCATCAACATCTTCCTCCATGTCTGTGGCCTCACCATAGTCCAACACGTCGGTTAAATCGTCGACCGTGGCGACTAGGTGGGTGGTGGGTGGGATGTAAATTTCCTGATCGTCGGCTTTAAGTCCGATCTGATTGTAAACTGAAGTCTTGCCGTCCGAGATGGACATGCTCCGGATGCGGTCAAGCATCTCATCGAGGTGAGATAGCTCTTCAGGGTTCATTGATGCGCCGTAAGCGGGGCTGACTCGAATTATGCCCGGCGTGTAACTTAACGCGTCTTCGGCGCGGAAGGGATCCGAACACGATTCCGGGTTCTACACCGAAGTCGGTTCTATTACTGACATAATTTTGGAAGTGGGAGCCGGATCTATCTCCGGACTGACAATTGGAAGGAAACTGGCCGGAGTGGTCGCGTCAGGGGTCTCCAAAGGCGCCGCGACGGAGTTCGGTTCCGGAGTCGAGCCTCCAGAACCGGCCGAGTTCTCAATTCGGCCGGGAGTCCATCCCGATAGGATGAGTTCGCCGCGGGAATCCGCGGTGTATTCGAGGCCACCGAAAGTCATGATCCGACCTGGGGCGTAGTTCTCGACAAAGGTCAGATGACCCATCGAGTCGGCGCAAAATACCATGCTGTCGAAAACAAAGAGCTGGCCGGGGGCAAAAACGTCCCCGTGGCCGTTGGCGCAGTTGATCTGCAGGTGAGCCATCGATCCTTCTAGTGATCGCGCAGCGGAACTCTCAATGAAAGCACCAGTGTCGGTGTTAAAACCGGCAGACCTCGGGGTAGGGGGTCCCGAGCTGTGGATCTCGGATCGGTGGTAACAGAGACAAGGGAGACGATGTTTACCCAGGTTTGGGCCCTCTTGATGGAGGTAAAACCCTACGTCCTGCTCTTGTTTATATTGATGGACATGTATCGAATACAGAGTTAATCTACCTCGAGATCGTAATATGTGTCTAACTCTAGGGCTAGGTGAAGGATATTGCGTTGATGTCCCCTCTACGGGCTAAACCCTATGGCTTATATACACGCCAGATAGGGCACCTAGGGTTATAAGGTCAGTATCTAGGAGCAGGGCGGCAGGAGAAATCTTGGGGTATGCGTCAAGTCTTCGGTAGAGACAGTCTCGATCACGCCTTCCTGTACACGTCCTTCGGAGTCCATCTTGACTACGCACGAGGGCCCATCGGCCCAACCGAGGAGACGGACCGGCTGGGTTAGCACTCCCTGATCCAGGACACCGTCACTCATGGTTCTGATAGGGAACGTGTCACCTTTGTGGGCGAAACGACATACGCTACCTCTTCCTGCCTTGATTTTTTTACATAGGCAACATAGACCAATAGGAGTGTCGTGCTAACATTTGGAATTATTCCGGGTCCGTTTGGTCTTTTTTATACATTAATTGAGTTTCTAGGCATTTAATGTGCATAATTGAAATTCGAACTACATGCACATGCGCCAGTGCACCAAAATGGGTTGAAAAATCGTATATGTGTCCTTGGGTGAATGTTTAGGTCCCATACAAGAAATGAGAATGAATTTCAAACATCTGGGCGTCATGGCTCGGCCGAAAACATTGAGAAACTTGGTTTTTAAATTCCTGGGAATCCAAAAATTGCCTAAAAATCATGGAACTTGGCATGGTGTCTTGACATGGCACCAACATGCTGTGGTAAATTTTTTGTTTGATTTGGGACAAGTTTTGGTATAAGCTTCTTACAAACCGGAGCTTCTCTCAAGAAGGCTCATGGTTCCGATAGGGAATGTGTCACCTTTGTGGGCGAAACGACATACGCTGCCTCTTCCTGCCTTGATTTTTTTACAGAGGCAACATAGACCAATATGAGTGTTGTGCTAAAATTTGGAATTATTCCGGGTTCGTTTGGCCTTTTTATACATTAATTGAGTTTTCTAGGCATTTAATGTGCATAATTCAAATTTGAACTACATGCACATGCTCCAGTGCACCAAAATGGGTTGAAAAATCGTATATGTATCCTTGGGTGACTGTTTAGGTCCCATGCAAGAAATGGGAATGAATTTCAAACATCCGGGCGTCGTGGCTCGGCCGAAAACATTGACAAACTTGGCTTTTAAATTCCTGTAAATCCAAAACTTGCCTGAAAATCATGAAACTTGGCATGTTGCCTTGACATGGCACCAACATGCTGTGGTAATCATGAAACAATGTCATTTTGGAACAAAGAGTTGCCACGTTACAATCAGAAACACAAGTGTTATTCAAACCGTGGGCGTTGTACTAACCATTTACGTGCCGCCTGATACGTCTCCGTCGTATCTACTTTTCCAAACGCTTTTGCACTTCTTTTGGACTCTAATTTGCATGATTTGAATGAAACAACCCAGTCTGACGCTGTTTTCAGCAGAACTACCATGGTGTTGTTTTTGTGCAGAAATCAAAGTTTTCGGAATTGGACGAAACTTTTTGGAGATTTTTTATGGAATAAATAAAGATTACTGGCGCAAGAATCAACAGAAGAGGGGCCACCTGTTGCCCACAAGGCAACAGGGCGCGACCCCCACTAGGGCGCGCCCTGATGCCTTGTGGGGCCCACAGGCGGCCGTCTGACCTAATTCCAACGCTATAAATTCTCTTTCCCCGAGAAAAAAAATAGAAGAAGAAGTTTCATCACGTTTTACGATACAGAGCCGCCGCCACCTCCTGTTCTTCATCACGAGGGTTGATCTGGAGTCCGTTCGGGGCTCCGGAGAGGGGGATTCGACGCCGTCGTTATCATCAACCATCCTCCATCACCAATTTCATGATGCTCACCACCGTGTGTGAGTAATTTCTCCGTAGGCTTGCTGGACGGTGATGGGTTGGATGAGATTTACCATGTAATCGAGTCAATTTGTTAGGGCTTTGATCCCTAGTATCCACTATGTTCTGAGATTGATGTTGCTATGACTTTGCTATGCTTAATGCTTGTCACTAGGGCCCGAGTGCCATGATTTCAGATTTGAACCCTCTATGTTTTCATGAATATATTTGAGTTCTTGATCCTATCTTGCAAGTTATATGCACCTATTACGTGTTATGATCCGCATACCCCAAGGTGACAATAATTGGGATTCTTTCCGGTGATTACCGTAGTTTGAGGAGTTCATGTATTCACTATGTGTTAATGCTTTGTTCCGGTTCTCTATTAAAAGGAGGCCTTAATATCCCTTAGATTTCCTTATGGACCCTGCTGCCACGGGAGGGTAGGACAAAAGATGTCATGCAAGTTCTTACTATAAGCACGTATGACTATATACGGAATACATGCCTACATTTCATTGATGAATTGGAGCTATTGTGTATCGCCCTAGGTTGTGACTGTTATATGATGAATGTCATCCAATATAATTAGCCATCACCAATCCAATGCCTACGCTTTTCGCATATTGATCTTTGCTAAGTTACTTTCGTTGCTGTTGCTGTAACAATTACTACAAAACTGCTATTGTTACTGTTACTATGTTACTGTTACTATTGCTGTTGAAACTATCATACTACTGTACTACTAAACACTTTGCTGCAGATATTTAGTTCTCCAGGTGTGGTTGAATTGACAACTCAAATGCTAATACTCGCAAATATTCTTTGGCTCCCCTTGTGTCGAATTAATAAATCTGGGTGAAATATACCCGCGAAAAATGTTGCGATCCCCTATACTTGTGGGTTATCACCGCCACGCGTCCCCATTTTTATTTGAGTAGACGGGAGGCGTGGAGCAGAACGCTGCGCAGGCTCACTGGGAGGCGAGCCCTTTGACGTCCATCCGCCGCCCACCTAGCTCCCAACTTCTCCATTAATGGCGCCCGAGCCCCTATTTTATAGGCACTTAATGGTGTGGCTAGGTCTCAGTCGACTGAGATTTAAGGGAGAAAATACAAAATTTTGCACGGATAACTCACGGACATAGCCTCGACTGAAACTTAACAAAGACTTAGCAAGACTGATATATATGCTGACGATGGCAATGGATAGTAATTGTCTTACATATTCGGGAAGATAATTTAAAATGCCACACGCGGCAACGCCCGAAAGACACAGGGGCAAAAGAAGAAGAAGACGCAGACAACAATCTGGGTCGCTGCTCTCTACTCCTTCTTGATGGGTTGTTGCAGGGCACGGAGTTCCTCCAACTCCTTCTTCATCGCCTCCACGACCTTCACCTCCTTTCGCCTCTCCTCCGCCATCTTCCTCATTGCATCCATGGCGATGGAGTTCTCGCGGTGAACGACAATGATCTCTTTCACATCCTCAATACTTTGCTTGACAGCAGCTTTGGATTACCCCACCAGCCTTTCGCGCTCGACGCGGAGGTTGCCATTCTCATCCATAATTTTCTCGACCATGGCGGCCATCTTCTTCAACAAGGCAATGCTCTCCTCGTGCTGCTTCGCACCGCTGGCGATCTTCGCCCTCAGCAGGTCGCGCTGGGTGCGGAGCTTCGCCTTGTCATCCCTTAGTCCCCGGATGACGCCGATCGCCTTATCAAATGAGGAATTGATCTCCTCATGCAGCTTCGCCAGTGCTACTTGTAGACTGCGTTGGTATTTCCCCGAAGAAGAGAGGATGATGCAGTATAGTAGAGATAAGTATTTCCCTCAGTTAAGAACCAAGGTTATCAATCCAGTAGGAGAACCACACAGAACCTCGTTAGCAGCACCTAGACACACAAAAGCAAACACTTGCACCAAACGCAAATAAGAGGGTTGTCAATCCTCTTAGCGGTTATTTGCAAGGATTAATTCTGATAGTGATAGATAAAAAGTAAATTGCAAAAGAAAATAAAAGTAAATAAATTGCATCAAGGTATTTTTGGATTTTAATATATGATAAAAGTAGACCCGGGGGCCATAGTTTTCACTAGAGGCTTCTCTCTCGAACACATAGCATACGATGGGTAAACAAATTACTGTTGGGCAATTGATAGAAAAGCAAATAATTATGACGGATTCATGGCAATGATCATGTATATAGGCATCACGTCCGAGACAAGTAGACCGACTCCTGCCTGCATCTATCGAGTAGGTAAATGATAAAAACAAATTTTTTGATGTGGAATGCTACCTATCATGTTTCATCATGTAATCTCTCTTACGGTATGAATAATAAGATCTGAATGATTCAAAGCAATAGTCTATAATTTGATATAAAGACATGAATACTCAGGCATACTAACAAACAATCATGTCTTTCAAAATAAAAATGCTAAAGAAAGTTATCCCTACAAAATCATATAATCCTGTCATGCTCCATCTTCTTAACACCAAGTATTTATCATGCACTACCCCAATGACAAGCCGAGCAATTGGTTCATACTTTTTAACGCGCTTCAGCTTTTTCAACCCCCATGCAATACATGAGCGCAAGCCATGGATATAGCACTATGGGTGGAATAGAATGTGGTGGTAAAGATTAATAAGGAGAAGTCAAAAATAAGAAGATAGTCTCACATCGACGAGGCTAATCAACGGGCTAGGGAGATGCCCATCAATTGATGTCAATGTAAGGAGTAGGGATTGCCATGCAACGGATGCACTAAGAGCTATAAGTGTATGAAAGCTCAACATGAAAAATAAGTGGGTGTGCATCCAACTTGCTTGCTCATGAAGACCTCGGGCATTTGAGGAAGCCCATCATCGGAAT
Organism: Elymus sibiricus; assembly: GCA_039707655.1. Classification (NCBI taxonomy): domain Eukaryota; kingdom Viridiplantae; phylum Streptophyta; class Magnoliopsida; order Poales; family Poaceae; genus Elymus; species Elymus sibiricus. Next base: position 111,274,082 of record CM077670.1, read on the forward strand.
ATACAAGCCAAGTTCTATAATGAAAAATTCCCACTAGTATATGAAAGTGACAAAATAGGAGACTCTCTATATGAAAAACATGGTGCTACTTTGAAGCACAAGTATGGAAAAAGATAGTAACACTGCCCCTTCTCTCTTTTTGTCTCATTTTTTTTCTTTTCTTTTTCTTTTTTTCCCTTTTTTCTTTTTTTCTTTCTTTTTATTTTTTTTGTGGGTTCTTTTTGGCCTCTTTTTTCCCTTTTTTTTATTTCCTCACTGGGATAATGTTCTAATAATGATGATAATCATACTCCTATTTACTTACAACTCAAAATTACAACTCGAAACTAGAACAAAATATGACTCTATATGAATGCCTCTGGCAGTGTACCAGGATGTGCAATGATACTAGCGTAACATGCTTGAAAATGATGAACGGTGGCTGAGCCACAAATACTATGTCAGCTATATGATCATGCAAAGCAATATGACAGTGATGATGTGTGTCATAAAAATGGAACGGTGAAAGTTCCATGGCAATATATCTTGGAATGGCTATGAAAATGCCATGATAGGTAGGTATGGTGGCTGTTTTGAGGAAGATATTAGGAGGCTTATGTGTGATAGAACGTATCATATCACGGGGTTTGGATGCACCGGCGAAGTTTGCACCAACTCTCGATGTGAGAAAGGGCAATGCACGGTACCAAAGAGGCTAGCAAATTGCGGAAAGGTGAGAGTGCGTATAATCCATGGACTCACATTAGTCATAAAGAACTCACATACTTATTGTGAAAATTTATTAGCCCTTGAAGCAAAGTACTACTGCACATGCCCCTAGGGGAATAGATTGGTAGGAAAAGACCATCGCTCGTCCCCGACCGTCACTCATAAGGTAGACAATCAAGAATAAATCATGCTCCAACTTCTTAGCATAACGACAGATCATACGTGCATGCTTCAGGAATCACAAACCTTAACACCAATATTCTTACTAAACCACAATTATCTACTAGCACCTCCCACATATTACCATCTTAATATCGCAAAAATATTGCAAGGAATCAAACTTATCATATTCAGTGATCTACATGAAAGTTTTTATTATATCCCTCTTGAATACCTATCATATTAGGACCAAATTCATAACACGTGCATATTACCATTGCTATTTATTAGACTCTCAAAAAGATATAAGTGAAGCATGAGAGTGCAACTATTTTTTTTAAATATAACCACCGCCATGCTCTAAAAGATATAAGTGAAGCACTAGAGCAACTGCCTAGCTCAAAAGATATAAGTGAAGCACATAGAGTATTCTAACAAATCAAAAATAATATGTGTCCCTCTCAAAAAGGTGTGTTTGGCAAAGATGATTGTGACAAACTAAAAAGCAAACAAACTATAGCACAAGACGCTCCAAGTAAATAACATATCATGTGATGAATAAAAATATAGCTCCAAGTGAGTTACCGATAGATTGTAGACGAAAGAGGGGATGCCATCTGGGGCATCCCCAAGCTTAGACACTTGAGTCTTACTTGAATATTACCTTGGGGTGCCTTGGTCATCCCCAAGATTAGGCTCTTTCCACTCCTTATTCCTTTATTCATCGTAGTCTCACCCAAAACTTGAAAACTTCAGCACACAAAACTCAACAGAAACCTCGTGAGATCCGTTAGTATAACAAACAAATCTTCAACTTTAGGTACTGTTGTAAATTGATTCAGATTTAATATTGGCATAATGCTAATGTAATCCAACTTCTCCATGACTCATACCCCCCGATACGATCCATAGATTCATCAAAATAAGCAAACTATGCAACAAAAACAGAATCTATCTAAAACAAAACAGTCTGTAAAGATCTGAATTAAAGTTATACTTATGTAACTCCAAAAATTCTGAAAAATTAGGACAACATGGGAAATTCATATATAAATATTTTGTAAAAAATTAAGAAGGTTCTAACGCTCCAGGGAAAAATAAAAATTCCAGAACTAGACGCAAAAGTTTCTGTTTTCTAACAGCATCAATCATACTATCTTCCAAATCATCCCAAAGGCATTACTTGGCACAAACACTAATTAAAACAATCATAACACATGATATAATTGTGTAAACACACAAAACCAGAAAGTAAAACAAAAAAATATTTTATTCATTGAGTTGCCTCCCAACAAGCGCTATTGTTTTATGCCCCTAGCGAGGCATAATGCATAGTTTCAAGTGTTGTCATCCTTCAAATTAATTCCGTAGGTGGCCCTCATAATAGATTCATATGGTGGCTTAATTCTCTTCCTAGGGAAGTGTTCGATTCCTTTCTTTAATGGAAATTGAAATCTTATATTACCTTCTTTCATATCAATAATAGCACCTATGGTTCGTAGGAAAGGCCTGCCAAGTATTATAGGGCAAGACGGATTGCATTCAATATCAAGCACAATAAAATCCACGGGCACATAATTTCTATTAGCAAGAATAAGCACATAATTTATTCTACCCAATGGTTTTTTAATAGTGGAATCCACTAGATGCAAATTAAGGGAACAAGGATCCATATCGGTGAGACCTAGCACATCACACAAAGATTTTGGTATAGTGGAGATGCTAGCACCTAGGTCACATAAAGCATTGCATTAATAATCTTTGATTTTAACTTTAATAGTAGGTTCCCATTCATCTTGTAATTTTCTAGGAATTGAAACTTCCAATTCAAGCTTTTCTTCATGAGCTTTTATCATAGCTTCCACAATATGTTTAGTAAAAGCTTTATTTTGTTCATAGGCATTAGGTGAATTAATCATGGATTGCAACAAGGAAATACATTCAACTAAGGAGCAATTGTCATAATTAAAGTTCTTGTAATCCAAAGTAGTTGGTACATCACTATTTAAAGTTTTGACCTCTCCAAACCCACTTTTGTCATTTTTATCATTAAGATCATCACCCTCCAAATAATTGGGACGCCTTCTAGCTAAAGTTGACTCATCTTCAGTCCCTTTTTCATCAAGTTTTACATTACTAAATAAAGATTCAATAGGTGAGACACCAATCATTTTAATATCTTCATCATTACTACGATAGAAACCGGGTGGAATAGCTTTTTCTGGGAATTCTCTCTTAGCTCTCAACCTAGCGGTTCTTTCTTTACTTTCATTAATGGAGATATAGATAGCTTTAATAGACTCATTTATATCATTCTTGGGTGGCAAAATTTTAATTTTGAGATTTTCCACATCATGAGCAATTCTATCCATGTTCCTAGCCATGTCATCAACTTTATTCAATTTTTCTTCTACCATAGCATTAAAAATCTTTTGCGAATTAATAAATTATTTAATATTACTTTCAAGATCAGAGGGTATCCTATTATTATTATATGAATTACCACATGAATTGCCATAATTATTAGAGGAATTTCCAGGAAACGGTCTAGGATTGAAATTACCCCTATAAGCGTTGTTGTTGAAATTATTTCTAGAGACAAAATTCACATCAATAGCATCATTATTTTGCTCAATCAAAGTAGACAATGGCACATCATTAGGATCAATATGAGCACTTTTACTAGCAACCAATTTCATAAGAGCATCCATCTTATCACTCAAAGTATTAATTTCTTCAACAGAATTTACCTTCTTACCAGTTGGAGTTCTTTCAGTGTGCCATTGAGAATAATTTGTCATAATATTATGTAGGAGTTTTGTAGCTTCTCCTAATGTAATCTCCATAAAAGTACCACCTGCGGCAGAGTCTAGCAAATTTCTAGAAACAAAGTTTAGTCCCACATAAAAAAATTGTATGATCATCCATAAGCTTAAACCATGTGTTGGGCAATTTCTTATCATTAATTTCATTCTCTCCCAAGATTGTGCAACATGTTCATGTTCAAGTTGCTTAAAATTCATAATTAGATTTCTTAGAGAAATAATCTTAGCGGGAGGAAAATACTTGGCAATAAAAGCATCCTTACACTTATCCCATGAATCAATACTATTTCTAGGCAAGGATGAAAACCAAGTTTTAGCATGATCTCGTAGTGAGAACGGAAATAATTTCAATTTTAAAATATCATTATCCACATATTTTTTCTTTTGCATATCGCATAATTCAACGAAAGTATTAAGATGGGATGCAGCATCTTCATTAGGACTACCAGAAAATTGTTCTTTCAAAACAAGATTAAGCAAAGCAGCATTAATGTCACACGACTCCGCACTAGTGGCGCGAGGAGCAATAGGAGTACTAATAAAATCATTATTATTGGTATTTGAAAAGTCACACAATTTTGTGTTTTCTTGAGACACCGCGACAAAGCAAGCAAACTAGCAAACTAGCAAATAATTTTTTTGTGTTTTTGTAAAATTGTTTTAGAAGTGGGGGAGATGAAAATGAGAGGCAAATGCAAATAAAGTAAATGCAAGTGGATGATAGTTTGTGCGAAGGTACTTGATAGATTTTGGTGATGTCTCCTCGGCAACGGCGCCAGAAATTCTTCCTGCTACTTGTAGACTGCGTTGGTATTTCCCCGAAGAGGAGAGGATGATGCAGTATAGTAGAGATAAGTATTTCCCTCAGTTAAGAACCAAGGTTATCAATCCAGTAAGAGAACCACACAGAACCTCGTTAGCATCACCTACACACACAAAAGCAAACACTTGCACCCAACGCAAATAAGAGGGTTGTCAATCCTCTTAGCGGTTATTTGCAAGGATTAATTCAGATAGTGATAGATAAAAAGTAAATTGCAAAAGAAAATAAAAGTAAATAAATTGCAGCAAGGTATTTTTGGATTTTAATATATGACAAAAGTAGACCCGGGGGCCATAGTTTTCACTAGAGGCTTCTCTCTCGAACACATAGCATACGGTAGGTAAACAAATTACTGTTGGGCAATTGATAGAAAAGCAAATAAATATGATGGATTCATGGCAATGATCATGTATATAGGCATCACGTCTGAGACAAGTAGACCGACTCCTGCCTGCATCTACTACAATTACTCCACCCATCGACCGCTGTCTAGCATGCATCTAGGGTATTAAGTATAAAACAGAGTAACGCCTTAAGCAAGATGACATGATGTAGACAAAGTAAACTCAAGAAATATGATTAAACCCCATCTTTTTATCCTTAATGGCAACAATACAAATACGTGTCATGTCCCTTTCTGTCACTGGGATTGAGCACCGCAAGATTGAACCCATCACAAAGCACCTCTCCCATTGCAAGATAAATCAATCTAGTAGGCCAAACCAAATCGATAGACCGGAGAGAAATACAAAGCTATAACAATCATGCATAAAAGAGTTCAGAGAAGACTCAAATATTTCTCATGAATAATCTGATCATAAACTCACAATTCATCGGATCCCAACAAACACACCGCAAAAGAAGATTACATCGGATAGAACTCCAAGAACATCGAGGAGAACATGGTATTGAATATCAAAGAGAGAGAAGAAGCCATCTAGCTACTAGCTATGGACCCGTAGGTCTGTGGTAGACTACTCACACATCATCGGAAGGGTAGCAAGGTTGATGAAGAAGTCCTACGTGATCGATTCCTCCTCCGGTAGAGTACCGGAAAAGGCCTCCAGATGGGATCATGGAAGAACAGAGGCTTGCGATAGTGGAAAGGTTTTCTCTTCTGTCTCTCTGGTATATTGGGAATATTTGGGAATTTATAGCGCTGGAATTAGGTCAAGAGGTGCCACGAGGGGCCCACAAGCCTGGGGGGTGCGCCCTACCCCCCAAGGCGCGCCTCCCGAGCTTGTCGCTCCCTCGTGACTCTTCTGGTCTTCTCCCGAAGCTTTGTGGGTCCCTTCTGGTCCAGAAAAAATTAATCCAAAGTTTTTTCTCCGTTTGGACTCTTTTTGATAATGATTTTCTGAAAAGGCAAAAACAAGCAAAAAACATCAACTGGCACTGGGCACTAGGTTAATAGGTTAGTCCCAAAAAATGATATATAATGGCATATACTTGCATATCAAACATCCAAGATTGATACTATAATAGCATGGAACAATCAAAAATTATAGATACGTTGGAGACGTATCACCCAGCCAGAGATCTCATCCTTCAGCTTATTGAGCTCAGCGTGCATGTGCCTGTGAGAGCCCTCGACTTCCCGGAAGAGATCTTCCCAGGCCGCCGCGGCGCGGCAGGACCTCTCTGCTGATTCCGTGGCGCGGCGAGTCATCCTTGCTGCTTCCACGGCGCGGTCGGACCACTGTGCTGCTTCGGCGGCGTGGCGGGACCTCTGTGCTTCTTCAGCGGCGCGGCAGGACCTCGGTGCTGCTTCAGCGGTGCGGCGGAACCTCGCGGTTGCTATCGGGGCGAGGCGGGACATCTCTGCTGCTTTCGCTTCCATGCTCGCCGCTCCCTGGTTAATTCTCGACCAAGAACTCCTACGGGCCATGGCAGACGCAAGGAACGATAACAAAAGACTTGTTTGTTTGTTGATGAGTGATACGTCCAATTTGCGTCATGATTTCCTACTAATAATTATTATGTTTTTGATCATTATTTCACTTTATGGTACAATTCTTATGCCTTTTCTCTCTTATTTTGCAAGATTTACATGAAGAGGGAGAATGCCGGCAGCTGGAATTCTGGACCTGAAAGGGGTGAAACAGAGCTAGCAATTCTGCACAACTCCAAATGACCTGAAAACTTACGGAGAATTGTTTTAGAATATATAAAAAATACTGGCGAAAGAAATACCAGGAGGGGACCCACCAGGAGGCCACAAGCCTGGGGGCGTGCCCTACCCCCTGGGCGCGCCTACCAGGCTTGTGGGGCCCCTGGCAGGCCTCTGCCCCCACCTTCTACTATATGAAGCCATTTGCCCTATAAAAAATCAAGAGAAGACTTTCGGGATGAAGCGCCGCCATCTCGAGGCGGAACTTGGGCAGGAGCTATTTTGCTCTCCGGCGGAGCGATTCCGCCGGGGATACTTCCCTCAGGGAGGGGGAAATCGAAGCCATCGAGATCACCAACGATCCTCTCATCGTGGGAGGACCAATCTTCATCAACATCTTCACCAGCACCATCTCATCTCAAACCGTAGTTCATCTCTTGTATTCAATCTTTGTCTCAAAACCTCAGATTGGTACCTGTGGGTTGCTAGTAGTGTTGATTACATCTTGTAGTTGATGCTAGTTGGTTTATTTGGTGGAAGATTATATGTTCAGATCCTTAATGCTATTCAATACACCTCTGATCATGAACATGAATATGATTTGTGAGTAGTTACTTTTTTTCTTGAGGACATGGGAGAAGTCTTGTCATAAGTAATCATGTGAATTTGGTATTCGTTCGATATTTTGATGCTATGTATGTTGTGCTTCCTTTAGTGGTGTCGTGTGAACGTCGACTACATGACACTTCACCATCTTTGGGCCTAAGGGAAGGCATTGTGGAGTAGTAATTAGATGATGGGTTGCTAGAGTGACAGAATCTTAAACCCTACTTTATGCGCTATTCCGTAAGGGGCTGATTTGGATCCATATGTTTCATGCTATGTTTAGAGTTATCTTAATTCTTCTTTCATAGTTGTGGATGCTTGAGAGAGGGGGTAATCATAAGTGGGAGGCTTGTTCAAGTAAGAACAGCACCCAAGCACCGGTCCACCCACATATCAAATTATCAAAGTAGCGAACGCGAATCAAACAAACATGATGAAAGTGACTAGATGAAATTCCCATGTGTCCTCGAGAACGCTTTGCTTATTATACCAGTTCGTTTCGGCTTGTCCTTTGCTACAAAAAGGATTGAGCCACCTTGCTGCACTTTTTGTTACTGTTACTACTTGGTACTTGTTACGAATTATTTTGCTATCAAAACTATCTGATACCACTACTTTCAGTACTTGCAGAGAATACCTTGCTGAAAACCGCTTGTCATTTCCTTCTGCTCCTCGTTGGGTTCGACACTCTTACTTATCGAAAGGACTATGATTGATCCACTATACTTGTGGGTCATCAAGACTCTTTTCTGGCGCCGTTGCCGGGGAGTGAAGCGCCTTTGGTGAGTGGAATTTGGTAAGGAAACATTTATATTACGTGCTGAAATTTACTGTCACTTGTCACAATGGAAAGTAATCCTTTGAGGGGCTTGTTCGGGGTATCTTCACCTCGACCGGAAGCATTGAGAGTTACTCCTCAACCTACTGAAAATATTTATTATGAAATTCCTTCGGGTATGATAGAGAAACTGCTAGCTAATCCTTATGCAGGAGATGGAACGGTACATCCTGATTTGCACCTGATATATGTGGATGAAATTTGTGGATTGTTTAAGCTTGCAGGTCTATCCGGAGATGGAGTTAATAAGAAAGTATTCCCTTTATCTTTGGAGGGAAAGGCATTGACATGGTATAGGCTATGTGATGATACTAAACATGGGATTGGAACCGGTTGAAGCTGGAATTCCACTAGAAATTTTATCCTATGCATTTGGTTCATCGTGATCGGAATTATATATATAATTTTTGGCCTCGTGAAGGAGAAAGTATCGCTCAACCATGGGGGAGGCTTAAGTATATGTTGCACACATGCCCCAATCATGAGCTCTCAAGAGAAATAATTCTTCAAAACTTTTATGCACGGCTTTCTCATAATGATCAATCCATGCTCGATACTTCTTCTGCTGGTTCCTTTATGAAGAGAACTATTGAATCCAGATGGGATCTTCTGGAAAGAATTAAATGTAGCTCTGAAGATTGGGAAATTGACAAAGGTAATGAGTCAGGTATAAACCTTAAGTTTGATTGTGTTAAATCTTTTATGGAAACTGATGCTTTTCATAAGTTTAGTACTAAATATGGACTTGACTTTGAGATAGTAGCTACCTTTTGTGAATCTTTTGCTACTCATGTTGATCTCTCTAAGGAGAAATGGTTTAAATATCATCCACCTATTACATTGAATGAAGAACCTGTTAGTGTTAAAGAAGAAACAATTATTTATCATGTTGATCCAGTTGTGCCTACTGCTTATGTTGAGAAACCTCCTTTCCCTGTTAGGATTAAGGAACATGCTAAAGCTTCAATTGTGGTTAATAAGAGTAATATTAGAGCACCTAGACCTTCTGAACAAATTAAAATTGAACCTAATATTGCAATGGTTAAAGATCTTTTGGTTGATAATATTGATGGACATGTCATATATTTCTGTGATGAACCAACTAGAATTGCTAAGCCGGACACTAAAGACAAAAACAAACCTGTAGTCGGCATGCCTGTTATTTCTGTTAAAATTGGAGATCATTGCTATCATGGTTTATGTGATATTGGTGCTAGTGTGAGTGCTATTCCATTTACTCTCTATCAAGAAGTCATGAATGATATTGCACCTGTTGAGATTGAAGATATTGATGTTACTATTAAGCTTGCAAATAGAGATACTATATCACCACTTGGGATTGTTAGAGATGTTGAAGTCTTGTGTGGTAAGATCAAATATCCTACTGATTTTCTTGTTCTTGGATCACCACAAGATGATTTTTTGTCCCATTATATTTGGTACACCTTTCTTGAATACTGTTAATGCCAAGATCGATTGCACTAAAGAAATTGTCAGTGTTAATTTTGGTGAGATGTCTCATGAGTTCAATTTCTCTAAGTTTCGTAGACGACCTCATGATAAAGAATTACCTAATAAAGATGAAATTATTGGTCTTGCTTCTATTGTTGTGCCTCCTACCGGTCCTTTAGAACAATATTTGCTAGACCATGAGAATGATATGCATATGAATGAAAGAAATGAAATAGATGAGCTGTTCTTTAAACAAGCACCTATCCTTAAACATAATTTGCCTGTTGAAACCTTGGGAGATCCACCTCCACCCAAGGGTGATCCTGTGTTTGAATTGAAGCAATCACCTGATATACTTAAATATGCTTATCTTGATGAAAGGAAAATATATCCTGTTATTATTAGTGCTAACCTTTCAGGGCATGAAGAAAAGAGATTACTTAAAATTCTGAAGAAGCACCGGGCTGCTATTGGATATACTCTCGATGATTCTTGATAACCCACAAGTATAGGGGATCAATTGTAGCTTTTTCGATAAATAAGAGTGTCGAACCCAACGAGGAGCTAAAGGTAGAATTAATATTCCCTTCAAGTTCTATCGACCACCGATACAACTCTACGCGCACTTAACATTCGCTTTACCTAGAACAAGTATGAAACTATTTTGTAGGTGATAGGATAAGGTTGCAAGAATAAAACTAGAAGTAATTTGCGAGATAATAAAACTACGAGTAAATTGCAAGATAATAAAAGTTAGTTGTTTAGTAGAAAGTTTTTGTAACACAAGAGAATTATTTGTCCATAGGCAATCGATAACTAGACCGGTAATCATTATTGCAATTTTATATGAGGGAAAGGCATGAGCTAACATACTTTCCATACTTGGATCATATGCCCTTATGATTGGAACTCTAGCAAGCATCCGCAACTACCAAAGATCATTAAGGTAAAACCCAACCATAGCATTAAGTATCAAGTCCCCTTTACTCCCATACGCAACAACCCCCTTACTCGGGTGTAAGCTTCTGTCACTCTAGCCGCCCACCATAAGAGAATTATGGACGTATTGCAAACCCTACAACGGGAATCCCTCACGCTTGCGCGACATGGAGGGCACCATAGGACAGCACCAAAATAAAACATACAACTCAAACCAATCACGATCATCAATCAACCCATAGGACAAAACGAATCTACTCAAACATCATAGGATGGCCACAAATCATTGGATAATAATATGTAGCATTAAGCACCATGTTTAAGTAGAGATTACAACGGGGAGAAGAGGTGTTACACCGCTGCATAGAGGGGGAGAGAGTTGGTGGTGACAGCGGCGAAGTTGTTGGAGTAGATCGCCGTCACGATGATTGCCCCGGCGGCGTTCCAGCGCCACCGGGAGAGAGGGGGAGAGAGCCCCCCCTCCTTCTTCTTCTTGCTTGGCCTCCCCCCGAGATGTGAGGAGAGTTCCCCCTCTGGTCCATGGTCTCCATGGCGGTGGAGGGGCAGGAGCCCCTCCTAGATTGGATCTCTCTCTCTCTTCTCTTCTGTTTCGCGTTCCTGTTTTCTGGCCTTTCACCGTTTCTTAAATTCCCGGAGATCCGTAACTCCGATCGGGCTGAAATTTTAACACGATTTTTTTCCGGATATTAGCTTCCTTGCGCCCGAAGAATAGCACCAACCAATCTACGAGGGCCTCACGAGGCACCACGGTGCGCCTGGCCCCCCAGGCACACCCTGGTGCCTCGTGGGGCCCACGAGCACCGTCTTGCGTTGATTCTTCTTCCCAAAAATCACATATATTCCAAAATAAATCTCTGTAAATTTTTATCGCGTTTGGACTTCGTTTGGTATGGATATTCTGTGAAACAAAAAACATGCAACAAACAGGAACTGGCACTGGGCACTGGATCAATATGTTAGTCCCAAAAATAATATAAAATGGTGCCAAAAGTATATAAAAATTGTAGAATATTGGCATGAAACAATCAAAAATTATAGATATGACGGAGACGTATCAGCATCCCCAAGCTTAATTCCTGCTCGTCCTCGAGTAGGTAAATGATAAAAAAGATAATTTTTGATGTGGAATGTTGCCTAACATAATCTTGATCATATAATCTAATCTTGGCATGAATATTAAGACACGAGTGATTCAAAGCAATAGTCTATAATTTAATATAAAGACATCAATACTCAAGCATACTAACAAACAACCATGTCTTTCAAAATATCAACGCTAAAGAAAGTTATCCCTAGCCCATTATGCTCAGTCATTGATCCATTCATGAAACACACTCAACATTAACTACACCCAATGCACAAGTATGACAATAGTGCTCTCCAGTTGGTGCTTTATAGAAGAAGATGGAGACTCAATAAGAATAAAAATGCATAAAAGTAAAATAGATAGGCCCTTCGCAGAGGGAAGCAGAGATTTGCGGAGGTGCCAGAGCTCAAAGCTTAAATTAGAGAGATAAAATTGTTTTTGAGAGGCATGCTTTTCCTGTCAACAAAAACGACCGAGAATTCCCAATATTTTCCATGCTAGACACATCATAGGCGGTTCCCAAATAGAAAATAAAGTTTATTTCCTTTCCACCATTCTTTCACAATCCATGTCTAGCCGTATCCACGGGTGCCCTCCATACCAACACTTTCCAAGGAATTTTGTTGTTATTAATTTTTGATTCATTGTGGGACTGGGCATTCCTATTACCAGCCACTCTCTCGTGCAATGACAAGTGAATAAACACTCATCGTGAGAATAACACACCTAGCATGGAAAATATTGGCCACCCCCTGCCGCTTCATGAGCGGTACGGGCACACAAAACAGAAAATTATTTTGAAAAATTAGAGTTGGCACATGCAAATTTACTTGGAACGGCATTGAAATACCGCATATAGGTTGATATGGTGGACTCATTTGGCACAACTTGGGTTTAAGAAGTTTGGATGCACAAGCAGTATTCCCGCTTAGTACAAATGAAGGCTAGCAAATAGATTGAGAAGCGACCAACCAGAAAACGGAAACGGTCATAAACATGCATTGAGAATAACTAACACTGAATAATGCACCATAAGTAGGATATAACTTCGTTGCATAACTATTGACTCTACGTGCATGCATAGGGAATCACAAACCTTAACACCAATATTCTTACTAAATCACAATTACTCACTAGCATAACTCACATATTATCATCGCCATATCGCAAAACTATTGCAAGGAATCAAACATATCATATTCAGTGATCTACAAGTTTTATGTAGGATTTTATGACTAACCATGTGAATGGCCAATTCCTGTTGACTCTCTAAATAAATATAAGTGAAGCAAGAGAGTTTAATTATTTCTAGAAAAGACCATGCTCTAACAAATATAAGTGAAGCAAAAGAGCATTATACAAATAACGGTTTTCTATATGAAGAGAAACAGGCATCCAAACTTCAAACGATATAAGTGAAGCACATGAAGCATTCTATAAAGCCATACTCAAACGATATAAGTGAAGCGCATGAAGCATTCTATAAATCAACCAAGTACTATCTCATACCAGCATGGTGCATTTATTAAAATAAAAATAAAAGGCACACGACGCTCCAAGAATTTACGCATATCATGTGAAGAAAACAAAAACCGAGACATACCGATAATTGTTGAATAAAGATGGGATGCCTTCCGGGGCATCCCCAAGCTTAGATGCTTGAGTCTCCTTGAATATTTACTTGGGGTGCCTTAGGCATCCCCAAGCTTGAGCTCTTGCCTCTCCTCATTCTTCTCATATCAATACCTCCTCGATCTTTGAACACTTCATCCACACAAAACTTAACAAAACCTTCGTAAGATCCGTTAGCATAATAAAGCAAATCACTACTTTAAGTACTGTTGCAAACCCATTCATATTTTATTTTTGCATTATACCTACTGTATTCTAACTTCTCCATGTCTTATACCTTCCGATACAATCCATAGTTTCATCAAAACAAGCAAAACAATGCATCAAAAACAGAATCTGTCAAAAACAGAACAGTCTGTAGTAATCTGAACATTGACCATACTTCTATAACTCCAAAAATTCTGAAAAATTAGGAAACAATAAAACATTTGCATAGAAGTACTGTGTAAAAATTTCAGAATTTTTTCACGTTGCAGTAAAAAATGTAAATTCACGCACTACAGCAAAAGTTTCTGTTTTTGCACCGCACACACCAAACAAGCAATTTAAACATCCTAACGGTAAATCTTGGCACATTATTTTTATAATACAATGGATTTTTATAAGGGGATAATTATTTTTGTTGAAAATTTTCTGTAATTCAAGATTTTCAAAGTTTCCATGGGCATGAACAAAGTTCAAGGAGCTCCCCCACTTCAACGGTGCTCGTCTTTCTTACATTCACTTTCCTTTTTGGAAAGTTTTAGGTTCCCCTCTATATTTTTTTTGTTTTTAAACTTTATAAAAGCACTCAACAGAAATAAATGACTCTCTAAAACTTCCAGGTTGTCTCCCTGGCAGCGCTTTCTTTAAAGCCATCAAGCTAGGCATAACGTGCTCAAGTAATCGATCCACCCGGATCCCAAGGTATATCAAAGCCAATTTTAATTAACAATGATTTATAATTTAGTAGGGAGCACCAAGCAACATATATCATGCAATGATGAGGTCTAACTCTCTTCCTATGCATCGGCATGTCATAAAAGAGCAATTCATGCACATCAAGTAAAGGCCAATGCATAGTATAAACAGTTTCTTGCAATTTTATCGCATTGGAAACATAGAGAGGCGGAGATGTAGTTCCTCTCTCATAATAATTGCAAGTAGGAGCAGCAAGCACATGCATATTATATCCATCAAAATCATCATGTGTAGTAGTAAAACGCAACCCATCAATATAATCCTTAATAAGCACAAACTTCTCCGATATAGTGTAGTTGGGAGAATTCAAAATATAATAGGACTATCATGTGTGGGTGCAATAGCAACAATTTCTTTTTTAACATAAGGAACTATAGCAAGTTCATCTCCATAAGCATCATTCAAATTGGCATCATGGCCACAAGCATAGCAAGCATCAAGTTCATCAAAAAGGGATATTTCAAATGAATCCAAGGGATCATAGCAATTATCATAGCATTCATCCTTCGGTAAGCACGAAGGGAAATTAAACAATGTATGAGATAAAGAGTTACTCTCATCAGAAGGTGGGCACGGGTGATCAATCCTCTCTTCCTCCTTTTGTTCTTCGCTCTCCTCCTCAATTTTTTCATCTAATGAGCTCACAGTGTCATCAATTTCTTCTTCCATAGATTCCTGCAAAATATTAGTCTCTTCTCGGACAGCGGAGACTTTCTCAATAAATTGATCAATATAGGCATTGTATTCATAATTCTCATAGCAATATTTAAGTATAGCAAAATTTTCATACTTTTCAAACAAAGATTCAATTTCATAAGCACCCTTAAAAGCAACAAATTCTTCTATTTGTTCCACATCATAGTAATCATATATACCATTAGCATAAGAAGCCAAGGTTTCATTATCATTAAATTCACATGAAAAGGGAAGGTGTGGAGCCTTCATCCTAGAGCAGCAAGTATAATCATGTCTTAAGCATAAATTCCGAGCATACCAATGCAAATAATAAATTTGATCCCATAAGAGTTTTCCTTTTTGAGACAAGCGATAATCCCTAAAGTATTCCCGTTGATCCAAAGTAACTCCCATTATCAAGTTGAATGGAGTTTTATCAGGATTATCAAAGTAGTATTTAATGTTTTCCACATAACGAGCATCGAGGGTTTTAGGAGGTTCCCCATCTCCATGAGTAGCAAGTACAACTAATTTTTTTGGGTGTTTCGTGTTCCATATCCATAACTAAAGATATAAAACAACTTAAAACAAAAAATAAAATCTACTTAGTGATAAAGCAAAACAAGCACACACGAGAATATCAACCCCACGCTATTGCTCCCCGACAACGGCGCCAGAAAAAGGTCTTGATAACCCACAAGTATACGGGATCAATTGTAGCTTTTTCGATAAATAAGAGTGTCAAACCCAACAAGGAGCTAAAGGTAGAATTAATATTCCCTTCAAGTTCTATCGACCACCGATACAACTCTACGCGCACTTAACGTTCGCTTTACTTAGAACAAGTATGAAACTATTTTGTAGGTGATAGGATAAGGTTGCAAGAATAAAACTAGAAGTAATTTGCGAGATAATAAAACTATGAGTAAATTGCAAGATAATAAAAGTTAGTTGTTTAGTAGAAAGTTTTTGTAACACAAGAGAATGATTTGTCCATAGGCAATCGATAACTAGACCGGTAATCATTATTGCAATTTTATATGAGGGAGAGGCATGATCTAACATACTTTCCGTACTTGGATCATATGCACTTATGATTGGAACTCTAGCAAGAATCCGCAACTACCAAAGGTCATTAAGGTAAAACCCAACCATAGCATTAAGTATCAAGTCCCCTTTACTCCCATACGCAACAACCCCCTTACTCGGGTGTAAGCTTCTGTCACTCTAGCCGCCCACCATAAGAGAATTATGAACGTATTGCAAACCCTACAGCGGGAATCCCTCACGCTTGCGCGACACGGAGGGCACTATAGGACAGCACCAAAATAAAACATACAACTCAAACCAATCACGATCATCAATCAACCCATAGGACAAAACGAATCTACTCAAACATCATAGGATGGCCACAAATCATTGGATAATAATATGTAGCATTAAGCACCATGTTTAAGTAGAGATTACAGCGGGGAGAAGAGGTGTTATACCGCTGCATAGAGGGGAGAGAGTTGGTGGTGACGGCGGCGAAGTTGTTGGAGTAGATCGTCGTCACGATGATTGCCCCGGCGGCGTTCCGGCGCCACCGGGAGAGAGGGGGAGAGAGCCCCCCTCCTTCTTCTTCTTATTGCTTGGCCTCCCCCCCTAGATGGTAGGAGAGTTCCCCCTCTGGTCCATGGTCTCCATGGCGGCGGAGGGGCAGGAGCCCCTCCTAGATTGGATCTCTCTCTCTCTCTGTTCTCTTCTGTTTCGCGTTCCTGTTTTCTGGCCTTTCACCGTTTCTTAAATTCCCGGAGATCCGTAACTCTAATCGGGCTGAAATTTTAACACGATTTTTTTCCGGATATTAGCTTCCTTGCGCCTAAAGAATATCACCAACCGACCTACGAGGGCCTCACGAGGCACCACGGCGCGCCTGGTCCCCCCAGGCGCGCCCTGGTGCCTCGTGGGGCCCACGAGCACCGTCTTGCATTGATTCTTCTTCCCAAAAATCACATATATTTCAAAATAAATCTTCGTAAATTTTTATCGGGTTTGGACTTCGTTTAATATGGATATTCTGCGAAACAAAAACATGCAACAAACAGGAACTGGCACTGGGCACTGGATCAATATGTTATTCCTAAAAATAATATAAAATGTTGCCAAAAGTATATAAAAATTGTAGAATATTGGCATGAAACAATCAAAAATTATAGATACGACGGAGACGTATCAATGATCTTAAAGGCATTAGTCCCACTTTATGTCAGCATAAAATTTATATGGAGCCAGATGCTAAACCCGTTGTTGATCATCAAAGAAGGCTGAATCCTAGAATGAAGGATGTCGTAAGAACTGAAATACTAAAGCTTCTGGAGGCAGGTATAATTTATCCCATAGCTGATAGTAGATGGGTAAGTCATGTTCATTGTGTTCCTAAGAAAGGAGCTATTACCGTTGTTCCTAATGATAAAAATGAACTTATCCCACAAAGAATTGTAACTGGTTATAGGATGGTAATTGATTTCAGGAAATTAAATAAAGCTACTAGGAAAGATCATTACCCTTTGCCTTTTATTGATCAAATGTTAGAAAGATTATCTAAGCATACACATTTTTGCTTCCTAGATGGTTACTCTGGTTTCTCTCAAATACCTGTTTCACCTGAAGATCAAGAGAAAACCACCTTTACTTGTCCTTTTGGAACTTATGCTTATCGTCGTAGGCCTTTTGGTTTATGTAATGCACCTGCTACCTTTCAAAGATGTATGACTGCTATATTCTCTGACTTTTGTGAAAAGATTGTTGAGGTTTTCATGGATGATTTCTCCGTTTACGGAACTTCTTTTGATGATTGCTTGAGCAACCTTGATCGAGTTTTGCAGAGATGTGAAGAAACTAATCTTGTCTTGAATTGGGAGAAGTGCCACTTTAATGTGAATGAAGGTATAGTCCTTGGGCATAAAATTTCTGAAAGAGGTATTGAAGTTGATAAAGCTAAAGTTGATGCTATTGAGAAAATGCCATGTCCTAAAGATATCAAAGGTATAAGAAGTTTCCTTGGCCATGCTGGTTTTTATAGAAGGTTTATAAAAGACTTCTCTAAAATTTCTAGGCCTCTTACTAATCTCTTACAAAAAGATGTTCCATTTGTTTTTGATGATGATTGCGTAGAAGCCTTTGAAGTACTTAAAAAAGCCTTGATTTCTGCACCTATTGTTCAACCACCTAATTGGAACTTACCCTTTGAAATTATGTGTGATGCTAGTGATTATGCTGTAGGTGCTATTCTAGGACAAAGAGTTGATAAGAAATTAAATGTTATCCATTAGGCTAGTAAAACTCTAGACAGTGCTCAAAGAAATTATGCTACTACTGAGAAAGAATTTTTAGCAGTTGTGTTTGCATGTGATAAATTCAGATCCTACATTGTTGATTCCAAAGTTACTATTCATACTGATCATGCTGCTATTAAATATCTTATGGAAAAGAAAGATGCTAAACCTAGACTTATTAGATGGGTTCTTTTGCTACAAGAATTTGATTTGCATATTGTTGATAGAAAGGGAGCTGAGAATCCCGTAGCTGATAATCTGTCTAGAATGGAAAATGTTCTTGATGACCCACTTCCTATTAATGATGATTTTCCTGATGAACAATTAGGTGTGATAAATGCTTCTCGTAATACTCCTTGGTATGCGGACTATGCTAATTACATTGTTGCTAAATATATACCACCTAGTTTCACATACCAACAAAGGAAAAAGTTTTTCTTTGATTTAAGACATTACTTTTGGGATGACCCACAGTTATATAAAGGAGTAGATGGTGTTTGATACGTCTCCAACGTATCTATAATTTTGATTGTTCCATGCTATTATAGTATCAATCTTGGATGTTTTTATATGCAATTATATGCAATTATATATCATTTTTTGGGACTAACCTATTAACCTAGTGCCCAGTGCTAGTTGCTGTTTTCTGCTTGTTTTTGGCTTTTCAGAGAAACAGTACCAAATGAAGTCCAAATGCCACGAAACTTTTTGGAGATTTTTTTCTGGACAAAAGAACCCTTGGAAGCTTCGGGAGGAGGCCAGAAGCCTCACGAGGGCTCCACAAGGCACTAGGGCGCGCCCCGGGGGGGGGGCGTCGTGCTGCCTTGTGGGGCCCACGTGACTCTGTTTGACCTAATTCCACTTCTATAAATTCACAAATATTGAGAAACCCCCAGAGAGCCAGAAAAAATAACCTTTCCACCGCCGCAAGCCTCTGTTCTTCCGCGATCCCATCTGGAGGCCTTTTCCGGTACTCTGCCGGAGGGGGAATCGATCACGGAGGGCTTCTACATCAACCTTGCTGCCCTTCCGATGATGTGTGAGTAGTTTACCATAGACCTACAGGTCCATAGCTAGTAGCTAGATGGCTTCTTCTCTCTCTTTGATCTTCAATACAATGTTCTCCTTGATGTTCTTGGAGTTCTATCTGATGTAATCTTCTTTTGCGGTGTGTTTGTTGGGATCCGATGAATTGTGAGTTTATGATCAGATTATTCATGAGAAATATTTGAGTCTTCTCTGAACTCTTTTATGCATGATTGTTATAGCTTTGTATTTCTCTCCGATCTATCGGTTTAGTTTGGCCTACTAGATTGATTTATCTTGCAATGGGAGAGGTGCTTTGTGATGGGTTCAATCTTGCGGTGCTCAATCCCAGTGACAGAAAGGGACATGACACGTATTTGTATTGTTTCCATTAAGGATAAAAAGATGGGGTTTATTCATATTGATTGAATTTGCTTCTCTACATCATGTCATCTTGCTTAAGGCGTTACTCTATTTTATACTTAATACCCTAGATGCATGCTGGATAGCAGTTGATGGGTGGAGTAATAGTAGTAGATGCAGGCAGGAGTCGGTCTACTTGTCTCGGACGTGATGCCTATATACATGATCATTGCCATGAATCTGTCATAATTATTTGCTATTCTGTCAATTTCCCAACAGTAATTTGTTTACCCACCATATGTTTCTGCGCTCGAGAGAGAAACCTCTAGTGAAAACTATGGCCCCCGGGTCTATCTTTATCATATTAAAACGCAAAAAATACCTTGCTGCAATTTATTTACTTTTATTTTTATTAGTATTTTTGTTTAGCTATTTACCTCTATAAGTTTTAATCCTTGCAAGTAACCGCAAAGGGGATTGACAACCCTCTTATTTGCGTTGGGTGCAAGTGTTTGCTCTTGTGTGTGCAGGTGCGTTTCAACAGAATTTTGCTTGGTTCTCCTACTGGATTGATAACCTTGGTTCTTAACTGAGGGAAATACTTATCTCTACTGTACTGCATCATCCTCTCCTCTTCGGGGAAATACCAACGCAGACTACAAGTAGCTGGAAGAATTTCTGGCGCCGTTGCCAGGGAGATATCATCAAAATTACCAAGTACCTTCACACAAATTATCATTCACTTGCATTTACTTTATTTACCTTTTATTTGCCTTTGCCTCTCGTTTTCATCTCCCCCACTTCTAATTTTTTTACAAAAACACAAAAATATTTTGTTTGCTTGTTTTCTAGTTTGCTTGCTTTGCTTGAAGTTGTCACCATGTCTGAGTTTGTCATTGAAAAAAGTGAGAATGGTAAAAGTCCTAAGATAGAAATTCCGTCAAATTTAGACTCAAAAAATTTTGTAGTAGGGAGTGGGAATGTCATAGAAAAAAACGTCATTCAAGAGTTCTTTAATTGCACGGGAACTTTGGTTTGCAATGATATTCCAATCCTTAAAAGAACCAATAGTTATGGGGAGGCTATCTCCGCACTTAGTCTTAAACTTGAAAGAAAATTTATCCATACTCATCCTACCTTGCAAAGGTTGTTTTATGAGTTGCCGGGTATAAATAATACCAAGGCTAAAAAGATAGCTACTCTTATCCTCATGAATGAGTTTGATTACATAATACGAGAAGCTAGAGAGATCTTTGATTTCTATAATATGAGTCAAGAAAATCCTGTGATAGATGAAATTTTATATAATGAGGAATATATGTTGCGATATGTTTTTCTTGATCACCATGCCTTTGATAAAAATACTAAAAGGAAGTTCCTCCCATACATATCATCCAGCAAGTTTTCAATGGGATTAATCGCAAGTATGCTTGGATTGTAAAAGGGAACCAAGAAGGGTTTGAAGAAGGTAGCCTTAATAACCCTAGTATTTTGGTTGATGATGTGTTTCCTATTGTTTTTGAAAAACCTCCTGAAAATCCCGCACCTAAGGATGTCAAAACTAAGGATGACAACACTTGAAACTATGCATTATGCCTAGCTAGGGGCATAAAACAATAGCGCTTGTTGGGAGGCAACCAAATGAATAAAATAAAATTTTGCTTTTACCTTCTGTTTTTGTGTGTTTGCACAATTATACGTTCTGTTATGATTGTGTTTTTATGTTTTAATTAGTGTTTGTGCCAAGTAATGCCTTTGGGATGATGTTGATGATAGTATAATTGATGCTGTTTGGAAAACAGAAAGTTTTGCGTCCAGTGCTGGAATTTTGGTTCTGTACTGGAGCGTCAGAAAAATCTGAAATTATTACACAGTATTGGTATATGAATTGTTTACGCTGTCCAAATTTTTCAGAATTTGTGGAGTTACAGAAGTATGGCTTTTAAATAGATCTTTACAGACTATTTTGTTTTAGACAGATTCTGTTTTTTTTGCATAGTTTGCTTATTTTGATGAATCTATGGATCGTATCGGGGGGTATGAGTCATGGAGAAGTTGGAGTATAGTAGCATTATGCCAATATTAAATATGAATCAATTGACTACAGTACCTAAAGTTTAAGATTTGTTTGTTATACTAACGGATCTCACGAGGTTTCTGTTGAGTTTTGTGTGCTGAAGTTTTCAAGTTTTGGGTGAGACTACGATGGATAAAGGAATAAGGAGTGGCAAGAGCCTAAGCTTGGGGATGCCCAAGGCACCCCAAGGTAATATTCAAGGAAGACTCAAGTGTCTAAGCTTGGGGATGCCCCGGAAGGCATCCCCTCTTTCGTCTACAATCTATCGGTAACTCATTTGGAGCTATATTTTTATTCATCACATGATATGTGTTTTACTTGGAGCGTCTTGTGAAATAGTTTGTTTGCTTTTTTTTTGCTTTTTAGTTTGTCACAATCATCTTTGCTGAACACACCTTTTTGAGAGGGACACACATTATTCGTGATTTGTTAGAATACTCTATGTGCTTCACTTATATCTTTTGAGCTAGGCAGTTGCTCTAGTGCTTCACTTATATCTTTTAGAGCATGGCGGTGGTTATATTTTAAAGAAATAGTTGCACTTTCATGCTTCACTTATATCTTTTTGAGAGTCTCGTGATAGCAATGGTAATATGCACGGGTTATGAATTTGGTCCTGATATAATAGGTATTCAAGAGGGATATAATAAAAACTTTCATGTAGATCACTGAATATGATAAATTTGATTCCTTGCAATAGTTTTGCGATATTAAGATGGTAATATGTGGGAGGTATTAGTAGATAATTGTGGTTTAGTAAGAATAATTGTGTTAAGGTTTGTGATTCCCGAAGCATGCACGTATGATCTGTCGTTATGCTAGGAAGTTGAAGCATGATTTATTATTGATTGTCTTCCTTTGTGTGGCGGTCGGGGGCGCGCGATGGTTAACTCCTAGCAACCTCCCCCCTAGGAGCATGCATAGTAGTACTTTGCTTCGAGGGCTAATAAACTTTTGCAATAAGTATGTGAGTTCTTTATGACTAATGTGAGTCCATGGATTATACGCACTCTCACCCTTCCGCAATTTACTAGCCTCTTCGGTACCGTGCATTGCCCTTTCTCTCATCGAGAGTTGGTGCAAACTTCGTCGGTGCATCCAAACCCCGTGATATGATACGCTCTATCACACATAAGCTTCTTTATATCTTCCTCAAAACAGCCACCATACCTACCTATCATGGCATTTCCATAGCCATTCCGAGATATATTGCCATGCAACTTCCACCGTTCTATTTTTTTATGACATACATCATCATTGTCATATTGCTTTGCATGATCATATAGCTGACATAGTATTCATGGCTCAGCCACCGTTCATCATTTTTATACATGTTACGCTAGCATCATTGCACATCCTGGTACACTGGCAGAGGCATTCATATAGAGTCATATTTTTGTTCTAGTATCGAGTTGTAATGTTGAGTTGTAAGTAAATAGAAGTGTGATGATCATCATTATTAGAGCATTGTCCCAGTGAGGAAAGGATGATGGAGACCATGATTCCCCAACAAGTCGGGATGAGACTCCGGACGAAATAAAAAAAATGAGAGAAAAAGAGAGAAGGGGCAATGTTACTATCCTTTTCCACACTTGTGCTTCAGAGTAGCACCATGTTTTTCATATAGAGAGTCTCCTATTTTGTCACTTTCATATACTAGTGGGAATTTTTCATTATAGAACTTTTCTTGTATATTCGGATGATGGACTTCCTCAAATGCCCGAGGTCTTCATGAGCAAACAAGTTGGATGCACACCCACTTAGTTTTCATGTTAAGCTTTCATACACTTATAGCTCTTAGTGCATCCGTTGCATGGCAATCACTACTCCTCGCATTGACATCAATTGATGGGCATCTCCATAGCCCGTTGATTAGCCTCGTTGATGTGAGACTTTCTCCATTTTTGAATTCTCTTATTTATCCCCTATCACCATTCTCTATTCCACCCATAGTGCTATATCCATGGCTTGCGCTCATGTATTGCGTGGGAGTTGAAAAAGCTGAAGCGCGTTAAAAAGTATGAACCAATTGCTTGGCTAAAACCGGGGTTGTGCATGATAAATACTTTGTGTGACGAAGATGGAGCATGACAGGGTTATATGATTTTGTAGGGATAACGTTCTTTAGCATTTTTATTTTGAAAGACATGATTGTTTATTAGTATGCCTGAGTATTGATGTCTTTATATCAAATTATAGACTATTGTTTGAATCACTTGGATCTTATTATTCATACCGTAAGAGAGAGATTAAGTTGCTGTTTTCTGCTTGTTTTTGGCTTTTCAGAGAAACAGTACCAAATGAAGTCCAAATGCCACGAAACTTTTTGGAGATTTTTTCTGGACAAAAGAACCCTTGGAAGCTTCGGGAGGAGGCCAGAAGCCTCACGAGGGCTCCAAAAGGCACTAGGGCGCGCCCCGGGGAGGCGCCGTGCTGCCTTGTGGGGCCCACGTGACACTGTTTGACCTAATTCCACTTCTATAAATTCACAAATATTGGGAAACTCCCAGAGAGCCAGAAGAAATAACCTTTCCGCCGCTACAAGCCTCTGTTCTTCCGCGATCCCATCTGGAGGCCTTTTCCGGTACTCTGCCGGAGGGGGAATCGATCACGGAGGGCTTCTACATCAACCTTGCTGCCCTTCCGATGATGTGTGAGTAGTTTACCACAGACCTACGGGTCCATAGCTAGTAGCTAGATGGCTTCTTCTCTCTCTTTGATCTTCAATACAATGTTCTCCTTGATGTTCTTGGAGTTCTATCCGATGTAATCTTCTTTTGCGGTGTGTTTATTGGGATCCGATGAATTGTGAGTTTATGATCAGATTATTCATGAGAAATATTTGAGTCTTCTCTGAACTCTTTTATGCATGATTGTTATAGCTTTGTATTTCTCTCCGATCTATCGGTTTAGTTTGGTCTACTAGATTGATTTATCTTGCAATGGGAGAGGTGCTTTGTGATGGGTTCAATCTTGCGGTGCTCAATCCCAGTGACAGAAAGGGACATGACACGTATTTGTATTGTTTCCATTAAGGATAAAAAGATGGGGTTTATTCATATTGATTGAATTTGCTTCTCTACATCATGTCATCTTGCTTAAGGCGTTACTCTATTTTATACTTAATACCCTAGATGCATGCTGGATAGCAGTCGATGGGTGGAGTAATAGTAGTAGATGCAGGCAGGAGTCGGTCTACTTGTCTCGGACGTGATGCCTATATACATGATCATTGCCATGAATCTGTCATAATTATTTGCTATTCTGTCAATTTCCCAACAGTAATTTGTTTACCCACCATATGTTTCTGCGCTCGAGAGAGAAACCTCTAGTGAAAACTATGGCCCCCGGGTCTATCTTTATCATATTAAAACGCAAAAAATACCTTGCTGCAATTTATTTACTTTTATTTTTATTAGTATTTTTGTTTAGCTATTTACCTCTATAAGTTTTAATCCTTGCAAGTAACCGCAAAGGGGATTGACAACCCTCTTATTTGCGTTGGGTGCAAGTGTTTGCTCTTGTGTGTGCAGGTGCGTTTCAACAGAATTTTGCTTGGTTCTCCTACTGGATTGATAACCTTGGTTCTTAACTGAGGGAAATACTTATCTCTACTATACTGCATCATCCTCTCCTCTTCGGGGAAATACCAACGCAGACTACAAGTAGCAGTGTTATTAGACGTTGTGTACCAGAGCATGAACAGGAACAAATCCTACGTAAGTGTCACTCCGAGGCATATGGAGGACACCATGCGGGAGACAGAACTGCGCACAAGGTATTACAATCGGTAATGTTGGTAGACATCAGGAAATGCCTATGAATTATTCGCTTGTTATTGAACCATTTGATGTTTGGGGTTTTTATTATATGGGACCTTTTCCTAAATCCAATGGGTACACTCATATTCTAGTTGCTGTTGATTATGTTACTAAGTGGGTAGAAGCTATTCCAACTAGTAGTGTTGATCATAACACTTCCATTAAAATGCTTAAAGAAGTTATATTCCTGAGGTTTGGAGTCCCTAGATATTTAATGACTGATGGTGGTTCACATTTTATTCATGGTGCTTTCCGCAAGTTGCTTGCTAAATATGATGTTAACCATAGAATTGCATCTCCTTATCATCCTCAATCTAGTGGTCAAGTTGAATTAACTAATAGAGAAATAAAATTGATTTTGCAAAAGACCGTTAATAGATCCAGAAAGAATTGGTCTAAGAAACTTGATGATGCACTATGGGCTTACAGAACTGCTTATAAAAATCCTATGGGTATGTCTCCATATAAAATGGTTTATGGAAAAACATGTCATTTACCTCTTGAGTTAGAACATAAAGCATATTGGGCAATTAAAGAAATTAACTATGATTTCAAACTTGCCGGTGAAAAGAGGTTATTTGATATTAGCTCCCTAGATGAATGGAGAACACAAGCCTATGAAAATGCGAAGTTGTTTAAAGAAAAAGTTAAAAGATGGCATGATAAGAGAATTCAAAAACGGGAATTTAATGTAGGTGACCATGTTCTATTATACAATTCTCGTTTAAGATTTTTTGCAGGAAAACTTCTCTCTAAATGGGAAGGACCGTATATCATCGAAGAAGTTTATCATTCCGGATCCATCAAAATAAACAACTCCGAAGGCAATAATCCGAGAGTGGTTAATGGGCAAAGAATTAAACATTATATCTCAGGTACCCCCATTAATGTTGAAACTAATATTATTGAAACAATTACACCGGAAGAGCACATAGAGGAAACCTTCCGGAACGCTCCAGAACCCTGAAAAGGGGTAGGTATGCGGTACGGTAAGTAAACCGACTCCAACACTTCCATAAAAGTACTTTCTGTCCGTTTTGGAATATATAAAAAATTAGGAAAATAATAAACAGTCCGAAAAGTGCACGAGGAGGTGACAAGCCTGGGGGGCGCGCCCTACCCCCCAGGGCGCGCCTACCAGGCTTGTGGCCCCCTCGTGGACTTTCCCGACTCCGTTTTTCTTCCATATTACTTGTTTTGCACATGAAAAATTCATTATAAATACTCACGGGTGTTTTGATCACCGCATCGCAAGTTTCTCCTATGTTCTTGTTTCATGTTGATTCCTGACAGATTTTCGAGGCCGGGCATCATGTCTTCTTCTTCCTCCAACAACGTGGGAGACAATGCTTGGTTGCTACAGATGGAACTCAGGTGAGAGGAGGAGGAGGAGGTTACCATGGAAGAAGATGATGGAGATTCGCTAGAGGTCCACCCTCCAGCTTCTGAGAGGGGTACCCTTGCCGGCATCTCCACAATTCCAAACCTCATCAAGCCATGAGAAGCACTACAAGCCATGGGAGTCCAGAGGTACAAGAAGGGCTTCCTCCTAGGAGGCCCTTACACAGGTTACATCGGAACAACTTTCATAACTTGGTTCATAATTATGGGGTTGAAAATACTCCTCGTATGCACATACCCTCCAATTGGGACATCTCTCGTCCAAGTGAAAGTGATGCAGGAAAGAATGCTTGGGGGCCAGAGAATAAGCATATTATGGCTGAAGTCCAAAAGAACACAGAGATGATACAGAATGTGCTCCGGGAAATTCAGAGCCTAAAGGAGATCCTAATTAATGTCATGAAGGACAAGCCCACACCCTCGTCATCATCACCATCACCCAAGAAGGAGAATTGAGTACATGGGTATGGGCACCACCCTTGGCTTGTGCCAAGCTTGGGGGAGGTGCCCCGGTATCGTATCACCATCACTTTTTCATCATCATTATCTATCTTAGTTTGATCCTTAGTTATTTCATGATTTAGAAGAATAAAGTTTTAGTATGATTTAGTTTCGAGTGCTTGCTTAGTGATCTATCTATCTATGTAATCGTGTGTGAAAGTTATATAATAAAGAGTAGTTTGAGTTGAGTGTTTTGCTTTTAATGACCCAATCTTAGAAATAAAGAAAGAATAAATAAGATCATATGCTAATCCCATGGGGAGTGATGACTTCCAATAAAATAAGTATAATTGTTAAAACTTGTTGGAAGTTGACAAACATAGCATTGGTCACTGGGCAATTCATGAAAAAGTAATAAAGGAAGAGAGGTCTCACATATAAATATACTATCTGGGACATCTTTTATGATTGTGAGCCCCCATTAAATATTCTATGTCAATTAGTTGACGTTGGACAAGTAAGACAACGTAATGGGTTATGTTTGCTTATATTCACATAGAAGTTATATTGTTTTGGATCCTCTAACATGTGGTGCTTGCCCCCTATCTTTTGCTAGCAAAAATTCTGTACTAAGTAGAGATACTACTTGTGCATCCAAAACCGTTAAACCCAGTTTCATGCCATGAGAGTCCACCATATCTACCTATGGATTGAATAAGATCCTTCAAGTAAGTTGTCATCGGTGCAAAGCAATAAAAATTGCTCCTAAACATGTATGAACTTTATTGTAAGGGAAAATAAGCTTTGTACGATCTTGTGATGGTGAAGAATAAAAGTGACAGACTGCATAATAAAGGTTGCTATCACAAGGGGCAATATAAAGTGACGTTCCTTTACATTAAGAGCTTGCACATCCAAAAACAAAAAGCGCATGACAACCTCTTCTTCCCTCTGCGAAGGGCCTATCTTTTACTTTATGTATTTACTTTTATGCAAGAGTCAATAGTATTCTTCTCTATTCCGTTTTTATTTTTTCTCTTGGCAAGCATCATGTGGTGGGGATTGATCCATGCATATATATATCCAGTTGGACATAGGTGATCATGAGTTATTATTGTTGACATTACCCTTGAGGTAAATACGTTGGGAGGCAAAATTATAAACCCCTATCTTTCTATGTGTTCGACTGAAACTTTTGCTCCATAAGTATGGCGTGAGTGTCAGCAATCATAGAAGACTAAATGATAGTTGAGTATGTGAACTTGCTAAACAAAGCTCTTACATAGACTCTTTCTGATAATATGATGAATTGCAATTGCTTCAGTGACTGAGATCATAGTTTGTTAGTTTTCAATTTGGTTTATGGTTCATACTTTAACTTGTGGATGAATTGTCACTTTTGCATGAGAAGTTTTATGATAATATATTGCTGTTATAATAAATATCATGATGCTCCATGTCCGTATTTTATTTTTATCGACGTCTCTCTCTCTAAACATGTGGTCACGATTATCGATTTTGACTTTTCGCTTGAGGACAAGCGAGGCCTAAGCTTGGGGGAGTTGATACGTCCAATTTGCATCATGATTTCCTACTAATAATTATTATATTTTTGATCATTATTTCACTTTATGGTACAATTCTTATGCTTTTTCTCTCTTATTTTGCAAGATTAACATGAAGAAGGAGAATGCCGGCAGCTGGAATTCTGGACCTGAAAGGGGTGAAACAAAGCTAGCTATTCAGCACAACTCCAAATGACCTGAAAATTTACGGAGAATTATTTTGGAATATATAAATGCGAAAGAAATACCAGGAGGGGACCCACCAGGAGGCCACAAGCCTGGGGGGCGCGCCCTACCCCCTGGGCGCGCATACCAGGCTTGTGGGGCCCCTGGCAGGCCTCTGGCCCCCTCCTTCTACTATATGAAGCTATTTGCCCTAGAAAACATCAAGAGAAGACTTTCGGGATGAAGCGCCGCCGTCTAGAGGCGGAACTTGGTCAGGAGCTATTTTGCTCTCCGGCGGAGCGATTCCGCCGGGGATACTTCCCTCCGGGAGGGGGAAATCGAAGCCATCGACATCACCAACGATCCTCTCATCATGGGAGGACCAATCTTCATCAACATCTTCATCAGCACCATCTCATCTCAAACCCTAGTTCATCTCTTGTATTCAATCTTTGTCTCAAAACCTCAGATTGGTACCTGTGGGTTGCTAGTAGTGTTGATTACATCTTGTAGTTGATGCTAGTTGGTTTATTTGGTGGAAGATTATATGTTCAGATCCTTAATGCTATTCAATACCCCTCTGATCATGAACATTAATATTATTTGTGAGTAGTTACTTTTGTTCTTGAGGACATGGGAGAAGTCTTGTCATAAGTAATCATGTGAATTTGGTATTCGTTCGATATTTTGATGCTATGTATGTTGTGCTTTCTTTAGTGGTGTCGTGTGAACGTCGACTACATGACACTTCACCATCTTTGGGCCTAAGGGAAGGCATTGTGGAGTAGTAATTAGATGATGGGTTGCTAGAGTGACAGAAGCTTAAACCCTAGTTTATGCGCTATTCCGTAAGGGGCTGAGTTGGATCCATATGTTTCATGCTATGGTTAGAGTTATCTTAATTCTTCTTTCGTAGTTGCGGATGCTTGCGAGAGGGGGTAATCGTAAGTGGGAGGCTTGTTCAAGTAAGAATAGCACCCAAGCACCGGTCCACCCACATATCAAATTATCAAAGTAGCGAACGCGAATCAAACAAACATGATGAAAGTGACTAGATGAAATTCCCATGTGTCCTCAAGAATGCTTTGCTTATTATACGAGTTCGTTCCAGCTTGTCCTTTGCTACGAAAAGGATTGAGCCACCTTTTTGCACTTTTTGTTACCGTTACTACTTGTTACTTGTTACGAATTATCTTGCTATCAAAACTATCTGTTACCACTACTTTCAGTACTTGCAGAGAATACCTTGCTGAAAACCGCTTGTCATTTCCTTATGCTCCTCGTTGGGTTCAACACTCTTACTTATCGAAAGGACTACGATTGATCCCCTATACTTGTGGGTCATCAATGAGGAATTGAGGAGGAATGTGTAGTCATTTTCGAGTAGGTAGTATTTAGAACCTAGTAATAAGCTGCTAAGTGGGAAAACATTTAGGTTTTGATCGGTGTGAACAGGTTTGCAATTAAATATAGCGTGGTAATTTGGAATGTGACGGGAAACAAGCTCAAAATTTATTGACGGTTCCGGTTTTGAAGTGCGGCACGATTCCCGGATGGCGTAACGTGGGCAAGCGTTCTCGGATGCGTACGTGGCGTGTGCATTGCAATCGGCGATGTCAGCACACGACTTGTTCCATCAACCGTGTGCGCTTGTTATTACCATCGCGCACAATTCTTTTAATTAGAATGTGTGCCCGTCTATCACAGACTCCTTGATCTGGCTGACTATTTCTGTTGTTTTGGCTCATCGCAAACAGTTCATCCGAGTGAACTGTATGCCGTCTATCGCACACACCTTGATCTGGCTGACCATTTCTGTTGTTTCGGCTCATCGCACACAGTTCGTATCGATCAACTATATGCCACGATTCGCACACACAAATCTTTTCTGAATCGTGCTTGATGGGTCCGCCATCGCACACAGTTCATTTTATTGGTGACGGTTTTATTACAACACCGTTTGCGATTCATGCATCGCACACAGTTTGGTTGATTGGTATCTGATTGATGTGTCACGTTAGGACCATCCTGCAGTAGTGGTGGTACACCGGGTGGAAGGGGTGAACTGGAGGCAGCCGCCGCTCGCCAAGGAAGGTCGCGAATGACGTGGACACAACGCTACCGCCGGCGTCCAAAGAACAAGGGGAGGGGTCGTGGTCGTGGAGAGTCGTCGCCAACCAACCAGCGACGGACGGCAGCAGATGGTGGCAGGGAATAATGGTGTTAGGGGCCGCGATGGATGGATGCGGCAAGCGCCCTGGTCTCTGCCCTATCTACAATGGAGGAGGTTTTTTTCATGCCGATGGTAGAGGGTGAGAGGAAATGGATGTAGGAGGAGCAGGGGAGAGTCTGGAAGGAAAGACTGAGACGGGATATTTTCAACAAACAGTCGTGGTCCTTTGAGAGAACACCGAACACGTGGGAAATGAAGACCTTCAGCGGTAAATTCCAAAAAGTAGTAAAAAAATAACCGAAAAACAAAAAAAATATCAAACATGTACACGTGTCAACACAGGAAGAGCCAACGCCTGACACTATAGACGCTCAGGAGGAGCTCTATCTTAGCCACTTTAATTATTGTATATATGTTATTATTCTTGCTTTAATTGTTTCTATTGCATGAAACAATTTCATAGTTATTGTTATGGTATTAATTTTGTTACTTACCCTATATCCTATATACCTAAGAAGTTCATCCCCACTATATTATTTATCTTAACATGTGATACGTCTCCAATGTATCTACTTTTTCCAAACACTTTTGCTCTTGTTTTGGACTCTAATTTGCATGATTTGAATGAAACTAACCCGGACTGACGGTGTTCAGCAAAATTACCATGGTGTTGTTTTTGTGAAGAAATAAAAGTTCTCGGAATTGGACGAAACTTTGCGGAGATTTTTTATTGAATAAATAAAAAAATACTAGAACGAAGATCTACTAGAGGGGGGCCACCTTTTGCCCACAAGGCATCAGGGCGCGCCTTGTGGGGCCCACAGGCGGCCGTCTGACCTAATTCCAAGCCTATATATTTTGTTTCCGTGAGAAAAAATAAGAGAAGAACTTTCATCGCGTTTTACGAAATGGAGCCGCCGCCACCTCATGTTCTTCATCGGGAGGGCTGATCTGGAGTCCGTTCGGGGCTCCGGAGAGTGGGATTCGTCGCCGTCGTCATCATCAACCCTTCTTCATCAACAATTCCATGATGCTCACCACCGGGAGTGAGTAATTCCCTCGTAGGCTTGCTGGACGGTGATGGAGATGGATAAGATTTGTCATGTAATCGAGTCAATTTGTTAGGGCTTGATCCCTAGTATCCATTATGTTCCGAGATTGATGTTGCTATGACTTTGCTATGCTTAATGCTTGTCACTAGGGCCCGAGTGCCATAATTTCAGATCTGAACCTATTATGTTTGCATGAATATAAGTGTGTTTTAGATCCTATCTTGCAAGTTGTATGCACCTATTACTTGTTATGATCCGCAGACCCCAAGGTGACAATAATTGGGATTCACTCCGGTGATGACCGTAGTATGAGGAGTTCATGTATTCACTAAGTGTTAATGCTTTGTTCCGGTTCTCTATTAAAAGGAGGCCTTAATTACCCTTAGATTTCCTTATGGACCCCGCTGCCACTGGAGGGTTGGACAAAAGATGTTATACAAATTCTTATTATAAGAATGTATGACTATATACAGAGTACATGCCTATACTGAATTGATGAATTGGAGCTATTGTGTATCGCTCTAGGTTGTGACTGTTGCATGATGAATATCACCCGTAACAAATATCCATCTCTGGTCCATTGCCTACGCTTTGCTCATATTGTCTTCGCTAAGTTACTACTGTTGCTATTGCTGTTACAATCACTACAAAACTGCTACTGTCACTGTTACTGTTAGTATTGTTACTGTTGCTGCTACTATCAAACTATCATACTACGGTGCTACTAAACACTTTGCTACAGGGAAATAACTCTCCAGGTGTGGTTGAATTGACAACTCAACTGCTAAGGCTCATAAATATTCTTTGGCTCCCCTTGTGTCGAATCAATAAATTTGGGTGAAATACTACCCTCGAAGACTGTTGCGATCCTCTATACTTGTGGGTCATCAAAACTATTTTCTGGCGCCATTGCCAAGGAGCATAGATCTATTTATTGAGTTCATTTGGGAGTTAAACATCTGCTGATCACTATGAAGAATCTGAAAGACTCTAAGACCAAGATTGTACCCTCTAAGATGAGGGGAGGTAAGGAACTACCATCTAGCTCTGCACTTGATTCACCTTCTGTTTTAAGTCGACCTGTGACACCACCACCTGCTATTCAATCTGATATGTCGCAAGTAATAGACACTGCTTCTGCTATTGGTGATACTCATGATGATGCCACTACTTTGCTTGATGAAACTGTGCCATTAGGTGATTTCCTTGATGCTCAAATTGCTAAAGCAAAAGAATTTGAAAATGATGAAATTGATGAATCACCTATTACACCTAGCACTCCTACTAGAACTAAATTGCTTAATATACCTGAGGGTTATGTTATGGATGGGGAGATTGCTAAGGAATTTCTTGCTTGTAATGATAGGAAGGATCTTAAGAAATTACTGAGTAAGCTAAAAGAAAACACTATGATTGAAAGAATGAAATATGATCCTAAGTTTGCAACCTCTCCTATCTTTGTTGCTGATAAGGATTATGAATTCTCTGTTGATCCTGAATTAATTACTTTGGTAGAATCTGATCCTTTTCATGGTTATGAATCTGAAACTATTGTGGCATATCTTACTAAACTGAATGATATAGCCACCCTGTTTGCTCAAGAGGAAAAGATTTTCTATTACTATATCCTTAAGTTGTTTATTTTCTCATTAAAGGGTGATGCTAAAGAATGGTTCAATACTCTTGCTCCTGGTTGTGTGCATAGTCCCCAGGATATGATATATTACTTCACTGAAAAATATTTTCCAGCTCATAAGAAGCAAGCTGCCTTACAGGAAATATATAACTTTGTGCAACTTGAGGAAGCGCATCTCCCTCAAGCTTGGGGGAGGCTTCTCCAATTATTAAATGCTTTGCCTGATCATCCTCTTAAGAAAAATGAAATACTTGATATCTTTTATAATGGACTAACCGATGCTTCTAGGGACTATACCTAGATAGTTGTGCTGGTTGTGTTTTCAGGGAACGAACTGTTGAACAGGCTCAGGAATTATTAAATAACATATTGAGGAATGTCAATGATTGGACACTCCCTGAACCACCACCCAAGCCAACTTCGAAGAAAAGAGGTATTCTATTCCTCAGTCCAGAAGATATGCAAGAAGCCAAGAAATCTATGAAACAGAAACGTATTAAATCTGAAGATGTTAAGAATCTATCACCTATTGAAGAAATACATGGACTCGATATCCTGACACAGGTAGTAGAGGTAAATTCTCTTTATAGGTTCGATGAGGGTGATATTCCTTATAATAAATCTCCTAGTCGGTGTTTGGATGAATTTGATAATTTCATTATTAAGCAAGAAAACTTTAATAAATATATCAGTGGTCAATTGAAACGCAATGCTATTATGATTGAACGCTTGAGTGATATGATGTTTAGAATTGCTAGTGATGTTAAAGGTTTATGTAAACACTCATCTATGGTCCAAACCCAGATAGAACAAGTTGCTAAATTACAGAATGATTTGCTTGATGAAATGAATAGTAAAAACAATGATCATGATGTTAGGGTAATGACTAGAGGAGGTAAAATGACTTAGGATCCTCTATATCCTGAAGGTCATCCTAAAAGAATTGAACAAGATTCTCAAAGAATTAATGATGCTTCACCTAGTTCACCTAAGAAGAAGAAAAAGAAAAAGAATAAGGATAAAACTTTGCATGCTTCTAGTGAACCTGTTATAGAAAAACCCTCTGAGTATCCAAATAATGTTTCTATTTCTAATGCTGAGACACAGTTTGGTAATGAGCATGTACCCAGTGATAATGATAATGATGATGTTAATGATGATCATATTGATACTCAACCAGATAATAATAAAGAATCTGATAACGATGTAGAAATAGAACCTGAACCTATGCTTGATTACCCACCTCCTAAGAATAAAAGATATGATAAAAAGGATTTTGTTGCTAGAAAACATGGTAAAGAAAGAGAACCATGGGTTCAAAAACCTATGCCATTTCCTAGTAAAGCTTTAAAAACCAGGGATGAAGAGGCTTTTAATCGCTTTGTTGAAATGCTTAGACCTTTGTATTTGCGAACACCCTTGACTAAAATTATGAAAATGCCTCCATATGCTAAATAAATGAAAGATATTGTCACTAATAAAAGAAAAATACATGAGGCTGGAATTTCTACCATGCTTGCTAATTATTCCTTCGAAGGAAAAATACCTCAGAAATTAGGAGACCCAGGGATACCTACTATACCATGCTCCATTAAAAATAATTATGTCAAAACTACTTTGTGTGATTTAGGAGCTGGTGTTAGTGTTATGCCTTTTTCTCTTTATAGAAGACTTGACTTGAGTAAGTTGACACCTACTGAGATTTCTTTGCAAATGGTTGATAAATCAACTGCTATACCTGTCGGTATTTGTGAGGATGTTCTTGTTGTGGTTGCTAATGTTACTATCTTAACGGACTTTGTTATTCTTGATATGCCCAAGGACGACAACATGTTGGTTATCCTGGGTAGACCTTTTCTGAATACTGTAGGGGCTGTTAGTGATTGCAACAAAAGCAATGTCACTTTTCATGTTAATGGCAATGAACATACGGTATATTTTCCGAAGAAGACGAATAAGCTGAATAGTCTCAATTCCATTGAAAAAGTTATGACAATTACTATCGGAGGTTTTGAGTTTCCTCTTTCGGTTCATGAAAAGAAATATCAAACTCTTATTATTGGGACAATGCATATCCAAGTTGAGGTAACCTAGTGTTATACAAAAGTTCTTCGGTTTTATGTCACCCGGAAATAGTTTGTTAATAAGACCTGATCAACCTTATTAATGGATTCTTTTTTAGGCGCATATGACCGATGAATTCAGTAAGCACAACCTTCTGTAATATTAGTTTACTCTCTGTTATTTTAAGTTTAATAAAGTAAGATGCCATGATTATCTTGTTTTCTGAATTTTTAGTGCAATAAAAAATGACCCAAAAATAAAAGTGCTCAGAATATCGTAAAATTTTAACATGTTTTTTACTGAATATTTAAGAATTTTTGGCACTGGGCACACCCCAAGGGGGTGCACCTGTTGCCCATGAGGCAACAGGGCGCGCCCACCCCCTGGGCGCGCCATGATGCCTTGTGGGGCCCACAGGGCCCCACTCACTTAGTCCACCTGCCCATTGCTTCTTCTTCCTCCAGAAGAAAATCATGGTAGCTCTTGTTCTCGTGTTCTTGCTCCAAAAACTGAGATTTTCGATCTCTTTGCTCGGAGCTCCGTTTCCGAAACTGTTTTGGAGGATTGCTCCTTGGTACGTGACTCCTCCATTGGTCCAATTAGTTTTTGTTTTAGTGGTTTATATTTTGCTTATTTTGCTATTGTTGGTACCACTGAAAATGAGCTTGCATGTTGAATTCTTTTGGTTCGAAGTAGTTTGAATGCTTGATATGACCTCTATACACTTGTAGGAGTTATTGCTATCAATTTTGTTAAGTTTTGTTAACATCTTTTTGTGGTCCAAAAATTTCAGAAATTTTTCAGGAAGATGAACTTGTTTAGGAGAGGTTCTTCGAGCCGAAGCCCCAAGGGAGTTTCGTGTGGAGCATAGGATCTTCACCTCCCTCGCAAAGCTGAGGTGCAGCCGTGCGAGTGGCCATGCAACACATTCATGAGCGGGGACGGTTTCCAACATGGGTTCGCACAATTCGTGGCAAACGCCGGCTTGACAAACTTCCTCGCAGATAAGTGCGACCAGTATCAACTCCTCACAAATTCCTTTGTGCAAAACTTTCATCTCATGCCTAAGCTTACAGACCCTATGGTGCGTTTTCACCTATATGATCAACCCTTTGAAATACCGTTTAACAGGTTCTGTGAAATATGCATGATTCCTTCTGAGGGCGAGTTGAGGGAACCTCGACCTGACGAGTTTGAGGATTTCCTCCTTACTTTAACTGTGGGAGAGTCTAGGGGCGTGTCTAGGCGAGAGTTACTTGTCTGCAATTTCCTGATGTGCATTACTTTGGTTTATTCATAGAAAAATGCTTGACTGCTAGGAAGGAAGGTGGTACACTCAGTGCCCCTGACATGGCTATTTTACGTAGTGCACTTTTCAGTGATAGAACTTATAGTTTGGGGGGCATTATCGCACGCCGTTTGCACACCAACAGAACTAGGGGTAAAATTCATGGCGGTATTTATGCTACTCGCCTAGCGAGCCAACTTAATGTTGCTATTCGCCCCGATGACCACTTGCTACCTAGAGTTTATTTACACCATCAGTCCATGATAGATCACCATTTTATTGATGACCCTGAACCACCTCACTATTATCGTTACAATTTGGTATTTAGTGAGGAAACTCGCGATATTATTTCGTTGCCTGCTCCTTCTTTGTTTGATGCTAATGCCAGGAACGGGTACATCATTTTGCCCAATGACATCATCTACTATATTTAAATAGGAGCTCCCCACTATATGATTTCTCTTGACATGCAATCTATCCACATCATCAATCAACATGCAGCCTTCCACCTAAGCTAATCTGCCACCTCTGCAATTCCTTCTTTTTCTTTTATTGACGAAACGAAGCGTCTGATTTTTTCATCGTCGCTCTGATTCCTGCCCTCGCCTCTTGGTCTGGTGGTTCCTTTCATCTCCCTCCACCAATAAATCTCCAGCGTAGTTTTCCAGTTCTTCCCCTCCCTTCTTTATTTGTGCCATACTTCCCATACGAAAATTCTATACCTACGAAAGAAACGTACGAAAATCAACTTACCTGCAGACGTGGCTTGCTCTCATCAATCTCTCCCCCCTGATTTTCAGGGTGGGCCTCCCTCCCCTCTAATCATAATTTGCCAAGTAATCCGGTATGTAACTTTACGTAGCTATTTTACGTAGATATAGCAAAGCTCCTTCCCATATTGCGGCACCGCCAGCCAAACCTTCTCTGGTCGTTGACATTAAGACCTACGCACTGCCTCCCTTCGGGAGCCCCAGGATCGCCGCGAGCCTAGACATACTGGCCCAAACCAGACACCATGGCGTCGAACCTACCTCCCGGATAACCAGGCGTGCCACCGTCAGCGTCCTCCTTCAACCCCACATTCCTCAGAGATGCGAGCTCTCCATCTCCTCAGATCTAAATGATGTTTTTTTATTTACCTTGGTAGAAGCCCCGATTTTCAGTTGGAGTAACTGTCACTGGGAAGGGCGAGGGCGCCGTCCCCCAAGCATAGTTCGATTGCGTGATGGATTCAGACTGATGCCAACCATGGACATGTCTACCGGATCCCAATCAAAGTTGCGCCTCTGCCGCCATGGTAGGAGCAGAAGGATGAGGTCGTTCCCATAGTATATCTGTCCAGATATTTAAATCTGTATTGTTGACCTGAACGCATATGTGTGTTTTTTAGTGGAAGAGATGCATACTTACTGTAAATGAAGGAGGTCGTTCCCAACTTCCCATCGTATATTTGTGCAGATCTTTGCTGTGCGGGCCTAATATGTACTGTAAATGCACCTTAATTACTTTTTCATTTCTTTACTAATTGGTATGTGGCTGTAACATGTATGGATGTGCAGATTGAAAAATTCATCACAATATTGCACGGGAGGTTCTATCATCCACCATCCAGATTTTTTGTGCGTTGGTTTGTTCAAATATTCTTTCTTTTAAGTTTATATACAGCGATTTAATTTGTGGTTCAACTTATTTTGCAGAGAGTTTGGTTGGTCTGCTTGGATAGGGATTTAGGAGGTGCTTTCAGGTAGAGCTAAAGAATTTCTAATGTGCAATTCAGCACCTTCAGAGTAGTATTTGCAAGATTTTTTATGATAGAAATAATGTATTTTTGGAAGATTTGTGGCTGAAGTTTTCCTTTCATTTTGGTTACACATTCTTTGCAGTTCTCTCCCTCTCTCTGTCTCTGCATGTGATTACATATGACCTGATGGTGATTAGTTTGAAATATTTGTGAAGCCAGGCTATGTCTACAGGTTTTGCGGTTCTTTGTAGACATGCCTTGGGTTACTTTAGGATTTGTTGGTGGATTCCATTCTAAATCCTCTTTGTTGAAATAATATATAAGCTAATGTCAGGGTTTTTTTTGCTTTCACCCACCTGATGAGAAGACACGCAATAGGAACAGAGAAGCATGTGTAGTATCGAATTTGCAGTTGGATATAGTACTTTTATCTTAACCGTTTTTTAATTCAAGAATAACTTATTTCTCCCTGAGTGCATTTTATCATGCTATGTTCCCTTGCTATTTCTCCTACATTGTTTGACTACCTAGCTCTAAAAAGTCAGTATTTACTCAATTTTCCAGTGCTGGGTTAGTATCCTAATATTTTGAACAAGAGCTCTGTGAATGGTTTTGATATGCTACATTGTATAGTTTTCGTTCGAGGTCAAGCTTATTTTTTGCTTTTGATTCCAACAGGGTACACAACACAATTTATTATCTTCTGAGTCATTCATTTTTATGCAGATCTAGATAACTTTGGTATGGAGTGTTATGTTTATATTGAGTGATGTTTGAAAATTTCCACAAACATGATTCTTTGGTTTCCAGTGGCCATTTTAAGAAGATGATCTATTCATGCTTTTAAATTTGTGGATTCAATCCACCAACAAAATAAGTAGCTGCATACTCTGTATGTTGTTCCCAAACCATCAGCAAAGCCTTGGATATTGTGCCTCGGCCAGCAAGCTTGCTCCAACCAGAAATATGATGAGGCAGACGCGGGAGACAGCGAAGGGGAAACTGTGGGTACGGTTTGCTTGTGAGCTTTGTTGTGTGTTTAGTTTGCGATCTATAGTTGTATGTGATGTAACCAACCTTTTTCACCTTTCTAAACAATATCCACAAGTGGCACTGTTAGTTTCCTTACTTTTGGCAGATGAGTTTCATTTTCAATGGAAAATTGAACTGAGCAGTTCCTCCCTATTCTAAAAAACCGTATGTTCTGTTAGAAAATTATTTGTCTAGAAGAAGTGAGCATCCAATTGAACTGAGCTTTGTTAGATCGATCACATGCAAAATCTTTTGATTACTCACAGTCTCGCTCACCCCTTTGACACTTCCAATAGTCAGTTTAGGAATTGTGTTATGCTCTAAAGAGGTGCTCAACAAAAGACTACAAATTTCTGCAGCAACGCGCGAGGTATCTACTAGTTGCTTATAAGAACGAGTTAGCTGCGGCGAAGAACGACGCTCAACCTTGGGACGCTCGGGTGCCGCAGCCCCGCCAGTTCCTACCTGGGCCCGATGGATTCTACGGATGGTGACCACCAAGTTAGGCCAAAAGCCTAAGCTTGGGGAAGTACGTATTCTCACCAACATTACATTCATGTTCACACATTCGTTTCAGTTGTCGGTGCTTCCTTCTCACTGTATATCCATGCTTTGCATTTATTTCTTTTCTTTTCTTTTGTGTGTTGGAAAAACTTTGAAAAATCCAAAAATATTTTTTGCTTCTTTTCGGTTTTTCTTTCATGTTTAGTTAGTTTGTAGTGTTAAAATAAAAACCAAAAAGATTTCTCGTTTCTTCTTTTGCTCTTTGTTGAGAGCTCTTCGGTGTAAATAGTTTTTCTCGTTTTTCGTTTTTCTTCTTTCGTTTGCTATCTTCAGAAAAACTAAAATCTCCAAAAAGATTTCAGTGTGTTTCTCTAAATTTCTTTTCTTTCCTTTGAGTTGTCGTAAGGAGAAGACTTCGTAATAATTATCGATTGGCTCTCATATGCTTCATTGTTGATCTAACGAAAGGGCTAATATTTCCTTGTCTTCTCATTTGAATAAAATGTTTGCAGATTTTCAGCTTAGTCCACAGGCATACTTGCACTATTACTATTTTCACATCATTCGGTCATGCAAGTGAAAGGCAATAATGACGATGATTTGATAAAGTGACTGTGGCGAAGAAAAGCTGGTATGAACTCTTTTTGTTTCTATTTTTGTAAATATGTTTAACTCAGTAGCCCTGATTCAGCATATTATGAGTAAACATATTTGTGATGAGAGATTATAGTTGCTCATGCCATGCTTAAGTAACTAGTAGTGGATAATGATTTATCTTGAGTGTCAACATGCATTAAAATGATTATGATGTAGTATGTTAGGATGGTATCCTCCTCTGAAGAATTCAAGTGGCTTGACTTGGCACATCTTCACACATGTAGTTGGTTTAAAACCAATGCAGCCTTCGTGATATTTATATTCAGGGTGTTTATATCCTACTCATGCTCATGTTCAATGTTAAATATTCACAATGCATGATTATGACCATTGTCGCTTTCTAGTTGGTCGCTTCTTGATCTATTTGCTAGCATTCGCTTGTACTAAGCGGGAATATTGCTTGTGCATCCAAATTCATGAAAACCTAAAGTTGTTCCAAAATAGTCCACCATATCTACCTATATACGGTATTACCCTGCCGTTCCACGTAAATATGCATGTGCCATCTCTAATCATTCAAATGAACATCTGTTTTGTGTGCCCGTACCGCTCATGGAGCGACGGGGCGATCAATATCTTCCATGCTAAGCGGGTTATTCTCACGACGAGAGTTTATTCACTCGTCTTGCACGAGAGAGGCTGGTAATTGGGATGCCCAGTCTCGTTAAACGAACACAAAGAAAAATATAATAAAACAAACTCCCCCTGAAAAGTTGATTGTTTGGAGGGCACCCGAGGATTCGGCTAGCCATGGATTGTGTTTGTATGGTTGTGGGGGAGTAAATCTTTATCTTTCTGCATGGGAACCGCCAATAATGTGTTTATCATGGAAGATGTTGAAATCCTTTGTCGTGACGTTGACAGAAAAAGCACACCGCTCAAAATGTATTCATCTTTGTTTTAGATCTGAGCTCTGTCACCTCTGCAAATCTCTGCTTCCCTCTGCGAAGGGGCTTTCTATTTACTTTCATGTTATTTACTTTCATTGTTGAGTCATCACCTTCTCATTCAAGCACCAATTTTGAGAGCACAATTGTCATTCTTAGTTTAACATGCATTGAGTCTAGTTATGTTGAATGTGCTCATGACTGGATCTATTCTACCCTGAATTACAATGTTTAGTCACTGTTTGAACTTCGGAGGTGCTCTGCATTTATGTTTTGCGGTCTTAGAAAGGGCTTGCGAGATACCATGTTATCATATTATATCATGGTTTTTTTTGACAAATTGTTGGCATCTGAGATATGTTATTATTACTCGCTAGTTGATTATGCCATTGATATGAGTA
Source organism: Elymus sibiricus (assembly GCA_039707655.1). NCBI lineage: Eukaryota > Viridiplantae > Streptophyta > Magnoliopsida > Poales > Poaceae > Elymus > Elymus sibiricus. Next base: position 111,316,528 of record CM077670.1, read on the forward strand.
AATGTGAGTTCTAAGTGTTATCATTCACATGGTTAGTTCATGATCTTTGCTAAAAACTTGGTTGCTAGTTAAGTTTATATACGGCAATAGAAACAAAAGAGTTTGCAAAAGTTTTTCTTTGTCACTTTTAGTTTATCAACTGAATTACTTGAGGACAAGCAGTGAGTTAAGCTTGGGGGAGTTGATACGTCTCCAACGTATCTACTATTCCAAACACTTTTGCTTTTGTTTTGGACTCTAATTTGCATGATTTGAATGAAACTAACCAGGACTGACGCTGTTTTCACCCGAACTACCATGGTGTTATTTTTGTGTAGAAATACAATTTCTCGGAATCGGACGAAACTTTGCGGAGATTTTTTATTGAATAAATAAAAATACTGGAATGAAGATCTACTGGAGGGGACCAACCTGCTGCCCACAAGGCAACAGGGCGCCTACCCCTAGGGCGCGCCCTGATGTCTTGTGGGGCCCATGAGGCTCCATCTGACCTAATTCGAAGCCTATAAATTCTGTGTTCCCGAGAAAAAATAAGAGAAGAAGTTTCATCGCGTTTCACGATACAGAGCCACCACCTCCTGTTCTTCATCGGGAGGGATGATCTGGAGTCCGTTCGGGGCTCCGGAGTGGGGGATTCGTTGCCATCATCATCATCAACCCTTCTTCATCAACAATTCCATGATGCTCACCACCGAGAGTGAGTAATTCCTTCGTAGGCTTGCTGGACAATGATGGAGATGGATGAGACTTGTCATGTAATCGAGTCAATTTTTTAGGGCTTGATCCCTAGTATCCATTATGTTCTGAGATTGATGTTGCTATGACTTTGTTATGCTTAATGCTTGTCACTAGGGCCCGAGTGCCATGATTTCAGATCTGAACCTGTTATGTTTCCATGAATATAAGTGTGTTTTAGATCCTATCTTGCAAGTTGTATGCACCTATTACGTGTTATGATCCGCAGACCCTAAGGTGACAATAATTGAGATTCACTCCGGTGATGACCGTAGTATGAGGAGTTCATGTATTCACTAAGTGTTAATGCTTTGTTCTGGTTCTCTATTAAATGGAGGCCTTAATTACCCTTAGATTTCCTTATGGATCCCGCTGCCACGGGAGGGTTGGACAAAAGATGTTATACAAGTTCTTATTATAAGCACGTATGACTATATACGGAGTACATGCCTACATTGAATTGATGAATTGGAGCTATTATGTATCGATCTAGGTTGTGAGTGTTGCATGATGAATGTCATCCATAACAAATATCTATCGCTGATCCAATGCCTACGCTTTGCTCATATTGTCTTTGCTAAGTTACTACTGTTGCTATTGCTATTACAATCACTACAAAACTGCTATTGTCACTGTTACTGTTACTATTGTTACTGCTGCTGCTACTATCAAACTATCATACTACTATGCTACTAAACCCTTTGCTGCAGAGAAATAACTCTCCAGGTATGGTTGAATTGACAACTCAACTGGTAAGGCTCATAAATATTCTTTGGCTCCCCTTGTGTCGAATCAATAAATTTGGGTGGAATACTACCCTCGAAGACTGTTGCGATCCCCTATACTTGTGGGTCATCAACATGCAGCCTATCCACCTCGCCACATATGCCCCACACATGCCATCTCACCTCAAAAAAAAAATCTTCTATATTCCAAAATAGTTTTCCCCATATTGAATTTTCCTGCAAGTGGTGAAGCCATGTTATCCACCGACGTCATTAGTCCTTTTCAGAAAGAAGGAAAAGTAGAGCTTCGGCTTCAGCATTGGGCGCTATGTGGCTGTGTCCCTTCAATTACTCCACCACCAATTGATTCTTTCACTCTTAAACTTTCGGGCCACGTCCTCTTCCTCTTCATCTTATCAACTGAAGAAATTCCCAAATAATGGATAGAACTGTTCTTCCGTAGGAAGCGAATCTGCTATTTTCCCGTACCCTCTACCACAACTAGCGTCCTTGCTATAGAAGATTATTTCGGTTTTGGCCTCGAGGAATCAAGTTGCTGAAGGTCACGAATTTGAAGCCTCCAGCCGTCGACCACACGTCGCCTGCTGCTGCGCACATGGTTTTACCATCAACATGTTGGACATAGTGAAGCAGAAGTAGGTGTTGGACTGAAGCTTCCTGCTCCTATCTTGCTTCGAAGGCACTGAAGTCCTCCCGTATGATCAGGTAACTAATCTCATGTGTTATTCCACGATTATATATATTAAATTAACCTCGCCGTGTCATTAATTTTCTTCTTGTATCTCTGTTTTGCTCATACAAATTACTGTGCTCAGGGAAATTTGGAGTCCCCGTCGCCTGCTACCCTGCTGGTGCCTCCCTCACGGCACCCATATCACATATCAGGTTGTCCATGATTCTTCCATGCCCCCACTCCTAATATTCCTCTACCTTCTTGCTACTTTAGCATGAGGTTATCCCATGTTGTCGGAGCCTGGACTCCGGAGATCTAGAGGTTAGAACACTGGGGGGCTAGCTAGTTCTTCCCGACCAATGGTGACCACGATGAGGCTGCGACGAGAGCACTACGCGGGAGCACGATAGAGGACACGACGGTTACCCAGGTTTGGGCCACCTTGCGGTGTAAACCCTACTCCTGCTTGTGGTTGGGATTGCTGTGGGCAAGAGGATGCTCTTGCATACAAGGTAGGAGACAGGGGAATCCAAGAGTCCCTCTACAATGGCAGCTCTGCCCCTTTTATAGCCGCCCTGGTCTTCTTCCCCCAAAAACTAGGCAGGAAGGGTTGCCACACTTGGCGGGTTTTGAAAGGGGACAGGCGCTCAGTCTATCCTGACTAAAGGCGGTCTTCGCCTGCAAAAGCATGATCCATGACGCGCTGGTGGGCTTGGTGGTGACCTCCGCCCTGCGCGCCTTGCTGTCTCGGTCTTCTATCACCAAACGGGCAGTCCTTGGGACTCGCTTTGGGGGTGGGCAGCTGGGGCTGCCCCCTCAGCACCAAAGAGGAAAGCTTCTCTATCCGCGCCTGCTGGCATGGCCTCTGCCGCCCTTCGTCGCTATGCGCGTCACCCACGTGGTGGGCACGGGACCGCGGAGTTGACGTCAGGCTCGGGCGGCCTCGGCCGGCCGCCTCGGGAAGCAGCCTCGCGAGAGGACCTCGCAAGGCCCTTGCTCCTGCCGCGGCTAAGTGCCGGTAGGTCATGTCTTGAGGAGAGGTCCTCGGGAGGCCACAACCTCGGGAGATGTCTTCACTTCGTGGCGCCCTTAGATGGGCCGCGTCATGGGCCTTCGCCAGGTGTCGCTTCCTGGGCCGTAGGCAGACGGGCCGGGGTACCCTGGTTCCCAATGGCCCGACAGTAGCCCTCGGGGCCGTGGCGCGCACGTTCCCGCCCGTTGGGAGCGAAATGCCGCGGGCCCTGACAGACTGCGAGGCCCAGGCTCGACGCGTGGCGCACGACGGGACATGGGACGCCCCCACTTCCCCACTATGCCTCGGTAACCACCTACGCCTGCCATAAAGCCTGCCCGCGTGGGACGCAGGCCATCATTGCTTCCTCTGCTTTCTCCGATTCCCGACGTCGAAGAAGGCAGAGCGACGGGGAGAGCACCCCCATCGGGTATAAGGGGAGGATGGGGAGCAGAGATCCTTCGCCCATCTTCTTCCTCCGCTCCTTCCCTCCTTTTGTTTCTCGTCTTTCCAGAACCACCGCTGCGATGGCGAGGGGCAGAGGGCGAGCTCGCGTGTCCGCAGCCGCCACGAGGGTTTCGCCCCGGGGTCGCGGGCGCCCCTCGGCGACCGCCGAAGCCGGTCCAAGTGCTCGTGGAAGGGCCGGCACCCGTGGCCGCGGAGGGCGCGGCGCCCGCGGCCGAGGCGGGTGTGGCGGGGCGGCCGCCCGTCCTCCCCAGGCGGGGTTTCATTCGGCAGAGGCGACGTACAAGTTCATCATGGGGATGCATCGCCGGCCTTGCAGCTGGCTCTGGCTCCCCGATTCCTTCGCGAAGGCGATGGAGGGTAAGGAGCCCTTGGGGCTGTGGGTGCAGGCGGACGGCTGCTGCAACGGGCCCTCCTGGGTGGCAACGGAATCCACCCCCTCCGGCTTCATGTCCTTGAAGCAGGGGTGGAAGTCCTTTGCCCTCGCCCGCGGCCTGAAGCGGGGGCATCTCCTCCAATTCAAGTACGATGGAGCTGCCACCCTCTTCATGAAGATCTTCGGGGCCTTCGGTGCCCGCCTCGGGTGTTGCGCGTAGAGCGAGGACGACAGTGGCTCCGACTCCTCCGACGGAAGCGACAGCGGCAGCAGCGGGGGCGAGAGCGGCGAAGGTTCTCTGCGCATCAAGAGCGAAGACGAAGACTCCGACTAGGTGCAGTAGGCGCCCGTGTCGGATCTTGAAGGCGCGCCGTGTCCCCCCTTAGGCCCTCTTTCTTTTGTTCCTGTAATAGGTTGATGCAACCCCCAATGGTGTGAAGAAAAACGATGTTTTTGCCTTAAGTATTTATGATTAGTCCTAATGCGTGTTTCCTCGTGAGGCTTTCTCATGAGGCCTATTTCCCTTTCCTTGTTTGCCTTAGTGCTCTACGTCGTTAGGACCCAGCCCCCGAGCGGGCTACAGCCGTCGCTGGTATGTCAGGTCGCGTTGCCTGGACAAGGCCAGGAGGTGTAGGGCACTGAGAGGCGGTAAGGACTCCTGTGGCGCGATGCTCAGGCAGTCCCCCCTTGACGTGCAAGCGGCTTACGCGGAGGAGAGAATGTCAGCACTCAGCGAGGTCGCGAGGGGAGGAAACTTGAGAGGCGCCGAGGGCGGCTCATGAGGTATTTTTGTACTTAGCTCTTGCGAGTGTCGATTGCCATGTCATGGCTGCGGGGCGCGCCTCATGAGGCTCCTGCTCGTGAGGTCTCCCGCTAGCACTTGGCGGAGATGGTCACCGTAGGCTGGCTCGCGAGGCAGCGCTCGCGAGGCTCCTTGGGGGTTTACGATGGCGTCTTGTCGTGAGCCGCCTCACGAGGCAGCGCTCGCGAGGCCCTTTGAGTGCCTTGTTCCTGTGACAACTTTACATTGATTTCATAAAGTGGGGGGAGCGGTGTACGCTTGCTAGCTTGCTCGTGGGTATCACGCGAGGAGACCAGATACCAAGGACCTTGGTGAGGTGGCGTGCACGGGAGCAGGCCCGCGAGCCAGAGCTCGATCACTTGGATTTTTGCAGCGCTACTGGGACTAACCCGAGCACAGGCACCGTGTCCAGCCCCCGCTTGCAAGATGCGCAGGAGGAAGGTCGCGAGCGTGCACAGCTCCCGAGGCACGCAACTTAGCAACACATAAGATATCTTAGGTATAGAGCTTTAATGAAACATAGTAATAAGTTCATTACACAACCAAAAAGAGATATGATTGCCATGTTTGGCACGGATCAGCATGAGGTTGGTGCCGCCCGTGGGGCACCCTCAAGTGATTGTTCCGCCAGCGCGGAGCATGGGGCTTCCACTAGGCGTGGGCATGATCGCTGTTCGATCGTTCCGCCAGCGTGGAGTATGGGGCTTCCACTGAGACGTGGGCGGGAGCTCTCGCGGGCCCATCAGGCGAACGCAATTAGAGGCTCCGAGGCGTGTACAGCCCCACTTCGTTCGTACGCGTGAGGGTCACGGGTAGAACTTGCGGAGGTGTTGGATGTTCCAGGCATTAGGCATAGGAACTCCGTCTTCCGTCTCCAGCCGGGCAGCGCCGGGCCTAGAGACATGAGCAACCCTGAAAGGGCCTTCCCACATGGGTGAGAGTATGTGGAGTCCCTCTCTGGAGAGGATCCTTCTCAGGACGAGATCGCCAACTTCGAGGGTGCACGGGCGTATGTTGCGGTTATGATAGTGACGCAAAGCCTGCTGGTATCTGGCGGCGCGGAGCGCAGCCTGGCGACGGGCTTCTTCGAGAAGCACCAGGTCGGCCTCTCGCGAGGCATCCTGACGAGCCTCGTCGAAGGCAAGGACTCGCGGGGAGCCGTGCTGGAGCTCAGATGGGAGGACTGCTTCGGCTCCGTAGACGAGGAAGAAGGGAGTCTCGCCGGTGGGCTTGGTTGCCGTTGTGTGGATGGACCACAGCACAGACTGCAGCTCTTCAAGCCAGCCTTTGCCGCAGGCTTCGAGCTTTTTCTTGAAGCTTCTCATCTTGAGGCCCTTGAGGACCTCGGCATTGGCACGCTCGGCCTGGCCATTGCTTCGAGGGTGCGCCATAGAGGCGTAGCAGATCTGCGTGCCGAGGCTGGCGCAGTATGACTTGAAGAGGCCGCTTGTGAACTGGGAGCCGTTGTTAGTGATGATGCGGTTGGGGACACCGAAGCGGCTCACAAGGCCCTTGATGAACTTGACGGCAGAGCCTGCCGGGATGGTGCGCACGGGCTCGACCTCCGCCCATTTGGTGAACTTGTCGATGGCGACGTAGAGGTAGCGGTAGCCGCCAGCTGCGCGAGGGAAGGGTCTCAAGATATCCAGCTCCTAGACCGCGAAGGGCCATGAGAGGGGAATCGTTTGGAGGCCTTGCGCCGGCTGGTGGATTTGCTTGGCGTCGAATTGACAAGCTTCGCAGGATTGGACCAGCTCGGTGGCGTCGTGGAGCGCGGTGGGCCAGTAGAAGCCGCTGCGGAACACCTTGCCGGCAAGGGTGCGCGACGAGGAGTGGTGGCCGCAGTCTCCTCCATGGATGTCGGCGAGCAGCTCGCGTCCTTGCTCTTCGGAGATGCACCGCAGCGAGATGCCATTGGGGCGCCTGCGGTACAGCTCGCCGTCTTGCAAGCAGTAAGCGGTGGCCTGCCGGGCCACGCGCTCTACTTCTGAGTCCTTCTCCGGGAGGGTGCCGCGAAGTAAGTAGGCCTTGAACTCCGCGGCCCAGCTGTCTGCTTGAGGCTCCGGCGCCAGCAGCAGGCGGGCTCCTAAGGCTGGGCCGCAGTCTGGCGCGCCCGTGGGTGGTGCAGGTGGGAGTTCTTCGTGAAGCAGTGCGGTGCCCGCGGCAGGTGGTGCAGCTGATGGCTTGAGGAGCCTTTCCTCGAAGATGCCGGGGCTCTGAGGCTCGCGGTGGGATGCTCGCTTGGCGATGTCATCAGCCTCTTTGTTGCCACCGCGAGGGACGTGCTGCAGCTCCAGGCCAAGGAAACGCTTCTCAAGTTTACGTACCTCTTCTAAGTAGGCGGCCATGTGCTCGTCCTTGGGCTTGTAGCTTTTGTTGGAGAAGTTGACGAGGAGCTGTGAATCACCCTTGATGGTGAGGCGCTTGATGCCCAGGGCAGAGGCGGCCTTGAGGCCGGCGATGAGGCCCTCGTACTCCGCGATGTTGTTGGAGACCTTATCGTCACGCTTGAAGTCCATGTCGACCACCTTGGTCAACATGTCGACCACAACCCATATAGCGTTATTTCCTCGTGGTGTCTTCGGTAACCCCACGATGAAGTCCATGCAGATATCATCCCATTTCCATTGTGGAACGGGTAAGGGTTGAAGTAGACCGGCGGGTTTTTGATGTTTAGCCTTCACCTTATTGCATATATCGCAACAGGCGACGTAATAGGCGATATCTTTCTTCATTCCTTCACACTAGAATGTTTGCTTCAAATCTTGATACATTTTAGTGCCTCCGGGATGAATGGAGTATGCAGACTCGTGAGCTTCCTTCAGAATCTGCTGCTTTATTTCCCCGAGGTCCGGTACACAGACTCGATTCTGAAATCGGAGGGTCCCTTGATCATCAATGTTGAAATCTTGTGTCTTCCCTTCTCGTACTTGTGCCATTACCTTGTGTAACGTTGGGTCACCAGGTTGAGCCTTCCGGATTCCTTCTTCCAGAGTAGAGGTGACTTCCAAAGTAATTGAGCACGTTGCATCATAAACGATCATATTGAGCTGAGCTATTTCCTCTTGAAGTGCTGGGTGCAACAACTTGATTAATGAATTTGTTGTGGCCGGTTTGCGACTAAGAGCATCGGCGACCACATTCGCTTTTCCTGGGTGGTAGTTGATACGAAGGTCATAGTCTTTGACCAACTCAAGCCATCTTCTTTGTTGGAGGTTCAAGTCCGGTTGCGTGAATATATACTTGAGACTCTTGTGATCGGTGAAGATTTGACATCGTTTTCTAATGATGTAATGCCTCCAAATTTTTAAGGCATGGACCACAGCTGCCATCTCCAAGTCATGTGTAGGATAATTCTCCTCGTGCGGCCGTAATTGTCTGGACGCATAGGCCACGACCTTACCATCTTGCATAAGCACACACCCAATGCCACGCCTGGATGCGTCGCAATAGATGTTGAAACTCTGGTAGATATCTGGTAGGGTTAACACTGGAGGGGTGGTCAACCGAGTCTTTAGCTCATTGAAGCTGTTCTCACATGCTTCTGTCCATATGAACTTCTGATTCTTCTTGAGTAGTTCCATCATTGGTTTGGCAATCTTTGAGAAGCCTTCAATGAAGCGATGGTAATAGCCTGCCAGACCCAAGAAACTCCTGATTTCTGTCATTGAAACAGGTGTCTTCCAGTTTAATACTTCTCTGACTTTGCTTTGATCCACGGCCACTCCTTGAGCGGAAAGAGTATGCCCAAGGAATCCCACTTCCTTAAGCCAAAATTCACATTTGCTGAACTTGGCGTAAAGTTGGTGAGCTCGTAACTGCTCCAATACTGCTCGGAGATGCTGTTTGTGATCTTCTTCACTTTTGGAATATATAAGGATGTCATCAATGAATACTACCACAAACTTGTCCAAAAAGTCCATGAACACCTTGTTCATCATGTTCATGAAGAATGCAGGAGCGTTGGTCAGTCCAAATGACATGACCGTATACTTGTACAGCCCATATCGTGTAGTGAATGTTGTCTTGGGGATATCTTCTTTTCTGATTTTCAGCTGGTGATACCCGGTTCGCAAATCAATCTTGGAGAACATTTGAGCTCCACTAAGTTGATCGAACAAATCATCGATCCTGGGAAGCGGGTATTTATTCTTGATTGTGACATCATTGAGAGCGCGGTAGTCAACACACATCCGGAGACTGCCATCTTTCTTGCCCACAAATATGGCAGGTGCACCCCAAGGAGATGAACTGGGGCGAATATATCCTTTTTGAAGCATCTCATCCAATTGCTTCTTCAACTCCACTAGTTCGGATGAAGGCATTCGATAATATTTCTTGTAAATCGGTGTTGTCCCGGGCACAAGTTCAATGGAAAACTCAAGCTCTCGATCGGGTGGCATGCCTGGCAATTCTTCTGGAAACACATCTGGGAATTCACAGACCACTGGGACTAAATTCATATCTGTAGCAATTGCTGCATAAACCATCCACTTCTTTGGTATGGCTCTACCGGCAAAGAGCTGAGCAGACTGGCCCGAGGGATTTATTAGCATGACTTCTCTTGTTGCGTAGTTGATGCAGACCTGGTGTCTTGTCAACCAATCCATCCCCAAAATAACATCCAATTTTGGAGATTCAATGGATACCAGGGATGCGGGGTAGATAACTCCATTGATTGATATTTCCAATCCTCGGCATACAATATTTGTCCTGAGCATGGATCCAGGGGATTGTACCACCATAACTTTTTCCAAAAGAGTGTAGGGAAGATGGTGCTGGGCAACAAAACTCCGCGAAATAAAAGAATGGGAAGCCCCGGAATCGAATAAAATTGTTGCAGGTATGTCATTAACAGGAAACATACGAATGACCACATCGGGAACTTTGGAAGCTTCTTCGGCGGAGATATGATGAACTTGCCCTTGAATATACTTTAGGTTGGGGAATTGTCCCACATAATTGACTTGAGGCTTTAGGTTGGTTGGCGACTTTCCGTTCTTGGGACACTGCCTAGCGTAATGCCCAGTTTGTCCACATGAGTAACATGCATTGTTACGCTGACAGTCTTCCTTTATTGGCTTGGTGACCACAGTCTTAATCTGACTTTCATTCTTGATGTTCCCCTACTGCCAGGTTGGCTTGAACTCGAACTGTGGTTGCTGCCAAGTACGAACCTTCTGAAAAACTTGCCCTTCCTTCTTGGGTTCAAACTTGCGTTTGCGGTCTTCATATGCAGTCTTATGATCATTAACAAGTTTGTGTTCCCTTTCGGCAATGAGTGCCTTGTTCACCAGAGTTTGGAAGTCGGGGAAATCCACCATGCTGAGTGCACATCGGAGGGTAAGGTTGAGTCCACCGAGGAACCGATCTATCTTCCGTTCTTCGATGGCCACATCATGTGTGGAATAACGGGCCAAGTGATTGAACTTGTTTAAATACTCACTTACAGTCGAGTTCCCTTGCATAAGGGTGAGGAATTCTCGCTGCTTGACCTTCAAGATACCGGCGAGAATATGATACTTGCGGAATTTATCTTTGAATTTATCCCAAGTAATCTCGTCTTCAGCAGGCCACATAATTTTGGTATTGTCCCACCATATAGCAGCTGGTCCTTCCAGATAATGGGTGGCGAAGGGTACCTTATCAGCATCTTCAGTGCGAGCAATTTCTAGCTTCTTTTCAATGGTCCTCAGCCAGTCATCGGCCTCCATCGGATCTACTGCTTGACTGAAGCTTGGCGGTTTAGTCCTCTGAAAATCTAACAATTTGGAATGGTTGCCATTATGATTGTTCTGCCCAACCATGGTCTGCATGCTTCTCAGGAATTCCATCAGATCTTGGTTTCTTTTCTCCTCAAACATTCGCATAATCTGCTCTGTTGTGGGTGCTTGAGGTGGAGGAGAGGGTGGCTGATATGGTTCTGGGGAATGTCCTGCTTGCCTGGCGGATCGACGAACTGGGGTATCGTCTCCACCATGGCAGCTGCTTCCACACCTTGTCATCCTATATATGTTTCCCAATACGAGGCATCGAGATGAGCAACATCCATTAGGGAAAAAATAGGAAGGTGAAGCAACAAACCCGGAAGAGAAATGTGAGGAAAAGCCAAGGCAAATAGCAGAAACAACATAATTATACAATACATCATCCAGCATACATAACAGGACGACAGCATGGATAGTACTACTACATGCATACAACCAAACACCACATCATCCTCGTCTACTCGTGACGGCAGCGATCGCACTGGCACTCTGATGGTCCTGCTGGTGTCTCCTCGGTGTCGGACTCCGAATCGAAACTGATAACGGACACCTCCGGAGCAAAGGAAACACGACGACGCTGACATGATGACTCTCCCTCAGGGTCTGGAGCAGGGTGGCTCCGCAACATCGGAGCGGCTGGGGTAGCGAGAAGCATAGCCCACTGGGCTGGGGACTCATGGGGAGTCACCGCCGAAGTACCCGAGTTACTCTGAGAAGGTGCGGGAGTCACTGGTGTAGGTGGAGGTAAGGTAACTCGAGGAACAAGCGGTGTATGGATAAGTGAAGGTGGAGCAAACGCAGCTCGAGCGGCAGCGAGCTCGTCTCGAGTGCGGTTCAGCTCCTGGGCTAGGCTGACGATCAGAAAGTATCCAGCCATTATGTAACGCGACAGGTGGCTGGCTGACCGGTCACACTCTGGATCAATATAAGGGAAACGGATCTGTCCTGACTCAAACAGGGACTGATAGAAGTAGAAACCTGGGTGAGTCTGCATCTGAATCTCATTATAGCGCAAGTTAGTGAGAGCCTCGAATGCTGCAAACTGGATCGCCTGGTCGGGTGTAGAAGCAGTCCCGCCCTTGGTGGAGCGAGTGTAAGTCCCACCACGGTACTGTTGTGCATGACGACCTCCGCGTGATACTCGTACACACCATCTGCAAGCTGCTCTCGGTATACCTGGTATACCGGGTCATCACCATCGGGGTAGAGTCGGTGCCACACGTTGCTAAGTAGATGCGGAAAGGTGGAAGGTGTCGGCTCAGGCTGATACGGATAAGGGACTGGTGCCATCTACACTCACAATATTAGCTGATCAGCATTAACAGTAAACTATATGCATGCAATGCAACACCCAAGTGCAGAGTCAAACCTCAAATCACCACAAAGGCTAAAACTACCGTTTTTCTAATGCGTCGGCTGTCTAGGGTGTCCTACAGTCAGCGCGGCTCTGATACCAAGCATTGTGGCACCCCGGCTCAGAGCAACCGGTTTACCTTGCATTGCCAACCTAGAGATCAAGTCTTTTGGCAATACACAACAACTTGGTACAGAAAATAACCGCTTTATTGATCTCTAGCGGATACATAGGTTCAAATATTACAGGATAAGCTAGGCCAAGCGGCACACACGGTGTGGCTGCACTTATGTACATTATTTAGTAGACATCTTAGGGGCCTCGATGATAAAGGGAACTACTACGCGGCAGCGGAACAACGATGTAGCTGAACTCCACTCCACAGGGACACTGCTGGGACACGGCCTAGAGCGCGACATACTGCTTGCCATCAACACCATGCATGGCTTCTCCTGCATCTGGCATGATAAGCCAGGTGAGTACTTTGAATGTACTCGCAAGCTCACAGCAAACAAAACAAGTACGACAAACAATAACAAGGCATTTAACAAGTTTAATGCATGAGCATGATACTACCAAACATGAGGTGTGCGTGAAATGTTGCCGTGGTCCCTGGGACCAACTTACCATTTCGGGGTCACCACGTAACCACCGTCCATAACTTACCAACGTGATCCTCACTTGATCACAGCAATACCGTCCCTAGTGATCCTCACACGATCACCAATTTCTGCATGTGCCATCTTGTGAATCTTAGTGTGCAGGTTAATTATATCTATTGACCCACGGTGTGACCTACTACGAACTGTGTCCATATCCGAGGACGCGGCTATTGATGGATTATACACTCTGCAGAGGTTAGTACACTGTACCCACACCACAGAACTCATGGCCTCGTGCTCCCATTCGGGTGGACCAACGACATTCCGACAAAACCAATCTATTGCATGATACTCTCCCGGCCACTCCGACAAAATCCCCTTTGGGCTATGTCATGGGTGGCCCCGATGTCAACTCGTGACATCCGCCACCTTTGTGGCTGCCACCGTTGTGGTCAAACAAAAACATCGTCCCAAACGGGGACCTCGGTACCGTAAAACTCGGGCACACAAGGTTATGACTGCCTACCGGGCCAGGGTAGCGCCAGTGCACAACCTTCCCTAGTAAGAGGCACCGGTGAGAGGCATGACAATAGACCGAATTAGGGCCTCCCCATCCAGGCAGGTGTGGTTGCACTGGTGAGCTCGATTTGGTGGCACCATGACTCGATCAACAGGTTGTTCAAGTTGAATTATCATCAATTTTAACTTGAAATAGAATGATTCGAGCCATAGTGTGTGAATGAATGCACGGGTCATGATCATGAGTAGCGAATGCATCATGCTACCATGAGAGTATATGACATGATCTCTACTGCACACTTTAGCAAGAAAACCTATTCTCTACTGCATAGCATCAAAATGACATGGAACAAATACAATGCAATAAGTTTTATATAGCACATTATTTTAATAGTGGAATATATGATGAATTTAATTCAAATAGCCATTGTCATTGCAATGCCATCCTTGCATATGAATGTTGTGGCTTGCCATGCTTTAGAGGAGTGTCACAATACTCCTGGTCTTCTCCAACACAACTAGGAGCTTCTGAAAATATTTTAAATGTAAAAAGAAAATGTCACATAAAGCATTTTATTTCACCAGAAATTCCAAACAGCAAGGAAAATTCTGAAATTTGGCATGCAGAAACTTTAGCTCAATACAAACCAGTAGCAAAAAGAATCAACTCATTTGGACTTATAGAATAGAAATTAGAGCTGGTCAAAGTTAGAGTCAAAATCTAGATTTAAATGAATTTACAGAAATTCCCACAGAGGGCCACGTCGAAGGCGTATTCTCTGAATACGTCTCCACTTAAAAACGGTTCGGGAGAGAGAGAGAGAGAGAGAGAGAGAGAGAGAGAGAGAGAGAGAGAGAGAGAGAGAGGCTGACAGGTGGGGCCCTCTGTCAGGGTTAAAAGGCAGAGAGAGAGGGAAACAGGGGAGCGGCGCTGTCGCCGGTGATTCTCCAGCGAGGAGACCACGGCAGTCGCCGGCGATGGTCGGGATGGACTCAGCACGTCATGGTGAACACGTACGTACCCGAAGTGACAGCGGGGATGGTCGGACGGCGTCGGACCATTCCTCTCCAGAGACGGCGGTGGCGGAGCTCGTCGGATATGGCGATTCCGGCGATGATCCGACGAACCAGTGGTACCGTCGAGCTTAGGAGATCACCACGACCTCGATGGAAGCAGAGAGCGAGGCTGGGGACGACTGGAGCGAGTGCATGATCTAGGTGGATCCGTGGCCGACTCCGACGATGATCGGCGGCAGGAGGCCCTCCCGGACTTTCCGCGCTTGCTGGGGAGTGATTTGTGGCCAGTGGAGGCGAGAGGGATGACTAGAAGGGCTCGGGAATGGCTCTATTCATAGATGGCGAGGTGGCCGTGCTCGGGACTCCGCCGGCGACGAGTTGCAGAAGAAATGAGGGAGGGAGGAGCTCGGGCGCGACGTGGAGGAGGGGTAGTGGAGCACAGCTACGCGGTGCACGCACGCGGACATAGTGCGGCGCACTACGCGGGATAGACGGAGCACGCGCGCGTACTGTTCCGCCCGCTAGCGCCTCGGTTGTGTCCGATGAGCTGCTTGCCAGCGTCAGGGAGGAACAGGGAGAGGCTAGGTGGCGTGCGGAGGCTGCTGAGCGGCGGGGGCATGCCGCGGTGGCGAGAGGAGAGCGAACGGACGGCGGCAGAGGGGCCAGATGCACAGAGCGCGGCGAGCGCATGCCAAACCCCGTGCACCCACGTAGTCACCGCGTGCACTGGCACATGCGGTGCTTTAGGTGATGCCAGACCGTGTCAATGGTGAAGTCCCTTCAACGCGGTGCCTAGAGATGCGCTTGGTTTGCCATCTGGCTCAATGGATATGACCTGAGCATGTTGCAAAGTTTCTGGATAGAAACTTGGGACAATTGCTGAGGACAAACGGCTAGGAATTAAAGTCTGAAGTTTGGGGGTTAAGCATCTCTTAGGAGGGTAGTCATGTGGTAAAATTTTCAGCTCCAACAGATCAAGGAAAAATATACTTGCTTCACAAAGTGCCAATTCTGTCCAGAAGCAAAAATATTTTTCTTAGTTGAAAATTTCCAAATGACCATGGGATATTTTTGTATGGGGAGGTGGGGCATGATCCAAAGAATATTTGGTAATTTTCTTGGAATTTTTGGAGCAATAAAAAGGAGGGTTGCTTCATAGCTCAATGAGAAAACAGTTATTTTCAGGAAGAAAAAGAATATAATGCCATTAAATAAAATTACCCAATGGCATTATGGTGAGAGGGATGAGGTCTAGGGAGGGTTTATGGATGATAGAACCCACTTGGGAGAAAATCAAAAATAATTCCAAGTGGCAAGTCCAAAAGAATTGACAGAAAACCTCAATGCAAATTCAAATATTCAATAAATCCCAATAAAAGAAAAAGGGCAAAAATCCAGGGTGTTACACTTGCTGCCCTTTCGATGATGTGTGAGTAGTCTACCATAGACCTATGGGTCCATAGCTAGTAGCTAGATGGCTTCTTCTCTCTCTTTGATCTTCAATACAATGTTCTCCTTGATGTTCTTGGAGTTCTATCCGATGTAATCTTCTTTTGCGGTGTGTTTGTTGGGATCCGATGAATTGTGAGTTTATGATCAGATTATTCATGATAAATATTTGAGTCTTCTCTGAACTCTGTTATGCTGCAATTTATTTACTTTTATTTTAATTAGTATTTTAGTTTATCTATTTACCTCGATAAAATTTAATCCTTGCAAATAACCGCTAAGAGGATTGACAACCCTCTTATTTGCGTTGGGTGCAAGTGTTTGCTCTTGTGTGTGCAGGTGCGCTTAACGGAATTTTGCTTGGTTCTCCTACTGGATTGATAACCTTGGTTCTTAACTAAGGGAAATACTTATCTCTACTGTACTGCATCATCCTCTCCTCTTCGGGGAAATACCAACACAGACTACAAGTAGCAGCGGCCTGCGGAGCCGGCGCGTCGCGGTGAGAGAGCGGCGAGGCCATGGCGGTGTGGCCGTCTGCCTGCATGGATGGATGGAGGGAGGACGCCTGCTGCTCCCTCACAGCGGGGTCGGTAGCGGCGCCAGCGGCGTGGCGTCAGCAGTCGTCGCGGGCGACGGGCTCCGTCTGGGCCACCCTGGCAGCTCGTCGCGCATAGCGCTCGCGACGAGCGTCGGCCATGGCGGTGAGGAGGTGGAAGAACTGGGGCAGCACCCCTACCTGGCACGCCAAATGTTGGAGCCTGGACTACGGAGATCTAGAGTGTGACATCCCCAGATTACTAAACCCTGGTTATGCTAATCAGTCATGCCAAGTCATCATCATTATGCCCTAAGAAAAACAATTAAGAAATATTCCAACTTCAAATTCATAATTTAAAAGAAAGTCAAAATAATAATTATCAAAACAGCAAAACAAAATTGTTCATAATATTGCAGATAATCCCAAAGTTATTATAAAAATAATACCAACATTATTTGAATTTCCAAAATTTACCCTAGCAACCAAAACAGTGGACCAGCAGCAATTTGTTTGACCTTTTCAATTTCTAAAAATACTAAAACATTTCCAAATGGCCCCAATCTTTTTGTGCAGACCTAGAATATTGCCCTGTATTTTTGTGCCAAGTTTCATATTGAGCAAAATTCATTTACTAGCTAAACTAAATACAAACAGAGACTAAAATATAAAACAAAAAAGTAAAAATGGAAAGGACAGAGATGCACTGCACTGTTGGGCTTTAGGTCAACAGTGGCCGGCCCAACCCAACTCGCTCGTCCCCTACCTACTCCTCCCCCTCGTGTCGACGCCAGGGACCATCGTCGGCGCCATCGCCGCGCGATGGGTGACACCGAGGCCACAGGAGCTCGCCTGGGAGGAGATAAGGGCGTCCCCGAGCCCCCTGCTAACCCTAGCCCCCTTTTCCCCCACTCCCTCACTCGCTGCGCCTGATCCAGCGAGCTCTGCCGCTGTCGTCGCCGCGCTGCCTCGCCACCGTGGCCACTGGCCTCCCCTCGCCGCGTGAACATGTCTAGAAGACGCCCGCCATCGTCCTCAACCTCGACGTGGACTGCCTCGAGCTGAATCGCCAAGACGACGCCGCATCCGTCGATTCCCTCCATCGGCACCCGCCACTGCCTCTCTTCGATCCGCGCTGCTCCGGCCACCCGCGTCGTCCCCGAGCTCGCTCATGACCTCACTGTGAGCCCCTGGTCCCTCGTGACCTCTCCCCTCTCTTACCAGCGTCCCGTAGCTACCTAGCCGGCGAGGCCGTGCCTCGGCCGCCGCCTACCGTCGTAACTACGGCCAGCTCCGGCCACCCTAGCACCAACGGGCACCACCGGCCGACGCGCCTCGTCGAGCCAATGCCGTAGGGCCAAACCCGAGGCCATTTGGTCCTCTGTGGGCGAATTCTGGCCATCGCCACCACCTCTGTGGCCACCGGCGCGCGCGCCGGCGTTTAAACACCAGCGGGACCCACGCGTCAGGTGGTTAACTAACCCCTAACCCAGCTGCTAAGCAGCCACTGACTGGTGGGTCTGGGTACTGTAGCATTAGGATTAGTTTTTAATCTAACAAATAACTAGTTCAGTCACTGACCGCTGGGCCCCATCTCACTAATTAGGCTAACTAGATTATTTAAAATCCTATTAATTAACTCTGTCACTGACTAATGGGTCCCACTGGGCCCAGTTGACCAGTCAACTGCTAAGTGGGCTCGCCCCAGTCAATGACATGTGGGCCCCGTTGACCCTGTTGACCAGTCAACGTTGACTGGGTCAACTGCTAACTGTGCACTGCTGACTCAGCCTCTGGCCCCACCTGTCAGCCTCTGTGGTGCACTGCACCAGGTGCACCTAGTATTTCTTCTGTGATTTTCGAATTAATAATTAATTCCAGAAATTCCAGAAAATCATTTAAACTTTGAAAAATCATAGAAAATAAACCGTAACTCGGATGAAAATAATTTATATATGAAAAATGATCAGAAAAATGAGATGAATCCGAATATGTGGTCAAAATGCTTGACCATCACTTCTAAGTAGATGAACATGGAACTTTTTGCCTATTTTCGATAAATGAATAGTGCATGACCTTGATAAAATAATTCCAGATAAATTCCTAAATCATCTAAAATATTTAGAGATGCATTATATCACCTCTGCTTATCGTTTAGGCGTGTCATGCATAGTGATTGCATTTGTATGCTTGTATTTATTTGTTTCTTCCCCCTCTTCTTCTCCAGTAGACCCCGAGACCGACGTGACCCCTGGGTACAACTATGTCGCAGACGCCCAGCCTCTTTCAACAAAGCTTCCAGGCAAGCAAACCCCCTTGATCATTCATATATCGCCCATTCTTTCTCTCCCATGCTTGCATTAGATTTTGCTACTGTAATTGATTGCTCCTATTCTGATGCATAGCCTGATTTTGTAACCTGCTGTTGATACTTTACCTGTTGTCCTAAATGCTTAGTATAGGCTGGTTAGTGATCCATCAATGGCCCCACACCCTTGTCCCTGTTGCCATGCTTTACCACCGGTGACTCGATCAGTGTGATCGATAAATAGAAACCGAACACAGCACCGCACACCCCCTTAGTTGTACGACTCTACAGAGCTACAATCGAGTGCCGAGGGTGATACCTCCAACCTCACTCCCGATGATATCTCTGTAGCGTAGCTAGTCGGTTGTGGGTTATCGAGGGTGATTCCTCTTTCACCACCTCTGACGATGCCTCTGTCGTACAGCCCCTCAAGTGTGAACTTATCGAGGGTGATTCCTCCAAGTTCACCTTGACGGATACATCGAGTAGGAATCCATCGAGGGTGATTCCTTGGATTCCCACGATGTTATGGACACACGGGTACTTTGACCTTCACCTCAGCTCTTTGGGAAGTCGGGTTGGCCATGAGGGCACCCGTGAGAGATTATTGTGGTGGAACGACAGGGCGGGTGGAGACCACCTAGGTGAGAGGTGGGCCTGGTCCCTGGTTGTTGGACCGCGGATTACCAAGTCGGTGCGGCAGGGTGTCGGAGATGAGCCTTGAGCCCTGTTCGTGTCCGCGAGTTACTAATAACACGCTTAACAGATTTGGGTATTTGATCTGAGTTGGCCACTGGCCTATACGCACCCCCACCACGCGGGATAATGGTTTAATGGGGCCCTCGGCGCCGTATGTATCAGCCGAAAGCTCTGTCAGATGTCCAGTTCAGCATTGTGGCCGGGTCGGATCGTGCCATCCAGGAGAGGGGTGTCGCTGGTATCCACCCTGCACACAACGACCCGGAGTGCAAAGGGCGATGGGCCCAAGACCCCTGAGCGCTTAGGATGTAGACCGGCGGGGACCTCTCTGCGGAGCCTAGGTAGGACTACGTCATGTCAATCAGCCAAGGCCGGGCATGACCGAGAAAAGTATGTCCAGCCAGAGTTAATCGAGCGTGTTGGGTAACAGTAGTGCACCCCTGCAGAGAAGTTATCTATTCGAATAGCCGTGTCCACGGTAACAGGACGCTCAGAGTTGTATCCCGATCTACAACAACTAGAACTGGATACCTGCGTTACTTAATTAATATGTTAGCTCCGGGATCGCTTTCTCGTAGGGAGTCGAGGAAGGATCTCTGGGCATTGCCACTATTACTTATTACTTTATGTTATGTTACTAATCTGCACTCTTCTAATGCTGCAAGACGCTGCAAGATGCTAGTCTTCGATAGGCTAGGCCTTCCCCTCTATTCTGGCATTTCTGCAGTCTAGTCCACAGATACATCCCTTCCCTTTGATACCGATGCATGATTAGCACAGTTCTGATGTAAGTCTTGCGAGTACTTTGGATGAGTACTCACGGTTGCTTTGCTACCTATTTCCCCCCTACCCGATTACTGCGATCAGATGACGGAGCCCCGGAGTCAGCTGATCCCGCCGATGACTACTACTACACCGACGGAGCCTACTACTACGTGGAGACCGACGACCAGGAGTAGTTTCGGAGGCTCCCAGGCAGGAGGCCTGCGCCTTTTCAATCTAGGTGTTGTTGTTTTGCTCAGCCTTCTTAAGGCAAACTTGTTTAGTTATGTCTGTACTCAAATACTGATGCTTTCGCAGACTCTTGTATAACTCGAGCTTATGTATTCGAGCCCTCGAAGCCCCTGGCTTGTAATATAAAGCTTGTATTATTTTATTTTGTGTCTAGAGTTGTGTTGTGATATCTTCCCGTGAGTCCCTGGGCTTGATCGTGCGCATTTGCGTGTGTGATTAGTGCACGGTCGGGCTGGGGGTGTCACATAGAGGTTCGAACACTGGGGGGCTAGCTAGTTCTTCCCGACCAACGGTGACCACGGCGAGGCTGCGACGAGAGCACTACGCGGAAGCACGACAGAGGACATGATGGTTACCCAGGTTCGGGCCACCTTGTGCTGTAAAACCCTACTCCTGCTTGTGGTTGGGATTGCTGTGGGCAAGAGGATGCTCTTGCGTACAAGGTAGGAGACAGAGGAATCCAAGAGTCCCTCTACAATGGCAGCTCTGGCCCTTTTATAGCCGCCCTGGTCCTCTTCCCCCAAAAACTAGGTGGGAAGGGTTGCCACACTTGGCGGGTTTTGAAAGGGGATAGGTGCTCAGTCTATCCTGACTAAAGGCGGTCTTCGCCTACAAAAGCATGATCCATGACACGCTGGTGGGCTCCGTGGTGACCTCCGCCTTGCTGTCTTGGTCTTCTATCACCAAACGGGCAGTCCTTGGGACTTGCTTTGGGGGTGGGCAGCTGGGGCTGCCCCCTTAGCACCAAAGAGGAAAGCTTATATATCCGCGCCTGCTGGCACGGCCTCTGCCGCCCTTCGTCGCTACGCGCGTCACCCACGTGGTGGGCACGGGACCGCGCAGTTGACATCAGGCTCGGGCGGCCTCGGTCGGCCACCTCGGGAGGCAGCCTCGCGAGAGGACCTCGTGAGGCCCTTGCTCCTGCCATGGCTAAGTGCCGGCAGGTCGTGTCTTGAGGAGAGTTCCTCGGGAGGCCACAACCTCGGGAGATGTCTTCACTTCGCGGCGCCCTTAGATGGGCCGCGTCTTGGGCCTTCGCCAGGCTTCGCTTCCTGGGCCGCAGGCAGACGGGCCGGGGTACCCTGGCTCCCAATGGCCCGACACATGTCATTTTCTTATTATTTGTTCTCATGTCTTTTGTAGTTGGGATTTCTATTTCCGTGCCCCTCATCGCTTAGTCCTCCTCAGTTTTGCCCATGCTCTTTCGCAGTCCTCACTTTTCCCCTCCACCGTGCGCCCCACCCTCGCAAAAGCCCAAATGGGTGTTTGCCGTCTGGTCAAAGTCTTTGACCATTACCGGGAGTGGTTACTGACGCGTGGGACACCCCTGTCAGCGGCTGCCCGCTCATCGATGGTGGGCGCATATACTGACTTGTGGGACACCTCTGTCAGCGGCTGTGCGGTCGTCGATGGTGGGTGCATGTACTGACTTGTGGGACACCTCTGTCAGCGGCTGCGTGATCGTAGATGGTGGTCGCATATACTGACTTGTGGGACACCTCTGTCAGCAGTTGCGCGCTCGTAGATGATGGGCGCGTATTCTGACTTGTGGGACACCTCTGTCATCAGCTGCGCGGTCGTAGGTGGTGGTAGCGGTTACTGGCACGTGGGACACCTTTGTCAGTGGCTTCGCGGTCATAGGTGGTGGGCGCAGTTACTGGCTTGTGGGACACCTTTGTCAGCGGATGCGCGGTTGTTGGTGGTTGGCGCAGTTACTGGCGCATGGGACACCAACGGCGGGTCCATCTGTCAGCTGGTCCGCGGTGGTTTGTGGGCAGAATGCCTGAAAAAAATTGGTGGCTTACTAAACCATTTGGTGTGGCGGATGCACTTGACTCAACCAAATTATTTTGGGCCTGAATATTGGTATATTCCATACATGTAGTTGAGTTTCAGTGAATTATCAGGAGAGGCCCAAATTTGCACTACAAGTGTGGCGTAATTTTTGAAAACAAAACAAAGAAATTGAAAAAAGGCTCAAAATCCATGATAACATGCCCAAATTTGGCACAACTAGTGGTGTTACCATTGTGGACAATGCTGCATAGGAATTTGCAATTATTTTATAATAAAAAATAAATTTTCCATTTTCTGAGCCCCGAAAATAACTTCTTTTGTGAAGGAAGTGCCTCAAATAATTTTGAAATTTGTTCCATTTCATTTTTCATCAAAAGCATGCCACATTGGATGGCCACTGACCAAGTTTCAGCAATTTCAGAGTAATATTGCTATATTCCATGCATTTAGTTGAGTTTCAGTGAATTATCAGAAAAGGTCCAAATTTGCACTACAAGTGTGACGTAGTTTGGTCCTGAAAATTTCAAAAAATCATTTTATGCTCCAATATTGGTGGTGGATGAACTTGGGACAAGGAAAGTAGGAATTCCAAACCATTTTGTATGAATGGTCAACACTGCAAGTTTGACCCCAATTTGAAAAAAACAAAGGAAATGAAAAAAAGCTCAAAAATTCAAATGCCTTTGCATTGAGCCATCTTATGTGCACTAGTTTGTGGGAAAAATATTAAACTTGCAATATAACAAGTTTGAAAAAAAAAGCTTCACAAAATGGCCTATCTAGTATGGACTTGTGTGGATTTCAAGGCGTATGCACATGGAAATGACCACATACATGGCAAAATCCATGATAATATGCCCAAATTTGTCACAACTAGTGGTGTTACCATTGTGGACAATGTTGCATAGGAATTTGCAATTATTTTGTAATAAAAAATAAATTTTCCATTTTCTGAGCCCTAGAAATGACTTTTTTTGTGAAGGAAGTGCCTCAAATAATTTTGAAATTTGTTCCATTCCATTTTTCATCAAAAGCAGGCCACATTGGATGGCCACTGACCAGATTTCAGCAATTTTAGAGTAATATTGCTATATTCCATACATTTAGTTGTATTTCAGTGAATTATCAGAAAAGGCTCAAATTTGCACTACAAGTGTGACGTAGTTTGGTCCTGAAAATTTCAAAAAATAATTTTATGCTCCAATGTTGGTGGTGGATGAACTTGGGACAAGGAAAGTAGGAATTCCAAACCATTTTATATGAATGGTCAACACTTCAAGTTTGACCCCAATTTGAAAAAAAACAAAGAAAATGAAAAAGGCTCAAAAATTAAAATGCCTTTGCATTGAGCCATCTTATGTGCACTAGTTAGTGGGAAAAATATTAAACTTGCAATACAACAAGTTCGAAAAAAAGCTTCACAAAATGGCCTATCTAGTATGGACTTGTGTCGATTTCAAGGCATATGCACATGGAAAATGGCCACATACATGGCAAAATCCATGATAACATGCCCAAATTTGGCACAACTAGTGGTGTTACCATTGTGGACAATGTTGCATAGGAATTTGCAATTATTTTGTAATAAAAAATATTTTTTCCATTTTCTGAGCCCAGAAATGACTTTTTTGTGAAGGAAGTACCTCAAATAATTGTGAAATTTGTTCCATTTCATTTTTCATCAAAAGCAGGCCACACTGGATGGCCACTGACCAAGTTTCAGCAATTTCAGAGTGATATTCCTATATTCCATACATTTAGTTGAATTTCAGTGAATTATCAGAAAAGGCTCAAATTTGCACTACAACTGTGACGTAGTTTGGTCCTGAAAATCTCAAAAAATCATTTTATGCTCCAATATTGGTGGTGGATGAACTTGGGACAAGGAAAGTAGGAATTCCAAACCATTTTGTATGAATGGTCAACACTGCAAGTTTGACCCCAATTTGAAAAAAACAAAGAAAATGAAAAAAGGCTCAAAAATTCAAACGCCTTTGCATTGAGCCATCTTATGTGCACTAGTTTGTGGGAAAAATATTAAACTTGCAATACAATAAGTTTGAAAAAAAAACTTCACAAATTTGGCACTGTTTGATTGAAAACACCCAATTATTTTAGCATATTAATGAAATTTGGCTCACCACTTGTCACAGACAAGAAAAAAAGCACAAATTGGACATTCAAACATGCATAGCTACTAACATTCAAATTGGACATTCAACCAACACAAATTTCATTTAAAGCTTATCATTTGTACAGACATGAACCCTAAACAAAGCCACTGATCGTCATCGTCCACGTCAGAGCCGCTGTCGCTGCCGAAGAAGTCCTCGTCGTCCTCCTCCTTCTCGTCCTCGTCGTCCTCCTCCTTCATCTCGTCCTCGTCGCTGACGAGGTCGATGGTGACGTCAGCCACCGACGCGACGACCGCCTGTCGCAGCCCCGGCGTGTCCACCGGGTCATCGGGGTGGCACTGCGGCCCCTTTGTCGATTCGCGCAGTGCCTGGAGGAGCCTCGGCATGTCTGTAGGGTCGCCGGGCTCGCTGACCACCGCCCCCTGTACTCCACCAGCAGCGGCGGCTTCGGCTCCGGCTTGGGCTGGAGCAGGGGCCGCCATAGCCCGTCCCAGGCTCGGGCTTGGGCATGAGCAGAGGGCCGCGCGAGCTTGTCCCGGGCTCGGGCTTGGGCATGTGCAGGCGGGCGCGCGAGCTCGTCCCTGGCTCCGTCTTGGGCACGAGCAGGGGGGCGCGCGAGCTCGTCCCCGGCTCGGGCTTTGGGATGCGCAGGAACGGCTCGGTGGAGCTCGTCCCCAGCGTCGCTGGCTCCGGCTTAGGAACACGGAGGCTCCGGCTGCGGCTGGCACCGGCGCCTCCTCCTGCAGATGTGGGCGTGGCCCGCGTCATGGATCGAGCCGTGGCCCGTGGTGGGGAAACCCGGTCGTCCTCGTCCAGGCCGAGCTGGACGCGGCACGCGGCCATGACATCGGCGAAGGTATGCCCTTCCCAGAAGGCGTACCTCTCATCGATGTTGTAAGGCGATGGCGGTGGGTGGCGGCCGTCGTAACGCTGGATACGGGCGGCGTTCTCCGCCGCCAGGATCTCCGACCACCGCGGGCTGCTGGTTGCGTAGCGCTACTTCGACCGCTCCTCTGGCGGCAGGCTTTGCCGAAAGTCGCGTATTGCGCACGACATGGCCGGCGTGCCGACGGTGGGGACAGGCTCCACCGGGAGCCCCCCGGCGCTCAGGTGCCATCCGGCCGGCAGGCGCGTGTCCGGCGGCACCATGATGCCGCAGCGGGCAAGGAGCGATGCCTCGTCGACCCGTAGGGCATGCGGCAGGCCGGGAATGACATACACGTGATGTCGCTCCCGGCGGCTGCTTCCCACCCCACCATCGTGGCTGGCCATGGTTGCGACTGCGGAAGGGGAGGCGGCTAGGGTTTGGTGGAGGTGGCTAGGGTTTGGTGGAGGCGCACGGCGGAGAAGGCTGTGGGGCGGCGATGGGAGGGAAGGGGATTGGGATAGGAGTGGGTGCACGACGGTGCGCCCCGTGCGGCTATAAAATGCATTAATAGACGCATGCCGAGCATGCCGGCGACGCGACTCCTCACATGGGAAACCGCGCGGTGTGTACTCTCCGTGTGTGAAAGCGCCGACGTGACCGCGATGTAACTACTCATGCAGGCATACCGCCGATTGTGAGAACGCCACCTGGCACGGTGTGCCCCACGCGTCAGTAATAGCGCCGGCTAACAGTCAACTCCCTTGACCAACGGCAAACCCCCGTTTGGGTATTGGTGAGGGTGGGTGGCACGGTGGAGGGGAAAAGTGAGCAATTAAAATAAATGTGCTTGGGCAAAACTGAGGAGGACTAAGGAATGAGGGGCACAGAAATAGAAATTCCTTTGTAGTTATGTTTATAGGTTAATTCCCATCTGTATTGTCTGCTATCTGACTTCCTATATATGAGTGTAAATGGTTATGGTACATGGATCGGTTGTGTTAGCACAACAAGTTGGACTAACTTGGTTCCAATAGGTTGGAGTCCCATAATTTATTTTGGTTGGAAACATAAGAATACTTTCTTTATAAAAGGAAATTAACCATTAACTGGCATGCACAACATGAAAACAAGAAAAAAAAAGGTTACAACAAATTGCTCGGGCCATTCTTGAGTATTGTAGATTATTTTCCTAGCTCTGTGGTACATTGATATATAATTCATGTTTAAAATTTTCCTTCCAATTGTCCAAGCACATGTTGCTTCACCATCTAGCCTCGGTTTGACCAGAAGATCTCGCAACCTCTACCCATCTATCAATAATATCAATGGAGTGGTTATGAACCAAGATATGAAGGGTCCTTTCTCCAAGTATTTGCTGTCATCCCCCCCCCCCCAAACAATATTCTTAATTTTGGTATCTTTCAAGACTGCCAGGACAATACAAGTAAGTAACAAATAATTGTGTGTCAGTAACAGTTCATGTCAGCCTGAAGTGTTAATGGCATGTTGTCATGAAAATAATATTGATTAGCTGCATGGATGATGTGATTTCCTCATCTACTGACTTGATTTCTAATTGTTGTTTTGTTTTGAATATAAAAGATAAAAGTATGTGAGTCTGCAAGTTTTCTATGCAAGTCATCATTTTGTTTCTCTTTTATTTTTAATAACTCACTGCTACATTATTGCTTCCTTAGCAATTTTGAGAGCTAAATAGCTGTATGTTATTCACGATGTGTCTGAATGTGTAGAACATACATCTCAACTGGTTGTGAACATCTTGATTGATGACACAATTGCTAGCTTGCAGGTGCGCTTTATCTCTCCTATCGTATGGCCATATTTTATTCTTATGTCCTATTCTATAAATATTTTACAACTATATAGTAATCAAATACAATAAGTCAGTTTTTTGTCTTCATTCTCATATTCAAATGTTTGAGATCCAAATCTCATCAAAATAATATTGCAACCAATTCCCGCAGCAATGCGCGCCCTGAGCTTGTGGGCCCCATGCATCTCCGTTTGTCCTAATTCCATGCCTGTAAATTCACATATATTCCCAAACCAATAGAGAGCCAGACGATATAACTTTTCCACTGCCGCAAGCCTCTGTTCTTTCGCGATCCCATCTGGAGGCCTTTTCTGGTAATCTGCCGGAGGGGGAATCGATCACGGAGGGCTTCTACATCAACTTTGCTGCCCTTCCGATGATGTGTGAGTAGTTCACCACAGACCTATGGGTCCATAGCTAGTAGCTATATGGCTTCTTCTCTCTCTTTGATCTTCAATACAATGTTCTCCTCGATCTTCTTGGAGTTCTATTCGATGTAATCTTCTTTTCCGGTGTGTTTGTTGGGATCCGATGAATTGTGGGTTTATGATCAGATTATTCATTGAAAGTAATTGAGTATTTTCTGAACTTTATTATGCATGATTATTATAGCTTTGTATTTCTCTCTGATCTATCCATTTGGTTTGGCCTACTAGATTGATTTATCTTTAGCGGGAGAGGTGCTTTGTAGTAGGTTCAATCTTGTGGTGTCTCCACCTAGTGACAGAAGGGGACATGGTACGTATTGTATTGTTGATACTAAGGATAAAACGATGTGGTTTATTCATATTGATCGAGTTTACATTGTCTACATCATGTCATATTGCTTAATGCATTACTCTGTTTGGCATGAACTTAATAGCATAGATGCATGCTGGATAGCGGTCGATTGGTGGAGTTAAAGTAGTAGATGCAGGCAGGAGTCGGTCTACTTGTCACGGACGTGATGCCTATATATGTGATCACTGCCATGAATACATCATAACTATGCGCTTTTCTATCAATTGCCCAACAGTAATTTGTTTACCCACCGTATGCTATGCGTTCGAGAGAGAAGCCTCTAGTGAAAACTATGGCCCCCGGGTCCACTTTAAACATATAAAAAAACCTAAAAATCCTTTGCTGCACTTTATTTACTTTACTTTTGTTTTGTAATTTACAAGTTTGCCTATACAAGATTTAATCCTTGCAAGTAACGAGTTCAAGGGGATTGACAACCCTCTTGCCTGCGTTGGGTGCAAGTATTTGCTTTTGTGTGTGTAGGTGCTGTTCACGAGGCTTTGTGTGATTCTCCTATTGGTTCGATAAACCTTGGTTCTCACTTAGGGAAATACTTATCTCTACTATACTGCTTCACCCTTCATCTTCGGGGAAAATCCCAACGCAGCTCACAAGTAGCAGAAAGAATTTCTGGCGCCGTTGCCGGGGAAACATCATCAAAACCTATCAAGTACCTTCACTCAAACTATCATCTACTTGCTCTACTTTTTATTTGCCTCTCTTTTTCATCTCCCCCACTTCTCTAAAAATCGAGAAACACAAAATATTTTTGTCTGCTTGCTTTGCTTGATGTTGCTATCATGTGTGAATTTGAAAAAGTTAGTGATGCTCCCTCCACTAGTGCGGAACCTTTTGATTATCAAACTATACTTATGGAAAATGAAAATATTAAAAGAAATTTTGATGAAGTTGCTAAAGAAAAGTTAGATAACCTTGCCGATGATGATCCTGATAAAGAAGAACCCACTATTATGCATACTAAAAAAGTCCGTATAGGTAGTGGTAATATCATTGGAAAAGGTATTATTCAAGATTTCTTTACTTGTGCTGGCACGTTACCTATGTTAGGAGGATCAATTCTTAATAAAACTACTAGTCTTCTGGATGCCATATCTTTGCTTATAGTTGAATTTGAAAGACAATTTGTGCGTATGCATCCTGCTATACAAAGGATACTTCTAGAATTCTCAAACATTGACGATCCTTCTGTTAAGCGCTTGGCCACTATATTTCTAGCTTATGAATTTGGCCACATCATGAAGGACACATGAGAGATATTTGCTTATTATAAAATAAATAGTGGTTGCCCTCCTATAGAAGAAATTCTTTACAATCAAGAGGAGATAAGAAAATTACAATCTACAGATTATGCTGCCTACAATGAGAATCTTAGGAAAAGGATTCCCCCATATGTGTTGCTTGATAAACTCTTTGAACATAATGATAATTTTTCTATACAAAATAATGGATTGGGGTGTGTTCTTAAGAAAAGATTAAAGGAATATATTCATAGAAACATGTACAATGAAGAAATAGTCATTACTTACAAGGGGCCAAAGGAGGAACCTCCTCCTCCTAAACTTGATCTCTCGGATCCTTACCCTATCAAATTTAGCACTTTTGATTATTTTTGTTTACCTCTTAGGAAGCTTGCTGCTGAAATAAGGGAGTCTGAGATGAACATAGATGATCTCCCTTACTTTTATTACGATACTTGAAACTATGCATTATGCCTAGCTAGGGGCATAAAACAATAACGCTTGTTGGGAGGCAACCCAAAATTTATTTTTATTGCAATTTTTATTTTCTTGAGTCACACAATTTTTTCTAATGTAATGATTGTGTTTTTATATTTTAATTAGTGATTGTGCCAAGTAATGCCTTTGGGATGATTTGGATGGTAGTATAATTGATGTTGTTTGAAAACAGAAAGTTTTGCACCTAGTAGGTGATTTTTAATTTATTGCTGGAATGCCAGAAAAATCTGAATTTTTTACACAGTATTGGGATCCAATTTTTTTACGTTTATTTATATTTTAGAATTTTTGGAGATACAAAAGGGTGGATAAAATTCTGTCATTACGTACTGTTTTGTTTTAGACAGATTCTGTTTTTATTGCATAGTGTGCTTGTTTTAATGAAACTGTGGATTATATCGGGGGGTATAAGTCATGGAAGAGTTAGAATACAGTAGGTATTATCCAAGAACAATTATGAATGAGTTTATAACAGTACCTAAAGTGGGATTGATTTATTATACTAACGGATCTCATGAAGTTTCTGTTGAGTTTTGTGTGCTGAAGTTTTCAAGCTTTGGGTGAGATTACGATGGATGAAGGAATAAGGAGCGGCAAGACCCTAAGCTTGGGGATGCCCAAGGCACACCAAGGTAATATTCAAGGAATACCCAAGCGTCTAAGCTTGGGGATGCCCCGGATGGCATCCCCTCTTTCGTCTACAATCTATCGATAACTTACTTGGAGCTACATTTTTATTCATCACATGATATGAGTTTTACTTGGAGTGTCTTGTGCTATAGTTTTGTTTGATTTTTAGTTTGCCACAATCATTGTTTTCTATACACACCTATTTGATAGGGACACACATTTATCGTGATTTGTTATAATACTCTATGTGCTTCACTTATATCTTTTGAGCTAGGTAGTTGCTCTAGTGCTTCACTTATATCTTTTAGAGCACGGCGGTGGTTATATTTTGTAGAAATAATTGCACTATCATGCTTCACTTAAATATTTTTGAGAGTCTAATAAATAGTAATGGCAATTTGCATGTGTTATAAGACTAGTCCAGAAAGGATAGGTATTCAAGGGGGATATAAAAAAACTTTCATGTAGATCACTAAATATGAAACGTATGGTTTAATGATATTGATGTCGTAATATGAAAGGATATTGGTTCATGATCATTGGTTAGTAGAAATATCGGTATTGAAGATTATTATTAACTTCCCATCTAAGTGTTGGTCATGGCATGGTGGGGAGGTTTGAGCATTTTTATGTCTGAAATGAAATCCTTAAGTGCTGTTATAATCGGGGGTGCGCGATGGTTAACTCCTACCAACCTTCTCCCTAGGGGCATGCGAGTAGTACTTTGCTTTGAGGGCTAATAGGCTTTACAATAAGTATGTGAGTTCTTCATGACTAATGTGAGTCCATGGATTATACGCACTCCTATCTTTCCGCAATTTGCTAGCCTCTTCGGTACCGTGCATTGCCCGATCTCACCTCGAGAGTTGGTGCAAACTTCACCGGTGCATCCAAACCCCCTGATATGATATGCTCTATCACACATAAGCCTCCTTATATCTTCCTCAAAACAGCCACCATACCTACCTATTATGGCATTTCCATAACCATTCAGAGATATATTGGCATGCAACTTCCACCGTTCCGTCACATGACTTGTGTGTTCATCGTCATATTGCTTTGCATGATCATATAGAGCTGACATGATATTTGTGGCACAGCCACCGTTCATCATTATCATACATGTTACACTAGATCATTGCACATCCTGGTACATTGCCAGAGGCATTCATATAGAGTCATATTGTTCTAGTTTTTTTGAGTTGTAATATCGCGTTGTAAGTAAATAAAAGTGTGATGATCATCATTATTAGAGCATTGTCCCAGTGAGGAAAGGATGATGGAGACCATGATTCCCCCACAAGTCGGAATGAGACTCTGGACGAACAAAAAAGAGAAAAAAAGAGGCCAAAAAGCGCCCAACAAAAAAAATAAAAATAAAAATGAGAGAAAGAGAGAAGGGGCAATGTTACTATCCTTTTTCCACACTTGTGCTTCAGAGTAGCACCATGTTCTTCATATAGAGAGTCTCCTATGTTGTCACTTTCATATACAAGTGGGAATTTTTCGTTATCAAACTTGGCTTGTATATTCCGATGACGGGCTTCCTCAAACGCCCGAGGTCTTCATGAGCAAGCAAGTTGGATGCACACCCACTTAGTTTCAGTTGAGCTTTCATACACTTATAGCTCTTAGTGCATTTGTTGCATGGCAATCCCTACTCCTTGCATTGATATCGATTGATGAACATCTCCATAGTCTGTTGATCTGTCGAGTTGATGCGAGACTTTCTTCCTTTTTGACTTCTCCTATTGATCTCTGCTACTTGTGAACTGCGTTGGGATTTCCGCGAAGAGGAGAGGATGATGCCGTATAGTAGAGATAAGTATTTCCCTCAGTTAAGAACCAAGGTTATCAATCCAGTAGGAGAACCACACAGAACCTCGTTAGCAACACCTACACACACAAAAGCAAACACTTGCACCCAATGCAAATAAGAGGGTTGTCAATCCCCTTAGCGGTCACTTGCAATGATTAATTCTGATAGTGATAGATAGAAAAGTAAATTT
Organism: Elymus sibiricus; assembly: GCA_039707655.1. Lineage (NCBI taxonomy): Eukaryota > Viridiplantae > Streptophyta > Magnoliopsida > Poales > Poaceae > Elymus > Elymus sibiricus. The sequence continues at coordinate 111,348,415 of CM077670.1, forward strand.
CAAATGAAAATAAAAGTAAATAAATTGCAGCAATGTATTTTTGTATTTTAATATATGATAAAAGTAGACCCGGGGGCCATAGTTTTCACTAGAGGCTTCACTCTCGAACACATAGCATACGGGGGGTAAACAAATTACTGTTGGGCAATTGATAGAAAAGCGCATAGTTATGACGATATTCAAGGCAATGATCATGTATATAGGCATCACGTCCGAGACAAGTAGATCGACTCCTGCCTGCATCTACTACTATTACTCCACCCATCGACCACTATCCAGCATGCATCTAGGGTATTAACTATAAAACAGAGTAACGCCTTAAGCAAGATGACATATTGTAGACAAAGTAAAATCAAGCAATATGATTAAACCCCATCTTTTTATCCTTAATGGCAACAATACAAATACGTGTCTTGTCCCTTTCTGTCACTAGGATATAGAACACCGCAAGATTGAACCCATCACAAAGCACCTCTCCCATTGCAAGATAAATCAATCTAGTTGGCCAAACCAAACGGATAGATCGGAGAGAAATACAAAGCTATAAAAATCATGCATAAAAGAGTTCAGAGAAGACTCAAATATTTCTCATGAATAATCTGATCATAAACCCACAATTCATCGGATCCCGACAAACACACCGCAAAGAAGATTACATCGAATAGAACTCCAAGAACATCGAGGAGAACATTGTATTGAAGATCAAAGAGAGAGAAGAAGCCATCTAGCTACTAGCTATGGACCCGTAGGTGTATGGTAAACTACTCACACATCATCGGAAGGGCAGCAAGGTTGATGTAGAAGCCCTCCGTCATCGATTCCCCCTCCGGCAGAGTACCAAAAAAGGCCTCCAGATGGGATCGCGGAAGAACAGAGGCTTGCTGCGGCGGAAAGGTTTTCTCTTTTGTATTTTTGGTATATTGGGAATATTTTGGAATTTATAGCACTGGAATTAGGTCAAGAGGTGCCACGAGGGGCCCACAAGCCTGGGGGCGCGCCTACCCCCCTGGGCGTGCCCTCTGGGCTTGTCGCTCCCTCGTGACTCTTCTGGTCTTCTCCCGAAGCTTCTAGGGTCCCTTCTGGTCCAGAAAAAATTAATCCAAAGTGTTTTCTTCGTTTGGACTCCGTTTGATAATGATTTTCCAAAAAGGCAAAAACAGGCAAAAAACGGCAACTAGCACTGGGCACTAGGTTAATAGGTTAGTCCCAAAATATGATATATAATTTCATATAAAACATCCAAGATTGATACTATAATAGCATGGAACAATCAAAAATTATAGATATGTTGGAGACGTATCAAGCATCCCCAAGCTTAATTCCTGCTCGTCCTCGAGTAGGTAAATGATAAAAATAGAATTTTTGATGTGGAATGCTACCTAACATGTTTCATCATGTAATTCTCTCTTACGGTATGAATATTAAGATCCAAATGATTCAAAGCAATAGTCTATAATTTGATATAAAGACATCAGTACCCAGGCATACTAACAAACAATCATGCCTTTCAAATTAAAAATGCTAAAGAAAGTTATCCCTACAAAATCATATAATCCAGTCATGCTCCATCTTCTTAACACAAAGTATTTATCATGCACTACCCCGATGACAAGCCGAGCAAATGGTTCATACTTTTTAATGCGCTTCAGCCTTTTCAACCCCACGCAATACATGAGTGCAAGCCATGGATATAGCACTATGGGTGGAATAGAATGATGATAGAGATTAATAAGGGGAAGTCAAAAAGAGAAGATAGTCTCACATCGACGAGGCTAATCAACGGGCTATGGAGATGCCCATCAATTGATGTCAATGCGATGAGTAGGGATTGCCATGCAATGGATGCACTAAGAGCTATAAGTGTATGAAAGCTCAAAAAATAAAAACTAAGTGGGTGTGCATCCAACTTGCTTGCTCATGAAGACCTCGGGCATTTGAGGAAGCCCATCATCGGAATATACAAGTCAAGTTCTATAATGAAAAATTCCCACTAGTATATGAAAGTGACAACATTGGAGACTCTCTATATGAAAAACATGGTGCTACTTTGAAGCACAAGCATGGAAAAAGATAGTAACACTGCCCCTTCTCTCTTTTTCTCTCATTTTTTTTCGCAGGGCTCTTTTTGGCCTTTTTTTGACCTCACTGGGACAATGCTCTAATAATGATGATCATCACACTTCTATTTACTTACAACTCAAAAATTACAACTCGATACTAGAACAAATATGACTCTATGTGAATGCCTCTGGCAGTGTACCAGGATGTGCAATAATACAAGCGTAACATGTATGAAAATGATGAACGGTGGCTGAGCCACAAATACTATGTCAGCTATATGATCATGCAAAGCAATATGACAATGATGATGTGTGTCATATAAAAAAGAACGGTGGAAGTTGCATGGCAATATTGATGGGGAACGTTGCATGAAAATCAAAAAAAAATTCCTACGAAACACCCAAGATCTAATCTAGGAGATGCAAAGGAACGATAGGAGAGTGTGTCTACATACCCTTGTAGACCGAAAGCATTAGCGTCGTAACGCGATTGATGTAGTCGTACTCTTCATGATCCAATCGCGATCCAATCCGATCTAGTGCCGAACGGACGACACCTCCGAGATTAGCACACGTTCAGCTCGATGGCGTCCTCTCCATCATGATCCAGCAAGCAAGGGGGAGGAGGTAGATGAGATCTGAACCAGCACGACGGCGTGGTGGTGGTGGTGGCAGCGGAATTCCGGCAGGGCTTCGCCAAGCGCTGACGGAACGTGGAGGAGTAACGGGAGGGAGACGGGGCAAGCGTGGAAGGGGTGGTTGCCCCCAATGCCTCCCAACCTTTATATAGGCGTGGAGGGGGCTGGCGGCTTGCCCTCCAAGCCCCTAGGGTCGTTGGTCAAGGGGGTGGAAGGAAATCCCTCCTTTTCTTTCCCCACCGATCGCTATCCCCCCTTTTTAGGGATCTTGATCTTATCCCTTCGTGATATAATCGTATTCCTTGTAAGGGGGGATCTTGGTGCGCCTAGAATAGGGGTGTGGGGCCTTTCCCCACTACCCACGTTCATGTGGGTCCCCCCATGCAGGTGGGCCCCACTCTGGAACCTTCTAGAACCTTCCCGGTACAATACCGGAAAAAACCGAACTTTTTCCGTAACCCCGAAAACAACTTTCCATATATAAATCTTTACCTCCGGACTATTCCGGAGCTCCTCGTGATGTCCCGGATCCCATCCGGGACTCCGAACAACCTTCAGACTTTCCACTATTAATATCTCAATACTACCCTAGCGCTATCGAACATTAAGCGTGCGACCCTACGGGTTCGAGAACATGTAGACATGACCGAGACTCCCCTCTGTTCAATAACCAATAGCGGGACCTGGATGCCCATATTGATTCCTACATATTCAAAGAAGATCTTTATCGGTTGAACCACGATGTCGAGGATTTAGTTAATCCCGTATGCAATTCCCTTTGTCCGGCGATATGTTACTTGCCTGAGATTCAATCGTCGGTATTTTCATACCTAGTTCAATCTCGTTACTGGCAAGTCTCTTTACTAGTTCCGTAATGCAAGATCCCATGACTAACTCATTAGCCACATTGCTTGCAAGCTCTTTACGATGCTGTATTACCGAGAGGGCCCAGAGATATCTCTCCATCATACGGAGTGATAAATCCCAGTCTCGATCCATGCAACCCAACAGACACCTTCGGAGATACCTGTAGAGCACCTTTATGATCACCCAGTTATGAGGTGACATTTGATAGCACACAAGGCATTCCTCCAGTATCCGGGAGTAGCATGATCTCATGGTCGAAGGAACAGATACTTGACATGAAGAAAGCTGTAGCAAATAACTAAACGATCTGATGCTAAGCTTACGGTTGGGTCTTGTCCATCACATCATTCTCCTAATGATGTGATCCCGTTATCAAATGACAACTCATGTTTATGGTTAGGAAACCTTAACCATCTTTGATCAACGAGCTAGTCTAGTAGAGGCTCACTAGGGACACGGTGTTGTCTATGTATTCACACATGTATTTAAGTTTTCGGTCAATACAATTCTAGCATGAATAATAAACATTTATCATGAACAAGGAAATATGATAATAACCAATTTATTATTGCCTTTAGGGCATATTTCAAACAGTCTCCCACTTGCACTAGAGTTAATAATCTAGTTTACATTGTAATGAATCTAACACCCATGGAGTCCTGGTGCTGATCATGTTTTGCTCGTAGGAGAGGTTTAGTCAATGGGTCTGCCACATTCAGATCCGTATGTACTTTGCAAATCTCTATGTCTACAATGCTCTGCTTGGAGCTACTCCAGCTAACTTCTCCACTATTCAATGCGTATCCGGATTGAGAACTTTAGTCATCCGGATCAGTGTCAAAGCTGTCATCGACGTAACCCTTTATGACGAGCTTATCTTCACCTCCATAAACGAGAAACATGTCCTTAGTCCTCTTCGGGTACTTAAGGATATTCTTGACCGCTGTCCAGTGATCTACTCCTGGATCACTTTGGTACCTCCCTTCCAGACTTATGGCAAGGCACACATCAGGTCTGGTACACAGAATGGCATACATTGTAGAGCCTATGGCTACAGCATAGGGGACGACTTTCATCCTTTCTCTTTCTTCTGCCATGGTCGGGCTTTGAGTCTTACTCAACTTCACACCTTGCAACACAGGCAAGAACCCCTTCTTTGACTGATCCATTTTAAACTTCTTCAAAAACTTGTCAAGGTATGTGCTCTGTGAAAGTCCTATCAGGCGTCTTGATCTATCTCTATAGATCTTGATGCCCAAAATGTAAGCAGCTTCACCCAGGTCTTCCATTGAAAAACTCTTGTTCAAATAACCCTTTATGCTTTCCATAAATTCTATATCATTTCCAATCAATAATATGTCATCCACATACAGTATTAGAAATGCTACAGAGCTCCCACTCACTTTCTTGTAAATACAAGCTTCTCCGTAAGTTTGTATAAATCCAAAAGCTTTGATCAACTCATCAAAGCATATATTCCAACTCTGAGATGCTTGCACCAGTCCATAGATGGATCACTGGAGCTTGCATACTTGTTAGCATCCTTAGGATCGACAAAACCTTCTGGTTGCATCATATACAACTCTTCCTTAAGAAACCCGTTAAGGAACGCTGTTTTGACGTCCCTCTGCCAGATTTCATAATCATAAAATGCGGCAATTGCTAACATAATTCTAACAGACTTAAGCATCACTATGGGTGAGAAAGTCTCATCATAGTCAACCCCTTGAATTTGTTAGAAACCCTTTGCGACAAGTCGAGCTTTATAGACGGTGACATTACCATCAGCGTCTATCTTCTTCTTAAAGATCCATTTGTTCTCAATGGCTTGCCGATCATCGGGCAAGTCCACCAAAGTCCATACTTTGTTCTCATACATGGATCCTATCTCGGATTTCATGGCCTCAAGCCATTTGTCGGAATCCAGGCTCATCATTGCTTCTTCATAGTTCGTAGGTTCACCGTTGTCTAACAACATGACTTCCAGGATGGGATTACCGTACCACTCTGGTGCGGAACGTACCCTGGTCGACCTACGAAGTTCAGTGGTAACTTGATCCGAAGTTTCATGATCATCATCATTAGCTTCCTCTTCGGATGGTGTAGGCATCACGGGAACTTATTTCTATGATGTGCTATACTTCCCAATTCGGGAGAAGGTATAATTACCTCATCAAGTTCTACTTTCCTCCCAGTCACTTCTTTCGAGAGAAACTCCTTCTCTAGAAAGGACTCATTCTTGGCAACAAAGATTTTGCCCTCGAATCTGTGATAGAAGGTATACCCAATGGTTTCTTTAGGGTATCCTATGAAGATGCACTTCTCCGCTTTGGGTTCGAGCTTATCAGGCTGAAGCCTCTTGACTTAAGCGTCGCATCCCCAAACTTTAAGAAATGATAGCTTAGGTTTCTTACCAAACCATAATTCATACGGTGTCGTCTCAACGGATTTAGACGGTGCCCTATTTAAAGTGAATGCGGCTGTCTCTAATGCATAACCCCAAAAATATAGTGGCAAATCGGTAAGAGACATCATAGAACGCACCATATCCAATAAAGTACGATTACGACGTTCGGACACACCATTACGCTATGGTGTTCCAGGTGGCGTGAGCTGTGAAACAATTCCACATTGTCTTCAATGCATACCAAACTCGTAACTCAAATATTCACCTCCATGATCAGATCGTAGAAATTTAATTTTCTTATTACGATGATTCTCCACTTCACTCTGAAACTCCTTGAACTTTTCAAATGTTTCAGACTTGTGTTTCATTAAGTAAATATATCCATATCTACTCAAATCATTTGTGAAGGTAAGAAAATAACGATATCCACCGCGTGCTTCAACACTCATCGGACCACATACATCGGTATGTATTATTTCCAACAAGACACTTGCCCGCTCCATTGTTTTGAAAAACGGGGTTTTACTCATCTTACCATGAGGCATGGTTCACACGTCTCAAATGATTCATAATCAAGAGATTCCAAAAGTCCATCAGCATGGAGTTTCTACATGCGTTTTACACCAATATGACCTTAGCGGCAGTGCCACAAGTATGTGGTGCTATCATCATTAACTTTGCATCTTTTGGCATCGATATTATGAATATGTGTATCACTACGATCGAGATTCAATAGAAATAAACCATTCACAAGGGGTGCATGACCATAAAAGATATTATCCATATAAATAGAACAACCATTATTCTCTGACTTAAATGAATAACGGTCTCACAATAAACAAGATCCAGATATAATGTTCATGCTTAACGCAGGCACCAAATAACAATTATTCAGGTTCAAAACTAATCCCGAAGGTAAATGTAGAGGGAGCGTGCCGACGGCGATCACATCAACCTTGGAACCATTTCCGACGCGCATCGTCACCTCGTCCTTAGCTAGTCTCCGTTTATTCCGCAGCTCCTGTTTCGAGTTACAAATATTAGCAACCGAACCAGTATCAAATACCCAGGCGCTACTACAAGCACTAGTAAGGTACACATCAATAACATGTATATCAAATATACCTTTGTTGACGTTGCCAGCCATCTTATCTGCCAAGTACTTGGGGCAGTTCCGCTTTCAGTGACCATTCCCCTTGCAATAGAAGCACTCAGTCTCAGGTTTGGGTCCAGCCTTGGGTTTCTTCACGGGAGCGGCAACTGGCTTGCCATTCTTTTTGAAGTTCCCTTTCTTTGCCTTGCCTTTCTTCTTGAAACTGGTGGTCTTGTTGACCATCAACACTTAATGTTCTTTCTTGATTTCTACTCCGCGGCCTTAAGCATCGCGAAGAGCTCAGGGATCGTCTTTTCCATCCCTTGCATGTTATAGTTCATCACAAAGCTCTTGTAGCTTGGTGGCAGTGACTGGAGAACTCTGTCAATCGCTACTTCATCTGGAAGTCAATCGCTACTTCATCTGGAAGATTAACTCCCAACTGATTCAAGCGGTTGTAGTACCCAGAAATTTTTGAGTACATGCTCTCTAACGAAGCTGTTCTCCTCCATCTTACAGCTAAAGAACTTGTCGGAGGTGTCATACCTCTCAACCCAGGCATGAGCCTGAAATACCAATTTCAGCTCCTGGAACATCTCATATGCTCCGTGTTGCTCAAAACGTCTTTGGAGCCCCGGTTCTAAGCCGTAAAGCATGGCGCACTAAACTATCATGTAGTCATCACTTCTAGTCTACCAGACGTTCATAGCGTCTAGATTTTCGGGAGCGGGTGGATCACCTAGCGGTGCATCAAGGACATAAACTTTCTGTGCAGCAGTGAGGATAATCCTCAAATTACGGACCCAGCCCGCACAGTTGCTTCCATTATCTTTCAACTTTTTTTTCTCTAAGAACGCATTAAAATTCAAGGGAGCTACAACGCGAGCCATTGATCTACACCATAATTTTGCAAAGACATTAAGACTATGTTCATGATAATTGGTTCAATTAATCATATTACTAATGAACTCCCACTTAAATCAACATCCATCAAGTTGTCTAAGTGTTACATGATCCAAATCAACTAACCCATGTCCGATCATCACGTGAGATGGGGCAGTCATCAATCGTGAACATCTCCATGTTGATCATATCTACTATATGACTCATGTTCGACCTTTCGGTCCTCCGTGCTCCGAGGCCATGTCTGTACATGCTAGGCTCGTCAAGTTTAACCCAAGTATTCCGCATGTGTAAAACTGGCTTACACCCGTTGTATGCGAACGTAGAGTCTATCACACCCGATCATCATGAGGTGCTTCGAAACGACGAACTTTCACAACGGTGCATACATAGTGAGAACACCTTTGATCTTGAAATTAAGTGAATGGATCATCTTATAATGCTACCGTCGTCTAAGCAAAATAAGATGCATAAAAGATAAACATCACATGCAATCAATATGTGACATGATATGGCCATTATCATCTTGTGCTTTTGATCTCCATCTCCAAAGCACCGGCATGATCTCCATCATCACCATCATGACACCATGATCTCCATCATCGTGTCGTCACGTGGTTGTCTCCGCCAACTATTGCTTCTAGGACTATGGCTAACTCATAGTGATAAAGTAAAGCAATTACATGGCGTTTAATGATTGACACACATGTCATACAATAAATTAAAGACAACCCTATGGCTCCTGCCGGTTGCCGTACTCATCGACATGTAAGTCGTGAACCTATTACGAAACATGATCATCTCATACATCAACATATATCACATCACGTTTTGGCCATACCACATCACAATATGCCCTGCAAAAACAAGTTAGACGTCCACTACTTTGTTGTTGCAAATTTTACGTGGCTGCTATGGGCAACTAGCAAGAACCGTTCTTACCTACGCAAAGCCACAACGGTGATATACAAGTTGCCTTTTAACCTTCTACAAGGACCGCCCTTGTCAAATTAGATTCAACTAAAGTGGGAGAGACAGACACCCGCAAAGCCACTTTTATGCAATACAAGTTGCATGTCAGTCAGTGGAACCGGTCTCTTCTGCGAGGACAAGTAACGTTGGTCCAAGCCGCTTCATCCCACAATACCGCCGAATCCAAATAAGACAAAGGAAGTAAGCAATTTGAACATCAATGCCCACAACTACTTTGTGTTCTACTCGTGCAAATACATCTATGCATAGACCTAGCTCATGATGCCACTGATGGGGAACGTTGCATGAAAATCAAAAAAATTTCCTACGAAACACCCAAGATCTAATCTAGGAGATGCAAAGCAACGAGAGGGGAGTGTGTCTACATAACCTTGTAGACCGAAAGCGTTAGCATCGTAACGCGGTTGATGTAGTCGTACTCTTCACGATCCAATCGCGATCCAATCCGATCTAGTGCCGAACGGACGGCACCTCCGAGATTAGCACACGTTCAGATCGATGGCGTCCTCTCCATCATGATCCAGCAAGCAAGGGGGAGGAGGTAGATGATATCAGAACCAGCACGACGGTGTGGTGGTGGTGGTGGCAGCGGAATTCCGGCAGGGCTTCGCCAAGCGCTGACGGAACATGGAGGAGGAGTAACGGGAGCGAGACGGGGCAAGCGTGGAAGGGGTGGCTGCCCCCAACGCCTCCCCACCTTTATATAGGTGTGGATGGGGCTGGTGGCTTACCCTCCAAGCCCCTAGGGTCGTTGGTCAAGGGGGTGGAAGGAAATCCCTCCTTTTCTTTCCCCACCGATCGCTATGCCCCCTTTTTAGGGATCTTGATCTTATCCCTTCGGGATATGATCCTATTCCTTGTAAGGGGGGATCTTGGTGCACCTAGAACAGGGGTGTGGGGCCTTTCCCCACTACCCACGTTCATGTGGGTCCCCCCATGCAGGTGGGCCCCACTCTGGAACCTTCTAGAACCTTTCCGGTACAATACCGGAAAAAACCAAACTTTTTCCGTAACCCCGAAAACAACTTTCCATATATAAATCTTTACCTCTGGACTATTCCGGAGGTCCTCGTGATGTCCCAGATCCCATCCGGGACTCCGAACAACCTTCAGACTTTCCACTATTAATATCTCAATACTACCCTAGCGCTATCGAACGTTAAGCGTGCGACCCTATGGGTTCGAGAACATGTAGACATGACCGAGACTCCCCTCTGGTCAATAACCAATAGCGGTACCTGGATTCCCATATTGATTCCTACATATTCAACGAAGATCTTTATCGGTTGAACCACGATGTGGAGGATTCAGTTAATCCCGTATGCAATTCCCTTTGTCCGGCGATATGTTACTTGCTCGAAATTCGATCGTCGGTATCTCCATACCTAGTTCAATCTCGTTACTGGCAAGTCTCTTTACTCATTCCGTAATATAAGATCCCGTGACTAACTCATTAGCCACATTGCTTGAAAGATCTTTATGATGTTGTATTACCGAGAGGGCCCAGAGATATCTCTCCGTCATACGGAGTGACAAATCCCAGTCTCGATCCATGCAACACAACAGACACCTTCGGAGATACCTGTAGAGCACCTTTATGATCACCCAGTTACGAGGTGACGTTTGATAGCACACAAGGCATTCCTCCGGTATCCGGGAGTAGCATGATCTCATGGTCGAAGGAACAGATACTTGACATGAAGAATGCTGTAGCAAATAACTAAACGATCTGATGCTAAGCTTACGGTTTGGTCTTGTCCATCAAATCATTCTCCTAATGATGTGATCCCGTTATCAAATGACAACTCATGTCTATGGTTAGGAAACCTTAACCATCTTTGATCAACGAGCTAGTCTAGTAGAGGCTCACTAGGGACACGGTGTTGTCTATGTATTCACACATGTATTTAAGTTTCCGGTCAATACAATTCTAGCATGAATAATAAACATTTATCATGAACAAGGAAATATGATAATAACCAATTTATTATTGCCTCTAGGACATATTTCCAACAAATATATCTCGGAATGGCTATGGAAATGCCATAATAGGTAGGTATGGTGGCTGTTTTGAGGAAGATAGAAGGAGGCTTATGTGTGATAGAGCGTATCATATCACGGGGTTTGGATGCACCGATGAAGTTTGCACCGACTCTCGATGTGAGAAAGGGCAATGCACGGTACTGAAGAGGCTAGCAAATTGCGGAAAGGTGAGAGTGCGTATAATCCATGGACTCACATTAGTCATAAAGAACTCACATACTTATTGCGAAAGTTTATTAGCCCTCGAAGCAAAGTACTACTACGCATGCCCCTAGGGGGATAGATTGGTAGGAAAAGACCATCGCTCATCCCCGACCGCCACTCATAAGGTAGACAATCAATAATAAATCATGCCTCAACTTCTTAGCATAACGACAGATCATACGTGCATGCTTCGGGAATCACAAACCTTAACACCAATATTCTTACTAAACCACAATTATCTACTAGCACCTCCCACATATTACCATCTTAATATCACAAAACTATTGCAAGGAATCAAACTTATCATATTCAGTGATCTACATGAAAGTTTTTATTATATCCCTCTTGAATACCTATCATATTAGGACCAAATTCATAACCCGTGCATATTACCATTGCTATTTATTATACTCTCAAAAAGATATAAGTGAAGCATGAGAGTTCAACTATTTCTTTAAAATATAACCACCGCCATGCTCTAAAAGGTATAAGTGAAGCACTAGAGCAACTGCCTAGCTCAAAACATATAAGTGAAGCACATAGAGTATTCTAACAAATCACGAATAATGTGTGTCCCTCTCAAAAAGGTGTGTTCAGCAAAGATGATTGTGGCAAACTAAAAAGCAAATAAAATCAAGCAAACTATAGCACAAGACGCTCCAAGTAAAACACATATCATGTGATGAATAAAAATATAGCTCCAAGTGATATACCGATAGATTGTAGACGAAAGAGGGGATGCCATCCGGGGCATCCCCAAGCTTAGACGCTTGAGTCTTCCTTGAATATTACCTTGGGGGTGCCTTGTGCATCCCCAAGCATAGGCTCTTCACGCTCCTTATTCCTTTATCCATCGTAGTCTCACCCAAAACTTGAAAACTTCAGCACACAAAACTCAACAGAAACCTAGTGAGATCCGTTAGTATAACAAATAAATCTTAAACTTTAGGTACTGTTGTAAATTGATTCATATTTAATATTGGCATAATGCTACTGTACTCCAACTTCCCCATGGCTCATACCCCCCGATACGATCCATAGATTCATCAAAATAAGCAAACTATGCAACAAAAACAGAATCTGTCTAAAACAGAACAGTCTGTAAAGATCTATTTAAAAACCATACTTCTGTAACTCAGAAAATTCTGAAAAATTAGGACAACGTAAAAAATTCATATAAAATACTTTGTAAAAAATTCAGATTTTTCTGACACTCCAGTACATAACTACAAATCAAATACTGGACACAAAACTTTCTGTTTTCCAAACAGCATCAATTATACTATCATCCAAATCATCCCAAAGGCATTACTTGGCACAAACACTAATTTAAAGATAAAAACACAATAATAACAGAGGCTACAATTGTGTAAACACACAAAAACAGAAAGTAAAACAAAAATTAAAGATACATATTGGGTTGCCTCCCAAGAGGCGCTATTGTTTTATGCCCCTAGCTAGGCATAATGCATAGTTTCAAGTATTGTCATCCTTCAAATTAATTCCATAGGTGGCCCTCATAATATATTCATATGGTGGCTTAATTCTCTTTCTAGGGAAGTGTTCCATCCCTTTCTTTAATTGGAATTGAAATCTTATATTACCTTCTTTCATATCAATAATAGCACCTATGGTTCGTAGGAAAGGCCTACCAAGTATTATAGGATCGGACAAGACGGATTGCATTCAATATCAAGCACAATAAAATCCACGGGCACATAATTCCTATTTGAAAGAATATGCACATCATTTATTCTACCCAATGGTTTTTTAATGGTGGAATCCGCTAGATGTAAATTAAGGGAACAAGCATCCATATCGGTGAGACCTAGCACGTCACATAAAGATTTTGGTATAGTAGAGACGCTAGCACCTAGATCACACAAAGCATTGCATTCATAATCTTTGGTTTTAACTTTCATAGTAGGTTCCCATTCATCATGTAATTTTCTAGGAATTGAAACTTCCAACTCAAGCTTTTCTTCATGAGCTTTTATCATAGCTTGTACAATATGTTTAGTAAAAGCTTTATTTTGTTCATAGGCATTAGGTGAATTAATCATGGTTTGCAACAAAGAAATACATTCAACTAAAGAGCAATTATAATAATTAAAGTCCTTGTAATCCAAAGTAGTGGGCACATCACTATTTAAAGTTTTGACCTCTCCAAACCCACTTTTATCATTTTTATCATTAAGATCATCACCCTCCAAATAATTGGGACGCCTTCTAGCTAAATTTGAATCATCTCCAGTCCCTTTTTCATCAAGTTTTATATTACTAAATAGGGATTCAATAGATGAGACACCAATCATTTTAATATCTTCATCATTACTACGATAGAAACCGGGTGGAATAGCTTTTTCCAGGAATTCTCGCTTAGCTCTCAACCTAGCGGTTCTTTCTTTACTTTCATTAATGGAGACATAGATAGATTTAATAGACTCATTTATATCATGCTTGGGTGGCAAAATTTTAATTTTGAGAGTTTCAACATCATGAGCTATTCTATCCATGCTCCTAGCCATGTCATCAACTTTATTCAATTTTTCTTCTACCATAGCATTGAAAATCTTTTGAGAATTTATAAATTCTTTAATATTACTTTCAAGATCAGAGGGTATCCTATTATTATTATATGAATTACCATAGGAATTACCATAGTTATTAGAGGAATTTTCGGGAAACGGCCTAGGATTGAAATTACCCCTATAAGCATTGTTGTTGGAATTATTTCTAGAAACGAAATTCACATCAATAGCATCATTATTTTGCTCATTCAAAGTAAACAATGGAACATCATTAGGATCAATATGAGCACTTTTACTAGCAACCAATTTCATAAGAGCATCCATCTTATCACTCAAAGTATTAATTTCTTCGACAGAATTTACCTTCTTACCAGTTGGAGTTCTTTCAGTGTGCCATTGAGAATAATTTGTCATAATATTATCAAGGAGTTGTGTAGCTTCTCCCAATGTAATTTCCATAAAAGTACCACCTGCGGCAGAGTCTAAAAGATTTCTAGAAACAAAGTTTAGTCCCGCATAATTTTTTTGTATGATCATCCATAAGCTTAAACCATGAGTGGGGCAATTTCTTATCATTAATTTCATTCTCTCCCAAGATTGTGCAACATGTTCATGCTCGAGTTGCTTAAAATTGATAATTTGATTTCTTAGAGAAATAATCTTAGTGGGAGGAAAATACTTGGCAATAAAAGCATCCTTACACTTATCCCAAGAATCAATACTATTTCGAGGCAAGGATGAAAACCAAGTTTTAGCACGATCTCGTAGTGAGAACGGAAATAATTTCAATTTAACAATATCATTATCCATATCTTTCTTCTTTTGCATATCACAAAGTTCACCGAAAGTATTAAGATGGGATGCATCATCTTCATTAGGACTACCAGAAAATTGTTCTTTCATAACAAGATTAAGTAAATCAGCATTAATGTCACACGACTCTGCACTAGTGGCGGGAGGAGAAATTGGAGTACTAATGAAATCATTATTAGTAGTATTGGAAAAGTCACACAATTTTGTGTTCTCTTGAGACATAGCGACAAAGCAAGCAAACTAGCAAACAAAAAATATTTGTGTTTTTGTAAAATTGTTTTAGAAGTGGGGGAGATGAAAACGAGAGGCAACTGCAAATAAAAGGCGAATGAAAATAAGAGCAAGTAGATGATAGTTTGTGCGAAGTTACTTGATAGGTTTTGGTGATGTCTCCCCGGCAACGGCGCCAGAAATTCTTCCTGCTACTTGTGAACTGCGTTTAGGATTTCCCCAAAGAGGAGAGGATGATGCAGTACAGTAGCGATAAGTATTTCCCTCAGTTAAGAACCAAGGTTATCAATCCAGTAGGAGAACCACACAGAACCTCGTTAGCGGCACCTACACACACAAAAGCAAACACTTGCACCCAACGCAAATAAGAGGGTTGTCAATCCCCTTAGCGGTCACTTGCAAGGATTAATTCTGATAGTGATAGATAGAAAAGTAAATTGCAAAAGAAAATAAAAGTAGATAAATTGCAGCAAGGTATTTTTGGATTTTAATATATGATAAAAGTAGACCCGGGGGACATAGTTTTCACTAGAGGCTTCTCTCTCGAACACATAGCATACGGTGGGTAAACAAATTACTGTTGGGCAATTGATACAAAAGCGCATAGTTATGACGATATTCAAGGCAATGATCATGTATATAGGCATCACGTCCGAGACAAGTAGACCGACTCCTGCCTGCATTCTACTACCATTACTCCACCCATCGACCGCTATCCAGCATGCATCTAGGGTATTAAGTATAAAACAGAGTAACGCCTTAAGCAAGATGACATGATGTAGACAAAGTAAACTGAAGCAATATGATTAAACCCCATCTTTTATCCATAATGGCAACAATACAAATACGTGTCTTGTCCCTTTCTGTCACTGGGATATAGAACACCGCAAGATTGAACCCATCACAAAGCACCTCTCCCATTGCAAGATAAATCAATCTAGTTGGCCAAACCAAACGGATAGATTGAAGAGAAATACAAAGCTATAACAATCATGCATAAAAGAGTTCAGAGAAGACTCAAATATTTCTCATGAATAATCTGATCATAAACCCACAATTCATCAGATCCCAACAAACACGCCGCAAAAGAAGATTACATCGAATAGAACTCCAAGAACATCGAGGAGAACATAGTATTGAAGATCAAAGAGAGAGAAGAATCCATCTAGCTACTAGCTATGGACCCGTAGGTCTGTGGTAAACTACTCACACATCATTGGAAGGGCAGCAAGGTTGATGTAGAAGCCCTCCGTGATCGATTCCCCCTCCGGCAGAGTACCGGAAAAGGCCTCCAGATGGGATCGCGGAAGAACAGAGGCTTGTGGCGGCGGAAAGGTTTTCTCTTGTCTTTATGGTATATTGGGAATATTTTGGAATTTATAGCGCTGGAATTAAGTCAAGAGGTTCCACGAGGGGCCCACAAGCCTGGTGGCCGCGCCTACCCCACTGGGCGCGCCCTCCGGCTTGTCGCTCCCTCGTGACTCTTCTGGTCTTCTCCCGAAGCTTCTAGGGTCCCTTCTGGTCTAGAAAAAATTAATCCAAAGTTTTTTCTTCGTTTGGACTCCGTTTGATAATGATTTTCTGAAAAGGCAAAAACAGGCAAAAAACAGGAACTGGCACTGGGCACTAGGTTAATAGGTTAGTCCCAAAAAATGATACTCCCTCCATTCCACAATGTAGTGCGCCCGCGCTTCCCGAGATATAAGTTTGACCATAAATTTAACCAACAAGACTGACTGCGGCGGGAGCAAAAATTATACCACTGAATCGTATCGAAATAGCGAATTCAGTGGTATAATTTTTGCTCCCGCCACAGTCGGTCTCGTTGGTTAAATTTATGGTCAAACTTAGATCTCGGGAAGCGTGGGCGCACTACATTGTGGAATGGAGGGAGTATATAATTACATATAAAACATCCAAGATTGATACTATAATAGCATGGTACAATAAAAAATTATAGATACGTTGGAGACGTATCAATCTCTACCACCGCATTCTATTCCACCTATAGTGCTATATCCATGGCTCACGCTCATGTATTGCGTGAAGTTGAAAATGTTGAAGCGCGTTAGAAGTATGATCCAACTGCCTGGTTTAACACCAGGGTGCTCATGATTTATATTTATGCGGTGAAGGCGGAGTCATGCCATGCTAATATGCTAAAATGAGTGGGGATAACATTCGTTAAGGATCGTATTTTGAAAGCTTAATGATTATGCTTCTTATATTCATGGATATTATTATGTTGATGTTGTTACTTCATCGTTTCTCAATATTTATACTGTAAAGAGTGTTAGAGTTGTGTCGAATATTATTGTACAAGGTAGGTTACAGTTGGACTCTGAGTCGTACGGTGTGTAGACATGATATGGAGTCGTGTCTAAGTAGGACACTTGTATCCTAGGCCTCCCGGCGCCCACTTTAGCACACCTGCAGGCTCCCCGTGAGCATCTCCGCTATTCCCCTTGTCTCTCTCTCTCTCTCGTTCGACCCGTAGACGCCGCCTCCATCGTGCCCGAACGCGCCACCGCGGAGCTCGTCGCCAGCGAGTCTCCGGTGACCATTTGGTCACGGGCTCGTGCCCGTTAGATTCGCCGCGCCGCGTAGGCCTCGCCTAGCCACTTATTTTGCTCACGCGCGCACCGTAGCATCGAGCCCGAGCTCCACCCGAAGTCGCTGCCGCCCGCCGTCGTCGCCCCGCCCGATTCCGGCCGCCTTAGCCGCTGAGACCACCTCCAACAGACGCGGCGCGAAGTGGCCGTTCCAGAGAGCCCGACCGCGCCCGATTTGGTGCCCCGTAGAACGATTCCGAGCTCGCCGGAGTTCGGCCGCCGCGGAAGAGCACTCCGGCGCGACTCCGGTTGCCGTCGCCGACGTGGCGCTGATGTGGCAGCCGCGGGCCCCACCGCTGAGCCACTGCCACTGGGTCCCGCTGACCCGTTGACCTGGTCCACCCGCTCACTGGGCGGCCCCATGTCACTGACATGCGGGCCCCGCCAAAATTAAATGATTTTATAAATAAATAAAACGTTAATTAATCGGTTAATTAAATCAAATAACTAATTAGCCACTGACAACTCGGTCCCACCAGCTAATTAACCTATTTAACTAAATTAACTACTGTTAAGTCTAAACAGTCACTGACCAGTGGGACCCACTGGTCAGGTTTGACTCTGGTCAGCCGGGTTTGACCCGCTGACGTCACACTGACGTCATGATGACGTCACCAAACACTGTTTTGGATAATTCGAATTTAATAAATAAAATAATTCCAGAAAATGATTAAAACTTTGAAAAATCATATAAAATAAACCGTAACTCGGATCAAAATAATTTATATATGAAAAACGATCAGAAAAATATGAAGAATCCGAATATGCCATCCACATACCTGCCACACCCCTCTAACATACTGAACATGGAACCGTCCCCTCCGGTTCAGTGTACCGATAATCCCCCGGAGCTGGGAGAACACTCCCGGATAAATTCCCGCTCCGGCTAACTTGCGTAGTGCTGCATCAGAACACCCCTAGCACTGCATGTAGACATGTCATGCATCCCTGTTGCATTGTTTGCTGTGTATTTATTATTTCTTCCCCCTCCTTCTCTCCCGATAGACCCCGAGACCGCCGACAACACTGCAGAGTACGACTACGTCGTCGATGACCAGACCCCTTCAGCAGAGCTTCCAGGCAAGCAAACCCCCTTGATCATCCAGATATCGCCTACTCTCTCTCTTATGCTTCCATTAGTATTTCTTCTGTTGTTGTTCCGATAGCTCCTATTCTGGTGCATAGCCTGTTTTCATCGCCTGCTGTTGATACCTACCTGATATCCCATGATGCTTAGTTAGTTATGCTATTGATTCATCTGTGGCCCTTCACCCTTGTCCGTATGCCATGCTTGTTACCGGGCCGTGATCACTCTGGGTGATGATCACGGAAATGTTTACATATTGCAATACTTAAACTGTTAAAGTCGGGCTGGCCCCAAGGGTTCCCGCGAGTGAATAATATTAAAGACGGGTCGGCTCCAAGAGCACCCGCGAGCCGTGTGTTATCAAGTCGGAACGACAGGAACCCTGTTCGTCTCTACGAGTTACTAAACACGCCTAACGGATTTGGGTATTTGATCTGAGTTGGCCACTGGCCTATACGCACTACCACCACGTGGGATAATGGTTATGGGACCCTCTACGTCGTATGTATCAGCCGAAAGTTCTTCAGATGTCACAGCTCAGATATGCGGGCTGATTGTTGGGGTGGGCTGGTTACATCACTTGTGTATACAGTGTCGCGCCTAGGCCCCGACCACCCACGCAACGTGCAGGAGTGCAAAGGGCGATGGCCCAAGACCCCTTTGCACTTAGGATTTAGACCGGCGTTTGACCTCTCTGCTGAGCCTAGGTAGGACTGCGTCGTGTCGATCACCCGAGGCCGGGCATTACACAGCAAGTGTGTCCGGCCAGATGTGATCGACCGTGTTGGGTAACAGTAGTGAACCCCTGCAGGGAAGTTATCTATTCGAATAGCCGTGTCCACGGTAACAGGACGCTCAGAGTTGTATCTTGATCTGCTACAACTACAAATGGATACTGTTACACTATTAAACTATTGCTACTGCTCTCGGGATCACTTTCTCGCAGGGTAGTCGAGGAAGGATCCCAGGGCATTACTAAAATATGATTGGTTCTGTATTATCTTGCTCTACTCTCTTCTAATGCTGCAAGAAATGCTTCAAGATGCTAGTATTCGATAGGCTAGGCCTCTTCCCCTCTGTTCCAGTATTTCTGCAGTTTAGTCCAAAGATATAGCCCCATTCCTTTGATACCGATGCATACTTAGTATAGTTCTGATGTCAGTCTTGCGAGTACTTTGGATGAGTACTCACGGTTTCTTTGCTACTTCTTTTTCCCCATACCCGGTTGCTGCGATCAGACGACGGAGCCCAGGTGCAGGAGATCCCCGGAGGTGCCTACTACGACATGGAGATCCCCGACGACCAGGAGTAGTTCGGAGGCCCTAGGCAGGAAGCCTTCGCCTTTCGATCAGTGTCGCTGTTTGTGCTAGCCTTCTTAAGGCAAACTTGACTAACTATGTCTGTACCCAGATATTATTTGTGTGTATGACTTACGTATTCGGGTCCTTGTGACCCCTGGTTTGTAATATGAAGATTTATGTTTAAATTTGAGTTTAGAGTTGTGTTGTGATATCTTCCCGCGAGTCTATGATCTCGAGCGTGCACGTTTGCGTGTATGATTAGTGCACGGTCGATCAGGGGCGTCACAAGTTGGTATCAGAGCCGATTGCCTATAGGAAGCCCCGTTCCGATTCCTTGGTCGAAGTTGAGTCTAGTTGTTGAAAAAACTATTTTACTAACAGTGCTGTGTGGCTTACGGGCCCATGATGCACATGGATGGGATTAGGATCTTTTATTCCTCTTCCTTACTCTGGGATTCTACTTTCTCTTCTATTCGGGTTAAAATTTTACTAACTCTGACTCTAGGTTCTCGTGATCACATCCACCCGGAGCTTTGATTATCTGCAAATTACTTCCTTGATATGCACGATGCAAGAATTCACTCACTGTCATTTGACAATCTTGAAATTTCCTCTGTTTCAGATGGATCGTTTGTTTCCGCCGCGCCCTGCGACGCAGCTTGTGCTTCGCACTTGGGCTCGTGATGCCCCTGGTTTTCTAGCTGTCCTGATCGCCCTCCTGACCAGATTGGGCTACCGCTGGTACCCCGAGTACATGGTTTATGAGGATTTCCACGAGTTCAATCAGGAGCAGTACAATGCTGATGTTCGTATCTTCGATCAGCAGAACGACTCCGCCACTGAGTTGCACACTTTTCACGGTATTGGCGTGATGATTGATATGGCAGTCCATGACGCTGCCCATTCTGATATCGCACGTCTTCGTGGCGAGCATAGTCGCTTGGATGACTCCGAGTTCCGATACATCCCGTATGCCCCTGCTGGAGATGCTACTGGATACTACACAGCTGTCTGTGCCCCTTACGAGCGACGTCGATATGACCCGCAGGTTTTGATTCAGTGCACTCAGGCTCTGGATCGCACTGCCCGGGCTCTCGCCGTCGAGTTGTTTGCCACTCGAGCACGTCTCTACGATGCTATGACATAGTTGCTACCAGCTGTTCGTGCAGGGATACATCCAGAGTATGTCCTTTACCCGCGCAGGACTCAGATGCCGGCAGGTATCGATTGGCCTGCTGCTGGAGGTCACACACCAGCACGTGGACCTCTTCTCCCCGTTCGAGACCGGGTTCTGCATCAGAGTGCACACGGAGAGCAGGACTTTTCTGCCATGAGCACTCATCGTCCGGACCTGCAGTTACCCCGTTTCAGTGGTTTTCCCTGACGTTGATGTAGCCTTTGCTATGTCTCGTTGTTGTATTCCTCACCGCGTGCCTGCGCGCCGCCTAGTATGTCTAGCTGTTTAATTTTGCGAACTTATGCTGTCCGTGTGTAACCGACTCTGTGTATGGATCTGTATGTCTTAATTGACTACTGTTATGTATCTATTGCACTACTTATTCATTGTCGTGTTACATCATGTTTATCTCTAAACACTTGCAGTTGTTTTACTAAACTACCCCCTGATAAATTTTAGCAGGATGGTTAGACCAGGTGGTCATGACCGTGGTGCCAACGATCCACCACCGCCAGACTATATGGCAGCTATGATGCAACAATTCGAGCTGAACCGCCAGTTCATGGTTGGAATCATGGCTCAGTTTCCACAACAGAACCAGAATGCTCAGAATCTGCAACCTGCCCCAATAACTCTGCAGGACTTTGTGCGTCTCAGCCCTACTATTTTCCGCAACTCTGAACAGCCACTGGATGCTGACGACTGGCTTCGCGACATCGCCTACGAAATGGAGTCTGCCAATGTCGCCCCTGACAGCCTTGTCACTTTCGCGTCCTACTTTTTGAAGGGCCCCACTGCTCAATGGTGGGACACCCACAGGCGTTCACTACCTGCTGGGACAGTCATTACCTGGATCGAGTTTCAGATTGCTTTCCGTGCCCGTTACATTCCTCAGGGAATCATGGACCGGAAGAAGACAGAGCTTCGCAACCTCACTCAGGGCAATAGGACTGTCGAAGCTTATCAGCGTGAATTCCTTAACCTGTCCCGCTACGCTGAAGAAGACATAGCCACTGATGCTCGTAGATAGGAGAAGTTCCGTAATGGACTCCACCCAGACCTCAAGCTTGCACTTGCTGCTCAAGACTTCACCGACTTTGCCACCCTCGTGAATAAGGCTATCCTGGTTGAGACTGCTCAGATGGAGCACAAAGAGTCGCAGAAGCGCTATCGTGATGTTGGCTCATCCTCGAGCTCAACGCAGAAGCGTCGAGTCTGGATTCCTCACAACGTGTATCGTCCAGCTGCCCCTGCGTTAAGGCCTTCCTATGCTGCACCCCGTCTGCCTCCTCCACCACCGAGGCAGCCAAGAGCTCAAGCTGCTCCACCACGTACTGCTCCTCTTCGTCCTGAAGATGGTCTGTGTTTCAAGTGTCGCCGCCCAGGTCACCTTGCCAAGGACTACCACCAGAATCAGAATCAGTTGGCACTTCCTCACGTTGGCCGTGGCAATGGTCGTGGTAACAATCAGACCCGCAACTATAATACTGGGTCTTCTGCTTATGGACGTGGACAGGCTTACCACGTTGACATTGAAGAAGTTCAGGATCAACCTGATACTGTGATGGGTACCCTTCTCATTAACTCAGTACCCGCTTCTGTTTTATTTGATTCAGGAGCATCGCATTCATTCATGTCAGAAGCATTTGCATTATCACATGACATTGCATTTGAAAAGATGAACATACCAATAGTTGTCCGCACCCCTGGAGGCCATTCTCAAACCTCCATGATGGCACATAATGTCACTATCGAAATCAAAGGATTGGAATTCCTTGTTTCACCCATCATTTTAAATTCTTCCAATATAGACCACATTCTGGGGATGGATTGGTTGAAAGCTCACATTGCTTCAATCAATTGTGCCACCAAAGTCGTCCAACTCCTTCACCCCTCCGACGAGATAGTGAACTATACCGCCTGAGTTACCCGGAATGCCGAAGCTCAGATATATGCTCTGAATGCTTTGAACGCTTCACCTCTTGAGGTAATTGAGAACATTCCAGTCATTCGCGATTTTCCGGACGTCTTTCCAGAAGAACTTCCAGGAATACCCCCTGTTAGAGCTGTCGAATTCGTCATCGACTTGAAACCAGGCACTACTCCCATTGCTAAACGTCCCTATAAGATGCCGCCACATGAACTCCTTGAGCTTAAGGAGGAAATCGACAAATCTCTTCGTAAAGGCTTCATTCGTCCAAGTTCCTCTGCCTGGGGAGCACCTTCTCTCTTTGTTAAGAAGAAGGATGGAACGAACCGATTGGTCCAGGACTATCGGCCTATTAACCAAGCAACAATCCAGAACAAATATCCACTTCCCCGGATCAACGATCTTTATGATCAACTTGCTGGATCCTCTGTGTTCTCTAAACTCGACTTAAGGTTGGGTTACCATCAGATCCGAGTTCGTAAAGAGGATATCCCGAAGACCGCCTTCGTTACTCGTTATGGATCATACGAGTACACCGTCATGTCCTTCGGATTAACTAATGCTCCAGCAACCTTCTCTCGATTGATGAACTATATCTTCATGGACTACCTCGACAAATTCGTCATGGTCTATTTGGATGATATCCTTATAATTTCCAAGAATGAAGAAGAACACGCCGAACATCTTCGGCTTGTATTGGAGAGACTTCGAGAACATCAACTGTATGCCAAATTTTCCAAGTGCGAATTCTGGTTATCTAAGGTGACCTATCTTGGTCATGTGATTTCCAAAGATGGCATTGCTGTTAACCCAGAACGAGTTCAGGCTATTCTTGACTGGACTCCTCCGCAAACTGTTAAGCAAGTCAGAAGTTTTCTCGGTCTTGCTAGCTATTGCCGCCGTTTCGTCGAGAACTTCTCCAAAATTGCTAAGCCACTGACTGACTTCCTCCACAAAGGCAAGAAGTTTGAGTGGACGGAAAAGTGCCAAGAAAGTTTTCAGACATTTAAAGATAAGTTGACATCTGCCCCAGTGCTAGCTCCCCCTGATTCCCGCAAGGACTTTGTGATATATTGCGACGCATCCCGTCAAGGATTAGGCTGTGTCCTAATGCAAGAGCGCAAGGTGATTGCTTATGGCTCTCGTCAGTTGCGTCCTCACGAAGATAAATATCCCACACATGATCTCGAGTTAGTAGCAGTTATCTATGCTCTGAAGCTGTGGCGACATTACCTTCTTGGTAATCCTTGCGAGATATACACGGACCACCAAAGTCTGAAATATTTGTATACCCAACCAGATTTGAACCTCCGCCAACAAAGATGGCTCGAGACAATAGCTGACTATGACATGGATATTTCCTATACCCCTGGCAAGGCTAATGTAATGGCCGATGCTTTGAGTCGCAAGTCTTATTGCAACAACCTCACGGTTCAGCAAGCACAACCCCTTCTTTATGAAGAACTTCGCAAGTTGAACCTTCACATTGTTCCTCAGGGTTATCTCAGTACCCTGGTTGTTGAACCGGACCTCGAGTGCAACATCAAGACAAGGCAGAAATATGACTCTGAAGTCGAAAAGATTAAGAAATACCTCTCTCAGGGAAATTCTTCGTTCTACCATGTTGATGATGGTGCCTTGTTCTTCAAAGGCCGCCTAGTGGTCCCCAGAAAGCACAACCTGGACTCTCGTTCGGATGTTATGAAAGAAGCACATGATACCCCTTTGTCAATTCACCCGGTAGCACCAAGATGTACCAAGACATTCGACAGAGATACTGGTGGCCTGATATGAAGCGAGACATTGCTCGCTATGTTGCTGAGTGTGACGTTTGCCGTCGCATCAAAGCGGAACATCAAAGGCATGCTGGAACTCTGCAACCACTTGCTATTCCTGAATGGAAATGGGACAAGGTCGAAATGGATTTCATTACTGGTTTTCCCAGATCACGGAAGGGTCATGATGCTATTTTTGTCATCATTGACCGTTTCTCAAAGGTTGCTCACTTTCTGCCAGTCAAGGAGACAATCACTGCTAGTCAGTTAGTAGACTTGTATGTTTCCAGAATTGTGTCACTCCACGGTGTTCCGTTGGAGATCAGCTCAGACCATGGCAGCCTCTTTACATCAAGATTTTGGAACAGTTTCCAAGAGGCTATGGGAACTCATCTGTCCTTCAGCACCGCTTTTCACCCCCAGTCCCAGGGACAAGTTGAACGAGTCAATCAAGTGCTTGAAGATATGCTTCGATCTTGTGTCATCTCATTCGGTAAGAAATGGGAGGAATATCTCCTATATGCTGAATTCTCATACAACAATAGCTATCAAGCTAGTTTGAAGAAGGCACCCTTTGAAGTTCTCTATGGACGTAAGTGCCGAACCACTCTGAATTGGTCAGAAACTGGGGAACGGCCACTCTTCGGTCCGGATATTATCCAACAAGCTGAAGAACAAGTCCGCATTGTCCGTGAACATTTGAAAGTTGCTCAGTCTCGTCAGAAGAGCAATTATGACCGAAAACAACAGGTAATGGTCTATCAACCTGGCGAACAAGCTTACCTTCGCGTCACTCCGATGAAGGGCACTCATCGATTTGGAATCAAGGGCAAGTTAGCTCCTCGCTACATTGGCCCGTTCCGTATCCTCGCCCGATGTGGAGAAGTGGCATATCAATTGGAACTGCCGCCGAACCTTTCTCAAGTTCATGACGTCTTTCATGTGTCGCAACTCCGTCGCTGCTTTAAGGATCCTATCCGAGCAGTGGATCATGAAATGCTTGAGCTGCAAGAGGATCTTTCTTATCAAGAGTATCCAATCCGCATTCTTGATCAAGCTGAACGTCGAACTCGTCAGAAGGCAATCAAGTTCCTTAAAGTTCAGTGGTCGAATCATTCCGAAGATGAATCCACTTGGGAACGCGAAGATCGTCTTCGTTAAGAATACCCCGCTCTCTTTCAGCCTACCTCTTAATTCTCGGGACGAGAATTTCTTTTAGAGGAGGAGAATTGTAACACCCCATGTATTAGCAACAGTAAACACCCTTTTGATTATGCCAAGTCATCATGATTAACAGTGCTTGTTCATCATTTAAATCATATCTCATTTCAAATTCCAGTTCTAATTGAAATTCAAATATAAAGTGAATTTAAAAGTTGTTCAAATTTGAAAAACTAAAATGTTCATTAAATAGCAAATAATCCATAACTAATTGTGTTAAGAAAAACATCACTAAAAATCACTAGAGGACTCTATCATCCAAAAACAGCACCAAACAACAATATTTAATCCCATTTTATTTAATTAAAATTAAAAGGAAATCATTAGTCCCCAAACCTTTTTCTGGCAGTGACATAAATCGCATTGTATTTATTTGGGCAGGATTCATATTTTACAAAATTGAATTAGAGCTAAAAGAAAATACAAAACAGTAACCAGAAACAGAAAACAGAAAAAGATAGAAAGAAAAGAAAAAGGCCGCAGCACCTCGGCCTAAGTCACCCGCGCGGCCCAGCCCACCTCGCCACCTCCTTCTCCCTCGCACTGCTCACCCCCTCTCGCCCGCTGTCGAGCGCGGGCGTGCCTACACACCGGCCCCCCTCTCTCCCTGGTCGACAACGCACCGCGCGCGCCCGCCCCTGCCCGGTTAACTCTCCCCCGACCCCGTGGACGAACCCTAGCCACCCCACTCCCTCTCCCTCGTTCCCTCTCATCTCACCCGAGCGCCGCCATGGGCGTTCTCCGCTGAGCACATGGCCACCGTGCCCCAATCGTCGCCGCGACGTGTCCACCGCCCTCCCCGACCTCGACTACGCCCTCTGCCCCGACTGCTTGGAGCTCGGAGCCGCTGCAACGTCGCCGGCGTCGTCATCTTCAACCTACGAGCACCCGCGTCGCCGCCGTCGATTCGTCGCCGTCCAGCCTCCCTGCGCCCACTTTAGCACACCTGCAGGCTCCCCGTGAGCATCTTCGCTTTTCCCCTCGTCTCTCTCTCTCTCTCTCGTTCGACCCGTAGACGCCGCCTCCATCATGCCCGAACGCGCCACCGCGGAGCTCGTCGCCGGCGAGTCTCCGGTAACCATTTGGTCATGGGCTCGTGCCCGTTAGATTCGCCGCGCCGCGTAGGCCTCACCTAGCCACTTATTTTGCTCGCGCGCGCACCGTAGCATCGAGCCCGAGCTCCACCCGCAGTCGCCGCCGCCCGCCATCGTCGCCCCGCCCGATTCCGGCCGCCTTAGCCGCTGAGACCACCGCCAATGGACCCGGCGCGAAGTGGCCATTCCAGAGAGCCCGGCCGCGCCCGATTTGGTGCCTCGTAGAACGATTCCGAGCTCGCCGGAGTTCGGCCGCCGCGGAAGAGCACTCCGGCGTGACTCTGGTGGCCGTCGCCGACATGGCGCTGACGTGGCAGCCGCGGGCCCCACCGCTGAGCCACTACCACTAGGTCTCGCTGACCCGTTGACCTGGTCCACCCGCTGACTGAGCGGCCCCATGTCACTGACATGCGGGCCCCGCCTAAATTAAATAATTTTATAAATAAATAAAACGTTAATTAATCAGTTAATTAAATTAATTAACTAATTAGCCACTGACATCTGGGTCCCACCTGCTAATTAACCTATTTAACTAAATTAACTACTGTTAAGTGTAAACAGTCACTGACCAGTGGGACCCACTGGTCAGGTTTGACTCTGGTCAGCCGGGTTTGACCCACTGACGTCACACTGACGTCATGATGATGTCACCAAACACTGTTTTGGATAATTCGAATTTAATAAATAAAATAATTCCAGAAAATTATTAAAACCTTGAAAAATCATATAAAATAAACCGTAACTCGGATGAAAATAATTTATATATGAAAAACGATCAGAAAAATATGAAGAATCCGAATGCGCCATCCACATACCTGCCACACCCCTCTAACATACTGAACATGGAACCGTCCCCTCCGGTTCAGTGTACCGATAATCCCCCGGAGCTGGGAGAACACTCCCGGATAAATTCCCGCTCCGGCTAACTTGCGTAGTGCTGCATCAGAACACCCCTAGCATTGCATGTAGACATGTCATGCATCCCTGTTGCATTGTTTGCCGTGTATTTATTGTTTCTTTCCCCTCCTTCTCTCCCGATAGACCCCGAGACTGCCGACGACACTGTAGAGTACGACTACGTCGTCGACGACTAGACCCCTTCAGCAGAGCTTCCAGGCAAGCAAAACCCCCTTGATCATCCAGATATCGCCCACTCTCTCTCTCTCTCTCTTATGCTTGCATTAGTATTGCTTCTGTTGTTGTTCCGATAGCTCCTATTCTGGTGCATAGCCTGTTTTCGTCGCCTGTTGTTGATACCTATCTGATATCCCATGATGCTTAGTCAGTTATGCTATTGATTCATCTGTGGCCCTTCACCCTTGTCCGTATGCTATGCTTGTTACCGGGCCGTGATCACTCTGGGTGATGATCACGGAAATGTTTACATATTGCAATACTTAAACTGTTAAAGTCGGGCTGGCCCCAAGGGTGCCCGCAAGTGAATAATATTGAAGGCGGGTCGGCTCCAAGAGCACCCGCGAGCCGTGTGTTATCAAGTCGGAACAACAGGAACCCTGTTCGTTTCTGCGAGTTACTAAGCACGCCTAACGGATTTGGGTATTTGATCTGAGTTGGCCACTGGCCTATACGCACTACCACCACGTGGGATAATGGTTATGGGACCCTCTACGTTGTATGTATCAGCCGAAAGTTCTTCAGATGTCACAGCTCAGAGATGCGGGCTGATTGTTAGGGTGGGCTGGTTACATCACTTGTGTATACAGTGTCGCGCCTGGGCCCCGACCACCCACGCAACGTGCAGGAGTCCAAAGGGCGATGGCCCAAGACCCCTTTGCACTTAGGATTTAGACCGGTGTGTTGACCTCTCTGCTGAGCCTAGGTAGGACTGCGTCGTGTCGATCACCCGAGGCCGGGCATTACCCAGCAAGTGTGTCCGGCCAGATGTGATCGAGCGTGTTGGGTAACAGTAGTGCACCCCTGCAGGGAAGTTATCTATTTGAATAGCCGTGTCCACGGTAATAGGATGCTCAGAGTTGTATCTTGATCTGCTACAACTACAAATGGATACTGTTACACTATTAAGCACGTATGACTATATATGGAATACATGCCTACATTACATTGATGAATTGGAGCTATTGTGTATCGCCCTAGGTTGTGACTGTTATATGATGAATATCATCCAACATAATTATCATCACCGATCCAATGCCTACGACTTTCTCATATTGGTTTCTGCTAAGCTACTTTGTTACTACTGCTTTACACTTGCTGCAAACTGCTACTGTTACTGTTACCGTTACTATTGTTACTACTGCTACTGCTATCAAAACTATCATATTACTGTGCTACTAAATACTTTGCTGCAGATATTTTATCTCCAGGTGTGGTTGAATTGACAACTCAACTGCTAATACTTGCAAATATTCTTTGGCTCCCCTTGTGTCGAATCAATAAATCTGGGTGAAATACTACCCGTGAAAACTGTTGCGATCCCCTATACTTGTGGATTATTAGCGACCGAGTCATTTTGCCCCGTCGATACGATGATTACGATCGGACCCAGATGCCCCCTCTATGAAATGTCCCATACGAGCACCAGCCCTATGGTGACAGGCGTTCTCCCGGGAATGATCATAGGCCGAGTCGCTCGTACCGTCCGGGTAACCTCCGGGACCCCCAGTTCAATGTGAGATCTGTCCTCGCTCAAAACTTGGTTGACAGAGGGCGGGCCCTGAGGGAAGGCCTTGACGCCAATGTTTCGAGCGGTTCCACAACCCTCTGGACCCGAGTGTTTCCGTCGTTACATTCGAGCAGCAGATATCCCGCACAACTTCAGGTTGGCGGCCGGCATCAGCAAGTTCATTGGCGAGTCGAAGCCAGAGATTTGGTTGGAGGACTACCGAGTGGCCATTCAGATCGGCGGTGGCAACGACAGTGTGGCTATGAAGCATTTGCCACTGATGCTTGAGGGGTCGGCTAGAGCATGGCTCAACCAGTTGGCACCCGGCAGCATATACTGTTGGGATGATCTAGCCCGAGTCTTCATCAAAACCTTCGAAGGCACGTACAAGCGCCCGAGTGGATTGTCAGAACTGCAACATTGTGTCCAGAAGTAGAATGAAACTCTCCGAGAGTACATCCATAGATGGACCACCCTGCATAACACTGTGGAAAACGTCACTGAGCACCAGGCGATCTGCGCCTTCAAGGCCAGCGTCAGGTACCGTGAGTTTGCCCTGAAGTTCGGCCGCACTGAGATCCCGGCTCTCAGTCGGGCGATGGAAATAGCCAACCGGTACGCCAATGGCGAAGAGGAAGACCGACTGAGAAGCGGAAAAGGCCGCGCTGGAGATGCGAATCAGTCGGACCACAACAAGAACAAGAAGCAGAAGCACAAAGCCGAGGCGGCCAGCAATGCGGAGGCTGCGGCTCTGGCCGGCCAAAGCAAAGGCAAGGGCCCGCCGAAGCAGAAGAAGGAGTGGGCCAGCAAAAAGAAAGCCGCCCCAAAAAATGACATCCTTGATCAGCCCTGTTAGATTCACACGAAGAAAGATGAAGAAGGCAACTTGATCTTGCCGAAGCATACCACTCGGGAATGCCGGCTACTCAAGCAAGAGATGCAGCAAGACCCCTCCGAGGGGAAGGATGAGGACAAGGATGACGATGGGGATAAAGGCACCTCTGGGTACCCTCACGTTGAGAAGGTTCTCATGATTTTTGCTGACGTTGAAAGCAAGAGTCGCCTCAAGGTGATAAACCGAGAGGTCAACATGGCAGTTCCGACTATCACCAAACTCCTAGACAGGGCCTAGACCCCTATCACCTTCGATCAGTCGGATCACCCAGCTCACATACCGACCCCCGGGTGGCAAGCGCTGGTGGTCGATCCTGCTGTCGGAGGAGTCCGACTGCGTAAAGTCCTCATGGACGGCGGCAGCGGGCTTAACATCATTTACGCCGATACTCTGGAGGCGATGGGCATTCCGATGTCTGATATGTCTTCATCGTATCTACTTTTCCAAACACTTTTGCTCTTGTTTTGGACTCTAATTTGCATGATTTGAATGAAACTAACCCGGACTGCCGCTGTTTTCAGTAGAACTACCATGGTGTTGTTTTTGTGCAGAAATCAAAGTTCTCGGATTTGGACGAAACTTTTTGTAGAATTTTTATGGAATATATAAAAATTATTGCCGCAAGAATCAACAGAAGAGGGGCCACCTGTTTCCCACAAGGCAACAGGGCGCGACCCCCCTAGGGCACGCCCTGATGCCTTGTGGGGCCCACAGGCGGCCGTCTGACCTAATTCCAATGCTATAAATTCTATTTCCCTGAGAAAAAAATAGGAGAAGAAGTTTCATCGTGTTTTACGATATGGAGCCGCCGCCACCTCCTATTCTTCATCGGGAGGGCTGATCTGGAGTCCGTTCGGGGCTCCGGAGAGGGGGATTCGATGCCGTCGTCATCATCAACCATCCTCCATCACCAATTTCATAATGCTCACCACCGGGCATGAGTAATTCCTTCGTAGGCTTGCTGGACGGTGATGTGTTGGATGAGATTTATCATGTAATCGAGTCAATTTGTTAGGGCTTTGATCCCTAGTATCCACTATGTTCTGAGATTGATGTTGCTATGACTTTGCTATGCTTAATGCATGTCACTAGGGCCCGAGTGCCATGATTTCAGATCTGAACCCTTTATGTTTTCATGAATATATTTGTGTTCTTGATCCTATCTTGCAAGTTATATGCACCTATTACGTGTTATGATCCGCATACCCCAAGGTGACAATAATTGGGATTCTTTCCGGTGATTGCCGTAGTTTGAGGAGTTCTAAATATAAAAAAAACTAAGTGCTAATACTTTGTTCCGGTTCTCTATTAAAAGGAGGCCTTAATATCCCTTAGTTTCCTTAAGGACCCCGTTGCCATGGGAGGGTAGGACAAAAGATGTCATGCAAGTTCCTATTATAAGCACGCATGACTATATATGGAATCGTGCCTACATTACATTGATGAATTGGAGCTATTGTGTATCGCCCTAGGTTGTGACTATTATATGATGAATATCATCCAGCATAATTATCATCACTGATCCAATGCCTACGACTTTCTCATGTTGGTCTCTGCTAAGTTACTTTGTTGCTGCTGCTTTACACTTGCTACAAAATTGTTACTGTTACTGTTGTCGTTACTATTGTTACTATTGCTACTGCTATCAAAACTATCATATAATTGTGCTACTAAATACTTTGCTGCAGAAATTTTATCTCTAGGTGTGTTTGAATTGACAACTCAACTACTAATACTTGCAAATATTCTTTGGCTCCCCCTGTGTCGAATCAATAAATCTGGGTGAAATACTACCCGCGAAAACTGTTGCGATCCCCTATACTTGTGGGTTATCAAGACCTTTTTCTGGCACCGTTGCCGAGGAGCATAGCTCTATTTGTTGAGACACTTGGGATTTATATTTGTTGATCACTATGAAGAATCTGAAAGACTCTAAGACCAAGATCGTTCCCTCTAAGACGAGGGGAGGTAAGGAACTGCCATCTAGCTCTGCACATGATTCACCTTCTGTTTTGAGTAGGCTTGCGACACTGCCGCCTGCTATTCATTCTAATATGTCGCAAGTTATTGATGATACTACTTCTACTATGAATGAAACTATTGATGATGCTAGTACTATGCTTGATACTACTGTGCCACTTGGTGAATTTCTTGATGAACAACTTGCTAAAGCTAAAGAAATTGAGAATGTTGAAACTCTTGAGAATTATGATTCACCTATTATGCCTAGCTCTCCTACTAGAGTTGAAATACCAGAAACATCTGACGAACATGTCTTTGATAGGGAGATAGCTAGAGCAATTCTCGCTTGTAATGATAGAGATGAGGTTAGAAAATTGCTTGCTGAAATGAAAGAAAAATCTATGAGGGGGAGAATGAAATATGATCCTAAGTTTGCTAGCTCTCCCATATTTGTTACCGATAAGGATTATGAATTATCTGGTGATCCTGAGTTAATTACTTTGGTTGAATCTGAACCTTTTCATGGTTATGAAACTGAAACTGTTGTGGCACATCTTACTAAGTTGAATGATATTGCCACCCTATTTGCTCATGAGGAAAAAAATCGCTATTACTATATTCTTAAGTTGTTTCCTTTCTCATTAAAGGGTGATGCTAAGAAATGGTTCAATACTCTTGCTCCTGGTTGTGTGCATAGTCCCCAGTATATGATATATTACTTCTCTGAAAAATATTTTCCTGCTCATAAGAAACAAGCTGCCTTACAGGAAATATTTAACTTTGTGCAAATTGAAGAAGAGAATCTCCCTCAAGCTTGGGGTAGGCTTCTCCAATTACTTAATGCTTTGCCTGATCATCCTCTTAAGAAGAATGAAATACTTGATATCTTTTATAATGGACTAACCGATGCTTCTAGGGACTACCTAGATAGTTGTGCTGGTTGTGTTTTCAGGGAATGAACTGTTGGACAGGCTGAAGTACTATTGAATAATATATTGAGAAATGCTGATGATTGGACACTTCCTGAACCACCACCTAAGACAACTCCAAAGAAGAGATGTATTCTATTCCTTAGTCCAGAAGATATGCAAGAAGCCAAGAAATCTATGAAGGAAAAAGGTATTAAAGCTGAAGACGTTAAGAATTTACCACCTATTGAAGAAATACATGGGCTCGACATCCCGACACAGGTAGTGGAGGTAAATTCTGTCACTAGATTTGATGAAGGTGATATTCCATATAATAAATCTGCTAGTCAATGCCTGTATGAATTTGAAAATTACATCATTAAACAGGAACACTTTAATATGTATGTTAGCAATCAACTAAAACGGAATGCCATCATGATTGAACGCTTGAGTGATTTGATGTTTAGAACTGCTAATGATGTTAAATGCTTGAGTAAACATGCTTCTATGGTTCAGGCTCAGTTAGAACAAATTGCTAAGTCACAAAATGATTTGCTTGACGAGATAAATAATAAAAAGAATGATCATGTTGTTAGAGTTGTTACTAGAGGAGGTAGAATGACTCAGGATGCTCTATATCCTGAAGGTCATCCTAAAAGAATTGAACAAGACTCTCAAAGAAATAATATTGATGCACCTAGTCCATCTAAGAAGGAAAAGAAAAAGAAAAATGATAAAACTTTGCATGCTTCTAGTGAACCTGAGATAGAAAAACCTCCTGAGAATCAAAATGATGCTTCTATTTCTAATGTTGAGACACAATCTGGTAATGAACATACACCGAGTGATAATGATAATGACAATGATAATGATAATGATGATGTTCATGTTGATGCTCAACCAGATAATTATGTTGAAATAGAACCTGCTGTTGATCTTGATAACCCACCTCCAAAGAATAAAAGATATGATAAAAGAGACTTTGTTGCTAGAAAACATGGAAAGGAAAGAGAACCATGGGTTGAAAAACCTATGCCTTTTCCTACTAAACCATCTAAAATAAGGATGATGAAGATTTTGAGTGCTATGTTGAAATGCTTAGACCTGTGTTTTTGCGCACCCGCTTGATTGATATGTTGAAAATGTCTCCTTATGCTAAATACATGAAAGATATTGTCACAAATAAAAGAAAGATACCTGAAGCTGAAATTTCCACCATGCTTGCTAATTATTATTTTAAGGGTGGAGTACCTAAAAAGTTAGGAGATCCAGGAATACCTACTATACCATGCTCCATTAAAAGAAGTTATATCAAAACTGCAATATGTGATTTGGGAGCCGGTGTTAGTGTTATGCCTTTCTCTTTATATAGAAGACTTGATTTGAATAAGCTCACACCTACTGAAATATCTTTGCAAATGGCTGATAAATCCACTGCTATACCAATTGGAATTTGTGAGGATGTTCCCATTGTAGTTGCAAATGTTACTATCTTAACGGACTTTGTTATACTTGATATGCCTGAGGACAACAACATGTCGATTATCCTTGGTAGACCCTTTTTGAATACTGCAGGGGCTGTTATTGATTGCAATAAAAGCAAGGTCACTTTTCATGTCAATGGTAATGAGCATATGGTTTATTTCCCGAAGAAACAAACTTCAGTGAATGGTATCAATTGTATTGAAAAAGTTTCGACAATCACTATTGGGGGATTCAAATTTCCTCTTCCTACCGTCAAAAAGAAATATGAGATTCTTATTGTTGGGGAGATGCATATCCCCGTTGAGGTAACTTAGTGTTATACGAAAATTCTTCGGTTTCATGTCACTCGGAAATAGTTTGTTAATAAGACTTGATCAACCTTATTAATGGATTCTTTCTGAAGGACATGTGGTTGATGAATTTGGTAAGCACAACTTTCTGTAATCATAGTTTGCTCTCTGTTAATTATAGTTTAATAAAATAAAATGCCATGATTATCCTATTTTCTGAATTATCCGTGCAATAAAAAATGGCCCAAAAATAAAAGTGCTCAGAATGCAATAAAATTTTAACATGATTTTTTCTGGAATATATAATTTTTTTTTGGCACTGAGAACAACCCAGGGGGGTGCACCTGTTGCCCACAAGGCAACAGGGCGCGGCCACCCCCCAGGGCGTGCCAAGATGCCTTGTGGGTCCCACAGGGACCCACTCACTTATCTATTCAGCCCACTTCATCTCCTACCTCCAGAAAAAAATATCTTTGTAGCTCTCTCTCTCGTGTTCTTGCTCCCAAACCTGAGATTTTCGATCTCTTTGCTCGGAGCTCCGTTTCTGAAACTGTTTTGAGGGATTGATCCTTGGTATGTGACTCTCCCATTGCTCCAATTACTTTTTGCTTTAGTGGATTATATTTTGCATAAATTGCTGCTATTGATGCTACTGAAAATGAGCTTGCATGTTAAATTCTTTGAGTTCTAAGTAGCTTAAATGCTTGATATAGCCTCTAGGCACTTATATGAGTAGTTGCTATCAATCTCGTGAAGTTTTGTTAACATCTTTTTGTGGTCCAAAAATTTTCAGAAATTTGTTTGTAGGAATATGAACATTTTTAGGAGGAGTTCTTCAAGGAGGAGGTCCTCTGAAGCATCATCGAGTGAAAGCCCAGCATGCCAATCATATGTTGAACCAAGGGCAAGTTCGGTGCGAGGTGCCAAAGCAAAATCATGTCGATGGCCGTGCGATGAGTTCATGCTAAGTGCAGGCATCAAGGAAGAATTTGACCAATATATTCACAACACCGAGCTCTCCGCCTTCGTCGCAGATAAGCCACCGCAGCACTACAACCTTACTCATTCATTCACTCAAAACTTTGAATATCATCTACGCACTTCTCGAGTTTTATTTCATCTCTATGATAGATCTTATAGTATGCCTCTAGAAGAATTCTGTGATGCCTACAAAATTCCATTTTGGGGTTCACTTAGCGAACCTCGACAATCTGATTATGAACTATTTCTCAACAGTCTATGCAATGGTGAGGATAGGGGAGTTATGCAAGCTAGGATAAAGAGCATTCACTTTCCCGCTATTCGCTACTTTGCACCTTTTAATGGCAAATGCATTGTTGGTAAACAAGACTGTAGTGCACTTTGTGCCCCTGACCTGAGCCTTATTCACGCTGCTTTAACGGGTAGCAGACATTATAATCTTGGGGCCATTGTTGCACGTAGGTTGCACCGCAACTCGGGTAATGGTGATCTATATGGAGGAATTTATGCCTCTTGAGTAGCTGCAAGGCTAGGGGTCTCGCCCAGGCCTAATGATCCTCTTTTACCTGATAAATATCTGAATTTTGAGGCAATGCAGAACCATGAGTTCATTAAGCGCAACACTCACAGTTATGATTATAACTTGATATTCGATAAATATCGTTCTGTGTTTGTTGTTTTGCCTGCTCCTGTCCTCTTTGAGTTTCAGAACAAACAGAGATATTTTCTTCATGAGAACGAGGTGCACGAGTACAACACGACAGTTGAGGCTACCCGTCTAGCCGAGGAGGCGGCTCAGAACACCTCCGCGAGCTACCACTTCGATTATTATCCTGGACAGCCATGGCAGTAGACCAAGCTAGGTCAAAAGCCTAAGCTTGGGGGAGTACGTATCTCTCACCGACATTACATTCCTGTTCACACATTCATTTCAGTTGTCGGTGTTCATACTTTTTCATTGTAAATCCATGTTAGTTTTATTTTCGCTTTCTTCTTGTGTATTTGAAAAACTTCAAAAAAAATCAAAAATATGTCTCGCTTCTTTTCGGATTTTCTTTCCCGTTTGTTAGTTCGTAGTATTAAAAGGAAACCCAAAAAGATTTCTCATTTCTTCTTTTGCTTGTTGGGAGTTCTCTCGTGTAAATAGTTTTTCTCGCTTTTCATTTTTCTTCGTTAATTTGCTTTCTTCAGAAAAACTAAAAACTCCAAAAATATTTCAGTGTGTTTCTCTAAATTTCTATTCTTTTCGTTGAGTTGTCGTA
Organism: Elymus sibiricus; assembly: GCA_039707655.1. Classification (NCBI taxonomy): domain Eukaryota; kingdom Viridiplantae; phylum Streptophyta; class Magnoliopsida; order Poales; family Poaceae; genus Elymus; species Elymus sibiricus. The sequence continues at coordinate 111,385,822 of CM077670.1, forward strand.
GGGAGAAGACCACGATGAAAATGATGAGTGGTTCTCATATGCTTTATTGTTGATCTAACGAAGGGCCAATTTTACCTTGTCTTCTCCCTTGAATAAAATGTTTGCAGATTCCAGCTTAGTCCACGGCACACTTGCATTATTATTATTTTCACATCATTCGGTCGTGCAAGTGAAAGGCAATAATGACGATGATTTGATGAAGTGACTGTGGCAAGGAAAAGCTGGTATGAACTCTTCTTGTTTTTGTTTTTGTAAATATGTTTAACTCAGTACCCATGATTCAGCATATTATGAGTAAACATGTTTGTGATGACAATTAGAGATTATAGTTGATCATACCATGCTTAAGTAGCTAGGAGTGGATAATGATTTATCTTGGATGTCAACATGCATTAAAATGGTTATGATGTAGTATGTTAATATGGTATCCTCCTCTGAATGTTTCAAGTGGCTTGACTTGGCACATGTTCATGCATGTAGTTGATTCAAAACCAACATAGCCTCCACGATATTTATGTTCAGGGTGATTATATCCTACTCATGCTAGTATTCAATGTTAATTATTCTTAATGCATGATCATCACTATTTTCACTCTCTAGTTGGTCGCTTCTCAATCTATTTGCTAGCCTTCACTTGTACTAAGCGGGAATTCTGCTTGTGCATCCACAATCCTTAAACCAAAGTTGTTCCAGATGAGTCCACTATATCTACCTATATGTGGCATTACTCTACTGCTCCAAGTAAATGTGCATGTGCCACCTCTAATCATTCAAATAAACATCCGTTTTGTGTGACCGTACCACTCATGGAGCGACAGGGGGCGGTCAGTATCTTCCATGCTAAGCGGGTTATTCTCGAGATGAGTGTTTATTCACTTGTCATTGCACGAGAGAGGCTGGTATATGGGATGCCCAGTCCTATGCTCAAAATCGAAAATATATAATGCAAACAAACTCCCCCGGAAAGTTGTTGGTATGGAGGGCACCCGAGGATTCGGCTAGCCATGGCTTGTGTTGGTATGGTGGAGGGGGGGTAAGCTTTACCTTTCCGCTTGGGAACCGCCTATAATGTGTTTAGCATGGAAGATATTGAAAACTCTCGGTCGTGACGTTGACAGGAAAAGTACACCTCCCAAAATTATTTTTCATCTCTGATTTAAGCTTCGAGCTCTGGCACCGCTGCAAATCCCTGCTTCCCTCTGCGAAGGGCCTATCTATTTACTTTTATGTTATTTACTTTTTGTTATTTTACTTTTATTGTTGAGTCTCACCTTCTTGCACTAAGCGCCAATCCTGAGAGCACTATTGTCATCCTTATGCATTGAGTATAGTTAATGTTGTGTGCATCATGACTGGATCTCTTCTACCCTGAATTACAATGTTTAGTCGCTGCTTGAACTTTGGAGGTGCTCTGCATTTATGTTTGGCGGTCTCAGAAAGGGCTAGCAAGATACCATGTTATCATATTATATCATGATTGTTTTGATAAATTGTTGGCATTTGAGATATGTTATTATTGCTCACTAGTTTATTATGCCATTGATATGAGTAAATGTAGTTTTTAAGTGTTATTATGAGCATGGTTAGTTCATGATCTTTGCTGAAAACCTGGGTACTATTTAAGCTTATATACGGATACAAGAACAAAAGAGTTCATAAAAGTTTTTCTTTATCACTTTCAGTTTGTCAACTGAATTGCTTGAGGACAAGCAATGAGTTAAGCTTGGCAGAGTTAATACGTCTCTGTCATATCTACTTTTCCAAACACTTTTGCTGTTGTTTTGGACTCTAATTTGCATGATTTGAATGAAACTAACCCGGACTGATGTTGTTTTCAGCTTAACAACCATGGTGTTGTTTTTGTGCAGAAATCAAAGTTCTCGGATTTGGACAAAACTTTTTGGATAATTTTTATTGAATATATAAAAATTATTGGCGCAAGAATCAACAGAAGAGGGGCCACCTGTTGCCCACAAGGCAGCAGGGCGCGACCCCCCCCCCCTAGGGCGTGCCCTGATGCCTTGTGGGGCCCACAGGTGGCCGTTTGACCTAATTCCAATGCTATAAATTCTCTTTCCCTGAGAAAAAATAGGAGAAGAAGTTTCATCATGTTTTACGATACGGAGCCGCCGCCACCTCCTGTTCTTCATCGGGAGGGCTAATCTGGAGTCCATTCGGGGCTCCGGAGAGGGGGATTCGACACCGTCGTCATCATCAACCATCCACCATCACCAATTTCATGATGCTCACCACCGGGTGTGAGTAATTCCTTCATAGGCTTGCTGGACGGTGATGGGTTGGATGAGATTTATCATGTAATCGAGTCAATTTGTTAGGGCTTTTATCCCTAGTATCCACTATGTTCTGAGATTGATGTTGCTATGACTTTGCTATGCTTAATGCTTGTCACTAGGGCCCGAGTGCCATGATTTCAGATCCGAACCCTTTATGTTTTCATGAATATATTTGTGTTCTTGATCCTATCTTGCAAGTTATATGCACCTATTACGTGTTATGATCCGCTTACCCCAAGGTGACAATAAATGGGATTCTTTCCGGTGATTGCCGTAGTTTGAGGATTTCATGTATTCACTAAGTGCTAATGCTTTGTTCCGATTATCTATTAAAAGGATGCCTTAATATCCCTTAGTTTCCTTAAGGACCCCGCTGCCACGGGAGGGTAGGACAAAAGATGTCATGCAAGTTCTTATTATAAGCACGTATGACTATATACGGAATACATGCCTACATTACATTGATGAATTGGAGCTATTGTGTATCGCCCGAGGTTGTGACGGTTATATGATGAATATCATCCAACATAATTATCATCACCGATCCAATGCCTATGACTTTCTCATATTGGTCTCTGCTAAGTTACTTTGTTGCTGCTGCTTTACACTTGCTACAAAATTGTTACTGTTACTGTTGCCGTTACTATTGTTACTATTGCTACTGCTATCAAAACTATCGTATTACTGTGCTACTAAATAGTTTGCTTCAGATATTTTATCTCCAGGTGTGGTTGAATTGACAACTCAACTGCAAATACTTGCAAATATTCTTTGGCTCCCCTTGTGTCGAATCAATAAATCTGGGTGAAATACTACCCGCAAAAACTGTTGCGATCCCCTATACTTGTGGGTTATCAATGTCCCGACTGAGTAAGAGCAATATGCAGTTCCACAGGGTCATTCCCAAGAAAAAAGGAAAGTCACTCGGGCAATAGCCCTCGACGTCGTATTCGGTGGAGAAAAGAACTTCAGAAAGGAGAGGTTAATATTTGAGGTGGTGGACTTCAAGAGTGCTTATCACGCCATCCTGGGTAGGCCCGCCTACGCACGATTCATGGCCAGACCATGTTACGTGTATCTTAAGCTTAAGATGCCAGGCCCGAAGGGCGTGATCACCATCACAGGGAATCGGAAGATAGCTGAAGAGTGCTTGCAGAAAGGTTCTCAGATCGCTGACGAGCAGATGGCGTTGGCGGAGCTAGACGAGTACAAGAAGACGGTTGATGCGAGTGACCTGCTCAAGAGCAAGAAGCCGACTATGGAATCTGTTTTCCAGTCGTCCGGCGACTCAAAGCAGGTTCACATTCACCCGGAAGACCCGAACGCTGCCCCAACCAACATATTGACGACGCTCGACAGCAAATAGGAAAGCGAGCTCATACAGTTCCTCCGTGAGAACTGGGACATCTTCACATGGAAACCCTATGACATGCCGGGTGTTCCCAGGGGACTGGCTGAGCATCATCTCAGAGTTGACCCGAAAGCGAAGCCCGTTAAAGAGCATCTTCGACGCTCCACTATGGAGAAAAGCAAGGCGATTGGCGAGGAGATCGCGCGGCTCTTGGCCGCCGAGTTCATCCATGAAATATACCACTCCGAGTGGCTCGCCAACGCCGTGTTAGTCCCCAAGAAAGCTAAATCTCTCCGAATGTGTATTGACTTCAAGCACATTAATCGGGCCTGCCCGAAGGACCACTTTGCTCTCCCCTGCATAGATCAGATCGTAGACTCTACTGCGGGGTGCGAGCACCTATCGTTTCTAGATGCATACTCCGGGTACCACCAGATCCGAATGTATGGTCCGGATGAAATAAAGACTGCATTCATCACCCCATTCGGGTGTTTCTGTTACACCACAATGTCATTCGGATTGGAGAATGCCGGCGCAACTTTCATGCGCATGATACAGAAATGCTTGCAGAAGCAGATCAGTTGGAACGTGGAGGCTTATATGGATGACATTGTGGTCAAGTCACGGAAGAGTTCCGACCTCCTGACTGACCTTGCCGAAACCTTCGCAAACTTACACCAATACGACATCAAACTCAATCCGGCTAAGTGTACTTTCGGGGCACCCGCCGGCAAGTTACTCGGCTTCCTTGTTTCCGAACGAGGGATCGATGCTAACCCCAAGAAGATCGGCGCAATAATCCGAATGAAGCAGCCGCAACGTCTGCACGATGTTCAGAAGCTCACGGGCTGTCTGGTAGCCCTGAGTAGATTCATTTCACGACTCGGGGAGAAGGCCCTGACGCTCTACCAACTCAAGAAGAAATCAGAGAAGTTCGAGTGGACAACAGAAGCGCAGGATGTGTTCCAAGAACTCAAAGCCCTGCTTTCCACCCAGCCGGTGCTTGCTGCTCCGGGCAGCCAAGAGCCCTTGCTCTTGTACATCACGGCCACATGCCAAGTTGTTAGCACTGTGCTCACCGTGGAACGTGAAGAACAAGGCAAAGCCTACAAGGTCCAGAGGCCAGTTTACTACATCTCTGAAGTTCTGACCCCTTCCAAGCAAAGATATCCACACTAGCAGAGGCTGGTGTACGGGATTTACCTGATTGTGAAGAAGGTGGCTCATTACTTTCAAGAGCACTCGGTCACAGTGATAAGCGATGCCCCCCTGTCAGAGATCCTGAACAACAGAGACGCCACGGGCCAAGTAGCCAAGTGGGCCATCGAACTCCTCCCTTTGGACATCAAGTTTGAAGCTAAGAAAGCTATCAAGTCGCAAGCTCTGGTAGACTTCAAGGCCGAGTGGATTGAACAGGAACATCCAGCCCCTAGTGTCCCCGAACATTGGACTATGTTCTTTGATGGTTCCAAGATGCTGAATGGCTCAGGGGCTGGTGTCGTCCTAGTGTCCCCCAAAGGTGACAGGCTCAGTTATGTTCTTCAGATCCACTTGGATTCCTTGAACAATGAGGCAGAGTATGAAGCCCTCCTGCACGGGTTGCGTATGGCGATCTCCCTGGGAATCCGCCGACTGATGGTCTACGGCGACTCGGACCTAGTGGTGAACCAGGTGATGAAGGAGTGGGATATCCGGAGCCCAGCTATGACAGGCTACTGCAATGCCATCCGAAAGCTGGAAAAGAACTTTGAAGGACTAGAGCTCCACCACATCCCGCGAATTAAAAACCAGGCGGCTGATGACTTGGCCAAGATTGGCTCCACTCGGAAAGCAGTCCCGAAGAATGTGTTCCTAGAGCACTTGCACTCGCCCACAATCAAGGAAGACCCTTTTGTGGAGGAGCCCCTACAACCAGTCGGACCATCGAATCCAACTGAAGTTGACATTCCAGCGGTGTTGGATCTGGTCCAAGAGGTGCTCGTCATCACTCCCGAGTGGACCAAGCCGTACCTCGCATGCCTGCTCAGGCAGGAACTCCCTGAAGATGAAGAAGAGGCTCGTCAGATCGTCCGCCGATCAAAAGCCTTTACCTTCATGGGGGATCAACTTTACAAGAAGAGCGCCACTGACGTCACTCAGCGTTGCATCACGCCAGAGGAAGGGCAGCAGATCCTGCAGGAGATTCATTCGGGAACTTGTGGTAACCATGCTTCCTCTCGGACCTTGGTCGCCAAAGCGTTTCGGGCGGGTTTCTACTGGCCCAGAGCCAATGAAGCCGCTCGTGATATCGTTGACCATTGCGTTGGGTGCCAGTTTTATGCAAATCAATCGCACAAGCCAGCGTCCGTGTTGAAGACAATCCCACCCGCGTGGCCGTTCGTAGTCTGGGGACTCGACATGGTCGGTCCACTCCGGACCGGGGCCAGTGGGTTTACACATCTGCTGGTCGCAGTGGATAAGTTCTCCAAGTGGATCGAAGCGAAGCCCATAAAGAAGTTAGACTCCTCGACTGCGATCAAGTTCATCAAGGAAATAATCTTCTGGTTTAGAGTCCCTCACAACATCATCACGGATAATGGGTCAAACTTTGACTCAGACGAGTTCCGTGAGTTCTGTTATTCCCAGGGCACTCGGGTCGATTACGCCTCCGTGGCTCACCCGTAGTCGAATGGACAAGCAGAGCGGGCGAATGGACTGATACTCCAGGGGCTCAAGCCGTGTCTCATGCATGACCTGAATCATGCGGTAGGAGCCTGGGTCACCGAGCTGCAGTCGGTCCTCTGGGGCTTGCGGACAACCCCAAACCGGTCCATGAAGTGCACTCCGTTCTTCTTGGTGTATGGCTCGGAAGCCGTTCTGCTGAGTGATCTGCTCCACAACTCTCCCTGAGTGGATCTTTACTCGGAGGCGGAGGCAGAGGAAGCGCGTCAAGATGGCCTCGACCTGCTCAAGGAAGAGCGCGAGTTGGCTCTTATCAGAACGACTGCATATCAGCAAGACCTATGCCGCTATCACGATAGACACGTCAGGGGACGTGCTTTCCAGGAAGGCGACCTGGTCCTCCGACTGGACTAGCAGAAGACTCACAAGCTGGCACCTCCATGGCAAGGACCCTTTGCGATATCAAAAGTGCTGAATAACGGAGCCTATCGGCTCTACAACTTCACCAAGAGTGAGGAAGAGCCCCGAGCTTGGAATGCGGATCTGCTCCGCAAATTCTTTACTTAAAATAAATTTCTTCCCATTGTCATAATGTTCCGAATGAAATTAGATGAATAAAAGTTTTGCTTTTCCTGTATTTCGTCTAATTTGGACCAAAACCATGTTCTCACTCCAGTGACTAACAACATTCAGAATCTAAACAACACGCCCCCAGTGGGTGCACGGGCTTAGCTGTGAACCAGATTTCGCCTAAGTTAAAAACCATCCGAGTGCAGACACACTCCACACTCGGGGGCTTAGCCGCGAACTAGATTTCACCTAAGTTAAAAACTATCCGAGTGCGGACATGCTCCACACTCGGGGGCTTAGCCGCGAACCAGATTTCACCTAAGTTAAAAACTATCCGAGTGCGGACACGCTCCACACTCGGGGGCTTAGCCACAAACCAGATTTCGCCTAAGTTAAAAACTATCCGAATGCGGACACGCTCCACACTCGGGGGCTTAGCTGCGAACCAGCCTTCGCCTAAGTTAAAAACTATCCGAGTGCGGACACACTCCACACTCGGGGGCTTAGCTGCGAACCTGCCTTCTCCTAAGTTAGAAATTATCCGAGTGCGGACATGCTCCACACTATGGGGCTTAGCCGCGAACCAAATTTTGCCTAAGTTAAAAACTATCCGAGTGTGGACACGCTCCACACACGGGGGCTTAGCCGCGAACCAGATTTTGCCTAAGTTAAAAACTATCCGAGTGCGGACACGCTCCACACTCGGGGGCTTAGCCGCGAACCAGATTTCGCCTAAGTTAGAAATTATCCGAGTGCGGACATGCTCCACACTCGGGGGCTTAGCCGCAAACCAGATTTCGCCTAAGTTAAAAACTATCCGAGTGCGGACACGCCCCGCACTCGGGGACTTAGCCGTGAACCAGCCTTCGCCTAAGTTAGAAAAAAAATAACATTGGCAAACGCTATAAGAATTCAAGCATTAGAGTAAACTCAGATCCGTTCGAGTTCTCCTAGCAAAAGCAAAGTACGCGAGCCCAAGGCTCTTTAAAGTTTAACGGTTACAGCAACCACTCGGCATTCCGAGGCAAATCAGGACTTAAATGTTTTTCACTCCGCTGCGGGAGGATTGGCCGGCTCGACGAAGGTGTCCAGGTCAATGCCGTCTGCTATCCGAGTCACGGCCTCGATGAACGTCTCCATGAAGTCCTCAAACTTGAGCTTCTTCTTGTTGGCGACCTTCAGCGACTTCAGCTTCTCCTCATCCACATCCTTGCAGTGGACGCGGGCGAGTGCGAGAGCCACGTCAGCACTGCAGCGAGCAGCGGACTTCTTCCAGGCTTGCACACGACTTGGGATATCCTTCAGCCGAGTCATCATGGACTCCACATCATTCTGAAGCTCTTCGCCGGGGAGTAGTTCTTGATCGATCTTGGACAGGGCGGACCTCAGTCGGATAATGTACCCCACGGCGCTTTCGAGACGCTCCTCCAGACGGAGAATGGCCATGGAGGCACTGTCCTTGAGTATCTGTCTGGAGGGTCCAGGTCCTTCTCCACTCGATCCGTCTCCAGCTCAAAGTTATAGCAGAATTATGTCAAAGGAAAATGGCTTGAGTCAGGAAAGGCGGAAGACTCCAGAGCAAATAGATAAAATCCACTTGGCAGCGCGGCTTACCTTCAAGTTTTTTGCCCATGTCCTCACCAAACTCTTGGACGTACTGCTCCAGCTCACCCTTTTTCTCAAGAAGCTTCGTGATCTGGTCATTCAGGGTTTTCTTCTCCTCTTCAAAGACACTCGCTTGGGTGCTGTGCTTCACCTCCCACCCGGCGTTGGCCTTCTTAAGCTCGAAAACTTCATTCTTGGCTGTCTCGGCGGCGGCCTTCAGGGTCTCGATCTCCTTCTCAAGCTTGCCGACCGAAGCCAACTTCTCTTCGGCAGCCTTGTTCTTGCTCCTGGCCTTCTTCTGCGCCAACGCCAGCTCCTTGTCCTTGTCCTCCAAGGCCTGCTTCATGGTGTCTAAAGAAATAGAAGTCCTCAGCCTCATTACAAGTTGAGCATTCTCACCACGGACATCTGAAGAAGCAATTGACTTGGATCAAAGAAAAACACGACTCGGCTAATGGTCAAACAACGGGGCTTACCTCCAAGAGCGTTCTTCTCATTCTCAAGGCGATTGCTCCTGTGCTTTTCCACGTCCAAGTCCACTCTGAGCTGCACCACCTCCTTCTCCAAGTCGGTGTAGCGGGTTCCCAGCTCGCAGGCCCTCTGTCGTAAAACAAAGAAGTTGTCAGTCGGATGAAGGAACAAGCTTGACCAGTATCAGACCCCGAAGTACCCTCTTACAACCGACTCAGCAATGAAGAAGATCGAAGACAACAACACACTGGTCTTCATCATCGACCTCAAGGCAGACAAGCTCGATCAGCTCGAAGCTTACTAGTTTGTCAAGCTTCCCACTCGGCCCGCCGAGTGAGGAAGGACACTTCGAGTGTCATATAAAAAAAACTCTAAGACTATCGCCGACTGATCCCAGTCGACGGTAGCCTCGGGGACTACACCCAGTGGGTGCACTCAGCGTGCCCCCACTGGAAAGTGACTTGTGTTGAGCTAAAAAAAAGAGCTTATGTGCAAGTTCTATCAGACTCCCACCGATTGCCCGCAATCGATAGCAGTCTCGGGGACTACACCTAGTGGGTGCACTCAGTGTGCCCCCACTGGAGAAAACACACTCGGTAAAGACTCCGGTTGACCCGAGTGGAAATAACGACATTATAGAGTTCTAAGACTCCCGCCGACTGTTTCCAGTCAATGGGAGCCTCGGGGACTACACCCAGTGGGTGCATTCAGCGTGCCCCCACTGGAGAAAAACGAACACCCAGTGGGTGTGCCCCACGCAAACCCACTGACAGAAGTTTAGTTTCAAATTCAAAACAAAAACTTCGAACAACAATTACAATGGTACTTACTCGGACGTTGGTCCTCAGAGCCTCGCTGGCGTCGTACGCTTCCCTCAGCCGACTGTTCATCACCTCCACCTGGATCAAGGCTTCCTTACTCGCTCCCACCTGGTCCTCGGGGACCCTGTGCAAGGTGAAAGCAGTGGCAGGAACCGAGTGTGGCATGAGTGTGGGCTCAGAGGGTGGCGCGGTGAGCACCAACGAAGAGCTGGCCTGCGCCGGAGGACTTGGACCGACGGGCTTCCTGGCAGCCTTAACAGGAGAAACCCGGGTCTTCTGGCCGGGCGAAGCATCCCGCATCACGATGTCCATTCTAGTTGGCGCCCCCTTGTCGGCTTCCAGGTGCGGCAGGCTAGCTTGGTCATCTTCGTCTAGATGGATGACCTCAGTCGGGGCTACGCGAACATTTGGGAGATAACGTCAGGTCACAAACCACTCGGATAAGATCCAAGACAGACATCGGTCGGCGAGATCATACCTTTGGAAGTAGCGGCGTCGGCAGCATCGCTCTCCGCCCGGCCTCCCTTAGGAGCATTCGGATCCAATGAAGTGGTCGACGTCTCATTACTGCGAAGCAGAAGATCACTCGGCATGTCAGACAAATGAACGTCACACAGAAAAGAGGCTGGCTCTCGGATACTCACGTCGAAGCCAATGGCACTATCACCTTGATCCTTGGCACCGCCGCCTTACGTGGCTTGCTGGAGATCTGCTTCGGCTGCTTGGGCTGTTTCTCCGCCGAGTCGATGGCTTCCGCCCGCAGGCGCTTCGCTCCGCGCGAAGAAGCCGAAGTAGTCGGTCTGCACTCTGGCACCCCTTGCCCTGGCGCTCGGGTCATTCTTTTCCTTGGTGCGGCGTTCTCGGGGAACGACTTCGGGCGGAGAAAACTCCCCTTCCTCGCCCTCCTCGGTGTCACTCTCGTCTTCATCACTTTCCTCTTCCTCCTCCTCCTTGCTTCCCCCTTCTTCCTCATCACTGTCGTCCGAGTGCTGATGCTCCATGTCACTCGTCACATCTGCCGGTGATCGGTTGACTGACGGAATGTTGGAGATCATCTGCGGGAAGCTCTGAAAGGGAGGAAAACATAAAGTCAAGATCCAGAAGCACAAGGAAGGGCTGGTCCACAATCCGACTGGCCCAAAACGTTCTTACCTCAACCGGCTGGATGTTCTTCTCATACGGAGGCACCCTCGTGGTGCCGCGCGGATTGTCCCGAGCTGAAGTGATGGCCTTGATCTTACTTGCCAGGGCGTCATCGGTCAGCTCCTTCGGGTGCACTCGGGTGTCATCACCCGGACCTTCATACATCCACATGGGATGTGCCCTGGCCTGCAGCGGCTGGATCCTGCGAATCAAGAAGGTTTCCAGCAGGTCCATCCCATTGACCCCCAGCATTCACAGCTCCGACCATGGCGACGGTCAAGATCCCGACATCCACCTTCTCTTCTTTACTCACCTCCAAAGATGGAGGCGCGGCGAATCTCGCCCCCGAGTACGGATGAAGGCCAATCGAAGATCCCTCACTCGGCACGTCCTTGCAGTAGAACGAGCTGTCCTGCCAGCCCTTCACCGAGTCGAGAAAACTCATCTTCGGAAAGGCGCTCCACCCCCGCACTTGTATCCCTAGACCTCCACAGAGCTGGGTTACATGAGTCTTTTCCCCACTCGGCGAGTCCTTCTTCACGGTCATCGAGCGACACGTGAAGATATGCTTAAACAGGCCCCAATGCGGGTGGCAACCAATGAAATTTTCACAAAGGGAAACGAAAGCTGACAGATACATGATTGCATTGGGAGGAAGATGATGGAGCTGCGCGCCGAAGAAATCCAAGAAAGCTCGAAAGAAAGGGTGCGGAGGCATAGAGAAACCTTGCTCGATGTAGGTGACCAGCAGCACACACTCGTCACCCTGCGGCGCTAGCTCGACCTCGTCTACGTCCGGCCGCCTCCACCCATCTGCCGGGATGAGGCCCTCTTCAGCAAGCTCCTCCAGCCGCTTCGCCATAACGCGCGAGGGGAGCCATTCCCCCACGATGTGGCTCGCCGGCGCTCCCGAAGACGGCGCCACCTTCCCCGCCTTCTTTGCCCTCTCCAGCTTAGCGGTGGAATCCTTCCCCATGGCTTCGAGTGCTCTGGCGCAGTGTGGAGAAGAACGTGGGGGCGGATGGCAAGGTGGGAGAAAAGGGGAGCTGGAATTAACCCCGTGCGGTGAAACTACCTTTTATACTGCGAGTAGAATCACTCACCGGCCCTTAGCCGTCGGATCCTAGATCAACGGCTTTGGTAGCAATCTCGCACACAGGAAAGGCAGGACACATGGCGAATTTCTGGGCGAAAATCGAGGCATCATGCCCCACTTTCCCCACTAGCCGCAGTGCAACCGCCTCCACGCGCGCGCACATCATTTCGAATCCCGGTATTTCCGCGGCGAATCCGCCTGACAGATTGCGTCCGACCCATCTTTCCGAAAGTGCCCGTCGGCCCAATCGACCTCCTTCCACAGGCCACCGTGCACTCGGACACGTTAAACACCCGACTGGAATCACCTCCAGGATTGCGAAAGGACGAGCTTGACGCCCCTCCGCGGGTTGACTTGGCCCTTTCACTAGGCTCCAAGGCACGTGTCTCGTAAATTTGGACTCAGAACTGACCTGTGCTGGCATTCCTCCGGGATATGGAGTGGCATTTCTCCGGAGATTCAGTCCACGCGCCGGCGTCGTCACTCGAGTTTCATGGCATGCCTCCACTCGGCCCCAAGCCCATCTCTCCTGAGAGACACGCGGATGCCACCAAGTTTGCCTAGCAATCGGCACCATCCGATCATTCGAAAGTTCTCTAGTCCAGAATCCGTTGCGGCTTCTCCCAAGGATACCGTGGGATGAGCGGAGGTCGAGCGCCTCCGAAGCACTCGGACCCCTCCGAAAGCTCAACCCACTCGTCCTAATTAAAGCCTCAACTGATTTGGGGGCTAATGATGGGGTCACCTACCACCGGTAGGGACAAGGACCTGACATCTAGGGCCCACCTAAGGCCCATACTATTATTCAGAGACCCCTGGGTCACAAGTGCAACCGGATGCACACTACAAAGGATTCACTCGGACCCTGCATGGACATCACTCGGACGGACGTCTACTCCCCAGTCGGTCAGACACTGTCATTCGGGCACAGGAGACGCACGGACGGTGTGGAGCTGCAACGGTCGAGTAGTCCTCAATTAGACTTTAAGCATAGTTATGGCTACCGTTACCAGCAACTATCAGAGTCAAGGCTGTGTTAAACAGTGTTAAATGCCATTAACCGTTGTACTAATTGACATTAATGCCCGGCAACGTGGTGGTTGAGAGGCTGCGGCGCACTCCTATATATGTGATACGTCTCCAACGTATCTATAATTTTTGATTGTTCCATGCTATTATAGTATCAATCTTGGATGTTTTATATGCAATTATATAAGATTTTTTGGGACTAACCTATTAACCTAGTGCCTAGTGCCAGTTGTTGTTTTCTGCTTGTTTTTGGCTTTTCAGAGAAACAGTACCAAATGAAGTCCAAATGCCATGAAACTTTTTGGAGATTTTTTTTTTCTGGACAAAAGAAACCTTGGAAGCTTCGGGAGGAGGCCAGAAGCCTCATGAAGGCTTCACAAGGCAACAGGGCGCGCCCCAGGGGGGCGCGCCGTGTTGCCTTGTGGGGCCCATGTGACTCCGTTTGACCTAATTCAACTTCTATAAATTCACAAATATTGGAAAACCATCAGAGAGCCATAAGAAATAACCTTCCCACCGCCGCAAGCCTCTGTTCATTCGCGATCCCATCTGGAGGCCTTTTCCGGTACTCTGCCGGAGGGGGAATCGATCACGGAGGGCTTCTACATCAACCTTGCTACCCTTTCGATGATATGTGAGTAGTTTACCACAGACCTATGGGTCCATAGCTAGTAGCTAGATGGCTTCTTCTCTCTCTTTGATCTTCAATACAATGTTCTCCTTGATGTTCTTGGAGTTCTATCCGATGTAATCTTCTTTTGCGGTGTGTTTGTTGGGATCCGATGAATTGTGAGTTTATGATCAGATTATTCATGAGAAATATTTGAGTCTTCTCTGAACTCTTTTATGCATGATTGTTATAGCTTTGTATTTCTCTCCAATCTATCGATTTGGTTTGGCCTACTAGATTGATTTATCTTGCAATGGGAGAGGTCCTTTGTGATGGGTTCAATCTTGCGGTGCTCAATCCCCGTGACAGAAGGGGACATGACACGTATTTGTATTGTTGCCATTAAGGATAAAAAGATGGGGTTTATTCATATTTCTTGAATTTGCTTCTCTACATCATGTCATCTTGCTTAAGGCGTTAGTCTGTTTTTATTAACTTAATACTCTAGATGCATGCTGGATAGCGGTCGATGAGTGGAGTAATAGTAGTAGATGCAGGCAGGAGTCGGTCTACTTGTCTCGGATGTGATGCCTATATACATGATCATTGCCATGAATCCATCATAATTATTTGCTATTCTGTCAATTCCCAACAGTAATTTGTCTACCCACCGTATGTTTCTGTGCTCGAGAGAGAAGCCTCTAGTGAAAACTATGGCCCCCGGGTCTATCTTTATCATATAAAAAACCTAAATATACCTTGCTAAAAATTATTTACTTTTATTTTAGTTAGTATTTTAGTTTATCTATTTACCTTGATAAGATTTAAATGTTGCAAATAACCGCTAAGAGGATTGACAACCCTCTTATTTGCGTTGGGTGCAAGTGTTTGCTCTCGTGTGTGCAGGTGCGCTTAACGGAATTTTGCTTGGTTCTCCTACTGGATTGATAACCTTGGTTCTTAACTGAGGGAAATACTTATCTCTATTGTACTACATCATCCTCTCCTCTTCGGGGAAATACCAACGCAGACTACAAGTAGCAGGAAGAATTTCTGGCGCCGTTGCCGGGGAGACATCATCAAAATTACCAAGTACCTTCGCACAAACTATCAATCACTTGCATTTATTTTATTTGATTTTTATTTGTATTTGCCTCTCATTTTCATCTCCCCCACTTCTAAAACAACTTTACCAAAAAAAATACAAAAATATTTCGTGTGCTATCTTTGCTTGTGTTGCCATGTGCCTTCTATTTGCTTGCATCTTCGCTTGCTAAAGATCTATTGATATGGATCCTCATCCACTTGCTAATCTTTTCAAAATATCCAATTATGATGAATAAATTGCTAGTGAGTTGAGTGCACTTGATTATCTCTATGAAGTTTTGCTTGAAAATCATGAATCTGAAAATTGTGATGAAGTGTTGAAAGAAGAAATTTATAAAGTGATTTATGATAGCTCCTTGAATGAAAAGCATGATTGCAATAATGTTATTATAAATTCTATTAATGTCAATTGTGCTAATAATGTGCAAATATACAAGCTTGGGGATGATGATTTTATTATGTCCACTACTTATTGTAATGATCATGATTGGGGTGATGCTTCTTATGATCTTGAAAATTTATTTAAGCCTCATGATGAATATGATATTGATAATAATGTTTGCAATAATATTGAAAGTGGGTTTGGAAGAGTGTCAACTTTGGGTAAAAAGAATCCCACATATTCTGAGAGTGTTCAATCTTACATTTTTTTTGATAAAAGTGGGTTTGGAGAGGTCATGACTTTAGTTGATGTTAATCCCACTATCTTGGAAGATTATAATTTTTTATGCATGTGGATCATAGATAGAATATTATTTATGATAGCTATATTGTTGAGTTTGATTATGATCCTACATGTAATTATTATGAGAGATGAAAATATGGTTGTAGAAATCTTCATGTTACTAAATTGCATCTCGTTACATTGAAATTATTAATGCTTCATTCTTCCTATTTGCATATGCTAGATATTGGTTGTCTTGATAATTTGTTTTCCTATAAAATGCCTATGCATAGGAAGTATGTTAGACTTAAATGTGTTTTTCACATGCTACATGATGCTCTCTTCGTGTTTCAATTACTATCTTTCATGTGAGCATCATTGAAATCCAAAGCCTATCTAATGGCTATAAAGAAAGAGCTTGTTGGGAGGCAACCCAATGAATAAAATAATTTTTTGCTTTTACCTTCTGTTTTTTAGTGTTTGCGTGATTATAGATTTTTTATGATTGTGTTTTTATGTTTTAATTAGTGTTTGTGCCAAGTAATGCCTTTGGGATGATTTGGATATGAATTTCCCACGTTTTCCTAAATTTTCAGAATTTTTGGAGTTAAAGAAGTATGGATTTTAAATAGATCTTTACAGACTATTCTGTTTTAGATAGATTCTGTTTTTGTTGCATAGTTTGCTTATTTTGATGAGTCTATGATTCGTATCGGGGGGGTATGAGTCATGGAGAAGTTGGAGTAAAGTAGCATTATGCCAATATTAAATATGAATCAATTTACTACAGTACCTAAAGTTTAAGATTTGTTTGTTATACTAACGGATCTCACGAGGTTTCTGTTGAGTTTTGTGTGTTGAAATTTTCAAGTTTTGGGTGAGACTACGATGGATAAAGGAATAAGGAGTGGCAAGAGCCTAAGCTTGGGGATGCCCAAGGCACCCCGTAAGGCATCCCCTCTTTCGTCTACAATCTATCGGTAACTCACTTGGACCTATATTTTTATTCATCACATGATATGTGTTTTACTTGGAGCATCTTTTGAAATAGTTTGTTTGCCTTTGTTGGCTTTTTAGTTTGTCACAATCATCTTTGCTGAACACACCTTTTTGAGAGGGACACACATTATTCGTAATTTGTTAGAATACTCTATGTGCTTCACTTATATCTTTTGAGCTAGGCAGTTGCTGTAGTGCTTCACTTATATCTTTTAGAGCACGGCGGTGGTTATATTTTAAAGAAATAGTTGCACTCTCATGCTTCACTTATATCTTTTTGAGAGTCTCATGATAGCAATGGTAATATGCACGGGTTATGAATTTGGTCCTGATATGATAGGTATTCAAGAGGGATATAATAAAAACTTTCATGTAGATCACTGAATATGAAAAATTTGATTCCTTGCAATAGTTTTGCGATATTAAGATGGTAATATGTGGGAGGTATTAGTAGATAATTGTGGTTTAGTAAGAAT
This sequence comes from Elymus sibiricus, assembly GCA_039707655.1. Taxonomy (NCBI): domain Eukaryota; kingdom Viridiplantae; phylum Streptophyta; class Magnoliopsida; order Poales; family Poaceae; genus Elymus; species Elymus sibiricus. The sequence goes on from CM077670.1 coordinate 111,402,719, forward strand.
AATTGTGTTAAGGTTTGTGATTCCCGAAGCATGCACGTATGATCTGTTGTTTATGCTAAGAAGTTGGAGCATGATTTATTATTGATTGTCTTCCTTTGTGTGGCGGTCGGGGGCGCGCGATGGTTAACTCCTACCAACCTCCCCCTAGGGGCATGCATAGTAGTACTTTGCTTCGAGGGCTAATAAACTTTCGCAATAAGTACGTGAGTTCTTTATGACTAATGTGACTCCATGGATTATACGCACTCTCACCCTTCCGCAATTTGCTAGCCTCTTCGGTACCGTGCATTGCCCTTTCTCACATCGAGAGTTGGTGCAAACTTCGCCGGTGCATCCAAACCCCGTGATATGATATGCTCTATCACACATAAGCCTCCTTATATCTTCCTCAAAATAGCCACCATACCTACCTATCATGGCATTTCCATAGCCATTCCGAGATATATTGCCATGCAACTTCCACCGTTCCGTTTTTATGACATACATCATCATTGTCATATTGCTTTGCATGATCATATAGCTGACATAGTATTTGTGGCTCAGCCACCGTTCATCATTGTTATACATGTTACGCTAGCATCATTGCACATCCTGGTACACTGCCAGAGGCATTCATATAGAGTCATATCTTTGTTCTAGTATCGAGTTGTAATGTTGAGTTGTAAGTAAATAGAGGTGTGATGATCATCATTATTAGAGCATTGTCCCAGTGAGGTAAGAATGGTGGAGACTAATGAGTCCTCAAAAAAGTGGGGATGAGGTCCATGAGATCGTTCTAAAAAAAAGAGGCGAAAAAGAGCCATGAAAAAAAATGGGAGAAAAAGAGAGAAGGGGCAATGTTACTATCCTTTTCCACACTTGTGCTTCAGAGTAGCACCATGTTTTTTCATATAGAGAGTCTCCTATTTTGTCACTTTCATATACTAGTGGGAATTTTTCATTATAGAACTTGGCTTGTATATTCCGATGACGGGCTTCCTCAAATGACCGAGGTCTTCATGAGCAAGCAAGTTGGATGCACACCCACTTAGTTTTCATGTTGAGCTTTCATACACTTATAGCTCTTAGTGCATCCGTTGCATGGCAATCCCTACTTCTCGCATTGACATCAATTGATGGGCATCTCCATAGCCCGTTGATTAGCCTCGTTGATGTGAGACTATCTTCTTATTTTTGACTTCTCCTATTTATCCCTACCACCATACTCTATTCCACCTATAGTGCTATATCCATGGCTTGCGCTCATGTATTGCGTGGGAGTTGAAAAAGCTGAAGCGCATTAAAAAGTATGAACCAATTGCTTGGCTAAAACCGGGGTTGTGCATGATAAATATTTTGTGTTAAGAAGATGGAGCATGACAGGATTGTATGATTTTGTAGGGATAATATTCTTTAGCATTTTTATTTTGAAAGGCATGATTGTTTGCTAGTATGCCTGAGTATTGATGTCTTTATATCAAATTATAGACTATTGCTTTGAATCATTTGGATTTATTATTCATACCGTAAGAGAGAGATTACATGATGAAACATGATAGGTAGCATTCCACATCAAAAATTCTGTTTTTATCATTTACCTACTCGAGGACGAGCAGGAATTAAGCTTGGGGATGCTTGATACGTCCCCAACGTATCTATAATTTTTTATTGTTCCATGCTATTATAGTATCAATCTTGAATGTTTTTATATGCAATTATATATCATTTTTTGGGACTGTCCTATTAACCTAGTGCCCAGTGCCAGTTGCTGTTTTCTGCTTGTTTTTGGTTTTTTAGAGAAACAGTACCAAATGAAGTCCAAATGACACGAAACTTTTTGGTGATTTTTTCTGGACAAAAGAAACCTTGGAAGCTTCGGGAGGAGGCCAGAAGCCTCACGAAGGCTTCACAAGGCAACAGGGCGCGCCCCGGGGGGGCGCGCCGTGTTGCCTTGTGGGGCCCACGTGACTCCGTTTGACCCAATTCCACTTCTATAAATTCACAAATATTGGGAAAACACTAGAGAGCGGGAAGAAATAACCTTTCTGCCGCCGCAAGCCTCTGTTCTTCCGCGATCCCATCTAGAGGCCTTTTCCGGTACTCTACCGGAGGGGGAATCGATCACGGAGGGCTTCTACATCAACCTTGTTGCCCTTCCGATGATGTGTGAGTAGTTTACCACAGACCTACGGGTCCATAGCTAGTAGCTAGATGGCTTCTTCTCTCTCTTTGATCTTCAATACAATGTTCTCCTTGATGTTCTTGGAGTTCTATCCGATGTAATCTTCTTTTGCGGTGTGTTTGTTGGGATCCGATGAATTGTGAGTTTATGATCAGATTATTCATGAGAAATATTTGAGTCTTCTCTGAACTCTTTTATGCATGATTGTTATAGCTTTGTATTTCTCTCCGATCTATCGATTTGGTTTGGCCTACTAGATTGATTTATCTTGCAATGGGAGAGGTGCTTTGTGATGGGTTCAATCTTGCGGTGCTCAATCCCAGTGACAAAAGGGGACATGACACGTATTTGTATTGTTGCCATTAAGGATAAAAATATGGGGTTTATTCATATTGCTTGAATTTGCTTCTCTACATCATGTCATCTTTCTTAAGGCGTTACTCTATTTTTATTAACTTAATACTCTAGATGCATGCTGGATAGCGGTCGATGAGTGGATTAATAGTAGTAGATGCAGGCAGGAGTCGGTCTACTTGTCTCGGACGTGATTCCTATGTACATGATCATTGCCATGAATCTGTCATAATTATTTGCTATTCTGTCAATTGCCCAACAGTAATTTGTCTACCCACCGTATGTTTTTGTGCTCGAGAGAGAAGCCTCTAGTGAAAACTATGGCCCCCGGGTCTATCTTTATCATATAAAAAACCTAAAAATACCTTGCTGCAATTTATTTACCTTTATTTTAATTATTATTATAGTTTATCTATTTACCTCGATAAGATTTAATCCTTGCAAATAACCGCTAAGAGGATTGACAACCCTCTTATTTGCGTTGGGTGCAAGTGTTTGCTCTTGTGTGTGTGCAGGTGCGCTTAACGGAATTTTGCTTGGTTCTCCTACTGGATTGATAACCTTGGTTCTTAACCGAGGGAAAGACTTATCTCTACTATACTGCATCATCCTCTCCTCTTCGGGGAAATACCAACGCAGACTACAAGTAGCAATAAGCCACCCTCTCCCTCCGTTGCAAGGGCGGTTAAGCACTCATTGTAATCAGATACCCCCAGAGAAAACAAGCCTCAGGGCACGAGACGTAGGGCTTTTACCTCCTCCGAGAGGGGCCTGAACTCGCTAAATCCGAGTGTTACACCTGTGCTGTAGCTAGGCTCTGCTCCTCATTCGTACCCTAGTACTTACTGTCAGACTGGTAACCACGACAACAGGTACACGGATATAATACTTGGGATTTTTTTTTTTGGTGTTCTTTGCTTCATATGCGCAGGACATGTTACGGTAGTAGCAGGTGTTGACTGGGATTGCAGCCAAGGGGAATCGAGGCGTGTGGCGTGCGTATAAGGCTCGGAGGAGTTTGGAGCGCGCCATAGCAGATTCAAGCATACACAGGGCGTCAGGCATTACGCGACGATGTGCGGGACGGACATGACGCAGGGTGAAGCATGGTTGCAGTCGGATAAGTTTTGGCTGGGTCGGGTTGGATAGTCTGATGGATCGACAGGGATGTCAGTCAAAGCAGAAGACGGCGGTGATTTCGGCAACAACGACATAGGAGCGTGATGCTGATGGTGGCCGACTTCTGGGGCGTGGAAACACGTGGCGCAGGCCTGAGGGCTTGTGCGGCTTCGATAAAGACTATGGCACAGGGTTGATTCAAGGCAGTGTACACATGAGAGCTTGAAGTAAACGAGGCGTGGGGTGGACTGATCATCTACAATGGAGTCACGTTGAAGGTGGAGCAGGAGTCTGGCGGAAGACTTCACTCTGAGCTGATGGAGGGGCTACGACGTAAGGATCCGGAGAATCGAAGCCTATTTCAGCGGGAAAGCGAGAGACACGTGGATCGGACTGGGTACCAGTGGTCTAATGGAGACGTGATACTCGGCATCGGTCGGTGATGATCGATGGTTCTCTGCAGTGGGGGTTGAGGCAGTGTGGGCTAGCTACCCGGGAGACTCGACCAGGACAGCAGATGCTCGACGCAGTGATAGCGGCGAGGCGTGCAGTAAGCACGGGACACGACGACAGGCCAAGGCATTGGTGGTCAGACATGTGATCAGACAAAGTGTGCGGAGGGTGCTGAAGCAGTGTTGACTAGTATCAGGTTCAAGTTGGTGACTAGATCTATCGGGTTTGACACGTCAGATGGATGAGAGTTAACCATGGAGAATCTGAGAAAATGGCGGAAAGTCTGAAATTGTCAAAAGCTGAGAGAGTACATGGCCGTATATTTTGTGGAGTACAAGTATAGAAGGAGGCGGAGTGCTATAGCTGTGGAACATGTCAGAGACTATTCGGGAGAAGGGTGAGACAACTGCGAATTTGACTTAGGGTGACACAGGGCAACGGTGAAATTCTTCCAAGTTTCAGACAGGCAGCCAAGGAAGAGCGAGGATGTTTAGTTCGGGTAACTCTTATATGTGGTGTCCAATATGTGAGTTGTTCACTTTCACGTAGAAGTGGTCGGTGTGTGATGAGGTTGAATAGATACTCCGGAAGTTGGGAGCACAACGTAGAGTAATGAGGAACTTAATTTTGCTCGAGTGTTGACTGTGAAGAAGATGAGAAGGGTCTACAGTTGCAGCCAGAGTCACATGGAGTCTGGGAGTAGCAGCGGTGCTCATGGTATAATCTCAAGTCCAATGTACATGGAGCTTCGACGCATGGATGAATCCAAGGTGGTGAAGAATATTCACCAAGGTGGAGTTTGTTAGAGTTGTGTCGAATATTATTGTACAAGGTAGGTTACAGTTGGACTCTAAGTCATACGGTGTGTAGACATGATATGGAGTCGTGTCTAAGTAGGACACTTGTATCCTAGGCCTCTTATATAATGAGAGTGTAGACACACGATGTAACCTATGCCAACTTAATAGCACAGGCACGCGGGGGAGCCGGCGACATGTGTCGGCGCCCGGGCGGCCGGGGTGCGGTATTGTAGCGGTGTCATGGGGAGGAGCACCCGTAGTCTGGCACCGGGGATGTAACCATATCGGTGAACCTCGTTAACAAATCTCGATGTCGTGTTTGTGTGATTGCTTGGTCCTCGGTAGATCGACTGTGTGTCTCGGATTTATTCTAACAAAGAGATTACATGATACACATGTTAGGTAGCATTCAACATCAAAAATTCTGTTTTTATCATTTACCTACTCGAGGACGAGTAGGAATTAAGCTTGGGGATGCTGATGCGTCTCCAACGTATCTATCATTTTTTATTGTCTCATGCTATTATATTATCAATCTTGGATATCAATCTTGGATGCTTTATATGCTTTTATACGCTATTTTATATCATTTTTTGGGACTAACCTATTAACCCAGTGCCCAGTGCCAGTTTCTGTTGTTTGCTTATTTTTGGCTTTTCAGAAAATCAATACCAAATAAAGTCCTAACGGAAAAAAAATCTTTAGATTAATTTTTTCTGGACCAGAAGGGGCCCTAGAAGCTTCGGGAGGAGACCCGACGAGATACGAGAGGGCCACAAGCTCGAGGGGCGCGCCCCCTGAGCTTGTGGGCCCCATGCAGCTCCGTTTGACCTAATTCCAAGCCTATAAATTCACATATATTCCCAAACCAACAGAGAGCCACCCGAAACAACTTTTCCGCCGCCGCAAGATTCTATTCTTTCGCGATCCCATCTGGAGGCCTTTTCCAGTACTCTGCCGGAGGGGGAATCGATCACGGAGGGCTTCTACATCAACCTTGCTGCCCTTCCGATGATGTGTGAGTAATTCACCACAGACCTACGGGTCCATAGATAGTAGCTAGAGGACTTCTTCTCTCTCTTTGATCTTCAATACAATGTTCTCCTCGATCTTCTTGGAGTTCTATCCGATGTAATCTTCTTTTGCGATGTGTTTGTTGGGATCCGATGAATTGTGGGTTTATGATCAGATTATTCATTGAAAGTAATTGAGTCTTTTCTGAACTTTATTATGCATGATTGTTATAGCTTTGTATTTCTCTCCGATCTATCCGTTTGGTTTGGCCAACTAGATTGATTTATCTTCAACGGGAGAGGTGCTTTGTAGTAGTTTCAATCTTGTGGTGTCTCCACCCAGTGATAGAAGGGGACGGGGTACGTATAGTATTGTTGCTACTAAGGATAAAACAATGGGGTTTATTCATATTGATTGAGTTTACTTTGTCTACAGCATGTTGATACGTCTCCAACGTATCTATAATTATTGATTGTTCCATGCTATTATAGTATCAATCATGGATATTTTATATGCATTTATATGTTATTTTATATCATTTTTGGGAACTAACCTATTAGCCCAGTGCCTAGTGCCAAGTGTTGTTTTCTGCTTGTTTTTGGTTTTCCAAAAAATCAGTACCAAACGAAGTCCAAACGCTACGAAACTTTTTGGCGATTTTTTTCTGGACAAAAGAGAGCCTAGAAGCTTCGGGAGGAGACCAGACGGCAAACGAGGAGACGGCAAGGCAATAGGGCGTGCCCTGTTACCTTGTGAGCCCCACGTGGCTCCGTCTGACCTAATTCCACCTCTATAAATTCTCAAATATTGGGAAACCAACAGAGAGCCACCCCAAATAACTTTTCCGCCACCGCAAGCTTCCGTTCTTCCGCGATCCCATCTGGAGGCCTTTTCCGGCACTCTGCCGGAGGGGGAATCGATCACGGAGGGCTTCTAGATCAACCTTGTTGCCCTACCGATGATGCGTGAGTAGTTCACCACAGACCTACGGGTCCATAGCTAGTAGCTAGATGGCTTCTTCTCTCTCTCTTTGATCTTCAATACAACGTTCTCCTCGATCTTCTTGGAGTTCTATTCGATGTAATCTTCTTTTGCGGTGTGTTTGTTGGGATCCGATGAATTGTGTGTTTATGATCAGATTATTCATTGAAAGTAATTGAGTCTTTTCTGAACTTTATTATGCATGATTGTTATAGCTTTGTATTTCTCTCTGATCTATCCGTTTGGTTTGGCCAACTAGATTGATTTATCTTCAACGGGAGAGGTGCTTTGTAGTAGTTTCAATCTTGTGGTGTCTCCACCCAGTGATAGAAGGGGACGGGGTACGTATAGTATTGTTGCTACTAAGGATAAAACAATGGGGTTTATTCATATTGATTGAGTTTACTTTGTCTACATCATGTTGATACATCTCCAACGTATCTATAATTATTGATTGTTCCATGCTATTATAGTATCAATCTTGGATATTTTATATGCATTTATATGTTATTTTATATCATTTTTGGGAACTAACCTATTAGCCCAGTGCCTAGTGCCAAGTGTTGTTTTCTGCTTGTTTTTGGTTTTCCAAAAAATCAGTACCAAACGAAGTCCAAACGCTACGAAACTTTTTGGCGATTTTTTTCTGGACAAAAGAGAGCCTAGAAGCTTCGGGAGGAGACCAGACGGCAAACGAGTAGACGGCAAGGCAATAGGGCGTGCCCTGTTACCTTGTGAGCCCCACGTGGCTCCGTCTGACCTAATTCCACCTCTATAAATTCTCAAATATTGGGAAACCAACAGAGAGCCACCCCAAATAACTTTTCCGCCACCGCAAGGTTCCGTTCTTCCGCGATCCCATCTGGAGGCCTTTTCCGGCACTCTGCCGGAGGGGGAATCGATCACGGAGGGCTTCTAGATCAACCTTGTTGCCCTACCGATGATGCGTGAGTAGTTCACCACAGACCTACGGGTCCATAGCTAGTAGCTAGATGGCTTCTTCTCTCTCTCTTTGATCTTTAATACAACGTTCTCCTCGATCTTCTTGGAGTTCTATTCGATGTAATCTTCTTTTGCGGTGTGTTTGTTGGGATCCGATGAATTGTGGGTTTATGATCTGAATATTCATGAGAAGTAATTGAGTCTTTTCTAAACTTTATTATGCGTGATTGTTATAGCTTTGTATTTCTCTCCGATCTATCCGTTTGGTTTGGCCAACTAGATTGATTTATCTTCAGCGGGAGAGGTGCTTTGTAATAGGTTAAATCTTGCAGTGCTCTATATCCCAGTGATAGAAAGGGACAAGACACGTATTTGTATTGTTGCCATTAAGGGTAAAACGATGGGGTTTATTCATATTAATTGGGTTTACTTTGTCTACATCATGTCATCTTGCTTAAGGCTTTAATCTGTTTTTATTAACTTAATACCCTAGATGCATGCTGCATAGCGGTCGATGGGTGGAGTAATAGTAGTAGATGCAGACAGGAGTCGGTCTACTTGTGTCAGACATGATGCCTATATACATGATCATTGCCTTGAATATCGTCATAACTATGCACTTTTCTATCAATTGGCCAACAGTAATTTGTTTACCCACCGTATGCTATGTGTTCGAGAGAGAAGCCTCTAGTGAAAACTATGGCCCCCGGGTCTACTTTAAATATAAAAAGAAAACTAAAATATACTTGCTGCAATTTATTTACTTTTATTTTGTTTTGCAATTTATCTATCTACCACTACAAGATTTAATCCTTGCAAGTAACGAGTTCAAGGGGAGTGACGACCCTCTTGCCCGCGTTGGGTGCAAGTATTTGCTTTTGTGTGTGAAGGTGTTGTTCACGAGGCTTTGCGTGATTCTCCTACTGGTTCGATAACCTTGGTTCTCATTGAGGGAAATACTTATCTCTACTGTATTGCATCTCCTCTCCTCTTCGGGGAAAATCCCAACGTAGCTCACAAGTAGCAGGAAGAATTTCTGGTGCCGTTGCCGGGGAGACATCATCAAAACCTATCAAGTACCTTCACACAAACTATCATCTACTTGCTCTACTTTTTATTTGCCTTTGCCCCTCGTTTTCATCTCCCCCACTTCTCATAAAAAATACAAAAACACAAAAATATTTTCTGTTTGCTTGTTTTGTCGCTATGTCTCAAGAAAAAATTCACGATAGTTCTTATCATAAAAGGTTGGCTGAAATTGAAAATGCTACTAAGAATTTCGTGTTTTCGCAATATGAGCATAACAAATTCTTTTCTGAGGAACTTAAGGAATATTCTATCTTATTAGATACCATTAATAAACAACTTGATGAGGTTAATCAAGAAGTAGCCAATCTTCAGTCTCAACTTGCTCGTACCAAAAACTTGTTAGGAAAGATTTCGGATAAACAAACCATGCTAGTAAATAAGATGGCTGCTAAACTGGAGTCACATTCAGGTGATGAGGATGATATTAAAATGATTGGTGTTTCACCTATTGAATCTTTATTTAGTAACATAAAACTTGATGAAAAAGGGACTGGAGATGAGTCAACTTTAGCTAGAAGGCGTCCCAATTGTTCGGAGGGTGATGATCTTAATGATACAAATGATAAAAGTGGGTTCGGAGAGGTCAAGACTTTAAATAGTGATGTGCCCACTACTTTGGATTACAAGGACTTTAATTATGATAGTTGCTCTTTAGTTGAATGTTTTTATTTGTTGCAATCTATGATAAATTCACCCAATGCTTATGAACAAAATAAAGCTTTTACTAAACATATTGTAGAAGCTGTGATAAAAACTCATGAAGAAAAGCTAGAGTTGGAGGTTTCAATACCTAGAAAATTGCATGATGAATGGGAACCTACTATTAAAGTAAAAATTAAATAGTATGAATGTAATGCTTTATGTGATTTAGGTGCTAGCATTTCCACTATACCCAAATCTTTATGTGATGCGCTAGGCCTCACCGATATGGATGAATGTTCCCTTAACTTACACTTAGCGGATTCAACTATTAAGAAATCTTTGGGTAGAATAAATGATGTGCTTATTCTTGCTAATAGAAAATATGTACAAGTTGATTTCATTGTCCTTGATATTGATTGCAATCCGTCTTGTCCAATAATACTTGGTAGGCCTTTCCTACGAACCATAAGTGATATTATTGATATGAAAGAAGGTAATATAAGATTCCAATTCCCATTAAATAAAGGGATGGAACACTTCCCTAGAAATAGAATTAAACCACCATATGAATCCATTATGAGGGCCACTAATGGAATTAATTTGAAGGATGAGAATACTTGAAACAATGCCTTACGCCTAGCTAGGGGCGTAAAAGAATAGCGCTTGTTGGGAGGCAACCCAATATTTATCTTTGTTGCAATTTTTATTTTTCTTGTGTAACACAATTTTAGCTACTGTTATGATTGTGTTTTTATCTTTTAATTAGTGTTTGTGTCAAGTAATCCCTTTGGGATGATTTGGATGATAGTATAATTGATGCTGTTTGAAAATAGAAAGTTTTTGCGCCCAGTACTTGATTTTTAATTTATTGCTGGAATGCCAGAAAAATCTGAAATTTTTACACAGTATTGGCATACAAATTTTTCGCGTTTTGCTGATTTTTCAAAAAAATTGGGGTTACATAAGTATAGATAATATTCTGTCATTGTGTACTGTTCTGTTTTAGACAGATTCTGTTTTTATTGCATAGTGTGCTTGTTTTAATGAAACTATGGATTATATCAGGAGGTATAAGTCATGGAAGAGTTAGAATACAGTAGGTATTATGCAAGAACAATTATTAATGAGTTTATAACAGTACCTAAAGTGGATGATTAATTTATTGTACTAACGGATCTCACGAAGTTTCTGTTAAGTTTTGTGTGCTGAAGTTTTCAAGTTTTGGGTGAGATCACGATGGATGAAGGAATAAGGAGCGGCAAGACCCTAAGCTTGGGGATGCCCAAGGCACCCCAAGGTAATATTCAAGGAAGACCCAAGCGTCTAAGCTTGGGTATGCCCCGGATGGCATCCCCTCTTTCGTCTACAATCTATCGGTAACTTACTTAGAGCTATATTTTTATTCATCGCATGATATGAGTTTTACTTGGAGCGTCTTGTGCCATGGTTTTCTTTTATTTGTTTGATTTTTGTTTGCCACAATCATCTTTTGCTGGACACACCTTTTGAGAGGACACGCATTTATTCATGATTTGTTAGAATACTCTATGTGCTTCACTTATATCTTTTGAGCTAGGCAGTTGCTCTAGTGCTTCACTTATATCTTTTAGAGCACGGCGGTGGTTATATTTTAAAGAAATAGTTGCACTCTCATGCTTCACTTACATCTTTTTGAGAGTCTAATAAATAGTAATGGCAATTTTGCATGGGTTATAAGACTAGTCCATAAAGGATAGGTATTCAAGAGGGATATAATAAAAACTTTCATGTAGATCACTAAATATGAAACGTATGGTTTAATGATATTGATGTCATAATATGAAAGGATATTGGTTCATGATCATTGGTAAGTAGAAATATCAGTATTAAAGTTTGTTATTAACTTCTCATCTAAGTGTTGGTCAAGGCATGGTGGGGAGGTCCGAGCATTCTTAGGTCTGAAATGAAATCCTTGAGTGTTGTTATAATCGGGGGTGTGCGATGCTTAAATCCTACCAACCTTCTCCCTAGGGGCATGCGAGTAGTACTTTTCTTCGAGGGCTAATAGGCTTTGCAATAAATATGTGAGTTTTTATGACTAATGTGAGTCCATGGATTATACGCACTATCACCCTTCCGCAATTTGCTAGCCTCTTCGGTACCGTGCATTGCCCGATCTCACCTTGAGAGTTGGTGCAAACTTCGCCAGTGCATCCAAACCCCGTGATATGATACGCTCTATCACACATAAGCCTCCTTATATCTTCCTCAAAACAGCCACCATACCTACCTATTATGGCATTTCCATAGCCATTCCGAGATATATTGCCATGCCACTTCCACCGTTCCGTCATATGGCCTGTGTTCATTGTCATATTGCTTTGCATGATCATATAGCTGACATAGTATTTGTGGCTTAGCCACCATTCATCATCTTCATACATGTTACGCTAGATCATTGCACATCCTGGTACACTGCCAGAGGCATTCATATAGAGTCATTCTATATAGTTTTTATCGAGTTGTAATATCGAGTTGTAAGTAAATAAAAGTGTGATGATTATCATTATTAGAGCATTCTCCCAGTGAGGAAAGGATGATGGAGACTATGATTCCCCCACAAGTCGGGATGAGACTCCGGATGAAAAATTTAAAAAGAAAAGAAAAAAGAGAGTCCAAAAAGAGCCGCAAAAAATGAGATAAAAAGAGAGAAGGGGCAATGTTACTATTCTTTTCCACACGTGTGCTTCAGAGTAGCACCATGATTTTTTTGACAATCAGAGTAGCACCATGTTTTTCATATAGAGAGTCTCCTATTTTGTCACTTTCATATACTAGTGGGAATTTTTCATTATAGAACTTGGCTTGTATATTCCGATGACGGGCTTCCTAAAATGCCCGTGGTCTTCATGAGCAAGCCAGTTGGATGCACACCCACTTAGTTTCAGTTGAGCTTTCATACACTTATAGCTCTTAGTGCATCCATTGCATGGCAATCCCTACTCCTCGCATTGATATCGATTGATGGACATCTCCATAGTCCGTTGATCCGCCTAGTTGATGCGAGACTTTCCTCCTTTTTGACTTCCCCTATTGATCCCTATCACCGCATTCTATTCCACCAATAGTGCTATGTCCATGGCTCACGCTCATGTATTGCGTGAAGTTGAAAATGCTGAAGCGCGTTAGAAGTACGATCCAATTGCCTGGTTTAACACCGGGGTGCTCATGATTTATATTTATGTAGTGAAGGCGGAGTCATGCCATGCAAACATGATGAAATGAGTGGGGAATAACATTCTTTAAGGATCGTATATTTTGAAAGTTTAATGATTATGCTTCTTATATTCACGGATATTATTATGTTGATGTTGTTAATTCATCATTTCTCAGTATTTATACCGTAAAGAGATTACATGATAAACATGTTAGGTAGCATTCCACATCAAAAATTCTATTTTTATCATTTACCTACTCGAGGACGAGCAGGAATTAAGCTTGGGGATGCTGATACGTCTCCAATTTATCTATAATTTTTTATTGTTCCATACTATTATAGTATCAATCTTGTATGTTTTATATGCATTTATATGCTATTTTATATCATTTTTGGGAACTAACCTATTAACAAGTGCCTAGTGCCAGTTGCTGTTTTCTGCTTGTTTTTGGTTTTTTATAAAATCAGTACCAAACGCTACGAAACTTTTTGATAATTTTTTTCTGGACAAAAGACACCCTAGAAGCTTCGGGAGGAGACCAAACGGCAAACGAGGAGACGGCAAGGCAACAGGCCTTGTGGGCCCCACGTGTGCTCTGTCTGACCTAATTCCACCTCTATAAATTCTCAAATATTGGGAAACCAACAGAGAGCCACCCCAAATAACTTTTTCGCCACCACAAGCTTCTGTTCTTCCGTGATCCCATCTGGAGGCCTTTTCCGGTACTCTGCTGGAGGGGGAATCGATCACGGAGGGCTTCTACATCAACCTTGCTGCCCTACCGATGATGCATGAGTAGTTCACCATAGACCTACGGGTCCATAGCTAGTAGATAGATGGCTTCTTCTCTATCTCTTTGATCTTCAATACAATGTTCTCCTTGATTATCTTGGAGTTCTATTCGATGTAATCTTCTTTTGCGGTGTGTTTGTTGGGATCCGATGAATTGTGGGTTTATGATCTGAATATTCATGAGAAGTAATTGACTCTTTTCTGAACTTTATTATGTGTGATTGTTATAGCTTTGTATTTCTCTCCGATCTATTCGTTTAGTTTGGCCAACTTGATTGATTTACCTTCAGCAGGAGATGTGCTTTGTAATGGGTTCAATCTTGCGGTGCTCTATATCCCAGTGACAGAAGGGGACAAGACACATATTTGTATTGTTGCCATTAAGGGTAAAACGATGGGGTTTATTCATATTAGTTGAGTTTACTTTGTCTACATCATGTCATCTTGCTTAAGGCGTTACTCTGTTTTTATTAACTTAATACCCTAGATGCATGCTGGATAGCGGTCGATGGGTGGAGTAATAGTAGTAGATGCAGGCAGGAGTTGGTTTACTTGTCTCGGACATGATGCCTATATACATTATCATTGAATATCGTCATAACTATGCGCTTTTCTATCAATTGCCCAATAGTAATTTGTCTACCCACCGTATGCTATGTGTTCGAGAGAGAAGCCTCTAGTGAAAACTATGGCCCCGGGTCTACTTTAAATATAAAAAGAAAACTAAAATATACTTGCTGCAATTTATTTACTTTTATTTTGTTTTGCAATTTATCTATCTACCACTACAAGATTTAATCCTTGCAAGTAACGAGTTCAAGGGGAGTGACGACCCTCTTGCCCGCGTTGGGTGCAAGTATTTGCTTTTGTGTGTGCAGGTGTTGTTCATGAGGCTTTGCGTGATTCTCCTACTGGTTCGATAACCTTGGTTCTCACTGAGGGAAATACTTATCTCTACTGTACCACATCTCCTGTCCTCTTCGGGGAGAATACCAACGCAGGTCACAAGTAGCACATGTCATCTTGCTTAAAGTGTTACTCTGTTTGTCATGAACTTAATACCATAGATGCATGCTGGATAGCGGTCGATTGGTGGAGTAATAGTAGTAGATGCAGGCAGGAGTCGGTCTACTTGTCACGGATGTGATGCCTATATATGTGATCATTGCCATGAATACGTCATAACTATGCGCTTTTCTATCAATTGCCCAACAGTAATTTGTTTACCCACCGTATGCTATGCGTTCGAGAGAGAAGCCTCTAGTGAAAACTATGGCCCCCGGGTCTACTTTAAACATATAAAAAAAACTAGAAATTCTTTGCTGCACTTTATTTACTTTTCTTTTGTTTTGCAATTTATAAGTTTGCCTATACAAGATTTAATCCTTGCAAGTAACGAGTTCAAGGGGATTGACAACCCTCTTGCCCGCGTTTGGTGCAAGTATTTGCTTTTGTGTGTGCAAGTGTTGTTCATGAGGCTTTGTGTGATTCTCCTATAGGTTCGATAAACCTTGTTCTCACTGAGGGAAATACTTATCTCTACTGTACTGCTTCACCCTTCCTCTTCGGGGAAAATACCAACGCATCTCATAAGTAGCAACCCCCACCACTATTGCTGAAGATAAGGCCCCCCATTTAGGAATATGAAAGGAACCCTCTCACAGAACGTCATGGTTGCATGTGATTTTGGTTTGAATTTCACATTTTTTTCATGTGGTTCGGAAGGGTCCGCATCAGATGCAGGAGCTCTTTAGTCTGCTATTTGCCAGAGGTTTCATGTGCCAGCTGGAAATTTCATCTCGTAGATGGTGGATATGCGAACACGCCCTATTTTGTGTAACCATAGTGAAAGAGCATGGTGCCCCATGTTTGGTTTTGGTAATTGATGACAATCCCTATGGAATAATGGTTCCCTGAGTTATATTTGAAGGGTTTGTCCATAGTCATTGCTTGAAGACCATTTGTTGGTTTCAAGGTTACTAGAAGAAGATTATGTGTTGACCAAGGTGCTATTCAAGGAGTTATCCAAAGATTGGTCACGTGAGAGTTGAGCCTATTGCAAGCATGTCTTGAAGAAGAAGATTGTGTGAACATTCATGTTTACCTTCAAGAGCTCATCTTTATGAAGAGAGAAGATATGATTCAAGGTTGATCAAGACTAAGTACAAAGAGTGGATTCAAGTTGATCAACACACAAAGCGTAGAAGATATATCGAGTGGGATCAAGTGATCTCATCGTATGGTAAGCATTGTCCATTATGCTTTGTGTACTAACCCATGATCTATGTGTGTGGTGGTTCTATGTGGGGTTAGGTGTTTTTTCCATCGGCTTGAATCAAGAGGAAGATCTCATATAACCCATGAAGGATGACATCAAGTGGTGATCGTCATCAAGGTTGTGTTGTGCAAGTTCAAGAGGAGCATCATGAAGAGATCACATGCTTGAAGCTTGCCATCCATTCTGGTGATAATGGACATGTGAAGATATGCCGAAGAGTGGCTCACCCATAGAGGAGTATGGGGGAGAAATCTACTATTCTTCATCGAGCCAGCGCAATCAAGAAAGATGGTCCACTTGAGAAGGTCAAGATCGTCATAATCTAGCTCAAGTGGATTATGCGCAAGGCAATGGTTTGACCTTGATAGGTTTTCTATTTTACCGGTCTCATGGTGTTAGCTGGGAGACCGGGTTATAGGATTGATTGTCGTACTATCAAGGGGGGGTCTCGAGTGAGTAGCTTGATCGTATCGCTCGTAGAGAGCTCAAACCATTGCATCCTTGGCATCATCTTTCTTGGTTCTTTTTTGGCTTTTCTCTGTGTGAGTTTTTGAGCTTGTGGTAATATTCATGACAAGCTCGAGTTCATCGAAAATGAATTTCGTATGCACCTTCTCTTGTGTTTTCGATGTTGGAGTTTTTACCGGATCTTCACTGATGGAGGTTTCACACCTCTATCTCATTGGCATATTTTTGTTGCCACTTCTGAAGATTTTGAGTCGTGATTTGATAGCTCTTGTCGTTAGCTTTCTATCAAGCGTGAGTTCGTCATAATCAGAGTTCATTGCAGAAGTTATGGCAGTTTTGGTCTTACTTGCATCCATTTGTTTTGCTTGGGCAGTTTTACAGCTTCCAGGCAGTAGAAGCGGTACTTCTGCAGACCAGTGTCGCTCCTACTTCCGCATGTTTTTAGGCTTCTGTGAGTCTCTGTTTTATAAGCGGTAGTACTGCTCCCCCAAGCGGTAGTACTGCTCCGGCAAAACTACCGTTCTTGTACTTTTTGTACTCGATGGGTTGTGTTGACCGTGCTAAGCGGTAGTACCGCTCCCCCAAGCGGTAGTACCGCTTGAGCATGACCAGTGGGCATAACGGTTGGATTTGGGGGGGGGGCTAATTAAGAGGGTCTTCTTCCCCAATGGTCCTTATCCCTTTGAGCTCGTGTTTCCCCTCCATTGTTGACCCTCTTTGAGCTTGCTATCTCTCAATCCCTCCAATGATTCTTGCACCTTCTTGAGGGAAAAAAGAGAGGAGATCTAGATCTATACTTCCACCAATAATTTTCTCCTCTAAGTGAGGGGAACCCTTTGGATCTTGATCTTGGAGTTCTTTGTGTTCTCTTCTTCATTCTTCCTCTCATATTCCTCCATAGCTTTCGTTGTTGTGGTGGGATTTGAGAGAGAAGAACTTGGGCACTTCGTGTGCCCTTGCCATTGCATTTGGTGCATCGGTTTGAGTTCTCCACGGTGATACGTGGAAGTGAAAGTTGAGTAGCTTATTACTCTTGGGTGCTTGGTACCCTAGAGCTTGTTCCTCTTGGGTGCTTGGGCGCCCTAGACAGTTCGTGGTGTGGTGGAGCTCAATCATTGTGGTGGAAAGCTCCGGGGCAAGCGTCGGGGTCTCCAATTAAGTTGTGGAGATTGCCTCGAGCAATTTGTACAGGTTTCGGTGACTGCCCCCAAGGGTTGCCAATTGTACGGGTTTGGTGACCGCCCCCAAGGGTCACCGTGTACGGGTTCAGTAACAGCCCTCAAGGGTCCCTTAGTGGAATCACAACATCTTGCATTGTGCGAGGGCGTGAGGAGATTACGGTGGCCCTCGTGGCATTTTGGGGAGCATTGTGCCTCCACACCGCTCCAAACGGAGATTAGCATCCGCAAGGGTGTGAACTTTGGGATACATCATCATCTCCGCGTGCCTTGGTTATCTCTTACCCGAGCCCTTTACTTATGCACTTTACTTTGTGATAGCCACAGTGTTTCCTGTTATATATCTTGCTTTTTTTGAGTAAATGACAGTAGGAGAATCTCCTACTGTGTTTTCATATATCTATATAAATGGGGGGTTTACATAGACATATTTTGTACAAAACTCCCATTCCAAGGGTAATCCTTGGGTGGGAGGCATCACACCACTATGAAGGGTAGGACGGGAGGAAGTCGTTGGTCAGTCAAGGGTGGCACAAAAGGAAACAATAGTGGCCCTATGAGCCTCCCTAACCCTATGCTGTAGATTGCAGAAGTCCTCCATAAATCTTTGGAGCCAGGACCCAAAGCTGGGGCTCACCGCTCTGAAGTGCTTATTGTTTCTTTCCTTCCATAGACTCCAGGCCGCGGTTAGGAAGATCTCAATGAAGAAAGAATTGTGCCACATGCTCTGGACCGACTGGATGAGGTTGAGGCGAGAGGTGGACGCGGGCCAGTTGACACCAAGCTTAATCCAACACGCCTGACTGAATGGGCACGTGAAGATCAGATGGTCTACCGTTTCCTCAATGTGTTGCCCACATAGGAGGCAATCATAGTCATCCCCGATGTTGTAGTGTCACTGCTTCAGCATGTTACATGTGTTGAGTCTGTCATGGAAGAGCAGCCAGCCAAACACTTTGAACTTCATGGTACATTTCGACCTCTAGAGCCACCGAAATGCCGGGTGAGTTTGTGCATCTTTGAAGCAGAATCTGTAGTAGTCAGTCGATTTGAATTCCGCCTTTCCCCAGATGTAGTGTCAAACATCAGTAAGTGTCGAGGAGGGCACATTCTCACCGAAAGTTCTTGAATATCTCATACTTCGCCAAGGGCCTATGGGGACAGGGGGAGGTGGAAGGTTTCATGCAGTGTCGTGCTCGCCAAGAAATCTGCGACAGATACATCCTCCTGCATGGCGTACGAGAAAGCTTGTGGGTGGGTGCTTTCCAACACATCGTCCATCCAGAGATCTTTCCAAAATAGTGTTGTCTTGCCGTCAACCACTTGAATCCGTGAGACACCACGGTACATAGGGGTAAGTTTTAAGATGTCGCGCCACCAGAATGAACCCATCAGGTCCGCAGCATGTGGGATCTTGTCTCCATAGTAATTGTCCCAGATTAGGTGCACCCAAGGGATATCCATCTTATTGTAGAACTTGTGGAGGAACTTCATGAGCAGTGCCTCATTCTGGATCTTCAGGTTGATCACACCCAGACTTCCATGTTTCTTGGGTTTGTAGACCATGTCCCATGCCGCCAGAGAGTTGCATTTTTCTCCTTGCTCCATTTTTTGGGTCCATAGGCATCTGCGTTTGATTTTGTCTAGCATATCAATAAGCTTGGGAGGGAATTTCAGAGTACACATGGCATATATGAGGAGGGATGTGACCATGGCGTTCAACCAAGAGTGCTTGCCTCCGTATGACATCATCGCAATCGTGGAGGTGAGGCGTCTTCGGCATTACAAACCAAAGGCATGAGGTCTTGAACAGTTGGTCTTGAGGTGCCAAGGGGCAGGCCGAGGTATGTAAACGGCATCGTCCCAATAGAGCATCCAAATATTTGAGCCAGGTTAGCAGTTGAGGCCTCATCGAGATTGATCGGGATCAAGGTGGACTTGTGGAAGTTGATTTTGAGGCCAATGGAGGATGCATAGTCTGACAAAATTTCTTTAACGAGCGATGCTTGGCGTGGACATGCTGGTAGGATGAGAATGGTGTCGTTAGTGTATTGGACGACGGGGTAGTCAGTCTGACCGTTGCATGGGAAGGGGAGGTCGATCTTGCCCTGAAGAAATGCATCGTTGATGGCAGCCTAAAAAAGGTCGGCGGTGAGGATGAAAATAAGAGGGGAGAGGGGGTCCCCTTGTTGCATCCCGCAGCTGCAGTGGAACTGGTGGCCAGGGATGCCGTTTAAGAGTACCGAAGAACGTCCGGAGGAAAAAATGCATCTGATCCAGGCAATCCATTTGTCATTGAAGCCCATGTGTTGCATGATGTTGATCATGGGTTCGTGACCGATCGTGTCAAACGCCTTGGCGAAGTCTAGTTTGAGTAAAATAATCTTTTTTCCTGACGCATGGCATTGATGAATGTATTGGTAGGCCCATGCCAGACAATCTTGGATAGTTCTACCCCTGATAAACCCATATTGGTTGCGATGAATCAGTTTCAGTATGACGTATTGCAAACGGTTGGCCAGTAGCTTTGTGATCAGTTTAAGGTAGCAGTTTAACAAGGTGATCGGCCGGTAATCATTGACTGACTCGGGTGAGTTGATCTTGGGAATGAGTGTAATGGGGCCATCATTGATGCTAGTGAGATCGAGGGTGCCTTCATGGAACTGGGAACAAAGCGCATAGAAATCATGTCTGATAATGGGCCAACACGCCTTGAGGAAGGCTCCACTGAAACCATCAGGGCCAGGCTTGTGGTCACCTGGCATTTCCTTTATAATTGCGTCGATCTCAGTGTGGGAGAACGGATCAGTTAGGTGATCTAAATTTTCTTCATGTTTGATGATTGCAGGAAGATCAAACTTCATCTCAGTCGGGGAAGTTGTGCCCAGTCGGTTTTTGTAGGTTAGAAATAGGAGGGCCTCTTTGCCAGGGTGATCATCCACCAGGGTTCCATCATTATCCCGAAAACTGGCAATGTTATTCTTGCGGTACCGTTCCGTAGCAACTGCTTGGAAAAACTTGGTGTTTTCGTATCCGAATTTGATCCAGCGGATAGTGCAACACTTCTTCCAGTATAGCTTTTCGTATTTGAGAAGGTGTAGCAGATGGTCCTTAAGAATTTTCCGAAAGTTGGTTTCTGGAATTGATAAGTTCCTTTTGTTCTTAAGCTCATCCTGTCATCAAGAACTGTGTTGCAATTTTCAATTGCGACAGAAAGGCAAGAGATTTGTTTACTCCAATTTTTTAAAGCATGTCGGAGAGCTTTAAACTTGCGGCAGAGAACGGTGGCAGCGTTGGAGGTTTGTATTGGCCTGTCCCAAACATCCTGTATGACGTCCATGAAACCTGGGTGAAGGATCTAATATGGCTCAAAACGGAATAATTTGTTGTGTGGTATCGTAGTCTCAATTGTGACAATGCAGGGTATATGACCCGATACCTGTTTTCCAAGGGGTTTAACCAGGGTTTTGGGATAAATGGTCGTCCAGTGTAGAGAAGTCAAGAACCAGTCCAGCTGCTCGAGGAGAGGTTCCTCTTGCATGTTACTCCAGGTGTAAGCTCTTCCTTGTACGGGGAGTTCAATGAGGTTTTGCTTGCGTATAATGTCGTTGAAAGTGAACATATCCTGTACGTTACCCCCAGGCTTGTTACAATTATCATGCGCACGGATGTACTTGAAGTCACCTAGTAAAAGCCAATCTTGCGTATTCGGGATTTGTACGTCGTAGAGCCAGTTTGTATACGTAATACGTTCATCGCCCGCGCATGGCCCATAAATGTTAGCTAGCGTCCAGGTTTGAGGGGATTGCGTACAGACGAAGCTGATAACTAATGCAAAGACTTCAGAGAACATGATAGTACCAGTAAACATCGAGTGACGGTGTCCTGGACTAGGGGGTCCCAACCTAGTCGGCCCATAGTCCTCGGGCTGGGCCCGAAGGCCCTCATCCTCATCTAGACGGACTTCGGAAGCCATGACATGATCAAGATTGCAAATGCCGAAGACTTGGAGTATACCCCAAGACATCTCTTGCCGCCTCCATACGCTTCCCTGGATACCAACTATGTAACCCTAGATGCCCTACCTAGCATGTATATAAGCCAAGGGGTTTAGCGTGTAGAGGGGACGGAATCATAATTACCATTAGCCTAGCCTTAGGGTTAGACTTCTCCTGACGATCTCGAGGTAGATCAAGCTTGTACTCGATACTTCACCATCAATATAATCAAAGCAGGACATAGGGTATTACCTCTTCGAGAGGGCCCGAACCTGGGTAAACATCGTCTCCTTTGTTCCTGTTACCATTGATCCGAGATCCACAGCTCGGGACCCCCTACCCCGAGGTCAGCCGGGTTTTACACCGACACTGGTGCTTTCATTGAGAGTTCCGCTGTGAGATCAGAAAAGGATCGATGGCTCACCTGCAAACTGCAGTTCCGGCTACGGGGACATCTTCGTCCCCGTCCAGTTATTCGTTTTTGGCAGCATGGTCTTTTGTGCTGACTCTTCGGGACATCTGGCTTCCGTTGAGAATTACGCTCAAGATCACGTCATAACTTTCGGAGGCTTGAAGTATACCGCGGATTCCTGTGGAGAGCTCATCCTTACCGGTTGGACGCCAGGCCAGATCGAAGGCTTAGCAGACATCGGGGATTCGACCTGGGGACTCGACCTCGGAACCGATCTCGTTCGAGGATGTCGGATCAAGCCCTTTGCCCCTACAGGGCCCTGCGGAGGGATCAACTACCTCCACCGCGGACAGTCTCGTCCTGGCATCAAGGCACGACGCCACTCCGGAATCCACCTCGGATACTACGTCGGATTTAGAGCCGGCTCGGGTGACAGATCTGGGATCAACCCCGGCCCCGCACGAGGCCAATGGCGCGTCAGGCGATCCACCAGTCGTGCTTCAAGTCAGCCCGGCTTATAGCCAGGCCATGGATCCCGAGGAGCTATCTCACCTAAACGAGATGCTTGATCGCATCCAGAGCTTATCAATCTCAAATAGTTAGACTTCGGTCTACGATAAGATCGGACTTAAAGCCGACGATCGGGAAATTTACATCCCACCCACCACCCATCTAGACGCCACGGTCGATGACTTAACCGACGTGTTAGACTATGATGAAGCCACCGACATGGATGAAGATGTCGACGGCCCCACAGAAACCACCACGCCACTGGTCAACACTGGCAAGTGGACTGCAACCTCCACCTACAACGTATACATGGTGGATACTCCTAAACCCCCATCAAGACACCGGCGAAGGTGCGGGAGAGGTGCCAACAGGGACCCCAGCGGGCACGACGCCGCTGCTACCAACACCGGCGCAGCAGCAGATGACGCCGATGACCCGGGAGAGGATTTTCAAGCCTCCCCAGAATGGTCGCATAGCCCCGTGGGAATCCCCGAGGATGAGGAGCCTGATGACCTCTTCGAAGGGGCAGATGACAATTATTTACCTCAGTCCGTAAAGGACGAGAGCCTGGGCACCGAGGACTTTATAGTCCCTGAAGACCCCTTTGAGCAGGAATGGTTCCGACGACGCCTCGTGGCCACCGCCCAAAGCATGAAACGGAAGCAGCAGCAGCTGCAAGCCAACCAAGACGCGCTAAATGACAAGTGGGTCGAGATACTCTCAGCTGAGCAAGACCTAGAGGAACGACTCCGGAGAGCACCCAAGTCTTACCCGCATAGGCGTTTGCTACCTGAATTCGACGAAGAATTAGCCGACGACATGCTCTTAACACGCGGGCGGGCTAACGAACCAGACCGCCCCCCTAGAGGGAGCGACAGGCCAGTGCAGGAAAACTTACGCAGCCAAACAACCACACGCCGTTACGGCAAGGTTCCCGTCGACTACACCAAGCCATACGACGCAAGACGCCAGATAGAGGCGAACCGGGCACCTTCCCGATCCATCTACGGATCAAGAGGACGCACACCGGCCGGGCTCGACGGCTACGACGCCTGGATGGACAGGAACGGCCGAGCTCAAGAACAAGCTTATACGCGTATATCTCCCGACGTCCGACGCGAGTCTGCTCGATTCCTAGGTCCCGCTCACCCGATCTGCTTTACAGACAGGGTAATGGAACACCAGTTCCCTGACGGGTTTAAACCCATCAACATCGAATCATACGATGGTACTACTAACCCAGCGGTGTGGATCGAAGACTTCATTCTCCACATCCACATGGCGCATGGAGATGACCTCCACGCTATCAAATATCTGCCGCTCAAGTTAAAGGGGCCGGCGAGGCACTGGCTTAATAGCCTACCTCCTAATTCCATTGGAAGCTGGGAAGCACTCGAGGATGCCTTCAGGGCCAACTTCCAGGGCACATATGCCCGACCTCCAGATGCCGACGACCACAGCCACGTCATTCAATAGCCCGGCGAGTCGGCAAGGAAGTTCTGGAATAGGTTCTTAACTAAAAAGAACCAAATTATGGACTGCCCCAACGCCGAGGCCATCGCCGCTTTTCG
Organism: Elymus sibiricus; assembly: GCA_039707655.1. NCBI lineage: Eukaryota > Viridiplantae > Streptophyta > Magnoliopsida > Poales > Poaceae > Elymus > Elymus sibiricus. The sequence goes on from CM077670.1 coordinate 111,426,678, forward strand.
GCATAGCATCCAAGACGAGTGGCTCGCACGCCAGCTTGGCCAGGACAAGCCGAGGACCATGGCGGCCCTCACCTCTCTCATGACCCGCTTTTGCGCGGGAGAAGATAGTTGGCTGGCCTGCAGTACTCACAACAGCGAGACCGGCACTTCGGAAACTCGCGACACCAATGGCAAGCCTAGGCGTAGTAAAAATAAGCGCAGGCATAAAAATGGCAGGAGCGACACCGAAGACGTCGTTGTAAACGCAGGGTTCAACGGACCTAGATCTGGTCAGAAAAAGAGGCCCTTTAAAGGGAACAAGGACGGACCCAGCCAGCTTGACAAGATCCTCGATAGGCCATGCCAAATACATGGTACCTCGGACAAGCTAGCAAACCACACAAACCGGAACTGCTGGGTCTTCAAGCAGGCCGAAAAGATAGCGATGGAGGGCCAAAATAAAGCTCAACCTCGCAGCGAGGACGAGGATGAACCTCAGTGATCCAACAATGGAAACCAGAAGCAGTTCCCTCCCGAGGTGAAGGACGTAAACATGATTTATGTAACCCACATCCCTAAAAAGAAGAGGAAACGTGCACTTCGGGACATTTACGCCTTAGAGCCTATTGCCCCGAAGTTCAATCCGTGGTCGGCTTACCCGATCACATTCGACAAACATGATCACCCAACCAGCATCCGACATGGCAGATCGGCTGCCTTGGTCCTGGATCCGATTGTTGATGGATTCCATCTGACACGCATCCTCATGGACGGAGGCAGTAGCCTCAATTTAATCTACGCGGATACGATCAGGAAGATGGGCATAGACTCATCCAGGATCAAACCCAGCACGACCACCTTCAAAGGTGTCATCCAGGCATCGAGGCCCGCTGCACGGGAATGGTAACGTTGGAGGTAGTCTTCGGTTCACCCGAGAACTTCCGAAGCGAAGAGTTAATCTTTGATATAGTCCCTTTTCAGAGCGGATACCACGCGCTGCTTGGGCGCACCGCATTTGCCCACTTTAACGCAGTCCTGCATTACGCATACTTAAAGATGAAAATGCCGGGACCAAATGGTGTTATTACAGTCGATGGTAACACCGAACGCTCGCTCCGAACAGAGGAACAGGCCACGGCTTTCGCAACCGAGGTACAGGCAACCGAGGAGGCAGCTCATCACAAGCCCAGCTCCTCAAAGTGTGTACGGCCCGCACAAGCTGACCTTGGCCAGGCCACCATTCCCCCAAAATAGGGGCGCGGGCTCCTCATTCGCCTCCCCTTGGAAGGGCATTACATCCCCAGAGTGCACAACTTTGCACTAAAAATTCCATGGGCGGTCGAGGAGCTGAAGCATATGACGCGTCGCTATCAGCTCAACTGAATAGCAACGCACTTCGGACTTGCATACCAGTAGGGCACTATAAAAGGCCCAGATAGGAGCAGCATGTCCACATGGCTTAAACCATCTAAGTGGCAGCCGCACACCTTTTCAAAGGACTCGACCGACGAAGGCATCAAGCAAACAAACGGCCGAGGTCACGGACAGCCCATACCTCCTTCGCTCTCAAAGAAGGCAAGCTGGTCAACAGCACGGAGACGCAGACGTGCGACAGCAACGGGCTTGGGCGAATAAACCCATTAGCATATCCGCCCTGTTCTTACTCCTTTACCTTTTTAAGTTGTATCTTCTACAAGTTTCTTTTGTTAAAGCTCGGCATGTACGGCTCGACCACATGGAATAAAAAGTGCACCCATTGAGGTCATTACACATTTCCTTATGTCCACTGCCTTTGAGCCAAAAGCATACAACTATTATTTAAAATTACCATGGGCTTCGCTTTTAATCTCACGCCCCTACAAGTCCGAAGTATCTATTCGGCGTCTTGGATGTTGCATTATATGAATCAGTTTCGAACCTCGATTTTGGTCAATAGTTGGGTTGTCCGGCTCCTGTGATTACCCCTTACGTTTCTGATCCATTCGGCTAAGGGTGTAAAAGGAGAACCACTCGATTGCGCTGCCAGCTTAAATGGCAAAGCGCCTCAGTGGATAAAGCCGAAAACTGACTGTCCTGGTAAGCATAAACTGGTCGGCCATCCGAAGACAGCGTCCAACAATGTACCCTTGGAGGTTACCCGTGTTAAACGAAGGGCTCCTTATTAAATCAGCCGAAGTGGTTAGTGGCATAGACCTCGGCCATACAGCCGAACCACTTCATGGACCGGGGGCTCGTCATCAGCCCCCACAGTCAAGCTCCTATGACTAAGTGAAAGTTATAAAACCTCTATAGTCTGATTGCCTTGTTTTCGCGAGCATGGACCGTCTTCGGGAACCGAGACGTCGGCTAAGGGTCATGACTGCCGCAGAAACACCCGATGTACACTGTACAAAGGGGCTGAAGCCGAAGATTGGTCACTTTCCGTTAAACACGGTCACACAGGAGTCAAAAAATTCACACAATCACATGTCGGAAAATAATGCCGCATTCATTAGAAAATATAAGATAGTTTTTTACATTGAACCTGCACTTCGGCATACCGAAGTTCTATCTAAAAATACAAATTGTCCTTTGGACACTCGGCCTCGGTGATCCGGGCTCCCTCCAGCGCCTTGCCCAGATACTGCTCCATGGTCCGGGCCTTCCCTTCTGGGGGCCCGACGGCCACGGCCGCCGCTTCCACATGCAGGTAGTGCGTGTTCACGCGGGCATACGCCCGCTGAGCACCCTCCAGGCACGCCGAACACTTCCAGCGTACCAACTGGGGGGCGGCCTCCCGTAGCCGGGCAAAAAACCCGAAGAAGCTGGTCGGCAGGGCCTCCGCGGGCCACAGATTGGCGCAGAGGTCTTGAAGTACCGGCTTCGCCATTCACAGGAGCTCCATCAACTGCTTCATTTGGTTGTTCAGCAGTTCCGGATGCGAGGGCGCCTGGAATTGTAACCAGAACGCCCTCTCCGTAGCATGGCCCTCCCGCACGCCGTAGTAGCGACCGACGTCCACAGTGCTCCTTAGGAGGTCCTCGAAGACCTCTGCGGATCGCCAGAGCTAGGTGAGTTTGACGAACCCCTTGCGGCCGAAAACACACTGAAGCAAAAATGGCTTACCAGCAGCGATCCGCTTCACTTGTTGAAGCACCTCGTGGTCTGCACGGGCCTGGGTCTGCACCTCGGCGTGCGCCAGGCGCAGCTTCTCGAGCTCGGTGCTCGCCACCTTTTCCTTCTCCTGAAAGGCGTCGCGCTCTTTGTAGATGCCCGCCAGGGTTTCCTCCACCTCCAGGACCCGTGTCTGGTCCTTGCCCCTGGCCACCTGCTCGGCAGCCAACTCCTCTTCGGCCTTCGCGGCCGCAACCTTCTGCTACTCGGCCTCTTGCCGAGCTTTTGACAGCTCGGCCTTAAGTGCCTCAAGCTCCGTCGTAGCAGCTGTCATGCAAAATGATACGTCTCTGTCGTATCTACTTTTCCAAACACTTTTGCTCTTGTTTTGGACTCTAATTTGCATGATTTGAATGAAACTAACCCGGACTGACACTGTTTTCAGCAGAACTACCATGGTGTTGTTTTTTGTGCAGAAATAAAAGTTCTTGGAATTGGACAAAACTTTTTGGAGAATTTTTATGGAATATATAAAAAATACTGGAGCCAAGACCTACTGGAGGGGGGCCACTGGCTACCCACGAGGCACCAGGGCGCGCCACCCCCTGGCATGCCCGGGTGGCTTGTGGGGCCCACGTGGCTCCGCTGACCCTAATCTCAGGCCTATAAATTCACAATTCTAGAGAAAAAAATAAGAGAGGAAGTTTTATTGCGTTTCACGATACGGAGCCGCCGCCACCTCCTGTTCTTCATCGGGAGGCCAGATCTGGAGTCCGTTCGGGGCTCCGGAGAGGGGGATCTTCCGGCATCGTCATCATCAACCATCCTTCATCACCAATTTCATGATGCTCACCGCCGAGAGTGAGTAATTCCTTCGTAGGCTTGCTGGACGGTGATGAGTTGGATGAGATTTATCATGTAATCGAGTTAGTTTTGTTAGGGCTTGATCCCTAGTATCCACTATGTTCTGAGATTGATGTTGCTATGACTTTGCTATGCTTAATGCTTGTCACTAGGTCCCGAGTGTCATGATTTCAGATCTGAACCCTTTATGTTTTCATGAATATACTTGTGTTCTTGATCCGATCTTGCAAGTTATATGCACCTGCTATGTGTTATGATCCGCATACCCCAAGGTGACAATAATTGGGATTCTTTCCGGTGATTACCATAGTTTGAGGAGTTCATGTATTCACTATGTGTTAATGCTTTGTTCCGGTTCTCAATTAAAAGTAGGCCTTAATATCCCTTAGTTTTCTTATGGACCCCGCTGCCACGGGAGGGTATGACAAAAGATGTCATGCAAGTTCTTATCGCAAGCACGTATGACTATATACGGAATACATGCCTACATTACATTGATGAATTGGAGCTAGTTCTGTGTCGCCCTAGGTTATGACTGTTACATGGTGAATGTTATCCAACAAGATCACCGATCCAATGCCTACGAGCTTTTCACATATTGTTCTTGCTAAGTTACTACTGTTACTACTGCTGTCACAATTGCTACTACTATTGCTGCTACTGTTACTGTCACAATTATTCTTATTGCTACTGTTATCAAACTATCATACTACTGTGCTACTGATCACTCTGCTGCAGATATTTAGTCTCAGGTGTGGTTGAATTGACAACTCAACTGCTAATACTTACAAATATTCTTTGGCTCCCCTTGTGTCGAATCAATAAACTTGGGTTGAATACTCTACCCTCGAAAACTGTTGCGATCCCCTATACTTGTGGGTTATCAAGACCTTTTTCTGGCGCCATTGCCGGGGAGCATAGCTCTATTTGTCGAGTCACTTGGGATTTATATCTGTTGATCAATATGAAGAATCTGAAAGATGCTAAGACCAAGATCGTTCCCTCTAAGACGAGGGGAGGTAAGGAACTGCCATCTAGATCTGCACTTGATTCACCTTCTGTTTTGAGTAAACTTGCAACACCACCACATGCTATTAATTCTGATATATCGCAAGTTATTGATGATACCACTTCTGCTATGAATGATACTCATGATGATGCTAGTACTATGCTTGATAATGCTGTGCCACTTGGTGAATTTCTTAGTGAACAACTTGCTAAAGCTAAAGAAATTGAAAATGTTGAAACTCTTGAGAATTATGATTCACCTATTATGCCTAGCTCTCCTACTAGAGTTGAAACACCTGATGAACATTGCTTTGATAGGGAGACGGCTGGAGCCATTCTTGCTTGTAATGATAGAAATGAAGTTATAAAACTGCTTGCTGAAATGAAAGAAAAAACTCTGAGGGAGAGAATGAAATATGATCCTAAGTTTGCTACCTCTTCCATATTTGTTACTGATAAGGATTATGAATTTTCTGTCGATCCTGAGTTACTTACTTTGGTTGAATCTGATCCTTTTCATGGCTATGAAACTGAAACCGTTGTGGCACACCTTACTAAATTAAATGATATAGCCACCCTATTTGCTCATGAGGAAAAAATTCGCTATTACTATATTCTTAAGTTGTTTCCTTTCTCATTAAAGGGTGATAAAGGGTGATGCTAAGGAATGGTATAATACTCTTGCTCCTGGATGTGTGCGTAGTCCCTAGGATATGATTTATTATTTCTCTAAAAAATATTTTCCTGCTCATAAGAAACAAGCTGCCTTACAGGAAATATTTAACTTTGTGCAAATTAAAGAAGAGAATCTCCCTCAAGCTTGGGGGAGGCTTCTCCAATTACTTAATGCTTTGCCTGATCATCCTCTTAAGAAGAATGAAATACTTGATATCTTCTATAATGGACGAACCGATGCTTCTAGGGACTACCTAGATAGTTGTGCGAGTTGTGTTTTCAGGGAACGGACTATTGAACAAGCTGAGGAATTATTGAATAATATATTCAAGAATGATAACGATTGGACACTTCCTGAACCACCACCTAAACCCACTCCGAAGAAGAGGGGTATTTTATATCTCAGTCCTGAAGATATGCAAGAGGCAAAGAAATGTATGAAGGAAAAAGGTATTAAAGCTGAAGATGTTAAAAATATACCACCTATTGAAGAAATACATGGTCTTGACGCACCGCCACAGGTAGTAGAGGTAAATTCTCTTATAAAGTTTGATGAAAGTGATATTCCTTATAACAAACCTCCTAGTCAATGCTTGTATGAATTTGACAATTATATTATTAAGCAAGATCACTTCAATGCAAATGTTATGAAATAATTGAAACAAAATGCCTACATGATTGACCGCTTGAGTGACTTGTTATTTAGAATTGCTAATGATGTTAAAGGTGTAAGTAAACATGCTTCTATGGTTCAAACCCAATTAGAACAAGTTGCTAAATCTCAAAGTGAATTGCTCAATGAAATGAATAACAATATGAATGATCATGTTGTTAGAGTAATGACTAGAGGAGGTAGAATGACTCAGGAGCCACTTTATCCTGAAGGTCACCCTAAAAGAATTGAACAAGACTCTCAAAGAATTAATGTTGATGCACCTAGTCCATCTAAAAAGAAAAAGAAAAAGAAAAATGATAGGACTTTGCATACTTCTAGTGAACCCGAGGTAGAAAAACCCTTGGAGGGTAGTAATGATGTTTCTATTTCTGATGCTGAAACACAATCTGGTAATGAACATTCACCTGATGATGATAATAATGATGATGCTCATGTGGATGCCCAACCAGATAATGATAAAGAACTTGATAATGATGTTGAAATAGAACCTGCTGTTGATCTTGATAACCCACCTCCTAAAAATAAACGTTATGATAAAAGAGACTTTGTTGCTAGAAAACATGGTAAAGAAAGAGAACCATGGGTTCAAAAACCCATGCCCTTTCCTCCTAAACCATCTAAGAAAAAAGATGAGGAAGAATTTGAACGCTTTGCTGAAATGCTTAGGCCAGTCTTTTTGCATACTCGTTTGACTGATATTTTAAAGATGGCCCCTTATGCTAAATATATGAAAGACATTGTCACAAATAAAAGAAAGATACCTGAAGCTGAGATTTCTACCATGCTTGTAAATTATTCTTTTAAGGATGGAGTACCTAAGAAACTAGGAGATCCGGGAATACCAACTATACCATGCTCCGTTAAAAAAATTATGTCAAAACTGCTTTGTGTGATTTAGGAGCCGGTGTTAGTGTTATGCCTTTCTCTTTGTATAAAAGACTTGATTTGAATAAACTCACTCCCACTGAAATATCATTACAATCGGCTGACAAATCAACTGCCATACCTATCGGTGTTTGTGAGGATGTGCCCGTTGTAGTTGCAAATGTTACTATTCTAACAGACTTTGTTATACTTGATATGCCCGAGGACGACAATATGTCGATTATCCTTGGTAGACCCTTTTTGAATACTGCAGGGGCTGTTATTGATTGCAACAAAAGCAAGGTCACATTTCATATCAATGGTAATGAACATATGGTGCACTTTCCGAAGAAACAATTTCAAGTAAATGGTATTCGTGTTATTGTAAAGACTCCGACAATTACTATTGGAAGTTTTCAACTCCCTCTTCCTACTGTTAAAAAGAAATATGAAACTCTTATTATTGGGGAGATGCATATCCCCGTTGAGGTAACCTAGTGTATACGAAAATTCTTCGGTTTCATGTCACTCGGAAATGGTTTGTTAATAAGACTTGATCAACCTTATTAATGGATTCTTTTTGAGAGGCATGTGGTCGATGAATTTAGTAAGCACAACCTTCTGTACCCACCTTTTGTTTTCTGTTATTTTTAGTTAAATGCAATAAAATGCCATGATTACCCTATTGTCTGAATTATCCATGCAATAAAAAATGCCCAGAAATGAAAGTGCTCAGAATGCAATAAAATTTTGATATGAATTTTTATAGAATATTTAAGAATTTTTGGCACTGGAATCATACCAGGGGGGTACCCCAGGTGCCCATGAGGCACCAGGGCGCGCCACCCCCCCTGGTGCGCCCTGGTGGCTTGTGGGCCCCACAGGGACCCCCTCACTTATCCCTTCAGCCCACTTCGTCTCTTACCTCTAGCAAAAATTCCTGGGAGCTCTCTCTCTCGTGTTCTTGCTTCCAAACCTGAGATTTTCGATCTCTTTGCTCGGAGCTTCGTTTCCAAAACTATTTTGGGAGATTGCTACTTGGTATGTGACTCCTCCATTGCTCCAATTAGTTTTTGTTTTAGTGGATTATATTTTGCATAATTAGCTGCTCTTGGTGCTACTGAAAATGAGCTTGCATGTTGAATTCTTTGAGTTCCAAGTAGTTTGAATGCTTGATATAGCCTCTAGACATCCATATGAGTAGTTGCTATCAATCTTGTGAAGTTTTATTGATATCATTTTGTGGCCCAAAAATTTTCAGAATTTGTTCTTAGGAAAATGAATATCTTCCGGAGGAGTTCCTCGAAGCGGAACGCCAAGGGAGTCCTTGGGGATTCCTCGGACAACGACCTCAACATTCCGCGTAGGATGGAGGTCCGGCCGTGCGAATGGCCGCACAATGCCTTCATGAACGAAGTCGGATTCTACCAAGAGTTCGCGCAATTTGTCGCTAATGCTGGATTAACCGACTTCCTCGCTGATGAGTGTGACCAGCACCACATCCTTACGAATTCCTTTGTGCAAAACTTTCATTTTCTGAATAGGCTCGAACCCCCTGAGGTGCGCTTTGATTTATATGTTGAACATTATTAGATACCTCTGGCTGAGTTCTGTGAGATTTGTTTGATCCCCTTTGATGGGGAAATTAGAGAGCCTCGCCCGGAGGAGTTCGAGGGCTTCCTCCGCACATTAACTGTGGGAGAGGAAAGGGGCGTGCCGAGAGCCCGAGCCACTAGCTTGCAGTTTCCTTCTGTTCATTACTTTGCTTTATTCATAGGGAAATGCTTGACTGCTAGAGAGCAAGGTGGTGCGCTATGTGCACCTGACTTTGCCATTTTATGCCGCGCACTTTATAATGACAACACTTATAACCTGGGAGCTATTATTGCACGCCGCATGCACACTAATAAGACTAAGGGTAAAATGCATGGTGGTATTTATGCTACTCGCTTAGCGAGACGTTTTAATGTTAACATTCGCCCTCATGATTACTTATTGCCTAGAGTTTACTTAGATCACCAATCTATGAGGGACCACCACTTTCTTGATGCCCCTGAGCCTCCTCACCACATTCGTTATAACTTGGTTTTTAGTGAGGATACTCATCATATTATTCCGTTGCCTGCACCTGCTTTGTTTGATTTTCATGCCAGGAACGGATATACCGTGATGCCACTAGACATCGTTGCTTACCGGAACGCCTTGGCAGCGGCAGAGGAGGAGGCCCAGGATTGGGACACTCGGGTGCCGCCGCCTTAGCACTTTCACATGGGACCGGATGGCTACTACGGATGGCCGTAGACCAAGCTAGGCCAAAAGCCTAAGCTTGGGGGAGTACGTATCTCTCACCTACATTTCATTCATGTCCACACATTTCATTCCAGTTGTCGGTGTTCATACTTTTTTGTTGTATAATCCATGTTAGTTTTATTTATTTTCGTTTCCTTCTTGTGTGTTTGAAAAACTTTGAGAAAATCCAAAAATATTTCTCGTTTCTTTTCAGCTTTTCTTTCTAGCTTAATTAGTAGTAGTATTAAAAGAAAACCCAAAAAGATTTCCCATTTCTCCTTTTGCTTGTTGGGAGCTTTCCTGTGTAAATAGTTTTTCTCGTTTTTGTTTTTCCTTCTTTATTCTGTTTTCTTCAGAAAAACTAAAAACTCCAAAAATATTTTAGTGTGTTTCTTTGAAATTCTTTTCTTTTGTTGAGTCATTGTAAGGAGAAGACCACGATGAAAATGTTGAGTGGCTCTCATATGCATTATTGTTGATCTAACAAAGAGCCCTTATTACCATGTCTTCTCCTTTAAATAAAATACTTGTAGATTCCAGCTTAGTCCACGGCACACTTGCACTATTTTTATTTTCATATCATTCGGTCGTGCAAGTGAAAGGCAATAATGACGATGATTTGATGAAGTGACTGTGGCAAGGAAAAGCGGGTATGAACTCAACTTGTTCTTTGTTTTTGTAAATAAGTTTAACTCAGTATCCATGATTCAGCATATTATGATTAAACATGTTTATGATGACAATTAGAGAATATAGTTGATCATGCCATGCTTAAGTAGCTAGGAGTGGATAATGATTTATCTTGGGTGTCAACATGCAATAAAATGTTCATGATGTAGTATGATGATATGGTATCCTCCTTTGAATGTTTCAAGTGGCTTGACTTGGCACATGTTCACGCGTGTAGTTGATTCAAAACCAACATAGCCTCCACGATATTTATGTTCATGGTGCTTATATCCTACTCATGCTAGTATTCAATGTTGATTATTCATAATGCATGTTTATGACCGTTTTCGCTCTCTAGCTGGTCACTTCTCAACCTATTTGTTAGCCTTCGCCTATACTAAGCGGGAATACTGCTTGTGCATCAAAACCCTTAAACCAAAGTTATTCCAGATGAGTCCACTATATCTACCTATATGCGGTATTACTCTGCCGTTCTAAGTAAATTTGCATGTGCCACCTCTAAATATTCAAATGAACATATGTTTTGTGTGCCCGTACCGCTCATGGAGCGACAGGGGGCGGTCAGTATCTTCCATGCTAAGCGGGTTATTCTCATGATGAGTGTTTATTCACTTGTCCTTGCACGAGAGGGGCTGGTAATCGGGATGCCCAGTCCCATTATTAAAATTGCAAAATAATAAAACAAACTCCCCCGGAAATTTGTTGGTATGGAGGGCACCCGAGGATTCGGCTTGCCATGGCTTGTGTTTGTTGGTGGAGGAGGAGTAAACTTTACTTTACCGCTTGGGAACCGCCGCTAATGTGTTTAGCATGGAAGATATTGAAAACTCTCGGTCGTGACGTTAACAGGAAAGGCATACCTCCCAAAATTTCACTAATCTCTGATTTAAGCTTTGAGCTCTGGCATCTCTGCAAATCCATGCTTCCCTCTGCGAAGGGCCTATCTATTTACATTTATGTTAGTTTACTTTTATTATTGAGTCATCACCTTCTCAAACAAGCACCAGACCTAAGAGCACTATTGTCATTCTCATGCATTGTGTATAGTTAATGTTGTGTGCATCATGGCAGGATCTCTTCTACCATGAATTACAATGTTTAGTCGCTGCTTGAACTTTGGAGGTGCTCTGCATTTATGTTTTGCGGTCTCAGAAAGGGCTAGCGAGATACCATGCTATCATATTATATCATGATCGTTTTGACAAAGTGTTGGCATTTGAGACATCTTATTATTGCTCGCTAGTTGATTATGCCATTGATATGAGTGAATATAATTTCTAAGAATTATCATTTGCATGGTTAGTTATAATCTTTGCTGAAAACTTGGGTACTATTTAAGCATATATATAGATACAAGAACAAAAGAGTTCGTAAAAGTTTTTCTTTCTCACTTTCAGTTTGTCAACTGAATTGCTTGAGGACAAGCAATGAGTTAAGCTTGGGGGAGTTGATACGTCTCCGTCATATCTACTTTTCAAAACACTTTTGCTCTTGTTTTGGACTCTAATTTGCATGATTTGAATGAAACTAACCCGGACTGACGTTGTTTTCAGCAGAACTACCATGATGTTGTTTTTTGTGCAGAAATAAAAGTTCTTGGAATTGGACAAAACTTTTTGGAGAATTTTTATGGAATATATAAAAAATACTGGAGCCAAGACCTACTGGAGGGGGGCCATTGGCTGCCCATAAAGCACCAGGGCGCGCCACCCCCCCTCCCCCGGCGCACCCTGGTGGCTTGTGGGGCCCACGTGGCTCCGCTGACCCTAATCTCAGGCCTATAAATTCACAATTCCAGAGAAAAAAAATAAGGAAGGAAGTTTTATTGCGTTTCACGATACGGAGCCGCCGCCACCTCGTGTTCTTCATCGGGAGGCCAGATCTGGAGTCCGTTCGGGGCTCCGGAGAGGGGGATCTTCCGGCATCGTCATCATCAACCATCCTTCATCACCAATTTCATGATGCTCACCGCCGGGAGTGAGTAATTCGTTCGTAGGCTTGCTGGACGGTGATGAGTTGGATGAGATTTATCATGTAATCGAGTTAGTTTTGTTAGGGCTTGATCCCTAGTATCCACTATGTTCTGAGATTGATGTTGCTATGACTTTGCTATGCTTAATGCTTGTCACTAGGGCCCGAGTGCCATGATTTCAGATCTGAACCCTTTATGTTTTCATGAATATACTTGTGTTCTTGATCCGATCTTGCAAGTTATATGCACCTGCTACGTGTTATGATCCGCATACCCCAAGGTGACAATAATTGGGATTCTTTCCGGTGATTACCGTAGTTTGAGGAGTTCATGTATTCACTATGTGTTAATGCTTTGTTCCGGTTCTCTATTAAAATGAGGCCTTAATATCCCTTAGTTTCCTTATGGACCCCGCTGCCACGGGAGGGTAGGACAAAAGATGTCATGCAAGTTCTTATCGCAAGCACGTATGACTATATACGGAATACATGCCTACATTACATTGATGAATTGGAGCTAGTTCTGTGTCGCCCTAGGTTATGACTGTTACATGATGAATGTTATCCAACAAGATCACTGATCCAATGCCTATGAGTTTTTCACATATTGTTCTTGCTAAGTTACTACTATTACTATTGATGTCACAATTGCTACTACTATTGCTGCTACCGTTATTCTTATTGCTACTGTTATCAAACTATCATACTACTGTGCAACTAATCACTCTACTTCAGATATTTAGTCTCTGGTGTGGTTGAATTGACAACTCAACTGCTAATACTTACAAATATTCTTTGGCTCCCCTTGTGTCAAATCAATAAATTTGGGTTGAATACTCTACCCTCAAAAACTGTTGCGATCCCCTATACTTGTGGGTTATCACAAAACAGCTCGGCGTCAGAATTGAATCTTTAAAGAACATTTTTCGAAGAAAAATTGGCACACTCATAACTTATTGAAGTTTACCTTGAGGCAGCTCGATCTGCTTTTTCATCAGATCGAGGTCCTCCTCGGACCTCTGCAGCTTCCTGTTCATCTCCGCCACCTCCTCGGAGGCGGAGTTTGGGGCCGAGGACGCAACTTGCAAACACGCACTCACGTGTCAGTCCCAGGTTAATCCCTTTTTGAAGAATGGCCAGAGCCTTGGGGGCTACTAGATTACCACCTAAAGCATATTCCAACATCGACCCCAAGGCAGGTTTTTCAAAACCAGCTTTGGGCTCGGGGGCTACTGGCTGGCTATGCTCCTACAAACGCTATGCTAGGCAATAAGTCTTCAGACAAAAGCCCTCTACTACAAGCAATCGTAAACTCGAATGTTATTCATAATAACAACGCTGAAAGCACATTTGCTCCCTTGGTGGTTTTGGTAATTTATGCCAACATACATGTTGTTGGACTAATGCTTTTATCTAGTGAATTTCAGACAAGTTCAACAATGGCGTGGCAGGGACAAGGAGAAGTGGAACCCTTCAAAATGCTAAGGAAATGGATTGGCAAAAGCGCAAGACTCTACATTTTTGGTTTAGTGATCCAAGATCACATTGAGTCCATAGGAAAGCCAATACTATTAAAAGGGGATGAGGTGTTGCTTAATGGTCTTTTTTGCTCAAATGCTTAGTGACAGTACCCCTAAACCCTCAACCACTATCTCCATCCAAATATGTCCAAAACCTACATTCCAACTCGGCCCCACCGAAATTTCCTATCCGGAGCCACCGAGTTCATCTGGACTTAGCCATTGCCAAAACCCTAACAAATCGGATCCACCGATATGGATCTCGGTCCCACCGAGATGGCCTTGCCAACTCTCTGTAATCGTTTGCACTTACTTCGGTCTCACCGAGTTTTGCAAATCGGTCTCACCGAGATGGCTTGCCAACTCTCTATTGCCTTACTGCTTCACTTCGGTCTTACCGAGTTGATGCAATCGGTGCCACCGAGATGAGGTTTGCCCTAACCATTGCACTTCAGTCCATCCGAGTTGTTCCAGTCGGTCACACCGAGATTCCTAATGTTCATATCTTTTACACTATTCGGTGCCACCGAGATTTTTGATCGGTGCCACCGAGTTGGGTCAAAAGTGTGTAACGGTTGGATTTTGTGTGGAGGCTATATATACCCCTCCACCACTTCTTTCTCAGTAAGGAAAGCCATCAGAACGTGCCTACACTTCCACCACATTTTCTGAGAGAGAACCACCTACTCGTGTGTTGAGATCAAGACATTCCAATCCAACCATTTGAACCTTGATTTCTAGCCTTTCCCAAGTTGCTTTCCACTCAAATCCTTCTTCCACCATAACCAAATCTGTGAGGAGTTGTTTGAGTGTTGGGAGACTATCATTTGAAGCACAAGAGCAAGGAGTTCATCAACAACACACCGTCTATTACCTTTTGGAGAGTGGTGTCTCCTAGATTGGTTAGGTGTCACTTGGGAGCCTCCGACATGATGTGGAGTTGAACCAAGGAGTTTGTAAGGGCAAGGAGATCGCCTACTTCGTGAAGATCTACCCGAGTGAGGCTAGTCCTTCGTGGACGTAAGCCATGGTGGAATAGACAAGGTTGCTTCTTCATGGACCCTTTGTGGGTGGAGCCCTCCGTGGACTCGCGCAGCCATTACCCTCCGTGGGTTGAAGTCTCCATCAACGTGGACGTACGATAGCACCACCTATCGGAACCACGCCAAAAACCACCGTGTCTTCATTGCGTTTGATCTTCCATATTCTACCCCTTTACTTTTTGTACTCTTGCATGCTTTACTATTTCCGCTACTCAATCTCTAGATATGCATGTGTAGAAAGTATTGGAGTGATCTTAACTTGTGCCAAAATCTGCCTAAGTTCCAAGAGAAACTAAAAACTGCAACTTTGGTTGGTTAAGTGTCTATTCACCCCCCCCCCTCTAGACCTATCTCCTCGATCCCACAATTGGTATCAGAACTTTGGTCTCCATTGCTTTGGTTTCATCACCATTGGAGGGAGATGGATGTGTCTACTTTGGGGAGTCTTAGACGTAGAGTGCCTATCCTCAACGGGGAGTATTACAACTTTTGGAAGGATAAAATGTTTGATATCTTTGATGAATTTAATTTTAGCAAGTATATTCATAACCCTTATGTGCCCCCTATTGATCCCTTGCATCCTACTCATGAAGAGGAAATTGACATGCTTCGTAATCTTAGAACCATCAATCTTATCATTAGAGGATTACCTAAAATTGTGCTTGGTTGTATGCAAAACTTTGAATGTGCTTATACTCTATGGCATGACTTGGAAAGGCGATATCCCGATTACTCTTTAAAGAATCTTGATGAGATTCTTCATAAGACTATTGCTTTTCACAAGATGAGTCCTAATGATCCTAAGTTTGATGATTGCTTGTTTGAGCTTCGTGATCTTATGCGTGCTAAAGGAGATGTTAGAACTATTAGTAACATTATCATGGAAGCCATTAGACCTCATAAATCCGGACATTGTCATGGTCATGGAACTAATGAACTCATTGCCCTAGGTGATGATCATATACATGATGATGATGATGATGATGTTGAGCATGGCTACTATGATGAGGACGAAGAATTTGATATTGAATTTGAGAAGACCATGAGGAATCTGAGTCTTATGGCAAATCTTCGAGATTAAATGGCCGGAGGAAAAGAGTGGATTCTTGATAGTGGATGTACCGATCACATGACCGGAGATAGAGACATGTTTCGTGAGCTTGCTAAAAAAGATGGCCCACGCAAGTATGTGACTTTTGGAGACAACTCCAAGGGTAAGGTACTTGGCCTAGGTAAGGTGGCCATATCCAATGATAGCTCCATACGAAATGTCATGCTTGTCGAATCTCTTGGTTACAATCTTCTTTCCGTATCTAGACTAGCCGATTTTGGTTTCAATGTTCTATTTACCAAAGTAGATTGCCAAGTGTTTCGTCAAGATAATCATAATATGGTCTTTACCGGCATTCGTAGAGGTGATCTATACATTGTTGATTTCACTAAGAGAGCCCAACCTCGTACATGTTTAATTGCTAAATCTTCTAAAGGATGGTTATGGCATAGGAGACTTGGACATGTTGGCATGCGTAACCTTGATAAACTTGTTAAAGGATATCACATTCTTGGAGTGAAAGATGTTATATTTGACAAAGATCGACTTTGTAGTGCTTGCCAAGCAGGAAAACAAGTTGGAGGAAGCCATCCCGTGAAGAACATTATGACCACGAGGAGACCACTCGAGCTACTTCATATGGATCTTTTTGGTCCCAACTCCTATAAGAATCTTGGTGGTAACTCTTTCGGTTTGGTCATTGTTGATGATTTTTCCAGATTTGCGTGGGTGTTCTTTCTCGATGACAAATCACAGGTACAAAAGATCTTCAAGAACTTCGCAAGAAAGGCCCAAAATCAATTTGAAGTGAAGATCAAGAAGGTTCGGAGTGACAACGGAACGGAGTTCAAGAACGCAAATGTGGACACCTTTCTTGATGAGGAGGGTATTTCACATGAGTTCTCGGCTACGTACACACCTCAACAAAATGGAGTTGTTGAGAGGAAGAACCGTACTCTTATTGAGATGGCAAGAACAATGCTTGATGAATACAAGACGCCAAAACACTTTTGGGCGGAAGCGGTTGAAACAGCTTGTCATGCAACAAATCGACTCTACCTTCACAAGCTTCTTGGTAAAACGGCATATGAACTGCTCACCGGTAACAAACCACAAGTTGGATACTTTCGAGTATTTGGCTCTAAATGTTACATTCTTGATAAGCATCGTCGTTCAAAATTTGCTCCTAAATCTCATGAAGGTTTCCTACTTGGTTATGGATCGAACTTTCACACTTACCGTGTCTACAACAACTTCACTCGAAAAGTTGAAGAGACGGTAGATGTGAAGTTTGATGAGACTAACGGCTCGCAAGTCGAGCAATTTCCACTTGATGTAGGAGATCAAGAACCGTCGGAAGCAATCCAAGACTTGCCCATTGGCAAGATTCACCCCGTGGAAGTAAAGGAGAGTACCTCGTCTATTCAAGTGGAAGCCCCAACCTCACATCAAGGTGAACAACGAGTTGATATGGAGGCGTCCACAAGTGGAACACGTCAAGACGATGGGAATGAGGAAGTGCAACAAGATGATCCACCTCAACCTCCTTCTCCACCTCCACAAGCGAACAACGACAACACCAACGAAGAAGAAGATGATGATGATGAGGAAGCCTCACCACAACCCAAGCAAAAGCTACCTCGAGTTAGAGCAAGAATCGACAAGAATCATCCCGTCGAACAAATACTTGGAGATATCCAATCTGGGAGAATCACTCGCTCTAAAACTCGTTTAGCTAACTTTTGTGAGCATTACTCATTCATCTCTAGTGTTGAACCTTTGAAGGTGGAAGAAGCTCTCAAGGACCCCGATTGGGTGAATGCAATGCACGAGGAGCTACACAACTTTGAGAGGAACCAAGTTTGGACATTGGTTGAGAAGCCTAAAGATGAGAAAAACATTATTGGAACCAAATGGGTGTTTCGGAATAAGCAAGATGAAGATGGACAAGTTGTACGCTACAAGGCTCGTCTCGTAGCACAAGGTTACACACAAGTCGAAGGTATGGACTATGGTGAGACCTACGCCCTCGTTGCAAGACTTGAGTCCATTCGCATTTTACTTGCTTATGCCAATCACCATGATATTACTCTTTACCAAATGGATATTAAAAGGGCTTTCTTAAATGGTGAAATCGAGGAGGAAGTGTATGTTAAACAACCTCCCGGCTTTGAAAATCCCAAGAAATCTAATCATGTGTACAAACTTCGTAAAGCTCTTTATGGTCTTAAACAAGCCCCTAGAGCTTGGTACAAATGCTTGACAAAGTTCCTTCTTGAAAAAGGGTTTGAAATTGGGAAGATTGATTCAACTTTGTTCACTAAGAGGGTTAATGGAGAATTATTTGTATGCCAAATTTATGTTTATGATATTATCTTTGGATCTACTAACCCCTCTTTCAGTGAAAAGTTTGGAAGGTTGATGTTGGAAAAGTACGAGATGTCTATGATGTGTGAACTCAAATTCTTTCTTGGTTTGCAAATCAAGCAAACTAGGGAAGGTACCTTTGTATCTCAAACAAAGTATACCAAGGACTTATTCAAGAAGTTCAACATGCAAGAGAGTAAAGGTATGAAAACCCCCATGCCCACGAGTGGACATCTTGACTTGACCAAGGATGGCAAACCGGTTGATCAAAAGGTTTATCGATCTATGATTGGTTCATTGCTATATCTATGTGCCCCCCGTCCCGACATTCTGCTAAGTGTGTGCATGTGTGCACGATACCAAGCGGCACCAAAAGAGTGTCATCTTAAGGCGGTGAAAAGAATTGTGAGATACTTGTTACATACACCAAACTTTGGCATATGGTATCCCAAAGGATCTTCTTTTAATCTTGTTGGCTACTCCGATTCGGACTATGCCGGAGACAAGGTTGACAGAAAATCCACTTCGGGTACATGTCAATTTCTTGGTAGATCTCTTGTGTCTTGGTCCTCCAAGAAACAAAACTCGGTTGTCTATTTACTGCCGAAGCGGAATACATTGCCGCGGGATCATGTTGTGCTCAATTACTATGGATGACTCAAACTCTTAAAGACTATGGTGTGCATGTGAGACATGTACCATTACTATGTGACAATGAGAGTGCTATTAAGATTGCACACAATCCCGTGCAACATTCTCGAACTAAGCATATTGAGGTTCGACACCACTTCATTCGAGATCATGTTGAGAAAGGTGACATTGACCTTAAACATGTTCGTACCGACAAACAATTGGCGGACATCTTTACCAAACCCCTTGATGAGAAAGTGTTTTGTCACTTGAGAAGTGAGTTGAACATCATTGATGCTTCAAACGTGAACTAGAGGTTCATGTGGATGCATACAAGGGCATGAGCATTCTTGACTAATCCATGATACTTTCATGATCATTGAAAGCACATTTGCTCCCTTG
The DNA here is from genome assembly GCA_039707655.1 of Elymus sibiricus. Lineage (NCBI taxonomy): Eukaryota > Viridiplantae > Streptophyta > Magnoliopsida > Poales > Poaceae > Elymus > Elymus sibiricus. The sequence goes on from CM077670.1 coordinate 111,445,800, forward strand.
GTGGTTTTGGTAATTCATAACAACATATATCTCATTGAACTAATGTCCATTCAAGATTAAGATTTCAGGATGTTCAATGATTGGCATGGCATGGACTAGAGATGTGGACCCCTCAAAATGCTAAGGACAAGGATTGGCAAAAGATCAAGACTCTACATTTTTGGTTTAGTGATCCAAGATCACATTGAGTCCATAGGAAAGCCAATACTATTAAAAGGGGATGAGGTGTTGCTTAATGGTCTTTTTGCTCAAGTGCTTAGTGACAGTATTCCTAAACCCTAAACCACTCTCTCTACCCAAATATGTCCTAAACCTACATTCCAACTCGGCCCCACCGATATTTCCTATCCGGCCCCACCGAGTTCATCCAAGACTTAGCCACTGCCAAAACCCTAACAAATCAGATCCACCGAAATGGATCTCGGTCCCACCGAGATGGCCTTGCCAACTCTCTGTAATCGGTTGCATTCACTTCGGTCTCACCGAGTTATGCGAATCGGTCTCACCGAGATGGCTTGCCAAGTCTCTGTTGCCTTATTGCTTCACTTCGGTCCAACCAAATTGATGCAATCGGTGCCACCAAGATGAGGTTTGCCCTAAGCCATTGCACTTCGGTTCATCCGAGTTGTCCGTATCGGTCCCACCGAAATGCCTAACGTTCATATCTTTTACACAGTTCGGTGCCACCGAGTCTTCTGAATCGGTGCCACCGAGTTGGGTCAAAAGTGTGTAACAGTTGGATTTTGTGTGGAGGCTATATATACCCCTCCACCACATCCTTCTCTGTAAGGAGAGCCATCAGAACGTGCCTACACTTCCACCATACATTTTCTGAGAGAGAACCACCTACTCATGTGTTGAGATCAAGATATTCCACTCCTACCATTTGAACCTTGATCTCTAGACTTTCCCAAGTTGCTTTCCACTCAAATCCTTCTTCCACCATAGCCAAATCTGTGAGGAGTTGTTTGAGTGCTGGGAAGACTATCATTTGAAGCACAAGAGCAAGGAGTTCATCAACAACACACCGTCTATTACCATTTGGAGAGTGGTGTCTCCTAGATTGGTTAGGTGTCACTTGGGAGCCTCCAACCTGATGTGGAGTTGAACCAAGGAGTTTGTAAGGGCAAGGAGATCGCCTACTTCATGAAGATCTACCCCGAGTGAGGCTAGTCCTTCGTGGACGTAAGCCATGGTGGAATAGACAAGGTTGCTTCTTCGTGGACCCTTCGTGGGTGGAGCCCTCCGTGGACTCGCGCAGCCGTTACCCTTCGTGGGTTGAAGTCTCCATCAACGTGGACGTACGATAGCACCACCTATCGGAACCACGCCAAAAACCACCGTGTCTTCATTGCGTTTGAAATCTCCAATCCCTCCTTTACTTACATATGCAATTGCTTACATTCCGCTGCTATACTCTTAGAATTGCATGTGTAGGGTGATGCTTGACCTGTACTATTGCTAAAATCTGCCCACAACTAAAATTGGGAAAATGTTAGGTTTTATTTGGTCAAGTAGTCTAATCACCCCCCCCTCTAGACATACTTTCGATCCTACAATCATATTATATCTTGGACACTTTGCTCCCTTGTATCGTATCTAACCTTTTGTAGGTACTTGGACAAGCTTAATGTCACAAGATTGCATCTCACTCTTATCTTGAACAATCTTGTATAATCCAAGTATCAACAATTGATGGTGGAATAAGGAACAAGACAACCTAAACATATCCTTTGACAAATTTTTGAGTTATGCTTCATTCTTGTCATTTTGGATATACATGTTGTTCCTTGCAAATCTAACCCATGTAGGAAGATGAACTACAAATGATAGGATAGCTCCAAACTTCAACTCATGAGCATCCACTTCAAGTTCAACTACATGATGGACATCACCACCAAATCCCAATGTAAGTTCTCACACCTTAGAGAAGCTTTACTCAAAGACATGAGCTAAAGCAACTCAACAAGATGTGAATACATTGAAATGCTTAAAAGAAAAATGGCAACCCCATTTTGAGCTTAAACGATGAGTATGACCTATGATCAAGTGTTCTCACTTGACTCCTAAGTCAATATACTCTAACATAGGTGACCTAGTCGCCGACCCATCTAGATGAAGTTCTCTAGTGTTTCTTTTGTTTGTTCTTCTTGATAGAGTGTTTCCTTTAAAAAAACTTCATCTAGACGTTTCTTTGCTTCTTTTCTGTGTTTCTTTTCTTTTAGTTAATTTCGCAGCTAATTCATTGCAAATCCTTGTGAGAATTCCTTTGCCTAGTGAGCTGAGTTGACAAATTGTTCCTTTGCATCAAACTCGGTTTCACCGAATTGATTCAACTTGGAGTCACCAACTTTGCTGCCCTAAGGAGCTTTCTGTCAAATATTTCCTGAGTTTTTCTGCTCCAGCTCCACTCAATGATTCTTATCCTCTACTTGCATCTAGAGCCACTCAATGGCTAGATGTGTTTCTCAAGGACCAAGCCCACTTGATCAATAACCTTGAAGTCCCTTCTTGGAAATTGATGTCAAAGGGGGAGAGAGGAATACATCAAAGCTCATCACTACAAAAGAGATGCACCTTACAAGAGGAGAGAATGTTACATGTTTCTAAGAGGGGAGAAACATGATTAGCTTGCTCTTTGGTTGCGTTAGTTTTCTCACCCTACCTACTCCCAATATCCAATGTCAGATTCAGGGGGAGAGGAAGTTTCTTTCTTTTGGGGACATGTCTGTTTCAAAGAAGTATTCACCTAGTGATACTCTATTCTACATGTTATCCCAATCTTGGTTTCCTGTTGATCTTGTGATTTTTCTTGAAGAAGTTATCTTGTGTTATCTAACCCTGTTTTCTCAAGTGTATTTCTTCAGGTACTTGATCAAGAACTTCAAGGTAAGTATATGCATCACACTCATGTACATGATTGACCTCTTGCTAGTATATATTGTTTGCAAGGAGACAATCATGGACATGTGGACACCTATATGATATATATATATATATGTATATTGCTCTGATGCATGTAGCCAAGATACATGTTGCATGTATATCTCCCGTGTGATATCATCATTTTATATGCACATCTTCAGGGGGAGTTCAGGGGAGCTCATACATGTTACATGTTTCCTTCAAAGCTTTCATACAAACTTCTGCTAAATCTTTATTTGAAGCTTTGATGTATGTTGTCATCAATTACCAAAAAGGGGAGATTGAAAGCACATTTCCTCCCTTGGTAGTTTTGGTAATTTATGCCAACATACATGTTGTTGGACTAATGCTTTTATCTAGTGAATTTCAGACAAGTTCAACAATGGCGTGGCAGGGACAAGGAGAAGTGGAACCCTTCAAAATGCTAAGGACATGGATTGGCAAAAGCGCAAGACTCTACATTTTTGGTTTAGTGATCCAAGATCACATTGAGTCCATAGGAAAGCCAATACTATTAAAAGGGGATGAGGTGTTGCTTAATGGTCTTTTTGCTGAAATGCTTAGTGACAGTACCCCTAAACCCTCAACCACTATCTCCATCCAAATATGTCCAAAACCTACATTCCAATTCGGCCCCACCGAAATTTCCTATCCGGAGCCACGGACTTAGCCATTGCCAAAACCGTAACAAATCGGATCCACCGATATGGATCTCGGTCGCACCGAGATGGCCTTGCCAACTCTCTGTAATCGTTTGCACTTACTTCGGTCTCACCGAGTTTTGCAAATCGGTCTCACCGAGATGGCTTGCCAACTCTCTATTGCCTTACTGCTTCACTTCGGTCTTACCGAGTTGATGCAATCGGTGCCACCGAGATGAGGTTTGCCCTAACCATTGCACTTCAGTCCATCCGAGTTGTTCCAGTCGGTCACACCGAGATTCCTAATGTTCATATCTTTTACACTATTCGGTGCCACCGAGATTTCTGATCGGTGCCACCGAGTTGGGTCAAAAGTGTGTAACGGTTGGATTTTGTGTGGAGGCTATATATACCCCTCCACCACTTCTTTCTCAGTAAGGAAAGCCATCAGAACGTGCCTACACTTCCACCACATTTTCTGAGAGAGAACCACCTACTCGTGTGTTGAGATCAAGACATTCCAATCCAACCATTTGAACCTTGATTTCTAGCCTTTCCCAAGTTGCTTTCCACTCAAATCCTTCTTCCACCATAGCCAAATCTGTGAGGAGTTGTTTGAGTGTTGGGAGACTATCATTTGAAGCACAAGAGCAAGGAGTTCATCAACAACACACCGTCTATTACCTTTTGGAGAGTGGTGTCTCCTAGATTGGTTAGGTGTCACTTGGGAGCCTCCGACATGATGTGGAGTTGAACCAAGGAGTTTGTAAGGGCAAGGAGATCGCCTACTTCGTGAAGATCTACCCGAGTGAGGCTAGTCCTTCGTGGACGTAAGCCATGGTGGAATAGACAAGGTTGCTTCTTCGTGGACCCTTTGTGGGTGGAGCCCTCCGTGGACTCGCGCAGCCATTACCCTCCGTGGGTTGAAGTCTCCATCAACGTGGACGTACGATAGCACCACCTATCGGAACCACGCCAAAAACCACCGTGTCTTCATTGCGTTTGATCTTCCATATTCTACCCCTTTACTTTTTGTACTCTTGCATGCTTTACTATTTCCGCTACTCAATCTCTAGATATGCATGTGTAGAAAGTATTGGAGTGATCTTAACTTGTGCCAAAATCTGCCTAAGTTCCAAGAGAAACTAAAAACTGCAACTTTGGTTGGTTAAGTGTCTATTCACCCCCTCTAGACCTATCTCCTCGATCCCACAAACGCGGAAAGCATACCTCGAAGCTCCTGACGAGGCCCTTGAAGACCTCGTGCATTCCGGCTTCCGCAGATCGAAAGCCTTGTAGCCCCGTGTCGATCAAGGCACGGTGCTCTTCTGCGATGGAGGAGCCCGTTAAGGTCGCCTCCATCTCCTCGGGCCACCCCGCGCTAACCCGCTTCGTGGCGGGAGGTGGGAGTGGAGCAACCTCTGAACCCACCACCGAAGTGCTGGGAACGAGGGTCTCCGGCTGCGGTGCAAGCGCCGGAGACTGTTCGGGCAGGGCCGACGTCTGGCCCAACCCTTCTTTGGGGACCTCGGGGACTGGATCCCCTTGGCCTAGTACGACTGAGGTGTCGACCTCGGCCAGGACAACCGGCACCCCGGCCCCCGAGGTGTCGACTGGAGGGGCCGGACCGGACGACGCCTCCTCTAGCCCCTCGAGAGCTGAGGGAGTCTTGACGGGCTCCGGTTCCCCGCTGTCTGACGGGGGCAGATCGCCCGAAGTATCACCACTGAGGCGAGTCCCGGGCGGGCTGGTGAAATTTCTCTTATGAGTCTCAAGAAAAGAACAGGCTTTCGAAGTCCAAATTGAGTAGTTACTACTTACCTTTGGGGGGCCGGTTTCTTCCTCCCTAGGGCGAGGAGGTCCTCATCCGAATCTTCGGGGAAGCTGGGCTTCTCCGGCAGGACAGGATCGGCTGAGGCCTTGCGCGGCCTCTTCGGGCCTTTCGGCCTCGCCTCCTCTTCGGCGCCCTCGGACGCCGCCCTCTTCCCTTTAGGGGAAGATTCCTCTTCCCCCTCGTCTTCGTGGGTAGAGGAGGCGTGGGTTTCCTCGGACCGGGTGACCGAGGTCTCCCGACCTCGGAGGCCCGCTCTGCCCCTTGGAGGTCTGGACTCCTTGGGGATCACCACATGTGGCTCCTCGGTCAGGAGGGCCACAAGCTGGGGAGTCCTCTCCCCATCGGGCTGCGGCGCCGGGCACAGCATCCGCTGAGCCTTGGGGATCCACTTCTGCAAATGTCAGATCGGTTAGCCAGAATTTGAGAAGGACCAAGAAGCACAGAGTATAGAATTGAGCATTGAAATTTACCTTGGGGCCATCGTGGGCGGCTTCGAAGCCGAGATCTCTCCCGGCCTCGGGGAAGCCGCTCTTGGACGGCTTGAACAGCAGCTTCCACATCCCGGTTGGGGTGGAGCGGAAGAAGTGGTGGATGGGCACCACGTCCTCGGGTTTGTACGTCGGGGTGGCCCGAGATTGGAGCGGCAGGATGCGGCGGTGGAGCATGACGTTCACCACGTCCGTCAGCTTGACGTCCCTCTGGTTTATCCAGAACTCGATCTTCTGGGTCAGCACCTCCACCTCCGCCGGGTTTCCCTAGTCCATGCCCTTCCTCTTCCAGGACACAAGCTTCTTCGGAGGGCCAGTCGAAAACTCGACCTCGGCTTGGCCAGTAGGGAGCGGCTCTGTGATGTAAAACCACTCACGCTGCCACTCCATGACGGTCTCTATAAAGGTGCCTTTGAACGAGACCGCCCTCTGGTTCTTGCTGATCATCGCTCCCCCACACTCTGCAAGCTTGGAGTCGCTGGACTTCGGCTTGACGCCGAAGATCTTCAGCCACAGCCCGAAGTGCGGCTCGATGCGGAGGAAGGCCTCGCAGACCGTGATGAAGGTGGCGAGGTGGAGGATGGAATTTGGGGCTAGATGGTGAAAATCTAACCCGTAGTAAAACATGACCCCGCACACAAAGGGGTGCAGCGGGAACCCCAGGCCTCTGATGAGGTGGGGGACGAAGACGACCCTTTCCCCAGCTTTGGGAGTGGGTATGCATTGCTTCGGAGTCGGCGCGCGAGTACGGATCTTCGCAGGGATGTACCCCGCGCTGCGCAGCTCCAGAATGGTGCCCTCCGTCACGGAGGAGCTGCCCAGTGCCCCTTGAGGTTGGGCTCTGCCATTGTTGAGGCGAAGGACGCTGAGGAAGTGGGAAGAGCTCGGGTTTGGATCTGAGCAATGGAGCTTGGAGGCGATAGGCAGGGAAGCAGGGGAGCATGTTCTCTCTGTTGTTATCCCCTTGCTCTTATATAGGCTGGTAAAAAGGCCAAGAGTCCCTCTAGCCGCGCCGTTGAAATCGCCATAAACCCGTAAAAGATGTCATTATGCGTATATGAATAAACAAAATCTTAATGATATCCCTTAAAAAGTGGGCACGATCTTCGTTTTGATGGGAAGCGCCAGTAAAAAGGTTGCCTCGGGCCGCGATTCGAGTGAGCAGTAACTGCTCGACTGGTTGTGGGTGGTGCCTCTTTGATAAAGTTATCAGGCTGAGGGCACTATTCACACCTATGCGGCATGCCTTCGAGGCTAAGTAACCCAGTGTCCTCGAATGTGAAATGTTTTCCGAACAAGGAACACCACCCCTTTGAGGAGTGGTTTGTGGTGGCCTTGAAAAAAGAAAGGTGTCAACAGAAAGGAGGGAACTCGTCTGTCGAGCCAAGGACTCCGGATCCGAAGTTGTTAAAGACGAAGGGGTCGTCCTCAGCATAGAAGACCAGTTCGGGGGCTACTGACGATGTCCTGGACTAGGGGGTCCCAACCTAGTCGGCCCATAGTCCTCGGGCTGGGCCCGAAGGCCCTCATCCTCATCCAGACGGACTCCGGAAGCCATGATGTGATCAAGATTGCATCTGCCGAAGACTTGGAGTATACCCCAAGACATCTCTTGCCGCCTCCATACGCATCCCTGGATACCGACTATGTAACCCTAGATGCCCTACCTGGCGAGTATATAAGCCAAGGAGTTTAGCCTGTAGAGGGGATGAAATCATAATTACCATTAGCCTAGCCTTAGGGTTAGACTTCTCTTGACGATCTTGAGGTAGATCAAGCTTGTACTCGATACTTCACCATCAATATAATCAAAGTAGGACATAGGGTATTACCTCTTCGAGAGGGCCCGAACCTAGGTAAACATCGTCTCCTTTGTTCCTGTTACCATTGATCCGAGATCCACAGCTCGGGACCCCCTACCCCGAGGTCAGTCGGTTTTTACACCGACATCGAGCTTTTCCAGATGGTAAGTAAACCTCCAGAAGAACCCGGTGAGGGGACAAAAGCAAAGCGATCAAACTGTCGAGGGCAACAAGTTTTAATGAAAGCAAGGTCAATTTCAGTATTTTTAGTCTCCTGCGGGCAAACGATAGAACAACCACTGGAAGCAATCGCGTTATTAAGAGCTAATTGTTTCTTCTCTGAATTTAAACCTCTGATGTTCCAAGAGAGAACGTTCCAGCAACGCAAAAGAGGCATTTGATACTTGAGGGGTCTAGGCAAGGTTGGAAGAGGAGCCTTCCCCCTGTTCCTCTATTGTAGGTGTACCTACAGATGGACCAGCGGCGTTGGAGGGTGCAGCTAACAGAGCTTCAGTCGACAGTTCTTCCTCAGGTACAACACATCTGTTGATTCCAACTGCCTGTAGAACACTGATGGGGGTGGGGGGATCTCATCGGGCGCCGTCTCAGTAACGCCGGAAGAAGGCCCATCAGTTGGAATCAGTCTTGGCTTGACCATGGAGCTTGCAGTACGGGTGTCAGAGACCTGTGGAACATGAAACCCATTGTACTTGTTAGTACTGGTGCTACGTCTGACTTCAGTTGTGGAGATGGGGACAGTGGCTCTGGGGCGTCTTCCATGAGTCACCAGCTGACCAAGGGGGTCAAGGGTCGAGCTCTGAGCCACCAGATTCAGATCCTCATGCCTCAAATTGACAGGCGCATCAATAGGAGGAGCAGTCAGAATGCCTTCAGAGAGCTGTGAGGGCAGCGAGGCTGCCATTACATCATAAGAAGTGAGGGTGTTCACAGCAGTAGCAGACGGAGGAGCTCTCTCAAAAGTGTGTACCGTGGTAGCAATGACACTATCATCTTGCAGTTCTTCAATGACAACTGAAGAGGTAGCCGGGAGGAGCGTGTTGGAGATGGCTTGCTGTGAGAAGTGTATGCCTGTAGCATCAGATGTAACCAGAATAGAGACCTCCGTAGTGGCATTCCTCAGACCAAAGCCATCACTCCAGGGGCCAATAGTGGCAATCACGGGGCGGAGCGCATGGAACAGGTAACTATTAAGTTGTTGACGAGGAATCGGATCAGCCAGCAAGATAGATAGCAGATCATTGCCTTGCGCAGAGAGCCCAAATTGCATGCCATGGTGATGGACTGCCACAGTGATGGAGAGAGTTTCTGCGGGCAAGAGATGATCATCCACTTCAGTATCATGGAGAGGGACGATAAGCATAGCAGATTGTTCCGAGAAAGACTCGTCAGAAACAGTGATGGAGTCGTTCCAGGCCTCAGCAGCACTGTCAGTCGCATTATTCTCAGGCACCTGTCCATCTTGCATAGTCAAACCTTGAGCCGCCAGCCAGGACTGATAGTTGACGAGGTGTGGTGGCATGGGAGGGAGCGGAGGCGCAAGAGGTTCCGGCCAAGCTCCCCAGCCAGCATGAGTGTGTCCCTGATACCAGCCCTTGCATTAGCTCCATTGTTACCAGCAGGAGGGGCAACATTTTGAACTAGCCAATTGTGCACTTGTTGTTGGTATAGATGTTCGGCCGTGAGCTCCGGCCCAAACTACGGGTGGGGGTTGCCATCTGGGAGGGGGAGGTTCTTCGCCAGCCGGAGGAACTTCGGGGAGCAGAGCATTCCAGTCATTGCTACGCAAGATGGTGACCTACACAGTCCAGCAGTCCCGAGCGCCTCCAAGTTGCCAAACAACAAAGCTTTTGGAGATCAAACGCATGCGAATGACGTGGGCTTTGAGTAAGATGAAACGGCGATCCTGCCTCGGATTGTACCAAGAAACCAGAGATCCAAATCCCCCTAACGCTTTATTGATGTAATAATCCGTTTGATAATCATAAGGAAACCCAAAAAACATCAACCAAATTTCCGGCCCGAACGAAGTGGTGCGCCTATTCAAAGCTTCATTGTGGGGGACAAATGTGACAAGCAGATCTTCCTCTTCCAGTTCGATTGGGGTGGCAACAGCAGTGTCCCTCATAAAAGAATCCACAAACCCAAAAATCCCAATGCCAAACGGATGATCACTGACTTCAGTAGTAAATGGCTGAGATTCATGGAGCAAACCTACAATCATGTTGTGGATGGCAGCTCGGCGATGTAGAGGAACATAGTGGCTGGTCTCAGCGATTGCCAAGAAGTCGTGGTTGAGGGGGGGTGGGCCGACCACCATGCCGCTGCGCACCAGACGGTCTGCCGGCCCTGGCTCGACGGCGAATCCTGGCGGGAGGAACGGCACTAGATTCAAGGGGTAATTCGCCATGAGCGAGTTGTGAGGTGAAGGAGGGGTTATGGTGGCGATGGGACAGCGTAGTTGCAGGGGCTTTTGGGTTTTCGAGGTGGAAGACGGAGCGTGAGGGGTAGGGGGGGTAGGCTGGGTTGCCTTAGGTACCCATTTCCATTTTTTATTAAATTTCAGCTTGCGACAGGATTTTTCCATGTGTCCATAGAAACCACAAGCAGTGCATTGGACGGTGGAATGGGTCTCACGCCGTGAATGTTGGGGTAACAAGGTAGGTGCAGAGGATCTGGCTCGGTTGACAGGATTTGCTGGGATTGATTCTATCCCCCAAAAAGGTTGAGGTTTATCGTGCAGGGGGCAATCAACTGCCTTGTGATCAGGAGCCGAACAATTAATGCAAATAAGCTGCGCTTGGCAGGAGATCCTGTGATGGCCCCATTGAAGGCATCGAGAGCATAAGGCTGCCCAATTATTGGAAAGCTCATTAATTTCCTCCAAAGAGTAATGGGCTTGGGCCAAATCAGCCTTGTGGCGAGCCTTGAGAACAGGAGGCCAGAAATCGTGGGGCGGGGCGTATTTGAACGCTGAATTCAGGAAGCAGAGAGGTAAAGGAGGATATTGGACATTTAATGGGCACTTAAAATCCCCCAAAACAAGGCATTCCACCGAATGTTTCTCCTCTGATTCTGCATGAGACATAAAATGCTCCATCAAGGAAAGACGATTAATGTTGTCTGTGGGAATCAGGCAAGAGACTGACGGGGGTTTAGCTGGAATATTTAGAGAAAAAGACCCGAAATGAATTTGAAAATCCTGCTTCTTAGAACTCAACGGTTTGAGAATACCATATGATCAATGGGAACTAGCCCAAACTTACTTAATTCAGCAGACGAAGAATGGTCCATGTGTGCACCATTATGCAAAAACCTCAGCGATGAATTTATAGCTATTGGCCGATGAGTCGAAAGATCAAACAATTTTGTGTCTGCATGCCAGTGTGACTCAAGAATGGGAGCTTTGGCAAAACGTCCATTGAACAGGTGGAAATGGCACACAAAATCCGGCCAAATACGATCTTTGAGCCTATAGATGAAATGCCCCACCTTATTATTTGCAACTGAGAACCGAAATGATCGAGAGCTGATCGAAACCACATTAAAACCCGTGCAAATACCACCAATGCAACACTGGCGGGCAATCCCAACTGAATCCACCGTAAGAGGAAAAGAGGCCGAAGAGAACGAGACCACCAGAAAGAACTCCTTGGTGTCTCGGGATGGAGAAAAGTGGACCGTCGAACCAAACCTTCGTCTCACCTGATCTGCAAGGGCAAGGCCCGGTGCAAAGTCCCAATGCAGGAGGCCTTCCATAGGGAATTAGGTTAGGAATCGCCATAGTTGTTGGTGCACATAGGTGAGCCTAGTCATTTTAGGTTTTATGCTTATCAAATTAAACGCTAGTTTTATTCCGCATTTGTTCAAGCCTAAACTGTAATTATTTTAAAGCGCCTATTCACCCCCCTCTAGGCGACATCCACGATCTTTCACATAGGGAGATTTTCAACCATCGCCATGCAATTCTCCGGATTCATATCGAAAGGGCCGTCGGTGTTCTAAAAAAGGGTTCCCTATCTTGAAAGTGGGCAATCACTATCCTATAGAGTCGCAACTCAAGATTCCGCCGGCATGTGCTGTATTTCATAGCATCATTAGAGCTCAAAGTGGCGATGTGGCATGGATGGATCACCAACACTGTTAATTCCACCAGCAACATATGTTGATGCTCCAGAGGGGGGTGATGTTAACCAACATCATCATGATGAGTCAAACGATGAAAACACTCTTAAAGATCTATCAACTATGTGGTTGTGCTAGAACCAATGGAAGATATATCAACTGTAGAAAAAGCAAAGGCATTACAACTTTTTAGATGCCAAATGAATCAAGAAATATTCATCAATATCAAGGACCCAAGCCTTAGGCTTTATTGGATGAAGGAGGAAATATCTGCGATGAAGAGGGCTTAAGGTATCCATCTTTGTCACATGATTTCTTATCATCTGCTAGTTAAACATCGTATACCAGCCTTTAAGTTTCATTTCTTTCGAACAATTTTTTTAACACCTAGAGAATGTTCCATTATCTTCTTCATATCATTTTGATTTAGTGGCAGCCCCAAACTTTAGCAGATTATGTAAGAAAAACTAGCTTTAGTGAAACATTTGGTAATCTGTAGGCATCACATAAGAAACTAACTTAAAAATTGATTAGCGGTTATGGGTATACTTAACATAGTTTTAATGACCACTAATCATTTATATTTTATTTGCAGATTTGTGTCCATGTCAGTGGTAGCGATTGAATAGTGATGCATCAATCAGACAATGTCTTCCTAGTTTTTCCTTCGATCAATTCCTCTCTTGTTTCTTATGGCTGATGAGATTTCAATTGTTTTGTTACTCTATGAGCTGATGTCAATCTGCATAAATATATTGCATGTGACTGGATTCCTGTTAATCCGCACAATGTACTAACAGATTGCCATGTTAATCTGCACAAACATCTTCAAGCAAACATGTTGGGTTCCTGAACAGTCTTGTGATTGTGTTCCTAAACTATGTTCTTTTGAAATGTTCTTTTGGAAAGCAATGCAGTCTTGATTTTGTTATGCACAGTGCACAAATCATATGTTGGTTGATACTGCAGTGAGATTTTGAACTGGTGTTGGCAAATTCTTTTTGTAGTCCAACCAACATCAAGCTGCGGTACGTGATGTTGACGAGGAGTGGAGAAAATACCTGATTAGAACTAGTGGCCTTAGCCTTGCAACTCATCTTGTTCAAAAGTGTCCCCGCTTTGGACATGGCAACTTTTTTTTGACATCAAAGTACTCTTTATTGCAAGGTGATCACCATAGTATTTTTTACAAGAGTATCAACAATCTCTACGGGTGGATCCTCCATCCACCCCGCACACACCTTACTTCTAACTAGTTTGGCTAAATCATGGGCATCACAATTAGTCTCTCTAGGAGCATGCTCAAAAATAATATGCGGGCAACTTGATAATCCAGGACTTTTTCTAGTGCACAAACTTGATAACCCTTGTAATGATTGTTTTTATTTTGGCACATGAAATCGGTTTAGGGCAACGCTCGATCATCATGAAATGAGGACCGATATTTGAACCTTGGTAAAGTGATGAATAAGTTGTAATATTTTTTATATATTCTAATTCTAATTTACATTTTTTTAGATCAATATTCTAATTTACATGAATTTTGAATTCTGAACCTGGGCCAAGGAGAGTGCCGGCCCGGCACGGCCCAACGTATTAGGCGTGTCTGGGTGGGCCATCTGGCCAGGTCTGCTCGCGCGGGGTCGACCCGGCGGAGAGCACGGCCTCCACCCAACCGGTCCGGCTGACCCAAAAATCCATTTGACTCGTGGCATCCAAATCATCGGCACCGAATCGCAACGCGAGCTGACCTGCTCTGTTTCTCTGCCCCTATGACCTGAGTGATCCCGGCGCCACGCGCTCCAGCAAAACTACGGCGACCAACTCTGCGCGGGCGCTGATGGTGCCGCCGTCCACCGCGCCGCGGCTCTGCTTCCTCTCTCTGCTGCTCTTCCTCCTCCTAGCGGCAGCCGCTTCTGCCACCGCAGATGCTGCCGCGGCGGAGGAGTTCACGGAGGAGCTGCTCCTCCGGCCGCTCCCGGACCGCAAAGCGCTGGCTCATTTCCACTTCCGCTCGTCTGCGCCTCCCGCCTCCGCCGCCGGCCGACACCACCACCTCTTCCCCAAGGCTATCTCCCAGCTGGTACTTAGCCCCCCCATAGATCCATCTTCTCAACCATAGAGATCTCTTGCTACCTGCGGTCCTATGGTTTGTGTCGGGATAGCTCGCGTAATTAGGGACGCAGAAATTAAGCCATTTGGATCCGTAGGCACTCTACTGAGAGTAACATCCGGTGTAGTAACTGCCTCAAAGCTGTTGCTGTTGAATGTTGATCTATTTCAGGCTTGCAGCTAGGATTAGATTAGGGTATTTATTCTCCTAGTCATAACCTCGACTAGCTCGGGCAGTTACCTATTGTATTGTGGAAATGATGCAATTAAAATGTCTGTAAAATTTAGGATACCTTAATTTCCAATCGACTTGACTGGTGCCGCTGTTTGGACCTTGCGAGAGAGACATGGATAATCTCTGGAACATACACTGCCTTAAGTTTAGATCAAAATTTGTCAAAGTGTTGATGCAAGTCAGGATTATAAAGCACTTGGCAGAGAACAACCTATCTAGTTAACTTTCTAGTTTCCATAGGCACTCTACTGAGAGCACAGGCGGAGCTCTCGGTAGGGCGAGCTGAGGCGCTCGCCCTACCTTGATTTCCTATGATTTTCTTATACTCAGATCGATCGCTAGAAAGAGAACAGGCTGGAGAAAATCGCTAAAAGAACAAACATAGTCGTTCGTTTCTCAGTGTGGGCCATGCAGCCGAGCTAGCTGGGCCTAGCGCCTAAGCCAGCGCCCAGCCACACAGCCCAGAAGGCAACTAACAACGTTTTTTAGTGTAACCAACGCAGCAACACATGAGGCCCTTGGGTGCCACGAATCTACATTTAGGAGGGGTTCTTATTGTTGTGGAAATAATCAGAAGCTACATTTTGAGTTCTGAAAATTGTTTTGCTTACCAACGAAGGATGTCGATTATTAATCTGTACACCACTTTTACTCAATTTTGTACTATGCTAATTTATTATGAGTTCTTTTTTTTTGCGAATAATTTTATTATGAGTTCTAATAAAGTAGAAACCCCAACAAGCAGAAGCAATGGATGAATTACCGGTTTGGTAGAAATTGCGTGGAACCTCGTATACTAAATTTCATTAGTGTGCATTGTTATGTGTACGGACTAATTTGGTTTTGCACTGATTTTTTTTATGGTTTAGAGTCTGCCCCACCTTAAAAAAGTTTCGTCCCCCGCCACTGACTGAGAGTAACATCAGGTGTAGTAAGTAGTAACTGCCTCAAAGCTGTTGCTGTTGAATGTTGATCTATTTGCAGGCTTGCAGCTAGGATTAGATTAGGGTATTTATTCTCCTAGTCATAACCTTGACTAGCACGGGCAGTTACCTATTGTATTGTGGAAATGATGCAATTAAAATGTCTGTAAAATTTAGGATACCTTAATTTCCAATCAACTTGACTGGTGCTGCTGTTTGGACTTTGCGAGAGAGACATGGATAATCTCTAGAACATACACTGCCTTAAGTTCAGATCAAAATTTGTCAAAGTGTTGATGCAAGTCAGGATTATTAATCACTTGGCAAAGAACAGATTCGACCGGATTACCGAATAATTTGGCTTGCTCAACTTATCTAGTTAACTTTCTAGTTTCCTCATTAAAAGTGCTCTTGTCTATCTATGTTTTCTTTCTCCCTATTATAGTATCTCATTTGCTAAAAACCAGGCATTTCCGAACCTCTTCTATTCTGTATGATAATTACACGGCCATGAACGAATAAAGGAACCTCCACTGCTCATCTGTTTAATAACTTCCTACTGCCTTGTATGAATGTTTTGGAATTACTGCTAACATCATTCTGTTCTGTCTAAGCCAGGTCCAAAAATTTCATATTAGTGAATTGGAGCTATCTTTCACACAAGGAAGGTGGAATTATGAACAATGGGGTGGATATGATCCAATGTCAACAAATAATGCAAAACCCCCTGGTGTTGAGCTGTGGGCAGTTTTCGACCTTCCTTTGGCCGAGATTGATGCCACATGGAAGAATCTAACACACACACTATCAGGACTGTTTTGTGCATCCATCAACTTCTTGGAGTCTTCCACTGCATTTTCTGCTCCTCGTTGGGGATTTAAGTTGAATGAAGGCAATCTACGATATGGGGCATTGCCTCGGGAAGCTGTCTGCACAGAGAATCTAACACCTTGGCTGAAACTTCTTCCATGTCGTGACAAAGCTGGGATAGCTTCTTTGCTGTACAGGCCTTCAGTTTATAAAGGATATTACCATTCACAAAAGCTGAAATTGAAATCATCACAGTCACTTGGTATTATTCTTGATCAAACACTCACAGTTGTGCTGCAACCAAATACAGTTAGTGGTAAGCAGCTACATCCTACTGGTGGACAACTTCAGCCCAGCTGGTCCATGGAACATCTGTTCAATAGGAAGTTATCAGGGAAATGTCTTGTTTCTAAATCCAGCAGAGTTTTTTTAGAGATTGAGAAAGGCATAGTTGACAAAGCTGGACCAGAAGTTTCATGGAATAATGATTTATTTGTATTGTCAACTGCCCCAGACAGGTCCCTCAAAGAATTAGATAACTTGGAAGTCCAATCTTCTTCATTATATGAGTACAATGTTAACAACTACAACAGTGATAAGCCTTTGAATGTGGGCATAGCTTGGAAGCTTCCCTTGATATGGTCTTGCACTCGTGCGCCATATCGTGCAAGTAGATTTCTTATGGGTAGTGGAAATGAAAGAGGCTCAATTGCTATGTCATTTCTATCCACTGGTCTAGATAAGCAATTAGTGGACAGCTCAAATGATTGTTCGATAAAGGCTGTAGTTTTCCAGGTTGTTCCATGGTATGTTAAGGTCTACTATCACAGTCTAGAAGTTTTCATTGATGGGAATAGCAAGCCTATATCAGAAGTAGTTGACAAGATTCATGTCACTCCATCAGAAGACAAACTTTTGCCTGGTACAATGGAGATGCTTCTTAAGTTCCCTTGCAGTATGCAATTGGCTACCCTTACTTTGGACTTCGACAAGGTGTGCTCTGCTGCTTAAACTACCGTAATTACCTTCCTTTTGGATTTGAAATACACTTTTTACTCGTATTATACTTTTGACCTTTTGGCCATGTCTTTTTGCTTGACCGCCATTCATTCTGCAGTTAATGATATGCATGCATAGCTAAATAATTTCACTAACTTATGACTATGGTATATGGACCTGTTTTCAGGGGTTCCTACACATAGATGAATACCCTCCTGATGCTAATCAAGGATTTGATATTCCATCAGCTTTGGTTAGCTTTCCTGAGTTCAACTCTAGCCGAAGTTACCCTGAAGCTGATCCATTGTTTGTGTCACCTTTGCTAGAGAACTTCAAGGTATATGCTGTAGAGATGTTATGGGTTGATCAGTAGTGTCAGGGGAAAAAAAACACTTACTATGCCGGGGATATGAAATATTCTGCTTTGATTTTTCTCACTGCGATATGTCTTTATCCTGCAGGAAGATGGTGTTGTGAAGTCGTACACAGAAGTGTTGCTTGTTCCATTGACAACCCCTGATTTTAGCATGCCATACAATGTTATCACCTTCACTTGCACTGTCTTAGCTCTTTATTTTGGCTCACTACTTAATGCTTTGAGACGAAGAATCGGCGAGGAAGAGAGGGTATTGAAGAAAGCAGGTATTTTAAGTACTTGGTTCATGCCATACGTTTTTCTTTTTCATGGTGCTGTCAGCTCTTGTTAGGGAATTGCAATTTGCACTGCTTCAGTCTCAATCTCAAATGCTGAGGTGGTCGATGATTATTTATTTTTCTGTTGGATCTGAAACGTTAAGCTGGTGGCACTGTTCTGACACAAGAAATCACTGGGTTGTTGATGATGTATATTTTTTCCCCGAAACTGAAAACATAGGATGAGTATTGTACTAGGAGAGTTCAAATGTCAAAGCAGTATGGCCTACTCCCCTCAGTTCCCATTTGTAAGATACCCTGTATCTCTTACATGATGTCTTACAAAAAGGAACGGAGGTAGTATATGAGTTCTTTTGCGTATCAATAAACTGAGGATTAGAACAAGGATTGATATTCATGTGGAGAACAATTTTTTTGCCAGCGGTACAGATTCAAATGAAACCTATTGTTTTCCACCGTTTCGTCAACCATACCCAATCTTCCGGGTTTTTTTTGGGGGGGGGGGGTTGCCCTGTCCCCTGCCGAAAGGAATAAATTCTTTTAGGGTTTAGATTATTAGACTCACAGAGCGTATGTTGATATAACATAAAATGAAAATTTCAGGATATTTTTCTTCTGTTTACTCTATCATTCTTTCTGACTGCAGTTGCTGCTCTCAAGGTCTCAAAAGTTCGTTGCCATGTTTCCTTTATGTAGCATTGGAACATGAACACACTTTCAGGTGTTATTATATGATAGTTTCTGTGGTCAAATTTTATGGTTACCTCATGGTGTTGAATCATCCATCGACTTGCTTCATACTGTTGCACTAAAACGGATTTTTGCTGGCAATTGCTTGACTATTTTGATTCCTTGAATTTGACCTCAACACATCTCACTAGCTTCACTGGTCAGGATTCTAGCTTACCACAGCTTAAACATTTGTCTAACAAATGTCAATTCTGTAACAGATAAAAGACGAGGTCTCATTCCCCTATTGATAGCTAAGCTAAGAGGGCAGACGGTTGATCCATCGGAATCAGGATCTACGTCTCCTGCATCTCTGGCGAGGTCAAAGCTACTACTCAAAGTTGTATTCGTGGCAGTAGTAGCTATTGTGTTCAATTATTTGTCGAACAGTTAGAGAAGTAATATTGCTGAGAATTTTGAGCGTGTTCAAATCCACGGTGGTTGGTAGATCGTATCCTTCTTCTTTTGTAGCATGTATGTATTACCTACATGTACAGGTGCTTGCATCGGGGCCATCTTTTTTGTGACATCCTTGGTTGTTAAGAAGGTTCTGCCCCAGTTGCAGCTTGACGCCTTGTACATTTTTGTAGAGTGGCGGTTTGTACTCCTTTCTACAGGTTGACCTACACCTCATTCAGACATTCCAGCCCCTTCACTTATTACAGAGTTTAGCTGGTGAGAAATGCATTCCTATCCTTGTGTCTGCACTAAACCTGATCATGGGCAGCCTGGCTCTGGCCCACAAATCTGGGCCAGGCTGGGTTGGGCTTGTCACTTGAGCCGGGTTTGGGCTTTGTTTTACAGCCCGAAAGGATATCTGGGCTGGGCCCAGGCTTCCATTTTTCAACATTTTGGGCTGGGCTTACATGTGTGGAACTAAAAAAACAACATTCGTGTCAGGCTTTTGGGCTTTGGGCTTGCATTCGGGCTGGGCTTGGGCTTGAGAACATGCATATTTTTGGGCTTTAGGCCAGGCTTGGGCTTGAGAACATGCATATTTTTGGGCTTTAGGCCAGGCTTGGGCTTGAGAACATGCATATTTTTGGGCTTTAGGCCAGGCTTGGGCTTGGAGTATGAGGTTGGGGCTTTTTGAAGCCCAGCCAGAAACCCGGCCTGGTGTATGATCAGGTTTAGTTTGCACCTTGTACATTTTTTAGCAACTCTAGCAACCTTCAAAATGTGCATGGAGTGCGGTCCATGATTTTTTTTGAGGCTGCTGAGGCGACGCACAAACTCAGAGTTTGTCATAATGCAGTTTTCATTTTTTTTTTCTTCATCTTTTGGTTCCATCAACTCAAACTAGAGAATGCAGTTTTCATTGGTTGTGCCACCTCGAACTCACGCCAAATGGCATGCTCCTCTCCACCGCCAACGATTGCACGATGACAGTCTCCTCGAAGACTTCACCGGGGCGGACGACCTAGGCATATGCGGCGTAGCGGACATCATATGCCTCCTTAACAATGAGGCGGCGAGAAACCAGTCGTGTCAGGGCATCTATGCGTCATTGGGCAGACTTTGGCATGGTGTCGGGCGATCTTCAGGCTGGCAGGAGGCGGCCTGCGATGCACTCCAGCCCGTAATGCACTCCAACCCGTCTCGGTGATCCCACTCCGGGCGACATTCTCCTGCGCGACCTCAAGCACGTCCCGGTGATCCCACTTCTCTCCTTAGCGATGAGGGCGTCCTCCTCGTCCAGGATTTGTTCCTCCTCCGTCAGCGGCACCCAATCCAACCATAGGGAAAGCATCATAGTGAAGATGAGGGGAATGGAGGCAGAGAAGGAAGTGGAGAGGGAAATGGAGTTGTGGGCAGCGAGGAGATGAACCGGGACGGGGAAACACCGGCCTTTTATAGCCGTGGGGCGGTGGACGGCGAAAAATGTGGCGGAGAAATGGCATGGGTAGTTGGCCACACAGCAGCTGCCGTCAATTTGGCCTGTTTTTGTGTGCAGAAGCCTTCTTTGAGTGGTGTGATTGTGAAGAGCCTTGCCTTGCCTTGCTATACCTTCCTCGCGTTAAATCTATGGACTCATTCGAATGGTGTGATTGTGAAGAGCTATTCTACTCCCCCTTGTGCCGCTGGAAAAAAAAACTAAGGCAGTACTCCCTCCATTCATAAATATAAGATGTTCTAACTTTTATCTGAATCAGATGTATATAGACATGTATGTTTCACTGTGTTTGTTTACTCATTTCAGTCAGTATGTAGTCCATATCGACATATGCAAAACATCTTATATTGTGATAATATAGTACTACCTCTGTACACTAATGTAAGATGTTGCTGCAAAAACATCTTACATTAGTGTATACAGAGTTAGTAAGTTGCATAAACCAATACACGTATGCAGGGAATCTGAAACCTTGCAGTACTTCATTAGTGACCGAACGGCCAGCCACAAACTACTTCCAAATGAGAAACATTACCTTTCTTTTTCAAGGTGATGTACTACTAGATAAATAAATAAACTTCAGTCTAGTTCTTTACATCATCCAAGCACACAAATTGGCTCGAATCTGAATGCAAAGGAAGCAAAAGAACAACGGTGGCAGCAGCGGCAGTAATCTCTCGATGTTGGATCCTTCAGAACTTCAGAACAGCAGTCGTCGCTACTCAGACTCAACAAGGAGCTCCCCAGCACACTTCCGTCACAAGAACTGAAAGTACTCGATGCATCTCGACTGGCCGATCGGCAGCAGTGTCCTCGACAGAGCATGGCCGCTAGCAGCGCCAGATGAAGCGCCTGTTCCGGCGAGATTGTCGGTCTCCATCTTGACCGGGGCATCGCCTGCCGACGATGATGTATCTGTCCACTGAAACTGGTGAGCGTAGGCGCCTCTGTCGCTCTGTTGGTTGGTTGTGCTCGCTGGTGACTGTAGCGTACCCGGCGACGTTAGGAATGTCGGCTGCTCGCTGGTGGCATGCGACCCGAAGCAGATGGACACTGCCCTCCTCGAGGACGACTGCTCAGTGGTGTCTGGGGCGCTGCCGATGGGCCTCGAGGTGGTGTTGCAGCTGTGATGGTTGAAGTAAGTGACCGTGAACAATGGTGGATCACTCATGTCCTTCTGCTGGACTTGTTTTGTCGCAGGGCACTTCAGGTCAGTCTTGTAGGTACATCTGTAGTAGAACCTGCAAATTGTACGACGCAGATTTAAATTGCCACTCCCGAAGGAAACAGAAGAAATCTTTGCCAAAATATAGGCATACAATAGTTGCATTCAAGAGCAAATACATTTCAGGGTACTACTAGTTAGGGAAGTATAGACATACTCCCTCCGTATCAAAATATAAGATGTTTTTTGACACTGTGATAATGTCAAAAAACGTCTTATATTTCGATACAGAGGGAGTACAATAGTTGCATTCAAGAGCACATACATTTGGTGTGGCTTCTGTGGTGTAGTGTCCTATCTAACGACAGTGCAAGTAAATTTTATAACCAGGTAATTAATAAAATATGTAGTAATGCCCCGTACCAGTTTCAATTTTAAATAATAATAACTTCCTTAAAAAAATTTACCCCGCAAAAGAAACTCCCTTAAAACATTTACTTCTGAAGGGCGGGCCTGGCGAGTGGTAGTCTCTCCACTTGTGGCCTGGAGGTCCTGGGTTCGAACCAGCCTCCTTGCAGAATTATTATGCAAGGGTAAAGCTATCTAGAAACTCCACGTGTGGCCTGGACTGGAGGTCCTGGGTAAAACCAGCCTCCTTGCAGAATTATTATTCAAGTGTAAGGCTGTCTAGAAATTCCTTTCCCCAGACTCCACCTTGTGTACGCACTTAACTTTTTACTTCTAAGTTCCAGAGTACTATGGGAGTGTTTTTGTTTTGTTTTATGTCGCCACAAAGGATACCACATGGTGGCAGGAGTAAGGTTTTTGTATTGCTTTGCTGACATTTAAAAATGATTTTTTTAGAATAAAAATGAAACAATTAGTTAGTCACTTGCAGAGCTTAGCTAACCAACCTCCCAGTTAGTGAGTAAAAGTGTAAAACTGCCACTATCCTACTAAATTTCAAGTTGGATAGTAGAACAGTACTTCTTGGACTCTTTTGACACCTTTTCTCTACCAACTTGCCTTATTCTTCTTGACACTTGAGTACTTTACAGTAAGCAACTAAGCATACATGCAAAGAGTAGCATTACTAACAACATTCCTATAAAGAAGCACAAAGGTATTCGGATTGTTAAATCATGTGTTTTTTTTCACCTCTTCCCCCATCTAACATTCAATGTATTAAAATTAGGCCAAAATGCTCCATAGTACCACACGCTTTGGGGACCTTTTATCTACCGCTTTCTAAAAGAAGAAATGTTAACATCTATGACCAGTCTCTTGAAAGACTAACAGGATCGATGTTGGGTCAGCGTCACGGGCCAACCAGTCTCCAAGGAAGTAAAAGAAGTATTTAGCTGAGAGCGTCGGCATGATGCTAAAGGTTGCAGACTTGAATCAGGACAAGTGTGCAAAACAAATGAGGAAACTTCTAGTCTGCTAGTGAAATATATTAGATTTCAAACGACTTGCAAATGACAGGCAGCAAAGGAGGTCCACTTGCGATTTCTTTATCCGTATGGCGAGCCAACACTTTTTGGATTTTTATCTGTCTTGCTGGGCTGTCAATCACGTAAGAGATTGCCGCTGTGAAGATCCCTACGCCGATTACATAAACAGTTTTTAGTTGACGAGCATGTCTTTACTTTCCACTTGATTAAGGGCAACGCCGACACTTGTCGCACTCTAGTTCTGCCAGGAAGTGACTAGTGGAAAACCACACAATATGTTATGCCCACAACAGAGTTTGCTGCAAAGAATCAAATACATTGACCAAACGGCCTGCTGATACACACACTCTGGGTGCGGTAAGCGCTGATGTGGTTTGTGGTACTGATGAAGTTTAATTATTCTAAAAAAAGGTTTAATTATTTTGATTTGAATAAATGTAATATCTGGCCCACTCACTAGCTGCATACAAAGAATTGTTTCTATTTTTATGTATGATGTCATAGAAACTAAAGATTACTAGTTAATAAACATGTATAATATCTGAGAGACATGTTCTCCATCTATAGTAGACAAAGAGATGATCCTGCATGCATATTGGCTAATTTTCTTGATATTGCGAGCTAGCAATTCTTCCTGTTAGAAAAAGAGTAGAACGTCCAGGCCCCCGAAATGTTCCAGATCAGCACACGCCCTCAGTAAATTCACCCAATTTCAGTCCCTGCTAATTCACCAGTAGATCTACCAACACCTAGAAACCAACCGTTCTACTTGAAATTACTTTACCACACACAGGCAACACATGCACGAACGGAAATAGGAAAAACATGGAGCTTGGGGGAATGGGATGAATCGAACGGCGGAGCCGGCCAAGAACCAGACCTCGGGAAGTTGGAGTTGGAGAGCTTCTTCTCGCCGTACTTCCTCCATTGATGCCCATCGTCGTACGGCGCGTAGGTGTCCGCCGTCCACGTCCGCTCCTCCTTCCTGGCGTCGCCACGCACAGCAACGGCAAGAGCAGAAAAGGAAAATCAAGAAACTGAAGCGCAGAGCATCGACCTTTCGCTGCGAGAAATTAGCAGGGCGAACTGCGGGAGCGTACCGGATTCTTTGCTGTCTGGTTGCCCTGCTGCTGCTGGATCCCAGGTCGCTGGGGTAGGAAGGGACGGAGTCCAGGGCCATGGCGGTCGGTCGGAGAAGGAGAAGGGAAGCGAGGAGAGAGGAAGGAGAGGCCTTGGGATTTTGTGGGCCGGCGGTGGAGAAGAGGCGACGTTTCTGCTGGGGCCTTCCTCGGTCTCTCTGACTAGCTTTATTTATAGCATTAAACAACGACGGCGCGGGGAGGAGCATTCTTCAACGTTAACACGCGTCGCCACCTCTCCCATGCTTCCCTTAACGGCGCTTATTAAACCCCCCCCCCCCCCCCCCCCCCCCACCCACACACACACACACCCCCCTGCATTTCCTCTGGCTTTTTGAACCTTTCTTCTAGGAGTAGTGTTTTTTGTTAAAGATTTTTTGCGATAGGTCCCCAAATTTATGAAAACGTTCATAACATGGTCTTTTGGGGCGGCGCAGCCCGCGTCAATGGCTGCCAGGTCAACTGGTCTTTCGGCGCCGCGCAGCCCGCGCCAGTGGTTGTGGCGTCAACTGGTCTTTCGGCGCCGCGCAGCCCTTGCCGATGGTTGTGACATCAATCAGTCTTTTAGCGCAGCCCGCGTTAGTGGTTGTGGCGTCAACTGGTCTTTCGGGGCGGCGCAGCCCGCGCCAATGGTTTGTGACATCAATCAATCTTTCAGCGGCACAGCTCGCGCCAGTGGTTGCGATGTCAACTGGTTTTTCGGTGTGGCGCAGCCCACGCTAATGGTCGTGGTGTCATGGCTGACGTGAAAAATGTTGAGGGGCTCGCGTTGTAGTGGTCATGCGATGGTATAAGGCAATGTTATTATGTTTTTCTGTGTACAACCAAATATCATGCAAGTCATGTAGGTTTTTAAAAGCATGACATAATAATCCTATGTTATTTTTATACTTATGCATTATGAAGATCTTACAAATCAAAGAGGCTTCAAGTTTTACAACAGAAGAGTAAATCCAGTTTGAATTTTGATGGTTATCTTTAGTTCAATGTGACAGGAAAATTAAATCTAACCCAAATTGTCCCAATGCCACAAATAGGGTTCAATGGATATATTGACCATAAATGATAACTGTGTGTATCTCACTCCATGAAAGAAAAACAGAAAGTTGTTCCTCTCCATTGCCAATCATTCTTTTTTTAGGAACAATTCCTCTTGCTTTGAACCTTTTCTTCTAGGAGTATTATTTTGTACTCCATCCGTAAAGAAACATAAGAGCGTTTAGATCACTAAAATAGTGATCTAAACGCTCTTATATTTCTTTACGGAGGTAGTACTAAAGAATTTTCTGTTCAGAAGTATTTCAAAATATTTTGAAGGATTTTGAACATTTGTTAAATATCCATATGAGATGTTTGATTTGTTGTTGGTAAGGATTTCTTTCTCTGTATTTTTCGAAATGTTTTTACCTAAAAAGAACCTTCCATAACTTTGTGAAAGACCATTCCCCAAATTTGTGAAAACATTCATAACATGGTCTTTGTCTCCCCGCCAATGGACCGTTTGATGTTGCCACGTGCTCTGACTTGTTGTGACATCATACTTGGTGTGAAAGATGTTGAGCGGCTGCTTGCTCTCTCATAAGAGTGGTTGGGATCCCCCAAGTGTAAGGGTAATGTAAGCTAGCAATAAGTATTTTTCTCGGTTAGAGAACCAAGATTTATCGAACCAGTAGGAGCCTCCAAGCAAACAAAGTGAACGGTACCTGCACACAAAACACGTTTGTCCCCAACACAACAAGAGGGCTGTCAATCCCCTTGTCTTGCTAGTTACAAGATTAACTGCAAATGATAGAGATAGTAGGTAGCAAAGTAAAAGTAAAAGCAACAGGGCAGCAGAGAAAATATTTGTTTTCAGTAAAGGAGAATAGACCCAGGGGGCATAGGTTCACTAGTGGCATCTCTCTCAAGCATACAAGTGTAGTGTGATGAATAAATTACAGTTGAGCAGCGATTAAATTGTAATATTTATATTCATGACTATGATCATTCATGGTATAATCTCATATAGACATTATGTCTGTGATAAGTAGACCGTTAATCCAACTGCATCTACTACTAATACTCAACCCCAAGACCGCTATCCAGCATGCATCTCAAAGTATTAAGTTTACAAGGAACAGAACATTGCAATAAGCATAATTGTTGGAGATATGCCCTAGAGGCAATCATGTATGATGATATTTCCTATGTGTTTATAAATAAAGATAGTCCTTGAACATTATCAATAATGTGTATCAGCAAGTACGTGACTTGTTTGTAGGACTATGCATTGTATGATGATTGTCCTAAAAGGTCCCTATTCGAAATGGCTGTGTGGACGCGCAGCTAACTAGACTAGCATATGACACGATGGATGGCTCGGTCTCACTAGCCATGGAGCATTGGATGCTAACCGGATAATATGGACTCGGAAGGATCTAGTCGGATTCGACATAGTCGGATCCGAGTCCAGATAAGGTCCGAGTCGGACAGACCCAACTATGAGACGCAGTGATATGTCATCTGTGAGTCTATAGTACAACATACGTTTTATGTCCTAAGACCTGAGCTGGCGCATGTACTCGGGATGATGACAGACCTGCTTTGGGCCGACCAAACGCTACTCCGTATCTGGGTAGTTATAAAGGTAGGTTTCGGGCTTGTCCAGACCCATGCTGCGAGACATGGTCGAGCAAGATGGGATTTGCCCCTCCGATCAGGAGAGATATACTCTGGGCCCCTCATGTGATCCGACCAAGATAAGCATGGCCATGCGACAAGGATTATGAGATAATTCGGTTTGTGGTCGGCATCACTGGAACGAGAAAGGGGTCGGGCTAGCACAAGGATGACAGACTCGCCTTGAGCCCGAAAACATATATCGTGTAGCAAAGGGAACAGAAGTGTGACATGTTGTGCAGGTTCGTCAACCGGCTTCATTGTCTACTTGGTGGTCAGCACGCCTTGCTAGAGGCCGCTACCAACCGAGCAGGTCGGAGGTGATCCGAACTACGACCGAGTCGACTTGAACCTAAGGGGTCGCACGCTTAAGGGAAGGAACCTGTGAGGCTGGGTCCGACTCCACGAGTCAGATGTGATCCTACTCGGACTCGGATCCAGGCCGAACAGACTTTGGGCTTTAGGATCCGTGAGAGGCCCAAGTGTTGAGCCCGCGACGGATGCCTATATATAGTGGAGGTGCAGCACACTCATTTGGTTGATCACTTCGGCGCTGTCATTAGGGCTTGCATGTGTTGCAACTAGCCACCTCCACTCGCCGCCGACTGCGTGATCGGACCTAGCAGTCCGCCACACGGTGTTCCTCCTGCACACGCGGATACCATTAGAGGCGGTGCACTTGCGCCGCTCTGGCAAACCTGTACGTGGGATCCGATGACCGGCTGTTCGAGGGAGATCACACGAGGAGGAGACGAACCCCGCGGACGCGCTGCCCCAACTCTACTTCCGCTGCACGGCACTGCGCGTCTAGTGGTAACGATCCGTGATCCATCTCTCGTAGCATGTTTCTGGATGTTCTGCGCGTAGGGAAAATTTTAATTTGCAGTCGACGCACCCTACCGTAGAACCCAACAATAATGACATAATGTAGACAACGAAACATCAAGCAATATGACGACACACAGTCGTTTTATTCTTAGTAGTAACAATACAATATGTGTCTTGTCTCCATTCTGTCACCGGGATATAGATCATCGCAAGATTAGAACCCACAACAAAGCACCACTCCCTCTGAAGAAAAACCCATCGAACTTGGCCAAAGAAGATAGATAGATCGGAGAGCATGCAAAGCTATTCAATTACACAACAAGAAAATCTCAAAAGATTCAATTGTATTCAATGAATAATCTGATCATAAAGTGACAATTCATCATCCGAACAAACACATCCACAAATTACATCAGATGGATCACGATCATGTGAGGCAGCTCACGTGAACTTGGTATTGAAGATCAAAGAGAGAGAGAGAGAGAGAGAGAGAGAGAGAGAGAGAGAGATCCATCTAGCTACTGCTATCGACCCTAAGGTCCTAAGGAAACTACTCACACATGGTCATGGAGACAGCAAGGTTGATGAAAAAGCCTCCGGCAATGGATTCCCCATCAGGCAAAGTACCGGAACAGGCCTCCAGATTGGATCTCCTTGAAACAGAAGCTTGCGGTGGCGAAAAAATTCGGATAAAAATATCTCGGAGGGTTTATGCATTTATAAGAATTTATAGCGGTGGAATGGACGAAAGACGGCAAGTGTGGGGCCCACACGGCCTAGGGGCGCGCCCTAGGGCCTGACCGCGCCACCTGGATGTGTGCCCCCCCCCTCCTCCCCCCGCTCCTCTCGTTCTCCCGCGATGCTTCCTCGAACCTTCGTGCCACGAAAAAAATCGTATTAAATCGTCGGTTTTTTTTGCCTCCGTAGATATGAATTTTCTGTAAAATCGAAAACATGCAGAAAACAATAACTGATACTAGGCACTAGATTAATAGATTAGTCCAGAAAAATAATATAAAATATTATAAAAAGTATACAAAGTGATATTATAATAGTATGAAATAATCAAAAAGCATAGATACGTTTGAGACGTATCAATGGCGCACATTGTTATAACTATGTCATAGTCTAAAGCCAAGATTATGAAACATGGAGATCATACAAACCAAATAGGCTTCGAGTTCTACAACAGAAATATTAAAGCTGGTTCAAATTTTGATGCTTATCTTTGGTTCAACGTGACAAGAAAATTAAATCTAGCCATGGTCGTCACATTGCCAAAAATATGTGGTTCAAAGGATATTGACAATAAATGATAACCGTGTGCATTTTACTCCACAGAAAAACCAGAAGGATGTTTCTCTGCATTACCAATATTTCCTTTGTATCTACAACAAAAACAGGGGGCGGCAACGGCAATCAGCTAACGGCATGAGTCGTCATGACAGAGCCCGGCACATGGATCCTGAATTCTGAGAAAAAACTATATGCAAATGTCAATGCAGCCCCATGTGCAGGGGGGACAGCTCATGTCCCGCGATACATATTTTTCTTTCCATCTCATGCAGTTTGGTCTTATGTTAGTTGTTAATTAAGTAGAAGAAAGGTTTAGCTTTGTGAGCACAAAATCTTGGGTTTGGTGGATCAATCCTACCGACACAGGCTAGCACTGGAATCAATCAACAAATTTTAATGGCGCCTTATGTACCCTAATCTCTCAGAGTAATAGTCTTTTTTAAGCAATTCTGTGCCAGGGATATGATATATATAAAAAGAAAGGTGAAGGGTAGGAAGAACAAGTCTAGTTAATGACTCCTAGTTTAATTTAATTAGTGGTACTCCTACTGGTTTACAGTGGGCACTAATGACAAAATATGTGTGCCTTGTAATAAGTATCATGAACCTTGTGAAATGGCATAATTCATCACATTTCACTAGTGCAAATGAACATTAGAAAATGGGACACAAATTAAATGTTAAAAAAAATCCATGATCGCTTGCTGCATGGAAAATGAACTAGCATTTGAATTGTGGCAGAATTATTAGCTGTTTTTTTCTTCTTCAGTTGTACCAGAGATCATGGCCATCAGCTTTCTAAAAAAAAACTCATCATGGAATCAAGTGACTAATCAACTAAACCATTTCACTTTCAAGGGCCAGTGGACCACAGAAATCAAGAGAAGCGATCTGGCCATCTCAGAATTGCATGAGAAATATTTTAGCTATTTGAGATTGTGGCTCTAGTTGTAGCCGCATCACCCCAATGCATTTTTATTGTTTCGTTGCGGCCGATAGAGTAGTCATCAAGAACTTCTGGTGATACACTCAAACAGTGCCAGGATTAGTTTATTTGGATTGTTGGGACCAGGTCGATTGCTTCTTGCACTTTTCATCCTTCCAAAATCTGTCAATTTTTATGAGAAACTTAGCACAATGACAAGCAACCAATAATTGATATTTTTAGGAACAGTTTGGTTCCGTGGAAAACTAAAAACATTTAACTTGTGCTCTAAACAGAGCCTTGAGGATATTTTTTGTAAGACAACACAATTCTCGTATTGATTTTCTTATCCTGGATAACAAATGAAAACCACCTTGTCACCGTGTCATTTCCATGAGATTGAAAGGCGTACTAATAAAATCTCTCCCTACGCTACTCTTCATCGGCAACGGTTGTTGTTCTGGTGCTCTGGTCCTATAGGACCATAGCACGACGACTTCCCAACTGTTTATTACAATATGTTTTGCCCAGCTCCGATGATGGAGGGGCGATGACGGCAGTGCGCCTTCGGCTCGCTTTAGTTTTTGTAGTCGTCGCTAGGTGGTCTATGAATCTGGATGTAATTTTTATTATTTCTGGTGTTCGTTGTACTGTCATGATTGGAGATAAATAGATCGGAAGTTTTCCCGCAACAAAATAAAAATAAAATCTCTCCAAACAGTTATCAAAAAAAGCTTGGCTACGGCTGGGCCCATTGAGGAACCATAATTTTGGTCGAGTTTATTAATTTCTCCATACATATTAAGAAAATAACCACCGTGTTGTAATATTTTCTTCATGTAGTTAAATAATCATAGAGGTGTTTGTTTACATCTTAGTTGAGTGAAAAAAAACTCATTTCTCGGCCAACTCAAAGATTTGCTTTGCCCATATAGAGCTAAAATATTTATTCTCACCTTGTAATGATTTGTCCATCTAGTGCGAAATACAATAAATGCTCTCATGGTAAAAAAAGAGGGAATCTTACACGGATCTCAATGTTGGATCTACGACACCCTGACGTGATGCTCCACCGCCTACCCCATCGTCTGCACCGGCCGACGACGCAACCCGATGACGTGCCATTGCAACATGTCCTTGCAGAGTAGGCCGAGTTGCTTCGCAACTCTAGTGCTTGTTGGGAGTGTTTTGGTGAGATTAGAGGCTGCTCTTGGCAAACTTTAGGTTGTACGGTTTCTCCCCTAATGCTAGACCATGCACGCCATCGCTGCATGTGGTGTCGACTGCCTTTCGGTGTGAGGTCATCGCCAAGGTTGTGGCTCCAGTAATGCAGATTATGCCCGAGCTGCAGGAGCCATGTGGGGAGCCCACTTCACCTGCATCGATGGTGCTTCCGAGGGAGATGGGCTTGCTAGGGGCCTTAGTGGTGGCCGCGACACCCTTACTACCATCGTTGGAGCCCAACCAACCGCTATGTGGACTGTGGAGGTTTGTATGCTACTGCCACTCACTCGTCTGTGACCATTGGGCAGATGGTCTATGCGGGTTGCGACGTTGCTGAGGCTAGTGCATTAACAACTATTAGGAAAGAGCTTTGTGACGTACTCGCCAGCTTGGAGACGACTACCCCTGAATTTGACAAGTCGATTGCTTGCCTCCTGACGGGGAAGACAACTAGAGGCAGAATCAAGAAGGTGGATGTCTTCCCTCGGGCCGACATCTTCAAGGAGAAGTTTCTCAGGAACAAAGGCAAGAAGAGTGACACCGTTGGAAAGGCGTCCACGACTACCTAATGGATGGCCCTCAGCCTTTTGGACCATTCTTATGGTTTGTCTTGTCACCGTAGATTTGGTGATGTATGTTGTCTTTAGTCAAGGTGTTCTCGTTAGGGGGTTCCTTTTTTTTAGGGTTGTTAGAGCATCTCTAGCAGACCCCTTAAAAGTTGACCCTTAAAAACGCGTATAAGGGGCACTATAAACCGTTTTTATGGTGCGAAATTGCCCCGGGCAGAGCAGACCCCGTAAATAAAACTGCATCCCACTATAGCCCATTTTTTTCTTTTTTTTTCCTTTTTCCTCCCGTCTCGATAGAGCCCGTCTCCGGCCACGGCGTGCCTCGCCCAGACGCCCCCCCCCCCCCCGACCGCGCGCTCCCTGGCGCGCCTGCCAGTCCCCTATTGAGCCCGACACCGCCCGCCGCCGCACGCGCGCTCCCTGGCGTGGCCGTGCGAGCTCCCCGGCATCCCCCCGGCGTGGCCGCGCGAGCTACCTGGCACCCCCCCTTCTCCGGCGTCGCCCCGCCCTGATTCGGGCCGCCGGTGGCCTGCTCCGCCCTGCCCGTGGACGGCCTCGCCTCGGCAGTGGAGGTCGAGCCGGCCGCAATTCAGACCGGCGGCGGCAAATTCCGGCATGCGGCGGCTTCTTCCGACGTGCGGCGACGGATTCCGGTGAGTTCCGGGTAGATTCCGGCCAGTTCCGCGGCGGCGCGTCTGCTCCGACGAGGTTTGATCGGTTTACGAGTTGAACTGTATACTGCCTTCGAAACTGTACATATGAGGTTCTCGCGGATGGATTTTCAGTGCCCTTAAAAAAGTTTAAGGGCCGAACAAGTTTTACGGGATCTGCTAGGCGCCGTTTTTTCGACCGAAACTCCTCTTTTTTTTACGGGTTTGACCACTTTAAGGGGTCTGCTAGAGATGCTCTTAGGGGGTTCCTTTGCAATGTAGAGATGTGGGGTTTGTTGTTGTTGCGCATTGGGAGTGTTTGTCGGGTCAACCCTGCGTTCATACTTTGTGAGTAGTCCACATGTGATATGTTCGTATTGGTTTTTGTCGGTTTTTATTTAATTAACTAAGCAATCATTTTCTTCTTAATTAATCGATGAAACAAATCTTTTGCCTCTATTTAAGAAAAATGTGAGATCGATAGTTCTCAGCATTGACCAAGTAAAATTGTAAAAAAAATCCATTCAGTTGAGATATAGGAAAACCTAAAACAAACTATCTAAACATAATTATACTGGCCCAGATGCTCTGCATTTGTGTGACTTAATTTAAAACCAATCAGTGGGCTAATACTGGGAGAAAACAAAGACGAATGCTGGTGGATTCGGTATCTGCATGCATGTGTAGCTGCGTTGTTCCAAGTGTGCAAATTGATCACTCCTCATCGATCCAGGAGAAGAATGATCTGTTCATCATTTATCTTTATTATCCTCTCTATGCCAGTGCCGGTGGGATGGTTCCTGGAAGATCACTTCAGAGTCTTAGTCGCTTGACTTGTTTTTATGTACTACCACTTTAGCTTTTTTAATCTGATGTAGGACTCGATACACCACTATAATTTAATATGGCACAACAAATTGAAAAATACTATAAAAATCGGAAGTAACATGGCAGAGCCAAGCAAGCAAATCCCCTACAGATGTTACTAATGTGTAATGTCATTATCACAAGAGATCGTGAGTAGTGTTTGAAGCCTAAGATTCGTTCGGTTCCTGGATGCTAGAGCTCTTGGCAAAATTCCAGAAATAATGAAAAAGGAAATATATGCGAAAAAAGCACATTCAAATTAAGTTGTCTCAAACAAACAATTAGGTGAAGCCGACACACAGCTGGCATGCTAAGCTATATACTCCCTCCGTTTCTAAATACAAGTCTTTTTAGAGATTCTAATAAAGACTACATACGAAGCAAAATGAGTGAATCCACACTCTAAAATATGTCTATATACATCCGTATGTAATACGCATTGAATCTCTAGAAAGACTTATATTTAGAAACGAAGGGAGTATCTCACACAACAAAATACTAGGCGAGATTGAAATAAAGTAGCTTATAGAAAACAACTGGTTGGATAACGATGAAGATGGTTGTACTTCGACACCTGAGATTAAGCACTAGATTTAATTTCACATGCATCTCATTAGTGGGAATTCTTGTATCAGTGGAAGACGATGTTTATGGCGAGTTCTATTGATCTTAAAACACGAGGCCTACATTGTACTTTGTATTTCTTTAAGTCAGCTTCTAAATTAAGGGTCTCTTTAATTCGCAGAATTCTAAAAACATGAAAATAGGAAAAACATATGATTGGAATGTCATTCTCATCTCAATCCTATAGGATTTTGGTTTATTTGATTGCATCGTACGTAAAACAAAGGGTTCTTTCAAAAAAGGTATGAGTGGATGCCAGAAATCCTATGGGAAAGTAGTACAAATAAATCCTTACAAAAAAATTCTATAGGATTCAATCCTATGAATCAAACAACCAACATAGAAAATATCCATAAGGATTCTAATCCTCTAATATTTCTATGAAAATCCTTTGAATCAAAGGAGCCCTAGAGTCCCTTCGAGGACATTCGATAAAATTGGAATGATACGGGAAAATGAGCCTTTAAGAGTTAGTTTTTCAGGGTGTTTTATGACAATGCATCAAGGTTGTCAATATTTCCCTCGCGTGGAGAAAAAAGGCGAGATCTTACCTTCATGACCTCTGAACATTTTGACCCAGAAATCATAGATGGTCACTTGAGAGTAACAATTCCTGTGACCAACTTAATAATAAATTGTACCACCTCCGTCCCAAAATATGTTTTTGATTTGGTACAACTTTAGTATAATTCAAACCATTTTCATAACACCGACCGGTGCAGATGGATCTCGTGGTAATGCCAGTAGCATAGCCACCCATGTGCAGGGATGAAGGTGGCTGTGAGGAGATTCATTGTTAATGGTTTAGGCTTTGAGGTCAAGTTTTTTGTAGCTTAATTACGCAGCTAGCAGCAGCCACCTAGAAAATCCAGAGGAAGCATCCTAGCTAGTTAGAGAAACGACAGTGTTGACAGACTTTTTTATTCTATAATTCTGCGGATGTTGCTGCAGTCCAGCTAGTAACTATATTTAATATCCACACTTGTGGTTGCAATGGGGTATCGAGAATGACAATTAACTTTGGCTCCTCCATGGCTTCATCCAAGGTCTTGCTGATCAGAGAGTTTTCTTATTTTATTTGTTTGTGAAAACGACCCTGCATTATCTTCAATCCGCATTATACATGAGGGACATAACTGTCTGTTTTGTTACAACCCTGGAGAAACAAAGTATTACAGACAAGTCCAAAAGGGAGGCGCTTACCACCCGCCGATGAAGGCAGCGCCACATATCCTCTGCTCACTTTTGGCTTGAGCCATCTTCAACAATAGCTACCACGTGTCGCCTATGCTAACTAGGGTTTGACGTCGTTGACACCTCGAGACATGACTGCCTCATGCGAGGCAATGTTGTCGAGCTCCCGTTCACCTCACAAACGTCTTGTGGTCGTCGATGTGCCAAAAACTTGGGAAGCAAGATGCTCTTAATGGAGGATTTGTCAACTTGCTCCTCCAAGCAACTAAGCAGCGAGAACAAAAGCATGACTAGGCAAGAACTTCCTACTAACACCTAGAAAAATGATGGCCTTTCTTAGGTGTAAGAGAAGCATGAGGAGCACATCACTCATGTTGGCAACAACTCAACGTCTTCGTTGGAGATGCTTGAGCACTTAGCTCCGAAGTCACTTCGACTCCACCTTCGTCTCCTTGAGCTAAGTTCATGTAGAACTCACATAATTACTCGTGATGGATCTTGAGGTGATCTCCGAACCATGGCAAATTTTGTTTGAGGAAAATCAACATATGGGAAATCTCAACTAGGGATGGCAGTTTTGCCCATGGGTACCCTACCCGAAAACAATGGGCATGGGTGAGACTTGGCAAGATTTTGTACCCATGGATAATGGGTATCCATACCCGTGAAATATATGGGTAGGGTATGGGTACGAAACTGCGCCCATGGATAACCCAATGGATACCTAGAAAAAGTTAATAAATGAAAATAAATCCTATGACATGTGGGGTCAACATCCAACTCCTATGGCCGAACTCTAAATCATTTATTCCCTAAATTATCCATAGCTCATAGGCATGCAACCACCAGCTCGTCACTCCTCCTATGTCCTATGTGACTCCTCGGAACAATGAAATCTTGACTCATTGCCACTAGATTTTTGTCCAACTCTCGATATTGTGATCCCTAGTTCCCATCGCCGCCTCCCACTTTGTCGCAATTCCACCAACTACTGCTAGTACTCCATCATCGCGTCCAAGAGGCCACCCACTAGAGGAGGCCGCGTTGTTGCTAGAGTACTTGTCCAACATCACTTGAATTTTGGATTAATTCTCTACTTTTTCAAAATTTAAATGCTATATATTGTACCCACTGCATACCCATTGGGCATAGAATACCCGATGGGTATGGGTATGGGTTTCAATTTGTGCCCATGGGTATTGAAGTGGGTGGGTATAAAAAAATTCTATGGATATGGGTTTGGGCAGAAAGGGGTTGTACCCACCCATACCCTACCCATTGCCATCCCTAATCTCAACTATGCCACCGGCTAGGAGATACCAAATCTCCAAGAGTAACAAATCAAGATTACTAGGCTCAAAGGTCAAATCCAGAACAAAAAAAAATCAGATGGGGTCAAATCGTGCTAAATGTTGCAACAAAGGTCAAAACAGTGATTTCGTTCTCGAAAAGAAGTGTGCAACGGGCGCACCCCCCCCCCCCCAACGTTCAGTCCTTTTCCATGGGTCAGCCTATGTAGCTTCATTCAACAGGTTTTGGGATGCTTCTAGAAGCTTATGGTCTGGATATTTTTTCTTTTTCTGTGACACCCTGGTTTTTGCAACTTTTTATTTTTCTGGTTATTTTCAAATTTGCCTTTTCATTTGGGTTCTTCTGTCAACTCTTTTGGACTTAGCACTTGGAAATATTTTTGGCTTTCCCTTCCAAGTGAATTCTAATACCGAAGATCATCTCAAAGCATTGTCCCACACTTTCCATCCCAAGCCATAATTTTCTTTTCAATGAATATTCATTTTCTTCCTCAGGAATATTCATTTCTTCCTTCTGTTGTGAAGCAAACTTCATTTCTGCTTCACATTAATTCACCAAATAAATCCTACTTGTCCTTGGCATCATATCTCTCCTCAATATCCAAAAATATACCATGGCCAAATACAAAATTTTGCTAGAAAATTCAGTTTAGCTTCTGAACAGAATTGTCAGGTTGTGAAGCAACTATAATTTTCGAGCATCCATTGTGGCTGAATTTTTTACCACTTAAGCACCTTCTTAAGTGATCATCCTCCACCAAATTTCAGTCAAAACCACCCAGCCAATCTCTCCCTACATTCAGTCAAAGTTCCAGTCCAGAAACTCTGCAGCAAGCTCCTGTCTCACTCCTTCCAGCTTTAATCGAGCCAAGGCCACAGAGAGGCTCTAGGATGAAAGGACTACACCGTGGACAAGGTCAGTGAGGCCAGAGCGCGCTGCGTGCACCAGTGCACGTGGTGACCGCGCGGCTGGCTGGTGCCTGGTATGCCTTCAGCGTGCTTTGGGCATCGGGCCCTCGCTACCGCAGTCCAAACGTCGCGCTCGCGCCACCGTAGCTCGCCGCAGCACCGCCATACCTCTCCTGCGTCCACGTAGCCCCGATCAAACCCCTCCCGACGCCGGCAAGCTGCTCGCCGGAAGCGGACACGGCTCAGCCATGGGGATACAGTGGCCCAAAGTGGCCGACCTGCCCCACTTAGTGCGCCTGCAGCCTCGCCAGTGCTCTACATCTCCACTACTCCTCCCTCCAGTCCTTTCACCACTCTTGCCCGAGCCACAGTCACCGTCAGAGCTCCGGCAGATTCCCCACGGCGGCGACCGAAGCTCGGCATCTCCATTCGCTATAAATAGCGCCCTCCCCAACTCTTCTCCTCATCGCAATCTCTTCCACTGGCCACAAATTGATCGTAGACGCCCGGCGCAAGGCCAGGAGGGCCTCTAGCCTCGGATCCTCGCCGGAGCTCCGTCGCGGATCCCCACGGCCGTAGCTCGCCTCCGATCCTCCTTTGCCTCTGCAACCTCTTCCGTCGAGTCCCCCTTGTGCTCCTGAGCAAGCTTCGATGGTCGGTTGGTCGAATTGGCGCCGAGAACGCTAACTCCGATTAGCTCCGCCGCCGCCTTCTCTAGAGAGGAAGCTAGACTCGCCGTTCGTCCACCTCAGGTCGTGCTGCGGGTACGTACAGGTTCCTCTCGTCGTCCTCGATGAATTCTGCCCATCTTCGGCGACCGTTGTGGCCTTCTCGCCGGAGAACCATCGCCGACAACACCGCCCTCCTCTATTTCCCTCCCTCTCTCTGTTAAACCTGATGATGGGACCCACCCATCAGCCTCTCTCCCTTCCCCGAACCGTTTTCTAGTGAAGGCGCCAGTGAGGAATATGCCTTTGATGTGGCCTTCTCTCGAAATTTAATTTAATTCATTTAAATCCATATTTTGACCAGAACTTTGACCAGCTCCAATATTTAAACCATAAGTCCAAATGAATTGAAACTTTTTGCTATAGTTTTGTATTGAGATCTTCTTTTTGTTGGCAAAGTTTGGTAATTTTTCTTGCTGTCTAAAATTTCTGGCAGAAGGAAATGCATTATGTGATATTTCTTTTTGTCATTTAAAATATTTTCAGAAGAAAGTAACTTTGTTGGAGAAGGCCAGGAGTATTGTGACACTCCTCTGGATCAAGGCAAGCCACATCATCCACTAGCATGATGGCATTGCAATAGCCATGGTTTTCACTTGAATATTTGAATTATTAATTGCATATTTCCCTAAGTGATGATATAATGACTATGCTTGCTCCTTTCATGTTTATTGCTATACCATGTTCATATGCATCCAGCATGTTAAATGATAACTTGTTAGTGTTAGTATTGATATGCTCAATTCCTGCATTTATTTTCTATGCTAGTAGAAATGATATGATCACATGAGTTGTTATTTTCTTAAGTTTATTTTTCTATGGCTTAGATCATTGTTATTCAAGTTGAAATTTTTAATAATTAAACTTGAACCAATCTGTTGATCAAGTCATAGTGCCACCGAATCGAGCTCACCAGTGCAACCACATTTGCTTGGATGAGGAGGCCCTAACTTGTCCTATTGTCGTGCCTCTTATCGGTACCTCAAACGAGGAAAGGTTATATGTGTGTGCTACCCTGGCCCGGTAGGCGGCTATAACCTTGTGAGCCCAAGTTATATGGTACCAAGTCCCCGTTTGGGACAGTTTTGTTTAGGCCACGCGGTGGTAGGATGTCACACGGTGACATCGGGGACACCCATGACATGACCCAAAAGGGGTATGTCGCAGTGGCCGTAAGAGTGCCACGCAATTGATCGGTTTTGCTGGAGCAGCATCGGTCCACCCGAATGGGAATATGTACAAAAGTACGAGGCCAGGAGCTCCATAGTGTGGGTAAAGTGTGTGACCTATGCAGAGTGTAAAATCTATTCGAATAGCCGCGTCCTCGGTTATGGACATAGTTCGTACTAGATCACACTATGGATCAATAGTAAATATTGATAAACTTATCCTAAAAAGCTTCGATCTCAAGTTTTTCGTGAGAAGAAGTTGGTTGATCTTTATGTGGTCATACGATGATCACGGGCATGAGTAAGTTTGATATTTATGTGGTCATGTGATGATCACGGGCATGAGTAAGTTGGTCCATGAGACCTTAAACGTCACTTTCACTCTTGTAGATGCTCTAGTGGTAATATACTTCATCATAAATGATAAATCTATAAATGCTATGCTATTGTTTGTCTTGATTGCTTTGGTTGTTGTGAGATTGCGAGTACATTCAAAGTACTCACCTGGATTATCATACCAGATGCAGGAGAAGCTGTGCATGGAGTTGATGCTGACCCGTACTTCGCGAACTAGGACGTGTCCCAACAGTGTCCCTATGGAATGGAGTTCCACTACCCCGTTGTTCCGCTACCGCGTAGTTTCTGCTACTAGTATCGAGGCCCTAGAGTTGTTCCATAAATAATGTACATATTGTAGCCGCACTTGAGGTGCCACTTGGCCTCGGTTTCTTATGTGACCATCGAACCTTTGTACCTATAATATATTAATAAAGCGGTTGTTTCTGTTCCAAGTTGTTGTGTGTTGCCAGAAGACATGATCTCAGGGTTGGCAACACAGGTAAACCGGTTGCTCTGAGCCGGGGTGCCACAACGCTTGGTATCAGAGTCGCACTGACTATAGGACACCCTAGTTAACCTGCATGTTAGAAAAACGGTAGATGTAGGGATC
This sequence comes from Elymus sibiricus, assembly GCA_039707655.1. Classification (NCBI taxonomy): domain Eukaryota; kingdom Viridiplantae; phylum Streptophyta; class Magnoliopsida; order Poales; family Poaceae; genus Elymus; species Elymus sibiricus. The sequence goes on from CM077670.1 coordinate 111,485,647, forward strand.
TTTTTATACCTTGAGTGTGTTGCACTTGATTGTTGCATTTGGTGATTGTATGGCATGCATATAGATTCATTTGTTTTGCTAACCGGTTAATGTTGTGAGTGTAGATGGCACCAGTTCCTTACCCCTATGATCTTGAGCCGGCACCATTCAGTTTTCCGCCACTACTTCGCAATGTTTGGCTTCGAATCTACCCTGAGGGTGGCGATCCAGACATCCAGTGTACCAGGTGTACCGCGAGCGGATTGCTGACATGGTGTACGAGTATCACGTTGAGGTCATTCTTCACACCAGTTCCGTGGTTGGCAGCTACACTCGCTCTTCCAAAGGCAGGATTGCTTCCACTCCTGACCAGGCTATCCAGTTTGCCGCACTCGAGGCTCTTACCGATCTGCGCTATCATGAGATTCAGATGCAGACGCACCCAGGTTTCTATTTCTATCCCACCCTGTTCCCCGAAATAGGGCGAGTCCATTTTCCATCCATTAATCTGGAGTGCGACCGTTCTTTCAGCCATCTGGCCCGTTATGTGACGGCCGAATATTTGTTGATTCACAGCCTATCTCAGGAACTGACCCATGCTCGAGATGCACTCGCTACTGCCCGAGCTGCGTATGTTCCTACTTCCTCTGCTTTTACACCTCTTGTCACTCCGACCACTCCATCTCCACATATTCCTATCACCCCCGACCACTCACAGGGGCACTCGGACATTCCGCCTGGAACTCGTGGTGATTCCCGAGCTGAGTGGGCTTTGCTGCTCGCTACTCTAGCTGCTCCTATGCCGAGGAGCCGTCCTTCTCCCGATCCCGAGGAAGAGCCTTCCCGTCAGTGTCGTTGTGTTTCCTTTGACCCGGGAGTGTAACGCCCCCGGACACACCCGCCGGTGGTTGTTACTCCTGGCGAGATCTAGACTGGCCTCACAGATCAATACTAGTCTTTCCTGCGCACTTTGTCCTCACTCATGCGCACCCAGGAGCAACTTCCCGGTCGGTCACCCATCTTGAAATTACTCCAAGCTGAGCACGCTTAACTTTGGAGTTCTGTCCGAATGGGCTCCCGGAAAAGAAGGAATTCCTTATTGACATGAGTAGTCTATCATCCCTAATAAGCTAGGCTATCACACGGAGGTCTCCGTTAGCATCATCAGTTCCGATTCAGAGTCAGAGACTGAGGCGACCCCAGCAGAGTCTTCGGTTTGCCGATGCGAGTTCTGTAGCTGCGACTAGACGCAGACGTCGAGTTCTAGCATGAGTATGCATCTTAGCTATTGTAAATCGCTTGCATGTCGTCAGCTTTAGCTCAGTAGTATTAGTCATGATGTCCTCTTTCAATCTGGCATGTATGATGTTGTACCCTTATGTATAATTATGTTCTTTTCGCTTTGGTTTCTTCCGGCTTTCTCTGGTGTTGCTATGTTTCTTTTTCATCTTATGGATGTTGCTCATCTTGGTACTTCACATTGGGAATGGATATAGGATGACAAGGTGTGGTAGCAGCAGTCATGGTGGCGATGATACCCTAGTTCATCGATCCACCAGGCAAGCAGGACATTCTCCAGAACCGTATCAACCTCCTCCTCCACCACCTCAGGCACCAACAACCGATTAGATCATGAGGATGTTTGAGGAAAAGAGAAATCAAGATCTTATGGAATTTCTAAAAAGCATGCAAAACCTGGTTGGTCAGAATCAGAATCAGAACCACGGTACGTACTCCAAGCTATCAGATTTTTAGCGGACCAAACCGCCAAATTTCCACCAGGAAGTGGACCCAATGGAGGCGGATGACTGGCTCAAGACTATTGAGAAGAAACTGGAAATAGCACACGCACGGAAGAATCTGACAAGGTACCTTTTGCCACTCATTATCTGGAAGGACCTGCTGCTATTTGGTGGGACAATACCACGGTCATGTGGCATGCTGAAGAAAGTATTACTTGGGAAAAATTCAAAGAGAATTCCACGAGTATTATAGCCCCACCGGCATCTTAAAGGTCAAGCAACGGGAATTTATTGCTCTTATCCAAGGAAACTCAACTGTAAGCGAGTATCTGAACAAGTTCAACCACCTGGCATGCTATTCTACTCATGATGTTTCCACTGAAGAAAGGAAGATAGATCAATTCCTCGGAGGACTCAATCATGCCCTCCATTGTCAGCTCAGCACCCTGGACTTTCCAGATTTCCAGACTTTGGTGAACAAAGCACTTATTGCAGAAAGAGAGCACAAGATTGCTCATGAGCACAAATCCGGGTATGATGACCACAAACGCAAGTACGAGCCAAAGAAGGAGAATTGAGAGCACTTCTCACAAAAGATCCGTACTTGGCAATAGTCCCAGACCGAGTTCAAGCCCGTCTGGAACCATGGCAACTCCAAGTAGGATAATCAAGACAAGGCCGTCATCGCGCGTCCCGTGAAGGAAGATTGCCAGTGCAACAATGCCTATTTCACTTGTGGACAATCCGGGCATTATTACAGACAGTGCCGCACCAAGATCGGGAAACCTCAGTTAGCTCTCAAGCCACAAGTCGACAACATTGGACGCCGTCCCAAGCAGGAGTACCATCAAGGCCAAGTCTACCATATCTCCGCTGAAGAAGCCCGTGAATCACCGGACGTGGTCCTTGGTATGTTTCCTATTAATAACATACCTGCAATGATTTTGTTTGATTCCAGGGCTTCCCATTCTTTTATTTCGCGGAGTTTTGTCACCACACACCACATTCCCTATTCTATTCTGGATAAAATCATGGTGGGGCAATCCCTTGGATCCGTGCTCAGGACAAATATCATATGTTGGAATTTGGAAATTTTGATAAATGATGTGGAATTCCCAGCCTCTCTTGTGTCAATTGAGTCCGGAGGATTGGATGTAATACTGGGAATGGACTGGTTAACGACACACCAAGTATGCATAAACTGTGCCACCCGAAGAGTGACATTGGTTAATCCAGTTGGACAACAAGCATAGTTCATTGCCAGCAGAACAATGCCAAAGAAAGGGATGGCTTACAAGACTACAACCACCAATATGAGCTTGATTCTAGTGGTTAGTGAATTCCCAGACGTGTTCCCTGAAGAATTGCCAGGAATGCCACTCGATCGGGAGCTAGAATTTGCTATTGATATTGTTCCCAGGACAACACCGATTTACAAGAAGTACTACCGAATGCCTTCTTCCGAGTTGGTAGAATTGAAGAAGTAATTGGATGACCTGTTGCAAAAAGGGTATATATGCCCCAGCTCATCACCATGGGGATCGCCTGCGATCTTTGTCAACAAGAAAGACGACAGTCTACGGATGTGTGTGGACTATCGCCCGCTGAATGAAGTCACCATCAAGAATAAATACTTGCTTCCTCGTATTGATGACTTATTCAATCAATTAAATGGAGCTCGGGTATTCTCCAAGATTGATCTTCGCACGGGATATCATCAACTAAAGATCAAACAAGAAGATATCCCCAAGACATCATTCACCACTCGATATGGATTGTATGAATTCACAGTCATGTCTTTTGGGCTGACCAACGCCCAACCTATTTTATGCACATGATGAACAAGGTCTTCATGGACTTCTTGGACAAGTTAGTGGCGGTGTTCATTGATGACATTCTCATATATTCCAAGAGTGAAGATGAACACAAGCAGCATCTCCGTGCCATACTAGAAAGATTGCGAACTCACCGTCTGTACGCCAAGTTTAGCAAGTGTGAATTTTGGCTCAAAGAAGTGGGATTCTTGGGGCATATTTTGTCCGAACAAGGAGTGGCGGTTGACCCAAGCAAGGTGACCGAGGTGTTAAATTGGAAGTCACCAGTCACAGTGACTGAAGTCCAAAGTTTCTTGGGATTGGTTGGCTACTATCGACATTTCATTGAAGGCTTCTCCAAGATTGCCAAGCTAATGAAAGAATTGCTAAAGAAAAATCAAAAGTTTGTCTGGACAGAGGCCTGCGAGAACAATTCAAAGAGCTGAAAACAAAGTTGACCACTACACCGGTATTGACTCGGTCCGACATCCACAAGAGCTTCAACATTTATTGCGATGCCTCCAGGCGTGGAATTGGTTGCGTGCTTATGCAAGATGGAAAAGCCATGGTGTATGCATCCCAACAGCTATGACCACATGAGGAAAAATATCCTACTCATGACCTGGAATTGGCAGTCGTGGTCCACGCATTGAAAATCTGGAGACATTACCTCATCGGGAAGAGATGCCAAATATACACAGATCACAAGAGTCTCAAGTATATATTCACTCAACCTGACCTCAACCTTAGGCAAAGAAGATGGATTGAACTAGTCAAGGACTATGATCTTGGAATCAATTATCATCCGGGCAAAGTGATGAGTGATATTTTTATACTCATTCCAACCTTGTTTAAACCAAGATATTTCATTAAAAGAGAGATATTCACTCCGATATTGCCACTTATGACTAATGAATGCATAGGATTCCACAAATCCTCTCTTTGATATTTTTCCTCAGGAAATGGGCTAAAAAGGGAAGAAATCACGTGGGAGAAAGGAAAGGAAGGAAAATGGAGAAGAGATAAGTCACCAGGAGGCGCCAGAAGGCAACCAGTGTCAAAGACGGCGTTCCATGAGACCGCACGCGCTCGCATGAGCGGTCGTTTGGCATGGAAACCGAGGCAGGTCGTCCACCTGAACAACTTTTATAAAGGGGAGCCCGTCGCAATGTCAACAGAACAGCGTCGGGAGAGCATCGAGCACAGCCAGAACCTCTTCATCATCATCTTCATCCACAAACCCCAGCCGCCGCCATTTTCATCTCCATAGCCATCTCCACCACCATAGTGCTCTCTCATCTAGTTCATACTTGTAATTGTGCATTGTACAAGGCATCCATTGTAAGACATATTGCAATCAATCAATCCCAAGATGTGTTCTTCAATGTTTTCTTCTCGCGATCTGATCTCCATGTGTGAGTAGTCCAGTAAGGTATGGGGTGAGGCATGAGCCTTGCAATCCCAGGTATTTGGTGAAGGGATCAATGGAAGCCTTTGACGTAATGTCTCGTATGTGTGAAATAAAATTGTTTCATGAAGTGTCTCTTGTCTTGTCCGCGATCTTCATCCCTGCAGGTACCCAGGATCATAGAGATTGAGCACCGGTGAGGCTAGGAGCAAGGGGACCATGAAGTGTTATACCAAACACCGGTGATAGTAAGGTTTAGTAGGGTAACATGGATCATAACCTTGGGGATTCATGAGGTGTAGTCATTAAACACCCAATGCTTTTGTCTGATATTATTATCTTAATTATCGGGGCAACCCCGCGAGATGGATAGGGCCTTCGGTAGGATAACTGATTCTTGATGCAGGACTCGTGCCGGTCAAGATGTTATTTGGACACACCCCCACTCCGATACGAAGCAAGCACCTCTTGATGGGTGACTTCCCGAGCACAAACTAATATCATTTTTTATCCCAACACCAATACATGGTTGTAAGCATTAAGACCTCATCCCCGTACCTTCTTTTTATTATAAGTGTTTGAATCACAATTTGCTTGCTGATCCGGTCAAAAGCTGGATTTGACACTTTGGCAAAAGCTTGCTAGAGACCATTGCTTCAAGGGAGTCTTCCTCTTGTGGGTTCGATACCCAGGGTCACCTATGGGGAAATAGGTGCGGGATACCCTTTCTTGTTCCAATACCGGATCAATAAAAAGGAGATATCACAAAGCAAATGTGGTCGCCGATGCTCTCAGCAGGAAGCCGACCACAGTCAACTCTTTAATCGAGCGTCTCCATCCTGCACTACAAGACAAGATTTCCCAACTCAACATGGTCATCTACGGCCCGATGTGCTCCGTTATCCTAGAAGTAACCCCTACCCTTGAGGAAGAAATCAGAAAGGCTCAGCCAGAGGATCCAATCTTACAGGAAATCCTAACACAAGTATGGCAAGGTGAAGCAAAGGATTTCCACATAGACGGCAAAGGTACACTTCGTTTCCATGATAGGGTCTGTGTACCTGATCAGGACAGTCCGAGGCAACAAATATTGTGAGAAGCACATGAGTCCGCGTACTCCATCCATCCTAGAGGAACCAAGATGTATTAAGATTTGAAGCAGACATTCTGGTGGTCAGGCATGAAAAGGGACATCGCATACTATGTCGCTTGCTGCGATGTATGCAACAAAGTAAAGGCCGGACATCATAAGCCGGCCGGACTACTGTAGCCCTTACCTGTTCCCCAATGGAAGTGGGATGATATTTGCATGGACTTCATCATGGGGCTACCCAAGACAACTCGAGTGATGGTGTCCTGGACTAAGGGATGCTAACATGTATGACCCATAGTCCATGGGCCGGGCTAACGGCCCACCGATCACTAAAAGGAAGGACTACCGAAGCCACGAACCTCGGCGTGATCAAGATGGAAACCTTCGAAGACTTGGTGTGTACTTCAAGGATTGCTCTGTAGCCGGCGTATGGACAATCGACCATGTGTATAATCTAGGTACCCCCGGTGCATATATAAGCCAAGGGGTTTAGTCTTTAGAGGCACGATTATCAGCCTTAGAGTTTAGAACACAATCATACGATCTCGAGGTAGATCATTGCTACTTGTGAGCTACGTTGGTAATTCCCTGAAGAGGAAGGGAGATGCAGTACAGTAGAGATAAGTATTTCCCTCAGTTATGAAACCAAGGTTATCAATCCAGTAGGAGAATCACGCAACACCTCGTTAGCAGCACCTGCACACAAAACAACAAATCCTTGCACCCAACGCAAACAAGGGGTTGTCAATCCCTCGGCGGTAATTGCAAGATTAAATTGTATGTGATAGATAGATAGATTGAAACAAAAATACAAAATAAATAAACAAAAAGTGCAGCAAGGTATTTTTAGGGTTTTTAATATATGATTTAGATAGACCCGGGGGCCATAGTTTTCACTAGAGGCTTCTCTCAAGAAAATAGCATACGGTGGGTAGACAATTACTGTTGGGCAATTGATAGAAAAGCAAATAATCATAACGGCAATGATCATGTATATAGGCATCACGTCTGAAACAAGTAGACTGACTCCTGCCTGCATCTACTACTATTACTCCACACATCGACCGCTATCCAGTATGCATCTAGTGTATTAAGTCCATAAAGAACGGAGTAACGCCTTAAGCAAGATGACATGATGTAGACAAAGTAAACTCACGCATGAATAAACCCCATCTTTTTACCCTTAATAGCAACGATACATACGTGTCATGTCCCTTTCTGTCACTTGGATTGAGCACCGCAAGATCGAACCCATTACAAAGCACCTCTTCCCATGGCAAGATAAATCAATCTAGTTGGCCAAACCAAATCAATAGATCGGAGAAGAAATACGAAGCTATAATAATCATGCATAAAAGAGTTCAGAGAAAACTCAAATAATATTCATGGATAATCTGATCATAAACTCACAATTCATCGGATCCCAACAAACACACCGCAAAAAATGATTACATCGGATAGAACTCCAAGAACATCGAGGAGAACATTGTATTGAAGATCAAAAAGAGAGAAGAAGCCATCTAGCTACTAACTATGGACCCGAAGGTCTGTGGTAAACTACTCACGCATCATCGAAAGGGCAGCAAGGTTGATGTAGAGCCCCTCCGTGATCGATTCCCCCTCCGGCGGAGTATCGGAAAAGGCCTCCAGATGGGATCTCTTGAGAACAGAAACTTGCGGTGGCGGAAAAAGTATTTCGTGGGCTCCCCTGTTGGTTTCCCGATTTTTGGGAATTTATAGTGGTGGAATTAGGTCAAAAGGGGCAGAGGTGGGCCGACGAGGCACCAGGGCGCGCCTGCCCCCCCTCCCCAGGCGCGCCCTGGTGGCTCGTGGCTACCTCCTGGGTCTTCTGGCCTTCTCCCGAAGCTTCCAGTACTTGTTATGTCCAGAAAAAAATCTCCAAAAAGTTTCGTGGCATTAGGACTTCGTTTGGTACTGATATTCTGGAAAACCAAAAACAGGCAAAAAACAGCAACTGGCACTGGGCTCTAAGTTAATAGGTTAGTCCCAAAAAAATGATATATAATTGCTGTAAATGTATATAAAAACATCCAAGATTGATAATATAATAGCATGGAACAATAGAAAATTATAGATATGTTGGAGACGTATCAGCATCCCCAAGCTTAATTCCTGCTCGTCCTCGAGTAGGTAAATAATAAAAACAGAATTTTTGATGTGGAATGCTACCTATCATATTCATCATATATTCTTTTCTTTGTAGCATGGACATTTGTACTTGAATGATTCAAAGCAATAGTCTATATTTTGACATGAAGATATAAATACTCAAGCATGCTAACAAGCAACCATGTCTTTCAAAATATCAACGCTAAAGAAAGTTATCCCTAGCCCATTATGCTCAATCATTGATCCATTCATGAAACACACTCAATATTAGCTACACACAATGCACAAGTATGACAATAGTGCTCTCTAGTTGGTGCTTTGTAAGAGAAGATGGAGACTCAAAATAAAAATAAAAATTGCATAAAAGTAAATAGATAGGCCCTTCGCAGAGGGAAGCAGAGATTTGCTAATGTGCCAGAGCTCAAAGCTTAAATTAGAGAGATAAAAAATATTTTGAGAGGCATGCTTTTCCTGTCAACGAAAACGACCGAGAATTCCCAATATTTTTCATGCTAGACACATCATAGGCGATTCCCAAACAGAAAGTAAAGTTTATTTCCTTTCCACCATTCTTTCACAATCCATGGCTAGCCGTATCCACGGGTGCCCTCCATACCAACACTTTCCAAGGAATTTTGTTGTTATTAATTTTTGATTCATTGTGGGACTGGGCATCCCTATTACCAGCCACTCTCTCGTGCAATGACAAGTGAATAAACACTCATTGTGAGAATAACACACCTAGCATGGAAAATATTGGCTACCCCTTGCCGCTTCATGAGCGGTACGGGCACACAAAATGAAAAATTATTTTGAAAATTAGAGTTGGCACACGCAAATTTACTTGGAACGGCATGGAAATACCGCATATAGGTAGATATGGTGGACTCATTTGGCACAACTTAGGTTTAAGGAGTTTGGATGCACAAGCAGTATTTTCGCTTAGTACAAATGAAGGCTAGCAAATAGATTGAGAAGCAACCAACCAAAAAGCGAAAACGGTCATAAACATGCATTGAACATAAGTAACACCGAATAATGCACCATAAGTAGGATATAATTTCATTGCATAACTATTGACTTAATGTGCATGCATAGGGAATCACAAACCTTAACACTAATATTCTTACTAAATCACAATTACTCACTAACATGACTCACATACTATCATCTCATATCGCAAAACTATTGCAAGGAATCACACTTGTCATATCCAATGATCTATATGATTTTTTTATTATATCCCTCTTGAATATTCATCACTTTGGGACCAAATTCATATCTTGTGCAAATTACCATTACTATTATCAACTCTCAAAAAGATATAAGTGAAGCATGAGAGTGCATATATTTCTTCAAAATTTTAATCTTATCAACTCTCAAAATAATATAAGTGAAGCATGAGAGTTTATTTCTTCAAAATTTTAATCTTATCAACTCTCAAAATAATATAAGTGAAGCATGAGAGTTTATTTCTTCAAAATATAGCCACCGCCGTGCTCGAAAATATTTAAGTGAAGCACTAGAGCAACTGTCTAGCTCAAAAAAAATTAAGTGAAGCACATAGAGTATTCTAATAAATTATGATGAACATGTGGCTCTCTCAAATAGGTGTGTCCAGCAAGGATGATTGTGACAAACTAAAAAGCAAACAAATCAAAGACTCATATAAGACACGACGCTCCAAGCAAAACACATATCATGTGACGAATAAAAATATAGCTCCAAGTAAAATTACCGATGGTTGGTAGAAGAAAGAGGGGATGCCTTCCGGGGCATCCCCAAGCTTAGACGCTTGAGTCTTCCTTGAATATTACCTTGGGGTGCCTCGGGCATCCCCAAGCTTAGGCTCTTGCTACTCCTTATTCCTTCATCCATCGTGATCTCACCCAAAACTTGAAAACTTCAATCACACAAAACTCAACAAAACCTTCGTGCGATCCGTTAGTATAACAAAATAAATCACTACTTTAAGTACTGTTGAAAACCCATTCATATTTTATTTTTTCATTATACCTACTGTATTCTAACTTCTCCATGGCTTATACCCCCCGATACAATCCATAGTTTCATCAAAACAAGCAAGCAGTGCATCAAAAATAGAATCTGTCAAAAACAGAACAGTCTGTAGAGATCTATTTAAAAGCTATACTTATGTAACTCCAAAAATTCTTACAAATTATGACAACGTGGGAAATTCATATACCAATACTGTGTAAAAATTTCAGATTTTTTTTATGCTCCAGTACAGAACCAAAATTCCAGCACTGGACGCAAAACTTTCTGTTTTCCAAACAGCATCAATTATACTATCTTCCAAATCATCCCAAAGGCTTTACTTGGCACAAACGCTAATTAAAACATAAAAACTCAATCATAACAGTAGCATAAATGTTAAAACACACAATAACTTATTTTATCCATTGGGTTGTCTCCCAACAAGCTCTTTCTTTATAGCCATTAAGATACGCTTGAGATTTCAATGATGCTCTCATGAATGATAATAATAGAAACACAAAAGAGAGCATCATGAAGCATATGAGAAACACACTTAAGTCTAACATACTTCCTATGCATAGGCATTTTATAAGCAAACAAATTATCAAGGCAAGCAATTTCTAGTATCTGCAAAGGAGAAAAATAAAACATTGATGATTTCAACATAACGAGAGGTAATTTAGTAACACGAAAATTTCTACAACCATATTTTCCTCTCTCATAATAATTACATATAGGATCATATTCAAATTCAACAATATAGCCATCAGATAAAATATTATCTACATGATCCACATGTAGGAGATATGCCCTAGAGGCAATAATAAATGTTATTGTTTATCTCCATGTTCATAATTATGTTTATGTTCCATGCTATAACTGCTATGGTTCTCGAGTCTACAATAACCACGAGGCTCGAAGGAAGACTCATATGCACGTGTGGAATAATAAACGGAAAAATGTATTCCTAGTCTGGCCTCTAAGACTAGCTCAAGTGTTGCATGATGGTTCTGTTTTCCTGATCATGGGCATGACTATGCCGGCAATTTTGAGGGCACAATGTTAGGAGAACACTTGTGTTGAATCGACCCGAATTGATGTTATGCTATGAGATACATTCGTCACAAGTTAATGGTTAATAACACAGAGAAAGTTAATGTTTGCATAATTCCTTAGACCATGAGAGTATCGAGTTTCTTCATGTTTGCTTCATGAACTTTGGGGTTTGTTAAACGTCATCCGTAAATGGCTGGCATTTTTCGGCGGCTTACGGGTTCATGGAAAAGTATGTCAAGGGACTTGATAGCTCAAGATTGGGAATTGCTCCTCCGACGATGGAGAGATATTCTTTGGGCCCTCTCGGTGTTACGGTATCCACCATCGTCTGGCCAGACACATTGTGATTTGATCACAGGGATGCCGGAACACGGGAACGAGAAAAGAGAACAAAACCGGCAACGAGGTAACTGGCATAGTGGAAAAGTTGTTGATCCACGGGGATGCCGATAAATCTCACCTCAGGTTTTGTAACATATCGCGAAGCAACAGGAATAGCACACGGCAACTGGAGGTTCACTCGAATATTCATTCGTGTGGGTATAGGGGTCAATATGGGTGTCCACGGTTCCGATGTTGGTCATTGATCGGAAAGAGTTCCAGTCATGTCTATACTTCACCGAACCTATAGGGTCACACGCTTAAGGGTCATCTATCTGCTGAATGCTAGACAGGGAGTCTGAGAGAAAGTCACCGGAAAAGTTTCGGAGACAACAGAAAAGTTTCGGAGAGAACACCGGAAAAGTTTCGGTAAAACCGAAAAGTTGTTTCGGAGTAAACCATTGAGCCAAAAGGTTTCGGCAAGTGCCGGGAACTTTTTGGAGGTTGCCAGATTGTTCTGGTAACTTTTGGAATTTTTCCGGAGAAAAAACCCGGAAATGTTCCGGAGCTGCCAGAAACGCTGTGGTAGCTTTTCGCTGGCGAAAATCACTGATCCGGAAATGTTCCGGAATGCGTCCAAAATTATTTTAGTGGGTACTAGAAATGTTCTAGGCCTACATAAATATTTTCGGTTCAAACGGCCACGAAAAAATGTTTTTGTGAATAGTGAAAAGCACTTTATGGGTTGGTTTCCAAATGGGTTTTTCTTCTAGGAGGAAATCACTTTTGGTGAGAGAGAAAGGTGTGTGAAAGGTGGTGCCCCCCCCCAAAGGGGGTAGCTCCAAATTTCGTCCATGGTGGTGGGGGAGGGCCCCCCTTGGGGTTTCCTTCCACCTCATGGTGGATATGCTCTACACACACCCTTATGTGGCATTTGGGTGAAAAGATCTTGAGCCCCTTTTGGTCTTTTAACCCCTTGCCTCTACCCCTTGCTCCTCCTATAAATAGAGGTGGAGAGGGCTCTCCAAAATCAGAAATCTCTCTCACATACAAATGCCATGCATGATCTGGCCTTCTCTCTCCCTCCCCGCGAAATAGTTTCGTAGAGCCGAAAGGCTGTCTGGGTTCCGACAGGAACTAGTTCTGGACGGCGAAGCCCTGCCGGATAGCTGACACCGTATGTGTGTAACCCCGTAGAGAGATTGTAGGTTTGATCCTTTGCCCGAGGGGCTGTTCGAGGGTCCTCCCGAAGGGCTGTCCGAGTTACCGTTCGAGCTTCGAGGGTCCTCCCGAAGGGCTGTCCGTGACATCGTCCGGGGACTGTCCGACCGCCTCCCGAAGGGCTGTCCGACGAGGGAGTACATCCTCACGGTTGGGAGGTTGTAAATCCTAGCTGCGGGGATCTACACCGACGATGTACATCGACTCTACTTCCGCTGCGCTACGAGTCGGTAACGATCGGATCGAAACCTTGTATGCAGTCTTCATAGTGGTCCTGGGCTGGTGCGTAGGTCGGAGATTTTTTGTTTTCTGCTGCGTTCCCCTACACCACATGCATGCAAAGTTGACACTCTTCCAAAATAGTGGGATTATCATCAACTACAGTCATGACCTTTCCAAACCCACTTTCATCAAAAATTTCATAAGATGGAACACTCTCCAAATATGTGGGATTCTTTTTATTTAAAGTTGACATTCTTCCAAACCCACTTTTAATATTATTGCAAACATTATTATCAATGACATATTCATCATGAGGCTTAAATAAATTTTCAAGATCATAAGAAACATTATCACCCCAATCATGATCATTGCAATAAGTAGCGGACATGACAAAATTATCATCCCCAAGCTTGTAGTTTTGCATATTATTGGCACAATTGACATTAATAGAATTTACAATAAAATCATTACAATCATGCTTTTCATTCATGGAGCTATCATGAATCACTTTATAAATTTCTTCTTTCAACACTTCATCACAATTTTCAGATTCATGATTTTCAAGCAAAACTTCATAGAGATAATCAAGTGCACTCAACTCACTAGCAATTTGTTCATCATAATTGGATCTTTTGAAAAGATTAGCTAGTGGATGAGGATCCATATCAATTGATTTTTTAGCAAGCAAAGATGCAAGCAAATAGGAAGCACATGGCAACACAAGCAAACAAGCAAATAAAATATTTTTGTGTTTTTGTAAAATTGTTTTAGAAGTGGGGGAGATGAAAACGAGAGGCAAAGGCAAATAAAGTAAATGCAAGGAGATGTAATTTTTATGCGTAGGTACTTGATAGATGTTGATGATGTCTCCTCGGCAACGGCGCCAGAAATTCTTCCTGCTACTTGTGAGCTGCGTTGGTAATTCCCTGAAGAGGAAGGGAGATGCAGTACATTAGAGATAAGTATTTCCCTCAGTTATGAAACCAAGGTTATCAATCCAGTAGGAGAATCACGCAACACCTCGTTAGCAGCACCTGCACACAAAACAACAAATCCTTGCACCCAACACAAACAAGGGGTTGTCAATCCCTCGGCGGTAATTGCAAGATTAAATTGTATGTGATAGATAGATAGATTGAAACAAAAATACAAAATAAATAAACAAAAAGTGCAGCAAGGTATTTTTAGGGTTTTTAATATATGATTTAGATAGACCCGGGGGCCATAGTTTTCACTAGAGGCTTCTCTCTCGAACACATAGCATACGGTGGGTAGACAAATTACTGTTGGGCAATTGATAGAAAAGCAAATAATCATGATGATATCCAAGGCAATGATCATGTATATAGGCATCACGTCCGAGACAAGTAGACCGACTCCTGCCTGCATCTACTACTATTACTCTACACATCGACCGCTATCCAACATGCATCTAGTGTATTAAGTCCATAAAGAACGGAGTAACGCCTTAAGCAAGATGACATGATGTAGACAAAGTAAACTCACGCATGAATAAACCCCATCTTTTTACCCTTAATAGCAATGAAACATACGTGTCATGTCCCTTTCTGTCACTGGGATTGAGCACCGCAAGATCGAACCCATTACAAAGCACCTCTTCCCATGGCAAGATAAATCAATCTAGTTGGCCAAACCAAATCAATAGATCGGAGAAGAAATACAAAGCTATAATAATCATGCATAAAAGAGTTCAGAGAAAACTCAAATAATATTCATGGATAATCTGATCATAAACTCACAATTCATCGGATCCCAACAAACACACCGCAAGAAGTGATTACATCGGATAGAACTCCAAGAACATTGAGGAGAACATTGTATTGAAGATCAAAAAGAGAGAAGAAGCCATCTAGCTACTAACTATGGACCCGAAGGTCTGTGGTAAACTACTCACGCATCATCGAAAGGGCAGCAAGGTTGATGTAGAGCCCCTCTGTGATCGATTCCCCCTCCGGCGGAGTACCGGAAAAGGCCTCCAGATGGGATCTCTCGAGAACAGAAACTTGCGGTGGCGGAAAAAGTATTTCGTGGGCTCGCCTATTGGTTTCCCGATTTTTGGGAATTTATAGTGGTGGAATTAGGTCAAAAGAAGCAGAGGTGGGCCCACGAGGCACCAGGGCGCGCCTGCCCCCCCCCCCCCCAGGCACGGCCTGGTGGCTCATGGCCACCTCTTGGGTCTTCTGGCCTTCTCCCGAAGCTTCCAGTACTTGTTATGTCCAGAAAAAAATCTCCAAAAAGTTTTGTGGTATTTGGACTTCGTTTGGTACTGATATTCTTGAAAACCAAAAACAGGCAAAAAACAGCAACTGGCACTGGGCACTAAGTTAATAGGTTAGTCCCAAAAAAATAATATATAATTGCTGTAAATGTATATAAAAACATCCAAGATTGATAATATAATGGCATGGAACAATAAAAAATTATAGATACGTTGGAGACGTATCAATCATCTTGTACTCTGTACCCCATCACATCAATACAATCAAAGCAGGACGTAGGGTTTTAGCTCTTCGAGAGGGCCCGAACCTGGGTAAACATTGTCTCCCTTCGTCTCCTGTTACCATTGTTCCAAGACCTACAGCTCGGGACCCCCTACCCGAGATCCGCCGGTTTTAGCACCGACTTTGGCGGCCCATACAGGTCCCGCTGTGTGGTCAAAAAGATCAATGACTCGTCTTCAGATCAACAGCGACATCGGCTGTGGCAACATCTTTGTCCCCAGCCAACTATTCGCGTTCGGCAGCATCGTCCTTCACGCCGACCTGACCGACCGCCTCGGCCGTGTCGAGAGCTTCGCCCCAGATCAGATCATCAGATTTGGGAGCTTGGAGTATACTACTGACTCCCGCAGCGATCTCGCCCTCTATGGTTGGAAGCCAGATCAGCTGGAGAACACCGCAGACATCGTGGCCTTAACCCCGGATCTGACCTCTGATCCAAACCCCAGATCAAGTCACGCCTCGGAATCAACCTCGAGTTTGGATCTGATCACTTCATCATCAAACCAGGCTTTGGCCCTGGCCGATCAATGCTCCGAGGTTGTATCACATGCCCCGTCGAGCGTACTGCAGGTTAGCCCCGCCTACTTTTAGGAGATGGGCCCGACAGACCTCTCACTTTTGAACAAGATGCTAGACCGAATCCAGAGCCTCAGGATCTCGGACGGTCAGTCTTTGGTCTACGACCAAATTGGATGTAAAGCTGATAATAGGGAAATTTACATCCCACCCACCACCCACCTAGTCGCTGCGGTCGAGGATTTAAATGACGTACTGGACTACGCCTCCGAGGAGGCAACCGACATGGATGAAGATGTCGGTGATCTGTCTGGTGCTACACCATCCAAAACCAGCAACTGGATGACAACCTCCACCTACGACGTCTATATGGTGGACACCCCCAAGGGCGACGAGGAGGAGCAGAAAAAGGATCCTCCCAAATGCCGACGGAGCAAGAAGCGCTCCAAACACGCCGGGGATGGGAACACCAGCAACAACAACACTAAAAATGATGCCTCCGGTGACAACACTACCCCGGACGGTGCCGAGGACCAGGATAACTACGAGAATGCCGCATCCGGTCATATCGACGGCGCCGAAGGAATGGAAGACCTCGACTATCCTGACGACAGCAATTACATGCCCGAATCTAAAGAAGATATAAGTCTTGGACCCGATGAATTTGACGTCCCCGAGGACTTCCTTGACCTCGAGACCTTCCGACGATGGCTCATTAGCTCTGCCCGAAGTATAAAAAGAGGGCGTGAAAAGCTTAAAGCCGGTCAGGACACACTGAATGATAAATGGGTTGAAGTTCTCGCAGCTGAGCAAGACCTCGAGCAACGGCACGCAGACCAAACCAAATCCTACCCAAAACAGCGTCTACTTCCGGCATTCGATGATGAGGCTGACGACAATCTGCTCTATAAGCATGATCGAATCGATCAGCCCGACCGCCCTCCCCGGGGGCGGGATTGGCCAAAGGGAGGGCTTCGAGACCCCCTGCAATCCCTCGCCATGAAGGCAAAGATCCAATCCAGTCTGCTCCGCCATACAATTTGCGGGGAAAATTGACCGCAATGCCTACTCCATCGCGATCCATATATGGATCCAGGGACCGCGCGACTGCTGGACAGGCCGGATATCAGGCATGGCTGGATAAGCATGACATGTCTCGTAATGATACCCATGCTCGGACATCAACTGACGTCCGACAAGCCGTAGCTCGAGTCAGAGGAGCTGCACACCCAATGTGCTTTATAGATGAGGTCATGCAACATCAGTTCCCGGAAGGGTTTAAACCCGTCAACATCGAATAGTACGACGGAACGACTGACCCGGCTATGTGGATTGAAGATTTTATTCTCCACATTCATATGGCTCGAGGAGACGATCTCCACGCCATTAAATATTTGCCCTTAAAGCTTAAAGGACCAGCGAGGCATTGGCTCAATAGCCTGCCCGAGAACTCTATCGGGAGCTGGGAAGAGCTTGAAGATGCCTTCCGAGCTAACTTTTAGGGCACCTATGTTCGGCCCCCGGATGCCGATGACCTCAGTCACGTCGTCCAACAGCCTGGCGAGTCTGCTAGGAAATTTTGGAATCGGTTTTTGACTAAGAAGAACCAAACCGTTGACTGTCCGGATGCTGAAGCAATCGCCGCTTTCCGGCATAGCATTCGTGATGAATGGCTGGCGCACAGCTTGGACAAGACAAGCCGATGACCATGGCGGCTGTCACCTCTCTCATGACCTGATTCTGCGCAGGGGAGGATAGCTGGCTGGCTCGTAGTTCCAGCCACAACAGTGATCCTGCTACCTCAGAATTATGCGACGGAAACGGGAAGCCTCAACACAATAAAAATAATAAGCGTCGCCATAAAGGCAACGACAGTGACGCCGATGAGGCAATGATCAATGCCGGATTCAGCAGTCAACAGAACGGCCAGAAGAAGAAACCCTTCAAAGGGAACTGAGATGGCCCATCTACGTTAAAGATCCTCGACAAGCCTTGCCAAATTCACGGCACTTCGGATAAACGTGCCAATCACTCAAACCGAAATTACTGGGTCATAAAATAGGCTGGTAAGATTGCAGCC
Source organism: Elymus sibiricus (assembly GCA_039707655.1). Taxonomy (NCBI): domain Eukaryota; kingdom Viridiplantae; phylum Streptophyta; class Magnoliopsida; order Poales; family Poaceae; genus Elymus; species Elymus sibiricus. The sequence goes on from CM077670.1 coordinate 111,503,749, forward strand.
GAGAACCCGGGCAAGAGCCAGCCTCGTAGCGAGGACGAGGATGAACCCCCTAGGCCGACCAATGGAGGCCAAAAGCAGTTTCCTCCCACAGTGAAGGATGTGAATATGATTTATGTCACACACATCCCCAAGAAGGAGAGAAAACACGCGCTACGTGATGTTTACGCACTAGAGCCCGTAGCGCCGAAGTACAACCCCTGGTCGGCTTGCCCGATCACCTTTGACAAAAGAGACCATTTGACCAGTATCCGGGTCTATCAAGCATGATTCAGATTAGAGAGAGACGCGTGTGCGATACGTGGCATATAGTTGATCCATACGAACTGTTTGCAATAAGCCAGAACAACAGAAACAGGCAGCCAGTTTGAGGTGTGTGCGATACACGGCATACAGTTCACTCGGATGAACTATTTGTGGTTACCCAACACAACAGAAATGGCCAGACACTATATGGTGTGTGCGATACATGGCATACAGTTCACTAGGATGAACTGTTTGTGATTACCCAACACAACAGAAATGGTTCAACTTAACAAGATGTGTGTGATACGTGGCAAACAGGTCAGTAATCAGAAATGTGTGGGAAGACCAATAATAACACATACGATTGCTCCAAATAAGTTGTGTGTGTTGTAGGCAAACGCTTGTTGGTAAACAATTGTCAGCGATTGATGAAATCATCACCGACGGGTTCCGTAGTTTAATCCGTGTGCGATGTGATTTGCTCAGTTTGCACAACATCTACACTCTCTGTGTACAGATCAATATTATTTTATGTGAATAGTGTGCTCTATTGGGCACACGAGATATACGGATCACACCCGTGGGCAAGCAATGTGCGCGCACGCGTCGTGCTAGCTCGCGCTTCCTTCTATGCTAAGTTTCCATTAATTGATGGCGTTTTATGAACACGCCACCATTTCCCGCCATTTCCCCATCGGTTTCCCACCGCCACCCAGCGATTGCGCATAAACCTAGGCGGCACGCGACACACCGAGGCACAAGCACAGCCTATAGCCCCTCTAGCTACCTTTTCCAAGCATGCCAACCCACCGAAGCGCCGCCTCTGCCATCAATCTCCTCGATGAGGTAAACGAGCAGGCGCCACGGACCATCGAGGCCAAGGGCGTCCCCGGCAACGTGATGGAGGACGCCGTGCTGCGCGTCATCGCCAGGGTTGAGCAGACCCTTGGCAGACGGCGCTTCAGCGCCGCGGATCAAGATAGGCAACTCAGCGCCGAGAGGCTGCAGCTCGATGCACAACATGATCGGTGGTGTGCCACAGGGCAAGATAGGCGCGTCCGTGCCGATAGGCTGCGGCTCGCCGCACAGCGAGACCGATGGACCATCGCAGAGCGAGAGGCGCAGCGCGCCGCACAACAAGAGCGATTCCATCAGCGCTTGCCTGCTGTTGACATGGCATTGCAGCTGGCTACATGGCCCGTCAGTAGCCCCATTCCTCGCCAGGAGTGGGCAGAGGCCGTCTGCGCTGTACTAGCACCAGAGGCCGGCCACGCCGTGCTTGCACCAGACGCCGGCCGCGCCATTCGCATGGGTCGCGCCGTTCGCCTTATCCGTGGCCCGCTCGATGCCAACGCGCTGGTTGCTAGGCTCGAGCGCCTCCTTGACCCAGGTGTCCACATAGGCGCAGTAGAGGAACATGGCCGTCGCATCCTTGAGATGGTGATCTCCGATGAAATAACCAACTTGGAGCTCGAGATCGCGCTCCAGATGTACCGCAAGCGTGTCAACCGCTTGGAGGAACGCCTGCACGAGTTCATGCAGAGGCAAGAGCTACCGTAGGCAGGGGTGGTGGTCATGGACGCGTTTTATTTTGTTGAGTCGTTTCGACGTTGATCGCTATGTATTCCCAACAATCATAACATTGCTTTGTTTATTGCTCTGTTTCAATGTGTGTACTCTGTTTTCCGTTCTTATATATTGTTCTGTTTCAATGTGTATGTTTTCCATTCTGTACATGTGGATGGTAAATAGCTAGATAGAAATTAGTACGAAAACGAACAATACGTGATGATACTTAACTGGGATCCCATATTTAACTACTAAGTACAATGCATAAAATTGAAAACGAACAATACTAAAACTAATAATCCCTCCTTATGGGGCCAGTATTCCGGTAGCCCCTCGCTAGCAGCTCCCTGGTGCGCGGCGGCTTCCCAGCGCGGAGGGAGTTCTCCACTTCCTCCACCACACAGCGCTTGACATGCTGATCTGCCTCTTGCTGGCGGACGCGCATGAACGATCTTGCCATTTCGTTGGGCGCCCACCGGAGATCCTCGTCGATAGCACGCTGGAGCTTATCGGCCCACCTCCACGCAGCGATGAGGCGCCTAGCGCCTTTGGCCTTCCTGGCGAAGTACCGGCCGTCTTCGTACACCTCGCCCGCACGTCGACGCACCTGCCGCCAAAGCTCCAGCTTCTCCTTTTCCCAGGCAGCCTCACAGGCTTCACAGGCCGCCTGGTACCTGGCGCGCTCCTCCGCTAACTCCTTCTTGAATGCCACTTGCCTGGCTTTCTTAGCCGGCGGCAGCGCTTTCCACAGACAAAGATTGTACTGGCCCCAAAACCACTCCAAAGTTGGGGGTTCCGGTGTAACCTCGTCAGGTGGCGCTTAGGGGTCCTCCTCGTCGCTGCTCTATGCCTGGACGTCCTCGCGGGGCGCCTCCTCCTTGACGGGTGGGCAGATCGTCGGCACTATGGCAGAGTTTTGTGAGAGGGGGGCGAGCGAGGAGAGAATGTAGATGAGAATGCAGGCGGGACGACGTGGGCGGGGTAGTATTTATTGGCGGCCGGAATCTAGATCGACGGGAGCGGTAGAAGCGCCGGTGGCCAGAATTTACGAGTACTACAGCTTGAATTACACACGATTCCCGCAGCAAAATCCGTGTGTGAAATAAATCACTGACGGTTCCCAGGACTGAACCGCGTCTGATTAATAACCCGCGCCACTCAGCTTCCAAACCTCGTGGCGTGAAACAGAGTGCCAATCATGTGGGGCCCAGTTGTCTTGCCAAGTATTTAGATTTTCTTTCCAAACGTTTTGCATGAATGGTTATTTTGTGTTACCATGATATTGTTTGAAAATGTATTACATAAATGATTTTTCCAACCCATGATGATATTCTGTTGCATGTACATGTAGTTCAAATTTGAATTACAGCCATTAAATGGTTAGAAACTCACTTAATGTCTTAAAAATGCCAAATAGCCCCTGAAAATTTCCAAATTTTAACATGAAAGTTGTATTCGGGCATGTTAACGGTAGAAAAAAATGCCAAGCCATAAGAGGAAGCGACTGTCGGTTCGTCATCAAACATGCATATTCTTCCCTCTCGGAACCACGAGTCTTCTCGTGAGATGCTCCGATTTGTGAGTAGTGTGTGCCAAAACTTTCAACAAACATGCCAGTTTTTTTAGCACGACATCTTGGTACCATTTCATGACATCAAGCAAGGTTTCATGTATTTCTGATCATTTTTGAATTTTTTGTAATTTAAAAGCCATGGTTCTCACTGTTTGTGTCCAAGCCTTGACACCAATATGTTTGAAAATTACTTCCAATTTACTGCACATGGCATTAACTCGCACACAAGGACACAAATATGATTTTCCAACCCATGATGGTTTGCCATTGCATGTACATGCAATTCAAATTTGAATTACAGCCATTATATGGCTAGAAACTCACTTAATGTCTTAAAAAGGTCAAATGAACACCGAAAATTTCAAAATTTTAACATGACCGTTGCATTAGTGCATGTTAATAGTAGAAAAGAATTCAGGGTCATACGAGGAAGCGAGCGCCGGTTCGTCATCAAACATGCATTTTTCCCTCTCAGAACCACGTGTCTTCTCGTGAGATGCTTCGATTTGTGAGAGGTGTGTGCCAAAACTTTCGTCAAAGTGGCCAATTCTTTTACCACATCATCTTGGTGCCATTTCATGACATCAAGCAAGGTTTCATGTATTTCTGATCATTTTTGATTTTTTTGGAATTTAAAAGCCATGGTTCTCACTGTTTGTGTCCAAGCCTTGACACCAATATGTTTGAAAATTCCTTCCAATTTACTGCACAGGGCATTAACTCGCACACAAGGACACAAATATGATTTTCCAACCCATGATGGTTTGCCGTTGCATGTACATGCAGTTCAAATTTGAATTACGGCCATTATATGGCTAGAAACTCACTTAATGTCTTAAAAAGGTCAAATGAACACCGAAAATTTAAAAAAAATTAACATGACCGTTGCATTAGTGCATGTTAACGGTAGAAAAAAAATTCAGGGTCATACGAGGAAGCGAGCGCCGGTTCATCATCAAACATGCATTGTTCCCTCTGAGAACCACATGTCTTCTCGTGAGATGCTCCGATTTGTGAGAGGTGTGTGCCAAAACTTTCGTCAAAGTGGCCAATTCTTTTACCACAACATCTTGGTGCCATTTCATGACATCAAGCAAGGTTTCATGTATTTCTGATCATTTTTGAATTTTTTGGAATTTAAAAGCCATGGTTCTCACTGTTTGTACGTGTCCAAGCCGTGACACCAATATGTTTGAAAATTCCTTCCAATTTACTGCACAGGGAATTAACTCACACACAAGGACACAAATATGATTTTCCAACCCATGATGGTTTGCCGTTGCATGTATATGCAGTTCAAATTTGAATTACGACCATTATATATGGCTAGAAACTCACTTAATGTCTTAAAAAGGTCAAATGAACCCTGAAAATTTCCAAAATTTAACTTCTCTATTGTATTAGTGCATGTTAATGGCAAAAACAAATTCAGGGTCATACGAGGAAGCGAGCGCCGGTTCGTCATCAAACATGCATATTGTTCCCTCTCGGAACCAATTGTGAGAGGTGTGTGTCACAACTTTCATCAAAGTGGCCAATTCTTTTACCACTGCATCTTGGTGCCATGACATGACATCAAGCAAGGTTTCATATATTTCTAATCATTTTTGAATTTTTTGGAATTTAAAAGCCATGGTTCTCAATGTTTGTGTCCAAGCCGTGACACCAATATGTTTGAAAGTTCCTTCCAATTTACTACATAGGGCATTAACTTGCACACAAGGACACAAATATGATTTTCCAATACATGATGGTTTGCTGTTGCATGTACATGTAGTTCAAATTTGAATTACGGCCATTATATGGCTAGGAACTCACTTAATGTCTTAAAAAGGTCAGATGAACCCTGAAAAATTCCAAATTTTAACATGACAGTTGTATCAGTGCATGTTAACGGTACAAAAAATTTCGAACAATTTCCATCACCATCCGTTGCCAGTGTACTCCAAATTAGTCTATCGCAGGTAATTAAAAAATGGACTACATTGCACACAGTTGGTTATAGGAACCGTTTGCGATGAAAATTCGCCGGTCTTTTTATGTCTTCCTCCGTAAGCTTCGCCGGATTCGTCTGCTCAAGCGCCGTTCACCCCCGAATCCTTGAGTCCTCGATACCCATTCCTCATCCCCTTCTTGCAAAGAATGACGCCGTGGAGATGCTTCGTGAGGGCCCGTACGGTCGCCAGGTCCTCCCCGAGCGGCTCCGCCTCCGCCGAGAGCTCGGTCGCCTACGCCGAGAGCGCGGCTGCATCCGCATTGAGCGCGGCCGCATCCGCCGAGAGGGCGTCTGCGGTAGCTGACAGGGCAGCTGCAAGAGCCGAGACGGCTGCAGCAGCTGCTGCGACGGTGGTTGCAAACGCTGAGAGCACTCGAGTAGCCGTCCGTGCCGCGGAGGTCGCCCTGGCCTGGGTCGAGGCCATCCACGCCCAGGTCGAGGACGCCCACGCCAAGATATTCCAGGCCTCCTCGGAATCCAGCATGCACCCCACGTCCGGAAAAGCGGCGGAGATGCTTGTCGACGATGCGGCGGCGGAGGCCATGGAGCCTCTACTTCCTCATGAGATCGTCGAGCGGGAGCTGGAGATGCAGGAGGCGGTGGAGATCGAGGAGCGCCGGTAGGAGGAGTTGCGCGTGGCTAAGGAGGAGGTAGAGAGCCGCCTGTCCGTCGAGGAATCGGCGGTGGAGTACCAACGCGAGCTCTGGCGCCGCCACTACTACGAGTACTACAACCTTGAGGGCTGCGCCGAGGATGAGGACGAGGACGACGATGCGATCGACTTCAGCCTGGGGGACGCAGAGTCCACCAGCGGCGGCATGTCGCCAGGACAAGTCATCGACATCTCATCTTACACCGGCGAGGCACAGGGCGGCGGCGCGTCGACGGCTTTGATTAAATTATGCGTACTTAGCCTTTGTTTATAACGCTGGTCTTTTTTTAGAGCAATGTTTAGGTCAACTGGCTCTGTTTAATTACTCGATTCAGTAAGTGTGGTCCGTGTGCTGTAGGATTAAATATGCAATGACGTGGATGAGCACTGTACCCAGGGAAATTTCCACCAAAATTCGAGTGCTCAAACTCATCGCATGCGCGTAAAGCAGAGGAATCGTTTGCGATGCACACATTTGTTCAAAGTGAATGGTGTCCGATGACACTGCGCGCCAAGTCCCCCCCCCCCCCACCTTTCGAATTTTTTTGCCTACCGCCGAAATATCTAACTCTCCCCCCCTCCCCACCCCCTTTTCTCCCCGACCACAAGCCACATTCCCCTGTTTACTCCTTCCTTCCTTCCCAAGCTATAGCCGCTTCCTCGCTTGCTTTCCTCGCTCTCGCCGTCTCGCATCCGATCGCCGTGGACGCCATGGTCTTGTTTGACCTCTCCAATGGTTCCTCCTATGACGATGACTATGTCACCAGCCGGGTATGCCTCTCTCCTCTCTCTCGCCCCCCTAGGCTTAGAGTTCTGATTTGTAATAAAGGATTTTAACCCGGAGGCCGATTTGAGCCATTTGTTCCTCTTGTAGCTCCCTAGGACCATCACTTGCAAGGAATGGAGCGGGGTAGCTGAATATCTGCCTGCTCGTTGTCACCATCAATCTCCATGCGTGAAGTTAGTGGCTTTTGAATCTGTGGACAGTGGGAGGAAGTTTCTGGCATGTGCAGAGAAGGTTAGCCCCACTTTCGTTGTTACAAATCATTCGTTAGATGTGATTCAGACCTTGTCACTGTGCTATGTTAATATGGATGTGATTAAGACACTGTCAAAGTTTCTACCTAGTATCTAAAAATGTTGCCATCTCATCATTGGTGCCCTGAGAAAATTATTTGGCACCACTTCAGTAGTTTGTGCACCCAACTTTGCTTCACACATCCGAGCAGCCAAGCAATAAAATACTAATACTTTATGGCACGAAGGAACTGGGCATCAGAGCAACTAGGTGCTCCGGTTCCCTGAATTTTTCCTCTGGCAACGACTCGGCAGTGCAGGGCATCGGTGCCAAATGTAGCAACAGTTGATTTGACACCGGTTTTGGCCTACACAGTGGAGAGCCTTTATTGGTATTAGTTCTATGTTATTAAATTTGTGCATGTACATACCTGTTAGTATTAATTTGATGGCATTGAAACACTGTCGCTGTGCTGTTGCAGTTATATTTAGCTTCCTCATAAAATGGTCAATTTGTTATTATAGTACCTGACTGAGAACTTAATTATAGCTTGTGATGTTCCTGAATTTGGTTGTTGTCTCGGTAGCAATTAATTCATTTGCACATTGAACTTTTTGAGAAGATATGTCATAATAAACGTGTTTCTTCACTTTTTCAAAATATGTATGTGGTGATTTTCTATGTTGCTAGAAACCCATTTTCCCTACAACTGTAACTGATTTATGTTCTTAGCTGGAGTGGGTTGATTAAGAGTGGCCACCGTCTTTGAAGATGTGCCTAGCAAAGCTTTAGAGCATGTTTGAGGAAGAGAATAGAGATAGGCTTAGAGAAAATGTTGTCAACGCTGAAGAATATTTCAAGGTACTAGAAAAAAAGAGGAAGATGGAGAATGAGCTCAGATTTTTTAAATTAGACTTTGCTAAGATGGTGTTTGCGAAGGAGGAGGCACTTTCCCAGTTGGTCAGTGCAAAACAGGTTCTTACTGAACTGAAAGCAGAGGTGGAGAAGACTAATTTGGCTGATCATGCATTAGTCGATTAGGGAAAAGAATATATTGTTCTAATATTATGCTCAACGTACTTTGTGCTTATGAAGGTGAACTAGCTATATGATGTACTGTGATGTATTCTCGTACCTATCGTACAGTGATGTTAAAATATATTTGTGTGCCTGATATGAAAGTGGTAAACAGCTATTCGATATGAAATTGGAATTTGCTTAATACTGGAGTTATTAATAGTAAACTAATAAACCTGCTAAATGGGTCATGGATTTTAGTAAAAGCGTGTGTGATGGATAGCCCAATGGCATATAGTTTTCTTCATCGAATCGTGTGTGATATACTTGAACAACGCAAACGTTTGTTCCATAATTACTGTGTGGGATGGCAAGATGATCTCCCACAGCTTGTCCTATGAAAGCGTCTGCGTTATCTCCCCCGATCGCACATGAATGGAAAAATTGTGTGCGATGTACATATGAACGGAAACGTTTGTCTGGGATTCACTGTGTGGGATCTACATACGAACGAAAACGTTTGTCTGGGATTGATAACCCACAAGTATAGGGGATCAGTTGTAGCCTTTCTCGATAAATAAGAGTGTCGAACCCAACGAGGAGCTAAAGGTAGAATCAATATTCCCTTCAAGTTCTATCGACCACCGATACAACTCTACGCACACTTAACGTTTGCTTTACCTAGAACAAGTGTGAAACTAGAAGTACTTTGTAGGTGTAATGCTAGAACTACTTTGCAAGAATAAAACTAGGAGTACTTTGCGAGATAATAAATCTACGAGTAATTTGCAAGATAATAAAAGTTAGTAGTTTAGTAGAAAGCTTTTGTAACACAAGAGAAGGATTTGTCCCTAGGCAATCGATAACTAGACCGGTAATCATTATTGCAATTTTATATGAGGGAGAGGCATGAGCTAACATACTTTCCGTACTTGGATCATATGCACTTATGATTGGAACTCTAGCAAGCATCCGCAACTACCAAAGATCATTAAGGTAAAACCCGACCATAGCATTAAGTAACAAGTCCTCTTTACTCCCATACGCAACAACCCCCTTACTCGGGTGTAAGCTTCTGTCACTCTAGCCGCCCACTATAAGAGAATTATGCACGTATTGCAAACCCTACAGCGGGAATCCCTCACGCTCGCGTGACACGGAGGGCACCATAGGATAGCACCAAAATAAAACATACAACTCAAACCAATCGCGATCATCAATCAACCCATAGGACAAAACGAATCTACTCAAACATCATAGGATTGCCACATATCATTGGATAATAATATATAGCGTTAAGCACCATGTTTAAGTAGAGATTACAGCGGGGAGAAGAGGTGCTACACCGCTGCATAGAGGGGGAGAGAGTTGGTGTTGACGGCGGCGAAGTTGTTGGTGTAGATCGCCGTCACGATGATTGCCCCGGCGGCGTTCCGGCGCCGCCGGGAGAGAGGGGGAGAGAGCCCCCCTCCTTCTTCTTCTTCCTTGGCGTCCCCCCTAGATGGGAGGAGAGCTTCCCCTCTGGTCCATGGCCACCATGGCTCCCAGAGGGGAGGAGCCCCTCCGAGATTGGATCTCTCTCTGTGTTTCTCTTCTGTTTCGCGTCCCCCTTTTCTGGCCTTTCACCGTTTCTTAAATATCCGGAGATCCGTAAATCCGATTGCGCTGAAATTTTAACATGATTTTTCTATCGATATAAGCTTCCTTGGAGCCGAAGAAGGGCCCCAACCGACTTACGGTGTGCCCACAAGGCAACACCACGCGACTAGGGGGGTCGCGCCAGGATACCTTGTGGAGGTTGTGGGACTCCGTTTGCGTTGATTCCACCTCCCAAAAATCACATATATTCCAAAATAATTCTCCATAAAATTTTATCACGTTTGTACTTCGTTTGATATGGATTTTCTACGAAACAAAAAACAAGCAGAAAACAGGAACTGGCACTGGGCACTGGATCAATATGTTAGTCCAAGAAATCATATAAAATGTTGCCAAAAGTATGTGGAAATTGTAGGATATTGGCATGAAACAATCAAAAATTATAGATACGATGGAGACGTATCAGCATCCCCAAGCTTAATTCCTGGTCGTCCTCGAGTAGGTAAATGATAAAAAGATAATTTTTGATGTGGAATGCTACCTAGCATAATCTTGATCATCTAATCTAATCATGGCATGAATATTAAGACACGAATGATTCAAAGCAATAGTCTATAATTTGATATAAAGACATCAATACTCAGGCATACATGCCTTTCAAAATAAAAATGCTAAAAAAAGTTATCCCTACAAAATCATATGATCCTGTCATGCTCCATCTTCTTAACACAAAATATTTATCATGAACAACCCCGGTTTTAGCCAAGCAATTGGTTCATACTTTTTAACGCGCTTCAGCTTTTTCAACCCCCACGCAATACATGAGCGCGAGCCATGGACATAGCACTATGGGTGGAATAGAATGCGGTGGTAGGGATCAATAAGGAGAAGTCAAAAAGGGAGAAAGTCTCGCATCAACTAGGCGGATCAACGGGCTATGGAGATGCCCATCAATCGATATCAATGCGAGGAGTAGGGATTGCCATGCAATGGATGCACTAAGAGCTATAGTGTATGAAAGCTCAAACTGAAAACTAAGTGGGTGTGCATCCAACTTGCTTGCTCATGAAGACCTCGGGCATTTGAGGAAGCCCATCATCGGAATATACAAGCCAAGTTCTATAATGAAAAATTCCCACTAGTATATGAAAGTGACAACTCAGGAGACTCTCTATATGAAGAACATGGTGCTACTCTGAAGCACAAGTGTGGTAAAAGGATAGTAACATTGCCCCTTCTCTCTTTTTCTCTCATTTTTTTTGTTTTCATTTTTTTCTTTTCCTTTTTTTGATGGGCTCTTTTTGGCCTCTTTTTTTTTGATTTTTTTAGAACAGTCTCATGGACCTTATCCCCACTTTTTCGAGGACTCATTAGTCTCCACCATTCTTTCCTCACTGGGACAATGCTCTAATAATGATGAGCATCACAGTTCTATTTACTTACAACTCAAAATTACAACTCGAAACTAAAACAAATATGACTCTATATGAATGCCTCTGGCAGTGTACCAGGATGTGCAATGATGCGAGCGTAACATGTATGAAAATGATGAACGGTGGCTGAGCCACAAATACTATGTCAGCTATATGATCATGCAAAGCAATATGACAATGATGATGTGTGCCATATAAAAAGAACGGTGGAAGTTGCATGGCACTATATCTCGGAATGGCTATGGAAATGCCATAATAGGTAGGTATGGTGGCTATTTTGAGGAAGATATAAGGAGGCTTATGTGTGATAGAGCGTATCATATCACGGGGCTTGGATGCACCAGCGAAGTTTGCACCAACTCTCGAGGTGAGAAAGGGCAATGCACGGTACCGAAGAGGCTAGCAAATTGCGGAAGGGTGAGAGTGTGTATAATCCATGGACTCACATTAGTCATAAAGAACTCACATACTTATTGCAAAGCCTATTAGCCCTCGATGCAAAGTACTACTCGCATGCCCCAAGGGAGGATAATATATAGCGTTATGCACCATGTTTAAGTAGAGATTACAGCGGGGAGAAGAGGTGTTACACCACTGCATAGAGGGGGAGAGAGTTGGTGTTGATAGCGGCGAAGTTGTTGGTGTAGATCGCCGTCACGATGATTGCCCCGGTGGCGTTCCGGCACCACCGAGAGAGAGGGGGAGAGAGCCCCCTCCTTCTTATTCTTCCTTGGCCTCCCCCATAGATGGGAGGAGAGTTTCCCCTCTGGTCCATGGCCGCCATGGCTCCCGGGGTGGAGGAGCCCCTCCGAGATTGGATCTCTCTCTCTCTCTGTTTCTCTTCTGTTTCGCGTCCCCCTTTTCTGGCCTTTCACCATTTCTTAAATATCTGGAGATCCGTAACTCCGATTGTGCTGAAATTTTAACACGATTTTTTTCTCGATATAAGCTTCCTTGCGGCCGAAGAAGGGCCCCAACTGACTTACGGTGTGCCCACAAGGTAACACCACGCGGCCAGGGGGGTCGCGCCAAGATACTTTGTGGAGGCTGTGGGCCTCCGTTTGCGTTGATTTCACCTTCCAAAAATCACATATATTCCAAAATAATTCTCCATAAAATTTTATCGTGTTTGGACTTCGTTTGATATGGATTTTCTGTGAAACAAAAAACAAGCAGAAAACAGGAACTGGCACTGGGCACTGGATAAATATGTTAGTCTAAGAAATCATATAAAATGTTGCCAAAAGTATGTGGAAATTGTAGTATATTGGCATGAAACAATCAAAAAATATAGATACGACGGAGACGTATCAGGGATTTACTGTGTGGGATGTACATACGAACGGAAACGTTTGTCTGTGATTCACTGTGTGGGATGTACATACGAACAGAAATGATTGGGCCAGTATAATTGTCTGCGATGGCTCGCCTGATCGCACACGAGCTCTTTTTTCCCCGCGTGTGTGACCGGAGGCCCTATCGCCGACGGTTTCTGGGTCGTGTGGGAAGGACCCCCCTATCGCAAACACAGGCAAGGCGCCGGTTTAAACTCTATCGCGGAAATAGGGTAAAAACCGTTTGTATAGCAGGTCGTTGCACCAGTGTTTCAAGGGTATTATACTAGGTGTTGAAGCGCAGTGCTCCGGGACTATAACCCTGGAAGTTGTCTTCCTCTCTCCCAAGAACTTCTGGAGCGAGGACATGATCTTCGATATCGTTCCTTTCCGCGGCGGTTATCACACACTGCTCGGGCGAACTGCCTTCACCCAATTCAACACCGTCCCACATTATGCTTACCTAAAGTTGAAGATGCCGGGACCCAAGGGCATCATAATAGTTAATGGAAATACAGAATGCTCCCTTCGTACAGAGGAGAAAATGGCGGCTCTCGCAACCGAGGCCCAAGCCGCCAATGAGGCATCAAGGTCCATCAAAGCACCGAGCACACGGAGCTCCTTCAAGCGCTTACGAGGTGTTACCTTCGCCTCCACGCAATCAAGCGGCAACCTCAAATAGGGGTACGCGCTCCATGACCCTCCCTACCTGACCGAGGACTACATGCTTCGGGTATATAATTTCGCACTTAAAATACCATGGGAAGCTGTGGAGCAATAATATAAGGATTCACTGTTCAACTTAACCAGACAGTGGCCGGACTACATTTTGGTCGAATCAAGGGCACTGTTAAAGGACCACCAAGAGCTTCTAAATGAAATGACATAAAACCGATATACTGCCGCTACTTGGCACAACCTCTTCAAAGGACCCGCCACTCGAACACTCATAAAAGCATAGCAACGATGTCATAGCAGGCAATGATGACAACACCTTGGATTGGGCAAGGACTTGCTGGTACACAGCAGGAAGGCGCATACGTGCAGTAGAGCCAGGACAAGATATTAAACCCAATGATAGATCCTTTGCATAAACCTTCCACCTTTTATATTTTTCATGTATCCTTAGTAGTTTCTTCAGTAGCCCAAATAGTCCGGCTCGACCCTATCAATAAATTAAGAGAACACCTCTTTGGTCGGTTTCCATTCTACGTGTGATACCTGCTTTTCTCTCTTAAACATGCACCAAAGACAACTTTTCACGATACAAATTTTACATGCCTTTAGAAGTCATCGGCTTTAAACTGGGGGCTCAGACTTAACACCTTGCCCACTTATTCGCCACGGTACTCATATAAAAGACATAGGCCTTCTGTTCTCGGATATTGCTTTATATGCATCGGTTTTGAATTGTGTCTTTGGTCAATAGATGGGTTGTCCGGCTCCTGTGCTTACTCGTTACGTTCCCGAGTGTTCGGCTAAGAGTATAGGGAGCACCACTATGATTGCACTTACGGTTTAACTGGTCAAGCGCCTGAGTGGAGATAGCCGAAGGCTGACTGTCACAGTAAGCGTAAACTGGTCAGTGATCCAATGACCGTGTCAAACTAAAAATCGATAGAGATTACCCCGTGTTAAACATTGGATTTTTGTAACATTGGCCAAAGTGTTCATGGCTTGACCTTGGGTGACGCCGAACACTTACCTTTCAGTGGGGGCTAGTAAATTGCCCCCACCCCCCACTTAAAGCTCCTATGCCTAAGTGAAAGTTATAAAGCCTTAAAATCTGATTGCCTTGTTTCCACGAACACAACCACCTCCAGGCACCGAGACGTCGGCTAAGGGTTGTCTTGTTACTACGGAAACACCCTACGTAGCATCTACAAAGGGGCGGGAGCCAATGATCGGCCACTTTCAAACTATAAACGGTTGCAGCGGAGTCAAAATAATATGTCAAGCATAAAGCGATTCATTCAAATCAAAATGAAAACTTGTCTTTAAACATAATACACCTCGGCATACCGAGGAGGCCTAATCAAAAATAGTGTCCTTGCGACACTTGGCCTCGGATATCCGGGCACCCGGCATCACATCTTCAAATACTGCTCGGGCACTCGATTCTTGCCTGCTGGTCCACTCTTTGCCATTTCCTCTAGCTTTGTCCCCAAATAGTGCGTCTTCACAGACACGTACGCTTGCTGAGCACCCTCCAAACAAGCTGAACGCTTCCAGAGCTGGAAGCAGGGTCTGGTGATACGTCTCCGACGTATCTATAATTTTTGATTGTTTCATGCTATTATATTATCATTCTTAGATACTTTATATGCAATTTTATATCATTTTTGGGGACTAACCTATTAACTCAATGCCTAGTGCTAGTTGTTGTTTTCTACTTGTTTTTGGTTTTACAGAAAATCCGTACCAAACAGAGTCCAAACGCAATGAAACTTTTTGACGATTTTTTTCTAGACACAAGAGACCCTAGAAGCTTCGAGGGAGGACCAGAAGACCTACGAGTAGACAACAAGGCAACAGGGCACACCCTGATGTCTTGTGGGCCCCTCATGGCTCCATGTGACCTAATTCCAGCGCTATAAATTCCCAAATATTTCAAAAACCCCCGAAAGCCACCCGAAACAATTTTTTCGCCGCCGCAAGTCTCTGTTCTTCCGCGATCCCATCCGGAGGCCTTTTCCGATACTCTGCTAGAGGGGGAATCGATCACGGAGGGCTTTTACATCAACCTTTCTGCACCTCCGATGATGTGTGAGTAGTCCACCACAAACCTACATGTCCATAGTGATTAGCTAGATGGCTTTCTCCCTCTCTTTTATCTTCAATACAATGTTCTCCTCGGAGATCGATCCGATGTAATCTTCTTTTGCGGTGTGTTTGTTGGGATCCGATGAATTGTGGGTTATGATTTGAATATTCATTGAATGTAATTGAGTCTTTTCTAAACTTTATTATGTGTGATTGTTATAGCTATGTAATGCTTTCCGATCTATCTGTTTGGTTTCGCCAACTAGATTGATTTATCTTCAGTGGAAGTGGTGCATAGTAGTAGTTTCAATCTTGCGATGTCCTCACCCAGTAACAGAAGGGGTAGTGAGGCACGTATTGTATTGTTGCTATTAAGGAGCAAATGATGGGGTTTAAACATATTGCTTGGTTTTATCCTGTCTACATTATGTCATCTTGCTTAAAGCGTTACTCTGTTTGTCATGAACTTAATACCATAGATGCAGGCAGGAGTCGGTCGATTGGTGGAGTAATAGTAGTAGATGCAGGCAGGAGTCGGTCTACTTGTCACGGATGTAATGCCTATATACATGATCATGCCATGAATATCGTCATAACTATGCACTTTTCTATCAATTGCCCAACAGTAATTTGTCTACCCACCGTATGCTATTTTTATGAGAGAGATGCCTCTAGTGAAAACTATGGCCCCTGGGTCTATTTTAATCATATTACAAAAACCAAAAATACCTTGCTGAAATTTTCTTTCTTTTTATTTACTTTGCAATTTACCTATCGACCACTACCAGATTTAATCCTTAAAATTAACGAGTACAAGGGGATTGACAACCCTCTTGCCCGCGATGGGTGCAAGTATTTGCTCTTGTGTGTGTAGGTACTGTTGACGAGTGTTTGCGTGGTTCTCCTATTGGTTCGATAACCTTGGTTCTCTGCTGAGGGAAATACTATCCGCTACTATATTGCTTCACCCTTCCTCTTTGGGAAAAATCCCAACGCAGCTCACAAGTAGCAGCTGCCACTTTGCAGCTTTTGGATTAAACCAAAGTAGCGGCTCGGCGGGCCAAAGAGCGATGTAGAGGTCCTCCATGGCCGGCCTGGCCACGCAGTGCAGCTCCATCAGCTGCTTCATCTAGTCCCCGAGGAGAGGCGGATGCGACAGCACTTGAAATTGTGCCCAGAACGCTTTCTGATCGGCAGCATCCTCGCGCCCGTTGAAGTACTGGCACGCATCCGCTGCACTCCTCGGCAGGTCCGCAAAGGCACCTGACACATGCCAGACCTGCGTCAGCTCGGCGAAACGGCCACCACCAAAGACGCACTACAATAAATAGGGCTTACCGGTGGCTATCTCCGACACTTGCCGGAGTTCTTCCTGGTCCGCCCTTGCCTGGACCTGGGCCTCTTTTCGCGCTTGCTCGAGCCTTTCGAGCTCGGCCATGCCTTTCTCCTTATCCTCTTGAAGGGCATCGCGCTCCACATACAAGCCCTTCAACTCCTGCTCCACTTCTAAAAGCCGATCCTGGTCCTTCCTCTGAGCATCTTGCTCTTCGGCAAGCTCGGGCTGCTCTTGTTGGCCGTAGCCCTTTGCTGCTCGGCTTCATCCCGAGCTTTTTAAAGCTCGGCACGTAGGGCCTCCATCTCAGCCTTGGCAGCTACACAACAATCGGCACACACATATTAGTAATTGAGTTGTTTTAACAATGAATAAAGCTATAGTGCTAAATTTCTATATCTTACCTTGCGCTTTATCCATCCGCTCCTTCATCAGATTGATGTCCTATTCGGACCGCAAGCTTGTGGTTCAGCTCCTCCAACTCTTTCGAGTGGGGCGCTAAAGATGAGGCGGAGGCCTGCTGTTGGTGCAATAATTTTCCTCCTTATGTTTTGGAGATTGTTGACAAACAGTGAGGGACTGATGTGTTTGCTAGTGCACACAAAGTAACAGGTCCCTGGAGTTAAGAGGAGTTTTGGATTCAAAACTCCGAAGATTATCCCCTGCGTAGCAGTGAATGTTATCACCGAAGGTTATGATGACAAGAGTGACCCCTCAAAAATTGCTGACGTGAAGCATTTGATTCGGTGCCTGTCCGAAGGAAGTGACTGCAGCCGAGGAAATTGAAGACGAAGAGAAGACATAGCATTCTTTTCGTTGTTTCTTTTCTCCTTATTGAGTCATAGGACCACCGTACTATTAAGAGGGGTGTAGCATTCTAAGATTTGATTCACTGATGCTAAACCCAAATCCTATGAAAGCTGTGAGAGAAATCTCTTTGTGTTCCGAGCAAATACTTGCCAGCAAGAGACTATGATCTTCTTCGCTGCGAGAGATTTGTCTCTGACCGAGGAGTTAGCATTACTTGTTCCTCAAGTAATGTTTCCGTTGCTCCCAAATCCGACCGTTGTGAACGTGTCGGTTGGCCATTGGCTGGACCGCGTGTCCAAAATGGTCATTTCCCATCAGGGAAGGCTGTGGCTATAAATAGCCACCCCGCGCCGGCGTTGTCCGGTGGCTGCTCCGTTTGATTCTGAGAAGATTGTTGAGCAACCCCTCTCCGAGAGATTTGAGTTTAAAATCCTTCGAGAGAAAACCCTAGAGCCGAAAAATTAGATAGTGGTTCAGCATCACTAGAATCTAAGTCCAGTACGCTCCGCCTATTACTCTTGAGAGCTGCAAACTCTCTAGACGGTTAGGTGTCAATTTCTTCAGAGACCAAGAGTAATTGTGGTTCTCGAAGAAGAAGTCTGTAAAGGTTCGGAGATCGCCTCCAAGCATCTACCATGAGTAATCGACATTGGTTGACGAACCAATTGTCGAGGAGAAAAGGGCGAAGAGAGTTTATCTTCTGTGTTAAATCACAACCCCTCCAACCAGACGTAGTCCTTGTGCAGAAGGGCGAACTGGTCTACCAAACACCTTGTCGCCATTGAGCATCACTGGTCACTTCTGCTACCCTCTCTACATTCGAACTGTGACATGCCATATTTCAATCATGTGATTTACCTCGGTACATGTTGTTAGTTTCCATTCGGTAGTTTGTATTCGCTCACTATTTACTGTATTTTCATTCGTTCCGCTGCTGGGTTCCGAGAGTCTTAATATTTCCGAGAAAAATTTAAAACTCCCATTCACCCCCCCTCTGGTAGACATACTTCGATCCTACAATTGGTATCAGAGCGAGGTACTCCTTGACTCTGCTCATTTTGGTCTAACCACCTTGGAGTTTAAGTATGTCTTCAGTGAGCTACAAGTCGCACCTCAAGATTCCCATCTTCGATGGGACGGACTACCCCTTCTGGAAGGATAAGATGAAGATCCGTCTCCGAGCTATTGATGATGATATGTGGAATGTGGTGCAGAATGGATTCACTTTTGAAGTGCCCCAGGTCCCCACTGACCACGAGAAGAAACTCATTCAGATGGATGATCAAGCTAAAGATGAAATTGGTGGCCATCTCTCTCGTGCTCAATTTCTTCGCTACCGTCAGTGTGAAACTGCAAAGGAATTGTGGGACATTCTCGAAAAGATAAACGAGGGTGTTTCAACTCAGAAAGAAGCTCGCATTGATACACTTCGGGCCAAGTTCAATAGGTTCAAGCGAATTGGAAATGAAAGCTGTCAGCAAACTTTCGATCGTCTGAGTGACATTGCAAACGAGCTACAAGGTCTCGGCGCTAAAGACATCACTGATCATGAAGTTGTGAAGAAGTTGCTCCGATCCCTTGACAGTTCGTTCGACACTCTTGTCCTAATGATTCGGGAACGAGCTGATTTCAAAGTCCTCGACTCTGCTGATATCATGGAAAGGCTGAACACCCACGAAGAACAAGAAGAAGAGAAAAGAGATCTCTATGGCTCAAGTCACTAAAAAAGTCATGCTCTCAAGGCTGTGCCTGATTCTTCCTCGGAAGGAAATGCCGATGAAGATTCAGATGACACCGAAAGGATTAGTCAGGATCTCGCATTGATCACGAAAAGATTCCAGCGTCTTCATAGGAAAAATCAGTTTCAGAAGAAAGGATACACCAACTCTGGCGGCTTCAAATCTTCATCAAAGCCATCAGGAGATTACACCTGTTTCAAGTGCAAAAAGCCAGGTCATTTCATTTCGGACTACCCTCTCTGGGAAGCTGAAATCCGTGCAAGCGGAAGATATGATTCAGGAAACCATGGCAAAAGCAAGAGCAAAAGCTACGACTCCGATGATGAGAAGAAAACGAAGAAGTTCTTCAAGAAGAAGGATTCCTCCAAGTCCTCGTCAAGATCTTCCTCGAAGAATCCCTCCAAGTCCTCGTCCAACCGCAAGAACACTTCACGCAAGGCCAAGGCGTACATTGGCAAGGAAATGGATTCCGAAGAAGAAGCATCCTCTGATGCCGAAGAGATTGATGAATCAGAGGAGGACTCCGATTCCGGCATGGCGGGCATAGCATGTGGCTCCGCTCCAGCAACGAACTTCTTCGAGAATCATTCGAGCGACAACGAGTCTCCTGCGTACTGCTTCATGACCAAAGCCTCGAAAGAAAAGGTATCCTCCAAACATCACAAGGTTCACTCCAGTGATCAATATTCTTCTGATGAGGATGACCATGCTAAACTGATAAAAAATGCCCATATTCAACAAAACTCTCTCGAGAAAATTGAGAAAACCCTCAGGAAGTCCGAAGGGTTGTTGGTTGAGGAGATGGAGAAAAATCAAACGTTGACCGTAGAGTATTCCGCTCTCGAGTCTCGAATGAAAGAACTATCAGATCGTCACGATTTTCTCTCAGCTGACCACGAAAGATTGACTTATGATTACCTGAAATGGAAACAGGAACTCGAGTCGCTGAGAGAGGCTCATGATGATTTGATCAGAGAAAATTCTCTTCTCACCCAACAACTCAAAGAGAAACCTGAAGTGTTTATACCTCCTTGCTTAAAATGTCTCGAACATAGTAATGCTGAATCAAATGCTGAATCGTCTGTGAATGCTAACCCCTCGGTCGAGGAAAATGGTTCTGTTTCTGATGAAAATGCCAGGTTGAAGGATCTTCTTCAGACAGGAATGTTCAAGTCTCTCAAAGGGCATCAAACCCTGTGTGATGTTCTGAAGAAATCCATTCTTCACAAAAACCCCAGGAAGGAAGGTATCGGTTTCGAAAGGAAACTAAATGAGAATGGCTCCTACTGGGAACCAGATCAATATCCTCGCACTGTGTGGGTGCCTGCTAAGAGCAAAACGCTCGATCCATCTTTACTTTCGGGATATGACTCGCCGATCCCCGAATACTCATATGATGATTCGCTGGACAACTATAAGTTGTTCAAAAACCAACGTGGTGAGGCTGTTGCTCGCTATGTTGGACCGAACAGCAGGAATGGCCCTCCAAAGGAAGCTATTTGGGTGCCTAAGAAAACTATCGAAGCATTACCTGTTACTAGACTACTAACCATGCAGGAAGAAAATGCTCGATATATTCTGGAAAAGATTCGACAGAATGAGTACATGCTTGTATCTCCCAACCGCTATACTCATTCATCTGGAAGGAATTTCAATGCATACTCTTTCGATTATTCTCGTACTCATTCAAATTACAATTCACATGACTATCGAAAGAAATCATATCCTGCTCGCTCATATGTTTCGAAGACACCTACAATGATGTGGGTGGTTAAGAAAGCCTGATTTCTCTGCAGGACTATGTCTCCGGGTGTACCGAATGGATAATGGATAGTGAATGCACTAGTCATATGACCGGAGACAAGTCGTTGTTTGTCGACCCCAACTTAACTGCTTCATCTGAGAAGTACATTACTTTCGGCGACAACAACAAAGGAAAGGTACTTGGGCTAGGTAAAATTGCTATATCCAAGGACAAGAACATTGATGATGTTTTACTTGTTCAGTCTCTTGGATTCAATCTTATGTCTGTTGGCAAGCTTTGTGATCTAGGCATGCTAGTTCTATTTTCTAAATCCAAATGCATTGTCTTCATGGCCACTGACAATTCCTTCGTGTTCGAAGGAAATAGAAAAGGTGATTTATATATTGTGGATTTCTCTAAGGGTCCCTCAGTCCGAACTTGTTTGCTTGCAAAAGCAACCGAAGGATGGCTGTGGCACCGAAGACTTGGTCATGCAGGTATGAGAAACTTGCAGACTCTCGTGAAGAAAAATCATCTTTGTGGTATTCCTGATGTGAAATTCGACAAGGATCGTCTCTGTGCTGCTTGTGAGGCTGGTAAATTGGCCAAGAAGCATCATTCATCAAAAACTGTCATGACCACAACAAGACCTCTGGAAATTCTTCATATGGATTTATTCGGGCCTCAAAACTATGCAAGTTTCGGAGGCAGTCATTATGGTCTGGTTATTGTTGATGATTTTTCTCGATACACTTGGGTATTCTTTCTCGAAGACAAAACTTGCACCCAAGACATCTTCAAAAGATTTGCCAAGAAGGCTGAAAATGAATATGAAGTGCGAATTAAGCATGTCAGAAGTGACAATGGTACTGAGTTCAAAAATACTCATATCGAAGGCTTTCTCGATGAAAATGGTATCACTCATGAATTCTCTGCCGCATACACTCCCCAACAGAATGGAGTTGTTGAGCGAAAGAATAGAACTCTTATTGAAATGGCAAGAACAATGCTCAGTGAGTATAAAACTCCTATTCATTTCTGGGCTGATGCTATTAATACTGCTTGCCATGTTGTGAATCGTGTTTATCTTCACAAATTCCTTAAGAAAACTTCATATGAACTTATCACTAGCAAGAAACCGAATGTTTCCTATTTACGTGTTTTTGGTGCACCATGCTATATTCGTGACATGAATCATAATTCTAAGTTTGCACCCAAAGCACATGAAGGTTTTCTTCTTGGTTATGGCTCGAACTCGCATACTTATCGTGTCTATAACTCTCACCACGGGAAAGTTATGGAAACGATAAATGTGTGGTTTGATGAATCTAACGGCTCCCAAAAGGAGCACCTGCCTAATGTGATAGATGAACCTCCGATTTCGGATGCTATTCGGCAAATGGCTATTGGGGACGTCAGGCCAATCGAAGGAAATGTACCTGATTCTTCCGATGATGATGCTCCCATAGCTCGACGAACACGCCAAGCTACTGCCGAAGCAAATGCCGCTCCGAACACAAATGGCAACCCAAATGCGAATGCAAGTGCTGATCAAAATGGCGATCATGATGAAAATGGCGATACTAATGCCAATCCTGATGATGATGAGGAGGAAAATGAAAATGATCATCTCGAAGGAAATCCTCACCCACGAGTGGCAAATCGAGTTGACCCTGCATTAATCCTCGAAGATCTCGAGAATCCAGGTTACCGACCCACAACTCGCTCTCGCACTCGTTTGGCTAACTACTGTGGCAGCTTCTCTTTCGTCTCATTGACAGAACTTACCAAGTATGAAGAAGCTATGAATGATCCCGATTGGATGAATGCCATGCAAGAAGAGTTGGTGCAATTCGAATTGAATGATGTGTGGGAATTGGTTGACAAACCGAATCCTAAGAAGCACAATATCATCGGCACAAAATGGATTTTCCGAAACAAGCAAGATGAAAATGGCATTGTTGTGACAAACAAAGCACGTCTTGTCGCTCAAGGGTATACACAGGTAGAAGGTATTGATTTCCATGAAACATATGCTCCTGTTGCTCGCCTTGAGGCAATTCGTATTCTTCTCGCTTATGCAAATTACAATGATATTCTGCTTTATCAAATGGATGTGAAAAGTGCTTTCCTCAATGGTGAAATTGATGAGGAAGTATATGTTAGGCAGCCACCTGGCTTTGAAAATCCTCAGTTTCCTAACAAAGTTTTCAGGTTGAAAAAGGGGATGTATGGGTTGAAGCAAGCCCCTCGAGCTTGGTATGACACTCTAAAGAGGTTTTTGCTCGACAAAGGGTTCAAGCCAGGATCCACTGATTCCACTCTTTTCACTCGTGCTATCGATGGCGATCTATTTGTGTGTCAAATTTATGTGGATGATATTATTTTCGGTTGTACTAACAATGCTTGCAGCATGGAATTCGGGCGAATGATGTCCGAGAAGTATCAAATGTCTATGATGGGTGAACTTAAGTTCTTTCTCGGACTGCAAATTCGTCAACAGGACAATGGAATTTTCATATCTCAGGAGAAATACCTGAGAGATTGTCTTAAGAAGTTCAAAATGCAAGATTGCAAACAGAAGGGTTACAAAACTCCCATGCAAACAAATGGCCAGCTAGACGCAGATGTGTACGGTAAAGATTACGATCAGAAAGCTTATCGTTCGATGATTGGTTCTTTGCTTTATCTATGTGCATCCAGACCTGATATTATGTTGAGTGTTTGTATTGTGCTCGTTTTCAAGCTGCACCGAAAGAATCGCATCACCGAGCGGTCAAGCGTATTCTGAGATATTTGGCTCACACCCCCACCTTAGGTTTATGGTATCCTAAGGGAGCACAGTTTGACCTCGTTGGATATTCAGACTCAGATTATGCAGGTGACCGGGTTGACAGGAAATCTACTTCGGGGACATGCCATTTCCTCGGTAGATCATTGGTTTGTTGGTCGTCAAGGAAGCAGAATTGTGTCTCACTCTCTACGGCTGAGGCCGAATATATTGCTGCTGGCGCTTGTTGTACACAGTTATTATGGATGAAGCAGACTCTGAAGGATTACGACATCAAGGTCAAGAAGATTCCTCTACTGTGCGACAATGAGAGTGCGATCAAAATTGCACACAATCCTGTGCAGCACTCTTGCACCAAGCATATTGAGATCAGACATCATTTCTTACGCGATCATGTTGCTCGAGAAGATATTGTTATCAGTCATGTCAATACCGAAGAAAATCTCGCCAATATCTTCACCAAGCCTCTCGATGAGAAAAGATTCTGTGCGTTACGGTGTGAGCTAAATATCCTAGATTCCGCAAATGTGCAGTAAGCTGGACTCGGCACCCGTACCAACACTTCCACATCTTTGAAGGAATGGGTGCATAACACTCGAAGAGTTTGAAAATTTCGACAAAGTGAAATTTTCTTTCTGAGAGTGAATACATTAAAGAAGAACTAGACTAACCGGGTGCCACGATAATTGTTCAACGCTCGGGGTCATACAGTTCTTATACGGTGGGTAACGCCACCACAATTTCTCTTCGTTGAAATTGCTTTTGAAACCTTTCGTGTTTGTCCGAATGTATTTCACTCATAGCTTGTTTTTCGGGTATTTGTGTTTCTTCGTCTGAGTGAAATGCCTAGGACCCTATTTTCCCTCTATTCTATCTCTTCCAGTCTATGCTGCTCTGTTATGAATGCACAAATTTCATCTGTGAACGAACCTTTATCTGGTGTCCTAGACCGCGTTAAAGTTTCGGTCCGAACTTAATCTGTTTTGGCGAAAGCCGTCCAAAATTTGGGGTTTCCCGCCCAGGTCTGGACCACGTTCTTTGATGACGGTTTCCACGTGCTCATCATCAACTGCCAGCTTATCCTATCCGTTGAAGAGAAAGCGTCCCTTGACTCCGTCCGTCCGATCAGATTCAGGATGTGGTCATTTTCCCCTCGCATATATAAACTGCGCCGCCCCCTTTCTCGTTTCACTTCACATCTCTCACCATCGCCACCTTACGAAGCCCTACGGCACTGCTCCTCCTCGAGCTCGACGACGCCGACCATCTTCGCCGCTTTACTGCCGGAAAGAGGTCACCGAAGTCCTTCCTCGCCGCCGCGGATCATCTTCGTCTCCGCGCCGCCGTAGTTGCTACACATCACCAAGTTAGGGTATGTGCAGTGCGAACTTGTTCTTCCGTTCATCCAGTTCAAGTTCGTCCGCGGTAGAAATAGCCTTGTTTTTACTGCAATTTCTCAGATCTTTACTGCTAGGTAACTTCTGTGGATGTGGTTTGTAGTTGTCCCTCGCATCCGAAACATTTCAGATCTAGGGTTTGTGTTATGTCTCGTACGAACGGAATGCATAGCTCGATTACTAGTATTTATTCGAATCTACTAGTTCGCTCTACACATTTCTCTCGACCGAAACATTTCTCAAAGTCTGCATCTACTTTTTAATCAAAAATGAGTTCCTTTTCAAAATCTTCGCTGTGTGCATTCGTAACCCTGTCCCCATTTTCCCTCGCATCTATCTCTGTTCACAGGAAAATGCAATCAGTTGCGGACTCAGCTCAGCGTAGCCTTCCTGACGGAGATGATATTGTATTGGGCACTACTGATGAATCGAAAGCTCCAAATGCCAAGGGCCCAACGGTAGGCCCGTCCCCTAGCAAGAGAAAAAGGGCCAAACAGAATGACGACGAGCAAGTAGAAACTGCTCCGAAGAAGAAGAGGGGTGGCAGACAGGCTCTCACAAACACAACAGAATATATCTCTCATGATCGATACAACACAGTTCCAGGCGAATCAAAACATGATCGAGATACACGACAGCAATGGATTCGACGCCACTGGGTGCGCAAATGGTTCAACTATGAGTTCGTTGCTCCTCGTTTTGCTCAGAATTTTGCATTCCATCCACCGTGGGGTGACTGCCGAGAACTTTCTCTAATCAAGTCTAATGGACGTCAAGAAAGACCACCTCCTCCGGCAAATGCTCATGAGTCTTCCCTTCGCACTCCTGCCTCATATCCCGATGAGCTCGCCAAGCGTCAACGCAATGCCGTCATAAGAGCTGAGAGGGCTGAAAAGAAAAAGGCTCGAGAAGCAGAAAACCTTTGTCTTCTCAAAGATGATGTGGAAAAGAAAAAGGCCGAAGGGATGTCTGAAGGACGCACCAAACACAAGCATGATCCCAGTGCTGCTGTGTCGAAGAGAAAGCGTGCACCGAAGAAGAAAAAGGCTGTACTAGCAGATGAAGCAAATATGGATGATTCCTCCGCTGATGAAGATGATCCTCCGCTCACCAAAGAAGAGGTCGCTGCTACTCTCTGCGAGGATGTGAACATTACCACTTCCACCGTGCTGCCTGATCTTCGGGTTAATCTGGCCTCATCGAAGAAGATGCCAGCCAGGAAAACGCCAGCTACCACTGTCACCATGAAACAACACGTGAACACAACTCCTCATCCATATGCAATTAACTTGAAGGATTTGGTAGTTGATGCTCCAGTGAATGCTGCGAAGCCTGGCGAAAACATTCCCAAACCTGAAATGAAGAAAATCAAGGCGCCTACCGAGCAAAATGCTCCTCAATCCTCTGCTCCGAAGGAAAAGGTTGCTAAATTTGCTCCTACCCTAACTCAACCATTGGCTTCAAAGCCGCCTTCCGAGCAAGTTCCTATTCCTGTTCAGACTGCTCCCTCTATCAAATCAGATGCACCTCATTATTATGATCACATATTCATCATGGAGCAGCTCGATAAGTTTGTGGAGAACCCTTTCGATGGAGAAGTGGCATCTTTGCCTATCCCTACCGAAGTTATTACTCAAGCAACTTCCGTTGTGCAAGAACTGAGAGATGATGCAATTGAGATTAATTCTCTCTCTGCCGAACTAATGGATCTTAATGAGCGAATGAAAACTGCCTCATCAAAGTTTATCATCAACACACTCGAAGATTCCTACAAGGATATCAACCGAGCCATGAGTCTTCTACGAAACCGAAGGTTGCGCTTTCACACAGATCTCGATGAAATTGTTCGGAAAATCTGTGATGAACATCAAGCCAAAGTTACTGGCTATAATGATCTGGTAAAGGGTCACATTGATCATGTTGCTAAGCAGAAGATCAAGCAAAGAAAGAAAATAGCAAAGAAAAATGCACCTCCTGTTCCGAAGGAACCGTCGCCTGTTCGTCAAGATGCTCAGTCTCAGAAAGAAAAATCTCTTGAGCCTGCTATTCCCTCGCCACCACATGTTAAGGACTCGGATGCTCCTCCCTCGCCAAGGCCAACTGAATCAGTGCCTGTGGCCTCCCCTTCTCGGGCTGAAATTCCCTCGCAACACGTTGTTTCTGAGGACGGTGAAATCCCTCGCTCCGAGCCCCAAGCCTCTCCAGCTCAAGAAGCGCCGCAAGTTTCGGTTCCATCTGTCGACGAGCAAAATCAAGCCCCTGTGGAACAGTCTCAGCCTCCTCCAATGGATGTTTCGGCCTCGGTGCCCAAAGTTGATGAACCTGCTCCTGTGCCAAGCGCCCCTGCTGCACCATCTGTTGTGCCTCATGCTCCCTCTCCACTCAAGTTATCCATCGATACAGTCGCACGGATGCCAGATGTTGGTCCCTCCTAACACAAATCTGTCTCTGCCCGCCGGTCTGACTCAGTTGTATATGGTGATGAGTATCTTTCTCCTGAAGAAGAACTCAAATATCCATATCCCCGCGAAGAATTGCCATTGTTCTCGACAGGCGCAGGCGCAGGCGCAAAAGGACCGCTTTTTAATCGAAATGCGCATCCAAAATTCTTTCAGGCCAGTCCGTATGATGGCCCGCGCACCTCTGAATCACCTCGTTTCTAGACCAAGGAACAAGCTATTTATTACTCTCGGGTCCTTTATGAGAGCAAGATGATTTTTCCTCATGCATTTCTGGACGTTCCTGCTATGCGAAATATTGGCTGTTTTAATCAATTACTTCAGGATCTGGATGATTTCTGCCTCACAAAGGTATTTGAGTTCGAGCACCCATGGAACAGAGAAATTATTCTTCAATTCTATGCAACATTGTACATCTCTGGTGATGAAAAAGATAGCTCAAAATGGATTATGGAATGGATGACCGAAGGAAAACGAATCAAGTGCACTTCGACAGATTTTGTCTCGCACTTCCATTTCCCTCGCTTTGAGCACGACAACACTAACATTCAAGTTCATAACATTGATGTCATATCAGATGAACTTTTTCGCTGCACAATGGATCCCGAAAAGATTCGTGACTACACTGGTCCTCCTCGTCCTGAGCATTTATCATTCGACAATCAGACGCTATTCCATATGCTCTCATACACCATTTGCCCATTGGCTGGTATGAATCCGGACAAATCCATCTCAGATGTTCTTCGCAATGCAATATATGCAATCTCTGAGCGATACATTTTCGATGTGGAAGACATGTTCCTACGCATTCTGAAGGATTCTGCTCAATATACCTTTTGCATCAAAGTGTTTGCGCCATGGATCCAGAAAGTTGTTAATCATGCCATGCGCACAGTGTA
Organism: Elymus sibiricus; assembly: GCA_039707655.1. Classification (NCBI taxonomy): domain Eukaryota; kingdom Viridiplantae; phylum Streptophyta; class Magnoliopsida; order Poales; family Poaceae; genus Elymus; species Elymus sibiricus. The sequence continues at coordinate 111,532,118 of CM077670.1, forward strand.
TCTTGCGAAGGAAAGCCACAAAAGCTTTATTCCTCCTGTTCGCGATACTTTGCAAGTTATGACTGATCTTTCTTCGGGCAAGTCACCTGCTTCAAGCTCGCGCGATTATCACAAGCAATTTGATGGGCCTCGTCTGCCTCAGCGCGACCGAAAGATTTCGCCTCAACCTCCGTCGCAACTTGAAGTGAGTTTGCGTACACAACAACTGCTGCTGCAACATATCGCCGAGGATCGACGCGAGAAAGAACATCTCGCCTCCGAGCTGAATGTACTTAACAATCGCACGAGGATAATGCATCTGATAGCTGATGAAAATAAGAAGAGACTCTAGAAATTGCTTCGCAAGTTCTTTACCGAGAAATAACTCCTGAATGTCAATCTCCAAGAGCTCTATGACTACATTGACAAAGGCTTCACTATCGAAGATTTTCAAGATAGGACTCCTTCTCTACCTGCTCGTGAGCCTACAACTGATCTTCTTCATCTAAAGCTGCGTAAATTGCTTGATGAATCTGAAGCCACATCACCAACAGAGAAACCTACCGAAGGCAATGTGCAGTCTCGTGCTCCTCCTGTGGTCCCTCCAGCTATTCCTTCGTCTGCTCAGCCCCAAGCTCTTATTCTTGAAGGAAAATCTGTTGCTGCTGAAGACGAAGCCATTCGGTCACTTCCGAAGAGGAAATCACCTCGGACAGCTCATCTGGAGATGCCACCGATTGATCCAAGATCTGCATTTCCTCACTCATGTTATTCGTCACCTTTTTGACACTTGTTGACAAAAAGGGGGAGAATCACATCGAGTCTCGATAGAATTGCTTTTGGTGTTTCATTTGTTTTTGGTTTCGTTCGAGTTTGCAACTTTTGGTCTATGTCCTATCCATACTATGTTGTAAAACTCGATAACTTCTGTGCTATAATGTTAATAACCCCTGTTGCTGCACCATTTCTCTCAAAGTATTTGTCTTGCAAGTGGAATTATTATCATAAGTTATCTTTGATTGCACTAAGATCTCGATGGATTATATCTCATCAGTGCGAATCAATTGTCTCGAATGATTGAAATTTCCTCCATATACTTCAATTATTGCAGGAGAATCTATCTCATATCTTTCGTCCCTGCATACATTTAGGGGGAGTTCATTTCATATTCGAGCAAGTAACTCTTAATCACTCTTGTTAGATTCATTTTACACTTATCTATCTTCACTTCGATGATTATCTGTTTTGTCATCAATCGTCCAAAAAGGGGGAGATTGTTGGTGCAATAATTTGCCTCCTTATGTTTTGGAGATTGTTGACAAAACAGTGAGGGACTGATGTGTTTGCTAGTGCACACAGAGTAACAGGTCCCTGGAGTTAAGAGGAGTTTTGGATTCACAACTCCGAAGATTATCCCCTGCGTAGCAGTGAATGTTATCACCGAAGGTTATGACGACAAGAGTGACCCCTCAAAAATTGCTGACGTGAAGTATTTGATTCGGTACCTGTCCGAAGGAAGTGACTACAGCCGAGGAAATTGAAGACGAAGAGAAGACGTAGCATTCTTTTCGTTGTTTCTTTTCTCCTTATTGAGTCATAGGACCACCGTACTATTAAGAGGGGTGTAGCGTTCTAAGATTTGATTCACTGATGCTAAACCCAAATCCTATGAAAGCTGTGAGAGAAATCTCTTTGTGTTCCGAGCAAATACTTGCCAGCAAGAGACTGTGATCTTCTTCGCTGCGAGAGATTTGTCTCTGACCGAGGAGTTAGCATTACTTGTTCCTCAAGTAATGTTACCGTTGCTCCCAAATCCGACCGTTGTGAACGTGTCGGTTGGCCATTGGCTGGACCGCGTGTCCAAAATGGTCATTTCCCATCAGGGAAGGCTGCCGCTATAAATAGCCACCCCGCGCCGGCGTTGTCCGGTGGCTGCTCCGTTTGATTCTGAGAAGATTGTTGAGCAACCCCTCTCCGAGAGATTTGAGTTTAAAATCCACCGAGAGAAAACCCTAGAGCCGAAAAATTAGATAGTGGTTCAGCATCACTAGAATCTAAGTCCAGTACGCTCCGCCTATTACTCTTGAGAGCTGCAAACTCTCTAGACGGTTAGGTGTCAATTTCTTCAGAGACCAAGAGTAATTGTGGTTCTCGAAGAAGAAGTCTGTAAAGGTTCGGAGATCGCCTCCAAGCATCTACCACGAGTAATCGGCATTGGTTGACGAACCAATTGTCGAGGAGAAAAGGGCGAAGAGAGTTTATCTTCTGTGTTAAATCACAACCCCTCCAACCAGACGTAGTCCTTGTGCAGAAGGGCGAACTGGTCTACCAAACACCTTGTCGCCATCGAGCATCACTGGTCACTTCTGCTACCCTCTCTACATTCGAACTGTGACATGCCATATTTCAATCATGTGATTTACCTCGGTACATGTTGTTAGTTTCCATTCGGTAGTTTGTATTCGCTCACTGTTTACTGTATTTTCATTCGTTCCGCTGCTGGGTTCCGAGAGTCTTAATATTTCCGAGAAAAATTTAAAACTCCCATTCACCCCCCCTCTGGTAGACATACTTCGATCCTACACCTGCAACAAAGTTTATTAGACTCCGAAGAACGTAATCGATCCTCTCGTCGGATGTTTTGATCCGATGAGAGTCTCAGGGGCTACTGCATATTCAGTTCAACATAACTTTCAATTCAGTACATCGACCCCCAAGTCAGTTTTTCAAACTAACTTGGGGCTCGGGGGCTACTGTATATGCGCTCTTAAAAGCATAAATGGTACTTTGCAAGATTCCTGTTAGTAAGTCCTCGGACAATTTTCATTTCAAAAACTTGTCCTTAAAGGGCTACTGGGGGGTATCAAGCATTAACTTCAAAATGCGGTAGTTATATAAAATGACATACCTCGAAAGCTTTTGAAAGGCTTACGAAGGCCTCCAGAATTCCATCCTATGCGGACCGGAACTAGTTGAACACCGAGCCGAGAATGGCATGGTGCCCGGGCAAAATTGAGGAGCTCTGAAGGGCCGCCTCAATCTCTTTGTGCCACCCCAAGATGGGCGGCTGGGTGTCCTTAGCCCCATCCCTCATTGGAGAGGTGGTGGCCTCCTTCGCACGGCTCGGCAGCACCAGGGCCGGGGACTCTGGGCTATTAAGCACCGGTTCCTCTAGGACCAAGGGGGTCCCTCCCCCTTGATACCCAGCAGCCAAGGTATGGACGTCGGCCATGGGCGCGTCAGCGTCGCCCTCTGTGTTTAACACAGGAGGTTCTGGACACGAAGAAACCTCCCCCAGGTCACCATGAGCAGGGGAGGGAGGCGCGCGTGGACCCGAGGGGCTCTCGGCTAGCTCGAGCGGAGGGACGGCATCATCCGACTCCTCTCCGGGAAGCTGGCGTTGCAGGCTGTAAAAGCAAACAATACAAATTAAGAACATGGCCATTAAAACTTGTCGTATAAGATGTGTTAAACAAAGTACCTTCTCGGTTGCGGCTTCTCTCTGTGTGGTGGGGGGTGTCCTCCGAGGAGCCAGAGTTGGCGTTCTCGGCGAGGGCTGAGGACCGACTTGGTTGGGCGGCATGTGCCTTCCGAAGCCTCTTGTATTGCCGAGGAGGGTCACCCTCCTCGGTGTCCTCAGACATCGTCCTATTCTCCCCTTTGGGGGAAGAGCCCTCGTCCTCCCCCGTCTCCTCCTTCTCCTCTTCCTTCTCCTCCTCCTGGATGGAGGAGCTGTGGGTGCTCTTGGACCTAGTGTCCGAAGCAACACCATGGCTGCGCGAGCCTTTCCTCCTCTTCGCCCCCCCTTCTCCTTGACCGGAACGACATATGGCTCCTTGGTCAGCAGCTCCTCGAGCTGGGGGATCCTGGCCTCTTCGGGCAGCAGCGCCGGAGAGCCCATCTTCTTGGCCTTGTCATGCAAAGCCTAATCATCGGATGTCAGGCCGATCACTTTGTGAAAAGATATCGAAAGGGCAGCAACGTAAGTAAAACTGTCCATACCTCGGATGGACCATTTTCGGTGTGATAGCCGATATCTCCCTTTTTGTTAGGGAAGGTGTTCTTGGACGGCTTCAAAAGCGACGTCCACATCCCGTTGAGGTTGGTGCGGAAGAAGTGCCGCACGGTCGCCTTGTCCTCAGATTTGTAGCACCACATTGGGTTGGCCCTGAGCTGAAGAGGCAGGAGGTGGCAGTGAAGCATAACATGGACTATGTCCACCAGCTTGACGTCTCAGCTGATCACCACCTTGAGCCTCTTCTAGAGCACCTCTACATCATCTGGGCTTCCCGAGTCTAGGCCTTTCTGTGTCCAGGAGGCGAGCCTCTTCGGGGGCTCGGTCGTGAAGGCAGGGGTCACCACTTGGCCTTTGGATAGCGCCTCGGTTATATAGAACCACTCTCGCTGCCACATCTTGATTGTCTCGATGATATCTCCTTTTTATTGATCCGGTATTGGAACAAGAAAGGGTATCCCGCACCTATTTCCCTAGAGGTGACCCTGGGTATCAAACCCACGAGAGGAAGATCCCCTTGAAGCAATGGTCTCTAGCAAGCTTTTGCTAAAGTGTCAAATCCAACTTTTGACCGGATCAGCAAGCAAATTGTGATTCAAACACTTATAATAAAAAAGAAGGTACGGGGATGAGGTCATAATGCTTACAACCATCTATTGGTGTTGGGATAAAAAATGATATTAGTTTGTGCGCGGGAAGTCACCCGTCAAGAGGTGCTTGCTTCGTATCGGAATGGGGGATGTGTCCAAATAACATCTTGACTAACACGAGTCCTGCATCAAGAATCAGTTGTCCTACCGCAGGCCCTATCCGTCTCGCGGGGTTGCCCGATAATTAAGATAATAATATCAGACAAAAGCTTTGGGTGTTCAATGACTACACCTCATGAATCCCCAAGGTTATGATCCATGTTACCCTACTAATCCTTACTGTCACCGGTGTTTGGTATAACACTTCACGGTCCCCTTGCTCCTAGCCTCACCGGTGCTTGATCTCCATGATCCTGGGTACCTGCAGGGATGAAGATCGCGGACAAGACAAGAGAAACTTCACGAAACAATTTTATTTCACACATACAAGACATTATGTCAAAGACTCCCAATGATCCCTTCACCGAATACCTGGGGTTGCAAGACTCATGCCTCACCCCATACCTTACCGACCTACTCACACATCGAGATCAGATAGCGAGAAGAAGACATTGAAGAACACATCTTGAGATTGATTGATTGCAATTGTCTTACAATGGATGCCTTGTGCAATGCACGATTACAAGTATGAACTAGATGGAAGAGAACTACGGTGGTGGAGATGGCTATGGAGATGCAAATGGCGGCGGCTAGGGTTTGTGGATGAAGATGATGATGAAATGGTTGTAGCTGTGCTGGACGTTCTCCCGACGCGCTCCTTGTTCACATTTCGACTGGGTCCCCTTTATAAAAGTTGTTCAGGTGGACGACCTACCTTGGTTTCCACGCCAAACGACTGCTCATGCGAGCGCTCACGGTCGCATGGAACACCATCTTTGACACTGGCGGCCTTCTGGCGCCTCCTGGTAACTTATCTCTTCTCCAATTTCCTTCCTTTCCTTTCTCCCACATGATTTCTTCACTTTTTAGCCCATTTCCTGTGGAAAAATATCAAAGAGAGGATTTGTGGAATCCCTCGCACTTATTAGTCATTAGTGACAATATCGGAGCGAATATATCTCTTTTAATGAAATAATTCGGTTTAAATCAGGTTGAAATGAGTGTAAAAATATCACTCATCAGCTCCCCCAAGCTTAAACTTGATCGTCCTCGAGCAACATAGAGAGAAATCCGAAGCATAAAGAACTCAGTTGTTTAAACCGAAATAACAAGAAGGTTTTGGTTCACTTATGATCGGTATGCCTAGATAGCCCTCCGCTTCTTAACCTGAAAACTTATCATAGATATAGCGGTGGCATGGTTATAGAGCAAGTGTTAGTGAAGCAAAGATAATTAACACAAAGTTTCTAATCTACTAGATAAAACAACTTTGCAACACTTCATTTCATTTAATCTAGACAACACTTGCTTGCCGGGAATGCACGGAAGGGTTTCTTTAGATAGAGCCCTGAAAACATAAGTTAGGGAGTAGAAAGCATGTAGTAAAATATAATGTTCAAGTACTCATGAGTACACCCACAATTGTCTCCTCCTCTAGGCTCTTAAACACTATGTTTCAATCATTGTTTCCTGGAACTTTGATTGTCACGTGAAGGAGATTATGCCAAATAAGTGATCATGCATAGGTTTCCGATGTGGCTTAATGTTTGGGAACTATGGACCTTTAGCAATAATGTCTCTTTCGAGCTCTTTTGATCAGTCTCCTTTATTTACCACATACACACCCACTCAAGAGAAAGCTGAATAATATTCGTTTGTAGTGTTGCCACTACGTACGGTAACAAACTCATAGCCGAAATCTGAGCTGTCGCTCTTGGTGGATCATTCATTGGCCAGCGGAGTCCTCAGCATAATATCAAGAAGGGTGACGAAGCCACATTTACACACGTAAATGCGTATATAGTAGCAAAGGCCATGGCACCAGCCGGAGGCTGTAACACCATGTTGAACACAGATTTTTGGCATAATCTCACCCACCTTTCAACTAAGTTCCTCTAGACAATTCAATCCACAAGTGCTATCAAGTCTATTAAAAGTAACGATATGGGGTTGAGCATATTAAACATTACTTCCACTACAATTTCTCAACTCCCAAGTCTTGAGAGACTTTCTCATGTGCACATTTATATTTGGTTAATAACATTTCATTTAAAAACTGTCTCACGGCAAGTCTTAGTTGTCTAAACTAAAGAAAACAAAGGCTACAAAATTATTTCAGCTACTAGAGCAAAACCTTTGTATCAACTATCAAGACTTACTCCCATTTGCACATATCACACATACAACTACTACATCTACTTTAAGTATTCAAGTGCAAAAGATGGGGGTCGTAGGACATACCTTCATGGTTGCGAATTTACACACTTCTCTTCCTTACTCTTGCATTCCTCGTTGTCCTGGCATAGATCAACTCCTCTGAAAACAAAATGCAAACGAACTCCAAGGGGCTAAATAAAGAACAAGAGCAAAGCAAAGCTTATTCTTGGGTTTTTGAAAACTAACTTGCAACCGAAAAATCGCAAAAAGGCAAAAATAAAAAGCAAAAGCAAAATAAAAATAAAAAAGCAAAGTGTTGGAACAAACCAACACGAGTGTTTCGAAGCTCCTCGAGCTTAAGTACAACCTCATTACAATTTATTCAAATACCGCCACATCTTGATGTAGAAGTGGTGATAACCTCCCCCAAGCTTAGGCTCTTACAAGCCCAAACTGGCGAGATCATTGTGGCGGTTGGTCAGTAGCCCACTCCTGCCTCCACTTGGAGAAGTTCATGTTCATGTAGGCGGCCATGCCTCTCAGGGACGATGCGAGGTTGCTCAAATCTTGAATAGAGCCCTGAAGGTTGTTGAGGACCGCGTAGGTGGTGTAGTCTTGTTGGGGCTGCTCCTCCTCTTCATCGGTGGCGAGTTCTTCTTCATCTACTTGTTCAGGTTCTGGCCCCTCTTGGTCAAAAGCTGCATCTCCTTCCTATGTAACATAATGCAATTGTCCATTCTCGATGGAGAAACGGTTAAGCATAGGTGTGGGTAACAAGTATGCCACTCCAGGAATTTTGATACAATGATGGCCATTCTGAACTACTACCATACTAGTGCTAGTAAGTACACGAATGTTTACAAGGGTGTTACCGACAATGGGGCAGAGGTGATTGTAGTTGAGGCCAAGGGAGTTGTCCAACATGGTGATCACTCCTCCACACACGATATCTCCTTGTGCATGGTTTGTTTGATGCGCGAGGTGTAGCAAAAGTATTGCCCCTAGATTGGGCGAATAACCGACGTCCAAGTTTGTTGCTTTCCCGAGAACTAGCATGTTCTCCTCATTCACTTTGGAAACTTCTCCTCGTGCCTGCAACGAGTTAGTGATAACATAGTAGAAATAACGTATAGCAGGACTTTCAATGCAACTGGCTCTATGCCTAGAGCCATTATGACTCATCCGAATAATGGATTGCCTTGGGTGCGGGTCAGTGAAATCATAAACATATCTAACATCATCATCATTGTTGGGGAAGCCAAAGTAGTTACACCACTCAGCAAAAGTGATGTTAAAATCTTGGTCAAGGAGACGGAAAGTGATCCTCTCCTCCTCATATGCATTTGGCATCAAACCAACATTATGCGAGAGAGTACTAAGAAACTCAAGCGTCAATCGTTCATAAGTCTCACATCCCTGATAGACAAAATGATGCAACCCGGCATTATGACAAAGCAAATTAAAATCATGGGTGATACCTAGCTTGGCGAGAGTATTCGCACAAGCTCATTTGGTTGCTTTGATCTTCCTTGTTGTGAGCTTCTGGAGCTTCTTCCTTGCTCCACGGTCGGTGAAGACAATCCCCTGAGTGAAGACTTGTTGCAGTTGTGCGGTGGATGAACTCGAACCACCACGTACGCTAGAAGACCTCCATGTAAACATCTATAAAACAATTTTTCGGATCAATATAATGAGACAATAATGATCCTACGGTACTCACATCATCTTACTCCTCTAAAAACATCAACAAATCCATGCCAAACTCAAGTTTTGAATAAAAAATGTGCATATCCTAAACATGGCAATGCTAGGCATGAAGAACATGGATTCGCAAAAAATAAATTGGGGATCGGAGGAGAAACGTACTGTAGATCGATCACACGAAAGGATTCGAACTGAAAACGAACGAGTAGAGAGATCGGGAGAAGTTTTGCTAGGGTTTGGAGAGGTTTGGAGGGAGAAGAAGAAGAAAAGAGAGAGATGGGGGAAAAAATACCTCCTTCCTCGGGCTTATTGGGGCCGCCAGGATACCAAACGACTGCTCATACGGGCGCAAGAGCCCGCATGGAACGCCGTCATTCTTCCTCATGACTTACCTGCATCTGTGCTCTCCTCATACGACCGCTTATATGACCGGCAGCGCTTGTTTAAAACACCGTCGTTCATTCTGTCTTTTTCTTCTTCTGGTCGATGGTGTGAAACGACCGCTCGGACGGGCGCATGTGCCCGTTTGGAACGCCGTCTTTGGATCTGGATTTTTCTTCATTTTCTGCAAAAGAGTTAAACGATCGCTCGAACGGACGCACACGTTTGTTTGAAACACCGTTTTTGCTCCTGTGGTCTCTGATGTTTTGCGCTGGAACCTCCGGCAGGTCATGCGACCATTCATACGACCACACGTGGTCATTTTGAATGCCGTCTTTTGATCTGTCTCTTGCGAGACTTTTCTTTTCCTTTGCTTTTCTGTGGGGTTAGTTCCAAGACAATACATAGACATATTTCTAGGTATATAAATCATCTTGCACAAGACTAGGCCTTCATTAGAACGACTCTCCCAAACTCACTTCTTCACACGGAACTTCAATCACTCTTTTATTAAAAAAAATCTTACTTGTCTACTTTATTCGCATGGGTTTCCTCCCACGAAGCGCTTGTTTTTGGTCGGATAGCTCGACCGTAATGGTAATCAGGGTGGTGCTAGAACACCGAGACCATAACTTCTGGCATTCAAAATGATGCCACCTTCTGCATAGGTCTTTAATTTCTTTTTCCTGGGGAAATGCCTTATAAAAGGATCTTTAGATGGTAAATCAAAACAAACATTTCCTTCAAACACATTTATCACAGCTTTGATAGTCCTTAGAAAAGGTCTACCAAGAATTATAGGAGCAATAGGATCTTCAGGCATATCTACTATAACAAAATCAATCATGACAGGGCCATCATTTATTTGAACTATAACTCCATGCATAATGCCTACTGCCTGAGTAAAAGTAGAATTAGCCATATTCAATATAATCTCAGTATTAGCACAAGGACCAAGATTGAGACTATCATAAACAGATTTGGGGATAGTGGAAACACTTGCCCCTAGATCACATAAAGCACTGAACTTATTAATTCCTATCTCAATCTCTATAGTAGGTTCGAAAGTATCTTCTTGCTTAGCTGGTAACTTACTGAATAACTTTTTTCTTTCCTCATCAAGTTCACGTACCTTGGCTGCAACTTGCTCAACAAAGACATTATATGCCTCATCGTTAGTTACCTCCGGTAGTGGATACTTCGTGGATATCATCCTGACAAAATCTGCAACGGTGTAATTGTATTCTGGCACATGGCTTGTGTCAAGTACCACATCTTTTGCTTCATTGCTTCTCACCATTTTAACTTCTTCAACCGGGTTAGGCTCCGGTTTACCTGCAAACTTGGCCAAAATCAAGGTTTGGCTCTCTACTATTTTTGCCACTTGTGCCTCCATATTCTTCGATCTGGCTTCAAGTTTCTGCACATCATTCGTTAGTCCAACAACCTTACCGGTCAATTGACCGAGTAAGTTATCATGATTATTTAGGATATTCTTGCAATTTTCATTCTGCTCAGTCTGGCTAGCAATAAAACTTTTAAGAGTTTCTTCAAGGGTATTTCTATTGCTACCATTAGCTCCATTAAAATTATTGGACGCTCCCCCATTATTTGGATAAGGAAGTTTAGGAGCATATCCATTATTTTTCCAATTGGGATTATAGCTATTACGAGCAATGAAATTAACATCACTAGTATCTTCATTAGTGATGGCATTGACATTTACCTCTTCTTTACCTTTCATCAAAAGGATAAGTTCTTCTAGCTTGGTTGTCAACTCTGAGCTATTTTCTTCTATGACATTCACCTTCTTGGTGGTGGTTCTCTCAACATTCCATTGGGCATGGTTCTCTTGCATATCATCTAGTATCTTCTTGACATCATCTATGGGCTTTCCCATGATTGTTCCTCCTGCAGCTGTATTAAGCATAGTTTTTGACATGTGATTTAAGCCATTATAAAACATATGAAGGATTAACCACTCCTCCATTCCATGATTGGGGAAATTTCTTATAGCTTCTTTCATTCTATCCCACGCAAGCGCTAGTGGCTCACGTTCTTCTTGCTTGAAACCTGTAATCTGAGAACATAATTGCACAATTTTTGTAGGTGGACAAAACTTAGATAAAAATTTGCTGCAACAAGCAGCCCAAGAAGTTATACTTCCTTTAGGTAAAACTAAAAGCCATTCCTTAGCTTTTCCTCTCAAAGAGAAAGGAAACAAGCGAAGTTTAAGAGCATCTGGGTCATTGACGACCCACAAGTATAGGGGATCAATCGTAGTCCTTTCGATAAAAGAGTGTCGAACCCAACGAGGGGCAGAAGGAAATGACAAGCGGTTTTTAGCAAGGTATTCTCTGCAAGTACTGAAAGTAGCGGTAACAGGTAGTTTTGATAGCAAGATAATTCATAACAAGTAACAAGTATAATAAAGTGCAGCAAGGTGGCCCAATCCTTTTTATTGCAAAGGACAAGCCAGAACGAACTCGTATAATAAGCAAAGCGTTCTCGAGGACACATGGGAATTTCATCTAGTCACTTTCATCATGTTTGTTTGATTCGCGTTCGCTACTTTCATAATTTGATATGTGGGTGGACCGGTGCTTGGGTGCTATTCTTACTTGAACAAGCCTCCCACTTATGATTACCCCCACCGCAAGCATCCGCAACTACGAAAGAAGAATTAAGATAACTCTAACCATAGCATGAAACATATGGATCCAAATCAGCCCCTTACAGAATAGCGCATAAACTAGGGTTTAAGATTCTGTCACTCTAGCAACCCATCATCTAATTACTACTCCACATTGCCTTCCCTTAGGCTCAAACATGGTGAAGTGTCATGTAGTCGACGTTCACACGACACCACTAAAGGAAGCACAACATACATAACATCAAAATATCGAACGAATACCAAATTCGGATTACTTATGACAAGACTTCTCCCATGTCCTCAAGAACAAAAGTAACTACTCACAAATCATATTCATGTTCAAGATCAGAGGGGTATTGAATAGCATTAAGGATCTGAACATATAATCTTCCACCAAATAAACCAACTAGCATCAACTACAATATGTAATCAACACTACTAGCAACCCACAGGTACCAATCTGAGGTTTTGGGACAAAGATTGAATACAAGAGATGAACTAGGGTTTGAGATGAGATGGTGCTGGTGAAGATGTTGATGAAGATTGGTCCTCCCATGATGAGAGGATCGTTGGTGATGTCGATGGCTTCAATTTCCCCCTCCCGGAGGGAAGTATCCCCGTCGGAATCGCTCCGCCGGAGAGCAAAATAGCTCCTGCCCAGGTTCCGCCTCGAGACAGCGGCGCTTAGTCCCGAAAGTCTTCTTCTGATTTTTTCTAGGGCAAATGGCTTGATATAGCAGAAGGAGGGGGCCAGAGGCCTGCCAGGGGCCCCACAAGCTCGGGGGGGGGGGGGGGGCGTGCCCAGGGGGTAGGGTGCGCCCCCCAGGCTTGTGGCTTCCTGGTGGGCCCCCTTCTGTTGATTCTTTCGCCAGTATTTTTTTATATATTCCAAAATAATTCTCCGTAAATTTTCAGGTCATTTGGAGTTGTGCAGAATAGCTATCTCTGTTTCACCCCTTTCCGGTCCAGAATTCCAGCTGCCGGCATTCTCCCTCTTCATGTGAATCTTGCAAAATAAGAGAGAAAAGGCATAAGAATTGTACCATAAAGTGAAATAATGATCAAAAACATAATAATTATTAGTAGGAAATCATGATGCAAATTGGACGTATCAGTCATAATCTTTTATGCGTGTCATGTTGCATAATTCGGTAAAATTATGTAAATGCATACCTCCATCTCCTGAAGCAGAGACTCCAAATTGATCATGTTGAACCATGGAAACTAAGTTCGGTTTAATCTCATATTCTGCAGCTGCAACATCAGGTTGTGCAATTGGTTCACGCATGAAATTGTTGCTAGGAGTAGCAAAACTCCCAAGATTACGAGCCATAGTAACTTTTTGGTATTTTCCACTAAAAGACTTGCAACAAAATAAAACTTAAACTAAAAACTGAAAGTAAAAACAAAAAACTGAAAATTAACTTTAACAAAAACTCTAAACACAAAGACTAGGAATACTAAACTCCTCCCCGGCAACGACGCCAGAAAAAGGGCTTGATATCTCCTTTTTATTGATCCAGTATTGGAACAAGAAAGGGTATCCCGCACCTATTTCCCCAGAGGTGACCCTGGGTATCGAACCCACGAGAGGAAGATCCCCTTGAAGCAATGGTCTCTAGCAAGCTTTTGCTAAAGTGTCAAATCCAGCTTTTGACCGGATCAACAAGCAAATTGTGATTCAAACACTTATAATAAAAAAGAAGGTACGGGGATGAGGTCTTAATGCTTACAGCCATGTATTGGTGTTGGGATAAAAATTGATATTAGTTTGTGCGCGGGAAGTCACCCGTCAAGAGGTGCTTGCTTCGTATCAGAATGGGGGATGTGTTCAAATAACATCTTGACCGGCACGAGTCCTGCATCAAGAATCAGTTGTCCTACCGCAGGCCCTATCCGTCTCGCGGGGTTGCCTCGATAATTAAGATAATAATATCAGACAAAAAGCTTTGGGCGTTCAATGACTACACCTCATGAATCCCCAAGGTTATGATCCATGTTACCCTACTAATCCTTACTGTCACCGGTGTTCGGTATAACACTTCACAGTCCCCTTGCTCCTAGCCTCACCGGTGCTCGATCTCCATGATCCTGGGTACCTGCAGGGATGAAGATCACGGACAAGACAAGAGAAACTTCACAAAACAATTTTATTTCACACATACAAGACGTTATGTCAAAGACTCCCAATGATCCCTTCACCGAATACCTGGGGTTGCAAGGCTCATGCCTCACCCCATACCTTACCGATCTACTCACACATCGAGATCAGATCACGAGAAGAAAACATTGAAGAACACATCTTGAGATTGATTGATTGCAATATGTCTTACAATGGATGCCTTCTGTGATGCACGATTACAGGTATGAACTAGATGGAAGAGAACTACGGTGGTGGAGATGGCTATGGAGATGCAAATGGTGGCGGCTAGGGTTTGTGGATAAAGATGATGATGAAAGGGTTGTGGTTGTGCTGGACGTTCTCCCGATGCGCTACATGTTCACATTTCGACTAGGTCCCCTTTATAAAAGTTGTTCAGGTGGATGACCTTCCTTTGGTTTCCATGCCAAACGACCGCTCATGCGAGTGCTCGTGGTGGCATGGAACGCCGTCTTCGACACTGGCGGCCTTCTGGAGCCTCTTGGTGACTTATCTCTTCTCCAATTTCCTTCCTTTCCTTTCTCCCACGTGAATTCTTCCCTTTTTAGCCCATTTCCTGTGGAAAAATATCAAAGAGAGGATTTGTGGAATCCCTCGCACTTATTAGTCATTAGTGACAATATTAGAGCGAATATCTCTCTTTTAATGAAATAATTCAGTTTAAACGAGGTTGAAATGAGTGTAAAAATATCACTCATCACTCGACAAAGACGTCCTCTGGCCAGAGCACCCTTGGGATCTTGCTTATCATGGTCCCGCCGCACTCAGCGAGCTGGGAGCCACTAGTCTTTGGCTTGACACTGAAGATCTTCAGCCACAGGCCGAAGTGCGGTTGGACACGAAGGAATGCCTCACATATAGTGATGAAGGTGGTTATATGGAGGATTGAGTTCAGGGCTAGGTGGTGGAAGTCTTGCACGTTGAAGAACAACAACCCCCTTACGAAGGGGTGCAGAGGAAACCCCAAACCTCGGACGAGGTGGGGGACGAAGACCACCCTCTCCCCTTCTTTGGGAGTAGGGATGGAGGAGTCGAAGCGGCCGGTCTCGCTTGTCACCGAGGCCCGACACTTGGCGGTGGTGGGGATGTACCCCGCTGCTACTTGTGAGATGCGTTGGGATTTTCCTCGAAGAGGAGAGGAGATGCAGTACAGTAGAGATAAGTATTTCCCTCAGTGAGAACCAAGGTTATCGAACCAGTAGGAGAATCAGGCAAAGTCTCGTGAACAACACCTGCACACACAAAAGCAAATACTTGCACCCAACGCGGGCAAGAGGATCGTCACTCCCCTTGAACTCATTACTTGCAAGGATTAAATCTTGTAGTGGTAGATAGATAAATTGCAAAACAAAATAAAAGAAATAAAATTGCAGCAAATATATTTTGGTTTTTTGTATATGATTTAAGTAGACCCGGGGGCCATAGTTTTCACTTGAGGCTTCTCTCTCGAACACATAGCATACGGTGGGTAAACAAATTACTGTTGGGCAATTGATAGAAAAGCGCATAGTTATTGATGACCCACAAGTATAGGGGATCAGTCGTACTCCTTTTGATAAGTAAGAGTGTCGAACCCAACGAGGAGCAGAAGGAAATGACAAGCGGTTTTCATCAAGGTATTCTCTGCAAGTACTGAAAGTAGCGTAACAGATAGTTTTGATAGCAAGATAATTCGTAACAAGTAACAATAGCTACAAGGTGAAGCAAGGTGGCCCAATCCTTTTTGTAGTAAAGGACAAGATGGAACGATCTCTTATATAAAGCAAAGAGTTCTCGAGGACACATGGGAATTCTCGTCTAGTCACTTTCATCATGTTTGTTTGATTCGCGTTCGCTACTTTGATAATTTGATATGTGGGTGGACCGGTGCTTGGGTGCTGTTCTTACTTGAACAAGCCTCACACTTATGATTACCCCCTATCTCAAGCATCCGCAACTACGAAAGAAGAATTAAGATAAATCTAACCATAGCATGAAACATATGGATCCAAATCAGCCCCTTACGGAATAGCGCATAAACTAGGGTTTAAGCTTCTGTCACTCTAGCAACCCATCATCTAATTACTACTCCACAATGCCTTCCCTTAGGCCCAAAGATGGTGAAGTGTCATGTAGTCGACATTCACATGACACCACTAAAGGAAGCAAAAACATACATATCATCAAAATATCGAACGAATACCAAATTGACATGATTACTTATGACAAGACTTCTCCCATGTCCTCAAGAACAAAAGTAAATACTCACAAATCATATTCATGTTCAAGATCAGAGGGGTATTGAATAGCATTAAGGATCTGAACATATAATCTTCCACCAAATAAACCAACTAGCATCAACTACAAGATGTAATCAACACTACTAGCAACCCACAGGTAGCAATCTGAGGTTTTAGGACAAAGATTGAATACAAGAGATGAACTAGGGTTTGAGATGAGATGGTGCTGGTGATGATGTTGATGAAGATTTGTCCTCCCATGATGAGGGGATCGTTGGTGATGTCGATGGCTTCGATTTCCCCCTCCCGAAGGGAAGTGTCCCCGACAGAATCTCTCCGCCGGAGAGCAAAATTGCTCCTGCCCAGGTTCCGCCTCGAGACGGCGGCACTTCATCCCGAAAGTCTTCTCTTTATTTTTGCTACGTCGAATAACCTTATATAGCTGAAGATGGGCCCTGGAGGCCTGCCAGGGGCGCCACAAGCTCGGGGGGCACGCCCCCTAGGCTTGTCGCCTCCTGGTGGGTCCCCCTCTGGTATTTCTTCAGCCAATATTTTTTATATATTCCAAAACAATTCTTCGTAAATTTTCAGGTCATTTGGAGGTGTGCAGAATAGCTATCTCTGTTGCACCCCTTTCCGGTCCAGAATTCCAGCTGCCGGCAATCTCCCTCTTCATGTGAAACTTGCAAAATAAGAGAGAGAAGGCATAAGAATTGTATCATAAAGTGAAAGAATGACCCAAAACATAATAAATAACAGTAGGAAAACATGATGCAAAATGGACGTATCAGTTATGACAATATTCAAGGCAATGATCATGTATATAGGCATCACATCCGAGACAAGTAGACCGTCTCCTGCCCGCATCTACTACTATTACTCCACCCATCGACCGCTATCCAGCATGCATCTAGGGTATTAAGTTAATAAAAATAGAGTAACGCCTTAAGCAAGATGACATGATGTAGACAAAGTAAACTCAACTAATATGAATAAACCGCATCGTTGTACCCTTAATGGAAACAATACAAATACGTGTCTTGTCCCTTTCTGTCACTGGGATATAGAGCACCGCAAGATTGAACCTATCACAAAGCACCTCTCCCATTGAAGATAAATCAATCTAGGTTGCCAAACCAAACGGATAGATCGGAGAGAAATACAAAGCTATAACAATCATGCATAATAAAGTTCAGAAAAGACGCAATTACTTCTCATGAATATTCAGATCATAAACCCTCAATCCATCGGATCCCAACAAACACACCGCAAAAGAAGATTACATCGAATAGAACTCCAAGAACACCGAGGAGAACATTGTATTGAAGATCAAAGAGAGAGAAGAAGCCATCTAGCTACTAGCTATGGACCCGTAGGTCTGTGGTGAACTACTCACTCATCATCGGAAGGCAGCAAGGATGATGTAGAAGCCCTGCGTGATCGATTCCCTCTCCGACAGAGTACCGAAAAAGGACTCCAGATGGGATCGTGGAAGAACAGAAGCTTGCGGCGGCGGAAAAGTTATTTTGGGTGGCTCTTTGTTGGTTTCCCAATATTTGAGAATCTATAGAAGTGGAATTAGGTCAGACGAAGCCTCGAGGGGCCCACAAGGCAACAGGGCGCGGCCCCTCTGGGTGCGCCGGGTTGCCTTGCCGTCTCCTCGTACATCATCTGGTCTCCTCTCGGAGCTTCTAGGGTCTCTTATGTCCAGAAAAAAATCATCAAAAAGTTTCGTAGCGTTTGGACTTCGTTTGGTACTGATTTTTTGGAAAACCAAAAACAAGCAGAAAACAACAACTGACACTGGGCACTGGGTTAATAGGTTAGTTCCCAAAAATGATATAAAATAGCATATAAATGCATATAAAACATCCAAGATTGATACTATAATAGCATGGAACAATAAAAAATTATAGATACGTTGGAGACGTATCAGCATCCGCAAGCTTAATTCCTGCTCGTCCTCGAGTAGCTAAATGATAAAAACAGAATTTTTGATGTGGAATGCTACCTAACATGTTTACCATGTAATCTCTTTAGAGTATAAATATTGAGAAACGATGAATTAACAATATCAACATAATAATACCCATGAATATAAGAAGCATAATCATTAAACTTTCAAAATATATGATCCTTAACAAATGTTATTCCCCACTCATTTTATCATTTTAGCATGGCATGACTCCGCCTTCATCGCATAAATATAAATCATGAGCACCCAGGTGTTAAACTAGGAAATTGGATCATACTTCTAACACGCTTCAGCATTTTCAACTTCATGCAATACATGAGCGTGAGCCATGGATATAGCACTATTGGTGGAATAGAATGTGGTGATAGGGATCAATAGGAGAAGTCAAAAAGGAAGAAAGTCTCGCATCAACTAGGCGGATTAACGGACTATGGAGATGTCCATCAATCAATATCAATGCGAGGAGTAGGGATTGCCATGCAACAGATGCACTAAGAGCTATAAGTGTATGAAAGCTCAAATGAAACTAAGTGGGTGTGCAATCAACTTGCTTGCTCATGAAGACCTCGGGATTTGAGGAAGCCCATCATCGGAATATACAAGCCAAGTTCTATAATGTTAAATTCCTACTAGTATATGAAAGTGACAACTCAGGAGACTCTCTATATGAAGAACATGGTGCTACTTTGAAGCATAAGTGTGGAAAAGGATAGTAACATTGCCCCTTCTCTCTTTTTCTCTCATTTTTTTTGTTGGGCTCTTTTTGGCCTCTTTTTTTCGTCCGGAGTCTCATCCCGACTTGTGGGGGAATCATAGTCTCCATCATCCTTTCCTCACTGGGACAATGCTCTAATAATGATGATCATCACACTTCTATTTACTTACAACTCGATATTACAACTCGATGAAAACTATACAGAATGACTCTATATGAATGCCTCTGGCAGTGTACCAGGATGTGCAATGATCTAGCGTAACATGTATAAAAAATGATGAACGGTGGCTGAGCCACAAATACTATGTCAGCTATATGATCATGCAAAGCAATATGACAATGAAGATGTATGTCATAAAAATGGAACGGTGGAAGTTGCATGGCAATATATCTCGGAATGGCTATGGAAATGCCATAATAGGTAGGTATGGTGGCTGTTTTGAGGAAGTTATAAGGAGACTTATGTGTGATAGAGCGTATCATATCACGGGGTTTGGATGCACCGGCGAAGTTTGCACCAACTCTCGAGGTGAGATCGGGCAATGCACGGTACCGAAGAGGCCAGCAAATTGCGGAAGGGTGAGAGTGCGTATAATCCATGGACTCACATTAGTCATAAATAACTCACATACTTATTGCAAAGCCTATTAGCCCTCGATGCAAAGTACTACTCGCATGCCCCAAGGGAGGAGGTTGGTAGGAGTTAACCATCACGCACCCCCGATTATAACAGCACTCAAGGATTTCATTTCACACCTAAAAATGCTCAAACCTCCCCACCATGCCATGACCAACACTTAGATGAGAAGTTAATTAAAAGCTTTAATACCGATATTTCTTCTAACTAATGATCATGAACCAATATCTTTTCATATTACGACATCAATATCATTAAACCATACGTTTCATATTTAGTGATCTACATGAAAGTTTTTATTATATCCCTCTTGAATACCTATCCTTATGGACTAGTATTATAACCCGTGCAAATTGCCATTACTATTTATTAGACTCTCAAAAAGATTTAAATGAAGCATGAGAGTGCAACTATTTCTTTAAAATATAACCACCGCCATGCTCTAAAAGATATAAGTAAAGCACTAGAGCAACAGCCTAGCTCAAAAGATATAAGTGAAGCTAATAGAGTATTCTAACAAATCATGAACAAATGCGTGTCCCTCTCAAAAGGTGTGTCCAGAAAAATATGATTGTGGCAAACTAAGAAGCAAACGAAGAAAAGAAAAATATGGCACAAGATGCTCCAAGTAAAACTCATATCATGTGATGAATAAAAATATAGCTCCAAGTAAGTTACCGATAGATTGTAGACGAAAGAGGGGATGCCATCCAGGGCATCCCCAAGCTTAGACACTTGGGTATTCCTTGAATATTACCTTGGGGTGCCTTGGGCATCCCCAAGCTTAGGGTCTTGCCGCGCCTTATTACTTCATCCATCGTAATCTCACCCAAAACTTGAAAACTTCAGCACACAAAACTCAATAGAAACTTCATGAGATCCGTTAGTACAATAAATCAATCATCCACTTTAGATACTATTATAAACTCATTCATAATTGTTCTTGCATAATACCTACTGTATTCTAACACTTCCATGACTTATACCCCCCGATATAATCCATAGTTTCATTAAAACAAGCACATTATGCAATAAAAACATAATCTGTCTAAAACAGAATAGTACGTAATGACAGAATATTATGTATACTTCTGTAACTCCAAAAATTTCAGATTTTTCTGACATTCTAGTAAAGACTATAAATTCCAGAACTGGGCGCAAAACTTTCTGTTTTCAAACAGCATCAATTATACTATCATCCAAATCATCCCAAAGGCATTACTTGGCACAAACACTATTAAAAGATAAAAACACAATTATAATAGTAGCTAAAATTGTGTGACACAAGAAAAATAAAAAATGCAATAAAGATAAATATTGGGTTGCCTTTCAACAAGCGTTATTGTTTTATGCCCCTAGCTAGGCATAATGCATTGTTTCTAGTATTATCATCCTTCAAATTAATTCCATAGGTAGCCCTCATAATGGATTCATATGGTGGTTTAATTCTCTTTCTAGGGAAGTGTTCCATTCCTTTCTTTAATGGGAATTGGAATCTTATATTCACTTCTTTCATACAAATAATAGCACCTATGGTTCCTAGGAAAGGCCTACCAAGTATTATAGGACAAGACGGATTGCAATCAATATCAAGCACAATGAAATCAACAGGTACATAATTTCTAATAGCAAGAATAAGCACATCATTTATTCTACCCAAAGGTTTCTTAATAGTTGAATCCGCTAAATGCAAATTAAGGGAACATTCATCCATATCGGTGAGGCCTAGCACATCACATAAAGATTTGGGTATAGTGGAAACGCTAGCACCTAAATCACATAAAGCATTACATTCATAATCTTTAATTTTTTACTTTAATAGTAGGTTCCCATTCATCATGCAATTTTCTAGGTATTGAAACCTCCAACTCTAGCTTTTCTTCATGAGCTTTTATCATAGCTTCTACAATATGTTTAGTAAAAGCTTTATTTTGTTCATAAGCATTGGGTGAATTTATCATGGATTGCAATAAGGAAATACATTCAATCAAAGAACAATTATCATAATTAAAGTCCTTGTAATCCAAAGTAGTGGGCACAATACTATTTAAAGTCTTGAACTCTCCAAACCCACTTTTATCATTTTTATCATTAAGATCATCACCCTCCGAACAATTGGGACGCCTTCTAGCTAAAGTTGACTCATCTCAAGTCCCTTTTCATCAAGTTTTATGTTACTAAATAAAGATTCAATAGGTGAGACACCAATCATTTTAATATCTTCATCATGATTACGATAAAAACCGGGTGGAATAGCTTTTTCTAAGAATTCTCGCTTAGCTCTCAACCTAGCGGTTCTCTCTTTACTTTTATTAATGGAGACATAGATAGATTTAGTAGACTCATTAATATCATGCTTTGGTGGAATTTTTTTAATTTTAAGAGTTTCCACATCATGAGCAATTCTATTCATGTTTCTAGACATTTCATCAACTTTATTCAATTTTTCTTCTACCATAGCATTAGACATCTTTTGAGAACTAATAAATTCTTTAATATTGTTCTCAAGATCAGTAGGTATCCTATTATTATTGTTATGTGAATTGCCATAGGAATTACCATAATTATTAGAGGAATTTCCAGGAAACGGTCTAGGATTAAAATTTCCTATATAAGCATTATTGTTGAAATTATTTCTAGAGATAAAATTCACATCAATAGCATCATTATTATGCTCAATCAAAGTAGATGATGGCACATCATTAGGATCAACATGAGCATTTTTACTAGCAAGCATTTTCATAATAGCATCCATTTTATCACCCAAAGTAGAGACTTCTTCGACAGAGTTTACCTTCTTACCAGTTGGAGCTCTTTCGGTATGCCATTGAGAATAGTTTGTCATAATATTATCAAGGAGTTTTGTAGCTTCTCCCAATGTAATTTCCATAAAATTACCACCTGCAGCAGAGTCTAGAAGATTTCTAGAAACAAAGTTTAGTCCCGCATAGAAATTTTGTATAATCATCCATATGCTTAAACCATGAGTGGGGCAATTTCTAATCATTAATTTCATTCTCTCCCATGCTTGTGCAACATGTTCTTGCTCAAGTTGCTTAAAATTCATTATTTGATTTCTAAGATAAATAATCTTAGCGGGAGGAAAATACTTGGCAATAAAAGCATCCTTACACTTATCCCATGAATCAATACTATTGCGAGGCAAGGATGAAAACCAAGTTTTAGCATGACCTCTTAGCGAGAATGGAAATAATTTCAACTTAATAATATCATTATCCACATCTTTTTTTCTTTTGCATATCACATAATTCAACGAAAGTATTAAGATGGGAGGCAGCATCCTCATTAGGAGTTCTAGAAAATCGTTCTTTCATAACAAGATTTAGCAAAGCAACATTAATATCATATGACTCCGCACTAGTGGCGGGAGGAGCAATTGGAGTACTAATAAAATCATTATTATTAGTATTTGAAAAGTCACACAACTTGGTGTTTTCTTGAGACATAGCGACAAAGCAAGCAAATGAGCAAACAAAAAAATTGTGTTTTTGTATTTTTTATGAGAAGTGGGGGAGATGAAAACGAGAGGCAAAGGAAAATAGAAAGACAAATAAAAAGTACAGCAAGTAGATGATAGTTTGAGTGAAGGTACTTGATAGGTTTTGATGATGTCTCCCCGGCAACGGCGCCAGAAATTCTTCTGCAAAAGAAGATTACATTGGATAGAACTCCAAGAAGATCGAGGAGAACATTGTATTGAAGATCAAAGAGAGAGAAGAAGCCATCTAGCTACTAGCTATGGACCCGTAGGTCTGTGGTGAACTACTCACGCATCATCGGTAGGCCAGCAAGGTTGATGTAGAAGCCCTCCGTGATCGATTCCCCCTCCGGCAGAGTAACAAAAAAGGCCTCCAGATGGGATCGCGGAAGAACAGAAGCTTGTGGCAGAGAAGAAGTTATTTCGGGTGGCTGTCTGTTGGTTTTCCAATATTTGAGAATCTATAGAAGTGGAATTAGGTCAGACGGAGCCTCGAGGGGCCCACAAGGCAATAGGGCGTGACCCCCTGGGCGCACCGGGTTGCCTTGCCGTCTCCTCGTACATCCTCTGGTCTCCTCCTGAAGCTTCTAGTGTCTCTTATGTCCAGAAAAAGTCATCAAAAAGTTTCGTAGCGTTTGGACTCTGTTTGGTACTGATTTTTCGGAAAACCAAAAACAAGCAGAAAACAGCAACTAGCACTGGGCACTGGGTTAATAGGTTGGTTCCCATAAATGATATAAAATAGCATATAAATGCATATAAAACATCCAAGATTGATACTATAATAGCTTGGAACAATCAAAAATTATAGATACGTTGGAGACGTATCACCCACCGCCCGGAGCTCCTCGATGGTGCCCACAGTGACATTAGAAGGCACCCACTGCTCCTTCAGCTCGGCGTCAGATGCCGGGGCTACGACCCCCTTTCCCTTACCGGCCATCGCCGGTGGAGGATGGAGAAGAGCTCGAAAGGGTTGGAAGCGTGGAAATGGATCAAAGGGCACTGGAGCTTGAGCTTTGAGCAATGGAGCAGGGGATGGAAGTGTGGGGAAAAAAGATTTACTGCCCCTATGCTTTCATAGGACAGTAAAAGGCCAAGAGTCCCCTCGTTGTGCCGAATAAATCGCTTATTCCCTACCCCGCGTGCCTTTATACCCGCATTGATAAATCAACTTGTTGATGATATCCCTTAAAACCGGGGCACGATCTCCACATTGATGAGACATGCCAATGAAAGGTTGCCTCTGGCCACGATATGTGATAACTGATTCAACCCCATGACAGGTCGTGGTGGTTCGATAAAGATGTCAGGGTTTGAACCTTCTCACTGGTTGTATCTACGTGACAAGTCTTTGAGACTAAGTTACCTAGAAGACCTCGGACGTGTGTAAGCGCCTTCGTAGAAAGGACTCTGAGACCTCTCCATCGAGGATAAGGTTTAAAACACATGGTCATCAGGGTCAACTGTAAAAGGAGACCCGATAAATTCATAAGCCGCTGAATACTTCGAATTCAAGCACGAACTGATAAAGGAGGAACTCGCCTGCCAAGCCGAAGACGCTAAGACCGAAGCCATTCCGAGGAGGGGGCTGCAGTCTTCGGCTTCTAAGACCAATTCAGGGTCTACTGATGGTGTCCTGGACTAAGGGGTGCTAACATGTACGGCCCATAGTCCATGGGCCGGGCTAATGGCCCGCCGTTCACTAAAAGGAAGGACTACCGAAGCCACAAATCTCGGCGTGATCAAGATGGAAACCTCCGAAGACTTGGCATGTACTTCAAGGATTGCTCTGTAGCCGGCGTATGGACAATCGAACATGTGTATAACCTAGGTACCACCGGTGCATATATAAGCCCTGGGGTTTAGTCTTTAGAGGCACGATTATCAGCCTTAGGGTTTAGAACACAATCATACGATCTCGAGGTAGATCATCTTGTACTCCGTACCCCATCACATCAATAAAATCAAAGCAGGACATAGGGCTTTACCTCTTCAAGAGGGCCCGAACCTGGGTAAACATCATCTCCCTTCGTCTCCTATTACCATTGTTCCTAGACCTACAGCTCAGGACCCCCAACCCGAGATCCTCCGGTTTTAGCTCCGACACCAAGGTAATGATGCTATTTGGGTTGTGGTGGACATGCTCACATAAGTGGCTCACTTCATCCCCGTACGGACCACGTATCAAGCAGACCAGCTGGTGCAGCTTTATATGTCTAGAATTGTCAGTCTGCATGGAGTACCAAAGACTATCACATCAGACAGAGGGTCCCTGTTCACCTCCGCATTCTGGTTACGTCTGCACCAAGCTCTGGGAACTGCCTTGAAGCATAGCACCGCCCTATCATCCGCAGACAGATGGACAAACCAAATGCATGAATCAAATACTAGAAGATATGCTCCGGTCCTGTGCTCTCGCTTATGGAGGCAAATGGGAAGACAGTCTTCCTTATGCGGAGTTCTCATATAACAACAGTTATCAGGCAAGCCTCAAGATTTCACCATTTGAAGCATTATACAGGCGTAAGTGTCACACCCCTTTGAACTGATCACAGACAGGAGATAGTCGGATCTTTGGTACAGATTTGATGCTCGAGGCTGAAAAGCAAGTAAAGGAAATTCAGGATCATTTGCAGGCAGCTAAGTCCCATCAGAAAAGTTATTACGATCCCAAGCATCGGGAAGTAAGTTTCGAACCCGGCAAGTATGCATATTTACGAGTGACCCCGATGAAAGGAGTAAAGAGATTTCATACTCAGGGAAAGCTCGCACCGAGATACATTGGACCATTTCCAGTAGTAGCCCAAATCGCTAGAGTGGCCTATCAGTTGGAGTTACCGCCGAAACTATCCGAGGTTCACAATGTTTTCCATATATCCTAGTTGTAGAAATGCATCACACCGCCAGCTAAGAAAACAGACATGGCATAATTAGAGTTAATGAAGGATTTGACCTACAGGGAAAGTCTCATTAGAATTCTGGATGAAATGGAAAGGATCCCCCGGAGTAAGGCAATTAAGTTTTACAAAGCACAGTGGGAGCATCACACAGAAGACGAGGCTACCTGGGAAAGAGAGGATTTCTTGAGAACGACATATCCGTACTTGTTCCCTGAGCAGCCGAATCTCGAGGACGAGATTCATCCTAAGGGGGGAAGGTTTGTGAGACCCTAGTTTTTGCAACCTTTTCTTTTTCTGGTTATTTCAAATTTGCCTTTTCATTTGAGTTCTTCTGTCAACTCTTTTGGACTTAGCACTTGGAAATATTTTTGGCTTTCCCTTCCAAGTGAATTCTAATACCGAAGATCATCTCAAAGCATTGTCCCACACTTTCCATCCCAAGCCACAATTTTCTTTTCAATGAATATTCATTTTCTTCCTCAGGAATATTCATTTCTTCCTTCTATTGTGAAGCAAACTTCATTTCTGCTTCACATTAATTCACCAAATAAATCCCACTGGTCCTTGGCATCATATCTCTTCTCAATATCCAAAAATATACCATGGCCAAATACAAAAAAATTTCTAGAAAATTCAGTTTAGCTTCTGGATAGAATTGTCAGGTTGTGAAGCAACTATATTTTTCCAGCATCCATTGTGGCTGAATTTTTACCACTTAAGCACCCTCTTAATTGATCACCCTCCACCAAATTTCAGTCAAAACCACCCAGCCAATCTCTCCCAACATTCAGTCAAAGTTTCAGTCTAGAAACCTTGCAGCAAGCTCCTGTCTCACTCCTTCCAGCTTTAATCGAGCCAAGGCCACATAGAGGCTCCAGGATGAAAGGACTACACCATGGACAAGGTTTGTGAGGCTAGAGCGTGCTGCGTGGACCAGTGCACGTGGTGACCGTGCGGCTGGGTGGTGCCTGGCATGCCTTCAGCGTGCTCTGGGCATCGGGCGCTCGCTGCCGCCGTCCAAACGCCGCGCTCGCGCCACTGTAGCTCGCCGCAGCACCACCCTACCTCTCATGCATCCATGTGGCCCCGACCAAACCCCTCCCGACGCTGGTAAGCTGCTCGCCGGAAGCGGACACAGCTCGGCCACGGGGGTATAGTGACCCAAAGTGGCCGATTTGCCCCACTTAGTGTGCCTGCAGCCTCGCCAGCGCTCTGCATCTCCACTACTCCTCCCTCCATTCCTTTCACCGCTCTTGCTTGAGTCACAGGCGGCGTCAGAGCTCCGGCAGCTTCCCCATGGTGGCGTCCGAAGCTCGGCATCTCCATTCGCTATAAATAGCGCCCTCCCCAGCTCTTCTCCTCATCGCAGTCGCTTCCACTGGCCACAAATTGATCGTAGACGCCCGGGGCAAGGCCAGGAGGGCCTCTAGCCTCAGATCCTTGCCGGAGCTCCGTCGTGGATCCCCACGGCCGTAGCTCGCCTCCGATCCTCCTCCGCCTCTGCAACCTCTTCCATCGAGTCCCCCTTGCACTCCTGAGAAAGCTTCGGTGGTCGGTTGGTCGAATTGGCGCCGGGAACGCCAACTCCGACAAGCTCCGCCGCCTGCCGTCTCTAGAGAAGAAGCTAGACTCTCCGTTCGTCCACCTCGGGTCGTGCTGCGGGTACGTACATGTTCCTCTCGTCATCCTGGATCCATTCTGCCCATCTCCGACGACCGACGTGGCCTCCTCGCCGGAGAATCATCGCCGGCAACGCCGCCCTCCTCTGTTTCCCCCTCTCTCTCTCACTGTTAAACCTGACGACGTGACCCACCCGTCAATCTCTCTCCCTTCCCCGAAACATTTTCTAGTGAAGGCGCCCGCGAGTAATATGCCTTCGACGTGGCCTTCTCTGGAAATTTGATTTAGTTCATTTAAATCCAGATTTTGACCAGAACTTTAACCAACTCCCATTTTTAAATCATAAGTCCAAATGAGTTAAAACTTTTTGCTATAGTTTTGTATTGAGCTCTTCTTTCTGTTGGCAAAGTTTGGTAATTTTTGTTGCTGTCTAGAATTTCTGGCAGAAGGAAATTCATTATGTGACATTTCTTTTTGTCATTTAATTTTTTTCCAGAAGAAAGTAACTTTGTTGGAGAAGGCCAGGAGCATTGTGACACTCCTCTGGATCAAGGCAAGCCACATCACCCACTTGCATGATGGCATTGCAATAGCCATGGTTTTCACTTGAATATTTGAATTATTAATTGCATATTTTCCTAAGTGAGGATATAATGAGTATACTTGCTCCTTTCATGTTCATATGCATCCAGCATGTTAAATGATAACTTGTTAGTGTTAGTATTCATATGCTCAATTCCTGCATTTATTTTCTATGCTAGTAGAAATGATATGATCACACGAGTTGTTATTTTCTTAATTTTATTTTTCTATGGCTTAGATCATTATTATTCAAGTTGAATTTTTTAATAATTAAACTTGAACCAATCTATTGACCAAGTCATAGTGCCACCGAATCGAGCTCACCAGTGCAGCCACATTTGCCTGGATGGGGAGGCCCTAACTTGGCCTATTGTCGTGCCTCTTATCGCTATGTCCAACGAGGGAAGGTTATATGTGCGTGTTACCCTGGCCCGGTAGGCGGCTATAACCTTGTGAGCCCAAGTTATATGGTACCAAGGTCCCCGTTTGGGACAGTTTTGTTTAGGCCACGCGGTGGCAGGATGTCACGCGGTGACATCGGGGACACCCATGACATGACCCAAAAGGGGTATGTCGGAGTGGTCGTAAGAGTGCCACGCAATAGATCGGTTTTGTTAGAGCAGCACCAGTCCACCCGAATGGGAATATGTACAAAAGTACGAGGCCAGGAGCTTCATAGTGTGGGTAAAGTGCGCGACCTCTGCAGAGTGTAAAATCTATTTGAATAGCCGCGTCCTCGGTTATGGACATAGTTCGTACTAGGTCACACTATGGATCAACAGTAAATATTGATAAACTTATCATAAAAAGCTTCGATCTCAAGTTGTTCTCAAGAAGAAGTTGGTTGACCCTTATGTGGTCATGCGATGATCACGGGCATGAATAAGTTTGATCTTTATGTGGTCATGAGATGATCACGGGTATGAGTAAGTTGGTCCATGAGACCTTAAACGTAACTTTCATTCTTGTTGATGCTCTAGTGGTAATATACTTCATCATAAATGATAAATTTGTAAATGCTATGCTATTGTTTGTCTTGATAGCTTTGGTTACTGTGAGGTTGCGAGTACATTCAAAGTACTCACCTGGCTTATCATGCCAGATGCAGGAGAAGCTGTGCATGGAGTTGATGCTGACTCGTACTTCGCGAACTAGGACGTGTCCCAGCAGTGTCCCTATGGAATGGAGTTCCACTACCCCGTTGTTCCGCCGCCGCATAGTTTCTGTTACTAGTATCGAGGCCCTGGAGTTGTTCCATAAATATTGTACATATTGTAGCCGCACTTGATGTGCCGCTTGGCCTCGCTTTCTTATGTAACCATCGAACCTTTGTACCTGTAATATATCAATAAAGTGGTTGTTTCTGTTCCAAGTTGTTATGTGTTGCCAGAAGACATGATCTTTGGGTTGGCAACACAGGTAAACCGGTCGCTCTGAGCCAAGGTGCCACATTTTCGGTGTCTTTACTCGGGTTACGTTCGTTGTTTTTTTGGTTCTTTAACTTAAAAACTATTTGTTTTTTCAAAATCATTCTTTTTCAAATTCACGAGCATTTTTAAAATTTGTGATTTTTTTTATTTTTGAATTTTCTAAATCCATAAATACTTTTTAAATTCATGACCATTTTCTGAATTCGTGAACATTTTTAAAATTTGCAAACATTTTGCCAAATTCACTAATATTTTTAAAATTCATCAATATTTTTAAATTAACAAAAGAAATCAAATCCGTGAATAATAGTTTTTAAATTTGTGAATATTTTTAAAAAATTGTGAACTTTTCCAAAAGTTGTTAAAAAATTGAATACATGAACATTTTGAAAATTGTGTTTTTTAATACAAAATCTGCAAATATATTTTTGATTTCGCAAAAAAATTCAAATCTAGAAAAAAGGATAGCCGAGCCTTTTTCCAGAGCCAGCAGTAGCAAGCGCACAAAACTGCTAAGCAAAGGAAGGACCAACGAACGAACCAAAAAATGAACGAGACGGGAGAGCAACCAACTTGGAAAAATCCTATTTTGGCAGCGAACCGCGAAAGCATGCACAAGCATTGTTGTGCAAACCGACTTAGAGCAACTCTAATCGATCCCTTAAAAGGTTTTAGAGAAGTAAATTTCACTTTTCCTCCTCTAACCAATCCCTTATAACAATTAGAGGAGGAAATTTTATACTCATCCTCCCACCTATGGAGCAAAACATGTTTGCCTCCATTCTCGCCCACCGATGTGTCCCGCTCGGCCGCATCCACTCCGGCGCCGCCCTCCTTGCATCCGTCGGACACCGCAGACTTCTCGCCGCCAAATTCCGAAGGGGTTCCGACGATTTTTTTTCTTGTTTTTTTTTCCTTTCCATCGTCTCCGGCAACGGAGGTGCTCCTCCTCCTCGTCCCTAGCCCGGCGGCGCTCCTCCCGTAGTCGGAGTCGGCGAGGCCACGATGAAGGAGGCACACTCACCGGCTCTTGAGCCGCACGAAGGCGTCCACGGCCACATTATTAATGCAGAGGCCAAACGGTATTCCTTAAAAAAAACTCTTAAAACCCGGTTTGTGGTTGCCGCGTTACTCATGATCAATTGTCAAAAAATAGCTACAAAAGCAGAGAAAAGTTGGTTAAGTAAACAGAAAAAAGATAGAGCTGGTTTAAAATCTGGATAACTAAATATGTGACCGTTTTCGCATAAAGAACGTAAATGATAGAAATCTGATGTGAAATTTTTAGCGCTAAAAATCTGACTACCAGATTTAATAGATAAAACTACCATGCGAAAACAGATAAAATTGCCATGTTCTACATTGAATATTGCAATGCAGCGTAAAAATCAACAAAAAAATTGCCATGCGTTTGATCGGGATCCGACGTACCTGACTGCGTCGGTTTTTTAACCCTGAACATTGGACGTCAAATTTATATTGAAGTCCAAAAAAGTGACTTTATAACTTCCTAGCAGTAGAATAGCTATGGCGGGGCCAGATTTTTTTGAGTGGGTCACATGCCTGATAACATCTTTAAACATGCATGGCCCCTTTGTCAAGAACACGAACTAGATGGAATTTGCTCTTAGCGATGTAGGCTTCCATCTTTGGTTTGCGGAGACGTGCTCACAAGCCTAGCTGGTTTACATAGTAAACCAGCACCTTAGAGAGTGAAATCACTAATTAAAAGGCATTCTTTGTAAAGGTCACTCCCACCTTCTCAAGTTGCGACAATTGGCGCACTGCATGTGCGCTACCTGTCGCAACCTGGGACTTTTCTTTTTTTCATAGATTCGTTTATTCAAAACGATTTATCTCTTAAACTGTGCGTCCAAATCGCTAACCGTTTTCACGATTTCTCGCGTCGAGATCTTTGAAATTAGATCCCATGTTAATAGGTTTCGATAAACTTTTTTTCATGAGAAAAAGGTAAATCCATAAAGAAAAAAAAACCTGAGCCAGAAACACAATTGTTTTTTTTTTCATTTTTTCCTCTTTCCGATAGGCACAGTTGTGCCTTTTGCGGAAGCAAATTTGTGCCTCCTCGCAAAGCAAATCTGTGCCTCTCGCAGATGAAAAAACGGGTTCTTTTTCCTTTTCGTAAGGCACAGTTGTGCCTCTCACGGAATCAAACCTGTGCCTCCACAAGAAGCAAATCTGTGCCTCGTGGAATAAAAAAAATGTTTTTGTGCCTCTCGCAGAAGCAAACCTGTGCCTCCCTGAGAAGCAAATTTGTGCCTCTCGCAAAAGAAAAAAAGCGCGCTTTTCACTTTTCCGAGAGGCCCAATTGTGCCTCTCGCGGAAGCAAACATGTGCCTCCACGAGAAACAAATCTGTGCCTCTCACGGAAGAAAAAAAAACACATTTTTTTCCTTTTCCGAGGGCACAATTGTGCTTCTTGCGGAAGCAAACCTATATCTTGATGAGAAGCAAATCAGTGCCTCTCGCAGAAGAAAAAAAATACGCGCTTTTCACGCCAAAAAAATTCAATTTTTTGTCTAAAACCTAGGGAAAACCGAGCAAAAACCAAAAAGCCAAAACCCGAAAAAAATCCATCTAAAACACGGAATCACGTACAAAAAGTTAAAAATATCTCAAGGAAGCGCCCAACACGTGACACGTGGCGGTGGCTAAGACCGCAAGGTGGCACGTTCTCAGCCCACCAAAAGTGTCCCTTGAGGGGCTCCCCTAAGGGGTAGCCCTCAGTTAGTTGTTCTCCTTAGAGAGAGGGCCTATACAGGCGCAAGAGCTATACCTCGCTTATAGCGAAAATAATTCTCGTTTCAATGAAGGTTTTTTCTCCTTTCTGTGCCATCCCGTTTACTGTTTTTTTGTTCGCCCTTTCTCTTTCGCTCCATCGTTCACGAGTTGTTCTCTAGTTCTCATCCAATTTTCTTCTTCTTCTTTCTTGATTTTCAGTTTACTTTGTTTCTCAAGGATTTCTATGTTTTTTTTTTGCTTTCCTTTTTGTTTCATTGGTTTTCTCTGTATTTTTCTCGGGTATCACACGCATTTTTCTTTCTTCCTTTTTCCTACGATTTCTTTGTTCATTTTTAACTTCTCGGTTTTCACATATTATTTCTTTTCATTCTTTTTTAATGGTTTTGCCTTTTACTTTTTGGTTTTATTTTGTTTCTTTTTCCGTTTTTCATTCTTTTTTTTTACGTTTTTCTTTAGTTTAATTTTTTGTTTTCTTTTAAGTTTGATTTCTTTTTTTTTCTTCTTTTTATTTTCATTGTTTTTTTTTGTTTCATTTGGTTTTCAATCTGCATTTTTCATATACGTCCAGAACTTTTTTTAATACACCTTTAACATTTTACAAATACAATTTTAAAATTTTCTTAATATATGGTGAATATTTTTATATACACAATTTTAATATTTTTTCAAATGCTTGATTAACATTTTTTAAATACAAGATTAACATTTTGTTAATACATGGTCATCATTTTTTCTATACACATTTTAACATTTTCAAATGCTTGATTAACTTTTTTCAAATAAAATATGAACATTCTTTTCATACATGGTCAACATTTTTTATATACACATTTAACATTTTTCAAATGCTTGATTAAAAAAAATTCAAATACTTTTTTAACATTTTTGTTTCAAATGCTTCATTAACATTTTCTAAATATATGATTAACTTTTATCACATACATTATATATATTTTTGTAAACGTTTTTTTTGTATGCATGAGATACATTTTCTTTATACACATTTAACAATTTTCAAATGCTTGGTTAACCGTTTTTTAAAACATGGTCAACATTTTTTCTATACACATTTTTAACATTTTCTCAAATAAAAGATTAATTTTTTTGAATACATGGTCAACATTTTTTTCTATACACATTTTTAACTGTTTGATTAACATTTTTCTAATTGAAGTTTGGCATTTTTTTAATTCATGGTCAATATTTTTATATACACATTTAATTTTTTTTCAAATGCTTGATTAACATTTTTCAAATACTTTTTAAACATTTTTCAAATGCTTGATTAACTTTTTTTTAATACATGATCAACTTTTTTCACACATATTGTCTATTTTTTGTATACATTTTTTTCGTATACATGAGAAATATTTTCTTTATACATATTTCACATTTTTCAAATGCTTAGTTAACATTTTTTCAAATGATTGGTTATCATCGGTAGGGCACCAGGATTGATGTAGAAGCCCTCCGTGATCGATTCCCCCTCCGGCAGAGTACCGGAAAAGGCCTCCAGATGGGATCGCGGAAGAACAGAAGCTTGCGGCAGCGAAAAAGTTATTTCGGGTGGCTCTCTGTTGGTTTCCCAATATTTGAGAATTTATAGAAGTGGAATTAGGGCAGACGGAGCGACGTGGGGCGCCCTGTTGCCTTGCCGTCTCCTCGTTTGTCGTCTGGTCTCCTCTCGAAGCTTCTAGGGTCTCTTATGTCCAGAAAAAAAACGTCAAAGAGTTTCATAGCGTTTGGACTCCGTTTGGTACTAATTTTCTGGAAAACCAAAAACAGGCAAAAAACAACAACTGGCAATAGGCACTGGGTTAATAGGTTAGTTCCCAAAAATGATATAAAATTGCATATTAAAGCATATAAAGTATCCAAGATTGATAATATAATAGCATGAAAGAATAAAAAATTATAGATACGTCAGAGACGTATCACTCGCCATGCCAAAAATCGGCTCTACCTTCACAAGCTTCTCGGTAAAACGGCATATGAGCTACTCACCGGTAACAAACCCCAAGTTGGATACTTTCGAGTATTTGGCTCTAAGTGTTACATTCTTGATAAGCATCATCGTTCAAAATTTGCTCCTAAATCTCATGAAGGTAGATGAAGCCCTCGAAGACCCGGATTGGGTGAATGCTATGCATGAAGAACTAAACAACTTCGAGAGGAACAAAGTGTGGACATTGGTTGAGAAGCCCAAAGATGAGCAAAACGTCATCGGAACCAAATGGGTGTTTCGTAACAACCAAGATGAGGATGGACAAGTTGTACGCAATAAGGCTTGCCTAGTGGCTCAAGGCTACACTCAAGTCGAAGGTATGGACTATGGTGAGACCTATGCCCCCGCTGCTAGACTTGAGTCCATTCGCATTCTTCTTGCTTATGCCAATCACCATGTCGCATGGACGGTCGTACGAAGCTTCGACCAGAGAGAGCAAAGGGAATAGAACAAAAGACAGTCTTCCATACGGGCGCTCGCGCTCGTATGACTGCCCGTATGAAGTCCTGCCCCGAACGGTTTTTGCCTCCAGAGAGATCGACGGCCTTTCATACGAGCGCTCGCGCCCGTATGGGCGGTCGTCCCTGTTATGGAAACCCTAGATCGTCTGATTTGAACGCGAGACGGCGTTCCATATGAGCGGCCCCGCTCGTATGGGCGGTCGTATGGCGTGAAATTTCATATATGTAGCCACCGGCGCAAGGGCATCTTCTTCTTCCTCCCCATTGCGCCCACACCTCTCACATCTCTCTCAAACCCTAACAAAAATCCTCCAAAACCCCCGTTTCTTCACGGATTTCGTTCGTTTGATCCGTGCATCTTCATCCTCGGCAAGTTTCTCCTCTGATCCATGCACTGGTATCGTTACATGCTATACAAACGTTTTTTACCCCCTTTCCGCGACAGAGTTTTAAACCATCGCCTTGCCTGTGTGTGCGATAGGGGGGGTCTATCCCACACGATCCAGAAAACGTCTGCGATAGGGCGGCCCGCTGCTGACGATTTTCGCAAAGTAATCATATGCGAAGTCGCGGACTATCCCACATGTTAGAGACCGGCACTACGTATGTGATCCGCGAGACATCCGACACGATTACGTAGATATCCACGAGTGCAAAAGGTTGATATCACAAACATTTATTTCAACTGGTTTGTTTGCGATACGTACACTATCACATACAGTTCAAAACTATAAAATGTGTGCGATGTCTCCACTATCGCCAACGTGTCCATTTCATAAGTGTGTGCGATAGGTATACCTATCACACACGGTCTCCAAATGTGAACTATCTTCTTTTTATCCGATATTACACACGCATACAGGTTTGACAAGTTTGTGGTATTACCAAGAATCGCACACACTGATCATACGAAAACGTGTGTGATACTTACGGCAATCCCACACGCGTATGAGAATAAACCGTGCGTTCGACCGCTGAGTATCGCATACGTTTTCCGTGAAAGAACCGTGTGTTCTTTATTTTACCATCGCACACACTGTTTTCTATCTAACCGTGTGTACGGTGTTTAATTCCCTGCTGTTTAATTTTATTTTTGCCTGTAATTTATTATTTGAATTGAAAATTTTCAAATTTTGAATTATGAAGTGCGGAATTCAAATATTTCATATTCTCATCACAATGGTTCAACAACCAATCCATAAATCAAAATCTCAGTACAATATGTTCGGTAATTACAGAATTAGGTAGCAGATTAACTATGATGAACCACAATATTTAGAGGCGGTAAAGGTGAAGAGAGAAGTGTAAATCATTTTGGCTGCTGATAGTGTTGAAGAAGTGGAATGCCCATAATGTGCCCTCCTCCATGCCAAAGGCACGCACAACTTTTGTCCAACCCCTTGTGACGATCGCCCGCCCATCCTTCACCGCCTTCAGGAAGACTTCTAGACCATTATCATGGTAGTATGAATTATATACTTTAACCTTAGTTGCCTCCACTCTAGTCATGTAGTTTGCAAGGTAATCATGAGTAAATTGCTTCGGAAACCATTGAAAAGAGAAAACTTTCAGATATTCATGTCTAAAAGAGTAACTCGTTGTGGGCAGGGGAAAAAGGCAACCGATTACTTACCATCCTAAGGTTCACTGTTGTCTCGGATAAAGTGTAAATAAAGAGTTTAATTCCCATCACCCGTCTCTTTCGCCTAACAATCTTTCTTAGTTTCCTCACTTGACGCTTGTTCATGAATATCTCATTGCCCCATACGCAAAAGGGGTCAAAGCGTGGATCAGTATCGCTGATATATGTACCTACAAGCAACCAGTAAATGTTAGAAGCTAAACTGCAATTGAACAACTGATGTAAAATACTATAAGACATGGGATGCAACTAACCTCGACGGCAAACAACAGCATTGCCCATTGCGGCCCTGCGTAAGAGTGCATGAAAAGGCATGTTAACTACATCAACCTAAAATAGCAAATGGTAATAAAACGACAGCATCTCTAGTGATATCTTCATTGCGAAGAGTAGCACGGTAGCAAAGGGACAGATTAAAAAATGGATAGAACTGTTTGCTACAACATGCTTAAGAGCAACCTAAGTCAGGCATTGTAAGTTTGTAACTGGTATTGGTGAAATTGAACGGGACAGTTCATACTTGAACATCACAGTGTACATTACTAAAATAAACAAGGCACATGTTAACTACAGACAACCTAATATAGCCATTGAAACTGGTACTGATGAAATTGAAATTGACAGAGTTAAACATCGCAAGGCAAGTGTTGCTAGAGCAGAGAATGGCCCAGTTGTCTATAAAAAGGTAGGGAAAATAGCTAAGATGGGTTAGGCGTGTTTACTACAACATGCTTAATACATCAACCGTACAAAACATAGCCATTGCAACTGGTATTGGTAAAATTGAACTGGACAGTTTCTACTTGGTAAATCCCAAGGTTAGTTGCTAGGGCACTTCATCTGGGCCAGAGCCCGCCCCAAGTCGGCGGCGGCGGAGGCAAGGTGTTCCTCCGAGTCAAAGTGTGGATCAGTGCCGCTGACATGTGTACCTACAAGAAGCAAGTAAATGCTACAAGCTAAACTGCAATTGCACAAATGATGTAAAATACTATAAGACATTGGGATGGAACTAACCTTGACGGTAAACAACAACATTTCCCATGGTGGCCCTGTGTAAATACATGGAAAGGCATGTTAACTACAATAGGCTTAACATCCACCAAAAAGAGCAAATGGTAATTGTCGGTTCTAAGTCCGGCATATCTCGTAGTAGGGATCCTAAGCTAGGCGTCTTGGAGCGATGGTAACATGGACACAGGATTTTACCCAGGTTCGGGCTCTCTCGAAGAGATAATACCCTACGTCCTCCTTTTGATTGTATACATATGGGGTGTAGTACATAGTACATGTATCTACCACGAGATTGTTCTAATGAATATGAGTTGTTCTATTGACTAGCCTGGCCTCGGTTTATATATGCACCGGAGGCCTAGGGTTTAGGAGAGTCCTCGTCTTGGGCGCCAAGTCTTGTGGAATCTTCCTTGTATTCGTCATGGACTGCCCGAAGTGGCCCATGAGTGAACCGCCATGGGGGTCCTTGGCCCGATCCACCTGGTCGGGAGACGACGTGATGAGTATCCCCTAGTCCAGGACACCATCAGTAGCCCCCTGAACCGGTCTTCAAGTTGGGGACGCTCCTCGGTTCTTCCGAATTGTTCTTCGTCTTCGGTCGCCGGTCTTGAAAACTGGTTCAACAAATATTCTCATCTCCGATCTTGAGGATCGCCGAGGAGTAGTCGAAGAGTTGACACGTCGGGCATCCGAGGAGCCCCTTTAGGTTCTTGGCCTTTATCAATGCTTTGTTATTTTTTACGCCACACCTCGGGTTCGAAGTTTTTCCCGGGTGGCGGTGTCCTCTTGCAGCCGAGCTCCAATGTCGGACTGCATCCGAGGTGTCTTTTTGCAGCTGAGCTCCGACGCCGGTCTACATCCAAGGTGTCTTTTTGCAGCCGAGCTCCAACGACGGTCTGCATCTGAGGCGTCATAGATTACCTCGGTTTTAAAAAAGTTGAAGGAGTTCAGCCGAGCTTAATGCCGGAAATGTCCTCTAGGGAGCCAGCCACTTGCATCCAAGGTCTATGCCGGACTGCTTCCGAGGTGGTGCACCACCTCGGCCGTGGGCTGATTTTTGCATGTTTTTTTTTCAATTGGTGCAATTTATTCTCTGCCGAGATATATAGCCAGTAGCCCTCAAGGTGTGTGTCGGCCAAAAATCCGAGATGCACCTGAAGGAAAACATAAAACCGCTGATCCCAGTAGCCCCTGAGACTCAGGTCAATTCGCAAAATAGGCCTGAGGATCAACTCCTAGCTCGGCATCATACTTAGGAACAGAAACACGGTGTGCAGTAGTTCCCGAGACTCAAGTTGGGTGTGGCCGACCAACCTGAGGATCGTAATCTCCTCGGAAACTATTTTGCACTTTTAATTTCCCTGCATTGAATCGTCAAATGCAGTAGCCCCCGAGCCACTGGTCGGGTGGGAACACCAGATTAGGGGATCGATGTACCTCTTTAGTTGCTTTTAATTTGAGAAGCGCGAAGCCAAGTAGCCCCCGAGCCTTAATTTGGGCAAGGGTGGCCGAATTAAGGATCGATATCCGAGGTAAATTGACTTTAATCACAATTTATGTGTAATGATTCTATGTATCCAAGTACTTTACATCATTAATGTTCGGATCCGCATTGTACAAAACTTTGTTGACCGACCATCAGCTTCAACCTCCTCGGCCAGTAGCTAAGGAGTGTTTCTCCTACTTTATAAAGCCTTTATAAGGGCAAAGATTTACGGCAAACAAGGCAATCTGGCCATATGGTTTTATAAACAAAGGTACGCGGAGAGATATGTTATATTACTATTTAACGTAAGAAACATCTTCTGGGAAAAATAGTTCCTTTATAGGTTCCTTTTCGCAGGTTATCATGTTGACCATGATCGTGAAACCTCAACTCCGATCAATGTGGGAGGAAAATATTGAGGATTTAGTTTGGGAAAAGTTCCCGAACTCTGTGGCCTTTAATGAACCAAAATTTTCA
Organism: Elymus sibiricus; assembly: GCA_039707655.1. Lineage (NCBI taxonomy): Eukaryota > Viridiplantae > Streptophyta > Magnoliopsida > Poales > Poaceae > Elymus > Elymus sibiricus. The sequence continues at coordinate 111,571,342 of CM077670.1, forward strand.
CTTTCGTCGTTGCCGACCAATTATATTCTTAAGATGGCTAGCTTTCGGCTTCACCCAGTCTGAGGTACTAGCCCGGATGACCCGGAAGTAACAATCACAGAGGTGCTCCCTTTACCCCCTAGCCGAACAATCGGGAACGTAAGGGGTAAGCACGGGAGCCAGGCAACCCAGCTTGGCCAAAATCTTAAGTCGAATTGATGCATATTTATGGCTTTATAACGATGATTACGGAAGGCAGCACTCGTATATTGAATACAAACGCTTTTATGCTATATGCTATTTTGACTCCTTTGTGACCATTTATCATTTGAGAGTGGCCCATCGTCGGCTTCTACCCCTTTGTAGATACTACGCAGGGTGTTTCCGCAGTAACAAGGCAACCCTTAGCCGACGTCTCGGTGCCCGGAGGTGGTTGTGTTAGCGGAAACGAGGCAATCACATATCCAGGCTTTATAACTTTCACTTAGCCATAGGAGCTTAAAGTTGGGAGGCCAGTTACTAGCCCCCGGTTAGTGTTCGGCGTCAGCCGAGGTCAAGCCATTAACACTTCGGCCAATTTTATGAAAGGCCCACGGGGTAACCTCTATTGATCTATAGTTTGACACAGTCATCGGATCGCTGACCAGTTTGCGCTCATTGTGACAGTCAGTTTTCGGCTTCCACTCAGGTACTTGACCAGTTAAATCGGAAGTACAATCACAGTGGTTCTCCCTTTGCACACTTAGCCGAACAAAGCGGAACGTAGGAGGCAAGCACAGGAGCCGGGCAACCCAACTATTGACCGAAGACACAATTCAAAACTGATGCATATAAAGCAATATCCGAGAACGTTTTGCCGAGGACTCCTCGGAGTACCTTGGCTTTTGGTGGGTTCGGCTCTAGTCGCAGCCCCCCGTTGATATTGCCGATGCTTTAAAGGCATCCGACATTGTATTGTAAGAGTTATGCTGGAGACACACAGTATCCCCCGAGACTTAGGTTGGGTGTGGCCGACCAACCTGAGGAACGAATCTCCTCGGGAACTAGTCCAGATGTCATGTGCGTTTCGCCAACGCCGAGGTGTAGGTCGGCAGGAAAGATGCCGAGCTGCGGGTCGGAAAAGATCTCCCGAGCTGAATTATTACGCAGGGCACCTCGGTCATATGGATGTCCCGCCTCCTGAAAGAAAAACATACAAATAGCTTAAAAGTGCCATAAGCTTGAAAAGCCAAAAAACTTATGTAAAAACTTGAAGTCCGAACTAAATCAAGTTTTTGGTGCCAATCCAAAAATTGGTCTTAAAATAAATTTTTCCTTCCGTCGTGCTTTAACATGACACATCCGATCTCTAAACTTCAAGTAGGTCAGCCTTCGGCTTCAACCTCCATATCCCGAAGGCGGAGTGCTTCTCAGAGGCCAATTTAGCGAACTAAACTCGAGTGGCTTTAGAGAGAAACCAGGCTATACGGCTATTGACCATACACTCGAGTTGAAAAAGGAGTGTTAGAATAAGACTTTGCAACGACTTAGAAGAAAAAATATTTATTATAAAACGACTCATATAAATTTAAGAGCCCCCAGTTAACATGGGTAAAGGGAGTGTTTTTAACAAACAACGTTTTTAACAAACTAAGTGTTTAACTAATAACTTGTCTATTTAACACAAAAGTATAACGCTTGGTTGAACCAAACAAAAATTAAAAATTGAAAAAAGTTAAGCATGAAAGCGACTTAGCTGGTTAATGTGCTCGGTGTTGATGACGTGGTCCGAGCTTGCAGTGGGTCGAGGTCCCAACCCCCAAGCCAGTCCTGAGGTGGCTGAGCGAAGAGCTCGGCTGATGAAGTGGCAGCACAACACTGCCGATGTGCCGAGGCGAAGCCCCTGGTCCAGCCGAGGAGACAGAGCAGGTCGGCAGGGTGACGCCGGAGTAGGTCGATGAAGCGATGGCGAAGCCCCCGGTCCGGCCGAGGTGTCGAAGCAGGTCAGCAAGGTGACGTTGCAGCCCCCATGCCAGCCGAGGTGTCGAAGCAGGTCGGCGTGGTGGACATCGGCTTGAAGAAGCAACGGCGTGGCGATGCCGACGTAGGTCGGAACTTCTGATGCGGTCAATGCCTGCTTGAGAAGTGACCGCACGGCGATGCTGGCGCGCCCGACCCGTACAATCCGTAAGGTGATGATGTTATCTTGACGATCATTAGGGAGAGCGGTGCCGAACTCTTGGTCGGCTCACCGAGGTGATGATCCGAGGTGGTTGTCGTCGGCTCGATGAAGCGATAGCGCAGTTGATGCTGGCGCATGTTGGCAGCCATGGAACAACGTGGCCGGGCTGGTTTGACACCGGCGTGACGATGAAGATCGCCTTGGAAAGGCTTAAAATTTGTGGGCACGTGTTTGAGGACACAAGACTTGTAAAAAATTTCCTTCAAAAAGGACCTTCGATAACCCGTTCATGAAAAAAGATGAACTTGGGTCGGATTCGTTTTCGCGCAGAAGATAGATTCGAAAATTGATGCACTCATCGGATGTTTCCCGGAGTTTGAACCGTCGGATCGAGCTGAAATTTTGAGGGGTGATTGATATAAGAATTCCGCAGCCGATGAATGGTGGGATCTTCCAAAGGATGTCCGAGCTAACTCCTGGACTCCTCACCCCAAACTCATCTAGATTCCCGTCCAGACTCGACAGGGCTCCGGTATATCGAAGATTGCCGGATATTCCTCCATCGGAACGCGATGAAATTTTACAGGGTTGTTCTAGACTCAATTCCGCACAATTCCACTGAAGCAATCGTCAAAGCGATGCTCGAGGAGGCGGGGACGACGAACACGAATCCGCTGTCCAGAAAAACTGCACCGTCGCCTGAGGATGATGTTAACGTCGAGCCCCCGAGCTCCATGGATGATTCCCCCATGATCTTGATAGAGATCGGAGTTGATGATGATGAAAGTATCCGTCTAATCTTGATGATCCGACGCGGAGGGCAGTCCTCGGTCCAGCCGAGGTGACCAGTCGAGCCAGCGACGAAGATGCCGACATCGACAATAAAGCTCGATTCCGACGCATAGATCGCGGCGGAGACGATCTGAATTCCCATCGCACCGCGGTGACTGCCAGCAGGCTCTCAATGAAAGCACCAATGTCAGTTCTAAATCCGGCATATCTCCTAGTAGGGGTCCTAAGCTAGGCGTCTTGGAGCGATGGTAACATGGACACATGATTTTACCCAGGTTCGGGCTCTCTCGAAGAGATAATACCCTACATCCTGCTTTTGATTGTATTCATATGGGGTGTAGTACAGAGTACATGTATCTACCACGAGATTGTTCTAATGAATATGAGTTGTTCTATTGACTAGCCTGGCCTCGGTTTATATATGCACTGGAGGCCTAGGGTTTAGGAGAGTCCTCGTCTTGGGCGCCAAGTCTTGTGAAATATTCCTTGTATTCGTCATGGACTGCCCGAAGTGGCCCATGAGTGAACCGCCATGGGGGTCCTCGGCCCGATCCACCTGGTCGGGAGACGGCGTGATGAGTACCCCCTAGTCCAGGACACCATCAGTAATTGATACGTCTCCAACGTATCTATAATTTTTTACTGTTCCATGCTATTATAGTATCAATCCTGAATGTTTTATATGCATTTATATGCTACTTTATATCATTTTTGGGGACTCACCTATTAACCCAGTGCCTAGTGGCAGTTGCTGTTTTCTACTTGTTTTTGGTTTTCCAGAAAATCAGTACCAAATGGAGTCCAAACGCTACGAAACTTTTTGACGATTTTTTTCTGGACATAAGAGACCCTAGAAGCTTCGGGAGGACACCAGACGGCAAACGAGCAAACGGCAAGGCAACAGGGCGCGCCCTGTTACCTTGTGGGCCCCACATGGCTCCGTCTGACCTAATTCCACTTCTATAAATTCTCAAATATTGGGAAAGCAATAGTGAGCCACCCGAAATAACTATTCCACTGATGCAAGCTTCTGTTCTTCCGCAATCCCATCTGGAGGCCTTTTCCGGTACTCTGCCGGAGGGGGAATCGATCACGGAGGGCTTCTACATCAACCTTGCTGCCCTACCGATGATGCGTGAGTAGTTCACCACAGACCTACGGGACCATTGCTAGTAGCTAGATGGCTTCTTCTCTCTCTTTGATCTTCAATATAATGTTCTCCTCGATCTTCTTGGAGTTCTATCCGATGTAATCTTCTTTTGTTGTGTGTTTGTTGGGATCCAATGAATTGTGGATTTATGATCTGAATATTCATGAGAAGTAATTGAGTCTTTTCTGAACTTTATTATGCATGATTGTTATAGCTTTATATTTCTCTCCGATCTATCCATTTGGTTTGGCTAACTAGACTGATTTATCTTTAGTGGGAGAGGTGCTTTGTAGTGGGTTCAATCTTGCGGTGCTCTATATCCCAGTGACAAAGTAGGGGACAAGACACGTATTTGTATTGTTGCCATTAAGGGTAAAATGATGGGGTTTATTCATATTAGTTGAGTTTACTTTGTCTACATCATGTCATCTTGCTTAAGGCGTTACTCTATTTTTATTAACTTAATACCCTAGATGCATGCTGGATAGCGGTCGATGGGTGGAGTAATAGTAGTAGATGCAGGCAGGATTCGGTCTACTTGTCTCGGATGTGATGCCTATATACATGATCATTGCCTTGAATATCGTCATAACTATGCGCTTTTCTATCAATTGTCCAACAGTAATTTTTTACCCACCGTATGCTATGAGTTCGAGAGAGAAGCCTCTAGTGAAAACTATGGCCTCCGGGTCTACTTTAAATATAAAAAGAAAACCAAAATATATTCGCTGCAATTTTATTTCTTTTATTTTGTTTTGCAATTTATCTATCTACCACTACAAGAATTAATCCTTGCAAGTAACGAGTTCAAGGGGATTGACAACCCTCTTGCCCGCGTTGGGTGCAAGTATTTGCTTTTGTGTGTGCAGGTGTTGTTCACGAGGCTTTGTGTGAATCTCCTACTGGTTCGATAACCTTGGTTCTCACCGAGGGAAATACTTATCTCTACTATACTGCATCTCCTCTCCTCTTCGAGGAAAACCCCAACGCAGCTCACAAGTAGCAGGAAGAATTTCTGGCGCCATTGCCGGGGAGACATCATCAAAACCTCTCAAGTACCTTCGCTCAAACTATCATCTACTTCCTCTACTTTTTATTTGCCTCTCTTTTTCATCTCCCTCCACTTCTCTAAAAATTCAAAAATACTAAAACTATTTTGTGTGCTTTCTTTGCTTGTGCTGCCATGTGCCTTCTATTTGCTTACATCTTCGCTTGCTAAAAATTATTGATATGGATCCTCATCCACTTGCTAATCTTTTCAAACAATCCAATTATGATGAACCAATTGCAAGTGAGTTGAGTGCACTTGATTATCTTTATTAAGTTTTGCTTGAAAATCGTGAATCTGAAATTGTGATGAAGTGTTAAAAGAAGAAATTTATAAAGTGATTCATGATAGCTCCTTGAATGAAAAGCATGATTGCAATGATGTTATTATAAATTCTATTAATGTCAATTGTTCTAATGATATTCAAAGCTACAAGCTTGGGAATGATAATTTTTTTATGTCCACTACAAGCTTGAAATTTTATTTAAGCCTCATGATGAATATGTTATTGATAATAATGTTTGCAACAATATTGAAAGTGGGTTTGGAAGAGTGTCAACTTTAGGTAAATAGAATCCCACATATTCGGAGAGTGTTCAATCTTATGAAATTTTTGATAAATATGGGTTTGTAGAGGTTATGACTTTAGTTGATGTTAATCCCGCTATCTTGGAAGATTATAAAACTTTTATGCATATGGGTCATGAAGAGTATATTTTATATGATAGCTATATTGTTGATTTTGAATATTATTCTATATGTAATTATTATGAGAGAGGCAAATATGGTTATAAAAATCTGCATGTCACTAAATTACCTCTCTTTCTGCTGAAATTGTTAATGCTTCACTCTTCCTTGCATATGCTAGATATTTCTTGTCTTGATAATTTGTTTGTTATAAAATGCCTATGCATAGGAAGTATGTTAGACTTAAATGTGTTTGTCACATGTTTTATGATGCTCTCTTTGTGCTTCAATTCTTGTCTTTAATGTGAGCATCATTGAAATCTCAAAGCCTATCTTAATGGCTGTAAAGAAAGAGCTTGTTGGGAGGCAACCCAATATGTATCTTAAATTTTTGCTTTTATTTTCTGTTTTGTGTGTTTGCAAAATTTTAGCTACTGTTATGATTGTGTTTTTATCTTTTAATTAGTGTTTGTGCCAAGTAATGCCTTTGCGATGATTTGGATGATAGTATAATTGATGCTGTTTGAAAACAGAAAGTTTTGCGCCCAGTAGTTGATTTTTAGTTTATTTCTGGAATGCCAGAAATATCTTAATTTTTACAAAGTATTGGGATACAAATTGTATACGTTTTCCTAATTTTTCAGAATTTTTGGAGTTACAGAAGTATAGATAATATTCTGTCATTACGTACTTTTCTGTTTTTAGACAGATTCTGTTTTTTAATGCATAGTGTGCTTGTTTTAATGAAACTATGGATTATATCGGGGGGTATAAGTCGTGGAAGAGTTAGAATATAGTAGGTATTATTCAATAACAATTATGAATGAGTTTATAACAGTACCTAAAGTGGATGATTGATTTATTGTACTAACGGATCTCACGAGGTTTCTGTTGAGTTTTGTGTAGTGAAGTTTTCAAGTTTTGGGTGAGATTACGATGGATGAAGGAATAAGGAGCGGCAAGACCCTAAGCTTGGGGATGCCCAAGGCACCCCAAGGTCATATTCAAGGAAGACCCAAGCATCTAAGCTTGGGGATGCCCCGGATGGCATCCCCTCTTTCGTCTCCAATCTATCGGTAACTTACTTGGAGCTATATTTTTATTCATCACATGATATGAGTTTTACTTGGAGCGTCTTGTGCCATAGTTTTCTTTTGCTTTGATTTTTTGTTTGCCACAATCATCTTTTGCTGGACACACCTTTTGAGAGGGACACACATTTATTCGTGATTTGTTAGAATACTCTATGTGGTTCACTTATATCTTTTGAGCTAGGCAGTTGCTCTAGTGCTTCACTTATATCTTTTAGAGCACGGCGGTGGTTATATTTTAAAGAAATAGTTGCACTCTCATACTTCACTTAAATATTTTGAGAGTCTAATAAGTAGTAATGGCAATTTGCACAGGTTATAATACTAGTCAATAAAGAATAGGTATTCAAGAGGGATATAATTTTTTTTTCATGTAGATCACTAAATATGAAATGTATGGTTTATTGATATTGATGTCGTAATATGAAAGGATATTGGTTCATGATCATTGGTTAGTAGATATCTGTATTAAAGCTTGTTATTAACTTCTCATCTAAGTGTTGGTCATGGCATGGTGGGGAGGTTTGAGCATTCTTAGGTCTGAAATGAAATCCTTGAGTGCTGTTATAATCAAGGGTTCCCCATGGTTAACTCCTACCAACCTCCCTAGGGGCATGCGAGTAGTACTTTTCTTTGAGGGCTAATAGGCTTTGCAATAAGTATGTGAGTTCTTTATGACTAATGTGGGTCAGTGGATTATACGCACTCTCACCCTTCCGCAATTTGCTAGCCTCTTCGGTACCGTGCATTGCCCTTTCTCACCTCAAGAGTTGGTGCAAACTTCGCCGGTACATCCAAACCCCGTGATATGATATGCTCTATCACACATAAGCCTCCTTATATCTTCCTCAAAACAGCCACCATACTTACCTATTATGGTATTTCCATAGCCATTCCGAGATATATTGCCATGAAACTTCCACCATTCCGTCATATGACTTATGTTCATTGTGATATTGCTTTGCATGATCATGTAGCTGACATAGTATTTGTGGCTCAGCCACCGTTCATCATTTTCATACATGTTACGCTAGATCATTGCACATCCTGGTACGCTGCTAGAGGCATTCATATAGAGTCATTCTGTATAGTTTTCATCGAGTTGTAAGTAAATAAAAGTGTGATGATCATCATTATTAGAGCATTGTCCCAGTGAGGAAAGGATGATGGAGACTATGATTCCCCCACAAGTAGGGATGAGACTCCGAACGAAAAAAAAGAGGCCAAAAAGAGCCCAACAAAAAAAAGAGAAAAAGAGAGAAGGGGCAATGTTACTATCCTTTTCCACACTTGTGCTTCAAAGTAGCACCATGTTCTTCATATAGAGAGTCTCCTGAGTTGTCACTTTCATATACTAGTGGGAATTTTTCGTTACAGAACATGGCTTGTATATTCCGATGACGGGCTTCCTCAAATGCCCGAGGTCTTCATGAGCAAGCAAGTTGGATGCAGACACACTTAGTTTCAGTTGAACTTTCATATAGTTATAGTTCTTAGTGCATCCGTTGCATGGCAATCCCTACTCCTCGCATTGATATCGATTGATGGACATCTCGATAGTCCAGTGATCCGCCGAGTTGATGCGAGACTTTCTTCCTTTTTCACTTCTCCTATTGATCCCTATCACCGAATTTTATTCCACCTATAGTGCCATGTCAATGACTCACGCTCATGTATTGCGTCAAGTTGAAAATGTTGAAGCGCGTTAGAAGTATGATCCAATTGCCTGGTTTAACACTAGGGTGCTCATGATTTATATTTATGAGATGAAGGCAGAGTCATGCCATGCTAACATGATAAAATGAGTGGGGAATAACATTCATTAAGGATCGAATATTTTGAAAGTTTAATGATTATGCTTCTTATATTCATGGATATTATTATGTTGATGTTGTTAATACATCGTTTCTCAATATTTATACCGTAAAGAGATTACATGTACATGTTAGGTAGCATTCCACATCAAAAATTCTGTTTTTATCATTTACCTACTCGAGGACGAGCAGGAATTAAGCTAGGGGATGCTGATACGTCTCCAACGTATCTATAATTTTTGATTGTTCCATGCTTTTATAGTATCAATCTTGGATGTTTTATATGCATTTATATGCTATTTTATATCATTTTTGGGAACTAACCTATTAACCCAATGCCTAGTGCCAGCTGATGTTTTCTGCTTGTTTTTGGTTTTCCAGAAAATCAGTACCAAACGGAGTCCAAAAGCTACGAAACTTTTTGATGATTTTTTCTGGAGATAAGGGACCCTAGAAGCTTTGGGAGGAGACTAGGTGGCAAACGAGGAGAGGGCAAGGCAACAGGGCTCGCCCTGGGGGGGGGGGGGTAGGCGCGCCCTGTTACCTTGTGGGCCCCACATTGCTCGGTTTGACCTAATTCCACTTCTATAAATTCTCAAATATTGGGAAACCAACAGAGAGCCACCCGAAATAACTCTTCCGCCGCTGCAAGCTTCTGTTCTTCCGCGATCCCATCTGGAGGCCTTTTTCGGTACTCTGCCGGAGGGGGAATCGATCACGGAGGGCTTCTATATCAACCTTGCTGCCCTACCGATGATGCGTGAGTAGCTCACCACAGACCTGCGGGTCCATAGCTAGTAGCTAGATGGCTTGTTCTCTCTCTTTGATCTTCAATACAATGTTCTCCTCGATCTTCTTGGAGCTCTATCCGATGTAATCTTCTTTTGTGGTGTGTTTGTTGGGATCCGATGAATTACGGGTTTATGATCTGAATATTCATGAGAAATAATTGAGTCTTTTCTGAACTTTATTATGCATGATTGTTATAGCTTTGTATTTCTCTCCGATCTATCCGTTTGGTTTGGCCAACTAGATTGACTTATCTTCAGCGGGAGAGGTGCTTTGTAGTGGGTTCAATCTTGCGGTGCTCTATATACTAGTGACAGAAAGGGACAAGACACGTATTTTTATTGTTGCCATTAAGGGTAAAATGATGGGGTTTATTCATATTAGTTGAGTTTACTTTGTCTACATCATGTCATCTTGCTTAAGGCGTTACTCTGTTTTTATTAACTTAATACCCTAGATGCATGCAGGATAGCGGTTGATGGGTGGAGTAATAGTAGTAGATGCAGGCAGGAGTCGGTCTACTTGTCTCAGACGTGATGCCTATATACATGGCCATTGCCTTGAATATCGTCATAACTATGCGCTTTTCTATCAATTGCCCAACAGTAATTTGTTTACCCACCGTATGCTATGTGTTTGAGAGAGAAGGCTCTAGTGAAAACTACGGGCCCCGGGTCTACTTTAAATATAAAAAGAAAACCAAAATATATTTGCTGCAATTTTATTTCTTTTATTCTATTTTGCAATTTGTCTATCTATCACTACAAGATTTAATCCTTTCAAGTAACGAGTTCAAGGGGATTGACAACCCTCTTGCCCGCGTTGGGTGCAAGTATTTGCTTTTGTGTGTGCTGGTGCTGTTCACGAGGCTTGGTGTGATTCTCCTACTGGTTCGATAACCTTGGTTCTCACTGAGGGAAATACTTATCTCTACTGTACTGCATCTCCTCTCCTCTTCGGGGAAAATCCCAACGCAGCTCACAAGTAGCAGTAATAAAATGACAGCATCTCTAGTGATATCTTCATTCCGAAGAGTATCACGGTAGCAAAGGGACAGATTAAAAAATGGATAGAACTATTTGGTACAACAAGCTTAACAACAACCTAAGTTAGGCATTATAAGTTTGTAACTGGTATTGGTGAAATTGAACTAGACAGTTCATACTTGAACATCACAGTGTACATTACTGAAATAAACAAGGCACGTGTTAACTACAGACAACCTAATATAACCATTGAAACTGGTACTGATGAAATTGAAATAGATAGAGTTAAACATCGCAAGGCAAGTGCTGCTAGAGCAGAGAATGGCCCAGTTGTCTATAAAAAGGTAGGGAAAATAGCTAAGACGGGTTAGGCGTGTTTACGACAACATGCTTAATACATCGACCGTACAAAACATAGTCATTGCAACTGGTATTGGTAAAATTGAAATGGACAGTTCGTACTTGGTAAATCCCGAGGGGTAGTTGCTGAGGCACTTCATCTGGGCCAGAGCCCACACCAAGTCGGCACCGGCGGAGGCGAGCTGTTCCTCCGGGTCGACACGCACAGTGACCACCGCGCCATCGACCGCCATCAGCTCCTTGACCTCCCGCGTTATATGTGGTTTGGCTTACGCGGCGATGCTCTAGAGTAGGAGGTGGGGATTTGGAGGCATGAGGATGTTTCGCAGGCGCCATCTAAGCAATCAGGCCGGGGCGGTGATGGAGATCGGTGGGTTACCTGACTGGATCGATGAGGGTCGGGCAGAACGTAGATGTGGTTGAAGTTGTGGTTGCGGCAGCAGCGGTTTGAGCTGCCGGGATGGGGGAAGGGTGGGGAGATACCGGGGAAATGTGATGGGTGGGGATGGGGTGGGGGGGATAAATTCTGAACTCCCGCGCCTATTGAAAATTTTGCTGTGAAACTCGAAACTTACATGGGCGAAACACACAACGCAGACGAAGCGAATAATACAGTCGTGTGCGAGAAAAGAGAAAATTGGCGGATCCCGTATTCAAAATATTGTACACATGTAGTTGATTAATTCAGTCACGGGCAGTTGTGATGGTATGTGTGCGATGTTTTCTAACTGACTTATGGATCATTAACGCACACGGTACGCCATAGAAACCGTGTGTTTTGTGGTGTTCTAAAAATTATAATATCTATCAGCATCTAGAGCCGTAGCCTGCAAATTTAAAAATCTCTTTCATTGTAGTAGGGCTATCAACGTACATGAACGAGGCGAAGTTGACACTCGATGAACAATCATAAGTTTATGAAATGCAATCAAGTGTCAACCTGCCTCGCTCACACAGCGAGAATTGATCGACCTATGCAGAAAGAGAGATGTTTGTTGCCTTCCGCCGGCGTTGTTGTCGGTGTAAAAACCGGCAGACCTCGGGGTAGGGGGTCCCGAGTTATGGATCTCGGATCGGTGGTAACAGAGATGAGGGAGACGATGTTTACCCAGGTTCGGGCCCTCTCGATGGAGGTAAAACCCTACGTCCTACTTCTGTTTATATTGATGGAGAAGTTGATCTACCTCGAGATCGTAATATGTGTCTAACTCCTAGGGCTAGGTGAGCGATATTGCGTTGATCCCCCTACGGGCTAAACCCTATGGCTTATATACACGCCAGAGAGGGTATCTAGGGTTACAAAGTCGGTAACTAGTGATAAGGCGGTTGGAGAGATCTTGGGATATACGTCAAGTCTTCGGTAGAGCCAATCTTGATCATGCTTTTTGTATACGGCTTCCGGAGTCCATATTGATCACGTACGAGGGCCCATCGGCCCAACCGAGGAGACGGGCTGGCTAGGCTCGTCTTGCTGCTACAGAAGCAAAGAATCGGCGAACGGACGACATGATTTATGGTAAGTTATAAATCGCGACGAACATTTGTCATGTAGTTTGTCTGAGGGGATTTGTCATGCGAATGTTGTTTTCTTTGGCAGCTTGTTTGACTGGCCTTGCTCCGGAGTCTCGGGGTCCGATGTCCGAAGACATGAGAGTTCGTCTATCCGAGGTGCATGAGAGGGCATGGAAATCGATGAAGAATGTGCACCAGGTTTTATGGCCCGAGGTGGTGCCGGTCCCCGAGGACATGGCCACGCTAGCCAAACAGCTTAAGAGAGCTCGGCACTAGATCCGGGCTTGGAAAGTATCAGCTTGCCGGGAAGGTGTGAGGGAGACCTGGGCCATGGTGAAGACCCACTACACTGGTCTGAAGACAACGGAATTAGCAGAGGTGGGACCCATGGGGCCTGATGGGGAGGAAATCCCTACCAGCCAGGTATATGATAATGTAATGCCTGCGGCACACCTCTCGCAAAAGGATTGCGCGTTGGACACCCTAATAGACGGGCTAGACTGCGCGTGAAAACTTTGTATGACTTTATGTACCGAGGTATTCTATGTCAATTTTTTCTGTCCGTTTATCCAAACTTTGTCAGCCAGCCTTCGGCTTCCGCCTCCTCGGATAAATTCCGAGGAGTTTCCCATACTACTGGCTGAGGTCATCGGACCAGGTGCTTCAGGCGACCAGGCAATCGGGCTATGCGGCTCGAAAGAGAAGAGGGTAACGGAAGGTTATGTTATATTACTTTTTAACGTAAGAAACATCGTCCGAGGAAAATAGTTCTTCCAACAGTTCCATTCCTCGGGTCATTGTGTCAAACACGTTTGTACGAAGACAAATGACCTCGGGGGTAAAGCCCCTGGTCGGGGTTTGAAAAAACCCTTGCCACGTTAGTCCTATGTCATAGCCGACCGATCCGCATTATAAGAACGCTAGCTTTCGGCTTTGTCCGTCTGAGGTACTATACCGGTTGACCCGGGAGTAACAATCACAGCGGTGCTCCCTTTGCCCCCTAGCTGAAATATCGGGAACGTAAGGGGCAAGCATAGGAGCCGGGCAACCCAGCTTGGCCAAATCTTAAAGCGAATCGATGCATATAGTGGCTCAAAAGACAATAGTACATAAGAGGCAGAATAGCTCTTGTTTTGAAAACAACATGCTATATTGTCCTCAGGGTCATTTAAATAACGTTCCGAGGTGGGGAAATAAATAAATAATGAGTAAAAGATTAAGGAAAAGAAAATGTACAAGTTATTTACACGGACTGTGCTTGTAGTGTCAAGCGTAGAAGCGTCGGAGTAGCGCCGCGTTCCAGGGGTGGGGCTCTAATCGGCCGTCCCCCAGATCTCGAATTTGATAGGCTCCTCCGATAAGAACTTGATCAATGATGAACGGCCCATACCATCTAGGGGAGAGTTTGTGCTTTTGTTTCTCGGGGTGTAGCCTCATTACGAGATCTTCGACGTTGAATTCTTTAGCACGAACTTCTCTGCCATGGTAGCGCCAAGCCTGCTGTTGATAAATGGCTGACCGTGCCCGTGCGACGTTGCGCTCCTGTTCGAGAGCGTCTAGGGCGTCTTGCTGCTCGAGATCGGCATCTAGCTCTTTGTACATGCGCACCCAAGGTGCGTCGTGTATGATATCGCAGGGGAGGACCGCCTCGGCGCCGTATACCATAAAAAACGGGGTGTATCCCGTGGACCTGTTTGGTGTCGTACGCAAGCCCCATAGTATGGAATCAAGTTCCTCAACCCATTTACAGCCGGCTTTTTTAAGGGAGCGAAGTAACCTTGGCTTAATTCCACTAAGGATTAGTCCATTGGTTTGCTCCACTTGCCCATTAGACTGTGGGTGGTAGACGGACACGTAGTCGAGCTTAATGCCCAATTTTTTACACCATGCCTTGACCTCTTTGGCCGTGAAGTTGGTTCCGTTGTCTATAATCAGACTGTGGGGGACACCGTAACGATGGACTACCCCCGAGATGAATCCGATTACTTGGACGGCTTCGGCTGAGGTGACCGGCTTAGCTTCGATCCAGTTGGTAAATTTGTCGACCATGACGAGAAGGTACTTATTTTTGTTTGATCCACCCTTAAGTGGCCCAACCATATCGAGCCCCCAGACCACAAAAGGCCAAGTGATGGGGATGGTGCGAAGGGCCATGGGGGTCATGTGGCTCTGCTTGGCGAATACCTGACAGCCTGGGCCACGTTGTACTAATGCCGCGGTGTCGGCACCTGCAGTTGGCCAATAGAAACCGGCTTGGAAAGCCTTGGTGACCAAGGTCCGAGCAGCGGCGTGGTGTCCGCTCATGCCGGAGTGTATCTCTCAAAGTAGGAGCTTTCCTTCTTCCTCGGATATGCATCTCTGGAGGACGCCCGTTGTGCTCCTTTTATAAAGTTCCCCTTCATGAACCTTGTAGGCTTTAGACTGCCTTACAATCCGGTGGGAGTCGGTTTGGTTATCGGGGAGCTCTTTTCGGAGCAAGTACGCGAGGAGCGGCTCAGTCCACGGTGCGATGACTGCCATGACCTCATGTGCTGAAGCAGTCTTCCGGATCATTGAGCCACCTATGATATCGTCATCTTCTTCGGGCGGGGCCTGTTGCCCGACGTCGGTTGAATCCGACATTCCTTTGCTGTCTTGCCAGACTACAGATGGCTTGAAAAGCCGTTCAAGGAAGGTGTTTTCGGGAACCTTATCCCGTTTTGCGCCCAACCGGGTGAGCACATCTGCGGCCTGGTTGCTGTCTCGGGGTATGTGGTGAAACTCCAGCCCCTCGAACCTGGCCGAGATCTTTATGACGGCGTTTCGGTAAGCTGTCATCTTCGGGTCTTTAGCGTCAAACTCACCGTTGATTTGTGAGATGGCGAGGTTAGAATCACCTCGGACCTCCAGGCGTTTGACACCCATAGAGACTGCTATCCGAAGTCCGTGTAGGAGAGCTTCGTATTCGGCCGCATTATTAGAGTCTGTGTACATAATTTGTAACACATATCTAATGTTATCTCCCGTGGGTGACGTGAGCACCACGCCAGCCCCTAGGCCGGCGAGCATTTTGGAACCATCGAAATACATTGTCCAATGCGAGTAGCTACTGTACTCACGGGGTAGTTCGGCTTCGGTCCATTCGGCTACGAAGTCTGCCAACACCTGGGATTTAATGGCCCGGCGTGGTTTATAGATGATTTCGAAAGGTAAGAGCTCTATGGCCCATTTGGCGATGCGCCCTATCGCATCCCTATTATTGATGATGTCGCTTAGCGGGACGTCGGAGGCCATGGTCACCGAACACTCTTGAAAGTAGTGCCGGAGTTTTCGTGACGCCATGAAAACCGCGTAGGCTATCTTTTGGTAGTGAGGGTAGCGTGACTTGCATGGGGTTAAGACCTCGGAGACGTAATACACGGACCTCTGGACCTGGAATTTGTGCCCTGCCCTGTCTCGTTCGACCACGAGGACTGCGCTAACCACCTGGTTCGTGGCCGAGATGTATAATAGCATCGGTTCACAGACACCTAGCGCTGCCATGATGGGATTTGTGGCGAGGTGGGTCTTGATGTCTTCTAGGGCTGCCGCGGCCTCCTTGGTCCATTTGAACGTTTTGGTCTGCTTTAACAGCTTGTACAAGGGTAAGGCATTTTCCCCGAGCCGTGATATGAAGCGGCTCAAGGCTGCTACATAGCCCGCCAGTTTTTGTACGTGCTTGAGCTCTGTTGGAATCTCCAAACGATCCAAGGCTCGAATTTTAGCCGGATTGGCTTCAATTCCTCGGCTAGATACGATGAAACCGAGGAGTTTGCCGGCTGGGACTCCGAAAATGCATTTCTCCGGATTAAGTTTTATTTGATACTCCCGTAGGCTGGCAAATGTATCGTGAAGGTTGTCCACCAACTGGTCGACGTGTTTAGTTTTGACAACTACATCGTCTACGTAAGCCTCAACGGTTTTTCCGATGTGTTTTTTCAGGCATGTTTGAATCATACGTTGGTATGTGGCGCCAACGTTCTTTAGTCCGAAAGGCATCGTGTTGAAGCAAAACGGCCCGTAGGGCGTGATAAATGCTGTTGCTGCCTGGTCCGATTCCTTCATCGTTATTTGATGATACCCTGAGTAGGCATCTAGGAAGCACAATGCATCATGGCCCACAGTGGCGTCCACAATTTGGTCAATACGGGGTAAGGGGAAGGGGTCTTTGGGGCAAGCTTTGTTGAGGTCTTTAAAATCGACACACAACCGCCAGGACCTGTCCTTTTTTGGTACCATGACCAAATTGCCTAGCTAGTCAGGGTGTTTTATGTCCTTGATGAATCCCGCCTCCAGCAGCTTTGCCAGTTCCTTGCCCATTGCTTGACGCTTGGGCTCGGAGAAACGCCGAAGTGTTTGTTTAACAGGCTTGTAGCCTGTCAATATGTTTAGGCTATGCTCTGCAAGCCTACGGGGTATCCCCGGCATATCGGAGGGGTGCCAGGCGAATATGTCCCAGTTTTCCTTGAGGAAAGCGCGTAGGGCTTCGGCAACTTCTGGGTCGAGGTTAGCCCCTATGGACGCCGTTTTAGCAGGGTCCATTGGGTGAACCTGGAATTTGACTATCTCGTCGGCCGGTTTGAAAGAAGTAGGTTTTGATCTTTTGTCGAGACCGACATCGTCCCTGTTGACCTCGGCGCGCAGTGCGGTCAGCTCTTCGGCTGCGAAGGCTTCGGCAAGAGTCTCGAGAGCGAGGGACGCCGTTTTATTCTCGGATTTGAGTGCCCTGTCAGGATTACTTGAAATGGTAATGACCCCTTTCGGGCCCGGCATCTTGAGCTTCATGTAGCCATAGTGCGGCACCGCTTGAAACCTTGAAAAGGCGTCCCGTCCGAGGATGGCGTGGTATCCGCTCTTGAAAGGCGCGATGTGGAACATAATCTCCTCGGAGCAATAATTATCCGAGGTCCCGAAGACTACGTCTAGAGTTATCTTTCCACTGCAGCATGCCTCTCGCCTAGGGACTATTCCTTTGAAGGTGGTGGTGCTCTGTTCTATGCATGATTTATCGATGTGCATTTTGTCTAGAGTGTCCTCGTATATTAGATTCAAGCTGCTGCCTCCGTCCATAAGGACCTTATGGAGGCGGCAGTGGTCCACGATGGGGTTGAGGACTAGCGCGGCGGGGCACCTGTCCAGGGCCGACTTCGGCTGATCGTGGTGGGTGAAGGTGACCGGCGTGTCTATCCACGCACCCCGAGGTGGTGCTTGCCAGACAGCATTGATTTCCTGAAAGGCCCGTTTGCGCTGGTTGTTAGACGTAAAGGTCTCCTAAATCATTAGGACCTCGTCTTCGTCCGAGGTCTGTTCAGGGTGGCTGGAGGTGCCCGCCAGGAGGGTAGGTCCCCCCTTTGCCAGCTGCCTCAACACCCAATAGTCGCAAAGGCTGTGAGTCAGGCAGGAGTTAACCAATATGGCGTGGATCGGGCATGGTTTACCCAGAAAGCCATCTAGGGCCGTTCCGGGGTGATCGAAGGTTTTCTTCTTCTTCCAGGGTCGATCACCCGGGGTGCTCCGCTTGCGATTTTCGCGCCGAAGTACCGACCGGTCGCGTCCCGGGTAGTCCTCACATATCGAGTCCGTGTTCTCCTCGGTCCGCCAGGTGTCTTCGATGGCGCAAAATCATGCTACCAGGTTGGTTAATTCAGGGAGTGTTTGGACGCAATGACGAGCAAGGGCGTTCGAGACGCCTTTATCCTTGCATCCGCGCTCGAAAGCAGTAATTATGTCAGAGTCTTGGTAATCCAGTATCTTGCTCTTGACGAACAAGAATCTGGCCCAGTATTGTCGAATCAGCTCACCGGGGATCTGCCGTACGTAGGCTAAGTCCTAGATGTCAGATGGGCCGGAGTCATCGGGGCGATATTCTACATTGGAGGTGAGCGGACCAGATCCGATCTCTAAAGACCGCGGGATCGAGACCTCATTATTCTCACGTGACGCTGGATCCGCGGTTATCGGTTTAGCCGATTTGATCTGGGAGTCGGTCGCTGGTAGGCCACTGTCCGATCCGCTCTCCGGGAAGTATCTTAGCCCCTCGTCCGTGAGAGGATTCTTTGTCGGAGCCAGAGAAGGGTCATGGTTCGCTTCCACATTACGTAGACGCATCTCTGTGACCAAGGCTTCAGATGTGGAGACGCGCTCCATGGGTTTGAGGCCATTAACCAGCGATCCCATCAATCCCTTTGGCGATCACGCAGCAGAACTCTCAATGAAAGCACCAGTGTCGGTGTAAAAACTGGTAGACCTCGGGGTAGGGGGTCCCGAGCTGTGGATCTCGGATCGGTGGTAACAGAGACGAGGGAGATGATGTTTACCCAGGTTCGGGCCCTCTCGATGGAGGTAAAACCCTACGTCCTGCTTCTGTTTATATTGATGGAGATGTATCAAGTACAAAGTTGATCTACCTCGAGATCGTAATATGTGTCTAACTCCTAGGGCTAGGTGAGCGATATTGCGTTGATCCCCCCTACGGGCTAAACCCTATGGCTTATATACACGCCAGAGAGGGTATCTAGGGTTACAAAGTCGGTAACTAGTGATAAGGCGGTTGGAGAGATCTTGGGATATACGTCAAGTCTTCGGTAGAGCCAATCTTGATCATGCTTTTTGTATACGGCTTCCGGAGTCCATCTTGATCACGTACGAGGGCCCATTGGCCCAACCGAGGAGATAGGCCGGCTAGGTTGGCACCCCCTAATCCAGGACACCGTCAGCTGCTATTTAAGCCAGTCTGTGATGTCTACTACACAACTTATTCTTGTAGACTCGTGTTGGGCCTCCAAGCGCAGAGTTTTGTAGGACAGTAGCAATTTTCCCTCAAGTGGATGACCTAAGGTTTATCAATCCGTGGGAGGCGTAGGTTGAAGATGGTATCTCTCAAACAACCCTGCAACCAAATACAAGAAATCTCTTGTGTCCCCAACACACCCAATACAATGGTAAACTGTATAGGTGCACTAGTTCGGCGAAGAGATGGTGATAAAAGTGTAGTATGGATAGTAGATATAGGTTTTTGTAATCTGAAAATATAAAAACAGCAAGGTAGCAAGTAACAAAAGTGAGCGTAAACGGTATTGCAATGCTTAAAAACAAGGCCTAGGGTTCATACTTTCACTAGTGCAATCTCTCAACAATGCTAACATAATTGGATCATATAACAATCCCTCAATGTGTGACAAAGAATCACTCCAAAGTTCCTATTAGCAGAGAACATAAGATAGAAATTGTTGTAGGGTACGAAACCACCTCAAAGTTATTCTTTCCGATCGATCTATTGAGCCATCCCTATAAGTGTCACGAACAACCCTAAAGTTCGTACTAAAATAACACCATATGATACGCATCAACCAACTCTAATGTCACCTAGATACTCCAATGTCACCACAAGTATCCGTGAGTTGATTATTCGATATGCATCAAACAACTTCAGATCATAATATTCAATCCACACAAAGAACTTCAAAGAGTGCCCCAAGATTTCTACCGGAGAAAGTAGGACGAAACGTGCATCAACCCCTATGCATAGATTACCCCAATGTCACCTCGGGAATCCACGAGTTGAGTGCCAAAACATACATCAAGTGAATCAATATAATACCCCATTGTCACCACGGGTATTCATATGCAAGACATACATCAAGTGTTCTCAAATCCATAAAAATATTCAATCCGATAATAGTGAAACCTCAAAGGTAAAAACTCAATTCATCACAACGAGATAGAGAGGGGGAAAACACCATATGATAAAACTATATTAACAAAGCTCGCGGTACATCAAGATCGTGCCAAATCAAGAACACAAGAGAGAGATCAAACACATAGCTACTAGTACATACCCTCAGCCCCGAGGGTGAACTACTCCCTCCTCGTCATGGAGACCGCCGGGATGATGAAGATGGCCTCCGGTGATGATTCCCCCCTCCGGTAGGGTGCCGTAAAAGGGCTCCAGATGGGATCTCCTTGGTACAGACGCTTGCGGCGGCGTAAAAACTCATCTAGGTTAACTTTCGGGGGTTTCTGAATATATATGATTTTTTGCATTGGAATCATGCGAAGAGGTGCCATAGGGGGCCCACAAGGCACCAGGGCGCGCCTAGGGGGGGGGCAGGCATGCCCAGGTGGCTCGTGGGGCCCCTGTGGCTCTTCTGCTGCTTCCCCGAAGCTTCCTGGGTCCGTTTCCTTCCAGAAAAAATCGTCAAAAAGTTTCGCTGCATTTGGACTTCATTTGATATGGATTTTCTGGAAAACCAAAAACAAGCAGAAGACAGCAACTGGCACTGGGCACTAGGTCAATATGTTAGTCCATAAAAATCATATAAAATCCATATAAAAGTGCACCAAAATCATACAAAACTATAATAAACATGGCATGAATACTTCATAAATTATAGATACGTTGGAGATGTATCAGCATCCCCAAGCTTAATTCCTGCTCGTCCTTGAGTAGGTAAATGATAAAAGAAATAATTTATGAAGTGTGAATGCTAGCATAGTGCATAAGTTTGATCAATGATAATTTCAATCACTTTTCCTAGCATCATAACAACAATTCTTTCTCATAAAACTCATCATAATAAAGTAGCAATCAATTCACATGTTATGGTTCAAACAATGCAATCTCTTGAAACTTAACAACCTATGTTCTTAGCCACCAAACAATTGCAATTCAACTTAATTTCAACAAAGTCTAAGTAAGAGCTCCACATACTCAATTATCATATAGTCTTCTATGATTGCTAGTACTCAAAGCATATTTTTAGAACAAATGGCATCCATCGAACACAGAGAAAGATAGGGGCATAATTTTCGCCTCCCAACTCATTTATCATAGAGAGAATTGTCAACAATAATAATTCATGATCAAATATATTTGACTGGCCATATGTGCCTGGATCTTTCCCCACCACATGATGCTTACCAACTAGAGAATAATTGAGGTTCAAATGAGAATGAATACTTACTCTTGCATAAAAGTAAATACATAAAAGTAAATGCATAAAAGTAAAAGATAGGCCCTTCGCAGAGGGAAGCAGAGGTTGTCATGCACTTTTTATTTTTGGATGCACAAGCCCTTAATGCAAAGGAACGTCACGTTATATTGCCCCTTGTGATAGCAACCTTTATTATGCAGTCCGTCGCTTTTGTTTCTTTACCATCACAAGTTCGTACAACGCTTATTTTCCCTTACAATAAAAGATCATACATATTTTAGGAGCAATTTTTATTGCTTTTTGCGACGATGACAACTTACTTGAAGGATCTTATTCAATCCATAGGTAGGTATGGTGGACACTCATGGCAAGAAACTGGGTTTAAGGGTTCCCTAACTCTTGAAATGCACAAAAAAAAATCAAATCTAGCGGGCGATGGTGCTTGCGCACCATGTAAATAGTTTGGAATCAGTGATTCTTCTTGTGAGATGCTCTCGTTTTACAACCCGTGTCGTAATTTGCCATTTTTCTACCACAGAATACTGAGGTCATACCATGGCCCCAAGCTAGGTATCATGTTTTTCAGGCATGTTTTTCAATTTTCAAGAGTTGAAAAACCAATAAACGACACGTTTGTGGTTGACTCTTCCCACACATGTCCTTGAAAAATCTCTCCCCATTCCTCGTAAAAGGCATGAAAATTTACTAAATACCACAAGCATGATTTTCCAAACCGTTTTTGTGCACTTTTTCATGGACCGATTGTGCGAAATTGAATTATGTGCATTAATGCCTAGAAAATGCACATAACTGCCCAAATATAGTAAATTAGCCCGGAAAAGTACCAAATTTGAACACGGTGCATTTTAGGGTGTATGTTGATCGTAGAAAAAACTCAAGGACAAACGACGAAGGAAATTTGGATTCCCCTTCGAACTTGGTGATTTCCCTCTCGAAACCACAGAACTTCCTTTGTGATGGTTCAATTTATGAAGAACGTGTATAACGACATTAGCCGAACCTTCTCAAAAAATTACCACGGCATGTTGAGGTCATACCATGGCACCATGCCAGGTATCATGTTTTTCAGGCATGTTTTTCAATTTTCAAGAGTTGAAAAACCAATAAACGTCATGTTTGTGGTTGACTCTTGCCACACATCTCCTTGAAATCTCTCCCCATTCCTCGTAAAAGGCATGAAAATTTACTAAATACCACAAGCATGATTTTCCAAACGTTTTTGTGCACTTTTTCATGGACCGATTGTGCGAAATTGAATTATGTGCATTAATGCCAAGAAAATGCACATAACGGCCCAAATATAGTAAATTAGCCCAAAAAAGTGCCAAATTTGAACACGGTGCATTTTAGGGTGTATGTTGATCGTAGAAAAAAAACTCAAGGACAAACGACGAAGGAAATTTGGATTCCCTTCGAACTTGGTGATTTCCCTCTCGAAACCATGGAACTTCCTTTGTGATGGTTCAATTTATGAAGAGCGTGTATAACAACATTAGCCGAACCTTCTCAAAAAATTACCACGGCATGTTGAGGTCATACCATAGCTCCATGCCAGGTATGATGTTTTTTAGGCATGTTTTTCAATTTTCAAGAGTTGAAAAACCAATAAACGTCACGTTTGTGGTTGACTCTTGCCACACATGTCCTTGAAATCTCTCCCCATTCCTCGTAAAAGGCATGAAAATTTACTAAATACCACAAGCATGATTTTCCAAACCATTTTTGTGCACTTTTTCATGGACCGATTGTGAGAAATTGAATTACGTGCATTAATGCCTAGAAAATGCACATAACGGCCCAAATATAGTAAATTAGCCTAGAAAAGTGCCAAATTTGAACACGGTGCATTTTAGGGTGTATGTTGATCTTAGAAAAAAAACTCAAGGACAAACAACGAAGGAAATTTGTATTCCCTTCGAACTTGTGATTTCCCTCTCGAAACCACGAAACTTCCTTTGTGATGGTTTGATTTATGAAGAGCGTGTATAACGACATTAGCCGAACTTTCTTAAAAAAAGACCACGGCATGTTGAGGTCATACCATGGCACCATGCCAGGTATCGTGTTTTTCAGGCATGTTTTTCAATTTTCTAGAGTTGAAAAACCAATAAACGTCACGTTTGTGGTTCACTCTTGCCACACATGTCCTTGAAATCTCTCCCCATTCCTCGTAAAAGGCATGAAAATTTACTAAATACCGCAAGCATGATTTTCCAAACCGTTTTGGTGCACTTTTTCAAGCACCGATTGTGCGAAATTGAATTATGTGCATAAATGCCTAAAAATGCACCTAACGGCCCAAATATATTAAATTAGCCCAGAAAAGTGCCAAATTTGAACACGGTACTGTCGGTGTCTAAAACATGGGTATTTTATACCCTGACTTATGCACAGACGGTAGCAGTCTCCTTGCTGGCCAAAGCCTTGTCGGGAACCGCCAAGATCAAAATTCGGAGTCCAGCCACAGAAGCTACAAGAAAGAAGCTCAAAGCACAGCACTCAACTAGTACCAAAGATGAAGACATTGCTTGCCGGCAAGGCTGAACCGGCAAGGTGAGGACTCGGCAAGCTCCGTTCCGACAAGCCTTATGCCAGCCCTCCAGCGCTCCACCTCACCGCACATGTGTTCGCTGAATGTGTGAGGTGTCGACCGCGCAGGTTGGTTGGTGAGACTTGTCGGGCACGTGTCAGCACACTGGGACAGGATTTGCCTCTAACGACACCCGTCCAGGAGGCGTGTCAGGATAATACGAGGTAGCTGGGCAAGCGGTGCAAAAACCTTGCTGGGACTTCCTCTCCACATGACACCTAACGGCGCATTTAATGCCTTTGTCCTAAATTGGCAGAGTTAGGTATGATAGCACTGTTTGCTATCTAATCGCTATGTAATTACTGTTTTGCCACTGTGGTAACCCCTTGAGCTATAAAAAGAGGGACAAGACAACAGTTTAGAGGATTCGGACCCCTCTTCAAACACAAGCACGTCTCGCGTAGCTGCTCTCTCCGCGCCTAGCCGGGACAAGCGCTCCTTGTACCGCGTTTCTGCACCATTAATACAACAGAAGCAGGAGTAGGGTTTAACGCTTCTCAGCAGCCCGAACCTGGGTAAATCCCTTGCGCTTCCCATTGTCCATGCTCTTTGTGCACGTCGACCTCCCCCGCCGAACCACAAGGAGCTGCATGGCCCCATAGATGGTTGTACCCCGACAGGTACAATCTAGGGTGTATGTTGGTCATAGAAAAAAGGGCCATTTGCATTTCTATCCCTAACTTGAACCACCTACTCATATTTGCCCCTAATTTCAAAGCCTGCTCAAATTTGCCCCTCTGCCGTTATGTGCACATACAGAAATGCCCTTCTGTGCCGTTACCGTCCGGTCAAAGGGCTTTGACCGTCCTGAAAAAAATAGCAAAAAAAATCTAAAATTCTGTGGGATCGAAGATAATCATGTGCGCAAGGTGCGTGCAAATTTTCATGGTGTTTGGACATTCCAGGAGCTCATGGCGAGGAAAAACAGTAAATTTGTATGCTTGTGAACAGTAAATTTGAAATAAAATAGCAAGAAAATTCAAAAAAATATGAAATTTTTTGGCATCAATGAGGCTTGGGTGCACAAGGTGCTTGCAAGTTTTTGTGATCAAATGACATGCGAGGAGCTCTAGCAAAAAAAACAAAATAGTCATTTTTTCCAAAGTTTTTTCCCGAGCCAAATTTTGTTTTTTTCTCCGCGAGCTCCTACAATGTCCAAACACAACTAAAATTTGCACGCACCTTGCGGACCCGAGCCTCTTTGATGACAAAAATTTTCATATTTTTTTGAATTTTCTTGCTATTTTTTTGAATTTACTGTTCACAGGCGTACATATTTACTGTTTTTCATTCGCCACGAGCTCCTGGAATGTCCAAATAGCACAAAAATTTGCACGCACCTTGCGAACCTGAGTATCTTTGATCCCACAAAATTTCAGATTTTTTAGATTTGTTTTGCTATTTTTTTCAAGACGGTCAAAGCCCTTTGACCGGCTTTGACTGGATGGTAACGGCACAGAAGGGCATTTCTGTATGTGCACATAACGCCAGAGGGGGCAAATTTGAGCAGGCTTTGAAATTAGGGGCAAATATGAGTAGTGGGTTCGAGTTAGGGGCACAAATGTATAAAACCCTAGAAAAAAACTCAAGGACAAACGATGAAGGAAATTTGGATTCCCCTTCAAACTTGGTGATTTCCCTCTCGAAACCACGAAACTTCCTTTGTGATGGTTCGATTTATGAAGAGCGTGTATAACGACATTAGCCGAACCTTCTCAAAAATTATCATAGCATGTTGAGGTCATACCTTGGCACCGTGCCAGGTATCATGGTTTTCAGGCATGTTTTTCAATTTTCTAGAGTTGAAAAACAAATAAACGTCACGTTTGTGGTTGACTCTTGCCACACATGTCATTGAATTCTCTCCCCATTCCCATGTAAAAGGCATGGAAATTTAGTAAATACACAAGCTTGATTTTTCATACTGTTATTGTGCACCTTTTCATGCACCGATTGTGCGAATTTGAATTATGTGCATAAATGCCTAGAAAATGCAAATAATGGCCCAAATATATTAAATGAGCTCAGAAAAGTGCCAAATTTGAACACGGTGCATTCTAGGGTGTATGTAGACTGTAGAAAAAAACAAGGGCGAACGACCAAGGAAATTTGGATTCCCTTGAAATCCTGGTGATTTATTATCACACACGGTTCATTTTTGTTGCTTATGAAAGCCGTGTGCGCTGACCCTATTGTGCAATGCATTCTGATTGGCCGGAACCCCAGCAACGCGGATCGTGTGTGTGCACCGTAGGATGCACCACGATCAAATGGCAATCCACATCCCTCCCATCACACCCGTGTAACTGTAGCTGGGATTTAACTTATCTGCGCTAAATGTCAGGTAAATGCTATAAAGTGCTTAAATATATCAAACGAGTCCTGAAATGTGCAAAAAAAATAAATCAAATCTAGCGGCTGATGGTGCTTGCGCATCGTGTAAATAGTTTGGACACGAAACGATGAAGTCACCGTAAATACAACTCCAAATTGCCATTGATCATTTTGGAAACAGTGATTCTTCTTGTGAGATGCTCTCGTTTCAAGGAGTTATCGTTACAACTTGTGCCAGAACTTGCCATTTTTTTTACCACAGAATACTGAGGTCATACCATCGCACCGTGTAAATAGTTTGGAATCAGTGATTCTTCTTGTGAGATGCTCTCGTTACAACCTGTGTCGTAATTTGCCATTTTTCTACCACAGAATACTGAGGTCATACCATGGCCCCAAGCCAGGTATCATGTTTTTCAGGCATGTTTTTCAATTTTGTAGAGTTGAAAAACAAATAAACGACACGTTTGTGGTTGACTCTTGCCACACATGTCCTTGAAATCTCTCCCCATTCCTCATAAAAGGCATGAAAATTTACTAAATACCACAAGCATGATTTCCCAAACCGATTTTGTGCACTTTTTCATGGACCGATTGTGCGATATTGAATTATGTGCATTAATGCCTATAAAATGCACATAATGGCCCAAATATAGTATATTAGCCCGGAAAAGTGCCAAATTTGAACACGGTGCATTTTAGGGTGTATGTTGATCGTAGAAAAAAAAACTCAAGGACAAAGGAAATTTGGATTCCCCTTCAAACCTCGTGATTTTCCTCTCGAAACCATGAAACTTCCTTTGTGATGGTTTGATTTATGAAGAGCGTGTATAACGACATTAGCCGAACCTTCTCAAAAAATTACCACATCATGCTGAGGTCATACCATGGCACCATGCCAGGTATCATGTTTTTCGGGCATGTTTTTCAATTTTCTAGAGTTGAAAAACCAATAAATGTCACGTTTGTGGTTGACTCTTGCCACACATGTCATTGAAATCTCTCCCCATTCCTCGTAAAAGGCAGGAAAATTTACTAAATACCAAAAGCATGATTTTCCAAACCGTTTTTGTGCAATTTTTCATGGACCGATTGTGCAAAATTGAATTATGTGCATTAATGCCTAGAAAATGCACATAATGGCCCAAATATAGTAAATTAGCCCAAAAAAGTGTGAAATTTGAACACGGTGCATTCTAGGGTGTATGTTCATCGTAGAAAAAAACTCAAGGACAAACGACGAAGGAAATTTGGATTCCCTTCCAATCTTGGTAACATCAATCACACACGGGTTGTGTTTACAAAACGTTGCCTCCGCTGCGCATTTTTTTGGCGCAAAAAACCCTCACCAACACGTCAATAAAGAAAAGAAAACCCTCCCCCTCCCCCCTTTGTCCCCACTCCTCACTCGCACTGCACTCCTCCGCAACTTTGCATGTCAACTTCTATCGCCGTGGCCACCCCTTAGCTCGACGACTGTCGCCAGCGGTCTTCGGCCGCACTTCAAACGTCACAGGATTTCGCCTCAGCCGCTTGCCGCCGCCTATCTGCACCGACTTGCGCAGACGTCGTCATTGCTCGTTCTCGACAGGTCTGCCCAAATCTTTGATCTCGACGACGCTCCTCGTAGCCGGCTGCCGCCAACAAACGCCACCGCATTTTGTTTCTTCCCCTCGCCGACGCCTATCGGCACTGACTATCTCGACTCTGGTCGATTGGTGTTTTCTGCGAGTTTTTCTACAGGCTTGGGCCGGTTTTTTTTGGTTTCTCTCATGGAGAACAAGGTAATTAATTTAGCAAAATATTAGCACATCTCTTATCATAGTCCGTCTGTCCCTGTTAATTACCTAGCGGAAATCGTCGTGAATTTATTTTTTTTATAGCTGATTCGAGGGTTTTCATTCAAGTGTCCACAGTGCAAGCACAAATCAGGCCAGTGTGGTCGCGGCCAGACGGACAAGAAGTTCTATCTCACCATACCAGATGACTTCAGGGAGCGCACGGTATGTTCAATCTCATCCTACCACGATTAGCAAGGCCCAATTTTATGAACATATACCATATATTGCTATATTTGGATAAAAGGTGCGAGATGCACCATAGACGTCGATAAAGATGTTTTTTTATAAATCAGGAAAATTAATGATGTATTGTTCCCTTAAAAAAATGATGTATTCTTCTTTCACTTACTCTCATATTGGCATGAAATCTTCGTTACATTATCTATTTAATTATATATTTTTGTACTTTGCTTTCAGCTATTGTTCTGTTCTCTCAATTATTCCCATATTTGCATGTAACGATCTTAATTTTCATTTCCCGCAGTACATCCCTTGCTTTGCAAGAACACGTGTACAAGGAAATCTTGGCCTTTACTTTGTTGATGACTCCATGGATGTCATATTGACCACGCAGCATGGATTTACAATGAGAGTTAGGGTAAAAGTTGATAAAGATGGCCACTCCTATTTTGATGCAGACCTTTGGAGAAAATTTTCTAAGTTTTATGTACTGAAAGCTGGCAATAAAATTCTAGTGCGTGCACCACATTCTGGTCAAATAAACATGGATGTTTACTTCCCCAGTGTCATGAGCCGACCACAGTCTGATCGAGGTTAGTGTTCTTTCAACTTTCTCCATGTCGGCATATTACTTATTAGCAAAATTAAAGTAATTGTTCTGACTAAATGATCACTATTTGAGCAACCAATTGGGATTTCATTTTCTGACTCTGTTACTAGCCAGTAACAACTTCCAATTACCAATTTATGCCCACTATTCTTCTGCCATGTTCTGAATAAATAATCCTTTTCCACCTTTTAAGCAAGATATGCTGGATGCATAGTTAACAAACTGTATGTTACTCGGCATACCAAATTTCACTGGAAAGACTTGGAGCATATCATACAATTTGTTGATAATATGAAAGACCTAGTGATGACCCACAAGTATAGGGGATCAATCGTAGTCCTTTCGATAAGTAAGAGTGTCGAACCCAACGAGGAGCGGAAGGAAATGATAAGCGGTTTTCAGCAAGGTGTTTTCTGCAAGCATTGAAAGTAGTGGTAACTAATAGTTTTGTAGCAAGATAATTCATAATGAGTAACAAGTAACAATAGTAATAATAGTGCAGCAAGGTGGCCCAATCCTTTTTTATAGCAAAGGACAAGCCAGAACGGTCTCTTATATAAAGCAAAGCATTCTCGAGGACACATGGGAATTATCATCTAGTCACTTTCATCGTGTTTATTTGATTCGCGTTCGCTACTTTGATAATTCGATATGTGGGTGGACCGGTGCTAGGGTGCTTTTCTTACTTGAACAAGCAACCCTCTTATGATTACCCCCTCTCGCAAGCATCCGCAACTACGAAAGAAGAATTAAGATAAATCTAACCATAGCATGAAACATATGGATCCAAATCAGCCCCTTACTGAATAACGCATAAACTAGGGTTTAAGCTTATGTCACTCTAGAAACCCATCATCTACTTATTACTCCACAATTCCTTCCCTTAGGCCCAAGTATGGTGAAGTGTCATGTAGTCTACGTTCACATGACACCACTAAAGGAAGAAACAACATACATATCATCAAAATATCGAACGAATACCAAATTCACATGATTACTTATGACAAGACTTCTCCCATGTCCTCAAGAACAAATGTAACTACTTACAAATCATATTCATGTTCAAGATCAGAGGGGTATTGAATATCATTAAGGATCTGAACATATAATCTTCCACCAAATAAACCAACTAGCATCAACTACAAGATGTAATCAACACTACTAGCAACCCACAGGTACCAATCTACGGTTTTGAGACAAAGATTGAATACAAGAGATGAACTAGCGTTTGAGATGAGATGGTGTTGGTGAAGATGCTGATGAAGATTGGTCCTGCCACGATGAGAGGATCGTTGGTGATGTCGATGGCTTCGATTCCCCCCCGGAGGGAAGTATCCCCGGCGGAATCGCTCCGCCAGAGGGCAAAAGTGCTCCTGCCATAGTTCCGACTCGAGACGGCGGCGCTTCGTCCCGAAAGTCCTCCTCTTAATTTTTTTTAGGAAAAATGGCTTCATATAGCAGAAGGAGGGGGTCAGAGGCCAGCCGTGGGCCCCACAAGGCATCAGGGCGTGCCCCAGGGGGGCGCCTTGTTGCCTTGTGGGCAACTGGTGGGACCCCTCTGCTCTTTCTTTTCTCCAATATTTTTTATATATTCAATAAAAAATCCTTATGAAATTTCAGGTCATTTGGAGCTCTATAGAATAGGTATCTCTGCTGTAGCTATTTCAGGTCCAGAATTCCCGTTGTCGGTATTCTCCCTCTTCATATAAATCTTGCAAATTAAGAGAGAAAAGGCATAAGAATTGCATCATAAAGTGAAATAATGACCAAATACATTATAAATAACAGTAGGAAATCATGTTGCAAATTGTACATATCAACTCCCCCAAGCTTAGACCTCGCTTGTCCTCAAGCGAAAGCTGAAATCGATAATCATGTCCACATGTTTAGAGAGAGAGAGAGAGAGAGGTGTCGATAAAACAAAATACGGACAAGAGAGCATCATGATCAATTCTATAGTAGCAATATATTATCATAATACTTCTCATGAACAAGTAATAATTCATTACAACATCGAAGTATGAAGCATAAACTTTCTTGAAAACTATCAAACTATGTTCTTAGTCAATGAAACAATCACAATTCATCATATTTTCAGGAAGAGTCTATGTAAGAGCTTTTGTTTTAGCAAGTCCACATACTCAACTATCATTTAGTCTTCTATGATTGCTGACACTCACGGCATATTTATGGGGCGAAAGCTTCAATCAGACACATAGGAAGACGGGGGTTTATAGTTTCACCTCCCAACCAATTCACCTCAAGGGTAAGGTCAACAATAATAACTCATGATTACCTACATCCAACTGGATATAAATATCTGGATCTTTCCCCACCACATGATGCTTGCAAAGAGAAAAATAAAAACGAAATAGAGAGGAACACTATTGACTCTTGCATAAAAGTAAATACAGAAAAGTAAAAGATAGGCCCTTCGCAGAGGGAAGCAGAGGTTGTCATGCGCTTTTTTATTTTTGGATGTGCAAACTCTTAATGCAAAGGAACATCACTTTATATTGCCCCTTCTGATAGCAACCTTTATTATGCAGTCTGTCGCTTTTATTTCTTCACCATCACAAGTTCGTACAAAGCTTATTTTCCCTTACAGTAAAAGTTCATACATATTTAGAGGCAATTTTTATTGCTTTGTGCACCGATGACAACTAACTTGAAGGATCTTATTCAATCCATAAGTAGATATAGTGGACTCTCATGACATGAAACTGGGTTCAAGGGTTTTGGATGAACAAGTAGTATCTCTACTTAGTGCAGATTTTTGGCTAGCAAAAGATAGTGAGCAAGCAACACATGTTAGGGGATCCATGACAATATAACTTCTATGTGAATATAAGCAAACATAACTCATTACGTTGTCTTCCTTGTCCAACGTCAACTCTTTGACATAGAATATTTAATGGGGGCTCACAATCCTAAAAGATGTCCAAGATAGTATATTTATATGTGAATCCTCTCTTCCTTTATTACTTTTTCATGAATTGCATCAATGACCAATGCTATGTTTGTTAACTTTCAATAAATTTTATCAACTATACTTTTCTTTATGTAAGGTCATTACTCCCCAAGGGATTAGCATATGATCTTTTCATTCTTTCATTGCTAAGATTGAAACATAAAAGTAAAGAAGCAAAACTCAAACTACTCTTTATTATATAACTCTCAAACACGATTACATAGATAGATAGATCACGAAACAAGCACTTGAAACTAGATAATACTAAAACTTTATTCTTATAGATCACGAAATAACTAAGGATCGAACTAACATAGATAATGATGATAAAAAAAATGATGATGATACGATACCAGGGCACCTCCCCCAAGCTTGGAACAAGCCAAGGGTGGTACCCATACCCGTGTACTCAAGTGTCTTTCTTCAGTGATGATGGTGATGAAGTAATTCTTTTAGCGATGATCCCCCTGAGGGTGTGAATTTCCTCCTTGAGCTCAATGACCTCTCTTTTAAGATCCGCATTCTCCTTGCGGAGCTTGTTTGTAACAATGGATATACCATCCTCCAGGGGATGGGTTTTGGTGGAAGAAGAGGAAACATCCATATGCACACGGCGATAAGGGGTAAATTGAGTATTGGAGGGTTTAACCTTATTCGGTAGGCTCAACTTTTTGAACTCCACATGCATATCTCCTGGCTGGGGCAAAGGATCCTCTTCCTCTTCTTCACTTGATGATTTCATCTCCTTTAAATCGGCATCCTCCTCCTCATCGGTTGTCCATCCATAGGGCTCAATATCCCCATAGTCTCTAGGGTTTGCGATAAGGTGTGAAACATAACTTTCCCCATCCGAATCCTGAGATGACATAGTGCCAGACCTAAAAAATCTGACAGAAAACAGCACAAAACAAGAACAGAGGGGAAACTTGCGATACGGTGGTCAAAACATATGGGAGTATATATGAAGAATTTTTATCTTGCAAAACAAGCATACGGGAGGAAAACGGAGTCGGGAAGGCACACGAGGGACCCAACAGGCAACCCGGCGCGTTCTAGGGGGGGTCGCGCCTTGTTGCCTTGTAACCTCCTCGTGGGTCCCACGACTGTTTCTTATTTTGTATTTTTTCTAATATTCCAAAATGGACAGAAATATTTTTTACGGAATTTTTGGAGTCGGTTTAATTACTGTATCACATACCTGCCCCTTTTTAGGGTTCTGGAGCGTTCCGGAAGGACTCTTTTATGTGTTACTCCGGCGTCATTGTTTGAATAATATTAGTTTCAACATTAATGGGCGTACCTGAGATGTAGTGCTTAATTCTTTGCCCATTGACCACCTTTGGATTGGTGCCTTCAGCGTTATTGATTTTGATAGCTCCGGAGCGATAAACTTCTTCGATGACATATGTCCCACTACTGCAGGCGACTGCTAACGCGACACATGAATCAGAGACCCCGCGACCAAACTGTGTGCGATGCATGAATCGCAAACGGTGTTGTAAAAAAACCGTCCCCAATAAGACGAACTGTTTGTGATGCCGGAGACATAAAAAACGATTCAGATTAGAGACGCGTGTGCGATACGTGGCATACAGTTGATCCATACGAACTGTTTGTGATGAGCCAGAACAACAGAAATGGGAAGCCAGTTCGAGGTGTGTGCGATACACGGCATACAGTTCACTCGGATGAACTGTTTGTGATTACCCAACACAACAGAAATGGGCAGCCAGTTCGAGGTGTGTGCGATACACGGCATACAGTTCACTCGGATGAACTATTTGTGATTACCCAACACAACAGAAACGGGCAGCCAGTTCGAGGTGTGTGCGATACATGGCATGCGGTTCACTCGGATGAACTGTTTGCGATGATCCAGAAGAACAGAAATGATTCGGCGTAACAAGATGTGTGCGATATACAGTCTGCTTAATTTAGTCCTTATTCTTCTTGTTGTTGTTGGATGGCTTCGCAACATCGTCTTGGCGAGGACGCTTCTTGCCACGGACCGTTGGCTTTTCATCGCCACCGCTGTCGTCATCATCGTTGATGTCCTCGTCGTCGTCCTCCTCGTTCGAACATTCCTCCTCCTGATCATCATCGTCGTCGTCTTCATCGTCCTCCGACGGGTCCTCGTCTGTCTGGTCGTCGTCCGACGACTCGGGCAGCGGCATCCCTTCCATGATCCGGATAAAATCGAGGTCAGGGCTCGACGCCGGACTCATGGAAGACGAGCGGGATGGTTCCGAGGTTGACCTATCATCGGGCGGAAGATTGCTGGCGGAACTGTCGTCCTCGCAATCGCTCGACATGGCTGCGATACATACACAAAGCGAGATTGCAGAGTGTGTGTAAGTGTGTAGCGCGGCCGACCGAGACGATGAAGACGGTGGAGACTGAAGCGGGGTATGATGAAAAGAGGAATGGCAATTGAAGCGGGGGATTGATGGTTTTTATTGGCGCCTTGGCAGGCGGTTAGAATCCTGATATAATCATCCGCAATTATTAGTACCCAGTCGCTCCAAATTCCCGCGGTTGTGCAGTTCTCAATGTGATAATTACACACACAGGTTGGAGCGTCGCTACTTGTAGCTTGCGTTGGTATTTTCCCCGAAGAGGAAGGGATGATGCAGCACAGTAGATATAAGTATTTCCCTCAGTTATGAAACCAAGGTTATCGAACCAGTAGGAGAATCACGCAACACCTCGTTAGCAGTACCTGCACACAAACAACAAATCCTTGCACCCAACGCAAACGAGGGGTTGTCAATCCCTCGGCAGTCAATTGCAAGATTAAATTGTATGTAATAGATAGATAGATTGAAACAAAAATACAAAATAAAATAAATAGAAGAAAATGGCAGCAATATTTTTAGGGTTTTAGTAATATGATTTAGATAGACCCGGGGGCCATAGTTTTCACTAGAGGCTTCTCTCGAGAAAATAGCATACGGTGGGTAGACAAATTACTGTTGGGCAATTGATAGAAAAGCAAATAATCATGACGATATCCAAGGCAATGATCATGTATATAGGCATCATGTCCGAGACAAGTAGACCGACTCCTGCCGGCATCCACTACTATTACTCCACACATCGACCGCTATCCAGCATGCATCTAGTGTATTAAGTCCATAAAGAACGGAGTAATGCCTTAAGAACGATGACATGATGTAGATAAGATAAACTCACGTATGAATAAACCCCATCTTTTTACCCTTAATAGCAACGATACATACGTGTCATGTCCCTTTTTGTCACTGGGATTGAGCACCGCAAGATCGAACCCATTACAAAGCACCTCTTCCCATGGAAAGATAAATCAATCTAGTTGGCCAAACCAAATCAATAGATCGGAGAAGAAATATGAAGCTATAATAATCATGCAAAAAAGAGATTAGAGAAGACTCAAATAATATTCATGGATAATCTGATCATAAACTCACAATTCATCGGATCCCAACAAACACACCGCAAAAAGTGATTACATCGGATAGAACTCCAAGAACATCGAGGAGAACATTGTATTGAAGATCAAAAAGAGAGAAGAAGCCATCTAGCTACTAACTATGGCCCCGAAGGTCTGTGGTAAACTAATCACGCATCATCGGAAGGGCAGCAAGGTTGATGTAGAGCCCTTCCGTGATCGATTCCCCCTCCGGCGGAGTACCGGAGAAGGCCTCTAGATGGGATCTCTCGAGAACAGAAACTTGCGGCGGCGGAAAAAGTATTTCGTGGACTCCCCTGAGGGTTTCTGATTTTTCCTGAATTTATAGTGGTGGAATTAGGTCAAACGGAGCTGAGGTGGGCCCACGAGGCACCAGGGCGCGCCTGCCCCCCCAGGCACGCCCTGGTGGCTCGTGGCCACCTGCTCTGGCGTCTGGTCTTCTCCCGAAGCTTCTAGTGTTTATCTTGTCCAGAAAAAAATCTCCAAAAAGTTTCGTGGCATTTGGACTTTGTTTGGTATTGATTTTCTGTAAAACAAAAACAGGGCAGAAAACAACAGCTGGCACTGGGCACTAAGTTAATAGGTTAGTCTCCAAAAATGATATATAATTGCTGTAAATGTATATAAAAACATCCAAGATTGATAATATAACAGCATGGAACAATAAAAAATTATGGATACGTTGGAGACGTATCAGCATCCCCAAGCTTAATTCCTGCTCGTCCTCGAGTAGGTAAATGATAAAAACAGAATTTTTGATGTGGAATGCTGCCTATCATATTCATCATATATTCTTTTCTTTTATAGAATGGACATTGGACTTGAATGATTCAAAGCAATAGTCTATAATTTGACATGAAGATATAAATACTCAAGCATGCTAACAAGCAACCATGTCTTTCAAAATATCAACGCTAAAGAAAGTTATCCCTAGCCCATTATGCTCAATCATTGATCCATTCATGAAACACACTCAAATATTAGCTACATCCAATGCACAAGTATGACAATACTGCTCTCTAGTTGGTGCTTTATAAGAGAAGATGGAGACTCAAATAA
This sequence comes from Elymus sibiricus, assembly GCA_039707655.1. NCBI lineage: Eukaryota > Viridiplantae > Streptophyta > Magnoliopsida > Poales > Poaceae > Elymus > Elymus sibiricus. The sequence continues at coordinate 111,607,716 of CM077670.1, forward strand.
AATAAAAATTGCATAAAAGTAAATAGATAGGCCCTTCGCAGAGGGAAGCAGAGATTTGTCAAATGTGCCAGAGCTCAAAGCTGAAATTAAGGAGATAAAAATATTTTGAGAGGCATGCTTTTCCTGTCAACGAAAACGACCGAGAATTCCCAATATTTTCCATGCTAGACACATCATAGGCGGTTCCCAAATAGAAAGTAAAGTTCATTTCCTTTCCACCATTCTTTCACAATCCATGGCTAGCCGTATCCACGGGTGCCCTCCATACCAACACTTTCCAAGGAATTTTGTTGTTATTAATTTTTGATTTCATTGTGGGACTGGGCATCCCTATTACCAACCATTCTCTCGTGCAATGACAAGTGAATAAACACTCATCGTGAGAATAACACACCTAGCATGGAAAAATAATGGCCACCCCCTGCCGCTTCATGAGCGGTACGGGCACACAAAACGGAAAAATTATTTTGAAAATTAGAGTTGGCACACGCAAATATACTTGGAACAGCATTGAAATACTGCATATAGGTAGATATAGTGGACTCATTTGGCACAACTTGGGTTTAAGGATTTTGGATGCACAAGCAGTGTTTCCGCTTAGTACAAATGAAGGCTAGCAAAAGATTGAGAAGCAACCAACCAAAAAACGAAAACGGTCATAAACATGCATTAAACATAACTAACACCGAATAATGCACCATAAGTAGGATATAATTTCTTTGCATAACTATTGACTTGATGTGCATGCATAGGGAATCACAAACCTTAACACTAATATTCTTACTAAATCACAATTACTCACTAACATGACTCACATATTATCATTTCCATATCACAAAACTATTGCAAGGAATCACACTTATCATATCCAATGATCTATATGAAAGTTTTATTATATACCTCTTGAATATTCATCACTTTGGGACCAAATTCATATCTTGTGCAAATTACCGTTACTATCATCAACTCTCAAAAAGATTTAAGTGAAGCATGAGAGTGCAAATATTTCTTCAAAATTTCAATCTTATCAATTCTCAAAATAATATAAGTGAAGCATGAGAATTTATTTCTTCAAAATATCAATCAACTCTCAAAATAATATAAGTGAAGCATGAGAGTTTATTTCTTCAAAATATAGCCACCACCGAGCTCAAAAAGATTTAAGTGAAGCACTAAAGCAACTGCCTAGCTCAAAAAAATTAAGTGAGGCACATAGAATATTCTAACAAATGATGATAAACGTGTGGCTCTCTCAAAATAGGTGTGTTCAACAACGATGATTGTGACAAAATAAAAAACAAACAAAGCAAAAACTCATATAATACAAGACGCTCCAAGCAAAACACATATCATGTGACGAATAAAAATATAGCTCCAAGTAAAATTACCGATGGTTGGAAGAAGAAAGAGGGGATGCCTTCCGGGGCATCCCCAAGCTTAGACGCTTGAGTCTTCCTTGAATATTACCTTGGGGTGCCTCGGGCATCCCCAAGCTTAGGCTCTTACTACTCCTTATTCCTTCATCCATCGTGATCTCACCCAAAACTTGAAAACTTCAATCACACAAAACTCAACAAAACCTTCGTGAGATCCGTTAGTATAACTAAATAAATCACTACTTTAAGTACTGTTGCAAACCCATTCATATTTTATTTTTGCATTATACCTACTGTACTCTAACTTCACCATGGCTTATACCCCCCGATACAATCCATAGATTCATCAAAACAAGCAAGTAGTGCATCAAAAACAGAATCTGTCAAAAACAGAACAGTCTGTCGAAATCTATTTTAAATCCATACTTCTGTAACTCCAAAAATTCTTACAAATTATGGAAACGTGGGAAATTCATATACCAATACTTCTTAAAAATTTCAGGTTTTTCTGACGCTCCAGTACAGAAACAAAATTCAGGCACTGGACGCAAAACTTTCTGTTTTCCAAACAGCATCAATTATATTATCTTCCAAATCATCCTAAAGGCTTTACTTGGCACAAACACTAATTAAGAACACAAAAACACAATCATACCAGTAGCATAATTGTGAAAACACACAATAACAGAAAAAATTTATTTTATTCATTGGGTTGCCTCCCAACAAGCGCTAATGTTTTATACCCCTAGCTAGGCATAATGCATAGTTTCAAGTATTGTCATCTTTCAAGTTGATTCCATAAGTGGCCCTCATAATGGATTCATATGGTACTTTAATTTTCTTCCTAGGGAAATGTTACATACCCTTTTTTAGTGGAAACTGAAATTTTATATTCCCTTCTTTCATATCAATAACGGCACCTATAGTTCGTAAGAACGATCTACCAAGTATTATGGGGCAAGAAGAATTGCATTCAATATCAAGAACAATAAAATCAACAGACACATAATTTCTATTTGCAAGAATAAGAACATCATTAATTCTACCCATTGGTTTTTTAATAGTAGAATCCGCAAGATGCAAATTAAGAGAACATTCATCTATATTGGTAAAACCTAGCACATCACATAGAGATTTTGGAATTGTGGAAACGCTAGCACCCAAATCACATAAAGCATTGCACTCATAATTTTTTATTTTAACTTTAATGGTGGGTTCCCATTCATCATATAATTTTCTAGGAATTGAAATTTCTAGTTCTAGCTTTTCTTCTAACGCTTTCATCATTGCTTCTACGATGTGTTTAGTAAAAGCCTTGTTTTGCTCATAAGCGTTGGGTGAATTTAACATGGATTGTAACAAAGAAATGCACTCAATCAAAGAACAATTACATAATTAAAGTCTTTGTAATCCAAGAGAGTGGGCACATCGCTATTTAAAGTTTTTACCTCTCCAAACCCACTTTTAGCAATTTTTTCATTGAGATTTTCACCATCCGAGTTATGGGAACGCCTACTAGAAAAAGTTGACTCTTCTTCAGTCCCCTTTTCATCAAGTTTTATATTGCTAAACAAAGAATCAATAGATGAAATACCAATCATTTTAATATCCTCTTCATTACTATGTTCTAATGATTCCGGCTTAGCCGCCATTTGATTTACTAGCGTAGCTTGCGCATCAGAAATTTTTCCTAGCAAATTTTCAGTAAGAGAAAATTGAGATTGAAGACTAGCAACTTCTTTACTAACATCATCGAGTTGTTTTACAATAGCATCCAATAAAGTAGAGTGCTCTTTGAGTTCCTTGGTAAAAAATTTGGTGTGCTCAAACTGCGTAGTCATGTAATCTTTAGTATTTGTCTCAATTTCGAACAAAATTTTATAATAACAAGTATCGTGATAATTCCCTCGGGGCATCATGATTAAGCAAACAAGATAACAAGCAAGCAAACAAGAAAAAGGCAAACGAAAAATATTTTTGTATTTTTGTAAAAACATTTTAGAAATGGGGGAGAGGAAAACGAGAGGCAAATAAAGTAAATGCAAGGAGATGAGAGTTTATGCAAAGGCACTTGATAGATGTTGATGATGTCTCCCCGGCAACGGCGCCGGAAATTCTTCCTGCTACTTGTAGCTTGCGTTGGTATTTTCCCCGAAGAGGAAGGGATGATGCAGCACAGTAGAGATAAGTATTTCCCTCAGTTATGAAACCAAGGTGATCGAACCTGTAGGAGAATCACGCAACACCTCGTTAGCAGTACCTGCACACAAACAACAAATCCTTGCACCCAACGCAAACGAGGGGTTGTCAATCCCTCGGCGGTCAATTGCAAGATTAAATTGTATGTAATAGATAGATAGATTGAAAAAAAAATACAAAATAAAATAAATAGAAGAAAATGGCAGCAATATTTTTAGGGTTTTAGTAATATGATTTAGATAGACCCGGGGGCCATAGTTTTCACTAGAGGCTTCTCTCGAGAAAATAGCATATGGTGGGTAGACAAATTACTCTTGGGCAATTGATAGAAAAGCAAATAATCATGACGATATCCAAGGCAATGATCATGTATATAGGCATCACGTCCGAGACAAGTAGACCGACTCCTGCCTGCATCTACTACTATTACTCCACACATCGACCGCTATCCAGCATGCATCTAGTGTATTAAGTCCATAAAGAACGGAGTAATGCCTTAAGAACGATGACATGATGTAGACAAGATAAACTCACGTATGAATAAACCCCATCTTTTTACCCTTAATAGCAACGATACATACGTGTCATGTCCCTTCCTGTCACTGGGATTGAGCACCGCAAGATTGAACCCATTACAAAGCACCTCTTCCCATGGAAAGATAAATCAATCTAGTTGGCCAAACCAAATCAATAGATCGGAGAAGAAATACGAAGCTATAATAATCATGCATAAAAGAGATCAGAGAAGACTCAAATAATATTCATGGATAATCTGATCATAAACTCACAATTCATCGGATCCCAACAAATACACAGCAAAAAGTGATTACATCGGATAGAACTCCAAGAACATCAAGGAGAACATTGTATTGAAGATCAAAAAGAGAGAAGAAGCTATCTAGCTACTAACTATGGACCTGAAGGTCTATGGTAAACTACTCACGCATCATCGGACGGGCAGCAAGGTTGATGTAGAGCCCCTCCGTGATCGATTCCCCCTCCGACGGAGTACCGGAAAAGGCCTCCAGATGGGATCTCTTGAGAACAGAAACTTGCGGCGGCTGAAAATGTATTTTGTGGACTCCCCTGAGGGTTTCTGATTTTTCCTGAATTTATAGTGGTGGAATTAGGTCAAACGGAGCTGAGGTGGGCCCACGAGGCACCAGGGCGCGCCTGCCCCCCCCCCCCCCAGGCGCGCCCTGGTGGCTCGTGGCCACCTCCTCTGGCGTCTGGTCTTCTCCCGAAGCTTCTAGTGTTTATCTTGTCCAGAAAAAAATCTCCAAAAAGTTTCGTGGCATTTGGAATTCGTTTGGTATTGATTTTCTGTAAAACAAAAACAGGGCAGAAAACAGCAACTGGCACTGGGCACTAAGTTAATAGGTTAGTCTCCAAAAATGATATATAATTGCTGTAAATGTATATAAAAACATCCAAGATTGATAATATAATAGCATGGAACAATAAAAAATTATAGATATGTTGGAGACGTATCAAGTGTCCAAATGTGAAACAAGCAGTTTTCATAGGACAGTTGTCAAGCAATAGATGAGCTCTGCTTATTGATGTAGCCAGTAATAATCAAACAAAACCCCTAATCATCATTACAAACAGCGCATAGAAGATGGCTAATGCGACAACTACAACTACACATGCTAGTTCCTTCTTGTCTCTTGCTTTCATCTATTGCCTGTGATTGAGTCTTTCTTGCTTCATCGTAGTGATTGTACACTCCAGATCAGTCAGTTTCTTCTTCAACTTTACGTTATCTTCTGCGAGCTTGGTGATAACACTCCGAGCCCTGCTATGCCATTCATCATCCAACCAGTTAACAAAGGCACAAGCCTCATATCCCTGCCAATGTTAAATATTCAGGATGGGCGGGGGCATTAACTCAACTTAAATGATGAACTTAGCACTAACCTCTAAAGGGCAACTGAGAAACCGTCCACCAATGTCAAATCCCTCCGTGCATACACGTTGAGCAGGAGTGTGTCTGTGCGCACAACTCAGCTTTTGGCACTTCTCGGTGGCGCAAAACTCGGAGTCGAACTTATGTTGCGGGAGTCTGGAGTCATACTCCGGATCCGGCGGTTGATCGCTTTCCTGGGTGGGGGAGCGGGGGTCATTAAGGATGGATTGAGAAGGGACCTACTTTAATTTGGACATGCTAAAAAAGATCAGGATTGCTTGGAACCTAACAAGACGATTCGGATCCGTAGTACACCGGCCTTCTGATGACCTTAGGCAAGCGCTCGGAAACCATCAACACCACTCGTCTGCATTCCCCCAAAGTTAGCGCCACGCGAGGGAATTTGGGGGCTATCTAGGGATTTGGGGGAAATGGGGAAACTGTGGGGATCTAATAATGGTCGGGAACTGCTTATCGCACTCTGTTGTATACGGCACGCGGTTTGTACATATCGTTTGTGTTCGATATTACAACTTCACACACGATTTCCACAAGAAACCGTGTGAGAAGACAACGTGTGTGACACATGGTTCCCGTGACATAACCGTATGTGATGTACTACCCGGTACATATGGGGATGAAATAATGGAGTTAATACTGTAAACAACCGCTCTGCGGATACCCGTCAAAAAATTAAAAATAGCCGCGCTGCATAGAGATGGGGGCGGCGGCCGAGGCAGCGGCTACCGGATAGGAGGTCAATCCTCGGCCGGTCGGTGGTGGCGGCGTAATAGGAGGTCAATCCTCGATCGGCGGCGGGAGATAGGAGGAGATCACAATCCTCGAGGTCGGCAGCGGCGTGATTGGAGCACATCCCTCGCGGTCGAAGGCGGGATAGTGGAGCTCGAACTTCAGGCGGATGCCCCACTAAGCTTTGCTCATTGACCTTGCGGTCTCGGCGTGCCGCGGCATCGCGCTTCTCTGTCCGCTGGGTGGAGGTCGCCGCGCGGCTAATTAATTAAGGTATTCTTTTCATTGAGTGGCTTAATTAAGGTATTCAATTCATAAGGGTAGTATACTGTACTCTGCGTGTAAATTGACTGGTCATTAATTTATGTCATTGAACGGCTGGATAAAACAATATGGAGCGCCCTTCGTAAATTATGAAAATAAAATCTTGTAATTTATGCACGCATCTTTGGGCATCAATTAATCCATTTATTAATGCTTTTTTGAATTACCCCTCGTGTGGTGCAGATGGAACGCTCTGAATGGATTAAGGATCGGAGAAGCTCAAAGTTTGCGAGTGGCATGACGGAGTTCATCACTTTGGCTGAAAGGACAAAGAAGAGAGCCCGTAACGACGATTACATCCTATGTCCATGCAAGGATTGTGGCAATAGAGAGTCACATAAAGTTACAGACATCGAGTACCACTTATTCAAGCGGGGATTCATGGATGGATATACACGTTGGACTAGACACGGTGAAGAGCCGGTCATGGATGAAGGTAACCAGGGCGGCGAGGTGCCAAACCCCGATCAGAGTCACATGGATGTTGAATCTAACCTTGGGGCTCAGACGTCAAGCTACCAACGGAACAAAGACAATCGAAAAACCCCACTGGAAAACCAAGACGGCGACGAAGACGACGACCTTGATGGTATGCCAGATTTTGCTGCTATGATTGCAGATTTCCATGGCCCAGATAAAGAAATGGTTGGGTACAAGGATCTGCCAACCATTGATGCGGACTCAAAGAAAGATTTGTATCCAGGTTGCAAAAAGAAATATTCCAAGTTGAGTTCCACACTAGTGCTTCTCAGATTTAAAGCAGAAAATGGTCTATCAAACAAGGGCTTCACAGAGTTGTTAGGTCTTTTCAAAGACATTCTTCCAGAAGATAATGTGCTCCCCAAAAGAACGAACGAAGCGAAGAAAGTTGTTTGCCCATTGGAACTTGAAGTCCAGAAGATACACGCTTGTGGGCATGATTGTATGTTGTACTGCGGTGAGTACAAAGATTTGCGTGCATGTCGCATATGCAAGCATCCACGATACAAGCGCAGGAAAGCAAAGGACAAGGACAAATTGGATGACGAGATCAAGACAGGAATCCCGTTCAAGGTTGTTTCGTACTTGCCTTTAATTCCAAGGTTGAAGCGTTTGTTTGCAAACCCTAGAGAGGCAAAGAGGTTGCGGTGGCATCATGATGAGCGAATTGCGGATGAATATTTGAGGCACCCGAAAGATGGGGCTCAGTGGGAGTCAATCAAGGAAAAGCATAAAGACTTTGCCATGGATCCTAGAAGTATATGGCTCGGGGAGTGTACTGATGGGATGAATCCATTTGGCGATATGAGCACCAAACACAGCACATGGCCGGTGCTTCTGTGCATGTATAACCTTGCTCCTTGGTTGTGTATGAAGAAAAAATACATCATGATGTCAATAATTATCCAAGGCTTGAAGCAACCTAGAAAAGACATCGACATTTACTTTGAGCTACTGGTAGAAGAACTGCTGACATTGTGGGTAAAAGAGCCTGGTGTAAAATGTTATGATGCTTACAAAAAGGAGATTTTCGATCTACATGCATTGCTACTGCACACCATTCAAGATATGCCGGCATTAGGCAACACGTCAGGGTAGAAAACAAGGGGAGATGTAGGATGTGTCACATGCATGGATAGGACAGCGAGTAGATTTCTTCCCAACTCGCACAAAACCGTGTATTTGCGTCATCATAGATTCTTACGGAGAGAGCACCCATACCGAAAGATGAAAGCTGAATTTGATGGTACGACAGAGGTAGGTTTGGGCCCAAGACCTTATTCTGGGAAGGAGGTCCACAGAATGGCTAAAGAAATTGAAGTTGTGCTTGGCAAGGGACCCGGTTCGTCGTCGAAAAAACACCCAGGACGCAAGTGTTTAAGAAGAAATCAGTGTTCTGGCAATTTCCTTACTGGGAGATTCTAAGTGTACGTCACTGCATCGATGTCATGCACGTAGAGAAGAACGTATGTCAAAGCATCCTTGGTACTCTGCTCAAGATTAAAGGTAAAACAAAGGATGGTGACGGAGCACGACTCGATATGCTTGGTGATCAACCTAAACGCATGAATGAAGTAGAAGATGGTGACAAATTCCTCCACGTTTGCCAGAGTTACAATTTCACTGCAAAAGAAGCAAAAGAGTTCTACAATTATTTGTTGTCAATTAAGACACCCTCTTCCTACTCCGCAAACAACAGAAGTCTCGTGGATGTGAGCACGGGTAAAATGAAGTTGGCACACATGAAGTCACATAATTGCCACGTAATGTTGACACAAATCCTCCCAGTGGCCATCAGGAATTTGATGGACACAGACATAAGAAACACACTCATTGATCTCTGTGATTTCTTCAACCAACTATGGCAGAAAGTGGTAAATCGTGAGGAGCTGGATCATATGCAAGAGGATATTGCAAGAATATTGTCCAACCTAGAGATGTTTTTCCCACTGTCATTCTTTGATGTCATGGTCCATCTCACTGTGCACCTTGTCAACAAGATAAAGTACTGTGGTCCTATGTTTCTTCACAACATGTATACCTTCGAGTGGTTCATGGGAATATTGAAGTGCTATTGTCGGAACCAATGTCATCCAGAGGCAAGCATCCTACAAGGTTATACCGCGGATGAGGTGGTTGAGTTTTGCACCGAATACGTGAAACAAAGACCTATAGGTTTGCCCCTCTCTTGCCACGAGGGAAGGCTGGCTGGTAAGCCGGTCCTTGCTGGCGTGCCACACGCTGCACCCGGAGATGAGACCGTTCAAGCCCATTTGACGGTACTGCTTAACAGCCCAGTTCTCGACGCTTATGCTGAAGAACACTTGGCGGAGATACGACGGAGCTTCTTACCCATGGTGCATCCATTAGATGTCGTGATGAAGGCACACAATAAGGACTACGTCAGATGGCTGAAGGATCATTTGTCACGCGGATCCATGGATGACATTGCAACATGGTTGGCACAAAAGCCATCACCTACGGTATTGAGGTACCAAGCGTATGACATAAATGGCTACACGTTCTACACTGAGGAACGTGATAAGAAGACCTCATATCAGAACAGCTCCATTTGAATAGAATGCATAACTGTAGATGAAGCTGATAAAAGGGTATACTATGGAACCATCGAAGAGATTTGGGAGCTTAACTATGTGAAAGTTAAGGTGCCATTATTCAGGTGCAAATGGGTCCCTCTTAGTCAGGTAAAGGTTGATGAATACATGAAGACCTGTGTTAACAAGACAAAGATGGCATATCACAAGGACCCGTTCATTCTTGCTAGTGATGTAACTCAGATTTTCTATGTGGAAGACCCCTCTCATAAGAACTGCCATGTAGTGATGCGTGGGAAGAGGAGGGTACTGGGCGTCGAGGGTGTTGCTGATGAGGACGAGTACGATGAATTTGCTGAGATGCCAGTGAAGGGATCACGCACCAAACATAAAGAGAGGCTTAAAATCATCAGAAATCCTAAGTTCATTTGGGGTCAACCTAATGATCCTAGTTCTCCCATGTACATGGGAATTAATACGTAACACTATTTATTATGTCTACTCTACAACTTAATTCATTCAATTAGAACTGCCACATGTACTGAATTGTGATTTATGCCCGGCCTTCTGTCGATCTAAGAATGCTTAATATGTTGACCTTGATATGTCGTCAGCACAGGCAATGAGAGTTTGAACTATTTATGATTGTCTACCCTATAGCTAGCACACTCAATTGATGTCACTCCAGTATGTATGAACAGAACATATGCAATCTGGTTTGCAAATAGCACACGGTTCATTCACGAAAGCCGTGTGCCTACCAAACTATGGCCGATGACCCCTACTGTGTGCGATGTGAGTCGGGCATTCTGATTAGCCAGAACCCAAACCCCACGGATCGTATGTCTGCACCGTTGGATGCACACAGATCGAACGGCAATCCTCATCCCTTTCATCACCACATGCAGTTGCAGTTGGGATTTGTTTTATATGCACTAAATGTCGGGTAAATGCAAAAAAATGGCTTGAATATAGCAAAGGAGCCCCGAAATGCGCCAGAAAATCAAACCTAGGGTATAATAGTGATTGCGTACTGTGGAAAAAATTTGAGGCGAAACGATGAAGTCACCAGCAATTGGAGTTCGAATTGCCATGTCTCCTTTTGGAAACTATGATCCTTCTTGTGAGATGCTCCAGTTTCCAAGGAGCGATCATCCAAACTTGTGCCAAACTTTACCAAAAAATTTCCATGGGGTCTTGAGAGCACGCCATGGTGGCACACCAATTTTCATGATTTTCAGACTCCATCTGCATTTCCTGTAATTAAAATACCAACAAGACCAACGCCGGTGGCCGCATCTCGCATCCGAAATGTTTGAAAATTCTTCCCATTCCTTGGACATGAATGAAAACACGCAAAGCGACACACAAATGATTTTGTAGACCTACTTTGCAAGTAGCCCACATGTAGTTGCGGTTGGGATTTGATTTATATGCACAAAATGCATGATAAAATGCAAAAAATGGCTTAAATATAGCAAATGAGACCCGAAATGCGCCAGAAAATAAATACTTGGGTGCAATGGTGATTGTGTACCGTGGAAAAATTTCCGAGGCAAAACAATGAAGTCACCGACGATTGGAGTCTGAATTGCCACGTCTCCTATTGGGAACTATGTTCCTTCTTGTGAGATGTTCCAGATTGCAAGGAGTGATCATCGTAACTTGTGCCAAACTTTACCAAAAAAATTCCACTCGGTATTGGGATTGCACCACGGTGACACACCGATTTTCGTGATTTTCTAAGTCCATCCGCATTTTCTGTAATTAAATTACCAACAAGCCCTACGCCGGTGGCCGCATCTCGCAGCCGAAATGTTTGAAAATTCTTCCCGTTTCTCGGACAATAAATTAAAACTTGCAAAGCGACACGTAAATGATTTTTACACCTTCTTAGCTAACACCCACATGTAGTTGCAGTATGGTTTTGATTTATATAAACTAAATGCATAGTAAGTGCAAAAAATGTCTTAAATGTAGCAAACGAGACCTGAAATGGCCTAGAAAATCAAACCTAGGGGTATGATGGTGATTGCGTACGGTGGAAAAAAGTTGTAGGCGAAACATTGAACTCACATCTTCGTTTCAAAATTACCACGTCTTCATTTCAAATGAAATTATGCTGCTCCTTGATGTAGATGTTTTCCAATAGCACATGGTTCAGTCATGAAAGCCGTGTGCCTATCAAACCGTGGCCGATGACCCCTACTGCGCGTGATCTGAGTCATGCGTTCTGATTGGCCAGAACCCAAACCCCATGGATCATACGTCTGCACCATTAGATGCACCCAGATCGAACGGCGCTCCTCATCCCTTTCATCACCACATGCAGTTGCAGTTGGGATTTGATTTATATGCACTAAATGCCCGGTAAATGCAAAAAATTGCTTAAATATAGCAAAAGAGCCCCGAAATGCGCAAGAAAATCAAACCTAGGGTATAATAGTGATTGCATACTGTGGAAATAATTCGAGGCGAAATGATGAAGTCACCAGCAACTAGGGTTCGAATTACCACGTCTCCTTTTGGAAACTATGATCCTTCTTGTGAGATGCTCCGATTTCCAAGGAGCGGTCATCCAAACTTGTGCCAAACTTTACCAATTTTTTTCCACGGGGTCTTGAGAGTGCGCCATGGTGACACACCGATTTTCGTGATTTTCGGACTCCATCTGCATTTCCTGTAATTAAAATACCAACAAGACCTACGCCGGTGGCCGCATCTCGCATCTGAAATGTTTGAAAAATCTTCCAATTCCGTGGACAATGAATGAAAACATGCAAAGCAACACACAAATGATTTTGTAGACCTTATTTGCCAACACCCACATGTTGTTGCGGTTGGGATTTGATTTATATGCACAAAATGCACGGTAAATGCAAAAATGGCTTAAATATAGCAAACGAGACCCGAAATGAGCGAAAAAATCAATACTGGTGTGTAATGGTGATTGCGTACCATGGAAAAAAAATTCGAGGCGAAACGATAAAGTATCCAATGATCGGAGTCCGAATTGCCACGTCTCCTATTGGGAACTATGATCCTTCTTGTGAGATGCTCCAGTTTGTAAGGAGTGACCATCGTAACTTGTGCCAAACTTTACCAAATTTTTTCCACTCGGTCTTGAGATTGCGCCACAGTGACACACCGATTTTCGCGATTTTCGAAGTCCATCCGCATTTCCTATAATTATATTACCAAGAAGCGCTACACCGGTGGCCACATCTCGTGGCCGAAATGTTTGAAAATTCTTCCCATTTCTCGGACAATGAATAAAAACTAGCAAACCGACACAAAAATGTTTTTTACATCTTTTTTGCTAACGCCCACATGTAGTTGCAGTAGGGTTTTGATTTATATGCACTAAATGCATGGTAAATGCAAAAAATTGCTTAAATGTAGCAAACGAGACCTGAAATGCGCTAGAAAATTAAACCTAGGTTATGATGGTGATTGCGTACCGTGGAAAAAAATTCGAGGCGAAACGTTGAACTCACGTCTTCATTTCAAAATTACCACGTCTTCATTTCAAACGAAATTATGCTGTTTGTGCACATGGGCTTGTAGAGGCTTCCGTTTGCATAGGCCTTTCCGCGCCGCGACCGGCGCCCTTTTTTCACCGAAGCCGCCAACACCCGCCCACTGCCCGCCCCCGTTTCACTCAACAGTCCGCATATTCTACCAAAACTCCATCGCCAGCTCCCCCTCCCCCAGATCCACACCAGAACCCTATCCGGCGCCGGCGTGCTCAACCCGTCCGTGTGCCCGCTCTTCGGCATCAACCCTACCTTCACTGCCGTTCCCAACACGCGGCTGCCCGCGCCTCGCCGTCTTCATTTGCTCGCCAGCCGCCCTCGAACATATCGATCATGTCCCCCTCGCCTCTCCTGCCGGGTTTGCACAAAAACCTGTCAGTTACTGCTCTCCATCGAGGTGAGGCATATTTCCTCGTGATCCCTCTTCCTATTTGGTTCTGTATGTTCCCAAATTGGCTATACAATAACGGAGAGCGTATATATGTTCATTACCCACCTTCCTAACTTGTACATATAAACTATATTTGTTCCAATTAGTTATTGTCGATTTACAGATCGTGGGCGCCCGAGTCACACAAAATGAACAAATTAGCCGTACATTTTCCAAATTATTACATGACATGTCTAGACATCTTGTTACCAAGTTGTTAGCGTTATGCTTATCCCCCTTTTCTAAATTTTGCATTTGTTCTCTGTAGATGCCGAGTAGCAGCGACAACACTCATGCTTCAGGCGATGTATCTTCATCTGAGTCCGACAACCCTAGGTCTCCAGCAGATGATCAGGGAACAAGTAATCTGGAATGGGATAGAGCTGCCGCAATCACCCTTCCGGTCAGGACATTGAAGAACGCTCCAAGAAAGCCCACACACCAGCCTAAGGGTGTGTATGAAGTAACCGACATCGATTTAAAGTCTTGGGCTCCAACTAAACCAGATAAAGCACGCACGAGGTTCAGGAGTGTGTGTGGATTTGTTGGCAGGGCAAGGCTCAACATTAATCTGCCGGGGTTTCGGAAGGCTGACACAGAAACACGGCACAGGATAGTCCAGGAGATCATGGAACACTTCAACGTTCCAGAGCAGTGGAGAATGCAGGTGGAACACGCTGCACTAAAGAAGGCCAGGGATGCTTGGAGAAACTGGAAGCACGTGTTGTACAAGAAGTACTTGAGTGAAGGCAAGGACCCAATCCCTGCATACCCCCAAATTACAAAGGCAGACTGGGCAGAATTCAAAAGGGTCAGGGCAACTGCAGAGTTTACCAATAAGAGTGCCAAGCAATCGGAACTTCAGAAGAGGAACACACACCCCCACCGTATGGGTGTGGCAGGATACTACGACATGAAACCGATATGGGACCAGGAGGACAAAGAAACAGTAGCTGCGGGTGGAAAACTGGCCTTTAGTGAAATCAGGGGTGAACGCGCTAGAGACTACTTGCGGGCACGCGCAAGGAGGCGTGACGACGTGTAGGATCGAAAGTATGTCTAGAGGGGGGGTGATTAGACTACTTGACCAAATAAAACCTAACCTTTTGCTAATTTTAGTTGTGGGCAGATTTTAGCAATAGTACATGTCAAGCATCACCCTACACATGCAATTCTAAGAGTATAGCAGCGGAATGTAAGCAATTGCATATGTAAGTAAAGGAGGGATTGGAGATTTCAAACGCAATGAAGACATGGTGGTTTTTGGCGTGGTTCCGATAGGTGGTGCTATCGTACGTCCACGTTGATGGAGACTTCAACCCACGAAGGGTAACAGCTGCGGGAGTCCACGGAGGGCTCCTCCCACGAAGGGTCCACGAAGAAGCAACCTTGTCTATTCCACCATGGCCTACATCCACGAAGGACTAGCCTCACTCGGGGTAGATCTTCATGAAGTAGGCGATCTCCTTGCCCTTACAAACTCCTTGGTTCAACTCCACATCGGGTTGGAGGCTCCCAAGTGACACCTAACCAATCTAGGAGACACCACTCTCCAAAAGGTAATAGACGGTGTGTTGTTGATGAACTCCTTGCTCTTGTGCTTCAAATGATAGTCTTCCCAGCACTCAAACAACTCCTCACAGATTTGGCTATGGTGGAAGAAGGATTTGAGTGGAAAACAACTTGGGAAAGGCTAGAGATCAAGGTTCAAATGGTAGGAATGGAATAGCTTGATCTCAACACATAAGTAGGTAGTTCTCTCTCAGAAATTGTATGGTGGAAGTGTAGGCATGTTCTGATGGCTCTCCTTACTGAGAAGGATGTGGTGGAGGGGTATATATAGCCTCCACACAAAATCCAACCGTTACACACTTTTGACTCAACTCGGTGGCACCGAAACGATAATCTCAGTAGCACCGAACTGTGTAAAAGATATGAACTTTAGGAATCTCGGTGGGACCGATACGGACAACTCGGATGGACCGAAGTGCAATGGCTTAGGGCAAACCTCATCTCAGTGGCACCGATTGCATCAACTCGGTTGGACCGAAGGGAAGCAATAAGGCAACAGAGCAAGCCATCTCGGTGAGACCAATTTGCATAACTCGATGGGACCGAAGTGAATGCAACCGATTACAGAGAGTTGGCAAGGCCATCTCGGTGGGACCGAGATCCGTTTCGGTGGATCCGATTTGTTAGGGTTTTGGCAGTGGCTAAGTCTTGGATGAACTCGGTGGGGCCGGATTGGAAATATCGGTGGGGCCGAGTTGGAATGTAGGTTTTGGACATATTTGGTTAGAGAGAGTGATTGAGGGTTTAGGAATACTGTCACTAAGCACTTGAGCAAAAAGACCATTAAGCAACACCTCATCCCCTTTTAATAGTATTGGCTTTCCTATAGACTCAATGTGATCTTGGATCACTAAACCAAAAATGTAGAGTCTTGATCTTTTGCCAATCCTTGTCCTTAGCATTTTGAGGGGTCCACGTCTCTAGTCCATGCCATGCCAATCATTGAACATCCTGAAATCTTAATCTTGAATGGACATTAGTTCAATGAGATAAATGTTGTTATGAATTACCAAAACCACCAAGGGAGCAAATGTGCTTTCAATCTCACCCTTTTTGGTAATTGATGACAACATATAGATCAAAGCTTCGACAAATGATTAAATGAATGAAATACATCGTCGCTTTGAGAAGTACGTGATAAACTAGAGCTCCCCCTAAATTTGTGCATTATTAAAAATTTGCGTTTGAATGCAAATGCACAATCGATTAGGCTCATGGGTTACTCTTCCATGTCACATACATCTTGGTGGAGTGCGCAAAATGATAAGATTGGAATAATAGGCACGCATCACCAACACAAATGAATGATCATACAAGATAATGATAAAGATAAGCATAGATCATCGCAATAAGCATAGTATGATCAATCAACATAGTATCTCACAAGCATAAACGACAGAATATCACATAGACACTGTAGCAAGCACACATAAAACAGAGTAGCATCAAACAAATAAGTAGCACAAGAAACTCTCGAAGCAAATCAAAAGCAAGAAACTCTCTCTCTCTCTCGAAGCCTATGATCTATACATATTCTCCCCCTTTGGCAACAAGTACCAAAAAGTTCAAATGAGTATAGCACTAGTCGGCACTCTAAGCATGGTCCTCTGAAGCTCCTGAAGGCGACCTCCTGCTGGCAGCTCCGGTGTGCGTAGACGGTGTGGAGAGGAGAGCATCCACGAATGCTTCGGCAGATGTCTGCTGGACTGGTGGAGTTGAGACCTGTGGTGGCACTATGGCAGTAGCGGCTGGTGCAGATACTGTTGTCCGTGGATCCACGATTGGCACTGTTGCTGACCTGGTTGCCCTAGGCACTTGCTAAAATTGCTCTGTGGTCGGTCTGTCATCTCCACTGTCATCTGATCTGGCTAGCTTGACAGCATCAACATGACCTTGCAGTTGTTCCACTGAAGTCTGAATCTCTGTCACTTTGACATCCAAATCATGAAATTTTGTCTCAATGATCCGCTCAAAACTAGCCTGGGTCTGGGTGAGGTTGGCCAAACTTCGCTCAATCCTCAGAGTGGCTTCAAGCAGATATAACATTTGATCCTTGGGTGTCTTGAGACTGGCAATTTGAGCATTGGGAGCTGATGCCTCCTGAGCTGCTTTTGCTTCTTTAGCTTTGCGGATTTCCTCTTGAGCTTGTGCAGAAGTGGGATGCGAAGGATCCATCACTATTACATTGTCCTCAAAATCTGGACACAAAGGCAAATGCTCTCAATCAAGAAGATATGTGCTGGTTCCAACCTTAGAGTTGATCAATAACTGAATATGTGGAGCATATCCGCACGATCTCTTCTGATCTGCTGCAGTCCTCTTGATAGTCTCTACTATCAGGCTCATCACCTTGAATTTCTGTGGTGTGTCAAATAAATGCAGCAAATTGATGGAGTGGCCACGAATCATCTTATCATCGCTTGACTTGGGTAACAAGGTGTACCGCAAGATTGTGTTCGAGGTGGCCAGTCCTGGTAGCAAATGCTTCACTGATCCAAGTTTGTGTGTCTCGATATCCTTCTGAGGAATTGCAGTATACATGTTGGCCATGGAGTTGTGATCCATCTTGAGCTTGGCATAAATGTCAATATCATCATCCTCTTCCTTGGGTGCACCAAGAAGATTTGCCCACTCAGAGATGGTTGACTGGTATCTTATACCCTCAGTCATCCACACTATGCTGCCATCTGGATAGAAATGAGCAGTAGAGTAGAATTGCATGATCATCTCATCATTTCACTTGGTCAATTTCTGTCCAACAAACTCATCAACTCCTGCAATCCTGAAACTCTCATGGACATGGGGAAAATAATCCTCATTCTCATCGATGTATTCCCAGTCCACACACTTCATGTCACTAACTATGGGCTTCTTGTCAAGCAAAACTGTCTCATAAAAATCCTGTTGCTCTCGAGTGTGAAAGCGATAATCACATGCTGTTCTTCTCCTTATAGCATAAGGATCTGACTGTCTCCACTGACGCAGTCCTTTATCCTTTCTCAACATCATGTTTT
Source organism: Elymus sibiricus (assembly GCA_039707655.1). Taxonomy (NCBI): domain Eukaryota; kingdom Viridiplantae; phylum Streptophyta; class Magnoliopsida; order Poales; family Poaceae; genus Elymus; species Elymus sibiricus. The sequence goes on from CM077670.1 coordinate 111,625,861, forward strand.
CTGCGACTGGGTGTGCATTGTCATGGTCTGGAATCTTTGGCTTCAACTTTCTGAGCACTAGAGGCTCTTCATCAACATTTGACTCAGGCACTGGGGCCTTGTTCTTCTCTGCAGCTGAGATGTTCCTAGTTGATCTCTTTGGTGCTGGTGCCTTCGGTTTGGACTTGGGAGGGGCAGCAGTCTTGATTGCATCAGACATGAGCTTCTGAGCTTTTGCAGGGGGTGCAGTAGCTAGCTCATCCTCCTCCTCTTCCTCCTCTTCAATCATCATGGAGGGTCTGCCAATCACACGGGCAATGGTTTTCCTTATCCTCTTCTTCTTGGCACCTGCTGCTGGTTCTTTGTCACTAGGCTCTTCAAGTGTGAACTGCATGGTCTGCTTTGGAACTTTCCTTACAGCAGTTCTTTCTTTGGTGGATGATGGTTTGGTGCTGTACTCCTTAGCAAGCACAACTCTTTTCTTCTTAGATGCACCTTCACTTGCAACAAAGTCCTCATCTTCACTGTCAGAGGTTTTCTTCTTCCTTGTTCTGGTTGCAGCTTTTGGAAGATCTGGAGAGCTCCTCTCTCCCTCATAGAAACTTTCAGCTGGGCTTGACCCTTCACTCATTTCTGCCTGCTGTTCAGACCTATTCTGACTGTCACTGCCACTGGAAATATTGCTGAGCTGACCCTGTGAATAGATGGGTATAGGTAGAGTAGATGAGTCATCACAAAAACAGATAGTTTTCATAAAATTTGAGTTCAACTTTTAGTTTCAAGTTTTCACATGATGCATTTCGGATGGACCGAGTTGATCATCTCGGTGATACCGAAGCACACTACAGAAACCTTGCACGCCACTTCGGTCAGACCGAGATGGGGTTCGGTGGCTCCGAGATGCTAGGGTTTCACTGAGACTTTACTTTCGGTCTCACCGATTTGCACAACTCGGTGACACCGAGACGTACTAGTGTTATGGCCAGAGGCCAAAACGGTGGGGCCGAAAATTTCGAATCGGTCGGTCCGAGATGCATTCGGCGGAAACTTAAACCTAGAAATTTCGCTCGAATCTAATCTACGGAATTTTTCCTGGTGGATTTAGCATTGCAATCGTGGAAAGAATCATGGCATTCCTAACATGCATTGAATCGGAAATTGGAAGCACGAAAGGGATCGAATCTCACCCTAACTCGGTGGAGATCCTCTACGGCGGCAACGACGGTGGATATTGCCGTTGACGGCGACGGAGTCCAGCGGTGAGGGAGCGCTGGAGACGACGGCGAAGTCCGAAGACGAAGGGCGACGACAGCGACGGGGAGCAGGAACGAGTGGGGTCGAGAAATTTCAACCGTTTGGTCCGCGCGATATATATACCCGTACGCTGTCGGTGGCGCCGAGTTGAACAACTCGGTGGCACCGATATGTGTAACTGCACGCAGTATAGCACATCGGTGGCTCCGAAATGGTTCAATTCGGTAGCACCGAGATGAAAACCTAGATCAATCTAAGTGATTTTGGTTGGACCGAGTTTGAGTGAGTTGGTTCGGCCGAAATCAATTAGAAGGTTTTGGAGGTTCAGCCCTTTCAGATCGGTGGCTCCGAGTGCTCCTCACCCGGAGGGTCCGAAAAAGACTTGTTCAATTTTTGTGATGCAACAAGAATAGAATTTGAGACAAGAAAGCATAGATAGCTAGAGAAGGTTCTTAGGCATTCTTGTACATCCACTTGGCCAGAAAAACCAAGACAATCAAAACAACAAATGGATGTCCTCGAATGATAAAAACACGCAAACCAACATGCTCACACAATAAGATTTCAAATGAAATATGTGTCAAACATGCACAACCAATTCTAGCATCTATCAAACAATGGCGATGACTAGGTCATCTATATATGAGTATATTGACTTAGGAGCCAAATGAGAACATTTGATCATAGGTCATACTCATCGTTTAAGCACAAGTGGGGTTACCACTTTTACATAAAGCATTGATGTGTTCACACCATTAGAGTTGCTTTAGCTCAATTGTTTAGAGCAAAGCTCCCCCTAGATGTGATATCCCCCCTAAGAGGGATGAACTAACCTTGGGTTTTGTCGATGATGACTTCATGTAGATGTTGAAGATGTGGACGCTCAATGTTGATGTAGACCATCAAGAGTTGGGAGCAATCCTTTGGAGTTTTGTGCTTTCAATACCTACATGGGTTAGTCCCACACAAGGAACATACAAGGATATCCATAGACATATAGTGAAATTCACATATGATGATGTCCATGAATGCATTGATTACCTTGTCCCTTGTCTTACCAACAAGAGGGTTTGTGACTCCATGAACTAGTGCAAAATGTGGAAGTTGGTTGCACAAGTCCTTGCCATGAATAGTATGAGTGAAGTTTGTTGGCGGAGTCACCCTCAAGAACTCTCTAGTTCTTCTTCTTTTGGACCCACATCAACTTGATGGGAATCCTTGGAGTTGTAGTAGCACTTGATGAAGTAGAACTTGATGAAGTCTTGGGAACCCACTTGACCATGGCTTGAGGAGCTTCTTCAAATGAATCAATCTCTTCTTGAAGCTTGTCCTTGCCTTTTAGCTTGTGGTCTTGTGGTGGAAGATCTTCTTGAGCTTGTGTTCCCTTGAAGGAAGTAGGATCATACTTCTCTTGTTGAGGAACAAACTTCGTCTTGGGGTATTGACCTTCTTCCCACTCAACTCCATCGGCATTGAACTTTCGTTCAAAACCAGCACCTTGGTTCTTCCGGTGCCTTCCTTGCTTGCATACAATTTCCTCAAATTGCTTACTCCCGGCAAGACTCTTGTAGACACCTTTTTCTATAATTCCTTTCAATAGCATATTTTCTTGCTCAAGTGTAACTTGGCTAAGAGAATCGTTAGTGGAATCAATAGAACTACTAGAAGCAACAATATTGGATTTAGCATTGTTATTGTTACTACTAGAGGTAGAACCATTTTTACCCTTGTTGCTAGTTTGCTTAGGTTTAACTTGTGGCATAAAGGTAGACAAGAGTAAACGCTTGGCAAGATATGAAGAACTCTTCTTTCAAAGATCGTCATTGATAAATTTAAGAAACTCATGCTCTTGCTCTAAATTTAGCTTCTCGAAGCGTAGCTTCTCATGAGTTCTTAGAAGTTCTCTATGATCCTCTTGAGTTGTTTCATGAGCTAGCTTAAGAGCATTTAGTTCTTTAGTTAGACGCTCAATCTCCTTCATAGCATTGTCACTCGTTTCCTCTTGACTATCATGATTACTAGCATTTTCATTATAGCTCACATTACTATCTCTATCAACAAGTAAATCATCATCACCAAGCAAATCATCTTCATCACTATTGAAATCAAGATACTCGGGGTGTGATACCTTGGGGCCTTTTGCCATGAAGCATCTTCCAATTCCTTCATTTGGTGAGTCAAATAGATCATAGGAGTTGGATGACACAAGTGCAAGTCCGGCAACACCTTCATCTTGACTATAGTCGGAGTTGGAGTGATAACTTCTCTCGGAGTGGTTATCGGAGTCGGAGCCGGAAACCCATTCACCAACATGAGCTTGATGTCTTCTTCTTGTGTAGCTCCTTGATGACTTGTCCTTCCTCTCCGAATCCTTGCTTCTTCGAGAGTGTCTTCGTTCATAATGATCATCTCTACTCCTTCTCTCCTTATGAGGTGATTCATCTCTTCTATATCTTCCTCTTGGTGATTCGTCTCTTTTCTTGTAGGGAGCCGTACACTCATTGGAGTAGTGTCTGGGCCTCCCACAATTGTAGCAATTACGGTCACGACTTGATGATCTTCTCTCATAATGTCTTGAGCTAGAGCTTCTTTCTTTTCCTTTGTTCTTGTAGAACTTGTTGAACCTTTTCACCATTAGGCTAATCTCTTCATTGGATACTAGCTGGTCACTTGAAGTTGTTGGATCATCGGTTGAGGCTTTGTAAGCACCACTTGACTTGTTGTGCAGCTCCTCTTTGTCCTTGAGTGACATTTCATGAGCGACAATCCTTCCAATGACTTCCGTGGGCTTGAGATCTTTGTAATTTGGCATCATTTGGATCAATGTGCAGACGGTATCATATTTTCCATCCAAAGCTCTAAGTATCTTCTTGATGATAAATTTGTCGGTCATCTCTTCACTTCCTAAGCCGGCAATCTCATTTGTGATGAGAGCAAGCCTAGAGTACATCTCAGCGACTCCTTCACCATCCTTCATCTTGAACTTGTCAAGTTGACTTTGAAGCACATCCAACTTAGATTCCTTGACGGACTCGGTACCCTCATGCATATCAACCAAAGTTTCCCAAATTTCCTTTGCATTCTCGAGGCGGCTGATTTTGTTGAATTCTTTGGGACAAAGACCGTTGAATAGAATGTCACAAGCTTGAGCATTGTATGGCAACATCTTCAATTCTTCCGGGGTTGCTTCACGATCCAGTTCCTTGCCATCCTCAAAGAAGTCACCTTGCAAGCCAACACGAACAACAGCCCAAACGGCAGGGTTATGACCAAGAATATGCATTTTCATCTTATGTTTCCAACTAGCAAAGTTTGTACCATCAAAATATGGACCTCTACGGTGATAGTTACCCTCACTAGACGCCATACTCTCCTAGGTTGTGAAACCAAGGCTATGATCACCAAAGCTATGGAAATCAAGGCTCACGGAGACCAAAGCTCTGATACCACTTGTAGGATCGAAAGTATGTCTAGAGGGGGGGGGTGATTAGACTACTTGACCAAATAAAACCTAACCTTTTCCCAATTTTAGTTGTGGGCAGATTTTAGCAATAGTACATGTCAAGCATCACCCTACACATGCAATTCTAAGAGTATAGCAGCGGAATGTAAGCAATTGCATATGTAAGTAAAGGAGGGATTGGAGATTTCAAACGCAATGAAGACACGGTGGTTTTTGGCGTGGTTCCGATAGGTGGTGCTATCGTACGTCCACGTTGATGGAGACATCAACCCACGAAGGGTAACGGCTGTGCGAGTCCACGGAGGGCTCCACCCATGAAGGGTCCACGAAGAAGCAACCTTGTCTATTCCACCATGGCTTACATCCACGAAGGACTAGCCTCACTCGGGGTAGATCTTCACGAAGTAGGCAATCTCCTTGCCCTTACAAACTCCTTGGTTCAACTCCACATCAGGTTGGAGGCTCCCAAGTGACACCTAACCAATCTAGGAGACACCACTCTCCAAAAGGTAATAGACGGTGTGTTGTTGATGAACTCCTTGCTCTTGTGCTTCAAATGATAGTCTTCCTAGCACTCAAACAACTCCTCACAGATTTGGCTATGGTGGAAGAAGGATTTGAGTGGAAAGCAACTTGGGAAAGGCTAGAGATCAAGGTTCAAATGGTAGGAATGGAATAGCTTGATCTCAACACATGAGTAGGTAGTTCTCTCTCAGAAAATGTATGGTGGAAGTGTAGGCACGTTCTGATGGCTCTCCTTACTGAGAAGGATGTGGTGGAGGGGTATATATAGCCTCCACACAAAATCCAACCGTTACACACTTTTGACTCAACTCGGTGGCACCGAAACGATAATCTCGGTAGCACCGAACTGTGTAAAAGATATGAACTTTAGGAATCTCGGTGGGACCGATACAGACAACTCGGATGGACCGAAGTGCAATGGCTTAGGGCAAACCTCATCTCAGTGGCACCGATTGCATCAACTCGGTTGGACCGAAGTGAAGCAATAAGGCAACAGAGCAAGCTATCTCGGTGAGACCAATTTGCATAACTCGGTGGGACCAAAGTGAATGCAACCGATTACAGAGAGTTGGCAAGGCCATCTCGGTGGGACCGAGATCCATTTCGGTGGATCCGATTTGTTAGGGTTTTGGCAGTGGCTAAGTCTCGGATGAACTCGGTGGGGCCGGATTGGAAATATCGGTGGGGCCGAGTTGGAATGTAGGTTTTGGATATATTTGGTTAGAGAGAGTGATTGAGGGTTTAGGAATACTGTCACTAAGCACTTGAGCAAAAAGACCATTAAGGAACACCTCATCCCCTTTTAATAGTATTGGCTTTCCTATAGACTCAATGTGATCTTGGATCACTAAACCAAAAATGTAGAGTCTTGATCTTTTGCCAATCCTTGTCCTTAGCATTTTGAGGGTTCCACGTCTCTAGTCCATGCCATGCCAATCATTGAACATCCTGAAATCTTAATCTTGAATGGACATTAGTTCAATGAGATATATGTTGTTATGAATTACCAAAACCACCAAGGGAACAAATGTGCTTTCACGACGGTTCTTATTACTTTGAAAACTCACATGACGAAGAACTGTATCGCGTGATGTTAAAGGCTTCCACCAGCAACCCTGGAAGGTTCTACAGGAACTTAGGGCCATGTGGCATTCTGTCCGATGCTCTGGCAACAAAAGAGCCCCCTGGCCGTGCAAGGGGTATAGGTGTCAATGTCCCGCACAAGAGGGCTTTCACACTCAGCAAAGAAGAGGGGCTCGCCATGAAAAAAGTGAGGAGTGAACAGAAGAAGGAAGAATTGTTTGAAAGGTTGAGGATGGACATGTATCCGAAAGTTCGAATGGAAATTGAGAGTCAATGATGATGCAGAAGACTCTAACACTGAGAGATAGCCAGTAGACGGGAGGGGAGGCGGGCATGGACGATGCTGCTTATTGCGCGATAGTACCGCACAAGAGTAGCTGTGCATCAGCTAACCCCAGCGACACTGAGACTGCAGCTGCACATGATGATGCTATATCTGATATATCCAGAATGAAAGACAAACTAAGGGGCGTGCTGACACATTATGAAGGTACGTTAAAATGTGCAACCGCCTGGGTTTTGTCCCCCCACTCTGAAGGGGGCCTCTTGTTGGACAATGTGCCATTGAAGCCGGGCTGTGTGAAGTGCTACGTGACTGAAGTAAAGCCTGGATTCAATAAATTTGCCCTGAAGAATGTCCTAGGGGACTGTGATGAGGAGAGGACCTTGCAAGAAACACTGTTAAATCATATCCAGTGGCCACGAAAGGAAATAGACTTCATAGATGAGATCCCTCAAGCCCCGCCAAGAGCAATCAATGTCGCCCTTCAACTGGCGACTCTCTTCTTGCCACAGCAGCTCTCGCGTGCTTCCCCCGAGGAACCTAATACTCATAATCCGACGGCTGATGCATCAACCTGTGATCAGCCCGCCCGACGTCGTGCCGTACAGGCCATGTCATCGTCCGCCCCTGAGCAGCCAGTGGCAAGGCCTACAACTGCTGAAGACGCACCACCGGTTCAGATGCCGGCCACTGAAGCAGCAGGGGGAGACACATCGGCACCGCATGCTCAGTAGACCAACCCGGTGGAACGGACTGCTAAGCAGTCAGAAGGTCCGAAACCGCCTGCTCATCAGCCCGTCGGTTTGCAGCCGCGTGATCAGCATACCAATGCGTCGGCACTGCATGCTCAGCAAACCAACGCATTGGCACAGCCTCCTCAGCACACCGATGTGTTAGCACCACCTGCGCAGAAGCCCGACATAGCTTCATCGCCTGGTCAGCAATCCGATGCCTCTGCTCATACCGCTCAGCAGTCTGTCACAGCAGCACCGCCAGCTCAGCAGTCCGGCGTAGCTAAACCATCTGCTCAGTAGCCCGTCATATCTTCAGCGCCTGCTCAGCAGCCCGTCTATCAACGATCCAGACCTTGCACCAGAAGTGCTTCAAGTACCAAGAGGAAAGCGGCCACGGCCGCACCCGCGAGGAAGCGGCCCCTGAGACCGAGGAAGAACGCGAATGATAGCCTCTTACTAAAAGCACTCATCGCCCAGAACCAAATTACCAGCAAGTTGTTCAAATCGGAGAGTTATACTAGTTCTGACGGCTTGCCCGATGAAGAAGTCAAAAGGATACTTCCTAAAAATAAAGCAGACGTACTTGTAGCACGCAAGTACATCCACGGCCAGCCATTTCTTGTTGACGAATACTTAGAGGAGTGCAGTTCCAGTTGCCGCAAGTTACATAAATATTGCATGGATGCAATGTCAGAAGGTCATAAGGGTCTGCTAGTCCACTACGACAGTGATCATTTCAGTCACGATCAAGGATCCATCAGTGTGAAATTCGAGGACTTTCATCTCTTCTTCAACTTTGATGTGCTCGTTATGACTCTTTTTAAATGCTTGATGTTGTAAGTACTTCACCAACTCTGATCAACTTCTCCATACAAGACTATAAATGAAAAAAAGCTAACTGTATTGTATTCCTCTCCGGGGATTGATCACACAAAGAAAAATGGAGGCAGTGTATTTCATAGATCCTCACGTAGCAAATGGCATAATATTACATGGTGGCATAGATAATCGGGAGTGGGCCATTGGCAAGGTCGCCAGTATCGTGTGTCGCACGCCCCGTGCAGAACTCTTTCTCTGGCCATATCATGAAGGGTAAGTCAAATAAGCAACCACACATACATTGACCGTCTTTCACATTTCGTCATAGTTTATAAGTTCATGGTTTTCTTAATCTGTAGCATTCACTAGATCTTGGTAGTCATTGCTCCAAACCAGAACAGAGTTTACTACCTGGATTCTCTCAGAGATTCAATAAAGCCTCAGGATCTGACGCATCTTCAGCAATTCATGGATAGGTATTGAATTCTATGATGTTAAAATTTGCATTCATATCTGGTTCAAGAACTGAGTATGTGGAAATTCATCTTCATTTGCAGTGTGTTGGCATCGTGCATAACTAAACGAGGGAACCAGTTCAAGAGTGCACTACCTCTGCAGCACGAGATCGTTTATCCGGTAATACACAGAAATCCGTTATTTTCGGAAAATGTATCCAAATGTTTGCAAATACCTTTTCTTACGCTAGTCTAATGTTCAAGTTTCTAAATAAACCTCTTTCTATTTCTCTCCAAAGAAAAAATAAACATCTTACACCAGTTAGGTTGCTCCTAACAGGTAAATACATGACTAATTCTGTATAAAAAAATCCAGTGTCCTCAGCAACAACTAGGGACCAACCTTTGTGGATACTATGTCTGCAGACACTTGATCTCCATCTTCAAATCTACTGATTGCTGTAACGATGCACGCAATTTAGCACCAGTAAGTCTGTATCTTAATTAATATCTTCTACTCCACTCGTATGGCACATTCTGATCTAAAAATCATGCAGCTCATCTTTGAACCGATGACCCCTGAACCGCTCCTCCCTGGTGAATTGATGGAGGTTAGGAGATTTATCAGCAACTTCTTCCTGAATCACTTCATCAATCCCACTGGTGATAATGAAGATTTCAGCATGGCTGTTCCTGAAACAATGAGTAAACATTCAACACGAGTTAGCCGCTAAACATATACGCATGGATGCATTGTTTTCCATGTGATGAGGTCTTCGTATTTCGTACACTATGATTATGTACTGCATTTGTCGATAAATCAGTGGAATTTATCTAGCATTTGTTCAATTGCATATTGTTGCGAATTCTAATGAATGTTCGTCCTGTGGACACTATTTGTTCAATTGCATATTGTGGCGAATTTGCTATTTGCAGGGCAATTCAAATGCGCTATTTTTGTTTTAACCTGGCCATTGATGCGCACACGGTTCGACCAAATGAGTGTGTGCGATCCAGAACGGAAAGCACACGCCACTCATAGCGGAACCGTCGGTGATACACAACAAATCGTAGACGGTTTTGAGCACTTCTACGTGTGCGTAGGGGCTCTTGAACCGTTTGTGATAGCACATTATCACAGACGAGAGCTTAGAGGTAACCGTGCCCAATGCAAAATACAATCCCACTCTTAAATTGTTTAGGAAACGTGTGCGATGATGTCATGCATGGCAGACGATTGCCATATAATACTTGTGTGCGATGGGCCACATATCGCACACAGTTTCTATGATGGCCCGTTTGCCTTAGGTACTATTTCGCAAACGGTCCAATGTGGAACACCGTTTGGTTTCCCTGCGCAGTTAGAAACGTTTGACTCACCAATCCCACACGTGTGCCAAAAATATAGTGTGTGCGATATGTTCGTGCATCGCATACGATTACATTTGACAACGCGTCTGCATCAGCGCTCCCTATCGCGGACGGTTTCTGGGTCGTGTGGGAAGACCCCCCCTATTGCACACACATGCAAGGCAACGGTTTAAAACTCTGTCGCGGAAAGGGGGTAAAAACCGTTTGTATAGCAGCTTGCTGTACCAGTGGCCCCTCCCATTTAGAGAGAAGTTTTCCTGCAAAAAATCTGAAAGGAGAATTGTACAGTAGAACATGCTCACCCACTTTGAATTCCTGCTTTTGAATTCTTTTGTCATGCCATCTTTTAACTTTTTCTTTAAACAACTTGGCATTTTCATAGGCTTGGGTTCTCCATTCATCTAGGGAGCTAATATCAAATAACCTCTTTTCACCGGCAAGTTTAAAATCATAGTAAAGTTCCTTAATAGCCCAATAAGCTTTATGTTCTAGTTCAAGAGGTAAATGACATGCTTTTCCATAGACCATTTTATATGGAGACATACCCATAGGATTTTTATAAGCAGTTCTATAAGCCCATAATGCGTCATCAAGTTTCTTAGACCAATTTTTTCTGGATCTATTAACAGTCTTTTGCAAAATTAACTTTATTTCTCTATTACTCAATTCAAGTTGACCACTAGACTGAGGATGATAAGGCGAAGCAATTCTATGGTTAACATCATATTTAGCAAGAAGTTTACGGAAAGCACCATCAATAAAATGTGAACCACCATCGGTCATCAAGTATCTAGGGACTCCAAACCTCAGTAATATAACTTCTTTAAGCATTTTAATAGAGGTGTTGTGATCAGCACTACTAGTTGGAATAGCTTCTACCCATTTAGTAACATAATCAAAAGCAACAAGAATATGTGTATATCTGTTGGATTTAGGAAAAGGTCCCATATAATCAAAGCCCCAAACATCAAATGGTTCAATAACAAGTGAATAATTCATAAGCATTTCCTGACGTCTACCAATATTACCAATTCTTTGACATTCATCACAAGAAAGGACAAACTTATGGGCATCTTTGAAAAGAGTAGGCCAATAAAAACCAGACTGTAATACCTTATGTGCAGTTCTGTCTCCCGCATGGTGTCCTCCGTATGCCTCAGAGTGACACTTCCGTAGGATTTGTTCCTGTTCATGCTCAGGTACACAACATCTAATAATACCATCTACTCCTTCTTTATATAAATGTGGGTCATCCCAAAAGTAATGTCTTAAATCAAAGAAGAACTTTCTCTTTTGTTGGTATGTGAATTCTCTTTATAAAGGAACCAGTAGAAGAAGTACCGAGCATGGATTGATCATTACGAGAAAGCCGAGCATAAAGATTTTGTATAATTATTTCTCTTGAGAGCTCGTGATTGGGGCATGTGTGAATCATATACTTAAGCCTCCCCCAAGCTTGAGCGATACTTTCTCCTTCACGAGGCCAAAAATTATATATATAATTCCGATCATGATGAACCAAATGCATAGGATAAAATTTCTGGTGAAATTCCAGCTTCAACCGGTTCCAATCCCATGTTCCAGTATCATCCAATAGCCTATACCATGTCAATGCATTTCCCTCCAAAGATAAAGGGAATACCTGCTTCTTAACTCCATCCTCGGATAAACCACAAGCTTAAGCCTCCAAAGATAAAGGGAATATCAGGATGTATTGTTCCATCTCCTGCATAAGGATTAGCTAGTAGTTTCTCTAACAAATATACCTGAAGGAATTTCATAATAAATATTTTCAGTAGGTTCAGTAGGTTGAGGGGCAACTCTTAATGCTTCCGGTCGAGGTGAAGATACCCCGAACAAACCCCTCAAAGGATTACTTTCCATAGTGACAAGTGCAGTAAATTTCAGCACGTAATAAAAATGTTTCCTTACCAATTTCCACTTACCAAAGGCGCTTCACTCCCTGGCAACGGCGCCAGAAAAGAGTCTTGATGACCCACAAGTATAGGGATCAATCGTAGTCGTTTCGATAAGTAAGAGTGTCGAACCCAATGAGGAGCAGAAGGAAATGATAAGCGGTTTTCAGCAAACACTGAAAGTAGCGGTAACTGATGGTTTTGTAGCAAGATAATTCATAATGAGTAACAAGTAACAATAGTAACAATAGTGCAGCAAGGTGGCCCAATCCTTTTTATAGCAAAGGACAAGTCGGAACGGTCTCTTATATAAAGTAAAGCATTCTCGAGAACACATGGGAATTATCATCTAGTTACTTTCATCATGTTTATTTGATTCACGTTCGCTACTTTGATAATTTGATATGTGGGTGGAACGGTGCTAGGGTTCTGTTCTTACTTGAACAAGCAACCCTCTTATGATTACCCCCTCTCGCAAGCATCCGCAACTACAAAAGAAGAATTAAGATAAATCTAACCATAGCATGAAACATATGGATCCAAATCAGCCCCTTACGGAATAACGCATAAACTAGGGTTTAAGCTTCTGTCACTCTAGCAACCCATCATCTACTTATTACTCCACAATGCCTTCCCTTAGGCCCAAGTATGATGAAGTGTCATATAGTCGACGTTCACATGACACCACTAAAGGAAGCAACAACATACATATCATCAAAATATCGAACGAATACCAAATTCACATGATTACTTATGACAAGACTTCTCCCATGTCCTCAAGAACAAAATTAACTACTCAAAAATCATATTCATGTTCAAGATCAGAGGGGTATTGAATATCATTAAGGATCTGAACATATAATCTTCCACCAAATAAACCAACTAGCATCAACTACAAGATGTAATCAACACTACTAGCAACCCACAGGTACCAATCTGAGGTTTTGAGACAAAGAATGAATACAAGAGATGAACTAGGGTTTGAGATGAGATGGTGCTGGTGAATATGTTGATGAAGATTGGTCCTCCCACGATGAGAGGATCATTGGTGATGTCGATGGCTTCGATTTAGTATCCCCGGCGGAATCGCTCCACCGGAGGGCAAAAGTGCTACTGCCCTAGTTCCGCCTTGAGATAGTGGCGCTTCATCCCAAAAGTCCTCTTAATTTTTTTAGGGCAAATGTCTTCATATAGTAGAAGGAGGGGGCCAGAGGCCAGTCGTGGGCCCCACAAGGCATTAGGGCGCGCCCTAGGGGGGGCACGCCCTGTTGCCTTGTGGGCAACTGGTGGGTCCCCTCTGCTCTTTCTTTTCTCCAATATTTTTTATATGTTCAATAAAAAATCCTCGTGAAATTTCAGGTCATTTGGAGCTCTCTATTGTAGCTATTTCAGGTCCAGAATTCCAGCTGCCGGTATTCTCCCTCTTCATATAAATCTTGCAAATTAAGAGAGGAAAGGCATAAGAATTGCATCATAAAGTGAAATAATGACCAAATACATTATAAATAACAGTAGGAAATCATGATGCAAATTGGACGTATCACCTAGCACAGCGTATGAACGCTGGATTTGGGATGGGAATAAAGCTACCACTGGTGCACACATTGAACAAGCCCAATTGTGTGAACAAAATGCTAGTACAAAGTATTATTTGTATGTTGTTGTTCATAAACTATATATAGCTTCAATGATATGTTACAATTGGTTTTTATTCTTCATTGCAACAAAAATTGCCCGCTGCAGCTGTTCCTAAATTGATTTCCCGGCGTGGTCGAATTACACTTGTGCCTGCTAAGAACGCCAAAGTGATTGCAAGGTACTGCATTTTCCATACAAATGGATCCATTCAAATTAAAAGGTTCTCGGTTGTCCTGGCAATGCATCCACATTTGAAAATCGGAGACACGGTTATACTCATGCTCTATGAAGGCACATGAGGGATCTTCCTTTTCATTGACGAGATGCCGAGTCGCCGTGATCAAGCTGCTTCCAGCGGATACTTGTGGTTGTTGGCCTATCTTAAGTATGTAGATATGGACCATATGGTTGTCAAAATTGTTCAGTTCGGGATTTTCATGGATAGTATTAGTATCACCTTTTGTTAAATAGTGTCACCACTATATGTTACTCAAATGCTGTTTTTTATGTTCTTAAATTTTCCATATTGCAAAATGAGATAATATATAGATAGGCCAGCCCATACAATTGACATATTTGACATGCATGAACAAATAATCAATCGAGCATATATATGCTCAAATTGGTCCAATGCCTAGTTCGAGGAGTAATTTACAAACCATTATTAGTGATACTTCTCCATCGTATCTATAATTTTTGATTGTTTCATGCCAATATTCTACAACTTTCATATACTTTTGGCAACATTTTATATTATTTTTGGGACTAACATATTGATCCAGTGCCCAGTGCAAGTTCCTTTTTTTGCATGTTTTTGTTTTGCAGAAAATCCGTATCAAATGAAATCCAAATGTGATAAATTTTTACGGAGATTTATTTTGGAATATATGTGATTTTTGGGAATAAGAATCAATGCAAGACGGTGTCCGCGGTGGCCACAAGGCAACAGGGTGCGGCCAGGGGGGTAGGCCGCGCCGTGTTTCCTTGTGACTCCCTCGTAAGTCGGTTGGAGCCCTTCTTTCTCTGCAAGAAAGATAATTTCCGGATAAAAATCCCCTCAAAATTTCAGCCCAGTCGGAGTTACGGATCTCCGGGAATATAAGAAATGGTGAGGGGGTCCAAAAACAGACATAGAAATAGAAGAGAAACAGAGAGGGAAATCCAATCTCGGAGGGGCTCCTGCCCACCGGGAGCCATGGAGGCCAAGGACCAGAGGGGAAAATCTCCTCCCATCTAGGGGGGAGGCCAAGCAAGAAGAAGAAGGAGGGGGTCTATCTCCCCCTCTCTTCCGGTGGCGCCGGAGCGCCGCCGGGGGAATCATCGTGACGGCGATCTACATCAAGAACTTCGTTGTCGTCATCACCAACTCTCTCCCTCTCTATGCAGCAGTGTAACCTCTCTATTCCCACTATAATTCTCTACTTGAACATGGTGCGTAATGCTATATATTATTATCTAATGATGTGTGGCAATCCTATGATGTTTGAGTAGATTTCTTTTGTCCTACGGGTTAATTGTGGTATGGTGTGATTGATATGAGTTGTATGTTGATATGGTGTTGTCCTATGGTGCCCTCCATGTCGCGCAAACGTGTGGGATTACCACTGTAGGGTTTGCAATACGTTCATAATTCGCTTATAGTGGGTTGCGAGAGTGACAGAAGCTTAAACCCGAGTAAGGGGATTGTTGCGTATGGGAGTAAAGAGGACTTGTTACTTAATGCTATGGTTGGGTTTTACCTTAATGATCTTTAGTAGTTGCGGATGCTTGCTAGAGTTCCAATCATGAGAACATGTGGTCCAAGTATGGAAAGTATGTTAGCGTATGCCTCTCCCTCATTGCATATGATAAGTATCTATCGTGTTATATTCATTTGCCTATGGACAATCTTTCTCTTTGTGTTACAAAAGCTCTCTACTAAAACAAACTAACTTTTATTATCTAGCCAAGTAATTCTAGTTTTATTCTTGCAAACTTATCCTCTACACCTACAAAGTAGTTTATTCTTGTTCTAGGTAAAGCGAACATTAAGTGTGCGTAGAGTTGTATCTGTGGTCGATAGAACTTGAGAGAATATTAATTCTACCTTTAGCTCCTCGTTGGGTTCGACACTCTTACTTATCGAAAAAGGCTACAATTGATCCCCTATACTTGTGGGTTATCAATTAGCTCCCTAATTTACATCAATATAACAAACCGCGCACGCACAAAAGAGCTACTGCCCCTGACGCGGACCCAGCACGCACAGCTGCCATCGTCCATCATCGTGTCTATCCTGCTAGGCTCAGGAGGAGAGGAGGTCGCCAAGTCGATGACCTACACCTTGATCGATCGAGGTTGGGGCAGCCTCGACATCGGTTATCGCCGGTACTGCCTCGGGCGCAGCTCTCACCAAGGCTACCGCGACCGCCGGCTCTACGTACATCGTCAGGGCGGCCGACGAGACATTGGCTCTCGCCAGGGCTGCCGTCATTGCCCCCAGGCCTACCCCAGCGACGCCCGGTGCTGCGCCCTCCTCCATCTGGGACATAATCCTATGCCTCGTGCGGCGGCCGACACTGCCGCAGTTGTCCTTGCGTTGTCGCGGTTCCTGCTCCGCCGCCCGCACCATCCGCCGCACTCTGCGCTGAGCCCGCAGTATCGCCCGCTGGCGATCCCTAGCCGTTTCCTACCTCATCTAGCTGTCATTGGGAGAGGCGGTGGCATGGCCGTCGACCGCAAAGCCGACCATCGTGCTAGCAGCCTCGATTATGCTGTCGCCCAACTCCATCCTATCGTCGGCCGTTGGGTCCGGGTATGCCGGTATGTGTGGGTAACTAGTTAGCAAGGGGATCAGTAATGAGTCTCCGCCACCGGCCATTGTTGTGGTTATTTATAGCTAGCTAGCAGCTGGCTAGGGGATTGGGGATTTACAATTTACCACTGTGGTTGGCGCTTGCGCGGGAAGCCTTCGCTGGAGCGTGGGAAGACTAAGTGGAGCACACAATTCCCAGCACACAACTGTATGCGGTGTTATGTGTTATCACACACGTGTTAACATAAGGAAACGTATGTGTAACTTACAAATCATCACTCACAAGTACTCGCACCACGCATCGTGTGTGATGCTCCTACCATCGCAAACAACTCGTTTGCATTTTCAAAGGTTTTTGTATACACATAATCGCACACGAAACAATTGTACTCCCTCCATCCAGGTGCGTAGGGCACCTAAGAGAATTCAGATTTTCCAAGAATTTTAGTCACCCTTTCTTAATTAGAACCAATTGTCCGACTGCCTTTCTCATCATTGAAAGTGTTTTTAGTTTTTCCCCTCCCACGTATGAGCCAACCTACTACCTCCAAAATTAAATTATGTTTGCGTGCATGCGTGGTGGAAGAGGAAAACGACAAGGAAGTGGGCAGTGATTCAACTCTGGCAATTAATAACTTAATTAATGGGATGTATTCATTGGCAATTTGGCGCGGCCAATTTTTTCGCCTCGCCCACTCCCTGTTTACCTTGATTGCGATGCTCGTCTTTCGCTCTCTATCGTCTCTTTCCTCTCGCAGCCCCCAAATCTGGCCTTCCGTGCTCGCCTGCCCGCCTCGCCCATCGGATTCCGCCATGGATAATCCCCTAGATCCCAGCATCCGCGGGCTTCCATCTTGCTGCGGCTCGCGGAACTATCGCCGTTAAGCGAACCCCACATATCTATCAGAGGGGATCTATTGCTCTGGATTCATAGATCGGTGGCGCCGGAGGACATGCCGGGGCTGCGTTGGAGGTGATGGGCAGCAAGGGCAAATCTGATCGAGGCAGCGAGTCATCGATTGGAGACATGTTCGAAGGAGCTGCACATGGCGAAGCACAAGGCGGAGGCACAAGTCGATCTCAGGGTAGAGATGCTGAGTGATATCAACATCTGGCAGCGTCGCGTCGACGTGGAGCTAGCGCTAATGGCAGGAGTCAACTTCGGAGGAGAGAACGCGCATGCTTGCGGAATGGTATACGAACCCGGTGCGGCTGTTCAAATGGGCGGTAGAAGAAGCCAAATCGCCCAACCCACTGCAGCGGCGGCGCTGGGCATGCATCCTAGGTGAGGTGACCTGCCCTCCTTCCCCGCCAGCTACTGGATGAAGATCACCTCAAGTACGCGGCCATGGACGTGTACACATGCTATGAGATGTACATGCGGATCGTTGACATGAGGAAGTGCCTCCTTCCTATAGACGACGAGGGATCGAGCCACAAGCAGAGCACTAGAGGCAAGTGTCACAACAAGAAGTAGTTGATTTGATGATCGTTTCTCCTAGTTTATTATCCATGTAATTGTTTACTTAGGTGTGCAAACGCTATCTGTAGTCAGTTATGTAATTGGATGTTTAATTTGGTTATGCAATCTTGTTCTTATAAGTATATATGTTGTTGTTCTGTAGATAGACCATAGATGTTGTGCAAACAGAGCAAATCACATCACACGCGGACAAAACTACGGAACCCGTTGGTGATGAATTCATCAATCGCTGACAATTATTTACCACCAACCGTTTGCCCACAACACACGCAGCTTATTAGGAGGAATCGTCTGTGTTTTTATCAGTCTTCCCACACATTTCTGATTACTGACCTATTTGCCGCGTATCACACACATCTTGTTAAGTTGAACCATTTCTATTGTTTTGGCTCATCACAAACAGTTCATTCGAGTGAATTGTATGCCGTGTATCGCACACACCTTGATCTGGCTGACCGTTTCTGTTGTGTTAGCTAATCGCAAACAGTTCATCAGAATAAACTGTATGCCGTATATCGCACACACCTTGATCTGGCTGACCGTTTCCGTTGTTCTGGCTCATCGCAAACAGTTCGTATGGATCAACTGTATGCCACGTATTGCACACGCATCTCTAATCTTAATCGTGCTCGATGTCTCTGCCATCGCACATAGTTCATCTTATTGGTGAAGGTTTTATTATGATACCGTTTGCGATTCATGCATCGCACACAGTTTGGTCGAAGGGTCTCTGAAACACGTGTCACGTTAGCAGCATCCTGTAGTAGTGATGGTTCATTTGCAAGTTTCCATGGTGATTTCATCCTTGTTCATACCCTAGATGAGATGCAAATATTTTCGTTTTTCCGTTCGATTTGAACATTAGGATTCAAAGTAATTGATTAGGATCAATCTTAGGTAGTGTTAGAACTCGATTCCCACGTGAAACCTCTGTTTTTCTGTTTTTAATTTTGTGTTGTGTAGGAAATGATGAGGTTGGCGATCGCCGCGGGGAAGAAGGTTATGGGCTCATGTTCCAAGTGTGCCCGGAACGAGGGGGAAGACCTCTTTGCTGCTATGAACAAGGACTACGCATGAGTCAACAACCGGGGGATGACGCCCACAAGGTGGAAGTGTGATGCGTTCCTGGAGTCCCAAGTGCTCCATAACGACTTTGCATGGCTGGTGGATAACGTCGGGATGGGAGTTTTCAGTAAATTCCATTACTTCACCTACCGTGGCATCACCGTCGAGTTCCTCTCCACCTTCGAGCACACTCTTGATGATTCGAGGGTGCCGGCGAGCTGCTCCTTCATGCTCAGAAGGGTGCCACATTCGATGACACTCGAGCAGTGGTGCAACGTCTTTGGGTTCGAGAACCGTGGGTTTCTCGACAGCAGGGCGTGCCCACCACCGATGCCGCGGTGACTTGGGACTTCATCTCCATCCGGGATGAGCACGACTTCTCTGGTAAGAAGGTATCAAACATCCAGAACCCCGCCATTCGTTACTTCATGACCTTCCTTGCCAACACTATTTTTGGTAGGGAGAACCTCGGGGGCATGTCGAGCTATGACATGTGTGTGCTCCATGCAGCACTTCACCCCAACTTAGCCGCCAACCCAAACTTGGGAGCTTTTCTTATGATCCACCTCGGTAGGCAGCACAAGCAGTTGAAGGGGAGTATTCTTGTGGGAGGCCTAGTGACTCGGCTCGCCGAGCATTTTGGTCTCAACATGGAGCATGTTGAGCACGATCCTGGGCCAACGGTACTTAACCGTAGGGTGGTGACTAACTATCATTTCCTTGGTCCCGTGCAAGGGGAGCATTGCTACAAATCCCCCCTACCTAATGGTCAGACCACCGATGTGCGCTTGCCCTTGCCGCAAGCTTTTACTATTTTTGCTCGTGATATGTGGGTTCTCTCTATAGATGAACTCAATGAGTTTAGACACTCAACTAGGTTCTGGAATGACGTCCATCCCGAGCCAGCACCAGAGTGGGATGTCTCCACTGAGGGGTTCAGTCACGGTTGGGATGCATGGGGTAATGCACCCCAGTATGCTCCTTAGATTCACTACTGGCAAGGTAGTGACTATGTGCCTAGGGTAGTGTTTCAGCAGCTGCAGCAGCAGGTCGGAGGGATCCGTACGGACCTTCGAGATACTAACAATAGCATCCACCTACTCAATGGGAACTTCCCATCCCTCTTTTCTTTTTGGCAGCCGCACCCTAGCATGAGAGGTCAGTGCTCTAGTGCCCCGTCTCAGATGCAGTGGCCTCATACTGCTCCGAGGGCAACGATGACGAGGACATGGACTAGAGAGTAGGCCAAGAGCCTAAGCTTGGGGGAGCTCATCCCCTAGTTATCCATGCATGCATATTTTATTTTTCTTCCTTTTCTTTTATTTAGCATGTTTATTTTCGGTTTGCACAATAAATTTGTAGAGCAAGCTTTGCTCTTGCTTTGTTGGAATCCTCTTTGTTTGTGTTTTGTTTCTTTAAGCCCACAGATTTGTTCACCACTAGAAAGTTGGAAATGAAAAGAATGAAGCGGATAATTGACTAAGGGGGGAAGTAAGCCAGCGCGAGAAGGTATAACATATGTATAATCCCTTGTCTCACAATTTTATTTAAGAAGGAACTTTCATTTGACTGGCTGCACTTGAGTTAGTTCCCCTCGTTAGTTGAATATCATTTAGTCATTACTCCCAACTTCAAATTTTGCTAGTGAAACCTTGTTGTGAAGCATGATTTTTCTTTAAAATAAATTCTAAGAAAAACTTAGGGGCTCGAATTTTTGAAGAGAACAAGCATTCAAACACTTCAACTCCATAATGCTGAATTTGATTGTCTTGATAACACCGATTGATAGAGTTATTTGAAGTGATTGAGGTTATGCCAAAATTTATTCACGATACTAAAATCATGGAGCTCCAGCTCATGGCTGGCTTCATGTCCCGTTGCTATATGTTGACATAATTTGTGTAACTGCGATGCCGTCATAGACATGGAGATTGAATGGTAAATGATCAACCTTCTCCAAGGAAGTGTGTATGTGGTAAATAAGAGCACTGATCACTGAGCTCGAAAGAGACAACCATACTTGATCCATAGTCCACAAAATTAAGTCACAGCGGAACCCAACTGCATATAGTAAATTTTGGCATAACCCCGTCACCAAAAGTTGAAGTTCTACAGAATAATGATTGAGAGAAGTGTTTCAAAGCCATGACTAGGAGGTACTTGTGGGTGTTAATGAAATGCTTGGATTCTTTGCTCTCTTCACATCTGAAACCCCCTAACGCAATTGTTTTATGAAGAACCTAAGAATATCCATCCAAAGAAAGAAATGTATTCCCTTGCCTAACACTTGGTTAACAATGAAAAGTTTGGTTTGAGAAATTATAACTAGTGATAGAAAACTATACGTGGTTAGGCAACGAGCTTAAGTGCAGCTATTCGAATGCAAATAGTTGCTTGGATGAAATTGCAGGATAAGTGAGGATGGATATGTCATATTCTCTCGAGGCGGTAAAACTTCTTTCTACTCAATCAAGATCCTCTTCATTCTCTTGATTTCTCGTTTGCTTGGGGACGAGCAAGTTTTAAGCTTGGGGGAGTTGATGGCTCGAGAATTTGTGATATTTTTTGTGTGATTCTTATTAGGTTTTCACCGGATCTTTGTTACTTCTCGGTTATTTCTAACGCTAATCCTTCAAAAGAGAAGAAAATCCATTTTCCATTGTTTGGCAGGAAATATCATATATGGAAGGAAACTAAGGAGAATTGTTGCAAATCAAGTCAAATGGAGCAACTTCCATGTGGAGAGCCAAGCTAGCAGGCGCACTAGAGAAAAAGATGGCCTTCCATACGACCGCAAGCGCTTGTATGATCGGTCATATGAGGTGCCAACAACTCCACGGCGTCTATACAAGACACTTTCGTCATGGGACCCAGGGAAGAGGAGAACCCTAGCCGCCGCCACCACAGCCAGAACAGAAGAAGAGGAGATCCGAAGAACCTTTGGAGATCTTCTTAGTTTTGGTCCTTTCATCTCCATCATCATCTCATCCTTCACTATTGTAAGAGGAGTTCCAAGTTGTGAGAACAATTGTAACTCAATTCAATCTCATCTGGAGATCAAGACTATTTGAATTATCCATTTCATATTATTGTGTATCTTCACGGTATTATCGATATGGTTTTCATGGGTTTAATCTCTGGTGTAATTGGTTTCTCCCTTATCATGTGTGAGTAATCCCCCATAGGCGTGGGAGATGTAGGTGAGTGGTAAGATTCATCTGTGCCTAATCTATATGTCGTCATTTGTATTTGTAGTAGTATGATCTGTCTACTATGTTGTTATACTGTGGTGAACCCTATGCGTGTTGTCCAATTTAAGGGCCCAGGCAATATGATCTCAAGACCTACACAGGTAACACATATTGTTTAGGGAATCTGTGACTTCTAACGTGATAGGTGGAGATATCTAAGAGGACTGAAGACAATCTGATATAACGGTGATCCATGAAACTTAATGCTTGGCTCCGGTCCAAGGACCATAATTGTGGAGACGACCACTCTATGGCAATGGTGAAGCAGGACCATAGAATGAAATATAATCCCGCGTGGAGGAGTTTCATAACTTTAGGGTGATCCTCTTACAGAACACACATATCAAATATTATGAGTATGATACAAGGTAACTGTTATTACCGTCGCACTGGCACACTTGATACATTCTTACCATGAACTGAATTCACTCCGCGCCTAATCTCTTCATTGCAGGAAACGCAACTCTATCTTCACTTCATGTTATTTACTATTAGGAGTTTTTACCTTTGTTACTTTAAACCTTTTACTTCTGTCAGTTTGGTTTATTCGTCCACCAGGATAGTAACAATATTTGCAGAAGCTCAAGCAGTTACTTTACACAAGAACTGTGACACCTTGTGTGTGACAGAAGCGCCAATATAAATACTCTCCTCCGCTCTTCGTTGGGAAGATAACTAATTGGGATACTTCCACGAAAGCGCTACATAATAACCCTATTTCGCTTGCAGGCATCAAGTAGCAACAATACAAATACGTGCCTTGCAACTCCTCCCGTTACAGAGTAAGGACACCGCAAGATTGAACCTACTACCAAGCACCTCTCCCACTGAAGATAAATCAACCCAATTGGCCAAAAGAGATAGATAGATCGGAGAGAAATACAAGGCTATAAAATCCCACATAGATAAATCTCAGAAAAGACTCAAATACTTTCAATGGATAATCTGATCATAAACCCACAATTCATCGGATCCCAACAAACACACCACAAAAGTTTACATCGGATTGATCTCAGATGAGATCATTGTATTGAAGATCAAAAGAGAGAGAGAGAGAGAGAGAGAGAGAGAGAGAGAGAGAGAGAGAGAGAAAGCCATCTTGCTACTGCTACAGACATGTAGGTCCTATGGGAACTACTCACACATCATCATGGAGGCAGCAAGGTTGATGAAGATGGCCTCCGTGATGGATTCCCCCTCCGGCAGAGTACCAAAAAAGGCCTCTAGATGGGATTGCGGAAGAACAGAGCCTTGCGGCAGCGATAAAATTATTTCGGGACCTCCCCTGAGGGTTTCTGGATATACGGGAATTTATAGCGTTGGAATTACGTCAAACGGAGCCATAGGGGGGCCACAAGGCACGTGGGCCCCCCTACCCCCAAGGCGCCCCCTTCCTTGTCGCTCCCTCATGTAGTGTATGGTCTCTTCCCGAAGCTTCCAGGGTCTCTTTTTGTCCAGAAAAAATCATCAAAAAGTTTCATCGTGTTTGGACTTCGTTTGGTATGGATTTTCTGGAAAACCAAAAATAAGCAGAAAATAGGAACTAGCACTGGGCACTAAGTTAATAGGTTAGTTTCCAAAAATTATATAAAATGACATATAAAGCATACAAGATTGATAAGATAATAGCATGAAACAATCAAAAATTATAGATACATTGGAGACGTATCAGCATCCCCAAGCTTAATTCCTGCTCGTCCTCGAGTATGTAAATGATAAAAATAGAATTTTTTATGTGAAATGCTACCTAACATGTCTTAATCATGTAATCATTGGGGTATGAATGTTGGGAGGAAACGACTTAATAGATATCAAAATGATACTATGCAAGAATGCTAGAAAATAATCATTACTCTTCAAAATAAACAATGCTAAAGAACGTTATCCCTACTCATTTAATCATGTAAGCATGGCATAGCTCGGTCTTCCTAGCATAAAGTATAAATCATGAACACCCTAGTGCCAAACCAAGCAATTGTATCATACTTTTTCTCGCTTCAGCTTTTTCAACTCCACTCAATACATGAGCATGAGCCATGGACTTAGCACTTTGGATGGCAAAGAGAATGATTGTAGGGGTTTATAAGGGAAGACAAAAATGTTGAGAAAGTCTCGCATAAACTTGGCGGATCATTAGGCAAGGGAGAAGCCTTACAATCGATATCAATGCGAGGAGTAGGGATTGCCATGCAACAGATGCACTAGAGCTATAAGTGTATGAAAGCTCTCTATATGAAACTATGTGGGTGTGCATCCAACTTGCTTGCTCATGAAGACCTCGAGCATTTTCGGAAGCTCGTCATCAGAATATACAATCCAAGTTCGATAATGTAAAAATTCCACTAGTATATGAAAGTGACAAATCATGGAGACTCTCTATATGAAGAACATGGTGCTACTCTGAAGCACAAGTGTGGTAAAGGATAGTAACATTGCCCCTTATCTCTTTTTCCTTTTTTTCTCTCTCATTTTTTAGAAAAATATCATGAACCTCATCCCCACTTTTTCGAGGACTCATCAGTCTCCATCATTCTTTTCCTCACTGGTACAATGCTCTAATAATGATGATCATCACACTTCTATTTACTTACAACTCGATAAACTGAATGATATGCCTACATATGAATGCCTCTGGCAGTGTACTAGGATGTGCAATGATCCAGCGTAACATGTATAACAATGATGAATGGTGGCTTTGCCACGAAATATCATGTCAGCTCTTTATGATCATGCAAAGCAAAATGACAATGAATGCTCAAGTGATGTCAATAGTAACTGTGGAAGTTGCATGGCAATATATCTCGAAATGGCTATGAAAATGCCATGATAGGTAGGTATGGTGGATGTTTTGAGGAAGGGTATAATAAGGCTTATGTGTGATAGAGTGTATCATATCACAGCGATTGGATGCACCGACGAAGTTTGCACCAAGTCTCAAGGTGAGAACGGGCAATGGACGGTACCAAAGAGGCTAGCAAAGTATGGAAGGGTTGAAATGCTTATAGTAAAAAAACTCACATTAGTCATAAAGAACTCAAATACGTATTGTGAAAGTTTATTAGTCCTCGAATCAAAGTACTACTTGCATGCCCCTAGGGAGGAGGTTGGTAGGAGTTAACCATCGCGTGCCCCCGATCCAAACAACACAAAGGATATCAATCAAGGATAAATTATGCTCCAACTTGCCCGCTATGCCATTACCGACACTTTAATGAGGTCGAAATCACAAACCTTAATGCCGATATTTTTACTAACTAATGTTTATCAACTAGTAAACCTTCATATCAACTTCAATATCGTTGATCAATCGCATCATATTCAGTGATTTACATGAAAGTTTTTATTATACCACTCTTGTATACCTATCATTTTTGGACTAAACATATAACTCATGCAAACCACTACCTATTCAACTCTCAAAAAGATATAAGTGAAGCATGAGAGTGCAAATGATTTCTATAAAATATAAGTATCATCGTGCTCTAAAGATATAAGTGAAGCGTATGAGCAAATTGTCTTAACTCAAAAGATATAACTGAAGCATAATGAGCAATCTAATAAATTGTGATAAATGTGTGTCTCTCATAATTGGTGTGATCAGAAAACAATGATTGTGGAAACAAGCAAACAAATAAAACTATATTACACGACGCTCCAAGCAAAACACATATCATTTGATGAATAAAAATATAGCTCCGAGTAATATTACTGATAGATTGGAGACGAAAGAGGGCATCCCCAAACTTAGATGATTGTATCTTCCTTGAATATTACCTTGGGGTTCCTTGGGCATCCCTAAGATTAGGGTCTTGCCACTCCTTATTCTTTCATCCATCGTCATCTCACCCAAAACTTGAAATCTTCAATCACACAAAACTCAACAAAACCTCATGAGATCCATTAGTATAATAAAATAAATATTAACATAGGTACTGTCATAAATAGATTCATAATTGTTCTTGCATAATACCTATTGTATTCTAGCATCTCAATGGCTTATACTCTCCGATACAATCCATAGAAACATCAAAACAAGCACACTATGAAAAAAAAACAGAATCTGTCTAAAACAGAACTGCCATAATGATCGAATATTTAGTCATACTTATGTAATTCCAAAAACTCTGGAAAATTAGGAAAACATAAACAATTTATGTCCCAATACGGTGTACAAATTTAGGATTTTACCACGTCGCAGCACATAATGTAAATTCAAATACTGGGAGAAAGGTTTCTGTTTCTGCACATGATCTAATCAACTATCATCCAAATCATCCTAAAGGTTTTACTTGGAACAAAATTCAAAAGCAAATATACAAACATAATCATTATATTAGCAATAATCATGTTGACTCACAAAAACAAAAAGTAAACAATAAAGATAACTATTGGGTTGCCTCCCAACAAGCGCTATTGTTTAATGCCCCTAACTAGGCATAATGCATAGTATTAAGTATTATCATCTTTTAAAGCAATACCATAGGTGGCTCTCATTATAGATTCATAAGGAGGCTTAATTATCTTTCTTGTAAAATGTTCCATTCCTTTCTTTAATGGAAATTTGAATCATATATTACCTTCTTTCATATAAATTATCGCACCTATGGCTCTTAAAAATGGTCTACCAATAATTATGGGACAAGACGGATTGCATCCAATATCAAGCACAATGAAGTCTACGGGTACATAATTCCTATTAGCAAGTATAATCACATCATTAATTCTTCCCATAGGCTTTTTAATTGTAGAATCTGCTAAGTGCAAATTTAGGGAACATTCATCCATATTAGTGAAACCTAGGATATCATATAAAGATTTTGGCATAGTGGAAATAGTAGCTCCTAGATCACACAAGGCATTACACTCATAACCTTTAATTTTAATTTTAATTGTTGGTTCCCATTCATCATGCAACTTTCTTGGTATTAAGACTTCTAGTTCAAGTTTCTCTTCATGAGCTTTAATAAGAGCTTCTACGATATGTTTAGTAATAGCTTTGTTTTATTCATAGGCATTAGGTGAATTAATCATGGATTGCAACAAGGAAATGCATTCAATTAAAGAAAAACTATCAAAATTAAAGTCCTTGTAATCCAAAGTAGTGGGGACATCACTATCTAAAGTTTGAACCTCTTCAAACCCACTTTTGTTATTTTTAGCACTATGATCATCACCCTCCGAACAATTGGGACACCTTTTAATTAAAGTTGACTCATCTCCAGTCCCATTATCATCAATTTTAATATTTTTGAATAAAGACCCAATGGATGACACACCAATCATTTTAACTTCTTTATCATTATTGTCATTAAAACCAGATGCAAACACCTTTTCTAAAAATTCACATCTAGCTCTCATCTTTTCCGTCCTTTTTCTACTTTCATCAATGGAGACTTGGATAGCTTTTAGAGATTCAGGTATTTCATCCTCATTCGGTGCCAAAATTTTAATTTTAAGAATATCCACATCATGCACAAGTTTATCCATGTTTCTAGACATATCGTCGACTTTACTCAATTTTTCTTCAACCATAGTATTGAAAGTCTTTTGAGAACTAATAAATTCTTTAATATTATTCTCTAGTTCAGTAGATATCCTATTATTATTATTATTATTATCATAGGAATTACCATAATTATTAGAGGGGTTACCGGAGTACGGTCTAGGATTGTTGAAATTCCCTCTATAAGCATTATTATTGAAGTTATTTCTTGAGATAAAATTCATATCAATGGAATCACTATTTTGCTCAATCAAAGTGGACAATGGAACATCATTTGGATCAATTGGAGCATTTTTAGTAGCAAGCATATTCATGATAGAATCAATTTTCTCACTCCAAGTGGATACTTCCTCAACAGAATTTACCTTCTTACCAGTTGGGTCCGTTCGGTGTGCCATTGGGAGTAGTTTGCCATCATGTTATCGAGAAGCATCATGGCCTCTCCAAGTGTTATTCCCATAAATGTTCCACTTGCAGCTGAGTCTAGAAGGCTTCTTGAAACAAAGTTTAGTCGCATAAATTTTTTGTACAATCATCCATAAACTTAATCCATGCGTGGAACAATTTTTAATCATTAGTTTCATTATCTTAAAAGATTGTGCAACATGTTCTTGCTCATGTTGCTTAAAATTCATAATTTGATTTCTAAGAGATATTATCTTAGCAGGAGGAAAATATTTAGCGATGAAGGCATCTTTACACTTGTTCCATGAATCAATACCATTTTTAGGTAAAGATGAAAACCATGTTTTAGCTCGATCTGTAAGCTAGAAAGGAAATAATTTCAATTTCACAATATAATTATCCATATCTTTTATTTTTTGCATATCACATAATTCAACGAAAGTATTAAGATGGGATGCAACATCTTCATTAGGATTTCTAGCAAATAGTTCTTTGATAACAAGATTTAACAGAGTAGCTTTTATATCATATGAGTCCGCACTAGTGGCGCGAGGAGCAATTGGAGTACTAATAAAATCATTATTATTAGTACTTGAGAAATCGCATAACTTAGTATTTTCTTGAGTAGACATGATGGCGATTCAAGCAAAGATAGCAACACAATTTTTTTTGTATTTTAATTTTTTTTAGAGAAGTAGAGGGGGTGAAAAAGAGAAGGCAAATAAAACTCAAATGGCAAAGAAAGTAAAACAAGCAAATGATAAATGTGTGTGAAGGAACATGAACTTGTTTGGTGAAGTCTCCCCGGCAACGGTGCCAGAAATTCTTCTGCTACTTGTGATAGGCGTTAGGATTTCCCCGAAGAGGAAGGGTGATGTAGTATAGTAGCAGATAGTATTTCCCTCAATTAATAACCAAGGTTTATCGAACCAGCAGGAGACACCACACGAACAAGATAAATGGTACATGCACACACACACACACGCACAAAGCAAATACTTGCACCCAACGAAGGCAAGAGGGTTGTTAATCCCTTTGTACTCGCCAATTGCAAGGACAAAATCTGATAGTGGTAGATAGATAAAATAAAATAGAAATAAAATACAATGAAAATAAATTGCAGCAAATATTTTTAGGGTTTTAGTAATATAAAGTGAATGGACCCAGGGCCATAAGTTCACTAGAGGCATCTCTCTCATAAGCATAGCAACAGTGGGTAAACAAATTACTATTGGGTAATTGATAGAATAGCGAAAAGTTATGATGATTCTTCATGGCATGATCAATATATAGGCATTACGTCCATTACAAGTAGACTGACATCCATCTGCATCTACTACTAGTACTCCACCCCTTGACCACGCTATCCAGCATGCATCGCAAGGTATTAACTTCATAACAAACAGAGTAATGCTTGAAGCATGATGACACAATGTAGACAAAGTGAGATCATATAATATGTTTGAACCCCATCGTTTTACTCTTAGTAGCAACAATACAAATACATGCCTTGCAACTCTTCCTGTCACAGAGTAAGGACACCGCAAGATTGAACCTACTACCAAGCACCTCTCCCACTGAAGATAAATCGATCTAATTGGCCAAAAAAGATAGATAGATCGGAGAGAAAAACAAGGCTGTAAAATCACACATAGATAAATCTCAGAAAAAACTGAAATACTTTCAATGAATAACTTGATCATAAACCCACAATTCATCAGATCCCAACAAACACACCGCAAAAGTTTACATCGGATTGATCTCAGATGAGATCATTGTATTGAAAATCAAAAGAGAGAGAGAGAAAGGCATCTAGCTATTGCTATGGACCCATGTGTCCTGTGGGAACTACTCACACATCATCATGGAGGCAGCAAGGTTGATGAAGATGGCCTTCGTGATGGGTTCCCCCTCCCGCAGAGTACCGGAAAAGGCCTCCAGATGGGATCACAGAAGAACAGAGGCTTACCGCGGCGATAAAATTATTTCGGGGACCTCCCCTGATGGTTTCTGGATATATGGGAATTTATAGCGCTGGAATTAGATGAAACAGAGCCACAGGGGGGCCACAAGGCACCTGGGCGCCCTGATACGTCTCCAACATATCTATAATTTATGAAGTATTCATGCCACGTTTATAACAATTCTATATGGTTTTGGTATGATTGATTAGAATTAACCCGGACTGACACTGTTTTCAGCAGAACTACCATGGTGTTGTTTTTTGTGCAGAAATAAAAGTTCTCCAAATGCAGCGAAACTTTTTGACGATTTTTTTGGACCAAAAGAGACCCCCGAAGCTTCGTGGTAGGACCAAAAGCCTTACGAGGTGCTCACAAGCCACCAGGGCACGCCGGGGGGGGGGGGTATGGCGCCGTGGTGCCTCGTGGGCCCATCTTAGCCCATCTTCGCGTGATTCCAACGCTGAAAAATCCTATAAATAGAGAAACCCCCAGAAATAACCCTAGCACTTCGACTCTGCTGCCGCAAGCCTATGTACCTTCGAAATACCATATGGAGCCCTATTCCGGCACCCTGCCGGAGGGGGAAATCATCACCGGAGGCCATCTTCATCATCCCGCGGTCTCCATGACGAGGAGGGAGTAGTTCACCCTCGGGGCTGAGGGTATGTACTAGTAGCTATGTGTTTGATCTCTCTCTCTCGTGTTCTTGATTTGGCACGATCTTGATGTACCGCAAGCTTTGTTAATATAGTTGGATCATATGGTGTTTCTCCCTCTCTATCTTGTTGTGATGAATTGTGTTTTTACCTTTGAGGTTTCACTATTATCGGATTGAATACTTTTATGGATTTGAGAACACTTGATGTATGTCTTGCATATGAATACCCGTGGTGACAATGGGGTATTATATTGATTCACTTGATGTATGTTTTGGCACTCAACTCGCGGATTCCCGAGGTGACATTGGGGTAATCTATGCATAGGGGTTGATGCACGTTTTCGTCCTACTTTCTTCGGTAGAAATCTTGGGGCACTCTTTGAAGTTCTTTGTGTGGATTGAATATTATGAATCTGAAGTTGTTTGATGCATATCGAATAATCAACTCACGGATACTTGTGGTGACATTGGAGTATCTAGGTGACATTAGAGTTGGTTGATGCGTATCATATGGTGTTATTTTAGTACGAACTCTAGGGCTGTTTGTGACACTTATAGGAATAGCTCAATAGATTGATCGGAAAGAATAACTTTGAGGTGGTTTCGTACCCTACAACAATTTCTATCTTATGTTCTCCACTAATTGGAACTTTGGAGTGATTCTTTATCGCACGTTGAGGGATTGTTATATGATTCAATTATGTTAGCACTATTGAGAGATTGCACTAGTGAAAGTATGAACCCTAGGCCTTGTTTTCAAGCATTGCAATACCGTTTGTGCTCTGTTTTATCACTTGCTACCTTGCTGTTTTTATATTTTCAGATTACAAAAACCTATATCTACTATTCATACTACACTTGTATCACCATCTCTTCGCCGAACTAGTGCACCTATACAATTTGCCATTGTATTGGGTGTGTTGGGGACACAAGAGATTTCTTGTATTTGATTGCAGGGTTGTTTGAGAGAAACCATCTTCATCCTACGCCTCCCACGGATTGATAAACCTTAGGTCATCCACTTGAGAGAAATTTGCTACTGTCCTACAAAACTCTGCGCTTGGAGGTCCAACACGAGTCTACAAGAATAAAGTTGCGTAGTAGACATCACGCCCCTATCCCCCAGGGCGCCCCCTGCCTTGTCGCTCCCTCGTGCAGTGTCTGGTCTCTTCCTGAAGCTTCTAGGGTCTCTTTTTGTCCAGAAAAAATCGTCAAAAAGTTTCATCGTGTTTGGACATCGTTTGGTATGGATTTTCTGGAAAACCAAAAACAAGTAGAGAATAAGAACTGGCACTAGGCACTGAGTTAATAGGTTAGTTCCCAAAAATGATATAAAATGGCTTATAAAGCATACAAGATTGATAATATAATAGCATGAAACAATCAAAAATTATAGACACATTGGAGACGTATCACGTGCGCGCGCGCGATAGCAACGGGGACTGTTCATCCACAACCAACCAACCAACCGGCTAGATCAACACGTCGCGCGCAAGGGGCTTGATCGATGCGACCGGCTGCTAGCCTCGACTCGATCTACATATCACGCACACGGCAGCAATGGGGACTGTTCATCGAGAGGCAACCAACCGGCCGCTAGGTCAACTCACGTCTCGCGCGGGGGCTCGATGCAACGCATCGATCAATCGGGCCAGCAAGAGTCTTGCATCGTACGCTCGTGTTCAGTTAGCAGCTAAGGGATTGCTCGGGTTCAGTAAGTATCTAAGGGATTGCTCGGGTTCAGTAAGCAGCTAAGGGATCGCTCATGTTCAGTAAGCAGCGAGCTCGATCGCTCGGGTTCAGTAGTGCGGGGGATCGATCGCTCGGGTTCAATGTAGTGTGAGGGATCGATCGCTCGGATTCAGTGTAGTGCGAGGGCTCGGGTTCAGTAAGGTGATCGAGGAATCGACCGATCAGATTCAGTAAGCGAGGGACAGGCTTGCTCAGGTTCAGTAAGCGAAGGGCTCGCACACACACACGCGTACGAGAGAAACGTGCAACCACCCCTTCATCGCTCGGGCCCGACCGCCCACCGTATACCAGGAAATCCCCAAAAAAAATCTCGCCCTCACTTCTACCACGAATTTTTACGTCATAGATGGCCCAAAGAATGTCATGCAGGTGCGCCTCTGGCTCGCCCAGGACGAAAAGCCCATTTTCTATCATAATTTTTTGTCATAGAAGTAGGAGCCCACCACATCCATGATGATACGTGTTTTTGTCACAATTATAATCATGGAAGTGTCACTTCCATGACAGAAAATGTTTTCGTTTGGGCCATAATGTCATGGATGTGTCTTTTTTTGTAGTGTAGTCGTGTTGCCGCCTGTACCACCAGAACTAGCACCCTTGTCGTCATCATCATCGCTGTTGTCACTATCTCCATCTGATCCTCCCCCTCCCCCTTCATTGTCTCTGTTCTCATCATCATCATCATCAACATCCTCATCCTCTCCCTTTTCTCTGTTGTCCTCATCATTAACATCCTCGTCTTCTCCCCTTTCTTGATCATCACTTTTGCCAGCTCCCTCCTCTCCTCCCTTCTCTTTGCCATCAGCTTCCCCAAGCTCTTGTTCCTCTTCATCATCAGTTTCGTCCTCCTCTTCATCCTCCTCCTTCTCATCATCTTCCTCCTGCTCTTCTTCGTCCTCATCTTCATCCTATTCCTCATCGTCCACTGTATCCTCTCCATCATCTTCTTTTGACTCTTCTTCTTGTAATAACTCTTCTTCTTCTTCCAACTCTGCTTAGTCTTCTTCTCTAGTTACACCCCTCTGATTCCGCATCCAACACGGCATGAGCTACTAGTTTCCCTTGCTGGCTGTATAGGGGCACAAAATCTAGTTCCTCCTCATCAATCTTGGCAAATGCTTCAACAAAGTTGCCGAGCTGTTCAGTTAGTGATTTGCATAGATCATGAACCACCTTTGCTATCTTCGTCATTTTCTGCATGATTGAAAAAAAAACACATGGGAAAACAAAAGCATCAGTACTATGCAACTAAGCATCTAATATGGTGCAACTGGATGCACTCCTTCATGCAACTAAAAAACTCAACTCCATTCAACTAACTAACATACAACAAAAAACAATAACTAACCTATGGATTGTAGGTTTGAGGTAACTTTGCGGCCACAAACGCTTCAGCTTGCAACAAACTGCCAAGGAGTGGAGTCAGATCTGTGCCTCTATACTCCTCCTTTAGCTGATAGAGAAAAAAGAGAGAAAAGGAAAAAAAATGTGAGCTCAACTACATGTGAGGAGAAAAAAGATGATCATCTGTGCAACTACTAAATGGCTGTTGTGCCACCTGATATGAACACATGTGCAACTACCAAAGAAAATCTATGCAACCTAGAAAAAAGTGGTATGAAAACATATGTACTCACCTGTAACTTGCCGAACACACCGGGTGAGACCAAGTCCTTCTTGATGACCTTGTCGATTAGATTGCTATCCCATGCATTCGCTCGTATGGGGCAGTTGCTTATCGGTACATCATGAACAAGCGCGTCTAGGTATAGGACCTGCCACCAACTAAAATGGAAAAGGTGAATTATTGGAAGAAAAAAAAGTTGAAAAACTAGCACCGCAAAATTATGGAGCTCTTGTTTTTTGATTTGACTCGCCACCAAATGGTATAAGCAGCAACAAGCAGTTTGTTTCTCATTGCCCATGTTGCAGAATGCTTCATTGATGTGTTCTTCTACAAGAGGCATATGTTTGTGTTCTCCAGCATTTCAGGTTCTAACACAACCCCATAGCACTTTGGGCTCAGATTCAGGCTAGTTGTGGAGGCTAGAAAGGTACTAAATGCAACTGCAAGCCAGTCTATGAAAAATGTGTCGTCAATTGTTCCCCTCATATTTTTGATGCTCTTGCACCAATCGCTGACCAGGGGGTGAGAATTTCCAGTGATGTTGGACCTCTCTCTGAATCTCCTAACTGAATCCTTATCACCAAAATATCTGACTCTTTGACCCCTGTTTGGAAGAGCAAAAACCTTGTGCACACTATCAGCATCAACACGAATCCTTACCCTCCCTGGGAAGACCATTTCGGAACTTTCCGGCTTGTAGCACTGCACTAGGTATTTCATAAGCTTCGTAAGTAGTGTCTCTGCTAAGTTCAATCGACCCCCGAAGAACCTTGTATGGAGGTGAGCCTTTTGCAATGGAAACAGTGATTTGTTCAACTTGACGAACTTTCCTGGTGATGCCCTTATCCTACCAGCTTGTGACGGTCGATCTGCATCCTCTCCTACATTCTGCTCAACTCCTTGAGCACTTTCCTACGGATGATTATAGGGGGCGAAACAAGAAGGTTAAGAGAACGAACACCTATTTAGCCTAAATAAAAACCTGAAAACTACTAGTGAATATTAAATGAATATAACAATCATAAAAAGTAGGGGCAACTACTTTGATAACTATGCGCTAGATTTAAATTGTGCATAAAAAACAAAAAATACATGGAGGATACCAACTACTATGATATTCTTGTGCAACTATAAAGCTGAGGATGCCAACTATTGTGATGTTCTTGTGCAACAGTGAAAAGGGGTTGAGGATACCAACTACTATGATGTTCTTGTGCAACTATAAAGCTGAGGATGCCAACTACTGTGATGTTCTTGTGCAACTATAAAAAGGGTTGCGGATACCACCTCATATGATGTTTTTGTGCAACTATAAAACTGAGAATGCCAACTACTGTGATGTTCTTGTGCAACTATAAAAAGGGTTGAGCATGGCAACTACAAACCGGTTCTTGGGCAACTATAAAGTTGATGATGCCATACCCTAGCTAGTTCATCTGCAAACTGTGTAAAAGCACATACTCCCAGGTCTATGCATGTAGATAAAAAAGAACAAACATGCCTAGTGCCTTCTTATGTTACCTCGGTAGCTACTGTAAAAGATGAGGCAGCTCCCCCTACACCTGTCGCCTGCACGGGTGGCTTCTGTCTCCTTCGCTTTACAATGCGGAAATGATCGTCACCCTGAAGGTGTAGAAAAAAACAGAATGAGTAGTTAACCCACAAAAAAGGGGTGCTTATGTGTTATGCATGATACTTACCTCGTCTTCCTCTGCCTCCCCATCGTTACGAGCGGGGCATGGTTGACGCTCAGCATCCCGTTTCGAGTTCCGGCGAGAAGAAAGATTTGCAGAACCGTGCATTAAACAAACAAACAAACACAGAAACATGAAAGCAAAAAAAGTTACATAAAAGATGCAAAACAAAATGCTAAGAGAACCAATGAGAAAAAATAAAAAGTGAAAACACCTCTCCTTCACTGCCAGCCACATGTCCTTCTATTACAACCATTTTAGCCTGTGAAAAAGGCAAACAAACCTATTAGTAACAGACAAAACAATGGATATTGCAAAAAGATAATAAAAACCTACTTCCATGAGATAAAGCAAAAATAAATACTAATTTTACAAACACACACACACAATGTGTGCAACTAGATATGCCCTTATGTGCAACTATATAAGCTTTCCTATGCAACTGTGAAACACTGACTAGCCACCTAGGGATATGTAAACTCCTGCACAAAACGACGTGACCCTTGACCCCCCCCCCCCCCCCCCCCCCCCCCAATCACCACCGCATTTCTCCCCCTCCAACTCCATAGGTCCTACACGTCCACAAAATTCCACCCCCAAAAACAAACTAAACATTGACTTAGTCTAGTGCAGCCAACTAACTAGAAGCCCTTGTGCAACTAGAAAGCCCTACCTATGCAACTGCATAATTTGACTAGCCAACTAGTTAAATTATGCAGAGCATTTGTGCAGCCGTAGCATCTCGTCCACCAACCCCCTGGAATAGTCAAATTAACCACATAATCTTCATCTTCATGGAACGTTCAACCCCCAGTGAGCACCATCCATCTCCTCACCCATCCACCCCGAAAAAAATGACACCGCTGTGGCGAGCCGCCCCCATGAAACACATAATCGCCGACCGACGCGAGCTGCATGGATCCC
Organism: Elymus sibiricus; assembly: GCA_039707655.1. NCBI lineage: Eukaryota > Viridiplantae > Streptophyta > Magnoliopsida > Poales > Poaceae > Elymus > Elymus sibiricus. The sequence goes on from CM077670.1 coordinate 111,662,501, forward strand.
GTGCTGCCGGGGGTACACCAAAACAAGGTGCGAGGCACTGACCCCCCACCCACAGCCGTGTCATGACCACACCCGCCGCTGTGTCATGAATCACCGCCCCTGCTGTGGCCGTGCTACCAGAGAACACCAAATCGAAGGAGATGTGCCATGAATCCCCGCCCCCACTGTGGTCATGCTACCAGAGAAAACCAAATCTAAGGTGATGTGCCATGAATCCCCGGCCCCGGTACCGAAATACATATACATCAAATCGAACTTGCGAAGCATTTGACGACATTGGAACCATAGAAATAGGGAACCCCTCCCCGTCCGCCACCACCACGCAAAAAACTGAACTTGCCAAGACAGAGAGATAAGGCAGGGGCTGGGTACCTACAACACCAAGGACGAAAAATGACTCCACGCGAGCGCCGCGAGGATTCGCGCCGTTGATTTGAGAACTCTGCCTCGCCTCTGCCTCTCAGGCTCTGTTTCATTCTGAAGAGGGAGGAGGGGGAGAGAAATGGTGAGAGAGCAACGATGAGGAGAGAAAACGACACGAGTTTCAAAACCGCCGCCCATGATCTCTCCAGACAGCTTACAGGTGGGCCTCTCCCCGTCCGGATAGGGAAAACATCACCCACGATTGCGGCGGAAGCCATCCTGACGAGGTGGCATCCAGCCCACACGCGTCATGATCGCGGCACGATCATGCGGCGAGGAACCGGCCGCTCGGTCTCACGAAAACGTGCGTGTGTGCTTTTAAGATTTCAGGTATGTGCTATATCAGCGCTGAAGGCGCGAAATAGGAGGAACTGGGCCTGTACAGCGCTTTAGGCGCCACTTTGTCTCCTTAGCCCCTGAAGCCGCTCATATGGGCTGGCCCATCTAGCCGCTAGCTATTGTTTTCTCGCCTATTTTTTCAGTTTACCAGTTGACCGTGGAAAATAAAAAGTTCGCAAATTTTGAAAAAAGTTCATGAATTTGAAAAAAGTCACCGGATTTGAAAATAAGTTCGCTTGAAAAAGCTTGCCCAATTTGAAAAAAAAACCAGGAATTTGAAAATTTCATGCATTAAAAAATGTTCATAAATTTGAATAGAGTTCGCACATTTGAAAGAGTTCACGAATTTGAAAAAAGGTTCACACATTTGGAAAATTCATGAAAAAAGAAAAAGAAAAAAGAAAAAAACCGACAAGCCTAAACAAAAAACCGATGAAAATATAAACTGAAAAAAAAACCACGGCCCATAAAAACCGAAGGGCACGAGTGGGGGAGATATATGGGCTTGTTGAGATAGCACCGCTCCATGAAAATTAAATTCCCACCTCTAAATCCACTTTGAAGCGGTTCCATACATGAGTTGCAGCTCCACCTAAGAGCACTTTACCATGTTTGGCTTCGCCCTATCTCTAGCTTCAAGAATGGGAAATTTGGTGGAAAGAATCTATTTGATTGGATGACATGGGGAGAAACAAATGGGAGTCCACTTCCTGGTGGCAGTGGTGGGTAATCCCCCCCCCCCAACTCCAGCTTCTAGAGTATTTGGAGCACCCCGTCAAGAGCTTCACAAAAAACACGGAGTTGTACCCGAGATTCTAGTTTTTTGCGAAGTGGCATATCATGGAGCTACCCCGTTTGGCTTGCGTTCTCTAGAGTGTGGCTGAATTTTAGAGAGCAAAGCAGTCCTAAACAGGCTCACTTTGCACCTATCGTTGCGCGGGGTTGTGCGGCCCGTACCAATAAGCGCTTATTTGGCACTATAAGTGCCCAATAGGAATGGCTTGTTCTCTCTCAGGCAAAAAAGGTAAGTCACCAAATTTGGTACAGTGATTGCTACAGGCGAAGGATTTGGACGTCACACCCACGTCGCGGCCCGGTCTGCTTGGGGATGTCTCCCTCGTTGTATAATGGCGCAACCTCGAAGCATAGTGTATCTGAGTGGAAATTTTATTCGTCTCCAAAGATCACCTCCAACTCGACTGGTCCGAGGGGTTGCGAATTTCTTCCCGGTATGAACAAGTCGAAGCCAGTGGATTACAGGCCCAAACGGGACTTAGAGATTCCCATCTTTGCCTGGGTGTTGGTGAATTTCACGTTGATCCCGCTGGCCCCGTCCATGAGGACGCAGGGGAGGCGGAAGCCTCGATGATCGGATCTACCACCATGGAGAAGTTGATAGTGGAGTCACACTAATCCAGGAATTTTGTGTATTCCAACACAGTCGCGTAGACTATGAGGCGTGTGAGCTGCTAGGCCCGACGTGTATTAGCAACCCGAAAGATTGTGTGTACACTCTATGATCGGGAGGGCTGGTGGTTTGATGAAGATCTAGCGAGGACCGGCACTGCCTTGTCGTGCTGGTTGAAGTGGAACTCAAGGCTTCCAAAGTGCATGGTGCTGATGTGGGAAGGCAGTGTCTCGTCGTAGAGCAGCCCTCGCCCATCGGCGATGAACTTGAAGGAGACGAAGATGAAAGTTTGGACCGGCATGAAGTCGTTGGGCATGACAAGAGATCCGATCTAAGTTCATTCTCCGGCCAACGCAGCCCATGCCTCGCGAACCAACTGACAGTGCAGAAAACTGTCAGATCCCCCGGTAGTGTAGCAAGCATAGCAAGAAGTACCAGAGGGGAGTTCGTACTAGGGTTTTACCCAGGTTTGAGCCCTCATGGTGAGGTAATACCCTATGTCCTGCTCTGTTTTCGATTAATGTGGGACCACCCCGTGCGAGGGGTTATAGGAGGATGAAGATGATAACAACCGAGGCATGTATCTAGCGGAACAGATGCCTCGTGCTACCCCTAGCGTCACCTTATAAAGGGGATGAGAGCTAGGGTTTACAGGGTTCCTACCGAGGTTCCTAACTTGGACACCAATATGATGGTTCACCTTTGAGCCAGGGCCCTGGACCACCTGTCTAGAGAGTGTTACCGTCAGTCCCCCAGGGTATCGAGGTCGGCCGAATGTCGGGCTTCCAGGACACCTCTACCTCCCTTACGCCTCCTTCCATGACAATTGCCGACGTAATGATCATGAGCGGCAAAGCATGGTGGAAGCCCTCTCATCCCGGCACCGGCACGAGATCGCGGACATCATGAACAACTGGCAGACGTGTGCGCGGAACGCATAGAGGCAGGTCTGCATCTGAGCTTGTCGGAGGAGAGCTCAGAGGATGATGATCGGATGGAGGAGGCATCCGACGACAAGCCTGCGTTCGCGTCGGTTGCCCGGTTCACCATGGAGTAGGCGCATGCACACTTCGGCCACATCTGGGAAGGGAAGGCGGAGGAGGCACAGGCGGTGCCGCCGGTGCCGGCATTCAGGATGTTGCACGAGGAGCAGCGGTACAACCTGTAGCTCCTTGAGCAGCACTGGCTAGTGGAGGGCCAGATCTTCGGCAAGAAGGCAAGCGAGCACGCCGGCACGACCATGGTTGCGGAGGATCCGGGCTTCATCGATGAACAACGAACGCTATACGAGTCTATGTGGAGTGCTCACACCATCTGCTGCGAGCGGTGGCAGCTCCACGTCAACGAGGCAGCGCGTGACCGCTTGTTCGAGGACATCGCAGTGGAGGCGGACAGAGGCGGTGGCAGATGGGAACGCTGCCAACGTCTGCAACTCAGCGCCAGGACGCGACGACGACGAGGCCGTCCCGGCCTCCTCGATCATCGACGTAACCTCCACCGGTGACGTTGACGGCTAAGTGGCGGACTTTGTGAGGAAGAGTAGGATGTGCCCACGGTCCGCGAAGAGTAGACTAGGTGAAAGGACGTGGATGTAGGCTAGAGGGCGGGTGAATAGGCATTTTAAAACAATTACGGTTTAGGCTTGAACAAATGCAGAATAAAACTAGTGTTTAATATGTTAAGTAGAAAACCTAAATATACTAGGCTCAACTATGTGCACGAACAACTTATGCTAAGCAAGATAAACAACTATGTGATAGCAGGATATATGACATGAAGCACTATGGCTATCACAAAGTAAGTGCATAAGTAAATGGCTCGGGTACGAGATAACTAAGGCACGTGGAGACGATGATGTATCCCAAAGTTTCCACCCTTGCGGATGGTAATCTCCGTTAGAGTGGTGTGGAGGCACAATGCTCCCCAAGCGCCACAATGGCTTACCGTATTCTCCTCACGCCCTCGCACAATGCAAGGTGTCGTGACTCCACTAAGGGACCCTTGAGGGCGGTCATCAAACCCGTACAAATTGCACGGGGCAATATCCACAACTTAATTGGAGGCTCCCGAAGCTTTACACCACAATGATTGAGCTTCACGATAACACCAACCGTCTAGGGTGCCCAAGCACCCAAGAGGAACAAGCTCTAGGGTACCAAGCACCCAAGAGTAATAAGCTTCTCAAACTTTCACTTCCACGTATAACTATGGAGAACTCAAACCGATGCACCAAATGCAATGGCAAGAGAACACTGAGTGCTCAAGTCCTTCTCTCCCAAATCCCACCACAAAAACAAATGTTATGGAGGGAAATGAGAGGAAGAACAAAGGAGGAGAACAACAAAGAACTCAAAAATCTAGATCCACAAGGTTCCCCTCACATAGAGGAGAAAATGATTGGTGGAAATATAGATCCAGAGGTCAACAATGGTGGGGGGGGGGGGGACTCGCAACCAGATTACGGTTGGAGGTGGAAGAAGGGGGGGTATTTATACCCCCAAGTGAAAAGAGTCGTTGCACACAGCCGCCACCCCGAGTAACCGGACCAAAGGGGGCCGGGCGCCCGGACCAACCAGAGAAAAATCCCCCCACCCCGGGCACCCGGACAACAGTGGCTGGGTAGAGCATGGGGGTCCGGGCACCTGGGGTAGGTAGAGAGCCAACGGGGAGACCCCGGGCACCCGGGGTAGGTAGAGAACCAACGGGGAGACCCCGGGCACCCGGACAGAGCAGAGGCGGGCGCCCAACTCTCTGGTGCTAACGGGCACCCAGACCCAAAGTGGTCCGGGCACCCGGACAAGTCCGAGACCACGCAAAAACTCTCTCTAGCCTCCGGGCACCCGGACCAAAAATAGTCAGGGCACCCGGAGTAATCTTGCAAACCCAGGGAAGACCAAAATTGTTGTAACATTTGCAAATGAACTCCGAATGCAACGACTTCAAGCTTGTTGGATAGATAACGACAATCACTATCCAACACTGACAAGAACTAGTAAGAAAGAAAAGGCAAATAATATAAAGGTGAGAACCTATCCTCAAATAAGAACCGGCAAAATCTCCAACACCGAAAACACAATAGATGATGCATACCAAAACCGTTTTTGATGAACTAGAGCTTATCACGAAGATAACCACAAGCTCTAAAACCTCACAAAGAGAAAAGCCAAACAAGAACAAAGAAAGATGATGCCAAGGATGCAAAGGTTTGAGCTCTCTACGAACGATACGAACAAGCTACTCACTCGAGAGCCCCCCTTGGTAGTATGGCTATCGATTCTATAACCCGGTCTCCCAACTAACACCATGAGACCGGTAAAAAAGAAAACCTATCAAGGACAAACCTTTGCCTTGCGCATAATCCACTTGAGCTAGATGATGACGATCTTAACCTTGTCAAGTTGGACCACCTTTCTTGATTGCAATGACTCGGTGAAGACTAGTGAATTGCTCCCCCATACTCCACTATGGGCGAGCCTCTCTTTGGCACATCTTCACTTGTCCATATCGCCAGAATGGACCAGAATCTTCAAGCATGTGATCTCTTTGTGATGCTCCACTTGAACTTGCACAACACAACCTTGATGACGATCACCACTTGATGTCATCCTCCATGGGTTATATGAAATATTCCTTTTGATGCAAGCCCGTGGAAACATACCTAACCCCATAAAGAAACCTCACATAGATGATGGGTTAGTACACAAAGTGTAATGGACAATGCTTACCATACCATGAGATCACTTGATCCCACTTGGTACATCTTCTACGCTTTGTGTGTTGATCAACTTGAATCTACTCTTAGCACTTAGTCTTGATCAACCTTGTATCTTATCTTCTCTCTTCATAAAGATGATGTCTTGAAGGTAACCATTAGTGTTCACACAATCTTCTTCTTCAAGACATGATTGCAATAGGCTCAACTCTCACATCACCAATCTTTGGATAACTCCTTGAATAGAACCTTGGTCAACACATAATCGCCTTCTTTTAACCTTGAAACCAACATATGGTCATCAAGCATTGCCTATGGACAAACATTAAAGTATAACTCAAAGCAACCATTAGTCCATAGGGATTGTCATCAATTACCAAAACCAAACATGGGGGCATGCCCTTTCAATCTCCCCCATTTTGGTAATTGATGACAACCACATAAAGAGTGTTTATATAAGGAATAAAGCCAACTGTGCAAAGCAATAATAATGCATGAGCATGAAAGGAAATTGCTTAGAACAAAAACCAAAGCATAAAACCCTCTAAAGTTCTCCTCCATTGGCATCCATTGCCAAAATGGGCGGAAAAACTTAGAAGGCCAATATAGTATGTGTTCCTCCATAAAGTGTGTATTTCTCAAAATATGAGTGGAATGAAATACACATATTCAATGATAAATAGTTGGAGGAAAACAAACTATATTGAGGATCCAAATATTGCAAAAAGTTGATATGTCACAAAGGCATAACAAAAACTGAAGGCAATCAAAAGATCCGACGAGCCAAATGAATTAAAGATATTATGATTTTAGCCAAGGAGTGTTCTAAAAAAATAGAGAAGCTCCCCAAGATTTGTGCACTATTTAGATTTTTTTTATATGGATACCAAGTGCACAAAAATAGGATCATCACTCCCCCAAAATCAATAAAAACACAAAACAAGTGCAAGCGAGCAAAGATAAGAAACAAAGCATCACACTTGCAACAATCATATGGTTGAGCAACATGCAAAAGGGAAAACATTAGAATAGGCTCAACCAAAATGATGTGTGTGAGACATGGCAAGCATTTGATAAGACTAATATAGGGATGAGCATTAAGCATCAACATAGTCTTAAAGAGATGAGACACATAGTGCAAGGCATGTCCTTCCAATACACACAAACAACAAAGACATCACAACTATCCGCAAAAAAAGACATCACAACTATCAACAAGAGAACAAGAAATGGTTGGGATGCTTTGAGAAAGGAAACAAGTATCACAACTAGGAATAAAGAATTTCATGCCATGAGGCAACCTACACAGGGTTGAATGCAAGGAATGTAAGCATGAAGTAGATACTTGTTACCGAGATAGCATTGGTAGGATGTAGTAGATAATTAATGGTTCATCGATCATCCTATCTTGGCTCCAATAAGCACATGGTGACAACACCTTACTTTTGAATGAGACGAGCATCCAATGTATCTCCAATGTTTCTAGAACAACATTCACGAACAAAATGGTACCCAAACTCATTGAATTTCACGTAAATATGTGCATATAGATATGAAATTGAATTTTATGCACATCTTAGGCAATATGTGACTTGATGGAGTTTCCCCTATATATTGGATCAAAGAAAGAAAGCATGCCAAAGAAAATACATATAGTAAATATGGATGCACAAGACTTTCAAGAACCAACTCAGCGCATGATTGATTCCAAAAAACATCACTTAAGAGATCTCAAATGAAACATATATAAGGAATGAGATCTCACACTCCCAAAAGAGAGCAAGCTTACAGAAATAACCAAACCAAACCCTTTATTTACAAATTTTCATGATGGCACAAAGTACCAAAAGGAATAGGTTTGCCTTCCATCAACACACACTTGATAAGGATCAAAAGGTGTTATGATCAATGCATAAAGAAAGTGTTCTAAAGAAAATAGGATAGCTCCCCCTAGAGTTTTGCATTATATAGAACTTTCTATTTGAATACAAAGTGCACAAAATGGGATCAGCACTTTCCCTATATCTATAGAAACACTAAACAAGTTCAAGAAAAATAAAAGGATCCACAAGAGGCAAGGAAGAAACAGGAGTGAAAATGGAACACTTTCTTGGCAAGAGATAAGGCAATTATAAACAAAAGCCTATTTAAAGATGATCAACAATTTCTACCACATAAAAGAATATCAATTATCAAAAGACAAGATGTATTTGGAATTAACTTCCAGTGGTAGATTGCAAAGGTATTCAAGATCATCTTCACAACAAAAAGCAGAAAGAACTTTACTCCCCCATAAACTGATAATCCAATTCTTTTTAAACAAGAGGCAAAATAAAATCCAACTAGAGATAATTAATGGATATTTTAGAATTTGAATTTCTCATGAGTAAGACATACCACATAGAGACTAGATAATCTTGCCATATCAATACTAAGTGGTATTCCTCATGCGCGCACATTTTTAGGATTGTGACGTGCCCAAAGCACATCACTCCCCCAAAATGGGATGATCCATTAATCTCTCACAAGAGCCAATTAAGATACAAATAAGATGCAAAATAAGCTCAACACAAGACTCACACGTACATGATGTGTAAACCAACTTACACATACTTGATTACTCAAGATAAGCAAATCGGAAGCACAACATATACAAACACATGCAAGGTACAAAACCAAAACATGCAAAGGGGCGAGTAAATTTCAATGTAAACAATTTAAGTACAAGTTACCACAAGGAGGCACATCGGATATAAGATAGACACATGATAATCCAAATGACTTGGCTTGAGAAAATATAATGATGAAGATCCCTTAATTCTTCATGCGGTAGCCAAGTCTCCAATGCCCACCAACAACACCTATTGATCAAGTTTGAGCTTGTTGGTCCCCAACCAAGTTGGGTCCTAAGAGGTTAGTCACAATAGGCTTGGCTACCCAAATGGTTCTTTTCTTGACACCACTTTGAGTACCAATAAATTTGGCAAACACATTGCCAACCTTATCCTTCCGAAGAGAATAGATATCATCAATTATAATAGGGTTGGATAAGGTACCATTAGTGCACGAAGATGCGAGGTGACCCTTCTCATGACATAAGTAGAAACATCTACTCCTTCCTTTATTCTTGAAGATCATTAACTTGAGTCTTCTTGGAAGTGGCCTTTCTTCAACTTGAGTTCGAACTTGAGGCCACTTCCCTTGGTGCTTGTCGCTATAAGGCTTCTTCTTTAATGGGCAAGATCTAACATGATGCCCTTCAATTTTGCACTTGAAGCAAATAATCTTGGCCGAATACTTGACTTGTTCTTGGCCCTTCTTCTTGTTGATCTTGGACTTCTTATTATTGGAGTTGAATCCAAGTCCACCCTTGTCATTGGGGGATTTTTGCCCACTCAAAATATTTTCAAGTGTGGACTTCCCTTCATGACCCTTTTCCAAGTCATTCTTCAAAGAAGTGACTTGGGCCTTGAGCTCTTTGATTTCCTCTACATGGTTAGTATCAACACAAGTACTAAAGGAAGTAGAAGCTTCATTGTTGGAGCAACATGGCAAGAAAAGTAATTCATCACAAGACGTACCAATATAATGAGTTGATGAATTACAAGGAGTGGCACACGACAATATAGCATTTTGAGTAGAAGTAGTGCTAATATCCACATGAGGCTCACTACATGTTACCTTAGTAATCATAGCCTCAGGAACTAACTTTAGCCCATTATGGTAGACTAGAAGATCATCATGAGAGCTTGAGAGCTTTTCATGACTTTCTTTAATTCCCCATAATTGCTAGATAGCAACTCAAGTCGAGCCTTTAGCTCAACATTCTCCTTCAATATGGATGCTTCACAAGAAATATAGTTAGTAGCACAAAATCAACATGAATATCAAGAGAAGAAGGCACTCACTACAAAAAAAAGACACATCCGTGACATTATGGCCCGAACAAAACCTTTTTCTATCATGGATGTGACACTTCTATGATGATAATTGTGACAAAAACACGTATCATCATAGATGTGCTGGGCTCCTACTTCTATGGCAAAAAATTATGACAGAAAATGGGCTTTTCGTCCAGGGCGGACCAAAGACGCGCCTGCATGACATTCTTTGGGCCGTCCATGACATAAAAAATCATGGTAGAAGTGAGGGAGAGGACATTTTTGGGAAGTTCCCGGTTACGGTGGGTGGTCGGGGCCGAGCGATGCAGTGTGGTTTGCGCGTTTCTCTCGTACGCGCGCGTGTGTGCGAGGCATTCACTAACTGAACCCGAGCAAGGCGTTCGCTTACTGAACCCGAGCGATCAATCGCCCTCGCACTACGTACTGAACATGAGCAATCGATCCCTCGCACTATGTACTGAATCCGATCGATCCCTTCGCTGCTAACTAAACCCGAGCGATTCCTTCGCTGCTAACTGAACCCGGTCGATCCCTTCTCGCTGCTTACTGAAACCGATCGAGCCCCCATGCGAGACGTAGCTAGCCGGTTGGGTTGCCTCTTGATGAATAGTGCCCATTGCTGCTGCGCGCGTGATACATAGAACGAGTCGAGACTTGCATTGATCGAGCCCCTTGCGCGAGACGTGGTGAGTTGACCTAGCTGGTTGGTTGGTTGTGGATGAACAGTTCACGTTGCTGCCGCCTGCTCATACGTCCCACCCTAGCCGGTGGGGGTTGAATGAACAGTACCCTAGCCGTGTAGGCGGTTGGCGCTGGATGAACAGGATCCCAAGGAGGCCGTGCTGCGGTATGCCACACCCCAGCCGGTGTTGGGGGTGGATGAACAGGACCCTGTGGAGGCCGTAGGCAGTTGCGGATGAACAGTAGCCCATGGAGGTTAGAGGAAGTAGACGGTGATGAACAGTAGCCCGTGGAGTCCCGTTTTGCTGTACGCCACGCCCCTCCCGATGAACAGGGCCCCCGTTTCGACCGTAGGTGGTTGAAGAGAAGTCCGTTTCGTCCGTTTTGTGGTACGCCAGACCCCTCCGGATGACCAGGACCCCGTTTCGACCGTAGGCGGTTGAACAGAAGTCTGTTTCCTCCGTTTTGCGATACGCTAGACCCCCAGCCGATGAACAGGACCCCGTTTCAACAGTAGGCGGTTGAACAGAAGACTGTTTCCTCCGTTTTACGGTACACCAGACCCCCAGCCGATGAATAGGACCCCGTTTCGGCTGTGCCGTCCAAGCCGGTTGGCTCCCGATGAACAGGATGCATCCCGACCTAGTCGGTTGCCTCCCGATGAACACGACGCTGTTTCTCCGTTCCGACCCAGCCGGGTTGCTGCCGATGAACAGGACGTCGTTGCTGCGTACCCCCACCGTCGCCATTCCATGTACATGAGTCCTGGCCGTACATATGCGCAAGTACACGTTCGAGACCCCGCCCGTATGTACATACGTGGCCGTCTTTTTTGCAATGTGGCCATACGTACGTGTACATGATTTAGACGGGACTGCCTGAACTGCTACGTAGGGGGCTCTACTATGACACGTGCCGCTCCTTAGACGACCACGGTTCATGAGACCGATCGACCAGTATGTACGTACACGTTTGCGACCAAACAGATAACGCTACGTACGCTTCGACCTGGTGGGTCCCAACTGTCAGTGGGGAATAAGGAGGCACTTCCTTGCGTGTGAAGATGTCTGGTGGGTCCCAGTTGTCAGGTGGAGGAATCAAAAAAAAATTCGCGTAATAAGGAGGCACTTCCTTGCATGCGAAGATGTAGCTGGTGGGTCCTAGCTGTCAGGGGAGTAAACTTTTTTTTCCCACATAATAAGGAGGCACTTTCTTGCATGCGAAGACGTAGCGGGTGGGTCCCAGCTGTCATCCGGACCATTTTTTTTGCGTGATTGTAACATCCCAAAATTTTAAATTTTGGAATGTTATACTAAATAAGTGATTATGATTGCTTGAATGAGTGATGTGTGAAATTGAGTGAAATTTGAAACTTTTGGAAAGTTAAATGAGAGGGAATAAAAGGACTTTCTCAAACTTTCATTCTTGCTTTTGGTTCCCACGGGATTCAAAATACAAATTCAAAACAAACCCTAGAGTGAAGATAATATGACTTCTTCCATTTAAATGAAAAGGGGTTTTGAAAAGATTTGAATTCCATTTGGAAATATTTCAAATCAGAAACTTTATGCAACTCAATGATTTCCATGAGAGAAGATGAAACGACATTTTCAAATTTATAAGGAACAGAGTTGGAAGTTTAAAAGAATCTTTCTGAAAGTCCCCTGATTTTTTCTGAAACCCACTTTCAATTTGAAGTTATTTGAATTTCTAAATTTCAAATTCTCTGAAAATATTCAAATATGAGAGAAGGAATATGAACCTTCAAAATTCAGAGGCAATTTGAAATATATTTAATCAAGGGAAAAACACAAAAGACTTGGAAAAGATTTGAAATTCAAATTCAATGCTATTTTGGAGTTGTTTTCAAATTATTTTTCTCCAAAAATAAAATATATGGAAAATAGATTAAAATGATTCCGTTCAATATAAAAATGGAGAAAAACAAATTTGAAATCATTTTGGTATTTTAAAAATGATTTTTTTGGTTTTTAATTAAACAAGCGCACTGTTTGATTTTTGGTATTTCTTATAGATTTTATTTGGTCAAAATAAAATGTGCATGGTACCACATATATGGCATATTATTTTGGGGAAAAATTTCATTTTATTTCGAAGTGTTTTGGTTTAGTTTTGGAAACATTTGATTCTCTGTGTTAAAGAAAAAAAAGGGGAAAGCCAGCGCAGCAGGCCCACCAGTCAGCCGGCTTAGCCGACAACAGCCCCGCCCCGAATCTTCTCGGATCCGGCCGCCCGATCCCTTTCCTATTTCTCTCTCTCCCTGGCACGCGGGACCCACCGTCCCCCCACAGGAAACCGCGGTCGCCTTACTTCCCTGCCCCCCCTTTCCTTCCAGTCGCCGGCGCCGCCAGCCCCCCCGATTCCCTTCCTTTCTCGCCTCGCCCCTCCTCCACGCCTACGCCCCTATAAAAGCCCTGCCTCCCCTCGACCAAACCCCTCGCAAATCCCCCTCTCTAGTGCCCTCTGTCGCCCAGAATCGCTCTCTGCCGCCGCGCCATTTTCGCCCCCCACTCCACCTAGCCACCCCCAGCCGACGCCGTCGCCATCATTGCACTCGCCGTCGTCGTCTTCACTGCCTGGGCTACTTCCCCGACCTCGAGGACCCCCGGAGCCGCCGCCAGCATCGACCCGAAGCCGCCACCGTAGTCGGAGCCTCGCCGGACTTCATCCCCGCCGCTGTGAGCCCCTCCGCTCAACCCCCTCCGTCCGATCTAGATCCTGCGGCATAGATTAGAAGATTTAAAACGCGAAACATTTTCTGCTTAAGTCCGGTCATCCGCCCGTTTCGCTGTTTCGGTCGCTAGCTAGTCCAACCAGATCGCGCCACGTCTCCAGTAGCCGATCCATAGTTTTTCTTTTTTTCTGTTTTCTTTTCTGTTTTTCAATTTTAGTTCTGTTTTTGATTTGTTAATATCTTTTATGTTTTTAATCCTTTTTGATTGATTATTTTTGGCATTAGGTTAACAAAATTGTTTAGTTTCTGTAGATTTAAAAAGTTTGCATGTTTGAATAGCTTAAATTTGAATTTGCTCAAATTTTCTTAAATCACTAAATTGCTAATAACTTTTATTTAAAAATAGGTTTTTAGTTAATTCTTTTTGCTACTGTTTAGTATGAGTTTTGTTTATACAGTAGCATATTAACAATAATTTTTATAGTTTATTTATTTTTGTTTTAAGTAGATTAAAAACAGCACCTATATATGCATGTTAAAAGTTTAATAGAATTAGTTTTAATATATTAAAAATTAATTCTTTTGCCACTTTAATATAATTAACTTTAGTTTCTGTTGTTTAAAAACTTAGTTTTTGTAATTATTTAGTATTGTTTTCGTGTTGTCTTAGTTGTTTTTAGTTAAAAAAAATTCTATTGTCATAACTTTCTCCTTATATTAGCTATTAAGTTGATTCTTTTTGCTAATAAATTATTTAGTAAAATACTTTCTGTTAGATTATTAAATTTGTAGTTTCTATTCTGTTAATTTAGTGCTGTTGTGTTTGATTTGTTTGAGTTAACCTTTTCCCAAGTTTCTTTTAAGTTTTTCTTTGGATTTTCTTTTGTGTTTCTTTGTGATTGTACTTGAGAAATTTTCTTTTGATTGTTAGAGTGATTGCTTATATGTATGCAATTGTTTGATTAGAATAGATTATTTTCAGAGAGTGACGAATAGATCAATCGATTGTGAGAGCGATGAATTCCACCAACAAGTACCAGGCAAGTTCACTTTGATCATGATTTCCATCATACCCATGTTTTATTGCATTTAGTATTTCCTTCTCCAGCATGCATGCAAAGTAGGTAAATTGGAAACTTGGAGTTGAGTAGTGTTATGTGGTAGGAACCCAATGTCCTTTGTTACTGAGCCCTGGGGACGTTATTATTTTCAACTGCTATGCTTAGTAGATGGGGATTGGTATGTGTAATTCATGAAAGTTGTGAGAGATATAATAATTATTCTTGGGAGACCTTAAGGTGGCAACATTAACACACATCTGGGTGGAATGGTTGGGGCACCCTGGAGAAACCTGTGGACTAGTGCTTGCCCAGGGGATCCCGAAGTACCCGAGATGGAATGCCACCCAGGCTCCAAGAGACGAATGGATACTTCAAGACCGGAAGCTTACCTGCGTAGCCACAAGTCAATATGGGCTCTGGCTTGGTTGACCCTAGTTGTGACACTGGCCGAACGGTGCTAGCAGATGTAGAAGAATGGTAGGATTGGATGGGCACCGGCAGTGTCCCAGAGGAACTCTTCGGAAGACCATGTTTCGTTCATCCTGTTCTCAAACACCAGGCAGTGCGAGGACATAAAAGGAGGGATCGATTCTTGTGGGGAAAAGTGCACAAACCTCTGCAGAGTGTCAAACTAATCGATTAGTCGTGTCCCCGGTTACAGACAACTTGAGCCTCTGGAATTGGAACTATCAAGAACTCTCGACACACTTACTGTAAATGATTTGGGATTTAATAATGACTTTGGGATATGAGATTTGGTTGGCGGAACCATCTCATTAATGACATCACTTTGTAGTAATTAGTTTATATCCTTTGTAGTAGGGAAAACCAGCTTTACGCAAAAACTCAGACACAGAGCCTCCATAGCCATATTGCATATAGTGATAGGGTTATTTTCATCTCCCTTTTATCTGTGATCTTGCCAGTACATTCAATGTACTGACCTACACGGCTGCAATGTATCATGTTGAAGGGACTTCTACGATGAGTAAGAGTTACGTTGTAGGGTTACGGTCTACACTGAACTTGCCGTTGGCGTTGATGGGACTCCACACCCTTATGGTTGTTTTCCACTATATTATATGAGGTATACTCTGGATCTACGTTACCTTTTACATGTGATGTTATGGTATTTCATTGGCGTACTGTGTGTGCCAGCATACTGATCCAGGGATGGCACAGAAAGCACAGAGACTTGTCTGTTTCGGGTTGGGTCGCTACAGTGATATGGAGGCACTTTCTTGCGTGCAAAGATACAACTGGTGGGTAATATGTCCCAAACGTATCTACTTTTCCAAACACTTTTGCTCTTGTTTTGGACTCTAATTTGCATGTTTTGAATGAAACTAACCCGGAATGACGCTGTTTTTAGCAGAACTACCATGGTGTTGTTTTGTGCAGAAATAAAAGTTCTCGGATTGAGCTGGAAATTTACGGAGAATATTTCCAGGATATATAAAAAATATTGGCGAAGAGAACTACTGGAGGGGGGCCACCCAGGATCCACAAGCTCAGGGGGCCCGCCCACCCCCCAGGGCACGTCCTGTGAGCTTGTGGGCCCCACAGGCCTCCGTTTGTCCTAATTCCAACTATATAAGTACCGTCTCGCGGAGAAAAAATCAGAGAGAAAGTTTCATTGCATTTTACGATACGGAGCCGCCACCACCTCCTGTTCTTCATCGTGAGGGCTGATCTAGAGTCCGTTCGAGGCTCCGGAGAGGGGGGTTCATCATCGTCGTCATCATCAACCCTTCTCCATCAACAATTTCATGATGCTCACCACCGGGAGTGAGTAATTCCTTTGTAGGCTTGCTGGACGGTGATGGAGTTGGATGAGATTTGTCATGTAATCAAATCAATTTGTTAGGGCTTGATCCCTAGTATCCACTATATTCTAAGATTGATGTTGCTATGACTTTGCTATGCTTAATGCTTTTCACTAGGGCCCGAGTGCCATTATTTCAGATCTAAACCATCTATGTTTTCATGAATATATTTGCGTTCTTGATCCTATCTGCTAGTTATATGCACTTGTTATTGTTCTGATCCGTAGACCCCAAAGTGACAAGAGTTGGGATACTCTCCAGGGATGACTGTAATTCGAGGAGTTCATGTATTCACCATGTGCTAATGCTTTGTTCCGGTTCTCTATTAAAAGGAGGCCTTAATATCCCTTAGTTTCCTGCTACTTGTAGACTGCGTTGGTATTTCCCCGAAGAGGAGAGGATGATGCAGTATAGTAGAGATAAGTATTTCCCTGAGTTAAGAACCAAGGTTATCAATCCAGTAGGAGAACCACACAAAACCTCGTTAGCAGCACCTACACACGCAAAAGCAAACACTTGCACCCAACGCAAATAAGAGGGTTGTCAATCCCCTTAGCGGTTATTTGCAAGGATTAATTCTGATAGTGATAGATAAAAAGTAAATTGCAAAATAAAATAAAAGTAAATAAATTGCAGCAAGGTATTTTTGTATTTTAATATATGATAAAGGTAGACCCGGGGGCCATAGTTTTCACTAGAGGCTTCTCTCTCGAACACATAGCATACGGTGGGTAAACAAATTACTGTTGGGCAATTGATAGAAAAGCAAATAATTATGATGGATTCATGGCAATGATCATGTATATAGGCATCACGTCCTAGATAAGTAGACTGACTCCTGCCTGCATCTACTACTATTACTATAACCATCGACCGCTATCCAGCATGCATCTAGAGTATTAAGTATAAAACCGAGTAACGCCTTAAGCAAGATGACATGATGTAGACAAAGTAAACTCAAGCAATATGATTAAACCCCATCTTTTTATCCTTAATGGCAACAATACAAATACGTGTCATGTCCCTTTGAAAGCACATTTGCTCCCTTGGTGGTTTTGGTAATTCATAACAACATATATCTCATTGAACTAATGTCCATTCAAGTTAAAGTTTTCAGGATGTTCAATGATTGGCATGGCAAGGACTAGAGATGTGGACCCCTCAAAATGCTAAGGACAAGGATTGGCAAAAGATCAAGACTCTACATTTTTGGTTTAGTGATCCAAGATCACATTGAGTCCATAGGAAAGCCAATACTATTAAAAAGGGATGAGGTGTTGCTTAATGGTCTTTTTGCTCAAGTGCTTAGTGACAGTACTCCTAAACCCTCAACCACTCTCTCTACCCCAAATATGTCCAAAACCTACATTCCAACTCGGCCCCACCGAAATTTCCTATCCGGAGCCACCGAGTTCATCTAGACTTAGCCACTGCCAAAACCCTAACAAATCGGATCCACCGATATGGATCTCGGTCTCACCGAGATGGCCTTGCCAACTCTCTGTAATCGTTTGCACTTACTTTGGTCTCACCGAGTTTTGCAAATCGGTCTCACCAAGATGGCTTGCCAAGTCTCTGTTGCCTTATTGCTACACTTCGGTCCTACCGAGTTGATGCAATCGGTGCCACCGAGATGAGGTTTGCCCTAGCCATTGCACTTCGGTCCATCCGAGAGTTCTTGAGGGTGACTCTGCCAACAAATTTCACTCATATTCATTATGTCAAGAACTTGTGCAACCAACTTCAACATTTTGCACTAGTTCATGGAGTCACAAACCCTCTTGTTGGTAAGGCAAGGGACAAGGTATTCAATGCATTCATGGACATCATATATGTGTATTTCTCTCTATGTCTATGGATATCCTTATATGTTCCTTGTGTGGGACTAACCCATGTAGGTATTGAAAGCACAAAACTCCAAAGGATTGCTCCCAACTCTTGATGGACTACATCAACATTGAGCATCCACATCTTCAACATCTACATGAAGTCATCATCGACAAAACCCATGGTTAGTTCATCTCTCTTAAGGGGGGATATCACATCTAGGGGGAGCTTTGCTCTAAACAATTGAGCTAAAGCAACTCTAATGGTGTGAACACATCAATGCTTTATGTAAAAGTGGCAACCCCACTTGTGCTTAAACGATGAGTATGACCTATGATCAAATGCTCTCATTTGACTCCTAAGTCAATATACTCATATATAGATGACCTAGTCATCGCCATTGCTTGATAGATGCTAGAATTGGTTGTGCATGTTTGATACATATTTCATTTGCTATCTTATTGTGTGAGCATGTTGATTTGCATGTTTTCATCATTCGAGGACATCCATTTGTTGTTTTGATTGTCTTGGTATTTCTGGCCAAGTGGATGTACAAGAATGCCTAAGTACCTTCTCTAGCTATCTATGCTTTCTTGTCTCAAATTCTATTCTTGCTGCATCACAAAAATTGAACAAGTCGTTTTCGGACCCTCTGGGGTGAGGAGCACTCGGAGCCACCGATCAGAAAGGGCTGAACCTCCAAAACCTTCTATATGATTTCGGCCGAACCAATTCACTCAAACTCGGTCCAACCGAAATCACTTAGATTGATCTAGGTTTTCCATCTCGGTGCCACCGAGTTGAACTATTTCGGCGCCACCGATGTGCTAATCTGCATGCAGTAACACATATCGGTGCCACCGAGTTGTCCAACTCGGAGCCACCGACAGCGTACGGGTATATATATACCTCGCAGGCCGAACGGTTGAAATTTCTCGACTCTTTCGCTCCCGCACTCCGTTGCTGCCGTCGCCAGGTCTCCGGATCATCGCCCTCGTCTCCAGCGCGCCCTCGCCGCCGGGTTCCGTCGCCGTCAACGGCAATCTGCCCCGCCGTTGCCGCCGTAGAGAATCTCCACCGAGTTAGGGTGAGATTCGATCCCATTCGTGCTCCTATTTCTGATTCAACGCACGATTGGACTGCCATGATTCTTGCCACGGATTGAGAACTCCCATTACACTGCAATGTCCATAGATTAGAATCGAGTAAAATTTTTAGGTTTAAGTTTCCGCCGAACGCATCTCGGACCGACCGATTAGAAATTTTCGGTCCCACCGATTTGGCCTCAGGCCATAGCACAAGTACGTCTCAGTGCCACTGAGTTGTACGAATCGGTGAGACCGAAAGTAAAATCACAGTGAAACCCTAGCAACTCGGAGTCACCGAAAACCCATCTCGGTCAGACTGAAATGGTGTGTAAAGTTTCCGTTGAGTGCTTCGGTATCACCGAGATGATCAACTCGGTCCATCCGAAATGCCTTCTGTGAAAACTTGAAACTAAGAGTTGAACTCAATTTTTATGAAAAAACTTTTGCTTTTTGTGATGACTCATCTACTCTGCCCATACCCATCTATTCATAGGGTCAGCTCAACAGGATGTCAGATTGCAGCAACAGTCAGAACAGGTCAGAGCAGCATGCAGAACTCAGTGAAGGCTCTAGCCCTGCAGAAAGTTTTTATGAGGGAGAGAGAAGCTCTCCAGATCTTCCTAAGGCTGCAACTAGAACCAGGAAGAAGAGAACCACGGATAGTGAGGATGAAGACTTTGTGGCAAGTGAGGCCACAACAAAGAAGAGGACAGTGGTTGCCAAGGAGTATGGCAAAGCAGCTAGCTCAAAACCTGCTGCCAAAGATAAGACTGTTGTGAGAAAAGTCCCTAAGCAAACAATGCAATCTACACTTGAAGAGCCAAGTGACACAGAACCAGCTGCAGGTGCAAAGAAGAAGAGAGCTAGGAAGACTACTGCTCAGGTGCTTGGAAGGCCCTCCATGAGGAATGATTCAGAGGAGGAGGAGGAGCCAGCAGCTAATGCACCCCAGCAAAAGCTCAGAAGCTCATGTCAGATGCAATCAGGACTGCTGCCCCCACAAAGTCCAAACCAAAAGCTCCAGCACCCAAGAGGTCAACCAGGAACATTTCTGCTAGTGAGAAGAACAAGTCCCCAGTGCCTGAGGCAAATGTTGATGAAGAGCCACTAGTGCTCAGGAAATTGAAGCCTAAGATTCCAGACCATGATGATGCACACCCAGTTACAGAAAATATGATGCTAAGGAAAGACAAAGGACTGCGTCAGTGGAGACTGTCAGATCCTTATGCTGCAAGGAGGAAAACAGCTTGTGACTATCGCTTTCACACTCGAGAACAACAAGAGTTCTATGAGACGGTATTGCTTGATAAGAAACCCATTGTTAGTGACATGAGATGGGTGGATTGGAAATACATTGATGCCAATGAGGATTATTTCCCCCATGTCCATGAGAGCTTCCGGATTGCATGTGTTGATGATTTTGTTGGACAGAAGCTCACCAAGTGGAATGATGAAATGGTCATGCAATTCTACTCCACAGCTCATTTCTATCCAGATGGCCGAATTGTGTGGATGACAGAGGGTATCAGGTACCAGTCAACCATCTCTGAGTGGGCAGGTCTTCTTGGTGCTCCCAAGGAAGAGGATGATGACATAGATATCTATGCTAAGCTCAAGATGGATCATAACTCCATGGACAACATGTACACAACAATACCCTAGAAGGACATTGAGACACATAAGCTTGGATCAGTGAAGCACCTGCTGCCAGGATTGGCCACCACAAACACTATCTTGCGGTACACTCTGTTACCCAAGTCATGGGATGATAAGATGATTCGTGGCCACTCCATCAACCTGCTGCACCACTTTGACACACCTCAGAAATTGAAGGTGATGAGCTTGATCGTGGAAACTATCAAAAGGACTACAGCTGATCAGAAGAGATCATGCGGATATGCTCCACACATCCAGATGCTGATCAATTCCAAGGTTGGAACGAGCACATATATTCTTGATCGTGAGCATCTGCCACTGTGTCCAGAGTTTGAAGACAATGTGATTCTGATGGATCCTTCGCATCCCACATCTGCTCAAGCCCAACAGAAGATTCGAGAAGCAAAGGAAGCAAAAGCAGTCAAGGAGGCATCAGCTCCCAATGCTCCAATAGCAAATCTCAAGTCTAAATCTGACCAAATGACATATCTGCTAGAAGCCACACTGAGGATTGAGCGAAGTCTAGCCAACCTCACCCAGAACCAGGCTAGCTTAGAGCGGATAATCGAGACAAAGTTTCATGATCTAGATGTCAAGGTCACTGAGATCCAGACTACAGTGGAGAAGCTGAAGAGCGATGTTGATGCTATCAGGACAGCCCCTTCAGATGATAGTGGAGACGATAGACCCACTACCGAGAGATTCCAGACAGTGCCTAGGGCAGCCTGGTCAGCTGCAGTGCCATTTGTGGATCCGAGGACCACAGTCTCTGCACCTGCTGCTACAGTGCCACCTCCGGTCTCCACTCCACCAGCCCAGCAGACATCTGCAGAAGCCTTCGCGGACGCTCTTCTTTAGACGTCGTCTACGCACACCAGAGCCGCCCGCAGGAGATCGCCTTCAGGAGCTTCCGAGGATCGTGCATAGAGTGCCGATTAGTCATATACCTATTCGATCTTTTTGGTACTTGTTGCCAAAGGGGGAGAATTTGTATAGATCTTAGCTTTGTGAGAGAGAGTTTTGTTTTGCAGTGCCCGCTGGATTTCTCTCGAGTTCTTTTGCTACTATTTGTTTGACAGTACTTTGTTTCGTTGTGTGTGCTTGCTACAGTGTCTGTGAGATCTTTTGTCATTTATGCTTGTGATTGATCATACTATGCTTCTTGTGATGATCAATGCTTACACTTATCTTGTATGACCACTTACTTGTGTTGGTGATGCGTGCTTACTATTTCACTCATATCATTTTGCGCGCTCCACCAAGTTGTATGTGACATGGAAGAGTGACCCATGAGCCTAATTGATTGTGCATTTGCATTCAAACGCAAACTTTTAATAATGCACAAATTTAGGGGGAGCTCTTGCTTATCACATACTTCTCAAAGCGACGATGTACTTCATTCATTTATTCATTTGTCAAAGCTTTGATCTATATGTTGTCATCAATTACGAAAAAGGGGGAGATTGAAAGCACATTTGCTCCCTTGGTGGTTTTGGTAATTCATAACAACATATATCTCATTGAACTAATGTCCATTCAAGTTAAAGTTTTCAGGATGTTCAATGATTGGCATGGCAAGGACTAGAGATGTGGACCCCTCAAAATGCTAAGGACAAGGATTGGCAAAAGATCAAGACTCTACATTTTTGGTTTAGTGATCCAAGATCACATTGAGTCCATAGGAAAGCCAATACTATTAAAAAGGGATGAGGTGTTGCTTAATGGTCTTTTTGCTCAAGTGCTTAGTGACAGTACTCCTAAACCCTCAACCACTCTCTCTACCCCAAATATGTCCAAAACCTACATTCCAACTCGGCCCCACCGAAATTTCCTATCCGGAGCCACCGAGTTCATCTAGACTTAGCCACTGCCAAAACCCTAACAAATCGGATCCACCGATATGGATCTCGGTCTCACCGAGATGGCCTTGCCAACTCTCTGTAATCGTTTGCACTTACTTTGGTCTCACCGAGTTTTGCAAATCGGTCTCACCAAGATGGCTTGCCAAGTCTCTGTTGCCTTATTGCTACACTTCGGTCCTACCGAGTTGATGCAATCGGTGCCACCGAGATGAGGTTTGCCCTAGCCATTGCACTTCGGTCCATCCGAGTTGTTCCTATCGGTCCCACCGAGATTCCTAATGTTCATATCTTTTACACAGTTCGGTGCTACCGAGATTATGGTTTCGGTGCCACCGAGTTGGGTCAAAAGTGTGTAACGGTGGGATTTTGTGTGGAGGCTATATATACCCCTCCACCACTTCCTTCTCAGTAAGGAGAGCCATCAGAACGTGCCTACACTTCCACCATACATTTTCTGAGAGAGAACCACCTACTCATGTGCTGAGATCAAGTCATTCCATTCCTACCATTTGAACCTTGATCTCTAGCCTTTCCCAAGTTGCTTTCCACTCAAATCCTTCTTCCACCATAGCCAAATCTGTGAGGAGTTGTTTGAGTGTTGGGAAGACTATCATTTGAAGCACAAGAGCAAGGAGTTCATCAACAACACACCGTCTATTACCTTTTGGAGAGTGGTGTCTCCTAGATTGGTTAGGTGTCACTTGGGAGCCTCCGACATGATGTGGAGTTCAACCAAGGAGTTTGTAAGGGCAAGGAGATCGCCTACTTCATGAAGATCTACCCCGAGTGAGGCTAGTCCTTCATGGACGTAAGCCATGGTGGGATAGACAAGGTTGCTTCTTCGTGGACCCTTTGTGGTTGGAGCCCTCCGTGGACTCGCGCAGCCGTTACCCTTCGTGGGTTGAAGTCTCCATCAACGTGGACGTACGATAGCACGACCTATCGGAACCACGCCAAAAACCACCGTGTCTTCATTGCGTTTGAAATCGCCGATCCCCTCCTTTACTTACATATGGAATTGTTTACTTTACGCTGGCACACTCTTAGAATTGCATGTGTAGGGTGATGCTTGACTTGTATGCTTGCTAAAATCTGCCTACAACTAAAATTGGGAAAAGGTTAGATTTTTAATTGGTCAAGTAGTCTAATCACCCCCCCTCTAGACATACTTTCGATCCTACACCCTTTCTGTCACTGGGATTGAGCGCCGCAAGATTGAACCCATCACAAAGCACCTCTCCCTTTGCAAGATAAATCCACCAAGTTGTATGTGACATGGAAGAGTGACCCATGAGCCTAATTGATTGTGCATTTGCATTCAAACGCAAACTTTTAATAATGCACAAATTTAGGGGGAGCTCTTGCTTATCACATACTTCTCAAAGCGACGATGTACTTCATTCATTTATTCATTTGTCGAAGCTTTGATCTATATGTTGTCATCAATTACGAAAAAGGGGGAGATTGAAAGCACATTTGCTCCCTTGGTGGTTTTGGTAATTCATAACAACATATATCTCATTGAACTAATGTCCATTCAAGTTAAAGTTTTCAGGATGTTCAATGATTGGCATGGCAAGGACTAGAGATGTGGACCCCTCAAAATGCTAAGGACAAGGATTGGCAAAAGATCAAGACTCTACATTTTTGGTTTAGTGATCCAAGATCACATTGAGTCCATAGGAAAGCCAATACTATTAAAAAGGGATGAGGTGTTGCTTAATGGTCTTTTTGCTCAAGTGCTTAGTGACAGTACTCCTAAACCCTCAACCACTCTCTCTACCCCAAATATGTCCAAAACCTACATTCCAACTCGGCCCCACCGAAATTTCCTATCCGGAGCCACCGAGTTCATCTAGACTTAGCCACTGCCAAAACCCTAACAAATCGGATCCACCGATATGGATCTCGGTCTCACCGAGATGGCCTTGCCAACTCTCTGTAATCGTTTGCACTTACTTTGGTCTCACCGAGTTTTGCAAATCGGTCTCACCAAGATGGCTTGCCAAGTCTCTGTTGCCTTATTGCAACACTTCGGTCCTACCGAGTTGATGCAATCGGTGCCACCGAGATGAGGTTTGCCCTAGCCATTGCACTTCGGTCCATCCGAGTTGTTCCTATCGGTCCCACCGAGATTCCTAATGTTCATATGTTTTACACAGTTCGGTGCTACCGAGATTATGGTTTCGGTGCCACCGAGTTGGGTCAAAAGTGTGTAACGGTGGGATTTTGTGTGGAGGCTATATATACCCCTCCACCACTTCCTTCTCAGTAAGGAGAGCCATCAGAACGTGCCTACACTTCCACCATACATTTTTTGAGAGAGAACCACCTACTCATGTGTTGAGATCAAGTCATTCCATTCCTACCATTTGAACCTTGATCTCTAGCCTTTCCCAAGTTGCTTTCCACTCAAATCCTTCTTCCACCATAGCCAAATCTGTGAGGAGTTGTTTGAGTGTTGGGAAGACTATCATTTGAAGCACAAGAGCAAGGAGTTCATCAACAACACACCGTCTATTACCTTTTGGAGAGTGGTGTCTCCTAGATTGGTTAGGTGTCACTTGGGAGCCTCCGACATGATGTGGAGTTCAACCAAGGAGTTTGTAAGGGCAAGGAGATCGCCTACTTCATGAAGATCTACCCCGAGTGAGGCTAGTCCTTCATGGACGTAAGCCATGGTGGGATAGACAAGGTTGCTTCTTCGTGGACCCTTTGTGGTTGGAGCCCTCCGTGGACTCGCGCAGCCGTTACCCTTCGTGGGTTGAAGTCTCCATCAACGTGGACGTACGATAGCACGACCTATCGGAACCACGCCAAAAACCACCGTGTCTTCATTGCATTTGAAATCGTCGATCCCCTCCTTTACTTACATATGGAATTGTTTACTTTACGCTGGCACACTCTTAGAATTGCATGTGTAGGGTGATGCTTGACTTGTATGCTTGCTAAAATCTGCCTACAACTAAAATTGGGAAAAGGTTAGATTTTTAATTGGTCAAGTAGTCTAATCACCCCCCCTCTAGACATACTTTCGATCCTACACCCTTTCTGTCACTGGGATTGAGCGCCGCAAGATTGAACCCATCACAAAGCACCTCTCCCTTTGCAGGATAAATCCACCAAGTTGTATGTGACATGGAAGAGTGACCCATGAGCCTAATTGATTGTGCATTTGCATTCAAACGCAAACTTTTAATAATGCACAAATTTAGGGGGAGCTCTTGCTTATCACATACTTCTCAAAGCGACGATGTACTTCATTCATTTATTCATTTGTCGAAGCTTTGATCTATATGTTGTCATCAATTACGAAAAAGGGGGAGATTGAAAGCACATTTGCTCCCTTGGTGGTTTTGGTAATTCATAACAACATATATCTCATTGAACTAATGTCCATTCAAGTTAAAGTTTTCAGGATGTTCAATGATTGGCATGGCAAGGACTAGAGATGTGGACCCCTCAAAATGCTAAGGACAAGGATTGGCAAAAGATCAAGACTCTACATTTTTGGTTTAGTGATCCAAGATCACATTGAGTCCATAGGAAAGCCAATACTATTAAAAAGGGATGAGGTGTTGCTTAATGGTCTTTTTGCTCAAGTGCTTAGTGACAGTACTCCTAAACCCTCAACCACTCTCTCTACCCCAAATATGTCCAAAACCTACATTCCAACTCGGCCCCACCGAAATTTCCTATCCGGAGCCACCGAGTTCATCTAGACTTAGCCACTGCCAAAACCCTAACAAATCGGATCCACCGATATGGATCTCGGTCTCACCGAGATGGCCTTGCCAACTCTCTGTAATCGTTTGCACTTACTTTGGTCTCACCGAGTTTTGCAAATCGGTCTCACCAAGATGGCTTGCCAAGTCTCTGTTGCCTTATTGCTACACTTCGGTCCTACCGAGTTGATGCAATCGGTGCCACCGAGATGAGGTTTGCCCTAGCCATTGCACTTCGGTCCATCCGAGTTGTTCCTATCGGTCCCACCGAGATTCCTAATGTTCATATCTTTTACACAGTTCGGTGCTACCGAGATTATGGTTTCGGTGCCACCGAGTTGGGTCAAAAGTGTGTAACGGTGGGATTTTGTGTGGAGGCTATATATACCCCTCCACCACTTCCTTCTCAGTAAGGAGAGCCATCAGAACGTGCCTACACTTCCACCATACATTTTCTGAGAGAGAACCACCTACTCATGTGTTGAGATCAAGTCATTCCATTCCTACCATTTGAACCTTGATCTCTAGCCTTTCCCAAGTTGCTTTCCACTCAAATCCTTCTTCCACCATAGCCAAATCTGTGAGGAGTTGTTTGAGTGTTGGGAAGACTATCATTTGAAGCACAAGAGCAAGGAGTTCATCAACAACACACCATCTATTACCTTTTGGAGAGTGGTGTCTCCTAGATTGGTTAGGTGTCACTTGGGAGCCTCCGACATGATGTGGAGTTCAACCAAGGAGTTTGTAAGGGCAAGGAGATCGCCTACTTCATGAAGATCTACCCCGAGTGAGGCTAGTCCTTCATGGACGTAAGCCATGGTGGGATAGACAAGGTTGCTTCTTCGTGGACCCTTTGTAGTTGGAGCCCTCCGTGGACTCGCGCAGCCGTTACCCTTCGTGGGTTGAAGTCTCCATCAACGTGGACGTACGATAGCACGACCTATCGGAACCACGCCAAAAACCACCGTGTCTTCATTGCGTTTGAAATCGCCGATCCCCTCCTTTACTTACATATGGAATTGTTTACTTTACGCTGCCACACTCTTAGAATTGCATGTGTAGGGTGATGCTTGACTTGTATGCTTGCTAAAATCTGCCTACAACTAAAATTGGGAAAAGGTTAGATTTTTAATTGGTCAAGTAGTCTAATCACCCCCCCTCTAGACATACTTTCGATCCTACACCCTTTCTGTCATTGGGATTGAGCGCCGCAAGATTGAACCCATCACAAAGCACCTCTCCCTTTGCAGGATAAATCCACCAAGTTGTATGTGACATGGAAGAGTGACCCATGAGCCTAATTGATTGTGCATTTGCATTCAAACGCAAACTTTTAATAATGCACAAATTTAGGGGGAGCTCTTGCTTATCACATACTTCTCAAAGCGACGATGTACTTCATTCATTTATTCATTTGTCGAAGCTTTGATCTATATGTTGTCATCAATTACGAAAAAGGGGGAGATTGAAAGCACATTTGCTCCCTTGGTGGTTTTGGTAATTCATAACAACATATATCTCATTGAACTAATGTCCATTCAAGTTAAAGTTTTCAGGATGTTCAATGATTGGCATGGCAAGGACTAGAGATGTGGACCCCTCAAAATGCTAAGGACAAGGATTGGCAAAAGATCAAGACTCTACATTTTTGGTTTAGTGATTCAAGATCACATTGAGTCCATAGGAAAGCCAATACTATTAAAAAGGGATGAGGTGTTGCTTAATGGTCTTTTTGCTCAAGTGCTTAGTGACAGTACTCCTAAACCCTCAACCACTCTCTCTACCCCAAATATGTCCAAAACCTACATTCCAACTCGGCCCCACCGAAATTTCCTATCTGGAGCCACCGAGTTCATCTAGACTTAGCCACTGCCAAAACCCTAACAAATCAGATCCACCGATGTGGATCTCGGTCTCACCGAGATGGCCTTGCCAACTCTCTGTAATCGTTTGCACTTACTTCGGTCTCACCGAGTTTTGCAAATTGGTCTCACCGAGATGGCTTGCCAAGTCTCTCTTGCCTTATTGCTACACTTCGGTCCTACCGAGTTGATGCAATCGGTGCCACCGAGATGAGGTTTGCCCTAGCCATTGCACTTCGGTCCATCCGAGTTGTTCCTATCGGTCCCACCGAGATTCTTAATGTTCATATCTTTTACACAGTTCGGTGCTACCGAGATTATGGTTTCGGTGCCACCGAGTTGGGTCAAAAGTGAGTAACGGTTGGATTTTCTGTGGACGCTATATATACCCCTCCACCACTTCCTTCTCAGTAAAGAGAGCCATCAGAACGTGCCTACAATTCCACCATACATTTTCTGAGAGAGAACCACCTACTCATGTGTTGAGATCAAGTCATTCCATTCCTACCATTTGAACCTTGATCTCTAGCCTTTCCCAAGTTGCTTTCCACTCAAATCCTTCTTCCACCATAGCCAAATCTGTGAGGAGTTGTTTGAGTGTTGGGAAGACTATCATTTGAAGCACAAGAGCAAAGAGTTCATCAACAACACACCGTCTATTACCTTTTGGAGAGTGGTGTCTCCTAGATTGGTTAGCTGTCACTTGGGAGCCTCCGACATGATGTGGAGTTGAACCAAGGAGTTTGTAAGGGCAAGGAGATCGCCTACTTCGTGAAGATCTACCCCGAGTGAGGCTAGTCCTTCGTGGACGTAAGCCATGGTGGGATAGACAAGGTTGGTTCTTCGTGGACCCTTTGTGGGTGGAGCCCTCCGTGGACTCGCGCAGCCGTTACCCTTCGTGGGTTGAAGTCTCCATCAACGTGGACGTACGATAGCACCACCTATCGGAACCACGCCAAAAACCACCGTGTCTTCATTGCATTTGAAATCTCTGATCCCCTCCTTTACTTACATATGCAATTGTTTACTTTCCGCTGCCACACTCTTAGAATTGCATGTGTAGGGTGATGCTTGACTTGTATGCTTGCTAAAATCTGCCTACAACTAAAATTGGGAAAAGGTTAGATTTTTAATTGGTCAAGTAGTCTAATCACCCCCCTCTAGACATAATTTCGATCCTACAAGTGGTATCAAAGCTTTGGTCTCCGTAAGCCTTGATTTCCATTGCTTTGGTGATCATAGCCTTGGTTTCACAACCTAGGAGAGTATGGCATCTAGTGAGGGTAGTAGAGGTCCATAGTTTGATGGTACAAACTTTGCTAGTTGGAAAAATAAGATGCAAATGCATATTCTTGGTCATAACCCCGCCGTTTGGGCTGTTGTTCGTGTTGGCTTGCAAGGTGACTTCTTTGAGGATGGCAAGGAACCGGATCGTGAAGCAACCCCGGAAGAATTGAAGATGTTGCAATACAATGCCCAAGCTTGTGACATTCTATTCAACGGTTTGTGTCCCGAAGAATTCAACAAAATCAGCCGCCTCGAGAATGCAAAGGAAATTTGGGATACTTTGGTTGATATGCATGAGGGTACCAAGTCCGTCAAGGAATCTAAGTTGGATGTGCTTCAAAGTCAACTTGACAAGTTCAAGATGAAGGATGGTGAAGGAGTTGCTGAGATGTACTCTAGGCTTGCTCTCATCACAAATGAGATTGCCGGCTTAGGAAGTGAAGAGATGACCAACAAATTCATCATCAAGAAGATACTTAGAGCTTTGGATGGAAAATATGATACCGTTTGCACATTGATTCAAATGATGCCAAATTACAAAGATCTCAAGCCCACGGAAGTCATTGGAAGGATTGTTGCTCATGAAATGTCACTCAAGGACAAAGAGGAGCTACACAACAAATCAAGTGGTGCTTACAAAGCCTCAACCGATGCTCCAACAACTCCAAGTGACAAGCTAGTATCCAATGAAGAGATTAGCCTAATGGTGAAAAGGTTCAACAAGTTCTACAGGAACAAAGGGAAAGAAAGATGCTCTAGCTCAAGACACTATGAGAGAAGATCATCAAGTCGTGACCGTAATTGCTACAATTGTGGAAAGCCCGGACACTACTCCAATGAGTGTACGACTCCCTACAAGAAAAGAGACGAATCACCAAGAGGAAGACATAGAAGAGATGAATCACCTCATAAGGAGAGAAGGAGTAGAGATGATCGTTATGAACGAAGACACTCTCGAAGAAGCAAGGATTCGGAGAGGAAGGACAAGTCATCGAAGAGCTACACAAGAAGAAGACATCAAGCTCATGTTGGTGAATGGGTTTCCGGCTCCGACTCCGATAACCACTCCGAGAGAAGTTATCACTGCAACTGCGACTATAGTCAAGATGAAGGTGTTGCCGGACTTGCTCTTGTGTCATCCAACTCCTATGATCTATTTGACTCACCAAATGAAGGAATTGGAAGATGCTTCATGGCAAAAGGCCCCAAGGTATCACACCCCGAGTATCTTGATTTCAATAGTGATGAAGATGATTTGCTTGGTGATGATGATTAACTTGTTGATAAGGATAGTGATGTGAGCTATAATGAAAATGCTAGTAATCATGATAGTCAAGAGGAAACGAGTGACAATGCTATGAAGGAGATTGAGCGTCTAACTAAAGAACTAAATGCTCTTAAGTTAGCTCATGAAACAACTCAAGAGGATTTTAGAGAACTTCTAAGAACTCATGAGAAG
This sequence comes from Elymus sibiricus, assembly GCA_039707655.1. NCBI lineage: Eukaryota > Viridiplantae > Streptophyta > Magnoliopsida > Poales > Poaceae > Elymus > Elymus sibiricus. The sequence continues at coordinate 111,693,314 of CM077670.1, forward strand.
CTACGCTTTGAGAAGCTAAATTTAGAGCAAGAGCATGAGTTTCTTAAAGCTATCAATGATGATCTTCGAAAGAAGATTTCTTCATATCTTGCCGAACGTTTGCTCTTGTTTACCTTTATGCCACAAGTTAAACCTAAGCAAACTAGCAACAAGGGTAAAAAGGGTTCTACCTCTAGTAGTAACAATAACAATGCTAAATCCAATGTTGTTGCTTCTAGTAGTTCTATTGATTCCACTAATGATTCTCTTAGCCAAGTTACACTTGAGTAAGAAAATATGCTATTGAAAGGAATTATAGAAAAAGGTGTCTACAAGAGTCTTGCCGGGAGTAAGCAATTTGAGGAAATTGTACGCAAGCAAGGAAGGCACCGGAAGAACCAAGGTGTTGGTTTTGAACGAAAGTTCAATGCCAATGGAGTTGAGTGGGAAGAAGATCAATACCCCAAGACGAAGTTTGTTCCTCAACAAGAGAAGTATGATCCTACTTCCTTCAAGGGAACACAAGCTCGAGAAGATCTTCCGCCACAAGACCACAAGCTAAAAGGCAAGGACACGCTTCAAGAAGAGATCGATTCATTTGAAGAAGCTCCTCAAGCCTTGGTCAAGTGGGTTCCCAAGACTTCATCAAGTTCTACTTCATCAAGTGCTACTACAACTCCAAGGATTCCCATCAAGTTGATGAGGGTCCAAAAGAAGAAGAACTAGAGAGTTCTTGAGGGTGACTCTGCCAACAAATTTCACTCATATTCATTATGGCAAGAACTTGTGCAACCAACTTCAACATTTTGCACTAGTTCATGGAGTCACAAACCCTCTTGTTGGTAAGGCAAGGGACAAGGTATTCAATGCATTCATGGACATCATATATGTGTATTTCTCTCTATGTCTATGGATATCCTTATATGTTCCTTGTGTGGGACTAACCCATGTAGGTATTGAAAGCACAAAACTCCAAAGGATTGCTCCCAACTCTTGGTGGACTACATCAACATTGAGCATCCACATCTTCAACATCTACATGAAGTCATCATCGACAAAACCCATGGTTAGTTCATCTCTCTTAAGGGGGGGATATCACATCTAGGGGGAGCTTTGCTCTAAACAATTGAACTAAAGCAACTCTAATGGTGTGAACACATCAATGCTTTATGTAAAAGTGGCAACCCCACTTGTGCTTAAACGATGAGTATGACCTATGATCAAATGCTCTCATTTGACTCCTAAGTCAATATACTCATATATAGATGACCTAGTCATCGCCATTGCTTGATAGATGCTAGAATTGGTTGTGCATGTTTGATACATATTTCATTTGCTATCTTATTGTGTGAGCATGTTGATTTGCATGTTTTCATCATTCGAGGACATCCATTTGTTGTTTTGATTGTCTTGGTATTTCTGGCCAAGTGGATGTACAAGAATGCCTAAGTACCTTCTCTAGCTATCTATGCTTTCTTGTCTCAAATTCTATTCTTGCTGCATCACAAAAATTGAACAAGTCGTTTTCGGACCCTCTGGGGTGAGGAGCACTCGGAGCCACCGATCAGAAAGGGCTGAACCTCCAAAACCTTCTATATGATTTCGGCCGAACCAATTCACTCAAACTCGGTCCAACCGAAATCACTTAGATTGATCTAGGTTTTCCATCTCGGTGCCACCGAGTTGAACTATTTCGGCGCCACCGATGTGCTAATCTGCATGCAGTAACACATATCGGTGCCACCGAGTTGTCCAACTCGGAGCCACCGACAGCGTACGGGTATATATATACCTCGCAGGCCGAACGGTTGAAATTTCTCGACTCTTTCGCTCCCGCACTCCGTTGCTGCCGTCGCCAGGTCTCCGGATCATCGCCCTCGTCTCCAGCGCGCCCTCGCCGCCGGGTTCCGTCGCCGTCAACGGCAATCTGCCCCGCCGTTGCCGCCGTAGAGAATCTCCACCGAGTTAGGGTGAGATTCGATCCCATTCGTGCTCCTATTTCTGATTCAACGCACGATTGGACTGCCATGATTCTTGCCACGGATTGAGAACTCCCATTACACTGCAATGTCCATAGATTAGAATCGAGTAAAATTTTTAGGTTTAAGTTTCCGCCGAACGCATCTCGGACCGACCGATTAGAAATTTTCGGTCCCACCGATTTGGCCTCAGGCCATAGCACAAGTACGTCTCAGTGCCACTGAGTTGTACGAATCGGTGAGACCGAAAGTAAAATCACAGTGAAACCCTAGCAACTCGGAGTCACCGAAAACCCATCTCGGTCAGACTGAAATGGTGTGTAAAGTTTCCGTTGAGTGCTTCGGTATCACCGAGATGATCAACTCGGTCCATCCGAAATGCCTTCTGTGAAAACTTGAAACTAAGAGTTGAACTCAATTTTTATGAAAAAACTTTTGCTTTTTGTGATGACTCATCTACTCTGCCCATACCCATCTATTCATAGGGTCAGCTCAACAGGATGTCAGATTGCAGCAACAGTCAGAACAGGTCAGAGCAGCATGCAGAACTCAGTGAAGGCTCTAGCCCTGCAGAAAGTTTTTATGAGGGAGAGAGAAGCTCTCCAGATCTTCCTAAGGCTGCAACTAGAACCAGGAAGAAGAGAACCACGGATAGTGAGGATGAAGACTTTGTGGCAAGTGAGGCCACAACAAAGAAGAGGACAGTGGTTGCCAAGGAGTATGGCAAAGCAGCTAGCTCAAAACCTGCTGCCAAAGATAAGACTGTTGTGAGAAAAGTCCCTAAGCAAACAATGCAATCTACACTTGAAGAGCCAAGTGACACAGAACCAGCTGCAGGTGCAAAGAAGAAGAGAGCTAGGAAGACTACTGCTCAGGTGCTTGGAAGGCCCTCCATGAGGAATGATTCAGAGGAGGAGGAGGAGCCAGCAGCTAATGCACCCCAGCAAAAGCTCAGAAGCTCATGTCAGATGCAATCAGGACTGCTGCCCCCACAAAGTCCAAACCAAAAGCTCCAGCACCCAAGAGGTCAACCAGGAACATTTCTGCTAGTGAGAAGAACAAGTCCCCAGTGCCTGAGGCAAATGTTGATGAAGAGCCACTAGTGCTCAGGAAATTGAAGCCTAAGATTCCAGACCATGATGATGCACACCCAGTTACAGAAAATATGATGCTAAGGAAAGACAAAGGACTGCGTCAGTGGAGACTGTCAGATCCTTATGCTGCAAGGAGGAAAACAGCTTGTGACTATCGCTTTCACACTCGAGAACAACAAGAGTTCTATGAGACGGTATTGCTTGATAAGAAACCCATTGTTAGTGACATGAGATGGGTGGATTGGAAATACATTGATGCCAATGAGGATTATTTCCCCCATGTCCATGAGAGCTTCCGGATTGCATGTGTTGATGATTTTGTTGGACAGAAGCTCACCAAGTGGAATGATGAAATGGTCATGCAATTCTACTCCACAGCTCATTTCTATCCAGATGGCCGAATTGTGTGGATGACAGAGGGTATCAGGTACCAGTCAACCATCTCTGAGTGGGCAGGTCTTCTTGGTGCTCCCAAGGAAGAGGATGATGACATAGATATCTATGCTAAGCTCAAGATGGATCATAACTCCATGGACAACATGTACACAACAATACCCTAGAAGGACATTGAGACACATAAGCTTGGATCAGTGAAGCACCTGCTGCCAGGATTGGCCACCACAAACACTATCTTGCGGTACACTCTGTTACCCAAGTCATGGGATGATAAGATGATTCGTGGCCACTCCATCAACCTGCTGCACCACTTTGACACACCTCAGAAATTGAAGGTGATGAGCTTGATCGTGGAAACTATCAAAAGGACTACAGCTGATCAGAAGAGATCATGCGGATATGCTCCACACATCCAGATGCTGATCAATTCCAAGGTTGGAACGAGCACATATATTCTTGATCGTGAGCATCTGCCACCGTGTCCAGAGTTTGAAGACAATGTGATTCTGATGGATCCTTCGCATCCCACATCTGCTCAAGCCCAACAGAAGATTCGAGAAGCAAAGGAAGCAAAAGCAGTCAAGGAGGCATCAGCTCCCAATGCTCCAATAGCAAATCTCAAGTCTAAATCTGACCAAATGACATATCTGCTAGAAGCCACCCTGAGGATTGAGCGAAGTCTAGCCTACCTCACCCAGAACCAGGCTAGCTTAGAGCGGATAATCGAGACAAAGTTTCATGATCTAGATGTCAAGGTCACTGAGATCCAGACTACAGTGGAGAAGCTGAAGAGCGATGTTGATGCTGTCAGGACAGCCCCTTCAGATGATAGTGGAGACGATAGACCCACTACCGAGAGATTCCAGACAGTGCCTAGGGCAGCCTGGTCAGCTGCAGTGCCATTTGTGGATCCGAGGACCACAGTCTCTGCACCTGCTGCTACAGTGCCACCTCCGGTCTCCACTCCACCAGCCCAGCAGACATCTGCAGAAGCCTTCGCGGACGCTCTTCTTTCGACGTCGTCTACGCACACCAGAGCCGCCCGCAGGAGATCGCCTTCAGGAGCTTCCGAGGATCGTGCATAGAGTGCCGATTAGTCCTATACCTATTCGATCTTTTTGGTACTTGTTGCCAAAGGGGGAGAATTTGTATAGATCTTAGCTTTGAGAGAGAGAGTTTTGTTTTGCAGTGCCCGTTGGATTTCTCTCGAGTTGTTTTGCTACTATTTGTTTGACGGTACTTTGTTTCGTTGTGTGTGCTTGCTACAGTGTCTGTGAGATATTTTGTCATTTATGCTTGTGATTGATCATACTATGCTTCTTGTGATGATCAATGCTTACACTTATCTTGTATGACCACTTGTGTTGGTGATGCGTGCTTACTATTTCACTCATATCATTTTGCGCGCTCCACCAAGTTGTATGTGACATGGAAGAGTGACCCATGAGCCTAATTGATTGTGCATTTGCATTCAAACGCAAACTTTTAATAATGCACAAATTTAGGGGGAGCTCTTGCTTATCACATACTTCTCAAAGCGACGATGTACTTCATTCATTTATTCATTTGTCGAAGCTTTGATCTATATGTTGTCATCAATTACGAAAAAGGGGGAGATTGAAAGCACATTTGCTCCCTTGGTGGTTTTGGTAATTCATAACAACATATATCTCATTGAACTAATGTCCATTCAAGTTAAAGTTTTCAGGATGTTCAATGATTGGCATGGCAAGGACTAGAGATGTGGACCCCTCAAAATGCTAAGGACAAGGATTGGCAAAAGATCAAGACTCTACATTTTTGGTTTAGTGATCCAAGATCACATTGAGTCCATAGGAAAGCGAATACTATTAAAAAGGGATGAGGTGTTGCTTAATGGTCTTTTTGCTCAAGTGCTTAGTGACAGTACTCCTAAACCCTCAACCACTCTCTCTACCCCAAATATGTCCAAAACCTACATTCCAACTCGGCCCCACCGAAATTTCCTATCCGGAGCCACCGAGTTCATCTAGACTTAGCCACTGCCAAAACCCTAACAAATCGGATCCACCGATATGGATCTCGGTCTCACCGAGATGGCCTTGCCAACTCTCTGTAATCGTTTGCACTTACTTTGGTCTCACCGAGTTTTGCAAATCGGTCTCACCAAGATGGCTTGCCAAGTCTCTGTTGCCTTATTGCTACACTTCGGTCCTACCGAGTTGATGCAATCGGTGCCACCGAGATGAGGTTTGCCCTAGCCATTGCACTTCGGTCCATCCGAGTTGTTCCTATCGGTCCCACCGAGATTCCTAATGTTCATATCTTTTACACAGTTCGGTGCTACCGAGATTATGGTTTCGGTGCCACCGAGTTGGGTCAAAAGTGTGTAACGGTGGGATTTTGTGTGGAGGCTATATATACCCCTCCACCACTTCCTTCTCAGTAAGGAGAGCCATCAGAACGTGCCTACACTTCCACCATACATTTTCTGAGAGAGAACCACCTACTCATGTGTTGAGATCAAGTCATTCCATTCCTACCATTTGAACCTTGATCTCTAGCCTTTCCCAAGTTGCTTTCCACTCAAATCCTTCTTCCACCATAGCCAAATCTGTGAGGAGTTGTTTGAGTGTTGGGAAGACTATCATTTGAAGCACAAGAGCAAGGAGTTCATCAACAACACACCGTATATTACCTTTTGGAGAGTGGTGTCTCCTAGATTGGTTAGGTGTCACTTGGGAGCCTCCGACATGATGTGGAGTTCAACCAAGGAGTTTGTAAGGGCAAGGAGATCGCCTACTTCATGAAGATCTACCCCGAGTGAGGCTAGTCCTTCATGGACGTAAGCCATGGTGGGATAGACAAGGTTGCTTCTTCGTGGACCCTTTGTGGTTGGAGCCCTCAGTGGACTCGCGCAGCCGTTACCCTTCGTGGGTTGAAGTCTCCATCAACGTGGACGTACGATAGCACGACCTATCGGAACCACGCCAAAAACCACCGTGTCTTCATTGCTTTTGAAATCACCGATCCCCTCCTTTACTTACATATGGAATTGTTTACTTTACGCTGCCACACTCTTAGAATTGCATGTGTAGGGTGATGCTTGACTTGTATGCTTGCTAAAATCTGCCTACAACTAAAATTGGGAAAAGGTTAGATTTTTAATTGGTCAAGTAGTCTAATCACCCCCCGTCTAGACATACTTTCGATCCTACACCCTTTCTGTCACTGGGATTGAGCGCCGCAAGATTGAACCCATCACAAAGCACCTCTCCCTTTGCAAGATAAATCAATCAAGTTGGCCAAACCAAATGGATAGATCAGAGAGAAATACAAAGCTATAACAATCATGCATAAAAGAGTTCAGAGAAGACTCAAATATTTCTCATGAATAATCTGATCATAAACTCACAATTCATCGGATCCCAACAAACACACCGCAAAAGAAGATTACATCGGATAGAACTCCAAGAACATCGAGGAGAACATGGTATTGAAGATCAAAGAGAGAGAAGAAGCCATCTAGCTACAAGATATGGACCCGTAGGTCTGTGGTAAACTACTCACACATCATCGGAACGGTAGCAAGGTTGATGAAGAAGCCCTTCGTGATCGATTCCCCCTCCGACAGAGTATCGGAAAAGGCCTACAGATGGGATCGCGGAAGAATAGAGGCTTGCGGCGGCGGTAGGATTTTCTCGTCTGGCTCTCTGTTGGTTTCCGAATATTTGAGAATTTATAGAAGTGGAATTAGGTTAAAAGGAGCCACGAGGGGCCCATAAGGCATCAGGGCGCGCCCCCTGGGGCCACTCCCTGTTGCCTTGTGGCCTCCTCATGAGGCTTCTGGCATCCTCCCGAAGCTTCCAGGGTCTCTTTTGTCCAGAAAATAGTCAAAAAGTTTCATGGCATTTGGACTTCGTTTGGTACTGATTTCCTGAAAAACCAAAAACAAGCGGAAAACAGCAACTGGCACTGGGCACTAGGTTAATAGGTTAGTCCCAAAAAATGATATATAATTGCATATAAAACATCCAACATAGATACTATAATAGCATGGAACAATCGAAAATTATAGATACGTTGGAGACGTATCAAGCATCCCCAAGCTTAATTCCTGCTCGTCCTCGAGTAGGTAAATGATAAAAATAGAATTTTTGATGTGGAATGCTACCTAATATGCTTCATCATGTAATTCTCTTTTATGGTATGAATATTAAGATCCGAATGATTCAAAGCAATAGTCTATAATTTGATATAAAGACATCAATACTCAGGCATACTAATCAACAATCATGCCTTTCAAAATAAAAATGCTAAAGAAAGTTATCCCTACAAAATCATATAATCCTGTCATGCTCCGTCTTCTTAACACAAGGTATTTATCATGCACAACCCCGGTTTTAGCCAAGCAATTGGTTCATACTTTTTAACGCGCTTCAGCTTTTTCAACCCCCACGCAATACATGAGCGCAAGCCATGGATATAGCACTATGGGTGGAATAGAATGTGGTGGTAGAGATTAATAAGGGGAAGTCAAAAAGAAGAAGATAGTCTCACATCGACGAGGCTAATAAACGGGCTATGGAGATGCCCATCAATTGATGTCAATGCGAGGAGTAGGGATTGCCATGCAACGGATGCACTACGAGCTATAAGTGTATGAAAGCTCAACATGAAAAACTAAGTGGGTGTGCATCCAACTTGCTTGCTCATGAAGACCTCGGGCATTTGAGGAAGCCCGCCATCGGAATATACAAGCCAAGTTCTATAATGAAAAATTCCCACTAGTATATGAAAGTGACAAAATAGGAGACTCTCTATATGAAAAACATGGTGCTACTTTGAAGCACAAGTATGGAAAAGGATACTAACACTGCCCCTCCTCTCTTTTTCTCTCATTTTATTTTTTTATTTTTTTCTTTTTTTTCGTGGGCTCTTTTTGGCCTTTTTTTTTTCCTTTTTTTTATTTCCTCACTGGGACAATGCTCTAATAATGATGATCATCATACTTCTATTTACTTACAACTCAAAATTACTACTCGAAAATAGAACAAATATGACTCTATATGAATGCCTCTGGCAGTGTACCAGGATGTGCAATGATACTAGTGTAACATGTATAAAAAATGATGAACGGTGGCTGAGCCACAAATACTATGTCAGCTATATGATCATGCAAAGCAATATGACAATGATGATGTGTGCCATAAAAAAATGGAACGGTGGAAGTTGCATGGCAATATATCTCGGAATGGCTATGGAAATGCCATGATAGGTTGGTATGGTGGCTGTTTTGAGGAAGATATAAGGAGGATTATGTGTGATAGAGCGTATCATATCACGGGATTTGGATGCACCAGCGAAGTTTGCACCGACTCTCGATGTGAGAAAGGGCAATGCACGGTATCGAAGAGGCTAGCAAATTGCGGAAAGGTGAGAGTGCGTATAATCCATGGACTCACATTAGTCATAAAGAACTCACATACTTATTGCGCAAGTTTATTAGCCCTCGAAGCAAAGTACTACTACGCATGCCCCTACGGGGGTGGTTGGTAGGAGTTAACCATCGCGCGCCCCCGACCACCACACAAAGGAAGACAATCAATAATAAATCATGCTCCAACTTCTTAGCATAACGACAGATCATACGTGCATGCTTCGGGAATCACAAACCTTAACACCAATATTCTTTCTAAACCACAATTATCTACTAGCACCTCCCACATATTACCATCTTAATATCGCAAAACTATTGCAAGGAATCAAACTTATCATATTCAGTGATCTACATGAAAGTTTTTATTATATCCCTCTTGAATACCTATCATATTAGGACCAAATTCATAACCCGTGCATATTACCATTGCTATTCATTAGACTCTCAAAAAGATATAAGTGAAGCATGGGAGTGCAACTATTTCTTTAAAATATAACCACCGCCGTGCTCTAAAAGATATAAGTGAAGCACTAGAGAAACTGCCTAGCTCAAAAGATATAAGTGAAGCACATAGAGTATTCTAACAAATCACGAATAATGTGTGTCCCTCTCAAAAAGGTGTGTTCAACAAATATGATTGTGAAAAAAGAAAAAGAAAAAAAGAGCAAACAAACTATAGCACAAGACGCTCCAAGTAAAATACATATCAAGTGATGAATAAAAATATAGGTCCAAGTGAGTTACCGATAGATTGTAGACGAAAGAGGGGATGCCATCTGGGGCATCCCCAAGCTTAGACGCTTGAGTATTACTTGAATATTACCTTGGGGTGCCTTGGGTATCCCCAAGCTTAGGTCTTGCCACTCCTTATTCCTTTACCCATCGTAGTCTCACCCAAAACTTGAAAACTTCAGCACACAAAATTCAACAGAAACCTCGTGAGATCCGTTAGTATAACAAATAAATCTTAAACTTTAGGTACTGTTGTAAATTGATTAATATTTAATATTGGCATCATGCTACTGTACTTCAACTTCTCCATGACTCATACACCCCGATACGATCCATAGATTCATCAAAATAAGCAAACTATGCAACAAAAACAGAATCTGTCTAAAACAGAACAGTCTGTAAAGATCTGAATTAAAGTCATACTTCTGTAACTACAAAACTTCTGAAAAATTAGGAAAACGTGGAAAATTCATATATCAATATTTTGTAAAAAATTCAGAAGGTTTTGACGCTCCAGAAAAAACCAAAATTCCAGCACTAGATGCAAAAGTTTCTGTTTTCAAACGGCATCAATTATACTATCTTCCAAATCATCCCAAAGGCATTACTTGGCACAAACACTAATTAAAATATAAAAACACAATCATAACAGTAGCTAAAATTGTGTAAAGACACAAAAACAGAAAACAATGCAAAAATTAAGATAACTATTGGGTTGTCTCCCAACAAGCTCTTTCTTTATAGCCACTAAGATAGGCTTCGAGATTTTAATGATGCTCACATAAAAGATAAGAATTGAAGCACAAAGAAAGCATCATATAGCATGTAACAAACATATTTAAGTCTAACATACTTCCTATGCATAGGCATTTTATAGGCAAACAAATTATCAAGAGAAGAAATATCTAGCATATGCAAAGAAGAAGAAAGAAACAATAGCAATCTCAACATGAAGAGAGGTGATTTAGTAACATGAAGATTTCTACAACCATATTTTCATCTCTCATAATAATTACATGTGGGATCATACTCAAATTCAACAATACAGCTATCATATAAAATTTTATCTTCATGATCCACATGCATAAAAGTTTTATAATCTTCCAAGATAGTGGGATTAACATCAACTAAAGTCATGACCTCTCCAAACCCACTTTTATCAAAAATTTCATAATATTGAACACTCTCCAAATATGTGGGATTATTTTTACCTAAAGTTGACACTCTTCCAAACCCTCTTTCAATATTATTACAAACATTATTATCAATAACACATTTATCACGAGGCTTAAATAAATTTTCAAGATCATAAGAAGCATTATCACCCCAATCGTGATCATTGCAATAAGTAGTGGACATAACAAAATTGTCATCCCCAAGCTTGTAGTTTTGCATATCAATAGCACAATTGACATTAATAGAATTTATAATAACATCATTGCAATCATGCTTTTCATTCAAGGAGCAACCATGAATCACTTCATAAACTTCTTCTTTTAGCACTTCATCACAATTTTCAGATTCGTGATTTTCAAGCAAAACTTCATAAAGATAATCAAGTACACTCAACTCACTAGCAATTGGTTCATCATAATTGGATTGTTTGAAAAGATTAGCAAGTGGATGAGGATCCATAAGTCTATATTTTTATTTTCATTGAGTCACACAATTTTAGCAAGCAAACGAAAATATTTTTGTGTTTTTGTAAATTTGTTTTAGAAGTGGGGGAGATGAAAATGAGAGGTAAATGCAAATAAAAGGCAAATGAAAATAAATGCAAGTGGATGATAGTTTATGCGAAGGTACTTGATAAGTTTTGGTGATGTCTCCCCGGCAACGGCGCCAGAAATTCTTCCTGCTACTTGTAGACTGCGTTGGTATTTCCCCGAAGAGGAGAGGATGATGTAGTATAGTAGAGATAAGTATTTCCCTTAGTTAAGAACCAAGGTTATCAATCTAGTAGGAGAACCACACAAAACCTCGTTAGCAGCACCTCCACACACAAAAGCAAACACTTGCACCCAACGCAAATAAGAGGTTGTCAATCCCCTTAGCGGTTATTTGCAAGGATTAATTCTGATAGTGATAGATAAAAAGTAAATTGCAAAATAAAATAAAAGTAAATAAATTGAGCAAGGTATTTTTGGATTTTAATATATGATAAAGGTAGACCCGGGGGCCATAGTTTTCACTAGAGGCTTCTCTCTCGAACACATATCATACGGTGGGTAAACAAATTACTGTTGGGCAATTTATAGAAAAGCAAATAATTATGACAGATTCATGGCAATGATCATGTATATAGGCATCATGTCCTAGATAAGTAGACCGACTCCTGCCTGCATCTACTACTATTACTCCACCCATCGACCGCTATCCAGCATGCATCTAGAGTATTAAGTATAAAACAGAGTAACGCCTTAAGCAAGATGACATGATGTAGACAAAGTAAACTCAAGCAATATGATTAAACCCCATCTTTTTATCCTTAATGGAAATAATACAAATACGTGTCATGTCCCTTTCTGTCACTGGGATTGAGCACCGCAAGATTGAACCCATCACAAAGCACCTCTCCCATTGCAAGATAAATCAATCTAGTTGGCCAAACCAAACGAATAGATCAGAGAGAAATACAAAGCTATAACAATCATGCATAAAAGAGTTCAGAGAAGACTCAAATATTTCTCATGAATAATCTGATCATAAACTCACAATTCATCGGATCCCAACAAACACACCGCAAAAGAAGATTACATCGGATAGAACTCCAAGAACATCGAGGAGAACATGGTATTGAAGATCAAAGAGAGAGAAGAAGCCATCCAGCTACTAGCTATGGACCCGTAGGTCTGTGGTAAACTACCCACACATCATCGGAAGGGCATCAAGGTTGATGAAGAAGCCCTCCGTGATCGATTCCCCCTCAGGCAGAGTACCAGAAAAGGCCTCCAGATGGGATCGCAGAAGAACAGAGGCTTGCGGCGGCGGTAGGGTTTTCTCGTCTGGCTCTCTGTTGGTTTCCGAATATTTGAGAATTTATAGAAGTGGAATTAGGTCAAAAGGAGCCACGAGGGGCCCACGAGGCATCAGGGTGCCCCACTGGGGCCGCGCCCTATTGCCTTGTGGCCTCCTCGTGAGGATTCTGGCATCCTCCCAAAGCTTCCAGGGTCTCTTTTGTCCAGATAAAAATCGTCAAAAAGTTTCATGGCATTTGGACTTCGTTTGGTACTGATTTCCTGAAAAACCAAAAACAAGCAAAAAACAGCAACTGGCACTAGGCACTAGGTTAATAGGTCAGTCCCAAAAATGATATATAATTGCATATAAAACATCCAAGATTGATACTATAATAGCATGGAACAATCAAAAATTATAGATACGTTGGAGACGTATCAAGCATCCCCAAGCTTAATTCCTGCTCGTCCTCGAGTAGGTAAATGATAAAAATAGAATTTTTGATGTGGAATGCTACCTAACATGTTTCATCATGTAATTCTCTTTTACGGTATGAATATTAAGATCTGAATGATTCAAAGCAATAGTCTATAATTTGATATAAAGACATCAATACTCAGGCATACTAAACAACAATCATGCCTTTCAAAATAAAAATGCTAAAGAAAGTTATCCCTACAAAATCATATAATCCTGTCATGCTCCATCTTCTTAATACAAGGTATTTATCATGCACAACCCCGGTTTTAGCCAAGCAATTGGTTCATACTTTTTAACGCGCTTCAGCTTTTTTCAACCCCCACGCAATACATGAGCGCAAGTGTCGGGGTACGACCATATATGGGGCCATGCAGCCCCTTTGTGGTTCGGCGGGGGGGATCGGCATGCGCAAAGAGCATGAACAATGGAGCGCGGGGGATTTTACCCAGGTTCGGGCCGGTGAGAAGCGTAAAACCCTACTCCTGCTTTTGGTGTATTAGCGATGTGGAAGCATAGTACAAGGAGCGCTTCTCCCGGCAAGGTGCGGAGAAAGCAGCTACGCGAGAGGTGCCTGTGTTTGAAAAGGAGTCCGAATCCTCTAAACTGTTGCCCTGGCCCTCCTTTTATAGCTCAAGGGGTTACCACAGTGGCAAAACAGTAATTACAGTGTGACAAGATAGTAAACAGTGTTATCATACCAAACTCTGCCAGTTTAGGACAAAGGCATTTAATGCGTCGTTAGGTGTCATGCGGAGAGGTAGTCCCGGCAAGGTTTCTGCACTGCTTGCCCAGCCACCTCGTGTTATCTTGACACGCCTCCTGGACGGGTGCCATTAGAGGAAAATCTTGTCCCAGCGAGCTGACACGTGCTCAACAAGCCTTACCAACCAACCTGCGCGGTCGACAAGCCTTACCAGCGAACACCTGTGCGGCGGGGTGGAGCACTGGAGGGCTGGCATAAGCTTGCCGGCATGGAGCTCGCCGGGTCTTCGCCTTGCCGGTTTATGCTTGCCGGCGAGGGATTGTATTCACCCTTGGTGCTGGGTGAGTGTCGAGCCTTGAGCTTCTCCCTGGCAGCTTCTTCGGCTGGTCTTGGAGTCTTGGTCTTGGTAGTTCCCGGCAAGGCCTTGGCTGGCAAGGAGGCTACTACTGTCTGTGCATAAGTCAGGGTATAAAATACCCATGTTTTATACACCGACAGGAGCCCCCGGGCCTGGGCCATATGCGCGTCCGAAGCGTCGTTGGGCTAGGCCCAAGTAATGCACAGACACGCGGCAGGAAACCGTCGTTATAATTTTGATCATGATGGTTATCCTGATGCACGTCCAATCCACGCATTACATGCGGGTCGTGGGAACTTGGACTGTTGCGGTTATTTTACGGTAGTGCGCCTGTGAAAGAATGTGGCTGGGGCTAAAAAAGTGAAGGGCTGGCCTCCCCCCCCCCCCGCGTCTTCCCCATAAAAAAGCAAGTACGAGGAGGCGCGGCTCATTCGCCCCTGTATTCCCCTGCTTCATCTTCCTCCTCAGGCCAGAACTGCTCCCGCCGCCGCCGCCGCCGCCGCCTCGCATCTCCAATTGACCACCTTCTTCCTCTCCGATCCCTGATGGCGCCGAAGAGAGCCGACGCGGCGGGGAAGAAAAAGCCCGCCAAGCCACTCGATCCCAAGGCGGAGGAGAAGAAGAAGGCGCTGGAGGAGTTGGAGAAGCGGCGGAGGGAAAATGCAATCTTCTTGCCGTGCTCCTTGGATGCCAACGAGCTGATCAAGAGGTACGCGTATATGTGGGGGAGAGACACCAAGGATCGCAAGGCACCCGTAGTGCCCCCCGAAGGCAACAAAGATCCCGCAGATTCTTATCCGTTCTTCTGCGCGTACTTTTACTGCGGCCAGGTTCCTCCATTCTCAGATTTCTTCAGCGCCATGATGTTCAGCTACGGATTCAGACTACTGGACTTCACCCCGAATGCGATGACCTGCATGCCGGTCTTCGCCCATCTATGCGAGAATTTCGTCGGAGTGGCGCCCAAAGTGGATTTGTTCCAGCATTTTTTTATTCCCCGGATCGAAGATAAATCTCTTTCCGGCAGCATTGCTTGGATCCCCAGGGCGAAGACGAAAGGCGAGTATCTTCCCGGGCAGCTTCGCCTCAAGTGGGAAGAGTGGAGGGCCGAGTGGTGCTGGATCCAGGAGAAGGACTTCCCCCAATTCTGTGTACCGCGCACCGTGAAGGTTGAGCGCGGCAAGAACTGGAGCAGCATAGGTGCCACAGACGCCAAGCTTCGTCCGCCACTGAACAGGATCGCCCGTCTCAAGGCCGGCAAGTTGACCATAGAGATGGTTGGAGCCGATTTCCTCCGGCGACGCATAGCGCCGTTGCAGAAGAGGGGGAGGTTCGCCTAGGTATACCAGAATGCCGCTGACATTATGAGATTGTACCCTGGTCGCGACAACAACTTGTCGGTCATGGAGCACGCCAGCCTCTGTGAGGCGTTGTTCCAGAAAACCGGCACGTTCCACTTGCCGGACAAGATCGTTCCGCTGCACATCAATTCCGCCAAGGACTCCATCTTGGCTGCGATGCTGGACTGTGACGCTCATGGAGTAAAAGCAGACTGGGTTTTGCCCTCCTTGGAGTCCGAAATGGAGTGGGCTCCCAACTTGACGGAGGTGGCTTCCCGGAAGGAGACGGACCTCATCCGGACTACCACTGCTAAAGAGCTGGCGTACATCACTAGCAAGGCCGAGGAGATCGCGAGGATCAATGCAGCGAGCGGTTCTGGAGCCGCGGCAGCCGAGGATGAGGGGGATGAGCACTCCGAGGAAGAGGCCGCTGAAGGACAAGAAGAGGAGCATGTCGACGACGAGGCCGCCGAGGCTGAGGTTGTTGGGACCGACGTTGCCGGGTCCGAGGCTGCCGGATCTGAGGGCATCGAAGAGCCCGAAGACGAGGAAGGCCCTCGAGCCCCGAAGAGGAGGCGCCGCCTTCTGAGAGCGGCCAGCCAAGAGCCGGTGCGCCCTTCTTCCTCGGTGGCCGGCCCTATGGTGAAGAAGACGACCACCAAGACCGGCCGCCAGGAAGAGGTTCGGTGGCAGTCGTCCCGGTGTCCCCGAACCCAGCCCTCGCCTTCCCGGCAAGAGGTCGTCGAGGAAGTCGAGCCCGCCAACCTGACAGGTTCTCCTCCCCCGGCGCTCAAGAGGGCAAGGGAGTCGCCTTCGCCGGTGACGTATGACTTCGACATCTTCGGCGCGTCCAAGGAGGAGTAAGTGTTTTAGCTCGCTTCCGGCAAGTTTTGATTCCATCCAGTTGTCGTTCTGACTTGATTTCCTTCGTCTTGACAGGGACCCAGAGCCTCTCGTGCATCAGTCGAAGCGGGCCAGGCCTGCAGCAGCATAGGATCCTGCGGTAAGCGTTGGGCAGGGGGCTGTGATGGCCGAAACCATTGTCATCGGCCCCCAGCCTAGCCCCCGGCGTGATGATATGGAGCAGATTCCTCCCACCGACGCTGGTACTGAAGTTCCTCCCCTCGAACCTTTCAAAGAAGCGGGGGAGCCCCGCCAAGAAGAAGACCGCCAAGAGGTGGACCCTGCTGTGGTCCCCCTGTCAACCAGCGTTCCAGAGATTGCCTCTTCGACAAGGGCTTCCACCGATGAGCCTGCCCGCGTGGAGATCATCCCGGCAAGCGTGGCTGGGGACAACCGCACGCCGGCAATGCAAGCTGCCGGGGGAGGAGACGCCCCTCCTCAACAGGCGCCAGCGGGTAATCCTCTTGTCCTTGGGCATTTTCCATGGAACATTTCTTCTTTATCTATTCTCTCTTTCTTTTTTGTTTTCTTGAACTTGACTCATGATTCTGAATCCTATCTCGCCCTTGCCTCCTCCTCAATCCACAGCTCGAGCCTCCCCCGACGAAGGTGAAGTCCTTGTGGAGGTGGCTGATATTGCAAGGGACGTTGCTGAGGAGGCCACAAAGGTTGCCACTGAAGAAGGCCGGCCTGACCCCAACAGGGTGGATGCGGAGAAGACGCCCGCCAATACCGATGTGGCGTTCTCCGGCAGCCAATTGGTGGTGTCGACCCTGCAAGCTCCGTTAAGCGACTTGGCGCTGGTCGTTCCCTAGCACGGGTCTGGAGCTCCCAGTTCTTTCTGCACCGCGGGACCAAGTTTTGATGAAGAGATAGCTCGGATCTTGCTCCCCTTAGCCCAAAGAAATGACGAGTCCACAGACACGGCCGACAACGCCGAAGACCTCGCCTTCATGGAAATCATGGCTGTCGGGTTCAAGGGCGTCCAGGAGTGGTACAGCCGGCGATGGGACAAGGTGCATGAGGAGCGCAAAGCTGCGGATTTGGTCGACCGGAAGCTGAGGGAGAAGGCGAACAAGCTGCGCACGTGGTACAATCAGCAGGCCCGTAACCTCAACGCTGCCGCCGAAGCAGCGGCGGTCCGCGACGGCAAGCTGACGGAGCGCGAAACGCGGCTCAACGCCAAGGAAAAAGATCTTGCCGCACGGGAAGGAGCCCTTGCCGCCACTCTTCGCGGCAAGGATAACGAAATTGAAGCGCTCCTTAAGCAGCGGACCCAAGAGCTGGAAGACGGGCACAAGAAATCCATCGAAGCCCAGGCTTAGGAAATGCCGCTAAGCTCAAGGAGGCTGTCGACAAAACTGCTGCTGTTAACTCCGCCAAGGCAGAACTGGAATCCCAGGTGGCCAAGCTGAGGGAGGATCTCGTCGGCAGCGGCAGAGAGGTCGAGGATCTCAAGGATGAAGCGCTGAAGGCAGCCCGTATTTTAGGAGATTTGCAAGCGCAGCTGTCATCCAAGAGCCAAGAACTTGACGCTGCTGTCAAGGCGATCGAAGACCTGAAATCCCAACTGGACACTGTGGTAGCAGCTTCGGAATCCACCAAGGAGAGGGAGAGGGTCTTGACGGAGAAGCTGGAGAAGGAGGAGGCCTCGAAGGAGGAGGCTGAAAACAACTATGCCCAACTGCATGAGAACCTCTCCCTCTTGACCGGCAGGCTTGTTGACGCCACCGAACGCATTAGCTCCCAGATGGCCGTGATGGACATGAAGAGCTGGGGCTTCACTGTTAATGACAAGGAGGCCACCAGCATCCGTCTGACCAAGTTCTTCGAGGGCCTCATCGACGCCTTGAAGACGCATCATGAAGACAGATCTGCTTCGTTCGCCGATGAATCCCAGAAATTTTTGCGCGATGTCGTGTACAGGGTGCTGCTTAAGCTTGCTCATCGTAATCCTGGCCTTGATCTCTCCAGGGTCTTCAGGAGGTTGCCGGATAGCGCGGACGTCACTTCTGCCGACAGGATTGCCGCCCCTCTTGCCGACAAGGTTCTCCAAATCCCCAGAGTCCAAGGCAACCGCCGAGACTGAGCTTGCCGCCATATCCACCACTGAGCTGCCATGTACAAGATACATTTAATCTCTTGTTAGCCCTGCGCTATTTCCGTGGTGTAATATAACTTGTGCTGCCTGAATGTATGTGCGCCGTTTCCCTTGTCTCATTTGTCTTTGCATGATCGTGTTCCCTACGCTTGTTTGGAAACTTGCCGGTGCGCACACTTGCCGCGAGCGCTTTTGAGGAACGGGTCCTTAGCAGCCTGCTGGAAGTGCCGCTGCCGGCAAGGCAACTTGCCGGGACAGAACGCAGCTGCTAGGCTTGCCGAGCGGACTCGAGGCAAGCTAGAGCGCAGACCGTTCGCGACAAGGTTCCTCTCGCGTGCAGGTTTCTCATACAAAGTGCAAAATCGTTCAAGGGAGAACTTGAATGTAACTAAGGAAAACATTTTTTTTAAATCTTCCAACTTAGCTTTTCTCTGCGTCGTTTTTCTTGTTGCATGAAATGACCACTCGAACGCCATTTGGAACTGGTACCCATCTCCACTCCCCCCGGGAAACTTGCACGCGAGGGATTCCCTTGTCCTTTTTTAAGAAAAAGAAAGAAGAGAAAAGAGAGTTTTGGGAACCTTGACGGTTCATTAGCCATCTCATACAAACTAAAGTGTAAATCACAACATTACATGCATCGACATATAAATGAATATGTATGAGGAGTTGCGAAACACTTAGCTTTATTATGCACAGGATCTGCGCCTGGCTTTGTAGAAAGGGTTACATGTCTGGCTGACAAGGCTCGTACAAAAGGGGTTGCCGGGAGATGTCCCGGCAACCGCGCCTCACGGGTAGAACTTGCGAAGATGCTCAATATTCCATGAGTTTTGCACCGGGGTGCCATCTTCGGTCTCCAGCCGGACTGCGCCAGGCCTGGTGACTCGTACTACCCGGTAAGGGCCTTCCCACTTTGGCGTTAACTTGTTTGATCCCTTGGCGGACTGAACACGCCGAAGAACAAGGTCGCCTTCCTCAAGGCTTCGGGCGTGCACTTTGCGGCTATGATAGCGGCGCAAGGCTTGCTGGTACCGTGCAGCTCGCACAGCCGCCCGAAGATGATCTTCCTCAAGGAGCAATGTATCGGCTTGCCGCCGTTGCCCTTGCTTAGCTTCATCTCAAGCGAGTACTCAAGGTGACCCGTATTTGAGTTCCGTGGGGAGCACCGCCTCTGCACCATAGATTAGGATGAAGGGTTTCTGGCCAGTAGCTCAATTTGGTGTCGTCCTGACTGACCAAAGAACCACCGGAAACTCATCAACCCAGTGCTTTCTGCACTTGCGCAGCTTGTCGAAAGTTCTTGTTCTGAGACCATGCAACACTTCAGCATTCATCCTTTCCGCTTGGCCGTTGCTTCTCGGGTGAGCGACAGACGCAAAACAGATCTTGCTGCCAAGGTCTTGAATGTACTGCATGAAGGTGCGGCTCATGAATTGCGTGCCATTGTCGGTGATGATCCTGTTAGGAACACCGAAATGGCAAGCTAATCCTTTGAAGAACTTGACGGCTGATTGCGCTGTCACCTTCCTCGCTGGCTCCACTTCTGGCCACTTCGTGAACTTGTCGATGGCCACGTACAAGTACTCGAAGCCCCCGGCAGCGCGGGGGAAGGGGCCCAAGATATCGAGCCCCCAGACTGAAAAGGGTCAGGAGAGAGGGATCGTTTGGAGAGCCTGAGCTGGTTGATGTACATTCTTTGAATGGAACTGGCACGCTTCACACTTGGTTACTAGCTCAGTCGCATCCTGGAGGGCGGTGGGCCAGTAGAAGCCTTGCCGGCAAGTGCTCTTTATCCTATGTGAGAACCACATATGCCTCCATGTATCTCTGCCAACAGCTCTAGTTCGTCTTCCCGGCAGATACACTTCAATTTCACACCGTTCGGTCGTTTTCTGTACAGGATGCTATCCACAAACTGATACATACTTGACTGGCGGGCTACTTTCTTAGCTTCCTCTTGATCATCGGGGAGTTCTCCTGTTTGAAGGAAACAGACTATCTGCTGTGCCCATGCCGGAGCCTGTGGCTCGACGATAAGGACTAAAGGCTCCTCTTCGGCCATGGGAGCGCTTGCTTCCGTGGCAAGAACATGTGGTTCTGCGCTAAGCCGCTGCTCACGGCCAACCACGTCGTCGTTCCCGGCAGCATCCTTGCCAGTGGCTCCTGGGAGCTCTGCCGGAAAGTACTTGCCGGTACTTAACTTTCTTCTCTTACTGGCCTGCATTAATGGAGTAACCGTGGGTTGATTCAAATGGAGCACAAAGGTTCCCGGTTCCACGGGAAGCTTTTGCGCGGCACACTTCGATAGGCTATCAGCAATACTGTTTTCCGCGCGAGGGACGTGCTCTGTTAGCAGTCCGTCAAAGTGTTCCTCCAATTTCCTCACTTCTTCCACATATGCTCTCATCAATGGGCTCTAGTAATCTTTGTTCACTTGCTTCACAACAAGCTGCAAGTCACCGCGGATGATCAATTTCTTGATTCCAAGGTCCACTGCGATCCGAAGACCGGCAAGGAGCCCTTCGTACTCAACAGTGTTGTTTGTAGCTTGCTCCCTGGGAAAGTGCATTTGGACCACGTACTTGAGGTGCTCCCCGGTGGGTGCGACAAGCAGCACTCCAGCACCGGCGCCTTGCAGCGAAAAGGCACCATCGAAGTACATAACCCATTCTTTTGCTGTTTCCTTGCCGGGGAGAGCCGTTTCTTGAATCTCTTCGTCTTGTGTTGGCGTCCATTCAGCAATGAACTCTGCCAAGGCTCTGCTCTGGATTGTTGAAGTGCTCTCAAACTTGAGTGCAAAGCTTGACAATTCCAATGCCCACTCCACTACCCTGCCGGTTGCCTCTGGATTTCTCAAGATGCGTTGCAGCGGGAAGCGAGTGACAACGGTGATCTCGTGTGCTTGGAAGTAGTGACGCAGCTTCCTCGAGGCCATAAGGAGGCTGAAAAGCAACTTCTGCACTCCAGAGTATCTCGATCTAGCCCCCTGCAAAAGGGAACAAACGAAATACACCTGTCGCTGCACCATTTTCTTCTTCGGCATCACTTGCTGACCAGCTTCATTTGCTTGCGTTGTATCTGTCTTGTCGGCGCTAGACCTTGCCGGTGAAGATTCCGGTTTGTCGCCGGATGGGCTTGCCGTGGTTGCTTCTTCGTCATCGATTTCCCTCTGCGCCACTAATGCAGCACTGGCCACTTGATTCATTGCCGCTATGTATAGCAGCAACGGCTCTTGTGGTCTAGGCGCAACTAGTGTTGGCGTAGAGGAGAGGTATCTTTTCAAGTCTTGCAGCGCGGCCTCTGCTTCCGGAGTCCATTTCATTGGACCTGCCTTTTTCAAAATTTTGAAGAACGGCAGGGCGCGCTCGGCAGATCTTGAAATGAACCTACTCAAAGTAGCAACACAACCGGCAAGACGCCGCACATCCTTGACGCTTTTCGGTGGTTGAATCTGCTCAATTGCCTTGATCTTGTCGGGATTTGCCTCAATTCCCCACTGAGATACAAAGAATCCGAGAAGCTTGCCGGATGGGACGCCAAATACACACTTCTCGGGGTTGAGTTTCAGATTAATCTTGCACAGGTTTGCAAATGTCTCTTCCAAGTCCTGAATGAGGGTTGATTCGTCCTTGGTTTTGACCACTATATCATCCATGTAGGCTTCTACATTCCTATGCAGCTGGGGCTCGAAACCAATCTGGACTGCCCTTGCAAACGTGGAACTGGCACTCTTTAATCCGAAAGGCATACGCACGAAGCAGTACGTGCCACACGGAGTAATGAATGTGGTTTTCTCCTCGTCCTCCTTGGCCATGAATATCTGATGGTATCCAGAATATGCATCAAGGAAGGAGAGCAGATCGCAGCCAGAGGTGGAGTCCACAATTTGATCGATGCGCGGCAATGGGAAAAGATCTTTTGGACAAGCTTTGTTGATATCAGTGTAGTCTATACAAAGTCTCCACTTCCCGTTTGCCTTGCGCACCACCACTGGATTCGCCAACCACGTGGGACATAACACTCCTCTGACCAGGCCTGCTGCTTCGAGTTTCTTGATTTCTTCGGCAATGAACTGCTGCCGCGCCAAAGCTTGCTTCCGGACTTTCTGTTTGACGGGCCGAGCGTGGGGACAAACGGCAAGGTGGTGCTCAATTACCTCCCTGGGAACGCCGGGGATGTCAGATGGTCGCCATGCGAACACATCGACATTCGCCCGCAGAAAGGTAACGAGCGCGCTTTCCTATTTGCTGTCAAGGGTGGCGTGAAGGTACCGTCGGCGCCGTCCTCCTTTGCCAGTACCTTCTTGGTCGCTGGCGCAGTGGCCTTGGATCTCTTACCGGCAGAGCATTCCGGCAAGTCTTCAACGGGTGCGCTTCCCGGAATCCTTGCTGGAGGTCTTGCCGGAGTTCTTCTTTTCCTTCTTCTTGGCGGGAGCTGGCGCCTTGGCCGCCTCTGCTGCAAATGCGTCCCTGTACATCTTGTCGACGCAAATGACTGCATCTTTCTTGTCGGAGGTGATGGAAATGACACCCATCGGCCCTGGCATCTTCAACGAGTTATAAGCGTAGTGAGATGCCGCCATGAACTTTGCCAAGGCTGGGCGGCCAAGAATTCCATTATACGGCAGGGGGGTCTTGACGATGTCAAAGACAATCTTTTCCGTCCTGTAATTCAGTTCCCTGCCAAACGTCACCGGCAATGTGATCTTTCCCTTGGGCTGGCTTCTTCCCGGGTTCACTCCCTGAAACGTTCCCATTTTCTCGAGTTCCTCATCGGGGAACTGCAGCCTCTTGAAAACTTCCGGAGAGATCAGGTTCAGGCTGGCCCCACCGTCAACTAACATCTTTGTTACTTGGAGGTTGCGAATCGTTGGCGAGACCAACAACGGCAAGCACCCGACCGCGGTTATGCGATCAGGGTGGTCCTCAGCATCATAGATGATAGGCGTGTGCGACCATTTGAGTGGTTTTTGAGAGCCCATTGCCGGCTCTGTCGCGTTAACCTCACGAGCCCACTGCTTAAGCTGGCGGTGGGATGAGTGCAAGGATGCGCCTCCATCAACGCACATGGCGTCAGTCGCCTTCTGGAATTCTTGCTCGCTGGTCTCATCGTCATCTTCTTCTTCTTCACTTCCACCATCTCCCTCTTTCTTTTCACGGCCCCTAGCAGGCTTCTCCTTTTGCTGCTTGGCCTTGCCGCGGCGGCCCCCTCGACCACCGCGGCCTTTCTTGCCGGACCCACCAGCACCATCTTGACCCTTTTCTTTGTCGCGCTTCTCGTATTCAGCCTTCTGTTTCTCGACAAGGTGCTCGACCTGCCAGCACTCTTGGAGATCATGGCCCTTGGTGCGGTGGATCTTGCAGTACGGCCCATCGGATTTGCCGGCCCTCTCATTTGCTGCCGCCTCCCGACAAGCGGCGCATGCAGCTGCCTCCTTGCCGGGACTCTCTGTTTTGGCTTTCTTGACGGGCTCAGAGTTGCCGGAACCTTCGACGGCCATCACAGTCTTGCCCTTGCGCTTTCTGTTGCGCTTTCGGCCCTTCTTTCCTGGGGTGGCAGCATCATCGTCCTCAGAATCCACTTTGGCGCCAGCGTCCTCTCCGGGAAGCCTTCTTCCTTCCTCGAGATGCGCACACTTGTCCGCCAGCGTGTAGAGTTCGTTGACGGTCTTGGGCAACTTGACGTTCATTTTCTCCCTCATCCTCCGATTGCGCACATTCGTGTGAAAGGCGGCAATCACGGCTGCAGGGTGGACGTCTGGAATATTGCGGTGTACACGGCTGAATCTCTGGTTGTACTTGCGCAAGGTTTCACCGTCTCTTTGTGGGACCACCTGCAGATCACTGGGCTGTCCAGGAGTCTTGTGGCCCCCTGTAAAGGCACCAACGAACTCGTTGCAGAGGTCTGACCACGAAGAGATGGAGTTCTCCGGCAAGTTCATCAGCCAAGATCTCACATTGGGTTTCAGTGCCAACGGAAAGTAGTTGGCGAGGATTTTCTCATCTCTTCCTCCGGCAGCTTGCACGGCAATCGTATAGATGCCCAGGAACTCTGTCAGGTTTAGCTTGCCATTGTATTTTTCCGGTACTTCCGGCTTGAAGGCTCGAACGGATGGCCACCGGACTTGCCGCAACTCACGAGTGAAGGCAGGACACCCAACCTCGTAAGGTAGGTATCCGCCGACCCCCGGTGCAGGCTCAACAGCGACGGGGCCGTTACGCGCGTCGGATTGACGTCATGCCTCGCGGCGCCGTTCGATGGTGGTGCGGGCGTCTTCAGCTTGCCTGTCTTGCAGTACTTGTCGCTGATCTCACCGCGCTAGTGGATCCGAAGACCCGATCGACATCTCGTCGGGCCCAAAAGATTGCTGGGCTTGTCGCGGTTGTTGGCGTTGTTGCTGTTGAAGCTGTTGCCGCGGTGGAGACTGCACCGTTAGCGTAGTCCCGTCAGCGCGGCCACCAGCTGGAGATGCCGGCGC
This sequence comes from Elymus sibiricus, assembly GCA_039707655.1. Lineage (NCBI taxonomy): Eukaryota > Viridiplantae > Streptophyta > Magnoliopsida > Poales > Poaceae > Elymus > Elymus sibiricus. The sequence continues at coordinate 111,718,237 of CM077670.1, forward strand.
CGGTCGCGGACGCCGTGATAGTTCCGCTTGCTGTGATTTACTGGCTTCGGCAAATCCAATCAAGCTCTGGATGGTGGCTCTCCACTCGTCCATCTTTTCGGCTGCTGGAGGGAAGTTCAGCAACATCTGAGCCCGCGCCATTGCTTCTGCCGCTGTGGCCGGCATGGCCGGGAGCGAAGAGCGTGACGTCGCTCTACTCCTGGCAGAGCCAGTAGGAGCGCCATCGCGGCTCCGCTGCCGTGGCACATGATCAGCAGCGGGTCGCCGTGGCGGAGGCGGTGCTTGAGGCTCTGGGGCTTGGTCCATGGGCGTCTTGCCGTGAGGTCGCCGCTTCCCGGAGTCGTTGGCGACGCTCGGGGTCGTACCGCGCCCATCGTGTGAGGGGCGCGGCGTTCATCCTGAAGCAGCATCCCTGGACGTCGCTGCAGCGGGGTCCCGGCTCGCACCAGCCCGGGCATTGCCGCCCCGGCGGCTGCGTTCGTCGTCGCGGCGAGGAGGAGGAGGAGGAGGAGGAAGGGGTCCGCCAGCTCCGCCTGCGCCGTCGTGGCTCCGTTTGCCAAAGGACCGAGGAGGTCGACCGGCTCCGTCGTGCTCGCCCCTCGTGCCGGTCGGGGTGGGCACAATGACCGCGCCGCCCGCGCTGGTCGTGCCGACCGCAGTGCCCGCGCCGCCCGCATTGGCTGCGCCACCCGCGCCGCCTATGGACGCGTGCGAGGTGGCCATCATCGTGATGCCCTTCTTCTTGGGCGCCATTGATGACGAGGAGGACGGTGAAGAAGTTGACGATGAAGATGAAGAAGACACGCGGTCCGCTGATCAAGGTTCGCACAAACGCCTCTCCGCCCCTACCTGGCGCGCCAAATATGTCGGGGTACGACCATCTATGGGGCCATGCAGCCCCTTTGTGGTTCGGCGGGGAGGATCGGCGTGCACAAAGAGCATGAACAATGGAGGGCGGGGGATTTTACCCAGGTTCGGGCCGCTGAGAAGCGTAAAACCCTACTCCTGCTTTTGGTGTATTAGCGATGTGGAAGCACAGTATAAGGAGCGCTTCTGCCGGCAAGGTGCGGAGAAAGCAGCTACGCGAGAGGTGCCTGTGTTTGAAAAGGAGTCCGAATCCTCTAAACTATTGCCCTGGCCCTCCTTTTATAGCTCAAGGGGTTACCACAGTGGCAAAACAGTAATTACAGTGTGACTAGGTAGTAAACAGTGTTATCATACCTAACTCTGCCAGTTTAGGACAAAGGCATTTAATGTGCCATTAGGTGTCATGCGGAGAGGTTGTCCCGGCAAGGTTTCTACACCGCTTGCCCAGTCACCTCGTGTTATCTTGACACGCCTCCTGGACGGGTGTCATTAGAGGCAAATCTTGTCCCAGCGAGCTGACACGTGCTCGACAAGCCTTACCAACCAACCTGCGTGGTCGACACCTCACGCATCAGCGAACACCTGTGCGGCGGGGTGGAGCGCTGGAGGGCTGGCATAAGCTTGCCGGCATGGAGCTTGCCGGGTCTTCGCCTTGCCGGTTTATGCTTGCCGGCGAGGGATTGTCTTCACCCTTGGTGCTGGGTGAGTGTCGAGCCTTGAGCTTCTCCCTGGCAGCTTCTTCGGCTGGTCTTGGAGTCTTGGTCTTGGTAGTTCCCGGCAAGGCCTTGGCCGACAAGGAGGCTGCTACTGTCTGTGCATAAGTCAGGGTATAAAATACCCATGTTTTATACACCGACAGCAAGCCATGGATATAGCACTATGGGTGGAATAGAATGTGGTGGTAGAGATTAATAAGGGGAAGTCAAAAAGAAGAAGATAGTCTCACATCGACGAGGCTAATCAACGGGCTATGGTGATGCCCATCAATTGATGTCAATGCGAGGAGTAGGGATTACCTTGTAACGGATGCACTACGAGCTATAAGTGTATGAAAGCTCAACATGAAAAACTAAGTGGGTGTGCATCCAACTTGCTTGCTCATGAAGACCTCGGGCATTTGAGGAAGCCTGCCATCGGAATATACAAGCCAAGTTCTATAATGAAAAATTCCCACTAGTATATGAAAGTGACAAAATAGGAGACTCTCTTTATGAAAAACATGGTGCTACTTTGAAGCACAAGTATGGAAAAGGATAGTAACACTGCTCCTCCTCTCTTTTTCTCTCATTTTGTTTTATTTTTATTTTTTTTTCTTTTTTTTCGTGGGCTCTTTTTGGCCTCTTTTTTTCCTTTTTTATTATTTCCTCACTGGGACAATGCTCTAATAATGATGATCATCATACTTCTATTTACTTACAACTCAAAATTATGATTCACCTATTATGCCTAGCTCTCCCACTAGAGTTGAAATGCCTAAGATACCTGATGGTTATGTTATGGATGGGGAGATAGCTAGAGAATTTCTTGCTTGTAATGATAGAGATGATGTTTAGAAATTAATGAGTAAGCTGAAAGAAAAATCTATGATAGAGAGAATGAAATATGATCCTAAGTTTGCTACTTCTCCTATCTTTGTTACTGATAAGGATTATGAATTCTCTGTTGATCCTGAGTTAAGTACTTTGGTTGAATCTGATCCTTTTCATGGTTATGAAACTGAAACTGTTGTGGCACACCTTACCAAATTGAATGATATAGCCACCCTATTTGCTCATGAGGAAAAAAATCGCTATTTCTATATTCTTAAGTTGGTTCCTTTCTCATTAAAGGGTGATGCTAAGAAATGGTTTAATACTCTTGCTCCTGGTTGTGTGCGTAGTCCCCAGGATATGATATATTACTTCTCTTAAAAATATTTTCCTGCTCATAAAAAACAAGCTGCCTTACAGGAAATATTTAACTTTGCGCAATCTGAAGAAGAGAATCTCCCTCAAGCTTGGGGGAGGCTTCTCCAATTACTTAATGCTTTGCCAGATCATCCTCTTAAGAAAAATGAAATACTTGATATCTTTTATAATGGACTAACCGATGCTTCTAGGGACTACCTAGATAGTTGTGCTGGTTGTGTTTTCAGGGGACGAACTGTTGGATAGGCTGAAGAACTATTGAACAATATGTTAAAGAATGTCGATGATTGGACACTTCCTGAACCACCACCTAAACCAACTCCGAAGAAGAGAGGTATTCTATTCCTCCGTCCAGAAGATATGCAAGAAGCTAAGAAATCTATGAAAGAAAAGGGTATTAAATCTGAAGACGTTAAGAATTTACCACCTATTGAAGAAATACATGGACTCGATATCCCGACATAGGTAGTAAATGTAAATTCTCTTTATAGATTCAATGAAGGTGATATTTCTTACAATAAATCTGCAAGTCAATGCCTGGATGAATTTGATAATTACATTGGTAAGCAAGAGAATTTTAATATGTATGTTAGCAATCAATTGAAACAAAATGCTATTATGATTGATTGCTTGAGTGACTTGATGTTTAGGATTGCTAATGATGTTAAAGGTTTAAGCAAACATTCATCCATGGTTCATGCTCAGTTAAAGTTTCTAAGTCACAAAATGATTTGCTTAATGAAATGAATAATAGAATGAATGATCGTGTTGTTAGAGTTGTGACTAGAGGAGGTAGAATGACTCAGGAGCCTCTTTATCCTGAAGGTCATCCTAAAAGAATAGATCAAGATTCTCAAAGAATTAATGTTGATGCACCTAGTTCATCTAAGAAGAAAAAGAAAAAGAAAAATGATAAAACTTTGCATGCTTCTAGTGAACCTGTGATAGAAAAGCCTTCTGAGAATCATAATGATGTTTCTATTTCTGATGCTGAGACACAATCTGGTAATGAACATCCACCTAATGATAATGATGATGCTCAACCAGACAATGATAAAGAACCTGATAATGATGTAGAAATAGAACCTATTGTTGATCTTGATAACCCACCTCCTAAGAATAAAAGGTATGATAAAACAGATTTCATTGCTAGAAAACATGGTAAAGAAAGAGAACCATGGGTTCAAAGACCCGTGCCTTTTCCTAGTAAACCTCCAAAAAATAAGGATGAGGAGGATTTTGAACGCTTTGTTGAAATGCTTAGGCCCGTCTTTTTGCGAACACGTTTGATGGATATTTTGAAAATGGCTCCATATGGTAAATACATGAAAGATATTGTCACTAATAAAAGGAAGATACCTGAAGCTGAAATTTCCACTATGCTTGCAAATTATTCTTTTAAGGGTGGAGTACCTAAGAAGTTAGGAGATCCGGGAATACCTACTATACCATGCTCCATTAAAAGAAGTTATGTCAAAACTGCTTTGTGTGATTTAGGAGCCGGTGTCAGTGTTATGCCTTTCTATTTATATAGAAGACTTGATTTGAATAAGTTGACACCTACTGAAATATCTTTGTAAATGGCTGATAAATCAACTGCCATACCTATTGGAATTTGTGAGGACGTTCCTGTTGTAGTTGCAAATGTTACTATCTTGACAAACTTTGTTATTCTTGATATGCCCGAGGACGACAGTATGTCCATTATCCTTGGTAGACCCTTTGTGAATACTGCAGGGGCTGTTATTGATTGCAACAAAAGCAAGGTGACTTTTCATGTCAATGGTAATGAACATACGTTATACTTCCCGAAGAAACAAAGTTCAGTGAATAGTATCAACTCCATTGAAAAAATTGCGACAATTACTATTGGAGGTTTCGAATTCCCTCTTCTGACCGTCAAAAAAAAATTGAAACTCTTATTGTTGAGGAAATGCATATCCCCGTTGAGGTAACCTAGTGCTATACGACAATTCTTCGGTTTCATGTTACTCGAAAATGGTTTGTTAATAAGACTTGATCAACCTTATTAATGGATTCTTTTTTGGGGGCATGTGGTCGATGAATTTAGTAATCGCAACCTACTGTACCGTTTATTTACTCTCTGTTATTTAAAATTCAATAAAGTAGTATGCCATGATTATCCTGTTTTAAGAATTATCAGTGCAATAAAAAATGTCCCCAAAATAAAAGTTCTAGGAATGACCTGAAAATTTAGTATGATTTTTTCTACAATATTTAAGAATTTTTGGCACTGAACACACCCCAAGGGGGGTGCACCTATGAGCCACAAGCTCACAGGGCGCGCCTAGTGAGCTTGTGGGTCCCACAGGGACCCCCTCACTTAGTACACTCATTTTCGTGCGATTTTTGATCTCCTTGCTCGGAGCTCCATTTCCAAAACTGTTTTGAGGAATTGCTCCTTGGTATGTGACTCCTCCAATGCTCCCATTAGTTTTTGTTCTAGTGCTTTATGTTTTGCAAATTTTTGCTGCTGTGGTGACCATGTATATGAGCTTGCATGTTGAATTTGTATGGTTCAAAGTAGTTTTGATGCATGATATAGCCTCTAGACACTTGTGGGAGTAGTTGCTATCGATTTGGTTGAGTTTTCTTCACTTTTATTTTGGGGACTAAAAATTTCAGAATTTTTTAGTAAAAAGAAAATGTTTAAGAGGATGTTAAGGGGTTCTTCAAGCCGGAAGTCTGATGAAACTCCGAAGGTGAAGCCCAAGTACAACCTTCCTCGTGCGGCCGAGGTGCGGTCGTGCGAATGGCCATGCAACACATTCTTGAGAGATGCGGGCATTCATGATGACTTCTATTATTTGGCGAACAATGCCGGCATCATTCCGTTCCTCGAAGATAAGTGTGGTCAATACCTCCTGCTCACCAATACCATTGTGCAAAATCTCTACTTTCATGCTAGGAGGGAGACACCCACCGTATCATTTCACCTCTATGATGTCCCCCTAGAAATGACACTTGATAGATTTTTCCAAGCATGCAAAATTCCTAATGAGGGCAGCCCTATAGAGCCACGTCCAAGGGACGTTGCGGATTTTATATCCGTAGTGACTGTGGGGGAGACAAGAGGAGTTTCTGAAGCCAAAGTGGCTAGTTTACATTTTTCCCGTTTTGCGTTATTACTCATTATATGCTGGGTGGTGTTTAACTGGTCGATGGGAGAGTGGAACACTTAGTTCACTAATCTTTCTATTTTATGCCATGCTCTTTATTGTGATAGAACTTTTAGTTTGGGAGCTATGGTTGCTCGACGGTTACACACTAACCGTTCGAAGGGCGTTATTTATGGTGGTATTTATGATTCTCGCCTCGCTAGACATTTTGAGATTCCTATTAGAGATGAGGAGAATGAACTTTTGCCTACCAAATATCTTAATTATAACAACATGGTTGGGCATAATTTTATTGTTTCTGGTGAGAGGCGATTTAGGTATAACTTGGTATTTAGTCAGGGCACTCGTGAGATTATTACTCTGCCTGCACCGTCGTTGTTCGATCTTTCCAGTGGCAGGTACACTATTATGCCCGAGGATATTTATGCCTATTGGGGTCTTACACTGCCAACTGCACCCGCTCCAACACCGACCTATCAATGGGAGCCTCAGCAGCCCCAGTTGGAGCCACAACAGCCACAGTGGGATCCCCAGGAGCCTCGGTATTATCCTGGAGCTGATCACTTCGATCCATGGCAGTAGACCAAGTTAGGCCAAAATCCAAAGCTTGGGGGAGTACGTATTTCTCACCGACATTACAATCATGTACCACACGTTCATTCCAGCTGTCGGTGTTCATCCTTTTTCATTGTATATCCATGTCAGTTTTATTTTCGTTTTCTTCTTGTGTGTTTGAAAAACTTAGAAAATCCAAAAATATTTATCGCTTCTTTTTGGTTTTTCTTTCTTGTTTAATTAGTTCATAGTAGTAAAAGAAAACCCAAAAAGATTTCTCGTTTGTTCTTTTGTTTGTTGGGAGTTCTCTTGTGTAAATAGTTTTTCTCGCTTTTCGTTTTTCCTTCGTTAGTTTGATTTCTTCAGAAAAACTAAAAACTCCAAAAATATTTCAGTGTGTTTCTTTGAAATTCTTTTCTTTTAGTTGAGTCGTCATATGGAGAAGACTATACTAGAATTGTTAAGTGGCTCATACATGCTTTATTGTTGATTTAACGAAGAGCCACTATTTAGTCCACAGCACACTTGCACTATTATTATTTTCACATCATTCGGTCGTACAAGTGAAAGGAAATGACGATGATTTGATGAAGTGATTGCGGTGAAGGAAAGCTGGTATGAACTCTTCTTGTTTTTGTTTTTGTAAATACGTTTAACTCAGTCGATCTTGATTCAGCATATTATGAGTAAACATATTTGTGATGATAATTAGAGATTATAGTTGCTCATGCCATGCTTAAATAGCTAGGAGTGGATAATGATTTATCTTGTGTGTCAACATGCATTAAAATGGTTGTGATGTAGTATGTTAGTACGGTATCCTCCTCTGAATAATTCAAGTGGCTTGACTTGGCACATGTTCACACATGTAGTTGAATCAAAACCAACGCAGTCTTCATGATATTTATGTTTATTGTGTTTATATCCTACTCATGCTCGTATCCAGTGTTAATTATTCGCAATGCATGATTGTAACATCCCAAAATTCTAAATTTTGGAATGTTAAATTAATTAAGTAATTATGATTGATTGTTTGATTGTTTGTTTGATTGATTGACTGAAAGTGAGTGAAATTTGAAACTTTTAGAATATTCAATTGAATATTAAATGAGAGGGAATAAAAGGACTTTCCCAAATATTCATTTTGATATTTAATTGGATCTTATTTGAATTCTACTACTGAAAACAAATCCAACTCAATCTATATTGAGAGAAGGTAATATGACTCCTTCAAACGAAATGAGTTGGAAATGTTTTAAATAATAATTTGGATTTATTCAAATACCTTTTTCCACTCAAGTAAAAAATAATATATGAGAGAAGGTAACATGACTTCTTCATTATAAAAAAAATTGGAAAAGTATTTGAATGCCATTTGAAAATTTAAATTTCATTTGAGGATTAATTTTTAACACTCAAATTAACTTATTTGCAAAAATGTTATTTTCAAAAATTGCTTTTTAGGCCAGGGAAAAAGTTCACAGTGTTCCATATACGCCCATGGAATTATGTGAATTTTTATACTTTTTCTGAGGTTTATTTGCACGGATTAGGTCCCTTTTTGCATCTCTGTTTTATAAAAAAAAACATTTCTGCTCCAGGCCGAGCACACACCTGTTGGCCCACTTCCATTTTTGGCCTACGGCCCTTTCAGTTTTTTTTCTTCTTTCGAATCGGTGCTGGCAACCCTCAGCCGTCCGATTAAATGAAGATCCGATGGCCCTCCCGCGCTCTCTCTTTTCTCTCTCTTTCTCTCTCCCCTCAGTCACCGACATGCCCCTCCCGCGCTGTCTTCTTCTTCCCCACGCGAACAGAGTCCGCCATGGACACGCCTGAGCCCCGCCTCACCCTTCAAACTCTCCTCGAGTCTATCTCCACATTTGCCCCTCGCCCACGAAGGCCCTCCTATATATAGCCGAGGTCCCGGCCTCGTTTTGCCCCAAAATCCCACGCCCGAGCCCCTTTCCATCGCACGTTCCGATCTCGCCGGAGTTCGCGAGTTTCACCGGAGCTTCGCCGCTTGCTCGTCTCCCCGCGCCTCTGCTAGCCACCGCCGCCACCACCATCGGCTTCGCCACCCCGTGCCGAGCTTCCCCGTGCCTTAGCCCGACGCCAGAGGACCCCGGAGCCGCCGCCCCCTTCGCATCCGACGCCGCCGCGGTCGTCTTCTCCGACAACGACGACGCCCGCCCTTCGGTAAGCCCCGGTCCTTCTCCCTCCATCCGATCATCTATCTATGGTGTAGATTAGATCCAATTAGATCAGTTAGGTTTTATTATTTTTTTGTTTTAGATCGGTTTGATTTTTTTTCCGGTTTAGCTCAAACCGAATCGGCCGATTTATCTTCTGTAAACCACCATCACTGCGTGAAATACCTAAGCTTCGGCCACCCGCTGCTTTTCTCTGCTACCAGCCAATGCGAGCCTGCCACGTGGCACTTCTGCCACGATCGACCGAAACTTAACTGTTTCAAATTCAGAATTCTTTCTGATTTTTCTTTTACCATATCTTTAGATCTACAAGTCCAATTTTGTTGATTCTTTTTCCTACTGGTTCATAAAAATCCCATCTATCCATGGGACCCAACCAAAAATATTTTTGACAATTTAAAATTTGAATTAGATCAGATTCAAATTTGAACTTCAATAGGCCATAACTTGAGTTTCGTAACTCTGTTTTAGTTGATTCTTTTTGCAAATTGAAGCTCATGACATGTACTTTCTGTAGAAACCTTCAACACATAATTTTTATACTGTTAAAAATATGTTTTTGTCCAGAAACATTATTTGATTCTTTTTGGAGTTTCGTAAGTCTTTTATTTGGTTTCTTTTTGGATCTTTGAGTGATTGCTTATGTGTGGTTATATTTGTTTGCTTACGATAGATTTCCTGGAGTGTGATGAGTAGAATTGTCAGGAATTTGAGTGCGACGAATCTTCATCAACAGTACAAGGCTGATACGTCTCCAATGTATCTATAATTTTTGATTGTTCCATGCTATTATATTATCAATCTTGGATGTTTTTATATGCATTTACAGCAATTATATATCATTTTTTGGGACTAACCTATTAACTTAGTGCAGAGTGCCAGTTGCTATTTTTGGCCTGTTTTTGGTTTTCCAGAATATCAGTACCAAACGAAGTCCAAATGCCACGAAACTTCTTGGAGATTTTTTTCTGGACATAACAAGTACTGGAAGCTTCGGGAGAAGGCCAAAATACCCAGAAGGTGGCCACGAGCCACCAGGGCGCGCCGGGGGGGCGGGTGGCAGGCGCGCCCTGGTGCCTCGTGGGCCCATGATACGTCTCCAACGTATCTATAATTTTTTATTGTTCCATGCTGTTAGATTATAAATCTTGGATGTTTTTATACGCATTTATAGCAATTATATATCATTTTTGGAGACTAACCTATTAACCTAGTGCCCAGTGCCAGTTGCTGTTTTCTGCCCTGTTTTTGTTTTACAGAAACTCAATACCAAACGAAGTCCAAATGCCACGAAACTTTTAGGAGATTTTTTTCTGGACATGATAAACAATAGAAGCTTCGGGAGGTGGCCAGAAGCCCCAGGGGGTGCCCACGAGGCACCAGGGCGCGCCTGGGGGGGCAGGCGCGCCCTGGTACCTCGTGGGGCCCACAGAGCTCCGTTTGACCTAATTCGTCCACTATAAATTCCCAAACAATCAGAAACTCTGAGGGTAGTCCACAAAATACTTTTTCCGCCGCCGCAAATTTCTGTTCTCAAGAGATCCCATCTGGAGGCCTTCTTCGGTACTCCGCCGGAGGGGGAATCGATCATGGAGGGGCTCTACATCAACCTTGCTGCCCTTCCGATGATGCGTGAGTAGTTTACCATAGACCTTTGGGTCCATAGGTAGTAGCTAGATGGCTTCTTCTCTCTTTTTGATCTTCAATACAATGTTCTCCTCGATGTTCTTGGAGTTCTATCCAATGTAATCACTTTTTGCGGTGTGTTTGTTGGGATCCGATGAATTGTGAGTTTATGATCAGATTATCCATGAATATTATTTGAGTCTTCTCTGATCTCTTTTATGCATGATTATTATAGCTTCGTATTTCTTCTCCGATCTATTGATTTGGTTTGGCCAACTAGATTGATTTATCTTGCCATGGGAAGAGGTGCTTTGTAATGGGTTCGATCTTGCGGTGCTCAATCCCAGTGACAGAAAGGGACATGACACGTATGTATCGTTGCTATTAAGGGTAAAAAGATGGGGTTTATTCATGCGTGAGTTTACTTTGTGTACATCATGTCATCGTTCTTAAGGCGTTACTCTATTCTTTATGGACTTAATACACTAGATGCATGCTGGATAGCGATCGATGTGTGGGGTAATAGTAGTAGATGGAGGCAGGAGTCGGTCCACTTGTCTCGGACGTGATGCCTATATACATGATCATTGCCTTGGATATCTTCGTGATTATTTGCTTTTCTATCAATTGCCCAACAGTAATTTGTCTACCCACCGTATGCTATTTTCTTGAGAGAAGCCTGTAGTGAAAACTATGGCCCTCGGGTCTACTTTATAATTTACTAAAACCCTAAAAATACTTGCTGTAATTTTATCTTATTTATTTTATTTTGTATTTTTGTTTCAATCTATCTATCTATCACATACAATTTAATCTTGCAATTTACCGCCGAGGGATTGACAACCCCTCGTTCGCGTTGGGTGCAAGGGCTTGTTGTTTGTGTGCAGGTGCTGCTAACGAGGTGTTGCATGATTCCCCTACTAGTTCGATAACCTTGGTTTCATAACTGAGGGAAATACTTATCTCTACTGTGCTGCATCATCCCTTCCTCTTCGGGGAAAATACCAACGCAAGCTACAAGTAGCAGGAAGAATTTCTGGCGCCGTTGCCGGGGAGACATCATCAACATCTATTAAGTACCTTCGCTTAAAACTTACATCTCCTTGCATTTATTTTATTTGCCTTTGCCTCTCGTTTTCATCTCCCGCACTTCTAAAAAGTTTTTACAAAAATACAAAACTATTTTCCGTTTGCCTTTTTGCTCGTTTGGTATCTTTGCTTGTGTGCCATGTGCCTTCTATTTGCTTGCATCTTCGCTTGCTAGAAATCTATTGATATGGATCCTCATGCACTTGCTAATCTTTTGAAAAGATCCAATTATGATGAACCAATTGCTAGTGAGTTGAGTGCAATTGATTATCTCTATGAAGTTTTGCTTGAAAATCATGAACCAGAAAATTGTGATGAAGTGTTGAAAGAAGAAATTTATAAAGTGATTCATGATAGCTCATTTAATGAAAAGCATGATTGCAATAATGTTAGTATAAATTCTATTAATGTCAATTGTCCTAATAATATGCAAAACTACGAGCTTGGGGATGATAATTTTGTTATATCCACTACTTATTGCAATGATCATGATTGGGGTGATAATGATTCTTATGATCTTGAAAATTTATTTAAACCTCATGATGAATATGCTTACGATAATATTGAAAGTGGGTTCGGAAGAGTGTCAAATTTAGCTAAAAATAATCCCACATATTTGGAGAGTGTTCAATCTTATGAAATTTGTGATGAGAGTGGGTCTGGAGAGGTCATAACTTTAGTTAATACTAATCCCACTATTTCAGAAGATTATAAAAACCTAATGCATGTGGATCATAAAGAAAGTATTGTTTATGATAGCTATATTGTTGAATTTGAGTATGATCCTACATGTAATTATTATGAGAGAGGAAAATATGGTTGTAGAAATTTTCATGTTACTAAATTACCTCTCGTTATGTTGAAATCATCAATGTTTTATTCTTCTCCTTTGCATATGCTAGAAATTGCTTGCCTTGATAATTTGTTTGCTTATAAAATGCCTATGCCTAGGAAGTATGTTAGACTTAAATGTGTTTATCACATGAATTATGATGCTCTCTTTGTGTTTCAACTTTTATCTTTCATGTGAGCATCATTTAAATCTCAAGCCTATCTTAATGGCTATAAAGAAAGAGCTTGTTGGGAGGCAACCCAATGAATAAAATAAATTTTTACCTTTTGTTTATGTTATTATGTGTTTTCACATTTATGCTACTGTTATGATTGAGTTTTTTATGTTTTAATTAGTGTTTGTGCCAAGTAAAGCCTTTAGGATGATTTGGAAGATAGTATAATTGATGCTGTTTGGAAAACAGAAAGTTTTGCATCCAGTACTGGAATTTTGGTTCTGTACTGGAGGGTCAAAAAAATATGAAATTTTTACACACTATTTCTATATGAATTTCCCACGCTGTCCTAATTTTTCAATAGATTGCTACAGACTGTTCTGTTTTTGACAGATTCTGTTTTTGATGCTTTGCTTGCTTGTTTAGATGAAACTATGGATTGTATCGGGGGGTATAAGCCATGGAGAAGTTAGAATACAGTAGGTATAATGCCAAAATAAAATATGAATGGGTTTGAAACAGTACTTAAAGTAGTGATTTATTTTGTTATACTAACGGATCTCACGAAGGTTTTGTTGAGTTTTGTGTGATTGAAGTTTTCAAATTTTGGGTGAGATCACGATGGATGAAGGAATAAGGAGTAGCAAGAGCCTAAGCTTGGGGATGCCCTAGGCACCCCAAGGCAATATTCTAGGAAGACTCAAGCGTCTAAGCTTGGGGATGCCTCGGAAGGCATCCCCTCTTTCTTCTTCCAACCATCGGTAATTTTACTTAGAGCTATATTTTTATTCGTCACATGATATGTGTTTTACTTGGAGCGTCTTGTATTATATGATTCTTTGCTTTGTTTTCTTTTTAGTTTGTCACAATCATCTTTGCTGAACACACCTATCTTGAGAGAGCCACACGTTTATCATCATAATTTGTTAGAATACTCTATGTGCTTCACTTAATTTTTTTGAGCTAGGCAGTTCCTCTAATGCTTCACTTAAATCCTTTTGAGCACGGTGGTGGCTAAATTTTGAAGAAATAAACTCTCATGCTTCACTTATATTATTTTGAGAGTTGATTGAAATTTTGAAGAAATAAATTCTCATGCTTCACTTATATTATTTTGAGAATTGACAAGATTAAAATTTTGAAGAAATGAATTCTCATGCTTCACTTATATTATTTTGAGAATTGATAAGATTGAAAATTTGAAGAAATATTTGCACTCTCATGCTTCACTTATATCTTTTTGAGAGTTGATAATAGCAATGGTAATTTGCACAAGATATGAATTTGGTCGCAAAGTGATGAATATTCAAGAGGGATATAATAAAAACTTTCATATAGATCATTGGATATGACAAGTGTGATTCCTTGCAATAGTTTTGCGATATGGAAATGATAATATGTGAGTCATGTTAGTGAGTAATTGTGATTTAGTAAGAATATTAGTGTTAAGGTTTGTGATTCCCTATGCATGCACATCAAGTCAATAGTTATGCAAAGAAATTATATCCTACTTATGGTGCATTATTCGGTGTTAGTTATGTTCAATGCTTGTTTATGACCGTTTTCGCTTTTTGGTTGGTTGCTTCTCAATCTATTTGCTAGCCTTCATTTGTACTAAGCGGAAATACTGCTTGTGCATCCAAAATCCTTAAACCCAAGTTGTGCCAAATGAGTCCACTATATCTACCTATATGCGGTATTTCAATGCCGTTCCAAGTAAATTTGCGTGTGCCAACTCTAATTTTCAAAATAATTTTTCCGTTTTGTGTGCCCGTACCGCTCATGAAGCGGCAGGGGGTGGCCAATATTTTCCATGCTAGGTGTGTTATTCTCACGATGAGTGTTTATTCACTTGTCATTGCACGAGAGAGTGGCTGGTAATAGGGATGCCCAGTCCCACAATGAAATCAAAAATTAATAACAACAAAATTCCTTGGAAAGTGATGGTATGGAGGGCACCCGTGGATACGGCTAGCCATGGATTGTGAAAGAATGGTGGAAAGGAAATAAATTTTACTTTTTGTTTGGGAACCGCCTATGATGTGTCTAGCATGGAAAATATTGGGAATTCTCGGTCGTTTTCATTGACAGGAAAAGCATGCCTCTCAAAATATTTTTATCTCTCTAATTTATGCTTTGAGCTCTGGCACATTTGACAAATCTCTGCTTCCCTCTGCGAAGGGCCTATCTATTTACTTTTATGCAATTTTTATTTTTACTTTGAGTCTCCATCTTCTCTTACAAAAGCACCAACTAGAGAGCACTATTGTCATACTTGTGTATTGGATGTAGCTAATATTTGAGTGTGTTTCATGAATGGATCAATGATTGAGCATAATGAGCTAGGGATAACTTTCTTTAAGGTTGATATTTTGAAAGACATGGTTGCTTGTTAGTTTGCTTGAGTATTTATATCTTCATGTCAAATTATAGACTATTGCTTTGAATCATTCAAGTCCAATGTCCATGCTACAAAAGAAAAGAATATGTGATGAATATGATAGGCAGCATTCCACATCAAAAATTCTGTTTTTATCATTTACCTACTCGAGGAAGAGCAGGAATTAAGCTTGGGGATGCTGATACGTCTCCAACGTATCTATAATTTTTTATTGTTCCATGCTGTTATATTATCAATCTTGGATGTTTTTATATGCATTTACAGCAATGATATATCATTTTTGGAGACTAACCTATTAACCTAGTGCCCAGTGCCAGTTGTTGTTTTCTGCCCTGTTTTTGTTTTACAGAAAATCAATACCAAACGAAGTCTAAATGCAATGAAACTTTTTTGGAGATTTTTTTCTGGACTAGATAAACACTAGAAGCTTCGAGAGGAGGCCAGAAGCCCGCCCACGAGGCACCAGGGCGCGCCTGGGGGGGACATGCGCGCCCTGGTACCTCATGGGGCCCATAGAGCTCCGTTTGACCTAATTCCTCCACTATAAATTCCCAAAAAATCGGAAACCGCAAGTTTCTGTTCTCGAGAGATCCCAAATGGAGGCCTTCTCCGGTACTCCGCCGGAGGGAGAATCGATCATGGAGGGGCTCTACATCAACCTTGCTGCCCTTCCAATGATGCATGAGTAGTTTACCACAGACCTTCGGGTCCATAAGCAGTAGCTAGATGGCTTCTTCTCTCTTTTTGATCTTCAATACAATGTTCTCCTCGATGTTCTTGGAGTTCTATCGCGGTGTGTGTGTTGGGATCCGATGAATTGTGAGTTTATGATCAGATTATCCATGAATATTATGTGAGTCTTCTTTGATCTCTTTTATGCATGATTATTATAGCTTCATATTTCTTCTCCAATCTATTTATTTGGTTTGGCTAACTAGATTGATTTATCTTGCCATGGGAAGAGGTGCTTTGTAATGGGTTCGATCTTGCGGTGCTCAATCCAAGTGACAGAAAGGGACATGACACGTATGTATCGTTGCTATTAAGGGTAAAAAGATGGGGTTTATTCATGCGTGAGTTTACTTTGTCTACATCATGTCATCGTTCTTAAGGCGTTACTCCGTTCTTTATGGACTTAATACACTAGATGCATGCTGGATAGCGGTCGATGTGTGGAGTAATAGTAGTAGATGCAGGCAGGAGTCGGTCTACTTGTCTCGGATGTGATGCCTATATACATGATCATTGCCTTGGATATCGTCATGATTCTTTGCTTTTCTATCAATTGCCCAACAGTAATTTGTCTACCCACCGTATGCTATTTTCTTGAGAGAAGCCTCTAGTGAAAACTATGGCCCCCGGGTCTACTTTATCAGTTAATAAAACCCTAAAAATACTTGCTGCAATTTTATCTTATTTATTTTATTTTGTATTTTTGTTTCAATCTATCTATCACATACAATTTAATCTTGCAATTTACCGCCGAGGGATTGACAACCCCTCGTTTGCATTGGGTGCAAGGGTTTGTTGTTTGTGTGCAGGTGCTGCTAACGAGGTGTGGCGTGATTCTCCTACTGGTTCGATAACCTTGGTTTCATAACTGAGGGAAATACTTATCTCTACTGTGCTGCATCAGCCCTTCCTCCTCGGGGAAAATACCAACGCAAGCTACAAGTAGCAGCCCACCTCTGCCCCTTTTGACCTAATGCCACCACTATAAATTCCCAAAAATTGGGAAACCAACAGGGGAGTCCACGAAATAATTTTTCCGCCGCCGCAAGTTTCTGTTCTCGAGAGATCCCATCTGGAGGCCTTTTCCGGTACTCCGTTGGAGGGGGAATCGATCACGGAGGGGCTCTACATCAACCTTGCTGCCCTTCTGATGATGCGTGAGTAGTTTACCATAGACCTTCGGGTCCATAGTTAGTAGCTAGATGGCTTCTTCACTCTTTTTGATCTTCAATACAATGTTCTCCTCGATGTTCTTGGAGTTCTATCCGATCTAATCTTCTTTTGCGGTGTGTTTGTTGGGATCCGATGAATTGTGAGTTTATGATCAGATTATCCATGAATATTATTTGAGTTTTGTCTGAACTCTTTTATGCATGATTATTATAGCTTCGTACTTCTTCTCTGATCTATTGATTTGGTTTGGCCAACTAGATTGATTTATCTTGCCATGGGAAGTGGTGCTTTGTAATGGGTTCGATCTTGCGGTGCTCAATCCCAGTTATTGAAAGGGACATGACACGTATGTATCGTTGCTATTAAGGGTAAAAAGATGGGGTTTATTCTTGCATGAGTTTACTTTGTCTACATCATGTCATCTTGCTTAAGGCGTTACTCCGTTCTTTATGGACTTAATACACTAGATGCATGCTGGATAGTGGTCGATGTGTGGAGTAATAGTAGTAGATGCTGGCAGGAGTCGGTCTACTTGTCTCGGACGTGATGCCTATATACATGATCATTGCCTTGGATATCGTCATGATTATTTGCTTTTCTATCAATTGCCCAACAGTAATTTGTCTACCCACCGTATGTTATTTTCTTGAGAGAAGCCTCTAGTGAAAACTATGGCCCCCGGGTCTATCTAAATCATATATTAAAAACCCTAAAAATACCTTGCTGCATTTTTTGTTTATTTATTTTATTTTGTATTTTTGTTTCAATCTATCTATCTATCACATACAATTTAATCTTGCAATTAACCGCCGAGGGATTGACAACCCCTTGTTTGCGTTGGGTGCAAGGATTTGTTGTTTTGTGTGCAGGTGCTGCTAATGAGGTGTTGCGTGATTCTCCTACTGGATTGATAACCTTGGTTTCATAACTAAGGGAAATACTTATCTCTGCAGGGAATTACCAACGCAGCTCACAAATAGCAGGAAGAATTTCTGACGCCGTTGCCGGGGAGACACCATCAACATCTATCAAGTACCTATGCATAAAACTTACATCTCCTTGCATTTACTTTATTTGCCTTCGCCTCTCATTTTCATCTCCCCCACTTCTAAAAAGTTTTTACAAAAATACAAAAATATTATCCGTTTGCCTTTTTCTTGTTTGCTTCTTTACTTGTTTGCTTTTATTGCCTTCATGTCGAACACACAATAACAGAAACTAAAAGCAAAAGTTTAAGATCTCTATGGATCCTCATCCACTTGCCAATCTTTTCAAAAGATCCAATTATAATGAACCAATTGCTAGTGATTTGAGTGCTCTTGATTTTCTCTATGAAGTTTTGCTTGAAAATCATGAATCTGAAAATTGTGATGAAGTGTTAGAAGAAGAAATTTATAAAGTGATTCATGATAGCTCCTTGATTGAAAAGCATGATTGCAATGATGTTACCATAAATTATATTAATGTGAATTGTGCTAATAATATGCAAAACTACAAGCTTGGGGATGACAATTTTGTCATGTCCACTACTAATTGCAATGATCATGATTGGGGTGATAATGGTTTTTATGATCTTGAAAATTTATTTAAGCCTCATGATGAATATGTTATTGATAATAACTTATGCAATACTATTAAAAGTGGGTTTGGAAGAGCGTAAACTTTAGGTAATAATGATCCCACTACTTTGGAGAATTATCAATCTTATGAAATTATTGATAAAAGTGGGTTTGGAGAGGTCACGACTTTTGTTAATCCCACTATTTCGGAAGATTATAAAAAATTTATGCATATGGATCATAAAGAGAATATTGTTTATGATAGTTATATTGTTGAATTTGAGTATGATCCTACATGTAATTATTATGAGAGAGGAAAGTATGGTTGTAGAAAATTTCATGTTACTAAATTACCTCTCTTCATGTTGAGATTGTTATTGTTTCTTTCTTCTTGCTTGCATATGCTAGATATTTTGTGTCATGATAATTTGTTTGCTTGTAAAATGCCTATGCATAGGAAGAGAGTTAGACTTAAATGTGTTTGTCACATGTTTCATGATGCTCTCTTTGTGTTTCAATTCTTATCTTTCATGAGAGCATCATTGAAATCTCAAGCCTATCTTAATGGCTATAAAGAAAGAGCTTGTTGGGAGGCAACCCTATGAATAAAATAAATTTTTCTTTTTGTTTCTGTTATTGTTTGTTTTCACATTTATGCTACTGTTATGATTGAGTTTTTATGTTTTTAATTAGTGTTTGTGCCAAGTAAAGCCTTTAGGATGATTTGGAAGATAGTATAATTGATGCTGTTTGGAAAACAGAAAGTTTTGCGTCTAGTGCTGGAATTTTGGTTCTGTACTGGAGCGTCAGAAAAATCTGCAATTTTTACAAAGTATTGGTATATGAATTACCCACGTTTCCTAATTTTTCAGAATTTTCGGAGTTACATAAGTATAGCTTTTAAATAGATTTCTACAGACTGTTCTGTTTTTGACAGATTCTGTTTTTGATGCACCGCTTGCTTGTTTTGATGAAACTATGGATTGTATCGGGGGGTATAAGCCATGGAGAAGTTAGAATACAGTAGTTATAATGCAAAAATAAAATATGAATTGGTTTGCAACAGTACTTAAAGTAGTGACTTGTTTTGTTATACTAACGGATCTCACGAAGGTTTTGTTGAGTTTTGTGTGATTGAAGTTTTCAAGTTTTGGGTGAGATCACGATGGATGAAGGAATAAGGAGTAGCAAGAGCCTAAGCTTGGGGATGCCTGAGGCACCCCAAGGTAATATTCAAGGAAGACTCAAGCGTCTAAGCTTGGGGATGCCCCGGAAGGTATCCCCTCTTTCTTCTACCAACCATCGGTAATTTTACTTGGAGCTATATTTTTATTCATCACATGATATGTGTTTTGCTTGGAGCGTCGTGTATTATATGAGTCCTTGCTTTGTTTGCTTCTTAGTTTGTCACAATCATCCTTGCTGGACACACCTATTTGAGAGAGCCACACGTTCATCATGATTTGTTAGAATACTCTATGTGCCTCACTTAAATTTTTTGAGCTAGGCAGTTGCTCTAGTGCTTCACTTAAATCTTTTTGAGCACGGCGGTGGCTATATTTTGAAGAAATAAACTCTCATGCTTCACTTATATTATTTTGAGAGTTGATAAGATTAAAATTTTGAAGAAATAAACTCTCATGCTTCACTTATATTATTTTGAGAGTTGATAAGATTAAAATTTTGAAGAAATATATGCACTCTCATGCTTCACTTATATCTTTTTGAGAGTTGATAATAGTAATGGTAATTTGCACAAGATATGAATTTGGTCCCAAAGTGATGAATATTCAAGAGGGATATAATAAAAACTTTCATATAGATCATTGGATATGATAAGTGTGATTCCTTGCAATAGTTTTGCGATATGAGATGATAATATGTGAGTCATGTTAGTGAGTAATTGTGATTTAGTAAGAATATTAGTGTTAAGGTTTGTGATTCCCTATGCTTGCACATTAAGTCAATAGTTATGAATGAAATTATATCCTACTTATGGTGCATTATTCGGTGTTAGTTATGTTCAATGCATGTTTATGACCGTTTTCGCTTTTTGGTTGGTTGCTTCTCAATCTATTTGCTAGCCTTCATTTGTACTAAGCGGAAATACTGATTGTGCATCCAAACTCTTTAAACCCAAGTTGTGCCAAATGAGTCCACCATATCTACCTATATGCGGTATTTCCATGCCGTTCCAAGTAAATTTGCGTGTGCCAACTCTAATTTTCAAAATAATTTTCCGTTTTGTGTGCCCGTACCGCTCATGAAGCGGCAGGGGGTGGCCAATATTTTCCATGCTAGGTGTGTTATTCTCACGATGAGTGTTTATTCACTTGTCATTGCACGAGAGAGTGGTGCTAATAGGGATGCCCAGTCCCACAATGAATCAAAAATTCATAACAACAAAATTCCTTGGAAAGTGTTGGTATGGAGGGCACCCGTGGATACGGCTGGCCATGGATTGTGAAAGAATGGTGGAAAGGATATAAACTTTACTTTCTGTTTGGGAACCGCCTATGATGTGTCTAGCATGACAGATATTGGGAATTCTCGGTCGTTTTCGTTGACAGGAAAAGCATGCCTCTCAAAATATTTTTTATCACTCTAATTTAAGCTTTGAGCTCTGGCACATTTGCAAATCTCTGCTTCCCTCTGCGAAGGGCCTACCTATTTACTTTTATGCAATTTTTATTTTTATTTTGAGTCTCCATCTTCTCTTATAAAGCACCAACTAGAGAGCACTATTGTCATACTTGTGCATTGTGTGTAGCTAATACTGAGTGTGTTTCATGAATGGATCAATGATTGAGCATAATAGGCTAGGGATAACTTTCTTTAGCGTTGATATTTTGAAAGACATGGTTGCTTGTTAGCATGCTTGAGTATTTATATCTTCATGTCAAACTATAGACTATTGCTTTGAATCATTCAAGTCCAAATGTCCATGCTACAAAGAAAAGAATATATGATGAATATGATAGGTAGCATTCCACATCAAAAATTCTGTTTTTATCATTTACCTACTCGAGGATGAGCAGGAATTAAGCTTGGGGATGCTGATACATCTCCAACGTATCTATAATTTTTTATTGTTCCATGCTATTATATTATCAATCTTGGATGTTTTTATATGCATTTACAGCAATTATATATCATTTTTTGGGACTAACCTATTAACTTAGTGCCCAGTGCTAGTTAAAGTTTTTTGCCTGTTTTTGGTTTTCCAGAATATCAGTACCAAACGAAGTCCAAATGCCATGAACTTTTTGGAGATTTTTTTCTGGACATAACAAGTACTAGAAGCTTCGGGAGAAGGCCAGAAGACCCAGGAGGTGGCCACGAGCCACCAGGATGCGCCTGGGGGGCAGGCGCGCCCTTGTGCCTCGTGGGCCCACCTCTGCCCCTATTGACCTAATTCCACCACTATAAATTCCCAAAAATCGGGAAATCAACAAGGGAGTCCACGAAATACTTTTTCCACCGCCGCAAGTTTCTGTTCTCGAGAGATCCCATCTGGAGGCCTTTTCCGGTACTCCGCTGGTGGGGCAATCGATCACGGAGGGACTCTACATCAACCTTGTTGCCCTTCCGATGATGCGTGAGTAGTTTACCACAGACCTTCGGGTCCATAATTAGTAGCTAGATGGCTTCTTCTCTCTTTTTGATCTTCAATACAATGTTCTCCTTGATGTTCTTGGAGTTCTATCCGATGTAATCACTTTTTGCGGTGTGTTTGTTGGGATCCGATGAATTGTGAGTTTATGATCAGATTATCCATGAATATTATTTGAATTTTCTCTGAACTCTTTTATGCATGATTATTATAGCTTCGTATTTCTTCTCCGATCTATTGATTTGGTTTGGCCAACTAGATTGATTTATCTTGCCATGGGAAGAGGTGCTTTGTAATGGGTTCGATCTTGCGGTGCTCAATCCCAGTGACAGAAAGGGACATGACACATATGTATCGTTGCTATTAAGGGTAAAAAGATGGGGTTTATTCATGCGTGAGTTTACTTTGTCTACATCATGTCGTCTTGCTTAAGGCGTTACTTCGTTCTTTATGGACTTAATACACTAGATGCATGCTGGATAGCGGTCGATGTGTGGAGTAATAGTAGTAGATGCAGGCAGGAGTCGGTCTACTTGTCTCGGACGTGATGCCTATATACATGATCATTGCCTTGGATATCGTCATGATTATTTGCTTTTCTATCAATTTCCCAACAGTAATTTGTCTACCCACCGTATGCTATTTTCTTGAGAGAAGACTCTAGTGAAAACTATGGCCCCCGGGTCTATCTAAATCATATATTAAAAACCCTGAAAGTACCTTGCTGCACTTTTTGTTTATTTATTTTATTTTGTATTTTTTTTAATCTATCTATCTATCACATACAATTTAATCTTGCAATTAACCGCCGAGGGATTGACAACCCCTTGTTTGCGTTGGGTGCAAGGATTTGTTGTTTTGTGTGCAGGTGCTGCTAACTAGGTGTTGCGTGATTGTCCTACTGGATTGATAACCTTGGTGTCATAACTGAGGGAAATACTTATCTCTACTGTGACGCCCCCGACTTAATCATGCGCTAATCATACACGCAAATGCAAACGATCAAGCCTAGGGACTCACTTGAAGATATCACAACACAATTCTACACCAAATTAAATAATACAAGATTTATATTACAAGCCAGGCGCCTCGAGGACTCGAATACATAAGCTCAAAGTCATACAAGCATCAGCGGAAGCAGTAGATATCTGAATACAGATATAAAAGTAAAACAGATAGGCCTTAAAAAGGCGGGGCAAAACAAAACACTAGATCAAAAAGGCACAGGCCTCCTGCCTGGGAGCCTCCTATCTACTCCTGGTCGTCGGCGGTCTCCACGTAGTAGTAGGCTCCTTCAGAAGTGTAGTAGTAGTCGTCGGCTGGGGCGGCTGGCTCCGGGGCTCCGCCATCTGGTCGCAGTAATCGGGTATGGGGAAAAAGGGAAGCAAAGCAACCGTGAGTACTCATCCAAAGTACTCGCAAGACTGACATCAGATCTAAACTACATATGCATCGGTATCAAAGAAAGGCTGTGTATGTGGACTAGACTGCAGAATGCCAGAATAGAGAGAGAGCCTAGCCTAACGAAGACTAGCATCTTCAGCGGTCTTGCAGCATAAGAAGAGTACAAATTAGTACAAAATTAAAGTAGCAAGCATGTTGTAGCAAAGCCTAGAGATCCTTCCTCGACTCCCTGTGAGAAAGCGATCCCGGAGCTTCCAATTAATTAAAGTATCCAGTTCAAGTAGTAGTAGATCGGGATACCACACTGAGCATCCTGTTACCGTGGACACGGCTATTCGAATAGATAATCTTCCCTGCAGGGGTGCACTACTGTTACCCAACACGCTCGATTAACTCTGGCCGGACACACTTTCCTGGGTCATGCCCGGCCTCGGCTGATTGACACACCGCAGCCCTACCTAGAGCTCAGCAGAGAGGTCCCCGCCGGTCTACATCCTAAGCGCTCAGGGGTCTTGGGCCATCGCCCTGTGCACTCCGGGTCGTTGTGTGCAGGGTGGATACCAGCGCCAACGGCACGATCCGACCCGGCCACAAGGCGGAACTGGACATCTGATAGAGCTTTCGGCTGATACATACGGCGCCGAGGGCCCCATAAACCATTATCCCGTGTGGTGGTAGTGCGTATAGGCCAGTGGCCAACTCAGATCAATACCCAAATCCGTTAGCGAATTATTACGAGCTCGCGGTGACGATCAGTACTCCTGTCGCCCCGTCTCGAGGAAATGCAACAAGGGTCAGGCCCATCCCTCTCTAGGGCGGTCTCTGCCTGCCCGGCCACGCCTTGTAATTATCTCGCGGGTACCCTCCAAGTCAACCTGACTTCCCAGGGGACTGTCGGGAACTCAGGTCCACCTCTACCGGGGTGGTACCGCCTGTCCCTTCAGTCCCGCAATAACAGTACAAGGGGGCAACAGTTAAAGGTAACCGTGTGTCCGTAACATCAAGAGGGTAATCCGAGGAATCACCCTCGATGGATTCCCACTCGATGCTACCGTCAAGGTGAACCCGGAGGAATCACCCTCGATGGATTCACACCTGAGGGGTTGCACGACAGAAGCTTGACCGGAGGTGGTGGAAGAGGAATCACCCTCGTATCCCACAACTGACTAGCTGTACCACAGAGGCATATCAGGAGTGAGATAAGAGGTATCACCCTCGGCACTCGAGGATAACTCTATGGAGTCGAACAACTTAGGGGTGTGCAGTGATGTGCTAGTCTCAGCCCGTCGACAACATCAACCGGGGCACAGGTAACTAAGCGGGGCATCTAGAACGAGAAAAGGGGCCACAGATGGTTCATCAACCAACCTATACTAAGCAGTTCGGATAGCAGGCAGGTATCAATAACAGTTACAAAAACAGGCTATGCATCAGAATTAGGATCAATCAAAAGCAGTAGCAAAATCTAATGCAAGCAGGAAGGAGAAAGAATAGGTGATATAGGCATGCGTCAAGGGGGGTTGCTTGCCTGGTTGCTCTGCGGCAAAAGAGGGGTCGTCGACGGAGTAGCAGTCCTCGGGGGCAGCGTCGGTCTCGATGTCTAACGGAAGAGAAGAGGGGGAAGAAACAATAAATAAAAGCAAACCATAGCAACACGATGCATGGCATGGCAAAATGCAGCGTTGGGGGTGAGCTAATGCATCTCTAAACCATTTTAGTTATTTAGGATTTAAGTTGGAATTATTAACCGGTATGTATGCACTATTCATCTACCGGAAACACACGAAAAGTTGTGGGTTCACCTACGTAGAGGGTCCCGACATGAAAACAGATGGCACGATCGGATTCATTGGATTTTTTTGATCAACTTTCATGTAGAAAGTTTTTCGATCCGAGCTACGGATTATTTTCTATGAGTTTTCAAAGATTTAAACTATTTTCTGAAATTTCTGGAATTATTATATTTAACAAATTCGAATTATCCAGAATAGTGCCTGATGACGTAAGCATGACGTCAGGATGACATCATCCAGTCAACTGAGCTGACCAGGGTCAAACCTGACCAGTGGGTCCCACTGGTCAGTGACTCTGGGCTGATTAGAGGTCAATCTAACTAACAAAAGTTAATTAGCGAGTGGGCCCGGCCTGTCAGTGACCTAATTAACTAACAGAGTTAACTTAATTAACCGCTAACAGTGATTAAGTCAGCGGGCCCACATGTCAGCGGCATTAGTGAACAGTAGCCCGCATTGACTAAAGTCAACGGGGTCAACCGGCGGCCAGGGGCCCACTGGCAGCGACTCTGGGCGGGCCCCATGCCTTGCCATGTAGTCGGCCGGCGCCGGAGCTGCGCCAGCGAGCTCCAGCCGCGACGGAAACCCGCTGTGGTGGACCAAATCGCGCGGTTTTGGGCTCTTTCGAACGAGCAAAGATCGCCGCATCCAAACGAGCTAGTGCGAGGCCTGGGGGGCGACCGGAAGTGGCCGGACAGCGAGGTACCGCGGCGGCCGGAGCGCGGCAAAGCTTCGAGCTAGCTAGGGGAGGAATGCGTGGCTCGGGATAGGAGCGGAGGGAGGTGGTGGCTCACCGAGCGGCTCAGGAAGGCCCGTGGAAGCATAGGAGCGCAGCAGAGCGGATCGACGCCGGCGACGTCGCGGTGGCCGGAGATAGGGACGAAGGTGGAACGGCAGCGGCAGGGCTCCCCGGCTCCAACCAGTGGTAGGGGAGGAAGAGGCGGAGGTCGGCGGGCCTCCTGGACAGCACGGGAGGGTGGAACGGCGCCGGTGGCCGCGGATCGACGGAGACACGGCGGCGGCCGCGCTCGGGCAAGCTCCCGAACGAGAGGGAGAGAGCGAGGGGAGGAAATGGAGGGGAGGGCCGATGCGTCCGGGGTCGCGGGTGATCCTTATCCCCTCCTCTCACCAGCTCCGTCGCCGTGGCAAGCACTGGACGACGCCGTACGCGCGTCGGACGCGGGCAAGGTGACACGGCGGGCGGGAGCAGGTGGACGAACAGGAGTGGGCTGGGCCTGCTCCTGCGGCCTAAGGCCCAGTGAGCAGTGCCATTTTTCCTTTTCTTTTATTTCTTTTTCTGTTTTCCCTTTTTCATTTATGTCTGGGATTATTTAGACCCACTAAATGAGTTTTGTAAAATATGTAACTGGTCACCTATTTAACCTTGCATTATTAGACAATGTCACAAAAAGTTTGGTGGGTGTTGGACTTTGTTTAAATTTTGGTCAAATGGAAATGCATTAAATGAATGGTTTTACCTACTGTTTTTGGTTGTTATGGTCAATTTGGGAATTTAAATAATGTTGATTTTATTTTTATAATTGCTCTGAGATTATATGCAACATCATGAACATTTTTATACTACTGTTTGGATAACTTTTAATTTTGACTTTATTCTAAAATTTGAATTTCAAGTTGGATTATTCTTAATTGTTATTTATAGGGCCTAATGATGATGACTTGGCATGACTAATTAACATAATTACTATTTGGTAATCTGGGGATGTCACAAATCTCCCCCACTACAAGAAATCTCGTCCCGAGATTTAAGAGGTGGAAGTAGGGGCATCTTCGGGATCAAGGATGTACAGGAGTCAGGTTTTGATCCTGTGGAACTGTGGTTAGTGTGGATTAATTGTAGGAAGGGCGGTGACATCTTGCACGGTCATAATAGTAAGGCACGACAGAGGATAGTTGTCAGCTATGTTGGCAACTACATCGCTACCAAGGGCGGGGAACGAAGAGAACCATTTTCCTGCTCGTTAAAACGAGGCGGACCAATAGGCAAGGTTCTCGTCCATCGGTGGTTACCGGAATGTCATCAACAATAGTGACAAGGTTTTATTTGGGGGTGTGAATTTAAGTAGGGAATTATCACTGCTCAGATAAAGACAGATTACCAGAAAGGTTAAACAGACCAATGGAAAAGAAAATGTGATGATCAGATTAAACAGACCAATGGGAAGGATTAGTTGCAGACAATCCTGCTCTCCGGGTGGATATGATCACGAGATCCTAATGTTAGAGTCAGCAAAATCATTTAACCCAAAAAGGAGGGAGATTAGAGCCCCAGAGTATGGAAGAGGAATAAAAGATCCTAATACCACCCATTGGCGACGTGGGCCCGTAAGCCACACAACCATGTTAGTAAAGCAGTTTTGCAAAGACTAGACTCAACTTCGGCCAAGGAGTTGGAAAGGGGCTTCCTACAGACAGTTGGCTCTGATACCAACTTGTGACGCCCCCGACTTAATCGTGCGCTAATCATAAATGCAAATGCACACGATCAAGCCTAGGGACTCACTTGAAGATATCACAACACAACTCTACACAAAATAAAATAATACAAGCTTTATATTACAAGCCAGGGGCCTCGAGGGCTCGAATACATAAGCTCGAAGTCATACAAGCATCAGCGGAAGCATTAGATATCTGAGTACAGATATAAAAGTAAAATAGATAGGCCTTAGAAAGGATGGGCAAAACAAAACACTGGATCAAAAAGGCACAGGCCTCCTGCCTGGGAGCCTCCTATCTACTCCTGGTCGTCGGCGGTCTCCACGTAGTAGTAGGCTCCTTCAGAAGTGTAGTAGTAGTCGTCGGCTGGGGTGGCTGGCTCCGGGGCTAGGCCATCTGGTCGTAGCAATCGGGTATGGGGAAAAAGGGAAGCAAAGCAACCGTGAGTACTCATCCAAAGTACTCGCAAGACTAACATCAGACCTAGACTACATATGGATCGCTATCAAAGAAAGGTTGTATATGTGGACTAGACTGCAGAATGCCAGAATAGAGAGAGAGCCTAGCCTAAGGAAGACTAGCATCTTCAGCGGTCTTGCAACATAAGAAGAGTACAGATTAGTACATAATTAAAGTAGCAAGCATGTTGTAGCAAAGCCTAGAGATCCTTCCTCGACTCCCTGCGAGAAAGCGATCCCGGAGCTTCCAATTAATTAAAGTATCCAGTTCAAGTAGTAGTAGATCGGGATACCACACTGAGCGTCCTGTTACCATGGACACGGCTATTCGAATAGATAATCTTCCCTGCAGGGGTGCACTACTGTTACCCAACACACTCGATTAACCCTAGCCGGACACACTTTCCTGGGTCATGCCCGGCCTCGGCTGATCGACACACCACAGCCCTACCTAGAGCTCAGCAGAGAGGTCCCCGCCGTTCTACATCCTAAGCGCTCAGGGGTCTTGGGCCATCGCCCTGTGCACTCTGGGTCGTTGTGCGCAGGGTGGATACCAGCGCCAACGGCACGATCCGACCCGGCCACAAGGCTGAACTAGACATCTGACAGAGCTTTCGGCTGACACATACGGCGCCGAGGGCCCCATAAACCATTATCCCGCCTGGTGGTAGTGCGCATAGGCCAGTGGCCAACTCAGATAAATACCCAAATCTGTTAGCGAATTATTAGGAGCTCGCGGTGACGATCAGTACTCCTGTCGCCCCGTCTCGAGGAAGTGCAACAAGGGTCAGGCCCATCCCTCTCTAGGGCGGTCTCTGCCTGCCCGGCCGCGCCTCGTAATTATCTCGCGGGTACCCTCCAAGTCAACGCGACTTCCCAGGGGACTGTCGGGAACTCAGGTCCACCTCTACCGGGGTGGTACCGCCTGTCCCTTCAGTCCCGCAATAACAGTACAAGGGGGCAACAGTTAAAGGTAACCGTGTGTCCGTAACATCAAGAGGGTAATCCGAGGAATCACCCTCGATGGATTCCCACTCGATGCTACCGTCAAGGTGAACCCGGAGGAATCACCCACAATGGATTCACACTTGAGGGGTTGCACGACAGAAGCTTCACCGGAGGTGGTGGAAGAGGAATCACCCTCGTATCCCACAACCGACTAGCTGTACCATAGAGGCATATCAGGAGTGAGATAAGAGGTATCACCCTCGGCACTCGAGGATAACTTTGTGGAGTCGAACAACTTAGGGGTGTGCAGTGATGTGTTGGTCTCAGCCCGTCGATCACATCAACCGGGGCACAGGTAACTAAGCGGGGCATCTAGAAGGAGAAAAGGGGCCACAGATGGTTCATCAACCAACCTATACTAAGCAGTTCGGATAGCAGGAATGTATCAATAACAGTTACAAAAATAGGCTATGCATCAGAATTAGGATCAATCAAAAGCAGTAGCAAAATCTAAGCCAAGCAGGAGGGAGAAAGAATAGGTGATATAGGCATGTGTCAAGGGGGGTTGCTTGCCTGGTTGCTCTGCGGCAAAAGAGGGGTCGTCGACGGAGTAGCAGTCCTCGGGGACAGCGTCGGTCTCGGTGTCTAACGGAAGAGAAGAGGGGGAAGAAACAATAATTAAAAGCAAACCATATCAACACGATGCATGGCATGGCAAAATACAGCGTTGGGGGTGAGCTAATGCATCTCTAAACCATTTTAGTTATTTAGGATTTAAGTTGGAATTATTAACCGGTATGTATGCACTATTCATCTACCGGAAACACACGAAAAGTTGCGGGTTCACCTACGTAGAGGGTCCCGACATGAAAACAGATGGCACGATCGGATTCGTTGGATTTTTCTGATCAACTTTCATGTAGAAAGTTTTTCGATCCGAGCTACGGTTTATTTTCTATGAATTTTCAAAGATTTAAACTATTTTCTGAAATTTCTGGAATTATTATATTTAACTAATTCGAATTATCCAAAATAGTGCCTGATGACGTAAGCATGACGTCATCCAGTCAACTGAGCTGACCAGTGGGTCCCACTGGTCAGTGACTCTGGGCTGATTAGAGGTCAATCTAACTAACAGAAGTTAATTAGCGAGTGGGCCCGGCCTGTCAGTGACCTAATTAACTAACAGAGTTAACTTAATTAACCGCTAACAGTGATTAACTCAGCGGTCCCACATGTCAGCGGCATTAGTGAAAGTAACCCGCGTTGACTAAAGTCAACGGGATCAAACGGCGGCCAGGGGCCCACTAGCAGCGACTCTGGGCGGGCCCCACGCCTTGCCACGTAGTCGGCCGGCGCCGGAGCTGCTCCGGCGAGCTCCAGCCGCGGCGGCGAAGCACGGCGAGCAGCGGAAAACCGCTGTGGTGGACCAAATCGCGCGGTTTTGGGCTCTTTCGAACGAGCGAAGGTCGCCGCATCCAAACGAGCTAGTGCGAGGCCTCGGGGGCGACCGGAAGTGGCCGGACGGCGAGGTACAGCAGCGGCCGGAGCGCGGCAAAGCTTCGAGCTAGCTTGGGGAGGAATGCGCGGCTCGGGATGGGAGCGGAGGGAGGTGGTGGCTCACCGAGCGGCTCAGGAAGGCCCGTGGAAGCTCAGGAGCGCAGAAGAGCGGATCGACGCCGGCGACGTCGCAGTGGCCGGAGATAGGGACGAAGGCGGAACGGCAGCGGCAGGGCTCCCCGGCTCCAACCAGTGGTCGAGGAGGAAGAGGCGGAGGTCGGCGGGCCTCCTGGACAGCACGGGAGGGTGGAACGGCGCCGGTGGCTGCGGATCGACGGAGACACAGCAGTGGCCGCGCTCGGGCAAGCTCTCGAACGAGAAGGAGAGAGTGAGGGAAGGAAATGGAGGGGGGGCGATGTGTCCGGTTTCGCGGGTGATCCTTATCCCCTCATCTCACCATCTCCGTCGCCGTGGCAAGCGGTGGATGGCGCCGTACGCGCGCCGGACGCGGGCGAGGCGACACGGCGGGCGGGAGCAGGTGGACGAACAGGAGTGGGCTAGGCCTGCTCCTGTGGCCTAAGGCCGAGTGAGCAGTGCCATTTTTCCTTTTCTTTTATTTCTTTTTCTGTTTTCCCTTTTTCATTTCTGTCTTGGATCATTTAGAGCCACTAAATGAGTTTTGTAAAATATGTAACTGGTCACCTATTTAACCTTGCATTATTAGACAATGCCACAAAAAGTTTGGTGGGTGTTGGACTTTGTTTAAATTTTTGTCAAATGGAAATGCATTAAATGAATGGTTTTAGCTACTGTTTTTGGTTGTTATGGTCAATTTGGGAATTTAAATAATGTTGATTTTATTTTTATAATTGCTCTGAGATTATATGCAACATCATGAACATTTTTATTCTACTGTTTGGATAACTTTTAATTTTGACTTTATTCTAAAATTTGAATTTCAAGTTGGATTATTCTTAATTGTTTTTTATAGGGCCTAATGATGATGACTTGGCATGACTAATTAACATAATTACTATTTGGTAATCTGGGGATGTCACATCTACTGTACTGCATCTCCCTTCCACTTCAGGGAATTACCAATGCAGCTCCCAAGTAGCAAAGGCAAGTTCACTTTGATCATATTTGGAATACCTATGAATTTTATTGCATTAGTGTCACTTTTCCTCTTGCATCCAATAGGAATATTGAAACTTGTAGCCTGGGTAGAATCATGAGGTAGGAACCCATGCCCTTGTCACCAATCCCCGGGAATCGTTGTTATGTTAGTTGCAGCTATGCTTTAGTAGACGGGGATTGGTATGAGTGTTTCATGTGAGATGTGAGGGTGATAATAACATCTGGAGCAACCTCAAGACTACAAGACTTCAAGATTTCAACAGACCTCTGGGTGGACTACTTGCAAGAAGAGGGGATCCTAGGGATTGACTAGTGATCACCCGGTTCTACGGACTCAAGAGGGGGTCCTAGGGATTGACTAGTGATCACCCAGTGCTACAGACTCAAGAGGGGATCCTGGGGGTTGACCAGTGATTACCCGGGGATCATAGGGATTGACTAGTGATCACCCAGTTTTACCCGGGGATCATAGGGATTGACTAGTGATCACCCAGTTTTACCAGGGGATCCAGGGGATTGACCAGTGATCACCCAGCTTTATGGAAGGCCACCCAGGCTCAAAGAGATTGATGGATCTTTCAAGACCAGAAGCTTCCGTGTGCAACTGCAAGCTATTATGGGATCTAGCATAGTCGAGTACTTTGGAAAGACTGTGTCTCGGTCATCCTGTTCTCGAACACCAGGTAGTGCGAGGACTTCAGAGGAGGTGATTGAGTCTTGTGGGAAAAGTGCGCAAACCTCTGCAGAGTGTTAAAACCTAATCGATTAGCCGTGTCCCCGGTTACGGACAATGTGAGCGACTGGAATTGGATTGTCTGGATATTCTCGACACTATTAATAATAATGAGTGGGTTTATTAATAATTTGGGATATGAGAATTGGTTGGCAGAACCATCTTATTAACCACCAACTTTTGTAGTAATATTTCTTTCCTTTCCTTTGTTGTAGGGAAAAACTAGCTTTTATGCAAAACTTAGACTTAGAGCTACCACAGCCATAATGCATATAGAATAGACTTTTCATCTGCTTCTTATTGTGATCTTGCCGGTACATTCAATGTACTGACCTACACGGCTGCAACGTATTTTGTTGCGGATATTTTCTACGACGAGTAAGAGACGATATAGGGTTACGATCTACACTCAACTTGCCGTTGGCGTTCATGGGACTCCACACCCTAATTTATTGTTTCCGCTGTGATATACATAAGGTATACTCTGGATCTACGGTATTTATTTTACATGTGATGTTATGGTATTTCATCGAAGTACTGTGTGTGCCAGCATATTGATCCAGGGATGGCACAGAAAGCACAGAGACTTGACCGTATTGGGATGGGTCGCTACAGAGATGGTATCAGAGCACATGTTGACTGTAGGATGTGACCCTAGAAACTGGAAAGCCCCTAGGACAGGATATCTCCAAAACTTTATTTTCAAAAAGACCCTTTATTTCTCGTCTTCTGTGATTTTATCAAATAGTCCCTCTTACCTCAAATAGTTAGAATATACCCTTTTCCCTCTTGACCACACGGAGAATCGACTAACGATCACATCAGAGCAAAAGGATTTCATCATGTAGAATTGCCGCTACAACAGTTGAAGACTCCGAAGACCCTGAAGAAACCCCAATGTTATTATGACCATTAGAAGACCAAACCCCTGTTGTATACTCACGTTAGATACGATGATTTGTGAGCTGTCATTTGTGTGTGTTTTCCGACAGCCACAAATAAAACATATTTTTAAAACTATATTGTTTGTATGGGTATCTTTCTCCCTCTCTCTCACTCCAACCTTACCTCATCGCTACTAAACCCACCAGATGCCGCCGAGACGTGACAATTCCAGGAGTGGCTCAGGAAGCAATGGGCCCAGCATAGAATAGTTGCTCTAGATCCAGAACCAGATGTTGCAGCTCCTGATGCAGAACTAGAACCAGAACAACAACAACCCGCCACCCCAAGTTGATAGCCTTACCCGTTTCCTGAGGTTGAACCCACCAGTGTTCTCAAGCAGCACGGAGCCGATTGTTGCTGATGCCTGTCTCCACAAAATTGGAAGGGAGCTGCCCACAGCCGGATGCAATGATGCAGAGAAGGTGAGGTTTGCCGCTCACCAATTGGATGAACCAGCAGCTTCATGGTGGGAGAATTACACCACCACATACCCCATGACAAATGTGACTTGGGGTCAGTTCCAACAAGCTTTCCGCACCGCACATGTTTCAGCTGGAGCCATGAGTCTGAAGAAGAGGGAATTCCACAACCTACGCCAAGGAAGCCATACTATAGCATAGTATGTGGACGAGTTCAGCCAGCTAGCTCGTTATGCTCCAGGAGACATAGCCACAGATGCCGATAAACAAGAGAAGTTCCTGGAGGGACTGAACTATGAGCTGGGAATGCAGTTGGTCATGGCTACCTGTAATAACTATCAAGAATTGGTTGACAAGGCTATCATGCTTGAAGGCAAACAGCAGCAGATGGAGCACCGCCAGAGGAAGTACGGACAGGGAAGGTATAACTCTGGAGTTCAGTAGAAACCCCACTACACCCCGTACTCAGGAAATACTAGATCAAGACCCAATAAGCTTGGAGTACACAACCATCAGAACCATGGAAGTCATTCTCAGCACGGTAGCATTGGACACCACCCCAGTGGCCACAGTCATGACAGTGGAACTGGAGGAATTGGAAGCCAGCATCATCCCAACCCAGCTGCACCAACAAGGAAGGACAAGAGTCATATTACTTGTTTTGAGTGCAAGAACACTGGACATTATGCCAATGATTGCCCAGAAAAGAAGCAAAGAACCCAAGGAATGTATGGAGGCACAAGGAAACCCAGGGAATTGTCGGAAGTTAATTGTTTTCATTGCAATGCTGCAGGACATTATGCCATTGACTGTCCAGAACCCAAGGAAGCTGGAGCTGAGTAGCTGAGATTTTAATATTGGTAATAAATGTAGTAGGAAGCACTCTTACTTTTATGAGGATATGGAGTTGAATTTTGTAATGGAAGTCTTGAGGATTTTAATGAATTCATGAATCAATAAAATTAATGTGTCATGATTTCATATGTTGAATTGCATGAGTTGTTACACTATAAACAAAGATTTTGACCATTTTTGAGGATATGAGAAATATGGTCTATAGATGGATTTGTGCATTATGTTTTAAGGGTGGTAATACCCTGTGTGAACACTAGATCAATGGAAAGGAAAATGTTGTTCCATAGGGTGGAGTTTGGACAAAATAAGTTGGAGTTTTGTTTTCGTTATGATAGTTACCCAAAAGTATGAAGGAATGAAGTATTATTGGATTTAAAGGAATGTTGGAATATGGAACAACCGTCACTCTGAGGATGAATTAAAGCTGTACAAGTATTAAAGTGGGCCCATACCCCACAGGCCCAGGAGTTATTAAGGATCAAGCACTACCTTGTTGAAGGAAGCAATTTGGAAGAAGCTGTGATTTGATCAGCAAACATTTTCATAGGAGGTTACGTAAAACCCCGAGAGTTGTGAAGAAACGGTAGATGTTTGTTTGGCTTGCAGAATCGATGGATTTGTCCGAAC
Source organism: Elymus sibiricus (assembly GCA_039707655.1). Lineage (NCBI taxonomy): Eukaryota > Viridiplantae > Streptophyta > Magnoliopsida > Poales > Poaceae > Elymus > Elymus sibiricus. The sequence continues at coordinate 111,753,392 of CM077670.1, forward strand.
GACGTTCGTGGACAAGAGATATTCTGCAATGCTGGTGAGAATGCCCGAGTGTATTAAACGAGATTCGCTAAACCTTATACAGAGTAATGATTTGGGTGCGACATGGCTTGGCCACCATGACGACTTCCTCTTATCATTCACTCTCGCTATTTGGTATGGAAAATCTGGAGTGACTTACCTATAGTAGAGAGACGACGATCGTTGAAACCTTGTTTGAGCCTTAGAATGGTATGTTAAGAAACCCTGGTACCAGGCAGTGGTTGCCAAACGTAGGTTATACGGTGAGATTTTGCCCAGACCCTTTTACTGCAGGAGAAACCATTATTTGTTGACCACCATGAGATTAACGACCGTTGTTTAGTATTGGCGTCAAACCTGTCAAGCCCCGGAAGAACTTATGCAAGGACTCAAGATTTTATGAGAAGACAGATTTTTTCCAGGAAAGAAGTACCTGAGTTTTGATGGAACTGTAACCATGATTTTAAGTGTGCTAGCACCCCAGACCTTTCTGATCAATGGATTTGCTAGAAGACCCCAAACCCTAACCCTTTTCTTGCTAGCCTCTCCGAATCTCGAGGACGAGGTTCATTTTAAGTGTGGTAGGTTTGTAACATCCCAAAACTCTACATTTTGGAATGTTAAATTAATTAAGTAATTATGATTGATTGTTTGATTGATTAACTGAAAGTGAGTGAAATTTGAAACTTTTGGAATATTCAATTGAATATTAAATGAGAGGGAATAAAAGGACTTTCCCAAATATTCATTTTGATATTTAATTGGATCTTATTTGAATTTTACTACTGAAAACAAATCCAACTCAATCTATATTGAGAGAAGGTAATATGACTCCTTCAAACGAAATGAGTTGGAAATGTTTTAAATAAATAATTTGGATTTTAATTTTGGATTTATTCAAATACCTTTTTCCACTCAAGTAAAAAAAATATGAGAGAAGGTAACATGACTTCTTCATTATAAAAATAATTGGAAAAGTATTTGAATGCCATTTGAAATTTTAAAGTTCATTTGAGGATTAATTTTTAACACTCAAATTAACTTATTTGCAAAAATGTTATTTTCAAAAATTGCTTTTTAGGCAAGAGAAAAAGTTCACAGTATTCCATATATGCCCAAGGAATTATGTGAATTTTTATACTTTTTTCTGAGGTTTATTTGCACGGATTAGGTCCCTTTTTGCATCTCTGTTTTATAAAAAAAATATGCTCCAGGCCGAGCGCACACCAGTCGGCCCACTTCCATTTTTGGCCCACGGCCCCTTCAGTTTTTTCTTCTTCTTTCGAATCGGTGCTGGCAACCCTCAGCCATCCGATTAAATGAAGATCCGACGGCCCTCCCGCGCTCTCTCTTTTCTCTCTCTTTTCTCTCTCTTTCTCTCTCCCCTCAGTCACCGACATGCGGGTCCTGCGCCGTCTTCTTCTTCCCCACGCGAACAGAGTCGGCCATGGACACACCTGAGCTCCGCCTCGCCGTTCAAACTCTCCTCGAGTCTATCTCCGTGTTTGCCCCTCGCCCACGAAGGCCCTCCTATATATAGCCGAGGTACCGGCCTCGTTTTGCCCCAAAATCCCATGCCCGAGCCCCTTTTCCATCGCTCGTTCCAATCTTGCCAGAGTTCACGAGCTTCACCGGAGCTCCGCTGCTTTGCTCGCCTCCCCACGCCACTGCTAGCCACCGCTGCCACCACCATCGTCTTCGCCACCCCGCGCCAAGCCTCCCCGTGCCTTCGCCCGACGCCAGAGGACCCCGGAGCCGCCGCCCCCTTCGCATCCGACGCCGCCGCGGTCTTCTTCTCCAGCAACGATGACCCCCGCCCTCCGGTAAGCCCCGGTCCCTCTCCCTCCGCCCGATCGTCTATCTATGGCATAGATTAGATCCAATTAGATCGGTTAGGTTTTATTATTTTTTGTTTTAGATCGGTTTGATTTATTTTCCGGTTTAGCTCAAACTGAATCGGCCGATTTATCTTCTATAAACCACCGTCACCGCGTGAAATACCTAAGCTTCGGCCACCTACCGCTTTTCTCTGCTACCAGCCAATGCGAGCCTGCCACGTGGCACTTCTGCCACGATCGACCGAAACATAACTGTTTCAAATTCATAATTCGTTCTGATTTTTCTTTTACCATATCTTTAGATCTACAAGTCCAATTTCATTGATTCTTTTTCCTACTGGTTCATAAAAATCCCATCTATCTAGATGACCCAACAAAAAATATTTTTGACAATTTAAAATTTCAATTAGATCAGATTCAAATTTGAACTTCAATAGGCCATAACTTGAGTTTTGTAACTCCGTTTTAGTTGATTCTTTTTGCAAATTGAAGCTCATGACATGTACTTTCTGTAGAAACCTTAAACACATAATTTTTCTACTGTTAAAAATATGTTTTTGTCCAGAAACATTATTTGATTCTTTTTGGAGTTTCGTAAGTCTTTTATTTGGTTTGTTTTTGGATCTTTGAGTGATTGCTTATGTGTGGTTATATTTGTTTGCTTACGATAGATTGCCTGGAGTGTGACGAGTAGAATTATCAGGAATTTGAGTGCGACGAATCTTCATCAACAGTACAAGGCAAGTTCACTTTGATCATATTTTGAATACCTATGAATTTTATTGCATTAGTGTCACTTTTCCTCTTGCATCCAATAGGAATATTGAAACTTGTAGCCTGACTAGAATCATGAGGTAGGAACCCATGCCCGTGTCACCAATCCCCGGGAATCGTTGTTAAGTTAGTTGCAGCTATGCTTTAGTAGACGGGGATTGGTATGAGTGTTTCATGTGAGATGTGAGGGTGATAATAACATCTAGAGCAACCTCAAGACTACAAGATTTCAACACACCTCTGGGTGGACTCCTTGCAAGAAGAGGGGATCCTAGGGATTGACTAGTGATCACCCGGTTCTACGGACTAAAGAGGGGATTTTAGGGATTGACTAGTGATCACCCAGTGCTACAAACTCAAGAGCGGATCCTGGGGGTTGACCAGTGATTGCCCGGGGATCATATGGATTGACTAGTGATCACCCAGTTTTACCCGGGGATCATAGGGATTGACTAGTGATCACCCAGTTTTACCAGGGGATCCGGGGGATTGACCAGTGATCACCCAGCTTTACAGAAGGCCACCCAGGCTCAAAGAGATTGATGGATCTTTCAAGACCAGAAGCTTCCGTGTGCACCCGCAAGCTATTATGGGCTCTAGCATAGTCGAGTACTTTGGAAAGACTGTGTCTCGGTCATCCTGTTCTAAAAAACCAGGCAGTGCGAGGACTTCAAAGGAGGCGATCGAGACTTGCAGGAAAAGTGCGCAAACCTCTGCAGAGTGTTAAAACCTAATCGATTAGCCGTGTCCCCGGTTACGGACAATGTGAGCGACTGGAATTGGATTGTCTGGATATTCTTGACACTATTAATAATAATGAGTGGGTTTATTAATAATTTGGGAGATGAGAATTGGTTGGCGGAACCATCTCATTAACCACCAACTTTTGTAGTAATATTTCTTTCCACTCCTTTGTTGTAGGGAAAAACTAGCTTTTATGCAAAACTCAGACTTAGAGCTACCACAGCCATAATGCATATAGAATAGACTTTTCATCTGCTTCTTATTGTGATCTTGCTGGTACATTCAATGTACTGACCTACACGGCTGCAACGTATTATGTTGCAGATATTTTCTACGACGAGTAAGAGACGATATAGGGTTACGATCTACACTCAACTTGCCGTTGGCGTTCATGGGACTCCACACCCTTATTTATTGTTTCTGCTATGATATACATAAGGTATACTCTGGATCTACGGTATTTATTATACATGTGATGTTATGGTATTTCATCGAAGTACAGTGTGTGCCAGCATACTGATCCAGGGATGGCACAAAAAGCAGAGAGACTTGACCGTATTGGGTCGGGTCGCTACAATGATTATGATAGTTGTCGCTCCTTAAGTTGGTCGCTTCTCAATCTATTTGCTAAAGTTGTTCCTGATGAGTCCACCATATCTACCTATCGCCGTCGTCATCATCAACCCTTCTTCATCAACAATTTCATGATGCTCACCACCGGGAGTGAGTAATTCCCCCGTAGGCTTGCTGGACGGTAATGGAGTTGGATGAGATTTGTCATGTAATCGAGTCAATTTGTTAGGGCTTGATCCCTAGTATCCACTATGTTCTGAGATTGATGTTGCCATGACTTTGCTATGCTTAATGTTTGTCACTAGGGCCTGATGTCTACTACACAACTTATTCTTGTAGACTCATGTTGGGCCTCCAAGCGCAGAGTTTTGTAGGACAGTAGCAATTTTCCCTCAAGTGGATGACCTAAGGTTTATCAATCCGTGGGAGGCGTAGGTTCAAGATGGTATCTCTCAAACAACCCTGCAACCAAATACAAGAAATCTCTTGTGTCCCCAACACACCCAATACAATGGTAATTTGTATAGGTGCACTAGTTCGGCGAAGAGATGGTGATAAAAGTGTAGTATGGATAGTAGATATAGGTTTTTGTAATCTAAAAATATAAAAACAGCAAGGTAGCAAGTAACAAAAGTGAGCACAAACGGTATTGCAATGCTTAAAAACAAGGCCTAGGGTTCATACTTTCACTAGTGCAATCTCTCAACAATGCTAACATAATTGGATCATATAACAATCCCTCAACGTGCGACAAAGAATCACTCCAAAGTTCCTATTAGCGAAGAACATAAGATAGAAATTGTTGTAGGGTACGAAACCACCTCAAAGTTATTCTTTCCAATCGATCTATTGAGCCATCCCTATAAGTGTCACGAACAGCCCTAGAGTTCGTACTAAAATAACACCATATGATACGCATCAACCAATTCTAATGTCACCTAGATACTCCAATGTCCCCACAAGTATCTGTGAGTTGATTATTCGATATGCATCAAACAACTTCAGATCATAATATTCAGCCCACACAAAGAACTTCAAAGAGTGCCCCAAGATTTCTACCGGAGAAAGTAGGATGAAAACGTGCATCAACCCCTATGCATAGATTACCCCAATGTCACCTTGGGAATCCGCGAGTTGAGTGCCAAAACATACATCAAGTGAATCAATATAATACCCCATTGTCACCACGGGTATTCATATGCAAGAAATACATCTAGTGTTCTCAAATTCATAAAAGTATTCAATCCGATAATAGTGAAACCTCAAAGGTAAAAACTCAATTCATCACAACGAGATAGAGAGGGGAAAAACACCATATGATCCAACTATATTAACAAAGCTCGCGGTACATCAAGATCGTGCCAAATCAAGAACACGAGAGAGAGAGATCAAACACATAGCTACTAGTACATACCCTCAGCCCCGAGGGTGAACTACTCCCTGCTCGTCATGGAGACCGCCAGGATGATGAAGATGGCCTCCGGTCATGATTCCTCCCTCTGGCAGGGTGCCGGAAAAGGGCTCCAGATGGGATCTCCTTGGTATAGAGGCTTGCGGCGGCATAAAAACTCATCTAGGTTAACTTTCGGGGGTTTCTGTATATATATGATATTTTGGCGTTGGAATCACGCGAAGAGGTGCCACAGGGGGCCCTGTGGCTCTTCTGCTGCTTCCCCAAAGCTTCCTGGGCCCATTTCCTTCCAGAAAATTTTTTCAAAAATTTTCGCTGCATTTGGACTTCATTTGATATGGATTTTCTAGAAAACCAAAAACAAGCAGAAAACAGCAACTGGCACTAGGTCAATATGTTAGTCCATGAAAATCATATAAAAGCCACATAAAAGTGCACCAAAATCATACAAAACTATAATAAACATGGCATGATTAATTCATAAATTATAGATACGTTGGAGACGTATCAGCATCCCCAAGCTTAATTTCTGCTCGTCCTCGAGTAGGTAAATGATAAAAGAAATAATTTATGAAGTGTGAATGCTAGCATAGTGCATAAGTTTGATCAATGATAATTTCAATCACTTTTCCTAGCATCATAACAGCAATTCTTTCTCATAAAACTCATCATAATAAAGTAGCAATCAATTCTCATGTTATCGTAACTATGCAATCTCTTGAAACTTTACAACCTATGTTCTTAGCCACCAAACAATTGCAATTCAACTTAATTTCAACAAAGTCTAAGTAAGAGCTCCACATACTCAATTATCATATAGTCCTCTATGATTGCTAGTACTCAAAGCATGTTTTTAGAACAAATGGCATCCATCGAACACAGAGAAAGATAGGGGCATAATTTTCGCCTCCCAACTCATTTATCATAGAGATAATTGTCAACAATAATAATTCATGATCAAATATATTTGACTGGCTATATGTGCCTGGATCTTTCCCCACCAAGTGATGCTTACCAACTAGAGAATAATTGAGGTTGAAATGCAAATGAATACTTATTGACTCTTGCATAAAAGTAAATACATAAAAATAAATGCATAAAAGTAAAAGATAGGCCCTTCGCAGAGGGAAGCAGAGGCTGTCATGCGCTTTTTATTTTTGGAGGCACAAGCCCTTAATGCAAAGGAACGTCACGTTATATTGCCCCTTGTGATAGCAACCTTTATTATGCAGTCCGTCGCTTTTATTTCTTTACCATCACAAGTTCGTACAATGCTTATTTTTCCTTACAATAAAAGATCATACATATTTTAGGAGCAATTTTTATTGCTTTTTGCGCCGATGACAACTTACTTGAAGGATCTTATTCAATCCATAGGTAGGTATGGTGGACACTCATGGCAAGAAACTGGGTTTAAGGGTTTTGGATGCACAAGTAGTATCTCTACTTAGTATGAATTTTTGGCTAGCAAAAGATCCTAAGCAAGCACCACATGTTGGAGGATCCATAACAATATAACTTCTATGCAAATATACCCAAACATAACTCATTACGTTGTCTTCCTTGTCCAACTTCAACTAATTTGCTCAAGTTTGAAAATAATTAATGGGTATTCACAATCGTAAAAGGTGTCCAAGATAATATATTTATATGTGAAAGTTCTCTTCCTTATACTAATCATTCATGAATTGCTTGTATGACCAATATCGTGATTGTCAAGCTTCAATAGATTTCACTTTCTAAACCCAATGTGAAACTACTACTAGGCATGATACAAGCATATGAAGCACATATAATTTCAACTTTATTATATTAAATTCTTTCACAATTTACTCATAGGATATAAGTGAAGCACAAGAGTAAATGACAAACTACTCCAAAAAGATATAAGTGAAGATCAAATGAGTAGCTAAGTAATTAAGTACCTATGTGAGGACTCTCTCTCATTTAAAAATTTCAGATCTTAAGTATTTTATTCAAAACAGCAAAGAAAACAAAATAAAATGACATTCCAAGAATATCACATCTCATGTGAAGAAGCAAAAACTAAGGGTCAACCAAGACTAACCAATAATTGTTGATGAAGAAAGGTGGGATGCCTACCGGGGCATCCCCAAGCTTAGATGCTTGAGACTTCTTCAAATATTAATTTGGGATGCCTTGGACATCCCCAAGCTTGAGCTCTTGTGTCTCCTTAATTCCTCTCATATCATGGCTTCTCCTAAATCCTTAAAAACTTCATCCACACAAAACTCAACAAGAACTCGTGAGATAGGTTAGTATAAATCAAGTCAAAACCTTAACATTCTCTACTGTAGAAAATTACTAAAATTATAATTAAACATTGCACACTAAATGCCTCTGCATATTTAATACTCCTATCCATAAATACAAACATTAAACAAGCAACATATGCAAACAATGCAACTATAACCGAAATCTGCCAAAACAGAACAGTCTGTAAAGGGGGAATAAGAATCCATACTTACCTAACTCCAAAAATTATGAAAAATTACCACGTGACAAAGAACTCATGCATGCTTGCTGTGTAAAAATTTCAGATTTTTATCATGTTCTGACTATTCAGTAATATTCTGGACATAACAGAAAACTTTCTGTTTTCAAACAGCAACATATAAACTTGCAAACTGAGCATGGTAAAGGCTATAATTGGTATTTTGTTGAATTAAAAGATAAAAAACATGATTATTGATAACTCAAAGCAAATATCAACAGAAGAAAATTATGCTCCAAGCAAAACTCATATTATGTGACGAATAAAAATATAGCTCCAAGTGAGGTTACCGATAGTGTTGAAGACGAAAGAGGGGATGCCTTCCGGGGCATCCCCAAGCTTAGTTGCTTGGCTATTCCTTGAATATTACCTTGGGGTGCCTTGGTAATCCCCAATATTAGGGTCTTGCCGCTCCTTATTCTCCTCATATCGGTGTCACACCCAAAACTTGAAAACTTCAATCACACAAAACTTAACGAAACTTCGTGAGATAGGTTAGTATGATAAAAATAAATCATCCACTTAGGTACTATCAAGACAAGATTCATAATTGTTCTCACATAATTCCTACTGTAGTCTATCATTTCCACAATTTATATTGCTCAATATAAGCTATGGAAACACTAAAACAAGCAAACTATGCATCGAAAATAGAATCTGTCAAAAACAGAACAGCATGTAGTAAGCGATTTAAAAACCATACTTTTGTACCTCAAAAAATTCTGAAAAATTAGTAAAACGTACCAAATTTGTAACCCAATAATCTGTAAAAATTTCAGAATTTTTTCACGCTCCAGTACAGAATAGAAATTCCAGCACTGGACACAAAAGTTTATGTTTTTGCACATAATCAAATCAACAAGCATCCACACTATCCCAAAGGCTTTACTTGGCACATTATTGAAAGAAAACATATAAAACATGATTAATACAGTAGATTAATCATGTTAACACAATAAAAACAGTAGGTATAAATATTGGGTTGTCTCCCAACAAGCGCTTTTCTTTAATGCCTTTTTAGCTAGGCATGATGATTTCAATGATGCTCACATAAAAGTAAAGAATTGAAACACAAAGAGAGCATCATGAAGCATATGACTAGCACATTTAAGCCTAACCCACTTCCTATGCATAGGGATTTTGTGAGCAAATATTTTATGGGAGCAAGAATCAACTAGCATAGGAAGGCAAAACAAGCATGACTTCAAAACTTTCAACATAAAGAAAGGAAACTTGATATTATTGCAATATGTAAAAGCATATGTTCCTCTCTCATAGTAATTTTCAGTAGCATCATGAATGAATTCAACAATATAACTATCACATAAATCATTCTTTTCATGATACTTAAGCATAGAATTTTTATTACTCTCCACACAAGCAATTTTCCTCTCATTCATAATAGTGGGAGCAAACTCAACAAAATAACTATGATGAGATACTTGATTGGCATAATCCAATTGAAAATTAAAATCATGATGACAAGTTTCATAGTTATCATTATTATTTATGGCATACATGTCATCACAATAATCATCATAGATAGCAACTTTGTTATCATAGTCAATTGAAACCTCTTCAAAATAGTGGAATCATCATTAAATAAAGTTGTGACCTCTCCAAATCCACTTTTATCAATATAATCATCATAAATAGGAGGCATGCAATCATCATAATAAATTTTATCATCAAAACTTGGGGGACTAAAAATATCATCTTCATCAAACATAGCATCCCCAAGCTTATGGCTTTGCATATCATTAGCATCATGGATATTCAAAGAATTCATACTAGTTTCATTGCAAACATGCTCATCATTCAAAGATTTTATGCCAAATATTTTATTGAATTCTTCTTCTATCAATTGAGCACAATTTTCCGATCCATCATTTTCACGAAAGACATGATAAAGACGAAGAATATGAGGCAACCTCAATTCCATATATTTTTAGTTTTCTTTTATAAGCCAAACTAGTGATAAAACAAGAAACTATAAGATTCAATTGCAAGATCTAAAGATATACCTTCAAGCACTCACCCCCCCCCCGGCAACGGCGCCAGAAAAGAGCTTGATGTCTACTACACAACGTATTCTTGTAGACTCGTATTGGGCCTCCAAGCGCAGAGTTTTGTAGGACAGTAGCAATTTTCCCTCAAGTGGATGACCTAAGGTTTATCAATCCGTGGGAGGCGTAGGTTGAAGATGGTATCTCTCAAACAACCCTGCAACCAAATACAAGAAATCTCTTGTGTCCCCAACACACCCAATACAATGGTAAATTGTATAGGTGCACTAGTTCGGTGAAGAGATGGTGATAAAAGTGTAGTATGGATAGTAGATATAGGTTTTTGTAATCTGAAAATATAAAAACAGCAAGGTAGCAAGTAACAAAAGTGAGCACAAACGGTATTGCAATGCTTAAAAACAAGGCCTAGGGTTCATACTTTCACTAGTGCAATCTCTCAACAATGCTAACATAATTGGATCATATAACAATCCCTCAACGTGCGACAAAGAATCACTCCAAAGTTCCTATTAGCGGAGAACATAAGATAGAAATTGTTGTAGGGTACGAAACCACCTTAAAGTTATTCTTTCCGATCGATCTATTGAGCCATCCCTATAAGTGTCACGAACAGCCCTAGAGTTCGTACTAAAATAACACCATATGATACACATCAACTAACTCTAATGTCACCTAGATACTCCAATGTCCCCACAAGTATCCGTGAGTTGATTATTCGATATGCATCAAACAACTTCAGATCATAATATTCAATCCACACAAAGAACTTCAAAGAGTGCCCCAAGATTACTACCGGAGAAAGTAGGACAAAAACATGCATCAACCCCTATGCATATATTGCCCCAATGTCACCTCGGGAATCCGCGAGTTGAGTGCCAAAACATACATCAAGTGAATCAATATAATACCCCATTGTCACCACGGGTATTCATATGCAAGACATACATCAAGTGTTCTCAAATCCATAAAAGTATTCAATCCGATAATAGTGAAACCTCAAAGGTAAAAACTCAATTCATCACAACGAGATAGAGAGGGGAAAACACCATATGATCCAACTATATTAACAAAGCTCACGGTACATCAAGATCGTGCCAAATCAAGAACACGAGAGAGAGATCAAACACATAGCTACTAGTACATACCCTCAGCCCCGAGGGTGAACTACTCCCTCCTCGTCATGGAGACCGCCGGGATGATGAAGATGGCCTCCGGTGATGATTACCCCCTCCGGCAGGGTGCCGAAAAAGGGCTCCAGATGGGATCTCCTTGGTACAGAGGCTTGCGGCGGCGTAAAAACTCATCTAGGTTAACTTTCGGGGGTTTCTGAATATATATGATTTTTTGGCGTTGGAATCACGCGAAGAGGTGCCACAGGGGGCCCACGAGGCACCAGGGCGCGCCTGGGTGGGGCAAGCACCCCCAGGTGGCTCATGGGGCCCCTGTGGCTCTTCTGCTGCTTCCCCCGAAGCTTCCTGGGTCCGTTTCCTTCCAGAAAAAATCATCAAAAAGTTTCACTGCATTTGGACTTCATTTGATATGTATTTTCTGGAAAACGAAAAACAAGCAGAAAACAACAACTGGCACTGGGCACTAGGTCTATATGTTAGTCCATAAAAATCATATAAAAGCCATATAAAAGTGCACCAAAATCATACAAAACTATAATAAACATTGCATGAATACTTCATAAATTATAGATACGTCGGAGACGTATCAGGGCCTGAGTGCCATCATTTCAGATCTGAACCCTCTATGTTTTCATGAATATATTTGCATTCTTGATCCTATCTGCTAGTTATATGCACTTGTTGTTGTTCTGATCCGTAGACCCCAAAGTGACAATAGTTGGGATACTCTCCGGGGATGACTGTAATTCGAGGAGTTCATGTATTCCCCATGTGTTAATGCTTTGTTCTGGTTCTCTATTAAAAGGGGCCTTAATATCCCTTAGTTTCCTTACGGACCCCGCTGCCACGGGAGGGTAGGACAAAAGATGCCATGCAAGTTCTTATTATAAACACGTATGACTATATACAGAATACATGCCTACAGTACATTGATGAATTGGAGCTATTATGTATCGCTCTAGGTTGTGACTGTTATATGATGAATGTCATCCAACACAAATATCCATCGCTGATCCAATGCCTACGCTTTTATAATTTTGATCTTTACTAAGTTACTACTGCTGCTGCTATTACAATCATCACAAATTGCTTCTGTTACTGTTCCTATTACTATTGCTTTTGTTATTGAAACTATCAAAACTATCAAACTACTGTGCTACTAAATACTTTGTTGCAGAGATATTATATCCCAGGTGTGGTTGAATTGACAACTCAACTGCTAAGGCCCATAAATATTCTTTGGCTCCCCTTGTGTCGAATCAACAAATTTGGGTGAAATACTACCCTCGAAGACTGTCGCGATCCCCTATACTTATGAGTTATCAGTGGGTCCCAGCTATCAGGGGGAGAAATCATTTTTTCACGTAATACGGAGGCACTTCTGGTGGGTCCCAGCTGTCAAGTGGAGGAATCATTATTTTGCACGTAATAAGGAGGCACTTCCGGTGGGTCCCAGCTGTCAGGTGGAGGAATCATTCTTTTGCGCATAATAAGGTGGCACTTCCTACCGTGCGGCCGTGGACCCAGCTGTCAGCCTCTCCACGTACAGTCCTCTTCGATGGTTGTCGTTCATTAACCATGTTGACCACGCCGCACCGAGAGCACCAACGCGGTGGACGACGGCGAGGCCTAGGAAAGGAACGACCCAGAGCCGGGGAAGATGCGGCAGTGGACGCCCACGTGGAGGGAGTACGAGGGTTGACTGGTTCGGCTATGGTGTGAGGCTGCCGTCGCTGGAGAATAACAGAAGGTGTGGGTGAGTACAGGTATGACCTGGCCACCGGTGGGAGTAGGGTGGGGCGGCGAGGCCTGCACGGCAGCACAGCCGGCCACGGGAGGCAGAAGTAGGCACTCCCGCCGGCGATGGGGTTTTGGCGGCTAGAGCAACACGATCAGAGATTGAAGAAAAGCAGGATTGCCGTCGGATGTCAATCCAACGGCTACGGTTGTCAGAATAGTTTGTTGACTTTTCTTTTTGACCATTAAATCATTTTGTTGACTCTTTTTGTTGACTAAATGGACAACGCCTTGCGCATGCTTCGTCCTCGTGGGCCAACAAAGTCAGCTTCGAAAGCTATGGCGGACATGCAGCCCATTTATTTAGTTTTTACAACCCATTTCATTTTGTTTTCCAATACATCTATTTCCTGGGCTGGATGAAAAAAATAGCCTATTAACTATTTCTGAGAATTTACAGCGCATTTGATTATTATTTTCGAATACACCTATTTACTGGGCTGGGCAAAAAATAATATTACGGACATGCAGCCCATTTATTATTTCACATAATTTACAGCCAATTTGCTTTTCGTAGAAATAGACCCATTTTCTGGGATAGGTGAAAAAACAATGATGGTCTGGACAGATCATTTCTTATAAAAAATAATACTGAGCGAGGAATTTTATTAAAAAAACTTAAGTTGGGCTTGGCATTCTTATATAAAAATATAACTGAGTTGTGCATTTTCTTAAAAAACATAGGTTGGGCTGCGCTTATTTTAGGACAAAACAAAACCTGGGCTGGCACGCGTCTTTTGGCCCAGTTGCATTGCTGATGTTCAACGAACAAGGCTTGTGTAGTACAGTACAACTTTATGTAGCTACTCAGCCCACATTCAACGACGCCTGAAATGGCCCAAACAAGGCTTGTGTACATTTTTTAAAAGTCACTGAACTCAAATTATAACTTAAGAAAAAGGTAGAGTGCAGTGAAATCTAATTAAAAGTTGTCACAAGCGAAGAAATAATTTAGCGGATGCCACTTGTTAGCGAGAGAGAGAGAGAGAGAGAGAGAGAGAGAAACCGATTGATCGATGCTCATGCATACATCTTTCAGCCATATGCAATGCTGATTCTCGGTACAAACTTATATAGTTGACACAATCATATATAACATCATAGCACATTGAGCTTGCATACAAAAATTTCACGCGGACGGCACAATAGGGGTCGAAGAAGTGGATCACTATGGGTAGTGCTATATTGAAACCAACAAACTCGTACATCACCGTTCATCATCTTGATCAATGACATGGAAATATCTTGAATGTTGTGCAAAGAAAACAGACAGACAACACAATAAGTTCTGCTAGCACATTAAGTTGACGTACACCCATTTCAAATAAAAATCAGGAACAAAAATAGAACAGGTCATAATCAAATGTGTTGGCACATCAGAGCTTGACACCTATAGCTCAGATATAAGTAGTAGAGAAGATTCAGTTGTTACCTCAAATTAGAGCACATCCAGGCAGCCAGGCCGGCCTCTTCTCCCAAAGAAGCAGTGGCCTCCGCCGCGCGATGGAGTAGGACCTGTGCCATCCATCGTTCCGAGCAACACGGGGAAAGTCTAACGTTGACTCCTGTAATGGACGACGTCGACGGACCCCGGCACCAGAGGCGGCGGCAGGACTTCGCTTGATGGATTGACCACTTCTTCGACATGCACGAAGACTCGATACAGGTACATACCTAATGTGGTCCATGGCGTCCTTGGTGGCGACGAATAGTACAACCCCGGTTCCTTCACCGGTATCTCAACACCAATCACCTTCGGTATGGTGGACGGCTTCTTCATCCATGCCATAACCGTCAGAGCCCAACTGTCCGGAGGAACAAACATACTTAAGAGCTCACCTCCTACGTCGTTGATAAGCTCACTCATGGACTCGCAATTCCAAGCCTGTCGAGGCATGCCGTGGAAGGTAAGCTTTGTTAAAAACTCAAGCTCAGAGGGCACCGAGCCCCATCCGGCGTGCCATCGACCGAAGCTCACTAGCGCGCCATCGCAGAATAAATGCTTTTTTCTGCTTGTTTTTGGCTTTTCAAAGAAAAAGTACCAAATGAAGTCCAAATGCGATGTTCTCCTTGATGTTCTTCAATACAATGTTCTCCTTGATGTTCTTGGAGTTCTATCCGATGTAATCTTCTTTTGCGGTGTGTTTGTTGGGATCTGATGAATTGTGAGTTTACGATCAGATTATTCATGAGAAATATTTGAGTCTTCTCTGAACTCTTTTATGCATGATTGTTATAGCTTTGTATTTCTCTCTGATCTATCGGTTTAGTTAGGCCTACTAGATTGATTTATCTTGCAATGGGAGAGGTGCTTTGTGATGGGTTCAATCTTGCGGTGCTCAATCCCAGTGACAGAAGGGGACATGACACGTATTTGTATTGTTGCCATTAAGGATAAAAAGATGGGGTTTATTCATATTGCTTGAATTTGCTTCTCTACATCATGTCATCTTGCTTAAGGCGTTACTCTATTTTTAACTTAATACTCTAGATGCATGCTGGATAGCGGTCGATGAGTGGAGTAATATAAGTAGATGCAGGCAGGAGTCGGTCTACTTGTCTCGGATGTGATGCCTATTTGCGTTGGGTGCAAGTGTTTGCTCTTGTGTGTGCAGGTGCTGCTAACGAGGTTTTGTGTGGTTCTCCTACTAGATTGATAACCTTGGTTCTTAACTGAGGGAAATACTTATCTCTACTGTACTGCATCATTCTCTCCTCTTCTGGGAAATACCAACGTAGACTACAAGTAGCAGGAAGAATTTCTGGCGCCGTTGTCGGGGAGACATCATCAAAATTACCAAGTACCTTCGCACAAATTATCATTCACTTGCATTTACTTTATTTACTTTTTATTTGCATTTGCCTCTCGTTTTCATCTCCCCCACTTCTAATTTTTTTTTTTACAAAAACACAAAAAAAAGCATTTGCTTGTTTGCTAGTTTGCTTGCTTAAAGTTGCCACCATGTCTGATTTTGTTATTGAAAAAAGAGGAGGATGCTAAAGTTCCTAAGATAGAAATTCCCTCAAATTTAGACTCAAAATTTTTTGTAGTAGGGAGTGGAAATTTCATAGGGAAAAACATTATTCAAGAGTTCTTTAATTGCATGGGAACTTTGGTTTGTAATGACACTCCAATTCTTAAAAGAACTAATAGTTATGGGGAGGCTATCTCCGCACTCATTCTTAAACTTGAAAGAAGATTTATCCATACTCATCCTACATTGCAAAGATTGTTTTATGAGTTGCCGGTTATAAATAACCCCAAAGCTAAAAAGATAGCTACTCTTATCCTTATGAATGAGTTTGATTACATAGTACGAGAAGATAGAGAGATCTTTGATTTCTATAATATGAGTCAAGAGAATCCTGTGATAGATGAAATTTTATATAATGAGGAATATATGTTGCGATATGTTTTTCATGATCACCATGCCTTTGATGAAAATACTAAAAATGAAGTTCCTCCCATACATATCATTCAACAAGTTTTCAATGGGATTAATCATAAGTATGCTTGGATTGTAAAAGGGAACCAAGAGGGGTTTGAAGAAGGTAGCCTTAATAACCCTAGTATTTTGGTTGATGATGTGTTCCCCATTGTTTTTGAAAAACCTCCTAAAAATCACACACATAAGGATGACAAAACCAAGGATGACAACACTTGAAACTATGCATTATGCCTAGCTAGGGGCATAAAAAATAGCGTTTGTTGGGAGGCAACCCAATGAATAAAATAAAGTTTTGCTTTTACCTATTGTTTTTGTGAGTTTGCATGATTATAGCTTCTGTTATGATTGTGTTTTTATGTTTTAATTAGTGTTTGTGCCAAGTAATGTCTTTGGGATGATGTTGATGACAGTATAATTGATGCTGTTTGGAAAACAGAAAGTTTTGCGTCCAGTGCTGGAATTTTAATTCTGTACTGAAGCGTCAGACAAATCTGAAATTTTTACACAGAATTGGTATATGAATTTTTTACGTTTTCCTAATTTTTCATAATTTTTGAAGTTATAGAAGTATGGATTTTAAATAGATCTTTATAGACTGTTCTGTTTTAGACAGATTCTGTTTTAGACAGATTCTGTTTTTGTTGCATAGTTTGCTTATTTTGATGAATCTATGGATCGTATCGGGGGGTATGAGTCATGGAGAAGTTGGAGTACAGTAGCATTATGCCAATATTAAATATGAATCAATTTACAACAGTACTTAAAGTTTAAGATTTGTTTGTTATACTAACGGATCTCACGAGGTTTCTGTTGAGTTTTGTGTGCTGAAGTTTTCAAGTTTTGGGTGAGACTACGATGGATAAAGGAATAAGGAGCGGCAAGAGCCTATGTTTGGGGATGCCCAAGGCACCCCAAGGTAATATTAAAGGAATACTGAAGCGTCTAAGCTTGGGGATGCCCCGGAAGGCATCCCCTCTTTTGTCTACAATCTATCGGTAACTCACTTGGAGCTATATTTTTATTCATCACATGATATGTGTTTTACTTGGAGCGTCTTGTGATATAGTTTGTTTGCTTTTGTTTGCTTTTTAGTTTGTCACAACCATCTTTTCTGAACACACCTTTTTGAGAGGGACAGACATTATTCGTGATTTGTTAGAATACTCTATGTGCTTCACTTATATCTTTTGAGCTAGGCAGTTACTCTAGTACTTCACTTATATCTTTTAGAGCACGGCGATGGTTATATTTTAAAGAAATAGTTGCACTCTCATGCTTCACTTATATCTTTTTGAGAGTCTCATGATAGCAATGGTAATATGCATGGGATATGAATTTGGTCCTGATATGATAGGTATTCAAGAGGGATATAATAAAAACTTTCATGTAGATCACTGAATTTGATAAATTTGATTCCTTGCAATAGTTTTGCGATATTAAGATGGTAATATGTGGGAGGTATTAGTAGATAATTGTGGTTTAGTAAGAATAATTGTGTTAAGGTTTGTGATTCCCGAAGCATGCACGTATGATCTGTCGTTATGCTAAGAAGTTGGAGCATGATTTATTATTGATTGTCTTCCTTTGTGTGGCGGTCGGGGGCGCGCGATGGTTAACTCCTACCAACCTCCCCCCTAAGGGCATGCGTAGTAGTAGTTTGCTTCGAGGGCTAATAAAATTTCGCAATAAGTATGTGAGTTCTTTATGACTAATGTGAGTCCATGGATTATACGCACTCTCACCCTTCCGCAATTTGCTAGCCTCTTCGGTACCGTGCATTGCCCTTTCTCACATCGAGAGTTGGTGCAAATTTCGCCGGTGCATCCAAACCCCGTGATATGATACGCTCTATCACACATAAGCGTCCTTATATCTTCCTCAAAACAGCCACCATACCTACCTATCATGGCATTTCCATAGCCATTCCGAGATATATTGCCATTCAACATCCACCGTTCCGTTTTTATGACATACATCATCATTGTCATATTGCTTTGCAAGATCATATAGCTGACATAGTATTTGTGGCTCAGCCACCGTTCATCATTGTTATACATGTTACGCTAGCATCATTGCACATCCTGGTACACTGACAGAGGCATTCATATAGAGTCATATTTTTGTTCTAGTATCGAGGTGTGATGATCATCATTATTATTAGAGCATTGTCCCAGTGAGGTAAGAATGGTGGAGACTAATGAGTCCTCGAAAAAGTGGGGATGAGGTCCATGAGACCGTTCTAAATAAATTAAAAAAAGAGAGAAAAATAGGAAAAAAAAAGAAGAAAAAAGAGGTGAAAAAGAGCCATGAAAAAAATGAGAGAAAAATAGAGAAGGGGCAATGTTACTATCCTTTTCCACACTTGTGCTTCAGAGTAGCACCATGTTTTTTTATATAGAGAGTCTCCTATTTTGTCACTTTCATATACTAGTGGGAATTTTTCATTATAGAACTTGGCTTGTATATTTCGTTGACGGGCTTCCTCAAATGCCCGAGGTCTTCATGAGCAAGCAAGTTGGATGCACACCCACTTAGTTTTCATGTTGAGCTTTCATACACTTATAGCTCTTAGTGCGTCCGTTGCATGGCAATCCCTACTCCTCGCATTGACATCAATTTATGGGCATCTCCATAGCCCGTTGATTAGCCTCGTTGATGTGAGACTATCTTGTTATTTTTGACTTCTCCTATTTATCTCTACCACCATACTCTAGTCCACCCATAGTGCTATATCCATGGCTTGCGCTCATGTATTGAGTGGGAGTTGAAAAAGCTGAAGCGCGTTAAAAAGTATGAACCAATAGCTTGGCTAAAACCGGGGTTATGCATGATAAATACTTTGTGTGAAGAAGATGGAGCATGACAGGATTGTATGATTTTGTAGGGACAACGTTCTTTAGCATTTTTATTTTGAAAGACATGATTGTTGTAACACCCAATGTAATTAAGCTACAGTAATCACCTTTTGATAATGCCAAGTCATCATGTTGAACAGTGCTTGATCATCATTTGCATCATATCTCATTTCAAATCCCAATTCAAATTGAAATTCAAATTTAAAGTGAAAGTAAAAGTTGTTCAAATCTGAAAAACTAAAATGTTCATTAAATAGCAAATAATCCATAACTAGTAATGTTAAGAAAAACAACATCACTAAAATTCACTAAATAACTCTAACAACCTCAAAACAGTACCAAACAGCACCATTTAATCCCATTTCATTTATTTAAAATTCATGTGAAATCATATCACCTCCAAACCAATTTCTGGTGTTAGCTAATATTGCACTGTGTTTAAGTGGACATCACTCATATTTTACAAAACTTAATTGGAGGCTAAACTAATTACAAAACAGAAACTAAAAGGAAAAACAGAGAAGAAAAGAAAGAAAAGGAAAAAGGCCAACGTACCTGGGCTCTAGTTAGCCGCCGCGGCCCATTCCACCTCGCTACCTTCCCCTTCGCACTGCTCCTCCTCGGTCGCTCGCGCGCCCGACCGCGCCTGACTCCGGCGAGCCGTCGCAGCCACGCCTGCCCGCCTCTGCGTCGCTACAGGAGGGCGGGAGGATAAGAAGGCCCCCCTGGCAACCCTAGCGGCCGAGATCTTTTCCCCTCTCCTCCCCTCGCTGCTCTCTCTCTCTCCTCACCTGAGAGCTCCAACGCCGCCGCAGTCGATCCCGCAGCCACCGTCGACCACTCGCCTCGCCACGATGCCGTAGCTCTCCACCGTCGTCCTCCACATCGTCCTGTGCAAGCCATTGGAGCCGGGAAGCCTCAACGATGCCGCCATCTTCTTCTCCTTCCTCGGATCGCCGCCGCCGTTCGTCGTCGTCTCCGGCCACCTCGAGCCTCCCCCGAGCCCGCTGCCTTCCTCTACCGGCTCCCCGTGAGCTTCTCTACCTCTCTCCTCTCCTCTCGCCGTCGGATTCGGCCCCTAGCCCCGATCCCCTGACATGCCCGAGCCCGCCTCCGCCTGACCTCATCGCCGGCGTGGCTCCGGTGACTATTTGGTCACGGGCTCGTGCCCGTTAGGTTCACCGCGGTGCGTAGGCCTCGTCTAGCCGTTTTGTTCGCTCGCGCGCGTGCTGATTTGCCGACTCCGAGCTCCACCCGAACGCCGCCATCCGTCGTCACCGTCGTAGCGCTCGCCTCCGGCCACCTCTGCCGCTCCGACCATCGCCATTCGACACGGCTCGAAGAGCCCGTTCGAATGAGCCTAACTGCGCCCCTCCCCGTGCCCTGTGCGCGATTTCCGGCCACCTCCCGTGCGCCTCCGCCACAAAACGCGCTCGCCGGCATGATTCCGGCGAGTCACCGGTCGCCGTCCGATGTGGCAGCCGCGGGGCCGCCTTGAGCCAGTGACTGGTGGGTCCGCGGGCCCCGTTGACCCGGTCCACCGCTGACGTGGCGGCCCCATGTCACTGACATGTGGGTCCCGCCTAATTAAACAAATTTTAAAAATAAATAAAACGTTAATTTAATTGTTAATTAGATCAATTAGTTAATCTGTCACTGAGTAATGGGGCCCACATGCTAATTAATCATTTTTAGTTAAATTAACTCACTGGATTAACCACTGTGGATGACAGGTGGGACCCACTGGTCAGATTGACCAGTCCACCGACACAGTTGACCGCTGACGTCACTCCCACGTCATGCTGATGTCACCCTGTACTATTTCGGATAATTCAATTTAAATAATTTCAGAAATTCCAGAAAATGATTAAAACTTTGAAAAATCATATAAAATAAACCGTAACTCGGATGAAAATAATTTATATATGAAAAACGATCAGAAAAATGTGTAGAATCCGAATATCCTATCCACATGCCTGCCACACCCCTCTAACATACTGAGCATGTAACTTTTTGCCCGTATTCGATAAATGAATAGTGCCTAACTCTAATAAAATAAATCCAACTAAATTCCTAAATTATCTAATACACTTAGAGAGACATTAAATCACATCTGCATATTATTTAAGCATGTCATACATCGTTGTTGCATAATTGCCGTGTATTTATTGTTTCTTCCCCCTCCTTCTCTCCCGATAGCCCCCGAGACTGCCGACGACACCGCAGTGTACGACGACGTCGCCGACGACCAGACCCCTTCAGCAGAGCTTCCAGGCAAGCAAAACCCCCTTGATCATAAGATATCGCCCATTCCCTTCTGTCTCATGCTTGCATTAGAATTGCCCCTGCTACTATTCCGATAGCTCCTATTCTGATGCATAGCCTGCTTTTGTCGTCTGCTATTGCTACCTACCTGTTGTCCCAAGATGCTTAGTTAGCTATGTTGTTGCTTCATCTGTGGCCCTTCACCCTTGTCCGTTTGCTATGCTTGATATCGGGCCGTGATCACTGTGGGTGATGATCACGGAAATGTTTACATACTGCAACACTTAAACTGTTAAAGTCGGGCTGGCCCCAAGGGTTCCCGCGAGAGAATAACATTAAAGACGGGTCGGCTCCAAGAGCACCCGCGCGTCATGCTTTACCCAATCGGAGCGACAGGAACCCTGTTCGTCTCTGCGAGTTACTAAACATGCTTAACGGATTTGGGTATTTGATCTGAGTGGGTCGTTGGCCCTAAACGCACTACCACCACGTGGGATAATGGTTCTGGGACCCTCTACGTCGTAGTATCAGCCGAAAGCTCTTCAAACGTCGCAGCTTAGAGATGCGGGCTGATCATTGGGGTGGGCTGTTACGTCACTGGAGTATTCAGTGTCGCGCCTGGGCCCCGACCAGCCACGTAACGTGCAGGAGTGCGAAGGGCGATGGCCCAAGACCCCTTCATGCTTAGGATTTAGACCGGCGTGTTGACCTCTCTGCTGAGCCTAGGTAGGACTGCGTCGTGTCGATTACCCGAGGCCGGGCATTACCCAGCAAGTGTGTCCGGCCAGATGTACTCGAGCGTGCTGGGTACAGTACTGCACCCCTGCAGGGAAGTTATCTATTCGAATAGCCGTGTCCACGGTAACAGGACGCTCGAAGTTGTATCTTGATCCGCTACAACTACAAATGGATACTATCAAAATGATAAATTGCTACTATTGCTCTCGGGATCACTTTCTCGCAGGTTAGTCGAGGAAGGATCTCAGGGCTTTACTAAACTATGGTTGATATATATTATCTTGCTCTACTCTCTTCTGATGCTGCAAGATTGCTTCAAGATGCTAGTCTTCGATAGGCTAGGCCTCTCCCCCTCTGTTCCAGCATTTCTGCAGTTTAGTCCAAAGATATAGCCCCATTCCTTTGATACCGATGCATATGTAGTATAGTTCTGATGTCAGTCTTGCGAGTACTTTGGATGAGTACTCACGGTTGCTTTGCTATCTTTTTCCCCCATACCCACTTGATGAAATCAGACGATGGAGCCCAGGAGCCAGACGCCACCACAGGAGACTACTACCAGGAGAGCCCCGGAGGCCACTGCTACTACGTTGAGCCTGCCGACCA
Source organism: Elymus sibiricus (assembly GCA_039707655.1). Taxonomy (NCBI): domain Eukaryota; kingdom Viridiplantae; phylum Streptophyta; class Magnoliopsida; order Poales; family Poaceae; genus Elymus; species Elymus sibiricus. The sequence continues at coordinate 111,776,132 of CM077670.1, forward strand.
GGAGTAGTTCGGAGGCCCTAGGCAGGAGGCCTTCGCCTTTTCGATCAGATGTCGTTGTTTGTGCTAGCCTTCTTAAGGCAACTTGTTTAACTTTGTGTCTGTACTCAGATACTATTGCTTTCGTTGATGCTTGTATGACTCGAGCTTATGTATTCGAGCCCTCGAGGCCCCTGGCTTGTAATATAAAGCTTGTATTATTTATTTCTTGTGTCTAGAGTTGTGTTGTGATATCTTCCCGTGAGTCCTTAGGCTTGATCGTGTGCATTTGCGTGTATGATTAGTGCACGGTCCAGCAGGGGCGTCACAATTGTTTATTAACCTAGTGTCCAGTGCCAGTTGCCTAGTGCCCAGTATTATATATCATTTTTTGGGACTAACCTATTAACCTAGTGCCCAGTGCCAGTTGCTGTTTTCTGCTTGTTTTTGGCTTTTCAAAGAAAAAGTACCAAATGAAGTCCAAATGCGATGTTCTCCTTGATGTTCTTCAATACAATGTTCTCCTTGATGTTCTTGGAGTTCTATCCGATGTAATCTTCTTTTGCGGTGTGTTTGTTGGGATCCGATGAATTGTGAGTTTATGATCAGATTATTCATGAGAAATATTTGAGTCTTCTCTGAACTCTTTTATGCATGATTGTTATAGCTTTGTATTTCTCTCCAATCTATCGGTTTAGTTTGGCCTACTAGATTGATTTATCTTGCAATGGGAGAGGTGCTTTGTGATGGGTTCAATCTTGCGGTGCTCAATCCCAGTGACAGAATACATCATGTCATCTTGCTTAAGGCGTTACTCTGTTTTTAACTTAATACTCTAGATGCATGCTGGATAGCGGTCGATGAGTGGAGTAATAGTAGTAGATGCACGCAGGAGTCGGTCTACTTGTCTCGGACGTGACGCCTATATACATGATCATTGCCTTGGATATCGTCATGATTATTTGCTTTTCTATCAATTGCCCAACAGTAATTTGTCTACCCACCGTATGCTATTTTCTTGAGAGAAGCCTCTAGTGAAAACTATGGCCCCCGGGTCTATCTAAATTATATACTAAAACCCTAAAAATACTTGCTGCAATTTTATCTTATTTATTTTATTTTGTATTTTTGTTTCAATCTATCTATCTATCACATACAATTTAATCTTGCAATTTACCGTCGAGGGATTGACAACCCCTCGTTTGCGTTGGGAGCAAGGATTTGTTGTTTGTGTGCAGGTGCTGCTAACGAGGTGTTGCGTGATTCTCCTACTGGCTCGATAACCTTGGTTTCATAACTGAGGGAAATACTTATCTCTACTATGCTGCATCATCCCTTCCTCTTCGGGGAAAATACCAACGAAAGGTACAAGTAGCAGGAAGAATTTCTGGCGCCGTTGCCGGGGAGAAGTCACTGCAAAACCGTCTCCCGTCAACTTGACAATTTCTGGCGCCGTTGCCGGGGAGACATCATCAACATCTATCAAGTACCTACGCATAAAACTTACATCTCCTTGCATTTACTTTATTTGCATTTGCCTCTCGTTTTCATCTCCCCCACTTCTAAAAAGTTTTTACAAAAATACAAAAATATTTTCCGTTTGCCTTTTTCTTGTTTGCTATCTTTGTTTGTGTTGCCATGTGCCTTCTATTTGCTTGCATCTTCACTTGCTAAAAATCTATTGATATGGATCCTCATCCACTTGCTAATCTTTTCAAAAGACCCAATTATGTTGAACCAATTGCCAGTGAGTTGAGTGCACTTGATTTCCTCTATGAAGTTTTGCTTGAAAATCATGAATCTGAAAATTGTGATGAAGTGTTAGAAGAAGAAATTTATAAAGTGATTCATGATAGCTGTGGCACCCCGGCTCAGAGAGACCGGAACACCCCGTATTCCAGCCCAGAGATCAAGTCTTCTGGAATACGGCACTGCTTGGCATAGAACAAATCAACTCTTTATTACGAATAAACGGGGTACAAGGGTCCGATATTACAAAGGTTACAGGGGCACGGCGACACTTCGCCTGCTAAGGTAGTTCGATGCTAGCAGCGGAACGTATCGAAGTGGAATAAACTCTAGCAGCGGAACAACGACGACGGTGATGAACTCCACTCCGCAGGGACTCTGGCTGGGACGTATCCTAGAGCGCAACCTTGGGATCCTCGACAAACAAGCAATCACGGCATCACCTGCAATCTGGCATGACACGCCAGGTGAGTACTTTGAATGTACTCGCAAGCTCACAGCAACCAAAGCAATCAAGACAAACAACAACATGGCATTTACAGGTTAAATATCAATGATGAACAACAACATGAGCATGGCAAAAACATGAGCATGGCAACATCATGAGCATGGCATGTACATATAATTCATGATATGAACAGGATGACACTAGCACTAGCATGCAAGGGGGTCAACGTTTAAGGTCTCATGGACCAACTTACTCTGCTCGGAGGTTATCTCGTAACCACCAACTTACCATCGTGATCATCACACGATCACCTCAGGATCAACCAAGCTCGGTATCAACTATACCATCGTGATCATCACATGACCACACGGAGCTTGATCTCTACCTGTGATCATCGCATGACCACATAAAGATCAACCAGCTTCTTTCCTCATCGAACCGGGGTTGTTTATTATTCAGGTTATTATTTCTGTTGACCCATAGTGTGACCTACTATGAACTGTGTCCATGACCGAGGACGCGGCTATCGATAGATTATACACTCTGCAGAGGTTAGTACACTGTACCCACACTACGGAACTCATGGCCTCGTGCTCCCATTCGGGTGGACCAACGACGTTCCGACAAAACCAATCTATTGCATGACACTCTCCCGGCCACTCCGACAAACTCCCCATTGGGCTATGTCCTGGGTTGCCCCTGATGTCAACTCGTGACATCCGCCACCTTTGTGGTTGCCACCGTCGTGGCCAAAACATAACATTGTCCCAAACGAGGACCTCAGATATCCATACAACTCGGGCACTCAAGGCTTATGGCCGCCCACCGGGCCAGGGTAGCGCGCGCACATAACCTTCCCTAGTTGGAGGCACCGGCGAGAGGCATGACAATAGACCGCATTAGGGCCTCCCATAAGGCAAGTGTGGCTGCACTGGTTAGCTCGATTCGGTGGCACCATGACTCAGCCAACAGATTTGTTCAAGTTCGATTAATGTCAGATTTAACTTGAATGGTGATGAGCTGAGTCACGGTAATATAGCATGATGAAATAACAATGCAGATGAGCATGATATCAGTGCAACCATGGATGGGCAACATAACCAATTAACAACATAGTATCAACAATGATAAATCATGAAGTCTACGGAATATAAATGAGCATGGCATAATGATGATCGCGAATATAACAAGTATTTTCATAACAACCCTAACTATTCAAATGAGCATAGCATTATCACTAGCACCGGAAAATAAATCTGAGAACTAACATGATAATAATAATACTAGCAAATAAGCATTTAACTTACTAGATGCAAATGAACAAGGCATAAGAACGAGCATGGATTCACCATCATTTATCATTCCCAAAATAATTAAATGAGCAAATAAATATTTAAATATTCAAGTGGAAAACCATGGCTACTACAATGCCATCATGCAAGTGGCTGTTGTGGCTTTCCTGGGGATGGAGGAACCATCGGGGAGAAGTGCGGAGACACTCGCGGAAAAATCGCCGGAAAAGATTCCCTTTCGGAGGGGCCTGAATAAGGGCAGTGGCAAAATGGTCATTTTAAGAGTGTGAAAATATCATGAAAAGCCTTCATTTGTACTAAGCGGAAATACTGCTTGTGCATCCAAACTCCTTAAACCCAAGTTGTGCCAAATGAGTCCACTATATCTACCTATATGCGGTATTTCAATGCCGTTCCAAGTAAATTTGCGTGTGCCAACTTTAATTTTCAAAATAATTTTTCCGTTTTGTGTGCCCGTACCGCTCATGAAGCGGCAGGGGGTGGCCATTATTTTCCATGCTAGGTGTGTTATTCTCACGATGAGTGTTTATTCACTTGTCATTGCACGAGAGAGTGGCTGGTAAAAGGGATGCCCAGTCCCACAATGAAATCAAAAATTAATAACAACAAAATTCCTTGGAAAGTGATGGTATGGAGGGCACCCGTGGATACGGCTAGCCATGGATTGTGAAAGAATGGTGGAAAGGAAATAAACTTTACTTTCTGTTTGGGAACCACCTATGATGTGTCTAGCATGTAAAATATTGGGGATTCTCGGTCGTTTTCGTTGACAGGAAAAGCATGCCTCTCAAAATATTTTTATCTCTCTAATTTAAGCTTTGAGCTCTGGCACATTTGACAAATCTCTGCTTCCCTCTGTGAAGGGCCTATCTATTTACTTTTATGCAATTTTTATTTTTACTTTGAGTCTCCATCTTCTCTTATAAAGCACCAACTAGACAGCACTATTGTCATACTTGTGCATTGTGTGTAGCTAATATTTGAGTGTGTTTCATGAATGGATCAATGATTAAGCATAATGGGCTAGGGAAAACTTTCTTTAGCATTGATATTTTGAAAGACATGGTTGCTTGTTAGCATGCTTGAGTATTTATATCCTCATGTCAAATTATAGACTATTGCTTTGAATCATTCAAGTCCAATGTCCATGCTATAAAAGAAAAGAATATGTGATGAATATGATAGGCAACATTCCACATCAAAAATTCTATTTTTATCATTTACCTACTCGAGGACGAACAGGAATTAAGCTTGGGGATGCTGATACGTCTCCAACGTATCTATAATTTTTGATTGTTCCATGCTGTTATATTATCAATCTTGGATGTTTTTATATGCATTTACAGCAATTATATATCATTTTTGGAGATTAACCTATTAACTTAGTGCCCAGTGACAGTTGCTGTTTTCTGCCCTGTTTTTGTTTTACAGAATATCAATACCAAACGAAGTCCAAATGCCATGAAACTTTTTGGAGATTTTTTTCTGGACATATACAACACTAGAAGCTTCGGGAGGAGGCCAGAAGCCCCAGGGGGTTCCCACGAGGCACCAGGGCGCGCCTGGGGGGGGGGGGGCAGGCGCGCCCTGGTACCTCATGGGGCCCACAGAGCTCCGTTTGACCTAATTCCTCCACTATAAATTCAGAAAAAAGCAGAAACCCTCAGGGGAGTCCACGAAATACTTTTTCCGCCGCCGCAAGTTTTTGTTCTCGAGAGATCCCATCTGGAGGCCTTCTCCGGTACTCCGCCGGACGGGGAATCGATCACGGAGGGGCTCTACATCAACCTTGCTGCCCTTCCAATGATGCGTGAGTAGTTTACCACAGACCTTCAGGTCCATAGGCAGTATCTAGATGGCTTCTTCTCTCTTTTTGATCTTCAATACAATGTTCTCCTCGATGTTCTTGGAGTTCTATCTGATGTAATCACTTTTTGCGGTGTGTTTGTTGGGATCCGATGAATTGTGAGTTTATGATCAGATTATCCATGAATACTATTTGAGTCTTCTCTGATCTCTTTTATGCACGATTATTATAGCTTCGTATTTCTTCTCCGATCTATTGATTTGGTTTGGCCAACTAGATTGATTTATCTTGCCATGGGAAGAGGTGTTTTGTAATGGGTTCGATCTTACGGTGCTCAATCCCAGTGACAGAAAGGGACAAGACACATATGTATCATTGCTATTAAGGGGAAAAAGATGGGGTTTATTCATACGTGAGTTTATCTTGTCTGCATCATGTCATCGTTCTTAAGGCGTTACTCCGTTCTTTATGGACTTAATACACTAGATGCATGCTGGATAGCGGTCGATGTGTGGAGTAATAGTAGTATATGCAGGCAGGAGTTGGTCTACTTGTCTCGGACGTGATGCCTATATACATGATCATTGCCTTGGATATCGTCATGCTTATTTGCTTTTCTATCAATTGCCCAACAGTAATTTGTCTACCCACCGTATGCTATTTTCTTGAGAGAAGCCTCTAGTGAAAACTATGGCCGCCGGGTCTATCTAAATCATATACTAAAACCCTAAAAATACTTGCTACAATTTTATCTTATTTATTTTATTTTGTATTTTTGTTTCTATCTATCTATCTATCACATACAATTTAATCTTGCAATTTACCGCCGAGGGATTGACAACCCCTCGTTTGCGTTGGGTGCAAGGATTTGTTGTTTGTGTGCAGGTGCTGCTAATGAGGTGTTGCATGATTCTCCTACTGGTTCAATAACCTTGGTTTCATAAATGAGGGAAATACTTATCTCTACTGTGCTACATCATCCCTTCCTCTTCGGGGAAAATACCAACGCAAGCTACAAGTAGCAGTAGACAAGGTAAGCATGACAGGATTTTACTACTTCCAAATATAGAGTTTTCCATATGCACTTTTATTTCCCTACTAATGTATGGTTAGATGAAACCAGCAGTGTTATGCATGTTTCTACATCATGAAAATGAGGAAACTAACATGGCTATTGATACACACTCATATTTAGTAGTATAAAGATTACTATAAAGTTAGGAGAATATCCATATCTTCCTAACCGTTTGATTATTCACGGGTACAAATTGGCTGTATAGCCATGGTCACAATCACATGATTTAACTACTTCCAAATATAGAGATTACCATTTGGACTTCCAAATTTCCCTATTTTATTTCCTGATTTACGGCATCCCTAATACATTGCCATAGTTCTACTCAACTTCTACTGTAACTGGGATATGCCAATCATCACAAAAGTTCAAACAATGTCATGGTGTTATCATTAAAATCAGACAAAAACAACTTACACGAGGTCCCAGCAATACGTGGTGCCATCTGCATTGTCGATCGCGTAGATGATGCCATTGTGTTCAATAGCATCATAGAACTATGGATCACCATTGATACAACCCTTCAAGGGGAGTAGTGTCCACCTACAGTTGGCACCGCCGCAAAGATAGGCGAATCCGCGGTCGAACAAGGCAATTAGCTTGAAGTCTGTGTAATTCCCAGATGCCATGGGCACTTGGCAGATTACAACCTTCGGCAAACAAGGTCCGTCCAGCTGACGTGGTAATCTACAGGACGTGGGCCGCGATGGTAAATCCCTATATGATCCATGGGAGGAAGGAAAATCTCATGGGAGGTGCGGACGTTCAGGAGTGATACGTCACCAACGTATCTATAATTTTTGATTGTTTCCTGCTATTATATTATCATTCTTAGATACTTTATATGCAATTTTATATCAATTTTTGGGACTAACCTATTAACTCAATGCCTAGTGCCAGGTGTTGTTTTCTGCTTGTTTTTGGTTTTACAGAAAATCCATACCAAACAGAGTCCAAATGCTACGGAACTTTTTGATGATTTTTTTCTAGACAAAAGAGACCCTGGAAGCTTTGGGGGAGGACCAGAAGACCTACGAGGAGACGGCAAGGCAACAGGGCGCGCCCTGGGGGGCAAGCGTGCCCTGATGTCTTGTGGGCCCCTCGTGGCTCCGTCTGACCTAATTCCAGCGCAATAAATTCCCAAATATTCCAAAACCCCTAGAGAGCCACCTGAAACAATTTTTCAGCCACCGCAAGCTTTTATTCTTCCGTGATCCCATCTGGAGGCCTTTTCTGGTACTCTGCCGAAGGGGGAATCAATCACGGAGGGCTTCTACATCAACCTTGCTGCCCTTCCGTTGATGTGTGAGTAGTTCACCATATACCTATGGGTCCATAGCTAGTAGCTAGATGGCTCTCTCTCTCTCTCTCTCTCTCTCTCTCTCTCTCTCTCTCTCTCTCTGATCTTCAATACAAAGTTCTCCATGATCTCCATGGAGTTCTATCCGATGTAATCTTCTTTTGCGGTGTGTTTGTTAGGATCCGATGAATTGTGGGTTGATGATCAGATTATTCATTGAAAGTAATTGAGTCTTTTCTGAACTTTATTATGCATGATTATTATAGCTTTGTATTTCTGTTCGATCTATCTGTTTGGTTTGGCTAACTAGATTAATTTATCTTCAGTGGGAGAGGTGCTTTGTAATGGGTTCAATCTTGCGATGTCCTCACCTCGTGACAGAAGGGGTACCGAGGCATGTATTTGTATTGCTGCCATTAAGGGTAAAACGATGGGATTTAATCATATTGCTTGAGTTTATTCTGTCTACATCATGTCATCATACTTCATGCATTACTCTATTTGTTATGAACTTAATACATAGAGAGGCAAGCATAGAAGCGCTCTCGAAGTGGAGTAATAGTAGTAGATGCAGAATCGTTTCAGTCTACTTGTCATGTACGTGATGCCTATATACATGATCATTGCCATGAATAACATCATAACTATGCGCTTTTCTATCAATTGCCCAACAGTAATTTGTCTACCCACCATATGCTATGTTTCAAGAGAGAAGCCTCTAGTGAAAACTATGGCCCCCGGGTCTACTTTAATCATATTACTAAAACTAAAAATACCTTGCTGCAATTATTTTACTTTTTATTTACTTTTCAATTTACCTATCTATCATTACCAGATTTAATCCTTGCAAGTAACGAGTTCAAGGGGATTGACAACCCTCTTGCCCGCGTTGGGTGCAAGTATTTGCTCTTGTGTGTGTAGGTACTACTTACTAGGAATTTTGCATGGTTCTCCTATTGGTTTGATAACCTTGGTTCTCACTGAGGGAAATACTATCCGCTACTATATTGCTTCACCCTTCCTCTTCAGGGAAAATCTCAACGCGGCTCACAAGTAGCAAGGAGCACCCACTTCCTCCGATATTCTTCGACATTAGCCATCCAGTGGGAGTTCATGCCGACCCAGTACATACCTGACAAGAAGTTTCGGGTGATGATGGTCGGATCGAAGTCGAGGGGCATGATGTGCGCCTTCTTATCATGGCCACAGCGGTGATGAACATGGCATCCCGCAAGAGCAGATAGCAGCATGCAGGATGTCTTGAAAAGCTCAGGCCTCGCTTCGACGATGGCCGCGTGCATGTCCCTCGAGCATGCAGCCAGCCGCACTGCGCTGAACATATCCATACGCGAACAATAGAGGCCGAGGATGTCCCTGGGAAGATCGCTCCAGCCATAGCTCTTACGGATGTTGCATGGTTCGGGTTCGGCTGTGGTGGAGTTTGGAAGGTGGGGTTTTTTGGGGCTTGATTTACGGGGGAGAAGGCTCTCGGTGCTGGAGTGGCTTGCGAGTAGAATAGTGGTACTGGGGAAGGCGAGTGAGGCAAGGGTATGCGGGGGCATTGTGAGATGAAGAGTGACCTTAGGATCTCCGGCGAGATGGAGATGGAGATGGAGTGGTGCTAGGGGAGGGGGAGACGAGACAAGGCATGCTGTACAATGGCGGTGACAGTGACTGCACAGGGTGAGGCTGACTTTGGTAACCCGAACACGCCGCCTGGACTAGTGTCACCTCGGGCACAGGGTCTTGTCACTTCACTGTGAGGACCGGATGAATAATATTTTGACCAACAAGTACTACACCTGTACAACTACTAGTAGTAACATATAGTACAGTAGTATATCGAAAAGAGGCCGTGCTAGCATCCCTCTGGGTTTACTTCATCCTCCAGGTAGCATCCATATTGCGAGCAGACCAAAATTCTTGTGCATGCGGAAGTGCGAAGAAGGCCTTTTTCTTTTTTGAGGATAACCACATATTCCTTAACCAGAAAAGGTTACACACATAGCACACACGCAACATCGTCAAGAAACCACCAGAAGAAGGCTTGGGATCTCAAACTCTGTGCCATGTTCTCTGATAATGCACATGAACTGTCTATTGTCCCCCCCAAAAATGTCTCGGGAATTAGAGCAAAGTGTGACGGGAAATGCCAAACCGATACATGTACATGGAGTAGCACTATAGTATGGGAAAAAACTGAAATACAAAATGGTTAGCTCTGCGAGTATTCGAACGTAGAAGTTGTGTCTCGCACGCACGCGCAAATATCCATCCGAACCAGCTATGACACTTTTTTAGGCGACATTTTTGTGCAAAGAGATGGATATGTTTGTATATCCGTTCGTCCACCCAAGTGGTTTTTGCGTAGGTCCCACCTGTCAGGAGGGGGTGCAGAAATAAAAAGGAATCATAAACTGTTTCGCCACGGTGATTCGAAAGAGTGACCTCAACTAGCCAGTGGCACATGTAGCGATAGAAGCATGGGCACGTACACGGACACGTACAACTCCTTTTATAGGGGAGTACCACTCCTACTGTTGAATAATAATCAGTACGCTACCAGCATAGGCTTTTTGTTTTGCAGGTCGGTCTACCTAGCCGTCTAATCAACTGCCTGCATGCCACTTCTCCCATTAATTCTCCATCGGGAACCGATTTTCCTCGGCTTCTTGACCTCTCCTTCAATTGCATTCAAACCCCAATGGATTCACACTATTTTAACCTCTTCACCTACCTCCAAACCCCTTTAAATAATCATCTTCTTCCACTCAGTTTAGCCACCTAATCCTAATACTCCAAACCATAGCCCTCTGGTCCAGCGGTTCCAAATGGAGAAAGAGATCCCTCTACAGGTTTTTAGCATCAAACATGTGCTCAACGAAGGCTCGTTGAGGATAGCCGCCACCGTCACCGACCACGCAAGGGTTGTTTGGGAGTGGATCAACAATGTATCCAACTCCCTCGAACATGTGGAGATGAATATCGCCGGTCTCGATGCAGAGTACACCGAGCGTGTCAGTGAGAAGATGTAACGCGCCGCCGTCCTTCAGATGTGCCTCGAAGATGAAGTTTTGGTGTATCACATCATGCACGCGCCCTCCATACCAGGTGAGCTCCGCGATTTCATGTCTCGGGAGGACATATTCTTCTGTAGAGCAGCCATCGATTGGGACAAAGAAAAGCTGGCGCCATACAACATTGATGTGAAAAACATTGCCGACCTACAATCCAAAATTCCTGTAGAGGGTTGTAAGAAACCAACACCATCCCTATTCGACATAGCAAATTTTGTACTCGGAACAAAGCTTGAGAAGGGTGACGAGACGCTGGAATTAAGGTCGTCTGGATGGGAGATTTATCCCTTGACCTACGAGTGGATAAAATATGCAGCCCTCGATGCCCGTGTGAGTTTCGAGATAGCTGCAAGGTCGAAAGAGCTTGTAGCGAAGCCGTCCCCCACAGAAAATGAGAAGAAGAAGCAGGGCATTATAGATGGATGAACTATTTCCTCTCTTATTCGCAAAAAAAATCCTCTCTCTATGTATGGATAGATGAACTATTTCGCTGGTGTGCATGTCTTTGGAACAAGTGTAGTAGCACAGGTCCGCTTGAATATAATGACGTATTTATCCGCCTAGTTTTATCCTACTCCTTGCAATGATCAGTATGCAATGCATGTGTCAGACGACATGACAACTTGTCCATGGACGCTGAACTATGGCGACCATCACGTTTCCACCACTGCCACGCGCGAATCCCACGACGCCGCTCGAACCCACGACACCACGTCCCCCGACGTGAGCCTCACCCCTCACGGACCCACCGCCCCTCCACCGCGTGCACCAAGAGGGGAATGTATCTGCTACACCCACCCTTGTGGTGGGGAAAATTTCAGGTGATCCCGCACTTCCTATGCTACGATGATACGAGAGCTTCTGGCCCGTCAGATCAATGATCCAACGGTTAGTGTTCCAGTTTCCGTACTTGCGCAAAATTAAGGGACTCCTCGCGGGTGTTTCTGCAAGTTTGCACAAGCTTTTCCTTTGACCACTAGATCTTTGATCGGACGGACCACGAGCTCCCGTATCATCGTATCACAGGAGGTGCGGTACCACCTAAAATTCTCCCCCTTGTGGTGCTACCACTGCACCAAACTCGTGCCAAACTCGAGATTTGTTTCCTATTTTTTTTAAGCCTCTAGAAAAAAAATTGGAGTGCACTCTAAAGATCTTTATATGCTCCAGAGCAACTGTGCAAGTGGAGAGTATCTTCTATTCCTAAATATCTATACAACGCATTATCTATTTTCTTTCCTAGCCTTTCCTAGCCATGCAAACATGCCACATAAGCTAGGCATGCATGCAATCCATAAATTGCAATATATTGCGTTACTCTCCAGCATGCAATGCTGCCACATGCCTGTTAGTCATAGGTTATTTTTTGCATTAATCATAATCCTTCATATTTTGTTAGAAATGACATTCTTTTAAGTAGTCGTATGATTAATCCAACTATTCATCTTCCATACAACTAAACTCCAAAGGTCCGCCGGAGCCGAGGTAGAGGACGTACGACGGGTGCAGTGGAGGCGTCGTCGTAGGAGGAGGAGAGCTCGAAGGATAATCTTGCACGTCGGCCGCCACCTGCATATCGGCGCGGGACTCCTCGAGCGCCCACTGGAGCTCGTGCTCCTCCAGGGCGTGGCAGAGTCAAGGGATTTTCATGAACCGCGATGGCCACCATGCAGTACTCCTCGTCGTCGGGGGCGCGATGCTCATGTCCCGACTCCTGGGCACACGCTCATCCACCTCGTGAGCGGCGAGGATGCCATGCCCGCGGCCGTGATGTTGGAGCACATGCTCGTGCGCCTGAGCGGTGAGGATACGATGTTCGCGGGCGTGCAGCCGGAACACACGCTCGTCCACGTCGAGAGCGGCGAGGATGCGATGTTCGCGGGCGTGCTGCCGGAGCACGCGCTCATCCACGTCGAGAGCGGCGAGTAAGCGATGTTCGCGGGCATGCTGCCAGAGCACACGCTCATCCACGTCGAGAGCGGCAAGGATGCGATGCTCGCAGGCATGCTGCTGGAGAACGCGCTTGTCCACCTTGTGAGTGGCGAGGACACGATGCACCTCCTCGTGACCGACAAGGGCGTGCTGCTGGAGCACGCACTCCCCCTCGTGGCCGACGAGGGTGAGCCGCTAAATCACACTGTCCTCCGCGTGACCAGTGAGGGCGCACTACTAGCGGCCGTCGAGGGCGTGCTCCACCTCGGCGATGTTGGAGACTCCATCGTCTTCCCAGGCCGCGACATCGTCCACTTCGGCAACGACTGCGTGCTCCTATGGGTGTTGTGTCCGTATGGGAGCTTCAAGCTACAGTACCAATGGGGATGGGGTTGACCTTTTTGTGGTTACACATGGTCTGGCCAAGAAAAATAGAATCTCAAGTAGCACAATATGTTGGAACATGTCGGGGGCTGGCTAGTAGGAGCAGTACAACAAACATCACATGTACACCATATTTTGAGAAGGTTTAATGTAATTTTTGTGAATTGGGTCAGTGTGGATGTACGAGTAGTACATCCATATCATTGACTTGCATGCACGCAACAAACATTTGTGTCGAAGATTTCACCCTATGTTCATATTCTGTTTGAGAGTGGATTCGATTTTTCTAATTGGAGCTCATTTTTTCAATAGAGAATCAAGAGAAGTGTGGTCCTTTGCTTGATTTCAATTTAGACTATCCATGTATTATTGCGAGAGATAGATATAGAGAGAATATGTGTGTCACAAAGAGGGGGGTGGCAGCGAGACCTAAAGAGAGAGGGGCATATGCCTGTTCGAAAGACTTTGTGTGTCGGAGAGAGAGGAGTGTCCGAAAGGGAGAGAGAGAGAGAGAGAGAGAGAGAGAGAGAGAGAGAGAGAGAGAGAGAGTGTGTGTGTGTGTGTGAGAGAGAGAGAGAGGGGTGCGTGTAACGTCAACTGTATACATGATATAGACATAGAGGGGATCGACAAGGTTACGGGGTCGGGGATATTGGGACAGCGATAGTGTGTGTGCGATGAAGGGACACACACACACACAAAGTCTGTTTGCGTGTGAGAGAGCTAGATAGACCTCGACAACACAACTGGCTGGGGGTGTAGGTTATGTGTGGTAGAGAGAGAGATAGTAGAGAGAGAGGAATGCTTGTGTGTCGCAGGAAGACATAACTACATAGATAGGTGTAGCGAGAAGAAGAGAATGGCGGTGTGCCTATTTTTTTATGGGATGGGAGAGAGACCAAGAGACACGCGTCGTGTGGAGAGGTGTGTGTGTTCGGAGAGAGAGGGAGGCGAGTACCTAGATAGTGAGATGGGTGTTCATGTGTGTGTTATAGAGAAGGAATTGTCTAGCTGGTAGTCATGTGATGGCGACCCAATCTTTCGATGAGAGTGGGGATAAGTATTGATTTGGTGGATTTTGACGTTGATGATCCAACTATATCGTACCCGATGATACGAATCGACAATCACTAATTAAACCAATCTCCGATGGTCATTGATCTTGTCGTATGCACGATCAACCTGAATAACGAGATCGAGTTCCTGCAAGCAACCGAAGAACCGGCAAGAACTAAGATAATGCAATCTAAATTGCCAATATGAATTAATTAAGGATAATGGTGGGGTTCCTGATAGAGGATCTGAACAAGGTGGTAGTCCTACACATCTCGCGGATGCAAATTGTAGCGAAGCTAAACAATGTCTAAACAAAAACGCGAGTTTTAACCTAGAAAAAAGGTAGCTATATATCTATATCTATAGACTATAGTACTAGATTTTTCATTTCTATGGTTATACCTATATATATACTACTCCCTCTGTAATTAGTTACTCTACATATAGCTTTGACTGTAGTCAAACTTTATAAAGCTTGGCCAAGTTCGTATAAAACAATATGAACATTTATACTAACAAATTTACATCATGTGAAAATATATGCAATGATGAACCAAATGATATATATTTGGTGGTGTATATGTTAATATATTTTTCTACAAACTTGTTGAAAGTATACAAAGTTTGACTTTAGAGAAACCTAATATGCGGTATTATGTATTATATATTTATTATTTATTATTTTTATACAGTCAATGCGTGTATTTGCACGTGCACAATATAAACCGTTGATTGATGTTCATCCAATGGTCCAAGTGGCTGGGATTCGGATCTACTATAACCTAATTGTACCCAGACACATTCTCCTTGAACCAGTAGCACGACAGTGTGATCGATCCACACAAGAAGCTCGCAACAACACCTCCAGATGTTCCACGTGGTTTCATGCATGGGTGCCCCCCCACATCATAATATTCATAATACATTGACTGAAAAAAAAGAGAAATCACCCGAAACAAGATCTTTCCCGTATTTTGTTCCTACGAAGTTGTGCCGTGCACGTACCGGAGTACTAGTACTCTATAACTTTAGTACTACAGTAGAGTAGTTGTATAGTGGTAGTAGTACAAACTACTAGTCGTACGGAGTTGCTCCTACTCTATCAACACGAGTCCCATCTGACACCAAATTTCTTGGCATCCGTGCTACAGCTAGCTCTTCCCCTCCTCGTTTCTCTCTTCCAATTCAAACTCAGCCGACGCACGGCGGGCAGGGTGGGGGTTTGCCGATAATCGGTTTGCTCAACTGCGGTCCCACATGGCAGTGAAAATGCTAGGCAACACGCATTCCCTAGCTATGCAACATGCCGGACTGACCGTGGAGTACTCCCGAGTCCCGACCGTGTGGGGGTGCGACGCGAACGCGACAAGCTTTTCCTTTTAAACTTGTATAAATTATAACATTTGGTTCTGCTCCTTGGCGTGATCGATAGATAGAAATAACGATTGAAAACACTAGGGCGGGGCTTTTCCCGCGTGATAAGCGGGGGAGTTAGCTAGTTTGGCGCATCGTCGGTTTGGTCACATGCGGTCCCACATGTTAGTGATATATGCCTAGACAATGCGCGTTGACCGGCGGGCCGGAATGACAGTGTGGGATGCGACGCGAACGGGACAGGCTTGTTGTACGTGTTCCAGTTTCTCATTTTGAACTTGCAAACGGGACAGGCGTGTTGCACGAGTAGTTTTGAATTTATATGCTCGGTCGTAGTTTTGAATTTATGAGTAGTTCGGTAAGTTGGGTCATGCATCATACGTAAATTACGAAGTTGGTGCAAAAGGTAAGCACTACGTCCGTCCTGGTTTGTTGGTCCCCTTTTGTGACGCCCCTGACTTAATCGTGCGCTAATCATACACGCAAAGGCACACGATCAGGCCTAGGGACTAACTTTGAAGATATCACAACACAACTCTACACAAATAAAAGTCATACAAGCTTTATATTACAAGCTAGGGGCCTCGAGTTCTCGAATACATTAGCTTGATGACATACAAGCATCAGCGAAAGCATTAGATATCTGAGTACAGACATAAAAGTAAAACAGATAAGCCTTAAACAGGCGGGGAAAAACAACGACATAGATCGAAAAGGCGCAGGCCTCCTGCCTGGAAGCCTCCTAAACTACTCCTGGTCATCGGCGGTCTCCACGTAGTAGTAGGCTCCTCCAGAAGTGTAGTAGTAGTCATCGGCAGGGGCGGCTGACTCCGGGGCCCCATCATATGGTCGCAGAAACGGGCATGGGGAAAAAGGGAAGCAAAGCAACCGTGAGTACTCATCCAAAGTACTCGCAAGACTAACATCAGAACTATTCTAATTATGCATCGGTATCAAGGGAAGGGCTATATCAGTGGACTGGACTGCAGAAATGCCAGAATAGAGAGAGTGCCTAGCCTATCGAAGACTAGCATCTTCAGCGTCTTGCAACATTAGAAGAGTGCATATTAGTAGCATAACATAAAGTAACAAGCATGTTGAATCAAAGCCTAGAGATCCTTCCTCGACTCCCTGCGAGAAAGCGATCCCGGAGCTTACAATTAATTAACATGTACCTAGTTCAAATTGTAGTAGATCGGGATACAACATTGAGCATCCTGTTACCGTGGACAAGGCTATTCGAATAGATAATCTTCCCTGCAGGGGTGCACTACTGTTACCCAACACACTCGATTAACTCTGGCCGGACACACTTTCCTGGGTCATGCCCGGCCTCGGCTGATCGACACACCGCAGCCCTACCTAGAGGTCAGCAGAGAGGTCCCCGCCGGTCTACATCCTAAGTGCTCAGGGGTCTTGGGCCCATCGCCCTTTGCACTCCGAGTCGTTGTGTCGCGGGTCGGAGTCCAAGCACCACCTCAGTCCTGGATGGCCTTGTCCCGACCGGCTGCTGAACTGAACATCTGACAGAGCTTTCGGCTGATACATACGGCGCCGAGGGCCCCAGTAAACCATTATCCCGCGTGGTGGTAGTGCGTATAGGCCAGTGGCCAACTCAGATCAATACCCAAATCCGTTAAGCGTGTTATTAGGAGCTCGCGGTGACGATCAGTACTCCTGTCGCCCCGTCTCGAGGAAGTGCAACAAGGGTCAGGCCTATCCCTCTCGAGGGCGGTCTCTGCCTGCCCGGCTGCGCCTCGTAATTATCTCGCGGGTACCCTCCAGGTCAACCCGACTTCCCAGGAGACTGTCGGGAACTCAGGTCCACCTCAACCGGGGTGGTACCGCCTGTCCCTTCAGTCCCACAATCAATAGTACAAGGGGGCAACAGTTAAATGCAACCGTGTGTCCGTAACATCAAGAGGGTAATCCGAGGAACCACCCTCGATAGATTCCCACTCGATGCTACCATCAAGGTGAACCCGGAGGAATCACCCTCGATGGATTCACACTTGAGGGGTTGCACGACAGAAGCTTCATCGGAGGTGGTGGAAGAGGAATCACCCCCATGTCCCACAACCGACTAGCTGTACCACAGAGGCACATCAGGAGTGAGGTAAGAGGTATCACCCTCGGCACTCGAGGATAACTCTATGGAGTCGAACAACTTAGGGGGGTGTGCAGTGATGTGCTGGTCTCAGCCCGTCGATCACATCGACCGGGGCACAGGTAACTAAGCGGGGCAACTAGAACGAGAAGAGGGGCCACAGATGGTTTATCAACCAACCTATACTAAGCAGTTCGGATAGCAGGTAGGTATCAATAACAGCTACAAAAATAGGCTATGCATCAGAATTAGGATCAATCAGTAGCAGTAGCAAATTCTAATGCAAGCAGGAGGGAGAAAGAATAGGTGATATAGGCATGCGTCAAGGGGGTTTGCTTGCCTGGTTGCTCTGCGGCAAAAGCGGGGTCGTCGACGGAGTAGCAGTCCTCGGGAGCAGCGTCGGTCTCGGGATTTAATGGGAGAGAAGAGGGGGAAGAAACAATAAATAAAAGCAATCAAATGCAACACAGTGCATGGCATGGCAAAATGCAGTGTTGGAGGTGACCAAATGCAATGCTACATGTCGCAGACGAAGCGGGAAAATATCTGGGATATTTTCCCGGCGTTTAGGCAGTTATCAGTATACTGAACCGGAGGGGAAGGTTCCATGTTAAGATAGTCAGGAGTGATGGTCAAGCATTTTGACCACATATTCGGATTCGTCTCGTTTTTCTGATCAACTTTCATGTAGAAAGTTTTTCGATCCGAGCTACGGTTTATTTTCTATGAATTTTCAAAGATTTAAACTATTTTCTGAAATTTCTGGAATTATTTAAATTCTCTAATTCGCATTATCCAGAACAGTAGCTTGATGACATCATCATGACATCATAGTGACGTCAGCGAGTCAACTGAGCTGACCAGGGTCAAACCTGACCAGTGGGTCCCACTGGTCAGTGGCTCTGGACTAATTAGAAATTAGTTTAAACTAAATAGGGTAATTAGTGAGGTGGGGCCCTACTGTCAGTATCAGATTAGTCTAACTAATTAATTAAATCACCTAATTAACTAATTAAGCGGGTGGGGCCTGCTGGTCAGTGACACAGTATGGCCACGTCAGCGCGTTGACTCGGTCAACCGGTCAACTGGGGCCCCTGGGCCCACTGGTCAGTGGCCCAGAGGTGCCCAAATGGTGGCCAGCGTGGCGTTGGCCGGCAGCAAGCCGCCGGCGACCTCCAAACGCAGCGGAGAGCAAGGGCGCTCGCCGGAATCGCGCTACAGGCGGCCATTCGGCACGCGGCCTAGCGCGTTGGAACGGGCACTCGCCCGCGCATCCAACGGTGGCGGTGGCATCGCCGGAGTCGGCCGGAATCGACACCGGCGACGAGGTCAGCGGCGGAGCTTTTCGGGCGAGCTCGGATCTGGCGACTGCGGGCACGGCAAGCGGCGTGCGTGTGTGCGTTCGAGTCATACGAGCTCCACGAGCTCGTCTACGAGCTCGGATGCGAGCTCAAACTACGGTGGCCGCGACGACGAGCACAGCGGCGGCGACGGGTTTGGCCAAGTCAAATGCGGTGGCTACGGCGAGCAAAGAAGGGGAAGGAAGGAGGGGATCCGAGCAGGAGCTCACCGGTTAGGCACACGGTGGCCCGGCGAGTGGACGGGAGCGCAGAGGTGGCCGGATTCGAGGAAGAACGCCGGCGACCGTAGCGGAGGGAGACGGCGCGGATCCGGCGATGTGGGCTCCACGACTCGCATCCGTGGGTGTGGACGACGTAACGGACGACGGCGAGCTTCTACGACATGGCGGCGAGGCGTGGGGACGACGTTGGCCGCGGGATCGACGGCGATGGCGACGGTGGCTCTCGGGTGCGGGAGAGAGAGAGAGCGAATGAGAGAGAGAGAGGGAGGGAAAGGTGGCTAGGGTTTGTCGCGGGGGGCGTGGAGATGCTCTTATCCCTTCAGCGGCGGCAGCGGCGCCGGGGATGGCCGACAGCTGCCCATCGGCGCTCAGGCGCGCGCGCGCGCCAACACGCAGGAGAGAGGGAGAGAGGTAGGAGAAGAGCGCGGCTGGGCTGGGCCAGGCACACTGTGCACTTGCGGCCCTGCAGCACAGTAGCGTCTAGGCCTTTCTTCTTTTTATCTACTGTTTTCATTTATTCTTTTCTGTTGCATTTTCCTTTAGCCAGCAAATCTATTTTGTAAAATATGGGACTGGGCCCCATAATTACATTGCAATATGTAGCACTGCTACAAAAAGTTTGGGGTGTTTTGAATTCATTTGAAATTTACATAAATAGAAATGGGTTTAATAGCGTTGTTTTGTCACTGTTTTTAGAAGTTGTGGTCAATTTGGGAATTTAAATAATGTTGGTTTTATTTTTACAATTGCTTTGAGATTATTTGAAATATTATGAACACTTTTGTTCTGCTGTTTGGATAACTTTCAATTTTGACTTTATTTTAAATTTGAATTTGAAGTTGGATTATCCTCTAAATGCAATTTATTTAGGATGATCATGATGACAAGGCTAATTAATTAGCTTAATGATAGAGTTAAGATCTGGGGATGTTACACCTTTGTGCCAAATTTTAACCATAGATTTAACTAACAAAAAATTAATGCATGTCACCAAAAAATATATCATTGGTTAGTATTTGAACATAGTTTCCAATTATATTATTTTTGTGACATGCATTAACATATTTTTAGTTAAATCTAAAGTCAAAATTTGGCACAAACACACGAAGGGGACCAATAAACCAAGACGGAGGTACTACTAGTTACAGTGATGCATATAATTGACGCCAAATGTGAGCAAAGGGATCACACATGTCTTTATCGGCTTGAAAGAGAATGTGATACAATAAGAATTAAGGCCACGACGACGCGATCGCAGTGGTGGTTACAGGAGGCAAGAAGAAAGATGCATCCATCAACGACCTCCTCCTCCTCGACTCGGTGCGCCGGGCCAGCGACCGGCGGCTGAGGAGCAGCGGCTTTTGTGGCGAGGTCAATGTGCTTCTGAACAAAGGCGTCCAAGGCTTCCATCTGGTTGACGAAGGCCAGCGTCGTAGCGTCCTCACTTGCCTTGTAGAGGCCTATGTACACGACTTCCTCATACACGTGGATGTGTAGGTTGATGAATTCTTGCAGGGCGAGGCGCCTCACGGCGAGCGCGACCACGAGGTGGACATTCTTTGTCGCGTCAGCGGGCAGTCGCAGGGCCACCAGTGCTTGAAAGAGGTTCTCACCACGGAGGCCGATGAGGGTGGCAGGCAATGAGAAGCCTGGGCGCGCGGGCTAGAGGAGTACGGTGATATCGTCCGTGAGCTTCTTGATGACGGTGAACTTGTTGATGGTGTCGATGATCATCTTGTCCAACTGAGAGTCGAAGCTGGCGTCGCCGCGGGCTATGATCCAGCTGGTCCAAAATATCGTCCGAAGATGACCCTCGGTGCCGTGCTGCAGGCCGGCATCATGGACCATCTGGCATAAACGCAGGCCGCTCGCACGTAACACCGCCATGGGTCTGGCTTCTGGTCACTTGGTTTGGGAATTGGAGTGAGCACTGTTGCGCTTAACCTAGGTGCGTAGGTGCGTACGATTTGGTAGATGCATTGGACTGGAGGGGCGCCTTTATATGAGTGCAAATTGCGTTGCATTCACGTTGTGGTACCTCCTTTCTGCTTCTCCCATTACTTCCCTCAGCATGCTAATTGAAGGAGGATGCATCATTGGCCGTTCAACGTTTCGGGAACCGCTACGCTCTCCCTCGTTTGCATTCAAGCCGTATCGGGAACTGTCCTGGTTTACTAGTTTACCGTCCATTTCTCAAAAAAAAAAAGTTTACCGTCATGGTTTACTAGTTGTAAAGCAGTACTAGTAGGGAGTGGTGCGCCGTGTCAGCCACTGACTTGTCGTGCAATCCTTGGGTGTACACAGCTGAGTAGCGAATATCTATTTCTGAGCCCAGGCTCATCTGCACCCGGTCAAGAAAAAATTCACGAAAAATTCAAAAAAATTCAAAGAATTCTGATTTTTTTTGCATGGTAGATAATTTGGTGCGTGAGGTCCACTCCAAATTTTAGATCAATTGGACATCTGAGTAGCTCTCAATAAGAAAGACAAATTGGGTCAGAACAGTACATGAACAGTAAACTTTTTTACAGACCCCAAATTTGTCTTTTTTGCCGAAAGCTACTCAGATGTCCAAATGATCTGAAATTTGGAGCGGTCCTCACGCACCAAATTATCTACCATTAAGAAAAAATTGGAATTTTTTTAAATTTTCTAATCTTTGTTTTTTTCTTCAACGCGGGTGCAGATGAGCCTGTGCACCGAATCGTTGCTCTCGCTGAGTAGGCCCATCTCTTTTGTTCCTTGGTGGGCTTATGTGCCCACTCCCGTTTTATATGTGGGTTCCACTGTCAGTTGGGTAGAGAAATAAGTATATATAAAAACATATAAAAAACTAAAGTGTCTGACAGGATTCGAACTCAGGACAACGCGTTGCGAGCATCGGGTGCTAACCAGTCCACCAGATGTTCTTTCTCGAACAAGCTAGAGATATTTGTCATATAGTTACTGTGATAATTGGTTTGAAAGTGATTTTTTTGAAGTTTTCCCTGAAGGATCTCGAATTCATTAGTAACAAAGAAGAGAGTTTCCCGATTGATTAACAGAAAACTGGGTGAAAACCATCACATCAAGCCCGTAAAAACAAGGCACACTGGGCGACCTGGCTACACACACAAGAATGCACACATGTTGTCGAAGAGAAAAGCGTCATCGAGGTTGCAATTTGGTGTCATTGTCATTACACCTCTGCGCGAGCGACTCCGACCCCACCATCAATGACCACCGAGAAATCTACATATCGAGGGGGGCTACAGAGAGAAAGACGTATCGAGAGTGTGTGTCCGAGGCACAGAGACACAACTAGCGAGTTTGTGTGTGTTTGAGAAAGAAGCCAATAGACAGATTAAGATCAAGATCGAGGTGTCACCCAGCCCCTGTCTGTGTTGGGGGGAGAGGGAGAGAAAGACGTATCGAGAGTGTGTGTGCGAGGCACAGACACAACTAGTGAATGTGTGTGTGTTTGAGAGAGAAGCCAGTAGATAGATTGAGATCAAGATCGAGGTGTCACCCTGCTCATATCTGTGTTGGGGGGGAGGGTGCCAGAGACACTTAGAGAGAGAGAGAGAGAGAGTTTGTGTGTTACAGATCGATATTAGGGATAGGTAGATAGCATGTGTGCGAGGCATACCTAAAGCAACAGGGAGATAAACAAGCGGGTGTGCATGTGTGTGCCCGAAATAAGTGAAGAGAGAAACAATGTGTGTGTGTGTGTGTGAGCGAACTCTTCTCAAAATCTCAAAACAAAAGGTGCTGAGCTGGAATTCCATTGTATGGATTCATATGGTTCCGGGCAATTGAGTTAACCTTAGGGATATGTGTGTGAGACGTAGTTATACTTAGAGACATGAGTGGCGGTGGGTGGGCGGAATTAAAGGGGTGGACGTGTTCGACAGAGAGAGCATGTGTGTTTTTGTGTGAGAGACTTATAGGACAAGGTAGAAAGACGAATTCTAACCTTGACAGAGGGAGAGAAATAGACGGAGTGCGTGTGTGTGATTGAGATGCACATGGAGAAGGGAGATTTGTATGTGTGTGAGAGAGATTGCATAATTCATTCACGTATTACTATCTCCCGGTCGAGGACGTGCCTCGCTTGAACAAAATCAATCTCTACTTCGTATCGTGGCCGAAGATACACTATCGATTCAACGGTATAGGATTGGACACTCGCATATCGCATAAGTTATACTTACTTTTTGTCAAATAGCCCTTTTCAATCCTGCATGTCAAAGTTATAGTGCTATTTCTTCAAACAACCACTGCAGTTATCATGTACATTCACCATTGATGGTGTTGCATTCAAATTCATTTGGTTTGGATGATTTAAGGTTCTATTATGAAGTAATATACATAATATTCATATTTGAATTCTGATACGTCTCCAACGTATCTATAATTTTTTTATTGTTCCATGCTATTATAGTATCAATCTTGGATGTTTTTATATGCAATTATATATCATTTTTTGGGACTAACCTATTAACCTAGTGCCCAGTGCCAGTTGTTGTTTTCTGCTTGTTTTTGGCTTTTTCAGAGAAACAGTACCAAATGAAGTCCAAATGCCATGAAACTTTTTGGAGATTTTTTTCTGGACAAAAGAGACCTTGGAAGCTTCGAGAGGAGGCCAGAAGCCTCACGGAGGCTTCACAAGGCAACAGCGCGCGCCCCAGGGGTGGCGTGCCGTGTTGCCTTGTGGGGCCCACGTGACTCCGTTTGACCTAATTCCACTTCTATAAATTCACAAATATTGGGAAACCATCAGAGAGCCTAAAGAAAAAACCTTTCCGCCGCCGCAAGCCTCTATTCTTCCGTGATCCCATCTGGAGGCCTTTTTTGGTACTCTGCCGGAGGGGGAATCGATCACGGAGGGCTTCTACATCAACCTTGCTGCCCTTCCGATGATGTGTGAGTAGTTTACCACATACCTACGGGTCCATAGCTAGTAGCTAGATGGCTTCTTCTCTCTCTTTGATCTTCAATACAATGTTCTCCTTGATGTTCTTGGAGTTCTATCCGATGTAATCTTCTTTTGCGGTGTGTTTGTTGGGATCCGATGAATTGTGAGTTTATGATCAGATTATTCATGAGAAATATTTGAGTCTTCTCTAAACTCTTTTATGCATGATTCTTATAGCTTTGTATTTCTCTCCGATCTATCGATTTGGTTTGGCCTACTAGATTGATTTATCTTGCAATGGGAGAGGTGCTTTTTGATGGGTTCAATCTTGCGGTGCTCAATCCTAGTGACAGAAGGGGACATGACACGTATTTGTATTGTTGCCATTAAGGATAAAAACATGGGGTTTATTCATATTGCTTGAATTTGCTTCTCTACATCATGTCATCTTGCTTAAGGCGTTACTCTGTTTTTATTAACTTAATACTATAGATGCATGCTGGATAGCGGTCGATGAGTGGAGTAATAGTAGTAGATGCAGGCAGGAGTTGGTCTACTTGTCTCAGACATGATGCCTATATACATGATCATTGCCATGAATCCGTCATAATTATTTGATATTATGTCAATTGCCCAACAGAAATTTGTTTACCCACCGTATGTTTCTGTGCTCGAGAGAGAAGCCTCTAATGAAAACTATGGCCCCCGGGTCTATCTTTATCATATAAAAAACCTAAAAATACCTTGCTGCAATTTATTTACTTTTATTTTAACTAGTATTTTAGTTTATCTATTTACCTCGATAAGATTTAATCCTTGCAAATAACCGCTAAGAGGATTGACAACCCTCTTATTTGCGTTGGGTGCAAGTGTTTGCTCTTGTGTGTGCAGGTGCGCTTAACAGAATTTTTCTTGGTTCTCCTACTGGATTGATAACCTTGGTTCTTAACTAAGGGAAATACTTATCTCTACTGTACTGCATCATCCTCTCCTCTTCGGGGAAATACCAACGCAAACTACAAGTAGCAGGAAGAATTTCTGGCGCCGTTGCCGGGCAGTCATCATCAAAATTACCAAGTACCTTCGCACAAACTATCATTCACTTGCATTTACTTTATTTATCTTTTATTTGCATTTGCCTCTCTTTTTCATCTCCCCCACTTCTAAAAAAAACTTTTACAAAAACACAAAAATATTTTGTTTGCTAGTTTGCTTGCTCGAAGTTATCATGACTAAGTTTGGAAAAATTGGTAATTCTCCCGCCACTAGTGTGGAGTCTTTAGACAACCCTACTGTACTTTTGAAGCTTATAAATGAAAAGAAAGGTTTTCCTAAAGTTGATAAAGAAAAATTAGATAATCTTGCCAATGATGACCCTGACAAAGAACAACACACTATCATGCATACTAAAAAACTCCGTATAGGTAGTGGTAATATTATTGGAAAAGGCGTTATTCAGGATTTGTTTACTTGTTCTGGCACGTTACCTATGCTAGGAGGGTCAATTCTTAATAAAACTTCTAGCTTCGCGGATGCCATATCTTTGCTTATAGTTGAATTTGAGAGACAATTTGTGCATATGCACCCCGCTATACAAAGAATACTCCTAGAGTTTTCAAACATTCGTGATCCTTCCGTTAAACGTGTAGTCACTTTATACCTAGCTTATGAATTTGGCCACATCATGAAAGAGGCCCGTGAAATATTTGCTCATTACAATATAAATAGTGGATGCCCCCCTATAGAAGAAATCCTTTACAACCAGGAGGCAATAAGGAGATTACAATCTCCAGATTATGCTGCTTACAATGAGAATCTTAGGAAAAAGGTTCCCCCATCCACTTTACTTGATAAAATTTCTGAACTTAACGATGATTTTGCTAAACAAAATAATGGTTTGGGGCTAGTGCTTGAGAAAAAATTAAAGGAGCATATTCAAAGAAACATGTATAATGAAGAAATAATCATCACTTACAAAGGGCCAATGGAGGAACCCTTTCCTCCTAAATTTGATCTTACGGATCTTGACCCTATTAAATTTAGCCCTTTTGAGTATTTTAGCTTCCCACTTAGAAAACTTGCTGCCAAAACAAGAGAGTATGAGATGAGCATGGATGATCTTCCTTACAAGGATGACAACACTTGAAACTATGCATTATGCCTAGCTAGGTGTTGGGGAACGCGACAGAAAACAAAAAAAATCGGTACTGCAAGCACGCCCAGGATCACTATGGAGATGCATACAAGGTTTGATCTGATCATTACCGACTCGTAGTGCAGCGGAAGTAGAGTTGATGTAGATCGTTGGTGCAGATCCCCGCAGCTAGGATGTACAACCTCCCAATCGCGAGGATGTACTCCCTCGTCAACCCTTCAGACAGCCCTTCGGGAGGTGGTCGGACAGTCCCCCGGACGGTGTCACGGACAGCCCTTCGGGAGGCACTCACAGAAACTCAGACGGTCACTTGGACAGCCCTTCAGGAGGCACTCTTGAACAGCCCCTTGGGCAAAAAGATCGAACCTACGACCTCTCTTCGGGGTTGCACACATACGGTGTCATCTATCCGGCAGGGCTTCGTCCTCCAGAACTAGTTCCCACCAGAACCCAGATCGCCTTTCGGCTCTACGAAACTATTTCGCGGGGAGGGAGATAGAAGGCCAGATCATGCATGGCATTTGTATGTGAGAAAGAGTGAGTGTGGAGAGTGCCTCTCCACCTCTATTTATAGGAAAACCCAAGGGGTAGGGTGGCACATGAAAAACCCAAAATGCCCATGCTTTATGTCACACATGGATGAGCACCCCATGGCTGTCCACCACCTTGTGGGGCCCCCCACCAAAAAAAGGGGTTCCCACCCTTCCATGTCATCCCTAGATCTTTTGAGTAAAGCCCAAAAAAGGGGCTTTCCAAAAAGTGTTTTTCACTATTCACGGAAACATTTTTCCGCGACCGTTAAATCCGAAAATATTTCTGTAGGTCTTAGAAAATTTCCAGTACCCACTAAAATAATTTTGGACGCATTCCGAAACAATTCCGGATTAGTGATTTTCATCAGCGAAAAGCAACCAAAGCGGTTCCGGCAGCTCCGGAACATTTCCGGGTTTTTTCTCCGGAAAAATCCCAGAAGTTCCTAGAACAATTCTGGCACCCTCCAAGAATTTCCAGGCGTGTCCCGAAACCATTTTGACTTAATGGTATACTCCAAAACAACTTTTCGGTTTTACCGAAACTATTCCGGTTTTCTCTCTCCGGAACTCTTCCATTATCTCCGAAACTTTTCCGGTGACTTTCTCTCAGACACCCTGTCTAGTATTCAGCAGATAGATGACCCTTAAGCGTGTGACCCTATAGGTTCGGTGAAGTATAGACATGACCGGAACACTTTCTGATCAATGATCAACATCGGAGCCGTGGACACCCATATTGACCCCTATACCCACACGAATAAATATTCGAGTGAACCTCCAGTTGCCATGTGCTATTCCTTTTGCTTCGCGATATGTTACAAACACCCGAGGTGAGATTTATCGGCATCCCCGTGGATCAACACTTATCCACTATGCCAGTTACCTCGTTACCGGTTTTGTTCTCTTTTCTCGTTCCCGTATTCCGGTATCCCTGTGATCAAATCATGATCTGTCTGGCCAGACGATGATGGATACCGTAACACCAAGAGGGCGCAAAGAATATTTCTCCATCGTCGGAGGAGCAAATCCCAATCTTGAGCTATCAAGTCCCTTGTCATACTTTTCCATGAACCAGTAAGCCGCCGTAATAGCCACCCATTTATGGATGACGTTTAACAAACCCCAAAGTTCATGAAGCAAGCATGAAGAAACTCGATACTCTCATGGTCTAAGGAATCATGCAAACGTTAACTTTCTCTATGTTATTAACCATTAACTTGTGACGAATGTATCTCATAGCATAACATCAAATCGGGTCGATTCAAAACAAATGTTCTTCTAACATTGTGCCCTCAAAGTTGCCGGCATAGACATGCCCATGATTAGGAAAACGTAATCATCATGCAACACTTGAGCCAGTCTTAGAGGCTTGACTAGGAATACATTTTGCCGTTTATTATTCCACACATGCACATGGGTTTTCCTCAGAGCCTTTATGGATATACGGGCTCGGGAACCACAGCAGTTATAGCATGGAACATAAACTTAATTAGGAACATGGGGATAAATAATAACATTTATTATTGCCTCTAGGGCATATCTCCTACAGACTCCCACTTGCACTAGAGTCAATAATCTAGTCAATGCTAATGCACTTTACACCTATGGCATACCGGTGTAAAATATGCTTCGCTTGTGGTATTGTCTTCGTCTAACGGACCTGACAACTTCAGGGCCGTGTGTATTTTTGCATATCCTCGCCTTTTCATGCTTTCACAAAATTCATATTTTTGTGTGGACTTGGCTTTGTATATATGTGAATCACTGGTCGAACCTTGATTCCTCAGACTGAGCTATGGAGCAACTATCTACAATAGTGTCCTATTGACCAAAGCCTTCTTGGAACCATACTAAGTTCATGAATGAACTATATGATTCAACATCTTCTTTGTCGCTTCAAAAGCGTCAACATACTTAGCATTTGTTATAGAATTCGCCACAGTAACCTGTTTGGAACAATTCCAACTTACTGTGTCACCATATCGTGTATTACACAAAACCTTTAACTTAAATCAAAAATCGCATGGAGCATTGATGAACACTATATCGATGTAATTACTTACAATGAGCACTTCATAATCTCCGCTTGCGAGAAAACATGTCATCAGTGCTACTTTAGTACTAAATGACATTTTTCACGGTTGTCCCATGATCAGTACTTTGATCACTTTGGTATCTATACTCGCAACTGCTTGGGAGTATCGGACATATCTGGTTGTTTTACATACCATGGAATACATGATTAATCCAAACACAAAGGTGTGTGGAAAATCCATCATGTATTTTGCTCATCAGTGTTTTGGGACACCGAGTCTTGCAAAAACTCTTTCCATGTGACTTTGGCAAGAATCACTCCTTGGCGTTTTTAATGCTAAACTGTTTTAGCATCTTGTCAATATGTATTTTGGCTTAGCCCTATTAGGCAATTCTATCTCCGTAGATAATTATGCCCAATATCAAGGCTACTTAGCCCAGGCACTTCATCGAAAAACTATTTCTCAATGAAGTCCTAATTCGTGTCAAGAAATTTATATTATTTGCAATTAACAATGTGTCAAGCACACAAGGTTTTTAGAAATATTATTATGCTCCCACTTACTTTCTTATAACCACAAGCATCTTCGTTATCCATTGATGAAATCAAACTCTTTTGACTATTTCATCAAAAACAAAGATTCCAACTCCATTTTGCTCTCTTCTGTCCATCGCTGGAACTCTGAAGTTTGCATACTCACTAGCATCCTCCGGATTGACAAATTACTTTGGACTGTATCACATGCAAGTCCTAGGTAGCATTTCCATCTCCTGGAAATCCTTTTGGCATCCATGTATCATATCTCATGATTGAAATATGTATTAATTGCTAGTTTAACCCGAACCGACTTTAAGCATCGCTACGGAGAGCCAATCTCACCGTAGTTAATTTCTTGAATTTGTTATAAGCAACAAGTCGAGCTTTATGGATAAAACATTTTTATCCATATCAGTTTATAGTTCCATTAATATTCGTTAGACTCTAAGTCTTCCAAAAGGGGTATCAAGATTTAATCTCGAGTCATTTATATGGAAACAATCTCGGATTGTATTGGCATTTAGCCAATTCCGGAGTCAGGGCCCATCATCGCTTCCTTGATTATCGTAGGTATATTGTTGTCTAACAACAATATCTCGTTTGCACACCTGAGAGGTATGCACGAGTTTTGCCTACGTGGTTCAGCTACAAGTTCGACCGAAGTCCATACATCTCATGTAGAGGCTTCCGTATCAGTCGCAGTAGGAAACTCTGGAATCACTTCCAAGGTTCCTTTCCTTTGATCTGATGACGAAGATACTATTATCTCGTCGAGTTGCACTGTCCTCCCACTCACCTTTTTTCAAGAACCATTCTCTTTAAAAGCATACCGTTCTTTGTGGCAAAACCTTTTGCCTCGGTATAGTGGTGGAGGAATTCCCAATAATTTGGGATAACCTACAAAGTAGCACTTGTCTGATTTGGAATAGGTTTGTAAACATTTTACACAAGCCCCATATTCCAAATGTTAAGAAAAGATATAACATGGTTGGGTGTACCATACCATGGCGTCATTTCAACAAATCTGATGGCGCTCTTTTCAGTGTAAAAGCCGCAGTCTCTAAAGCATTACTTTAAAAGGGATAATGGAAATTGATTTATGTCATCTTTGATCTTACCATGTCATAAATGGTTTGATTACATCTTCACGGACATTCCACTCACAGTGGTGTTCCGGGAGGTGTAAGTTATGAAACTCTTTTCACAACTCATCAGACATTCGCTAAACTTGTAACTCAAATATTCCTTTCCGCAATCTAATTGTAGAAACATAATTTTCTTGTTTACAATAATTTCTACTTCATTTTGAAAACCTTTTGAATGATTTCAAAAGATCCAGACTTACATCTCATCAAGTAAATATCCATATATCTACTTGAGTCATTTCTGAAGACAGATAAATCCACTACTAGCAACAACATTTATCGGACTACACACATAAAAATGTATGATCACCAATAAGTTTGTTGCTCGTTCCTTATGGCCTGTGAACGGTATTTCAGTCACTTCACTTTTCGGACAAAAGTTGCAAGTGTCAGATGATTCATAATCAAATGACTTCAAAATCCATCATAATGGATTTTTTCCATGCGGGTTTCTCCAATGTGACCAAATGCAGTGCCACACATATGTGGTATTCTTTTTAGTCTTGCGACATTTAGCGTCAATGTTATGGATGTAACATATTACCATCAATATTCATAACATACATCCCATCCACGATGGAAGCATGGCCCTTATGTTATTCATGATACTGAACAACAATTGTTCTTTTATGAACAACCCTTTTGCAACAAACATTATGCAATGGGCTAGAGTATATAAAACTCTAAAATGAATTATGAAAGTAAACACAGAGGTAATATATTATTATCAATATTCATAACATACATCTCATTCATAATGAAAGTATGGCCCTTATGTCATTCATAACACTGAACATCAAAAGTTCTCTTATGAATAACCTTCTTGCAACATACTTTATGCAATGGGCTAGAGTGTATAAAACTCTAAATGAATTATGAAAATAAATACAGACGGTAATACACCGATGGAAGGTATAGTAACATTTACTATGTTCCCAGCGCGTATCTAAATCTCACTCCTGGCAAGTCTTTTAGGCCGTAGTAGTTCTTGCATCGAGTTGCAACAGAATGCAATCGAGCGGGTATCTTTGTGATCAACTCACCATACCCAAGAATTACGGACTAACAGTTTAATCACAATTCGCAAGAACTATTTCTTTTGACCAGCCTTCCAAACATCAATAACTTGTATGACTTTCATACATGAGCTGGACATTCCAGTCTTCTTTCTTTTTGCCTTTATACTTCTAATAGTTTAACTTTCAGTATTTCTTCTACTCTCAGAAGAAGCACCCAACTTAAGAGTGGCGTTAGCCCCGGACTTCCTAGGCGTGTAAGTCATACTAACACCCTTTGGACATTTCCTTTCTCTTTAAGTTGTTGTTTTATTCACCTTCATTACATGACAGACGTTCTTCTGGATCCCTCTCTCATCAGTCAAATGCCCAGTAAACACTTTACTAATACTTTGCAAACAAACATTGTTTTGGATATCTCATATCTTTTAGCCTTTGTCTGTCTCTGAAAATAATTTTCAGTTCCATGAATATCACATAACTATCCCAAACTTTTGAAGTCCGGGTCTCATGGAAGAAAACATATTGCTCTTGACCATAACGGAATTCTAGCTTTTGGATCGAAGGATGAGAGTCACATCATCCATAGCATTAGCGGGAGGATACCGAAAGCATGCGATAGGACAAAGTCCATCTCAGCACTTTTGAGGATAATCCTCACATTACATTACCAATCGTAAAGTTTTAACCAGATAATTTACAGCTATTCAATTCTATAGGGAAGGTGGAAACGCGAGCCAATATTCTACAACTATTATGCATATAACACTTAGAGAGTGTTCATAATTAATTGCACTGAGAATTAAACAAGTTAATTCTACAGTGCGCTCCCACTCAAACCAATATCTCTCATAATTGATAGTGAGTGATACAAGACCCACATTTCAATTCAACGCCATTGATGTGGACATCACCGATGACGATAATTTTAATCGGTAGGCAAACTTGCCGATCACATCTCTATGTGACTCTTGTTCATCTTTCGATGCGTGTGTTCCGAGCTCAGGACGATCCTACCATGAACGTCAAGACAACCAAGTGATCTCGCTGCGAGGTCTGACCTCACCCGCCTTACACCCATACAATCGTTCGTACCCATGTAGACATGGCGCACCCCGAAAGGAAAGATGCTGTGACGGTGCTACACTTGGGAGAACACTAACTACTTGATATTTTAAGTGAGAGATCACCCTAATAAAAAGCGACTATCGCGCAATCAAAAGGGTTCATCATAAGGGATAAACGTCTCAGGCAATTCATAATAGCATGATATGGTATAGCCCTTTCTGACGGAGAAGTCTTTATTTTCTTCGTCTTCGGCATTTGCGTCGGTGTTCACCTTCGCGAAGATTGCCACCACCTTGTCGATGCAATAAATAATACTGCTATCTCTATAGCTAATAAAATAATGCATTATAACAAGGTTGACACGCAGGTCATTAAAGTGCAATCATATGGCTCCAGCCATCATGCTGAATCATGACACGCGGGTCATGTTAATTTACATTATATAGTCATCTCATACATAATCAAATTAAATATGATGAAGACTATACCACATCTCATGTCATCCTGCAAAACCAAGTTAGACGCCTCTAATCGGTTTATGCAAAAAATTATTTTACGTGGCTTCTAAGGTTTCAACCGAACCACAGCTACCAACGTTTATCATCAAGCATGATTATTCAAGTCGCTAGATTAACTTTGCGGGGCGTATGTGATACGTCTCCAACGTATCTATAATTTTTTATTATTCCATGTTGTTATATTATCAATCTTGGATGTTTTTATATACATTTACAGCAATTATATATCATTTTTGGAGACTAACCTATTAACTTAGTGCCAGTTGTTGTTTTTTGCCTGTTTTTTGTTTTACAGAAAATCAATACCAAACGAAATCCAAATGCCACGAAACTTTTTGGAGATTTTTTTCTGGACAAGATAAACACTAGAAGCTTTGGGAGAAGACCAGACGCCAGAGGAGGTGGCCATGAGCCACCAGGGCGCGCCTAGGGGGGCAGGCGCGCCCTGGTGCCTCGTGGGCCCACCTCAGCTCCGTTTGACCTAATTCCACCACTATAAATTCAGGAAAAATCAGAAACCCTCAGGGGAGTCCACGAAATACTTTTTCCGCTGCCATAAGTTTCTGTTCTCGAGAGATCCCATCTGGAGGCCTTCTCC
Source organism: Elymus sibiricus (assembly GCA_039707655.1). Classification (NCBI taxonomy): domain Eukaryota; kingdom Viridiplantae; phylum Streptophyta; class Magnoliopsida; order Poales; family Poaceae; genus Elymus; species Elymus sibiricus. The sequence goes on from CM077670.1 coordinate 111,809,814, forward strand.
GGTACTCCGTCGGAGAGGGAATCGATCACGGAGGGGCTCTACATCAACCTTGCTACCCTTTCGATGATGCGTGAGTAGTTTACCATAGACCTTCGGGTCCATAGTTAGTAGCTAGATGGCTTCTTCTCTCTTTTTGATCTTCAATACAATGTTCTCCTCGATGTTCTTGGAGTTCTATCCGATGTAATCACTTTTTGCGGTGTGTTTGTTTGGATCCGATGAATTGTGAGTTTATGATCAGATTATCCATGAATATTATTTGAGTCTTCTCTGATCTCTTTTATGCATGATTATTATAGCTTCATATTTCTTCTCCGATCTATTGATTTGGTTTGGCCAACTAGATCGATTTATCTTGCCATGGGAAGAGGTGCTTTGTAATGGGTTCGATCTTGCGGTGCTCAATCCCAGTGACAGAAAGGGACATGACACGTATGTATCATTGCTATTAAGGGTAAAAAGATGGGGTTTATTCATATGTGAGTTTATCTTGTCTACATCATGTCATCGTTCTTAAGGCGTTACTCCGTTCTTTATGGACTTAATACACTAGATGCATGCTGGATAGCGGTCGATGTGTGGAGTAATAGTAGTAGATGCAGGCAGGAGTCGGTCTACTTGTCTCGGACGTGATGCCTATATACATGATCATTGCCTTGGATATCGTCATGATTATTTGCTTTTCTATCAATTGCCCAACAGAAATTTGTCTACCCACCGTATGATATTTTCTCGAGAGAAGCCTCTAGTGAAAACTATGGCCCCCGGGTCTATCTAAATCATATTACGAAAACCCTAAAAATATTGCTGCCATTTTCTTTTATTTATTTTATTTTGTATTTTTGTTTCAATCTATTTATCTATAATATACAATTTAATCTTGCAATTGACCGCCGAGGGATTGACAACCCCTAGTTTGCGTTGGGTGCAAGGATTTGTTGTTTGTGTGCAGGTGCTGCTAATGAGGTGTTGCGTGATTCTCCTACTGGTTCGATAACCTTGGTTTCATAACTGAGGGAAATACTTATCTCTACTGTGCTGCATCATCCCTTCCTCTTCGGGGAAAATACCAACGCAAGCTACAAGTAGCAGGAAGAATTTCTGGCGCCGTTGCCGGGGAGACATCATCAACATCTATCAAGTACCTTTGCATAAACTCCCATCTCATTGCATTTATTTTATTTGCCATTTGCCTCTCGTTTTCATCTCCATAACTTCTAAAACGTTTTTACAAAAATACAAAAATATTTTTCTGTTTGCCTTTTTTGTTTGCCTCCTTGATTTGCTCATCTTGTCATCATGACTAGCGTAACTATCCCTCCTTTGTCACCGGATTTTGAAGTGCTTTACTTCAAACAGAAACAAGGAGAAAATCTTAAAGATGCTTGGTATAGGTTAATGGAATCCTACCGTGTTTGCTCTATAAAAGGGGATTTAAAAATTTTGCTTCGCAATTTCTATATAGGTTTAACCATGCATCATAGACAACTTTTGGATTTTGCCGCAAATGGGAATTTTATTGAGAATGAGGCCAATACTGCCTATGAAATAATAGAAGGCATATTAGGAATTTCACCACCACAAAAGGGTTTTGCTTTTACTCAAGAGGGGGCTCAAATTTTAGACAAATTGGGTGATATGCAGAAAAATTTGGTTGAGTTGCAAAAGTCTAACGAGCTTCTTAAAAATATTAGTGGAAATCTCAATCGCATGAATACTTTGATTTCTTTGTGCAATAAGTGATTGGATATTTTAGATCTTAAAATTGCCTCTTTTTCTGAGAATAATGGGAAGCGTAAAGAACCTCCCGGGTTTGAGAAAACCCCTACAAAGATCATTAAAACCAAAGATGACAATACTTGAAACTATGCATTATGCCTAGCTAGGGGCATAAAACAATAGCGCTCGTTGGGAGGCAACCCAATGAATAAAATAAAAAAAATTCTGTTATTGTGTGTTTTCACAATTATGCTACTGGTATGATTGTGTTTTTGTGTTCTTAATTAGTGTTTGTGCCAAGTAAAGCCTTTAGGATGATTTGGAAGATAATATAATTGATGCTGTTTGGAAAACAGAAAGTTTTGCGTCCATTGCCCGAATTTTGTTTCTGTACTGGAGCGTCAGAAAAATCTGACATTTTTACACAGTATTGGTATATGAATTTCCCACGTTCTCCTAATTTTTCAGAATTTTTGGAGTTACAGAACTATGGCTTTTAAATAGATTGCTACAGACTGTTCTGTTTTTGACAGATTCTGTTTTTGATGCACTACTTGCTTGTTTTGATGAATCTATGGATTGTATCGGGGGGTACAAGCCATGGTGAAGTTAGAGTACAGTAGGTATAATTAAAAAATAAAATATGAATGGGTTTGCAACAGTACTTAAAGTAGTGATTTATTTTGTTATACTAACGGATCTCACGAAGGTTTTCTTGAGTTTTGTGTGAATGAAGTTTTCAAGTTTTGGGTGAGATCACGATGGATGAAGGAATAAGGAGTAGTAAGAGCCTATGCTTGGGGATGACCGAGACACCCCAAGGTAATATTCAAGGAAGACTCAAGCGTCTAAGCTTGGGGATGCCCCGGAAGGCATCCCCTCTTTCTTCTACCAACCATCGGTAATTTTACTTGGAGCTATATTTTTATTCGTCACATGATAAGTGTTTTGCTTGGAGAGTCTTGTATTATATGAGTCTTTTCTTTGTTTGCTTTTTAGTTTGTCACAATCATCTTTGCTGAACACACCTATCTTGAGAAAGCCACACGTTTATCATCATTTGTTAGAATACTCTATGTGCTTCACTTAAATTTTTTGAGCTAGGCAGTTGCTCTAGTGCTTCACTTAAATCTTTTTGAGCACGGTGGTGGCTAAATTTTGAAGAAATAAACTCTCATGCTTCACTTATATTATTTTGAGAGTAGATAAGATTAAAATTTTGAAGAAATAAATTCTCATGCTTCACTTATATTATTTTGAGAATTGATAAGATTGAAATTTTGAAGAAATATTTGCACTCTCATGCTTCACTTAAATCTTTTTGAGAGTTGATGATAGTACCGGTAATTTGCACAAGATATGAATTTGGTCCCAAACTGATGAATATTCAAGAGGGATATAATAAAATCTTTCATATAGATCATTGGATATGATAAGTGTGATTTCTTGCAATAGTTTTGCGATATGGAAATGATAATATGTGAGTCATGTTAGTGAGTAATTGTGATTTAGTAAGAATATTAGTGTTAAGGTTTGTGATTCCCTATGCATGCACATCAAGTCAATAGTTATGCAAAGAAATTATATCCTACTTATGGTGCATTATTTGGTGTTAGTTATGTTTAATGCATGTTTATGACCGTTTTCGTTTTTGGTTGGTTGCTTCTCAATCTTTTGCTAGCCTTCATTTGTACTAAGCGGAAATACTGCTTGTGCATCCAAACTCCTTAAACCCAAGTTGTGCCAAATGAGTCCATCTCATGAAGCGGCAGGGAGTGGCCATTATTTTCCATGCTAGGTGTGTTATTCTCATGATGAGTGTTTATTCACTTGTCATTGCACGAGAGAATGATTGGTAATAGGGATGCCCAGTGTAACACCCCATGTATTAAGCTACAGTGATCACCCTTTTGATAATGCCAAGTCATCATGATTAACAGTGCTTGATCATCATTTGGATCATATCTCATTTCAAATTGCAATTCAAATTGAAATTCAAATTGAAATTCAAATTAAAGTAAAAATAAAAGTTGTTCAAGTTTGAAAAATAAAATGTTCATTAAAAAGGAAATAATCCATAACTAATTGTGTTAAGAAAAACAACATCACTAAAAATTCACTAGATGACTTTATCATCCAAAAACAGTACCAAATAGCAATATTTAATCCCATTTTATTCAACCAAAAATTTAAATGGAATCATCTGGTCACCAAACCATTTTCTGGCAGTAGTAAATATTGCACTGTAATTATTGAGCTAAGTCACATATTTTACAAAAGTGTAATAGTGGCCAAACATTTAACAAAACAGAAAAGGAAAATCAAAACAGAAAAGAAAAAGGAAAAGGCAGAGGACTCCCTGGCGCACTGGGCCTTGAGTGCACAGTGCAAATCGGCCCAGCCCGCCGAGGCCTCCTCCTTCCTCGCGCTAGGCCGAAGCCATGGCACGGCCGTGCGCGCGCAGTCGTCCACGCCCGGATGCGGCTGCTATCGACCATCTGGCGGCTCCCTGCGTGGATAAAGATCCCCCTCGACCCCGTGGACGAACCCTAGCTACCTCTATATATATATATATATATATATATATATATATATATCGCTCTCCTCCCACACCCGAATGGCGCCATGGCGTCGCCATCGTAAACCGCACGGCCACCACACTCCCCTCGCCGCCCCGCCGTGTCCATCAGCCTCCCCGACGTCAGCTACGTTGACTGCGCTGACTGGAACAGGCCGGGAGCCACCGCATCGCCTCCACGCCGCCTCCTTCCTCCTCGGATCCTCGCCGCCGTCGTCGTCATCTCCAGCCGCTCCGCACCTTCCCGAGCCCACTGCCCGTCCCTGCAGCAATGCAGTGAGCCCCGCCTCGCCTCCCCACTCTTCCCTGACCGCACGCGACCCCTAGCTACGATTTTCCCCCGTGCTCGAGCTCATCGCCGCGGCGCTCGTCGCCGGCGAGCTCCCGGTGACCTTTTGGTCACGCGGCCGTGCCCATCGTGCTCGCCCGCGCGCGTAGATGCTCTCTGGCCTATCCGTTTGACTCGAGCGCGCCCGCATCGCCGTTTGCCATCACGCCCGAGCGCCGCCGTCCGCCTCCGTACTCACCGTCGTCGCTCCGGTGCGTCTCCGGCGACGCCACCACCCCCACTAGATGCGGCCCGTCGCTAGCTTCCGAACGCACCAAGCCCCGCGGCAAACGGCCGCCTGTGGCCGTTTTCCGGCCAAGTCCGGCGAGCCTCCGCCACGTACGGGCTCGCCGGCGTGACTCCGGTCGCCGGGCTGACGTGGCTGCCACGTGGCGGCCCCTGTGTCGCTGACCCCTGGACCCCACGGGCCCAGTTGACTGGGTTGACCCAGTCAACTGCTGACTGGGCACCCGTGGGCCACTGACATGCGGCCCTGCCGATTAAAACTTTTTTTAAAATAAATAAAATGTTAATTAATCTGTTTGTTAATTAGTTAACTTAATCAGTCACTGACAGTGGGTCCCGCTGGCTAATTAGATAAATTAGTTAATTTAATCTTCTGTTTAATTAGCCTAGCCTATGACAGATGGGCCCCACCTGTCAGGTTGACCAGTCAACTGGTCAGTTGACTGCTGACGTCACACTGATGCCATGCTGACGTCACCTAACACTGTTTCGGATAATTCGAATTTAATAATTAAATTAATTCCAGAAATTCAGTAAAACTTTGAAAAATCATATAAAATAAACCGTAACTCGGATGAAAATAATTTATATATGAAAAATGATCAGAAAAATATGAAGAATCCGAATATGCCACCCACATACCTGCCACACCCCTCTAACATACTGAACATGGAACCGTCCCCTCTGGCTCAGTGTACCGATAATCCCCCGGAGCTGGGAGGACACTCCCGGATAAATTCCCGCTCCGTCTAACTTGCGTAGTGCTGCATCAGAACACCCCTAGCACTGCATGTAGACATGTCATGCCTCCCTTTTGCATTGTTTGCCGTGTATTTATTGTTTCTTCCCCCTCCTTCTCTCCCGATAGACCCCGAGACTGCCGACGACGCTATAGAGTACGACTACGTCGTCGACGACCAGACCCCTTCAGCAGAGCTTCCAGGCAAGCAAAACCCCTTGATCATCCAGATATCGCCCACTCTTTCTCTCTTATGCTTGCATTAGTATTGCTTCTGATGTTGCTCCGATAGCTCCTATTCTATTGCATAGCCTGATTTCGTCGCCTGCTGTTGATACCTACCTGTTGTCCCATGATGCTTAGTTAGCTATGCTATTGATTCATCTATGGCCCTTCACCCTTGTCCGTTTGCCATGCTTGATATCGGGCCGTGATCACTCTGGGTGATGATCACGGAAATGTTTACATATTGCAATACTTTAAACTGTTAAAGTCGGGCTGGCCCCAAGGGTCCCCGCGAGAGAATAATATTAAAGACGGGTCGGCTCCAAGAGCACCCGCGCGTCATGTGTTACCAAGTCGGAGCGACAGGAACCCTGTTCGTCTCTGCGAGTTACTAAATACGCCTAACGGATTTGGGTATTTGATCTGAGTAGGCCGCTGGCCTTATACGCACTACCACCACGTGGGATAATGGTTATGGGACCCTCTACGTCATATGTATCAGCCGAAAGCTCTTCAGATGTCACAGCTCAAAGATGCGGGCTGATTGTTGGGGTGGGCTGGTTACGTCACTGTGTATACAGTGTCGCGCCCGGGCCCCGACCACCCTCGCAACGTGCAGGAGTGCAAAGGGCGATGTCCCAAGACCCCTTCGCACTTAGGATTTAGACCGGCGTGTTGACCTCTCTACTGAGCCTAGGTAGGACTGCGTCGTGTCGATCACCCGAGGCCGGGCATTACCCAGCAAGTGTGTCCGGCCAGATGTGATCGAGCGTGTTGGGTAACAGTAGTGCACCCCTGCAGGGAAGTTATCTATTCGAATAGACGTGTCCACGGTAACAGGACGCTCAGAGTTGTATATTGATCTGCTACAACTACAAATGGATACTGTTACAATGATAAACTGATACTACTGCTCTCGGAATAACTTTCTCGCAGGGTAGTCGAGGAAGGATCCCAGGGCATTACTAAAATATGATGGATTATATATTATCTTGCTCTACTCTGTTCTGATGCTGCAAGAATGCTTCAAGATGCTAGTCTTTGATAGGCTAGGCCTCTCCCCCTCTGTTCCAGCATTTCTGCAGTTTAGTCCAAAGATATAGCCCCATTCCTTTGATACCGATGCATAATTAGTATAGTTTTGATGTCAGTATTGCGAGTACTTTGGATGAGTACTCACGGTTGCTGCGATCAGACGACGGAGCCCAGGAGCAGGAGATCCCCGGAGGAGCCTACTACGACGTGCAGATCCCCGACGACCAGGAGTAGCTCGGAGGCCCTAGGCAGAAGGCCTTCGCCTTTTCGATCAGTGTCGCTGTTTGTGCTAGCCTTCTTAAGGCAAACTTGTCTAACTATGTCTGTACCCAGATATTATGGTTTGTATGACTTATGTATTCGGGTCCTCGTGACCCCCTGGTTTGTAATATGAAGATTTAGGTTTAAATTTGAGTTTAGAGTTGTGTTGTGATATCTTCCCGTGAGCCTCTGATCTCGAGCGTGCACGTTTGCGTGTATGATTAGTGCACGGTCGAGCAGGGGCGTCACAAGTTGGTATCAGAGCCGACTGCCTGTAGGAAGCCCCCTTCCGATTCCTTGGTCGAAGTTGAGTCTAGTCGTTGAAAGACTATTTTTACTAACAGTGTTGTGTGGCTTACGGGCCCACGTTGCACATGGATGGGATTAGGATCGTTTATTCCTCTTCCTTACTCTGGGATTCTACTCTCTCTTCTATTCGGGTTAAAATTTTACTAACTCTGACTCTAGGTTCTCGTGATCACATCCACTCGGAGCTTTGATTATCTGCAAATTACTTCCTTGAATGCACGATGCAAAAATTCACTCACTGTCATTTGACAATCTTGAATTTCCTCTGTTTCAGATGGATCGCTTGTTTCCGCCGCGCCCTGCGATGTAGCTTGTGCTTCGCACTTGGGCTCGTGATGCGCCTAGTTTTCCAGCTATCCTGATCGCCCTCCTGACCAGATTGGGCTACCGCTGGTACCCCGAGTACATGGTTTACGAGGATTTCCATAGTTCAACCAGGAGCAGTACCATGCTGATTTTCGTATCTTTGATCAGCGGGACAACTCCGACACTGAGTTGTACACTTTTCACGGTATCGGCGTGACGATTGATATGGCAGTCCATGATGCCGCCTATTCTGCGGTCGCACGTCTTCGTGGAGAGCATAGTCGCTTGGATGACTCCGAGTTCCGATACATCCCGTATGCCCCTGCTGGAGATGCTGTCGGATACTACACAGCTGTGTGTGCCCCTTTCGAGCGATGTCGATACGACCCGCAGGTTTTGATTCAGTGCACTCAGGCTCTGGATCGCACTGCCCGGGCTCTCGCCGTCGAGTTGTTTGCCACTCGAGCACGTCTCTACGATGCTATGACACAGTTGCTGCCAGCTGTTCGTGCGGGGATACATCCACAGCATATCCTTTACCCGCGCAGGACTCAGATGCCGGCAGGTATCGATTGGCCTGCCGTTGAAGGCCACACACCTGCACGTGGACCTCATCTCCCAGTTCAAGACCGGGTTCTGCATCAGAGTGCACACGGAGAGCAGGACTTTTCTGCCATGGACACTCATCGTCCGCACTTGCAGTTACCCCGTTTCAGTGGTTTTCCCTGACGTTGATGTAGCCTTTGCTATGTCCCGTTGTGTATTCCTCACCGCGTGCCTGCGCGCCGCCTAGTATGTCTAGCTGTTTAATTTTGCGAACTTATGCTGTCCGCGTGTAACCGACTCCGTGTATGGATCTGTATGTCTTAATTGACTACTGTTATGTATCTATTGCACTACTTATTCATTGTCGTGTTACATCATGTTTGACTCTAAAACACTTGCAGTTGTTTACTAAACTACCCCCTGTTAAATTTTAGCAGGATGGTTAGACTAGGTGGTCGTGGCCGTGGTGCCAACGATCCACCACCGCCAGACTATATGGCAGCTATGATGCAGCAATTTGAACTGAACCGCCAGTTCATGGTTGGAATCATGGCTCAGTTTCCACAACAGAACCAGAATGCTCAGAATCAGCAACCTGCCCCAATAACTCTGTAGGAGTTTGTGCGTCTCAACCCAACCATTTACCGCAACTCTGAACAGCCACTGGATGCTGATGACTGGCTTCGCGACATCGCCTTCGAGATGGGGTCTGCCAATGTCGCCCCTGACAACCTTGTCACCTTCGCGTAATACTTCCTGAAGGGCCCCGTTGCTCAATGGTGGTCCACCCACAGGCATTCACTACCTGCTGGGACAGTCATTACCTGGATCGAGTTCCAGACTGCTTTCCGTGCCCGTTACATTCCTCAGGGAATCATGGACCGGAAGAAGACAGAGTTTCGCAACCTCACTCAAGGCAATAGGACTGTCGAAGCTTATCAGCGTGAATTCCTTAACCTGTCCCGCTATGCTGAAGAAGACATAGCCACTGATGCTCGTAGACAGGAGAAGTTCCGTAATGGACTCCACCCAGACCTCAAGCTTGCACTTGCTGCTCAAGACTTCACCGACTTTGCCACCCTCGTGAACAAGGCTATCCTGGTTGAGACTGCTCAGATGGAGCACAAGGAGTCACAGAAGCGCTATCGTGACGTTGGCTCATCCTCGAGCTCAGCGCAGAAGCGTCGAGTCTGGATTCCTCACAACGTGTATCGTCCAGCTGCCCCTGCGTTAAGGCCTTCTTATGCTGCACCCCATCTGCCTCCTCCACCACCGAGGCAGCCAAGAGATCAAGCTGCTCCACCACGTGCTGCTCCTCTTCGTCCTGAAGATGGTCTGTGTTTCAAGTGTCGCCGCCCAGGTCACCTTGCCAAGGACTGCCGCCAGAATCAGAATCAGTTGGCACTTCCTCATGCTGGCCGTGGAAATGGTCGCGGCAACAACTAGACCCGCAACTATAATACTGGGTCTTCTGCTTATGGACGTGGACAGGCTTACCACGTCGATATTGAAGAAGTTCAGGATCAACCTGAAACTGTGATGGGTACCCTTCTCGTGAACTCAGTACCCACTTCTGTTTTATTTGATTCAGGAGCATCACATTCATTCATCTCTGGAACATTTGCATTCATGCATGGCATACAATATGAAAAGATGCATACTCCATTAGTCATTAAAATCCCTGGAGGCCGTTGTCAAACCACCATGATGGCACACAATGTCACTGTTGAAATCAAAGGATTGGAATTCCTTGTTTCACCCATCATTTTAAATTCTTCCAACATAGACCTCATTCTGGGGATGGATTGGTTGAAAGCTCACATTGCTTCAATCAATTGTGCCACCAAAGTCGTCCAACTCCTTCACCCCTCCGATGAGATAGTGAACTATACCGCCCGAGTTACCCGGAATGCCGAAGCTCAGATATATGCTCTGAATGCTTTGAACGCTTCACCTCTTGAGGGAATTGAGAACATTCCAGTCGTTCGCGATTTTCCGGACGTCTTTCCAGAAGAACTTCCAAGAATACCCCATGTTAGAGCCGTTGAGTTCGTCATCGACTTGAAACCGGGCACTACCCCAATTGCTAAGCGCCCATACAAGATGCCGCCGCATGAACTCCTTGAACTTAAGGAGGAAATCGACAAGTCGCTTAAAAAGGGTTTCATCCGCCCCTGTTCTTTTGCTTGGGGAGCACCTTCTTTCTTTGTTAAGAAGAAGGATGGAACTAACCGATTGGTCCACGACTATCGGCCTATTAACCAAGCAACAATCCAGAACAAATACCCCCTTCCCCGGATCAACGATCTTTATGATCAACTTGCTGGATCCTCTATGTTCTCTAAACTCGACTTAAGGTTGGGTTACCATCAGATCCGAGTTCGTAAAGAGGATATTCCGAAGACCACTTTCGTTACTCGTTACGGATCATACGAGTACACCGTCATGTCCTTCGGCTTAACCAATGCTCCAACAACCTTCTCTCGATTGATGAACTATATCTTCATGGACTACCTCGACAAATTCGTCATGGTTTATTTGGATGATATCCTTATATTTTCCAAGAATGAAGAAGAACACGCCGAACATCTTCGGCTTGTATTGGAGAGACTTTGAGAACATCAACTGTATGCCAAATTTTCCAAATGTGAATTCTGGTTATCTGAGGTGACCTATCTTGGTCATGTGATTTCCAAGGATGGCATTGCTGTTAACCCAGAACGAGTTCAGGCTATTCTTGACTGGACTCCCCCGAAGAACGTCAAGCAAGTCAGAAGTTTTCTCGGTCTTGCTAGCTATTTCCGCCGTTTCATCGAGAACTTCTCCAAGATTGCAAAGCCACTGACTGATTTGCTCCCCAAGGGCAAGAAGTTTGAGTGGATGGAAAAGTGCCAAGAAAGTTTCCAGACACTTAAAGATAAGTTAACATCTGCCCCAGTGCTAGCTCCCCCTGATTCCCGCAAGGACTTTGTGATATATTGCGACGCATCCCGTCAAGGATTAGGCTGTGTCCTAATGCAAGAGCGCAAGGTGATTGCTTATGGCTCTCGTCAGTTGCATCCTCACGAAGATAAGTATCCAACACATGATCCCGAGTTAGCAGCAGTTATCTATGCTCTGAAGCTGTGGCGACATTACCTTCTTGGTAATCGTTGCGAGATTTACACTGACCACCAAAGTCTAAAGTATCTGTATACTCAACCAGATTTGAACCTCCGCCAACAAAGATGGCTCGAGACAATAACTGACTATGACATGGATATTTCCTATACCCCTGGCAAGGCTAATGTAATGGCCAATGCTTTGAGTCCCAAGTCTTATTGCAACAACCTCACGGTTCAGCAATCACAACCCCTTCTCTATGAAGAACTTCGCAAGTTGAACCTTCACATTGTTCCTCAGGGTTATCTCAGTACCCTGGTTGTTGAACCGGACCTCGAGTGCAACATCAAGACAAGGCAGAAATATGACTCTGAAGTCGAGAAGATTAAGAAATACCTCTCCCAGGGAATTTCTTCGTTCTACCATGTTGATGATGATGGTGCCTTGTTCTTCAAAGGTCGCCTAGTGGTCCCCAGAAAGCACAACCTGGACTCTCGTTCGGATGTTATGAAAGAAGCACATGATACACCTTTGTCAATTCACCCCGGTAGCACCAAGATGTACCAAGATATTCGACAGAGATACTGGTGGCCTGATATGAAGCGAGACATTGCTCGTTATATTGTTGAGTGTAACGTTTGCCGTCACATGAAAGCAGAACATCAAAGGCCTGCTGGAACTCTGCAACCACTTGCTATTCCTGAATGGAAATGGGACAAAGTCGAAATGGATTTTATTTCTGGTTTTCCCAGATCGCAGAAAGGTCATGACGCTATCTTTCTCGTCATTGACCGATTCTCCAAGGTTGCTCACTTTCTGCCAGTCAAGGAGACAATCATTGCTAGTCAGTTAGCAGACTTGTATGTTGCCAGAATTGTGTCACTCCACGGTGTTCCGTTGGAGATCAGCTCAGACCGTGGCAGCCTCTTTACATCAAGATTTTGGAACAGTTTCCAGGAAGCTATGGGAACTCATTTGTCCTTCAGCACCGCTTTTCATCCCCAGTCCCAGGGACAAATTGAACGAGTCAATCAAGTGCTTGAATATATGCTTCGAGCTTGTGTCATCTCATTTGGTAAGAAATGGGAGGAATCTCTCCCATATGCTGAATTCTCATACAACAATAGCTATCAGGCTAGTTTGAAGATGGCACCCTTTGAAGTTCTCTATGGACGTAAGTGCCGAACTCCTCTGAATTAGTCAGAAACTGGGGAACGGCCACTCTTCGGTCCGGACATTATCCAACAAGCTGAAGAACAAGTCCGCATTGTCCGTGAACATTTGAAAACTGCTCAGTCTCGTCAGAAGAGCAATTATGACCGAAAACACCAGGTAATGGTCTACCAACCTAGCAAACAAGCTTACCTTCGCGTCACTCCGATGAAAGGCACTCATCGATTTGGGATCAAGGGCAAGTTAGCTCCTCGCTACATTGGCCCGTTCCGTATTCTCGCAAGACGTGGAGAAGTGGCATATCAATTGGAGTTGCCGCCAAACCTTTCTCAAGTGCATGATGTCTTTCACGTGTCGCAACTCCGACGCTGCTTCCAGGATCCTATCCGAGCAGTGGATCATGAAATGCTTGAGCTACAAGAGGATCTTTCTTATCAAGAGTATCCGATCCATATTCTTGATCAAGCTGAACGTCGAACCCGTCAGAAGGCAATCAAGTTCCTTAAACTTCAGTGGTCGAATCATTCCGAAGATGAAGCCACTTGGGAACGCGAAGATCGTCTTCGTGAAGAATACCCCGCTCTCTTTCAGCCTACCTCTTAATTCTCGGGACGAGAATTTCTTTTAGAGGAGGAGAATTGTAACACCCCATGTATTAAGCTACATTGATCACCCTTATGATAATGCCAAGTCATCATGATTAACAGTGCTTGATCATCATTTGGATCATATCTCATTTCAAATTCCAATTCAAATTGAAATTCAAATTAAAGTAAAAATAAAATTTGTTCAAGTTTGAAAACTAAAATGTTCATTAAAAAGGAAATAATCCATAACTAATTGTGTTAAGAAAAACAACATCACTAAAAATTCACTAGATGACTTTATCATCCAAAAACAGTACCAAACAGCAATATTTAATCCCATTTTATTCAACCAAAAATTTAAATGGAATCATCTGGTCACCAAACCATTTTCTGGCAGTAGTAAATATTGCACTGTAATTATTGAGCTAAGTCACATATTTTACAAAAGTGTAATAGTGGCCAAACATTTAACAAAACAGAAAAGGAAAATCAAAACAGAAAAGAAAAAGGAAAAGGCAGAGGACTCACTGGCGCGCTGGGCCTTGAGTGCACAGTGCAAATCGGCCCAGCCCGCCGAGGCCTTCTCCTTCCTCGCGCCAGGCCGAAGCCATGGCACGGCCGTGCGCGCGCAGCCGTCCATGCCCGGATGCGGCTGCTGTCGACCATTCGGCGGCTCACCGCGTGGATAAAGATCCCCCTCGACCCCGTGGACGAACCCAAGCTACCTCTCTCTATATATATATCGCTCTCCTCCCACACCCGAACGGCGCCATGGCGTCGCCGTCGTAAACCGCACGGCCACCGCACTTCCCTCGCCGCCCCGCCGTGTCCATCAGCCTCCCCGACGTCGGCTACGTCGGCTGCGCCGACTGGAACAGGCCGGGAGCCACCGCATCGCCTGCACGCCGCCTCCTTCCTCCTCGGATCCCCGCCGCCGTCGTCTTCGTCTCCGGCCGCTCCGTGCCTCCCCGAGCCCACTGCCCGTCCCTGCAGCAACGCAGTGAGCCCCGCCTCGCCTCCCCACTCTTCCCTGACCGCGCGCGGCCCCTAGCTATGATTTTCCACCGTGCCCGAGCTCATCGCCACGGAGCTCGTCGCCGGCGAGCTTCCGGTGACCTTTTGGTCACGCGGCCGTGCCCATCGTGCTCGCCCGCGCATGTAGATGCTCTCTGGCCTATCTGTTTAACTCGAGCGCGCCCGCATCGCCGTTTGCCATCACGCCTGAGCACCGCCATCCGCCTTCGTACTCGCCGTCGTCGCTCCGGTGCGTCTCCGGCGACGCCACCACCCCCACTAGATGCGGCCCGTCGCTAGCTTCCGAACGCACCAAGCCCCGCGGAAAACGGCCGCCTGTGGCCGTTTTCCGGCCAAGTCCGGCGAACCTCCACCGCATAAGGGCTCGCCGGCACGACTCCGGTCGCCGGGCTGACGTGGCTGCCACGTGGCGGCCCCTGTGTCGCTGCCCCTGGACCCCACGGTCCCCAGTTGACTGGGTTGACCCAGTCAACTGCTGACTGGGCACCCGTGGGCCACTGACATACGGGCCCCGCCGATTAAAACGTTTTTTTAATAAATAAAATGTTAATTAGAACATTAATTAATCTGTTAGTTAATTAGTTAACTTAATTAGTCACTGAGAGTGGGTCCCGCTGGCTAATTAGATAAATTAGTTAATTTAATCTTCTGTTTAATTAGCCTAGCCTATGACAGATGGGCCCCACCTGTCAGGTTGACCAGTCAACTGGTCAGTTGACTGCTGACGTCACACTGATGCCATGCTGACATCACCTAACACTGTTTCAGATAATTCGAATTTAATAATTAAATTAATTCCAGAAATTCAGTAAAACTTTGAAAAATCACATAAAATAAACCGTAACTCGGATAAAAATAATTTATATATGAAAATGATCAGAAAAATATGAAGAATCCGAATATGCCACCCACATACCTGCCACACCCCTCTAACATACTGAACATGGAACTGTCCCCTCCGGTTCAGTGTACCGATAATCCCCCGGAGCTGGGAGGACACTCCCGGATAAATTCCCGCTCCGTCTAACTTGCGTAGTGCTGCATCAGAACACCCCTAGCACTGCATGTAGACATGCCAGGCCTCCTTGTTGCATTGTTTGCCGTGTATTTATTGTTTCTTCCCCCTCCTTCTCTCCCGATAGACCCCGAGACTGCCGACGACGCTGCAGAGTATGACTACGTCGTCGACGACCAGACCCCTTCAGCAGAGCTTCCAGGCAAGCAAAACCCCTTGATCATCCAGATATCGCCCACTCTTTCTCTCTTATGCTTGCATTAGTATTGCTTCTGATGTTGCTCCGATAGCACCTATTCTGTTGCATAGCCTGATTTCGTCGCCTGCTGTTGATACCTACATGTTGTCCCATGATGCTTAGTTAGCTATGCTATTGATTCATCTGTGGCCCTTCACCCTTGTCCGTTTGCCATGCTTGATATCGGGCCGTGATCACTTTGGGTGTTGATCACGGAAATGTTTACATATTGCAATACTTTAAACTGTTAAAGTCGGGCTGGCCCCAAGGGTGCCCGCGAGAGAATAATATTAAAGACAGGTCGGCTCCAAGAGCACCCGCGCGTCATGTGTTACCAAGTCGGAGCGACAGGAACCCTGTTCGTCTCTGCGAGTTACTAAATACACCTAACGGATTTGGGTATTTGATCTGAGTAGGCCGCTGGCCTTATACGCACTACCACCACGTGGGATAATGGTTATGGGACCCTCTACGTCGTATGTATCAGCCGAAAGCTCTTCAGATGTCACAGCTCAGAGATGCGGGCTGATTGTTGGGGTGGGCTGGTTACGTCGCTGTGTATACAGTGTCGCGCCTGGGCCCCGACCACCCTCGCAACGTGCAGGAGTGCAAAGGGCGATGGCCCAAGACCCATTCGCACTTAGGATTTAGACCGGCGTGTTGACCTCTCTGCTGAGCCTAGGTAGGACTGCGTCGTGTCGATCACCCGAGGCCGGGCATTACCCAGCAAGTGTGTCCGGCCAGATGTGATCGAGCGTGTTGGGTAATAGTAGTGCACCCCTGCATGGAAGTTATCTATTCGAATAGCTGTGTCCACGGTAACAGGATGCTCAGAGTTGTATCTTGATCTGCTACAACTACAAATGGATACTGTTACAATGATAAACTGATACTACTGCTCTTGGAATCACTTTCTCGCAGGGTAGTCGAGGAAGGATCCCAGGGCATTTCTAAAATATGATTGATTATATATTATCTTGCTCTACTCTCTTCTGATGCTGCAAGAATGCTTCAAGATGCTAGTCTTCGATAGGCTAGACCTCTCCCCCTCTGTTCCAGCATTTCTGCAGTTTAGTCCAAAGATATAGCCCCATTCCTTTGATACTGATGCATAATTAGTATAGTTCTGATGTCAGTCTTGCGAGTACTTTGGATGAGTACTCACGGTTGCTTTGCTATCTCTTTTCCCCATACCCGGTTGCTGCGATCAGACGACGGAGCCCAGGAGCAGGAGATCCCCGAAGGAGCCTACTACGACGTGGAGATCCCCGACGACCAGGAGTAGCTCGGAGGCCCTAGGCAGGAGGCCTTCGCCTTTTCGATCAGTGTCGCTGTTTGTGCTAGCCTTCTTAAGGCAAACTTGTCTAACTATGTCTGTACCCAGATATTATGGTTTGTATGACTTATGTATTCGGGTCCTCATGACCCCCTGGTTTGTAATATGAAGATTTAGGTTTAAATTTGAGTTTAGAGTTGTGTTGTGATATCTTCCTGTGAGCCTCTGATCTCGAGCGTGCACGTTTCCGTGTATGATTAGTGCACGGTCGAGCAGGGGCGTCACACCCAGTCCCACAATGAAATCAAAAATTAATAACAACAAAATTCCTTGGAAAGTGTTGGTATGGAGGGCACCCGTGGATACGGCTAGGCATGGATTGTGAAAGAATGGTGGAAAGGAAATGAACTTTACTTTCTGTTTGGGAACCGCCTATGATGTGTCTAGCATGGAAAATATTGGGAATTCTCGGTCGTTTTCGTTGACACGAAAATCATGCCTCTCAAAATATTTTTATCTCTCTAATTTCAGCCTTGAGCTCTGGCACATTTGACAAATCTCTGCTTCCCTCTGCGAAGGGCCTATCTATTTACTTTTATGCAATTTTTATTTTATTTGAGTCTCCATCCTCTCTTATAAAGCACCAACTAGAGAGGACTATTGTCATACTTGTGCATTGGATGTAGCTAATATTTGAGTGTGTTTCATGAATGGATCAATGATTGAGCATAATGGGCTAGGGATAACTTTCTTTAGCGTTGCTATTTTGAAAGACATGGTTGCTTGTTAGCTCGCTTGAGTATTTATATCTTCATGTCAAATTATAGACTATTGCTTTGAATCATTCAAGTCCAATGTCCATGCTATAAAATAAAAGAATATATGATGAATATCATAGGCAGCATTCCACATCAAAAATTCTGTTTTTATCATTTACCTACTCGAGGACGAGCAGGAATTAAGCTTGGGGATGCTGATACGTCTCCAACGTATCTATAATTTTTGATTGTTCCATGTTGTTATATTATCAATCTTGGATGTTTTTATATACATTTACAGCAATTATATATCATTTTTGGAGACTAACCTATTAACTTAGTGCGTAGTGCCAGTTGCTGGTTTCTGCCTGTTTTTTGTTTTACAGAAAATCAATACCAAACGAACTCCAAATGCCACGAAACTTTTTGGAGATTTTTTTCTGGACAAGATAAACACTAGAAGCTTCGGGAGAAGACCAGACGCCAGAGGAGGTGGCCACGAGCCACCAGGGCGCGCCTGGGGGGCACGCGCGCCCTGGTGCCTCGTGGGCCCACCTCAGCTCCGTTTGACCTAATTCCACCACTACAAATTCAGGAAAAATCAGAAACCCTCAGGGGAGTCCACGAAATACTTTTTCCGCCGCCGCAAGTTTCTATTCTCGAGAGATCCCATCTGGAGGCCTTCTCCGGTACTCCGTCGGAGGGGGAATCGATCACGGAGGGGCTCTACATCAACCTTGCTGCCCTTCCGATGATGCGTGAGTAGTTTACCACAGACCTTCGGGTCCATAGTTAGTAGCTAGATGGCTTCTTCTCTCTTTTTGATCTTCAATACAATGTTCTCCTCGATGTTCTTGGAGTTCTATCCGGTGTAATCACTTTTTGCGGTGTGTTTGTTGGGATCCGATGAATTGTGAGTTTATGATCAGATTATCCATGAATATTATTTGAGTCTTCTCTAATCTCTTTTATGCATGATTATTATAGCTTCATATTTCTTCTCCGATCTATTTATTTGGTTTGGCCAACTAGATTGATTTATATTGCCATGGAAAGAGGTGCTTTGTAATGGGTTTGATCTTGCGGTGCTCAATCCCAGTGACAGAAAGGGACATGACACGTATGTATCGTTGATATTAAGGGTAAAATGATGGGGTTTATTCATACGTGAGTTTATCTTGTCTACATCATGTCATCGTTCTTAAGGTGTTACTCCGTTCTTTATGGACTTAATACACTAGATGCATGCTGGATAGCGGTCGATGTGTGGAGTAATAGTAGTAGATGCAGGCAGGAGTCGGTCTACTTGTCTCGGACGTGATTCCTATATACATGATCATTGCCTTGGATATCGTCATGATTATTTTCTTTTCTATCAATTGCCCAACAGTAATTTGTCTACCCACCGTATGCTATTTTCTCGAGAGAAGCCTCTAGTGAAAACTATGGCCCCCGGGTCTATCTAAATCATATTACTAAAACCCTAAAAATATTGCTGCCATTTTCTTTTATTTATTTTATTTTGTATTTTTGTTTCAATCTATCTATCTATCATATACAATTTAATCTTGCAATTGACCGACGAGGGATTGACAACCCCTCGTTTGCGTTGGGTGCAAGGATTTCTTGTTTGTGTGCAGGTGCTGCTAACGAGGTGTTGCGTGATTCTCCTACTGGTTCAATTACCTTGGTTTCATAACTGAGGGAAATACTTATCTCTATTGTGCTGCATCATCCCTTCCTCTTTGGGGAAAATACCAACGCAAGCTACAAGTAGCAGTATGAAACACGAGATAATAAAATCTCGAGCCCCATACTGAACTTCGTCATACGCAAGAACCCCGTGCAGATCATATCTGCATTGCCCTTTAGCCTGCGAAATTTCATCTTTCTTTTAACTATGGTGGAACCCAAAGAACTGAAGCACTTCGTTGATCAATCAGGATCACGGATTGCCAGAACTTTGTGAAATTCCACCATGCCGTTTCAAGATCAGGAATACGCAAATTCTAGGGAAGCAACAAGAACATCGGGTAATAGATTTCATCTGCTACTCGCATAAATAATTTTCAGCAATAGATCTCATCTACTACAAAATTATATTATGCAATACCCATACATCTCTATGTATTCTAGATCGTAACCTGCATATACACATAGCACGGCTCATGATGCCACTGTTGGGGAACGCGACAGAAAACAAAAAAATTCGGTACTGCGAGCACGCCCAGGATCACTATGGAGATGCATACAAGGTTTGATCTGATCATTACTGACTCGTAGCGCAACGGAAGTAGAGTCGATGTAGATCGTCGGTGCAGATCCCCGCAGCTAGGATTTACAACCGCCCAACCGCAAGGATGTACTCCCTCATCAGCCCCTGAGATAGCCCTTCGGGAGGTGGTCAGACTGTCCCCCGGACGGTGTCACGGACAGCCCTTCGGGAGGCACTCACAGAAACTCGAACGGTCACTCGGACAGCCCTTCGGGAAGCACTCTCGAACAGCCCCTCGGGCAAAAAGATCGAACCTACGACCTCTCTATGGGGTTGCACACATACGGTGTCATCTATCCGGCAGGGCTTCGCCGTCCAGAACTAGTTCCCACCGGAACCCAGGCAGCCTTTCGGCTCTACGAAACTATTTCGCGGGGAGGGAGAGAGAAGGCCAGATCATGCATGGCATTTGTATATGAGAAAGAGTGAGTGTGGAGAGTGCCTCTCCACCTCTATTTATAGGAAAACCCAAGGGGTAGGGTGGCACATGAAAAACTCAAAATGCCCATGCTTTATGTCACACATAAAGGGCAAAATGGGGAGGCAAGTGGAGCACCATGGATGAGCACCCCATGGCTGTCCACCACCTTGTGGGCCCCCCCAAAAGGGGTTCCCGCCCTTCCATGTCATCCCTAGATCTTTTGAGTAAAGCCCAAAAAGGGGCTTTCCAAAAAGTAACCCAAAAGTGCTTTTCACTATTCACAGAAACATTTTTCCGCGACCGTTAAATCCGAAAATATTTCTGTAGGTCTTAGAACATTTCCAGTACCCACTAAAATAATTTTGGACGCGTTCCGAAACAATTCCGGATTAGTGATTTTCATCAGCAAAAAGCAACCAAAGCGGTTCCGGCAGCTCCGGAACATTTCCGGTTTTTTTCTCCGGAAAAATCCCAGAAGTTCCCAAAACAATTCTGGCACCCTCCAAGAATTTCCAGGCGTGTGCCGAAACCATTTTGACTTAATGGTATACTCCAAAACAACTTTTTGGTTTTACCGAAACTATTCCGGTTTTCTCTCTCCAAAACTCTTCCGTTGTCTCCGAAACTTTTCCGGTGACTTTCTCTCAGACTCCCTGTCTAGTATTCAGCAGATAGATGACCCTTAAGCATGTGACCCTATAGGTTCAGTGAAGTATAGACATGACCGGAACACTTTCTGATCAATGATCAACATCGGAGCCGTGGACACCCATATTGACCCCTATACCCACACGAATAAATATTCGAGTGAACCTCCAGTTGCCGTGTGCTATTCCTTTTGCTTCGCGATATGTTACAAACACCCGAGGTGAGATTTATCGGCATCCCCGTGGATCAACACTTGTCCACTATGCCAGTTACCTCGTTACCGGTTTTGTTCTCTTTTCTCGTTCCCGTGTTCCGGTATCCCTGTGATCAAATCATGATGTGTCTGGCCAGATGATGATGGATACCGTAACACCGAGAGGGCCCAAAGAATATCTCTCCATCGTCGGAGGAGCAAATCCCAATCTTGAGCTATCAAGTCCCTTGTCATACTTTTCCATGAACCCATAAGCCGCCGTAATAGCCACCCATTTACGGATGATGTTTAACAAACCCCAAAGTTCATGAAGCAAGCATGAAGAAACTCGATACTCTCATGGTCTAAGGAATCATGCAAACGTTAACTTTCTCTATGTTATTAACCATTAACTTGTGACGAATGTATCTCATAGCATAACATCAAATCGGGTCGATTCAACACAAATGTTCTTCTAACATTGTGCCCTCAAAGTTGCCGGCATAGACATGCCCATGATTAGGAAAACGTAATCATCATGCAACACTTGAGCTAGTCTTAGAGGCTTGACTAGGAATACATTTTACCGTTTATTATTCCACACGTGCACATGGGTTTTCCTCAGAGCCTTTATGGATATACGGGCTCGGGAACCACAGCAGTTATAGCATGGAACACTAGGGGCATAAAACAATAGCGCTTGTTGGGAGGCAACCCAATGAATAAAATAATTTTTTGCTTTTACCTACTGTTTTTGAGTGTTTGCATGATTATAGCTTCTGTTATGATTGTGTTTTTATGTTTTAATTAGTGTTTGTGCCAAGTAATGCCTTTGGGGTGATTTGGAAGATAGTATGATAGATGCTGTTTGAAAACAGAAACTTTTGCGTCCAGTGCTGGAATTTTGTTTTTTTCGCTGGAGTGTAAGAACCTTCTGAATTTTTTACACAGTATTGATATATGAATTTCCCACGTGTACCTAATTTTTCAGAATTTTTGGAGTTACAGAAGTATGACCATAATTCAGATCTTTACAAACTGTTCTGTTTTAGACAGATTCAGTTTTTGTTGCATAGTTTGCTTATTTTGATGAATCTATGGATCGTATCGGGGGGATGAGTCATGGAGAAGATTGAGTATAGTAGCATTATGCCAATATTAAATATGAATCAATTTACTACAGTACCTAAAGTTTAAGATGTGTTTGTTATACTAACGGATCTCACGAGGTTTCTGTTGAGTTTTGTGTGCTGAAGTTTTAAAGTTTTGGGTGAGACTACGATGGAGAAAGGAATAAGGAGCGGCAAGAGCCTAAGCTTGGGGATGCCCAAGGCACCCCAAGGTAATATTCAAGTAAGACTCAAGCGTCTAAGCTTGGGGATGCCCCGGAAGGCATCCCCTCTTTCGTCTACAATCTATCGGTAACTCACTTGGAGCTATATTTTTATTCATCACATGATATGTGTTTTACTTGGAGCGTCTTGTGATATAGTTTGTTTGCTTTTTAGTTTGTCACAATCATCTTTTCTGAACACACCTTTTTGAGAGGGACACACATTAATCGTGATTTGTTAGAATACTCTATGTGCTTCACTTATATCTTTTGAGCTAGGCAGTTGCTCTAGTGCTTCATTTATATCTTTTAGAGCATGGCGGTGGTTATATTTTAAAGAAATAGTTGCACTCTCATGCTTCACTTATATCTTTTTGAGAGTCTCATGATAGCAACGGTAATATGCACGGGTTATGAATTTGGTCCTGATATGATAGGTATTCAAGAGGGATATAATAAAAACTTTCATGTAGATCACTGAATATGATAAATTTGATTCCTTGCAATAGTTTTGCGATATTAAGATGGTAATATGTGGGAGGTGTTAGTAGATAATTGTGGTTTAGTAAGAATAATTGTGTTAAGGTTTGTGATTCCTGAAGCATGCACGTATGATCTGTCGTTATGCTAAGAAGTTGGAGCATGATTTATTATTGATTGTCTTCCTTTGTGTGGCGGTCGGGGACGGGCAATGGTTAACTCCTACCAACCTACCCCCTAGGGGCATGCGTAGTAGTACTTTGCTTCGAGGGCTAATAAACTTTCACAATAAGTATGTGAGTTCTTTATGACTAATGTGAGTCCAAGGATTATACGCACTCTCACCCTTCCGCAATTTGCTAGCCTCTTCGGTACCGTGCATTGCCCTTTCTCACATCGAGAGGTGGTGCAAACTTCGCTGATGCATCCAAACCACGTGATATGATACGCTCTATCACACATAAGCCTCCTTATATCTTCCTCAAAACAGTCACCATACCTACCTATCATGGCATTTTCATAGCCATTCCGAGATATATTGCCATGCAACTTCCACCGTTCCATTTTTATGACATACATCATCATTGTCATATTGCTTTGCATAATCATATAGCTGACATAGTATTTCTGGCTCAGCCACCATTCATCATTGTTATACATGTTACGCAAGCATCACTGCACATCCAGGTACACTGCCAGAGGCATTCATATAGAGTCATATTTTTGTTCTAGTATCGAGTTGTAATATTGAGTTGTAAGTAAATAGAGGTGTGATGATCATCATTATTAGAGCATTGTCCCAGTGAGGAAAGAATGATGGAGACTAATGAGTCCTCGAAAAGGTGGGGATGAGGTCCATGAGATCGTTCTAAAATAAATAAATAAATAAAAAGAGGCAAAAAAGAGCCATGAAAAAAAAATGAGAGAAAAAGAGAGAAGGGGCAATGTTACTATCCTTTTCCACACTTGTGCTTCAGAGTAGCACCATGTTTTTCATATAGAGAGTCTCCTATTTTGTCACTTTCATATACTAGTGGGAATTTTTCATTATAGAACTTGGCTTGTATATTCCGATGACGGGCTTCCTCAAATGCCCGAGGTCTTCATGAGCAAGCAAGTTGGATGCACACCCACTTAGTTTTCATGTTGAGCTTTCATACACTTATAGCTCTTAGTGCATCTGTTGCATGGCAATCCCTACTCCTCGCATTGACATCAATTGATGGGCATCTCCATAGCCCGTTGATTAGCCTCGTCGATGTGAGACTATCTTCTTATTTTTTGACTTCTCCTATTTATCCCTACCACCATACTCTATTCCACCTATAGTGCTATATCCATGGCTTGCGCTCTGATACGTCTCCAACGTATCTATAATTTTTAATTGTTCCATGCTGTTATATTATCAATCTTGGATGTTTTTATATACATTTACATCAATTATATATCATTTTTGGAGACTAACCTACTAACTTAGTGCCCAGTGCCAGTTGCTGTTTTCTGCCCTGTTTTTGTTTTACAAAATATCAATACCAAATGAAATCCAAATGCCACGAAACTTTTTGGAGATTTTTTTCTGGACAAGATAAACACTAGAAGCTTCGGGAGGAGGCCAGAAGCCCCAGGGGCTACCCACGAGGCACCAGGGCGCGCCTGGGGGGCAGGCGCGCCCTGGTACCTCGTGGGGCCCATAGAGCTCTGTTTGACCTAATTCCTCCACTATAAATTCCCAAAAAATCAGAAACCCTCAGGGGAGTCCACGAAATACTTTTTCCGCCACCGCAAGTTTCTGTTCTCGAGAGATCCCATCTGGAGGCCTTCTCCGGTACTCCACCGGAGGGGGAATTGATCACGGAGGGGCTCTACATCAACCTTGCTACCCTTTCGATGATGCGTGAGTAGTTTACCATAGACCTTCGGGTCCATAGTTAGTAGCTAGATGGCTTCTTCTCTCTTTTTGATCTGCAATACAATGTTCTCCTCGATGTTCTTGGAGTTCTATTCGATGTAATCACTTTTTGCGGTGTGTTTGTTGGGATCCGATGGATTGTGAGTTTATGATCAGATTATCCATGAATATTATTTGAGTCTTCTCTGATCTCTTTTATGCATGATTATTATAGCTTCATATTTCTTCTACGATCTATTGATTTGGTTTGGCCAACTAGATCGATTTATCTTGCCATGGGAAGAGGTGCTTTGTAATGGGTTCGATCTTGCGGTGCTCAATCCCAGTGACAGAAAGGGACATGACACGTATGTATCGTTGCTATTAAGGGTAAAAAGATGGGGTTTATTCATATGTGAGTTTATCTTGTCTACATCATGTCATCGTTCTTAAGGCGTTACTCCGTTCTTTATGGACTTAATACACTAGATGCATGCTGGATAGCGGTCGATGTGTGGAGTAATAGTAGTAGATGCAGGCAGGAGTCGGTCTACTTGTCTCGGACGTGATGCCTATATACATGATCATTGCCTTGGATATCGTCATGATTATTTGCTTTTCTATCAATTGCCCAACAGTAATTTGTCTACCCACCGTATGCTATTTTCTTGAGAGAAGCCTCTAGTGAAAACTATGGCCCCCGGGTCTACTTTATCATTTACTAAAACCCTAAAAATACTTGCTGTAATTTTATCTTATTTATTTTATTTTGTATTTTTGTTTCTATCTATCTATCTATCACATACAATTTAATCTTGCAATTTACCGCCGATGGATTGACAACCCCTCGTTTGCGTTGGGTGCAAGCGTTTGTTATTTGTGTGCAAGTGCTGCTAACGAGGTGTTGCATGATTCTCCTACTGGTTCGATAACCTTGGTTTCATAACTGAGGGAAATACTTATCTCTATTGTGCCGCATCATCCCTTCCTCTTCGGGGAAAATACCAATGCAAGGTACAAGTAGCACGCTCATGTATTGCGTGGGAGTTGAAAAAGCTGAAGCGCGTTAAAAATTATGAACCAATTGCTTGGCTAAAACCGGGGTTGTGCATGATAAATATTTTGTGTTAAGAAGATGGAGCATGACAGGATTATATGATTTTGTAGGGATAACGTTCTTTAGCATTTTTATTTTGAAAGGCATGATTGTTTGCTAGTATGCCTGAGTATTGATGTCTTAATATCAAATTATAGACTATTGCTTTGAATCATTTGGATCTTATTATTCATACCCAAAGATTAAAATCGTGTGCGAAATTACAGCGATCGCAGCGCAATCGCTGGCTGGAAGGCTCCCCGCGACGCTATGCCCCTAATCCCGCCATCTGGCGCTAACCACGCGATCGCACGTGAAACGGCGCGAAAAGCCTTCGCTGTCGCTGGAATTTCGCTGGAACAGGCCGAAATATAGGCCCAAACTGAGCTCGGCCCATCTCTACCCCAATAGACCAGCTCCTCCCGGAAACCTAGCACGTTCTCCCCATTTTCTTCTCTCCCTCCCACCAAATAGGTTGCAGCGGCTCGGCAGTTCTTCCCAGCTGCGCTCGGTGGCCGGCGGCTACTTCACTGCAAGCTGGAGGCAATGACGGGCGGACGGGAAGGCAGTGACGAAGGATCCAGTCGGCAGGCCGGAGGCACTGACGGGAGCGGCGGCAAGGCGACGACTGACAAGTCCACGATGTCATCTCCAACTCCCAATACGCCTGCAGGTACAGGCAAGCCCCCCTGTGCTCCGTTTGCTTCGTTTCAACTGGTGCAGACCTTAATGGATGTGGTGTTGCTGAATTGGTGATGTTTCTTTCTTTTGAACTAGTGCAGACCTTGAGACATTAAGTGGTTAACTGGTGATTCTTGAGGCCCTGAATTTATAAGGAATATTATGTGGTGAATTGGTGTGTGTTGCAGATATCTATTATTCTGGTTATGTCTGAATTTCTAATAAAAATCCCATGTTTCTTACTGAAAATCCTCTGTTTCTGGGACAAGTGTGCACATGTACTGATTGCCACTAATTGGCTTAGCGGCCGCTATCTCTCGCTATAGCGGCTGTAGCGTTTGGGACGGCCAGCCGCTAAACGGTTTCTCCCGCAATTTAAATCTTTGTTCATACCGTAAGAGAAAGATTACATGATGAAACATGATAGGTAGCATTCCACATCAAAAATTCTGTTTTTATCATTTACCTACTCGAGGACGAGCAGGAATTAAGCTTGGGGATGCTTGATACGTCTCCAACGTATATATAATTTTTGATTGTTCCATGCTATTATAGTATCAATCTTGGATGTTTTTATACGCAATTATATATCATTTTTTGGGACTAACCTATTAACCTAGTGCCTAGTGCCAGTTATTGTTTTCTGGTTGTTTTTGGCTTTTCAGAGAAACAGTACCAAATGAAGTCCAAATGCCACGAAACTTTTTGGAGATTTTTTTATGGACAAAAGAGACTTTGGAAGCTTCGGGAGGAGGCCAGAAGCCTCACGGAGGCTTCACAAGGCAACAGGGCGTGCCCCAAGGGGGGGCGCGCCGTGTTGCCTTGTGGGGCCCACGTGACTCCGTTTGACCTAATTCCACTTCTATAAATTCACAAATATTGGGAAACCATCAGAGAGCCAGAAGAAAAAATCTTTCCGCCGCCGCAAGCCTCTGTTCTTCCATGATCCCATGTGGAGGCCTTTTCCAGTACTCTGCCGGAGGGGGAATCGATCACGGAGGGCTTCTACATCAACCTTGCAGCCCTTCCGATGATGTGTGAGTAGTTTACCATAGACCTACAGGTCCATAGCTAGTAGCTAGATGGCTTGTTCTCTCTCTTTGATCTTCAATACAATGTTCTCCTTGATGTTCTTGGAGTTCTATCCGATGTAATCTTCTTTTGCGGTGTGTTTGTTGGGATCCGATGAATTGTGAGTTTATGATCAGATTATTCATGAGAAATATTTGAGTCTTCTCTAAACTCTTTTATGCATGATTGTTATAGCTTTGTATTTCTCTCTGATCTATCGATTTGGTTTGGCCTACTAGATTGATTTATCTTGCAATGGGAGAGGTGCTTTGTGATGGGTTCAATCTTGCGGTGCTCAATCCCAGTGACAGAAGGGGACATGACACGTATTTGTATTATTGCCATTAAGGATAAAAAGATGGGGTTTATTCATATTGCTTGAATTTGCTTCTCTACATCATGTCATCTTGCTTAAGGCGTTACTCTGTTTTTATTAACTTAATACTCTAGATGCATGCTGGATAGCGGTCGATGAGTGGAGTAATAGTAGTAGATGCAGGCAGGAGTCGGTCTACTTGTCTCGGACGTGATGCCTATATACATGATCATTGGCATGAATTCGTCATAATTATTTGCTATTCTGTCAATTGTCCAACAGTAATTTGTTTACCCACCGTATGTTTCTGTGCTCGAGAGAGAAGCCTCTAGTGAAAACTATGGCCCCTGGGTCTATCTTTATCATATAAAAAACCTAAAAATACCTTGCTGCAATTTATTTACTTTTAATTTAACTAGTATTTTAGTTTATCTATTTACCTCGATAAGATTTAATCCTTGCAAATAACCGCTAAGAGGATTGACAACCCTCTTATTTGCATTGGGTGCAAGTGTTTGCTCTTGTGTGTGCAGGTGCACTTAACGGAATTTTTCTTGGTTCTCCTACTAGATTGATAACCTTGGTTCTTAACTAAGGGAAATACTTATCCCTACTGTACTGCATCATCCTCTCCTCTTTGGGGAAATACCAACGCAGACTACAAGTAGCAAATTCCACGGGTACTGCAATTTATGAAAGGGAGGCCATGTAATCATATGAGGTAACACTTTTAAGTAGCGGACTATAATATCCAAAATAAATCTGCATCTATAATATCCACTTGTTACTGTACAATATATTTGAAATTAACACGTCAATGCATTTTGTTTAAAATAAATAACCAATGGCACAAAATTATATATTTACACGAGAAATACATTGGCTGAGCGTTTGCTCCATTTTTTATGAACGCGCCTCAGTTACACCCGTACGATCGGCCGCGCCCATGTAATCGTAACAAGTTATCCGTGCATCATCCAGAGATATTGTCTTTTTTTCTGGGGTCGACTTGATACGAGTTCTTGCTGACGTGTGCTTCGTGTACATAGTCGCGCACCACCGGCTTCCCACTAGCACTGTCCAAAATTAGTTGAATTGGATACGAACGATCCCGCGGGCGGCAAAATCTCCCGCCTCCTTCGAAAAATTTCTCCATCCAGTCTGGGGCATGCAAAATTCCCCTTCATTCCTTGGTGCATGGAGAACAACACGGCCCTCATTTACATAATAGGTCGGGGTTGCTTTGGTAACTTCCGGTTCCCCCCACCACACGGCACCCCCATTTCCTCTCCCCTCCCACAAAAACGACTACTCCACAGCACCAGAGCATCTTACATCACGCCGTCTATACTTCATCGGTGATTCTACCCCTTCCACCTCTCGAAACCCTAGACTACTCATCTACCGGCATACTAGAGCCTATTCACGGCCGGCGTCGTCCACCGCGCCAGATCTACTTCTGCGACCGCATCTACCCCTCCCACCTCCCCTAGAAACTTTAGACTGCTCATCCACCACTGTACCACAGCCCATTCAGTGTCGGCCTTGTCCACCCCGCCGGATCTGCTTTACCGGTGCTCTCATCAACCGCAATGCATCTGCAGCGGCTCCTTCCTACACCGCACCGGAGCCGCTTCATCGACACCATCGTCCACAACCCCGGAGCTACCTCATCGATGCCCCCATCGACGGCCTCAGATCTGCTTCGTCGACACCGTCGTCCACCCTACCGGAGCAGCTTCCCGACGCCATCGTCCACGGCCGCAGATCCGATTCGTCGACACCATCCGCAACCCTACCAGAGCCGCTTCGCCGACGCCCAAGTCCACGGCCTCAGATCCACTTTGTCGACACCCTCGTCCACCCTACCAGAGCAGCTCCCCGACGCCCTCGTCCACGGCCATAGATCCGCATCGTCGACACCATCCTCAACCCTACAGGATCAGCTTCACCGACGCACCCTTCCACGGCCTCAGATCCGCTTCGTCAACACCGTCGTCCACACTACCAGAGCCGCTTCACAAATACCCTTGTCCACGGTCCTAGATCTCCTTCCCGGACCGCGACAGCCACCGCAGAGGCATCACCCTTGACGTCTCTAACCTGATTCCCACCGTCTGCCACGATGCCAAGCACCCGCCGTGACCTAGGTACTTGTCACCTTTAAACCCGTCTAGCATCAGCTGCCTGATGTACTTCAAATATACTAACAGGTTGCTGTTACATGTTATGGAGCTGGCAAGAGCTACAAGGACAATGTTTCTTCTGGATCTAACACCTTGGCCAACCAAAATCTTGGACTGAAGCATTGCTATGATCTTGTAAGTGCGTCTCACTCTTGTATTGTTGTGTGCCCGCCAGCGTGCTTTGCTAGGATTTTCGACCAGTAATCCCTTTCTGTACCCAATGAGTACCACTACTGGCTGCTAAATTAGAGATATAGACGTCATACATTACACAAAGTCATAGGTGGCATGAAGGCATGCCAGTGCACTAAATTAGGCTCCCTAAAAGTGCCTGCAAGTCCAGTACACAGAGTCATGGCTAGCTTATGCGACGCACACAATTGTTAATTGGTGGTTTAATTATGTGCAAGGGATATTCAATGTATTATCATGTAGAGATATCTCAAAATAGTTGTGTCAACTTACAGATGGGGTGCAGCAATGAAAAGGTACAAGATTTCTTAGTACAAGATGTATGGGGCATTTTCATGGAACATCGCAAAAAAGGAGGGGCAGCAGTGAGCCTATACAACATGGTATGGTAACACACTCCATTTCAATCATCGTGACATGTTATTTGTTTGGCATTGCTGTTGGCCAGGGTACTTAGGGCCAGTTCTTTTGAGTTATCCTATGAAAATAAGCTCCTGTGAATATAAGCTCCAGATAATAAGCCAACCAGTTCTTTTCATTGCCTATTTTTTCAGCTTATCTATGGTATGGCCAGTGAAAAGTCTATATTGCATTATATTTTGTCATTTTGCTGCCCATATGAAAATAAATTTGACTTACTAACATCACGAATTAAACCCATCGCAGTAATTAATATGATAGGAAAATAGACCATCATTATTTGTTCAAAATGCAAATACAAAGATACCATCTACTTGGCACAATCTACTTTGGTCAATTTCTTCCAAACAGAGGATAATTTCCTAAATTTAAATGAAGAACCATTATTTATCAAAATTCCATGGTCCAAGTGGCTGGTTTTCATCATATAGCAGCAGCACCTGAAAGCATCATATACTAGCAGCAGCAGCTCATAGCAATTCATCATATAGCAGCAGCTTATAGCAATTCATCATATAGCAGCAGCAGCAGTAGCAGCAGCAGCAGCAGCTCATAGCAATTCATCATATAGCAGATCAGAATGAAAATTTGGCAAAAAAATCAGAGGAGATCCTCACCTTCTTGGATGAGCTCATCCCGCAACAGCACCTCATGGCCACGGCCTGGGAGGAGGGGAGGGGGAGCGAGGTACCTTCTGCCGGAGTGGGGCGTCGGCCAGAGTTGGGCAGTGACCGCCGGAGTGGAGCGTTGGCCGGACCATAGCGGAGCAGCTGCTGGAGACCAGGAGAGTGAGGGGCGGCGCCAGATGGAGGAGCATCCAAGGAGATGGGGCCCTACCCGCCGGCCATGTAGCCTCGCTGGACAGAGCATCATCGAGGAGCACGGCAGATGGGACCGGTGGCGGCGGCTCATTGGAGGAACCCTAGCGCTACAGATAGGGGACCAAGGCAGGGAGAAAGGGGGAGGAGATGCGAGTGGGCAGGGGAACGAACGCTTGTGTGTTTGTTTTTGCTTGGGGTCAGGTGTGACGCGGGCCTGAGCAGTGGCATTTTCAGTGTAATATGGGCAAACAACAGAGTCATTTCTCTATTCCCCTTCAATTTTAAGTGAGATTCTACGGGAAGCACCCCTCCCCCCCCCCCCAGCTTTTTCTCATTGTGAAGGAATGGGTGGTGGAAATGAGTTAAGCCCAAGCCCATAACTCAAAAATGAGTTCTTTAGAGCTTTTATGGCTTATTTTGACAATAAGCTCTCAAAAGGTGGAAAAGAACTGGCCCTTAACCTGCAATTCACTTGTGCGTGCAATGATGAATCACTCATGCATGCTATAGTGTAGATTTAGGCATCATACATGGCATAACCTAATACATGTGCATTTCATTATAGAATCTGAAATATGCAATGTTTATGCTAGTTCATACATTGCACATGATGTTTAAATGCCTCCTAAATCTGGCCAGTCAAGTGATGGTCTTTAGGCCTCCTTCTATACTTGTTTTCTTGGTATGTAATTCAGTATTGTGCAAGATTTGCTCACACATGTGTTCAATTGCTTGTTTGTATCATCCAGCCATACTAGAACTGTTTGCTTTGATTACTTACTATTCATGACCTAACTGACCTTGTCAATGATTTAAACACTAATGGATGCTGTAGTAGGGGGCTTGTATAACTCATAGGTGACATCAAGGTTTGCATGTACACTAAACTAGGCTCCCCAAGAGTACCTGGAGGTCCAGTTCACGAAGGTATGCCTAATTTATACATAGCGTACTCTTAGTAAATGCTCATTTGAGTGTGTGCAAGAGATGTGGCATGTTTCATTATGTGGTCTTGTTTTGTTATAAACTCATGCTTTGGTGTTGCCCAGATACTGGAAAGTATGCATATTTATCTTC
This sequence comes from Elymus sibiricus, assembly GCA_039707655.1. Classification (NCBI taxonomy): domain Eukaryota; kingdom Viridiplantae; phylum Streptophyta; class Magnoliopsida; order Poales; family Poaceae; genus Elymus; species Elymus sibiricus. The sequence goes on from CM077670.1 coordinate 111,842,388, forward strand.
CATGTAAGGAGACCTATAATTAGTTTGTGTCACCTTGCAGAGGGGGTGCAACGAAGCAAAGATTCAGGATTTCCAAGTACATGATGTTAGGAAGGAGCCTTGCAAGAGAAGGAGGAGGAGCGTTGAGCCTGTACAACCAGTTATGGTAAGTCATTGTATTACAATTACTAGGTATTCTATTTGTCTGACATTCTGCTTGCGTAGGGTTCTTCACCTGTAACCCAGTCATTGGGCCATTGATTAATACTCCCTGCGCTCACTATTATAAGATGTTCTAACTTTTTTCTAAATCAGATGTACGTAAACACATTTTAATGTGTCTGTTCACTCATTTCAGTGCGGATGTAGTCTACATTTAAATATCTAAAACATCTTATAATAGTGAACAGAGTGAGAAATTCCTTCCTGCTATGGTAGAGTTCTCGATGTCATAAATGTCATGCCTCCCTATCATTATTAGGATCTTGAGTACATACTAGTCGAGATACTTCATAGGGGGCAACAATGTTACATTACATGTTCCATTATATAGAAGATACATCAGTTGATTCAAATGTAGCCAGGCCAAGGATGTTATTGAGGCGTGCATGTATGCATGCTGCCAACACAACAGTTCAATTGCTTGTTTCCTTCAGGCATAGTTAAATTGCTTGTTTCAATTCCTTTATTTGTCCTCACTTAATGAGATGCCCAAACAATGCTACCTGATGTAGGGTACTTGTATAACTATTAGTTGACGTAATTAAATGCCTTACCATTTCATTACTCTGGCAAAGTGTGCGTGAAGCTTTGAAATCCATTAACCAACTATTACTGCATGAGGCTCACAGTCTAGTTTATACGAGGCTAATGATTGCATAGTTTTGCTTGCTGTAGTAGGTTTGTATGAATCCCTCTGCGGTTCATTATGCTCCCTAAGACTCTTTTGAAACATGCCACACAATGTTCCAGCTAGTTAATATGATGTACACAATGGCTAACTGCTTGCTTACTTATATGCAAGATATATCTAATGTTCAGTAGCTGCGCATGGTGTAAATTTGTAACCTGTCAGTGTTTTGGATTTGGCCCCAACATCATGCTCCTTTGGTGAGTGAAGAGAAATTTTTGTACGCATGCTACACAGACTGTGACGCCCCTGGCCCGACCGTGCACTAATCATACACGCAAATGCACACGATCAAGCCTAAGGACTCACGGGAAGATATCACAACACAACTCTAAACACAAATAAAAGTCATACAAGCTTTATATTACAAGCCAAGGGCCTCGAGGGCTCGAATACATAAGCTCACGTACAAGCGTTAGCGGAAGCAACAATAATATCTCAGTACAGACATAAAGTTAAACAAGTCTGCCTTAAAAAGGCTGAGCAAAACAACGACATCAGATCGAAAAGGCGCAGGCCTCCTGCCTGGGAGCCTCCTATCTACTCCTGGTCGTCAGTCTCCACGTAGTAGTAGGCTTCGCCAGTGTAGTAGTAGTCGACGGCGGGATCAGCTGGCTCCGGGGCTCCGTCATCTGATCGCAGCAATCGGGTATAGGGGAAAAGAGGTAGCAAAGCAACCGTGAGTACTCATCCAAAGTACTCGCAAGACTTACATCAGAACTATTCTATTTATGCATCGGTATCAAAAGAAGGGGCTGTATCTGTGGACTAGACTACAGAAATGCCAGAATAGAGGGAAGGCCTAGCCTATCGAAGACTAGCATCTTGCAGCGTCTTGCAGCATTAGAAGAGTACAGATTAGTAACATAACATAGCAATAAGCAGTAGTAGCAATGCCCAGAGATCCTTCCTCGACTCCCTGCGAGAAAGCGATCCCGGAGCTAACATATTAATTAAGTAACCAGTTCAAGTTGTATTAGATTGGGATACAACACTGAGCGTCCTGTTACCGTGGACACGGCTATTCGAATAGTTAACTTCCCTGCAGGGGTGCACTACTGTTACCCAACACGCTCGATTAACTCTGGCCGGACACACTTTTCTCAGTCATGCCCGGCCTCGGCTGATCAACACGACGTAGTCCTACCTAGGCTCCGTGGAGAGGTCCCCGCCGGTCTACATCCTAAGTGCTCAGGGGTCTTGGGCCCATCGCCCTTTGCACTCCGGGTCGTTATGCGACGAGCCGGGACAAGCACCACCTCATCCTGGATGGCACTGGCCCGACAGGCCCACAATGCTGAACTGGACATCTGACAGAGCTTTCGGCTGATACATACGGCGCCGAGGGCCCCATTAAACCATTATCCCGCGTGGTGGTAGTGCGTATAGGCCAGTGGCAAACTCAGATCAAATACCCAAATCCGTTAGTGTATTGGGAGCTTGCAGAAACGAGCAGAGATCCATGATCATGTGACCCCGTCGCCCCATCTCGTGGACTTACGGCAAGGGTCAGGCCCAATCCTATCCTGGGGCGGTCTACCTGCCCGGCCGTGCCACGTAATTATCTCGCGGGTACCCTCACGGTCAACCCGACTTCACATCTCTCGCGGGTACCCCTCAGGGTCGACCCGACTTCACCAGGGGACGGAAGTAAAAGTAGGGTAACCGTGTGTCCGAAACATCAAGGGAGAAATCCGAGGAATCACCCTCGATGGATTCCCACTCGATGTATCCGTCAAGGTGAACTCGGAGGAATCACCCTCGATGGGTTCACACTTGAGGGGTTGCACGACAGAGGCTTTATCGGAGGTGGTGAAAGAGGAATCTCCCTCGGTAACCCACAACCGACTAGCTACGCTACAAAGATATCATCAGGAGTGAGGTAGGAAGTATCACCCTCGGCACTCGATAGTAGCTGTGCAGAGTCGTGCAACTAAGGGGTGTGCGGTGCTGTGTCGGTCTCTGAACATCGATCACGTTGATCGGGGCACCAGTAACAAAGTGGGGCAACAGGGACAAGGGTGAGGGGTCACTGATGGATCACTAACCAACCTATACTAAGCATTTAGGATAGCAGGTAAGGTATCAATAGCAGTTACAAAAACAGGCTATGCATCAGAATAGGAGCAATCAATTACAGTAACAAATTCTAATGCAAGCATGGGAGAGAAGGAATAGGCGATATAGGAATGCTCAAGGGGGTTTTGCTTGCCTGGAAGCTCTGCGGTAAAAGAGGGGTCGTCGGTGGAGTAGTAGTCCTCGGGGGCAATGTCGGTCTCGGGGTCTACCGGAGAGAAGATGGGGAGGAAACAGATAAATACATAGCAATCAAATGCACTCATAGAGCCTGACATGGCAATATGCAATGCAGGGGTGACCTAATACATCCCTAAACCATTTTAGTTAATTTAGGAATTAATTTGGAATTATTTACCGGAGGTCAGGCACTATTCATCTATCAGAAACAGGCCTAAAGTTACAGGTTCTCCTACGCACATGGTTCTAACATGCATACAGATGACATATTCGGATTCGTTGGATTTTTCTGATCATTTTTCATATATAAATTATTTTCATCCGAGTTACGGTTTATTTTCTATGAATTTTCAAAGTTTTAATCATTTTCTGGAATTTTTGGAATTAATTTAATTCGGAATCATTTAAATATAAATTGCTATGGGTACACAGAAAGTGTACCCACAAATGTGCTTGTGTGGCTGACAGTGGGCCCAGTCAACTGCACAGTCGGCAGTTGACTGGGTCAACGTTGACTGGACAGTGGGTCCAGTGGGATCCACCTGTCATGGACTGGGGGTGCCCAGTCAGCAGTTGACTGAGTCAACTGGGTCCAGTGGGACCCAGTAGTCAGTAACTGTTAGAGTTAACAGAGGGTTAGGTTAATTTAATTAAGTTAATTAGCAGGGGGGCCCACAAGTCAGTGACTTAACTAATTATTTGATTTATTTAATTTAACTAAATGCTACAGTACGCGTGCCCACATGTCAGTGGGGTTAGGGGTAATTAGCACGGTAATTAGGCGCTAATGGCCGTGCCACATCAGCCCACCGGTGACATGTCGCCGGCGACCAAACTACGCGGCGGCGCGCGCGGGAGGACTTCGGAAATCGGCTACGATGGCTCATTTCGAGCGTGGCCGGGCTCGTTCGGACGCGGGCGAAGTGGCGCGTCGAATGGTGGCAGCGGCTCGTGCGGGGGTGGCCGGAAACGGCGCCGGCGACGAGTGGAGGCGGCGGCGGTTTCGGATGAGCTCGAGGACGCCGTTACAGGGCACGGCAAGGCGTGCGGGTGGTTGCATTGGCCTCCTGGGGATCCCAGGAGCACGATGCAAAGCTCGGACGCGGGTGGCGCATGCGGTGGCCGCGACGGCGAAGTGGGCAGCGGTGGTGAGCTCACGGCAACGGCGGCGAGCATCTAGAGGGCGTGCACGAGAGCAAAGAGAGAGGGAGAGGGAAGGAGGGCTCACAGGGAGCCGGTAGGGGTGCGTAGCGGGCTCGAAGAGGTGCTGGTCATGGCGGATTTACAGGAAGAAGCTCGGGTGGCCGCGAACGGAGTCGAGGTCACGGTCGTCGTGAGGGCGTAGGGGTCGAGCTCGGGGTCGGAGAAGGTGTAGCGGACGTCGGCGGTCTCGTCTGACACGGTGAGGCGGCGAGGAGGGTACGGTGGCCGCGCTAGGACGTGGCCATGGCGGCGGACGCGTTCGGTCACGGTGGGAGAGAGTGAGGGAAGGGGAGAAGGAGGGCTAGTGTTCACCACAGGGGCGAGGAGGGTCTTCTAGCCCGCCGCGGCTCTGTAGCGGCGCGCTATCGAGCGAGGAGAGGGGGGCCAGAGCGTGCGCGTGCGTGCGTGGGCGACAGCAGTGCGGGGATGAGCAGGAGGAGGGAGAAGACAGGGGAGTTGGGCCGGGCCGGCTACTGTGGACTTGAAGCCCACAAGCACAGTAGGTTTAGGCCTTTTTCTTTTCTTCTTTTCTGTTTTCTATTTTCTTCACTGTTTTGCATTTTCTTTTCACACCAATTGACTTTGGTAAAATGTGAAACTTGCCAAATTAAATACTCTGCAATATTCTGCACTCCACAAAAAGTTTGGGAGTTAAATGAATTCATTTGGATTTTGCATAAATGAAAATGGATTTAATGATGCTGTTTTGGGCACTGTTTTGGATGCTAGGGTTAACTTGGGATTCCAAATAATGTTGGTTTTATTTTTATAATTGCTTTGGGATTATTTGAAATATTATGAACATTTTTATTCAATTAATTGAAGAAGTAATAATTTGACTTGCATTTAAATTTGGAATTTGAATTTGTATTATTTCCTAAATGCAATTTAATTAAGATGACCATGATGACATGGCATGATTAAAGGATGATCACTGTGCTTAATAACAGGGGGTGTTACACAGACTACCATCTTTATAATTTTTAAAATATCACATGCTTATGCTTCATGACGTGTACATTATTGTTAGTCCTGTTTGCCATGTACAAGATAGTCTGTCTTGCTCGCTGCACTGTTGTAACTATATTTTTGCCCTAGTCATGTGTACTTACAGAAACATTTCAGAATAAAGTGACATCAACACAAAGCTCTCAGAGCAGTGCGGCATGGCCATTACCAAATGATTATGGATTGGAATTGGAATGTGCTGATGTTCTAGAGCATCAACTAGAGGCGGCAAGACAGCGTGCATATGCATGTCAAGATGTAATCAACATGTTAAGAAGGGAGGTGCAGAAATCAGATGCATCAGTCAACAAAATGAAACAAGATACTGAGAAACCCACAAAGAAAGTGGAGATTTTGCAGACTGAAGTTTGTGCTATCTGAATCCAGCCAATCCTATTTTTTGAAGAGATCATTGTTCAAATGGTAAGTTGTGTTGATGCGCGTTCATGATGTATGAGGTGTATGTGCCCAGTGTATGTAATTTGCTATTTGTTTACGCTTTATTATCACTTGTGGCGTACTTTGATGCCCAGTGCATGTAATTTGCCGTAATTTCTTTATTGTATAGTGTAGCTATGTAGGATTATTCTTCGTTTCTATGCCTTAATTTATTTATTGTATAGTGTAGGTTTCTATGCTATCGTTGAAACGGGGGCCAACAGGCCAAAACGTGACCTGGACGCCATCAGAACAGAAAGAAAATGGGTAGTCAAAGCGGGCCGCTATTGGGTTGGCCTACTAACAATAAGTGGACCCTAATCTACAAGGGCCCATATTGGCTCGGATGGTCCAATCTACGAGGCCCGTTACAATCATGGGCCGTCACGTACCAGAAATGGATTTCGTGCTCGAATGTGGGCCCATCCTAACAAGGGCTCTTACCAGGCCGTTTACAGGTTGAAAGCTCGATTGGGCCGCAATAATGGGAACGAGCCCACGGGCCACTAGCAGGCCGTAATAGACATCAGTTAAAGCTTGTCCCATTTCCATGTCGGGCCGTTAACAGGCCGAAATCCTATCGGGCCAAAAGCAGGCCGATCTACAACAGGGGCCTTTAACAGGCCGAAAGGCAGGTCGGGCTGGAATTGTGCCATTTTAGAACATGGGCCGCTAATGGACCCAAAGTAAGGTCGGATTGTAAATGGCCCAACTGTCTTGCGGGCCGTTAACAGGCCGAAAGAAACACCGGGCTGGAAATTGGCCCAACTATAGAATGGGCTGGTAAAAGGCCGAAAGACGTACCGCCTGGATATTGGCCCATCTCTAGAATGGGCCGCTAACAGGCCAAAAGAAGCTCAGGCCGCAAATGAGCCCAAAGACATAGCGGGCTATTAACGGGCTGGAACTGACGATGGGCCGCAATGGTGTCAAATCTTTAATGGGCCTTTAACGGGCCGAATTGGCAGAACTCGTATGGGTCGTGGTTGTAAATGGGCCAGACGCAAGTAGGCCGTAAATGGGTCGGCCCGCTTATTTTGACTGGGCTAGCCTTTTTACCCTAAATGGGCCACTGTTGGGCCGTGCCACGTGTCACTGTTCCATTGGCGCCTCTCGTCCATTGGATGGATGACATCTGTCGCGACGAGGAGCTGACACGTGGTTCCATTGGCGAATGAGAATTTTACACGTGGAAAATCGCCATTGGTCACGGCTGTTAACGGGTTATCGGATCCAAACCGGAACCCGATAGCTTAACGGTGACCCGTTATGGTGGATGCCACGTGTCGGTTACCCTTGACGAAAACACTTCCATGACGCGCCATTTATCGTCATGGAAGTGGACACTTCCGTGATGGTAATTTGAGTATTGTCATGGAACACTTCTACGACAGCACAGGTATGACTATCTTGATTCTGTCATAAAATCGTCATGGATGTACATGCATGACAGAAAACGTGACCTACTATGACAAACACGTATCATCACGGAAGTGTTCTTTTTGCAGTGACTTTGGCAGGCTCTTTTAAATATGAAACTTTAAGTTGTGCATGAGACTCGGTGAGTTAGATTAGCTCACCCTTAATGACCCTTGAGCCATTTTCGAGGTGCTCAAAGTCCTCAAGGAGTTTAGCATGTGCAACTTCAAGATTATCATTTTTAATTTTGAAGTCATTAGCCACCTCAAGGGCTCTATCAGGGGATTCCTTTTCTTTAGATAATTCTAGAGCAAAAGTCTCCTCAAGAGATTCCTTGTTGGTTTGTTCTTCTCCAAGAGCTTGAGATAGATCTGTGATCTCATTTGCGTAATCACGCTCATGACCTTCCATTTTCTCAATGGTGTCTTGATGCTCCTCGAGATGAGCTTCCAACTCCTCAATGTATTTCTTGCTTTCAATAGCAATAGACATGATTTCCAAGAAGTTAGAATGAGCAATTTTATTCTTATGAAGAGCTTGAAAAATCATTTCACCATTAATATTTAAAGAGGCCATTATCATCATCTTCATCATTATCCTCATCCTCCTCCTCATCATCATCATCATCATGAGATATATTGGGCTTCAAAGTAGGAGATACCTTTGAAGCCTTGGCCATAAGGAAAAAGTGAGAAGCAAGAGAAGATGATGTAGGATCCCTTGAAGCACCATTCAAGTCCATATCTTGTTCCATACATCGTTGAGTTTCCACTACATTGTTAGCACAACAACTAGAGGAAATAGAGGCATTTTTATCATGGCAACAAGACATATCAAGCATATCATCATGATATTTAGTAAAGCAATTTCTACATGATATGCAGGGACTATCACACAAGCATGTGAAACATCTAGGGTGCTCGAAGTGTTGAAGTCCAAAGATGAAGCATTGTAATAACATAGCGATGAAGGATCATCAACAATAAGCTCACTATCATCATTGCAATGACTAACACTACTCACCATTTCATTACCTTGTGGCAAGCCACATGTTGGTGAAGTAGAAGAAGTTGAGAGCTCTACACGACCGGGGGTGGAGGGAGAACAATCATCCCCATAAATCTTGGACACACCATATTTATTTTGAAGCTTTGTCCACAACTCATGAGCATCCCAGAAAGGCATGAGTTAAAAAATAACTACATTGCTCAAAGCATCGAAAAGCACATTAGAAGATTGAGCATTGAGATAAGATTTTTTTCTCATCCTCTAAAGATAGGTTTTGAGGATCCTTTGGAGGAGAAAAACCCATATCTACAATTCGCTCTAAATTTGGGTCCATGACCCGAAAGAGATTAAGCATGCAAATTACCCAAACATCAAAATTTGTGCCATCAAAAATAAGAGTGTCATTATATCCTAATCCCCTAGTCGACATCTTTACTCTCTAGGTGGTGAAGCCTAATAATGAGAGACGAGGCTCTGATACCAATTGAAAGGACGTGGATGTCGCCTAGAGGGGGTGAATAGGCATTTTAAAACAATTATGGTTTAGACTTGAACAAATGCGGAATAAAACTAGCGTTTAATATGTCAAGCACAAAACCTAAATATACTAGGCTCAACTATGTGCACCAACAACTTATGCTAAGAAAGATAAACAACTGTGTGATAACAAGATATATAACATGAAGCACTATGGCTATCACAAAGTAAGTGCATAATTAAATGGCTCGGGTAAGAGATAGCCGAGGCACGTGGAGACGACGATGTATCCTGAAGTTCACACCTTTGCGGATGCTAATCTCCGTTAGAGCGGTGTGGAGGCACAATGCTCCCCAAGCGCCCTCGCACAATGTAAGGTGTCGTGACTCCACTAAGAGACCCTTGAGGGCGGTCACCGAACCCGTACAATTGGCAACCCTTGAGGGCGGTCACCGAACCCGTAGAAATTGCTCGGGGAAATCTCCACAACTTAATTGGAGGCTCCCGAAGCTTTACACCACAATGATTGAGTTTCACGACAACACCAACCGTCTAGGGTGCCCAAGCACCCAAGAGGAACAAGCTCTAGGGTACCAAGCACCCAAGAGTGATAAGCTTCTCAAACTTTCACTTCCACGTATCACCGTGGAGAACTCAAACCAATGCACCAAATGCAATGGCAAGAGCACACGGAGTGCTCAAGTCCTTCTCTCCCAAATCCCACCACAACAAATTTTATGGAGGAAAATGAGAGGAAGAACAAAGGAGGAGAACAACAAAGAACTCCAAAATCTAGATCCACAAGGTTCCCCTCACATAGAGGAGAAAATGATTGGTGGAAATATAGATCTAGACCTCCTCTCTCTTTTCCCTCAAAAAGAATCAAGAATTTAAGTAAAATAATCAAGAATCATAGGAGGGATTGAGAGTAAGCAAGCTCCAAGAGGTCAACAATCGTGGGGGGGGGAGGGCATGCAACCAGATTAGGGTTGGAGGTGGAAGAACGGGGTTATTTATAACCCCAAGTGAAAAGAGTCGTTGCACACAGCCATCACCCAGGGTACCCGGACCAACCAGAGAAAAAGCCCCTGCCCCGGGCACCCGGACAACAGGGGCCGAGCAGAGCAGGGGGGGTCCGGGCATCCGGCGTAGGTAGAGAACCAACGGGGAGACCCCGGGCACCTGGGGTAGGCAGAGAACCAATGGGGAGACCCCGGGCACCCGGACCTGGGGCCCCGGGCACCCGGACAGAGCTGAGGCGGGCGCCTAACTCTCTGGTGCTACCGGGCACCTGGACCCAAAGTGGTCCGGACACCCGGACAAGTCCGAGACCACGCAAAAACTCTCTCTAGCGTCCGGGCACCCGGACCCAAAATAGTCTGGGCACCCGGAGTAACCTTGCAAACCCAGGGAAGACCAAAACTGTCGTAACATTTTCAAATGAACTCCGAATTGAACGAATTCAAGCTTGTTGGATAGATAATGACAAGCACTATCCAACACCGACAAGTACTAGAAAGAGAGAAAAGGCCAATAATATAAAGGTGAGAACCTATCCTCAAATAAGAATCGGCAAAATCTCCAACACCGAAAACGCAATAGATGATGCATACCGAAACCGTTTTCGATGAACTTGAGCTTGTCACGAAGATAACCACAAGCTCTAAAACCTCACAAAGAGAAAAGCCAAACAAGAACCAAGAAAGATGATGCCAAGGATACAAAGGTTTGAGCTCTCTACGAACGATACGAACAAGCTACTCACTCGAGAGCCCCCCCTTGGTAGTATGGCTATCAATTCTATAACCCAGTCTCCCAACTAACACCATGAGACCGGTAAAATAGAAAACCTATCAAGAACAAACATTTGCCCTGCGCATAATCCACTTGATCTAGATTATGACAATCTTGACCTTCTCGAGTTGGACCACCTTTCTTCATTGCGCTGAATCGGTCAAGACTAGTGAATTGCTCCCCCATACTCCACTATGGGTGAGCCTCTCTTTGGCACATCTTCACTTGTCCATTATCTCCAGAATGGACGGCAAGCATCAAGCATGTGATGTCTTCGTGATGCTCCACTTGAACTTGCACAATGCAACCTTGATGACGATCGCCACTTGATGTCATCCTCCATGGGTTATATGAGATATTCCTTTTGACGCAAGCCCATGGAAACATACCTAACCCCACAAAGAAACCTCACATACATCATGGGTTAGTACACAAAGCGTAATGGACAATGCTTACCATACCATCAGATCACTTGATCCCGCTTGATACATCTTCTACGCTTTGTGTGTTGATCAACTTGAATCCACTCTTAGCACTTAGTCTTGATCAACCTTGTATCTTATTTTCTCTCTTCATAAAGATGATGTCTTGAAGGTAAACATGAGTGTTCACACAATCTTCTTCTTCAAGACATGCTTGTAATAGGCTCAACTCTCACATGACCAATCTTTGGATAACTCCTTGAATAGCACCTTGGTCAACACATAATCGTCTTCCTTTAACCTTGAAACCAACATATGGTCTTCAAACATTGCGTATGGACTAACCTTAAAGTATAACTTAAAGCAACCATTAGTCCATAAGGATTGTCATCAATTACCAAAACCAAACATGGGGGCACCATGCCCTTTCACTATGGCCGGTTACTTTTTCTATGTAAAAAAAATACAAAATATTAATGAAAAATGTTGTGCCCGCTTTCATTTGGTGCATAGGGTTGGATGGTCGACTCCCGTATCCGTGTCTGTGGACGTTTGTTGTGTCCAATTTGGGCTACGCGGTTGGAGATGCCCTTAGAATGGGGCATCAATGGGATACAAACACAATGTCCTGCCTCTGTATAGTTAGGATGCATACAGCCAACATGAACGCACACACCCAAAAATCACACCGACATTTAGCAAAGTCAAACAAGGCACAAGCCATGTCTTGGTGGAGTAGAAAGAAAGAAAAACTCCGAAGCGATATAAAATATACAACGACAACCATATCCACGCCAACTATTTTTTGACATCACCGGTACAACGAGAAGGATTCTCAAACAGTCACGCCTTCATGAAGGAAACGACGATCAAGCACCATCATCGCCGGATCCAGCCAACGAAGGCCTGATCATGGGTTTTCACCATGAAGAACAAGAGGGCACCAATGGAGTTGGAGATCTGTTCGGATTCGTAGGTGCAAAAGATGTTGGCCTTCAAGCTGAACATGGAGGGATGGCATCGCTGGAGTTCCTGCTGAAGAACCCCATGATGGATGATGAAATTCATGCTATCAAGCTCTGAACAAGAAAAAAAAAAGGGCAGCCCGGTCCACATAGCTCCCGCTTGCGCAGGGTCCGGAGAAGGGTCCGACCACTTTGAGTCTATAGTACACAGTCTTTCTCTACATTTCTGCAAGAGGCTGTTTTCAGGACTCGAATCCGTGACCTCATGGTCACAAGGCAACAGCTTTACCGCTGCGCTAAGGCTCCCCGTCCAAGCTCTGAACAAGGGGGGGGAAAAGAGAGTGGTGCCATCTTCCTTCATGCTTGTCCTTGTGACCTGAGTTGTAATGGCGGGTGTGAGTTTCTGGATGTGAACTGAGGATGAGTGCTTGTTTTAGTTCTCTTTAGTTTTAGTTTTAAAGTTCCTGGAACTGTAGTTTGGTTGGAGGATTTGTTGGTACTGGTTTCGTCTCTATGAAATGGAGCCGGGGGTTTAAGCCCCTTTTGACCCAAAAAAGGACAAGTTCAGAAAGATCTTCCAAGAAAAGAAAAAGGTGAAAGATCATGCCTGCAAGAGCACCTGTTAATCAAATGACAGCTCAATCTGGCTTCAGGCAAGAACATGTCAATGCCAAATATGGAAATGGGAACAGCAACGCAAGTGGTAATAACTTGACAAAACAGCCATCCAGAATGCAACATGCCTTGTGCTACTGTAAACTGGGAAGAGAAAATATTCTTGAGCACAAACTGCAATTTTATGATATGGTTATTAACGCAGATCAGTGCCTCTAACCTATGATTAGTAAGTTAAACAGTGAAAGTACACTCCAGATTTGACAGTATGTCTGTCCAATCCATGTGTTGATGGTCAGATTCAGGTTAAATAAATAGTTCCATCAGGAATGGCAACATTAGCCTGCTCAGACCTCAGAGATACCTCCCAACACCTAACATTATGATCAGGTGCCAATAGCAACTTGTAACAGGTTTGTCCATTTGCAATCATCAAGAGACAGGATGCATCATGAAAAGACAGAGCCACATGGCCTGGTACCCATCCATGCACATCATAACATGCATGGACAACAAAAGATGATAAACCCTTCACCTAAACACATGTTTTTTTTATGTAACACGTGGATGCTGGGAAATATGCAATTGCAGAAAAAGAAAAAGAAATTGCTGGTAAAAGAAAATAATAATTGCAATGTGAAAAGAGGTGAGCATCAATAGGAATAATTTGACAAATGTCAACCTTGCAGCACTTGTCGTGTCAGGAATTCATAATCCAGTTTCAAGACGCAGTAGTTATCATATCTTTCTACTTGAGCAATAAATGGTAGTCTCCTGAACTGAAATACTAGTGTGGACGAGTGTAACATAAAAAAGTCTTATTATACCCCCAAATATGGACAACTTTACACCAAGAATAAACAACTTACACCAAGAGTAAACAATATATATACCATGAAAAAGAATTTCGACAAACCAAATGACTTCATATAGGCTAGAGTTGCCTAGGAAAAATCCATCAAAACTATTTGCAGGAAAGCTGCCCGTTTATCTTCAAAACTGTGACCTGTAAGGAGTCAAAGGCTTCACATACCAGTGCAAAAGATCACATGTTCTTTCTTCTGGACACTCGATTGGACACCGGCACCATTGACTCAAAGCTCTCATACCCATCATCAAACACCCTGCTGCGACGCTCAAACGCCCTGCTGTGACGTAACAACTGGCTTGCTGAATCATACCCCATGAGTAGATGAAGTGCCGAGTCTGAAACCTTCTTGCTACTTTGTGTGGCAGCAAGGGATGGTCCAGCTCGAGTAGACAAGCTTCTTGTGAAAGATGCTCCATATTCTTCACTTACACTGACGGGATAAGAAGCACTCTCAGTTCTAGCAACTATTCTGTTGTCTGCCTTGCTTGATTTTTGGGTTAGCTCCTTACTGGCATTTGCATTGGCTTGATTTACAGCAGGAACAGACAATACAATAACCTTGGAGCACTTACCACACTGCATTTTCCCAATCTTTCTTTTTGACATGTAGATATCTGATGGCATTTGAACCAAAAAGAAACAGCTGTTGCAGACGGTATATGGTGAAGCACCTGACAGAGGCCGCAAAATATGCTTTCTCACCACGCGCTTCTGTTCCTTGAAGCTTGACTTGAGTGAATCGTGGTCGGGGATTGAGCTACCAGCTTGTGAGGATTGGTAATATGAATTGAACTCCCAAGCATCAAAGTTGTGCAGGATGTGCGCTTGCACATGTCCAAAATGGCAGTGTGCACATGAATGGGGTGGTGAGAAAGGATTTGGCGGGGGGTACCTTGGTGGCTTTCCATGACCATAATAAGAATCTAGAGTACAAGAACTTGGGATGGAATCAGTATCAACACTTCGAAACTGTTGCTCAACATCATAGGTATTCAGTTGTTGTGGCTGGTATTCTAGGTCTTTCTTCTGATACCTTTTCTCCAAGCCCTTGTGGCTAGAAAGCCTATTTAGCTGATCTCTTAGACCATCCATCTTCTTGAGGCGCTCAAGTTGATCAACAGTCTTGAACTTACTTGATGTTTTTATCATCAAATCCCCTTGACTAGGTGACCCACTTGAGAGAGAACTGGAGGTCCCATCCATTTGTGATTCAATAAAGTTTTGGATTGACCTGAAGTCTTCAGAATCAAGAGAAAGTCCTTGACGAAGTAGACTATCTCTGTACCTGCATGATATCTCTTCTTTTTTCTTAGTGAAGCTGGTTGATTTGCAATTAATCCTCTCATTTGACAAGCTTGAAAAACCTGCATCAGCTACTGGATTGTCAGCTTGAACACAGATAGTGGTATTGTCATCTTCCATACGACCCTGCTTCTTTTCTTCAGTGCCATTGGAAGTTATCTCGTGTTGATCAAAAATTTCTCCAGATTTGAGATGTTCATCATTGAATGAAGAGATGTCCTCTTTATATAGATTTGCACTTTCAGTGCCCGGGTACTGTGGATCCTTATCATGCTCATTCTCATGAATTCTTTCTGCAACATCCTTATCTGTAACCACGACATGCTCATTCGCATGAAAGCAGTTGATCTTATTGTCATCTTCAATACAACCATCTTCCTTCTCTTTAGGGCCATCAGTTGTTAGCTCGTTTTGTTGGACACTTTGTCCAGATTTGAGATGTATGTCACCAAAGGAAGAGATGCTTCCTTCACATGGCTTTACACTTCCAGTGTCCAGGTATTGCGCAGCCTTATTAATCTCATTCTCATGAATTATGTCTGGACTGTCTGTGTTTGTAAGCACGACATACTCATTCCCATGAACACAGTCAATCTTACTATCATCTCCAGTCCAACCCTCTTCCAATTCTTTAGTGCCATAAGCTGTTAGCTCATTCTTTTCAAAATTTTGTACAGATTGTACATATTTGCCATCAGCTTCACATGCATTTGCACTTTCATTAGCCAGGAATTGTGGATTCTTATCATGCTCCTTCACATGAATTTTCTCTTGAGTGTCTTTGTCTGCAACCCCTATATGATGTTCTGACTGTTCATCTGCATCACTGAAAGCATTTGCACTTTCATTAACCAGGAATTGTGGATCCTTATCATGCTCCTTCACATGAATTTTGTCTTGAATGTCTTTGTCTGCAACCGAAGTATGATGTTCTAACGGTTCTTCTGGATCACTGAAATACCTCTCCAGTTCTTCAATCAATCGACCATGAGGATCACTTCTAGGGCTATCATTCATTTTACCCCCTGACAAAAACCTTCGGCTGCCAATTTGATTATGCAGAGCATCATTAAGCCCATTACTGTCTGCTACATCTGAAAAGTCTTCCTCATCATCACTTAATGATAAAGACCTCTCCAATTCCTCAATCAGATCTTCATAAGATTCAATACATAAGCCCTCATACGGTTGCAACTTCTCCTCTCTCCGAGCCACCATGTTATTGGATTTAGCCCCATCATCCTCATACAGTTTGTTTGTCTCAGCTGCCTCATGGCAGTTCATATTTTTATTGCCAGCAGAATTTTTTTGCTCAGCCATGCTCTCTATTTCTCCTATCACATTGTTACCGGAATCATCTCCCAGTTCCTCACCTGCGATGCTATGGACAGCTGCAGCTTCGCTGGCAACACTAGCATCGTTTGCATCATCCATAATACAACCCTTTTCCCCAACTGCATCTTCACTTATTTCAACACTCTGTACATTTTCTATTAGCTTCATACTAGAATTAACTGTAGTACCTTTGTCATCTGCCTCTTTGATCATAAACTCAGGGTTTCGGGCATTGCCAACACTTAGGGAACAATTCTCCTCACCGTCAACCTCGCCAGATGCTGCACTCTCTCCAACAGACATAGTCCTTTCTGCGTTAACATTCTCACCGGAGATGGCATGCTTGCCGACAGAGGTAATATTTCCCTCAACCAAATTTTCACTAGGCTGCATATCAGCAGAGACAACATTCAGTTCATCGGAACAAATAGACTTGCTGGTCTGAGGAGACCCTTCCAAGCTGTGTGGAAAATTGTTCTGTTCACCGGATATCGAATCAGGCTGAGTTACTGGCGCACCTCGATTTTTCGCTGCATCAAATATTCAACGACTATAATAAGAAGTCTGGAAAATAAAAAATATATATAGATATTGCTTAGCGAGGCAAGGAGGATAGATCATATGATTTATACCTCTAAGAATGGTGCCGCAGCCACCACACTGGTAAACCGGAATGGACGGGTACTCCACGAGAAGCTGGAGGCATTTGGGGCACCTGACGAACCGAAGATTCTGAGCTTCCATGGACATGCTCTCCTCACCGCCACAGTATCTCTGTTACAGAAGGTAGATGCACTTCAGTGAAAAGGTGCCAACATCACCCCCCTGATGACAAAATAATGAACTTCACCACAGTTATCCTCCACTCCCTCGCATCAAAATAATCTATTATACAGAGAATGGATACACTAATCAAGGAATAAGGATAATGCAGCAAGGAGGAACTCCGCCACAATATATTTTCTTTC
This sequence comes from Elymus sibiricus, assembly GCA_039707655.1. Classification (NCBI taxonomy): domain Eukaryota; kingdom Viridiplantae; phylum Streptophyta; class Magnoliopsida; order Poales; family Poaceae; genus Elymus; species Elymus sibiricus. The sequence goes on from CM077670.1 coordinate 111,859,358, forward strand.
CCAGAAAAATAGACATCAGACGATTGTTTTTAGATTCATTTAGTCAACAACAGCTAAACTCAAGTTCAAGAATATGTATAAAGAAAAAAAGCGCCACCTATCCCATCAAAACATGGCAGCAAGAAATCACATGGACCACGGATCAACCGAATCGATCAGGGAGCACTTGCAGATCTAGGAAGGGGAGAAAAATCTACAGCCGTACGCAAGAGAGGACCGGGGGGAGAAAAGAACACGAACCTTGTACTCGTAAGACCACGGCCCCGGAGAAGATCATCTCAAGCCGCAAGGTCTCGCTCCTCCTCCCGCCTCCCCAGGCGAGAGCGAACACGGAGGGATCGCGAGGGGGGCGGTGAATCTTGGGCCACGGAAGAGGAGAGAGATGGAGCAAAAGCAAAAGGGAGAAAGGAGGCTATGGCGTCAGTGATGTCCAGCTGAGCTCAGGGTCGGGCTGTCTGGTGAAAGTTGGAGGAGAGAGAAGGGGGGCGGGGGAGGGAGGAGACCATGGCAGGGGGGCCAAGAGAAAGGGGGGAGACGAGGGGGAGGAAATGGTGGTGTGTGATGCTGTGTTTGGGGATGAGACAAGGCACGGTGTTGTCTGCTTGGCGGCATGACCACTTGACCACGCCAGTTTACTCGGTGGAAATTGTGTGCTTGTAATTAATTGCACGTGGACAAGTCAAGAGCTCCAAAAGGGGGCAGCTAATCTAGAGCATCTACAACTTTAATGGACTAATTTGGCCTTCTATATGTCCACACGGACACGCCTGAACGCTGTCCTGACGTGTCCGCTTTAAATCCCTATTTGTCTGGGTTTACAACCATATCCTTTAAATTGTCCACCCTTATTTTAATCATTTCAACAAATATGTTGTGTGCGACACCGCCGCAGCATGTAGAGAGCACGCACATCAACGGCATCATGACAAGAACGGATGCACGCGGTACCGGAAGGAACCACACCATGCATGCATGCAGCTAGCAGACAGCTAGCACGTAGCCATGGTCACGATGCAAGCCAGGCAACACGCACTCGGCCAGCACCGGTGCCGTGAGGGGAGGGGTCAGGGGCGGGAACCCGAGGGTGGGGGCAGGGGCATGAGATTCGGTGGAGCGAGTGGCGGCGGAGGCCACGCGCTCATCCAACAAGAGAGAGAGAGAGGGAGGGTGTGGCTGTCGGGTGAGGCCTAGATGGGTTGGGTGGGGTCTGGGCTGACGTGGAGGACGTGTCTTGAGGGGTGTTGGACAGCCCGGGCGTATAGGGGGAGAGAAGGTTTGATCGGGTGGACTTTTTTTTCCTCTCTCTCCTGTTTGGTTTGTATGTCTGGACATATAGAGGGAAAGTGGGAGGTCTGGTTACAGATGCTCTTAGGGGCGGAGGACCCGGTAGGGCGAGGTCGTGCCTCCGCCCTACCTTGATTTAGCGGAAAACTTTTTATACTGGTACGTTACGTCGCTGTGTACGCACATCGAGTCGTGCATGCATCGCTGCTGGATGGCTGGGAAGGCCGGACAGCAAAGAAAAGGAAGAAAAAAGGAGGGTCTAGTCCGCTGGGTTTTTTTTTTAGAAATCTCGCCTACTTTATTGATTGGTAATAATGTTCATAGGTACAAGGTTCATGTTGTGGTGGTTGCCCAGCCACACATGTCTACCTATGCCTAAGTTACATGCAAACTTGGCGAGATTATGAGCCTCGAAATTAAAGTTCCTACGCTCATGAATAAAAGAGCAAACATTGTACGAGGATCTACGATCTACTATTTCTTGAATGATTGTTGCATTGGGACCTCCCGTCCCCTCGTTGATGTCTTTGACCACTCCTTGGCAGTCAGAAGCCACCACCATGTTCTGGACATTAAGATCGTCCGCAAGGGCAAGACCCTCCCTGCATGCAAAAGTTTCAAACATCATTGGGTCATACATGCTTCGGAAGACCATTGCCGAGGAACCCATATATGTGCCATTCTCATCCCGGCAGAGAGCAGCAACCGCTCTGCCATGTCTGTTCCTAGCAAGGGCACCATCCACATTGATCTTCAACAAACCAGGCGGCGGAGGCAACCAGCGATGTTGTTGCGCAGAGGCAGCAGGGGCAGCCACACGCGGGGCCCTTGGAGTTAACTGTTCGAGCTCTTGTATGTAGGAGTTAACGAAGGATGAGGTCTGTTGTGGATTCTGAAATATAGCTTCATATATTGCTTTGCGCCTCGCATGCCAGACTGCCCACAAAGTAACCACCATCCTTGTGAAACTTGCTTGGTCAAGATCCTCACGAAGATCAAACAGCCAAATTTTTGCGTTCGGCTCTGTGTTCGCTGCCATCTTCGAAACCAGAACCTCCTCTGACAGGGCCCAAATGCATCTAGACATCATGCACGATAATAGCGCATGTCCCCACGAATCTTCACAGCCGCACAACGGGCATGCACTTTGAGATGCCATATTCTGATTGTGCAGAATATCAGTCGTAGGAATCGAATGTCGAGCCAACCTCCACACAAAAACTTTGAGTTTAGATGGCACCGACAGCTTCCATAATTGTGTCCATGCTTTCTCTTCCCTGTCATTTGCTGAAGATCCACTCCTTCCCTCGAGCCATTCTTCCCTTTGCAGCTTCATTTTGACCAAAAACCAATAAGCCGAGCTAACCGTGAATGTCCCTTTCCTATCGGGGAACCATGCCCAAAAATCTTCCGTGTTATGAGTAGACACCGGAATTTTAAGAATCGCATCTGCATCGAAAGGGAGGGAAACTGAGCGAACCAAGCCTTCATTCCATGACGCCGTTGCTAAAGATAGCAGCTCTGAAACCATCCTGGGAGGTGCCGCTACTAGTGAAGTGATTGGCCTCAGTGTCATTTCTTTGGGAATCCATTTATCGTTCCAAATCTCGGTGGTTAGACCATTCCCAATTCGTCGAATGATTCCCTACTTTAACACCTCCCTGCCATCCAGTATCGCGCGCCAGATTTGGGATGGGCAAGATCCCAACTCGGCGTCGAGTATTGTACTGTTTGGGAAGTTGGAAGCCTTTAAGATTCTCGCACTCAAAGATGCCGGCTCCTTCAAAACCCGCCATGCTTGCCTTGCTAGCAATGCCAGGTTAAATAATTCATGATCTCTAAAACCCAGTCCTCCCAAAAACTTTGGTCTTGTCATGGCATCCCATGATACCCAAGCTGGCTTGCGTTCTCCTTGCTTGCATCCCCACCAAAACTTATGGATGATTGCTTTAATATGATCACACAAACCTCTTGGTAACTTAAAGCAGGACATAGAGTAAACCGGAATTGCCTGGGCCACAGATTTGATAAGAACTTCCTTCCCACCTGCTGACAGGCACTTGCTCATCCACCCTTTAACTTTGTCCCACACCCGGTCACTCAAATATTTGAAAGTTCCTTTTTTTTAATGTCCCACATCAGTTGGCATCCCTAAATATCTGTCGCTCAGAGATTCATTGTGGACTTGCAGAAACCCCTTAACCGCATCTCGAACTATCTGAGGACATCCTCTACTGAAGAAAATTGATGACTTATCTCTGTTTCTGCCCCGATGCCATACAGTAAGCATCCAACAGGTTTGACACCTCTTCTGCTCCATTAATACTTGACCTGAAGAACAACATGTTGTCATCCGCGAATAAAAGGTGGTTCACCGGTGGAGCCGATGGTGACACCTTGATGCCGCTGAGCTGGGATGACTCATCCTGAGATTTTAAAAGGCACGAAAGGCTCTCTGCTGCCAACAAGAAAAGATACAGAGAGATAGGATCTCCCCGTCGTATACCTCGTGAAGGTTTAAAAACTTCTGACTTAACCCCATTAAACATTACTGAGAATGAAACTGAGCTCACCATATTCATAACTATTGAGACCCATGGTGCTGCAAAACCCAATTTCTCCATAATTGCTCTGAGGTAAGTCCACTCGACTCTGTCATATGCCTTCATCATATCAAGCTTGAGAGCACAAAAACTGTTATTCTTTGACCTATTCCTTTTCATAAAGTGTAAACACTCATACGCCGAGATTATGCTGTGTGTGATTAGCCTCCCAGGTACAAAAGCAGACTGCTCTTCTGATATGATGTCACGAAGAACCATCTTGAGCCGATTGATACGTCTCCAACGTATCTATAAATTTTTATTGTTTCATGCTATTATAGTATCAATCTTGGATGTTTTTATATGCAATTATATATCATTTTTTGGGACTAACCTATTAACCTATTGCCCAGTGCCAGTTGCTGTTTTCTACTTGTTTTTGGCTTTTCAGAGAAACAGTATCAAATGAAGTCCAAATGCCACGAAATTTTTTGGAGATTTTTTTCTGGACAAAAGAACCCTTGGAAGCTTCGGGAGGAGGCCAGAAGCCTCACGCAGGCTTCACAAGGCAACAGGGCGCGCCCTAGGGGGGCGCGCCGTGTTGCCTTGTGGGGCCCACGTGACTCCGTTTAACCTAATTCCACTTCTATAAATTCACAAATATTGGGAAACCCACAGAGAGCCAGAAGAAATAACCTTTCCGCCGCCGCAAGCCACTGTTCTTCCGCGATCCCATCTGGAGGCCTTTTCCGGTACTTTGCCGGAGGGGGAATCGATCACGGAGGGCTTCTACATCAACCTTGCTGCCCTTCCGATGATGTGTGAGTAGTTTACCACATACCTACGGGTCCATAGCTAGTAGCTAGATGGCTTCTTCTCTCTCTTTGATCTTCAATACAATGTTCTCCTTGATGTTCTTGGAGTTCTATCCGATGTAATCTTATTTTACGATGTGTTTGTTGGGATCCAATGAATTGTGAGTTTATGATCAGATTATTCATGAGAAATATTTGAGTCTTCTCTGAACTCTTTTATGCATGATTGTTATAGCTTTGTATTTCTCTCCAATCTATCGGTTTAGTTTGGCCTACTAGATTGATTTATCTTGCAATGGGAGAGGTGCTTTGTGATGGGTTCAATCTTGCGGTGCTCAATCCCAGTGACAGAAGGGGACATGACACGTATTTGTATTATTGCCATTAAGGATAAAAAGATGGGGTTTATTCATATTTCTTGAATTTGCTTCTCTACATCATGTCATCTTGCTTAAGGTGTTACTCTGTTTTTAACTTAATACTCTAGATGCATGCTGGATAGCGGTCGATGAGTGGAGTAATAGTAGTAGATGCAGGCAGGAGTCGGTCTACTTGTCTCGGACGTGATGCCTATATACATGATCATTGCCATGAATCCGTCATAATTATTTGCTATTCTGTCAATTGCCCGACAGTAATTTGTTTACCCACCGTATGTTTCTGCGCTCGAGAGAGAAGCCTCTAGTGAAAACTATGGCCCCCGGGTCTATCTTTACCATATAAAAAACCTAAAAATACCTTGCTGCAATTTATTTACTTTTATTTTAATTAGTAGTTTAGTTTATCTATTTACCTCGATAAGATTTAATCCTTGCAAGTAACCGCTAAGAGGATTGACAACCCTCTTATTTGCGTTGGGTGCAAGTGTTTGCTCTTGTGTGTGCAGGTGCGCTTAACGGAATTTTGCTTGGTTCTCCTACTGGATTGATAACCTTGGTTCTTAACTGATGGAAATACTTATCTCTACTGTACTGCATCATCCTCTCCTCTTCGGGGAAATACCAACGCAGACTACAAGTAGCAGGAGGAATTTCTGGCGCCGTTGCCGGGGAGACATCATCAAAATTACCAAGCACCTTCGCACAAATTATCATTCACTTGCATTTACTTTTTCTTTGCATTTGCCTCTCGTTTTCATCTCCCCCACTTCTAATTTTTTTTTACAAAAACACAAAAATATTTTGTTTGCTTGTTTGCTAGTTTGCTTGCTTTGTCGCGATGTCTCAAGAAAATACAAAATTGTGTGACTTTTCTAATACTACTAATAATAATTTTATTAGTACTCCTATTTCTCCTCCCGCCACTAGTGCGGAGTCATCTAAAATTAATGCTGCCTTGCTTAATCTTGTTATGAAAGAACAATAATCTTGTTATGAAAGAACAATTTTCTGGTAGTCCTAATGAAGATGCTGCATCCCATCTAAATACTTTCGTTGAACTTTGTGATATGCAAAAGAAGAAAGATGTGGATAATGATATTGTCAAATTAAAATTATTTCCGTTCTCACTACGAGATCGTGCTAAAACTTGGTTTTCATCCTTGCCTAGAAATAGTATTGATTCATATGATAAGTGTAAGGATGCTTTTATCACCAAGTATTTTCTTCCCGCTAAGATTATTTCTTTAAGAAATCAAATTATGAATTTTAAGCAACTTGAGCATGAACATGTTGCACAATCTTGGGAGAGAATGAAATTAATGATAAGAAATTGCCCCACTCATGGTTTGAATTTATGGATGATCATACAAAAAAATTATGCGGGGCTAAACTTTGTCTCTAGAAATTTGCTAGACTTTGCCGCAGGTGGTACTTTTATGGAAATTACATTGGGAGAAGCTACAAAACTTCTTGATAATATTATGGCAAATTATTCTCAATGGCACACTGAACGAACTCCAACTGGTAAGAAGGTAAATTCTGTTGAAGAAATTAATACTTTGAGTGATAAGATGGATGCTTTATTGAAATTGGTTGCTAGTAAAAATTCTCATATTGATCCTAATGATGTGCCATTGTCTACCTTGATTGAGCAAAATAATGATGCCATTGATGTGAATTTTGTCTCTAGAAATAATTTCAACAACAATGCTTATAGGGGTAATTTCAATGCTAGACCGTTTCCGGAAATTCCTCTAATAATTATGGCAATCCTTATGGTAATTCTTATAATAATAATAATAGGATGCCCTCTGATCTTGAAAGTAATATTAAAGAATTTATTAGTTCGCAAAAGAATTTTAATGCTATGATAGAAGAAAAATTGAATAGAGTTGATGAATTGGCTAGGAACATGGATAGAATTGCTCATGATGTGGAAAATCTCAAAACTAAATTTTTTCCATCCAATCATGTTATAAATGAGTCTATTAAATCTATCTATGTCTCCATTAATGAAAGTAAAGAAAGGGCCGCTAGGTTGAGAGCTAAGCGAGAATTTCTAGAAAAAGCGATTCCACCCGGTTTATATCGTAGTAATGATGAAGATATTAAAATGGTTGGTGTTACTCCTATTGAATCATTATTTAGTAACATAAAACTTGATGAAAAAGGGACTGGAGAAGAGTCAACTTTAGATAGAAGGAGTCCCACTTGCTTGGAGGGTGATAATATTGATCGTAAAAATGAAAAAGGTGGGTTTGGAGAGGTCAAAACTTTAAATAGTAATGCACCCACTACTTTGGATTACAAGGAATTTAATTATGATAGTTGTTCTTTAATTGAGTGTATTTCCTTGTTGCAATCCATGATTAATTCACCAAATGCATATGAGCAAAATAAAGCTTTCACTAAACATATTGTAGAAGTCATGATGAAAGCACATGAAGAAAAACTTGAGTTGGAAGTATCAATTCCTAGAAAATTACAAGATGAATGGAGACCTACTATTAAAGTAAAAATTAAAGATTATAAATGTAATGCTCTTTGTGATCTTGGTGCTAGCATTTCTACTATACCAAAGTCTTTGTGTGATGTGCTAGGTCTCACCGACATGAATCCTTGTTCCCTTAATTTGCATCTTGCGGATTCCACTATTAAAAAGTCATTGGGTAGAATAAATGATGTTCTTATTCTTGCAAATAGAAATTATGTGCCCGTGGACTTTATTGTTCTTGACATTGAATGCAATCCTTCTTGCCCCATAATACTTGGTAGGCCTTTTTTTCGAACTATTGGTGCTATTATTGATATGAAAGAAGGCAACATAAGATTTCAATTTCCATTAAAGAAAGGGATGGAACACTTCCCTAGAAAAATAATTAAAGCACCTTATGAATCCATTATGAGGGCCACTTATGGAATTAACTTGAAGGATGACAACACTTGAAACTATGCATTATGCCTAGCTAGGGGCATAAAACAATAGCGCTTGTTGGGAGTCAACCCAATGAATAAAATAAGTTTTTGCTTTTGCCTACTGTTTTTGTGTGTTTGTATGATTATATCTTATATATGATTGTGTTTTTATGTTTTAATTAGTGTTTGTGCCAAGTAATGCCTTTGGGATGATGTTGATGATAGTATAATTGATGGTGTTTGGAAAACAGAAAGTTTTGCGTCCAGTGCTGGAATTTTAATTCTGTACTGGAGTGTCAGAAAAATCTGAAATTTTTACACAGTATTGGAATATGAATTTTTTACGTTTTCCTAATTTTTCATAATTTTTGGAGTTACATAAGTATGGATTTTAAATATATCTTTACAGACTATTCTGTTTTAGACAGATTCTGTTTTTTGTTGCATAGTTTGCTTATTTTGATGAATCTATGGATCGTATCGGGGGATATGAGTCATGGAGAAGTTGGAGTACAGTAGCATTATGCCAATATTAAATATGAATCAATTTACTACAGTACATAAAGTTTAAGATTTGTTTGTTATACTAACGGATCTCACGAGGTTTCTGTTGAGTTTTGTGTGCTGAAGTTTTCAAGTTTGGGTGAGACTACGATGGATAAAGGAATAAGGAGCGGCAAGAGCCTAAGATTGGGGATGCCCAAGGCACCCCAAGGTAATATTCAAGGAAGACTCAAGCGTCTAAGCTTGGGGATGCCCCGGAAGGCATCCCCTCTTTCGTCTACAATCTATCGGTAACTCACTTGGAGCTATATTTTTATTCATCACATGATATGTGTATTACTTGGAGCGTCTTGTGAAATAGTTTGTTTGCTTTTGTTTGTTTTTTAGTTTGTCACAATCATCTTTGCTGAACACACCTTTTTGAGAGGGACACACATTATTCGTGATTTGTTAGAATACTCTATGTGCTTCACTTATATCTTTTGAGCTAGGCAGTTGCTCTAGTGCTTCACTTATATCTTTTAGAGCACGGCGGTGGTTATATTTTAAAGAAATAGTTGCACTCTCATGCTTCACTTATATATTTTTGAGAGTCTCATGATAGCAATGGTAATATGCACGGGTTATGAATTTGGTCCTTGTGACGCCCCCGATTCAATCATGCACTAATCATACACGCAAATGCACACGATCAAGCCCAGGGACTCACGGGAAGATATCACAACACAACTCTAGACACAAAATAAAATAATACAAGCTTTATATTACAAGCTAGGGGCCCCGAGGGCTCGAATACATAAGCTCGAGTTACACAAGAGTCAGCGAAAGCATCAGTATCTGAGTACAGATATAACTAAACAAGATCGCCTTAAGAAGGCTGAGAAAACAATGACAACTAGATCGAAAAGGCGCAGGCCTCCTGCCTGGGAGCCTCCTAAACTACTCCTGGCCGTCGGTCTCCACGTAGTAGTAGGCTCCGCCGGGATAGTAGTAGTCGTCGGCGGGATCAGCTGACTCCGAGGCTCCGTCAACTGATCGCAGCAATCGGGTATGGGGAAAAGAGGTGGCAAAGCAACCGTGAGTACTCATCCAAAGTACTCGCAAGACTTACATCAAAACTATTCTATTTATGCATTGGTATCAAATGAAGGGGCTGTATCTGTGGACTAGACTGCAGAAATGCCAGAATAGAGGGGAAGGCCTAGCCTATCGAAGACTAGCATCTTCCAGCGTCTTGCAGCAATAGAAGAGAGTAGAGTAACATATAATATAGTAACAAGTATATATTAGTAACGCCCAGAAATCCTTCCTCGACTACCCCGTGAGGAAGAGATCCCGGAGCCATCATTTTAGTATCACAAGTATCCAGTTCAAGTTGTAGTAGATCGGGATACAACATTGAGCGTCATGTTACCGTGGACACGGCTATTCGAATAGATAACTTCCCTGTAGGGGTGCACTACTGTTACCCAACATGCTCGATTAACTCTGGCTGGACACACTTTTCTCGATCATGCCCGGCCTCGGCTGATCGACACTACATAGTCCTACCTAGGCTCCGCAGAGAGGTCCCCGACGGTTTACATCCTAAGTGCTCAGGGGTCTTGGGCCCATCGCCCTTTGCACTCCGGGTCGTTGCGCGCAGGGCGAATCCAGGCGCCACCTCTGTCCTGGATGGCGCCGGCCCAGCCGTGCCGCAATGCTGAACTGGACATCTGACAGAGCTTTCGGCTGATACATACGGCGCCGAGGGCCCCATTAAACCATTATCCCGCGTGGTGTAGTGCGTATAGGCCAGTGGCCAACTCAGATCGAATACCCAAATCCATTAAGCGTGTTATTAGTAGCTTGTGGACACGAACAGGGCTCAAGGCTCACCTCTGACACCCTGCCGCACCGACTTGGTAATCTGCGGTCCAATGACCAGGGACCAGGCCCACCTCTCTCCTAGGTGGTCTCCACCTGCCCTGTCCTTCCGCCACAATAATCTCTCGCGGGTGCCCTCCTGGCCAACCCGACTTCCCAAAGAACTGAGGTGAAGGTCAAAGTACCCGTGTGTCCATAACATCGTGGGGAATCCGAGGAATCACCCTCGATGGATTCCCACTCGATGTAACCGTCAAGGTGAACTTGGAGGAATCACCCTCGATAAGTTCACACTTGAGGGGCTACACGACAGAGGCATCATCGGAGGTGGTGAAAGAGGAATCACCCTCGATAACCCACAACCGACTAGCTACGCTACAGAGATATCATCAGGAGTGAGGTAAGAGGTATCACCCTCGGCACTCGATAGTAGCTCTACAGAGTCGTACAACTAAGGGGGTGTGCGGTGATGTGTCGGTCTCTGCACATCGATCATGTTGATCAAAGCATCCGGTAGTAAAGCCTGGCAACACGGACAAGGGTGTGGGGCCACTGATGGATCGCTAACCAACCTATACTAAGCATTTAGGATAGCAGGTAAGGTATCAACAGCAGTTACAAAATCAGGCTATGCATCAGAATAGGAGCAACCAAATACGGTAGCAAATTCTAATGCAAGCACGGGGAAGAAGGAATAGGTGATATAGGAATGATCAAGGGGTTTGCTTGCCTGGTTGTTCTGCAGACAGAAACGGATCCTCGACGGTGAAGTAGGCGATCACCGGATCAACAGCGGTCTCAGAGTCTACCGGAAAGGAAGTAACGGAGGGGGAAACAATAAATAACAGAGAAAACAAATGCAACACAAATGCAATGGCACGGCAAGATGTGTGGGTGACATGCTCTAATGCATCACTAAACATTTTAAAAGAAAGGGGGAAATATTCGGGAATATTTTCCCAGCTCCAGGTATTATTCAGTCAGACATTCCGGAGGGGAAGGTTCCATGTTTGCAGTGTAGGAGGGGTGTGGCAGGTATGTGGATGACATATTTGGATTCGTCATATTTTTCTGATCATTTTTCATATATAAATTATTTTCATTCGAGTTACGGTTATTTTTCTATGATTTTCTGAAGTTTTAATAGTATTCTAGAATTTCTGGAATTCTTTTAATTCGAAAATAAAACAGAAATTACTTTTGTCACCTAGTGCTATTCTAGCCATAGTGTATGACAGTGGGGCCAGAGGGCCCAGTTGACCCAGTCAACATTGACTGGTCAACAGATGAACAGTGTAAGTGAGGGCCCACATGTCATAGGGTAGCAATTATCCTAATTACTAATTTGCCTAACTAACCACTGAATAACCTAACTAACAAAATTAGCCCCTAAACTAAATCTGATTAGCACTAATTAATTTGAACCGGACCGGCCTCATATCCAGTGAGCCAGCCGGCCTCTCTGGCTGGGCTGCACGCGCGCACGGGAGGCGCCGGCGGCCACAGCCACCAGCAGCAGCCGCAGCTAGCAGGAGTAGCAAGGCAGCGGCAGCTAGCAGGAGCAAGAGCAGCAGCTGCTAGTAGAAGCAGTAGAGCAGCAGCAGCTGCGGCAGCCAAGCAGCAGCAAAGCAGCGGCAGCACATCAAAGAGCAGCAGCTAGTAGCGGCAGCACAACAGCAGTAGCAGCGGCAAGGTAGTAGCAACAGCAGCACGACAAGAGTAGCAGAGCAGTGCGCGCGTTTACGCAGAGCTTCGGCGACCATGGGCGAAGATGAGGACGATGGCGAGGCTACGGGGCGTCCCGGCTCAGGTTCTTCGGTAGAGGCAAAGGACACGATGACGGGGAGGCTTCTGGACATCTTCTCACGGCGCGGGGAGGCCGGTGGCCGCGACGACGACGACGGCCATGGCGAGCGCGAGTTCGGGCACCACCAAAAATGAGGGAGAGAGGGGAACGAGGGGGATATGGAGAGGCTAGGGTTGTCAACAACGTCGGGGAGCTCCTTATACTTCTCCAGACGAGCTCCTGTAGCGCCCCGTGTCGAGCATCCGCGGCCTGGGCGCCGTGGATGGCGGCCACGCCAGGTCCCGCCCTCCCACTGTACAGAGGTTGAGGAAAGGCCCTGGTGGTGGGCTGGGCCGTTTACTATAGCGATAGGCTTCAAGTGCACAGTGGTTTTAGGTTCTTTTCTTTTTCTTTTTCTGTCTCCAATTTCCTCTCCGTTATGCATTTAATTTTTATATCAAATGAATTTTGTTGCTTACAAAACTTGTCACATAAATACTAGGCTACATATTGAAGAAAACCCACAAAGTTTCAAGTCATTTGGAATTGTATAAATATTTGTTTGATTTAGGATGGCTCAATTTAAATGCGGCTGGACCACTTAATTATTGCTAGGGACAAACTAAAATCCAATTTTGAGTTTATTTCTTCATGACAAATTCTAGGGGACTATTTGCAATAACATGAACACTTTGTTTAATTTTTTTGAAGAAGTTTTATTTTTCCTCGCTATTTGAATTTTGAATTTGAATCTGTATTGAACTTGATGGCATTTAGCAAAGACAAAACGATGACATGGCATCTTAATTAACATAGCAACAGTGCTTAGTACATGGGGATGTTACAGTCCTGATATGATAGGTATTCAAGAGGGATATAATAAAAACTTTCATGTGGATCACTGAATATGATAAATTTGATTCCTTGCAATAGTTTTGCGATATTAAGATGGTAATATGTGGGAGGTATTAGTAGATAATTGTGGTTTAGTAAGAATAATTGTGTTAAGGTTTCTGATTCCCGAAGCATGCACGTATGATCTGTTGTTATGCTAAGAAGTTGGACCATGATTTATTATTGATTGTCTTCCTTTGTGTGGTGGTCGGGGGCGTGCGAAGGTTAACTCCTACCAACCTCCCCCCTAGGGGCATGCGTAGTAGTACTTTGCTTCGAGGGCTAATAAACTTTCGCAATAAGTATGTGAGTTCTTTATGACTAATGTGAGTCCATGGATTATACGCACTCTCACCCTTCCGCAATTTGCTAGCCTCTTCGGTACCGTGCATTGCCCTTTCTCACATCGAGAGCTGGTGCAAACTTCGCCGGTGCATCCAAACCCCGTGATATGATACGCTCTATCACACATAAGCCTCCTTATATCTTCCTCAAAACAGCCACCATACCTACCTATCATGGCATTTCCATAGCCATTCCGAGATATATTGCCAGGCAACTTCCACCGTTCCGTTTTTATGACATACATCATCATTGTCGTATTGCTTTGCGTGATCATATAGCTGACATAGTATTTGTGGCTCAGCCACCGTTCATCATTGTTATACATGTTACGCTAGCATCATTGCACATCCTGGTACTGTAAGTGCATCTAGTGCCACCCCTTGTTGGTTTTGGAGTATTGAAGACAAACTTGGTTGTGGGACTAATGTGTTTGTGAGATTCACAGGAGAACACAGGTAGAAGTCCCTATTGAATCGGTTTACCCATCGAAGATGACCCCTAAAAATGTATGAAGACATTGAAGACAATGGTGATTCACGAAGACATTCGTGCTGAAGATATTGGTTCATGAAGACATTCATCGAAGACAATGAAGCTTGAAGACATAGTCTTTTCATAGTTTCATTTTCTTATTTCTTCAGTCATAAGAACCACCGAGCTGTCAAGTGGGGTCGAGGTAAACGAAGTCAGAAACTGACGTGATGCTCAACCTAAAATCTTATGTCTTCAAGCGAAGACAAATGAGAGAAAATCTCTTCCAGAGTTCGTTGAGTCAGCTTTGCTTGTAGCCCAAGTAAAGTTGCCGCGTGGGTTCAAATTCCAACCGTTGGACACGTGTCAGTTCCTAAATGACCAAGGGTCATTTCGGACATATCACATTGGGTTGCCCCCTGGCTATAAATAGCCACCCCCTCCACCATAAATTGGTGGCAGCTCCGAGTTAGTGCACGGCTTTTGTCGTTTGAGAGCAACCCACCTCGAAGCCTTTGAGAGAGAAACCTTGCGAGGTCAAAACCCAAAACACCCAGAGCCCAAAGTGATTGAGCATCACTGAAGACATTCTGTTCTAAGTGAACTGAAGACCTATTACACTTGAATACTGTGATCTTCCAGTCGGTTAGGCGTCGCGTTCTGAGCATCCAAGAGTCATTGTGGATTGCCGGTGAACGAAGTCTTTGAAGGTTTGGAAGTCTACCTTGAAGACTTATCAGAGTGATTGGGCGAGGTCTAAGTGACCTTAGCTCAAGGGGAATAAGGTGAAGACGCAGTCTTCAGAGTTCAATCTCAGCCTCCCTAACCAAACGTACAACTGTCACAGCAGTTGGAACTGGTCAAACAAATCATTGTCTTCCCCGAGCTCCTGGTTCTATACTTACTCTTCCTTACTTACTGTTTTGAACTGTGAAGCCTTTGCATGCTTGCTTGTGTTTGAAGATATTCCCTGAAGCCATTCATCTGTTTACTCATTTATCTTCATGCTTCTTGTGTTTATGTTCAATGCATGCTTGTATGTATGATGTCTATGCTTGTCATATCTGTTCATTGTATTGATAGGCTTTGCTAGTTCTCATCCTGCTTCCGCCGATTGCCCCTTCAGTGTCAATAGCTTCAGGAATGATAACACCTTCTTTGACCACTCCAAGAACCCATACACCAAGCCAAGGATATCATCTGACAGGTTCTGGAGCTATCAACAACGAAGCTATTACATGAGTGTTCTCTACAATCAAGACAGGATTCATCCTCACAAGCGCCTCAACCTTGACGCTATGACTGATCTGCCATGCCTGGATGAAGCCATTGATTGTCTTCGTGATGTAGGTCTGCTTCCATTTGCGACAGACAAAGAGCACTGGAACGAAGAGTTGCTGCTGCAATTCTATGCCACTCTCCACATCTCTGGATTCAATAAGGATATCAAGACTTGGACCCTTCACTGGATGACAGGTGATGTACACCATCAAGCTTCTGCCCAAGATCTTCTAGAGCTCACAAACCTGCCTGCTCCTGGTGATATTTATGAACCTGGCTGTGAAGCCTATGATCGAGCCGTGGAGAGTATCTTTCAGAAGCCAGAGCCAAACATGACTCAGATGCTCACCATGATGAAGCCACTGCCTGTTGAAGCTGATTGTCCCAAGGAGTTTCTTGACAATGAGCTCCAGTACTTGCCTCGCACTATCTATCATATTCTAAGGCATACATTATGGCCTATCAAGGGGCACTCCTCGTCGAGCACGGTTGAAGGTGCTATGAAGACAATGCTTTACAATATCATCTATGGCATCAGATTCAACACCAACGACTTCTTCATCAGACAGTTAGCTGCATCTGGCATGGACCTATTTGGCCTCAAGATTTATGCTCCCTGGATAATGCGCCTAATCAAGATTCGCTCTTCTGTGCAATATCAACCATCAAGCCGAAACCATCACATTTTTCTGCCTGAGATTGCACCTGCTGAAGACATCTATCCAGCTGCAGCTAACACTCTAGTGGTCGAAGTTCCTGGCTCTCACAGCGGTGCTGCGCATATTAAAGCTATCCATATCCCCAATTCCACTTCAGCTGGTCATCTCACTGGTCAGTTTCGCCAGCCACGTGAAGCCAATACTGAAGCCACCACAAGCACTGTGCCTCCAAGACCTCAAAAGCGTGCGCGAGTCTTAATCGAGAGAGAGCTTCTTGTTTCTCTTCATCAGAAGCAAGACAAGCATCACGACTAGATTAAAAGGCAAATGAGGAGCCTCATGACTGATCTCAACCGAGTGCGCAACCTTTCCACCAAGAATGCGTTTGTTGCACATGAAGCCAGTCGCCGGGCTTGGAAGAGTCTCACACTACTCTGCTCTGAAGATGACCTTGCTGCCGATGGCTTCAAGGAAGGCTTCAAATTCGACTCCACGCCTCCTGCTACAGAGAAGTGGCGTGCTACACCATCTCTTGAAGACTCCGACTACTCTTCTTCAGCACCAACTGTCGTCGCACGGGTTGTTGATGAGGAAGATGACGCTACTTCTCCGCCAATGGCTTCACTGCATCAAGACGCTGCATCAGGCCCCTCTGCTCCGCCCAACTCCACCATCGACCCAGCTGCCCCAACATCTTCATCGCCTCCACGGGACGCGTAGACACCCTGTGTCTTCACACCTTTTTGGTCACTTGTTAACAAAAGGGGGAGAAGCATATGGGTTGTTAGTCTTCAAGCGGGCAAATTGGGCTGGGCTTGATATATTTTGCTAAGTTTACAACTCTCGTTCTTGAACATTTGGTTTTGGGTTGTAAAACTTAAGTCCTGATGGACGTCTGCTACACTCGCTGTTTTTGGCTACTGTTAATGCACTACTTAACCTTGATATTATGCGCATGAAGTCATTCCGCAGACGCCCATATTTCATTGTGCATGTCATTATCTTCAATTTATTTTGTATGCACATGTTGTGATTTCATGAATAGAGGGAGATCTCCACAAAGTCGAACCTGCCATGTGCATTTGCATTCAAAGGCAAATTACTTATATGCACATCTTCAGGGGGAGCCCCTCCCACTTCATGAAGCCAAACCATCTGTACCTTAACTTCACCTATTTTTATCCCTGTTGAAAACTTCAACCAGTTTGTCATCAATCACCAAAAAGGGGGAGATTGTAAGTGCATCTAGTGCCACCCCTTGTTGGTTTTGGAGTATTGAAGACAAACTTGGTTGTGGGACTAATGTGTTTGTGAGATTCACAGGAGAACACATGTAGAAGTCCCTATTGAATCGGGTTACCCATCGAAGATGACCCCTAAAAATGTATGAAGACATTGAAGACAATGGTGATTCACGAAGACATTCGTGCTGAAGATATTGGTTCACGAAGACATTCATCGAAGACAATGAAGCTTGAAGACATAGTCTTTTCATAGTTTCATTTTAATATTTCGTGAGTCATAAGAACCACCGAATTGTCAAGTGGGGTCGAGGTAAACGAAGTCAGAAACTGACGTGATGCTCAACCTAAAATCTTATGTCTTCAAGCGAAGACAAATGAGAGAAAATCTCTTCCAGAGTTGGTTGAGTCAGCTTTGCTTGTAGCCCAAGTAAAGTTGCAGCGTGGGTTCAAATTCCGACCGTTGGACACGTGTCAGTTCCTAAATGACCAAGGGTCATTTCGGACATATCACATCGGGTTGCCCCCTGGCTATAAATAGCCACCCCCCTCCACCATAAATTGGTGGCAGCTCCGAGTTAGTGCACGGCTTTTGTCGTTTGAGAGCAACCCACCTCGAAGCCTTTGAGAGAGAAACCTTGCGAGGTCAAAACCCAAAACACCCAGAGCCCAAAGTGATTGAGCATCACTGAAGACATTCTGTTCTAAGTGAACTGAAGACTTATTACACTTGAAGACTGTGATCTTCCAGTCGGTTAGGCGTCGCGTTCTGAGCATCCAAGAGTCATTGTGGATTGCCGGTGAATGAAGTCTTTGAAGGTTTGGAAGTCTACCTTGAAGACTTACCAGAGTGATTGGGCGAGGTCTAAGTGACCTTAGCTCAAGGGGAATAAGGTGAAGACGCAGTCTTCTGAGTTCAATCTCAGCCTCCCTAACCAAACGTACAACTGTCACAGCAGTTGGAACTGGTCAAACAAATCATTGTCTTCCCCGAGCTCCTGGTTCTATACTTACTCTTCCTTACTTACTGTTTTGAACTGTGAAGCCTTTGCATGCTTGCTTGTGTTTGAAGATATTCCCTGAAGCCATTCATCTGTTTACTCATTTATCTTCATGCTTCTTGTGTTTATGTTCAATGCATGCTTGTATGTATGATGTCTATGCTTGTCATATCTGTTCATTGTATTGATAGGCTTTGCTAGTTCTCATCCTGCTTCCGCTTTCTTCGAAGACATTGCCTGTTTTCGAAGCCTTTCATAAAAATCGCCTATTCACCCCCCCCCTCTAGTCGATAACTAGCACTTTCAATTGGTATCAGAGCAAGGTGCTCCCTTGTTCTGTGTGAATCGGTTTAACCACCTGGAGTTTTAGCTATGTCGACTGCAGGGATAATCAAGGTTTCCGCTGCGTGCCCCGTCTTCGATGGCACAAACTATCCGTACTGGAAGGTCATGATGCGAAAGCGTCTCCTGGCCATGGACAGTGAACTATGGACAGTCACTGAACTGGGATTGACTGATCTCTGCAAGATGGCAAATGCTGATGACATTCGCAGATACACTCAACTCGATGCTCGGGCCAAATACATCATCTGTTCTCGCCTGACCAAGGATGAGTTCACTCGCATCTCCCATCTGAGCAATGCGAAGCTCATCTGGGACAGGATCTCCGATGTCTATGAAGGGGCATACAGACGTGATGATCCCTGGCTTGTGGAATTTGCGAATTCCCTCAGATCCCGGGAACCTGACGATACCTCCACTTCGTCTGTTGTCTGTCTCATGGCAAGAGGCGCTAAGGTAACTTCATGCGCTGCCTACTTTGAAACCTCAAGTGAAGATGACTCTGAATGTGAATCCAAACCTAGCTATAAGACACTTGCTAAAATTGCAACTGAGCAACAAACTGCTATGGAAAAGATTCAAAAACTGCTAGACAAAAGCGATGATCTGTTGGACGAGGAAATGAATCGAAGTCAATCCTTAATTGAAGACATAAAAAATCTTCAAGTTAAGTATGAAGAGCTCCTAAGTCGTCATGATACCCTCTCATCTGATCACGAGAAGCTCTCCTATGAATATCTTCAAAGGAAGCAAGAGCTTGAGAAGCTGAGAGTGTCTCATGATGATCTTCGGACTGAAAACGATTCACTACTCGCTCAACAGATCAGTACCGCTCAGGATGAATTTGTGCCGCCTTGCTTGAAATGCCTTGAGCGTGATAACGCCAATTCTTCTGCTGAATGCTCTACTGTTTCTGAAACTGCAATATCTTCAACTACTGTTGTGTCAACTAACCCCTCATCTGAGGAAGCCATTGCTATTACTGATGAGAATGTTAGGTTGAAGACATTGCTTGAGACATGGATGTTTAAGAGTCTCAAAGGGCATCCGACTCTTTGTGATGTCCTCAAGAAACAGATCCTGAATAGAAACCCTAGGAAAGAGGGTATTGGCTTCGAGAGGAGAATCAATGTTGATGGGTCTTACTGGAAGCCTGAGCAGTACCCCAAAACTACCTGGGTTGCTGCACTAGGGCCATCAGTGGATCCATCCACCTTATCTGGTTACAACTGTGCTAACCCTATCATCATTGATGAGTCCTTTGACTCAAACTATAAACTGTTCAAAAACCAGAATGGTGAAGTGTTTGCCAGGTTTATTGGAACTAACTGCAGGAATGGTTCCCCTATGAAGAAGATCTAGGTTCCCAAAAGTCTTTTGGAAAAACTTCCCGTGAATGTCATCATGACACCACCAGAGAAGAAGACAAACCCCAGAGCAAAAGCTTCATATGGACCAAAGTCTTCATACAGACAAAGGTCTTTGTATGATCGCCCTAACGCCAATGTTTTGTAGGGTTACAATGATCAGACTCATGAATATGAGAGATGTTCCTCATACCATTATGTTCATAAATCAAAAAAATTCTCTGCCTATTCATTTGAGTACTCTAACCCCCCTGTGAAGCTATTTGCTAGGGCTTCAAGGCCAAAATTCTCAGATGCTGCACTTAGACTTATTGCTTCTAAGCCACCCCTTCAGATGTGGGTGGTTAAGAAGAACTGATCTCTTTCTTGCAGGGTCAGGTCTCCGGCCAAATAGCATTGGGTTCTAAAGATAATGCTGGGGACCTGAATAAACTTGTGGGGCACAAGTCAAAATGCCCAAAGTGCTATGGAACAAAAGACTCAACATAATTTCTTGATGATTACATTTTCATATCTTTCATGAAACTAATCTTGCATGAAGTATCTGTGATCACATGCTTTATCTTCACAAATTGTCATCGTGAAGCCTATCCCACTAACTCTACTGTAGGGTTCACTTCCAAAAGCTACTGAATGGATCCTGGACAGTGGCTGCACCAACCATATGACTGGTGACCAAAGCTTACTCATGGACTCTACACCTCGTCCGTCTACTCAAAAGCACATTACTTTTGCTGATACTGGGAAAAGCAAGGTATTGGGTCTAGGTAGGGTTGCAATCTCAAAGGATCAGCACATGGATAAAGTGATGCTTGTTGAATCCCTTGGATTCAACCTCATGTCAGTCTCAATGCTTTCTGATCTTGATATGATTGTCATCTTTGGCAAATTTCACTGTCTTGTGCTAATGGCTTCTGACAAAACCCAAGTCTTCGAAGGTTATCGAAGAGGTGACTTGTACATGGTAGATTTCTCCACAGGACCACAGCTGGCCACATGTCTTCTAGCAAAAGCTTCAGAATGCTGGCTTTGGCATCGACGGCTAGGACATGCTGGCATGAGGAACTTGCACACCCTTGTGAAGAAGAAGCACATCATTGGGATCGAAGGCGTCAAGGTCAAGAAGGATCACCTGTGTGGAGCATGTGAAGCCGGGAAGATGACTAGGGCGAAACACCCCTCGAAGACAATCATGACGACCACTCGTCCCTTCGAGCTGCTACACATGGACTTATTCGGCCCTACTCATTACTCCACTCTTACTACATCTGCACACCTATATGGCTTGGTGATTGTTGATGATTATTCTAGATATACATGGGTGCATATAATCCTGTATAAGACTGACGTGCAGGATGTCTTCAGGCGGTTTGCCAACCGTGCAATGACCAACTATGGCATCAAGATCAAGCACATTAGGAGTGACAATGGCACCGAGTTCAAGAACACTGGGCTCGACACCTATCTTGACGTCCTTGGCATCACTCACGAGTTATCAGCTCCATACACTCCTCAGCAGAATGGCGTCGTGGAGCGCAAGAACAGGACTCTCATTGAGATGGCTCGCACCATGCTTGACGAATACAAGACACCACGCAAGTGGTGGCCCGAAGCCATTGATACTGCATGCCACATCATCAACAGAGTATATCTTCACAAGTTCTTCAAGAAGACATCTTATGAACTGATCACTGGTAAGAAGCCAAATGTAAGTTATTTCAAAGTATTTGGTGCCAGGTGTTGGATACGAGATCCACATCACACTTCCAAATTTGCACCGAAAGCACATGAGGGTTTCATGCTTGGTTACGGAAAGGATTCGCACACCTACAGAGTCTTCAACCTCTTTCACTACAAGGTGGTTGAAACTGTAGATGTGCGGTTCGATGAGACTAACGGCTCGCAAAGAGAGCACCTGCCACTTGTGATAGATGAACCTCCTCCTAGTGAATCCATCAAGCAAATGGGTACTGGAGAAATAATACCCACTGAGGAACTCGGAGATGAAGAGGTTGTGATACCTACTCCTGTCCAGCGTGAAGACAATGATCAGACTGAAGATAATGCTGAGCCTGAAGACAATACTCAGCAACAGCGCAATCTTCGCCCTGTACATCCTCGCGTGGCTAATGAAGTTCAGATCGAGAAGATAATCGACAACATCAACGCACCTGGTCCTCTCACTCGTTCAAGAGCCACACAGCTAGCAAACTTTTGTGGGCACTTCGCTTTCGTCTCCATCAATGAACCCACCAAAGTCACTGAAGCCTTCATGGAACCTGAATGGATTCAAGCTATGCAAGAAGAGCTTCAGCAATTTGAGCTGAACAATGTGTGGGAACTTGTCAAGCGTCCAGACCCCCGTAAGCACAATATCATTGGAACAAAATGGATCTACCGCAACAAGCAAGATGAACATGGTCAAGTTGTCAGAAACAAAGCTCGTCTAGTCGCACAAGGATACACACAAGTGGAAGGAATTGACTTCGATGAAACCTTTGCTCCTGTGGCTAGACTTGAAGCCATCCGCATACTTCTTGCTTATGCAAATCATCATGATATTCTTCTATATCAAATGGATGTGAAGAGTGCCTTTCTAAATGGCAAAATTGAAGAAGAAGTCTATGTTGCTCAACCACCTGGGTTTGAAGATCAAAAGTACCCTGACAAGGTCTATAGGCTCAACAAGGCATTGTATGGCCTCAAGCAAGCTCCACGAGCCTGGTACGATACACTCAAGGAATTCCTGAAAAGCAAAGGCTTCAAACCTGGTTCACTTGATCCCACTCTCTTCACCAAATCATATGATGGTGAACTGTTTGTGTGCCAAATCTATGTGGATGACATTATCTTCGGCTGCACTGACAAACGTTATAGTGATGAGTTCAGTCATATGATGCAAGAGCAATATCAAATGTCCATGATGGGAGAGCTGAAATTCTTTCTTGGTCTTCAAATTCGCCAACAAAGCAATGGTATCTTCATATCACAAGAGAAATATCTCAAAGATTGCCTGAAGAAGTTTGGAATGCAAGATTGCAAGGGCTACAAGACGCCAATGCCAACAAATGGTCATCTGAGCACTGACGACAATGGTAAAGAGTTCGATCAAAAGGTATACCGCTCCATGATTGGTTCTTTATTATACTTATGTGCATCTAGGCCAGATATAATGCTTAGTGTTTGCATGTGTGCCCGATTTCAAGCGGCACCAAAGGAATCGCATCACCTCGCCGTGAAGCGAATTCTTAGATATTTGGCTCACACCCCAACACTAGGATTATGGTATCCAAAGGGCTCAGAGTTTGAGTTGGTTGGCTATTCTGATTCTGATTATGCTGGAGACAGGGTAGATAAAAAATCCACATCAGGCACTTGCCACTTTCTTGGACGTTCACTTGTATGTTGGTCTTCAAAGAAGCAGAACTGTGTATCACTCTCTACTGCTGAAGCCGAATACATCGTTGCTGGATCATGTTGTGCGCAGCTTCTCTAGATGAAGCAAACTCTCAAGGATTATGGCATCAACAAGAAGAAGGTTCCGTTATTCTGTGTCAATGAGAGTGCAATCAAGATTTCTCACAATCCTGTCCAACACTCCAAGACGAAGCATATTGAGATTAGACACCACTTTCTTCGTGACCATGTACTCAAAGAAGACATTGACATCATTCACGCCAACACTGAAGATCAGCTGGCAGATATCTTCACGAAGCCTTTGGATGAGAAGAGGTTTTGCAAGTTGCAGTGTGAGCTAAATATCTTAGAATCCTCAAATGTCCTGTAAGAGGGCATTCATCCAAACACTTATGCATAATTGACAACCTTGGTGCACAACACACGAAGTAACGTATGTCTTCAATTCATTAAGATATACACTCTGAGTGTGAAGATATTAAAATGGATTTTGACTTCAGAGCGCCACGATAATGGTGCGCCGTGTCTGGGTCTAATACTTCCTATACGGTGGGTAATGCCACCACCAAACTTTTCTTGAAGATTTTCATTTGGCGTCACATCTATTGCATTATCTTCCTGATTTGGCTTGTCTTCTCGAATGGTTTTTATCTTCGCTTTCTATTTGACTTCATTGCCTATACTATATATATATTGAGTTTGTCCTCAACAGCATTCACCTATAGCTATGTCTTCAACCTGTGTTTCTGAACTAGGTGAATGTGATCGGACCCTTACCCCTTCTGTGCTTATCTCGTCCAGTCTCTCTCAATCTTCATATGCATTCTATTTGACACATGTCGATTGTCTTCACTGTGTCCTTGTCAGTCGAAGATTTTGAGACAAAAATTTAAAATATTTTTTCTTCATCTCTATCCAATTTACCTGCATCTGCAGAAGGCGGAACGCCCGCCCGCCAAAACAGCTGGTCGTGGGGTCAAGGCGTGGTCGCAACAACTGCACATGTGCGCCACGCGTCGCATTGATATGTATCGCGAGGGGCATGTCTGTCTTATCCCCCAGACCAGGCCAACCCTTATAAATACTTCGCCCCTGGTTCCATTAATGTTCTACACCCCTGTCGCCGTCGTCCTCGCATAACCCTAGCGCCGCCGCTAACTTCATCGTCGCCGGAGGAGAAGCGCTTAGCTGCCGCGACCTCTTCGACGCCGTACTCACGCCGGCCACGGACATCTTCTCTCCGCCGCTGCCATAGCTGTTCTCCATTGCCAAGTTAGGGCGTGGGGGATTGAGCTGCTCAACCTCCTTTCGCCTCGTTGAGCTGTTCTTCGTGCGGTAAATAAAACTTACTTTTTACCGTCTATTTGATCCAAAATCTTATCGAATATCTTCAGAACTTGTTTCTTTCACTTCCAAATCTTCATCTTCTGTTTCACGCATCTCATATCTTGCCAAGTTACTTCACTTATACTGCACAGTGACGATTCCTCACTTGTACCTATCTTCGGATTCATACAAATCTGGAACCAACATCTCTCTATAAGTGAATGTCTTCGCACTGTGAGGTCATTGTCTTCAAACTGAGTTGGATTCAAAATTTTTTGAGAATGCATATGACCTCTCCTCCTTCCCTCGCATCTTTAATGCTGTCACAGGTACATGTCCGTGGGCGAGTCACTTGGTTCTCATAGTCTGAATTCATTTGCAGACTTCTTGCAGTTTCATCTCGACTCTCCTGAAGCCAGTTCCTGTCAGCTCAGCAGTGTGAAGCCAATCAATTCTGTGAAGCCAATGGCCAGTGGAAAATCTGCAAAGAAGGGAGGAAGGCAACGACGAGCCAACACTGCTCTTGACCTCCCTCCAGATCTGTATGAGCAGTATAAATCTGATCCTGATGAAACCTATGGTGAACGCAAATCTCGTGTGCAATGGATTCACCGCTACTGGGCAGAGCAATGGTTTCGTTATCATTTTGCTACACAAGAGTATGCTGAGAAGAATGCAGTCAGGCCACCATGAGCGGATATTGTGTACCGAAAGCTTATTCCGAAGACAAAGGCTGACGCCATTGCCCAGAACTTCTATCCTTGCATGGTAAGAGGTGTGATGCCCGAAGATGCCAACCCATCTAGCATCAGATGGTGTCGTGACGATGATCTGTTTGAAGCCAATTATCAGTTTGCAAAGGCTTCAGCAGATGCCAACAAGAAGGAGTTTGGTGTGACCTTTAATCCCGGTCCTGCAGAACCAAGACCCGATGGCTCCCGTCAAGCCGAACCCAATCTGACTGGGCCATGGGATAGTCTTCAAGCATATGTTGAGCATATCAACGCTCTTCATGCCACTGCAGCTAATGCGCGCGGAGAAGCCCATGCTAAAGACATTGCTCCTGCCTCCCCCAAGTCACAAAGAAAGCCAAAGGGTTCCAAAGCTAAAGAGGGGCAATCTGCCAAGTCTGCTGCTGCTCCATCTGCTTCCAGAGTGAAGCCTGTGAAAGATGCACCTCCTGAATCCAGTGTGTAGTCTGAAGATGTGTCTCGGAACATCCCGAAGACAAAGAAACCAGCTGGGTGAGGCCCCAAACCAACAACCACGTTGACTGATGACGACGCCATAATTGATTTATCTGATGATGAGTTTGATGATGATGCCCTTGAGCTCCTCATCAAGAACAAGCAGGAAGAGGCTGATATCTTCAAAAACCTGCCTCTGTTCGACCATGATATTCTCAACAACTTCATTGACGAATGGTTTCGCGACCCGTCTCTGTCAATTGACGACTTGCAGCTTCCGATTGACATCAACGTCACGTTCCAAGGCTTCATCAACAACGAACTTGCAGTTGTCCAGAAAGTGCTTGAACAGAAAAACAAGATTGAATATGAGAAGAGTATATTCAAGAAGCACTTGTCCAAATTCAGCGTCGCAGAAATTCAAGGCTATAAGAAGATGATGGCCGAGCTGAAAGAGGAATTTCAAAAGCTTCGTGATGATGCCAAAGGTGCCAGAGAACGTCTCAAGCACTATGCTGAGAAAACAGTGCAAGCCCACAATGAGGGCTTGAAGAGAAAAGCACTTGGTCGCCCTGCCATTGATCCCAAGCTGATCAAGAAAAAGAAGAAGAAGCCCGAGACCCCAGCTGCTGAGGCCCCAAGGCAAGATGAGCCTCGGATTGTCTTCGCACCATCCATGCTTGCTTCGAAGCCATCCGCTCCATCAGTTGCTTCTGAGAAAAAGAAGACACGGCAAGCTGAAGCCGAAGCTCGCAAGCGCAAGCAATCTGATGCCTCTGTTGCTCCTCCATCTCAAAAGCGTCAAAAGATGAAGTCTTCAAAGGCTTCGCGCAAGGCACAAGTAGAAAATGCTCCATCAGCTTCTCAAGAGCCTCTGCTCGTGACACCGATATCTGTTGCTCCCCCTGCCTCTGGAAACACAAAGAGAAGAGTTATCGTGCATGAACCTGCCACCACAGAGGTTCCCGTTTCTAAAGAGAATCCAGCTGCTGATCCCAACGCAGCTGAAGACATTGGTACTGATGCCAATGTGCATGATGATGATGATGAAGTCCTTCCTCAGCTCACCGAGAACGTGCTATCATCGCCCGTTCCTGAGCATAGTGAACAGATCAGCATTGGCCGCCCTCTGACGCCAATGGATCATGATGAAGTCATACCCCACACTCCTCCTCCTCAAGCTGCCACCACTGATGAGCCTATGTTGGCAGACACATCTGAAGCCATGGTTGAAGACAATTCTTCTCCAAAGGCGTCGCCCATCTTTCGAAGGATTCGCCGTGGTCCGCGGATGTCCAGCATTTCTGAGGAGGCTGTGCATCAAGATGCCTCTACTTCTCAAGAGGATATTCTAGCAGATGTTCCACCCACAAGCACCATTCAGACTGAAGACAAGCAAGCTGATCCAGTACAGACTGAATCTGGTGAAGCCCAACCTGAGCAAGTGGCTCCACAGTCTGAAGTCATACCGGTTGCAACAGCCGAAGAAGTTCAAGAGCAGACTCCTGTGTTTGACACTGCTGCTCCTGATACAAATGTGGCCCCTGAGTCTGAAGCCCAAGCCACTGAAGGGATCTGAATGCCACTCCTGATGCTCCTGCCACCTCTGACGCCATTGTGATCTCTGACGCCAATACTGTCATGGCATACAACAGAGCTGGAGAACTTATGCCTGTTAACTAGCCTCGTCTTGCATCACCAGAAAGACCTGGCCCAATATATGAATTCCACGTTGACAACCGGCCCCTTGTTCAGAAGCCAATGCCGAGGCTGCCAAGGCTTCGAGGAGCTGCTTCCACCGATTGCCCCTTCAGTGTCAATAGCTTCAGGAATGATAACACCTTCTTTGACCGCTCCAAGAACCCATACACCAAGCCAAGGATATCATCTGACAGGTTCTGGAGCTATCAACAACGAAGCTATTACATGAGTGTTCTCTCCAATCAAGACAGGATTCATCCTCACAAGCGCCTCAACCTTGACGCTATGACTGATCTGCCATGCCTGGATGAAGCCATTGATTGTCTTCATGATGTAGGTCTGCTTTCATTTGCGACAGACAAAGAGCACTGGAACGAAGAGTTGCTGCTGCAATTCTATGCCACCCTCCACATCTCTGGATTCAATAAGGATATCAAGACTTGGACCCTTCACTGGATGACAGGTGATGTACACCATGAAGCTTCTGCCCAAGATCTTCTAGAGCTCACAAACCTGCCTGCTCCTGGTGATATTTCTGAACTTGGCTGTGAAGCCTATGATCGAGCCGTGGAGAGTATCTTTCAGAAGCCAGAGCCAAACATGACTCAGATGCTCACCATGATGAAGCCACTGCCTGTTGAAGCTGATTGTCCCAAGGAATTTCTTGACAATGAGCTCCAGTACTTGCCTCGCACTATCTATCATATTCTAAGGCATACATTATGGCCTATCAAGGGGCACTCCTCGTCGAGCACGGTTGAAGGTGCTATGAAGACAATGCTTTACAATATCATCTATGGCATCAGATTCAACACCAACGACTTCTTCATCAGACAGTTAGCTGCATCTGGCATGGACCTATTTGGCCTCAAGATTTATGCTCCCTGGATAATGCGCCTAATCAAGATTCGCTCTTCTGTGCAATATCAACCATCAAGTCGAAACCATCACATTTTTCTGCCTGAGATTGCACCTGCTGAAGACATCTATCCAGCTGCGGCTAACACTCTAGTGGTCGAAGTTCCTGGCTCTCACAGCGGTGCTGCGCATATTAAAGCTATCCATATCCCCAATTCCACTTCAGCTGGTCATCTCACTGGTCAGTTTCGCCAGCCACGTGAAGCCAATACTGAAGCCACCACAAGCACTGTGCCTCCAAGACCTCAAAAGCGTGCGCGAGTCTTAACCGAGAGAGAGCTTCTTGTTTCTCTTCATCAGAAGCAAGACAAGCATCACGACTGGATTAAAAGGCAAATGAGGAGCCTCATGACTGATCTCAACCGAGTGCGCAACCTTTCCACCAAGAATGCGTTTGTTGCACATGAAGCCAGTCGCCGGGCTTGGAAGAGTCTCACACTACTCTGCTCTGAAGATGACCTTGCTGCCGATGGCTTCAAGGAAGGCTTCAAATTCGACTCCACGCCTCCTGCTACAGCGAAGTGGCGTGCTACACCATCTCTTGAAGACTCCGACTACTCTTCTTCAGCACCAACTGTCGTCGCACGGGTTGTTGATGAGGAAGATGACGCTACTTCTCCGCCAATGGCTTCACTGCATCAAGACGCTGCATCAGGCCCCTCTGCTCCGCCCAACTCCACCATCGACCCAGCTGCCCCAACATCTTCATCGCCTCCACGGGACGCGTAGACACCCCGTGTCTTCACACCTTTTTGGTCACTTGTTAACAAAAGGGGGAGAAGCATATGGGTTGTTAGTCTTCAAGCGGGCAAATTGGGCTGGGCTTGATATATTTTGCTAAGTTTACAACTCTCGTTCTTGAACATTTGGTTTTGGGTTGTAAAACTTAAGTCCTGATGGACGTCTGCTACACTCGCTGTTTTTGGCTACTGTTAATGCACTACTTAACCTTGATATTATGCGCATGAAGTCATTCCGCAGACGCCCATATTTCATTGTGCATGTCATTATCTTCAATTTATTTTGTATGCACATGTTGTGATTTCATGAATAGAGGGAGATCTCCACAAAGTCGAACCTGCCATGTGCATTTGCATTCAAAGGCAAATTACTTATATGCACATCTTCAGGGGGAGCCCCTCCCACTTCATGAAGCCAAACCATCTGTACCTTAACTTCACCTATTTTTATCTCTGTTGAAAACTTCAACCAGTTTGTCATCAATCACCAAAAAGGGGGAGATTGTAAGTGCATCTAGTGCCACCCCTTGTTGGTTTTGGAGTATTGAAGACAAACTTGGTTGTGGGACTAATTTGTTTGTGAGATTCACAGGAGAACACAGGTAGAAGTCCCTATTGAATCGGTTTACCCATCGAAGATGACCCCTAAAAATGTATGAAGACATTGAAGACAATGGTGATTCACGAAGACATTTGTGCTGAAGATATTGGTTCATGAAGACATTCATCGAAGACAATGAAGCTTGAAGACATAGTCTTTTCATAGTTTCATTTTATTATTTCTTGAGTCATAAGAACCACCGAACTGTCAAGTGGGGTCGAGGTAAACGAAGTCAGAAACTGACGTGATGCTCAACCTAAAATCTTATGTCTTCAAGCGAAGACAAATGAGAGAAAATCTCTTCCAGAGTTGGTTGAGTGAGCTTTGCTTGTAGCCCAAGTAAAGTTGCAGCGTGGGTTCAAATTCCGACCGTTGGACACGTGTCAGTTCCTAAATGACCAAGGGTCATTTCGGACATATCACATCGGGTTGCCCCCTGGCTATAAATAGCCACCCCCTCCACCATAAATTGGTGGCTGCTCCGAGTTAGTGCACGGCTTTTGTCGTTTGAGAGCAACCCACCTCGAAGCCTTTGAGAGAGAAACCTTGCGAGGTCAAAACCCAAAACACCCAGAGCCCAAAGTGATTGAGCATCACTGAAGACATTCTGTTCTAAGTGAACTGAAGACTTATTACACTTGAAGACTGTGATCTTCCAGTCGGTTAGGCGTCGCGTTCTGAGCATCCAAGAGTCATTGTGGATTGCCGGTGAACGAAGTCTTTGAAGGTTTGGAAGTCTACCTTGAAGACTTATCAGAGTGATTGGGCGAGGTCTAAGTGACCTTAGGTCTAAGTGACCTTAGCTCAAGGGGAATAAGGTGAAGACACGGTCTTCTGAGTTCAATCTCAGCCTCCCTAACCAGACGTACAACTGTCACAGCAGTTGGAACTGGTCAAACAAATCATTGTCTTCCCCGAGCTCCTGGTTCTATACTTACTCTTCCTTACTTACTGTTTTGAACTGTGAAGCCTTTGCATGCTTGCTTGTGTTTGAAGATATTCCCTGAAGCCATTCATCTATTTACTCATTTATCTTCATGCTTCTTGTGTTTATGTTCAATGCATGCTTGTATGTATGATGTTGTAATGTTGAGTTGTAATGTTGTTTTTGAAGACTAGCACTTTCAGGTACACTGCCAGAGGCATTCATATAGAGTCTTATTTTTGTTCTAGTATCGAGTTGTAATGTTGAGTTGTAAGTAAATAGAGGTGTGATGATCATCATTATTATTAGAGCATTGTCCCAGTGAGGTAAGAATGGTGGAGACTAATGAGTCCTCGAAAAAGTGGGGATGAGGTCCATGAGACCGTTCTAAATAAAAAAAAGAAAAAAAAGAAAAAGAAAAGAAAAAAGAGGAAAAAAGAGGCAAAAAAGAGCCATGAAAAAAATGAGAGAAAAAGAGAGAAGGGGCAATGTTACTATCCTTTTCCACACTTGTGCTTCAGAGTAGCACCATGTTTTTCATATAGAGAGTCTCCTATTTTGTCACTTTCATATATTAGTGGGAATTTTTCATTATAGAACTTGGCTTGTATATTCCGTTGACGGGCTTCCTCAAATGCCCGAGGTCTTCATGAGCAAGCAAGTTGGATGCACACCCACTTAGTTTTCATGTTGAGCTTTCATACGCATATAGCTCTTAGTGCATCCATTGCATGGCAATCCCTACTCCTCGCATTGACATCAATTGATGGGCATCTCCATAGCCCGTTGATTAGCCTCGTTGATGTGAGACTATCTTCTTATTTTTGACTTCCCCTTATTGATCTCTACCACCACACTCTATTCCACCCATAGTGCTATATCCATGGCTTGCGCTCATGTATTGAATGGGAGTTGAAAAAGCTGAAGCGCGTTAAAAAGTATGAACCAATTGCTTGGCTAAAACCGGGGTTGTGCATGATAAATACTTTGTGTGAAGAAGATGGAGCATGACATGATTGTATGATTTTGTAGGGACAACGTTCTTTAGCATTTTTATTTTGAAAGACATGATTGTTTATTAGTATCCCTGAGTATTGATGTCTTTATATCAAATTATAGACTATTGCTTTGAATCATTTGGATCTTATTATTCATACCGTAAGAGAGATTACATGATGAAACATGATAGGTAGCATTCCACATCAAAAGTTCTGTTTTTATCATTTACCGACTCGAGGACGAGCAGGAATTAAGCTTGGGGATGCTTGATACGTCTCCAACGTATCTATAATTTTTGATTGTTCCATGCTATTATAGTATCAATCTTGGATGTTTTTATATGCAATTATATATCATTTTTTGAGACTAACCTATTAACCTAGTGCCTAGTGCCAGTTGCTGTTTTCTGCTTGTTTTTGGCTTTTCAAAGAAACAGTACCAAATGAAGTCCAAATGCCACGAAACTTTTTGGAGATTTTTTTCTGGACAAAACAACCCTTGGAAGCTTCGGGAGGAGGCCAGAAGCCTCACGGAGGCTTCACAAGGCAACAGGGCGCGCCCCAGGGGGGGCACGCCGTGTTGCCTTGCAGGGCCCACGTGACTTCGTTTGATCTAATTCCACTTCTATAAGTTCACAAATATTGGGAAACCCCCAGAGAGCCAGAAGAAATAATCTTTCCGCCATCGCAAGCCTCTGTTCTTTCGCGATCCCATCTGGAGGCCTTTTCCGGTACTCTGCCGGAGGGGGAATCGATCACGGAGGGCTTCTACATCAACCTTGCTGCCCTTCCGATGATGTGTGAGTAGTTTACCACATACCTACGGGTCCATAGCTAGTAGCTAGATGGCTTCTTCTCTCTCTTTGATCTTCAATACAATGTTCTCCTTGATGTTCTTGGAGTTCTATCCGATGTAATCTTCTTTTGCGGTGTGTTTGTTGGGATCCGATGAATTGTGAGTTTATGATCAGATTATTCATGAGAAATATTTGAGTCTTCTCTGAACTCTTTTATGCATGATTGTTATAGCTTTGTATTTCTCTCCGATCTATCGGTTTAGTTTGGCCTACTAGATTGATTTATCTTGCAATGGGAGAGGTGCTTTGTGATGGGTTCAATCTTGCGGTGCTAAATCCCAGTGACAGAAAGGGACATGACACGTATTTGTATTGTTGCCATTAAGGATAAAAAGATGGGGTTTATTCATATTGCTTGAATTTGCTTCTCTGCATCATGTCATCTTGCTTAAGGCGTTACTCTGTTTTTAACTTAATACTCTCGATGCATGCTGGATAGCGGTCGATGAGTGGAGTAATAGTAGTAGATGCAGGCAGGAGTCGGTCTACTTGTCTCAGACGTGATGCCTATATTCATGATCATTGCCATGAATCCGCCATAATTATTTGCTATTCTGTCAATTGCCCAATAGTAATTTGTTTACCCACAGTATGTTTCTGCGCTCGAGAGAGAAGCCTCTAGTGAAAACTATGGCCCCCAGGTCTATCTTTATCATATAAAAAACCTAAAAATACCTTGCTGCAATTTATTTACTTTTATTTTAATTAGTAGTTTAGTTTATCTATTTACCTCGATAAGATTTAATCCTTACAAGTAACCGCTAAGAGGATTGACAACCCTCTTATTTGCGTTGGGTGCAAGTGTTTGCTCTGGTGTGTGCAGGTGCACTTAACGGAATTTTGCTTGGTTCTCCTACTGGATTGATAACCTTGGTTCTTAACTTAGGGAAATACTTATCTCTACTATACTGCATCATCCTCTTCTCTTCGGGGAAATACCAACGTAGACTACAAGTAGCATCGATTCGCAAGTGATGTCTACTACACAACTTATTCTTGTAGACTCGTGTTGGGCCTCCAAGCGCAGAGTTTTGTAGGACGGTAGCAATTTTCCCTCAAGTGGATGACCTAAGGTTTATCAATACGTGGGAGGCGTAGGATGAAGATGGTATCTCTCAAACAACCCTGCAACCAAATACAAGAAATCTCTTGTGTCCCCAACACACCCAATACAATGGCAAATTGTATAGGTGCACTAGTTCGGCAAAGAGATGGTGATACGAGTGTAGTATGGATAGTAGATATAGGTTTTTGTAATCTGAAAATAAAAAAACAGCAAGGTAGCAAGTGATAAAACGGAGCACAAACGGTATTGCAATGCTTGAAAACAAGGCCTAGGGTTCATACTTTCACTAGTGCAATCTCTCAACAATGCTAACATAATTGGATCATATAACAATCCCTCAACGTGCGATAAAGAATCACTCCAAAGTTCCTATTAGCAGAGAACATAAGATATAAATTGTTGTAGGGTACGAAACCACCTCAAAGTTATCGTTTCCGATCAATCTATTGAGCCATCCCTATAAGTGTCACGAACAGCCCTAGAGTTTGTACTAAAATAACACCATATGATACACATAAACCAACTCTAATGTCACCTAGATACTCCAATGCCACCACAAGTATCCGTGAGTTGATTATACGATATGCATCAAACAACTTCATAATCATAATATTCAATCCACACAAAGAACTTCAAAGAGTGCCCCAAGATTTCTACCGGAGAAAGTAGGACGAAAACATGCATCAACCCCTATGCATAGATTACCCCAATGCCACCTCGGGAATCCGTGAGTTGAGTGCCAAAACATATATCAAGTGAATCAATATAATACCCCATTGTCACCACGGGTATTCATATGCAAGACATACATCAAGTGTTCTCAAATCCATAAAAATATTCAATCCGATAATAGTGAAACCTCAATGGTAAAAACTCAATTCATCACAACAAGATAGAGAGGGAGAAACACCATATGATCCAACTATATTAACAAAGCTCGCGGTACATCAAGATCGTGCAAAATCAAGAACACGAGAGAGAGAGAGATTAAACACATAGCTACTAGTACATACCCTCAGCCCCGAGGGTGAACTACTCCCTCCTCGTCATGGAGACCGCCGGGGTGATGAAGATGGCCTCCGGTGATGATTTCCCCCCTCCGGCAGGGTGCCAGAAAAGGGCTCCAGATGGGATCTCCTTGGTACAGAGGCTTGCGGCGGAGTAAAAACTCATCTAGGTTAATTTTCGGGGGTTGCTGAATATATATGATTTTTCAGCATTGGAATCACGCAAAGAGGTGCCACAGGGGGCCCACGAGGCACCAGGTCGCGCCTGGGGGGGTGGAGCGCCTTGGTGGCTTGTGGGGCCCCTGTGGCTCTTCTGCTACTCCCCCGAAGCTTCCTGGGTCTGTTTCCTTCCAGAAATCGTCAAAAAGTTTCGCTGCATTTGGACTTCATTTGATATGGATTTTCTGGAAAACCAAAAACAAGCAGAAAATAGCAACTGACACTGGGCACTAGGTCAATATGTTAGTCCATAAAAATCATATAAAAGCCGTATAAAAGTGCACCAAAATCATACAAAACTATAATAAACATGGCATGAATACTTCATAAATTATAGATACGTTGGAGAGGTATCAGCATCCCCAAGCTTAATTCCTGCTCGTCCTCGAGTTGGTAAATGATAAAAGAAATAATTTATGAAGTGTGAATGCTATCATAGTGCATAAGTTTGATCAATGATAATTCCAATCACTTTTTTCTAGCATCATTATATATCATAAACAATAGCTCATCTCATAAAACTTCTCATGATCAAGTAGCAAGCTATTCACATGTTTAAAGTATAAACCATAAACTTTCTTGAAAACTAAAAAACTATGTTCTCAGTCATCAAACAGTTGCAATTCATCTTATTTTCAGGAAGGGTCTATGTAAGAGCTTCGTTTTAGCAAATTCCACATACTCAACTATCATTTAGTCTTCCATGATTGCTGACACTCAAAGCATATTTTTAGAACAAACTGTTTCAATCAAACACATAGGAAGATAGGGGCTTAATGTTTTGCCTCCCAACTTATTTATCTCATGGATAATGTCAACAATAATAACTCATGATCACCTATATTCAACTGGATATATGTGCCTGGATCATTCCCTACCACATGATGTTTGCCCACTAGAGAATAAATAGAGCGGAATAGGGATGAACATTACTGACACTTACATAAAAGTAAATACACAAAATTAAAAGATAGGCCCTTCGCAGAGGGAAGCAGAGGTTGTCATGCGCTTTTTATTTTTGGATGTGCAAGCCCTTAATGCAAAGGAACGTCACGTTATATTGCCCCTTGTGATAGCAACCTTTATTATGCAGTCCGTCGCTTTTATTTCTTTACCATCACAAGTTCGTACAACGCTTATTTTCCATTGCAATAAAAGATCATACATATTTTAGGAGCAATTTTTATTGCTTTTTGCACCGATGACAACTTACTTGAAGGATCTTATTCAATCCATAGGTAGATATGGTGGACACTCATGGCAAGAAACTGGGTTTAAGGGTTTTTGGATGCACAAGTAGTATCTCTACTTAGTACGAATTTTTGGCTAGCAAAAGATCCTAAGCAAGCACCACATGTTAGAGGATCCATGACAATATAACTTCTATGTGAATATAAACAAACATAACTCATTACGTTGTCTTCCTTGTCCAACGTCAACTACTTGATCAAGCTTGAAAATAATTAATGGGGGCTCACAATCATAGAAGATGTCCAAGATAGTATATTTATATGTGAAATTTCTCTTCCTTCAAAATTCTTTCATGAATTGTTCAAGTGACCAATGCTATGTTTGTTAACTTTCAATAAATTTTACCACTTATACTTCTTGTATGTGAAAGTCACTACTCCCCATGGGACAAGCATATGAAGCATAAAAATTTCAACTTTATGATATTCAATTCATTTCAACAATTTACTCATAGGATATAAGTGAAGAACAAGAGTAAATGACAAACTACTCCAAAAAGATATAAGTGAAGACCAAATGAGTAGTTAAGTAAATAGGTAGCTATGTGAGGACTCTCTCTCATTTAAAAATTTCAGATCTTAAGTATTTTATTCAAACAGCAAAGAAAACAAAATAAAATGACATTCCAAGAATATCACAACTCATGTGAAGAAGCAAAAACTTAGGCTCAACCAAGACTAACCGATAATTGTTGATTAAGAAAGGTGGGATGCCAATCGGGGCATCCCCAAGCTTAGATGCTTGAGACTTCTTGAAATATTAACTTGGGATGCCTTGGGAATACCCAATCTTTAGCTCTTGTGTCTCCTTAATTCCTCTCATATCATGGCTTCTCCTAAATCTTAAAAAACTTCATCCACACAAAACTCAGCAAGAACTCGTGAGATAAGTTAGTATAAATCAACTCAAAACCTTAACATTCTCTACTGCAGAAAATCACTAAAATTATAATTTAACATTGCATACTAAATTCCTTTGCATATTTAATACTCCTATCCACAAATAGAAACACTAAACAAGCAAACATATGCAAACAATGCAACTATAACCGAAATCTGCCAAAATAGAATAGTCTGTAAAGGGGGATTTAAAGTTCCAAAAATTCTGAAAATTTACCACGTGACAGAGAACTCATGCATTCTTACTGTGTAAAAATTTCAAATTTTTATCATGTTCTGACAATTCATAAAAATTCAGGACATAACAGAAAACTTTCTGTTTTCAAACAGCAACACATAAACTTGCAAACTGAGCATGGTAAAAGCTATCATTGGCATTTTATTGAACTAAAAGATACAAAACATGATTATTGATAGAAGAAATCAAATCTCAACAAAATAAAATGTCGCTCCAAGCAAAACTCATATTATGTGACGAATAAAAATATAGCTCCAAGTGAGGTTACCGACAGTGTTGAGGACGAAAGAGGGGATGCTTTCCGGGGCATCCCCAAGCTTAGACGCTTGAATCTTCCTTGAATATTACTTTGGGGTGCCTTGGGCATCCCCAATCTTAGAGTCTTGCCGCTCCTTATTCTCCTCATATCGATATCTCACCCAAAACTTGAAAACTTCAATCACAGAAAACTTAACGGAACTTGTGAGATAGGTTAGTATGATAAAAATAAATCATCCACTTAGGTACTGTCAAGACAAGATTCATAATTTTTCTCACATAATGCCTACTGTATTATATCATTTCCACAATTTATATTACTCAATATAAGCTATGGAAACACTAAAACAAGCAAACTATGCAATAAAAACAGAATATGTTAAAAACAGAACAGCATGTAGTGAGCGATTTAAAAACCATACTTCTATACCTCCAAAAGTTCTGAAAAATTAGGAAAACGTAAAAAAATTGTAAGCCAATGCTCTGTAAAAAATCTAAGAATTTTCTCACGCTCCAGTACAAAATAGAAATTCCAGCACTGGACGCAAAAGTTTCTGTTTTTGCACAGAATCGAATCAACAAGTATCCACACTATCCCAAAGGCTTTACTTGGCACATTATTGAAATAAAACATATAAAACATGATTACCACAGTAGCTTAATCATGTGAACACAAGAAAACAGTAGGGGTAAATGTTGGGTTGTCTCCCAACAAGCGCTTTTCTTTAATGCCTTTTTAGCTAGGCATGATGATTTCAATGATGCTCGCATAAAAGTAAAGAATTGAAACACAATGGGAGCATCATGAAGCATATGACTAGCACATTTAAGCCTAACCCACTTCCTATGCATAGGGATTTTGTGAGCAAACAATTTGTGGGAGCAAAAATCAACTAGCATAGGAAGGCAAAACAAGTATAACTTCAAAACTTTGAACATAAAGAGAGGAAACTTGATATTATTGAGAAGCC
Organism: Elymus sibiricus; assembly: GCA_039707655.1. Taxonomy (NCBI): domain Eukaryota; kingdom Viridiplantae; phylum Streptophyta; class Magnoliopsida; order Poales; family Poaceae; genus Elymus; species Elymus sibiricus. The sequence continues at coordinate 111,897,632 of CM077670.1, forward strand.
TACAAGCATATGTTCCTGTCTCATAGTAATTTTCAGTAGCATCATAAAGAAATTCAACAATATATCCATCACACAAAGAATTTTTGTGATGATACTTAAGCATAGAATTTTTATTACTCTCCACACAAGCAATTTTCCTCTCATTCATAATAGTGGGAGTATCGTATGAAACTCGAATACTATAAATTGTTTCCACATTAAAAGAGTGATGTTCAGTAAAAGGATTTTCATAATTATAACAAGTATTATAATAATAATCATCACTATTTTTCATAACATAAGTATCATCACAATAATCATCATAGATAGGAGGCATGTCATCATCATAATAAATTTGCTCATCAAAAGTAGGGGGAATAAAAAGATCATTTTCATTAAGCATAGCATCCCCAAGCTTAGGGCAAACGTTATTTGCAGCAAATAAATTCTCAAACATATCATTCCAATCAAACATAGCATCCCCAAGCTTGTTGGTTTGCATATCATTAGCATTATCACTATTATCATCAATAGTATGAATAGCACCAATAGTATAACAATTATTATCATATTCCTCCAAGTTGGTGCCATAAAGAATTTCAAGATCATAAGAAGTATCATTATCTTCCCAATCATAATCATCACAACAAGCAATAGGCATAACAAAATCATCATCAAGTGTATCATCTTCCACAATTATTTTTGATTCATTCTCATGAGGTACAACAATAATAGGAGCAACATTATTTGGGAGAGATACCTCTTTACCTCTACTTTTACTTCTTTTATTTTTCTTTACCACATTATGTGTGGGTTTATTTAATTCTTCCAAGCTTCTTATTGAAGAGATTGGTTGGATAGGAAGCTCCTCCTCGTTACCTGTTTCATCATGAGAGAAAATAGGAGGGAAAGGGGGAATCTTTACCCTTCCATTAGTGTTTCTTTTATATTCTATTTGTTTTCCCGTTTTTCTATAGTTGGCTATATAAGCATTCTCATTGCAATTTACCACACAAAACATATAGATTTCCTCTAAATTATTTTCAATGTCTTTTGTGAGAATGAATACTTCAAACCAACTATTTTTATGTGTCAATTCTTCACACCCCAAAAATAAACAAAGTTCATTATAAAGTTCAAGGGTGATCAAGTTATTGCAATATTTGGATACGATTCGATCGTGAAAAAGCATGCATTGGAAATTAAGGTGACCAACTTTATTGCAAAGTTCACAAGTAATAGGATAAAGAGAACATAATTTTGTAGCAAATTCATCTATCACTTTGAGCAAAAAATTGGTTCTATCATGTTTATGCTTCTTACAAAATCTATCATCCCTATAAGGCATCTCTTCACAACTTTATGCACTCCACAAAAATTGACATGCTTATAAAAAATATTTTTGTCATGACTAGTGCAATCATCTTCAGTATTTTGGATATTCATAGAATTCATACTAACAACATTGCAATCATGCTCATCATTCAAAGATTTTATGCCAAACATTTTATTAAATTCTTCTTCTATCAATTGAGCACAATTTTCCGCTCCATCATTTTCAAGAAAAACATTATAAAGACGAATAATATGAGGCAACCTCAATTCCATTTTTTTTTTGTAGTTTTCTTTTATAAACCAAACTAGTGATAAAACAAGAAACTAAAAGATTCGATTGCAAGATCTAAAGATATACCTTCAAGCACTCACCTCCTCGTCAACGGCGCCAGAAAAGAGCTTGATGTCTACTACACAAATTATTCTTGTAGACTCGTGTTGGGCCTCCAAGCGCAGAGTTTTGTAGGACAGCAGCAATTTTCCCTCAAGTGGATGACCTAAGGTTTATCAATCCGTGGGAGGTGTAGGATGAAGATGGTATCTCTCAAACAACCCTGCAACCAAATACAAGAAATCTCTTGTGTCCCCAACACACCCAATACAATGGCAAATTGTATAGGTGCACTAGTTCGGCGAAGAGATGGTGATACGAGTGTAGTATGGATAGTAGATATAGGTTTTTGTAATCTGAAAATAAAAAAACAGCAAGGTAGCAAGTGATAAAACGGAGCACAAACGGTATTGCAATGCTTGAAAACAAGGCCTAGGGTTCATACTTTCACTAGTGCAATCTCTCAACAATGCTAACATAATTGGATCATATAACAATCCCTCAACGTGCGATAAAGAATCACTCCAAAGTTCCTATTAGCGGAGAACATAAGATAGAAATTGTTGTAGGGTATGAAACCACCTCAAAGTTATCCTTTCCGATCAATCTATTGAGCCATCCCTATAAGTGTCACGAACAACCCTAGAGTTCGTACTAAAATAACACCATATGATACACATCAACAAACTCTAATGTCACCTAGATACTCCAATGTCACCACAAGTATCCGTGAGTTGATTATATGATATGCATCAAACAACTTCATAATCATAATATTCAATCCACACAAAGAACTTCAAAGAGTGCCCCAAGATTTCTACCGGAGAAAGTAGGATGAAAACATGCATCAACCCCTATGCATAGATTACCCCAATGTCACCTCGGGAATCCACGAGTTGAGTGCCAAAACATATATCAAGTGAATCAATATAATACCCCATTGTCACCACGGGTATTCATATGCAAGACATACATCAAGTGTTCTCAAATCCATAAAAATATTCAATCCGATAATAGTGAAACCTCAAAGGTAAAAACTCAATTCATCACAACAAGATAGAGAGGGAGAAACACCATATGATCCAACTATATTAACAAAGCTCGTGGTACATCAAGATCGTGCCAAATTAAGAACACGAGAGAGAGAGATTAAACACATAACTACTAGTACATACCCTCAGCCCCGAGGGTGAACTACTCCCTCCTCGTCATGCAGACCGCCGGGGTGATGAAGATGGTCTCCGGTGATGATTTCCCCCCTCCGGCAGGGTGTGATGTCTACTACACAACTTATTCTTGTAGACTCGTGTTGGGCCTCCAAGCGCAGAGTTTTGTAGGACAGTAGCAATTTTCCCTCAAGTGGATGACCTAAGGTTTATCAATCCATGGGAGGCGTAGGTTGAAGATGGTATATCTCAAAGAACCCTGCAACCAAATACAAGGAATCTCTTGTGTCCCCAACACATCCAATACAATGGTAAATTGTATAGGTGCACTAGTTCGGCGAAGAGATGGTGATAAAAGTGTAGTATGGATAGTAGATATAGGTTTTTGTAATTTGAAAATGTAAAAACAGCACGGTAGCAAGTAACAAAAGTGAGTACAAACAGTATTGCAATGATTGAAAACAAGGCCTAGGGTTCATACTTTCACTAGTGCAATCTCTCAACAATGCTAACATAATTGGATCATATAACCATCCCTCAACGTGCGATAAAGAATCACTCCCAAGTTCCTATTAGAGGAGAACATAAGATAGAAATTGTTTGTAGGGTACGAAACCACCTCAAAGTTATCCTTTCCGATCGATCTATTGAGCTATTCCTATAAGTGTCACAAACAGCCCTAGAGTTCGTACTAAAATAACACCATATGATACACATCAACCAACTCTAATGTCACCTAGATACTCCAATGTCACCACAAGTATCCGTGAGTTGATTATAAGATATGCACCAAACAACTTCATAATCATAATATTCAATCCACACAAAGAACTCCAAGGAGCACCCCAAAGTTTCTATCGGAGAAAAGATAATGAAAACGTGCATCAACTCCTATGCATAGATTACCCCAATGTCACCACGGGAATCCGTGAGTTGAGTGCCAAAACATATATCAAGTGAATCATTATAATACCCCATTGTCACCACGGGTATTCATATGCAAGACATACATCAAGTGTTCTCAAATCTGAAATATTCAATCCGACAATAACGAAACCTCAAAGGGAAAAGATTCGATTCATCACAACAAAGATAGAGAGGGAAGAAACACCATATGATCCAACTATATTAACAAAGCTTGCGATATATCAAGATCGTGCCAAATCAAGAACACGAGAGAGAGAGAGAGATCAAACACATAGCTACTGGTACAAACCCTCAGCCCCGAGGGTGAACTACTCCCTCCTCGTCATGGAGACCGCCGGGATGATGAAGATGGCCTCCGGTGATGATTCCCCCCCTCCGGCAGGGTGCCGGAAAAGGGCTCCAGATAGGATCTCCTTGGTACAGAGGCTTGCGGTGGCGTAAAAACTCATCTAGGTTAACTTTCGGGGGTTTCTGAATATATATGATTTTTCAGCGTTAGAATCACGCGAAGAAGGGCCACAGGGGGCCCACGAGGCACCAGGGCGCGCCTGAGGGGGGGGGGGGTGGCGCGCCCTGGTGGCTCGTGGGCCCCCTGTGGGTCTTCTGGCCACCTCCTGAAGCTTCTAGTGTCTCTTTTGTTCCAGAAAAAATCGTCAAAAAGTTTCGCTGCATTGGACTTCATTTGATATGGATTTTCTGGAAAACCAAAAACAAGCAGAAAACAACAACTGGCACTGGGCACTAGGTCAATATGTTAGTCCATAAAAATCATATAAAAGCCATATAAAAGTGCACCAAAATCATACAAAACTATAATAAACATGGCATGAATACTTCATAAATTATAGATACGTTGGAGACGTATCAGCATCCCCAAGCTTAATTCCTACTCGTCCTCGAGTAGGTAAATGATAAAAGAAATAATTTATGAAGTGTGAATGCCAGCATAGTGCATAAGTTTGATCAATGATAATTTCAATCACTTTTTCTAGCATCAATATATATCATAATCAGTGGCTCATCTCGTAAAACTTCTCATGATCAAGTAGCAAGCTATTCACATGTTTAAAGTATAGGCCATAGACTTTCTTGAAAACTAACAAACTATGTTCTCAGTCATCAAACAATTACAATTCATCTTATTTTCAGGAAGGGTCTATGTAAGAGCTTTGATCTAGCAAATTCCACATACTCAACCATGATTTAGTCTTCCATGATTTTCTGACACTCAAACCATATTTTTAGAACAAACCGTTTCAGTCAAACACATAGGAAGATAGGGGCTTAATGTTTCGCCTCCCAACTTATTTATCTCAGGGATAATGTCAACAATAATAACTCATGATCACCTATATTCAGCTGGATATATGTGCCTGGATCTTTCCCTACCACATAATGCTTGCCAACTAAAGAATAAATAGAGCAGAATAGGGATGAACATTAATGACTCTTGCATAAAAGTAAATACAGAAAAGTAAAGGATATGCCCTTCGCAGAGGGAAGCAGAGGTTGTCATGCGCTTTTTGTTGTTGGATGCACAAGCCCTTAATGCAAAGTAACGTCACGTTATATTGCCCCTTGTGATAGAAACCTTTAGTATGCGGTCCGTCGCTTTTATTTCTTTACCATCACAAGTTCGTACAATGCTTATTTTCCCTTACAATAAAAGATCATACATATTTTAGGAGCAATTTTTATTGCTTTTTACACCGATGACAACTTAGTTGAAGGATCTTATTCAATCCATAAGTAGATATAGTGGACTCTCATGGCAAGAAACTGGGTTTAAGGGTTTTTGGATGCACAAGTAGTATCTCTACTTAGTACGAATTTTTGGCTAGCAAAAGATCCTAAGCAAGCACCACATGTTAGAGGATCCATGACAATATAACTTCTATGTGAATATAAACAAACATAACTCATTACGTTGTCTTCCTTGTCCAACGTCAACTACTTGATCAAGCTTGAAATTAATTAATGGGGGCTCACAATCATAGAAGATATCCAAGATAGTATATTTATATGTGAAATTTCTCTTCCTTTAAAATTCTTTCATGAATTGTTCAAGTCACCAATGCTATGTTTGTTAACTTTCAATAAATTTTACCACTTATACTTCTTGTATGTGAAATCACTACTCCTCATGGGACAAGCATATGAAGCATATAAAATTTCAACTTTATGATATTAAATTCATTTCAACAATTTACTCATAGGATATAAGTGAAGAACAAGAGTAAATGACAAACTACTCCAAAAAGATATAAGTGAAGACCAAATGAGTAGTTAAGTAAATAGGTAGCTATGTGAGGACTCTCTCTCATTTAAAAATTTCAGATCTTAAGTATTTTATTCAAACAGCAAAGAAAACAAAATAAAATGACATTCCAAGGATAGCACATATCATGTGAAGAAGCAAAAACTTAGGCTCAACCAAAACTGACCGATAGTTGTTGATGAAGAATGGTGGGATGCCTACCGGGGCATCCCCAAGCTTAGATGCTTGAGACTTCTTGAAATATTTATTTGGGATGCCTTGGCATCCCCAATCTTGATCTTTTGTGTCTCCTTAATTCCTCTCATATCACGGTTTCTCTAAATCTTAAAACTTCATCCACACAAAACTTAACAAGAACTCGTGAGATAAGTTAGTATAAATCAACTCAAAACCTTAACATTCTCTACTGTAGCAAATCACTAAAATTATAATTAAACATTGAATACTAAATGACTATTCATATTTAATACTCCTATCCTCAAATAGAAACATTAAACACGCAAACATATGCAAACAATGCAACTATAACAGCAATTTGCCAATACTGAACAGTCTGTAAAAGGGGAATAAGAATCCATACTTCCCTAACTTCAAAAATTCTGAAAAATTACCACATGACAAAGAACTCATGCATGCTTACTGTGTAAAAATTTAAGATTTTTATCATATTCTGACTATTCAGGAATATTCTGGACATAACAGAAAACTTTCTGTTTTCAAACAGCAACACATGAACTTGCAAACTGAGCATGGTAAAGGCTATAATTGGCATTTTATTGAACTAAAAGATACAAAACATGATTATTTATAACAGCAAGCAAATCTCAACAAAACAAAATGATGCTCCAAGAAAAACTCATATTATGTGACGAATAAAAATATAGCTCCGAGTGAGGTTACCGATAGTTTTGAAGACGAAAGAGGGGATGCCTTCCGAGGCATCCCCAAGCTTAGACGCTTGAGTATTCCTTGAGTATTACCTTGGGGTGCCTTGGGCATCCCCAAGCTTAGGGTCTTGCCACTCCTTATTCTCCTCATATCGATATTTCACCCAAAACTTGAAAACTTCAATCACACAAAACTTAACGGAACTTGTGAGATAGGTTAGTATGATAAAAATAAATCATCCACTTAGGTACTGTCAAGACAAGATTCATAATTGTTCTCACATAATTCCTAATGTATTCTATCATTTCCAAAATTTACATTACTCAATATAACCTATGGAAACACTAAAACAAGCAAACTATGAATCGAAAACAGAATCTGTCAAAAACAGAACAGCGTGTAGTAAGCGGTTTAAAAACCATACTTCTGTACTCCAAACATTCTGAAAAATTAGGACAGCGTAAAAAATTTGTAACCCAATACTGTGTAAAAATTTCAGAATTTTTTCACGCTCCAGTACAGAATAGAAATTCCAGCACTGGACGCAAGAGTTTCTGTTTTTCCACAGAATCAAATCAACAAGCATCCACACTATCCCAAAGGCTTTACTTGGCACATTATTGAAAGAAAACATATAAAACATGATTAATACAATAGATTAATCATGTGAACACACAAAAACAGTAGGTATAAATATTGGGTTATCTCCCAACAAGCGCTTTTCTTTAATGCCTTTTAGCTAGGCATGATGATTTCAATGATGCTCACGTAAAAGTAAAGAATTGAAACACAAAGAGAGGATCATGAAGCATATGACTAGCACATTTAAGCCTAATCCACTTCCTATGCATAGGGATTTTGTGAGCAAATAGTTTATGGGAACAATAATAAACTAGCATAGGAAGGCAAAACAAGTATAGCTTCAAAACTTTCCACACAAAGAGAGGAAACTTGATATTGTTCAAATATATGTAAGCATATGATCCTCTCTCATAATAATTTTCAGTAGCATCATGAATGAATTCAACAATATATCTATCACATAAAGCATTCTTTTCATGACCTACAAGCATAGGATTTTTATTACTCTCCACATAAGCAATTTCCTTCTCATTCATAATAGTGGGAGCAAATTAAATGAAATAACTATCATGTGATACTTGATTGGCATAATCCAATTGAAAATTAATATCATGATGACAAGTTTCATAGTTATCCTTATTCTTTATAGCATACATGTCATCACAATAATCATCATAGATAGCAACTTTGTTGTCATAATCAATTGAAACCTCTTCCAAAATAGTGGAATCATCATTAAATAAAGTTGTGACCTCTCCAGATCCACTTTCATCAATATAATCATCATAAATAGGAGGCATACTTTCATCATAATAAATTTCCTCATCAAAACTTGGGGGACTAAAAATATCATCTTCATCAAACATAGCATCCCCAAGCTTATGGCTTTGCATATCATTAGCATCATGGATATTCATAGAATTCATACTAACAACATTGCAATCATGCTCATCATTCAAAGATTTTATGCCAAACATTTTATTGAATTCTTCTTCTATCAATTGAGCACAATTTTCCGATCCATCATTTTCAAGGAAGACATTATAAAGACGAATAATATGAGGCAACCTCAATTCCATTTTTTTGTAGTTTTCTTTTATAAACCAAACTAGTGATAAAACAAGAAACTAAAAGATTCGATTGCAAGATCTAAAGATATACCTTCAAGCACTCACCTCCCCGGCAACGGTGCCAGAAAAGAACTTGATGTCTACTACACAACTTATTCTTGTAGACTCGTGTTGGGCCTCCAAGCACAGAGTTTTGTAGGACAATAGCAATTTTCCCTCAAGTGGATGACCTAAGGTTTATCAATCCATGGGAGGCGTAGGTTGAAGATGGTATCTCTCAAACAACCCTGCAACCAAATACAAGAAATCTCTTGTGTCCCCAACACACCCAATACAATGGTAAATTGTATAGGTGCACTAGTTCGGCGAAGAGATGGTGATAAAAGTGTAGTATGGATAGTAGATATAGGTTTTTGTAATTTGAAAATATAAATGCTTGAAAACAAGGCCTAGGGTTCATACTTTCACTAGTGCAATCTCTCAACAATGCTAACATAATTGGATCATATAACCATCCCTCCACGTGCGATAAAGAATCACTCCCAAGTTCCTATTAGCGGAGAACATAAGATAGAAATTGTTTGTAGGGTATGAAACCACCTCAAAGTTATCCTTTCCGATCGATCTATTGAGTTATTCATATAAGTGTCACAAACAGCCCTAGAGTTCGTACTAAAATAACACCATATGATACACATCAACCAACTCTAATGTCACCTAGATACTCCAATGTCACCACAAGTATCCGTGAGTTGATTATACGATATGCATCAAACAACTTCATAATCATAATATTCAATCCACACAAAGAACTCCAAGGAGCACCCCAAAGTTTCTATTGGAGAAAAGATAATGAAAACGTGCATCAACCCCTATGCATAGATTACCCCAATGTCACCACGGGAATCCGCGAGTTGAGTGCCAAAACATATATCAAGTGAATCAATATAATACCCCATTGTCACCACGGGTATTCATATGCAAGACATACATCAAGTGTTCTCAAATTTGAAATATTCAATCCGACAATAACGAAACCTCAAAGGGAAAAGATTCGATTCATCACAACAAATATAGAGAGGGAAGAAACACCATATGATCCAACTATATTAACAAAGCTCGCGATATATCAAGATCGTGCCAAATCAAGAACACGAGAGAGAGAGAGAGAGATCAAACACATAGCTACTGGTACAAACCCTCAGCCCCGAGGGTGAACTACTCCCTCCTCGTCATGGAGACCGCCGGGATGATGAAGATGGCCTCCGGTGATGATTCCCCCCTTCCTGCAGGGTGCCGGAAAAGGGCTCCAGATGGGATCTCCTTGGTACAGAGGCTTACGGCGGCGTAAAAACTCATCTAGGTTAACTTTCGGGGGTTTCTGAATATATATGATTTTTCAGCGTTGGAATCACGCGAAGAAGGGCCACAGGGGGCCCACGAGGCACCAGGGCGCGCCTGGGGGGTGGCGCGCCCTGGTGGCTCGTGGGGCCCCTGTGGGTCTTCTGGCCACCTCCCGAAGCTACTAGTGTCTCTTTTGATCTAGAAAAAATCGTCAAAAAGTTTCGCTGCATTTGGACTTCATTTGATATGGATTTTCTGGAAAACCAAAAAACAAGCAGAAAACAGCAACTGGCACTGGGCACTAGGTCAATATATTAGTCCATAAAAATCATATAAAAGCCATATAAAAGTGCACCAAAATCATACAAAACTATAATAAACATGGCATGAATACTTCATAAATTATAGATACGTTGGAGATGTATCAGGGTGCTGGAAAAGGGCTTCAGATGGGATCTCCTTGGTACAGAGGCTTGCGGCGGCGTAAAAACTTATCTAGGTTAACTTTCAGGGGTTTGTGAATATATATGATTTTTCAGCGTTGGAATCACGCAAAGAGGTGCCACAGGGGGCCCACGAGGCACCAGGGCGCGCCTGGGGGGGTGGCGCGCCCTGTTGGCTTATGGGGACCTTGTGGCTCTTCTACTGCTCCCCCGAAGCTTCCTGGTCTGTTTCCTTCCAGAAAAAATCATCAAAAAGTTTCGCTGCATTTGGACTTCATTTGATATGGATTTTCTGGAAAACCAAAAACAAGTAGAAAACAGCAACTGGCACTGGGCACTAGGTCAATATGTTAGTCCATAAAAATCATATAAAAGCCGTATAAAAGTGCACCAAAATCATACAAAACTATAATAAACATGGCATGAATACTTCATAAATTATAGATACATTGGAGACGTATCAGCATGCACCTTAGAAGCAATCTTGTAAAAGACATTACACAAGCTGATAGGGCGAAATTGTGCCAATAGGGTTGGATTTGAAACCTTCAGAATTAACACTAACAGTGTGTCATTCAGGCACTCCGGGCTCTCCTCCCCACGGACTATGCCAAGTACTTCCCTAGTCACAGCCTCGCCACAGACGTCCCAGTGCCACTGGAAAAAGTGTGTCGGAAACCCGTCCGGTCCCGGTGCTTTAGTAGGGAACATCTGAAAGAGCACCATTTTAACCTCCTTTTCATCATAAGGGGCCATTAACATGTCATTCATCGCTGGAGTCACCTTGACAGGAACATGTTGGAGCACCTCGGCCACCCCCTGCACTCCCTCAGATGAGTACAAGTTTTTATAGAACTCCAAAGCTAGTTGCTGCATCTCGGTAGGATCATTAGTTAGCTGGCCATCTGGCTTCTTTAGAGCCTTGATTAAGTTTTTCCTACGCCTCATCGACGCCCTTAAGTGAAAAAAGTGTGTATTCCGATCTCCAGCAGATAACCATTCCACGCGGGAACGTTGTCGCCACATAATTTCTTCTCGCATGTACAGCTCAATTAACCGGTCATTAATCTTAATTTCGGTGTGCGACGGACCTGTCCTGGGAACCTGGCTCCGTAGTTGCTGTAGCTCCTTTTTTAATGTTTTAATCTCAGTGCGAACGCTACCAAACGTCGCTTTCGACCAGTCACCCATATTCTGCGCCAGTGCATCTAACTTTGCGCGCACTTCACTGACCGTCCAGCCGTGGCCGTTCGACTCCCATGCAGATCGGATGTTTGAGGGTAGTCCTTCATGTCTATCCCACATCACTTCGTAGCGTAACGGCTTCTCTTCCTTCCTGCCGGGCATAGGTGCTAGGCTCAAGAGAAGGGGAGTGTGGTCTGAGGTCACGGTAGTGAGATGTTCGACCATCGCATTTGGGAACTGATCACACCACTCTACCGACCCGAGGGCCCTATCGAGGCGAACTCACATATACGATCCACCCACTACCTTTTTCTCATATGTTCAACGCGTACCCTTGAAGCCCAGATCAATTAGGCCACATATATCCACAGCATCACGGAATCCTTGTATCTGTGATTGGCTCCAGGTGCCGATTCCATCATGCTCATCGTGGCGAAGTACTTCATTAAAATCTCCAATGCATACCCAATGAATGCTATGAAGGATCGACAGATTTTTCATCGTATCCCAAGTGTGCTGGCGCAGGTGAGTTTGGGCCTCTCCATAGAAGCACGACAGTCTCCATGGATCACCCCCAAGGTCACTCACCTTCACATCAATATGGTATCTCGAGTAGCCCAAATTTTCAATCTTTATATAATTTTTCCAAAACATCGCCAAACCTCCACTCCTGCCGGAGGAATCAACAGCAAAAGCATTATCATAACCTAGAGTACTCGCTAATTTTTCAACTCTTTCCCTACCAATCTGGGTTTCTACTATGCATAGTACTCTAGGGGCAAACTTTTTTGCGAGTTCGCGAAGCTCTTGAATTGTCGGGGTGTTGCCAATCCCACAACAATTCCAGCATATTAGATTCATTGTGCCCGGCGGTCCTCTACCGAGGAGGCCGCCGATCTTGCATCAATGTTGTTTTCCCCCCATTGGGGGTCTTCTTCACTCCACCATTGCCATTCTTCTCAATCAAGGTGGTTCTGGACCGCTTCGGGTCCTGTTTCGGTGGCGGGCTTGGGGGAACCGCCGCCGTACCTGCACTGCTCTTAACGACGAGAGCCAGCTCTGAACCCGTTGCATTGGTAGAAATTGGGGGCCCGACGACTTGGTTAGACGATCGCTTGCGGCTAGGGTCAACCTCATCCATATCTGTGTCCTCACGCTCATGCCCAAAAGGCCCCTTCTCATGAAGTTCATCGCCCGCCGGCCCCTTCTGATTCTTGGCTGACTGCCTCCTGTTACGCCTTCTGGTTCCCCACGCTGTGGTTGCCGGTGCATGCAGATTCTTGAAGATTAACGCCGAAGGGGGGTGGACACCATCCCCATGCTCCTTGAACTCGTGGCCCATGAAGCCACATACTTGGCACCGGTCCGGCAAACGTTCATACTTCACCGCAAAGATTTCCCTCTGACCACCACGGATGATAGATGTAGCTTTCTTGAGAGGATTTCGTACATCCAGCCACACTCTCACCCTGTAGAAGTTCCCCTCAAAATCAAACGAAGAGGGTTCAGAGTCCACAAACTCGCCAATCTTGGAGGCAAGAGCCTTAACCTTTCCACGGAACGCAATTGGAAGATCAATGATGCGTGCCCAAATATCAAACTTAAAAAGCTCTATGGTGGATGGCTTGGAGTAGCCATCGTAGGGGGCGATGATGACAGGATTGCCCCGAAAATGCCATGGCCTGCCCTGCGTCACCGTTTCCCAATCACCCAGACAGTTGAACTGCATCTGGAAAAGATTCTCTTCTAGGGTTTTTATTTTGACCTCCCTTGCCAGATCCCAAGCAGTCTGCATGTTGCGGAAAAACCAGTATGTACTGAAGCCTTTGTCCATGTGGACTCAGACCAAGATCATCCACCGGAGATCCTCCGCCGCCGGGGCATCGCTTTCCTCGAAGACCACATCATCAAGATCATCTTCCTTCAGAGCAAGCTCCTTCATCAGATCTTCGAGCTTTCCCTTCTTTTTTTCTCCCATCGCTGAAGATTCGCCCTGCCGCGCCATGACCGCCGCTGGACTAGATCATATCGATCTCCCGCCTAGACCGCGAGAGAGGTAAAACAGAGCCTAACGCCCCCACGCTCCCGATCCCTACCAAGACCGGGAAGCAGTCCAGGACTGCCCCTTGATCAGCCCGAGCAAGGAGAACCGGAGCTAGTGGGAACGAAGGACGGTGAGGTCTCAACGTCGCCGCTGGCGACGAGAGGAACAAAACCCTAACGAGAGGGAAAACGTTCTCGGGTCTAGACCTCTGGTGAGGCTTTAGCTGACTTACATGGGCCTAGTCCTGCTACTGTATGGGACTTACCTTGGGCCTAGTCCTGTTACTGTATGGGCGTCGTTCGTTAATTGATCGATGAGGCAGCGATACAGAATTACAGTCCGATGAACGAAACGAAGAGGCATCGAGCGCAGCCACCACACGCACACCACGCAACAACTGACCCTAGCGCTATATGCCACTGCGGACGGCGTCGGCCGGGGCGGCGGGGTGGCGGACAATGGGAGCAGCGGAGGCTAGACCGGGCTCAGTCATGGGTGTAGGTGTTTGCATAGGCGGCAGGTGAGCAGTAGCAACATTGTTGATGGCCGGTGCCGGGTGGCACGGCGCGCAGCGGTTGCCGGTGCAGGGTTCGCCACACCTTAATTTTTGTTTGTCCTCCGCCACTGCTCTTACAGGGCGCCGTCTTGGGTCATTCAGATCTAGGTGGACGATCCGTGTGTCATGTTATTGGCGTCAGGGTAATGATCCTCTTCCCTGATCCTTGTGGTGGTGGTGTTGCGGGGAACCAATGGCCGAAGGTCGACCCATGAGGACCATGGCGTTGATCGCTGGGCCATATTTCGCTGCAACGATGAGGTTGTGGCCTCCTTTTCCCCCCTTGGGTGCCTCTCTAACACGACAAACTAGCAGTCCGTGCTCCGTCCCCGTCGCAGCGGCGTTCTCTCCACCGTTGTTGCGAGGCTAGCATAAGTTTTGTTAACGAGGTGGTTTGGTTCTTGGATTCCAATCTACATAGGACTTGTAGGTTGATGGCTTCTTCTCCGGGGCGTTTGTCCATCTATACCTTAGCATGACAACTTTCAGACCGCATGATATAATGTGAGGTTGGCTTCGACGATGGAGTAACAGCGCGCCTTCAGCTCGTGCCGAAGATTGAGTTTGTTTGGTGCTCTTAGGACCTGCTGGTGGGACTAGTGGCCGGAGAAAACGTGTTGAAACTGTTTGCAAGCACAATACCCTACATGTCAATGATTTTGTACGTGAGAACCAAATCTTAGGTGGATGGTTAGGAAGGTAATTGTATCCCTAGAACGCAATCTATTTGGGATCAACCCCTACATTGACACTTTGATGTCTCATGTAGATCGGTCGTCGCGGTATGAGATATTGAAGATATTATGTACTTGAAGGTTTGTGGATTTTACCACCATGAAAGAATTTTGAGTATTCATAGTGGGCCCCACGGTATGTGGATATTGAGTTGATCTTTTCAAAATCTTTCAGAGTCATCCGTTGAATTGTGGGAGTGATATCATGTAAATATATTTTGTTTAGAAAAAGGTCTATTTCAATCTTTAAACTATAGGAATAGAACAAGACAAGACTGGTTCGGCCTTAAGTTTCCATACAGATATGTTGTACTGCATACTAGTCATGAACCATTTAAAGCGGCACACGGACGCGGCATATGGCGGCTCGATGAACGCGAGGTTGTGGCTCCTTCCCCCCTGGGTGTATCTCTAACACGACAAATTGTTATCTAGCGGTTCGTGCTCCTTCCATGTCACAGCG
This sequence comes from Elymus sibiricus, assembly GCA_039707655.1. Classification (NCBI taxonomy): domain Eukaryota; kingdom Viridiplantae; phylum Streptophyta; class Magnoliopsida; order Poales; family Poaceae; genus Elymus; species Elymus sibiricus. The sequence continues at coordinate 111,912,957 of CM077670.1, forward strand.
GTGTTCTCTCCGACGTTGTTGCGATGCTAGCATAAGTTTTGGTAACGAGGTGGTTCGACTCTGGGATTCCAATCTACACAGGACTTCTACGTTGATGGCTTCTTCTCCGAGGTTTGTCCATCTGGACCTTAGCATGACAACTTCTAAACAACAGGATACAATGTGAGGCCAGCTCCGACGATGGAGCAGCGGCGCGCCTTCAGCTCGTGCTGGAGATTGAGTTTGTTTGGCATTCCTAGGACGTGCTTGAAATTTCCTTGTTTTTCTGGGTGTCTTGCATCGTTTGAAATATTTTTCATATAAATATAGTGCCTTACTCGCAAAAAAGCTTAAAATTCAATAACAAATTAGGTCCAAACATTTTGAGCCCCTGTAATCCATGGCTTGAAGGGGTACACATAGTAGGAAGTTGATGCAACATTGGCGGTGGAAACAGTGTTGCGCGTGTAGTTCCATACGGAATAGAAGAAAAGGGGGAGGGTAAGAAATACAGGGTGAACATGTTGCTATGATGGATGGGTGGTGGCACACGATGTCTATATGTTGCAGCAGTGGAGTTGGAGCTTGGGAAGCGGAAATGGTGATGGTAGAAATGAATAGCGGTGCACTCGAGAAAAATATGATTTGCTGGTGGACCCATGGCCGGAGAAAACATGTTGAAACTGTCCGCAACCACAATGCCCTACAGGTCAATGATTTTGTATGTGAGAACCAAATCTTAGTTGGATGGTTAGGAAAGTTACTGTATCCCAAGAACCCAATCTATCTGGGGTCAAACCCTACAGTGGCACTTTGTGGATTATTCGTCGGGTAGGAGAGTTTTGCAGATTGTACCACCAGGAATGAATTTTGAGTATTCATAGTGGATCCCACAGTATGTGGATATTGGAGTTGGTCTTGACAAAATCTTTCGGAGTTGCCCGTTGAATTGTGGGAGTGATATCATGTACATATATATGAGGTCTATGTCAATCTTTAAATTATGGGAATATAACAAGACAAGACTGGTTCAACCTTAAAGTTACATACGGATACGTTGTACTACGTACTAGTAGTTGTTAACCATTCGCGCGCAAAGGGTCAGATCTCGTGAGGTAAATCAATAACACATTGTGTATTAATGGATTAAGAGTGAGACAATGTCTTGATCTTATTACTTCCTCTGTCCTACTCCCTCCATTCCTTTATATAAGGTGTATTTGTTTTTTCAAAAGTCAAACGAGTGCCTACATTTTGTTACTAAAACTGATATACCATATTGTTGGACACTTTCTATTCGGATGGGGAGGTGGTGGAGGGCCTACATTTTGTAGTTTACGATTCTATACCCTTTTCTAGTTTTGTGGTGCCGCCTTGACTAAGTTGTCGCGGAGACATAAATTTGGAGTGATTGATATATATAGTACCAGTATACAATTTGTTTCATTCGTTATGTTTGTTGTGTTGTTAGTATCCGTTCACGTCTTGACCGTCACCACCCTCTTGAATTTTCATGATTGTGACATTTTTCTACTCATATTTTAGAATTACGAGTGTGACATTTAACCATCTCCTGCATGCCATTTGCTCCAAGAAGGAAGTATCATTGACCACTTCCATCTCCTTCATACCAAAAATGTAAAAAATTAATTAAGATAATCGGTAAGGGCATCTCCAACGCAAGGCGCCTGATTAGACGCTTCATCATCATCAGTAATAAAAAAAAGAATTTTATTTCTAGCACCTGACCTATAGTCCTTGTTTCGAACGCTCAGTGCCATGTACGAGGGCTACTCACATGAAAAAACGACCCATTGGGCTAGAGCCCGGCGACTCGTGAGGGCATCGACGCGAGTCTAATTCCTGGAATTGGACAGGAATCGAGGAAAATGGCCAGGATCCTGATCCTAGCGCTAGGCCTTAATTAGCACCTCCTTGTAGATGTCCTAAAGCCGAAGTGAGCTAGGAAAAAAAAGAATCAAGACGACCATCTAGCTAGTCCATGCCATCGTTTGTGTTGTCTAAGGCCAACTCCAACGCACGACCTCAAACTGACGTCCGTTTTGTCCGGATTTCGTCCATTTAGAGATGAAAAACGGACACGCCCGTCCGCTTGGGGTCGTTCGGCCGTCGGTGCGCCCAACCGGTCCGCCGCATCCCAAACTGTCCCTTTTTTGGACTTCAAATTTTACCCCGAAACAAACCAAAATAAACATTGTAAATAATTTAAAAACAGCAATATAAACATTAACGTCCACAAAGGTCAAGTTCAACACATTTCTTAATTAAACTAAAACTTAAAAAACATAAATAAAAGTAGATAAGGCCCGTCGCCGGTGAGGCCGCCGTCGTCTTCAGTAGCCGCCGTCCTACTCGTCGTCGTCGCCGGTGAGGTCGACGTATGGAGGTGGCTACCAGAGGTGGGCTGGCGGCCCCTGCCGGGCCGGAGGCGTCTGCTGTGGCGGTTGCGGTGACGCCTGCACAACCTCTTCCCGTGGCGGGGACGGTGACCACGGGCCGGCATCCACCCACCCGGGTTCAGGTGTGCACGGCACGGTCTCCGTCCACGACCAGGACTGTCCGACCAAGGTCGGGTTCCATTCCGTCTGCTCCTCCTCCATCGGCGCCTCCGAACGGACGTCCTCCATAGCTCCCTCCTTGATGTAGGCGTCCAGCTACGGGAAGGCGACGTCGCCGGCCGCTGACAGGGCCATCATCTCGTCGAGGCCCTGCCATTGGCGCTCGTCGTGGGTGTGGAGGGAGTCCTCCATCACCTGCCTCATGAGCTCCTCCTCCTCCTCGGTTGTCATTGGAGCAGGTGGTGGCGGGGACGGGGACGGCGAAGGCGTTGGAGCCAGGCCGCGAATCAGCCTACGCCCGCGTGGCTGGGGCGGGCTGGGAGCGTGCGCCCGCGGCGGGCTCGGAGCACGGCCGGCATAGAAAGATTGTCGGCGTAGATCGTACTCGTCGCGGAGCCACGTATCCCACAGTGGGGAGTCCACGGCGTACCTCTAGTCGTGGATGAGGTTCGGCGGCAGGCGGGTGCGGCGTCGGTTGAATGGGCACCCGATCCGCGGAGAGATGCCAGTTATTAGGGAGGTGCACGTCGCTCCACGGCAGCGGCGTGCCCGTCTCCCAATACCTCTTGCAGATCTCCGCCTTGACGTACGGCCGCGCCCGAGGTGCGGCCGCCGGCGGCGCGATGTGGAATGCGGGAGGTGAAGGTGGAGGGGTGGAGCGACGACGACGGCCGGATGACGACCTGGCCTCGTGGTCGTGCCTCATCTTGCGGCCGGGAACCAGCGACCAACCATTGCCGCCGGCGGGGAGGTGGAGGAGCGGCGGGCTAGGGTTTGCTTGTCGGGGCTCGAGGAGGCACGCGTCGATGAAAGTGGAAGCATGTGGACTGGCCAGTCCACGGCTTCCACATTAAAAAGGACGACGGTCGGGTGGATGGGTGGCTGGCAGGTGGGTCCGACCCACCGTTTGCAATTAATTTGGGCGGTGGGAGGTGGGTGGGCGGCCGACAGGCAGGCTCGAGGCGGACGAGGAGAGGGCACGTGGGCGTCCTTCGCTGTCCGTCTGAACGCAAACCAGGCGTATGTTTGCGTCGAAAATGGGTCGAGTCAGACACCAAACAGACGTTTTTTGCGGATGGGGTCGCGCGTTGGGCCGTCGCCTATGTCCGTTCGGCCCGAAACGGACAGGGCCGGACAGGATGGGGTCTAGTGTTGGAGTTGGCCTAAGAAAAATGACAAAAACATGTTTTTTAGGGAAAGAACATGTTTTGTCAGTTCAAATTTAAACTAAAACCACGCCACTTATTATGAATCGGAGGGAGTAGCATTTAAAGGCATGAAGGTCACCATTACATGCCAATGCTCGTTGTGCATGACAATGTTTATCATGTTATTCTCTCTTTCTAACAATTTAGCTATATGCAACCTCTTCCCTCAAAAAAATAGCTATATGCAACCTTGATGCTTCCACGAACTCTTGAAGTCGTGTTGTTACTCCTAAAAGGAATAACTAGTTTTATGTCAAATAACTATAACGATCTGCGATTCTTTCTCTCCAGTACAATATGGAGCCTCTCCTTTAAAACATACTTCCTCCGTCCCATAATATAAAAATATATTTTAAACTATGTTAACTTTAACAACGTTCTTTTTAATTATGGAACGGGGGAGTAGAACCCATTCTGCCATGCAATGCAATATTTGTACAATCCAATAGAAAAAGGCACGGACAATCTGGATTTCTTTGTATATGGATGAAATTTGTTCTACTCCACGAAATCACTAATTAAGAAATACTTTTTGCAAAGGTCAATCCCACCTCTCAGGTTGCGACAAGTGGATTTTTCGTAGATTCGTTTATTCAAAACTTTTTATCTCTTAAATCGTGCGTCCAAATCTCGAACCGTTTTCACCGTTGGATTCCTCACGTCGAGATCTTCCAAACTAGATGCCATGTTGATAGCTTTCGATGAATTTTTTTTTCACAAAAAACCAGACGAACAAAACCAAACCGGGAGCATGTTTTTTTTCCTTTCTGAAGAGGCACAACTGTGCCTCTCGCGGAAGCAAATCTGTGCCTCCACGAAAAGCAAATATGTGCCTTTCGCAAAAAAAAACACTTTCTTTTTCTTTTTTTCCAAAAGGCACGACTGTGCCTCTTGCGAAAGCAAATCCGTGCCTCCACGAGAAGTAAATATGTGCCTCTCGCGAAAAAAAAGAATACGTTCTTTTACTTTTCGAGAGGCACGACTGTGCCTCTCGCGGAAGCAAATTCGTGTCTCCACGAGAAGTAAATCCGTTTCTCTCACGAATTTCCTTTTTCGAGAGGCACGACTGTGCCTCTCACGGAAGCAAATCCGTATCTCCACGGGAAGTAAATCTGTGCCTCTCGCAGATGGATTTTTTACAAAAAATTAATGCGTTTTTTTCTTTTCCAAGAGGCACTCGTGGAAGCAAATTAGTGCCTCCACGAGAAGTAAATCTGTGCCTCTCATGGAATTTTCTTTTTCCGAGAGGCACGACTGTGCCTCTCGCGAAAACAAATCTTTGCCTCCACGAGAAGTAAATATGTGTCTCTCGCGGAAGGAAAAAAAAGAAAACACATTTTTTTTCGTGCCTCCACGAGAAGCAAATCCGTGCCTCCGCGGGAAGTAAATCTGTTCCTCTCGCGGAAGAAAAAAAAGCGTTTGCCGTGCAAAAACTTAAGAAAAAACCGGGGGAAAACCGAAAAGCCGAAAAATCATCTAAAAACCGAAAATGCATACAGAAAAAAAAACAAAATCCGAATGGAGCGTCCAAAGCGCGACACATGGCGGCGGCTGAGAGCGCGCCAAGTGGTGCGCTCTCAGCCCACCAAAAGTGACCCTTATGGGGCTCCCGAAGGAGTACTCGCTCACTAGTTGCTCCCTCTATTCCGGGGCACGAAGACAGATAGGTAAATGATGGACTAGACCACCTGGCCCATATTATCTATTGATGGACCACAACACTTGGCCCACATAATCAAATACATCATACATAAAAATTTCTTTCCTCCTTTTTGTTGCATCTGTGTTTCTTGGAGGCCCATAGTTTTTTCTTTATTCCCTACATCTAAAATAATAATATTGCCTAAAAAAATCTAAAATAATAATATAAAGTGTGTATATTTTTCAAAACCTATGTTGAGTTAGTATGTAACACAAAATCTATGCCATGTTAGAAATCAACAAGTAATAAGCTAAAATAGATCCAAAAATCAATACAAAAAATTTGTGTGGAAAATCCTAACAAGCTACTACATCAAAAGAAGTACTTCAAAATTAGGGGCTCTACAGTAAGATGATAACTATCTAGAATAGGCACGAATGTGCGTATCATGCATTAAAGGAGGAGAGGGGAAGAGCCCCGTCCACAGTGTCCTTACAAATCGGTTACATGTAAGAACTCCACGTCCACGCGACCGAAAGTGCTAACTATTCGCTCCTACCCACCATGCTAGACCTCCAAGAAAGGCAGCAAAGTCACCTTTGAGGAGGCCGGCAAGCTTCCACGCTCTACACTCGCTTTCTACCCTAGCGATCACGGCCGCAACGGATGGAGTTACTCCGTCAAAAACGACCGCGTTCCGGTGCTTCCAGAGCTCCCAGAAGCCTAATGACAGAATTGTGCGTGTATCCTTGGCCTTGATGTCCGTCGCCTTGCACGCGTTGCACCATTGTGTCAATTCCGCCTCCACTGTCGGTGTCCACTGTGGCTTGCCAAGCGCCGTAAGTATCGTACACCACGCCGATCTTGCGAAAACGCAAGTGAGTAGAATGTAGTTAATTGTCTCCGTGCCCTGATCGCAAAGTGGGCATGCTGGCTGGTGGGGTAGACCGCGCCGCGCCAGGCGGTCAGAGGTCCAGCACCTGTTCCGCGTGGCTAACCATGTGAAGAACCTGCACTGCAATGGGGCTTTGGACTTCCAGGCAGTGTCAGCATAAGGTGCCACCTCCAAGCCCCAAAATTTGGATGCATAGGCCGAGCGTGCCGAGTAGCGTCCAGAGTCTTCCCATGCCCATCTAATGCATTCAGGAGTTTCCTCCGTGACTATGATTTCACTTGTCATGTCCCAAATTAGGAGGAACTCCCGCAGAACCTCATCATCTATGTCAGGGACAACATCCAACGCCCAAGCACCTGTCTGCAAAGCATCGAACACCGTTCTGGCTACCCGTACACGCCGTGGGATGCGTGCGTAGAGCTTGGGGCGCCAGCTCCTAGACCCTGAAGCCCTGAAGCCAGCGGTCCTCCCAGAAGAGTGTGCCCTTGTCATCTCCCACCTGAGTGATTGTGGTTGTTCTGAAGATCGCCCATGCCTCGTCCGGAATCTTGATCTCAAGGCCCTTCCAGGGTCGCGAGCTGTCTGTACGTTGTAGCCATGGCCAGCGGGCTCACACGGCTCACAAGAAAAGAAAATAAGGTAGAGTTAGAGATGGAAACCTAATCCATGATGCAGAGGAATTTGTCTAATGGCCTTGCTACAATACACGCTTGTGTCTCATGTAATAAATCTTGAGAAATGTGTGCATGTACTTTATATTTTTGGGCAGGAGAAGTATTAGAGTACTGCAGGGTGCCTTCTCATGGCACTCCCTCCGTTCCATATTGTACTAGATCAACGACAACTAATATAGAACTGAGGGAGTAACATTTTTCAGACTATAAACGGTAAACCTTTCTTATTGCATGCAGTTTAGAAGAACACTGCGGGGAGAAACTGTTGCTCAATGGATAGAATTGAAGGAAGTGGTTGATGTAATATCTCTTACTGATTGCAAGGAGAATGTGTGTGTGTTGGAAACTGGCTGCAAAAAAGGTCTTCTCTGTCAAGGAGCTATATTTGCAACTCAAAGCAACTAACCTAGTTGGATACAGAGGTATATCGAGGATCAAAATGTGTTTGGAAATCAAGATCTTCCTGTGGCTTCTGATTAGGAATAGTGTTTTGACAAAAGATAATCTACTCAAAAGAGGGTGCACTGGCAACAATCAATGCTATTTCTGTGATCATGCAAAGACAAAAAACATTTGTCCCTTCACTGTAATCTTGCCAAGTTCACCTGGAGAGTAGTCTTTAGTGCTCATAATTTGGTTAGACCTCATGAAGATGTTCATGCCTTAATTGGTGCTTTCTGGACCTTGTGTTGGACCATTTGAAAGACACCCACGATCATGCAATAGTCATTTTTGGCCCGTGTCATTACCTCACCAGTTGGGGGATCTTGCAGACAAACCAAGCCCGAGGAAGCATTGAAGAGGGCGTCCTGAGGATCAAGCAACTGGTGGTGGAGATTTAGGGCATCTCCAAGGGAGACCCGTAAAACTCCGGTATATGTCCGACCGGACACTTTTATTCACTTTTGCAATCCAACGCGGTCCTGCATCGGTCCGCGAAGTGGTCCGGATGTCCATTTTCCGGCAAAGTGTAGACAAAGATGAGGGAGCTATACCGGAGTCCGGACATCTACTTGACCAACCAAAAGCTTCCGCGTGGTCCTTCTCTTTTCTCTCTCTCCGCACATGCATGGTCCACCTCTCCTCTCTCTCCTCCCAACCGGACACCACACCACAATATCTCACCACATGCATGGTCCCCACCTAATTTTTTTCCTCCCAGCCGGATACTTTGTAAATTAGCGTTGGATGGCTCTCTCCCGTATCCTGTCCGCGGACCACGTCCGGACACAAAAACGGACATATACCGGAGGAATTTGCGGGTCATCGTTGGAGATGCCCTTACAACAAGACGCATGGATGGGCGCAAAGATTCCTTGACTCACAACGGGGTGATGATCTACACCAAGAGCTTGCTTGATATCTACTCCCTTCGTTTCTAAATATAAGCCTTTTTAGAGATTTCAATACGGACTACATATGGATATATATAGATGTATTTTAGCGTGTAGATTCACTTCTTTTACTCCGTATGCAGTCCGTATTGGAATCTTTAAAAGAGCTTATATTTAGAAACGGAGGGAGTATAACATACCCCCCCCTCGATGTTTTTGTCTCGATCTCTTCATTTCGCTTGGTTTGCATAAAAAGTTTGGTCTACCATGGTGTAGTTGCACTGTGGCCAAAACTACTATATTTTGCATGCTGCTCGTTTGTTCTGAACCGGGGCCCCGCGTGGTTACCTTTTTTCGATAAAGGGCATTTTTATTGACTCAAAATGTAGCATCAAGCGGATACAAAACATGATAAGCATCGCTCGGCCTCTGCATAATTAGGATGCACACAGCCAAACAAAAACAAACTGAAAGGAGATAAAAAAAGGCGACATATCAGCAACAGTAGGATCATATAGGACCGACACTATGCCTATGTCGAAGGAGGTGGTGCACCAATCCGGAGATTATGCTGCCACCCATGCTGGGTGAAGACCTCCCTGGCCACCCGCTCCAACCGTGTACACACCGCCTTGAACAGCGGTGTCACGCTCAATATGCGGTCCTATCCCCAAGGAACTCGGAAGTTCCACTAAGGATAGAAGTGCATATCGAAGACGCTTCGCAAGGTGGATATCATTACAACATACCATGTACTAAATAGATGAGAATACCAGATAAAGGCTTACACTCGCCACAATCTACAGCATGAATACATCGATACATCAATACATAGCAATCATCATACAGAAGAGCAGGATCCGACTACGGATGAAATCAAATGAAAAAGAAGAACGACATCCACCCTGCTAGTCCCAGGCTGCCAACCGGGAACCCATCCTATGATCGACGAAGAAGAAGCAGAAGAAGAACCCCAAAAGCAAACATGCATCGCTCTCACGTCAAAACATCGCTTTACCTGTACCTGCACCTGTTGTTGTAGAAAACTGCGAGCCACGAGGACTCAGCAATCCCATTACCATGGGTATCAAGACTAGCAAAGCTTAATGGGTATGGAATGGTTAAGTGGTGACGTTGCAGCAGCACTAAGCATTGTATGGTGGCTAACTTACGAGTACAAGAATAAGAAGAGTATACTACGCATAAACGGTCGCAATCTAGCATGATCAAGAAGTGATCCTGAACACCTATTTACGAGTCAAACATAACCCCACCGTGTTCTCTTCCTGAACTCCCTCGAAAAGAGACGGTCACGGTTACGCACGCGGTTGGGGTATTTTAATTAGATTTAGTGTCAAGTTCTCTACAATTGGAGGTTATAAATTTTCAAGTCGCCACATAACCGCGGGCACGGCTCTCGAAAAGATTTAACCCTGCAGGGGTGCTCCAAGTAGTCCATTATAAATTACCACACGCATCCGATGGAACATCCTCACACCATGATAACACGATGCTTACGATAAGGAATCCCGGTGGACAGGCCACCACTCGTATAAGGTAAAACTAAACCAGCAAGACCTCCTGACGTGTCGACGATCCCGATAGGAGCCACGTATCTCGTTCTCAGGACACGGTGGATGAGCTATGGTTACAACGACCAAGTCCACGAGTTGCCCCGGGCGGCGTCGCAAGCTGCTCTAGTTTGGACCAACACTCATGAGGAGCACTGGCCCGGGGTTGTTGATTAATTATCCTTGGGTACCGGTAAGTCCCTATGCAAGTTTTAGTTGTTATTAGGCAAATGGTAAAACCAATGTCGGGCCTTGCTGGAGAAGTTTATCCTAAAACGAATGATCAGGGGGGTTCCCATATGCCCCACATGTGTTAGAAGCGCTCATCAAGGAACATAACACCGGTATTACAGAAACTAGGGTGGCATGAGTGGAACAAAACACCAGGCAAAAGGCCAAGCCTTTCACACACAACCAAGTATATAGATGCATTAATTAAATAAGAGATATTGTGATATCCCATGATATCCATGTCCCAACATGGAATAAACTGCAACTGCACCTGCAACTAGCAACGCTATAAGAGGGGCTGAGCAAAGCGGTAACATAGCCAAACAACGGTTTGCTGGGTAGTGGAGGTTAGAGGCTGTATCATGGCATTTTGGGAGGCTGACAAACAAGTGATAGGTAGCGAGACATAGCGATAGCATCGAGACAACTAGCAAGCAAAGATAGTAGTGGTATCCAAGGTAATGATCATCTTGCCTGAAATCCCGCTAGGAAGAAGACCGAATCCGTGAAGTAGTCGAACGGAACGTAGTCGAACGAATCCTCACACTTCGCAACATAACCGGGGCTATCGAGAAGAAGCACAACCGGAAAGAAGCAAACAACATGGTAAACACACAACACATAATCATGGCATGATGCACAACCAAGTATGATGCATGGCATGGCAAAATGCATCAATCAAATACTACACATTAAGTGAAGATCAATATGCAACGAGTTGCATATTGACGAAACTCCACAACAATTATTTAGTTCAATCCCGTTTATGCTACTCGTCAAGATTAAATGTTGGTTAACATGGCAAGAGGTGAAGCATAAACAATCTACCTATCTAGGCAATTTAAATTAGGCCGGAAACAACCAAGAACAATTCTGGAAAATCCCCATATGTAATTTTCGAAATTGGTACTGTTCTGCCTAAAACCATATTTTATTGTTGTTAGACAGGAAAATAAAGTGCACCAAGTTAATCTACACATTTTTCTAGACCATTTACATATAAAGTGTATTGAATTCGGAGCTACGGTTATTTAATTATGAAATAAACCATTTTAACAAGTTATTTATGCAAATTAATGCAAACAACAATTTACACATTTTAAATGTTGTTATCATGGTGTGGATGACAAATTCAAGTTATATGCAATTTTTGATGAAAAAGGTGGCATGAAAGGACATGGGGCATTTGTCGCCATGACGGAAAGAAATGGGTGCCACGGCGGCGATAACGGAAATGATGCCACGGCAACATTCCGCTTCCGGTAACTCGTAGATACCGGTGCAAAGGAGGAACAAATGTGCGGATGTTCGGAACATGCAAGAGATGGTGGGGTGATCCCGGTTACCGGGTTCCCACGTGTCGGTGGCATGGAAACGGGGAACGTGCATGAAACAATTCGGACACGATGCGAACACGGGCGGTCGTCTCGGCGGTTATACATTCGAAGTGTGCATTCGGAGCGGAACGAGTTCGTTGCGGTGTAGTTGTTCGCGAATCGTCATGGAAGTAGTGGTACTTGGCAAAATGCACGACGGCGGTAGTGGTGCATGTTCGGAGAGGAACTTGGCGTATCCATGTTCCTCGAGGGTCGTCGTTGAACTTGGTGATCCGATGCGGTAGTCGAACTTGGGGTTTCCGTGCGTAGAGGTACTTGGCGAAATCCATGGGAAACGGTAGTTGCACACGGCGTAGACGTTTGGGGTCATCGTGTAGTCGTACTCGGTGTCGGACATGACGGTCTTGACGTAACCCGAGGGGGTACTTGGCGATCCAAATTGCTCCTGTTCGGGGAGGTTGTGTTCACGACAAAAGGTCGGGGCCGGAGGCTACGTGTAGGACACGCAAGGAGGTGTGGGAGCTGCTGGTCTTGCGTCCAGTGGCAGCAGCACAAGAAGGCGGCCGGCTTGAGCAGGGGTCACCGGAGGCCGACGAGAGGCGGAGCAGTGGCGCCATGGGCGAGCTCAAAGTAGGGGAGCAGCAAAGCAGCGACAGGAAGGCGCACGAGGAGCTCCTCTCCTCGGGACAACTCACAACGAAGGTAGGGGCGAGGGGCGGCGCGAGCGCGGGGAACGGCGTGGGTGGGGCGGTGGTTGATCAGCGGCACGATGCAGCGGGGTGGTCGGAGGGGTCGCCGGCGCTGGGAGCAGCAAGGAGGAGGCCGGGAGGGGCGACGCTCGACGCCGGCGGGCGGCGGCCTCTCCGAAGCGAGGAAGACGGCGGGACGCGCGGGCGCGGCACGGCTCGGCGGTGAGGCGCAGCAGCAAGGCAAGGTGGCGCGGCGGCGAGAGGAAGGGCAAGGCCGCGGGGCACGGGGTCGGGGCGGACATGGATGAGCCCGGAGCTCGGGAAGACGGGCGCGGTGCAGGAGGGCGAGAAGGAGGCCGGGAGGGAGCTGCGACTGGCTGGGGCGCCGGAGTACAGCGGCGGCGAGGGCGCGGCGCTGCCCTCTCTCCGAGCGTGTGAGGCGGCGCCAGGAGGAAGGAGGGGATCGAGGGGGGGAGAGTGGAGGCGCTGGGGGTCGATCGGGATTCGGGAGGGAGCTAGGGTTCGATCGCCTGGGGGATAAGATGGGGGCCCAGCTGGGCCTTGATGCAAATGGGCCGGCCTGGCTGGGCTGCTGGCTAGACTGCTGCCTCTCTCTCTCTCTCTCTCCTTCTTTTTCCATTTAATTAAAACAGAACAAAGAGAGAAATGCACAGGGAGTTAGGAGGGGAATTTGGGAGAGACAAAAATATATCTGGAAACCTGGAATTATGCACAACTTAATAAAATTGTGTTTGGTAATTTTAAAGATAGAAAATTTAGACAAATTTGAATTAAATTCAAACTTGCATGAATTTTGAATCCAACCAAAATAATTCCAAATGGACTGAAATTTGGAGGAGAGGGTCACAACAGGGTTTAGGGGTTTTAGAAACATAGTGAACATTTATCTGGGACAGAGAAAATGTCACTTGCAGTAAATGGGTGGAATTGAAAGGGAGAAGCTAGTGATGGGGGTCTTGCACTTGATGATGGTATATATGGAAATGAGCAAGATGCAACAGCACTGAAGATGAGGAGAAGGAGTCCACACAAGAGCACAACACAAAAATTAAGTATGCAAACAACAAACAATGATGATTATGATGCATGATGCTAAACAAAATAAAACAAACATACATCACAAGCAATGCAAGCATGAGCATAGCACAAAATAATGGAGGTCTCGGTCTTGGGCTGTTACAACTCTCCCCCACTAACAAGAGATCTCGCCCCGAGATCTAAGCATGAGAAGAGGAAGAGGAAAAAGGAACAGGTAAAACAAAGTTGCTTCTGGGACAAACGAGTGAAACCAAATAACCTTGAATGTTGAACAACTTGAAAGAAAGAATACAACGGAGACGAACGAAGGTGAAAACACTCCGGTAGGAAAAAGAGGCACAAGGAACACTATGAGAACCTTCGAGGTTGCAAAGACATGAATTAAGATCTCAAGGGACAACGAAGAAAATGTAACCACTCTGGTTGAAACGAGATGAGAAAGGAAGAATTCGGGTTGCACTCCGGTAGAAAAGAGAAGCAAAGCTTGATGAGAAGAAAAGGACTTGAAAAGAGGGCACAACACTCCGGTAAAATGGATAAGCAAGGAAAGAACATGATCTTGGCGAAACGAGATAATGGGTCGAAGAGAGAAACATCACAATGCCTCCGGAACGAAAGAATAGAAGCTAGATCGTTGGAAAGAAAAGAATGGGGAAGAAAATGACAACTTCTCCCACAATTGAATTTGAAAAGCATCCTTAGAACGAAAGAATGAACGGAGTTGTTGGAAAATCAACAACGAAAAGAATAAGCTTGTTGTGGGCTTATGGAAAATATCTCAAAATTATGAGGTGACAACCGGCCACTAACGGAAACAACTGATTACTTGAGATCTCGAAGAGATGAAAACCTCTTTCACCGAGAAGAGAAGGAGAAGCTTGGATCATTGATAAGCACCACAATAGCAACAGTCCTTAGGATAGGCTTTTAGGTGAAATTTATACCAAGATAACTCCAACAAGCAAAATGATTGGTTGAAAAGATCTGAACGAAGAGAAAAATGATGGGTTTAAATTCATTCTTGCCAACTTGTGAATCATGAAACACGAAGGAAAATTGTCAAGAATGACAGAAAACCACCTCAAAAGATAAGGTAGAAAGAATAGCACTTCGGAATGCGAGATGAAGAATGCTTTAGTTCCTCCGACAAGAATCTTGAAGAACATTTCGATAATGAAACGAATCTTTGATGAACCACCATGTATAGCCTCCATGAAGAACTCCGGATAGGAAAGGATAATAGAAAAGAATTGAAGGCTGAAACGAACAAGATTGAAGCCTTGCCACGATTTTCTTGGAACACCTAGATAACAAAGAAATGAAGCTTCGAAATGAGATAACCGATAATACATGGAACTCCGGAAGAAAAGATGAAGCAAAGGAACCGAGATTTCATTCATCATGAACAAAACTCTGGACGAAGGAATTAATTCACCTCAATGAATAAGAATAAGAATTATGTCATGCTTACCCTTCATCAACTTAACTTGATGAAAAACAATGGATTGGCATGCCACTTATTCTTCTTGAAAAGATTGAAGAGAGATATAGCTCAAACTTGGGAATGTCTTCAACGAACCACCGGTAGGATTTTGGAAAGAACGAATGAATTGATATGATAACAAGGAAGAGGAATGTTGAACGAACCACCGTAAGAATTGAAAACGAACGAAGAAAAGAGAACAGATCGCCATGAAGAATTAGAAGACGAATGAAGATACTTGAGGGAATTTAGACACAAGATAATGAAGAGATCACGAGCTGACTAGAGAATACTTGAACGATGCACCTGAAGAATTAGAGAACGAGAAATGAACATTGAGAATGAAGAATTATGAAATGATGGCCTTCGGAGGATCAAAAATGGAAAGAACTCATGAAATGCTTCGGATGGGTATGAAAAGAATTTCTCACGATCGAAACAATTTGGGAGGATAGCATGAAGCTAGAACCACGGATCTTCAAGAGAACGGATATGATTTAAGAGAAACTCTTCTTCGGTCTTCAACGCTGAGAATGACGACGAGGAACGGCACCAAAATTGTTGAGACACTCCGGAACAATGAATAATAGAAAGGTTGAGCCAAAGATGAAAAGAATTTGAAAGCGATCTTGAGAAGGCAATTGCTTATGAAAATTCATTCTTACGTCAAACTTTGAAAGAATTTGAGAGTAACTCCAAGAAAATTAGAGGTGCCAGGTAAGATCCTGGGAAAAGACCCGTGGGTTATGGGCCCACTCAAAAGAAACACCGTTGGAAAAGATTGCTTGAAAGAGAGAAAATGCACCAAAAAGATTTAAATGGATTGGATGAGGTAACAACCTCGAACTAGCTCGAACGGATCTTGAATGGAAACACGAATCTTCTGAGATAATTTCGCCACTCCGGGGAAGAATAGAGAAAGGTGAATAAGCAAGAGAAGCTTGGATAAGTACTTCCAATGCAGGAAAACATTAGAATCAAAGAAAAGGATATGATGAACACCGAGAGCTTGAATTAAATCCACCAGAGAAGAAAACGAGAACGAAGAATGATGAACATGTAGCTCCTGAGCATCTTCACGAGAAATCACCAGCTAAGAACATTGAAGGAAAAGAATGGAAAGACTTCTCATGAATAAAATGGATACTTGATTTGAGATCTCTGACTCCACGAAGAAAAAGGGTGGGAGGGTGGGGAAAATAAAGACAACTTGGGATGGGTGAAACGAACGTCGTTGAGAAAACTGAGAATTGATCTTGCAAATGTTGAAAGGATCGGATTAACTGAAGAGAAGCACGTCGGTTGAAAAAGAATTGTCATGACAATCTCGATGATCAAAAGGATTAGCACTCCCATAGAAATATGAGAGCACCACTTAGGAAAGGTATGGAATCAACACTTGACTGCGAAGCAACTCGAATACCGCAACTCAAAACAAAACAAAGGATTTGGCTTGCAGAATAAGCCGGAACAAACATATGAAAGAGATATCGTCCGAAATTTTTGTGGTGGAGCCCACACGGGCTCGATCGTACAACGACCATCAAGTACATTGCTGCCCTTGACATACGAAGCATCCCCGAGCCGTAGCAAAGCTACAAGGGCTCTTTAAGACACCACAAGACCACTGTAAAAATGACCGTGTACAGGCGGACCACTAGACGTCGAACCCCAATCTCATATCATGCATCTGTCGGAAAGATATCCTAGGTAACTACTTGAACTCCCACCTAAGAACTCCCGAAACTTCTTGGTTATGCGATCAGGTTGCGGGTCCAGGAACCTACTCAGCAATCAACAACCTAATCAGCTGCAACTGCATCCGCAACCCTTAACACACAACTGAGAAACTTCACAAATTCGTCTACCTCAGACCTTCGAAAACACAGTGATACTAGTCATGGTGGATCATCCGAGCTATCTCCTCCAGTACTGGGGAAAAGTCATGGCACTATTTGCCACCACAAAAGGTATAGAAGTGTTTCGATGTCGGCGTCCTCTGGTATTTAGGAACTGGAACGATAGCGAATGTGACAAGAACCCCTTGGAGCTCAACTCCCCGGGTCCAATCCATACGGTCAGGAGGCACCAAGAACAGAATTCTGTCACACCGATATCGTAACGATTCCGAAAATACCCGCGTGATCCTAAATTTTTTTTGAGTGAGAAGAGTAGTAGAATCAAAACACCTACGTCACAATTCCTCACCAGAGCGACGAAGGGGATAAGGAGTAAAAAGAATTCCTACTCTCCGATATATAACTAGACTCAGAAAATAGTTTTATTCTAGACTCGTCAACGGTTCGATCAATCAAGGGGGCTCCTGCGGTCGGTAGAGGCTCTGATACCAACTTGTCATGCTCAATATGCAGTCCTATCCCCAAGGAACTCGGAAGTTCCACTAAGGATAGAAGCGCATATCGAAGACGCTTCGCAAGGTGGATATCATTACAACATACTATGTACTGAATAGATGAGAATACCAGATAAAGGCTTACACTCGCCATAATCTACAGCATGAATACATCGATACATCAATACATAGCAATCATCATACAGAAGAGCAGGATCCGACTACGGATGAAATCAAACGAAAAAGAAGAACGACATCCACCCTGCTAGTCCCAGGCTGCCAACCGGGAACCCATCCTATGATCGACGAAGAAGAAGCAGAAGAAGAACCCCAAAAGCAAACATGCATCGCTCTCACGTAAAAGCATCGCTTTACCTATACCTGCACCTGTTGTTGTAGTAAACTGTGAGCCACCAGGACTCAGCAATCCCATTACCATGGGTATCAAGACTAGCAAAGCTTAATGGGTATGGAATGGTTAAGTGGTGACGTTGCAGCAGCACTAAGCATTGTATGGTGGCTAACTTACGAGTACAAGAATAAGAAGAGTATACTACGCATTAACGGTCGCAATCTAGCATGATCAAGAAGTGATCCTGAACACCTACTTACGAGTCAAACATAACCCCACCGTGTTCTCTTCCCGAACTCCCTCGAAAAGAGACGGTCACGGCTACGCACGCGGTTGTGGTATTTTAATTAGATTTAGTGTCAAGTTCTCTACAACCGAAGGTTATAAATTTCCAAGTCGCCACATAACCGCGGGCACGGCTCTCGAAAAGATTTAACCCTGCAGGGGTGCTCCAAGTAGTCCATTATAAATTACCACACGCATCCGATGGAACATCCTCACACCATGATAACACGATGCTTACGATAAGGAATCCCGGTGGACAAGCCACTCGTATATGGTAAAACTAAACCAGCAAGACCTCCCGACGTGTCGACGATCCCGATAGGAGCCGCGTATCTCGTTCTCAGGACACGGCGGATGAGCTATGGTTACAACGACCAAGTCCACGAGTTGCCCCGGGCGGCGTCGCAAGCTTCTCTAGTTTGGACCAACACTCATGAGGAGCACTGGCCCGGGGTTGTTGATTAATTATCCTCAGGTACCGGTAAGTCCCTATGCAAGTTTTAGTTGTTATTAGGCAAATGGTAAAACCAATGTTGGGCCTTGCTGGAGAAGTTTATCCTAAAACGAATGATCAGGGGGGTTCCCATATGCCCCACATGTGTTAGAAGCGCTCATCAAGGAACATAACACCGGTATTATGGAAACTAGGGTGGCATGAGTGGAACAAAACATCAGGCAAAAGGCCGAGCCTTCCACACACAACCGAGTATATAGATGCATTAATTAAATAAGAGATATTGTGATATCCCATGATATCCATGTCCCAACATGGAATAAACTGCAACTGCACCTACAACTAGCAACGCTATAAGAGGGGCTGAGCAAAGCGGTAACATAGCCAAACAACGGTTTGCTGGGTAGTGGAGGTTAGAGGCTGTATCATGGCATTTTGGGAGGCTGACAAACAAGTGATAGGTAGCGAGACATAGCGATAGCATCGAGACAACTAGCAAGCAAAGATAGTAGTGGTATCCAAGGTAATGATCATCTTGCCTGAAATCCCGCTAGGAAGAAGACCGAATCCGTGAAGTAGTCGAACGGAACGTAGTCGAACGAATCCTCACACTTCGAAACATAACCGGGGCTATCGAGAAGAAGCACAACCGGAAAGAAGCAAACAACATGGTAAACACACAACACATAATCATGGCATGATGCACAACCAAGTATGATGCATGTCAAGTTTAAAGATGCATGGCATGGCAAAATGCATCAATCAAATACTACACATTAAGTGAAGATCAATATGCAACGAGTTGCATATTGACGAAACTCCACAACAGTTATTTAGTTCAATCCCGTTTATGCTACTCATCAAGATTAAATGTTGGTTAACATGGCAAGCGGTGAAGCATAAACAATCTACCTATCTAGGCAATTTAAATGAGGCCGGAAACAACCAAGAACAATTCTGGAAAATCCCATATGTAATTTTCGAAATTGGTACTGTTATGCCTAAAACCATATTTTATTGTTGTTAGACAGGAAAATAAAGTGCACCATGTTAATCTACACATTTTTCTAGACCATTTACATATAAAGTGTATTTAATTCGGAGCTACGGTTATTTAATTATGAAATAAACCATTTTAACAAGTTATTTATGCAAATTAATGCAAACAACAATTTACACATTTTAAATGTTGTTATCATGGTGCGGATGACAAATTCAAGTTATATGCATTTTTTGATGAAAAAGGTGGCATAAAAGGACATGGGGCATTTGTCGCCATGACGGAAAGAAATGGGTGCCACGGCGGCGATAACGGAAATGATGCCACGGCAACATTCCGGTTCCGGTAACTCGTAGATACCTGTGCAAAGGAGGAACAAGTGTGCGGATGTTCGGAATATGCAAGAGATGGTGGGGTGATCCCGGTTACCGGGTTCCCACGTGTCGGTGGCATGGAAACGGGGAACGTGCATGAAGCAATTCAGACACGATGCGAACACGGGCGGTCGTCTCGGCGGTTATACCTTCAAAGTGTGCATTCGGAGCGGAACGAGTTCATTGCGGTGTAGTTGTTCGCGGATCGTCGTGGAAGTAGTGATACTTGGCAAAATGCACGGCGGCGGTAGTGGTGCACGTTCGGAGAGGAACTTGACGTATCCATGTTCCTCGCGGGTCGTCGTTGAACTTGGTGATCCGATGCGGTAGTCGAACTTGGGGTTTCTGTGCGTAGAGGTACTTGGCGAAATCCACGGGAAACGGTAGTTGCACACGGCGTAGACGTTTGGGGTCATCGTGTAGTCGTACTCGGTGTCGGACATGACGGTCTTGACGAAACCCGAGGGGGCACTTGGCGATCCAAATTGCTCCTGTTCGGGGAGGTTGCGTTCACGACAACAGCTCGGGGCCGGAGGCTACGTGTAGGACACGCAAGGAGGTGTGGGAGCTGCTGGTCTTGCGTCCAGCGGCATCAGCACAAGAAGGCGGCCGGCTTGAGCAGGGGTCACCGGAGGCCGGCTAGAGGCGGAGCAGTGGCGCCATGGGCGAGCTCGGAGTAGGGGAGCAGCAGAGCAGCGACAGGAAGGCGCATGAGGAGCTCCTCTCCTCGGGACAGCTCACAACGAAGGCAGGGGCGAGGGGCGGCGCGAGCGCGGGGAACGGCGTGGGTGGCGCGGTGGTTGAGCAGCGGCGCGATGCAGCGGGGTGGTCGGAGGGGTCGTCGGTGCTGGGAGCAGCAAGGAGGAGGCCGGGAGGGGCGACGCTCGACGCCGGCGGGCGGCGGCCTCTCTGAAGCGAGGAAGACGGCGGGACGCGCGGGCGCGGCACGGCTCGGCGGTGAGGCGCAACAGCAAGGCAAGGTGGCGCGGCGGCGAGAGGAAGGGCAAGGCCGCGGGGCACGGGGTCGGGGCGGACATGGATGAGCCCGTAGCTCGGGAAGACGGGCGCGGTACAGGAGGGCGAGAAGGAGGCCGGGAGGGAGCTGCGACTGGCTGGGGCGCCGGAGCACAGCGGCGGCAAGGTGCGGATGGCGGCGCGGCGTGGGGATCGGGACGAGGGCGCGACGCTGCCCTCTCTCTGAGCGTGTGAGGCGGCGCCAGGAGGAAGGAGGGGATCGAGGGGTAGAGAGTGGAGGCGCTGGGGGTCGATCGGGATTTGGGAGGGAGCTAGGGTTCGATCGCCTGGGGGATAAGATGGAGGCCCGACTGGGCCTTGATGCAAATGGGCCGGCCTGGCTGGGCTGCTGGCTAGACTGCTACCTCTCTCTCTCTCTCTCCTTCTTCTTCCATTTAATTAAAACAGAACAAAGAGAGAAATGCACAGGGAGTTAGGAGGGGAATTTGGGAGAGACAGAAATATATCTGGAAACCTGGAATTATGCACAACTTAATAAAATTGTGTTTGGTAATTTTAAAGATAGAAAATTTAGACAAGTTTGAATTAAATTCAAACTTGCATGAATTTTGAATCCAACCAAAATAATTCCAAATGGACTGAAATTTGGAGGAGAGGGTCACAGCAGGGTTTAGGGGTTTTAGGAACATAGTGAACATTTATCTGGGACAGAGAAAATGTCACTTGCAGTAAATGGGTGGAATTGAAAGGGAGAAGCTAGTGATGGGGGTCTTGCACTTGATGATGGTATATATGGAAATGAGCAAGATGCAACAGCACTGAAGATGAGGAGAAGGAGTCCACACAAGAGCACAACACAAAAATTAAGTATGCAAACAACAAACAATGATGATGCATGATGCTAAACAAAATAAAACAAACATACATCACAAGCAATGCAAGCATGAGCATAACACAAAATAATGGAGGTCTCGGTCCTGGGCTGTTACAAGCGGTTCATACTCCGTTCGGTGTAGCGTAGACCACGTACGAAGTGAGTGCGTACAGCGGAAAATAACCTGCAAAGGAGAGGTGTTTTTTCCCTCGAAAACCAAATCATTTCTACATAGCCAGAGTGCCCATAATAAGGCATATGCTCCCACCCGAATTAGCGTTTTGAACCTATTTGAAATTCCGTCCAACCAACAAATTGGACGCTATTTGGATGACTGACCACGTGGAATGCGCAAACTTGCATTGGAAAAAGAGGTGTTTGATTGTCTCGTCATGAGTACTAAAACTGCACTTCTTACTTCCGTGCCAATTGCGACGGGCGAGATTGTCTTTGGTTAGCACTGCTCCCCTTCGAAGATACCACATGAAGATTTTAACTTTTAGTGGAATCTTCGACCTCCAAATTTTCTTGTTATTATCCACTAGGACCTCTGAATGCGTGAGCGCACGGTACATAGAGTCGACTATGAAGGACCCAGATGTAGTGAGGTTCCAGCGAAACACGTCCCGTCCTTGTGTCAGGTTAATCGACTCCAATCGAGATAACAAATTTTGCCATGACATAAGACGGGCGCCAATCAAATCCCGTCTGAAAGAAATATTCGGCGGGAATGAACTGAGCACCTGCGCTAGAGTATCATTCTTATCGCGAACAATGCGGTACAAAGCTGGATATTGTTCTCGGAGGCTGGCATTGCCTAGCCAGTTGTCCTCCCAGAAACGAATCTCTGACCCATCTTTTATCGCAAAGGATCCAAAGTGGAAAAGGTGTTTCTTCGCCGCCATTAGACCAGCCCAAAAGTGTGAGTCACCAGGTTTCCAATAGGCCTGTGACACAGCTTTTTGGCCTAGATACTTATTGCGCAGCAGGTTTGCCAAACGCCATCCTCAGTATGTAGTTTGAACAACCATTTACTAAGTAAGGTATCATTCTTGACCTGAAGGTCATGAATGCCAAGTCCACCTTGGTCTTTCGGCCTGCAAACCACGCTCCATTTGGCTAGCCTGTATTTTTTCATTTCACTGTCCCCTTGCCAAAAAAATCTGGATCTGAAATAATCCAGCCTCTGCAAGACCCCTTTTGGGAGTTGGAAAAAAGAAAGCATATAGAGAACCATATTTGTGAGGACCGAGTTGATTAAGACCAGTCGTCCTCCAACAGAGAGCAACTTGCCTTTCCAACTGCTCAACCGTTTCTCTAAGCACTCCTCTACATGTTTCCACTCCGCATTAGTGAGACGTCGATAATGAATCGGAATTCCCAAATATTTAATCGGGAATTGGCCTTGCGCATAACCAAACAGGTCGGCATACTCAGCCGCTGCCTCACTGGCTTCTCCAAAGCAAAACAATTCGCTTTTATGGAAGTTAATATTAAGGCCTGACATCTGTTCAAATGCTGAAAGCAATAATTTCAGGTTTCGAGCCTTATCCAGGTCATGTTTCATAAAAAGAATTGTATCATCGGCATATTGCAGAATAGAGAGGCCACCATCCACAAGGTGGGGCACTACTCCTGCAATTTGACCGTCCTGCTTGGCACGATCAATCATAATAGACAACATGTCAGCCACGATGTTAAATAACATTTGAGACATGGGTCACCCTGTCGTAGTCCTTTTTTCGTCTGGAAGTAATAACCTATGTCATCATTGATTTTGACAGCCACACTACCTCCAGTAACAAAATTTTGGATCCACTGGCGTCATTTATCGGAGAATCCTTTCATTCTTAGGGCATGTTGAAGGAACGACCATTTAACCTTGTCATAGGCCTTTTCGAAGTCAATCTTGAACACTACTCCACTCATGCTTTTACGGTGCATCTCGTGAACGGTCTAATGTAGGATTAGTGGATTACTACTCCATCGAGTATATTTCTATCTTGCATGAAAGCCTTTTGAGATGGCCTGATTTTGCTTTCAATTTCTAGTTCCAGTTTGATGTCTGCTCTCTATGAGCTGTTTCGCAAGATAGTGACGGTTTTTGTAATGAAAATCGAGGAGGCTCGTTGTTTTTCTTTAAGAAAAACGAATCAATAAGTAGGACAAGTCTTTAATTCTTAGCCCGAGGTGCCCGATCGGCAAGAAAGAGTCAAACCACCTGACCTGATCATTCCAGGTTGGCACGCATGTTTTTCTAGCGTGAAGTCGGCATGCATGTACGTGGAACAAAATAAAAAAGGCACTAGAAATCCACCCAGGAAATAAAGGACAAAACACGTCCCCGAGTGATGCAAGTTATGCAGAGGCAGCAATTCTAGTGCGTACATTACATAGACATACCGATAAGTGACAAACGGCGTACATACATGCCTTCTGTTGGACTAGTCTTGCCTTGTCTCCATCGGCCGGCTTACGCCGAGTCAAATTCTTTTTTTTTCTCATATATACACGCATACTCACCCCCTATGAACGCACATACGCACATCTTATCCCTATGAGTACCTCCGAGATACTGAGCCGTCATATCATCTTGAGATTTTATGAAGTCATCATAAGCGGCTCGTAGTCGACGGAACGTTCCTCCCACTGAACGTGCATCGCCGGAAATCCTGAAATAAATTCAGGATAAATACGAGGACCAGGACTTGAACCCTGATGGGCTGGAGGTTGTTCTTTTCGTTAGGATAAGACGTGCTGTGCTGTGGACATATGTTTTTCCAATCTCTTTTTCTGAGATTTTTGGGCAGGTGCAGTAAGAGAAACTCTAGCCGATCCCTTAAAACTCTATAGTAAAATTTCGGTTTTACTCCTCTATGTTGCAACTGGCCGAACTCCTAAAATTTATAAGGGAGTAATTTTTTTACTCCTCCACCGAAAATCCCCTCCAAACCGCCTAAATATACTTGGCGCTTGCGCGGCCGAGTAAAAGTTGTGCGCCTCTTTCTCCCGCCCTCGTGGTTATGTCCTTCCCGCCGCTGCCGCCCCCACGCACCACCGTCGCCACCGATGACCGCCGTCGTCGCCGGAATGGATAGCCAAGACCCTTCCGCCAACCCCGCCAGCCACCGCCGCCGGAAACCACCCCCGCGCCGTCGCCCGCGCCGAAAAAGAGGTTGGGGATGAAAAAGCTCCACCGGCCACAAGCACCGGCTCCAACCATGACAAAGGACACCGGGGTGGCGACTGCCTCTCCGGCGACGGTCGGCCGCCCTCCCACCGCTCTCGCTGACGGCAAGAGAGCTAGGAAACCGACGGCCGCGGCGTCGGCCCTCGCCGAGGAGGCCGCGAAGAAGAAGAAGGCCACTCCCCCCCCCCATCCACGTCCGGCGCCTCTTGCAGCGTCTCCGGCCACCCCTACGGCCACTGCTTCGGCGCGTCCGGCCGCCGCAGCCGGCAAGAAGGGTCACAACCGCCAAGTGCTCGACGAAATGCCAACAAGGTAAAAAAAGCTTCTTTTACATTTCGGCCGATGAATTTGACTGTGATTGTCAGTGGCCGATGATGATGGAGATTGTTGGTTTTGTTGTTGTAGTTTGGAGATGAACATGGCCGGATTCTTGGCGTCTTTGGAGTCTTCGGCTATGATGGGGCTAGATGATCTCAATTACGATTCGATTTGGGATCATTCGGAGGTGGCCGAAGAAGAGGTGTCCGAAGAGGAGATGGAAGAAGAGGAGGTGTCCGAAGAGGAGGAGGCCGATGAAGAACTCGAGAAGGTGACCGAAGCAAGCACGAAGACGTCAAGATCACGAACTCACAACTACAATCAAGTTGAAGATATTGCTCTATGCTATGCTTGGATGAACATCTCCATGGATGCAACGGTTGGAACGGATCAAACCAAGGCTATGTTTTGGGAGAGAATTGCGGAGTACCAGAACAACTCCGTGGAGGTGCAATCAATCCGTACACAAGGGTCTCTTGGGCATCGATGGGGCACCATTCACGACCAATGCAACCGATGGTCCGGTTGCATCAATCAAGTGAATCATGCACCACTGAACGATGTGCAAGTCATGGAGTATGGCTCGTACATCCAAGAACTCTTCAAGCATAGGAACAAGAAGTTCGGCCACAAGCCCTTCGCGTTGCATCGTTGATACAAAGAGCTTTGCAAAAACGAGAAGTGGATCAAGAGAGTTGCGGAGACCACTCCAAAGAGACCAAGGTTGAAGGCGGAGGAGCGTAGACTTCAACTTAAGGAGGAGAGGCTTCGTGATGCCAAGAAAGCCGAAGATCGTGCTATCATGTTCATGAATCCAACCACAACGGATGAAACAACAAGAAAGGATTGGGAGCTCACCAGTGGGGAGATCTTGACCCAAACGAAAGGCTCTCTTCGGAATGGTGGTGGTGGTGGTGGCGGCCGAGAGGATGGTGGTGGTGGTGGTGATGGTGGCCGAGAAGGTGGTGGTGGTGATGGTGGCCGAGAGGATGGTGGTGGTGATTTCTTCGGCGAGGACATTGTTTGAGTTGGTGCATGCCATTGGTTGGCCTCGATCCACAGCATACACATGCTATGTTTGTGGTGATTTTGGATCAAACTTTATGTTTGAAGTGATGCCTTTTGAATGAACTAGGCATGTTTCAATTTGAAAATCACGATGATGAAACTATATGCTTGTTAACAATTATGTTATGCATGTTTTAATTTGAATGTTTAATGATATATACTGTGAAGTGTTTGAAGTTCATGCGGCTAGGACACAAAACCTCTATGTAATTTTTTTTTACTCCACTAAATTTAGGGAGTCAGCTAGGTGCGGCCACCTATAGAGAAGTAAAAATTTACTCCACTAACTTTACTAGGCTGGATCCTTCTCTATTTTTTAGGAATCGGCTAGAGTTGCTCTAAGAGAGTGAAACACTGTGCTGGTCGTTGAATGCATGCGATTTGGCCGCTTGAAGTGTAAGCAAACATGACTAGTCTGATCTATGTTTCCATCCTGTTCCTGCCCAACCATTTGCATAGCCTGATTTTATCGCATCGTGGCACCTCGTCCCTCTGGCCAACGTCTTACTTTGATTCCCGACATGTACTACTTTTATTAGTTGTTCAGGTCTTTGTGTGAAGATACAAAATCGCATGGCGTGATCCACTTTGCTAGAAGAAATAAAACAAAGGTGTGACCCAACGACCACACGGGAGGTAGCAGATGATTTTCCCTACATTTAGACTCGCGACTACTGACGTGTCACCAGCCTTAAGACAGTGCACTGCTGCAGCGGCGGCTACCCAATTCTTCTCTGGAAATAAAGAAGAAGAAAAACTGATAGGACTCGCCTATATAAAGCAGCTCGTAACTAACGTCCACGCAATCGCAGATAGACAGGCCAACACCGAGATGGACGGCGATGCTACCGAGGGCAAGGAGCACTTTGTCCTAGTGCACGGCGCCGGCCACGGCGCCTGGTGCTGGTTCAGGCTCCTGCCCCTGCTCCTGGGCTCCGGCCACCGTGCCTCCTGCGTCGACCTCGCCGGGGCAGCCGGCAGCCGCGTCGACCCTGGCTCCGTCCGGTCATTCGACGAGTACACCGCGCCGCTCGTCGACCTCCTGTCCGCGCTGCCGGACGGCGAAAAGGTGACGACAGTAACCGTGTGCCAGTTTTTTTTAAGCTACCCGTTCATGCTGACGCGGTCTCAGGGGAACAAAGTATAGCTTTAAACTGCTTTATTTAGCGACTATTCTGCACCCGGGCTCATCTACACCCGGATGTGAACAGTAGAATAAAAAATAGCAAACAAATTCAAAAAATTTCAAATTTTTTTGTGGTGCAAGATGCTCATATGCGTGAGGTTCGTGCAAAATTTCAGCTTGTTTGGACATTCTAAGAGCTCGTGGTAAAAAAGACAAAATTCGGGTGTCCGAGAAACTTACAAAAAAGGCTTTCGTCCCGTTTTATATATAAAGGAAACCACCACATGCACAAGGTCCAACAAAGTTCACACCACACACACACACACAAAGGGTATCATAACACAAAGTACATGGGTTCTGCTGAGGGCACAGCTCAACAAGCCCTGAAAATAAAACAAAGGCGGGATCACCGCAAGCGAAGCTAATCCGGCTCTGGTGGTGGAGGAGGAAGCGGCGGCGCCAAGCGGAGAGCCATCGCGCGCAGGTCAGCAATGATGATGTTGATGGCGTCCCGATCCTGGTGGCGGCTAAGCGGCCGCCAAAGCTGCAAGTAGCCACACATTTTGAACGCCCGAGAAACTTTTGAAATCAACACTGTTCACACTGGATTTTGTCTTTTTTGCCATGAGCTCCTCAAATGTCCAAACAAGCTAAAATTTTGCAGGGACATCAAGCCTTTGAGAATCTTGCACGACGAAAAAATTCGGTTTTTTTTTTTGTTTTTTTTGCTATTATTTTAGATTTTACTGTTCACTTGGTGTAGATGAGCCTGCGCACCGAATTGAATTTTTGTTAAGAACTACTTTCAACACATATACTCCCTCCGATTCAAATTAATTGACGCGGCTTTAGTATCGGAGGGAATATATGTTTTATGATCACACTTATTTTGCTTTGCTCTTTTATTAGGAAACCACTTTCTATGACTTCCAACAGACTGGTGAGCCGCACAATGGGTACTTCCCTAAAAAAAACACTTCATAACAAGGCCGCTTGCCAATTCCGTCGAAATAAGAAATTGTGTACCTTTTGGAAATCATGATAGATGAAAAAGTGTGGTTTTGTGGGATATAAGTGTATAATATACTGAGAATCAAAGAAATCTACTCACAATAATAAGGAAATCTCGTGTTACTGATTGATACTAGCACAAACAACAAAACTAATGGTAGCATATTTCCTCAGGTGATTTTAGTTGGGCACAGTGCAGGAGGGCTAAGTGTGACCCATGCAATGCATTTATTCAGCAACAGGATTAAGCAGGCAATCTTCATAGCAGCAACCATGCTCCCATTTGGCTACCAAACGGAACAAGACATCAAAGATGTGACTGCTTGACTCTCTTATCATAAGCTCAGTTAAACTCTTATTATGTCCAGTTACAGTAGCAGCTACCATTAGTTCTTCCTTTTAAAGAATTTCAGCTGAAATTTAACAGGGCGTACCTGATTTATCCAAGCTCGGGGACGTGTATGACCTAGCATTTGGTCTTGGAATGGATCACCCGCCAACGAGTGTAGCACTGCGGCCAGAGTTCCAGCGCATGATCCTGTACCAGCAAAGCCCCCAAGAGGTTGGTTAATGGAATTGCAGCGCTGAATCATCTGTCGATGTGTTATATGCCATGGTCGCGGAGCTGTAACTGTAAGATGTTTGTTCAGGACTCTGCGCTTGCCTCCATCCTACTCCGTCCATGGCCTGCCGCCTTGAGCGCAGCCAGGTTTGGGAGAAGCGGCGGGGACAGCAGCGTGATCGACCAGGTGCGGCGCGTGTACATAACGACGGCAAAGGATTGCATGGTGAAGCCGGAGCAGCAAGAGGCCATGATTCGCCGGTGGCCACCGAGCAAGGTTGTGGCCATGGACACCGACCACAGCCCCTTCTTCTCCGCACCGGAGCGTCTCTTTCAGCTCATCGTCAAGTTACCGTGACCACTTGTACACCATGCATGCATGGTCTGGGTGACGCCTAGCTGCTCCTGCTCTTGTATTCTCCACTTCTCCAGTCTTCACTGTGTGATGTTACTTACATGCCAATTAAGTTATCAACAAGGCTATATTAAGTTCCAGATGTACGACGCATGAATATATCATGGTGCAAAACCAGAAATTAACACCGCAAAACATCCTCCGATAAGTTAGCACGTCCGTCAGGGCCAAATGCCAAACACGATGCAGGGAGGAGAGAAACCAGCTGGTCCACACGCTATATCCTGCCATTTTACATGCAAGACATGTAGAGAGCACCTGGCATGGCATCCATTTATAGTAGACCTCAATGGACGACCTGCTTGGTTTTGACATTTGGAACTGGCCGCACAAATGCAGTTGTCCCGGTGATTGGTACAGAGGTAATGATGTACCCAATAGGCAGATACTGAACGGGCATGGCAGGGGAGCATTTTGTGCTTGTTCATGGGGAAGGGCATGGAGGGTGGTGCTGGTTCAAGCTCCGGTGGCTCCTTGAGGGCTCCGGCTACCAGGTGACCTGCATAGACCTTGCTGGAGGCGGCGTAGACCCCACCGACCCCAACACTGTCCGGTCATTCGAGCAGTATGACAAGCCGCTCCTGGGCCTCATCTCCGCCTTGCCGGAGGGCGAGAAGGTAGGATCCTGCAGTATTGCTGCTAATTTATAAACTACTTATGGCCACAAAAGTGCGGAAGGTAGTTTGTTGCTTTGTTGTGAAGCTGCTTAGGGGCATGTGTTCAAAATGGTGAAGGGTTATAGGCGATTTCGTTTACCTTTCTAAACTCATTTTGATTGAATTTCAGGTGATTCTCATTGGGCATGGAATTGGAGGGCTGAGTGTGATTCACGCAATGCATGAATTCGTTGACAGAATTAAGCAAGCAATATTTGTGGCGGCTGCTATGCTGCCATTTGGACTTCAAACTGATGAAGATAAGAAAGATGTATGTTTTGTTCCTTACAAAAAAAATTCAGGCTTCACTTTATTTTGTCATGACGCACGGGCCACCTACTAAGTGCTGAGAATATGGCATAACTAACAAACATATACATAAGCACAAAAATGAAATCATTTGTATATATATAGCTCAAACAGAGATGATAAAAACCATGGTAAATATGATGAGCAATGCTAACCAGGCATTTAGAATATTTCCTAAGAATTCCAGCTTGTTCTCGTTGTCATCATTTGCATGATAGAAATGAAATAACAGGTTCAAGAATTCTTGGAAAAATTATAGAACAAATTCTACGTGTTGAAATTATTGAATAAGCTCTGTTGCAAATTTATTGCGTATCTTCCGGAAACTTCCATTTATAGTTAGATACTTAATATGTACGATTAATGACAGTTTATGTATATTAATGTGTAACAGGGCTTATCAAGTTTGCCTGAGAATGAGACCAAGTTGAAATTCGGTGCAGGAGCAGATCATCCTCCAACTACTGTCGCCTTGAGATTAGAATTCCAGCGCGATCGACTATCACAACAAAGCCCTGAGGAGGTATTATAATGCATGAGCCAATGTGCTCATGAAATCCACATCTTTATCAAATTGTACAGATTCTATCGCCATAATCTGAGCCCAGTATTATGAAATTTATTATAGCTATTTCCTGACTAGATATTGCTATCATTTACCATTCATGTTTCTTGAACAACCTTCTCAAGAACTAAACATCATACTACAATTAAGAGGTAATCAATGATCCGAATTTTACTTACACATGTTTTATGAAAAATCTTGTTCAGGACTCAATACTGGCTTCAATGCTGATGCGCCCATGGCCTGCGAGTGCTATTGGTACTGCAAGCTTTAAAGGAGATGATGAGAGATTGAATCGAATAAAGCGGGTTTTCATAAAGACACAGCGTGACCACATGCTGGACCCTCAGCAGCAAGATTCCATGATCAAGAAGTGGCCACCCAGCGAGGTTTTGGTCATAGATACAGACCACAGCCCCTTCTTCTCTGCACCAGAACAGCTCTTTAACCTAATAGTCAAATCTCTATGATGCAAATATGCAGATTACTGAACTCTCTATAGGGTTTGTTCAAATTCTTGTAACATGACATATACTAAGTATCCGAGTTAGGGTAACATCTTTGTGAAGCATGTTTCTCAGGGAATATTCAAGATAAATCTGGATAAATGGTTTAAGGGTGTAAGTAAAACTGGTTTAGGGTAAACATTACCCTTCAATTTGTAAGCAAGTAACTCAAATCAGGCCTACGTAATTCCCATTTTAGATAAGCTTACGTGTTATTCCAAAAGAAAAAGAAAAGGACTGGGTCAAAGGTGTTGAAGTGTATATGTGGATTGCCTAGCTCTTTCCACCAGTTCGGACTTTTGGTTGCGTTGGCTAGTGCATAAAGCTTAACATGGTATCGGAGTCTAAGGTCTTGAGTTCAAGTCCTGACTTTCGCAATTTATCCAAAAATTGCTGCTGCCTCCCTTTATGTCCACGTATAGGCCTTGAGTCTATTCATATGTTGACTTCCCGCGTCACACGTGAGAGGGGGTGTATATATGTATTGCCTAGCCCTTTCCATCAGTTCGGACTTTTGGTTGCGTTTAGTCTTTATCTTTTCTCAGAAACCAGCATTAGCCGCTGATATACAAAGCCAACCAAGCAGAATGTTTTACCTTGACTAAGCTTTGCAGTAACACTTTAATTGCTGATAAGCCATCAGAAGTTACTCTTTGATGGCCACTAGAGCACAGCCTCCTTGCCCCAGCTTACATACAGTGCCCCTCTTTTTCCCTTGCTGACCACGAATTCTGGCCCCTCACAAAACGAGATGACAAACTCAGCTATCCTATGCAGAGATTCAACCTTTCCTTTTCTAACGACATGGAGAATTTGCTTCATATAATTCACGATAGGAAATTAGGAATGCAGTCTCACATCATATAAGCTGTGGAAAATCGTGGAAAAATTTCATCGAAACTCATGGTGAGCGCATCTCACACTGTAAATCGTGGAAAATTTGTTGACGCCTAAGAATAGAACCTATCCAGCAAACTGTTTGATTGAACACAGCAACTCGACCACGCATTCGATCGAACAGGTGCCGTGCTACTGCCCTACACCACGGACAGCCACGAGCCTCAGCATGGTATAACTGCTCACCTGGCATGGAACACCTCCCTGGCGTCGTAGAGGAAGGCGCTATTGTCGAACGTGGAGGTCCGCGTCGGCGGGTGGCAGCGGCGGCCTCGTCGACGGCAGCAGTTGCTACATGCAGGCGGCGCCGCTCCACCATTCAGTGTTACTCTGCCGCTCTAATGTGAGACCACCGTGCGGGTCCCGCACCCTGACCGCTTAAACACACTTCGACGCTGACGGGTGGGCCTCACGTGGCAGGAACGGAAACACACCGCGAAGCTTTGGCTAATCCAACCCACAGAGACGGCGCGCATGGCGACCGCGGCGGCGGCGGCGGTGGCGTCGCTCCGGTACTTCCCCTCTTCCATCAGGAACCGCAGCTATCCCAGAACTATCGGCGGCGGTTGTGGCGGCGGCGCTGTGGTCACGTTTTCTCCGCGGCGGGGCCGCTGTGCCACGGCGGCCGTGGCCGCGCCTTCGCGGGAGGCGGAGCCGGCCTCCTCGCTCGGGGACCTCACCCGCGTAGACTTCCCCATCCTCGACCAGGTCTCCCCTGCCCATCTCCGGCTCATCTCGTTGTTTGGTTGTTCGTGCCATTCGAGTCCAATTTTGAATTTGATTAGTGAAATAGTATTTACACTCGCGCATCTAATTATGTTTGTTCCCAGTAAATTATCGGATCGTTCTTGATTGTGGCGCGTCTAGTTACTCCTGATTACAACATGTATGTAGTCCTGCTTTTGCTGCTGCCTAAAAATATTTCCATTTGTGCATAAGAGGGTCTATGCTTCACCGTACGGAGTTCCAACTCCTGTTCAAGGCGGTGTGTACGCAATTGGAGCGAGTGGCCATGGAGGGTTTTTTCCCAACATGGGTGGCAGCATAACCTCCGTATTGGCCCATCACCTCCTTCGACTTAGGCATAGTGACGGTCCTATTTGACTCTACTGGTGCCGATATGTCAACTTTTTATCTTCTTTCAGACTGTTTGTGTTTGGCTGTGTGCATTTTAGCTATACAGAGGCCGGGTGTTGCTCATCATGATTTGTATCCTCTTGATGCTACGTTATGAGTTAATAAAAGCACCCTTTATCGAAAAAAATGTTCATAAGAGAGATACTTTTAGCATATCACCGTGTGTGGTGCAGTTACCACTACGGATAAGCTGATATAAGTTTCACTCAGCTTTCTTTTGATTCGGTCATGCGTGTAAAAGATCCGTTTGTAGAGCCCTCCAGAACAAAGTTGTTTTATTCAATGTGGATTCAGTAACTGCAAAATTATTGTTGGTTTACATGTTGGATTCTTTCGTTATTACTATGTCGCAAACTTTAACCTTACTGTTTGTTATGTATACACTTTTGGCATTCGAGTGAGGTGGTTTTTATATCATTTCATCGGAACTTGCAGGAATTTGATGGTAACAAATTAGTTTACTTCGACAATGGTGCAACATCACAGAAACCCTCTCATGTGATGAAAGCCTTAGACGACTACTACCGATTTTATAATTCGAATGTTCACCGTGGCATTCATGCTCTCAGGTAATTTTTTGATTTGTCCTTTATGTCTTAATTGGGTGTTGTAAGTGTAAAATACCCACTAGTACCAGGAATTTGGATGCATGTTCTCTATCTCTAAGTGTGAGTAAAGCAAGGCTGTGGACCTGATGTAATATCTGGCTCTAGACCCCTAGAGGCGTTGAGCTGTGCAGGAGAAAACCTTTTTTTTTTTTGAGAAACAGAAGATTACCCTTTTACTCTCCTACTAGGAATATGGATGTGAATCACCACAGAACACCCCCTACAGCACAAAACTATTTTACATAATTACATTTCACTTTTCGCCTTGCACAATTTCTTCTGTGATTTCCCCCATATATGACTTGTCTGTTTTGTGAGGTATGGTAGTGCTCACATAATTTTTTTGTATTGGCGATGATGCTATAGGTGTCGAGTTTTGCGATATATGATGATCAACTGCATGCATAGAAAGATATAGCAGTTGATTTGCTTCATAGTATGTTATTGCTAGGCTGCTAGTTTTGTATCACTCAGTCAAGTAGGTTATCATATGCTTTTAGTGTTTGCGAGCTATGTGCATATGTATACATATGTTTTGCTCCTACTGACATGTTTTCTTCACTATCATCAGCGCAAAGGCTACTGATGCATATGAGAGTGCAAGAAGGAAAGTTGCAAATTTCGTCAATGCGGCTGATAGTAGAGAGATTATTTTTACTCGTAATGCTACAGAAGCTATCAATTTAGTAGCTTATTCATGGGGCCTATCTAACTTAAAACAAGGAGATGAGGTGAATCCTCCATCTTCCCCAGCTGATACTTCGTGCTCTACCTGCCAGTCATAACTTCTTTTTATGCTTCTACTTTGATGCATATCATGAATATTGTTCTTCAAACACTGTTTGACCTTTTTCATGTATTTATGCATCCCCATATTATTATGTTCCTCATCTCTTTCTAGCCTATTAATTGCTAGCTCTTCATATAGTGATTCATAACCTGCCGTTGTTCTAGATAAAATTGTTAAATTTATCTTATAAAAATTTCACCAAACATTGATTTTTATCATGATTCATAAAAATATGCAATTCGTTGTACACTTATTGATTGTAATTCGTCTGCTATTTCTGCCGAGCAGATTATTCTTACAGTTGCGGAGCATCATAGTGCGATTGTTCCTTGGCAATTTGTATCCCAAAAAACTGGTGCTGTCCTAAAGTATGTTGGGCTGACTAAAGAAGAGGTTCCAGACATTGAGCAGTTAAAAGGGCTTCTGTCAAGCAAGACAAAGATTGTTGTTGTCCATCATGTTTCAAACGTCCTGGGTAAGAAGGTTTTTCCTTTTCAATTATTTATTTATTTAAGGTTCATGGAAACTATAAACCCCCCCTACATGTATACCATTATGTGGCAAGTGTAAATGAGATGCCTTTCTTATTGAAAGGATATTAGAGCTAATGCAAGCCATGGACGTATGTGTCGAAGTGTGACGCAAAGATGGATGTCTATTGTGTGTAAGTGGTAGAGTAGAAATTAGTGTCAAAACATATCATAGTAAATAACAGAATGGCAACTCAATTAGCTGCATACACCTCTGCACTTTGTAGTTTTACTGTAGACGAGCATGGTAATTGTAGCATCTGACTTCATTCATTTATTTCCATTGTCTCATGATGATGAGTTACGAATTATGACAACAAAGGGTAGTTTTATGGCAAATGTTCAATGGTTGGATCCTGTCATTCTAACTTTATTCATGTTATCTCTGTCTTAGAGAGAATAATTACTGAGAACGACTATATTATATTCCTTCATCATTGCCAGGTTCAATGCTTCCTATTGAGGAGGTCGTATCATGTGCAAACAAAGTTGGAGCTAAAGTTCTTGTAGATGCTTGTCAAAGTGTTCCTCATATGCCAGTTGATGTTCAGAAGCTTGGTGCAGATTTTCTTGTTGCATCCTCGCATAAGGTTTGTGTTATCAATTATCTGCTAGCAACAAATTCATAGTCATTCCAGAACAGCAAAATGACCTTTACAAGTTATGGACTAAACTTCTCAGATGTGTGGCCCTACAGGCGTCGGATTCTTGCATGGAAAATTTGAGATCTTGTCATCTATGGAGCCTTTCTTAGGTAATATACTGTAATGCAGAAGCAATGTTCTCTACTTCGGAGTATAAATTAGTTAGTTAGGTCCTCTTGTTGAAACAGAGCCTTCCTATTTAAGAGAAAGATATTTATGTTTATAGTCTTAAAATAATAGTTTCTTTGTAGGTGGTGGTGAAATGATTGCAGATGTGTTCGAAGACAAATCTACATATGCTGAGCCGCCTTCTAGGTGAGGAAGCAAGTTCTCTTTGTTTTGATCTTTCTAGACTAATTCATATGTGTCACTGTACGCTATCAAATTTTGTGAACAAAGACAGTACAGAATTATACAATAGCGAGAATGATAAAACTTACTTCATGTAGAGTGGAATGTTACATGTATCTAGAATCACAGTCAATGATGATGTTTCGCAGGTTAGATATGTAGTGTAGCTGTTTAGGTATCCTTAAAGAACACCTCCACATGTGCTGTATACTGGCCTAGAGCCCCATGGAATACACATGTTATTCCTCCTAACAAGGTATGAGAAGAGGAATACACATGTTATTCCTCTTGATTGATCGATGTCATTTGCTTCCCCTCGCATGATCCTGGCAACTATCTCTTCCAGACCACCACCTCCATCTCACCTGCCTCTGCTGCCTTACTCTTTCATGCCGCCGCCTCTGCTCTCATTCCGAGCTGCTGTCACCACTTGTTTCCGTAGGACCGGGACAACAGCTCCTGCTCCTCTTGCAGCCTGCAGGGACGCAGCCACCCTGCAAGCACCTGCTCTTCCTGCAGGTACAATGCCGCTGCAGGGTCCTCTTCGCTGTCGATGGGGCCTTCTAGCTGACTGCTATTCCTCCTAATGTCTGTTGACTAGTTAATGAGAACTCACTCCTCGTGCCTTGTTATAGGAACTGATCAATTGCCAACTAAAAATGGAACAAGAATATCACAAGATAACTCGTACCAGAAATTCAGATAAGTGAAAAACATGATTCATCTATCTTAAAGCAACTAGCTAGAAAAGACATGTGTTACTACAGACTACAAAAAATTCATACGGGCGTGTTTATAGGACTAATTAGTTTGCTGAATTGCGGCGCTACTCAGTCTATCCCCACAAATTCATATTGGATCAGGGCCTTTTGCGAAATGAATTTAAGTGAGTGGTTAGCAATGCCATCTCAATCTTAACCGTTGGTAACAAATTGAATGGTTCGTGTGACCTTAGAGCAAACGCACCATCACCACCAACTGGTTTGTTTATAGGAGTAAAGATATGTTGCAATTTTAATTTGTTTCTACAGTTCCATTATACATTTTCTTCAAAAAGTTCCCTTGACAGTTGTTAAAATTTGTGTCTGCTTCACATTATTTGCTAGGGCAACTGAGAAAGGTCAACCTTATATTGCACTTAAGATTCGGATGCAGCGTTCTGCACCCGAGGTGAACAGTAAATTCGTTTAAAATAGTAAAAAATTCAAAGGATTTACTGTTCACCGGGTGCAGATGAGCCCAGGCACCGAATTGAATATCCGTTAAGATTCTATTTTTGTTGGATTCTAAGTTTTAACTGTAATGTGTTCTGAAAAGATTTGAGGCTGGAACTCCTGCAATTGGGGAAGCTATAGGATTGGGAGTTGCGATAGATTATCTGTCACACTTTGGCATGCAGAGGATCCACGAGTATGAGGTCAGTATAAATTCTTTCATTATTTTACCTCTTTTAATATGTATATTTTAGTCTCCGTGCCTATTGTTACGATTCTGCTTATTCTGCTCTCCAAAAAGGGTTGGAGAACTATCCCTATGTAGCGCCTCACCTGTCTTTTTCTGTCATCCAGAAAGAGTTGGGGTCATACCTTTATGAGAGCCTTCTCTCCATTCCAAATGTTCGTATCTATGGTCCGGCGCCTTCTGCAAGTGATCACCGTGCTCCTTTATGTTCTTTCAATGTTGAGAATGTTCATCCAACAGATATTGCCGAAATTCTTGATCTCCAGGTATGCTGATGTTTCAACCACCGAATCAGATGCAAATGCTAGTTCTGTTTTTTAGCAATAGTTGTACTGCTCCAATGCTAGCTCTGTGCTTCTCTATTAGATTCCATAAACGAAGTTTCCTTGGAATTTTGTAATTTTCCAGCATACATGTTTTCGGTATTACTCGTCTATCTAGGAGCTGCTCTTAATCAGCTATGTTGCTTAATTTCAACTGCAGTCTAAATGAGGGTAGAATTCTAGGTCTGTTTACATCATATAACATATGGTTCTTAACATTAGGTATAAATTTTTTGTGAGGCAAGTACCAGGCATAGTGAGAGATCTCATTTTCCAGAGGTATCAGTTGCCCCTTGTTGACATAGAAAAAGAACTGCTGACGATAGATTGTTTGGTCAAATTGCTGTCTTGTTGTGATGGATTTTGTAAAATATGTCCGCTAGTACTAGCAATATGGAACTGATATATGCTGACTATTTTGTTTCAGCATGGTGTAGCGATTCGGTCAGGGCATCATTGTGCACAGATTTTGCATCGCACCCTTGGTATCAATGCGAGCGCCCGTGCTAGTCTTCACTTTTACAACACAAAAGAGGAGGTGGATGTCTTCATCCATGGGCTAAAAGCTACCATTGATTTCCTTACTTCCCAACACTAGTGCAGTTCAGTTAGCAAACATTAGCTTCCTTGTTGTCTTTTATTAGTTGATGTGCGGCATAGATAACCTACCTGCTCAAACTGCCTGGTGTCTTTCAGCTTTTTCGTGTCAATCATGCACGGGCAAGTTTATCTAGTACTCTTCCGCTCCGGAAGTTTCGAGATAAGTATTGTTGGCGGGTGGCTCAGTTTATTTCCTATATATAAACTGTATTATACCTGGACCGTTGGCCAGTTCATCTGTAATTTACGATCTGTCAATAACTTCATAACAGTGAGCACGTTGCATTGAGGCCAGCACTTTGCACATTTTGTAATAATAAGAGACTAAATTCCTATATATAAACTGTATTATACCTGGACCGTTGGCCAGTTCATCTGTAATTTACGATCTGTCAATAACTTCATAACAGTGAGCACGTTGCATTGAGGCCAGCACTTTGCACATTTTGTAATAATAAGAGACTAAATAAAGTTTCGTTTTACTAGTCCATCTCGGCCTCAAGAAATAACAGGTGAGTTTGCACGATTTATAGTGCTGTTGACCTTGTGGTTTGATATTTTGCAAGCTTCCTCTGTTACTCGATTGAAAGCAACACTGGCATGTACGTAGTACTCTTAAGTAGTGATCTACACGCTCTTATATTTCTTTATGGAGGGAGTACTTGGCAGCTGTTCCCTTTGGACGCTGCGTACAACCTGAAGAGGTAAAAGAAACGGCTTGCTCTTGGTTTCTGCATCTTGTTTCGGCAGAAATGCCTTCAGTTTGGATATTAGGATGGCATTTGTTGCCATTGAAGCCCATGACTTCTCTCTCCTTTTTAAGGTTCTGATGTTTTCTTTGTAACCTATGGTCACAAAACAAAATAATGTGAGGTACGTAGTCATTGTTTACTTAGATCCATTTGTGGCACAAATCCTAAATACGGAAGACCAAATTGCAAAGATCCATGCAGCTTTTGACTCGGGCGCAGCATAGTGCACCTGCATGCGTCCTCTCTTTTTTATCCTCTCTTCCTGCCTCTAATGATTTCAGGAGCTTTTCTTCTTGATCAGTCTCCTGTCTCCCGGTTTGTGGAGGCTCGGTTGGTGGTGCATGATACCGATGACGGACACTCATAGGTCGGGTGCAGTTTCAGGGATCTGTGTCCTGATTCTTGGCCGGCCGATGCATGCACGCGTACGTTCCCTTTTCCTCATCCGTTCGTTCCATCGACATCCAGAATAAAGTGATTACATGTTGTGGTCGATTGGATCCCATTCACCTGTGCCGGATCTGGGCAGTGCCAAAAGGAGGGGTCTGCGTGCATCACGAAACGGGAATTGATGATCTGTGGGGTATCCAAACTGACGAGCCTGTGTGTAACAGTGTCAAAAGAAATGCCAGATCTGTGGCAGTGTCCACGTACTTGCATCTTCAAATGACTCCCAGTTTGTTCAAGGGCAGCAGCGGTTGTGCCCCATATCTGAATCATCAAATTCATACAAACTCATGCAACATCGATTAACACACCTAAAAACAGCAGTAATGGATACATAGCAAATTCATACATAGACATGGCAAGTTCATACACATATAAAGTAGGATAAGGCGTGGACGGCAAGTTCATACGACAAACGATGGGGAAGACTAGATACGAGGACTAAATAGGATAGATAGGACGATGATGTTCGCCGCTTCGCCTCGCCCTTGTCATCTTCAGAGCGACAATAGGACATCACAAAGACGGCATACGGGTTGTCATCCGAGGGGCCGTCGGAGTCGGAGGCGGTGGTCGACGAGTCAGGGGGGGGGAGGGAGCCCGACGAGGCATCGGGTGGCACGTGCCTTCTCCGCAACGAGGTGACGGGCTCTAGCGGCGGCCGCTTGCTCAACTGCGACCCGCTCAGACTCCTCGATGCCCTGCCGCGTTGCCTTCGCATTCTTGTGGCGGCGGCGACGTCGTCCGTTTCTGCGGTGATCAACGACTGATGGAGGATGTCGTGGAGGATCCAGTCCTCGTCGGAGTCGAAGGGCAGGAGAAAATCGGAGCGCTTGCCTCGTGTGGCGAGCTACCTGTGCCTCGGACTTCGAGAGCCGCCGCAGGCTCGGAGGACGCGACACGAGCACCCAACGGTTGCCTGAGAGTGCGGGCTGGCGGTGACAGCCCGGAGCTGCAAGAGCCTCGCCGGGCCATCGAGGACGGCGCGAACCTCAACATGCCATGGCTGCACTCACCTCACCGGGTTGCAGAGTTGTATGATAGTATGTGTAGTATAGTAGTATGCCATATGTAGGTGTGCTAGTGTGTTGAAGTTCATGATCAGTCAATGCTAGTTTGCTAGATGTGCTAGCGTGTTGAGCTTGAAGATTGATCCATGTGTAGTATGCATTGTTTTTGTTCAATAGTCCTGACGCTGACTATTGTAGGACACGAACACCTAAGACCTTAGTCAGGCGATGTTCTGCAACCATCTTTAGTGGTGGCGATGCATGTGCCAGCTACTAAGGTGGCCACTAAGGCGACAAAGGTAGCGATTAGGGGTTGTGGGAAGGAGAACACAATGAAATGACAGTCTTTCCTGTCCAGGTTCGTGCTTAACAAGATATGTGGGATCATTGCCAATGGGGTTAGGACTGACAAGGGCTTCAAGGAGGTGCACCTCAATGCTGTTGCCAAGCAGGTCTTTGAGTTATGTGGCAAAGATGTGACCTCAACCCAGGTCTACAATCAGCCCAGGAAGTGGACAGCTAGATGGATCCAAGTGTCCAAGCTCAAAGACCTTAGTGGCGCATAATGGGATTAGGACATTCACGATCTTGTTGGAGGAAGAGCACTACCAAGGCCACATCGCGGTTAGCTAATTAACATACCACTTGTTTCCCTTGTTTTCCTGCTCTAACATGCCAATCATAGCTAACATCACCATGTTTCTTTCTTAGGACCACCCCAAGGACGTTGAGTTCCTCAACACTCCCATCTAGAACTACCCTCAGATGCATACTATCTTCTCCTGTGGTCTAGCTACCGGCAAGCATACCATGGCTCTAGGTTCACCTATGCCTGAGTATCTAGACACCTAGGAGTTAGAGACCATCATCCTTGATGGAAGATCACTATCGTGCTCATGAGAGGAAGAGGAAGAGTTTCAACTTGATGGAGGAGGAGCTTAGCGTCTTTAATAGCATGACCGATGCAGTGAAGGAGGTGACATCCGCCATCAGGAAGAGCAAACCTATCGATGTCCACCCTTCCCTCTACAACACTATCATGGACCAGAGTGGCTTCAGCCAGGAGGCTTTGGCGGTGACTCTTAGCCACGTGCTGGACAACAGGGCGCAGGGTCTTGAGTTTGTTGGGATGGAAGCACATCATAGGGTCTTGTGGCTTAGGACCTGGCTGGGCAATCACTACTTCCAGTGCTATGGTCTGGTGGTGTTTGGCGGCGTGCATCATGATGATGATGATGTACATTTTATGGTAGCCAGGTCTCTAAGACACACAGTGGTCTATATATTTTGTTGAGGTCGTATATACTAACCCCTCATGTTGATGGTGAACTTCTAGTGGTAGGATTACCCCCCCCCCCCCATTTGGATGTGGTGGTAGGATGGCACCATAGTAGTTAGGACAAACCTATGCTACTTTTCGGGTATATGATCATGCATGCCTATGTTGCTTCTCTTTCATATGTTGGATTGCTTTGCACGTTGTTTGAATTGTTGATCTTCTGTCTTAGTAGATGAACTGATATGTGGTGTACTCGGGAGGGTTCCGGGAGTTTATGGTCCATGAGAGACATGCCATGAACAAGTGAACGGTTACAAAGACAACTGTTGAAAAAGGATTTAAGAGTAGGCAGGAGGCAAAGGATGACTACTCTAAGTTCATGCTCAAAGAGAAGAGCTATCCTGAAGTAGACAAGGGTGCAAGTCGGATAGGGTTGTGTGGGATGAAGAACTTGGTAATCTTCATCCACTTCATCGTCATTGTGGTGTTACTTTTATCCTGTGATCGTATGTTACATGCAATGAGCAATGGTTAGGGAGGTGGTAGATGGTAAGCTGATCACATAGGGGTACAAGGTTACTACATCGAGCCGAACGTGTGCAACCAAACGTTGTGTAGTGCATGAGCCCAGTCAAAAATCATGAAATGCGGGCAACAAAACGTTGGGGGAAGTTGCTACCCTAATGCAGGCAACCAAACATACTCCAGAACATGACCTAGAGCCTGTTTTTACTTAGCCAAGCTGAACTGAGTCACAAATGCAGGGAGGCAGAAAATGATGCACGCAACCAAATAGACCCTTGGTTATGTTATAAAGCAACATGTATGACACGACACAACACTCCATTGATAGAGGAATGGACAGTGATCCATGCCACATAAGCATTCCATGAATAGCTGGAGAATCCCGAGGGTGCC
Source organism: Elymus sibiricus (assembly GCA_039707655.1). Classification (NCBI taxonomy): domain Eukaryota; kingdom Viridiplantae; phylum Streptophyta; class Magnoliopsida; order Poales; family Poaceae; genus Elymus; species Elymus sibiricus. The sequence continues at coordinate 111,955,778 of CM077670.1, forward strand.
CTACACATGGTACAACACGTCGAGAACGTATCCTGTGAAATAGGCTAATGATGAGATGGAAATCTGAGGGATGTGGTTTGGCTAGAAGGTGGACTGTTGGGACATTTGCAAAATTGTCCTTCTGGTTTTTTGAATTTAACCGACACTCCATGTCTTATTCTCCCATCAATAAATATGTATGTTTATTTTTTGTGTCTAGATACAAAAGGGTTATATATTTTTAACCAAATGTCTGATTTTGGATCAGTTTTGGCTATAGTATTTGTTTCGATGAGATCTTTGGAACAAGACCAATATTGGATACATTTTATTATTTGACTAGGAACTTATAAATGTTGCGGTCAAGTTCCAAAGCGAAAAATAGAAAATATATGGTTAAATCAAATCTAAATTAGTCTTGTTTCGAACATCTCATCAAAATAAAGATGATGATCAAATCATATCTAAATTCGGATATATGGTCATTCCTGTGTTTAAAGAAATAAATTACAAATATGCATTTAATGATGAGAGAGGGAAATGGTGGAGTGCGGGTTGATTTTGATAATGTGTGAGGGCTTTTGTTGCTAAGGTGCCAACAATCCATTTACTATCTAGACTGCATCTGTCAAATATCCATCCAATGGTCCAGAATAGCTTGTTGCATCCGGTGCATAGATTCCTTCGGTGCACTGGATATGTTCTCACAACACGCCATCATCCACCAACGGATGCTCCCTAGTCACAGCTAATCAACAAACAATCGCCATGGTGCAAGGCGTGAACGGAGACGGGGGAGGGTCTTCCCCAAGCCGGGCACCTATCATGACACCACCAAGAGGCGATATCCTGAAATGCTATGCCATTGCCAACTTCAACTATTGAGACTCCATGAACAATACCCATGCGAGGTGGGGAACGGCACCGCCGCCGCCATTTTCTCATCTGGTCTTTGCTGTCGGTGACCCTTAACGATGGTGAGGGAGGGAAAATGTGAAAGAAAAATGATAGACATGTAATTGGATCGTCCTAGCCTCCTAGGAGATGATGTTGTGACGGGGAATGATGTTTCGGTGCTAGGGAGCATCTGCTTGGAAAGCAAATCAAATATCTTTTAGAAATGGCTTCAAAGGCGCACAAATTTTCAGGTGTGTGTAAAATCTCGTGGTGATTTGGCATCGAAGTTGTGGACAAAAATAATCGTCATTTTGAGAAAGGTTCAATTCTTTTGTTTTTGGAACAATGATTTTGTTTTCTCTGTCCCGAGCTCCTCCAATGTCAAATCACCATGAAATTTTGCACACCCTTAGAAAAAATAATCATCTTTGATGCGCAAAAATTTTAGAATTTTTTATTTTTTGTTGCTATTTTTTCTTTCTGATTTTACTGTTTACTTGGGAGCGTCTGTACTCGTGATCAGTGATGGATTACTATTGTGATGGTCCACTTTTACGAGTCTGCAGAGATACACAATCAATGATATCGACATTAACATACTAAAATAAAAATATAAGAAACCTCACTCTATCGCTGTCTAAATATTGTGTATATTGGAATTTTTTCAAAGTTAAACTTTATGATTTTTGATCAAGTTTATAGAAAAAATATGAACATTTATGATACTAAATATATGGGAAATGACCTTTGATTCCCGGGTGTATCTACATCTGATATGGGAAAAAATTAATAATTAAAATAAAAGTAAATAAAGTTTAGAAGTTTTTTTTAGAATAAACTTGACTTTCTTTCGCACTAGTATATAAATTTTCATGAATAAAAAACCAGTGTTGACTTTAGAAGAAAAAAAACAAATTTTATTGCTATTACAAGTCCTATTCACACTATTTTGGCCGATTTTTTTTTTGAAATGAAGTCAACAGGTGTTTTTATTTTTGTGGATTTTTTACAAGTACAATGAAAGGTCAAGTTTATTTCAAAACTATTTTAAGATGTTTTTGACTTTTTATTTAGTTACTATTTTTTTCATACATGGTGTATATACTCCCATAGATCAAATGTTCCTGTCCCTAAATATATGTCTTACAAAAATATTTTTCATGTTAATCTGTATTGTAAACGTTAATTTTTTTCCAACTTGTTCATTTTTTTTACTTAGGACAAACTTTTTTTGCGAGAAAAGATCTTTTCATCGTGCCATGGCAGTACAAAGAACACAAAAATTATATCCATGTCTATACAACACCTAGTGACGACTAAAGCACTGAAGAGAGCCGAAGGCGCGCCGTGGTCATCGTCCCTCCCTCACCGAAGCCAGGCCAAACTTGTTGTAGCAGACAGTCAAGAAGTCATCGTGCTAAGACCCCATAGCACTAGCGCACCAGAACAGCAACCGTCGTCGATCAAGAGAAGTATAGATCAAAAGAATCCAATCTGTAGACACGTGAACAAAGACGAACAAAGCCATGATCCAAACAGATTCACCAAAGACCAGCACCGACCGAATCATGCAAGATTCATCGGAGACACGCCTCCACAAGCCCTCCGACAATGCTAGACGCATCACCGGAACGGGGACTAGGCGAGGAGAACTTTATTCCATCTTCAGGAAACCGCCAATGCCTCATCTTTCTGAGCGGGGCACAAACTCTAAACAAACTTATAAAAACACCTAAAAACGGAGCAAGATCCCTCTGGCTGGCATGGGCCAGGGTCCACCGCGCCTCCATGGCCCTAGGGCCACCGAAGACGAGTTGGAACGATGGCAGCACCGGCGGGTGGCAAAGGAACCCTAGGCTTGGAAAGGACCTTGTTTGCAGTGGCGAATCTACTAGAGGGCTTTAACATGCTTGAGCCCCCCTCCAACACTGCAATTTTTCTTTTACTACTAGTCTCAAGGCCCAGTGCAGCCATTTGCCAGCCCAGCCCAATATATGTTCGCATGACACAGGCAGCTCAGCCTCCCCTCTATTTTTTTCTAGATTCACCACTGCTTGTTTGCACTATATTTTATATTTTGAAAAGGAGGTAGTATATATAAAACGACGGAGGAGATGATTTCCGATACACGTTTCTGTGGTCGGAGTGTGTAGCAGTCGAGGTGTTTTGAAGGCAAAAACGACAAAATTGACTTGAGGACAAAAAGAATTCACAAACTGAACTATGTTTGAATTTTTTTTCACCCAACTGACCCTTTTGTGCAGCGCCCGACAGTCAGGCGCTGCACTCCACTGTGCAACGCCTAACTCTCAGGCGCTGCACACCTTGCTAGCGTGGTACCCCTGGCCCAGGCCCTGCCCCACACCCAGCCTGTGCAGCGCCTAGCCAACAGGCGCCACACATGAGATGTGCAGCGCATGATAGCTAGGCGCCACACTTGTAATGTGCAGCGCCTAGCCGTTAGGCGCTGCACATTCTGTTACATGTAGGCTGGTCCCCCCTCCCCCCCTCCCACACACACCCCCAACCCCCAACACCTCTCCCCCCTCTCTCTCCCTCTCAAATCCTTCTCCAAATCTTCCAAATCTGAAGATTTTCTCCGTGGATTTCCAACTCAATCCCTCCCTGAAGGTAATCTCCTCCGATCCCCTCGTTTTCATCCAAAAAATGCTCACATTTGCTCATTTGTTGCTAGTTTGGGGAAACCCTAGTTTTTTATGGATGTTGAAATTTGTATGGAGATATGAGATGTTTGTTTGCCAATTTGCTAGGGTTAGGCTTCTTAGTATGTTAGGGTTAGGGTTATGGGTGTTGTTATGTTGGGGTTAGGGTTAGGGTTGTTAGTATGTTAGGGTTATGCTTATGGTTATTGTTTAGTTGGGGTTAGGGTTATTGTTTCATATACATGTTAGGGCTTTTTATTTTGTGTTAATCTTCGGATGAGTACTTATGGAATGTATGTTACGTTGTGTTGTTTTAATTATTCTAGGGATGGGAAGAACATGTGTTTATGTTCATCATGTGGACAAAGACGCCTTTTTGAAAGGCAATATTGAACCGGACCCGGATGAGCTTGACATGGTGTTTGAGAGTACTCCTAGCTATGCCGAGATCTTGGAACAAGTTAGGAAAGATTTGAATTGGATGGACCCAAGTGATATCGTTGAGTTGGAGGGAAGGCATAATGTGGGTTTTGGAATGCACATCCGTTGGAAGACCATGCGTGTGAACTCCAAGCAACGTTGGGTTGCATACAAGGAGACAGTGGCCGAATCACTAGACAAGGCTCTTGAGTTATTTGCTACGAAGAAGGTTGAGTCTAGTTTGCATTTGGACTTGAACCGGAACGCCTCCCCGTTGGTTGCTAGTAGTCCCCCACCCATGAAGCAAGATGAAATGAGTGAACCTCCTTTGACTCAACAAGTGAGGCCACCATTGAGCCCGATTTCAAACAACAAAAATGAAGCTTTGCAAGAGGAGAATGATGAGTATGAGGACGATGACAATGAAGTTGATCTCCATGACAACAATGTGGGTGATCTCGGCAAATATCATGTGCAAGAGACAATGGACCATTCCATCCCTTATTCCCGTGGCTATGCATCGGAGTGGGATGACGAAGGTCCCGATGAAGAAGTTGATGAGGAGGGGTTCACGGTGAAGGAGGCTGAAGCTTTCGAGAAGGTATTCGTGCGGGATTATCGGACACCATTGTTCAAGGATGTTAGTCACGCGGATGAAGCCGTGGTGGACGGCGGCAAAGGTGTATGTCTTGGATTTAGGCCATCTTCTCACCGGGATTTGGAAGACGTCAAGAACCGGATTTCAACCGGGTCGAAATTCGGAACCTTGTTGGAATTGAAGACGTGGCTGGACAACTACTCGGTCACGCATTATAGTCCACACAAGGTGGTTCACTCCGACGTCAATGTGCGTTACACGGTTGCATGTGAGGCTGACCGATGTCCATGGATTGTGCGTGCAAGACCATGGAAAGGAGGGCCCACTTGGCACGTTGTTAGTTGTGTACCAAGTCACATGTGCCGAGGCAAGAAGGTGGATGGCAAGATTGTGTCCCAAGACCATAGAAAACTCACGTCCGAGTTCATCGCTTACAGGCTTTCCAACACAATATCCACACTTCCAATCATGAGCATTCAGAGCGTCATGGACCTTGTGAAAGCCATCTTTCATTACAAGGTGAAATACGGCAAGGCATGGAAGGCGAAGCAAGCCGCATTCAAGATGTTGTATGGTAATTGGGATGAAGCATATAACCGAATCCCTAGGTTGTTGTTAGCTATGGTTGCCACTAACTCGGGCATGGTTCATGTGGTCGAGCCTCATGGGCAAAAAACAACGATTCACGACGGAAGGACCGTGCGAGTATTTGGCCGTGCATTTTGGGCGTTCGAGCAATGCGTGAGGGCTTTTGAACACTGTCGGCTGGTCATTGCCGTTGATGGCACGTTCTTGACCGGACAATACAAGGGCACCTTGTTGGTTGCAATAGCAAGTGATGCCAATAACCGGGTGTTGCCTTTGGCTTTTGCTTTGGTTGAGGTGGAGAACAATGATAACTGGGAGTGGTTCTTGCGTCTTTTGAGAACCAAGGTATTACCGGCTCAAAGGAAAATTTGTGTCATATCGGATCGCCATCAAGGAATTCTTAACGCGGTGGACATTGACATTCCCGGGCATGCTCCATTGCACCATCGATGGTGCATGAGGCACTTTTGTTCAAACTTCTATAGGGCATGTGGCCTTAAGGAGTTGGCCGATGATCTTCAAGATTGTTGTCTCGCTTTCTCCGACAAGCGGTTCGCCAACTTGTACAACAAATTGCTCACACACAAAAAACTTGATCCCGGGGGTCTTGACTTTCTCAATACGAACATTGAAGAAAGGAATAAGTGGGCACGTGCTTTTGATGAAGATGGCCGGAGGTATGGTCAAATGACAAGCAACATGGCCGAATGCTTCAATAGGGTGCTCAAGGGTGTACGTGCATTACCCGTGACGGCAATAGTTCAATACACATTCGACAAGATGAATGCGTACTTTCTAAAGCACTCAATGGAAATGGATAAGCAGATTGCGGGTGAGAACAAGAAGAAGTACAAGTACAAGTTCACCAAAGGTTGATGAATGGTTGGAATTTCAATCATGGAAGGCGGACTCCCAAGAAGCTATATTATATAACGACGACGATTGGTTGTTCGAAGTGAAAGAGCCAGGAGGAACCACAAACGATGGCCGCCAACACGGAGGACGGGCTTTCAAGGTCTCCCTAACACGGTGTGATTGCTCTTGCCAGAGGCCATTGTTGCTTCATCTCCCATGCCCGCACTTGTATACCGCAGCTCGCGTTAGGAGTGTGGACGTCAATCACCCGCTCACCGTGAGGGAGTCCGAGTTCTCAATCATGACGGTTAAGAATACATGGGCTCCCCGATTTCACCCATACTTCGACCAATCACAATGGCCGGAGTACCATGGAGTTCAACTATGGCCCGATCCGGAATTGAAGGTCGTTAAATGGGGAAGACGTAAGACAAAGCGTTTTAGAGGTGACATGGACGGATGGGGCCATGGTGGCGGTCGAGAATCGGGCAACGGCCAATTCCAAGAGCCTCGTGAGAGATCCCGTTGTGGTGACTGCAAAGGTGGGGGACACAACACAAGAACTTGTACCAAACCAAGAAAGAGATCAAAGAAAAATGATGCAAGCACAAGCCAACAAGGAGATACACAAGTTCCTAGCCAGCGAGGGCCAAGCCAAGCAAATAGTAGTGAACATGGTCATACGCAACAAGGGCCAAGCCAAGCAAGTGGTAGCCAACCAAGTGCTAGTCAACAAGTGCCAAACCAACCAAGAAAGAGATCAAAGAAAAATGATGCAAGCACAAGCCAACAAGGAGATACACAAGTTCCTAGCCAACGAGGGCCACGCAAAGCAAATAGTAGTGAACATGGTCATACGCAACAAGGGCCAAGCCAAGCGAGTGGTAGCCAACCAAGTGCTAGTCAACAAGTGCCAAACCAACCAAGTAGTAGCCGACAAGGGGCAAGCCAACGAGGAACTAGGCAACAAAGAGGGAGGCAACTAGGTCTTACAAGAGGCCGTGGTGGTGGTAGAGGCCGTGGTGGTGGTCTTGGACTTGGTGGTGGTAGAGGCCGTGGTGGTGGACTTGACCTTGGTGGTGGTCTCGGCCAAGGTGGTGGTAGAGGAATGTTTGGATACCTAGATGGACCTTTTCCGTACATGGCTTACTACCTATTTTGTTGCAGTATACATGTTTTTCATACTTTGTTCTTGTCCTTACTAACTATTATTTTGCAATTTACATGTTTTTTAATATGTTCTTCTTGTCCTTACTAACTATTATGTTCTAATTTTTATAGGTATGGCGGCTTCTCAACCCAACAAACCAACAATGAAGGGGGTGGAGGAGAAGGATGGGGAAGGTGAGATGGCGGGGTGGTGGGAGAAGGCTGCGAGGAAGCTGAGAGAGGAGGATGCAGCCGCACTAGAGAAGAAGAAGCAACATGAGTTCAAAGAGAAGATGAAGGAAAAAAGAGAGAGGGATATTTGAGGAGATCACGAGGAGGGACAAGTTGAGGATTGCATGTGAGAAGGCAGCTGCGCAACGTCAAAAGGATTTTGAAGAAAAATGCAAGAAACTTTGGGCTTTTGAGAAGGAAAAGAAAGAGAGGGAGCATAAGCTATTCATAGAGAAGGTGGTTCATGAGTCTCATCTCATAAGGAAAAGGGAGAAGGAAGAAGAAGAGGAGAGGAAGAAGAAAAAGGGAAAGGGACCTTGCTCGACACAATAGAGCAATGTGACCTTGTTGTCTACTACGCTATGATCTTCGATTTGGTTGTCGACCAAAGTTTGTAGTATTATGTGCTATCACTCTTCTATGTGTACTTCCATGTCCGCCAACCTCCTCTATGTGTTCTAGTATGTCCTATGGACTCCTCCATGTGCTATGACTCTTGTAAGTCTACTACGATGTGCTATGACTCCTCTATGTCTACTAATATGTGGTATGGACTACTCTATGTGTATTTGTACTATGTGTTGTGGACTAATCTATGTGTATTTGTGCTATGTGCTTCTTGATATAGGATTTGAATCTGAAAATGTATTTTTTTCCAGTTTTCTAAAAAAGCCAACTGTGCAGCGCCTGAGAGCTGGGCGCTGCACTAAACAGTGTGACGCCTAGGGGACAGGCGTCACACTGTTTAGTGCGGCGCCTGACGCAAAGGCGTTGCACACACACTTAGACAATTTTTTGGAGGAAAACCTACTGGAACCTATCTGTTGCTGATATCCAGATGTGCAACGCCTAGGTGTCAAGCGCTGCACTACACAGTGTGACGCCTGACACCTAGGCGTTGCACATCTGGATATCAGCAACAAAAAGGTTCCTGTAGGTTTTCCAACAATTTTTTGGTACTTTGTTCGATGCATGTGCTTGATACTATTATGTCTGTAATTGTGAGCTACTTCATATGATTGATCATACTATGCCTCTTGTGATGATCAATGCTTATCTTTATCATTTTCCTGTATGATCATTCATTTGTGTTGGTGATGCGTGCCTATTATTCCACTCATATCATTTTGCGCGCTCCACCAAGTTGTATGTGACATGGAAGAGTGACCCATGAGCCTAATCAATTGTGCATTTGCATTCAAACGCAGACTTTTGATAATGCACAAATTTAGGGGAGCTCTTGCTTATCACATACTTCTCAAAGCGACGATGCATTCCAATCATTTAATCATTTGTCGAAGCTTTGATCTATATGTTGTCATCAATTACCAAAAAGGGGGAGATTGAAAGCACATTGCTCCCTTGGTGGTTTTGGTAATTCATAACAACATATATCTCATTGAACTAATGTCCATTCAAGTTAAAGATTTCAGGATGTTCAATGATTGGCATGGCATGGACTAGAGATGTGGACCCCTCAAAATGCTAAGGACAAGAATTGGCAAAAGATCAAGACTCTACATTTTTGGTTTAGTGATCCAAGATCACATTGAGTCCATAGGAAAGCCAATACTATTAAAAGGGGATGAGGTGTTGCTTAATGGTCTTTTTGCTCAAGTGATTAGTGACAGTACTCCTAAACCCTCAACCACTCTCTCTACCCAAAGATGTCCAAAACCTACATTCCAACTCGGCCCCACCGAAATTTCCTATCCAGAGCCACCGAGTTCATCTAGACCTAGCCACTGCCAAAACCCTAACAAATCGGATCCACCGAAATGGATCTCGGTCTCACCGAGATGGCCTTGCCAAGTCTCTATAATTGTTTGCACTTACTTCAGTCCCACCGAGTTTTGCAAATCGGTCTCACCGAGATGGCTTGCCAACTCTCTGTTGCCTTATTGCTTCACTTCGGTCCTACCGAGTTGATGCAATCGGTGCCACCGAGATGAGGTTTGCCCTAGCCATTGCACTTCGGTCCATCCGAGTTGTTCCTATCGGTCCCACCAAGATTCCTAACATTCATATCTTTTACACAGTTCGGTGCTACCGAGATTATGGTTTCGGTGCCACCGAGTTGGGTCAAAAGTGTGTAACGGTTGGATTTTGTGTGGAGGCTATATATACCCCTCCACCACCTCCTTCTCAGGAGAGAGAGAGCAATCAGAACGTGCCTACACATCCACTACACAGTTTCTGAGAGAGAACCACCTACTCATGTGTTGAGATCAAGAGATTCCATTCCTACCATTTGAACCTTGATTTCTAGCCTTTCCCAAGTTGCTTTCCACTCAAATCCTTCTTCCACCATAGCCAAATCTGTGAGGAGTTGTTTGAGTGTTGGGAAGACTATCATTTGAAGCACAAGAGCAAGGAGTTCATCAACAACACACCATCTATTACCTTTTGGAGAGTGGTGTCTCCTAGATTGGTTAGGTGTCACTTGGGAGCCTCCGACATGATGTGGAGTTGAACCAAGGAGTTTGTAAGGCCAAGGAGATCGCTTGCTTTGTGAAGATCTACCCCGAGTGAGGCTAGTACTTCGTGGACGTAGCCATGGTGGGATAGACAAGGTTGCTTCTTCGTGGACCCTTTGTGGGTGGAGCCCTCCGTGGACTCGCGCAGCCGTTACCCTTCGTGGGTTGAAGTCTCCATCAACATGGACGTACGATAGCACCACCTATCGGAACCACGCCAAAAACCACCATGTCTTCATTGCGTTTGAAATCTCTAATCCCCTCCTTTACTTACATATGCAATTGTTTACTTTCCGCTGCCACACTCTTAGAATTTCATGTGTAGGGTGATGCTTGACTTGTATCTTTGCTAAAATCTGCCTACAACTAAAATTGGGAAAAGGTTAGGTTTTTAGTTGTTCAAGTAGTCTAATCACCCCCCTCTAGACATACTTTCGATCCTATAAGTGGTATCAGAGCTTTGGTCTCCGTAAGCCTTGATTTCCATAGCTTTGGTGATCATAGACTTGGTTTCACAACCTAGGAGAGTATGGCGTCTAGTGAGGGTAACTATCACCGTAGAGGTCCATATTTTGATGGTACAAACTTTGCTAGTTGGAAACATAAGATGAAAATGCATATTCTTGGTCATAACCCCGCCGTTTGGGCTATTGTTCGTGTTGGCTTGCAAGGTGATTTCTTTGAGGATGGCAAGGAACTGGATCGTGAAGCAACCCCGAAAGAATTGAAGATGTTGCAATACAATGCTCAAGCTTGTGACATTCTCTTCAACGGTTTGTGTCCCGAAGAATTCAACAAAATCAGCCGCCTTGAGAATGCAAAGGAAATTTGGGATACTTTGGTTGATATGCATGAGGGTACCGAGTCCGTCAAGGAATCTAAGTTGGATGTGCTTCAAAGTCAACTTGACAAGTTCAAGATGAAGGATGGTGAAGGAGTCACTGAGATGTACTCTAGGCTTGCTCTCATCACAAATGAGATTGCCGGCTTAGGAAGTGAAGAGATGACCGAAAAATTCATCATCAAGAAGATACTTAGTGCTTTGGATGGAAAATACGACACCATTTGCACATTGATCCAAATGATGCCAAATTACAATGATCTCAAGCCCACGGAAGTCATTGGAAGGATTGTTGCTCATGAAATGTCACTCAAGGACAAAGAGGAGCTACACAACAAATCAAGTGGTGCTTACAAAACCTCAACCGATGCTCCAACAACTCCAAGTGACAAGCTAGTATCCAATGAAGAGATTAGCCTAATGGTGAAAAGATTCAACAAGTTCTACAAGAACAAAGGGAAAGAAAGAAGCTCTAGCTCAAGACACTATGAGAGGAGATCATCAAGTCGTGACCGTAATTGCTACAATTGTGGAAAGCCCGGACACTATTCCAATGAGTGTACGGCTCCTTACAAGAAAAGAGACGAATCACCAAGAGGAAGACATAGAAGAGATGAATCACCTCATAAGGAGAGAAGCAGTAGAGATGATCGTTATGAACGAAGACACTCTCGAAGAAGCAAGGATTCAGAGAGGAAGGACAAGTCATCAAAGATCTACACAAGAAGAAGACATCAAGCTCATGTTGGTGAATGGGTTTCCGGCTCCGACTCCGACAACCACTCCGAGAGAAGTTATCACTCCAACTCCGACTATAGTCAAGATGAAGGTGTTGCCGGACTTGCTCTTGTGTCATCCAACTCCTATGATCTATTTGACTCACCAAATGAAGGAATTGGAAGATGCTTCATGGCAAAAGGCCCAACGTATCACACCCCGAGTACCTTGATTTCAATAGTGATGAAGATGATTTGCTTGGTGATGATGATTTACTTGTTGATAAGGATAGTGATGTGAACTATAATGAAAATGCTAGTAATTATGATAGTCAAGAGGAAACGAGTGACAATGCTATGAAGGAGATTGAGCGTCTAACTAAAGAATTAAATGCTCTTAAGTTAGCTCATGAAACAACTCAAGAGGATCATAGATAACTTCTAAGAACTCATGAGAAGCTACGCTTCGAGAAACTAAATTTAGAGCAAGAGCATGAGTTTCTTAAAGCTATCAATGACGATCTTCGAAAGAAGAGTTCTTCATATCTCGCCAAGCGTTTACTCTTGTCTACCTTTATGCCACAAGTTAAACCTAAGCAAACTAGCAACACGAGTAAAAAGGGTTCTACCTCTAGTAGTAACAATAAGAATGCTAAATCCAATGTTGTTGCTTCTAGTAGTTCTATTGATTCCACTAATGATTCTCTTAGCCAAGTTACACTTGAGCAAGAAAATATGCTATTGAAAGGAATTATAGAAAAAGGTGTCTACAAGAGTCTTGCCGGGAGTAAGCAATTTGAGGAAATTGTACGCAAGCAAGGAAGGCACCGGAAGAACCAAGGTGTTGGTTTTGAACGAAAGTTCAATGCCAATGCAGTTGAGTGGGAAGAAGATCAATACCCCAAGATGACGTTTGTTCCTCAACAAGTGAAGTATGATCCTACTTCCTTCAAGGGAACACAAGCTCAAGAAGATCTTCCACCACAAGACCACAAGCTAAAAGGCAAGGACAAGCTTCAAGAAGAGATTGATTCATTTGAAGAAGCTCCTCAAGCCATGGTCAAGTGGGTTCCCAAGACTTCATCAAGTTCTACTTCATCAAGTGCTACTACAACTCCAAGGATTCCCATCAAGTTGATGTGGGTCCAAAAGAAGAAGAACTAGAGAGTTCTTGAGGGTGACTCCGCCAACAAACTTCACTCATATTCTTTATGGCAAGGACTTGTGCAACCAACTTCCACATTTTGCACTAAGTTCATGGAGTCACAAACCCTCTTGTTGGTAAGACAAGGGACAAGGTATTCAATGCATTCATGGACATCATCATATGTGTATTTCATTCTATGTCTATGGATATCCTTGTATGTTCCTTGTGTGGGACTAACCCATGTAGGTATTGAAAGCACAAAACTCCAAAGGATTGCTCCCAACTCTTGATGGTCTATGTCAACATTGAGCATCCACATCTTCAACATCTACATGAAGTCATCATCGACAAAACCCAAGGTTAGTTCATCCCTCTTAGGGGGAACATCACATCTAGGGGGAGCTTTGCTCTAAACAGTTGAGCTAAAGCAACTCTAATGGTGTGAACACATCAATGCTTTATGTAAAAGTGGCAACCCCACTTGTGCTTAAACGATGAGTATGACCTATGATCAAATGTTCTTATTTGACTCCTAAGTCAATATACTCATATATAGATGACCTAGTCATCGCCATTGCTTGATAGATGCTAGAATTGGTTGTGCATGTTTGACACATATTTCATTTGCTATCCTATTGTGTGAGCATGTTGATTTGCATGTTTTCATCATTCGAGGACATCCATTTGTTGTTTTGATTGTCTTGGTTTTTCTGGCCAAGTGGATATACAAGAATGCCTAAGTACCTTCTCTAGCTATCTATGCTTTCTTGTCTCAAATTCTATTCTTGCTGCATCACAAAAATTGAACAAGTCATTTTCGGACCCTCCGGGTGAGGAGCACTCGGAGCCACCGATCTGAAAGGGCTGAACCTCCAAAACCTTCTATATGATTTCGGCCGAACCAATTCACTCAAACTCGGTCCAACCGAAATCACTTAGATTGATCTAGGTTTTCCATCTCGGTGCTACCGAATTGAACCATTTCGGCGCCACCGATGCGCTAAACTGCGTGCAGTTGCACATATCGGTGCCGCCGAAGTTGTTCAACTCGGCGCCACCGACAGCGTACGGGTATATATATCGCGCGGACCGAACGGTTGAAATTTCTCGACCCCACTCGTTCCCGCACCCCGTTGCTGCCGTCGCCCTCGTCTCCGGACTTCGTCGTCGTCTCCAGCGCGCCCTCGCCGCCGGATTCCGCCGCCGTCAACGGCAATCGCCTCCGCCGTTGCCGCCGTAGAGAATCTCCACCGAGTTAGGGTGAGATTCGATCCCTCTCGTGCTCCATTTTCCGACTCAATGCACGATAGGATTGTCATTATTCTTGCCACAGATTGCAATGCTTTTTCCACCAGAAGAATTTCGTAGATTAGATTCGAGCGAAGTTTTTAGGTTTAAGTTTCCGTCGAACGCATCTCGGACCGACCGATTAGAAATTTTTGGCCCCACCGATTTGGCCACAGGCCATTGCACTAGTACGTCTCGGTGCCACCGAGTTGTACTAATCGGTGAGACCGAAAGTAAAGTCTCAGTGAAACCCTAGCATCTCGGAGACATCGAAACCCATCTCGGTCTGACTGAAATGGAGTGCAAGGTTTCTGTAGAGTGCTTCGGTCTCACCGAGATGATCAACTCGGTCCATCCGAAATGCCTTCTATGAAAACTTGAAACTAAGAATTGAACTCATTTTTTATGAAAAACTTCTGCTTTTTGTGATGACTCATCTACTCTGCCCATACCCATCTATTCACAGGGTCAGCTCAGCAAGATGTCAGATGACAGCGACAGCCAGAACAGGTCAGAGCAGCATGCAGAACTTAGTGAAGGGTCAAGCCCTGCAGAAAGTTTTTATGAGGGAGAGAGGAGCTCTCCAGATCTTCCAAAAGCAGCAACTAGAACCAGGAAGAAGAGAACCTCAGACAGTGAGGATGAAGATTTTGTTGCTAGTGAAGCAGCAACAAAGAAAAAGAGAGTCGTGCTTGCTAAGGAGTATAGCTCCAAGCCCACTTCTGCCAAACAAAGAACTGCTGTGAGGAAAGTTCCAAAGCAGACTATGCAATTCACACTTGAAGAGCCTAGTAACACCGAACCAGCTGCGGGAACGAAGAAGAAGAGAGTAAGGAAAACAACTGCCCGTGTGATTGGCAGACCCTCCATGATGATTGATGAGGAGGAAGAGGAGGAACCAGCAGCTAATGCACCCCCAGCAAAAGCTCAGAAGCTTATGTCAGATGCTATGAGGACTGCTGCCCCCAAGACCAAACCAAAAGCTTCAGCACCCAAGAGGTCTACAAGGAATATTTCTGCTGCTGAAAAGAACAAGGCCCCAGTGCCTGAGGCAAATGTTGATGAAGAGCCACTAGTGCTCAGGAAATTGAAGCCAAAGATTCCAGACCATGATGATGCACACCCAGTTGCGGAAAATATGATGCTAAGGAAAGACAAAGGACTGCATCAGTGGAGACTGTCAGATCCTTATGCTGCAAGGAGGAAAACAGCATGTGACTATCGCTTTCACACTCGAGAACAGCAAGACTTTTATGAAACTGTTCTGTTGGATAAGAAGCCCATTGTTAGTGACATGAAATGGGTGGATTGGGAGTACATTGATGAGAATGAGGATTACTTTCCCCATGTTCATGAGAGCTTCAGGATTGCAGGTGTTGATGACTTTGTCGGAAAGAAGTTGACCAAGTGGAATGATGAAATGGTCATGCAATTCTACTCTACAGCTCACTTCTATCCAGATGGCTGGATTGTGTGGATGACTGAGGGTATCAGGTACCAGTCAACCATCTCTGAGTGGGCAAGTCTTCTTGATGCACCCAAGGAAGAGGATGATGACTATGATATCTATGCTAAGCTCAAGATGGATCACAACTCCATGAAGAACATGTATACTGCTATCCCCCAGAAGGACATTGAGACTCATAACCTTGGATCAGTGAAGCATCTGCTGCCAGGACTGGCCACCACTAACACTATCTTGCGGTACACTTTGTTACCCAAGTCAGGAGATGACAAAATGATTCGTGGCCACTCCATCAATTTGCTGCATTTGTTTGATACACCTCAGAAATTCAAGGTGATGAGCTTGATTGTTGAAACTATCAAGAGGAGTGCAGCTGATCAGAAGAGATCGTGCGGATATGCTCCACACATCCAGATGTTGATCAATTCCAAGATTTGAACCATCACATATCTTCTTGATCGAGAGCATTTACCACTGCGTCCAGAGTTTGAGGATAATGTTATTGTGATGGATCCTACTCATCCTACCTCTGCTCAAGCTCAAGAGAAGATCCACATAGCCAAAGAAGCAAAAGCAGCCAAGGAGGCATCAGCTCCCAATGCTCCAATTGCAAATCTCAAGTCTAAGTCTGACCAAATGACATATCTGCTAGAAGCCACCCTGAGGATTGAGCGAAGTCTGGCCAATCTCACCCAGAACCAGGCTAGCTTAGAGCGGATAATCGAAACAAAACTTCATGATCTAGATGTCAAGGTCACAGAGATCCAGACTACAGTGGAGAAGCTGCAGAGCGATGTTGATGCTGTCAGGACAGCCCCATCTGATGACAGTGGAGATGACAGACCAACCACCGAGAGGTTTCAGACAGTGCCCAGAGCAGCCAGGTCTGCTGCAGTGCCAGTTGTGGATCCGAGGACCACAGTCTCTGCACCTGCTGCTGCTGCTGCTACAGTGTCACCACCGGTCTCCACCCCACCAGCCCAGCAAACATCTGCAGAAGCCTTCGCGGATGCTCTTCTTTCGACGCTGTCTACGCACACCAGAGCTGCCAGCAGGAGATCGCCTTCAGGAGCTTCCGAGGATCGTGCCTAGAGTGCCGATTAGTCCTATACCTATTCGATCTTTTTGGTACTTGTTGCCAAAGGGGGAGAATTTGTATAGATCATAGGCTTCGAGATAGAGTGTTCTTGTTGGGGATATAACCCCGCGGTTAACCCTGTTGGCGACTCATAGTGCAAGAGCCTAAACCGGCCCAGGAAGGCAAGACGTGAAGATGACGACTTACAGGTGGGCCAATTGAAGGCCCAAAGCCTGGTGGCGACTCAAGGCCCGAAAGGGTAAGCCGCCACGTGAAGACTTACCTTGTAAGACTAGGAAAGTAGAACCGGGGTCGGTTACGTTGTGTAACCCGACCCGGACTCTTGTAAGCCCAGGGTTTCTACCTATGTATATAAAGGTGAGCCCCTGCGGCGGGTTGGACAAGTTAGGAGAGACAGACAAGCCTTACGGCGAGAGAGACCAAGCAATCGGGAGCTAGGGCAAGCAAGCCGCCCCTTTGTAATCGATACTATAGTCAATACAATACAAGTAGGACGTAGGCTTTTACCTCCACCGTGAGGGGCCGAACCTGGGTAAACTCGTGTCCCTTGTCCCGTTTAACCCCTTTGAGTCCACCTCTTTAGCGATGGCCTCGAACCTAAGCCTTCGGGCATCTGCCGTGACAAAACCACGACAGTTGGCGCCCACCGTGGGGCTAGCGCTTGATGGTGTTGGGTTCTCAAAGGGTTCTCTCTCTGGGAGTGAGGGGTACGTTGTTGGTGAGATGACTAAGAGTCGACATGGAAAGCTTTACCTCGACGACGCCGGCCGGGTCCCCGAGGCCGACTCAATCGAGTATGGTTCCCGGGTCCCCTTCGGCGAAGACCAAGTCTTCATCGGAAAGATTGGCAGATCTGAATCCGGGCCAGACATCTGCAACAACATCGACGAGCCTGCCCGACGCAAGCAACCCACCCGGCGAGATCCAACCGCCCGGCGCGTGCAAACTGTCCGTGCTAACCCGGACAAGAAGCATACCTTCGTCGACTTAACCCGAGGCACGGAGCTTGGAGATTCTGTGTCGCGGAAGGAAACTCTCATCTGCTCAGAGGATGGATCCTCGAATGTAGAGACGGAGTCGACCTACCGGCTTCAGAACGGCGGGCTTGGGGGCTACGTCGAGCCTTACTCTAAGCCAGAGAGTCATGAAGGTCAGGGGATGGAATTCCATTCAAATGAGCAAGGATATCAGGTCCCAGAGCGTAAGCTCGCCCTTCTCAATGGCGGGTCAAGGTCTAAGCCGGGTGGTTACACCGCTCTTTTTCACCCGCCTTGTGAGGCGAAGTTTGGGGACTGTTCTGATGGAGACATTGATCCGGAGCCTTACGACCCGGAAAACCCGGCTTTTGTTACAACGGACGGATCACGATTCATCACTGGCAATCCGGAAGCTAAGAGAAAGGTGGAACGCAATGCAGAGTTAATAGAGCTACACGCAAGAATAGCTAGCATTCAGCAACAGATGAAGGAAGCACAAGCTTGGGTGTATAAGGAATTAAGTGGGTTGAAAGCCAAAATTGGGCAACTGGAGACTCGCCCAAGCGTCATGCCGGTTCATCTGAGGCATGATGAGAGCCCAGGAGATCGACACAGCAAGCCGGCGGATGGCGGGTTAGACAGCGCTGACAATGATAGCAAGAGATTCAAGAGTCAGTACCGGAATAAACGCCCAGAAGAAGCTCACGTTGGAAACTTTAGGCAGCCTTGAAATAAGGGTAAAACTCCTTTTAACCTGGAAGAGATGCTCAATAAACCTTGTCCAGAGCACAGCCGGCCCGATAAGCCGGCACGCCATGCATGGAGGGATTGCAGGATTATGCAACAGTTCCGGGATTACAGCCTTCAATAGTATCGTAATAACGGCAATGGTTCATCAGGCGGCTTAGGAGCCGGCTTTGGCACTGGCAGCTCAGGGTCCGGTTACCAGAGACAAGACAACCATGGAGGTCATAATTAACAGTCTGGCAGCGGAGGTCAGCAGCAGAGTAACCCGAAACAGCTCAACGGGGGTCAGTACCATGTTTTTACAACCAGCCTCGACAAGCAAGACCGGGGAGTTTGCACAAGTCAAGATCAACGACAAGGTCATTTGGGGTGCAGCGAGTTGTATACTTACCCCCTCATGATCGGTGTTTCAGCCACTGTAAGCCGGGTTGTGAAACCAAAAAAAAAAGTCAACAAGGTTAAATTGGGGTGCAGTGAGTTAAATACTTACCCCCTCTTTGACGACTTTCTCCAAATTTGGGGTGCAGCGAGTTGAACACTCACCCCCTCTTTTGATGACCCTTTGCAAAATTGGGGTGCAGCAAGTCGAAAACTTACCCCCTCTTTTGATGAACCTTTGCAAAATTGGGGTGCAGCAAGTCGAAAACTTACCCCCTCTTTTGATGATTTTTTTTTTCAAATTGGGGTGCAGCGAGTTGAATACTTACCCCCTCTTTGATGACCTTTTTTTTTTCAAAATTGGGGTGCAGCGTGTTAGCCACTCACCCCCTCTTTTGATAACCTCTCCAACATTGGGGTGCAGCGAGTTGGCTACTTACCCCCTTTTTTGGATGACTTGTAAGAGCAGAGAACATCATACATCATGCATTGCATCATGCATTGTGCATTGCATCATACGTCATGCATTGCATCATACATCACACTTACATATCATTCCGGTTTTGACAAGCCGGGTCAAGGAAAGATTATGAAACAAGACGCAAGACCATGAAAGACCATGAAAGATTATGAAAGATTATGAAACAAGACGCAAGACCATGAAAGACATCTCTGGGTTATAAGCCGCCCTGACAACAATACAGAAGTTTTCTGTCTTGTTTATTTTGCAGGTTTTATCTTTTCTGATAAGCCGCCATGGACCTTGAAAGCATGGTTGAGAGTAAGAGCATATGAAAGATATCATTGCAGCAAGACTATTTAAAAAGGGTTATACGTGCACGAAGGCACGACTCAGGCATTTCAGATGCCTCTACAGCTATTACAAAAGCTCCCCATGGAGTACAAGACAAGGCAAGATTAAAGTTTTTTACAAAAGACAGCCTTGGCGGCTCAGACAGGCCGAGTTGTCAGTTTCAGCCGAAAGTACAGCTCGCTGGCTAGTCGTCCTTCGCCGGGTCTTCGACCTCTTCGATCTGAAGATTATCGACATCCCAGTTGCAGCGTGTTAAGGCCTCAAATTGGGTCTGGTCGAAGAAGGGAGATGCATCAAGGTCAGGAGCGAAGAGCTGCTTACGACGTGCGGGAGTCAGGCTCCTCGATTCAAAGGTTGGGCCGCGCACGCGTTTGTTTTTCGCGTCATAAGCCGCCTGGTATGTGGAAAGGTCTAACTCATTGGCAAGACTTGAGGCCAGCACCCGGGAATCTTTCATACATTTGACGTAGTCGGCTTCTGTGAAGTCTGAGCCGTCGACCTTTTTTGCTGGGAACCCGTCCGTCATTTCCGCTGTAGTTAACTCCGGGGCAAAAGCAAGACACCGGCTTAAAGCAGCCATGGCTCCCTGCCTGGCGGCTGACCGTTTGAGTTCTCCAACCTGTTTGGGCAGGGTGGATAGAAGTTCTATCACCCCCTTCATATGCTTTGGGATGCATTTCTCGGTCAGCATCGCCTTCATGGTGCAGAGGGTCCCGCAATATAACTGTTCGGTTAAGGAGTAGATGGCTTTCAGCTTAATCACGCTGTCAGAAGCGAGTTGGCGGCTCCGTTCACCTGCAGGATAGTCAATTATTATAAGCCGCCTGTATGAGTTATTCAACAAGACAAGGTAATTTTCAAGTGCTTGGCACTTACCGAAGATCGCAGAGGTCATTCTGGAGA
The DNA here is from genome assembly GCA_039707655.1 of Elymus sibiricus. Lineage (NCBI taxonomy): Eukaryota > Viridiplantae > Streptophyta > Magnoliopsida > Poales > Poaceae > Elymus > Elymus sibiricus. Next base: position 111,976,009 of record CM077670.1, read on the forward strand.
TATGGTCTTTGTGAGTTTGTAGCTCATCGGACACAACCTTAAGCCGGCTTTCAGTGTCGTTGGCTCGTTGGGTTATAGCAGTTTTTTCCGCCTCAGCCGTCTTCTGATAAGCAGCGAGTTCAGCCCGGGTTTTCTCCAGCTCTGTCACGGCAACTCGCCATTTATTGTCCGCCTCAGCCCTGGCGGCTTGTTGCACAGTGAAATTCGACTCAGCAGTTGCTAAAGCTTCCTGCGTTACGCAAAAGACAGTTTCAAAGGTTTTCAGTCAGGATATGATTCGCACATTGGTGAAACTATTGTGTTATAAGTCTCAAGCAGATTGCAAGCAATATACTTGACACTTGGGGGCTAATGCCCGTGTTTTTCTCTAAGTCTACATGGCAGTCCCGGCTCATCTTTGTTAAAGTTAAGCCGGCACTTGGGGGCTACACAGAGCTCTCCAAAGTTTACAATGGAGTTCTGGCTCATCGTCATGACCCGAACTCGGGGGATACACTTGGATCAACCCTTTCAACTAAGTACCGGCTCAATATCAGTATTAACCCGATACTTGGGGGCTATAGGTATTATACTTTGAAGTATGACAAGAAGTATAAGACCCGGTCTACTATTTTGCAAGACTAAACCGGATCTTGGGGGCTACATAAGGGTATAAGGAAAGCAAGAAAGGAGCAGTACCTCAAATTTGGACTTCATAAGGCTAACAAGTTTTCGCTCCATGTTGTGGCTTGCGCTGAGCCGATTTAAATAGCCGGCATGAAGATCATCTGTAGACATCTTTTCCAACGAGGGCAATGCAAAGTCGAATCTTTCTGGCGAGTTCTCTTTAGCCTCGCCGGTGTGTCTTGTCAGCACATGAGAGGTCGATTGATAACCCGCCCCAGTAAGAGCGACGTTTTTGGTAGCTGGAGAGCTCGGCGTTTGGAAGTCAGTTCGTGGAGGGCTCGTAGGAGCGACCGTATCATGAACAGCCGGCTCGTGGGGCTGAGGATCATCGGCAGGTGTTTCTTTTATAGCTTCTGTAGGCTCAGCATGAGGTACAGGGGAAGCCGGCTTGGATTTCTCCGGCTCTTGGACAGTGGGGGCGGCTTCAGACCCGCCGGTTTTCTTCCGCTTTGCTTGAGCCCTAGAGAGCAAAAACAATTGTCAAATAAAAGACAAGATTGAAGAAAAATATAGTGCAAAGGAAAAATGCATACTCTGGGTTGATTCTCAATAGAGGCAGCTTAGTGGCCGTTGAGTCGCCAGACGAAGGGGGCGAGTCCTGGAAAAATTATAGTTCTTCAGGTAAAGTAAGGTTGCAAGACAAGACTGTTAAGATGATCAGACTTGGGTAAAAAGTACCTCTGCAGGACGCTTCCGGGAAGCCGGGGAGTTGGGTAAGCCGCCCATCAGCTCCTCAGAGCCGGCACTCCGGGTCTGACGCCTGGAGGTGTGCTGTTGCTTTTTCAAAAGAAAATGGCAGTCCAAGTAAGCAAGAGGATGAGAGAATGGGACTTTTCGGATAACCCGCCATTTCTTCTTTGGGGGAGAATTTTCTAAATCGGAGGAAATATTGATTACCTCAGGAGCGTCCACACAGCTGGTCTCTGGTTCAACCTGTGAAATAAATATCATCAGTAAGCTGTATAAAGAGACGGTCAGAAGAAGTCAAGCTTTACCTCTGAATCGTTAGACTCAGGAATGGAGGAGGCGGTGGTTCTCCTTTTATGAGCAAGGGTTTTACCCGCCCTGGGCTTCCTCACTGGCGGGTTGAGTTTTTTCTTCCAGAAATCTGAGCTGGCCTGCGCACAAGCCGCCAGAGAGGTTAAAAGATGCTAATTAAAACGAGCAAGACGAAGATTGTAAGGTTTCCAGAAGTTTTTCTTACAGGCGGAGCCGGGTTCTGGGCATAGAAGGGTCTTAGCCCAATTTTATCACAAATTTCCTGTTTTTCGCCGAGAAGATTTTTAACGCTATTGCTGATTTCCTGTTGTGACAATTGGGCGTTTGAGAAGCAGAGGGGGTCATTGGGTTCACCCGTGTATTCAAACATAAGCCGGTCACGCCGGCTCAGGGGCGATATTTGCCAACTGACCCAGCAGCGGGTCAGGTCGACACCAGTTAATCTGTTTGCAATCAAAGCTTTGATCTTGGCAATGGAAGTGGCATACTTCGCTCTTTCAGTAGTGGATAGCCTGTCGGGAAGTTCTCCGGAGCTGGGAAGCCGGGTAGGTCGGTAACCCGGCAGCGGATTTTCACCCTCTGGAGAAGTGTCTTTGCAATAAAACCAGGTCCTGTTCCAGTTCTTAGGATGACTTGGCAGGGTAGCAGATGGGTAAGGCACATCTCTCCGCCTCTGGATAGTCACGCCGCCGAGTTCCAGACTTGAGCCGCCTGCTTTCTCAGTTTGGCGGTTGATATAATGGTAATCATGAAAAATGTCCACAGAAGGTTCTTCTTGCAGATACACCTCACTCAAGACTTGGAATTGGCAGATATTGGTGACTGAATTGGGGCCTATGTCCTGAGGGTGAAGCTTAAAAAAGTGCAACATCTCGGAAGAATTTAGACCTGGGCGGGCTGAAGCCGCGGACGAGGTGGTCAGCGAAAACAACGACTTCTCCGTCTTGAGGTCTGGGTCTTTTCTCTAACCCGGGAGCCCGCCACTGAATGACGTCCTGAGCCGGTAACACGCCTATCTTCACATAGTCTAACAGTAGATCTTCGGTAACTCCGGATTGGACCCAGTCACAAGACGATGTTGCGCTTGACATATTGGCGGGTTAAGTGCTGAAATTTAAAAGCCAGAGGCATGTTGGCGGGTTAAGTGAAAGAAGCAATAGTCAAACTTTATGGCGAGTTACAAACATATGTGCTAAGCCGCCCGGAAGATCAATGGCGGGTCAGTCGTCAGTACCCCCAAGATGGCCCAAGATTTCACTAAGTATGGGACAAACAGATTTCACAATCTGCGGCAACATTTTTGGATCTACGAGCGGTTCGGAAAGGGGGAAAAACACTAACCCTAGCAGACAGTGGAAGAACAGATAGATCAGGGACTCGTTAATGCTGAAGCAGAATCAATCCGTACAAGATACAAAGGGGGAGCTGATCACTACCGCAATGTATTTTGACTCGATTTGAATTAAAATACCGTTCCTAGCACTAAGAACGCGAAGAACAGGGATGAACTCCGGCGAGCTCCATGAACAGTATAGATCTAATGCGAGTCCAGGGAGAGGCAGAAGCTTTACCTTGATGATTCGAGGGAAGAGCGGAGGAGCACCGCGGTTCTCTGGTCCCGATTGGGTCGTTGCAGTGGCCCGTTTCGAGTTCGCTGGAGAGGAGCGACGGCAGCGGGGCTGTTTGCTACAGTAGTTGCGACGGCGTCGGGAGGAGGAAGAAGAAGTGACAGGGTAAAGGAGCGACCCTGTGCCCATTTATAAGGGTAGGTGGGGTAGTGAAACGGCAGGCCCGGAGATCGAGGAGGCGATATAGTTATCATGGCTGAGATGGCGCCTCGTTTCTCGGATGGCGGGTAAATGAAAGATTCATTGTGACGTCACTGTTGGATATGGCGGGTTAGGGAAGACCAGTCAAAGTTGCAGTTCCAGAAGACCCGCAGAAGACTCACCAACTGAAGAATTTAAATTGACATGAACAGGTTCAAATCAATTTGGGGCCTAATGTTGGGGATATAACCCCGCGGTTAACCCTGTTGGCGACTCATAGTGCAAGAGCCTAAACCGGCCCAGGAAGGCAAGACGTGAAGATGACGACTTACAGGTGGGCCAATTGAAGGCCCAAAGCCTGGTGGCGACTCAAGGCCCGAAAGGGTAAGCCGCCACGTGAAGACTTACCTTGTAAGACTAGGAAAGTAGAACCGGGGTCGGTTACGTTGTGTAACCCGACCTGGACTCTTGTAAGCCCAGGGTTTCTACCTATGTATATAAAGGTGAGCCCCTACGGCGGGTTGGACAAGTTAGGAGAGACAGACAAGCCTTACGGCGAGAGAGACCAAGCAATCGGGAGCTAGGGCAAGCAAGCCGCCCCTTTGTAATCGATACTACAGTCAATACAATACAAGTAGGACGTAGGCTTTTACCTCCACCGTGAGGGGCCGAACCTGGGTAAACTCGTGTCCCTTGTCCCGTTTAACCCCTTTGAGTCCACCACTTTAGCGATGGCCTCGAACCTAAGCCTTCGGGCATCTGCCGTGACAAAACCACGACAGTTCTGCATTGATTTCTTTCGAGTTCCTATCCGCTTGTTGGTACTTTGTTCGATGCATGTACTTGATACTATTATGTCTGTGATTGTGAGCTACTTCATATGATTGATCATACTATGCCTCTTGTGATGATCAATGCTTATCTTTATCATTTTCCTGTATGATCATTCATTTGTGTTGGTGATGCGTGCCTATTATTCCACTCATATCATTTTGCGCGCTCCACCAAGTTGTATGTGACAGGGAAGAGTGACCCATGAGCCTAATCAATTGTGCATTTGCATTCAAACGCAGACTTTTGACAATGCACAAATTTAGGGGGAGCTCTTGCTTATCACATACTTCTCAAAGCGACCATGCATTCCAATCATTTAATCATTTGTCGAAGCTTTGATCTATATGTTGTCATCAATTACCAAAAAGGGGGAGATTGAAAGCACATTTGCTCCCTTGGTGGTTTTGGTAATTCATAACAACATATATCTCATTGAACTAATGTCCATTCAAGTTAAAGATTTCAGGATGTTCAATGATTGGCATGGCATGGACTAGATATGTGTACCCCTCAAAATGCTAAGGACAAGAATTGGCAAAAGATCAAGACTCTACATTTTTGGTTTAGTGATCCAAGATCACATTGAGTCCATAGGAAAGCCAATACTATTAAAAGGGGATGAGGTGTGGCTTAATGGTCTTTTTGCTCAAGTGCTTAGTGGCAGTACTCCTAAACCCTCAACCACTCTCTCTACCCAAAGATGTCCAAAACCTACATTCCAACTCGGCCCCACCGAAATTTCCTATCCGGAGCCACCGAGTTCATCTAGCCTAGCCACTGCCAAAACCCTAACAAATCGGATCCACCGAAATGGATCTCGGTCTCACCGAGATGGCCTTGCTAACTCTCTGTAATCGTTTGCACTTACTTCGGTCCCACCGAGTTTTGCAAATCGGTCTCACCGAGATGGCTTGCCAACTCTCTGTTGCCTTATTGCTTCACTTCGTTCCTACCGAGTTGATGCAATCGGTGCCACCGAGATGAGGTTTGCCCTAGCCATTGCACTTCGGTCCATCCGAGTTGTTCCTATCGGTCCCACCAAGATTCCTAACGTTCATATCTTTTACACAGTTCGGTGCTACCGAGATTATGGTTTCGGTGCCACCGAGTTGGGTCAAAAGTGTGTAACGGTTGGATTTTGTGTGGAGGCTATATATACCCCTCCACCACCTCCTTCTCAGGAGAGAGAGCAATCAGAACGTGCCTACACATCCACTACACAGTTTCTAAGAGAGAACCACCTACTCATGTGTTGAGATCAAGAGATTCCATTCCTACCATTTGAACCTTGATTTCTAGCCTTTCCCAAGTTGCTTTCCACTCAAATCCTTCTTCCACCATAGCCAAATCTGTGAGGAGTTGTTTGAGTGTTGGGAAGACTATCATTTGAAGCACAAGAGCAAGGAGTTCATCAACAACACACCGTCTATTACCTTTTGGAGAGTGGTGTCTCCTAGATTGGTTAGGTGTCACTTGGGAGCCTCTGACATGATGTGGAGTTGAACCAAGGAGTTTGTAAGGGCAAGGAGATCGCCTGCTTCGTGAAGATCTACCCCAAGTGAGGCTAGTCCTTCGTGGACGTAAGCCATGGTGGGATAGAAAAGGTTGCTTCTTCGTGGACCCTTTGTGGGTGGAGCCCTCCGTGGACTCGCGCAGCCGTTACCCTTCGTGGGTTGAAGTCTCCATCAACGTGGACGTACGATAGCACCACCTATCAGAACCACGCCAAAAACCACCGTGTCTTCATTGCGTTTGAAATCTCCAATCCCCTCCTTTACTTACATATGCAATTGTTTACTTTCCGCTGCCACACTCTTAGAATTGCATGTGTAGGGTGATGATTGACTTGTATCTTTGCTAAAATCTGCCTACAACTAAAATTGGGAAAAAGTTAGGTTTTTATTTGGTCAAGTAGTCTAATCACCCCCCTCTAGACATACTTTCGATCCTACAATAATATATAACATGGATCTAACATAAAGCAATTTGGTCATACATTGACAATTTCAACATCACTTCAAACAGAAGTAGCACATTACTAAGAGTTCATCAACATCCTCTCAACATCTTACATAACCTCACAAGTTCATCAACCAAATAAAATGACGACATTACTAACAGTTCATCAACATTACTAAGAGTCCACTCCCTCAATCTGTTGCCGGCGGTGGTGAGCGGTATGGCAAGGGATCCACTGGCTCCGGGGGCGGCGGGGTGCGGGTAGGCATCAGACCTATGATGCAATCCCATCTCTCTGCATGACTCCGATCTATTGACTTCGCTTCCTGCTTTGCCCAATGGACGAACGCTACTGGCGGCTCGGATGGATGCGGCATCCTGCGCTTCTCCTCCCTGTTGCCCTCGAAGTAAATTCTCCAGGCGAGATTCAGCAATTCTCGATCTGCACGATCCTTGCGCACCCGAGCATGTCTCTTGGCAACGGAATTCAGATCTGACCCCTCTTCCACCTCCTCATTTGCTTCCTTCCACTCCCTCACGCACAGCGTCCATGAGAGAGCATCGTCTCTGATCCGCATCGCCCGCTCCCTCCAGCGCTGCGCCCTGGTCTCCGCTTGGGCCTCCGCCGAGATCGAATCGAGCAGCTGCAGGAGATCTGGAAACGCCTGGTAAACCAGAGGCAGCGGGATTCGGTGCCCCCTCCCCTCCCCCAATGGCACCCCGGTAGATCTGGAGGCGTGGGCCATGGGGAGGGGTATGTGGGAAGGAGATGGTCGGAGAAGTGGCGGCGGTGGCGGTGGTGGCTGCGTAAGTCTAACAATCAAAGCATACCAATAAGCATCACAAAACACATATGCATCCAAAACAATATAAGGTTCCATAATGGTTTCATCTCACTCATCTCAAAAACATCTCAACATGTCGGGTTCCGGAATGAAAGCATCCTTGTCAATACAAATCTAGGATTTCATCTCACTCGTCTAAAAAAACATCAACACAATCTAGGTTTTCACTATGTATAGGGTTCATCTCAACAATCTAGGTTTTCACTATGTATAGGGTTCATCTCAACAATCTAGGTTTTCACTATGGAAGCATATATTGTCAATACAAATCAACTAAACTAGGGTTACAAAATGATTACAAATCATCTACAAATCCTAGATCCCACAAATCTATTTCAAAATTTACATGCAAATTTCTAATCCAACCAAATAAGGGTTCCACAAATCTGAAAAATACGTAACATTTTCTGGATATAAAGAAGGGGATCGGAGGAGAATACCTTCTAGGATGGATTGGTGAAGAAATGCACGCAACAAATCGTCAGATCTGAGGATTTTGGGAGAAAGGATTGAGAGGGGGAGAGGAGGAAGCCGCCGCCTCGCTCTGTTCTGTAACTGGAAGGAACGGGGTGGGGTGGGGGGAGGGCCAGCGCGCGGCAGTTATTACAAAGTCACAGTGTAGCGCCTAAGAGCTAGGCGCTGCACACAACTGTGCAATGCCTAGCTCAAAGGTGTTGCACATCTGGACTACGTGCAACGCCTGGGAACTAGGCGCTGCACTGGACAGTGCAGCGCCTAGTACCTAGGAGTTGCATTGCACACAACTGTGCAACGCCTAGCTCAAAGGCGTTGCACATCTGGACAAACTTTCCAGAGGACAACAGAAACTTTGCAGCCTGTTTGGAGGCAAATTTTTTGCTAAGTGTGGGTGTGGCGCCTGAGATCTAGGCGCTGCACTGCATAGTGCAACGCCTAACGTCCAGGCGTTGCACTGTACGGTGCAGCGCCTATGTCCTAGGCGTTGCACTCACACTATGTACTGCAGAAACTAAACTGCTCCTGTTATACATTTTCATTCAATATTACTACAATTTCATAAACTAAACTGCTAAAATGAAGCAATCAGGATCAACATTATGATAAATTCAACATCACTTAAACTTAAACATCCCTTGAACTTAAACAAAGTCAACAAGTTCAACATTGCAACAAGTTCATCGACATAACAAGTTCAACAAAGTAAACAAGTTCAACAAAGACAAATGTTCACAAAGAAACCGACGACTACATCTATTTCGTAAGAAAACGACGGCGATTAGTTCGTTCAGCGCGTTGTATTGCCGCCTCTTCCCCTCTTGGTGGTTATCTTCTTCCTCCTGGGACAAGCAACCGGCTCCGGTGCCTCCTCCTCCTCATCGTTCACATCATCATCCTCCAAGCTCGCCATCCGCGAGCTCCTAGCGAGCGCCCTCTTGCCTCTAGTGTTGTAGTCTTCGGGCGTGTAGCGTTTGAATCCCTTCCTAGGCTTCAACATGTATTGTGAACGAACTTGATAGTCTTGCAATGTCGTGTCATCGTCAACCTATCATACAAGCAAATAATATGGTAAAGAACGTGCGTCATAACGAAATGACCAATACATCAAAGATATGAATATGTGCTATTGTTGTACCTCTTGGGTGACCACACCCTCATCCTCCAAATGAGTTGTCGAGGTAGTCTCATCCTCTAGATGAGCCCCATGGTCAGATGGTGTAGCGGACCTAGACAGCTCTGGTTCTGAATATTCGGGGTCACGACAACCGATAAGGTTGGCCAACCGCCTTAACCTTTGGCCCTGACGCTGTAACATGGACAAGTGAATGAGATATCCAACTTTGCTACATATGTAACATGAACAACTTAATGAGATATGTACCTTCATGAATGATCGAAGTGCACCTTCCTCATTGCCTTGTCCAACCGGGGTTGTGTTCAGAATATTCCTGGTTTCATCAGCTGCTTTCTTGATCTGCTTGCGCTGTTCACGGGAATGAAATAAACATGTTAGGCAAGTAAAGTTATGTAATAGGGCTAACGGGAACGCGAAGAGGGGAACACTTTACCACAAAGTTGATCACTGGAGCATGAGGGACTCGGGTGCCTTCCCTAACATATTTGTTGTATTCGGTCTGGGCTAGCTCATCAAAGACGGTCGGTTCTTCCAAAATCTCGTCATCATACGCCGGCTTCAATATCTCCACACGAGTATTTGCAAGATACCATTTAAGGTAGTTGTTGAAGGCGAGCAGGCAGTGCTCACGAAGCTGTGATCCTGCAGTCGACTGAGCTCGCTCCACACTTAGCTCGAACATGGTGACATACTTCTTATGATGTTTATCCCAGTCCTTGATCTTTCGCTGTTTTTTCCTATCCAACCTGCATGTTAACAAACCAAATTTTAGGACCATCAAAAAGGACTTGAAGGCGCTAAGTGCACAAGGGTCATTCTCTCTTACCTGTGAATCATTTTGTCCGTGTCCTCCCATTCCGGCAGGTGACCCTGGAACTGACCAAACTGGCAGAACACACGATGTGGCATGTGAAGCTCAACCGCCCAGTTGCATATGAGCGGGCGCCGCATAAGCCAAGGATGCCTATCCCACAAGCACATCAGATTCAGGATGAATTCTCGTGCATCACCAAGTCTATCCTTGGCACCATATGGTTCCCATTCCACCTGGAACATAGCACAACAACGCAACATTGATATCGAGTTTTCATAAAAGCACGAGAATGAGTGATGTAATGTCAATGTTTACCTGCTCAGCTGTAATCGTGTCCAACTCGTTGGTGTACTGCCTATACATGAGAGTGACATCGCTCATCATCTCGGATACCACATCCCACTTGTAAGCCCAAGTGGGGAGCCGTAGTTCGTCCTCTTTGTCGTCCCATTCATTGAACTTGACGTCCTTCGGGCGTCCGACCGGCAGGCGCTCCCAGCTCCATACCGAGAGTACGAGCATACAACCACCAATACATCCGTCCTTCGAGATCCTACAACAAGCATCGTCCAACTGCACATAAAGGAAAACATGGTTCACTCAAGAGCAAGATTGCATTCATAATGTAGAAATGAAGTGAAAAACAAACAACTGACTACCTGTCGGTACAAGTAGGCCAGTGCCGCCGAACCCCAACTCCATTTGTTGTCGAAGACGGTCAACGCCTTAAGCCACATCCATGGAGCGTTCTTGCCAGTGGCGTCAGCAAACAAAGTCCTGGAGATAACGTACCACATGTACACACGAGCATATATCTGGATCACATCATCATTAGCACCTTGAGGGCAATGCGCAAAGTTTGCTACAATCCACGTGAAAGGAGCTCCGGCTGCGACTCTCTCCTTCTTCTTCTCTCCCTCTTCTACCTGAGCCACTGGAGGAGCCATACCGATAAGGGCCTCCATCTACTGGCGCCACCCATTAGAATCGATGCTCATACAGAGAGGCTTCCCCTCGATAGGAAGACCGGTGATCAAGGCGACATCCTGGAGCGTCACGGTCATCTCCCCGGTCCGAAGATGGAAACTGTGCGTCTCCGTCCTCCAATGATCAACAAGCGCGGTGATTGCTGCAGCATTCAGGTTCGGCGTCGACCGGCTGACCAGCTGAATGAACGGGAGGAATCCTGTTTGCCTGATGTACGGTGTGTACCACTCTTCGTAAGGCATGACAGCACCAGAGACCCCGTGAGACCGAATCTTCAGAGGTTGAAGGAACTGCAAACACGCAAATCAGATGATTACATATAGGCATGTCTATTTGAACTAGACACATATTTCAAAATACCAACTACTATGATTATTACCTGTTTCTTCTCCGACATCATGTAGGCCCAGTGTTGAACGTCATAGTAATCTTCGAGAAGCCAAACCATCCTACAATTTTGAAACAGTAAACATACATGACAAAACTAAAACACTTCCTATTCATTATTTCACATGCGAGCATTTTTCATGTATACATACTAAAACACTAGGTACTAAAAGAAATTTAAACACTAGAGTTCAAATGTGACTTCCTAAAACACTTCCTATGTGACTTCTTTTCCATATATACTCAACAACAAAACATGCGCAAACTAGGCTTAAATACTAATGTAATACTCAACAATAATGATCAACAACCAAATATGACTTCCTATGTGACTTCTTTTCCATATATACGTACAAATTTGTATGGAACCAAGATTGACAATACAAATCAACAACATTAGGGTTCCAAAAAGATTGCATATCATCTCGAAATCCTAAATCACACAACACTATTTCAATGTATCATATAAATTTCTATGACGAACCAAATCAAGGGTTTCACCCTAACTTGTAAACAAATCTGAAAACAAAGTGACCGATTTTATGGATACAAAGAAGGGGATCGGAGGAATTTACCTTGTACGAGTAATGAGGAACTAAATCCACGGCCCAAACCTTCAGATCGGAAGAATTTTGGAGAGGGGATAGAGAGGGGGAGAGCAGATGGCCGCCGCCGCGCTGGGGGGTTCGGTTAGTGGAACAGACTAATGGGGGGTTCGGACGGGGGTGACGGGCTACGGCGGTTTAAGTCATTGTGCAGCGCCTAAGAGCTAGGCGCTGCACAAGGTAGTGTAGCGCCTAGCTCCAAGGCACTGCACTGCTCGGTGCGGGGCCCAACTGTGCCACGCTGGCAAGGCGTGCAGCGGCTGAGAGTTAGGCGCTGCACAGTGGAGTGCAGCGCCTGACTGTCGGGCGCTGCACAAAAGGGTCAGCTGGGTGAAATTTTTTCAAACACAGTTCAGTTTGTGAATTCTTTTCGTCCTCAGGTCAGTTTTGTCGTTTTTGCCTGTTTTGAAAATGAAAAGATAATCGAGCACAAAATAGACGTGTCTCTTCTTGTGTTGTGTTGGCAGGTGAGGTGCATGTGGTCACTGTGGCGATGTACGACCGGGCAGGAGGCGGTTCTCTCCCGGGGAGCACGCCCGCATTGCTACAGCTCGGCGCACGGGCCCATGGGCTCCATGCCATTGACCTCCCTCTACGTAATCTCAGTGGACTGACTCTCTTTTTTGAGAACAGCGGAAAGACTTTTTTTTAAACAGTGGACTGACTCCTCGAACCAGATCAAAGGAAATCAATCACCAGCATGCGCCACTCCGGCCCGACTCTGATCTCTTTCTTTTTCGAAATCCCCTTTGTTTTGCCTTCAAAAAACCTCACCCCCTAGTTTCCAAACGTCTCTCAACCTTTCCCTTCTTACCAGAACGTGCCTGCTCGCCAGTACTTCCCCTTCCTTTGTCAATTTCGCTGCCTGATATATTTTCTCGATCAAAACAAAAATCAATCTGGCCAATTATAAAGTTACTAGTTTAAACAAGGATGTTATGTGTAAATTTTTAGGGTGAAATACCTTGAAATGCGATCTATACAAAAAAGACAAATTCATGGCCTGGGAGGATCGCCGCTAGACAAAGGCTGGTGGTGGATGATGGCGCCGACGGGGCCTTCCTCCGTCGTCACTCTAGGGCGCGGCCACGGTGGATTCTCGTGCGGGTGCCCCGGTCTCCCCTCGCGTGTTTGGTCCCCACCACGGCGGCGAGTTGATCTGGTGGGGGTGGCTCGGCCCGGCGGCGTGGCTCGGTGCTCCGCGGCCAGTGACCTTCCTCACGGCCGGTGGCGGCGCTGGGCGCGTCGCGATGGGGTGGGATGGCATCTCCCCCATCCCTGCCCGTGGAGGTCTTGGCTATGGAGGTGTTGCGGTGTCACGTTTGTCCCGGCCGGGCCCGGCCCGATCTGGCGCGTCGGTGGCTGCCGGTGAAAACTGAGCCGACCTCGGTCATGGCGGACGATGGCAGCGTCTTTGCGTCGTTATCCTGATGAAGGCATCGTCTTGCCGTTCTCGCCTCCTCGCTCGGGCTACCCCCGGGGAAACCCAAGATCTGGATTTTCTGGATCAGACGATGGTGGCGCGCAGCGTCGTTCTCCCTCCTAGGGGCAACGTCTTGGAGTAGGCGCTGGAGGGGTCAGAAGGTGGAGCGGTGTGGCATTTACCGCATCGACGGCGGCAGGTCTCGGTGGCGTGGCGCAGCGGGGTCTCGGGGACAGATGCATGATGATGGATGCGCGCAGGGAGGTGGCGTTGTCTGGCGTCATGGCGGCGTCAATGGCAGTACGGCCTGGCAAGGTGAATGTGTCGATTGCTCCTGAAGATGGGACGGCGGAAGATGGCAACGCCAGATCCAGAGCGTGCGCATGCGGTGCACGTTGCGGGTCTGCCAGACCGGGTGGTGCTCTCTGCCCGATGCGGGGCAGCTGCGTGAGGCCACATGATTGGATAGTGCGTGTTCATGCGGTTCGGGCACAGTATCAAGAGTGTAAGTGTTGCGACTTTGTTCGTTAGATAGGAGGCTTCGGATGTTGAATAATAATAAAGATGGTTGTGTGCATCGATTGATGCAGAAGCCGGGGGTAATCCTCCTTTTCGAAAAATGGCCTGAGAGGATAAATAGTATCATGTGTTAGAAAACCCTAGATTTTTATTTGTTTTGCACAACCCTCATTTCAATGTATTTTGCACTGAAAATTTACACACATGTGTGTTATTCCTTCATGCATATCTGTATTTTTTCAGAATTTTTTGAAATGTAAATATGAATTTTGATGAAATTTGAATTTGGAGGCCTCCATGGAGGCCGAGCTCCAAAAGCAATTTTCGAACTTAAAGTTACAAGATAATACAAGATTACTCACAATTACATGATTGGTCATCACCCGAATCCGATCCACCCCATGTGCCTACATGGGATTGCTCACACATGGATGAGAGGAGTATGATGGCGATGATGGAGAATGAGTTGAAGGAGTCGACGGTGAAGCCCCCCCTTCTCAGGGGCTCGGGTTCAGCCTCTAGTAGCGCTCCGGGACGGGACCAACAGAGGCGGCGGCTCTGCCTCGAGAAAAAATTAGTAAAAAATATGACAAGGGTTTGGAGGGTATCAGTAGTGTTGCGGCCAAAAGAGAGCACCAGGGAAGGCACCACGTGCATATGCGCCCCATGTCAACCTGGTGTGGTTTTGGCCTAGGGTGCCTAGGGAGGGGGCACCTACGTGTTGTGGGACACCATTGGGTCTGGTCTTTAGCTACAGTGCTTCTCGAGGCATCCTAAGATCCTCCGGGGTTTTTTTTTCCGAATTTTCCAAGACAGAAAAATATTTGATCTTCTTGAAATGCAAAAAACAATAGAAAACAAGAACTTGCACGGGCACTTAACTAATACTGTATTATTTAGGTGAACTAATTTCAGAGCCGGGAAAATCCAAAAAAATTTATTGTAGGCCAAAAGACTCCGACGAGAAGATGGGGGCTAGAGCAGCTGCCAGGTGGGCACGCACCCCCATCACACGCTCTAGGGGGCGCGTGGGCCTGCCGCGTGATCACCCCATAAGTCGGTTGATGCTCTTCTTCGGCCGTAAGAAAGATCCTAAATAATAAAAATACAATAAAATTTTCAGCCCGAACGGAGTTACGGATCTCCAGATATTTAAGAAACGGTGTTTCAGGGCAAAAAAGTACCGGAAATAGATAGAAACAGAGAGAAGAGGGATCCAATCTCAGAGGGGCTCTCGCCCTCCGGGAGCCATGCAGGCCAAGGACCAAAGGGAAAATCCTTTCCCCACCTAGGGGAGAGGCCAAGGAAGAAGAAGAAGAAGAAGAAGAAGAAGAAGGGGGGTGACGGTGTCCTGGATTAAGGAATGCTAACTACGTCGGCCCCATCATAGTGGCCCGGGCCGAGGACCCCTAGATCATCAACGAATGGGCCTAGACTGCCATGCCCTGAGGCATGCTCAAGATGGAGTCCTCCGAAGACTTGGCGCATACTCCAAGACACGTTTGAATCTTCGGCATGTTTATCCCTAGATGTAACCGACCTCATGTAAATCCTAGGTACCCCTAGTCCCTATATAAGCTGAGGGGTTTAGAGCATAGGGTAGAGAATCATAGATTCACATACGATCACGAGGTAGATCATTTTGTACTTTGTACTCCAACACAATCAATACAACAGAAGCAGGATGTAGGGTTTCACCTCTTCGAGAGGGCCCAAATCTAGGCAAACATCGTCTCCCTTGTTCATCCTATTACCATCTAGCTAAGACCACCAGTGATGACCTGCAAGTGCACAGGGATATTGTAGCAGTTTCGTGATAAGTGAAGTGTCGAACCCACAGGGAGCAAATAGGAAGGAATTACAAATCCCGCAACTACGCTATCACTTACGCAGTTACGTACGCACCCAAACCGTAGTTTGGAAATAGCCTACTTTAGTAAGTTGCTAGGAACACAAATAAAACGGATAGTGTTTACTAGACTACAAACAAGAAATAAAAGACAGAAAATAAAGGAACTAAACTAAGAGAAACGGTGCTTGATTAGTAAACGTTCTCGAGGGAATCAGAGTCATCACCACAAGTATGATGCTGACAACACATGATAAACATGGCTCTCTATTTGTATCACTAAGCCACTTGTATATGATCTCGCGTGGGCGGAGTCATTAAAGTACGCATCCCCACTCAGGTTACCGCGTACACTCGTGCCACCACTGTGCTTCCCCACTCCGGTTATGACAACGATGATTAAGGGGAGTGAATTCCCCGTGGTCACGGCATTAAGTTCCAGGGTTCTCCACTAATCCCTATTGCAATGATCGGGGATGAAGCAAGAATAGGACTGTCACCACCTACCCTCCACAACTACCCTTCTCACCAACATAAATCACCTCAAGTCCCTAAGTGGCTAATGATGTGTGGGCGCCCTTTGCAACACCATGAGACAATCAACGCAATACATATAAAGAGAATATTGGATCGCTTATTCAACAAAGTACCAATCATACAAGGGTTCATCCAATTCCTCAAGAACTGACACAGCTACTCAAACGTCATAGAGGGAGAGGGCAAGTTACAAGCCGGCATGAAGCCGGTGGAGGATACACTATAAAAAAAAGACACATCCATGACATTATGGCCCGAACGAAAACTTTTTCTGTCATGGTTGTGACACTTCTATGACAATAATTGTGACAAAAACACGTATCATCATAGATGTGGTGGGCTCCTACTTCTATGACAAAAAATTATGACAGAAAATGGGCTTTTCGTCCTGGGCGGGCCGGAGACGCACACGCATGACATTCTTTGGGCCGTCCATGACGTAAAAAATCATGGTAGAACTGAGGGCGAGGAAATTTTCGGGGAGTTCCCGGTTACGGTGGGTGGTCGGGGCCGAACGATGCAGTGTGGTTTGCGCGTTTCTCTCGTACGCGCGTGTGTGCGAGGCGTTCACTAACTGAACCCAAGCGAGGCGTTCGCTTACTAAACCCGAGCGATCGCACTAGCTACGTACTGAACCCGAGCGATTCCTTCGCTGCTAACTGAACCTGAGCGATTCCTTCGCTGCTAACTGAACCCGAGCGATTCCTTCGCTGCCAACTGAAACCGGTCGAGCCCCCGTACATGTGAGACATAGCCGGTGTTGGGTTGCCTCTTGATGAACAGTGCCCGTTGCTGCCGCGTGCGCGATATGTGAGAACGAGTCGAGACGCATCGATCGAGCCCCTTGCGCGAGACGTGGTGAGTTGACCTAGCCGGTTGGTTGGTTGTGGATGAATAGTTTCCGTTGCTGCCGCCCGCTCATACGCCCCACCCCAGCCGGTGGGTTGGCTGTGGATGAACAGTACCCTGGCCGTGTGAAGGTGGTTGGCGCTGGATGAATAGGACCCCGAGGAGGCCGCCACACCCCAGCCGGTTGGGGGTGGATGAACATGACCCCGTGGAGGCTGGATGAATAGTTGCCGGTGGAGGCTGGAGGAAGTCGATGGTGGATGAACAGTAGCTGGTGGAGGCTGGAGGGAGGTCGACCGTGGATGAACAGTAGACGGTGGAGTCCCGTTTTGCGGTACGCCACACCCCTCCCGATGAACAGGACCCCCATTTCGACCGTAGGCAGTTGGGGAGAAGTCTGTTTCCTCCGTTTTGCGGTATGCCAGAGCCCTCCCAATCAACAGGACCCCGTTTCGACCGTAGGCGCTCGAACAGAAGTCCGTTTCCTCTGTTTTGTGGTACGCCAGACCCCCAGCCGATGAACAGGACCCCGTTTTGACCATAGGCGGTCGAACAAAAGGCCGTTTCCTCCGTTTTGCGGTACGCCAGACCCCGAGTCAATGAACAGGACCCCGTTTCGGCTGTTCTGTCCAAGCCGGTTGGCTCCCGATGAACAGGACACGTTCCAACCCAGTCGCTTGGCTCCCGATGAACACGACGTTGTTTCCTCCGTTCCGACCCAGCCAGTTGGCTGCCGATGAACAGGAGGCCGTTGTTGCCGTTCGTTGCCTCTCTCCATGTACACGAGCCCTGGCCGTACATATGCGCGAGTACGCGTTCGAGACCCCACCCGTATATGCACGTACGTGGCTGTATTTTTTGCTATGTGGCTGTACGTACGTGTACACGATTTAGACGGGGCCGCCTGAACTGCTACGTTGGGGGCTCTACTACGACACGAGCCGCTCCTTACACGCCCACAGTTCATCGTTGCAGAAAGACCGATCGACCAGTATGTATGTACACGTTCGTGACTAGACAGACAACGCTATGTACGCTTCGACCGGGTGGCTCCCAGCTATAAAGGAGGATAAGGAGGCACTTCCTTGCGTGCGAATAGTGGGTCCCAGCTGTCAGGGGGGAGGAATCTTTTTTTTTTGCGTGTAATAAGGAGGCACTTCCTTGCGTGCGAAGATGTAGCTGGTGGGTCCAGCTGTCAGCCTCACCACGTACAGTCCCCTTTCGATGGCTTTCGTTCATTGACCAGGTTGATTACGCCGCGCCGAGAGCACCAAGGCGGTGGACGACGGTGAGGCCTAGGAAGGGAACGACGTGGAGCCGGGGAAGACGCGGCAGTGGATGCCCACGCGAAGGGGAGTACGAGGGTTGACTGGTTCGGCTGCGGTGTGAGGCTGCCGTCGCCGGAGAATAACAGGGGATGTGGGTGAGTAGAGGGAAGGCCTGGCCAAAGGTGGGAGTAGGGTGGGGCGGTGAGGCCTGCGCGGCATCACAGCCGGCCACGGGAGGCAAGAGCAGGCGGTCCCGCCAGCGCTGGTTTGGGCAGCTGGAGCAAGAAGATTAGAGATTGAAGAAGCAGCACGGCCGTTGGATGAACATCCAACGGTCACTACTGCTAGAATCGTTTGTTGACTAAGTTGAAAAAGCCCTGCGTATGCATCAACTTAGTAGGACCACAAGTCAGCCTCAAAATCTGGTGGGTCCCAGTTGTCATGGGGAGGAATCATATATTTTACGCGTAATAAGCAGGTACTTCCTTCCGTGCGAAGATGTAGCTTGTGGGTCCCGGATGTCAAGGGGAGGAGTCATTTTTTTTGCGCGTAATAAGGAGGCACTTCCTTACGTGCGAAGATGTAGCTGGTGGGTCCAAGCTGTCAGGGGAAGGAATCATTTTTCTTGTGCGTGATAAGGAGGCGACCATGGACCATGTGGGTCGCAGCTGTCAGCCTCTGCACGTACAGTCCTCTTCTGATGGGTGTCGTTCGTTGACCGCATTGACGACGCCGTGCCGAGAGCACCAAGGCGGTGGATGACGGCTAGGCTAAGGGTGGGAACGACCTGGAGCCGGGGAAGACTCGGCAGTGGATGCCCACGGGGAGGGGAGTATGAGGGTTGATTGGTTCGGCTGCGGTGTGAGGCTGCTGTTGCCGGAGAACAATAGAAGGTGTGGGTGAGTAGAGGGATGGACTAGCCAGCGGTGGGAATAGGGTAGTGCGGTGAGTCCTTCGCGGCAGCACAGCCGTCCATCGGAGTCGGGAGCAGGTGGTCCTGTCGGCGCTGGTTTCGGCAGCTGGAGCAAGAAATCATAGATTGAACAAGCACATCGGCCATTGGATTAGCATCGAACGGTCACGCTGGTAGAATCGATTGTTGACTAAGTTGACAAAGCCTTGCGTACCCGTCAACTTCGTAGGCCCACAAGTCAGCCTCCAAATGTGTGGTAGACAGCATACAACCCATTTGCTATTTTTGTGAATAATTTACAGCCCATTTGCTAATTCTTAAGGAATTTATTATAGCCCATTTTCGGACCAGTACCACAGTCAATAAATTCAACGAAATTTCGCATACTTCGGTGTAGTCCGAACTATTTTAATCCCAAAATTTCACGTTAGATTCAAACTCATTTTAAAACAAAATTAAATTAGATTAAATAAAATCCAATGATATCTAAAATCTCACAATCGGAAGAAAAAAGCCTAAATTTGAAACTAATTGCCAGTTTTCTGTGGTTTTTTATATTTACAACCTTTTCTTATTAGTTATTCAAAACAATTTTCTGGGCAAGCCGAATGCATGCCTCCTTGTCCAGATTTGCAGCCTAGCAATTCGCAAAAAGCAATTGCAGCCCAGTACGGTCCCGCCAGCGCGGGAGGAAGAGGACGAGAGATTGAAGAAGCACGTTGGCTGTTTGATTTACATCCAACGCCTCGGCTATCAGAATCGTTTTGTTGACCAAGTTGACAACGCCTTGCGTGGGCTTCACCCTCGTGGGCCCACAATGTGAGCTTCCTATTCTGTGCCTGACATTCAGCCCATTTCATATTTTTTAGAATTTACAGCCCATTTTAAAAAAAATCAAAATACACCCATTTGCTGGGCTGGGTGAAAAAATAATGTTGCGGGCATGCTGGAACCAATAATTCTTTTTTTCTTAGAACTTACAGCCCATTTGCTTCTTTTCTAAATACACACATTTGCTGGGCTGGCTGGACAGAGCAATGATATAAAAAAATAAAACTGGGCTGGGCATTCGTTTGGACAAGAGATTTTCTTTAATGATTTACAGGATGGCTGAAAAAATAATGTTGCGGACTGCAACCGATTAACCTTTTTAGTAGAATTTAAATCCCAATTGTTTTTTTTGAAATACACCGATTTCTTGGCTGGATTAAAAAACTAATGTTGCAGACAAGCCCCATTTAATATTTTCGGATAATTTACAGCCATTACCTTTTTTTAGAAATACACACATTTGCTTCTCTGGGTGAAATAGTAATGTTGGTCTGGCCACAACATTCTTATAAAATATAAGACATTTTTAGGCTATTTTAACCTACGAAAACGTCATATATTTTTATACGGAGGGAGTAGAAAATAAGAACTTAGCTATGCGTTTTTTCTTAAAAAAAAGGTAACTCCGTGTCCCACAGCCCATTCGAGAACTGCTGGATCATGGTGTCAGCATGTCGTGGGCTGCGCATATAATAGGCTGGGCAGGCCAAAGCCCAGTTATAAAACAGTCTTTGGTGACTGCCTCTCCTTGTTTAATTCACTCGTTTATTTACTACGTTGACAACCTGGTGGGTCCGAGATGTCAGTATTTTACTGGAGGTGAGACTCTCTTTTTTCGCTTTTACTATTTATATTTCTGCTGGCAGAACATTTGTTTCGCGTCAGTCGCCGGCCGTAGGGTGGCGGGAGCATGCGGTCCGGCCGGTGCTAGTTTGGGAGGCTGGAGGACAAAGAAGACGGGAGATAGAAGATGTAAGAGAAAACGCACGCCATCCGTTCGATATGAATCAAACTATTGGCAGAAAGAAAACACCCTTTTGACAGTTGATTCATTCAGACAAACAGTAGTAGTGTTAATTTGCTTCCACCACGACTACATTTTTAGAAGCTGAAGCTGAACCAGACACTAGCTACGGCCAGCGCCACCCCCGCGGCCACGACATATGCGATCGCCACGGCCGCGGTCAGTGCCACCACCAACTCCACCCCCACGGCCGCGACCTCTGCCACCGCCAGCGCCACCCCCACGGCCGCGACCTCCACCACCGCCACAGCCACCGCCGTGGTAAAATGCGTGGAATCGGGCAAAGTTGGAGTGGAGGGCATGGAAATACGCTTTGGCGGATCAGCGTCCAAGGTAGGCCATTCGTTCGCGGCGGGCGTGGGGGCCCCAAACAGCTGCTCCGCCTTCGCCTTCTTCTGGGCAACTATCTCCAAGCCCTGGTCAATCTCATCCCATAACGGATCCAGAGGACTCGCGGGATGCTCATCCTCCTCCTCTCCAAAATTGAACACGAGTGGGTGCTCCTCCGGTTGCGCCAATGACGAGGGAGTGCTGGTGGATTGGAGATGGGAATGGGAGGCGCCAGAGAGAGGATTTCGGAGGGTAGAGGGTACGGCGGCGGCGTCTTATAGGCTGCCGCGGGCGCCATTAAGGAGGAGGTAAGAGCGGCGGCGGGCGGTCAAAGGGCGCGTCTCACGGTGAGAAAAGCTGCTGCCACCGGCTAGCACGCCTCCCGGATGCACAGGGATGACGCGTCACAGTCTTCGTAATTGGAGAGATTAATGACAGGCAGCCATCGCTGGTGGTGCATTTGATGTCGCGCTTCTTAAATCCCCCGGTAGCGCAAGGGCCGAGGGGGAAGAAGATGAAACTTCCGTCCCGCGCTGGCGGTTGGGGTATGGAGCGAGCTGGATTTAAGAGGGGGTTGGGAGCACAGCGCGAGGCAGTGCCGCCGGCCCCTGGGCGGCAGCAATCAGTCCAGTCGCGCTGGTTTGGGCGGCGGAATAACCAGCAGAGGGAAGACTGAAGAAGAACGTCAGGCGTGAATTTGTTTTTCAGTGGCTCTCGACGGGGTATTTTTTAGCTTGCCTCTCCACGATACATCTTGTTATTATAGCCTCCCAATTTGTGGCGGACCAGCAGCCCATTTGCTGGGCGGCCCAATCTACAGAAAACAACACTTGTCAAAGCCAAAAAACAATGCAGTAGTGTGTTTTTCTAGAGGCCAAAAACAATATGGCGGGGGCTGAACTGGGCGGTTCAACCGGTTACGGGGTACCGGATGTCAGTCTGAAATATGCTGGGTACCCTGTGTGTTTGAGCGTGATGATGCGCTGGGTCATTCGTGTAGGATACAGTCGATCTGACCCCATGTATAGTTCGTGTGTTAGCATGCTATCAGTGCTTGTAAAGACTGAGCAAAAGATAAATAAGAGTTGATGCTCCCTTGCAACCCTAACAAGCAGGTGCCATTCTTCTCGGGACGATGGTGTGCCGTGTGACACTTACACGTCAAGCCCACAACATACAAGTTAACACACCAAGTACAACAGAATAGGTAAACATTCAGATCAAACTCAGGTTCACAGGATACGTTCTCCTCAAAAGATTCACATATACACAAGTTCAGCATGTTTATGCATCCAAATGATTAAGAGATCACAAGCCAATATTCATAGCCAACATTCACAATCAACAAGTCAAAAGATTCATGTATACAAGTTCAGCATGTTTATGCATCCAAATGATTGAGAGATCACAGCCAATATCCTCCATCGACACACTTTAATTACCTGGGGTGCAGACTGGTTAAGTGGTGTTCACTCGGTGGTACTTCTTGCTAAAATTAGTGCTTGTCTGAGCAAACTTTCGAGTACATAAGAGGCAACACATACCATCTGGACTTTGCTTGTAGGTTATCCTCATGATGGTGGCCTCGATGCCGCAAGAGGTTTGAGCATCTTGGCCACTACTTTCATCCAACTAGTTTACTGGCTCATCTTGGTCCTGTAGCTCGCCAAAATTCTACCGTGCGTGGTAGAGAGATCCGATTCGGTCGACTCCTTCTTCTCCTACCATGTACGTGAGAACACTCTCTGGCTCACTACAATCAAAACCAAGCAGGAGTAGGGTTTTACACCGCAAGGTGGCCCGAACCTGGGTAAACCGCTGAGTCCACGGTCCGCTCCTCGCTAGCGCGCTCTCGCCGTAGCTTAGCCGTGGTAGGGGACGAAGAGGTAGGAACAAGCTCACCCCAGTGTTCGAACCTTTGGGTCCCCGGAGCCCAACTTCTGACATTTGGCGCGCCAGGTAGGGGTGCACTAATGTTCTCCGTCCTCCGTTCCGCCAGCTCCATGGCCGACGCCCGCCGCGAGCGCGCTGAGCGCAGGGCCGGCCGCGCGGCTCAGACGGAGCCAGTGGCCCGCGGCAACCGCCGCTGCCCTGTCGAGGCTGCTGCCGCCACCAACCCCGCTGCCCGCGAGCAGCAGGACTCCTCCCTGCACCCTCCATGCAGGCGAACGGCCACACCGCCATGGCCTCTTCCTCCCTCGCCCGCCGTGGTCTGCCGAATGCGCAGGCCGCGCTACACATGGCGCGCGAGTTACTCCGCTACCGTCCAGCTAACACTGGCTACGACGCCTGGCTTGGTCGCATCACCGAGCTCGTCAACGCCGCTGGGGACGCTCCGGCGCCTTCCCACTCGCTCCGCCCTCCGCCGTCTCGTGCTGGGGACCTGGCGCACAGCGCTCCCCCGCCGCCTCCTCTGCGCGACGAACTCGGCGGGCCCCAGCGTAACGCGCGGGCGCGCAAGCCGTCCCGTGGCGCGTTCCCGCCAGTCCGTGATGAGGCCAGCTGCCAGATCATCCGACGCGCGCCCCCCGATGCGCGAGTGCTCCTCGAGCGGTAGCGCCAGTGCCAAGACCAGGCTGTCCAGGAGGTTGCGGCGGCAGGGCGCCAGAACCGCGCCGCCCTCGCCGGCGGAGTCCCCTCGAGTGGTGTGGGCTGCCGCGCCTTCACCCGCGAGCTACGTCAGGTGGTGTGGCCCGTGAAGTTCAAGCCTGAGCTGCCTCCGCGCTACGACGACACCCCCAACCCTGCGGAGTTCCTTCAGCTCTACGCACTGAGCGTCGAAGCGGCGAACAGCGACGACAAGGTCATGGCGAACTGGTTCCCCATGGCCCTCAAGGACGGCCCGTACTCTTGGCTCATGAACCTCCCCAAGGCGTCCATCTCATCGTGGGCCGAGCTTTGCATCCAGTTCGTCGCCAACTTCAAGGGCACGCAAGACCGCTCCGTCACCATCAACGACCTGCGGCACGTGCGGCAGTGCCCAGACGAGACCCTCCACAAGTACATCCAGCGCTTCAGCCAAGTGCGCAACAAGATACCGCGCGCCTCCGACTCGGCCGTCATCTATGCGCTCTCCACCGGCGTCACGGACGTCAAGATGCGCGAGAAGCTCGCCATCAACAATGAGCTAGACTCAGTGCTCGAACTAGTCGACCTCGCCGACAAGTGCACCAAGGCTGAAGAAGGCCGCCTCTTCGTCCTCAACGACCCCGACGCGGCGCTCGATGCCGCCAAGACCAGGAACAAGGACGTCAAGCGTAAGGGCCCTGCCGTGCTTGCGGCGGAGCCCGAGCAGAAGCGCCGCCGTGAGCTCGACGAGCCCTGGAAGGACGGCCGCCCACTCTGCGCCTACCACAACGTGCGCTCCCACAGCACTGAAGACTGCCAGGAGCTCAAGCTGCTCCGCGATGAGCGTCAAGGCCGCCGAGACAACCACAACGGCCGCGGCGCCGGTCGCGGAGGTGGCTGCGGTGGCAACCGTTGGGACGGCCGCAACGGCAATGGCAACTTCCACCAGGGCTGGCGCGACCAGCCTTGTGAGGCCGCCTAGCGCGATCAGCCTCGTGAGGCCGCCTGGCGCGATCAGCCTCGTGAGGCAAACCTTCAGGCCAATGCCGCTCTCCCGCCGCTGCCGCCGCCACCCCGGAGGAACGACATCAACCAGCCTGATGAGGGCGCTGGGGGCTACCAGGAGCCTCGCGTGGTCGCCTGTATCCTTGGCGGTGCTCATGCCCCCGTGTCCAACCGCCACTTCAAGCAGCTCTCTCGCGAGGTGAATGCCGCCCTTCCGAGGCCTGAGGCTGCGCGGCCCCTCAAGTGGTCGCAGTACGCCATCACCTTCGATTCCACGGACCACCCCAAGTCCTCGGCCTCCGCAGGCGCGCTCCCCATGATGTGCACTCCCACCATCAGCAATGTCGTGGTCACCAAGACCCTCATCGACGGAGGTGCCGGCCTCAACATGATCTCCATCGAAATCTTCGAGACACTCCAAGTGCCCTACGACCAGCTGATGCCGACCAGGCCCTTCTCCGGAGTGACCAATGGCTCCACCATGGGGCAAGTGCGCCTTCCCGTCACCTTCGGCACCCGCAAGAACTACCATACCGAGCTCATCGACTTCGACGTGGCGCACATCGGCCTGCCTTACAACGCCATCTTGGGCTACCCGGCCCTCGCCAAGTTCATGGCGGTGACCCATCACGCCTACAATGTCCTCAAGATGCCTGGCTGCAGAGGCATCATCACTGTCGCCTGCGACAAGAGGGACGCGGTCCGCTCCCTCGAGCGCGCTTACAAAGCTGTCGATGTCGCGCATCCGGCTGACGAGGACGCGGTCGAGATTCCTGAGGCCGCGCTCGCGAAGAAGAAGCAGTTGTTCTTTCAGGACCGCGCCGAGATGAAGAAGGTGTCGGTGGATGGCAGCGGCTCCGGCCCTGCCTTCAACATCGGCGCTGGCCTTCCTCCTGCATAGGAAAGCGCGCTTGTCACCTTCTTTCGGGCAAACTCGGATGTTTTCGCCTGGAAAGCATCTGATTTGTCCGGTGTGCCGAGGGAGGTGATCGAGCACCACTTAGCGGTGTGCCCCAATGCACGCCCTGTCAAGCAAAAAGCACGGCGCCAGGCGCCAGAGAAGCAAGATTTCATCATCAAGGAAGTTCAGAAGCTCCAAGAAGCTAGAGTCATCCGTGAGGTGCGCCATCCTGAATGGCTCGCCAACCCAGTCGTCGTCCCCAAGAAAGGCGCAAGGAGCGTATGTGCGTTGACTTCACCAGCCTCAACAAGTTCTGCCCTCAAGATCCATTTCCGCTGCCCCGCATCGACCAGATCGTGGACTCCACCGCCGGGTGCGATTTGCTATGCTTCCTAGATGCCTTCTGAGGCTACCACCAGATCAAGATGGCGGCTGAAGACGTGGAGAGGACGGCCTTCATCACCCCCTTCGGCATATACTGCTACGTCTGGATGCCCTTCGGCTTGAGGAGCGCGGGCGCCACTTTCCAATGGCTAATGCGGATCACGCTGGGGCCTCAAATGGGGAGGAACGCGGAGACCTACGTCGACGACATCGTGGTCAAGTCTCGCGAGGCTGGATCCCTCATCGCGGACCTCGAGGAAACATTTGCCAACCTGCGCAAGGTCAACCTCAAGCTCAACCCCGAGAAGTGCGTCTTCGGAGTTCCCTCCGGCAAACTCCTCGGCTTCCTGGTCTCGCACCGTGGCATCGAGGCCAACCCTGAGAAGATCAAGGCCATCGAGAAAATGCGTCCTCCCCGGACCCTCAAGAAAATGCAGCGCTTGGCAGGATGTATGGCCTCCCTAGGACGCTTCATCTCCAAGTTTGGCGAGCGAGCCCTGCCTTTCTTCAAGCTCCTGAAAAGGTCCGGCTCTTTCAAGTGGACTCCTGAGGCAGACGCCGCTTTTGAAGACCTCAAGAGGTACCTCACGAGCCCGCCCATCATGGTCGCGCCGCGCTCTCGCGAGCCCTTGCTCCTGTACTTGGCGTCGACCCCTCAGACGGCCAGCGCGGCGCTTGTGGCGGTGCGAGAGGAGCACGTCTGTGCTAAGGAGAAGCCCTCCGCACCTCCCGAACCCTTCGAGCCTCCTGAGCCTCGTGAGCATCCCAAGCCTCGTGAGCCCCTCGAGCCTCGCGAGCCTCCTGAGCCTCGTGAGCCCCCTGAGCCTCGCGAGCCCCTTGATCCTCGTGAGCTCCTTGGGCCCATCGATCCTCGCGAGCCGCCTGGAGAGCAAGCTGCCACCACAACTACGTGCTTTGTCGAGCACCCCGTGTACTTCGTCAGCACCGTGCTAAGGGATGCGCGCGAGCGCTACCCCATGCAGCAGAAGCTCCTCCTTGCGCTCCTCGTCGCCTCCAGGAAGCTGCACCACTACTTTCAGGGTCATCCCATCAAGGTCATTTCTTCCTACCCCTTGGAGCAAGTTCTGCACAGCCCCAACACTGTCGGCCGTGTCGCCGAATGGAACATCGAGCTGCAAGCCTTCCAGTTAGAATTCTCCACCACCAGAGTCATCAAAGGCGCGGCTCTGGCTAACTTCATGGCAGAGTGGACGGATACGTACGAGGAGGAGCCTCGCAACGCCAAATCCCTTCTGCCAGGGGATGAGGCGCCTGGCGGCTGGACCATGCGCTTCGACGGCGCCTTCTCCCAACAGGGCGTGGGGGATGGAGTCATGCTCACCTCGCCGATAGGAGACAGGCTCTACTACACCATGCAGCTCTGCTTTAGGCACACCGACAAGGTTTCCAACAACATCGCAGAGTATGAGGGCCCCATCGCCGGCCTCAAGGCCGCGTTCGCTCTGGGCATCAAGCGTCTGACCATCAAGGGCGATTCGTTACTTCTCGTCAACTTCTCCAACAAAAGCTACAAGCCCAAGGACAAGCACATGGCCGCCTACCTAGAAGAGTTACATAAACTTGAGAAGCGTTTTCTTGGCCTGGAGCTACAGCACGTCCCCCGCAGCGGCAACAAAGAAGCTGACGACATCGCCAAATGAGCATCTCTCCGCGAGCCTCAGAGCCCCGGCGTCTTCGAGGAAAGGCTCCTCAAGTCATCAGCTGCACCACCTGCCGCGAGCACCGCGCTCCTTCATGAGGAACTCCCGCCTGCACCGCCCACGGGCACGCTAGACTGCGGCCCAGCCTCAGGAGCCCGCCTGCTGATGGTGCTGGAGCCTCAAGCAGATAGCTGGGCCGCAGAGTTCAAGGCTTACTTGCTTCACGGCACCCTCCCGGAGGAGGACTCAGAAGCGGAGCGCGTGGCCCGGCAGGCCACCACTTACTACTTACAAGATGGCGAGCTGTACCGCAGGTGCCCCAATGGCGTCTCGCTGCAGTGCATCTCCGAAGAACAAGGGCGCGAGTTGCTCGCCGATATCCATGGAGGAGACTGCGGCCACCACTCCTCGTCACGCACCCTCGTCGGCAAGGTGTTTCGTAGCGGCTTCTACTGGCCCACTGCGTTGCGTGACGCTACCGCGCTGGTCCAAGCCTGCGAGGCCTGCCAGTTCCACGCCAAGCAGATCCACCAGCCGGTGCAGGGCCTCCAGACGATTCCCCTCTCATGGCCCTTCGCGGTCTGGGGGCTGGATATCCTGGGGCCCTTCCCTCGCGCGTCTGGCGGTTACCACTACCTCTACGTTGCCATCGACAAGTTCACCAAGTGGGCAGAGGTCGATCCTATGCGCACCATCCCGGCAGGCTCCACCGTCAAGTTCATTAAGAGCCTCGTGAGCCGCTTTGGAGTTCCCAACCACATCATCACCGACAATGGCTCCCAGTTCACAAGAGGCCTCTTCAGGTCCTACTGCGCCAGCCTCGGCACGCAGATCTGCTACGCCTCGGTGGCGCACCCGCGAAGCAATGGCCAGGCCGAGCGTGTCAACGCCGAGGTACTCAAGGGCCTCAAAACAAGGAGCTTCAAGAAGAAGCTCGAGGCCTGCGGCAAGGGCTGGCTCGATGAGCTGCAGTCCGTGCTGTGGTCCATCCGCACGACGGCAAGCAAGCCTACCGGCGAGACCCCCTTCTTCCTTGTCTATGGAGCTGAGGCAGCCTTCCATTGGAGCTTAAGTACGGCTCCCCGCGAGTCCTTGCCTTCGACGAGGCGCATCAGGATGGCTCACGGGAGACCGATCTGCTGCTCCTCGAGGAGGGCCGCCGTCAGGCCGCTCTTCACGCCGCGAGGTACCAACAGGGCTTGCGCCGCTACCACAGCCGCAACGTCCGCCCTCGTACTCTCAAGGTCGGCGACCTCATCCTGCGCAGGATCCTCTCCAGAGAGGGACTACACAAACTCTCACCTATGTGGGAAGGCCCTTTCAGGCTTACTCATGTCTCCAGGCCCGGCGCAGCCCGGCTGGAGACGGAGGACGGAGTTCCTGTGCCTAACGCCTGGAACATCCAACACCTCCGCAAGTTCTACCTGTGACCCTCACGCGTACGAACGAAATGGGGCTATACACGCCCCGGAGCCTCTCATTGCGTTCGCCTGACTGGCCCGCGAGAGCTCCCGCCCACGCCCAAGTGGAAGCCCCATTCTCCGCGCTGGCGGAACGATCGACCCGCGATCATGCCCACGCCCAAGTGGAAGCCCCATGCTCCGCGCAGGCGGAACGATCGACCCGCGATCATACCCACACCCCAGTGGAAGCCCCATGCTCCGCGCTGGCGGAACAATCAACTGAGGGCGCCCCACGGGCTGCACCAACCTCAAGCTGACCCGTGCCGGACACGGCAGCACCCTATTTCTCGTTTTGATGTGTAACTGAGGGCGGCGCACGGGCTGCACCAACCTCAAGCTGACCCGTGCCGGACATGGCAGCCGCATCTTGTCTTGGTTGTGTAATGGCTTGCTATCTTACTTCAGTAAAGCTTCGGTTTCCTTACATGGTGTTTCATCTTGTCTTTACCTCGCGAGCCTCGCGCGCTCACGATGTCCCTCATGAGCCTCACGCGAGCGGGGGCTGGACACGGTGTCTGTGCTCGGGTCAGTCCCAGCAGCACTAAAAAACCAAAGCAACCGGGCTCTAGCTCGCGGGCCTGCTCCCGTGCACGCCAACCCACCAAGGTTCTTGGTGTCTTATCTCCTCGCGTAACGCCCATGAGCAAATCAGCGAGCGTGCGCCGCTCCCCCGTGTTAAGCATTCTGCATGCAGTTATCTCAGGAACAGGTCCCCTGAAAGGCCTCGCGAGGATGCCTCGCGAGGTGGCCCGGTAACAAGATGCCCCCTCAGGGCCTCAGGAAGCTTCGCAGGCCCTGCCTCGGGAGCCAACCCACGACGGCCATCTCAGCAGGAGATCTCACGAGCAAAACCCTCACGAGGCATACCCAACAAGTGACGGCCCACCAGACACTATCCTGCATAGAGCTAAGTCTCCTGCCTCGCGAGCCGCCCTCGCCGTCTCCTAAGCTTTTCCCTCTAGCAACCTCACGAGCGCTGGCGTTTCTCTTAGCGTGAGCCGCTTGCGCGTCAAAGGGGGGTTCCCTGAGCATCGCGCCTCAGGAGCCCTCACTAGCTCCCGGTGCCCCTCACCTCTTGGCCTTGTCCAGGCATCGCGACCTGACATACCAGCGATGGCTGTGGCCCGCTCGGGGGCTGGGTCCTGACGACATAGAACATCAAGGCAAGCAAAAAGAGCAAAACATGCCTCAAGAGAAAGCTTCATGAGGGCACGAGCATTCATTACAGCAAATCATAAAGTACTCAAACACAAAGGCATCGTCTTCATGCCCCCACGGGGCCACATCAGTCTAGTGCAGGGTGGCGAAGGAAAAAAGACCCTAGGAACTTGCGCTGTCGTCGTCGCCGTCGTCGCCGCCATCACGGTCGTCCCCGCCTCCTCCTGAGCTCTCGCCGCTGTCGCAGGAGTACTTTCCAAGCAACGAGTCCATGTGGCCTTCTACCGCCTTTGCAAGGCCATCACGGAGCTCCTCGGGGATGGGGGCTATCACCTTGTCAAAATCAAAGTTGGGATCGGCGTGAAGGAGCTGACCGAAGACGCGGGTCGCCGCCTGAGAGAAGAGGTCACGGCACTCCTCCTCCAAGATGCCATCCACCTTCTTGGCCCCATCCTCGAGCCTCTCCACGAGCTAGGCGGAGAAGTCAACGTAGTCAGCGTCGCAGGACTCACGGAGGGCTTCAAGCCTCCCCTTGCAGATGGAGTTCAGGGCATCGCGGGCTCGGAGCTCGAGGGAGTGGAGCATCTTGACGCGTTCGCGCTGCCGCTCCTGTTCCTGGTCCGCCTCGCCTCCGGCTTGCTCGGCGGTGCCGGCGGCTCCTCCCACCTGAAGACGAAGGGAGGATGACTCGGCCTCTGTGCCGGAACCGGCCTGCGGCGCGGCCTCTCGGCGGGTCTCCGCCTCGGCGAGTGCCGCCTTGAGATCAGTGATTTCCTGCCGGAACCGCTCACACTCCGTCTCGAAGGCGCCCTTCTGCTGCTTCAGCGCCTTACCGTGCTGCTCGGCGAGTGCCAGACGGGCCTCCGCTATCTTCGCATCAGCGTCCTCCTGGGCCTTCTTCTCCTTAGCCTCCATCTGGGTGTTGGCCTCGTTGACACGCTTCGTGTGGGCATTGTAGGTGTCGGCCAGCTGGCGCCCCAGCGTCTCCAGGCGCCTGCGCTTCGTGGCCTGCTCGGTCGACACCCTCTTGAGGCCTTCCGTGCGGGTCGCGAGGCCCGCTTCGCGGGCTGCAAGCTCCTTCTCGCGAGTGGCCAGGGTGCTTTCCCGCGCGAGGAACGACTGCGCCTGCACGACATGTTGATCCTAG
Source organism: Elymus sibiricus (assembly GCA_039707655.1). NCBI lineage: Eukaryota > Viridiplantae > Streptophyta > Magnoliopsida > Poales > Poaceae > Elymus > Elymus sibiricus. The sequence continues at coordinate 112,007,316 of CM077670.1, forward strand.
AGCTCCTTCAGGCGGGCCTCCGCCTCCTCGCAGCGCTTGACGGCTGCTTCGGCCTCCCGGAGAGCGCTCTCACGGACCCCCTTCGCTTCAACGGCGTCCTTCTCGCCCTGTGCGTGAGCGCTTTTGTTTTGGCGCTGAGCCATTTCGACGGCGACGCTAAGCCGGCACCACCCGTCAGTAAGCTTCAGGCGCACCTCGGCGAGGCGCGCCTCCGCGTCCTGGAAGTCTGTCCCGAGCCGAGCGAGCGTGGCCTTGGCGTCGCGCAAGGCCTCAGGCCTGAGCAGGGCACGGCCTCTCACAAGTGCCAGGGGCCAGTCCGGGTCAGGCCCCCCGACATTCTCCATCGCCGCGGTCAGGGATGCCTCGGCGCCGCTTGCCAGGAGCGGTGGGTTCGTCGGGCCCTCCCCTGCGTTCGGCTGCGACGGCGCGCTGTGGGGGCTCGCCATGCCTGTGGCAGCGCGCCCCACGATTCCTCCCCCCCCCCGCGCTAAGGGAGGCCTCTGGCGAGGGAGTGGGCGCTTCGGCCTCCCCCGTCGCTGCTTCTTCCCGCGCGGCGGGGTCTGAGGGGAGCGCGTCCCCACCTCCTGAGGCTACCTCCCGAGGCTCCTCCATCTCGTCCTCGCGAGACGCGCCTGCGTATGGCTCCGGAGGAACGACCATCTCCTCCTCGACTTCCACGCGCCCCGCCTCGGCATCAGGGTGGTGGGTGACCTCTCCTTGCCCCCCGGCACCCGCAGCGGGCGTTAATGCCCCCTGCGGGGTGGGGGTCGCCTTCACCTTTGTCATTGTCTTCTTCTTCTTCCTCCGGTCCCCGACGGACCTCCTGCGTAAACGGTAGCTCAGCCCCGAGCTGGGCAAAGAGTATGAGCATAAAATGCCGGGAGCGGTATGGGGAACTTACTCATCGCCGGCGGACCACTTCCTCTTCCTCTCCACGAAGGGCGGGTCGTCGCCTGCCTCGAGGTCCTGGGAAGTTTCGGCCTCTTGATGGGCCTCGGGCGCTGGGGGCTCAACCGCCCCCCGGTCGAGAGCCCCCCCACCGCCGGCGGCACGCTGTCGGCGTCATCGTCCTCGAGGTCACGGAGGTGCTAACGGCGAGTGCGTGGTGGTGCCCGGTTGGCGTCCTCCTCTATGGCTTCCTCCAAGTCCTCGTCATCGCCGCTGCCCCCTGAGTCCAACTCCACCACGAGAGGGTTCTCGTGGGGCCCGACGTGGCCCTCCGGCATGAGACCCCACTGGTCAAAGAGAGGCATCTCCGCGACCAGCTCCTCCATCTCCTAGTAGCGGAATAGCGGGAGTGCGTCCTCAGGCAGGCTCACGGCAGGGGTGCTGAGCAGGGTCGCCAGGGCCCCGTCCAGCACTTCTTGCTTCAGGCCACCGGGGTGCAGCCTCATGGCATCGTCCGCACCGGTGTACTCCCACACGGGGCGCGAGTGCTGTTGGAGCGGCATGATGCGCCGCCGTAGTTACTCCCGGACGACCGTCGCCCCCGGTAGTTTTGCGGCCCGGTGCGCATCCATCCGCTCCAAGACGGGCTCCATCCTCGGGTCGGCAAGCTTCTCGTGCCCCCACCCGGAGTTCTTCTCAGCCGGGTCCGTCGGGATCATTAGGAGCCGACTGGTTCGGCACGCGTCCATATAGACGAAGTGCTACCGATAGCCCTCCACCTTCTTCGCAACCTTCGGGCTAATGATGTCGTCCTCCGTCGCCTTGACGCTGAGGAACGATGCGCACGCAGAGCGCTGGTCTGCCGCGGTCAGCCGCAGACTGAAGAGGTGGTGGAAGAGCGCCACCGAAGGCATCAAGCCCACGAAAGCCACGCAGTAAAAGGCAAACATGGCTACGAGGAGGATGGAATTGGGTTGAAGGTGGAGGGCATGGACCTGATAATGGGAGAGGATGGCGTAGAAAAAGTCCGGGAATGGCGGCACCAACCCGGCATAAATACTGTGGAGGAAGAAGGGGTAGACCGTCGCCCCCAGGTCACGCTGCGCGCATGACCCCGGCCAGATCTGGGTCGCCCAATTCTCGTTCTGGTCGCCGGCCACCAGCGGGAGCACCCTGTCCAGGCCCTCCTGATCGACGATGGAGGAGCACTGCAGCACCGCCCCGATGGCGGGCGCGCTTGGGGACGGGGCCGCCGCCTTTCCCTTCCTGCCGGTGGGCGCCTTCTAAGCGCGGCAAAGTCACGGATGGAAGAGGGGGAAAGAGGCAGAGCTCGGAGATGGGGTCGCGAGGAGCTACGCACGAGAGGGAAGACGCAGGGAGACGGAATGCGCGAAGGAAGGCAATGATGGTCTCGCGTCGCGCGCGGCAGGCTTTATGTCAGCGCAGGCGGTTACCGAGGCATCGTGGGAGAAGTGGGGGCGACCCCCGTCGCATCGCGCGCCACACGTCGTGCCTGGCCCGCAGGTGGTTAGGGACCGCGCCGTTTCGCCCACTAGTAGGCGGGAACGTGCGCGCCGCGGGCCTCGGGGCTACTATCGGGCCCGTGGAACCCAGGGTATCCCGGCCCGTCTACCATTGGCCCAGGGCGCAACGCCTGGCATGGGCCCAGCAGGCCATCATCATAAAGCATCTCACCAAGACCCCTCATGAGGCCCTGGCCTCCTGAGGACCCCTCCTCAGGGAGCGGTGAACAAGACATCATCTTCACCAGCAGCCTCGCGAGGTTCTCTCGCGAGGCGGCCTCCCGAGGCACCCTCCCGAAGGTGCTCAAGACAAGAGCTGTTCGGCTCGGCCGCGCGGTCCCGTGCCCATCACGTGGGTGACGCGCGCGGCGACGAACGGCGACAGAGGCCGTGCCAGTAGGCGCGGATGAAGAGGATTTCCCCTTTTGTTTTAAGGGAGAAAGGCCAGTAGTCCACTTCCCAAAGCAACCCCAAAGGTTGCCCGATTGGCGAAAGAAGACCAAGACGGCGGGCACGCGGGGCGGAGGTCATCACCGAGCCCACCAGCGTGTCATGGATCATGCTTTTGCAGGCGAAGACCGCCTTTAGTCAGGATAGCCTGAGCACCTATCCCCTTTCAAAACCCGCCAAGTGTGGCAACCCTTCCCACCTAAGTTTTGAGGGGGAAGAGGACCAAGGCAGGTATAAAGGGATAGTGCTGCCATCGTGGTAGAGAGATCCGATTCGGTCGACTCCTTCTTCTCCTACCTTATACGCGAGAACACTCTCTGGCTCACTACAATCAAAACCAAGCAGGAGTAGGGTTTTACACTGCAAGGTGGCCCGAACCTAGGTAAACCGCTGAGTCCACGGTCCGCTCCTCGCTAGCGCGCTCTCGCCGTAGCTTCGCCGTGGTAGGGGACGAAGAGGTAGGAACAAGCTCACCCCAGTGTTCGAACCTTTGGGTCCCCGGAGCCCAACTTCCGACAGGTTGAACTGAAATGGAGCATCCCTGGGGTGCCGACTGGTTAAGTGGTGTTCACACTGGCACTGTCGGGCCCATGGAACCCAGGGAATCCTGGCCCGTCTGCCTTTGGCCCAGGGCGCAACACCTGGCGTAGGCCCAGCAGGCCGCCACCATCGAGCGTCTCACCAAGACCCCTCGTGAGGCCTTGGCCTCCTGAGGACCCCTCCTCAGGGAGCGGGCAAGCAATGCTCGGCATCTTCACCAACAGCCTCGCGAGGCCCCCTCGTGAGGCGACCTCCCGAGGCACCCTCTCGACGGCGCACAGGACAAGGGCTGTTCGGCTCGGCAGCGTGGTCTTGTGCCCATCACGTGGGTGACGCGCGCGGCGACGAACGGCGGCAGAGACCGTGCCAGCCGGCGCGGATGAAGAGGGCTTCCCCTTTTGTGCTAAGGGAACAAGGCCAGCAACCCACTTCCCAAAGCAACCCCAAAGGTTGCCCGATCGGCGAAAGAAGACCAAGACGGCGGGCGCGCAGGGCGGAGGTCATCACCGAGCCCACCGGCGCGTCATGGATCATGCTTTTGCAGGAGAAGACCGCCTTTAGTCAGGATAGCCTGGGCGCCTGTCTCCTTTCAAAACCCGCCAAGTGTGGCAACCCTTCCCGCCTAAGTTTTGAGGGGGAAGAGGACCAAGGCAGGTATAAAGGGGCAGTGCTGCCATTGTAGGAGAGGTTTGGACCGATTCTTCCTCCCTCTCCTACCTTGTACGCGAGAACACCTTCTTGCCGACTGCAATCCCAACCAAGCAGGAGTAGGGTTTTACACCGCAAGGTGGCCCGAACCTGGGTAAACCGCTGAGTCCACGGTCCGCTCCCGCTAGCACGCTCTCGCCGTAGCTTCGCCGTAGTTAGGCTGTGGTAGAGGACGAGAGGTAGGAACGAGCTCACCCCAGTGTTCGAACCTTTGGGTCCCCGGAGCCCGAACTCCGACATTTGGCGCGCCAGGCAGGGGTGCGCTACTGTTCTTCTGCTCCATCCTCCACTCCACCAGCCCCTTGGCCGACACACGCTGCAAGCGCGCTGAGCGCAGGGCTGGCCACGTGACTCAGACGGAGCCGGTGGCCCGTGGCAACCGCCGCCGCCCTGTCGATACCGCAGCTGCTGCCGCCACCGACCCCGCTGCCCGTGAGCAGCAGGACTCCTCCCTGCACCCCTCCGTGCAGGCGAACGGCCACACTGCCACGGCCTCTTCCTCCCTCGCCAACCGTGGGCCGCCGAACGCGTAGGCCGCGCTACTCATGGCGCGCGAGCTGCTCCGCTACCGTCCAGCTGACGTCGGCTACGACGCCAGGCTTGGTCGCATCACCGAGCTCGTCAACGACGCCGGGGACGCTCCGGCACCTTCCTACTCGCTCTGCCCTCTGCCGTCTCACGCTGGGGACCTGGCGCACACGCTCCCCCGCCGCCTCCTCTGCGCAACGAGCCCGGCGGGCCCCAGCGCAACACGCGGGCGCGCGAGCCATCCCGGGGCGCGTCCTCGCCAGTCCGAGATGAGGCTAGCTGCCAGATCATCCGACGCGCGCCCCCTGAAGCGCGAGTGTTCCTCGAGCGGCAGCGCCAGTGCCAGGACCAGGCTGTCCAGGAGGTCGCGGCAGCTGGGCGCCAGAACCGCGCCGCCCTCGCCGGCGGAGTCCCCTCAAGCGGTGTGGGCTGCCGTGCCTTCACTCGCGAGTTACGTCGGGTGGTGTGGCCCGCGAAGTTCAAGCCTGAGATACCTCCACGCTACGACGGCACCCCCAACCCTGCAGAGTTCCCTCAGCTCTACGCGCTAAGCATCGAGGCGGAGAACGGCGACGACAAGGTCATGGCGAATTGGTTCCCCATGGCCCTCAAGGACGGCCCGCACTCCTGGCTCATGAACCTCCCTGAGGCGTCTATCTCCTCGTGGGCCGAGCTCTGCAGCCAGTTCGTCGCCAACTTCAAGGGCACGCAAGACCGCTCCCTCACCATCAACGACCTGCGGCATGTGCGGCAGCGCCCAGACGAGACCCTCCGCAAGTACATCCAGCGCTTCAGCAAAGTGCGCAACAAGATCCCGCGCGCCTCCGACGCGGCCGTCATCTCCGCGTTCTCCACTGGCGTCACGGATGTCAAGATGCGCGAGAAGCTCACCATCAACGACGAGCTGGACTTGGTGCTTGAGTTGTTCGACATGTGCACCAAGGCTAAAGAAGGGCGCCTCTTCATCCACAATGACCCCGATGCGGCGCTCGATGCCGCCAAGAACAAGAACAAGGACGCCAAGCGCAAGGGTCCTGCCGTGCTTGCGGCGGAGCCGGAGCAGAAGCGCGGCCGTGACTGCGACGAGCCCAGGAAGCATGGCCGGCCGCTCTGCGCCTACCACAATGTGCACTCCCACAACACTGAAGATTGCCAGGAGCTCAAGCTGCTCCGCGACAAGCGCCAGGGCCGCCGAGACGACCGCAACGGCCGCGGCGCCGGCCGCGGAGGTGGCTGCTGCGGCAACCGCTGGGACGGCCGCAGCGGCAGCGGCAACTTCCACCAGGGCTGGCGCGACCAGCCTCGTGAGGCCGCCTGGCACGACTAGCCTCGTGAGGCCGCCTGGCGCAACCAGCCTCGTGAGGCAAATCCTCAGGCCAATGCCACTCTCCCGCCGCTGCCGCCGCCACCCCGGAGGAACGACGTAAACCAGCCTGATGAGGGCGCTGGGGGCTACCAGGAGCCTCGCGCAGTCGCCTGCATCCTTGGCGGAGCTCAGGCCCCCGCGTCCAAGCGCCACTTCAAGCAACTCTCTCGCGAGGTGAATGCCGCCTCCCGAGGCCTGAGACCGCGCGGCCCCTCAAGTGGTCGCAGTACGCCATCACCTTCGACTCTAAGGACCACCCCAAATCCACGGCCTCCATAGGCGCACTCCCCATGCTGTGCACTCCCACCATCAGCAACGTCACGGTCACCAAGACCCTCATCGATGGAGGTGCTGGCCTCAATGTGATCTCCATCAAGACCTTCGAAACGCTCCAAGTGCCCTATGACCAGCTGATGCCGACCAGGCCCTTCACCGGAGTGACCGATGGCTCCACCATCCCTCTGGGGCAAGTGTGCCTCCCCGTCACCTTTGGCACCCACAAGAACTACACACCGAGCTCATCGTCTTCGACGTGGCGCACATCGGCCTGCCGTACAACGCCATCTTGGGCTACCCGGCGGTCACCAAGTTCATGGTGGCAACCCACCACGCCTACAACGTCCTCAAGATGCCTGGCTGCAGCGGCATCATCACTGTCACCTGCGACGAGATGGACGTGATCTGCTCTCTGGAGCACGCCTACAAGGCTGCTACCGCCGCGCACCCGGCTGACGAGGATGCGGCCGAGCCTCCTGAGGCCGCGCCCGTGAAGAAGAAGCAGCTGTTCTCTCAGGACCGCGCCGAGACGAAGAAGGTGTCGGTGGACGGCAGCGGCTCAGGCCCTGCCTTCACCATCGGCGCTGGCCTTCCTCTTGCATAGGAAAGCGCGCTTGTCGCCTTCCTTCGGGCAAACTCGGATGTTTTTGCCTGGAAAGCATCTGACTTGTCTGGTGTGCCGAGGGAGGTGATCGAGCACCACTTAGCGATGTGCCCCAACGCATGCCCCGTCAAGCAAAAAGCACGGCGCCAGGCGCAAGAGAAGCAAGATTTCATTGTCAAGGAAGTTCAGAAGCTCCATGAAGTTGGGGTCATCCGAGAGGTGCGCCATCCCGAATGGCTCGCCAACCCAGTCGTCGTCCCCAAGAAGGGCGGCAAGGAGCGTATGTGCGTTGACTTCACCAGTCTTAACAAGTTCGGCCCCTAGGACCCCTTCCAGCCGCCGTGAGTCGGTCAGGGCGCTGGCCTCGCCGTCGGCGGCGCACGCATGCCTTTCGGCCTGAGGAACACCGGCGCCTTCTTCCAGAGGCTGGCGCCCCTCGTGCTGGGGCCTCGCGAGCCCTCCGCTTCACGCGAGCCCCCAGGGCCTCAGGAGCCCCTGGCCCCGGAGGAGTGAGCTTCCGCGGCACGCCCCACCAGGCGTACCCAACACCGTTCTGCCAGGTGCGTCCGAGCAACACCTTGCACGGTCCGAGTTCCTTCTCGCCGCGCCTTTTGCACCTTCGCTCCCGGGATCCTTCCGCCAAGGTGATTTGGTTTAACGTGACTGAGGGCGCCCCACGGGTTGCACCAACCTCAAGCTGACCCGTGCCGGACACGGCAGCCTCGCCCCTCTCCTTTTTGGTTGTGTAATGAATCTTGTTGATTATGCTCTGATGGGTTTATGTTGCCTGCTTAATTGCGTGTTGGGTATGATGCCGTCTCGAGAGCGCCACGCGCTCGCGACCCCTCTCCTGACCATTCCATGAGCGGGGGCTAGGCACGGCGTCTGTGCTCGGGTACGTCCCTGCAGCGCCGCTAAACCCAAGTGACTGAGCTCTGGCTCGCGGGCCTGGTCCCGCGCACGTCACCTCACCGAGGTCCTTGGTGCCTTATCTCCTCACGCGATGGCCACGAGTGAGCTAGCGAGTGCGCGTCGCTCCCCCCATTGTGAGGTTTGTCGACATGCAGTGTCTCAGGAGGCAAGCAGCTCGGGAACCTCGCGGGCGGCCTCTCGCGAGCCAACCTGCGGCGGTCGCCTAATCAGAGGGCCTCACGAGACGAAGACGTCGAGGGCCAAGCCTCAGGAGGCACGCCTCGTGAGCCGCGCATGGCGCATGCGCGCCTCGCAAGCTACGGCTCAGTCACCGGATGCTACCCTCCGCAAAAAGCTAAGTCTAACTACCTTGCGAGACGCCCTCGCCGTCACTCAAGCTCTCTCCCTTCACGATCCCGCTGAGTGCTGGCATTTTTCTTTCGTGTGAGCCGCTTGGACACCAAAGGGGGGATCCCTGAGCATCGTGCCTCAGGAGCCCTCACTAGCTCCCGGTGCCCCTCACCTCCTGGCCTTGTCCCGGCATCGTGACCGGACATACCAGCGGCGGCTGAGGCCCGCTCGGGGGCTGGGTCCTGACGGCGTAGAGCGCTGAGGAGAACAAGGAAAAAAACAGGCCTCACGAGAGGACTTCGGGAGGGAACGCATACATCCCAAACCACAAAAGCATCAAATTAAAACATAAAAGATATTGTTTTCACACCCCAACGGGGCCACATCGATCCAGTGCAGTAGAATAAAAAGAAAGAAGCCTAGGCGGGGCGCCGTCATCCCCAAGACTCCAACATAGACGCCGCGCGGGCCTAGTCGGAGTCCTCGTCCTCGCTCTTGATGCGGGGGGAGCTGTCGTCACTTCCGCTCCCGCCGGAGGAGGCGGCGCCGCTGTCGCTGTCGTCCTCGCTGGAGGAGCCACTGTAGCTGCCGTCCTCGCTCTCCGCGTAGCACTCCGGACGGCTGCCGGAGATCCCAAAGATCTTCACGAAGAGCGTGGCGGCCCCGTCGTACTTGAACTGGAGGACGTGCCCCCGCTTCAGGACACGAGCGAGGGCGAACGACTTCCACCCCTGCTTCAAGAACATGAAGCCCGAGGGGGTGAACTCCGTCGCCACGCAGGAGGAGCCGTTGCAGCAGCCATCAGCCTGCACCCACAGGCCCAAGGGCGCGCGGTCCGCCATCGCCTCCGCGAAGGAGTCCGGAAGCCGGAGCCAGGTGCAGGGCCGGCGGTGCATGTTCACTATGAACTCATGGGCCGCCTCCGCCGAGTGGCTCCCTGTCTGGGGAGGTAGGACGGCCGCCCCGCCGCGGCCGCCTCGACCGCGCGTGCCGCGCCCTCCGCGCCCGCGGGCGGCACCCCTTCCACGGCCGCTGGGACCGGCACCGACAGCCACCGGGAGTGCCGCGTCCCCGGGGCGGAAACTTGGATGCGGCAGCGGAAGGGCGGGCACGCCCTCTTCCCCTCGCCTTCTCTGCGGTGGATCTGTTGGAGGAAGGAGAAGATGTGTGGAGGACTTCGGCTCTTCTCTCCCCCTCTATATGCTCGGCGCGGGGCTCTTCTCGTCGCTCCGCCTTCTTCGGCGTCGGGAATCGAAGCAGCAGCGAAGTGCGCGAAGGAAGGCAATGATGGTCTCGCGCCGCGCGCGACAGGCTTTATGTCAGCGTGGGCGGTTACCGAGGCATCGTGGGAGAAGTGGGGGCGCCCCCTGTCACATCATGCGCCACGTGTCGTGCCTGGCCCGCAGGCGGTTAGGGCCCACGCCATTTCGCCTCCTAGTAGGCGGGAACGTGCGCGCCGCGGGCCCGGGGGCTACTGTCGGGCCCATGGAACCCAGGGTATCCTGGCCCGTCTGCCCTTGGCCCAGGGCGCAACACCTGGCGTAGGCCCAGCAGGCCGCCACCATCGAGCGGCTCACCAAGACCCCTCGTGAGGCCTTGGCCTTCTGAGGACCCCTCCTCAGGGAGCGGGTGAGCAAGGCTCGGCATCTTCACCAACAGCCTCGCGAGGCCCCCTCGTGAGGCGACCTCCCGAGGTGGCCTCCCGAGGCACCCTCCCGAAGGCGCACAGGACAAGGGCTGTTGGGCTCGGCAGCGCGGTCTCGTGCCCATCACGTGGGTGACGCGCGCGGTGACGAACGGCGGCAGAGGCCATGCCAGTAGGCGCGGATGAAGAGGGTGTCCCCTTTTGTGCTAAGGGAACAAGGCCAGCAACCCACTTCCCAAAGCAACCCCAAAGGTTGCCCGATCGGCGAAAAAAGACCAAGACGACGGGCGCGTAGGGTGGAGGTCATCACCGAGCCCACCGGCGCGTCATGGATCATGCTTTTGCAGGCGAAGACCGCCTTTAGTCAGGATAGCCTGGGCGCCTATCTCCTTTCAAAACCCGCCAAGTGTGGCAACCCTTCCCGCCTAAGTTTCGAGGGGGAAGAGGACCAAGGCAGGTATAAAGGGGCAGTGCTGCCATTGTAGGAGAGGTTTGGACCGATTCTTCCTCCCTCTACTACCTTGTACGCGAGAACACCTTCTTGCCGACTGCAATCCCAACCAAGCAGGAGTAGGGTTTTACACCGCAAGGTGGCCCGAACCTGGGTAAACCGTTGAGTCCACGGCCCGCTCCCGCTAGTGCGCTCTCGCCGTAGCTTCGCCGTAGTTAGGCTGTGGTAGAGGACGAGAGGTAGGAACGAGCCCACCCTAGTGTTCGAACCTTTGGGTCCCCGGAGCCCGAACTCCGACAGGCACTTCTTCTTGTCAACATCGATGCTTGTCTGCGTGAACTTTGGAGTACATAGGAGCCAGCATAAGTATCTGACCATCTGATCTTTTTGTGCAGTTCTACTGAAATCGGCAACGTAACGCTTTGCTTGTAGCGTCTTCCCATTAATGTTGCATGCAGTTTGGATGGGGTATGTTCTCAGTTCCAAGATTGACATGGAACATTAAGATGATACGCTTAATGTTGCCTGCGAGTTGAGCTCCAAGTTACTCCTTTCATAAAGCTATCAAGCTATGCTGCCTCATCTTGGGTCTGTAGCTGGCCAAGACTCTTACCTTGCAGGCAAGAAAGGAGGCAGTGAAGGCAAAGAACCACCCACTATGATTGCTATGCTTATTATCTACTCGTGGATTAGATTAATCGAAAAGGTGCCAATATTTCCAGCAGTCGAGCATCCATGTTTGCACAGATATTGAGAAAGTGAGATTTACTATAATAGCGGCACTAGTTTATTAAACATATAATAACAAATAGAAGCATTGTGATTATCTTAATGGCTAAATATAGCAACATAGTAGCCTTGCTTAAAGGGTGGCATTAGTTTATTTTATTAGTGGCATAGGCTCATCACACAAAAGAATTGGCATGTACATAAGTTGCATTAGATTAACAAGCAAAACTAAAGCACTTTCTCATGACAGTAGAAAACAGTAGCACAATACCAAATTACCAATAGATATGGCAAAGAACAATAATCCGGATAAAGGCCGTAGACCGGCACCAACCTGTGTGAGGAAGCTTATCAATTAGTACTTCCTTTGACTGGAAGCAGAAATAAGCGACTGACAGGAAAGTAAGGAGGTAGTTGAGGCAATTAACCACCCAAAGTCTTTGTGCAGTTCCACTAAAATCGAGCATCCCTGTTGGCACATATATTGAGAAACTGAGATTGCTGCAATAGTGGCACTGGTTGATGAAACATACAATAACAAATAGAAGCATCCTCATTATCTTAATGGGTAAAGATAGCAACATAGTAGCCTTGCTTAACGAGAGGTATTAGTTTATTTTATCAGCGCCAATTAGCTCAACACGCAAAGCATTGCCACGTATCATCGGTTGCAAAGATTTAACATGCAAAGATAAAGAACTTTCTCATGACAGTAGCAAGGACGATACCAATAGAGATGACAGGACACTAATCTGGATTAAGGACGTAGGCCGGTACCAACCTGTGCGAGGAAATTTATTCAAGTAATTCCAGAAGAGAAGATAAAGCACTGACAGGAATCATTCAAGGGTATCCTCTTGTGAGATTATATCGAGAGATTATCAAGCACTTCCAGCAGAGTAAAAGCACCTGCTGGAATACAATCCATAGTATCCTCTTGTGCAGTTCCACTAAAATGTATGATTGACACAAACATGATCCCTGTTTGCACAAGAAGGGATGAGGTGATACCTTCATTAGCTTAGTGAGAAATGATAGAAAGACAACAACATATTTACAAGTTTTACGGTAGTTGGCATTTTTATAAGCCGTCCGTTTGTCTCGATCCAACGGTAGATAAATAGGTAGTACTAGGTAGTACTGGCTAGGAAGTACTGGCTAGGAAGTACTCAAAAGTACTACTTAACGTGGGGTCAGTACTGAAAATTAGTAAGCTTCGCACTCCATCTAAATTTTCTTCTGTTCATGCTTACAATCCTGGCGTGAGTTGGCATACTCATGTTGCACTGTTGTTTAGTATTTTGCTTAAGTGCCTGTAATTTATCCATGGCTCTTTTAGTTACATGTCCTGTAGGTGTTTTGCTAAGCCCTATGTACAGCATCTACATGTCATTTGCATGATTTTATCATTTCATTTACTCACTATTTGATCTGCTCAAAGTAGGCATCATGCTGTTAATCTGTGTTTTACCCTGTTTCAGTAACACTTAGCATTTAACAAAATTCATAACTAAATAACCAGGCAGCACAAAAATATATGCCATATAGATGTGTTGCTCATTTTTATGTGTACTATCTGCCCAGGTCATTTTATTTATCACTAAAATCAAGAGCACATTGTTTTCAGAGGTAAAAGGAGTTGTAAGGATAAGAAAGGACGGTACCAGCGAGTGATCCTTCTTCATTTCCTCCTTCTTCTTCTTCGTCTTCGTCTTCTTGCTCTGTTTCTCTTTCTCCTCACCAATTGGTGAAACCAAGGACATGATTGGCCTTTAATGTCAGATTTGGTTTTGTAAGTGAGGGGGTACAAGTATGCTAGTAAACAATAGCATTATTTTCTCATGACCCTAACAAAATAGAGGTGAACAGATGCGCTAAATATCATTCTTACCTAAGGGAAGGTTATGGTGCCAATATGGATGATGAGGATTGGAACACAGATCTCCCTTTGTGCAGTTCCACTAAAATCGAACAACGGTTCCGGTGTGAAATTTTAGTTCAACTGCACAAAGCACTTCTCGCGTCTTTTAAGAAGTGTTTTGTGCAGTACACCAAAAGGTCGCAAAAGCAATGAGGTGAAATGGATATCCCTGTTTGCACAAAAAGCTACAAAGGAAACAATCAGAGTCTCAAACAATTACTGGCAATGACAATTGGTTAAACTTGTCATGACTAATAACAGTGGCATGGCTTCATTTTACCAGGGGCATTAGATTAAGAACAGCTAAATAGTTGCTATAAGGTCATGGGACAGTGGGTGCACCAGCACCATGTACCTCAACTGGGGCATAAAGTGGTGATGCAGAGTTTGTTGCCCCATGAGAAACAAACATCCAAGCAACATATCTGGGTTGGTCCATTTTTGTTCTCTTTAGCCACCTATTCCTATGTGTGGATAGCAAATCTAGTCCTGGTCATACTGTAGTGCCTTGTCACGCCCAGCCCACACTTTCTTTCCTTTCTCAACCAAGATATTGGTTGCTTATCCTTTGTATACAGCGTTTCCCCTATATTTCCCTTTTCGACCAAGAGACTGGTTGGATAGCCAGTCTGTACTACTTTCACCCCCTTTCTTTCCTATTTGAACCAAGTCCTATATACATACTACATCTTTCCCCCCCTTTCTTTCCTGTTTGAACAAGTACAAGATTCGACTGCATGAAGTAGCTTTACCTCTAATAATAATAAAAAAATAGGTGGCGTTGGACCAGCCAATCGAGCCTAGTTATGTGGGGGGCTGAGAGGTAGAAAATGATGCACATGCAGCGACGTGGGGAGCTGGGGCAGTAGAGCAAGGCCGGTTTCGAAGGAAGATATACCAGAAGGTCATCGGGGTGTGGCTAGGTGGGGGGCGGGAGGCCAGATCCGCCAACACTACGGCAGCGACGAAGGGTCGGAGGACCTCCCACGCCGGCGCTCGGTCAGAGATGACGGTGCAACCGGCAGTGGGACTCCTCCCTCGCCGTCGGCGACGGCCTAAACGCTGCACCTCCTTCCCTTCCCCGGCGGAGGGGATGCATCTGGATCTATGACCAGCGGTGAGCAGAGAGAGAGAGAGCGACCACCGCTATCTTGCTTAGATCTGGAGAGGATGAGAGTGTGTGAAGAGAGCAACCCTAGCAAGCAAGCGCGGGGCTCCTGCCTATATATACATATAGTGGAGTAGTTTTCCTCTTTCACTCCATAAAAACAATCATTTAAAATTGTGTACGTGCCAGGTCGCACTTTGTAACTTTCACATGTGCTACTCGACCCTCCATTAAGTGAACAAACACATACTCCCTTCGTTTCTAAATATATGTCTTTCTAGATATTTCAATACGGACTACATACGGATGTATATAGACATATTTTAGAGGTAGATTCACTAATTTTCCTCCATATGTAGTTCATATTGGAATCTCTAAAAAGACTTATATTTAGGAATGGAGGGAGTATATATTTTATGAACAAGTCCACGGCTCAAATTATTGGAAACGTGGGTTGCACCAACATGCAATATTATTTATATTTTCTATGTACAGTTTGACCACATATATAAGTAATAAACTTTTCATGCATGTCACCAAAAATTATATTGTTGGATTCCTGTTTTATGGAGTATTGATTTTGCTACATACAATTTATATTTTCTTAGTTAAGATTATGGTCAAAATATAACACAAAATATGAGGGGACTACTCCCACTATGGCCAGTCTAATAGTAGACACGCTTGACCGCTTGGTAGACCCTCGGTCGTTGAAACTGTTTCTATGACAAGCCGCTCTATTCCATTGTTTCACGGTCATGCGGGCCATAAAGCATCCGGGCCCGAGTGCCATCCACCCAATCACAGCGAGGTGCTACAGGATAGACTCACCAGTCAACCCGGTGTGGCAGTCATGACCCGTCATATCACAAAACCCATACCTTTACCAGCAGTACTAAAGTGGCCTACTAAGTTGGACGGACGAAGCAACCATCATTTCACCGGAACGCTCGCTCAATCCCTTTCTCCCCTCTATCTTGAAGAAAACCACAATCCAGGCTACTCACTCCTGCCATTTTTCTTCTCTACCGACGAAGGAAAGGTGAGCGAATCAGTGATGATGCTCTATTTTCTTCCCAAGATTCTTCTTTTTGTGAAGCACTGACCGATGCTCACTGCCTATTCTTTTTCCGTCGTCATTGTGATTGTGGTTTCATTTCGATTCCTTTTTGTTTGTCAGTTTATTCATGGATCCTGGAGCACTGGGCAAAGAGTTGCCAGCGGACAACCCACTCGAGACAGAGATCTCCAGGAAGAGAGCACCGGCCAATGAGTTGGCGATGTTGGCGGGCAAACCCATGGAGACGAAGAGCTCCAAGAAACAAGCACTAGCCAAAGAGTTGACGACGTTGGCGGACGAACTCCTGAACACAGAGAGCTCCAACAACAGCAAGGCCCGAACCGTGCCTACCCCAGAAACCCTAATGGCCACCTATGAGAGGCTCAAGGCCGGGTTTGAGGAGATAGTCGCCGTCGAGGAGCAGTGTTCCCCTGGCAAGACGATGGCCCCCGGAGGGATGGGATCCCCCGGTGAGCTGCCCAAGGTAAACAAATATATTGGCTTACCATAATCGTGGTCTTTGATTATTTGCAATGTGCTTGCTAATATGTTAGGGTTGTGCAGCTGCCGGTGGACGTCCTTGATGATTCCCATGCCGCGGTCCGTCCTGTGGACATTGCCCCAGAGATCGATGACAAGAAATAGTTGGTCGGGCTAATCTTTCAACGTAGTTTGCATTGTGTTTAATTACCAGTTGCGTGTTATCAAACCCTGTAGGGTCTATGTGGGCGGTACTTGATACTTTTGTTTGTTAGTGAATCATGCGAACCCTCTCCGAGTTATGGAAACAGATGTATCCTCACCAGCTTTTGATGTAATATATGGCATGCTGAGATGTATGTTTGCACTGTCTATCATATAAGCAGGGCTTGTTTGATGATTCTTGGTGTCAAACCTCGTATGAATCTGCGTTGTGTTAGTAGGCTAGCTACTTTGCGAGCTATACTACTGCTTGCAAACACCGACCGAATAGAAACGTTGGGGCTGATCAGCTCGTTCTGAGTATCTCCAATACCCTTTGTATATTGGATTGCTAAAAGCTTGTTATAGCAAGAGGAGAGAGAAGGTTTACAAAGCCAACATGTTTTTTGCTTTCGTAGCCTTTGTATATTGGATTGCTATATTTGCACAAAACACACAATGACATGTGGGGACAGTTTGCCATACACACTACACACTAGCTTACGTACATGAATACATATACTACCACAACTCGCCACCGTACACGTCACATACACACACAACACACACGGGTACACGTACACGTACACACTCCACGAAAAAAATCCATGCAATAAAAAAACGTATACAACATAGCACACATGCGGCATGCAAAAAATTCCATGCAAAAAAAATACACACAAACACGCGCACACAACACACGTACACAGCACACACACGCGCGCGGCATTCATGGCCCACCGGTCATTGAGACAAAATATGACTAGGACCACTTTAGTAGGCTTTGTAAAATTATAGCAAGTGGCATCTCCACTTTGCAAATATACAAATAGGTTTGGCCGTCGATCTTTTGGAGGAAGCGTGAACGAGTAGTACTTTTGTAGTGCCAAGAGAGTGTGTGTGTGTGTGTGTGTGTGTGTGTACATGTGTTAGAGAGGGGTTGTGGGATGAAGAGAGACCCGAGAGAGAGAAAGGCCCTCCATTTCTTTTTAGTCAGCAACAAAATCATACAGAAACGTACAAATCCTAGAACATTGGCGTACAAAAACTTTCAAACGGTGCATTTTATACTAATACATTACCGTCATATCTGGGCATGCGTCAAATCAACTCTGCAAGCAGTACAAAGGAGTGCTCCGACTTTATTAAAACATGGTCCACCTCACATTATCACCATATTTCTAGGAGTGCATGCGTGGCTGGCGGGCGATCTCTTCTCCCTCTTCTCCCTCCTCGTCTCTCTTTTTTCAGCCGGCACTCGGCGGGCGATTAGATTTTGGGTATCGTCGGTTTATTCAATTGCAGTCCCACATGTTCCCTTTGGTGAGCGGCGTGCCAGACCGACCGTGGGGGTGCGACGCGAACGCGACAGGCATGCTTTAAGTCTGCCGCCTTTTCCTTTTGAACTTGTAAAGTGCAACATTATCTTTCGCTTGCTCTTGCGATCAATCGGTAGAAATCCAGATAGAACAGACGAGCGCAGGGCTTTCCCGCGCGTTAGGCGGGCTAGTTTGGCCTAGTTGGTTTGCTCACATACGTTCCCATGTGTCAATGATATGTCATAAGGAAGCGCGTTGAGCGACGGGCCAAACGCGACAGGCGTGCCGTGTGTGGTCCACTTTCTCATTTTGAACTTGTAAGTGCAACACTTGGTTTAGCACCTTCATATGAACGATCGATGCGAAACCCGGTTAGAAAAGACGAGTGAGCGAATATTATTTTCTGGAACCATCCTCCCTTCACGTCACGAACAATGTTCATCTGTTGTGCTGCCACAGTGTCGTCCAGTCTTGGCATGTGCTAGCGATATTGATGCTACAGTAGCTTTCTAGAAGAAGCGGATTCAACAAAGAGTGAAATGATGGTTGCTTCGTCCAAGAAACTTACAGTTGGATAGGTGGGGCCTTGTGATTTGACGGCTCATTAGTCATTATTACTGCAACGCTACGACCGGGTGAGTCTCCCCTGCAGTTCTGCGTGATGCACTCTAATTTTGGTGCATGGCAAGTGGACCCGAATGGTGGATGTCCCACATGTCGGCGAATGAAAGTATTCTACCCGCTATGGAGGAGAAGCAAGGAAACGGTGCGGTAGAGTGTCACTGCTGTTTTATATTTATTTCTTATTTTTAGTGTTTCTACTGTTACAACGGAGGAGTGCGAAACACGGCAGCCCAGTGAACTCGCATGTGCAGTGATTCATATACTGTTTTTATTCAATGACTTGATGATTTGAAGATTGCTCACCACGCGTGCTGCTTGGTGTGCAGTGCTTCATACGACAAACTTGTCTTAAGTCCGGCACGTAGCCTAGAGGTCAAGATACAGGGATAAATTGCTGCTTGGCATGTGCTGGATGTCCCACACGTCAGCGAAAGGACGAGGACAAGAACAGCGTGGGAGGGCATCTCCACTTCTTCCATTTTTATGAAAGCAAGCGTCTCCATTCTACGAGGGAGGAGCGCGAAACACGAAAGCACAGGTGATATGACCGTCCGGTTTTTCTTTGAGGGTGATTTGACTGTGTAGTTGGAGGGTCGGAGACCACACGTAGTACATAACAATACAAAGTGCCACCCAGAGAGACAGACGCGTCTAGTTGGAAGGTCTCGGACCATATACGTAAACAAATATCCAACCTAATACGGAGTATGTGCCTGCAATTAATATAGTAGAGTACTTAGGCACGTACATCATAATATCAACGTGCATTGCACGTAATATTTACTGCTAGTAAGTTCTAAAAGACAAATGCCAACATGCCACGCAGGTTCATACTATTTGTGCCTGGCTACTTCACCTATATTTACTGCGGTACATTACTTAGGTTCGTAGGTGTCTGGGTACATGTCCGTTTCGTAGTTCCAGTCCCAGGTGTTCTTCATAGATGGCACGATCCATAACGGAGGGCAACGGCAATACATATCATCGCAACTTTTTAGTGTGGCTCCCCACGATGGAGACTCATCCAAACTGAAGCGGCATAAGTCAGGGATAGGGGCGTTCAAGATATTAATCTGGCGGTGCGCAATGAAAACGCACCCACTCTTCATGAACGGCAGGCCATCGGCGTCGTGCACGGAACATGGCATCGTTTTCACTATGGGGTAGCTGTCCCCAATGAAAACCGAGTACTCTCCAAGTGTGTTCCTCCGCACCCAGGTAGCATCACGGGGGTCGAACACGCAGCCGTTCATCTGGTACACCTGGCATCTCAAACCTGGACACATGGTGACGGGCATGGTCAAGGTCCATGCAGGATAAATATTGTGCAGCAAGCACAATAAGGTGACGTAAGCAGAGGATAAGGATTAAAATAATATATTCTATATTTGCTTATTTCCATGATAGGGAAGGGAAGAAGGCTAGTAGCAGTAGATTAGAGCCAGCTGCGGCACGGGCTAGAAGAAACAATTTGAGAGTGTGACGTGGGCGATGTATATTAATTAAAGTAGGAGGAGTCCTAGTAGTAGTAGTACTTTTTTATTAGATGGGATTCAGGCTCACTAGCCAGTACATTGTGGAATTGAAATTGCTAATTATAACTTGTATTATAATGTTGCTAATACATCTCCAACATATCTATAATTTTTGATTGTTCCATGCTATTATAGTATCAATCTTGGATGTTTTTATATACATTTACAACAATTATATATCATTTTTTGGGACAACCTATTAACTTAGTGCCCAGTGCCATTTGTTGTTTTTTGCTTGTTTTTGGTTTTCCAGAATATTAGTACCAAACGAAGTACAAATGCCACGAAACTTTCTGGAGATTTTTTTCTAGACATAAGAGACACTAGAAGCTTCGGGAGGAGGCCAGAAGACAGAGGAGGTGGCCACGAGCCACCAAGGCGCGCCTGGGGGGGCAGGTGCGCCCTGGTGCCTCGTGGGCCCACCTCTGCCTCTTTTGACCTAATTCCACCACTATAAATTCTCTAAAATCGGGAAACCAACAGAGGAGTCCACGAAATACTTTTTCCGCCGCCGCAAGTTTTTGTTCTCGAGAGATCCCATCTGGAGGCCTTTTCCGGTACTCCGCCGGAGGGGGAATCGATCACGGAGGGGCTCTACATCAACCTTGCTGCCCTTCCGATGATGCGTGAGTAGTTTACCACAGAGCTTCGGGTCCATAGTTAGTATCTAGATGGCTTCTTCTCTCTTTTTGATCTTCAATACAATGTTCTCCTCGATCTTCTTGGAGTTCTATCCGATGTAATCACTTTTTGCGGTGTGTTTGTTGGGATCCGATGAATTATAAGTTTATGATCAGATTATCCATGAATATTATCTGAGTCTTCTCTGAACTCTTTTATGCATGATTATTATAGCTTCGTATTTCTCTCTGATCTATTGATTTGGTTTGGCCAACTAGATTGATTTATCTTGCAATGGGAGAGGTGCTTTGTAATGGGTTCGATCTTGCGGTGCTCAATCCCAGTGACAAAAAGGGACATGACACGTATGTATCATTGCTATTAAGGGTAAAAAGATGGGGTTTATTCATGGGTGAGTTTACTTTGTCTACATCATGTCATCTTGCTTAAGGCGTTACTTCATTCTTTATGGACTTAATACACTAGATGCATGCTGGATAGCGGTCGATGTGTGGAGTAATAATAGTAGATGCAGGCAGGAGTCGGTCTACTTGTCTCGGACGTGATGCCTATATATATGATCATTGCCTTGGATATCGTCATGATTATTTGCTTTTCTATCAAGTGCCCAACAGTAATTTGTTTACCCACCGTATGCTATTTTCATGAGAGAAGCCTCTAGTGAAAACTATGCCCCCCAGGTCTACTTCTATCATATATTAAAAATCCTAAAAATACCTTGCTGCACTTTTACTTTATTTTATTTTATATTTTAGTTCAATTTATCTATCTATCACCATACAATTTAATCTAGCAATTAACCGCCAAGGAATTGACAACCCCTTGTTTGCGTTGGGTGCAAGGATTTGTTGTTTTGTGTGCAGGTACTGTTAACGAGGTGTTGCGTGATTCTCCTACTGGATAGATAACCTTGGTTTCATAACTGATTGAAATACTTATCTCTACTGTATTGCATCTCCCTTCCTCTTCAGGGAATTACCAACGCAGCTCACAAGTAGCAGGAAGAATTTCTGGCGCCGTTGCCGGGGAGACATCATCAACATCTATCAAGTATCTACGCATAAAACTTTCATCTCCTTGCATTTATTTTATTTGCCTTTTCCTCTAGTTTTCATCTCCCCCACTTCTAAAAAGTTTTTACAAAAATACAAAAATATTTTCCATTTGCCTTTTTCTTGTTTGCTTCTTTGCTTGATTGCTATCTTGATTGCGTAGCCACGATGTCTCAAGAAAATACAAAATTATGTGATTTTTCCAATACTAATAATAATGATTTTATTAGTACTCCAATTACTCCTCCCGCCGCTAGTGCGGAGACTTGTGATATTAATGCCGCTTTGCTAAATCTTGTTATGAAAGAACAATTTTCTGGTAGTCCTAATGAAGATGTTGCATCCCATCTTAACACTTTCATAGAATTGTGTGATATGCAAAAGAAAAAAGATGTGGATAATGATACTATGAAATTAAAATTATTTCCATTCTCATTGCGGGATCGTGCAAAAATTTGGTTTTCATCTTTGCCACGAAATAGTATCAATTCTTGGGATAGGTGTAAAGATGCTTTTATTACCAAGTATTTTCCTCCCGTAAAACTTATTTCCCTTAGAAATCAAATTATGAATTTTAAGCAACTTGATCATGAACATGTTGCCCAATCTTGGGAAAGGATGAAATTAATGATAAGAAATTGTCCTACTCATGGTTTAAATTTATGGATGATCATACAAAAAATTTATGCGGGATTAAATTTTCTTTCTAGAAATCTTTTAGATTCCGCCGCGGGTGGTACTTTTATGGAAATTACTTTGGGAGAAGCTACTAAATTGCTTGATAATATTATGGCAAATTATTCACAATGGCATACTGAAAGAGTTCCTACTAGTAAAAAAGTGAATTCTGTTGAAGAAATTAGTACTTTGAGTGATAAAGTTGATGCGCTTATGAAATTGGTTGCTATCAAAAATAATCCTATTGATCCTAATGATGTGCCTTTATCCATCTTGATTGAGCAAAATAATGATCCCGTAGATGTGAATTTCGTCTCGCGAAACAATTTTAATAGTAATGCTTATAGAGGCAATTTTAATCCTAAACCATTTCCTGGAAATTCCTCTAATAATTATGGCAATTCCTATGGTAATCCTTATAATAATAATAATAATAATAATAATAGGATGCCCTCTGATCTTGAAGGTAATATTAAAGAATTTATTAATGCTCAAAAAAATTTCAACACCACGATAGAAGAAAAATTAAGTGAACTTGATGATATGTCTTGGAGCATTGATAGAATTATTCATGATGTGGAAAATCTTAAGACTAAAATTTTGCCACCCAAAATTGATATTAATGAATCAATTAAAGCCTTATATGTTTCCATGGGTGAGAGTAAGAAAATAACCGCCATGCTAAAAGCTAAATGAGAATTTTTAGAAAAAGTGATTCCTCCCGGTTTCTATCGTAGTAATGATGAGGATATTAAAATGATTGGTTTTTCATCTATTGATTCTTTGTTTATAAATATAAAACTTGATGAAAAGGGGACTAAAGAAGAGTCAACTTTAGCTAGAAGACGTTCCCATAATTCGGAGCGTGAAAATCTTGATGAAAATTTTGATAAAAGTGGGTCTGGAGAGGTAAAAACTTTAATTAGCGATGTGCCCACTCTCTTGGATTACAAAGACTTTAATTATGATAGTTGTTCTTTGATTGAATGTATTTCTTTTTTACAATCCATGCTAAATTCACCCAATGCTTATGAACAAAACATGGCTTTTACTAAACACATCGTAGAAGCAATGATGAAAGCGTTAGAAGAAAAGCTAGAACAAGAAATTTCAATTCCTAGAAAATTATATGATGAATGGGAACCTACCATTAAAGTTAAAATTAAAAATTATGAGTGCAATGCTTTATGTGATTTGGGTGCTAGCGTTTCCACAATTCCAAAATCTCTATGTGATGTGCTAGGTTTTACCAATATAGATGAATGTTCTCTTAATTTGCATCTTGCGGATTCCACTATTAAAAAACCTTTGGGTAGAATGAATGATGTTCTTATTCTTGAAAATATGAACTATGTGCCCATTGATTTTATTGTACTTGACATTGAATGCAATCCTTCTTGCCCCATAATACTTGCTAGACCGTTCTTACGAACCATAGGTGCCGTTATTGACATGAAAGAAGGGAATATAAAATTTCAGTTTCCATTAAAGAAGGGTATGGAACATTTCCCTAGGAAGAAAATTAAAGCACCATATGAATCAATTATGAGGGCCACTTATGGAATCAACTTGAAAGATGACAATACTTGAAACTATGCATTATGCCTAGCTAGGGGCATAAAACAATAGCGCTTGTTGGGAGGCAACCCAATGAATAAAATAAATTTTTAATTTTTGTTTCTGTTCTTGTGTGTTTTCACAATTATTCTACTGTTATGATTGAGTCTTTATGTTTTAATTAGTGTTTGTGCCAAGTAATGCCTTTGGGATGATTTGGGAGATAGTATAATTGATGCTGTTTGGAAAACAGAAAGTTTTGCATCCAGTTCTGGAATTTTAGTTCTGTACTGGAGCGTCAGAAAAATCTGAAATTTTTACACAGTATTGGTATATGAATTTCACACGTTGTCCTAATTTTTCATAATTTTTGGAGTTACATAAGTATGACGTTTAAATAGATCTATGCAGACTGTTCTGTTTTTGACAGATTCTGTTTTTGATGCATTGCTTGCTTGTTTTGATGAAACTATGGATTGTATCGGGGGGTATAAACCATGGAGAAGTTAGAATACAGTAGGTATAATGCAAAAATAAAATATGAATGGGTTTGCAACAGTACTTAAAGTATTGATTTATTTTGTTATACTAACGGATCTCTCACGAAGGTTTTGTTGAGTTTTGTGTGATTGAAGTTTTCAAGTTTTGGGTGAGATGACGATGGATGAAGGAATAAGGAGTGGCAAGAGACTAAGCTTGGGGATGCCCAAGGCACCCCAAGGTAATATTGAAGGAAGACTCAAGCGTCTAAGCTTGGGGATGCCCCGGAAGGCATCCCCTCTTTGTTCTACCAACCATCGGTAATTTTACTTGGAGCTATATTTTTATTCGTCACATGATATGTGTTTTACTTGGAGTGTCGTGTATTATATGAGTCTTTGCTCTGTTTGCTTTTTAGTTTGTCACAATCATCTTTGCTGGACACACCAACTTGAGAAAGCCATAATTTGTTAGAATACTCTATGTGCTTCACTTAAATTTTTTGAGCTAGGCAGTTGCTCTAGTGCTTCACTTAAATCTTTTTGAGCACGGCGGTGGCCATATTTTGAAGAAATATTTAAACTCTCATGCCACACTTATATTATTTTGAGATTTGATAAGACTAAAATTTTGAAGAAATATTTGCAATCTCATGCTTCACTTATATCTTTTTGAGAGTTGATAATAGTAATGCTAATTTGCACAAGATATGAATTTGGTCCCAAAGTGATGAATATTAAAGAGGGATATAATAAAAACTTTCATATAGATCATTGGATATGATAAGTGTGATTCCTTGCAATATTTTTGCGATATGGAGATGATAATATGTGAGTCATGTTAGTGAGTAATTGTGATTTAGTAAGAATATTAGTGTTAAGGTTTGTGATTCCCTATGCATGCACATTAAGTCAATAGTTATGCAAAGAAATTATATCCTACTTATGGTGCATTATTCGGTGTTAGTTATGTTCAATGCATGTTTATGACCGTTTTCGCTTTTTGGTTGGTCGCTTATCAATCTATTTGCTAGCCTTCATTTGTACTAAGCGGGAATACTGTTTGTGCATCCAAACTCCTTAAACCCAAGTTGTGCCAAATGATTCCACCATATCTACCTATATGCGGTATTTCCATGCCGTTCCAAGTAAATTTGCATGTGCCAACTCTAATTTTTCAAAATAATTTTCCGTTTTGTGTGCCCGTACCGCTCATGAAGCGGCAGGGGGTGGCCAATATTTTCCATGCTAGGTGTGTTATTCTCACGATGAGTGTTTATTCACTTGTCATTGCACGAGAGAGTGCCTGGTAATAGGGATGCCCAGTCCCACAATGAATTAAAAATTAATAACAACAAAATTCCTTGGAAAGTGTTGGTATGGAGGGCACCCGTGGATACGGCTAGCCATGGATTGCGAAAGAATGGTGGAAAGGAAATAAACTTTATTTTTTGTTTGGGAACCGCCTATGATGTGTCTAGCATGGAAGATATTGGGAACTCTCGGTCGTTTTTGTTGACAGGAAAAGCATGCCTCTCAAAATAATTTTATCTCTCTAATTTAAGCTTTGAGCTCTGGCACATTTACAAATCTCTGCTTCCCTCTGCGAAGGGCCTATCTATTTACTTTTATGCAATTTTTATTTTTATTTTGAGTCTCCATCTTCTCTTACAAAGCACCAACTAGAGAGCACTATTTTCATACTTGTGCATTGTGTGTAGCAAATATTGAGTGTGTTTCATGAATGGATCAATGATTGAGCATAATGGGCTAGGGATAACTTTGTTTAGCGTTGATATTTTGAAAGACATGGTTGCCTGTTAGTATGCTTGAGTATTTATATCTTCATGTCAAACTATAGACTATTGCTTTGAATCATTCAAGTACAAATGTCCATGCTACAAAGAAAAGAGTATATGATGAATATGATAGGTAGCATTCCACATCAAAAATTCTGTTTTTATCATTTACCTACTCGAGGACGAGCAGGAATTAAGCTTGGGGATGCTTGATACGTCTCCAACGTATCTATAATTTTTGATTGTTCCATGCTATTATAGTATCAATCTTGGATGTTTTTATATACGTTTACAGCAATTATATATCATTTTTTGGGACTAACCTATTAACTTAGTGCCCAGTGCCAGTTGCTGTTTTTTGCTTGCTTTTGGTTTTCTAGAATATCAGTACCAAACGAAGTCCAAATGCCACGAAACTTTTTGGAGATTTTTTTCTGGACATAAGAGACACCAGAAGCTTCGGGAGGAGGCCAGAAGCCAGAGGAGGTGGCCACGAGCTACCAGGGCGCGCTTGGGGGGCAGGCGCGCCCTGGTGCCTCATGGGCCCACCTCTGACCCTTTTGACCTAATTCCACCACTATAAATTCTCTAAAATCGGGAAACCAACAGAGGAGTCCACGAAATACTTTTTCCGCCGCCGCAAGTTTCTGTTCTCGAGGGATCCCATCTGGAGGCCTTTTTCGGTACTCCGCCGGAGGGGGAATCGATCACGGAGGGGCTCTACATCAACCTTGTTGCCCTTCCGATGATGTGTGAGTAGTTTAACACAGACCTTCGAGTCCATAGTTAGTAGCTAGATGGCTTCTTCTCTCTTTTTGATCTTCAATACAATGTTCTCCTCGATGTTCTTGGAGTTCTATCCGATGTAATCACTTTTTGCGGTGTGTTTGTTGGGATCCGATGAATTGTGAGTTTATGATCAGATTATCCATGAATATTATTCGAGTCTTCTCTGAACTCTTTTATGCATGATTATTATAGCTTCGTATTTCTATCCGATCTATTGATTTGGTTTGGCCAACTACATTGATTTATCTTGCAATGGGAGTGGTGCTTTGTAATGGGTTCGATCTTGCGGTGCTCAATCCCAGGGACAGAAAGGGACATGGCACGTATGTATCATTGCTATTAAGGGTAAAAAGACGAGGTTTATTCATGCGTGAGTTTACTTTGTCTACATCATGTCATCTTGCTTAAGGCGTTACTCCGTTCTTTATGGACTTAATACACTAGATGCATGCTGGATAGCGGTCGATGTGTGGAGTAATAGTAGTAGATGTAGGCAGGAGTCGGTCTACTTGTCTCGGATGTGATGCCTATATACATGATCATTTCCTTGGATATTGTCATGATTATTTGCTTTTCTATCAATTGTCCAACAGTAATTTGTTCACCCACCGTATGCTATTTTCATGAGAGAAGCCTCTAGTGAAAACTATGGCCCCCGGGTCTACTTCTATTATATATTAAAAATCCCAAAAATACCTTGCTGCACTTTTAATTTATTTATTTTATTTATATTTTAGTTCAATTTATCTATCTATCACCATACAATTTAATCTTGCAATTAACCGCCAAGGGATTGACAACCCCTTGTTTGCGTTGGGTGCAAGGATTTGTTGTTTTGTGTGCAGGTACTGTTAACGAGGTGTTGCGTGATTCTCCTACTGGATTGATAACCTTGGTTTCATAACTGAGGGAAATACTTATCTCTACTGTACTGCATCTCCCTTCCTCTTCAGGGAATTACCAACGCAGCTCACAAGTAGCAGTTGCGTCGATGACTATCCCATCAATCAAAAAAAGAAAAGAACTACTCCTCATGGAGTATAACGAGACATGTACTAAAATGTTATAAGATGACATGGCAATAAGATAGTATACTCTAGCTCCTGGATCTACTAGTCTTAGATCGGAGATAATGGATTACCAGGGTACATGATCAGGGTCCGATCGTGATAGATCGGGCCACGTTGCTGCCCTTCAATGGTACCATGGGTAACGACTGCTAAGATAGTACGTCCCAACTGGGTGTTGTCAGTTACAACGTTCCAAGTGAGAACGAATGGCCCGTGCACATCCACGATCGGCGATCTGATTTTGATCAGGGGATGACTTTTCCCTGCAAAATAGTGGAGCACTATTAGGGATTACACCATGATGGTTAGGGCATCTCCAACGCGGAGCGAATCCCACAAACCATGACCGTTGGATCTGTTAGGCTCAACATTGATAAATGGCAGCGATTTGGCCCGTGGAAGAAATAAACGGCTAACAAATGCTTCTGCATCACTATGGGTGGACAATCCAATTTTAAAAATTGTTGTACTATAGTAGTAGAGATAACCGGACGAAATTCATTACATTTCGAAAACTTTTCATATAAACCGGACAAAATTCAGTACATTTTTCATACAAACCGGCATACAAACCGGACTAAAACCTACTCTAAACCTATTCTAATTGATCGTCGTCGCCCGTCCCCCATATCCGGCCATGACCCCGAGAACTGAAGCTCTGGCTGTTGCCTTCGCCTTCTCCTGTTCCGAGTCGGCGCTCTCCAGCTCCGCCTCCGTAACCTCCTCCTCCGAAGCTCCAGGGAGTGAAAATTTCCACCTCCACGTCGCCGCCAATTGGAAAATTGGCCCTTGTTGTTGTGCCCAACGAGCTTAGCTTTGACGGGAGGGGAGAAGTGGTGGCCTTCTTGGGACTCGAGCGGCGGCGACCTACCAAGCACTACTCTTCCTCGCCGCCGGTGATGACCATGCAGACGTGCCGGCTTCGTGATCATGGAAGCGGAGCATGGCCGGTGCAGAGCTGCCAATGTCCTTCTTCTGCTCCGGTGACAGTCCGTCCCAGAGAGCTTTGGAGCGCGAGGAGGCCATGATGGGAGTGGTGCCGAGAGGAGAAAGGGACCGGAGGAGGATGACTGTGGCTATGGCCGGGGCTGAAGTTTATATAGCAGGTGAATGGCAATGAGCGGCGGCAGGCGGACGGACGAGTGGCGCCAGAGTTGGACCTCGGCAACCGTGTGTCATTAATGTGGGCGGCGAACGGACGGCCGGCCGGCCGTGGTGTCATTTCAACATGGAGTAGTTGCGTGCACCGGGAAGCGGCGCTCTCTCGGCCGTCGTGCTGCTTCAAAGCCGGCACCAGTGAGAGATCGCGTCCACTCTGCCCGAGCATGAATGCGGCACTGACGCTCTGGTCTAGAGAGGCGCTGACCGTTTCAGGCGGGAAGCGCGTGCGGGCGAAGGAGGGGGTTTGGGTGGGCCAGGGCGGTCAGACGCGGGGTGGTGGTATTGATTTTGTAGTTTGCAAAAGTACTCAGTTAACACACTCAATTTTCTAAACAATTGTGGTTAAAAACATTAATTGCAATGCATGCATGCGTGACCAATAAATGACCACAAAAACTAGAACATGCATTGGTGAGTTTTCTCTTAATCCTTACATGCAACGATTTAATGCACCTTGAAATCTGAACATGTGATGTGGAGCAGTAAATTTGAAACTTATAAAACAGAAAAACTAAACATATTAAACCGGAAGAGAGGGGTATACCGTAGGATGTGTCCCAAACGAAACAAGTCCCCTGGTTTGTCACCGCGTAGATGCGGTTTAAAAGGAGCACGGCGTCTTCGTACTCGTACGGCAACAAATTGGCCGCAGACAGCATGGTCCATCTTTGACCACCACGTGCAGGATGTTTCGTGAAAGCAATCGCGATGTCGAACACCGCAATGAGAGAGTAATCTTTGTTGCCGCACGACCTTGTCGGGGCTTCCGGGATTGCTATCTTCTTCAAACTAACCGTGGTTCCAATGTACCAATTCAGGAGGTGCCCCATTGGATGACCGATCCCAATGCTGGACAAAGCTTCAACGAGAATGGTCTCACCGGTGTGAATGTTGTGCAAATTGATGTTGGTACCCTCCCGTACGTATGCAAGCCAATCTCCATTGGCACCAAGCCTAACCTGTGCAACGTGGGCAGCAGGGTAATTATGAAATGGAACACGGAAGTAATCTTTAGAATACATTTACGTGATCAAACTCATCACTGACCTGCTCATCGGACAAAATCCGAGTGCCCCTCAACGTCGGCATCTCAAGGGGCGTCAACTTGCAACTATGGCCACGCCGCGCTGGAGAGACCCCCCCAGGAAACATCCTCGTCCTCAAGGACGCATGGCAGACCAACTAGCATGGCCTTCTCCCATGCATATTTATGCACCGTCTTAAAATATTTGGTGCAAGCACCGTAGAGTCTTGCGGATGTAAGGAAGTCGGAGCGACTTACGATTCCCCCCAAAGCATCGTCGTCCAAGGTCTCCCAACCTTGACGAGGACGAGAAACACCACCGCCTTGGGAATCCATAGCAATGGCGACGAACTGCCTTCTGCCCTTGGGAACGGGTTTAGACGAGAGGAGATGGTAACCGCAAGGCTTCGTCCCTTCAGAAAGGATGTTCTGTGGGTGCGCATTAGCAGTAGTGCGCTAGTGCGGTTTATATTTGAGATCAGGGAGCCGGTGGGCGGTTCGTTGTCTGGCACGTTCGCGTCCATCCACCTTCCCGTAATTAAAGCACGCACAACATTTACGGCGACTAGGATTGGTTTGTTTTCCGGGCGCACTGACCAACGCGGACTAGCGGACCTCGTCGCCCTTTTTCGAGCATGACTTTGACAACTACGTGCGTGACGTGGAAAATATCTAGTGCTACCAAGGCTTAGGTGCTACCATGCTACAGGCTTCTGGGCCGTCAGATTCTAAGATCGAACGGCTTCCGGTAACTCTGCAACATTTGCAAAAATGCCCAGGAGCCCGTATCACGGTACCACCTAAGCCTCCGTAGCAGCAGATACTCTCTCGTACGTGACATGCCTGCATGAAAATCTTGTGTGGCAAAAAAAATGTGCGAGGCGGAGCGGTAGGCTGTCAGCCTGCATGTTGTAGCCATGTCATCTACACGCAACCTAAAGGCCTGGGTGTACGTAGTACTAGTAGTTAAGTATGCATTGTGTGGCACAAAAGTTCCTTGGAGCTCGTTCTGCAGCTAGTGTACTCCACAGCCCGCTTCTCCTCCTTCCTCTTCCACTGCCGGCGCACGTCCGCGGGCAGTGACCGGTCAACCCTAAGATAGTACTCCCTCCGTTTTTATTTACTCCGCATATTAGCTTTGACTGAAGTCAAACTTTGTAAAGTTTGACCAAGTTTGTAGAAAACAATATGAACATTTACAGTGACAAATTTATATGATGTGAAAATATATGCAATGATGAATCCAATGATATTGATTTGATGGTGGAATTTGTCCATGTTATAAGTAAACTAAGGTGATTGATAATCATACGGGGAAGGTTGGACAAAAGGTGTGGTAGGAACAAATACTCCACCTAGAGCATGCGTGTGTGTCTGGTCGAGATAATAGCACGTTTAGTCCTTGTACTTGTAGGAGATGTCTAACATGGTCCTCATAGTCAGAAAGTGCTTCAATATAGTCCACATACATGCAAATACGGTGTGTATACGGTCCCTGAGGTTGCAACAGCGGTCCTGGCTATACGCCTCGTGCATGTAGCTTGTATGCCGCCACTGCCACGTCAGCATCAATCCCACGCGGCATGCGGACTGAGTCAAACCGCTGGTCCATGTCTGTATGAGACCCACGTGTCAGTGGCTGCGAGAAATAAGTGAGAACTAAAAGAAATGTGTAGACAGGGTTTCAAACCCGCAACCTCTGCTACATGCAGCGCGAGGCGAACAACCAGGCCAAGTGCAATTATTTATTATCGGGATGCATACTTCTTAATTAGGTTAGCTTGGTTAGTAGATATTCTAGTTGGGCCAAAGTAGAGCTCATCGTAACATGCATGCTGATTTAGTCCAGTTTGCACATGTGCATACGTTCCTAGACGTTTGCGTTTGCAGTAGTTGTTTTTCGAGTACTAGCCAAGTTTGAGTCTCATTCTTGTTGCTTGTGTTGTTTCTATCTATATGATCGCCATATTCGAATAATTGATATTGTCGTAATGATTCTTAGTGTTGATGTAGCACGTGTTATGTGGTCATGAACATACATGCATGCACGCATGCATGCGCGTCTAAGCAGTTAGCATGTACTCTATGAATAAACCAGAGCTTGTTACCCCGTCCCCTAAAAAAAGAGCATGTTACCACGAAAAATAAATAACCAGCGCATCTTTACCGTACAAGTACAAGGACTAACCATGCAATTATCTCGTGTCGGGTCGTATAGAGACTGTGTGAAACAGAGAAGAGAGAGAGAGTGTGTGTATTTGTGTGTGTATGTGTGAAATGGAGTCTTTGGTAGGGAAAGTAATTAAGTGTGTGTGGCTTCATCATAGAGAGGTGATGTCTAATTAAAAGAATTGTGCGCGATGGTAATAACAAGCGCACACGATTGATGGAACAAGATGTGTCCTGACATCGCCGATTGTGGTGCACACGCCACGTACGCATCCGAGAACGTTGCCCGCGTTAATTACACCATCTGGGAATCGTGCCGCACTTCGAAACCGGAACCGTTAAATAATTTTGAGCTTGTTTCCCGTCACATTCCAAATTACCACGCTATATGTAATTGCAAACCTGTTCACACCGATCAAAACCTAAACGTTTTCCCACTTAGCAGCTTACTACTAGGTTATAAATACTACCTACTCGAAAATGACTGCACATTCCTCCTCAATTCCTCATCAACAAACAAACAAGTCTTCATCCTTCCTTGCGTCTATCATGGCCCGTGGGAGGAGTTCTTGGTCGAGAAATAACCACGGAGCAGCGAGCAAAGCAGCAGAGATGTCTCGCCTCACCGTGATAGCAGCCGAGAGGTCCCGCCGCGCCGCCGAAGCAGCACAGAGGTCTCGCCGCGCCGCCGAAGCAGCACAGAGGTCTCGCCGCGCCGCCGAAGCAGCATTGAGGTCCCGCCACGCCGCTGAAGCAACAGAGTGGTTCGGCCGCGCCGCGGAAGTGGCACAGATGTCCCGCCGCACCGCGGAAGCAGCAGAGAGGTCTTGCCGCATCGCGGCGGCCTGGATAGATCCATCACGGGCACTCGAGGGCTCTCACAGGCGCATGCGTGCTATACTCAATAAGCTGATGGATGACATCTCTCGCTGGGCGAAGCTCCAGGAGGAGAGCTATGCCGCGTTGGATAAGGCGACCGGCATCATCCGCGGACTAAGGGGTGACAAGTTGAGGCTCCGCACCGAGCGCGACCTGCTGAGGGCGAAGATCGCCGGCAGGGCGAAGCGGCACGAGGAGACAACTGCCATGTTGAAGAAGACGGCCGTCATGGTCAGGAAACTTATGGACGAGAATGCTAAGCTCCGCATCGAGCGTGAAATGCTCGTGGAGGAATCCGTGGATGCTCGCAAGTGACGTATGGAGGACGTGAAAGAGATCAAGGTGGATGAAATGACGAAGATGGCGGAGTAGATCCAGGTGAAGTAGAGAGCAGCGACCCAAATCGTTGTCTGCATCTTCCTTCTTTTGCCCTTGTGTCTTTCGGGCGTTGTCGCATGTGGCATCTTTAATTATCTTCTTGAATATGTAAGACAACTATTATTATCCATTGCCATCGTCGTCATATATATCAGTCTTGCTAAGTCTCAGTCGATGCTATGTCCGTGAGATCTTACATCAAGATCCGTGTAAAATTTTCTTTTCAGATTTTATTTTCTCTCTCTTAAATCTCAGTCGACTGAGGCCTAGCCACGCCATTAAAATAGGGGCTCGGGCGCCATTAATGGAGAAGTTGGAAGCGAGGTGGGCGGCGGATGGAGGTTAAAGGGCTAGCCTCCCGGTGAGCCTGCGCAGCGGTCTGCTCCACACCTCCCGTCTACTCAAATAGCTACTCCCTCCATCCAGGTGCATAGAGCGTCTAAGAGAATTCAGGATTTCGAAAAGTATAAGTCACGGTTGAATTAAATCAGACTCATTTCACTCTGCATGCCTCGTTTGACCCACTCTCCATGCCCAACCTTTTAAATCCCATAATAAATAATTCTTGTTACATGCCTCGATACACGTCTCCCTCTGGTCCCTAGGTTGTGCATGCACCTTGTACTGCATGCTGATTTGCTACCTAGCACCTAAATTTATGAAGGGTGGGAATGAGAAGTGGGTGGTAACTGCATGCGAAGGATTAGAAATTAATAGGCTCAATTGACGAGATTTTTCAGCGCGGATTACGTTAGTTATCACGGCCAATCTTCACACGCCTAAATCGCAGTGCAGGGCCTTAGGTGCCCTACACACCTGGATCGAGGGAGTACCCCGCACGGCGCCTCCTAGCCAATAAAAATGGGGACGCGTGGCAGCACTTAAATGGTTAATACAACACCCACGGTTTGAATAACACTTGTGTTTCCGATTGTAACGTGGCAGCTCTTTGTTCCAAAATGACTTTGTTGGTTGTTAATCTGTGCGCCTTCAAAAAATCAGACAAATTTTTTACCATAGCATGTTGGTGCCATGTCAAGGCAACATGCCAAGTTTCATGATTTTCAGGCAAGTTTTGGATTTACAGGAATTTATAAACCAAGTTTGTCAATGTTTTCGGCCGAGCCACGACGCCCAGATGTTTGAAATTCATTCCCATTTCTTGTATGGGACCTAAACATTCACCCAAGGACACACATATGATTTTTCAACCCATTTTGGTGCACTGGAGCATGTGCATGTAGTTCAAATTTGAATTATGCACATTGCATAGGAAACTCAATAAATGCATAAAAAAGGCCAAACAAACCCGGAATAATTCCAAATTTTAGCACGACACTCCTATTGGTCTTTGTTGCCTCTGTAAAAAAAATCAAGGCAGGAAGAGGCAGCGTATGTCATTTCGCCCACAAAGGTGACACATCCCCTATCGGAACCATGAGCCTTCTTGAGAGAAGCTCCGTTTTGTAAGAAGCTTATACCAAAACTTGTCCCAAATCGAACAAAAATTTTACCACAGCATGTTGGTGCCATGTCAAGACACCATGCCAAGTTCCGTGATTTTTAGGCAATTTTTGGATTTACATGAATTTAAAAACCAAGTTTCTCAATGTTTTCGGCCGAGCCACGACGCCCAGATGTTTGAAATTCATTCCCATTTCTTGTATGGGACCTAAACATTCACCCAAGGACACATATACGATTTTTTAACCCATTTTGGTGCACTGGAGCATGTGCATGTAGTTCAAATTTGTATTATGCACATTAAAAGCCTAGAAACTCAATTAATGTATACAAAAGGCCAAACGAACCCGGAATAATTCCAAATTTTAGCACGACACTCCTATTGGTCTATGTTGCCTATGTAAAAAAAATCAAGGCAGGAAGAGGTAGCGTATGTCGTTTCGCCCACAAAGGTGACACGTTCCCTATCGGAACCATGAGCCTTCTTGAGAGAAGCTCCGGTTTGTAAGAAGCTTATACCAAAACTTGTCCCAAATCGAACAAAAATTTTACCACAGCATGTTGGTGCAATCTCAAGACACCATGCCAAGTTCCGTGATGTTTAGGCAATTTTTGGATTTACATGAATTTTAAAACCAATTTTCTCAATGTTTCGGCCGAGCCACGACGGCTAGATGTTTGAAATTCACTCCCATTTCTTGTATGGGACCTAACCATTCACCTAAGGACACATATATGATTTTTCAACCCATTTTGGTGCACTGGAGCATGTGTCTGTAGTTCAAATTTGAATTATGCACATTAAATGCCTAGAAAACTCAATTAATGTATAAAAAAGGCCAAACGAATCCGGAATAATTCCTAATTTTAGCACGACACTCCTATAGTTGCATGTTCACTGCAGATACATGTTCTAGCAAATCAAACACCGACCTTTCCTGCCGTAACCCCATTTTGTCTTTCAAATCAAAATGAAAAAATCAAGTACACCACAAACAGTTCATTAGCAAGAATCGTGCGCGATGCAGTATAAAATATCTTCGATCCTGCCCAAAAAAAAGAATACAAAATGGATTCAAATTTAGTTGGCACTGTAAATGTGAAACTTACTTTCTCCTAAAATTTGAACGAAGCAGCAAAACACCCAGTCCCTCCTCGGCTGTAACCGCCCGAAAAGAAATTTTGGGAGATGGAAATTTTCCATTACTGCCTATCCCTGACATGCAAAGCCTATCGGCTCGATTTCTACAGGCCTCGATAGGGGTAGCTTTGTAATTTCAGTCAAACGTGACATAACCGCCTCTCACCCCAATTCATACACGGTGGGCGCCAAAACATAGTCTCTCCACGGCCGAAATCGCCTCTCACGCTGATTCATACACGGTGGGTGCCAACAGTGGGCGCCAAAACAAACTCTCCTCTGGCGAAATTGCTCTCGGCAAATATTCGGGGTATGCGAGATTAGCGTCCTATCCCCAACCGACCAATATTGCTCTGATGTGTAAAATTTTAAACGGGGGCTAAGTTTGTAACTTTCCCCGCATTTGAGACAAGTGCGACCCAAAGACACGGTTCCCCCTACCTCTCTCCCTCCATTTCCCCATTCGTACTCCGTAGGCGCCAAAACACCCTCTCCACCCCAGCCTCCTCCGTCCACCACCCCATCCACCGCCGTCCTCCTCCACCATGCCGGAGCTGATACCCCGACGCCGTCGTCCATTTCAAGAGATCGACGTCTCTTGTAATCCACAGCTCCGGACCAGGATCCTTGCATCGCGTCCACTTGCTTCATCCACGCCATTGTCCACCTTGCCGGGGCCGCTCCTACGATCGTCTCGTCCACCGTGCCGGGACATATCCCCTGCCACCACCGTCTGCCCTCCCAGATCTGCTTCCACGCCGCCGACAGCCATCGCTACCACAGCACCCTCAACGTCTCAGCAGATGCTTACACGGTGCCGCACCAGAGGTGGTACTCTTTCATATCTGCTCAAGTTATTTATCTCAGAAAGAAAATAGATCGCCACTGCTTTACTGTGATTTCTTGTCCATCTCTTAGAATCTTACTTGTTAGTTGAAAGGAAACATTGGTTGCGAAGTAGCCTTTGTACGGTTTGCACCTTCAGATCCGCCATGGCACGCTCAACACTATACTCGCAATGCTTATGGTTTTCCGCTTTTATATTCCACATTAGCTAAATGACAGTCGACTGAATTTCAAATTGGGGTCAGTCGATTTTTGAGAGTTCACCGGAGTTCGCCATAGGGAAGGAAGGATAAGGAAGGGACTCACCGGGGGGCTACCCCATTATCTATCTTAGGGTTTCGGGTGGGCACGGTGGTGGGGGTGGTTCAGGGGACGGCGGGGCGGTGAGCCGGTCATGGGAGCGCTGCCGGCCGCGGGGGGCGGCAGCCCGTGCGGTGGTCTGTTGGGGAAGAAGAAGAAGAGGTGAGGAAGAAGAAGGGTTAGGAGACATAGGATCTTCATCCAACCGCCTGAAATGGTCGACTGACCCAAATGATGAAAGTCAGGCGACTTGCATGTAGCCTTTTCCTTTATATTCAGTACCATCATCCTAGGTGCTTCATGACGTGCTTAAGAAACTCATGACGTGCTTAAGAAACTATATTTATTGAATATCAAGTTATAATCATAACTGCGAGTGTTGCGCTTAAGAAACTCATGGTTCTGCATTGCCTCAAAATTCAAATATTTATTAGGTAAAAGAGGGTCATTAGGCCTGGGCGAGACCCCTAGCCTTGCAGCTACTCGGGAGGCATAAATTCCTCCATATAAATCACCATTTCCCGAGTTGCGGGTTAGCCTACGTGCAACAATGGCCCCAAGATTATACTGTCTGCTACCCACTAAAGTAGCATGAATAAGGCTCAGGTCAGGGGCACAAAGTGCATTATAGTCTTGTTTACCAACAATGCATTTGCCATTGAAAAGTGCAAAGTAGCGAATAGCGGGAAAGTGAATGCTCTTTATCCTAGCTTGCGTAACTCCCCTATCCTCACCATTGCACAGACTATTGAGGAACAGTTCATAATCAGATTGTCGAGGTTCACTAAGTGAACCCCAAAATGGAATTTTGCAGGCATCACAGAATTCTTCTAGAGACATACTATAAGATCTATCATAGAGATGAAATAAAACTCTAGAAGTGTGCGGATGATATTCAAAGTGTTGTGTGAATGAATGAGTAAGGTTGTAATGCTGCAGTGGCTTATCTGCGATGAAGGCGGAGAGCTCGGTGTTGTGAATATATTGGTTAAATTCTTCCTTGATGCCTGCTCTTAGCATGAACTCGTCGCACGACCATCGACATGATTTTGCTTCGGCACCCCACACCGAACTTGCCCTTGGTGCAACATATGATTGGCGTGCTGGGATTTCACTCGATGATGCCTCGGAGGACCTCCTCCTTGAAGAACTACTCCTGAAAATGTTCATCTTCCTACAAACAAATTTCTGAAAATTTTTGGACCACAAAAAGATGTTAACAAAACTTCACAATATTGATAACAACTACTCATACAAGTGCCTATAGACTATATCAAGCATTCAAGCTACTTAGAATTCAACATGCAAGCTCATTTTCAGTAGCACCAAT
Source organism: Elymus sibiricus (assembly GCA_039707655.1). NCBI lineage: Eukaryota > Viridiplantae > Streptophyta > Magnoliopsida > Poales > Poaceae > Elymus > Elymus sibiricus. The sequence goes on from CM077670.1 coordinate 112,045,293, forward strand.
AGCAGCAATTTATGCAAAATATAATCCACTAGAGCAAAAACTAATTGGAGCAATGGGAGAGTCACATACCAAGGAGCAATTCCTCAAAACAGTTTTGAAAACAGAGCTCCGAGCAAAGAGATCGAAAATCTCTAGTTTGGGAGCAAGAACACGAGAGAGAGAGAGCTACCACGATTTTTTTCTGGAGGTAGGAGATGAAGTGGGCTGAAGAGATAAGTGAGTGGGTCCCTGTGGGACCCACAAGGTACCATGGCGCGCCCTGGGGGGTGGCCGCGCCATGCTGCCTTGTGCGCAGCAGGTGCACCCCCCTGGGTTGTTCTCAGTGCCAAAAATTCTTATATATTCCAGAAAAAATCATGTTAAAATTTTATTGCATTCTGAGCACTTTTATTTTTGGGCCATTTTTTATTGCACGGATAAATCAGAAAACAGGATAATCATGGCATTTTATTTTATTAAACTAGGAATAACAGAGAGCAAACTAAAATTACAGAAAGTTGTGCTTACTAAATTCATCGACCACATGCCCTTCAAAAAGAATCCATTAATAAGGTTGATCAAGTCTTATTAACAAACTATTTCTGAGTGACATGAAACAGAAGAATTTTCGTATAACACTAAGTTACCTCAACGGGGATATGCATCTCCCCAACAATAAGAGTCTCATATTTCTTTTTGACAGTAGGAAGAGGAAATTTGAATCCCCCAATAGTGATAGTTGAAACCTTTTCAATACAATTGATACCATTCACTGAAGTTTGCTTCTTCGAGAAATAAACCGTATGCTCATTACCATTGACATGAAAACTGACCTTGCTTTTGTTGCAATCAATAACAGCCCCTGCAGTATTCAAAAAGGGTCTTCCAAGGATAATCGACATGTTGTCGTCCTCGTGCATATCAAGTATAACAAAGTCTGTCAAGATAGTAACATTTGCAACTACAACGGGAACATCCTCACAAATACCAATAGGTATAGCAGTGGATTTATCAGCCATTTGCAAAGATATTTCAGTAGTTGTGAGTTTATTCAAATCAAGTCTTCTATATAAATAGAAAGGCATAACACTAACACCAGCTCCCAAATCACATAAAGCAGTTTTGACATAACTTCTTTTAATGGAGCATGGTATAGTAGAATTTTTAGGTACTCCACCCTTAAAAGAATAATTTGCAAGCATGGTGGAAATTTCAGCTTCAGGTATCTTTCTTTTATTAGTTACAATATCCTTCATATACTTAGCATAGGGAGACATCTTCAACATATCAATCAAGCGAGTGCGCAAAAAGACAGGTCTAAGCATTTCAACAAAGCGCTCAAAATCTTCATCATCCTTATTTTTAGATGGTTTAGTAGGAAAAGGCATAGGTTTTTGAACCCATGGTTCTCTTTCCTTTCCATGTTTTCTAGCAACAAAGTCTCTTTTATCATATCTTTTATTCTTAGGGGGTGGGTTACCAAGATCAACAACAGGTTCTATTTCTACATCATTATCTGGTTGTGCATCCACATGAACATCATCATTGTCAATATCATTGTTATTATCATTATCGCTAGGTGTATGTTCATTACCAGATTGTGTCTCAGCATCAGAAATAGAAACATCATTATTATTCTCAGGAGGTTTTTCTATATCAGGTTCACTAGAAGCATGCAAAGTCCTATCATTTTTCTTTTTCTTTTTCATCTTAGGTGGACTAGGTGCATCAATATTAATTCTTTGAGAATCTTGTTCAATTCTTTTAGGATGACCTTCAGGATACAAGGGTTCCTGAGTCATTCTACCTCCTCTAGTAACAACTCTAACAGCATGATCATTCTTTTTCTTATTCATCTCATCAAGCAAATCATTTTGTGACTTAACAATTTGTTCTAACTGAGTCTGAACCATAGGAGCATGTTTACTCAAGCATTTAACATCATTGACAGTTCTAAACATCAAATCACTCAAGCGTTCAATCATAATAGAATTCCGTTTTAGTTGATTGCTAACATACATATTAAAGTGTTCTTGTTTAATGATGTAATTATCAAATTCATACAGGCATTGACTAGCAGATTTATTATACGGAATATCACCTTCATCAAATCTAGTGAGAGAATTTACCTCCACTACCTGTGTCAGGATGTCGAGCCCATGTATTTCTTCAATAGGTGGTAAATTCTTAACATCTTCAGCTTTAATTCCTTTTTCCTTCATGGATTTCTTAGCTTCTTGCATATCTTCTGGACTGAGGAATAGAATACCTCTCTTCTTCGGAGTTGGCTTCGGTGGTGGTTCAGGAAGTGTCCACCATTATCATTTTTCAATATATTATTCAATAGTTCTTCAGCCTGTCCAACAGTTCATTCCCTGAAAACACAACCAGCACAACTATCTAGGTAGTCCCTAGAAGCATCGGTTAGTCCATTATAAATGATATCAAGTATTTTCATTCTTCTTAAGAGGGTGATCAGGCAAAGCATTAAGTAACTAGAGAAGCCTCCCCCAAGCTTGAGGGAGATTCTCTTCTTCAATTTGCACAAAGTTAAATATTTCCTGTAAGGCAGCTTGTTTCTTATGAGCAAGAAGATATTTTTCAGAGAAGTAATAGATCATATCCTGGGGACTACGCACACAACCAGGAGCAAGAGTATTAAACCATTTCTTAGCATCACCCTTTAATGAGAAAGGAAACAACTTAAGAATATAGTAATAGCGATTTTTTTCCTCATGAGCAAATAGGGTGGCAATATCATTCAACTTAGTAAGATGTGCCACAACAGTTTCATTTTCATAACCATGAAAAGGATCAGATTCAACCAAAGTAATTAACTCAGGATCGACAGAGAATTCATAATCCTTATCGGTAACAAATATGGGAGAGGTAGCAAACTTAGGATCATATTTCATTCTCTCCCTCATAGATTTTTCTTTCATTTCAGCAAGCAATTTTTTAACTTCATCCCTATCTTTACAAGCAAGAATTGCTCTAGCCGTCTCCCTATCAAAGACATGTTCATCAGGTGATTCAACTCTAGTAGGAGGACTAGGCATAATAGGTGATTCATAGCTTTCAAGAGTTTCATCATTTTCAGCATTCTCAATTTCTTTAGCTTTAGCAAGTTATTCATCAAGAAATTCACCAAGTGGCGCAGTATTATCAAGCATGGTACTAGCATCATCAATAGTATCATTCATAGCAGAAGTAGTATCATCAATAACTTGCGACATATTAGAATGCATAACATGTGGTGCTGTTGAAAGCCTATTCAAAACAGAAGATGAATCAAGTGCGGAGCTAGATGGCAGTTCCTTACCTCCCCTCGTCTTAGAGGGAACGATCTAGGTCTTAGAGTCTTTCAGATTCTTCATAGTGATCAACAGATATAAATCCCAAGTGACTCAACAAATAGAGCTATGCTCCCCGGCAACGGTGCCAGAAAAAGTTCTTGATAACCCACAAGTATAGGGGATCGCAACAGTTTTCGCGGGTAGTATTTCACCCAGATTTATTGATTCGACACAAGGGGAGCCAAAGAATATTTGCAAGTATTAGCAGTTGAGTTGTCAATTCAACCACACCTAGAGATAAAATATCTGCAGTAGAATATTTAGTAGCACAGTAATATGATAGTTTTGAGAGCAGTAGCAGTAGGAACAATAGTAACAGTAGCAGTTTTGTAGCAAGTAAAAAGCAGTAGCAACAAAGTAACTTAGCAGAAACCAATATGAGAAAGTTGTAGGCATTGGATCGGTGATGATAATTATGTTGGATGATATTCATCATATAATAGTCACAACCTAGGGCGATACACAATAGCTCCAATTCATCAATGTAATGTAGGCATGTATTCCGTATATAGTCATACGTGCTTATAATAAGAACTTGCATGACATCTTTTGTCCTACCCTCCCGTGGCAGTGGGGTCCTTAAGGAAACTAAGGGATATTAAGGCCTCCTTTTAATAGAGAACTGGAACAAAGCATTAACACATGGTGAATACATGAACTCCTCAAATTACAGTCATCCCCGGAGAGTATCCCAACTATTGTCACTTTGGGGTCTACGGATCAAAACAAAAACAAGTGCATATGACAAGCAGATAGGATCAAGAACTCAAAATTCATGAAAACATAGAGGGTTCAGATCTGAAATCATGGCACTCGGGCCCTAGTGACAAGCATTAAGCATAGCAAAGTCATAGCACCATCAATCTCAGAACATAGTGGATACTAGGGATCAAAGCCCTAACAAATTGACTCGATTACATGATAAATCTCATCCAACACATCACCGTCCAGCAAGCCTATGAAGGAATTACTCATGCCCGGTGGTGAGCATCATGAAATGGTGATGAAGGATGGTTGATGATGACGACGGCGTCGAATCCCCCTCTCCGGAGCCCTAGACAGACTCCAGATCAGCCTTCCCGATGAAGAACAGGAGGTGGCGGCAGCTCCGTATCGTAAAACATGATGAAACTTCTTCTCTTATTTTTTCTCGGAGAAAGAGAATTTATAGTGTTGGAATTAGGTTAGACGGTCGCCTGTGGGCCCCACAAGGTAGCACGGCGCGCCCTAGGGGGGGTCGCACCCTGCTGCCTTGTGGGCAACAGGTGGCCCCTCTTCTGTTGATTCTTGCGCCAATAATTTTTATATATTTCATAAAAATTCTCCAAAAAGTTTCATCCATATCCGAGAACTTTGATTTCTGCACAAAAACAACAGCATGGTAGTTCTGCTGAAAACAGCGTCAGTCCGGGTTAGTTTCATTCAAATCATGCAAATTAGAGTCCAAAACAAGAGCAAAAGTGTTTGGAAAAGTAGATACGACGGAGACGTTTCAGTCATCATGCAAAATCATTTGTGATGAAGAGATGCACAAAACCTGCGCGCCACATTTTCCCTTGGCTTAGCTGCGAAGGAACCTAGCTCTCGCTTTGCATACGGGTGTTCAGTCTGAAACATTTGTGATGAAGAGATGCACAAAACCTGCGTGCCACATTTTCCCTTGGCTTAGCTGCGAAGGAACCCAGCTCTCGCTTTGCATACGGGTGTTCAGTCTGAAACATTTGCGATGAGTGTTTTATTCAGAGAAAGACATTGATGTTTTTTTTACTTTGGCACATTCAGAGAAAAAATGCTAATTAAGTTGATCAAAACCATAGATTTCATTCAGTGACACTGTGGTTTTACATTCATACGATCGGGATACAATATTAAACAAAAAAACTAATTGCAGCGGCGGCGGCAGCGGCGGCATGCTGCGTCGGTGTTGCCGTTGTCCGGGACGCCGCTGTTCAAGTCTTCAAGCCATCCCAGAATGTTATGGACTTCCAAATCCAAGAGCCGTTCATCGCGCGATCGACGGGCGGGGCGCGGGGGGACGACGACTCGCGGCGCTGCGAGGTAGCAGTCGACGGCGGCGTCCCATGACGCTGAGGGGGGCGCGGCGGGTGCAGGCACGTGCACAGGCATGGGCATGGCTGGTGCAGGATAGCACACGGGGACCGGCGCCGCGGTGGGTGCTGGGGCGCGCATGAGCACAGGCGGGGGCGCTGGCGCTGGTATGTACACGAGCTCGCGTGGGTCCGCGGGGACCTCGCTGACGCCCGTGGCTTCCAGCTCGGCGACTAGCCCATCAATGCCACGGGGATGGTCGCTGGTGCGGGCGCGGGGATGGGAGCTGGGACGGGCACGGGGGCAGCATCCGCCGCGGCCAGCTCGTTCAGGGCCATGTCCCTGAGGTCCCATTCCTCCTTATTTTATATCTCCTCCGGCTCGGAGTCGACTTCACCAAACTGGAAGACTAGTGGCAGATGATCCTTGTGCGCCATGGAGTAGGTGGAGCTCTGGAAGATAGGATTCGGGCGAGAGGGGAATGGGAGGTGAAGAGAGATCGGTAAAGCCGCCTATTAAACAGCGGCTCGGGCGCCATTAATGGAGAAGTTGAGAGCGAGGCGGGCGGCGATGGAGGTCAAAGGGCTCGCTTCCCGGTGAGCCTGCACACCATACTGCTCGCACGCCTCCCGGTCAGCCTGCGTAGAGGAGGACTGGTCGCATGCCTCCCGGTCAGCCTGCGCAATGCAGGACTAGTCGCACGCCTCCCGGTCAGCCTGCGCAGCGCAGGACTGGTCGCACGCCTCCCGGTCAGCCTGCGATGCGGACTTCGCTCGCACGCCTCCCGTCTACTCAAACAACTGCCCGGACGGCACCTCCTTGCCATTAAGAAAGTGGGACGCGTGGCGGCATGTAAATGGTCAGTAGAACACCCACAATTGAAATAATATTGTACAACCGTTTGTGATGATAACGTGACAGCTATTTGTTGGCTGTTAATGTGTGCGCCTTCTCTCATATTGGACAATTTTTTTACCACAACCTGTTGGTGCCATTTCATGACACCATGCCAAGTCTCATGAATTTCAGAGGAGTTTTGGATTTACATGAATTTAAAAACCAAGTTTCTCAATGTTTGCGGCCGAGCAACGAAGCCTGGGTGTTTGAAATTCATTCCCATTTCTTGTATGGGACCTAAACATGCACCCAAGGACACATATATGATTTTTCAACCCATTTCGGTGCACAGGAGCATGTGCATGCAGTCCAAATTTGAATTATGCACATAAAATGCCTAGAAAACTCAGTTAATGTATAAAAATGTCCAAACCAACCCCGAATAATTCCAACTTTCAACACGACACTCCTATTGGTCTATGTTGCATCTAGAAAAAAAATCAAGGCGAGAACAGGCAACGAATGTCATTTCGTCCACAAAGATGACACACCTTCCCTACCGGAACCACGAGGCTTCTTGTGACAAGCTCTGGTTTGTGAGAAGCTTATACCAAAACCTGCCCCAAATGGGACAAAAAATTTACCACAGCATGTTGGTGCCAATCCATGACACCATGCCAAGTCTCTTGAATTTCAGACGAGTTTTGGATTTACTAGAATTTCAAAACCAAGTTCTCAAGTTTGTGGCCGAGCCACGAAGAGCCTAGGTGTTTGAAATTCATACCCATTTCTTGCATGGGACCTAAACATGCAACCAAGGACACATATATCATTTTCAACCCATTTCGGTGCACAAGAGCATGTGCATGCAGTTCAAATTTGAATTATGCACATAAAATGCCTAGAAAACTCAGTTAAAGTATAAAAATGTCCAAACCAACCACGAATAATTCCAAAATTTAACACGACACTCCTATTGGTCTATGTTACCTCTAAAAAAATCAAGGCAAGAAGAGGCAACGAATGTCGTTTAGTCCGGAAAGGTGACACGTTCCCTACCGGAACCATGAGGCTTCTTGTGACAAGCTCTAGTTTGTGAGAAGCTTATACCAAAACCTGCCCCAAATGGGACAAAAAAATTACCGCAGCATGTTGGTGCCATTCCATGATAGCATGCCAAGTTTCACGAATTTCAGACGAGTTTTGGATTTACTAGACTTTCGAAACCAAGTATCTCAGCGTTTGCGGCCGAGCCACGATGCCGAGGTGTTTGAAATTCATTCCTATTTCTTGCATGGGACCTAAGCATGCACCCAAGGACACACATATGATTTTTCAACCCATTTTGGTGCACCGGAGCATGTGCATGTAGTTCAAATTTGAATTATGCACATAAAATGCCTAGAAAACTCAATTAATGTATAAAAATGTCCAAACGAACCCCGAATAATTCCAAATTTTAACACGACACTCCTGTTGGTCTATCTTGCCTCTAGAAAAAATGAAGGCAAAAAGAGGCAACGAATGTCGTTTCGTCCACAAAGGTGACACGTTCCCCACCGGAACCATGAGGCTTCTTGTGAGAAGCTCTGGTTTGCGAGAAGCTTATACCAAAACCTGACCCAAATGGGACAATTTTTTTACCACAACATGTTGGTGCCATTCCATGATAGCATGCCAAGTTTCATGAATTTCTGACGAGTTTTGGATTTACTAGATTTTCAAAACCAAGTATCTCAACGTTTGTGGTGGAGCCACGATGACGAGGTGTCTGAAATTCATTCCCATTTCTTGCATGGGACCTAAGCCTGCACCCAAGGACACATATATGATTTTTCAACCCATTTTTGTGCACCGTAGCATGTGCCTGTAGTTCAAATTTGAATTGTGCACATAAAATGCCTAGAATACTCAGTTAATGTATAAAAATGTCCAAACGAACCCCGAATAATTCTAAAATTTAACACAACACTCCTATTGGTCTATGTTACCTCTAGAAAACAAATCAAGGCAAGAAGAGGCAACGAATGTCGTTTCGTCCACAAAGGTGACACATTCCCTACCGGAACCATGAGGCTTCTTGTGAGAAGCTCTGGTTTGTGAGAAGCTTATACCAAAACCTGCCCCAAATGGGACAAAAAATTTACCACAGCATGTTGGTGCCATTCCAGGATAGCATGCCAAGTTTCATGAATTTCAGACGAGTTTTGGATTTACTAGAATTTCAAAACCAAGTATCTCAGCGTTTGCGGCCGAGCCACGATGCCGAGGTGTTTGAAATTCATTCCCATTTCTTGCATGGGACCTAAGCATGCACCCAAGGACACACATATGATTTTTCAACCCATTTTGGTGCACCGGAGCATGTGCATGTAATTGAAATTTGAATTATGCACATAAAATGCATAGAAAACTCAGTTAATGTATAAAAATGTCCAAACGAACCCCGAATAATTGCAAATTTTAACACGACACTCGTATAGTTTTATGTTCACTGCAGACAAATGTTCTAGCAATTCAAACACCGTCCTTTGCCACTGTGACCCCATTCCGTATTTCAAATCAAGACGAAAAATCAAGTACATCACAGACAGTTTATTATCACCAACCGTGTGAGATGCAGTACAAAATATCTTGGTGCACCGTCATATATGGCTTACGCGAGAAGGTTCGTCGGCTACATTCCACAGCCGGCGCATCAAGTAAACTAGCCCCCCCCCCCCCAAATATCATTTCACTGTTCAATCATCGTCGGTCAAAGATGGGGACGTGGACCCGCGTCGTGAGGGCAACTTCGGCGGCGCACTCCGGCGAGAGCGTGGCCGCAGCCGCCATGAGCGTGCTCACAACCTGCTTGAGCATGGCCGCAATCTGCGACCGGGTGGCTGCGGCAGCCGACACGGCCGCTACTGTAGCTGAGATGGCGGCAACAACATCTGCGACGCGGATAGCAAATGGCGAGAGTGGGACAGCAGCTGTCCATTCCGCGGCGGCCGCCTTAGCCCTGATGGAGGCCACCCGCGCCCATGTCGAGGCCGCCCATGCCCAGCTCCTGGCAATCACCGCACAAATCACACGAAGCTTCTCCGACAACGGTCGGTAACCCACGGCCGAAGACTTGGCAATCGCCGAGAGCGTTCGAGCAGCCGTCCATTCGTTTGCGGCATACATTGCCGCGATGGAGCCCGTCCAAGCCCAGACCGCGGCCGCGCATGCCCAGCTCGTCGTGGCCTTTTTCGAAGAGATGGCGAACGCGGATGGCAAGATGTTTGCCGAGTATGGTGCGATGGATGCCATGGAGCCCCTTCCCCAGGAGATCGTCGGGCGCAAGCTGGACATGGAGGAGGCGGCGGAGATCGACGAGCACCAGACGGAGTAGTTGTCTTTGTTTAGAGCGCCGGTGTTTTGTTAGAGTAATGTTTAGGTCAGCTAGCTCTGTTTAATTGCTGAACTTGCTCGATTAAGAAGTGTGGGTGTGCTGTAGGCTCTTTTGTGTACCCAAATTATGCAATGACGTGGATGACCACTGTAACCAGGGAAATTTGAACCAAAATTTGCACGTTTCAACTCATCAGACATGGGGTAAGCCATATGAATCGTTTGTGATGTTCAGATATCTGATGACACTTGGCGCGCCAGTTTTTCGCAGCATGGAGCAAAAAAAATCGGCATCCGCGGAAATATCTACCTCCCCTCCTCCTTACCAAAAGCCACATTTCCCCTGTTTCCGCCTTCCATTCCAAGTTAAAACCTTCACTGCTTGCTTGCAGTGCCGCCGCCTCGCCGGCGACGCGCCTTCCTGCTGCTCGGCCTCGTCGATCTAGTCAGGTAATCCACACCCGACCCCCATCCTCCACCTCCTTCTACATCCCACATGCCCCGACCGCCGGCGTGACACCTTCCACCCAAATCACTGAGCCATCCTCCAAATAAGCACCGCCCTAAGCCATGGCACGCAGTATAGCCAGGAGCTCAAGGAGCATCTGGCAGCGGAGAAGCAAATCGCGGCCGCACGCGCGGATGAGGTCGCGATGGATGCCATGTGTGCCGACCCCCAGATCTTGGAGGAGCACCTCGCCGTTGAGGCCACTGTCAATGCCTCGCGCGCGGACGCCGCCACGCGGTTGGCTGCTTTAAATGACAGTTCATGGCGTTTTCTCGAGGCCACCGTCAGTGCCTTCGACGAAGACTACGAGGTGTTTTCTCAGCGTGCCCGTGCTTACCTGAACTCCAGAGCCAACAGGTTGGTGCCCGGAGCGGCTCAGGCGACTCACCACTACGAGGAGGGCACCCACAATGTGGAGGCCTCGCCCTCTTCCAAGTCTAAGGAGCCCAACGTGATCGATATCTCCGACGATGAGGAGTAGCTTGTCTTTTTAGCTCACTACAAGGACCTATGTTCAGCTAGCTATCTACGCCGGTTAAGCATGTTCGGTTTACCTGTTGCATGTGCTGCTCCTGCCTTTCCTTTACAAATTCTAGTGTATTGTCCTATGTACTCTTACTATGCAATCTGATCCTCTAGTATATATGTTCTATATATTGTGCAATGTGGAGCTGAGTTAACTATTTGGTTATTTTTTTGTTATGTTCAATTAACTATTTAGTTGAATTCTGCAATGTGATGCTCAATTCTTGTGGGTGCAATTTTGTATTCTCTTGCATGTGAGAAATAATCGAATTTGGCTGTACAAATTACATGAGATACAAATACAATTGCTATATTTCCAAGTTGTTAAGCATACTAGGTTTGGTTAACTGTCTGATCTTATAGTATGTTCTCTTGTGCAATGTGGTGCTTAGTTAACTATTTGGTTCATTTGTTGCGTGCTTAGTTAACTGTTTGGTTCAATTCTGCAATGCGATGTTCAATTGTCGTGCGTACAATTTTGTATTGTTATGCATGTGAGAAATAAATTGAATTCGGTTGTACTAAATACATGAGAAACATATACAATTGCTATATTTCCTAGTTCTTAAGCATGCTTTGTTTGGATAAATGGCTTTTCCATGTGGCTCGAATTAATCTGCTGAATCTGCAATGTGTTTATTGTTCATCAACATATTTTACTGATAGTGTGCCAACCCTCACTTAACCTGATCAATAACTACCTTATATGTGTTGCAGGGAAACAATGGGAGGCACTGAGGTTTACCATCGAGGTTCGCACATGCATGGTCCTTTGTCTAATAGCACATTATTGTGCAATTGCCGGAACCATTCTAGTATTTAGGTTTTTAACAATTTGGTCTTGCACATGTAGGTCCTGCTGTCAGAGGTTTTGACCCACTGTTCGACCCATTTTGCATATGGGGGAAATGAGATGTCCATGAATATCAGTCAAGTCAAGAAACTCAGAAAGATTGTGAGGATAAAGAAACTAGCGACGAAAAACAACAAGATCTTTGTTTGCACAATGAAGAAGACATCAGTGAACTACAGGATGGTACTAACTCTTATACTCCCTCCGGTCCTTTTTAGTCTGCATATAAGTTTTGTCCGAAGTCAACGTATCTCTACTTTGACCAAAGTTATAGACAAAAAGCATCAACATTCAAACTGCAAAATCATTATTTTTAGATGCATTATGAAATACGATTTTATAGTTTACATATTTGGTATCGTGGATGTTGATATTTTTTTAAATAAATTTGGTGAAACTTTACAAAGTTTGACTTCATACAAATCTAATGCGCGGAGTAAAAAGGACCGGAGGGAGTACCTTGTTTTTTTATTCCTCTGCGCCATTTCAAAATTCAGAGAAGATATTTATGCATATCTTTGTTTTCAGGCCTTTCCAAAGCAGTTCACAGATGATTACCTCTCAAACCACTTGTATGGTCAAGAGGCGAGGAAGGTGTTCATACAACACCCACGGTACAATATTGAAGTCTTCCTCAAGAGGACGAAGGATGGGCGGTCAATCATCCATAGGCACTGGCCTAAAGTTGACAGGAGCTTCAACATCATTGAAGGCTCAATACTCGCCTTCCGCTTCAGCAGTTTTCCAGATGAGATTCATCTGTCTATCTACCGTCTATGATGTTAATTTCCAAAGGTTTTAGATGTTGCATGTGAAACTTGGTGCTGTTGTGTAATGGGGTAGCTAGCTATATGCCTATATGGTGTGAGTGAGTGCTTAAGCTATATGATGTTGTACTGTGATGCATTTCAATTATGAAATCCTGGTTCCGTAATACGAAAATGAAATATATTGCGTGTTTATTATGAAATGTAAATTTGATTACTAAATGGATTAATAATAATAGGCTAATTAGCCTACTTATTGGGTTTTTCTAGTGCAAACGGTTATTGAGACAACACCGTGGGCGATGATCTCAGACAACCCACACAGTTTATAGGAAGTAAACGTGTTGGATCAATGAACAATGACACATGACTTCCTCTGGACAACTGTTTGCTTTAGGCCACCTTGCACAAACATTTTCCACATAAAAAGTGTGTGTGATGGACAGCCTATGGCACACAGTTTCTTCTAGACACCGTGCGTGATGCATTCCATAACACAAACGATAAAATTATTACTATCGTCTGCAATGGCAACGCTATCACAGACGATGTGATGCGGAAAACTGTGTGTTTTGTATATACGAACAGAAACGTTTGTCTGGGATTCACCGTGTGGGATGTATATATGAACGGAAACGTTTATCTTGGATTCATTATGTGGGATGTACATACGAACAGAAATGATTGGGCCAGTATAATTGTCTACGATGGCTCACCCGATCGCACACGAGCTCTTTTTGCCCCGCGTGTGTGACCAGAGGCCCTATCGCGGACGGTTTCTGGGTCGTGTGGAAAGGACCCCCATATCGCACACACATGCAAGGCGACGGTTTAAAACTATGTCGCTGAAAGGGGGTAAAAACCGTTTGTATAGCAGCTCGCTATACTAGTGACAGTAGTGCGCCTTCAAGTGAATAGAGCTGGCCTGTAGGTGATCGGTAGGGTTTCGATTAGTAGCGGTAATATGACCGCAAGTTTCCAGCCAGTTCCACTTTCCCGATTTATTTATGATGCTTATGGTGTCCCCCTTTTATCTACACTGCGATCTGCCTAGTGCCTTTGTGTCGTACTAGAAGCACTCCATCCTTCAAGCTAAACTACATGCCACTCATATTTCCAAAGCTTACATTTAATTGGTCAGCTAATGTTAGTATGTGAGTTTTGAAATGCATGTGCGCCACATATAGAGACATGAGGGGATACTATTTCTCTGTGCGCTCTCGTTATCATGGTTTGGCAATAAACTTTCTATACTGTATATTTTGAAACCTATCATTTGCCAACTATCCTTAACTCTTGAGCTCCCAATAGGGAGCCTATTTTTGTGTGTAGTTGTGCCAGATTATATTAATGTACGCACCAAATTACAGAACACATGGGCTCTCTCATCAGAATCCAGTGATAGCACACAAGGGTTTACAGGGAGCCCCTATTATATTAGTACATCCTCTGCATTTCACAGATAATCTCACTACTATTTATGTTTTATGCTTCTCAGATAGTGAACATAATCACAATGAATATGAGAATACGCACATCAGAAGAATATTGCGGAACAGTGCAATGGCTAACAAACCTGGTATCAAGGGATTGAGTTCCATTCTGGATGCAATGAAACCCACACGCTCCCCACCTACAGATTCGTGTTCAGAATATGATCCTAATGACTATTCTGAGCTCAAGGAGTCAAAGGAAGATGGCCTATCCTGTTCAGCCAACAAGGTGCATGGGTTCTAATTTGGCAAGGTTTTATTGCTTGCACATATCTTGCATAAGGTGTCTTGCATTTCTTCTACTTCGTTGCACCGCCATCTGCTTAGTTTACTCATCATATATGTGAAGATGCCATGCCCATCCATTATCAATACCTATTCCATTTGTCATCATACCATGTTTTTGCATTCAAATGTTGTTCTTGTGTATCAGACATCCAAAAGGAAGACGGTGACGGCAGAACCTGAAGGAGTAAAAGCAAAGTCCTTGAAAAAGGTTGTGGTACCGGAGAAATCAGATAGCACCCCACTTATATTGGCGATAGAATCAGCGCCACAAAACCTAGGATATCGCAACTATGCTGCTCGCTGCTTTGCTCTTGTTAGTACCTGTTGTCCTGTATCCCAGTACTTACATTCATACCTGGTTGATTATGTGACATCAGTGTGCATGATAGCTTGCTTATCCACTGTTCGCTCCAAATTATCAGATCTATATTAATACTTACATTAATGTAGAATAAACCCAATGCTTATGAAGAAGTTTAGCTCTGCATTATTCTTGTAAGTATCTGTTGTCCTTTATCACTGTACTTATATTGTCAGCTAGTTGTTCATGTACCATCACTTTGCAGCTTATTTTCCTTGCCCTCGATTTTGTACACATCAAATCTATATTTACTCTTACTAAAATGTTGAATAGCACCAATGCTACTGAAGAAGTTTAGCTCTGCATTGCTCTTGTCAGTACCTTTTGCCTGTATGCTGTACTTACATTTATAGCTAGTTCATTATGTAGCATCACTCTGCATCTTAGCTTAAATAATCTCCATTTGTTCCTATATTATCACATCTATATTTACTCTTAACAAAATGTAGAATAAAGGCAATGCTTTTGAAGAAGACTCTTTGGTAAACTTCTTGAATTGCCCCCCCCCCCCCCCCATCAACATGGAAAAGGGCTTTATAGAGCCGGTCTTCACTACTAATGTAAGTTTGTCCTTCTCGAGCCTTCAAACTTTGTTGTGTATATTTGGATAGCTATTTCTGGAACTGCTATTTTTTTGTCGTTTGCATCACATTGCATGTTTAAAGTTTATTATGAAGAAGTTCATAAACATAAGTTTGTCCTTCTCAATTTCAGTTTTTAGTTGCACAACCTAGTTCCTTACTCATACCATGTAAATTAAACTAAACATATCAAGTGATCTTCTTTAGCACTGCATGTATGCTTGTGTTCTTGATCTGTAATCCAGTGGTGTGGTGAAACTACCAACTCCAGCACAATGTCATATCCTACCAAGTCTTAACTATGAACAATGCCATATTATGTTAATGTTATTTAAATATTCTCTTTATTTGCCAATCTGAAATGGGATAAATTGACAGTACACTCACCATTGATGCTTATACGTTCTTTAGCATTGCATGTATGCTTGTGTTCTTGATCTGTAATCCAGTGGTGTGGTTAAGCTGGCCACTCATGCACAATGCCATTTCCTGCCATGTCTTATTATGTTAATGCTATTTTAAACTGTGTCTCTTTATTTGCCACTAAGAAATGGGATGAATTGACAGCACTGATGCTTATATGTGCAAAACATGTTATCTCTCTGCTTGTTTCTCTTTCAGGGTGATATCACTGACGCCAGGAAGAACTACCACAATGATAGTGAGACGAACCCATTGCTTGTCCCTCTAACATATATTGCAGGGAAGAAGGCAACACATCTTGGGGATAGCGATACAACCCCAAAGTCATGTCTTGACGTAGTGTCGAAGTTACTCGATAATAGCAGTGACACAAGCTCGATGAAGTCGCTGCCTGAATTTGTTCGACTTCTTCAGTCTCAAATTCAAGCAGAAAGACATGCTTGAGCTCAACTCATAGTGGAACTCCAATCTCTATTGAAGATTATCCAGAAGTACAGGACGTCTATTGATGCTATGCAGCTAGACTTGGAGGATATAAGCGTCAAACAAGCGCAGTCTCATCAGCTTGCGCTGCGGCTGCCGTGCAGGCCTAACCTTTCTTAACTCTGTTGAAGAGCTGTTGGTTCTGTATATTTTGTCAGCGCGTTTATTTGCACTGGTGACGACCTTTGATGCCCAGTGTATGTAATCCGCTGTCTGGTTGCGCTTTATTATCACTAGTGGCGAGCTTTGATGCCCAGACGATGTAATATCCCGTTATTTCTTTATTGTATAGTCTAGGTTTATTCGTACTCCCTCTATCCATATATATAGGGCCTAATGCATTTTTCGAGGCTAACTTTGACCACATGTTAGAGCAATAATATATGACATGCAAGTTACACAAAGCATACCGTCAAATTCATACGTGAAAGGACCTTCCAATGATATAATTTTCACATTATACATCTCATATACTATTAATCTTATCAATAGTCAAAGGTTGTCTGAAAAAGCGCATTAGGCCCTATATATATGGATGGAGCGAGTAGTCACTATGCTGTAATTTATTTACTTTTTTTTAGAAGAATTTATTTACTGTACATGCTATCGTCCCTAGGCCGTATGCTTCGATGGAGATTAATGGGCCAAAACATTATTGGTCCGTCAGTGCTATATATAAAAAAATTATACTACGCAAATGGGCCGGCCCGCAACTCTATATATGGGTCGAAACATGGGCCCATAATCATCTCGGGCCATTAGCAGGCCTGAACGTAAACCGGGCCCAAGTAGTTACGGGCCTTTAACAGGCCGAGTAAATTGCGTGCCTTAGTTGGGCCAGAAAATACCATGGGCTTTTAACAGGCTGGAAATTAGATCGGGCCTGAATTGTGCCGAACAATTCACGGGCCGACAGCAGGCCTAAATATACCTCGGCCCATGATTGGCCCAATTATTTGACGGACCGTTCACAGGCCAAAATTTATCCCGGGCCGTGGTTGGCCCAATAACATGATGGGCTGTAAGCAGGACGGGTGCAAAGCGGGCCATAATTAGGCCCAATTATTTCACAGGCCCTTAATAGGCCGATAGTCAGAGTGGGCTTAAATTTATCCATGAAGACCATGGGCCGTTAAGAGGTCGAAAGTCACTTGTACCAGAAATGGGCCCAAATGCTGCACGGGGCGTTAAGAGGCCGAAAGTAAATTGTACCAGAAATGGGCCGAAATGCGGCACGGGCCGTTAAGACGCCGAAAGTCACTTGTACCAGAAATGGGCCCAAATGCCGCACGGGCCGTTAAATGGTCAAAAGTTAAACCGGGCTGAAAACGGCCCAATTGCGTGAAGGGCCGCTAACAGGCCGAAACTATCATCGGGCCGAACTGGGTCAAAATGTTCAACGGGCCTTTAACAGGCCGTAATACAAACCGGGCCTTAGATGAGCCCAAAACACAGTGCACTGTTAATGGGCCATATCTGATATGGGCCGTAATTTGGCCCAAAACATGGCAGGCTGTTAACGGGCCGGTCCACTAGTATCTGACAAAATCTTGCGGGCATTTGGCTGGGTCGGCCCATTTAACCTGAATGGGCCACTACTGGACCATGCCACGTGTCGACGTATCATTGGCGTCTCTCGTCCATGGAATGGATGACATCTGTCCCAACGCCGAGCTGACACGTGGTTCCGTTGGCGAATGAGAATTTTACACGTGGAAAATCGCCATTGGTCTTGGCTGATAACGGGTTATCGAATCCAAACCCGCACCCGATAGCTTAACGGCGACCCGTTACGGTGGATGCCACATGTCGGTCACCCTTGACGAAAACACTACCATGATGCGTCATTTATCGTCATGGAAGTGGACACTTCCGTGATGGTAATTTTAGTATTGTCATGGAACACTTCTACGACAGCATAGGTATGACTACCTTGATTCTGTCATAAAATTGTCACGGATGTACATGCATGACAGAAAAATTGACCTACTATGACAAAGACGTATCATCATGGAAGTTTTTTTTGTAGTGATAGGGGCATGGCGGCGCCGGTAGTGGTGATGAAGGCACGCCGGCGGTGAAGACCACACTGGCCCGAAGGCCGGTGCGTGTGGTGGAGGAGCCCCTTCTTCTTCCTCTTGGCTTGGCCCTTCTCTTCTCTGTTGAGGTGGTCTTGGAGCAACAATGGAGATGGATGACGGCTGCGTGGATGAATGAATGTCGTCTCCCCGGCGGATAGGGTTGGAGGTGCATATATAACATGTCTCCCGGTGTCTCCTCCGTTGATGTGGTCATCCAAGGGCTCAAGATGAGCCTTATCTTCGCCCAATCCCTTCATTATGAGCCAAGGATCTCATGGGAACAATTGGGGACGAAATCGGTGAAGAATCCCGTCTGGAAGGGCAACTTTCGGAGCTACCTGCATGTCAAACGACCGCTCAAACGACCGCACGCGGTCGTTTAGAACGCCGTCTTTCGTGTTGTCTTTTTGTGGAGTCTTCCTCCGGTAAAACAGCTGGCATTTCTTCATACGAACTCGGAATTTGACGTTCTTGGGCTCGTTGGATCCATATGAACGATGCCGATCCATTTCTGGTCTTAGATATTGATTTGGAGCACTTCGAAAAAAATGACTTTTTCCGACCTTCGAAATGGCTAAGTCTGACCCCTGGAAGACTCCGTATTGAACCCATCCTTGCTCCTTTCACCGTGCTTGGTCCTAGGTTGCTCCAATACACCTATAGACACAAGAAAAGAAGGAAAGCTAATAAAAACCAAATAAATACACAAATGTGCAATGCTCACAATGATAAGTGCAAAAAGTGGTAATCATGCATAATGGACATATATTTGGTTCAATGGGACATAATATATGAAGAGAACATGCAACATATGAGCTCTAAAAATGAGTAAAATATAGAGCCATCAACCTCCCCATGCTTAAACCTTGCTCGTCCTCAATTAAGAAGGTTGACTACCAAAAGCTCATTGCTACCAACTCTGAAGCATACATTGAACCAAACCCCAAAAGTGATATCTGATGTCTACTATGCAACTTTATTCTTGTAGACTCGTGTTGGGCCTCCAAGCGCAGAGTTTTGTAGGACAGCGGCAATTTTCCCTCAAGTGGATGACCTAAGGTTTATCAATCCGTGGGAGGCGTAGGATGGAGATGGTCTCTCTCAAACAACCCTGCAATCAAATACAAGAAATCTCTTGTGTCCCCAACACACCCAATACAATGGTAAATTGTATAGGTGCACTAGTTCGGCGAAGAGATGGTGATACAAGTGTAGTATGGATAGTAGATATAGGTTTTTGTAATCTAAAATAATAAAAACAGCAAGGTAACTAGTAATAAAAGTGAGCACAAATGGTATTGCAATGCTTGAAAACAAGGCCTAGGGTTCATACTTTCACTAGTGCAATCTCTCAACTGTGCTAACATAATTGGATCATATAACCATCCCTCAACGTGCGATAAAGAATCACTCCCAAGTTCCTATTAGCGGAGAACATAAGATAGAAATTGTCTGTAAGGTACGAAATCACCTCAAAGTTATCCTTTCCGATCGATCTATTGAGCTATTCCTATAAGTGTCACAAACAGCCCTAGAGTTCGTACTAAAATAACACCATATGATACACATCAACCAACTCTAATGTCACCTAGATACTCCAATGTCACCACAAGTATCCGTGAGTTGATTATATGATATGCATCAAACAACTTCATAATCATAATATTCAATCCACACAAAGAACTCGAAGGAGCACCCCAAAGTTTCTATCGGAGAAAAGATAATGAGAACGTGCATCAACCCAAATGCATAGATTACCCAAATGTCACCGCGGGAATCCGCGAGTTGAATGCCAAAACATATATCAAGTGAATCAATATAATACCCCATTGTCACCACGGGTATTCATATGCAAGACATACATCAAGTGTTCTCAAATCTGAAATATTCAATCCGACAATAACGAAACCTCAAAGGGAAAAGATTTGATTCATCACAACAAAGATAGAGAGGGAAGAAACACCATATGATCCAACTATATTAACAAAGCTCGCGATACATCAAGATCGTGCCATATCAAACGAGAGAGAGAGAGAGAGAGAGAGAGAGAGATCAAACACATAGCTACTAGTACATACCCTCAGCCCCGAGGGTGAACTACTCCCTCCTCGTCATGGAGACCGCCGGGATGATGAAGATGGCCTCCGGTGATGCTTTCCCCCCCTCTCGCAGGGTGCCGAAAAAGGGTTGTAGATGAGATCGTGGAGGTACAGAGGCTTGCGGCGGCGGAGTCGAAGTTCTAGGGTTATTTCTGGGGGTTTCTCTATTTATAGGATTTTTCAGCGTTGGAATCAGGTTAGACGGAGCCACGTGGGCCCCACGAGGTACCGGGGTGGCGCACCCTGGTGCCTCATGGGCACTGGGTGGCCCCCCTCCAGTGGGTCTTGGTTCCAGTATTTTTTATTTATTCCATAAAAATCTCCAAAAAGTTTCATCCAATTCCAAGAAGTTTTATTTCTGCACAAAAAACAACACCATGGCAATTCTGCTGAAAACAGCGTCAGTCCGGGTTAGTTCTAATCAAATCATACCAAAACCATATAGAATTGTTATAAACATGGCATGAATACTTCATAAATTATAGATACGTTGGAGACGTATCAGCATCCCCAAGCTTAATTCCTGCTCGTCCTCGAGTAGGTAGATGATAAAAGAAATAATTTATGAAGTGTGAATGCTAGCATAATGCATAAGTTTGATCAATAATAATTTCAATCACTTTTTCTAGCATCAATATATATCATAATCAGTAGCTCATCTCATAAAAATTCTCATGATCAAGTAGCAAGCTATTCACATGTTTAAAGTATAGACCATAAATTTTCTTGAAAACTAACAAACTATGTTCTCAGTCATCAAACAATTGCAATTCATCTTATGTTCAGGAAGGGTCTATGTAAGAGCTTTGATCTAGCAAATTCCACATACTCAACCATCTTTTAGTCTTCCATGATTGCTGACACTCAAAGCATATTTTTAGAACAAACCGTTTCAGTCAAACACATAGGAAGATAGGGGCTGAATGTTTCGCCTCCCAACTTATTTATCTCAGGGATAATGTCATCAATAATAACTCATGATCACCTATATTCAACTGGATATATGTGCCTGGATCTTTCCCTAACACATAATGCTTGCCAACTAAAGAATAAATAAAGCGGAATAGGGATGAACATTAATGACTCTTGCATAAAAGTAAATACAGAAAAGTAAATGCATAAAAGTAAAAATAGGCCCTTCGCAGAGGGAAGCAGAGGTTGTCATGCGCTTTTTGTTGTTGGATGCACAAGCCCTTAATGCAAAGGAACGTCACGTTATATTGCCCCTTGTGATAGCAACCTTTATTATGCAGTCCGTCGCTTTTATTTCTTTACCATCACAAGTTCGTACAACGCTTATTTTCCCTTGCAATAAAAGATCATACATATTTTAGGAGCAATTTTTATTGCTTTTTGCACCGATGACAACTTACTTGAAGGATCTTATTCAATCCATAGGTAGATATGGTGGACACTCATGGCAAGAAACTGGGTTTAATGGTTTTTGGATGCACAAGTAGTATCTCTACTTAGTGTGAATTTTTGGCTAGCAAAAGATCCTAAGCAAGCACCACATGTTAGAGGATCCATGACAATATAACTTCTATGTGAATATAAACAAACATAACTCATTATGTTGTCTTCCTTGTCCAACGTCAACTACTTGATCAAGCTTGAAAATAATTAATGGGGGCTCACAATCATAGAAGATGTCCAAGATAGTATATTTATATGTGAAATTTCTCTTCCTTCAAAATTCTTTCATGAATTGTTCAAGTGACCAATGCTATGTTTGTTAACTTTCAATAAATTTTACCACTTATACTTCTTGTATGTGAAGTCACTACTCCCCATGGGACAAGCATATGAAGCATATAAATTTCAACTTTATGATATTCAATTCATTTCAACAATTCACTCGTAGGATATACGTGAAGAACAAGAGTAAATGACAAACTACTCCAAACAGATATAAGTGAAGATCAAATGAGTAGTTTAAGTAAATAGGTAGCTATGTGAAGACTCTCTCTCTCATTTAAAATTTTCAGATCTCAAGTATTTTATTCAAACAGCAAAGAAAACAAAATAAAATGACATTCCAAGGATAGCACATATCATATGAAGAAGCAAAAACTTAGGCTCAACCAAAACTGACCGATAGTTGTTGAAGAAGAAAGGTGGGATGCCTACCGGGGCATCCCCAAGCTTAGATGCTTGAGACTTGTTGAAATATTAACTTGGGATGCCTTGGGCATCCCCAAGCTTGAGCTCTTGTGTCTCCTTAATTCCTCTCATATCACGGTTTCTCCTAAATCTTAAAAACTTCATCCACACAAAACTCAACAAGAACTCATGAGATAAGTTAGTATAAATCAACTCAAAACCTTAACATTCTCTACTGTAGAAAATCACAAAAATTATAATTAAACATTTCATACTAAATGCCTCTTCATATTTAATACTCCTATCCACAAATAGAAACATTAAACACGCAAACATATGCAAACAATGCAACTATAACAGCAATCTGCCAAACCAGAACAGTGTGTAAAAGGGGAATAAGAATCCATACTTTCCTAACTCCAAAAATTCTGAAAAATTACCACGTGACAGAGAACTCATGCATTCTTACTGTGTAAAAATTTCAGATTTTAATCATGTTCTGACTATTCAGGAATATTCTGGACATAACAGAAAACTTTCTGTTTTGAAACAGCAACACATGAACTTGCAAACTGAGCATGGTAAAGGCTATAATTGGCATTTTATTGAACTAAAAGATACAAAACATGATTATAAATAACAGAAATCAAATATCAACTAAATAAAATGACGCTCCAAGCAAAAATCATATTATGTGACGAATAAAAATATAGCTCCAAGTGAGGTTACCGATAGTGTTGAAGACGAAAGAGGGGATGCCTTCCGGGGCATCCCCAAGCTTAGTTGCTTGTGTGTTCCTTGAATATTACCATGGGGTGCCTTGGTAATCCCCAAGCTTAGGGTCTTGCCGCTCCTTATTCTCCTCATATCGATATCTCACCCAAAACTTGAAAACTTCAATCACACAAAACTTAACTGAACTTCGTGAGATAGGTTACTATGATAAAAATAAATCATCCACTTAGGTACTGTCAAGACAAGATTCATAATTGTTCTCACATAATGCCTACTGTATTTTATCATTTCCACAATTTATATTACTCAATTTAAGCTATGGAAACACTAAAACAAGCAAACTATGAATCGAAAACAGAATCTGTCAAAAACAGAATAGTGTGTAGTAAGCGATTTAAAAACCATACTTATGTACTTCCAAAAATTCTTAAAAATTAGTAAAACGTAAAAAATTTGTGACCCAACACTTTGTAAAAATTTCAGAATTTTTTCACGCTCCAGTACAGAATAGAACTTCCAGCACTGGACACAAAAGTTTCTGTTTTTGCACAGAATCAAATCAACAAGCATCCACACTATCCCAAAGGCTTTACTTGGCACATTATTGAAATAAAACATATAAAAAATGATTAATACAGTAGCTTAATCATTTGGACACACAAAAACAGTAGGGGTAAATATTGGGTTGTCTCCCAACAAGCGCTTTTCTTTAATGCCTTTTAGCTAGGCATGATGATTTCAATGATGCTCACATAAAAGTAAAGAATTGAAACACAAAGAGAGCATCATGAATCATATGACAAGCACATTTAAGCCTAACCCACTTCCTATGCATAGGGATTTTGTGAGCAAACAATTTATGGGAGCAAGAATCAACTAGCATAGGAAGGCAAAACAAGCATAACTTCAAAACTTTCAACACATAGAGAGGAAACTTGATATTATTGCAACACCTACAAGCATATGATCCTCTCTCATAATAATTTTTAGTAGCATCATGAATGAATTCAACAATATATCCATCACACCAAGCATTCTTGTCATGATCCACAAGCATAGAATTTTTACTACTCTCCACATAAGCAATTTCCTTCTCATTCATAATAGTGGGAGCAAACTCAACAAAATAACTATCATGAGATACTTGATTGGAATAATCCAATTGAAAATTAAAATCATGATGACAAGTTTTATAGTTATCATTATTCTTTATAGCATACATGTCATCACAATAATCATCATAGATAGCAACTTTGTTGTCATAATCAATTAAAACCTCTTCCAAAATAGTGGAATCATCATTAAATAAAGTTGTGACCTCTCCAAATCCACTTTTATCAATATAATCATCATAAATAGGAGGCATGCTTTCATCATAATAAATTTTCTCATCAAAACTTGGGGGACTAAAAATATCATCTTCATCAAACATAGCATCCCCAAGCTTGTGGCTTTGCATATCACTAGCATCATGGATATTCAAAGAATTCATACTAGCAACATTGCAATCATGCTCATCATTCATGGATTTTATGCCAAACATTTTATTGAATTCTTCTTCTATTAATTGAGCACAATTTTCCGCTCCATCATTTTCAAGAAAGACATGATAAAGACGAATAATATGAGGCAACCTCAATTCCATTTTTTTTTGTATTTTTCTTAGATAAACCAAACTAGTGATAAAACAAGAAACTAAAAGATTCAATTGCAAGATCTAAAGATATACCTTCAAGCACTCACCTCCCCGCCAACGGCGCCACAAAAGAGCTTGATGTCTACTACGCAACTTTATTCTTGTAGACTCGTGTTGGGCCTCCAAGCGCAGAGTTTTGTAGGACAGCGGCAATTTTCCCTCAAGTGGCTGACCTAAGGTTTATCAATCCGTGGGAGGCGTAGGATGAAGATGGTCTCTCTCAAACAACCCTGCAATCAAATACAAGAAATCTCTTGTGTCCCCAACACACCCAATACAATGCTAAATTGTATAGGTGCACTAGTTCGGCGAAGAGATGGTGATACAAGTGTAGTATGGATAGTAGATATAGGTTTTTGTAATCTGAAATAATAAAAACAGCAAGGTAACTAGTAATAAAAGTGAGCACAAACGGTATTGCAATGCTTGAAAACAAGGCCTAGGGTTCATACTTTCACTAGTGCAATCTCTCAACAGTGCTAACATGATTGGATCATATAACCATCCCTCAACGTGCGATAAAGAATCACTCCCAAGTTCCTATTAGCGGAGAACATAAGATAGAAATTGTTTATAGGGTACGAAACCACTTCAAAGTTATCCTTTCCGATTGATCTATTGAGCTATTCCTATAAGTGTCACAAACAGCCCTAGAGTTCGTACTAAAATAACACCATATGATACACATCAACCAACTCTAATGTCACCTAGATACTCCAATGTCACCACAAGTATCCGTGAGTGGATTATATGATATGCATCAAACAACTTTATAATCATAATATTCAATCCACACAAAGAACTCCAAGGAGCACCCCAAAGTTTCTATCGGAGAAAAGATAATGAGAACGTGCATCAACCCATATGCATAGATTACCCCAATGTCATCGCGGGAATCCGCGAGTTGAATGCCAAAACATATATCAAGTGAATCAATATAATACCCCATTGTCACCACGGGTATTCATATGCAAGACATACATCAAGTATTCTCAAATCTGAAATATTCAATCCGACAATAACGAAATCTCAAAGGGAAAAGATTCGATTCATCACAACAAAGATAGAGAGGGAAGAAACACCATATGATCCAACTATATTAACAAAGCTCGTGATACATCAAGATCGTGCCATATCAAGAACACGAGAGAGAGAGATCAAACACATAGCTACTAGTACATACCCTCAGCCCCGAGGGTGAACTACTCCCTCCTCGTCATGGAGACCGACGGGATGATGAAGATGGCCTCCGGTGATGCTTTCCCCCTTTAGTTGGGTGCTGGAAAAGGGATGTAGATGAGATCGTGGAGGTACAGAGGCTTGCGGCTGCGGAGTCGAAGTTCTAGGGTTATTTCTGGGGGTTTCTCTATTTATAGGATTTTTCAGCGTTGGAATCAGGTCAGACGGAGCCACGTGGGCCCCATGACGTACCAGGGCATGCCTGGGGGGAGTGGCGCGCCCTGGTGCCTCGTGGGCACTGGGTGGCCCCCCTCCAGTGGGTCTTGGTTCCAGTATTTTTTATTTATTCCATAAAAAATCTCCAAAAAGTTTCATCCAATTCCAAGAACTTTTATTTCTGGACAAAAAACAACACCATGGCAATTCTGCTAAAAACAGCATCAGTCCGGGTTAGGTCTAATCAAATCATACCAAAACCATATAGAATTGTTATAAACATGGCATGAATACTTCATAAATTATAGGTACGTTGGAGACGTATCAATATCCATGTTCATCGTGCAAGCATGCAAAAGTTAACTAGCAAGGGAGTAATACAAGCTATCCCCTTAGTTCCATTGCCATGGAGGTTGTGAAAGAGGAAAATATTTTTGTGGAGCCCAAATTCCCATTGCCAAAGGTTCAGAGAAGGGGTCAATATTATATTAGGAACACAGTAATAACTATCATAGACAAAATAAATCAAGCATTAGCGATCGCTTCAAAACACCAACCCGAGGCATACCACGTACAATAGCAAGATCGTCTGTCTGCGTTATTCAACCGCTCAACTACCTATGCAGCTCTAAGTGCAAGCCTATGCCTCGCACTTAAGGGAAAGATAGAAAATGGTTTGGGTTTTGAGAAGTCAAAAACAAAGAAAGTCTTGAATCAATGCAGCTGACCATTAGGCAATGGAGAAGGCCCTATGATCGATGTCAACACAAGGAGTAGTGGTCGCTATGCAACTACAATGCACATAGAGCTATAAATATGTGAAAGCTCTCCTATGGACTAAGTGGGAGTGCATCCAACTTGCTTGCTCATGAAGACCTTGAGCTTTTGAGGATGCTCGTCATCGGAATATACAAGCCAAGTTCTAGAGTGTAGGCTCCCCACTAGTATGAAACATAAAGCTGATGAAACTTTCTACTTTACAATATATGAAGTGGTGCTACTTTGAAGCACAAGTGTGGTAAAAGGATAGTAGCATGCCCCTTTTCTCTTTTTCTCTCATATTTTGTTTTTGGAACAGTCTCATGGACCTCATCCCCACTTTTTCGATGACTCATAAGTCTCCTCCATTCTTTTCCTCACTGGGGCATGCCCTAATAATGATGATCATCACACTTTTATAATGACTCACATCAAATGAATGTTATCATAACTCAAAACTGCAAACATGAGAGAAACTCTATAGATGAATGCCTCTGGCAGTGTACCAGTATGTGCAATGATCCGGCGTAGCATAGACATCAAAAAAGGACAAGCCATGAAAATGTCGAGCTAGCCATATTATGATCATGCAAGGCAAATGAAAACATGTCTCTAGTCATGCAATTAAAATGATGGTAGTGCATGGCGATATGATCGGAATGGCTATGAAAATGCCATGTAGGTAGGTATGGTGGCTGTTTTGTGGAGATGGGGTGTCTTATGTGTAGGAGAATAAGAGAAAGTCCTCCCACGTGTTTGGATGTACCTACGAAGTTTGCTCCAAGTACCAATGTGAGAGTGGGCAATGCACGGTACCGTAGGGGCTAGCAATAAGAGATGAACGGAAGTGCAAAAGGTTTCAAACTTGCCTTAGTCATAAAGAACTCAAAGACTACACGAGAGTATCGCGGTGTCATGTTGCATAAGACTCAAAAGCTAAGTACCCCGAGGGGATAGTTTGGTGGAGATAAACCCCGTTCCGTGCCCCGGATCAACCAAAGATGCTGGGTTCATCAGCAAAAAGCCTCTACAATCATTCAATCGCTAATCAAGCCACCACTAGAGTCCCCAACTTATGTGATTAGGTGAAAGAAAGGCAACAGTTCAAAGGACTCCTTTATCGGGTTTTTGATTAGAGAACATGGCAATATTTTTCAGAAGATAACAAGATTCCCACAAGCTAAGTTAAACAAGTGCAAAGCAAGCATGTCAAAACAGCGGGACACACTAATGCATGAAAACCATATGATGAAGAGCATTGCACAAGACACTACATATGCAAAATGTAACCTCCCCACGCTTAGAACTAAACTAGGGAAAATTACGAAAGTAAAAAAGAAAATGCATTTATTAAAAGAGAGTGTGAGAAGTGGTTACCTCCCCTAAGCTTAGTTAAGCAAAGGGTTAAACACTTTTACCGTTGAGGTGCATATGACCTCCCTTCTAATAGACATGGACCTTGCTTCAGTTGATCTCCTTGTCGCTGTCCGATGGCTGCCCTCCAATAGAACCTGCTAGAGAAGAACTAAAAAGAAAACAATTTTTTTTGTGCTTTTATGTTTTTCATTTTTTTTGTAGCACAAAGGATTAGCAACACAAGTGATAAGAAATATGCCCCACAATGATCGATTCATCTACCTAAGCACCATGCTTAAGTTGACAAACTAAGTCCAGAAGTTCTATAGCTACTCCCAGGTTGCATGAAGTGTGTGTGTGAGACAAGATATAAACACAAGTGTGCAGCTCCTACGTGCCTAATTAAAAGAGAGATCTCACGTAAGGTGAGACTCACAACTAAACAACTTTATTTGAGCAAGGTTCATATTGGAAAACATTACCGGGCATTTGTCGGTGAAGTTCATCATGATGAAGCAACCAAGTGGCTTGTGTGGATCTTTTAAACAGTTGGCACCATACCGTACACATCACCACATAAGTTCCAAGCCCCTGCAAAAATAACACACAAAATAAAAACATCGATTCGGTATACGAACAGAGTTCGTATACCCAACCGGCAAAGAGAAATAAAAGAAAACATAGTTGCTAAAGAGAATTATTGGCTACGGATTTTCAGAGGTAATTAACAGTAATTATAAAGCAAATAATCGGTTAGAAAACACCTCGTCGACCTCAGACGTCGAAAAAGAATCAAATGGAGGTGTTACTGCCTTCATGCGGGCGCTCAAACGACCGGTTGCGGTCGTCTGGAATGTCGTCGTTCACTCTGTGGAGATGCTCGTTGTGGACGCCAGGTGAAACGAACGCTCGTACGAGCGCGAGCGCTCATATGGTAAGCCGTCTTTTTCTCTGGTTCTCTTCTCTCTTGCGGCCACGAGCTCATACGGGCGCTCAAACGACCGGGACGGTCGTATGGAACGCCGTCTTTTCTCCTGGAGCTGCAGAACTTCATGAAAAAAATTGTGCTTCCTCCTCACGTTAGGCACAGAGCAATATTGCAATAAAAATAGGAGGAGGTATGAAGCAAAATAAAGGTTACCAACATGCTATAAATTCTACCAATGAGAACTATATGAAACCAACTCAAATAGCAACTACTCAAAACAAAAATAAAAGTGCCAATGCAATCATGAATGCATCTAGACTCAAGACACAAAACTAAGAAAGACACCTACGGACTTCCGGGTTACCTCTCTGGTAGTGCTTTCTTTATAGCCATATAGCTAGGCTTCGGTGCTCCATATGGTTATCCACCCGGATCCCAAGGGATGTCGACCCCGAGCGTGAGACCAGACTCTGACCGGGGTTTGGAGCACCTCATAGCAGGGCTTGGTCGAAGTCGTACTCTCTTCCGGTGCATCGGCATCATATATGTAAATTCGTACTCGCTTCTTGGCGAGTACCGATGCATCCGGTTGAGTGGAGATGCCTGCAAGGTTAGTAGCTGCAATTTGACAATATTTTTATAACTGAGAGGATATGGAGCTATTAGGAAATCATAAACCTCTTCTTCTTCATCTTTAGTGTACCTAGGAATGTTAGTATCCAAATTTGCAAATTCAATATCAAGGCTATTATCATCTATAAGACTTTGCAATTTACTCTCCAAAGGAGGTCTATGGAGAGCCTGCAGAAAATCAGCCCATATATCATCAAGATCCATTTCAGAATATGCAATTTGGGGTTTGTCCAATATTGACAAATTCATAGGTACAGAGGAGTGATCAGGCATCATGGTGGTTGCATCATTCTCTGATATCTCTCTTAATGCAAGCAACTCGCCCTCCTTTTGTGCTATCTCTTCCTTAAGACGAATGCCAATTGGTGTTTCATCAAAAGGAGTCATCGGAGGCACATCGGGAACAATGCCAATATCTAGTTCATCTCTAACAATAAACTTTGAAACATCAGCCCTCACTATATCCTCTGGTGGAGAATATTTGAGCATCGTTTCAATAGGTTCCATGAAAGCTCTAATAGAACGTAGATATGATAAATGATCATTGAGCTGGGCATTGATGGTGTCTAGAAATTTACCATGATCGGTAGGAGTTGTTGGAAGGCGATCGTTCCCTCCTTGATCTTCATGTTCCTTCTCAGGCTTATCTCCTAGACACACTTCTTGGAAAGTGGTTCCCTGAATTTTCTCCCATCGCTCGATTATCTCCTCGGATTCTTTCATGAGGCTATGTTCCTGCAACATAGAGGCTTGGGAAGCGGCAATCCACTTCTCATATTCTTTAATTAAAGGGGCATTATGGGGGCTATTAGTAATACACCATTTATAAATTCTCTCCACCAAACCCATATATTTCAAGACCTCTTTCTGTTGTAGAGAGAGCTCCTTCACCCTGTTCATCAATTCTAATGTTCTGTAATAGAGCATTAGTTCCTCAATAGTTGAAACATGATCAAATATGTACCAGTCACGGTTATATGCTGCTACAACAGAGTTAGGGTGAAGTTTACAGCTGAAGCTCATATGGCATTTGGACTTACAATGCTCACAAGATGATGGATATGCAAATATACCTTTAGCGTAAATATCCAATGCCACCAATTTATCACCCATTTCAATACCTTTAATTGAATATCGATATTGAGCATATATTGTTCCTCTCTCTCCATTTTTTTTCCTTGTAGCCTTTCTAATTCCTGCAGAAGACATCTCAAAGCAAGACATTTTTTTGGTATTTTTTTTGTTAAGTAGCAACAAACATAAATAAACTATATGCGAGCGGGTAAGTAATAACCAAGCGCTATGCTCCTCGGCAACGGCGCCAGAAAATGTTTGATGATCTGCAAGTGCACAGGGCTATTCTAGCACTTTCATGATAAGTGAAGTGTCGAACCCACACAGAGCAAATAGGAAGGAATTACAAACCCCACAACTACGCTATCACTTACGCAGTTACGTACGCACCCAAACCGTAGTTTGGAAATAGCCTACTTTAGTAAAATGCTAGGAACACAAATAAAAGGGATAGTGTTTACTAGACTACAAACAAGAAATAAAAGACAGAAAATAAAGGAACTAAACTAAGAGAAACGGTGCTTGATTGGTAAACATTCTCGAGGGAATCAGAGTCATCACCACAAGTATGATGCTGACAACACATGATAAACATGGCTCTCTATTTGTATCACTAAGCCACTTGTATATGATCTCGCGTGGGCGAAGCCATTAAAGTACGCATCCCCACTCAGGTTACTGCGTACACTTGTGCCACCACCGTGCTTCCCCACTCCGGTTATCACAACGATGATTAAGGGGAGTGAATTCCACATGGTCACGGCATTAAGTTCTAGGGTTCTCAACTAATCCCTATTGCAATGATCGGGGACGAAGCAAGAATAGGACTGTCACCACCTACCCTTCTCACCAACATAAATCACCTCACGTCCATAAGTGGCTAATGCTGTGTGGGCGCCCTTCACAACACCATGAGACAATCAACGCAATACATATAAAGAGAATATTGGATCGCTTATTCAACAAAGTACCAATCATGCAAGGGTTGATCCAATTCCTCAAGAACTGACACAACTACTGAAACATCATAGAGGGAGAGGGTAAGTTACAAGCCGGCATGAAGCCGATGGAGGATAGGGGCATGGCGGTGCCGGTGGTGGTGATGATGGCGCGCCGGCAGTGAGGGCTGCACCAGCCCGAAGGCCGGTGCGTGTGGTGGAGGCGCCCCTTCTTCTTCCTCTTGGCTTGGCCCTTCTCTTCTCCATGGAGGTGGTCTTGGAGCAACAATGAAGATGGATGACGGCTGCGTGGATGAATGAATGTCATCTCCCCGGTGGCTAGGGTTGGAGGCGCATATATAACATGTCTCCCGGTGTCTCCTCCGTTGATGTGGTCATCCAAGGGCTCAACATGATCCTTATCTTCTCCCAATCCCTTCATTATGAGCCAAGGATCTCATGGGAACAATTGGGGACGAAATTGGTGAAGAATCCCATCTGGAAGGGCAGCTTTCGGAGCTGTCTGCACGTCAAACGACCGCTCAAACAACCGCACGCGGTCGTTTAGAACGCCGTCTTTCGTGTTGTCTTTTTGTGCAGTCTTACTCCGATAAAACGGCCGCCATTTCTTCATACAAACTCAGAATTTAACAATCTTGGGCTCGTTGGATTCGTATGAATGACGCCGATCCATTTCTGGTCTTAGATCTTCATTTGGAGCACTTTGGAAAAATGACTTTTTCCGGCCTTCAAAATGGCTAAGTCTGACCCCTGGCTGACTCTGTATTGAACCCATCCTTGCTCCTTTCATCATGCTTGGTCCTAGGTTGCTCCAATACACCTATTGAAAGCACATTTGCTCCCTTGGTGGTTTTGGTAATTAATGTCAACATACATGTTGTTGGACTAATACTTTTATCTAGTGTATTTCAGATAAGTTCAAAAGTGGCATGGCAAGGACAAGAAGTGGACCCCTTCAAAATGCTAAGGACAAAGATTGGCAAAGCTTCAAGACTCTACATTTTTGGTTAAGTGATCCAAGATCACATTGAGTCCATAGGAAAAGCCAATACTATTAAAAGGGGATGAGGTTTTGGTCATGACTCATTTGCTCAAGTGCTTAGTGGTATTGCTCCAAAACCCTCAAACACTTCTCCACTTCCTTCCTATCCAAAACCTTAAAGTTGATCTCGGTCCCACCGAAACATTCCCATCCGGACTCACCGAGATTGCCATATACATTGCCACATGCCAAACCCTAACACTTCGGTGCAACCGAAATGGTTCTCGGTCTCACTGAGACGGCTTGACCAAGTTGATGTAACGATGTCACTTCACTTCGGAATTTTCGAGATGAAATTTTCGGAACTACCGAAACATGGTCTTGCCCTAGCCATTGCACTTCGGTCTCACCGAGATGTTTTGTTCGGTCTCACCGAAAAGACTAACGGTCAAGTCTTTTACACTAGTCGGTCTCACCGAGATTTTCATGTTGGTGTCACCGAGTTGGGTAAAATACTTGTAACGGCTAGATTTTTGGTGCTGCCTATTTATACCCCTCCACCATCACTTACTCTCAGAG
Source organism: Elymus sibiricus (assembly GCA_039707655.1). NCBI lineage: Eukaryota > Viridiplantae > Streptophyta > Magnoliopsida > Poales > Poaceae > Elymus > Elymus sibiricus. The sequence goes on from CM077670.1 coordinate 112,078,553, forward strand.
CGAGCCATCAGAACGTGCCTACACTTCCACCATTCATTTTCTGAGAGAGAACCACCTACTCATGTGTTGAGATCAAGAGATTCCAATCCAACCATTTGAACCTTGATTTCTAGCCTTTCCCAAGTTGCTTTCCACTCAAATCCTTCTCCTACCAAAGCCAAATCTGTGAGAGAGTGATTGAGTGTTGGGGAGACTATCATTTGAAGCACAAGACCAAGGAGTTCATCATCAACACACCATCTATTACCTTTTGGAGAGTGGCGTCTCCTAGATTGGTTAGGTGTCACTTGGGAGCCTCCAAGATCATGTGGAGTTGAACCAAGGAGTTTGTAAGGGCAAGGAGATCGCCTACTTCGTGAAGATCTACCCGGGTGAGGCTAGTACTTCGTGGACGTAAGCCATGGTGGAATAGGCAAGGTTGCTTCTTCGTGGACCCTTCGTGGGTGGAGCTCTCCGTGGACTCGCGCAACCGTTACCCTTCGTGGGTTGAAGTCTCCATCAACATGGACGTACGATAGCACCACCTATCGGAACCACGCCAAAAACCACCGTGTCTTCATTGCGTTTGATCTTCTCTTCTCTACCCCATTACTTTCCGCACAATTGCATGTTTTACTATTTCCGCTGCTTTATCTCTAGATATGCATGTGTAGGAAGTCTTGGTGATATCTTAACTAGTGCTAAAATCTGCCTAAATTCCAAGAGAATTAAAAACTGCAACTTTGATTGGTTAAGAGTCTATTCACCCCCCCCCCCCCCTCTAGACCTATCTTCTCGACCCTACACCTATAGACACAAGAAAAGAAGGAAAGCTAATAAAAACCAAATAAATACACAAATGTGCAATGCTCACAATGATAAGTGCAAAAACCGGTAATCATGCATAATGGACATATATTTGGCTCAATGGGACATAATATATGAAGAGAACATGCAACATATCAGCTCTAAAAATGCGTAAAATATAGAGCCATCAACTAGCTTGGAACCCCCTTCCCGAGATCTACCGGATTTAACCCCGACAGGGGGCTTCTCTCCCCTTTGTTCTTATGGCGTTGGAGTGCCGCCGGGGGAACCATCATCACCGCCATCGTCTCCATCAACTTCACTGTCTTCATCAACATCTCCATCACCTTCCTCCCTCTCTACTCAGTAGTCCACTCTCCCGCAAACCGCTGTAATCCCTCACTTGAACATGGTGTTTGATGCTATTAATTATTATTCAATGATTTCTTGCATCTTCTATATGTGTGAGTAGATCCTTTTTGTCCTATGGTTAATTGGTTATCTATTATGATTGATTTGAGTTGTATGTTGACGTGTTGTTGTCCTTTGGTGCCCACCATATGAGCGCACACATATGTGGATCACACATTAGGGTTAGTTGTATGTTGAGAAAACTATGTATAGACCGGCCGAAGTGACATGTATTACCGTGGCTGAATGTAGGGACTAATACATATGGATGAAGGGGGCCGATTTATCTTAATGCTATGATTAGTTTTTACCTTCATAAATTCTTAGTATTTGCGGATGATTTCTAGGGTTTCAATCATAAGTACGAATGATTCCAACTACGGATAGTTTGTTAGCACATGCCTCTCCGACATATTAAACTACAATAATGATTATCGTCAAAGTATCATAGCCAATTTCCTAGGGACAATTCTGCACATCACTACCACCGCTACTCCACACACGCTATCTTTTACTTTCTTGTTCTTTTATATTGTAGCAACTAACTTTTATTTACAAGTTCTTTACTTTCTTGAAAAGCTATCCTTTTATACCCACAAAATGCTTCTAGTTTTGTTTCCTGTTTCTAGGTAAAGCGAACGTTCGCTGTACGTAAAGTTGTATCAGCGGCCGATAGAACCTGAGAGAATACGAATCCTACCTTTAACGCCTTTAGGGTTCGACACTCCATACTTACCACCTTCACTTTGAAAAGTGCTAGAATACTCCCTGCACTTGGGATTATCACCCCCCCCCCCAATCTCTGAAGTGTCTTGCAATGCTCGTTTTTGGCGGTTAAATTAGATTGATCCTGACTTCCTGGTGAAACTACATTTATCTCGGCTTGCCGGTTAAATACCGTACCGTTATGCACTAAATTTATGGTATCTTAATGATGTCCGTCTTGGTCGGCCATACTCCTTTTTGCCTTATTCCGTTGCTCTCGATATTTGGGTTTAGCTATTCTTGTATTGTTGGATTCGCTTGTGCATCTTGCTTGCCTAAGTTTTGTTTGTTTGCTGGTAAATTCAACGTACTTACCTATCTTATTCTCTTGATCAGACCCCGAGGATGATCCTTATGCTTGTGGAGATGCCGATGAGTTCACCGACTAGAACGTGTCCCAGGATATCCTTGAGTGTTTGGAGTCCGCTACCGTTACGCTTTTGCTTCTGCTTTAGTCTTCTACTCTGATCGAGGCATGTTACGTATAAATAATGTACAAGGTTGATGCACTAAGTTTGCCTTTTCAACTACCTCGCTATTGTTGCAATCAAACCTATTTGGTCGTGTACCATGTAGTATATGTTGGTTTGGTATCCTGTTATCAAGTGATCCTGTGCCAGATCATATGATCTCTGGTCCACTAGTGGACCTAGGAACTGAGTACCGGGAATGATATGCATACAAATTTTGGGAAAAGTACACTAAAGTAGTACAATTTTGCTTAAACATCATTGTAAATCCAACAAATTGTCCAAAAGTAGCTTAAGTTGCTAGAAAATTAATGTTTAGTAGTATATAATATAGCTAATTTTTTATTTTTCAGGAGGTGGGGTGCCCCCACCCCACTAGATCGGCCACTGCTATGGGTTGGTACATAGCGCGGCCAGTTGAATGAAATGGTGTGCGACAGGGCCGAGGGTGGAGGAGGTCGGGCCGGTCGGCGGATCAGGGGGGCGTGGCAGGAAGGTTTACGGGAAACATTTTTCCCCTAGATAGAGGTCAACTAATTTTTTTTGAGTTTACAAAATTTGTTTGAGCAGTTTTTTAACTCTCTCCAAACAAGTTTTTTGCATAGAAAGTTGAAGATGCTCTGAGTTTTTTTCTTTTTCTTTTGAAATCGGAATCGCGCGGTTCTAATTCGGCACATGCTGGCCGTGGAGTACTGCCGCAGTGGGACTGTGGGAGCATGTAGCCCACAGAGTTATGGCAAAAATGACAAATTTGACCTCTGGGCGAAAACAATTCACAAACTGAACTGTCCCGAAAAAAAATTCACCCAGCTAACCCTTTTGTGTGGCGCCCGACAGCTAGGCGCCACACTACACTATGCAGCGCCTGGCTCTTAGGTGCTACACATCTGGCCAGCGTGGCACCCCTGGCCCAGGCCCTGCCCCACACCCAGCCGTGCAGCGCCTAGCCCACAGGCGCCACACATGGATGTGCAGCGCCTGAGAGCTAGGCGCCACACTTGTAATGTGCAGCACCTAACCATTAGGCGTTGCACATTGACTTAAGGCAATCAGGCCTGCCCTCCCCAATTCGAACCAGCAGTTATCCCTTCCCTCTCCCCTTACAGAGAGCAGCGGCGGCGGCCCTCTCCTCTCCCCCCCTACATCCCCTCTCCAAAATCCAACAAATCTGAAGTTTTTGGCCTTGGGTTTCTTCCCTAATCCCTCCTACAAGGTAAACTCCTCCTATCCCTTTCTTTTCCTCAGTAAATTCGTTCACATTATTCACATTTATCCAAGTTATGGTGGAACCCTTGATTTGCTTGGATTCGAATTTGATATGAAAAATTGAAATAGTGAGGTGTGATTTAGGATTTGTAGTCATTATGGAACCCTAGATTGTTCAAGTTTTGGTGGAACCCTTGTTTTGGTTGGATTAGAAATTTGTATGTAATATTGATATAGATTTGTGTGATTAGGATTAGTAGATGATTTGTAATCATTGTGGGACCGTAGTATTTATGATGGGTATTGACAATATATGGTTTCATAGTGAAACCCTAGATTGTTGAGATGAAACCCTATATGATGGGTATTGACAATACATGTTGAGATGCTTGTGTAGAAGATTTTTGAGTTGAGTATTGTCAATGCTTTCGTTGCGGAACCCTAGCTTATTGAGTGAGTATTGTAAATAATGTTTGCATTGTGGAACCCTATATTGTGAATACATAAGATTTTTGTGATGATTGTTGATGTGCTTTCATTGTATATCTTAGATTAGTATTCAAATTTCCTTTTAGTGTTTACCGATTGTTGAGATGAATACATATGAAATAATGCTCGCATATTAAATAATGCATAGGGAGTATGGTAGTTAGCTAATGTATGTTTATTGTTTGAAATATGTAGGATGGTTTGGCTTCTCGATGATTTCTATGACACACAACACCGGGCCTACATGATGAGGGAGAAGGAGATGGCAATTATCAATAATCATAGTAGTTGGTATTTTCAAATTTACCTTTAGTTGAAATTGACATGCCGTAAGATTTGACATGACTTGGTTGTTTGCAGAACCTTGAACCTCTGAAGATTCGGTCTCACGGGGTCTCGGGTGGTGCCATGCCCTACGATGAGCGGTACACACCGTACATCAAGGCGACAGGACTCCTCCCGTGGATTCAGTTGGTCAGCCGGTCCACGCCGAACCTCAATGCTCCACTAGTCACCTCGCTTGCTGATCGGTGGAGGCCGGAGACGCACAATTTCCATCTTCGGACCGAGGAGATGACCGTGATGCTCCAGGATGTCTCCTTGATCACCGGTCTTCCTATCGAGGGGAAGCCTCTCTGTATGAGCACCGACTCTGATGGGTGGCGACAGCAGATGGAGGCCCTTATCCGTATGGCTCCTCCAGAGGCTCCGGTACAAGCGGGAGAGAAGAGGAAGGAAAGAGTCGCAGTAGGAGCTCCTTTCACGTGGATTGCAGCGAACTTTGCGCATTGCCCTGAGGATGCTACTGATGATGTGATCCAGACATATGCTCGTGTCTACATGTGGTACGTTATCTCGAGGACTTTGTTTGCTGACGCCACAGGCAAGAACGCTCCATGGATGTGGCTTAAGGTGTTGACCGTCTTCGACAACCAATGGAGTTGGGGTTCAGCGGCACTGGCCTACTTGTACCGACAGGTAGTTGGTTGGTTTGTTTTCACTTCATTTCTAGATTACCAATGCAACCTTGCTGTTAAGTGAACCATGTTTTCTTTTATGTGTAGCTGGATGATGCTTGTTGCAGGATCTCAAGGGACGGATGTATTGGTGGTAATATGCTCCTACTTTCGGTATGGAGTTGGGAGCGCCTGCCGGTTGGACGCCCGAAGGATGTCAAGTACAATGCATGGGATGACAAAGACGGCGAACTACGGCTCCCCACTTGGGCTTACAAGTGGGATGTGGTATCCGAGATGACGAACGATGTCAATCTCATGTACCGACAGTACACCGCCGAGTTGGACACGATTACGGCTGAACAGGTAAACGCGGACATTACAGCACTAATTCGCATGCTTTTATGAAAACTGGACATCAATGTTACGTTGTTGTGCTATGTTCCAGGTGGAATGGGAGCCATATGGCGCCAAGGATACACTCGGTAATGCACAAGAATTTGTCATGAATCCGATGTGCTTGAGGGATAGGCATCTTTGGCTTATGCGGTGCCCACTAATATGCAACTGGGCGGTTGAGTTTCACATGCCACATCGTGTGCATCGACAATTTGGTTTGTTCCAGCCTCACCCACCGGAATGGGTGGACACCGACAAAGCACTTCACAGGTAAGAGAGAATGAACCGTGTGAACTTAGCATCGTCAGGTCCTTTCTGATAGTGCTAATGTTTGGCTTTTTACAATGCAGGTTGGATAGGAGAAGGCATCGAAAGATCAAGGACTGGGACAAACATCATTCGAAGTATGTGACCATGTTCCATCTTAGTGTGGAGCAAGCTCAGACTTCTGCTGCAGCCAAGCTTCGTGAGTTCTGCCCACTGGCATTCAACAACTACCTTAAATGGTTTCTTCAAAGTACTCGAGTTGAGATATGCAAGGCAGCATACCATGATGATATTTTGGAAGATCCCGCCGCCTTTGATGAGCTATCCAAGAACGAGTACAACAAACTTGTCAGGGAAGGGCACCGAGTCCCTAATGCTCCAGTGATGAACTATTTGGTAAGTCTTCCCCTCTGCGCTTCCCGTTGGCCCTATTACACATCTTTGATTGCCTAACGTGTTTATGTCGTTCTTATCCACAGCGCAAATAGATCAAAGAAGCAGCTGATGAAAGTCAGACTATTCTTGAGACAACCCTGATTAGAAAAGGCAAGGACGAAGCTGCACTTTGAGCATTCATTAAGGTACATATCTCAATTGGGTGTCCATGTTACATATGTTGCTAAGTTTGATATCTCATACACTTGTCCATGTTACAGCGTCAGGGCCTGAGGTTAAGGCGGTTATCGAACCTTATCGGTTGTCGTGACCCAGAATATGCAGAACCATCTTTGTCTAGGTCCGGTACACCATCTAATCCCTCAACTGACCATGGGGCTCATCTGGAGGATGAGACTACCTCGACAGCTCATCTGGAGGATGAGACACGCTCACCCAAGCGGTATGACAATAGCACATATTCATCATTTTGATGTATTTCTCACTTTATTATGACGCACGGTCTTTACCATATCGTTTGTTTTTATGATAGCTTGATGTTGATGATGACATGACATTGGAGGATTATCAAGTTCGGTCCGCATACATGTTGAAGCCTAGGAGGAACTTCAAACGGTTCACGCCCGACGACTTCACCACCAAAGGCAAGAGGGTGGTCGAAGGGAGCTCGCGGAACTTGTACTTGTACTTCTTCTTGTTCTTGTTCTCACCCACAATCTGCTTATCCGTTTCCATTGAGTGCTTTAGAAAGTACGCATTCATCTTGTCGAATGTGTATTGAACTATTGTTGTCACGGGTAATGCACGTACACCCTTGAGCACCCTATTGAAGCATTCGGCCATGTTGCTTGTCATTTGACCATACCTCCAGCCATCTTCATCAAAAGCATGTGCCCACTTATTACTTTCTTGAATGTTCCTATTGAGAAACTCAAGACCCCCGGGATCAAGTTTTTTGTGTGTGAGCAATTTGTTGTACAAGTTGGCGAACCGCTTGTCGGAGAAAGCGAGACAACAATCTTGAAGATCATCGGCCAACTCCTTAAGGTCACATGCCCTATACAAGTTTGAACAAAAGTGTTAGGACCGAGAGTATATCGACCAGAGGGGGTGAATGGGAGATTCAAAATTTCTTTCGAATGTTTTGAACCGATCCCAATCACGGCAGCGGAAATAATGTTCGGTAGCAACGCACTCAATTCAGCTCGCTATAGAGGACCAAATCTATCGATAAAGAATGCAGCAATTTTATCGAGCGATGAATATCACAAGTCCAACTTGATCGATAGAAATGCAACTAGTAATCTGGAGTTCAATTACGAGAGAAAACTAAGTATGACTGCGATAGAAATGCACTGGAAATGATGACAGGGTGAATGAATATGGCATGAGATGAGATCACGCATACATACAGTATAGAGATGATAAACAAGTTAACTTGATGCGAAGTGAAGAACGATAATAATGCGAAAGATAGTTGATGAACTGTGATTGATCAGGTACAACTATCGGCACTGAGCACGAATGTAAACTGCTGAAGGAAATGCAGTAATGTAAAGCGAACCAGTGGTGCTCGATGGCGACAGAAGAATTTGGTAGACCAGTTCGCCTTTCTGCCAAAGGACTACGTCTGGTTGGAGGGGTTGTGATTTAACACTGAGGATAAACTCTCCTCGCCCTGTTCTCCTTCAACTCGGAGCTGATCAGACTCCAGTTGATTTCACTCGTGGTAGATACTTGTCGGCGATCTCCAAACCTTCACTGAAGATAAACTCTCTTCAGCTCTCTTCGCGAACCACAAGACTCTTGGTTGCTGAAGATCTCGCTCGGTGAAGACAATACTCTTCGACACTCGAGCCGACACCTATCCGTCTAGAGAGTGGGCAGCTCTCAAGAGTAATAGGTACAAGAACTCTAACTCAGAACTACTGTGATGCTCAACCACTGTCTAAGTTTCGGCTCTTGATTTTTCTCTCGGTGGATTTTAAACTCAAATCACTCGGAGAGGGGATGCTCAATCAATCTTCTCAGAAATCTTAAGCGGAGCAGCCAACGGGCAACGTTGGAGCGGGGTGGCTATTTATAGCCGCAGCCTTCCCGGATGGGAAATGACCAAATTGGACATGTGGAGCAGCCAATGGCCGAACGACACGAGTCCAACGGTCGGAATTGAGCACAACGGTAACATTACGTGCGGAGCAAGTAACGCTAACTCCTCAGTTCGAAAGATATCTCCTACAGCAACGAAGAACAACGTCTTCTGCTGGCAGGTAATCATTCGAAGGATAAAGAGATTTCTCTCGGTCTCGCATAGGTTTGGGCTAAGCATCACAGCGGATCTAAGCTTCGAGAACCTATACCCCTCTTAATAGTACGGAGGTCCTATGACTCAAATGAATGAAAGAAGAATGACGAAAAGAATGCTACGTCTTCACTTCGTCTTCGTCTTCCATCGCTGCAGTTAATTTCTTCGGACGCGATCACCGAACCAATTGCTTTCCGTCAGCAATAAACATTCGAGGGGTCAACTCCTTCACTTCATTCTTCTCGGTTGCTCATTCTCTTCTTCGACGTAGATAATCTTCGGTGAAGTTCCTCGAACTGTACACCTGAGACAGCATTCTCTTCGGCACTGCATGGACTATTTCTTTCTGTGTGCACTAGCAAACAAATCAGTCCATGCCTGTTTCTGAAAACAATCTCCAAAAGACAAGAGGGCAAGTATTGCACCAACAAAAAGTGCCTCATGCACCATCGATGGTGCAACAGAGCATGCCCGGGAATGTCAATGTCCACCGCGTTAAGAATTCCTTGATGGCGATCCGATATGACACAAATTTCCCTTTGAGCCGGTAATACCTTGGTTCTCAAAAGACGCAAGAACCACTCCCGATTATCATTGTTCTCCACCTCAACCAAAGCAAAAGCCAAAGGCAACACCCAGTTATTGGCATCACTTGCTATTGCAACCAACAAGGTGCCCTTGTATTGTCCGGTCAAGAACGTGCCATCAACGGCGATGACCGGCCGACAGTGTTCGAAAGCCCTCACGCATTGCTCGAACGCCCAAAATGCACGGCCAAATACTTGCACGGTCCTTCCGTCGTGAATCGTTGTTTTTTGCCCATGAGGCTCGACCACATGAACCATGCCCGGGTTAGTGGCGGCCATAGCTAACAACAACCTAGGGATTCGGTTATATGCTACCTCCCAATTACCATACAACATCTTGAATGCGGCTTGCTTCGCCTTCCATGCCTTGCCGTATTTCACCTTGTAATGAAAGATGGCTTTCACAAGGTCCATGACGCTCTGAATGCTCATGATTGGAAGTGTGGATATTGTGTTGGAAAGCCTGTAAGCGATGAACCCGGACGTGAGTTGTCTATGGTCTTGGGACACAATCTTGCCATCCACCTTCTTGCCTCGGCACATGTGACTTGGTACACAACTAACTATGTGCCAAGTGGGCCCTCCTTTCCATGGTCTTGCACGCACAATCCATGGACATCGGTCAGCCTCACATGCAACCGTGTAACGCACATTGACGTCCGAGTGAACCACCTTGTGTGGACGATAATGCGTGACCGAGTAGTTGTCGAGCCACATCTTCAATTCCAACAAGGTTCCGAATTTTGACCCGGGAGAAATCCCGTTCTTGCCGTCTTCCAAATCCCGGTGAGAAGATGGCCTAACTCCAAGACATACACCTTTGCCACCGTCCACCACGGCTTCATCCGCGAGACTAACATCCTTGAACAATGGTGTCCGATGATCCTGCCCGAATACCTTCTCGAAAGCTTCGGCCTCCTTCACCGTGAACCCCTCCTCATCAAGTTCTTCATCGGGACCTTCGTCATTTGACTCCGATGCATAGCCACGGGAATAAGGGATGGAATGGTCCATTGTCTCTTGCACGTGATATTTGTCGATATCACCCACATTGTTGTCATGGAGATCAACTTCATTGTCATCGTCCTCATACTCATCATTCTCCTCTTGCAAAGCTTCATTTTGGTTGTTTGTAATCGGGCTCAATGTTGGCCTCACTTGTTCACTCAAAGGAGGTTCACTCATTTCATCTTCGTTCATGGGTGGGGGGCTACTAGCAACCAACGGGGAGGCATTCCGGTTCAAGTCCAAATGCAAACTACACTCAACCTTCTTAATTGCAAATAACTCAAGAGCCTTGTCTAGTGATTCGGCCACCGTCTCCTTGTATGCAACCCAACGTTGCTCGGAGTTCACACGCATGGTCTTCCAACGGATGTGCATTCCAAAACCCACATTATGCCTTCCCTCCAACTCAACGATATCACTTGGGTCCATCCAATTCAAATCTTTCCTCACTTGTTCCAAGACCTCGGCATAGCTAGGACTACTCTCAAACACCATGTTAAGCTCATCCGGGTCCGGTTCAATATTGCCTTTCAAAAAGGCGTCTTTGTCCACATGATGAACATAAACACATGTTCTTCCCATCCCTAGAATAATTAAAACAACACAACGTAACATAGATTCCATAAGTACTCATCCGAAGATTAACACAAAATACAAAGCCCTAACATGTATATGAAACAATAACCCTAACCCCCACTAAACAATAACCATAAGCATAACCCTAACATACTAACAACCCTAACCCTAACCCCAACATAACAACATCCATAACCCTAGCCCTAACATACTAAGAAGCCTAACCCTAGCAAATTGGCAAACAAACATCTCATATCTCCATACAAATTTCAACATCCATAAAAAACTAGGGTTTCCCCAAACTAGCAACAAATGAGCAAATGTGAGCATTTTTTGGATGAAAACGAGGGGATCGGAGGAGATTACCTTGAGGGAGGGATTGGGTTGGAAATCCACGGAGAAAATCTTCAGATTTGAAGGAGAAGGGTTTGAGAGGGAGAGAGGGGGAGAGAGGTGTTGGGGGTTGGGGGTGTGTGTGGGAGGGGGGGGGGGTGGGGGAGGGGGGCCAGCCTACCAAGTACTAACAGAATGTGCAGCGCCTAAGAGCTAGGCGCTGCACATTACATGTGTGACGCCTAGCTCAAAGGCGCTGCACTGCTCGGTGCGGGGCCCAACTGTGCCACGCTGGCCAGGCGTGCAGCGCCTGAGAGATAGGCGCTGCACAGTGGAGTGCAGTGCCTGACTGTCGGGCGCTGCACAAAAGGGCCAGCTGGGTGAAATTATTTCTAACACAGTTCAGTTTGTGAATTCTTTTCGTCCTCAAGTCAATTTTGTCGTTTTTGCCCGGAGTTATTAGCATGTCGCATTTTTTCTCTTTCAAGCAGAGAGCAGCGGATCAGTGAGCAACACGTCAGTACTTGACCACACATGGTTTGGTAGCTGGGCCTGCTGGACCCGTGCTACGGCACCGCTACTGGCACTTGGGCCCGCTCCGTCCATGGCGACCTCGGATCTTCTCATTCTCGGATTCTCCGTCTCCTTAGAATTTTGAATTCGCTATTTACTGTCGGAGAGAATACGGACGTGAGATCCATGCACACGAAAGACTCGGTCGTGTGCAGTAGCACACATGCTGGACATACATGCATCGACAAAGACAACCTTACTGGAATGTCATGGAAAGAAAATCACAAGCTTTGTCCAATCTTAGTCACCTTTGGAGATTTCTGGACCATCGTCCAATCATTATCATCACTTTTAGTCCTCTGGCATGACATAGCATATATAGATTAATCCCTCAAAAAAAATACTCCAACAACGTTGTGCAAAAAATTACATATCCAGACTGATTTAACACAGCTGCATAATAAATATATGCACAATGCAGTACTGTAGCAACACAGTACTGTATGTACATCATAAACATGTTGCACCACCACAGATTTCATTCTGAATTTACCACACCCAAACCATAACTTACTTTCCAGATTTTTTTTTTTTTTTGAGAATGTACTTTCCAGATTTTAACCCAGGGGAAAACGGATCACGTGCATAGCTATCACCCGTTCCCACAACGTAAAACCCAAGCAAAGCTCAGTACTACTTGGTTCTCTCCGGCTCTTGTCCCCTCAAGGGCAGCCTTTCTCTCGGCAAGCTCAAATCCAGCCCCGACACGCTCGCACACAAGACAACACCTCTTCACTCCAAATTACAAAAACGCCCCTAAGCTTAACGGCTAGGCCTCAGAGAAGAAGACAACATTTCGGTCTTTTTCCCTCCGGCTGCTACGATTTATTCCTCTCTCGAAATAAAATGCCAAGCAAAAGTTTCGGATAAATATTTCCGCACGCCTCTCAAAATATGCAGACTCCCGAGAAATAAAGTAAAATTATGTTTAAAACTGTTCTCTTTCAAAAAGTTGCGGTGGAGCTGCCGTCGCCGCTCCGGTCCGGTCAGGCCGCCAGGGGCTCCGGCGCGAAGAGGTCGTCGAGGTCGGCCAGCTCCACGAAGTCCGCCGAGAGGTCCCACCTGCTGCTGCACGTCGCGGGGAGGCAGAACTGCATTAGGTTGTTCAGGGAGGTCTCCTCGTCGACGAATCCCATGCCGAACGCCGCCGTCACCTCCTCGTCCGCGTTCACCAAGGACCAGCTGGTGGTCGCCGACTGGGAGGCCGCCGTGGTGGAGGGCGACGGGGGAGAGGCCGGCGTGGTGCAAGGCGACGGGGGAGAGGCCGCCGCGGTGGAGGGCGACGGGGGAGAGGCCGCCGCGGTGGAGGGCGACGGGGGAGAGGCCGCCGTGGTGGAGACCGACGGGGGAGAGGCCGCGGATGTGGACGGCGACAGCGCGGCCGCCGTCACGGTGGAGAGGGGCGGCGAGGGGGAGGGGGCGGTGTACTTGATGACTGCGCTCGGGCCGCGGAGGCGGAGCACGGCGGAGTCATAGACGGACTTGGCCTCCTCGGCAGTGTCGAAGGTGCCAAGCCAGACGCGCCGCCCCAGCTTCGGGTCGCGGATCTCCGCCGCATACTTGCCCCACGGCCGCCGCCGCACGCCGCGCAATCGCCGGGCCGCCCAAGTCCCCGCGGACCAATCATCCCCGCCGCACGCCACCAACGTACGCTTCTTGCCGGCCCTCAACCTCTTGTCGCGCGTCCAGTGGGAGGAGCTGCTCACCGCACCCGCCGCGGCGGACGGAAGAGGAGAGAACGCGCGCGGCAGGCCGATCTGCCGCACGCACCGTCGCGCGCCGCGTCGCTGGAGCTGGCTCGTCTCCTCGTCGGAGTCGTCGGTGGCATCGGCGTCGAGGAAGTGCACGCGGACGACGCGGCCGGCGGCGGCGCCGCCGTGGCCTCCAGGGAGCCGCCAGCAACCGTCCATCACCGACGAGAGTGGACCGCAGCAAGCCCCGATTTCATCAGCTGGCAACGGACGAACGGATTTGGCGGAGCTCCCTCGTGGGGTGTGGTTTTGGGAGGGTTTTAGAGAGAGAAAGGATTGGATGGGGTTCTCCGCGCTTCTCTCTCTATCTCCACCTGTAAACAGAGAGGGGGTGCGGGAGTAGGAATGGGTGAACCGGTGAAGGGTAAAAGGAAAAGGAGTGTCCAAGAGGGAGGCGTGAAGCAGGGGTATTTATGCAAACTTGCCATCTCTTGGAGCGCCACAGCCCACGGACCTGTGGGGTCCAGGACTGTCTGGGACCCGTGTGTCAGTTACGACAACGATGGTGCCCCCGGTGCAAAGCTGCTTCTGGCTTGGCGGGCGAGCCGCGCTGCTGCTGCTCTGCTCTCCAGCTGGCTCCGGGCCCATGCGTCAGCGGAGCGTGTTGGTCACTTCACGTGAGTGGTAAATATCTACAACCACTTCGGTACATTCAACGTACCCCACCACGCTGACGTGCGGGTCCACGGGATAAAGTTTCATTGCCGTCAGGTCGGACGCAGCGGGGGCGGGTGATGGGTAGGTAGCGTGGCGGTGATAAATAGTTTCTGACATGCTGGAGAGCAAGTGGGGTGGCGTGGACCTGCGGCGCCCGTCGGATGCGTCGTCGCGATGCGGGCCCGTCCGTACGGCAGGCCGACAGAGGAGCACCAGGGGCACTGGGTGTATTTTATCGCGTGTGCCCAGGGGCAAGCTGGTCATGTTTTCAAGAGTGGTGCGGTCGCCTCGGCCTCTCTCCCGAACTCCACAGTCGACACGCGAGCGCCTGGGATGTGTGGGCCCGACGCATCGGAACGGCGAGGGTAAGCGCGCGGCGTGTCGTGTGTGCACGCATGGGCACGTGGAGTATTTCTCTCTTTTCTTGCTTGGCTCACCTAACAGCGAGACGGGGACAACACGGGCACGACCCGCCCGAGGGTATTTCCCGACTCATGAGTGCAGTTTCGCTCGCAGTAATCCCTTCGTTTCACAAGGCAAGGATGTACATATTTCGTGTTGTGAAGTCAAACATTTTTTTTTGCGGGTTTTTTTTTTCGAATTTAAAGAAAACATGCCATCAACATTCATAATACAAAATTGGTATCATTAGATTCATCATGAATTGTATTTATTAATTATTTTATATGTGGAAGTTTATGTTGTAAACTTGATCAAATATAGACATGATTAAATTTCAAAAAACAAAATATGCACTACATTATGGAACAAGGGGCGTGCTATCCAACTCTTGTGTTTTAGGGGACACCCAATCATCACTTCGACAAGGGCGACACGGGCGGCTCCCATCCCTAGCCGCCGGCGGCCCTTCCCCTCCTCCCCATCTCCCTCGTCGCCTCCGGAGAGGGCCGCCGGCTCGCCGCGCAGCCGCTGGTGAAGGGGTTGGCGAGGATCTACCCAATTCGCCCCCGCTGGTGACGAAGGGTCGGGCTCCGAGGCGGCGGCCTCGATGATGAGGGCGGCGTCCTTCCTACGACGAGAGGCGCCTGCCGGGTGGCTGGCTGTGGCCCTTGGCTGCGTGGGCAGCGAGGGCACAGAGGCGGTGGTCGCGGCGTGGGGGGTCCCCGTTCTTCCCCATGGCCAGATCCGAAGACGGCCACCTGATGCTTGCTGCCCATTCCACCGGCTGGTCCGATCTCCGGCGAGCTCGTCTCCGTGGGATCTGGTGATTAGCGTGGTGGGAGTTGGACTGGGAGCTCTATCCAGGGGAAACCCTTGGTCGGCGGCGGCGGCCACGACATCGGTGGTGCTGCGGGCGCCGGATCCCTCCTTGGAGGCGATGTTGAGGTACATCTCCCCCACTCCCTTCTTCCACCTTGCCCGGGTGAAAACCCCAAATCCTTGGGATTGGGCGGCGACGGCGCATCAGCGTCGTTTCCACCTTGGTGGCGTCGTCTTGGGCGGTGGGTTGGAGCATGTGGTGCAGAGAGCTCGGGTGGTTCCTGGAGGCGGCTCGGTCCTCTTGATCTTTGGCCGTGTCTTCGGTGGCGATGGGACCAGTGGTAGCAGGTGGTGTTCGCGAAGGAGGAGTGGCGTCGCATCTGGCACGTCGACAACGGTGTCTCTCGGCGGCATGGAGCAGCGGGGTCTCGGCTGTGGACGCATGGTGATGGACGAGCGCAGGATGGCGGCGCTGTCTGGCGTCGTGATGGCGTCGACGGCAGGCCTGACAAGGTCGATGCGTCAGTAGCTGCTCTGAAGATGGATCGGTGGAAGACGGCGGCGACGACCTCTGAGAGTGCGTCGGACCGGTGTGTGCCCCAGACCCGGTATGAGGCTTGGTTGGGGCCTCCGGCTTTAGATGTTAGGCTTTGGTGCGATGTCTGTTTGGTATTCGGCTCGGACAATCGGCACCCCTTCATCAAGTGGTTAGGAGTAGCGACAGATGTTGTCAAGATGGTGACTTCAGACTTACTGATGTATTACTTTGTAAGATCTTTGTGAATAATTAATAAAATGGCTGCATGCATCGCCCAGATGCAGAGGCCGGGGGTCATCCTCCTTTTCGAAAAAAAAAATCACTTCGACGATTGACAATTTGATTACGTGTACAAGATAACGTCTGAAGACCTAGAGCTACGTACATCTCCCTTACCTTTTTCTCTACATATAACTTTTAAAGTTTGGGGAAATATAGGGAGGGCACATTTCACATCCATCCGATGCTAAGAGTACATAAGTGTTACTACATGACCCATTGCGCCCATGGCACAGAGAACAAATGCAACTCAGAAGTTAGGCGAATTATATGGAACTTTCTTTGGAACTCAGAGACATCATTTAAAAAACATCAGTGGATAGTCCTCAAAGCACTCAAATCATTTTTCTAAGCCTTCATGACCGATTCTATTGAAGAATGTTTCTACTTAATTATGATGAATACCAGGCCGTCAAGCTCCCTCGGCCTACAAACATTGCGCCATCTAACTAGACATTTGCCCGCCGGAGAGGCCTCGTCCGTCGTCCAAAGGAACGCTCAGTGAAGTTTATCCACCATCTTGATGTGCCATAGTAGCGGTGCAATCACCATCAGCTGATAAATGGCCATGGCAGAGAGGGTATTCCTAACGAGCTCAACCCTTCCCGACAACACGATAAGCTTCGTCTTCCATCCCCGCAATCTTTGGCGAGACTATAACATAACTGTCTACAAATCTTCTCTTCTAAAGCGGGTATCCAAAAGTGTTAAACCGAGGTAAGTGGGTATTCATGATCTTCAAAAACAAGGCAGCGCCCTACATGCTCGATGGTGTTGGCTGCGATGAGTGATGATGATCGACCATGGAGAGACCTCTTGCCGCCCAATGACCCAGATGAAGAAGAGTGTTTCACGCTTCCACGAAGATCTCCATTGGCGATGGACGCAAGATATCCTTCTAGCGCTCCCATTGGGCTGAGGGGTGCCGGCCGGCGGACCGATGGCCAAATCTATAGAAGCATTGCAATGGGAAGAGGATTTGCTTCCGTGATGCGGTCCAGGGAAACCGATGGATGACGTTTGTCAAGGCAAAGCCCATCGCCCATGGTGATCCACGAGCTATGTGAGTTGAATATGCGTGATGGTGCACCAGATTCAATTGCATGGAAGTGGACTGCCTCAGATGAGTATTTGGTAGCAGGGGCGGATCCAGGCCCCAGGCCCCCAGGGGCCAAGCCTGGGGCGTGAGGCCCAAACGCAGTGTATACTGTAGCAGTTTACTATATACATCTGCTACAGTGTACAAAGGCAGTGTCGGACCAACGGATTACGGGGTATCCAGGCCCGGACGACTGGGAGGGCCCACGGAGGTGTCGTGGAGAGCAAGGAGAAGATGACCTGACAAATAGGAGTTTCGGGAGTTAGCCTGGGACGACTCACCTCCCGGGAAGGCTTCGCGGGAAGCCATCTAAAACACCCCGCGTGTTGGGTAGAGGAGGCGTTCAACCCGACGGTATAAAGATGGGTTGTACCTACTGAAGAAGCATGGAGCGGAAGTGATAAGGTTTGACTTTAGAGGCCAGCCGGAGATGTCTTGTCCCTCGGTGGTCATCAACAGTGTTGCGGGATGGCTCGCTTGAGCATGCAACTGGGCTGCACTGTAGCGGGCTACGACGCGTAGGGAGTATCTTCGGTGTACAAAGGCGAGGGGAGAGATTCTTCCCTCTCCTCGGCCTCCTCTACTCTCCCTCCCCGTAGTATAAATAGAGGGGGATGGGAACCGCGCCGGAGGTCGATCTTTTCACCTTGTAACAGATACATTGTAGCTCTCTCCATTGAAATACAAACAAAGGAGTAGGGTATTACACCAAGAAGGTGGCCTGAACCTGGGTAGTTCTTTGTGTTCATCTGTAGTTCATCCACATATCTCATCCATGACTTAGGATCGTTGGACGTGTTCAGTCCCTGGCCGAACTCTCAAAGGTTTGTTGCTCACAACTCATATGTAGGTTCTTAGAAACCGACATTTGGCGCGCCAGGTAGGGGACTGAGACGTCTAGCGCCAGCACCGGCACTATCCTCGTCGACTCTTCTTCTCGGAACCTTGAGAGCGACTTTGATCATGGCGTCGAGATGCTCTGGGGCGTCCGTGGCCCCGGTGAGCAGCCGGGAAGCGCGTTCCCTGGCACAGCACCGGGTACAGGAGGTCGCTGATGCTGCCCAGCAGGTTGCACCCCCTCAGCCTCCTCCTCCTCCTCCCCCTCCTCCTCCTCCTCCTCCTCCGCCAGAGGAGGTTCATCACCCTATCCAAGATCGCAAGGGGGACACAGGGTAGGACGAGGGAGGAGAAGTCGCGGGTCACGGCGTGAGCATCGATCATGGCCGAGCCGTCGCTTCCCGCGGCAAGAGGGGCGGACTCACGTCTCGGGTGTCCCATCGGCAACCACGGCCTGTACCATCTACACTCCAGCGGTGGCGTTGATGGCGGTGCGTGAGCTCCAGCAGTATCCGCCATCGGAGGCCGAACGCGGCCCCTGGCTCGCGCGGATCACATATCTACTTGGCATCGCAGGTCAGGCACAGTCACATTCGCGGACGCCGTCATGACAGCACCGCGAGCGATCGCGCGCCTCGGAGCACACACCGCCCCCTCAGCATCTTCAAGATCGCGAGCCACTACAGGCCCGTGGACGCCCGGAAGGACAGGCGTGTCAATCAGTGGCCTCATCTCCCGAAGGGGGTAAGGATCGGCAATTGCCGACACGTCACCCGGTGGAGGACGTCCGCGTGGCCATAGAACACCGGCGAGAGCGACCGGGCAGGTTTGTCCAAGAAACAACGGAGGCAGGACGTCCAATGCAGGGTGCCCCGGGCGTCCGACCTGTGCCAATAGGCGCAGGATGCCAGGCGTTCACCCCGAGCTTCGCGAAGTGATCTGGCCTCCGCGGTTCAAACCGGACTTATCGTCACGATACGATGGGTCAACCGACCCCGTCGAGTTCCTTCAGATCTACACTATGGCGATCTAGGTTGCGCATAGTCATGCAGATGCCATGGTCAACTGGTTCCCTATGGCCCTCAAAGACTCAGCACGTTCATGGCTCATGAACCTCCCGCCAAATTCCATCTGGACCTGGGACGAGCTGTGTGACCGCTTCATCACTAACTTCAAGGGAACCTGCGATCGGCCATCCACAATTGCTGATTTGAATGCCATCCGGCAGAAGGAGGGCGAGACGCTGCGCGGGTTCATCCAGCGCTTCAGCCAAGTCCGCAACAAGATCCCCCGCATCAACGACACGGAGGTTGTCACGGCCTTCCACAACGGGGTCACGGATCCCAAGATGTGCGAGAAGATGGTGGTCCACGACGTCTGCACGACTGTGCAGCTCTACGAGCTGGCAGACAAATGCGCCAGGGCAGCCGAGGCCCGGAACCGGTCTTCTTTGACTATGGACCGGGAGGCCGGACCCTCCCGTGACAAGAAGGCCCAGAAGCGAAAACCAGCCGGGGTCTTCGCGGCAGAACCCGAGTGGAAGCAGCAGAAGAAGGAGGAGGCGACTTCCGATGACTCGGGCGACGGCCCGTACTACGCCTTGCATAGCTCGCGCACGCACGACATGACTGAATGTCGTGAGATCAAGAAGATGGCGGAAGACCGCCAAAAAGAGTGGCGTGAGAAGAGGCGTGGTGAAGGAGGAAAGGAAGGAGGCCAAGGAGGAGGACACATCGGTCAGCGTGGAGGCCAGCGCGAACACTTCCCCCGAGGGCGTGAGAAAGCGGGAGACGGCAAGGGCGCAGACAGTCCTGACTCCGACAAGAATAGCAGTGGAGGCTTCCAGGAGCCTAAGGTGGTTGCGTGCATTCATGGCGGGGCCCAGGAGCCTAAGGTGGTTGCGCTGCCCTTCCCGGAGGAAAGGCTGCCAGGCCCTTAAAATGGTCCGTGGTCTCCGTGACGTTTGACCTCGCAGACCATCCCATGAACGCGAAGACTGTCGGGATTGTGTCTATCATGGTATCACCTACTATTCATAACATCAAGGTCACGAAGACCCTCATTGACGGTGGGGCCGGACTAAACGTCATATCTCCAAAGATTTTTGACCTGATGCAAATCCCGTACGACCGTCTGATGCCTACCAGGCCCTTCTCGGGCGTAACCTCCGGGAGTACAACCCCCATAGGGCAGGTGGCCCTCCCCGTCACGTTTGGGACTAGCAAGAACTATCGGACGGAAAGCATCATCTTTGACGTGGCCCATATCGGCCTGGAATACAACGCTATCCTAGGTTACCCCGCGCTGGCCCAGTTCATGGCCGTGACGCATCACGCCTACAATGCTGTCAAGATGCCGGCGCCCGGAGGGATAATCACCGTCCAGGCGGACCAAGAAGACGTCGTTTGATGCGTCGAGCATTTCTACAAAGTGGCGGCCTTCGTCGCCCCGGACGATCTAAACCTGCCCGGCGCTTCTGAAGCCTCAGCTTTCCGCCGGCGAAGGTTAATGACGGAAGAGAAAGCCTCGACAAAAAGAGTGGCACTCGACGAGGGAAAAGGAACCTCCGTCCTGATAGGCGGAGGCCCACCGACAAATAGGAAAGCGCGCTCGTCTCCTTCCTGCGGGCAAATGCCGACATGTTCGCCTGGACAGCGTCGGATATGTCTGGTGTTCCACGGGAGGTGATCGAGCACCACTTGGCGGTCTGCCCCGGCTGCCGCCCCATCAAGCAGAAGATATGGCGACAATCGCCAGAAAAACAGGAATTCATTACCCAGCAGATAGAGAAGCCGAAGGAGGCCAAGTTCATCTGCGAGGTGACCCACCCAGAATGGGTCTCCAACCCTGTGGTTGTGCCAAAGGCCAACGGCGACCTGTGCCTATGCGTGGACTTCAAGGACATCAACAAGGCCTGTCCAAAGGATTCATATCCCTTGCCAAGAATAGAACAAATCGTCGACTCAACGGCAGGATGCGACCTCCTTTCTTTCCTTGACGCCTCTCAGGCTACCACCAGATCAAGATGGCTAAGGAGGACGAAGAAAAAACGGCTTTCATCACGCCGTGCGGGGTGTACTGTTTCGTATGCATGCCATTCGGATTGAAGAATGCCGGGGCGACTGTCGTGGTTTTGTCACAGTAGATGTCCTCGTGAAAGGACTTAGTCGTGAGGCCATCGCAGCTAGGTGGTAACTCAATGGGGTTGATCGGAATCGAGAGACAAGGGTTTACCCAGGTTCAGCCCCTCACAAAGGAGGTAATGGCCTACGTCCTGCTTGATTGTTATTGATGATGATGATCTCGATTACAAGGGTGCAACTTGGCTAACCTAGTACTCGAGAGCTTGTAACTTGATCTTTCTGCCTCGGGGGGCTCGCCTTTATATACAGGTCAAGGCCCCAGGCTTACAACAGAGTCCGGGTCGCAACATGACCCGTGCCCTAATCTATCTCCTACTCATCATTTTAGGTAAGCCGCCGCCTTAAGTACTGGGTCCTAAACCGGCCTGCTTTATGAGTCGCCTGATGGGCCTCCTGACCTTTGAACGCTGCGTCCTTTATCCTTTAAGCCGCCACTGGGTAACCCGGCCCCGAACGAGCGGGTTATACTGTGGGGTTATATCCCCGACATTAGCCCCCCAGAGTGAGGTGGATTTATTCACATCAATCTCCAGAAGTCACATTTCCGGGTTGTCCTTCATTTCATCATCTAGGCTCATTCCATGGCCGAGTCACGTGAGTTTACCAGCTCATAAAACATTTTTACCTTAGCATCTCCGATTCTTCCCTGTCATGACATCACCTTCCAGAAATCACGGGGTTCAGGCGTGACGTTTATAGCGAATCTGGATGTATATCTATTAGGCACGAGAATCGAGGCACCTCTTCGTCAAAAAGTTATTGTGCCTCCTCTGTTTTCGTACCTGCCTTTTCCCCTTCTTATCATATTATAAATATCCTCAAGGGCCGTAGTATTCATTTTTTTACTGCTTCGTCTACTTCCTCCTCGCATCCGAGCCTTCTTGCGACCAGAGCAGCACCGCGCCTCCTCGAGCTCGTCGGCCGCTTCGTCCGCGACCTCGACGCCGTCCAAATCGTCGTCGGAGCCCTCCAGAACATTTCGGTCGGTCACCGCCGCAATAAGGTACATTTCAAAACTTCCTATTAGATCCATGGCATCTCATCCCCTCTGCACAGTCCATTTTAGTTCAACGGAGTTCATTGTTTTTCGTCACCATTCTTCGGTTTAGTAGATCTAGATTCCCTTTAATAATCTGTAGAAATAATCCTATTGCAATCTTAATACCATTTTTGCATCTGGGATCTTCACATTATTCTTGAATCCCATAAATAGATTAGCTTGCGCTTCCACTTTGCGTCTTAGGTCTAAAAAATATTTTCCTTTTGAGCTATTTTGTAGATCTGTAACTATAACCGCTGCGCCTGAATCTTGTTTTCGCAACACTTAGCAGAAAAATCCACGGCTTCGAACTAGATCGAGCCGGTTTATGATATCCCGACTCATCATTATCCATTGTAGCCTTCATAACTGAGTAGTCATAACTCAGATAAGCATGCTTGCCGTTTATTGCTGCCGGCTTACGATTGGCGACTCATCGTCTTTTAAACCAAAGATGATGACTCATCCCAAACCGTAGTTACCTGGCGGCTTATTGCTGATGAACATGACCCGCCAGGCTTACCTTTATTATTTCACTTTGCAGTTGGTAATCTTTAGGCGTCTCATCATGGCTAAGACTGACAAAGCCTGCAACTGGGTCAAATCCCAAGTGTCCAAACTTGTCCTCGAGGATCTGGTGGAGCAAGGCCTTTTGCCTACTCAGGAGATAATTAGCTGGCAGGCACCTGAAGAAGAGAGCACACCTCAACCTGCCCAAGGAGAAGTGGTCGTTTTTGTAGATCATCTTCAGAGGGGTTTTTCACCGCCCGGGTCAAAATTCTTCCGGGACTTTCTTCACCTTTTCAACCTTCATCCTCAAGACATTGCTCCCAACTCATTAACCAATCTTTGCCAATTCCAAGTCTTCTGCGAGGTTTACCTTCAGATGGAACCGACTGTCCCCCTCTTTCGAGAATTTTTCTACATCAACCACCAGACCGAGTTCGCGGATGGCCCCAGTATAGAACTTGGTGGAATTTTCGTCCAGAGGCGGAAAAACAATCCCTTTCCAGAAGCCAAACTGGCGAGTCATCCAAAGGGGTGGAACAAGACATGGTTCTACTGCAAGAACACTGCCCCTGAAGGCGAGAATCCCCTGCCGGGTTACCGGCTGGACCGGCTCGATGCAACGACCGTTTTCCCGGGTTGGCCGACGAAAGAAGAATGGGAGCAGGTTGCTTCTATTTATCCCAGGGTGCGAGCTTTAAAAGCCAACGGGCTGACAGGAGTCGACCTAACCCGGTGTTGGATAAGCTGGCGCATTCAACCCTTGAGCCGGCGGGGCGACTTGATGTGCAATTACACCGGCGACTCAAACGACGCGCAGCGCTTCAGTCAGGTCAACCTATCTGCTGGAGAAGTAAGCAAAGCCACGAAGAGGGTCCTGGGCGAGACGTTGGATAAGTGCAAGAACACTGGAATTGCTCCCTTCTGTCTGACCAATCCCGTACCCCCTGTAAGTGTACTTTGTATTTTCTCATTCTTTTTTGATTCATTTTCATCCTAATATCCGTCTCATCAAATGTGCAGGCTGACGCCAAGTTCTGGAAAAAGAAACTTCGCCGCCTAGCTCCTGCTCAAGCAGAACAAGAAAATGAGCCGACTGACGCTGATGAGCCGGCAGCTGACGACGAGGCTGAGGTATAGCTCGATTAACTTGGTCGTTTGTTCGTTCAACTTGCTGACGCCCCTTCTTCTCAGGACAACTCCGACACCAGTCGAGCCGGCATACCAGAGGTAACATTGATATCTTCAGATTCCGACTCTCCAAAACCTATCCCCAAGAAATCCCGTGTTGCTATTCGCAAAATCCGAAGAAAACCCCGGACTACCGTCCGTAAGGTCCCTTTTTCTCATCAAGATGCTCACTTAGATCCCCAATTTCTTTTGAAGAAATCTCAACAAGTAGGAACATCCAAGCGTAAGCTCCGAAGCAGCTCTGGGGAGTTATCCGCTGGCTTATCTGACGAGCCAGTCGCCCGCAAGCGACGAATTGAGGTGCCTCATAGCCCAACTCCATCTCTACCTCGAGCCGGCCTTTTCAAGCAGCCTCTTAATCCTTCTGACTCGAATTATCAGGAGACATCACCCTCCTCTGGAGAGTCAACCGCCTCACAGCTTCCTCCACTGGTCATCAAGCCGGGGTAAGTTGGTAGTCATTTATTCTTGTCATAGTGAAATTTTTCTCTCAATCGGAATATGTTCATGTGTTCGTAGGGCCAAAGCCATCAAGAAGAAATCAACCATCAAGAAGAAGAAGGCAGGCGGGTCATCTGGTGATGATGCCTGCCCTGAAGCACAAAACCCGCCAGGGGCGATTCCTGAGGCACGGGTTGAACCTGCGAGCGAGGACAACCCGGACCAAAGGGTTGAGCCGGCTCATTTTAGTGGGCCGGTGACGGTAGAAACAATCACAAAACAAAGCAACACGGATGACCCGGCGGAGAATGTCAACCCGCCAAGCCCTGCTCGAGACTTCAGTCCTATGGAGATGGAGGATGTCATTCCGGTTAATCCACTGGGTGACGCGGAAGTGAACGTCACAGGAGAGGCCTTCAAAACTTCAGAAATGTTCAACACATTGGCCAAACTCCCAGCTAAAGATGAGCCGTCCCCTTCTGTGAAAGGCAAGATGAAGTTGGAAGTTCCCGACATCAACGAGCTAGGCGTGGAAAAACTTCATCGGCAATATTTGACCCGGCTGTCCGAGAGCCGGGATGTTGAAGCGAGCATGATCAACATGCTGAAAAGAAAATATGAGGTACCAACATGCTCCTTACGTCATATCTTCTGTATATACTTAAGTAGCCCCCAAGTTTTGAGCATATGAGGATATGGAATGTGCTTGAGACTTCCAACGTTTGTCAGATGATCACACTGTAGCCCCCAAGGGCCGGCTCAGTATAATATACTGAGCTGGGACTTATGAAAACTGAAGATGTGATATGTAGCCCCCAAGGGCCGGCTCGTCGCAGTGAGTGAGCCGGGTCTTTTGTAAGTAGACCATCCATACTGGATATGTGCATAAAATCAACCTGTAGCCCCCAAGGGTCGGCTCATCTCTTTGAGTGAGCCGGGTCTGTTGAAAAAATTGTATACTTGAGAAGCGATTTGTAGCCCCCAAGGGCCGGCTCATATCTGTGAAATGGCCAGGTCTTTCCATGATTAACAATAAAAACGATGAGCATTAGCCCCCAAGTGTCATGGGGTGTGCCTGCAACGTCATGAGACTTGTTGTTTGCAAAAAATAATTTGAGTGGTGTAGCTCCCAAGCGTCGGGTCATGCGGCCTCGCTGGATCGGGGCTATAAATAGTAATCTGAACAAAATGCATCTGTGATGACAGGATATGCTGGAGGAGGCCGAGTCGAAAGCTGATGTCTTGCAAAAACAATTGAAGTTGGAGCGGCGGCAACGTGTCAAGGCAGAGGCATCATCTGCATACTTGCAAGAATCAGTGGCTCTTGCTAAGGAGAACTTGCAAACCGAGAGAGCCGCCCATGAAGTTGAGAAAAAACAACTACTGAAACAGGCACAGGCTGCAGAAAACCGACTTGAGCCAGTGTCACAAGAGCTGAACACGTTGAAGCGGCATATCACAGATATGACACTTGCCATCTTTGGTAAGTAACGGCAGAACCACAGTTAAATTCTGGGTTAACGACTGGCCGGCTTATATATCCTTGTTGGTTCCTTTTGCAGGTAGAAAGAATAATATTGGGCTCCAGCTCCCACTCATCAAATTGAAGGCCATCTACACATACCTTGAGCAACTTTATACTGGTGGTATGTATGCGATTATGGCAGTGAAGGACGCCGGGTCACACCCTGTGAGGATTAAGGACATGCTGAACGACCTATCAACTGTGCCAGAAAGGATCCATGAGAAGCTGAGGTCGGCGACTCGTGCAGGCACTGGCATGGTTCTTGCGAGGGCCAAGGCATTTCTACCGGAGATGGATCCGAACGAGCTGGTTGGCGGCTTTCCCCAGTACAATGTTGATGGGGAAGAATTTTCTCAAGAGGACTTTGCACGGTGTGTGAAAGACACTCGAGTGGCTGCAACACAGATGGTTGAAGAGCTAGACTTGGTCAAGTATCAACCCGGTTACTCAGAAGATAACAAGCGCCTCCGGCCGCCAGAGTATAAGCCGTTTGATCTCACTCCGCCACGCAGTAAGAAAACCTTCGCTCCTGATGTTGACCCATCTGGAATCATCACTACCGACTCAAAGTTCAAGAAACTCTCTGCCATCCAGTGGATCCCAAGAAGCTGCCAGACCGAGGAGCACGCACAAGCCGCCCCGTCGAACTCCGATGCTGAGGAGCAGCAAGTTGTCAACCCGGAAGACGCGGACATCGACGCAAGCGAGTAGCCTGTGCGATAACATATGAGAAAAATGTTGCTCCCAGCCCCCAGGTGGGGTTTGTAATAGAAGTAGGAAAATACTTGTGCTATTCTGCCGTGCCCTGGACATGTTTTGATGTCTGTATGATAACACTTGAATTGGTGCGGTGGTGAGCTAACCCGCCAATCTGTTGGAAATACAACCTGGCAATTCTGAGCCAGTAGAAGTATAATTCGAATCGCCATAAGATGTGGTGGCTCATGATCGATAGCATCATAACCCTGGGAAATAAATTGGTGTATTGATAACCCGGCGACTCCTGGTCGACGTGTTTGATCAAAGAGGGTCTTGATGTAATCTTGATTTGAATAATATAGCCCCCAAGTGCCGGGTCGTGTGCCTGCAGCTACTCGGGACTATTCCTTCCATTGTAAAATAAAATCTGATCCACTGTCTGGATGATGTTGCCGTTGATAAAACCAGTTGACATGATCTTTGCCATGATATCCTTGCTTGAATTTTCTCTCTTCTTTGTAGTATTGCAATAATCCAATTTGTGAATTGTAATTGATTATACCATGCTCCTTACTATAAACCGGCATTTTGGATTTAGAAAGAATAGCCATATCTCTGAACCGGCTTTGGATACCTCAATCATTTAATACTGGTTATGGTAAACCATGATGATGACCCGGCTCTCAATTATAAGCCGGTTTTGTAGATGTAGTAAATATGTACCTGCAACTGTTTGAAAGTTGGCTTTGATAGCCATGTTATTTGAAACTGGTTTTGATAAACCATATAATATCCGGCCATTTTGGCTATCAAGGATTCGTTTGTTCCTGCATAGTTACAATGTAACCTGCTCTTGAAGACCGGCTTCTGCGATAATATACTTTGACAAGGAAATGAATTGTATTATAACAAATCATATGATATAAAATAAATATGAACCAAGTTTGAATAAACATGGAAAAAATGTTGGCTTTCGAGGCCAGATATTGGTGCTTCATGTTGAAACCGTGAATAGATATCAATGTTAAGTCGGCTTTCGAGGCACGACAATATAGACCGGCTTTCGAGGCTCGAGTCTTGCTTCAATGAAGCTGGCCTGATAGCCCATGGTTTATCCTCGCTCTCTGTAAGCCGGCTCTCTCGTGACGTATCCGATGTTTTAACCAAGACAAGTTCAGGGTCATAGAGATGATTGACTTGTCAAGAGTACACCGGGTCACCTAATCGGAGTAGCATCAAGCAGACAGGCAGGTTTAACCTAGTGTGGCGTTATTTGCCGGGTCAAGAGGGTGAGATAGCTAAACTCGGTGAGTTGGAAGCCCCCAAGTGACCATATGATCATGGAAAAGCTTAGCATAGGATATACAGGAGACAATGCTACTACTGCAAAACATCTGGGATCCAGATAAGCTGGCTTTATTCCATTGATCATAATATATACAGGAGACAATGCTACTACTGTAGGTGTGTTAAGGCCTTTGAGCCGTAGGCATTTTAAGTTTGCCGAACCACAAAATTACGTGAAGATGAACGTGGAGCTACCTCCGAGGCTAAATCATGAAAAACATGAAAATGACTTAGCTATTTTTATGCCTCAGTGCTGATGACGCGATGTGAACCCGCGGAAGGTTGAGGTCGACCACGGCGGGTTATAGATGATCCCGCATGAGTCGCGTGTCAGTAACCCGGCCGATGGTTCTACTTGGCGGCTGGTTAAAGTTGATCAAACCACAGCGGCGGTGTCTTGTGCGCCTGCCCATCTGGTACAGGCGGAGACTGATAATATATTATTATTTGCTCTAGAGTTGTTGGAGTAGACCGGGCCGCAGGGGCGGTGACTTGCGCGCGCCCGCTAAGCAACTCGTGCGGACGGGCACGGCTCCAGTGTGTTGATGTAGACGCGGGGGTCGGCCGTGGCGTTTGAAGCCGGCGCGGACGAGAGAGTCGACCGCAACATGGCAAGCCGGCACGGACGGGAGAGTCAGCCGCGGACACGGACGGATGAGTCGGCTGCGGGCGCGGACGGATGAGTCGGCCGCGGGCGCGGTCGGGAGAGTCAGCCGAGCCGTTGTAGGCCGGCGCGGACGGGCGAGTCGGCCGCCGGCGCGGACGGATGAGTCGGCCACAGTGTTGTAGGCCGGTGCGGACGGGCGAGTCGGCCGATCACGTATCCCTCGATCCCTGCGGGAGTTCCCTTCAAGTACTCAACACCACCGAGCGATCGCCCCACGGTGGGCGCCAACTGTCGTGGTTTTGTCACGGCAGATGTCCTCGTGAAAGGACTTAGTCGTGAGGCCATCGCAGCTAGGTGGTAACTCAACGGGGTTGATCGGAATCGAGAGACAAGGGTTTACCCAGGTTCAGCCCCTCACAAAGGAGGTAATGGCCTACGTCCTGGTTGATTGTTATTGATGATGATGATCTCGATTACAAGGGTGCAACTTGGCTAACCTAGTACTCGAGAGCTTGTAACTTGATCTTTCTGCCTCGGGGGGCTTGCCTTTATATACAGGTCAAGGCCCCAGGCTTACAACAGAGTCCGGGTCGCAACATGACCCGTGCCCTAATCTATCTCCTACTCATCATTTTAGGTAAGCCGTCGCCTTAAGTACTGGGTCCTAAACCGGCCTGCTTTATGAGTCACCTGATGGGCCTCCTGACCTTTGAACAATGTGTCCTTTATCCTTTAAGCCGCCACTAGGTAACCCGGCCCCGAACGTGCGGGTTATACTGTGGGGTTATATCCCCGACAGCGACCTTCCAGAGGCTCATGCGCATCGCCCTCGGTCCTCAGATGGGGAAGAACGTGGAGGCCTATGTTGACGACATTGTTGTCAAAACCCGCGAGGGCCTCAACAAGCTGTCACCCGTCTGGGAAGGCCCATTCAAGGTGGTGCACATCACCCGACTGGGGTCGGTCCGATTGGAGACAGAGAAAGGACGCCCCATGCCAAAGGCATGGAACATCGAACATCTTCGCAAGTTCTACCCTTCAACAAGAAACTTTGTAAATATGTATCCGGGGCCTCCCCCGCCAAGCAGAATGACTAGTATGGCAATTTCCTTGCCTTTGTCACTACCATGTGTAATGCCTGACTGGCAGTACAACGACCTGTTCTGTCCGCATTATGGGAATGTTCTCTCGGGCCTCTTCCCTCTTTATTGCTGAACACTTGTTTCTCCCCCCAAGGTTAGAGGAGTTACGATGGCGCACCTCACCTGCAGCTACGAAAATGTTCTTTGGCACTGCCCCATATGAACCTCTTTTCGCAGGGAGCTGGGTGCCTGTTTCTCTCCTCGTTGCGAGACGATTCACAACGATGTGATTCCCCCCTACCATAGAGAAAATGTTCTCGGGATTTATCTCGTACGAACCGCTTTTCAGTAGGGCATCGGGCACTAGTTTCTTTCTCCCCGCATGGTAGGAGGAGTCACAATGACGCATCTCTCTTGCCCTCCTTCGAACGTTCTTCTTCCCGAAGCGTGCTGGACAACTCATTTTTCTCCTC
Source organism: Elymus sibiricus (assembly GCA_039707655.1). Lineage (NCBI taxonomy): Eukaryota > Viridiplantae > Streptophyta > Magnoliopsida > Poales > Poaceae > Elymus > Elymus sibiricus. The sequence continues at coordinate 112,108,516 of CM077670.1, forward strand.
ACGACAGATAGAGTTACAGCGACACATTCCTCCTGCAAGCAAGGAAATGATCTCGGGCATCCCCCATACGACCCTCTTTCCGCAGTATACGGAGCGTCCGCTTTTCTCGGGGTATGGCAGGCAAACCACCGTCACGTAACACAGCTTCCGCTGAAGCACCAGGATGACCAACGGCCTCCCTGACGACAAGGTCCCGTGCCCCCCGGCACTCGCCTGGCGAACACGCGACATGCACCGGACCGGGGGCTACAGTCACACCATCGGCCTATTCAGAATAATGGGCTGGAGGTGCATCGAGACATAATCATGATGGCGGCAGGCGACCCCTCACGAAGAAAAGACATAATCGTAACAGCGGCAGGCGACCCTTCACGAAGAAAATAGAGTACATCCAAGACAAACATCATAAAGCTATAACAACAAAAGATCAGGAGGATTAATGTCACGGTACAACTTCACGAAGCATCTACATCCCCTGACGCCGGATCACCATCCGAAGGGCTCTGGGCATGAGGCGAGCCCCGGGAAGTTCCCTCACCTCCGCCAACCTCATGCTCGTACAAATTGACGAGCTCTGCGGTATAATCAGCAATGGCATCTTGAGCGGCCCTCGCTTCGGCCTCAGGCTCCGGGGGCTTCAATACTTCTCCAAAGGGGAAATGAGCATCGCGCATGAAGACGTTGGTGAAGATGCGGTCTCCGACCTGCTCCAGTGCTTCATGAACCTCCTTCCTGGTGGCTACGCGCATGGCCTGCTCGCCTTCCTCAAGCTTAGTGGCAAGCTCCTGGAAGAATTACGCGTAACTGCCTATGTCGTCCGTCCGACGGAAGACAGGCGCGTTCACGTTAAAGCCTAGGCCGTTTGCCGCAGCAAAGGTATGCTGGCTAACATCGTGAAGCATGGTGCTTTGCATCACGCGTTGCTCTCCAAGGCGAAGTAGGTCATCCTCTCGTTGGCCGCAGAGTTTCTCCAGCTCGGATTGTCGACCTCCGCGGTGGTCGAGCGCGGCCTCCTGGGCGTCCAACACTTCCAGCAAAAACTCAAGCCTCGAGCGTTCATCGTGAAGATCCACCAGTGTTTTGTCCGCTTCCTCCTCTCGGATCTGAACATCAAGCTCTCGGTCGGCGACAGACTCTTCATAGCCCCTCATCGCTCGCTCGTGGCTGGCAAGTGTTACCGCCAACCGGTCTTTGGCTTGGTGGGCGCCTTGAATGAAGTCTTCGCTGGTCAACGGTGCAGAGCTGTCGCCGGCGTTTCCCAGATCAGTCCCGGCGCCCAAAGCTCGGCCGACCCCCATGCAATTCCCTTCGAGGACTCTCGTCCTGGAAGGGAAGCCCCCCAAGAGAAGAAAGAGGGTACTCCACGTACGCGATTTCTCCCTCGTCACGCACAACCTCTTCTGAAGTTGTCGGGTCAAGGGACCCCAACGAGGGGGTATTTTCTGGGGGCTGACCTCCGGTGGGGTCGTCTTGCTTGTTGGAAGCATCCGCAGTGGTGTTTGACTCGGCCCGAACCAAGGCGATACCCTCGGATGAAAGCATGCCATGTGCACCCGCGCCATGTACCGTAATAGCCTCCGCGCCAACCGGGGGGCTCAAGGCGGCATCCGTCAGGACCTTTAGGCCAACGCTAAAGCTAGTTGGGCAGAAACAAGGATTGCTCGACCCGCACCGGCTTGCCCGACGATGCAGTTAGGCCGGATATTGACGGCAGGGTGACCTTCCCCCACGTCGGGCTGGGAGATAACGGCCTCTAGGGATGACGTTGTGGCTTCCCGGGCCGATCGCCTCGCCTGACGTGGCCTTGCGGCAGGAGACCTGAACAAGAGGCCACAAATCTCAGAAATCACGGGAAGATCTCTCCCATCCGGAAAGAAGGGAAAATAAGGTGTCACAAGCACTTTCTCGTCAGAAGCGCGCCACATTTTCCTCAGCCTCCCTCCCATGAAAACAATGATCGGAGGACTGGTGGTCCGATCTCCTGCTTCCCCGCTCGGGGAACGCGCGAAAGATGAACCGCCCACAACGGGCCCTGTTCTGCAAAAGCTCCTTACCCTGTCAAGAGCCTTGGCGATGCTGCCGTCTCTGAATCACGGTCCATTTTATTGAAAGCAGGAAAGCCGAATGGCACTCAGGGAATGAACGGATGAACCAAAGAAAGGGAAAGACAGAAGCAGTGCTGACCCAACGGGACTAGTAGTACAGGTATGACGATGCCGCCTCTCGGGACCCCTGAGGACAGGCCCGTACTCTTCCGGGGGGCTTTGCTGCCTCGCTCCCGGGAAGACTGTGACAGGCTCCGGTCGTGCCAAAGACGAACAGCCGCATGTGTGAAGGAGCCCTGTCATGTCCCCGCCGCCTCTACCGCCGTCAAGGTCAGAATCAGATGTGTCTGCCGGCCATGGAAATGGGTTCGGGCGTTTAGGGTTAGCTGAGCCTTCCGGGATGATACCCCATTGATCGCAGGCCGACAGGACTGCCAGGATCGATTCGCGGTCTTTATCGTCATAAAGGGGCCGGACGGACTCCAGAAGGGAAATCGTGCCCTCAAGGTCGAAAAATTCCCTGAGGATGGCCGCGATCACCTCACGGTCCAATCTGGAACGACGAAGGCGTCGCGGATCCGAAGGACAGCTGAACCGCCAAACCGGCTGACCCCTCGCCTGTAAGGGGGCCAAACGATGGCGCACGAAATGGAGCGCCACCATGTGGCAGTGAAGTCCGAGCTCCGACAAGCGCCGAATACGGTCCAGCACCGGGAACCAACCCTTGTCAACAAGAGGGGCCCTGATACGTCTCCAACGTATCTATAATTTTTTATTGTTCCATGCTATTATAGTATCAATCTTGGATGTTTTATATGCAATTATATGTCATTTATCTCATTTTTGGGAACTAACCTATTAACCTAGTGCCCAGTGCCAGTTGCTATTTTCTGCCTGTTTTTGGTTTTTCAGAAAATCAATACCAAACGGAGTCCAAACGCTATGAAACTTTTTGATGATTTTTTTTCTGGACAAAAGAGACCCTAGAAGCTTCGGGAGGAGACCATAAGCCTCACGAGGAGGTGACAAGGCAACAGGGCGCGCCCAGGGGGGTGGCCGCGCCCTGATGCCTCATGGCTCCTTTTGACATAATTCCTGTTAGGACCGAGAGTATATCGACCAGAGGGGGGGGGGGGTGAATGGGAGATTCAAAAATTCTTGCGAAAGTTTTGAAAAGAACCCAAACACAGCAGCGGAAATATGGTTCGATAGAATAACTTATAATTGAGCTCGCTATAGAAGAGTGTATCTATCGAAGTAGAAATCAGTTATCATTTGAACACAGGTACGACAGATACGAAGGCAATGCAATATACGATCAGATCCAGCAGCACGAGGAAAAACAATATATGGACTACGATGGAAATGCACAGATATTGGTAGCAAGTTAAAGATTCGGCAGTGAAAGTAATTACGCAGGCATACAGAGATACGAAGAGAATTAAATTAGCCTGAGACAATGGAAGAAAAAAAACGATGAGAGTGTAGCAAACATGTGATGAACTATGATTGACCAGATATAACTATCGACACTGAGCACGAATGTGAACTGCTGAAGGAAATGCAGTAATGTAAAGCGAACCAGTGGTGCTCGATGGCGACAGGAGAATTTGGTAGACCAGTTCGCCCTTCTGCCAAAGGACTATGCCTGGTTGGAGGGGTTGTGATTTAACACAGAGGATAAACTCTCCTCACCCTATTCTCCTTCAACTCGGAGCTGATCAGACTCCAGTTGATTTCACTCGTGGTAGATACTTGTCGGCGATCTCCAAACCTTCGACAGACTTCTTCGCGAACCACAATGACTCTTGGTTGCTGAAGATCTTGCTCGGTGAAGACAATTACTCTTTGACACTCGAGCCGACACCTATCCGTCTAGAGAGTGTGCAGCTCTCAAGAGTAATAGGTACATGAACTCTAACTCAGAACTACTGTGATGCCCAACCACTGTCTAAGTTTTGGCTCTTGATTTTTCTCTCGGTGGATCTTAAACTCAAATCACTCGGAGAGGGGATGCTCAATGAATCTTCTCAGAAATCTTAAGCGGAGCAGCCACCGGACAACGCCGGTGCGGGGTGGCTATTTATAGCCGCAGCCTTCCCTGAAGGGAAAAGACCAAATTGGACATGTGGAGCAGCCAATGGCCGAACGACACGAGTCCAACGGTCGTAATTGAGCACAACGGTGACATTACGTGCGGAACAAGTAATGCTAACTCCTCAGTTCGAAAGATATCTCCTACAGCGATGAAGAACAACGTCTTCTGCTGGTAGGTAATCATTCGAAGCATAAAGAGATTTCTCTCAGTCTCGCATAGGCTTGGGCTAAGCATCACAGCGGATCTAAGCTTCGAGAACCTATGCCCCTCTTAATAGTACGGAGGTCCTATGACTCAAATGAATGGAAGAAGAACAACGAAAAGAATGCTATGTCTTCACTTCGTCTTCGCCTCCCATCGCTGCAGTCAATTTTCTTCGGACGTAATCACCGAACCAATTGCTTCGCGTCAGCAATAAATTTTCGAAGGGTCAACTTCTTCACTTCATTCTTCTCGTCTAAAGTCTTCAAAGGATGAAGCTCATTCATCTCGGCGGTGCAGATATTCTTTGGTGAAGTTCCTCGAACTGTACACCGGAGACAACATTCTCTTCGGTACTACATGGACTATTTCTCTCTGTGTGCACTAGCAAACAAGTCAGTCCATACCTGTTTCTGTCAACAATCTCCAAAACACAAGAGGGCAAGTATTGCACCAACAATCTCCCCCTTTTTGGACGATTGTTGACAAAACAGAACACATCGATAGATAGATGAAAGAATGAAATGGAATGTGAAGGAAGATGAAAGACGAGAGATAAATACGAAGATAAAACACGCTCCCCCTGAAGATATGCATCATTCTGAATGGAGTGAGCATAGTAGATAATACGGGAGGTGAATCTTCGTATGAGTGACATTGGCAGATAAAATCATTCGAAGTTTTATCCAATGCGCTCGACGATGTCTGAGGTATTTCCTGCCACACACAACTTTTTCATAAATTAGTTAAATAGCGAGGATAATATGAAAGACGTTGTGGCAAAGGATATGCCATGAAGATTTTCTCAGAACACAGTTTAATTCCACACGAGATGTAGGTTCCCTGCAAATTAGATGTTCAAGGAATAATCAGAGCAAGGGAGTCATAAATATATTACTCGGAGTGGATATGCTTCAGACGATGTTTTCCTGCAACAAAGATGATCTCATAGACATATTCGAGGGAAAAACATCTTGTCAGATAGATAGAAAGAATTTTCTTTTGAATCACGAGCAATTTTACTCTGAAGCGACTTCTCTTCTCCTGCATCGTTAGATAGTGAAAGATAAATATCGAGGAAAAAAATTGCAAGGAAGTAAGCATTCGACAGCACCTGCAAACAAATAACTGGAAGCAAATATGGCATTGCAGGGGTTATTAATGATACATGACGACGCAGTATACCAACACCACAGGCGGTGAGATTAAGTTTCACGACCAAAAGTTCAACGACCAAAAGCAAATTGTTCGAAAGAAAAGCAAATGGTGAATGGAAACACCCTGCAAATAACCCGCTTTTCTATCTCTCGATGGTCTTCTCCCCCTTTTTGTCAACAAGTGTCAAAAAGGAAAGAGAATGCATGCGAGGAACTACTCGTCCGAAGAAACCCCAGAACTTGAGCTGTTCGGCGAAGCAGAATGAGCGATGGTCGAAGCCGAAGCAGGAGTCGGAGACGCAGCACGGGCTTCGGGATCTGCTTCGGGAGTAGCAGAGCGAGGTGCATCTGGCTTGAAAATCAGTGTGCCTGCTGTGTCTTCACGTTCATCATCAGGTTCAACAAACAGCAGGTCAGTGGAGGCAGAACGCTGAGGAAGCACTGGGGTTTGGCTTTGAATGCGAGGAACTTCAAACAACTCCAGATGATCATAGTCTTTCTCGATTCCCTTGGCAGACAGTTGTTTGCGAGAATAATGCTTGCGCAGAAGGGTCCACGAGCGCTTCTTCTGTTCTTTTTCATATAGCAGAGCTTGACGAGCATAATTGTGAAGCAGATTTATCTCAGTCATCATTTCCACTTTTTCTTTGCGATCGAGCTTAATGTGACTCTCCAGGGCTTGCTGAGTGCGAAGACAAATCTCGTATAGTGAGGGATTTTCTTCACGAGGGATTTCAACTTTGACCTTCGAAGCTCTAGCAGAGGTAGAAGTAGTAGCATCAATAGGTGTCTTCCCTTTGCCGATGTCTTTTACGATCCGGAGGGTGTCACAGACTGGTGGAATGAAAACTTTCGGGACATATGGGCAGAAGAACTTTTTCTCGAGAAGCTGCTCAATGGCGAACATGACCCATGGTGCATATGGCTTCAAAACTTGAGGACTATCAGCTGCATAGGCCAAGTTATGAATAAGAAGATCTGGAATATCAAATCGAATGCCATGAGCTATAGCTTGAAGAGCATTTGCTACGATGCCATGAATGGTTTCGGGCCTGTTTGTTGGCGTGAGAGAGTTGCACAGAATATAGAACAAAACTTTGTTCTCATAGGCCAGATTCTTAGGATTTGCTTCGGTACATTCATCACCAACAAGCTTGGGGTCCATCAGCAAATGGAGTTCAACTTCGGATACTTCCCAAAAATGCAGTCTGTGTTCTCGTGAGGCATCAAACTCGCACCGAGGTAGATTCAATAGTGCCAAAAACTGGCCAGCCGAGCATTTGATCTTTTCCTCCTCGGTCATCCTTTCGAGAATCCAAGTGCTGCTGTTAGTGAGGTCCCCTGAGATATAAAGAGTGGCGTAGAACTGAAGGATAACTTCACGATTCCAGCCATGATTGAAACGAAGAAAATTCTTCAGGAAGACCTGTTCAATCTGCTCGATGGTGTGATGGAAGCAAGGTATACTTTCGAGCTTAGCGAAATCCAGAATTTTGTGCTTGAATATCCGATTCTTGCCATACATAATGCAGGCATAATACACAGCTTGTTCCTTTGTCCAGAATCTCGGTGATAAAGAAGTTCTTTCACCGTCATATGGGCTGGTCCCAAAGAATGCAAGTTTCGAGGTATGAAACTGCTCATTGAATGCTGGACCATTCGGGCCATCTTCAACAGGGAACAACGGATAAGTTTCCAGTGGGTTTCTCAGCGGTTCTTCATCGGTGATAGACTGGGTCCGAACATCATCAGGCGCAGGCACATCTTCTTCAATAGGCTTGAGAGGAGCATGAGGCTTCCTCGATTTTTCTCGTGCAGAAGGCTTTGAAGAACTGGTCTGACCACTGTTCTTGCTTGCCGGAACTCCTTCAGCATCTTTCTGACAATCGGGCTCAAGGGCCTTTTCTTTTCTTGCGCTTTCTTCGGCCGGGGGCACGACAACTTCTTTCTCGGGTGCATGAGATGTAGCTTGTGGAACAATTTCTTCTCGAGCTATTGGCTCATCTGATTTCTTTTCTTCCTCTACCAACTGTGGTGCAGTGGTGAGAGGAGCAGGATCGACATCCATCTGGGAAGGGGCACCAGATGATGAGATCGGGGGTGTTTTATCTCGGGAAGCATTGAGCTCCCCCTTAATCTTGTCATTTTCCTCCTTATTTGGTTCGGAGGGCTCTGCTTGCAATGTTTTCGGCGGCGATGGATCTGGCTTCTCAACTTCAATCTCCTCATCAACTTCGTCAACTGGGGATTGCTGTTTGGGAGGTGCATATTCCTCTTCAGTCCTTTCCAGAAATATATCAACAACTTCAAGTTGCTCTTGAGCTACTGGCGCAGGAATGATAACCTCATCAGTGCGAGCTTGCTGCATGAGTTCCTCCTCGTGAGGTGGAGATGGAGTAACCTGTTGCAAGGGTACATGGGAATCCAGAGTAGGATCACCAGATACATTCTGAAGGCGGCGGTCTTTGTTAGTTTTCGGCTTGCTTGATCTCGCCCTAGCCTTCTGACGTTTTTCTTCCTGAATTCTTCTTCGAGCGAGATCTGCCTTGCGGTCAATCTCCTCATTTCTCCTGTCACACAGCTGAGACACATCCATGTGCAAGCGTGAGTGCCACTCAATTTTCTCATTTCACAAGACACTGAGGGCCTTGGTGAGTTCAACAATTTCTTTGTTCATCTTTTTCCTTTTGGATTCAGATTTGGCCTCATTTCTCAGTTTCTCGACGGCTTGTTTGTCTCTGACGGCTTTGTTCAGCTTCTTGGTGATTTTCTTCAGCTCGATGAAATGCTTTGTTACCATTTCGGCAACATCATCAGGTAGTCCCAAACCGCTTACATCATCAGCTTTTGCATTATATGCAGCACTGTCAATCACATCGATCATGAAGTTGAAGTCATACTTCTGTTCCTCTATGGGAGCAGGAACAGTGACCCTGGTCTTCTTAGCAGCCACATCAGCATTATCTTCAGATTGCAGCTTTCTCTTCGCTGCAGTGCTAGTCAAAGTTCTCGGAGCTGCAGAACCCGAAGGTTTGTCAGTGGACGGAATGGGTGCATGCCTGGGTGATTTCCTCTGAGAGGGTAAAGTTTTCACTGGCGAGGGAGTCTTGGATGGCTTCTTGAGGATGGCGAGATGATCATACAGTGGGATTTCATCAGGGGTGTCTTCTTTAGACGACTCATCAGACGAGTCGGGAACTACCTTCTTGGTTCTCTTGGTGAGGGTTTTCTTTCGAGGTGCACGAGGGGCAACTGATTTCTCAGATTTTTCTTTCCTTAGATGCTGATGCACATGCCTTCTTCTTCTATACGTCTTGCTGAGTCAGCGCGACGTTTTTCGCTTCAACTTGGTTCTTCTTAGCTTCTCTAGCTTCACGCTTGGCTTTGGCTTTCGCCCTCTTAGCTACTTCCTCGGGAAAATCAGCGATTGTTTTGAGGGAGTCGGGATGAGCATCTTCTGGCTGCGGTGGTCTGACTTTTTCATCATCTGGGCCGATGCAATTTTCGGCAATGCAGTCATTCCATGGTGGTGTGAAGGCAAACAGAATCTGGTATTTCTCGCGAACATTTTCATATCGGTACCATTTGCCAGCCCAGTGGCGGCGAATCCTTTGGAGCCTGTTGTTGCGATCTGTTGTTGATTCTCCTTCAGGTGGAGTTCTGTAACTCTCAGGATCAGACATATCTGTAGTGGTGTTCTTTTCTCTGCCACGACCGCCCTTTTTGGGATTTCCATCAGAGAAGATGGTTAGAGCGTCTGTGACCAGTTCATCCTCGGGCTGACTGTGAGCAGAGGGAATTTCCTCGGAATCTTCTTCTGGTTCAGACTCTTGTCTCTTCTTCGGAGCCTTGGGTGGCTTCGAGGATTTACCTCCTCCAGTCATGCTCATTCGTTCAGACCTAGGTGGGAACTGAAGCAGATATCCTTCAGAATCTGAATGCTCCTCCGAACTCTGTGACATGACCGACCTGTGAAGTAGAATAGATGCGAGGGAAAAGAGGTAGGGTCATAAGCATGCACAGATAACTTTTGAACGAAAAATTATTTTGTAGAAGACCGACAGGGAACTCATGGTAAACAGAAAGATATCATCGATAGATTTTACAAGCTAGCCATAGACAAATTCTAGGCAGATTGATAACTATCTAATCTTTCGGATAATTACACATGAACCCTAGATGAGCAGAACCAGTACGAGGAAGATCTACAAACCGTACCAGTCAAATCCTAGTGATTCCTAAAGATCTATCGTAGTGAAATAAATCAGGGAAAAATGCATCGGTAAGAACTGCCCTAAGAACAGAGGGATGAAGAAGAGCAGTTCCGGATCTAAGCGCCCTAACTTGGCAACTTAGATCAACTACGGCAATGCGGGAGGATGGATTACCGCACGGGCGTGATCAGCTACGATGAGCCTTCACCGGAGTTGCACGGCGGAGCTTCTCGCCGGAGTTGCTTCGAGCTCGGGCTCGGGTGGTGGAGAAACGAGGGTTTGCGCGGATGAGGAAGAAGACGCAACGAGGGGGTATATATAGTAGGAGAGGAGAACCACCCCTCCTAAATCTACGGCCCACAGTTGTGGGACATTCCGCATTCGACGGACACGATCATGACAGTGGAGATCGTGGGCACGTGGCAACCGTTTTCTGTGATAAACTCGGGAAGAGAGCGGGAGATCGAAAGGTTTGAGGGGCTGAACGCCAAAAGTGGATAAAAGTTCGAAGTGGATTCCTTTCGCGACCAAGGACGTCGGAGAGAGATCTACTTCGGATCAAATTGCATGCTTACGACGGACATCATAGATTTAGAAGAGAAAGAATAAAGGGATAAAAAGGGTCCAAAACAAAACACTCAGCGAAAACGAGAAGAAACACCAGATGAGGAGCTATGAGTGAGTTGTTTATCGGACGGAACACAAACACGGCCACTCGAAGACAAACAAAACAGAGAGCAAATAACACAAAGAACCAGCACCAACAATATAGATCTCAGGGCACAGGATAATCGAGAAGAATCCCTGAGATAGAATTCCTGCAAGATGGGTTAGTTCTTTCTCGCAACCCACACTTGTGTGGGTAGCGCAGACCTCATTTGTCTTGACTGAGCAAAGACATTCCTTCGTTGATTTCTGTAGTCCACCTGTGCGTTCCAAGAATAATCATATGAATAAGCATTAAAATTGTTCCCAGAGACATGAGCATAATGATTTGAGGAGACACGCATGTACTCCTTTTGTCAAAAGTTTGACTGATATCTGTTCGAGGAAGTTTCACTGCCATACTGTGAGGGATTATAATTTCCTCGAAGAGAATTACTCTGCATATTCAGGTTAGCAGTGACAGATAAACTTTCAATGGTGCACTTCTTCACCCAGATTTGCTTCTTGGGTGAACTCGACCTGCAGTTAGTCCCAACATACCGAGCGAAAACCTTACCATTCTGTTGTTTGAAGAGTTTGTAGTTTGAGTCATCAGACTCGTCAGAAACAACAGGAAGGGGAGTATCATATCCATTCAGGAGCGCAGCTTCGAGAGTTTTGCTCTTAGCTAGAACCCAACTTGTTCGAGGATATTGCTCGGGAGTCCAGTAGGTTCCATCAACGTTGAGTTTTCTTTCGAAACCCAATCCTTCCTTTCGGGGATTTTTGTGCAGTATTGACTTCTTGAGCACATCACATAGTGTTTGATGCCCTTTGAGGCTCTTTAGCATTCCTGTCTCAAGTAAGTTCTTTAGCCTGCAATTTTCATCAGAGATAGCAACAAATTCCTCGGGAGAGGGGTTAGGAATATCATTTGATGTGGTTGCAATATTCTCGATGACAGCATCAGATATTTCAGCATTTGAATCAGCATTGCTACGTTCTAGGCATTTTGAGCAAGGAGGCACAAAGTCAACAGGAAGGTTGTTAGATTGCTCGGCGAAGAGAGAAGATTTTTCTTTCGCATGTACGTTATAAGACTCTTTCAGTGACTCGAGTTCTTGATTCCTGCTAAGGAGTTCATCTGATAAACTCTCATAGTCGACTGCAAGAGAATCATATCGTTTGGAAAGATCATCAATTGTTGACGAAAAAGCATCATGCTTTTCAGTCAACTCTTGATTTTTCTCCATCTCTTCGACCAGTAATCCTTCGGTTTTCCTGAGATTCATCTCAAGTCTTTCAAGCTAATCATGTTGAGATTTTGCAATCTTAACAAGTTTAGCATAGGTAATGTATTCAGAGGAATATTCAGTCATTGATTTTCGGTGTTTAGCTGATACCTGATCCTTCGAGGTTTTTGCCATGAGACAAAATGCAATAGGTTCATCATCGCTTGAAGCATTATCATCAGTGCCTGATTCGAGAGACTTCTTGAATGAATCATAGGCGACGAATGCATCTCCTCTTCCTAGGCTTCTGTAAACTTCTTCGTCTTTTGATTCGGATTCAGATGCTTCATCTTCAGATTCCATATTCATTTCTGCACACACTCTAGTCAGCTGCGATATTTTCTTCATATTAGATTCAATGGTTGCTCTTGTATGAACGTCAGTGACTGGTCTCGTCGAAGATGATGCGGCAGATTCATTTTTCTTCGGGAGCTTAGTATGACGATCCACTTGAGTGAATCCAGAGCAGTGAAGATAAATCCATCTGCTGCTAGGTTTTTCATCTTGCTCCCAGCAAGGACAGTCTGCAATGTAGTGACCGAGTTGTTTGCACTTGAAGCACTTTATTTCTTTCGGAGGTAATCTTCTTGAGGATTCAGGCAAGTCAACTTCGTCATCATTTGTGAGACACAGATTTTGTCTTCTGAGATCACCAAGTCTTTCCGTAAGCATTTCGAGTTCTCGTGTCTCTTCTTCTTGTGAACTACCATAGTGTGAAAGAATTTCCCCTTCGCTTTCCGAAGAAGATTCTTGATGCCCATTTTCAAGTTCCATCTTTTCTTCGTGAATAGACAACAGCGTCATGACCTCGACATAGTGAAGTTCTTCATAGTCTGGTCTTTGCTTGATTTCAGCCATGATTGGATCGAAGGTTGCATCAAGAGCACTCAGTAGCTTATTGACCACATCTCTATCGGTGATATCTGTTACTCCTCGTTGATGAAGTCTTTCAACAATATTTGTCAACCGATCGGTGAGTTCCATGGCACTTTCCCTACGAAGACTTCTGAAACCAGTGAACATGGCACGAAGCATTTCTGTGTGTTGATCTGTTCTGTCAATGGATTCTTCATGAACATCTTTGATAGCATCCTAGAGTTGCTTTGCAGATTCAAGCTTTCGGAACCGAATGAAAATGTCTTTTGAGATACTGTCACAGATAATATCTTTTGCTTGAGCATTCAATCGCATTCTAGCTTTGTCATCGGAGGTGGGAGCATCAGGGTGCAGAACAGTGTATCCATTTTTCACTATTTGCCAAAGTTCAATGTTGATGGCTTGAAGTCTGATTTTCATTCGCTCTTTCCAGTAGACATAATCATTTCCATCGAAGATAGGAAACCTTTCAGAGTGCGAGGATCTACCTGCATACGACATACTCAAAACTCCAAGGTTGTTAGACCTTTAATAGACAGAGACAGGGAGTACCTGCTCTGATACCAATTGTTAGGACCGAGAGTATATCGACCAGAGGGGGGGTGAATGGGAGATTCAAAAATTCTTGCGAAAGTTTTGAAAAGATCCCAAACACAGCAGCGGAAATATGGTTCGATAGAATAACTTATAATAGAGCTCGCTATAGAAGAGTGTATCTATCGAAGTAGAAGTCAGTTATCATTTGAACACAGGTATGAAAGATATGAAGGCAATGCAATATACGATCAGATCTAGCAGCACGAGGAAAAACAATATATGGACTACGATGGAAATGCACAGATATTGGTAGCAAGTTAAAGATTCGGCAGTGAAAGTAATTACGCATGCATACAGAGATACGAAGAGAATTAAATTAGCCTGAGACGATGGAAGAAAAAAAACCGATGAGAGTGTAGCAGACACTTGATGAACTATGATTGATCAGATATAACTATCGGCACTGAGCACGAATGTGAACTGCTGAAGGAAATGCAGTAATGTAAAGCGAACCAGAGGTGCTCGATGGCGACAGGAGAATTTGGTAGACCAGTTCGCCCTTCTGCCAAAGGACTACGTCTGGTTGGAGGGGTTGTGATTTAACACAGAGGATAAACTCTCCTCGCCCTATTCTCCTTCAACTCGAAGCTGATCAGACTCCAGTTGATTTCACTCATGGTAGATACTTGTCGGCGATCTCCAAACCTTCGACAGACTTCTTCGCGAACCACAATGACTCTTGGTTGATGAAGATCTTGCTTGGTGAAGACAATTACTCTTCGACACTCGAGCCGACACCTATCCGTTTAGAGAGTGTGCAGCTCTCAAGAGTAATAGGTACAAGAAGTCAAACTCAGAACTACTGTGATGCTCAACCATTGTCTAAGTTTTGGCTCTTGATTTTTCTCTCGGTGGATCTTAAACTCAAATCACTCGGAGAGGGGATGCTCAATGAATCTTCTCAGAAATCTTAAGCGGAGCAGCCACCGAACAACGCTGGTGCGGGGTGGCTATTTATAGCCGCAGCCTTCCCTGAAGGGAAAAGACCAAATTGGACATGTGGAGCAGCCAATGGCCGAACGACACGAGTCCAACGGTCGGAATTGAGCACAACGGTAAAATTACGTGCGGAGCAAGTAATGCTAACTCCTTAGTTCGAAAGATATCTCCTACAACGACGTAGAACAACGTCTTCTGCTGGTAGGTAATCATTCGAAGCATAAAGAGATTTCTCTCAGTCTCGCATAGGTTTTGGCTAAGCATCACAGCAGATCTAAGCTTCGAGAACCTATACCCCTCTTAATAGTACGGAGGTCCTATGACTCAAATGAATGGAAGAAGAACAATGAAAAGAATGCTATGTCTTCACTTCGTCTTCGCCTCCCATCGCTGCAGTCAATTTTCTTCGGACGTAATCACCGAACCATTTGCTTCGCGTCAGCAATAAATTTTCGAGGGGTCAACTTCTTCACTTCATTCTTCTCGTCTACAAGTCTTCAAAGGATGTATCTCATTCATCTCGGCGGTGCAGATATTCTTCGGTGAAGTTCCTCGAACTGTACACCGGAGACAGCATTCCCTTCGGTACTACATGGACTATTTCTCTCTGTGTGCACTAGCAAACAAGTCAGTCCATACCTCTTTCTGTCAACAATCTCCAAAACACAAGAGGGCAAGTATTGCACCAACAATTCCACTTCTATAAATTCTCAAATATTGGGAAACCAATAGAGAACCACCTCGAATAACTTTTCCGCCGCCGCAAGCTTCTGTTCTTCCATAATCCCATCTGGAGGCCTTTTCCGGCACCCTGCCGGAGGGGGAATCGATCACGGAGGGCATCTACATCAACCTTGCTGCCCTTTCGATGATGTGTGAGTAGTTTACCACAGACCTATGGGTCCATAGCTAGTAGCTAGATGGCTTCTTCTCTCTCTTTGATCTTCAATACAATGTTCTCCTCGATCTTCTTGGAGTTCTATTCGATGTAATCTTCTTTTGCGGTGTGTTTGTTGGGATTTGATGAATTGTGGGTTTATGATCAGATTATTCATGAGAAGTAATTGAGTCTTTTCTGAACTTTATTATGCATGATTTTGATAGCCTTGTATTTCTCTCCGATCTATCCGTTTGGTTTGGCCAACTAGATTGATTTATCTTCAGCGGGAGAGGTGCTTTGTAATGGGTTCAATCTTGCGGTGTTCTATATCCCAGTGACAGAAAGGGACAAGACACGTATTTGTATTTTTTCCATTAAGGGTAAAATGATGGGGTTTATTCATATTGATTGGGTTTACTTTGTCTACATCATGTCATCTTGCTTAAGGCGTTACTCTGTTTTCATTAACTTAATACCCTAGATGCATGCTGGATAGCGGTCGATGGGTGGAGTAATAGTAGTAGATGCAGGGAGGAGTCAGTCTACTTGTCTCAGATGTGATGCCTATATACATGATCATTGCCATGAATCCGTCATAACTATGCGCTTTTCTATCAATTGCCTAACAGTAATTTGTCTACCCACCGTATGCTATGTGTTCGAGAGAGAAGCCTCTAGTGAAAACTATGGCCCCCGGGTCTACTTTAATCATAAAAAGAAAACCTAAATATATTTTCTGCAATTTTCTTTCTTTTATTTTCTTTTGCAATTTATCTATCTACCACTACGAGATTTGATCCTTGCAAGTAATGAGTTCAAGGGGATTGATGACCCTCTTGCCGCGTTGGGTGCAAGTATTTGCTTTTGTGTGTGCAGGTGCTGTTCATGAGGCTTTGCGTGATTCTCCTACTGGATTGATACCTTGGTTCTCACTGAGGGAAATACTTATCTCTACTGTGCTGTATCTCCTCTCCTCTTCGGGGAAAATCCCAAAGCAGCTCACACGTAGCAGGAAGAATTTCTGGCGCCGTTGCTGGGGAGACATCATCAAAACCTATCAAGTACCTTCACATAAACTATCATCTACTTGCTCTACTTTTTATTTGCCTTTTCATTTGCATTTGCCTCTCGTTTTCATCTCCCCCACTTCTCTTAAAAAAATACAAGAACACAAAAATATTTTTATTTGCTCGTTTGCTTGGTTTGTCGCTATGTCTCAAGAAAACACCAAGTTGTGTGACTTTTCAAATACTACTAATAATGATTTTATTAGTACTCCAATTGCTCCTCCCACCACTAGTGCGGAGTCTTATGATATGAACGCTGCTTTGCTAAATCTTGTTATGAAAGAACAATTTTCTGGAACTCCTAATGAGGATGCTGCTTCCCATCTGAATACTTTCAGTGAATTATGTGATATGCAAAAGAAAAAAGATATGGATAATGATATTATAAATTTGAAATTATTTCCGTTCTCACTAAGAGATCGTGCTCAAACTTGGTTTTCATCCTTGCCTCACAATAGTATTGATTCTTGGGAAAGTGTAAGGATGCTTTTATTGCCAAGTATTTTCCTCCAGCTAAGATTATTTCTCTAAGAAATCAAATAATTTTAAGCAACTTGAGCAAGAACATGTTGCCCAAGCATGGGAGAGAATGAAATTAATGATTAGAAATTGTCCCACTCATGGTTTAAGTTTATGGATGATTATACAAAATTTCTATGCAGGACTAAACTTTGTTTCTAGAAATCTTCTAGACTCTGTCGCAGGTGGTACTTTTATGGAAATTACATTGGGAGAAGATACAAAACTCCTTGATAATATTATGACAAATTATTCTCAATGGCACATCGAGAAAGCTCCAACTGGTAAGAAGGTAAATTCTGTCGAGGAAGTCTCTACTTTGGGTGATAAAATGGATGCTATTATAAAAATGCTTGCTAGTAAAAATGCTCATGTTGATCCTAATGATGTGCCATTATCTACTTTGATTGAGCAAAATAATGATGCTATTGATGTGAATTTTGTCTCTAGAAATAATTTCAACAACAATGCTTATACAGGGAATTTTAATCCTAGACCGTTTTCCGGAAATTCTTCTAATAATTATGGTAATTCCTATGGTAATTAATATAATAATAATAATAGGATACCCTCTGATCTTGAGAACAATATTAAAGAATTTATTAATTCTCAAAAGATTTTCAATGCTATGGTAGAAGAAAAATTGAATAAAGTTGATGATATGTCTAGGAACATGGATAGAATTGCTCATTATGTGGAAACTCTTAAAATTAAAATTTTGCCACCCAAGCATGATATTAATGAGTCTATTAAAGCTATCTATGTCTCCATTAATGAGAGTAAAGAGAGAACCGCTAAGTTGAGAGCTAAGCGAGAATTATTAGAAAAAGCTATTCCACCCGGTTTTTACCGTAATAATGATGAGGATATTAAAATGATTGGTGTCTCACCTATTGAATCTTTATTTAGTAATATAAAACTTGATGAAAAAGGTACTGGAGATGAGTCAACTTTAGCTAGATGGCGTCCCAATTGTTCGGAGGGTGATGATCTTAATGATAAAAATGATAAAAGTTGGTTTGGAGAGGTCAAGACTTTAAATAGTGAGGTGCCCACTACTTTGGATTACAAGGACTTTAATTACGAAAGTTGCTCTTTAATTGAATGTATTTCCTTGTTGCAATCCATGATAAATTCACCTAATGCCTATGAACAAAATAAAGCTTTTACTAAACATATTGTAGAAGCTATGATAAAAGCTCATGAAGAAAAGCTAGAGTTGGAAGTTTCAATACCAAGAAAATTGCATGATGAATGGGAACCTACTATTAAATTGAAAATTAAAGATTATGAATGTAATGCCTTGTGTGATCTAGGTGCTAGCGTCTCTACCATACCAAAATCTTTATGTGACGTGCTAGGTCTCACTGATATGGATGCTTGTTCCCTTAATTTACATTTAGCGGATTCAACTATTAAGAAACCATTGGGTAGAATAAATGATGTGTTTATTCTTTCTAATATAAATTATGTACCCGTGGATTTTATTGTGCTTGATATTGAATGCAATTTGTCTTGTCCTATAATACTTGGCAGGCCTTTTCGACGAACTATAGGTGCTATTATTGATATGAAAGAAGGTAATATAAGATTCCAATTTCCATTAAAGAAAGGGATGGAACACTTACCTAGAAAGAGAATTAAGCCACCATATGAATCCATTATGAGGGCCACCTATGTAATTAATTTGAAGGATGATAATACTTGAAACAATGTATTATGCCTAGCTGGGGGCATAAAACAATAGCGCTTGTTGGGAGCCAACCCAATATTTATATTTATTGCAACTTTTATTTTTCTTGTGTCACACAAATTTAGCTTATGTTATTATTGTGTTTTTATCTTTTAATTAGTGTTTGTGCCAAGTAATGCCTTTAGGATGATTTGGATGATAGTATACTTGATGTTGTTTGAAAAACAGAAAGTTTTGCACCCAGTTCTGGAATTTCTATTCTCTACTGGAACGTGATAAAATCCTGAATTTTTTACACAGTATTGGTATATGAATTTTTTACGTTTTCCTAACTTTTCAGAATTTTTGGAGTTACATAAGTATTATTTTTATTCAGATCTTTACAGACTGTTCTGTTTTAGACAGATTCTGTTTTCTATTGCATAGTTCACTTATTTTAATGATGCTATGGATTATATCGGGGGGTATAAGTCATGGAGAAGGTAGAGTACAGTAGCATTATGCAAGAATTAAATATTAATCAATTTATAACAGTACCTAAAGTTTAAGATTTGTTTGTTATACTAACGGATCTCACGAGGTTGTTGTTGAGTTTTGTGTGCTGAAGTTTTCAAGTTTTGGGTGAGATCACGATGGATGAAGGAATAAGGAGCGGCAAGACCCTAAGCTTGGGGATGCCCAAGGCACCCCAAGGTAATATTCAAGGAAGACCCAAGCGTCTAAGCTTGGGGATGCCCCGGATGGCATCCCCTCTTTCGTCTACAATCTATCGGTATATCACTTGGAGCTATATTTTTATTCATCACATGATATGAATTTTGCTTGGAGCATCGTGTGCTATAGTTTTCTTTTCTTTATTTGATTTTTAGTTTGCCACAATCATCTTTTGCTGAACAAACCTTTTTGAGAGGGACACACATTTATCGTGATTTGTTAGAATACTCTATGTGCTTCACTTATATCTTTTGAGCTAGGCAGTTGCTCTAGTGCTTCACTTATATCTTTTAGAGCACGGTGGTGGTTATATTTTAAAGAAATAGTTGCACTCTCATGCTTCACTTAAATCATTTTGACAGTCTAATAAATAGTGATGGCAATTTGCACGGGTTATACGATTAATCCATAAAGGATAGGTATTCAAGAGGGATATAATAAAAACTTTCATGTAGATCACTGAATATGATAAGTTTGATTCCTTGCAATAGTTATGCGATATTAAGATGGTAATATGTGGATGTACTAGTGAATGATTGTGGTTTAGTAAGAATATTGGTGTTAAGGTTTGTGATTCCCGAAGCATGCACGTATAGTCCCTAGTTATGTGATGAAGTTGGAGCATGATTTATTATTGAGTGTCTACCTTATGAGTTCGGTCGGGGACGAGCGATGGTCTTTTCCTACCAATCTATCCCCCTAGGGGCATGCGAGTAGTACCTTGCTTCGAGGGCTAATAGACTTTTGCAATAAGTATGTGAGTACTTTATGACTAATGTGAGTCCATGGATTATACGCACTCTTACCTTTCCGCAATTTGCTAGCCTCTTCGGTACCGTGCATTGCCCTTTCTCGCCTCGAGAGTTGGTGCAAACTTCGTCGGTGCATCCAAACCCCGTGATATGATACGCTCTATCACACATAAGCCTCCTTATATCTTCCCCAAAACAACCACCATACCTACCTATTATGGCATTTCCATAGCCATTCCGAGATATATTGCCATACAACTTCCAACGTTCCGTTTATATGACACACATCTTCATTGTCATATTGCTTTGCATGATCATATAGCTGACATAGTATTTATGGCTCAGCCACCGTTCATTATTTTTTATACATGTTATGCTAGATCATTGCACATCCTGGTACACTGCCAGAGGCATTCATATAGGGTCATATTGTTCTAGTATCGAGTTGTAAGTAAATAAAAGTGTGATGATCATCATTATTAGAGCATTGCCCCAGTGAGGAAAGGATGATGGAGACTGTGATTCCCCCACAAGTCGGGATGAGACTCCGGACGAAAAAAAAGAGGCCAAAAAGAGCCCACAAAAAAATGAGAGAAAAAGAGAGAAGGTGCAATGTTACTACCCTTTTCCACACTTGTGCTTCAGAGTAGCACCATGTTTTTCATATAGAGAGTCTCCTGAGTTGTCACTTTCATATACTAGTGGGAGTTTTTCATTATTGAACTTGGCTTGTATATTCCGATGATGGGCTTACTCAAATGCCCGAGGTCTTCATGAGCAAGCAAGTTGGATGCACACTCACTTAGTTTCAGTTTGAGATTTCATGCACTTATAGCTCTTAGTGCATCCGTTGCATGGCAATCCCTACTCCTCGCATTGATATCAATTGATGGGCATCTCCATAGCCCGTTGATTAGCCGCGTCGATGCGAGACTATCTTCCTCTTTTTGACTTCCCCTTATTGATCCCTATTATCACATTCTATTCCACCCATAGTGCTATGTCCATGGCTTGCGCTCATGTATTGCATGGGAGTTGAAAAAGCTGAAGCGCATTAAAAAGTATGATCCAATTGCTCGGCTTGTCATCGGAGTAGTTCACGATTAATACTTTGTGTTAGGAAGACTAAGAATGACGGGCTATATGATTTTGTAGGGATAGCGTTCTTTAGCATTTTTATTTTGAAAGGCATGATTGTTTGTGGGTATGCCTGAGTATTGATCTCTTTATATCAAATTATAGACTATTGCTTTGAATCACTCGTTTCTTAATATTTATACCGTAAAAGAGATTACATGATAAACATGTTAGGCAGCATTCCACATCAAAAATTCTGTTTTTATCATTTACCTACTCGAGGACGAGCAGGAATTAAGCTTGGGGATGCTGATACGTCTCCAATGTATCTATAATTTTTGATTGTTCCATGCTATTATAGTATCAATCTTGGATGTTTTATATGCAATTATATGTCATTTTATATCATTTTTGGGAACTAACCTATTAACCTAGTGCCCAGTGCGATTTGCTGTTTTCTTCTTGTTTTTTGTTTTTCAGGAAATCAGTATCAAACTTTTTGATGATTTTTTTCTGGACAAAAGAGACCCTAGAAGCTTCGGGGGAGGGCCAGAAGACCTACGAGGAGACGACAAGGCAACAGGGCGCGCCCAGGGGGGATGTCCGCGCCCTGTTACCTTGTGCGCCCCACGTAGCTCCTTTTGACCTAATTCCACTTCTATAAATACTCAAATATTGGGAAACCAATAGAGAGCCCCATGAAATAACTTTTCCGCCGCCGCAAGCTTCTATTCTTCCGCGATTCCATCTGGAGGCCTTTTCCGGCACCCTGCCGGAGGGGGAATCGATCACGGAGGGCTTCTACATCAACCTTGCTGCCCTACCGATGATGTGTGAGTAGTTCATCACAGACCTACGGGTCCATAGCTAGTAGCTATATGGCTTCTTCTCTCTCTTTGATCTTCAATACAATGTTCTCCTCGATCTTCTTGGAGTTCTATTCGATGTAATCTTCTTTTGCGGTGTGTTTGTTGGGATCCGATGAATTGTGGGTTTATGATCTGAATATTCATGAGAACTAATTGAGTCTTTTCTGAACTTTATTATGCATGATTTTTATAGCTTTGTATTTCTCTCCGATCTATCCGTTTGGTTTGGCCAACTAGATTGATTTATCTTCAGCGGGAGAGGTGCTTTGTAATGGGTTCAATCTTGCGATGTTCTATATCCCAGTGATAGAAAGGGACAAGACACATATTTGTATTGTTGCCATTAAGGGTAAAACAATGGGGTTTATTCATATTGATTGGGTTTACTTTGTCTACATCATGTCATCTTGCTTAAGGCGTTACTCTGTTTTCATTAACTTAATACCCTAGATGCATGCTGGATAGCGGTCGATGGGTGGAGTAATAGTAGTAGATGCAGGCAGGAGTCGGTCTACTTGTCTCAGACGTGATGCCTATATACATAATCATTGCCATGAATCCATCATAACTATGCGCTTTTCTATCAATTGCCTAACAGTAATTTGTCTACCCACCGTATGCTATGTGTTCGAGAGAGAAGCCTCTAGTGAAAACTATGGCTCCCGGGTCTACTTTAATCATAAAAAGAAAACCTAAATATATTTGATGCAATTTTCTTTTGCAATTTATCTATCTACCACTACGAGATTTTATCCTTGCAAGTAACGAGTTCAAGGGGATTGACGACCCTCTTGCCGCGTTGGGTGCAATTATTTGCTTTTGTTGTGTAGGTGCTGTTCACGAGGCTTTGCATGATTCTCCTACTGGATTGATACCTTGGTTCTCACTGAGGGAAAAATCTTATCTCTACTGTGTTGCATCTCCTCTCCTCTTCGGGGAAAATCCCAACGCAGCTCACAAGTAGCAGGCCCTCCTCCATCCTTTGTGCCCAACTGCCCAGGCCGTGGAGGGTTACAGAAGCACCCCAGTCTCCCGGAGGTCGGCAAGCACCCACCTTTGATGCCAGTCTGCTAAAACAGAGTGTCGCCCAAGCTCTGGAAAAATGGGGTTCTTCACTCCATCCGCGAGAATAAATGACACACATCCGGAAATCTGATCCCCTGTGGGCAGGTGCATCGAAAAAATGGCGAAAAGCTGCAGCGACGGCATCACCCAGACAAATGCCTCACACAGATGGGCAAACAATGCCAGGATCAAGACCGCATTTGGGCGAAGGTGGAGCATTTGAACTTGGTAGTACTCCAGGACCGCGCGGAAGAAGGCAGAAAATGGGGGCACCAAACCAGCGGCGAGAAAGACGACGAAGATGGGCGCATCGGTGACATCCGTCTCCCTCGCGCCGGCCACTTTGAGTCGAGTGGGCCCCCACTCGTTGTTCTCCCCGCCGACGAGGTGACGAACCTTGTCAAGCCCTTCAGCGTTCACTATCCTCGAGCGGGGCAGAACCTGTGGTGGAGGATCTAGGCGATGTGGTACTTCGCTCCGTCCTCTCTTCGCCATCGTGGTCTTCCTCCGCGGTGCCATAGGAGCAGTAAGAAGGCGTTCTTTTTGGGGACAAGAGGCAAGAAGTGGGTTTCACAGCCAGTTTGGTGCCCGGATTTATGTTCGACGGATGCAAGGGCTGAAACCGCTCGTCAATCGAGGAACCGCTGCCTCTTACCACTCGCCCCGGTCAGGGAATCATGAAACAAAAATCGAGGGGATGCCCACGCATGCTGACGGTTCGGCTCATCGCCGTAGTGATGGTGTGCGAGGCAGAGACGGGGATAGAGAATCGCCGCATTAAAAGCCGACGACACGTGTGGGATCCTCTCTGGTCTTTGGGCGCATTTCTCCTTCTTCGTATGACACCAAGGTTACGATCGTAGAATGAGCCCCGGGGCTACTGTCGGACCAACGGATTATGGGGTATCCAGGCCCGGACGACCGGGAGGGCCCACAGAGGTGCCTTGGTGAGCAAGGAGAAGATGTTTTGACAAATAGGAGTTCCAGGAGTCAGCCTGGGACGACTCACCTCCCGGGAAGGCTTCGCGGGAAGCCATCTAAAACACCCCACACGTTGGGTAGAGGAGGCGTTCGACCCGATGGTATAAAGGTGGGTTGTACCTACTAAAGAAGCGTGGAGCAGAAGTGATAAGGTTTGACTTTAGAGGCCAGCCGGAGATGTCTTGTCCCTCGATGGTCATCAACAGTGTTGCGGGATGGCTCGCTTGAGCACGCAACTGGGCTGCACTATAGCGGGCTACGATGCGTAGGGAGTACCTTCGGTGGACAAAGGCGAGGGGAGAGATTCTTCCTCTCCTCGGCCTCCTCTAATCTCCCTCCCCGTAGTATAAATAGAGGGGGATGGGAACCGCGCCAGAGGCCAATCTTTTCACCTTGTGACGGTGTCCTGGACTAGGGGTTCCCGGCCTAGCCGGTCTAGTCCATGGGCCGGACTGACGGCCCGTTGAAGAATAAGGACTCCAGAGGCCATTGATCTGTGGTGCAAGCATATCGGGCCGTACTGAGGACTTGGCATGTACTCCAAGTATATTCATTAGATTCGGCATGTAACCCCTAGATGGCAACCGACCATGTGTAACCCTAGATACCTCTGGTGCCTATATAAGCGAGAGGGTTTAGTCCGTAGAGGCATATTCACATTCATCATCACCCCTAGGGTTTAGACCATAGCTTACGATCTCGAGGTAGATCAACTCTGTACTTTGATACACTCATAATATAAGCAAGAGCAGGACGTAGGGTTTTACCTCCTTAAAGAGGGCCCGAACCTGGGTAAAACATCGTGTCCCTTGTCTCTTGTTACCAATCGATCCGATGTCACAGCTCGGGCCCCCCTACCCGATGTCTTCCGGTTTTGACACCGACATTGGTGCTTTCATTGAGAGCTCGCTGTGCGATCGCTTTGGATTGATGGCTCGCTTGTAGATTGATAGCAGCATTCGCTGCGGTGACATCTTAGTCCCTGACTAGCTTTTTGCCTTCGGCAGCATCGTGCTGCACGCTGATCCGACCGGCCACCTGGGCCGTGTCGAGAACTTTGTCCCGAACCAGGTCGTCATGTTAGGAAGTCTGGAGTACATCATGGACGCCCGAGGTGATCTCGTCCTTTCGGGACAGATCTCAGATCGACTCAACGATCCCTCCGGCGCAGGAACCCCGGAGCACGTTTCCGACCTGATCCCCGGATCCGACCTCCCGATGGAACCAACCCCGGAGATAGATCCGGTGGTTGCGACGTCTGATCTAACCCCTGCCTCCTTAGATGGCAACCTCGAGTCGAACCCTTCTTCGGACCAGGCAACAGCCTCTGAGATGGCTTCTCTCCCCGTCGACCAGGGGTTGGCCCTGGATAATCAAGATGGCGGGTCCACGTCAAGCGGCCCGAACGAGCTGTTTCAGATCAGCCCGGCTTATAGCCAGGTCCTGGAGACCGAGGAGCTTTCGCAGATAAACAAGGTGCTGGATCGAATCCCAAATCTGGTGATCTCGTCTGTAGTCTACGATCAGATCGGATGTAGAGCCGATGATCGGGAAATTTTTATCCCACCCACCACCCACCTAGTCGACACGGTCGAAGACTTGACCGATACGCTAGACTACGGCTCCGACGAAGCCACTGACATGGAGGAAGACACTGGAGCAAACCCATCCGCGGCCATACCCCGTACAGGGAATTGGGCCGCAACTTCTACTTATGACGTTTACATGGTCGACACCCCTAAGGACGACTGCAAAGAGAGACCTAAGCGTCATCGCCCTAAGAGGCGGACGAAGGGCAGCAATGGAAGCAGGAGTACGACCAACACCACGGGCGCCGCCGATAACGGTGCTGCCCCCGACGCCACCGAGAACCTAGGCGAGGAAAATCAAGCCTCACCCGCTGAACAAGATGGGCCCGCAGGGACGCCGATGGAGGACGATCCCAAAGACAAAGACGCCTATGATGACGGGTCGGACAGGGATTACCTCCCCGAATTCGAGGACAACCTTAGCCTCGGACCCATGGACTTTGTCGTACCCATAAACCCATCCGAACAAGCACGATTCCAACGGCGGTTAATCGCAACTGCGCGTAGCATGAAGAAGCAGCAGCAAGAGCTGCACACTCACGAAAACGCGCTCAACGACAAATGGGTAAAAGTCCTTGCGGCCGAAGCAGAGCTCGAGACCCGACATACGGCTACCAAATCGTTCCCGAAATGGCGGCTACTACCCGACTTTGATGATGAGGCAGCGGATGACGAGCTGCTCACGCACGGCCACACAGGCCATGCCGACTGACGGTGTCCTGGACTAGGGGGTACTCACCACATCGTCTCCCGACCAGGTGGGTTGAGCCGAGGACCCCCATGGCGGTTCACTAATGGGCCACTTCGGGCAGCCCATGACGCATACAAGGAAGACTCTACAAGACTTGGTGCACAAGCCGAAGACTCTCCTAAACCGTAGGCCTCCGGTACATTATATAAACCGAGGCCAGGCTAGTCAATAGATGATCTCATATTCATTAGAACAATCTCGTGGTAGATACATGTACTCTGTACTACACCCCATATGAATACAATGAAAAGCAGGACGTAGGGTATTATCTCTTCGAGAGAGCCCGAACCTGGGTAAAATCCTGTGTCCATGTTACCATCGCTCCAAGACGCCTGGTTTAGGACCCCTACTACGAGATATGCCGGATTTAGAACCAACATTGGTGCTTTCATTGAGAGCCTGCTGGGTAGTCGCCGCGGTGCGATGGGAATTCAGATCGGCTCCACCGCGATCTACACGTCGGAACCGAGCAACATCGTCAGCGTCGGCATCTTCGTCGCCGACCCGACTGGTCACCTTGGCTGGACCGAGGACTAGGCTTCTCTTCGGATCGTCAAGTTCGGACAGATGTCTTCGTCATCATCAACTCCGATCTCATCTGGGATCATGGAAAAATCGTCGATGCTGCTCGGGGGCTCAACGTCAACATTGCCCTCGTGCGATCATGCAGTTTTTTCTGGACAGCAGATTCGTGTTCGCCGTCCCCGTCTCCTCGGGCGTCGTTTTGATGATTCCTTCAGTGGAATTGCGCGGAATTGAACCTACAAGAACCCTGTAAAATTTCATCGTGTTCCGATGAAGGAATCTCCGGCCATCTCCGATATACCGGAGCCCTGTCGAATCTGGACGGGAATCTGGATGAGTTTGAGGCGAGGTCTCCAACGGCTAGCTCGGAGATCCTTTGGAAGATCCAACCGTTGATCGGCTGCGGAATTCCTATATCTACCATCCCTCAAAATTTCAGCTCGATCCGACCGTTCAAACTCCAGGAACAGCCCGAGGAGTGCGGCAATTTTCGGATCTGTTTTCTACGCGAAAACGAATCTGACCCGAGTTCATCTTTTTCATGAACAGAGTATCGGACATCCTTTTTGAAGGGAAATTTTTATATAAGGTATTGTGTTTTGTCCTCAAACACGTGCCCACAAATTTTAAGCCTTTTCCGAGGCGATCTTCGTCGTCGCGCCGGTGTCAAACCAGCCCGGCCACGTTGCTCCATGGCTGCTGACCTGCGCCTGCATCGACTGCGCCGTCGCTTCATCGAGCCGACGACAACCACCTCGGATCATCACCTCGGTGAGCCGACCAAGAGTTCGGCACCGCTCTCCCTAATGATCGTCAAGATAACATCGTCACCTTACGGATTGCACGGGTCGGGCGCGCCAGCATCGCCGCGCGGTCACCTCTCAAGCCGGCATTGACCGCGTCACAAAGTTTCGACCTGCGTCGGCATCGCCGCGCCGTTGCTTCTTCGAGCCGATGTCCACCTCGCCGACCTGCTTCGACACCTCGGCTGGCATGGGGGTTGCAACGTCACCTTACCGACCTGTTCCGACACCTCGGCTAGACCGGGGACTTCGCCATCTCTTCATCAATCTACTCCGGGGACTTCGGCGTCATCAGCCGATCAGCTTCGTCACCTCGGCTGGCCCGGGGGCTTCGCCTCGCCACATCGACCGTGTCGCGTCGCTGCTTCATCCAGCTGAGCTCTTCACTCGGCCACCTCGGGCTTGGGGGCTGGGACCTCGGTCAAGCCGAGGACTATGCGTCCTCATCCCGCCACAAGCCCGCACCACATCATCAACGCCGAGCACATTAACCAGCTAAGTCGCTTTCATGCTTAAATTTTCTAAATTCTTAATTTTTTGTTTGGTTCGACCAAGCATTATATTAATATTAAAATCTGTTTGTTAAAAACGAGGTTCGTTAAAAACCGCTTCTTTTTCCCATGTCAACCAGGGGCTCTTAAATTTGTATGAGCCGTTTTATAATAAGTATTTTTTCTTCTAAGTCGTTGCAAAGTCTTTTTTCTAACACTCCGTTTTCAACTCGAGTGTATGGTCAATAGCCGGATAGCCTGGTTTCTCTCTAAAGCCGCTCGAGTTTAGTTTGCTAAATTGGCCTCTGAGAAGCATTCCGCCTTCGGGATATGGAGGTTGAAGCCGAAGGCTGACCTACTTGAAGTTTAGAGATCAGATGTGTCATGTTAAAGCACGACGGAAGGAAAATTTTATTTTAAGACCAATTTTCGGATTGGCACCAAAAAACTTGATTTAGTTTGGACATCAAGTTTTTACATAAGTTTTTTTGGCTTTTCAAGCTTATGGCACTTTTAAGCTATTTGTATGTTTTTCTTTCAGGAGGCGGGACATCCTCATGAACGAGGTGCCATGCGTAATAATTCAGCTCGGGAGATCTTTTCCGACCCGCAGCTCGGTATCTTTCTTGCCGACCTACACCTCGGCGTTGGCGGAACGCACATGACATCTGGACTAGTTCCCGAGGAGATTCGATCCTCATGTTGGTCGGCTGCACCCAACCTGAGTCTCGGGGGATATTGCGTGTCTCCAGCATAACTCTCGCGGTGCAACGTCGGATGCCTTTAAAGCATCGGCAATATCAACGGGGGGCTGCGACTAGAGCCGAACCCACCAAAAGCCAAGGTACTCCGAGGAGTCCTCGGCAAAATGTTCTCGGATATTGCTTTATATGCATCAGTTTCGAATTGTGTCTTCGGTCAATAGTTGGGTTGCCCGGCTCCTGTGCTTGCCTCCTACGTTCCGCTTTGTTCGGCTAGGTGTGCAAAGGGAGAACCACTGCGATTGTACTTCCGATTTAACTGGTCGAGTACCTCAGTGGAGAAAGCCGAAAACTAACTGTCACAATAAGCGCAAACTGGTCAGCAATCCGATGACTGTGTCAAACTATAGATCGATAGAGGTTACCCCGTGGGCCTTTCATAAAATTGGCCGAAGTGTTAATGGCTTGACCTCGGCTAACGCCGAACACTAACCGGGGGCTAGTAACTGGCCTCCCAACTTTAAGCTCCTATGACTAAGTGAAAGTTATAAAGCCTGGATATCTAATTGCCTCGTTTCCGCTAACACAACCGCCTCCGGGCACCGAGACATCGGCTAAGGGTTATCTTGTTACTGCGGAAACACCCTGCGTAGCATCTACAAAGGGGTAGAAGCCGACGATGGGCCACTCTCAAATGATAAACGGTCACAAAGGAGTCAAAATAGCATATAGCATAAAAGCGTTTGTATTCAATATACAAGTGCTGCCTTTCGTAATCATCGTTATAAAGCCATAAATATGCATCAATTTGACTTAAGATTTTGGCCAAGCTGGGTTGCCTGGCTCCCGTGCTTACCCCTTACGTTCCCGATTGTTCGGCTAGGGGGTAAAGGGAGCACCTCTGTGATTGTTACTTCCGGGTCATCCGGGCTAGTACCTCAGACTGGGTGAAGCCGAAAGCTAGCCATCTTAAGAATATAATTGGTCGGCAACGACGGAAGTGAAAATTTTGGTTCATTAAAGACCACAGAGTTTGGGAACTTTTCCCAAACTAAATCCTCAATATTTTCCTCCCACATTGATCGGAGTTGAGGTTTCACGATCATGGTCAACATGATAGCCTGGGAAAAGGAACTTATAAAGGAACTATTTTTCCCAGAAGATGTTTCTTACGTTAAATAGTAATATAACATATCTCTCCGCATACCTTTGTTTATAAAACCGTATGGCCGGATTGCCTTGTTTTTCGTAAATCTTTGCCCTTATAAAGGCTTTATAAAGTTGGAAAACACTCCTTGGCTACTGGCCGAGGAGGTTGAAGCCGATGGTCGGTCAACAAAGTTTTGTACAATGCGGATCCGAGCATTAATGATGTAAAGTACTTGGATATGTAGAATCATTACACATAAATTGTGATTAAAGTCAATTTACCCCGGATATCGATCCTTAATTCGGCCACCCTTGCCCAAATTAAGGCTCGGGGGCTACTGGGCTTCGCGCTTCTCAAATTAAAAGCAATTAAAGAGGTACATCGATCCCCTGATCTGGTGTTGCCACCCGACCAGTGGCTCGGGGGCTACTGCATTGCCTATTCAATGCAATCAATTTAAAAAGTGGAAAATAGTTTTCGAGGAGATTACGATCCTCGGGTTGGTCGGCCGCACCCAACCTGAGTCTCGAGGACTATGCACACCGTGTTTCCATTCCTAAGTATGCTGCCGAGCAAGGAGCTGATCCTCAGGCCGATTTCGTGAATCGACCTGAGTCTCAGGGGCTACGGGGTCAGCGGTTTTATTTCATCCTTCAGGTGCATCTCGGATTTTGGGCCGACACACACCTTGAGGGCTACTGGCTATACATCTCGGCAGAGAATAAATTGCACCAATCGAAAATATATCCATAAAAAATCAGCCCAAGCCCGAGGTGGTGCATCACCTCGGAAGCAGTCCGGCGTAAAGCTCGGATGCAAGTGGCTGGCTCCATAGAGGGCATTTCCGGCATTAAGCTCGGCTGAACTTCTTCAACTTTTTTCAATACCGAGGTACCTCGGATACAGACCGGCGTTGGAGCTTGGCTGCAAAAAGGTACCTCGGATGCAGACCGGCGTTGGAGCTCAGCTGCAAGAAGACACCTCGGATGCAGTCCGGCACTGGAGCTCTGATGCAAAGAGGACACCGCCGCGCTGGAAACACTTCGAACCCAAGATGTGGCGTAAAAAATAACAAGGCATTGATAAAGGCCGAGAACTTAAAGGACTCCTCGGATACGTGACGTATGAACTCTTCGGATACACCTCGGAGATCCTCAAGATCGGAGATGGGAAGATTTGTTGAACCAGTTTTCAAGACCGACGACCGAAGACGAAGAACAGTTCGGAAGAACCGAGGAGCGTCCCCAACTTGAAGACCGGTTCAGGGGGCTACTGACGGTGTCCTGGACTAGGGGGTACTCACCACATCGTCTCCCGACCAGGTGGGTTGAGCCGAGGACCCCCATGGCGGTTCACTAATAGGCCACTTCGGGCAGCCCATGACGCATACAAGGAAGACTCTACAAGACTTGGTGCACAAGCCGAAGACTCTCCAAAACCCTAGGCCTCCGGTACATTATATAAACCGAGGCCAGGCTAGTCAATAGATGATCTCATATTCATTAGAACAATCTCGTGGTAGATACATGTACTCTGTACTACACCCCATATGAATACAATGAAAAGCAGGACATAGGGTATTATCTCTTCGAGAGAGCCCCAACCTGGGTAAAATCCTGTGTCCATGTTACCATCGCTCCAAGACGCCTAGCTTAGGACCCCTACTACGAGATATGCTGGATTTAGAACCGACACCGACCGCCCCCTAGAGGGCAAGATCGGCTAGCAGGGGAAAATAAGGAGGCCCCCGCAAAAACCCACCCTCATGGCAAGAGCGCGACCGAACATCCCGAGCCCTTCGATCTGCGCGATAAGATACAGGCCAACAAAGCCCCTTCTCGATCCATCTATGGAATAAGGGAACGCACACCTGCCGGCCTGGAGGGCTACGACGCCTGGTTAGACAGGCATGAAAGAGCTCGAGAGCAGACACGGGCTAGGGCGACAGCCAATGCCCGACAAGACGCGGGTCAATATCGAGTGCATGCACATCCAGTATGTTTCACACACGAGGTCATGGAGCATCAGTTCCCAGAAGGTTTTAAACCCATAAATATCAATCAATATGATGGAACGACTGACCCAGCTGTCTGGATTGAAGATTTCCTTCTCCATATCCACATGGCCCGAGGTGATGATCTCCATGCCATAAAATACCTGCCACTCAAACTTAAAGGACTGTCCAGGCACTGGCTCCACAACCTCCCTAGAAATTCTATCGAAAGCTGGGAGGAGCTCAAGGAGGCCTTTAGGGCAAACTTCTAGGGCACCTATGTTCGGCCCCCGGATGCCGACGACCTTAGCCAGCTCGGAAATTCTGGAACCGGTTCTTAACTAAAAAGAACCAGATTGTCGATTTCCCCGACGCCGAGGCCATTGCTGCATTTAAGCACAACATTCGAGATGAATGGCTTGTCCGACAGCTCGGACAGGATAAGCCGAGAACCATGGTGGCTCTTACCTCTTTAATGACCCGCTTTTGCGTGGGCGAGGATAGCTGGCTGGCCCGTAGTTCTCACAGGAGCAACTCCGGCACCTCGGAGGCACGCGACGGGAACGGCAAATCCAGGCGCAACAGAAACAAGCGCCGGAATAAAAACAATGACAGTGACGCCGAGGACCCAGCAGTCAATGCATGGTTCAATAGCTCACGGGCCGGACCCGAGAAGAGGCCCTTTAAAGGGAACAAGGATGGCCCAAGCGCCCTGGACAAAATACTTGACAGGTCTTGCCAAATTCATGGCACCTCGGATAAACCCGCCAACCACACGAATCATAACTGTTGGGTGTTCAAGCAGGCCGTTAAAGCAGTTGCCGAGGAACCAAGCAGGAGCCAGTCTCGGAGCGATGACGAGGATGAACCTCGCATGCCAATTAGCGGTGGCCAAAAGCAGTCTCCTTCCGATGTCAAGAACGTGAATATGATCTATGTCACGCATATTCCTAAGAAGGAACGGAAACGAGCACTTCGGGACGTCTACGCCTTAGAGCCTATAGCCCCAAAGTACAACCCATGGTCGGCTTGTCCGATCACTTTTGATAAAAAGGACCACCCGACCAGTATCCGTCATGGTGGGTCGAAGGCTTTGGTCCTAGACCCCATTGTCAACGGATTCCACTTAACCCGCATCCTTATGGACGACGGAAGCAGTCTGAACCTGATCTACGCCGACACGGTCAGAAAAATGGGTATCGATTCGTCACGAATCAAACCCAATAACACCACATTCAAGGGTGTCATACCCGGCGTGGAGGCTCAATGCACCGGCACGGTAACGCTGGAGGTGGTCTTCGGCTCGCCCGAGAACTTCCGAAGTGAGGACTTGATTTTCGATATAGTCCCCTTCCGTAGCGGCTACCACGCGTTGCTCGGCCGTACTGCGTTTGCCCACTTCAATGCAGTGCCGCACTATGCTTACCTAAAGCTTAAGATGTTGGGGTCCCACGACGTCATTACCATTAACGGTAATACAGAGACCCCCCTCCGCACAGAGGAGCAGACAGCGGCCTTCGTAGCTGATTTCCAGGCGGCCGATGTAGCTACCCGACGCACAACTCGACAGGCTCTACCAAGCTCTTCAAAACAAGTACGTACCATCACCTCGGCCCCTGGCCAAACCCGTGTCAATCCCAAATAGGGGCGCGCACTTCCCAGTTCCCCTCTTCTAGTAGCAGACTACGCACCTCTAGTACATAATTTCGCACTTAAAATTCCATGGGAGACTGGGGAGCATAAATTGATAAAAATGGGTGTGCTATCTCGGAAAATCCGAGCACCCGCAACCTGGTTATCTCTTCGGCAACATAAAGGCCAACCAGGAAGTACATCTTGGCAGCGTAAAACTGCCACACTCCGGCGACAGCCTCGTCAGGGGCCCCGCTTCTCAGATGTGTTCCGCATGGTCAAGGCGGAGTAGCCGACAGTATTCACCAACCTTGGATTAGACAAGGACTAGCTGCTCAACAGCACGAAGGCGCAGACGTGTGGCAGGGAAGACACGGGAAAACAGCTCCCGCTTTTTAAAGCCCTGTATCAAAACCCTTCTTCTTCTTCTTCACATACTCTCTATATCGTGTAAGGTTCCTTTTTATAACAGCTCGGCATCTGTGGCTGGACCTCATGAATGAAAGAATAGACCTTTTTTCGGTCCCCGCACAAAATTACGTGTCATTTTTTTTGTCTTTGCCTTGTAGCAATGTGGAAACCATTTGAAATACGCAGATGAGTCCGGCTTTCAACCGGGGGTTTGGATATAAAATCGAGCCTATGTTTAAGTCCGATATTTATTCGGCATCACGGATATTGCATTATATGCATCAGTTTCGAATTGTGAATTTGGTCAATGATTGGGTTGCTCGACTCATGTGTTTACCTCCTACATTACACTTTGTTCATCTAGGAGCGTAAAGGGAGAACCACTGCGATTATGCTTCCAGCTCGGATGGTCAAGCGCCTCAGTGGAGAAAGCCAAAAATTGACTATCACGATAGGCGTAAACTGGTCGGCGATCCGTAGACAGTGTCGAACTAGAAACCATTAGTGGTTACGCCGTGTTAAACAAAGGATTCTTGTCATAAGAACCGAGGTGTTAAAGCGGGTGTACCTCGGCTAGTCTAGTCACCACTACACCGGGGGCTAGGTCAACTACCCCACAATTCGAACTCCTATATGACTAAGTGAAAGTTATAAAGCCGCTATGGTCTGATAGCCTCATTCCATAAATATGCAACCGCCTAAGGGCGCCGAGACGTCGGCTAAGGGTTTACGCATTTTAAGGAACACCCCGCGTAGTATCTACAAGGGGGTAGAAGCCGACGACCGGCCACTTTCAGGATTAAACACGGTCGCATAGGAATAAAAATAACACATCAGATACAAACGACTGATCAACATAATATTACTTGTTTTTATACAAAATTCTCCTCGGCATACCAAGGGACCTCTAGAACCGCAGTTCGGACTTCGCACATTGCGCCTCGGTCACCCGAGCACCTTCACGGACCTCGGACAAGAACTACTCGAGAGTCTGCTTCTTCCCCTCTCGAGGCCCTGACGCGATCTCGAGCGGTTTGATCTTTGGATAATGCGCCATTGTGGACACATATGCTCACTTTGCGCCTTCCAGGCAGGCCAAACGCTTCCAGTTCTTGACTTGGGGGCTTGCAATTCGCAGCCTGTGCACCAAGCCGAAAAGACTGGTCGGCATCGGCTCTTGCAGCCAGAGGTTGATGCAGAGATCTTCCATCACCGGCCGCGCCGTACGGAACAGCTCAGCCAGCTGCTTCATCTGATTATTCAGAAGAGGCGGATGCTCTGGCGCCTGGAATTATGCCCAGAAGGTCTTCTCCACGGACTCCTCGGGACGAGTGGCGAAGTAGGAGTCGGCGTCCGAAGCATTCCACGGAAGGTCCCTAAAGGCCTCTGAAGAATGCCAGACTTGCGTAAGACGGGCAAATCGGCTGTCAGCAAAAATGCAGCGAAGCAGGTATGGCTTACCAACGGCGATCTACTTCACTTCCTGAAGCACTTCGCGATCCGCCCTAGCCTGGGTCGTGGCCTCCTTATAGGCCAAGCTCGTTGTTTCGAGCTCGGAGGTTAGCTTGTTCTTCTCTTCCTAGAGGGTGTCACGCTGCTTGTACAACCCCTCCAGGCCTCCTTCGACCTCCATGACCCGGACCGCATGCTTCACACTGGCCTCTTTCTCCTTGGCCATCGCATCGCTGTCCTGCTTCGCCGCAGCCTTTTGTTAATCGGCTTCCTGTCGAGCTCTTTTCAGCTCGGCCCGGAGCGCTTCAAGCTCCGAGGCGGATGCTACAAACACATTAAGACATGCTTTATAGCTCAAACCAGCTGCATCATAAACTCAAAGTACAATATTAAGGTACTTAAGCTTTTGGTATTTACCTTGGGATTGCTCCATCTGCTTCTTAAGCAGATCCATGTCCTTTTCGGACCGGTCGAGCTCATGGTTCAGTTCTTCTAAATCTTTCGAGTTGGCCACTATAACTGAGGCTGAAACCTGAAAAGTGCACTGTTAGCTTCCTCGGAAGATATCGACCCCCTGGTCAGCTTTGTGTATCCGACCAGGGTCCCGGGGGCTATTGTGTATTCGCTTTATTGTACTATCTTTCCTCCCTAGGTTCCCCGAGTAAGATTTTTCACATCTAACTCTGGGCTCGGGGGCTACTGTGGTTATACATTTATGATAAGTACTTACAGTAGTACAAGTCTTCGGAAAAAATGCGTCTTACTTATCCGCTAAGGGCTATTGAATATATATAGTGCTAACAGCTCTACGCATTGACGTAATCTCAAAAGATGATTAAAGGTTACCTCAAAGCCTTCATAGAGGCCCTTGAAGGCCTCCCTTATACCGGCCTCCGCGGACCGGTAATTTTGTAATGCCGCACCCAGAAGGACGCGGTGCTCAGCGACGATGGAGGAGCCCGTTAAGGACGCCTCCATCTCTTCGGTCCATCCCATGGACGCCTGCCCTCCAGCAGGTTGGGATGGACGGGCCACCTCGATCCTCTCCGTTGAAGGAGGAGCCGCCGTCGTGGTCGGCTGCCGAGGTGGCTCTGGATCGACGGGAGCCGAGGTTGTCGGCTGCCCCAGCTCTTCCCCTCCCTTCGAGGAAAGGGTCTTCCCCGGCGCGTCTTTGGAGGCCGAGGCCGAGGCCGAGGCCATGGAGGCATCAGCGCCATCCCCCGTGGTAGGCGCGGGCGGGGATGGCTGAGAGGTCATTGATAGCCTGCAAGTGCACAGGGTTTAGTTGTAGCCTTTTCAAAGTAAGAGTATCGATCCCACAAGGAGCACAGGAATCAGGCTTTTGCCCCTTGTAGAGAATTATGTAACTTTGTGCCTACAGATAATTGTTGACTTGAAGCAGAGTGAGGGCGGATTTAAATAAGGATTGAGTAAAATGGTGACTTGTAACTGAATAACATAAAAGTAAATGAAAGACAAGGATGGTAAATAACAGTGAAACAATAGAATTAAAAAGGCATTCTCAGGGAGTCTGGAATCCCCATTGGTATGTTTCTAGTACTACTATGCATAAGCATAGCATGGAAAGGATACTTGAGCCACTGTTGACGTTTATGCTGGGCCGAGCTGGGTACAGAACACGTTCTTCTCGTGGTAGACTTCGTGCCACGCATGCCACCATCATAGTCTCCCCATGTGGGTTACAACTCATGATAATTAAGGGTTTCCCCGTGGACGCGGCCTCACTAAGGGTTCTCCGTAAATCCCTGGTCACTTGTAAAGGTTAGGAGCAGTAGTCTTTTACTGTCACCTCGAACTACCTTCACATCCTAAACCTATGCAAAGACAGTGATATACTTCGTGGCCAATATAGGAACAAATGATGAGTGGGGCCCCTTTACAACATTCACGAAGTTATTAAACCAAGCATTAAACAGAGGATCTCATATCCATAATAAATGTTTCAGATCCTACATATACCAAGGTTCATCCATATCCCCGAGAACTAGGGGTCTACTCACACATAAGAACAACAATCATCATGGTAATGGTAATAGAATACATGGGCAATTGATTCAACCAATACACCGAAGGATCCACTAGGGTTCTTGATGTTGCAGATGCGGATGATGATGGTGATGAAGGTGGTGATGATGTAGATGTTGATGATGATGCCATTCCACACGCGATGAGAGGAATCCCCTTCTTCTCCCGGTCGATCCTCCCTCCGGATGGGCCCTGGAGGCTAGGGTTCTGCCTACTAGATGAGTTTCTGGAGTCTCTGTTCGTCCCCCTCATGATCCGCTTCGACGGGGTGAAAATAGCTGATCCTCCAGAGGCGGCGACGCACCAAACGACCGCTCATGCGAGCACGCGTGGTTGCATGGAACGCCGTCATTCACTCTGGAAGCACGACGCCGGCTGTTTCTCTGGCCTTCTTGCTTGATTTTTTTATGGAAAGTGTTTATCACCTTTAATGCGTGATTCCACTGCTATTTTGAGGATTTTCTCCATTAAATGAATATTGCTCCAAAAGACGTTACCTGAGGGATTATCAACAAAAAGAAGTGCGCGAACGCGGTAAAATTCCACAAAGCCCACCTTGTAGGCACAAAATATATAGGAAAAACGTCACATAAATTGGACTCATCAGTCGCCTCCCCCAGTCCGTCATGGGCAGCAGGGGAGGGGAGTTTCTCCTTCGAGGTGCTGGGTGGAGGAAGCCCGCTCGACGACTCCTTGTCGCTAATGCGGGAGGGTTGTGGGCTGTGAAGAACGATCGATTAAATTAGATTTACGGAAGAGAGGGATAAGGGTGCATACAGCGTACATAGAAATGAAGTATAAAGGGCATATCTCCTCGGCTGGGGTCTCTCCCTGCGCGGCTCGATGAGGTCGTCTTCGGACTCAGAAGAGATGACCTCGGCTGCGGCGGGGGCTTGGCGGGGCACGGCGTCGACGGCCTTTATGAGGCACCTTCGTGTTCGGGGGGCGTCGGCCCCCGCAACGTCTTCGGACGCTGCCCTCTTCCTCTACGGGGAAGAAGTGCCTTCCTCCCCTTCATCTCCTCCCCCTTTCTCCTCCTCGTCAGAGGAAAGGGCTTGGATGTCCTCAGACTTAGCATCCGAGGAGTCTCAGATCCAAAGACCTCCCCTTTTCTTCCCCAGCTCCTTCTTCGCCTTTGCTGGAGCCTTTGGAGGCACCCCGGCCAAGAGGGCCTGTAGTTCGGGGGTCCGGTTGTCCTCGAGCAACGGCGCCGAGAACTTGATGAGCGCGAATTTTTGTCAAAAGAGACCACCTGCGCAATCGAATTGCCAGAAAAGACCCCCTCTGAGACGATTTGACAAAAAGGACCCCCTCGGCCGTGGCGGCAGGCGCGCCAGGCGACACGTGGCACCTGCCGCCACGGTGCGAGGCGGCAGCCTCTGCCGCCACGGCGTCAGGCGGCAGGCTGCCTGGAACGGGAATCGGCTCGCGCGACGGAACGGGATGGCGCTGTGGGCCCCTGCCGCTTGAGGGGCTGGCGGCAGGACTGTAGCAGCCGGGCCCGACTGCCTCAGGGGCTGGCGGCAGGTCTGTTCATTTGCTGCTGCCCACTACGCATGCGTGCACACGTCCATCCAGTACTACGATATATAATCAACTATAGCTATTCTAGTACTACTACGTGCGTATGTACGTGCGAACATGCAAGTACTACATGTACAACCGGCCACCCGTTGGCATGCAAGTACATATATGGAAATGGAAGCACGTACGCGTATAATGCAGTAGCAAGGTACCACTGCCTGCCTAAACTGGTGCTTGTAGCTACATCATTGGCGCTGGCAAGTACGTAGATGCATGGGGACCTGCCGCCAGCCCCTGAGGCGGCCGGGCCCGGCTGCTACAGTCCTGCCGCCAGCCCCTCAGGCGGCAGGGGCCCACAGCGCCAGCCCGTTCCGTCGCGCGAGCCGATTCCCGTTCCAGGCAGCCTGCCGCCTGACGCCGTGGCGGCAGGGGCTGCCGCCTCGCACCATGGCGGCAGGTGCCACGTGTCGCCTGGCGCGCCTGCCGCCACGGCCGAGGGGGTCCTTTTTGTCAAATCGTCTCAGAGGGGGTCTTTCCTGGCAATTCGGTTGCGCAGGTGGTCTCTTTCGACAAAAAATCGATGAGCGCCGCCTTGGACGCCCATTTCTAAAAACATTGGAGGAGGGTTCAAGCAAATACAAAGCAAAAAATCATTACTGAACACAGGAGATGATTGGTACCTCGGATGGGCCGCGTACGGCGGTATAGCCGCTGTCCGGCCTAGCCTCGGGAAATAAGTTCTGGGACGGCTTGAAGAGAGCCGTCCACATCCCATCAAGGTTGGTGCGGAAGAAGTTCCGCATTGTCGGTGCATCTTCGGGCTTGTAGAACCACATGGGGCTAGCCCGAAGTTGAAGTGGAAGGATGCGGCGATGTAACATCACGTCCACCACATCCGTTAACTTAAACCTCTTTTGGAGAGTCCGGATCCTCTCCTGGAGAGAGGTAACTTTGTCCGGATTGCCCCACTCCAGTCCCTGCTTCTACCAGGACACCAACTTCCTCAGAGGCATACCTGTGAAGGCGGGGGCCATGGCCTGGCCCGCGGAGAGTGTCTCGGTGATGTAGAACCACTCGCGCTGCCAGACCTTCATGGTTTCGATGAAAGTGCCCTCCAGCCACTCCGGCTTCTGGAGTTTGCTGATCATGGCGCCCCCACATTCGGCGAACTCGGCGCCGCCGCTCTTCGGCTTCACGCAGAATGTCTTCAGCCATAGGCCGAAATGAGGTTCCATGCGCAGGAACACCTCGCAGACGATGATGAAGGTGGTGAGGTGCAAAATGGAATTTGGGGCTAGATTGTGGAAATCTAGCCCGTAGAAGAAAAGAATCCCCCACATGAAAGGGTGCAGGGGGAAGCCCAGACCTTGGACGAGGTGAGGGATGAAAACGACCCGCTCCCCAGGCTTGGGAGTGGGGACGCTTTGACCAGGCTCTGGAGCCCTGCAGGCGGCGTCGACGGGGATGTACCCCGCCGTTCGGAGCTCGTCGATGGTGGCGTCGGTGACCTTGGAGGCCACCCACCTCCCCTTCAGATCCGCATCGGCCATTGGCATGGGATGCGGGAGATTGGAGGAAGCTTTAGGCTTGGAAAGGGGATTGGTGGTGAGAGAGCTTGGAGGGTTTGGGCGCTGGAGCGGCAGGAGAGCTTGGGAGGAAGATTTGTCACCCCCTGCTCTTTATAAGTCAGTAAAAAGGCGAAGCATCCCCTCCGTTGCGCCGTAAAAATCGCCACGTTTCGGCTGATCATGCCGTTGTGGCCGCATTGGGTGAAACGACTGATTGATGGTATCCCCTAAAATGCAGGGCACAATCTCTGTTTCGATGAGACGTGCCAATAAGATGGTTACCTCGAACCGCGACTCGAATAAGTAATAACTGATGTACATGATGCCACGGTTTGTGACGTGTCAGAAAAGTTGTCAGTAATTGACAGCCGAACTAATTTATGCTACTAGTCTTCGAGACTAAGCAAGCCGTGCACTTCGGACAAGCGAAGATACATTTTGGTGGCACATGGTCGGCTGGCCTCGTCTCTTGCTTAGAAGGGTGACACCATCCAATTGGGGATTAACGAACTTCAGGCAGATGCTTAGCTCGCGGCATGGTAAGGAACTTGCCTGCTAAGCCGAAGACTCTCACACCGAAGACATTTATCCGAAGAAGATTGCCATCCTCGGCTTTGAAGACAAGTTCGGGGGGCTACTGACGGTGTCCTAGACTAGGGGGTCCCGGCCTAACCGGTCTAGTCCATGGGCCGGACTGACGGCCCATTGAAGAATAAGGTCACCGGAGGCCTTTCATCTGTGGTGCAAGCATATCGGGCTGTACCGAGGACTTGGCGTGTACTCAAAATATATTCATTAGATTCGGCATGTAACCCCTAGATGGCAACCGACCATGTGTAACCCTAGATACCTCGGGTGCCTATATAAGCCAGAGGGTTTAATCCGTAGACGCAGATTCACATTCATCATCACCCTAGGGTTTAGACCACAGCTTACGATCTCGAGGTAGATCAACTCTGTACTTTGATACACCCATAATATAAGCAAGAGTAGGACGTAGGGTTTTACCTCCTTAAAGAGGGCCCGAACCTGGGTAAAACAACATGTCCCTTGTCTCTTGTTACCCATTGATCCAATCTCACAGCTAGGGCCCCCCTACCCGAGGTCTACCAGTTTTGACACCGATGCTACTTGTGAGCTGCGTTGGGATTTCCTCGAAGAGGAGAGGATGATGCAGTACAGTAGAGATAAGTATTTCCCTCAGTAAAGAACCAAGGTTATCAATCCAATAGGAGAACCACACAGATCCTCGTTAGCAGCACATACACACACAAAACAAATACTTGCACCCAAAGCGAACAAGAGGGTTGTCAATCCCCTTGGCGGTTACTTGCAAGGATTAATTCTGATAGTGATAGATAGATAAATAAATTGCAAAACAAAATAAAGGAAATAAAATTGCAGCAAGGTATTTTTGGATTTTATATATGATAGATAAATGACCCGGGGGCCATAGTTTTCACGAGAGGCTTCTCTCTCGAACACATAACATACGGTCGGTAAACAAATTACTGTTGGGTAGTTGATAGAAAAGCGCATAGTTATGACGGATTCATGGCAATGATCATGTATATATGCATCACGTCCGAGAC
Organism: Elymus sibiricus; assembly: GCA_039707655.1. NCBI lineage: Eukaryota > Viridiplantae > Streptophyta > Magnoliopsida > Poales > Poaceae > Elymus > Elymus sibiricus. Next base: position 112,150,425 of record CM077670.1, read on the forward strand.
AAGTAGACCGACTCCTGCCTGCATCTACTACTATTACTCCACCCATCGACCGCTATCCAGCATGCATCTAGGGTATTAAGTTAATGAAAACAGAGTAACGCCTTAAGCAAGATGACATGATGTAGACAAAGTAAACTCAAGCAATATGAATAAACCCCATCATTTTATCCTTAATGGAAACAATACAAATACGTGTCTTGTCCCCTACTTTGTCACTGGGATAGAGCACCGCAAGATTGAACCCATTACAAAGCACCTCTCCCATTGCAAGATAAATCAATCAAGTTGGCCAAACCAAACAGATAGATCAGAGAGAAATACAAAGCTATAACAATCAGGCATAAATAAGTTCAGAAAAGACTCAAATATTTCTCATGAATAATCTAATCATAAACCCACAATTCATCGGATCCCGACAAACACACCGCCAAAGAAGTTGACATTGGATAGAACTCCAAGAAGATTGAGGAGAGCATGGTATTGAAGATCAAAGAGAGAGAAGAAGCCATCTAGCCACTAGCTATGGACCCGTAGGTCTGTGGTAAACAACTCACACATCATCGGAAGGGCAGCAAGGTTGATGTAGAAGCCCTCTGTTATCCATTCCCCCTCCGGCAGAGTACTGGAAAAGGCCTCCAGATGGGATCGCGAAAGAACAGAAGCTTGCGGCGGCGGAAAAGTTATTTCGTGTGGCTGTCTGGTATATTGGGAATATTTGAGAATTTATAGGCTTGGAATTAGGTCAAGATGTGCCACGAGGGGCCCACAAGCCTGGGGGGCGCTCCTACCCCCCTAGGCGCACCTCCCGAGCTTGTCGCTCCATCGTGACTCCTCTGGTCTTCTCCCGAACCTTCTAGGGTCTCTCTTGGTCCAGAATAAATTAATCCAAAGTTTTTTCTTTGTTTGGACTCCGTTTGATATTGATTTTTTGAAAAGCTAAAAACACGCAAAAAACAGCAACTGGCACTGGGCACTAGGTTAATAGGTTAGTCCGAAAAAATGATATATAATTGCATATAAAACATCCAAGATTGATACTATAATAGTATGGAACAATAAAAAGTTATAGATACGTTGGAGACGTATCAAGCATCCCCAAGCTTAATTCCTGCCCGTCCTCGAGTAGGTAAATGATAAAAATAGAATTTTTGATGTGGAATGCTACCTAACATGTCTATCATGTAATCTCTTTTATGGCATATAAATTGTGAAGGGGTGAATTAACAATATGAACATAATAATATCCATGAACATAAGAAGCATAATCATTAAACTTTCAAAATATACGATCCTTAACGAGTGTTATCCCGACTCACTTTCTCATATTGGCAATGGCATGACTCTATCTTCACTGCAAATATATAAATCATGAGCACCCCGGTGTTAAACCAGGCAATTGGATCGTACTTCTAACACGCTTCAGCATTTTCAACTCTCACGCAATACATGAGCGTGAGCCATGGACATAGCACTAGGTGGAATAGAATATGGTGATAGGGATCAAATAATGGAAAGGAGAAGAAGAAAGTCTCGCATCAACTCGGCAGATCAACAGGCTATGGAGATGCCCATCAATTGATATCAATGCGAGGAGTAGGGATTGCCATGCAACGAATGCACTAATAGCTATAAGTGTATCTCAAACTTAAAACTAAGTGGGTGTGCATCCAATTTGCTTTCTCATGAAGACCTCGGGCATTTGAGGAAGCCCATCATCAGAATATACAAGCCATGTTCTATAATGAAAAATTCCCACTAGTATATGAAAGTGACAACTCAGGAGACTCTCTATATGAAAAACATGGTGCTACTCTGAAGCATAAGTGTGGAAAAGGATAATAACATTGCCCCTTCTCTCTTTTTCTCTCTTTTTTTCATTTTTTTTGCTGGGCTCTTTTTGGCCTCTCTTTTTTTTGTCCGGAGCCTCATCCCGACTTGTGGGGGAATCACAGTCTCCATCATCCTTTCCTCACCGGGACAATGCTCTAATAAAGATGATCATCACACTTTTATTTACTTACAACTCAATATTACAACTCGATACAAGAACAATATGACTCTATATGAATGCCTATGGCAGTGTACCAGGATGTGCAATGATCTAGCGTAACATGTATAAAAAATGATGAACGGTGGCTGAACCACAAATACTATGTCAGTTATATGATCATGCAAAGCAATATGACAATGATGATGTGTGTCATATAAAAAGAACGGTGGAAGTTGCATGTCAATATATCTCGGAATGGCTATGGAAATGCCATAATAGGTAGGTATGGTGGCTGTTTTGAGGAAGATATAAAGAGGCTTATGTGTGAAAGAGCGTATCATATCACGGGATTTGGATGCACCAACAAAGTTTGCGCCAACTCTCGATGTGAGAAAGGGCAAGGCACGGTACCGAAGAGGCTAGCAAATTGCGGAAAGATAGGATTGCGTATAATCCATGGACTCACATTAGTCATAAAGAACTCACATACTTATTGCAAAAGTCTATTATCCCTCGAAGCAAAGAACTAACCGCATGCCCCTAGGAGGGAGGTTGGTAGGAGTTAACCATCGCGCGCCCCCGATTGTAACAGCACTCAAGGATTTCATTTCAAACCTATAAATGCTCGAACTTCCTCACCATGCCACGACCAATACTTAGATGAGTAGTCATAACAAACTTTAATACCGATATTTCTACTAACCAATGATCATGAACCTATATCCTTTCATATTACGACATTAATAAAATTAACCACACACTTCATATTTAGTGATCTACATGAAAGTTTTTATTATATCCCTCTTGAATATCTATCATATTAGGACCAATTTCATAACCCGTGCAAATTGCCATTACTATTTATTAGACTCTCAAAAAGATTTAAGTGAAGCATGAGAGTGCAACTATTTATTCAAAATATAATCACCACCGTGCTCTAAAATATATAAGTGAAGCACTAGACCAACTGCCTAGCTCAAAAGATATAAGTGAAGCACATAGAGTATTCTATCAAATCACGATAAATGTGTGTCCCTCTCAAAAAGGGTGTGTTCAGCAAAGATGATTGTGGCAAACTAAAAAGCAAACAAAGAAAAGAAAACTATGACACAAGACGCTCCAAGTAAAACACATATCATGTGATGAATAAAAATATAGCTCCAAGTGATATACCGATAGATTGTAGACGAAAGAGGGGATGCCATCCGGGGCATCCCCAAGCTTAGACGCTTGGGTATTCCTTGAATATTACCTTGGGGTGCCTTGGGCATCCCCAAGCTTAAGGTCTTGCCACTCCTTATTCCTTCATCCATCGTGGTCTCACCCAAAACTTGAAAACTTCAGCACACAAAACTCAATAGAAACCTTGTGAGATCCGTTAGTATAACAAACAAATCTTAAACTTTAGGTACTGTTATAAATTGATTCATATTTAATATTGGCATAATGCTACTGTACTCCAACTTCCCCATGGCTTATACCCCCCGATACAATCCATAGATTCATCAAAAACAGAATCTTTCTAAAACAGAACAGTCTGTAAAGATCTATTTAAAATTTATAATTTTGTAACTCCAAAAATTCTGAAAAATTAGTACAACGTAAATAATTCATATACCAATACTATGTAAAAATTTCAGATTTTCTGACGTTCCAGTATAGATCCAAAAATCCAGCACTGGGCGCAAAACTTTCTGTTTTCAAACAGCATCAATTATACTATCATCCAAATCATCCCAAAGGCATTACTTGGCACAAACACTAACTAAAAGATAAAAACACAATCATAAATGAAGCTAAAATTGTGTTACACAAGAAAAATAAAAATTGCAATAAATATAAATATTGGGTTGCTTCCCAACAAGCGCTATTGTTTTATGCCCCTAGCTAGGCATAATGCATTGTTTCAAGTATTATCATCCTTCATTCCCAAATCCTTTTTAATAAAATCTTCCAAAAAAATTCTCAATAATTCTCTTCTTTCATGTTCTTCTTTTCTAATAGTAGGGGAACTTAGATATTTGAAGGGACATTTTTTGGTGACTTTAACATTCATAACTTCAAACTCAGAATCATCACCATAAAGATTTTCATATAAAACATGTACCTCATCATCAATAGGATCTCTAGCCATACCTTCAAACCATTCTTCACTAAATCCCTCATCAATTACCTTGGTAATCCATTCAAATTTATCACAAGCATTGTGGTACAAAGTTTTAAATACTTCAGCATAGGGAACTGTTCTCCTAATGTTTTCTCCGTAAGCAAAATAGTCCTTAGATACCAACCTACGTATAGTGTCTTCATCATGAAGAATTTCTTCTATTGGAGGATGCTCAAAATCTATTTTATAGAAAGAAAAGATGTCCCAAGCTTCTTTAATTATATAATCAAATTCATGCATAAGGATCCCGCACAGTTGAAGAATTCTTGAACAACACGTTTACCAATAATATTCCCGCTACCCACATGATAGACTTTAGTTTTGAAATTGGGTGGAGCTTTGTTCTCAAGAGGGTCATGATTAATATTGAAAGATTTAAATTTTTCCTCAAGAGATTCATTAGTACTATCCTCACTAGCACTTTCTACAATAACTTTTTCGGACTCAGACATGATAGCAATTTCAAGCAAAGCAAACTAGCAAACGAGCAAATAAAATATTTTTGTGTTTTTGTAATTTTTACGAGAAGTGGGGGAGATGAAAATGAGAGGCGAATGCAAATAAAAAGGCAAATGAAAATAAGAGCAAGTAGATGATAGTTTATGCGAAGGTACTTGATAGGTTTTGGTGATGTCTCCCCTGCAACGGCGCCAGAAATTCTTCCTTCTACTTGTGAGCTGCGTTGGGATTTCCTCGAAGAGGAGAGGATGATGCAGTACAATAGAGATATGTATTTCCCTTAGTTAAGAACCAAGGTTATCAATCCAGTAAGAGAACCACACACAACCTCGTTAGCAGCACCTACACACAAAAGCAAATACTTGCACCCAACGCGAACAAGAGGGTTGTCAATCCCCTTGGCGGTTACTTGCAAGGATTAATTCTGATAGTGATAGATAGATAAATAAATTGCAAAACAAAATAAAGGAAATAAAATTGCAGCAAGGTATTTTCAGATTTTATATATGATAGATAAATGACCCGGGGGCCATAGTTTTCACTAGAGGCTTCTCTCTCGAACACATAGGATACGGTGGGTAAACAAATTACTGTTCGGAAATTGATAGAAAAGCGCATAGTTATGATGGATTAATGGCATTGATCATGTATATAGGCATCACGTTCGACACAAGTAGACCGACTCCTGCCTGCATCTACTACTATTGTTCCACCCATCGACCGCTATCCAGCATGCATCTAGGGTATTAAGTTAATGAAAACAGAGTAACGCCTTAAGCAAGATGACATGATGTAGACAAAGTAAACTCAAGCCATATGAATAAACCCCATCATTTTATCCTTAATGGAAACAATACAAATACGTGTCTTGTCCCCTACTTTGTCACTGGGATAGAGCACCGCAAGATTGAACCCATTACAAAGCACCTCTCCCATTGCAAGATAAATCAATCTAGTTGGCCAAACCAAACGGATAGATCGGAGAGAAATACAAAGCTATAACAATCATGCATAAATAAGTTCACAAAAGACTCAAATATTTCTCATGAATAATCTGATCATAAACCCACAATTCATCGGATCCCGACAAACACACCGCAAAAGAAGATTACATCGGATAGAACTCCAAGAAGATCGAGAAGAACATGGTATTGAAGATCAAAGAGAGAGAAGAAGCCATCTAGCTACTAGCTATGGACCCGTAGGTCTGTGGTAAACTACTCACACATCATCGGAAGGGCAGCAAGGTTGATGTAGAAGCCCTCCGTGATCGATTCCCCCTCCGGCAGAGTACTGGAAAAGGCCTCCAGATGGGATCGTGGAAGAACAGAAGCTTGCGGCGGCGAAAAAGTTATTTCGTGTGGCTGTCTGGTATATTGGGAATATTTGAGAATTTATAGGCTTGGAATTAGGTCAAGATGTGCCACGAGGAGCCCACAAGCCTGGGGGGCGCTCCTACCCCCCTGGGCGTGCCTCCCGAGCTTGTCGCTCCCTCGTGATTCCTCTGGTCTTCTCCCGAACCTTCTAAGGTCTCTCTTGGTCCAGAAAAAAAAAATCCAAAGTTTTTTCTTCGTTTGGACTCCGCTGGATATTGATTTTCTGAAAAGCCAAAAACAAGCAAAAAACAACAACTGGCACTGGGCACTAGGTTAATAGGTTAGTCCCAAAAAATTATATATAATTGCATATAAAACATCCAAGATTGATACTATAATAGCATGGAACAATAAAAAATTATAGATATGTTGGAGACGTATCAACCGACACCTTGCAACAGATACATTGCTGCTCTCTCCATTGAAATACAAACAAAGCAGGAGTGGGGTATTACACCAAGAAGGTGGCCCGAACCTGGGTAGTTCTTTGTGTTCATCTGTAGTTCATCCACATATCTCATCAATGACTTAGGATCGCTGGACGTGTTCAGTCCCTGGCCAAACTCTCAAAGGGTTGTTGCTCACAACTCATATGTAGGTTCTTAGAAACCGATAGGCGACCCGAGGCGGCCCGCTGGGCTGGCTCCGCCCCTTCTTGGTAGCTACTGCTTACCACATGCAGTTCCATGGAAGCATAAGATACGATGACAAGGCGATTGTGTGGAGCACCAAGGCCTCCCTGCGAGGCAAAGTGCTTCGCTTGGCTGCTCATTCAAGGGAAGATCCTCATAGTCCATGGTCCGCTATGCCTGCTATGTCACAGTGCGCTAGAGACGGCTCACCATATGATTGCGGCCTGCCCTTTCACCTTGGAGGTATGAGAGAATACCTCATCCTCTCTGGGTGTGCCCTTTGCAGGATTGAGCATGCCCACCAATTGCAGTATACGGAAACACTTCAGGCGTAGACGAGACGAGATATCCGCCTCGGACAAAGCGACCTACATGGAAGGCGATATGTTTTCTTGTGTCTTTGTGCCTATGGAAGGAACAGAATGTGATGATCTTCAACCACAATGCTTCCTCGGCCTTGCAGGTTCATGGCAGATTCATTGATGAGGAATGAAGATAGGTTGGGCTCATTCCAATGGAAAACTTTTTTGATCTGCCTTGCTCTCCTCTCTGAACCGACGTATAGGGTATGGATCCCGGTGCCATATTAGTTTTCTTTCTCATGGATGCTACAGTAGGATTTAATTTACTTTTAATTTACTTTCAGTAGCATCATGAATGAATTCAACAATATAGCTATCACATAAAGCATTCTTTTCATGACCTACAAGTATAGGATTTTTATTACTCTCCACATAAGCAAATTTATTCTCATTCATAATAGTGGGAGTATCATATGAAACTTGAATACTATAAATTGTTTCTACATTAAAAGAGTAATGTTCAGTAAAAGGGTATTCATAATTATGACAAGTTTTATAATAATAATCATCATTACTTTTTAAATCATAAGTATCATCACAATAATCATCATAAGTAGCAACTTTGTTCTCATCATAATCAATTGAAACCTCTTCCTAAGTAGTGGATTCAACACTAAATAAAGTCATGACCTCTCCAACTCCACTTTTATCATTTTTATAAGATTGAACACCCTCCAAAATAGTGGAATAATTATTACCTAAAGTTGACACTCTTCCAAACCCACTTTCATTATTATTGCAATCATCATAGATAGGAGGCATGCTATCATCATAACAAATTTTCTCATCAAAAGTAAGGGGAATAAAAAGATCATCTTCATTAAGCATAACATCCCCAAGCTTAGGATAAACATTATTTGTAGCAAATAAATTTTCAAATTTGTCATTCCAATCAAACATAGCATCCCCAAGCTTGTGGGTTTGCATATCATTAGCATAATCACTATATTCATCAATAGTATGAATAGCACCAATAGTATAGCAATTACTATCATCATAATTTTCCAAGTTGGTGCCAAAAAGATTCTCAAGATTATAAGAAGTGTCACTATCTTCCCAATCATAATTGTCACAACAAGTAATAGGCATCACAAAATCTTCCTCAATAGTTCCTTCGGACATCGTGCCATAGGACCAAAAAACAATATCATCATCAAGTGTATCATCTTCCACAATTATTTTTGATTCATTCTCATGAGGCACAACAGTAATAGGAGCAACATTATTTGGGAGAGATACCTTTTTACCTTTGCTTCTCATTCTTTTCTTATTCTTCTTCTTCACCACATTATGTGTGGGTTCAATCAATTTTTCTGACCTTCTTATTGAAGAGATTGGTTGGGTAGGAAGCTCCTCCTCATCACCTGATTCATCATGAGAAACAATAGAAGGGTATTGGGAAATATTTTCCCTTTCATTAGTATTCTCTTCATATTCCATTGGTTTTCCCGTCTTTATATAATTGGCAAGATAAACATTCTCATTACAATTTACCACACAATACATATAAATTTCCCTTAGATCAAGCTCAAAAGTTTTCAAGGGAATTAATACTTCAAATCAATTATTTCTATTTGCCACTTCTTCATACCCCAAAAATAGAGTAAGTTCATTATAATGTTCAAGGGTGATCATGTCATCACAATATTTGAACGCAATTCGATAATAAAATTGCATGCATTGAAAATTAAGATGACCACCTTCATTGCAAAGTTCACAAGTAATGGGAAGAATGGAACATAATTCTCTAGCATAACCATCTAATATCTTAAGCAACCATTGGGTTCTTTGATATTTATGCTTCTTACAAAATCTATCATCCCTTATTGGCATGTTTTCACAAGATCTATGCTCACCATAATAATTGACATGCTTATAAGAAACCTTTTTATCATGACTAGTCCAATCATCATTAGTATCATGGATATTCAAAGAATTCATACTAACAACATTGCAATCATGCTCATCATTCAAAGATTTTATGCCAAACATTTTATTGAATTCTTCTTCTAGCACATTGGCACAATTTTCCGATCCATTGTTTTCAAGAAAAACATTATAAAGGTAAAGCATTTGAGGCAACCTCAATTCCATTTTTTTGTAGTTTTATTTTATAAACCAAACTAGTGATAAAACAAGAAACTAAAAGATTTAATTGCAAGATCTAAAGATATACCTTCAAGCACTCACCTCCCTGGCAACGCCGCCAGAAAAGAGCTTGATGTCTACTACACAACTTTTATTCTTGTAGACTATGTTGGGCCTCCAAGTGCAGAGTATTGTAGGACAGTAGCAAATTTCCTTCAAGTGGATGACCTAAGGTTTATCAATCCGTGGGAGGCGTAGGATGAAGATAGTCTCTCTCAAACAACCCTGCAATCAAATACAAGAAATCTCTTGTGTCCCCAATACACCCAATCAATGGTAAATTGTATAGGTGCACTAGTTCGGCGAAGAGATGGTGATACAAGTGTAGTATGGATAGTAGATATAGGCTTTTGTAATCTGAAAATAAAAAAATAGCAAGGTAGCAAGTGATAAAACGAAGCACAAACGGTATTGCAATGCTTGAAAACAAGGCCTAGGGTTCATACTTTCACTAGTGCAATCTCTCAACAGTGCTAACATAATTGAATCATATAACAATCCCTCAACGTGCGACAAAGAATCATTCCAAAGTTTCTATCGGAGAACGTAGGATGAAAACGTGTATCAACCTATGTGCCTAGATTACCCCAATGTCACCACGGGAATCCGCAAGTTGAATATCAAAACATACATCAAGTAACTCAATATAATACCCCATTGTCACCACGGGTATCCACATGCAAGACATACTTCAAGTGATCTCAAATACAATATTCAATCCGACATAACAAAACCTTAAAGAGCAAGACTCAATTCATCACAAGAAGATACAGTGGGAAGAAACACCATATGATCCAACTATATTAACAAAGCTCGCGGTACATCAAGATCGTGCGAAATCAAGAACACGAGAGAGAGAGAGAGAGAGAGAGAGAGAGAGAGATCAAACACATAGCTACTGGTACATACCCTCAGCCTCGAGGGTGAACTACTCCCTCCTCGTCATGGAGAACGCCAGGATGATGAAGATGGCCTCCGGTGATGATTCCCCCCCTCTGGCAGGGTGCCGGAACAGGGCTCTGGATGAGATCGCTTCGGTACAGAGGCTTGCGGCGGCGGTGTGGAAGTTCTAGGTTTCTTTTCGGGGTATATTTATACGATTTTCAGCGTTGGATTCACGCCAGGGGGGGCACGAGGGAGCGACAAGCCTGCCCGGTGCGCCCTGGTGGGGAGGGCGTGCCCCCCAGGCTTGTCGTGTCCTCGTGGCTCTTCTGGTCCATCCACGAAGCTTCGGGGGTCTCTTTTGGTGCATAAAAATCACCGTAAATTTTCAGCCCATTCCAAGAACTTTTATTTCTGCACAAAAAACAACACCACGGTAGTTCTGCTGAAAACAGTGACGAGGGCATGTACTAGGGATAGGGTAACAGGCCTGACCTACAGACCCTACCTTAGGACTCCACGCGCCTTATACTGGGCCCAGGGCCAGATCAGCAACCAAGAGTTCTGCAAACTGACATTCACTCGGAGTTCGACGAACCACTCGGGAGGCAAGAGTTCACTCGACCATCTTGTTTCACTCGGAGCACCCGAAAGTCACTCGACCAGAGAAGACCAGGAGGCTCCAGGAGCGCAACGATCGGGACACACGTTCACCTGCGTTAATTGTAATCAATGCGCCCGTTACCTGGCGCCCTTAAACCCCCTCTTATCCCCTAGTAATGGTGGCATTCATGGGGGGCTGGCGGACGCTATATAAGCCACCCCCAGCTCCATTCCAAGGGTTCGCAATCTATTTGTAACCATACACTCAAGCAATACAGCTCCAGAGCACCGAGACGTAGGGCTATTACCTCCACCGCTGAGGGGCCTGAACTCGTAAATCCGAATGTAACACCTGCGCCGTAGCTAGGCTCTGCCCTCTCATCCGTACCCCTACACACTACTGTCAGACTTGCACCCACGACAGTTGGCGCCCACCGTGGGGCAGGCGTCTAGCGACTTCCGGCGTAGTTGCATTTTTTCCACCATCACCATGGTTTCCGGCGGCGGACTGACTCTGGGCGGCGAGATCCGTTTTGGCGTCCTCAGCTTCATCGTCGACGATTTGGCATGGCTCCAGGAAGCCCCGTTGGATGTCGAGGCATTGCCCGTCCGCGGCATGGCGCACTTCCGCGCGAGTACCTTCGGCGTCCTTCTTCGGCAACTGTCGACTCCTTATCAGTCGACTTCTTCGCTCTCCACCAGCCGTCGTCGCAAGCACTTCGGACGCTCTCGGCTTCAGCGGTGGATCAGGCATGCGATGGCCCTTCAGGCTGCAGCCCCGCAGATCGCGGCAATCGAGCCCGATGAACCTGTCTTCGATCTATTCGCCTCCATGCAGGAACACTCGGAAAGCTTATCCGAGTGCGAGAGCAGCGATCCCGCAACGGATGGCCGATCCCCGCCCAGTCCACCTGGGTACGGCCGTGGCGGCGCGGAGAACGGTGACCCGTCGCGCGCTGATCTTGGCGGCGGCAGGGACTGACATGACGACGAGTACATCCCCCGACCTCTCACTCGGCAGCAGAGGGAGGAACAGCAGCGCAGGACCGAGCAGGCCCTCCAGACGCCCATCATTGGGACGACCCCTGAAGCTGAGGCTTTGGAGGCCGTGCGCCAGGCCAACTTGGCTGAGTGCAATCGCCTGGAAGCGCTCCAGAAGTCACTCGACGATCGTGCCCGCAGGCAGCATCAGCCCAGTTCCAGTCGGCGGCAGCGGCGGTTGTTCTCGAATGACCAGCAGCAGAGTTTCCAGGTATTCCGCACTCCCGTCCAGAATCTGGCGGTGGCCGCTCGGATAGAAGATTCCATTGAGCCGTCCCAATCCGAGGCGGGGGAGGGTCTTCGGCAGATCCGGGCCCTGCTCAAGGTGGCAGAGGAGCAAAATTCGGCAGTATCCCAGTCGCGCAACCGGATTCATAGCAGATCTGTTAGGGTAGACACCGTTCAGTCGGCCCACAGTCCAGTGTCTCCAAGGAGAAACAGACACTCGCCTTCACGGCGAAATGACCAAGACCATCACCGAGACCAGTACTCGGAGCAGGGTCGCAGTCGGAATACGCCCCCGCGGCGTCAAGATGATCGTCGCCGCATGCAGTCGCCCCCTCTGCGGGATGGCTCGTACGCGCCCCGGTCGTACGACGCCAGGCGTCCTTACGGCAACGATCAGAGGGCCAGCCCTCCCCGTCATGGTGACGGTTATCGCCAGAGAGAGCCAGTCGACTACCGCGACTCGCAGTTCAATGCGAGATCCGTTCTCGCTCAGAACCTGGTCGACAGAGGCAGAGCTCTGAGAGAGAACTTGGACAGAGATCGTCCGAGTGGAAGTGGAGCCTTCATCTCCGGGCCCGAGTGTTTCAGTAGGGCCATCCGGGCCGCTGAGATCCCGCCTAACTTCAGATTAGCAGCTGGAGTAAGCAAGTTCACCGGTGAGTCCAAGCCAGAAACTTGGTTAGAGGATTACCGAGTGGCCGTGCAGATTGGTGGAGGAAATGACTATGTGGCTATGTAGCATTTGCCTTTGATGCTGGAAGGGTCCGCCCGAGCCTGGCTCAACCAGCTCACTCCAGCCAGCATATACTGCTGGGAAGATTAGGCCCGAGTGTTCATCAAAACATTCGAGGGCACGTGCAAACTCCCGGTTGGATTGTCTGAGTTGCAGCATTGTGTGCAGAAACCGAATGAAACATTGAGGGAGTACATCCAGCGGTGGACAACCTTGCATCACGTGGTGGAGAACGTCACAGAGCATCAAGCCGTCTACGCCTTCAAGGCAGGAGTCAGATATCGGGAGCTCATCCTGAAATTTCGTCGTTCAGGATCTTTGACCATGAGCCGAATGATGGAGATTGCCACTCGGTACGCAAACGGAGAAGAGGAAGACCGTGAAATGTAATAAAAGTACTCGAGTGATATTTGGTGAATAAAAGCATGACTTTTCCAGTTCCACATTGAGTTCACTCATACGCATTTTCAGGCTTACAACCCCCAGCGGGTGCACGCCGTTCAACTTAGCTGCAAACCAGTTTTTGCCTAAGTCAAAAATCTACTCCGAGTGAAGAGCATCCCTCTCACTCGGAAGCCTGGCCGCGAACCTGCTTTCGCCCAAGTTGCAAACCAGATTTTGCCTAAGTCAAAAATCTACTCCGAGTGAAGAGCATCCCTCTCACTCGGGGGCTTGGCTGCGAACCTGCTTTCGCCCAAGTTAAAACGCGGCTCCAAGTGAAGAGCGTCCCTCTCACTCTGAGGCTTGGCTGCGAACCTGCTTTCGCCCATGTTAAAACGCTACTCCGAGTGAAAAGCATCCCTCTCACTTGGGGGCTTGGCTGCGAACCTGCTTTCGCCCAAGTTCAAACGCTCCTCCGAGTGAAGAGCGTCCCTCTCACTCGGAGGCTTGGCTACGAACCTGCTTTCGCCCAAGTTAAAACGTTGCTCCGAGTGAAGAGCATCCCTCTTACTCGGGGGCTTGGCTGCGAACCTGCTTTCGCCCAAGTTAAAACGCGGCTTTGAGTGAAGAGCGTCCCTCTCACTCGGAGGCTTGGCTGCGAACCTGCTTTCACCCAAGTTAAAACGCTCCTCCGAGTGAAGAGCATCCCTCTCACTCGGGGGCTTGGCTGCGAACCTGCTTTCGCCCAAGTTAAAACGCGGCTCCGAGTGAAGAGGGTCCCTCTCACTCGGAGGCTTGGCTGCGAACCTGCTTTCGCCCAAGTTAAAACGCTACTCCGAGTGAAGAGCCTCCCTCTCACTCGGAGGCTTGGCTGCGAACCAGCTTTCGCCCAAGTTAAAAACGCTGCTCCGAGTGAAGAGCATCCCTCTCACTCGGGGGCTTGGCTGCGAACCTGTTTCGCCCAAGTTAAAACGCGGCTCCGAGGAAGAGCATTCCTCTCACTCGGGGGCTTGGCTGCGAACCTGCTTTCGCCCAAGTTAAAAACGCTGCTCCGAGTGAAGAGCATCCCTCTCACTCGGGGGCTTGGCTGCGAACCTGCTTTCGCCCAATTTAAAACGCGGCTCCGAGTGAAGAGCGTCCCTCTCACTCGGAGGCTTGGCTGCGAACGTGCTTTTGCCCAAGTTAAAACGCTACTCCGAGTGAAGAGCATCCCTCTCACTCGGGGGCTTGGCTGCGAACCTGCTTTCGCCCAAGTTAAAACGCGGCTCCGAGTGAAGAGCATCCCTCTCACTCGGGGGCTTGGCTGCGAACCTGCTTTCGCCCAAGTTAAAACGCTGCTCCGAGTGAAGAGCATCACTCTCACTCGGGGGCTTGGCTGCGAACCTGCTTTCGCCCAAGTTAAAACGCTGCTCCGAGTGAAGAGCATCCCTCTCACTCGGGGGCTTGGCTGCGAACCAGCTTTCGCCCAAGTTAAAAACGCTGCGCCGAGTGAAGAGCATCCCTCTCACTCGGGGGCTTGGCTGCGAACATGCTTTCGCCCAAGTTAAAAACACTGCTCCGAGTGAAGAGCATCCCCCTCACTCGGGGGCTTGGCTGCGAACCTGCTTTCGCCCAATTTAAAACGCGACTCCGAGTGAAGAGCGTCCCTCTCACTCGGAGGCTTGGCAGCGAACCTGCTTTTGCCCAAGTTAAAATGCTGCTCCGAGTGAAGAGCATCCCTCTCACTCGGGGGCTTGGCTGTGAACCTGCTTTCGCCCAAGTTAAAACGCGGCTCCGAGTGAAGAGCGTCCCTCTCACTCGGAGGCTTGGCTGAGAACCTGCTTTCGCCCAAGTTTAAACACTGCTCCGAGTGGAGAGCATCCCTCTCACTCGGGGGCTTGGCTGCGAACCTGCTTTCGCCCCAAGTTAAAAACGCTGCTCCGAGTGAAGAGAATCCCTCTCACTCGGGGGCTTGGCTGCGAACCTGCTTTTGACCAAGTTAAAACGCGGCTCCGAGTGAAGAGCGTCCCTCTCACTCGGAGGCTTGGTTGCGAACCTGCTTTCGCCCAAGTTAAAACACTGCTCCGAGTGAAGAGCATCCCTCTCACTCGGGGGCTTGGCTGCGAACCTGCTTTTGCCCAAGTTAAAAACGCTGCTCCGAGTGAAGAGCATCCCTCTCACTCGGGGGCTTGCTGCGAACCTGCTTTCGCCCAATTTAAAACGCGGCTCCGAGTGAAGAGCGTCCCTCTCACTCGGAGGCTTGGCTGCGAACTTGCTTTTGCCCAAGTTAAAACGCTGCTCCGAGTGAAGAGCATCCCTCTCACTCGGGGGCTTGGCTGCGAACCTGCTTTCGCCCAAGTTAAATCGCGGCTCCGAGTGAAGAGCATCCCTCTCACTCGAGGGCTTGGCTGCGAACCTGCTTTCGCCCAAGTTAAAACGCTGCTCCGAGTGAAGAGCATCCCTCTCACTCAGGGGCTTGGCTGCGAACCTGCTTTCGCCCAAGTTAAAACGCTGCTCCGAGTCAAGAGCATCCCTCTCACTCGGGGGCTTGGCTGCGAACCAGCTTTCGCCCAAGTTAAAAACGCTGCGCCGAGTGAAGAACATCCCTCTCACTTGGGGGCTTGGCTGCGAACATGCTTTCGCCCAAGTAAAAAACGCTGCTCCGAGTGAAGAGCATCCCTCTCACTCGGGGGCTTGGCTGCGAACCTGCTCTCGCCCAATTTAAAACGCGGCTCCGAGTGAAGAGCGTCCCTCTCACTCGGAGGCTTGGCAGTGAACCTGCTTTTGCCCAAGTTAAAACGCTGCTCCGAGTGAAGAGCATCCCTCTCACTCGGGGGCTTGGCGGCGAACCTGCTTTCGCCCAAGTTAAAACGCGGCTCCGAGTGAAGAGCGTCCCTCTCACTCGGAGGCTTGGCTGAGAACCTGCTTTCGCCCAAGTTAAAACACTGCTCCGAGTGGAGAGCATCCCTCTCACTCGGGGACTTGGCTGCGAACCTGCTTTCGCCCAAGTTAAAAACGCTGCTCTGAGTGAAGAGAATCCCTCTCACTCGGGGGCTTGGCTGCGAACCTGCTTTCGACCAAGTTAAAACGCGGCTCCGAGTGAAGAGCGTCCCTCTCACTCGGAGGCTTGGCTGCGAACCTGCTTTCGCCCAAGGTAAAACACTGCTCCGAGTGAAGAGGATCCCTCTCACTCGGGGGCTTGGCTGCGAACCTGCTTTTGCCCAAGTTAAAAACGCTGCTCCGAGTGAAGAGCAACCCTCTCACTCGGGGGCTTGGCTGCGAACCTGCTTTCGCCCAATTAAAACGCAGCTCCGATTGAAGAGCGTCCCTCTCACTCGGAGGCTTGGCTGTGAACCTGCTTTCGCCCAAGTTAAAACACTCCTCCGAGTGAAGAGCATCCCTCTCACTCGGGGGCTTGGCTGCGAACCAGCTTTCCCCCAAGTTAAAAACGCTGCTCCGAGTGAAGAGCATCCCTCTCACTCGGGGGCTTGGCTGCGAACCAGCTTTCGCCCAAGTTAAAAACGCTGCTCCAAGTGAAGAGCATCCCTCTCACTCGGGGTCTTGGCTGCGAACCTGCTTTCGCCCAAGTTAAAAACGCTGCTCCGAGTGAAGTGCATCCCTCTCACTCTGGGGCTTGGCTGCGAACCTGCTTTCGCCCAATTTAAAACGCGGCTCCGAGTGAAGAGCGTCCCTCTCACTCAGAGGCTTGGCTGCGAACTTGCTTTTGCCCAAGTTAAAACGCTGCTCCAAGTGAAGAGCATCCCTCTCACTCGGGGGCTTGGCTGCGAACCTGCTTTCGCCCAAGTTAAAACGCGGCTCCGAGTGAAGAGGGTCCCACTCACTCGGAGGCTTGGCTGCGAACCTGCTTTCGCCCAAGTTAAAACGCTACTCCGAGTGAAGAGCATCCCTCTCACTCGGAGGCTTGGCTGCGAACCAGCTTTCGCCCAAGTTAAAAACGCTGCTCCGAGTGAATAGCTTCCCTCTCACTCGGGGGCTTGGCTGCGAACCTGCTTTCGCCCAAGTTAAAACGCGGCTCCGAGGAAGAGCATTCCTCTCACTCGGGGGCTTGGCTGCGAACCTGCATTCGCCCAAGTTAAAAACGCTGCTCCGAGTGAAGAGCATCCCTCTCACTCGGGGGCTTGGCTGCGAACCTGCTTTCGCCCAATTTAAAACGCGGCTCCGAGTGAAGAGCGTCCCTCTCCCTCTGAGGCTTGGCTGCGAACTTGCTTTTGCCCAAGTTAAAACGCTGCTCCGAGTGAAGAGCATCCCTCTCACTCGGGGGCTTGGCTGCGAACCTGCTTTCGCCCAAGTTAAAACGCGGCTCCGAGTGAAGAGCATCCCTCTCACTCGGGGGCTTGGCTGCGAACCTGCTTTCGCCCAAGTTAAAACGCTGCTCCGAGTGAAGAGCATCCCTCTCACTCGGGGGCTTGGCTGCGAACCTGCTTTCGCCCAAGTTAAAACGCTGCTCCGAGTGAAGAGCATCCCTCTCACTCGGGGGCTTGGCTGCGAACCAGCTTTCGCCCAAGTTAAAAACGCTGCGCCGAGTGAAGAGCATCCCTCTCACTCGGGGGCTTGGCTGCGAACATGCTTTCGCCCAAGTTAAAAACGCTGCTCCGAGTGAAGAGCATCCCCCTCACTCGGGGGCTTGGCTGCGAACCTGCTTTCGCCCAATTTAAAACGTGACTCCGAGTGAAGAGCGTCCCTCTCACTCGGAGGCTTGGCAGCGAACCTGCTTTTGCCCAAGTTAAAATGCTGCTCCGAGTGAAGAGCATCATTCTCACTCGGGGGCTTGGCTGTGAACCTGCTTTCGCCCAAGTTAAAACGCGGCTCCGAGTGAAGAGCGTCCCTCTCACTCGGAGGCTTGGCTGAGAACCTGCTTTCGCCCAAGTTTAAACACTGCTCCGAGTGGAGAGCATCCCTCTCACTCGGGGGCTTGGCTGCGAACCTGCTTTCGCCCCAAGTTAAAAACGCTGCTCCGAGTGAAGAGAATCCCTCTCACTCGGGGGCTTGGCTGCGAACCTGCTTTTGACCAAGTTAAAACGCGGCTCCGAGTGAAGAGCGTCCCTCTCACTCGGAGGCTTGGCTGCGAACCTGCTTTCGCCCAAGTTAAAACACTGCTCCGAGTGAAGAGCATCCCTCTCACTCGGGGGCTTGGCTGCGAACCTGCTTTTGCCCAAGTTAAAAACGCTGCTCCGAGTGAAGAGCATCCCTCTCACTCGGGGGCTTGCTGCGAACCTGCTTTCGCCCAATTTAAAACGCGGCTCCGAGTGAAGAGCGTCCCTCTCACTCGGAGGCTTGGCTGCGAACTTGCTTTTGCCCAAGTTAAAACGCTGCTCCGAGTGAAGAGCATCCCTCTCACTCGGGGGCTTGGCTGCGAACCTGCTTTCGCCCAAGTTAAATCGCGGCTCCGAGTGAAGAGCATCCCTCTCACTCGGGGGCTTGGCTGCGAACCTGCTTTCGCCCAAGTTAAAATGCTGCTCCGAGTGAAGAGCATCCCTCTCACTCAGGGGCTTGGCTGCGAACCTGCTTTCGCCCAAGTTAAAACGCTGCTCCGAGTGAAGAGCATCCCTCTCACTCGGGGGCTTGGCTGCGAACCAGCTTTCGCCCAAGTTAAAAACGCTGCGCCGAGTGAAGAACATCCCTCTCACTTGGGGGCTTGGCTGCGAACATGCTTTCGCCCAAGTAAAAAACGCTGCTCCGAGTGAAGAGCATCCCTCTCACTCGGGGGCTTGGCTGCGAACCTGCTCTCGCCCAATTTAAAACGCGGCTCCGAGTGAAGAGCGTCCCTCTCACTCGGAGGCTTGGCAGTGAACCTGCTTTTGCCCAAGTTAAAACGCTGCTCCGAGTGAAGAGCATCCCTCTCACTCGGGGGCTTGGCGGCGAACCTGCTTTCGCCCAAGTTAAAACGCGGCTCCGAGTGAAGAGCGTCCCTCTCACTCGGAGGCTTGGCTGAGAACCTGCTTTCGCCCAAGTTAAAACACTGCTCCGAGTGGAGAGCATCCCTCTCACTCGGGGACTTGGCTGCGAACCTGCTTTCGCCCAAGTTAAAAACGCTGCTCTGAGTGAAGAGAATCCCTCTCACTCGGGGGCTTGGCTGCGAACCTGCTTTCGACCAAGTTAAAACGCGGCTCCGAGTGAAGAGCGTCCCTCTCACTCGGAGGCTTGGCTGCGAACCTGCTTTCGCCCAAGGTAAAACACTGCTCCGAGTGAAGAGGATCCCTCTCACTCGGGGGCTTGGCTGCGAACCTGCTTTTGCCCAAGTTAAAAACGCTGCTCCGAGTGAAGAGCAACCCTCTCACTCGGGGGCTTGGCTGCGAACCTGCTTTCGCCCAATTAAAACGCAGCTCCGATTGAAGAGCGTCCCTCTCACTCGGAGGCTTGGCTGTGAACCTGCTTTCGCCCAAGTTAAAACACTCCTCCGAGTGAAGAGCATCCCTCTCACTCGGGGGCTTGGCTGCGAACCAGCTTTCCCCCAAGTTAAAAACGCTGCTCCGAGTGAAGAGCATCCCTCTCACTCGGGGGCTTGGCTGCGAACCAGCTTTCGCCCAAGTTAAAAACGCTGCTCCAAGTGAAGAGCATCCCTCTCACTCGGGGTCTTGGCTGCGAACCTGCTTTCGCCCAAGTTAAAAACGCTGCTCCGAATGAAGAGCATCCCTCTCACTCTGGGGCTTGGCTGCGAACCTGCTTTCGCCCAATTTAAAACGCGGCTCCGAGTGAAGAGCGTCCCTCTCACTCAGAGGCTTGGCTGCGAACTTGCTTTTGCCCAAGTTAAAACGCTGCTCCAAGTGAAGAGCATCCCTCTCACTCGGGGGCTTGGCTGCGAACCTGCTTTCGCCCAAGTTAAAACGCGGCTCCGAGTGAAGAGGGTCCCACTCACTCGGAGGCTTGGCTGCGAACCTGCTTTCGCCCAAGTTAAAACGCTACTCCGAGTGAAGAGCATCCCTCTCACTCGGAGGCTTGGCTGCGAACCAGCTTTCGCCCAAGTTAAAAACGCTGCTCCGAGTGAATAGCATCCCTCTCACTCGGGGGCTTGGCTGCGAACCTGCTTTCGCCCAAGTTAAAACGCGGCTCCGAGGAAGAGCATTCCTCTCACTCGGGGGCTTGGCTGCGAACCTGCTTTCGCCCAAGTTAAAAACGCTGCTCCGAGTGAAGAGCATCCCTCTCACTCGGGGGCTTGGCTGCGAACCTGCTTTCGCCCAATTTAAAACGCGGCTCCGAGTGAAGAGCGTCCCTCTCCCTCTGAGGCTTGGCTGCGAACTTGCTTTTGCCCAAGTTAAAACGCTGCTCCGAGTGAAGAGCATCCCTCTCACTCGGGGGCTTGGCTGCGAACCTGCTTTCGCCCAAGTTAAAACGCGGCTCCGAGTGATGAGCATCCCTCTCACTCGGGGGCTTGGCTGCGAACCTGCTTTCGCCCAAGTTAAAACGCTGCTCCGAGTGAAGAGCATCCCTCTCACTCGGGGGCTTGGCTGCGAACCTGCTTTCGCCCAAGTTAAAACGCTGCTCCGAGTGAAGAGCATCCCTCTCACTCGGGGGCTTGGCTGCGAACCAGCTTTCGCCCAAGTTAAAAACGCTGCGCCGAGTGAAGAGCATCCCTCTCACTCGGGGGCTTGGCTGCGAACATGCTTTCGCCCAAGTTAAAAACGCTGCTCCGAGTGAAGAGCATCCCCCTCACTCGGGGGCTTGGCTGCGAACCTGCTTTCGCCCATTTAAAACGCGGCTCCGAGTGAAGAGCGTCCCTCTCACTCGGAGGCTTGGCAGCGAACCTGCTTTTGCCCAAGTTAAAACGCTGCTCCGAGTGAAGAGCATCCCTCTCACTCGGGGGCTTGGCTGTGAACCTGCTTTCGCCCAAGTTAAAACGCGGCTCCGAGTGAAGAGCGTCCCTCTCACTCGGAGGCTTGGCTGAGAACCTGCTTTCGCCCAAGTTAAAACACTGCTCCGAGTGGAGAGCATCCCTCTCACTCGGGGGCTTGGCTGCGAACCTGCTTTCGCCCAAGTTAAAAACGCTGCTCCGAGTGAAGAGAATCCCTCTCATTCGGGGGCTTGGCTGCGAACCTGCTTTTGACCAAGTTAAAACGTGGCTCCGAGTGAAGAGCGTCCCTCTCACTCGGAGGCTTGGCTGCGAACCTGCTTTCGCCCAAGTTAAAACACTGCTCCGAGTGAAGAGCATCCCTCTCACTCGGGGGCTTGGCTGCGAACCTGCTTTTGCCCAAGTTAAAAACGCTGCTCCGAGTGAAGAGCTTCCCTCTCACTCGGGGGCTTGGCTGCGAACCTGCTTTCGCCCAATTTAAAACGCGGCTCCGAGTGAAAAGCGTCCCTCTCACTCGGAGGCTTGGCTGCGAACTTGCTTTTGCCCAAGTTAAAACGCTGCTCCGAGTGAAGAGCATCCCTCTCACTCGGGGGCTTGGCTGCGAACCTGCTTTCGCCCAAGTTAAAACGCGGCTCCGAGTGAAGAGCATCCCTCTCACTCGGGGGCTTGGCTGCGAACCTGCTTTCGCCCAAGTTAAAACGCTGCTCCGAGTGAAGAGCATCCCTCTCACTCAGGGAATTGGCTGCGAACCTGCTTTCGCCCAAGTTAAAACGCTGCTCCGAGTGAAGAGCATCCCTCTCACTCGGGGGCTTGGCTGCGAACCAGCTTTCGCCCAAGTTAAAAAGGCTGCGCCGAGTGAAGAGCATCCCTCTCACTCGGGGGCTTGGCTGCGAACATGCTTTCGCCCAAGTTAAAAACGCTGCTCCGAGTGAAGAGCATCCCTCTCACTCGGGGGCTTGGCTGCGAACCTGCTTTCGCCCAATTTAAAACGCGGCTCCGAGTAAAGAGCGTCCCTCTCACTCGGAGGCTTGGCAGCGAACCTGCTTTTGCCCAAGTTAAAACGCTGCTCCGAGTGAAGAGCATCCCTCTCACTCGGGGGCTTGGCTGCGAACCTGCTTTCGCCCAAGTTAAAACGCGGCTCCGAGTGAAGAGCGTCCCTCTCACTCGGAGGCTTGGCTGAGAACCTGCTTTCGCCCAAGTTAAAACACTGCTCCGAGTGGAGAGCATCCCTCTCACTCGGGGGCTTGGCTGCGAACCTGCTTTCGCCCAAGTTAAAAACGCTGCTCCGTGTGAAGAGAATCCCTCTCACTCGGGGGCTTGGCTGCGAACCTGCTTTCGACCAAGTTAAAACGCGGCTCCGAGTGAAGAGCGTCCCTCTCACTCGGAGGCTTGGCTGCGAACCTGCTTTCGCCCAAGTTAAAACACTGCTCCGAGTGAAGAGGATCCCTCTCACTCGGGGGCTTGGCTGCGAACCTGCTTTTGCCCAAATTAAAAACGCTGCTCCGAGTGAAGAGCAACCCTCTCACTCGGGGGCTTGGCTGCGAACCTGCTTTCGCCCAATTAAAACGCAGCTCCGATTGAAGAGCGTCCCTCTCACTCGGAGGCTTGGCTGTGAACCTGCTTTCGCCCAAGTTAAAACACTCCTCCGAGTGAAGAGCATCCCTCTCACTCGGGGGCTTGGCTGCGAACCAGCTTTCCCCCAAGTTAAAAACGCTGCTCCGAGTGAAGAGCATCCCTCTCACTCGGGGGCTTGGCTGCGAACCTGCTTTCGCCCAAGTTAAAACGATGCTCCGAGTGAAGAGCATCCCTCTCACTCGGGGGCTTTGCTGCGAACCAGCTTTCGCCCAAGTTAAAAACGCTGCTCCGAGTGAAGAGCATCCCTCTCACTCGGGGGCTTGGCTGCGAACCTGCTTTCGCCCAAGTTAAAAACGCTGCTCCGAGTGAAGAGCATCCCTCTCACTCGGGGGCTTGGCTGTGAACCTGCTTTCGCCCAATTTAAAACGCGGCTCCGAGTGAAGAGCGTCCCTCTCACTCGGAGGCTTGGCTGCAAACTTGCTTTTGCCCAAGTTAAAACGCTGCTCCGAGTGAAGAGCATCCCTCTCACTCGGGGGCTTGGCTGCGAACCTGCTTTCGCCCAAGTTAAAATGCGGCTCCGAGTGAAAAGCGTCCCTCTCACTCGGAGGCTTGGCTGCGAACCTTCTTTCGCCCAAGTTAAAACGCTACTCCGAGTGAAGAGCATCCCTCTCACTCGGGGGCTTGGCTGCGAACTAGCTTTCGCCCAAGTTAAAAACGTTGCTCCGAGTAAAGAGCATCCCTCTCACTCGGGGGCTTGGCTATGAACCTGCTTTCGCCCAAGTTAAAACGCTGCTCCGAGTGAAGAGCATCCCTCTCACTCGGGGGCTTGGCTGCGAACCATCTTTCACGCAAGTTAAAAATGCTACTCGGGGTGAAGAGCATCCCTCTCACTCGGGGGCTTGGCTACGAACCAGCTTTCGCCCAAGTTAAAAACGCTGCTCCGCGTGAAGATCATCCCTCTCACTCGTGGCTTGGCTGCGAACCTGCTTTCGCCCAAGTTAAAACGCGGCTCCGAGTGAAGAGCATCCCTCTCCCTCGGGGACTTGGCTGCGAACCTGCTTTCGCCCAAGTTAAAACGCTGCTCCGAGTGAAGAGCATCCCTCTCACTCAGGGGCGTGGCTGCGAACCAGCTTTCGCCCAAGTTAAAAACACTGCTCCGAGTGAAGAGCATCCCTCTCACTCGGGGGCTTGGCTGCGAACCTGCTTTCGCCCAAGTTAAAAACGCTGCTCCGAGTTAAGGGCGTCCCTCTCACTCGGGGGCTTGGCTGCGAACCTGCTTTCGCCCAAGTTAAAACGCGGCTCTGAGTGAAGAGCGTCCCTCTCACTCGGAGGCTTGGCTGGGAACCTGCTTTCGCCCAAGTTAAAACACTCCTCCGAGTGAAGAGCATCCCTCTAACTCGCGGGCTTGGCTGCGAACCATCTTTCGCCCAAGTTAAAAACGCTGCTCCGAGTGAAGAGCATCCCTCTCACTCGGGGGCTTGGCTGCGAACCTGCTTTCGCCCAAGTTAAAACGCGGCTCCGAGTGAAGAGCATCCCTCTCACTCGGGGGCTTGGCTGCGAACCTGCTTTCGCCCAAGTTAAAACGCTGCTCCGAGTGAAGAGCATCCCTCTCACTCGGGGGCTTGGCCATGAACCAGCTTTCGCCGAAGTTAAAAACGCTGCTCCGAGTGAAGAGCCTCCCTCTCACTCGGGGGCTTGGCTACGAACCTGCTTTCGCCCAAGTTAAAAATGCTGCTCCGAGTGAAGAGCATCCCTCTCACTCGGGGGCTTGGCTACGAACCTGCTTTCGCCCAAGTTAAAAACACTGCTCCGAGTGAAGAGCATCCCTCTCACTCGGGGGCTTGGCTGCGAACCTGCTTTCACCCAATTTAAAACGCGGCTCCGAGTGAAGAGCGTCCCTCTCACTCGGAGGCTTGGCTGCGAACCTGCTTTCGCCCAAGTTAAAACGCTCCTCCGAGTGAAGAGCCTCCCTCTCACTCGGGGGCTTGGCTGCGAACCAGCTTTCGCCCAAGTTAAAAACGCTGCTCCGAGTAAAGAGCATCCCTCTCACTCGGGGGCTTGGCTGTGAACCTGCTTTCGCCCAAGTTAAAATGCTGCTCCGAGTGAAGAGCATCCCTCTCACTCGGGGGCTTGGCTGCGAACCATCTTTCACCCAAGTTAAAAACGCTTCTCTGGGTGAAGAGCATCCCTCTCACTCGGGGGCTTGGTTACGAACCAGCTTTCGCCCAAGTTAAAAATGCTGCTCCGAGTGAAGAGCATCCCTCTCACTCGGGGGCTTGGCTGCGAACCTGCTTTCGCCGAATTTAAACGCGGCTCCGAGTGAAGAGCATCCCTCTCACTCGGGGGCTTGGCTGCGAACCTGCTTTGCCCAAGTTAAAACGCTTTTCCGAGTGAAGAGCATCCCTCTCACTCGGGGACTTGGCTGCGAACCAGCTTTCGCCCAAGTTAAAAACGCTGCTCCGAGTGAAGAGCATCCCTCTCACTCGGGGGCTTGGCCGCGAACCAGTTTATGTAAAAAACGTTACTCCGAGTGAAGAGCGATGCTCCCATTCAGAGGCTTAGCTGCGAATCAGCTTTAGGGATGCTCAGAGATCAGCACTCCTGGAAGGAACAAGCTTGACCAGTACCAGATCCTGAAGTACCCTTGGTCAAGGAGGAACAAGCTTGACCAGTACCAGATCCTGAAGTACCCGCAGTCGACGGCAGTCTCGGGGACTACACCCACTGGGTGTACACCCAGTGGGTGCACTCAGCGTGCCCCCACTGGAACGGTACAAAAGGTTCTAAGACTCCCGCCGACCGCCCGCGGCCGACGGCAGTCTCGGGGACTACACCCAGTGGGTGCACTCAGCGTGCCCCCACTAGGATGGTATCCACTTGGAGCGGTCCGCCCGATTCGAGTGATGGCCGAACACAAAAAAAACAAACAAAAACTCTAAGATTCCCACCGACTGCCCGCAGTCGACTGCAGTCTCGGGGACTACACCCAGTGGGTGCACTCAGCGTGCCCCCACTGGAGCGGTATCCGCTCGGAGCGGTCCGCCCGATCCGAGTGATGGCCGAACACCCATTGGGTGTACCGGATACCTTTCGACTGAAATTCCTACTGAAGAAAAATAACTTGGAAGTCAACTTACAAGGGTACTTACTCGAACGTTCTCCTGGAGAGCAGCACTAGCATCGTAGGCCAGCTTCCCAGCCGCGCACATCTCCTCGAGCCGTTGAGTCATCAGCTCCGCCTGGATCATCGCCTCCTTGCTGGCTCCAGTTTGATCCTCCGGCACCTTGCACAGACTGAAGATGTTGACGGGAGGAGTCGGAACGGAAGCCAGAGCAGTCGACGGAGTCGCAGCAGAACCAGCTCCAGCCTGAGAACCCTGCCCCAGAGGCATGGTCACGGCAGGTGCAGGAGGAACTTGAGGCGCTTTGCTCGGCGGCGTCTCCCACGTGGTAGTCCGAGGAGCAGTCGGAGCTGCGGTTCGCTTCTCGGCGCCCTTCCGCGGCGGCTCTTCATCGTAATCCCCGACGTGGATGACCTCTGCAAGCACTATGTTTACTAAGCACAATCAGTCGCAGTACATATTTCATTCGGATGAAGACTACTCAGCCCACTCGGATGGAGACTACTCATTTCACTCGGACGCCATATGGTCCGGAATCCGTCAAGGTGCCGCACGAAGACAAGGGCGTCTAACAGCCAGTAGGAGTTCTTGAGCGCCTCCGTAGCGCTCAACTCGCCTGAGAATTCGCCTTGACTCGACCCGCCTAACCTCGACCGATTCGGGGGCTAATGACGAGGGCATGTACTAGGGATAGGGTAACAGGCCTGACCTACAGACCCTACCCTAGGACTCCACGCACCTTATACTGGGCCCCAGGGCCAGATCAGCAACCAAGAGTTCTGCAAACTGAAATTCACTCGGAGTTCGACGAACCACTCGGGAGGCAAGAGTTCACTCGACCATCTTGTTTCACTCGGAGAAGACCAGGAAGCTCCAGGAGCACAACGGTCGGGACACACGTTCACCTGCATTAATTGTAATCAATGCGCCCGTTACCTGGCGCCCTTAAACCCCCTCTTAACCCCTAGTAATGGTGGCATTCATGGGGGGGCTGGCGGACGCTATATAAGCCACCCCCAGCTCCATTCCAAGGGTTCGCAATCTATTTGTAACCATACACTCAAGCAATACAGCTCCAGAGCACCGAGACGTAGGGCTATTACCTCCACCGCTGAGGGGCCTGAACTCGTAAATCCGAATGTAACACCTGCGCCGTAGCTAGGCTCTGCCCTCTCATCCGTACCCGTACACACTACTGTCAGACTTGCACCCACGACAAACAGCGTCACTCCGGGTTAGTTCCACTCAAATCATACCAAAACCATATAAAATTATTGTAAACATGGCATGAATACTTCATAAATTATAGATACGTTGGAGACGTATCAATTGGTTGCATACCAATTTTCATTGCCAATCTCACAAAAGGTTGCCAAATGTTGGCAACTTTTGATTTTGCCAAATGTTGGTAGCAAACCGACCAGCCTCTAATTTCTTACTATGGTTATTATTCCACATCTCCTTTAATGGTGCATAGTATTGTAGAGATTGCAACTCATGTGAAGGCATACAAAAGCGATGAATTATAAGTTGATGTTCGCATGAAACATAAATATTTAAAAAATTGGAAATAAATTCCTATGTTTCATGTATTTGCATTTATCCTGGATCTAGGGCTAAGCTTGATCATTTTACGAGCTGGGTCCCTACATTTAGATGTAGGAAATATGCCCTAGAGGCAATAATATTGTATTATTATATTTCCGTGTTCATGATCAGAGTTTATATTCATTGTTATAACTGTTATGATGCTGGAATATACGATTCAGTGGAAAACTCATATGCACGTGTAGAACGATAAACGGTAAAATAAGATTCTTAGTCCCGCCTCTAAGACTAGCTCAAGTGTTGTTGGTGATCATGTTTTCTAGATCTTGAGATATCATTAAGTGTAACGATAGTCTCAAAACAACATTTAGAGTATGACGTTAGAAGAACGACCATATTAAATCGACCCAAACCTGTTTGTTATACTTTGAGATAATATCGTCATAAGTCAATTGCTATAACACGGAGTGTTAACTTGTGATTTTAGTTCCTTAGACCATGAGAGTATCGTAGTCACTTATTACCGTACGATGAGCTTTGGTTGCTCAAACGTCATCAGTAACTTGGTGATCATAACGACAACTTATAGGTTCATCGAATAGTTTGACAAGGGACATAGCTCGAGAGTGGACTTTGCTCCTCGGACTATGGAGAGATATTCTTAGGGCCCTCTCGGTTTGACGACATCCATCATCATCTGGCCAGACAAAGGTGACTTTGTCACGGGGATGCCAGAACACGACAGGGAGAAAAAAGAACAAAACCGGCAACGAGGAGATCGGTATAGTGAGCATGTGTATGACTCAAGAGGATACCGATATATCTCACCACATGTTTTGTAAAGTATTGCAAAGCAAAGGGAACATCACATGCTAACCAAAGGTTCACTCGAATGTCATTCGTGTAATCATAGGGACCGATATGGACGTGCACGGTTCCGCTATCGGTCATTGAACGAAGGGGTTTCGTTCATGTCTATGATTTACCGAACCTACAGGGTCACAAGCTTAAGGTAATCACAATATGCTGAGTGTTAGTAGGATGAGAGTATCGAGGATTTATTTATGAAATGGTTTTATTAATATTCGGAATAGTTCCGAGAGGAACCGGAAGCGTTTCGGGGTCACCGGAAGGGTTTCGGAGTTTATCGGGCAATACCGGGTATTACCGATAAATAATATATAGGTGGAAAATGTTTCCGGAGGTGTTATATTAATAATATTATGCTCTAGTAATTTTTAGAGGGCTTTTATAATTAATTTAATATCAACGGGCCTTAAAAGGCCTAGAGGTGGAAGGTAACTTGGGCCACAAAGGCCCAAGTAGGGAGGCGACCCCTTCTCCTATTGGAAAGGAGGGAGGGAGGCCGAATTGGGGAGGGATTCCCCCTCCCCATGGCCGGCACAAAGGGGGAGGACTTTCCCCCTTTGTGTGGCGCCCCCTCCTCCCCTCCCAACCTATATATACTTGAGGTGTTGGCCCTTTTTCTCTACACAAGTTTTAGGTGCCTCTTCTAGCCCAATACTACTAGTTGTAATTGTGATAATTAGAGCTAGTTCTAGTTCCTCTAATCCTCATAATTAGAAGCTTCGAGTGGCTCTAATCTCCTCCTCTAATTTTCTGGCGGCGATTAGTTCTAGACGGCGAAGCGCTGCCGGATCGTGAAGACTGTACACTTGCAAACTGTAGAGAGGCCGTGCTTTCGGTCTTTGGTTCGAGGGATCGTTCGACGGCGGTTCACGGGATTGTTCGTCGATGGTTTGAGGGGCTCCAAGTACGACCAACACCAACTCGCCTGCTTCCGCTACATACTCGGAGTTGGTAACGATCATGATCCAATCCTCTTATGCACCTTCATATTGTTCCTCGGTGTTCGTAGAGCGATTTTTTTGTTTTCTACTACGTTTCCCAACAGCGGCATCATGAGCGGTTTTATGAGTAGGTGCAGGTTGTGATCTAGATCACATGTGGATGTGAGGGATGATATTCTTGCTATGCTTCCCACGAGTGTTGCTTCGGTTCAGTTCATTGATGGCATGGTGTAGCTTTTCACAAATTTCTGGCAATCGATCGGCTCTGGCTGTCGACGATTTGCTAACAGTTCTTTGGGCTACATCATAGTCAAGAATAGTGAACCGTCACAATCACGAGAGGGCAACGAAGATGTTCAATCTTCTAGGGGGTCATGCATATTGACAAGTTTAGTGTGGGGCTAGAGATTTTTAATTAGTCTCTTCCCTCACACACCCCGAAAGTTAATCTAGCAACAAGGATTATCACCTTTGTTTGTGGACGTAGGTAGCTAGTGCTGTCCGTAAACCCTAGCAGCCACATAATTAAAATTTGCTAAAACCGATTAGAGGATGTCTAACTTGGTTTTCCAGGATTGCATGTGATGTGGTATAGCCTTCGTCATGATA
Source organism: Elymus sibiricus (assembly GCA_039707655.1). Classification (NCBI taxonomy): domain Eukaryota; kingdom Viridiplantae; phylum Streptophyta; class Magnoliopsida; order Poales; family Poaceae; genus Elymus; species Elymus sibiricus. Next base: position 112,179,878 of record CM077670.1, read on the forward strand.
ATAAGTTTATGTATGAGATGGCTATATGATGTAACGTTAAGTGACCTGCGCATCACAGTATGGCATGATGGCTGGAGCCAAGGGATTGTCATTTATACGACCTGCGTATCGGAACTCGTTATTTTATTTATCGATGGAGTGACGGACGTGCTACGGAGGATCCGGAGCAAGCTGGCTTCACTAGGTGTAGAAGAACATGATGGTGGCTACGACACCGTCCCGTAGTACTTTTGTGAAGATCATGGAGGACCATGGAGAAGTTCCCGGTGCCAAGGGCTATATCACATCATGCTATTATGAATTGCCTATGATGTTTATCCCTTTGTTGTTTGCACCCTTGATTGCGCAGTAGTCAATTATTAGGGTGATCTCTCACTGAAAATATCAAGTTAAAAGGTGCTCTTCCCAGTGTTGCAACCGTCTATAACATGTGGCTTTCCGGAGTACATCATGTCCACATGAGTACAAACGGATCGTGAAGTGTAAGGCTGGCGAGGTCAGACCAAGCAAGCGGATAGCACTTGGTTGTCTTGAAGTTCTAGCAGAATCATTCTGAGCTCGGAGCACGAAGCATCGAAAGATGAAAAAGAATCATATGGGGATATGATCGGCAAAAGATTGCCCACTTGTTGAAATTCACGTCATCAGTGATGTCCACATCAATGACTGTGAACGAGATCAGGGTCTTGAATCACTCACTTTCAATTATGAGAGATATTGATTTGAGTGGGAGTGGACTTTATATTAAAATTTGTTTAAAAACTAGTACAACATAATTATGAACAATGTCTAAAGTGAATCTTGTGTTTATTGTTGTAGATCAATGGCTCAATAGTTTGAATTTAGCACCTTTGTTTGAGAAAGAAAAGTTGGCTGCAAATGGTGAAAACTATAAGGATTGGATCCACACTCTGAGATACGTTCTCAGAAGTGCTAAATATGTGTTGGATCAAGAACTTGGTGATTCCCTGGTGCCTGGAGCGTCAGAAGATGTCATCACGTGTTCATATCTCGCAAGAATGATTTCAGTGTTGTCAAGAGTATTATGTTAGCTTGCATGGACACTGTGTTATAGAAACGTTTTGAACAATCCAATACCGTCGAGATCATCGAGGCAATGGAAGTTCTGCACCACAAAAAAACAGCTCAAGTTCATGAGATGACTGAAGCAATGGAAGAGTGCAAAATAACGGAAGGTGTTGAGCATGGTGCCAGGCCTGCAAACTATTATGATAGTATAACTGCAATGGGGATTGATTTTCCCAGAACACTAGAGAATGATTTGCTCCTCACTTCGCTTTATGAAGCAATGCTCAAAACCAATGAGTTTGGATTGCAGAATGAAGAAAAGTTGTTGGTGAACAAAATAGAAAGTTTCAAGAAGAAATGCAACACAAAGAAAAACAAGGGTGGAGCATCTCATGAGACTATATGTTTTTACTGCAAAGAGCAAGGACACTGGAAGAGAAATTGCTTGAAGTATCTCGCAGATTTGAAGAACTTGCCTTCTGGTAAAGGTATAAAAGTTATACAAGTTAATTTTATTGATATTCTACTTGCTGAAAATTCCAAGTCATGGGTATTTGATACCGGATCTGTTTCTCACATTTGCAACACAACACAGGGACTACGGAAGATTCGCAAGCTGGGAAAGAATGAAGTTGTGATGCGTGTCAGGAATGGTGATGGGATTGCTGCTCAAGCCGTCGGTGTCATATCCTTAAGTTTACCTTCAAGATTTATCTTAGAACTAAGTAATTGTTATTTTGTTCCAAAGTTGTGTAAAAACATTATCTCTGGATCGTGTTTGATAAACGACGGTTATTCTTATAAGTCTGAGAATAATGGTTGTTCAATATATTATAAGGATATGCTTTATGGATTTGCACCCATTGTTGGTGGCTTATTCTTATTAGATCTTGAACATGAAAATGATGACTATAACATTAATGCTAAACGTCTTTAGAAGACTGATAATACCACTTATATGTGGCACTGCCGTCTAGGTCATATCGGAAAGAAGCGTATGCAGAAACTTCATAAAGATGGAGTATTAACATCTTTTGATTTTGAATCATTTGACACATGCGAAGCTTGTCTAATGGGTAAAATGACTAAGACGCCGTTCATAGGTCATCCTAAAATGGCGCGTGACTTATTGGAAATAATACATAGTGATGTATGTGGTCCGATGAGTACACTGGTGCGCGGTGGATACTTATACTTCATGACTTTCACTGATGATTTTAGTAGATATGGTTATATTTACTTAATGAAACATAAGTCTGAAACATTTCAAAAGTTCAAAGAATTTCAAAACGAAGTTGAGAATCATCGTGGCAAAACGATAAAATTTTTGCGATCAGATCGTGGTGGAGAATATCTAAGTCATGAGTTTAGCAAACATCTAAGTGATCGTGAAATTGTTTCACAACTTACTCCTCCCGGGACTCCGCAAAGGAATGGAGTATCTAAGAGGCGTAACCGAACCTTGTTAGCCTTTATCATTTTGGGGATATGCACTTGATACAACAACATATACACTAAACAGAGCACCGTCAAAGTCTGTTGAGACGACACCATATGAGTTATGGAATGGGAAGAAACCCAATTTGTCACATCTCAAGATTTGGGGCTGTGAAGCCTATGTAAAACGTTTACAACCGAATAAGCTCGATCCCAAAGCAGACAAATGTTACTTTCACTGGTGCAGCGACGTGCTATACAAACAGTTTTTACCCCCTTTCCGCGACAGAGTTTTAAACCGTCGCCTTGCCTGTGTGTGCGATAGGGGGGGGGGGTCCTTCCCACACGACCCAGAAACCGTCGGCGATAGGGAGCACGCATGCATATGTTTCGCAGAACTAAGCGTATGCGATGCCCGCATCTTTCCCAAACGCTCCGTCCTTGCTATTCGTGTGTGCTCGCATTACCATCACACTTGGTATTCTGTGGTGCAACGTTTACGATGCTCGCCCCATCACAAACAGTTCACGATTGTAAAATGTGTATGATAAGGAGACTATCACACACATTCACTTTTCCCAAATCGTATGCGATTATATAATTAAGAAGATAAGTTAATCATCATACGTATGTCAGATGAGTTTATGAAACGTCCGATTGTCGTACGAGTGTCGGACGGGATAACTATTGCACATGCTATTCTGTGGTGCAACGTTTACGATGCGTACAACATCAGAAACAGTGGATGATTGTAAAGTGTGTACGATAAGGCGACTATCACAAACATTTGGTTTGCTCGCACCGTTTGTGATATTGTCTGACATCACACACGCTTTTCAAACGGCAATTGTGTGCATGGTCGCACATGTTTTCTCTCTATGAAACGTGTCGGATTATGAGGTATATCACACACGTTGTGCTTTACAGACCATGTGCGGCATAATGACCTACATAGCGTATTTTCACCCTAATTTAATCGCTGCAATTTAAAATTGTACCGAATTTGAATTTGAATTTGAAAGTAGGCAATAACTTTATTCATATCCATCAGGTTCAACAACCAATGCATTATTCGATTCACAGGTACATATGTTCAAGAATTATATCAAAAAAAAGAATTACATAAGCACCAAATAAAGAATGATGAACCAGGGTTGTATACTTGTATTAAAGACGGTAAAGAAAGAGGTGAAAGACATTTTGGTTGCCAAAAAGGTGAAGCGGAATGCCCATATTGTGCCCTCCTCCATGCCTAAGGCACGCATGACTCTAGTCCAACCCCTTGTGATGGCCGACCGCCCATCCTTCACTGTCTTCATGAGGACTTCTAGATAGTCATTGTAGTCTGGTACAAATACTTTAACCTTTGCATGCCCACCAATCATGTAGTTTGAGAGGTAATCTTGAGTAAACTGCTTTGGGAACCACTGCAAAGGAAAAAGATTCAGACATTATCATCTAACACAACTCATTATGGGCAGTGAAAAGAAGCCTGCAGAGTTCTTACTTACCATCCTGCAGTTCACTGTTGTCTTGTATAAAGTGTAAACAAATATTTTAATTGCCATCTTTTGACCCATTTTACTAACAATCTTTATCAGTTTCCTCACTTGATGCTGGTTCATGAATATCTCATTGCCCCATACGCAAAAAGGGTCGAAGCGTGGATCTTTACCAATGACATATGTACCTACAAGCACCAAGTCAATATTAGAAGCTAAACTGCAATTGCACAATGATGTAGTACAATTCTCCCTCCGTCCCATTATATAAGATCTTATTACATCCAATATATACTCACATATTGGATGAATTAACATCTTATATTATGGGGCGGAGGGAGTATATATAAGCCATGGGATGAAACTAACCTCGATGGACAACAACAGTCGTTCCCAATATTGTCCTGTGTAAGTACATCGAAAGGCATGTTAAGCACAACAGGCTAAACATCAACCAAATATATCCATGGTAGACAACGTAATGTCCAAATGATAGCTTCAGTGTGCAGGTATAAGCATGCTAGTTAAGCAAACAAGTGGAAATGTGTGTTAACCGCAACAGGCCTAACAATTAACAACAACCAAATATAGTCATTCAAACTGGTATTGTGCAGGTTTATGCACACTAGTTATTGTAAAATAAAAATGGAAAGAGGTGTTAACTACAACAGGCTTAACAGCAACCAAATTGTACTGCGCGGTCAATACTTGCACATATAGAGCATCACATTGTGAATAACTGAAATAAACAAGGCATACTACAAACAACAAAATATAGCAATTGAAACTGGACATATGCTCAGTACAAACAACCAAAAACCGTTAAACAAGGCATATGCTCACTACAACAGGCTTAACGGCAACAAAATATAGTCACTAATAGTGGTATTGTTGAAATTGCATAGAACTAAGCTTGTGCTTAAACATCAAATTGTATGATTGCACATCACATTTTGAGAAAACTGAAATAAACAGGGGGCGTGTTAACTACACCAGCTTTAACAGGAACCAATTTTGGTCGTTGTAACTGATGGGGAACGTTGCATGAAAATCAAAAAAATTCCTACGAAACACCCAAGATCTAATCTAGGAGATGCATAGCAAAGAGAGGGGAGTGTGTCTACATACCCTTGTAGACCAAAATCGTTAGCATCGTAACGTGGTTGATGTAGTCATACTCTTCACGATCCAATCACGATCCAATCCGATCTAGTGCCGAACGGACTGCACCTCCGAGATTAGCACATGTTTAGCTCGATGGTGTCCTCTCCTTCTTGATCCAGCAAGCAAGGGGAGGAGGTAAATGAGATCGGAACCAGCATGGTGGTATGGTGGTGGTGGTAGCAGCGGAACTCCGGCAGGGCTTCGCCAAGCGCTGACGGAACATGGAGGAGTATACGGGAGAGAGGGAGGCGCCAGGAGAAAGGGTGCGGCTGCCCTCCCTCTCCCCCACTATATATAGGGGCAAGGGGGAGGGGGCGCTGGCCCTAGCCCTCCTCCAAGGGAGGGGGCGGCGGCCAAGGGGGGAAACTTGGCCCCCAAGCCAGGTGGAGGCGCCCCCACCTCCTAGGGTTTGCCCCCCCAGGCGCATGGGCCTATGTGGGGCTGGTCCCCTTGGCCCAATAAGTCCAGGGCGCCCCCACAGCCCATGCACTCCCTAGGGGCTGGTGGAAACCTTCCGTGGACTCCCGGACTCCTCCGGAACCTTCTGGAACCTTCCGGTGACTTCCCGGTACAATACCGAAAAAACCAAACTTTTTCCGTAACCCCGAAAACAACTTTCCATATATAAATCTTTACCTCCGTACTATTCCGGAGCTCCTCGTGATATCCCGGATCCCATCCGGAACTCTGAACAACCTTCAGACTTTCCGCAATTAATATCTCAATACTACCCTAGCGCTACCGAACGTTAAGCGTGCGACCCTACGGATTCGGAACATGCAGACATGACCGGCACACTTCTCCGGTCAATAATCAATAGCGGGATCTGGATACCCATATTGATTCCCACATGTCCAACGAATATCTTTATCGGTTGAACCACGATGTCGAGGATTCAGTTAATCCTGTATACAATTCCCTTTGTCCGGCGATATGTTACTTGCCCGAGATTCGATCGTCGGTATCTCCATACCTAGTTCAATCTCGTTACCGGCAAGTCTCTTTACTCGTTCCGTAATACAAGATCCCGTGACTAACTCATTAGCCACATTGCTTGCAAGCTCTTTACGATGTTGTATTACCGAGAGGGCCCAGAGATATCTCTCCGTCATACGAAGTGGCAAATCCCAGTCTCGATCGATGCAACCCAACAGACACCTTCGGAGATACATGTAGAGCACCTTTATGATCACCCAGTTACGAAGTGATGTTTGATAGCACACAAGGTATTCCTCCGGTATCCGGGAGTTGTATGATCTCATGGTCTTAGGAATAGATACTTGACATGAAGAAAGCTGTAGCAAATAACTAAACGATCTGATGCTAAGCTTACGGTTGGGTCTTGTCCATCACATCATTCTCCTAATGATGTGATCCCGTTATCAAATGACAACTCATGTCTATGGTTAGGAAACCTTAACCATCTTTGATCAACGAGCTAGTCTAGTAGAGGCTCACTAGGGACACGGTGTTGTCTATGTATTCACACATGTATTTAAGTTTCCGGTCAATACAATTCTAGCATGAATAATAAACATTTATCATGAACAAGGAAATATGATAATAACCAATTTATTATTGCCTCTAGGGCATATTTCCAACAGTAACTAATGTTGATGAAATTGAACTGCACAGTACATTCTTGCACATATAGAACATCACATTGTGAATAAGTGAAATAAACAAGGCATACTACAAACCACCAAATATAGCAATTGAAACTGGACATATGCTCAGTACAAACAACCTAACAACCAAAAAACCATTAAACAATGCATATGCTCACTACAACAGGCTTAACGGCAACCAAATATAGTCACTCATAGTGGTATTGTTGAAATTGCATAGAACTAAGCTTGTGCTTAAACATCAAATTGTATGATTGCACATCACATTTTGAGAAAACTGAAATAAACAGGGGGCGTGTTAACTACACCAGCTTTAACAGCAACCAATTTTGGCCGTTGAAACTGGTGTTGATAAAATTGAACTGCATAGTACATTCTTGCACATATAGCACATCACATTGTGAATAACTGAAATAAACAAGGCATACTACAAACAACCAAATTTAGCAATTTAAACTGGACATATGCTCAGTATAAACAACCTAACAACCAAAAACCATTAAACAATGCATATGCTCACAACAACAGGCTTAACAGCAACCAAATATAGTCACTCATAGTGGTATTGTTGAAATTGCATAGAACTAAGCTTGTGCTTAAACATCAAATTGTATGATTGCACATCACATTGTGAGAAAACTGAAATAAACATGGGGCGTGTTAACTACACCAGCTTCAACAGGAACCAATTTTGGCCATTGAAACTGGTGTTGATAAAATTGAACTGCATAGTACATTCTTGCACATATAGAACATCACATTGTGAATAACTGAAATAAACAAGGCATACTACAAACAACCAAATATAGCAATTGAAACACAGCATGGTTAAAACGTAGCATGGCAAAAGCTACGAGCGCGATCATATGATGTTTCCCCCTTGGAAGAGGCACGGCAAAACAAATCATGGGTTTCCTCACTTGTCACAGATGGGCTCCTACCAATTGGAAGAGCACGGACTCTAGCTGCGCTCCCTGTTGTCGCAGATGAGCCCCTTCCCCTTGGAAGAGCATGGCTGCAGGGTGCCCTCCCTGATGTCGCAGATGGCCTCTTTCCCGTTGGAAGATCCGGAGAGGGTGCCCTCCTCGTGGTGGTCATCGATGAGGTCTGACTTGGCAGTTGAGGATCCCAAGCTAGCGGCGCAGAATGTGTCCTTCAGATATGATAAAAGGGGCTCGATGGCGATGAAGGATGGTAAATTCTTGACAGCGAGGCATAGGAGATCAGCGGCGGGGCCATGGGTGAGATCGATGGAGGTTGAACTCGAGGGGTTTGGGGTGGGCCACTTAACCTGTGACATAGCCCGCGTCAAGCCGCCTCTGTCGTTGACCTCGATGTCATAGCCGTCATCCATGAGATGCCGATATACGAGACACCACTAATGGAAAGCCTCCGGTGAGTCATTGTCGTCAGCTTCCTCGGCGGCCTCGGCGGCCACCTCGCCATTGTCGGGTGAAGAGGCCGCGATAAACCTCTTTTTGGCCATTCGCTCCTCGAGCTCCCCTGGAAGCGTAGCCGGGCTTAGGTTGCGATGCTCTGGATTGGGGGATGGGGATCTGTGGGAAAGGGGGTGTTTCGCAGGCGTCATCTAAGAAACTCAGGGTGGCGAGGGCATGGAGATCGGTGGGTAACCTACACGGGCAGACCGGCAGAGGTTGACGGTCGAGGCGAGACGGCGGTGGCAGTGGGCTAGCTAGGGTTTCAAGCAAGGGAGCGATGGTGTGTGTGTGAGCGGAGGTTTTGGCTGGGGTGTGTGTGTGGAGGGGGGGGGGCAAGGTGGTGTTTGAGGAAATGCCGCGGTTAGTGAAAATTTACTGGGCGGGAGTAAAATGCCGGGGCTACTGAAAATTTGGATAAAGGGATTGAAGCGGAGCGGGAGCAACAAACATCGCACACGGCCCAAACATAATAATCATGTGCTATCAAACAGAAAAACACTCTAGGCGGGTAGATATTTTTAAGCGGAGCAGGAGCAACAAACATCGCACACGGCCCAAACATGATAATCGTGTGCTATCAGACAGAAAAACCCTCCAAGCGGGTAGATATTTTTGAGATTGCGAGGGATGCAGGCGGGAGTAAAATGTCGGGGCTACTGAAAATTTGGATGAAGGGATTGAAACGGAGTGGGAACAACAAAAATCGCACACGGCCCAAACATAATAATCGTGTGCTATCAAACAGAAAGAACCCTCCACGCGGGTAGATATTTTTGAGATTGTGAGGGAAGCCTCGTGGAGCCCAATCGACTGTGCTGATTTGACAGGGGCACGGGCTTGGCACACGGGTACTCTGAGGGAACCGTGTCTGTTGCGTCTATAAATTTGGCAAAAAAACGCGGAAAAGGGTCAGAACACAAACACACATGCATGTGGACCAAATATATGTATGAAAAGGGGGGGGGGTTGATGTTCAAATATCCAATGCACAACTTTGATGTGGCACCTGTCTCACAAAGCGCACAGTTATGCTTGTCCGGCCCCCACTTCGTGTCGGCAGGAGGGGAATCATAGCTATGAAAGCATGCCCCCAAATAGCTAGGTCCATCTCACCCCACAGTAACACAAAACCTATAGGAATCCATCATGGTCAACCCCCATCCCCCCTCTCGCTTCCGGTCAACAAGGTGGACCATGCGGGCCCACAAATGTGCTTGTGCGTGCGGGATTGGTGAGACTATGAACCACCTGTCGGTGGCAATGTATGAAAAGGGTGGTGTGATATTTAAATACCCATTTCACAACTTTGATGTGGCACATGCGCCTCGCACTCCGGACATCCCCGAACCATGGATGTTCAGGACGTACGGAGTAGTGCCCCCCCCCCACACACACTTTGAGTCGGTGGGAGGGCATCTCACCAAGACCTACTGTAACACGGACCGAGAAGAATCCACCTTGGTAATCTCTCTCGTTGTCGGTCGAAGTGATGGACGTCCACGTGGCCCAATAGATGGGCTTGCCGCGCTAACCACATGAGGGAGTGCTCGAAGACAACCAGTGCCTACATGTGGCCCAAACATATGTATGGAAGTGTTGTGTGGTGTTTGAATACGCAATGCACAACTTTGATGTGTCACCGTGCTTTGGAACCGGAAAGTCCCCACACGGTGCGAGGGTTCACAACGCGCAGTATGTCGCTCCCCCCACCTCGAGCCTACCTTAACATGAACCAAGAAGAATCCACCTTAATTGGTAACCTCTCTCGTTGTCGGTCGAAGTGATGGACGTCCATGCGGGCCCACGAATGGGCTTGCCACCGATAGCACGCGAGGGAATGTTCGAAGACAACCACCACATGCATGTGGGATAACATATGTATGGAAGTGTTGTCTCGTGTATGAATCATATATATACCCACAACTCTGATGTGGCGCCTGCTTTGGAACCGAAAAGTCCCCACACGGAGCGAGGGTTCACGACGCGTAGTATGCCGGCCCCCCCGCCCCACTTCGAGCCGGTGAGAGGGATTTATGCGTACGTACGCGTGCGCTCAAACTTTGGTCTGGAATGTCACCATGACCTACCATAAAATGAACCAAGAAGAATTAATCCACCTTGGTAACCTCTCTCGTCATCGGTCGAAGTGATGGACGTCCACGCGGACCCACGAATATGGGCTTGCCGCCGATAACCACGCGAGGGATAGTGTCCGAAGACAACCATCGCCTGCATGCATGTGTCCCAAACATATGTATGTCGGTGTTGTTGTGTGATGTTTGAATGTACCCAATGCACAATGTTGATGTGTCACCTGCCTCACAAACCGTAAAGTCCCCAAACGGAGCGAGGGCCATGACGCATCGTGTGCTACCCCCCCCCCCCCACTTCGATCCGTTGTGAGGGATTCATGCATACACATGTGCTCAAACTATACTATATATGTAATCTTAGCATGACCTATACGCAAGAGAAACCAAAATTTAGTCCCCTCCTATATCAAATATTAACCTCTCTTGCTGTCGGTCAAAGTGATGGACCAAGCGCGCACACAGATGGAAGCATCGTCGATAACCGCGTGAGTGAGTGCCAGAGGACAACCACCGCTTGCATGTGTGGGCCAAACCTATGTATTGGAGGTGTTGTGTGATGTTTGAAAACCCAATATGCACAACTTTGATGTGGCGCCTGCCTTGGAAACCATAAAGTCCCACACGGAGCGAGGTTCACGACGCGTAGTATATGATGCCCCCCTCTTCTGCGCGTGCTATATATATACTCCTACCGTAACACAAACCAAAAAGAATCCTCCTTGGTCAAATTAACCTCTCTCGCTATAGGTCAAAGTGATGGACCTCACGGGCCCACGGATGGAAGCATCGCCGATAAACCATGCGAGATAGCTATAGGACAACCACCGCCTGCATGTGGTCCAAAGAGGTGTTGTGTGATGTTTCAATACCCAATGCACAACTTTGATGTGACACCTTCTTCGCATACTAGAACCGCCCCACACGAAGGTTCATGACGCGTAGTTCCCCTCACTTCGAGCCGGTGGGATGGATTCGTGTGTACGCACACACTCGAACTTTGGTCTGGAATCTCACCATGATCTACACCGTAACACATGCCAAGATGAATCCACCATTGGTTAAATGCCTCTCGCTGTCGGTCAAAGTGATAACCTGCGCGGGCTAACGAATGGGCGCATCGCTGATAACCACACGAGGGAGTGTCCGAGGACCACCATTGCATGCATGCATGTGGCCCAAACATATGTATGAAAGGGTTGTGTAATGTTTAAATACCCAATTCATGACTTTTATGTGGCACCTGCCTCACAAACCGGTCAATCCCACATGGAGGCTCACGACGCGTAGTGTGTCGGACGCCCCCCACCCACCGTACACCACCGCCACTTCGAGGCATGCATGTCAAACTTTTTCTGTAGTGAACACGTGACCAAAGGAGTGTCGTGTTAAAATTTGAAAAAACTTCAGAGATCATTCAGACGGTTTTATACATTGATTGATTTCCTAGGGATTTAATGTGTAAATATCAAATTTGAACTACATGCACACGCGATAGTGCACCAAAATGGATTGGAAAATCATATGCATGTCCTTGGGTGCATGTTTAGTCCCCATGCAAGAAATGGCAAGAAATTTCAAACATTGAGAATCTTGATTTTTAAATTCCAGTAATTCCAAGACTTAGTTGAAATTCATGAAACTTGTCGTGCTGCCATGATATGACACCAATAGACTGTGATAATTTTTTTGGGTCAAATTCGAGACAAGTTTTGATATAAGTTTCTTGCAAGTGGGAGATTATTAATAATTGGAACACAATATCGCAAACGGTTTATTTATTCGAACCGTGGGCGTTTGGCTAACAATGTACGGGCCATGCTTCGGTTAATTAATAAAGTGGCAGAATTAATCCTCAAAAAAGAAAAACAACATACGTGCCGCCACGCGTCCCGCGTGCCGTGCGAGCAGGCGTGAGTTGATGGGACGCATGTGAACAGTCCGCCGTGCAGGCAGACCGGGAGGCGTGCGAGCAGGTGTGTGAATCACTGAATTGACGGCAGGCGTGTTCGCTGCGCAGTGTCATCGGGAGATGTGCGAGTAGCTGTGTGAAATGACGTTAGGCATGCGAGAAGTCCGCTTCCCGGCGAGCCAGCCCTTTGACTGGCGCCCGCCTCGCTCCCACTGCTTCATATTAATGGAGCGCCCTAGCCGCTGGTTATCATAGGCGGCCGCACCCCCCATTTTGGCTACACACACAATCCTCTCTCTCTGCCTGCATCCTCGACGCCGTTCTCAGTCGTCACCGCCGTCTGAAGTGTATCAGGATGCCGACGAAGCACACCATGGGAAGGAGTGGAGATACCGGCGCTGGTGAAGCACAGCACCGCATGAAGCCGGGCACAGAGCTCGTCGTCGCCGCGGACGAGGTCTCGCGTGGGCAGCAGTGCGGCCTTAAAGTCGGCGCCGCCGTCGTGCTTCCCCAGCCGGAGCCGGAGGTCCACAGCGACCCCGACGACCACTCCGGCGACGACTCAGACGACCACTCCGGCGATGACTCCGACGACGACGGAGAACCGGTTAGTCATCTATACCCATTTTTTTGGCAAATTTAATCCTAGGTTTTCTCTTGTTAGTCCTGCCTCCCCCTATTTGGAATATAAATCCTATGGTTATATGTTCTCTGCAAATATAATCCTCCGTCTAGGGTTAGTGATTAATTGTTAGTTCCGTACAAATGATTTTTGCTATTAATCTGACTAGGGTTAGTGTTTCTGCTAATATTTCGTAGCCAGATCTTGAGAACTGATTTTTAATGTCCTACATATATGTTTGTTCCAAAAAAAATTCCAGATTGGTTTGAACATAGATGATTGTGCTAAAAAAATCGAACCAAAATCTTGCTAATAACATGTCTAGGGTTAGTGATTATTTGTTTGTTCTGTACAAATGATTTTTGCTATTAATCCGACTAGGGTTAGTGTTTCTGCTAATATTTTGTAGCCAGATCTTGAGAATTGAATTTTAATGTCCTACATATATGTCCTACAAATGATTTTGAATGTACATAGATGATTGTGCTAAAAAACCGAAACAGAATCTTGCTAATAACATGTCTAGGGTTAGTGATTATTTGTTTGTTCTGTACAAATGATTTTTGCTATTAATCCGACTAGGGTTAGTGTTTCTGCTAATATTTTGTAGCCAGATCTTGAGAATTGAATTTTAATGTCCTACATATATGTCCTACAAATGATTTTGAATGTACATAGATGATTGTGCTAAAAAACCGAAACAGAATCTTTGGATCTGTCTAGAATAATAGCCATCAAATCCTAATCCTACTTTACGGCATGTAAATTGGTTTGATGCCGAAAGATGTCATGCCTAATTTTGGCAACTGCCAAATGTTGGCTAGAGATTGGTTGCATATACCAATTTTCATTGCCAATCTCAGAAATGTTGGCAACTTTTGATTTTGCCAAATGTTGGTAGCAAACTAACCAGCCTCTTAATTTTGTTGCACTAAGTTGTGTGCTCTCAATTTATGCATGCCGAATTCGCATTATACTATGTTTCATAAACTCTGGCTGCCGAATTCGCATTATAAAATATACTGTCGCCACATTTTCTACTATATGTATAGGTGCTATCTGACTATGTCGACAGCAAGGATGAAGATAGCCAAAGGAAGTTCAAGAAGCAAAATCTCAGGGAACTTTATGCTGGAGAGCATAACAGGCGTGTTAGGACCTGGAATGGGGGCTTTGGATGCCCGTTCTGCAACCAAATCCTTCATGACGCATTTGAAAGTGTTCTGGCGCATGCAAGAGGAAGAGCCGTTGGCTCCTTCAAGTAGAAGTATTCTCGTAGGGTGACGCACGCCGCGTACGCTGAGTACCTGGAGAAGCTTCACCTTTGTGCAGGCCAGGAGACCCGTTGAACTATGGTTATGTTCAGAAGTACCCTAGCTATCTAGTGTGTGCGTATTAATTATATCTAGGCTTGAGTATGCTTATTATTATCGGTGGAACTATGGTTGAGCTATGCTTGAGTACACTTATTATCTATGCCTCAGTATGTTTATATCTATGCTTAATTATATCTAGATGTGGGATGAGTATGCAATCAATTCGGTTGATGGAATTTTATGCTTCTCTTAGACCAACCTATGATTGCCCACAACACACACATCTTATTATCATGAATCGTCAGTGTTACTTTGGTCTTCCCACACAATTTTATACTAGCAACCGTTTGCCCAAAACACGCACAACTACGTGTGGAGAGTTGGCAAAAAATTTGAACACGTACGGTGCATATTAGGGTGAATGTTTAGCGTGGGTAAAAAATTTAGGGTCAACCGACGAAGGAAATGTGGACCTTGGAACCGTCTGCGATGACTTTTATTGTGCCGCGGCACGTGTGTTCTGATTGGCCAGAACGCATCCCCACGGATTGCACGTCTGCACCGTAGGATGTACATAGATCGAACGGCAGTATGTATCGTCCTCACACCGGAGTGATGTTAACACACACGGTTGGGTCTACCAAACCATTGCCTCCGAAACGCATTCTGGGACAGAAAACCCTCACCACCCAATTCAAAAAGGAAAAAGGAAAACTCTCACCACCCCCACGTCACAAAACCCTCACCCCCGCGGCCCGCCCGCCAACGCCCCCCCCCCCCCCCCCGTCCCCAGTCACACCTGCACTCCTCCACGACTTTGCATGTCACCGCCTATCGCCGCGGCAACCAGTTAGCTCGACGCCTGTCGCCGCCGCCGACTGTCGGCAAACCCCACCGCATTTCGCCACTGCCGCTTGCCGCCGCCTATCGCCACCGACTTTCTCGACGCTGCTCGGCGTGAACCCAGCCCCGCCCGATTGGGGAATCTGCGGTATTGGAGGTTTTTCTCATGGATAACAAGGTAACTAATTTACTGAAATATTCGCTCATCTCTTATCCCAGTCCGTCTGCCCCTTTTAATCACCCGGCCGAAATCGCCATAAATTCATTTTTCTTCTAGCTGATTCGAGGGTTTTCTTTCATTCATAGACTGTACAATGCAAGGAGACATCAGGCCTATGCGGCCTCGGCCAGACAGCCGAGGAGTTCCATCTCACCGTACCAGATGACTTCAGGAAGTGCACGGTATGTTCAATCTCACCCTACCTCGGTTGGCATGGCCTACTTTTCTGAACATATACTATATATTGCTACATTTGGATAAAAGGTGCCACATGCAGCATATACATCAAAGGGGGTTTTTCTTCTTTCTATATTAGGCAAATTAATGCCATAATGTTCTTTCGATTACTCTCATATTTGCATGACATCATGGTTACACTATCTGTTTAATTATAAATTTGTGTCCTTTGATTTCAACTGTTGTGTATTGTTCTTTCAATTACTCCCATATTTGCATGTTACCCTATTCTTTAACAATCTTATCATTTCCTGCAGTACATCCCTTGCTTTGCAACAGCAACTGTAGTACACAATCTTGGCCTTTACATAACTGAAGACTCCAGGAATGTCATATTGAACACAAACCGTGGATTTACAATCGTTGCTTCTGTAAAACTTGATGAACATGGTCACTCTTATTTTGGCACGGGCCTTTGGACAGAAATTTTTTAAGTTTTATGTATTGAAAGCTGGCACTAAAGTTGCACTGCACCTAAAAGAGCCTGGTCATATGATATATGCTAAGTTCCCCGACGATATCATCCATCCAGACTTTGTTCGAAGTAAGTGTTCTTTTTCAAGTATCTGCATGTTGACTTACCTACCAATATCAAAGTAATTGTGTAGTATTTAAGCAACCAATTGGGATTCCATTTTTTGACTCTGTTAAGTCTGTTCCTACCTAGTAACTTCTAGTTACCAATACACTTTTCTTCTGCCCTATTCTAACTAAATATTCGCTATCCTCCTACTCCTCCACTTCTATTAGATTGCGTCGCCGCCGAGGAGACTCCAGTGGTGGAGGATGAGGATGCCAACAAGCGGAGGTGGGTCGAGCAAGAACCGCAAGCTACTCCGGCGGGCCTAGACTTCATCAGCAGTCTCCCCGATGATATGTTGATCGTCATCATCTCCCTCCTCCCAATCAAATATGGCGCTCGGAAAACCGTCATTTCCCGGCGGTGGCGCCCCCTATGGCACTCCACCCCTCTTGACCTCATCGACGTCCACAAGCTCTGCCATGGCTATCGCAAAAGCTTGCGCATTGTCCCAGATCCTCGGCAAGCACCTTGGCTCAATCAGAGGCCTTATCACAGGCAAATTCCGTTCCAACGGTAAGGACCGAGCCAACACTACACCATGCCCCTGTATTCCCTACTGACGTGTGTTGGAAAAAGTCGCTATTGCCGACCGACTATTGGTCATAAAAACTTGTAACAGACTGTCGGTTGGGAAAACCTGTGAACATATAAGAATATTCCTTGTCAAACAATTGGTCGGGAAAGCTCTTATGCCCATCGATCTGTGGGTCGGTAAATAACGTCGACCAACTGTCGGTGGCAAATGTGCCTGCGTGCATAAAGGAAAATTTAGCGCCAATATTTGGCCCAGGCCCGCGAAAGTTACCCACCACTACAGATAAGTCACCACACGCACGCGGGGTAAATCCCAAATTTCCCCTTCTCCTTCCCCACGCGCGCCGCCCTGGTCTCCCGCCGCCGGCCTCTCCACCGTGCCCCCGCACCATCCGCCGCTCCGGCACGACCCTGCTGGCCTCTCCTGCCGCCCCACACCACCTGCCCCCACGGGTTCAAATCCTCTCCTCCGACTAGGTGCTCTCTCTACTCGAACCCTCGTGGTCACGGCGGGCACTGGGCAGATCTCGGGGAAGACCGGGCTCAACCTGCTGCAGAGGAGCACCGCCCTGTACTAGAATAGCATGATGGTCGTCGCGAAGCACTTCCCAGAGGCGCTGCTGCTCGTGTTGTCCAACCCCTTCCCGGCCTTTCAGGGTTGGGTTCCTGGCGAGCGGCATCATCAGCTTAGGCGCCAATCTCGTCTCCTCAAGGTTCTTGTCCCTCATATGATCTCCCTCCTCCCCTCTCTATTTGCATCGTGCTGATTTCAATCACAAACGATTTAACCTTTTGGGTTTATTACGTGTGGATTTGGTTTAATGGATTGACCCCCTATTGCTACAGGATGAACAAACATAGCACATCTTCGATGAATTTGGAGTTATACGCGTCAACAAGAGAAGGGAAAGAGAGGGACGCACAATGGTACCCCAAAAGAAAAAGAATTTTCCTCCATTGAACTCTATCGGTTGCAAAGGTGAGGCCAGATAACAAGAGGTTAATTGTGTTCTATCTCCATTATGTTCAGTGGTTACATCATATGTTACAGTTCATTTTTTCTCACCTCTTGGTACTGCAATACTACTATGCACTAAAGCTGTTTGCTAATTTGTTCATTGAATTGTTCTGGTCAATATGCTATTTATGTGTTTCCTTCCCAAAATCCCTTTTCTAGTGGGAAAGGTTGTTGTTGCTATAGCCTCATGGAAATTTTGTTTTTGGGTAAGCCAACCCATTATTTCTGGTCATTGATGCATTTTGATAAGTCTGATGGTCCAGTCTGCAGTGAGGAAGAAATTTGGCACCGCTAGCTCCAGTGCCCCTGCTCTTGCAGCACTCTAGCATATTTTTGTCCGCAGCTAGAAAGGGGACGATGAAGGAATTTTGCAGCTATCATGGTATTCTGCTTACAACCTGATTCTGAACTTCTATCAAAGACAATATAAAAGCTTTTGCAATGATATTTCTTTTTGCAGTTTCCTAAACTGAAATACTTCAGAATGCACAGAAGTCTTTTCATATTGAATTGTACTTCCATTGAAACTTTCTTCTCCAGCCATATATCATGAGAAGATAAAGATAGTAAGTTTGGTGGCAGAATCCAACACACATTCAGTTATCCAAAGTAAAGCATATTCATATTCAGCAAGCTCTCTTCTCTTTATTACATATTTTATGTCTACAAGTCACATGGAGGTGCACTTAGGTGTATGGACTATTATTGATGGGTTACCTTGCCTTTTTTCCGGATTCCGTATTGAGATTTATATGCAACTGTTTCATCTTCCAGTATGAACACTATCTTTTTTTAGATTTAGTGAGCATTCATGTAAAGACTGTGGCCAATTGCATTGTCTTCTAGAATTAATTATGCACCACATCATACAAGCATATGACAGATTTATTAGTCACATACCATTTTGATAACCATTATGGATTTAAATTTACAAGTGTGAGTAATCTCATTTGAATATATTGCCATCCATTCCACAGATTTGTTCTCACTTTGTTGTTCGGCACAACTGAATTGTCAGTTTCCAAAATGCATATACTTTTATTTATATTGACATTTTGTATGCTCACCTTAAATGCCATCACACAGTTACAACTTATAATTATGAGTTCTTTTATAATTAAATGGAACTACATACTGATTTCGACTTCTAAGCAACATATTTATATGCCTGTTTGACAAATTCCCCTTCAATCTAAATGAATTCTAGGAAATGGAGAGTTTACAGAGAGTGCATGGGAGAAATCTACATGCCATCATCAGGAATGAGGGAACAACCTGCGGTATGGGATACTGATGAGTGTAAATTGTAGTTATATTTTCTTCTTGATACACATCTTTTTCTTGGGATCTTTATGATGTGCACTGAAGTCATGTTGTAATGTATCACTTTGGAATTAGCTGTCCAATTACTCGATATATTTCACAATGGGGATTCAGACAATTACTTAGTAGATTTAATGTTCTTCTTTTACAACCTATCAGGGAGCGAATGGATGAAACACTATATTATTGTCTTTATGCAGCAATGTGTCCATGATAGTTTTCACTTTTTTAATGATTCTACTCTCTCATCTACTTATGTCTCTTATGTTATCCTCTTGTGTTTTATCTCTAATTTATCTTCTTGGTTACACCAGCTCCTTGTGTCTCTGCTCCTCCCTTGTGTGTCAATGATGGCAGCTCCGCATCACAGTGCGAGGCACTGGTGGCTGCAACAGGTGTAGATGATGAGGAAGAGCCATTTTTGTGGCCTCGCTGCACCCACTAGGTCTCTTCTCCCTGGTCATTGTATTCCAAATCCCAGGTGAACTTTTATCCTTATGATTTCTTCATCTCCACTTCTCCATTTTTCTAGGCCAAAAATCATCTTAGCTTTTCATTCCTCCATGTACGGACCTTAGGTTGTTGATGCTGCATATGCAAATAATTGGTTTGCTATCCACAGTTCTTCTACTTCAGATTTTGTTCTCAGCTAGTGGCATGGTATTCTGCCATGTACTCCTGTCTTTATTTACAGTTTGCATGTCCAATGAAAAGACCAAATCATTTACTTAGTTGCTCTTAGTCTGTTGTGCTATCATGGTTTTACTGATGTTCACATTTCAAATTAGCAATTAGTTGCTAGTGGGTATTGGACTTGCTGAATGCTCACTTTATGGATTCCAAAGCTTCTTTACATGTGAGCGCTGGAGTCCTTCCAATTAAAGGACTTGAATTATTATGCATGGCTAGTTAATACACTTCTATAACTATGTAATTTTTTAATTTATTGTACTCCACTATAACGACCAGTGCACTAAATAACAACCACTTGGTAATCCATGTGTAGCTTCTAGGTTCTGGCTTTGTGGTGTGCATCGTCTAGCTGAAATAATGAAATGATGTGAAACTATGTTAGAGCTTGCTGGGGTGCTGCTTGTCAAGATTGTTATGCTGCTGTCTGCTGAATTCTGAGTGTACATCGATGCAAATGAACATGGAAACAACTTCAGAACTATTCTTCACATTTTTTTACTAAAAATTCGAACCACTGAACATGATTACTTCCATATCTCTGAAATTTTGTGTTGATGTTTGCAATGGTATTTAGTTTCTGTACTATGCAAGCCTCATGATGCTAATTGAAATATCCTTTATCATAGTAAATGCCTTCGCTACTACCTGATCATAATCATCTGATTCCTTACCCCTTTCATTTATGTAGCAATGGCCTGAAGAGGGTTATCCGCCATGGGCACATAGACCATGATACATTGTATCTCAGGATATAGCAAAAGAAGGTTTACAGGAAACATAAAAGAGGAGAGCTAAAGGTACACACCCTTCTATTTTTTTAGAAGGGTACCCCTTTTCTTGTTAGTGATAATGAATTATCTTCAGTTGCTTTAGTATGAAATGGTATTGAAGGCAGCTTAGAGAAAATATGATGTTCTCTAGTTGTGGTGCGGAATATTAAATAGGGATTTTGACTTGCAGATGTTCAAGCTGGAGGATGTTCTCCAATGAGATGAAGAATGAAGGTTTTGATGTCAAGTACGAGAACGATGCAAGGATCTTGGCGCATCTTGGTGGAAGGCTGTGAGGATGGGTGTGTAGTTGCCCACTACAAGGAGGCCCCAAGGCAGATGATGTGCCTCTGAGCAAGGAATTTTTGCTCACAGACAATGAACCATAATGTTTCCTCTATTTAATTAGTTACATTAGTTTATAGGAAACTTGGATGGTCATTAGTTCCTAACAGATGAACTATTTATATGTGAAAATTATTGAATGTATGTTATTATTGTTTGGTTCTTGTTTAATATTGTTGGAAGACATGTACGTTACTGTTATGAATTGTGTAACTTGATTGATATTTTGTTGGTAACGTGAAATCCAACTATGGGAGGACTAATGGTCGGCAAAACAAAACCTGTCTGATAGTGCTTGGGAAAAGCTAATGCCAGGCCCAATAGTATGTTGGTCGGGAAATAATACCATGTCAGATAGTCGGTCGGGAAAGATTACCCTGTCAGATAGTCGGCTCGGAAAGGTGAAAGCACATTTGGAGAGTGGTGTCTCCTAGATTGTCGAAGCTTCTCGAAGCGACGATGCATTCCAATCATTTAATCATTTGTCGAAGCTTTGATCTATATGTTGTCATCAATTACCAAAAAGGGGGAGATTGAAAGCACATTGCTCCCTTGGTGGTTTTGGTAATTCATAACAACATATATCTCATTGAACTAATGTCTATTCAAGTTAAAGATTTTAGGATGTTCAATGATTGGCATGGCAAGGACTAGAGATGTGGACCCCTCAAAATACTAAGGACAAGGATTGGCGAAAGATCAAGACTCTACATTTTTGGTTTACTAATCCAAGATCACATTGAGTCCATAGGAAAGCCAATACTATTAAAAGGGGATGAGGTGTTGCTTAATGGTCTTTTTGCTCAAGTGCTTAGTGACAGTGTGCCAAAATCCTTAACCACCTTCTCTATCCAAATATGTCCAAAACCTACATCCAACTTGGCCCCACCGAAATTATCTATCCGGAGCCACAGAGTTCATCTGGACTTAGCCACTGCCAAAACCCTAACAAATCGGATCCACCGATATGGATCTCGGTCAAACCGAGATGGCCTTGCCAACTCTCTGTAATCGTTTGCACTCACTTTGATCTCACCGAGTTTTGCAAATCAGTCTCACCGAGATGGCTTGCCAACTCTCTGTTGCCTTATTGCTTCACTTCGGTCTTACCGAGTTGAAGCAATCGGTGCCACCGAGATGAGGTTTGCCCTAGCCATTGCACTTCGGTCCATCCGAGTTGTTCCTATCGGTCCCACCGAGAGTCCTAACATTCATATCTTTTACACAGTTCGGTGCTACCGAGATTATGGTTTCGGTGACACCGAGTTGGGTCAAAAGTGTGTAACGGTTGGATTTTATGTGGAGGCTATATATACCCCTCCACCACCTCCTTCTCAGGAGAGAGAGAGAGCAATCAGAACGTGCCTACACATCCACTACACAGTTTCTGAGAGAGAACCACCTACTCATGTGTTGAGATCAAGAGATTCCATTCCTACCATTTGAACCTTGATTTCTAGCCTTTCCCAAGTTGCTTTCCACTCAAATCCTTCTTCCACCATAGCCAAATCTGTGAGGAGTTGTTTGAGTGTTGGGAAGACTATCATTTGAAGCACAAGAGCAAGGAGTTCATCAACAACACACCATCTATTACCTTTTGGAGAGTGGTGTCTCCTAGATTGGTTAGGTGTCACTAGGGAACCTCCGACATGATGTGGAGTTGAACCAAGGAGTTTGTAAGGGCAAGGAGATTGCCTACTTCGTGAAGATCTACCCCGAGTGAGGCTAGTTCTTCGTGGACGTAAGCCATGGTGGGATAGACAAGGTTGCTTCTTCGTGG
Source organism: Elymus sibiricus (assembly GCA_039707655.1). Classification (NCBI taxonomy): domain Eukaryota; kingdom Viridiplantae; phylum Streptophyta; class Magnoliopsida; order Poales; family Poaceae; genus Elymus; species Elymus sibiricus. Next base: position 112,202,363 of record CM077670.1, read on the forward strand.
ACCCTTCGTGGGTGGAGCCCTCCATGGACTCGCGCAGCCGTTACCCTTCGTGGGTTGAAGTCTCCATCAACGTGGACGTACGATAGCTCCACCTATCGGAACCACGCCAAAAACCACCGTGTCTTCATTGCGTTTGAAATCTTCGATCCCCTCCTTTACTTACATATGAAATTGTTTACTTTCCGCCGCTACACTCTTAGAATTGCATGCGTAGGGTGATGCTTGACTTGTATACTTGCTAAAATCTGCCTACATCTAAAATTGGTAAAAGGTTATGTTTTTATTTGGTCAAGTAGTCTAATCACCCCCCCTCTAGACATACTTTCGATCCTACAAGTGGTATCAGAGCTTTGGTCTCCGTAAGCCTTGATTTCCATTGCTTTGGTGATCATAGCCTTGGTTTCACAACCTAGGAGAGTATGGCATCTAGTGAGCGTAACTATCACCGTAGAGGTCCATATTTTGATGGTACAAACTTTGCTAGTTGGAAACATAAGATGAAAATGCATATTCTTGGTCATAACCCCGCCGTTTGGGCTGTTGTTTGTGTTGGCTTGCAAGGTGATTTCTTTGAGGATGGCAAGGAACCGGATCGTGAAGCAACCCCGGAAGAATTGAAGATGTTGCAATACAATGCTCAAGCTTGTGACATTCTCTTCAACGGTTTGTGTCCCGAGGAATTCAACAAAATAAGCCGCCTCCAGAATGCAAAGGAAATTTGGGATACTTTGGTTGATATGCATGAGGGTACCGAGTCCGTCAAGGAATCTAAGTTGGATGTGCTTCAAAGTCAACTTGACAAGTTCAAGATGAAGGATGGTGAAGGAGTCACAGAAATGTACTCTAGGCTTGCTCTCATCACAAATGAGATTGCCGGCTTAGGAAGTGAAGAGATGACTGACAAATTCATCATCAAGAGGATACTTAGAGCTTTGGATGGAAAATATGATACCGTTTGCACATTGATCCAAATGATGCCAAATTACCAAGATCTCAAGCCCACGAAAGTCATTGGAAGGATTGTTGCTCATGAAATGTCACTCAAGGACAAAGAGGAGCTACACAACAAATCAAGTGGTGCTTACAAAGCCTCAACCGATGCTCCAACAACTCCAAGTGACAAGCTAGTATCCAATGAAGAGATAATCCTAATGGTGAAAAGATTCAACAAGTTCTACAAGAACAAAGGGAAAGAAAGAAGCTCTAGCTCAAGACACTATGAGAGAAGGTCATCAAGTCGTGACCGTAATTGCTACAATTCTGGAAAACCCGGACACTATTCCAAAGAGTGTATGGGTCCCTACAAGAAAAGAGATGAATCACCAAGAGGAAGACATAGAAGAGATGAATCACCTCATAAGGAGAGAAGGAGTAGAGATGATCGTTGTGAACGAAGACACTCTCGAAGAAGTAAGGATTCGGAGAGGAAGGACAAGTGATCCAAGAGCTACACAAGAAGAAGACATCAAGCTCATGTTGGTGAATGGGTTTCCGGCTCCGACTCCGACAACCACTCCGAGAGAAGTTAGCACTCCAACTCCGACTATAGTCAAGATGAAGGTGTTGCCGGACTTGCTCTTGTGTCATCCAACTCCCATGATCTATTTGACTCACCAAATGAAGGAATTGGAAGATGCTTCATGGCAAAAGGCCCCAAGGTATCACACCCCGAGTATCTTGATTTCAATAGTGATGAAGATGATTTGCTTGGTGATGATGATTTACTTGTTGATAAGGCTAGTGATGTGAGCTATAATGAAAATGCTAGTAATCATGATAGTTAAGAGGAAACGAGTGATAATGCTATGAAGGAGATTGAGCGTCTAACTAAAGAACTAAATGCTCTTAAGTTAGCTCATGAAACAACTCAAGAGGATCATAGAGAACTTCTAAGAACTCATGAGAAGCTACGCTTCGAGAAGCTAAATTTAGAGCAAGAGCATGAGTTTCTTAAAGCTATCAATGACGATCTTCGAAAGAAGAGTTCTTCATATCTTGCCAAGTGTTTACTCTTGTCTACCTTTATGCGACAAGTTAAACCTAAGCAAACTAGCAACATGGGTAAAAAGGGTTCTACCTCTAGTAGTAACAATAACAATGCTAAATCCAATGTTGTTGCTTCTAGTAGTTCTATTGATTCCACTAATGATTCTCTTAGCCAAGTTGCACTTGAGCAAGAAAATATGCTATTGAAAGGAATTATAGAAAAAGGTGTCTACAAGAGTCTTGCCGGGAGTAAGCAATTTGAGGAAATTATACGCAAGCAAGGAAGGCACTGGAAGAACCAAGGTGTTGGTTTTGAACGAAAGTTCAATGCCAATGGAGTTGAGTGGGAAGAAGATCAATATCCCAAGACGAAGTTTGTTCCTCAACAAGAGAAGTATGATCCTACTTCCTTCAAGGGAACACAAGCTCAAGAAGATCTTCCACCACAAGACCACAAGCTAAAAGGCAAGGACAAGCTTCAAGAAGAGATTGATTCATTTGAAGAAGCTCCTCAAGCCTTGGTCAAGTGGGTTCCCAAGACTTCATCAAGTTCTACTTCATCAAGTGCTACTACAACTCCAAGGATACGCATCAAGTTGATGTGGGTCCAAAAGAAGAAGAACTAGAGAGTTCTTGAGGGTGACTCCGCCAACAAACTTCACTCATATTCATTATGGCAAGAACTTGTGCAACCAACTTCCACATTTTGCACTAGTTCATGGAGTCACAAACCCTCTTGTTGGTAAGGCAATGGACAAGGTAATCAATGCATTCATGGACATCATATATGTGTATTTCACTCTATGTCTATGGATATCCTTGTATGTTCCTTGTGTGGGACTAACCCATGTAGGTATTGAAAGCACAAAACTCCAAAGGATTGCTCCCAACTCTTGATGGTCTACATCAACATTGAGCATCCACATCTTCAACATCTACATGAAGTCATCATCGACAAAACCCAAGGTTAGTTCATCCCTCTTAGGGGGGATATCACATCTAGGGGGAGCTTTGCTCTAAACAATTGGGCTAAAGCAACTCTAATGGTGTGAACACATCAATGCTTTATGTAAAAGTGGCAACCCCACTTGTGCTTAAACGATGAGTATGACCTATGATAAAATGTTCTCATTTGGCTCCTAAGTCAATATACTCATATATAGATGACCTAGTCATCGCCATTGCTTGATAGATGCTAGATTTGGTTGTGCATGTTTGACACATATTTCATTTGCTATCTTATTGTGTGAGCATGTTGGTTTGCATGTTTTCATCATTCGAGGACATCCATTTGTTGTTTTGATTGTCTTGCTTTTTCTGGCCAAGTGAATGTACAAGAATGCCTAAGTACCTTCTCTAGCTATCTATGCTTTCTTGTCTCAAATTCTATTCTTGCTACATCACAAAAATTGAACAAGTCATTTTCGGACCCTCCGGGTGAGGAGCACTCGGAGCCACCGATCTGAAAGGGCTGAACCTCCAAAACCTTCTACATGATTTTGGCCGAACCAATTCACTCAAACTCGGTCCAACCGAAATCATTTAGACTGATCTAGGTTTTCATCTCGGTGTCACCGAGTTGAACCATTTCGGCGCCACCGATGTGCTAACCTGCTTGCAGTTACACATATCGGTGCCACCGAGTTGTCCAACTCGAAGCCACCGACAGCATACGGGTATATATATCTGGCGGGCCCAAACGGTTGAAATTTCTCAAACCCTCTTGTTCCCGCACCCCGTTGCTGCCGTCGCCCAGGTCTCCGGATCGTCGCCTTCGTCTCCAGCACGCCCTCGCCGCCAGATTCCGCCACCGTCAACGGCAATCTACTCCGCCGTTGCCGCCGTAGAGGATTTCCACCAAGTTAGGGTGAGATTCGACCCCTTTCGTGCTCCAATTTCTGATTCAATGCATGATTGGATTGCCATGATTCTTGCCATGGATTGAGAACTCCTATTACATTGCAATGTCCATAGATTAGATTCGAGTAAAAAAATTAGGTTTAAGTTTCCGCCGAACGCATCTCGGACTGACCGATTAGAAATTTTCGGAGTCACCGATTTGGCCCCAGGCCATAGCACTAGTACGTCTCGGTGCCACCGAGTTGTATGAATCGGTGAGACCGAGAGTAAAATCTCCGTGAAACCCTAGCATCTCAGAGTCACCGAACCCCATCTCGGTCTGACCGAAATGGCGTGGAAAGTTTCTGTTGAGTGCTTCGGTATCACCGAGATGATCAACTCGGTCCATCCGAAATGCCTTCTGTGAAAACTTGAAACTAAGAGTTGAACTCAATTTTTATGAGAAAACTTCTGCTTTTTGTGATGACTCATCTACTCTACCCATACCCATCTATTCACAGGGTTAGCTTTGCAAGATGTCTGATGCCAGCGATAGCCAGAACATGTCAGAGCAGCACACAGATCGCAGCGCAGGCTCTAGCCCTGCAGAAAGCTTTTATGAGGGAGAGAGAAGCTCTCCAGATCTTCCAAAGGCTGCAACAAGAACCAGGAAGAAGAGAACCTCAGACAGTGAGGATGAGGACTTTGTTGCTAGTGAAGCAGCAACAAAGAAGAAGAGAGTTGTGCTTGCAAAGGAATATAGCACCAAGCCAACTGTCGCCAAAGATAAAACTGTTGTGAAGAAAGTTCCCAAGAAAACTATGCAATTTACACTTGTAGAGCCAAGTGACACAGAAATAGCTGCAGGAGGAAAGAAGAAGAGAGCAAGGAAAACTACTGCTCATGTGCTTGGAACACCCTCCATGAGGAATGATTCAGAGGAGGAGGAGGAGCCAGCAGCTAATGCACCCCTTTCAAAAGCTCAGAAGCTCATGTCAGATGCTATTAGGACTGCTGCCCCCAAGTCCAAACCAAAAGCTCCAGCACCCAAGAGGTCGACCAGAAACATTTCTGCTAGTGAGAAGAACAAGGCCCCAGTGCCTGAAGCCCATGTTGATGAGGAGCCACTAGTGCTCAAAAAATTAAAGCCCAAGATTCCAGACCATGACAATGCACACCCAGTTGCAGAGAATATGATGCTAAGGAAGGACAAAGGACTGCGTCAGTGGAGACTGTCAGATCCCTATGCCACCAGGAGGAGAACAGCTTGTGACTACCGCTTCCAGACCAGAGAGCAGCAAGACTTCTATGAGACAGTTCTGCTTGATAAGAAGCCAATTGTCAGCGACATGAGATGGGTGGATTGGAAGTACATTGATGCCAATGAGGATTATTTCCCCCATGTTCATGAGAGTTTCCGGATTGCTGGTGTTGATGAGTTTGTTGGACAGAAGATGACAAAGTGGAATGATGAAATGATCATGCAATTCTACTCCACAGCTCACTTCTATCCTGATGGCAGGATTGTGTGGATGACTGAGGGTTCCAGGTACCAGTCAACCATCTCTGAGTGAGCTACTCTTCTTGGTGCTCCAGAAGAAGAAGAAGATGATGTTGATATATATGCCAAGCTCAAGATGGACCACAACTCCATGGCCAATATGTACACAGCAATTCCAGAGAAGGACATCGAGACACACAAGCTAGGGTCAGTGAAGCACCTGCTGCCTGGTTTGGCCACCACAAACACTATCTTGCGGTACACTCCGTTGCCCAAGTCAGGAGATGATAAGATGATACGTGGCCACTCCATCAACCTACTGCACTTCTTTGACACACCTCAGAAGTTCAAGGTGATGAGCTTGATTGTAGAAACCATCAAGAGGACAGCTGCTGATCAGAAGAGATCTTGCGGATATGCTCCACACATCCAGATGCTCATCAATTCCAAGGTTGGAACGAGCACTTATCTTCTTGATCGTGAGCATCTCCCACTGCGTCCAGAGTTTGAGGACAATGTCATTGTGATGGATCCTATGCATCCCACCTCTGCTCAAGCACAAGAGAAGATCCGAGTAGCCAAGGAAGCAAAAGCAGCCAAGGAGGCATCTGATCCCAATGCTCCCATTGCCAACCTAAAGTCAAAGACTAACCAAATGACTTATCTGCTAGAAGCCACCCTGAGGATTGAGCAAAGTTTGGCCAACCTCACCCAGAACCAGGCTAGCTTAGAGCGGATAGTCGAGATGAAGATTCATGATCTAGATGTCAAGATCACTGAGGTCCAGACTATAGTGGAGAAGCTGAAGGACGATGTTGATGCAGCCAGGGCAGCCGCTTCAGATGATAGTGGAGATGACAGACCCACTACGGAGAGATTCCAGACAATGCCCAGGGCAGACACGTCTGCTGCAGTGCCAGTTGTGGATCCGAGGACCACAGTCTCTGCACCTGCTGCTGCTGCTACAGTGCCACCTCCGGTCTCCACTCCACCAGCCCAGTAGACATCAGCTGAAGCCTTCGCGGATGCACTTCTCTCGACGCCATCTACGCACACCGGAGCTGCCAGCCGAAGATCCCCTTCAGGAGCTTCCGAGGATCGTTCCTAGAGTGCCGTATTAGTCCTATACCTATTCGAGCTTTTTGGTACTTGTTGCCAAAGGGGGAGAATTTGTATAGATCTTAGCTTCGAGAGAGAGAGTCTTGCTTTGCTTTGCCCGTTGGATTTTTCTCGAGTTCTTTTGCTACAATTTGCTTTATGGTACTTTGTTTTGATGTGTGTGCTTGATCCTATGTCTGTGAGTTCTTTGATCGTTATGATTGTGAGCTACTACTTGATGTGATTGATCATACTATGCTCTATGTGATGCTCTTGCTTATCATTATCTTGTATGATCATTCACTTGTGTTGGTTATGCGTGCCTACTATTCTATTCATATCATTTTGCGCACTCCACCAAGTTATATGTGACATGGAAGAGTGACCCATGATCCTAATCGATTGTGCATTTGCATTCAAATGCAAATTTTAAATAATGCACAAACTTAAGGGGAGCTCTTGCTTATCACATACTTCTCAAAGCAACGATGTATTTCATTAATTTAATCATTTGTCGAAGCTTTGATCTATATGTTGTCATCAATTACCAAAAAGGGGGAGATTGAAAGCACATTTGCTCCCTTGGTGGTTTTGGTAATTCATAACAACATATATCTCATTGAACTAATGTCCATTCAAGTTAAAGATTTCAGGATGTTCAATGATTGGCATGGCAAGGACTAGAGATGTGGACCCCTCAAAATCTTAAGGACAAGGATTGGCAAAAGATCAAGACTCTACATTTTTGGTTTACTGATCCAAGATCACATTGAGTCCATAGGAAAGCCAATACTATTAAAAGGGGATGAGGTGTTGCTTAATGGTCTTTTTGCTCAAGTGCTTAGTGACAGTGTTCCAAAACCCTCAACCACCTTCTCTATCCAAATATGTCCAAAACCTACATTCCAACTCGGCCCCACCGAAATTCTCTATCCGGAGTCACCGAGTTCATCTGGACTTAGCCACTGCCAAAACCCTAACAAATCGGATCCACCGATATGGATCTCGATCTCACCGAGATGGCCTTGCCAACTCTCTGTAATCGTTTGCACTCACTTCGGTCTCACCGAGTTTTGCAAATCGGTCTCATCGAGATGGCTTGCCAATTCTCTGTTGCCTTATTGCTTCACTTCGGTCTTACCGAGTTGATGCAATCGGTACCACCGAGACGAGGTTTGCCCTAGCCATTGCACTTCGGTCCATCCGAGTTGTTCTAGTCGGTCCCACCGAGATTCCTAATGTTCATATCTTTTACACAGTTCGGTGCCACCGAGACTTCTGAATCGGTGCCACCGAGTTGGGTCAAAAGTGTGTAACGATTGGATTTTGTGTGGAGGCTATATATACCCCTCCACCACTTCCGTCTCAGTAAGGAGAGCCATCAGAACGTGCCTACACTTCCACCATACATTTTCTGAGAGAGAACCACCTACTCATGTGTTGAGATAAAGACATTCCAATCCAACCATTTGAACCTTGATTTCTAGCCTCTCCCAAGTTGCTTTCCACTCAAATCATTCTTCCACCATAGCCAAATCTGTGAGGAGTTGTTTGAGTGTTGGGAAGACTATCATTTGAAGCACAAGAGCAAGGAGTTCATCAACAACACACCGTCTATTACCTTTTGGAGAGTGTGTCTCTTAGATTGGTTAGGTGTCACTTGGGAGCCTCCGACATGATGTGGAGTTGAACCAAGGAGTTTGTAAGGACAAGGAGATCGCCTACTTTGTGAAGATCTACCTCGAGTGAGGCTAGTCCTTCGTGGACGTAAGCCATGGTGGGATAGACAAGGTTGCTTCTTCGTGGACCCTTTGTGGGTGGAGCCCTCCGTGGGACTCGCACAGCTGTTACCCTTCGTGGGTTGAAGTCTCCATCGACGTGGACGTACGATAGCACCACCTATCGGAACCACGCCAAAAACCACCGTGTCTTCATTGCGTTTGAAATCTCCGATCCTCTCCTTTACTTACATATGCAATTGTTTACTTTCCGCTGCTACACTCTTAGAATTGCATGTGTAGGGTGATGCTTGACTTGTATACTTGCTAAAATCTGCCTACATCTAAAATTGGGAAAAGGTTAGGTTTTTATTTGGTCAAGTAGTCTAATCACCCCCCCTCTAGACATACTTTCAATCCTACAAAAGGCCCATGGCAACCCCAACGGACTGTTGGTCGGGAAAGGCCCATGGCAGGCCCAACAGAATGTTGGTCGGGAAAGATACTCTAAAGCCGACAAGCAGTCGGTCGGGAAAGATAAGTCGGTCGGGAAAGAGTTTTCCTGTCTGGACTTTACCCAACAGACAGTGTCGGTCGGCAATAGTTTTTCCCGACCGACTGTTCGTTGGCCTAACTTGTATTCCCGACCAACCTGACTGTCGGGGACGTAGTGCTGTGGTGTAGTGCAAGCTTGACGAGTGGTTCCGATCCCCCGCCCTAGATCACCTCGAGGAGCTCAGTTTTAATGATGGACATATGCGCTTGCTGCCACCATCCGCGCTCCGCCTTGCGCCCATGCTGCGGCTTGCCAGGTTCATGAACTGCCATTTGCCAACGATTAATGACGCGCCCGCTCTTTTTCTCCCTCGACTGAAGCACCTCGAGCTCTTCACCTTCTGCATCCCCAAGGATGACATGGAGCACCTGCTCCACGGCTGTACTACACTCGAGTACATTCGTCTTCAGACGATCAATGGGTTGAGTAGCTTCCACATCACCTCCATGACTCTCCGGACAATTTATGTGTGTTGCTGGTGCTGCAACAAGAGATCACATAAGGTGTATCACAGTATGGTAATTGAGGACACACCTTTACTTGAGAGATTACTTGTAGTTGATCAACAAGGTCCAACAAGAACCAGTGTCATTTCTGCGCCAAAATTGACAGTGGTGGGCTACTCGTCTGTTAAATTCTCCGAACTTGTTATTGGATCCACACCCGTTCAGGTACATCAGTCGCCTTCTTCTTCTCCTTCTTGAAATTGACATTTTTTCTAATTTTGAAGATGTATGTTCGTCTGTCATCCAGAAAATGAACCCGACAAGCTTGACCCCGTATCTACGCACAGTGAAGGTCTTCGCACTAGAATCTATCGGCCCCAACTTGGACGAAGTTGTCACTTTCCTGAGATGCTTTCCGTGCCTGGAGAATCTATATATCGAGGTGATGCTCCTTTCCTGTTAAATGTTAACCATAAGGGAGTTCAATTTTTTGGTACCTTTTCCCAAGTTTACAATGACGAATGTACTACGATTTCTGAAGGAATTTTGGAGGATTTCAGTACATGTATGTTTTTTCCCTATAGTGGTTGCTTGATTCATAAGGTTACAATTCATATGCATTTCTCCTTTGGATTCATCTGTACTACTTCTCGTAGGGAAATTTGCATCCACTCCAACCTCTTGGGAAGTAGCCTACATTTTTCTAGATTGTAATCAAATGCCCATGTTAATCATGTAGGATTGAAGATGGCATGTCACTCTATTCGTGTATTTTAGAAATCCTACAAATCAAAGAGGCCTGTAGTAGTGTTCAAAACTGCATGTAGGCACTAATACGTTCTCTTCTTTTGCAAATAAGATTAGGCCCGGTAGTCGATAATGTGATACAATATAACAATCACATCGAATGCCTTGATCTGCATCTCTCAGAAATTACTTTGAACTCCTACCAAGGGACCTTACCGGAGATTATATTCGCCAGGTTCTTTGTTGTGAGAGCAAGGGTGCTAAAGGTAATGAGGTTTGCCCTACATTTACTTCGCAAAACTGAATGGTTTGCTGATCAGCACCGGCGGCTAGGGCAGAATGGAAAAGGATCTGCAGAAGCTGAATTTCATTTTGGAAGTTCAGTTGACAGAGTAATCGGAAGTCATTATGTCAAGCCCATACATGACTTGTTAGTGGCCGATCCCTTTGCAGAAATGTTGAGGTTTCGAAACGGGTGTTACAAGTTGTAATATCAGTTTGAACCTCTCATATGTCCATGTTCAGCTGATCAGCGCGGGCGTCTGCAGCTGCATGAGCTGAATTTCATTTCTAATATCAGTTTGAACCTTGTAATCTTCGAATTTGAGCCTTCTAACTCTGGAATTTGAACCTTGTAATATTTCGGGTTTTTGTGGTACAATCGTTGAAATGGCATCATATATGACACTCGTATATTGGTAGTACTATTTTGACCTTAATATGCAATGGGCGATTAATATCTAGACCTCAATGGACTTGATTTTATTTACCATTCTCGAATGTGTTTCCCCTGTCGATCTCATCGCAAACGATCTATATTGCGGACTCGACAGCGATCTTCCACATTATTGTACACAGTTGGTTTCTTCAACTGTGTGCCCAGAATTATCGCACTCGAGTGTCCATCATTACCCGTCTGTGTAACTTTGACCTCATCACCCACGGGTAAACTTGGTGCCTCTTCGAGCCCACGCGTGGTCAAACGAAACGCGTGTGGGGTGCTCAAGCGTGCGCTGGAATCCTCCGCTAGGAACGCGGTGACAAGACGTGACGATTACAGGTCGTCCGGCCCCAATTTATTACAGTGGCCATTTAACCCTTGTGTCTCTTCAACCTTTCGATCGCGCCCCAGTATTGCAAGAATCACACCCACCACAAAAAATACAGAGAGGGTATCCCGCGCGGCTCCAATGGCGCTCCCAGCGGCTGCCGACGACGAGCGGCAGTTCACCATGCATGCCGTAGTGGACACCCACGGAAGGTTCACGGAGCTCTCGGTGGTGTACACCAACAACCCGATTTGGGTGGAGAACTCCATCCACACTATGGAGCTGTTGCTTGCTGCGGAGAAGTACAAGGTGGTCGGGTTAGACCTCGAGTACACCGCACTCGTGTCGGGTCTCGTCACAAGGTCGCCGTCGCCCAGATGTGCGTGCGCAATCATGTCCTCGTCTACCACTGCTGCCTGGCCACAAGGCCTTGCGAGCGTTTCGCTAGGTTTGTCAACAGCCCCCACTACATGTTCGCTACGGTGGACATCACCAATGATGTAAAGGTGCTCAAGAATTTGGGCATCGCCTACCAGAATCTTGTCGACATCCAGGGCCAATACAAGATCTTGGGCAGCAAGAAGCATGAGAAGGTATTACTGGTTCACCTCGCCGAGGCCATCATCGACCCCTACTACAGAGGCATGAAGGATTCCTGCAACAAAGACAAGCGTGCCTGGCACTCGGCCTGGATGGAGAAACTCAACGAAGCTCACGTCGTGTACGTGGCCAAGGAGGCATACACGAGCTACGAGATGTACAGGCGGATCGTTGACATGAGGAAGTGCCTCCTTCTTCCCCAAAAAGGCCAGGGATCCAGCCGAAAGCAGAGCAATGGCAAGCGTCGTCACAACAAGAAGTAGATGATTAGATGATCGTTTCTCCTAGTTTAGTATGCATGTAATTGTTTACTTTGGTGTGTGTAGTCACTTATGTAATTGGATGTTTAATTTGGTTATGCAATCACTAGTGGAAAAAGTGCTAGCCACAACTTTCGTTGGTGGCGCGCCATTTTCAATCAACGCCAGCACTATTTTTTTCAAATAGTGGTGGCGTTGGCTTATTTGGTATGACATTAGTAGGGTCATAGTGGTGGCGTTGGAAAACACGTGAGCGTCAGTAGTATATGCGATCAACAATTTGTATAAGGCATAATATAGTGCTGGCGTCGTATAACATGGAACGCCAACACTATTATGTTCAGTTCTGGCGTGTCATTGGTTTCCACGTCAGCATTGTTATTTTGTCAATGTGAACATTCTTATATTATCATCTTTATAGTATATTGTAATTTACTTTTATTAAATTTATATTATATGTACTTTGAGACTTCAATTTTACTTTTTTTACTTTTTAGTTTAAGACTTTAAATATGTAGTTTGAGACTTCAAATATGTAGTTTGACACTTCAAATATTTTTCCTTTTTATTTTTTTTGCTGGTGATCATCTTTATAGTATATTGTAGTTTACTTTTGTTAAATTTATATTATTTAAAATGGAAATACTGACATTTTTTGAAATATGTACTTTGAGACTTCAATTTTACTTTTTTTTTCTTTTTAGTTTGAGACTTTAAATATGTAGTTTGAGACTTCAAATTAATATGTAGTTTGACACTTCAAATATTTTTCCTTTTTATTTTTTTAGGTGGTGATCATCTTTATAGTATATTGTAGTTTACTTTTGTTAAATTTATATTATTTAAAATGGAAATACTGACATTTTTTGAAATATGTACTTTGAGACTTCAATTTTACTTTTTTTTTCTTTTTAGTTTGAGACTTTAAATATGTAGTTTGAGACTTCAAATTAATATGTAGTTTGACACTTCAAATATTTTTCCTTTTTATTTTTTTAGGTGGTGATCATCTTTATAGTATATTGTAGTTTACTTTTATTAAATTTATATTATTTAAAATGGAAATACTGACATTTTTTGAAATATGTACTTTGAGACTTCAATTTTACTTTTTTTCTTTTTAGTTTGAGACTTTAAATATGTAGTTTGAGACTTCAAATATGTAGTTTGACACTTCAAATATTTTTCCTTTTTTATTTTTTTAGGTGGTGATCATATTTAAATTTCGTATTGGGCCAAGCCCAAATATTATTAGGAGGCCATGGGGGGTCAATACCAAGGGGGCAAAGGCCCCCTCGCCCCACTCCCTCTCTCTCTGCCCCGCGCGTACTCTGTTCTCGTTCCCCTTTCTCTCCCTCTCTTGCCGCTCGTCGTCGACGCTCCGATTCCAGCCGGTTCCGGCGGTTAGGTCATCTCCCTCTCTCTCCCTCTCTCGCCGCTCGTTGCCCTCCAATTTGATTGGAGTACATTTCGTTTTCGTTTTGAGCTAGGGTTTCTTCGACGGCGGCGGCAGAAACGACGGACTGCTAGGGTTCATCGCCTCCATCTTCGTCCCCTCGGTGAGTTCATCCCCTCCACCTTCATCCCCTCCACTTTTTTTATTTCCATCACTAGGGTTCATCGCTAGGGTTCAATTAAAATGCAAGTTAGTGTAGTTGACAAGTTCATCGCTAGGGTTCAATTAGAACTACAATTGACAAAATTATGCTATGCCAAGTCAGTGAACTTGAAAATTTTAGTGTAGTGTTTGCTCTAGTGCATTAAACCCAAGTCAGTGCCATTGTTGGAATTTTTAGTTGATACATTTTTAGTGTAGTGTTTGCTCTAGTGCATTCCCAAGTCAATGCCATTGTTGGAATTTTTAGTTGATACATTTTTAGTGTAGTGTTTGCTCTAGTGCATTCCCAAGTCGATCAGTGTCAAATCTGTGCCACATATATTGTTTGCTCTAGTGCATTCCCAAGTCAGTGCCAAAAAAATATGCTATGCCAAGTGAGTGTACTTGACATTTTTAGTGTAGTTGACAAAACAATTATGCTATGCCAATGTAACTACATGATCACCTTTAATCATATTTTTGGTAAATTTATATCATTGCTTAGTTCTTACTATGCGACCTTTGTTCTTAAAATGCATCAGGTCTCATGGCCAATTCTGGAGGCAACATGGAGGAGGTTTACGATGTGGACATGTTGAACGTAGACCTCCTTTAGTCTCAGCAGTATGTCATCAACAACCAGCAGGAGCTGACTGCCTCGCTGAACGCGGAGATCGGTCAGCTGCACAATGCAAGGGTTGATCTCGTAAAGATCACTAATAAGCTGAGGGACGAGAGGGATGAGCTCATCGAGGAAAGGAATAAGCTGAAGCAGGAGAGAAAACTCCTTAGGGCAGAGAAGATTGACCTCAAGATGGACATAGCTCATTTCAAAAAAGATGGAGCTGCCAACAGAAAGAAGATTCGCCAGCTGAGCGTAATCCTTGATGAAGAGTAGTTTCTTTAACTAGGTAGTAGTTCTTTACTAGTTAGGTAGCTAGCTAGTCTTGAGTACGTTGATGAGTAACTTGAGTACAATGAGTAACGTTTTTGAAGTTTATTGAGTTAATGAGTATCTATTGAGTAACTAGCTAGTAACTTTTCTGAAGTACAATTATTTAGTTTGTGAACTAATTTTTTTATTACAAAAAAAAATTTGCCGGCGTTGGCCAACAAGGGACGACAGTGGTAATATAACTTACTGCTGGCGTTGGCCAAGCTGGAACGCCATCAGCACGTGGAATACTGCTGACGTGGGATCCAACGCCACCACTATATTCTAACAATGGCGCCATATTGGTGGCGTCGAGTGTCTATGCCAGCAAGGCTGTTTCTAGCATGCCATAGCTAGGCTTTTCTGCACTAGTGAATCATGTTCTTATAAGTATATATGTTGTTGTTCTGTAGACAGAGCATAGATGTTGTGCGGACAGAGCAAATCACATCGCCCACGGGCTAAACTAGGGAACCCGTCGGTGATGATTTCATCAATCACTGACAATTGTATACCAGCAATCGTTTGCCCACAACACACATGGCTTATTAGCAGGAATCGTCTGTGTTGTTATCGGTCTTCCCACATATTTCTGATTACTGACATGTTTGCCGCATATCACACACATCTTGTTAAGTTGAACCGTTTCTGTTGTTTTGGCTCATCACACACAATTCATCCGAGTGAACTGTATGCCGTGTATCGCACACACCTTAATCTGTCTGACCGTTTCTGTTGTGTTGGGTAATCACAAACAGTTCATCCGAGTGAACTGTATGCCGTGTATCGCACACACCTCGAACTGGCTGCCCGTTTCTGTTGTTCTGGCTCATCGCAAACAGTTCGTATGGATCAACTGTATGCCATGTAGCGCACACGCGTCTCTAATCTAAATCGTGCTTGATGTCTCCGCCATCGCACACAGTTCATCTTATTGGTGATGGTTTTATTACGATACCGTTTGTGATTCATGCATCGCACACAGTTTGGTCGAGGGGTCTCTGATTCATGTGTCGCGTTAGCGGTCGCCTACAGTAGTGTTTGTAGGTTATCCAAAAGGAACTATTGGCTATTCCCTCTACCAAAAGTCCGAAGACAAAGTGTTTGTCGTGAAGAATGGTCATTTTCTTGAGAAAGAGTTTCTCGATAAAGAAGTAAGTGGGAGGACAGTACAGCTTGACGAGATTACTGAAAATGTTGAGAGGACTAACGAAACGGAATCTGTTCCACAACTGAACCAGAAGTTATTACCCCAGGTGTAGTAGCTCAAGCTAAGACTATAACTGAACCACGTAGATCAAGAAGAGTTATCGAACCTCCTGAATGGTTTCACAATGAAAATATCATCTTAGAAGAAGATGAGCCTGCACACTACAAAGAAGCGATGGCGGCGCCCAGCTCAAAAGAATGGCTCAAAGCCATGCAATTTGAAATGGAGTCCATGTACGAGAATCAAGTTTGGAACTTGGTTGATCCTCCAGAGGGTGTGAAACCCATACAATCTAAATGGATCTTCAAAAGAAAGACGGACGCGGATGGTAATCCTACTATCTATAAAGCAAGGCATGTTGCAAAAGGATTTTCGCAAGTTGAGGGAGTTGATTATGATGAAACTTTCTCACCAGTAGCTATGCTAAAATCTGTGCGGATTATGATGGCTATTGCTACATATTTCGACTACGAGATATGGCAAATGGATGTCAAAACTGCTTTCCTAAATGGATATCTTAAAGAGGATGTATACATGATACAACCAGAAGGTTTTGTCGATCCAAAAGATGCCAGAAAGGTGTGCAAGCTTCAAAGATCTATCTATGCTTTGAAGCAAGGATCAAGTTGCTGGAATCAATGTTTTGATGAAGTGGTAAAAGAGTTTGGCTTCATTAAAATGATGAAGCTTGTGTATACAAGAAGTTTAGTGGGAGCTCTGTAGCATTTCCGATCTTATATGTAGATGACATATTATTGATCGGAAATGACACAAAGTTTCTTGGCACGATAAGACTATTTGAAGAGTGTGTTTTTAATGAAGGACTTAGGCGAAGCAGCTTATATATTGGGCATAAAGATCTATAGAGATAGATCAAAATGTCTGATTGCGCTAAGTTAGAGTACATATATTGAGAAAGTTTTAAAGAGGTTTAAAATGGAGAATGAAAGAAAGGATTTCTCCCAATGTCACATGGCACGACACTCAGCAGAAGTCAATGTCCTAAGACAGTTGATGAGCGAGTACAGATGAGTGGAGTCCCATATGCCTCGGCAATCGGATCCATCATGTATGCTATGATATGTACAAGACCAGATGTTTCTTATGCACTACGTGTTAGTAGAAGGTACCAAAGTGACCCTGGAGTGGCTCACTGGGCAGCTGTTAAAAACATTCTTAAGTATCTCAGAAGGACAAAGGACATGCTCCTTGTCTATGGAGGTGATGAAGAGCTCGTTGTAAATGGTTACACCGATGCTAGCTTCATGACTGATATAGATGACTATAAATCTCAATCGGGCTATGTTTTCACCCTCAATGGAGGTGCAGTGGCGTGGAAGAATTTCAAACAGAACACTGTTATGGATTCTACAATGGAGGCAGAGTACATTGCGGCTTCAGAAGCTTTGACGGAGGCAGTCTAGTTCAAGAAGTTTCTTGACGAAGTTGGTGTGGTCCCGAGTGCGGTAAACCCAATGGCACTCTATTGTGATAATAATGGTGTTGTTGCCCAAGCAAAGGAACCAAGATCCCACATGAAGACCAGACACATAGAGCGCAAGTATCACATTATTCAACATCATGTCCGGAAGGGGTTTGTGAAGGTTCTCAAGGTTCAGACGGATTTGAATGTGTCAGACCCGATGACGAAGGCTTTACCACGAGCAAAGCATGAGCAACACCGAATAGCCATAGATGTTAGAGAAACTATGTAACTAGATTATTGACTCTAGTGCATGTGGGAGTCTGTAGGAAATATGCCCTAGAGGCAATAATATTGTATTATTATTTTTCGTGTTCATGATTAGAGTTTATATTCTATGCTATAACTGCTATGATCCTGGAATATGCGATTCAGTGAAAAACTCATATGCACGTGTAGAACAATTAACAGTAAAATAAGATTCCTAGTCCCGCCTCTAAGACTAGCTCAAGTGTTGTTGGTGATCATGTTTTCCGGATCTTGAGATATCGTTAAGTGTAACGATAGTCTCAAAACAACATTGAGAGTATGATGTTAGAAGAACGATCATATTGAATCGACCCAAACCTGTTTGTTATACTTTGAGATAATATCGTCATAAGTCAATTGCTATAACATGGAGTGTTAACTCGTGATTTTAGTTCCTTAGACAACGAGACTATCGTAGTCACTTCTTACCGTACGATGAGCTTTGGGGTTGCTCAAACGTCATCAGCAACTTGGTGATCATAACGACAACTTACTGGTTCATCGGAAAGTTTGATAAGGGACACGATAGCTCGAGAGTGGAATTTGCTCCTCCAATGATGGAGATATATTCTTCGGGCCCTCTCGGTGTGACGACATCCATCATCGTCTGGCCAGACACAAGTGACTTCGTCACGGGGATGCCGAAATACGACAACGAGGAGACCAGTATAGTGAGCATGTGTATGACTCAAGACGATACCGATAATATCACGAAGCAAAGGGAACATCACATGATAACCAAAGGTTCACTCGAATGTCATTCGTGTAATCATAGGGAACGATATGGACGTCCACGGTTCCG
This sequence comes from Elymus sibiricus, assembly GCA_039707655.1. Classification (NCBI taxonomy): domain Eukaryota; kingdom Viridiplantae; phylum Streptophyta; class Magnoliopsida; order Poales; family Poaceae; genus Elymus; species Elymus sibiricus. The sequence continues at coordinate 112,220,438 of CM077670.1, forward strand.
TTATCGGTCATTGAACAAAGGGGTTTCGTTCATGTCTATGATTTACCGAACCTACAGGGTCACAAGCTTAAGGTAATCACGATCTGCTGAGTGTTAGTAGGACGAGAGTATCGAGGATTTATTTATGAAATAGTTTTATTAATATTCGAATAGTTCCAAGAGGAACCGGAAGCGTTTCGGGGTTACCAGAAGGGTTTCGGAGTTTATCTGGCAATACCGAGTATTACCGATAAATAATATATAGATGGAAAATGTTTCTGGATGTGTTAAATTAATAATAATATGCTCTAGTAATTGTTAGAGGGCTTTTATAATTAATTTAATATCAACAGGCCTTAAAAGGCCTAGAGGTGGAAGGCAACTTGAGCCACAAAGGCCCAAGTAGGGAGGCGCCCCCTTCTCCAATTGGAAAGGAGGGAGGGAGGCCGAATTGGGGAGGGATTCCCCCTCCCCATGGCCGGCGCAAAGGGGAGGACTTTCCCCCCTTGTGTGGCGCCCCCTCCTCCCCTCCCAACCTATATATACTTGAGGTGTTGTCCCTTTTTCTCTACACAAGTTTTAGGTGCCTCTTCTAGCCCAATACTACTAGTTCTAATTGTGATGATTAAAGCTAGTTCTAGTTCCTCTAATCCTCATACTTAGAAGTCTCGAGTGGCTCTAATCTCCTCCTCTAATTCTCCGGCGGCGATTAGTTTTGGACGGTGAAGCGCTGCCGGACCGTGAAGACTGTACGCTTGCAAACTGTAGAGAGGTCGTGCTTTCGGTCTTTCGTTCGAGGGATCGTTCGAGGGCGGTTCACGGGATCGTTCGTCGACGGTTCGAGGGACTCCAAGTACGATCAACACCAACTCGTCTACTTCCGCTACATACTCGGAGTTGGTAACGATCATGATCCAATCCTCTTATGCACCTGCATATTGTTCCTGGGTGTTCCTAGGGTGATTTTTTTTGTTTTCTACTACGTTTCCCAACATTAGATTATTCTGGTTATTTCACTGATGTTCGTGATAAGCTTTCTAAAGTTTATGATAAGTACAAACAAAAGTATTTTGGAGTTCGGGTGCAACGGCCTCCACCAACACCAACTGCATGAAAAAAATAAAGGAGTGTGGAAAAAGATATTTGGTTCTTCCTCCTTTGCCTCGAGCTCTTCGACAGGAGCATCAATGACTTTAGCACGTGTGCTTGCAGGTGGTGGGGAGTTAGCGAAGTACCTCAACAGCGACAAAGTCAGCTTCAATGAAGATGACGAGGACTTCAACATACGACAATGGTGGCATGAACAGAAGCTTACATATCCGGTGCTTTCCATATTAGCACGGGATGTGTTATCAGTACCCATCTCATCGACATCGTCAGAGTCTGCTTTCAACATAGCTGGAAGAGTAATTGAGGAGAGAAGAATCGGTCTCACCCCGGATACGGTAAAAACACTAATGGCCATGAAAGATGGGGAACTAGTGAGAAGGAGAGCACAATACACCGCAGACAACAAAGAACTGGAAGCCACATTCAGAGATCTTGCCATCGAAGAAGAGGAAGAATACTTGTAGTCATTGTATTTTTTTCGTTTTCTTTTGAAATTTCCGAATTTTCTTTCCCTTTTGTATAATCTAGAGCGTGGTTTTGTACTCTTTTTTCTTCTGAGGGGTGGAAGGTTTTAATGAGACAACCACTAATAAAGCTCAAGATTTATCCCACATGACACTTTGCCTCATTTTTTATTTTCTGTATTTTTTTGAAATTTTCTTTTTTTTATGAATTTATCTGATTTTTTCTACATTTTTTTAGGTATTTAGGCAAAAACGTGCCTTGGCGGGCGGTGCAGACCGAACGTGCCGATGGGCCGGCCGTGTAACCAGGGGGGCCGTGCCTGGGCCAGGGTGCGCGGCACGCGGGCTGGCACGGCACGGGCCTTGTAGCACATCTGGCCAGGTCCCATTGCCTTTGCATCGGCTGCTCAGACCTCACCTCTCCCGTTTCCATCAGCTGCTCAGACCTCCCCTCCCCTTTTGGCCGCCGCCCTCACCTCCTCCTCCTCTGCCGACTTTCCAAGGTTCTCCACTCACCCTCTCGTTTCTTCTCCAAATCCTCTTGTCCTCGACAAAGCTTTGTACTACGTTCCTCTCGATTCTCAGATCCGCATTATGGGCTCTAGGCTCTTGGTTGCAGGGCTGATGGCACTCGAATCCAAGTCCTCGTCGAGGTGTACCACGGAAACGGCAGAGGGAACGCATGTCTTGGAGATCGTCGGGTACAGCCTCAAGAAGGGCCTGGGAATCGGCAAGTTCGTCCAGTCGGCCATCTTCACCGTCGGCAGCTACGACTGGACCATCCGCTTCTACCCTGACGGAGCCAACATGTCATACACCGATTGCGTTTGCGTGTCGGTCTCGCGCGAGCCCACGGGTAAGAGCAAGGGGGTGGCGCGGGCATCCTGTGATCTGAGACTGGTTAACAAGGATACTGGGTTGCCAAAGAGTATTTGGTATCCGTCTCAGCCAACCCCGACAGTGTTCGACTACAGTATCGTGTTTTCCCAGAATGTGGAGGGTTCATTGGAAGGAGTGAGCTGGAGCTGGAAGCATCAGGCTACATTAAGGATGATAGCTTGACAATTGAATGTGTACTCACAGTCATCAAACAATCGCAGGTGACAAAAACAACAGGGAGCTCTGAAATCAAGGTGTCATCGTCGAACTTATCGGATCATTTTGGCAAGTTGTTGTTAGAGGAGAAGGGGTCGGACGTAACATTCAGTGTTGGGGGAGAGACTTTTGCCGCACACAAGATCATACTTGCGGCACGATCACCTGTCTTTGAGGCAGAGCTGTATGGAGGGATGAAGGAAAGAAAGGCAGAGTCCATTACAGTTGAAGACATGCAGCCTGCTGCTTTCAAGGCCTTACTGCATTTCGTATATACCGACTCATTGCCTGACGTGGATGAATTTGGTGGTGATGATTACGTTGAGATGATCCGGCATTTACTTGTGGCTGCAGATAGATATGCCATGGATAGGCTGAAGTTGATATGCCAAAACATCCTCGGAAAAAACCTTGCCATGGAGACTCTGGCAACTACATTGGCTTTAGCTGATCACCATAACTGTGACAGGCTTAAGGAAGTGTGCATTGAATTTATTGCCTCTAAGGATGAGATGGATGCTTTGATGGCAACCCAAGGTTACAGTAATCTCAAAAGAACTTGCCCTTCTGTCTTAATAGACGTGTTCGAGAAGGCAAGTAGGTTGCGCAAAGCATAGGTGAGCAGCTCATTCTAAGCGGAGTCGATTGACAACATTATGTAGTTCTTAAATCGTATGAAAAGCTTGCTAGTTAGTTTCCTAGAGCAGCTCGTGCTAACCTGAACCGGTGGGTGGTAAGTCTAGTTTATTACAATATGTGCACCTTTTGTCAAACTACTGGATGCCAAAATTGTTGAACGTCAGGGTGTTGAACTGTTCTGGCCACATCTATTGTAATGAATGGATATCAAATAACAGCATAAGTAGCTACTACTTTGCTGCTATTGTTGTGTTAATTATGTTAGCTTCAAAACTGAAAATTGGGGCAGCAAATGACCAAATATCATCTGGCGCATAGTTATCGAGGGACATATGCATCGTCTGTTAAACTTTTACCTTTTGGATTCCTATTTCAGAAAAGTTATACAATCTCACAGATACAACAATTTGGTGAACACATTTTTTTGATGTATCATGCACTGAAGCCTGTTAAGTAGTTGAAATATTTTGGGATTCCTATTTGTTGTGCCTAAAAAGTTCAAGGTTATTTATGTTATCTACTTGATAAACAGCTTAATTTCAGTTATGTATCATACTGAGATGGACTTCATGCACTAGTACCTAAACTTGGTTTTATTTCCCTTAACAAGGTATGCCAACATGTTTTCATGTTGCATTTCTAATAGTGTACGTAATTAAGGGGTTATAGATTGCTGCATTATTATTGCAAAGAATAATTCAAAATAGCAGCTATGAGCGGGTGTGTCTATAGCGAGCTGTAGGTCGCGATCGCCTGAAGAGACCAAGTACTGTGCCGGTCCAGTTAGTGCTTCGCTGCATTCGTTCGTTCGCTACGGTCGTTCGCTGTTGGTTTTTTTATAACTTTTATTTATATTTTTGAAATATAAAATATCATTTACTTAAAAAAACTGAGAATTTGAAATATGTTAACACAATGTACATTTTTTGTTAACATAACCTAAAAAAATGTTGATAGCTTTGAAAACAATGTTTGTGACATTTAAAAAATGTTCACGTGTTTCAAAAACATGTACGTGGATGTTTTTAAATGTTTATACAATGTAAAAAATGGTTAAACATGCATTAAAAAATGTTTTGGATGTATAGAAAAATGTACAACGCGTACGAAAAAAAGTAGACATCAGAAGATACATTTGGAAAAAATGTTAAACTTGCATTTTTTTTTATACGTATACCAAAAATGTACAGTGTGTATGAAAACAATAGACATCAAAACATATATTTGAAAATACAGTTAATAATGTATTTGAAAATGTTAAATATGTGTAAGAATGTTTCTGATGTATACAAAATGTACAATGTGCATAAAAACAATAGACATTAAAACATGTATTTCAACTAAAAAACATATATTTGAAAGAAAAAATGCTAATGATATATTTGAAAAATGTTAAATGTGTATTAAAAATGTTCTTGATTTATATGAAAAATGTGCAATGTGTAAGCAAAATGTAGACATGTGTTAAAGAAAACCAAATAAAGAAACGAAGAAAACCGAAACAAAAAGAAAAAAGAAAAAAACCAAGAAGAGAAAAAAGAAACCGAAGTATAACGAAGAAAAAATAAAATTCGATGAATACATATGAAAAACAATGAAAACCAAAGGATAACGAAGAAAAAAACCATAGTGAAGTGGTGAAGAAATAAAACAATAGAAAAAAAGAAAAGAAAAGATGTTAAAGGCTTAAGTAAACATGCTTCTATGGTTCACACTCAGTTAGAACAAATTGCTAAGTCACAAAATGATTTGCTTGATGAGATGAATAAAATGAATGACCATGCTGTTAGAGTTGTTACTAGAGGAGGTAGAATGACTCAGGATACTCTATATCCCGAAGGTCATCCTAAAAGAATTGAACAAGACTCTCAAAGAATTAATACTGATGCACCTAGTTCATCTAAGAAGAAAAAGAAAAAGAAGAATGATAAAACTTTGCCTGCTTCTAGTGAACCTGAGATAGAAAAACCTCCTGAGAATCATAATGATGTTTCTATTTCCGATGCTGAGACACAATCTGATAATGAACATCCACCTAGTGATAACGATAATAATAATGATAATGATAATGATGATGTTCATGTTGATGCTCAACCAGATAATGATGTAGAAATAGAACCTGTTGTTGATCTTGATAACCCACCTCCTAAGAATAAAAGATATGATAAAGGAGACTTCGTTGCTAGAAAACATGGAAAATAAAGAGAACCATGGGTTCAAAAACCCATGCCTTTTCCCACTAAACCATCTAAAAATAAAGATGTGGAAGACTTTGAGCGCTTTGTTGAAATGCTTAGACCGGTCTTTTTGCGCACTCGCTTGATTGATATGTTGAAAATGTCTCCCTATGCTAAATACATGAAAGATATTGTCACTAATAAAAGGATGATACCTGAAGCTGAAATTTCCACCATGCTTCCAAATTATTCTTTTAAGGGTGGAATACCTAAGAAGTTGGGAGATCCTGGAATACTATACCATGCTCCATTAAAAGAAGTTATGTTAAAACTGCTCTATGTGATTTAGGAGCCGGTGTTAGTGTTATCCCTTTCTCTTTATATAGAAGACTTGATTTGAATAAGCTCACACCTATTGAAATATCTTTGCAAATGGCTGATAAATCAACTGATATACCTATTGGAATTTGCGAGGATGTGCCCGTTGTTGTTGCAAATGTTACTATCTTAACAAACTTTGTTATACTTGATATGCCCGAGGACGACAACATGTTGATTATCATTGGTAGACCATTTCTGAATACTGCAGGGGCTGTTATTGATTGCAACAAAAGCAAGGTTACTTTTCATGTCAATGCTAATGAGCACACGGTTTATTTTCCGAAGAAACAAAGTTCGGTGAATGGTATCAATTGTATTGAAAAGGTTTCGACAATCACTATTGGAGGGTTTAAATTTCCTATTCCTACTATCAAAAAGAAATATGAAATTCTTATTGTTGGGGAGATGCATATCCCCGTTGAGGTAACTTAGTGTTATACGAAAAAAAATCGGTTTCATATTACTCGAAAATAGTTTGTTAATAAGACTTGATCAACCTTATTAATGGATTATTTTTTAGGGGCATGTGGTCAATGAATTTAGTAAACCGTGTGCTTATCTTTTGCTTTCTGTTATTTGTAGTTGAATAAAATAAAATGCCATGATTATCCTGTTTTCTGAATTTTCTGTGCAATAAAAAATGTCCCAAAAATAAAAGTTCTCAGAATACCCCAAAAATTTAGTATTATTTTTTCCAGAATATTTAAGAATTTTTGACATTGAACACATCTCAGGGGGGGTGTACCTGTGAGCCACAAGCTCACAGGGCGCGGCCACCCCCCTGGGCGCACCTAGTGGGCTTGTGGGTCCCACAGGGACCCACTCACTTATCCCAGCCACCCACACCCTTCTTCCACCTCCAGAAAAAATCATCCTTGCTCTCAAGCCCGTGTTCTTGCTCATTTTGCTGCAAATTTCGATCTCCTTGCTCGGAACTCCGTTTCCAAAACTATTTTGAGGAATTACTCCTTGGTATGTGACTCCTCCAATGCTCCAATTAGTTTTTGTTCTAGTGCTTTATACTTTGAAATTTTTTGCTGCTGTGGTGACCATGTATATGAGCTTGCATGTTGAATTTGTATGGTCCAAAGTAGTTTTGATTCATGATATAGCCTCTAGACACTTGTGGGAGTAGTTGCTATCAATTTTGTTGAGTTTTGTTCACTTTTATTTTGAGTCACTAAAAATTTCAGAAATTTTCAGAAAAGGAAAATGCTCAAGTAGAGGTTGAGGGGTTCCTCAAGCCGGAGTCCTAAGGAGGCTCCGAGGCCCAAGTACCACCTTCCTCGTGCGGCCGAGGTGCGGCCATGCAAATGGCCATGCGACACATTCTTGAGGGATGCGGGAATTTTTGATGATTTCTACTACTTGGCGAACAACGCCGGCATTATCCCGTTCCTCGAAGATAAGTGTGACCAGTATCTTCTCCTCACTAATACCTTCATGCAAAGTTTTCACTTTCATTCTAGGAGAGATATACCCATGGTGTCATTTAACCTATATGATATTCTGAGAGAGATGACACTTGAGGATTTTTGCCGAGTGTGCAAACTTCCTAATGAGGGCATCCCGATAGAGCCACGTCCAAGGGACGTTGCGTATTTTATATCCGCAGTGACCGTGGGGGAGTCGAGAGGAGTTTCTGAGGCTAGGGTTGCTAGTTTACATTTCCCTGTTTTGCGCTATTACTCATTATTTGCTGCGAGGTGTTTGGCAGGTCGTTGGGAGAGTGGCACGCTCAGCTCACCTGACCTTGCTATTTTGCGCCATGCTCTTTACGCTGATAGGACTTTCAGTTTGGGTGCTATGGCCTCCCGGCGGTTGCACACTAACCGCTCGAAGGGCGTTATTTATGGTAGTATCTATGCTTCCCGCCTAGCTAAACATTTTGAGATTCCTATTAGGCACAATGAGGAGGAGGAGAAGCTTTTACCTATTAGATACCTTGATTATAGTAGCATGGTTGGGCATGACTTTATAGACGATGGGGACATTCGCTTTAGATATAACTTGGTATTCAGTCAGGGCAGTCGTGAGGTCATTACTTTGCCTGCACCGTCTTTGTTTGATCTTTCTAGTGGCAGGTATACCATCATGCCAGAGGAGATCTATGCTTATTGGGGCCTGACACCGCCCCCAGTACCTAAGCCAGCACATGTGTCAGCACCCGTTCAGGTGTCTGTTTATCAGTGGGACCCTCAACAGCCACTGTGGGATCCCCAACAACCCCAGTACTATCCTGGAGACGCATACTTTGACCCATGGCCGTAGGCCAACTTAGGCCAAAAGGCTAAGCTTGGGGGAGTACGTATTTCTCACCAACATTACATTCATGTACCACACATTCATTCCAGTTGTCGGTGTTCATCCTCTTTCATTGTATATCCATGTTAGTTTTATTTTCGCTTTCTTCTTGTGTGTTGGAAAAACTTCGAAAATCCAAAAAAAATTAGTTGTAGTTTCTTTCTTGTTTAGTTAATTCGTAGTGTTAAAAGAAAACCGAAAAACATTTCTCGTTTCTTCTTTTTCTTGTTGGGAGCTTTCTGGTGTAAATAGTTTTTCTCGTTTTTTGTTTTCCTTCGTTAATTTGCTTTATTCAGAAAAACTTAAAAACTCCAAAAATATTTCAGTGTGTTTCTCTGAATTTCTTTTCTTTCGTTGAGTCGTCGTAAGAAGAAGACCACGATGAAAATGTTGAGTGGCTCTCATATGCTTTATTGTTGATCTAACAAAGAGCCACCATTACCTTGTCTTCTCCTTTGAATAAATGTTTGCAGATTCCAACTTAGTCTATGGCACACTTGCACTATTATTATTATCACATCATTCGGTCGTGCAAGTGAAAGGCAATAATGACGATATTTGATGAAGTGATTGCGGTGAAGAAAAGCTGGTATGAACTCTTCTTGTTTTTGTTTTTGTAAATATGTTTAATTCGGTATTCATGATTCAACATTATTATGAGTAAACATGTTTGTGATGACAATTAGAGATCATAGTTGCTCATGCCATGCTTAAATAGCTAGGAGTGGATAATGATTTATCTTGCGTGTCAACATGCATTAAAATGGTTGTGATGTAGTATGTTAGTATGGTATCCTCCTCTGAACAATTCAAGTGGCTTGACTTGGCACATGTTCACACATGTAGTTGATTCAAAAGCAACATAGCCTCCACGGTATTTATGTTCATGGTGTTTATATCCTACTCATGCTCCTATTCAATGTTAATTATTCGCAATCCATGTCTATGACCGTTTTCGCTCTCTAGCTGGTCGCTTCTCAATCTATTTGCTAGCCTTCGCCTGTACTAAGCGGGAATACTGTTTGTGCATCCAAAATCCTTAAACCAAAGTTGTTCCAGATGAGTCCACTATATCTACCTATATGCGGTATTAGTCTGCCGTTCCAAGTAAATTTGCATGTGCCACCTCTAATCATTCAAATAAACATTTGTTTTGTGTGCCCGTACAGCTCATGGAGCGACAGAGGGTGGTCAATATCTTCCATGCTAAGCGGTTTATTCTCAGATGAGTGTTTATTCACTTGTCATTGCACGAGAAGGGCTGGTAATTGGGATGCCCAGTCCCGTAATCAAAATGAAAAATTTATATAATGCAAACAAACTCCCCCGAAAATTTGATCGTTTGGAGGGCTGATACGTCTCCAACGTATCTATAATTTTTTATTCTTCCATGCTATTATAGTATCAATCTTGGATGTTTTTATATGCAATTATATATCATTTTTTGGGGCTAACCTATTAACCTAGTGCCCAGTGCCAGTTGCTATTTTCTGCTTATTTTTGGCTTTTCAGGAAATCAGTACCAAACGAAGTCCAAATGCCACGAAACTTTTTGGAGATTTTTTTCTAGACAAAATAGACCCTGGAGACTTGGAGAGGAGGCCAGAAGGTTCACGAGGGCTCCACAAGGAAACAGGGCGCGGCCCTAGGGGGCGCCCTGATGCCTTGTGGGCCCCTCGTGGCTCCGTTTGACCTAATTCCACTTATATAAATTCTCAAATATTCGGAAACCAACAAAGAGCCACCCCGAATAACTTTTACGCCGCCGCAAGCCTCTATTCTTCCGCGATCCCATCTGGAGGCCTTTTCCGGTACTCTGTCGGAGGGGGAATCAATCACGGAGGGCTTCTACATCAACCTTGCTGCCCTTCCGATGATGTGTGAGTAGTTTAGCACAAACCTACGGGTCCATAGCTAGTAGCTAGATGGCTTCTTCTCTCTCTTTGATCTTCAATACCATGTTCTCCTCGATGTTCTTGGAGTTTTATCTGATGTAATCTTCTTTTGCGGTGTGTTTGTTGGGATCCGATGAATTGTGAGTTTATGATCAGATTATTCATGAGAAATATTTGAGTCTTCTCTGAACTCTTTTATGCATGATTATTATAGCTTTGTATTTCTCTCCGATCTATTGATTTGGTTTGGCCAAGTAGATTGGTTTATCTTGCAATTGGAGAGGTGCTTTGTGATGGGTTCAATCTTGCGGTGCTCAATCCCAGTGACAGAAAGGGACATGACACGTATTTGTATTGTTGCCATTAAGGATAAAAAGATGGGGTTTAATCATATTGCTTGAGTTTACTTTGTCTACATCATGTCATCTTGCTTAAGGCATTACTCTGTTTCATACTTAATACCCTAGATGCATGCTGGATAGCGGTCGATGGGTGGAGTAATAGTAGTTGATGCAGGCAGGAGTCGGTCTACGTGTCTCGGACGTGATGCCTATATACATGATCATTGCCATGAATCCGTCATAATTATTTGCTTTTCTATCAACTGCCCAACAGTAAATACCCACCGTATGTTCTGCGCTCGAGAGAGAAGCCTCTAGTGAAAACTATGGCCGTCGGGTCTATCTTTATCATATATTAAAATCCAAAAATACCTTGCTGCAATTTATTTACTTTTATTTTATTTAGTATTTTACTTTATCTATCTATCACTATCAGAATTAATCCTTGCAAATAACCGCTAAGAGGATTGGCAACCCTCTTATTTGCGTTGGGTGCAAGTGTTTGCTTTTGTGTGTGTAGGTGCTACTAAAGGATTTTGCGTGGTTATCCTACCAAGGTTATCAATCCAGTAGGAGAACCAACCAAAATCCTGTTAAGCGCACATGCACACACAAAAGCAAACACTTGCACCCAACGCAAATAAGAGGGTTGTCAATCCTCTTAGCGGTTATTTGCAAGGATTAATTCTGATAGTGATAGATAGATAAAATAAAATACTAAATAAAATAAAAGTAAATAAATTGCAGCAAGGTTTTTTTGATTTTAATATATGATAAAAGTAGACCCGGTGGCCATAGTTTTCACTAGAGGCCTCTCTCTCGAACGCATAGCATACGGTGGGTAAACAAATTACTGTTGGGCAATTGATAGAAAGGCAAATAATTATGACGGATTCATGGCAATGATCATGTATACCGGCATCACGTCCGAGACAAGTAGACCGACTCCTGGCTGCATCTACTACTATTACTCCACCCATCGACCGCTATCCAGCATGCATCTAGGGTATTAAGTATGAAACAGAGTAACGCCTTAAGCAAGATGACATGATGTAGACAAAGTAAACTCAAGCAATATGATTAAACCCCATCTTTTTATCCTTAATGGCAACAATACAAATACGTGTCATGTCCCCTTCTGTCACTGGGATTGAGCACCGCAAGATTGAACCCATCACAAAGCACCTCTCCCATTGCATGATAAATCAATCTAGTAGGCCAAACCAAATCGATAGATCGGAGAGAAATACAAAGTTATAATAATCATGCATAAAAGAGTTCAAAGAAGACTCAAATATGTCTCATGAATAACCTGATCATAAACTCACAATTCATCAGATCCCAACAAACACACCGCAAAAGAAGATTACATCGGATAGAACTCGAAGAACATCGAGGAGAACTTGGTATTGAAGATCAAAGAGAGAGAAGAAGCCATCTAGCTACTAGCTATGGACCCGTAGGTATGTGGTAAACTACTCACACATCATCGGAAGGGCAGCAAGGTTGATGAAGAAGCCCTCCGTGATCGATTCCCCCTCCGGCAGAGTACCGGAAAAGGCCTCCAGATGGGATCACGGAAGAACAGAGGCTTGCGGCGGCGGAAAGGTTTTCTCTTCTGTCTCTCTAGTATATTGGGAATATTTGGGAATTTATAGAGCTGGAATTAGGCCAGGAGGGGCTACGAGGGGCCCACAAGCCTGGGGGGCGCACCCTCCAGGCTTGTCGCCTTCTCATGGCTCTTCTGGTCTTCTCCCAAAGCTTCGTGGGTCTCTTCTGGTCCAGAAAAAAGTAATCCAAAGTTTTTTTTTCTCATTTGGACTCTTTTTGATAATGGTTTTCTGAAAAGGCAAAAACAAGCAGAAAACAACAACTGGCACTGGGCACTGGGTTAATAGGTTAGTCCCAAAAAATGATATATAATGGCATATAATTGCATATAAAACATCCAAGATTGATACTATAATAGCATGGAACAATCAAAAATTATAGATACATTGGAGACGTATCATATAGCAGGCAGGAGTGATTCATCATTGCACGCACAACTGAATTGCAGGTTAAGGACCAGTTCTTTTCCAACTTTTGAGAGCTTATTGTCAAAATAAGCCATAAAAGCTCTAAAGAACTCGTTTTTTGAGTTATGGGCTTGGCCTGAACTTATTTCCACCACCCATTCCTTCACAATGAGAAAAAGCTTTGGGGGGGGGGGTTGCTTCCCGTACAAGCTCACTTAATATTGAAGGGGTATAGCCAATGTTTTTCAGCCAGTAAGGTGAGGCAAGGCGTTGGGGGGCGCCTTACTGCCTAAGCGATACGACATAAGGCAAGGCGGACGCCTTAGAGAGTTCTAAGCAGCAGAATAGAGTAGAATTTGGTTGGTAGGCAACTAGGCATACTGGCATACACACCTTCTAGTTGCTGCTGGTTGTAGAGCCCATATAGCATCCATCCTCTTTGCACTTTCTCTGGGAGGAGGAGTTGCTGGACAGGAGGAGAATGAGGAGCTGCTGGAGAGGAGGAGGAGGCGTTGGAGAGGAGGAGGGGGAGGAGCTGCCGGAAGGGATCTGCTGCAGAGGAGGAAGCAGATCTGCTGGAGAGGAGCCACTGGAGAGAAGGAGGGGAGGAGTGTGTGGATTGGGGGCTGTTTCTCTCTCTCTCTCCCCCCTCTTACCTGTTGGCGCCAACAACCTTTCTGTTTCCCTCCAAAACTCTGTTTCCAGCCTAAAACAGCTCCCCTGCCTGCCTGGCAAGCTAAGGCATCCAAAATGGACTAAGGCAACAACCTGGATGCCTAAGCAGATGCCTTGGACACTCTAAAGCTTAAGGCGGATGCCTTACGCAGGTACATAAGGCAAGCTGGACGCTTCAAGCTTGCAGGGCGCCCTGACGCCTAAGCGTCGCCTAGGCGACGCCTTAGGGACGCCTTAAAAACAATGGGTATAGCTAAATGACTCTGTTGTTTTCCCATATTACACTGAAAATGCCACTGCTCAGGCCCGCATCACACCCGACCCCTAAGTAAAAATTAACACACAAGCGTCTGTTCCCCTGCCCGCCCGCATCTCCTCTCCCCTTTCCCTCTGCCTCGATCCCCTGCCTGCAGCGCTAGAGTTCCTCCTGCGAGCCGCCACCACCGGTCCCATCTGCCCTGCTCCTCTACGATGCTCTCTCCAGCAAGGCTCGATGGCCTGCGGGTAGGGCTCCATCTCCCCGGTAGCTCCTCCCTCTGGCGCTGCCCCTTACTCTACTGGTCCCCAGCAGCTGCTCCGCTATGGTCCGTCCAATGCTCCAGTCCTTCGGCCGCCGCCCAACTACGACCGACGCCCCACTCCGGCAGATGGCCCCTCGTTCCCCCTCCCCTCCTCCTAGGCCGTGGCCATGAGGTGCTGTTGCGGGATGAGCTCATCCAACAAGGTAAGGATCTCCTCTGATTTTTTGCCAAATTTTCATTCTGATCTGCTATATGATGAATTGCTATGAGCTGTTGCTGCTGCTATATGATGAATTGCTATGAGTTGCTGCTGCTGCTATATGATGAATTGCTATGAGCTGCTGCTGCTGCTGCTGCTATATGATGAATTGCTATGAGCTGCTGCTGCTGCTATATGATGAATTGCTATGAGCTGCTACTGCTGCTATATGATGAATTGCTATGAGCTGCTGCTGCTGCTATATGATGAATTGCTATGAGCTGCTGCTGCTATATGATGCTTTCAGGTGGTGCTGCTATATGATAAAAACCAGCCACTTGGACCATGGAATTTTGATAGATAATGATTAATCATATAAATTTAGGCAATTATCCTCTGTTTGGAAGACATTGACCAAAGTAGATTGTGCCAAGAAGAATGTATCTTTGTATTTGCATTTTGAAAAAATAATGATGGTATGTTTTCCTATCATATTAATTACTGTGATGGGTTCAATTCGTGATGTTTGCAAGTCAAATTTATTTTTATATGGGCAGCAAAATGACAAAATATAATGCAATAGACTTTTCACTGATCATACAACAGATAAGCTGAAAAAGCTGGCAATGAAAAGAACTGGTTGGCTTATTATCTCGAGGTTATATTCACAGGAGCTTATTTTCATAGGATAACTCGAAATAACTAGCCCTAAGAACCCTGGCCAACAGCAATGCCAAACAAATAACATCACGATGATTGCAATGGAGTGACTTACCATACCACGCTGTATATGCTCACCGCTGCCCCTCATTTTTTTGCGATGTTCCATGCAAATGCACCATACATTTTGTACTAAGAAATCTTGTACTTTTTCATTGCTGCGCCCCATCTGCAAGTTCACACAGCTAATTTGAGATATCTCTACATGATAATACATTGCATATCCCTTGCACATAATTAAACCACCAATTAACAATTGTGTGCGTCGCATAAACTAGCCATGACTCTGTGTACTGGACCCTAAGGGAGCCTAATTTAGTGCACTGGCATTCCTTCATGCCACCTATGACATTATGTAATGTATCACGTCTATATCTCTAATTTAGCAGCCAGTAGTGGTAATCATTGGCTACACAAAGGGATTACTGGTAGAAAATCCTAGCAAAGCATGCTGGCAGGCACACAACAATACAATAGAGAGACACACTTACAAGATCATAGCAATGCTTCAGTCCAAGAGTTTGGTTGGCCAAGGTGTCAGATCCAGAAGAAACATCATCCTTGTGGCTCTTGCCAGCTCCATAACATGACAGCGACCTATTAGTATATTTGAAGTACATCTGGCAGGTGATGCTGGACGGGTTTAAAGGTGACAAGTACCTAGGTCGCGGCGGGTGCTTGGCATCTTGCCAGACGGTGGGAACCAGGTTAGAAACATCAAGGGTGATGACACTGCGGTGGCTATCGGGGTCCAGTAAGGAGATCAAGGACCATGGACGAGGGCGTCGGTGAAGCTGCTCCGGTGGTAGGGTTGAGGATGGTGTCGACGATGCGGATCTGCGGCCGTGGACAAGGGCGTCGGTGAAGCTGCTCCGGTGGTAGGGTTGAGGATGGTGTCGACGATGCGGATTTGCGGCCGTGGATGAGGGCGTCGGGAAGCTACTCCAGTAGGGTGGACGATCGTGTGGATGATGCGGATCTGAGGCCGTGGACTTGGGCGTCGGTGAAGAGGCTCCGGTTGGGTTGAGGATGGTGTCGGCGAAGCGGCTCCCATAGGGTTGAGGATGGTGTCGACGAAGCAGATCTGAGGCCGTCGACGGGGGCGTCGGTGAGGCGGCTCCGAGGGTGTGGACAAAGCGGCTTCGGTGCGGTGTAGGAAGGAGCCGCTGCAGATGCGCTGCGGTTGACGAGAGCACCGGCGAAGCAGATCTGGGGCGGTGGACAAGGCTGGCACTGAATGGGTTGTGGTACTGTGGTGGATGAGCAGTCTATGGTTTCTAGGGGAGGTGGGAGGGGTAGATGTGGCCTCAGAAGCAGATCCGGCGAGGTGGATGACGTCGACAGTGAATAGGCTCTGGTACGCCGGTGGATGAGCAGTCTAGGGTTTCGAGAGGGAAGGGGGTAGAATCGCCGATGAAGTACGGACGGCGTGTTGTAAGATGCTCTGGTGCTGTGGAGTAGTCGTTTTTGCGGGAGGGGAGAGGAAATGGGGATGTCGTGTGGTGGGGGGGGACCGGAAGTTACCAAAGCAACCCCGACCTATTATGTAAATGAGGGCCATGTTGTTCTCATTGCACCAAAGACAAAAGGGGAATTTTGCATGCTCCAGACTAGGTCGCGGAAATTTTAGGAGTAGGCGGGAGATTTTGCCACCCGCGGGATCGTTCGTATCTAGTTTCAACTAATTTTGGACAGTGCTAGTGGGAAGCCGGTGATGCGCGACGGTGTACACGGCACACATGTCAGCAATAACCCAGATGATGCACCGATAACTTGTTACGATCACACGGGCGCGGCCGATCGTACGGGTATAACTGAGGTGCGTTCATAAAAAAGGGAGCAAATGCTCAGCCTATGCATTTCTCGCGTAAATATGTAATTTGGTGCCATTGGTTATTTATTTTAAACACAATGCATTGACGTGTTAATTTCAATTATATTGTACAGTAACAAGTGGATAATATAGATGCGCAAAAGAAATGGATATTATAGTAAGCTACTTAAACGTGTTACCTCATATGATTACATGGCAACCATTTCATAAATTGCAGTACTCGTTGAATTCATATATGAATATTATGTATGTTGCTTCATAATAGAACCTTAAATCATCCAAAACTAATGAATTTGAATGCAACACTAACAATGGTGCATGTACATGATAACTACAGTGGTTGTTTGAAGAAATATCACTATAACGTTGGCATGCACGATTGAAAAAGGCTATTTGAAAAAAGAGAGTATAACTTATGCGATATGTGATTGTCCAATCTTTATAGCGTTGAATCGATATTGTATCTTCGGCCACGATACGAAGTAGATATTGATTATGTTCAAGCGAGGCACGTCCTCGACCGTTAGATAGTGATACGTGAATGAATTGTGCAATCTCTCTCACACACATACAAATCTCCCTTCTCCGTGGGCATCTCAATCACACACGCGCGCTCCGTCTATTTCTCTCCCTCCGTCAAGGTTAGAAATCATCTTTCTACCTCGTCCTACAAGTCTCTCACACAAAAACACACACTCTCTCTCTCTCTCTGTCGAACACTCCCACCCCTTTAATTCCGCCCACCCACCGCCACTCATGTCTCAAAGTATAACAACGTCTTGCACACATATCCCTAATTAAGGTTAACTCGAGTCCCCAGAACCATATGAATCCATACAATGGGATTCCAGTTGAGCACCTTTTGTTTTGAGATTTCGAGAAGAGTTCGCTCACACACACACACACACACACACATTGTTTCTCTCTTCATTTATTTAGGGCATTTGCATGCACACATGCTTGTTTATCTCCCTGATGTTTTAGGCATGCCTTGCACACATGCTATCTACCTATCCCCTAATATAGATCTGTAACACACAAACTCTCTCTCTCTCTCTCTCTAAGTGTCTTTGGCACCCTCCCCCTCCTAACACTGGCAGGACAAGGGTGACACCTCGATCTTGATCTTAATCTATCTACTGGCTTCTCTCTCAGACACACACACACACACACTCGCTAGTTGTGTCTCTGTGCCTAGCACACACACACTCTCGATACGCCTTTCTCTCACTCTCCCACCCCCCACCCCTCCCAGCAAAGACAGGAGTAGGGTGACACCTCGATCTTGATCTTAATCTATCTATTGGCTTCTCTCTCAAACAAACACACTCTCGCTAGTTGTGTCTCTGTGCCTCACACACACACACTCTCGATACGTCTTTCTCTCTCCGTAGCCCCTTTAGATATGTAGATTTCTCAGTGTTCATTGATGGTGCGGCCGGAGTCGCGCATGCAGAGGTGCAATGACGATGACGCCAAATTGCAGCCTCGATGATGCTTTTCTCTTCGACAACATGTGTGCGTTCTTGTGTGTGTAGCCAGCTCGCCCATTGTGCCTTGTTTTTACGGGCCTCATGTGATGGTTTTCACCTGGTTTTCTATTAATTAACTGGGCAACTCTTTTCTTTGTTATTAATGAATTCGAGATCCTTTGGGGCAGACATAAAATATATCACTTTAAGCCAATTATCACAGTAACTATATAAAAAGGCAGATATCTCTTGCTTGTTCGAGGAAGAACATCAGGTGGAGTGGTTAGCGCCCGATGTTCGAAACACGTTGTCCTGAGTTCGAATCCTGTCAGAAACTTTAGTTTCTTATATGTTTTTATAGATACCTCTTTTCTCTACCTTATTGACAGTGGAACCCACAGATAAAACGAGAGCGGGCACCTTGCAACGTAGGCAGATTTAACAGAGAGTACTTAGAATACAAGTTTAATTTTTTAAGGATTGATTTGTTTCATTTTTTACTTTTTGTATGAATCTGTACCCACCGTGCAAGTTCATGTACTGTACATGCAATTAACTTTTTGTTTTCAGAATCATACATGCAATTAACTAACAGGGATTTGATGTGACTATAATTTCCAGCATAAGGGCATCTCCAACGGAAACCAGAAAATTACCTCCCGCATCCGTTCCTGAACACGACGACATCCAACGCTGGCCGCATACATTTTGACAACAACTCGAACCAACCGGACAAAATTCGTGCAAACACGGTCGGATTTCAGATAAACATGACATATTTCATATAAAAATGCCGGATTTTCATATAAACATGACGGATTTCATTACATTTACATCAACTAAGCAGTGCTAGTCCGGCTCTGGAGGTATAATTAATACCTAATCTAAATGGTCGCCCGCGGATCCCTTTGTCTTCCTCATGTCCGGCAGCCTGATCAAGACACTTGCGGGGTCGACGAAGGTCCTCACAATAGAAGAACTGGGCAAGACACTGGCTGCGAACGCTGTCGTCGCCTCGGCGGTGGCCTTCATGGGACCCAAGCAGCGGCGGCCTCCCGTGTTCTACTTCTCCTCGATGATGGCGGCGGACGCGAACGTGCTGGCCACCAACTCGTCGCTCTCTGCGCACCCGGCTTCTGTCTCTGCCTGCATGGTGCGGCCACAGGCACGGGAGGTGCGGTCGCAGACGCGGGAGCGACGACGCCCATGCCGGCGTGGAGCAACTCGCCACTCCTCATCGAGCTAGCCTGGAGCGGCGAGTTGCTGAACCACGCGCTCGCTTGGGGCGGCAACTGGCTCCGTCGGGCTAGGCGAGGGAGGTGGAGCAGCGAGCTGCCTTGCTCGTATCCGGCGGGCTCGGTGGGCCACCCAGCTGGCTTGTATGCCGGAGAACTGGTCCTCGGAAGCCATCGGAAGAGTGGAGAAAATGGTGAAGGATGAGATGGGGGAGCGGCGGAGGGGTGCGATTCTTGCCCGTCGTCTGGCCTCAGTTAAAATAGAGGGCGGATGGGAGGAGCTCGGTCGGCGTTGCATTTAGTGCCGGCCCACTCATGAACGGACGTGCGGTAGGAGTAGGTTTCTAAGCTTCCACGCGGGTTTAATGGAGGCGTTTGAATGCGGCGAGGAGGCATGTTCAGCCGGGCGTGTAGCGGGCGGCGCCCTCGGGAGTAGTACTTTTTTTTGAGAAACGGAGGGTAAACTAGTAAACCAGGACAGTTCCCGATACGGTTTGAATGCAGACGAGGGAGAGGGTAGCGGTTACCTAAACGTTGAACGGCCAATGATGCATCATCCTTCAATTAGCATGTTGAGGGAAGTAATTAATGGGAGAAGCGGAAAGGAGGCAGCACGATGTGAATGCGACGCAGTTTGCACTCATATAAAGGCGCCCGTCCACTCCAATGCATCTACCAGATCATACGCACCTACGCACCTACACTAAGCGCAACAGTGCTCACTCCAATTCCCATACCAAGTGACTAGAAGCCAGACCCATGGCGGCGATGCGCGCGAGCGGCCTGCGGCTGTGCCAGATGATCCGAGACGCCGGCCTGCTGCATGGCACCGTGGATCGTCTCGCGCCGGTGCTTTGGACCGGCTGGTTAATAGCCCACTTCAACGCCAGCTACACCAAGATGATCGTCGACACCATCAACAAGTTCACCGTCGTCAAGAAGCTTGCGTACAACATCGCCGTACTCCTCCAGCCCGCGCGCCCAGGCTCCTCGTTGCCTACAACCCTAATCGGCCTCCATGGTGAGAACCTCTTTCAAGCACTGGTGGCCCTGCGACTGCCCACTGACGTGACGAAGAATGTCCACCTCGAGGTCGCGCTTGCCGCGAGGCGCCTTGCCTGCAAGCATTCATCGACCTACACATCCACGTGTATGATCAAGTCGTGCACATAGGCCTCTACAAGGCCAGTGAGGATGCTACGACGTTAGCCTTCCTCAACCGGCTGGAAGCCTTGGACGCCTTTGTTCAGAAGCACCTTGACCTCACCACAAAAGTCACTGCTCCTCAGCCGCCGGTCGGTGGCCCGGCGCACTGAGTCGAGGAGGAGGAGGTCGTTGATGGATGCATCTTTCTTCTTGCCTCCTGTAACCACCACTGCGATCGCGTCGTCGTGGCCTTAATTCTTATTGTATCGCATTCTCATTCCAGTCGATAAAGACATGCGTGATCCCTTTGCTCACATTTGGTGTCAATTATATGCATCACTGTAACTAGTAGTACCTCCGTCCTGGTTTATTGGTCACCTTCGTGTGTTTGTGCCAAATTTTGACTTTAAATTTAACTAACAATATGTTAATGCATGTCACAAAAATAATATCATTGAAAACTATGTTCAATTACGAATCCAAGGATATATTTTTTGGTGACATGCATTAAGTTTTTGTTAGTTAAATCTATGGTTAAAATATGGCACAAAGGGGACCAACATACGAGGACGGACGTTGTGCTTACCTTTTGCACCAACTTCATAATTTACGTACGATGCTTGACCCAACCTACCGAACTACTCATAAATTCAAAACTACTCGTGCTTCACGCCTGTCCCATTCGCAAGTTCAAAAGGAGAAATGGAACGCGTATAGCAAGCCTGTCCTGTTCGTGTCGCATCCCACACTGTCGTTCCGGCCCGTCGGTCAACGCCTATTGGCTAGGCATATAGTATCACTAACATGTGGGACCGCATGTGAGGAAACCGACGATGTGCCAAACTGGCTAACTCCCCCGCTTATCGCCCGGGAAAAGCCCCACCCTAGCGTTTTCAATCGTCATTTCTATCTATCGATCACGCCAAGGAGCAGAACCAAATGTTATAATTTATATTTCAAAAAATAATAATGTTACAATTTATACTCCATCGGTTTCTTTTTAGTCTGCATATAAAGTTTGGTCAAAGTCAAGCTTTGTAAAGTTTGACTAACTTTATATTAAAAAATATCAACATTCACAATGTGAAATCAATATGATCAAATGCACCATGAAATGTATTTTCATAGTACTATATTGTTTTAAAATGAAAAGCCTGCCGCGTTCGAGTCGCACACCCACACGGTCAGGACTCGGGAGTACTCCACGGTCGGTCCGGCACGCCGCATAGTTAGGGAAGGTGTGTTGCCTAGCATTTTCACTGTCATGTGGGACCGCAGTTGAGCAAACCGACTATCGGCAAACCCCCACCCCTCCTGCCGCGCGTCGGCTAAGTTTGAATTGGCAGAAAGAAACGAGGAGGGGAAGAGCGCTATAGCACTGACGCCAAGAAATTTGGTGTCAGATGGGAGTCATGTCGGTAGAGTAGGAGCACTCCGTACTAGTTTGTACTAGTACCACTGTACAACTACTACTGTACAAAGTTATACTACTAGAGTACTAGTACTCCGGTACGTGCACGGCACAGCTTCGTAGGAACAAAATTGGGGCAAGATATTGTTTCAGGTGATTTCTTTCTTTTCTCAGTCAATGTACTATTATGAATAATATGATGTGGGGGGCACCCATGAAGCCACGTGGCACATCTGGAGGTCTTGTTGCGAGCTTCTTGTGTGGACCGATCACACTGTCGCGCTACTGGTTCGAGAAGAATGTGTCTGGTTACAATTAGGTTATAGTAGATCTGAATCCCAGCCACCTGGATCATTGGATCAACATCAATCAACGGTTTATATCGTATACATGCAAATGCACGCATTGACTACATAAAAATAATGAATATATAATATATAATACATAATACCGCATATTAGGTTTCTCTAAAGTCAAACTTTGTATACTTTCAGCAAGTTTGTAGAAAAATATATTAACATATACACAACCAAATATATATCATTTGATTCATCGTTGCATATATTTTCACATCATGTAAATTTGTTACTGTAAATGTTCACATTGTTTTCTACAAACTTGGTCAAGGTTTATAAAGTTTGACTACAGTCAAAGCTATATGCGGAGTAAATAAAAACAGAAGGAGTGGTATAGATATAGATATAGAAATAAAAAATCTAGTACTATAGTTTATAGATATAGATATATAGCTACCTTTTTCTATATTAAAACTCGCGTTTTCGTTTAGACATTGTTTAGCTTCGCTACAATTTGCATCTGCGAGATGTGTATGACTAATGCCTTGTTCAGATCGTCTATTAGGAACCCCACCATTATCCTTGATTATTTCATATTAGAAATTTAGATTGCATTATCTTAGTTCTTGTTGGTTCTTCGGTTGCTTGCTGGAACTCGATCTCGTTATTCAGGTTGATCGTGCATACGACAATATCTGTGACCATGGGAGATTGGTTTAATTAGCGATTGTCGATTCGTATCATCGCGTACGATGTAGTTGGATCGTCAACGTCAAAATCCACCAAATCAATAGTTATACCCACTCTCATCGAAGGATTGGGCCACCATCACATGGCTACCAGCTAGACAATTCCTTCTCTGAAACATACACATGAACACCCATCTCAGTATCTAGGTCCACGCCTCTCTCTCTCTCTCTCTCTCTCAGAACACACACCTCTCCACACGATCCATGCCTATTGGTCTCTCTCCCATCCCATCAAAAAATAGGCACACCGCCATTCTCTCCTTCTCTCGGCCCTATCTATGTAGTTAGGTCTCCGTGTGACACACAAGCAATGCTCTCTATCTCTACTCTCTCTCTTTCTCTCCCTCACATAACCCTACCCCTCCCCCCCGGTGAGCTATGCTGACGACCTCTATCTAGCTCTCACACACGAAAACAGACGATGTCTGTGTGTCCCTTCATCGCACACACACTATCGCTCGCCCAATATCTCTGCCCCTGTAACCTTGTATATCCCCTCTATGTTTATATCCTGTAACAGGTTCATGTTACACGCACCCCCCTCACTCTCTCTTTCTCTCACGCACACGCACACACCCTCTTCCTCCCTTTCGGACACCCCTCTCTCTCCAACACACACACACATAGTCTTTCGAACACGCATATGCCCCTCTCTCTCTTTCTCTCACGCACACGCACATATGCACCCACTTCCTCCCTTTCGGACACTCCTCTCTCTGTGACACACACATAGTCATTCGAACACGCATATGCCCCCTTCTCTCTCTTTCTTTCACGCACACGCACACACCCTCTTCCCCCCTCTGGGACACTCCTCTCTCTCCGGCACACACACACACACACACACACATCAGTCTTTCGAACACGCGTATGCCCCCCCTCTCTTTCTCTCACGCACACGCACACACCCTCTTCCTCCCTTTCAGACACTCCTCTCTCTCCGACACACACACGGTCTTTCGAACACGCATATGCCCCTATCTCTTTAGGTCTCGCTGCCACCTCCCCCCCTCCCGGTCTTTGTGACACAAATATTCTCTCTATATCTAGCTATCTCTCACAATAATACATGGACAGTCTAAATTGGAATCAAGCAAAGGACCACACTTCTCTTGATTCTCTCTTGGAAAACTGAGCTCCAATTACAAAAAGCGAATCCACACTCAAACATAATATATGAACATAGGGTGAAATCTTCCACACAAATGTTTGTTGCGTGCATGCATGTCAATGATATGGATATAGTACTACTCGTACATCCACGCTGGCCCAACTCACACAAATTACATCAAAACCCTTCTCAAAATATGGTGTACATGTGATGTTTATTGTACTACTCCTACTAGCCAGCCCCCGACACGCTCCAACATATTGTGCTACTTTAGATTCTATTTTTCTCGGTCAGACGATGTGTAAGTGTAACCATGAAAAGGTCAACCCCCGCCCCCATTGGTACTGTAGCTCCAAGCTCCCATATGGACACAACACCCATCGGAGCATGGAGTTGTTGCCGAAGTGGACGGCGCCGTGGCCTGGGAAGACGACGGACTCACCGACCTCGCCGAGGTGGAGCACGCCCTCGACGGCCGCGAGTAGCGCGCCCTCACTGGCAACGTGCCCACGCGGAGGACAATGTGATCCAGCGGCTCGCCCTCGTTGGCCACGAGGGGGAGCGCGTGCTCCAGCAGCACGCCCTGGTCGGTCACGAGGAGGTGCATCGCGTCCTCGCCGCTCACAAGGTGGACGAGTGCGTTCTCCAGCAGCATGCCCGCGAGCATCGCATTCTCGCCGCTCTTGATGTGGACGAGCATGTGCTCCGGCAACACGCCCACGAACATCGCATACTCGCCACTAAGGCGCACGAGCGTGTTCTCCAACAGCACGGCCGCGAGCATGGCATCCTCACAGCTCACGCGGTGGATGAGCGCGTGCTCCAGACAGTACCCCAGGAGTCGGGACGCGAGCACCGTGCCCCCGGCGACGAGGAGTACTTCATGGTGGCCATCGCGGTTCAGGAAAATCCCGTGACTCCGCCACGCCAGGGAGGAGCGCGAGCTCCATTGGGCGCTCGAGGAGTCCCGCGTCGATATGCAGGTGGCGGCCGACGTGCAAGATTATCCTTCGAGCTCTCCTCCTCCTACGACAACTCTTCTAGCGCACCCGTCGTATGTCCTCTGCCTCGCCTCCGGCGGACCTTTGGAGTTTAGTTGTATGGAACATGAATATTTGGATTAATCATACGACTACTTAAAAAGAATGTCATTTCTAACAAAATGTGAAGGATTAATACTAATGCAAAAAACAACCTATGACTAACAGGCATGAATAGATGATGTGGCAGCATTGCATGCTGGAGAGTAATGCAATATATTGCAATTTATGGATTGCATGCATGCCTAGCTTATGTGGCATGGTTACATGGTTAGGAAAGAAAATAGATATTGCATTGTATAGATATTTAGGAATAGAAGATACTATCCACATGCACAGTTGCTCTCGAGCATATAAAGATCTTTAGAGTGCACTCCAATATTTTTTCAGAGGCTTAGGTGCACCGGATGCCGTGCCACGTTACAAAATGTAAAAAAAAATAAGAAACAAATCTCGAGTTTGGCACAAGTGGGAAAATATATGGTGCTACCGCACCTTATATGCTACCGTGATATGGACGCACCAGGGCCATTAGATCTTTGATCCAACGGACAACATCTCAGGATGTGGACTAAAGCGCCATTTCAAAAATGTTTGGGAGTTTTCTGCAAAACTCGCACTGACCGATGCTGGCCACTCGATCCACTATCCAATGGCTCAGAATCTTGTATCAAGGTAGCATTTAAAGGTGTGGTAGACGAGCACGGTGGGGTGCAGCTCTCAACGCACGCGGCGGAGGTGTAGTGGAGCCATGAGGGGGTGAGGCGCGCGTCGGGGGACGTGGCGTCGTGGGTTCGAGCGGCGTCGTGGGAATCGCTTGTGGCAGTGGTGGAAACATGATGGTCGCCGTAGTTCAGCGTCCATGACAAGTTGTCATGTTGTCTGACACATGCATTGCATACTAATCATTGCAAGGAGTAGGAGAGAAAACTAGGCGGATAAATACTTCATTATATTCAAGCGGACCTACACTACTACATTTGTTCAAAAGACATGCACACCAGCGAAATAGTTCATCTATCCATATATATAGAGAGGAATTTTTTTTAGGAACAAGAGAGGAAATAGTTCATCCATCTATAGTGCCCTGCTTCTTCTTCTTCTTCTTCTTCTTCTTCTCATTTTGTTTGGGGGACGGCTTCGCTACAAGCTCCTTCGACCTTGTAGCTATCTCGAAACTCACACGGGCATCGAGGGCTGCATACTTTATCCGCTCGTAGGTCAATGGATAAATCTCCCATCCAGACGTCCTTAATTCCAGCGCCTTGTCGCCCTTGTCAAGCTTTGTCCCGATTACATAATTTGCTACATCGAATAAGGATGGTGTTTGTTTGTTACAACCCTCTACAGGAATTTTGGATTGTAGGTCGGCGGTCTTTTTCACATCAAGGTTGTACGGCGCCAGTTTTTTTGTCCCCTTCGATGGCTGCTCCACAGAAGAATATGTCCTCCCGAGACAAGAAATCGTGGATCTCACCTGGTATGGAGGGCGCGTGCATGATGTGATACACCAAAACATCATCTCCGAGGCATAGCTGAAGGACGGCGGCGCGTTGAATCTCCCCAGTGACACGCGTGGTGTACTCTGCCTCGAGACCAACGATCTTCATCTCCACATATTTGAGGGAGTTGGATACATTGTTGATCCACTCCCGAACAACCCTTGCGTGGTCGGTGACGGTGGCGGCTATCCTCAACGAGCCTTCGCTGATCACATGTTTGACGCTAAAAACCTGCATATAGATCTCTTTCTCCATTTGGAACCACCGGATCGAAGGGCTATGGTTTGGAGTATTAGGATTAGTTGGCTAAACAGAGTGGAAGAAGATGGTGGTTAAACAGAGTGGAAGAAGATGATTATTTAAAGGGGTTTCAGAGGTATGTGGAGAGGTTAAAACAGTGCGATTCTAGTGGGGTTTGAATGCAAATGAAGGAGAGGTGAAGAAGCCGAAGAAAATCGGTTCCCGGTGGAGTATTAATGGAGAAGTGGCATGCAGGCAGTTGATTAGATGGCTAGGTAGACCGGCCTGCAAAACGAAAAGCCTATGCAAGTAGGTGCCGGTTCAGATCAATATTGGTGCGTGCCTGCGACACACAACTTCTGCATTCGAATACCCGCAGAGCTAACCATTTTGTTTCAGTTTTTTCTTCCCATCTGTTGTTCTACTCCACGTACACGTATCGGTTTGGCATTCCCCGTTACACTTTGCTCTAATTCCCGACACATTTTTTTGGGGGGACAATATACAGTTCATGTGCGTTATCAGAGAACATGGCACAGAGTTCGAGATCCCAAGCCTTCTTTTGGTGGTTTCTCGACGATTCTGCGTGTGTGCTACGTATGTGTGTAATCTTTTCTGGTTAAGGAATATGTGGTTATACTCAAAAAAGAAAAAAAAAGGCCTTCTTCGCGCTTCCTCATGCACGAGAATTTTGGTCTTCTCGCAATATGGATGCTACCTGGAGGATGAAGTGAACCCAGAGGCATGCTAGCACAACCTCTTTCCGATATACTACTACTCCTATGTTACTAGTACTAGTAGTAATACGGGTGTAGTACTTGTTGGTCAAAATATTATTCATCTGGTCCTCACAGTGAAGTGACAAGACCCTGCGCCCGAGGTGACCCGAGTCCAGGCGGCGTGTTCGGGTTACCAAAGTCAGCCTCACCCTGTGTAGTCATTGTCACCACCGCTGTATAGCATGCATGCCTCACCTCGTCTCCCTCTCCCCTAGCAGCACTCCATCTCCATCTTGCCGGAGATCCTGAGGTCACTCTTCATCTCACAGTGCCCCCGGGTACCCTCTCGCCTCGCTCGCCTCCCTCAGTACCACTATTCTACCCGCTAGCTGCTCCAGCACCGGGAGCCTTCTCCCCCGTAAATCAAGCCTAAAAAAACCCCACCTTCCAAACTCCACCATGACCGAACCTGAACCGCACAACATCCGTATGAGCCGCGGCTAGAGCGATCTCCCCATGGACATCCTCCACCTCTGTTGTTCGCGTATGGATATGTCCAGCCCCGTGCGGCTAGCTGCGTGCTCGAGGGACCTGCATGCGGCCATCATCGAAGCGAGGCCTGAGATTTTCAAGACACCCTGCTTGCTGCTATCTGATGTTGCGGGATGGCGTGCTCACCACTGTGCTCACCTTAATACGGTGGCTCACGTCATGCCCCTCGACTTCGATCCGACCACCATCACCCGAAACTTCTTGTAGGTATGTACTGGGTCAGCATGAACTCCCACTGGATGGCTGCCGTCGAAGAATACCGGAAGAAGTGGGTCCTCGTGAACGTCCACACCTCCCATGAGATTATCCTTCCTCCCTTGGATCATATAGGGATTTGCCGTCGCGGCCCACTTCCTGTAGATTACCAAGTCAGCTGGACGGACCTTGTTTTGCTGAAGGTTGTAATCTGCGAAGTGCCCACGGCATATGGGAATTACACAGACTTCAAGCTAATCACCTTGTTCGACTGCGGAGTCGCCTATCTTTGCGGTGGTGCCGACTGTAGGTGGACACTACTCCCCTCAAAGAGCTGCATCGATGGTGATCCACAGTTCTATGATGCTATTGAACACAATGGCATCATCTACGCGATCGACAATGCAGATGGCACCACATGTTGCTGGGACGCCTCGTGTAAGTTGTTTTCATCTGATTTTAATGATAACGCCATTACATTGTTTGAACTTTTGTGATGATTGTCATATCCCTGTTACAACAGAATTTGAGTAGAACTATGGCAATATATTAAAGACGTCATAAATCAGGAAATAAAATAGGGAGATTTGGAAGTCCAAATGGTAATCTCTATATTTGGAAGTAGTTAAATCATGTGATTGTGACCATGTCTATACAGCCAATTTGCACCCTTGAATAATCAAACGGCTAGGAAGATATGGATATTCTCCTAACTTTATAGTAATCTTTATACTACTAAATCTGAGTGTGTATCAATAGCCATGTTAGTTTCCTCATTTTCATGATGTAGAAACATGCATAACACTGTTGGTTTCATCTAACCATACATTAGTAAGGAAGTAAAAGTGCATATGGAAAACTCTATACTTGGAAGTAGTGAAATCCTGTAATGCTTACCATGTCTACATGCCTATATTTGCCCTTCAGCAATCAATGGCTAGAATATTATCCTCACAAAAATTTTGCACACAGAACATGAGGAGAAATGCTACATGCACGGGCTGCTTTTTACGGAATCAACGGAGAGGCTGAGCAAGGATTTTCTTATTGGGTAGAAATCAGGTGAAGGGCCCACCCCAACTGAAAATCAGGGGGGTGAGATTAGTTATAACTCAGGTCCCGTAAAACCTCCGTAGTTGGCCCGTGCGTCTAGAATTATCAGAACATGAGTATATAACAATGCATGGTGTGTTAGTTTCCTCTGAAGAATTTATTTGTGAGAATAGAACATGACTACATAACATGCATGGCTATATTAGTTTCCTCTGAAGAATCGACTGCGAGATAACATGAGTATAACCATAACCATGCATGGTACTACTATATTTTCAACCCCAATATACATTTCCCTCTATATTCCTCTCAGTTCCAACAGGGACAGATCAATGCTGTTTCTTACATTATCCTACTCATACTCTGGACATTGCTGATCTTACATTAACAACGTCTGTCCTTTTTGTCTCCTTTCTGATATGTTGCAGTGTCCATACGGCTCCTGCCCTTTGTAATCACACCACCTTTGCCGAAAACAGGGAAGCACAACTGGTTCCTCGCTCGATCAGACAACGGCGAAAGACTGATGATCATTCGCACGCATCAGCCGGCAAGTTTATATTGCAAAAACCCCACTGTGTACAAGCAGCGTGAAATACGTGAGTATCCGGAGAATGTATGTTACGTCTATGAGTAGGATACCAGCTTGTTGGGGCCTTCATGATTTTTGAGTTGGAGGCTGGTAAACAGCCTTGGTTCACACTCTCTGTTTCTCGGACTCAATTATCCGATTAACCAGGAGATCACCTTCAAGGATACTGATGGCAGAGAGGCTCTATTTGTTAGGGAAAACTGTGTGTACACAGTGAACCGATCTACGGGATCAGTCGCCCCTGATTGTCAACGATACATCATGCAGCCAAAAGAAGGTGAGCATGCGAAAGGCATCTGGATTAACTTTGATCCTTGGTTGTCTCAACTCTAAAAGCCAGTGATGTGGTTCAAGCCTTGAGGTTGGTAGGTAATGGGGCTGTTGCATCGAAAGGGTGGAGTCCTGGTGTGTACGAATCACTGGTGGCTGAAGGGGGGCTGCAAATTATTATGGCGCCGGATCATTGTCGGTACTGAAACCAGCAGATCTTGGGTAGGGGATCTGAACTGTGGATCTAGGAATCGATGGGTAACAGGGAACATAGAGACAGCGATTTACCAAGGTTCGGGCCCTCTCAAGGAGGTAAAACCCTACGTCCTGCTTGATTGTATTGATGAGATTGTACAGAGGTTACAGAGTTGATCTACCTCGTGATCGGATGGGCTAAACCCTAGGCAATTGATATATTCCCCTTCTACGGAGTAAACCCTCTGGTTTATATAGACACCAGAGGATCCTAGGGTTACATATAGTCGGTTATCGTCAGGGGATAAACATGCCGGTTACGCCAATTATTCCTTGGAGGAGACGCCAAGTCTTCGGAGGTTTCCTTCTGATACACAGGGTCGCCCATAATCCGGCCTTCCATCGATGAGTAGAGAGAGGCCCACCAGTCCGGCCTACGATAGATAGGCCGGCAGCCCGAGTACCCCCTAGTCCGAGACACCCTCAGTAGCCCCCGAACTAGCCCCCAATGCCGAGGCTGATAGTCTTCGGCAGCTCCATGCTCCAAGGGTCTTCGGCTTGGGTGGCGAGTTCCCTCCATTACCTGTGTCTGATTCAGCACTAGTTCGGCCACCCATAGCTCGGTTGCCGAAGTATCCTTTGATGGGCGAGGCCCCGTGGGGCTCGTCGTACCGCTTTTCTTCGTCTAGAATTAAATGACGACCCTCGATTCTGCGCACCCACGGAATGCGAGTGACCCAATGGGTTTTTACAAGAATGCCCCTCTCTTGGGGGGAGTTGATGCCCTTTTAGTAGGCCAAGGGCGCGGAGGCTAACGCACCCCACCCCCTGCCATTCTTCCCCACATCCGTGCGAGGTCGCGACCAGCAGACTATGGCGAGCATCCCCGGTTCTTCCTCACGCCCTCATGGCCCCCATCAAGGTGATTGGGCGAGCTACTCCGTGTCCCTTATGCGTTTACGCAGGCTTGAGACGCAGGGATATCTTACTGCTTCAGATCTCGCATCCACCCGCCCCGGATTAACTTCCGCAGACGGGGAGGCCCTCGCAGAGAACTTTCCTTCCCCCCATGGGGAGGAAAGGGTATGCTTTGTGCCCTTCCTCTTGCGAGACCTGGGTTTCCCCATTCATCCTTTCTTGAGGGGTCTACTAGAGTTTTACGGATCCAACTCCACCACCTCACCCCAGGATCAATTCTTCATATATCGGGCTTCGTCGCTCTTTGCGAGATGTTCCTGGGCTGTGAGGCACACTTCGAGTTGTGGAGGAAGTTCTTCTGCCTTGTCCCCCGTACCCGAGGAGGGACAATCTACGAAGTTGGCGAGGCCGAAGTATGGCGCATCGCCGGAACCAGATACCCCGTAGGGACTCCAAAGAAAGATGCCGAAGAGTGGACTTCGAAATGGTTTTATATCGAAGACGTTCCCCTATTTGATCCAGTCCGGAGGGGGCTGCCCGAATTCTCATTGGTCTTGCCGAAGAAGCAGTTCAACTGGCGCCCGAAGAGTCCTTCCCAAGAGGAAAACGCCGAAGTAACTCGGCTGGCCGCTCAAGTGAGGTGGCTAGCCCACAACGGGCTAACCGCTATCGACGTGATGGCCGCAGCCATTGATCGGTGCGTCCAACCTCTCCAACAGAGGATGCACCCGCTTTGGTGCTACAACGGGGAAGATGATGCGACCCGGTACACACGGATGGGACCTGCCGACCAGGCGGCGATGGCAGCCATACTGGCCGATCTCTTCAAGGGAGAAGAGCAAGAATTCGCTCGGTTAAGGCCCAAGGAAGGCTTCTCGAGCTATAAACCCATTGAAATGGTGAGTCTGTCCACATTTTATAGTTCGGAAGGCACCCCAAATTTTTCTTAACCAGGTTTCCATCCTGTCCGAACAGAACTGGAGGCACTGGATGGAGACAGTGAGCTGCCCTGCTCCTCAACCGGAGGATTACTCTCGAGACGATGATCCTGGGTTCCATGATGACCCTGAAACATCAATTAATTTCGAGGAGGGGGTCTTCTACCAGGAGAGCCTCGATGGATCTAAGGTGGCCCTTTTGGCCGACCATCCCGGGGCGCTTCCCTCCTCCACTGTAAGTGGCCAACGGGCGTTTTCTCAAAAGAAACGCTCAGTCACTGCTGCTCCGAATACACTGACACATACTCCCATGGGCCGCCGCACGACGCGCCGGACAGCCGCAAGAGCGGCACCAGCGGCCCCAGCGATGAATAGTCGTGGGGTGACCAGACGCGCGGCCCCAACGGGAGCTACATCATCTGCGTCCCGCCCGAAGAGGTAACGCATCCGCCGTACCGTCATAGCCTCTATCTTTGATATCCACTGAGTATGCCAACAATTTTCTCCATGGTGTCCTACAGACGATATGTAGAACCGCACTCGGCCGAGGATGTTGAAGAGGCGCCGAGGGGTAACTCGAACCCGAGGTCGCCAGCTGTAACCGGAGTTACTCCGGGGGTCCTTACCGGGGACCAACATCCCGAGGACTCAGGAGGCGTCTCGGTCACTAACTCCGAAGTTGAAAGTGTGATGAATCATTGGCGGCGTAAGGCGTCACTTCGGCATTCCGCATTTTCCGATCAAGAGTTTAACGCCCTTAGTTCGGTAGACGCGTACCTCGGCGCTGCCCGAACTAGACTTGAAGGGGCCGTGAAGCTGATGTCTACTAATGTGCCGGTATAGTATTAGTTTTGACAACTAGTATCTAACCCAGTAGCCCCCGAGCCTTAATTTGGGCGAAACGGCCGAGTTAAGGGTCTGATGTGTATAACTCCATGCTATTGTGCAGACTGTTCGGGAGCAAAACAAAAAACTATCCGAGGACCTCAAGCTGGCGCAAACAGAGTTAAAATCTGTGAAAGCCGAACTAGAGGGGGTGAAGAAATTCACCAGAGAGGCACATGGTAAGTGCCGAACTTAAATTTATGTGAGGAAATTTTGATGGAACACCTCGGCTAATGAAGGATAATTCCGTAGCAGCCGAGTCGATAAATCAGCTGCAAAAGGATCTGGATCATGCCCGGGAAGTACAAAGGTATGCGGAGTCACAGCAAGAGGCCGGCTACCGAGTGCTTTCCCGAAGTCATGAGGAGAGGAATATGCTCAAAGCTGAAAATCAACAACAGGCCCAAGAAATCCAGAGCTTGAAAACTCAGCTGGCCCTATCATAGGAGGAGAACCAGAAACTCAAAGCTGGCATGTTCGGTAAGTGCGGTCTATTAGTACATAGACTGCATGCTTGAGGAAGTAATCTGAACAACTCCACGTCCTCATGCAGTTCTGCTGACCGGACGCCCCGAAGGGGAGGCCAGCTCTTTCAGCAAGACCTATTAAAGGAGCTCTCCATGGTGCATGAGCGGGCCCAAAGAGCCATGAAGATCATGTTCAGGGCATTATGGCCTAGCGAGGTGGTCCCGGAAAGCATGGTCGAACTGGCGAATAGATTCAAAGGAGCCCGACGCCGCTTTGAATTGTGGAAGATGTCATCTTGTCGAGAGGGAGCACGGGAGGCTTGGGCAATGATCAAGACCCGCTTCACCAAGCTGGAGCCGGAGCGTTTAGCTAGGGTTGGGCCGGTAGGGCCAGATGGGCAGGAAGTGCCCTTACATCTGGTATACAACCAGGTTATGCCCGCAGCTCGTCTGTCCCAAGCCGATTGTGCTCTGGAGACCATAATAGATGGTCTTGACCAAGAGTAACATTTTGATTCTATGTATCTATGTACTTTAAATCAGATAATCTCCAAAACTGTGCTTAAAGCATTGTCTTAACCGACCATCGGCTTCCGCCTCCTCGACCAGGGGGCGAGGAGTGTTTCCTACTATGCTATCCGAAAACGCCGGAAAACACTTCGGAGAACCAGACAATCCGGCCATTTGGTGTAAACAGACAAAAAACGCGCGCGGGGAGCTATGTTATATTACTGTTTAACGTAAGAAACATCTTCCGACGAAATAGTTCCTCTATGGGTTCATTTCGTCAGGTTACCATGTTGACCATGGGCGTATAACCGGGTATCCAAAGGAGACAGGGATGGTTACATCGGGAGAATTATCCCGGAAAATTGGTGATAAGTACCAATTATTTTCACTTCCTCCGCGGCCGACCAATTATATTCTTAAGAACGCTAGCTTTTGGCTTCACCCGTCTGAGGTACGCACCCGGGTAATCCGGACGTAACAATCACAGAGGTGCTCCCTTTGCTCCCTAGCCGAACAATCGGAAACATAGGGAGTAAACACAGGAGCGAGGCAACCCAGCTTGGCAAAATCTTAAGTCAAATTGATGCATACAGTGGCTTTAGAACGATACAGGAAGGTTGCAAACACGTAAAAATGGATGGTTGCATAAATAAAATATTATTGGCTCCGTAAAAGAAGCCCCCAGGTAACATCGTGTGGTACATTCAAAGTTGTTGGCCGAAAAAAAACTTGACGTAGTTCGGCGTATCCGAACACAACCCGGGAAAGACTATTTACTAGAAAAATGTAAATCCGAAAGGGATAAACCGCGCAGGGTAAGGTCGCGGAGTTAGCCTTAGAAACGTTATAGCCGAGCTGCGTTCCAAGGGTTTGGTTCGAGGCGGTCGTCCTTTGGGTCGCGGAGACGATATGCTCCGCCCGCAAGTACTTGATCGATTATGAAGGCCCCCTCCCACTTGGGCGACAACTTGTGCTTCTGCTTCTCCGGGAGGGGCAGGACTAGATCGCCGACATTGTAGGCCTTGGCCCGTACTTCCCTGCTTTGATAACGGCTGGCCTGCTGTTGATAAGAAGCAGAACGAGCCCGAGCTATGTCGCGCTCGCCCTCCAGGGCGTCCATGTCATCTTGCCGATCCAACTCGGCCTCCTTTTCTTCATACATACGCACCCGAGGTGCGTCATGAATAAGATCGCTGGGGAGGACGGCTTCTGCCCCATACACCATAAAGAACGGTGTATAGCCCGTGGAACGATTAGGAGTGGTGCGCAATCCCCACAATACGGAGTCAAGCTCCTCGACCCAATGGCAGTCGGATTCTTTTAAAGATTGGACCAAACGGGGCTTAATGCCGCTCAAGATCAGTCCATTAGCTCGCTCGACCTATCCATTAGACTGTGGGTGATATACCGAGGCATAGTCGAGCTTAATGCCTAAATTAGCGCACCAGTCCTTAACTTCCTGGGCAGTAAAATTGGATCCATTGTCCGTTATTATGCTATGAGGGACACCGTAACGGTGTACGACGCCGGGTATAAAATCGATGACCGGCTTAGACTTGGCAGAAGTTACCGGTTTTGCCTCAATCCATTTAGTAAATTTGTCTACCATGACGAGTAGATGTTTCTTCTTCTTGGTCCCCCCTTTAAGTGGTCCGACCATGTCCAGCCCCCAGACCGCGAAAGGCCAAGTAATCGGTATTGTCCGAAGGGCCGTGGGGGGCATGTGGCTCTGATTTGCAAAGAGCTGACATCCAACGCAATGTTGGACCAATGTTTGGGCGTCTGTCCGGGCAGTGGGCCAGAAGAACCCTGCTCGGAAAGCCTTGCCGACCAGGGCCTGAGCTGCCGCGTGGTGACCGCCCATGCCAGCGTGAATCTCGGCCAGGAGCTGCCTTCCCTCCTCTTTGGATATACACCTTTGGAGGACGCCAGTAGTGCTTTTCTTATATAATTCTCCCTCGTGGACTTTATAGGCCTTAGATCGTCGAATGATATGCCTTGCCTCAGTCTGGTCGGCCGGTAGTTCTTGGCGGAGGAGGTAGGCAAGGAAGGGTTCGGTCCATGGCGCAATTACTGCCATGACTTCGTGAGCCGAAGATGTCAGTTCGATGGCCGAGCCCCCAATAATTCCTTCGTCTGGTTCGATAGGCAGAGGGACGAGCTCTTCTGAGGCATTGGTTTCCGAGCCCTGGGCCTCCTCCTGCCACACCAGGGACAGCTTGAAGAGTCGTTCTAAAAAGGTGTTCTCAGGGACACGGTCGCGCTTGGCGCCCATTCGAGCAAGGATATCGGCAGCTTGATTGTTGTCTCTAGGTATATGGTGAAACTCTAGTCCTTCAAAACGGGTGGAGATTTTTAGGACGGCGTTGCGGTATGCTATCATTTTTGGGTCCTTTGCGTCGAATTCGCCGTTGACTTGAGGGATGGCGAGATTAGAATCTCCCCGTACCTCGAGCCGCTGTATGCCCATTGACACCGCAATCCGAAGTCCATGCAATAGAGCTTCTTATTCGGCTGCGTTGTTGGAGTCGGTGTACATGATCTGGAGTATGTGCCGAATATTATCGCCAGTGGGGGATGTGAGGACCACGCCAGCCCCCAGCCCGGCGAGCATTTTGGAGCCGTCGAAGTACATCGTCCAATGTGAGTATGTACTGTACTACCTAGGGAGTTCGGCTTCCGTCCATTCCGCGACGAAATCAGCCAAAACCTGAGATTTAATAGCTCGGTGCGGTCGATATATGATTTCGAAGGGAAGGAGTTCTATAGCCCATTTGGCTATACGGCCGGTGGCATCTCGATTGTTGATTATGTCGTTCAGTGGTACTTCGGATGCCACCGTGACAGAGCACTCTTGAAAGTAGTGGCGGAGCTTTCGGGATGCCATGAAAACTGCGTATGCGATCTTCTGATAGTGTGGGTACCTTGTTTTACACGGGGTGAGCACTTCGGATACGTAGTACACAGGTTTCTGCACCTGGAGCTTGTGACCCTCTGTCTCTCGTTCAACGACGAGAACCGCGCTGACCACCTGATTTGTGGCCGAGATATATAGCAGCATTGGCTCGCCCGGACTGGGTGCTGTCAAGATTGGGTTGCTGGCCAGTAGAGTTTTTATTTCCTCAACTGCAGCCGCCGCCTCGCTGGTCCAGTCGAAGTTCTTCGTCCGTTTGAGCAATTTATAGATCGGTAAGGCTTTTTCTCCGAGGCATGAGATGAAGCGGCTCAAGGCTGCAACGCAACCGGCTAGTTTTTGGACATGCTTTAGCTCAGTGGGGATCGCCAGCTCGGACAGGGCCCGTATTTTCGCTGGGTTAGCCTCTATTCCTTTTTGGGAAACGATGAACCCGAGCAGCTTACCGGCCGGCACTCCGAAAATGCACTTTTCCGGATTGAGCCATATATCGAAGGTCCGAAGACTATCGAAGGTTTGTCGGAGATCGTCCACCAACTGACTGACGTGTTTGGTCTTAACGACAACATTGTCCACATACGCCTCGACCGTTTTGCCGATTTGTTTTTCCAAACATGTTTGAATCATGCGTTGGTATATAGCCCTTGCGTTCTTTAATCCGAAGGGCATTGTGTTGAAACAGAATGGTCCATAGGGGGTGATGAATGCTGTGGCCGCTTGGTCGGACTCCTTCATTTTGATTTGATGGTATCCGGAGTAAGCGTCGAGGAAACACAGCGAGTCATGTCCGGCAGTGGTGTCTATGATCTGGTCTATGCGGGGTAAAGGGAAAGGATCCTTGGGGCAGGCTTTGTTTAAGTCCTTGAAATCGACGCACAGTCGCCAGGATTTGTCCTTCTTAGGTACCATGACCAGATTGGCCAACCACTCCGGATGTTTGATGTCTCGGATGAATCCGGCTTCGAGCAACTTGGCCAGCTCCTTGCCCATAGCTTGACGCTTGGGTTTAGAAAACCGACGTAGAGTCTGTTTGACTGGCTTAAAACCTTTAATTATGTTCAGGCTGTGCTCGGCTAATTTACGCGGGATTCCTGGCATGTCTGACGGGTGCCAGGCGAAGATATCCCAGTTTGCACGCAAAAAGTTGCGCAACTCTTCATCGACCGTGGGGTCCAGCTGAGCTCCAATGGATGCCGTCTTGTTGAGATCTGTTGGGTGTACTTGGAATTTGACGATTTCCTCTGCTGGTTTGAAGGACGTGGATTTGGGATTTTTATCGAGGATGACGTCGTCCTTGTCCACCGTTGAGCGAAGCACAGTTAGTTCTTCGGCTGCGAGGGCTTCGGACAACGCTTCGAGGGCGAGCGATGCCGTTTTATTCTCGGCTCGAAGGGCTCTGACCGGATCACTTATTACCGTGATTACACCGTTTGGCCCTGGCATTTTAAGCTTCATGTACCCATAGTGTGGGATAGCGTGGAATAGTGCGAAGGCATCGCGCCCTAATAAGGCATGGTAGCCACTACGGAAGGGCACGATGTGGAAAAGCAGTTCTTCGGATCGATAGTTCTCGAGGGTTCCAAAGACCACATCAAGAGCAACCCGACCATTACAACGTGCCTCCTTTCCGGGGATGATCCCTCGAAAGGTGGTGTGACTTTGCTCGATGCGGGATCTGTCATACTGCATTTTGTCCAAAGTGTCCTCGTAAATGAGGTTCAGCCCGCTACCGCCGTCCATTAGCATCTTTTGGAGTCGAAATCCATCCACTATGGAATCAAGGACAAGGGCGGCAGCAGCTCGAGTATGGCAGGACCTCGGCTGATCTTGTTCACTGAAAGTGATGGGTGTGTCAGTCCATGAGCCTGTCTCTGCCACATGGTGAATTTGAGCGAGCTCTCGAAGGGCTCTCTTCCTCTGATTCTTCGAGGTATATGTTTCGTAGATTGTTAGGATCTCGGCGTCGTCATCAAAGGGCACTGCTGGACATTTATTTGTGTACGGGCCTCTCGGCGTCATCATCTTGTTTTTGACGATAAGGAATCTAGCCCAGAAGTGCCGAACTGTCTCTCCGGGCTGTTGTTTTACGTACATTAGGTCCCATATATCGAGCCGTCCTGAGTTATTTGGACAGTACTCGATGTGGGGGGTGGGCGGGATAAAAAATTTGATCCCAGCGGGGTGCGAGTTCGGGGTTTTGGCGGTCGCGTCCTAGATTGGCATGGAATTTAACGCGCCGAGCTCTAGGTCCGGATAGTCGGCCAAGCTCGAGTGCGCGTACTCGAGGTTGCGCGCCGAACCGGACTTCGGCTCTAAACCTTCTCCGGAGCGGAGTTCGGCTGCCGAGCTGGGGGATAAGGCCTGTTGATCAGGAACTAGTACTCCATGCGTTTCCGGCTCCGGGGGGAGGGGCGAGCCGTTGGTCGAGCCTTCGATAGTGGCGATCAAATGGGTGGCCGGAGGGGCGTGAATTTCCCTGTAATCGG
Source organism: Elymus sibiricus (assembly GCA_039707655.1). Taxonomy (NCBI): domain Eukaryota; kingdom Viridiplantae; phylum Streptophyta; class Magnoliopsida; order Poales; family Poaceae; genus Elymus; species Elymus sibiricus. The sequence goes on from CM077670.1 coordinate 112,259,686, forward strand.
TTTTAAGCCCGATCTGATCATAGACCGAGGATTGTCCATCGGAGATTCCCAAGGCTTGGATTCGGTATAGTATCCCGTTTAATAACGAGAGGTCCATCGGCTCCAAGTTCTGGCAGTTTACGGGGTTAACCCGCAGTATGGCCGTGACAGGGGCGTCCGAATCTGCCCGGCAGTCATGTTCGGCCGAGATTGATCTTCGGCAGCCGAGCGTGGAGATTGGATCCGGGCTCGAGGCTGGATCCGCAGTAGCGGCCGTCCCGGTAGTGGGACTGGCCGTACTCGAAGTCGATGCTTCAGGATTTGCGGGTCCTTCAGGCAAGGCTGAGGACCCCATGAGGATAAGATCTCCCCGGGAGTCAGCGACGAACTCTAAGTTTCCGAACCTGATCTCCTGGTCAGGGGTGAAGCTGTCGATCCGGCCAAGGCGACCGGCCGGATCGGCGCATAGCATGACGCTGCCGAACGCGAAAAGCTGGCCGGGAACAAAAGTGTCCCCGCGGCTAGCGCCGTTGCTGATGATTTGGCGAGCCATTGATCCTTGATGACCCACGGCGGGTCTCTCAATGAAAGCACCAATGTCGGTACTAAAACCGGCAGATCTCGGGTAGGGGGTCCGAACTGTGGATCTAGGAATCGATGGGTAACAGGGAACGTAGAGACAGCGATTTACCCAGGTTCGGGCCCTCTCAAGGAGGTAAAACCCTACGTCCTGCTTGATTGTATTGATGAGATTGTACAGAGGTTACAGAGTTGATCTACCTCGAGATCGGATGGGCTAAACCCTAGGCAGTTGATATATTCCCCTTCTACGGACTAAACCCTCTGGTTTATATAGACACCAGAGGATCCTAGGGTTACATATAGTCGGTTATCGTCAGGGGATAAACATGCCGGTTACGCCAATTATTCCTTGGAGGAGATGCCAAGTCTTCGAAGGTTTCCTTCTGATACACAGGGTTGCCCATAATCTGGCCTTCCATTGATGAGTAGAGAGCGGCCCACCAGTCCGGCCTACGAGAGATAGGCCGGCAGCCCGAGTACCCCCCTAGTCCGGGACACCCTCAATCATCCCTCTTCGAATGACTTGCTGTATTAGCTGCTTGTTCTGGATGGGTGATGTTCTCTTTTGTTATGCAGACTCCTTGTAATTTTGTCATCCTTGTCTATGTCACTCTTACGATGTACTAGTTCGCTCTGTTTAGAACTCTGTGATTTGTGTGTGGATCACGAGAGTCTGAGCGCTTCAGATGGGTGTGTTTTGGTGGTTTAGCAAGACTTGTGAACTTTCATGTCTTGTTGTTTATGTCAGTAGTAGACGCTAGTCAGTGTTTGCATGTTGTATATATCGTTGTTTCAAACTGTTTTTTGTTTCAAACTGCTGATGTGCTAAATGGGGGCATCACCATTCTCCAGTGTTCAGTGTATATATCCTTTTTTCAAGTTATAATTTGAGCTCAATGACTTTTCGGTGATGTACACTTGTTTGGGTCATGTGAGGTGTCGTTGAATATGGGCCGAGTAGTAACGCAATGCCAAACAGGCCAATTATGAACTCTGATGGCGGGCGCTCAAAAAAAAAGAAATATTAGTCCGACATGTGGGCGCCACCGGTGTTTTCGTGCGGTTGCGCGGCAAGAGCGTACTGGCGCGCGTTCGAATTCATGCTACCTTTTCATCCCGAATCCCCCGCCCCTCCCCCTCCTCTAGAATCTCGATTCCTACCCTAGTTTCCCCAAATCCGCTTCCTCTACTCCATGTACTCAAGCACACTATCATGTCACCGGTCAACGTGGATCTCCCAGCCAGAGATCCTGAGGTCCGTCCTACCTTCGGGCGCTGCGTGCTGTCGCTCAACAGTGGCATGGCGGTGCTTGACGACCAGTTTGCCGACAAAGTGCTGATGGTAACCATCAACGGCGACCGGCCTCCCATTTCGCCAGATGACCTGGTCAAAGCTCTTGGCATTGCGCATGGTATCCAAATAAGTGACTTGCTCGTCGAAGTCTGTCCGCCACCGGCTGATTTTTTCGTCAGGTTCCAGACAACTTTTGACTGCAGTCGTGTGTTCGAATCTTCCCGGCATTTGTTCTGCGATGGCGCGCTGGTGAGCTTCGATCGGTGGCACCCAGGATGGGGCTCGGTGCCCTCTGAGCTTGAGTTTTTAACAAAGCTTACCTTCCACGGCATGCCTCGATGGGCTTGGAACAACGAGTCCATGAATGAGCTTATCAACGACCTAGGAGGTGAGCTCTTAAGTATATTTGTTCCTCCAGACAGCTGGGCTCTGACGGTTATAGCATGGATGAAGAAGTCGTCCACCATACCAAAGGTGATTGTTGTTGAGATACCGGTGCAAGAACCGGGGTTGTACTATTCGTCGCCACCAAGGCCGCCCCGGACCACGTTACGTATGTACCTGTATCGAGTCTTCGTGCATGTCGAAGAAGTGGTCAATCCTTCAATCGAAGTCCTGCCGCTGCCGCTAGTGGCGGGGTCCGTCGACGACGTCCATTACAGGAGTCAACGTCAGACTTTCCCCATGTTGCTCGGAATGATGGATGCCACAGGACCTACCCCATCACGCGGCGGAGGCCACTGCTTCTTTCGGAGAAGAGGCCGGGCTGGCTGCCTGGATGTGCTCTAATTTGAGGTAACAACTGAATCTTCTCAGATAGAGTACTACTTATATCCGAGTCATAGGTGTCAAGCTCTGATGTGCCAATACCTTTGATTATGACCTGTTCTATTTTTGTACCTGATTTTTTTTCGGAATGGGTGTACGTCAACTTAATGTGCTAGCAGAACTTATTGTGTTTGTCTGTCTATTTTCTTTGCACTTCATTCAAGATATTTCCACGTCATTGATCAAGACGATGAACGGTGATGTACGAGTTTGTTGGTTTCAAGATAGCCCTACCCATAGCGATCCACTGCTTCCACCCCTATTGTGCTGCATGCGTGAAATTTTTGTATGCAAGCTCAACGTGCTATGATGTAGTATATCATTGTGTCAACTATATAAGTTTGTACCGAGCATCAGCAATGCATATGGCTGAAAGATGTATGCACGAGCATCGACCGATCGGTTTCTCTCTCTCCCGCTAACAAGTGGGACCCGCTGCATTATTTCTTCGCTTGTGACAGCTTTTAATTAGGTTTCACTGGACTCTACCTTTTTTCTTAACTTATAATTTGAGTTCAGTGACTTTACAAAAATGTACAAAAGACTTGTTTAGGCCATTTCAGGCGTCGTTGAATGTGGGAGTACCTATGTACAGTTTTACTGTACTACACAGGCCTTGTTCGTTGAACATCATCAATGCAACTGGGCCAAAAGACGCGTGCCAGCCCAGGTTTTCTTTTGACCTAAAATAAGCGCATCCCAGCCTATGTTTTTTTATATAAAAAAATGCACAACTCAGTTCTATTTTTATACAAGAATGCCAAGCCCAACTTAAAGTTTTTCAATAAAATTCCTAGCTTAGAATTAATTTTTTATAGGAAATGCTCTGTTCAGATCAACATTGTTTTTTCACCCATCCCAGAAAATGGGTCTATTTGTACTTTTTTTTAATAATCGGGTCTATTTCTACTAAAAACAAATGGGTTGTAAACTAATAGATATAAAAAATGGGTTGCATGTCCGCAATTTTTTTACCCAACCCAATAAATAGGTGTATTAGAACAAATAATTAAATGGGCTGTAAATTCTCAGAAATAGTAAATAGGTATTTTTTTCACCCAAACCAGGAAATAGATGTATTGGAAAACAAAATCAAATGGGCTGTAAAAACTAAATAAATGGGTTGCATGTCCGCCAAAGCCTTCGAAGCTTACTTTGTTGGCCCATGCCGAGGAGTTCCCAAAAAAAGAATGTTGGCCCACGGGGACGAAGCATGCGCAAGGCGTGTCCATTTAGTCAACTAAACGACTTATAATGGTCAAAAAGAAAAGTCAACAAACTATTCTGACAACTATAGCCGTTGGATTGACATCCGACGGCCATCCTGCTTCTTCAATCTCTGATCTTGTTGCTCCAACCGCCAAAAGCCCAAAACCAACGCTAGCGGGCGCGCCTGCTTCTGCCTCCCGTGGCCGGCTGTGCTGCCGCGCAGGCCTCGCCGCCCCACCCTACTCCCACCGGTGGCCAGGTCATACCTGTTTTCACCGGTGGCCGGCTGTGCGCGCAAGCTCCGGGTCGTTCCCACCCTTAGCCTAGCTGTCGTCCACTGCCTTGGTGCTCTCGGACGGAGTCATCAACACGGTCAACGAACGACAGCCATCGGAAGAGGACTGTACATGGAGAGGCTAACAGCTGGGACCCATGAGGTCCATGGTCATATGCCACGAAGTGCCTCCTTATCACGCGCAAGAAAAATGATTCCCCCCTGACAGCTTGGGCCCACCAGCTATATCTTCGCACGCAAGGAAGTGCCTCCTTATTACGCGCAAAAAAAATACTCGTCCCACTGACATCCGGGACCCACCAGCTACATCTTCGCACGCAAGCAAGTGCCTCCTTATTCCGCGAAAAAAATGATTCCTCTCCCTGACAGCTGGGACCCATCATCTATATCTTCGCACGGAAGGAAGTGCCTCCTTATTATGTGAAAAACGATTCCTCCCCATGACAACGCGGACCCACCATATTTGTAGGCTGAATTGTGGGCCTACTAAGTTGACGTGTACGTAGGGATTTGTCAACTTAGTCAACAAATGATTCTAGCAGCAGCGACCGTTGGATGTTAATCCAACGGCCGTGCTGCTTCTTCAATCTCTGATCTTCTTGCTCCAGCCGCCCAAACCAGCTCCGGCGGGACCGCCTGCTCCTGCCTCTCATGGCCGGTTGTGCTGCCGCGTAGGCCTCACCGCCCCACCCTACTCCCACCGCTTGCCAGGCCATCCCTCTACTCACCCACATCCCCTGTTATTCTCCGGCGACGGCAGCCTCACACCACAGCCGAACCAGTCAACCCTCATACTCCCCTCCGCGTGGGCATCCACTGCAGCGTCTTCCCCGGCTCCGCGTAGTTCCCTTCCTAGGACTCGCCGTCGTCCACCGCCTTGGTGCTCTTGGCGCGGCATGGTCAACGTGGTCAATGAATGACAGCCATCGGAAGAGGACTGTACGCGGTGAGGCTGACAGCTGGACCCACCAGCTACATCTTCGCACGCAAGGAAGTGCCTCCTTATTACGCGCAAAAAAATGATTCCTCCCCCCTGACAGCTGGGACCCAGCAGCTATATCTTCGCACGCAAGGAAGTGCCTCCTTATCCTCCCTGACAGCTGGGACCCACCCAGTCCAAGCATACGTAGTGTTGTCTGTCTGGTCGCGAACGTGTGCGTACATACCGGTCGATCAGTCTCTCTGCAACGATGAACCGTGGGCGTGTACGGAGCGGCACGTGTTGTAGTAGAGCCCCCGACGTAGCAGTTCAGGCAGCCCCGTCTAAATCGTGTACACGTACGTGCAACCACATGGGAAAAAATACGGGCACGTATGTACATACGGGCGGGGCCTCGAATGCGTACTCGCGCATACGTACGGCCAGGGCTCGTGTACATGGAGAGAGGCAACGGACGGCAGCAATGGCTTCCTGTTCATCGTCAGCCAACCAGCTGGGTCGGAATGGAGGAAATAGCGCCGTGTTCATCGGGAGCCAAGCGACTGGGTCGGAACGCGTCCTGCTCATCGGGAGCCAACCGGCTTGGACGGAACATCCGTAACGGGGTCTTGTTCATCAACTCGGGGTCTGGCGTACCGCAAAACGGAGGAAACGCCCTTCTGTTCGACCGCCTATGGTCGAAACGGGGTACTGTTCATCGGCTGGGGGTCTGGCGTACCGCAAAAGGGAGGAAACGGACTTCTGTTCGAGCGCCTACGGTCGAAACGGGGTCCTGTTGATTGGGAGGACTCTGGCGTACCGCAAAACGGAGGAAACGGACTTCTCCCCAACTGCCTACGGTCGAAACAGGGGTCCTGTTCATCGGGAGGGGTGTGGCGTACCGCAAAACGGGACTCCACGGGCTACTGTTCATCCACGGTCGACCTCCCTCCAGCCTCCACCAGCTACTATTAATCCATCGTCGACTTCCTCCAGCCTCCACCGGCTAATGTTCATCCAGCCTCCACGGGGTCATGTTCATCCACCCCCAACTGGCTGGGGTGTGGCGGCCTCCTCGGGGTCCTGTTCATCCAAGCGCCAACCACCTTCACATGGCCAGGGTACTGTTCATCCACAGCCAACCCACCGGCTGGGGTGGGGCGTACGAGCGGGCGGCAGCAGCAGGAACTGTTCATCCACAGCCAACCAACCGGCTCGATCGATGCATCTCGACTCGTGTCTACGTGTATCGCGCGTGCAGCAGCAACAAGCACTGTTCATCGAGAGGCAACCCAACACTGGCTGGCTACGTCTCGCACGGGGGCTCGATCGGCTTCAGTAAGCAGCGAGAAGGATCGATCGGGTTCAGTTAGCAGTGAAGGGATCACTCGGGTTCAGTTAGCAGCGAAGGGTCGCTTGGCTTCAGTTAGCAGCGAAGGGATCGCTCGGCTTCAGTACGCAGTGGGATCGATCGCTCGGGTTCAGTACGTGTAGTAGTGCGAGGGATCGATCGATCGCTCGGGTTCAGTAAGCGAACGCCTCGCTCGGGTTCAGTTAGCGAACGCCTCGCACGCACACACGCGTACGAGAGAGAAACGCGCAAACCACACTGCATCGCTCGGCCCCGACCACCCACCGTAACCGGGAACTCCCCGAAATTTTGCTCGCTCTCACTTCTACCATGATTTTTTACGCCATGAATGGCCCAAAGAATGTCATGCGGGTGCGTCTCTGGCCCGCCCAGGACGAAATGCCCATTTTCTGTCATAATTTTTTGTCATAGAAGTAGGAGCCCACCACATCTATGATGATACGTGTTTTTGTCACAATTATTGTCATAGAAGTGTCACAACCATGACAGAAAAAAGTTTTCATTCAGGCCATAATGTCACGGATGTGTCTTTTTTTTGTAGTGTATACTGCATCATCCTCTCCTCTTCGGGGAAATACCAACGTAGTCTACAAGTAGCAGGAAGAATTTCTGGCGCCGTTGCCGGGGAGACATCACCAAAATTATCAAGTACCTACGCATAAACTATCATCCACTTGCATTTATTTTCTTTGCTTTTATTTGCATTTGCCTCTTGTTTTCATCTCCCCCACTTCTAAAACAATTTTACAAAAACACAAAAATATTTTTATTTGCTCGTTTGTTTGCTTGTGTTGCCATGTGCTTCCTATTTGCTTGCATCTTTGCTTACTAAAAACCTATTGATATGGATCCTCATCCACTTGCTAATCTTTTCAAAGAATCCAATTATGATGAACCAATTGCTAGTGAGTTGAGTACACTAGATTATCTTTATGAAGTTTTGCTTGAAAATCGTGAACCCGAAAATTGTTATGAAGAAATTTATAAAGTGATTCATGATAGCTCCTTGAATGAAAAGCATGATTGCAATGATTTTATTATAAATTCTATTAATGTCAGTTGTGTTAATAATATGCAAAACTACAAGCTTGGGGATGATGATTTTGTTATGTCCACTACTCATTGTAATGATCATGATTGGGGTGATAATGCTTCTTATGATCTTGAAAATTTATTTAAGCCTCATGATGAATATGTTATTGATAATAATGTTTGCAATAATATTAAAAGTTGGTTTGGAAGAGTGTCAACTTCAGGTAATAATGATCCCACTACTTTGGAGAATTATCAATCTTATGAATTTTATGATAAAAGTGGGTTTGGAGAGGTCATGACTTTAGGTTATGTTAATCCCACTATCTTGGAAGACTATAAGACTTTTATGCATGTGGATCATGAAGAGAACATTTTATATGATAGTTCTATTGTTGAATTTGATTATGATCCTACATGTAATTATTATGAGAGAGGAAAATATGGTTGTAGAAATTTTCATATTACTAAATTACATCTCGTTGTGTTGAGATTGTCAATGTTTTATTCTTCTTCCTTGCATATGCTAGATATTTCTTGTCTTGATAATTTGTTTGCTTATAAAATGCATATGCATAGGAAGTATGTTAGACTTAAATGTGTTTTTCACATGTTCTATGATGCTCTCTTTGTGTTTCAACTCTTGTCTTTGACGTGAGCATCATTAAAATCTCAAAGCCTATCTTAATGGCTATAAAGAAAGAGCTTGTTGGGAGACAACCCTATAGTTTTACTTTCTGTTTTTGTGTGTTTACACAATTATAGCCTATTTTATGATTGTGTTTTTATCTTTTAATTAGTGTTTGTGCCAAGTAATGCCTTTGGGATGATTTGGAAGATAGTATGATTGATGTTGTTGGAAAACATAAACTTTTGCGTCCAGTGCTGAAATTTTGATTTTTTTGCTGGAGCATGATAAAACTCTGAATTTTTTACACAGTATTGATATATGAATTTCCCACGCTGTCCTAACTTTTCAGAATTTTTGGAGTTACATAAGTATGACGTTAATTCAGATCTTTACAGACTGTTCTGTTTTAGACAGATTCTGTTTTTGTTGCATAGTTTGCTTATTTTGATGAATCTATGGATCGTATCAGGGGGTATGAGTCATGGAGAAGTTGGAGTACAGTAGCATTATGCCAATATTAAATATGAATAAATTTACAACAGCACCTAAAGTTTAAGATTTATTTGTTATACTAATGGATCTCACGAGGTTTCTGTTGAGTTTTGTGTGCTGAAGCCTTCAAGTTTTGGGTGAGACTACGATGGATAAAGGAATAAGGAGCGGCAAGAGCCTAAGCTTGGGTATTACCAAGGCACCCCAAGGTAATATTCAAGGAAGACTCAAGCATCTAAGCTTGGGGATGCCCCGGATGGCATCCCCTCTTTCGTCTACAATCTATCGGTAACTCACTTGGAACTATATTTTTATTCATCACATGATATATGTTTTACTTAGAGCGTCTTGTGATATAGTTTGTTTGCTTTTTAGTTTGTCACAATCATCTTGCTGAACACACCTTTTTGAGAGGGACACACATTATTCGTGATTTGTTAGAATACACTATGTGCTTCACTTATATCTTTTGAGCTAGGCAATTGCTCTAGTGCTTCACTTATATCTTTTAGAGCACGGCGGTGATTATATTTTAAAGAAATAGTTGCACTCTCATGCTTCACTTATATCTTTTTGAGAGTCTTATGAATAGCAATGGTAATATGCATGGGTTATGAATTTGGTCCTAATATGATAGGTATTCAAGAGGGATATAATAAAAACTTTCATGTGTAGATCACTGAATATGATAAGTTTGATTCCTTGCAATAGTTTTGCGATATTAAGATGGTAATATGTGGGAGGTGCTAGTAGATAATTGTGGGTTAGTAAGAATATCGGTGTTAAGGTTTGTGATTCCCGAAGCATGCACGTATGGTCTGTCGTTATGCTAAGAAGTTGGAGCATGATTTATTATTGATTGTCTACCTTATGAGTGGCGGTCGGGAATGAGCGATGGTCTTTTCCTACCAATCTATCCCCCTAGGGGCATGCGTAGTAGTACTTTGCTTCGAGGGCTAATAAACTTTCGCAATAAGTATGTGAGTTCTTTATGACTAATGTGAGTCCATGGATTATACGCACTCTCATCTTTCCGCAATTTGCTAGCCTCTTTGGTACCGTGCATTGACCTTTCTCACATCGAGAGTTGGTGCAAACTTTGTCGGTGCATCCAAACCCCGTGATATGATACGCTCTATCACACATAAGCCTCCTTATATCTTCCTCAAAACAGCCACCATACCTACCTATCATGGCATTTCCATAGCCATTCCGAGATATATTGCCATGCAACTTCCACCGTTCCGTTTTTATGACACACATCATCATTGTCATATTGCTTTGCATGATCATATAGCTGACATAGTATTTGTGGCTCAGCCACCGTTCATCATTTTTTATACATGTCACGCTAGTATCATTGCACATCCTGGTACACTACCAGAGGCATTCATATAGAGTCATATTTTTGTTCTAGTTTCGAGTTGTAATTTTCTTTTGAGTTGTAAGTAAATAGAAGTATGATGATCATCATTATTAGAGCATTGTCCCAGTGAGGAAAGAAAAAAAAGGGGGGAGGAAGCCAAAAAAAAGAGCCCACGAAAAAAAAGAGAAAGAAAAAAAAAGAAAAAAAGAACAAAAATAATAAAATGAGAGAAAAAGAGAGAAGGGGCAGTGTTACTATCCTTTTCCATACTTGTGCTTCAAAGTAGCACCATGTTTTTCATATAGAGAGTCTCCTATTTTGTCACTTTCATATACTAGTGGGAATTTTTCATTATAGAACTTGGCTTGTATATTCCGATGATGGGTTTCCTCAAATGCCCGAGGTCTTCATGAGCAAGCAAGTTGGATACACACCCACTTAGTTTTCATGTTGAGCCTTCATACACTTATATCTCTTAGTGCATCCGTTGCATGGCAATCCCTACTCCTCGCAATGACATCAATTGATGGGCATCTCCATAGCCCATTGATTAGCAGCGTCGATGTGAGACTATCTTCTTATTTTTGACTTCCCCTTATTAATCTCTACCACCACACTCTATTCCACCCATAGTACTATATCCATGGCTTGCGTTCATGTATTGCGTGGGGGTTGAAAAAGCTGAAGCGCGTTAAAAAGTATGAACCAATTGCTCGGCTTGTCATCGGGGTAGTGCATGATAAATACTTTGTGTTAAGAAGATGGAGGATGGCAGGATTATATGATTCTGCAGGGATAACTTTCTTTAGCATTTTTATTTTGAAAGACGTGATTGTTTATTAGTATGCCTGACTATTGATGTCTTTATCTCAAATTATAGACTATTGCTTTGAATCATTCGGATCTTATTATTCATACCGTAAGAGAGACTACATGATGAAACATGTTAGGTAGCATTCCACATCAAAAATTCTGTTTTTCTCATTTACCTACTCGAGGACGAGCAGGAATTAAGCTTGGGGATGCTTGATACATCCCCAGGGGGGCGCGCTCTGATGCCTTGTGGGCCCCTCGTGGCTCCGTTTGACCTAATTCCACTTCTGTAAATTCTCAAATATTCTGAAACCAACAGAGAGCCATCCCGAATAACTTTTATGCCGCCGCAAGCCTCTGTTCTTCCGCGATCCCATCTGGACGCCTTTTCCAGTACTCTGCCAGAGGGGGAATCGATCACGGAGGGCTTCTACATCAACCTTGCTGCCATTTCGATGATGTGTGAGTAGTTTACCACAGACCTAAGGGTCCATAGCTAGTAGCTAGATGGCTTCTTCTCTCTCTTTGATCTTCAATACCATGTTCTCCTCGATGTTCTTGGAGTTCTATCCGATGTAATCTTCTTTTGCGGTGTGTTTGTTGGGATCCGATGAATTGTGAGTTTATGATCAGATTATTCATGAGAAATATTTGAGTCTTCTCAGAACTCTTTTATGCATGATTATTATAGCTTTGTATTTCTCTCCGTTCTATCGATTTTGTTTGGCCAACTAGATTGGTTTATCTTGCAATGGGAGAGGTGCTTTGTGATGGGTTCAATCTTGCGGTGCTCAATCCCAGTGACAGAAAGGGACATGACACGTATTTGTATTTTTGCCATTAAGGATAAAAAGATGGGGTTTAATCATATTGCTTGAGTTTACTTTGTCTACATCATGTCATCTTGCTTAAGGCGTTACTCTGTTTCATACTTAATACCCTAGATGCATGCTGGATAGCGGTCGATGGGTGGAGTAATAGTAGTAGATGCAGGCAGGAGTCGGTCTACTTGTCTCGAACGTGATGCCTATATACATGACCATTGACATGAATCTGTCATAATTATTTGCTTTTCTATCAGTTGCCCAACAGTAATTTGTTTACCCACCGTATGTTCTGCTCTCAAGAGAGAAGCCTCTAGTGAAAACTATGGCCCCCGGGTCTATCTTTATCATATATTAAAATCCAAAAATACCTTGCTGCAATTTATTTACTTTTTTTTTATTTAGTATTTTACTTTATCTATCTATCACTATCAGAATTAATCCTTGCAAATAACCGCTAAGAGGATTGACAACCCTCTTATTTGCGTTGGGTGCAAGTGTTTGCTTTTGTGTGTGCAGGTGCTGCTAAAGGATTTTGCGTGGTTCTCCTACTGGATTGATAACCTTGGTTCTTAACTGAGGGAAATACTTATCTCTACTATACTGCATCATCCTCTCCTCTTCCGGGGAAATACCAACGCAGTCTACAAGTAGCAAGGGCACCCGTGAATTCGGCTAGCCATGACTTGTGTTGGTATGGTGGAGGGGGAGTAAACTTTACCTTTTCGTTTGGGAACTGGCTATAATGTGTTTAGCATGGAAGATATTGAAAATTCTCGGTCGTGACGTTGACAGGAAAAGCATACCTCCCAAAATTATTTTCATCTTTGTTTTAAGCTTTGAGCTCTGGCACCGCTGCAAATCCATGCTTCCCTCTGCGAAGGGCCTATCTATTTACTATTATGTTATTTTACTTTTATTATTGAGTCATCACCCTCTCATTTAAGCACCAGTTGGAGAGCACTATTGTCATTTTTATGCATTGAGTATAGTTAATGTTGGGTGTGACATGACTGGATCTCTTCTACCATGAATTACAATATCTAGTCGTTACTTGAACTTCAGAGGTGCTCTGCATTTATGTTTTGCGGTCTCATAAAGGGCTAGCGAGATACCATGTTATCATATTATATCATGATTGTTTTGACAAATTGTTGGCATCCGAGATATCTTATTATTGCTCGCTAGTTGGTTATGTTATTGATATGAGTAAATGTGAGACCTAAGTGTTATCATTCATATGGTTAGTTCATAATCTTTGTTGAAAACTTGGATGCTAGTTAAGTATATATACAGACAACAAGAACAAAAGAGTTCGTAAAAGTTTTTCTTTGTCACTTTCAGTTTGTCAACTGAATTGCTTGAGGACAAGCAATGAGTTAAGCTTGGGGGAGTTGATACGTCCCAAACGTATCTACTTTTCCAAACACTTTTGCTCTTGTTTTGGACTCTAATTTGCATGATTTGAATGAAACTAACCCGGACTGACGTTGTTTTCAGCAGAATTGCCATGGTGTTATTTTTGTGCAGAAATAAAAGTTCTCGGATGGACCTGAAAATTTACGGAGAATATTTTTAGAATATATAAAAAATACTGGCGAAGAGAATTATCAAAGGGGGGCCACCCATGTGCCACAAGCCCAGGGGGCGCGCCCACCCCCCAGGGCGCGCCTGGCAGGCTTGTGGGCCCCTGGCAGCTCCGGCAACCCTAACTCCAACTCCATAAGTACTTATTCGTCCAGAAAAAAATCAGAGAGAAAGAATCATCGCGTTTTACGATATGTAGACGCAGCCACCTCCTGTTCTTCATCGGGAGGGCTGATCTGGAGTCCGTTCGGGGCTCCGGAGAGGGGGGTTCGACGCCGTCGTCATCATCAACCATCCTCCATCACCAATTTCATGATGCTCACCGCCGTGCGTGAGTAATTTCTTCGTAGGCTTGCTGGACGGTGATGGGTTGGATGAGATTTACCATGTAATCGAGTTAGTTTTGTTAGGGCTTGATCCCTAGTATCCACTATGTTCTGAGATTGATGTTGCTATGACTTTGCTATGCTTAATGCTTGTCACTAGGGCCCGAGTGCCATGATTTCAGATCTGAACCCTTTATGTTTTCATGAATATATTTGTGTTCTTGATCCTATCTTGCAAGTTGTATGCTCCTATTACGTGTTATGATCCGCATACCCCAAGGTGACAATAATTGGGATTCTTTCCGGTGATTACCGTTGTTTGAGGAGTTCATGTATTCACTAAGTGCTAATGCTTTGTTTCGGTTCTCTATTAAAAGGAGGCCTTAATATCCCTTATTTTCCTTAAGGACCCCGCTGCCACGGGAGGGTAGGACAAAAGATGTCATGCAAGTTCTTACTATAAGCACGTTTGACTATATACGGAATACATGCCTACATTACATTGATGAATTGGAGCTATTGTGTATCGCTCTAGGTTGTGACTGTTATATGATGAATGTCATCCAACATAATTATCCATCACCGATCCAATGCCTACGCTTTTCGCATATTGATCTTTGCTAAGTTACTTTCGTTGTTGCTGCTGTTACAATCACTACAAAACTGCTATTGTTACTGTCTTTGTTACTATTGCTACTGTTACTATTGCTATCAAAACTATCATCCTACTGTGCTACTAAACACTTTGCTGCGGATATTTAGTTCTCCAGGTGTGGTTGAATTGACAACTCAACTGCTAATACTCACAAATATTCTTTGGCTCCCCTTGTGTCGAATCAATAAATTTGGGTGAAATACTACCCTCGAAGACTGTTGCGATCCCCTATACTTCTGGGTTATCAGCATCCCAGTGGGGCCATTAAGCTGATCAGGCGTGGCGTTATTGCCATTAGCCTGGTCCTCGGCTTCATCCGGAGTGGCATCAGTAGCCTCTGTGTTGTTAGTGCGGCTCCCGTTACCTCTACCGGTGCCCTTGGATCGCTTCCGGGAACGTCGACGTTTGGGGGGATCGTCCTTCTCCCCGTCCTCCTTAGGGGTGTCTACCATGTAGACATCATAGGTAGAGGTTGCGGCCCAGTTGCCAGTATATGATATTGCCATGGGTAAAGCTGCTCCAGATGCACCGTGGACATCCTCGTCCATGTTAGTCGCCTCGTCGGAGGCGTAGTCTAGTACGTCGGTCAAGTCTTCGACTGTAGTGACTAGATGGGTGGTGGGAGGGACGAAAATTTCCCTGTCATCGGCTTTACATCCGATTTGATCATAGACTGAGGACAAGATCGGGAGATTCTGAATTTGATCTAGCATCTCATTTAGGCCTGAGAGATCTGCCGGGTCCATTACTTGACTGTAGCCTGGGCTGATCTTCAGTATGCTCGTCAAGCCTCCTGACGAGGCCTCGGAGCATTGGCCAGCCAGGGTTAACTCCTGGCCTGCTGAAGAAGTGATCGGATCCAAGCTCGAAGACGGCTCCGAAGTGAGACCTAACTCAAGGTCGAGATCTGATGGGTTAGTGGTCGGACCCACACTTTGTGTTGGTTTCGTTGCCAGATCTAACCCGAGTATCGGGTCGGAGGCTAGCTCCTGGGCCGAAGCCTCTACGCCCGAGGAGTTCTCAAGCCGATCTGGCCTACAGCCAGAGAGGGCGAGGTCACCCCGGGAGTCAGCAGTATACTCCAAACTTCCGAACGTAATGACTTGGTTCGGGACGAAGCTTTCGACGCGGTCGAGATGGCTGGCGAGTTGGCATGAAGAACGACGCTGCCAAACGCGAAAAGCTGGTCGTGGACAAAGATGTCGCCACAGCCGATGTTGCTGTTGATCCGCAGATGAGCCATTGGTCCTTTTTTACCACACGGCGGGACTTGTATGGGCCACCAATGTCGGTGCTAAAACCGGCTGATCTCGGGTAGGGGGTCCCGAGCTATGGATCTTGGATCGATGAGTAACAGGAGACAAGGGAGACGATGTTCACCCAGGTTCGGGTCCTCTCAAAGAGATAAAAACCTACGTACTTCTTTGATTATATTGTTGCGATGGATTATCGAGTATAGGATGATCTACCTCGAGATCGTATGATTGTGTTCTAACCCTAAGGCTTGTAATTGTGCCCGTACGGACTAAACCCCTTGGCTTATATAGATGCCATGGGGACCTAGCTTTACACATTAGGTCGGTTGCCATCTAGAGATAAACACGCCGGATACAAGAGTTGTCCTTGAAGTACATGCCAAGTCTTTGGTGATTTCCATCTTGCTTATGGAGAGGGATGCAACTTCGGCTATCCTCCAGGCGATGGCTGATGGGCCTCAATTCGGCCCATGGGTGATGAACCGCATGGGCTAGTACCCCCTAGTCCGGGACAACCTCAACAGGGGACCCTTATTCATTGTCGTTTCGGCCGGAAGGCAGGTTGGTGGTGGCGTGCGTGACATGGAGCTGTGGTAGTACGCACGTATCTTTTTTGGCTCTCCTCACGCGCAAAAAAAATATAACAAGGATTACAAATCTGTACCAAGAATTATGCTTTCGCATAATTAAGTAACATACATACTAGAGGTGAATCTGGACTACCTGAGAACGCCTTTAAACCTACTGCATTTTTCATCACTTCCATTACTCTTTTGTTCTTAGTTACTATTCAAGAGTACTTTAATTCTAGTTCAAACACTTTTGCAATATTTCTACTTGCTCACCGCTTTTCCCTTGGGCTTAAAATAACTTGCAGGCACGTTCCGATAAAATTCTATAAGAGCCAAAATACCATTTCCTAAGCTCTTTGTGGGATCGATGCTCTTACTTCAAAAGGCTACATCCAAACCTTGTCCACTTGCAGGACATTGGGGATTGCATCACCATTGCCTCCATCAAACCTTTCTCCTTCCTCTCCATCAGGGTTTCCCCATCCATGTGTAATTAATTATAGGCACATGAGATGGATTGGAATTGGGTGATGCCAATCACGTAATAGTGTCTAGATGTTTAGAATTTTAATACCTTGTATGATGATATGGTTGTTCTTGATCTTATGACTTTGTTATGCTCAGTACCCATTATTAGGGTCCGAGTAATATGATTTCAATTATTTGATCCATATATGTTTTCATGATGTCTACGCATTTTGGTTATACA
This sequence comes from Elymus sibiricus, assembly GCA_039707655.1. Lineage (NCBI taxonomy): Eukaryota > Viridiplantae > Streptophyta > Magnoliopsida > Poales > Poaceae > Elymus > Elymus sibiricus. Next base: position 112,276,427 of record CM077670.1, read on the forward strand.
TGTAAGTTGTATGCACCTATTATAGTCTCAACCGGCGACCCCGAGGGTGATAGACAGAGATATCACAGAAGGACACCTTAATTATTCTTAGTTTCAGTTATAAACCTAGTGACATGGGAGTGTAAGACAATAGGGATACCTTTTATCTTGCACATTCCACTTGAGCTCGAGGATGACAGTCATGTTAGCTTCAAATCAAAAATATTCTCTTGATCATGGTCTCTTCCTGAAGACTCTCAATTTGCTCCCTCGTATCCCATTATGGGAAGTTGTTACGTCAACACATCTTTAGATGTCCACTATCACCAAATGGACGACAAGTTTCAAGCATATAATTTCGTAGGGTGCTTATCTTGAACTTGATCTTCTCAATCTTGGTAGTCATCTCCATTTGATGTCATCCTCACACATGCTATTTAAACTATTCCTTTTGATGCAAGCTTATGAGTATCACCTAACCCACATATACATATACCGAACACATAGTATATGTCCACATATACATATACATATACATATACATATACATATACATATACCAAACACATGATATATGGATTAGTTCATATTGAGTGATTCACAATTGATTTCCATGCAATACAATATATACGCTTGTGTGTTGACCATCTAATGTATAATTCTCCAGTTTCATGTTGGTGAACATTTATCTTCACTTCATACTATATACTGATCTATTGAAGCCACAATGAACTTTTCACTTCATTTTATTAGTCTATAAGAGCTGGTCACCAATGACTCTTAGCTAGGGGGTGAAGAAGGGACGCGGATTTTTGGCTCTGGGGAGCATATGCTCCCTAATGAACGGTAAAATCAAAATAAATAGTAATTTTAAAATTCTGATTTTTTTTGCAGATGTTCATATTAGTGTAGCAAGTGTGCTTGACAATTTTCATGCCATATGGGATAGCAGTGCTTCGTCAGTGAAAATAAATAAGTTAAGTGTAACATTTGGAGGTAACATTTGGCGTTCGACTTTTTTTTTTTTTTTGCACAGGTCAAAATGCTTAAGTTTTTTCCCGGAAAATTTGCATGTACCATTTGGGTGTGACAATGAACACATCTATTTTTTCCAATTTTTTTGACATTTGTAAAATCCATTTTTGTCATGCAGGAGCATGTGCTCCCTAGAGCCAAAAAGGATTTCTGGTGAAGAAGCAGCTGTTATTCAAGCCAAGTCATCAGAAAATTTACAACGTACAACCGAACTGAATCTTCCCTTTTCAGTTACAAGATCTGAACCATTTTACCTTTTCTGTTCAAAGTTCATGTTAAATCCAGAGAGCTGGTCCCAAATTGCCAATCCACGGAGGAAGTATAGTTGAGCTGAACACTTGTTCTTTCTAATATACTAGTACGATGCCCAACAAACATGAAGTACATTACAATAGATGGCACCAATGAAACTGAAAAAGGGAAGAATCATGAGAACTAGCAACAACGATCATGATCCTCCTATACACGCATAGTACACACCAATGATCATACGAATGAAATGAGACCGAATTACATGCACCTATCGCATGGATGATAATATATTGAGTCTTAGCTTATGGAGGACCTCCTCCTCTTGGGCTTGACCACATTCATGGCGCCGCCCCTACTGTCACGGATGCTCGACGTGTCCTTGGACCACCCGCCGCCGGCCCTGAACGGGTTCAGCCGGCTCAGCGTGCGCGACATCGACCCGAAGAAGCTCGCTTTCTTCCCCGCCACCGTCGCCGTCGCCGCCGTCCTCGAGCCGCTCCCCTTGCTGTGCTGCACGCCGGACGACATGTGCGCCCGCATCCGGGCCAGCTCCGACCGCAGTGCCTCGTTCTCCCGCGCCAGCGCCGCGTCCGCCTTGGCCTGCATGCGCGCCGACCCGGCCTCCGACCGCGCATCGTTATCCTCATCGTCGTGGCCGACGCCGGCGCTGCGGAGCTTGAGCTGGTCGTAGTAGAGTGCGCTGAGCACGGCCTGGAGCGGCAGGCGCTTGTTCTGGGAGGCGTGGAGGCGCGCCGTGTAGGAGAGCTTGAGGGTGTCCATGACGCTGCACACTTTCTCCCGCTCGATCTCGTCCAGCTCCGGGTGCGCCTTGAGGTAGATGTCCACGGCGCGGTAGAGGCAGTCGTGGGTGGCGCGGGCGTCCTTGGGCACAGCGCCGGCGACGCCCACGAACTTGGAGATCGGTAGGGACTCGTCCGTCGCGATCTCCGCCGCCACTTCGTCCACCATCTTGGCCACCTTCTGCAGCGCCCCTGCGCCCAGCGCCGCCGACCCGGACAGCGACGCCCTCCGGTTCCGCCCGGCACCGGACTCGCGCTCCACAAACGCGGCGATGACACGCCGGAGCGATTCGGTGTTAATGACGCGCTCACCAGCGCCATCGAGCGCGACGGCGAGCAGGTTGCCCGCGGTGGCCTGGTCGAGCACGGCCGCGAGGCGGAGCTCCAGGTCGCGGCACGTCTTGGCGGAGGCCTCGGAGGTGACGGCGTCGTGGAGGAGGCGGCAGAGGAACGCTGCGGGAAGGGGCGCGTCGTCCGCTGAAGGGAGCACGGCGACAACAGACTCGAGGAGCGCGCGGTGGTCGGAAGCTTTGCCGTCTGCCAGCAGGAGCTCCGCGTAGGCGGTGGCCGCGGCGACGAGCACCTCGGGACCGGCGCGTCGGCAGAGCAGCGCCGTAACGACCCTGTGAAAGGACGCTGGCGAGAGAGCCGCGAGCTCTGACGCCCACCACTCCGGCGGCGACCGCGTCGGGAAAAGCACCTCGTTGCAGATCCGCAGGGCCACGGCGTCGGCCGCGCGCCGTGCGACGCCGAGCTCCTCGGCGGCCGTGAGGAGCGGGCCCTCACAGGACCGCAGCACGGCGATCGCGTTGGGCAGCGTCCGGAGACCCGCCTGCGCGAGGAACTCCTCCACGCGGCGCGCGAGGCCGCCATCGGCCGGCTGCATGTCGAGGAACGCGGCGGCACATAGGAGGGCGGCGGCGTTGCGTGCGGATATCTCGAAGTTGGCGCCGTAGCAGTAGCGCGCGGCCTTCTCGAAGGCGTCGGCGCCACCCGGCAGGCCGTCGAGCTCGATCTCGACAGTCGTCGCGGGGTTGGGGCGCGTGGCCACGGCGACGGCCTTGCGGATGTAGCCACACTTGGGCACCATCACCGCCTGCACGGGAAGCATTTAATTGTGTCCACGTCAGACTATGATCACCGGCGACACTTTTCTCTTGTACACGTGATGAGGAGCTGGAGAGATCGACCGGGAGGTGGAAGACGACTAACCTTATGGAGAGGGAAGGCGACGCCGGCGACCCGGACGACGAGGTCCGTTGGTACATCCTGCGACGACACCCTGCTCGAATCAATTCAAAGAGACAAGAGATGAGCATACGAGAGACATGGACGATCAAGCAATTCGCACTGAGCAAAGACATGGCCACGTACCACTGGCTGGTCCTCTCCATGGAGCTGGATCTGGAAGTATCTTGCATGGACAGCAAGGCGGAGAGCGGTACGTGTCTAGAGGTAGACGAAGGCGTGCGTTCGTGCAGCTCGAGCTCTGGCCCGGTAGGCAGCATTCCGATCACCACGGGATATATAGAGATTCCATTAAAATTCTCCGTCCAAGTATTTTCTTGTGTTGGTGGAGGGCTCGATTTTTGCATGGCTGGTGTTTAGTCAGCGTGTCCATGATAGGTACGTGCATGTGTTTGGGGTTCGGGAATTAGATTGGATTGGATGGCGTCTTGGTTCTCGGCATTGCATGCGAGTATGCGACTAGTGGCCAGTGTTTGCTGTGGCTCTGTTCCGTGGAAGGAGCGGCCCGGCGACAATCCGGACAAGTTGCTGCCCTCCGTCGTGTTTGATGGCAACCTATGCATGTTCCGTAGTACTCCCTCCGTTCCAAAATATAGTGCGCCTGCGCTTTCCGAGGAACTTTGACCTTAAATTTAACCAACGAGATCGACTGCGGCGGGAGCAATAATTATATAATTGAAAACTTTTTTCGAATACAAATTCACTGGTATAATTTTTGCTCCCGTCGCAGTCGGTCTCGTTGGTTAAATTTATGGTCAAAGTTGAAGCGCGGAAACCGAGGACGCACTATATTTTGGAACGGAGGGAGTACTTTACACTGGTTATTTGATCAGCACATTTATGGGTGTAGTCTACATCACGTGGTTAAATACTGGCTTTACATTTGCAATCACACCATAGCTATATGTAAGTCACCTGAATTTGAAATTTGGGACCCCTCTTCAGTGGCGGAGCTTGGCCCAATTAGTTGGGCGGGCCGGCCGAAGGAAATAAGTATCTAGGCTTATTTTGCATGGCCCAACAGTAGGTATACAACAAAAAAAATTCATGGAGTGGGCTGGCCACGGCCCACTCAGCCTTGCTGTAGCTCCGCCACTGCCGCTCATTAGTCATCACCAATTCAGAATCCAAACCACATCCATTGGCCCCGTGTCGCTCCCCCGCAGGGCGGCCCGGGCGCGAAACCCTAGCCGCCCGAGGCAGCCCAACCCCACCACCCCTCCCGCCGCCGCCGGGCAAAGCCCGCACGGCGTCGGCGGCGGCGGGCCTTTTCTTCCCTCTCGTCTAGTACAGAGCTGCGCGGGGCTGCTCATCTGGGCGGAGGAGGTGCTCGGTGGCGCGGGTGTGCAGGGCGCTGCCAGGTGCGTGCGAGGAGCGCCGCGACGTTGCGCGCACGGGAGGCTGGGCGGCGCACGCGCGCGAACTGAGGCGCGGCGAGTGCGTGCTGGCCTTGTGTCGTGCGGCCGCGCGTGGATCTGCTGTGTCGCGAGCGTGCCGGCGGCTTGGGTGGGAGCTGCGGGGGCGTCGTGCTCCCGGGCATGGAGTACAGGGGCCGTGCCCGATCTGGGTTCGGGAGGCCGCGGGCGGCCCCTGGCTTGGTGCGGCCGGATCTGGCGGGCCCTTGCCGGCCGGATCTGGCGCCCTGGCACCTGGGGGTCTGGCGGCGACTCGGCCGGCGACGTGCTCGGCGTTGCTGCTGGCCTCAAGCCGCGCGGGAGAAGCTGTGGGAGATGAATGGCACCTTTGTTGGGTGTTGCTTCCTCCTAATGGTGGTTCGGAAAGATCGACGCTGCTGCGGGTGGGAGGACGAGATGGTGGTGGCTGGAGGGAGAGGAATGGCGTCGTGGCAGTTGTTGCATCCTTCGTCGGGAGATGAATGGCCCGCAGGCGTTTCATCCTCGAGGAGACGAATGGCGTCCTGCTTGGTTGCATCCTTTCGATGGAAGAAGAATGGCGCCGTTGCGGGGTTGCATCCTCCATCCAGTGGGGGACGCGGATGCAAGATTGGAAGCACGTCAAGCTTACCGGGGAGGTGCGGTTGGCCGTGGAGGCAGGGGTAGTGGTTTGGTGTGTAGGCTGATCGGATCCTGGGCTTGGGCTGTGCAGGTGAGACTGCCGGCGAAAGTCGTACTCTGGTTTTGGCCGGAGTCGTCGATGACGGCGCCTTTTGGCGTCGCTCCCTCGTTGGAGGCATCGATGTAGCTGCTCCCACCTTGCCTTTCCGACGTGCTCCGGGGGAAACCCTTGATCTAGTTTAGATCGGACGATGGCGGCGCTATCTGGCGTCGCGTTCTCTCTTGGGGGCATCGTTCTGCAGGTGGATCCGGTCGGTGGGACCCGTGGCTCGCGAGGATGTGTGTGTTGTTTGCCGAAAGGCGTCGTTTGTACGGTTTTTGGGTCCGGTTTCCCTCATAAACTAGACCAACCTTCTTTCTATCTATTCAATGAATTTAGAAGTTATCTTGCTAACATTGAAAAAAAAAGAATTTGGGTCAATCAATTTTTGATTGAACGAAGAAACAGTCGGAGGGGAGGAAGAAGCTACTCCCCCATTATTTATCTTAGGGGTGTCGGAGGGGGGGGGTGCAAGTTTGCCGGAGAAAATGCTTCATGGCCGGGGTTAGAGGGATGGCTGGCGGGGGATAGCAGCACGGCGGTGGGCGGCGGTTGGGGGGGGGGGGGGGGCAGGGTGGCGAGGCTGGCTTGGGAGCACCGCCGGCCACATGCGGCGGTGGCTCAACGGTTCGAAGAAAGAAGACGATGGCTCGAGGTTGAAGACGCTCATCTTGACGTCTGTTTTCCATCGGAGGACGGCTGAAACCAGTCGACTGACCCAAATTGCATTTTCAGTCGACTGGTTTCTAGCCAGTCCCTTACAATCACACTGTTAATAACGTTGTTTATGATATATATTTTTCATTTAAATGAGCTACAACGAAAGTAAACCCGGTGCAACAGGATGCACTCGGTCCACACAGACAAGAGCGTATCAAAGCAATGCTATTTCTTAACACAGTACAGACGCAAACACTCATATATACGCACATACGCTCACTCCTATGAACGGATGCGCGCACCCTACTCTTACGAGACTGAGTCAGCACGTTATCTTGAGATTGATGAAGTCATCATAGACGCCTCGTAATCGATGGGATTTTCTTCTCCCATTAAACGAGCATCGTCGAAAAGCGTGCAATAAATACAAGAAAATGCGAGCACCGATGATCTAGGATTTGAACTCTAATGGGCTGGTTCCATCACAAAAATTTAACCATCGGAACGGCAATCGGTTCGCAGCAAAAGAATAGTTCGAAATGAAAGAACGGCCAAAGACGATAAAGAGCTCATCCGAAAGCCAAAATCCAGATTTTAGTAAGTGGATAAGACGAGAGCCAACTCAGCGAACCAGCTAAACAGCCGTCGTGATCAGCTTTACCCTCCTCGCCATGGACTTTCCTTTTCATCCCTCAATTGTTGTCGCAGCATTCCAAGAATGCGCATACGAACAGAACAAGTCACTGCCGAAGACGTTTTCTTCGCCTACCCAGACCCTGTAGTCCTCCGATCCAAGCAACAGCTCGCCGTCGGCGTCCCTCCTCCACTAGCGCTACGACGCTGGCCGAGACACCGACGGACGCCCCCGTACAAGCGGCGCTGCTTCCCCGCTGCGGAATCCGTGGCCCGGGGATGGCCACGTCGGAGGATACCGTTGGGGGGCCCGTGGAGATCCGGGACGCCGTACGCCAGACCAGTGCGAGGCGGCCACGTCAGGGGGAAGGTTCAGTGGTGGGGCCGGCGTATCCAGAGATCCCACGGGATAAGGCGCGAAAGTGGGAAGGATTGGATTCAGCTGGAGCTTTCTCACCTCGCTGGTTTTCCTTTTAAGCTTCTTTCTCTGGATTGGTTTTTCGGAAAACACCCCCCATATACTCCCTCCCTTCCTTATAAGGGCAACTCCAACGCACGACCCAAACGGACGTCCGTTTTGTCCGGATTTCGTCCGTTTGAGTGTGGCAATGGGGCCGTGTCCGCCCGGATTTCTGGATGCGCCGGCCGTGCGCCCAACGGGCGGCCGCATCTTCGGCCGCATCTCGTCCGCATACATTTTTTTCGCCGCATTTCTTATTATTTTCATCAGCGATTTTTTTGATACATTGGAGTACATTCACCAAATCTTGACTAGAATAGCAAGACCAAAGAAAACAAGAACCACAAGAAGACATTTTAGAAAGATATCCAATTCCCATAACTGCTCCCGCAAGCTGAATTAGTATCTTCTCGATGCCTTCATTGTTGATCTGCGGATTCTCGATCTTGCATGCTTCTTTTTTCTTCAAGTCTAAAGAAGTAGACGTTGCTTCTTCGCATCTAGTCTCATCTCTAGCCTCTATTCTAGTAAGAAGTGCACGAACATCTATCAAATTTCGTTTTATCAATATATTGATGTATTCTTCTTCCCAATACCAAAAGTTGCATCCTTCCTACACAATAAAAATTTGAGTAGAAGCAAAATGCACTTAATCCGGGAGCACAACCGAAGCTAACTAGCACATACCCCATCGTTTTTGCACTTGACGAACACCCATCCGGGATGTTCCGGCGTTTAGACACGCGGCGCACGACCTTCCGTGGAGAGTCGTCGCACTTTACGAGCGGCAACGGTGCGCCGGCGAGCCTTTGGGCCAGCACCGAGCCCGGACGACGGCCGTTGGTGTATTTGCCGTCGAACCGGCAACGGGGTAGATCCGAGCGGCTAGAGGCGGAGTCAATACCTGCATGTGGCCTGGGGGCGTTGCCGGGGCTGTGCGGTCCGGCACCCGGCCAATCCATGGCACGGTGCGGCCTCCGGCAGTCGGGCGCGCTCAAATCCGGCCGGATCCGCTCCAAATCTGGCCGCCGGATGCGCTCAAATCAAGAGGCCGGGGTTGGACAGCTCGGGGTGTCGATAAAACAGGGGCGAGCACGCGGCCGTGCTGGACAGCTACACGGCCGAGAAAAATGGCGGCGGTGGCGGCTAGGGACGAGAGGGGAGTGGGGCGGGGGTGTGGCTGGAGTGGGAGGAGGGGAATAGAAAAAGGGGCTCATGTGTCCCCGACGGGCGGGCCACGGGAGGACAAGGGCACGCGTCGCGCCCGTCCGCGTGTATCCGTTTGGCCGCAAACGCGGCCCAAAGTTGGGCCGGGAATGGGTCGAAAGCGGACCAAAAACGGACATTGGTCCGTTTGCTCCCGCGCGTTGGGCCGCCTGTTCTGTCCGTTTAACCCTAAACGGACGCGGCCGGATGATTTGGGGTCGTGCGTTGGAGTTGCCCTAAGAGCATCTATAGCCGGATTTGGCAAATCCGACCGCCCGCAGACGTTCCCGGGCGCGTCTGCTAACAGTAACCGGTCACGCCTCAAATATTTGATTCTACAACCGGATATCTTAAATTAGAAACCTCAAATCCATATTATCACATGCAACGTAAACCGATCTTTAAGCGGAGCTCATCCGGCTTCACCGTGCCCATGCCCGGCGGCCGGCTGCGCTCTCCAGAGTGTTCGTCCGGTCGCCGATAAGGTAGAGTAGGGCATGGGACACGAGCCGGCTCACGGGACACAAGGCGCCGCCATCTCCCTTGCCCTACTCTTCCTCGCCGGAGCCCGGAACTCGTATGGTGCCGGTGGACGTTAGATCGATGATGGATCTGTCCTGGGACGAGCCGGCGACATCCATCACGACGTGGTTGCGGCGCCCGGAGTGGTGCACCATACGGTGCGCCGAAGAATGCGACTCCGCCTCGCCAACGTCCACCGCCGCGAGGGCTGCTGCCGCCTCCCGCGCTCGCTGCCTCGCACGATGGGCACACCGCGCCATGTTTGCGTCGGACGATGCCCATGGTGCGTCCATGGCCTCGGCGCGCCAACAGAGGGGTTGTGCGACCGCCACCGCGTTCGGACGCCAGACGGACCGCACCGCCTCCTGATAACCCACAAGTATAGGGGGTCAATTGTAGCTTTTTCGATAAATAAGAGTGTCGAACCCAACGAGGAGCTAAAGGTAGAATTAATATTCCCTTCAAATTCTATCGACCACCGATACAACTCTACGCACACTTAACGTTCGCTTTACCTAGAACAAGAATGAAACTACTTGTAGGTGTAATAGGATAAGATTGCAAGGATAAAACTAGAAGTACTTAGCAAGAATAAAACTACGAGTAAATTGCAAGATAATAAAAGTTAATTGTTTAGTAGAAAGCTTTTGTAACACAAGAGAAGGATTTGTCCCTAGGCAATCGATAACTAGACCGTCAATCATTATTGCAACACTACAAGAAATATGGCAACTTGCGACCATCAATATTGGTCACTGAATGGTCATTGTTTTCCATTTTTGACCTTTTTGTGACCAAAAACAGTTGGTCAAAAGCTGGCCGTCTTTAATGAAACTTAACGACCTTCTTTGTGAAATGGTCGTAGAAGGTTACGACCAAAATAAAAGGTCGTTGATTTTACGACCAGTTGTTTTGGTAGCTGGCAGTCTACCCAGACCATGTCAGATCCAACGTGGCAAGCTGACGTGGCAAAATTACGACCAAACAAAATGGTCGTTGATCAAAATCAGCCCGGTCCAGTTCGGTGCTTTACATGGGCCGAGCCCAACAATTCAGCCCATTTATATTTTTATTTTCCTGTCAATTTTTGGTCAGCTTCACGGGCCAAGCCCAACATTGCAGCCTTTTTATTTTTGGGCCATGGCCTTTTTGTCTCAACAGTTTCATTTTTCTTTTTTTATAAAATGGGTCCACTAGTCAGACGGGTCCCACTTGTCAGGTTCTGATAAGTGGGTCCCAGCTATTAGGCTCAGATTCTTCATATTTCAATTTGACAGTAAAAAAATAGCCAGTATTTAAATTGGCAAACAGAAACACACACATAATACTTCAAATAACAATAGCCAGATTCAGTACAAGCTCTACAAATGACACGTAATACAAGCTATAACATATACAGTACTTTACAAGCTCTACAAGTGTAATAACTAGATACAAGATCTACAAATATGGGAATCACAGTTACAAGCTCTACAAGTGTTTTCTTCTTCAGCATGGAGATCCTTCGATAGCGATCAAATGCCGGACTCACTGGACGGCCATAGTCAGGACTGGGCTAACAGAACGACAACATGCCTTCCATGGTCGCCCTGTTACATGAATCGGCTGAGAAGAATTAGAAAAACTGGAGCCAATATATTATGAACATTCCATTCAAAAAAAGGAGTAAAGGAGTAAAGGACAATTCCTGATAGAATGATAAACACATTTCAGCTAGTACCATGCTTTTTTAGCCGAGCTAGTTAAAATGAGATATTCATACAAGACAATAGAGACAATATGAATATGCATGGCACGAGTGCAGGTCCTGCAACTTCACTTCAACACATTGTGCCTAAACAACAATATCATTCTACTACGACGGCCATCCATTCAACACGCAAGATCTAACATTTACTAGTCAGAGCACACAAACTAACATCACAAACGCAAGAGAGAATAAAGGGAACCAAGAGAGATACCTGTGGATGATAGTGTCAACGATGATCTGGATTGAGTTAGCATCTGTGAGGAGGTGGATGATTGCCATGGTGTGCTCGATGATGCACACGGCCATGATCTTCTTTCCACTGTTGCATCCGTGCACTCGATAATGGGGGTACCAATGCATCCAAGTAGAACAAAATCACCATCATTAAACCACAGCTTCAAGTACAAGCTAAGTATATATCAAGTGGCAGCAAAAACAAGTTGAGAAAAACACTGAAAATTGTTGCTGATATTAAATCTTCAGTGTCCAGTTTTACTTCCATTTCCTTTGTTCATGTAAGTCATAGTGCTAATAAGGTGGCTCATATGTTCGCTAGATCAAGTGAACTTGTTGTCCACTCTTTCTACTGGCAGTGTATCCCTGGTTGTATCCAAGATATTGTAAACACTAAACTACTATGTGAATGAAAGAGCCAGGTTTATTACTGCTAAAAAATACTTAACGGCCACAACAAATTATTATCAAAGGAATGGCAATGAATCTAAGGGTTTATTTTTGGCAAAATATCCAAGGTTGAGAAATGCAAAAAAACGCCGATCTACTGTAGTTGTATAACCATCAACACAATAACGTACATGTGTTCAAGAGAGCCGTTCGATCCAAAGAATTGAAGACAGATAAACGAAAGAAAAATGTTTTCATTCTGTTCAGAAGCATAGTCCAAGCTATATATGACTTCTGATGAAATGCGTAGGTCCAGCCGATGACTACACAGCAGCAACTACTTCAGACTTTGGCTGGAGAAATGCTCATCTTTTTTATTCCTTGTAAAAGAAATTTTGAGTTAAGCAGTAGCACTGGTTACTGACTACACATGTACCACCAGAATTACCAAACAAGATTATAAAAACCCCAGAAGAAAAAAGAGGAGGCTAAAAAAATGCTTGAACAAGCCTGTTATTTAACGCGGCTGTGAAAGTGTAAGTTGGCAACAGACAAACACTCACTCACTCAAACACTACAGGTGCTTGTTTCATCACGTTACAAAGGAGCAGCAAAAACCACAACTTTACTCGACACACACACACACATGACCTGTCTAGGCTATATGGGTAAGAAACAAAACCACAACTTCACTCAGTGGAAACAAGGTAACACCAATAAAATGGATAGAACAATAACGGGAACAACTCCAGATTACACAATAAGTGAGAATGATCTGATTGTATGCAAACAATCTTATTTTATTTGTTTATATTACTAAAACAAAAGTTTATGAGGTCAGATCAAGAACACTATTATTAAAATAGACATATCTTCCTTTATGTGAAGAAGTCTGCTTCCTTCTTTAGTTAGTAGTAATCGTTCCATGCTAATCAATCATGTGCGTGTGCTTGATCATGGTCTGGAGATTACACGCATAGAGGAATAGAATCCTAAACACAATATCATCAAACAGCGGTGGGTGCTCAACCCATTTACCATACACAAGCAACACTTAAACCATAGCATGTGCATATATAACTTGTGTCACATTAGGGGGTTCAGAATGTACTCAATATATTCTAATAAAAAGGATTGGGAGCAGAGGGAGAGGGAGGTGGAGATGGACGTGCTACCTGCTGCTGCGGTGGTGCCTCTTGGTGGTCGTGCTTGAGCTCCTCCTCCTGATGCTGCTCACTAACCTGCAGGACAAACAAGACCATGGGTGAGCTGCAGCACAGGCACATATAGGAAGTGAAGGTAAGGAGAAGAACCTGGAAGAAGAGAGGTGCTCCGTCCTCCTCCGTCCGTGCCCGTCCTGCTCCTCCTCCTCCGTCCACGCCATGGATCTGCAGCAAAGGAAATAACAGGAAAAAAATAGGTGAGGTGGGGAGAAGAGGGTAGGGCGAACAAGGAGGAGAGGGACCAACCTGGGCCATGCCGGTGCCGGATTCGGCGCCCGCTGGCCTCGACGTCACCGAATGTGGCGGATCCCGGCCAAGTAAAGGGTGGCGGCCGAAACCCTAGCTAGCCACGGGGGCTGGTGGACTGCTTGAGCGCCGATTCTGGCCAGAAGGGAAGGAGGCGCCAACCTAGGGGAGCTCTGGGGCGTGCTGTACGCCGCCGGATCTAGCCGGAACTGGCCGATGTGGGTGGTGGGTGGCGGCGAGGGAGAGAGGTTCGTGGGGGAGAGGGAGAGGTCGCCAGACAGAGAGCGGTTCATGAGGGATGGATGGAGGGGAGGGGAGGGTGCAGACGGCTGCAGACCGGCGGCGAGGGGTGAGGTGGGTGGCGGAGAGGGAGGCGGCTGCAAGGGATCTGGATAGGGGAGCGGAGCGCTAGGGTTCGCGTGCACGAGAGAGAGGGGTTTGCTGTGTGTGTGTGTGTGTGTGTGTGTGTGAGAGAGAGAGAGAGAGAGAGCGGAGCGCTAGGATGGACGGACGGATGGATGTATGGATGGACGGATGTTTGCCATGTCATCGATCCATGCCACAACTGATTCCACCAATCAGAATTAAGCTTATGTAATTTTGTTTTTTTCCTTTTGTTTCTCTTATAGTTTTTACCCTCTTATTCAGGGTAAACATTTAACATATTAACCTCTTATAGTTTGTTCAAATGAACCACTATTTTGCACATGCGTGTATCTAGGGATGACAAACAATGTTGATTTGGGGGGTTTTCATTTTCTTTGCGCAAAAGAACCATTTTCTATTTTTTGAGTGCCCAAAATGAGTTCTTTTGTGAAGGACCTACCAAATCTTTGTTCCAAAATGGCACCACACCATTTTTCGAAAATATTAGACCATATTTTATGTACAATTAACCAAATGGTTGCGTGTCAAAAACTGTCGATCCACCTCTCATCAAAAGGACAAATTTCCGCCGATTCAGCAGTAAGCGGGTCAAATTTGAACTACAGCAGCCTCATAGTTTGCTCTTTATTTTTTCCAAAAATCATTTCTAGGTACATAAGTATCTATTTAATAAGAGAAACTCCAAAAGTTTTGCAAGATTCAACCCCTAACTACGAACGGTCATGCCCGTCGTTTTGACCGCATTTTGAAACGGGCATAAGAAATTCAAAAAAAATTGAAAAAATTGAAAACCTTCACATTGTGTCATTATATACGACCTAGTTTCCAGAAAAAATTACAAACTTGTATTACGGCAAATGTCTTAAAAAAGTGTTCTCAGAAACGAGCTATCATGTATGAAGATCCATGGCTTTCAAGGCAAATGGCCAATGTTATGGCAACATTCATGGCGTAGTTTGTTCAAATGATCTCTTATTGTGCACAAGGGTGCATATTGGAATGACAAACAATGTTGCCTAAGGAAGTTTTCACTTTCTTTGCACAAAAAATTCATTTTCCATTTTTTGAGTGCTCAAAATGGGTTTTTTTTTGTGAAGAACCTACCAAATATTTGTTGCAAAATTGGACCACATCAATTTTCTAAAATATTAGACCATATTTAATGTACAACTGACCAAATGGTTGGGTGTCAAAAGCTTTTGATCCACCTCTCGTGAAAAAGACAAATTTCCGCCGATTTAGTAGGAAGCGGGTCAAATTTGAACTACAGCTGCCTCATAGTTTGCTCTTTATTTTTTCCAAAAATCATTTCTATGTACATAAGTATCTATTTAATCAGAGAAACTCCAAAAGTTTTACAAGATTCAACCCCTAGCTACGAACGGTCATGCCCGTCGTTTTGACCGCATTTTGAAATGGGCATAAGAAATTCAAAAAAAAATCAAAAAAATTGAAAACCTTCGCATTGTGACCTAGTTTCCAAGAAAAACAACAAACTTGGACTACAGCAAATGTCTTTAAAAAGTGTTCTCAGAAACGAGCTATCACGTATGAAGATCCATGGCTTTCAAGGTGAATGGCCAATGTTATGGCAACATTCATGGCATAGTTTGTTCAAATGATCTCTTATTATGCACAAGGGTGCATATTGGAATGACAAACAATATTGCCTAAGGAAGTTTTCACTTTCTTTGCACAAAAAATTCATTTTCCATTTTTCGAGTGCCCAAAATGGATTTTTTTTGTGAAGAGCCTAGCTAATATTTTTTGCAAAATTGGACCAAATCAATTTTATAAAATATCATGCCATATTTAATGTACAATTTACCACATGGTTGGGTGTCAAAAGCTTTTGATCTGCCTCTTGTGAAAAAGACAAATTTCCGTCGATTCAGTAGGAAGCGGGTCAAATTTGAACTACAGCTGCCTCATAGTTTGCTCTTTATTTTTTCCAAAAATAATTTCTAGGTACATAAGTATCTATTTAATCAGAGAAACTCCAAAAGTTTTGCAAGATTCAACACCTAGCTACGAACGGTCATGCGCGCCGTTTTGACCGCATTTTGAAACGGGCATAAGAAATTCAAAAAAAATCAAAAAAAATGAAAACCTTCGCATTGCGTCATTATATGTGACCTAGTTTCCAGGAAAAATAACAAACTTGGACTACGGCAAATGTCTTTAAAAAGTGTTCTCAGAAACGAGCTATCATGTATGAAGATCCATGGCTTCCAAGGAAAATGGCCAATGTTATGGCAACATTCATGGCATAGTTTGTTCAAATGATCTCTTATTGTGCACAAAGGTGCATATTGGAATGACAAACAATGTTGCCTAAGGAAGTTTTCATTTTCTTTGCACGAAAAAATCATTTAAAACAAAAAGAAATTGAAAAAGATCAAAACTACACCTAAACAGTATTGTTTTTGCTATAAACCTATTTTAAAATAAACAAAAAATAACTAACTACATGCTACTGGATAGGCAAAACAATAAGAAAAAATAGTAGCAAAAAGAATCAATCAAAAATTCATTATAAAACTCAAGATATGGCCAAATTAGTGATTTGAAGAAATTTCATCAAATTCAAATTTAAAAATACTCAAATTTGAAATCCAAGTGCACCATTAGAAACTTTACAAAATTTTGAAACTATAGCAAAAAGAATCACTAAATTTGGACTTATAAAAAATAAAGATATAGAATTTCTAAAAACAAAACAGAAAAAAAGGAAACAACCTATCTAACGGACATGGCCACGTGGCGCTACGCGGTTGGACTAAAGCGGTGGCCGATCGGTGCAAAATGGCGGGCGACCGCTTTCTAAAGGAAAACGTTTCGGCGGCTTTTAAAATAGATCGGATGCAACGGTGGCCGTGCGATGAAGATCCTACAGTGTAGAGTGTCGCCGATGAGAGAGAAAGGGGCGGACGACCGTTACCGAGGGAGAAGACATCGATGGCGGCTCGGACGTCGACGGTGAGGGCGTTCCGGCGAGCTCTGGCGGTGGTGGCAATGTCCAGCCGACGCAGAGCTTCACGCCGCATCCGTGGGTGGTCGCGGTGAAGCTCGATGACGACGGAGGCGAACGGCGGCAAGCTCAAGGCGGAGATGGCGTCGGGTGGTCGTCGGCCACGGGGAGGTGCGGTGGACGGTGGCGAGGCGATTGGTGGTGGCGGTGGGGCTCGAGGGCGAGGGAGGTGACAGCGAGGGCAACAATGGCGCGGCGGCCTGCGGTGGACTCCGGCGAGGTAGTACGGCGAGGACAGAGGGGCTCGGGAGGTGTTCAGGGGCGGAACGGGACGAGGGGGAGGGGAGCTTTATAGTTCGGGGTGCCGTGGAGGAGGGGGCGCGCTCGGATGGAAAGAAATCGGCGAGGGGGAGGGTTGCCGAGGTGGCGCCCGCGAAGTTGGGAAGGAGATCGGGAGGTAGGGGAAAGGTGGCCGACGGGCGCGTCGAGCGGGCAGTGGGGCCCAGGTGGTAGCGAGTGAGGGGAGCGGGAAAGAGATCGCATCACCGATCCGATCTGGATTCGGTGGGGCGCGCACGCAGTTGGGCTGAGGGGGAGAGAGAGAGGAGTGGGCCGGCCTGGCCCTGTGCTCTAGTGGGCCTCTGGCCATTTTCCTATAAACAAAAACAGACCACAAAAATAAAAAGAAACAAAATAAAATAGAAATGATATATAGGCATATTATATAAAAAAAAATTCAGAAAAAGATTTCCTACAACTTGAACTATTTTTGAAGTTCAAAATAAATATACACAAATTCGTAAAAATTAAACAGTGTTGTTGTTGCATTAAAATGCAAATAAAAATCATTTTAAAATATCAAAATGAACTCAAAATTTTTTTCTCCATTTTTTTGTTGAAGGGAATCATTTTACCCCATTTTCCATATATTTTATTTTTGAAGAAAAATAATTTGATAAAACCCTCAAATGGAATTTGAATTTGAATTTCAAACCATTTGGAATTCTTTTCTGTTTTTAAATATCAAATATATTTCAATTGCCCCTGAATATTTGAAGTGTCATATTCCTTCTCTCTTTTTTGAATATTTCCAGAGGTTTTGAAATTTGAAAATTCAAATAACTTCAAATTGAAAGTGGGTTTCAAAATAATTTCAAAAGGACTTTCAACTTGATTCTTTTAAACTTCCAACTCCTATTTCTATAATTTGAAGAAGTCATTTTATCCTCTCTTATGAAAATCATTGAGTTGCATAAAGTCTCTGATTTGAAAATATTTCAATTGAAATTCAAATCATTTTCAAATCCCTTTTCATTTCTCAAATGGAAGAAGTCATATCATCTTCACTCTAGGGTTTGAATTCCTGAGGATCAAAATGCAAAGTGAAAGTTTTGGGAAAGTCATTTCATTCCCTCCCATTAAACTTTCAAAAAGTTTCAAATTTCACTCACTTTCAGTCTATCAATCAAACAATCATTCATATTTATTTAATTAATATAGCATTCCAAAATTTAGAATTTTGGGATGTTACAGCGAAAATTGACACATGGACATGACACATAAGCAATACTAATGAGGTGGCGCCTAGTCATAGCAACGCACCACAATTTACAAGGCTATGACCATCTAGATTGGTCGTAATGAGCTAGAAATAAGGCCATCGACTAGTGTTGTCTGCTTTACGACCATTTCGTGTAAGAAAATTACAACCATTCTGACCAAAATGGTCGTTGTGGTTTAGGGTTTGGACCCCCCCAAACAACTTACGACCACTTGGATCTAAATGGTCGTAGATTTACGACCAATTGACCCAGGGTCACTAAGAGAAGGTCACAAGTTGACATATTTCTTGTAGTGCAATTTATATGAGGGAGAGGCATGAGCTAACATACTTTCCGTACTTGGATCATATGCACTTATGATTGGAACTCTAGCAAGCATCCGCAACTACCAAAGATCATTAAGGTAAAACCCAACCATAGCATTAAGTAACAAGTCCCCTTTACTCCCATACGCAACAACCCCTTACTCGGGTGTAAGCTTCTGTCACTCTAGCCGCCCACTATAAGAGAATTATGAACGTATTGCAAACCCTATAGCGGGAATCCCTCACGCTTGCGCGACACGGAGGGCACCATAGGACAACACCAAAATAAAACATACAACTCAAACCAATCACGATCATCAATCAACCCATAGGACAAAACAAATCTACTCAAACATCATAGGATGGCCACACATCATTGGATAATAATATGTAGCATTAAGCACCATGTTTAAGTAGAGATTACAGTGGGGAGAAGAGGTGTTACACCGCTGCATAGAGGGGGAGAGAGTTGGTGTTGACGGCGGCGAAGTTGTTGGTGTAGATCGTCGTCACGATGATTGCCCCGGCGGCGTTCTGGCGCCACCGGGAGAGAGGGGGAGTGAGCCCCCCTCCTTCTTCTTCTTCCTTGGCCTCCCCCTAGATGGGAGGAGAGTTGCCCCTCTGGTCCATGGCCGCCATAGCTCCCGGAGGGGAGGAGCCCCTCCGAGATAGGATATCTCTCTGTGTTCTCTTCTGTTTCGCGTTCCTGTTTTCTGGCCGAAAACCATTTCTTAAATTCCTGGAGATCCGTAACTCCGATTGGGCTGAAATTTTGAGGGGATTTTTATCCGGATATTAGCTTCATTGCAGTAGAAGGACACCCACAACTGACCTACAGGGGAGCCACAAGCCCCCTAGGCGCGCCCGGGGGGCCCGCGCCCTGCAGGCTTTCCGTGTCCTCGGGCATCGTCTCGTGTTGATTCTTGTTCCCAAAATCACATATATTCCAAAATAAATCTCCGTAAATTTTTATCGCGTTTGGACTTCATTTGATATGGATTTTTTGTGAAATAAAAAACATGCAACAAATAGGAACTGGCACTGGGCACTGGATCAATATGTTAGTCCAAGAAATCATATAAAATGTTGCCAAAAGTATGTGGAAATTGTAGGATATTGGCATAAAACAATCTAAAATTATAGATACGACGGAGACATATCACCTCCGGTGAGGCAACGATGGCACACCTAGATCCGGATCCATGCGCCATTTGGGCGGACGCAATGCATTCCCGACGGAAGCAGTCCTAGCGCTGCCTCGCATGGGCCTCCTCCTGAGAGTGGCGGAGCGCAAGCCGGATGGCCATCTCCTCCTCGGGGCCGCTTGGGATGAGCTTGGGGTCAACGGATCTAGAGGTGTAGGACTCGGATCCACTGCCCGCCATGCCGGAGAAGGCCGGAGATCGCCGAATGGGAGCTTGGGTGGCAGAGGGGAGTGGAGGGGAGTGAAGGAGAGTGGAGTGAAGTGTCTAGGGTTTGGTCCGGCGAGCGGATGGGGAGGAATATATGTGGGGTTGGGTGGGCCAGCGTGGGCCGGGACCGACGTTACGGACGCGCCCGGGCGCCCCCATATCCGTCCCATATTTGGGCTGGATATGAGGGGTGTCGGTCAACCCGAGCGTTTGAGGCCCGTTTGGGACACCCGTCTGGGTCGCATTTTCGTGACCGGTCAGTGACCGGGCCGTCCGCCCGGGAGTTTGAGGCGTGTTTGGGGCCCCCGGCTGTTTATGCTCTAAGAAGGTGTATTTGTTTTTTGATAAAATTCCACAATGTAAGGTGCATTTCTTATAATTCTTCGTAATTCCGTGTTTAGCCCTCAAGTATAAAAGAAAAGCATCTCTCCCCCGATTGCATGTAACTCTCCTTGTAGAGAGAAAAAAGGAAATTATCTCTCTCACAATTGCGTGTATCTCCTCCTTTCCTAGCCTAAATGATTTACTTGCTGCTAATCAATGATTTAGCTAGGGTTGATTTCATCCTAAATTGTCTATAATTATGTGCCTTGGTCACCGTGCTGAAAATACTACATCTTACATAAAGGAATGGAGGGAGTATTAATCAACTTAAAAAGTGCGACACTCATTTAATCTCATCCCATCTTCTCGAACCGCTCATGAATAAGTCAGACACTCATTTAATCCGTGTTATGCTCTTCCTTTCCAAAAAATTAAGGCCAGAATTCCTGGGCATCCAATTATCTCTCCAAATATTAATATTAGCTCCACCAACCACTCTCCAGATAATACCTTGTTTACGCAATCCAAGCCATCCATAATACCTTGCCATGTAACTGAAGTCAACTGCGGAAACACAGTGTCCAGAAGATGCCCATGCGGTAATACTTGGCCTTCAACACCTTTGTAACTAACGACTCTGGGAACACCAACAACCGCCATGCCTGCTTAGCAAGGGGAGCTTGATTAAACAGTCTAAGATCGGAAAAACCCATACCGCCCTCGCCTTTTGGTCTTGTCAGTTTATCCCAAGCAAGCCAGTGTGTTTTCCTCCTATTTTCTTCATCACCCCACCAGAAATTCCTAATAAGTTGCGCTAGCTCTTCACAAATAGATCCTGAAAATTTAAAAATACCCATGGCGTACCCAGAAGAGCCTGGATTACCGATTTAATCTAAATTTCCTTTGCCCCACTCGACGCATATTTTTCAATCTAGTTTGAGAGTCTTTTTAGCACTTTATCTTTGGTATACTGGAATTTGCCAACCTTCATTCTTCCTTTAGGCACTGGTAGTCCAAGATATTTATCCTCAAAACCATCTGCAGTAACTAAAGGACTACCATGATTGACACTTGATCTTCTAACCTGCATTCTTCCCAAACAGAATCAAACATTTATCTGGACTCAATAACTGCCCAGTCCCTTCCTCATAGACCGTCAATTTTTTTTAATGGTCAACGCTTGATCCAAGGATACCTTAAAAAAACATGAGGCTATCATCAGCAAATAGTAAATGAGATATACCTGGGCCATTTTTGCTTAAACGGAAATTCTGCAAAGCTCCTCTTTCATAGGCGTCTTGAAGTAACAATGAGAGAGCCTCCGCCACGAACAGGAACAAGTACGGCAACAATGGATCCCCTTGCCTGAGACCTCGGGACGGAACAAAGGAATCAAGAATTTATCCATTAAAACGCACCGAGAAAGTGATATAGCATTGCTACTTGTGATCTGCGTTGGTTTTTCCCCAAAGAGGAGGGGATGATGCAGTACAGTAGAGATAAGTATTTCCCTCAGTTATGAAACCAAGGTTATCAATCCAGTAGGAGAATCACGCAACACCTCATTAACAGTACCTGCACACAAAACAACAAATCCTTGCACCCAACGCAAACAAGGGGTTGTCAATCCCTTGGCGGTAAATTGCAAGATTAAATTGTATGGTGATAGATAGATAGATAGAACTAAAATATAAAATAAAATAAATAAAGCAAAAGTGCAGCAAGGTATTTTTAGGATTTTTAATATATGATAGAAGTAGACCCGGGGGCCATAGTTTTCACTAGAGGCTTCTCTCTTGAAAATAGCATACGGTGGGTAAACAAATTACTGTTGGGCAATTGATAGAAAAGCAAATAATCATGACGATATCCAAGGCAATGATAATGTATATAGGCATCACGTCCGATACAAGTAGACCGAAACGATTCCGCATCTACTACTATTACTCCACACATCGACCGCTATCCAGCATGCATCTAGAGTATTAAGTTCATAAAGAATGGAGTAACGCCTTAAGCAAGATGACATGATGTAGACAAAATAAACTCACGCATGAATAAACCCCATCTTTTTACCCTTAATAGCAATGATACATACGTGTCATGTTCCTTTCTGTCACTGGGATTGAGCACCGCAAGATCGAACCCATTACAAAGCACCTCTCCCATTGCAAGATAAATCAATCAAGTTGGCCAAACCAAATCAATAGATCGGAGAGAAATACGAAGCGATAATAATCATGCATAAAAGAGTTCAAACAAGACTCAAATAATATTCATGGATAATCTGATCATAAACTCACAATTCATCGGATCCCAACAAACACACCGCAAAAAGTGATTACATCGGATAGAACTCCAAGAACATGGAGGAGAACAGTTTATTGAAGATCAAAAAGAGAGAAGAAGACATCTAGCTACTAACTATGGACCCGAAGGTCTGTGGTAAACTACTCACGCATCATCAGAAGGGCAGCAAGGTTGATGGAGAGCCCCTCGTGATCGAATCCCCCTCCGGCGGAGTGCCGGAAAAGGCCCCCAGATGGGATCTCTCGAGAACAGAAGCTTGCGGCGGCGGAAAAAGTATTTCATGGACTCCTCTATTGGTTTCCCGATTTTAGAGAATTTATAGAGGTGGAATTAGGTCAAACGGAGCTGTGTGGGCCCCACGAGCCACCAGGGAGCGCCCCCCTGGGGCGCGCCATGGTGCCTCGTGGGCCATTGCTTCATCTTCTCGTCCCCTCCCGAAGCTTCTAGTGTTTGTTATGTCCAGAAAAAAATCTCCAAAAAGTTTCATGGCATTTGGACTTCATTTGGTACTGATATTCTGGAAAACCAAAAACAGGCAAAAAACAGCAACTGGCACTGGGCACTAAGTTAATAGGTTAGTCCCAAAAAATGATATATAATTGCTTGTAAATGTATATAAAACATCCAAGATTGATAATATAATAGCATGGAACAATAAAAAATTATAGATATGTTGGAGACGTATCAAGCATATAAGAGCAACTCTCGCAGATCCCTATTCAAGGACCGGAGGTGACATAGACTTTCCTTGAGTGGTGGATGTGGCAGAGACATGGATTCCGCAAGGAGGAGAGAAGAGGATTCGACTCCTTAGCCATTTGCACAGCTTGGCTCTTATGGAAGCAAAGAAATGCTCATGTGTTCAACCGAGTGCAACAAGTAGGACCCCGTGTCCTTGCTTTCATGATCCTAGATGAGGTCAAGGAGTGGTTTCTTGCGCTCAACGGAGTTGGTGGATTTCAACATTTTGTGAGAGAGTAGCATTAGGCACTTAGTTTGGTGTGGTGTGGGTGCTCCTATGATGATATTCGCATCGTTACTTGGATTCTTGTAAACTATTTGCTCCCTTCTATAAGAATATGGTACGCAATTTGCGTACTCTCGAAGAAAAAAACTCTAGCAGATTCTGCAAAAACAGTATACGGCTCCCCCTAAAACGGATATGCGGTACCATGCGGCATCAGGCAGAACAGATCCCGTAAAAATCTTTTCAGGCCAAATGTGAAGCCCACTTGTCAGTAGTTAAATTTACAAAAAGGTCCCTGAATAATAGCACAAAGCACCCTCAAAATAAAAACTAAATTACAATTGGGTCCCTAGCCGCCCTTTGTCGTAGTTGCTCTCCACGCAAGCGGTCGAGGTCGAACTGACTGGAGGCGCTGGTTCTGCGCGAGCTCCCAGCCGCTGGGCCATGGGTGACGAAAACAGTCGCCGAGCCGCCGGGCTGGTCCCGCTCGAGCTCCACGCGCTCCTCAATCTGATCTGCAACCATGGGCGACGAAAAAGATCGAGGAACGGGTCAGGTCATCGGCGCTCCACCGGCCACTGCATCCGGCGACTAGGGCCGCTCCCGGTAAGGCGTAGGGGGCGCGACCTCCGAGCCCCGCCATGGTGGAGCGCTGCTCCTGAGCGTGACCTCCCATCCGCCTCCTCCCACTAGAGACACCGTCGGGGCAGCGCTGCAGTGTTGTGACCTATCCAATCAGGAGCGAGGAAAGCCGCCGTGGTGGAGTGCTGCTCCTGAGCGCGACCTTCCATCCTCCTCCTCCCACTGGAGACGCCGTCAGGGCAGCGCTATGGTGTTGTGCCCGATCCAATCGAGATTGAGGCAGGTGCTACTTGTGAGCTGCGTTGGGATTTTCCCTGAAGAGGAAGGGTGAAGCAGTACAGTAGAGATAAGTATTTCCCTCGGTAAGAACCAAGGTTTATCGAACCAATAGGAGAATCACGCAAAGCCTCGTGAACAGCACCTTGCTACTTGTAGACTGCGTTGGTATTTCCCCGAAGAGGAGAGGATGATGCAGTATAGTAGAGATAAGTATTTCCCTCAGTTAAGAACCAAGTTTATCAATCCAGTAGGAGAACCAAGCAAAATTCCGTTAAGCGCACCTGCACACACAAAAGCAAACACTTGCACCCAACGCAAATAAGAGGGTTGTCAATCCTCTTAGCGGTTATTTGCAAGGATTGATTCTGATAGTGATAGATAGATAAACTAAAATACTAAATAAAATAAAATTAAATAAATTGCAGCAAGGTATTTTGGTTTATATATATATGATAAAGTAGACCCGGGGGCCATAGTTTTCACTAGAGGCTTCTCTCTCAAACACATAGCATACGGTGGGTAAACAAATTACTGTTGGGCAATTGATAGAAAAGCAAATAATTATGACGGATTCATGGCATTGATCATGTATATAGGCATCACGTCCGAGACAAGTAGACCGACTCCTGCCTGCATCTACTACTATTACTCCACCCATCGACCGCTATCTAGCATGCATCTAGGGTGTTAAGTATGAAACAGAGTAACGCCTTAAGCAAGATGACATGATGTAGACAAAGTAAACTCAAGAAATATGATTAAACCCCATCTTTTTATCCTTAATGGCAACTATACAAATACGTGTCATGTCCCGTTCTGTCACTGGGATTGAGCACCGCAAGATTGAACCCATCACAAAGCACCTCTTCCATTGCAAGATAAATCAATCTAGTAGGCCAAACCAAATCAATAGATCGGAGAGAAATACAAAGCTATAATAATCATGCATAAAAGAGTTAAGAGAAGACTCAAATATTTCTCATGAATAATCTGATCATAAACTCACAATTCATCGGATCCCAACAAACACGCCGTAAAAGAAGATTACATCGGATAGAACTCCAAGAACATCGAGGAGAACATGGTATTGAAGATCAAAGAGAGAGAAGAGGCCATCTAGCTACTAGCTATGGACCCGTAGGTCTGTGGTAAACTACTCACACATCATCGGAAGGGCAGCAAGGTTGATGAAGAAGCCCTTCGTGATCGATTCCCCCTCCGGCAGAGTACCGGAAAAGGCCTCCAGATGGGATCGCGGAAGAACAGAGGCTTGCGGCGGCGGAAATGTTTTCTCTTCTGTCTCTCTGGTATATTGGGAATATTTGGGAATTTATAGCGCTAGAATTAGGTCAGGAGGGGATACGAGGGGCCCACAAGCCCCGAAGCTTCCTGGGTCTCTTCTGGTCCAGAAAAAATTAATCCAAAGTTTTTTTTCTCGTTTGGACTCTTTTTGATAATGATTTTCTGAAAAGGCAAAAACATGCAAAAAACAGCAACTGGCACTGGGCACTGGGTTAATAGGTTAGTCCCAAAAAATGATATATAATGGCATATAATTGCATATAAAACATCCAAGATTGATACTATAATAGCATGGAACAATCAAAAATTATAGATACGTTGGATACGTATCACACCTGCACACACAAAAGCAAATACTTGCACCCAACGCGGGCAAGAGGGTTGTCAATCCCCTTGAACTCGTTACTTGCAAGGATTAAATCTTGTATAGGTAGATATATAAATTGCAAAATAAAAGAAAAGTAAATAAATTCCAGCAAGGTATTTTTAGGTTTTTAAATATGTTTATAGTAGACCCGGAGGCCATAGTTTTCACAAGAGGCTTCTCTCTCGAACACATAGAATACGGTAGGTAAACAAATTACTGTTGGGCAATTGATAGAAAAGTGCATAGTTATGACGTTATTCATGGCAATGATCACATATATAGGCATCACGTCCATGACAAGTAGACCGACTCCTGCCTGCATCTACTACTATTACTCCACCAATCGACCGCTATCTAGCATGCATCTATGGTATTAAGTTCATGACAAACAGAGTAACGCTTTAAGCGAGATGACATGATGTAGACAAAGTAAACTCAATCAATATGAATAAACCCCATCGTTTTATCCTTAGTAGCAACAATACTATACGTACCCCGTCCCCTTCTGTCACTATGTGGAGACACCGCAAGGCTGAACCTACTACAAAGCACCTCTCCCACTGAAGATAAATCAATCTAGTTGGCCAAACCAAACAGATAGATCGGAGAGAAATACAAAGCTATAATAATCATGCATAATAAATTTCAGAAAAGACTCAATTACTTTCAATGAATAATCTGATCATAAACCCACAATTCATCGGATCCCAACAAACACACCGCAAAACAAGATTACATCGGATAGAACTCCAAGAAGATCGAGGAGAACATTGTATTGAAGATCAAAGAGAGAGAGAAGAAGCCATCTAGCTACTAGCTATGGACCCGTAGGTCTGTGGTGAACTACTCACACACCATCGATAGTGCAGCAAGGTTGATGCAGAAGCCCTCCGTGATCGATTCCCCCTCCGGCAGATTACCGGAAAAGGCCTCCAGATGGGATCGCGGAAGAACAGGAGCTTGCGGTGGTGGAAAAGTTATATCGTCTGGCTCTCTGTTGGTTTGGGAATATATGTGAATTTATAGGCTTGGAATTAAGTCAAACGGAGCTGCGTGGGGCCCACAAGCTCAAGGGGCGCGCCTACCCCCCTGGGGCGAGCCCCTCAAGCTTGTGGCTCTCTTGTATCTCGTCTGGTCTCCTCCCGAAGCTTCTAGGGTCCCTTCTGGTCTAGAAAATAATAATCTAAAGATTTTTTTCGTTTGGACTTTGTTTGGTATTGATTTTCTGAAAAGTCAAAAACAAGCAAAAAACAGGAACAGGTTAGTCCCAAAAAATGATATAAAATAGCATATAAATGCATATAAAGCATCCAAGATTGATAATATAATGGCATGAATCAATCAAAAATTATAGATACGTTGGAGACGTATCAGCATCCCCAAGCTTAATTCCTGCTCGTCTTCGAGTAGGTAAATGATAAAAACAGAATTTTTGATGTTGAATGCTACCTAACATGTGTATCATGTAATCTCTTTTACGGTATAAATATTGAGAAACGATGAAGTAACAATATCTACATAATAATATCCATGAATATAATAAGCATAATCATTAAACTTTCAAAATATATGATCCTTAACAAATGTTATCCCCACTCATGTTATCATGCTAGCATGGCATGACTCCGCTTTCACCACATAAATATAAATCATGAGCACCCTGGTGTTAAACCAGGCAATTGGATCGTACTTCTAACGCGCTTCAGCATTTTCAACTTCACGCAATACATGACGGTGAGCCATGGATATAGCACCAGGTGATTAATAGGATAAGTCAAAAAGGAAGAAAGTCTCGCATCAACTCGGCGGATCAACGGACTATGGAGATGTCCATCAATCGATATCAATGCGAGGAGTAGGGATTGCCAAGCAACGGATGCACTAAGAGCTATAAGTGTATGAGGGCTCAACTAAAACTAAGTGGGTGTGCATCCAACTTGCTTGCTCATGAAGACCTCAGGCATTTGAGGAAGCCCGTCATCGGAATATACAAGCCAAATTCTATAACGAAAAATTCTCACTAGTATATGAAAGCGACAACATAGGAGACTCTCTATATGAAGAACATGGTGCTACTCTGAAGCACAAGTTTGGAAAAAAGGATAGTAACATTGCCCCTTCTCTCTTTATCTCTCATTTTTTTTCTTTTCTTTTTTTGTTGAGCTCTTTTTGGCCTCTCTTTTTTTCTTTCTTTTTTCCTTTTTTCGTCCGGAGTCTCATCCCGACTTGTGGGGGGATCATAGTCTCAATCATCCTTTCCTCACTGGGACAATGCTCTAATAATGATGATCGTCACACTTTTATTTACTTACAACTCGATATTACAATTTGATAAAACTAGAACAATATGACTCTATATGAATGCCTCTGGCAGTGTACCAAGATGTGCAATGATCTAGCGTAACATGTATGATAATGATGAACGGTGGCTGTGCCACAAATCTCATGTCAGCTCTATATGATCATGCAAAGCAATAAGATGATGAACACACAAGTCATGTGACGGAACGATGGAAGTTGCATGGCAATATATCTCGGAATGGCTATGGAAATGCCATAATAGGTAGGTATGGTGGCTGCTTTGAGGAAGATATAAGGAGGCTTATGTGTGATAGAGCGTATCATATCACGGGGTTTGGATGCACCAGCGAAGTTTGCACCAACTCTCTATGTGAGATCGGGCAATGCACGGTACCGAAGAGGCTAGCAAATTGCGGAAGGGTAGGAGTGCGTATAATCCATGGACTCACATTAGTCATAAAGAACTCACATACTTATTGTAAAGCCTATTATCCCTCGAAGCAAAGTACTACTCGCATGTCCCTAGGGAGGAGGTTGGTAGGAGTTAACCATAGCGCACCCCCGATCATAACAGCACTTAAGGATTTCATTTCAGACATAAAAATGCTCAAACCTCCCCACCATGCCATGACCAACACTTAGATGAGAAGTTAATAACAAGCTTTAATACCGATATTTCTACTAACCAATGATCATGAACCAATATCCTTTCATATTATGACATCAATATTATTAAACCATACGTTTCATATTTAGTGATCTACATGAAAGTTTTATTATATCCCTCTTGAATACCTATCCTTTTTGGACTAGTCTTATAACACGTGCAAATTGCCATTACTATTTATTAGACTCTCAAAAAGATTTAAGTGAAGCATGAGAGTGCAGTTATTTCTACAAAATATAACCACCGCCGTGCTCTAAAAGATATAAGTGAAGCACTAGAGCAACTGCCTAGCTCAAAAGATATAAGTGAAGCACATAGAGTATTCTAACAAATCACGGTAAAGGTGTGTCCCTCTCAAATAGGTGTGTCCAGCAAACAATGATTGTGGCAAACTAAAAAGAAAACAAAGAAAAGAAAACTATGGCACAAGACGCTCCAAGTAAAACTCATATCATGTGATGAATAAAAATATAGCTCCAAATAAGTTACCGATAGATTGTAGACGAAAGAGGGGATGCCTTCCGGGGCATCCTCAAGCTTAGACGCTTGGGTCTTCCTTGAATATTACCTTGGGGTGCCTTGGGCATCCCCAAGCTTAGGGTCTTGCCGCTCCTTATTCCTTCATCCATCGTAATCTCACCCAAAACTTGATAACTTCAGCACACAAAACTCAACAGAAACTTCATGAGATGCGTTAGTAAAATAAATCAATCATCCACTTTAGGTATTGTTATGATGATAAAGGGTTTCCCCCCGCTTTATATTATAAAGCAACCATCCGATACATCCAGCTCGCTGGTGCCGCAGCACAAACAAACCCAAAAGAAAAAGAAGAGAAAGAAAGAGAAATAAATGCCGACACCGGTAGATCAACAAAGCGAAGATGGCCGGCAACCGCTGCACCCTCCGGAGAAGTTCCACCGCACTCCTAGCACTCTGAAGCGTCGCGTACCGAGCAGCACCTTCAAGAAGGAATGCAACAACGACGCCGCTGCTGCCCGAGCTAGTCCTAGGGTTTCCCCCGGTACGCGGAGGGCAGTGGGGGAGGGGTATACCCGGCGCCCTTCAGGAAGGCCTGGCGGCGCCTGCAGGCGTCACCGCGTCGGAGCCGGACAGCCGCCAGGGATTTCTCCCGACCCAAACAACCACCACCACCCCGGACGATGCGAAGTGCACCACCCAACATGCCGCCCACCAGCCTGTGCTACCACGGTCACCGAACCAACTTCGCCGTCTCACTGAGGCCACCGACACGAGACCTGGAGGACGGAAGAGGGGGCAATGGGCTCGGGGTCATCCGCAACACAGCCGACGGGAGGGGACCTCCTCCACCGCCGCCGCGGAGCCGACCAGACGCAGTGACAGGGGCTTGCCAGGCCCCGAGGGCCCGGCCGGACCCAAATGGGTCCGGATAGCCCCTGCCACCACACTGCAGCTCACCGGCCGACGAAGCCGCTACCGCCCGCAGACCACCGCCACCTCGTCACCACCACCAGGGAGCAGCAGCGCCGCGCGCCGAGTCGTCGGCCCGCCCCAGCCCAGATGGAGCCCGAAAGGGCCCAGATCTGGGCCGCGCGGGCGCCGCCGACCACCAGCACCACCACACCACCCCACGACCAACGGCCGCGTCACCACCTCAAGGGCACCCGAGGCCCACGCGAACCCCGCCGCCGAGCCACACCGCCGCCAGCCGAGCAGCACCACCGCCATCAGGAGGCCCCCGCGCCCCCCAACGCGCGTGGGGGGAAAGAACGGCCCGCCGCCGCCAGCACCGCGCGGGCAGGGCCTGGCGGACCACGGCGGCAGCGGCGGGAGGGAAGGGCGACGGGGAGGGGGCCGGAGGAGAGGGGGAATTCGGGGGTCCGTCGGTCGCCCGCCGGGGGTGGGGGGGGGCGAGCGAGAGAAAGGGGCCGTTGATTAGTTTTCTAGGTATTGTTATAAACTCATTCATAATTGTTCTTGCATAATACCTACTATATTCTAACTCTTCCATGACTTATACCCCCCGATATAATCCATAGTTTCATTAAAACAAGCACACTATGCAATAAAAACAGAATCTGTCTAAAACAGAACAGTACGTAATGACAGAATATTATCCATACTTCTTTATCTCCAAAAATTCTGAAAACTTAGGACAACGTAAACAATTTCTATACCAATACTATGTAAAAATTTCAGATATTTCTGACATTCCAGCAATAAATTAAAAATCAACTACCGGGCGCAAAACTTTCTGTTTTCAAACTGCATCAATTATACTATCATCCAAATCATCCCAAAGGCTACTTGGCATAAACACTAATTAAAAGATAAAAACACAATCATAATAGTAGCTAAAATTGTGTAACTCAAGAAAAATAAAAATTGCAACAAAGATAAATATTGGGTTGCCTCCCAACAAGCTCTATTGTTTTATGCCCCTAGCTAGGCATAATGCATTGTTTCAAGTATTATAGTAATCATAAGGGAGATCATCCATGTTCATCTTATACCCCCTCCTTTCAGAAGCAAGTTTTCTAATGGGCAAGCAAAAGTAGTTGAAGGACTAAATTTTATTGAATAAGGATCTGTGAGATCAACTTTTGGAGGGGGGGGGCTCCTCTTTAGGCCCATTATAAGTGATGGTTATTTTCTCGTTATACAAGTTTCGATAGAGGTAATCCTTTAGCCTTTCTTTAAGCACACAATCCAATCCAAGATTTCCTATAACATATTGATCATTTTGTTCAGAAATTTTATCAACCAAAACAATTGGGGGAACCTTTTTTCTAAGGTTCTCATTATAAGCAGCATAATCCGTTGATTTTAATCTCCTTATCTCTTCTTGATCATAAAGAATTTCTTCTATAGGAGGACATTCACTATCTATTCTATAGTGAGCAAATATTTCTCTAGCTTCTTTCATAATATAACCAAATTCATGAACTAAAAATATAGTAGCTAAACGCTTAGTAGGAGGATCATGAATATTGGAAAATTCTAAAAACAACCATTGAACACGAGGATGCATATGCACAAATTGTCTCTCCAATTCAACTATAAGCAATGATATGGCATCCGCAAGACTAGTGGTTCTAGCAAGAATTGATCCCCCTATCGTAGGTAGCGATCCAGCACAACTAAAGAAATCTTGAATAACACTTTTTCCAATAATATTACCACTACCAATACGGATTTTTTTTCTATGCATGATAGGACGTTCTTCTTTATTAGGATCATCATCGGCAAGATTATCTAGTGTTTCTTTAGCAACTTTGTCAATGCTTCTTTTAGGGTTTCATTAGATAACAAAGCTTGATGATCAAAAGGTTCCGCACTAGTGGCGGGAGCATCACTGACATTTTCAAACTCAGGCATGATAGAAACTTCAAACAAAGCGAGCAAACATAATTTTTTTATGTTTTTCGATTTTTAGAGAAGTAGGGGAGATGAAAAAGAGAGGCAAATAAAAAGGCAAATAAAAAGTAGAGCAAGTAGATGATAGTTTGAGTGAAGGTACTTGATAGGTTTTGATTATGTCTCCCCGGCAACGGTGCCAGAAATTGGCAAGTTGACGGGAGACTATTTTGACGTGACTTCTCCCTCGCGTCGGCGGCAAAAATTCTTTCTTCTACTTGTGAGCTGCGTTGGGATTTTCCCCAAAGAGGAAGGGTGAAGCAGTACAGTAGAGATAAGTATTTAACTCAGTGAGAACCAAGGTTTATCGAACCAATAGGAGAATCATGCAAAGCCGCGTGAGCAGCACCTGCACACACAAAATCAAATACTTGCACCCAACGCGGGCAAGAGGGTTGTCAATCCCTTTGACTCGTTACTTGCAAGGATTAAATCTTGTATAGGTAGATATATAAATTGCAAAATAAAATAAAAGTAAATAAATTGCAGCAAGGTATTTTTAGATTTTTAAAATATGTTTAAAGTAGACCCGGGGGCCATAGTTTTCACTAGAGGCTTCTCTCTCGAACACATAGAATATGGTGGGTAAACAAATTACTATTGGGCAATTGATAGAAAAGCGCATAGTTATGATGTTATTCATGGCAATGATCACATATATAGGCATCATGTCCTCGACAAGTAGACCAACTCCTGCCTGCATCTACTACTATTACTTCACCAATCTACCGCTATCCAGCATGCATATACGGTATTAAGTTCATGACAAATAGAGTAACGCTTTAAGCAAGATGACATGATGTAGACAAAGTAAACTCAATCAATATGAATAAACCCCATCGTTTTATCCTTAGTAGCAACAATACTATACGTACCCCGTCCCCTTCTGTCACTGGGTGGAGACACCGCAAGATTGAACCTACTACAAAGCACCTCTCCCACTGAAGATAAATCAATCTAGTTGGCCAAACCAAATGGATAGATTGGAGAGAAATACAAAGCTATAATAATCATACATAATAAAGTTCAGAAAAGACTCAATTACATTCAATGAATAATCTGATCATAAACCCACAATTCATCGGATCCCAACAAACACACCGCAAAAGAAGATTACATCGGATAGAACTCCAAGAAGATCGAGGAGAACATTGTATTGAAGATCAAAGATAGAGAAGAAGCCATCTAGCTACTAGCTATGGACCCGTAGGTCTGTGGTGAACTACTCACACATCATCGGTAGGGCAGCAAGGTTGATGTAGAAGCCCTCCGTGATCGATTCCCCCTCTGGCAGATTACCGGAAAAGGCCTCCAGATGGGATCACGGAAGAACAGAAGCTTGCAACAGTGGAATAGTTATATCGTCTGGCTCTCTGTTGGTTTGGGAATATATGTGAATTTATAAGCTTGGAATTAGGTCAAACGGAGCTACGTGGGGCCCACAAGCTCAGGGGGCGAGCCTAACCCCCTGGGGCGCGCCCCTCGAGCTTGTGGCTCTCTCGTATCTCATCTGGTCTCCTCCCGAAGCTTCTAGGGTCCCTTCTGGTCCATAAAAAATTAATCTAAAGATTTTTTTTGTTTGGTATTGATTTTCTGAAAAGCCAAAAACAAGCAAAAAACAGGAACTGGCACTGGGCACTGAGTTAATAGGTTAGTCCCAAAAAATGATATAAAATAGCATATAAATGCATATAAAGCATCCAAGATTGATAATATAATAGCATGGAATGATAAAAAATTATAGATACGTTGGAGACGTATCAGCAGGCCGCCGCTTGATACGTCCATTTTGCATCATGTTTTCCTACTTGTTGGGGATATTCCCCGTGCCCATAACCCGGCTCAAGGTGTGACCCGACAAATGCCTGAAGGCACTATGGGTCATATAATTCTCCGGGTCATGGTGGCATGATGAGGAAAAGGTTGAAGGCCCATAAGATGACCCGGCCAAGGGCCGGCTCATAAGGGAGCAAGTAGGCCGACTTATGGAGAAGGCCCATGTAGAAGAATCTCCTTAACTTGGGAAGCAAGATGAGTAGGAGTTAGAGTAGGATACGGGTTGTCACTGCGACCCGGAAACTGTTGTAACCCTAAGGACTCAACCTATTATATAAAGGGGAGCCCCTGGGACGAAAAGACTTAAGTTGCAATCTCTCGAGAGCTAGGTTAGCGAATCCGCACCCTTGTAATCGAGATCCAGAGCAATATCAATCAAGCAGGAGTAGGCTTTTACCTCCACCATGAGGGGCCGAACCTGGGTAAACCTGTGTCTCTCTTTTCTGCTCAACCCTGTTAAAGCTTCCACATAACTGCGATGGCCTCACGACTAAGTCCTTTCACGAGGACATCTGTCGTGACAAAACCATGACAGTTGGCGCGCACCGTGGGGCCAGCGCACGGTGGAGTTGAGTTCTTGGCGGGAGCTCCTTCAGGGATCGAGGGATACGTGATTGGTCAAATGACCAAGAGTCGCCATGGTAAGCTCTACATCGATGATTCTGGCTGGGGCCCCGAGGCCGACTCAATCGAGTACGGGTACCGGGCCCCCTTCGGCAAGATCCATGTCTTCATCAGCATGACTGGCGAGTCAGGTCCAGGTCCTGAGCCGGACGTCCTCTCCGACAACGTCGAGTCGGCTCACTGCACCAGACCCAGCCCGCCGAGAGCTGGCCGGAGGCATGCTTTTGTGGGCTTCACCCAGGGGGTGGCCCTGTCAGAAAATTCCATATATGGTGATGACACGCTCCTCTACTCTGATGGCGAGTCATCAGTGGGAGATACCGAATCAATCCATCCCCTGTTTGATGGCAAGTTGGGAGGTTACTCCGATGATGAAGTTTTTCCTGAATTCCACGAGCCAACTCGTTTTGCTGCGGTCTACATGGCTGGAAACCAGAATCAGCCCCGTGACCCGGCTGATCCCGCGTCAGGTTAGAACCTTGATCCTACCAGGTTAGCTGCCGCCGGCCCTCAGAAGACCGGGGCACAGGCACTATCTGAGATGATGACTACTCTTGGAACTCTTTTGGCGGAGCCAGTAACTACTGAGAACGCTGAAGCTCGCAACGCGGAGATCGCGAAGTGTCGTGAGCAGTTAGACAAGATCCAGGAGGATATCAATGTATAAAACACACGCATGGCAGAAATCCAGGCCCATATCCTCAGTGAGACCAAACGCCTAGAAGCGGAGGCCACACATCTTAATTTTCGTTAGAACGAGTCAGAAGCAGTGTATCCGAGGAGGCACCAGAGCTGGCTCCCAGCGGCTATTGAGCCAACTCAACTATTCAATTCACCACGTGACTTGCTCGCTCCAGCAAGCCGGGGAGTCGGCGCTGGATCCCCAGGTGTACTTCCCGTCATACCCTAATTGACCCAGAATGTGCCCCCCAGCGCAGTGCAGCAACAGCAACCGCCGGCTCAGCAGCAGCAGCAATGGCCGGCCCAGCAGTCGCCACCTCGTCATTTCCAGACACCTGCGGGTCATTATTCTAATCCGGTTGATAATGTGTTGGCGGCGACCCATAACTTAGCAGCAATTCCAATTGAGGGGAACAGTCCGATAGAGATTGAGGCCAGGAACGCTATTGAGATGTTAAAAATAGCAGTCACGCAGCAGGCAAACTATTCTCATAGTCAACACCGGCTTCATTCTACCCCTCATCCAAGTCGCAGTAGGAGCCGACACGCTGAGTCACCGGCAGTCTCCAGCAGTGCGCGGCATAGGAGGGCTCAACAACCACCTCCAAATCAGCCACAGCCTGGAATCCCAGATGCACAGGCGATCATTGATGTTGCTCGTGCTTTACGGGGAATAGAGGCAGGAAACACAGGTGCAGCATATGGTCAGCCTATTGTGCAACCCCCACCCGCCTCAACCCAGCCAGCTATCCGTACCGGTGGCATAATGGGACGAACTATCAGAACTCCATGTTTAGTCCTGGCATTGTGAGACGCACGTATGCCCCTGGATTTCAAGGGTCCTCGCAAGGTTCCTAATTATACAGCTGATTTGGAGCCGGCCGAGTGGATCGAAAGTTATGACCTAGCTATGGATATGATGGAAGCCAGTGATGCTTTCTGTGCTCGATACTTACCTCTGATATTGGAGGGCCTAGTGCGCACTTGGTTGAAAACTCTGCCCGCGAATTCCATTAACACCTGGCAAGAGTTGAAGGAGTGCTTCATCAAGAACTTCCAGGGGACCTGGAAGCGTCTGACTACAATTGTTGATCTCAAACATTGTGTTCAGCGTGATGATGAGTCGGCACATCATTGGTCTTGCCGGGTTGCAGAAATAATCCACTCTTCGGATAGCATCACAGCTCAGCAGGTTGTCCTTGTCCTGGAAAGAAATTGTAAATTCTAGACTTTGGTTCAGAAGCTGGGGCGTCTCAAAAGGAAGGTCAAGGACATGGGTGATCACATGGATGTCTTAACTCGGTATGCCGAGTCTGATAACACAAAGGATCTAACTTCTGATGATGAGAAGTCTGGCAAGGGCAAGAAAAATGGTGGCAAGGGTCATCAGCAAAATAATGGCAATGGAAATAACAATAACAATAACAAGCGTAAGAATCATGAGGGAGGTTCTGATTTTGTTGCAAACACCAACACTGGTCCTAAAAATCAGCGTCAGAACAATGGCTCCAGGAAGCCCTTTTCTGGTAATCGTCCTCGTAGTTACGAAGAGGCTCTCAAGGGTCCATGTCCAAAACACAGTTTTGATGGCAAGCCGGCCAACCATTCGTGGGAAAACTGCATTATCATGCAGGAATATTCAAAGCAAATCTTTCAGAATCATCACAACGGGGCGGTAACGGTGAACATCCAGGCAATCCTGGACCCGGTAATTCCGGGGGGGGGGGCTTCCAGGGAGCCGGCTCTCAGGGGCCCTATGTAGGTCCCGGGTTCCAGGCTAACACCGGTCCAAATTCTGGGTTTCAGGGGGCTGGTAATGGTGGAGGCAACAATCAGTGCAACAACCAAGGAAATCAAAATCAGGGTGGTCAGTCTGGGTTTCAGAGCAATCCTAAGTAGTTGAATAGCGGACAGTATCATGTTTTTACCACAAGTATGTGTAAGCGTGACCGCAAGCTTCAGAGGCGGGCTATTAATACAGTCGAGCCGGCAGTCCCTTACTTCCTAAACTGGTCAGAGCAGCCAGTGACTTGGAGTCGGGAAGATCACCCTCCACGGATTGATAATCCTGGGGGTCTTGCATTAGTGGTCGCTCCACAAGTTGGCGGTTATACCCTCACCATGGTACTCATGGACGGAGGAAGCAGTATCAATATATTATACTATGATACTTTCAGGCGGATGAACTAGTCTGAGAAGCAGCTCACCCCATCCTCTACTGTCTTTCATGGCATTGTTCCTGGCAAGTCGGCTTATCCTATTGGCAGAATCTCTCTGGAAGTCACCTTTGGTACCGAGTTCAACTATCGCTCGGAGTTCTTGTCGTTTGAGGTGGTCAAGCTCAAGAGTCTGTATCATGCTCTCTTCGGGAGGCCGGCTTATGCGCGGTTCATGGCACAGCCATGTTATGTTTATCTGAAGCTAAAGATGCCTGGGCCAGAGGGCACTATCACTGTCAATGGTAATAGGAAAATCGCCCTCGAGTGCGAGGAGGGAGATGCGGCTTATGCTGAGACAGCTTGTGTGGCTGAAG
This sequence comes from Elymus sibiricus, assembly GCA_039707655.1. NCBI lineage: Eukaryota > Viridiplantae > Streptophyta > Magnoliopsida > Poales > Poaceae > Elymus > Elymus sibiricus. Next base: position 112,313,989 of record CM077670.1, read on the forward strand.
AATTAAAATTCTACCAAGCCAATGTTGACCCGGCTGATATGACTTCTCTGAAGAAACCGACAACAGAGTCTGATCCTTTGCTCAAGTTTAAGTCGTCCAGAGACACCAAGCAAGTTGATTTCACCCCTGGTGATCCCTCTGAGCAGTTCACCATTGGGGCGAATATGGATCCTAAATAGGAAAGCGCGCTCATTGAGTTCATCCATGAGAATCAGGACATCTTTGCATGGAAACCCTCTAACATGCCAGGTGTACCGAGAGAACTCGCTGAGCACTCCCTTAATGTGGATCCTAAGTTTAAACCGGTACAGCAATACCTCTGTCGTTTTAACGAGGAGAGACGCAAAGCTATTGGAGAGGAGGTGGCCCGGCTCCTAGCTGCCGGGTTCATCATCGAAGTATTTCATTCGGAGTGGCTGGTGATGTCTACTATGCAACTTTTATTCTTGTAGACTTTGTTGGGCCTCTAAGTGCAGAGTTTTGTAGGACAGCAGCAAATTTCCCTCAAGTGGATGACCTAAGGTTTATCAATCCATGGGAGGCGTAGGATGAAGACGGTCTCTCTCAAACAACCCTGCAATCAAATACAAGAAATCTCTTGTTTCCCCAACACACCCAATACAATGGTAAATTGTATAGGTGCACTAGTTCGGCGAAGAGATGGTGATACAAGTGTAGTATGGATAGTGGATATGGGTTTTTGTAATCTGAAAATATAAAAACAGCAAGGTAGCAAGTGATAAAACGGAGCACAAACGGTATTGCAATGCTTAGAAACAAGGCCTAGGGTTCATACTTTCACTAGTGCAATCTCTCAACAGTGCTAACATAATTGAATCATAAAACCATCCCTCAACGTGTGACAAAGAATCACTCCAAAGTTCTTATCTAGCGGAGAACATAAGAAGAAATTGTTGTAGGGTACGAAACAACCTCACAGTTATCCTTTCCGATCAATCTATTGAGCCATCCCTATAAGTGTCACAAACAGCCCTAGAGTTCATACTAAAATAACACCATATGATACGCATCAACCAACTCTAATGTCACCTAGATACTCCAATATCACCACAAGTATCCGTGAGTTGATTATTCGATATGCATCAAAAAAACTTCAGATTCATAATATTCAATCCACACAAAGAACCTCAAAGAGTACCCCCAAAGTTTCTATCGGAGAAAAGAAGATGAAAACGTGCAACCAACCCCTATGCCTAGATTACCCCAAGGTCACGGGAATCCGCAAGTTGATTACCAAAACATACATCAAGTGACTCAATAGAATACCCCATTGTCACCACGGGTATTCACATGCAAGACATACATCAAGTGCTCTCAAATCCAGAGTATTCAATCCGACAATATCGAAACTTCAAAGGGAAAGACTCAATTCATCACAAGAAGATAGAGAGGGAAGAAACACCATATGACCCAACTATATTAATAAAGCTCGTGGTACATCAAGATCATGCCAAATCAAGAGCACGAGAGAGAGAGAGAGATATCAAACACATAGCTACTGGTACATACCCTCAGCCCCGAGGGTGAACTACTCCCCCCTCATCATGGAAACCGCCGGGATGACGAAGATGGCCTCCGGTGATGATTCCCCCCTCTGGCAGAGTGCCGGAACAGGGCTCCGGATGAGATCGCTTCGGTAAAGAGGCTTGCAGCGGCAGCATGGAAGTTCTAGGTTTCTTTTCGGGGTTTTCACTATTTATAGGAATTTTTGGCGTTGGATTCATGTCAGGGGGGGTCCACGAGGGAGCGACAAGCTCGGGGAGGCGCGCCCCCTAGGCTTGTCGTGCCCTCGTGGCTCTTCTGGCACTTCTTCGAAGCTTCGGGGGTCTCTTTTTGTCCATAAAAAATCACCGTAAATTTTTAGCCCAATCCGAGAACTTTTATTTCTGCACAAAAAACAACACCATGGTAGTTCTGCTGAAAACAGCGTCAGTCCAGGTTAGTTCTAATCAAATCATACCAAAACCATATAAAATTGTTGTAAACATGGCATGAATACTTCATAAATTATAGATACATTGGAGATGTATCAGCTGGCAAATCATGTGCTTGCTCTGAAGAAAAATGGGACCTGGCGGACGTGTGTTGATTACACGGACTTGAATAAGGCCTGTCCTAGTGATCCTTTTGCTTTGCCCCGTATTGACCAGATCATTGATGCTATGGCTGGCTGCGAGTGTTTGTGTTTTCTTGATGCTTACTCTGGTTATCATCAGATCAAGATGAAGGAGGAGGACCAGGAAAAGACAGCTTTTATCACTCCCTTTGGAGCTTTCTGTTATACATCAATGCCGTTCGGTCTGAAGTGTGCACAGGTGACTTATCAGCGCTGTGTCCAGAATTGTTTTCACAAGCAGATCAGGCGTAACGTTCATGCATATGTCGATGATATCGTGGTTAAATCTCGGAGAAGGAAACTTTGTTGGATGATCTGAAGGAGACGTTTGATAACCTGCGAGTTTACCAGATGAAGCTCAACCCGGCCAAGTGTGTGTTCGGTGTGCCAGCTGGAAAGCTACTTGGTTTCCTTGTCTCTGAGCGTGGCATTGAAGCTAACCCGGAAAAAATTAAAGCTATTACAACTCTGAAGAAGCCGGCCAATATCAATGTCGTCCAGAAGTTGACAGGCTGTGTTGAAGCCTTGAGCCGGTTTATTAGCCGGCTTGGTGAGAAGGCGATCCCTCTGTACCAACTTCTGAAGAAAACAGATAACTTTGTCTGGAATGATGCTGCTGATAAAGCTTTTGAGTCCCTCAAAAAGCAGTTATCTGAGCCGCCAATCCTTGCTGCTCCCCAGGACAAGGAGCCGATGTTATTGTATATTGCTGCTAACAACAGGGCTGTCAGCATTGCCGTTGTTGTCGAGCGCAAGGAAGAAGGCAAGGAATACCCAGTCCAGTGACCAGTGTACTATGTCAGCGAGGTTTTAACAGAGTCCAAGAAACGGTACCCGCATTGGCAAAAGTTGGTTTATGGTGTGTTCATGGCAAGTCGCAAATTGAAGCACTATTTTCATGAGCACCCAATTACTGTTGTCAGTTCTGCACCTTTTGGGGACAAAATCCAGAACAGGGAAGCGACAGGCCAGGTTGCTAAGTGGGCCATTGAGCTTAGCCCACATCATCTCAAATACGTGCCACGGACCGCCATCAAATCTCAAGCTTTAGTGGATTTCATCAATGACTGGACTGAGTTGCAAGCTCCTGAGGAGAAGCTGGATACAACATACTAGATGATACACTTCGATGGATCCAGATAGTTGGAGGGCTCAGGGGCTGGAGTTATGATAACTTCCCCGTGAGGTGATAAATTTTGTTATGTCTTGAGACTTATGTTTTCCTGTACTAACAATGCAGCAGAATATGAGGCCTTACTGCATGGGCTTCGTATGGCTAAGGAGATGAATCTCAGCCAAGTCAGATGTCTTGGCGACTCAGATTTGGTGGCTCAGCAGGTCTCCGAAACTTGGGACTCCAAGGACCCCCTCATGGCAGCTTACAGACATGCAGTCACAAATATTGCTGGACACTTCAAGGGATACCAGGTTGATCGTATTCGCTGGCTTAACGAGGCAGCAGATGCATTGTCTCGTTTGGGGTCTCAGCGAAAGCCTGTCCCACCCAATGTTTTCCTGGACGTTCTGCACAACCCGTCAGTCAAATTACCGACGGAGGAGGATATTGCTATTCCCGATCCAGAAGCAGCATTGGTGGCCGTTGTTCATGCTACACCATATTGGATAGTACCTTACGTGGCGTATCTTAGCCGTGGCGAGCTCCCAGCAGAGGAAATCATCGCTCGGCAGATTATCAGGAGGTCCAAGTCCATGACCATTGTCAATGGCGAGTTACACAGGCGAAGTGTCACAGGCGTTTTTCAATGTTGTGTTTCTCCCGAAGAGGGCCGTGCGATTCTTAATGAGATTCACTCTGGTGATTGTGGACATCATGCCAGCTCAAGATCATTGGTTGCGAAAGCTTTTCGACATGGTTTTTACTGGCTTACAGCTCACGCAGATGCAGAGGATATTGTTCGCAGGTGTGATGGATGCCAGAAATTTGCTCGTCAAGCTCATGTGCCGGCTCAAGAATTGCGGATGATCCCAATCACTTGGCCCTTTGCAGTCTGGGCGCTTGATATGGTCGGACCTTTCAAAAGGTCCAAGAATAAGCATACTCACTTGTTGGTTGCAGTTGACAAGTTCACCAAGTGGGTCGAAGCAGAACCAGTAAGTCATTGTGATGCTGCTACGGCTGTCAAGTTCATGAAAAAGTTGATCTATCATTTTGGCTATCCACATAGCATCATCACTGACAATGGAACCAATCTCTCCAAGGGAGTCATGAAGCAGTTCTGTTAGCAGGAGCATATCCGGCTTGACTTGGCGTCCGTTGCACATCCCCAGTCCAATGGACAGGCGGAACGAGCTAATCAGGAATTGCTACGTGGAATTAAACCCAGACTCATGGTGCCTTTGGAACGCGCCCCTGGATGCTGGGAAGAGGAGTTGCTTGCAGTACTTTGCAGCATACGGACTACTCCCAACAGGTTAACAGGCTATACGCCGTTTTTCCTGGTTTATGGTGCAGAAGCAGTGCTTCCAAGTGATATTCGTCATGACTCTCCCAGAGTTACAGCTTATGTGGAGGCTGATAATGAACAAGCTCGCCAAGATGCTCTTGATGCTCTAGAAGAAGAACGCGAACCTGCCGCATCCAGATCTGCGATATATCAATAAGACCTACGTCGCTATTATAGCCGTAGAGTTCGAAGCCGTACCTTTCAGGAAGGTGACTTAGTGCTCCGTCTGATACAAGATCAGACAGGCATGCATAAGCTCTCGCCTCCTTGGGAAGGACCCTTCGTCATCAGCAAGAGTCTCAACAATGGATCATATTACCTTGTTGACATACGTGAAGCAAATAAGTCACATACCTCTGAGGAGGAAGGCAGCTGACCCTAGAATATTGCACATCTTTGGCCATATTATACTTAAGTCACAGACTTGACAGTATCTTCTGTACGTACCTTCATCATGTATATATATATTATGATCAATGAAATAAAGCCGGCATCTCTAGATAAGAGAGTTTGTCATTTCGCCTCAAAAATTGTGTGTTGAGTCTTTATTCTTTGATCATTGGTTACTTGGGGGCTTCCAACTCATCGAGTTAGGTATTAACAACCCTCTTAACCCGGCATATGCCATTATATACTTGGTTATACATGCCTGTTAGCAAGATGCTACTCACAAAAGGTGACCCGGTTGAATGCTTGATGAGTCAATCACAGAGGTGACCCTGAACTCATCAAAGTTAAAACATTGGTTAAGTCACGTGAGAGCCGGCTTTTAGAGAGCTAGGATAAACCAAAAGAGGCTAAAAACAGCCTGCTTCCACTGGAAAGCAAATTCAGACTTGAGCCTTGAAACCGGTCTTTATATCGTGCCTCGAAAGCCGGCTTAATATTTATAGCTTGCATTATATATGCTTCCTATGTTATATATTTTGCATTTATATTATAATTATTTGTCCCTATTACATTTTTTTGCAGAAACCGGTTTTATTCTGAGAAAGGCCGGGTCTCCCCATTTGTGACATTGCTATAACGGCAGCATAATTTGCCGGGTTGCACCGCAACCACAGTTTATGCTAAGTCATCAAGCACCAGCAGTGTTTGAGGTAATACAACAAGTCGCCATACTTGTTGGGTCTCAGGACTTGTGTATGTGCTATCACAGGATGGCGGGCTGCACTGCAATCGCCGGTGCTGGGTTGACACAACATCCGGGTTGACTAATTATTCCTTCAACGCAAGAGTTGCATTTGGCTTTTCAGCACACAACAAGCTTCTTGTCATTCATTAAAGCAACCAAGTTTTGCAGTCAAAGTAATAAGTACATGATGGCACTACAGCAAAATGAAAGTTTTTATCACTAGGCTATTACAGAGCCACACTTGGGCGTATTTTCATCACAATTTCCAAGGAGTTTAAGGCTGTGAGCTGGCAGCGCGGCCCTCCGGGTTGATGCTCGTGCCAGTGGATGGCGGGTAAGCATGTGCCGGCTCTTCAGGATTTTTAGAGGCCGCCTCTTCTGCTCCTTGGGTCTGAGGGTCATCTGCCAGCCACTGAATGGAACGCAAAGCTTCAAAAACTGAGTCTTCTTTCATCACATGTTGAAGGGTTGACATCAGGAGCAAAGTTTTGCTTACGACGAGGAGGAATAAGCTCGACAGGCTTCGGTTCAGGTAGGTTCATGCATTTTCCGGCTTCTGAATAGCCGGCTTGAAATTTCTCCAAGTCTAGCTCTTCCGCAATCTTGGTCGCCGCCACCCGGGTCTCCTTCACACAATGCAGATAGTCTTGATTTGTGAAAGGAGTGTTATCTGCGTTGAACTCTTGGAACCCGTCGGCTAGTAGAGCCGGCTCCATCTCCGGGAGATAAGCCTTTGCACGGGCCAGTGAGTACATCGCCCCATGGCGACATGCTGAGTTCTTCAACTCCTGGATCCACTGTGGAATAGTGGAAAGCTCCTGCAACATGTCCATGATATAGTGTGGTGGCGCCTTCGTGTTCTTGACTGCCATAATGCAATAAGCACCACCTACATATAACTGCTCCAGGAACTTGTAGACAGCCTTCAGTTTCACTAGGGAAGTGATGGGGTCACCTACGACCGGTAGGGACAAGAACCTGACATCTAGGGCACACCTAAGGCCCACACTATTATTCAGAGACCCCTGGGTCACAAGTGCATCCGGATGCACACCACGAAGGACTCACTCGGACCCTGCACAGGCAGCACTCAGACGGACATCTACTCTCCAGTTGGCCAGTTATCATAACTCAGACAGAGGAGACGTGCGGACGGCATGGAGCTGCAGCGGTCGGGTAGTCTTCAACTAGACTTTAATCATAGCTATGGCTACCATTACCAGTAACTACCGTAGTCATAGCTGTGTTATTCAGTGTTAAATGCCCTTAACCACTGTAATTAATGTCATAAAGGCCCAGCGACGTGGTGGCGGGGAGGCTATGGCGAACTCCTATATAAGCCGCACTCTCCCTCCCATCGCAGGGTGAAGCACTCATTGTAATCAGACACCCCCAGAGAAAACAAGCCTCAGGGCATGAGACGTAGGGATTTTACCTCCTTCGAGAGGGGCCTGAACTCGCTAAATCTGAGTGTCACACTTGTGATGTAGCTAGGCTCTGCTCCTCATTCGTACCCCCAGTAATTATTGTCAGACTAGTAACCACGACAGTTGGCGCCCACCGTGGGGCAGAGCATCTAGCGACTTTTAGCAGTGCAGGTGGAATCCCATCATCACCATGTTAGTCGGCGGCGAGATCCGTTTCGGAGTCCTCAGCTTCATCGCCGATGACTCTGCATGGCTCCCGGAGACCCCGCTGGACGTGGAGTCGCTGCCCATCCATGGCGCGGCGCACTTCCGCGCATCTTCATTCGGAGTTCTCCTTCGGCAGCCATTGGTTCTGTACCGAGTGGCTTCCATCCTTCCCGCTGGACGTCGTCGCAAGCGCTCCGGGCGCTCACGGCTCCAGCATTGGATCAAGCACGCGGTGGCTGTTTAGGCCGCGGCGAAGCATGTGGCGGATCTTGATCCCGACAAGCCTGCCCTAGACCTCTTCGCTGAGCTCCACGAGGACTCTGTCAGCGAGTCCGAGTGCAAGAGCGTTGAGTCCACCGCTGAGGTTCTCATGGCCGGCACAGAGCCGCACGGCCCTCCGGGTTATTCCGGTACCCACGACGGGCACGTGGGCACTTCGCACGGGAACGACAACGTCAATCATGGGAACGACCGTTCGCCTCACCACGATCCTTACATCCTGCAAGCTCTCACTCGGGAGCAGAGTGACGAGCTCCGGCGTATAAACGAACAAGCTTTGCACACTCCTGTTACCGGGACGACTCCTGAGGCCCTGGCCATGGAGTCAGCGCATTTGGCCACTCTGGCCGAACGAGACCGCCTAGAGCGGCTACAGAGGGAGTTGGACGATCGGACTCGCCAACAACCCAGTTCCAGTCGGCACAAGTGCCGGCTGTTCCCGAGTGATCAACCTCAGAAGTGCCAGGTGCTGAACACTCCTCTGCAGAACCTGGCGGTGGATACCAGGATCGTTGATTCCATTCAGCCCTCCGATTCCGTGGCCGGGGAAGGGATCCGACAGATCCAAGCGCTCCTGAAGACGGCCCTATCATAGAACGCGGCAGTGTCGCAGTCCCGCGATCGCATCCATAGCGCATCAGTGCATGCCGAGACTGTCCAGTCAGCTCATTGCCCGCTGGGTTCGGGAAGACGCCGGGCTTCACCTTCCTCCAGAGATCACCACGGGGAGCAGAGGCGCGACCGAGTCGTTTCGCCCCGACGGTATGATGACAACGATCGGACCCGGATGCCACCTCCGCGGGACGTCCCATACGGGCGCCAGCCTTATGGTGACAGGCGCTCTCCCGGGAATGATCGCAGGCCGAGTCCCTCGTATCGTCCGGGTAACCTCCGGGACCCCCAGTTCAATGCGAGATCCGTCCTTGCTCAGAACTTGGTCGATAGAGGGTGGGCCCTAAGGGAAGGTCTTGACGCTAATGTTCCGAGTGGTTCCGCACCCTCCGGACCCGAGTGTTTCAGTCAGTATATTCATGCGGCGGATATCCCGAACAATTTCAGATTGGCAGCAGGCATCAGCAAGTTTACTGGTGAGTCAAAGCCAGAGATTTGGTTGGTGGACTACAGAGTGGCCATCCAGATCGGCGGTGGCAATGATAGTGTAGCTATGAAACATTTGCCACTGATGCTCGAGGGATCAGCCAGAGCGTGGCTCAATCAGTTAGCACCCGGCAGCATATACTGTTGGGATGATCTGGCCCAAGTCTTCATCAAGACTTTCGAGGGCACATACAAGTGCCTGGGTGGGTTGTTAGAGCTGCAGCATTGCATCCAGAAGCAGAATGAAACTCTCCGAGAGTACATCCAGCGGTGGACCACCCTTCATAACACAGTGGAAAACGTCACCGAGCACCAGGCGGTCTGCGCCTTCAAGGCTGGTGTCAGGTATCGGGAGTTGGCCCTGAAGTTCGGCCGCACTGATATCCCGACTCTCAGTCGGGCGATGGAAATAGCCAATCGGTATGCCAACGGCGAAGAGGAATACCGGCTGAGAAGCAGTAAGGGCCGAGCCGGAGATGCAAATCAGTCGGACAGCAACAAGAACAAGAAGCAGAAGAACAAAGCAGAGGCGGCCAACAATGCGGATGCTGCGGCTCTGGCCGGCCAAAGCAGAAGAAGGAGTGGGTTGGCAAGAAGAAGGCCACCCCAAAAAATGACATCCTTGATCAGCCCTGTCAGATTCACACGAAGAAAGATGAAGAGGGCAACTTGATTCTGCCGAAGCATACCACTCGGGAATGCCGGCTGCTCAAGCAAGAGATGCGGCAGGACCCTTCCGAGGGGAAGGATGAGGATGAGGATGACGATGGGGATAAAGGCACCTCCGGGTACCCCCACGTCGAGAAGGTTCTGATGATTTTTGCTGACGTCGAAAGCAAGAGTCGCCTCAAGGTGATTAACTGAGAGGTCAACATGGCAGTTCCGACTGTCACCAAGCTCCTAGATTGGGCCCAGACCCCAGACACCTTCGATCAGTCGGATCACCCAACTCACATACCGACCCCCGGGCGGCAAGTGCTGCTGGTCGATCCTGCTGTGGAGGAGTCCGACTGCGTAAAGTCCTCATGGACGGCGGCAGTGGGCTCAACATCATTTACACTGATACTCTAGAGGCGATGGGATCCCGATGTCCCGACTGAGTAAGAGCAATATGCACTTCCACGGGGTTATTCCCGGGAAAAAAGCAAAGTCACTCGGGCAAATTGCCCTCGATGTCGTATTCGGCGGAGAAAAGAACTTCAGAAAAGAGAGGTTAACCTTTGAGGTGGTGGACTTCAAGAGTGCCTATCATGCCACCCTGGGTAGGCCCGCCTACGCACGATTCATGGCCAGACCATGCTACGTGTATCTTAAGCTTAAGATGCCAGGTCTGAAGGGCGTGATCACCATCACAGGGAATCGGAAGATAGCTGAAGAGTGCCTGCAGAAAGGCTCTCAGATCGCTGACGAGCAGATGGCGTTGGCAGAGTTAGACGAGTACAAGAAGACGGTTGATTCAAGTGATCTGCTCAAGAGCAAGAAGCCGGCTTTGGAATCTACTTTCCAGTCGGCTGGCGACTCGAAGCAGGTTCACATTCACCCGGAGGACCCGAACGCTGCCCCGACCAACATATCAATGACGCTCGATAGCAAATAGGAAAGCGAGCTCATCCAGTTCCTCCGTGAGAACTGGGACATCTTCGCATGGAAACCCTCTGACATGCCGGGTGTTCCCAGGGGACTGGCTGAGCATCATCTCAGAGTTGATCCGAAAGCGAAGCCTGTCGAAGAACATCTTCGATGCTCCACTACGGAGAAGTGCAAGGCGATTGGCGAGGAGATCGCACGGCTCTTGGCCGCCGAGTTCATCCGTGAAATTTACCACTCCGAGTGGCTCCCAACACCGTGTTAGTTCCCAAGAAAGATAAATCTCTCCAAATGTGTATTGACTTCAAACACATCAATCGGGCCAGCTCGAAGGATCACTTCCCTCTCCCCTGCATAGATCAGATCGTAGACTCTACTACGGGGTGCGAGCGCCTATCGTTTCTGGATGCGTACCCCGGGTACCACCAGATCCGAATGTACGGTCCGGATGAAATAAAGACTGCATTCATCACCCCATTCGGGTGTTTCTGTTACACCACAATGCCATTCAGATTGAAGAGCGTCGGCGCAACTTTCATGCGCATGATCCAGAAATGCTTATAGAAGCAGATCAGTCGGAACATGGAGGCTTATATGGATGACATCGTGGTCAAGTCAAGGAAGAGTTCCGACCTCCTGACTGACCTCACCGAAACCTTCATGAGCTTGCGCCAGTACGGCATCAAACTCAATCCGGCCAAGTGTACTTTCGGAGTGCCCCCCAGCAAGTTACTCGGTTTCCTCATTTCCGAACGAGGGATCGATGCTAACCTTGAGAAGATCGGCGCCATAATCCGAATGAAACAACCGCAACATCTGCATGATGTTCAGAAAACTCACGGGTTGTCTGGTAGCCCTGAGTAGATTCATTTCATGACTCGGTGAGAAGGCCCTGCCACTCTACCGACTCATGAAGAAGTCAGAAAAGTCCGAGTGGACGACAGAAGCGCAGACCGCGTTCCAGGAACTCAAAGCCCTGCTTTCCACCCAGCCGGTGCTTGCTGCTCCGGGCAACCGAGAGCCCTTGCTCTTGTACATCGCTGCCACTGGCCAAGTTGTTAGCACCGTGCTCACTGTGGAACATGAGGAACAAGGCAAGGCCTACAAAATCCAATGGCCAGTTTATTACATCTCTGAAGTTTTGACCCCTTCCAAACAAAGATATCCACACTACCAGAAGCTGGTGTACGGGATTTACCTGACTGCGAAGAAGGTGGCTCATTACTTTCAAGAGCACTCGGTCACGGTGATAAGCGATTCTCCCCTGTCGGAGATCCTGAACAACAGAGATGCCACAGGCCGAGTAGCCAAGTGGGCTATCGAACTCCTCCCTTTGGACATCAAGTTCGAGGCTAAGAAAGCTATCAAGTTGCAAGCTCTGGTAGACTTCCTGGCCGAGTGGATTGAACAGGAATAGCCAGCCCCGAGTGTCCCCGAACACTGGACTATGTTCTTTGATGGTTCCAAAATGCTGAATGGCTCGGGGGCTGGTGTCGTCCTAGTATTCTCCAAGGGCGACATGCTCAGCTACGTACTTCAGATCCACTTTGACTCTTCGAACAATGAGGCAGAATACGAGGCCCTTCTACATGGGTTGCGTATGGCAATCTCCCTTGGAATCCGCCGATTGATGGTTTATGGTGACTCAGACCTGGTGGTGAACCAAGTAATGAAGGAGTGGGACATTCGAAGCCTAGCCATGACAGGCTACTGCAATGTCGTCTGGAAGCTGGAAAAGAACTTTGAAGGACTGGAGCTCCACCACATCCTGCGAATCAAAAACCAGGCGGCTGATGACTTGGCTAAGATTGGTTCCACTCGAAAAGTCGTCCTGAAGAATGTGTTCCTAGAGCACTTGCACTCGCCCACAATCAAGGAAGATCCTTTTGTGGAGGAGCCCCCGCAACCAGTCACACCGTCGAATCCGACTGAGGTTGACATCCCAGCAGTGTTAGATCTGGTCCAAGAGGTGCTCGTCATCACTCCCGAGTGGACCGAGCCGTACCTCGCATACCTGCTCAGGCAGGAACTCCCCGAAGACAAAGAAGAGGCTCGACAGATCGTCCGCCGATCAAAAGCCTTTACCGTCATGGGAGAACAACTCTACAAGAAGAGCGCCACTGGTGTCACTCAGCGTTGCATCACGCCAGAGGAAGGGCAGCAGATTCTGCAGGAGATTCATTTGGGAACTTGCGGTCATCATGCTTCCTCTCGGACCTTGGTCGCCAAAGCGTTCCGGGCAGGTTTCTACTGGCCCAGAGCCAATGAAGCCGCTCATGATATCGTTGACCATTGCGTTGGGTGTCAGTTTTATGCAAATCAGTCGCACAAACCAGCGTCCGCGCTGAAGACAATCCCACTCGCATGGCTGTTCGCAGTCTGGGGACTCGACATGGTCGGCCCACTCCGGACCGGGGCCAGCGGGTTCACACATCTGTTGGTGGCAGTAGATAAGTTCACCAAGTGGATCGAAGTGAAGCCCATAAAGAAGCTAGACTCCTCAACTGCGATCAAGTTCATCAAGGAAATAATCTTCCGGTTTGGAGTCCCCCACAGCATCATCATGGACAATGGGTCAAACTTGACTCGGACAAGTTTCGCGAGTTCTGTTATTCCCAGGGCACTCGGGTTGACTATGCCTCTGTAGCTCACCCTCAGTCGAATGGACAGGCAGAACGGGCGAATGGATTGATACTCCAAGGACTCAAACTGCGTCTCATGCGCGATCTGAAGCCCGCGGCAGGAGCCTGGGTCACCGAACTGCCGTCGGTCCTCTGGGCTTGCGGACAACTCCAAACCGGTCCACGAAGCGCACTCCATTCTTCCTGGTGTATGGTTCGGAGGCCGTTCTGCCGAGTGACCTGCTCCACAATTCCCCCCGAGTGGATCTATACTTGGAGGCGGAGGCGGAGGAAGCACGTCAAGATGGCCTTGACCTGCTGGAGGAGGAACGCGAGTTGGCTCTTATCAGGACGACTGCATATCAGCAAGACCTGCGTCGCTATCACGGCAGGCACGTCAGGGGACGCGCTTTCTAGGAAGGCGACCTGGTCCTCCGACTGGACCAGCAGAAACCTCACAAGCTGGCACCGCCCTGGCAAGGACCCTTTGCGATATCAAAAGTACTGAATAACGGAGCCTATCGGCTCTACAACTTCACCAAGAGTGAGGAAGAGCCCCGAGCTTGGAACGCGGATCTGCTCCGCAAATTCTTCACTTAGAATAAATTTCTCCCCATTGTAATAATGTTTCGAATGAAATTAGGTGAATAAAAGCCTTACTTTTCCTGTATTTCGTCTAATTTGGACCAACTCCATGTTTTCACTCTGGTGACTAACAACATTCGGAAACTAACAACTCACCCCCAGCGGGTGTATCGTCTTAGCTGCGAACCAGTTTTTGCCTAAGTTAAAAATGATCCGAGTGCAGACATGCGCCACACTCAGGGGCTTAGCTGTGAACCAGATTTTGCCTAAGTTAAAAACTGTCCGAGTGCGGACATGCGCCACACTAGGCGGCTTAGCTGCGAACCAGTTTTTGCCTAAGTTAAAAACTATCCGAGTGCGGACATGTGCCACAATCGGGGGCTTAGCTGCAAACCAGATTTCGCCTAAGTTAAAAACTATCCGAGTGCGGACATGCGCCACACTCGGGGGCTTAGCTGCGAACCAGATTTCGTCTAAGTTAAAAACTATCCGAGTGCGGACATGCGCCACACTCGAGGGCTTAGCGGCGAACCAGTTTTCGCCTAAGTTAAAAACTATCCGAGTGCGGACATGCGCCACACTCGAGGGCTTAGCCGCGAACCAGTTTTCGCCTAAGTTAAAAACTATCCGAGTGCGGACATGCGCCACACTCGGGGGCTTAGCTGCGAACCAGATTTCGTCTAAGTTAAAAACTATCCGAGTGCGGACATGCGCCACACTCGGGGGCTTAGCTGCGAACCAATTTTCGCCTAAGTTAAAAACTATCCGAGTGCGGACATGCGCCACACTTAGGGGCTTAGCTGCGAACCAGATTTCGCCTAAGTTAAAAACTATCCGAGTGCGGACATGCGCCACACTCGGGGGCTTAGCTGCGAACCAGTTTTCGCCTAAGTTAAAAACTATCCGAGTGCGGACATGCGCCACACTCGGGGGCTTAGCCGCGAACCAGATTTCGCCTAAGTTAAAAACTATCCGAGTGCGGACATGCTCCACACTCGGGGGCTTAGCTGCGAACCAGATTTCGCCTAAATTGAAAACTATCCGAGTGCGGACACGCTCCACACTCGGGAACTTAGCCGCGAACCAGATTTCGCCTAAGTCAAAAAAAACGTTGGCAAGCAAAACAAAGGCTCGAATATCCGAATAAACTTCGATCCGCTTGAGTTCTCCCAGCAAAAGCAAAGTATGTGAGCCGTGGGCCCGATAAAGTATCACGGTTACATCAACCACTCGACATTTCGAGGCAAATCAGGACTTAAATGTTTTTTACTCCGCTGCGGGAGGATTGGCCGGGTCGACGAAGGTGTCCAGGTCAATGTCGTCTGCAATCCGAGTCACGGCCTCGATGAACGTCTCCATGAAGTCTTCAAACTTGAGCTTCTTCTTGTTGGCGACCTTCAGCGACTTCAACTTCTCCTCGTCCACGTCCTTGAAGTGGACGCGGACAAGTGCGAGAGCCACGTCAGCACCGCAGCGAGCAGCGGACTTCTTCCAGGCTTGCACACGGCTTGGGATGTCCTTCAGCCGAGTCATCATGGACTCCACGTCATTCTGAAGCTCTTCGCCAGGGAGTAGTTCTTGATCGATCTTGGACAGGGCAGACCTCAGTCAGATAATGTACCCCATGGTGCTTTCGAGGCGCTCCTCCAGACAGAGAATGGCCATGGCGGCACTGTCCTTGAGGAGCTGTCTTGAAGGATCCAGGTCCTTCTCCACTCGGTCCGTCTCCAGCTCAGAGTTATAGCAGAATTCTGTCAAAGAAAAATGGCCCAGGTCAGAGAAGGCGGGAAATTCTAGAGCAAACGGGTGAAATCCACTCGGCAGTGTAGCTTACCTTCAAGTTTCTTGCCCATGTCCTCACCAAACTCTTGGACGTACTGCTCCAGCTCACCCTTCTTCTCAAGAAGCTTTGTGATCTGGTCGATCAAGGTCTTCTTCTCCTCTTCAAAGATGCTTGCCTGTGTGCTGTGCTTCACTTCCCACTCGGCGCTGGCCTTCCTGAGCTCGGAAACTTCATTTTTGGCTGTTTCAGCAGCAGCCTTCAGAGTCTTGATCTCCTCTTCGAGCTTACTGAATGAAGCCAATTTCTCTTCAGCAGCCTTGGTCTTGCTCCTGGCTTCCTTCTGCGCCAGCGCCAGCTCCTTATCCTTGTCCTCCAAGGCCTGCTTCATGGTCTCTAAAGAAATAGAAGTCCTCAGCCTCATTACAAGTTGAGCATTCTCACCACGGACATCTGAAGAAGCGAATTGACTTGGATGAAAAGAAAAACACGACTCAGCTAATGGTCAAACAACGGGGTTTACCTCCAAGGGTGTTCTTATCCTTCTCAAGGCGACTGCTCCTGTGCTTCTCCGCGTCCAGGTCCACTCTGAGCTGCACCACCTCCTTCTCCAAGTCGGCATAGTGGGTTCCCAGCTCGCAGGCCCTCTGTCGCAAAACAAGGAAGTTGTCAGTCGGGTGAAGGAACAAGCTTGACCAGTATCAAACCCTGAAGTACCCTCTTACAACCGAGTCGGCAATGAAGAAGATCGAGGACAACAACACACTGGTCTTCATCATCAACCTCAAGATAGACAAGCTCGATCAGCTCGAAGCTTTCTGGTTTGTCAAGCCTCCCACTCGGCCAGCTGAGTGAGGAGTGACACTCCGAGTGTTATAAGAAAAACTCTAAGACTATCGCCGACTACTTCCAGTCGAAGGTAGTCTCGGGGACTACACCCAGTGGGTGCACTCAGCATGCCCCCACTGGAAAGTGACTTGTGTTGAGCTAAAAAAAGAGCCTATGTATGAGTTCTATCAAACTCCCACCGATTGCCCGCAATCGATAGCAGTCTCGGGGACTACACCCAGTGGGTGCACTCAGCGTGCCCCCACTGGAAAGAACACACTCGGTAAAGACTCCGGTCGACCCGAGTGGAAATTATGACAGTACAGAGTTCTAAGACTCCCGCCGACTGTTTCCAGTCAACGGGAGCCTCGGGGACTACACCTAGTGGGTGCACTCAGCGTGCCCCCACTGGAGAAGAATGAACACCTAGTGGGTGTGCCCCGCGCAAGCCCACTGACAGAAGTTCAATTACAAATTCAAAACAAAAAACTTCGAACAACACTTACAATGGTACTTAGTCGGACATTGGTCCTCAAAGCCTCGCTGGCGTCGTACGCATCCCGTAGCCGACTGTTCATCACCTCGACTTGGACCAAGACTTCCTTGCTCGCCCCCACTTGGTCCTCTGGGCCCCGATGCAGAGTGAAGGTAGTGGCGGGAGTCAAGGGTGGCGCGGGTGTAGGCTTGGGAGGCGACGCGGTGAGCTCAAATGAAGAGCTAGCCCGAGCCGAAGGACTTGGGCCGACTGATTCCTTGGCAGTCTTCGCAGGAGAAACACGAGTCTTCTGGCCGGGCGAAGCCTCCCGCATGACGATGTTAGTTCCAGTTGGTGCCCCCTTGTCAGCCTCCGGGTTTGGCGGGTCGGCCCTGTCATCTTCGTCCAGATGGATGATTTCAGCCAGAGCTGCATAGACATTCGGGATATAACATCAGGCTACAAACCACTCAGACAAGATTCAAGACGAACAAGCAGTCAGATTTAAACTCAAACAGGCCGGACAGTACCTTTGGAAGTCGCAACATCTGTGGCCTGGGCCTAAGGGCGCGCCTTCTCAGGGGCATCTGGGTCCGGCGAAGTGGTAGGTGTATCGTTCCTGCACTCATGGAGCTACTCAGTTACTGACCAGCTAAGACTCACTCGGCAAAGGAGATTAACACTCGTCACTTATGTTGAGGCCACGGGCACCGTCATCTTGATCCTGGGAAGAGCGGCCTTCCGAGGCTAGGTGGTGGTAAGCTTGGGCTGCTTGAGTTGCTTCTCAGGCGTCCCCGACGACCCGGCTCGTCCGCGCTTCACTCCACGAGTTACGGGGGCCGCGATGGCCGGCTTGGAACCACTCGGTGCCTGTGTACCACCCCCTCGGACGCCCGGGTCATGCTGCGCCTTGGTGTGGGGTTCCTTGGGACCTCCCCCTGACGGAGAGGATTCTGCTTCCTCGCCGTCTTCGGTCTCGGTGTCCTCGTCGCTGTCCTCCTCCTCTCCATCGTCATCGTCTTCGCGGTACTGTTGTTCGGTATCACTTGTCACGTTCTCCGGGTAGCGGTCAACACTTGGGATCTGCGAGATCATCTTCTGAAAGCTTTGTTGAAAGAAAGACACACGTTGACACCGGAGTCAATCATACGGAAGAACCTCTACTAAAATCACTCGGATGGAGGACAAACTTACATCTGCAGGCGGGTGCTCCAGGTCATACGGAGGCACTTTTCTGGACCCGCGCGGATTGTCACGCGCGGAGGTGATTGCCTTGATCTTACCCTCAACGGCCTACTTGGTCAGGTCTCCGGGAAGTACTCGGGTAGGATCACTCGACCCTTCGTACCTCCACATTGGATGCTCTCTGTCCTGCAGCGGCTGGATGCGCCGACTGAGGAACGCTTCCATCAAGTCCATCCCGTCAACTCCAGCACGCACCACCCCTACCAGGGTGTCCACCAGGATCCCAACCTCCACCTTCTCCTCCTTGGCCATGGTGAGGGACGGCGGGGCAGCGACCCTTGCTGCCGAGTACAGCGGGAGTCCAGTCGGGTTCCCTTCACTCGGCACATCCTTGCAGTAGAACCAGCTGTCCTGCCAGCCCTTGACGGAGTCGGGGAAGGTCGAGTGCCCCCTGAGCTGGATGCCCAAACCCCCGCACTGCTGGGTCACGTTATTCTTCTCCCCTCTCGGCAAATCCTTCTTCACCGTCTTCGATCGACAAGTGAAGATGTGCTTGAACAACCCCCAATGGGGGTAGCAGCCAATGAATTTCTCGCACAGCGAGATGAACGCCGCCAAATAAACCATCGCATTCGGTGGGAGGTGGTGGAGCTGCGCTCCGAAGAAATCTAAGAAGGCACGGAAGAAAGGGTGTGGAGGCATCGAAAAACCTCGCTCAACATGGGTGACGAGGAGGACTCGCTCATCGGCGTTCAGCGCGGGTTCGACTTCATCCGCCTCAGGCAACCTCCAGCCGCCTGCGAGGATCAGTCCCTCGTCTTCCATCTCCTTTAGCCGGCCCTCCGTCACCCGCGAGGGGACCCAGTCCCCCTGGATGCAGCCCGCCGCCGCGCCGCTGCTCGAGGACGCGCCCTTCCCAGCCTTCTTCGACCTCTCTAACCTGGTCGTCGCCTCCTTCACCATGGTTTCGGCCTCTCGGGAGCTCGGGACGGAGGAGAGTGGAGGACGCGAGGGGAAAAGGGGATCTGGAATTCACCCTAGCCCACGCAGGCTTTATACCGCGGGTAAAAATTAGTCAGGCGGAATCTCGGCCGCAGATCTCTGGATCGGACGGAGCTCGCGGCGGGAGCGCGTGCAGACATGACAGAGCACGTGGCGGTTGTCAGGGCAAAAATCAAGGTGCCGCGCCCCACTTTCCCCACTAGCCGTGGTGTAACCGCTTTCCCCTCCGTGCACTCGGACACGTTAAACACCCGACTGGAGTCACCTCCAGGATTGCGAAAGGACAAACTCGACGCCCCTTCGCGGGTTAACTTGGCCCTTTCACTAGGCTCCAAGGCGCGTGCCTCGTAAATTTGGACTCGGAAGTTGGCCCGCGCTGGTGTCCCCCAGGGATACAGGGTGTCATCTCCCCGGAGATTCAGTCGACGCATCGGCGTCGTCACTCGAGCTTCATGGCATGCCTTCACTCGGCCTCAAGCCCATCTCTCCTGAGAGACACGCGGATGCCACCAAGTTTTGCCTAGCAATCGGCACCATCCGATCATTCGGAAGTTCTCTAGTCCAGAATCTGTTGTGGCTTCTCCCGAGGATAACCGCGGGAAGAGCGGAGGCCGAGTGCCCCTGAAGCACTCGGACCACTCCAAAAGCTCAACCCACCCATCTTGTTAAGCCTCAACCGATTCGGGGGCTAATGATGGGGTCACCTACCACCGGTAGGGACAAGGACCTGACATCTAGGGCTCACCTAAGGCCCACACTATTATTCAGAGACCCCTGGGTCACAAGTGCAACCAGATGCACACCGCGAAGGACTCACTCAGACCCTGCACGGGCAGCACTCGGACAGACGTCTACTCTCCAGTCGGCCAGTCATCATCACTCGGACAGAGGAGACGTGCGGACGGCGTGGAGCTGCAATGGTCGGGTAGTCTTCAACTAGACTTTAATCATAGTTATGGATACCGTTACCAGTAACTACCATAGTCATAGCTGTGTTAATCAGTGTTAAACACCCTTAACCGTTGTAATTAATGTCATATAGGCCCAGCAACGTGGTGGCGGGGAGGCTGCGGTGAACTCCTATATAAGCCGCACTCTCCCTCTCGTCGCAGGGTGAAGCACTCATTGTAATCAGACACCCCCAGAGAAAACAAGTATCGGGGCACGAGACATAGGGCTTTTACCTCCTCCGAGAGGGGCCTGAACTCGCTAAATCCGAGTGTCACACTTGTGCTGTAGCTAGGCTCTGCTCCTCATTCGTACCCCCAGTACTTACTGTCAGACTAGTAACCACGACAGGAAGTTCAACCAAGTTATGATTTCTTTTGCCTATCAATACATATAAGCAAGTATCAGTAACCCAGTTAAATATATTAAGCCGGCAAAAATTTGGTGGCTTGCACATTTTTATGTTTACCAAAGATGGCATTACACATGTCCATTATGTGGCCCTTCAAAGTTGCCAGCTCTTGAGTTACCGGCTTGAGCTTTGACTCGGCCTCTTCAGCACGCTTCAATAAAGCAGCTTTCTGCTCCCCGAAGGCAGTCTTAGTTTTCTCTAGAGTATCTGTCACAGTAAGCAAGGACTTGTGAAAATCTAAAGATAGGCTTTCTGCCTTTTCTCACAGCTTCTTTTCTGCCTTCAGATCTTTCTGCAAGCCGGCCGCCTGTGACTCGGCTTGGTTTAACATATCCTGCAAATCAGTTTCTAAGTCAGATACATCATTGGTAGTCCCGAGACGCCGCAGGTGTATGACCCGGTACTTGGGGGCTACATTATTGACAATTTATTAAGTCCCGAGTCACCGCAGGAGATCGACCCGGCACTTGGGGGCTACATCAGCCAGTTTTTGACTTATTATATCAAAAGTCCCATGCAGTTGCAAGCATTTAACATGGCATTTGGGGGCTAATGAATTGTCATTTTACACAACAAATCTACTACAAGACCCGGCCCATCACATGATGATAAGCCGGCCCTTGGGGGCTACCCATCGCTCAATTTCATATGTGCAGGTTTATAGAAGTCCCAGTTCATTATTACATAATGACCCGGTCCTTGGGGGCTACATCTGAGTACAACTACTGTGGTTACGACAAGGGTGGGTCAGGGGTGTTAACCCAGATTTTTATCAGAAATGTTGATTCAAGCAAGTCTTAAGCATATCACTACTTTCTCTACTTAAGACTTGGAGGCTACATATATATACACACACAGGGAAGAATAAACAGTAAGACATACCTCATATTTTTGCTTTAGAGTATTGACCATGGCGATTTCAGTGTCCCGGCTCTTAGACAGCTGGGTCAAGTACCCTTGGTGAATGGAGTTCACATTAAGATCCTCCAGAGATTGGAATTGAAGCTTGGTTTTCCCTTTTTCTTTCATTGGCGATTCATCTTTGGCTGTGATTTTTCCCAAGGAATTTGATGTTTCTGGAGTACTATGTTTCTCCCCGGTGATCATCACATCAGCGTAAGTCGACTCCAAAGGCGGCTCGCTGGTTGGATTTTCTTTTTCCTCCATTATAGGAGTGGGGGCAGGACTCACCAGGTTATTTTGGTGAGCCGGTTCATCCTCACCAGCCGGCTCGGCCTCACCAGCAGGCTCAGTATTGTCAGCCGGCTCATTTTGGGTCTCCGGGTTGACCATTAAAGGATTTTGAGGAGGGTTCTCATCAGTTTCTAGCGCAACAGCACCCGTTTCATCAATTTTCTTCTTGGTAAAAGCCTTTGCCCTGGATTTGCAAATATGAGAATTAGTGAAGGGGAGATATATGAAGTAAAACAAAATCCAGTGACACACTTACCCACGGTTGATATTGAAAGCCGGTATTTGAGTAGCGCTGGATTCATCAGATAACAGAGACGTCGTCTAGTAGGCCGGGTCAGAAGGATGAAGCGGTTCTTTGAGTTGGCCGGCTTGAGGGTCTGAAAGAGTTGGGATGTGGGGCACCTCAGTTCGTGCCCTTCGTGATGCCGGCTCGTTTGGTAATCCACAACTTAACTCTCCAGAACTGCTCCGAGTCTTCCGCTTTGAGGTGCCAGCATACTGAGTTTTCTTCAAAAGAAATTGTGGGTCTAAGTGAGCATCTGGATGTGAAAATGGTACCTTTCGGATCGCTCGTCTCGTTTTCTTCGGGATAACTGGTTCTAAGTCGGAAGAAGAGGGGTTTACCTCCATCTCGCTGGCTCGGCGGGTCTTAGTATTTTCCTGCGATGTGCTGGCGTCAGCAAGTTCGTTAAAAAGGGGCCGAGAGAGTCAAGATCTTCTACCTCAATTTCTTCTTCTTCTGGCTCTTCGTCCCTGGGTGGAGTAGGATTTTGAGGTTCAGTTTGCCACCATTCAAAGTGTTCCTGGGTAAAGGACAAGCCGGTATATTAAATAAAGCAACAAAACAAATTATAAGCAGAACAAATGGAAGTCAAAAAGGTGACTCACTGCAGGTGTCGGGTTGCCTGTGAAGAAGGGAGCTAGCCCTACAAGATCAATGGCATCCCGAGTCTCGCCAAGCAATTTCTTGGTAGATTTTGAAAGTTTGGTGGCTGATAGGTTGATCCAGCTAAAATGCAGTGTATCTTCCAGCTCGCCTGTATGTGTGGGCATGAGCCGGTTCCTTAGGCTGAGGGGTTGGATTCGCCAGCTCATCCAGCATCGGGTCCAATCAACTCCAGTGAGGCCATGAGATATTAAGGCGTTTATTTTTTAATACAAAGGCTACAATGCTTCCCTCTCTGCTTTGGAGGCGAAACCTGGAAATATGGTTGAAGCGTCAAGCCGGTCCAATCGATAGCCCGGCAACTGGTGTTGCTGTGCTGGAGACGTGTCTTTGCAGTAAAACCAGGTCTTGTGCCATCCTTTTGGATGACTCGCCAGTTTTACTTCAGGAAAGGCTGAAGTTTTCTTCCTTTGGATAGTAACCCCACCAAGTTCTATGCTCGGTCCTCCTTTGTATTCTGTTTGATGGTTGAGATAGAAAAAATCTTGGAAGAAGCTGACGAACGGCTCAATCTGAAGGTACACTTCACAAAACACTTGAAATTGACTCAAGTTCAGAATGGAGTTGGGGCCGAGATCTTGAGGCCTAATGGCAAAGTGGTGAAGCACGTCACGGAAGAATTTTGAACCCAGAGGACGGAAGCCCCTGTCCAGATGGTCGCCAAATATGACGATCTCGTTTTGACCCGGCTGAGGATGGATTTCTTCTTCGGGTGCACGCCATTCTATTTCCTCTTGGGCTGGAAGCAACCTGGAGTCTACTAAGCTTTGCAGTCTAAGTTCAGACATATTTGATTTAGTCTAGTTGACCGCCTTGTTGGTTTTAGGAGCCATTGTTTTAGTTACAGTGAAGGTTCAACTACAAAGTATGCAGAACCAGTATAAGCCGATAAGGTCATGAAGCATTCCAGGTTATTATGATTATGAATTAAGTTACAAGCTGATAAAATTGCCGGGTTATGATTATCAAGGCGAGCAAGGTTCTATCATGCACAAACATCTACAGACTATAGTAAGCTATGAGCCGGCAAAGGGATCACAAGAGTGAAATTTCCAGCTTATTATCATTATTCATGTTTTCTAAGCAGTTGGATTAAAGTGACCCGAGGGTTTATGACCCGGCAGTAGGTGCCACTACGATTTATGACCCGGCCCATGATATAAAGCAGATTCTGGGTCAATGTAGTTACAAACAGCTATTGTGCAGATTTAACATCAGCAAAGATCTGAAAAATGGCTGCTAAAAGGAAAATAAAATAAAAGACCTAGGTTTGCAATCATGGTTTGTTACAATGAGGCATTGGATTTCATTCTCGAAAACAAAAAGGGATCTATAAGGGAAAATGATTACTTTGCGAAGGAAATTGAAGGCTCTGCGATTGCAAGTTTATTTGGGATATAATCTACGGCCGTGCCTAAATGATGAACTACGGATGAACGCCGACGAGCTAATCGAAGAACTGCGGTAAATAAGAGTGCAGGGATTCGACGGTGTACTTACAGATCTGTGAAGGAGGATTTGTGGGTCTCATGGTTCATGAATGTGGCCGCGGAAGTCTTGGTCGGCCCCGGCGGCGGCATTGGTGTAGCTGCAGTTGCTGTCTCCGATGTCGATGAGCTTGAGGAGGTGTGACGGCACTCGGGCGCGATGAAGAAGAAGCGAGACGAAGAAAGGGTAAAAGAAATGAGCCCCGGAGTGTGTTGTCATATTTATTAGGGAGGAAGGACCCGAAATGGAAGGCGCGAGACCCCAAGGGGCGCAGTAAGTTTAGGCTAAAAAGGTGCCTCGATTCTCGCGATTGACAAGATCTGACGCATCCGCCCAAAGATTCGTTGTGATGTCATGCATGGATATCGGAGACCAATCAGGTGATGTCCTGATATGGAGCAGCGGAAAAATGCTAAGTTTGGAATAAGTTGCATGACCCGGCAAAAGGATTGACCCGGTCAGATGTTTAAAAGGCATAAATGTTAAGGACTGAAGGGATGAGAAGACGCCGGCTCAGAAAACAAGACCCGAGACTTAACTCATCACATCTTTGTTTCCTTATTTCTATTTTTAGGATGAAGTTTACCATGGATAAATCCAAACTAAACTGGGGGCTAATGTTGGGGATATTCCCCGTGCCCATAACCCGGCTCAAGGTGCGACCCGGCAAAGGCCTAAAGGCACTATGGGTCATATAATTCTCTGGGTCATGGTGGCATGACGAGGAAAAGGCTGAAGGCCCATAAGATGACCCGGCCAAGGGCCGGCTCATAAGGGAGCAAGCAGGCCGGCTTATGGAGAAGGCCCATGTAGAAGAATCTCCTTAACTTGGGAAGCAAGATGAGTAGGAGTTAGAGTAGGATACGGGTTGTCACTGTGACCCGGAAACTGTTGTAACCCTAAGGACTCAACCTATTATATAAAGGGGAGCCCCTGGGACGAAAAGACTTAAGTTGCAATCTCTCGAGAGCTAGGTTAGCGAATCTGCACCCTTGTAATCGAGATCCAGAGCAATATCAATCAAGCAGGAGTAGGCTTATACCTCCACCGTGAGGGGCCGAACCTGGGTAAACCTGTGTCTCTCCTTTCCGCTCAACCCCGTTCAAGCTTCTACACAACTGCGATGGCCTCATGACTAAGTCCTTTCACGAGGACATCTGCCGTGACAAACCATGACACTACAGTTATTTATATTATTTTAAAGTTATATTTCACTTTTAGGTGCCATTCTAATGCCTTTTCTCTCTTAAATTGCAAGTTCCATCACAAGAGGGAGATTGCCGACAATGGAATTCTGGACCTGAAAAGAGCTACAACAGAGATAGCTATTCTCCGGAGATCCAAATGACCTGAAAATTTACGGAGATTTATTTTGGAATATATAAAAAATACTGGAAGAAGAATCACTGGGAGGGGACCCACTAGTGAGCCACAAGCTCATGGGGCGCGCCCTATGAAGTTGTGGGGCCCATAGCAGGCCTCCGTGGCCCATCTTCTCCTATATGAAGTCATTTGCCCTAGAAAAAAATAAAGAGAAAACTTTCGGGACGAAGCGCCGCCTTCTCGAGGCGGAACCTGGGCAGGAGCACTTTTGCTCTCCGGCGGAGCGATTCCGCCGAGGATACTTCCCTCCGGGAGGGGGAAATTGAAGCTATCGTCATCACCAACATTCCTCTCATCATGGGAGGACTCATCTCCATCAACATCTTCACCAGCAACATCTCATCGCCAAACCCTAGTTCATCTCTTGTATTCAATATTTGTCCCAAAACCTCACATTAGTACCTGTGGGTTGCTAGTAGTGTTGATTACATCTTGTAGTTGATGCTAGTTGGTTTATTTGGTGGAAGATCATATGTTCAGATTGTTAATCATATATTTATCTCCTCTGATCATGAACATGAATATTATTTGTGAGTAGTTCCGTTTGTTCTTGAGGACATGGGAGAAGTCTTGTTATAAGTAATCATGTGAAGTTGGTTTTCGTTCAATGCTATGATGATGTGTTATGTTGTTCTTCCTCTAGTGGTGTCGTGTGAACGTCGACTACATGACACATTGCCATGCTTGGTCCTAGGGGAAGGCATTGTGGGATTAGCAAGTAGATGATGGGTTGCGAGAGTGACAGAAGCTTAAACCCTAGTTTATGCACTATTCCATAAGTGGCTGATTTGGATCCATATGTTTCATGCTATGGTTAGATTTATCTTAATTCTTCTTTTGTTGTTGCGGATGCTTGTGAGAGGGGGTAATCGTAAGTGGGTTGTTTGTTCAATTAATAACAGCACCCTAGCACCGGTCCACCCACATAACAACTTATCAAATGAGTGAATGCGAATTAGCTAGACACGATGAAGATAACTAGACGAAATTCCCATGTGTCCTCGAGAACGCTTTGCTTATTATAAGAAGTACTCCCGGCTTGTCCTTTGCAATAAAAGGATTGGGCCACCTTGCTGCACCTTGTTACTTTGGTTACTTGTTACTTTCTATGAATTATCTTGCTATCAAATTATCTGTCACTACTATCTACAACACTTGTAGAGAATACCTTGCTGAAAACCGCTTATTGATTCGTTCTGCTCCTCGTTGGGTTCGACATTCTTACTTATCGAAAGGACTACTATTGATCCCCTATACTTGTGGGTCATCAAGACTCTCTTCTGGCGCCGTTGCCAGGGAGTGAAGCGCTTTTGGTAACTGGAATTTGGTAAGGAAACATTTATATTACGTGCTGAATTTTATCTTCACTTGTCACTATGGAAGATAATCCTTTGAGGGGCTTGTTCGGGGTATCTTCACCTCGAGCGGAAGTGGTAAGAGCCACTCCTCAACCTACTGCAAATACTTATTATGAAATCCCTGTTGGTATTATGGAAAAATTGCATGCTAATCCATATGCAGGAGATAGAACAATACATCCTAATATGCACTTAATCTATATGGATGAACTTTGTGGATTATTTAAGCTTGCAGGTTTATCAGGGGATGGAGTTAAGAAGAAATTATTCCCTTTAGCTTTGGAGGGAAGAGCATTGGCGTGGTATAGGCTATTGGATGAACCCGAAACATGGGACTGGAACCGACTGAAGCTGGAATTCCACCAGAAATTGTATCCTATGCACTTGGTTCACCGTGATCGGAATTATATATACAATTTTTGGCCTCCTGAAGGAGAAAGTATCGCTCAAGCTTGGGGGAGTCTTAAGGACATGATGCTCAAATGCCCCAATCATGAGCTTTCGAGAGATATTATTGTTCATAACTTTTATGCTCGGCTTTCTCATAATGATAGAACAATGCTTGATTCTTCTTCTGTTGGTTCTTTCTCAAAAAGAAGTATTGAATTCAAATGGGATCTTATTTAAAGAATTAAACGCAACTCTAAAGATTGGGAAATCGACAAAGGTAATGAGTCAGGTATAAATCTTGAATTTGATTATGTTAAGTCTTTTGTAGAAACCGGGTCCATTCTCTATTAATACTTGCATTTGCACAATTGCTCTTTTATTTCCTTTTACTATTTTGCTGTTTTGCCATACCACTATCTATCACTATTTGGTTTTAATCTTGCAACCAGCAAGACGAGGGGATTGACAACCCCCTTGCCAAGTTGGGAGCAAGCTTTTATTTTGTTTGTGTGTAGGTGCTGCTTATCTTGTTAGCTTGTTGACTCCTACTGGTTCGGTTAAACCTTGGTTCTTAACTGAGGGAAATACTTTCTGTTGTTGTGCTACATCACCCTTCCTCTTCGAGGAAATCCAACATCTCCTACGGGAGTAGCATAAGAATACTGGCGCCGTTGTTAGGGAGTCTGCATCTACCAAATCAGGTACCTGCACACAAACACCTCATTTGCTTGTTTTATTTCTTGCCTAGTTATGCTATCTTTATTGTTGACACACAAAACAAAAAACAATTTTTTTTGTTATGGATCCTCGTCCACTTGCTAATCTTTTAAAAAATCCGAACTCTGATAAACCAATAGCTAGTGATGAAGAAAATGTTATTGGGATAAGTACTTTGAAAGAAAAGATGGAGTTGAGTGCACTTCTTTACCTTCATGAAGTTTTTCTTGAAAATCATGAATCTGAAAATTGTTATGAAGTGTTAAAAGAAGAATCTTATAAAATGATTCATGAGAGTCCCTTGAATGAAAAGCATGATTGCAATGATATTAGTATGAATTCTATGGATATCGATTATGCTAATGATATGCAAAGCTATAAGCTTGGGGATGATGAGTTTGATGAGCATGATATTTTTTGTCACCCTACTAATGAAGAAGTTATAAAAGACAAATATGTTTGGGATAGACATGATAATCTTTAGTATTCAAGTGATGAAGATAACACACTTGATATTGCTTTTTATGGTGACACTATATCTGTATGCACTATTGATGATGATTTTGTTATGCCTACTACTTATTGTAATGATCATGATTGGGGAGATAATTACGATGCTTCTTTTGATATTGACAATCTATTTGAGCCTCATGATGAATCTATTATTGATAATAAACTTTGAAATACTATTAAAAGTGGATTTGGAAGAATGTCAACTTTAGGTAATAATGATCCCACTACTTAGGAGAATATTCAATCTAATGAATTTTTTGATAAAAGTGGGTTTGGAGAGGTCATGACTTTAGTTGATGTTAATCCCACTATCTTGGAAGATTATAAAGTTTGTTTGCATGTGGATCATGAAGAGAATGTTTTACATGATAACTATATTATTGAATTTGATTATGATCCTACATGTATATATTTTGAGAGAGGCAAATATGGTTATAGAAATTTTCATGTTACTCAATTACCTATATTTGTCTTAGAATTGTAAATGTTGCATTCTTCTTCCTTGCATACACTAAATATTGCTTGCATTGATAATTTGTTTACTTATAAGATGCCTATGCTTAGGAAGAGAGTTAGACTTAAATGTGCTTGTTACATGCTTTTTGATGCTCTTTTTGTGCTTCAATTCTTGTCTTTCATGTGAGCATCACTAAAATCTCAAGCCTATCTTAATGGCTATAAAGAAAGAGCTTGTTGGGAAACAACCCAATGGTTATAATTTTTATTTTGTTGAGTAAACATGATTATTGTTGCTGTAGTTATTGTGTTTGTATCTTTTCTTTTATTTTTGTGCCAAATTAGACATTTGAGATGTTACAAATGCTTTTTATTAGGTTCTGTGCAGAAACGGAAACTTTTGCGTCCAGTGTTTGAATTTTCATTATGTACTAGAACGTGATCAATTGCTAAATTTTGTACACAATACTGAGTTACAAATTGTCTGCGTTGTCCTAATTTTTCAGAATTTAGGAGTTACATAAGTATGATAGTTAGTTACATCTTTACGTATTGTTCTGTTTTTGGCAGATTCTGTTTTGTTTTCTTTGTTTGCTTGTTTTAAAGTTTCCATGGCGTATATTGGGGGATATAAATTGTGGAAATGATAGAATACAGTAAACATCATTTGAGAATAATTATGAATCTTATCTTGACAGTACATGAGTGAATGGTTTATGTTTTTTATACTAACCTACCTCACGAGTTCTGTTAAGTTTTGTGTGAATGAAGTTTTCAAGCTTTGGGTGAGATTGAGATATGAAGAGAATAAGGAGCGGAAAGAGCCTAAGCTTGGGGATGCCCAAGGCACCCCAAGGTAATATCTAAGGAAGACTCAAGCGCCTAAGCTTGGGGATGCGCCGGATGTCATCCCCTCTTTCGTCCTCAAAACTATCGGTATATCTTACTTGGAGCTATATTTTTATTCTTTACATGATATGTGTTTTGCTTGGTGCGTCATCTGTTTCTGTTTGGTTTTGTCTGCTGGCCTTTACAATCACCGTTTCCTGATAACACTTATTAAGAGAGACACCCATTCATCTTATATTTATAGAATGCTCATTTGTTCTTCACTTATATCTATTTGAGTTGAGGCAATTGCTCTTGTACTTCACTTATACTTGATTACGCATGGTGCTATGTTTTGCAGAAAATATCAGGACTCTCTTACTTCACTTAAATCTTTTTAGAGAGTTGAATAGGAACTGGTAATTTGCATGAGTTATATGGTTGGTCTAAAAATAATGGGTATACAACGGTGGTATAATAAAAACTTGCATGAGACTTGTAGATAATTGAATATGGTAGGTTTAATTCCTTGCAATAGTTTTGCGATATTGAGGTAGTGATATGTGATTGTGTGGGTGAATGATGAAATTTAAGTATGGATATTGGTTCGTATACATGAAAGTGGTAGCCGCTGGCATTAGCGAGGAAGTCAGAGTGTGAGATGTCTTAGAGTGGCGCCCATGTGCATTCGGATCGGGGGGGGGGGGGGGGGCGATGGTTACCTCCTACCAATCTCCCCCCTAGGGGCATGTGAGTTGTGCTTGATTCGAGGTCTACTAGACTTTTACAATAAGTATTTGAGTTCTTTATGACTAATGTGAGTATTTTGGTCTACATGCACTTCCACCATCCACATTTTGCTAGCCTCTTCGGTAACGTGCATTGCCCACTCTCACATTGAGACATGGTGCATACTTCACCGGTGCATCCAACCCCGTGGGATGATACGCTCCCCCACACATAAACCTCATTATATCTTTTCAAAACAGCCACCATACCAACCTATTATGGCATTTCCATAGCCATTCCGAGATATATTGCCATGCAATTTCCATTGTTACTATTATCACTTGACTTGAGCATTCATTGTCATTTTGCTTTGCATGATCATAGAGCTGACATGATATTTGTGTCAATGCCACCGTTCATCATTCATACATGTTACGCTAGATCATTGCACATCCCGGTACACCACCAGAGGCATTCATATGTAGTTATCATATTGTTTCATATTATGAGTTGTAAGTAAAATAAAAGTGTGATGCATTTCTAGAGTGCACCCCTACCAGTGAGGAAAAGGAGGAGGCCCATGATTCCTCGTAAAAGAGGGGAGGAGACCAATGAGCCCAAGAAAAGTGGCCAAAAAAGAGTCCAACAAAAAATGAGAGAAGAAGAGAGATGGGTGCACTACTATCCTTTACCACACTTGTGCTTCAGAGTAGCCACATGTTTATCATATAGAGATTTTTCATATTATTCATTTCATATGCTAGTGGGATTTTTACATTATAGAACTTGGCTTGTATATTCCGATGACGAACTTCCTCAGGATGCTCGAGGTCTTCATGAGCAAGCAAGTTGAATGCACACCCACTTAGTTTCATTAGGAGTGCTTTCATACACCTATAGCTCTAGTGCATCTGTTGCATGGCAATCCCTACTCCTCGCATTAACATCAATTGTAAGGCCTCTTAATTGCCTAACGATCAAGCTGCGTTGATGTGAGACTTTCTTATATTTTTGTATTCTGAACTGAACCCCCATCATCATTCTATTCTCCATCCAAAGTGCTAAGACCATGGCTCACGCTCAAGTATTGTGTGGGAGTTGAAAACTGAAGCGAGAAAAGTATGATTTAATCTTATTGTGATTAAGTGTGTATAGATCACATTCTTTAGCATCTTTATTTTGGAAAGACAATGATTGTTTATTTGCATGCTCATGTATTATTATTTTGATGTCAAATTGATAGAATATTGCCTTGAATAATTTGAAGTTTCTTTGTTGTATAATTGAGTAGCTATGTATGCTTTCCGAGTAATTTGTCTTCTCTGACCAAGATAGATGGGTAATTCTTCAGAGGGAGTGATGCATAGTAGTGGGTTCAATCTTGCGGTGATTTCTATATCCCAGTGACAGAAAGGGACAAGACACACATTTGTAGTGTTGCCACTAAGGATAAAACGAGGGGGTTTAATCTTATTGCTAGATTTTTTTCTGTCTACATTATGTCATCTTGCTTATTGTGTTGCTCTATTTTTATTATTAAACTTAATACCTTGAGATGCATATTGGATAGTGGTTTCGGGGTGAAGTAATAGTAGTAGATGCAGTTGGATAACGGTCTACTTATCACGGATGTGATGCCTATATAAGATGATGCCATGAATGATCATAGTTATGAATTGCCGCATTTTGTCAATTGCCCAACAGTAATTTTTCTACCATACCACTACCTGCTTTCGAGAGAGATGACACTAGTGAACCTATGGCCCCTGGGTCCATTCTCTATAAATACTTGCGTTTACACAATTGCTATTTTATTTCCTTCTGCTCTTTTGCCGTTTTGCCATACCACTATCTATCACTATTTGTTTTTAATCTTGCAACTAGCAAGACGAGGGAATTGACAACCCCCTTGCCAAGTTAGGAGCAAGCTTTAATTTTGTTTGTGTGCAGGTGCTGCTTATCTTGGTAGCTTGTTGACTCCTACTGGTTTGATTAAACCTTGGTTCTTAACCGAGGGAAATACTTTCTACTGTTGTGCTACATCACCCTTCCTCTTCGGGGAAATCCAACAACTCCTACGGGAGGAGCGGGCATCATGGACCTGCCTCATTTTGTTAAATCGGGTTTTGGAAACTGTTCGAGGACGCCTACTGGTTGCGCTCTGTCATGACGATAACGCCTGGATTCGCGCGCCCGCGTCTCATGGAGTGGGAAACCGCAGGGGACGTGGGGCACGTGTATGCCGCGAAGATTGCCCCTTCGGTTTCAAGGCAGCTATAAGGAGGGAAAGAGGGGGTAGCTTATCCTTCTCTACTTCCTCCATTCTCGCCAGCGTGCATCCTGCTTTTCTGCCCATTCGCCATTGCCAGCCCACTGCAGCCTGCTCTTCTTTCTTCCTTGATCCCATTCGTGTCCGCCAAGATGGGAACGACCAGGGGGAAGTGAGGGAAGGGCCCAAGCCGAGGGTCGCCCCTAGCCCGCCGCCGTGACGGAGAATAAACAAAAGTGGACCGCCGCCGTTGGTGATGCAAAGAAGAAACCGTGGGTGGCCAATGAGACCACTAGGAAATGGTTCCCATCGGTAGTCTCCTCCTACGAACTTGAACAGCTCGTGGCCGAGAAGTCGATGGCGGTGGATCTGGCACGCCGAATCCCACATGCTGAGGTCCCATCGGCCCCTCGCGTCGGCGAGCATGTGCTCCACCAGGAGTATTTTGGGTGAGGGCTCGGCTTCCCGCTACACAGCTTCATGCGCGGGCTGCTGCACTTCTTCGGCTACCAACTGCATCATATATCGCCCAGTGGGGTTCTTCATATTGCTAATTTCATCATGTTCTGTGAGTGCTTGCTCGGGACGACTCCTCACTTTGAGATGTTCTGATACGTTTTCTGAGTTCGGGTCCAGATGAATGGCGACGCCGTCTGCGACTTCGGTGGGGCTAGCCTGCAGCTTCGTCCTACCACCCAATTCTTCCCTCTGGACTTCCCAAAATCTGTTCGGGAGTGGCACAAGTTCTGGTTTTATGCCTCCAGGCTCGGTGACGATCTGCATCCCTTCGTCAACTAGCCCCCGAAGAAGCTGAGCTCCTGGCCTCCACTGGACCACTTGTCGCCAAACGCCCAAGCCCTCGCCGACACCACAGCTCGTCTGAAGACTGGCAGGCTGAAAGGTGGCATATTCTGTGGACGTGGGTGGCACGCAGCATCCTCAGAAAACGGGACCGGAAGACCCGACGCGGGTGTTCAACAACGAGCTCGGGCCCGTGGAGATCAAAAAAATTAGTAGTGTTTCTGGATTTAAAAAATGTTAATGAATTTGAAAAATGTTCTCAGATTACAGAAAAAGTTCATAATTTAAAAGTTCACAAATTGAAATTTTTTATCAAATTTTTAAAATTTATGACTATCAAAATGTTCGTGAATTAAAAAATTCATGAATTTCAAAATTTGTTTGAATTCTGAAAAATGTTTGTCGATTCAAAAATGTTCACGAATACAAAAAATGTTCAGAAAAATGTTTGTCGATTCAAACATGTTCACGAGTACAAAATTATTCAGATATTTAGAAAATATCATCGGTTCAGAAAAATGTTTGCCGACTCAAAAAATGTTCATGAATTCAAAAATTATTTGAATTTCAAAAATTGTTCCCAAATTTCAAAAAAATCCTGTTAATTCAATATATTTCATTGATTCAGAAATTTTTTCTAATTTTACAAAATGTTTATGAATTCATAAAATATTTGGGAACCTTAAATTATCCCCAAATATTAAAAATGATCCGACTTTTAAATTTCAAAAAAGGAATATGAAAAATGACCAAAAAGTAAAATGAAAATAAGCAAAAATAAAACATAAAAAAAACCGGTTAAGAGAAAGTTCTAGAACCTTCCCAAACCAGTGGGAGAAAATCACGATAAGACCCGAATATGGGCCTGCCCATATCTGTGCGACCTCGTGGGGTGGGGGTGCATGTTTGTGTTGTATCCCCTGACCCACACGATAAATAGGAACCACATGCGAGCAGATTTAGACAATAGGCCAACCCATGTAGGAGGGTAAGGTTAAACTCCCCACCCGGTTTTGTGAAGATTCTAGAAGATTTCGTGTTTGTTTTTTCTTTATCATTTCTTAGTTTTCTCTCGCGTTTTTCCAATTATTTATTTTCCTTTTTTTTTCTTATTGCTTTTTTAGTTTTTATGTTCTTTCTTCATTTTAAAATTCATGAACTTTAATTTCAGATTTTTTGTATAAAATTTCAAATTTATGAACATTTTTTCAACCTAAAATCCTTGACCATTTTTAGAAATTCTTGAACAGTTTTTCCTCAAATTCATGAATATTTCTAAAATTTGTGAACATTTTTTAAATGCACAACATTTTTTCCCTATTTAATAAATTTATCCCAATTCGTTAAAATTTATAAAAAATTGCAAACATTTCTAAAATTCACGAACAGTTTTAAAATTTGTGAACACTTTTTAAATCGGTAGCCAGTTTTTAACCCGAAGTTGTTTTCCAGAGGAACTGGAAAAAAATAGGCGAGCCTAGGGCTAGAGCACCAGCGAGAGTACAGCGAGCCCGGACATCGACTGTTAACCTGGGCCGCCCCTGCGAGAATGCGTGCGAGTACTGGCACCAGTCGGCGCCTAAGCGCTGTATGCGATCGCTATGTCTCGCATTAAGCGAGACGGTAGTAGCTGTCGCTAAAGGTTTCCCTCCACCTGCATCGTATTGGGCCGGCCTTTCTCGCGCGCGCACAGTAACTAAAAACAGTAGAGGAAAGGGGAGAAGCAGGGATCAGGGATAGATCCCTGGTCTCCAGGGAGATCGCGGGCGCTGCTAGCCACTCCGCCCAAGTCATAGTTCGTGGTAAGTAGTCGAGGAGTGTCCTACTTGAGGCGATTCGAGCCGGTTTCTTTATTTATTTTCTTTTCGTCTACTTCTTTTCTTTTTTCTTCTCTGTATTTTTATTCCTTTTCATTCTTTTTTGCATTTTGTTTCAAATTTTTTTTGCGGGGAGCATTTTGTTTCTTCTGTTTATTTTTTTTATTTTTTTTATTTTGTTTAATTTTTTTTATTTTTCGGTATTCTTTGTTCTTTGGGAATTATTCTACATTTTGTGTATATGTCAACAACATTTCTCTAATACACGTCTAACATTTTCCAATACAAATTAAACATTTTTGTAATACATGGTCAATATTTTTTCTATACACATTTTACACATTTTTCAAATGCTTGACTAACATTTTTCAAATACAAAATTAACATTTCTTGAATACATGGTCAATATTTTTTCTATACATTTCATTTTTTTTTAAATGCTTGATTAACAGTTTTCAAATAAAAAGATTAACAATTTTTTAATACATGGTCAACATTTTTGCTATACAGTTTTAACATTTTCCAAATGCTTGATTAACATTTTTTTCATGATTTTTTTAAATACTTGATTAACATTTTTATATACATGATAAAAAAAATTAATACTTCCTCTGTTCACTTTTTAAGACGTTTAGACAATTCAGACAACACCCAAAATAGTTTAATGTCAGCTATCCAAAACGTCTTATAAAAAAGAACGAAGGGAGTACATGGTCAACATTTTTTTCTATACACATCTAACATTTTCCAAATGCTTGATTAACATTTTTCAAACATTTCTTCAACATTTTTTCAAATGCTTGATTAACATTTTTTATATACATGATCAAAAAATTTCATCATTTTTTTAATACATGGCCAACAATTTTTCTATACACATGTAACATTTCCCAAATGCTTGATTAACCTTTTTTAAATACTTGTTCAACATTTTTTTTAAATGCTTGATTAATATTTTTATATACATGATCAAAAAAATTCATCATTTTTTTAATACATGATCAACAATTTTTCTATACACGTTCAACATTTTTCCGAATGCTTGATTAATATTTTTTAATTACTTGTTCAACATTTTCAAATGTTTTGTGTAGAGTGGTTTTTGTAATATACCCTTTTGTACTCCTGGGAGTATGTACTCCTAGCCTCAGTGGATCGGGTTAGTTGAGAATTTGAGGACAAACCGGCTGGGTTGCAACAAACCTGGCGCTGTACGTATTAAAAAGCTGTTAATTACTTCCCTAGTGACTCGTAACCCCCTACATGCTACAAGAAGTGAGACCTCATTCAAAATGTGAACTGACGTCTTCTTGTTCCATGCATTACACAGTAGAAACCGAAGTAGTATACTGTTGTAAGTAGTGTATACTGCTTGCCAATTATATTAATTTTGTACTGATCTATATATTGGTTCCCAAGTTAAGGCGTATATATTGTTCTTTCATTGAAGGGTATATACTGCCGAGTTAAGATGTATAAAGTGTTTATTTGATTGAAGAGTGTATACTTGGTATGAATTTAAAGGATCATATGCTGCTCTCTTTTTTCCGAGAAGAGGTATATACTGCTTTTTTTAGAGATGGAGGTATATACTACTTTTTTTAAGGGGGAGGTATATACTACTTAATACCTATGGGGTATATACTGCTTGGCAATTAAAATGGCATGTGGTTCCTTTCTCTAAGAAAAAGTAAATGTACTGATTTTTTCCGGAAAATATACTGGCTATCTCCAAAGGGATTATATACTGATTTTATTAAGATAAGAATGTGGTGTTGCGTTCACAAAGAAGTACTATCGTAGGTAATTATTATACACATATCGGGATATAGCTGGTCTGAAAGGAGCATTTCAATAGAAATATAGTGCCAAATCTCAACAGAAATTTTAAAATAGTATTGGTACAATATGTGTGTATGTATTGAGTATACGCTAGATGCCTAGACCACTAAAAAGAAGAGTAGTATAAACCACCATATGTCCAAAGATCCAAGTATTGCTCTGTGATTGACTAGCTAATTTACTAATGGATCAGCTCTTGTGATTCGATTCATCGTGAATACTTTGAACGAAATTATACTGCCGCACGTTGCTTGAGGACGTCGTTGGTCTGCCACCGCCAGCCATGCATTCCGTGACGTGGTTGAGCACTCGATTCACCATCAGTCAAATCTCTTATTTTTGGTTCAGCTGCCGCTCGTCGTGGACTCGTGGATGGTTGCATGCGATCGCCATGACGCCGTCCATGTTGATTGCAACCTTGTAGTTGTATCTCGCTCCATCAGATTTAGTTAAAAGGAATGCACAGAGGAATCAAGAACTCAATGAAAATAAATATCGGGATATACATGGGCTCCATGATCAGTTGAGGAAGGTATGTTGTTGTGGTCGTCGTCGCCACTACCGACGCGAGCCAGGCAAAGGCAAATCATCGTGGTCGCCGTAGCCGGCATCAGCTGATACGAGTCGTTTGCTTTTTGCCGTGAGAAGAGATAAGGCCAAGTCACCAATCTCCCTATAAGCATGGATCGGTCAACAAACATCCGAATCTGACGTGGTCTCGGCATGTGATAATATCCGGTGTTTTTTTTAATGGATGATGGGCGCTGATGCAATGAGGTGACACACGGCATGGGAGTACGTACTCCTAAGAGTACCAACCCATTTTCATATATATATATATATATATATATATTGGACTACTTTTCTGTACTCCCATCTTCATGATACCTCATATACAAATTGATTATATCTCTTTATAATTTTTAATATACTTCATTAAATATTCTAAGATACCTCAATACGAGTTTTGTGGAAAAAACATCATTTGCAACGTACTTTTTGTAATATACCTTTTTCATATACGAACAAATCAGTATATACCTAAACCTTTAAAAATATGTAGACTCAAATGATTTTTTATGTGAAACTCATTTTGGGGTATTTAGTAATTATTAATGAAGTATATTAAAAATAATAAAGAGGTATAAAAGATTCATGTATGTGGTATATGAGCAGTGGGAGTACGTACTCACAGGAGTACATAGCCATTTTCCTATATATATATATATATTAGTGTGGATTTTTAACACCCGAGGACTATGCCACCCCTCTAGGTGGTAGTGTCACCCCATGTTATCCACGTTCAATGCATGCCTCGTGATCCGTGCAAACACTATGCTATCGTCATTTCTTCATCGGGATTCAGTTAATGAAGCATGCTAATGATCACACTAATACGGTTCCAGTAGA
The DNA here is from genome assembly GCA_039707655.1 of Elymus sibiricus. Classification (NCBI taxonomy): domain Eukaryota; kingdom Viridiplantae; phylum Streptophyta; class Magnoliopsida; order Poales; family Poaceae; genus Elymus; species Elymus sibiricus. The sequence continues at coordinate 112,352,301 of CM077670.1, forward strand.
GTATGTGTTAGACTAGGGTTATCAAAATATCAGGTCATGAATACTTAACCAAAAAGATTTCCTAATAGTATAAAAAGTAGTATAACTTACTAACTTCCTATAATAGTACAATAAAATTGGTTGGTGATTAAGACTTATATTCCTAAAGGATGTTCACTATGAACTCAAAAAAGATTCATGAGTATACACATGTATCAACATTTAACCTTGTTAATACTTAGTGCTATGAACTCGTCTCAGTGCAATTAGACAAATGGAAGAGTAATCAATGGCAGACCTAAAAGATGCTACACGGATCTCAAAGCCAGATCAGACGAAAACCAGAGGGGTGGCAATGCCCACGGGTGGCAAAGACATAATAATCATATATATATAAACAAAAGTACAAAATAAAGCCAAAAACGAAAACATAAAACGAAAAAAAAAGGCTGTGGCCTGCCGCGCACGTGGGCTGGCCCATCTCGCTCGCCCCTTAAGCTAGTCGGAATCTGTACTCGCTGAAGGCGAGATATAGGGGCGCCCAGCGCTGTTTAGGAGATCCGGAGGACTGAAGGCGTAGAATAGGAGGCAAAACGCAGATCTCCACACTATATGGGTTGGGCCCATTATTGCATAATCGTACGTTCTGGTGGTATCCCATTGGGTTTTTTCGGTTTTAAAAATCTGCATGTTTATGCTAAAAACTATCCGGTTTTTGACTAATTTTCCTATTTATTTTTATTTCTGGGAAAATATATTAGTGTTACGAATTTTAAACAGTTATAATTTAAAAAGTCATGACTTTTAACAATATTAACGAATTTTAAAAATTCACGGATAATTAAAAAATATTCAATAATTTTAAAATTCTAGCATATTCTAAAACGTTTGTTTATTTTTTAAAGTGTTCAAATACTTTTTTAATGTTCATTTATTTAAAAATGAAATTTTTAAAAAGTTTCACGAAATTGAAAACAAAAAAGTATGAAAATGAGAAAAAAAAAAGAGCAAGAGAAAATGGATGGAAAATCCGGTGCACAAATCATCGGAACCGAGGAGAAACAAAAAAATACAACGATAAAATTGAGCGATACGAAAATGGACCGGCCAAAATTGTTCATGGAGGCGTGCGATTCCTATTGATTATGTATATTCTAAGCAATGAGCATATAATACGAAATTCTCTACCGCCACAGCTTGGGAAAAAAGGAAGAAAAATAAATTAACCATGTTGGGCGGAGATAAGAACGTATTGGGCTGGAAATGACTCTAGCCTCTCTCTCTCGGCAATGGAAATCTCTCTAGTCCTTCTTTACATTAGAACACACATTGTATTCATCTGTCAAGGATTCGAGGTTAATCTCTCCTTTTATGGCGAATGAACTTTTTTTTTTTTTGCGAAAAACTTCCAATCTATTCATCTTCAATCATGGCAGTACAACGAACACCAGAAATAATAAAAATTACATCCGGATCCGTAGACCACCTAGCGACGACTACAAGCACTGAAGCGAGCCGAAGGCGCGCCGCCATCATCGCCCCTCCACCGCCGGAGTCGGGCACAACTTGTTGTAGTAGACAGTCGGGAAGTCGTCGTGCTAAGGCCCCATAGGACCAGCGCACCAGAACAGCAACCGCCGCCGATGAAGAATAACGTAGATCGAAAGGATCCAACCCGAAAACACACGAACGTAGACGAACAACGACTAGATCCGAGCAAATCCACCAAAGATAGATCCGCCGGAGGCACACCTCCACACGCCCACCAACGATGCTAGACGCACCACCGGAACGGGGGCTAGGCGGGGAGACCTTTATTCCATCTTCAGGGAGCCGCCGCCGTCTCGCCTTCCTGAGCAGGACACAAACCCTAACAAAACTCAAAGGAACGACTAAAAACGAAGTCCTCTCGCCGGCCCTTACCAGGATCCACCACGTCCCCATGGCCCTAGGGCCACCGGAGACGAGGCGGACCGGCGGCGGCGCCGGCGAGAGACAAAAATCCTAGCTTTTTTTTGGAGGAGAGGAGACGCCTCCTGTCCGGCCACTGGGTTTCGGCCGAAACTCCTTTGGTCTCTTCTTTCTTATGGCGAATGAACTTGTATTACTCAAATCAGCAGTTACAATCTGCGTGGTACCCGTCCCCTGCATCTTCAGGAAAAGAGCGTAACCAAACTATCGTACATGCACTAAGCGTAGCATAATTGGCCATAGTGGCTAATAGTGTTTGGGTTATGGTAAACATGAGTAACTAGAGGATACCCCACGCGTTGCTGCGAGAATTGGTTGATGAAAATTTAGGTTGATAACATGGGAATTAAAATTAAACGTACATATGACTTATTATATTTGATTATGTATAGTTGTAAAATATTTATTAAATATTAATAAAATAATTGAATGAACATTTTCCCATGCATGGTTGAATGTTGTGGTGTATTTTTTCCCATGCATGACTGCATGTTCAGGTAGTGGCGGTGCTACATGGTGACTATCAGTGGCGAATCTAAGGGCCAGGCTTCGCATGGCTTGAGCCTACCCTCAAAAATCGTAAAAAAAAAGTTTAGTACTAAGCCTCAGCATATTTGGCAGGCCCAGTCCAAGAAAAACAGGTGCAGCCGGCCCATCTAAACCAACTAGGCCACACAGAGCCTACCCTACATTTCCGTCCTAGATTCGCTGCCGGTGACTATGATGTCGAACGACATCTTAGAATTGAGATTAGCCGCCTGTGTTTTACTATTTCAAGGTATAGTTTGTCTACGTGTAAGCTAAATTTCTAACTTTGACATCACAACTTCTGATGTGACGCAAATGCACACGATCAAGCCTAAGGACTCACTTGAAGATATCACAACACAAGTCTAAACACAAATAAAAGTCATACAAGCTTTATATTACAAGCCAGGGGCCTCGAGGGCTCGAATACATAAGCTCGATGTCATACAAGCATCAGCGGAAGCATTAGATATCTGAGTACAGACATAAGGTTAAACAGATAAGCCTTTAAGAAGGCGGGGCGAAACAAAATCACTGGATCGAAAGGCGCAGGCCTCCTGCCTGGGTGCCTCCTATCTACTCCTGGTCGTCAGAGGGCTCCTCGTGGTAGTAGTATCCGCCAGAGGGGTAGTAGTAGTCGTAGTCGACGGCTGGGGCAGCTGGCTCCGGGGCTCCGTCATCTGGTCGCAATAATTGGGTATGGGGAAAAGGGGAAGCAAAGCAACCGTGAGTACTCATCCAAAGTAGTCAGCAAGACTTACATCAGAACTAGTCTAGTTATGCAACATTATCAAAGGAAGGTTGTATATGTGGACTTGGCTGCAGAAATGCCAGAATAGAGAGAAAAAGGCCTAGCCTGTCGAAGACTAGCATCTTCAGCGTCTTGCAGCATTAGAAGAGTGCAGATTAGTACATAAATATAATAATAGCAACAGGTAATAACCACGCCCAGAGATCCTTTCTCGACTCCCTGCGAGAAAGCGATCCCGGAGCCAATATATTTAACCCATTACTAGTTGTACAAGATCGGGAAACTTTTCGAGCGTCCTGTTACCGTGGACACGGCTATTCGAATAGATATACTTCCCTGCAGGGGTGCACCATCTTACCCAACACGCTCGATTAACTCTGGCCGGACACACTTGCTCGGGTCATGCCCGACCTCGGTCTATCGACACGTCGTAGCCCTACCTAGGCTCAACAGAGAGGCCAGCACGCCGATCTACATCCTAAGTGCGAAGGGGTCTTGGGCCCATCGCCCTTTGCACTCCTGCGCATTGCGTGGGCGGCCGGGAGCAGACCCAGCCCCCTTAATATAAGCTTGGGCGTTCCCAGTCCAACCCGGCACGCGCCGCTCAATCGCTGATGTCTGAAGAGCTTCGGCTGATACATACGACGCCGAGTACCCATATTATTCCCACGTGCTGGTTAGTGCGAAAAGGCCAGAGGCCTACTCAGATTACATATCCTAACCCATTAGTGCGTTGGGAGCTCGTGGTGACAAGCAGAGACTCACGATCATGTGACCCTGTCGCCCCATCTCGTGGACCTTCGGCAAGGGCTAAGAATGCCCGACCGTGCCACGTATTCATCTCGCGGGTACCCTCATGGTCAACCCGTCTCCACATCACTCGCCGGTACCCCTCGGGGCCGACCCGACTTTAATCAGTAACAGTAGTAAAGTTGAAGTAACCGTGTATCCAAAGCATCAAGAAGGAATCCGAGGAATCACCCTCGTTGGATTCCCACTAGATGTATCCGTCAAAGTGAATCCGAAGGAATCACCCTCGATGGCATTCACATTTGCGGGGTTGCACGACAGAAGCTTCTTCGGAGGTGGTGAAAGAGGAATCACCCTCGGTAACCCACAACCGGTTAGCTATACTACAGAGATCACATCAGAAGTGAGATGAGAGGTATCACCCTCGACACTCGATGATATCTCTGCAGAGTCGAGCAACTTAGGGGGGATGTGCGGTGATGTGCTGGTCTCAGTCCGTTCGATCACATCGATCGGGGCACAGGAACTAAAGCGGGGCAACTAGAACAGGAAGAGAGGCCACAGATGGTTTACTACCAACCTATACTAAGCATTTTGGATATCAGGCAGGTATCAATAACAGTTACAAGAACAGGCTATGCATCAGAATAGGATAAAACAAAGCAGCAGCAATTTCTAATGCAAGCAGGAGGGAGAAAGAATAGGTGATATAGGCATGCGTCAAGGGGGGGTTGCTTGCCTGGAAGCTCTGCGGCAAAGGAGGGATCGTCGGGGATGTAGTCGGTCTTCGGAGCTGCGTCGGTCTCGGGGTCTACCGGATAAGAAGAGGGGGAATGTAACACCCCTGGGTAATGCACTACAGTAATCCCTCATGATTAAGCTAAGTCACCTTGTTTTGCAAAGCTTAACCATATTGGATTAATATCTCATTTCAAATTCCAATTCCAATTGAAATTCAAATATGAGGTGAAAATAAAAGTTGTCCAAATCCAGTAACTAAAATGTTCATAATATTGGGAAAAATCCATTATGAATTATGTTCAGGAAAACAACACCACCAAAATTCCCTAGATGTCTCAAACATCTTGAAAACAGTGCCAATTCAGCATTTTAAATGCCATTTCCTTTTTGGAAAATTCAATTGAAATTATATTGCTCCCAAACCTTTTTATTCCACTGTCAAATATTGCAACATATTTAATTGGCCAGTTTGCACATTTTTCAAAAGTGCTTTGATGGCCAAACTATTTGCAAAACAAAAAGGCAGAAAAGGAAAAGCAGAAAAGGGCTAAGGAAAAAGAAAAAGGGCACTGTGCTGCCTGGGCCCTAGTCAACCGGCCGGCCCAGCCCATCTAGCCTTCCCCTACATCTCTCTGTTCACCGCGCGCACGCTGTCGCCGCGCCCGCGCTCACCGCGCCCGCCCCCCCCTCTCCTCGCTCGACAACGACTTGCTACAGGCGCCCGCGTCGACTACTTGGCCCCCCACGTTCCCCTGGCGAGCCCTAGCGCCATTTCCCCCTCTCCCTCGCTCTCTCCCAACTCACCCGAGCGCCGCCATGGGCGCTCTTCGCTGAGCTCGCGGCCACCGAGCCCCGATCGTCGCCCCGCCGTGTCCAGCGTCTCCGCCGTCCTCGATCACGTCGCCTACGCCTCGCCGTTGGAGCTCGGAGCCGCCACCGCGTCGTCCACGAGCTCGTCTTCAACCTACGGGCGCCGGTGATCGCCGCCTCGATTCGCCGCCGTCAAGCCGTCCCCGAGCCCGCTTTGCTCCTCTACAGGCTCACCGTGAGCACCGCGTCCCTTCCCCTCTCTCTCTGTGCTCTCCTCCGCGCCGGAGATGCCGCCCCCATCGTGCCCGAGCTCGTCGCCGGCGTCATTCCGGTGACCTTTTGGTCACGGGCTCGTGCCCTTCGACCTCGCCGCATCGCGTAGACCTCGCCTAGCCGCTTAGTTATCTCATGCGCGCGCTGCAACGCCGTCCCCGAGCACCACCCGTAGCCGTCGTCGCCATGCCCGATTCCGGCCACCTCAGCCGCCGAGACCACCACGAATGGACGCGGCTTGGAGTGCCCATTCCAGAGAGCCCAATCGCGCGCCAAACCGTCCACCGTAGCCCATTTCCGCGCTCGCCGGAGTTCGGCCGCCGCGGGAGAGCTCGCCGGAGCGTTCTCCGGTGGCCGGCGCCGACGTGGCGCCCACGTGGCCTCCTCTGTGAGGCTGACAGTGGGCCCCGTGGGGTCCAGTTGACTGGGTTGACCCAGTCAACTGCTGACTGGGCAGCCCAGTGTCACTGACACGCGGGCCCCACCCCGTTTAAACGTTTTTAAAATAAATAAAATGCTAATTAAAATGTTAATTAATCTGTTAGTTAATTAGTTAACTTAATCAGTCACTGACAATGGGTCCCACCATCTAATTAGTTAAATTAGTTAGTTTAATCTACTGTTAAAATGCTACAGTCTATGACAGATGGGCCCCACCTGTCAGGTTGACCAGTCAACTGGTCAGTTGACTGCTGACATCACACTCACATCATGATGACGTCATAATTCTTTTCTGTCAAATTAAATAATTAAAATAATTTCAGAAAATGTTTAAAACTTTGAAAAATCATAGAAAACAAAACGTAGCTCGGATCGAAAAGTTTTCTACATGAAAGTTGATCAGAAAAAAGAGACGAACCCGAATATGCCCTCTGTTTAGCTCTCACATGCCCACAGCTATGCAAACATGGAACCTTCCCCTCCGGTTCATCTGTTTGACAGATGCCCGAAGGCCGGGAAAATATCCCAGATATTTTCCGCTTCATCTGCAATGTGTAGTACTGCGATAGGTCAACACCAGCACTGCATACTGCCATGCCATGCATCGTGCTGCATTTGTTTGCTTGTATTTATTGTTTATTCCCCTCTCTTCTCTCCGGTAGACCCCGAGACTGACGCTGCTCCCGAGTACGACTACACCGCAGAGGACCCGTCCCTTTTAGCAGAGCTTCCAGGCAAGCAAAACCCCCTTGATCATCCCTATATCACCCATTCTTTCTCTCTCATGCTTGCATTAGATTTTGCTACTGTATTAGATAGGTCCTATTCTAATGTATAGCCTGCTTTGTAACCTGCTATTGTTACCTTACCTGTCTTCCTAAACTGCTTAGTATAGGTTGGTTAGTGATCCATCAGTGGCCCCTCACCCTTGTCCCGGTTGCCCCGCTTTGTTACCAGTGCCCCGATCAATATGATCGAGGGGCCGAGACCAGTACTTTAAATTACACAGTTACTTGATAAAGTCGGGTCGGCCCCGAGGGGTACCCACGAGGTATGTGGAGACGGGTTGACCGTGAGGGTACCCGCGAGATGATTACGTGGCTCGGCCGGGCATTCCTAGCTCTTGCCGTAAGTCCACGAGACGGGGCGACGGGACCATAGATCGTGGATCGTTGATTGTCATCGCGCGCTACCAACGCAACAACGGGTTTGGATATGTGATCTGAGTAGGCCTCTGGCCTTTTTGCGCTAACCACCACGCAGGAATAAGTATGGGCACTCGGCGTCGTGTGCATCAGCCGAAGCTCTTCAGACGTCAGCAGTGGAGCGGCGCGCGCCGGGTTGGACCGTGTAAGCCTGCGCTTGTATTAAGGGGGCTAGGTCTGCTCATCGGCCACGTACGCAACGTGCAGGAGTGCAAAGGGCGATGGGCTCAAGACCCCTGCGCGCTTAGGAGTTAGACTGGCGTGCTGGCCTCTCTGTTGAGCCTAGGTAGGGCTGCGACGTGTCGATCAGCCGAGGTCAGGCATGACCCGGAAAAGTGTGTCCGGCCTGAGTTAATCGAGCGTGTTGGGTAAGTTAGTGCACCCCTACAGGGAAGTATATCCATTCGAATAGCCATGTCCACGGTAACGGGCGCTCAGAAAAGTATCCTGATCTACTACTAGAACTGGATACATGGTGATGTTACTAATATGTTGGCTCCGGGATCGCTTTCTCACGAGGAGTCGAGGAAGGATCTCTGGGCGTGGTTACTACTTACTACTACTTTATTTTATGCTACTCTGCACTCTTCTAATGCTGCAAGACTCTGAAGATGCTAGTATTCGATAGGCTAGGCCATTCCCCTATTCTGGCATTTCTGCAGTTTAGTCCACAAATACAGCCCCATCCTTTGATAATGATGCATACATAGAATAGTTCTGATGTTAGTCTTGCGAGTACTTTGGATGAGTACTCACGGTTGCTTTGCTCCCCTTTTTCCCCATACCCGATTGCTGCGACCAGATGACGGGGCCCAGGAGTCAGCTGCTACCACCGACGACTACTACTACCCTACCACTGGAGCCTACTACTACGTGGAGACCACCGACGACCAGGAGTAGATAGGAGGCACCCAGGCAGGAGGCCTGCGCCTTTTCGATCAGTGTCGTTGTTTAGCTCAGCCTTCTTAAGGCAAACTTGTTTCCCTTTTATGTCTATACTCAGATATTATGTTGCTTCCGCTGACGCTTGATCGCGAGCTTATGTACTCGAGCCCTCGAGGCCCCTGGCCTGTATTATAAAGCTTGTATGACTTTTATTTGTGTTTAGAGTTGTGTTGTGATATCTTCTAGTGAGTCCTTAGGCTTGATCGTGTGCATTTGTGTGTATGATTAGTGCACGATTAAGTCGGGGGCGTCACAAGTTGGTATCAGAGCCGACTGCCTGTAGGAATCCCCCTTTCCAACTCCTTGGCCGAAGTTGAGTCTAGACTTTGAAAACCGTTTTACTAACATGGATGTGTGGCTTACGGGCCCACGTCGCCAATGGGTGGTATTAGGATCTTTTATTCCTCTTCCTTACTCTGGGACTCTGATCTCTCTTCCTTTCGGGTTAAAGATTTTACTAACTCTGACATTAGGTTCTCGTAACCACTTCCTCCCGGAGAGCCCCTTCACTCCAGATGATCGCTTGCTTCACCAGAGTATTCCGAAGATACTCCTCTATGTTCCCCGAGACCCTTGTGCCCACTGCTTTGCAATCCCTTACCACCGATAAATCCCCGTGGATAACCGCACATCCTTGCCGTTTGAGCCTTCACTCCCAGTTGCTCTTGTATCTACAAGATACCCTGAAATACTCTTCGTTGTTCTGAGAATCCTTTGTGCCTACTGCCTTGCAGCTTATATTCGCACTGCGGATAATTCCTCGCACTTACCGGGAATTCGCTCATCCCCAGTTGATCATGTGATTCCCAAAATACTTTGAAATACTATCTGATCTCCCGAGAATCCCCTGCAACCTATTGCTTTGGAAAATCTTGCCTGCCTGCGTTATGGTTAATTCCATACGTCTAGTAATCCCCGTTGACATCCTTTGCCATCGTCATTTTGAGTCCCTTGATTCAATATGCTGCGAATGCTTGCAATCATCAGTCGAATCCTAGAATCCATCCTTTCGGCTCAGACGTCATACCGGATATGAGTTGGTTCTCGGCCAATCAAATTGCCATCGATTGTGCCCCTAAGTCTATTCAACTTATCTTTTGATCAGAGCGTCTGCTTCTGATCCTTCGCTTTGGAAATCATAATTCCTTTGTATTTAAACATCGAATTATTCAGTTGATACTAATATCTGATGCTTTTGCATTCTTTCTTCTTCTGGTTGAGTACTGATGCTCACATCAGATCCTTTGTGAACCGCCAAATTCTTTGTTGAATTATTATCCGACAGTGTCCTTCATATTCAATAACTCTTATTACATCCTTGTGGTTTATGAGTCTGTACTCAACCATGTCATTCCCAGCCGATCAGCTACATAATTATCGTGCTAATCTTAACTGTGCCACCTGGTCCTCCTTCCCGGTGCACCCTTCTGACAATGGGCTAAGCCTGTGTCAAACTGTCTTCATCATATCATTTTGCTTACACCACATGAATCCGAGCGTCATATCCGTGGTTCAGTTGACCTTTAACTTCATTCCATCTGCTTTGATCATCTTACTGATCGATTGCATCCCCTTAAAACCTCTCGACAAAATGTGTCGTGATCCTCTTCAACCTTTTGACTTCTTCTGAGATGTCAATCGAATTCATGGTGAGAAATACCATCCTTGTCCCTCGATCATTTGTGTTATCATCAACAAACATCCTTGATTTTCTGCCAGCACAGACTTGGTCATGTTTTGATTATACCTTACGTTCCTTGATACTCATGAAATTGTTCCTTAGTATTCCTTGTGATCTTTAGGCCCAACCTTTGCTTGAAACACCATATTATTGCTACCTCGAAGCATAATTGTGGTATTCTGAATATCAACAAGAACATTGGAAGCACATTGCCAACTGTTTCTTGATCTATTATCCAGACACCGTTGTATGGATAACATCATGAATTCCCTTGCCCCTTTATCTAATTGGTGATGTACTTGTTGCCCTGACGTCTATATCATGCTCTGCTTTTCCTTGGAAAGAATATACACCTAATACTTGTGTATAGTCACATTTTCCTTTCCATTGGTCTATTTAATCTGATAATCACATTTTCCTTTCCTTTCGTCTGTTAAACCTTTCATGTAATCTAACTTATCTAAGCAGTGATAATTCTCTGCTTATGTAAACACTTCGGTGTACAACTCTCTCAGGAAGACCCTGTTACTATTGTTGATGACATTCCGGTAACCACCGATGGACGAGAACTTTGCCTATTGGTCCGCCTCATTGTAACAAGCAGGAAAATGGTTCTCTTCGTCCCTCGCCCTTGGTACCGACGATGTTGCCAACATAGCTGGCAGATTGTCCTCTGACATGCCTTGCCATCGTGACCGTGCAAGATGTCACCGTCTTCCCTACTCTTAATCCACACTCACCATCGTTCCACAGGAACGAAACCTGACTCTCTTCTACATCCCTGTTCCCAAAGTTATTCCTCGTGCTTGGCTTCGTATGTAATTCACGAGCCACCTTCCTAGAGATGATCTATTCTTGTATCAGATGCAACATTTTCTTCGTTGCTCTGAACCCCTTCACACTCTGTTTCGGGCATCGAACGACTGCCTATCCGCTTGAAACTCCTTGATGTACCATCTTACTTTGCTCTCGATGTTTTTCTAAGATTCAATTCGAGAAATACTTCCTACCACATTCCCTGAGTTATCTACCAGATAATTAACCTTGCAAAGGTCCGTTCTTCCGAATTTACCCCTTATCCTTCTCGTAAGTATGATGAAGATCCTGAAGGAAGAACGGCAACTTTGTCATGACGCATGATGCAAACGAAATGAAGACATCAACGCAATGGACTGACCTCTTCGAGAAGAGCAACCAAGACCGAGAAGAATCGTTAGAATTTCGTAACCTAGTCTTCCCCCCTTACTCTACCTCTTAAATCTCGGGACAAGATTTCTTGTAGTGGAGGAGATTTGTAACACCCCTGGGTAATGCACTACAGTAATCCCTCATGATTAAGCTAAGTCACCTTGTTTTGCAAAGCTTAACCATATTGGATTAATATCTCATTTCAAATTCCAATTCCAATTGAAATTCAAATATGAGGTGAAAATAAAAGTTGTCCAAATCCAGTAACTAAAATGTTCATAATATTGGGAAAAATTCATTGTGAATTATGTTCAGGAAAACAACACCACCAAAATTCCCTAGATGTCTCAAACATCTTGAAAACAGTGCCAATTCAGCATTTTAAATGCCATTTCCTTTTTGGAAAATTCATTTGAAATTATATTGCTCCCAAACCTTTTTATTCCACTGTCAAATATTGCAACATATTTAATTGGCCAGTTTGCACATTTTTCAAAAGTGCTTTGATGGCCAAACTATTTGCAAAACAAAAAGGCAGAAAAGGAAAAGCACAAAAGGGCTAAGGAAAAAAGAAAAGGGGCACTGTGCTGCCTGGGCCCTAGTCAACCGGCCGGACCAGCCCATCTAGCCTTCCCCTACCTCTCTCTGTTCACCGCGCGGGCGCTGTCGCCGCCCCCCCCCCCCTCTCCTCGCTCGACAACGGCTTGCTACAGGTGCCCGCGTCGACTACTTGGCCCCCCACGTTCCCCTGGCGAGCCCTAGTGCCATTTCCCCCTCTCCCTCGCTCTCTCCCAACTCACCCGAGCGCCGCCATGGGCACTCTCCGCAGAGCTCGCAGCCACCGAGCCCCGATCGTCGCCCCGCCGTGTCCAGCGTCTCCGCCGTCCTCGATCACGTCGCCTACACCTCGCCGTTGGAGCTCGGAGCTGCCACCGCATTGTCCATGAGCTCGTCTTCAACCTACGGGCGCCGGTGATCGCCGCCTTGATTCGCCGCCGTCAAGCCGTCCCCGAGCCCGCTTTGCTCCTCTGCAGGCTCACTGTGAGCACCGCGTCCCTCCCTCTCTCTCTCTGTGCTCTCCTCCGCGCCGGAGCTGCCGCCCCCATCGTGCCCGAGCTCTCCGCCGCGGAGCTCGTCGCCGGCGTCATTCCGTTGACCTTTTGGTCACGGGCTCGTGCCCATCGACCTCGCCGCGTCGCGTAGACCTCGCCTAGACGCTTAGTTATCTCGTGCGCGCGCTGCAACACCGTCCCCGAGCACCACCCGTAGCCGCCGCCACCCACCGTCGTTGCCGTGCCCGATTCCGGCCACCTCAGCCGCCGAGACCACCACCAATGGACGCGGCTTGGAGTGACCATTCCAGAGAGCCCAACCGCGCGCCAAACCGTCCACCGTAGCCCATTTCCGCGCTCGCCGGAGTTCGGCCGCCGCGGGAGAGCTCGCCGGAGCGTTCTCCGGTGGCCGGCGCCGACATGGCGCCCACGTGGCCTCCTCTGTGAGGCTGACAGTGGGACCCGTGGGGTCCAGTTGACTGGGTTAACCTAGTCAACTGCTGACTGGGCAGCCCAGTGTCACTGACACAGGGGCGCACACCACACTTGCAATGGAATTGCCTCCCAGGCGAGCCATTCAGCAGCACCGCAGATTTTCCAGATGAGAAGATGCATTCCATCCACGATAACCACTTCTCATTAAAACCCATTTTTCTCATGATATCCAACATGGCCGAGTGCTCCACCGTGTTAAAAGCTTTGGCAAAATCTAGTTTGAGCAAGATCACCTCTTTTCCAGAGCTTTGGCATTGGTGTATGTACTCAAAGGCCCAAGCGATGCAGTCCTGAATCGAGCGCCCTTTTAGAAAACTATACTGATTTCTATGAATAATTCTCAAAATTAGTTTCTGAAGCCTGTTAGCTAGTATCTTAGTAATAACCTTTAGGCAACAGTTAAGAAGAGTTATGGGTCTGTAGTCGTTCGCTGTTTCAGGAGAATTATTTTTTGGGATCAGAGTAATGTACCCCTCATTGATGCTCTCAATGTTCAGTTTCCCATCATAGAAATCGAAGCATAATTGATAGAAATCCTCTTTAACGATGTGCCAGCATTTCTTCAGAAATAGGCCATTAAAGTCGTCCGGACCAGGTGCTCGGTCTGCTGGCATGTTTTTAATCACCCCATCTATCTCATCTTTGGTAAAAGGGGTTGTGAGCTCCTCGAGCCCATCCACCTTCTTGATTATTTCATCTAGGTCAAACAGGATGCTCTCCTTGCTGGCATGATCAGAAACCACAGACCCATCCGAGCGTGTTAGGGTGGCTATGGAATTTCTTCTATATCTCTCTGTGGCCATGCGATGGAAGAACTTCGTGTTCTCGTCCCCAAACTGCATCACACGGACTGTTGGTAGGAGAGTAGGTTCAGAAGATGAGCTTTTAGAATTTTCCTGAAATTAGCTTCAGGGATGGACAGTGCTCTATCGTTTTCAAGCTCATCAATATTAGCTAGTACTGAGTTAGAGTTTTCTATTAGGGTACCCAGTCTAGAGATCCCTCTACTCCACTTTTTCAGATCATACCTTAGGTTTTTGAATTTACGACATAACCGAGCAGCACTAGAGGCTGCATAACATGGCTTATTCCAACTGGCCTGCACCACATCCATAAAACCTTGGTGCTGAACCCAGAAGCTTTCAAACCTGAATACCTTGCTGGCAGGGATGGCAGACTCAATTTGGACTGTGCATGGAATGTGGTCGGAAATTGGCTTTCCCTGAGGAAGAACCACGGTATTTGGGTACGTCAAAGTCCAATCAAGAGATGTAAAGAACCAGTCGATCTGTTCGAGGAGTGGATCTTGTTGCATGTTACTCCACGAAAAACGATGACCCTTGATAGGCAGTTCCACGAGCGATAGAGCACGGATGAATTCATTAAATGTAAGCATGTCCTGGGCATTACCACCAGGTTTATTTCTGTTGCTCGGGGCTCTGTAATAGTTAAAATCGCCAAGCAACAGCCAGTCCTCGCCATCCGGAATAATAAGATCAAAAAGCCAATCGGTGTAGGTTACTCTAGCCTCTCCACGGCAAGGCCCATATATATTCACCAGAGTCCAACTGGCCTCCGTTTGGGTGGATGAAAAAGTTACAGCAAGAGCAAATCATGTGAGAACAATAGAGAGCCAATGAAAATAGTGCTATTCCAAATGGTGAGCAAACCACCTGAAGCCCCATCAGAAGGTACATATAGGAACTTATCAAATCTCTTAGGGCAAACAGACTTAATAACAGACATATCACAAAAGGATAACTTAGTCTCTTGCAAACAAATAATAGCACACCCGCTAACATTAATAGAATTCTTAAGTGCAATACATTTATCATTGGAATTCATGCCGCGAATGTTCCAGCATAGGACATTCCATAATTTACTGCGAGCCATCGATCTTGCAATCACTCAGAAGTTTCATCTTCCTGAAGACTTGCTAGAAGCTTCTTTGGAGAGAGCTCTCGAGTAGGCACACCACAGGCGTTCCCCATGTGTTGTAGGACGGGGATAGGAGTGTCTTTCATCAGGTTGGACACATGAGCCTCAGATGACTCGACTGGCAGGCAGCTGACAGAGGGAACAATTCTTGGTTTGACTTTGGACTTGGTGGCTCTAACATCTTTGGGCTGGGAGACTTTAAAACCATCATATTTATTTGAACGAGTGCTCCTTCGGACATGAGAGGTGTCCAGTGGCACCAATTGCTTCCCTCTATTACATGTGTTCTTAACCTGTGCAGTGTTGAAGCTGGGAGGCATAGTTTCAGAAACTAGATAAGTTGGTTCCCTATCATTGGAAGAAGCAGGTCCTGGAAAACGAACCAGCTGCTGGGCCACCAAAATTGACTCCTGGTCCAAGGAAGAGGACATTGGCGGCAAAGTGTTTGAAAAGACTGGGCTGATTTCGAATGGGCCTTGGAACATGAGAAGCCCAGCCTCTTAAGCAATAGTCCTGTCTAAACAAAAGCCCATTTCCCAGGCAGATAACCAATTAGAGTTGAGATCCACACATTCAGGTTTAATAAACTGCAGTATAGCGCCACAGAACAGCTGAATCTGACTCCGGATAGCTGTAAAAGGATTAACTGGAAATGGTGTTCCTGGGTTTTCACGTGCAGCCATGATCTGTGGAGTGTAAATAATTTTCAACATACGCCCAATCCAAAGAAGGAGATCAGTATCCATAGGAAAAAACACCGAAGAGGAGGTACTACCAGCTCTAACAAAAGAGAGATTGCCACCTCTGACCCCATGGATAAAATTCTCAGCAGCCTCTTCCACTTCAGAATACTCAGACGGAGAAGGCACGTCCTCCGCACACGGGATTTTCTGTTTCTTAATCCAAACCTTCCCGTGTATTCTCCCTCTAGGATTTCCACGTGGCAAGTGCGTTCGATTTACATCCAAATTAAGCGAAGAAGGAGTCCTGGAATTCGGTTGAGTGATCGGAGGATCAGCGATCTTCTGTTTCCAAACAAAATAACCTTTTAACAAGGTCGGGCGACCGCAGTCATGGGCCCAATGGCCCAATCTGTTGCACACATTGCAGCGGACCTGACCCGGACAGAACCTAGACCTGTGACCGGGCTGGTTACAGATCAAACACGAACTCTTAGATTTATGGCCCATGTTGCATGAACAAGCATGCACCTTATGAACGTGACAGAAAGGCCTGATTTGCTTCTGTATCTTGCGGCAACATTGACAGTCACTTAAAATAGCCAAACATCTCTGGCAGAAATTTCCGGGGCAATCCAAAAGAACGTGACCAAATCGCAAACATGATTCACACCATTACAGGCGTTCATAAATGTAATCCTTAGACGGTACATCGGGTAATTGAGCAGCACTTTTGACATCTATATTTGAATAACCTGCCTGCAAAGATCAAGGACGTGATAGAGCTTATCCTCAGGAAAAGAGTCCCATAAATTCCGGCGAAATTGAGATCCTTGGAAAGATGGCAATTTTCTTGGGATTTCCTTAGATTGCGGAAAATGAAAGGAACCAAACTGAATATCCGTAACAAGAGGAAATTCCAACGAACCAAAAGTAATCCCGCCGGTCACCGCCGGCTGACTGAAATCCAATTCCGGTGACTGAAACAATTTAAGAATACCAATACGATTCAGTTCGGCAGTATGCAGTGTTGGTGGTGACCTAATGTAATCTTACATGTCGCAGACGAAACGGGAAAATATCTGGGATATTTTCCCGGCGTTTAGGCAGATTTTGGTATACTGAACCGGAGGGGAAGGTTCCATGTTCAGATAGATAGGAGTGATGGTCAAGCATTTTGACCACGTATTCGGATTCGTCTCGTTTTTTTGATCAACTTTCATGTAGAAAGTTTTTCGATCCGAGCTACGGTTGAATTTCTACAAATTTTCAAAGATTTAAACATTTTTCTGAAATTCTAGAATTTAAATCTAATTCGAAAATAACAGAAAAAGAAAATACTACGTCAGCATGACGTCATCATGACGTCATTGGTCAACCCAGTTGTTCCAGGTCAAACCTGACAGCTGGGTCCCACCAGTCAGTGACACAAAAATAATTAGGGGTTAATTTAAACTAATTCGGGTAATTAGCAGGTGGGGCCCCACTGTCAGCGGCTAATTAGTATTTAGGTTAATTTTAAAATCTAATTAGATTAATTAAGCGGGTGGGGCCCGCATGTCAGTGGCAGTAGCTGCCACGTCAGCGCGTTGACCACGGTCAACGTGGTCAACTGGGGCCAGGGGGCCCACTGGCAGTGACCCAGGGGTGGCCCCCAGGTGTGCCATGTAGGCGGCGGCCGGCGGCGACGAAAAACGCGGCGGCGGGCACGGGCGCTCGCCAGAAAACTGCTACGCGCGGCTGGGCTCGTTCGAACGAGTCGAACGAGCCACGTCGAATGGTGGCGGTGGCGTCGCCGGAGTCGGCCGGAATCGACGCCGGTGAGCGGCGGAGGAGGCGGCGTTCTCGGGTGGTTCTCCGCAACGGCGAATCCGGGTGCGGCAGAGCAAACTAGCGGCAACGTTGACTCCTACGGCTGCGCTGAGCTCGACTACGAGCTCGAACGCGAGCTACGGTGACGGAGGCGAGCTCTACGGCGGCGATGCGTACGGGCACGACGAATGCGGCGGCTGCAGTGCGAAAGAAAAGGGGATAAGGCGGGGATCTGGCGTGGTGCTCACCGTGGAAGCACACGGTGGCCCGTTGACGGCTTAGGAGCGGAAGACGGCGACCGAGAAGGAGGAAGACGAGGCGGGACGTCGTTGCGGTGCTCCTCGGCTCGCGCTCGTGGACGGGGTCGACATAGTCGACGACGACGAGGACGACGGGCACGATGGCGAGGCGAGGCGAGGCAGGTGGCCGCGGCGGAGCAGAGGCGAGGCGACGGCGGCGTACTGCCGAGCTCGGGGACGAGCGAGAGAGAGCGCGAGGAGAGGGGAGGAGTGGATGAGGATGGAGGGGAGGCAGAGGGGGCCAACCTTATCCCCTCGCCCGGCCGCGGGCGTCGCCGTGTCGGCCGTTCGCCGGTGCGCGCGTGCTCGGCCATGGCGCGGCTGACACGGCGAGGGAGAGAGAGAGAGGAGGGAGAAGGGGGCCGGATGGGCTCGGCCAAGTGCACTGTGCACTTAGGCCCAGCCAGTTTAGGCCGTTTTATTTTTCTTTTCTGTTTTTCTTTTACAGAAACTTTAGAAAAATAATTGAGCTACTAAAATGCATTTGCAAAAATGTGAAACTAGTCCACATAAATACTTTGCATTATTCTGCTCTACCACAAAAAGTTTGGGCAATTTTTGAATCCATTTGAATTTTTCAAAAAATGGAAATGGCATTTAAATTACTGTTTTGCACTGTAATAATTGCCCTAGCCCATTTTAGGAAAATAGGTGATATTGTTTTCCTGAACATTAATTTGTTTTGGAATTTTTGCTACAACATGAACTATTTTCCAGCAATTTTTGAGCAACTTCAAATTTCACTTTGAATTTGAATTGAATTCAGTGGAGGAATTTGAAATGAGATATTATTCCAACATGATTAAACATTGCAAATCACAGTAGCTTAGCACAATCATGATGGATCACTGTTGCTCATTACACAGGGGTGTTACAATTCTCCTCCTCTAAAAGAAATTCTTGTCCCGAGAATTCAGGAGGTATAAGGGAAAAGGTCGGGGTATTCCTCCCGAAGACGAACCTCGTGTTCCCAAGTGGCTTCATCTTCAGTATGATTTGACCACTGCACTTTAAGGAACTTGGTTGTCTTCTGGCGGGTCCGACGTTCAGCTTGATCGAGAATGCGGATCGGATGCTCCTTATAAGATAGATCATCTTGCAAATCGAGCAATTCATGATCGACTGCTCGGTGCGGAGATTCCTTGAAGCAACGATGAAGTTGCGACACATGGAAGACGTCATGGATGTGAGAGAATTGTGGCGGCTACTCCAATTTATATGCCACATGTCCACGTCTGGCGAGAATGCGGAAGGGGCCGATGTAGCGAGGAGCTAACTTGCCCTTGATTCCGAAGCGGTGAGTGCCCTTCATAGGAGTGACGCGCAGATAAGCTTGCTCACCAGGTTGATAG
This sequence comes from Elymus sibiricus, assembly GCA_039707655.1. Taxonomy (NCBI): domain Eukaryota; kingdom Viridiplantae; phylum Streptophyta; class Magnoliopsida; order Poales; family Poaceae; genus Elymus; species Elymus sibiricus. The sequence continues at coordinate 112,371,192 of CM077670.1, forward strand.
ATCGATCCCCAGTGTTTACGATCATAATTGCTCTTGTGGCGAGACTAAGCAGCTTTGAGATTTTCCCGCACAATACGGACTTGCTCTTCAGCATGTTGGATAATATCCGGACCAACGAGCGGTCGTTCCCCAGTTTCTGACTAATTCAGAGGGGTTCGACACTTACGTCCATACAATACCTCGAAGGGGGCCATTTTCAAACTTGCTTGATAGCTGTTGTTGTAAGAGAATTCAGCATACGGGAGGGATTCTTCCCACTTCTTGCCAAATGAGATAACACAAGCACGCAGCATATCTTCAAGCACTTGATTCACTCGTTCAACTTGGCCTTGGGACTGATGGTGATAGGCAGAGCTCCAGGTTATATGAGTTCCCATAGCTTCTTGGAAACTTGCCCGGAACTTAGAGGTCAAGAGGCTGCCACGGTCTAAATTGATCTCTTTCGGAATACCGTGGAGTGATACAATTCTGGAGATATATAACTTTGCTAACTGACTAGGAGTGATCGTCTCCTTGACTGGCAGAAAGTGTGCAGCTTTGGAGAGTTGGTCAATGACGACAAGAATTGCATCATGACCCTTTTGTGACCTGGGAAGACCAGTGATAAGATCCATTTGCACTTTGTCCCATTTCCATTCAGGAATAGGGAGCGGTTGCAGAATTCCAGCAGGCTTCTGATGTTCTGCTTTAACGCGACGGCAAACGTCACATTCAGCAACATATCGAGCAATATCCTGCTTCATTCTAGACCACTAGTACCTTTGTCAGAGATCACGATACATCTTGGTGCTCCCCGGATGAATAGACAGTGGAGTATCATGTGCCTCGTTCATGATTTTGTCGGTCATAAGCTCGAACCGAGGTACCACAATGCGGTCTCTGAAATACAAGGTTCCATCTTCAGCAAGCGAGAAATCCCTGTACTTTTCAAGGTGAAGATCTCTCTTCATCTGATCAACTTCAGCATCTTTTGCCTGCGCACGCTTAACAGCCTTCTCAAGATCTGGCGGTATAACAAGGGTATTAAGAGAACCCTGTGGAACAATGTGGAGGTTCAGCTTGCGCAGTTCTTCATAAAGCTGAGGTTGAGCTCGCTGAAACATAAGGTTGTTATAAAAGGACTTGCGGCTCAAGGCATCAGCCATTACATTAGCTTTGCCAGGGGTATAAGAAATACCGCAATCATAGTCCGTAATCGTTTCCAACCATCACTGTTGGCGGAGATTGAGATTCGGCTGAGTAAATAAATACTTCAGACTTTGCTGATCAGTATATATCTCACGTCGGTTACCAAGGAGGTAATGTCGCCACATCTTCAATGCATAAATCACTGCAGCAAGTTCAAGGTCATGCACCGGATAATTCTCTTCATGGGGACGCAATTGTCGCGAGGCATAAGCAATTACTCTGCATTCTTGCATCAGGACACGGCCTAATCCCTGACGAGAGGCGTCGCAATAGATCACGAAGTACTTGCGAGAATCCGGAGGAGCAAGCACTAGAGCAGAGGTCAGCTTGTCCTTGAGGGTTTGGAAACTTTCCTGACATTTATCTGTCCACTCAAACTTAACACCTTTGAGAAGCAGATTAGTCAGAGGCTTGGCAATCTTTGAGAAGTTCTCAACAAAGCGACGGCAATAACTTGCGAGTCCGAGAAAACTTCTTACTTGCTTAACATTCTTCGGAGGAGTCCAGTCAAGAATAGCCTGAACTCATTCTGGGTTGACAGCAATGCCATCCTTGGAAATCACATGTCCAAGGTAGGTCACTTCGGACAGCCAGAATTCGCACTTGGAATACTTGGCATATAATTGGTGCTCTCGAAGCTTTTCCAGAACAAGACGAAGATGTTCAGCATGTTCTTCCTTATTCTTGGAATATACCAGAATATCATCCAGATAAACCACGACGAATTTGTCTAGGTAATCCATGAAGATATAATTCATCAGGCGGGAGAACATTGCTGGAGCATTTGTCAAGCCGAATGACATGACAGTGTACTCATAAGATCCATAGCGAGTAACAAAGGCAGTCTTGGGAATATCCTCTTCACGGACACGGATCTGATGATAACCCAACCTCAAGTCGAGTTTGGAGAACACTGATGATCCAGCAAGTTGATCATACAGGTCATTGATCCGAGGAAGCGGATACATGTTCTGAATGGTGGCTTGATTGACAGGACGGTAATCTTGGACCAATCGGTTAGTACCATCTTTCTTCTTGACAAAGAGAGAAGGTGCTCCCTAGGCAGAGGAACTTGGGTGAATGAAACCCTTGCGGAGTGATTTATCGAGTTCCTCCTTAAGCTCAAGAAGTTCATGCGGAGGCATCTTGTAAGGACGCATTGCAATAGGAGTGGTGCCCGGTTTTAAGTCGATGACAAACTCAACAGCCCTAGCAGGGGGTACTCCTGGAAGTTCTTCCGGAAAGACATCCTGGAAGTCGTGAACGACTGGAACATTTTCGATCCCCTCAAGAGGAGATGCGTTCAACGCATTCAGGGTATAGATCTGAGCCTCGGCACTTTGAACGATATGAGCATGGTAGCTTACTAGCTCATCTGATGGGTGCAGAAGGTGTACGACTTTGGTGGCACAATTGATTAAGGCAGTGTGAGCCTTCAACCAATCCATCCCCAGAATGAGGTCAACTTTGGAAGACTTCAAAATAATGGGGAAAGCACGGAACTCCAACCCTTCAATATCAATGGTGACATCGGGGCTGAATAGGGAAGTTCGACATTGGCCCGCGGGAGTGTTAACCACTAACGATTGGTGTAGCTCTTCACATTTAATATCATGCATGAGTGCAAAATGTTCTGACATGAATGAATGCGATGCTCGTGAATCAAATAAAACAGATGCTGGTACTGAATTAACAAGAAGAGTACCCATCACAGTTTCTGGTTGATCTTGAGCTTCAGCCATGTTGACATGATATGCCTGCCCACGACCATATGAAGGTCTGGCATTATAGTTGCGAGGCTGATTATTGCCACGGCCATTACCACGGCTAGCAGAGGGAAGCACAAGTTGATTCTAACTCTGGGAGCAGTCTCTGGCACGGTGACCTGGATGGCCACACTTGAAGCAGAGTCCATTGTCGGGACGGGGAGCAGGAGCTCGAGGCATTGGAGCTTGAGGTCTGAACTGCCTCGGAGGTGGAGGAGGCATACGTGGTGCAACATATGATGGCCTTGGAACAGGTACAGCCGGACGGTACATGCTTTGAGGGATCCAAATATGGCGCTTCTGGGAAGACGAGCCCGAAGATGAGCCCGCTTCACGGGTGCATTTGAGAGCGTCCTTGTTATCCTTGATACCAGTCTCAACCTGTATAACCTTGTTCACCAAGGTGGCGAAGTCAGCAAAGTCGTGGACTAGGAGTGCCATCTTGATTTCAGGGTTGAGCCCTTCACGGAACTTTTCCTGCCTGCGGGCGTCAGTAGCAATGTCCTCTTCAGCATAGCGAGATGGTTTCAGAAATTCCCGCTGATAGGCTTCCACAGACTTGTTACCCTGAGTAAGGTTGCGGAACTCACGCTTCTTCCGGTTCATGACTCCTTGCGGAATGTAACGGGCACGGAAAGCAGCTTTGAACTCCACCCAGGTGATGATGGTTCCAGCAGCTAAGGTTTGCCTGTGAGTGTCCCACCATTGGGCTGCGGGACCCTTCAGGAAGTAGGAGGCGAAAGTGACATAGTTGGCAGGGGCCACGTTCGCAGACTCCATCTCGAAAGCGATGTCGCGGAGCCAGTCATCAGCATCTAGCGGCTGAACTGAGTTGCGAAAGATGGCTGGGTTCATGTGCACAAACTCTTGCAAGGTGATTGCGGTTGGCAACTGGTTGGCATTGGGGCAGGGAAACTGATCCATCAGCCCTTGCATAAACTGGCGGTGCATTTCAAACTGTTGCATCATCGCAGCCATATAGTCGGGCGGTGGTGGATTGTTGGCACCACGGCCTCGACCTGTGGGTCTAACCATCCTGCTAAAAATTCAACAGGGGGTAGTTTAGCAACGAGTATTGCAGATGTATGGAACCATTCATGAAGTAACATGCACAGCAAAAGGAAGTGCAATAGATACATCAACATAGTCAACATGACATACAGATCCATACATTGGTTCGGTTACAAGCCAGCGTTACAACAGCGAAAAGAAAAGCTAGACAACTAGGCGGCACGCAGGCACGCGGTGGAGGGATACAACAACGGGACATAGCGATATGCTACATCAACGTCGGAAAAAAAACCACTGAAGCCAGACAGCTGCAGGTGACAACGCAGGGTACCCTCGATGTAAGGATCCCGCGCTCCGTGAACACTCTGGTGCAGAACCTGGTCTCAAACTGGAAGAAGAGGACCATGTGGAGGGGTAAGACCTCCAATAGCAGGCCACTCAAGACCTGGTGGCAACTCCGTCCTGCGCGGGTAAAGAATGTACTCTGGGTGCATCCGTGCACTGACTGCTGGCAGCAACTGTGTCAGAGCGTCGTAAAGACGAGCACGCATAGCGTACAACTCGACAGCAAGAGCTCGAGCAGTGCGGTCCAGAGCCTGAGTGTACTGAACCAAAACCTGCGGGTCATAACGACACGGCATGTAAGGTGTACAAACAACAGTGTAGTATCCAGTCTCATCCCCAACAGGAGCATACGGGATGTATCTGAAAGCAGTCTCCTCCAAGCGACTGATGTGCTCTCCACGGAGACGGGCAATAGCAGTATAGGCAGCATCATGGACGGCCATATCAACAGTCACTTCAACACCATGAAAGGTTGTCGGATCGAGGAGATAGGTCTAGAGGGGGGGGTGAATAGACACTTAACCAACCAAAGTAGCAGTTTTTAGTTTCTCTTGGAACTTAGGCAGATTTTAGCACAAGTTAAGACAACTCCAATACTTTCTACACATGCATATCTAGAGATTGAGTAGCGGAAATAGTAAAGCATACAAGTGTACGGAAAGTAAAGGGGTAGAGTATGGAAGATCAAACGCAATGAAGACACGGTGGTTTTTGGCGTGGTTCCGATAGGTGGTGCTATCGTACGTCCACGTTGATGGAGACTTCAACCCACGAAGGGTAACGGCTGCGTGAGTCCACGGAGGGCTCCACCCATGAAGGGTCCACGAAGAAGCAACCTTGTCTATCCCACCATGGCTTACGTCCACGAAGGACTAGCCTCACTCGGGTAGATCTTCATGAAGTAGGTGATCTCCTTGCCCTTACAAACTTCTTGGTTCAACTCCACATCATGTCGGAGGCTCCCAAGTGACACCTAACCAATCTAGGAGACACCACTCTCCAAAAGGTAATAGACAGTGTGTTGTTGATGAACTCCTTGCTCTTGTGCTTCAAATGATAGTCTTCCCAACACTCAAACAACTCCTCACAGATTTGGCTATGGTGGAACAAGGATTTGAGTGGAAAGCTACTTGGGAAAGGCTAGAAATCAAGGTTCAAATGGTTGGAATGGAATGTCTTGATCTCAACTCATGAGTAGGTGGTTCTCTCTCAGAAAATGTATGGTGGAAGTGTAGGCATGTTCTGATGGCTCTCCTTACTGAGAAGGAGGTGGTGGAGGGGTATATATAGCCTCCACACAAAATCCAACCGTTACACACTTTTGACCCAACTCGGTGGCACCGATTCAGAGATCTCGGTGGCACCGAACTGTGTAAAAGATATGAACGTTAGGAATCTCGGTGTGACCGACTGGAACAACTCGGATGGACCGGAGTGCAATGGCTAGGGCAAACCTCGTCTCGGTGGCACCGATTGCGTCAACTCGGTAGGACCGAAGTGAAGCAATAAGGCAACAGAGAGTGGGCAAGCCATCTCGGTGAGACCGATTTGCAAAACTCGGTGGGACCGAAGTAAGTGCAAACGATTACAGAGAGTTGGCAAGGCCATCTCGGTGAGACCGAGATCCATATCGGTGGATCCGATTTGTTAGGGTTTTGGCAGTGGCTAAGTCCAGATGAACTCGGTGGCTCCGGATAGGAAATTTCGGTGGGGCCGAGTTGGAATGTAGGTTTTGGACATATTTGGATGGAGAAAGTGGTTGAGGGTTTTGGAACACTGTCACTAAGCACTTGAGCAAAAAGACCATTAAGCAACACCTCATCCCCTTTTAATAGTATTGGCTTTCCTATGGACTCAATGTGATCTTGGATCACTAAACCAAAAATGTAGAGTCTTGAGCTTTTGCCAATCCTTGTCCTTGGCATTTTGAAGGGTTCCACTTCTCCTTGTCCCTGCCATGCCATTGTTGAACTTGTCTGAAAATCACTAGATAAAAGCATTAGTCCAACAATATGTATGTTGGCATAAATTACCAAAACCACCAAGGGAGCAAATGTGCTTTCAATCTCCCCCTTTTTGGTAATTGATGACAACACACATCAAAGCTTCAAATAAAGATTTAACTGAGAATATATTAAAGCTTTGAAGGAAAACATGTAACATGTATGAGCTCCCCCTAAAGATATGCATATTGAATGATGATATCACATGGGAAATATACATGCAACATGTATCTTGGCTACATGCATCAGAGCAATATATGTGACATATAGGTGTCCACATGTCCATGATTTTCTCCTTGCAAACAATATATACGAGCAGGAGGTCATTATGTACATGGGTGTGATGCATATACTTACCTTGAAGTTCTTGATCAAGTACCTGAAGAAATACACTTGAGAAAACAAGGTTAGAAAACACAAGATAATTTCTTCAAGAAGAGACACAAGATCAACAAGAAACCAAGATTGGGATGACATGTAGAATAGAGTACCACTAGGTGAATACTTCTTTCAAACAGACATGTCCCCAAAAGAGAAAAGTAGTTGTCTCCCCTTAAAGAACTTCCTCTCCCCCTGAATCTGACATTGGATATTGGGAGCAGGTAGGGTGAGAAAACTAAAGCAACCAAAGAACAAACTAATCATGTTTCTCCCCTCTTAGAAACATGTAACATTCTCTCCTCTTGTAAGGTGCATATCTTTTGTAGTGATAAGCTTTGATGTATCCCTCTCTCCCCCTTTGACATCAATTTCCAAGAAGGGACTTCAAAGTTATTGATCAAGTGGGTTTGGTCCTTGAGAAACACAGCTAGCCAGTGAGTGGCTCTAGATGCAAATAGAGGAGAAGAATCATTGAGTAGAGCTGGAGCAGAAAAACTCAGGAAATATTTGACAGAAAACTCCTTAGAGCAGCTAAATCGGTGACACCGAGTTGAATCAATTCGGTGGAACCGAGTTTGGTGCAAAGGAACTTTTTGTCAACTCAGCTCACTAGGCAAAGGAATTCTCACAAAGATTTGCAATGAATTTGCTGTGAATCAAGCTAAATGAAAAGAAACTCTGAAAAGAAGCAAAGAAACATCTAGAGAACTTCATCTAGATGGGTCGGCGACTAGGTCACCTATGTTAGAGTATATTGACTTAGGAGTCAAGTGAGAACACTTGATCATAGGTCATACTCATCGTTAAGCTCAAAATGGGGTTGCCATTTTTCCGTTAAGCATTTCAATGTATTCACATCTTGTTGAGTTGCTTTAGCTCATGTCTTTGAGTAAAGCTTCTCTAAGATGTGAGAACTTACATTGGGTTTTGGTGGTGATGTCCATCATGTAGTTGAACTTGAAGTGGATGCTCATGAGTTGAAGTTGGGAGCTATCCTATCATTTGTAGTTCATCTTCCTACATGGGTTAGATTTGCAAGGAACACCATGTATATCCAAAATGACAAGAATGAAGCATAACTCAAATGTTGTCAAAGGATATGTTTAGGTTGTCTTGTTCCTTGTTCCACCATCAATTGTTGATACTTGGGTTTTACAAGATTGCTTATGATAGGAGTGTGATGCAATCTTGTGACATGAAGCTTGTCCAAGTACCTAAAAAAAGTTAGATACAATACAAGGGAGCAAAATGTCCAAGATATAAGATGATCATGAAGATATCATGGATTAGTCAAGAATGCTCATGCCCTTGTATGCATCCACATGAACCTCTAGTTCACGTTTGAAGCATCAATAATGTTCAACTCACTTCTCAAGTGACAAAACACTTTCTCATCAAGGGGTTTAGTAAAGATGTCCGCCAATTGTTTGTCGGTTCGAACATGTTTAAGGTCAATGTCACCTTTCTCAACATGATCTCGAATGAAATGGTGACGAACTTCAATATGCTTAGTTCGAGAATGTTGCACAGGATTGTGTGCAATTTTAATTGCACTCTCATTGTCACATAGTAATGGTACATGTCTCACATGCACACCATAGTCTTTAAGAGTTTGTGTCATCCATAGTAATTGAGCACAACATGATCCCGCGGCAATGTATTCCGCTTCGGCAGTAGATAGGGATACCAAGTTTTGTTTCTTGGAGGACCAAGACACAATAGATCTACCAAGAAATTGACATGTACCTGAAGTGGATTTTCTGTCAACCTTGTCTCCGGCATAGTCCGAATCGGAGTAGCCAACAAGATTAAAGGAAGATCCTTTGGGATACCATATGCCAAAGTTTGGTGTATGTAACAAGTATCTCACAATTCTTTTCACCGCTTTAAGGTGACACTCTTTTGGTGCCGCTTGGTATCGTGCACACATGCACACACTTAGCATAATATCGGGATGGGAGGCACATAGATATAGCAATGAACCAATCATAGATCGATAAACCTTTTGATCAACCGGTTTGCCATCCTTGGTCAAGTCAAGATGTCCACTCGTGGGCATGGGAGTTTTCATACCTTTACTCTCTTGCATGTTGAACTTCTTGAATAAGTCCTTAGTATACTTTGTCTAAGAAACAAAGGTACCTTCCCTAGTTTGCTTGATTTGCAAACCAAGAAAGAATTTGAGTTCACACATCATAGACATCTCGAAATTTTCCGACATCAACCTTCCAAACTTTTCACTAAAAGAGGGGTTAGTAGATCCAAAGATAATATCATCAACATAAATTTGGCATACAAATAATTCTCCATTAACCCTCTTAGTGAACAAAGTTGAATCAATCTTCCCAATTTCAAAACGTTTTTCAAGAAGGAACTTTGTCAAGCATTTGTACCAAGCTCTAGGGGCTTGTTTAAGACCATAAAGAGCTTTACGAAGTTTGTACACATGATTAGGTTTCTTGGGATGCTCAAAGCCGGGAGGTTGTTTAACATACACTTCCTCCTCAATTTCACCATTTAAGAAAGCACTTTAATATCCATTTGGTAAAGAGTGATATCATGGTGATTGGCATAAGCAATTAAAATGCGAATGGACTCAAGTCTTGCAACGGGGGCATAGGTCTCACCATAGTCCATACCTTCGACTTGTGTGTAACCTTGTGCTACGAGACGAGCCTTGTTGCGTACAACTTGTCCATCTTCATCTTGCTTATTCCGAAACACCCATTTGGTTCCAATGATGTTTTGCTCTTCCTTAGGCTTCTCAACCAATGTCCACACTTGGTTTCTCTCAAAGTTGTGTAGCTCCTCGTGCATTGCATTCACCCAATTGGGGTCCTTGAGAGCATCTTCCACCTTCAAAGGTTCAACACTAGAGATGAATGAGTAATGCTCACAGAAGTTAGCTAAACGAGTTTTAGAGCGAGTGATTCTCCCGAATTGGATATCTCCAAGTATTTGTTCGATGGGATGATTCTTGTCGATTCTTGCTCTGACTCGAGGTAGCTTTTGCTTGGGTTGTGGTGAGGCTTCCTCATCATCATCTTCTTCTTCTTCTTCGTTGATGTTGTCGTTGTTCGCTTGTGGAGGTGGAGAAGGAGGTTGAGGTGGATTATCTTGTTGCACTTCCTCATTCCCATCGTCTTGACGTGTTCCACTTGTGGATGCCTCCATATCAACTGGTCGTTCACCTTGATGTGAAGTTGGGGCTTCCACTTGAATAGATGAGGTACTCTCCTTTACTTCCACGGGGCAAATCTTGCCAATGGACAAGTCTTGGATTGCTTCCGATGGTTCTTGATCTCCTACATCAAGTGGCAATTGCTCGACTTGCGAGCCGTTAGTCTCATCAAACTTCACATCTACCGTCTCTTCAACTTTTCGAGTGAAGTTGTTGTAGACACGGTAAGTGTGAGAGTTCGATCCATAACCAAGTAGGAATCCTTCATGAGATTTAGGGGCAAATTTTGAACGACGATGCTTATCAAGAATGTAACATTTTGAGCCAAATACTCGAAAGTATCCAACTTGTGGTTTGTTACCGGTGAGCAGTTCATACGCCGTTTTACCAAGGAGCTTGTGAAGGTAGAGTCGATTTGTTGCATGACAAGCTGTTTCAACCGCTTCCGCCCAAAAGTGTTTTGGCGTCTTGTATTCATCAAGCATTGTTCTTGCCATCTCAATAAGAGTACGGTTCTTCCTCTCAACAACTCCATTTTGTTGAGGTGTGTACGTAGCCGAGAACTCATGTGAAATACCCTCCTCATCAAGAAAAGTGTCCACATTGGCGTTCTTCAATTCCGTTCTATTGTCACTCCGAACCTTCTTATCTTCACTTCAAATTGGTTTTGGGCCTTTCTTGCGAAGTTCTTGAAGATCTTTTGTACCTGCGATTTGTCATCAAGAAAGAACACCCACGTAAATCTGGAAAAATCATCAACAATGACCAAACCGAAAGAGTTACAACCAAGACTCTTATAGGAGTTGGGACCAAAGAGATCCATATGAAGTAGCTCGAGTGGTCTCCTTGTGGTCATAATGTTCTTCACGGGATGGCTTCCTCCAACTTGTTTTCCTGCTTGGCAAGCACTACAAAGTCGATCTTTGTAAAATACAACATCTTTCACTCCAAGAATGTGATCTCCTTTAACAAGTTTATCAAGGTTACGCATGCCAACATGTCCAAGTCTCCTATGCCATGACCAACCTTTAGAAGATTTAGCAATTAAACATGTATGAGGTTGAGCTCTCTTAGTGAAATCAACAATGTATGGATCATCTCTACGAATGCCGGTAAAGACCATATTATGATTATCTTGACGAAACACTTGGCAATCTACTTTGGTAAATAGAACATTGAAACCAAAATCGGCTAGTCTAGATATGGAAAGAAGATTGTAACCGAGAGATTCGGCAAGCATAACATTTTGTATGGAGCTATCATTGGATATGGCCACCTTACCAAGGCCAAGTACCTTATCCTTGGAATTGTCTCCAAAAGTCACATACTTGCGTGGACCATCATTTTTAGCAAGCTCACGAAACATGTCTCTATCTCCGGTCATGTGATCGGTACATCCACTATCAAGAATCCACTCTTTTCCTCCAGCCATGTAATCTCGAAGATTTGCCATAAGACTGAGATTCCTCATGGTCTTCTCAAATTCAATATCAAATTCTTCGTCCTCATCATAATAGCCATGCTCAACATCATCATCATGCGTGTGATCATCACCTAGGGCAGTAGATTCATTAGTTTCATGACCATGACAATGTTCAAGTTTGTGAATTCTAATGACTTCCATGATAATGTTGCTAATAGTTCTAGCATCTCCTTTAGCACGCATAAGATCACGAAGCTCAAACAAGCAATCATCAAAGTTAGGATCATTAGGACTCATCTTGTGAAAGGCAATAGTCTTATGAAGAATCTTATCAAGACTTTTTAAAGAGTAATCGGGATATCGCTTTTCCAAGTCATGCCATAGAGTATAAGCACATGCAAAGTTTTGCATACAACGAAGCACAACTTTAGGTAGTCCTCTAATGATAAGATTGACGGTTCTAAGATTACGAAGCATGTCAATTTCCTCTTCATGAGTAGGATGCAAGGGATCAATAGGGGGCACATAAGGATTATGAATATACTTGCTCAAGTTAAATTCATCAAAGATATCAAGCATTTCATCCTTCCAAAAGTTGTAATACTCCCCATTGAGAATAGGCACTCTACATCTAAGACTCCCCAAAGTAGACTCATCCATCTCCCTCCAATGGTGATGAAACCAAAGCAATGGAGACCAAAGCTCTGATACCAATTGTGGGAACGAGGAGATAGGTCTAGAGGGGGGGTGATAGACACTTAACCAACCAAAGTAGCATTTTTAGTTTCTCTTGGAACTTAGGCAGATTTTGGCACAAGTTAAGATAACTCCAATACTTTCTACACATGCATATCTAGAGATTGAGCAGCGGAAATAGTAAAGCATGCAAGTGTACGGAAAGTAAAGGGGTAGAGTATGGAAGATCAAATGCAATGAAGACACGGTGGTTTTTGGCGTGGTTCCGATAGGTGGTGCTATCGTACGTCCACGTTGATGGAGACTTCAACCCACGAAGGGTAACGGTTGCGCGAGTCCACGGAGGGCTCCACCCACGAAGGGTCCACGAAGAAGCAACCTTGTCTATCCCACCATGGCTTACGTCCATGAAGGACTAGCCTCACTCGGGTAGATCTTCACGAAGTAGGCGATCTCCTTGCCCTTACAAACTTCTTGGTTCAACTCCACATCATGTCAGAGGCTCCCAAGTGACACCTAACCAATCTAGGAGACACTACTCTCCAAAAGGTAATAGACGGTGTGTTGTTGATGAACTCCTTGCTCTTGTGCTTCAAATGATAGTCTTCCCAACACTCAAACAACTCCTCACAGATTTGGCTATGGTGGAAGAAGGATTTGAGTGGAAAGCAACTTGGGAAAGGCTAGAAATCAAGGTTCAAATGGTTGGAATGGAATGTCTTGATCTCAACACATGAGTAGGTGGTTCTCTCTCAGAAAATGTATGGTGGAAGTGTAGGCACGTTCTGATGGCTCTCCTTACTGAGAAGGAGGTGGTGGACGGGTATATATAGCCAGTGGCGGAGGCAGAGGAAAATTGTAGGTGTGGCGGAGTTTGTGAAGGATGAAACCATATATAATGCAACTACGCAAGAGCTCACTAGAATATTACACAAATATTACTTGTGATCAACAAGTATAAACGAAATCTGATACTGAAGTTTTCGCACTTATAATATCTTTTTTCGCGAATATGCAAGGTTGTGTATCATTTTATTGATAGGTAGCCATTCGTGTGTACGGCGACAGGAGTCGCACCCCTATAACAGCACTTATAATATCTTATTAGATGAAGATTACATGCATGAATGATCACCAACTAGTCATAAGTATTAACTAGACGGACATCAAGATGATCTACAAAACATCCAAAGGGAGAGCTGCAGGTGCCACTTGCTTTGGAAAAAATGCTTCTTAAATAAATCTGTATATAAAATCACAAGAGAAAACCGATTAATTAGTCACTGAACAATGGGAAAGCACTAGAATAGACTGAATGTGATGGTGAATTGTCGGAGATTATTTCAGTCAACGGTAAACAAAATGCTGGTATTTTGGTCGGCGGTCGCCGCCTTGCCTCGCCGGCCGACGGCCAATGCTCGCCCATCTCTTGTCTCTGCTTGCTAGCTGCTGCTATACCCATTCGTTTGTCTTGCCGCTTCCGCGCGATCACAAGTAGAGGAGCTATTACAGTCTCCTAATCGCTTGGGTTTGGGCTCAGACAGAGTGAACATTAACAGGTCATGTATGTGTGCGAGCAGTCAATAAGTCACCAGCAATCAGGCCCACGGCCAGTAGCTATCACAAGGAGCAATAAGGCCATCAAGCCGGCAAGGGCGCACCGCTCAGCTCAATGTTCAAACAAGTACCTACGTATGTACCTAGTGTTTGCATCAATTTAGGTATGGCGGACGCCAAGCCATGCCAGATTGCTGGCTTCGCCCCTGTATATAGCCTCCACACAAAGTCCAACCGTTACACACTTTTGACCCAACTTGGTACCGATTCAGAGATCTCGGTGGCACCGAACTGTGTAAAAGATATGAACATTAGGAATCTCGGTGGGACCGACTGGAACAACCCGGATGGACCGAAGTGCAATGGCTAGGGCAAACCTCGTCTCGGTGGCACCGATTGCGTCAACTCGGTAGGACCGAAGTGAAGCAATAAGGCAACAGAGAGTTAGCAAGCCATCTCGGTGAGACCGATTCGCAAAACTCTGTGGGACCGAAGTAAGTGCAAACGATTACAGAGAGTTGGCAAGGCCATCTCGGTGAGACCGAGATCCATATCGGTGGATCCGATTTGTTAGGGTTTTGGCAGTGGCTAAGTCCAGATGAACTCGGTGGCTCCGGATAGGAAATTTCGGTGGGGCCGAGTTGGAATGTAGGTTTTGGACATATTTGGATGGAGAAAGTGGTTGAGGGTTTTGGAACACTGTCACTAAGCACTTGAGCAAAAAGACCATTAAGCAATACCTCATCCCCTTTTAATAGTATTGGCTTTCCTATGGACTCAATGTGATCTTGGATCACTAAACCAAAAATGTAGAGTCTTGAGCTTTTGCCAATCCTTGTCCTTAGCATTTTGAAGGGTTCCACTTCTCCTTGTCCCTGCCATGCCATTGTTGAACTTGTCTGAAAATCACTAGATAAAAGCATTAGTCCAACAATATGTATGTTGGACTAAATTACCAAAACCACCAAGGGAGCAAATGTGCTTTCAAAGGTGTGCAACTTAGTGATGGAGATGTCCTACCGATCAAAGATGCGAACCACGGCATGGTACTGCTCCTGGTTGAACTCGTGGTAATCCTCGTAAACTGTGTACTCGGGGTACCAACGATATCCCAGCCTGGTCAGAAGATCGACCAAAATGGCCGGAAACCCAGTCGCATCAACAGCCATGGTCTGGCGTACTAGCTTTCTTGCGGGACGCATCTGAAACAAGGAGTGCAAGATGTCAAATGACAGTGTGAGAAGCATATGATAACTTGGAAAGAAAAGGTTAAACAGACCAATGGAAAGGAAAAGGTGATTATCAGATTAACCAGACCAAAGGAAAGGATTAGTTGCAGACAATCCAGCTCTTCGGGTGAATGTGATTACGAGAACCTAGTGTTAGAGTTAGCAAAATCATTTGACCCGAATAGAAAAGGATTCAGAGTCCCAGAGTAAGGAAGAGGAATAAAAGATCCTAATACCACCCATTGGCGACGTGGGCCCGTAAGCCACATAGCCATGTTAGTAAAATCGTTTTGCAAAGACTAGACTCAACTTCGGCCAAGGAGTTGGAAAGGGGGGGTTCCTACAGGCAGTCGGCTCTGATACGAACTTGTGACGCCCCCGACTTAATCGTGCACTAATCATACACACAAATGCACACGATCAAGCCTAAGGACTCACTTGAAGATATCACAACACAACTCTAAACACAAATAAAAGTCATACAAGCTTTATATTACAAGCCAGGGGCCTCGAGGGCTCGAATACATAAGCTCGATGTCATACAAGCATCAGCGGAAGCATTAGATATCTGAGTACAGACATAAGGTTAAACAGATAAGCCTTTAAGAAGGCGGGGCAAAACAAAAGCACTGGATCGAAAGGCGCAGGCCTCCTGCCTGGGTGCCTCCTATCTACTCCTGGTCGTCAGAGGGCTCCTCGTGGTAGTAGTATCCGCCAGAGGGGTAGTAGTAGTCGTAGTCGACGGCTGGGGCAGCTGGCTCCGGGGCTCCGTCATCTGGTCGCAAAAATCAGGTATGGGGAAAAGGGGAAGCAAAGCAACCGTGAGTACTCATCCAAAGTACTCAGCAAGACTTACATCAGAACTAGTCTAGTTATGCAACATTATCAAAGGAAGGCTGTATATGTGGACTTGGCTGCAGAAATGCCAGAATAGAGAGAAAAGGCCTAGCCTGTCGAAGACTAGCATCTTCAGCGTCTTGCAGTATTAGAAGAGTGCAGATTAGTACATAAATATAATAATTGCAACAGGTAGTAACCACGCCCAGAGATCCTTTCTCGACTCCCTGTGAGAAAGCGATCCCGGAGCCAATATATTTAACCCATTACTAGTTGTAGAAGATTGGGATACTTTCCGAGCGTCCTGTTACCATGGACACGGCTATTCGAATAGATATACTTCCCTGCAGGGGTGCACCATCTTACCCAACATGCTCGATTAACTCTGGCCGGCCACACTTGCTCGGGTCATGCCCGGCCTCGGTCTATCGACACGTCGTAGCCCTACCTAGGCTCAACAGAGAGGCCAGCACGCCGGTCTACATCCTAAGTGCGAAAGGGTCTTGGGCCCATCGCCCTTTGCACTCCTGCGCGTTGCGTGGGCGGCCGGGAGCAGACCTAGCCCCCTTAATACAAGCGCGGGCGTTCCCAGTCCAACCCGGCGCGCGCCGCTCAATCGCTGACGTCTGAAGAGCTTCGGCTGATACATACGACGCCGAGTACCCATATTATTCCCACATGCAGGTTAGTGCGAAAAGGCCAGAGGCCTACTCAGATTACATATCCTAACCCATTAGTGCGTTGGGAGATCGCGGTGACAAGCAGAGACTCACGATCATGTGACCCCGTCGCCCCGTCTCGTGGACCTTCGGCAAGGGCTAAGAATGCCCGGCCGTGCCACGTATTCATCTCGCGGGTACCCTCATGGTCAACCCGTCTCCACATCACTCGCGGGTACCCCTCGGGGCCGACCCAACTTTAATCAGTAACAGTAGTAAAGTTGAAGTAACCGTGTATCCAAAGCATCAAGAAGGAACCCGAGGAATCACCCTCGTTGGATTCCCACTAGATGTATCCGTTAAGGTGAATCCGGAGGAATCACCCTCGATGGCATTCACATTTGCGGGGTAGCACGACAGAAGCTTCGGCGGAGGTGGTGAAAGAGGAATCACCCTCGGTAACCCACAACCGGTTAGCTATACTACAGAGATCACATCAGAAGTGAGATAAGAGGTATCACCCTCGACACTCGATGATATCTCTGCAGAGTCGAGCAACTTAGGGGGGATGTGCGGTGATGTGCTGGTCTCAGCCCGTTCAATCACATCGATCGGGGCACAGGAACTAAAGCGGGGCAACTAGAACAGGAAGAGAGGCCACAGATGGTTTACTACCAACCTATACTAAGCATTTTGGATATCAGGCAGGTATCAATAACAGTTACAAGAACAGGCTATGCATCAGAATAGGATAAAACAAAGCAGTAGCAATTTCTAATGCAAGCAGGAGGGAGAAAGAATAGGTGATATAGGCATGCGTCAAGGGGGGTTGCTTGCCTGGAAGCTCTGTGGCAAAGGAGGGATCTTCGGGGATGTAGTCGGTCTCCGAAGCTGCGTCGGTCTCGGGGTCTACCGGATAAGAAGAGGGGAAAGAAACAATAAATAAAAGCAGATAAATGCAACACAGATGCATGGCATGGCAGTATGCAGTGTTGGTGGTGACCTAATGCAATGTTACATGTCGCAGACGAAACGGGAAAATATCTGGGATATTTTCCCGGCGTTTAGGCAGATTTCGGTATACTGAACCGGAGGGGAAGGTTCCATGTTCAGATACATAGGAGTGATGGTCAAGCATTTTGACCACGTATTTCGATTTGTCTCGTTTTTCTGATCAACTTTCATGTAGAAAGTTTTTCGATCCGAGCTACGGTTGAATTTCTACGAATTTTCAAAGATTTAAACATTTTTCTGAAATTCTAGAATTTAAATCTAATTCAAAAATAACAGAAAAAGAAAATACTACGTCAGCATGATGTCATCATGACGTCAGTGGTCAACCCAGCTGTTCCAGGTCAAACCTGACAGCTGGGTCCCACCAGTCAGTGACACAGAGATAATTAGGGGTTAATTTAAACTAATTCAGGTAATTAGTAGGTGGGGCCCCACTGTCAGCGGCTAATTAGTATTTAGGTTAATTTTAAAATCTAATTAGATTAATTAAGCGGGTGGGGCCCGCATGTCAGTGGCAGTAGCTGCCACGTCAGCGCGTTGACCACGGTCAACGTGGTCAACTGGGGCCAGGGGGCCCACTAGCAGTGACCCAGGGGTGGCCCCCAGGTGTGCCACGTAGGCGGCGGCTGATACGTCTCCAACGTATCTATAATTTTTGATTGTTCCATGCTGTTATAATATCAATCTTGGATGTTTTTATAATCATTTACAGCAATTTTATATCATTTTTGGAGACTAACCTATTAACTTAGTGCCGAGTGCCAGTTGCTGTTTTCTGCCCTGTTTTTGTTTTACAGAAAATCAATACCAAACGAAGTTCAAATGCAACAAAACATTTTGGAGATTTTTTATTGGACCAGAAGAATACTAGAAGCTTCGGGAGGAGGCCAGAAGACCCTGGTGGGGCCCACAAGCCACCGGGGCGCGCCTCGGGGGGGGGGGGCAGGCGTGCCCTGGTGCCTCATGGGGCCCACCACGCTCCGTTTGACCTAATTCCAGCACTATAAATTCCAGAAAAATCAGAAACCCTCAGGAGAGTCCACGAAATACTTTTTACGCCGCCGCAAGCTTCTGTTCCAGAGAGATCCCATCTGGGGTCCTTCTCCGGTGATCTGCCGGAGGGGGAATCGATCACGGAGGGGCTCTACATCAACCTTGCTGCCTCTCCGATGATGCGTGAGTAGTTTACCATAGACTTTCTGGTCCATAGTTAGTAGCTAGATGGCTTCTTCTCTCTTTTTGATCTTCAATACAATGTTCTCCTTGATGTTCTTGGAGATCTATCCGATGTAATCTCTTTTTGCGGTGTGTTTGTTGGGATCCGATGAATTGTGAGTTTATGATCAGATTATCCATGAAATTATTTGAGTCTTTGCTGCACTCTTTTATGCATGATTATTATAGCCTCGTATTTCTTCTCCGATCTATTGATTTGGTTTGGCCAACTGAGTTGATTTATCTTGCCATGGGAAGAGGTGCTTTGTAGTGGGTTCGATCTTGCGGTGCTCAATCCCAGTGACAGAAAGGGACATGACACGTATGTATCGTTGCTACTAAGGATAACAAGATGGGATCTATTCATTGGGTTTATTAATTCGTGAGTTTGTCTTGTCTACATCATGTCATCGTTCTTAAGGCATTACTCCGTTCTTTATCGGACTTAATACACTAGATGCATGCTGGATAGCGGTCGATGTGTGGAGTAATAGTAGTAGATGCAGGCAGGAGTCGGTCTACTAATCTTGGACGTGATGCCTATATACATGATCATTGCCTTGGATATCATCATGATTATTTGCTTTTCTATCAATTGCCCAACAGTAATTTGTCTACCCACCGTATGCTATTTTCTCGAGAGAAGCCTCTAGTGAAATCTATGGCCCCCGGGTCTATCAAAATCATATTACTAAAACCCTAAAAATATTGCTGCCATCTCTTTTTATTTATTTTATTTTGTATTTTTTTTTCAATCTATGAATCTATCACATACAATTTAATCTTGCAATTTACCGCCGAGAGATTGACAACCTCTCGTTTGCGTTGGGTGCAAGTATTTGTTGTTTGTGTGCAGGTACTGCTAACGAGGTGTTGTGTGATTCTCCTACTGGTTCGATAACCTTGGTTTCATAATTGAGGGAAATACTTATCTCTACTGTGCTGCATCATCCCTTCCTCTTCGGGGAAATACCAACGCAAGCTACAAGTAGCAGGAAAAATTTCTGGCGCCGTTGCCGGGGAGACATCATCAACATCTATCAAGTACCTTTGCACAAACTCTCATTTCCTTGCATTTACTTTATTTGCCATTTGCCTCTCGTTTTCATCTCCCCCACTTCTAAAATGTTTTTACAAAAATACAAAAATATTTTTCGTTTGCCTTTTTCTCGTTTGCTTGTTTGCTATCTTGTTTGCGTAGTCACGATGTCTTAAGAAAATACAAAATTGTGTGATTTCTCCAATACTAATAATAATGATTTTATTAGTACTCTGATTGCTCCTCCCGCCGCTAGTGCGGAGACTTGTGATATTAATGCCGCTTTGCTAAATCTTGTCATGAAAGATCAATTTCCCGGTAGTCCTAATGAAGATGCCGCATCCCATCTTAACACTTTCGTAGAATTGTGTGACATGCAAAAGAAAAAAGATGTGGATAATGATATTGTGAAATTAAAATTATTCCCGTTCTCATTACGGGATCGTGCAAAAAATTGGTTTTCATCTTTACCACGAAATAGTATCGATTCTTGGGATAGGTGTAAAGATGCTTTTATTACTAAGTATTTTCCTCTCGCGAAAATTATTTCTCTAAGAAATCAAATTATGAATTTTAAGCAACTTGATCATGAACATGTTGCCCAATCTTGGGAGAGGATGAAATTAATGATAAGAAATTGCCCTACTCATGGTTTAAATTTATGGATGATCATACAAAATTTTTATGCGAGATTGAATTTTGTCTCTAGAAATCTTTTAGATTCCGCCGCGGGTGGTACGTTTATGGAAATTACTTTGGGTGAAGCTACTAAATTGCTTGATAATATTATGGCAAATTATTCACAATGGCATACTGAAAGAACTCCTACTAGTAAAAAGGTGAATTCTATTGAAGAAATTAATACTTTGAGTGATAAAGTTGATGCGCTTATGAAATTGGTTGCTAGCAAAAATGCTCCTATTGATCCTAATGATGTGCCTTTGTCCACTTTGATTGAGCAAAATAATGATCCCGTAGATGTGAATTTTATCTCACGAAACAATTTTAATAGTAATGCTTATAGAGGTAATTTCAACACTAGACCGTTTCCTGGAAATTTCTCTAATAATTATGGCAATCCTTATGGTAATTCCTACAATAATAATAGGATACCTTCTGATCTTGAAAGTAATATTAAAGAATTTATTAATGCTCAAAAAGTTTTCAACACTACGATAGAAGAAAAATTGAGTAAACTTGATGATATGTCTAGGACCATCGATAGAATTATTCATGATGTGGAAAATCTTAAGACTAAAATTTTGCCACCAAAAATTTACATTAGTGAATCAATCAAAGCTTTATATGTCTCCATGGATGAGAGTAAGAAAAGAACCGCCATGCTAAGAGCTAAACGAGATTTTTTAGAAAAAGCAATTCCTCCTGATTTTTATCGTAGTAATGATGAGGATATTAAAATGATTGGTGTTTCATCTATTGATTCTTCGTTTAGCAAAATTAAACTTGATGAAAAGGGGACTGAAGAAGAGTCAACTTTAGCTAAAGAGCGTCCCCATAATTCGGAGGGTGAAAATCTTGATAAGAAAATTGCTAAAAGTGGGTTTGGAGAGGTAAAAACTTTAAATAGCGATGTGCCCACTCTCTTGGATTACAAAGATTTTAATTATGATAATTGTTCTTTGATTCAGTGCATTTCTTTGTTACAATCCATGTTAAATTCACCCAACGCTTATGAGCAAAACAAGGCTTTTACTAAACATATAGTAGAAGCAATGATGAAAGCGTTAGAACAAAAGCTTGAACTAGAAATTTCAATTCCTAGAAAATTATATGATGAATGGGAACCTACCATCAAAGTTAAAATTAAAAATTATGAGTGCAATGCTTTATGTGATTTGGGTGCTAGCGTTTCCACAATTCCAAAATCTCTATGTGATGTGCTAGGTTTTACCAATATAGATGAATGCTCCCTTAATTTGCATCTTGCGGATTCTACTATTAAAAAGCCTTTGGGAAGAATTAATGATGTGCTTATTCTTGCAAATAGAAATTATGTGCCCGTTGATTTTATTGTTCTTGATATTGAATGCAATTCTTCTTGCCCCATAATACTTGGTAGACCATTCTTACGAACTATAGGTGCCGTCATTGATATGAAAGAAGGGAATATAAAATTTTAGTTTCCATTAAAGAAGGGTATGGAGCATTTCCCTAGGAAAAGAATTAAAGCACCATATGAATCAATCATGAGGGCCACTTATGGAATCAACTTGAAAGATGACAATACTTGAAATTATGCATTATGCCTAGCTAGGGGCATAAAACAATAGCGCTTGTTGGGAGGCAACCCAATGAATAAAATAAATTTTTGCTATAAGTTTCTGTTATGGTGTGTTTTTACTGTCATGCTACTGGTATGATGGTGTTTTTGTGTTTTTAATTAGTGTTTGTGCCAAGTAAAGCCTTTAGGATGATTTGGAAGATAGTATAATTGATATTGTTTGAAAACAGAAAGTTTTGCGTCCAGTGCTGGAATTTTTTTTTTCTCTGGAACGTCAGAACCTTCTGAATTTTTTACACAGTATTGGTATATGAATTTTCCACATTTCCCTAATTTTTCAGAATTTTTGGAGTTACAGAAGTATTACCATAATTCAGATTTCTACAGACTATTCTGTTTTTGACAGATTCTGTTTTTGTTGCACTACTTGCTTGTTTTGATGAATCTATGGATTGTATCAGGGGGTATAAGCCATGGTGAAGTTAGAGTACAGTAGGTATAATGCAAAAATAAAATATGAATGGGTTTGCAACAGTACTTATAGTAGTGATTTGTTTTGTTATACTAACGGATCTCACGAAGGTTTTTGTTAAGTTTTGTGTGATTGAAGTTTTCAAGTTTTCGGTGAGATCACGATGGATGAAGGAATAAGGAGTAGCAAAAGCCTAAGCTTGGGGATGCCCGAGGCACCCCAAGGTAATATTCTAGGAAGACTCAAGCGTCTAAGCTGGGGATGCCCCGCAAGGCATCCCCTCTTTCTTCTACCAACCATCGGTAATTTTACTTGGAGCTATATTTTTATTCGTCACATGATATGTGTTTTGCTTGGAGCGTCTTGTATTATATGAGTCTTTGCTTTGTTTGCTTTTTAGTTTGTCACAATCATCTTTGCTGAACACACCTATCTTGAGAGAGCCACACGTTTATCATCATGATTTGTTAGAATAATCCATGTGCTTCACTTAAATTTTTTGAGCTAGGCAGTTGCTCTAGTGCTTCACTTAAATCTTTTTGAGCACGGTGGTGGTTATATTTTGAAGAAACAAACTCTCATGCTTCACTTATATTATTTTGAGAGTTGATTAAAATTTTGAAGAAATGAATTCTCATGCTTCACTTATATTATTTTGAGAATTGACAAGATTAAAATTTTGAAGAAATGAATTCTTATGCTTCACTTATATTATTTTGAGAATTGTTAAGATTGAAATTTTGAAGAAATATTTGCACTCTCATGCTTCACTTAAATCTTTTTGAGAGTTGATCTTTAGTAACGGTAATTTGCACAAGATATGAATTTGGTCCCAAAGTGATGAATATTCAAGAGGGATATAGATAAAAACTTTCATATAGATCATTGGATATGATAAGTGTGATTCCTTGCAATAGTTTTGCGATATGGAGATGATGATATGTGAGTCATGTTAGTGAGTAATTGTGATTTAGTAAAAATATTGGTGTTAAGGTTTGTGATTCCCTATGCAAGCACGTTAAGTCAATAGTTATGCAATGAAATTATATCCTACTTATGGTGCATTATTCGGTGTTAGTTATGTTCAATGCATGTTTATGACCGTTTTCGTTTTTTTGGTTGGTTGCTTCTCAATCTTTTGTTAGCCTTCATTTGTACTAAGCGGAAATACTGCTTGTGCACCCAAAATCCTTAAACCCAGTTTTGCCATATGAGTCCACTATATCTACCTATATGCGGTATCTCAATGCCGTTCCAAGTAAATTTGCGTGTGCCAACTCTATTTTTTCAAAATAATTTTTCTGTTTTGTGTGCCCGTACCGCTCATGAAGCGGCAGGGGGTGGCCAATATTTTCCATGTTAGGTGTGTTATTCTCACGATGAGTGTTTATTCACTTGTCATTGCACGAGAGTATGGTTGGTAATAGGGATGCCAAGTCCCGCATGAAATGAAATTAATAACAACAAAATTCCTTGGAAAGTGATGGTATGGAGGGCACCCGTGGATACGGCTAGCCATGGAATGTGAAAGAAATGGTGGAAAGGAAATGAACTTTACTTTCTGTTTGGGAACCACCTATGATGTGTCTAGCATGGAAAATATTGGAAATTCTCGGTCATTTTTGTTGACAGGAAAAGCATGCCTCTCAAAATATATTTTTTATCTCTTTAATTTCAGCTTTGAGCTCTCGCACATTTGACAAATCTCTGCTTCCCTCTGCGAAGGGTGATAACCCACAAGTATAGGGGATCGCAACAGTTTTCGAGGGTAGAGTATTCAACCCAAATTTATTGATTCGACACAAGGGGAGCCAAAGAATATTCGCAAGTATTAGCAGTTGAGTTGTCAATTCAACCACACCTGGAGACTAAATATTTGCAGCAGAGTGATCAGTAGCATAGTAGTATGATAGTTTGATAGCAGTAGCAATAATAGTAACGGTAGCAGTAACGGTAACAGCAGTAGCAGTAGTAATTGTAACAGCAGCAACAACAGTAGTAACTTAGCAAGATTCAACATATGAAAAGCTCGTAGGCATTGGATCGGTGATATTCGTTGGATAACATTCATCATGTAACAGTTATAACCTAGGGCGTCACAGAACTAGTTCCAATTCATCAATGTAATGTAGGCATGTATTCCGTATATAGTCATACATGCTTGCGATAAGAACTTGCATGACATCTTTTGTCCTACCCTCCCGTGGCAGCGGGGTCCATAAGGAAACTAAGGGATATTAAGGCCTCCTTTTAATAGAGAACCGGAACAAAGCATTAACACTTAGTGAATACATGAACTCCTCAAACTACGGCAATCACCGGAAAGAATCCCAATTATTGTCACCTTGGGGTATGCGGATCATAACACATAGCAGGTGCATACAACTTGCAAGATCGGATCAAGAACACAAATATATTGATGAAAACATAAAGGGTTTAGATCTGGAATCATGGCACTCGGGCCCTAGTGACAAGCATTAAGCATAGCAAAGTCATAGCAACATCAATCTCAGAACATAGTGGGTACTAGGGATCAAGCCCTAACAAAACTAACTCGATTACATGATAAATCTCATCCAACTCATCACCGTCCAGCAAGCCTACGAAGGAATTACTCACTCCCGGCGGTGAGCATCATGAAATTGGTGATGAAGGATGGTTGATGATGACGATGCCGGAAGATCCCCCTCTCCGGAGCCCTGAACGGACTCCAGATCTGGCCTCCCGATGAAGAACAGGAGGTGGCGGCGGCTCCGTATCGTGAAACGCAATAAAACTTCCTCTCTTATTTTTTTCTCTGGAAAACTGAATTTATAGCGTTGGAGATAGGTCAAACGGAGCCACGTGGGCCCCACGAGGTACTAGGGCGTGCCCTGGTGCCTCGTGGGCACTGGGTGGCCCCCCTCCAGTAGTTCTTGATGCCAATATTTTTTATATATTCAATAAAAAATCTCCAGAAAGTTTCATCCAATTCCAAGAACTTTGATTTTCTGCACAAAAACAACATCATGGCAATTCTGCTGAAAACAGCGTCAGTCCGGGTTAGTTCCATTCGAATCATGCACATTAGGGGCCAAAACAAGAGCAAAAGTGTTTGGAAAAGTAGATACGACGGAGACGTATCAAAGGGCCTATCTATTTACTTTTATGCAATTTTTATTTTATTTGAGTCTCCATCTTCTCTTACAAAAGCACCAACTAGGGAGCACTATTGTCATACTTGTGCATTGGATGTAGCTAATATTCGAGTGTATTTCATGAATGGATCAATGATAGAGCATAATGGGCTAGGGATAACTTTCTTTAGCGTTGATATTTTGAAAGACATGGTTGCTTGTTAGTATGCTTGAGTATCTATGTTTTCATGTCAAATTATAGACTATTGCTTTGAATCATATAAGTCCAATGTCCATGCTACAAAAGAAAATAATATGTGATGAATATGTTAGGCAGCATTCCACATCAAAAATTCTGTTTTTATCATTTACCTACTCGAGGACGAGCAGGAATTAAGCTTGGGGATGCTGATACGTCTCCAACATATCTATAATTTTTTATTGCTCCATGCTGTTATAATATCAATCTTGGATGTTTTTATAATCATTTACAGCAATTTTATATCATTTTTGGAGACTAACCTATTAACTTAGTGCCCAGTGCCAGTTGCTGTTTTCTGCCCTATTTTTGTTTTACAGAAAATCAATACCAAACGAAGTCCAAATGCAACGAAACTTTTTGGAGATTTTTTATTGGACCAGAAGAATACTATAATCTTCGGGAGGAGGCCAGAAGACCCTGGTGGGGCCCACGAGCCACCAGGACCCGCCTGGGGGGGGCAGGCGCGCCCTGGTGCCTCGTGGGGCCCACCAAGCTCCGTTTGACCTAATTCCAGCACTATAAATTCTAGAAAAATTAGAAACCCTCAGGAGAGTCCACGAAATACTTTTTACGCCGCCGCAAGCTTCTGTTCCAGAGAGATCCCATCTGGGGTCCTTCTCCGGTGATCTGCCGGAGGGGGAATCGATCACGGAGGGGCTCTACATCAACCTTGCTGCCTCTCCGATGATGCGTGAGTAGTTTACCACAGACCTTCGGGTCCATAGTTAGTATCTAGATGGCTTCTTCTCTCTTTTTGATCTTCAATACAATGTTCTCCTTGATGTTCTTGGAGATCTATCCGATGTAATCTCTTTTTGCGGTGTGTTTGTTGGGATCCGATGAATTGTGAGTTTATGATCAGATTATCCATGAAATTATTTGAGTCTTTGCTGCACTCTTTTATGCATGATTATTATAGCCTCGTATTTCTTCTCCGATTTATTGATTTGGTTTGGCCAACTGAGTTGATTTATCTTGCCATGGGAAGAGGTGCTTTGTAGTGGGTTCGATCTTGCGGTGCTCAATCCCAGTGACAGAAAGGGACATGACACGTATGTATCGTTGCTACTAAGGATAACAAGATGGGATCTATTCATTGGGTTTATTAATTCGTGAGTTTGTCTTGTCTATATCATGTCATCGTTCTTAAGGCATTACTCCGTTCTTTATCGGACTTAATACACTAGATGCATGCTGGATAGAGGTCGATGTGTAGAGTAATAGTAGTAGATGCAGGCAGGAGTCGGTCTACTAATCTTGGACGTGATGCCTATATACATGATCATTGCCTTGGATATCGTCATGATTATTTGCTTTTCTATCAATTGCCCAACAGTAATTTGTCTACCCACCGTATGCTATTTTCTCGAGAGAAGCCTCTAGTGAAATCTATGACCCCCGGGTCTATCAAAATCATATTACTAAAACCCTAAAAATATTGCTGCCATCTCTTTTTATTTATTTTATTTTGTATTTTTGTTTCAATCTATCAATCTATCACATATAATTTAATCTTGCAATTTACCGCCGAGAGATTGACAACCTCTCGTTTGCGTTGGGTGCAAGGGTTTGTTGTTTGTGTGCAGGTACTGCTAACGAGGTGTTGTGTGATTCTCCTACTGGTTCGATAACCTTGGTTTCATAATTGACGGAAATACTTATCTCTACTGTGCTGCATCATCCCTTCCTCTTCGGGGAAATACCAACGCAAGCTACAAGTAGCAGCGGCCGCCGGCACGCCGGTGGCGACGAAAAACGCGGCGGCGCGCATGGGCGCTCGCCGGAAAACCGCTACGCGCGGCCGTTTCGCGCGCAGCTGGGCTCATTCGAACGAGTCGAATGAGCCGCGTCGAATGGTGGCGGTGGCGTCGCCGGAGTCGGCCGGAATCGACGCCGGCGAGCGGCGGAGGCGGCGGCGTTCTCGGGTGGTTCTCGGCAACAGCGAATCCGGGCGCGGCAGAGCGAACTAGCTGCAGCGTTCGACTCCTACGTCTGCGCTGAGCTCGACTACGAGCTCGAACGCGAGCTACGGTGACGGCGGCCACGGCGGCGTGCTCTACGGCGGCGATGCGTACGGGCACGACGAATGC
The DNA here is from genome assembly GCA_039707655.1 of Elymus sibiricus. Classification (NCBI taxonomy): domain Eukaryota; kingdom Viridiplantae; phylum Streptophyta; class Magnoliopsida; order Poales; family Poaceae; genus Elymus; species Elymus sibiricus. The sequence goes on from CM077670.1 coordinate 112,398,918, forward strand.
GGCGGCTGCGGTGCGAAAGAAAAGGGGAGAAGGCGGGGATCCGGCGTGGTGCTCACCGTGGAGGCACACGGTGGCCCGTTTACGGCTTAGGAGCGGAAGACGGCGGCGAATCGACGGGGAGGAAGACGGCGACCGAGGAGGAAGAAGACGAGGCGGGACGGCGTTGCGGTGCTCCTCGGCTCGCGCTCGTGGACGGGGTCGACGTAGTCGACGACGGCGAGGACGACGGGCACGATGGCGAGGCGAGGCGAGGCAGGTGGCCGCGGTGGAGCAGAGGCGCGGCGACGGCGGCGTACTGCCGAGCTCGGGGACGAGCGAGAGAGAGCGCGGGGAGAGGGGAGGAGTGGATGAGGATGGAGGGGAGGCCGAGGGGGCGAACCTTATCCCCTCGCCCGGCCGCGGGCGTCGCCGTGTCGGCCGTTCGCCGGTGCGTGCGCGCTCGGCCATGGCGCGGCTGACACGGCGAGGGAGAGAGAGAGAGGAGGGAGAAGGGGGGCGGATGGGCTGGGCCAAGTGCACTGTGCACTTAGGCCCAGCCGGTTTAGGCCGTTTTATTTTTCTTTTCTGTTTTTCTTTTACAGAAACTTTAGAAAAATAATTGAGCTGCTAAAATGCATTTGCAAAAATGTGAAACTAGTCCACATAAATACTTTGCATTATTCTGCTCTGCCACAAAAAGTTTGGGCAATTTTTGAATCCATTTGAATTTTTCAAAAAATGAAAATGGCATTTAAATTACTGTTTTGCACTGTAATAATTGCCCTAGCCCATTTTAGGAAAATAGGTGATGTTGTTTTCCTGAACATTAATTTGTTTTGGAATTTTTGCTACAACATGAACTATTTTTCAGCAATTTTTGAGGAACTTCAAATTTCACTTTGAATTTGAATTGAATTCAGTGGAGGAATTTGAAATGAGATATTATTCCAACATGATTAAACATTGCAAATCACAGTAGCTTAGCACAATTATGATGGATCACTGTTGCTCATTACACAGGGTTGTTACAATTGACTTCTAGCGCCATCGCTGTGTTCAGGTGGGCCTTGTCTCATTCATAATTTTATAATGAGGTGGCATACTTACATATTAAGATAAATAAGTTAGTGAAGATCACTCTCTTTAGGTATATATAGGAACAAGTCTGGCCGGACTTCATGCTCACACCTTTGATAAGAAGAGGTCCAAGAAACTCTGTTGTTTATCGAACCATGCTTACCCTACCCTTAATCATTCTTTCCTCGCGTTGGATACATCACACGACAACACCGCAGACCACCCCATTCTATCGGCTGTTTGTCTTACACCACTGCGCAACATTGTATCTTCCAAGGCTCTAGTCTCTCACTCGTGAGCGATTGCACGCGGCCATCTCGGTCGATCCAACACACCGCCCATAGGAAGACCAAGACAAGATGTTGTTGCCTGTAGTAATGACAAATGCGAAAGTCCTCTTTTGCATGCGTGAACTCATGATGAACAGTAAAATTCGAAAATAAAACATAAAAACTGATTTATTTATTTTAGCAAACTTTGATAATTGTTTCGAGTGCTTGCAAAGTTTCATTATGGAATGACATTCATGGAAGTCGTGGGAAGAAAAATAGCACTCCAAAATGCTTTCGAAAATACTAGCATTTTTGGAGCATTGATTTGGTTTTTTGGTTCACGGCTTCCATGATTGTTATTTCACGATGACACTTTAAAATCACTCAAAATATTTGCCACAAAAGAATCAGTTTTTTTTTTAGACTTTACTGTTCACTCAATCTCATTTGAACTCGAGCTAAGAAACATCACTTCCTGACAAATGCTGCTTTTCGTTGTTTCCGGCATCTAAATGGGAGAATAAAAACTTGTTATAGAACGAGATGCTTGTCTTTGCGTTTCCTTTTTATGAAACATTTTGTGTGGTGATAGATACTCCCTCTATATGACGATAAAGGGTTTCTCCCGCTTTATATTATAAAGCAACCACCCGATACAACAAACTCGCTGAGGCCGCAGCACAACGAAGCCCAAAGGAAAAACGAGAGAGAAAGAAAAAAGAAAACAAATGACGACACCGGCAGAACAACGAAACGAAGATGACCGGCAACCGTTGCGCCCTCCGGAGATGTTCCACCACGCTCCTAGACTCCGAAGCGTCATGTACCGAGCAACACCTTCAAGAAGGAAAGCGACGGCGACGCCACTGCTGCCCGGACTAGTCCTAGGGTTTTCCCCGGTACGCGGAGGGTAGTGTGGAAGGGGTATACCCGACGCCCTTCAGGAAGGAAGGGCGGCGCCCGTAGGCGTCACCGCGTCGGTGACGGACACACCGCCAGGGATTTCTCCCGACCCAAGACAACCACCACCACCCCGGACGCTCCATCGAGCTCCACCCAGCCTGCCGCCCACCAGCATGTGCACCACAGTCTTGGAGTCATCCTCGTCGTCGCACTGAGGTCACCGACACGAGGCCAAGAGGAAGAAGAAGAGGACACCGGAGTCGGGGGTAGCAGTACCGCAGCCGCGCGGGAGGGAACATCCTCCGCCGCCACAGCGGCAACCGACCGGACGCGTCAACCGGGGCAAACCAGGCCCCTACTGGCCGGCCGGGCCAAAACAGGCCCGCGAAGCCCCGTCGCCGCGCTGCAGCACGCCGGCTGACAGCACCGCCACCGCCCGGAGACCGCTGACACCCAACCTCCACCACTAGGGAGCGTCGTTGCCGCGCGAAGGACTGCCGGCCCGCAGCAACCCAGATGGGGCCCAAAGGGCCCAGATCTGGGCCGCGCGGGCGCCGCCGGCCATGGCCGCACCACCACGTCGCCCCGCAGGCAACGGCTGCGCCGCAGCACCGGAGAGCCCTCGGCCAGCCCGCGCCGAGCCGCAGCCGCCCTAGGAGCACCGCCGCCGGGAGGGATAGAGCCCCGCCTTCGTCTCCAAGCGTGCGGGGAAGAGAAGTCCGCCGCCGCCGGCGCCACCCGGGCTGCGCCGGTGGCCGCTGCCGGCGGCGGCAAAGGGGGGGGGAGGAGGGAGGGGTGGCCTAGGCGGGGGAACGAAGTGGCGGCGCTCTGTCGCAGCGGGGGGCGACGGGAGCGTGGGGGGAGGAGGAAGGGGTCCGTCCCACAGTTGGTACTCCCTATATCAAAATATAGTGTCAAAAAAACGTCTTATATTTTGATACAGAGGAAGTATTAAACTGCCAATCGTGACAGCGAATTTTTGTTGTACTTGTTCCAACTGAGCACGGCTTAAAAATTATATACAAGGCAGCCGAAAGAGCAAAGAAAATGGTTTTCATTCTCCACCGCCCTCCTCCTCACAGCAAGTGGCTGGCCCGCCCCGTTGGACGACGATGGATGGCAGACAGTATTTCCCTGCCGGCAACGCCACGTCTTGTGGCCGTCCCATTTTCCGTTATATGATCAAAAAAAAAAAAAAACAAGACCAACCCGGGCTAGACTAGCTTGTTGGCATTTTTTTATAGAAAAAAACTCCGTGAGCACCAAGCGCTCGAGCCGAGACTCGAACACTGATGGGCTGGCTGCGAACTCCCGCGCCTTGCCAACTGAGCTGCGCTCCGTTCTCTTCCGTTATACTCCCTCCGTTCCAAAATATAGTGTGCCCGCGCTTTCCGAGGTTCAACTTTAATCATAAATTTAACCAACGAGACCGACTGCGGCGGGAGCAAAAATTTCACTGGTATAATTTTTGCTCCCGTCGCAGTCGGTCTCTTTGGTTAAATTTACGGTCAAAGTTGAAGCACGGAAACCGAGGACGCGCTATATTTTGGAACGGAGGGAGTATGATCCATACATAGATTGCCGAGTGATCAAGAAACCTATAGTCATTAGCCTGCCACTCGCAAGCCGAGTGCTCTCTCTATTCACAGTTGGCAGCGAGGGATTATGTACTTTGATTAGTATTTTATTTACGTTACACACATGATGATATCATGATTTTATTAGGCCCATTGTACTTCATAGTGATTAAAGTTGTTTAGGCCTAGTTTAAAAAACCGGACCGGACCGGCGATCGAACCGGGAAAAACCGGAACCGGCGGCCTCAGCGGTTTTTTAAGCTAATAAGACCGTTCTGCAATCAGACCGGAAAACCGGTCGAACTGGCCGGTTTTCTGGAAAACCGGTGAAAAACCGGGCCATTGAACCGGGAAAAACCAGAAATATGTTTTAATAGAAATTGGGAGAAGTGAGATTTGATCCCAGGTCGTGTGAGTAGTACGCGGGGCCTGCCCACGGCCCAATAACCAACTCGGTTGTGCTACTTTGTTGTCCACTACATGAAAATAATTTTATTTGACCATTGTTTCACACTATATTAGCACATATATTACTCAACATATATTATTTTATTGCTTAAAAAGCCGACAATCGAACCGGTGAACCGGCGGTCCAACCGTCAAAAACCTGAACCGACAACCTTTTCGGTTCGATTTCCGGTTCGGTTTTTTAAACTATGTGTTTAGGTGATCGGACCATGTGGTTTCCAAAGGGGCTTGTCTTTTGAACTTGGGTGAGCACAACCTGAGGAGGATGAGCTGCTTCAAAATACAGTGCTCCTTCCGTCCCATAATGTAAGATGTTTTTTGACACTAAAAAACGTCTTACATTATGAGACGGAGGGAGTACATTATAAGGCTTCACTTCATTAAATTAAAACAACCACCCCAGATCCTCCCAGTCCTCGCCGCTAGTCAATGCAGTGATGATGGACATGGAGTCATGGACCACACTCACCTGCACACAGTATAGTATAGTCCCTAATTTCAGTTTCAAACCCAGACATCTCACCTGGCTAATTGCTGGATGAAGTACTACTGTACTAGTACCAGTCCTACTACATCATTAACCCACAGTTAACCACAGGCACAAAATCTGCCTACCAACAACCAACCAAACAAACATTCCAAAAAGTTCTCTTGATACAAGTACCATAGCATGATAATCAGTTGTCCCATCTGCTGTTCTGATGCTACTACAGGCAATGGCGGCACTACTAATGTGATTTTTACTCTTAACATTGAGTCTAACAATGCAGAATCCAAGAGTGAGTTAGCTTAATAACCATCCACTCCAGTAAGTGGTAGTAGTAGTAGTAAAGTACAGCAAAGGGGGGTCAGTACAGTAAACAAACCAACAAAACAAAACCAAACAAAGACACTGCCTGTGGCTGGCGATGAAACAAATGTGTGAGCTGTCCTATGCAGTGGGCTGGTGCAGGTGACAGCGAAGATTCCCGTGCACAATGCCAGTGTTTGCGCCACCAGCTTCCAAAGCTGCCGACCACACCGGACCAGGGGCCAACCTACCAGCCCCATTCTTCAGTACGTACATCCTTGGAGACCCCATTTGAAACTTACGAACCTCACAGGGAATGATTCGAGTTTCCGGGGCAAAATCTCACAATAGGAAACAACAAGGCAATTTCCTGGGAAAATCGGGCCAAATTTTCGGGTTCATAGCTGGCCGTGGCCCTGGCCCTCTCCGAGACATGGATGCTGTCGCTTTGGGTTCTGGTTTGTACAGCTACAGCCAAAGAAAAAGGCATGGCCACGCAACAAGGGCAACAAGCCCCAGAACATTCTGCCATCATCCGGTGTGTGTGAGCGAGCGGCCAGGCTTGTGCTTGTTTCTTGCCTCTATTCCATTCGTTTCAGCTGGCTGGCATAAGTTGGCAGGATCTACAAGGATCAGAGTGCCACTCACATGCGTGCAGGGCTAACCCTGTAGTACAAAATTGATTACATTTGCTTCTAAGTGCAGGCAAGTGCTACCAGCTTAGCACTATCATTATACTACCCCGTGCTGCTTCTGCAGAACACTTCAGCACCACACTCACCACTTGAAAGGATATTATGGTTTTTAATATCTAGTCTGGAAAAATTTCAACTTCAGGACCACGTTCTTAGAACAAATAATAGCTTCAAGAATGTGCCCATCTTGTTTGAAATTTTCACGTGACAGAAACGTTTAAACACTAAAGCATGAGCTGCAAAGTAACAGCTATTCTAAGCCTCCTAATGCTTATTTGATATGCAACATGGAAATGATCAGCTTATACCATATCCAGCATGGAAATGATCAGATGAACGTGCACCCATGACTGACAGAGCAAAGAACAATGCAAGCCTAAAAGAGCACAGCATGCTCCAAAAGGTTGGACCAGAGGCAGGCTGTCGAATTATAGATTGCTCATGACCTCCACCCAAGGGACTTTGTAACAAGTATCTCCACCTGAGTTTCGACTTTCGGTCAAGTACCTCTGTTAAATTACCTTGTCAATTGTTAAAGTGTGAGAAACAGAGGACAGTTCCATGACCAGCCTAGGTAAAGGTGATGAACAATACTAAAGACAGGAAATTATGCAACAGACTTGAAACTAAATTATTCAAATGTAAATGCACCTTTCTTTCGCCGTCCATCGTCTAATGCCTCATGGACAACACTATGCTGGAAAAATAATACCCTAAAGTCCTACCTAACTTTGAAACAGCAGACTGGCCCTGAATCATACCAATGAATATATTTTTTCTCTCATTTTGTTAGCAGAGAATTATCAAATCATCTGCTCTATCTTCAGTTTGATGTTTGATCACACTTACACCAATTAAACATTCTTTTGCTATTTTATAAAGCTGCATTCAAGCCATTCTTACCCAACTCAGCATGAAAGAAACTAAAATTGTTAATGACAAACAATAACAGTGACACCCTGGTAAGTTCGAGAGTTTAATCTTACTTTGGAAACAAGTCATAAGGTTTGATCATCAAGAAAGTACATTTAGAAATGCGAACATCTCTAAGAAGACAAAAGGAAAGTTCTCATTGCACACAGACTGAATGTTAAATCACAAGGTTCGATCATCAATCAGGTACAGCTAGAAATGCGAACATTTCTCAGAAGACAAAGGAAAGTTCTCACTGCACACAGACTGCATGTTAATTGTTAAATCACAAGGTTCAATCATCAAGAAGGTACAGATAGAAATGAGAACCTTTCTGAGAAGAAAAAGGAAAGTTCTCACTGCATACAGAATGCATGTTAAAACAAGCAACAATGAAATCTAAATAAGCAGATTAGTTACCAAACCAAACTAAATGAGTAAAAACATTTACATTGTATTAAACATGTGTCCAAACATGAGAAGCTAAAAGGCACCAAAATGGAATTGAATTGGAGCCTGTATGAAGTTCACTGGAACAGCACAATGTCATGTGCAATGAACATTACCTGCGTTATTGCCAGGCCCATTTTCCTTTTGAATACATCAATGAAAAAAGAATCGAAGGATTCCAAATCTGGCATGATAAATATCTCTTCTCCATTGCTTGCTTGCATATGAACCGAACAAGGAACATGGTGACTATGAACATCAACAGTAACCATTGCAGAACAATTCAAGTTCTAATAAGAACCGCCAAAAGAATTTGCTACCCGCAAGGAGCAGCAGCTGAACCCTAAACCTAGCAATTCACAGCACCCTCACTGATATGGAATGCTTTCTGCTTCAACCGACCGGTGGACAATTCCACATCTCAGGGCATCATCATAGAGCATTGCTGCTGTTGCCTGAATTCTGCAGAACACCAAAAATCAACTACGCAACATACTCACTCTCAATCACAGGTTTTGTTCGCGTTCCCAACGCTACAGGCGCTTGCGACCGCCCAACTTGCGCCATGCGCAAAGTCTCCCCGACCTCTGCATTTCGTTCCATCACCTCCATCTTCTTTTCCCTTTTATATCTGACGAAACATACCAGAAGCAAAGCCAACAGCCCCAATGCAATGACGCCCCCAACAACGCCGACAGCAATCTTCCATGCGTCCGAACTACCCTTATCACTACCACCATCAGTCGGTATTGGTGGGGCAATTGCGCCTGAAGGCCCTGGAGCAGGAGCAACCTCACTGGAGTTCACCGCTATGGAGAAGTGCCCTCGGCGATACGTTGCACACACGTTGTTTGCCTCCAAGCCCCGGAACTGTGGCACGCCATCCAAATCAAACCACACACACTGCGGCGCTGGACTGCCTGGCGGCACCGCCCTCACATTGCTGAAATTCACAGAAATCGGGCTCCCTGACGCGACGATGCTCAGCTCGGACAACGCCACTGCTGACAAGTTGGCAGCGTCATAGACCAGCAGCCCGAGAATGGGCGAGAGGTAGGTGTACCCGGGGAGCGGGTAGTACTTCTCCGAGAGCTCGCCCAGGCTGTGGTACACGAGCACCACCCTCTCGACGTACGGCTGCACGATGACGCCAGGGGGGATGCTAAACTCGAAGTAGTCGGAGAAGCCTTTCCTCCGTAGGCTGCCGCTGCGCAGGCGGAGCCCGGACACCGCGACGCCGGCGAGGTCCGCAGGCACGGTGCCGTTGTAGACAATGCCGGTGTGAGGCCGGACGAAGGCCCGGTACGCGTAGTCCTGCAGCATTGCGTCCAGGGCCCTCGCCGGCGACGGCGACTGCGCCGCCACCGGAGAAGAACCCAAGAACAACAGCTGGAGGAGGCAGACGCAGATCAAGAAATCCATCCCGGCACACCTCCGCCGCAAGGATCCAAGAAGGGAACAGCCGGAGCCCAGCAAGAGTCAGGATCCCCTCCTCATCTGCACACGAGGACCTCCTCCTCCACCCCTCAACCCGGAGAAACAAGAACGAGATTTGGAGCGGGGGAGAACGGGCATGCGCGCCCCGGAGGCCGGCGCGGGCGAGCTAGCAGATCCAAAGAAGCAGCTGGGCTGAGCAGAGCAGCCACAATGGCGAGGGAAGTTATGCGCGCGTCCAGAGTCCAAACAGGTGGCAGGCAATTTCGGCAAGAAACCAGGAGGCGGCCGGGAAAGGAAGGGAGCAAGGACTGGATGGCAAGAATCAGGAGGAGAGGAGGAGCGGCGGGATCAATCCGGGCCGGGGACGCCGGAGTCCACAGAAATCCGCGCGCGTGTGCCCCCACGGGCGGATGATTGCGACGGCGGGGTTTGGGGATTCGGCAGCGGGGGTGGGGAGAGAGAGAGTGAGGGGAGACAGAGATTTTAGGAAGAGAGAGACAGGAAGGAGAGAGCGAAGGTTTTAATGGGGACGCATTTTTTCAGGGGCTCGGAGCCTCGGATGGAAATAAATTTCCCCCTGGTTTTTCCCGCAATAAAATACGCGGGCTCACAGTTGGCACGTCCGCCCCTGCGAAGTTACCGGCCTGCCCCTGGACAGCTGGGCGGCGTGGCCGCGTGGGCTTCTGCTGCTTCTACTCGCTGGAGAGTAGGGTCCAGCTGTGAGGGGTTCGTTTGTAGATGGGAGATCCTAGGGGGCTTTTCTGTAAAATGGCAGTACTGCTGACTGACCTGTGGGACCGGGCGTGCCAGCTCGAGCGTCCGGCGGAGAACACCTTTGTTCCCAACGTTTGGATGCTCCTGTCCTGAGAGAGATGATTTGCAAGGTGGGGTCTTTTTGTAAAGCCCTATGTTTGTAGGTCGCTGAAGTGTGGGACCCCTGAGCTGAAGCCCACCGGCAGTTAGAGTGATTGCTAAACTTTTGTGGAGTCCTTTGCCAACGACTGGATTCGATAATTGGTTATCACTAGTAGAATGCCCGTGTGTTGCTACGGGCCTTTTAATTTTTGTTCTGATTGCATACATATACCTATATTGTTGTGTATAACTCGGTGAATTTTTAGCTCCTTCCAACAACATCGCATCGACACCCTTGTCGAAGGATTCTTTTTGAACATAATACATCTCCATCTCTCTCATACTATGCAAAAATAACCATATATAAAAAATACACCTTTTGTATTATCATGTGTAACAAATATATAAAGAAGAACAATTATTTGTATGCATCCCTTCTAATAGGGTAAGACTCGATTAGTTTTCAGTCCGTTCATCATAAAGCTTTGTCAATCGACATTTTTAAAGCATCATCTGAAGCCATCAGTTTTTATCTCTAATTTACAAAAGTGAATATATAAACACATAGTAAATTTAAAAAATAAGACAGGCCCGCATACATTAAATATTCATTGGTCTGCTCGCTTCGTGCAGGTGACCATTTCAGTTGGAGTGAGTGGCATCGCGTTTTTAGTAGAGTTAGTCGCATCCCAATTTTAGTAAACTGTAGGCTCACCTGTAAATCACTTGTTGATAACTATTCTCCGGAAATGACTTGCTAGAGTACGTGATATTTTTATTATATAAAAAAGTATATGACATTTATCTCACAGCAAACAGTTGTTTTTACCTAAAAAAGCAAAAAGTCGCTCATTTTCTTCTCATCTTAGAATAAAAACATATCACTCTCTGACTCTCACTACACAGTACAACACTCACTCAGATCTCATCCTCCCGGCCTGCTCTCCTCGCCACGGTGTCGTCGCTGCCATCTCTCCCCGCCACGGGTCTCAGTGTGGCCTTCCCTCGACGCCACGTCATTCAGCCCACACCTTCCCTCACCGCCATATCTCCTTCCCTCCACGGCATCCCAGGCCGATTCCTAATGCCAAGGAATGCACACCGTCGTAGCTGAGGGCGGCCACCACAGTGCGTTTTTGCTGTCATGATATACGAAATGATATATATATATATATATATATATATATATATATATATATATATATATATATATATATATATATATATATATATATATATGATGCAATCCTTTCGCCTCTTTTTTTCGAGGGGGATTTTTTTATTATTTGCCACAACTTTTTTTGCACTTTGACAATTTGCCACCGGTTAGATTGCAATCGATTCATTGCCACTGGTTACATGGAACTTTGCTATTTTGCCCTCTGTCGTGTGGGTCCCATGAGAAATGTCCAAAGTACCCCTTATCCCTGGATTGACCACGAAGTGGGAGGTCTCGGCCGCTCGCATCGTTCCCCTTCCTCTCGCCTGCACGAACTGAAGGAGACGGCGGCGATGGCGAATTGCGCTCGTTGCTCTGGACGGCGACAGCCCTGGTGGACTCAGCGGCGGCGGCTGGATCCCGACGAGGAAGGTGAGGCCCTCTCTCCCGCCCATAGGGTTACGCGACTGGGGCTCGTCCTCGTCCGCCGGAGTGCGCGCGAGGAACGCTACCGCCGCTGGCTCTGTGTTGCTTCTGCTGCTGGCTCTTCGTTGTTGCTGCTGCTGCAGCACGGGCTAGTCCTTCGAGCAGCAGCAGGAGCAGCACGTTGAGACGGGGAGCAGCGGCGGCCGGCAGGAGCAGCACGTTGAGACACCGGGAGTAGCAGTGCGATGGCGGCGGGGCAACAGAGCGGTGACGGCTGTGTTAGGAGTGAGCATGGGCAGAGTTCATCCCGATTTGGGGAGCAGGTTGCGTGTTTTAGTCAAACATGTAAAAGGGCAAAGTTGTCCTCTGTTTTGTGCACTTAAGTTGTTTTTCCTTTGCAAAGATTATTTTTGTGTAATCTAAGGGGTGGCACCTGATCAATTACAATGTAATCTGTGGCAAAATATCAAAGCCCAAAGTAAACGGTGGCAAATAATCAAATCCCCCTTTTTCTGAAATAACTATTGTCGAGGTATGTGCCCATCAGTTGCCACAAGAACAAACATTATGGAGGCAATAAGAGGAGCATACATGGACAAATCCTGAAGAAAATCAAATAAACGAAAGAAGATTATGTTTTGGTTATGAAGCATAGACAAGGTCATCCACGAGGTGCCCTGCGCCGCCTCGCTCCCCGTGGCAACTGTCGGTTAGGCAACCGCAAGCTAGCAGATCGTGGAGCCCATGTGGGTTAACTCCCTCACTTCCTTGTTCACATTATCCTTTTACTCACCCCTCTGCATCAAGCGCCGGTGGCAATAGTGGCAGCAGAGCGGCCGCTGGATTCTTGCCTCATCTGACGCACAATGAGATGGTCGCGACCGAATTTGCTTGGCCTTGACACCCAGGATTAGCAGGCTGTCATCAACTTCCTCACTGAGGTGCCATCTGATGCACAACAACCTAATCAATATTTCTTGTGTTGATGGAGTTTGACAAGTCTTTGAAGGGAGTACGCTCATTGGACCTTGTCGGAGAATTCATCTGCATGAAACCAAAAAAAAATCTTAGGAAAGATAGCCAATCGATGAGTGTGCACGCTTCATGGCAACTTCAAGAGAACAAAGAAACATATAGTCAACAAGCTATTGTAGAGCGGTGATATCACAAATGTAAATTGGTAAAAAAAAGTTAGCTTTGGCAAAGGTAGCTTAGGATAGAACAAATGTGGCCACCTTTTCCCGGTTCTGCTAAATGCCCGTGCGTTGCGACGGAACAATAAACTCAGAAATAGTCGCTGATTTAGTACAAAAGTGTACTAAATCAACGACATTTAGTTTGGGACAGAGAGAGTATTTATCATCATTACTCAATATATAGTGTTTATCACATTTGTTCTTTGTATCAATGCACACGTAAGGAAACTCTCTCTCTCTCTCTCTCTCTCTCTCTCTTCAAATGTTCTTTTTTGTTTTCTTCCAAATCATGCATAGTGATAATTAAATTATATTTATCATAGTCCACCATTAAATTATATTTATCATAGTCCACCATAACAAAGAAACATGAATGAGAGCTCTTAAGTTGGGCAGAAATACGCAACAACAGTATGTTTAGAAGGAAATGTGCATTGGTTATCTCAACAAAACTCAACAAGTTTCAGCACTACTATGTTTTGTTTTTAACCATAATAATATTCTTTGGCCAAAAGGTCTATACTTCACAATATAAGCATCAATTTAGAGAAAAACCGAATGTCATGTGTTGCATATTACATTAGCATGTCAACTGAGCTTTACCTCCAGCAACACAGGAAATGACATGAATTAACAACATATGTACGAAGCATCAAACCTCCATCAACCAAATGTAAACTACAGTCTAGCATATCAACATCATATGCCCCCAAAACATTTAAAAGCAAGTAAAATTAATTTTGGGTGTATGATCTAATTACTTGAGATCCTCCAGAATGATTCAGTACGTAACCAAGCCCATGCCTAGTTTGATAAATCTTCTATAGTTTCTTATCCCGGTTGACCATGCCTGCCTTGCAACTCTGAATCTTCAACTACAACAACAATCAAAGCTTTGTCCTAAAAAAATCCAGTAACTACTACAGAAATATCAGATGATGAGGTGCATAACCACTAACTACACAATAAGAAGCAGACCAAAGAAAGCCACCTAGGAGTATGGCTGGATGAACACCTCGTTTCACTAGAGCTGGTGTTCAGAACTTGATGAACGGAGACACCACAATGCAGGTCGCAACTTGAAAGAATTGTCTTATGGTTTTCACATGTTAAGCAAGCATACCAGAGGCATGGCTTACCTTGAACGCATCTATGTCAGTTTTGTCAGCTTAGTCCAGGCGGTTAAAGCAAAAATTCCATAGCTTTCACCTTGTTCCAGTCAATGAGAGGGCGGCCTTCGAGAACCTGGCAGCTACACGCAGACAAATTTTTTTGTAGTCCTACGAAGCGATAAACAAAGATAAGATGAGTGTCCAACATAAGTTGTTTAAAGAAATGTTTCCGATAGAAAACTGAAAGGAAATCTTAGATGTAGACTCACATGTCGTGCGACGTTTCGGTAAAATGCACACACACACACAAAACTTGTTGTGTTCCATCCTTGCACCGTCAATGTCCTTTATACTCTCACTAAGATTTTTGAACACCTGGTCTACCACCAAGGTGAGCAACCTGAACCATATGGTGTAACCTGGTTCTTTTTTAACCTTTATACATTGATACATACCTCAGCGATTATATATTGGAAGACATTGACCTCTTTATCCTGTGAGGGAAATTGTGTATTTGACCACTGGCTCCTCCTTTCCCCCAGAACCACCTCGTCCCCTTCCCTCCCGTTACTTTGCAAATCCACAGCCGCAGTCGCAGTATACCCACCTCGCTAGCATGTTCCACCGGTCATGTCCTCAGCGACCGCCGTCCCGACCAACCTCTTGCAGCCTCATCCGTCGCCCCTTTCCAAGAAGCCATGGTACCGGCGACCGGTCGTGGCCCAGTCGGCATCATTCCTAAGCCACTCCGCCATATACTACCACCACCACCACCCCCCCCCCCCACCATCACCACCAACCGGACCCCAATCCGAACACCAACCCCAAGCGTCGTGTGTAGACACCATCAGTTGGGTATCTCATGGATTCCTGCAAGCATGCAAGCAAGGATTAATGTAAGATTACCGATGGACATAATGTAGTGAAACGAAGCAGTATTCAACTCAAAATCGTTAGCCAACAAATTCCCTGTACCAAGCGATACGGTTTCTCAGGCTCAGACTTGCTTTCCCCAGGGTGTGTGGCGGTTGAGACACCAACTTGTTAGAGGAAGGCCATCGTCACTGCAAGAAGACGGAGCTAGTCGTGGCTCCTCCTTTTGGCTTCTCTGGCCGGTGGCGCCAGAATACGATCAAGAGCGTTATACCAGCAGGAGCATTCATCTCGTCCTCCAAAAAACAAAGCAAATATTTATATACAGATTACAGAGATACAAAACCAAGCTTGGAGTAACTTTTAGAACACATGCATGAACGATGAACAAAAAATAAAATAACCTGCTGCAGTAGAAGTAGAACGTTGTTGTCACCCTCAAATGTAGATTGGACATCAGATTCAGTTTTGAAAACTCAGTCTTCAAACCTTGGCCACCACAAGCCTCACGACACTACTGATAAAAGTGAAAGAAAATCCACTGAGAACCACTGATCCAAGTGTAGAAAAAGATATACTCAATTATTTTAACATTTTCACAATACCTGAAATGTGGTCATATTCTGCCAGGTTAGTGTAGCTTCCAGAGCACTCGAGTAAACGTGTATCGCTTAACTAATTTAAGGTGTTCTCTTCACGTTCAAATTTTCCTGAATGCATAAAGGTTATATAAGTAATGTCCTTTCCCCCATAACCACCTCGTCCCCTTCCCTCCCGTTACTTTGCAAATCCACAACCGCAGTCGCAGTATACCCACCTCGCTAGCATGTTCCACCGGTCATGTCCTCAGCGACCGCCGTCCCGACCAACCTCTTGCAGCCTCATCCGTCGCCCCTTTCCAAGAAGCCATGGTACCAGCGACCGGTCGCGGCCCAGTCGGCATCATTCCTAAGCCACTCCGCCATATACCACCACCACCCCCCCACCACCACCATCACCACCAACCGGACCCCAATCCGAACACCAACCCCAAGCGTCGTGTGTAGACACCATCAGTTGGGTGTCTCATGGATTCCTGCAAGCATGCAAGCAAGGATTAATGTAAGATTACTGATGGACATAATGTAGTGAAACGAAGCAGTATTCAACTCAAAATCATTAGCCAACAAATTCCCTGTACCAAGCGATACGGTTTCTCAGGCTCACACTTGCTTTCCCCAGGGTGTGTGGCGGTTGAGACACCAAACTTGTTAGAGGAAGGCCATCGTCACTGCGAGAAGACGGAGCTAGTCGCGGCTCCTCCTTTTGGCTTCTCTGGCCGGTGGCGCCAGAATACGATCAAGAGGGTTATACCAGCAGGAGCATTCACCTCGTCCTCCAAAAACAAAGCCAATATTTATATACAGATTACAGAGATACAAAACCAAGCTTGGAGTAACTTTTAGAACACATGCATGAACGATGAACAAAAAGTAAAATAACCTGCTGCAGTAGAAGTAGAACGTTGTTGTCACCCTCAAATGTAGACTGGACATCAGATTCAGCTTTGAAAACTCAGTCTTCAAACCTTGGCCACCACAAGCCTCACGACACTACTGATAAAAGTGAAAGAAAATCCACTGAGAACCACTGATCCAAGCGTAGAAAAAGATATACTCAATTATTTTAACATTTTCACAATACCTGAATTGTGGTCATATTCTGCCAGGTTAGTGTAGCTTCCAGAGCACTCGAGTAAACGTGTATCGTTTAACTAATTTAAGGTGTTCTCTTCACGTTCATATTTTCCTGAATGCATAAAGGTTATATAAGTAATGTTCTGGCTGAAATTGCACTTCTCCTATTGGCTTCACCTACATATTTTTTTGAGAAAGTTCTTTCCCATTTTCTCTCCTCTCTAATTTTGTTTTGATATATTATGCTGCAAATTTCTTGATTATTCTTTGCTGCAAAATGTCAGGCTCACTTAGTAGAGATGACACCACATGATTTGGGAAAACCTACTTATAGTGGTATTTAATCAATCTGCTTTGTTTCTTCTATGGATTTATGGCATGAAGAATCAATATGAGAAAATAGATATAACTAAATCCCATGATTTCTTCGGCAAGTGAATGTTTACAAACTGCAATTCACATGTATAGGACATCATGAGACAATGTTATACTTAAGAGTTTAATACCTAGTACATAGATCACGCCAAGGATCTGACAAATATTACTGGCGAAGGGCAGAAGGTGCTCATGAAAATCCAGCGTGATTGCTCAAGCAGTTCTTATCTATACAAAATTTAATTTATACATGTGCTAGGAGGATCGATGCACCAGCGCGAGTGCTGAGGCAACAACAATGCAGTAGGTAAGAAATGGTGTGATGTGCTTAGTGAATTTTTACCGATGGGAGAGGCTCTGCTCTGTGCTACTACAACCATGATCACACAGTACTGTAACCTGAATTCCCCTGCATTAATATGACGAAAACCAAATTTTGTACAATGGCCTACTAAATACAGTTGTTTTCGTTCAAATGCAGGTCCATTGATTGACGACAGGGAAGTTGCGCGAACCTGAAGAAAGTGCGTCTGCCCGTGGTCGAATTGCGGGGAGGTTGTGGAGTTTGGTGCGTCCGTCCAGAGCAGGGGACGTGCAGGCCAGCGTGTCAGCGTCCCGGCGTGGAAGGCGGACTCGTTTGGCCGGCATGGAGCATGCATGGAGTTCGACCCAGCCGGCGGCCCGCAGCTGGCAGTGGGCTAGGCAGACCGGCGCGCGGCGGTTGGTGACGTCGGCCGCTGACGAGACTCACCGGCTGTGTGAGTGGCCATGGCGAGGACCTCGACCAATCGGCTGGCAAGCCCGTCGAGCTTGGGGATGTGGGGCTTCCTCCGGCGGCGGTTGGCGAGATCCATGACGTCCTGGGAAGGGAGAGGAGCGGCTCTAACAACAGAAGATCCACAGAGGCTCGGGAAGGGAGAGGAAGGGCTCCAGCAGCGCGAGATCCATGGCGACTTGGGGAGGGAGAGGAGGAACAACGTGGATGTGACTGGCTGCCGCCGCCGCTCCGCCCAGGGCGTGGAAACCCTTGCGTCCTGGGAAGGGAGAGGAGCGGCTCTAACAACAGAAGATCCACGGAGGCTCGGGAAGGGAGAGGAAGGGCTCCAGCAGCGCGAGATCCATGGCGACTTGGGGAGGGAGAGGAGGAACAACGTGGATGTGACTGGCTGCCGCCGCCGCTCCGCCCAGGGCGTGGAAACCCTTGCGGGCAGGTGGCTGGGCGGACGAGCGGGCGCAGTTAGGTCGCAGCTGGTTTTTTTTCTTTCGGTGGCGAGGCGAAAATAAACCAGTCAAAGAGGATGGTGGAGGTGAGACGAAAAAAAACCAGACGAAAGTGGGGGACGAAAATAAACTGGTGAGGCAATCCCACCAACTGAGACATTAGGAGTAGAAGATCGTGCTATAACGGTATTAACGGATCTACGGGCGCTCATGTGGAATGTAGAAATTTCACAAATCACAATATACCATCAGATTTCTTCGTTAGAGACGGTGTGGGAGGATTGCGGTGCAGGGATGGTTTGCGACGCCGAAGAAGATGGCCCGGACGAGGCGGGATTCGCGACTTCATCGGGGTGGCAACAGTCGACTCATACTATAACTGTTTAAGGGTATTTTTTGTAAAGTTCAGCGATTTGAGATGGAATGTAAAACCTCTATATGTCGGTCGAAAAAGAAAGAACAAGTGTTCTCTTTGAGCTGACGGACTTTTGAACCAATTCTCTTTACAGAGAACTTCTCTATTTAAGGATGAGTAGATTTTGCCTCAGCCGAGACGCTCTGTTCTACACCATTTTATTATTTTCTCAAACTGACAATATAGCCCCATATGTCACGACGACGTCATAGCTGGCTAGGCAGACAAGCCAGACAGTGTCCACTAAGGATGTACCCAATATGATGCACCCCCTAGTCATACATGTTCATTGACACAACTTTATATAATTCGACTGGAATTGATGAAATTTGACATGACTTTGTATGCCCCTAAATAATGCACGTTCAAGTTGTCAACCCAGTCGGTTGTGGTGTCATTGTAGAGTAGAGTAAAGCTTGTCATTGTGTCACCGATAAGTGGTATTTCTAAATGTAATTTTAAAAGTCATGATTTTTATTGAATAGTCGAGGGGATATACAGACAAATATTTTCATATATATATTTATACGAGGAATTGCAGGCTCTTACAAGATTAATTCAAATGAACCGGAGCACACGTGAATTGCAGTAAACAGACAGCCACAAAAACATATGTGCACCCCTGCCTTCGCCCCCAACACACACACAATAGAGACACCCCAGCAAAGTCCCCAATGAGGAGCGCCTTCACTTCCCTGAGGTAGCACAACTACACAAGTACGTCATCAAAAATCAATGCATAGCCTAGACATTGTGGACCCTATCCTCACACACCACAAGCGAACCAGTGCAAAGTCCGAGACAAAAACCAATGGGAGGCGCAAATGCACGAGAAGCACCAGTACCGTAGATGGAAAGCTCCGATCAATTCAAACCAAACCATGACAACTTTGATACTATCGACGTAACCGAAGGGCAACGAGCAACTAGGCCAAACTACGACACTACAGACCCCAAATGGATAGTCAAAGGGCGACAAACAACCGATACACAACCAGAGGAGGGGATTTACTCTTGAAAGAATTACACCATCAAAATCTTACGAACCACATTTTTACACCAGGAGTTTGTATGATTTCTGGTAAGGGGACATATATTTTATGTTTTGCATGTATCTTTTCTATCTAGATTCCAGCAAAACTCTTGTCCTAAAGAACCATGTCCATCAATTCTTGTACTGACTCCGTTTGGGTTTGTAAGCCGGGCATGGGTTTTTAGTTATTCAATTCTGACTAGGGAACATGCATTATATTTACAAAAATATATATCTTTAGATTCTCGTCAAATGAAGTTTCTAAACATATAATTTTCGTGTCATATTATGCATATTTTTTTAGTTGGCACATTATGCATGTTTTAATAGTCAAATCAAAGACTTAAAAACATGTGCCTGATTTATAAACTCAAACAAAGGGAGTATATTAATTTCTATCCAGTTCACAAAGTCATGGCATTCTAACATACTTTTTTCTATTTTAATGTTTTGAGAATTCTATAATCCAAAAGGCTCATAAACAATCTGTTGGCCTCCCCAAAAAGAATGTGCTAAACATTGGAGGAGACAAAACGGAACAAACTCGGAGACCTAGTGAGCCAAGGAAGGATATCCGTGTGAGTTCACCGGTCTTGAAGAGAAATGCCGATTAGTAGCGGCGAATAAATTACTCCCTCCAATTCGAATTAATTGACGCAACCTCTAGACAATATCCGTTTTACATTGTATGGATGTTGCGTCAATTAATTTGGATCAGGCGAACCAACCTGTGGTTGGATGGTTAGGTGGACAGTGGTATCCCCAGCCCACGAGGATTCAAGTCCTGGTGCTGGCATTTATCCTGGATTTATTTCAGAATTTCCGGCGACACACGTTCAATGGGAGGAGACGTTCATAGGGGTGAAAATTAATTTGGATCAGTGGGAGTAACATATTTAGCATGTTGTAAACTAATATCACGATAAATATTTTGGAACGGAGATAGTACATGTTATGATATTTTCAGGTGTCTTGCATGCATTATGGATGTACTAAGCCGTTTGCTTCTTACACACGTACAACCACAGCCCACATAAGACATCTAATCCAGCGACCATGAGGCATTCCTAATGTTTTTCCTTTCCTAGGTGTTTTGTTTTGCGGAGGAGGCACTCTGTCTGTTTATAATGACGAGATGATGTTTTGCCCATGACGCAATCGAGTCGGTGATATATTGGGGGCAACTTGTATAGGATCACTGCCTTAGATGTGATCATGCGATCTGATCAACAGGACCATTCGATGGAAATCTTGTGGTACAGAACGACTAAGGTGGAGAAATGCTAAACATTTTCATAAGTACCCCCCACATATCCAATATTGCAGCCCGAGCCCCCCCCCCCCCCCCCCCCTTACCCGTCGTCCCACGTTTCCAGTTCAAACCTCTCTGTCACCATCTCAGGCGTTGGCTGCCACCGGCGGCGAGCACCACCCCTATTCTCCCTGATGTGATGTGCGCTGCCGACCAATGGTGGTGCTATGTTGGGGGCGCTGCCCCCAGCCTTTGAAGAAAAAATATTTAGGGAGGCTTAGATTAGACTTTTTTTAGCATTTGGCCCCCCCAAACACTGAAGATTTTTGTTTCGCCCCCCCCCCCCCCCCCCCCCAAGTGATTTTCGGCTAGCTCCGCCACTGCTGCCGACCTCGCCGAAGCAACTGCCCGGCTCAAGGATGCGTCGCCTCCGTCTCCGGCCACGTCGGGGTCCGCAGCCGCCATCTCGTTCTCCTCCACCGCATGCAGCGTCACGTCTTCCTCCAAGAAACAGTGAAGTCCCGGGACCTGCCTCCATTGGATACAGCGGCCACAACACCTTGGCCGCAAGATATGTTTGTTTCCCCAGTGTTCATCTTTTTTCAGAGAGTACTCTGTTTCACATCACTCCCTCCGTTCTTTAATTTAGACAAAAAAATCTTTTTCTGTGAAACTTTCTTGTTCGTGGACATGCATCTGCTCTTGAATATGTAGGCAACCAAACTTCCTTTTTGTTGAGATGTATATTGTGCATGTGTATTTTTTGTACAACAAGCCCACCTCCTTCCTTGTATAGTTGAGGACGTGGCTACCCTATGTACTTATATATACGTGCATATGCACCCGATCAATATATCGTGAGTTGCACCTATTCTCTACATGGTATCAGCCTCTCTTCGATCCTCTCCCTAACCCTAGTCGCGCCGCGCCGCCGTTGCTCCCTAGCCGCCGCCGCTACTCCTCAACCGCTGCGCCGCCGTTACCGGCTCGCCAAGCCGCCGCCGCAGCCTTCTCTCTCCCTTCCCCACCCGCAACGCACTACCTGCCTAAACCCTAGCCGCCGCACGCCTCCACCACGCCACCATCGCCGCCATGTCCTACTCCGACCTCTCCCACGGCTCGAATCCCTTCGCCTCCTCCTCCGGTTCGTCCGGTTCCATCCCTGATCTGGCCTACATCCGCGACGTGCCTATCGAGCGCCGCGTCCCGATCACGCTCTCTCACAAAGAGGCGAATTTATATGCGTGGAAGACGTACTTCAATCTCCTCTTCCGTGAGTATAATCTCCGGGATCACATCGATGGCACCGTGATACGTCCCAAATGTATCTACTTTTTTAAACACTTTTGCTCTGGTTTTGGACTCTAATTTGCATGATTTGAATGGAACTAACCCGGACTGACGCTGTTTTCAGCAGAATTGCCATGGTGTTATTTTTGTGCAGAAATAAAAGTTCTCGGATGGACCTGAAAATTTACGGAGAATTATTTCAAAATACATAAAAAATACTGGCGAAAAGAACCACCAGAGGGGGGCCCACCAGACGCCACAAGCCTGGGGGGCGCGGCCACCCCCAGGGCGCGCCTGGCAGGCTTGTGGCCCCCTATCAACTCCGTTTGCCCTACCTCCAGTGCTATAAGTACCTATTCATGGAGAAAAAAATCAAAGAGAAAGAATCATCGCGTTTTACGATACGGAGCCGCCGCCACCTCCTGTTCTTCATCGGGAGGGCTGATCTGGAGTCCGTTCGGGGCTCCGGAGAGGGGGATTCGACGCTGTCATCATCATCAACCATCCTCCATCACCAATTTCATGATGCTCACCGCCGTGTGTGAGTAATTTCTTCGTAGGCTTGCTGGACGGTAATGGGTTGGATGAGATTTACCATGTAATCGAGTCAATTTGTTAGGGCTTTGATCCCTAGTATCCACTATGTTCTGAGATTGATGTTGCTATGACTTTGCTATGCTTAATGCTTGTCACTAGGGCCCGAGTGCCATGATTTCAGATCTGAACCTTTATGTTTTCATGAATATATTTGAGTTCTTGATCCTATCTTGCAAGTTATACGCACCTATTACGTGTCATGATCCGCATACCCCAAGGTGACAATAATTGAGATTCTTTCCGGTGATTGCCGTAGTTTGAGGAGTTCATGTATTCACCATGTGTTAATGCTTTGTTTCGGTTCTCTATTAAAAGAAGGCCTTAGTATCCCTTAGATTTCCTTATGGACCCCGCTGCCACGGGAGGGTAGGACAAAAGATGTTATGCAAGTTCTTACTATAAGCACATATGACTATATACGGAATACATGCCTACATTACATTGATGAATTGGAGCTATTGTGTATCGCCCTAGGTTGTGACTGTTACATGATGAATGTCATCCAACACAATTATCCATCACCGATCCAATGCCTACGCTTTTCGCATATTGATCTTTGCTAAGTTACTCTTGTTACTGCTACTGTTACAATCACTACAAAACTGCTACTGTTACTGTTACTGTTACTATTGCTGCTGAAACTATCATACTACTGTGCTACTAAACACTTTGCTGCAGATATTTAGTTCTCCAGGTGTGGTTGAATTGACAACTCAACTGCTAATACTCACAAATATTCTTTGGCTCCCCTTGTGTCGAATCAATAAATCTGGGTGAAATACTACCCGCGAAAACTGTTGCGATCCCCTATACTTGTGGGTTATCACACCGCCGACTTGCTCACCATGAGTCGCGACGCCGATTGGATGGCAATCGATGCTACCATCATCCGGTGGCTCTTCCTCACCGTGTCGAAGGACATCTTCCACACCGTCGTTCGTGATGGGGATGATGCCTCCATGGTGTGGAACAAGATTGTCGGCCTCTTCACCGATAACAAGCTCCAACGGGTCGTTTTCTTACAGCAGGAATTTTTTGGTTGTCACCAAAACGACTCCTCTGTTGACGCCTACTGCATGCGCCACAAGACCCTCTCCGACGAGCTGAACGATATCGGCTTCAAGGTTGGGGACGAGCTCCTCCTCTCCACCCTCACCGCCGACCTCAACGAGGATCTCGGCAACGCCGCCTCCAACCTCACCCTCATGGCTAACCCTACCTACGAGCGGGCAGTGGCGTATCTTCGTCTCGAGGAGCGACGGCTGAAGAATCTCCGTTCCCGCGCCGTCCACACTGCCCTTGCCGCTGGCTACTCGCGCGGCGGCCCTGCTCCTTGCCAGACTGCACCCGCCGGCTCCTATGGGGCCCCGCTCACGCCGCCCCGACCTCCGGCGCCCGCCGCCCCGACTGGCGCCTACGGAGTCCCCTACCAGCCACGGCCTCCGACGCCCGTGGCGCCTCCTCCCCAGCAGCCACAGCAGCAGCGACAGCGCCGACGTGGCTGCGGGGGCGGTCAGCAGCGCACCAACCCCGGTGCTCAAGGGCACCCACAGCGCGCCGGCCCCCAGTACCCGACGCCGCCATGGAGTGGCGGCCATAACCCCTGGACCGGGGTGGTGCACGCCTACACCATGCCCGTCCCCCGTGCTCCAGTTAACCGTAAGGCCATCAGGCCTTCTTCGCCGCACCGCAGCCGGGCCCGGTGGCGCCTCCGCCGTCTCACTACCCCGCTGCCCCGTTTGGCTATGGAGGGCCGAACCCTAGCGGCGGGATGACGGGCTACCCTGGCTACCCAGCTCCTCCGGCCGCACCGGTCCCTGACCCGGCCCTGCTCGCCACGCTCCAGTCCACGCCACAGCCTGGTTCCTATCCCGGCGGTAGGGACTGGTTCATGGACACCGATGCATCTTCGCATATGGCCGCTTATCCGGGTAACCTTTCTTCCACGTCTCCCGTTCATACCTCCTCTCGTTTCATCGTCGGTAATGGTGCCGGCCTCCCTATTTCTCATATCGGTTCCACTAACTTTCCTTCTACTTCTAGACCATTGTTTCTCAATAATGTTCTTGTGTCTCCTGAACTTATTCAAAATTTAGTCTGTGTTTGTAAACTTTCTTGTGATAATTCTGTAAATGTGGAATTTGACGAAGTTGGTTTTTCTGTTAAGGACGCCCTTACCCGGATGGTTCTTCACCGCTGTGACAGCCCCGGCGACATGTACCCCGTCCAGCCACCATCGTCATCACATGCTGGACCTCTCGCTCTTTCTGCCGGCGTCGATCTTTGGCATGCGCGCCTTGATCATCCCAGCTCCACTGCACTTCGTCAAATAATGAAGGATTTTTCTTTTACATGTAATAAAACGGATGCTCACTCTTGTCAAGCATGCCGTCTAGGCAAACATGTTAGGCTACCTTTTAGCTCTTCATCCACAGTTGCGTCGTTTCCCTTTGAGTTAATTCATAGTGATGTTTGGACCTCTCCCGTTCCTAGTAACACTGGTTTTCTATACTATCTTGTTATCTTGGATGACTATTCTCATTTTGTGTGGACTTTTCCATTGCATAAGAAATCTGATGTTGCCGCCACCCTCACTGCCTTTTACTCTTACGTTTCCACACAATTTGGTCACCCTATTCTTGCTCTCCAAACTGACAACGGGAAAGAATTCAACAACATCACTATTCGCACTCTTCTCTCCACTCATGGCACCGTTTTTCGCCTCACGTGTCCTTACACCTCGCAGCAGAACGACAGGGCTGAGCGCATCCTTCGCACACTCAACGACTGTGTCCGCACCCTTCTTTTCCACGCCTACATGCCACCCCGCTTTTGGCCTGATGCCCTCGCCACCGCCACCCTCCTCATTAACCTTCGCCCATGCCGCACCCGGTGGAACTTTACCCCTCATCATCTTCTTTTTGGGTCTCCTCCCTCCTACGATGGTCTTCGGATCTTCAGTTGTCTTTGTTACCCTAGCATTGCCGCCACCTCTCCTCATAAACTTGCCTCTCGCTCTCTCCCTTGTGTCTTCCTTGGTTACCCGGCTAACACTAAGGGCTATAGATGCCATGATCCAGTTTCCCACCGTGTCATCACATCCCGGCATGTTTATTTCGACGAACAGTGTTTTCCTTTTCATCAGGAACAGGTGGTGGCTCCCTCGTCGACGGTCGGTCCTCTCTTGGCTAACTCCGCCCGCCGTGGTGTTGTACCGGGGTCTGGTGCGGCCCCGATCCCCGCGGCCTTGCTCCCGACGCCGCCGGCTGCGTCTTCACCGGCCTCGTCGCCGGTCTCGCCGGCCTCTTCGTCGGCATCGTCTTCACCGGCCTCGTCGCCGGTCTCGCCGGCCTCGCCAGGGTCACCGGCTGTCTCGCCGGCTCTGTCGCCCGCCCCGTCGCCCTGTGGAGAGGCGGCCACCTCAGGAGAGGCCGTCCTGGCCTTGCAGCCCGCCGACCCTATCATCCGTGCACGCACGGGCATTCGCCGGCCGAGCCTCCGGTACTCCACGGCTAAGTATGCTTGTGCGGCTTCTACAACACCTCTGTCACCACTGCCGACCTCCGCTCGTGCCGCCCTTCGTGACCCTTTGTGGTTTGCCGCGATGAAGGAGGAGTTTGATGCCTTGCAATGCAATCATACTTGGCAGCTTGTCCCACGTCCCCGCAACGCCAACATCATCACCGGGAAGTGGATCTTCAAGAATAAGCTTCATCCTGATGGCACCCTCGACCGCTACAAAGCGTGTTGGGTTGTTCGTGGTTTTCGTCAGCGCGCCGGCATCGACTTCACAGACACTTTCACCCCGGTTATTAAACCCGGGACGATACGTACCATTCTTCAGCTCGCGGTTTCCCGCTCCTGGCCGGTGCACCAGATGGACGTCTCCAACGCCTTCCTCCACGGTCATCTCAAGGAGCAGGTGTATTGCCAGCAGCCCATGGGGTTCGTCAATGACACTTCTCCGGACCATGTGTGCCTGCTTTCCCGTTCGTTGTATGGGCTCAAGCAGGCTCCTCGCGCCTGGTACCAGCGCATCGCAGCATTTCTTCATCAGCTCGGCTTCCGCTCCACTCGCTTCGATGCTTCGCTGTTCGTCTATCACCAGGGCGATGCTACCACTTACTTGCTGCTCTACGTCGACGACATCATCCTGACATGTAGGATCGAAAGTATGTCTAGAGGGGGGGGGGGTGTGATTAGACTACTTGACCAAATAAAACCTAACATTTCCCAATTTTAGTTGTGGGCAGGTTTTAGCAGTAGTACATGTCAAGCATCACCCTACACATGCAATTCTAAGAGTATAGCAGTGGAATATAAGCAATTGCATATGTATGTAAAGGAGGGATTGGAGATTTCAAACGCAATGAAGGCACAGTGGTTTTTGGCGTGGTTCCGATAGGTGGTGCTATCGTACGTCCACGTTGATGGAGACTTCAACCCACGAAGGGTAACGGCTGCGCGAGTCCACGGAGGGCTCCACCCACGAAGGGTCCACGAAGAAGCAACCTTGTATATTCCACCATGGCTTACGTCCACGAAGGACTAGCCTCACTCGGGGTAGATCTTCACGAAGTAGGCGATCTCCTTGCCCTTACAAACTTCTTGGTTCAACTCCACATCTGGTTGGAGGCTCCCAAGCGACACCTAACCAATCTAGGAGACACCACTCTCCAAAAGGTAATAGATGGTGTGTTGTTGATAAACTCCTTGCTCTTGTGCTTCAAATGATAGTCTTCCCAGCACTCAAACACTCCTCACAGATTTGGC
This sequence comes from Elymus sibiricus, assembly GCA_039707655.1. Taxonomy (NCBI): domain Eukaryota; kingdom Viridiplantae; phylum Streptophyta; class Magnoliopsida; order Poales; family Poaceae; genus Elymus; species Elymus sibiricus. The sequence goes on from CM077670.1 coordinate 112,425,731, forward strand.
TATGGTGGAAGAAGAATTTGAGTGGAAAGCAACTTGGGAAAGGCTAGAGATCAAGTTTCAAATGGTAGGAATGGAATATCTTGATCTCAACACATGAGTAGGTGGTTCTCTCTCAGAAAATGAATGGTGGAAGTGTAGGCACATTCTGATGCCTCTCCTTTCTGAGAAGGAGGGGGTGGAGGGGTATATATAGCCTCCACACAAAATCCAACCGTTACACACTTTTGACCCAACTCGGTGGCACCGAAACGATCATCTCGGTAGCACCGAACCGTGTAAAAGATATGAACGTTAGGAATCTCGGTGGGACCGATACAAACAACTCGGATGGACCGAAGTGCAATGGCTAGGGCAATCCTCATCTCGGTGGCACCGATTGCATCAACTCGGTAGGACCGAAGTGAAGCAATAAGGCAATAGAGAGTTGGCAAGCCATCTCGGTGAGACCGATATGCATAACTCGGTGAGACCGAAGTGAATGCAACCGATTACAGAGAGTTGGCAAGGCCATTTCGGTGGGACCGAGATCCATTTCGGTGGATCCGATTTGTTAGGGTTTGGCAGTGGCTAAGTCTTGGATGAACTCGGTGGGGCCGGATTGGAAGTTTCGGTGGGGCCGAGTTGGACTTTAGGTTTAGGACATATTTGGGTAGAGAGAGTGGTTGAGGGTTTAGGAATACTGTCACTAAGCACTTGAGCAAAAGGACCATTAAGCAACACATCATCCCCTTTTAATAGTATTGACTTTCCTATGGACTCAATGTGATCTTGGATCACTAAACCAAAAATGTAGAGTCTTGATCCTTTGCCAATCCTTGTCCTTAGCATTTTGAGGGGTCCACATCTCTAGTCCATGCCATGTCAATCATTGAACATCCTGAAATCTTAATCTTGAATGGACATTAGTTCAATGAGATATATGTTGTTATGAATTACCAAAACCACCAAGGGAGCAAATGTGCTTTCAATCTCCCCCTTTTTGGTAATTGATGACAACATATAGATCAAAGCTTCGACAGATGATTAAGTAAATGAAAAGCATCGTCGCTTTGAGAAGTATGTGATAAGCGAGAGCTCCCCCTAAATTTGTGCATTATTAAAAAAATTGCGTTTGAATGCAAATGCACAATTGATTAGGCTCATGGGTTACTCTCCCATGTCACATACATCTTGGTGGAGAGCGCAAAATGATAAGATTGGAATAATAGGCACTCATCACCAACATAAGTAATTGATCATACAAGATAATGAAAAGGATAAACATGGAACATCACAATAAGCATAATATGATCAATCAACATAGTATCTCACAAGCATAAACGACAGAATACTGTAGCAAGCACACATGAAACAGAGTATCAACGAACAAGCAACCAAGTAGCAAATGAAACTCTCGAAGCAAATCAAAAACAAGAAACTCTCTCTCTCGAAGCCTATGATCTATACACATTCTCCCCCTTTGGCAACAAGTACCAAAAAGTTTGAATCGTATAGCACTAGTCGGCTCTCTAGGCACGGTCCTTCGAAGCTCCTGAAGGCGACCTCCTGCTGGCTGCTCCGGTGTGCGTAGATGGCGTTGAGATGAGAGCGTCCGCGAATGCTTCTGTTGATGACTGCTGGACTGGAGGAGTGGATACCTGCTGTGGCACTATGGCTGTGGCGGCTGCTGCAGATACTGTGGTCCGTGGATCCACAACTGGTATCGCAGCTGACCTGGCAGCCCTAGGCACTTGCTGAAACTGTTCTGTGGTCGGTCTCTCATCTTCACTGTCATCTGATCTGGCTTGCTTGATAGCATCTACATCACCTTGCAGCTGTTCCACTGTGGTCTGAATCTTTGTCACCTTGACATCCAAATCATGAAATTTGGTCTCAATGATCCTCTCAAAACTAGCCTGGGTCTGGGTGAGGTTGGCCAGACTTCGCTCAATCCTCAGAGTGGCTTCAAGCAGATATTGCATTTGATCCTTTGGTGTCTTGAGATTCGCAATTGGAGCATTGGGAGCTGCTGCTTCCTGAGCTGCTTTAGCTTCTTGGGCTTTGCGGATTTCCTCTTGAGCTTGTGCAGAAGTGGGATGCGAAGAATCCATTACTATGACGTTGTCCTCAAACTCTGGACGGAGTGGCAAATGCTCTCGATCAAGAAGATACGTGCTGGTTCCAACCTTGGAATTTATCAACAACTGAATATGTGGAGCATAACCATACGATCTCTTCTGATCTGCTGTTGTCCTCTTGATAGTCTCTACTATCAGGCTCATCACCTTGAATTTCTGAGGAGTATCAAATAAGTGTAGCAAGTTGATGGAGTGGCCACGAATCATCTTATCATCGCCTGACTTGGGTAACAAGGTGTACCGCAAGATTGTGTTTGAGGTGGCCAGACCTGGTAGCAAATGCTTCACTGATCCAAGCTTATGTGTTTCAAGATCCTTCTGAGGAATTGTAGTGTACATGTTGGCCATAGAGTTGTGATCCATCTTGAGCTTGGCATATATGTCAATGTCATCCTCCTCTTCCTTGGGTGCACCAAGAAGATTTGCCCACTCAGAGATGGTAGACTGGTATCTTATACCATCAGTCATCCACACTATTCTGCCATCTGGATAGAAATGAGCAGTAGAGTAGAATTGCATGATCATCTCATCATTCCACTTGGTCAACTTCTTTCCAACAAACTCATCAACACCTGCAATCCTGAAGCTTTCATGGACATGGGGAAAGTAATCCTCATTCTCATCGATGTATTCCCAGTCCACCCACTTCATGTCACTGACTATGGGCTTCTTGTCAAGCAATACTGTCTCATAAAAGTCCTGTTGTTCACGGGTGTGAAAACGATAATCACAAGCAGTCCTTCTCCTGATAGCATAGGGATCTGACAATCTCCATTGACGCAGTCCTTTGTCCTTTCTCAACATCATGTTTTCTGCTACTGGGTGTGCGTTGTCATGGTCTGGAATCTTTGGCTTCAACTTTCTGAGCACTAGAGGCTCTTCATCAACAGTTGACTCTGGCACTGGGGCCTTGTTCTTTTCTGCAACTGATATGTTTCTGGTTGACCTCTTGGGTGTTGATGCCTTAGGCTTTGACTTGGGAGGTGCAGCAGCTGGCTCATCCTCCTCCTCTTCTTCCTCTTCAATCATCATAGTAGGTCTGCCAATCACACGGGCAAAAGATTTCCTTATCCTCTTCTTCTTAGTTCCTGCAGCTGTCTCTGTGTCACTGGGCTTCTGCATTGTCTGCTGAGGCACTTTCCTCACAGCAGTTCTCTCTTTGACAGAGGTAGGCTTTGTGCTGTACTCCTTAGCAAGCACTACTCGCTTTTTCTTGGTTGCAGCTTCACTTGCAACAAAGTCCTCATCCTCACTGTCTGAGGTTTTCTTCTTCCGTGTTCTGGTTGCAGCTTTGGGAAGATCTGGAGAGCTTCTCTCTCCCTCATAGAAACTTTCATTATGGCTTGATCCTTCACTTTGTTCTTCATGCTGCTCTGACCTGTTTTGACTGTCACTGACATCAGACATCTTGCTGAGCTGACCCTGCGAATAGATGGGTATAGGTAGAGTAGATGAGTCATCACAAAAAGCAGATAGTTTTTCAAAAAGTTGAGTTCAAACTTTAGTTCTAGGTTTTCACAGAATGCAGTTCGGATGGACCGAGTTGGTAATCTCGGTGACGCCGAAGCACACTACAGAGACATGGCACGCCATTTCGGTCAGACCGAGATGGGTTTCGGTGGCTCCGAGATGCTAGGGTTTCACTGAGACGTTACTTTCGGTCTTACCGATTCGCACAACTCGGTGGCACCGAGATGTACTAGTGCTATGGCCAGGGCCAAATCGGTGGGACCGAAAATTCCTATTCGGTTGGTCCGAGATGCATTCGGCGGAAACCTAACCCTAAAATTTTTGCTCGAATTTTGTTCAAACGAACTAATCTGGTGGAAAGAGGATTGCATTCGTGGCAAGATTACAGGCAATCCAATCATGCATTGAATCGGAAAAGGGAAGCATGAAAGGGATCGAAACTCACCCTAACTCGGTGGAGTTTCTCTACGGCGGCAACAGCGGTGGAGATTTCCGTTGACGGCGACGGAATCCTGCGGCGAGGGCGCGCTGGAGACGACGGCGACGATCCGAAGACCAAAGGGGCGGCAGCAATGGGGCGCGGGCACATGACGTTTGAAGAAATTTTCAACTGCACGGTTCGCTGGGAATATATACCCATTCGCTGTCGGTGGCACCGAGTGGAACAAATCGGTAGCACCGAGACGTGCAACTGCTTGCAGTTACAACAACTCGGTCCAACCGAGTTGGTCTAATCGGTAGCACCGAGATGAAAGACTAGATCAGTCTAAATGCTTTCGGTTCGACCGAGTTTGAGTAGGTTGGTCTGACCAAAATCAATTAGAAGGTTTTGGAGGTTCAGCCCTTTCAGATCGGTGGCTCCGAGTGCTCCTCACCCGGAGGGTCCGAAAATGACTTGTTCAATTTTTGTGATGCAGCAAGAATAGAATTTGAGACAAGAAAGCATAGATAGCTAGAGAAGGTTCTTAGGCATTCTTGTACATCCACTTGACCAGAAAAACCAAGACAATCAAAACAACAAATGGATGTCCTCGAATGATGAAAACATGCAAATCAACATGCTCACACAATAAGATAGCAAAAGAAATATGTGTCAAACATGCACAACCAATTCTAGCATCTATCAAGCAATGGCGATGACTAGGTCATCTATATATGAGTATATTGACTTAGGAGCCAAATGAGAACATTTGATCATAGGTCATACTCATCGTTTAAGCACAAGTGGGGTTACCACTTTTACATAAAGCATTAATGTGTTCACACCATTAGAGTTGCTTTAGCTCAATTTTTAGAGCAAAGCTCCCCCTAGATGCGATATCCCCCCTAAGAGGGTTGAACTAACCTTGGGTTTTGTCGATGATGACTTCATGTAGATGTTGAAGATGTGGATGCTCAATGTTGATGTAGACCATCAAAAGTTGGGAGCAATCCTTTGGAGTTTTGTGCTTTCAATACCTACATGGGTTAGTCCCACACAAGGAACATACAAGGATATCCATAGACATAGAGTGAAATACACATATGATGATGTCCATGAATGCATTGATTACCTTGTCCCTTGCCTTACCAACAAGAGGGTTTGTGACTCCATGAACTAGTGCAAAATGTGGAAGTTGGTTGCACAAGTCCTTGCCATAAAGAATATGAGTGAAGTTTGTTGGCGGAGTCACCCTCAAGAACTCTCTAGTTCTTCTTCTTTTGGATCCACATCAACTTGATGGGAATCCTTGGAGTTGTAGTAGCACTCGATGAAGTAGAACTTGATGAAGTCTTGGGAACCCACTTGACCATGGCTTGAGGAGCTTCTTCAAATGAATCAATCTCTTCTTGAAGCTTGTCCTTGCCTTTTAGCTTGTGGTCTTGTGGTGGAAGGTCTTCTTGAGCTTGTGTTCCCTTGAAGGAAGTAGGATCATACTTCTCTTGTTGAGGAACAAACTCCGTCTTGGGGTATTGGCCTTCTTCCCACTCAACTCCATCGGCATTGAACTTTCGCTCAAAACCAACACCTTGGTTCTTCCGGTGCCTTCCTTGCTTGCATACAATTTCCTCAAATTGTTTACTCCCGGAAAGACTCTTGTAGACACCTTTTTTTATAATTCCTTTCAATAGCATATTTTCTTGCTCAAGTGTAACTTGGCTAAGAGAATCATTAGTGGAATCAATAGAACTACTAGAAGCAACAACATTGGATTTAGCATTGTTATTGTTACTACTAGAGGTAGAACCATTTTTACCCTTGTTGCTAGTTTGCTTAGGTTTAACTTGTGGCATAAAGGTAGACAAGAGTAAACGTTTGGCAAGATATGAAGAACTCTTCTTTCGAAGATCGTCATTGATAGCTTTAAGAAACTCATGCTCTTGCTCTAAATTTAGCTTCTCGAAGCGTAGCTTCTCATGAGTTCTTAGAAGTTCTCTATGATCCTCTTGAGTTGTTTCATGAGCTAACTTAAGAGCATTTAGTTCTTTAGTTAGGCGCTCAATCTCCTTCATAGCATTGTCACTCGTTTCCTCTTGACTATCATGATTACTAGCATTTTCATCATAGCTCACATTACTAGCCCTATCAACAAGTAAATCATCATCACCAAGCAAATCATCTTCATCACTATTAAAATCAAGATACTCGGGGTGTGATACCTTGGGGCCTTTTGCCATGAAGCATCTTCTAATTCCTTCATTTGGTGAGTCAAATAGATCGTAGGAGTTGGATAACTTCTCTCGGATTGGTTGTCGGAGTCGGAGCCAGAGCCGGAAACCCATTCACCAACATGAGCTTGATGTCTTCTTCTTGTGTAGCTCCTTGATGACTTGTCCTTCCTCTCCGAATCCTTACTTCTTCGAGAGTGTCTTCGTTCATAATAATCATCTCTAATCCTTCTCTCCTTACGAGGTGATTCATCTCTTCTATGTCTTCCTCTTGGTGATTCGTCTCTTTTCTTGTAGGGAGCCGTACACTCATTTGAGTAGTGTCCGGGCTTTCCACAATTGTAGTAATTACGGTCACGACTTGATGATCTTCTCTCATAGTGTCTTGAGCTAGAGTTTCTTTCTTTTCCTTTGTTCTTGTAGAACTTGTTGAACCTTTTCACCATTAGGCTAATCTCTTCATTGGATACTAGCTGGTCACTTGAAGTTGTTGGAGCATCGGTTGAGGCTTTGTAAGCACCACTTGACTTGTTGTGCAGCTCCTCTTTGTCCTTGAGTGACATTTCATGAGCGACAATCCTTCCAATGACTTCCGTGGGCTTGAGATCTTTGTAATTTGGCATCATTTGGATCAATGTGCAGACGGTATCATATTTTCCATCCAAAGCTCTAAGTATCTTTTTGATGATGAATTTGTCGGTCATCTCTTCACTTCCTAAGCCGGAAATCTCATTTGTGATGAGAGCAAGCCTAGAGTACATCTCTGCGACTCCTTCACCATCCTTCATCTTGAACTTATCAAGTTGACTTTGGAGCACATCCAACTTAGATTCCTTGACGGATTCGGTACCCTCATGCATATCAACCAAAGTATCCCAAATTTCCTTTGCATTCTCAAGGCGGCTGATTTTGTTGAATTCTTCGGGACATAGACCGTTGAATAGAATGTCACAAGCTTGAGCATTGTATTGCAACATCTTCAATTCTTCCGGGGTTGCTTCACGATCCGGTTCCTTGCCATCCTCAAAGAAGTCACCTTGCAAGCCAACACGAACAACAGCCCAAACGGCAGGGTTATGACCAAGAATATGCATTTTCATCTTATGTTTCCAACTAGCAAAGTTTGTACCATCAAAATATGGACCTCTACGATGATAGTTACCCTCACTAGACGCCATACTCTCCTAGGTTGTGAAACCAAGGCTATGATCACCAAAGCTATGGAAATCAAGGCTTACAGAGACCAAAGCTCTGATACCACTTGTAGGATCAAAAGTATGTCTAGAGGGGGGGGGGGTGATTAGACTACTTGACCAAATAAAACCTAACATTTTCCCAATTTTAGTTGTGGGCAGGTTTTAGCAATAGTACATGTCAAGCATCACCCTACACATACAATTCTAAGAGTATAGTAGCGGAATATAAGCAATTGCATTTGTATGTAAAGGAGGGATTGGAGATTTCAAACGCAATGAAGACACGATGGTTTTTGGCGTGGTTCCGATAGGTGGTGCTATCGTACGTCCACGTTGATGGAGACTTCAACCCACGAAGGGTAACGGCTGCGCGAGTCCACGGAGGGCTCCACCCATGAAAGGTCCACGAAGAAGCAACCTTGTCTATTCCACCATGGCTTACGTCCACGAAGGACTAGCCTCACTCGGGGTAGATCTTCACGAAGTAGGCAATCTCCTTGCCCTTACAAACTTCTTGGTTCAACTCCACATCTGGTTGGAGGCTCCCAAGCGACACCTAACCAATCTAGGAGACACCACTCTCCAAAAGGTAATAGATGGTGTGTTGTTGATGAACTCCTTGCTCTTGTGCTTCAACTGATAGTCTTCCCAGCACTCAAACACTCCTCACAAATTTGGCTATGGTGGAAGAAGAATTTGAGTGGAAAGCAACTTGGGAAAGGCTAGAGATCAAGTTTCAAATGGTAGGAATGGAATATCTTGATCTCAACACATGAGTAGGTGGTTCTCTCTCAGAAAATGAATGGTGGAAGTGTAGGCACATTCCGATGGCTCTCCTTTCTGAGAAGGAGGGGGTGGAGGGGTATATATAGCCTCCACACAAAATCCAACCGTTACACACTTTTGACCCAACTCGGTGGCACCGAACCGTGTAAAAGATATGAACGTTAGGAATCTCGGTGGGACCGATACAAACAACTCGGATGGACCGAAGTGCAATGGCTAGGGCAATCCTCATCTCGGTGGCACCGATTGCATCAACTCGGTAGGACCGAAGTGAAGCAATAAGGCAACAGAGAGTTGGCAAGCCATCTCGGTGAGACCGATATGCATAACTCGGTGAGACCGAAGTGAATGCAACCGATTACAGAGAGTTGGCAAGGCCATCTCGGTGGGACCGAGATCCATTTCGGTGGATCCGATTTGTTAGGGTTTGGCAGTGGCTAAGTTTGGATGAACTCGGTGGGGCCGGATTGGAAGTTTCGGTGGGGCCGAGTTGGACTTTAGGTTTAGGACATATTTGGATAGAGAGAGTGGTTGAGGGTTTAGGAATACTATCACTAAGCACTTGAGAAAAAGGACCATTAAGCAACACCTCATCCCCTTTTAATAGTATTGGCTTTCCTATGGACTCAATGTGATCTTGGATCACTAAACCAAAAATGTAGAGTCTTGATCCTTTGCCAATCCTTGTCCTTAGCATTTTGAGGGGTCCACATCTCTAGTCCATGCCATGCCAATCATTGAACATCCTGAAATCTTAATCTTGAATGGACATTAGTTCAATGAGATATATGTTGTTATGAATTACCAAAACCACCAAGGGAGCAAATGTGCTTTCATGACAACGTGCTCTACTGCTCTTCTTCGACAGCTCACTGACCGTCTTCGTGCTGAGTTCGCCATTAAGGACTTGGGTCCCTTGCACTATTTCCTCGGGATCGAGGTTCTTCGACGTGCCGGTGGCTTCTTCCTTCATCAGCGGAAGTACGCTCATGAGCTTCTTGACCGCGCTGGGATGCTTAATTGCAAACCCGCGGCCACACCTGTCGATACGAAGGCCAAGCTCTCTGCCACAGATGGTTCCCCGGCTCCTGATGCTCCGTTCTATCGGTCTATTGTTGGTGCCCTTCAGTACCTCACCCTCACACGACCGGAGCTTCAATATGATGTTCAGCAGGTGTGCCTTCACATGCATGCTCCTCGTGATGCTCACTGGACCTTGGTGAAGCGGATACTCCGCTACATCCGAGGCACTATGGATCTCGGGCTGTCACTTCAGGCTTCGACCACTCTGGACATCACCGCCTACTCTGATGCTGACTGGGCCGGCTGTCCTGACATGCGACGTTCTACTTCGGGATACTGCGTTTATCTTGGACCTTCCCTCATCTCGTGGTCGTCCAAGTGGCAGCCCACCGTCTCTCGCTCCAGTGCTGAGGCAGAGTATCGCGCGGTGGCTAACGTGGTTGCAGAGTGCTCGTGGCTTCGTCAGCCTCTTCATGAGTTCTTGTCTCCTGTTGACAAGGCCACTATTGTCTACTGTGACAACGTCTCCGCCGTCTATCTCTCCGCTAATCCGATTCATCATCGACGCACTAAGAACATTGAGTTTGATATCCATTCTGTTCGGGAACAGGTGGCTCTTGGTCGTATACGTGTTCTACATGTACCCACCTCCCAACAATTTGCCGACATCATGACCAAGGGGTTGCCTACAGCGTCCTTCGAGGAGCTCCGGTCCAGTCTTTGCGTCGGCCATGGCGACGCTTCGACTGCGGGGGGGGGGGGGGGGGGGTGTTGAGATGTATATTGTGCATGTGTATTTCTTGTACAACAAGCCCTCCTCCTTCCTTGTATAGTTGAGGACGTGGCTACCCTATGTACTTATATATACATGCATATGCACCCGATCAATATATCGTGAGTTGCACCTATTCTCTACACTTTTTGTGCATTGGCCCTGTAAAAATCTTCCCTTTTTGTAATTTTTGTTGGAACTATCTGGAGAGAACACTTCGAATATGCTTTTGTCCAGTACAACCTATGTACAGTACAAAAAATATGTTTTGAAACACGAATGTTTCTACCAAAATTGGACATGCATATTTAAAATATATCGGTGGTGTTGTTCATTTTGCTTCAATGAAGTATACCAAACAATTTCTGTACGGAAGGATTTTGTGTTTCTGTTTCAAATCAGGTTATTCCATTAGCCAATTTCGAAAGTCAAATTAGTTCTCAAAACAGTACAGTCTGAACAGCAAAAGAAAAAATATATGATGCTTTTTTGTAGATTCATATTTTATCTGTAATTTATTTTCTGTTGATATATTATTTTGTAGCGTATACAAGACATTATTAATTATAGCACATATTCTGTTCAGTAGACTACTAGAATGCCCAAGTACAAGGGCTCTAATGCAAAATGCACCGCCAATCCCAGCTATGCTGGATCTGTACCATAGGATCTACATCCAATGGTCATGTTGACCAGATCGCATGATCGCACCCCAGGTGCTGATCCTATACAAGTTGTCCCCGTGATATATTTTTCTATGCGCCTTGTATGCGTTGTTCTCATCGATGTTTATGTTCTTAGTGTCCAAGTCAAGTGATCAAAAGGCAGCACCAGGCTACACCAAATGGAAGCGTATGTGTGTAGTGATTGTGCGGACCATGCTCCATTTGGGCTCCATGAATGAGTCATCCTGCACTCACTCGTGATACAGAAGACCATTTCTTTCAAGTGGGTTTTTCGTTTTCGTTTTCATGCTTTTTTTGTCGTCGGCTCCTTGTATTTTTTATTGGCAATCAATGTGTTTTAAATTTCCGTGGAATTAATATAATCTTCCGCGAGGGTCAATGACATTATTATTGAAGTAGAACCCTAACCACTAACATTTCTAATGACAATGACAGTTCGATAAAGGAGCTGGTCCTGTGTACAAAGCGAAAGGAAGCATCACTGGTCCTCTGCTTTGCCGCTGACTTAATAACATGAAAAATGAAACAGGCGCACGACTAGTGCCGACTACTGTAATCATTACAACTATCTTCCTCCCCCTTGAACCTGAGCACATGGATTTTTATCAAATGTAACAGTAGCTTGTTTATCCAATAGTACGACCACGTATCACGTATGGGATGCCGGAGCTTCAAATGGATGTGTACATGCAGAGGCCAGAGATTTGACCTCTTTTCTTCCATAAAAAAGATGAACTTCTGCCTGTGTTTGAAAAAGAAAATTGTTCAAGTTCCGTGAGAAGAGGAGAAAATCCAGGCGGGCGCTAATAAGAATGTACAAATTCGTTTGTGTGTCCACGCTGGAAGTATATTGGTCCTGGTCAGAGGATCTCAACCCGGTCTCCTGGACCTGCAGCTAGCACATGGCAGCGCGGTAACTGCGCCCATCAATGTGCATCCGCAGTCGGTGCAAATCTAGCTAGGTTCAAATGGAGGTCAATCTTGGTTGCCTTCAATCAGATAATCAAATCCTTTCGGTAGCAAGAGAAAAATGGTCAATTTCTGCACGCGTACATATTTATATCCCTATGTATGGAGATCGATCTCATCCCTATGAAATTCATGACGACGTTGTTAGAGATATATTTGGGTTATATGTATTTGGTAGTTTAGGATTTGTAATCCGTCTCCTACCTTATCTTCAGGAGAGGCTTCTTGTCCTTCAAGTCTTGTACTCAATATATACTCGTCCTCGAGGCTCAATAATATATCCATCATATTTCACCAATCCCTCTCTATTCCCCTCTAACATGGTATCAGACTAACCGATCCAACCCTAGCCGCCGCCCGCTGCTTTCGCCCGCGCGCCGCCCCCGGGGCGGTCGGCCTCCATGACCGCCGCCGGGGGCCGCGCCGCCTGTGCCTAGGGTTCGTCCGCCGGTCGTGTTGACCGGTTGCCCTAGAGAGTCTTTTTCCCGATCCTTTGATCCGGGTTTTTCTCTCTCTCGCCGGTCACCTTGATCGGCGTTTACTTTTTGGTTTACCGATCATAGACCGGATTGCGTCGCCCGCCGCCGCCGTCGACCCCGCGCCTCTACTCCGACATCGGCGCGACCACCCGGCCTCCTCTTCGACCCGGCGGCCTCGCGCGACGCGGCGGCCCGTCACGACCGTCGTTCGCGCCTCTGCCCGCCCATCGCTCTACGCCGGCGTCGCCGCCCTGCTCCGACCGGGACTCCTTCATCACCTCCCGCCTTCGCCGTGTATGTACGGCCGAGTCTGCACGACGTTGCGTTCGCCGCTTCAGGCCTGGCCGATCAGGTGCCGCTGTTGCGTTGGCCGCTCGGGCGTCGCTGCCCGGGCGCCGGCGCTATGTTGGCCACTCGCGCGTCGCCGCTGACGCACTCGTCCGCACGTCGCCTACGCCGGTCGTCGCCTCCGGCCTCAGCTTGGACTCCGCCACCACCCCGCCTCTACCGAGAGGCGTCCCCGACCTCGCGCGCGATCGGATTGATCACCCGCCCGCCGCCGCGATCCGCCTCATCTACGCCGTGCAACCGACCTGGCCCGTCGGTTGCGCGCTCCTCCGCAGGTCCCGGGAAGACCGTCTAGAGTACAACGCGCCTCTACCCCGATTGAGCATCAGGCTGCCGCTGCATCGCCCCGTCGGACCGCAGCGCCGCCGCCCCGTGGTTCTCCCTGTGGCTGCACCGATCCGCGCCGCTGCTGTGTCGCCCCTTCGGGCCGTAGCGCTGCGGCACGTGGTCCCCGCCGCCACCCTGAGGCCGTCCCTGTGGTTGCACCATCCCGCGCGCTGCCGCTGCGTGGCCCATTCGGGCCATAGTGCCGCGGCCTGCGGTCAACCGCCGCCCCGAGGCCGTCCGCTCCAGGCCGTCCCCGAGCCTGCACCGACCCTCGCATTGCCGCTGCGTCGCCCCGTCGGGCCGTAGCGAGCGTGGCACGCGGTCCCTGCAACCGTCCCGAGGTCTTCCCGTCGTCGCCCCGACCTGCCTGCCGCCGCTGCGTCGCCCCTTCGGGCCGTAGCGCCGCGGCCCGCGATCCACTCCGCCGTCACCGCGCGTCGACTTTCCGTGGTATGCGTTGCGCCGCCTCCATCGGCGCGGGAACGCCACCATCCGCGCCGGTCTTCGTCACGCTATCGGGTTCATCGCCTACTTCGAGCACCGCCGCCGCGCTCCTAACCAAGCCGCCGCCGCCACCATCAGGCCGCAGCCGCCGCTGCTACCCCCGTAGCCGCCGCCGCCGCCCGTCCACCCCCTTCGTCTTCGTCCAGCACCAGCTCGTCGCCAACGTCGCCGTCATCTTCCCCGACCACTTCGTCTACTCCGACCACCGTTGGCGACATCGGCCCCGCGCCGATTGGCGCCGCAACCGTCGTCGAGTCCTTCCCTGCTGACCCCTCCGACTCCTCGACGTGGCGTACAGCTCGTACAGGTCCCTCGTCTACGCATGCCCGGTGCTGGCAACACCGATGCGTGCCTTCGTCCACGACGTGTCCCCGGCCTGGCAAGCCTGGTGCAACGCTTCGTCAACTTCGTCTTCGTCCGTCTACGCATGCCCGGTGCTGGCAACACCGATGCGTGCCTTCGTCCACGATGTGTCCCCGGGCTTGGCAAACCCGGCACGACGCGTCGTCAACAACGTCTTCTTTCCGGCGCACCACTACTTCGACACAACTACGCCCATGAGTAACTCGGCGCCTCCTTGCAGGCGCCCGCGGCTCCACGGCGACTTCCTCGACACCGGCTACCCCGACGCGACATCGATCCCGGCATGCTCTGCACGGCTACCTCGTCACGGCTACACCACCCCCGCTCTCGGCTACCTCGACAACGGCACAAAGGGCTATCACCTCGCTTGAGCAACTCGTCGGCTTCCTCTACAGTCAACGCGTCCGCAACGCGACACCGTCCACGACGCTACCGCTACGACTGCGGGGGGATGTCAGCCCGACGGCTGCTATTCTCTCCAGTCTGACCGTCCGCGACGCTCCTGTTGTTCGCAACGCTACCGCTACGACTGCGGGGGGATGTTAGAGATATATTTGGGTTACATGTATTTGGTAGTCTAGGATTTGTAATCCGTCTCCTAACTTATCTCCAAGAGAGGCTTCTTGCCCTCCAAGTCTTGTACTCAATATATACTCGCCCTCGAGGCTCAATAATATATCCATCATATTCCGCCAATCCCTCTCTATTCCCCTCTAACAGACGTAAGGGTACAATTACAGTTAGCAATTTGTCTGATCTGGTACCACGTGCTAGTATGGTGACAACTTGAATTGTCACGCGCCCAGCACACTTGAATTCGTCTCTGGATCCTCGCCTAATAGCACAGAAGTAGCTAGCCTGGTCTCTTCCATCCCATGATCGATCCCATCATCTGGATGAGTCCCATGGCCGCAGATTTATTCTTTAACAGTTTGTAGCTATGGCGAACTAAGCGTACCTCAGATTATTAGATTCTTTGTGGCGAAACCAGTCCATCAGGATTCAAGCTCAAGACTTGACTGGTGCTCTTATTTTTCTGTATTTATTTTAGAATTTTTCGTTCGAGTCCCTCATCTCCTATAAGAATAAGACAAGGGGGAGTCTCCCCTCTGTTCTCATTTTATTTCAGATTTTTCGGCGATATTCGTTTAGTGGAAGAAGACGTTCCGTCGACTGTGAATACATCCCGTCAATCTCAAGATGTTGTGCCGGCTCAGTATCTCGGAGGTGCTCATAGAGTACGGTGTGCGTGCGTTCATTCTTAGGAGTGAGTGCATGTGCGTGTATGTGAGCATCTGCGTTTGTACTATGTAAAATAAATTCGTAGCTATGTGGGTGTGCTGCCTGGTCAAGCATATATAACAAGGGTACAATACCGGCAGTTTGAAATGCGGAAATTTCACCGAAATGTTATAATAGATACCCTCATTCCATAATGTAGCAGACTTTTTTCAAAAGTCTTACATTGTAGAGTTTGATCAAATATATAGAGATATTGTAAATAAAAAATATCTAATAAATAAAACATAAAAATATACTCCCTCCGTTTTTATATACAAGGCCACAAACTCAGATTACAGGTACCAATATAAAATTTAATGTCTGCTTTGTAAGTCAGCTTTTCTTCTCGTTTACTGGGATCATTAATACGCCGCATGCATGCAAGGACACTGAGTGGAGGAAGTAGCCGACTGTCATTATGACGGCATGCATGCAATATTAAACAGGTTGCTAGTACGAGAAAATATCATTAATTTTGCCTCGATTATTGTTGATGGCCTTCTATAGATGCAAAATGTATTCCATAGTGGCCTTGTATAAGTAAATGGAGGGAGAATCTTATAACGTGTCAAATGGTATTTATTTGATATTTTAAAATATAGACATCCTTCTCTATAAAATTCAAAGGTTGCGAAGTTTGACTTTTCAATGCATTACATTATGAAACGGGGAGAGTAACTCAACATGACAATCGTAACAAAGTTCATTGTGAATGTATGCATTTTTTTGGCGGGGATACTGTATGCGTCAAATTTTCTATGGGAATTGTATGCATAGAAAGATGCAAAGAGACCGTGGGAACTATGAGAAACTATCCACTGCCACCATTCCTTTTTATGAAAATCTTATGTTGAGAAGAAATTTAAAACCCCGCCAAAAAAAGAAAGAAATTTAAAGACCTTTCCCTGCACAGAAAGAAAAGAATGTTTTCGTGAGGGATGAAATGGGGCAGAAGTTGAAGGGGCTTTTGTTGGAAAGAGAAAATCCCTCATACAGTATTTAAAAAGAACCTGACGTTACGTCGTTCCGTTTGTCATTCCTTCACCCTTAAATATGTTCTCGTCTCCCACTTCCCGTTTTGACTTTTTCTTTTCATCTATGATTTTTTTAATCAGTTTTTTCTGAAAATCGCCTCAACTGTCCCACCTCTTATTGACTTACAAATAAAATTATGTTTTCTTTGGTACGCCGATAAATGCTTACCAAATAAATTCTATTATGTATACAATCATATTAATATGGGAAGGTAAACCACTAGCTAACATACTAGTAGAATATTTATACCCTGTTACAATGCACAGTCAATTATCTAGTAAAATAAAGGCACCGGAGGTAACTCTACAGAGGGCCCAAGCACATGACCAAGACATGAACCTTGATCCATTATCTCCATGTATCAGTCTCCGTATACACCCACTCTTCATCAGAGTAATTTCCCTATTCACACCAATCCATTTCACCAACCCTACAAGCATGAAAACCAAACCGTACTGTAGTACTGTACACACTTTGCCTATACATGAACAGTTGAACACTAGCCAACTTCACCAACACAAGAAAAAATACCAGCCCGTATACTCTTTATCTTACACAAAAGCAGAAACCTGCTAATAATTATTACAACTGCAAACAGATGTGGACAACAGAATGGACAAAATTTTATGCACACTACTCACAACCAAACCCACTGCAAGGCCCAACAAGCAGAGTAGAAGCCGGCACACATCAATCTTTGTCAGGCACCAACTCATTTGGCTTCAAGGCGTTCCTTGGCGAATCAGCAGCATTGTCTACAGAAATAATGGACACTGGGGATGATGGATCGCCTGGGCTGAGGATCGGAGAATCCGGCCTGGAGGGGACGGGAGATACTTCTTCCTGAGCTAAATAAGCTTCAACCACCGGAAACATGTTTTCAGTGTATGCGCGACTGGTATCTTCTTCTAGCTTGCTGTTTTTCATATCGCCATCGCCAAAGGAGACGACATTGTGGGCGGCGAACTGGTGAAAATCTACTATTTCACGCAGGAAGCGATTTTCACGGGCATACATGGAGTTCTCCTGTGCCAGCCTTGATTTCTCGGCCAGTAATGTCTCCAGTTGCATGCGGATCTGTTTCAAGCAGAGATATTTCAGTATGAATTCGAGAGGGCAAGCTACACTCATCAACTGGAAAACGAAAATCAACTTGTGCTATAGAGACAACTGAAATGACACTAGTAGATCTCTCCAGATGAAATTTAGCATGACAGTATAATCTATTTATGTAATAAGCAGCCAAAAGTACCAATCACTCACGGTTTATCTTTTAAACTAAAGAGTATAGCCAACTTTTATCTGAAACACAACAAAATGTACTATGAGTTCGCACAATTGCAGAAGGAGAACAGTAACAAAATGCATATTGTTACTACTCCCTCCGTTCACTATTATAAGACGTTTTGGATATTTCAATATGGACTACATACGGATTGAAATGAGTGAACAAACACACTAAAACGCATCTATATACATCCGATTCAGAAAAAAGTTAGAACATCTTATAATAGTGAACGGAGGGAGTACTGATTACTGAGCAATGTATGTACAAAACTATATAGCATTTCCACCCATCTTTGCTGTTTACACTTGCAGTGGGTGGATAAAATTAAGAACTATGCAGTGGATGAGGATTATTAACTTTGGTGCAAACATTATAGCTCCAAAGTTCTACTAGGCTAAGAAAAAATTACCAGGTCATCATCCTCTTCAATTTTGACCCCTTTCTGCTTAGTTTCACGCAACATTTTGTTCTCTTCTTCTAGCTGAGTGCAGCGCTGCTTCGCAAAGGCTAGGTCCGCTTTAACGGTTTTTAGTTCACGAAGTACAAGTTTTGCTTTAGCAGCCATCGCATTAGCAACCTGAAACAATTTGTAGGGGGTACGAGGAAGCACCATTGGACGCACATAAATAGCAAATAACCATGTTCATTTATATCAAGTACTGCTGTCTAAATGGATGGTGAAAAGTACACAGGGCTTATTTTGAACCATATTGATGACCACAACAAAGAACGCCCGAAACGAAACTTAAACAAATATATCTTTCAAAAATAATAATAAATCTTTCAGCATAGATCATAGATGTCCATATGTTTCATCTAGTGCTACAGAGAATTAATGTTGCAATGCTGCCTTTGGCTTAAACTAAATGAACTAGAAAATCTAATCCTAGAAGTTGAGGGCCACTTTGGATTGTAATAATTTCATAGGATTTTTGTATGATTCCAATCCTTTAGAAACTTTCCTACAGAGGCCCTTTGGATCATAAGGATGACGTTAGCGAATTCATATGGATTGCTTTCGTACACCACCAATTCCATAGGAATTTGAATATCCACTTCAACCACTTTTCCCCACTCATTTGCATACGACTGGGCATTTTTTTTCTGCATTTCCTTATGTTTTGCGGTTTATGGTTCCTGTATGTTTCATATTCCTTTTTTTCGACAAAGGGTGGATTTTATTAGCTCAAAATAGAGCGTCAAAAGGATATAAACACAATGAGCACACACCCGGCCTCTACATAGCTAGGATGAACACAGCCAACACAAAAACACGACGGCAACTAGCAAAGTCATATAAGACCAACGCTATGCGTAGGCGAGGATGTTTCATATTCCTAGGTTTTTCATTCCTAAGATCCAAAGAGGCTCTGAACTGGGAATATAAGCATGTGTAAGCAAGCTTTTGTCAAGTAAAAGGTCTAGTAGCTTTTCCATAAAGGGCTTGGTAAAGCATATTCCTAATTGAGCTATAATCGTATGGCACCTTACGTCGCGAGAAGCTTTTAACTGGGTCTCCTGGGCTGCCTCAGCTTTATTCTGTGAGAAACTCGGAGGGGTGAATGCATCTGCAGCAGGGCTCTGCATATGCGAACTGGAACTGTTAGGCTTTCTTCTAATTTGTATCTTCTTTGTTTCCTCGATGATGTTTGATGTCTTATTATCGACAATAATGAGGCCTTCCTGTTAAACATAGAGATGTAAGCAGGTCAGTGGACAAACCAAACAGGATACTGAACTTCCAAAACAATAATGTAAAATACCCAGAGACAACACAGAAAAGGGTCCGAAATGAAGCTACAATTAAGAGTTGTCGGTTGCGTCGGTGGTATCGTAAAATAAATAGAGCTGCATGATGCTAAAGAACTTTACTTCCAAGGCGTTTCTGATTCTTCCACCAAACTGGTTGACAGAAGCAGCAAGTGCCTCTGATCTCTTCCGAGGTTCGTTCCTTTCTGTCCCTCCATAGTTGTCGAATGACCAGCGAGATTGAGGGGCCTGAAATAATAAAACGGAATGAAGAATGTAAATAAATCACCTAAAGGCTAAGGGACCAGCCATGGACAATAAGTTTACTGATTGTATGTCATCATGTTTCACCAATGTATGTGGATCCAGCTCTGCCTATGTTTGCTGGCTCACCTGAGCTCCATCTGAGGAGTTGGGCTTGCGAGTAGTACTTTGAACTTTCCCATGGTCATCGAACTTGTGAGCGGCAGCATCCTCGTCGAGAATCCCCTTGGCCTTTCTTGCCAAAGCTCCCCACAATCCAACCTTAGGCTCACGCATGCTATCCATCGACGTGTAGTTGTACGAAGAAGCAGCCGAACCCTGCTCATTCACCGCAGACAGAATCAACACAGCAACCCATATAAGTAGAACAACATTTTTGAGTACATGAAGAATATCTGCCAATCCTAAGCAAGGAAAAAAGATAGTGTGCTATGACAAAATAGCACATCCCTTAAAATTCGCTATAGCGAACGATTTTACACTGATTTTATTTAGCGAGACATTGCTTAGAACGCTATAGCGTGACATGCTAAATTTCACCTCGAACTGAACAATAGAAACGGACATCAGAGGAACACTGCAGCTTGCTAATTATCTCAGTGATGGATTTGGAATCAGACAGTGATTGTCCAGGAGGTGGCGTATTCAGGACCAAATTGACCTGCTAGTTCAAGCTGCCCCCCCCCCCCCCCCCCCCCAACAATAGGTAAGCTATAAGAGGGAAAACCTGCATCAATCCGTGACTATCGCACATGGTCTCAACAAATCTCGTGTCAGACGAACGGAGGGTACATCTGTAGTAGCGAACTGGACGCGATGTGATCCTGATATAATATTCGACCGACGGAGCGCAAGCAAATTGGCAGTAACAACCAGAGGGATTGGATGGTACAGAAGGCGGGTGGGGGAGAAGGAGAGGGGGAGAGAGGGTGCCTGCCTGGGGCTGGGGAGTCCGGCGATCGTCGGAGGCGACGGGCCCCTGCTGCTTCCGGCGGTAAGCCATGATGAGCTGGGTGGGTGGAGGTGGGAGGAACGCGGAGAGGAAGAAGCGAACAGCTGCTATAGCTTTTTGGTGATCCCTTGCTTGCTTTGATTAGAGAGACACCAAGCTGGACCAACCTGTCAAAATTCAACAGATGGGCCCACATGTGCTCTCTGCACAAACGCCCTTCGTCAGCTTTGCTGAGAAGTGTTTTTAGTTTTAGTTTTTGCAATTCAGAGAATTTTATTCAAACAAAGGCATTCTTCGGATAATCAACCAGAAGGCTGGTCACTAGGACGCTAGGAGTTTCATAAGCCAAATTTCGGTCACATTCAAAGTGCAAGCACGCTTTGCACATAGATGAGCCGGAATGTTTGTTGTTTACGTGTTGAATATCAAGTAAAGAGAAATCACTAGCTAACTCTTCAATTTCAACTAAGATATGGGTCACAATTGAACGAGAACTGTGGCGAGTGTTTTAGGGTGTAACCATCTTCAGACAATCAGCCTCCATGTTTAAATCCTCGCAGCTTGGCAAACCTGACACCGTCTGGAAGTGAGTAGGCTTGAGCAATTAGCGGGTCAGAGATGCCCATGTATGGCTTGCACCCAACACCAAGAAGAGTAAAGGATAACCGTGCAACCCCGACAGCACCACCATGATTGTCCGCAAAATTCAGCGCCCCATAAGTGGTGATATTGATGACGTCGTGCTCTAGTGGTCGCTAGCCGTAACCAGGCAAAACAGGAGGGAGCTTCCTAGGTAATTCCAGGAGCGCAATCGCCTACTTGGTCCGACGCATGGGGTTTGCAGGATCCAGCCCTTCCCCTTCATGTTTCGACTGATTGCGTGAATGTCAGATAGTCCACATGATGGTAAGGATATTCGCGCGGCTCGACTAAAAAAAACCTGGAGTCACATAAAATGTCTCTCCCCCATGAATGAGGGTGGAGTCGAGGAAGACGAAGACCAAACCAAGCATGAGCTTCTTCCCATGTGAGCAATGAATCAAAGCATGCTTTAGATCTTCTCCCATAGCTAGACAGATTTTTGCATCTATCGATCTCAACAATTTGACGTTTATGAGAGTGTGCTCGTCTGGCAGAATTCCACGAAGAACTATTCACTAGAAGACCCGCACTTTTGGGATGACATTCAATTTCCAGAGGGCAATCCACATCTGTTGATTGTTCCCTGAGATCCCGATAACCGTTCCTTCTTTAAGAGCAACACATTCTTTTTGGATCACAAGGGCACGGTACGCCGAGTGTAGATGCCTAATCATTCAAACGCCCAAGCTAAAGAATCCTCACCACCGCCTAGCTTGATAGGAATATTGAGGATGACCTCGGCATCAGGTGCAATGAAAGTATCACGGACACTATCACATCCAATTATTTGTATTAATTAGATCCGAGACCTTATTGATGGGGAACATTGCATGAAAATCAAAAAAAAAATCCTACTAACACCCAAGATCAATCTAGGAGATGCATAGCTACGAGAGGAGAGTGAGTCTACATACCCTTGTAGACCAAAAGCGTTAACGATCTAGAGATCGTGTTTGGCGTAGTCGTACTCGCGTCGCGATCCGATCCGATCCAAGCACCGCACGTGCGACACCTCTGAGTTTAGCACACGTACGGCTCGGTGACGGCTCCTCCTCCCTGATCCAGCAAGCGAGTGAGAAGAGGTAGATGAGATCTGATCCAACACGACGGCGTGGTGGTGGTGGTGGCAGCGGAACTCCGGCAGGGCTTCGCCAAGCGCTACACGGACGGGAAGTGGAGGGAGAGGGAGAGGGCAGCCGCCGTGGTCAAGGGATGGGCTGCCCCTTGCACCTCCCTTTCCCCTCCTCCAAGGGAGGGGGTGGCGGCCAAGAAGGGGAGGAGTGCCCTCCAAGCCAAGTGGAGGGCCCTCCCCTTTAGGGTTTTCCACCCTTAGGCGCATGGGCCTTGTAGGGGCTGGTGCGCCTGGCCCAATTAGGCCAGGGCGCCCCCTACAGCCCATGCTACTGTATGGGACGTGGTGGAACCCTCCGAGGACTTCCGGACCCCTCCGGAACCCTTTGGAACCTTCCGGTGACTTCCCGGTACAATACCGAAAAAACTGGACTTTTTCCCTGAACCCGGACAACAACTTTCCATATATAAATCTTTACCTCCGGACCATTTCGGAACTCCTCGTGACGTCCGGGATCTCATCTGAGAGTCCGAACAACATTCGGTTACTAACATCAAATATCCTAATACTACTCTAGCGTCATCGAGCGTTAAGCGTGCGACCCTACGGGTTCAGGAATCATGTAGTCATGACCGAGACACCTCTCCGACCAATAACCAATAGTGGGACCTGGATGCCCATATTAGTTCCTACATATTTCTCGAAAATCTTTATCTGTTGAACCACGATGCCAAGGATTCAGTTAATCCCGTATGCAATTCCCTTTGTCCGACGATATGTTACTTGCCCAAGATTCGATCATCGGTATCTCCATACCTAGTTCAATCTCGTTACCGGCAAGTCTCTTTACTCGTTCCGTAATACAAGATCCCGTGACTGAACTCATTAGTCACATGAAGCTTCTTGTGAAGTTGTATTACCGAGAGGGCCCAGAGATATCTCTCCGTCACACGGAGTGACAAATCCCAGTCTCGATCCATGCATCCCAACAGACACCTTCGGAGATACCTGTAGAGCACCTTTATGATCACCCAGTTACGAAGTGACATTTGATAGCACACAAGGTATTCCTCCGGTGTCCGGGAGTGGCATGATCTCATGGTCTGAGGAACTGATACTTGACACGAAGAAAGCTGTAGCAAATAACTAAGTGATACGATCTGATGCTAAGCTTACGGTTGGGTCTGTCCATCACATCATTCTCCTAATGATGTGATCCCGTTATCAAATGACAACTCATGTCTACTGTCGGTGTCAAAACCGGCAGCTCTCGGGTAGGGGGGCCCGAGCTGTGAGATCGGATCGATGGTTAGCAGGAGACAAGGGACACGATGTTTTACCCAGGTTCAGGCCCTCTTGAAGGAGGTAAAACCCTACGTCATGCTCTTGTTTATATTGTGGATGTATCAAGGTACAGAGTTGATCTACCTCGAGATCGTAAGTTGTGGTCTAAACCCTAGGGGTGATGTTGATGCGGATGCCTCTATGGACTAAAACCTCTGGCTTATATAGACACCAGGGGTATTGTAACACCCCTATGTAATAAAGCACAGTGATCATCTGTTAATCTTGCCAAGTCATCTTCATTTGCAATGCTTGATCACAGTGGTTTAATATCTCATTTCAAATTCTGCCACTGAATTCAAATTCAAATGCAAGTGAATTTTGAAGTTGCTCAAAAGTTGCTGGAAAAATGTTCATCATTTAGCATAAATTCCAAAACAATTTATTGTTAAGAAAATCAACATCACTCATATGCAAAGATGGACAGTAGCAATTATTTCAATGCAATTCCAGCAATTTAAAATGCAATTTCATTTATGAAAATTCCAAATGAATTCCTCTGCCTACCAAAATAATTGTGTAAGTGCCATAAATTGCAAAGAATATTTTGGGCCAAGATCCACCTTTTTCAAAAGTGTTTTGATGGCTTAAATGTCTTCTACAAAAGTTCTGTAAAAAGGAAAACAGAAAAACAGAAAATGGAAAAAGGGAAAAAGGCTTACCGCCGCTTACCTGCGGCCCAGTAACCGGCCCAGCCCAGCCAAACCGTCCTCTCCACCTGCTCCCGCCCTTCGTGTCGCCGTCCCCGCGTCCGGCGCGCGCGGCGGCCGCCCACCGCTTGCCACCGAGACGGAGCCGGTGAGAGGAGGGGATATGGGCACCCTCGTCCATCTCCCCTGGTCTTCCTCCTCCATTCGCCGCCCTCTCTCCCTCGCTCACGGCCGCTCTCTCCTTCTCTGTCCCGACGTCGTCGCCGCTGCGGATCCACGACCACCGTGCCTCCCTCGCCTCTCCCAGCCGACCACCAGCACCGCCGACGTCTTCTCCTTCCTCTCCGACCGCACGAGCAAGCCGGAGCCCGCCACATTGCCCGAATCGAGCTCGACATCATCCCCTCTATCGCCGGCGATCCCCGTCGACTCCGGCGACCCCCTGCGCTCCTAAGCTACCACAGGCCACCGTGAGCCGCTGCGGTGAGCTCCACACCTCCTCCCCTCTCTTTTTGCTCTTCTCCGCGCCCGGAGCGGCCGGTTCCGCCATGGCCGAGCCCAGCTCCGCCGTTAACCTCGCTGCCGATGCCGTAGTCCCTGTCGTAGCCAGGCAAGCTCGCTCGCGAGCTCCGGGAGACCTCCAGGTGCTCCCCGTAGCGTTAGCTCGCGCGCAAACGCACCGCAGCACCGGACCCGCGTAGTCCCGAATTCCGGCGCCGCCTGTCGTCGTCGTTGAGCTCGCCTCCGACCACCTCCGCCCATTCCGACGCCGTGGATCGACGCGGGGTGGAGTAGCCGTTCGAACGCCGTCGAAAACGCGCGATTTGGTGCCGTGTAGAGGAAACCCGAGGCTCACCGGAGTCGCGCCGCTGCGTATGAGCTCGTCGGAGCTTTTTCCGGCGAGGCCGCCGACGTGGCCTGCCCGGTGGGCCACCCTGAGTCTCTGGCAGCTGGGTCCCGCAGGACCCAGTTGACCAGTTGACCGGGTCAACGGGCTGACGTGGCATCTACAACCACTGACAAGTGGGACCCCCACGTCAGTAACTTAATTATTGGCTAAATACTTTTAATTAGTTAAATATGTTAATTAGTTCAGTCGCTGACAGGCCGGGCCCACTGGTTAATTAGTCCGTTAGTTAATTTAATTCGCTGTTAACCCCCACTGAGGCTGACAGGTGGGTCCAACCTGCCAGTTTGACCAGTCAGCTGGTCAGCCGACTGCTGACGCAGTGATGACACCAGCATGATGTCATATTCCACTTTTGACAAATTCTGTTAATTTAAATAATTTCAGAAAATGCTTAAAACTTGTTTAATTCATAGAAAATTAACCGTAGCTCGGATCGAAAAACTTTATACATGAAAGTTGATCAGAAAAACAAGACGAATCCGAATACATGGTCAAAATGCTTGACCATCACTCCTATCTATCTGAACATGGAACCGTCCCCTCCGGTTCAGTATTCCGAAATCAGCCTAAACGCCAGAAAATATCCCAAATATTTTCCCGATTCGTCCGCGACATGTAGCAATGCATTAGGTCACCACTAACACTGCATACCATCATGACGTGCATCTGTGTTGCATTACTGCCTTTATTTATTGTTTCGTCCCCCTCTTCTTTTCCGATAGCCCCCGAGACCGACGCTGCTTAGGAGACAGACGACAGCACTGACGATCCCTCTTTTGCCGCAGAGCTTCCAGGCAAGCAACCCCCCCTTGACGCATGCCTATATCACCTATTCCCTCTCTCTCCTGCTTGCATTAGAATTTGCTACTGCTATTGTTTTATCCTATTATGATGCATAGCCTGTCCTTGTAACTGTTATTGATGCCTGCCTGTTATCCAAAATGCTTAGTATAGGTTGGATGGTAAATCATCTGTGGCCCCTCTTCCTTGCTCTAGTTGCCCCGCTTTAGTACCTGTGCCCCGACCGTTGTGATCGTCGGGCTGAGACCAGCACAACACCTCACACCCCCCTAAGTTGCTCGACTCTGCAGAGCTACCATCGAGTGTCGAGGGTGATACCTCTTATCTCACTCCTGATGTTGCCTCTATAGTACAGCTAGTCGGTTGTGGGATACCGAGGGTGATTCCTCTTTCACCACCCCCGATAAAGCTTCTGTCGTGCAACCCCGCAAG
This sequence comes from Elymus sibiricus, assembly GCA_039707655.1. Classification (NCBI taxonomy): domain Eukaryota; kingdom Viridiplantae; phylum Streptophyta; class Magnoliopsida; order Poales; family Poaceae; genus Elymus; species Elymus sibiricus. The sequence goes on from CM077670.1 coordinate 112,451,840, forward strand.
TGTGAATACCATCGAGGGTGATTCCTCCAGGTTCACCTTGACGGGTACATCGAGTGGGAATCCAATGAGGGTGATTCCTCGGATTCCTTCTTGATGTTTTGGACACACGGTTGCTTTGACATTACTACTGTTACTTGATAAAGTCGGGTCGCCCCGAGGGGTACCCGCGAGAGATGTGGATTCGGGTTGACCATGAGGGTACCCGAGAGATGAATACATGGCACGGCCGGGCATTCCTAGCCCTTGCCGTAAGTCCACGAGACGGGGCGACGGGGTCATAGGATCGTGAGTCTCTGCTTGTTTCCGCGCGCTCCTAATGCACTAAGGGTTAGGATATGTAATCTGAGTAGGCCTCTGGCCTTTTCGCACTAACCAGTACGTGGGAATAATATGGGTACTCGGCATCGTGGTATCAGCCGAAGTTCTTCAGATGTCAGCGATTGAGCGGCGCGCGCCGGGTTGGACTGGTAACGCCCGCGCTTGTATTAAGGGGGCTAGGTCTGCTCCCGGCCGCCCACGCAACGCGCAGGAGTGCAACGGGCGACGAGCCCAGGACCCCTTCGCACTTAGGATGTAGACCGGCGTGCTGGCCTCTCTGTTGAACCTAGGTAGGGCTACGACGTGTCGATAGTCCGAGGCCGGGCATCGACTGAGCAAGTGTGTCCGGCCAGAGTCATCGAGCGTGTTGGGTAAGTTGGTGCACCCCTGCAGGGAAGTATATCTATTCGAATAGCCGTGTCCACGGTAACAGGATGCTCGGAGAATATCCCGATCTACTACAACTAGAAATGGGTTGAATATGGTAGCTCCGGGATTGCTTTCTCGCAGGGAGTCGAGGAAGGATCTCTGGGCGTGGCTACTTGTACTTGATGCTACTACTATATTTATGTACTAATCTGTACTCTTCTAATGCTGCAAGACCCTGAAGATGCTAGTCTTCGATAGGCTAGGCTTTCCCTTCTATTCTGGCATTTCTGCATCCAAGTCCACATATACAGCCTTCCTTTGATAATGATGCATAAGTAGAATTGCTTTGATGTAAGTCTTGCTAAGTACTTTGGATGAGTACTCACGGTTGCTTTGTATCCCTTTTTCCTATATACCCGATTGCTGCAACAGACGATGGAGCCCAGGAGCCTGTTGAGCCAGCTGCCCCAGCCGACGACTACCACTACTACTACCCCTCTGGATACTACTACTCCGAGGAGCCCTCCGACGACCAGGAGTAGTTAGGAGGCACCCAGGCAGGAGGCCTGCGCCTTTCGATCCAGTGTTTTATTTTGCCCCGCCTTCTTAAAGGCCTATCTGTCTAACTTTGTGTCTGTACTCAGATACCTGATGCTTCCGTTGATGCTTGTATGACATCGAGCTTATGTATTCGAGCCCTCGAGGCCCCTGGCTTGTAATATAAAGCTTGTATGACTTTTATTTGTGTTTAGAGTTGTGTTGTGATATCTTCAAGTGAGTCCTTAGGCTTGATCGTGTGCATTTGCGTGTATGATTAGTGCACGATTAAGCCGGGGGCGTCACGGGTATCTAGGGTTACACATGGTCGGTTACCATCTAGGGATTACATGCCAAATCTAATATTCTTGGAGTACACGCCAAGTCTTCTGTGAAGCCCGATATGCTGGTTCTACAGGCCGGAGGCTTCCGGAGTCTTTATTCTTGAACGGGCCTCGAGTCCGGCCCATGGACTAGACCGGCTAGGCCGGGACCCCCTAGTCTAGGACACCGTCAGTAGCCCCCGAACTGGTCTTCAATGCCAAGGACGACAATCTTCTTCGGGCGTATTACTTTGGCTTAGAGTCTTCGGCTTGACAGGCGAGTTCAATTCGGCCATAAGCAATCTTCGGCTTTGGCCCCACCACGTGCTATCTTGAACGCCGCGCCGCCTTGGAAATTGAGCCACTTTACGGCCAGATGTCGAAGTGTCGTTCCGCCTTGCCTTTATTAACGGGTACCTAGCCCAAAGTTACGCCCAAAGCGCATCTTGGTCTTCCCTTTCGCCTCTCAACGTAAATCTCCTCTCCCAAAGTCGTACTTCGAGAGTTCCGGCAATGACGAGCGGTGCAGGCTCTTCCAAGTGCCCCCATGGTCCCCTCAAGGGCGACTGGGGCAGCTGATCCATCACGCGTCTCCAGTTAAATTGACTGTCCACCCAAGGTTATCTGCCTGATTCCGATCTAGCCTCCACCCGCCCAGGCTTAATATCTGTGGACGGGCAGGCGCATGCTGATAGCCACCCCATCCCTCATGAGGACGAACGGGTGTGCTTTGTTCCTTTTCTTCTGCGTGGCCTGGGGTTTCCTATCCATCCCTTTCTCCGAGGTCTGCTTGAGTTTTATGGGATCCAACTCCACCACCTGACTCCCAATTCAATCCTACATATTGTGTGGTATGTCGCCCTCTGCGAAATGTACCTTGGGTGCACGGCTCATTTCGGGCTGTGGAGGAAGTACTTCTGCGTCATGCCCTGTTCCCGGGACAGGAAGTTACACGAAGTAGGGGCAGCCGAGGTCTGCCGTATAGCCGGGACCGGCTACCCCACAGGCACCCCTCGAGAAGATGCCGATAGGTGGGTGTCCGAATGGTTCTATATGGACGATGTCCCTCTACATGAACCAGTTCGGCCCGGGCTCCCGACCTTTACTTCGGATCCTCCAAAGAAGCGGTTTAGCTGGAGGCCGCGGAGCCCCGCCCAAAAAGACGACACGGAAGTAGCCGCTCTGGCTGCTAAGGTGAGCTGTCTGACAAACACCGGCCTCACCATCATAGATGTGATGGCAACGGCCATTAGCCGAAAAGTCCAACCTCTTCGGCAGCGTCAGCACCTGCTGTGTATGTATAATGGCGACAACGATGCTACCGATCAATCCGGGAAAGCTTCTGAAACGACGCGGCCTTTGGCGCAGCCCTGGCCGGCATATACAAGGGAGAAGCCGCGGACTTCGCTAAGCAGAAGTTCATAGATGGCTTGTCTTACCACAATCCAGTCGAAACAGTAAGTCTCCCCAAACTTCCTCGTCCATCCGAGCAGTTTGCGTTATTCTTTTGTAATGGTTGTTTGCTGTATCGGACAGAGGTGGAGGCGCTGGGTCAAGACCCTGGACTACCCGGCACCCGAACCGGAGAAGTATCGTCGAGACGACGATCCCGCTTCCCATGAAGATGAAGAACTATCCACCCTGTATGAAGAGGGCACCTTTTATCAAGAGAGCCTTGATGGCTCAAGAGTGGCCATCATCCCTGATCTGCCGGGGACACGACCATCCTCATCGGTAAACCCCCTCCTCTCGGAAGAGAGCTCCATCTTGCCAAACCCCAAGCACCCTGACTCCTGTTCCTAAGGGTCGACGCTCAAAGCGCCCGCGCAGCAGTACGGCCTCCAAGGGGGCCCTTCAATTGCCACACCAGGTGCCTCACAACCGGAAGTGGCCATGGAGACGGAGCGTAACACTCCTTTCCCGCAACAGGTACTTATACTCGCATCACTCTCTTTTAGAGGTAGAGGATTACGGGTTTGATAATTTATTTTCCTGCGCAGGCCATCCGCCGAAGCGCCATTGGCTGAAGGGGAGAATACCTCGGCCCTGAGGACCAACGGAGAGCCGATCTCCGCCGCAGGAGATATTACCAAAGTACCACAACCGGCAACTTCGGGGACTTGCTCAGCCACCACCTCCGAGGTTGAAAATGCAATGAACCATAGGCGCCGGAGAGCTTCTCTAAGGAGTCCTTTCTTCTCCAGCTAAGAGTTCAACACCCTCAGTTCGGTGGACGCCTACCTCGGCGCAACCCGTAACGTCTTTGAGAAGGCGGTGGATGTCTTATCCAAAGGCTTGCAGGTAATTTTGTTTTTTTAAGTTCTCTTTTTTAGCTTGCGATAATCTGGCCGCCGCACCAGGCGGTAGCCCCCAAGACACTTGCCGGATGGTACATCCGACAAGTGGATTCGCTTAGCCATAGAGTATGAGCTCAAGAGCCCGTAGCCCCCGAGCCGTAATATGGGCACGAGTGAGCATGTAGAGGCTTGATAAACCTTGCCTTCAACTTGCAGTAATCTCGGGAGAGGAATGCAATCCTGTCCAAGGAGCTGACCCAAGCCAAACCACAGCTTGGCGCCGCACAGGCTGAAGTTGCGCATGTCAAAACCTTTACCAGAGAAGCGCATGGTAAGTGCATCTGGTTTATGGTGTTTTGTTGTAAAGTATACTAGTTCCATGCCTAATTGCCGTATAATTCATAGTAGTGGTAGTCATCGGCCAGCTGGAAAAGGATCTGAAACAGGCCCGTGAGGACCTGGTGTATTCCGAGTCATAGCGGCAGGCCGAGCATCTCGTTTTGTCCAGGAGCAAGGAGGAAACAAATGAGTTGAAAGCAAAAAGTGCTCAGCAAGCCAAGGAATTTGAACGGCTCAAAGCTCAGCTGGTCGCTACCGAGGCGAGGGAGAAGAAAACGGATGAAGAAATATCCTGTGAGTACTTCCCGCCTTGCAAAAAGAGTTCTATTCATGTCATGTGCTAATATGTGTTTCATACAGTTTTGCTGACAGGTCGGCTGAAAGAGGCCGGTAGCCCCCCGTCCGAGGATGCCCTGACGGAGCTGACCGAGGTGCACGAGCGAGCTCGGACGGCTATGAAAGTTGTGTTTAAGGCTCTATGGCCCAAAGAAAATGTGCCCAAGGGTATGTCCGAGCTCGCCGGCCGTCTCAAAGGGGCTCGACGCCGAATACAGGCCTGGAAGATATCGGCCTGTCGGGAGGGCGCGAGGGAGGCGTGGGCCATGGTTAAGACTCGCTACACAGGCGTAAAGACAGAATGTCTTGCCGAGGTAGTCCCAGTTGGTGCCGATGGGAAGGAGGTGCCGACTTCTCTGGTCTATGACGACGTTATGCCCGCCGTGCGTCTCTCTCAACGAGACTGTACCCTTAAGTCTTTGATAGATGGGCTTGATAAAATGTAAGATATTTGTAATGACTCTACGTATCTATGTACTTTACGTTATTACAAACGCTTCTGTTATACAAACTTTGCTAGCCAGCCTTCGGCTTCTCCCTCGTTGACCATTGGCTGAGGAGTGCTTCCTACTTCTGATTCGAGAAAGTGAACCAGATATTTCGGATAGCAAGGCAATCTAGCTATGGGCTCGAAAAACAAAGTGAACCAGAGCTTATGTTATATTATGTTTAGGCGAAGAAACATCTTCCGAGAAAAACAGTTCCGCTATCGGTTCCTTTCCTCGGGTGGTAATGTTTGCCTATTTTAAATAGGTCAGGACATATGTCCGAGGTGAGCGTAAATCCCCCAGTGATTTCTGATATAGGAAACCTTTTACTTCCATCGGAGCTGACCAACTGTATTCTTAAGAACGCTAGCCTTCGGCTTCACCCGTCTGAGGTGCATATCCGACTGACCCGGTAGCAACAATCGCAGAGGTGCTCCCTTTACCCCCTTGCCAAACAATCGGGAACATAGGGGGTAAGCACAGGTGACGGTGTCCTGGACTAGGGGGTCCCGGCCTAGTTGATTAGTCCAGGGGCTGAACTCAAGGCCCATGAAAGAACAGGGACTCCGGGAATTTCCAACTTGAAGAACCGACATATCGGGCCTCACCGAAGACTTGGCGTGCACCCCAAGGATACGAGATTCGGCATGTATTCTCTTAGTTGTAACCGACCATGTGTAACCCTAGATACCCCTGGTGCCTATATAAACCAGAGGGTTTAGTCCATAGAGGCAAGATCATTCATCATACCCCTAGGGTTAGACCACAACTCACGATCTCGAGGTAGATCAACTCTGTACCTTGATACATCATCAATATAAACAAGAGCAGGACGTAGGGTTTTACCTCCATAAAGAGGGCCCGAACCTGGGTAAATCATTGTGTCCTACGTTCCCTGTTAAGCCATCGATTCGATCTCACAGCTCGGGCACCCCTACCCAAGATCTGCCAGTTTTGACACCGACATTGGTGCTTTCATTGAGAGCCCACTGTTTGATTTCCTGGGAACGATGGCTTCGCCAACGGGCAATCTAAGTCCCTTCAGCACCTCGGGTGCACCTACGATCTTCGCCGATGGACCGTCTGATGGTTCCACACACCTCGGATCGCTCCCCCCCTTCGAGGTAGTGGGAAGCGGCCGGGAGACCTCTCCGGAGCTTTACGCTCCCTTCGCGAGCCCGGCCGATGGAGACCGGATGAAGGAAACCTTGGATCCGAGCTCCCTCCTGGGGGACGAGCGCGAGCAGCTCGATGAAACCGGCGCGTCAGGCATCAAGCCGAGCTCTGACTCTTCTGCACATCTTTCCCGCAAGGAGCCTGGGGGTACCTCGGAGTTCCCCCAATCGGACTAAAATTCTCGATCCCACCCACCCCCCACGTCGGATATTGCCCAAGTATTTCGGGCCCTCCCGACGTCTGGGACTTAATGTATATAAAACAACAAGCCGATTAGACAGTTCGGCAGTTCTGGTCAAGATTCTTGTTAGTCAAGAACAAGATAACCGACTGCCCGGACATGGAAGCACTCGCGGCCTTCCGGCACAACTGTCACGATGAGGGTGTGTTAAACGCCCTCTCTCGACGCCGAGTTCAGACTTTCTCAGGGCTCTCAGGGCTAGTGTCGAAGTTCTGCACAATTGAAGATACCTGGTTGGCCCCGGAATCAGCCGGCAGGAGCAGCTCAGAAGAATTCAACCCTGCACCTGGGCCGCCATCAAAGCGCCCTATACTTGCGGAGTCGTTACGCAAAAGGAGGAAAACGACATCTCCGACCGTCCTAGATAGACTGCTGGATCAACCATGCCATATACACTCCATATCATCAACCACGAATCCAACACACAACCTTCGAGCTTGCTGGGTCGTAAGACAGGTGGCCAAGGGCGGCGAGGCCTTTCTGACAAACAGGCCCGCCCTCAATCCGGCCACAGACTCCTCGGACGAAGCCGAGGTCCTAACGATCTACAAGAAATATATATATATATATATATATATATATATATATATATATATATATATATATATATATATAAAGGGCTCTGCATGAGCTCGGCCCCGCTCAGATGCACACACCTCGGGCTGCGTGGTTAGACGCGCCGATCACATTCGAGGAGTGCGATCAGCCGACAATTGACCTAAGCTGGTGTCCAGCCACCCTGGTCCTCGACCCAATAGTGGACAGATGCCGGCTGCACAAGGTGATGATGGACGGAGGCAGCAGTTTGAATCTCATCTATAGAGATACCCTGGAAAGGATGCAACTAGATACAGTCCGCATCCAACACAACTTCATCACTTTTAAGGGGATCATCCCCGGGAAGGAGGCACGATGTGAGGGGAAGATCACTCTCGACGTGGTCTTCGGCACTCCCGAGAACTATCGGTCCGAGGAGTTAACATTCCACATTGTACCCTTCCGAAGTGGCTACCACGCCCTTCTCGGGTGGGAGGCATTCATAAAATTCCATGCCATACCTCATTATGGGTATATGAAATTAAAGATGTTGGGCCCAAATGGAGTGATTACCGTCACCAGCAATCCATAAAGGGCGCTCAGGGCTGAGAATAAAACGGCCTCGCTTGCCCTCGAGTCGCTGGCAGAGGCCTTTACAGCCGAAGAGCTGATGGCACTCTAGGCCACGGTCAATTCGGACGACGTCATTCTGGACAAGAGATCTAAATCAACATCATTCAAACCAGCGGATGAAATCATTAAATTTCAAGTACACCCAACAGACCCGAATAAAACGACGTCCATTGGTGCCCAGCTGGACCCAGAAACTGACGAAGCCCTCAGAAATTTCCTTCGGGAAAACTGGGACATCTTCGCCTGACATCCCTCAGACATGCCCGGCATCCCAAGAGAGTTAGCTGAACACAACTTGGACATTATAAAAGGGTTTAAACCAGTCAAGCAGGCACTTTGGTGATTCTCCGAACCCAAGCGTCAAGCTATGGGGGAGGAACTGGCTAAATTGTTGGAAGCAGGGTTCATTCGCGAGATCAAACACCCCGAGTGGTTGGCCAACCTGGTTATGGTGCCGAAAAAGGTCAAGTCCTGGCGGCTTTGCGTTGATTTCAAAGACGTAAACAAGGCCTGCCCTAAAGACCCCTTCCCACTGTCGCGCATTGACCAAATCATCGACGCCACGGCGGGGCACGACTCTCTCTGCTTCCTGGACGCTTATTCAGGATACCATCAAATAAAAATGAAGGAATCTGACCAGGAGGCAACAGCCTTTATAACACCCTATGGACCGTTCTGCTTCAACACAATGCCATTCGGATTAAAAAACGCCGGCGCAACATATCAACGCATGATTCAAACATGCCTAGAAAAACACATCGGCAAGACAGCCGAGGCCTACGTCGACGACGTGGTTGTAAAAACCAAGGACGTCAAGCAGCTGGTAGGGGATCTCGGCGAGATATTCGTTAGTCTCCGGGTTTACCACATCAAGCTCAACCCGAAGAAGTGCGTATTCGGGGTGCCTGCAGGCAAGTTGCTCGGATTCATTGTTTCCCATAGAGGAATCGAGGCTAATCTGGTAAAAATCCGTGCCTTGTCCGCGCTACTAATCCCCACCGAGCTCAAGCACATTCAAAAACTTACCGGCTGCATAGCCGCCCTCAGCCATTTCATCTCCCGACTCGGGGAGAAGTCTTTACCGCTGTACAAGCTGTTGAAACAAACAAAAAACTTCCAATGGACTAAGGAGGCAGGAGACGCTTTCGAAGAAATCAAAAGGCTTCTTGCCACCAACCCCATACTAGCAGCGCCAGGAATAGGCGTGCCGATGTTGTTGTACATCTCGGCGACAATCCAAGTGGTCAGCGCAGTCCTCGTGGTTGAATGAGACAACGAAGGCCACAAATTCCAGGTGCAGAGGCCTGTATACTATGTTTCTGAGGTATTAACCCCGTGTAAAACAAGGTACCCTCACTACCAGAAAATCACTTATGCAGTTTTTATGGCGTCTCGGAAGCTACGGCACTACTTTCAGAAGTGCTCTATCACTGTGGCATCCGAGGTTCCCCTGGGCGACATCATCAACAACAGAGACGCAACTGGTCGTATCGCCAAGTGGGCAATTGAGCTCCTCCCTTTCGAAATCACATTTCGCCCGCGCCGAGCTATTAAATCTCAGGTGCTGGCAGATTTCATGGCCGAATAGACAGAGGCCAAACTCCCACAAGAGTATAGTACATATTCACATTGGACAATGTACTTTGACGGCTCTAAAATGCTAGCCGGGCTAGGGGCCGGGGTAGTTCTTACCTCACCCACCGGAGATAATATACGGTACGTCCTGTAAATCATGTATGCGGACTCAAACAACGCGGCCGAATATGAGGCCTTGCTTCACGGCCTGCGAATCACAGTATCCATGGGTATCCAGCGTCTGGTGGTCCGAGGCGACTCCAACTTGGTGATATCACAAGTTAATGGTGAGTTTGATGCAAAGGATCCAAAAATGACGTCGTATCGAAACGCCGTTCTAGCCATTTCAGCTCGCTTTGAAGGTTTGGAATTCCATCATATCCCACGTGATAGTAACCAAGCCGCCGACGTTCTCGCCAGAATGGGCGCTAAACTCGACCCGGTTCCAGAAAACACGTTCCTAGAATGGCTTTTTAAGCCGTCCGTGACCTGGCAGGACGGGCACGAAATGCCGGCCGCCTTAGGCTCCGGAAGGGTCAATCCTTCGGCAGCCGAGAAGGACCAGGAAATAGTTGGGGGCTCAGCTGTCGAAGAAACATCTTCGGCTCATGAAGTCATGGCAGTCATTGCACCATGGACCGAGCCCCTCCTCGGATATTTGCTCCGCGGCGAGTTACCCGAGGACCGAACCGAAGCACGAAGAATAGTTCGCCGATCAAAGGCCTATCGGGTCCATGAAGGGGAGCTCTACAAAAGAAGCATCACCGGTGTCCTCCAGAGGTGTATATCCGAAGAGGAAGGGCGCAAGCTCCTCGCCGAGATTCATTCCGGCATGAGTGGCCATCACGCCGCAGCTCGGGCCCTGGTCAGCAAGGTTTTCCGAGCTGGATTTTACTAGCCTACCGCCAAAGAAGATGCGAAAACTCTGGTCCAGTGATGCCCCGGCTGCCAGGTTTTTGCCAACCAAAGTCGCATGCCCCCCATGGCTCTTCGGACCATTTTGATCACTTGGCCTTTCACGGTCTGGGGGCTGGACATGGTCGGTCCCCTTAAAGGGGGATCGCATAAAAAGAAATACTTACTCGTCATGATAGATAAATTCACAAAATGGATCGAGGCAAGGCCGGTAACTACAGCCGAGGCGGCGCCGGTCGTGGAATTCATCTCCAGTGTAGTACACCGTTATGGTGTCCCTCATAGTATAATTACAGACAATGGCAGTAATTTCACTGCCAAGGAGGTACAGGCGTGGTGCGCCAAAATGGGCATTCAGCTCAATTATGCCTCCATCTACCACCCCCTAACCAATGGGCAGGTTGAGCGTGCCAATGGAATCGTTTTGAGTGGCATTAAGCCACGCTTAGTCCAATCCTTGAAGGAAGCAGACTCTCGTTGGGTAGAGGAGCTTGACTCCGTGTTGTGGGGCTTACGCACCACGCCCAACCGGTCCACAGGTTACACACCCTTTTTATGGTGTATGGGGCTGAGGCCGTCCTACCATGTGACCTCATTCACGACGCACCTCGTGTGCGGATGTACGAAGAGAGGGAGGCCGAGCTGGATTGGCAGGACGACATGGACACCCTCGAAGAGGAAAGGGATGTTGCTCGGGCACGTTCCACATTCTACCAACAACAAGCACGGCGCTACCAGAGCAGGGAGGTCAGGACGAAGGCATTCAATAAAGGTGACTTGGTCATGAGGTTTAATCCAGAAAAGCAGAAGGACAAGCTGTCCCCGAAATGGGACAGACAGTTCATCATCGACCAAGTACTCACCGGAGGTGCATATCGTATTCGAGACCCTGAAGACAACATGTTGGTGCCACATCCCTGGAATGCCGGAATGCTCCAATGCTTTTACGGTTAATTAAAGCCGTGCTTGGTTTACCTTTCCGGTTACCCTCCTATTTAGCATACAATAGATATGAAATTTTCCTTTCAAGTTGTTAAAACTTTTTGGATAGTTGTGTTCGGTAAAGATGAAGTGATTATGTTCCTTCGGACGCATTTTATTTGTACGGCACACAATACGCTGGTCGCTTCTTTTTTCGAAGCCGCATGAATTTTTTCAAGCACTTTTGGTGCCTCCTTCCAATAAAATCGTTGTACGCCTTTATATGCATCAATTTGATTTAAGTTTTTGCCAAACTGGGTTGCCTGGCTCCTGTGCTTGCCCCCTAGGTTCCCGATTGTTCGGCTAGGGGGTAAAGGGAGCACCTCTGTGATTGTTGCCTCCGGGTCAGCCGGATACGCACCTCAGACGGGTGAAGCCGAAAGCTAGCGTTCTTAAGAAAATAGTTGATCGGCTCCGATGGAAGTAGATTTAATTGGTTTTATATAATCAATCACCGGGGGCTTTACGCTCACCTCGGACATATGTCCCGACCTGTTTCAAAACGGGCAAAACATTTTTACCCGAGGAAAGGAACCGACAGCGGAACTATTTTTCTTGGAGGGTGTTTCTTACGCTTCGACATAATATAACACAAGCTCTGGCTCACTTTGCTTTTCGAGCCCTATAGCCAGATTGCCTCGCTATCCGAAATACCTGGTTTAGTTTTCGGATCAGAAGTAGGAAGCACTCCTCGTCTAATGGCCCAGGAGGGAGAAGCCAAAGGCTGGCTAGTAGAGTTCGTACGATAGTAGCTTTTGTAAATACCATAAAGTACTTAGATACATAGAGTGATTACAACATATCTTAAAGCTTATCTAGACCATCTATCAATGACTTCAGAGAACAGTCCTGCTGAGAGAAGCGCGCGGCGGCCATAACGTTGTCATAGACTAAAGAAGTTGGCACCTCCTTGCCGTTGGCACCAACTGGGCCGACCTCGGCGAGATGCTTTGTCTCCACTTTTGTGTAGCGAGTCTTGACCATGGCCCACGCTTCCCTCGAGCCCTCCCTACAAGCCGAAATCTTCCAGGCCTGTATTAGGCGTCGAGCCCCTTTAAGGCGGTCAGCAAGCTGGGACATGTCCTTGGGCACACGCTCTTCGGGCCATAGATCCTTAAATACAACTTTCATCGCTGTCCGAGCTTGCTCATGCACCTTGGTAAGCTCCGTCAGGGCACCATCGGTCAGGGGGCTACTGGCATCTTTCGGCCGAACTGTCAGCAACACTATGTGAAATGCATATTAGCATACAACAGGAACAAGATCTCTTGTGACAAGATGGAGGATACTCACCAGATATTTCTTCATCCGTTTTCTTATTTCTCTCCTCGGCAGCGGCCAATTGAGCCATGAGGTGATTAATCTCCTCGGCTTGCTGAGCACTCTTTGCTTTTAGCTCCTTTGTTTCCTCCTTGCTTTGGGACAAAATAAGGTGCTCGGCCTGCCGCTGCGATTATGAATATACCAGGTCCTCCCGGGCCCGTTTCAGATCCTTTTCCATCTGACCGATGACTGTCGCTGCTATGTATTATAAGGCAATTAGTCTTTGAACTACTGTGCTTTAAAAATAATGTGCCATAAACCAGATGCACTTACCATGCACTTCTCTGGTAAAGGATTTGACATGCGTAACCTCAGCCTGCGCAGTGTCAAGTTGTGTTTTGGCTTGGGTCAGTTCCGCGAAGAGGCTCGCATTTTTCTCCTGAGTAGCCTGCAAATTGAAATTAGTGTTTATCAAACCTATATATGGTCACTCATGCCCACATTACGGCTTGGGGGCTATGGGCTCTAAAAGCTCATACTCTATGGCGGAAACGAATCCACCTGTCAGATGTCCCATCCGACAAGTGTCTTGGGGGCTCCTGCTTAGTCGGTGGTCGGATTATCGTAAGCCAAAAGAAGGATTCAAAAATGAAATTACCTGCAGGCCTACGGACAGGACGTCCACCGCTTTTTCAAAAACATTATGGGTCGCGCCAAGGTAGGCGTCCACCGAGCTGAGGGCGTTGAACTCTTGACTTGAGAAGAAGGGACTCCTTAGAGAGGCTTGCTACTTGTGAGCTGCGTTGGGATTTCCCCGAAGAGGAGGGGATGATGCAGTACAGTAGAGATAAGTATTTCCCTTAGTTATGAAACCAAGGTTATCAATCCAGTAGGAGAATCACGCAACAACTCGTTAGCAGCACCTGAACACAAAACAACAAATCCTCGCACCCAACGCGAACAAGGGGTTGTCAATCCCTTGGCGGTTAATTGCAAGATTAAATTGTATGGTGATAGATAGATAGATTGAAAAAAAATACAAAATAAAATAAATAAAGTAAAATTGCAGCAAGGTATTTTTGGGATTTTCAATATATGATAAAAGTAGACCCGGGGGCCATAGGTTTCACTAGAGGCTTCTCTCTTGAAAATAGCATACGGTGGGTAAACAAATTACTGTTGGGCAATTGATAGAAAAGCAAATAATCATGACGATATCAAAGGCAATGATCATGTATATAGGCATCACGTCCAAGACAAGTAGACCGACTCCTGCCTGCATCTACTAATATTACTCCACACATCGACCGCTATCCAGCATGCATCTAGAGTATTAAGTTCATAAAGAACTGAGTAACGCCTTAAGCAAGATGACATGATGTAGACAAAGTAAACTCAAGCAATATTATTAAACCCCATATTTTTATCCTTAATAGCAATGATACAATATGTGTCATGTCCCTTTCTGTCACTGGGATTGAGCACCGCAAGATCGAACCCATTACAAAGCACCTCTCCCATTGCAAGATAAATCAATCTAGTTGGCCAAACCAAATCAATAGATCGAAGAGAAATACGAGGCTATAACAATCATGCATAAAAGAGTTCAGAGAAAACTCAAATAATATTCATGGATAATCTGATCATAAACTCATAATTCATCAGATCCCAACAAACGCACCGCAAAAAGTGATTACATCGGATAGAACTCCAGGAACATCGAGGAGAACATTGTATTGAAGATCAAAAAGAGAGAAGAAGCCATCTAGCTACTAACTATGGACCCAAAGGTCTGTGGTAAACTACTCACGCATCATCGGAAGGGCAGCAAGGTTGATGGAGAGCCCCTCCGTGATCGAATCCCCCTCCGGCAGAGTGCCGGAAAAGGCCTCCAGATGGGATCTCTCGAGAACAGAAACTTGCGGCGGCGGAAAAAGTATTTCGTGGACTCCCCTATTGGTTTCCCAATTTTAGATTATTTATAGAGGTGGAATTAGGTCAAACAGAGCAGAGGTGGGCCCACGAGGCACCAGGGCGCGCCCTGGTGGCTCGTGGCCACCTCTCCCGAAGCTTCTAGTGTCTCTTATGTCCAGAAAAAAATCTCCAAAAAGTTTCATGGCATTTGGACTTTGTTTGGTACTGATATTCTGAAAAACCAAAAACAGGCAAAAAACAGCAACTGGCACTGGGCACTAAGTTAATAGGTTAGTCCCAAAAAATGACATATAATTGCTTGTAAGTGTATATAAAACATCCAAGATTGTTACTATAATGGCATGGAACAATCAAAAATTATAGATACGTTGGAGACGTATCAAGGCTCTTCGGCGTCTGTGGTTCATCGCGCTTTCGACCTCAGAGGTGGTTGCCAAGCAGGTCCCTGAGGTGGCTGGTTGCGGCACTTCGGGAACGCCCCTTGCGGGTGAAGGCGGCTCTGTGTTGGCCATCTGGGCCAAGGCATTGGCTCCCTCTGCTAACGGTGTATCGGCAGAGGGTCTGTGCAGGGAAATAAATTGCCAGCCTTGTGAGCTTCGATCTTTGATGAACAGCGTAATGAAAAACACAGGTTACCTGCTTTGGGGAGGGGCGGCAGGTTCTGTTTCCATGACTACCTCCGTTTCTGGGGTCTTTTGTGTGGCAACCGGAGGGCCCCCTTGCGGGACTGTGTTGCTACGCGCGCGCTTTGAGCGTCGGCCCTTAGGAAGAGGAGTCAGGGTGCCTGGGGTTCTACGAGTTGAAGCTCTCTTTTGAGAGGAAGGAGGAGGAGGCTTTACCAATGAAGATGGATGCATCCCCGGCAGGTCGGGGATGATGGCCACTCGTGAGCCATCGAGGCCCTCCTGATAGAAGGTACCCTCTTCATACAGGGTGTTTATCTCTTCGTCTTCATGAAAGGCGGGATCATCGTCTCACCGATATCTTTCCGGCTCAGGTGCCGGGCTGTTCAGGGTCTCAACCCATTGCCTCCATTTTTGTTCGGGCGAAAGGAACAGTTGTCATAAAAGAACGAAATCAACTTATTCGGATGGACGAGAAAATGTTATCAAACTTACCCATTCGGCTGGATTGTAGTAAGATAAGCCGTCTATAAACTTTTGCTTGGCGAAGTCCGCGGCTTCTCCCTTATATATGCCGGCCAAGGCTGCACCAAAGGCCGCGTCATCTCAGAAGCTTTTCCGGATGGACCGCGTGGCATCGTCGTCACCATTATACATAAACAATGGGTGCTGACGCTGCCGAAGAGGCTGAACTCTTCGGTTGATGGCCGTTGCCATCACGTCAATAATGGTAAGGCCGGTGCTTGTTAGACACCTCACCTTGGAAGCTAGGGATGCTACTTCCGAGTCGTCCTGCTGGGCGGGGCTCCGAGGTCTCCATCTAAAACGCTTCTTCGGCGGGTCCGAAGAAAAGATCGGGAGCCCGGGCCGAACTGGATCATGCAGCAGGACATCTTCCATGTAAAACCATTCAGACGACCATGTGTCGGTGTCCTCTCGAGGAGTCCCTGCGGGGTAGCTGGTTCCGGCTATGCGGCCGACCTCGGCTGCTCCCACTTGGTGTAGTTTCTCGTCGCGGGAACAAGGCATGATGCAGAAATATTTTCTCCACAGCCCAAAATGAGCCTCGCACCCGAGGTACATCTCGCAGAGGGCAACGTACCCCGCGATGTGCAGAATCGAGTTGGGAGTCAGGTGGTGGAGTTGGATCCCATAAAATTCGAGGAGACCTCTGAGAAAAGGATGAATTGGAAATCCCAAGCCGCGCAGGAGGAACGGAACAAAACACACCCGCTCATCCTCGTATGGGATAGGATGGCTGTCGGCGTGCACCTGCCCATCTACGGATATCAAGCCGGGGCGGGTGGAAGCTAAATCTGAGTCAGGTAGATAACCCTGGGTGGATAACCGATCTAATTGGAGGCGCGTGATGGAGCAGATACCCCAGTCACCTTTGAGGGGGGCGTGGGGGCGCTTGGAGGAACCCGCGTCGCTCGCCATTTTTAGGGCACTCGAAGCTTGACTTTGGGAGTGTTGGCTTGCAAAAGGCGAAGGGAGAAGTGAGGCTAAGATGTGCTTTGACACAATTGTTGCTCAGGAGCCCATAAATAAAATATGGGTGGAACGACGCTTTGACATCTGGCCGTAAAGTGGCTCGTTCCCCAAGATAGCGTGGTGTTCAAGATATCTCGTGGTGAGCCCGGAGCCGAAAGACGTTTATGACCGAAGTCACGAAAGGGGGGGACTTGCCTGCTAAGCCGAAGAACTCTTGTGCCGAAGACATTTATCCGAAGACGTTTATCCAATGAAGATTGTCATCCTCGGCTTTGAAGACAAGTTCGGGGGCTACTGGTGGTGTCCTGGACTAGGGGGTCCCGGCCTAGTCGATTAGTCCAGGGGCCGAACTCAAGGTTCGTGAAAGAACAGGGACTCCGGGAATTTCCAACTTGAAGAACCGACATATCGGGCCTCACCGAAGACTTGGCGTGCACCCCAAGGATACGAGATTCGGCATGTATTCCCTTAGTTGTAACCGACCATGTGTAACCCTAGATACCCCTGGTGCCTATATAAACCAGAGGGTTTAGTCCGTAGAGGCAAGATCATTCGCGGTCTTGCATACGATATGCACCTCCGGCGAGTACTTGGTTGATGATGAATGGTCCGTCCCATTTAGGGGACAGCTTGTGCTTTTGCTTTTCTGGATTAAACCGCATGACCAAGTCACCTTTGTTGAATGCCTTCGTCCGGACCTCCCTACTCTGGTAGCGCCGTGCCTGTTGTTGGTAAAAGGTGGAACGTGCCCGAGCCACATCCCTTTCCTCCTCGGGAGCATTGAGGTTGTCCTGCCGATCTAGCTCGGCCTCCCTCTCTTCATACATGCGAACTCTAGGTGCATCATGAATGAGGTCGCATGGTAAGACGGCCTTGGCTCCGTATGCCATGAAAAAGGGTGTGTAACCTGTGGATCAGTTGGGAGGGGTGTGTAAGCCCCATAATACGGAGTCGAGCTCCTCTACCCAATGACAGTCGGCCTCCTCTAAGGAGCGGACTAGATGTGGCTTGATACCACTTAAAATAGGTCCATTAGCACGTTCGACTTGTCCATTGGTCTGGGGATGGTAAACGGAGGCATAGTCGAGTTGGATTCCCATTTTTGCGCACCATGCCTTGACCTCTTTGGCGGTAAAATTAGTGCCATTATCTGTGATTATGCTATGAGAAACACCGTAACGGTGTACTACGCCGGGGATGAATTCCACGACCGGCGCCGCCTCTGCTGTTGTCACCGGCTTTGCTTCGATCCATTTTGTGAATTTATCTACCATGATGAGTAAGTATTTCTTTTTGTGCAAGCCCCCTTTAAGAGGGCCGACCATGTCAAGCCCCCAGACCGCAAAAGGCCAAGTGATCGGAATGGTCCGAAGAACCATGGGGGGCATGTGACTTTGATTGGCAAAAACCTGGTAGCCGGGGCACCGCTCAACCAAAGTTCTCGCATCTTCCTTGGCGGTAGGCCAATAAAGTCCAGCTCGGAAGGCCTTGCTGACCAAGGCCCGAGCTACGACATGATGGTCGCTCATGCCGGAGTGAATTTCAGCAAGGAGCTTGTGCCCTTCCTCTTCGGTTATACATCTCTGGAGGACACCGGTGATGCTTCTTTTATGCAGATCCCCTTCATGGACCTGATAGGCCTTTGATCGTCAAATTTTTCTTCGTGCTTTGGTTTGGTCCTCGGGTAACTCATTATGGAGTAGATATCCGAGGAAGGGCTCGGTCCACGGCACGATAACTGCCATGACTTCATGAGCCGAGGATGTCTCTTCAATAGCTGAGCCTCCAACTATTCCCTCATCCTTCTCGGCTACCGGGGAGTTGGCCTTTCCGAAGTCCGAGGGAGCCAGCACGGTGTTCCCATCTTGCCAGACCACGGATGGCTTAAAGAGCCGTTCTAAAAACGTGTTTTCTGGAACCGGGTCGCGTTTAGCGCCCATTCTGGCGAGGACATCGGCGGCTTGATTGCTATCTCGTGGGATATGATGGAATTCCAAACCTTCAAAGCGGGCTGATATGGACAGAACGGAGTTTCGGTATGCCATCATTTATGGGTCCTTCGCATTGAACTTACCATTAACTTGTGATATTGCTAGGTTAGAGTCACCTTGGATCTCCAGACGCTGAACTCCCATAGACACTGCGATCCGCAGGCCATGTTGCAAGGCCTCGTATTCGGCGGTGTTATTTGAGTCCGCATACATAATTTGTAGTACGTACCGTATGTTATCACCGGTGGGTGAGGTGAGAACTACTCCAGCGCCCAGTCCGGCCAGCATCTTGGAGCCGTCGAAGTACATTGTCCAATGTGAATATGTACTGTACTCCCTAGGGAGTTTGGCCTCCGTCCACTCGTCCACGAAATCTGCCAGCACCTGAGATTTTAATAGCTCGGCGGGGGCGAAATGTGATTTCGATAAGGGGAGTTCAATTGCCCACTTGGCGATATGACCAGTAGTGTCCCTATTGTTGATGATGTCGCCCAGAGGGACCTTGGATGCCACGGTGATGGAACACTCCTAGAAGTAGTGCCGCAGCTTCCGAGATGCCATGAAGACTACATAGGTGATTTTTTGGTAGTGAGGATACCTTGTTTTACACGGGGTCAATACCTCGGGAACATAGTATACGGGCTGTTGCACCTGGAATTTGTGGCCTTCATCGTCGCGTTCGACCACGAGGACCGCGTTGACGACTTGGTTTGTGGCCGAGATGTACAACAACATCGGCTCGCTTATTCCTGGTGCTGCCAGTGTAGGGTTGGTGGCGAGGAGCTTTTTAATTTCTTCTAGAGGGTCGCCTGCCTCACTTGTCCATTTAAAGTTCTTTGTTTGCTTCAGTAGTCGATACAACGGCAAAGCTTTTTCCCCAAGTCGAGTGATGAATCGACTGAGGGCGGCTACATAGCTGGTAAGTTTCTGAATGTGCTTGAGTTCGGTGGGAATTTCTAGCGTGGATAAGGCTCGGATTTTAGCCGGATTGGCCTCGATTCCTCTATGGGAGACGATGAATCCGAGTAGCTTGCCCGCTGGTACCCCAAAGATGCACTTCTCCGAATTGAGCTTAATGTGGTAGATCCGGAGGCTGGCGAATATCTCGCCGAGATCCTTGACTAGCTGCCTGACGTCTTTGGTTTTGACAACCACATCGTCGATGTAGGCCTCGGCTGTTTTGCCGATATGTTTTTCCAGGCATGTCTGAATCATGCGCTGATATGTTGCACCGGCGTTCTTTAATCCGAACGGCATTGTGTTGAAGCAGAATGTCCCGTAGGGTGTTATGAAGGTTGTTGATTCCTGGTCAGATTCCATCATTTTGATTTGACGGTACCCCGAATATGCGTCCAGGAAGCATAAAGAGTCGTGTCCTACCGTGGCGTTGATGATTTGGTCGATGCACGGCAGTGGAAAGGGGTCTTTGAGGCAAGCTTTGTTAACATCTTTGAAATCAACACAAAGCCGCCAGGATTTACCCTTTTTTGGCACCATGACCAGGTTAGCCAACCATTCAGGGTGTTTGATCTCGCGAATGAACCTGACTTCTAATAGTTTAACCAGTTCTTCCCCCATAGCTTGACGCTTGGGCTCAGAGAATCGCCGAAGTGCTTGTTTGACTGGTTTGAATCCATTTATAATGTTCAAGCTGTGTTCGGCTAGGTTTCTTGGGATGCCTAGCATACCGAGGGATGCCAGGCGAAGATGTCCCAATTTTCCCGAAGGAAACTTCGTAGGGCTTCGTCTATTTCTGGGTCCAGCTGGGCACCAATGGACACCGTTTTATTTGGGTCCGTTGGGTGTACTTGAAATTTAACAATTTCATCCACTGGTTTGAACGATGTTGATTTAGATCTTTTGTCCAGAATGAGATCGTCCGAGTTGACCGTGGCCTGGAGTGCCGTCAACTCTTCGGCTGCAAAGGCCCCTGCCAGCGACTCGAGGGTGAGTGAGGCCATTTTATTTTCGGCCCTGAGTGCCCTCTTTGGGTTGCTGGTGATGGTTATCACTCCGTTGGGGCCCGACATTTTCAGTTTCATGTATCCATAATGAGGTATGGCGTGGAATTTTATAAATGCCTCCCGCCCTAGAAGGGCATGATAACCACTTTGGAAGGGTATGACGTGGAATGTTAGCTCCTCGGACCGATAGTTCTCGGGATTGCCGAAGACCACGTCAAGAGTAATTTTTCCCTCACATCGCGCCTCTCTTCCGGGGATGATTCCCTTGAAAGTGATGAAGCTATGTTGGATGCGGGTTGTATCCAGTTGGATTTTTTCCAGAGTGTCCTTGTAAATGAGGTTCAAGCTGCTACCACCGTCCATTAGCATCTTATGCAGCCGGCATCTGTCCACTATGGGGTCGAGGACCAGGGCGGCTGGGCACCGACTTAGGTCGACTGCCGGCTGATCGTGCTCCTCGAATGTTATCGGCGTGTCTAATCACGCGACCGAGGGTGTGCGTATCTGGACGGGGCCGAGCTCGTGTAGAGCCCTTTTTCTTTGATTCTTTGATACATATGTTTGATAGATCGTCAAGACCTTGCCTTCGTCCGAGGAGTTTGTGGCATGGTTGATGGTGGGCCTATTTGCGAGGAGAGCCTCGCCACCCTTGGCCACCCGTTTCACGACCCAACAAGAGCTCGAAGGCTGTGAGTTGGATTTGTGTTTAACGAGCCGGAGTGTATAGGGCATGGCTGATCTAGTAGTCCATCCAGGACGGTGGGAGATCTTGTCTTCCTTCTTTTCTGTAATGACTCTGCTAGCATGGGGCGCTTAAGTGGCTACCTTTGTGCGAGGTTGTATTCTTTTGATCTGCCTGAGTGGACTAATTCCTGAGCCAACCAGGTGTCTTCAATGGTGCAAAACTTTGATACAAACTCTAAGAGCTCTGAGAAAGTCTGAACTTGGAGTTGAGCGAGGGCGTTTAGCACACCCTCATCGTGACAGTTTGTGATGGAAGGCAGCGAGTGCTTCTATGTCCGGGCAGTCAGTTATCCTATTCTTGACAAACAAGAATCTCGACCAGAACTGCCGAACTGCCTCATCGGCTCATTGTTTTATATAAACCAAGTCCCAGACGTCGGGAGGTCTTGAAATACTTGGGAAATACTCGACGTGGGGGTGGGTGGGATCAAAAATTTTAATCTGATAAGGGGGCTCCGAGGTGCCCCCGTGTTCCTTGTGGGAAAGATGCACGGAGGTATCTGGTCTCGGCTCAACGTCCGAGGCTCCCATCTCTTCTAGTTGTTCAAGCTTGTGCTCATCACTCAGGAGGGAGCTCGGATCCGAGGTTTCCTCCAATTGGATTCCATCGGCCGAGCTTATAAAGGGAGCATAAAGCTCCGGACAGGCTTCCCGATTGCGCCCTACCGACTCGAAGGGGTGCTACTTGTAAACTACGTTGGGATTTTCCCCGAAGAGGAGGGGTGATGCAGCACAGTAGAGATAAGTATTTCCCTCAGTGAGAACCAAGGTATCAATCCAGTAGGAGAACCACACAAAACCTCATGAGCAGCACCTGCACACACAAAAGCAAATACTTGCACCCAACGCGGGCAAGAGGGTTGTCAATCCTCTTAGCGGTTATTTGCAAGGATTAAATCTTATCGAGGTAAATAGATAAATTAAAATACTAATAAAAATAAAAGTAAATAAATTATAGCAAGGTATTTTTTAGGTTTTTAATATATGATAAAGTAGACCGGGGGCCATAGTTTTCACAAGAGGCTTCTCTCTCGAACACATAGCATACGGTGGGTAAACAAATTACTGTTGGGCAATTGATAGAAAAGCGCATATTTATGACGATATTCAAGGCAATGATCATGTATATAGGCATCACGTCAAAGACAAGTAGACCGACTCCTACCTGCATCTACTACTATTACTCCACCCATCGACCGCTATCCAGCATGCATCTAGGGTATTAAGTTAATGAAAACGGAGTAACGCCTTAAGCAAGATGACATGATGTAGACAAAGTAAACTCAATCAATATGAAAAAACCCTTTCGTTTTACCCTTAATGGCAACAATACAAATACATGTCTTGTCCCTTTCTGTCATTGGGATATAGAACACCGCAAGATTGAACCCATCACAAAGCACCTCTCCCACTAAAAATAAATCAATCTAGTTGGCCAAACCAAATGGATAGATCGGAGAGAAATACAAAGCTATAACAATCATGCATAAAAGAATTCAAAAAATACTCAAATATTTCTCATGAATAATCTGATCATAAACCCACAATTCATCGGATCCCAACAAACACACCGCAAAAGAAGATTACATCGGATAGAACTCCAAGAAGATCGAGGAGAACATTGTATTGAAGATCAAAGAGAGAGAAGAAGCCATCTAGCTACTAGCTATGGACCCGTAGGTTTGTGGTAAACTACTCACACATCATCGGTAGGGCAGCAAGGTTGATGTAGAAGCCCTCCGTGATCGATTCTCCCTCCGGCAGAGTACCGGAAAAGGCCTCCAGATGGGATCGCGGAAGAACAGAAGCTTGCGGTGGCGGAAAAGTTATTTCGTGGGGCTCTCTGTTGGTTTCCTAATATTTGAAAATTTATAATAGTGGAATTAGGTCAAAAGGAGCCACGAGGGGCCCATAAGGCATCTTGGCACCCCTCCCCCTGGGGGCATGTGGGGTTGCCTTGTCACCTCCTTGTGAGGCTTCTGGTCTCCCCCCGAAGCTTCTAGGGTCTCTTTTGTCCAGAAAAAATCGTCAAAAAGTTTCATAGCGTTTGGACTCCGTTTGGTACTGATTTCCTGAAAAACCAAAAACAAGCAGAAAACATCAACTGGCACTGGGCACTAGGTTAATAGGTTAGTCCCAAAAAATGATATAAAATAGCATATAATTGCATATAAAAAATCCAAGATTGATACTATAATAGCATGGAGCAATAAAAAATTATAGATATGTTGGAGACGTATCAAGGGGGAGTGCGATTCGAGATCCGTCGAGCCCTCAGACGGCCCGTTGGTGAAGATCAATGCACCTATGGTGCCAAGGGGACTTAGATTGCCCTTTGGTGAAGCCATCATTCCAAGGCGATCAAACAATGAGCTCTCAATGAAAGCACCATTGTTGGTGTCAAAACCGGCAGATCTCGGGTAGGGGGGCCCAAGCTGTGAGATCGGATCGATGGTTAGTAGGAGACAAAAGACACGACGTTTTACCCAGGTTTGGGCCCTCTTGAAGGAGGTAAAACCCTACGTCCTGCTCTTGTTTATATTGTGGATGTATCAAGGTACAGAGTTGATCAACCTCGAGATCGTAAGTTGTGGTCTAACCCTAGGGGTGATGTTGAATGCGGATGCCTCTATGGACTAAAACCTCTGGCTTATGTAGACACCAGGGGTATCTAGGGTTACACATGGTTGGTTACCATCTAGGGATTACATGCCGAATCTAGTATTCTTGGAGTACACGCCAAGTCTTCGATGAAGCCCGATATGCTGGTTCTACGTGCCGGAGGCTTCCAGAGTCTTTATTCTTGAACGGGCCTCGAGTCCGTCCCATGGACTAGACCGGCTAGGCCAGGACCCCCTAGTCCAGGACACCGTCATCTATGGTTAGGAAACCTTAACCATCTTTGATCAACGAGCTAGTCTCGTAGAGGCTCACTAGGAACACGGTGTTGTTTATGTATTCACACATGTATTTAAGTTTCCAATCAATACAATTCTGGCATGAATAATAAACATTTATCATGAACAAGGAAATATGATAATAACCAATTTATTATTGCCTCTAGGGCATATTTCCAACACTTATTAAAAGTGGTGTTCGCCCGGTTTGAGTAGCAGTGTCATAGAGTGATAGAGATAGTTCCGGCAATCCACTTGTCCATCCACACTGAGACTAAACTCCCATCAGAGTTTCTCTTAACTAGATGACCCATTGCGCCCTTGGCGCAAGACCAGTTACATCCAAGAAGCCAAGGAACTTATGAACAACATATTTTATGAATGGTTTGCAAAGGGGCAAAAACAAATGCAACTGATTTTTCTCTCTAAAATACGCATAAGCATGCATATCATTGCATTAGAGAAGAAACGACAAAGAAGCCGGGTACAATGTCTTTTGGCCATTACAACGCTAATCACTAGGATTAGCAGCCACACACCATGCGTACTACGAGACATGCATCACCTAGACCAACCTCATGCCAATGGCAATGAGGCAAACCACAGAGCAACCAATCCGCGTCACAACTAACACCGAAGACCTCTACAACATAACCAAGACCCGAGGACAACACAGACCAATGTACCCCCACCCCTTGCGCCAAGAGGAAATCGGCAAGTGGATAGCAAGGCCTGGGCGGACCTAGAGAAGGCATCATCGAGAGAGCACCGGCGATGATGTACATTGTGCCCCGGAGGCTGATACATCCCAAACGTATCTACTTTTCCAAACACTTTTGCTCTTGTTTTGGACTCTAATTTGCATGATTTGAATGAAACTAACCCAGACTGACGCTGTTGTCAGCAGAACTACCATGGTGTTGTTTTTGTGCAGAAATAAAATTTCTCGGATTGGGCTGAAAATTTATGGAGAATTATTTTGGAATATATAAAAAATATTGGCGAAGAGAACTACTGGAGGGGGGCCACCCAGGAGCCACAAGCTCAGGGGGCGCGCCCTGTGAGCTTGTGGGCCCCTCAGGCCTCCGTTTGCCCTAATTCCAATGCTATAAGTACCGTCTCGTGGAGAAAAAAATCTGAGAGAAAGTTCCATTACATTTTACGATACGGAGCCGCCGCCACCTCCTGTTCTTCATCGGGAGGGCTGATCTGGATTCCGTTCGGGGCTCCGGAGAGGTGGATTCGTCACCATCGTCATCATCAACCCTTCTCCATCAACAATTTCATGATGCTCACCACCAGGTGTGAGTAATTCCTCCGTAGGCTTGCTGGACGGTGATGGAGTTGGATGAGATTTGTCATGCAATCGAGTCAATTTGTTAGGGCTTGATCCCTAGTATCCACTATGTTCTAACATTGATGTTGCTATGACTTTGCTATGCTTAATGTTTGTCACTAGGGCCCGAGTGCCATGATTTCAGATCTGAACCCTCTATGTTTTCATGAATATATTTGAGTTCTTGATCCTATCTGCTAATTATATGCACTTGTTATTGTTCTGATCCGTAGACCCCATAGTGACAATTGTTTGGTATACTCTCCAGGGATGACTGTAATTCGAGGAGTTAATGTATTCACTATGTGCTAATGCTTTGTTCCGGTTCTCTATTAAAAGGAGGCCTTAATATCCCTTAGTTTCCTTATGGACCCCGCTGCCACGGGAGGGTAGGACAAAAGATGTCGTGCAAGTTCTTATTATAAGCACGTATGACTATATATGGAATACATGCCTACATTACATTGATGAATTAGAGCTATTGTGTATCTGAAAGTGCAACTAATCCCCGGGCGGTTTTGGTAATTAATAACAACATATATGTCATTCATCTAATGCTCATTGATATTAGTTTTCGGATAAGATCAATGATTGGCATGGCAAGGACTAGTGAATGTGGACCCCTCAAAATGCTAAGGACAAATATTGGCAAAGCTCCAAGACTCTTCAATTTTTGGTTAAGTGATCCAAGATCATATTGAGTCCATAGGAAAGCCAATACTATTAAAAGGGGATGAGGTTTTGATCATGACTCAATTGCTCAAGTGCTTAGTGGTATTGCTCCAAAACCCTCAAACACTTCTCCATATTACTTCTATCCAAAACCCTAAAAGCAACATCTTGGTCCCACCGAAATTCCACATCCCAGACTCACCGAGTTGATCACACATATTGCCTAAGCCAAACCCTAACCTTTCGATGCAACCAAAATGGCTCTTGGTCTCGCCGAGACGGCGTGACCAAGTTTCTGTAACGATGTCACTTCACTTCGGAATTTCCGAGATGAAATTTTTGGAACTACTGAAGCGAGGTCTTGCCCTAGCCATTGCACTTCGGTTCCACCGAGATGTTCTGATCGGTCTCACCGAGACCTCCAACGTTCGAATTACACTAGTCGGTCTCACCAAGATTTTGGTCCGGTGTCACCGAGTTGGGTCAAAGACTTGTAACGGTTGGATCTTTGGGTGAAGCCTATTTATACCCCTCCACCCACACCTACTCTATGAGAGAGCCATCAGAACATGCCTACACTTCCACCATTCATTTTCTAAGAGAACCACCTACTCATGTGTTGAGATCAAGAGATTCCAATCCAACCATTTGAACCTTGATTTCTAGCCTTTCCCAAGTTGCTTTCAACTCAAATCCTTCTCCTACCAAAGCCAAATCTGTGCGAGAGTGATTGAGTGTTGGGGAGACTATCATTTGAAGCACAAGAGGAAGGAGTTCATCATCAACAACACCGTCTATTACCTTTTGGAGAGTGGTGTCTCCTAGATTGGTTAGGTGTCACTTGGGAGCCTCCAAGATCTTGTGGAGTTGAACCAAGGAGTTTGTAAGGGCAAGGAGATCGCCTACTTCATGAAGATCTACCCGAGTGAGGCTAGTCCTTCGTGGACGTAAGCCATGGTGGAATAGGCAAGGTTGCTTCTTCGTGGACCCTTCGTGGGTGGAGCCCTCCGTGGACTCGCGCAACCGTTACCCTTTGTGGGTTGAAGTCTCCATCAATGTGGACGTACAATAGCACCACCTATCAGAACCACGCCAAAAACCACCGTGTCTTCATTGCGTTTGATTTCTCCTATCCCTCCTTTACGTTCATATGCAAAGTCGTTATTTTCCGCTGCACAACTCTTAGACTTGCATGTGTAGGGTGTTGCTTGACTTGGTAGAATTGCTAAAACTTGCCTACAACTAAAATTGGGAAAAGGATAAGTTTTATTTGGTCAAGTAGTCTAATCACCCCCTCTAGACATACTTTCGATCCTACAGTGTCGCTCTAGGTTGTGACTGTTATATGATGAAAGTCATCCAACACAAATATCCATCGCTGATCCAATGCCTACACTTTTCTCATATTGATCTTTACTAAGTTACTACTGCTGATGTTGTTACAATCATCACAAACTGCTTCTGTTACTATTCCTATTATTATTGCTACTGTGCTACTAAACACTTTGCTGCAGAGATTTCATATTCCAGGTGTGGTTGAATTGACAACTCAACTGCTAAGACTCATAAATATTCTTTGGCTCCCCTTGTGTCGAATCAACAAATTTGGGTGAAATACTACCCTCGAAGACTGTCATGATCCCCTATACTTGTGGGTTATCAAGACCTTTTTCTGGCGCCGTTGCCGGGGAGCATAGCTCTATTTATTGAGTTCACTTGGGATTTTACACTATGAAGAATCTGAAAGACGCTAAGACTAAGATCGTACCCTCTAAGACGAGGGGAGGTAAGGAACTACCATCTAGCTCCGCACTCGATTCACCTTCTGTTTTAAGTAGGCTTGCGACACCACCACCTACTGTTCATTCTGATATGTCGCAAGTAATTGATGATACTACTTCTACTATAAATGAAACTTGTGATGATGCTAGTACTCTGCTTGATGATACTGTGCCACTAGGTGAATTTCTTGATGAGCAAATTGCTAAAGCTAAAGAAATTGAAAATGCTGAAACTGCTGAAAAATATGATTCACCTATTATGCCTGGCTCTCCTACTAGAGTTGAAATTCCTAAGATATCTGATGGTTATGTTATGGATGGGGAGATAGCTAGAGAATTTCTTGCTTGTAATGATAGAGATGATGTTAAGAAGTTACTGAGTAAGCTGAAAGAAAAGGCTATGATAGAGAGAATGAAATATGATCCTAACTATGCTACTTCTCCTATCTTTGTTACTGATAAGGATTATGAATTCTCTGTTGATCCTGAGTTAATTACTTTGGTAGAATCTGATCCTTTTCATGGTTATGAAACTGAAAATGTTGTGGCACACCTTACCAAATTGAATGATATAGCCACCCTATTTGCTCATGAGGAGAAAATTTGTTACTACTATATTCTTAAGTTGTTTCCTTTCTCATTAAAGGGTGAACCTAAGAAATGGTTTAATACTCTTGCTCCTGGTTGTGTGTGTAGTCCCCAGGATATGATATATTACTTTGGAAAAAAAATCCTACTCATAAGAAACAAGCTGCCTTACACGGAATATTTAACTGTGTGCAATCTGAAGAAGAGAATCTCCCTCAAGCTTGGGGGAGGCTTCTCCAATTACTTAATGCTTTGCCTGATCATCCTCTTAAGAAAAGTGAAATACTTGATATCTTTTATAATGGACTAACCGATGCTTCTAGGGACTACCTAGATAGTTGTGCTGGTTGTGTTTTCAGGGAATGAATTGTTGGACAGGCTGAAGAACTATTGAATAATATGTTAAACAATGTCGATGATTGGACACTTCCTGAACCACCACCTAAACCAACTTCGAAGAAGAGAGGTATTCTATTCCTCAGTCCAGAAGATATGCAAGTAGCCAAGAAATCTATGAAAGAAAAGGGTATTAAATCTGAATAAGTTAAGAATTTACCACCTATTGAAGAAATACATGGACTCGATATCCCGACACAGGTAGTAAAGGTAAATTCTCTTTATAGATTCAATGAAGGTGATATTCCTTATAATAAATCTGCTAGTCAATGCCTGGATGAATTTGATAATTACATTGTTAAGCAAGAGAATTTTAATATGTATGTTAGCAATCAATTGAAACAAAATGCTATTATGATTGATCGCTTGAGTGACTTGATGTTTAGGATTGCTAATGATGTTAAAGGTTTAAGTAAACATTCATCCATGGTTCATACTCAGTTAGAACAAGTTGCTAAGTCACAAAATGATTTGCTTAATGAAATGAATAGTAGAATGAATGATCGTGTTGTTAGAGTTGTGACTAGAGGAGGTAGAATGACTCAGGAGCCTCTATATCCTAAAGGTCATCCTAAAAGAATAGAGCAAGATTCTCAGAGAATTAATGTTGATGCACCTAGTTCATCTAAGAAGAAAAAGAAAAAGAAAAATGATAAAACTTTGCATGCTTCTAGTGAACCTATGATAGAAAAACCTTCTAAAAATCATAATGTTTCTATTTCTGATGTTGAGACACAATCCGGTAATGAACATCCACGTAATGATAATGATAATGATGATGTTCATGATGATGCTCAACCAGACAATGATAAAGAACTTGATAATGATGTAGAAATAGAACCTGCTGTTGATCTTGATAACCCAGCTCCTAAGAATAAAAGATATGATAAAACAGATTTCATTGCTAGAAAACATGGTAAAGAAAGAGAACCATGGGTTCAAAAACCCATGCCTTTTCCTAGTAAACCTCCAAAAAATAAGGATGAGGAGGATTTTGAACGCTTTGTTGAAATGCTTAGACCCGTCTTTTTGCGAACACGTTTGACGGATATTTTGAAAATGGCTCCGTAAGCTAAATACATGAAAGATATTGTCACTAATAAAAAGAAGATACCTGAAGCTGAAATTTCCACCATGCTTGCAAATTATTCTTTTAAGGGTGGAGTACCTAAGAAGTTAGGAGATCCAGGAATACCTACTATACCATGCTCCATTAAAAGAAGTTATGTCAAAACTGCTTTATGTGATTTAGGAGCCGGTGTTAGTGTTATGCCTTTATCTTTATATAGAAGACTTGATTTGAATAAGTTGACACCTAATGAAATATCTTTGCAAATGTCTGATAAATCAACTGCTATTCCTATTGGAATTTGTGAGGACGTTCCCGTTGTAGTTGCAAATGTTACTATCTTGACAGACTTTGTTATACTTGATATGCCCGAGGACAACAGTATGTCGATCATCCTTGGTAGACCCTTTTTTAATATTGTTGGGTCTGTTATTGATTGCAACAAATGCAAGGTCACTTTTCATGTCAATGGTAATGAACATACGGTATACTTCCCGAAGTAACAAAGTTCAGTGAATAGTATCAACTCCATTGAAAAAATTACGACAATCACTATTGGAGGTTTCGAATTTCCTCTTCCAACCGTCAAAAAGAGATATGAAATTCTTATTGTTGGGGAAATGCATATCCCCGTTGAGGTAACCTAGTGTTATACGACAATTCTTCGGTTTCATGTTACTCGGAAATAGTTTGTTAATAAGACTTGATCAACCTTATTAACGGATTCTTTTTGAGGGGCATGTGGTCGATGAATTTAGTACGCACAACCTACTGTACCTTCTATTTACTCTCTGTTATTTAAAGTTTAATAAAGTAGAATGCCATGATTATCCTGTTTTCTGAATTATCCGTGCAATAAAAAATGTCCCAAAAATAAAAGTTCTCCGAATGAACTGAAAATTTAGTATGATTTTTTCTGTAATATTTAAGAATTTTTGGCACTGAACACACCCCAGGGGGGTGCACCTGTGAGCCACAAGCTCACAGGGCGCGCCCACCCCCTGGGCACGCCTAGTGAGCTTGTGGGTCCCACAGGGCCCCCCTCACTTATTCCACTAGCCCACGGCCTTCTTCTTCCTCCAGAAAAAAATCACCCTTGCTCTCAAGCCCGTGTTCTTGCTCATTTTCATGAGATTTTCGATCTCCTTGCTCAGAGCTCCGTTTCCGAAACTGTTTTGAGGAATCACTCCTTGGTATGTGACTCATCCAATGCTCCAATTAGTTTTTGTTCTAGTGTTTTATGTTTTGCAAATTTTTGCTATTGTGGTGACCATGTATATGAGCTTGCATGTTGAATTTGTATGGTCCGAAGTAGTCTGGATGCATGATATAGCCTCTAGACACTTGTGGGAGTAGT
This sequence comes from Elymus sibiricus, assembly GCA_039707655.1. Lineage (NCBI taxonomy): Eukaryota > Viridiplantae > Streptophyta > Magnoliopsida > Poales > Poaceae > Elymus > Elymus sibiricus. The sequence continues at coordinate 112,483,015 of CM077670.1, forward strand.
TGCTACCAATTTTGTTGAGTTTTGTTCAATTTTATTTTAGGGACTAAAAATTTCAGAAAATTTTCAGATAATGTTTAGGAAAATGTTCCATGGGGGTTCATCAAGCAAGAGATCACCAAGGCTCGCAATACATGAGCCGGACCTCAAACCACCGCGGGATGCCCTCGTGAGAGCATGCGAGTGGCCATCCGATGCCTTCATGATACGTGTCAGTTTCAAGGAATAATTTTATATGTACGTGCACAATGTCGGGCTCGCGGACTTCTTGTCAGATAAGTGCCCACAGTACCATGACCTCACTGATTCCTTCGTGCGGAAATTCAAGTATGTATCTCACTGTTCCTCCCACGATGTTATGTTTGACTTATATGAAAATTCTTTTCGCATGAACATTCAGGAATTTAGTGATGCTTGTAGAATTCCCTCTTGGGGAACTTGCCTTGAACCTCGTAAATTTGGTTGCAATGATTTTCTCATGAATATTACTCGAGGCGAGACTAGAGGCATGACACAAGCTAGAATTGGGAGCATACACTTTCCTGCTATTCATTATTTTGCTCTTTTCATAGGTACATGCATAAATGGTAAGCATGACCTGAGTACCTTATGTGCTCCTGATCTAAGCATTCTTAAAAGTGCGATAATGGGGGATAGAAAATTTAATACGGGGGCTATCATTGCACGTCATTTACATCATAATGCTCTTGATGGCGATCTTTTTTGGTGGAATTTATGCCACTCGTTTAGCTACTTATCTTGGCATACCCATAAAAGGAAATGATACCCTGTTGCCCCCTAGCTACCTTGATTCTGAGGCTATGGAGCGTCACCAGTTTCTCAAAAGGAACACCTCACCATTTCGATACAGGCTAATCTTTAATAAGCATCGTGTTATCCATATTACTTTGCCTGCTCCTGCCTTCTTCAACTTTCACGAAAAATAGAGATATTTTATACTTGAGGAGGAGGCTGAGGCGTACAAGACGGCAGAGGAGACTTCCCACAGGAATGAAGCAGCCCGCCAGGCGTTGGCGGCTGCAATGGAGTATAACTCAAACTACCTCCACGAGTTCTATCTAGGCCAGCAGTGGCCATTGACCAAGTTAGGCCAAAAGCCTAAGCTTGGGGGAGTACGTATTTCTCACCGACATTGCATTCATGTACCACACATTCATTCAAGTTGTCGGTGTTCATCCTCTTTCATTGTATATCCATGTTAGTTTTATTTTCTCTTTCTTCTTGTGTGTTTGAAAATTTTCGAAAATCCAAAAATATTTCTCGCTTCTTTTAGGTTTTTCTTTCTTGTTTAATTAGTTGCAGTATTAAAATAAAACCCAAAAATATTTCTCATTTCTTCTTTTGTTTGTTGGGAGTTCTCCCGTGTAAATAGTTTTTCTCGCTTTTCCTTTTTCCTTCGTTAGTTTGCTTTCTTCAGAAAAACTAAAAACTGCAAAAACATTTCAGTGTGTTTCTCTGAAATTCTTTTCTTTTAGTTGAGTCGTCGTATGGAGAAGACCGTGCTAGAATTGTTAAAGTGGCTCATATATGCTTTTTTGTTGATTTACCGAGGAGCCACTATTACCTTGTCTTCTCCTTTGAATAAAATGCTTGCAGATTCCAGCTTAGTCCACAACACTTGCACTATTATTATTTTCACATCATTCAGGCGTGCAAGTGAAAGGCAATAATGATGATGATTTGATGAAGTGACTGTGGCAGAGAAAGGCTGGTATGAACTCTTCTTGTTTTTTTTGTAAATATGTTTAACTCAGTCGATCTTGATTCAACATATTATGAGTAAACATATTTGTGATGACAATTAGAGATTATAGTTGCTCATGCCATGCTTAAATAGCTAGGAGTGGATCTTGTATGTCAACATGCATTAAAATGATTGTGATGTAGTATGTTAGTATGGTATCCTCCTCTGAATAATTCAAGTGGCTTGACTTGGCACATGTTCACACATGTAGTTGAATCAAAACCAATGCAGCCTTCACGATATTTATGTTCAGGGTGTTTATATCCTACTCATGCTCGTATTCAATGTTAATTATTCGCAATGCATGATTATGACAGTTGTCGCTCCTTAAGTTGGTCGCTTCTCAATCAATTTGCTAGCCTTCGCCTGTACTAAGTGGGAATACTGCTCGTGCATCCAAAATCCTTAGACCCAAATTTGTTCCAGATGAGTCCACCATATCTACCTATATGCGGTATTACTCCGCCGTTCCAAGTAAATTTGCATGTGCCACCTCTAATCATTCAAATAAACATCTGTTTTGTGTGCCCACTACAAAAAAAAACACTTCCGTGATGATACGTCTTTGTCACAGTAGGTCAAGTTTTCTGTCATGCATGTACATCCGTGACAATTTTATGACAGAACCAAGATAGTCATACCTGTGTTGTCGTAGAAGTGTTCCATGACAATACTAAAAATATCATCACGGAAGTGTCCACTTCCATGACGATAAATGTCGCGTCATGGAAGTGTTTTCGTCAAGGGTAACCGACACATGGCATCCACCGTAACGGGTCGCCGTTAAGCTATCGGGTTCCGGTTTGGATCCGATAACCCGTTAGCAGCCCTGACCAATGACGATTTTCCACGTGTAAATTTCTCATTCGCCGGCCGATCCACGTGTCAGCTCGGCGTTGCGACAGATGTCATCCATTCATTGGACGAGAGACACCTATGATATGTCGACACATGGCGTGGCCCAATAGTGGCCCATTTAGGTTATAAAGGCCGGCCCATTTGACTTGGTCAAAAGTTAGCGGGCCGGCACATGGAAAGCCTGTTAATGGCCTGTTCGCATACAACCCATTTACGGCCCGGGTACTCACGACCCGTTAGGGCCTTTCAATATTCGGCCCAGTAGCGTCATGTGGGCCGTCCCATATGATTCCAGCCCATTGTCACTTTCGGCCCATCTATGGCCCATGAAGTCTTTCAACCCATATGAGGCCTTTTGCTTCTCTGGGCCCATTGATGGCCCGTGGTGAAACAGGCCCATCATGAACAGTAAACTGCTTTGAGCCCATTAACGACCCATGATTCAGTTGGGCCGTTTCCAGCCCGTGATTTCTTTCGGCCTTCTAAGGGCCCATAAATTCTTGGGCTCATTTCCGGCCCTCAATTACTTACAGTCCGTTACTGGCCTGTTATGCTAATGGGCCAAATTCAACCCGTGGTGACAATCGGTCCGTTTGTGGCCCGTAACACGTTGGGCCGTTTTCATCCTGTCCTGTAATCCGGCCCATTAACGGCCCGTCATGCCAGTTGATAGAATTAAGCCTGTGCTGCCTTCCGGCTGTTAACGGCCCGTTATGGTCTGGGCCTATAAACGGACGGTTCCGATTTAGGCCCGTTTATGGTCGATATTGCGGTCCGGTTTTGGCCCACGAACAGTACGACCCATGGATCCTACGGCAAGTACGAGGCCCATGGAAATTACGGCCCGTAAGAGGGCCATGGATCCCTACGGCCCGTAGGAGGCCCAATGTTACCACGGCCCATATGTGGCCCATGGTTATTGCGGCCACTAGCAAACCGAGGAAAAAGAACTGCAGTGACAACAAGAAAACAAATAAATAAGCAAGCAACTAACGCTAGGCTATTACGGCGATTACAGACATTACATCCACTGGGCATCAAAGTTCGCCACCAGTGCAAATAAAGGGAACAACAAAGAACCATATTACATACACTGGGCGTCTAAATTGGCCAACAGTGCAAATAAATGCGGCAGCAAAACATGTTCAGAACTGAAACAACTTCAGAAGAGCTCAAGAAACGTTATCCTGGGTATCCACCATGCTGGCAATAAGCTTAGCAAGCTTATTAGCTTTCTCTTGTTTGGCGCTAAAATCCTCCAACGCTTGCTATTGCACCAGAAAGTATGCATCTGAATTCTCCACGGACTTCCTCAGTCCTTCGGCTTCTTGTCGCAGCACAACTGATCGATATCTTTCAGCTTGTAGTTGAGACTTAAGAAACCGAACTGATTCACACAGCGAGTTTGAAGAGCTTGTGCAAGCGGTAGTGGCCAGTAACTTGAACACTACATCAAGACAGGACTTTGGGGTTGTCTCACTGTCTTCAAGATAGTTTTCCTTATCTGTTTTATCAGCTTTGTTGGAGACCAGCAAGGTTGTCTCACTATCTTCAACCTTATCTGCATTACTTCCTTTACCATTGCTTAATGTGGTACTCTTCTCCAATATTCTGTCAGCATTCTAAAAGAAGAAACAAGCAAACACATAACAGGTTTATCATGTAGTATATGAAACTCATTTTGGTGAACCAGTTTAGTAGGAAGGTGAACAGGATTAAACTATCAAGTCTTCTATTGCAAAGTAGTACATTATAAAAGCATCAAACAAACATATATCTATGTGCTACTGTCACTGCATTGTCTTGCCAAATCAAAATAGAGACACAGTTCAAATCATATCAGTTCAAGACAAAATAGCATTGAAAGAATATAAGTGTGGGAAAGTACACAGCACCACAAGATTTCAGAGGGGTACCACGGGTATACATGTACAACTAACAACACTATTGGCTATGTTTTGATGCTAGTAATGTGCATGATATGAGAAGACAACTGTCTACACAATTGAAATTGAAATCAACATAGATCAATTTAGAAGAGAAAACCAGTTAAAGAAACATGTTTAAACATACCTGTTGTGCCATTGGAGTTTCGATTGGATCCTTCTATTTAAAAATTAGTTGGTATGAGTAAATACAGTGATACAAGAGCAAAGCAGTATGCACCATAGCTATGGAATCTTACCTGAGAACAGTTGTTCTTTAGGTTTAAGCACTTGTTCTACAAGAAGAGAGTACAGTAAGACGCAGCCATATAGTACTTGAAAATGAAATATGATCTCATAGACCCTACCAGATTCATGGGTCTAGACCAATACAGAACAAGGCGTTCCCAGTCATCGTCCCATAAATGTGTCTCCAGAGAAAGTAAGGGAATTTGATGAGTTTCCTTGCCAGTGAAATACGTTTTCTTCAGGTAATTCCGATACTGCCGCAAAGCATTCTTGAAGATAGTACAGGTATTAGCACAGGTTACCTCAACTTGAGTTTCCAAATCGGTCATTCTCTACACAGAAAAATGGGAACATTTGCTGTGTTATAACCAGCGGGGAGGTAGAACGTATGTGACAAAGCAAAGTAATTGCCATGAATACTTACACATAACTCCTAGAGGAACACCTGCAACTGGCTTTTTCCTTCATCTTCAGTATAATATTTCCATGATGGGAAGATACGCACATAGGATTTAACAACATCAAATGCGATAGACGCTAAACTACGGATGACTGGTTCTACTTCGTCCACAGGAATAGGTGTACTAACTGGTGGAGTTGGGGTTCGCCGTGGTAGTCCTGGCGCTTTGGGCACTGGAGCTGCCTTACTAACTGCTCTTGTTTGGGAGCTCTGTTGTGGAGATGGTGCTGTGTCGACTGGAACTGGGTTACTATCTCCTGGGATTGGGGTTAGATTGGGTGAAGCTGGTTCTCTGTCCATCGGAGTAGGGGTACAATCTGTGATAGTCTGGGTTATGTGTGGTAAGGCTGGTTCTTTTGCAAGTACAACCAGCGTGCTATCTCCATCGACAGGTAGCGCTGTTTTATTTGAAGATCGTGTCTTTACTCCGTTAGATACTGCCATCACCCCCTCCAATTCAAATGGCTGATAAACAAGAAAAGTAGTTGAATGTACAGACCTTGTATGAGACAGATGCAATAGATAGTGAGGAAAAAAGCGGGCATGAAATAGTTCACATATATGTTGTTTAACTAAACAGGATAGCATGACATAATTTCACATATATGATGTCTATCTAAACAGTATAGCATGACATAATTCAAAGATATGATGACTAACTAAAAAGGATGGCATGGGATAATTATATGATGTCTTTAGTAAATAGGTTCGCATGACATAATTCACATACATGTTATATAAGTAAACAGGATGGCATGATATACTAAGCAGATGTCATTCGCATATATGATGTCTAAACTAAGCAGATGGTGTTGAATATTGTGTATATGATGTCTAAACTATGCAATGCAAGATAGCATATGCATGATACGAGTAGTATAACCATGCCAAGTTAGAGCATACACCTCGGGGGGGGGGGGGAATAGGACTGGTCATCTGTCTCTGAATCCTCCTCTGAGGAGCTATCTGGACCCAGCAAGAGATCTGCTTTGACAGGTAGCACTGTCTACTCTGAAGAACTTGTTTTCACTCCAGATTTTTTTCATCACCCACCCAAATGGCTGATTCACAGGAAGAGTAGTTGAATGTACAAACATTGTCGACAAATGGAAATGTAATGGAAAAAAGTAATGGCAAGATATAATTCAAATATATGATGCCTGACTAAACAGGATGGCATTGCATATTTCACATATACTATGGCTGGCTAAAAAAGATGGCATTGCATAATTCACATATGTGATATAGAAACTAAACAGGTGGCATTACAGAACTTGTCTAAACTAAGCAGATGACATATATGATGTCGAATGTAAGCAAAGCAAGGTACCATATGCATGATATGACCAACATCATCATGCCAAGTTAGAGCAAACACCTCGGGGGGTAAATAGGAGTGGTCAGCTCCCTCTGACTCCACCTCTGAACAGCTATCTTCCTCTGGATTACAATCTGGAGGAGGGGGGTGGGTTGCCATTGCACCCACCATGGAGCGATGTCTGCATGACATTATATTGCCGCGCAAGACTCTTCTCTTTTTCTACATGTTCAGCATGACTGTGTACAATAACTGACATGCATACGAAAAAAATAGCGAGATTAAGTAAGGAGAGCATGCAAAAATCTAGAGTGATGGTAACAACCAGTGGATAGATCCAAAAATAATTATAGCAGGCAAATGATAGCTTAATTTAATAAAAAGACAGATGATGGTTGCTTTACTGTTTGTTTCCCACCCAAGATGAACGACATAGTAGATACCCTAGATGAAACTGATAGTAGTTTGATATACTATTCATTACTGCCTCGATATGTGCCCCACAAGCATTTTCAAACTCAAGTTTGAACATTAATTTGGACTTGACTTGGAGTCTAAGAGATGAACAGGATGATAAGCTAGCAGGTAATATTAAGCAATGCATAAAGTAAGTAGAAACAAAAGATTGCGACCTCTCTTGCGGACCCGTGTACACCTCAGGTTCATCTGCTGAGTTGATGATGGTGATGCAGTTGCGGTGGCTGCCGGTGGCGGGGAAGGAGATCTGAGGCGTCAAAAGACGGTAAGGAGTCGTGATGTCTGGTATGGTGGACGCTTCTGTCGATGGAGCAGCTCAGGTGAGGTGGACGACGACGCGGCAGGAGCAGGACAAACCACACAAAGTTTTCTTCGACACCTATCTATAAATGAAGTAATTCTGTAAGGGCTCCTTTGGCTTGCAGGAAGAGCACAGGAATGCAACAAAACACAGCCAAATTAAAGTCAAACCACCTGCAAATGTGTACAGTTAGAATGTTATTATGCCACTAATGCACTTAGTCTTCTTTTCATGCATAGGATTTTGATAAGTAGGTCCAGGTGGATGTTAAAATTTCTGTGTTTTTCCTTTGAAACAGACATGAAAGGAAAAAATCCTTCAGTTTTGTTTTGCTCCATTCCTTTCAACCAAATGCATGAATAATTGAATAGTAGGGTACCATAGGAAAATTTCCTATTGCTATGTTTTTTCCTTCACTTTTTCCTTTGAACCAAAATAGCCCTAAGGGATCGACATGAATGTAGAGTAAAAAGTGATGCGACAAGTGTACAACCTCTTTGGCGTAGCCGTGTCAACCTCAGCATCATTGGGTCGGTCGCTGAAGATGTTGCGGCGGAGGTGGCTGTCGGAGCTGGGGAAGAAGATCTGAGGCGTCTGTAGACGGCGTCTAGGGTACTGCTCTGTTTTGATGGATGGTTCCATCGTTGGAGCAGCTCCGGCGAGCTGTACGACGTCGAGGCTGAAGCAGTACAAGACGGACATCGTTAATCTGAAATGGGATTCTAATACCATCTCCAATAGATGATGTAAAATACATCACCAAAAAGTGCTAGCTGTAAAATTTACATCACCAAAAGACAACCAACTCCAACAGATGATGTAAAAACTGTTGACTCTAAACTTAACTGTCGAAACTGAATTTTACTATTGAAACTGATTGTTACTGTCGAAACTGAATTTTACTGTCAAAACTGAACGTACCAGTAGCAGACAAGCACTACGTTGGTAGTTTAGGCCGCTCGAGCACTGGTAGCAGAGAAGCAGTGATCTAAATCAGCAGCCGCTCAACAGGGAATGCACTAGCAGCTAGCAGCCGGAGCAACATCGCGAACGAGAGCTAGAGCAGCAACTCGTGTAGCTACAGCAACCCGTGTACCAGCATCAGCAGCACGAGGGAGAACAAGAGCAGAGCAGCAGCGCGAGCAAGAGCCGGAGCAGCAGCAGCTCCGGCTGGTATGGACGCCGCCACCGAGGGAGCCTCGCAATGGGTGAGACCCGCCGTGGAGGATGTCACCGGCAGCGCCGGCGTCGAGGGAGCCGGGCCATGTCGGAGCGGGATCGAGCACCGGCGGCGCCGTGAGGTCGAGTGAAGGAGAAGATGCGATGAGTGTACAGCCTCTTTGGTGCCACCGAGTAGGCCTCGGCTTCATCCGAGGAGTCGGTGAGGATGCTGCGGTTTCGGTGGGGCAGGTTAAGGTAGCGCTGTGGGAATGGAGCAGCCGCGATAGATGAGGCTATCGTCGGAGCAGCTCCTTGGAGGTGGAGGACGGGGCGGCTGAACTGGCGGGATGACGAGATCGACGACGGATCCTCATCAGGTGCGGTGGATGAGGGACGTCGAGCTGTTGCGGTGGACGATGTCATCGGGGAAGAGGCTTCGGCGAGGCGGCGGTGAGGGGCGGACCGAGGAGGGTGGGGTTTCACGGCTGGTGGAGAGAGGTTTTGGCGGCCTCGGTTTTCGAATGGGGAAAAGAAGGGAATGGGAGGGGGAACCATGACTTAGGGACGCGCTTGTCCGAAATGTAGGGTAAGTTACAAAAGTACCCCCCACCAATTTGAACTAGTGGCTCTTTCCGCCCAGGGGTAGAACGGGGATTTCGGGTGTCGGGATTTCGCAGGAGGAGGGAGTTTTCGCGTGCGTTGTAATTTCGGTATAGCAAGGTGCGGGTTGAGAAGGAGGGAGTTTCCGGAGCACAAACAGACAAAGAGATATCAAATTTGAACTACAGGCACATGCTCCAGTGCACCAAAATGGGTTGGAATATCGTATATGTGTCCTTGGGTGAATGTTTAGGTCCCATACAAGAAATGGGAGTGAATTTCAAACGTCTGGGCGTCGTGGCTCGGCCGAAAACATTGAGAAAATTGGTTTTAAAATTCATGTAAATCCAAAATTTGCCTAAAAATCACGGAACTTGGCATGGTGTCTTGACATGGCACCAACATGCCTTGGTAAAAATTTTGTTCGATTTGGGACAAGTTTTGGTATAAGCTTCTGACAAACCGGAGCTTCTCTCAAGAAGGCTCATGGTTCCGACAGGGAACGTGTCACCTTTGTGAGCGAAACGACATACGCTACCTCTTCCTGCCTTGATTTTTTTTACATAGGCAACATAGACCGATAGGAGTGTCGTACAAAAATTTGGAATTATTCCGGGTTCGTTTGGCCTTTTTTATACATCAATTGAGTTTTTAGGCATTTAATGTGCATAATACAAATTTGAACTACAAGCACATGCTCCACTGCACCAAAATGGGTTGAAAAATCGTATGTGTCCTTGGGTGAATGTTTAGGTCGCATACAAGAAATGAGAATGAATTTCAAACATCTGGGTGTCGTGGCTCGGTTGAAAACATTGAGAAACTTGGTTTTTAAATTCCTGTAAATCCAAAAATTGCCTAAAAATCACGGAACTTGGCATGGTGTCTTGACATGGCACCAACATGCTGTGGTAAATTTTTTGTTCGATTTGGGAGAAGTTTTGGTATAAGCTTCTTACAAACCGGAGCTTCTCTCAAGAAGGCTCATGGTTCCGATAGGGAATGTGTCACCTTTGTGGGCGAAACGACATACACTGCCTCTTCCTGCCTTGTTTTTTTACAGAGGCAACAAAGACCAATAGGAGTGTCGCGCTATAATTTGGAATTATTCCGGGTTCGTTTGGCCTTTTTATACATTTTTTGAGTTTTCTAGGCATTTTAATATGCATAAATCAAATTTGAACTACATGCACATGCTCTAGTGCACCAAAATGGGTTGAAAAATCGTATATGTGTCCTTGGGTGAATTTTTAGGTCCCATGCAAGAAATGGGAATGAATTTCAAACATCCGGGCGTTGTGGCTCGGCCGAAAACATTGACAAACTTGGTTTTTAAATTCCTGTAAATCCAAAACTTGCCTGAAAATCATGAAACTTGGCATGTTGCCTTGACATGGAACCAACATGTTGTGGTAAAAATTTTGTCCAATTTTTTGAAGGCGCACAGATTAACAACAAACAAAGTCATTTTGGAACAAAGAGCTGCCACGTTACAATCGGAAACACAAGTGTTATTCAAACCGTGGGCGTTGTACTAACCATTTACGTGCCGCCATGCGTCCCCATTTTTATTGGCTAGGAGGCGCCGTGCGGGGTAGCTATTTGAGTAGACGGGAGGCGTGGAGCAGACCGCTGCGCAGGCTTACTGGGAGGCGAGCCCTTTGACCTCCATCCGCCGCCCACCTCGCTCCCAACTTCTCCATTAATGGCGCCCGAGCCTGGCTAGGTCTCAATCGACTGAGATTTAAGGGAGGAAAAAGAAAATTTGAAAACAAAAATTTGCATGGATAACTCACGGACATAGCCTCGACTGAAACTTAATGAAGACTTAGCAAGACTGTTATATATGATGACGATGGCAATGGATAGTAATTGTCTTACATATTCAGGAAGACAATTTAAAATGCCACACGCGGCAACGCCCGAAAGACATAGGGGCAAAAGAAGAAGGAAGAAGATGCAGACAATAATCTGGGTCTCTGCTCTACTCCTTCTTGATGGGTTGCTGCAGGGCACAGAGTTCCTCCAACTCCTTCTTCATCACCTCCACAACCTTCACCTCCTTTCGCCTCTCCTCCGCCATCTTCGTCATTGCATCCATGGTGATGGAGTTCTCGCGGCGAACGTCAATGATCTCTTTCACGTCCTCAATACTTCGCTTGACAGTAGCTTTGGATTCCCGCACCAGCCTTTCGCGCTCGATGCGGAGGTTGGCATTATCATCCATAATTTTCTCGACCATGGTGGCCGTCTTCTTCATCACGGCAGTGCTCTCCTCGTGCTGCTTCGCACTGCCGACGATCTTGGCCCTCAGAACGTCGCGCTGGGTGCGGAGCTTCACCTTGTCATCCCTTAGTCCCCAGATGACGCCGATCGCCTTATCAAATGAGGCATTGATCTCCTCGTGCAGCTTCGCCCAGCCGGAGATCTCATCCTTTAGCTTATTGAGCTCAGCGCGCATGCGTCTGCGAGAGCCCTCGCCTTCCCGGAAGAGATCTTCCCAGGCCGCCGCGGCGCGGCAGAACCTCTCTGCTGATTCTGCGGCGCGGCGGGTCATCCTTGCGGCTTCCACAGCGCGGCCAGACCACTGTGCTGCTTCGGCGGCGTGGCGGGACCTCTGTGCTGCATCGGCGGTGCGGCGGGACCTCGCGGTTGCTATCACCGCGAGGCGGGACATCTCTGTTGCTTCCGCTTCCATGCTCGCCGCTCCCTGGTCAATTCTCGACGAGGAACTCCTACGGGCCATGGCAGACGCAAGGAAGGACGAAGAAAGACTTGTTTGTTTGTTGATGAGGAATTGAGGTCGATGGTGCAGTCATTTTCGAGTAGGTAGTATTTAAAACCTAGTAATAAGCTGCTAAGTGGGAAAACGTTTAGGTTTTGATCGGTGTGAACAGGTTTGCAATTAAATATAGCATGGTAATTTGGAATGTGACGGGAAACAAGCTCAAAATTTATTGACGCTTGCGGTTTCAAAGTGCGGCACGATTCCCGGATGCTGTAACCTGGGCAAGCATTCTCGGATGCGTACGTGGCGTGTGCACCGCAATCGGCGATGTCAGCACACGACTTGTTCCATCGCGCACAATTCTTTTAATTAGACTGTGTGCCCGTATGAGTAATGCTAGACGCACGGAGATTTACTTAAGGATTTTACAGGGTAGCTGAAGTGGACCAATAGAATTGGATATTAGGGGAGGTTGGGGCCCACCCCGGCTGAAAATTAGGGGGGGAGAAAGATTAGTTAGTTGAAGATCGTGTAGAACACCCGTAACAGGTCCGTGTGTATAGGATTATCGGTGCCCGTATATCGCAGACTCCTTGATCTGGCTGAGAACATCTCCAACATCCTTTCTATATTTGCACTCATTAACTCCCTCCGCTTCTTTTCAGTCTGCATATAAAGTTTGGTCAAAGTCAAGCTTTGTAAAGTTTGACTAACTTTATATTAAAAAATAACCTCCTCCAACAGCCTTTGTATAAGTGGTCCCCCACCTAATTTTTTTACAAAGCTTGCTAAATCTGTCATCCCACTTTGTATATTTGCAAACCCAAAGGGCACGAGTGCGGCGATTCGGTGCCCAGACTCATCTGCACCCGGTCATAAAAAAATTCACAAAATATTCAAAAAAATTCAAAAATTCCAATTTTTTTTGCATGGTAGAAACTTTGATGCGTGAGGTCTGCTCCAATTTTCAAATCATTTGGACATCTGAGCAACTCTCGGCAAAAAAGACAAATCGGGTCAGAACAGTGCATGAAAGTAACTTTTTAACTGACCCCGAATTTGTCTTTTTTTGCCGAGAGCTGCTCAGATGTCCAAATGATTTGAAAATTGGAGCGGACCTCACGCATTAAATTATCGACCATGCAAAAAAAAATGAATTTTTCTAGTATTTGTTTTGATTTTTTTCGTCAGCGCGGGTGTAGATGAGCCTTTGCACTTGCTAAATTTTGGCAAGGCTTTGTAAAAGTGGCCCCCTTCATATTTTTGTCTCAATGATTAGTGGGCCAGTGTGTGATGTGTACGTGTATGTGTGAGCTGCGTATGTGCGTCATGTGTGCGTGTATGTGTGTGATGCGTGCGTGTGTACGTGTATGCGTGTGTATGTGTACGCGTGTGTGCTGCATGTGTGTACGTGTACATGTGTGTGTACATGTATGCGTGTGTGTACATGTACGCGTGTGTGCTGATTCTGTGTACGCGTACGTGTGTGCACACGTGTACACGAGTTGTGCTAGTAGACGTGTGATGTGTCTATGACAAACTGTCCCCACATGTCATTGTGTGTTTTGTGCAAATATAGCAATCCGATATACAAAGGCTACCAAAGCAAAAAACATGTTGCCTTTGTAAACCTTCTCTCTCCTCTTGCTATAACATGTTTTTATAGCAATCCAATATACAAAGGCTGTTGGAGATGCTCTGACTGTTTCTGTTGTTTTGGCTCATCGAAAACAGTTCATCCGAGTGAACTGTTTGCCGTCTACCGCACACACCTTGACCTGGCTGACCGTTTCTGTTGTTTTTGCTCATCAGAAACAGTTCATCCGAGTGGACTGTTTGCCGTCTACCGCACACACCTACAATAGTGTCTCACACGCACGCGCACACACAGACACATATCCCCTCTCTTATTGATATTGCAGTCGTACCCTCCGTTTGTCTAGTAGGCCTCTCCCACCATCTCCGAGAAGCAACTCCACCACCACCCCTTCGACACTCTAGCTCTGTCTCTTTCCCAACCTTATTCCTCTCCTACACATATGTATGGATGCCGATCGAACTCCCTCGATACATAGCTAGGTGTATCCTTCTCCACACATATACTAGTCGATCTACCCCTCTAGTTAGGTCTTTGCCCCCCCCCACACACACACCGATAGTCGAACGCTCTAGTTAGGTCTCCCTGCCACACACAAACTGCACCTGTCCCCTCTCACGTTCCAGTAGGCCAGCCATCCTATATCTTTGAAATTTCGCTGGCTCTCTTTATCGATCTCGCAAACATACACTTTCATCCCTCTCTTCGATTCTATCTATATATATCTCACGCCGATGATCCCTCCCCTCTCTTCTCGTGGATCGCCCCCTCTAAATATGATATATCTAGGCCGCCATTTCACACACATTGCACATGTTACATTTTTTTTGAGATATCATCGACTCATATTCCCTGTCCATCTCTCACGCACACAAATACACTTACGAAATCACCCCCCCCCCAAAAAAACACTCACGAACGCACTCACCATCTCTCTCTAGGTTTGTATCTCTCTCACACACACCCACGTAGGTGGGGTACGTGCACGAAGAGAAGAGGTGCATGCACGACGCACGTACTCACGTCTCGTTCCCAACCACACCCGCGCGGGTACATGGTGGAGCTCATTTCTATATGAAAAGGTAGCCCACGTGATAATTTGATGCGTGTAGCGGTTATTCACTTGATGGAGGGTCGTGTACCACGCGTGAACGAAACAAAGTGCGACTTGACGCATTTGCGCGTTAATTTTAAATAAAGTTTTTTCCTCAATGGCACGTACAGAATATAAAACGATTGTTATCGAGAGAAAAAAGAACACCGCTCTACTATACTAGTATAAAATATAGGCAGGAGCCTCAATGCTTGCTTGCTGGGGTTCGTCTCTTCACACTTTCTCACACAAGACGGCGGTGGCCAATCTCTCTTTCTCACCGCTGGTCACTGATCCGGCCGGATCCCGTCCGCCGGCGGAAAGGGAGGATGTGCAGCGTTGCCCCAGTCGCTGACGTCGAGGCAGGAAACTCACTACCGGCGCGTCTCGATCTGCGGTACCCGCCGTTCTCTCTGACCAAGCTCCGGCGCGGTAGGGCCTTCGCCCCTTGCTCGCTGCCGCAGCAGATCCCGGCCGCCGCCGCCCTCCTAGTTACATCTCGATGACCCTCAGGTACAGCTTCCTCTGGAACCGGCCGTGCTCCACTGCCCAACTTCCCAGGTCGCTGCATGTGGAAAATCCTGCATGTGGATCTTCTCTAGTTCTTTGCCTAAAACGTAGCTTGCTACTTGTAGACTGCGTTGGTATTTCCCCGAAGAGGAGAGGATGATGCAGTATAGTAGAGATAAGTATTTCCCTCAGTTAAGAATCAAGGTTATCAATCCAGTAGGAGAACCAAGCAAAATCCCATTAAATGCACCTGTACATACAAAAGCAAACACTTGCACCCAACGCAAATAAGAGGGTTGTCAATCCTCTTAGCAGTTATTTGCAAGGATTAATTCTGATAGTGATTGATAGATAAAATAAAATACTAAATAAAATAAAAGTAAATAAATTGCAGCAAGGTATTTTTGGTATTAATATATGATAAAAGTAGACCCGGGGGCCATAGGTTTCACTAGAGGCTTCTCTCTCGAATACATAGCATACGGTGGGTAAACAAATTACTGTTGGGCAATTGATAGAAAATCAAATAATTATGACGGATTCTTGGCAATGATCATGTATATAGGCATCACGTCCGAGACAAGTAGACCGACTCCTGCCTGCATCTACTACTATTACTCCACCCATCGACCGCTATCCAGCATGCATCTAGGGTATTAAGTATGAAACAGAGTAATGCCTTAAGCAAGATGACATGATGTAGACAAAGTAAACTCAAGCAATATGATTAAACCCCATCTTTTTATCCTTAATGGAAACAATACAAATACGTGTCATGTCCCTTTCTGTCACTGGGATTGAGCACCGCAAGATTGAACCCATCACAAAGCACCTCTCCCATTGCAAGATAAACCAATCTAGTTGGCCAAACCAAATCGATAGATCAGAGAGAAATACAAAGCTATAATAATCATGCATAAAAGAGTTTAGAGAAGACTCAAATATTTCTCATGAATAATCTGATCATAAACTCACAATTCATCGGATCCCAACAAACACACCGCAAAAGAATATTACATCGGATAGAACTCCAAGACATCGAGGAGAACTTGGTATTGATGATCAAAGAGAGAGAAGAAGCCATCTAGCTACTAGCTATGGACCCGTAGGTCTGTGGTAAACTACTCACACATCATCGGAAGGGCAACAAGGTTGATGAAGAAGCCCTCCGTGATCGATTCCCCCTCCGGCAGAGTATCGGAAAAGGCCTCTAGATGGGATCATAGAAGAACAGAGGCTTGCGACAGCGGAAAGGTTTTCTCTTCTGTTTTTTTGGTATATTGGGAATATTTGGGAATTTATAGCGCTGAAATTAGGTCAGGACGGGCTACGAGGGGCCCACAAGCCTGGGGGCGCGCCTACCCCCTGGACGCGCCCTCCAGGCTTGCCGCCTCCTCGTGGCTCCTCTGGTCTTCTCCCGAAGTTTCGTGGGTCTCTTCTGGTCCAGAAAAAATTAATCCAAAGTTTTTTTTTCTTGTTTGGACTCTTTTTAATAATGATTTTCTGAGAAGGCAAAAACAAGCAAAAAACAGCAACTGGCACTGGGTTAATAGGTTAGTCCCAAAAAATGATATATAATTGCATATAAAACATCCAAGATTGATACTATAATAGCATGGAACAATCAAAAATTATAGATACGTTGGAGACATATCATAGCTCGGCCGGCGTACCTCCCATTTTGCAATCTCGTCCTCACACCGTTTGAGGGAAACCACTGTACTGCTATCTCCCCCTGAAGACAATGAATATGCTTCTTTTTGTCGGCGTATGTGTCATCAACTGTTATTGACCAGTAATTATTTCCTTTCTACATCTTTTTGCAAACAGGGCTATCCATTTCACCTCGTTGCTATTGCGACCTTTTGGTGAACTGCACAAATCACTTTTTTCTTAAGAGTGTTTTGTGGAGTTCCACTAAAATGTCACACGGGCAACGTTTCTACATTTCAGTGGGACAGCACAAAGGGAGATTGGTTGTGCTATCCTCCTCATCCAACTTCGAGCCTAATCTTCTCCAACAAGTAGTTAGTTTTATGAGAGATTGCAAAGGGGATCGACTTCTATTTGTGTGTGTATGTTTCATCACCTAGTGCCACTATTATTGTAAAAACACTTATTCATATCTTTGCAAACAGGGATGCTCAGCTCGATTTTAGAGGAACTGCACAAAATGATCGGATGGTCCATGTCCTCCATAGACTTCTTTCTTGGCTAACATGTCTTGTTAAGTTCGACAGAGCTGCGTGAAACTAGCTGCCGACCAATGAACACCGTGGCCAGGAAATGGAACCATGCCTACGGACAGCATCGATCAATTTTTATTTTTTCTTTATTTGTAGACCTTCTCACAACTTTTTCTTTAGTTGTGATGTAAATATTGGGGCTGATCTGCGAATCATTGTGATGCATTAGCATCCATGTTAGTTTTTTTGTATTTGATGGAATGTTGTAACGAGACAACCTTGTATTTGATGGAATGTTGTAACGAGACAACCTTTCAGGCAAGTGGACACAAGAAACCAAAGTTGAAAGCTTCATAGCATTACAATATAATTTATTATGCTGGAAAATTATGTGACATATAAACAAATCCTGAAAGCTTGATAGCAATGCCAGAAACCATTGAACTTCCTTTCGCCGACATGTGGGACATCCAGCATCCTGGTCCACGTGCCATGCACCAATATTGAGTGCACAACCGTAGGGGGGTTCACCTCGGTCATTGCGCTGCAGTAATAATGACTATTGAGCAGTCAAATCAGAGGGCCCCACCTTTGCCACAGTAAGTTGCTCAGACGAAGCAACCATCATTTCACTATTCTTTGAATCTGCTCGTACTCCAATATTCCCACAGTAAGTTGCTCAGACGAAGCAACCATCATTTCACCTTTCCCACAGTAAGTACCTCCTTTCTATTCTAGAAACCACCACACGCGAATATTGGACGGTAGCAGCACAGCATCAATATGGGTTTATGGGGCTCAATTCAAAAATCAAAACCAACCAATGAACTACTAGATGGTGAGCGTTTAGAGTAGTACGTATCAACGCATGCATGCATGAGGAGTACAATGACCAATAACAATTACATGCATTGGTTAGTTTTCTGTTAATCCTTGCACGCAACAATTTAATGCGCTTTGAAATCTAAACATGTGATTGTGACCAGTAAATTTTAGACTGACAAAATGGTATAGTACTACAAAAAATTGGAGATTAAGCTCTATAAACCAGATGTGAGTGATATACTGTAGCAGGACGGTTGACGGAATTAGTAGAAAGCGAAGCGCCTATTTAGCGGGGATTTGCATCAATCTATGAAGGTGCAAAACCAAGTGTTACTACTACACCAAACAAGTTCAAAATGAGAAACTGGACTCACTCACGGCACGCCTGTCGCGTTTGGTCTATCGGTCAAAGCGGTTCCTCTTGGCATATCATTTTTTTAGAATGCTCTTGAAATATTACTAACATGTGGGAGGGAGTGGGAGCAAACCGACCTCAATTGACGGCAAAATCGGCAACCCACCGCACTTTGAGAGAGAAGAGGAGCTAGAGGCGATACGGGCTAGTGGAGCTAGGTGTCGCATGGAGGCCGAGAATATGGTGGTAGCGTGAGGTGGGCCATGTATGATGTAACTACACTGGGCTGCCATGTTTAGGACTCCTCCGGTCTAGTACTTCACCGCGCGGTTCCTGGCTCCTTCTCGATCGTCGGAAATCGTTCTTCTTCCTTTTACTGACACGTGGGACATCCAGCATCCAGGTCCACGTGTCATGAAAGAATATGGAGATAAGTAGTGTAAGTGAGACCCACCAACGGTCACTAACGTAGGTGGAGTACGTGCACGAATCACCCGCAAAAAAAAGGAGTACGTGCACGACGAGAAGAGGTGCACACACCGACGCACGTACTCTTTGCCTCTTTCCCTAACACACACACACAGGTACACGATGGAGCTCATTTCTGTACGAAGAGGCAGCTCACGAGATAATTTGACGCGTGTAGTAGTTGTTCACTTAAGTGGAGGGTCGGGAACCACGCGTGAACGAATCAAAGTTCGACCATGAAGTGGTGGCGCGTTATTTGTAAATAAAGTTTTTTTCTTCAATGGCACGTACGCAATTTTTTTCTTCAATGGCATGTGAATCGTGCACGTACAGTGATGAAGCACAGGATGGTAGCCATGGACATGGTCGGCCCTTTTTGGAGACTACTAGTACAGAACTTTGGACAAAACTTATATGCGGACTAAAAAGGACCGGAGGGAGTACTACTTTGATGTGTCCCGTCAACTCGCAGAATAAGGAGAAGCTTGCTTACTACGCCCTCTCCCTCACCCACGTGCACTCGGTGGATCACAGGACGAGGAGAAGCTTTTGCTTACTACACGGTGGACATGCAGCAGTTCATTCGGTGTCAGATTGCCAGAACTATACACTCCTACTACTCGTACTACAGTAGTACTACTAGTAGTAGTACCATCATCATTGTTCGACTTCCGGAAGAGGCGAAGAGCCAAGCGCAAGGTCAGTTATAGCCAAAGCTGCGCCACCTTTTAGTAATCTCACAAAGCATGTCGGAGTCCGTGCAATAGCCACACAGGTAGCACGCACACATTTACTAGTAAGTTCTAAGGGACATATGCCAACATGCAACACAAGTTCATACCCCATTCCTATATTAAAATTTGTGCACTACTCTACATAGATTAACAACGCTCCCATAAGTTTGTGCATCACTACTCCACTTAAACGTTATCGATGGACTCCATGTACACCACCTGGTTCCAGTCCCAAGCGTTCTTCATAGAAGGCACGATCCATAGCGGCGGGCAACGGGAACCATGATCGCAGCTTTCTAGTGTGGTTCCACACGATGGAGATTCATCCTAGATGAAGCGGCATAAATCAGGAGTTCGGACCGATCCCAAGCCCGCTTCTGAGGTTCTGACAGCCCTGGCCCAACAAAAACCCCTCCCCCTCCCGCGCACGCTTCCCGCCCGGCGCCAGCTGCCCGCATTCACGCCGCTGTAGAGCACGCCGCTCCACATTGAAAGCGGCTCAGGGCGGATGCAGTGAGAGTGAGAGGTTGCGTCCGCCATTGAAGCGGCGCGTCGGCCGAGGGCGCCGCTCGTTGCACGCCCGGCTGAACGTGCCTCCTCGCCGCATTCAAACGCCTCCATTAAACCCGCGTGGAAGCCGAGAAACCTAGTACATCCACACGTCCGTTCAGGAGCGGGCCGGCATTAAACGCAATGCCGGCCAAGCTCCCCCTTCCACCATTTTCTTCACTCTTTCGATGGCATCCGACGAGCAGAAAGAGCAGTTCTCCAGCATAGAAGCCGGGTGGGTGGCCTGCCTAGTCCGGCGGTTACGAGCGAGGCAGCTCGCTGCTCCACCTCCCTCTCCTAGCCCGACGGAGCCAGTTGCCACCCCCAGCCAGCGCGTGGTTCAGCAACTCGATGCTCCAGGCTAGCTCGAGGAGGACTGGCTAGTTGCTCCATGCCCGCACGGCGCCTCCAGTGCCTGCGACCGCACCATCTGCCGTCGACGCGCACGTAGCCACGCCATGCAGGCAGAGAAAGAAGCCGACTGCGCGGATGTCGATGAGGTGGCGGCCAGCACGTCCGCACCCACCGCCATCATCGAGGAGAAGTAGAACACGGGAGGCCACCACCGCTTGTATCCCATGAAGGCCACTGCCGAGGCGACGCCGGCATACACATCCGGTGTCTTGCACGGTTCTTCTTCAGCGCAGACCATCATCGACCCCGCATGGGCTCCACGGAAGCGGAGGCTCCCCCTTTCCCTCCGGCTGAAGCATTAGCCAGGGGTTCCACTCCGACGAGCGGTGGGGAAGCGTCGCCCTTTGCGCTGAAGCATATACCTCTGGGGCTGCCGGCAGTCCGGTGATCGGGCTGCCAGACATGAGGAAGAAAAAAGGAGTCGCCGGCGACCATTTAGATTAGGTATTAATTATACCTCTAGAGCCGGTCTAGCACCGCTTAGTTGATGTAAATGTAATGATATCCGTCATGTTTATATGAAAATCCATCATGTTTATACGAAATCCGGCCGTGTTTGAACGAATTTTGTCTTGTTGGTTCGAACTGTTGTCAAAATGTATGTGGCTACGGTTGGATGGCGTCCTCCCGCATCTGTGTCCGCTCTCACGCACACGCGCGCGCACACACACACGCTCGCGACTTTTTGTACACACCATCTCTGTCTAGGTCAGTGTCTCGTTGTCTTTGAGAGAGAGAGAGATAGAGAGAGAGACACAAACACACACACAGACGCACACACACGAAGAGAAGAAGCGCACGCACGCACTCGATCATTCCCTCACGCACACGCACGGGTACACGGTGGAGCACATTTGCACACGAAGAGGCAGCTATGATAATTTGACCCATCTAGTTGTCCACTTAATGTAGGGTCTGGGACCACATGTGAGCCATACAAAGTGCGACCTGAATGCGGTGGCGTAGTTATTGATCAAGTTTTTTACTGGTACGTTAAATGAAAAGATGGCTCCGCACGTATTCAATTTAAAACGATTGCTATGGAGAGGAAAAAAATTATTCCACTATATATGTAGGCTGGAGCTTCGGGACTTGCTTGTGAGGGTTGCTCTCTTCTTCTCACTCTCTCACCCTCTCCAGATCTAAACAAGACGGTGGTGTCCACTCTCTCTGTTTCTCTCTCTTCTCAGGTGGTCACAGATCCGGCCGGATCCCTTCCGCTGGGTAGGGTATGAGGTGCAACGTTGACGCGGTCGCCGTTGGCGAGGGAGGAAGCCGACGCGCGCCGTCTTCTCTGACCTGGCGTCGACGTGGGTGGTCCTTGATACGTCTCCAATGTATCTATAATTTTTGATTGTTCCATGCTATTATAGTATCAATCTTTGATGTTTTATATGCAATTATATGCCATTATATATCATTTTTTGGGACTAACCTATTAACCCAGTGCCCAGTGCCAGTTGCTGTTTTCTGCTTGTTTTTGCCTTTTCAGAAAATCATTATCAAAAAGTGTCCAAACGAGAAAAAAACTTTGGATTAATTTTTTCTGGACCAGAAGAGACCCACCAAGCTTCGGGAGAAGACCAGAAGAGCCACGAGGAGGCGACAAGCCTGGAGGGCACGCCCCCCAGGCTTGTGGGCCCCTCGTGGCACCTCCTGACCTAATTCCAGCGCTATAAATTCCCAAATATTCCAAAACCAACAGAGAGACAAAAGAGAAAACCTTTCCGCCGCCGCAAGCCTCTATTCTTCCGCGATCCCATCTGGAGGCCTTTTCCGGTACTCTGTCGGAGGGGGAATCGATCACGGAGGGCTTCTTCATCAACCTTGCCGCCCTTCCGATGATGTGTGAGTAGTTTACCACAGACCTACGGGTCCATAGCTAGTAGCTAGATGGCTTCTTCTCTCTCTTTGATCTTCAATACCATGTTCTCCTCGATGTTCTTGGAGTTCTATCCGATGTAATCTTCTTTTGCGGTGTGTTTGTTGGGATCCGATGAATTGTGAGTTTATGATCAGATTATTCATGAGAAATATTTGAGTCTTCTCTGAACTCTTTTATGCATGATTATTATTGCTTTGTATTTCTCTCCGATCTATCGATTTGGTTTGGTCTACTAGATTGATTTGTCTTGCAATGGGAGAGGTGCTTTGTGATGGGTTCAATCTTGCGGTGCTCAATCCCAGTGACAGAAGGGGACATGACACGTATTTGTATTGTTTCCATTAAGGATAAAAATATGGGGTTTAATCATATTGCTTGAGTTTACTTTGTCTACATCATGTCATCTTGCTTAAGGCGTTACTCTGTTTCATACTTAATACCCTAGATGCATGTTGGATAGCGGTCGATGGGTGGAGTAATAGTAGTAGATGCAGGCAGGAGTCGGTCTACTTGTCTCGGACGTGATGCCTATATACATGATCATTGCCATGAATCTTTCATAATTATTTGCTTTTCTATCAATTGCCCAACAGTAATTTGTTTACCCACCGTATGCTATGTGTTCAAGAGAGAAGCCTCTAGTGAAAACTATGGCCCCCGGGTCTACTTTATCATATATAAAAAAACTAAAAATACCTTGCTGCAATTTATTTACTTTTATTTTAATTAGTATTTTAGTTTATCTATTTATCTCTATAAGATTTAATCCTTGCAAATAACCGCTAAGAGAATTGACAACCCTCTTATTTGCGTTGGGTGCAAGTGTTTGGTCTTGTGTGTGCAGGTGCGCTTAATGGAATTTTGCTTGGTTCTCCTACTGGATTGATAACCTTGGTTCTTAACTGAGGGAAATACTTATCTCTACTGTACTGCATCATCCTCTCCTCTTCGGGGAAATACCAACGCAGACTACAAGTAGCAGTCCTCCGCACCCTTGCTCGCTGCCGTCGTGTTGGCAGATCCCGCCGCCTGCCTCGCCACATCCCGCCGACCGGAGGTATAACTTCTTTTAGAACCGGCCTTCTTCTAATGGGCCAGCTCCCCACGTCGCTGCATCCTTTTTTTCCCATCAAATTTGGTTTGCTCCCCACGTCGCTGCATCCTGCATGTGGATATTCTTCAGTCCAAAGCTCACCATGTATCTAGATAGCCGCGTCGGCTTGTCGAACACTCGAACACCACCTAAATTTTTACTATTAGAGGAAAAAAGGTAATGCATGAAGATAAATAGATGGCCTGGTTGAATGTGCAATTTTCTTTTTTGGGGTGGGCGGGGTAGCAAAGACTGGTTAACAAACCGATCTCTTTGTTGAAAAGGGCAATAAAGTGGGTGGGGGCGAAGGGTGGGGGGGAAGTACTAGTATTAAGATTCTGGCCTGACCGGTCTCTTGGTCAAAAAAGGAAAGAAAACGAGGGGGTGCTGGGTGGAGAACGCAACTGAGAATGAGCACGACTAGATTTCCTATGGTCACGTAGCAAAAGGTCACTGACAAGATCACGAGAACAAAAATGGCACAAATCCAGACATTCAGCTGGCATGTTTGCCGCTCTCGGCAACCACCTCTGCCTCACCACTTTATGCCTCAATGGAGGTAAAACATTCTTGTGCCTCACCTGTCCCTATGCCCTTACTGCAGCTGTTAATCTAATATCTAGTAAAAATGAAACAATGCCACTGTTAATGTGATGTCACTCTTAAGTAATGCTGTTGTCAATCTATTGCCATTGATAAACTGAAGCAATGCCACCACCGTTTTATGAAATGCTTATGTCTTGCTTTATTTCCCATGAAGAGTGCTTTGGGGTGTTACACTTAAATCTCACGCCGGTAACATAGCTTCATCACAGTGGAACTGCAGAAATTTAATTGCACATTTGGTTGACACGACGATGTATTTCTCCTTTCCGTATCACCCTTTGTTAGAACAATCATTCCTGTTAACCGTGCACGTAGCTACTGATCATGTGCTACTGTCATCACAGAGTTATAATGCAATTGTTGTGCATGTTAATCTAAGCCCCCGTTAATCTAGTGCCCGTGTTGATCTGATGTGATGGCACTTCTTAGTTAATGGCACATTTTCATACTGTCAATGTAATGCCATTGATAACATATGAGATGCTGATGTTAATCATATGCCACAGCAAAAAATGACACTGCTTAAATAACCCTATCACATATTTCTGCAAACAGGGTTGTCTATCTCCATGTGGTTTCTATTTGTGCAAACAGAAGCACAAACCACAATTTTAGTAGAACCGCACAAAATTAGATGGCTGCATCTACCTGCTGTCAGCTAACCTCACGGTGCTCGAGGTATTCCTACATTCGTAACTAGGTAGAATGACCAACGCAAGATGAAATAAGCTTATTCTTACGTTGACTTGCCAATCGCAGTGTAGAACGAGCCTGTCATATGTGGAGGAGCGAACAAGCAGTGTAGCCACCCCGTCAATGCAAGATAAAAGACACTGAGTCATAGATGGCTTGGCCGGCGAGTAGGGGTCATGCAAACAGCGGTGCATAATTTTAGTGGAACTGCACAATAAAGATATTGGGGTGAGTTGGACAAATTTTCTACAGCCAGACGGAAGGAATTGCACTGATCGATTGGATCGAATTTCCTCCATGGCATGAGATGAGACCCCAAGGTGGAAATAAACTAACCACTTATAAAATTATGGACAATCTTCCTCACGCAGGTTAGTACCCCTTCGTCCAGATGATCGTGTTTTGTCATGCCGAGCTATTGATATATGCTACTGTTTTGCAACACCGTTTAAGTACAGCTATTGTTTCCTATCTTTTCACATTCAGGACAATGAAGATGATTTCAGTGGAACTGCACAAACTGGTCTGATGTTGAGTGATCTCTATTGCCTCCTCTGTTTGCCGCAATGTGTCAGCGTCAATTGCAAGATGAGCCAGTGAGCTAGCTGTGGAGTTGCCAACATGCTCAAAGTGCACTCAACATTGAGAAGAAAGAAGCATGCCCAGGAAATTAATGCGTAGGGAGGCCCTTTGCTCAGAGAAGCATCGATCATTTTTTCTTGATTTCTACACCTTCTCACAGCTTTGTCTTGGTTATAGTCTGGTGAATCATTGAGATGCATAAACATGCTGAACTTATATATGTGCTTGTGAATGTTAGCTAGTATGCATACTGTATCTTGTGAAGCTTAGTTTAATGTGAATGTTGACTAGCGTGTGAACATTTAGAATCTATATTGTGGGCCTGTTATTTGACGCCTCATTTGTGCTGCGCTTCGACCAGTGTGAGTGTCTGCATGCATTACCGCACCCTCTAATTTGGTGGATGTCAAGCGGGCCCGAGGAGGATCCATAAGTTTTTTTCAAGTTGAAAAAGGTTACCGAGCAGGACTGCAGGAGCCATAAGCTGGAGTGCGTCTTTTTTTTGCGAATGGGCCATAAGCTGGAGCGCTGGAGAGTGTCTCTAATGGGCTGTCTCTAGTGTTAAGACCGACCAGTACAAGAGCCGATCCATCTTAAAGCCCACATTTTTGTAGGAAAAGCCCATATTACTTGAAGAGGGGCGCTCCCAAAAAAAACCTTCTTCCTCCTCGCTCCCACTTCACTGTTCACTGCAGCTCGCTCCTACAGAAAACCCCCGCTCCCCTACTTCCTCACCTCACTCCTACAGAAAAGCCCCGCTCCCCTTCTTCCTCACTCCTACAGGAAACCCTTGCGTGCCTTCTTCCTCACTCCTACAGAAAACCCCAGCCCCCCTTAACTAGGCTCGTCTTTCGCTACTCAGCTCAAACCCGTGAGCTCGACGCGGCGCCCGCAAGGAAAATGGAGTCGGCTGGCCCCGTCGTTAAGAAGATGAGGCTCCCGCCAGCGGCGACGCCGGTTGTAGTTCTCGCACCCGGCAGCGCGGGGAGAAGCGGCGAGCCTCCCCCCTGGATCTGAGGAACCCGAAGAATCTCGGGCGGACCGCATCATCGATCTCCCGGACGCCATCCTTGGGGAGATCATCTCGCTTCTCCCCACCAAGGATTGCTGCCGCACCCAAGTCCTCGCATCTCGGTGGCGCCCTCTATGGCGCGCCGCGCCTCTTAATCTTGACTGTCGTGGCCTATCTCTGTTCAATGATTTTGAACTCCCCGGAGCCATCATCTCCTCCCACCAAGGCTCCGTTCAATGCCTCTGCATCCCGGCATGCTACCTGTGCATGCCCTGCACGGTGGACGCCTGGCTGAAATCCCCTGAATTCGAAAAACTCCAGCTGCTTGAGTTGTCCTATTCCCACATAAATCACATACCACATTCCGAACGCCATGTACTTGTGCCCTCAGCACCGATGTCCATCTCGCGGCTTTCCTCCTCTCTCCACACCGCCACCTTCACCCTGTGCAAACTACCAGACAATCTGGTACAAAAGCTTCGACTCCCACTTCTCAAAAAACTTTCACTTGTGGTGGTTCGTATATCGGAGGCCTCACTACACAGCATCATCCAATCCAGTTGCCCTGTCCTGGAGTGCTTAGTGCTTCTTTTGACAGTTAAAATCGATTGTCTCCGAATAAAGTCGCCTGACCTTGTAAGAATTGGAATTTCTTTTGACGTAGGGGAGCTCATCATCGAAGATGCCCCTTCACTTCAAAGGTTGATCCTTGATTCTTGTTATTCACCTTCGCAAATAACTGTCGACTCTGCGCCTAAACTGGAGACCTTGGGTGTAATTCATGATCTCTGTGATCATTTCAAGATGGTGTTTGGCTCCACAGTTATCCAGGTACTGTATTTTATCATCTACACTTTTGTAATCATAAGCTACATTTTTCATTTGTGCGCATAAGTTTTATATCATCTTGGAGTACACTTTTTGTACTAATATTATGTTCTATGCTCAATGAAGAGTTTGTCCATGGATAGCCTATCAGTGGTGCTGGATTCTGTCAAGATCTTATATATCAGTATGAATACTTTTGATCTGAATAAGATTATTGGCTTGTTGCGATGCTTTCCATGTCTGGAGAAGTTGTATATAAAGGTGATGATTTCACGCACATTGGAAGCCCATATAGTGTACAAGAATTAACCATTCAGTTGTTGCTCTTTCGACATACTCTTTTTTTAGACCTCAACTGTTTTCAATCTTCATGTCTATTTAGGCAGCAGGACGGGGTACAAAAGGTATAACCAATCGGTGGCATCGTAAGCACCAGGATTTTCTCAGTTCTCATGACATTCGTTTGAAGATAATAACGCTGGAAGGATATGTAGCCACCCATGCAAACACTAGATTTGTCACATTCTTCCTGCTGAATGTGAGGGCACTATTATCCATCAGGCTTAAATTTATTAACAATGAAGTTTTGACGGATGGATATGTCGAAGAGCAAAAAAAGGAGTTTCAGGTGGACAAATGGGCTTCTGAACATGCCAGTCTTCTTTTTACATCATCTTGTGGTCATATTCCATTAAATTTTACGACCCGGGATGTTCATTTTATGGATCTGACCGATCCATTTGATTGTGACTACTAAAAACACTACTGCAGTTAGATGTTGTTGCCATTTTCAATCTGGATTTAGTCTAAACCTGATGTACAATTAACCCTCGTGCTTTTGTATAGTTTGTAAGCTGGAGTTAGATATTGTTGCCCTTTTCAAATAGGTTGTGGCTGTCATATTTTCTTTGAAACAAGGAAAATGGCTTGTCATTTATTTAATTAAGAGAGAAATACTATAACAAATCCCAAGCAAGGGAAATAACATCACTCTCGCCGACTCCTTGAGCTCATTGTGCATTACAGAACCCAAGTGCTTAGCGCCCGCCAGCAGCCACAAACTTATTTTGAGCTAGCACACCAAATGGGATGTAATTTCTAATAAGAAAGGTTGCATCGCCGTGACAGATTTGGATTCTGACATTTGGGACCCGCAAGGAAAAAGCCTATCCAAGGTGGTGTTGACTTAGTCAACAAACGATTCTGCCTGCCAGCCGTTGGATTGACATCCAACATCTGTCGTGTTTCTTCTATCTCTTGTCTTTTTCCTTCAGACGCCCAAACGAAACCACACCATCGGTCCCGCCTACTCCCGCCTCCCACGACTGGCTGCGCCTCCGCCCACGCATTGCTGCCCCACCGTACCCTCAAACGTTGGCCAGTCCATCCCTCCACTCCCCCACACGTCCTGTTATTCTCCGGCGACGTCAGCCCCAACCCGCACCCGCACCCAAACCAGTCAACCCTCGTACTCCCCTCTGCCTGCGAGTCTGTGAATACACTGCCGCATCTTCCACGGCTCCTATTCGTTCCCGTCCGAGGCCTCGCCGTCGGCCTCTGCCTAGGTTCACTCATCGCGGCGCCACCGTCTGGCGTTGTCAACATGGTCAACAACCGAGAGGAATCAGGAGATGACTGTACACGAAGAGGATGACAGTAGGGACCCACGAGGGTCATTGCAGTACGCAAGCAAGTGCCTCCTTATTGCAAGCCAAAAAAATGCTTCCTCCTAATGGTTTGACATCTGGGTCCCACGCCATTGTCAACGTAGTCAATAAGCGAGAGAATTGCCCAACGAGCGGCTGACACCAGGGACCCAGCAGCTCGCGCAGTTGTTTTTTTGTTTTTGAGATGGAGCAGGGTATCAACTGGGCTGTGCGGGGGCTGTAGGCCGTCTAGCCCAGGCTTTTATTTTCTATTTACCACATGACCAGCCCAGTTGTTTTTTTCTCATTCTGAAAATGGCTAGCCTAGTTCTATTGTTTTTTGCAGAATACCCAACCGAGGCTTACTTGCTTTTCTCAGCCCTGCTGGGCTGCAAATCTTTCAAGACGGGGAGGGATGTATTCGGAGATTGCCCAGAAAATGGACTATAAGTAGTAAGAAATGGGCTATAAATTTTAAAAACAACACAGCAAACCGGCAATTAGTTTCAAATTGCGTTTTTTTAGGATTTCGATATTTTAAATTTCATTGATTTTTTTGCGGTGAAAATTTCGTAGGATTTTAAATAAATATAATTTTATTTTTCAAATTAGTTTGCATTTGACTCATAATTTCGGGATTAAAAACAGCTCGGACCCCACCGAAATATGCAAAAATTCGTTGAATTTTTTAACCATGGCCAGAATATGGGTTGTAATGCTAACAAAAAGAACATGGGCTTCAAAAAAATCCTTAAGAATTAGCAAATGGGCTATAAATTATTAAAAAAATGGCAAATGGGATGTATGTTGTTTGCCACAGATTTGGAAGCTGACTTGTGGGCCTACTATATTGACGCGTACGCAGGGCTTTGTGAACTTAGTCAACAAACGATTCTAGCGGCAGTGACCGTTGGATAACATCCAACGGTCGTGCTGCTTCTTCAATCTCTGATCTTCTTGATCCAGCCGCCCAAACCAGCGCCGGCGGGACCGCCTGCTCCCGCCTCCCATGGCCGGTTGTGCTGCCGCGCAGGCCTCACCGCTGGCCAGGCCATCCCTCTACTCACCCACACCTCCTGTTATTCTCCGGCGACACATGCCTCACACTGCAGCCGAACCAGTCAGCCCTCGTACTCCCCTCAGCGTGGGCATCCACTGCTGTGGCTTCGCCGGCTCCGGGTCGTTCCCTTCCCGGGCCTCGCCGTCGTCCACCGCGTTGGTACTCTCGGTGCGGCGTGGTCAACATGGTCAACAAACGACAGCCATCGGAAGAGGGATGTACGTGGAGAGGTTGACAATAGGGACCCACATGGTCCATGGCCGCACGCAAGCAAGTGCCTCTTTATTACGTGAAAAAATGATTCCTCCCCCTGACCGCTGGGACCCACCAGCTATAGCTTCGCACGGAAGGAAGTGCCTCATTATTACGCGGAAAAAAACGTTTCTCCCCATGACAACTAGAACCCACCGGATTTGGCGGCTGACTTGTGGGCCTACTAAGTTGACGCGTACGCAGGGCTTTGTCAACTTAGTCAACAAACGATTCTAGCAGCAGTGACCGTTGGATGTTAATCCAACGGCCGTGCTGCTTCTTCAATCTCTGATCTTCTTGCTCCAGCCGCCCAAACTAGCGCCGGCAGGACTGCCTGCTCCTGCCTCCCGTGGCTGGCTGTGTTGCCTCGCAGGCCTCACCGCCTCACCCTACTCCCACCGCTGGCCTCACCGCCTCACCCTACTCCCACCGCTGGCCAGGCCTTCCCTCTACGCACCCATATCCCCTGTTATTCTCCGGCGACGGCGGCCTCACACCGCAGCCGAACCAGTCAACCCTCGTACTCCCCTCTGCGTGGGCATCCACTGTCGCGTCTTCCCCGGCTCCGCGTCATTCCCTTCCTAGGCCTCGCCGTCGTCCACCGCCTTGGTACTCTCGGCGCGGCGTAGTCAACGTGGTCAATGAACGACAGCCATCGGAACAGGACTGTACGCGGTGAGGCTGATAGCTGGACCCACCAGCTACATCATCGCACGCAAGGAAGTGCCTCCATATTACGCTGGAAAAAAATTATCCATCCTCCTGACAGCTGGGACCCACCTGTTATATCTTCGCATGCAAGGAAGTGCCTCCTTGTCCTCCCTGACAGCTGGGATCCACCCGGTCGAAGCATACGTAGCATTGTCTGTCTGGTCGCGAACGTGTATGTACATACTGGTCGATCGGTCTCTCTACAATGATTAACCGTGGGCGTGTAAGGAGCGGCACGTGTCGTAGTCGAGCCCCCGACGTAGCAGTTCAGGCAGCCCTATCTAAATCGTGTACACATACGTACAACCACGCTGCAAAAAATACGGGCACGTACGTACATACGGGCGGGGTCTCGAACGCGTACTCGCGCATACGTACGGCCAGGGCTCGTGTACATGGAGAGGCGGCGGTGGGGGTACGCAGCAACGGCCTCCTGTTCATCGGTAGCCAACCGGCTGGGTCGGAACGGAGGAAACAACGTCATGTTCATCGGGAGGCAACCGACTCGGTCGGAATGAGTCATGTTCATCGGGAGCCAACCGGCTTGGACAGAACAACCAAAACGGGGTCCTGTTCATCAACTCGGGGTCTGGCATACCGCAAAACGGAGGAAACGGCCTTCTGTTCGACCACCTACGGTCGAAACGGGGTCCTGTTCATCGACTAGGGGTCTGGCGTACCGCAAAACGGATGAAACAGACTTCTGTTCAACCGCCTACGGTCGAAACTGGGTCCTATTGATCGGGAGGGGTGTGGCGTACCGCAAAACGGAGGAAACGGACTTCTCTTCGAGCGCCTACGGTCGAAACGGGGTCCTGTTCATCGGGAGGGGTGTGGCATACCGCAAAACGGGACTCCACGGGCTACTGTTCATCCACCATCGACTTCCTCCAGCCTCCACGGGCTACTGTTCATCCAACCTCCAAGGGGTCTTGTTCATCCACCCCCAACCGGCTGGGGTATGGCGTACCGTGGCACAGCCTCCTTGGGGTCCTGTTCATCCAGCGCCAACCGCCTACACGGTCGGGGTCCTGTTCATCCAACCCCCACCGGCTGGGGTGGGGCGTACGAGCGGGCGGCAGCAACGGGAACTGTTCATCCACATCCAACCAACCGGCTCGATCGATGCGTCTCGATTCGTGTCTACTTGTATCGCGCGCGCGGCAGCAATGGGCACTGTTCATCGTGAGGCAACCCAGCACCGGCTGGCTACGTCTCGCACGGGGGCTCGATCGGCTTTAGTAAGCAGCGACAAGAGATCGATCGGGTTCAATTAGCAGCGAAGGGATCGCTCGGGTTCAGTTAGCAGCGAAGGTATCGATCAGCTTCAGTTAGCATTGAAGGGATCGCTCGGGTTCATTTAGCGGCGAAAGGGATCGATCGGGTTCAGTACGTAGTGCGAGGGATCGATCGCTCGTGTTCAGTACGTAGTGCGAGGGTCGATCGCTCGGGTTTAGTAAGCGAACGCCTCACATCGGGTTCAGTTAGCGTGCGCCTCGCACACATCCGCGCGTACGAGAGAAACACGCAAACTACACTGCATCGCTCGGCCCCGACCACCCACCGTAACCGGGAACTCCCCGAAAATTTCCTCGCCCTCAGTTCTACCATGATTTTTTGCGTCATGGACGGCCCAAAGAATGTCATGCGTGTGCGTCTCCGGCCCGCCCAAGACGAAAAGCTCATTTTCTATCATAATTTTTTGTCATAGAAGTAGGAGGCCACCACATCTACGATGATACGTGTTTTTGTCACAATTATTGTCATAGAAGTGTCACAACCATGACAGAAAAAGTTTTTGTTCGAGCCATAATGTCACGGATGTGTCTTTTTTTGTAGTGGCCCGTACCGCTCATGGAGCGACGGGGCGGTCGACATCTTCCATGCTAAGTGGGTTACTCTCATGATGGTGTTTATTCACTTGTCATTGCACGAGAGAGGCTGATAATTGGGATGCCCAGTCCTGTAATTTGAAAATAAAGAAAAATATAATAAAACAAACTCCCCCGGAAAGTTGATTGTTTGGAGGGCACCCGTGAATTCGGCTAGCCATGGCTTGTGTTTGTATGGTTGAGGGGGAGTAAACTTTACCTTTCCGGTTGGGAACCGCCTATAATGTGTTTAGCATGGAAGATATCGAAATCATTTGTCGTGACGTTGACAGGAAAAGCACACCTCTCAAAATGTATTCATACATGTTTTAAGCTTCGAGCTCTGGCACCTCTGCAAATCTCTGCTTCCCTCTGCGAATGGCCTTTCTATTTACTTTTATGTTATTTACTTTTATGTTATTTACTTTTATTGTTGAGTCATCACCTTCTCATTCAAAGCACCAACCCTGAGAGCGCTATTGTCATTTTTATGCATTGAGTCTAGTTAATGTTGGATGTGACCACGACTGAATCTCTTCTACCCTGAATTACAATGTTTAGTCACTGCTTGAACCTCACAGGTGCTCTGCATTTATGTTTTGCGGTCTCAGAAAGGGCTAGCGAGATACCATGTTATCATATTGTATCATGATTGTTTTGACAAATTGTTGGCATCCGAGATATCTTATTATTGCTCGCTAGTTGGTTATGTTATTGTCGTGAGTAAATGTGAGACCTAAGTGTTATCATATATATGGTTAGTTCATAATCTTTGCTAAAAACTTGATCACTAGTTAAGCTTATATACAGTAGCAAGAACAAAAGAGTTTGTAAAAGTTTTTCTTTATCACTTTCAGTTTGTCAACTGAATTGCTTGAGGACAAGCAATGAGTTAAGCTTGGGGGAGTTGATACGTCCCAAACGTATCTACTTTTCCAAACACTTTTGCTCTTGTTTTGGATTCTAATTTCCATGATTTGAATGAAACTAACCCAGACTGACGCTGTTTTCAGCAGAACTATCATGGTGTTGTTTTTGTGCAGAAATAAAAGTTCTTGGATTGAGCTGAAAATTTACGGAGAATTATTTTGGAATATATAAAAAATATTGGCGAAGAGAACTACTGGAGGGGGGCCACCCAGGAGCCACAAGCTCAGGGGGCGCGCCCACACCCCCCCCCCCCCCCCAGGGCGCGCCATGTGAGCTTGTGGGCCCCTCAGGCCTCCGTTTGCCCTAATTCCAATGCTATAAGTACCGTCTGGCGGAAAAAAATCCGAGAGAAAATTTCATCGCGTTTTACGATACGAAGCCGCCGCCACCTCCTGTTCTTCATCGGGAGGGCTGATTCGGATTCCGTTCGGGGCTCCAGAGAGGTGGATTCGTCGCCATCGTCATCATCAACCCTTCTCCATCAACAATTTCATGATGCTCACCGCCAGGTGTGAGTAATTCCTCCGTAGGCTTGCTAGACGGTGATGGAGTTGGATGAGATTTGTCATGTAATCGAGTCAATTTGTTAGGGCTTGATCCCTAGTATCCACTATGTTCTGAGATTGATGTTGCTATGACTTTGCTATGCTTAATGCTTGTCACTAGGGCCCGAGTGCCATGATTTCAGATCTGAACCCTCTATGTTTTCATGAATATATTTGAGTTCTTGATCCTTTCTGCTAGTTATATGCACTTGTTATTGTTCTGATCCGTAGACCCCATAGTGACAATTGTTTGGGATACTCTCCGGGGATGACTGTAATTCGAGGAGTTAATGTATTCACTATGTGCTAATGCTTTGTTTCGGTTCTCTATTAAAAGGAAGCCTTAATATCCCTTAGTTTCCTTATGGACCCCGCTGCCACGGGAGGGTAGGACAAAAGATGTCGTGCAAGTTCTTATTATAAGCACGTATGACTATATACGGAATACATGCCTACATTACATTGATGAATTGAAGCTATTGTGTATCGCTCTAGGTTGTGACTGTTATATGATGAATGTCATCCAACACAAATATCCATCGCTGATCCAATGCCTACACTTTTCTCATATTGATCTTTACTAAGTTACTACTGCTGATGCTGTTACAATCATCACAAATTGTTTCTGCTACTGTTCCTGTTACTATTGCTATTGTGCTACTAAACACTTTGCTGCAGAGATTTCATATTCCAGGTGTGGTTGAATTGACAACTAAGGCTCATAAATATTCTTTGGCTCCCCTTGTGTCGAATCAACAAATTTGGATGAAATACTACTCTCGAAGATTGTCGCGATCCCCTATACTTGTGGGTTATCAAAGGCCCAAGCCCAGCTCAGTAACCGCACCGACTCGAGCCGCAGCATCGGGACTCCTCGAGCAACCAAGACGATGCCTCCAAGGAAGGAACAACGCCATGATGCCGTCATCGCCTGATTCAGAGGTCGGACCAAGGGTTTCCCCCGAGCAGGAGGGAGGGAGTCAGATCGGGGCCAAAACAACGTCTACAGAGAGGGGACGGCGCCCGCGGCCATCGCCGTTGTCAGATTCGGACATCCAAAGCAAGGATTTCTCCCAACCCCAGACCACAAATTACCAGTCCACCGGAGCTGCTCAAGCGAGCCGACCACCGCAGCGGGAGGAGAACGCATCTCGTAGCACAGCAGCCGCCACCACCACGCCAACCAGATCAAGAACATGGAAACCACAGCCCCGCATGGATCAATCTCGCAACCACAACACCACCTCCACCATGAACAGGGCAACCACAGCCGCCCACAGGACGCCATCACCTCCACCGCGCCCGCAGAACGCCACCACCGCCGCCGCCGCGTGAGACCGGGCAACAATCTTCTTCTTAATTAATGAAAAAGGCAAATCTTTTGCCTCAGTTTCAAATAGAAAATCAACTCATTCAATGAGACCGACGATTATATAGAGCCAAATTTAAGCTAACAAAAATGTTGTTTCTTTTGCATTGCCAAAAAATATACGACATATCGAGACTTAATACATCGTCATATTGTGTCTCATTTGTGGTTATGAGGTCTGTTTGGCCCCCCACGTGTTCAAATGTTGGCTACGTCCGTGCTGATCAAACACTTACTTACTTTAGGATGGAATACACAAGGTACCAATAGTAGTTAGTACTCCTTCTGTCCCATAATATAATGCACATTGGTCTTCGTGAAAGTTAAACTCACAAACTTTGACGAAGTTTATATTTTTTATCTATATCAACAATACAAAAAAATATTATATGAAAATATATTTCATGATAATCTAAGATACTGATTTGATATTCCAGATGTTGATTATTTTTTCTATAAAACTTGATCAAAATTCACTAAGTTTGACTTTAAAAATATCTAACACACACTATGTTATGGGACGGAAGGAATAGTAGGCCTTCCTTTGGTTTGTAGGAATTCTGTAGGAATTTCATAGGATAGGATTTTTTTTTCTTTTTTTGCGAAAGCATAGGATATGATTTCTATATGAAAAATTTCTTTAGAGCCCTTTGGTTTGTAGGAATAGAATCCCATTCCTATGGAGGAATTTTTTTCTATCCTCCATATTTCATAGGAAAATAAATATTAACCTAGACTCAATGGAAAAAATCCTATGATGTGAACCAAAGAGCATCTCCTTTTCTATTGCTATTCGTAAGATTTGAGATACATGTCATCTCATTTCCTATGACTTTCCTATTCCTATGATTTTTCTACGCTGTGAACCAAAGGAGCCTCTATTGTTTTGTCTAATTACAACACACTAGTATTAACTATCACACATGCATAAATTTTCAACTTTATACTGCATTACACCTAAATTTAAGCATAACAAAAATAATATATTTTTTGCATTTGCCAAAAAGTATACAGTACGTTATATCGAGACTTAACACGTCTTCCCGCAGAAAAAAAAAGAGACTTAACACATCGTTGTATTTTGTCTCCTGTGCGATTATGGTCTGCTCCGCCCCCCTCATGTCCAAATCTGGCTCCGCTCCTGTCGAAATTACGAAAATGGTTCTCAAGCCTAAAGATAATGTTGATTGATCCAACTTCCAGAACAAACTAAAAGAGCATCACATCGCCAAAACACGATATGGATGGAATAATAAACCAATTAAAATTCTAGCCGAAATATATCACATAGACCTCCCAAACTGTCACAGGCTAGTCGCATGATTGAAGAGTTAGCTTACTGCTAGGTCGGCAAATTGAACATAAA
Source organism: Elymus sibiricus (assembly GCA_039707655.1). Taxonomy (NCBI): domain Eukaryota; kingdom Viridiplantae; phylum Streptophyta; class Magnoliopsida; order Poales; family Poaceae; genus Elymus; species Elymus sibiricus. Next base: position 112,520,034 of record CM077670.1, read on the forward strand.
TAGCAAAAAGGCTCTCGACTCACACAAAATTGATAGCAGCTGTGATGGTTATATAGACGGTGACTATTTCAGCTATCTGTTAGGCTTATGGAAAGGAATTTTTGTCTAAAAGGACCACGTCGCGAGTGTAAATGTCAAAAAAGACCACCTGAGAGTAAAAACGCCGGATCAGACCCCCCCCGGCCGCCACCAGACACGGCGGCCGGCACTGTGCGAGGGCCCGGCCGCCACCACACGAGGCGGCCGCCACTGTTGCTGCATGTGCCACTGTGGGCGACGGAACGGGGAACGGGAGGCGGGACCGGCCGCCAGCTCGGGAGGCGGCGGGTACTGTACCGCCTGCGCGCGCCGACAAGGCCAGACGGCGCTGATTACGAGGCGGCGCTGATTCTCATGTCAGATGCTGCCGGTTTCTTTCGGTGCAAATTCCGCATGCTGCCACTGCTTTCGGTCGAAATTCCGCACGCTGCCGCTGCTTAACGTCTGATGCCGACATTACAGTGCTCCTATTGTTCTTATAAACGATGTTGTTCTCTCGCTCTCTCTCACGCACACACACTCTGCTCTCTCGCTCTCTCTCAGACACACACACACACTCTGCTCTCTCGCTCTCTCTCACGCACACGCACTCTGCTCTCTCGCTCTCTCTCACGCACACACACTCTGCTCTCTCGCTCTCTCTCACGCACACACACTCTGCTCTCTCGCTCTCTCTCACGCACACACACACTGCCTCACATTTGGATCATCAACAACTTACTATTCACGACCATCATTTCATTAACAATTCAAGCAACCAACGACCTGTTTTTTTAGATCGATATTTACAACGAAGTAGGGGAGATGGCGAGGGAAGGCATGCAAGCCCGAGACACACCAGGTCGAACGTCTGCCTTAAAAAAAATTGGTGAATTCGTCGCCAAAACGATGAGATGCGGTAGACGGAACGATGTTGACACAGGAGCGTACAACATGCCGGAACCGAGGTCAGCTAGAACGAGTGCAGCGCCGTCGTCATCCAGGCGGTGGGGAGAGGGTCCAAATACTACAACGACATTTCCACGACATGACTCGTCTCTGCCACTACAGGGGCATACATCCCAGGTAAATGTTGCAGGCTTGGATTCCATGCCCGAGCAGACTCATTTCGTGGACGAAAATGCGGACACAGGATATGGCGCATACACCCAAGGCGACGGATCTCAGCCCGAGGACACTCGTTTTCCTGACATAAACCAGCACACTAGGGGCGAGGGATCACGAAGCTACAACACCGCTCAGGTACGTTCAACCATAATAAGCAATTACAAGCGTACAACATTTACATGCCTTTTATTTACATACGGTTTTTCTGTGCAGGAAAGTAATGATAGATCATGGGAAGATGAAGAAACCCAGCGTGGCGTAAACATAGACATACTCACAGAATCCCTTAATCCGCACAATCCTGACCGTGTCCCAGGATTATTGAATGACTTTTTCGAGACGGACGTTATTGGCCCATCTTATATCCCTTCCCAGTCAGAACCATACACCTATAATTTTGAATCATCATCTCAGTATGGATTGCTGACTCCACCACCTATGCATGATTCGCAGACACAGGAAGAAGGGGGGCAGTACGGTCGTGGTCTTCGTGAACACCGAGCCCCTACTCGCTTGTCACCTTCCGGTCGTCGGGAAAGGCCAGTTGGCCGTCGTCGCGTACGGTGATGTAGTTTGTATGTTCAGCCTGCACCATATGAACCTAAGGGTGAGAGTTCTTCATCTACGGGTGGTGATGAACCTAAGGGTGAGACCTCTTCATGTAAGGACACCTAGTTGGTGGGTTCAGTGATCATGAGCAGTCAATTGTAATTTGTATCGTAGACTTATTTATGTAATTTGTATCGTATACTTATTTATGTACACCTAATGGAATAAAAAATACATGACCGATTGGGCCCTGTCGGCCTCGCCAAGACCGACTGGATAATATTTTTGAAAATTTTCAAAATTGTATATTATTTCTGTAATTTACCAAAAAAATGTATTATTTAAAAAAATTTAGCAAATTAAGATGCATTCAAAATAACATGCATAAAATAAGATACATCAAATAACATGCATAAAATAAGATACATAAAATAACATGCCTAAAATAAGATACATAAAGTAAGATACATAAAATAACATGCCTAAAATAAGATACATAAAATAAGATACTTGTTCAAATTAAGATACAACTTCCTACGAATTTTAAGATCCAACTTGCTGCAATGCGAATTTTAGGATACAATAACATAAATCTACTGAGTCCAACGTGGATATTTTCCTTTTCCATCACCAGCTTCTTCTGCTGCCTTGGCTGCACGAGCCATTTCTTTCTTCATCTGCCTCTCAGCCTCACGGGCCTCCTCTCGCTGTCGGTAAACCTCCGCCAGTCGAAGTCCCTCTTCTTGGTTTTTCTTCTTCATCTCATCAAGAAAAGCCCTCTGCTTCACACAATACTCTTGCCACTCTCTCTCCTGCTCTGCTTTCTCATCTGCTGCCGCCTTCGCGCGGCGCTCTTCCGCGTCCAAACTTGCCCATGCACGACGACCTCTTTCACGAATCTCGGTCACCGCCCAGTCCGGTTTTTTCGTGTCAATCCAACGATAGTACATGCACAGAGGCGGAGGAGACTACAACAAAAATAGAAATATAAATATTAAATCAACAATAATATCAACAACGTGTTTATTCTTGATGACTGAAACATACCGGAGGCCTGATGTACGGTGAAATAGAAACGGGTGGATCTTCCTCATAATTAGCGCACATAAAAAACTTCATGCCCAACCAATCTGAAAAATCCGTCACCTCCTTCACCTTGCAGAGATCGCCACACCAACAACGAAGTACTTCCACCCCCCGAGGCAAAGTCGCACTCTTCATTTTCTTAGGCCTAATGCTTTGATCCGAGCAAGGCAAACTCATGCTGACTAGCGCGTTGGTGTTCTGAAGTGTGGCTGGACGATGGACGAAGATAGGAGAGGGAGCGGTGTGTCCGCGCGAGAGAGTAGGCAATGTGTCTGTGCGAGAGAGCGAGAGAGCGAGAGAGCAGGCTGAGGCAGAGTGTGTGTGCGTGAGAGAGCGAGAGAGCAGGCTGAGTGTGTGTGAGATAGAGCAGCAGCAGGCAGCATCGTTTATAAGAAGAATAGGAGCACTGTAGTGTCGGCAGAATACGTTAAGCAGCGGCAGCGGCACGTCGGTTTCAGCGCGATTTCCACCGAAAGCAGCGGCAGCGGCACGTCGGTTTTCAGCGCGTGCGGCCGTTTCCCGCTAAGCTAGCGCACTGGCAGCATCTTGCATGGCATGGGAATCAGCGCCCCGCCTCGGAATTTGCGCCGTCAGGCGCGGCTATCGGCGCGCGCAGGCGCTACAGTAGCTGCCGCCAGGGGAGCTGGCGGCCGGTCCCGCAGCCCCTTCTCCGTTCCGTCCAAACGGTGGCAGAAGCGGCAACAGTGGCGGCCGCCGTCTACGGTGGCGGCCGGGCCCAGGCACAGTAGCGGCCGCCGTCTACGGTGGCGGCCGGGCCCAGGAACAGTGCCGGCCGCCACTGGCAGTGGCGGCTGGTCCCAGCCGCCCGCGCTGGTGGCGGCCGGGGGGGTCTGATCCGGCATTTTTATTCCCAGGTGGTCTATTTTGACAAATTGACTCGCGACGTGGTCTATTTGGACAAAAATTCTATGGAAAGTACATCGCCATGTATAATGAATGATTTTATCCTTTCAAGCCGCTTTTGTAACACTGTTGGATGCAGGTTATGTACAAAATAAAATAAAATCAATGAACTGTTCTGGAGCTGGAACTCGGAAGTCCAAACCAAAACCAGAAATATCTTTACAATGTCCTGCGGTTTCGGTATACTACAGAGGTGTCACTGAGCTGAATGGGAGCGATTCATGGTCGTTGCCTGTTGGAGTGAGTCTCCTAAGTCAGATCATCCTCGGCATCGGACAATTCACCTTCGGCAACATTCACCTCCTGGCGGGAGAATTCCCACAGCAGCTGTTCGATTCCCAGCTTCCTCAGTTCATGTATCCCTTGCTCAACTGTAACAAAATTGTGTTTCATGAGTGGGCACAAACATTATGCGGGTGTGGAGAATTATGTGGGGTTGAAGTTAGTGATATGGCTGGGCCGACAATTGGAATTGATTGCCAGATCCCAAAATTAGCAATTTGAATGGAACGTTTACAACCTAATAAATGGTTAACCTTCTAGACGAAGACAGTTCAATTTTAAGAGAAGGGTAGGTTTGTTATCCTAAAGGTTCATTCCGCTGCTACTCTGCATCCCAACCTTGTTGCGAGCCAAGTTTGGGTTATGATTTTACGATAATGAGATGTGCACTGTAAATTATGTGTGGCTTGATTATGCAAAGTCATGTGTTCACATTTGATCCAGGTTGGAACAGCATAATTAGTGCCAGTTTGCATGTTTTGTTAGGAAATGAAACCAAACAAAATTAGCTTAAGTGGGCAATGTATAAGCAGTTAAGTGCATACCATCTACAGCATCATGTGAAGTTGGTTGCTGCCCATGTCGATCAACCCACATCTGCAGTCGCTCCTCCGCGATATCCTCTTCCACATTATGGGTTTTAGCCCTTCTCCAGAAATACATGAGCCAAGCCTGAGTAATACCAAAGTGAAGGGTCACTTTTACAAGAAAAATAACAACATAGATAGAGAACAAAAAAAGAGGAAGCCCAAGAATCCCATTGGCATGTGAGACTGGACAAACTTGTCATTCTCACAAGCAATGGCAACTTTCCAGCAGAAATATTTCCTATATGATGTACAAATTAATGGAAGATTCCAAATTACTACAAGCAGTTTCCTTAGCTAATATATCTCATAATTTACACTATAAGCAAGTACTGCTTATATGCAATTTACTACTCCCTCTGTCCCAAAATAAGCGTTGCTGATTTAGTACAACTTTGTACTAAATCAGTGACACTTATTTTGGGACGGAGGGAGTACATTATAAGAATATCAAAACACCGCAAACACGGCCGAGGATCAGTTGTCTAATCAACAGCCTAAAGAAACATTCTGCTACCACAAACAATCTTGCTTCTCTCCCTATGTTTCTCTCATTTACTTCTCTCCAAAACTAGACCACAAAATTGAGATGTACACACGATCCCTAAACCAATTAAATGCAACACCACTTAGATACAACACCTAGGAGACAATGCATTAGGGTGGTTGTCTCTAAAAATATATCACCACCTAGGATGACGAGTTAAGAAACAATGCATTGTGAGTGCCCTAACTACGGTGCCACATCATGTACGTGCTGACTTGGCAGTGCATGACACTTGCTATGATGCCTGCACTGCGAGAGTCCTAGCTTCCCAATCTTTTTATCAAAATACTTCTCCTCTTATACTTCCAGTGCAATTTTAGTAATAATGCTGGTACTTTTCCCTTCTTCAGTTTCATAAAAAATAGCTAATTAATTCTTCTTGTGCTTGCAGGCCTTGCTTTGGGTAGGAAAAAGAGGTAAGTTAATGCCCTTGTGAAGAAAGAGGGATGGGCAATAGGGGCATTCACTCACATTCTTAATTCTTGTGCCCAACTCTAAAAAGGGCATCTATTTCGAAATGGCGAGCATATCTTTTATAGAGGGAAGAACACACTTATTTTGCACTGGATTATGAAATACATCATATATTTATGAACAAGAAATACATCAAGAGCTACCTGCTTGAACAACACATCTTCCTCTTCCTCCTTGCTTAGGTCTGCAGAACCAGAAAATCAAGTTAGACACTGATAAGAAATTTGTAAAATTCCCACATCGCAGAAGGATAGCATAGCATCGTGCAACAGCTAACTAAAGCTGAAAGAACAGCATTCTCATGTAGCTAACTATACGTAGATGGCAGAAAATAAGGATAAAGATGATTGTACCAAATGCCTCAGTGAATTTTTCATCACCGGATGATTTAATATCTGCAAATAAAAAACATAAGCGTTAGCCTCTCTGATGTGCAAGGAAGTAATATGAAATAAGGATAACAATTTAGAATGAATCCCCAGTATAGTTTTTTTGCAAAATGTATTCTTAATATTTTTAGTTATTTACATAGTTAATAACAAATGGGAAAATCCACGGAAACAAAAAACAGACCTGGATCTGATAGCTCTGCAACATTAGGACGATGATGTTGGGCAAGAGCAATAAGAACAGCATCCTCAACCTTTGAATAATTAGAAACAAACAGTGTCAGAATTCAGAACAGCCAACATAAGCGGAAGATCAGATTTCGATCAAAAACATGAGCACCTTTAAGAAGGCAAGTTCTTTAAGTCCCTTATCAACAGCAAGCATTGTTTCTATGTTGCCTTCTCCCGCTGTGACAGTCAAATCATGAACAAGCATGTCTGTTTCTTCCAAATCATTACTCCCTCCATCCTTAGCTCTCAGTCCAGCAGATGTCACATACTCGAGGGGAAGAGGAGCAAACGAAGACCAGTATTCATATTTTGACATAGAGATGTCTGGATAGATGCCTGAAATCAATTGGAACTTGCAGAAATCAACTGGCAAGTTAAAAGTGGGGAGTGAAGTTACTGTTTTCTAATGGGAGTCTTGAAACATAGGAAATAGAGCTCAATTGTGTGAATACAACGAGGACTGGTATTATAGGTTGGGTAATATTTTGAGTCCATGTATGCCATGTGACCAGCATTAAGTCTTTAGGAATTAATTGCATAAAGAAAAGCCCTCTGTGTGAATCTTAGTCCTTGTTCAGCAATATTTCGTAAGGCCCCAGCAAGGAATTACCATATTGGACAGCCAAGCCCCAGTAACGGGCAAGCCAACATCTCTTCATAACAACTTCTTCCTACAAACATCATGCATTTTAAATTAGCATTTCCACAAGACGATGGACCTCTCTGTCAGGTTGCATCTTTGGATTAAAAGGGAAAGGAAACTAACCATTTCTTCTTTGCTTAAGATCATCCTCTGTGTCATTGTGCGTAAGGCTTTTGTTTCAGATTCAGCCTCATTGAGTTTCCACTCAGCAACTGCAGCCTTTTCACTTGCAGACTAGACGAGAGAATAAAAATTCATCAGAGATGATTCAACCGATACTGTTTTTGTTATCGTAGGTTAGTACTTCTACCTGGAGCTGTTGTTGAAGAGTGGTGATTTCCTCGCTTTTATCATTCTTGGATATAAGCGCTTTCCTTATTTCTTGCTGTTTTTATTTCAAAAAAACACATATACCAATATCATTTTCATGCATAACATCCAGGAGCCAAAGATTGGCAATATGACTAACAAAAGGAATGCATTTCTATGACCTAAGTGTATGCAGGTACATGTACATTCTTTTCGGAAAAAATGTACATGTACATAAGCGAAAACAAATCCTAGGGGCACCATTCATCACAGTTGGAGTATCGACAGCAATTTTATTTGGAAAAATTGTAGAAAAAAAGATAATGTTATCAAGAAAATATCTAACTAATCAAAACAAAGATTGTACCTCCTTTCTCACTAGCATCTCCTCCCTCCTGTATTCAAATCGGAAATCGTCAAAAAATGTGGTAGGCAAGCCAACATGCAAGAGGACCCAAATTTATTTTATTTTATTTTGAAAAGGAGAGAAAACCCCCCAGCATAAGAGGACCCAAATTATATGCATGGTTACCTTTTCATAAGTTTAACTTCCATAGATAATCCATCACCAAGATTAGCAACCTGAACATATTAACAAATTGTGTGATGGATAATATAATATGTGATCATCATAACTACATAATCTACTTGCATTGGTCACAGTACTTCTCCTTGACTCATGGTGATATGAAGCCAAATAACCCAGCTATGTGACCAAAAAGAAAGCTTGAACCAGATGAAACTAAATCAAGACAGGATAACGACTGATGCTTCCATATCACTTAAGGTTAAAAGTGAGAAATGCTGCCCTTATTCGTATTAGCCATTTATAATTATATATGTAAAGAACTAGCAAATGTCATCTTGGTAATTCCATGGTACATCAAAGAATTACTACATGGCTTACCTGTTTCTCAAGCTCCCTTGTCCGAGCTTCAGATTGTCTAAATTTCTCTTCTGCTAGTCCAAGCTAAATTTGAAAAAACAGGAGTATTATCACTAGTGCCATACATAAGACACTTACCCTTTATTTTCATCGAATTGTTCACAACATGCAAGAATTATAACGCACCTTTTCCAAAAGATTCACATTCTCATCTTTGAGCATCTCAACCTGAAAAGCAAACGTAATCAGATGACCTCATTCGAATTAAGGTACTTCATTATTCTTGATGAACACATCATATTATATAACTAATAGCTCCGCAAAAAAGCATCCAACGTCATAACGTATGAGGTGAAAACAACAAAACTGAGGACAAACCTCTTCTGTTAGTGTTGAACTGTCATGTGAATCTCTTGATCGACCGGACTGCGCAAAAGTAGGATCTGGATAGATTGTCCTACAAAATATTTCAGGAAAATTATTAGGTTTGATCTGAACAATCTGCTGCAAATTTACATGTAAATATCTTGACAAAAATTAGTTAGGAATGGATGATCTTGCAGAAGTAGTGAAAGTTACTCCGACAATATCAGCAATCGTAAGTGTATTTTGGGTGAGGACTGTTGTGTAAACGTTTTAAATCAATAAGAAGATGCCGGGGGTGTGATGATTAGATCAAGAGTAATGATTAGAGCAATATAATGTCAATGCACACGGTGTGCTCATGCTGAAAACTTCAAAGCAATACGCACACAGGAATTTTGCTAGCCAATTAGGAATAGACAAGATGGTGGCATCAGATAATACTTTGTAAATAGTAACATTATACTCTCTACGTGCAAGGTACTAGAATCAACACTGAATAGCATAAAAGAAAGAAATTGTAAACTCTTTTCAAATTTTATTTTATTGTAAACTACAGATAAATATAGCTCCTTTGTTTTCTCCTGTGCAAAACCCATTTGTACAACACGCCACAGTCACATTTTTAAAACTAGAAATAACTGGCCCTTCCTGCATGCCTTATAAGTCAAAATTGTCCTTATTCGTATCAACCAGGGATCCTGTGCAGTTTTAAGTTCTATGCAGCATAGAGAAAGTGTCTGATTCACTTACATTTTGGGAATGCCGTTCAATTTCTTTTTTATTACGGAGCCAAAGGAAAGTCAGTTTTCTAAAAGTAATTTTTCATCTTACTACTTGGTGCTAGAACTGCCTACCACCACCATGGTTATACTTGTGTGCCATACATCACACTCACTAAATTTTCATTGATCATTTGAAATCACCATGAATCACATGGATGATATTGCTTTTCTTTTTCGATAACTAACTAAAACCAGGAGTGTCAACGCTGGATTTGGTTACAGGGCACCAACTTGCACATTATAACAGAAAATGCATTAGGCAAGTTGCACCCATGTTTTCAGAGGTAATATTGGTTTGTTTCAGAAAAACAAAAGTGGTGTTGGCAGTACAGCACTACAATTCAAGAAAAACAAATTATCTCAGAAAGCATATTCAGTTACCTTCTTTCTCTAGGTGTCCCATTGGGCACCTCCACAGCTTGTAGAGGCCTCACATTAGCCCCAACAGGTGGTACAAAACTTGACCTTCCTGTTGATTGTGCGCGATTTGCTACACCAGAGTCCACACCGTTCCGACCTAACTAGGTAAACGAGGACAAATATAATAAGCCGGCCAATTCATAGAACTGAAAACTGAAATTCTGAAAAGCACATCATCCTTCAATTATGATAATCAGGTTATCATGCGCATGCATCAATAGTTCAGTACTTAAAGACGATCAAAAGTCAAATCAAGTTTTTCATCCGTTTACTTTTTTACCATTCACCATGAAGCACAACAAGCTTAAATTATACCAAAAAGAAACATCAAATGCAGCACCACCATGAAAATAACCTACCAACTACAGTTCCTGTTCTTGGCAAACAAAAACATTAGGTGACGAACAACTCTGACGATTTCTACATCAACATTGATGAATTTCAGATCTTCAGGGAAGATTTCTGAGCCTTCAGACCAGCTCCAACTCTGACGATTCTTGGTCCTCTCCGCATCGCTCTGGCTGCTTCTCGGTATAATATGTTTTTCAACGCCGATCAATGCCCGCCGATCATGAAGTGGCTCTGGACTTCTATGTGCACTTCCAAGCTCAAGGGATTTGCTTGCCTCCTAATTAATGACAGGCTGAACACTAGGGACGTTATGGAAAGGAAAAACTGACAAGTTTCTGATAGCAACAGCTGTGTTCTCCACTCTGGCAACATGGTTGAAACTCGCGATCATCTTTTCAGTTCATGCCCTTTCAGCCAATCTTGCTGGCACAGGATCGACATTCAAATGGGTGGTGGCGGCAACTTCAACCAGGACAGATTTTCAGACAAAATGAGCTCTACCACTTAAACCCCTGATGCAATTTGTATGCTTTATCAACTAAATGCCCCCCTTACCTTCTAGTATTGCTATGGAAGAAATTTGCCTCGGTTTATAAAAGAAATTATGTTTAGCCTAGTTTGAGCAAATTGGTTCACAGTAAATTCCAAGAAATTGCTGCGATTGAAACAAAGGAAGGCTGTGATCGTTGACATTACTTATGGCCGGTGAGTTGCTCCTGCTACGGCCTCCGGTGATTATTGACTGCAGCGGCTTTGCCAACAGCACCTCCTCCTCCCCTCCATCCTCACTCCCTCTGCTGCTACGCCACCCGACACTCTCCACATCGGCCTCCACCTCCACCGCCGGCTCGGCAACAATAGCATTCACAACGGCCTCCCCACTGCCCTCCCGCCTCGATCGTCGGCTTGGTGGTCTGGCAGCCAACGCCTCCACCGCCGGCTCAGCAACAATAGGATTCACAACGTCCTCCCCGCTGCCCTCCCGCCTCGATCGTCGGCTTGGTGGTCTGGCAGCCAACGCCTCCACCGCCGGCTCAGCAACAATAGGATTCACAACGTCCTCCCCGCTGCCCTCCCGCCTCGATCGTCGGCTTAATGGTCTGGCAGCCAACGCCTCCACCGCCGGCTCAGCAACAATAGCATTCACCACGTCATCCCGACTGCCCTCCCGCCTCGATCCTCGGCTTGATGGTCTCGCGGCCATCGCCTCCGCCTCCAGTGCCGCTTCCACGCGCCTATCCGCGCTCGAACTCCGCGCCCCGCGCGACAGCTGCTGCAGTGGCGTCTCTTCCTCCACGGCCGACGCAACGTCTGGTTGCGCCTCGACGACCCTCCCAGGAGGCGCGCTGAGACGGCCGCTCTCCCTCCGCACGGGCGCCTCCGTCTCTTCCTCCCCGCCGCGTACTCCGCCGCGAGAGCTTGCAGGTCGCGCCCCTCGAGAGTCCCCGGTGCCGCGCCGCGAGCGCGCGTCGTCCGCGTTGCCGATGTCCTCGGTTACGCTTCCCTCGCGCCGCAATCGCGTGGGGACGTCGTCCCTGGCGCCAGCGTCGTGAGGCCCGCCGCGCCTCCGCGACGGAGAGTCCGACGACGGGGCCGCAGGAGGCGTCGCGTTGCGGCGGTAGCGCTGGAGGTTGGGGAGCGGAGCTTCGATGATCATGCTGAACTCGCCCGCCGCGCCCGCGTGGGCCAGCATGACCTCCTCCATGCGCAACATCGCCTCCCGCGCCGCAGCCGCGCGCCGGGGATCCGACGCCGCAGCGGCGGGTCGTGGTCTCCGGGCGGGGCCGCCACCACCGCCGGCCCGGCCTGCGTCCATTTCTGTAGCTTTGACTTTTGTTTGACTTGCTCTCCTCTCTCTCCGCCTCGTGTGGGTCGGAAAGACAGGGGAGGTTGGAATTTTGGCGTTGCGGCGGCGTGACACGCGAGTGCGGTGCAGTGCGCGAGCAAAGGGGCAGGAACGACCAGGTCGGCTCGTCCTCGTCAGCTCGGGCGCGGAGGCCCATTGGGGGATGCGTACGATGAGGCCTGGTCCAGACGCTCGGATCATGTTGGCCTTGTGCGCATGCGGCACAGCGGCAGCGGCCGGTTAAAAGATTTATTTTAAGGACTGGTGAAAGAATTCTGATTCGTTCAGCCTGTTCAACCAGCACGAAATCAATCCACCGAATGAAAAAGGGAGTATCTATGGCGACTATTTTTTTTTTTCATATCTCAGTTGATTCTACGTGGACCGTTGGATTGTTGCCACCCCTCTTCTTCCTCCCGTGGAGAACACCATTGTTCACCTTCTAGCTTTCAAAAGACATAATTTCTTCTCCCCGGGACCCTTCCTCTCCTAGAGACTGCTCTCCCCCTATCTCGCCTCCAGCATGGTCTTGTCCAAGCCCCCGGCGGAAATGGCCACGTCATCGCCATCTTGAGCTCGTGTGGTGTCTAATCCGAGGGGAAATAAAAATGAATAACCCCAACCTGCACCAACGAAGCCTTGTCCTCGCCTGCATTGGCCGCTTTGTCTCCATTTTCGGTGAGGTCCTGGCTCGGCCTCGTCAGGGATGCCATAGCCAGTCGTGTCGGCCCATCTCAGCCTCGAGGCTACGCGTTGTTACTTCCACGTGGAATCGACCAATCTAAATCTTATTTTCAGACAACTGATAAATAACAAAACCAAGTCAAATGTAAAAGGGAAACAGGTGATATGACACCAGGTGAAGAAATGGAGTAGCATTGTCACTTTCCATGGAGTCAACTGCGCAGAAGTTCGATGGAACTAGAAACTTCGGATCATGGAAGATAAGTGAACAAATAAATAGGCCAAGCAAAGATCTGGGCGCAGAACTAATATCCATCCATAACTGAATGTGGGAACCAAAAACCAACAACAAAAGCGGGGAACTAATGCGAAAGATCACTATCGCGCTAAGTGGCTATAATTCCAAAGACGAGATTGCGCTAAGTATTGGTGTCAACCAGACTAATAGTCCTAGACAAATGAGGTAAGAGAAAAGCAAAATTATATAAAAACCTTGGGCCTTGTACAATGCAAGGCGCTTAGGGGAGATGCTTGGTAAAATAAACTGAGTTTTTCGCAAGCACCATTGCTTATCTTCGTAGGAGGGGTATCTAATTAAGTGTCTACCCTCAACAAATAAGCCTCGATGCTTAAGAAAAACCGATTTATTTTTCTAAACTTTTTTAAACATCTCCTCTAGGCACCTTGCATTGTACAAGGCCTTACTATTTTCTTACTTATCATCATGCATTAACTATGTATCACTTTTAATTTGTACAAGGTGATTGAGACAAAGATATATCATATAGTAATCAATATCGTTAATTGTTGCTAAAAAAAATTGTACAAGGTGATGGAGAGCAAGACATATAGTACCAACCATCTGCGAACTCCCCTCTGAAGGCTTATTCAGTACGGAGTATATAGGATCTTAAAAATTAGAGGAATAGGAAAAGTAAATGATTAGTGTCTTGTGCATACAATCATTACAAAAGGAGGTCTTACATAATGCTAAAAATCCTAAGGAATCAAGTCACACAATTCTCTTAAGAAAATGTTTTCTTTCTTCCTCAATTACAAGGACGCATTTTTCTCTTGTTTGTGGCGTGTCATGTACCGTGAGAATGCGATCCACCGGACCACATGGATTAACTTGTGGAGAGGTTTTCTTCGCGGTGGTCGGCCGATCGACGCCGATCCCCATTAAACAAGAGCTCTTTTATGGTACCCTGCGTCAAATATTGGCCGTCCAATCGTGAAATCTAATGGTGGCGATCGTTCTGTACTGCTCCAATTTGCCAAAAGAATGGCGAGCGGTATAGCTTGCGCTCCTTCGCTCAGGTCCTCCAGTATCAAATCCTGAGGGCATTTTGGGAAGTAACAGCCCGCCCGTCTCGACCTACGGCCGGGGACTCGACCTCCGCGGCGATGCCGGCTGGGCCGGCAAGTTGCAGCACCTCCGAACCGACGTCTACGCCTTCCGGACTGGCGCACGCTGCTCGCCCGCGATGGCGGCTGGCCATGCCGGGCAGGCGAGACCATGGCGGCTGGCTGCGGGCTGCCCCGACCTGCCCTCTCGGATCGCGCTGACTGCGGAGGCGGGAGCGGACGAGTAGCCGCTGCTGTGCTGCGGCGTGTGCACGGCGGCTGTTGATGCGGGTGTGGAGACGAACGGGCGCGCGTGGCTGGGTGTGTGCATGCGGGACGAGCTCCAGGGCCTCATCCATGGCGGACAGGGCACCGGCTTCAGCGAGACGATGCTACGGTAGATGAAAACGACGGGAAAGAGGCGCGGAGGAGCGGCAGCTCAGCACGGGCTCGATGGACGCGACGTGATGGCCGGGGACGCAGTGAAGACGGCGAGGGAGCGCGCTGGTGCCGGTGGTGATCCTCGGATGCGTCGAATAAGACGAGCTCGAGGCGGAGGTCGTGGTCGAGGACGACGGCTCGGGGGGTGCCTCCGTCCAGCTACCGGAGCAGGAGGTCGAAGGAGACCGTGGAGGAGTCATGGGACATGGCGGCGGGGCTTCCCGTCTTGGTTTCTCGTCACCATTATCCGCCGATCGACGACGTCGCTAAGGTTCATGCAGAAATCTATGTCTATCGCTATCCTACCCTCACAAAAATCTATGTCTATCGCTACCCTATCCTCACAAAATCAGTGGTCGGATTTTAATATACCACTCCCTTGCCTGTTAGCAGTATAGGGTACCGTAAAAACTCTCTTAAACAAAGCAAAAAAGGTCAGAGTGAAAGGGGGCACGCATTAATGAGCGGCGTTGACCGTGCATGGATTGCGTGGCATCGACCAGACCGCCTCGGGATTCCCGTGTGATTTACTTTTGGGTTCCCTAAGCTACTGCTAAGCTCTGACTATTTTACTGGTATCCCGCGTAGATCAAGCAGATTAGCAGAGTATAATTTCGCTGGCAGAAATGCAACTGTTCATGGTAGTACTCTCGAGCATTTCTTTCTTTCTAATCGCATTTTACGTAGAAATTAAAATTAAGACGCATATGTCTGGGCTAAGCAAATTTCTGGAGCAAGCACACACGGTTCGAGTGATCGAAACCTCCTCCGAGCAAATCTCAACCGGAAGAAAGCTTGCGCCTCTATATCGCCTCCCTGATTCCTCTGCAGCGAAGGGATTTCTGGGAGTATTCCACTATTACTATTTCCGCCTAATTAACCCCTTGCCAAAGATTAAAACTGAAACGCGGGCAGCGCCGGGAAGGAAATGTTAACAACTGGAGCAGGAAGTAATTAGCAGTAAATACATACCTTCGGCAACGCCATCCCGAAGAACTTGTCCTTCACGCCGCCGGCGCTCTTTGCAACGTACCCGTGCAAGGGGCTCCGGCCACCGCCGTAACGCCCGTTACTGCCGCCGTCGTCGTCTTCGTACCCGTTCTCGTCGGAGTCGGAGTCTGCGGCGGCGACTCGCGCGCCTGGGCGCGCCATGACATGCGCCAGCGCCGCCGCGGCCCGCGCCTTGGACCGCGCCGCCAGAGGGTGTACCGGTGACGACGTGGCTGGACCCAGGGGATGTGCCGGGGACGCCGGGGCGGAGTACATCCCCGCTGGCGAGCGCCGCCGGCCGTATGTCGGGCTCCCTGCCCGCCGCCAGTCCATGGCTTAAGTCGACTCACCGTAGAGTAATGCCCTTTGTGTGTACTACGAGAGTGGGGATATTAGTGCTCAAGAGATATTAGTGAGCACTCAAGAGATGGTAAGACTGTATGAGAAGGTAGCGTCGGATCTGGAAAGCATAAATGTCAGGCCCAGGCCCATGGGCCTACATGTGACTCAAGAAGACAGGGGCATCGCCAAGTGAGCCCACCGACTACTAGAAAAAAAACTAGGTGCGCCACATCGAGTACGGCAAAGGGAAACGATTTGAATCAGCCGGCCCTCCAGAGGCGCTCGGCTGGTCGCCTCCCTCATGCGCACGCATGTGACAACCAAGACACGACACGTGGATCTGGGCCGCATACGCTCCACTTCCGCCTTCTCTCTCCCTTATCCTCTTCGTCGCTTTTGTCCTTCATTTTTCTCTCGGCCACGAATTCACGAGTCATTTTGGCCGAGCGCCGCGTTTGCATCCAGCCTGCATCTCACCTCGGTGGGGGTTGGCCGTCGACGCAACATTTTCCCTCCTCCTATCTGGGGCGCTGCTATCCCAAGGAAAGAGCGCTCCATGGCGACCCGATTCGCGGTGGTTATGGTCCTAGCTAAAGACGATGGCGAGCTGCGACGTTGCCCACAGAGCATGCTACCAACATGGTGGTTGTGGGTGGAGCAACCACAGTTTGCTTAGCTACAACCGCCTGTCGGTGGAGCTGAATCCATTGGCGACTGACGACGGAGAGCTGCAACCGTGCAACAGGGAAGCGACAACTGGCCGCGATGAAAGCTGCAATCGGCGATGGTTGGGCGACAAAAGCTGCAACCGACGATGACGAATGTTGTGATTGTGCGTCGCGATGCTGGAACCAGGCAACGGTGGTGCTACCTGATGGAAATATGGCAATAATAAATGTATTATTATATTTCCATGTTCATTATTAAGTTTATATTTCTGTGTTATAATTGTATTGATTCTTGAATATGAGTTTCACAGGAAACCGTAAATACATGTGTGGAAACATAAACACCAATTGATCCCTAGTCATGCCTCTAAAACTAGCTCATGTATTGGTGATGATCTTGTTTTCCTGATCATGAGCACTGTTAGGATGCTATCAATAATGAGAACACCATAGTTATCAGAACAATGGAGTTGGATAGAGCCAACTTATGAATTTATGAGCTTTCGTTGTTATGTTATCGATATTTTCATATAACATGTTCACGGTTACTTAGTCCTTAGACCATGAGAATATTGTATATCAAACATATCAAATGCTTAATTTGGGCTTACCAAATGTCACTCCGTAACTGGATGTGAATAAAGGTGACTTACGGGTATATCGAAAACGTATGTCTCGGTATCAATAGTTCAAAACTGGGATTTGCTCCTGTCACGATAGAGAGATACTCTCTGGGCCCACTCGGTGTTACGGTTTCATTATCGTCTGGCCAGACACTTGTGATTATGATCATAGGATACTGGAACACGGATACGAGTAAAGAGAACAAAGTTGGTAACGAGGATAACCGGTATAGTGATCAAGGAGTTGATCATGAGGATACCGATAATCTCACCTCGGGTTTTGTAGACGTATCGTAAAGCAAAGGTGATGGTATTCGTAAACAAAGGTTCGTTCAAGAATTTCGTAAATATGCGGAAGTTAACAAGGGTGTCCAGATCCCGCTGTTAACTATTGATCGGAAAGGGTTCCAGGTCATGTCCGCTTATTTCCGAACCTGAAGGGTCACACGCGTGATGGGTATTAGTCATGATCACCGGAGAATGAGAAATGGGTAAATGAGCACCTCAAGAGTTTCGGAGAGTTCCGAAAGTGTTTCAGGTGGTTCTAGAAGTGTTCCGGGAATTTGGGAAAGATATAACACAATATTGGAAAGTCTGGATCTATATATGGAAAGTTTTCAGGGGTCTCAGAATGGGTTTCGGAGACATCACAAAAATCCGGAATTTTATTTGTGGGGGAAAGTTATGAAGTACAATCAGGAGATGACCACCCCTAGTGGGCCCCATGGGGCCCACATGGGGCACCACTTCCATAAGGAAGGGCTAGGCCGAATTGGTATAGGGAGGGAGTCCTTCCCTCCTTCCACCAAGTGGAAGAGGAGAAAGACTCCTCCTCCTTGTGGCCCCCTGCTCCCTCTCGACCTATATATATATATATATATATATATATATATATATATATATATATATATATATATATATATATATATATATATCTGTGTGTGTGTGTGTGTGTGCGTGCGTGCGTGCGTGCGTGCGTGCGTGCGTGTGTGTGTGTGGAGAGAGATATTACTCTTTTTTTAGAACGAAGACTCAAGGAGAGCCCGACTTTGACTTAACAAAGCCATCAACCAGCCAGGGATTACAAGGCCACCGATACAACCAACAACGATCGACAACCAACAGAAAACAGAGAAAAAAACAGCAAATACATAGTGTTACCGAAGCAGCTTACAAGCACCAAAGACTACAAGGCCTAAAGAGGTAACCAAACTAAGCACTAGCTTGTAGTCGTTGGAGTCCTCCAAGTGAACTTGTCCAAGTACTGCCAATAGAGAGGATCTTCAGACGGAGACAAAGCCCAGCGACGGTGAACCACGCCTCGTCTTCCCTGGGAGGTGACCACCGTAAACATGCTGCCCCTCTCCAATTCCAGAGGGGACCCTGGCCCCTCACATTGGTTCGAAAGGCGCCGGATTGCCAGAAGATTGAATTTCTCCCCCTAGAGCAAGGAATGGACATGTTTCCAGGCATGAGGGGAGACACTCAGCCCGACACGCCGCTGCACGAAGGATACCAAACGAAAATCACACCGAGGCTCACTGAACCAATGATGCATGCAAGCCAAACAGGGTAGTGTAGCACTTTCACAGAAGTATCCCAATGAGTAATCGTCCCAACGAAGAGCATAGGAGAGTATTTATAGTGGCGCTTCTGTCACACACAAGGTGTCACGGTTCTTGTGTGAAGTAACTACTGGTGCTTCTGCAAATATTGTTACTGTCCTGAATCATGGATAAACCAGTTTGACAAATATAAAGAGAGTTGAAAGTAACAGCTATAAAAATGATTAAAAGCAAATAACATGAGTAAGGCTATGGGTCGTGTTTCCTGCAATGAAGAGATTAGGCGCGGAGAGATTTCAGTTCATGGTAAGAATGTATCAAGTGTGCCAATGCGACGGTAATACCAGTTACCTTGTATTGTACTCATAGCATTTGATATATGTGTTCTGTAGGCGGATCACCCTAAGGTTATGAAACTCCTCCACACGGGATTATATTTCATTCTATGGTCCTACTTCATCGTTGCCACAGAGTGGTCATTTCCACAATTAAGGTCCTTGAACCGGAACCAAGCATTAAGTTCAATGGATCACCTGTGACGCCCCCGACTTAATCGTGCACTAATCATACACGCAAACGTGCACGATCAAGCACAGGGACTCACGGGAAGATATCACAACACAACTCTAAACTCAAATAATAAGCATAAATCATCATATTACACGCCAGGGGTCACGAGGACCCGAATACATAAGTCATACACACAAATGATATCTGAGTACAGACATAGCTAGTCAAGTTTTGCCTTAAGAAGGCTAGCACAAACAACGATACAGATCGAAAAGGCGAAGGCCTCCTGCCTAGGGCCTCCTAACTACTCCTGGTCGGCTGGATCAACCCAGTAGTAAGTGCCGTCGGGACCCTCCTGGTAGTAAGCTTCGGCAGTGTCGTCTAGCTCTTGGGCTCCGTCGTCTGATGTATCATCATATAGGTATGGGGGAAAAGAATAACAGAGCAACCGTGAGTACTCATCCAAAGTACTCGCAAGACTGACATCAGAACTATGCTAAATATGCATTGGTATCAAATGAAAAGGCTGTATCTGTGGACTATATAGCAGAAATGCCAGAAGAGAGAAAGGCCTAGCCTATCGAAGACTAGCATCTTCAAGTAGTCTTGCAACATTAGAAGAGAGTAGATAATAGTAGCATACATGTGGATATACAACAGCAATGCCCTGAGATCCTTTCTCGACTCCCTGCGAGAAAGCGGTCCCGAGAGCATTATTAACAGTTTAATATGAATCATCATCAATTTGTAGTTGTCATAGATCCGGGCACAACTCCGAGCGTCCTGTTACCGTGGACACGGCTATTCGAAGAGATAACTTCCCTGCAGGGGTGCACTACTGTTACCCAACACGCTCGATTAACTCCGGCCGGACACACTGGCTGGGTAATGCCCGGCCTCAGCTGATCGACACATTGCAGCCCGACCTAGAGCTCAGCAGAGAGGTCAACACGCCGGTCTAAATCCTAAGCACAAAGGGGTCTTGGGCCATCGCCCTTTGCACTCCTGCACGTTGCGAGGGTAGCCGGGGCCCAGGCGCGATACTGAATACACCAGTGACGTAACCAGCCCACCCCAACCAGCCCGCATCTCTGAGCTGTGACGTCTGAAGAGCTTTCGGCTGATACTACGGTGTAGAGGGCCCCATTAAACCATTATCCCACGTGGTGGTAGTGCGAAATGGGCACGACGACCCACTCAGATCAAATACCCAGTTCCGTTAGGCGTATTTAGTATCACGCGGGTGCTCTTGGAGCCGACCCGTCTTTAATGATATTCGCTCGCGGGCACCCTTGGGGCCAGCCCGACTTTACATTTCCCCGCGGGTACCTCTCGAGGTGGACCCGCCTGTAACAAAGGTCAAAGTAACCGTGTGTCCAAGTAACGAGGAGGAATCCGAGGAATCACCCTCGATGGATTCCCACTCGAGGAGTTGCGCGACGGTAGCTTAGTGGAGGTGATGTAAGAGGAATCACCCTCGATAACACACATCCGTTAGCTATTCCACAGAGGCATCATCGGAAGTGAACTAAGAGGTATCACCCTCGGCACTCGATGCCAATCTCTGCAGTGTCGAACAATTTCGGGGGTGTGCGGTGATGTGCTGCTCTCAGCCCGTCGAACATTCGATCGGGGCGCAGATGCTAAAGCGGAGCAACTACAGCAAGGGAGAGGGGCCACAGATGGTTTTCCATCCAACCTATAATAGGCAGTTTGGATAATAAGGCAGGTATCAACAGCAGTTACAAGGACAGGCTATGCATCAGATTAGGATAAATCAAAATAGCAGCAATTTCTAATGCAAGCAGGAGGGAGAAGGAATGAATGATATAGGCATGCGTCAAGGGGTTTTGCTTGCCTGGAAGCTCTGCTGAGAGAGGCTGATCGTCAGACGGCTGCTCGTCGGGGGTGTAGTCGAACTCTGCTGGGACGGCGTCGGTCTCGGCGTCTATCGAGAGAGAAGGAGGGGGAAGAAACAATAAATTTCACGGCAAAATGCAATCACTATGCATGACAAGCCTAAAATGATATGCAGATGTGTTTTATTGCCTAACTAAATGATTTAGTTAATTTAGGAATTTATCTGGATTTATCTAATTAAAGTTGTGCACTATTCATTTATCGAAAACAGTCAAAATGTTCCATGTTCAGCTAGCTAGGAGTGTTGGACAGGTGTTTTGATTACATATTTAGAATCTTCATATTTTTCTGATCATTTTACATATATAAATTATTTTCATCTGACTTACGGTTTAAAAGATGTGATTTTCTAAAGTTTTATTAATTTTCTGGAATTATTTTAAATATTTAATTCAACATTATCCGAAACAGTGTTGGGATGACGTCAGCATGACGCAATGCTGACGTCAGCGGTCAACAGAGACGCTGACCAGTCAATCTGACGGGTGGGTCCCACCTGTCATAGACAGTGGGCTAATTAATCTAATTAACAGACTAATTAACTAGGTGGGGCCTGCTGGTCAGTGGGTAATTAGCATTTTAATTATTCATTTAACTAATTAACAATTTACCTATTTATAAAAATCATTTTAATGGCTAGGCCCCACATGTCAGTGGGTCACCGTGCCCAGTCAGCAACGCTGACTGGTCAACAGGGCCCACGGCCCCACCAGCCAGTGTCACTGGAAGTGGGCCAGGAGCTGCCCCGTCAGCCGGCGGCCGGCGACTCGCCGGAATCACGCCGGCGAGCGCGTTCGCGGCGGCGCGGCCACGGGAGGTGGCCGGAAAACGCGTAGGGGGCACCATTTTGGTCGCGGCTGGTCGCGTTCGAACGGCACGATGACGACGCGTCGAATGGTGGCGGTCTCGCGGGCTGAAACGGCCGGAGTCGAACGCTAGGAGCTCGCTGGCGGCGAGGCACTTCGGGCGAACGACGGGAACGCGGTTGCGGCGTGCAATCGAGCAAGAGGAGGGGCTAGGCGGGCTCTACTCGACGCGGTG
This sequence comes from Elymus sibiricus, assembly GCA_039707655.1. Classification (NCBI taxonomy): domain Eukaryota; kingdom Viridiplantae; phylum Streptophyta; class Magnoliopsida; order Poales; family Poaceae; genus Elymus; species Elymus sibiricus. Next base: position 112,541,983 of record CM077670.1, read on the forward strand.
AGCACAACGGACACATGACCGTGACCATTTGCTCACCGGGGGCTCGCCGGCGACGTGCTACATGGCGGCGGCTTCGGGCACAGGCGAATCGGCGGCTAGCGGTGCAGGCAAGCTCAGAGGAAGAGAGGGGGAGACGTGGAGCTCACCGGGGAGGCTCAAGGAGGCCCGGCGATAGCTTAGGAGCAGCAGAGGCGGTCGGAGACGGCGGAGTTCGACGGCGGCCGTGCGGCGATGAAGAGCTCGGGGAGGTCGCTGCGGAGGCGCCGAGCTCCAAGTGGGCGGTGCAGAGGGGGTAGTCGAGGACGACGGCAACGATGGGCTAGTCGGAACGGCAATCGGGGCACGGTGGCCGCGGGATCGAGCGACGGCGGCGATGAAGCTTTCGGGTGGGGAGAGATCGAGCGCGTGCGAGAGGGGAGAGGGGGAAATGGGCGCTAGGGTTTCGCCCAGGGGTCCGTGGCGATGCTCTTAACCTCCCCGCAGCGGCAGCGGCGCCAGGGGATGGCCGACAGCTGGCCATCGCCGGCCGGACGCGCGCGCGCGCTGACGCGTGCGGGAGGAGGGGGACGACCGCGGTGACGGGCTGGGCTGGCTACTGTGCACTTGCGGCCCAAGTGCACAGTAAGCCACTGCCCCTTTTCTTTTTCTTTTCTCTTTCCTCTTATTTCTACTGTTCTGCAAATTGTTTTAGCACTAAATGAATTTTAATAAATGTGTGACTTGGCTCAAACATTACAGTGCATTATTCTCAACCACCAAAAATTGGTTTGGGTAAAACATGATTTCATTTGTAATTCTTATTAAATAAAATGATATTAAATGTTGCTGTTAGCTACTGTTTGAGGTTGATGGAGTCACTTAGGCATTTTTAGTAATGTTGTTTTACTGATCATAATTAGTTATGAATTATTTCCTATTTAATGAACATTTTAGTTTCTGGTTTTGAACAACTTTTATTTTCACTTTAGATTTGAATTGCAAGTTTAAATTGGAATTTGAAATTAGATATGATGCAATGATGCTCAAGCATGGTTATTCATAATGACATGGCATTATCAAAGGGGTGATTACTGTAGCTATTACATGGGGGCGTTACAATTCTCCTCCTCTAACAAGAATTCTCGTCCCGAGAATTAAGAGGAAGACTGAAAGAAAGCAGGGTATTCTTCACGAAGACGGTCCTCGCGTTCCCAAGTGGCTTCATCCTCAGAATGATTTGACAACTGAACCTTGAGGAACTTGATCGACTTTTGACGAGTCTGACGTTCTGTTTGATCAAGAACGCGGATCGGATATTCTGGATAAGACAGATCTTCTCGAAATTGAAGTACCTCATGATCCACAGCTCGGATAGGATCCTTAAAACAGCGACGAAGTTGCGACACATGAAAGACATCATGCACTTGAGAAAGGTTTGGCGGCAATTCCAATTGATATGCCACTTCTCCTCGACGAGCGAGAATGCGGAACGGGCCAATATAGCGAGGAGCTAACTTGCCCTTGATTCCGAACCGATGAGTGCCCTTCATCGGAGTGACACAAAGGTAAGCTTGCTCACCAGGCTGATAGACCATTACCTTGTGCTTTCGGTCATAGTTGCTCTTCTGACGAGACTGAGCAGTTTTCAGATGTTCACAGACAATGCGGACTTGTTCTTCAGCTTGTTGAATAATGTCCGGTCCAACGAGTGAACGTTCCCCAGTTTCTGACCAATTCAGAGGGGTTCGACACTTACGTCCATAGAGAACTTCAAACGGTGCCATCTTCAGACTAGCTTGATAGCCATTGTTGTAAGAGAATTCGGCATATGGGAGAGATTCTTCCCATTTCTTACCGAATGAGATGACGCAAGCTCGAAGCATATCTTCAAGCACTTGGTTAACTCTTTCGACTTGACCCTGAGACTGAGGGTGATAAGCAGTGCTAAAAGACAGATGAGTTCCCATGGCTTCTTGGAAACTACTCCAAAACCTGGAAGTAAAGAGGCTGCCACGATCTGAACTGATCTCCAACGGAACACCGTGGAGTGACACAATTCTGGAAACATACAACTCTGCTAACTGACTAGCAGTGATTGTCTCCTTGACAGGCAGAAAGTGAGCAACCTTTGAGAATCGGTCGATGACGACAAAGGTAGCATCATGACCCTTCTGCGATCTGGGAAAACCAGTAATGAAGTCCATTTGGACTTTGTCCCATTTCCATTCCGGAATTTCAAGGGGTTGCAGAGTTCCAGCAGGCCTTTGATGTTCTGCTTTGATGCGACGGTAAACGTCACACTCAGCAACATATTTAGCAATATCATGTTTCATATCGGGCCACCAGTACCGCTGACGAATGTCTTGGTACATTTTGGTACTACCAGGGTGAATAGTCAAAGGCGTGTCATGTGCTTCTTTCATAACATCCAAATGAGAGTCCAGATTATGCCTTCTGGGGACCACTAGGCGGCCTTTGAAGAACAAGCCACCATCCTCACCAACATGGTAGAATGAGGGATTACCCTTGGAGAGGTATTTCTTAATCTTCTCGACTTCAGAGTCATAATTCTGTCTGGTCTTGATGTTGCGCTCGAGGTCTGGCTCAACCTCCAGGGTATTGAGATAACCCCGAGGAACAATGTGAAGGTTCAATTTGCGAAGCTCTTCATATAGCATAGGTTGCGCTTCCTGAACCATGAGGTTGTTGCAATAAGCCTTGCGGCTCAAAGCATCGGCCATTACATTAGCCTTGCCAGGGGTGTAGGAGATATTCATATCATAATCGGCTACTGTCTCGAGCCATCTTTGTTGACGAAGGTTCAGGTCTGGCTGAGTATATAGATACTTCAAACTCTTATGATCCGTGTATATCTTGCAACGATTACCAAGGAGGTAATGTCGCCATAGCTTCAGAGCATAAATAACTGCAGCAAGCTCGAGATCATGTACCGGATAATTCTCCTCGTGAGGACATAATTGACGAGAGCCATAAGCATTTACTTTGCGCTCTTGCATTAGGACACAGCCCAATCCTTGACGAGATGCATCGCAATAAATCACGAAGTCCTTTTGAGAATCCGGGGTTGCTAACACTGGGGCAGATGTCAACTTATCTTTAAGTGTCTGAAAGCTTTCTTGACATTTTTCTGTCCATTCAAATTTAACACCCTTGTGGAGCAGGTCAGTCAATGGCTTGGCAATCTTCGAGAAGTTCTCGACGAATCGGCGGCAATAACTAGCGAGTCCGAGAAAACTCCTGACTTGCTTGACGTTCTTCGGGGGAGTCCAGTCAAGAATACCCTGAACTCGCTCGGGGTTAATGGCAATGCCATCTTTGGAAATCACGTGACCAAGATAAGTCACCTCGGATAACCAAAATTCACACTTAGAGTACTTAGCATATAACTGGTGTTCTCGCAGCTTCTCCAATACAAGCCGAAGATGTTCGGCGTGTTCTTCTTCATTCTTGGAAAATATAAGGATATCATCCAAGTAGACCACGACGAACTTGTCGAGGTAGTCCATGAAGATATAGTTCATCAATCGGGAGAAGGTTGCTGGAGCATTAGTTAATCCGAAGGACATAACAGTGTACTCGTATGATCCATAGCGAGTAACGAAAGCAGTCTTCGGAATATCCTCCTTTCGAACTCGGATCTGAAGATAACCCAACCTCAAGTCGAGTTTCGAGAACACAGAGGATCCAGCAAGCTGATCATAAAGATCGTTGATCCGGGGCAGTGGATATTTGTTCTGGATTGTTGCTTGGTTAATGGGCCGATAGTCCTGAACCAGTCGGTTAGTTCCATCCTTCTTCTTAACAAAGAGAGAAGGTGCTCCCCAAGCAGAGGAACTGGGGCGGATGAAACCCTTTTTCAGTGACTTGTCGATTTCTTCCTTAAGCTCGAGAAGTTCATGCGGAGGCATCTTATAAGGACGCTTCGCAATAGGGGTAGTGCCAGGCTTCAAGTTGATGACGAACTCGACAGCTCTAACCGGGGGTATTCCTGGAAGTTCTTCCGGAAAGACGTCCGGAAAGTCACGGACGACCGGAACGTTCTCAATTCCCTCAAGAGGTGAGGCGTTCAAAGCATTCAGAGCATATATCTGAGCTTCGGCATTCTGAGTAATGCGGGCGGTGTAGTTCACTATCTCATCTGAGGGGTGTAGGAGTTGGATGATTTTGGTGGCACAATTGATCGAAGCAGTGTGAGCTTTCAACCAATCCATTCCCAGAATGAGGTCTATGGTGGAAGAGTTCAATACAATGGGTGAAACAAGAAATTCCAATCCTTTGATTTCAACAGGGATATTGCGTGCTATCATGGAGGTTTGACAACGGCCACTGGGGGTTTTAACGACCAGTGGGGTATGCATCTCCTCATATTGTATGCTATGCTTAAATGCAAATTTCCCCGACATGAATGAATGTGATGCTCCTGAATCAAATAAAACAGAAGCAGGTACTGAGTTAACGAGGAGGGTACCCATCACAGTAGCAGGCTGATCCTGAACTTCTTCAATGTCAATATTGTAAGCATGTCCACGACCATAAGCAGCAGACCCAATATTATAGTTGCGGGTCTGATTGTTGCCACGACCATTGCCACGGCCATTACGAGGAAATGCCAACTGATTCTGATTCTGGCGGCAGTCCTTAGCAAGGTGACCTGGTTTGCGGCACTTGAAGCATAGACCATCTTCAGGACGAAGAGGAGCAACACGCGGTGGAGCAGCTTGAACTCTTGGTTGCCTCGGTGGTGGAGGAGGCAGACGGGGCGCAACATAAGAGGGTCTTGGCGCAGGGGCAGCTGGACGGTACACACTGTTGGGAATCCAGATACGACGCTTCTGTGCTGGGCTCGAAGATGAGCCAATGTCACGATAGCGCTTCTGCGACTCCCTGTGCTTGATCTGAGCGGTCTCAACCAGAATAGCCTTGTTCACGAGAGTGGCAAAGTCGGTGAAGTCTTGAGCAGCAAGTGCAAGCTCAAGGTCTGGGTGGAGTCCACTACAGAACTTCTCCTGTCTACGAGCATCAGTTGGAATGTCTTCTTCAGCATAGCGGGATAAGTTAAGGAACTCCCGCTGATAGGCTTCGACGGTCTTGTTGCCCTGAACGAGGTTGCGAAACTCGATCTTCTTCCGATCTATGATCCCCTGAGGAATATAGCGAGCACGGAAGGCAGTCTGAAACTCATCCCAAGTAACGATTGTCCCAGCAGGCAGTGTACGCTTGTGAGTGGACCACCATTGAGCAGCGGGGCCCTTCAGGAAGTAGGTCGCGAAGGCGACAAGGCTTTCAGGGGCGACATTGGCAGACTCCATCTCAAAAGCGATGTCGCGGAGCCAGTCATCGGCATCCAGTGGCTGATCAGAGTTGCGGAAAATAGTGGGGTTGAGACGCACAAACTCTGACAGTGTTATTATTGAAGCTGGTTTGTGGTTCTGATTGTTCTGATGCGGAAACTGAGCCATAATATTAGTCATAAACTGACGGTTCAGCTCGAATTGTTGCATCATTGCGGCCATGTAGTCGGGCGGTGGTGGCTGCTCAGGGGCACGACCACGACCACGACCACCTGGTCTAACCATCCTGCTAAAATTTCAACAGGGGGGCAATTTAGTAATAACAACTGTAAGTGTTTAGCGACAAACATGATGTAACACGACAATGAATAAGTAGTGCATCAATACATAGTAATAGTCAATTACGACATACAGATCCATACACAGAGTCGGTTACATGCGGACAGCATAACGGCGTAAAATTAAGGAAAAGGACATACTAGGCGGCGCGCAGGCACGCGGTGATGAACTACACAACGAGACATAGCAAAGGCTACATCAACGTCGGGGAAAACCACTGAAACGGGGTAACTGCAAGTGCAAGTGCGGACGATGAATCTCTGTAGCAGAAAGGTCCTGCTCTCCGTGTGCACTCTGATGCAGAACCCGGTCTCGAACTAAAAGAAGAGGTCCACGCGCAGGCCTGTCACCTCCAACAGCAGGCCAATCGATACCTGCCGGCATCTGAGTCCTGCGCGGGTAAAGGATATACTACGGATGTATCCCTGCTCGAACAGCTGGTAGCAGCTGTGTCATAGCATCGTAGAGACGTGCTCGAGTGGCAAACAGCTCGACAGTAAGAGCCGGTTAGTGCGATCCAGAGCCTGAGTGCACTGAATCAACACGTGCGGGTCGTATCGACGACGCTCGTAAGGCGTACAGATAGTTGTGTAGTATCCAGTAGCATCTCCAGTAGGCGCATACGGAATGTATCGGAACTCAGAGGCATCCAAGCTACTATGCTCTCCACGGAGTCGTGCGACAGCAGAATAGGCAGCATCATGGACTGCCATCTCAATCGTCACACCGATACCGTGAAAAAGGTGCAACTCGATGTCTGAGTCATCTCGCTGATCATAGATATGAACATCAGCATGGTACTGCTCCTGGTTGAACTCGCGGTAATCCTCGTAAACCATATACTCGGGGTACCAGCGGTAGCCAAGTCTGGTCAGGAGGGCGATCAGGACAGCTGGAAAACCAGGGGCATCACGAGCCCAAGTGCGAAGCACAAGCCGCGTCGCAGGGCGCGGTGGAAACAGGCGATCCATCTGAAACAGAGGAAACTTAGGATTGTCAAATGACAATGAGAAGTATAACAACTTGGAGAGAAAGGTTTAGCGAACCAAAGTAAAAGAGAATATGATTATCAGGCTAATCAGATCAATGATAAGGAACAAGCACGGATAATCCAGCTCTCCGGGTGGACGAGATTACGAGATCCTAGTGTCGGCATTAGTAAAATTCATTTAACCCGAAAGGAAGAGAGTTCAGAGTCCCAGAGTATAGAAGAGAAATAAAAGATCCTAATACAACCCAGTTGGCGACGTGGGCCCGTAAGCCACACAGCCATGTTAGTAAAATAGTTTTCGGAAACAGTAGACTCAACTACGGCCAAGGAGTTGGATAGGGGCTTCCTACAGGCAGTCGGCTCTGATACCAACTTGTGACGCCCCCGACTTAATCGTGCACTAATCATACACGCAAACGTGCACGATCAAGCACAGGGACTCACGGGAAGATATCACAACACAACTCTAAACTCAAATAATAAGCATAAATCATCATATTACACGCCAGGGGTCACGAGGACCCGAATACATAAGTCATACACACAAATGATATCTGAGTACATACATAGCTAGTCAAGTTTTGCCTTAAGAAGGCTAGCACAAACAACGATACAGATCGAAAAGGTGAAGGCCTCCTGCCTAGGGCCTCCTAACTACTCCTGGTCGGCTGGATCAACCCAGTAGTAAGTGCCGTCGGGACCCTCCTGGTAGTAAGCTTCGGCAGTGCCGTCTGGCTCCTGGGATCCGTCGTCTGATGTATCATCATATAGGTATGGGGGAAAAGAATAACAGAGCAACCGTGAGTACTCATCCAAAGTACTCGCAAGACTGACATCAGAACTATGCTAAATATGCATTGGTATCAAATGAAAAGGCTGTATCTGTGGACTATATAGCAGAAATGCCAGAAGAGAGAAAGGCCTAGCCTATCGAAGACTAGCATCTTCAAGTAGTCTTGCAGCATCAGAAGAGAGTAGATAATAGTAGCATACATGTGGATATACAACAGCAATGCCCTGAGATCCTTTCTCGACTCCCTGCGAGAAAGCGGTCCCGAGAGCATTATTAACAGTTTAATATGAATCATCATCAATTTGTAGTTGTCACAGATCCGGGCACAACTCCGAGCGTCCTGTTACCGTGGACACGGCTATTCGAATAGATAACTTCCCTGCAAGGGTGCACTACTGTTACCCAACACGCTCGATTAACTCCGGCCGGACACACTGGCTGGGTAATGCCCGGCCTCGGCTGATCGACACATCGCAGCCCGACCTAGAGCTCAGCAGAGAGGTCAACACGCCGGTCTAAATCCTAAGCACAAAGGGGTCTTGGGCCATCGCCCTTTGCACTCCTGCACGTTGCGAGGGTAGCCGGGGCCCAGGCGCGACACTGAATACACCAGTGACGTAACCAGCCCACCCCAACCAGCCCGCATCTCTGAGCTGTGACGTCTGAAGAGCTTTCGGCTGATACTACGGTGTAAAGGGCCCCATTAAACCATTATCCCACGTGGTGGTAGTGCAAAATGGGCACGACGACCCACTCAGATCAAATACCCAGTTCCGTTAGGCGTATTTAGTATCGCGCGGGTGCTCTTGGAGCCGACCCGACTTTACATTTCCCCGCGGGTACCTCTCGAGGTGGACCCGCCTGTAACAAAGGTCAAAGTAACCGTGTGTCCAAGTAACGAGGAGGAATCCGAGGAATCACCCTCGATGGATTCCCACTCGAGGAGTTGCGCGACGGTAGCTTAGTGGAGGTGATGTAAGAGGAATCACCCTCGATAACACACATCCGTTAGCTATTCCATAGAGGCATCATCGGAAGTGAACTAAGAGGTATCACCCTCGGCACTCGATGCCAATCTCTGCAGTGTCAAACAATTTCGGGGGTGTGCGGTGATGTGCTGCTCTCAGCCGGTCAAACATTCGATCAGGGCGCAGATGCTAAAGCGGAGCAACTACAGCAAGGGAGAGGGGCCACAGATGGTTTTCCATCCAACCTATAATAGGCAGTTTGGATAATAAGGCAGGTATCAACAGCAGTTACAAGGACAGGCTATGCATCAGATTAGGATAAATCAAAATAGCAGCAATTTCTAATGCAAGCAGGAGGGAGAAGGAATGAATGATATAGGCATGCGTCAAGGGGTTTTGCTTGCCTGGAAGCTCTGCTGAGAGAGGCTGATCGTCATACGGCTGCTCGTCGGGGGTGTAGTCGAACTCTGCTGGGACGGCGTCGGTCTCGGCGTCTATCGAGAGAGAAGGAGGGGGAAGAAACAATAAATTTCACGGCAAAATGCAATCACTATGCATGACAAGCCTAAAATGATATGCAGATGTGTTTTATTGCCTAACTAAATGATTTAGTTAATTTAGGAATTTATCTGGATTTATCTAATTAAAGTTGTGCACTATTCATTTATCGAAAACAGTCAAAATGTTCCATGTTCAGCTAGCTAGGAGTGTTGGACAGGTGTTTTGATTACATATTTAGAATCTTCATATTTTTCTGATCATTTTACATATATAAATTATTTTCATTTGACTTACGGTTTAAAAGATGTGATTTTCTAAAGTTTTATTAATTTTCTGGAATTATTTTAAATATTTAATTCAACATTATCCGAAACAGTGTTGGGATGACGTCAGCATGACGCAATGCTGACGTCAGCGGTCAACAGAGACGCTGACCAGTCAATCTGACGGGTGGGTCCCACCTGTCATAGATAGTGGGCTAATTAATCTAATTAACAGACTAATTAACTAGGTGGGGCCTGCTGGTCAGTGGGTAATTAGCATTTTAATTATTCATTTAACTAATTAACAATTTACCTATTTATAAAAATCATTTTAATGGCTAGGCCCCACATGTCAGTGGGTCAACGGGGCCCACGGCCCCACCAGCCAGTGTCACTGGAAGTGGGCCAGGGGCTGCCCCGTCAGCCGGCGGCCGGCGACTCGCCGGAATCACGCCGGCGAGCGCGTTCGCGGCGGCGCGGCCATGGGAGGTGGCCGAAAAACGCGTAGGGGCACCATTTTGGTCACGGCTGGTCGCGTTCGAACGGCACGACGACGACGCGTCGAATGGTGGCGGTCTCGCGGGCTGAAACGGCCGGAGTCAAACGCTAGGAGCTCGCCGGCGGCAATGCACTTCGGGCGAACGACTGGAACGCGGCTGCGGCGTGCAATCGAGCAAGAGGAGGGGCTAGGCGGGCTCTACTCGACGCGGTGAGCACAACGGACACATGACCGTGACCATTTGGTCACCGGGGGCTCGCCGGCGACGTGCTACACGGCGGCGGCTTCGGGCATAGGCGAATCGGCGGCTAGCGGTGCAGGCAAGCTCAGAGGAAGAGAGGGGGAGACGTGGAGCTCACCGGGGAGGCTCAAGGAGGCCCGACGATAGCTTAGGAGCAGCAGAGGCGGTCGGAGACGGCGGAGTTCGACGGCGGCCGTGCGGCGATGAAGAGCTCGGGGAGGTCGCTGTGGAGGCGCCGAGCTCCAAGTGGGCGGTGCAGAGGGGGTAGTCGAGGACGGCGGCGACGATGGGCTAGTCGGAACGGCAATCGGGGCACGGTGGCCGCGGGATCGAGCGACGGCGGCGATGAAGCTTTCGGGTGGGGAGAGATCGAGCGCGTGCGAGAGGGGAGAGGGGGAAATGGGCGCTAGGGTTTCGCCCAGGGGTCCGTGGCGATGCTCTTAACCTCCCCGCAGCGGCAGCGGCGCCGGGGGATGGCCGACAGCTGGCCATCGCCGGCCGGACGCGCGCGCGCGCTGACGCGTGCGGGAGGAGGGGGACGACCGCGGTGATGGGCTAGGCTGGCTACTGTGCACTTGCGGCCCAAGTGCACAGTAAGCCACTGCCCTTTTTCTTTTTGTTTTCTCTTTCCTCTTATTTCTACTGTTCTGCAAATTGTTTTAGCACTAAATGAATTTTAATAAATGTGTGACTTGGCTCAAACATTACAGTGCATTATTCTCAACCACCAAAAATTGGTTTGGGTAAAACATGATTTCATTTGTAATTCTTATTAAATAAAATGATATTAAATGTTGCTGCTAGCTACTGTTTGAGGTTGATGGAGTCACTTAGGCATTTTTAGTAATGTTGTTTTACTGATCATAATTAGTTATGAATTATTTCCTATTTAATGAACATTTTAGTTTCTGGTTTTGAACAACTTTTATTTTCACTTTAGATTTGAATTGCAAGTTTAAATTGGAATTTGAAATGAGATATGATGCAATGATGCTCAAGCATGGTTATTCATAATGATATGGCATTATCAAAGGGGTGATTACTGTAGCTATTACATGGGGGCGTTACATCACCGTTATCTCATATTGTCTTCGGTCCTCATAGATATCTCCACCTGTCACGTCAGAGGTCACAGATTCCCTAAACAATATGTGTTACCTGTGTAGGTCTTGAGATCATGTTGCTTGGGCCCTTAAATTGGACAACACGCATAGAGTTCACCACAGTATAACAATATACTAGATAGATCATACTACTACGAATGCAAATGACGACATATAGGATAGGCACAGATGAATCTTACCACTCACCTACATCTCCCACGCCTAGGGGGATTTACTCACACATCATAAGAGGGGAATCAATCATAACAGAGATAAAACCCATGAAAACCATATCGATAATACTGGGAAGATCCACAATAAGATGAAATGGATAATTCAAATAGTCTTGATCTCCAGATGAGATGAAGTAGGGTTACACTTGTTCTCCCAAATTGGAATTCCTCTTACAATAGAGAAGGGGGTAGTGATGATGATGGAGATGAAAGGACCAAAACTAAGAAGATCTTCGATGGTTCCTCAGATCCTCCCTTCTCCTCTTCTGGATGGTGTGGCGGCGGCTAGGGTGCTCTTCCTCCCTCTAGCCCTTCACGAAAGTGGCTTGTATAGACATGGTGGAGCTGATGGCAGTCCATACGACCGCTCATACGAGAGTTTGCGGTCATATGGAACGCTGTCTTTTGCTCTCCTGCGCCTGATAACTTGGGTCTCTTCATGGAAGTTGCTCCATTTGGCTTGATTTGTAGCAATCCCTCTTGGTTTCCTTCCATATTTGATATTTCCTACCAAACATTGAGAAAATGGATTTTCTTCTCTTTCGAGGGATTAGCATTAGAAATATCTGAAGAGTAATAAAAATTCTGATGAAACCAAGCAAGAATCACTAGGAAAACATCACAAATTCTCGAGCCATCAACCAATCACGAAGAGGAAAAACTGCACAATGGAGCTGTCATTGAACAAACAAGCAGAGAAAAGAGATGAAGCAGCCATAAATGGAGTTAGATCAGGCCCGCTGGAAATCGGTTCCAAGTCCATGCCACCTCGTGTTGCTGCTAGCAGAAGAGAGGATCCCTATCCCCTCCCTGCCCAAGGCAATGACGCCGAGCAAGCAAACTCAGGTCGGCCATCGAACTGAGCAAAAGGAATGTGGAGCTACACAATTTATAGTCAATACACCGTGCTCCATCTCCCTCACGGATGACACAGCCAAACCCCTCAGCCACCTCGCAACACTGCTGCACTCCCACATGGCCCAAGATGGCACCTTCAAGAAGGAGGTAACACACTCCGCGCCGTTGTCATCCAGTCTTAGCAAGACAAGGGATTTCTCCCAGGAATGAAGCGGGAGGGAGAGGGAACGAACCTCGACGACGCCTCCGAGGCGAGAAACGGCACCGGCTTGTCGCCGCCATCGTGGCAGAAAACCAGCCAAGGATTTCTCCCGATTTGAAGCCGCAACTCCACGCAGACCACCTGCAACAGATTCGACGGCTAGAGGCCGCCGGTGACCAAATCTGGCCGGAAGAAGCCCTGCACGTGGAAGGGAAGCCGCCTTCGGATCCGGACGTGAGTGAGGAGGCGCACCACCCGCTGCGACCGACGACAGCTCCCACCGTCCATCGCCGCCCTCGCGGCCGAGGAAACGGAGGGGCAACACCTGCAGCGCCGCTTGCCTCAGAAGACGGCGCCACCTCACAGCCCAAGGCCATCGCCTCGACGCCCGAAGCCCTCCGCCCAGGGAGCAGCCAGATCCTCGCCGCCGTCGTCTTTGACGACCACGCGGGCTTCGCCGGAGGTCTCCTCGGGCGGCAACGAGGGGGGGAAGGGAGGGCTGGCGGCTAGGGTTGTGTCGCCACCCGTGTCGCCCCAAGCGGAGCGATGCGGGTGCCTCCTCGATCCAATCTGGAGAGATCACTCTTGAAACACACAAATCCAAAGGGGATATCTCCCTCATAGCTCCACGCTCTCCCGGTCTAATTGGCCTAAGTGTTTAGGATCCTAATTAGACGGGCTCTAATCTCAGTCTAATTGGTCTAATAGAATTAGACTCTTAATTAGACGAGAAGCGCCACTAGGCTTTCTTTCTCTCTAGTTTTCTCGGAGTTCTTCTTCCTGGGCGTCGAAGCTTTGCTGAACTACTATTATGGATCGTGTGGATACCTCGGAGGGGTCATGTACTTCGACTCTCATCTCTGAGAACATTCTCGCGACTGGAAGGTATAACCTAGTTGCGGGAATCTTCGCGTTGCACCGACTCTTCACTGCTTCCGCTACTTTGCTCGTCCGTGAATTTGATCATTACCGCCATCTTCATAGTGTTTCTTGGTGTGATCGTGTAGCATATTTTTTTGTTGCATAACACGTTCCCCTACACTACCACCATTGGTCGCCAATGTTTGGAACCAGGCAACTGTGGTGCTACCACTGTTGGTCGCCGATGCTGGAACCAGGCAACGGTGGTGCTACCACTGTTTGTCGTCGATGCTAGAACCATCGGTGGCTGGTGCTGGGACCGGCAGGAGCCGAAGCTACGACGAGTCGTGGATGCTGCAAGCGTGCTTAGGCGATGCTGGAACCAGCGGTTGCTGATACTATGATAGAGATTCTGCGAGCGGCGAGCCTGTACGCCCTGGCGACGCAGTGGTGCGACCGTCGGTGGTAGGAGCTGGAACCAGAGTTGTGGGTGTTGTGTCTGCACTGCTACACCGAGGGAAGCCCTGATGATGTAGGGTGGAACCCTAATTGACGATCTTTTCACACTTAGGAGGGGAAAAAGGAGCAAATCCACGAAGAACACAAGAAGAACACTCAAATAGACAAGATCCAATCACACATGCACTAGATCCACATACACATAGAGGGATACAAAGGTCCAAATCCAACAAAGGAGGATACACGGTAGCTAGTTCGTCCCGATCCGCGAAGGAGTCGAGGTCTTGAATCCGTAGAGGATCTTCTCACATGGGTCTCATGGAGGTCTTGATCTCCATGGGAGAGGTATGGATGAGCAAAGCTCTATCTCAAAGAGCTATCTACTTTGCTAACCCTAACAAGAGGAGGGGGGTGGTCTATTTATAGTCTAGGGCGAAGTGGGGGTGAGAGAAAGGGGTTACACGGACGAATGGCCAAGGCTGCGCGGAGGGGTGCCGGATGTCCGGGCAGGACGCCGTATGTCCGGCCCGACAGGAGTCGTCGGATGTCTGGCCAGGGGCCGGATGTCCGGCCCGATGCGGGTCCTAGCTTCTGTATGCCTCGGCCGGATTTTCGGGGAGGCGCCGGATGTCCGGCCCTTCGCTGGGCACCGAATGTCCGGGGGTCGGCCGGATGTCCGGCCGCTGTAGAGTCGCCTGACGCCTGTCTTCTGCTGGTCTACTCGGTGATGGTGGCACCAGATGTCCGGGCTCCTGCCGGATGTCCGGCCGCTGTAGCTCTGCGGCGACTCCACTTGAGGCTCTTCTTGATCCGCATCCACGGGGACTTGTCCTATGCTTCGAGCATCTCCATGGTCGTCTCCTCCGTTCCTGAGCACACGCAGTGTCTTTGTCTTAGGTAGCAACCATGTCTTGCATGAACGGAGAAGGGAGGGCATTAAGGAGCGAGTTCACCTTGTGTCGAATGGCGCATGCTCGAGCTCTTGTCGTAGGTCCACTTGGCGCTTGGGGAGTAGTCCTAGTGTACATGGGGATGACCGTAGGATGCTCCGCATCACCTGAGTTACTGCAACCAGCGATCTCGTCGACGATGCGAGGCAAGCTGGCGTGAGGAGATGAGGATAAGAGCGAAGTGGTTTGAAGTTGGAGATGGGAGACACGCGAGGCATGCGAGTCGTGGGGGGCACGGGGGAAGGGAGATCTAACGGGCACGCATGTCTAGATCGAGCGGTCATCAGGCGACCAACACAAGCTTGGGCCGATCGACCAACGAAGAGCAGCGCCCTACGACAAATCTTCTTTGCCACACGTTGTGGCAAACAGTGGGAGGGGCGGTGATATGTACGGATGTACCACGTGCGCGACCTGTTGGCTTGTGTCACTCACGCGTCGCTCGCTTCATGGGCCTTGCCCAGCGAACTACGAGGGAGTGCACGCATGAACGTTTTTTTAAAATTCACAACATTATTTTTAAAAATTCGGTTGCTTTTGTTTAAATTTTAAAAATGTTCATAAATTTGTTTTTTACAAATTGCATAAAATATTTGTGAGTTTAACAAAAATGTTTGCAAATTCAAAAAAGTTCATGTGTTTACAAATTCAAAAAATGTTTGTGAAATCAAACAATGTTCATGTATTCAAAAATCCTCACGAATTCAAAAATGTTCGTGAAGGCCAATTAATTTTTGTGAATTAAAAAAATGTCCATGTATTCAAGAAATCTTGATGAATTCAAAAAATGTTCACAAGTTCAAAAATGTTCACAAATTTCACAAAAATGTTTGTGAATTCAAATATGTTCATGTATTTTAAAAATGTTCACAAATTTCAAACAATATTCATGAATTATTATTTTTTTCACAAATTTGGAAATTTTCAGATATTTAAAATTTGTTAAAAAAATCAATTTTAGAGACTCTGAAAATTTTGGAAAACATAAAAAAAAATTCTGAACTTTTCATAAAAATGCGAACAATTTTTGAAATACTGAATATTTTTTGAAAGCAAAAAAATTGAACATTTTTTGAAATTCGTTAATATTTGGAAAAGGAACAAAAGAAATAGAAAAAAAGAAAAAGCGAAAAATGTAAAAAACCAAAAAGGAAACTAGAAGCCAATAAAAAACTGGGTTTAGGAACCTTTTCCCGAAAGCCGGTTAAGAACCTTCGAGAACGTTCCTAAAACCGGTCGTTTGCTTCGTCGGCTCGAGCGGTTCCCTTCGTCCGTTGGGCTGGCGCAATAACAGAGCTTAGTGGGCGATCGACTTGATATGTATTGCATAGAGCGATACATATCATTCCGACCATGGGAACTCTGTGTCCAATAGGGGCGTGGCGCACACATGGCAGTTGGGTCAGCCATTGGCGGGTAGTGTAGCATGACGTGTAATGCAATAGAGGTACGGTAACACAGAGGTTACTAACTTACTATCGAGCCGGTTTTTCTGTTTTCTTTCTTTACTAGCTTCTGGTTTCTTTTATCCTTCTTCAAAAAGGTTTAAAATTTTAGAAAAATCCTCATAATTTTACCAAAAAAATCAAAAAGTTCAAAAAATGTTGCATCTTTCCGTGTTTTCAAATTTTGTTCTTAATTTTCAAAAACATTCGCATTCTAAAAAAACACAAATTCGAAAATGCTTGTGTTTTAAAAAATATATGGAATTTCAAATTTTATTCCTTTTTGTCCGAAAATATGTTGAAAAAGATGAACAAATTTGAAAACTATGAACATTTTGATGAAATTACAAATATTTTTTGAAAAAACAAACTTTTTAAAAAATGTGAACAATTTTTAAAATTGTGAACATATTTTTGGAATGTAAATAATTTTGAAACTTTTGAAGAGTTTTGAATAATAATAACAAATTTTGAATATTGCAAAAATAATTTGAACTGTTAAAATTTATTTTGGGAATGTGAACATTTTTTGAAATTTCTGGATATTTCTTGGAAAGCACGAATAATTTGGAAAACCAGAATTGTTTTAAAATGTGGAAAAGAAACAAAAAGGAGAAGAAGCAAACAGAAAAAATCTAAAAAGGAAAATTTAAAAAAAGTAAAAGAGAAAGAAAAGTGATAAAAGTGAACTAAAACAAATAAAAAGGGAAAGGAAAGAAAAAGAAACCTGGAAAAACCGGTTCAGAGAACCTTCTAGAAGGTTTCCAAAACCGGTAAAACCGGACAGGAAGGTTGTCAAAAATCAAACGAACGAGAACAGGTAACTGGGCCGGCCAGTGCGGTTGACCTTGTGCGTTTGGTTAGCATTAGGACGCGGCGAGCGTGGAATAGGGATTTCCGCAAACAGTAACTGTACCGGGTCAATACAAGACGAGCACCAGTGGGCTGGCCCATTTTAGTGGTAGGTAAAGGTGTTCTGGTTCTGGTTTTTATCTGTTTTTGTAACCTTTTTGAAGCATTCTGGCCGGTTTTTTTTTATGTTTTATGTTATTTATTGATTGATTTTTTGTGCTTATTTTTTGTTTTCTCTGTTTGTTTATTTTTTGTTTTTCAAATTCATAGATTTATAAAATTTAAGTTTTAAAAAATGTTAGCAAATTTGCAAAAATGCCTCCTTTATTTGGGAAAATGTTGGAACATTTCGAAAATGTTAGCGTTTCAAAAAATGTTTTAGAATTTCAAAAATATTTGTGATTTGATAAGTTCTTCACAATTTAAAAAATGTTTGCGTTTTTAAAAAAGTTTCAAAAATGAAAAAATGTGATTTCAATTTTGTTTACAATTAAAAATATATATTTTCTAAAAATGATCAAGAATTTTAAAAATTGTTTGCATTTAGAAAAAATATCCAAAAAAGGCAGAATTTTTTTCGCTTTAAAAAAAATGTTTGCATGTTTCAAGGAAGAACACATTTTAAAAACTGACTTTTCAAATAATGTTCTTATATTTTGAAAAATATTCTCTTTGTAAAAGTTTTGTATTTTCTTCAAAATGAATGAAGAAAAACTTTTAAAAAGGTCGCTACAGGAGCCTAAACCGAAACACTACGCGCATCGAATTGAGCCGCTACAGCCCCGTATCGGGTCACTACAGTGCGCTTAATGGGCCGATGGTGTCGGAATCTCAATGTAATTGTAATTATGTTCGAGATGTTTTGTACTTTCGGTGAACTTTTATAATAGATCTTATCCTTTTCGCAAAAAGAAGGCTAGCTTGTGCGAAGTATGCTATCTCCCTTAGTAGATGCCCATAGCTACGCCCGTCTGGTGTAGTACTAGAGGCTTTGCCTATTGCCTAGTTTTGCTCTGTTTCGGGACAACGCGTGAATCATGACAAGTGTCATTCATCTTGCGGGTTGACGGTTGTAGTCGGGCCACCGCCACTAACTTCGTCATAGGCCGAAGAGGAGGTTCGTCGCGCCAGCTTATTAGGGCATATCAAATGCAGATCACCAAACCTCCTGCAAATGTTTGTACTGGATGGTTCGGACAATTTTATACCACACTGGGGGGGGGGGGGGGGTTTCTGGGGGAGTCCGAACTTCCGCCATGTCGGAATCCGACAATACGGACCCACCCAAAACCCCTCTCCCGTCGTGTCCACTCGCTCTAGAACCCTCTTTCTATGCCACATTCATGCTGGTCAGAGCGGGCGTGACCGGATGTCAGCCTACCCGCATTCATGCCAGTTGCCAGCCATTCGTCTACCTGGCATTCACACCGGCGCGACGATCGAGAAGCCTACTACGTCGGATCTTCACTAGGTCTACCCCGACTACTAATGCCATCCAAATTGGACGAAAACCCTACAGTCCTCCTCTTCTCTCCCAAAGACACCGCACTCTAGAAACATCTCTGTCGCTATGGGCAAGAAATCTGACGCCAAGAAGACCCGGGCGTGGTGGCTATTGGGCGGCTACCGCTCTGACCAGCCACCGCCGCGCCGGGACACCGGATCCGGGGGAGCTTCGGTCCAGTTCGTGTCGTCGCCCACGGTCGTTGGGCGGCGGCTCGTGATCCATGGCTTCGATCACCTCCGTCAAGGCAGAGATCTACTCGAACGAGGAGGAGTATAAGTCGCCCTTATGCCAAGGCCGCAGACAGACGATGAGTTTACGATGAGTTCACGACGTAGATGGACGGCGGCTCAAGCGACGGTGCGGACGACGATGAAGCTGCCTGTGGCCAAGGAGGCCTTGCGTCCCGCTCGGTACCTCACCTAGTTTAGTTTAGGTCAAAATTTTCCGCTTGGTTGTAAATATATCAAAATTTAATAAATTTTGTCAGTTTAGCATGAGTTTCGTTCGTGTTCGTGCTTGATCCGTTTCAAATGGCCGGACATTTGGTGCCTACAGTTGGATGGTCAGAGCCCGTCCGTTGTCGGCTGGCACATTCAAGCATGTCTACAGATATTTGATGCCATTCGATTGGTGATCCACGTTTTTTTTAACACAGTACAGACGCAAGCGCTCATATACACGCGCATACACTCACCCCTATGAACGCACACACGCACACCCTACCCCTATGAGCACCTCCGAGAGACTGAGCCGGCATATCATCTTGAAATTTACGAAGTCACCGTAGACACCTCATCATCGACGGGAACGTCTCCTCCCACTCAATGCGCATCGCCGGAAATCCTGAAATATGGAGTTGCCCTCTTAGGCCACAAAAGCAAAGCATGGGCCGCGTGTGTATACATTGTCCGTGCAAGTTAGGTCTTCAACACCTCACATGCTCTTGGCATGGAAGCTATTTTGGTTCTCAACATCCTTTTTGTGTGCATAGAGTTTTTTTTTTGCGAAAGTACGCTGAGAGTTTTTGCACACCATATTTTAATATGAGTATAACTAGATGATACCCCGCGTGTTGCTGCGGTATAGGTTGCAATTTTTTGATTAAATTTTAATGAAAATTAAAATAGATATAATATATTGTATTTGATTAGTATATAGTTGTAAATATATATAGAACATAAGTTGCATTTTTCATGCATGTTAAGAGATATATAATTAGTGTGATTGATATGTGGCATGTGTGGTGAGTTGTGACGTGTACACGTTGAGAGAGAGTATATAAATGTCATTTTTCATGCATGTTTAGAGAAATAATTAGTGGGGTGATGAGGCATCATATGTGGTGAGGTGGCATGTTGCATGTTGAGAAAATTAAGATAGTGGGGATCAACTATTTAGATATATAGGATAGGGATGGCAAATACATGAAACCTACGAAGTGACCTCCATTCGAAAGTAAATTAAATAATGTTGCCCTAGAAAACAAACACTCTAACATTGGCTATTTTTTGTGAAAAGTAGGAGATTTCATTAATTAATATTGGCCATTAATGTACTTTAGTGCGTCTAAACTCTCGGGTGAACACAATATGACTGATTTTCACAATATCAGAAATTTGCACATACCAATTCATTTTTTGGGCAACCGGCAGCGACATTGTCTTTTCATTACTCTTGTGCGCACTCAAATTGGTGTCGAACCAAAGGCGATTGCTCTTTTGATGATGTATTCAAAAGCTAGACACATAACCTCAATGAAGGTTCTCGCAAAAAAAAAAAAACCTCAATGAAGGTTAATATCAAATCTATTTCCCGAATGGCATACATGACATAGATGTGAAAAATTAATTGACAATCCTTATTGATTCATAGGATTTTGTGCAAACATATTTTAAAAGAGGCAGTATAGTAGATTGTAGAACTCCTCCTGTTCCTGTTTTTCCATTGAATCCGATGAAAGGAAAATGTATTTTGTTTATCCTTTTCTCCATTCATTTGGATCAGATGTATAAGAGCATCTACATCAACAACTTGCTAAATTGGACCCCCAAACGTCAACGGTGACCGGGCACGTCCGTTTTGACCCCTCATTTCTCCGCATACACATCCATACCTCTCAAATTGTCCTCCCTACTTTCTGTCATTTCAACAAACAGGTTATGTGCGACACAACTAGAGCACGCACAAACACACATCGGACTCGGAGCAGCCGCTGCATGCACGCACGCACCTAGCACCAGGCCACTGGAACACGCGACGACGACAAAACACAGCGCGGCTAGCGGCTGGGCTAGTATGCACGCCCGCCCGCGACGGCTGCGCCGGCTAGCCGGCACGCACGCCCGCGACCGCGGCTGCCTGCTCGGTGGCCAACGCGCCCCGGCAGCTGCGCACCCGTGGCTGCGGCGCCCGCGCACGCCGGCCCCGGCGGCTGCCCGGCCAGCGCGCCCGTGGCGGCGTGCGGCTGCGCACGCACGCGCCCGCGCCCTGGTGGCTGCGCGCACGGCGGCCAGGGCGCCCGCGCCCCGGCGACTGCGCGCACGGCGGCCAGCACGCCCGTGGCTACGGCGGCTGCGCACACCCACCCACGCCGTGGAGCGCGCACGTCGTAACTGCGGCGATTGCGCACGCCTGCCCGCCACCGGCGGCCCGTCAACACGCCCGAGCAGAGAGAGAGATCAGAGAGGAAGATGGCTTGGGTGGCTGCACGTGGGACCGAGCAGGGGGCATGACCGGGCAGCCTCATATTACCCCAGATCTCTACTCCTAATGGAACAGTTGGTAGCCTGGTACGGATTATTTTCGTCCGGTTTTTCTTCGTCCCACCTCCCACCACCCCCTCGTATTGGTTTTATCTCCACCCCCTCATACTGGTTTTATCTCTTAAAAAAAACGTTCAGCAACTCCTCCCACCACCGCCCTTCATCCTTTCTGTACGATCCCAAGGACGACGCCGCCGCCGTCGTCACCTTCGCGGATCCATCCCCGCGGAACCCCACGGACGCCTCATTGGGATCGCCGACGCCGCGGATCCGCCGCCGATCCCAGGGAGGCCGCAGCCAATCTCATGGAGGCCGCCGCAGATCATGCACGTAGGTGACACTGCTGTGTCTCGCCGTCGCCGCGGAACCCCACTGACGCCTCCGCCGCCGCCGATCTGTGGGAGGCCGCCGCACAACCCACGCACTCCTAATGGAGCAGTTGGTAGCCTGGTACGGTTTATTTTCATCCGGTTTTTCTTCGTCCCACCTCCCACCACCCCCTCATATTGGTTTTATCTCCACCCCCTCATACTGGTTTTATCTCTTAAAAAAAACGTTCAGCAACTCCTCCCACCACCGCCCTTCATCCTTTCTGTACGATCCCAAGGACGACGCCGCCGCCGTCGTCACCTTCGCGGATCCATCCCCGCGGAACCCCACGGACGCCTCATTGGGATCGCCGACGCCGCGGATCCGCCGCCGATCCCAGGGAGGCCGCAGCCAATCTCATGGAGGCCGCCGCAGATCATGCACGTAGGTGACACTGCTGTGTCTCGCCGTCGCCGCGGAACCCCACTGACGCCTCCGCCGCCGCCGATCCGTGGGAGGCCGCCGCACAACCCACGCACGCCTCCGCCTCCGCCGATCCCAGGGAGGGTGCCGCCGATCTCAGGAAGGCTGCCGCGGATCAGGTCCGCCTAAACCCTAAACCCTTCGTCCATTCAACAGGGCCCAACGCACATACGTACAGAGCTAGATTGATGTTCTGCCTAGCTTTTAACACCGACACAATTAGGCCTCCGTGTGGTCTTGTTTTCTGTCCGGTACACATTTCCATCCATTTTAAGACCGACACAATAAGACACTTGAAGATTTTCGGACTTTGATGATTTTTCTGAATCATACAATTTATACGTATGCAACTTCTCTGAATTTTACGCATAGCTGAATTACACCTTTTCTTTAACAATGTTCCCAGCTCGAGCAGGATCAAGTTTTTCCTGTAAGCAATGCAAAATTCTGTACTCCTGTACGTTGACTTTCAAATGTACCTCTACTCTGGCTTCTCATGTTGACCTGCATTTGTGATAGGTCACTCATCAGAACAATAGGTAAGTATGGGAAATTCAAATAGCAAGGCACCGGAACAGAGAAAGGCATCGGATGTACCTCTACCCCCTCTTGTTGACCTACATTCCCAAGGAAGTTCAGGTATACCTCTACCCCCTCTTGTTGACCTTCATTCTAGTATAAACACGACATTGTATATAACTAATGTGTTACAGGCCATAATGAGGGTATAAATGTCGATGAATACATCCCAGAAATCGTTCCCGCAACGAGTCACAACATTGACGAGTATTACCCAATGTCTCCAGGTATGGGGCTTTTGTAAATAACGTGCATTATCATATGGTTTTTATTTAATCATTTGATCAATCGTGCCTAACAGATTTGGACACAAACAACAAATCAAAAGAACCTACCATGTCAGGAATGCATATTAGTCCCTCTGAAGGGGTGATACTAGAACGGGACATCACAAATGTCCAGAAACCTGGGAATGCGAGTTTAGGTACGTATGTTCCATTTTAAGACTATATTATCGTCATTCCTCTGTGCATTGCCCCCCGCCCCCTCTCAGTATCATATGTTTTAAGTGAAGTACATGGGCACGGCAACAGTTATTACAAACACACATCTATAGGCTCGTGCAGGCATATGGAGAAAATGCATAACTCAAATGACAATTATCAAGCAGAGTACTGTCAAAGCAAATAAATCAAGAACTATAAAAACAGGCGCCAAAACTGAACATTTGCAAGATTGAATCCTCACCTAATTCAAAGGAAGGATTGCCATGAAAGCTGTAGTCAAACTATGTACCATGATGCTCATAATAAGTCTATAGATGTGAATGCATATACTTTAAAAAAGTGTACGGTGAATGTAAGTGCATAGGGAAGCCATATGATTGACATGAGAAAAACCCTGAAGTTCTGCATTAAAGAAATGGAACTTGTAATAACATTCACACATAATGTAGCTTCGTTGCCGTATCACTTTATACTTTATGTGACGTGTATCGCATAAGTTGAAATGATGTCAGCTGATGCACCTTTCAAATGAACATTCTTGTGCTTATGGGTGTTCATATTCATCTGTGAGCCTATCCACTAGCTTTTGTTGTGTTCCTCTAGGTCCAAAATCTCCACATAATGATGTCTGCCTAAATGCCCATGGTCATGATGGTTTAGAGTTTGCGCCAGCGCCTACCCCAAGTGATTCCCAGCCAACATCTCATGTCATGAATGACGCCAAGCAATCTACCAGAAAGCATGATAAAGAACGCAGTAATAACTTAACAGACGAACAAAGGGAGCGGAGAAACGCGCGAAGGCGAGAAAATTATCAGAAGAAAAAGGATGAGGATACGATCAAGCTCCGAAGTGAAAAGCAGAATGTTTCTCGACCCCCTCTTGGCGATATCACGAATGTTCATCAGCCTTCCCATGAGATACCAGGTACGGGTCTAGAATTTATACTTGGAATAATTATAACATAAATTAGGTAATGGTAGCTATGGGGCAACGTGATAAAGAACGCAACAATAACTTCACAGGCGATAAAAAGAAGCAAAACAACACGCGGAGGCGGGCAGCTTATCGGAAGAAAAAAGATGAGGGTACGACAAACCTCCAAGATAAAATCCAGTGTGTTTTCCGACCCCCTCTTGGTGATATAACGAGTGTTGATCAACCTTCCCATAGCATATCAGGTACATGTGTTTAATTTTTCAGTTCATATATTAAGTAATCGTTCGCTAGAATGACTTCATTCCGCAGCTTCGTGCTTGCTGAACATTGATGATATGGTTATGTTTCAATTTTATTGTTGAACCAGCCAACCCAACTAGCTCCAGCTATACATCCTTGCCACATGCTGATGCAACATTGCCTGCTTCGAGTACTCCCATTGTTGGGTTCATTGATGACAATGTACTAGCTGGGTGGCAACGTGAGAAAGACGAACAAAGGGAGCGGAGAAACGCACGGAGACGAGCATCTTATCGGAAGAAAAAGGAAGAGGGTACGATCAATCTCCAAGAAAATAATCAAGTGCAGCGTGAGCGACGAAAGGAACACCGAAACAGCAGGACCGCTGATGAGAAGGGGGAGTCAAGTGCGAAGAGAAAGGCAAACTATGCTAGAAGGAAAAACACGCCGTGCGCTGAATCCATCGCTATGCCACGCCCAGATCTGGCTAGCACAACTATGGACTTCCAGACGTCCACACCTCGCGCACCACCCGTCGTTCCAGCAGAAGCTGCTTCACCTGCCGGCGGCCCTTCAGCGAGCATGCCGACTTACAGTTTCGGTACCACTGGTAAGACTTCACTGTACTCGCAATCTTCTGCGCATGATTATAAAACATGTGCTTACCCGCTCAGCAATGTCGCAGATGACATGGAGTCCTTACTAAGCCGCATCATGGGTGATGGTTCTATACCGCCCGACATCATGGATGATGAGTACTATCTGTTTGGTGGGCAAGGTATGTTCAAACTGTTAACAGCCACATCGTGTAACTCTGAAATGATTAAAATATTAGTAAATGATGTTTCAACAAATGCCCACAGGATCCGATGTTGATAGCATGGATGGAGATGAAGACACGAACATGTCTAGCGCCGAGTGTATCGGCGTTGATCCATTAGACTATGTCTACTCAAAGCTCCCAAACAGCACGCACATCCTCAAGCACGTCGCGAAGTGCGATCACTGCAAGGCTATGAAGTTTGAGTCTGAGACCGACGGCTTCTGCTGTCGCAATGGGCAGATCGAGCTCAAGGAATCGAATCCCATCCCGGAGCTAATGAGGCTTTGGTCCAACAGCGATGCGGATTCTAGACACTTTCGGGAGAACATACGGTTCTTCAACGGCCACTTCTCCTTCACAACACTGGGCGTCAGCCTTGATGAAAACTACACAAACATGAAGTCTGGTGTGTACACGTTCCGGGCGCACGGCACCATCTACCATAACGTGCATTCCTTCAGGCCAAGCTCCCGTCCAGAACATCTCCAGTTGTACTTCTACGACGATGACCCTAGCCTGACCCATCGCAAGGCTGCCACCCAACAATTGGACCAGAATGTTGTCAAAAAGTTAGTGGACATACTGCGGGGAAACCCCTACTCCCAGCAGTTTAGGAGTTTGGGTGCACACAAGGACAACCTCGATGATTACAGGATAGACCTTAACACCGACCAGAGGCTTGATCAACGGAAGTATAATAGACCGGTGTCATCTGAGGTCGCTGCAATCTGGGTCGAGGGCACTGACCTAGCGAAAAGGTTTGATCGTAGGATTACACTTTGCGGTAATGATAACCAGAGGCACAGTATACGTGCGACCGATGGCTCATATGACCCGCTATCTTATCCCCTCTTCTACCCAAGGGGGGAGCTCGGTTGGCATCCGAAACTACCTAAACGTAATGTCCCTTGGGAGGTTGTACAACAACCAAGAGGGGGGCATGATGATGATGAGGACGCAGGTATGCCTTTTGCGTATTATGTCGTCCTGATAATAGTATACTTCTCATATGAATCCTAATTTCCACGTTACTCATTCATTTGCAGAGGGGAATAGCAGGTTTTGCGTCTCTGTGAGAGACTACTACTGTTACATGCTGCAGACACGGCCTGCAATATTCAATCCCATACTCTGTGGAGCACGATTGCTCCAGCAATGGGGGGTCGACATGTACATCAAGATTGAGAGTTGTAGGTTGAAATGGTACAGGAAGAACCAGACGAAGATCCGTGCCGACCTATATAAAGGAGTTGTTGATGCGATCACATCCGGGGAGACACGAGCAAGCGCTGTTGGAGTAAGGATAGTGCTCCCTAGAACGTACCTAGGTGGCAACCGCGACATGAAGCGGAGGCATATGGATGCCATGGCAATTGTCCATACATACGGGAAGCCTGACATCTTCTTGACCATGACCTGCAACCCTAACTGGGAAGAGATATCAAATGAGTTGTTTCCTGGTCAGACAGCGCAAGACCGACCTGATCTTGTGGCTCGCGTGTTCCATGGCAAGCTAGAGGCTATGAAAGAGATGTTGTTCAAGAAGCATATCCTGGGTGTTGTTGTCGCATATGTATACGTAGTCGAGTTCCAGAAGAGGGGCCTCCCCCACGCACACTTTCTGTTGATCATGGATTCTGCCTATAAGCTTGTCGTTCCGGAGCAGTACGACCGACTCATTTCCACCGAGCTCCCAGACAAGCAGAAGTATCCTGAACTACACGCCTTGGTGGTCAAACATATGATGCACGGACCATGCGATGCTCTCAACCCCAAAAATGTGTGCATGAAACAGAACGAGTGCAAGTGCAGATACCCACGGCCGTTCAATGAAAACATGGCACATGGCAAGGACTCATACCCAGTTTATCGTCGTCGAGACGATGGTCGGCAGGCTAAGGTCCGGGGTAAAATGTTGGACAACAGATGGGTCGTACCTTATAACCCTTACCTTCTGCGGATGTTCAATTGCCACATCAACGTTGAGGTCTGCTCCAGCATAAAGGCTGTCAAATACCTTTACAAGTACATATACAATGGCCATGATAGGGCTTCTTTCAGCATCGACCAGCCCGACGCCGATGGTAACATTGATGAGATCAAAAGATACGTAGACGCAAGGTGGGTTACTCCTCCAGAGGCGATGTGGAGGATATTTGGCTTCCCCTTGTGTGCCAACTCCCCGTCTGTCCTACAGTTGCCTCTTCATCTCCCGAATATGCACAGGGTGGCATTCAATGAGCAAGCTCACTTGACCGACGTCGTCGCCTCTGAGAATGCTTCCAAATCCATGTTGACAGAGTATTTCAAGGCTAACCAGGACCACCCGTGGGCTAGGCATATATTGTACAAGGATTTTCCTGGAAGCTTCACATGGCAGAAGGGTAAGAAGTATTGGAAGCCGCGGGTGGAGCGTTATCAAATAGGTCAAATCGTGTCTGCCAATCCTGCCGAGGGGGAGCGATACTATCTGCGTGTGTTGCTAAACCATGTTCCGGGCAAGACATCCTTCGAGGACCTGCTCACCGTGGACGGCAGGCTATGTGGGAGTTTTCGAGAGGCTACTGAGAGGTTGGGACTCATCGAGGCAGACAACACGCTCGATGATTGTCTTACTGAGGCAGAGCAGTGGGCGATGCCATGTTCGCTCAGGAGGCTCTTCGCAACAATCTTGGTGCATTGCGAGCCAGGCGACGTGCGCGGTTTATGGGATAGGCACCTCGAGCCTATGTCTGATGACTACCGTCGGTCACACACATGCCCGGATGAGGTGGAGCAGATGGTGTTGCTTGACATTAGGGGTATGTTGCAGTCCATGGGCAAAGACATAGTTGATTTCGCTCTTCCAAGCATCGACGATGCGTTCGACCCAACCGGGGGCGAGGCCAGAGAGGTGATCGAGGAATCCACCGTCGAGTTTGACGTGAACGACATTAAATTGGCATCGTCACTAAACTTCGAGCAGAGGGTTACATACGACGAGATACTAGCGGCAGTTGACCACGGTGATGGGGGTGTATTCTTTGTTGATGGTCCGGGAGGTACAGGGAAGACCTTCCTGTACAGGGCGCTACTCGCCAAGGTTCGAAGCGAGGGCAACATCGCTATTGCTACCGCGACGTCGGGCGTCGCCGCTTCTATCATGCCTGGAGGCAGGACTGCCCACTCGAGGTTCAAGATCCCATTGAGCTGCGACGATGGTGCCTCATGCAGCTTCACCAAGCAGAGTGGGACCGCCAAGCTGCTAAGGATGGCCTCATTGATACTATGGGATGAGGCCATGATGACTAAGCGACAGGCGGTCGAGGCACTTGACAACAGCTTGCGCGACATCATGGGAAGACGGGACCGACCCTTTGGAGGAAAGACTGTTGTTTTTGGCGGAGACTTCAGGCAGGTGCTTCCGGTCGTCAGGAGGGGGTCCCGGGGTCAGATAATCGATGCAACCCTTCGAAGTTCTCATCTCTGGAAGGGTATGCGCCAGCTAAGGCTCGTCACCAACATGAGGGCTCATAATGACACGTGGTTTGCAGATTACTTGCTAAGGGTTGGCAATGGCACCGAGGAAGCTGACGATCAAGGCAACATACGACTCCCTGAAGATATTTGTGTGCCATCTACAGGCGAGGTTGATGACCTGGAGAAGCTGATTGACCATGTATTTCCGAGTCTAGATGACAACATGACTGGTCCGAATTACATGACTTCTCGCGCAATCCTCTCAACGACAAACGACAACGTCGACAAGATAAACATACGCATGATAGAGCATTTTCAGGGAGAAGAAGTAATCTACCATAGCTTTGACAGTGCGGAGGATGACCCATATGGCTACTACGCTCCCGAGTTCTTGAACGGATTGACTCCCAACGGTCTGCCCCCACATGCACTCAAACTGAAGCTGAACTGCCCTGTCATACTTCTAAGGAACATTGATCCGGCTAATGGACTGTGTAACGGGACGAGGCTTGTGGTCCGAGGTTTCGAGAGGAACGCCATTGACGCAGAAATCGTGATAGGACAACACGCCGGTAGGTGGGTCTTCCTTCCTCGAATACCCCTATACCCGTCTGACAATGACATGTTTCCATTCAAGTTCAAGAGGAAGCAATTTTCTGTAAGGCTTAGCTTTGCTATGACAATTAACAAGGCTCAAGGGCAGACCATCCCGATTGTTGGCGTGTACCTACCTAATCCGGTGTTCTCTCATGGTCAACTCTATGTCGCGTTGTCTCGAGCCACCGCGAAGAGAAACATAAAGATCCTCATTGAGAAGGAGAAGGAGAAGGAGAAGGGCAAGAAGCAAAACAGTAATCCAAAGAAGCGAAAAAGACCGACCGTGTCCTTACAGACCTCGATGAAGAAAATCGTCTATAAGGAAGTCCTTACAGGCTGAAGTCCGCACTTAATAAATTGGCGGGATTTGAATATGACAGAGCATTTACTCTTATGCTACAGATAATTTGCTGCTCTTCGGGTTTTTTGTACAAATCCTTTTATTTGGTTTTTTTTTTTACTGAAATCTTTATCTTTATACAGTATATTTTCAGAGTACTTCAAGCAAGATTACTGAAGTTACTGAAATTTACTTCAAGCAAGATTACTGGAGTAAAACACTCACACTATGTTTACTGAAATTTTACTAAAACTGTGCCTACAACTACATCTCCTACTCCTAATCTGTACCCATACGCATACAAATAAACTGTACCCTACTCCTAATCTGTACCCAAGCAGTACTCCAAATCTGAACCAAAACGCACTTGCAACCAGGAGTAAAGGGAGGAGACAGGGGAAGCTCACCACACGCTGGAGATGCTGGCGAAGAGGAGCATCGTCGAGCAGGATGTCCTCGAGCAGATGTCCGTCGTCGAGCAGGATGTCCACGACGCCATAGGAGACGAAGGGGAGGGCGTACCCCATGCAGCCAGGCCGTCGGTGGCTGCTCCTCCCGCTACTCCTCACGGCACCATCTTCAAATTCAGAACCGCCGCCTCCACTCGTCCCCATCTTCAGATGTGCTCTTGCTCCTCCCGCTCATCCTCATGGCGGGGACGTCCAGCCACTTCAGATCCAGCCACCGGCACAACTCTCCAGTTGCTCCTCGCCTCCGCTTTGGTAACAAAAACAATCTTGTGGCGACCTCGCTGGTGCAGGCGACGCGGGTGAGAGGGAGCGGCGAAGACGTCAGAGGAAGGCGGCGGCGGCGACGCGTGCGAGATGGAGGCGAGCGGCGGCGGCGACGCGTGTGGGATGGAGGCGAGCGTCGACGTCGACGCGGGCGAGAGGGAGGCGAGACGGCGGCGGCGACGCGGGCAAGAGAGAGGCGAGCGGCAACGACGCGAGCAGCGGAGCGAGGCGAGCTAGGGATTTGGACGAGAGAGAGTGGGGAACGAGTGAGTGAAGCGAGTGAGCCAGCCAGGGGCAAAATTGAAAACGGACGAAGTTTCTATATGTGACGAGAAATGAACGTGGATTCTAAACGCTCTTATAAAACTTTACGGACGGAGTGTATGTTCATATATTTATATGAATTAGCAGTATTTAGTTTTTTATTGCAAATAAAAAATGTGTTGGTCTGACTTTTGTTAATATATTATATGTGTTTATATAATGCAGTATAAAATATTCTTTGTATTTTTATATGTTCCACTTTTGTTCATCAGGGATAAAAAGTGATGGATTCCAATGATGTTTTGGAAATATCATCTCACATAAGCACTTACGTAACGATGACGAACCGAACTGAAACACAACGAGAAGAGGTGCATACAACTAATCCTTCTTTATATGTATGAAATGAATCGAATTCCTCTTCATTCTGTTGTGCTCACCGAAGAAAGTTAGATTCGACGATGCCCCTCCCCTTTCGGGGGGCATTCCGATTATGTTATACAAAAGGTGCATTTTTATATGATTATTGTTCCAGGACATGGGAGAGATAGAGATGTATTCTAGCGACGTTGAAAAAGAATCCATCGACGAGGGTTCCGAGACGACGTCGTTGGAAGGGGCCGAATGGTTTCAAAGTTTTTTTACAACATAATGGCTTTGAAATTGCAGGGATTTGTGTGGCTATTTTGTTTTTCATTTTATGCTCTCGTGGAACGGTAAAGAACTGGTGAAGCTGGTTTGCGCGCTGAGTATTGTCCGTTACACACGTTTTTAGATCTTCCACGTGAAGTATTATTGTTAACTACATATATTGCCTTTGCACGATGGGTATGAGTTGAGGAAGCAGTTTTTATTGTACTTGCTCAAACATCGTGCGAATGAAGCGAAAGACAACTTTCATTATATTGTGCGAGAATTTCTTAAGTACGTCAAGTAGATCTTAATAATTAGTAACAGATGTTTAGTTGGATCATCATTTTATACGTATACATTGTCAATTTGCCATTTTGTTATCAGTTTACAGTACAAGTGAAGTGGACTTCAATTATTATGCAATTGTAACCGTGTTATATTATCTCTACCTGTGAAATTTAACATGCATTATTTTTCTATAATTTGATCAAAATATTTCAGAAGCTCGTGGCAACGCACGGGCATTCTACTAGTTTGAGATGGGTTTGATGTATGCCGGTCAATCCGGGCGTTTATGGAGAAAGTGGGGGTCCGGTTGGATCAACTTTTTTGACCGGACACTGATCGGGTGGACGTTTCGGGCGTTTAGGGAGGAAATAGGGGGTGCCACTAAAGCAAAGAAGAAAAAGAGTATTTCTGTATTTTTTCCCCTGTTTTTTTAAAGATGTTTTTTAACACAGTACAGACGCAGATAGTCATACATATGTACATACACTCACCCCACGCACATCCTGGGTGTTGTTGTCGTATATGTATACGTAGTCGAGTTCCATAAGAGGGGCCTCCCCCACGCACACTTTCTGTTGATCATGGATTCTGCCTATAAGCTTGTCGTTCCGGAGCAGTACGACCGACTCATTTCCGCCGAGCTCCCAGACAAGCAGAAGTATCCTGAACTACACGCCTTGGTGGTCAAACATATGATGCACGGACCATGCGGTGCTCTCAACCCCAAAAATGTGTGCATGCAACAGAACGAGTGCAAGTGCAGATACCCGCGGCCATTCAATGAAAACACGGCACAGGGCAAGGACTCATACCCAGTTTATCGTCGTTGAGACGATGGTCGGCAGGCTAAGGTCCGGGGTAAAATGTTGGACAACAGATGGGTCGTGCCTTATAACCCTTACCTTATGCGGATGTTCAATTGCCACATCAACGTTGAGGTCTGCTCCAGCATAAAGGCCGTCAAATACCATTACAAGTACATATACAAGGGCCATGATAGGGCTTCTTTCAGCATCGACCAGCCCGACGCCGATGGTAACATTGATGAGATCAAAAGATATGTAGACGCAAGGTGGGTTACTCCTCCGGAGGCGATGTGGAGGATATTTGGCTTCCCCTTGTGTGCCAACTCCCCGTCTGTCCTACAGTTGCCTCTTCATCTCCCGAATATGCACAGGGTGGCATTCAATGAGCAAGCTCACTTGACCGATGTCGTCGCCTCTGAGAATGCTTCCAAATCCATGTTGACAGAGTATTTCAAGGCTAACCAGGACCACCCGTGGGCTAGGCATATATTGTACAAGGATTTTCCTGGAAGCTTCACATGGCAGAAGGGTAAGAAGTATTGGAAGCCGCGGGTGGACGTTATCAAATAGGTCGAATCGTGTCTGCCAATCCTGCCGAGGGGGAGCGATACTATCTGCGTGTGTTGCTAAACCATGTTCCGGCAAGACATCCTTCGAGGACCTGCTCACCGTGGACGGCAGGCTATGTGGGAGTTTTCGAGAGGCTACTGAGAGGTTGGGACTCATCGAGGCAGACAACACGCTCGATGATTGTCTTACTGAGGCAGAGCAGTGGGCGATGCCATGTTCGCTCAGGAGGCTCTTCGCAACAATCTTGGTGCATTGCGAGCCAGGCGACGTGCGCGGTTTATGGGATAGGCACCTCGAGCCTATGTCTAATGACTACCGTCGGTCACACACATGCCTGGATGAGGTGGAGCAGATGGTGTTGCTTGACATTAGGGGTATGTTGAAGTCCATGGGCAAAGACATAGTTGATTTCGCTCTTCCAACCATCGACGATGCGTTCGACCCAACCGGGGGTGAGGCCAGAGAGGTGATCGAGGAATCCACCGTCGAGTTTGACGTGAACGACATTAAATTGGCATCGTCACTAAACTTCGAGCAGAGGGTTGCATACGACGAGATACTAGCGGCAGTTGACCACGGTGATGGGGGTGTATTCTTTGTTGATGGTCCGGGAGGTACAGGGAATACCTTCCTGTACAGGGCGCTACTTGCCAAGGTTCGAAGCGAGGGCAACATCGCTATTGCTACCGCGACGTCGGGCGTCGCCGCTTCTATCATGCCTGGAGGCAGGACTGCCCACTCGAGGTTCAAGATCCCATTGAGCTGCGACGATGGTGCCTCATGCAGCTTCACCAAGCAGAGTGGGACCGCCAAGCTGCTAAGGATGGCCTCATTGATACTATGGGATGAGGCCACGATGACTAAGCGACTGGCGGTCGAGGCACTGGACAACAGCTTGCGCGACATCATGGGAAGACGGGACCGACCCTTTGGAGGAAAGACTGTTGTTTTTGGCGGAGACTTCAGGCAGGTGCTTCCGGTCGTCAGGAGGGGGTCCCGGGGTCAGATAATCGATGCAACCCTTCGAAGTTCTCATCTCTGGAAGGGTATGCGCCAGCTAAGGCTCGTCACCAACATGAGGGCTCATAATGACACGTGGTTTGCGGATTACTTGCTAAGGGTTGGCAATGGCACCGAGGAAGCTGACGATCAAGGCAACATACGACTCCCTGAAGATATTTGTGTGCCGTCTATAGGCGAGGTTGACGACCTGGAGAAGCTGATTGACCATGTATTTCCGAGTCTAGATGACAACATGACTGATCCGAATTACATGACTTCTCGCGCAATCCTCTCCACGACAAACGACAACGTTGACAAGATAAACATACGCATGATAGAACATTTTCAGGGAGAAGAAGTAATCTACCATAGCTTTGACAGTGCGGAGGACGACCCATATGGCTACTACGCTCCCGAGTTCCTGAACGGATTGACTCCCAACGGTCTGCCCCCACATGCACTCAAACTGAAGCTGAACTGCCCTGTCATACTTCTAAGGAACATTGATCCGGCTAATGGACTGTGTAACGGGACGAGGCTTGTGGTCCGAGGTTTCGAGAGGAACGCCATTGACGCAGAAATCGTGATTGGACAACACGCCGGTAGGAGGGTCTTCCTTCCTCGAATACCCCTATACCCGTCTGACAACGACATGTTTCCATTCAAGTTCAAGAGGAAGCAATTTCCTGTAAGGCTTAGCTTTGCTATGACAATTAACAAGGCTCAAGGGCAGACCATCCCGATTGTTGGCGTGTACCTACCTAATCCGGTGTTCTCTCATGGTCAACTCTATGTCGCGTTGTCTCGAGCCACCGCGAAGAGAAACATAAAGATCCTCATTGAGAAGGAGAAGGAGAAGGTGAAGGGCAAGAAGAAAAACAGTAATCGAAAGAAGCGAAAAAGACCGATCGTGTCCTTACAGACCTCGATGAAGAACATCGTCTATAAGGAAGTCCTTACAGGCTGAAGTCCGCACTTAATAAATTGGCGGGATTTGAATATGACAGTGCATTTACTCTTATGCTACAGATAATTTGCTGCTCTTCGGGGTTTTTGTACAGATCCTTTTATTTGGTTTGTTTTTTTTACTGAAATCTTTATCTTTATACAGTATATTTTCAGAGTACTTCAAGCAAGATTACTGAAGTTACTGAAATTTACTTCAAGCAAGATTACTGGAGTAAAACACTCACACTATGTTTACTGAAATTTTACTAAAACTGTGCCTACAACTACATCTCCTACTCCTAATCTGTACCCATACGCATACAAATAAACTGTACCCTACTCCTAATCTGTACCCAAGCAGTACTCCAAATCTGAACCAAAACGCACGGGCAACCAGGAGTAAAGGGAGGAGACAGGGGAAGCTCACCACACGCTGGAGATGCTGGCGAAGATGAGCATTGTTGAGCAGGATGTCCTCGAGCAGATGTTCGTCGTCGAGCAGGATGTCCACGACGCCATAGGAGACGAAGGGGAGGGCGTACCCCATGCAGCCAGGCCGTCGGCGGCTGCTCCTCCCGCTACTCCTCACGGCACCATCTTCAAATTCAGAACCGCCGCCTCCACTCCTCCCCATCTTCAGATGTGCTCTTGCTCCTCACGCTCATCCTCATGGCGGGGACGTCCAGCCACTTCAGATCCAGCCACCGGCACAACTCTCCAGTTGCTCCTCGCCTCCGCTTTGGTAACAAAAACAATCTTGTGGCGACCTCGCTGGTGCAGGCGACGCGGGTGAGAGGGAGCGGCGAAGACGTCAGAGGAAGGCGGCGGCGGCGACGCGTGTGGGATGGAGGCGAGCGTCGACGTCGACGCGGGCGAGAGGGAGGCGAGACGGCGGCGGCGACGCGGGCAAGAGAGAGGCGAGCGGCAACGACGCGAGCAGCGGAGCGAGGCGAGCTAGGGATTTGGACGAGAGAGAGTGGGGAACGAGTGAGTGAAGCGAGTGAGCCAGCCAGGGGCAAAATTGAAAACGGACGAAGTTTCTATATGTGACGAGAAATGAACGTGGATTCTAAACGCTCTTATAAAACTTTACGGACGGAGTGTATGTTCATATATTTATATGAATTAGCAGTATTCAGTTTTTTATTGCAAATAAAAAATGTGTTGGTCTGACTTTTGTTAATATATTATATGTGTTTATATAATGCAGTATAAAATATTCTTTGTATTTTTATATGTTCCACTTTTGTTCATCAGGGATAAAAAGTGATGGATTCCAATGATGTTTTGGAAATATCATCTCACATAAGCACTTACGTAACGATGACGAACCGAACTGAAACACAACGAGAAGAGGTGCATACAACTAATCCTTCTTTATATGTATGAAATGAAACGAATTCCTCTTCATTCTGTTGTGCTCGGCGAAGAAAGTTAGATTCGGCGATGCCCCTCCCCTTTCGGGGGGCATTTCGATTATGTTATACAAAAGGTGCATTTTTATATGATTATTGTTCCAGGACATGGGAGAGATAGAGATGTATTCTAGCGACGTTGAAAAAGAATCCATCGACGAGGGTTCCGAGACGACGTCGTTGGAAGGGGCCGAATGGTTTCAAAGTTTTTTTTACAACATAATGGCTTTGAAATTGCAGGGATTTGTGTGGCTATTTTGTTTTTCATTTTATGCTCTCGTGGAACGGTAAAGAACTGGTGAAGCTGGTTTGCGCGCTGAGTATTGTCCGTTACACACGTTTTTAGATCTTCCACGTGAAGTATTATTGTTAACTACATATATTGCCTTTGCACGATGGGTATGAGTTGAGGAAGCAGTTTTTATTGTACTTGCTCAAACATCGTGCGAATGATGCTAAAGACAACTTTCATGATATTGTGCGAGAATTTCTTAAGTACGTCAAGTAGATATTAATAATTTGTAACAGATTTTTAGTTGGATCATCATTTTATACGTATACATTGTCAATTTACCATTTTGTTATCAGTTTACAGTACAAGTGAAGTGGACTTCAATTATTATGCAATTGTAACCGTGTTATATTATCTCTACCTGTGAAATTTAACATGCATTATTTTTCTATAATTTCAGCAAAATATTTCAGAAGCCCGTGGCAACGCACGGGCATTCTACTAGTTTGAGATGGGTTTGATGTATGCCGGTCAATCCGGGCGTTTATGGAGAAAGTGGGGGTCCGGTTGGATCAACTTTTTTGACCGAACACCGATCGGGTGGACGTTTCGGGCGTTTAGGGAGGAAATAGGGGTGCCACTAAAGCAAAGAAGAAAAAGAGTATTTCTGAATTTTTTTCCCTGTTTTTTTTAAAGATGTTTTTTTAACACAGTACAGATGCAAATAGTCATACATATGTACATACACTCACCCCTATGAACGTCATCCAAGCACACCTTACACCTATTACCATCTCTAAGAGACAGAGCCGGCACATCATCTTGAAATTGACGAAGTGGCCACGAATGCCTTCGTAGCCGGTCTCCTCCCACTAAACGCACATCACTGGAAGGTCTGAAATAAATCAGGGAAAATACGACCACCAATGCTAAATCTAAGACTTAAACCCTAGTGGGTTGGTTCCATCAAAAGAAAACTAACCATATGAACTACACTCAGTTCGCCCTAAATATGTTCTGAGGGTGTTGTGCCCTCGGAGATGGTCCAACATATCGGATCACTGGGAACATCCATGTATACAATGCAATCTGGTTCAAGACCGATACTGTTGGCACCTCCGGTATTGTGTGCTTTACAGTTTCTGTTCCGCGCTGTATACTACGTGCTACTCCTGATCTGGAGTGTCCAGTGGATGATACTAATATGTACGTATATCGGATCTTTGTATTGCATGGCGCCGGCGACCTATATCTTATTGGCTACATTTTTTTTAGGGAAAGCCTTCATGGCGCACTTTATTGATTTTTAAACAAAGTTACATCGTTTATTACATCCGAAACAATAAAGCTAGGAGGATTATCAATCCAAAAAACACAAGAGTTTGTACGAACTGCATGTCTAGCTAAATTGTGCGCCACCAAATTTGCTTCCCGGTTGCAATGATGCAATGAAGTTGGACCAATGCTTTGAGCAATTTGAAAGCACTCGGCAAGTATCGCTGAGTAAGGACTGAAAACTAGAGCAATTCCATTAAACGCATTAACTAACTCGAGGGAGTCCGATTCCATAATGACAGGCGTACATCCAACTCTTTCCATGAGCTTGAGCCCTTCCTGTAGGGCCGTTGCTTCAGCCGTAGCCACATCTAGCAAGTGATTTAGGGGTGTACATGAGCCAGCAATTGCTTCTCCCAGATCATTACGAATAACAGCTCCTGCACCTCCCGTTCCATCACTGAAAAAAGACGCGTCCACATTCAGTTTGTATGTGTTCTTTGGTGGCTTGCTCCATAGTATTTCCTGTGTGACAGCTTTAGGACCAACAGCACCAAAGTTGCTTGCTAGCGCGTGTATTCTGAACGCTGATCTTGCCGGCGGTGCAACGTAAGCATCCTTGACAAACTCCCTCCGTTGCCACCAGATATACCAGGATCCAACAACAACTAGTTCTTTGAGCCCAACATGACCAAGTACAGGAGACTTGTTGTTTGGTCGCCGCAAGATCTCTTCCAACACAATCAATCCAGACCTATCAATGCCTGTAGCTTCCTCAATTATGTCCAGAATGCCCAAAGCTCGCCATACCTGCTTTGCTCGATAGCAAGTAAACATCAGATGCTTGATGTCCTCCGGACCCTGTGTGCAGACCGGGCATTGGCCAGTAGTCAGGATATGCCTGTTTGCCAGTACAGCCAACCCCGGAAGTATCCCATGCAAGGCCTTCCACGCGAATATTTTCACTTTGCTCGGAACCCTCAGTTTCCAAAGAATCTCCCAGACCGGATTCCGACTTGATGTCCCTTGTCCATCCGCTCGCGTCAACCCGTGACGATGAGAATGTTCCCACTCGATATAGTACGCAGATCGGACGGAGAACGAATAAGATTTTGTATAATTCCATGCCACAAAGTCTTCCTCTTGATGTTCGCTTAAGGGAATCCGCAGAATTCTGTCCACATCTACTGGGTAAAAAATATCCCGAATTAACCACTCATCCCATTTGCCAGTCGTCGGATCAATGAGCTCATTAACTGTTTGCAATAATATTTGTCCCTTGGGAGTCTGTATCATGCGATTTATACTTCCCGGGATCCAGTGATCCTCCCAGATGTTGATCATCTCCCCTGAACCCACTCTCCAAATATGTCCTCTGCGAAAAGTACATAGACCTGCCACTATGCTTTGCCAGGTAAAAGATGACCCCTTCTTCGGACCCGCCTTTAACAAGTTACAATTTGGGTAATATTTAGCTTTAAGAACTCTGGCACACAGCGAGTCTGGGTTTGAAATCAGTCTCCATGATTGTTTTGCCAACATAGCTAAATTAAAGGAGTGCAGATCACGAAAGCCCATACCTCCATCCTTCTTTGGGATGCACATTCTCCACCATGCCATCCAGTGCATGCGTTTTTGGTCCTCTGTATCTCCCCACCAGAATTCAGACATTGCATCAGTCATTTCTTTGCATAATTTCTTCGGTATGTTAAAAACAGACATAGCAAAAACCGGAATGGATTGTATAACTGCCTTCAGTAAAATTTCCTTTCCTCCCATAGACAGAAAATTTTCTTTCCAGCTCTTCAGCCGCACTATAATTCTCTCCAGGAGGTGAATAAAACTGTCACTCCTGTCCACACCCACCATAGCCGGCAGTCCTAAGTATTTATCTGATAGAGCTTCAGACATAATATTCAACTCTGTACATATGTCAGCCTTAGTCTCCACACTCACATTAGGACTAAAATAAATGCTGCATTTCGCTTCACTAACTAGTTGGCCAGAACTTGCACAATATTGATCTAGAACCTGTCTCAATGAGGTTGCATTATTCATATCAGCTTGTTGGGGAACGTTGCATGGGAAACAAAAATTTTCCTACGCACACACAAGATCTATCCATGGTGATGAGCATCTACGAGAGGGAGAGTGAATCTACATACCCTTGTAGATCGCTAAGCGAAAGCGTTAAGAAATGCGGTTGATGTAGTCGAACGTCTCCGCGATCCAAATCGCAAGTCGTCCCTCGATCCGATCACGAACTAGTGCCGAACGGACGGCACCTCCGCGTTCAACACACGTACGGCTTGATGACGCCTTCACCTCCTCGATCCAGCGGGCGATGGTGAAGTAGTAGATGAGTTCCGGCAGCACGACGGCGTGGTGATGGTGGTGAGGAACAATCTCTGCAGGGCTTCGCCAAGCACTACGGAGATTATGACGGGAGAACTAGAGGGTTAGGGTTGCCGACACACGGCTTGGGAAATCTTAATGTGTCCCGTGTGCTAGCCCTGCCCCTCTATTTATATGTTGAGCCTTGGGGTCTAAACTTCGAGTAAAAGCCTCCTCCAGGTCGGTTTTGCCCGCACAAGGTCGGTTTGGCCCGCAGGGAAAGAGTCCAACTCGGATCCCTGCAGTACCGCGCACAAGCGGTAGTACCGCTCACGAGCGGTAGTACCGCTTGAGCGGTAGTACCGCTATCACACAAGCGGTAGTACCGCTTGCGCGGTAGTACTGCCTTACAACGTTAGTACCGCTTAAGGCAGTAGCAAAACTTCCTTTTGCACTTTCCAATACCTCGTGGGCTTTATCCCTTTGGCCCATATAAAGTGTTGCTGCACCCGAACACTTCGGTAAACACCCGGAACCCCTTCCGGTGAATTCCGGAACCCTTCCGGAGATCAAAACACTATTATCACATATATAAATCTTTACCTCCGGACTCTTCCGGAGATCCTCGTCATGTCCGGGATCTTATCCGGGACTCCGAACAACCTTCGGTCACCAACAAAATAACTCAACTATACTAATCGTCACCAAACGTTAAGTGTGTAGACCCTGCGGGTTCGAGAACTATGCAGACATGATCGAGACACCTCTACGATCAATAACCAATAGCGGGACCTGGATGCCCATATTGGCTCCTACATATTCTACGAAGATCTTTATCGGTCGAACCTCTATGTCAAGGATTCAGTTAATCCCGTATGCTGTTCCCTTTGTTCTTCGGTATGTTACTTGCCCGAGATTTGATCGTCGGTATCTCTATACCTAGTTCAATCTCGTTACCGGCAAGTCTCTTTACTCGTTCCGTAATAGAAGATCCTGTGGCTAACTCTTTAGTCACTTTGCTTGCAAGGCTCATTGTGATGTTGTATTACCGAGTGGGCCCTGAGATACCTCTCCGTCACACGGAGTAACAAATCCCAGTCTTGATCCATGCCAACCCAACAGACACCCTCAGAGATACCTGTAGAGCATCTTTATAGTCACCCAGTTACGTTGCGACGTTTGATACACACAAGGTACTCCTCCGATGTCAGGGAGTTGCATGATCTCATGGTCATAGGAACAGATACTTGACATGCAGAAAACAATAGCAATAAACTGACACGATCATATGCTACGTTCATAGTTTGGGTCTTGTCCATCACATCATTCTCCTAATGATGTGATCCCGTTATCAAATGACATCTCATGTCCATGGCTAGGAAGCCTTCACCATCTTTTGATCAACGAGCT
Organism: Elymus sibiricus; assembly: GCA_039707655.1. Classification (NCBI taxonomy): domain Eukaryota; kingdom Viridiplantae; phylum Streptophyta; class Magnoliopsida; order Poales; family Poaceae; genus Elymus; species Elymus sibiricus. The sequence goes on from CM077670.1 coordinate 112,583,227, forward strand.
AGTCAACTAGAGGCTTACTAGGGACACAGTGTTGTCTATGTACCCACACATGTATTTGAGTTTCCAATCAATACAATTATAGCATGGATAATAAACGATTATCATGAACAAGGAAATATAATAATAACCAATTTATTATTGCCTCTAGGGCATATTTCCAACAGTCTCCCACTTGCACTAGAGTCAATAATCTAGTTCACATCACTATGTGATTTACATTGTAATGAATCGAACACCCATGCAGTTCTGGTGTTGTTCATGTTTAGCCCTTGGAAGAGGTTTAGTCATCGGATCTGCAACATTTAGATCCGTGTGTACTTTGCAAATATTTATGTCGTCCTCCTTGATGTAATCGCGGATGGAATTGAAACGTCGCTTTATGTGTCTGGTCCTCTTGTGAAATCTTGGTTCCTTGGCTAGAGCAATGGCACCAGTATTATCACAAAACAGAGTCATTGGGTTAAGCACACTAGTCACTACTCCAAGATCTGTCATGAACTCCTTCATCCAGACACCTTCCTTCGCCGCCTCTGAGGCAGCGATGTAGTCCGCTTCGCATGTAGAATCAGCTACCTCGCTTTGCTTGGAACTGCATCAGCTAACCGCACCCCCATTAAGAATAAATACGTATCCGGTTTGTGACTTAGAGTCATCCGGATCAGTGTCAAAGCTTGCATCGACGTAACCCTTTACGACGAGCTCTTGATCACCTCCATAAACGAGAAACATGTCCTTAGTCCTTTTCAGGTACTTCAGGATATTCTTGACCGCCGTCCAGTGTTCCATTCCTGGATCACTTTGAAACCTTCCGACCATACTTATGGCAAGGCTGACATCGGGTCTTGTGCACAGCATTGCATACATGATAGAGCCTATGGTTGAAGCATAGGGGATGACACTCATCTTTTCTCTATCTTCTGTAGTCACTGGGCATTGAGTCTTACTCAACTTCACACCTTGCAAAACAGGCAAGAACCCCTTCTTGGACTGATCCATTTTGAACTTCTTCAAAACTTTGTCAAGGTATGTGCTTTGTGAAAGTCCTATTAAGCGTCTCGATCTATCTCTATAGATCTTGATGCCTAATATGAAAGCAGCTTCTCCTAGGTCCTTCATTGAAAAACTCTTGTTCAAATATTCCTTCACGCTTTCCAACATTTCTATATTGTTTCCAATCAGTAATATGTCATCCACATATAATATTAGAAACGCTATAGAGCTCCCACTTACTTTCTTGTAAATACAAGCTTCTCCGTAAACTTGTATAAACTCGAACGCTTTGATCACCTCATCAAAGCGAAGATTCCAACTCCGAGATGCTTGCACCAGTCCATAAATGGATCGCTGGAGTTTGCAAACTTTGTCAGCATTCTCTGGATCGACAAAACCTTCTGGTTGCATCATATACAACTCTTCCTTAAGGAAACCGTTAAGGAACGCTGTTTTGACATCCATCTGCCAAATTTCATAATCGAAAAAGGAAGCTATTGCTAACATGATTCTGACGGACTTAAGCATCGCTACGGGTGAGAAGGTCTCATCATAGTCAACTCCTTGAACTTGTGAAAAACCCTTTGCCACAAGTCGAGCTTTATAGACGGTGACATTACCGTCCGCGTCCGTCTTCCTCTTAAAAATCCATTTGTTCTGAATGGCCTTACGCCCTTCAGGTAATACTTCCAAAGTTCACACTTTGTTTTCATACATGGATCCCATCTCGGATTTCATGGCCTCTAACCACTTCTCGGAATCCGGGCCCATCATCGCTTCTCCATAGCTCGTAGGTTCATCGTTGTCTAACAACATGACCTCTAAGACAGGGTTGCCGTACCACTCAGGAGCAGTACGCGTCCTTGTCGACCTACGAGGTTCGATAGCAACTTGATCCAAAGCTTCATGATCACCATCATTAACTTCCTCTTTAGCTGTTGTAGGCTCTACAGAAACATCTTTCTGCGCTGCGCTACTTTCAGGTTGAAGTAAAGGTTCAACAACCTCATCAAGTTCTATCTTCCTCCCACTCAATTCTTTCGAGAGAAACTCTTTCTCAAGAAATGTTCCGTTTTTAGCGACAAGCACTTTGCCTTCGGATCTGAGGTAGAAGGTATACCCAACTGTCTCTTTTGGGTATCCTATGAAGACGCATTTTTCCGCTTTGGGTTCCAGCTTTACAGGCTGAAGCTTTTTTACATAAGCATCACATCCCCAAACTTTAAGAAACGACAGCTTTGGCTTCTTGCCAAACCAAAGTTCATATGGCGTCGTCTCAACGGATTTCGATGGTGCCCTATTTAAAGTGAATGCAACTGTCTCTAATGCATAACCCCAAAACGATAGTGGCAAATCGGCAAGAGACATCATAGATCGCACCATATCCAATAAGGTTCGATTACGACGTTCGGACACACCATTACGCTGTGGTGTTCCAGGCGGTGTCAGTTGTGAAACAATTCCACATTGTCTTAAGTGACTGCCAAACTCATAACTCAGATATTCTCCTCCTCGATCAGATCGTAGGAATTTAATCTTCTTGTTACGATGATTCTCAACTTCACTCTGAAATTGTTTGAACTTTTCAAATGTTTCAGACTTGTGTTTCATTAAGTAAATATACCCATATCTACTTAAGTCATCAGTGAAGGTGAGAAAGTAACGATAACCACCGCGCGCCTCAATACTCATCGGACCGCACACATCAGTATGTATGATTTCCAACAAGTCACTTGCCCGTTCCATTGTTCCAGAGAACGGCGTTTTAGTCATCTTGCCCATGAGGCATGGCTCACATGTGTCAAGTGATTCAAAATCAAGTGACTCCAAAAGTCCATCAGCATGGAGCTTCCTCATGCGTTTTACGCCAATATGACCTAAACGGCAGTGCCACAAGGAAGTGGTATTATCATTATCAATTCTACATCTTTTGGCATCAATGTTATGAACATGTGTATTATTACTATCGAGATTCAATAAGAATAAACCCCTCACATTGGGTGCATGACCATAAAAGATATTACTCATATAAATAGAACAACCATTATTCTCTGATTTAAATGAGTAACCGTCTCGCAATAAACAAGATCCAGATATAATGTTCATGCTTAACGCAGGCACCAAATAACATTTATTCAGGTTCATCACTAATCCCGATGGTAATCGAAGAGCGAGCGTGCCGACGGCGATCACATCAACCTTGGAACCATTTCCCACGCGCATCGTCACTTCGTCCTTTGCCAGCCTCCATCTATTCCGCAGTTCCTGTTTTGAGTTGCAAATATGAGCAACCGCACCGGTATCAAATACCCAGGCACTACAACGAGAGTTGGTAAGGTACACATCAATAACATGTATATCATATATACCTTGTTTGTTGTTGGCCGTCAGCCAAATACTTGGGGCAGTTCCGCTTCCAGTGTCCAGTTCCCTTGCAATGAAAGCACACAGTTTCTGGTTTGGGTCCAGCCTTGGGTTTCTTCACGAGAGGAGCAACTGCTTTGCCACTCTTCTTGGAGTTACCCTTCTTACCCTTGCCATTTTTCTTGAAACTAGTGGTTTTATTGACCATCAACACTTGATGCTCCTTCTGAATTTCAGACTCAGCGGCTTTCAGCATCGCAAACAGCTCGGCGACTGACTTGTTCATCCCGTGCATGTTATAGTTCAACACGAAGCTCTTGTAGCTAGGTGGCAATGATTGAAGAACTCTGTCAGTGATAGCCTCTGGCGGAAGGGGCATCCCCAATTCAGCCAGACGGGTGGAGTACCTAGACATTCTGAGTACGTGATCACTGATAGACCCGTTCTCCTCCATCTTGCAAGCATAGAATTTATCGGAGATCTCATATCTCTCGATCCGGGCATTCTTCTGAAAGATAAACTTGAACTCCTGGAACATCTCATATGCTCCATGACGTTCAAAACGTCTTTGAAGTCCCGGTTCTAAGCCATACAATAATGCACATTGAACCATTGAGTAATCTTCAGAACGAGCCTGCCAGGCGTTCACAACGTCTAGAGACTCAACTGGAGCGGGTGGATCACCAAGCGGTGCATCAAGGACATAAGCCTTCTGGGAAGCCGTAAGGATAATCCTTAGATTACGGGCCCAGTCCACAAAGTTACTTCCATCATCTTTCAATTTAGCTTTCTCTAGGAACACATTAAAATTCAGGGGTGCTACTGCGCGAGCCATGATCTACAACATAAATATTGCAAAGACAACTTAGACTATTGTTCAAGATAATGAGTTTAGTTAATCATATTTACTTAAAAACTCCCACTCAAATTGACATCCCTCCGGTCATTCGAGTGTAACATGATCCAAATCCACCAACTCAAGTCCGATCATCACGTGAGTTGAGGTGGTTTCAATGGTGAACATCTTCATGTTGATCATATCTACTATATGACTCATGTTCGACCTTTCGGTCTCTTGTGTTCCGAGGCCATGTCTGTACATGCTAGGCTCGTCAAGTTTAACCCGAGTGTTCCGCACGTGCAACATGGCTTACACCCGTTGTATGTGAACGTAGAGTCTATCACACCCGATCATCACGGCGTGTCTCGAAACGACGAACTTTCGCAACGGTGCACACTCGGGGAGAACACAATTTATCTTGAAATTTAAGTGAGGGATCACCTTATAATGCTACCGTCGTCCTAAGCAAAATAAGATGCATAAAAGGATTAACATCACATGCAAATCATAAGTGACATGATATGGCCATGAACTTGTGCTTTTGATCTCCATCTTCAAAGCACCGGCATGATCTCCATTGTCACCGGCATGACACCATGATCTCCATCATCTTGATCTCCATCAACGTGTCGCCATGAGGTTGTCGCGCCGACTGTTGCTTCCACGACTATTGCTAACGTTTAGCGATAAAGTAAAGCATTACATAGCGCTTAATGATTGACACGCAGGTCATACAATAATTAAAGACAACTCTATGGCTCCTGCCAGTTGCCGTACTCATCGACATGCAAGTCGTGAAATTCTATACAACACATGATCATCTCATACATCACATATATCTCATCATGTAATTGGCCATATCACATCACAACATACCCTGCAAAAACAAGTTAGACGCCCTCTAATTGTTGTTGCAAGTTTTACGTGGCTGCTACGGGTTTGCAAGAACCGTTCTTACCTACGCAAAACCACAACGTGGTGTAGTGATTGCTTTTTGATCTTCTAAAAGAACCCTCTTCATTGAAATCGATTCAACTAAAGTGAGAGAGACAGACACCCGCTAGCCATCTTTATGCAACAAAGTTACATGTCAGTTGAAGGAACCGGTCTCTCGTAAGCGTACGAGTAATGTTGGTCCGGGCCGCTTCATCTCACAATACCACCGAATCAAGTATCAACTAGTAACGGCAAGCAATATGTATACACCCACGCCCACAACTCATTTGTGTTCTACTCGAGATCTCATCTACGCATAGACCTAGCTCAGATGCCACTATTGGGGAACGTTGCATGGGAAACAAAAAATTTCCTACGCACACACAAGATCTATCCATGGTGATGAGCATCTACGAGAGGGAGAGTGAATCTACATACCCTTGTAGATCGCTAAGCGGAAGCGTTAAGAAACGCGGTTGATGTAGTCGAACGTCTCCGCGATCCAAATCGCAAGTCGTCCCTCGATCCGATCACGAACTAGTGCCGAACGGACAGCACCTCCGCGTTCAACACACGTACGGCTTGATGACGCCTTCACCTCCTCGATCCAGTGGGCGATGGTGAAGTAGTAGATGAGTTCCGGCAGCACGACGGCATGGTGATGGTGGTGAGGAACAATCTCTGCAGGGCTTCGCCAAGCACTACGGAGATTATGACGGGAGAACTAGAGGGTTAGGGTTGCCGACACACGGCTTGGGAAATCTTAATGTGTCCCGTGTGCTAGCCCTGCCCCTCTATTTATATGTTGACCCTTGGGGTCTAAACTTCGAGTAAAAGCCTCCTCCAGGTCGGTTTTGCCCGCACAAGGTCGGTTTGGCCCGCAGGGAAAGAGTCCAACTCGGATCCCTGCAGTACCGCTCACGAGCGGTAGTACCGCTTGAGCGGTAGTACCGCTATCACACAAGCGGTAGTACCGCTTGCGCGGTAGTACTGCCTTACAACGGTAGTACCGCTTAAGGCAGTAGCAAAACTTCCTTTTGCACTTTCCAATACCTCGTGGGCTTTATCCCTTTGGCCCATATAAAGTGTTGCTGCACCCGGACACTTCGGTAAACACCCGGAACCCCTTCCGGTGAATTCCGGAACCCTTCCGAAGATCAAAATGTTGGAAATATGCTCTAGAGGCAATAATAAATTGGTTATTATTATATTTCCTTGTTCATGATAATCGTATATTATCCATGCTATAATTGTATTGATTGGAAACTCAAATACATGTGTGGGTACATAGACAACACTGTGTCCCTAGTAAGCCTCTAGTTGACTAGCTCGTTGATCAAAGATGGTTAAGGTTTCCTAGCCATTGACATGAGATGTCATTTGATAACGGGATCACATCATTAGGAGAATGATGTGATGGACAAGACCCAAACTATAAACGTAGCATATGATCGTGTGAGTTTATTGCTATTGTTTTCTGCATGTCAAGTATCTGTTCCTATGACCATGAGATCATGCAACTCCCTGACATCGGAGGAGTACCTTGTGTGTATCAAACGTCGCAACGTAACTGGGTGACTATAAAGGTGCTCTACAGGTATCTCCGAGGGTGTCTGTTGGGTTGGCATGGATCAAGACTGGGATTTGTTACTCCGTATGACGGAGAGGTATCTCAGGGCCCACTCGGTAATACAACATCACAATGAGCCTTGCAAGCAATGTGACTAAAGTGTTAGCCACGAGATCTTGTATTACGGAACGAGTAAAGAGACTTACCGGTAACGAGATTGAACTAGGTATAGAGATACCGACGATCGAATCTCGGGCAAGTAACATACCGAAGAACAAAGGGAACAGCATACGGGATTAACTGAATCCTTGACATAGAGGTTCGACCGATAAAGATCTTCGTAGAATATGTAGGAGCCAATATGGGCATCCAGGTCCCGCTATTGGTTATTGATCGTAGAGGTGTCTCGGTCATGTCTACATAGTTCTCGAACCCGCAGGGTCTACACACTTAACGTTTGGTGACGATTAGTATAGTTGAGTTATTTTGTTGGTGACCGAAGGTTGTTCGGAGTCCCGGATAAGATCCCGGACATGACGAGGATCTCCGGAAGAGTCCGAAGGTAAAGATTGATATATGTGATAATAGTGTTTTGATCTCCGGAAGGGTTCCAGAATTCACCGGAAGGGGTTCCGGATGTTTACTGAAGTGTTCGGGTGCGGCAACACTTTATATGAGCCAAAGGGGTAAAGCCCACGAGGTATTGGAAAGTGCAAAAGGAAGTTTTGCTGCTGCCTTTAGCGGTACTACCGCTGGTAAGGCAGTACTACCACGTAAGCGGTACTACCGCTTGTTGGAAGCGGTACTACCGCTCGTGAGTGGTACTACCGCTTGTGCGCGGTACTGCAGGGATCCGAGTTGGACTCTTTCCCTGCGGGCCAAACCGACCTTGTGCGGGCAAAACCGACCTGGAGGAGGCTTTTACTCCAAGTTTAGACCCCAAGGCTCAACATATAAATAGAGGGGCAAGGCTAGCACACGGGAGAGATTAAGATTTCCCAAGCCGTGTGTCGGCAACCCTAACCCTCTAGTTCTCCCGTCATAATCTCCGTAGTGCTTGGCGAAGCCCTGCAGAGATTGTTCCTCACCACCATCACCACGCCGTCGTGCTGTCGGAACTCATCTACTACTTCACCATCGCTCGCTGGATCGAGGAGGTGAAGGCGTCATCAAGCCGTACGTGTGTTGAACGCGGAGGTGCCGTCCGTTCGGCACTAGTTCGTGATCGGATCGAGGGACGTCTTGCGATTTGGATCGCGGAGATGTTCGACTACATCAACCGCGTTTCTTAACGCTTCCGCTTAGCGATCTACAAGGGTATGTAGATTCACTCTCCCTCTCGTAGATGCTCATCACCATGGATAGATCTTGTGTGTGCGTAGGAAATTTTTTGTTTCCCATGCAACGTTCCCCAACACAAAACACTATTATCACATATATAAATCTTTACCTCCGGACTCTTCCGGAGATCCTCGTCATGTCCGGGATCTTATCCGGGACTCTGAACAACCTTCGGTCACCAACAAAATAACTCAATTATACTAATCGTCACCAAACGTTAAGTGTGTAGACCCTGCGGGTTCGAGAACTATGCAGACATGACCGAGACACCTCTACGATCAATAACCAATAGCGGGACCTGGATGCCCATATTGGCTCCTACATATTCTACGAAGATCTTTATCGGTCGAACCTCTATGTCAAGGATTCAGTTAATCCCGTATGTTGTTCCCTTTGTTCTTCGGTATGTTACTTGCCCGAGATTTGATCGTCGGTATCTCTATACCTAGTTCAATCTCGTTACCGGCAAGTCTCTTTACTCGTTCCGTAATACAAGATCATGTGGCTAACTCTTTAGTCACTTTGCTTGCAAGGCTCATTGTGATGTTGTATTACCGAGTGGGCCCTGAGATACCTCTCCGTCACACGGAGTAACAAATCCCAGTCTTGATCCATGCCAACCCAACAGACACCCTCGGAGATACCTGTAGAGCATCTTTATAGTCACCCAGTTACGTTGCGACGTTTGATACACACAAGGTACTCCTCCGATGTCAGGGAGTTGCATGATCTCATGGTCATAGGAACAGATACTTGACATGCAGAAAACAATAGCAATAAACTGACACGATCATATGCTACGTTTGTAGTTTTGGTCTTGGCCATCACATCATTCTCCTAATGATGTGATCCCGTTATCAAATGACATCTCATGTCCATGGCTAGGAAACCTTCACCATCTTTTGATCAACGAGCTAGTCAACTAGAGGCTTACTAGGGACACAGTGTTGTCTATGTACCCACACATGTATTTGAGTTTCCAATCAATACAATTATAGCATGGATAATAAACGATTATCATGAACAAGGAAATATAATAATAACCAATTTATTATTGCCTCTAGGGCATATTTCCAACACCGCTTTCATAAGGATAAGGGAATCATCAGTAAAAAGTAAATGTGAAACTGATGGTGCATTTCTGCAAACCCTGACACCTTCAATGCCACAAACCTCCTCTCTATGAGCCAGAAGACTAGAAAGCCCTTCTGCACAAATCAAAAACAGATATGGAGATAGGGGGTCTCCCTGTCGGAGTCCCCTTCCAGGAATAAAAGAATCCGTTTCTTGATTATTGAATCTGACCTTATATTTAACTGATTGGACACATGCCATCAACAGATTTACAAACTCTACATGAAAGCCCAAGCGTGTCATCATTTTGCTCAAAAAGTTTCATTCAACCCTATCATAGGCCTTGTGCATATCCAGTTTAACTGCGCAATAGCCCCACTTGCCCTTCTTCTTACTTTTTATTGTATGTATACTCTCATAAGCCAACAAAATGTTATCCGTAATGAGTCGACCCAGTACAAAGGCACTCTGTATCGGAGAGATAATATCATCTAGAATAGATTTTAACCGTAGGGCTATCATTTTGGAGATTACCTTGTATAAAACATTACACAAGCTAATGGGCCTGTACTGAGTGATAAGCTCCGGAGATTCTACCTTTGGTATAAGAACAATTACCGTGTCATTCCAACCCTCTGGAATTACCTTATGATTTATTGCTTCAAGAACCTCTGAAGTGAGAGAATCCCCCAAGATGTGCCAGCATTTCTTGAAGAAGATAGCGTGCAGCCCATCCGAACCTGGTGCTTTCATATCTCCAATTGAGAAAAGATCCCTTTTCACCTCCTCTGATGAGTAAGGCTTCAGTAATTGTTCATTCATTTCGTGTGAAACTTTAGGTACCACCTTATTCATGAGATCCGGATCCGGTTCATCAATCTCCGTTGCAAACAGGCCCGCAAAGTACTGAGAAACATGTGGATTTAACATAGTATTACCTTCCAGCCAACCACCATTGTCTCCCCTCAATTTTTTGATCATATTTCTCTTCCGCCTTGCTGAAGCAAAATTCTGAAAATATTTAGTGTTCTTGTCACCATACTGTAGCCAGTCAACCCGGCTCCTTTGAGCAAAATGAATTTCCTCCTGTTCCAATAATCATTCTATCTCCTTGGCTAATTCTTTTTCCCTAAGAACATTTTCATCATTCATGGGCCCACTAACAGCTTTTTCCATCTCTCTCTGAGCTGCACGAATTCTTTTTTTTTGTATGTTGCAGCACCGAGCGATCCCACTTGTGCAAATGGTCATGGACAATAGCAAGTTTCCCGGCAAGACTTCTATTTGAATTCTGGGCTCCCGCCATCTCCCAGGCCTCCTGTACCACCTGTCGAAAGTGGGCTTCTTTCAGCCACTTCGCCTCAAACCTCAACACTGCCGGCCCCATCTTGGATTGTCGTTAGGAAACAAAATCAGGTCATGTGACCCATACAAAAAATCAAGACGGTCATGTGACCGGCGCTTGAGCTGCGAGCGAGTGTAGGAGTAGTTTGATTTTTCATTTTAAAATTTCTGTTTTTAATGGATGTGCGCACATGCATCGTGCATGTTACTTCCAAGCCGGGATAGTGAGGTGCCAAATGGAACGGATACTACTTGCGTTGGGACTTGGGAGTGATCCGGCTTGGATGCATAGAAAATCCTCCGTTTGCTGTTCGTGTGGATGCGTTGAGGCTGGTTACAATGGGAGTAACTTAGAGCATCTACAGTCAGTCGCCCCAAACCCGTCACATACATCCAGACGGGCCGCCCGGTCATTGATCGGTCACGAAATTTTGACCCAGACGAACGCCTCAAACGGGCCTCGAACGCCCGGGTTGACCGGCACCCCTCATATCCAGCCCAAATATGAGACGGATATGGGGTGCTCGGACGCGCCGGGCGCGTCCGCCACGTCGGACCCGACAGCCCGACCCCACCGTAAATTGACCTACCGGATCCATTTGCTCTCTCCTCTCTTCTTCCTCCTCTTCGACGTCCGTCTCGCCGCTCCACTGCCGCGCACGCCCCGCAGCCGTTCCTAGCCTCTGTGCCGCCACCTCCGGCAGAGCAGACCTCTCTCCCGTCCTCGCCGCTAGGGACGTCTTCGCCGGCCCGGAACCCAACGTGGTCCGTCCGGCAACTCTCTGGCTCCGCCTTGCGCTCTATGTGTTCGATACATTGTCTGACCGAATTTTTGTGATCTTTTTAGGGAAAACGATGAATTCGGATGCTTCGTCTGACGAGGAGTATGGACTGACGGAGCTTGATCAAATGATTGAAGATGAGTTCTTCGATTCCTCGGATCCGGACGAAGAAGTGGACATGATCATGCTCATGAGCATTCAAAGGGAAATGGACCGGCAGGTGGAGCATATTCTCAACTTCAAGGGCTCAATCAAATGGAGAAGAGTGATCAATCAGGATAGGGTGTCCGGAGCACGGCTATTGCAGAAGGACTACTTTGCTCCGAGACCAACTTTCTCGAATGATCCATGGTTTCGTCGTCGTTTTCGCATGCAGAAACCATTGTTTTTGCTCATTGTGGAGGGAGTGGAGGCACACGATGACTACTTCAAGCTCACAAGGGATTGCTGCGGCCAAGTTTCTTTTTGTGCTAAGCAGAAGTGCACGGTTGCTATAAGGATGCTTGCAACTGGTACTGCCGCAGATGCCGTTGGTGAGATGGTTAGGATGGGGGAGAGCACATGCCTGAAGACTACCGTCAAGTTTTCCCGCGCTGTGGTGCAGGTGTTTGGAGCAGAGTATCTGAGAGAACCAAATGTGCAGGACACAAAAAGGTTGTTGGCTATTGGAGAGGCCAGAGGGTTTCCAGGAATGCTCGGATCAATTGATTGCATGCATTGGCAATAGAAGAACTACTCCAAAGGTTTGCGGGGAATGTATCAAGGTCACACCAAAGAGGTCACCATCATACTTGAAGCGGTGGCATCACATGACTTATGGATTTGGCATACTTTTTTTGGAATGCCGGGATCTCACAACGATATCAACGTGCTTCAACGATCTCCGGTGTTCAGAAGGCTTTGTAATGGGGAATCGCCGTCATGCAACTACACCGTCAACGGCCGTGACTACAACATGGGATACTATCTTGCCGATGGCATCTATCCTCAGTGGGCGGCATTTGTGAAGACCATACCTGAACCACAGGGAAGGAAACAAAAGCACTTTGCAACAATGCAGGAAGCAGCTAGGAAGGATGTGGAGAGGGCATTCGGAGTGCTTCAAGCTCGTTGGGGAATTGTTCGTGGAGCTGCAATGATGTGGGAATCGGAAACTTTGTGGCAGCTCATGACATGTTGTGTTATTTTGCACAATATGATTGTCGAGGATGAGGGTGATGGTGTTTCCCAAACCAATGATTTTGAAGCGCCTGGAGAACAAGTTCAAATCCTGGAAGATCAAGATGCAGCTCAGCTTATGAACTTTCTTCAGATGCATCAGAATCTTTGAGATCATCACGCGCACGCGCAACTGCTCAATGATCTTATGGAGCATATGTGGACCCACAATGGAAACCAAAGAGATGATGTTTGAGTTGTGCACTTAAAATAAATTTTATGTAAACACTATTTATTTTCGGCACCAACATTTGTTATTTACGTGCGACATTGGCGTGTATGATCGACGTGCATGGATTTGCATGTAAAATCCGGCCCCCTATATGCCCGCGGGCGCGTCCGGGCACGTCCGCGGACAGCGCCCGCCGGCCCCTCATATCTTGTGCCCAACATCCACATATCTCAAATTTGGACTCTCAAATCCATGCAAATCCATGCACGTCGATCATACACGCTAATGTCGCACGTAAATAACAAATGTTGGTGCCGAAAATAAATAGTGTTTACATAAAAATTTATTTAAGTGCACAACTCAAACATCATCTCTTTGGTTTGCATTGTGGGTCCACATATGCTCCACAAGATCATTGAGCAGTTGCGCGTGCACGTGATGATCTCGAAGATTCTGATGCATCTGAATAAAGTTCATAAGCTGAGTTGCATCTTGATCTTCCGGGATTTGAACTTGTTCTCCAAGCACTTCAAAATCATTCTTTTGGGAAACATCATCACCCTCATCCTCGACAATCATATTGTGCAAAATAACATAGCATGTCATGAGCTGCCACAAAGTTTCGATTCCCACATCATTGCAGCTCCACGAACAATTCCCCAACGAGCTTGAAGCACTCCGAATGCCCTCTCCACATCCTTCCTAGATGCTTCCTGCATTGTTGCAAAGTGCTTTTGTTTCCTGCCCTGTGGTTTGGATATGGTCTTCACAAACGCCGCCCAATAGGATAGATGCCATCGGCAAGATAGTATCCCATGACGTAGTCACGGCCGTTGACGGTGTAGTTGCACGACGGCGATTCCCCATTACAAAGCCTTCTGAACACCGGAGATCGTTGAAGCACGTTGATGTCATTGTGAGATCCTGGCATTCCAAAGAAAGCATACCAAATCCATAAATCATGTGATGCCACCGCTTCAAGTATGATGGTGGCCGCTGCTACTTGTAGTCTGCATTGGTATTTCCCCGAAGAGGAGAGGATGATGCAGTACAGTAGAGATAAGTATTTCCCTCAGTTAAGAACCAAGGTTATCAATCTTGTAGGAGAACCAAGCAAAATTCCGTTAAGCGCACCTGCACACACAAGAGCAAACACTTGCTCCCAACGCAAATAAGAGTGTTGTCAATCCTCTTAGCGGTTACTTGCAAGGATCAAATCTTATCGAGGTAAATAGATAAACTAAAATACTAATTAAAATAAAAGTAAATAAATTGCAACAAGGTATTTTTAGGTTTTTAATATGATAAAGACAGACCCGGGGGCCATAGTTTCACTAGAGGCTTCTCTCTCGAGCACAGAAACATACGGTGGGTAAACAAATTACTGTTGGGTAATTGCTAGAAAAGCAAATAATTATGACGGATTCATGGCAATGATCATGTATATAGGCATCACGTCCGAGACAAGTAGACCGACTGCTGCCTGCATCTACTACTATTACTCCACTCATCGACCGCTATCCAGCATGCATCTAGAGTATTAAGTTAATAAAAACAGAGTAACGTCTTAAGCAAGATGACATGATGTAGAGAAGCAAATTCAAGCAATATGAATAAACCCCATCTTTTTATCCTTAATGGCAACAATACAAATACGTGTCATGTCCCCTTCAGTCACTGGGATTGAGCACCGCAAGATTGAACCCATCACAAAGCACCTCTCCCATTGCAAGATAAATCAATCTAATAGGCCAAACCAAATCGATAGATCGGAGAGAAATACAAAGCTATAACAATCATGCATAAAAGAGTTCAGAGAAGACTCAAATATTTCTCATGAATAATCTGATCATAAACTCACAATTCATCGGATCCCAACAAACACACCGCAAAAGAAGATTACATCGGATAGAACTCCAAGAACATCAAGGAGAACATTGTATTGAAGATCAAAGAGAGAGAAGAAGCCATCTAGCTACTAGCTATGGACCCGTAGGTCTGTGGTAAACTACTCACACATCATCGGAAGGGCAGCAAGGTTGATGTAGAAGCCCTCCGCGATCGATTCCCCCTCCGGCAGAGTACCGGAAAAGGCCTCCAGATGGGATCGCGGAAGAACAGAGGCTTGCGGCAGCGGAAAGGTTTTTTCTTCTGGCTCTCTGTTGGTTTCTCAATATTTGTGAATTTATAGAAGTGGAATTAGGTCAAACGAAGTCACGTGGGCCCCACAAGGCAAGACGGCGCCCCCCTGGGCGCGCCCTGTTGCCTTGTGAAGCCTCCGTGAGGCTTCTGGCCTCCTCCCGAAGCTTCCAAGGTTTCTTTTGTCCAGAAAAAAATCTCCAAAAAATTTTGTGGCATTTGGACCTCATTTGGTATTGTTTCTCTGAAAGCCAAAAACAAGCAGAAAACAGCAACTGGCACTGGGCACTAGGTTAATAGGTTAGTCCCAAAAAATGATATAAAATAGCATATTATTGCATATAAAAACATCCAAGATTGATACTATAATAGCATGGAACAATCAAAAATTATAGATACGTTGGAGACGTATCAAGCATCCCCAAGCTTAATTCCTGCTCGTCCTCGAGTAGGTAAATGATAAAAACAGAATTTTTGATGTGGAATGCTACCTATCATGTTTCATCATGTAATCTTTCTCTTACGGTATGAATAATAAGATCCAAATGATTCAAAGAAATAGTCTATAATTTGATATAAAGACATCAATACTCAGGCATACTAGCAAACAATAATGCTTTTCAAAATAAAAATGCTAAAGAATGTTATCCCTACAAATTCATATAATCCTGTCATGCTCCATCTTCTTCACACAAAGTATTTATCATGCACTACCCAAATGACAAGCCGAGCAATTGGTTCATACTTTTTAACGCGCTTCAGTTTTTCAACTCCCACTCAATACATGAGCGCAAGCCATGGGTATAGCACTATGGGTGGAATAGAGTATGGTGGTAGAGATAAATAGGAGAAGTCAAAAATGGAGAAAGTCTCACATCGACGAGGCTAATCAACGGGCTATGGAGATGCCTATCAATTGATGTCAATGCAAGGAGTAGGGATTGCCATGCAACGGATGCACTAAGAGCTATAAGTGTATGAAAGCTCAACATGAAAACTAAGTGGGTGTGCATCCAACTTGCTTGCTCATGAAGACCTCGGGCATTTGAGGAAGCCCGTCATCGGAATATACAAGCCAAGTTCTATAATGAAAAATTCCCACTAGTATATGAAAGTGACAAAATAGGAGACTCTCTATATGAAAAACATGGTGCTACTCTGAAGCATAAGTGTGGAAAAAGGATAGTAACATTGCCCCTTCTCTCTTTTCTCTTTTTTTTTTCATGGCTCTTTTTCGCCTTTTTTTTAGAACGGTCTCATGGACCTCATCCCCACTTTTTCGAGGACTCATTAGTCTCCACCATTCTTACCTCACTGGGACAATGCTCTAATAATGATGATCATCACACCTCTATTTACTTACAACTCAGCATTACAACTCGATACTAGAACAAGAATATGACTCTATATGAATGCCTCTGGCAGTGTACCAGGATGTGCAATGATGCTAGCGTAACATGTATAAAAATGATGAATGGTGGCTGAGCCACAAATACTATATCAGCTATATGATCATGCAAAGCAATATGACAATGATGATGTATGTCATAAAAACGGAACGGTGAAAGTTGCATGGCAATATATCTCGGAATGGCTACGGAAATGCCATGATAGGTAGGTATGGTGGCTGTTTTGAGGAAGATATAAGGAGGCTTATGTGTGATAGAGCGTATCATATCACGGGGTTTGGATGCACCGGCGAAGTTTGCACCAACTCTCGATGTGAGAAAGGGCAATGCACGGTACCGAAGAGGCTAGCAAATTGCGGAAGGGTGAGAGTGCGTATAATCCATGGAATCACATACTTATTGCGAAAGTTTATTAGCCCTCGAAGCAAAGTACTACTACGCATGCCCCTAGAGCGATAGATTGGTAGGACAAGGTCCATCGCTCGTCCCCGATCGCCACTCATAAGGTAGACAATCAATAATAAATTATGCTCCAACTTCTTAGCATAACGACAGATCATACGTGCATGCTTCGGGAATCACAAACCTTAACACAATTATTCTTACTAAACCACAATCATCTACTAGTACCTCCCCCATATTACCATCTTAATATCGCAAAACTATTGCAAGGAATCAAATTTATCATATTCAGTGATCTACATGAAAGTTTTTATTATATCCCTCTTGAATACCTATCATATCAGGACCAAATTCATAACCCGTGCATATTACCATTGCTATTATGAGACTCTCAAAAAGATATAAGTGAAGCATGAGAGTGCAACTATTTCTTTAAAATATAACCACCGCCGTGCTCTAAAAGATATAAGTGAAGCACTAGAGCAACTGCCTAGCTCAAAAGATATAAGTGAAGCACATAGAGTATTCTAACAAATCACGAATAATGTGTATCCCTCTCAAAAAGGTGTGTTCAGCAAAGATGATTGTGACAAACTAGAAAGCAAATAAAAGCAAACAAACTATATCACAAGACGCTCCAAGTAAAACACATATCATGTGATGAATAACAATATAGCTCCAAGTGAGTTACCGATAGATTGTAGACGAAAGAGGGGATGCCTTCCGGGGCATCCCCAAGCTTAGACGCTTGAGTCTTCCTTGAATATTACCTTGGGGTGACTTGGGCATCCCCAAGCTTAGGCTCTTGCCGCTCCTTATTCCTTTATCCATCGTAGTCTCACCCAAAACTTGAAAAGTTCAGCACACAAAACTCAACAGAAACCTCGTGAGATCCGTTAGTATAACAAACAAATCTTAAACTTTAGGTACTGTAGTAAATTGATTCATATTTAATATTGGCATAATTCTACTGTACTCCAACTTCTCCATGACTCATACCCCCCGATACGATTCATAGATTCATCAAAATAAGCAAACTATGCAACAAAAACAGAATCTATCTAAAACAGAACTGTCTGTAAAGATCTATTTAACAGCCATACTTCTGTAACTCCAAAAATTCTTAAAAATTAGGACAACGTAAAAAATTCATATACCAATACTGTGTACAAATTTCAGATTTTTCTAACGCTCCAGTACAGAATTAAAATTCCAGCACTGGACACAAAACTTTATGTTTTCCAAACAGCATCAATTATACTATCATCCAAATCATCCCAAAGGCATTACTTGGCACAGACACTAATTAAAACATAAAAACACAATCATAACAGAAGCTATAATCAAGCAAACACACAAAAACAGAAGGTAAAAGCAAAAATTTATTTTATTCATTGGGTTGCCTCCCAACAAGCGCTATTGTTTTATGCCCCTGGCTAGGCATAATGCATAGTTTCAAGTGTTCTCATCCTTCAAGTTAATTCCATAAGTGGCCCTCATAATGGATTCATAAGGTTCTTTAATTCTTTTTCTAGAGAAGTGTTCCATCCCTTTCTTTAGTGGAAATTGAAATCTTATGTTACCTTCTTTCATATCAATAATAGCACCAATAGTTCGAAGAAAAGGCATACCAAGTTTTATGGGGCAAGAAGGATTGCATTCAATATCAAGAACAATAAAGTCCACAGGTACATAATTTCTATTTGCAAGAATAAGCACATCATTTATTCTACCCAATGGCTTTTTAATAGTGGAATCCGCAAGATGCAAATTAAGGGAACAAGGATCCATGTCGGTGAGACCTAGCACATCACACAAAGACTTTGGTATAGTGGAAGCGCTAGCACCAAGATCACAAAGAGCATTCCATTCATAATCTTTAATTTTTACTTTAATAGTAGGTTCCCATTCATCTTGTAATTTTCTAAGAATTGATACTTCCAACTCAAGTTTTTCTTCATGTGCTTTCATCATGGCTTCTACAATATGTTTAGTGAAAGCTTTATTTTGTTCATATGCATTTGGTGAATTAATCATGGATTGCAACAAGGAAATACACTCAATTAAAGAATAACTATCATAATTAAAGTCCTTGTAATCCAAAGTAGTGGGTGCATTACTATTTAAAGTTTTGACCTCTCCAAACCCACTTTTTTCATTTTTATGATCAAGATTGTCACCATCGAAACAAGTGGGACTCCTTCTATCTAAAGTTGACTCTTCTTCAGTCCCTTTTTCATCAAGTTTTATGTTACTAAATAATGATTCAATAGGAGTGACACCAATCATTTGAATATCTTCATCATTACTACGATAGAAACCGGGTGGAATCGCTTTTTCCAGAAATTCTCGCTTAGCTCTCAACCTAACGGTCCTTTCTTTACTTTCATTAATGGAGATATAGATAGCTTTAATAGACTAATTTATATCATTCTTGGATGGCAAAATTTTAATTTTAAGATTTTCCACATCATGAGCAATTCTATCCATGTTCCTAGCCAATTCATCAACTCTATTCAATTTTTCTTCTATCATAGCATTAAAATTCTTTTTCAAACTAATAAATTCTTTAATATTACTTTCAATATCAGAGGGCATCCTACTATTATTATTATTATAAGAATTACCATCAGGATTGCCATAATTATTATAGGAATTTTCGGGAAACGGTCTAGCATTGAAATTACCCCTATAAGCATTGTTGTTGAAATTATTTCTAGAGACAAAATTCACATCAGTAGCATCATTATTTTGCTCAATCAAAGTAGACAATGGCACACCATTTGGATCAATATGAGCATTTTTACTAGCAACCAATTTCAATAGAGCATCCTTCTTATCACTCAAAGTATTAATTTCTTCAACAGAATTTACCTTCTTACCAGTTGGAGTTCGTTCAGTGTGCCATTGAGAATAATTTGCCATAATATTATCAAGAAGTTTTCAGCTTCTCCCAATGTAATTTCCATAAAAGTACCACATGCGGCAGAGTCGAGCAAATTTCTAGAGACAAAGTTTAGTCCCACATAAATTTTTTGTATGATCATCCATAAATTCAAACCATGAGTTGGGCAATTTCTTATCATTAATTTCATTCTCTCCCAAGATTGTGCAACATGTTCATGCTCAAGTTGCTTAAAATTCATAATTTGATTTCTTAAAGAAATAATCTTAGCGGGAGGAAA
Organism: Elymus sibiricus; assembly: GCA_039707655.1. Lineage (NCBI taxonomy): Eukaryota > Viridiplantae > Streptophyta > Magnoliopsida > Poales > Poaceae > Elymus > Elymus sibiricus. The sequence continues at coordinate 112,602,994 of CM077670.1, forward strand.
ATACTTGGTAATGAAAGCATCCTTACACTTATCCCATGAATCAATACTATTTCTAGGCAAGGATGAAAACCAAGTTTTAGCACGATCTCGTAGTGAGAACGGAAATAATTTTAATTTGACAATATCATTTTCCACATCTTTCTTCTTTTGCATATCACAAAGTTCAACGAAAGTATTTAGATGGGATGCAGCATCTTCATTAGGACTACCAGAAAATTGTTCTTTCATAACAAGATTAAGCAAGGCAGCATTAATGTCACACGACTCCGCACTAGTGGCGGGAGGAGCAATAGGAGCACTGATAAAATCATTATTGTTAGTATTGGAAAAGTCACACAATTTTGTATTCTCTTGAGAAATCGCGACAAAGCAAGCAAACTAGCAAACATAATGTTTTTGTGTTTTTGTAAAAAAAATTAGAAGTGGGGGAGATGAAAACGAGAGGCAAATGCAAATAAAAGGTAAATAAAGTAAATGCAAGTGAATGATAATTTGTGCAAAGGTACTTGGTAATTTTGATGATGTCTCCCCGGCAACGGCGCCAGAAATTCTTCCTGCTACTTGTAGTCTGCGTTGGTATTTCCCCGAAGAGGAGAGGATGATGCAGTACAGTAGTGATAAGTATTTCCCTCAGTTAAGAACCAAGGTTATTAATCCAGTAGGAGAACCAAGCAAAATTCTGTTAAGCGCACCTGCACACACAAGAGCAAACACTTGCACCCAACGCAAATAAGAGGGTTGTCAATCCTCTTAGCGGTTACTTGCAAGGATTAAATCTTATCGAGGTAAATAGATAAACTAAAATACTAATTAAAATAAAAGTAAATAAATTGCAGCAAGGTATTTTTAGGTTTTTAATATGACAAAGATAGACCCGAGGGCCATAGTTTTCACTAGAGGCTTCTCTCTCGAGCACAGAAACATACGGTGGCTAAACAAATTACTGTTGGGCAATTGATAGAAAAGCAAATAATTATGACAGATTCATGGCAATCATCATGTATATAGGCATCACATCCGAGACAAGTAGACTGACTCCTGCCTGCATCTACTACTATTACTCCACTCATCGACCGCTATCCAGCATGCATCTAGAGTATTAAGTTAATAAAAACAGAGTAACGCCTTAAGCAAGATGACATGATGTAGAGAAGCAAATTCAAGCAATATGAATAAACCCCATCTTTTTATCCTTAATGGCAACAATACAAATATGTGTCATGTCCCCTTCTGTCACTGGGATTGAGCACCGCAAGATTGAACCCATCACAAAGCACCTCTCCCATTGCAAGATAAATCAATCTAGTAGGCCAAACCAAATCGATAGATCGGAGAGAAATACAAAGCTATAACAATCATGCATAAAAGAGTTCAGAGAAGACTCAAATATTTCTCATGAATAATCTGATCATAAACTCACAATTCATCGGATCCCAACAAACACACCGCAAAAGAAGATTACATCTGATAGAACTCCAAGAAGATCAAGGAGAACATTGTATTGAAGATCAAAGAGAGAGAACAAGCCATCTAGCTACTAGCTATGGACCCGTAGGTCTGTGGTAAACTACTCACACATCATCGGAAGGGCAGCAAGGTTGATGTAGAAGCCCTCCGTGATCGATTCCCCCTCCGGCAGAGTACCGGAAAAGGCCTCCAGATGGGATCGCGGAAGAACAGAGGCTTGCGGCGGCGGAAAGGTTTTTTCTTCTAGCTCTCTGTTGGTTTCTCAATATTTGTGAATTTATAGAAGTGGAATTAGGTCAAACGGAGTCACGTGGGCCCCACAAGGCAACACGGCGCCCCCCTGGGCGCGCCCTGTTGCCTTGTGAATCCTCCGTGAGGCTTCTGGCCTCTTCCCGAAGCTTCCAAGGTTTCTTTTGTCCAGAAAAAAATCTCCAAAAAGTTTCGTGGTATTTGGACTTCATTTGGTACTGTTTCTCTGAAAAGCCAAAAATAAGCAGAAAACAGCAACTGGCACTGGGCACTAGGTTAATAGGTTAGTCCCAAAAAATGATATATAATTGCATATAAAAACATCTAAGATTGATACAATAATAGCATGGAACAATAAAAAATTATAGATACGTTGGAGACGTATCAGCCCCTTTGGTGTGACCTTGATACATTCCCCGCAAACCTTTGGGGTAGTTCTTCCATTGCCAATGCATGCAATCAATTGATCCGAGCATTCCTGGAAACCCTATGGCCTCTCCAATAGCCAACAACCTTTCTGTGTCCTGCACATTTGGTTCTCTTAGATACTCTGCTCCAAACACCTGCACCACAGCGCGGGCAAACTTGACGGTAGTCTTCAGGCATGTGCTCTCCCTCATCCTGACCATCTCACCAACGACATCTGTGGCAGTACCAAGTGCAAGCATCCTTATAGCAGCCGTGCACTTCTGCTTAGCACATAAAGAAAGTTGGCCGCAACAATCCCTTGTGATCTTGAAGTAGTCATCGTGTGCCTCCACTCCCTCCACAATGCGCAAAAATAATGGTTTTCGCATGCGAAAACACCAACGAAACCATGGATCATCCGGGAAAGTTGGTCTCAGAGCAAAGTAGTCCTTCTGCAATAGCCGTGCTCCGGACACCCTATCCCGATTGATCACTCTTCTCCGTTTGATTGAGCCCTTGAAGTTGAGAATATGCTCCACCTGCCGGTCCATTTCCTCTTGCATGCTCATGAGCATGATCATGTCCACTTCTTCATCCGAATCTGAGGAATCGAAGAACTCATCTTCAATCATTTGATCAAGCTCCGCCGATCCATACTCCTCATCCGACGAAGCATCATAATTCATCGTTTTCCCTAAAAATATCACAAAAAATCCGGTCAGAGAGTTGCCGGGCGTACCGCGTTGGGGTCGGGCCAGGGAAGACGTCCCCGGCGGCGAGGACGGGAGAGAGGACTGCTCTGCTGGAGATGGCGACGCAGAGGCTAGGAACGGCTGTGGGGCGCGCGCGGTGGCGGAGCGGCGAGTTGGACGTCGAGGAGGAGGAAGAAGAGAGGAGACAACAAATGGATCCGGTAGGTCGATTTGGTGCAATTTGCGGTGGGGTCGGGCTGTCGGGTCCGACGCGGCGGACACGCCCGGGCGCCCCCATATCCGCCCTATATTTGGGCGGATATGAGGGGTGCCGGTCAGCCCGGGCGTTTGATGCCCGTTTGAGGCGCCCGTCTGGGTCAAAATTTTATGACCGGACAGTGACTGGGCGGCCCGCCCGGGCGTATGAGGCGGGTTTGGGGCGCCCGGCTGTAGATGCTCTTAGCTAGTAACATAACGCATGTCAATACAAGTTTTCTTATGTGGCAACTAGTTAATGAGAAGAGAGGTGTTTGTGGTAACATAATATGTCACCGTAACATAACGCAGCCCAAGGCAATATGAGCCTACATCCAGATAAATGAAGGCTTGCATGAGACCACGCATATGTTACTACCCACTACGAAGGGAGTAACAGTGGGAGTAACATAGACTAGTAGCATATGCATAGCGAAATTGCATTGGAGCACACGACGACGACACCCACTGTGATCTGCCCCATTCATTTGCCTCGGGTATACACTGCTATATTAGATAGACTATATTAGGAGATTATGAACCATGTGTCTCATATAATATAGGCTTGTATTCAATGTCCTTTTCGTACTAGTGTTGTCAGTGAGCACAGACCTCAACCACCAGCGCCCAACAACATAATCAATGCACCCACGCCGCTCCCTCCCTTCACGAAGCCATCTTCCCTTGGACGCCCATTCTCCCCCACCATCAACTGACACTGCTCATGGTCTTCTTCTCCTTTCTACTTTTCTGTTTCTTCTTTTCACTTCTAGTCTTCTCCTTCGACGACGTGAACGTGGGAAAAAAAAGCTAGAAGGAACAAGGAAGACTATGTCACCAATGAGGAACAACGCCGATGATGAATGAGGTAGCACTCCGAGCTTGCCGCGTCCCGTGTGGACACAACCAATGACATGACGTCTGCTCTAGCCGTTGACACCAAGTCTGGCGTCCCGCGACTAGCGAGAAATGCAGTTGCCATTCTAGCTTGTCGTGTATTGCGCGACATCGGCCAGCGACACCGCGTCTTCCCAGGTTGTCGGCACCATGGCCTTCGTTCCTGCAGCCAGCAGTATTGCATCCAAGCACGAAGCTGGTCGCTTCGTCCAAATGCGTGTACGTCGTCCGCGCCCCGGTTGTCCCTGTCGCCTTCGAGCTCGGCATGGACGTGCTCCGCCTAAGCACTGCCTGCAACAGTGGTACTACATCGAGGTCGTGGGCATCATGCTTGTGGCCGACATCCTTGATACGTCTCCAACGTATCTATAATTTTTGATTGTTCCATACTATTATAGTACCAATCTTGGATGTTTTATATGCAATTATATATCATTTTTTGGGACTAAGCTATTAACCTAGTGCCCAGTGCCAGTTGCTGTTTTCTGCTTGTTTTTGGTTTTTCAGGAAATCAGTACCAAATGAAGTCCAAATGCCACGAAACTTTGACGATTTTTTTCTGGACAAAAAAGACCCTGGAAGCTTTGGGTACACTGCCAGAGGCATTCATATAGAGTCATATTTGTTCTAGTTTCGAGTTGTAATTTTGAGTTGTAAGTAAATAGAAGTATGATGATCATCACTATTAGAGCATTGTCCAAGTGAGGAAAATAAATAAATAAATAAAGGCCAAAAAGAGCCCACGAAAAAAAGAGAAAGAAAAAAAATAAAAAAATAAAAAAAATGAGAGAAGGGGCAGTGTTACTATCTTTTTCCATACTTGTGCTTCAAGGTAGCACCATGTTTTTCATATAGAGAGTCTCCTATTTTGTCACTTTCATATACTAGTGGGAATTTTTCATTATAGAACTTGGCTTGTATATTCCGATGATGGGCTTCCTCAAATGCCCGAGGTCTTCATGAGCAAGCAAGTTGGATGCACGCCCACTTAGTTTTTCATGTTGAGCTTTCATACACTTATAGCTCGTAGTCCTACTCCTCGCATTGACATCAATTGATGGGCATCTCCATAGCCCGTTGATTAGCCTCGTTGATGTGAGACTATCTTCTTCTTTTTGACTTCCCCTTATTAATCTCTACCACCACATTCTATTCCACCCATAGTGCTATGTCCATGGCTTGCACTCATGTATTGCGTGGGGGTTGAAAAAGCTGAAGCGCGTTAAAAAGTATGAACCAATTGCTTGGCTAAAACCGGAGTTGTCCATGATAAATACTTTATGTTAAGAAGATAGAGCATGACAGGATTATATGATTTTGTAGGGATAACTTTCTTTAGCATTTTTATTTTGAAAGGCATGATTGTTTGTTAGTATACCTGAATATTGATGTCTTTATATCAAATTATAGACTATTGCTTTGAATCATTTGGATCTTAATATTCATACCGTAAAGAGATTACATGATGAAACAAGTTAGGTAGCATTCCACATCAAAAATTCTGTTTTTATCATTTACCTACTCGAGGACGAGCAGGAAATAAGCTTGGGGATGCTTGATACGTCTCCAACATATCTATAATTTTTGATTGTTCCATGCTATTATAGTATCAATCTTGGATGTTTTATATGCAATTATATATCATTTTTTGGGACTAACCTATTAACCTAGTGCCCAGTGCCAGTTACTGTTTTCTGCTTGTTTTTTGTTTTTCAGGAAATCAGTACCAAACGAAGTCCAAATGCCACAAAACTTTTTGACGATTTTTTTCTGGACAAAAGAGACCCTGGAAGCTTCGGGGGGAAGCCAGAAGCCTCACAAGGGCTTCACAAGGCAACAGGGCGCGGCCCCAGGGGGGCGCGCCCTGATACCTTGTGGGCCCCTCGTGGCTCCTTTTGACCTAATTCCACTTCTATAAATTCTCAAATATTCGGAAACCAACAGAGAGCCAGAAGAGAAAACCCTACCACCGCCGCAAGCCTCTGTTCTTCCGCGATCCCATCTGGAGGCCTTTTCCGGTACTCTGCTGGAGGGGGAATCAATCACGGAGGGCTTCTTCATCAACCTTGTTGCCCTTCCGATGATGTGTGAGTAGTTTACCACAGACCTACGGGTCCATAGCTAGTAGCTAGATGGCTTCTTCTCTCTCTTTGATCTTCAATACCATGTTTTCCTCGATGTTCTTGGAGTTCTATCCGATGTAATCTTCTTTTGCGGTGTGTTTGTTGGGATCCGATGAATTGTGAGTTTATGATCAGATTATTCATGAATATTATTTGAGTCTTCTCTGAACTCTTTTATGCATGATTGTTATAGATTTGTATTTCTCTCTGATCTATCCGTTTGGTTTGGCCAACTAGATTGATTTATCTTGCAATGGGAGAGGTGCTTTGTGATGGGTTCAATCTTGCGGTGCTCAATCCCAGTGACAGAAAGGGACATGACATGTATTTGTATTGTTGCCATTAAGGATAAAAAGATGGGGTTTAATCATATTGCTTGAGTTTACTTTGTCTACATCATGTCATCTTGCTTAAGGCGTTACTCTGTTTTATACTTAATACCCTAGATGCATGCTGGATAGCGATCGATGGGTGGAGTAATAGTAGTAGATGCAGGCAGGAGTCGGTCTACTTGTCTCGGATGTGATGCCTATATACATGATCATTTCCTTGAATATCGTCATAACTATGCGCTTTTCTATCAATTGCCCAACAGTAATTTGTTTACCCACCGTATGTTCTGTGCTCGAGAGAGAAGCCTCTAGTGAAAACTATGGCCCCCGGGTCTACCTTTATCATGTATTAAAATCCAAAAATACCTTGCAGCAATTTATTTACTTTTATTTTATTTTGTAATTTACTTTTTATCTATCACTATCAGAATTAATCCTTGCAAATAACCGCTAAGGGGATTGACAACCCTCTTATTTGCGTTGGGTGCAAGTGTTTGCTTTTGTGTGTGTAGGTGCTGCTAACGAGGTTCTGTGTGGTTCTCCTACTGGATTGATAACCTTGGTTCTTAACTAAGGGAAATACTTATCTCTACTATACTGCATCATCCTCTCCTCTTCGGGGAAATCCCAACGCAGTTTACAAGTAGCAATCCTTGACCTGATGAAAGCACATTTGCTCCCTTGGTGGTTTTGGTAATTCATGTCAACATACATGTTGTTGGACTAATGTTTCCCTCAAGTATATTTCAGGAAAAGTTTAACCTAAGCAAGTAGATGGATGAAGATGTGGACCCCTCAAGCTACAAAGGACAAGCATTGGCAAAAGCTTCAAAACTCTACATTTTTGGTTAAGTGATCCAAGATCACAATGAGTCCATAGGAAAGCCAATACTAATAAAAGGAGATGAGTTTTTGGTCATGAGTCATTTGCTCAAGTGCTTAGAGATATTGCTCCAAAACCCTCAACCACACCCTCACATTCCATTCTGTCCAAAACCCTAAAGTTCATCTCGGTCCCACCGATACATATACACCCGGACCCACCGAGATACACTTGACAGAGCCACCTCCTAAACCCTAGAAACTCGGTCTCATCGAGATGACATTCGGTCCCACCGAAGTGCACTGGCAAACCTTCTGTAACCTATCGACTTCATTTCGGAATTACCGAGTGAAACTGATCGGAATTACCGAAGTGTTGATAGTGCTTAGGTCATCGTCAATCGGTCCCACTGAGTGGATTCATTCGGTCTCACCGAAATGCCTAAAGTTCAAACCTTTTGCACTAATTGGTCTCACCGAGTATTTCAACCGGCCCCATCGAGTTGTGCATAAAGGTGTGTAACGGTTAGATTTTTGGTGAAGGCTATATATACCCCACCCACACCACCTACTCTCAGGGAGAGCAACCAGGACGAAGCCACCACTTCCCATATCCATTTTCTAAGAGAGAACCACCTACACTTGTGTTGAGATCAAGGGATTCCACTCCAACCATTTGATCCTTGATTTCTAGCTCCCTCAAGTTGCTTTCCACTCCAATCCTTCTCCTACTACCATGCCAAATCTGTGAGAGAGTGATCGAGTGTTGAGGAGACTATCTTTTGAAGCACGGGAGCAAGGAGTTCATCATCAACAACAACATCTCTTACCTTTTGGAGAGTGGTGTCTCCTAGATTGGTTAGGTGTCACTTACCCTCCGTGGGTTGAAGTCTCCATCAACGTGGACGTACGATAGCACCACCTATCAGAACCACGCCTGATGGTGTCCTGGATTGGGGGGTCCCGGCCTAGTCAGTTTAGTCCATGGGCCGGACTCAAGGCCCGTCAAAAAAGAAGGACTCCGGAAGTTTCCAGCTTGAAGGATCAATGTATCGGGCTTCACCGAAGACTTGGCGTGTACCCCCAAGAATATAAGATTCGGCATGTAATCCCTAGATGGTAACCAACCATGTGTAACCCTAGATACCCCTGGTGCCTATATAAGCCAGAGGGTTTAGTCCGTAGAGGCATAGATTCATCCATCATACCCTTAGGTTTAGACCACAACTTACGATCTCGAGGTAGAACAACTCTGTACCTTGATACATCCATAATATAAACAAGAGCAAGACGTAGGGTTTTACCTCCTTAGAGAGGGCCCGAACCTGGGTAAATCTTTGTGTCCCTTATCTCCTGTTACCCATCGATCCGATCTCACAGCTCGGGCCCCCCTACCCGAGATCTGCCGGTTTTGACACCGACGTTGGTGCTTTCATTGAGAGCTCGCTGTGTGATCACTTCCGGTTGATGGCTCGTTTGCAGTTTGATAGCAGCATTGGCTGCGGCGACATCTTCGTCCCCGACCAGCTTTTCGCCTTCGGCAGCATCGTGTTGCATGCTGATCTGACCGGCCACCTAGGCCGCGTTGAGAATCTTCCCCCATGTCAAACCATCAAGTTCGGGAGCCTGGAGTATGTCGCGGATGCCTGAGGTGACCTGGTCCTTTCGGGATGGACCCTGAATTAGTATCAGAATCCCTCCGATGTCATGACCCAGGAGCTGACTCCCGATTTGATCCTTGGGTCCGATTTTTCGGCAGACCCCGAATCAGTGTCAGGATCCATCTCCGGGGTCGATTCTGCTAAAAAATTGGACCCGAGGATCAGATCGTGAGTCAGCTCCTGGGTCGCGACATCGGAGGAATTCTGACACTGATCCGGGGTCCATCCCAAAAGGACCAGGTCACCTTGGGCGTCCGCGACGTACTCCAGGCTCCCGAACTTGATTGTTTGACCTGGGGGAAGATTCTCGACGCTGCCTAGGTGGCCGGTCGGATCAACGTGCAGCACGATGCTGCCGAAGGCGAAAAGCTGGCCGGGGACGAAGATGTCACCGCAGCCAATGCTGCTATCAAACTGCAAACGAGCCATCAACCGGAAGTGATCACACAGCGAGCTCTGAATGAAAGCCTCAAGCTCCGAAGCGCCTCAAGCTCCGAAGTGGAAGCTACAAAAATCACCGTGTATTCATTGCGTTTGATCTTCCGATCTCTACCTCCCTTTACTTTCTTGCACTTGCATGTTGTTCTTTATCCGCTGCCCAAACTCTAGATATGCATGTAGGAAGTATTGGTTGCCATTTAACTTGTGCTGAAATCTGCCTAAATTCCAAGAAAACTAAAAACTGTAACTTTGCCTTGTTAAGTGTCTATTCACCCCCCCTCTAGACCTATCTTCTCGATCCTTCACCTGAGCTTTGCGCGTGGTCGACGTCCCTCGACCTGTTCCCACTTGATGGCCACGAACTTACTCCAACCCATCTCAGCATAAACTTCCTCGCATGTGACATGACAGAGTTGTGGGGCCGAAATAAATTGATTCATTATTCTTACGTTGTATACTTCTCATATTGGTTGGAAGCAAAAATAAACTGCATTAGCTGCATCCATCCTGAGACAATAACGGACATGCAGATTTCAGAAGGATGCAGACCCGAGTGCTCCTCGTCCGCATCCCATATGCATGTTGCTAGTTTAAGTTTCTTTCCACTATGACTAGCCTTATAGGTAATGAATGGAAGCTCGTAGAAGACGCGTGGAATTTCTCGTCACCGTTTTTGAAGAATCAAGAGGCCGACTAGAGCGGTGAATAGGAGACTACAAAATTTAAGTATAACTTTCACTCAGACGAGAACAACCTATACAGCAAGCAAAGTATGCTAAACAACAATCTAAATAACAACTCAACAAGCATACAAGACGAGTAAGGTACGTGAATGGATTAGCCACAAGTGAGTCGAGGAAGCGAATTTTATCCCTAAGTTCATACTCTTTGAGAAGTGCTAATCTTCACTTAAGGGATGTCAAAGCCAAAGCTCCAGAGCCACCAAGTGGCTCCCCATATTCTCTGTTTGAGTCACCCCTAATGAATGAGGCTCATATCACTGGTGTTGGTCTTGAAGACGACCGCCACACCTTTATAAACTTCCCGGAGCACACCACACACAAGGAAGCTTACGGGCCATGACTCCTAACTGACTAGGAACCCAAACTCCAAAAGTAACAAGTGCTGATGAAAAAATCGAGCAGGGAATACAAATTGATTTGGTCAAAGTGTAGAGCAAGTCTTGCTCTCCCAAATCCCAAAGTATCAACAAATTTCGGTGGAGGGATTCAGAGTATTAAGAAAATCAAGGTGTATCAATGGTGGAAGGCTCACGGGACATTAGGGTTAGGGTTGGAGGTAGGAGGAGGGGTTTTTTATACCCCTCCTCAAGTGTAGTCATTGGTTGTCTCGGGACCCGTGTGCATGAGGGTATCCAGAGGCAAAACCACTCTACCTCGTGTGCACAGGGTGTTGAGAGAGTTCCAGCCCCGACCCCGTGTGCACGAAGGCCAAGAGGCCCATGTGCACGGGGTATCCAGAGAGTTGATGATACGTCTCCAACGTATCTATAATTTTTGATTGTTCCATGCTATTATAGTATCAATCTTGGATGTTTTTATATGCAATTATATGCATTTATATATCATTTTTTGGGACTAACCTATTAACCTAGTGCCCAGTGCCAGTTGTTGTTTTCTGCATGTTTTTGACTTTTCAGAGAAATAGTACCAAATGAAGTCCAAATGCCACGAAACTTTTTGGAGATTTTTTCTGGACAAAAGAAACCTTGGAAGCTTCGAGAGGAGGCCAGAAGCGTCACGGAGGCTTCACAAGGCAACAGGGCACGCCCCGGGGGGGGGGCGCCGTGTTGCCTTGTGGGGCCCACGTGACTCAGGTTGACCTAATTCCACTTCTATAAATTCACAAATATTGGGAAACCATCAGAGAGTCAGAAGAAATAACCTTTCCGCCGCCGCAAGCCTCTGTTCTTCCGCGATCCCATCTGGAGGTCTTTTCCGGTACTCTGCCGGAGGGGGAATCGATCACGGAGGGCTTCTACATCAACCTTGCTGCCCTTCCGATGATGTGTGAGTAGTTTACCACAGACCTACGGGTCCATAGCTAGTAGCTAGATGGCTTCTTCTCTCTCTTTGATCTTCAATACAATGTTCTCCTTGATGTTCTTGGAGTTCTATCCGATGTAATCTTCTTTTGCGGTGTGTTTGTTGGGATCCGATGAATTGTGAGTTTATGATCAGATTATTCATGAGAAATATTTGAGTCTTCTCTGAACTCCTTTATGCATGATTGTTATAGCTTTGTATTTCTCTCCGATCTATCGATTTGGTTTGGCATACTAGATTGATTTATCTTGCAATGGGAGAGGTGCTTTGTGATGGGTTCAATCTTGCGGTGCTCAATCCCAGTGACAGAAAGGGACATGACACGTATTTGTATTGTTGCCATTAAGGATAAAAAGATGGGGTTTATTCATATTGCTTGAATTTGCTTCTCTACATCATGTCATCTTGCTTAAGGCGTTACTCTGTTTTTATTAACTTAATACTCTAGATGCATGCTGGATAGCGGTCGATGAGTGGAGTAATAGTAGTAGATGCAGGCAGGAGTCGGTCTACTTGTCTCAGACGGGATGCCTATATACATGATCATTGCCATGAATCCGTCATAATTATTTGCTATTCTGTCAATTGCCCAACAGTAATGTGTTTACCCACCGTATGTTTCTGTGCTCGAGAGAGAAGCCTCTAGTGAAAACTATGGCCCCCGGGTCTATCTTTATCATATAAAAAACCTAAAAATACTTTGCTGCAATTTATTTACTTTTATTTTAATTAGTATTTTAGTTTATCTATTTACCTCGATAAGATTTAATCCTTGCAAGTAACCGCTAAGAGGATTGACAACCCTCTTATTTGTGTTGGGTGCAAGTGTTTGCTCTTGTGTTCTAGTATCGAGTTGTAATGTTGAGTTGTAAGTAAATAGAGGTGTCATGATCATCATTATTAGAGCATTGTCCCAGTGAGGAAAGAATGATGGAGACTAATGAGTCCTCGAAAAAGTGGGGATGAGGTCCATGGGATCGTTCTAAAAAAAAGAGGCGAAAAAGAGCCATGAAAAAAAATGAGAGAAAAAGAGAGAAGGGGCAATGTTACTATCCTTTTCCACACTTGTGCTTCAGAGTAGCACCATGTTTTTCATATAGAGAGTCTCTTATTTTGTCACTTTCATATACTAGTGAGAATTTTTCATTATAGAACTTGGCTTGTATATTCCGATGACGGGCTTCCTCAAATGCCCGAGGTCTTCATGAGCAAGCAAGTTGGATGCACACCCACTTAGTTTTCATGTTGAGCTTTCATACACTTATAGCTCTTAGTGCATCCGTTGCATGGTAATCCCTACTCCTTGCATTGACATCAATTGATGGGCATCTCCATAGCCCGTTGATTAGCCTCGTTGATGTGAGACTATCTTCTTATTTTTGACTTCTCCTATTTATTTCTACCACCATACTCTATTCCACCTATAGTGCTATATCCATGGCTTGCGGTCATGTATTGTGTGGGAGTTGAAAAAGCTGAAGCGCGTTAAAAAGTATGAACCAATTGCTTGGCTAAAACCGGGGTTGTGCATGATAAATACTTTGTGTGAAGAAGATGGAGCATGACAAGATTATATGATTTTGTAGGGATAACGTTCTTTAGCATTTTTATTTTGAAAGACATGATTGTTTATTAGTATGCCTGAGTCTTGATGTCTTTATATCAAATTATAGACTATTGATTTGAATCATTTGGATCTTATTATTCATACCGTAAGAGAGAGATTACATGATGAAACATGATAGGTAGCATTCCACATCAAAAATTCTGTTTTTATCATTTACCTACTCGAGGACGAGCATGAATTAAGCTTGGGGATGCTTGATACGTCTCCAACGTATCTATAATTTTTGATTGTTCCATGCTATTATAGTATCAATCTTGGATGTTTTTATATGCAATTATATGCATTTATATATCATTTTTTGTGACTAACCTATTAACTTAGTGCCCAGTGCCAGTTGCTGTTTTCTGCTTGTTTTTGGCTTTTCAGAGAAACAGTACCAAATGAAGTCCAGATGCCACGAAACTTTTTGGAGATTTTTTTCTAGATAAAAGAAACCTTGGAAGCTTCGGGAGGAGTCCAGAAGCCTCACAGAGGCTTCACAAGGCAACAGGGCGCGCCCCAGGGGGGCGCCGTGTTGCCTTGTGGGGCCCACGTGACTCAGGTTGACCTAATTCCACTTCTATAAATTCACAAATATTGGGAAACCATTAGAGAGCCAGAAGAAATAACCTTTCCTTAGCCGCAAGCCTCTGTTCTTCCGCGATCCCATCTGGAGGCCTTTTCCGGTACTCTGCCGGAGGGGGAATCGATCACGAAGGGCTTCTACATCAACCTTGCTGCCCTTCCGATGATGTGTGAGTAGTTTACCACAGACCTACGGGTCCATAGCTAGTAGCTAGATGGCTTCTTTTCTCTCTTTGATCTTCAATACAATGTTCTCTTTGATGTTCTTGGAGTTATATCCGATGTAATCTTCTTTTACGGTGTGTTTGTTGGGATCCGATGAATTGTGAGTTTATGATCAGATTATTCATGAGAAATATTTGAGTCTTCTCTGAACCCTTTTATGCATGATTGTTATAGCTTTGTATTTCTCTCCGATCTATCAATTTGGTTTGGCCTACTAGATTGATTTATCTTGCAATGGGAGAGGTGCTTTGTGATGGGTTCAATCTTGCGGTGCTCAATCCCAGTGACAGAAGGGGACATGACACGTATTTGTATTGTTGCCATTAAGGATAAAAAGATGGGGTTTATTCATATTGCTTGAATTTGCTTCTCTACATCATGTCATCTTGCTTAAGGCGTTACTCTGTTTTTATTAACGTAATACTCTAGATGCATGCTGGATAGCGGTCGATGAGTGGAGTAATAGTAGTAGATGCAGGCATGAGTCGGTCTACTTGTCTCGGACGTGATGCCTATATACATGATCATTGCCATGAATCCGTCATAATTATTTGCTATTCTGTCCGTATGTTTCTGTGCTCGAGAGAGAAGCCTCTAGTGAAAACTATGGCCCCCGGGTCTATCTTTATCATATAAAAAACCTAAAAATACTTTGCTGCAATTTATTTACTTTTATTTTAATTAGTATTTTAGTTTATCTATTTACCTCGATAAGATTTAATCCTTGCAAGTAACCGCTAAGAGGATTGACAACCCTCTTATTTGCGTTGGGTGCAAGTGTTTGCTCTTGTGTGTGCTGGTGCGCTTAACAGAATTTTGCTTGGTTCTCCTACTGGATTGATAACCTTGGTTCTTAACTAAGGGAAATACTTATCTCTACTGTACTGCATCATCCTCTCCTCTTCGGAGAAATACCAACGCAGACTACAAGTAGCAGTTGACACCGGCCCCGTGTGCACGGGGTATGCAGTCAATGGGCACATACCGAGGGAGAGTGTGGCATATTTATGGTGGATGAACTTGGGAGGGTTGGTGTATATGTTTGCATGTTCCCACGCTTTTCATCGGAGCATCTCGACCCTCTTAATAGTGCGGTGATCCTAGACTCAAAGAAACCAAAACAAAACTTCGAGTCATCGGAGAACCACACCCTTTTTGAAGCGACCAATGACCTAGGATAAACTTAGTAATCATCATTAGTCCCACCAACCATATTATCATCGCATCAGAACACCATTTGGGGACAAATGCACTTTCATAGGTTCGTTGGCGTCAGGTTGAACATCACCGGGATAGGGGGAGGCAGAGGAGACCTTATTTCAACTAGTTCGTTGTTGCGGCAAATCACTAGAAGCCAAAATTCATATTGAGCATGGAGTATGAACATGTCGAGAACTCTATCAAGGGAAGAAAACAATATTTTTTAGTTGGCACCCTTGTCAAATAGAAGCAATATAAACCTTTAGTGATATCTATGCAAGAGAAAATAGGCTTGAACATTTATGTGATCCAACATTTGATCAGAAGATAACTAAAGATACCAATACGACATTAAAGAAAAAGCCAACATTAAGCATGTCATTTGCATAACAACTTCTATTCAAATATTCATTGAAATCACTAAAAAATGTAACTATGAAAAAGAACAAGCAATTCACTGAGATTAATGGTAGCACCATAGATTGCCAAAACATGGCATATTTTATGCCCGCAATAGAAGTTCCTTTACCCAAACATGCAATTTACCGATGAATAATGGTAACACAACAGATTGCCAAACATGGCATATTTACGCCCACGATAAAAGTTTCTTTACGAACATGCAATTTACTAAAGAATAATGGTAACACCACATATAGCGTTGTTGCACATAATTGTTGATGTGGTAATCATGCATGGCTAGGAAAAATAGGTTAGTAGGTTGTAACTATTTAGGAATAGTGAAAGTGTCCTCGTCGCCACCATCTCGCCGATCCTGTCAGAAAATCAAAACGAAGGAGAAACAAGGGCCTACTAGTAAAACTAAGAAAAATGAAAGGAGTGAGTCCCTCCACTCTTCTGGCTGCCGGCCGCCGGACAAGTGACGGCCGCCGGAAAAAGCGATCGTGGACACAAGTAGAAGCGTCTAGTCCCCCCAACACAGAGGATCCCGATCACAATTGTCTTCCACATCAGTTGGTCCACCTGGCCCTGGGTGACTAGAAACAGCAGAGCATAGCTAGCAGACACGCGCAAGAGACAGCCATGTGGGGCCCGAGATACAGACTGTGCGTGCATCCTTCATCCTCCTCCACCACCACTCCTCCCCTGTTTCCGCTCCGCCCCCGGTAAACTCCATCCCGTCCCGTCCCGATCCCACCACCACCCCTCCTCTCCTCTCCCCGGAGGAATCTTTGCTCCACCCCACTTATATAAACCCATCCCCGCCACTCCACTCTCCCAGATCTACATCCTCCCTCCACCCCGTCTCGCCGGCCGCCCGGCCGCCCCCGCTCGCGCATCGGACGAGGTGCGTACCCAGTTTGTCTTGTCTTCGATACAACCGAGGCTCCTCGCACCCTCTCCCATTTCTGCGATCCAACCCACGTGAACATCGCCGACTGCTCTCCACCAGGCCACGGCGATGGATCTCCTCGCGGACGCGCAGCCCCAGTGGCTCCTCGCCGGCGCCGCGCTGCTGCTCGCCACCGTCGCCTTCCTCAGGGTCCTCCTCGGTTCCGGCGGCGGCGGCAAGCGGGCGCCACCGACGATCCCGGGGGCTCCCGTCGTGGGCGGGCTGCTGCGGTTCCTGCGGGGCCCCATCCCGCTCATCCGGGCCGAGTACGCCCGCCTCGGCCCCGTCTTCACCGTCCCCATCCTCACCCGCCGGATCACCTTCCTCATCGGCCCCGACGTCTCGGCGCACTTCTTCAAGAGCAACGAGTCCGACATGAGCCAGCAGGAGGTCTACCGCTTCAACGTCCCCACCTTCGGCCCGGGGGTCGTCTTCGACGTCGACTACCAGGTCAGGCAGGAGCAGTTCAGGTTCTTCACCGAGGCGCTCAGGGCCAACAAGCTCCGCAGCTACGTCGACCAGATGGTTGCCGAGGCCGAGGTGAGCTCTATTCTCTTCCTTCCTTCCTCTGTTTTGGTATTCTCAAGGGAGATGCTTCTTCTTGGGTTTGATGAGTGTATCAGAGTCAGAGGGGAACTCAACACTTCATATAGGACTTTGCATCCTGATCCTATTCCTTGCTATGGAATGCCCTAGCAAAGGAAGATGGTAGGATGTTTGGTGTGCCTAATTTGCCTATGCTTATGCTAATCAAAGATAAATATCAGTGGGCTTGATCATGGTTTCATATATATATAGAGCCGGGGAGAGCCTCCCTGATTTTATAAAAAAATAAATATCAGTGGGGATTTTGATGATTCCAGTGGTCTGCTCGATCGCCAGTATTCGTTTGAATGCAAATATGCATTTCGTGTATGATCAGAACTCAGAATGATGTGTTGCATGCATAGGTTTGGTAATACAATTGTAGCGAACCGTGATGCGTAAGAGAAATTAATGCTTGCGGCATGTTCTCTAATGCAATAGTTGCACTGGAGTACGAAGCTTGTTATTTCGGTGTCTAGTTGCTTGTTTTGCAAGCATTTTTGTGTCTGAAAGGTGATAATTCGATGCGGTTTACTAGTATGATACTAGAATCACATAGTGTCAACCATTTCTTTCTCTATATAAGTAGCATTTATCATCGTAGTTTATCGATCCATGCTTGGTCCAATTTTGGCATCCTGCACAACCAACAATCGGTCTAACTTGTCTTGCAAAGTTGTATGTAAGTGCGCACTTCTGGTCAGAACCTTTTAAAAAGCTTCACTCAGACCTGCATTTAAGGACTCCCTATGAACTCGTAGCTGAAACAGAACAAGGTTTATGTGGATGTAAGCATTAACATGAACAGCATGATTAATTATTATACTCCTGTACACATACTGCAGCCGGACATCTGCAGAATCTCACCTCCCTTGCGACTAGTTTCATAATACTGATTGTCACCCTTATTTACAATGACAAGGTTTGCTACATTTTCTATACAGCCTATGCTGCTATATGAGAAGTATGGTATTTTTTTTGTAGAAATCATTGTCATGCTAATAATCAACAAAGAGTTTGCACAAATAATGTGGACCATCTTCTCAATCAGTTGCTCCACATTTGATTTGACATTTGCTATTCATCTATCTGGTAGTAACACCATTCTAGCATTTAATTAGCATGTCAAGATAAGTCATATATGCTATTCAATTATTTTTGTTATTGTATAGGTTCGTTTGTTCTGGTCATTTCTTTTGGGTTATTAATATCATTTGCAAATCCAACCCACCTGCAGGAGTACTTCTCAAAGTGGGGAGAGAGCGGCACTGTGGATCTGAAGTATGAATTGGAGCACCTCATCATACTGACTGCTAGCCGATGTTTGTTGGGAAGGGAGGTGCGAGAAAAGTTGTTTGATGATGTTTCTGCTCTCTTCCATGATCTTGACAATGGGATGCTGCCAATCAGTGTCATCTTCCCCTACCTGCCAATCCCTGCACACCGCCGTCGTGACCAGGCACGTGCACGTTTGGCGGAGATCTTTGCCACTATCATCAAGTCCCGCAAGGCCTCTGGACAGTCCGAGGAAGACATGCTGCAGTGCTTCATTGATTCCAAGTACAAGAATGGCCGCCAGACCACAGAAAGTGAGGTGACTGGGCTACTTATCGCAGCGCTATTTGCTGGACAGCACACTAGCTCGATCACCTCAACCTGGACTGGGGCCTACCTGCTCAAGTTCCAGCAGTACTTTGCAGAGGCTGTAGAGGAGCAGAAGGAGGTGATGAAGAGGCATGGTGACAAGATCGATCATGACATCTTGGCAGAGATGGATGTCCTCTACCGGTGCATCAAGGAGGCGCTCCGGCTCCACCCGCCGCTGATCATGCTGCTTCGCCAATCACACTCTGACTTCAGCGTGACGACGAGAGAGGGCAAAGAGTTTGATATCCCCAAGGGCCACATCGTCGCAACATCTCCTGCTTTCGCTAACAGGCTCCCCCATATCTTCAAGAACCCGGACTCGTATGACCCTGACCGGTTTGCAGCTGGGAGGGAGGAGGACAAGGTCGCGGGTGCATTCTCGTACATCTCCTTTGGGGGTGGCAGGCACGGGTGCCTTGGTGAGCCCTTTGCGTACCTGCAGATCAAGGCGATATGGACACACCTCCTGAGGAACTTTGAGTTTGAGCTGGTCTCGCCGTTCCCCGAGAACGACTGGAATGCGATGGTCGTCGGCATCAAGGGCGAGGTGATGGTCAACTACAAGCGGCGGAAGCTCGTCGTCGACAACTAGAGAGCTGAGGGTCCCATAGGGGGTGTTTGCTTCTGTATTTGTTCCATTTAAGTTTTGTTGTCCGCACGCCAACCTGTAGGGTATCTATCTTCACCATTGTTTAGGGTACGGCGATTTGCTTCCAGTGATCTAGACGTGTAGCATCTGAGATGTTGTTTCTCTCCTTTCATCTTTGCTGCTCTCCATTCTCTTAGACGGGTTCAGACATAAAATGTGAACAGACATCCCTATGTAAGGAACACAACAACTGTGACTGAGTTCATTCAAAATGCACTTATTGCTTTTGCTCACTGAATTGGGCTGCTTTGCGTGTTAGCTTCATTCAGAAATGGAGAATCTGCCGTCACCTGCGCTGATTGAAGTGTTAACAGGATGTGCCGTTAACACTTAGCATGGTTTCTTGTGAAGAGAATTGTCTTTACCTGTTTAGCAATCCAGGGGGTGGGGGGGGGGGGGGGGGGGGGGGGGATGCATGCTGACAATCATCAGAAAAATCTTGAACATCGATCGCTAGGAAATAGTCAAGGGAAATTCATAAGATCGTATACCGAATAGAAGAAAAGAATCTTTACTTTGCACCGTCTCACCTTCTTATTTACCAGCTGTAGTTTTTAATCTTCATTTGCACGAAAAAGTGAGAACATCTTCGCTGGATTTTTTGCTGCTTTGTAAATGTGTGTACAGTATGGCCTGAAACCCTGCCTGTGAATATACTTCCACATAGACCTAACAGAAAACTTTCCAGATTTTCCAAAAGCCAAGACACTTGATCCGCCTGATGGGTCAGCGGAATCCATCTCCAACTTTAATGTTCTTCTCCAAATAGGCTTTCGTCCTGTTTTATAAATAAAGCAACCAACATGTCCATACAACATGTTCCGGCGGCAAGTCACCAAGCAACCAACATCCCCTCACTCCCCCTTCCACTAGGTCTCCCGGGCGTAAGCCCTAACTTTGTTGGGCGGCAGCGGCGCTCTCGGGGTCGTTCCCTTCTTGAAGGCGCCGCTTTGGGAACCTTGTGGTCGGGTGGCGCTTGTGGGTGGTGGGAGGCGGCGGCAGCGGTGTGGCCCTCTTGTCCTAGCTTGAAACTTCCCCCCTCCGGTGTTGGATGTGTGCAGCGGCGATGTTCTACTCAAGGAGAGTCTCCGGCGTCTCGTTGGGGATGCGCTGACCCTCTCTACGTGGTCATCTTCCGGCGGCATCCGTCCCATCTTGTGACGGTGCGGCGCCTTCGATCTAGGCGAGGAGGTAGTGGCCTCCTTCGAAGATGGTGTACTGGATGTGCCGTGCCGGGGCCCGTAGGTGCATGGTGAAGGCATGCCCCGCTGGTGTCGGCCCCTCTCTCCTCCGAGACAGTGTGATCTTGTGCCTGGTGCAGCATTCTCGGAGGAGGACCTTGGTGTCTTCGGTCTCATTTTATCATCTTCAGTTTCCGTAGCGTATGAGGCTTAGTTTTGTGTTCTTTCTTTTGCCTGAGGGCGTGTGCTTGTAATCCTGGCCGGTTGATGACTTTGTTAATTCAAAGTCGGGCTAGGCTCGAGCCCCATCTCGGGCTCGGTTGATGCCTTTTCTCTAAAACATGTCCATACAACGAGCAGCAAGTCACCAAGATAAAATAGTATGCTGGGGCATCAGTAGAAGCACGCCCAACTTTAATGTTCTTCATAATAGAAGTCAAGAAACTTGAGAATGCTACTCCCTCCGTTCACAAATATAAGATGTTCTAACTTTTTTTCTGAATCGGATGTATATAAACACGTTTTACTGTGTTTGTTCACTCATTTCAGTCCGTATGTAGCCCATATTAAAATCCAAAACATCTTATATTTGTGAACGGAAGAAGTACACTCTAAATTTTCGCCTGAAAACTGCATCTACTCACTGAAAATGTTTTAAAGATGAAAGAAAGTAACTTCAGTGGTTCATTAAAATAACTTGCAATCATGGCAAAAACTAAGCGTGATACCATAACCAACATGTACTTTTCTACTGTTCTGTTCAGGTAGATGCTTGTTACTTTGAGATCTCCCCATCAAGATGAGTCGGCGAACCTGGCCTTAATCTGAGAGCAGATACTATTCCCCAAGTATTTCCTTCTTGACATTTCTTGGCTCTTGCCATACCATTCCCATGTTCTAGTTTCCGTTATAATTCCCATAGAAGGTTAGTATCTTAGACCGTGGACATTGAGATTTTAATCTTTTAAAACAGGGTGCACTGTTCATGATTGACTCTTATTTTTTCTGATCTCAGTCGCAAGGATGATTTTGAAATTGATTTTGTATGTTTATTTACTTTACAGATGAACTTTGCGAGAGTATTTGGAGTATTATCTCGGATTACAAAGGGGGGCACACCATCCCTAAACACGAAGCAATTTCCCACAGGAGGAAAATAGGATGATATCCAAAAACTGAGGTGTTGATTTGATGGAGTCTTCCATTTCTTGTGAAATACTACCTCCATCCTGGTTTACTAGTCCCTCTCATATTTAGGGTCATATTTTGACCATGATTTTAACTAATAAAATATAAATTATACGTAGCAAAAATAATATCATTGAAAACTACATTCAAATACGAATATAACAATATAATTTTTGGTGACATGCATTAACATTTTGCTAGTTAAATATGTGGTCAAAGTTTGACCCAAAATACGATGGGGACTAATAAACCTAGACGGAGGTAGTATTTGATTATTTCTGACCTAGTGGTGATCCCCGTGCCAAAAAGGCCAACGCTGGGGTTGCGGTTGCTGAAGTGTGTCTGTTCTAAACTTATCTTACAAAATGCCATGGGAAAATGGCCACAAACACATGGAAAAGTTGATTAGTCAAAACGTAAAATACGCAAAAGTTAGTTAGACAAACGAGATTATCATAATATGGCGGGATAAGTGAGAAAACCTCTGGGTTTTTCGAGACGAAACCACCCATCCCGAGGCCCTGTGTCGTCTAGCCCTAGGTGACATGGGTGGGGACCCTAATTGCGCCGCCACTGCCCCCTCACCTGCACCTTCCCCCTCGCCGCCGCCAGTAGCCACTGTCGGGCAAAGTCCATGCGGTGATGGCAGTGACGGGGCTTTCTCCTGTGGCATGGCGCTCAGCCCTGTGGAGATTTGGAAGCATGGCGCCCTCGCGGGTCTTCTATGGCGCATTGGCGGCACGAGTAGTGCTTCGATGGTAGTGGGCATGGAGTCGGCTGGCTCTGGGGTGCGCGCTGCGGTTGCAACCTTGCTTGCTTGTAGGTCGGTGGAGACGTGGTTGTGTTGCAGTGTGTGGATGTGGGGGCCGCCAGATCTGGCCTCCCCACGTTCGGCAGCTGCGGCGGCGGCAAGGCGGGCGGCATGGTTACGGTCCAGTTGTCTCCAGCAAGGGCAGTGGATGGCTGAGTGCAACTCTCATCCGCTTGGGAGGCACGCCACTGTTGGTGGATGTTTCGACGGTGACTCGCAACGTGTCACGTTTGGGCATTGGCCAGGTGGATCACGGCCGGCTTGATCAGGTGATGTCTGGCTCCCCGTGTTGGTTCCCAGCCGGTGATGAGGATATCCCTACTATGGTTCCCTCTCTACCTCATGAAGATAAACAACCTGTTGCTGCAAAGAAGATGTCCAATGATGAAATCAGGATTGGTCCAATTACAAGAGCTCGTGCTAAGTTACTAGAACAACAGGTGAATTCTCTCTTAGTTGATAATGCTATTTATTTTAATGAGAGCTTTATACTGCCTAAATCCTTGTGTGTATGTGTCATTAGGTACATTGGAGAGGAAGGCATGGCACAAGGGAGCAAGGAGGGGAGCAAGGAGGCATTGCAGCTGGGAAGGGAGGAAGACCCTGCAGTTTCCAGGGCGGTAGTACCGCCCCACACAAGCGGTAGTACCGCCCCAGTACTACCGTCCTAGTACCGCTTAGGAAATTTCTTCTGGAATCCAAGCGACCCCAAGCGGTACTAAAGCGGCACTAAGTATTTTTAGAGCGGAAGTACCGCTTGCTATAAGCGGTACTACCGTGCTGCCTGCGCGCAGACTTTGGGGCTGACGGCCCGTGTACCCCTTCGATCTATCTTAGGATATAAATACCCTTCCTTAGGGTTAGTTAGAGGCAGACCACGTTTAAGATAAACCCTAGTTCTTGAGATTGCTTGTAAGCATTCATCTTGAATCCTCATCTCCAATTCGTATCGATCTGGAGATCATATACTGCAAGTTGAGTGTAATCTGCTGTTCCATTGGGAATTAGTATATTGCAATTATACCGTTTCGTGGTCGACGGCTACGTGCGCAAGTGTGTGACGTTGTGAATATCCAAAGGGTTGAGACCTTTTGCATTGGCATCAGGGATCAAGCGAGGGAGAGTTCATCGGCGACATACAAGTTATCTATCATCTTCATCATCACCACCGCCGCTTACTGAGAAGATCGGGACACCCCATATCATCTTGGTATCAGATTTCCAGTGTTGCCTCGGTAAGCATCCACCAAATCATCCGTAGATTAGTTGTGTTTTTCATCCTATCCAGAAAAAGCCTCACAAACATATTAGGGTTCTTAGTAGTTTGCCATAGCCTAGATTGCATCGTAGATTGGTTTTAGTTGCTGGTCGTTGTGTCTTTCTTTTTGCGTAGCTTTTTCCTTCGAATTGATTGGTTTTAGTTTCCATCGTAGATTGCATCGTAGATTGGCTTTTTGTTTCGATCAGTTATCCTGTTTTGCAAATTCCATAGCCACAGCCTGTCTACACAAAGGTGTTAGGAACTTACCCACGAGACTAGTTTCCGCTCTACAGGCTGCTCATATAGGTTTTGGTGCTTTGCAATTTCTGGACGTGATCCAAGAACAGTCGCCGCTGCCTGCGCTCTATTGTGGCCTCAAAAAAAGGAAAAGAAAAGAGGAGAGAGAAAGAAAGAAACGAGAGAAACAGTGGCTGGACGTTGTTGCTATCTATTGCACTGTTGGATTTGTATTATCTTGCGATTGTGCACTAGTAGAATTGAGCAATCTTGTGCCTGTTTACATTGAGCATTGCTAGTGTCTCTCTAGTGCATTGCAACACATCCTGTTTTTATAAGTTGCTTTGCCACATTTTTCTCCACCGTGTGTGTTTCCTTGGGTGTTTGTTCACACGATCAGCACTAGGACTTGTCTTCGGTGTTGTTAGGTATCCAAACCAAGCTCCACCATATACCCTGTTTTGTCGTGTGATTGCTCTTATACCCGGGTATTCACTTCATCACATCCGTGCATTAGTCATCCATCCGAACGGGTAAGCATTGCTATTCACTTTGGAACGGTAAGATTTCCTTTTCTTGTCAGTTTTGAGTGAGTTGTGAGTGTGCCACCAACCAGATTTTGATTTTTGCACTAACCGACTAATCATGTCTTCTAGTGATGTTGATGTACTGCAGAAAAAGGCTGATGACGAGTGTGTTTCCTGGAAGGACCATGAAGCTCTCCGCGTTCATTTGACAGGGGTTATCGATAGATCCGCTGAAAAAATTGAGGCTGATATTCAAGTTATACAAATGAAAGTGGACGCAACTGACACTACCGTCAATGCTATGCAAACACAAGTCAATGCTCTCCAAATAAGTATACAGCAGTTGACAACTTCAGTCAATGGGCTGCGTGTCGCTATTGAGCAACGCCAACATGACGGTCATGACGATGCTGATAGTGTCCATGACGACAATGACAACATGGTGGGCAATCATGGCCGTGGGCGTGACTTGCAAGGGCATGGTCATCTACCACTACGTGGTGCTCGGCGTGTACCGCTTCAGGAGGATGATGGTTTGGGCAAGCCCAAGTTCACGATTCCTAGATTTGAAGGCTCCACTGATGTCGAAGAGTATCTCACTTGGGAGCTTAAGATGGAGAAATTATGGCGTTTGCATGATTATACTGAAGATAGGAAGGTCAAGCTTGCTTCTTCTGAATTTGATGGCTATGCATTGCGTTGGTGGGATAGCATTGTGAGTACCCGTCGCGATGACAATGAACTTCCTGTTCGCACATGGCGTGAGATGAAGGCGGTTATGAAAGCTCGTTTTGTTCCCACTAATTACTTGCAGACAGTTTATGATAAATTGACACAATTGAAGCAAGGTTCCATGACTGTTGATGCATATTACATGGAGATGGAGATGTTGATGCAGCGTGCTCGAGTAAGAGAATCTGTTGAGATGACTATGCAACGTTTTCTCCATGGGCTGAAATATAACATTAAGGGTATTGTTCGACATCACCAATACAATACAATGAACGAGCTACTCCATCATGCAAGAGAAGCTGAGTCCGAGTTGGCCGAAGAAGCTCAAATTAAAGGCCGTTATACTACAGCTGGGCGGTTCTCCAACAGAACACAGCCGCCCCCTAGTGAGGGCGCTGCCAGCCGCCCCTCTTCTTCTGCAACCAAACCAGCCTCCACTGTTCCACAATCAAAGCAACCTGCTGCTCCTGCTGCTAGCTCAGGTTCCAATATGTCTACAGCTCGTAATAGAGATATGCTCTGTCATACATGTGGAGGCAAGGGACACTTCAAGAGAGAGTGCCAAAATAGAAAAGTGATGATTGTGAACGATGACAATGAGTATGAGACTGGAGATGATGCTGATCCATATGCTTCAGATGACGATGGGTACACACGTGACGACGGCATAGATGCTTTTGCTTCTCTAGCACCTACTATTGTTGTCTCGCAGCGTGCTCTTAGTGTGCAGCCACATGTTGATTCACAGCGTTGCAATTTGTTCCAAACAAAAGCACTAGTTGGCCCCAACAAAGCTTGCAAGGTGATCATTGATGGAGGTAGCTGCCGCAATCTTGCAAGCAAGGAGTTATGTGCCAAGCTAAATCTGAAATATTTACCTCACCCCAATCCATATTACGTACAATGGTTGAGTGACAATGGTGAGATGAAGGTGAGTCATATGGTGCGCGTAAATTTTGAGATAGGACCATACACGGATTCCATTGAATTTGATGTGGTGCCTATGACAGTTTGCCATCTTTTATTGGGTCGGCCATGGCTCTATGACCGCCATGTGCAACACAATGGCCGTGCCAATACTTATCACTTGGAGTTCACGGGCAAGAAAATAAATCTGCAGCCTATGTCACCACAGCAAATTGTCACTGAGTCTCGTCAGAAAACAGAAGTGAATATCGAACAGCCACCTGCACGAGAGAACAATGTAAAAGCCGTGAGTGATAATATAACGAAAAGTGCGAGAGAGCCTGGTTTGCTTATATTAGCCACCAAAGAAGACATGAGAGAATTTCGCGAGGATCCTACAGCCCTGCCTCTTGTGCTTATGTACAAAGGCGAGGTTTTAGTTTCTAATGATACGCAATCTGTTTCTCTTGGTGTGTCTACTGTTTTGCAGGAATATGGTGATGTGCTTCCGGAGGAGGTACCATCGGGGGTGCCACCATTGCGTGGAATTGAGCACCAAATTGATCTCATACCCGGCGCCACCCTCCCCAACTGAGCGCCATACAGGACCAATCCCGAAGAAACGAAGGAAATACAGAAGCAAGTGCAAGCGCTACTAGACAAAGGGTATATTCGTGTTTCTCTTAGTCCTTGTGCTGTTCCTGTTATTTTGGTGCCTAAGAAAGATGGTACATGGCGCATGTGCGTAGATTGTAGAGCTATTAACAACATCACTATTCGATATCGTCATCCTATTCCACGCTTAGAGGATATGCTAGATGAATTGAGTGGTGCTGCTGTTTTCTCTAAGATTGATTTGCGTAGTGGTTACCATCAAATTCGGATGAAGGAAGGCGATGAATGGAAAACTGCTTTCAAAACTAAATTTGGTTTATATGAGTGGTTAGTTATGCCTTTTGGTCTTACTAATGCACCTAGTACCTTCATGAGATTAATGAATCATGTTTTGCGAAAGTTTATTGGTCGTTTTGTGGTTGTATATTTTGATGATATACTTATTTACAGCCGCAATGAATCTGAACATTGTGATCATATTCGACAGGTTTTGCAAGTGTTGCGTGATAATAACTTGTATGCTAATCTTGAGAAGTGCACATTTGCAAAAGATAAAGTGATATTTCTGGGATACGTTGTTTCTAAGCATGGGGTAGAAGTAGATTCATCTAAGATTGAAGCAATTCAAAATTGGCCTACTCCCATGAATGTTAGTCAAGTACGAAGTTTTCACGGTCTTGCTGGTTTCTATCGTCGTTTTGTGAAAGACTTTAGTACTATTGCTGCACCATTGAATGAATTAACAAAGAAAGGTGTGCCTTTTGTGTGGGGCATAGCCCAAGATCATGCTTTTGACGAGCTGAAACGTTTACTTACTTCTGCACCATTACTTGCACTACCAGATTTTTCCAAACAATTTGAGGTTGAATGTGATGCTAGTGGTATAGGTATTGGTGGTGTGTTGATGCAAGAAGGTCGACCTTTTGCTTATTTCAGCGAGAAACTTTCTGGTGCTAGACTGAATTATCCTGTTTATGATAAAGAATTGTATGCGCTTGTTAGAGTTCTTGAGATTTGGCAACATTATCTATGGCCAAAAGAATTTATCATACATTCTGATCATGAAGCATTGAAGTATTTGAAAGCTCAATCAAATCTGCATCGACGCTTAGCTAAATGGGTTGAGTTTATTGAGTCTTTTCCGTATATCATTAAGCATAAGAAGGGAAAAGATAACAATGTTGCTGATGCTCTATCTAGGAAGAATATGCTCTTGACACATCTCGATGTTCAAATTCCTGGTTTAGAGAGTTTGTGTGATTTGTATGCAACTGATCATGATTTTGCTGAACCATATCGTTTATGTTTGCTTTGAAATGCATGGGAGAAATACCACATCCATGATAGATACTTGTTTCG
The DNA here is from genome assembly GCA_039707655.1 of Elymus sibiricus. Taxonomy (NCBI): domain Eukaryota; kingdom Viridiplantae; phylum Streptophyta; class Magnoliopsida; order Poales; family Poaceae; genus Elymus; species Elymus sibiricus. Next base: position 112,631,075 of record CM077670.1, read on the forward strand.
AGCTAACAAACTTTGTGTTCCAGAATCGTCCGTCCGTTTGCTATTGTTACAGGAATCACATGCAGGAGGGTTGATGGGTCACTTTGGGCGTGAGAAGACGTTGCTCATGCTGGCTGATCACTTTTATTGGCCCAAGATGAGGCGCGACGTGGACAGGTTTGTTCGGCGCTGCATTACATGTCACAAGTCCAAGTCAAAACTGAAGCCTCACGGTTTGTATACGCCACTACCTACACCTACCACACCATGGGAAGATATAAGTATGGATTTTGTGTTAGGTTTGCCACGCACTAAAAGAGGTCATGATTCTATCTTTGTGGTAGTGGATAGATTTTCTAAGATGGCACATTTTATTGCATGCCACAAAAGCGACGATGCGTCGTATATTGCTAACCTGTTTTTCAGGGACATCGTACGCTTGCATGGAGTGCCCAAGACAATTGTTTCTGACAGGGACGTGAAGTTTATGAGCTACTTCTGGAAGACATTGTGGGGAAAGCTAGGAACAAAGTTGCTGTTCAGCACTACATGTCACCCACAAACTGATGGTCAAACGGAGGTGGTGAATCTCACATTGTCCCAATTGCTGAGAGTTATGATCAAGAAAAATCTGCGTGAGTGGGAAGAGTATTTGCCACTTGTTGAGTTCGCTTATAACAGGGCTGTGCATTCTACCACCCAGCTTTGTCCTTTTGAGGTGGTGTATGGTTTCAAACCAATTACACCACTAGATTTGCTGCCTCTTCCATTGCATGAGAGGGTTGATATGGAGGCCTCAAACAGAGCAGATTATGTGAAGAAGATTCATGAGAAGACACGGGAGGCTATTGAGAAGCAAGGCAAGAACATTGCTGCTGCACGAAACCAATCAAGAAAGAAAGTTTTGTTCCAGCCTGGCGATATGGTGTGGGTGCATCTTCGCAAGGACAGGTTTCCACAGTTGAGATGTTCTAAACTTCGGCCGCGTGGTGCTGGTCCTTACAAGGTGTTAGCCAAGATAAATGACAATGCCTACTCGATTGATATTCCTATTGCTGACTTTGGTGGCGTTAGCAACAGTTTCAACGTTGCTGATTTGTCCCCATGTGATGTCGATGACCTTGGAGCGTCGGGGTCGACGCCTTTTGAAGGGGGGGGGGAGGATGATGAGGATATCCCTACTATGGTTCCCTCTCTACCTCATGAAGATAAACAACCTGTTGCTGCAAAGAAGACGTCCAATGATGAAATCAGGATTGGTCCAATTACAAGAGCTCGTGCTAAGTTACTAGAACAACAGGTGAATTCTCTCTTAGTTGATAATGCTATTTATTTTAATGAGAGCTTTATACTGCCTAAATCCTTGTGTGTATGTGTCATTAGGTACATTGGAGAGGAAGGCATGGCACAAGGGAGCAAGGAGGGGAGCAAGGAGGCATTGCAGCTGGGAAGGGAGGAAGACCCTGCAGTTTCCAGGGCGGTAGTACCGCCCCACACAAGCAGTAGTACCGCTTAGCGGTAGTACCGCCCCAGTACTACCGTCCTAGTACCGCTTAGGAAATTTCTTCTGGAATCCAAGAGACCCCAAGCGGTACTAAAGCGGCACTAAGTATTTTTAGAGCGGAAGTACCGCTTAGGAGCGGTAGTACCGCTTGCTATAAGCGGTACTACCGTGCTGCCTGCGCGCAGACTTTGGGGCTGACGGCCCGTGTACCCCTTCGATCTATCTTAGGATATAAATACCCTTCCTTAGGGTTAGTTAGAGGCAGACCACGTTTAAGATAAACCCTAGTTCTTGAGATTGCTTGTAAGCATTCATCTTGAATCCTCATCTCCAATTCGTATCGATCTGGAGATCATATACTGCAAGTTGAGTGTAATCTGCTGTTCCATTGGGAATTAGTATATTGCAATTATACCGTTTCGTGGTCGACGGCTACGTGCGCAAGTGTGTGACGTTGTGAATATCCAAAGGGTTGAGACCTTTTGCATTGGCATCAGGGATCAAGCGAGGGAGAGTTCATCGGCGACATACAAGTTATCTATCATCTTCATCATCACCACCGCCGCTTACTGAGAAGATCGGGACACCCCATATCAGCCGGTGTGATGGGAGGAGTGCATGTTCTTTAGCTTGTTTGGCTCCGGACTCCTTCTACTTGTCATCCATCGACATGGGCATAGGCGATGGAGCGCCCAATTGAGCCGACGGTGGTGGTGCGTGCAACTTGGCCATCGGGCTTCGCACGCGATGCTACCCATGCCTCCCGCCCACACGACAGGTAGTCTCCAGTGGATATCCATTGTGTTTCGGTGATGGTCGGGGTGTGCCTCACATAGGCGCAGGTGTTAGCATGCTCAATGTTGTCTGCGTTGGCAGATCTGCCGTCTCAGCAAATGCCCGACGTGTGGAGTTCACTCTGATATGCGTTTCCATTGCTGATCAAGACATTACAGCATGACTTCTTCTCTTGCAAGTTGGTGGCGGCAACCCAGGGCACTTCGTCTATGGTGGTGCTCTTCGAGTACCATGTCTCAAGTTTCGAGGTGAAAATCCTATGTCTCAGTTCTTCTAGTATTGCAGTGGCAGTTTACACTCTATTGTTGAAGGCACGACATGGAGCTTACTCAATCTTTCTCTTCTAGGTGAAAACCCACGATCTGGCCTATGTGATTGGTTCAGGCGACGGCGTTCGTGCACCGTCTCCTTGCTGAAAGGCATTGTTGTTGGGGAACCTTGTCGTCGTCTGGGTATTGTCAACAGCGGTGGTAGCAGTTTGATGCTCTGTTGCAGCCCGGAACCTTATCGGTCCTTTTTTTTCTTCCTTTTTCTTGTTTACCATGTGCATCCTTAGTCGTGCAGAGGTCGAGTATGTACTCATTGTGTTTGTATCCACTTGATGCGACATCACGAGTGAATAAAAAACGCCCTTTGTCAATAAATTATCATAATACACCACAGTGTGAGATGGAGCCTAAGGCAGGCATGAAATGCTCTGGTCAGTAATATCTATATTAAACTTGGGAGCTGCCTGTCGGTGCCATATTAAACTGTATCAACCGCGCACTTAACTCATATACCATTAGTGCATTATTATTCTCAAAATCCCAAAAGAATGACAAGTGTTTTAGCTAGAGGAAATGAAGTGGTCAACCTGCTGCAATTAGCAAATTAGGCACAACAAAGGACTAATTTAGAGAGCACCCCACCACACAGGTAAACACCAGACGCCACCTACTTCCACTGAGCATCTCTTCCGGCAGATGCCCTCTTGCAAGATGCAAAGCAACTAACCAGGCCATTCTTCTCCCAATATATACCTCCTTCTTCACCTCTATCTCATCACCCCTGGTCTCTTCCCTGGCTCTTATATCTACCGTATGTCGGTCTTGCTAGATCTAGCTTTTCCGAACACCACAACTCACTGCTAAATATGTCGCATATTGATTGGTCATGTTCTTCATCATGTCCTAGATCTCAAATATGTGATTTAGACTTCTGCGGGACTTGAGAAAGCAAGAGTTGTATTATCTTGGTGTTATCTTCTTGATTTGCTGATGCATGTGGTAGGCTCATTCCTCTGAAGCTTTGATTTGCTCCCTTCTAGATAGGAGAGCATGGGTTAATTGCATGCGATATGGGCATGCGTGCATAGCCCACATGTATTTGTCGATGTGCCTCCATCTACCTTTACTGTCCATAGTGATTTGATGATAGGTTTATGGGATGTGTTTGTATTGCTTGGATCGATCTTGCATCAATCTCAGTATATGTGCCTATTGTTGTTTCTTTCTCTCTTGTGCTTTTCGCCATGCGTTTGTGTCGATCTGAAGTTCTGAACATGAGATTAGGGTTTTCGACTTTAATTGGAGTTCTTCTGCAAGATTAAGAGCTGAGTACTGATTGACTTTCGGCGCGGTGTTTTCCCAGTGATCTCTCCTTTAGTTGATTGAAATGTTCAGATCATGATCAACCCACCTGGTACACTTCTGCAAGACCTGCATCTGTTTTGAAAATCTATCTCTGTGGAAATTAGTAGTAGTACAAAATTTCTTTGAGGGGGTGAATTAAGGTAGCTTCATGCTATAATCTATTACCTTTAGTGGACTGTATTATCTGGCAACTTAAGCCAACTGGTTCCTGCTGAGAGGAGAAATTAGTCGCTGCTGTTTGTCAATTATATCTATTTATTCTAATTTTCATGCATTCATATATAGCTTATGCTAATTCATTGCTCCACAAACAGAATCTTAACTTGGTTGTGCCCTTTGTTTGAAGTCATTTATTAGCCGGTTGTTCTGTTATTTCTCGGGGAAACCCATTTTCCTTCAAGATTTCCAATTCTCGTGCATGTTTATCAAGGACACCAAGTTAATTCTTTCTAGCTAGCTTGCATAGATAGATATCTTATTTCCTTTCTTATTTTTATATTAAACAGTGGCCATCCAAGACTGTTAACCAGCTGATGTAAAAAAAGGCACCTGATTTCATCAGTACATGCATAACCATGTTGTTAACCTTCTAAGCCTAGCTAATTTCCTGGGGAAAAAATCTTCTGTCTACCCATACGGATGGCTAGATCTCTCTTTAGATGCAGTCTTTCCCTCTCGAACACTCTGTGTAGATGCAGTTATATATATAGCACCATCAATATTACTTGCAGTTGATCTCCATCTAAACAAGTAAAAATTACTTACAGTTTGTTGTACTAGTTGTTGAGCCATCAGCTAGTTTTTTGTTGGAAAAATGCAGGAGTAGCAGCAGCAGGATGATGATGAGGAGGAGGATGTATTAGTTTGAGGGAGCTCACTTCAGTCCACTCATGGGAGGTAGCGGGGATTGAACGAGCTGCCGACTCATTCACTCGAGCACACAGTGGATATGAGACTAGTCCAGGGCAAAACAGCATGTTACAATATTTACTGTGCGAATGAGCGAATGCAGCGGGAGATTGTTCTCTCTTTCCTCCTCCATGCTTGGACTGAAGGGAGCTCCCTCATCTCTCATCAGCTTCATCAGGAATATGAACAGACCGTTAAAAACAATCCAGATTCTGGTACTACTTCCCACACGTGAATTTTATTTTCCAAACATTCAGCTAAGATCGCTGTTAGTGGCAAAGCCTTTTTCTTGTGGTGGCTTCCATGATCAACTCAGAGGCTTGCTAATCATGCATGCATGGGCTGTTAATTAAATCAGAATTTCTCACCAGCATATTGCAAGGGTTGTCTTAGGGCTTAATTAGGTCATCATCGCGCGCCTTGCTAGCTCTTCAGAATACACAGGCTACGGTGTGTAGAAAATATGCGTAGCTAGGGTCATAGGCTTTCCATTAAGGTCAACACAGAACCTTAAATTATGCCCAAGAAAGCAAGCACAAAGATACTTGGAACTTGTCATGCCTCCCAGCTTTGTGATCACCATCATTTTATATTCTCCTAATTGCATATCTAGGTGTGTCCTGTTGGCAGAAAGTTACCTAAATAATTAACTTATTACTGATGCCTAAGTTTTTGTTTGAAATTTATACAAGAGTAACAATGTGGTTATTATGTTTCTTCTAATTAACCACTGCACATACCTTGTTCTAATTTTCTTAATAAGCAAATGAGATCATTGCAAGCATGTTAGTGGCCACCAGAATATCGGATACACCGATGCACTTAACATTACGACTAGGAACATCTTACAGCATCAGCATATTGCAGGTTTAACAGAGGGAGGGGGAGGAACTGACCTCACAATACATGTTTGGGTATCTGCAAATTCAGGGCAATAATAGCCTTTTCACATGCTGGTGTGGTGATGGTGGCCTGGAAGAAAGGAAGTCCTCAAAAGGAGAGATCAAGCTAGCTAGCACTGATGCTCCCCTCGTGCCACGGCGTATTGTATATGCCCTCCAAGTACACCAGCAAGTGCGTCTGCTGCTCTACTTTTGATATACTCCTCTGTGCTACCCTTCCCCAGGTGTTTCCTCTCCCATCTATGGTCTGATGTTAAAGTACAATATGTTCAGGCATCGCGGCGCGTGCCCCGATAGTTAACTAGTGCCATATGTTCTGATGTAGCAGTACAATTCAGCTCTTTCTTTATGCTTGCACATGAAATCTTAGACCTATCATCAATGGCCAACCTCCTTTTTCTCCAAGAGCATAGTGCCATCCTTCCTGCAGAGAAGATGAGCGTGATCAAGGCATCAAGCTTGTGCCATCAAATGTTGCTTTGTTCTGGTAGATTTTACATATCGATGTCTATTTGTCTGGACTTTGAAACATGCTAGATATCTCAGAACTCATGTTCACGCATAACAATATGGCGCGTGAGTTTATCTATCTTCCGGTAACTTCCTCCATCAGGCAGCCAGAAACGCTTGCATACCCATGGACACTGGGCCCGATTAGAGGGGTTCAAATCACTGCTGAATCGCACAACCCCCCCTTTTACTGGCAGCAGTATTCTCAAGTAGTAGCAGTTCATCAAGACAGGAGCTATGATCTCATCATTCTGCGTACTGGCAATCATCTGCAATAATACTATGCCGAACCCACTGCACCGCCACCGGTCACATGCTTCAGAAAAGGGCCTGCAAACGGTACCACAAAACCAATAACCACTGATCAACCTACACTGTAACGTCATCACCCCAAGCGTGTACACATCATTACTGGCAGGGGCGGAGCTTCGTTGGGGCCCAACTGGGCCATGGCCCGCCCAGGATTTCTACACATTTGCTAGTATGCTTCGGTTGCCAGCCCATCTACAGTCCACTAACAACCAGCCATCTCGTATATTATTATATCGAAAGCCTGAAAGCCTCCAAGGTCTCGCTCTCGCACCGTCGCACGAGCATGTAGTAGCTCCCTAGCAGCGCCGCAACTACTAGCTAGTCATGCATATGCTTTATTAATTTTCTAATCAGATGACAAAATCGCACCGTGCCACTCAGAGAAGAATTGATTGGCGCTTCAAATGCGTCATGCATATATATGCTTCAGAATTTCAAATATTTTGTGCTCTCCTTTAGTCTGGCCCGCCCAGCTTTTTCTTTCAAGCTCCGCCACTGATTACTGGGACACTATTGTCTAGTAGAGAAAGAAAAAAAATACCATGGAGAATTCATCAACTAACAAAAAGATTAAGAAAAGAAAGATCCTACTTCTTTATCACTTGGTTGTCTATTTGCAAGTGCATGCAATAGTTTTGTGCCTGACCGGGCCCCGTCCCCCGCGTCGTCTTCCCGAGCGAGGCGACCGGGGGCTCCCCTTCCCTCCTCCTCCCCCTTCCCCCTCCCGCCGCCGCCGGCGTAGGCCAACGGGCCTTGCTCGCGTGGTGCCGGCGGCGGCGGCCCCGTTCCCCCCCCCCCCCCACGGTGCGGCGCTACGGCTCGGGTGGTGGCGGCTGGCGGCGGTGCACCTAGGCCGGCAACGGATCCGGCGGCTTCGCGGGCGGCGCAGCACCGGGTGGCGAGGTGGCGGTGGCGCGGCTGCTTGGCCCAGATCTGGGCCCTTTTGGGCCCCATTTGGGTCTGGGCGGGCCTGGCCTGGGCTTTCCGACGTCGTCTCCGGCGGGCGGAGGTGTGGCTCGTGCTGGGGGTGGCGGAGACGGCGGCACGCCTACTGCAGCGTGGCGACGGGAGCTTCACGAGCCCGTTTCGGGCTCGGCCGGGCAGGGGTGCCTAGCTTGCTCCTGAGCTGCGTCCGGTCGGTTATCGTTGAGGGTGGTGGAGGTTGTCTCCTCCCGCGCGGCTGCTGACCCTGCCGCTCCTCGTTCCCGGCTGCTTCCTCTTGATCCCGCCGGTCTCGCTTCACTTGCCACGGTGAGACGGCGATGGTGACTGCAAGACCGTGGTGGCGCATTTGGTAGACGACAAGTATGGTGGAGCACGATGGATCGTCCGGGGTCATGGTTGGTTGGCGGTTGGGAGAAATCCTTGTCGGCTTGACCGGCACCGACGCGGTGACGCCCGTGGGCGCCGCCGTGCCTTCTTGAAGGGCGTCGGATATACCCCTTCCCCCCACGCCCCTTCGCATACCGGGGGAAACCCTAGGACATGTCCGGGCAGCAGCGTCGTTGTCGTCGCGTCCCTTCTTGAAGGTGTTGCTTGGTGTGCGGCGTTCCGGAGTGCTAGGAGCGTGGTGGAATTCTCCGGCGGGCGCAGCGGTTGCGAGTCATCTTCGTTTTCGTTGATCCGATGTTGTTGGCATTTTTTCTCTCTTTTGTTTCTTTTGGACGTGCTTGTGCTGAGGCCCCAACAACTGCTATGTGATCGGTGTTCGTTGCTTTGTAATACAAAGCGGGGGGAAACCCTTTTTTGGTAATAGTTTTGTGCCTCAGTGCAACTGGTACTGTTTTGCTGCTTGCTACTGCCGCGCTACAATTTACATAAAAGATAGTGCGCAATAATCTTCCTCCATTACAAATTTACATTCAACTAATGGGAGTTAGTGATTCTCTAAATTATATCTTTTCTTTTCTTTTTTGTCCAAGTCCTCTCCTCTACAGTGGCAGATACACTCACCTGAAATCACTGAAGATAGTCACACTCATATGAACACATGTACTGGTACCGCAGTGGTCTTCTTTGTTCTGCTGTTAAGGGTTAGAAGTAGACAAGTAGTAGATAAAATATTATTGACTGGACCTAACTCAATTCAGTCACTGAAAATCAAACACTCTTCTACGGCGAAATTTACCTATTTTACCAATTAAACACTTTTCTATGGCGAATTTTACCTATTTTACCAACTAAACACTCTCCTACGGCGGATTTTACCTATTTAACCAATTAAACACTCTTTTATGGCCAAATTTACCTATTTTACCAATTTATCGGTCACACCTAACTCTAGATCAAAGTCTCAACAAAAATGAACTATACTCAGTGCGCAAAGACAACATTATGATTAGCCTAATTTATTCATTCACTAATGCTGTTGAAGTTGGGAGTTCATATGGACAATACATAGCTTATACAACATAAGTTGACATGTCATACATAACATAGGGTCATCAACACATACAAGTTCCCGTTTTTACCATGAACTCATTTTTTGCCCTCTGATAGCTACATTGTGGCACTTCTCAAAAATAAGGACAGCTACATTGTGACACAAAATGACGCCCATCTAGACTCACATTTGAGTAAAAGTTATAGCTACACCGTGACGGTGCTAATCCATTTTCGCGACAAGCCTGCAAATCTTCTAATCGTTGCTTGGTTACTAACCTACTATAGCAGTATAGTCTTGTTTCAAATTAATATAGCAGTAACGTTACCAGATGAGACCGAATTCGAATTAAGAGTGCCATCACGAATTCCAGCTACAAGACCCAGCCGTTTTCGCAGTCAGGAAACGTAACCAGACAAATTAACCTAAGGGGGAGAGAAGTGAGAAGAGAAGATTACCACGACCATGGTGGCACGGTCGTGCCCGGAGGCGGCGAAGCGTAACTACGTCCATCGACGGAGACGGCAAGCCAGCCGCGCGGGCCCCCCCTCGGCCGACGGCTGGTGGGCGGCGGTGCGGGGAGGCGCAGGCGCAGGAGTGGGAGCAGCGCAGCAGGCGCGAGAGAGAGGCACGAAGGTGGGCCGGGACGGGCCAAGCCACCTCGAAGGCAATGGGCTGTGATTTCTGGAGCAGGCCCACTCTCGCTGCGCTTCTTCTTCTCCAAGCCCCAAACCCATTCTACTGCCATCCGTCGTCGCGTTCCTCCGCTTCATCTGCGATTCCATTCCTCATCGACATCGCCGTTCTGGGTAAACTTCGTAGCCGATTGATCTCTCATTCTCAGTGATTCTCGTAGCATTCGATGTTTGTAGTATCTGCAAGAGGTTGGATTAATCCCCAATCCTTCTTCTCGCCGGCGCGCTGTGCTGGCAATTATCGCGACGGATCAGTCGGCGGTCTAGCGACGACGAGCTCCTCACCGGCACCTCCAGTGAACCAGGTGTTCGCCGCCTAGTTTGCACAGGACCTTTTGCTGTGGGTAATGAGGTTGCTTCAGCTATTCGCAGGGAGGGGAAGGGGATTATAAAGAGGACCGTGCCGGACAGTGAAAGATACAGTATGTTGTAAGTAACAAACAGCGGTTATCAGGAGAGAAGAAGACGGCGAAGGAAGGCGGAGATCCAGGGCTGCGGGTGTTGAATCCATTGAGGACTCATTCCCACAGCCAGGGGCTTCGGTCAACTTAGCTACGCATGGTCATGAAGCACATGTTGGTTCTCCGACGACGGCTGGTTTACAACATCAGTTTTGGTAACCACACTGTTGAATAACTTAGCTATGCTTCTCTAAATCGTCATAGCGTATGGTGCTTAAAAATGTTGACACAAGCGTATCATGTACAGCTGGGGAGCAAGGTTTGATCTATGGAACAGAACGTGATTGCTGCCTATGTTTTTTTTCTGTAAAAAGGTTGATACAAGGTTTCTGAACTTCTCTGAGTTGTTACCGGATTCGGCCACCTATTTTCCCCACCACTTTACACAGTTCAGTTCAGCAGAGGCTGAGCTGCATCATCAATGAACTCTTACTCTCAAATTTCTAAAAGTGCTTTCTTTTGTTTTTGCCTTGACACTTTTTCCATCTGATAATTCAGCCTGCAAGAGTCCACTGTTGCAGGTAATCATTTTTTTTTTTGTTATTATTTGGTGATCAGATTTTTTTTTTCTCCTTTGTTTAAAAGTATGCTTTGCGTCGCTAACGGAGAACCTATCAATCAATATACACGACACATATATATACTAAAAAGTCAACAGGGCAGAATGCTGTCAGTAGATGCCAAGATCTGAAAGCAAGATAATTAAAAATCAGAAACTGAACAAGACAAAAGAGCATTCATATCCTCGAGTTCTAAAACCGATGAGAATCTAGTGGATTGCATAATGTACTATGTAGTAGTTGGACATGAACAAGGCAGCCACTTATCGTATATATTCGACAAGAAGTCTCCCTCCCCTATCTCCCCTACTCTGTCTGTCTCATGGAGAAACTTCATCTGCTAGCTCTGCTTCTTCCCATACTTCTTGGGTTACCTCTGTTATACATCTGTGACATACTATGGCTGAGGACAGAGAGGATAAGAAAAAAGCTGAGGAAGCAGGGTGTAAGGGGTCCCAGGCCTACTTTGTTCTATGGCAACACCCAGGAGATGAAGAGAATCCGACAAGAGGCCGTTTCTGCGCAGAAGCAAGACACCAGTAACTACATATCCACCCTCTTCCCTCACTTCCTTATCTGGAAGGAAACATATGGTATGTAGTCAAACGTTCCATCCATGCATGAATTTTCTCTACAGTAAAACCACACCCTTTTGTTTGGTCTTTTTTAACAGTAACACATGTTCTTTGCTTAGAATTCATCTCTAGTATGTTACTGATTAGATGGCTCATGGATGTTTTTATTCTTGTGACATGAGACTATAAGATCACAAAGTTTATATTTTACAGTTTGTTGGGGTGACCAATCAATCTTTCAAATATTCAGCATGACGGTGCCACAAAGCCGACAACACTATCTTGTATATGGCCTCTGTTCTCTGTTGTTCTTTATGCTTTGTAAATTTCATTAATGTAAAGCATCCACCCTAGCAACCGTATCATCCAAAAGATAAAGCTACATTATACTCAGTTACATGTTCTGCACTGTGTCGTGTTGCTCATAGTTAGTGGCAAACAACATCCTTATCAACCTTAGTTGGGTATGTAGGATGGTCTCTCAAAAGTCAGGAACAACTCAGGTAGTTGAAGACTAGAAGCTTTCTCGTGATGTTGGAATGTTCTCCGTCGGCGTAGGTGAAGGAGGCCGGGTTGGGGTTGTGGACGGACACCGTGATGAGGAGAGTGAGGTTGAGCCGGAGGGACGGGGTCGGGAGGAGCGCGAAGTGCGGGGCGGCGCCCACGAACTGGGTGGACACGAGGCGGATGGTGGGGTCGCGGACGCGGAGGACGGTGAGGAAGAGGACGGCGAGGACGACGGCCAGGGCGAGCAGGACGGCCGTGGTGGCGACGAGGCACCGGCGGCGGCGGCGGCGCGCCTGGTGGTGGGTCGCGGAGGACGGCGTGGGGGGCTTGGAGGACGCCACGGGGGAGCTCGATTTCGATTTAGGGGACCCCATGCGAGGATGCGATGGCGTAGGCAAGGCCGGGGAGGGGATTTTGACGAACTGTTGACGACGGACGGTGCCGTACGTGGACAGCACCACACAGCGTGGTGCCGTTGCCGTTGCGTCTGAATTGGTTAACAGGAACGAAACCAAAAAAAGCTTCATACTCTATCTTAGGGCCTGTTTGAAATTTCTTCAAATCTCAATCATTTCTCTGGGCCTTTTAAATATCATCCAGACATTTTCATTCCTATCTTAGGGCTTCTTCTATGGTTCACCAAACAAGCCCCCAAACGTCCATGAATATGTCCGGGAGTGTCCACAGACATTTGGTAAGGAGCCAGCCATCTAACCCTATACCTCAAACAAGACAGATGGAAGTTCATAGCCTTTCTTAGCACGGCAATTTGGCAAAGTGGTGTGTAATTTTAGCATGATTTTTGCTAAACCGGGCTTGTATTTTTGGATATGCCCATTACAATTCCCGCGCCTTTGCTGGCAAAATGTCCCCGTCAGAATCATGCTTTATGTTAAATGTCCACATCAAATGCTAACTATTAGCTCCTTCCACGGACACACGCCTCTCACCACTTCGCACCTCCAAATAACTTCACTTGTCATGAAGCAACATTTTCTTAACAAATACAACTACATTATTATGCTACACAAATGTCTGTTTGTCCGCAGATCCATCTCATCAAACAATTCCGTACAGAGCAAATAAAACACTTCCACGTGATCTGAACAACAAGCATCTTCAGTCGATACTTCTCAAGACAAATCACCTGCTGGAGGTTTAGGACACGGGGGTTCTCATGGGAGCCAACTACCAGCAACACGCCGTTGCTGATTGTAGGTAGATGAAACATGGTTTTGTGCGTTTTCAGCATCGGTCTCATGGCGGAACAAGTTGGTGAGCAGAGCACACACACCAAGTTGAGAAGAATCACACGAGAGCTAGAACTGAGACTTGTCGAGGCTGTTGAAGTAGGGATGCTCCAGCGCGGCTTTGGCTGAGATCCTGTTCGCCGGGTCTAACTGGAGCATTTTCTGCGAGGAATGAGAAATGTAAGCTCATAGCTAGACTGTAGATGCTCATTATGCTATGTAGTCAAAACATAATTGATGTAGCCTTGGCAAATGATGGAAAACTGAACTGTAGTGCATCAAAATAATGTTCAGCAGAATTAACATCCTAAGATGGCAGACAAATAACAAGGAATGGGTGGTTAAGCATGACGCCATAACTTGAATTTGTTGAGTTGGAGAAACAGCAAACAACAATAATGAAGCATAGTGCATGTTTAGTTTGACAGGCTAATGATTTTCCAGTAAAGAGAAAGAAGGGTTAGCATTTAAGCTTTTTAGTGTACCGATAGCAGGTCAATTCCTTCTGGTTCCAGTGTTGGGACTGCACGCGTCAATCTTTGTGCTTTCCACTGAGGAAACTCATGCCAGTCCCTCAGAGTGGTTACTCCAGGCCAATCCTCCTCGGTAGGAGTTCCCAACAGCCTGTTAAGGAGCAGTTTTAATTAACGGCTCAATGCATGTACGATATAAATTGATAGAAGAAATATTAACTGAATACGACATATGTCATACTGGGGCTAATTCGAATCAGAAGTTTTCAGTTATTGGAGCAGGGTCTAACAAAGAACAGTTTGATAGAGTCCACCATCTCAAATTGGGACAAGTTTTTTTATCGTTTCCAGATTATGGCAAGCATCACCTCATGGAAAATCCGGTATGTTTTTTAACAGAACAGGACAATAAATAAGATTGTTGTAAAAGTACTAGCATGATATTCTTGCAACTAATAAAAGTAGTTTTATCATGATAAGTTGATAAATACATATTCTCAGTCCTCATGAGAAGCAGGAGAGAGAGAGAGAGAGAGAGAAAACCTGAAAATGTGAAGCAGTTGCTGTAACTCAGAGTCACCAGGGAAAAGAGCCTGTTTTCTGACCATCTCGGCTGTACAGAATAAAGAGTACAAACATCAAACGGTGGGCAGGGAGGGGGATCCAATCAAAGGGGGAAATATGTCATCTTGTAAGTTAAGGAGAGCAAGGAAAAACTTAGGGAGTTAGCCATAAATTCAAAAGCATGAAGCCCATGTGAAATTGGAGCTTAAGATCTTGGTAACTGACTCTTAACTGCAATACTTCATACGTTGAAGGCTTTAGAATTGCTGCTATGGTAATACCTTCGTCCAAGCAAATGCAACTTCCACTGATCTAAAGCACAAACCACTCATCTACTATTTCATTATAGACAAGAGTGACCATCAATTCCCTAGTGTATTTTTGCTGTGATTGTACAGGTATGCTTTCTGTTTCAGTACAATTATATGCCACAAAAAATATACCAATGAAAACTTCTTTCAAATGTGAATCCAATGGTGTATTTTTATGCACGTAACTTATATTTTGCTAGCTAAATCGGTGGTCAAAGTTAGGCTCAAAGTACAAGAGTGACTTGTAAACTGGTCCAGAGGCAGTATTCAATAACATAGACCAAACTTAAGGAATATTGGCGTACCAAAGATGCATCCAATTGACCAAATATCAACACCGGTTGAGTAATGTGTTGCTCCAAGCAGTACTTCAGGAGCTCTATACCAAAGCGTCACGATCTACAATACAAACATAGGGAATAGGACTAAGGAACATACTAAACCATGCTGATAAATTCTGTCGATGACTAAACAGTACCTCATGGGTGTAGCTTTTCATAGGAACAGTAAAAGCTCTACTTAACCCAAGATCTGCAATTTTCAGTATCATCTTCTCCTTGTCAACCAACAGATTTTGGGGCTTTAAATCCCTATGATATCAAAGGGGAACAATCACAAATCACATCAGCAACAATTGCAATGTTGTATGTGCCGATAAGTACAGCAACATAAATCAGAAAACAAAGGTCTAACCGATGAAGGACACCATGGCCATGGCAGTGTGCAATTCCTTTGCATAACTGATACAAAAAACTCTACAAGAAAGTAAAGAAAGTTATCTATTAGCTCGAAACAGACCTATCAAAATTAAAATGGACTCCCGCCATCTGCTATCCAATGAAAATTGACAATAGCATCCTCAAAATAAAGGCATGAAGATGAATTGATTCCAAAGCTACCAACAAAATTAAGATCTGGATTTGGAGGGGGCCCTAATCTGTACTTGAGTGTATGCAAAATACAGAACGCCAGCAGCAGTCAACATTGAGTTTCAACCATTATACTAGCACTTCTTAGTTCCTAATTTAGTCTCCTGCAACTAGGCTAGAGTAGTAGAGTTTGCATAAGTTTTGACGAATTCAAACCAACTACTCCCTCCGTCCCATAATACAAGAGCGTTTTTGACACTGTGTAGTGTCAAAAACGTTCTTATATTATGGGACGGAGGGAGTACAAACGCATACAACCGTATGATGTTCTGATTCCACATTTCATCGGCATTTAAAATGGTTCAATGTTTTCATTTCTTCAATTCATTATCAAGATTAATCATGTCAAATACTACGAATTAAAATTTACAGTGCAGTTCCCTCTGATTGCATATCAATGTTCCGTACATTTCCGATGCAAAACTCAGAATTCAGAACGGGCACATAAGAGGAAGTGCCCAAGTCGTCAGATCGATGGATAGGAGACTCAGCCGACATAGCATCGGCGCAAAGCCAAGTGAGCAGAGCACATCAGCCTCAAAGTCAGATCGATGGATAGGAGGCTCAGCCGACATAGCATCGGCGCAAAGCCAAGTGAGCAGAGCACATCAGCCTCAAAACGAATTAAAATCGCTACCTTGACGACCTGCGTTGGGAGCGGCTTAGGGGCGGGCCCACGGCGGTAGGCGTCGACGAACTTCTTGAGGTCAGTGTCAAGGAACTCGAAGACGAGGTAGAGGACGGGCTTCCCTCCACCGCCGGCACCGCCGCCCTTGGTGGCCTGCTCGACGGCGAGGAGGCGGACGACGTAGAGGGAGCTGGAGAGGAGGCGAAGGAGGGAGATCTCACGGAGCGCGGTGGGCGGGATCCCTTCGTCGTCCATCTCCAGGCGGGTCTTCTTGAGCGCCACCACCTGGCCCGTCGCCTTGTCCTGCGCCTTGTACACCTTGCCGTAAGTGCCCTCCCCGACCTTCTCCAGCTTCTCGTACTTCTCCATGGTGCTTCCGATGGTCCGAGTTCGGCGTGTCCTCCCTCGATGCGGCTTGTGTGATGGGGGCGGAGGGAGGAGGCGCAAACCCTAGGTGGATCTGGAAGTTTTGAAATGGGGAAGAGAGGGAAAAAAGATGGAAAGAAATGGGTGAAGCGAGTGTGCGTGACAGAGTGACGAGTTGAAGATGGGCTGGGCCGCTGGGTGTTTGCCCAGGTGAGTTGGCATTTGCATTGGGGGCACCAGCTAACAAGCTGGCCAAATGGGCCGGCTCGTGCTAATCGTGCCGGGCACGGCAGGCCTGATTAGTAAACAGGCCATACCACTAAAAAAAAAGTAAACAGGCCATACCGTGCCGGCACGTGTGCTGCGCCCTCAGGCCCAAGCACGACCCCTTTGCTAATCGGGCCGGCCCGTCAGCACATAGGCCCATGTGATGTTTGGCCTGATGGGCTATTTTGGGCCATTGGGTTGTTTTTAGGCCATATATATAATAAAAAAAGATGAAAGGGCGTGTCGTGTCGGCCCACATGCCCAACCTCGAGGCCCCTGGCGTGCCGCGTACCGGGCACGGCCCGTTTAGCCCGTGTCGTGCCTGCGTGCTAACGAGCCGGCCCAGATGGCCGGGTATGCCCACTAGCTGAATGCATATGCACTCGTTTCGACGGAACTAAGAAGAAAGCGTGTTCGGACCGCATTGCCACGACATCTCACGGCAGCGTGTTCGGACCATAGTCAATCAGCAGAACTAAGAAGAAAGATAAGGTGTTCAGATACGAGATAATGTGAGAGTTCCATGATAATTTTATGCCCTTCATCATCGAGGCGTGGAGGAGCTCAATAGAATCTCTGCTCCTCCTCTTGAGGCCTGCATAAAGATAATACAATCGTCAGCAAATAATAAATGGGAAATCCATGGAGTATGGATTCCCACTAGAACACCCTATAACAGAGGCTCGGGTCAAGTGGTAAATCGTGCAAAGTCAACAAAAATTGTTAAGAGGAGGATAAGAACAAAGTAACTCAGGTTTTGAATATCGAAAAGGAGGCCCTAGAGAAGAAGTATTTAGGACTACCCACGACACTTGGGCGATCAACTACAAAGGCCTTTTAAAAGCTAAGCACAAGAATTATCAGCTTGGTGGGAGGCTGGTGTGAGAAAAGACTGGGAGCTGCAAGAAGAGAAGTTCTCATTATGGCGGTTTCTCAATCCATGCCCACTTATTCAATGAGTTGTTTCAAGTTATCAAAAACTACCTGCAAAAAAGTCACTCCTACCATCTCTCGTTATTGATGGGGCGGTGATGATGAGAAGAGGAAAATGCATTGGAGGGAATGGTCAAAAATTGATATACAAAGCAAGGAGGAGGTATGGGATTCAGAGACCTACATCTTTTCAATGTGGCTATGCTTGGAAAGCAATGATGGATGACCAGACCTAACTCCTTGCGTGCAAGAATATTTAAAGGTAATACTTTCATGGTGGTGAATTCATGAGTGCTCGGAAGAAAAGAGGTAGTTCCCTGGACCAGATGGCTTTAATGGGCTTTTCTTCCAAAGAAGTGTTGGACTATTATTTGCAAGGATTTTTATGAGCTAGCAAACTATTTTTTTTTGAAGGGACAACCAACTTGGAAAATATTAATGGGTCTTACATAACTCTAATTCCTAGAAAGCTTGCACCTGAAGGAGTTGGGGATTATAGGCCTATTTCCCTCACTCGAATGGGCTTGAAAATTCCTGTCTAAAACTGCTGCAAATAGATTTCAGCAGGTGATCGTGAGTTGCATCCACAAAAACCAGTATGAGTTTATCAAAAGTAGAACCATTTAGGAATGCATTGGGTGGACACTTGAATACTTGCACCAGTGTCACCAGTCCAAAAGGCCCATAGTGATTTTGAAGTTAGATTCTGAAAAGGCATTTGACTGTATTGAGCATGTTGCTATTTTGGAAATTCTAAAATTCAAAGGCTTCAATATAAGGTGGATTGGTTGGGTAAAGCAGTTGTTGTCCACTGGCACATCTTCAACTCTCCTCAATGGAGTTCCGGGAAGGAAGTTTCTTTGCAGGAGGGGGGTTAGGCAATGAGATCCCCTGTCTCCTCTGCTTTTTGTTGTTGCTATTGACCTTCTTCAATCAGTGGTTAATGACATGTTTCAGAAGGTAGTTTGCAGTTGCCTATTCCTTGCCATGACCAAGACCATCCAATAGTACAATATGCTGACGACACACTTATTATCTTGCCTCCTGAGGAGTCTCAACTGTTGCCTCTCAAAGTATGCTACTCATTTTCTCTCAGTCCGCTGGTCTTGATATGAACTATCATAAATCTTCTATGGTTCCTATTAATGTGGATGTTGCTCATATTGAGAGATTGGCTGATGTGTTGGCTGTCAAGTGGGCAAAATGCCATTCACCTATTTAGGTCTTCCTGTTGGTACAACTAGGCCAAAAATGATTGATCTTTTACCACTGGTTGATTGTATAGAGAGGAGGCTCTTTGCCAGTTCCTCTTTTCTGAATCAGGGTGGAATGTTACATATTTGAATTCTGCACTTTCTTCCTTGCCTATGTTTTTTCTTTGTGGTTTGCTTATTCCACCTGGAATCTTAAGCAACTTGAAAGAATTCAAAGACAGTGTTTGTGGAGGAAGAATAGACAGGAACCAACAGCCTCTCTTGTTGCCTAGGATTTAACATACAAACCAAAGAATAGATGTGGCCTTGGCATCATGAATTTGGGAGTTCAGAATATTGCATTACTGCTGAAACATGTCAATAAATTCTTGAATAAAATGGATGTGCCTTGGATTTCTCTTACCTGGAACTCTTATTATCATGGCAGAGTGACTCAGGCTACATCAGCTTGTGACTCTTTCTGGTGGAAGGACATTCTCAAATTGGTTGATCAGTTTAGAGAAGTGACTTGGATTCATGTTAATCAAGGTGACATTGTTTTATTTCGGGCTGATCATTGGAAGATTAGGGACTCTGTGATTCCTTTAAAAGATACATAGTCAAGGCTATTCTCCTTTGTGGAGGACACATGGGTTACCGTGCAGGAGGTTTTCAACTGCCAGGACCTCACTGACATGTTTCATTTGCCCCTCTCCGAGCAGGCCTATGCTGAATATTTGACTGTTCAAGTTCTGATGACTACACATGGGAGATAACAAGGGCAAAATGACATCTAACTCTGGAAAAGTGTTGACAATGCTTATAAGCCCAAGAGCTTCGATTCTTTTATGCATTGTCATTTAACTTTCAACCCCTTGCTGAATTGGGTTTGGGCTAGTTCTTGCATCATAAAAATAAAGGTCTTTGCTTGGATGCTCATCATGGATAGACTGAACACCAAGGATATGGTTGAGAGGAGGCACTGGTACTTAGATGATGGTGTCAATTGTGTGCCGTGTTCTGCTCAAGTCAGAGAGGATAGGGATCATCTGTTCTTAAGTTTAACTTTAGTGCAAGAATTCAGAACTACCTGCAGGTTACTTGGCCAGATGGGGATAACATGAGTGAAATTGTTGTACAATCCAGGAGGGATTTTTCCAAGACTTTTTTGCTGAGGTGGTCTTCATTGCTTGCTGGAACATATGGCTGGTTGATGAGTGATATTTTTACACTCATTTCAACCTTGTTTAAACCGAGATATTTCATTAAAAGAGAGATATTCGCTCCGATATGTCACTAATGGATAATAAGTGCAAGGGATTCCACAAATCCTCTCTTTGATATTTTTCCACATGAAATGGGCTAAAAAGGGAAGAAATCACGTGGGAGAAAGGAAAGGAAGGAAAATGGAGAAGAGATAAGTCACCAGGAGGCGCCAGAAGGCCGCCAGAGTCAAAGACGGTGTTCCATGCGACTGCACGCGCTCGCATGAGCGGTCATTTGGCGTGGAAACAGAGGCAGGTCGTCCACCTGAACAACTTTTATAAAGGGAACCCAGTCGAAATGTGAACAGAAGGAGCGTCGGGAGAGCGTCGAGCACAGCCAGAACCTCTTCATCATCATCTTCATCCACAAACCCTAGCCGCCGCCATTTTCATCTCCATAGCCATCTTCACCACCATAGTGCTCTCTCATCTAGTTCATACTTGTAATCGTGCATCGCACAAGGCGTCCATTGTAAGACATATTGCAATCAATCAATCCCAAGATGTGTTCTTCAATGTTTTCTTCTCGCGATCTGATCTCCATGTGTGAGTGATACGTCTCCAACGTATCTATAATTTTTTATTGTTCCATGCTATTATAGTATCAATCTTCGATGTTTTATATGCAATTATATGCCATTATATATCATTTTTTGGGACTAACCTATTAACCTAGTGCCCAGTGCCAGTTGCTGTTTTTTTTTTGCCTGTTTTTGCCTTTTCAGAAAATCATTATCAAACGGAGTCCAAACGAAGAAAAAACTTTGGATTAATTTTTTTCTGGACCAGAAGGGACCCTAGAAGCTTTGAGAGAAGACCAGACGAGTCACGAGGGAGCGACAAGCCCGAAGGGCGCGCCCAGGGGGGTAGGCGCGCCCCCCAGGCTTGTGGGCCCCTCATGGCACATCTTGACCTAATTCCAGTGCTATAAATTCCCAATATTCCCAATATACCAGAGAGACAGACGAGAAAACTTTTCAGCCACCGCAAGCCTCTGTTCTTCCGCGATCCCATCTGGAGACCTTTTCCGGTACTCTACCGGAGGGGGAATCGATCACGGAGGGCTTCTACATCAACCTTGCTGCCCTTCCGATGATGTGTGAGTAGTTTACCACAGACCTACGGGTCCATAGCTAGTAGCTAGATGGCTTCTTCTCTCTCTTTGATTTTCAATACAATGATCTCCTCGATGTTCTTGGAGTTCTATTCGATGTAATCTTCTTTTGCGGTGTGTTTGTTGGGATCCGATGAATTGTGGGTTTATGATCAGATTATTCATGAGAAATATTTGAGTCTTTTCTGAACTTATTTATGCATGATTGTTATAGCTTTGTATTTCTCTCTGATCTATCTGTTTGCTTTGGCCAACTAGGTTGATTTATCTTGCAATGGGAGAGGTGCTTTGTGATGGGTTCAATCTTGCGGTGTTCTATATCCCAATGACAGAAGGGGACAAGACACGTATTTGTATTGTTGCCATTAAGGATAAAAAGATGGGGTTTAATCATATTGATTGAGTTTACTTTGTCTACATCATGTCATCTTGCTTAAGGCGCTACTCTGTTTTCATTAACTTAATACCCTAGATGCATGCTGAATAGCGGTCGATGGGTGGAGTAATAGTAGTAGTGCAGGCAGGAGTCGGTCTACTTGTCTCGGACGTGATGCCTATATACATGATCATTGCCTTGAATATCGTCATAACTATGCGCTTTTCTATCAATTGCCCAACAGTAATTTGTTTACCCACCATATCCTATGCATTCAAGAGAGAAGCCTCTAGTGAAAACTATGGCCCCCGGGTCTACTTTTATCATATATTAAAATCCAAAAATACCTTGCTACAATTTTATTTCCTTTCTTTTATTTTGCAATTTACTTTTCTATCTATCACTATCAGAATTAATCCTTGCAAGTAACCGCCAAGGGGATTGACAACCCTCTTGTTTGCGTTGGGTGCAAGTATTTGCTTTTGTGTGTGTAGGTGTTGCTAATGAGGTTCTGTGTGGTTCTCCTACTGGATTGATAACCTTGGTTCTTAACTGAGGGAAATACTTATCTCTACTATACTGCATCATCCTCTCCTTTTCGGGGAAATCCCAACGCAGATCACAAGTAGCAGGAAGAATTTCTGGCGCCGTTGCCGGGGAGACATCAACAAAACCTATCAAGTACCTTCGCACAAACTATCATCTACTTGCTCTTATTTTCATTTGCCTTTTATTTGCATTTGCCTCTCGTTTTCATCTCCCCCAGTTCTAAAATATTTTTTACAAAAACACAAAAATATTTTCATTTGCTTGTTTGCTTGCTTTGTCGTTATGCCTAGTTCTTCAATTGTTACTTGCACCTCTGAAAATGAAGTTCTTAATTTTAAACAAAGGGGAGGAGAAAGTTTAAAAGATGCTTGGTATAGGATTTGCGATGCTCAAAATAGGTCTACTCGTAAGCAATCCACCACTGTTCTTCTTCCCAAGTTTTATGTGGGTATTACTACTTGGTATAGATTTGTGCTAGATACTATTACCGGAGGGAATTTCTTGAGTAGTCACCCTATGGATGCTTTCAATGCTATGGGAAATTTAGTAGGATTAGCACCTATCATTATTAATGAAACAACATTGACTTTGGAACATGTTATGCAAAGGTTAGAAGCTATTGAGAATAAAATGCCTACTATTGAACATCTTGAGAATCTAGACAAAAAGGTCCATAATCATATTACTCAATTTGGTTCTAAGGTAGTAATTACACTAAAAACCCTAAAAGAAAAGGAACCAATGATTAATGAAAGGATAGAACAAGGTCCCGCTAGAATCGATAAGTTAGAAGAAATTATCAATAATTTGGGTTCTGCCTTTTCCTTCGTTAAAACTATTGATAGGGCTCCTCCCAATAAGAATTGCAAGTTTATGTATGTTCCTATGACTAAAGGTTCCACTTCTAGCAAGGGAAACGAGGATCTTAAAATGATTAGTGTGCACCCCAATTTCATTGATATAATAAAGGAACCTATCTACGAAAGCAAAAAAATTAACTTTGTGCCTAGGAGTGTTATGATGAGAAATTCCTATGTTAAATCTCCTTGAAAGAGTAGGTGTGTAATTGAGGATTTGGAAACCAAGGATGATAATACTTGAAACAATGCATTATGCCTAGCTAGGGGAATAAAACAATAGCGCTTGTTGGGAGGCAACCCAATATTTATTTTTATTGCAATTTTATTTTCTTGTGTCACCCAATTATAGCCTCTGTTATGATTGTGTTTTTATCTTTTAATTAGTGTTTTTTCCAAGTAATGCCTTTGGGATGATTTGGATGATAGTATAATTGATGCTGTTTGGAAAACAGAAACTTTTGCGTCCAGTATTTGATTTTTGCTTATGTACTGGAGCGTCAGAAAAATCTTATATTTTTACAAAGTATTGGTATATGAATTTTTTATGTTGTCCTAATTTTTCAGAATTTTTGGAGTTACATAAGTATTGTTTTTAAATAGATCTTTACAGACTATTCTGTTTTAGACAGATTCTGTTTTTGTTGCATAGTTTGCTTGCTTATTTTGATGAATCTATGGATCGTATCGGAGGGTATGAGCCATAGGGAAGTTGGAGTACAGTAGCATTATGCCAATATTAAATATGAATCAATTTATAACAGTACCTAAAGTTTAAGATTTGTTTGTTATACTAACGGATCTCACGAGGTTTCTGTTGAGTTTTGTGTGTTGAAGTTTTCAAGTTTTGGGTGAGACCACGATGGATGAAGGAATAAGGAGCAGCAAGAGCCTAAGCTTGGGGATGCCCAAGGCACCCCAGGGTAATATTCAAGGAATACTCAAGCGTCTAAGCTTGGGGATGCCCCGGATGGCATCCCCTCTTTCGTCTACAATCTATCGGTATATCACTTGGAGCTATATTTTTATTCATCACATGATATGTGTTTTACTTGGAGCGTCTTGTGCCATAGTTTTATTTTCTCTGTTTGCTTTTTAGTTTGCCACAATCATCTTTGCTGAACACACCTTTTTTGAGAGGGACACACATTATTCGTGATTTGTTAGAATACTCTATGTGCTTAACTTATATCTTTTGAGCTGGGCAGTTGCTCTAGTGCTTCACTTATATCTTTTAGAGCACGACGGTGGTTATATTTTAAAGAAATAGTTGCAATCTCATGCTTCACTTATATCTTTTTGAGAGTCTAATAAATAGCAATGGTAATATGCACAGGTTATGAATTTGGTCCTAATATGATAGGTATTCAAGAGGGATATAATAAAAACTTTCATGTAGATCACTGAATATGATAAGTTTGATTCCTTGCAATAGTTTTCGATATTAAGATGGTAATATGTGGGAGGTACTAGTAGATAATTGTGGTTTAGTAAGAATATTGGTGTTAAGGTTTGTGATTCCCGAAGCATGCACGTATGGTCTGTCGTTATGCTAAGAAGTTGGAGCATGATTTATTCTTGATTGTCTTCCTTTGCGTGGCGGTCGGGGGCGTGCGATGGTTAACTCCTACCAACCTCCCCCCTAGGGGCATGCATAGTAGTACTTTGCTTCAAGGGCTAATAAACTTTCGCAATATGTATGTGAGTTCTTTATGACTAATGTGAGTCCATGGATTGTACGCACTCTCACCTTTCCGCAATTTGCTAGCCTCTTCGGTACCGTGCATTGCCCTTTCTCACATCGAGAGTCGGTGCAAACTTCGTCGGTGCATCCAAACCCCGTGATATGATACGCTCTATCACACATAAGCCTCCTTATATCTTCCTCAAAACAGCCACCATACCTACCTATTATGGCATTTCCATAGCCATTCCGAGATATATTGCCATGCAACTTCCACCGTTCTTTTTATATGACACACATCATCATTGTCATATTGCTTTGCATGATCATATAGCTGACATAGTATTTGTGGCTCAGCCACCGTTCATCATTTTATACATGTTATGCTAGCATCATTGCACATTCTGGTACACTACCAGAGGCATTCATATAGAGTCATATTTGTTCTAGTATTGAGTTGTAATTTTTGAGTTGTAAGTAAATAGAAGTGATGATCATCATTATTAGAGCATTGTCCCAGTGAGGATAAAAAAAGAGAGGCCAAAAAGAGCCCATCGAAAAAAAATGAGAGAAAAAGAGTTGATGATCTCGATTATAAGGGTGCTCTTTCGCTACCTCTCTCTCGAGAGGTTGCAACTTTGTCTGTCTCTAATCACTTGTCCCTCTTGGGGTGCCTTGCCCCTCCTTATATAAGTTGAAGGGGCCGGCTTACACGTAGAGTCCTAGTAGGACTACAACTAGTCTCTTTTCTATTACAAGCCGGATACTAGTCCGGGTCTTATTCGAACGGTCAAAAACTGGCCTGCTGGGCCACCCCCATGTTGGGCCACGTTCTACCTCCGTGTGGGCACCCGTATTCTCTTCCGCATCAATCAAGCCAAGCCGGGTTTGTCCTCCGCCGGGTCATGCTTCCTCCGCCGGGTCTTGTTTCCCTTGCCGGGTTTCGTGCAGACTCCCAGCTCATAGTGAGCCGGCCCAAGTTGTTTCCTCGATAACCCGGGCCTGGGCCTTCTGGTCTAGCCGGGATGTCTTTGACTGCCGGGTCTAGCCGCGGGTAATTCTCCCGACACTAGGGGCAATACTTTTGCTACACCTCGTGCATCAAGCAAACCATGCACAAGGAGATATCGTGTGTGGAGGAGTGATCACCATCTTGGCCAACTCCCTTGGCCTCAACTACAATCACCTCCGTCCCATTGTCGGTAGCACCCTTGTTAACATTCGTGTTCTTACTAGCGCTGGTATGGTAGTAGTTCGTAATGGCCGTCATTGTATCAAAATTCCTTGAGTGGCGTACTTGTTACCCACACCTATGCCTAACCGTGTCTCCATCGAGAATGGACAATTGCATTATGTTGCACAGGAAGGAGATGCAGCTTTTGACCAAGAAGGGCCAGAACCTGAACAAGTAGATGAAGAAGAACTCGCCACCGACGAAGAGGAGGAGCAGCCCCAGCAAGACTACACCACCTACGCAGACCTCAACAACCTCCAGGGCTCTATCCAAGATATGATCAACCTCGCATCGTCCCTGAGAGGCACGGCCGCCTACATGAACATGAACTTCTCCAACTGGAGGCAGGAGTGGGCTCCTGACCAACCGCCACAATGATCTCACCGGTTTGGGCTTGCAAGAGCCTAAGCTTGGGGGAGGTTATCATCACTTCTACATCAAGATGTGGCGGTATTTGAATAAGTTGTAATGAGGTTGCACTTAAGCCCGAGGAGCTTCAAAACACTCATGTTGGTTTGTTCCAACACTTTGCTTTTTATTTGCTTTTGCTTTTTATTTTTTTCCTTTGCGATTTTTTGGTTGCAAGTTAGTTTTCAAAAACCAAAAAGCCAAAAAAATAGAATAAGCTTTGCTTTGCTCTTGTTCTTTATTTAGCCCCTTGGAGTTTGTTTGCATTTTGTTTTCAGAGGAGTTGGTCTATGCCAGGATAACGAGGAATGCAAAAGTAAGGAAGAGAAGTGTGTAAATTTGCAACCGTGAAGGTATGTCCTACGACCCCCATCTTTTGCACTTGAATACTTAGAGTAGATGTAGTAGTTGTATGTGTGATATGTGCAGATGGGAGTAAGCCTTGATAGTTGATACAAAGGTTTTGCTCTAGTAGCTGAAATAATCTTGTAGCCTTTGTTTTCTTTAGTTTAGACAACTAAGACTTGCCGTGGGACAGTTTTTAAATGAAATATTATTAACTTTGCATGAGAGAAAGTCTCTCAAGACTTGGGAGTTGAGAAATTGTAGTGGAAGTGATGTTTTACATGCTCAACCCCATGTTGTTAATTCTAATAGACTTGATAGCACTTGTGGATTAAATTGTCTAGAGGAACTTAGTTGAAAAGTGGGTGAGATTATGCCAAAAATCTGTGTTGTATATCTCAACATGGTGTTACAGCCTCCGGCTGGTGCCATGGCCTTTGCTACTATATACGCATTTGCGTGTGTAAATGTGGCTTCATCACCCTTCTTGATGTTATGCTGAGGACTCCGCTGGCCAATGAACGATCACCAAGAGCAACAGCTCAGATTTCGGCTATGAGTTTGTTACCGTACGTAGTGGCAACACTACAAACGAATATTATTCGGCTTTCTCTTGAGTGTGTGTGTATGTGGTAAATAAAGGGGACTGATCAAAAGAGCTCGAAAGAGACATTATTGCTAAAGGTCCATAGTTCCCAAACATTAAGCCACAATGAAAACCTATGCATGATCATTTATTTGGTATAATCTCCTTCACGTGACAATCAAAGTTCCAGCAAACAATGATTGAAACAAAGTGTTTAAGAGCCTAGAGGAGGAGACAATTGTGGGTGTTCTCATGAGCACTTGAGCATCACATTTTACTACATGATTTCTACTCCCTAACTTATGTTTTCATGGCTCTATCTAAAGAAACTCTTCCGTGCATTCCCGGCAAGCAAGTGTTGTCTAGATTAAATGAAATGAAGTGTTGCAAAGTTGCTTTATCTAGTAGATCAGAAACTTTGTGTTGATTATCTTTGCTTCACTAACACTTGCACTATAACCATGCCACCGCTATATCTATGATAAGTTTTCAGGTCAAGAAGCGGAGGGCTATCTAGGCATACCGATCGTAAGTGAACCAAAACCTTCTCGTTATTTCGGTTTAAACAACTGAGTTCCTTATGCTTTGGATTTCTCTCTATGCTGCTCGAGGACGATCAAGTTTAAGCTTGGGGGAGTTGATGAGTGATAGTTTTACACTCATTTCAACCTTGTTTAAACCGAGATATTTCATTAAAAGAGAGATATTCGCTTCGATATTGTCACTAATTTCTAATATGTGCAAGGGATTCCACAAATCCTCTCTTTGATATTTTTCCACGGGAAATGGGCTAAAAAGGGAAGAAATCACGTGGGAGAAAGGAAAGGAAGGAAAATGGAGAAGAGATAAATCACCAGGAGGCGCCAGAAGGTCGCCAGAGTCAAAGACGGCGTTCCATGCGACCGCACGCGCTCGCATGAGCGGTTGTTTGGCATGGAAACCAAGGCAGGTCGTCCACCTGAACAACTTTTATAAAGGGGACCCAGTCAAAATGTGAACAGAAGGAGCGTCGGGAGAGCGTCGAGCACAGCCAAAACCTCTTCATCGTCATCTTCATCCACAAACCCTAGCCGCCGCCATTTTCATCTCCATAGCCATCTCCACCACCATAGTGCTCTCTCATCTAGTTCATACTTGTAATCGTGCATCGCACAAGGCATCCATTGTAAGACATATTGCAACCAATCAATCCCATGATGTGTTCTTCAATGTTTTCTTCTTGCGATCTGATCTCCATGTATGAGTAGATCGGTAAGGTATGGGGTGAGGCATGAGCCTTGCAACCCCAGGTATTTGGTGAAGGGATCAATGGAATTCTTTGACATAACGTCTCATATGTGTGAAATAAAATTGTTTCGTGAAGTGTCTCTTGTCTTGTCCGTGATCTTCATCCCTGCAGGTACCCAGGATCATGGAGATTGAGCATCGGCGAGGCTAGGAGCAAGGGGACCATGAAGTGTTACACCGAACACCGGTGATAGTAAGGTTTAGTAGGGTAACATGGATCATAACCTTAGGGATTCATGAGGTGTAGTCATTAAACGCCCAAAGCTTTTGTCTGATATTATTATCTTAATTAGTGGGGCAACCCCGCGAGATGGATAGGACCTTCGGTAGGACAAATGATTCTTGATGCAGGACTTGTGCCGGTCAAGATGTTATTTGGACACATCCCCCACTTCGATATGAAGCAAGCACCTCTTGATGGGTGACTTCCCGAGCACAAACTCATATCATTTTTTATCCCAACACCAATACATGGTTGTAAGCATTAAGACCTCATCCCCGTACCTTCTTTTTATTATAATTGTTTGAATCACAATTTGCTTGTTGATCCGATCAAAAGCTGGATTTGACACTTTAGCAAAAGCTTGCTAGAGACCATTGCTTCAAGGGAATCTTCCTCTCGTGGGTTCGATACCCAGGGTCACCTCTGGGGAAATAGGTGCAGGATACCTTTTTTGTTCCAATACCGGATCAATAAAAAGGAGATATCACTAGTCAGAAATGCTAGGGTTTTCAGGCATGAACGACCAAGTTTTAACAGATGGAGGAGTGCTTTTATCCATGATATTTCTTTGTTCCAACATAGAATCAAGCCTAGTTTTAAGGATGAGCTTATTAGATGGGTCTCCTTCCTTCTCCCATGAGGTGTCCCTTCCTTTTCTTATTTGTTTTTAGTTCATTGCTTTCTTTTCTGATTACCACTCGTAATCTTGTAAATACTATATATTATGTTTGGAATAAAGTTTGAAAGGTTGCGGGTGTTTCAGTCAAAAAAAAAGAAAACACCTTGCATGCTAATTTTTGGGCAAACATAAGATTACTATGACTATGTCAGTACAACATAATTAGATCTCCCTGAAAAGCAACGTCGAAAAGGATCTCCCCGAAATTTACAAAATAGTCGTATGGGTTATAATGTCGATTGTGGATGCATGCATGTTGTTGATTTGTAAGCGCCTAGCTAAAATAAAAATCAAATCATTAGGGTCCAAAACTCAATGGGGAACATTATAGAGATCACAACACACAGTCCATATTGGGTCCAACTTCAGCACAACACACAACCTAGGCACAACATTGAGGCAGAGGAGTGACTGCAGTGGTAGAATTCGAGGAAGAGGACTCGCTAGGGTGGAGCAACGAACTGCACATCAACAAAAATCAGAGCTCACAGAGGCGCTCGGTGGTCAGGGCATCGACCTTTTTGTCGTCAGGAGCGGCAGCCGGTGAGCAAGATGTCAAGCTTGGTGTCCGGGAGGAAGGGTCACAACTGAGGTTGAAGAAGCACTGTATGACAATGGTTTTCAGAGGTTGAATATGCAGTCGATGGTGGCGTCCATGGATGCATCGGATCACGGCCTCAGACTTGACCTCATCACGTAGTGAGGTCTCTTCGTTGCCCGCTCCCTGATGACCCACAAGTATAGGGGATCACTCATAGTCCTTTTGATAAGTAAGAGTGTCGAACCCAACGAGGAGCAGAAGGAAATGACAAGCGGTTTTCAGCAAGGTATTCTCTGCAAGTACTGAAAGTAGCGGTAACAGGTAGTTTTGATAGCAAGATAATTCGTAACAAATTCATAAGGATTAGCTAGCAGTTTCTCTACCATACCCGAAGGAATTTCATAATGAATATTGTCAGTAGGTTCAATAGGTTGAGGAGCAACTCTCAAAGCTTCCGGTCGAGGTGAAGATACCCTGAACAAACCCCTCAAAGGATTACTTTCCATAGTGACAAGTGACAATAAATTTCAGCACGTAATATAAATGTTTCCTTACCAAATTCCACTTACCAAAGGCGCTTCACTCCCCGGCAATGGCGCCAGAAAAGAGTCTTGATGACCCACAAGTATAGGGGATCAATCGTAGTCCATTCGATAAGTAAGAGTGTCGAACCCAATGAGGAGCAGAAGGAAATGACAAGCGGTTTTCAGCAAGGTATTCTCTGCAAGTACTGAAAGTAGCGGTAACAGATAGTTTTGATAGCAAGATAATTCGTAACAAGTAACAAGTAGTAACGGTAACAAAAGTGCAGCAAGGTGGCCCAATCCTTTTTGTAGCAAAGGACAAGCCGGAACGAACTCGTATAATAAGCAAAGCGTTCTCGAGGACACATGGGAATTTCATCTAGTCACTTTCATCATGTTTGTTTGATTTGCGTTCGCTACTTTGATAATTTGATATGTGGGTGGACCAGTGCTTGGGTGCTGTTCTTACTTGAACAAGCCTCCGACTTATGATTACCCCCTCTCGCAAGCATCCGCAACTATGAAAGAAGAATTAAGATAACTCTAACCATAGCATGAAACATATGGATCCAAATCAGCCCCTTACGGAATAGCGCATAAACTAGGGTTTAAGCTTCTATCACTCTAGCAACCCATCATCTAATTACTACTCCACAATGCCTTCCCTTAGGCCCAAAGATGGTGAAGTGTCATGTAGTCGACGTTCACACGACACCACTAAAGGAAGCAACAACATACATATCATCAAAATATCGAACGAATACCAAATTCACATGATTACTTATGACAAGACTTCTCCCATGTCCTCAAGAACAAAAGTAACTACTCACATATCATATTCATGTTCAAGATCAGAGGGATATTGAATAGCATTAAGGATCTGAACATATAAGCTTCCACCAAATAAACCAACTAGCATCAACTACAAGATGTAATCAACACTACTAGCAACCCACAGGTACCAATTTGAGGTTTTGAGACAAAGATTGAATACAAGAGATGAACTAGGGTTTGAGATGAGATGGTGCTGGTGAAGATGTTGATGAAGATTGGTCCTCCCATGATGAGAGGAACGTTGGTGCTGTCGATGGCTTCGATTTCCCCCTCCCGGAGGGAAGTATCCCCGGCGGAATCGCTCCACCGGAGAGCAAAAGTGCTCCTGCCCAGGTTCCACCTCGAGACGGCGGCACTTCGTCCCGAAAGTCTTCTTCTGATTTTTTCTAGGGCAAATAGCATCTTATAGGAGAAGATGGGCTCCGGAGGCCTGCCGGCAGCCCCACAAGCTCGGAGGGCGCCCCCCCAGGCTTGTGGCCTCTTGGTGGGTCCCCCTCCGGTATTTCTTCCGCCAATATTTTTTATATATTCCAAAACAATTCTCCATAAATTTTCAGGTCATTTGGAGATGTGCAGAATAACTATCTCTGTTGTAGCCCTTTCCGGTCCAGAATTCCAGCTGCCGGCAATCTCCCTCTTCATATAAAACTTGCAAAATAAGAGAGAAAAGGCATAAGAATTGTATCATAAAGTGAAATAATGACCCAAAACATAATAAATAATAGTAGAAAAACATGATGCAAAATGGACGTATCAACTCTCCCAAGCTTAGACCTCGCATGTCCTCAAGCGAAAAACCGAAATCGATAATCATGACCACATGTTTAGAGAGAGAGGTGTCGATAAAACAAAATACGGACATGAAGGCAACATGATATTTATTATAACAGCAATATATTATCATAAAACTTCTCATGAAAAAGTAACAATTCATTCACAAGATAAAGTATGAACTACAAACCATATTGAAAACTAACAAACTATGATCTTTGTCACTGAAGCAATTGCAATTCATCATATTATCAGAAAGAGTCTATGTAAGAGCTTTTGTTTAGCAAGTTCACATACTCAACTATCATTTAGTCTTCTATGATTGCTGACACTCACGACATACTTATGGAGCAAAAGTTTCAGTCAGACACATAGAAAGATAGGGGCTTATAGTTTTGCCTCCCAACGTATTTACCTCAAGGGTAATGTCAACAATAATAGCTCATGATCACCTACATCCAACTGGATATATATGCTTGGATCTTTCCCCACCACATGATGCTTGCCAAGAGAGAAAATAAAAATGGAATGGAGGAGAATACTATTGACTCTTGCATGAAAGTAAATACATAAAAGTAAAAGATAGGCCCTTCGCAGAGGGAAGCAGAGGTTGTCATGCGCTTTTTATTTTTGGATGTGCAAGCTCTTAATGTAAAGGAACGTCAGTTTATATTGCCCCTTGTGATAGCAACCTTTATTATGCAGCCTGTCGCTTTTATTTCTTCACCATCACAAGTTCATACAAAGCTTATTTTCCCTTACAATAAAAGATCATACATATTTAGGAGCATTTTTTATTGCTTTTGCACCGATGACAGCTTACTTGAAGGATCTTATTCAATCCATAGGTAGATATGGTGGACTCTCATGACATGAAACTGGGTTCAAGGGTTTTTGGATGCACAAGTAGTATCTCTACTTAGTACGGAATTTTGGCTAGCAAAAGATAGGGGGCAAGCACCACATGTTAGAGGATCCACAACAATATAGCTTCTATGTGAATATAAGCAAACATAACTCATTACGTTGTCTTCCTTGTCCAACGTCAACTATTTGACATAGAATATTTAATGGGGGCTCATAATCACAAAAGATGTCCAAGATAGTATATTTATATGTGAGACCTCTATTCCTTTATTACTTTTTTTCATGAATTGCAACAATGACCAATGCTATGTTTGTTAACTTCCAACAAGTTTTATCAAGTATACTTCTTTTATGTGAAGTCATCACTCCCCATGGGATTAGCATATGATCTCTCTTTTCTTTATTCTCTTTATTTTATTTCTAGCATTGGATCAACAAAAGTAAAACAACTCAACTCAAACTACTCTTTATTATATAACTCTCACACTCGATTACATAGATAGATAGATCACAAAGCAAGCACTAGAGAAGGCCAGATCATGCATGGCATTTGTATGTGAGAAAGAGTGAGTGTGGAGAGTGCCTCTCCACCTCTATTTTTAGGAAAACCCAAGGGGTAGGGTGGCTCTCATCCATCCATGTCATCCCTAAGATATTTTGGGATAAAGCCCAAAAAGGTAGCTTTCCATAAAGTAACCATAAAGTGATTTTCACTATTCACGGAAACATTTTTCCGCGACCATTAAATCCGAAAATATTTCTGTAGGTCTTAGAACATTTCCAGTACCCACTAAAATAATTTTGGACGCGTTCCGAAACAATTCCGGATTAGTGATTTTCATCTGCGAAAAGAAACCAAAGCGGTTCCGGCAGCTCCGGAACATTTCCGGGTTTTTTCTCCGGAAAAATCCCAGAAGTTCCCAGAACAATTCTGGCACCCTCCAAGAATTTCCAGGCATGTGCCGAAATCAATTTGACTTAATGGTATACTCCGAAACAACTTTTCAGTTTTACCGAAACTCTTCTGGTGTTCTCTCTCCGGAACTCTTCCGTTGTCTCCGAAACTTTTCTGGTGACTTTCTCTCAGACTACCTATCTAGCATTCAGTAGATAGATGACCCATAAGCGTGTGACCCTATAGGTTCGGTGAAGTATAGACATGACCGGAACACTTTTCGATCAATAATCAACATCGGAGCCGTGGACACCCATATTGACCCCTATACCCACACGAATAAATATTTGAGTGAACCTCCAGTTGCCGTGTGCTATTCCTGTTGCTTCGTGATACGTCTCCAACGTATCTATAATTTATGAAGTATTCATGCCATGTTTATTATAGTTTTGTACGATTTTGGTGCACTTTTATATGGGTTTTATATGATTTTCATGGACTAACATATTGACCTAGTGCCCAGTGCCAGTTGTTGTTTTCTGCTTGTTTTTGGTTTTCCAGAAAATCCATATCAAATGAAGTCCAAATGCAGCGAAACTTTTTGATGATTTTTTCTGGAAGGAAACATACCCAGGAAGCTTCGGAGGAGCAGCAGAAGAGCCACAGGGCCCCCACGAGCCACCTGGGCGCGCCTGTCCCCCCAGGCGCGCCCTGGTGCCTCGTGGGCCCCCTGTGGCACCTCTTTGCGTGATTCCAACGCTGAAAAATCATATATATTCAGAAACCCCCGAAAGTTAACCTAGATGAGTCTTTACGCCACCGCAAGCCTCTGTACCTCCACGGTCTCATCTACAGCCCTTTTTCGGCACCCTGTCGGAGGGGGGAAAGCATCACCGGAGGCCATCTTCATCATCCCGGTGGTCTCCATGACGAGGAGGCAGTAGTTCACCCTCGGGGCTGAGGGTATGTACCAGTAGCTATGTGTTTGATCTCTCTCTCTCTCTCGTGTTCTTGATATGGTGAAAGATCGTGGATGTCGCCTAGAGGGGGGGGTGAATAGGCGCTTTAAAATAATTACGGTTTAGGCTTGAACAAATGCGGAATAAACCTAGCGGTTAATTTGTCAAGCACAAAACCTAAATCGACTAGGCTCACCTATGTGCACCAACAACTTATGCTAAGCAAGATAAACAACTAAGTGATAGCAAGATATATAACAAGAAACAATATGGCTATCACAAAGTAAAGTGCATAAGTAAAGGGCTCGG
This sequence comes from Elymus sibiricus, assembly GCA_039707655.1. Lineage (NCBI taxonomy): Eukaryota > Viridiplantae > Streptophyta > Magnoliopsida > Poales > Poaceae > Elymus > Elymus sibiricus. Next base: position 112,666,022 of record CM077670.1, read on the forward strand.
GTAAGAGATAACCGAGGCACGCGGAGACGACGATGTATCCCGAAGTTCACACCCTTGCGGATGCTAATCTCCGTTTGGAGCGGTGTGGAGGCACAATGCTCCCCAACAATGCCACTAGGGCCACCGTATTCTCCTCACGCCCTCGCACAATGCAAGGTGCCGTGATTCCACTAAGGGACCCTTGAGGGCGGTCACCGAACCCGTACAAATGGCAACCCTTGAGGGCGGTCACCGAACCCGTACACTTGCTCGGGGCGATCTCCACAACCTAATTGGAGACCCCGACGCTTGCCCGGAGCTCCACCACAATGGAATGTGGCTCCGAGGCACCACCAAGCCGTCTAGGGCGCCAAAGCACCCAAGAGGAACAAGCTCAAGGGTGCTCAAACACCCAAGAGTAATAAGCTTCTCAACTACTAACTTCCACGTATCACCGTGGAGAACTCAAACCGATGCAACTAATGCAATGGCAAGAACACACGAAGTGCACAAGTCCCTCTCCCTCAAATCCCACCAAAGCAACAAAAGCTATGGAGGAAAGTGAGAGGAAGAACAAGGAGAACACCAAGAACTCCAAGATCTAGATCCACAAGGTTTCCCTCACATAGAGGAGAAAGTGATTGGTGGAAAGATGGATCTAGATCTCCTCTCTCTTTTCCCTCAAGAAGGAGCAAGAATCATTGGAGGGATTGAGAGATAGCAAAGCTCTAGAAGGTCAACAATGGAGGAGAGAGAGCTGCAAGGGGATAAAAGAACCGTTGGGGGCAAGGGGGAAGAAGACCCCCTTTTAAAGGAGCCCCCAAATCCAACCGTTACCTGTCTCAGCCCGCACAGAGCGGTACTACCGCTCCTCAGAGCGGTACTACCGCTCGGGCGGTAGTAATTCAAAAAATAGCAGGCGAGAACACGGAACTGGAGCGGTAGTGCCGCACTTAGCGGTACTACCGTTCCAACCAAGCGGTACTACCGCTAAAGCGAAAAGAGCACCTCTGCGAAACACACGCGGTAGTAGGAACGGTAGTGAAGGGCGGAAGTACCGCCCTAAGCGGTACTACCGCACTACTGCCGCACTACTACCATTTAACAGAAAAAGATACCAGAAGAATTTCAGCAAGCGGAACTTGCAGCGGTAGTAGAAACCGGAAGTACCGCCCAAGCGGTACTACCGTTCTACTACCGTGCCACTACGGCACAAAGCGGTACTACCGCTCTACTACCGCACTACTTCCGCTTAACAAAAATAGGCAACAGAAGAAATTCCCACAAGCGGTACTCGCTGCAGTAGACCACAGCGGTACTACCGCACAAGCGGTACTACCGTGGTACCGAGCGGTACTACCGCTTGGGTGCTGCAAAAGTGCCCAAGCAGAACAGACAGATACAGGAAAACCAGAACTGCCACAACTTCTACATATGAGCTCCGAATTGAGCAAACTCAAGCTTGTTGGATAGAAGACAACGAGTACTATCCAAACAGCGACTGGTTATAATAAGAAGTGGCAGGGGAGAAATGCCTAAGATATAGAGAAGAGAAACCTCTATGAATGAAGAACCGGCATAAACTCCAACATCGAAAACATCATAGAAGATGCATATATGAACTCCGTTTTCGATGAACTCGAGCTTGTCATGAAGATGACCATAAGCTCAAAAACTCACAAAGAGAAACACCAAACACGAACCAAGAAAGATGATGCAAGGATGCAATGGTTTGAGCTCTCTATGAAGATACGATAAAGCTACTCACTTGAGAGCCCTCCTTGATAGTACGGCTATCGATCCTATAACCCGGTCTCCCAACTACTACCATGAGACCGGTAAAATAGAAAACCTATCAAGGGCAAACCTTTGCCTTGCGCATAGTCCACTTGAGCTAGATGATGACGATCTTGACCTCCTCAAGTTGGACCACCTTTCTTGATTGCGCCGGCTCGATGAAGACTAGTTGATTGCTCCCCCATACTCCACTATGGGTGAGCCACTCTTCGGCACATCTTCACAAGTCCATTGTCACCACAATGGACGGCAAGCTTCAAGCATGTGATCTCTTCGTGATGCTCCACTTGAACTTGCACACCGCAATCTTGATGACGATCACCACTTGATGTCATCCTACATGGGTTGTGTGATATCTTCCTTTTGATGCACGCCCATGGAAACAAACCTAACCCCACAAAGAACTCTCGCATAGAACACGGGTTAGTACACAAAGCGTAATGGACAATGCTTACCATACCATGAGATCACTTGACCTCGCTTGGTACATCTTCTATGCTTTGTGTGTTGATCAACTTGAATCACTCTTCATATGTAGTCTTGATCAACCTTGAATCTTTCCAACTCTCTTCATTAGGATGATGTCTTGAAGGTAAACATGAATGTTCACACAAACTTCTTCTTCAAGACATGCTTGCAATAGGCTCAACACTCACATGACCAATCTTTGGATAAATCCTTGAATAGCACCTTGGTCAACACATATTCTTCTTCAAATCACCTTGAGACCAACAAATGGTCTACAAGCAAAGCCTATGGACAAACCCTTCAAATATAACTCAAGGCAACCATTAGTCCATAGAGATTGTCATCAATTACCAAAACCAAACATGGGGGCATCACATGTTCTTTCATATGGCATGATCTTGATGTATCGCGAGCTTTGTTAATATAGTTGGATCATATGGTGTTTCTTCCCTCTCTATCTTTGTTGTGATGAATCGAATCTTTTCCCTTTGAGGTTTCGTTATTGTCGGATTGAATATTCAGATTTGAGAACACTTGATGTATGTCTTGCATATGAATACCCGTGGTGACAATGGGGTATTATATTGATTCACTTGATATATGTTTTGGCACTCAACTCGCGGATTCCCGAGGTGACATTAGGGTAATCTATGCATAGGGGTTGATGCACATTTTCATTATCTTTTCTCCGATAGAAACTTTGGGGTGCTCCTTGGAGTTCTTTGTGTGGATTGAATATTATGATTATGAAGTTGTTTGATACATATCGTATAATCAACTCACGGATACTTGTGGTGACATTGGAGTATCTAGGTGACATTAGAGTTGGTTGATGTGTATCATATGGTGTTATTTTAGTACGAACTCTAGGGCTGTTTGTGACACTTATAGGAATGGCTCAATAGATTGATCGGAAAGGATAACTTTGAGGTGGTTTCGTACCCTACAAACAATTTCTATCTTATGTTCTACGCTAATAGGAACTTGGGAGTGATTCTTTATAGCACGTTGAGGGATGGTTATATGATTCAATTATATTAGCATTGTTGAGAGATTGCACTAGCGAAAGTATGGACCCTAGGCCTTGTTTCTAAGCATTGCAATACCGTTTATGCTCACTTTTGTTACTTGCTACCTTGCTGTTTTTTATTGTTCGCACTACAAAAACCTATATCTACTATCCATATTACACTTGTATCACCATCTCTTTGCCGAACTAGTGCACCTATACAATTTACCATTGTATTGGGTGTGTTGGGGACACAAGAGACTCTTTGTTATTTGGTTGCAGGGTTGTTTGAGAGAGACCATCTTCAACCTACGCCTCCCACGGATTGATAAACCTTAGGTCATCCACTTGATGTAAAATTGCTACTGTCCTACAAAACTCTGCGCTTGGAGGCCCAACACGAGTCTACAAGAATAAGTTGTGTAGTAGACATCAAGCTCTTTTCTAGCGTCGTTGCCAGGGAGGTGAGTGCTTGAAGGTATATCTTTAGATTTTGCAATTGAATCTTTTAGTTTCTTGTTTATCACTAGTTTGGTTTTATAAAAAGAAAACTACAAAAAAATGGAATTGAGGTTGCCTCATATTATTCGTATTTATAATGTCTTTCTTGAAAATAAGGATTTCGATAATTGTGCTCAATTGTTAGAGGAAGAATTTAATAAAATGTTTAATGTGAGTCCTTTGAATGATGAGCATGACTGCAATGATATTAGTATGAATTCTTTGAATATCCATGATGCTAATGATATGCAAAGCCACAAGCTTGGGGATGCTATGTTTGATGAAGATGATATTTTTAGTCCCCTAAGTTTTGATGAGCAAATTTATTATGATGATATCATGCCTCCTATTTATGATGATTATAATGATAAAAGTGGATTTGGAGAGGTCACAACTTTATTTAATAATGATTCCACTATTTTGGAAGAGGTTTCAATTGATTATGACAACAAAGTTGCTATCTATGATGATTATTGTGATGACATTTATGCTATAAAGAATAATGATAACTATGAAACTTGTCATCATGATTTTAATTTTCAATTGGATTATGCCAATCAAGTATCTCATGATAGTTATTTTGTTGAGTTTGCTCCCACTATTATGAATGAGAAGAAAATTGCTTATATGGTATGCTTGTAGATCATGAAAAGAATGCTTTGTGTGATGGATATATTGTTGAATTTCTTCATGATTCTACTGAAAATTATTATGAGAGAGGATCATATGCTTGTAGGTGTTGCAATAATATCAAGTTTCCTCTCTATGTGTTGAAAGTTTTGAAGTTATACTTGTTTTGCCTTCCCATGCTAGTGGATTCTTGCTCCCATAAACTATTTGCTCACAAAATCCCTATGCATAGGAAGTGGGTTAGGCTTAAATGTGCTAGTCATATGCTTCATGATGCTCTCTTTGTGTTTCAATTCTTTACTTTTAATCGAGCATCATTGAAATCATCATGCCTAGCTAAAAGGCATTAAAGAAAAGCACTTGTTGGGAGACAACCCAATATTTATACCTACTGTTTTTGTGTGTTCACATGATTAATCTACTGTAGTAATCATTTTTTATATGTTTTCGTTCAATAATGTGCCAAGTAAAGCCTTTGGGATAGTGTGGATGCTTGTTGATTTGATTCTGTGCAAAAACAGAAACTTTTGTGTCCAGTTCTGGAATTTCTATTCTGTACTGGAGGGTGAAAAAATTCTAAAATTTTTACACAGTATTGGGTTACAATTTTTTTACGTTTTCCTAATTTTTCAGAATTTTTGGAGGTACAGAAGTATGGTTTTTAAATCGCTTACTACACACTGTTCTGTTTTTGACAGATTCTGTTTTCGGTGCATAGTTTGCTTGTTTTAGTGTTGCCATAGCTTATATTGAGTAATATAAATTGTGGAAATGATATAATACAGTGGTAATTATGTGAGAACAATTATGAATCTTGTCTTGACAGTACCTAAGTGGATGATTTATTTTTATCATACTAACCTATCTCACAAGTTTCGTTAAGTTTTATGTGATTGAAGTTTTCAGGTTTTGGGTGAGATATCGATATGAGGAGAATAAGGAGCGGCAAGACCCTAAGCTTGGGCATTCCTAAGGCACCGCAAGGTAGTATTCAAGGAACACCCAAGCAACTAAGCTTGGGGATGCCCCGGAAGGCATCCCCTCTTTTGTCTTCAACACTATCGGTAACCTCACTTGGAGCTATATTTTTATTCGTCACATAATATGAGTTTTGCTTGGAGCATAATTCTATTTTGTTGAGGTTTTCTAGCTGCTATCAATAATCATGTTTTGTATCTTTTATTTCAATAAAATGCCAATTATAGCCTTTACCATGCTCAGTTTGCAAGTTCATGTGTTGCTGTTTGAAAACAGAAAGTTTTCTGTTATGTCCAGAATATTCCTGAATAGTCAGAACATGATAAAAATCTGAAATTTTTACAAAGTAAGCATGGATGAGTTCTCTGTCATGTGGTAATTTTTCAGAATTTTTGGAGTTAGGGAAGTATGAATTCTTATTCACCCTTTATAGACTGTTCTGTTTTGGCAGATTGCTGTTATAGTTGCATTGCTTGCATATGTTTGCGTGTTTAATGTTTCTATTTGTGGATAGGAGTATTAAATATGAAGAGGCATTTAGTATGCAATGTTTAATTATAATTTTTGTGATTTTCTACAGTAGAGAATGTTGAGGTTTTGAGTTGATTTATACTAACTTATCTCACGAGTTCTTGTTGAGTTTTGTGTGGATGAAGTATTTAAGATTTAGGGAAACCGTGATATGAGAGGAATTAAGGAGACACAAAAGCTCAAGCTTGGGGATGCCCAAGTCACCCCAAGTGTCGGGGTACGACCATCTATGGGGCCATGCAGCCCCTTGTGGCTCGGCGGGGGAGGTCGACGTGCACAAAGAGCATGGACAATGGGAAGCGCAAGGGATTTACCCAGGTTCGGGCCGCTGAGAAGCGTAAAACCCTACTCCTGCTTTTGGTGTATTAATGGTGCAGAAACACAGTACAAGGAGTGCTTGTCCCGGCAAGGCGCGGAGACAGCAGCTACGCGAGACGTGCTTGTGTTTGAAAAGGGGTCCGAATCCTCTAAACTGTTGCCTTGGCCCTCCTTTTATAGCTCAAGGGGTTACCACAGTGGCAAAACAGTAATTACATAGCGATTAGATAGCAAACAGTGCTATCATACCTAACTCTGCCAATTTAGGACAAAGGCATTAAATGCGTCGTTAGGTGTCATGTGGAGAGGTAGTCCCGGCAAGGTTTCTGCACCGCTTGCCCAGCTACCTCGTATTATCCTAACACGCCTCTTGGACGGGTGTTGTTAGGGACAAATCTTCTTCCAGCATGCTGATATGTGCCCGACAAGTCTCACCAACCAACCTGCGTGGTCGACACCTCGCACATTCAATGAACACCTGTGCGGTGAGGTGGAGCGCTGGAGGGCTGGCATAAGCTTGCCGGCACGGAGCTTGCCGGGTCCTCACCTTGCCGGTTCAACCTTGCCGGCAAGGAATGTCTTCATCTTCGGTACTAGTTGTGTGTTGTGCTTTGAGCTTCTTTTTGGTAGCTTCTGCGGCTGGACTCCGAATCTTGGTCTTGGCGGTTAATGGCAAGGCTTTGGCCGGCAAGGAGGCTGCTACTGTCTGTGCATAAGTCAGGGTATAAAATACCCATGTTTTATACACCGACAGGAGCCCCCGAGCCTGGGCCATACGCGCGTCCGAAGCGTCGTTGGGCTAGGCCCAAACAATGCACATACACGCGGCGAAAAACTGCCGTTGTAATTTTCGGTCATGATGGTTATCCTCTTTTGAGATCTTCTTTGCTTCCTCATTAATCCAGCCCTGAGCGTGCTCAGGCCAAGGGTATGTTCATATGTGGGATGCTGTTGGTTCAAATCGAACGGGCGCTCAGCTCCGCATGGTGAGGGGTAACTGCCCCGTCTGTCTTTACTCCTCCTTTCTCTGCGCCCCTCCATCACGCGCGTCCGCATGCATGCAAGGCAGTGGATTGGTGGAGAAGGGCGGTCGTTGGAGTGATGCGCCGAGTCAGGGGGCGCAGGGCGCGGAATTGGCGATAGTGGGCGGTTGCTGGAGTAATGCGCCCGTCAGAAGCGCAGGACGTGGGATTGGCGATCGTGGGTGGTCACCCGAAGATGGTGAAGGGCCAGCTCTCTGCACTCCCCCTATAAGAGGGGGTCATGCGGGATGCTAAGCTCACCCATCTCCTCCTGTCTCGACTTCCATCAACTGTTGCCTTCTTCCCATATCTTCTTCTCTTCCCGCGTTCGACGACGCCATGGTGAGAGGGAGAGGCCGCGGCCGCGCCCCTGCTGTCGCGGCGAGGGCTTCTTCCCGGCTCCATGCTCAAGCTTCGGCCGCGGCCGCGGAAGCTGGCTCCAGTGCTCAAGGGAGGGCCGCGGCCCGCGGTCGTGGACGGCGTGGTGCCCGCGGCCGGGGCGGCCACGGTGGGACGCTCGCTGTTCCGTCTTCGGTCCCTCCTCCGCCGACAGAAGGCCACACGGTGGACACGGCAGAAGAGTTTGTCTTGGAGCTGCGCGACCAGCCGTGGAGCTGGCTATGACTTCCTCGTCCTTTTGCTAGGGAGATGGAAGGCCGCCACCTGCACGGCTTATGGCTGCGCGTGGACGGTTGCTGCAACGGCTCGGTGTGGGTAACAGTCGAAACCTCCAACAATGGCATCATGTACCTTACGCGCGGGTGGAAATCCTTTGCCCATGCCCACTGCTTAGGGTAAGGGCACCTTCTTCACTTCAAGCTGGACGGACCAGACACGCTTGTCGTGAAGTTCTTCGGGGCTTCAGGAGCTCGTCTGGAGTGCTACGCGGAGAGCTCGAGCAACAGTGACACTGCTTCCTCCAGCGATGCTGAGGATGACGATGATGACGACGGCTCTCCAGGCGTGAAGGTCGAAGACGACAGCGAAGAGTCTGGCTGATCGCCGACAGCACCATCATCTGGCCTTCCGGGAACAAGCTGGACCCCACCTAGGCGCCCCTTTTGCCCTCTTTGCACTTGAGATAGACCCTGGCAAAGGGCCAATAGAGTGTAATTAAGTACTTTTCTTAATGAGCATCTGGTGTTTGCCGGGTTTAAATGAACGCATGCTGTTTCCCTTGTCTTATTTCGTCTTTGTATGATTTGTGTTCCCTACGCTTATCGGAAGCTTGCCGGTGCGCACACTTGCCGCGAGCGCTTCGAGGAACGGGTCCTTAGCAGCCTGCTGGAAGTGTCGTTGCCGGCAAGGTGACTTGCCGGGCCAGAACGCAGCCGCCAAGCTTGCCGAGCGGACTCGAGGCAACCTAGGGCGCGGACTGATCGTGACAAGGTTCCTCTCGCGTGTAGGTTTCTCATACAAAGCTCAGAACTGTTCAAGGGGGAACGCGAATGTAACAAGGAAATTTTTTCAAAGTTTTTGCAACTTAGCTCTTCCTTGTGCCGTTTCTCTCGTTGTACAAAATGATCACTTGAACGTCGTTAAAAATGGTCCCCCATCTCCACTCCCTCCGGGAAACTTGCATGCGAGGGATCCTTCTTATCCTTTTAAGAAAAATAAAGAAGAGAAAGGAGCGGTTTGGGAACCTTGACGGCTCATCAGTCATTTCATACAAACTAAAGCGTAAATCACAACATCACATGCATCGACACATAAATGAACATGTATGAGGAGTTGCAAAACACTTAGCTTTATTATGCACAGGATCCGCGCCTGGCTTTGTACAAAGGGTTACATGTCTGGTCGACAAGGCTCGTACAAAAGGTGTTGCCGGGATATGACCCAGCAACTGCGCCTCACGGGTAGAACTTGCGAAGATGCTCAATATTCCATGAGTTCTGCACTGAGGTGCCATCTTCGGTCTCCGGACGGACTGCGCCCGGCCTGGTGACTCGTACTACCTGGTAAGGGCCTTCCCACTTCGGCGTCAACTTGTTTGATCCCTTGGCGGACTGAACACGCCGAAGAACAAGGTCGCCTTCCTCAAGGCTTCGGGCATGCACTTTGCAGCTATGGTAGCGGCGCAAGGCTTGCTAGTAGCGTGTAGCTCGCACAGCCGCCGGAAGACGATCTTCCTCAAGGAGCAACGCGTCGTCTTGCCGCAGTTGCTCTTGCCCAGCTTCATCGTAAGCGAGCACTCGAGGTGACCCGTATATGAGTTCCGTGGGGAGCACCGCTTCTGCACCATAGATTAGGGAGAAGGGTGTTTGGCCGGTAGCTCGATTTGGTGTCATTCTGAGTGACCAAAGAACTGCCGGCAACTCATCAATCCAGTGCCTTCCACACTTGCGCAGCTTGTCGAAGGTCCTTGTCTTGAGGCCACGCAGCACTTCAGCGTTCATCCTTTCTGTCTGGCCATTGCTTCTCAGGTGAGCAACAGATGCAAAACAAATTTTGCTGCCAAGGTCTTGGATATACTGCATGAAGGTGCGGCTCGTGAATTGTGTGCCGTTGTCGGTGATGATCCTGTTAGGAACCCCGAAACGGCAAACTAATCCTTTGAAGAACTTGACGGCTGATTGCGTTGTCACCTTCCTCACTGGCTCCACTTCAGGCCACTTCGTGAACTTGTCGATGGCGACGTACTAGAACTCAAAGCCCCCGGCAGCACGGGGAAAGGGGCCCAAGATATCGAGACCCCAGACCGAAAAGGGCCATGAGAGAGGGATTGTTTGGAGAGCCTGAGCTGGTTGATGTATGCTCTTTGAATGGAACTGGCATGCTTCACACTTGGTTACTAGATCAGTCGCATCCTGGAGGGCAGTGGGCCAATAGAAGCCTTGCCGGAAAGCTTTGCCGACAAGAGCCCTTGATCCTATGTGAGAGCCACATATGCCTCCGTGTATCTCCGCCAACAGCTTTAGTCCATCTTCCCGGCAAATGCACTTCAATTTCACACCGTTCGGTCGCTTTCTGTATAGGATGCTATCCACAAATCGATACATACTTGACTGACGGGCTACTTTCTCTGCTTCTTCTTGCTCATCGGGAAGCTCTCCTGTTTGAAGGAAACGGACTATCTGCTGTGCCCATGTCGGAGCCTGCGGCTCGACGACAAGGACTAAAGGCATTTCTTCGGCTATGGGAGCGCTTGCTTCTGCGGCAAGAACCTATGGTTCTGCGCTAAGCGGCTGCTCACTGGCAACCGTATTGTTGTTCCTGGCAACATCCTTGTCGGCAGTTTCTGGGAGCTCTGCCGGAAAATACTTGCCGGTACTTAACTTCCTTCTCTTGCTGGCCTGCGTTGATGGGGCGACCGTTGGTTGATTCAAATGGAGCATAAAAGTTCCCGGTTCCACGGGAAGCTTTTGAGCGGCACACTTTGACAGGCTATCAGCAACGCTGTTTTCCGCACGAGGGATGTGCTCTGTTTGCAACCCGTCAAAGTGTTCTTCCAATTTCCTCACTTCTTCCACATACGCCTCCATTAACAGGCTCTGATAATCTTTGTTTACTTGCTTTACAACAAGCTGCGAGTCACCGCAGATGATCAATTTTTTGATTCCAAGGTCTACTACAATCCTAAGACCGGCAAGAAGTCCTTCGTACTCAGCAGTGTTGTTTGTAGCTTGCTCCCTGGGAAAGTGCATTTGGACCACATACTTGAGGTGCTCTCCGGTGGGTGCGATAAGCAGCACTTCGGCACCGGCGCCCTGCAGCGAGAAGGCACCATCAAAGTACATGACCCATTCCTTTGCTGTCTCTTTGCCGGGGAGAGCTGTCTCTTGAATTTCTTTGTCTTGCGTTGGCGTCCATTCGGCGATGAACTCCGCCAAAGCCCTGCTCTGAATGGTTGAAGTGATTTCAAACTTGAGTGCAAAGCTTGACAATTCCAATGCCCACTCCACTATCCTGCCGGTTGCCTCTGGATTTCTCAAGATGCATTGCAATGGAAAGCGAGTGACGACGGTAATCTCGTGTGCTTGGAAGTAGTGGCGCAGTTTTCCTGAGGCCATAAGGAGACCAAAAAGCAACTTCTGCACCCCAGAGTATCTCGATCTAGCCCCTTGCAGAAGGGAACTAACAAAATACACTGGTCGCTGCACCACTTTCTTCTTCGGCACTGCTTGTTGATCAACTTCATTTGCTTGCTCTATTTTTGACTTATCGGCACCAGATCTTGCCGGAGAAGACTCTGGTTTGTCGCTGGACGGGTTTGCCATGGTTGCTTCCTCGTCATCGAGTTCCCTCTGCACCACTAGTGCAACACTAGCCACTTGATTCGTTGCCGCTATGTATAGTAGCAATGGCTCTTGTGGTCTTGGCGTAACTAGTGTTGGCGCAGAGGAGAGGTATCTTTTCAAGTCCTGCAGCGCAGCCTCCGCCTCCGGAGTCCATTTCATCGGTCCTGCCTTTTTCAAAATCTTGAAAAACGGCAAGGCGCGCTTAGCAGACCTTGAAATGAACCTACTTAAGGTAGCAACACAGCCGGCAAGGCACCGCACATCTTTGACGCTTTTTGGTGCTTGAATCTGCTCAATCGCCTTGATTTTGTCGGGATTGGCTTCAATTCCTCGTTGAGATACAAAGAACCCGAGAAGTTTGCCGGATGGAACACCAAACACACACTTCTCGGGATTGAGCTTCAAGTTGATTTTGCGCAAGTTCGCAAATGTCTCTTCCAAGTCTTGAATAAGGGTAGATTTGTCCTTGGTTTTGACTACTATATCATCCATGTATGCTTCTACATTCCTGTGCAGCTGGGGCTCAAAACCGATTTGGACCGCTCTTGCAAATGTTGAACCAGCACTCTTTAATCCGAAGGGCATACGTACGAAGCAGTACATGCCATATGGAGTAATGAATGCAGTTTTCTCTTCATCCTCCTTGGCCATGAATATCTGATGGTATCCAGAATATGCATCAAGGAAGGAGAGCAAATCACAGCCAGAAGTAGAGTCTACAATTTGATCGATGCGCGGCAAGGGGAAAGGGTCCTTCGGGCATGCTTTGTTGATATCCGTGTAGTCAATACAAAGTCTCCACTTCCCGTTTGCTTTGCGCACCACCACTGGATTTGCCAACCAAGTGGGATGTAGCACTCCTCTGACCAGACCTGCCGCTTCGAGTTTCTTGATTTCTTCGGCGATGAATTGCTGCCGCTCCAAAGCTTGCTTCCGGACTTTTTGCTTGACGGGCCGAGCATGGGGACAAACGGCAAGGTGGTGCTCAATTACCTCCCTGGGAACGCCGGGGATGTCGGATGGCCGCCATGCAAACACATCGACATTCGCCCGCAGGAAGGCAACGAGCGCGCTTTCCTATTTGTCGTCAAGGGTGGCGCTGATGGTGAAAGTACCGTCAGTGCCGTCCTCCCTCGCCGGCACCTTCTTGGTTGCCGGTGCAGTGGCTTTGGATTTCTTACCGGTAGAGCGCTCCGGCGAGTCTTCAACAGGTGCGCAGCACTCCGAAGAGGTGCGCTTCCCGGAATTCTTGCTAGAGGCCCTGCCGGATTGCATGCTTTCTTTTTTCTTGGCGGGAGCTGGTGCCTTGGCGGCTTCTGCTGCAACCGCATCTCTGTACATCTTGTCGACACAGATGACCGCATCTTTCTTGTCGGAGTTGACGGAAATGACCCCCATCGGCCCTGGCATCTTCAACGTGTTGTAAGCATAGTGGGATGCTGCCATGAATTTTGCCAAGGCCGGGCGGCCAAGAATCCCATTGTACGGCAAGGGGATCTTGACGACGTCAAAGACAATCTTTTCCGTCCTGTAGTTCAGTTCCCCGCCAAACGTTACCGGCAACGTGATCTTTCCCTTGGGCTGGCTTCTTCCCGGGTTCACTCCTTGAAAGGTGCCTGTCTTTTCGAGCTCCTCGTCGGGAATCTGCAGCCTCTTGATTACCTCCAGAGAGATCAGATTCAGACCGGCCCCACCGTCAACTAACATCTTCGTTACTTGGAGGTTGCGAATTTTTGGCGAAACCAACAACGACAAACACCCGACCGCAGTCACGCGATCAGGGTGGTCCTCAGCATCAAAGATGATAGGCGTGTGTGACCATTTGAGTGGTTTTCGAGAGCCCATTGCCGGTTCCACCGCGTTAACCTCACGAGCCAACTGTTTAAGCTGGCGGTGAGAGGAGTGCAAAGATGCGCCCCCGTCAATGCACATGGCCTCAGTTGCCTTTTGGAATTCTTGTTCGCTGGTCTCATCATCGTCCTCTTCTTCTTCACTTCCATCATCTCCCTCTTTCTTCTCACGGCCTCTAGCAGGCTTTTCTTTCTGCTGCTTGTCCTTGCCGCGGCGGCCTCCTCGACCACCACGGCCCTTTTTGCCAGATCCACCGATACCATCTTGGCCTTTTTCCTTGTCGTGCTTCTCGTATTCAGCCTTCTGTTTCTCAACAAGGTGTTCGACTTGTCGACACTCTTGGAGATCATGTCCTTTGGTGCGGTGAATCTTGCAGTATGGTCCATCTGACTTGCCGGCCTTCTCATTTGCCGCTGCCTCCTGGCAAGCGGCGCATACAGCAGCTTCCTTGCCGGAGTTCTCAGTCTTGGCTTTCTTGGCGGACTCGGAGTTGCCGGAGCCTTCGATAGCCATAATAGTTTTGCCCTTGCGCTTCCGGCCCTTCTTCCTCGGGGTGGCGGCGTCGTCATCCTCAGAATCTACTTCGGCGCCAGCGTCCTCCCCGAGAAGTCTTCTTCCTTCCTCAGCCCGTGCACACTTATCCGCCAACGTATAGAGCTCGTTGCGGTCTTAGGCAACTTGACGTTCATTTTCTCCCGCATCCTGAGATTGCGCACATTTGTGTGAAAGGCGGCAATGATGGCTGCGGGGTGTACATCTGGAATGTTGTGGTGCACACGGCCGAATCTCTGGATGTACTTGCATAAAGTTTCGCCATCTCTTTGCGGGATGACTTGCAGGTCACTGGGCTGTCCAGGGGCCTTGTGGCCTCCGGTAAAGGCACCGACGAATTCGTTGCAGAGATCTGACCATGAAGAGATGGAGTTCTCCGGGAAGTTCAACAGCCAAGACCTCACGTTGGGTTTTAGTACCAACAGGAAGTAGTTGGCGAGGATCTTCTCGTCTCTCCCTCCGGCAGCTTGCACGGCAATAGTGTAGAGGCCTAAAAACTCTACCGGGTTCAGCTTGCCGTCATATTTTTTCGGCACTTCTGGCTTGAAGGCTCGAACGGACGGCCATCAGACTTGCCGTAGCTCGCAGGTGAAGGCAGGACATCCAACCTCGTAAGGTAGATATCCGCCAACCCCTGGCGCAGGCTCATCAACGACGGGGCCGTTGCGCATGTCGGATTGACGGCGCGCCTCTTGGCGCCGTTCGATGGTGGTGCGGGCGTCTTCTGCCCGCCTGTCTCGCAGCACTTGCCTTTGATCTTGCCGCGCCCGTGGATCTGAAGAAGCTATCGACATCTCGTCGGGTCCAAGAGATTGCTGGGCTTGTCGTGGCTGTTGGTGTTGCTGCTGTTGAGGCGGTTGTCGCGGTGGCGATTGCACCGTTAGTGTAGTACCATCAACGCGGCCACCGACTGGAGATGCTGGTGCTGCTTGTGGACGCCGTGAGGGCTCCGCCTGCTGCGATTTACTGGCTTCGGCAAATCCAATCAAGCTTTGGATGGTGGCTCTCCACTCATCCATCTTCTCTGCCGCTGGAGGAAAGTTCAGCAGCATCTGAGCTCGCGCCATTGCTTCCGCTGCCGTGGCTGACATGGCCGGGAGCGAAGAGCGCAACGTCGCTCTACTCCTGGCAGAGCCAGCAGGAGCGCCATCGCGGTCTTGCCGCCGTGGCACATGATCAGCAGCGGGTCGGCATGGCGGAGGCGATGCCTGAGGATCTGGGATTCGATCCACAGGAGTCTTGCCGTGAGGTCGCTGCTTCCCGGAGTCGTTGGCGCCGCTCGGAGCTGCACCGTGCCCATTGTGTGAGGGGCGCGGCGTCTGTTCCGAAGCAGCATCCTTGGATGCTGCCGCAGCGGGATATCGGCTCACGCCGGCCTGGGCATTGCTGCTCCGGTGGCTGCGTTCGTCTGCGCGGCGAGGAGGAGGAGGAGGAGGAGGTCGTCCATCCGCTCCGCCCGCGCCGTCGCGGCTCCGTCCGTCAGAGGACCGAGGAGGTCGACTTCCTCTGGCGTGCTCGTCCCCTGCGCCGACCGTGGTGGGCATGGCGACCGCGCCGCCTGCGCTGGTCGTGCCAACCGCGGTATCCGCGCCGCCCGCATTGGCCGCGCCGCCTGCGCCGCCTGCGGATGCGTGCGGGGTGGGCGTCATCGTTATGCCCTTCTTCTTGGGTGCCATCGACGACGAGAAGGATGACGATGAAGTCGATGAAGATGATGAAGAAGATGTGCAACCCACTGGTCAAGGTTCGCGCAAGCGATGCACCCCCTACCTGGCGCGCCAAAGATGTCGGGGTACGACCATCTATGGGGCCATGCAACCCCTTGTGGTTCGGCGGGGGAGGTCGACGTGCACAAAGAGCATGGACAATGGGAAGCGCAAGGGATTTACCCAGGCTCGGGCCGCTGAGAAGTGTAAAACCCTACTCCTGCTTTTGGTGTATTAATGGTGCAGAAACACAGTACAAGGAGCGCTTGTCCCGACAAGGCGCGGAGAGAGCAGCTACGCGAGACGTGCTTGTGTTTGAAAAGGGGTCCGAATCCTCTAAACTGTTGCCTTGGCCCTTCTTTTATAGCTCAAGGGGTTACCAAAGTGGCAAAACAGTAATTACATAGCGCTTAGATAGCAAACAGTGCTATCATACCTAACTCTGCCAATTTAGGACAGAGGCATTAAATGCGTCGTTAGGTGTCATGTGGAGAGGTAGTCCCGGCAAGGTTTCTGCACCGCTTGCCCAGCTACCTCGTATTATCCTGACACGCCTCTTGGACGGGTGTCGTTAGGGACAAATCTTGTTCCAGCGTGCTGACACGTGCCCGATAAGTCTCACCAACCAACCTGCGCGGTCGACACCTCACACATTCAGCGAACACCTGTGCGGTGAGGTGGAGCGCTGGAGGGCTGGCATAAGCTTGCCGGCACGGAGCTTGCCGGGTCCTCACCTTGCCGGTCCAACCTTGCCGGCAAGGAATGTCTTCATCTTCGGTACTAGTTGTGTGTTGTGCTTTGAGCTTCTTTCTGGTAGCTTCTGCGGCTGGACTCCGAATCTTGGTCTTGGCGGTTCCCGGCAAGGCTTTGGCCTGCAAGGAGGCTGCTACTGTCTGTGCATAAGTCAGGGTATAAAATACCCATGTTTTATACACCGACACCAAGTTATTATTTCAAGAAGTCTCAAGCATCTAAGCTTGGGGATGCCCCGGTAGGCATCCCACCTTTCTTCTTCAATAACTATCGGTCAGTTTTCGTTGGGCCTAAGTTTTTGCTTCTTCACATGATATCTGCTATTCTCGGAGTGTCCTTTTATTTTCATTTTGTTTGCTGTTTGAATAAAATTATCAAGATCTGAAATTTTAAATGAGAGAGAGTCCTCACATAGCTACCTATTTACTTAACTACTCATTCGATCTTCACATATATCTTTTTGGAGTAGTTTGTCATTTACTCTTGTTCTTCACTTATATCCTATGAGTAAATTGTTGAATGAATTGAATATCATAAAGTTGAAATTATATGTGCTTCATATGCTTGTATCGTGCCTAGTAGTAGTTTCACATTTGTGTTAGAAAGTGAAATCTATTGAAGCTTGACAATCACAATATTGGTCATACAAGCAATTCATGAATGATTTGTATAAGGAAGAGAACTTTCACATATAAATATATTATCTTGGACATCTTTTATGATTGTGAATACCCATTAATTATTTTCAAACTTGAGCAAATTAGTTGAAGTTGGACAAGGAAGACAACGTAATGAGTTATGTTTGGGTATATTTGCATAGAAGTTATATTGTTATGGATCCTCCAACATGTGGTGCTTGCTTAGGATCTTTTGCTAGCCAAAAAATCGTACTAAGTAGAGATACTACTTGTGCATCAAAAAACCCTTAAACCCAGTTTCTTGCCATGAGTGTCCACCATATCTACCTATGGAGTGAATAAGATCCTTCAAGTAAGTTGTCATCGGTGCAAAAAGCAATAAAAATTGCTCCTAAAATATGTATGATCTTTTATTGTAAGGGAAAATAAGCGTTGTACGAACTTGTGATGGTAAAGAAATAAAAGCGACGGACTGCATAATAAAGGTTGCTATCACAAGGGGCAATATAACGTGACGTTCCTTTGCATTAAGGGCTTGTGCATCCAAAAATAAAAAGTGCATGACAACCTCTGCTTCCCTCTGTGAAGGGCCTATCTTTTACTTTTATGCATTTACTTTTATGCAAGAGTCAATAAGTATTCATTCGCATTTCATCCTCAATTATTCTCTAGTTGGTAAGCATCATGTGGTGGGGAAAGATCCAGGCACATATGGCCAATCAAATATATTTGATCATGAATTATTATTGTTGACAATTATCTCTATGATAAATGAGTTGGGAGGCGAAAATTATGCCCCTATCTTTCTCTGTGTTCGATGGATGCCATTTGATCTAAAAATATGCTTTGAGTACTAGCAATCATAGAAGACTATATGATAATTGAGTATGTGGAGCTCTTTCTTAGACTTTGTTGAAATTAAGTTGAATTGCAATTATTTGGTGACTAAGAACATAGGTTGTTAAGTTTCAAGAGATTGCATTGTTTGAACCATAGCATGTGAATTGATTGATACTTTATCATGATGAGTTTTATGAGAAAGAGTTGCTGTTATGATGCTAGGAAAAGTGATTGAAATTATCATTGATCAAACTTATGCACTATGCTAGCATTCACACTTCATAAATTATTTCTTTTATCATTTACCTACTCGAGGACGAGCAGGAATTAAGCTTGGGGATGTTGATACGTCTCCAACGTATCTATAATTTATGAAGTATTCATGCCATGTTTATTATAGTTTTGTATGATTTTGGTGCACTTTTATATGGGTTTTATATGATTTTCATGGACTAACATATTGACCTAGTGCCCAGTGCCAGTTGCTGTTTTCTGCTTGTTTTTGGTTTTCCAGAAAATACATATCAAATGAAGTCCAAATGCAACGAAACTTTTTGATGATTTTTTCTGGAAGGAAACAGACCCAGGAAGCTTTGGAGGAGCAGCAGAAGAGCCACAGGGGCCCCATGAGCCACCTGGGCGCGCCTGTCCCCCCCTGTGGCACATCTTTGCGTGATTCCAACGCTAAAAAATCATATATATTCAGAAACCCCCGAAAGTTAACCTAGATGAGTTTTTACGCCACTTCAAGCCTCTATACCTCCACGATCTCATCTACAACCCTTTTTCGACACCCTGCCAGAGGGGGTAAAGCATCACCATAGGCCATCTTCATCATCCCGGCGGCCTCCATGACGAGGAGGGAGTAGTTCACCCTCGGGGCTGAGGGTATGTACCAGTAGCTATGTGTTTGATCTTTCTCTCTCTTGTGTTCTTGATATGGCACGATCTTGATGTATCGCGAGCTTTGTTAATATAGTTGGATCATATGGTGTTTCTTCCCTCTCTATCTTTGTTGTGATGAATCGAATCTTTTCCCTTTGAGGTTTCGTTATTGTCGGATTGAATATTCAGATTTGAGAACACTTGTTGTATGTCTTGCATATGAATACCCGTGGTGACAATGGGGTATTATATTGATTCACTTGATATATGTTTTGGCACTCAACTCGCGGAATCCCGAGGTGACATTGGGGTAATCTATGCATAGGGGTTGATGCACGTTTTCATTATCTTTTCTCCGATAGAAACTTTGGGGTACTTGAAAGCACATTTGCTCCCTTGGTGGTTTTGGTAATTCATAACAACATATATCTCATTGAACTAATATCCATTCAAGATTAAGATTTCAGGATGTTCAATGATTGGCATGGCATGGACTAGAGATGTGGACCCCTCAAAATGCTAAGGACAAGAATTGGCATCGATCAAGACTCTACATTTTTGGTTTAATGATCCAAGATCACATTGAGTCCATAGGAAAGCCAATACTATTAAAAGGGTATGAGGTGTTGCTTAATGGTCTTTTTGCTCAAGTGCTTACTGACAGTATTCCTAAACCCTCAATCACTCACTCTACCCAAATATGTCTAAAACCCAAAGTCCAACTCGGCCCCACCGAAATTTCCAATCCGGGCCCACCGAGTTCATCCAAGACTTAGCCACTGCCAAACCCTAACAAATCAGATCCACCGAAATGGATCTCGGTCCCACCGAGATTGCCTTGCCAACTCTCTGTAATCGTTTGCATTTACTTCGGTCTCATCGAGTTTGCAAATCGGTCTCACCGAGATGGCTTGCCAACTCTCTGTTGCCTTATTGCTTCACTTCGGTCCTACAGAGTTGATGCAATCGGTGCCACCGAGAGGAGGATTGCCCTAAGCCATTGCACTTCGGTCCATCCGAGTTGTTCGTATCGGTCCCACTGAGATTCCTAAAGTTCATATCTTTTACACAGTTCGGTGCTACCGAGATTATCGTTTCGGTGCCACCGAGTTGGGTCAAAAGTGTGTAACGGTTGGATTTTGTGTGGAGGCTATATATACCCCTCCACCCCATCCTTCACAGTAAGGAGAGCCATCAGAACATGCCTACACTTCCACCATTCATTTTCTGAGAGAGAACCACCTACTCATGTGTTGAGATCAAGATATTCCATTCCTACCATTTGAACCTTGATCTCTAGCCATTCCCAAGTTGCTTTCCACTCAAATCCTTCTTCCACCATAGCCAAATCTGTGAGGAGTGATTGAGTGCTGGGAAGACTATCATTTGAAGCACAAAAGCAAGGAGTTCATCAACAACACACCGTCTATTACCTTTTGGAGAGAGGTGTCTCCTAGATTGGTTAGGTGTCACTTGGGAGCCTCCAACCAGATGTGGAGTTGAACCAAGAAGTTTCTAAGGGCAAGGAGATCGCCTACTTCGTGAAGATCTACCCCGAGTGAGGCTAGTCCTTCGTGGACGTAAGCCATGGTGGAATAGGCAAGGTTGCTTCTTCGTGGACCCTTCGTGGGTGGAGCCCTCCGTGGACTCGCGCAGCCGTTACCCTTCGTGGGTTGAAGCCTCCATCAACGTGGACGTACGATAGCACCACCTATCGGAACCACGCCAAAAACTGCCGTGTCTTCATTGCGTTTGAAATCTCCTACCCCCTCTCTACATACATATGCAATTGCTTACATTCCGCTGCTATACTCTTAGAATTGCATGTGTAGGGTGATGCTTGACATGTACTATTACTAAAATCTGCCTACAACTAAAATCTGGGAAAAGGTTAAGTTTTATTTGGTCAAGTAGTCTAATCACCCCCCCTCTAGACATACTTTCAATCCTACAGTGCTTCTTGGAGTTCTTTGTGTGGATTGAATATTATGATTATGAAGTTGTTTGATGCATATCATATAATCAACTCACGGATACTTGTGGTGACATTGGAGTATCTAGGTGACATTAGAGTTGGTTGATGTGTATCATATGGTGTTATTTTAGTACGAACTCTAGGGCTGTTTGTGACACTTATAGGAATGGCTCAATAGATCGATCAGAAAGGATAACTTTGAGGTGGTTTCGTACCCTAAGAACAATTTCTATCTTATGTTCTCCGCTAATAGGAACATGGGAGTGATTCTTTATCGCACGTTGAGGGATGGTTATATGATCCAATTATATTAGCACTGTTGAGAGATTGCACTAGCGAAAGTATGAACCCTAGGCCTTGTTTCTAAGCATTGCAATACCGTTTATGCTCACTTTTGTTACTTGCTACCTTGCTGTTTTTTTATTGTCCGCACTACAAAAACCTATATCTACTATCCATATTACACTTGTATCACCATCTCTTCGCCGAACTAGTGCACCTATACAATTTACCATTGTATTGGGTGTGTTGGGGACACAAGAGACTCTTTGTTATTTGGTTGCAGGGTTGTTTGAGAGAGACCATCTTCAACCTACGCCTCCCACGGATTGATAAACCTTAGGTCATCCACTTGATGTAAAATTGCTACTGTCCTACAAAACTCTGCGCTTGGAGGCCCAACACGAGTCTACAAGAATAAGTTGTGTAGTAGACATCACTTCCCGATATGTTACAAACACCCGAGGTGAGATTTATCGGCATCCCCGTGGATCAACACTTGTCCACTATGCCAGTTACCTCGTTACCGGTTTTGTTGTTTTTTCTCGTTCCCGTGTTGCGGTATCCCTGTGATCAAATCACAATGTGTCTGGCCAAACGATGATGGATACCGTAACACCAAGAGGGCCCAAAGAATATCTCTCCATCGTCGGAGGAGCAAATCCCAATCTTGAGCTATCAAGTCCCTAGTCATACTTTCCCATGAACCCGTAAGCCGCCGTAATAGCCACCCAGTTACGGATGACGTTTAACAAACCCCAAAGTTCATGAATCAAGCATGAAGGAACTCGATACTCTCATGGTCTAAGGAATTATGCAAACGTTAACTTTCTCTGTGTTATTAACCATTAACTTGTGACGAATGTATCTCATAGCATAACATCAATTCGGGTCGATTCAACACAAATGTTCTTCTAACATTGTGCCCTCAAAGTTGCCGGCATAGACATGCCCATGATCAGGAAAACGTGATCATCATGCAACACTTGAGCCAGTCTTAGAGCCTTGACTAGGAATACTTTTTACCGTTTATTATTCCACACGTGCACATGGGTTTTCCTCAGAGCCTTTATGGATATACGGGCTCGGGAACCATAGCAGTTATTGCATGGAACATAAACTTAATTAGGAACATGGGGATAAATAATAACATTTATTATTGCCTCTAGGGCATATCTCCTACAAGGATTGGCCTGCCGCAAAGCGAGCTTGGGAACGGAGGTCTGTGGTGCCTACTGCCACTGCGATTTCTGTGCGGCGCTCCGGCGTCAACATCTTGTAGTACGTGATCTTGCTGCGCACCATGGCTATCTGGCGAACTAGGGGACGGCTGATGCGGGCTAGGGGATCGAAAGGTGGGAGAATGGGCTGGGAGGTGGGGTTTTGGGGCAGTGGTGACCGGCCGGCAAGTAGCTGACGTAGGCCGAGCAGCGAAGGTTCTGGTGTGAATAGTGGTACCGGTGATGACTGGTCAATCGGTTTTGACTGTGTGGAGTTTGCAAAGCCGGACGGCTGGAGCCTGAAGAGTTGTGGGGTGGGATGGGACCAAAGTTTGTGACATCCCCAGATCTTAACCTTGTCATCAAGCTAATTAATTTGCCATGTCACCATGACCATTAAATTAAATTGTATTTAGGAATTAAACCAACTTCAAATTCAAAATTCAAATAACAAGTGAAATTTGAAAAGCTCCAAACGTGCCAGCAAAATAGTTCATCATTTTGTAAATAATCCATATGCAATTATGGTTAAGTAAAACAACATCACTTGTTTGCTCATTTTGAACCTAGCCTCTAAAAACAGTACCTAAACAGCCTCTTTTAAATCACTTCTAATTAAACATAATTCAAATGAAATATTTTAGGTCCCAAACTTTTTGTGCCAACACAGTGTAATGCCTAGTAATTATGTGCCAAGTTTCACAGTCACCAAAATTCAATTGGTAGATAAAGAAAATAGAAAACAGAAGCTAAGGAATAAAAGCAGAAAGAAAATGTAAAAGAACTAGAACCTACTGTGCACTTGGGCTTTAGGTCAACAGGAAATGGCCCAACCCACCACCAGCCTTTCCCCTACCTCACGCTACAGGAGGCAGAGGAGGGCGTGGCGAGCATCCACGGCTGCCATGGCCATGGATGGCCTCCACGTTGATCCCCTCGGCCTATAACTGCACCAACGCGAACCCTAGCCCTCGCTCGTCCGATCCCCTCTCGTTCCCCATTGAGTCCCCTCCTCACCCACTCGAAATCGAGCTCAGAAACTCGCTCGGTGACCGCGAACGTCATCACCGTTGCTGCGGCCACTGTCCTCTCCGCCATGGGAGAAGCTATCCAGGAGGATCACTGTGTTGCCCTCTCCATCTACGCGCACTGAATCGAGTGGAGCAGCCCCTGTACGCTCACCATCGCGTCGTCCTCTCCGCCACGGTCGCCATCGTCCGTCGCCAAGTTCGTCGCATCCCGGCCGTCCCCGGCCACCTCGAGCTCTCCTTGAGCATCACTCTGAGCTCCTCCCACGAATCCCTCATTTTCCCTGGCTCTATCCGCGCCTTAGCCGTCGTCCACGAGCTCGCCTTGGACGCGTCTGCGCGCGCACGCCCGCAAGCTTCTGCCGCCCGTGGCCATGCGCACCGCTGTCCATGGCCGCGCCCTGCTACTGTTGTTGCTGCTTCTGCGTTGCTTCTGCGTGCTGCTGATGCTACTTGCATGCTGCTGCACTGCCCCTGCCGCCGCTCCTCTTGCTGCCGCTGCTGGCCATGGCAAAGGCCATGGCCATGGTGTGTGTGTGTGCACAACATGGTGTGTGTGTGTGTGTGTGTGTGTGTGTGTGTGTGTGTGTGCAGCGTGTGTGTGTGAGTGTGCTGTGTGTGTGCGTGGGAGGCAGGGCTGGCTCACTGCCAAGTGGGGCCGGCCCTGATTAGTTTAAGTTAAATTAAATAATTAGTGGTTAGATTAGTTAGACTAATTAGTATTTAGGATAATTGCTAGCCTATGACATGTGGCCCCCTATGTTAATTTAACCCCTCCATTTTAATTTATCCATCAATTAAATTATGTGCCAATGACATGTGGGCCACATCCCCCCTTTTGACTAGTCAATTGACTTGGTCAACTCGGATTAAATCAAAATAAAATAAAACCAGAAATTTGAGAAAAAAATAAAACTTTGAAGAATAATATAAAATAAACCGTAAATCGGATGAAAATAATTTATATATGAAAAATGATTAGAAAATTATAACGAATCCGAATATTCCATCCACATACCTATCACATGCCTCCAACACTGCAAACATGGAACCTTCCCCTCCGGTACGTCTGACCGATAATTGCCTAAAACCGGGAAAATATTCCCAGATATTTTCCCGCTCCGTCTGTAACGCTTAGCCCTGCGTTAGGTCACTCCTAGCGTAGCTTATTGCCATGCCATGCATCTGTATTGCATTTGTTTTCTTTGTATTTATTGTTTCTTCCCCCTCTTCTCTCCGGTAGACTCCGAGACCGATGCTGCTCCCGAGTACGACTACGTCGCAGACGCCCAACCTTTTTTAGCAGAGCTTCCAGGCAAGCAAAACCCCTTGATCATTCCTATATCACCCATTCTTTCTCTCCCATGCTTGCATTAGATTTTGCTACTGTATTTGATTGCTCCTATTCTGATGCATAGCCTGATTTTGTAACCCGCTGTTGATACTTTACCTGTTGTCCTATATGCTTAGTATAGGCTGGTTAGTGATCCATCAGTGACCCAACACCCTTGTCCGTGTTGCCCTGCTTTACTACCAGAAGACTCGATCAATGTGATCGATGTGCAGAGACCGACACAGCACCGCACACCCCCCTTAGTTGTACGACTCTGCAGAGCTACTATCGAGTGCCGAGGGTGATACCTCCTACCTCACTCTTGATGATATCTTTGTAGCATAGCTAGTCGGTTGTGGGTTATCGAGGGTGATTCCTCTTTCACCACCTCCGATGATGCCTCTGTCGTGCAGCCCCTCAAGTGTGAGCTTATCAAGGGTGATTCCTCCAAGTTCACCTTGACGGTTACATCGAGTGGGAATCCATCGAGGGTGATTCCTTGGATTCCCGACGCTGTTATGGACACACGAGTACTTTGACCTTTACCTCAGTCCTTTGGGAAGTCGGGTTGGCCATGAGGGCACCCGCGAGAGATTATTGTGGCAGAACGACAGGACAGGTGGAGACCACCTAGGAGAGAGGTGGGCCTGGTCCCTGGTCGTTGGACCTCGGGTTACCAAGTCGGTGGGGCAGGGTGTCGGAGGTGAGCCTTGAGCCCTGTTCGTGTCAGCGAGATACTAATAACATGCTTAACAGATTTGGGTAATTGATCTGAGCTGGCCACTGGCCTATACGCACTACCACCATGCGGGATAATGGTTTAATGGGGCCCTCGGCGCCGTACGTATCAGCCGAAAGCTCTGTCAGACGTCCAGTTCAGCATTGCGGCCGGGCGACAACAGATACCCACAGGCACAACGTGGTGAGGCTGACCCTGCGCGCAACGACCCGGAGTGCAAAGGGCGATGGGCCCAAGACCCCTGAGCACTTAGGATGTAGACCGGCGGGGACCTCTCTGCGGAGCCTAGGTAGGACTACGTCATGTCGATCAGCCGAGGCCGGGCATGACCGAGAAAAGTGTGTCTGGCCAGAGTTAATCGAGCGTGTTAGGTAATAGTAGTGCACCCCTGCAGGGAAGTTATCTATCTGAATAGCCGTGTCCACGGTAACAGGACGCTCAGTGTTGTATCCCGATCTGCTACAACTTAAACTGGATACTTGTGATGTTTAACTAATATGATAGCTCCGGGATTACTTTCTCGCGGGGAGTCGAGGAAGGATCTCTGGGCATTGCTACTATTACTTATTACTTTATGTTATTATGCTAATCTGCACTCTTCTAATGCTGCAAGACGCTGCAAGATGCTAGTCTTCGATAGGCTAGGCCTTCCCCTCTATTTTGGCATTTTTGCAGTATAGTGCACAGATACAGCCCCTTCCTTTTGATACCGATGCATAATTAGCATAGTTCTGATGTAAGTCTTGTGAGTACTTTGGATGAGTACTCGCGGTTGCTTTGCTACCTCTTTTTTTCCCCATACCCGATTTCTACGATCAGATGACGGAGCCCCAAAGCCAGCTGATCCCGTCGACGACTACTACTACCCCAACGGAGCCTACTACTACGTGGAGACTGACGGCCAGGAGTAGATTGGAGGCTCCCAGGCAGGAGGCCTGCACCTTTTCGATCTAGTTGTCGCTGTTTTGCTCAACCTTCTTAAGGCATCCTTGTCTAACTATGTCTGTACTCAGATGCTGATGCTTCCGCTGACTCTTGTGTAACTCTAGCTTATGTATTCGAACCCTCGAGGCCCCTGGCTTGTAATATAAAGCTTGTATTATTTTATTTTGTATCTAGAGTTGTGTTGTGATATCTTCCCGTGAGTCCCTGGGCTTGATCATGCGCATTTGCGTGTATGATTAGTGCACGGTCGAGTCGGGGGCGTCACAAGTTGGTATCAGAGCCGACTGCCTGTAGGAAGCCCCTTTCCAACTCCTTGGCCAAAGTTGAGTCTAGTCTTTGAAAAAACTGTTTTACTAACATGGCTGTGTGGCTTACGGGCCCACATCGCCAATGGATGGGATTAGGATCTTTTATTCCTCTCCTTTACTCTGGGATTCTGATCTCTCCTCTATTCGGGTTAAAGTTTTGCTAACACTAACATTAGGTTCTCGTGTTCACATCCACCCGGAGAGCTGGATTGTCTGCAATTATTCCTTTCCATTGGTCTGTTTAATCTGATAATCACATTTTCCTTTCCATTGGTCTGTTTAACCTTTCTTGTAATCTAGCTTTTATCTGAGCAGTGATAATTCCCTGCTTAAGTCAACACCCCCCAAATAAAATCTTGTTACTATTGTTGATGACATTCCGGTAACCACCGATGGGCGAGAACCTTGCCTATTGATCCGCCTCGTTTTAACGAGCAGGAAAATGGTTCTCTTCGTTCCCCACCCATGGTACCGACGTGTTGTCGACATAGCTGACAGACTTTCCTCTGACATGTCTTGTTGTCGTGACCGCGCAAGATGCCACCCCACCTTCCTACACTTAATCCACACTAGTCACAGTTCCACAGGAACGAAACCTGACTCTTCCGCACATCCTTGTTTCCAAAGTTATTCCTTTGCACTTGGCTTCATATGTATTTCTATGAGCCACCTTCTCTGACATGGTCTATTCCGCTATCAGCCGCGACATTTGTTCTTCGCTACTCGGAACCCTTTTCACCTTTTGAATTAGGCATCGAACGATTGCCTACCCATTTGAAACTTTCATACCTTCTTATATTGCTCTCGATGAATTCCCTGAGTTCTGAAACTCGAGAGATACCTATGTGTTTCATTCATGAGATAACCCCAGTTGATTTCCCCTTGTGAAACTCCATTGATGCCGAGTTACCCCTTATCCTTTTCGTAAGTACGATGAAGATTCCGAAGGAAGAATGACAACTTCATCACGACACCCTGATGCAGAGAAATGAAGACATCAATCCGATGGATCAACCTATTCGATGAGAGCAACAAGACCAGAAAATTCGTTAGAATACGAGACCAGACCTTTTACCCCTTACTCTACCTCTTAATTCCTGGGACGAGAATTTCTTTGGGTGGAGGAGAGTGGTGACATCCCCAGATCTTAACCTTGTCATCAAGCTAATTAATTTGCCATGTCACCATGACCATTAAATTAAATTGCATTTAGGAATTAAACCAACTTCAAATTCAAAATTCAAATAACAAGTGAAATTTGAAAAGCTCCAAACGTGCCAGCAAAATAGTTCATCATTTTGTAGATAATCCATATGCAATTATGGTTAAGTAAAACAACATCACTTGTTTGCTCATTTTGAACCTAGCCTCTAAAAACAGTACCTAAACAACCTCTTTTAAATCACTTCTAATTAAACATAATTCAAATGAAATATTTTAGGTCCCAAACTTTTTGTGCCAACACAGTGTAATGCCTAGTAATTATGTGCCCAGTTTCACAGTCACCAAAATTCAATTGGTAGAAAAAGAAAATAGAAAACAGAAGCTAAGGAATAAAAGCAGAAAGAAAATATAAAAGAACTAGAACCTACTGTGCACTTGGGCTTTAGGTCAACAGGAAACGGCCCAACCCACCACCAGCCTTTCCCCTACCTCACGCTACAGGAGGCAGAGGAGGGCGTGGCGTGCATCCACGGCTGCCATGGCCATGGACGGCCTCCACGTCGATCCCCTCGGCCTATAACTGCGCTAACGCGAACCCTAGCCCTTGCTCGTCCAATCCCCTCTTGTTCCCTATTGAGTCCCCTCCTCACCCACTCGAAATCGAGCTCGGGAACTCGCTCGGTGACCGCAAACGTTGTCACCGTTGCCGCGGTCACTGTCCTCGCCGCCACGGGAGAAACTATCCAGGAGGATCAGCGCGTCGCCCTCTCCATCTACACGCACTCAATTGAGTGGAGCAGCCCCTGTACGCTCACCATCGCGTCGTCCTCTCCGCCACGGTCGCCGCCGTCCGTCGCCAAGTTCGTCGCATCCCGGCCGTCCCCGGCCACCTCGAGCTCACCTTGAGCATCACTGTGAGCTCCTCCCGCAAATCCCTCATTTTCCCTGGCTCGATCCGCGCCTTAGCCGTCGTCCACGAGCTCGCCTTGGCCGCGTCCGCGCGCGCGCCCGCAAGCTCCTGCCGCCCGTGGCCATGCGCGCCGCTGTCCATGGCCGCGCCCTGCTGCTGCTGGTCCTTCTACGCTGCTGTTGCGTGCTGCTGATGCTACTTGTGCTGCTGCGCTGCCCCTGCCGCTGCTCCTCTTGCTGCCACTGCTGGCCATGGCAAAGGCCATGGCCATGGTGTGTGTGTGTGCAGCGTGTGTGTGTGTGTGTGTGTGTGTGTGTGTGTGAGTGTGTTGTGTGTGTGTGTGGGAGGCAGGGCTGGCTCACTGCCAAGTGGGGCCGGCCCTGATTAGTTTAAGTTAAATTAAATAATTAGTGGTTAGATTAGTTAGACTAATTAGTATTTAGGATAATTGCTAGCCTATGACATGTGCCCCCCTATGTTAATTTAACCCCTCCATTTTAATTTATCCATCAATTAAATTATGTGCCAATGACATGTGGGCCACATCCCCCCTTTTGACTAGTCAATTGACTTGGTCAACTCGGATTAAATCAAAATAAAATAAAACCAGAAATTTCCGAAAAACAATAAAACTTTGAAGATTAATATAAAATAAACCGTAAATCGGATGAAAATAATTTATATATGAAAAATGATCAGAAAATTATAACGAAACCGAATATTCCATCCACATACCTATCACATGCCTCCAACACTGCAAACATGGAACCTTCCCCTCCGGTACGTCTGACCGATAATTGCCTAAAACCGGGAAAATATTCCCAGATATTTTCCCGCTCCGTCTGTAACGCTTAGCCCTGCGTTAGGTCACTCCTAGCGTAGCTTATTGCCATGCCATGCATCTGTATTGCATTTTTTTTCTTTGTATTTATTGTTTCTTCCCCCTCTTCTCTCCAGTAGACTCCGAGACCGACGCTGCTCCCGAGTACGACTACGTCGCAGCCGCCCAACCTTTTTTAGCAGAGCTTCCAGGCAAGCAAAACCCCTTGATCATTCCTATATCGCCCATTCTTTCTCTCCCATGCTTGTATTAGATTTTGCTACTGTATTTGATTGCTCCTATTCTGATGCATAGCCTGATTTTGTAACCCGCTGTTGATACTTTACCTATTGTCCTATATGCTTAGTATAGGCTGGTTAGTGATCCATCAGTGACCCAACACCCTTGTGTGTGTTGCCCTGCTTTACTACCAGAAGACTCGATCAATGTGATCGATGTGCAGAGACCGACACAGCACCGCACACCCCCCTTAGTTGTACGACTCTGCAGAGCTACTATCGAGTGCCGAGGGTGATACCTCCTACCTCACTCTTGATGATATCTTTGTAGCATAGCTAGTCGGTTGTGGGTTATCGAGGGTGATTCCTCTTTCACCACCTCCGATGATGCCTCTGTCGTGCAGCCCCTCAAGTGTGAGCTTATCGAGGGTGATTCCTCCAAGTTCACCTTGACGGTTACATCGAGTGGGAATCCATCGAGGGTGATTCCTTGGATTCCCGACGCTGTTATGGACACACGAGTACTTTGACCTTTACCTCAGTCCTTTGGGAAGTCGGGTTGGCCATGAGGGCACCCGCGAGAGATTATTGTGGCAGAACGACAGGACAGGTGGAGACCACCTAGGAGAGAGGTGGGCCTGGTCCCTGGTCGTTGGACCGCGGGTTACCAAGTCGGTGGGGCAGGGTGTCGGAGGTGAGCCTTGAGCCCTGTTCGTGTCAGCGAGATAGTAATAACACGCTTAACAGATTTGGGTAATTGATCTGAGCTGGCCACTGGCCTATACGCACTACCACCACGCGGGATAATGGTTTAATGGGGCCCTCGGCGCTGTACGTATCAGCCGAAAGCTTTGTCAGACGTCCAGTTCAGCATTGCGGCCGGGCGACAACAGATACCCACAGGCACAACGTGGTGAGGCTGACCCTGCGCGCAACGACCCGGAGTGCAAAGGGCGATGGGCCCAAGACCCCTGAGCACTTAGGATGTAGACCGGCGGGGACCTCTCTGCGGAGCCTAGGTAGGACTACGTCGTGTCGATCAGCCGAGGCCGGGCATGACCGAGAAAAGTGTGTCTGGCCAGAGTTAATCGAGCATGTTAGGTAATAGTAGTGCACCCCTGCAGGGAAGTTATCTATCTGAATAGCCGTGTCCACGGTAACAGGACGCTCAGTGTTGTATCCCGATCTGCTACAACTTAAACTGGATACTTGTGATGTTTAACTAATATGATAGCTCCGGGATTGCTTTCTCGCGGGGAGTCGAGGACGGATCTCTGGGCATTGCTACTATTACTTATTACTTTATGTTATTATGCTAATCTGCACTCTTCTAATGCTGCAAGACGCTGCAAGATGCTAGTCTTCGATAGGCTAGGCCTTCCCCTCTATTCTGGCATTTCTGCAGTATAGTCCACAGATACAGCCCCTTCCTTTTGATACCGATGCATAATTAGCATAGTTATGATGTAAGTCTTGCGAGTACTTTGGATGAGTACTCACGGTTGCTTTGCTACCTCTTTTTTTCCCCATACCCAATTGCTGCGATCAGATGACGGAGCCCCGGAGCCAGCAGATGCCGTCGATGACTACTACTACCCCGACGGAGCCTACTACTACGTGGAGACCGACGGCCAGGAGTATATAGGAGGCTCCCAGGCAGGAGGCCTGCGCCTTTTCGATCTAGTTGTCGCTGTTTTGCTCAGCCTTCTTAAGGCATCCTTGTCTAACTATGTCTGTACTCAGATGCTGATGCTTCTGCTGACTCTTGTGTAACTTGAGCTTATGTATTCGAGCCCTCGAGGCCCCTGGCTTGTAATATAAAGCTTGTATTATTTTATTTTGTATCTAGAGTTGTGTTGTGATATCTTCCCGTGAGTCCCTGGGCTTGATCGTGCGCATTTGCGTGTATGATTAGTGCACGGTCAAGTCAGGGGCGTCACAATGTCGGCATGCAGTTCGGGGCTGGCTCCACTCATCGATCTACGTCCCAACGAAACAGAGTGGGAGACGGTCATCCCCGACGTCGTTGTGAGGAAGATAGTCCAGGAGGCGAAGAGCCGGCGGTTGCATCAACGAGAAGGGTGTGACTTCAGCTTCGACATGAATGTGGACCGGCATCATGTCGTTACCCTGCCGGCGCTACATTCGTGGAGAAGCTTCTTGGCGAGGAAGGTGCTGGGACGTGCCCGGCATGTCTCGCACACACCATCAAACAAGTATAGTACAGTAGTACCGCTTATCTCGGCTTTCGCCGGCCTATTGATGCACATACAAGAATTTTTAAATCATATAATGCTCTATGTATGTTTGGTCTTGTCACTAATAAGTACTAGTACTATATTTGTAACCATTGAGTAACTGGTACTACTTGGTGAATGTTGCGTAGCCGTGGATGTCCGAGCTAAATTTGAAACACAGTCATGATCAAACGAGATGTTACCATTGGGCTCCACCACTCCACCAGCCGGAATCACCTTGGCCTATTTGATTTGCAGGATCCTCAAAACGCAAGAATCGCAAAAATATAGGATTGTTCTCTTTGGATGGGAATGGCTTGGATTGGAGTATAGGATTAGGATTGTGTGTTTGATGTCATAGGAAAGACAGATGAATTTTTAAAAAACTCCTAGGTTGGAGTAGATGCAGGATTTCCTATATTATTAAATGTAGCACAATAGCTTCGTCCGTCCAGCTTACTGCGGGAAAGGTCGTTTCTGGAAGAAGACGATGGGGAAGCGGATTCAGCGAAGAGTGAAATTATGGTTGCTTCGCCCGTGACTTTGTGATTTGACGCCTCATTGCTTTGTGATTTGTGATAGTAGAAGGGAGTAGACTCTATGCTCTATGCATGCGTCCATGCAAGGGAGAAAGAGGAGAGAGGTTGCATTTTTTTATTCCTTCAATCAATTTGGCATCGGCGCACCTCCGAGTTCCGGTTAGCTCTTTTTTTGGCTTTCGCAGCACCCTCCACAATGGTTCCCATCGATGCCAAAAGCTATTTTACCATTTGGCTACACATTGTGGATGCCCTTAAGCGTATCACTTGGTTTTGATTAGTAAAGAGGAGGTGCTTTTGCCGCGCGGAAGGCGGGGGAGGTTGGCCTCGCGGTTTGCTAACATGCGGTCCCACGTGTCAGTGATGTACCAAGCCGATCCGCGTCCCACATGACTACATGAGGCAGAACAATGGCAGAAGCAACTTCAGCGAAGAGTGAAATGATGGTTGCTTTGTCCCTCCAACTTATACTGCGGGAAAGCTGCAGCTTTGTGATTTGACGTCTCATTGCTCATTACTACTGCGGCGCCACGACTGGGGTGCGTCCCCCCTGCTGCTCTGCACTGTTATTTGGTGCATGGCACGTGGACCCGGATGCTGGATGTCCCACATGTCGGCGAAAGGGAGTAGAACATTTATGAAAGCGAGCGCTCCACTCTTACGACGGAGGAGTACAAGACACGGCGGCCCAGTGAACTGTAACTTGTACTGTACTACTGTACTAGTACTATGTGGTAGTCTTGTACTACTCTTGTACCACTTGGTTTTGCTGTTTCCCGCGATCCATCGATACAAACCCAATTAAACAGGCGAGGCCGGATCTTTTCCCGTGCGGTAGGCAGGGTAGTTTGGCATAGTCGATTTGACAGAGAGACCGAGAGAAAGATGTGAAATGCTTGAATGTGTAGTGGGCCCTTTTTTTGTGTCATGTGTGTGTGTAGTCGGACCTTTCAGATCACTAGATGATACTAGCCATACATTTCAACGCAATTTTAATGTATGCAACATGAATAATTGAAGTAACAATATGAGATCTAAAACTTAAAATACATATGATTTATTGTGTTAGAGTATAGTAGTACTGTATTGCATAGTTGTTAGATATAACATGCGAGAATGTGTAGGGACGTACTTTTGGAGGGCCTATAGAGAGAAATTCGGCATAAAGTGGATTCAAATATTTGTATTCGTCATCATAGCATTTGTAACTCATATCTAGAGTTTATACGGTAAACGTGAATGCTTGTTCGCTCTTACGAAACCAGTACAACAATATTGGGGTGGCGTGCGCCAATTTAGGCGTGGGAGGTTGGCCTAGTCAGCTCCACGGAGAGAGCGAGAGAAGAGATAAATACACTGGCGGTCACTGTATTTGAAGCGAAAGCATAATATGGTCACCGGACTTTAGAATACGCTCATTAGGGTCACTATATACGTTTGACGGTGATTATACAGTCACTCGCTCACCGTTCAGCATTGTATTGCACTCTGTTGACCGGCCAAATAGTCTACGTGGCACTATGTTGACTGGTTAAATTTTCCACGTTCCTT
Organism: Elymus sibiricus; assembly: GCA_039707655.1. Classification (NCBI taxonomy): domain Eukaryota; kingdom Viridiplantae; phylum Streptophyta; class Magnoliopsida; order Poales; family Poaceae; genus Elymus; species Elymus sibiricus. Next base: position 112,700,008 of record CM077670.1, read on the forward strand.
GTGGGTCCCACCTGTCAGTTGGTAAAGGAAAGAGATAAGATAAATAGAAATTTACGCAGGCGCGACAAGACTCAAACCCTTGCGCGCGAACCACCTGGTTGTGTATGTGTGTGTCAGGGCCTAATGTGTGTGCATGCATGTGTAGGTTGAGCACTTGAGCATGAGCATGTGTGTTGGTCGTGTGGTGAGTGCATGCATGCGTGCGTGCGTGCGTGTCTACGTGTGTGTGCATGCATGCGTGCGTGTGTGCGTGTGAGTGTTGCATGCATGTAGTTCGTGTGCATGTGTGCGTGTGTGTATAATCACCACACTAGATCATGTGTATTAAAAGAACCAGTCAACCAGCACAACATACCAATACAAGGCCACCTTGTCCGCGCCACTTCGAATCTCTTCTACTAGTGATACCCACCGTGCAATATTTTATTTTCGTTTGTTTATATTCTTATACCCGCTGACAGGTGGGCCCTATGGTAGTGAGATAATGAGCGTTGATGATGTAACACTAGATGCGCCACGTGGACTGTTTAACTGGTCAACTAATCGTGTCTTCAAAAAATACAGAGCTCTACGGTGAGCCTGTGACTGTATAACAACCACAAAACGTATATGGTGACCGTAGTGAGTGTATTGTGAAATCCAGTGATCGTATCGTGTTTTTGCTTCAAATACAGTGATCGTCGGTGTATATCTCGCGAGAGAAAGATGGAACATGCGTGAATGTGACGGGGCGTACTTTTAGAGGGCCTAGAGATAGTTTGTGTGCGTACGTGAAAGAGGCGTAGAGAGGGGGCGATGGGGAGAGAGAGAGATGCTCTTCGTTTCTCTTTATTATGACTAACTTCATAGTATACAAATATAAACATTCACAATGCGGAATAAATATCATTGGATGCACCATGCAATTAACTTTCGTACTCCATATAACTTTGCAATATTGTATAGATGTAGATTTTATCAAATAAATTTTGGCCACACTTTGCGTAGTTCTAATTCAAAAGGAATCTTGTATGAGAAGTAAACGTGAACAGAGGGCTTTTTAGATCAATGGAGCACATGATAAGATGCAACATGTGTGAATGTGTAGTTTACGTATTTGGCAGGGCCTGGAGAGGGTATGTGTACATATTCGAGAGAGGTGCGGATAGAGGTGGTGTGTGTGCGATGAGAGATAGATAGCACGAGAAATGAGAGAGGTCTAGAGAGATAGAGACGAATAGAATATGTCTCGACGAGAGATAGTCTTGAGTGTGCGTATGCAAGGGAGAAGGGGAGAGAGACATGAGAAATAGTGTGTGGGGTGTGTGTGTCTGGTATGCATGTGTGGGTGTGACAAGATACCGAGACCTAGGGGTAGGGGTGTGTGAGGTCTGGTGGGCCGAGGTGAGGCCCCGGTCGGTTCCGTCCTGCGCCACATTGATCCGCCCGTGACACATTATACAGAGACCCCTGGAGGACTAGTCACACAAGACAAAGGAACCAGAGCCGCGAAGGACTTTGTGTCCACTGACAAAGCCGGCTAGGAATTGTAACCCTAGGCCCCGGGTATGTTTATACAAGCCCAGGGCCTAGTTTGTTGATAGCATACACAGAATCCCTTGGTATTCACATAGTGTACTCTGTATACACCCTACTCACAAATATACATGACCGGGGGTAGGGTATTTCCTGGATCACAAGGGCCCGAACTAAGGTAAATCCTTGTCTCTTATTACCATGCATCCAACCTAGCTGTAAGGGATATCCTACTGAATGCTCTGCTGGAATCATATTCGTCAACTAGTAAGAGAGGTGGAGATCGACAATGTGTGCGAGATAGGCCTAAGCGTCCAGGAGACACGTAGGCAGGTATATGTATAGAGAAAAGGGTGGATGTAGATCATGCGTGCCTATGCATGTGAAAGAGTTCTTGTGACAGAGACTAGTGAAAGGAGTCGTAGATAGTTGTGAGATAGAGGGAGGGAGGGTGATATATATAGACAACGTGTGTGCGAGAGACACCTCAGGAGAGAGTGTGAGGATGTGCGAGAGAGAAGGCCGATGGATATACAACATGTGCGCGTATGTGTGAGAGAGAAAGATAACACGTGTGTGAGGAGGGTACGCGTAAAAGACTGATGTACACATCAATTTAAAATATAAATTGTATCCAAATATTTGGATGGGATCATGATAGTTGCGATTCGCATATGGAACGATCATTGGTATATCAAACATCCATATTCTATTGAATTTGAGCGTGTGTATGGTATTATTCGACATAATTGATCCATAGAGTCAATATTTTGAAATCCAGGCAATGCATGGCTTTAGCGATTCAAATATAAACGTGATTATAGTTTATGTTGTGTGTGTAAAGCACATTATACATACAAAAGATACATAGTGAACATTCTAAATAGCTAGCTAGGAGCTAGCATACGTTTGAAATCAACTTAAGGTGGTTTCAAATATTCGAATTCAACATGAAGTGCATTCAATTATTTGAATTCGAGATCATGGCATTTGTAAATCATACCTAAATTAAGGGTGCATCAATCTTTGCTTTGCTTTTGTACATAATAACATATAGTCGTGTACAAAATACATTCAAATTTACCACCTCCATTCCAAAATAATAGTAGTTATAGGATTTTCAAGAGTCAAAATTTCAAAAGAAGCGCATAATTTAATGAGGGTTTCAATCATACAAGGTCAAATTTAACGAGGTCTATTAAGGTCAATCCTAATAGTTCAAGAGTACTGTAAACGTGAATGCTTCTGGTTCAAAATTTTGAACGAAGCGCTAAAAGAGCCTCTCCTCACCCGAAACCGCATGAGACCAATGTTTGGTAGAAGGGAATTACCGTCCTAACTCTGACCCATGAAGCCTATCGGCCCGACGTCCAAAAGTCTAAACCGGGGTAGGTTTGTAACTTCACCGAGACGCCACACAACCGCCTCCGAAAAACATTCATATACTGCGGGCGCCTAAACGCTGATGTGCTCGGCCGAAATCACTCCCGCCCACTATTTTGGACATGTGAGATTACTATCCTACCCCCGACCCGCAGCATGTCCGAAATTTTAGATGGGGGTAAAGTTTGTAACTTTCCCCAAATTTCAAACAAGCGCGTCCCAGAAACTTGGTTCCCCCTTAGCTTCCCCCTCCCCCGTCTGATTCCCCATTCATACTCCGTGGGCACCAAAACTCCCTCTCCACCAGCCGTGAAACCCAAGCCTCCTCCATCCACCACCCCATCGCACCGATCCACCGCCGCCCTCCTCCATCACACCAGAGCCGATACCCCGACGTCGTCCTCCACCGCAACCTCAACCGCAGCACCCTCCAGGACTTAGCAGTTGAAGCCGAGGCAGAGCTGCCTCCATGACGCGGACGTGCGTCGTACCCGAGCCACTTCAACCCCTCCGTCCTACGCCTCACCACTGCTGCTCCAACGTCGCAACCGTCCACCGCACCGGAGCTGTTCCCGCTACGCCGTCATTCGCCGCCTCGGATCTGCTTCTCCGCCGCCGACAGAGGGCCACCACACCACACTCAACAACTTGGCCATGGGTGCGTCCAAGGCTCCACCGTCCTCCACAACATCTCATTTCCAGCGAACCACAAGAGGATCGTCGAAAAATCATAAGGAGGACACAGCATGGCAAGCCGATATTGGTACTCCTCTTCCCTTATTCTTGCAAATCTTACATGTCTGCTCGCACGGTATTCATCCCATGAAGGAAACTAGTTGACCACTTCTTACTGCACATTCTTCCTGATACTAGATGTTCCAAGTAACTCTCGATGCACAAGGTTTCCCCCCACTTACTATTTCACTTTAGCTAGAGTTCCATCGCCTGCCTGGATTTCAATTCAGTGTTAGTTGATTCCCAATTAAAGGAAGCACCACCCGCGGAGGCGCATGGAGCACCTAGTCTGCCTGTTCGCTGGGGAATCAGCACCTCAGTGTCTATCTTAGAGGTGTGTGTGGCGCAGGAGCTGCTGGCGCTTGATCTGGAGGTCCGCCGGGCTTAAAGGGATGGCCGGGGGGCGCTGCCAAGCACGGTGGTGGGGTGAGGTCAAGGGGAGGGCGGGACGGCGGAGGCAGGGGTCTGGGCCGGTGGTCGCTGGCGGTTCGAGGAAGATCATCAACAGTGACTGGCGGGAGGTAGATGAAGGCCATCTGCCCGTTCCTTGTAGATCGGACGGTGCCAAAAAAATCGACTGACCTATTTGTTTTCAGTCGATTGTTATTTTCATAGGACCACATGTGGTGGTTTGCTGGAGGATTACCTGCACTTCCCAGCCATCCCTGTGCTCATATTTCAAAATCCTAGAATCTAATTTCGTGTGCCATGTATGTTGTAGAGCTATCATATGCCTACCATCATTTATTTTTGACCCACCTGCTATTTGATACTTTTACACTGCACTACTTGTGCACAAACTACACACATACTCTCTCACTATTGTTTTATTACGCATGGGTATTTCAGAATCTCAACCACAGTATTCTAAAAAGAAAACACAGTTTTATTACGCATGGGTATTTCAGAATCTCAACCACAGTTGACGCTCTAAAGAAGAGTGTAGTGTCATTTGATGAAGACTGTCAACGTAGCTCTGTAGTTGATGACCCCATTCGCCATACACCAGCATCGCAGGTGCTTGCTTTAACATCATGGTGTCATATGTGGTTGCATGTTGCATATGGTGTCTACCTTGTATATTGCTTCTAAATTGGTTAAATTGCATCTGCTTAGCCATATATTGTGAATATGACATGCCTTCCTGTTTTTGTTACATACTGCATATGTCTATTAACCATGTTCTTACATCAAACTAATGTTCTTGTGTATCCCTCATCAATCACTTATGATGAGACAGTCAGACGGGTGGGTTAGTGTGAGACGTGCTACTCTTTTAAAGAGTGCAGTGTCATCCTCCCCACATGATTTTCAACAAACAACAAAGCTAGATGAAGATAGTCAACATAGCTCTGTAGTTGGTGACCGCATTTCCCCTACACCACCATCGCAGGTGCTTGCTCTAACTTGGCAGTGTGATATGTGGTTGCATGTTGCATATGGTGTCTAGCTTGTAATTCTTCTAATTTGGTTAAATTGCATCTGCTATTCTGCTTAGTTTACACATATACCTATTAATGTGACATGCCTTCCTGTTTTTGGTACATACTACATTTGTCTATTAACCATGTCCTTACATAAAACTATTGTTCTTGTGTATCCCGCATCAATCACTTATGACGAGCCACTTTTAGTATATGCCGCTTGATATTTGTTGCATCTTGCATATGATTTATAGCATGTATTGCGTCTAATTTGTTGAAACACCATTTATTATGAGACGCTTTTAACTTGGCAGAGTCATATTGGTTGCATCTTTCATGTGGTGTCTACCTTGCATTGCTTCTAACATGTTGAAATGGCTTCTGCTTAGTTTACACAAATAGGTGTGAATATGCCATGCCGTCCTATTTTTCGTACATATTCCATCCTCGTATCATGTGTTTGCCTTACATCCAAGCAGTGTTCATCAGTATCATGCATGAATGAGTTCTGAAGAGTGATTTTTATTCCTTTTTCTTCTCATTTGACTTGACAATGCAAAATCAATAAAGCGGAAGGAAATTAGCAAGGCAGTGGATGATGGTGCTCCTTCCGACCAACTAAAACGGAGGGTCTCTACAGATTCTACTCCACCATCTTCCAAACAAGATTTGCAAGAGAACACATGCATAGACAGTCAACGTAGTTGTGTTGATGATGAGCACATCTCCCCTACCCAACCATCACAGGTGCTCGCTCTAACTTGGCACTGTTATATGTGGTTGCATGTTACGTATGATGTCTAGCTTGTATTGCTTCTAATTTTGTTGAATTGCATCTGCTTAGTTTACACATTATACTTGTGAATAAGACACGTGTTCCTATTTCTAGAACATACAATATCTGTCTATCACGCCATGTTCTTACATCAAAGTACTACTGTTGTGTAACCTGCAACAATCACTTATCATAACACACATTTAACTTGGGAGTGTGATATAGGTTGCATCTTGCATTGTTTTCTAGCTTGTACTGCTTCTAATTTGTTGAAATGGCACTTATGACGAGACAGTTTTAACTCGGTAGAGTGACATTCGTTGCATATTTCATACGGTGTCTAGCTTTCATTGCTTCTAATTTGTTAAAATGCCTGCTGCTTAGTTTACACATCATAGGTGTGAATATGCAATGCTGTCCTTTTTTCTTACATATTCAATCCTCCTATCATGCGGTCACCTTACATGAAATTAGTGTTCGTCAGCATCATGCATCAATGAGTTCTGAAAAGTGAATTTTATTCATTTTTCTTGTGGGTTTGACTTGACAAGGTAAAAAAAATAAGAGAGAGGAAGGAAAAAAGTAAGGCAGGGGCTGATGACGGTCATCTGGCACCACCGGTAAGGAGGCGCTCTAGAGATTCTGCTACTACTGCTAGTGCAGTAGAAGTTCCAAGTAAATATGATGTGCCCACCAACCCTACTCCAGCATCCCATGTGACACCCCCGACTTAATCGTGCACTAATCATACACGCAAATGCACACGATCAAGCCTAAAGACTCACTTGAAGATATCACAACACAACTCTAAACACAAAGAAAAGTCTTACAAGCTTTATATTACAAGCCAGGGCCTCGGGGGCTCGAATACATAAGCTTGAGTCATACAAGCATCAGCGAAAGCATCAGATATCTGAGTACAGACATAAAAGTTAAACAGATATGCCTTATGAAGGCGGGGCAAAACAATGACATAAGATTGAAAAGGCGCAGGCCTCCTGCCTGGGTGCCTCCTATCTACTCCTGGTCGTCGGCGGTCTCCACGTAGTAGTACTCTCCACCAGAGGGGTAGTAGTAGTCGTCAATAGGGGCAGCTGGCTCCGGGGCTCCGTCATCTGGTCGCAGCAATCGGGTATGGGGAAAAAGGGAAGCAAAGCAACCGTGAGTACTCATCCAAAGTACTCGCAAGACTTACATCAGATCTATTCTAGGTATGCATCGGTTATCAAGGAAAGGCTGTATCTATGGACTAGACTGCAGAAATGCCAGAATAGAGGGAAAGGCCTAGCCTATTGAAGACTAGCATCTTCAGAGTCTTGCAGCATTAGAAGAGTGCAGATTAGTACATAAATATAGTAGTAGCAACAAGTAGTAATAACGCCTAAAGATCCTTCCTCGACTCCCTGCGAGAAAGCGATCCCGGAGCCAACATAGTAACCAGTTCTAGTTGTAGAAGATCGGGATATTTTCTGAGCGTCCTGTTACCGTGGACACGGCTATTCGAATAGATATACTTCCCTGCAGGGGTGCACCAACTTACCCAACACGTTCGATTAACTCTGGCCGGACACACTTGCACGGTCCATGCCCGGCCTCGGCTGATCGACACGTCGTAGCCCTACCTAGGTTCAACAGAGAGGCTAGCACGCCGGTCTACTCCCTAAGTGCTCAGGGGTCTTGGGCCCATCGCCCTTTGCACTCCTGCGCGTTGCGAGGACGGCCGGGACCAGACCTAGCCCCTGTATACACACGCAGGCTTTCACGGTCCACCCGGGTGCGTGCCGCTCAACTGCTGACGTCTGAAGAACTTCGGCTGATACATACGACGCCGAGTGCTCATACTTATTCCCGCGTGGTGGTTAGTGTGAAAAGCCAGAGGCCTACTCAGATTACATATCCTAACCCATTATTGCGTTGGGAGCTCGCGGAAACGAGCAGAGACTCACGATCTTGTGACCCCATCGCCCCGTCTCGTGGACCTACAGCAAGGGCTAAGAATGCCCGGCCGTGCCACGTAATCATCTCACGGGTACCCTCACGGTCAACCCGTCTCCACATCACTCGCGGGTACCCCTCGGGGCCTACCCGACTTTACCAAGTATCTGCAGTAATTAAGTGGTAACAGTGTGTCCAACACATCAAGGAGGAATCCGAGGAATCACCCTTGTTGGATTCTCACTCGATGTATTCATCAAGGTGAACCTGGAGGAATCACCCTCGATGGATTCTCACTTGAGGAGTTGTATGACAGAAGCTTTATCAGAGGTGGTGGAAGAGGAATCACCCTCGGTAACTCACAACCGACTAGCTATGCTACAGAGGAAACATCAGGAGTGAGATAAGAGGTATCACCCTCGGCACTCGATATTAGCTCTGCAGAGTCGAACAACTTAGGGGTTGTGCGGTGATGTGCTGGCCTCAGCCCGTCGATCACATCGATCGGGGCACTGGTAACTAAGCGGGGCAACTAGGACAAGGAAGAGGGGTCACAGATGGTTTACCAACCAACCTATACTAAGCATTTAGGATATCAGGTAAAGTGTCAATAGCCGTTTACAAAAATAGGTATGCATCAGAATAGGTATTCAGAACGATAACTGTAGCAATTCTAATGCAAGCATGAGGGAGAAAGAATAGGTGATATAGGCATGTTCAAGGGGGTTTGCTTGCCTGGAAGCTCTGCGGCAAAGGAGGGGTCGTCAACGGTGTAGTCGGACTCCGGAGCTGCGTCGATCTCGGGGTCTACCGGATAAGAAGAGGGGGAAGAAACAATAAATAAAAGCAAACAGTGCAACATAGATGCATGGCATGACGATATGCAGTGCTGATGGTTACCTAATGCATGGCTACATGTTGCAGACGAAGCGGGAAAATATCTGGGATATTTTCCCGGCTCTTAGGCGGTTTTCGGTATACTGAACTGGAGGGGTAGGTTCCATGTTTAGATAGATAAGAGTGATGGTCAAGCATTTTGACCACATATTCAGATTTGTCTCATTTTTCTAATCAACTTTCATGTTGAAAACTTTTCGATCCGAGCTACGGCTTATTTTCTATGATTTTTCAAAGATTTAAACCTTTTTCAGAAATTCCTGGAATTATTTTAATTAATAAATTCACATTATCCAGAACAGTACACATATGATGTCAGCAAGTCAACCCAGCTGTTCCAGGTCAAACCTGACAGCTGGGTCCCACATGTCATAGACACAGAGGTTAACAGGGGTTAGTTAAACTAATTAGAGGTTAATTAGGGAGAGGGCCCCACATGTCTGTGTCTAAACTAATTAACGGATTAAATTTAAAAACTAATTAGTTAATTTAGCGGGTGGGGCCTGCATGTCAGTGGCACAGTGTGCCCAGTCAGCCGAGTTGACCAAGTCAACTCGGTCAACTGGGGCCCCTAGGCCCACTGGCAGCGACCCAGGGGGTGCCCACGTGGCTGCCACGTCGGCGGTGGCCGGCGGCAAGTCGGCGGCTGTAGGATCGAAAGTATGTCTATAAGGGGGGGGATTAGACAACTTGACCAAATAAAAACCTAACCTTTTCCCAATTTTAGAAGCAGGCAGATTTTAGCAAGCATACAAGTCAAGCATCACCCTACACATGCAATTCTAAGAGTGTAGCAGCGGAAAGTAAGCAATTGCATATGTAAGTAAAGGAGGGGATCGGAGATTACAAATGCAATGAAGACACGGTGATTTTTGGCATGGTTCCGATAGGTGGTGCTATCGTACGTTCACGTTGATGGAGACTTCAACCCACGGAGGGTAACGGCTGAGCGAGTCCACAGAGGGCTCCACCCACAAAGGGTCCACGAAGAAGAAACCTTGTCTATTCCACCATGGCTTACGTCCACGAAGGACTAGCCTCACTCGGGGTACATCTTCACGAAGTAGGCGATCTCCTTGCCCTTACAAACTCCTTGGTTCAACTCCACATCATGTTGGAGGCTCCCAAGTGACACCTAACCAATCTAGGAGACACCACTCTCCAAAAGGTAATAGACGGTGTGTTGTTGATGAACTCCTTGCTCTTCTGCTTCAAATGATAGTCTTCCCAACACTCAAACAACTCCTCACAGATTTGGCTATGGTGGAAGAAGGATTTGAGTGGAAAGCAACTTGGGAAAGGCTAGAAATCAAGGTTCAAATGGTTGGATTGGAATGTCTTGATCTCAACACATGAGTAGGTGGTTCTCTCTCAGAAAATGTATGGTGGAAGTGTAGGCACGCTCTGATGGCTCTCCTTACTGAGTAAGAAGTGGTGGAGGGGTATATATAGTCTCCACACAAAATCCAACCGTTACACACTTTTGACCCAACTCGGTGGCACCGATCAGAAATCTCGGTGGCACCGAACTGTGTAAAAGATATGAACGTTAGGAATCTCGGTGGGACCGACTAGAACAACTCGGATGGACCGAAGTGCAATGGTTAGGGCAAACCTCATCTCGGTGGCACCGATTGCATCAACTCGGTAGGACCGAAGTGAAGCAATAAGGCAACAGAGAGTTGGCAAGCCATCTCGGTGAGACCGATTTGCAAAACTCGGTGGCACCGAAGTGAGTGCAAACGATTACAGAGAGTTGGCAAGGCCATCTCGGTGGGACCGAGATCCATATCGGTGGATCCGATTTGTTAGGGTTTTGGCAGTGGCTAAGTCCAGATGAACTCGGTGGCTCCGGATAGGAAATGTCGGTGGGGCCAAGTTGGAATGTAGGTCTTGGACATATTTGGATGGAGAAAGTGGTTGAGGATTTAGGGGTACTGTCACTAAGCACTTGAGCAAAAAGACCATTAAGCAACACCTCATCCGCTTTTAATAGTATTGGCTTTCCTATGGACTCAATGTGATCTTGGATCACTAAACCAAAAATGTAGAGTCTTTATCTTTTGCCAATCTGTCGTGGCATTCTCGCGGGGGGTGCGTGATTCACGGCAGATGCCATGGGATGGCTTGAGGTGAGGGCAAGGCTGCAGTGGAGATCCGGGACGGGATTGGGTAATAATACGCGGTGGTTTACCCAGGTTCGGGGCCCTCCGTGGGAGGTAACACCCCTACTCCTGCATGTCTGATGTATATGCGGTGTATACGGTTGTACAGAGTCGCTCCTGGAGCTGTATTTAGGGGAGGAAGAAGGAGGCTGGGAGCGCTCCTCTTCTTTGCCCCATGTGTGAGCGTGTGTGAATGAGAGAGCGAGAGAGAGTCCGCCCTGAGAATGGCCTCCCTGGGTCACCTTATAAAGGGGTGCCCAGGGGACAAGAGGGGCCCACCTGGCCCAACAACACTGTTGGGGGGACACCAGACGTGTGAACAGTGCCGGCTGTCCGTATACAGTGCCAGCCGCTTATCTACAGTGCTCTACTGTAGAGCATGGCCGTCTCGTCCGCGCAGTCCGACGGGACGTTGTGGTTGACTTCGCCGGATTCCAACCGGACGGGCTCCAGCCGGACGGCTCCACCCGGATGGCTCCACCCGGACGGCATCACCCGGATGGCTTCACCCGGACGGCCCCACCTGGACGGGCTCCACCTGGACGGCCCCACCCGGATGGCTCCACCCGGATGGCTCTAGCCCGATGGCTCTACCCGGATGGCTCCACCCGGATGGCTCTACCCGGATGGCTCCACCCGGATGGCTCCACCCGGCCAGGGTGAACAGTGCCAGGTTCCAGCCAGCCAGGCAGGTCGCCGGGTCGCGAGGTGGCGAGCCGGAAGAGACGCGGGGCGGCGAGCCGGACGCTCCCCTGGCAAAGTTTTGAAGTGTCGTTTGTCTCCTTGAGCCTACCCGGGGGTCATCCCCCCGACAGTAGCCTCCGAGCCTCCGGGCGACTTGAAGAGTCGGGCGGAGGGTCTTCGCTGTCGTGGTAGCAGAGGTTGGCGATGACATCCGGCTGCGGGAGGCAGCCGGTGCGGCTTGCTTCCAGTGGGGGCGCGCCAGCGCACCCACTGGGTGTAGCCTCCGAGCCTCTGGGTGACTCGAAGAGTCGGGCGGAGGGTCCTTGCAGTTTGTTGCAGCAGATGGGCGCGGAGCGCCGCCGGGCACGGACGCGGAGTCCACCGGCAGGTGGGCGCGGCGCCGCCGGGCGCGGAGCGGAGTCCGCCGGCAGGTGGGCGCGGCGCCGCCGGGCGCGGAGCGGAGTCCGCCGGCAGGTGGGCGCGGGGCCCTGCCGGGCGCGGAGCGGAGTCCGCCGGCTGGTGGGCACGGGGCCCTGCCTGGCGCAGATGGGGAGTCCGTCGGCTGGTGGGCGCGGGGCCCTGCCGAGCGCGGACGCGGAGTCCGCCGGCTGGTTGTTTCCAGTGGGGCCGCGCCAGCGCACCCATTGGGTGTAGCCTCCGAGCCTCCGGGCGACTTGAAGAGTCGGGCGGAGGGTCTCCGCAGATGTTGGAGCAGACGGTGGCGTCGAGGATGCCGGCTGCGGGCCGCAGCCGGCGCGGCTAGCTTCCAGTGGGGGTGCGCCAGCGCTCCCATTGGGTGTAGCCTCCGAGCGACTCGAAGAGTCGGGCGGAGGGTCTCCGCAGATGTTGGAGCAGACGGTGGCGTCGAGGATGCCGGTGGCAGCCGGCGCGGCAGGCGTGCAACCGGCGTGGCGTTTTCCCAGCGGGGCGCGCCGGCGCTCCCACTGGGTGTAGCCTCCGAGCCTCCGGGCGAGGATGGGGGGTTCCCCACGGAAATGATCATGCGAAAGAAAAAGTTAGTCAGTGCAGATATATCAAATATTTAGCTTTGGCAGCGCAAGTTTTATGCAGAGGGTGCCGACTCGGTTTCGTCTGAGCCCCCTTCAGTCTTTTTCGTGTCCCCTCCGCCCTTTGGCTTTTGCTCTTGCCAACCGGACAGCCGGGAGCCAGTCTGTAGCTGAGGCGAAGAGTGGGCCACAGAGTGGAGCGTACAGTACTCGGACTCTGGGAGCAAATTCGACCGAGCAGATACTCATAAAGTAAACAACCGGGTCGCCCAGGCTGTTTTCTCCCCGGACGTCTTTCACGTGGGCTGACCTCTAGCTTTTGCTCTCGCTAGCCGGACAGCCGCGGTGCGGTCTGTAGCTAAGACGAAGAGTGGGCCTTTGGTACCGTACACGCTACTAAGCCGTCTGCGGGGAAAACGAATGGGGCCAAACGGCAAGCCTCCGGGCCAAGACTAGCTGGCGCCGGGGTGAACAGCAAAGCAACTGAAGAAATGCAGCTACAAACCCCGAGGGTCGCTCGGGGTTATCCGTCTGTGTGCACGGTGCAAAGGTATGCGGATGGGAGCTCACATTGCTTTTTGACGCAGACGGGTCGGAGGTGTCCGCCGGCAGACGGCCCGAGCCTCCGGGCGGTCGAGGGGCACCCCAGCCGGTCGGGCCTGACCGGACGGGCGTCGAGGAGGACAGGCAGCCAGGCCGGCTCCCCAGCCGGCCAGGCGTTGAAGCGGGCAGGCAGGCAGACCGGCCAGGCGGTGACACGAGCAGGCAGGGGCAGCCGGCTGAGCGGCGACGCGGGCAGACGGGCGCAGCTAGCGCTTTTTTCTTTTCTTCTTTATTTCCAGCCGGTCACTTCTTTTTTCCAGCCGGCCTTCTCTAACCAGCCGGTCACTTTTTTTTCCAGCCGGCCTTCTGTTTTTGTTTTTCTCTCCAGCCGGTAGTAGAGCGTGCGGGCGCAGCCGGTGCTGGGCATCGCGGGCGCGCTGAGCCGGCTACGGGGGCGCGGAGCAGGCCGCTTACGCGGTGGCGGGCGGGCAGGGCGGAGCCGGCCAGCGCGGCGGCAGCCGGCAACCGGCGCGCGGGCGGTGCGGGCGCGCACGCAGTCGGCTGGGCGAGGCAGCGAGTGGAGGTGTGGGGGCGCGGGTGGAGCCGGCCGCGGCAACTCGGCAGAGGGAGGAGCCGGCGGGTGCGACGAGGCGGCGTGGCGAGCCGGCGGGCGGACGCGGCGAGCCGCGCGTGAGGTGCAGCCGGTCGTGGCGCGTGGTGCGGGAGGCAGCGGGCGAGACGCGCGGAAGGGTGCGGGGCGGCAGAGGCGACGAGGTGGCGCGGCGAGCCGGCGGGCGGCTCGGGCGCGGGCGTGTGTTGGTGCAGACGGGAGAGAGGAGCGGGCTGCGCGCCGGCTAGCGAGGAGCTCGCCGCGGAGCAGCCAGGCGCAGCTCGCCGGCGGGGCACGCGGGGGCGCTGCACGGCGACGGCGAGGTGCGGTTGCGGCAGGGAGGTCGGGCTGGGCACTGGCCCCTTTTTTGTTGTGTGATAGCCAGAGGGGAAAACGAGAGCGCGAGGAATGGAGCAGAGCATCCATGGTTTGGTGGTCAGAGTAGGAGGAAGAACAGAGCATGTGCAAGGATGAGGCCGAGCAGGAGATGGGCGAGGCCGGCAGCATGCAGAAGAGGTTCGTGCAGGCGCGCGGGGCCGGAGCGAGGCGACGCGGTGGAGAGCGGACGCGCAGCCGTGGGCGGAGCAGCGCGCGGAGGTACGTGAGCCTGCCGCCTCCGGACGACGGCGGCGTCGTTGGAGCGGTGACGAAGAGGGTCCTGCCCGGACCACGATTCCATCAGCAGCCAGCCCCACGGTGGGCGCCAACTGTCATGGTATTCTCGCGGGGGGTGCGCGATTCACGGCAGATGCCATGGGATGGCTTGAGGTGAGGGCAAGGCTGCAGTGGAGATCCGGGACGGGATTGGGTAATAATACGCGGTGGTTTACCCAGGTTCGGGGCCCTCCGTGGGAGGTAACACCCCTACTCCTGCATGTCTGATGTATATGCAGTGTATACGGTTGTACAGAGTCGCTCCTGGAGCTGTATGTAAAGGAGGAACAAGGAGGCTGGGAGCGCTCCTCTTCTCTGCCCCATGTGTGAGCGTGTGTGAATGAGAGTGCGAGAGAGAGTCTGCCCTGAGAATGGGCTCCCTGGGTCACCTTATATAGGGGTGCCCAGGGGACAAGAGGGGCCCACCTGGCCCAACAACACTGTTGGGGGGACACCAAACGTGTGAACAGTGCCGGCTGTCCGTATACAGTGCCAGCCGCTTATCTATAGTGCTCTACTGTAGAGCATGGCCGTCTCGTCCGCGTAGTCCGACGGGACGTTGTGGTTGACTTCGCCGGATTCCAGCCGGCCGGGCTCCACCCGGACGGCTCCACCCGGACGGGCTCCAGCCGGACGGCTCCACCCGGATGGCTCCACCCGGACGGCATCACCCGGATGGCTTCACCCGGACGGCCCCACCCAGACGGGCTCCAGCCGGACGGGCTCCACCCGGACGGCCCCACCCAGATGGCTCCACCCGGATGGCTCTACCCGGATGGCTCTACCCGGATGGCTCCACCCGGCCAGGGTGAACAGTGCCAGGTTCCAGCCAGTCAGGTTCCCGCCAGCCAGGCAGGTCGCCGGGTCGCGAGGTGGCGAGCCTGATGGGACGCGGGGCGGCGAGCCGGATGGGTCGCCAGCATGCCAGGGGACGCTCCCCTGGCAAAGTTTTGAAGTGTCGTTTGTCTCCTTGAGCCTACCCGGGGGTCACCCCCCCGACACAATCCTTGTCCTTAGCATTTTGAGGGGTCCACATCTCTAGTCCTTGCCATGCCAATCATTGAACATCCTGAAATCTTTAACTTGAATGGACATTAGTTCAATGAGATATATGTTGTTATGAATTACCAAAACCACTAAGGGAGCAAATGTGCTTTCAATCTCCCCCTTTTTGGTAATTGATGACAACATATAGATCAAAGCTTCGACAAATGATTAAATGAATGGAATACATCGTCGCTTTGAGAAGTATGTGATAAGCAAGAGCTCCCCCTAAATTTGTGCATTATTAAAAATTTGCGTTTGAATGCAAATGCACAATCGATTAGGATCATGGGTCACTCTTCCATGTCACATACAACTTGGTGGAGCGCGCAAAATGATATGAGTGGAATAGTAGGCTCGCATCACCAAAACAAATGAATGATCATACACGATAATGATAAGCATAAGCATCACATAGAGCATAGTATGATCAATCACATAAAGTAGTAGCTCACAAACATAACGATCAAGGTATCTCACAGACGTAGTATCAAGCACACGCATCAAAACAAAGTACCATAAAGCAGATAGTAGCAAAAGAACTCGAGAAACAACGAGCAAAGCAAAGCAAGACTCTCTCTCTCTCGAAGCCTAAGATCTATACAAATTCTCCCCCTTTGGCAGCAAGTACCAAAAAGCTCGAATAGGTATAGGGCTAATACGACACTCTAGGCATGATCCTCGGAAGCTCCTGAAGGGGATCTCCGGCTGGCAGCTTCGGTGTGCGTAGACGGCATCGAAAGAAGTGCATCCGCGAAGGCTTCAGCTGATGTCTGCTGGGCTGGTGGAGTGGAGACCGGCGGTGGAACTGTAGCAGCAGCAGCAGGTGCAGAGACTGTGGTCCTCGGATCCACAACTGGCACTGCAGCAGACCTGGCTGCCCTGGGCACTGTCTGGAATCTCTCCGTAGTGGGTCTGTCATCTCCACTGTCATCTGAAGCGGCTGCCCTGGCTGCATCAACATCGTCCTTTAGCTTCTCCACTATAGTCTGAACCTCAGTGATCTTGACATCTAGATCATGAATCTTCGTCTCGACTATCCGCTCTAAGCTAGCCTGGTTCTGGGTGAGGTTGGCCAGACTTCGCTAAATCCTCAGGGTGGCTTCTAGCAGATAAGTCATCTGGTCAGTCTTAGACTTGAGGTTGGCAATGGGAGCATTGGGAGCAGATGCCTCCTTGGCTACTTTTGCTTCTGCAGCTACTCGGATCTTTTCTTGTGCTTGAGCAGAGGTGGGATGCGAAGGATCCATCACAATGACATTGTCCTCAAACTCTGGACGCAGTGGAAGATGCTCACGATCAAGAAGATAAGTGCTTGTTCCAACTTTGGAATTGATGAGCATCTGGATGTGTGGAGCATATCCGCAAGATCTCTTCTGATTGGCTGCTGTCCTCTTGATGGTTTCAACAATCAAGCTCATCACCTTGAACTTCTGAGGTGTGTCAAAGAGGTGCAGCAAGTTGATGGAGTGGCCACGTATCATCTTATCATCTCCTGACTTGGGCAACAGAGTGTACCGCAAGATAGTGTTTGTGGTGGCCAAACCAGGCAGCAGGTGCTTCACTGACCCTAGCTTGTGTGTCTCGATGTTCTTCTCTGGAATAGATGTATACATGTTGGCCATGGTGTTGTGCTCCATCTTGAGCTTGGCATAGATATCAATGTCATCATCTTCTTCTCCTGGAGCACCAAGAAGAGTAGCCCACTCAGAGATGGTCGACTGGTACCTGGAACCCTCAGTCATCCACACAATCCTGCCATCTGGATAGAAATGAGCTGTGGAGTAGAATTGCATGATCATCTCATCATTCCACTTTGTCAGCTTCTGTCCAACAAACTCATCAACACCAGCTATCCGGAAACTCTCATGAACATGGGGGAAATAATCCTCATTGGCATCAATGTACTTCCAATCCACCCATCTCATGTCACTGACGATTAGCTTCTTATCAAGTAGAACAGTCTCATAGAAGTCTTGCTGTTCTCTGGTCTGGAAGCGGTAATCACAAGTTGTTCTCCTCCTGGCGGCATAGGGATCTGACAGTCTCCACTGACGCAGTCCTTTGTCCTTCCTTAGCATCATGTTCTCTGCTACTGGGTGTGCATTGTCATGGTCTGGAATCTTAGGCTTTAACTTCCTGAGCACTAGTGGCTCCTCATCAACATCAGCTTCAGGCACTGGGGCCTTGTTCTTCTCAGTTGCTGGAATATTTCTTGTGGATCTCTTTGGTGCTGAAACCTTTGGCTTGGACTTGGGGGCAGCAGTCCTTATAGCATCGGACATAAGTTTCTGAGACTTTGTAGGGGGTGCATCAGCTGCTGGTTCCTCCTCTTCCTCCTCATCAGTCCTCATGGAGGGTTTTCCAATCACATGGGTAGTAGTTTTCCTTACTCTCTTCTTCTTTCCTCCTGCAGCTGCATCACTTGGTTCCTCAAGTGTAAATGTCATAGTTTTCTTGGTAACTTTCTTCACTGTGGATTTCTCTTTGGCAGCAGTTGGCTTGGTGCTATATTCCTTTTCAAGCACAACTCTCTTCGTCTTTGATGCTGCTTCACTAGCAACAAAGTCCTCATCCTCACTATCTGAGGTTCTCTTCTTCCTGGTCCTTGTTGCAGCCTTTGGAAGATCTGGAGAGCTTCTCTCTCCCTCATAAAAGCTTTCTGCAGGACTAGAGCCAGCGCTGAGATCTGTGTGCTGCTCTGACATGTTCTGGCTATCGCTGGCATCAGACATCTTGCAAAGCTGACCCTGTGAATAGGTGGGTACGGGCAGAGTAGATGAGTCATCACAAAAAGCAGAAGTTTTTCAAAAAAATTGAGTTCAAATCTTAGTTTCAAGTTTTCACAGAAGGCATTTCGGATGGTCCGAGTTGATCATCTCGGTGATACCTGTTGGGGGGATGACCCCCGGGTAGGCCCAAGACGGTGAAACCACACTTCAAAACTTTGCCAGGGAAGCGTTCCCTGGCGACCCGGCCGGCTCGCCACCCGGCGTCCCGTCCGGCTCACCGCCTGGCGACCTGGCGACCTGACCGGCTCGCCACCCGGCACCCCGTCCGGCTCGCCACCCGGTGTCCCGTCCGGCTCGCCACCC
Source organism: Elymus sibiricus (assembly GCA_039707655.1). Classification (NCBI taxonomy): domain Eukaryota; kingdom Viridiplantae; phylum Streptophyta; class Magnoliopsida; order Poales; family Poaceae; genus Elymus; species Elymus sibiricus. The sequence goes on from CM077670.1 coordinate 112,718,474, forward strand.
GGCGTCCCGTCCGGCTCGCCACCTGGCGACCTGGCGACCCGTCCGGCTGGCCACCTGGCAACCCATCCGGGTAGAGCCATCCAGGTGGAGCCGTCCGGGTGGAGCCGCCCGGGTGGAGCCGTCCGGGTAGAGCCATCCGGGTGGAGCCGTCTGGGTGCAGCCCGTCCGGGTGCAGCCCGTCCGGGTGCAGCTCGTCCGGCTGGAATCCGGGAAAGTCAACCTCGGACGTCCCGTCGGACCTGCGTAGACGAGACGGCCACGCTCTACAGTAGGGCAATGTAGATGAGCGGCTGGCACTGTAGACGGACGGCTGGCACTGTTCACACGTCTGGTGTCCCCCCAACAGTGTAGTTGGGCCAGGTGGGCCCCTCTTGTCCCCTGGGCACCCCTTTATAAGGTGACCCAGGGAGCTCATACTCAGGGGACTCCCTCTCGTTCTCTCATTCACACACGCTCACACATGAGGCAGAGAAGAGGAGCGCTCCCAGCCTCCTTCTTCCTCCTCTAAATACAGCTCCAGGAGGGACTCTGTACAACCATATACACCGCATATATTCCAGACATGTAGGAGTAGGGGTGTTACCTCCACGCGAGGGCCCCGAACCTGGGTAAACCACCATGTCCAGTTACCCAAACCTGTCCCGGATCTCCACTGCAGCCTTGCCCTCACCTCAAGCCATCCCATGGCATCTGCCGTGATCGCGCAACCCCCGCGAGAACACCACGACAGTTGGCGCCCACCGTGGGGCAAGCTGCTGCTGGAATCGCGGTCCGGGCGGGACCTTCTTCGTCACCACCACCTCGACACGGCCGCCGTCCCAAGGCGGCGTTCTCGCGTACCTCCATGCGCTGCTCCGCCTGCGGCCGCCCGTCCGCTCTCCACCACGCTCGCTGGTCAGCCTCGACCCCGCGCGAGCACCCAAGCCTCGCCTCGAGCCGCTGGCCTCGCCCCGCCGCTCCCCCGCGAGCCCTGCTTGCCGAGGCAGACGCCTGCAGCTCCGGCCATCGACCTCCTCTGCATCACCTGCGCCACCATGAGCATGTGCCACTGGCGCCTCTGCCTTGCCATGAAGCTCCCCCGCCCACACCTCTTGCTGTAGCGCACTACCACGCGGGCGCTCGCGTCCGTCCGCCCCGTCCTGTTGCACGCTCGCGGCGCCCGACGGCCGCGCCCTTCCCGCTTGCAGCGTGCGCCCGTGCCGGCCCGGCTGTTCCTCTGCTCGTCCTCGCTCTCAATCCCCACGACAGTTGGCACCCACTGTGGGGCAAGCTGCTGCTGGAATCGCGGTCCGGGCGGGACCTTCTTCGTCACCACCACCGCGACACCGCTGCCATCCCAAGGCGGCGTGCTCGCGTACCTCCATGCGCTGCTCCGCCTGCGGCCGCCCGTCCGCTCTCCACCGCGCTCGCTGGTCAGCCTCGACCCCGCGCGAGCACCCAAGCCTCGCCTCAAGCCGCTGGCCTCGCCCCGCTGCTCCCCCGTGAGCCCTGCTTGCCGAGGCAGACGCCTGCAGCTCCGACCATCGACCTCCTCTGCATCACCCGCGCCACCACGAGCATGTGCCGCTGGCGCCTTTGCCTCGCCATGAAGCTCCCCCGCCCACACCTCTTGCTATAGCGCACCACCGCGCGGGCGCTCGCGTCCGTCCGCCCCGCCCTGCTGTGCTCTCGCGGCGCCCGACGGCCGCGCCCTTCCCGCTGGCAGCGTGCGCCCGTGCCGGCCCGGCTGTTCCTCTACTCGTCCTCGCTCTCAATCCCCACGATAGTTGGCACCCACCGTGGGGCAAGCTGCTGCTGGAATCACGGTCCGGGCGGGACCTTCTTCGTCACCACCACCGCGACACCGCCGCCGTCCCAAGGCGGCGTGCTCGCATACCTCCGTGCGCTGCTCCGCCTGCGGCCGCCCGTCCGCTCTCCACCGCGCTCGCTGGTCAGCCTCGACCCCGCGCGAGCACCCAAGCCTCGCCTCGAGCCGCTGGCCTCGCCCCGCCGCTCCCCCGTGAGCCCTGCTTGCCGAGGCAGACGCCTGCAGCTCCGGCCATCGACCTCCTCTGCATCACCCGCGCCACCACGAGCATGTGCCGCTGGCGCCTCTGCCTCGCCATGAAGCTCCCCCGCCCACACCTCTGGCTGTAGCGCACCACCGCGCGGGCGCTCGCGTCCGTCCACCCCGCCCTGCTGCACGCTCGCGGCGCCCGACAGCCACGCCCTTCCCGCTGGCAGCGTGCGCCCGTGCCGGCCCGGCTGTTCCTCTCCTCGTCCTCGCTCTCAATCCCCCCCACAGTTCGTCCACCTCGTCTGCCGCTGCCAAGTCCCAGCTGCCCATGGAGCAGCTCACCGCCATCGCTATGAGACCCCTCCCGCATCGCTGCGCCGCCTCGCCCCGCTTCTCCGCGCCCGCGGCTGCCACCAGCACACCCGTCACCCGTCCGCGCACCCGCGCGCCCGCTCGCGTGCCGCCTCTGCTCGCCCCGGGCCGGCTGCTGTCCCGCGCCGGCCCTGCGCGCCCGGGCCGCCTGCTCCGCCTCCGCGCCCGGCCTCCCACACCCCCGCGCCGGCTGCCAGCTCCGGCCCCGCCGGGCCGCCTCTGCTCGTGGTCGGGTGCTCCGCACCCGCCGGGTCCGCCCGCGCGCCCTGGCCGGCTCGCCGCCCCGGCCGGTAATGGCCCCCGCGCGCCCCGGCCGGCTTCCGCGCAGCTCGGCCCTCGCTCTGCCCCACCACCGGCTGCTGCGGGCAAAAAAATAAGTGACCGGCTGGAAAGAGAAGAGCGGTTGGGAATAGAGAAGAAAAGAAAAAAGCACCAGCTACGCCCGTCCGCCCGCGTCGCCGCTCAGCCGGCTGTCCCTGCCTGCTCGCGTCACCACCTGGCCGGTCTGCCTGCCTGCCTGCGTCAACGCCTGGCCGGCTGGGGAGCCAGCCTGGCTGCCTGTCCGCCTCGACGCCCGCCCGGTCAGGCCCGACCGGCTGGGGCGCCCCACGACCGCCCGAAGACTCGGGCCGCCTGCCGGAGGTCACCTCCGACCCGTCCGCATCAAAAAGCAATGTGAGCTCCCCATTCGCATACCTTTGCACCGTGCACACAGACGGATAACCCCGAGCGACCCTCGGGGTTTGTCGCTGCATTTCTTCAGCTGCTTTGCTGTTCACCCCGGCGCCAGCTAGTCTTGGCCCGGAGGCTTGCCGTTTGGCCCCATTCGTTTTCCTCACAGACAGCTTAGTAGCATGTACGGTACCAAAGGCCCACTCTTCGTCTCAGCTACAGACCGCACCGCGGCTATCCGGCTAGCGAGAGCAAAAGCTGGAGGTCAGCCCACGCGAAAGACGTCCGGGGCGAAAACGGCCTGGGCGACCCGGTTGTTCACTTTATGAGTATCTGCTCGGTCGAATCTGCTCCTAGAGTCCGAGTACTGTATGCTCCACTCTGCGGCCCACTCTTCGCCTCAGCTACAGACCGGCTCCCGGCTGTCCGTCTGGAAGAGCAAAAGCCAAAGGGCGGAGGGGACACGAAAAAGACTGAAGGGGGCTCGGACGAAACCGAGTCAGCGCCCTCTGCATAAAACTTGCGCTATCAAAGCTTAATATTTGATATATCTACACTGCCTAACTTTGTCTTTCGCATGATCATTTCCATGGGGAACCCCCCTCCTCGCCCGGAGGCTCGGAGGCTACACCCAGTGGGTGCGCCGGCGCGCCTCACTGGGAAAACGCCAAGCCGGTTGCAGGCCCGCCGCGCCGACTGCCACCGGTATCCTCGACGCCACCGTCTGCTCCAACATCTGCGGAGACCCTCCGCCCGACTCTTCGAGTCGCCCGAAGGCTCGGAGGCTACACCCAGTGGGAGCACTGGCGCGCCCCCACTGGAAGCTAGCCACGCCGGTTGCGGCCCGCAGCCGGCTGTCATCGATGACATCTGCCACGACAACTGCGGAAACCCTCCGCCCAACTCTTTGAGTCGCCCGGAGGCTCGGAGGCTACACCCAGTGGGAGCGCTGGCGCGCCCCCACTGGAAGCTAGCCGCGCTGGCTGTGGCCCGCAGCCGGCTGTCATCGACGACATCTGCCACGACAACTGCGGAAACCCTCCGCCCAACTCTTTGAGTCGCCCGGAGGCTCGGAGGCTACACCCAGTGGGTGCGCTGGCGCGCCCCCACTGGAAACAGCCAGCCGGCAGACTCCGCGTCCGCGCCCGGCAGGGCCCCGCGCCCACCAGCCGGCGGACTCCGCTCCGCGCCGGCAGGGCCCCGCGCCCACCAGCTGGCGGACTCCGCTCCGCGCCCACCTACCGACGGACTTCGCTCCGCGCCCGGCGGCGCCTCTCGCCCACCTGCCGGCGGACTCCGCGTCCGCGCCTGGCGGCGCTACGCGCCCATCTGCCGCAACAAACTGCAAGGACCCTCGGCCTGACTCTTCGAGTCGCCCGGAGGCTTGGAGGCTACACCCAGTGGGTGCGCTGGCGCGCCTCCACTGGAAGCAAGCCGCGCCGGCTGCAAGCCCGCAGCCGACTGTCATCGACGATATCTGCTACATCAACGCCCGCGAAAACCCTCCGCCCGACTTTCCAAGTCGCCCGGAGGCTCGGAGGCTACTGTCGGGGGGATGACCCCCGGGTAGGCCCAAGACGGCGAAACGACACTTCAAAACTTTGCCAGGGAAGCGTCCCCTGGCGACCTGGCGACCCGGCCGGTCGCCACTCGGCGTCCCGTCCGGCTCGCCGCCTGGCGACCTGGCGACCCGGCCGGCTCGCCACCCGGCGCCCCGTCCGGCTCGCCACCCGGCGCCCCGTCCGGCTCGCCACCCGGCGTCCTATCCAGCTCGCCACCTGGCGACCTGGCGACCCGTCCGGCTTGCCACCTGGCAACCCGTCCTGGTAGAGCCACCCGGGTGGAGCCATCCAGGTAGAGCCATCCGGGTGGAGCCGTCCGGGTGGAGCCGTCCGGGTGGAGCCGCCTGGGTGGAGCCGTCCGGGTAGAGCCATCCGGGTGGAGCCGTCCGGGTGGAGCCCGTCCGGCTGGAATCCGGGAAAGTCAACCTCGAACGTCCCGTCGGACTTGCGCAGACGAGACGGCCACGCTCTACAGTAGGGCACTGTAGATGAGCGGCTGGCACTGTAGACGGACGGCTGGCACTGTTCACACGTCTGGTGTCCCCCCAACAGTGTAGTTGGGCCAGGTGGGCCCCTCTTGTCCCCTGGGCACCCCTTTATAAGGTGACCCAGGGAGCTCATACTCAGGGGACTCCCTCTTGTTCTCTCATTCACACACGCTCACACATGAGGCAGAGAAGAGGAGCGCTCCCAGCTTCCTTCTTCCTCCTCTAAATACAGCTCCAGGAGCGACTCTGTACAACCATATACACCGCATATATTCCAGACATGCAGGAGTAGGGGTGTTACCTCCACGTGAGGGCCCCGAACCTGGGTAAACCAGCATGTCCAGTTACCCAAACCCGTCCCGGATCTCCACTGCAGCCTTGCCCTCACCTCAAGCCATCCCATGGCATCTGCCGTGATCGCGCACCCCCCGCGAGAACACCACGACAATACCGAAGCACTCAACAAAAACTTTACACGCCATTTCGGTCAGACCGAGATGGGGTTCGGTGACTCCGAGATGCTAGGGTTTCACAGCGATTTTACTTTCGGTCTCACCGATTAGTACAACTCGGTGGCACCGAGACGTACTAGTGCTATGGCCTGGGGCCAAATCGGTGACTCCGAAAATCTCAAATCGGTCGGTCCGAGATGCGTTCGGCGGAAACTTAAACCTCAAATTTTTAATCGAATCTAATCTATGGACATTGCAGTGTAAAAGGAGTTCTCAATCCGTGGTAAGAATCATGGCAATCCAATCGTGCATTGAATCAGAAATTTGTGCACGAAAGGGGTCGAATCTCACCCTAACTTGGTGGAGATCCTCTACGGTGGCAACGGCGGGGCAGATTGCCGTTGACGATGGCGGATTCCGACGGCGAAGGCGCGCTGGAGACAAAGGCGACGATCCGGAGACCTGGGCGACGGTAGCAATGGGGTGCTGGAACGAAAGGGTTTGAGAAATTTCAACCGTTCGGGCCCACGAGGTACATATACCTGTATGCTGTCGGTGGCTCTGAGTTGGACAACTCGGTGGCACCGATATGTGTAACTGCAAGCAGGTTAGCACATCGGTGGCGTTGATACGTCTCCAACGTATCTATAATTTTTTATGGTTCCATGATGTTATAATATCAATCTTGGATGTTTTTATAATCATTTACATCAATTTTATATCATTTTTGGAGACTAACCTATTAACTTAGTGCCAGTGCCAGTTGCTGTTTTCTGCCCTATTTTTGTTTTACAGAAAATCAATACCAAACGAAGTCCAAATGCAACGAAACTTTTTGGAGATTTTTTATTGGACCAGAAGAACACTAGAAGCTTTGGGAGGAGGCCAAAAGACCCTGGTGGGGCCCACGAGCCACCAGAGCGCGCTTGGGGGCAGGCACGCCCTGGTGCCTTGTGGGGCCCACCAAGCTCCGTTTGACCTAATTCCAGCACTATAAATTCCAGAAAAATCAGAAACCCTCAGGAGAGTCCACGAAATACTTTTTATGCCGCCGCAAGCTTCTGTTACAGAGAGATCCCATCTGGGGTCCTTCTCCGGTGATCTGCCGGAGGGGGAATCGATCACGGAGGGGCTCTACATCATCCTGGCTGCCTCTCCGATGATGCGTGAGTAGTTTACCACAGACCTTCAGGTCCATAGTTAGTAGCTAGATGGCTTCTTCTCTCTTTTTGATCTTCAATACAATGTTCTCCTTGATGTTCTTGGAGATCTATCCGATGTAATCTCTTTTTGCGGTGTGTTTGTTGGGATCCGATGAATTGTGAGTTTATGATCAAATTATCCATGAAATTATTTGAGTCTTTGCTGCACTCTTTTATGCATGATTATTATAGCCTCGTATTTCTTCTCCGATCTATTGATTTGGTTTGGCCAACTGAGTTGATTTATCTTGTCATGGGAAGAGGTGCTTTGTAGTGGGTTCGATCTTGCGGTGCTCAATCCCAGTGACAGAAAGGGACATGACACGTATGTATCGTTGCTACTAAGGCTAACAATATGGGATCTATTCATTGGGTTTATTAATTCGTGAGTTTGTCTTGTCTACATCATGTCATCATTCTTAAGGCATTACTCCGTTCTTTATCAGACTTAATACACTAGATGCATGCTGGATAGCGGTCGATGTGTGGAGTAATAGTAGTAGATGCAGGCAGGAGCCGGTCTACTAATATTGGATGTGATGCCTATACACATGATCATTGCCTTGGATATCGTCATGATTATTTGCTTTTCTATCAATTGCCCAACAGTAATTTGTCTACCCACCGTATGCTATTTTCTCGAGAGAAGCCTCTAGTGAAATCTATGGCCCCCGGGTCTATCAAAATCATATTACTAAAACCCTAAAAATATTGCTGCCATCTCTTTTTATTTATTTTATTTTGTATTTTTGTTTCAATCTATCAATCTATCACATACAATTTAATCTTGCAATTTACCGCCGAGAGATTGACAACCTCTCGTTTGCGTTGGGTGCAAGGGTTTGTTGTTTGTGTGCAGGTACTGCTAACAAGGTGTTGTGTGATTCTCCTACTGGTTCGATAACCTTGATTTCATAACTGAGGGAAATACTTATCTCTACTGTGCTGCATCATCCCTTCCTCTTCGGGAAAATACCAACGCAAGCTACAAGTAGCAGGCGCCGAAATGGTTCAACTCGGTGACACCGAGATGAAATCCGAGATCAATCTAAATGATTTCGGTTGGACCGAGTGTGAGTGGATTGGTTCGGCCGAAATCATGTAGAAGGTTTTGGAGGTTCAGCCCTTTCAGATCGGTGGCTCCGAGTGCTCCTCACCCGGAGGGTCCGAAAATGACTTGTTCAATTTTTGTGATGGAGCAAGAATAGAATTTGAGACAAGAAAGCATAGATAGTTAGAGAAGGTACTTAGGCCTTCTTGTACATCCACTTGGCCAAAAAAAAAAACCAAGACAATCAAAACAACAAATGGATGTCCTCGAATGGAGAAAACATGCATACCAACATGATCACACAATAAAATAGCAAATGAAATATGTGTCAAACATGCACAACCAATTCTAGCATCTATCAAGCAATGGCGATGACTATGTCATCTATATATGAGTATATTGACTTAGGAGCCAAATGAGAACATTTGAACATAGGTCATACTCATCGTTTAAGCACAAGTGGGGTTGCCACTTTTTCATAAAGCATTGATGTGTTCACACCATTAGAGTTGCTTTAGCTCAATTGTTTAGATCAAAGCTCCCCCTAGATGTGATATCCCCCCAAAGAGGGATGAACTAACCTTGGGTTTTGTCGATGATGACTTCATGTAGATGTTGAAGATGTGGATGCTCAATGTTGATGTAGACCATCAAGAGTTGGGAGCAATCCTTTGGAGTTTTGTGCTTTCAATACCTACATGGGTTAGTCCCACACAAGGAACATACAAGGATATCCATAGACATAGAGTGAAATACACATATATGATGTCCATGAATGCATTGAATACCTTGTCCCTTGCCTTACCAACAAGAGGGTTTGTGACTCCATGAACTAGTGTGAAATGTCAAAGTTGGTTGCACAAGTTCTCGCCATAAATGAATATGAGTGAAGTTTGTCGGCGGAGTCACCCTCAAGAACTCTCTAGTTCTTCTTCTTTTGGACCCACATCAACTTGATGGGAATCCTTGGACTTGTAGTATCACTTGATGAAGTAGAACTTGATGAAGTCTTGGGAACCCACTTGACCAAGGCTTGAGGAGCTTCTTCAAATGAATCAATCTCTTCTTGAAGCTTGTCCTTGCCTTTTAGCTTGTGGTCTTGTGGTGGAAGATCTTCTTGAGATTGTGTTCCCTTGAAGGAAGTAGGATCATACTTCTCTTGTTGAGGAACAAACTTCGTCTTGGGGTATTGATCTTCTTCCCACTCAACTCCATTGGCATTGAACTTCTGTTCAAAACCAACACCTTGGTTCTTCCGGTGCCTTCCTTGCTTGCGTACAATTTCCTCAAATTGCTTACTCCCGGCAAGGCTCTTGTAGACACCTTTTTCTATAATTCCTTTCAATAGCATATTTTCTTGCTCAAGTGTAACTTGGCTAAGAGAATCATTAGTGGAATCAATAGAACTACTAGAAGCAACAACATTGGATTTAGCATTGTTATTGTTACTACTAGAGGTAGAACCCTTTTTACCCTTGTTGCTAGTTTGCTTAGGTTTAACTTGTGGCATAAAGGTAGACAAGAGTAAACGTTTGGCAAGATATGAAGAACTCTTCTTTCCAAGATCGTCATTGATAGCTTTAAGAAATTCATGCTCTTGCTCTAAATTTAGCTTCTCGAAGCGTAGCTTCTCATGAGTTCTTAGAAGTTCTCTATGATCCTCTTGAGTTGTTCCATGAGCTAACTTAAGAGCATTTAGTTCTTTAGTTAGATGCTCAATCTCCTTCATAGCATTGTCACTCGTTTCCTCTTGACTATCATGATTACTAGCAATTTCATTATAGCTCACATCACTAGCCTTATCAACAAGTAAATCATCATCACCAAGCAAATCATCTTCATCACTATTGAAATCAAGATACTTGGGGTGTGATACCTTGGGGCCATTTGCCATGAAGCATCTTCCAATTCCTTCATTTGGTTAGTCAAATAGATCCTGGGAGTTGGATGACATAAGAGCAAGTCCGGCAAAACCTTCATCTTGACTATAGTCGGGGTTGGAGTGATAACTTCTCTCGGAGTGGTTGTCGGAGTCGGAGCCGGAAACCCATTCACCAACATGAGCTTGATGTCTTCTTCTTGTGTAGCTCTTTGATGACTTGTCCTTCCTCTCTGAATCCTTGCTTCTTCGAAAGTGTCTTTGTTCATAACGATCATCTCTACTCCTTCTCTCCTTATGAGGTGATTCATCTCTTCTATGTCTTCCTCTTGGTGATTGGTCTCTTTTCTTGTAGGGAGCCGTACACTCATTGGAATAGTGTCTGGGTTTTCCACAATTTTTAGCAATTACGGTCATGACTTGATGATCTTCTCTCATAGTGTCTTGAGCTAGAGCTTCTTTCTTTCCCTTTGTTCTTGTAGAACTTGTTGAATCTTTTCACCATTAGGCTTATCTCTTCATTGGATACTAGCTTGTCACTTGGAGTTGTTGGAGCATCGGTTGAGGCCTTGTAAGCACCACTTGATTTGTTGTGTAGCTCCTCTTTGCCCATGAGTGACATTTCATGAGCAACAATCCTTCCAATGACTTCTGTGGGCTTGAGATCTTTGTAATTTGGCATCATTTGGATCAATGTGCAAACGGTATCATATTTTCCATCCAAAGCTCTAAGTATCTTCTTGATGATGAATTTGTCGGTCATCTCTTCACTTCCTAAGCCGGCAATCTCATTTGTGATGAGAGCAAGCCTAGAGTACATTTCTGCGACTCCTTCACCATCCTTCATTTTGAACTTGTCAAGTTGACTTTGAAGCACATCCAACTTAGATTCCTTGACGGACTCGGTACCCTCATGCATATCAACCAAAGTATCCCAAATTTCCTTTGCATTCTCGAGGCGGCTGATTTTGTTGAATTCCTCGCGACACAAACCGTTGAATAGAATGTCACAAGCTTGAGCATTGTATTGCAACATCTTCAATTCTTCCGGGGTTGCTTCACGATCCGATTCCTTGCCATCCTCAAAGAAATCACCTTGCAAGCCAACATGAACAACAGCCCAAACGGCGGGGTTATGACCAAGAATATGCATTTTCATCTTATGTTTCCAACTAGCAAAGTTTGTACCATCAAAATATGGACCTCTATGATGATAGTTACCCTCACTAGACGCCATACTCTCCTAGGTTGTGAAACCAAGGCTATGATCACCAAAGCAATGGAAATCAAGGCTTACGGAGACCAAAGCTCTGATACCACTTGTAGGATCGAAAGTATGTCTAGAGGGGGGGTGATTAGACTACTTGACCAAATAAAAACCTAACCTTTTCCCAATTTTAGAAGCACGCAGATTTTAGCAAGCATACAAGTCAAGCATCACCCTACACATGCAATTCTAAGAGTGTAGCAGCGGAAAGTAAACAATTGCATATGTAAGTAAAGGAGGGGATCGGAGATTTCAAACGCAATGAAGACACGGTGATTTTTGGCATGGTTCCGATAAGTGGTGCTATCGTACGTCCACGTTGATGGAGACTTCAACCCATGGAGGGTAACGACTGCGCGAGTCCACGGAGGGCTCCACCCACAAAGGGTCCACGAAGAAGCAACCTTGTCTATTCCACCATGGCTTACGTCCACGAAGGACTAGCCTCACTCGGGGTAGATCTTCACGAAGTAGGCGATCTCCTTGCCCTTACAAACTCCTTGTTTCAACTCCACATCATGTCGGAGGCTCCCAAGTGACACCTAACCAATCTAGGAGACACCACTCTCCAAAAGGTAATAGACGGTGTGTTGTTGATGAACTCCTTGATCTTCTGCTTCAAATGATAATCTTCCCAACACTCAAACAACTCCTCACAGATTTGGCTATGGTGGAAGAAGGATTTGAGAAGAAAGCAACTTGGGAAAGGCTAGAAATCAAGGTTCAAATGGTTGGATTGGAATGTCTTGAACTCAACACATGAGTAGGTGGTTCTCTCTCAGAAAATGTATGGTGGAAGTGTAGGCACGTTCAGATGGCTCTCCTTACTGAGTAAGAAGTGGTGGAGGGGTATATATAGTCTCCACACAAAATCCAACCGTTACACACTTTTGACCCAACTCGGTGGCACCGATCAGAAATCTTGGTGGCACCGAACTATGTAAAAGATATGAACGTTAGGAATCTCGGTGGGACCGACTGGAACAACTCGGATGGACCGAAGTGCAATGGTTAGGGCAAACCTCGTCTCGATGGCACCGATTGCATCAACTCGGTAGGACCGAAGTGAAGCAATAAGGCAACAGAGAGTTGGCAAGCCATCTCAGTGATACCGATTTGCAAAACTTGGTGGGACCAAAGTAAGTGCAAACGATTACAGAGAGTTGGCAAGGCCATCTCAGTGGGACCGAGATCCATATCGGTGGATCCGATTTGTTAGGGTTTTGGCAGTGGCTAAGTCCAGATGAACTCGGTGGCTCCGGATAGGAAATGTCGGTGGGGCCGAGTTGGAATGTAGGTCTTGGACATATTTGGATGGAGAAAGTGGTTGAGGGTTTAGAGGGGTACTGTCACTAAGCACTTGAGCAAAAAGACCATTAAGCAACACCTCATCCCCTTTTAATAGTATTGGCTTTCCTATGGACTCAATGTGATCTTGGATCACTAAACCAAAAATCTAGAGTCTTGATCTTTTGCCAATCCTTATCCTTAGCATTTTGAGGGGTCCACATCTCTAGTCCTTGCCATGCCAATCATTGAACATCCTGAAATCTTTAACTTGAATGGACATTAGTTCAATGAGATATATGTTGTTATGAATTACCAAAGCCACCAAGGGAGCAAATGTGCTTTCACCGGCGATGCCAAAATGCGGCGGCGAGCCACGAGAGTTGCCGGAAATCAGCTACGGTGAGCGATTTGGCGCATGCGACCCCGCGTTCGAACGTGCGGAGTGAACCGCGTTGATTGGTGGCCGTGGCGTCACCGGAATCGACCGGAATCGATGACGGCAAGCTCGCGGGCGGCACCGGAGTTCGGGCGTTGATGGATCCGGCGATGCAGGGCACGGCAGGCGGTGAGGCGGGGCGCGCTGGGGTCCTACGAGCTCCAGGAGCTCGACTAGGAGCTCGAAAGCGAGCTGCGATGACGTTGGCCATGGCGGTGAGCTCGTCTACGGCGGCAGGTTCGGCCATGGCTATTGCGGTGAGCTACGACGTAGAAAGACGAGGAAGAGGAGGGGAGAGAAGGCGGAGCTCATCGGGGAGGCACACTGTGGCCCGTTGACGGCTTAGGAGCTGCAGGGTGGCCGGAATCGACGGGGAGGCACCGGCGATCCGAGGAAGAAGACGAGCTCATGGCGCTCGATGCGGTGCTCCCCGGCTCCAACGGCTGGCACCAAGCGACGTGGAAGATGATGGTGGAGCTAACGAACACGGCGGCGAGGCGGGAGACGGACGATGGCCGCGGGATCAACGGCGACGGCGACGGAGGCTCTCAGGCGAGCTCGAGATCGAGAGAGAGAGCGGCCGAGAGAGGGAGAGGAGTGGGCGAGGGCGTCGAGGAGGTGGAGGGGGTCGGCCTTATCCCCTCCTGGCGCCCTGTAGCGTCGCAGTGTCGGCGTTTCGCAGGAGCGCGCCGGCGCGGCCACGGGCACCGTGACACGCGGGGAGAGAGAGAGGAGGGACACGGTGCGCTGTGGGCTGGGCCGCACTGTGGACTTAGGCCTAGTCCACAGTAGCTTTTCTCTTTTTCCTTTTTTATTTTCTGTTTTTCTTTTTCCAGTAGCCTTTTGCATTTCTTTTTGCACTAAATCACTGTTGCAAAAATGTGCCACTGGTGAAAACAAATACTAGGGACTGTGGTGCACTGCCACAAAAAGTTTGGGCAATTTTGGAATCCATTTGAATTTTTCAAAAATGGAAAGGCATTTAAATTGTTGTTTTAGCACTGTTTAATTGCCCTAGTCCATATTTAGCATTGATGGTGATGTTGTTTTCCTGAAAAATAATTTGTTTTGGAATTTTTGCTAAATGATGAACTATTTTCCAGCAATTTTTGAGCAACTTCAAATTTCACTTTGAATTTGAATTGAATTCAGTGGAGGAATTTGAAATGAGATATTAATCCAACATGATCAAGCATTGCAAATCACAGAGAATTAGCATAATCATTATGGATTACTGTTGCTCATTACAAAGGGGTGTTACAATTCTCCTCCTCTAAGAGAAATTCTTGTCCCGAGAATTCAGGAGGTAGAAGGGAAAATGTCGGGGTATTCCTCGCGAAGACGATCCTCGCGTTCCCAGGTGGCTTCATCTTCAGTATGATTTGACCACTGCACTTTAAGGAACTTGTTTGTCTTCTGACGGGTCCGACGTTCAGCTTGATCAAGAATGCGGATCGGATGCTCTTTATAGGATAGATCATCTTGCAAATCGAGCAATTCATGATCCACTGCTCGGTGCGGAGATTCCTTGAAGCAACGGCGAAGTTGCGACACATGGAAGACGTCGTGAATGTGAGAGAATTGCGGCGGCAACTCCAATTTATATGCCACATGTCCACGTCTGGCAAGAATGCGGAAGGGGCCGATGTAGCGAGGAGCTAACTTGCCCTTGATTCCAAAGCGATGAGTGCCCTTCATAGGAGTGACACGCAGATATGCTTGCTCACCAGGTTGATAGATCGATCCCCAGTGTTTACGATCATAGTTGCTCTTCTGGCGAGACTGGGCCGCCTTGAGATTTTTCCGAACAATACGGACTTGCTCTTCAGCGTGTTGGATAATATCCGGACCAATGAGCGGCCATTCCCCAGTTTCTGACCAATTCAGAGGGGTTCGACACTTACGTCCATATAATACCTCGAAGGGGGGCATCTTCAAGCTAGCTTGATAGCTGTTGTTGTAAGAGAATTCAGCATACGGGAGAGATTCTTCCCACTTCTTGCCAAATGAGATGACACAAGCACGCAACATATCTTCAAGCACTTGATTAACTCGCTCGACTTGGCCTTGGGACTGGGGGTGATAGGCTGAACTCCAGGTTATATGAGTTCCCATAGCTTCTTGGAAACTTGCCCAGAACTTTGAAGTGAAAAGGATGCCACGGTCTGAACTGATCTCCTTCGGAATACCGTGGAGTGATACAATCCTGGAGATATACAGATCTGCTAACTGACTAGCAGTGATCGTCTCCTTGACTGGCAAAAAATGTGCAACTTTGGAAAGTTGGTCGATGACGACAAGAATAGCATCATGACCCTTTTGTGATCTGGGAAGACCAGTAATAAGATCCATTTGCACTTTGTCCCACTTCCATTCAGGAATAGGGAGTGGTTGCAGAATTCCAGCAGGCTTCTGATGTTCTGCCTTAACGCGACGGCAAACGTCACATTAGGCAACATATCGAGCAATATCCTGCTCCATCTTAGACCACCAGTACCTTTGACGGAGATCACGATACATCTTGGTGCTACCCGGATGAATAGACAATGGTGTATCATGTGCTTCCTTCATGACTTTGTCGGTCATAAGCTCGAACCGAGGTACCACAATGCGGTCTCGAAAATACAAAGTTCCATCTTTAGCAAGCGAGAAATCCCTGTACTTTTCAAGGTTAAGATATCTTTTCATCTGATCAACTTCAACATCTTTAGCGTGCGCAGACTTAACCGTTTTCTCAAGATCTGGCTAACAAGGGTATTAAGGTAACCCAGGGGAATGATGTGAAGGTTCAACTTGCGAAGTTCTTCATAAAGATGGGGTTGAGCTTGCTGAACCACGAGGTTGTTGCAATAGGACTTGCGGCTCAAGGCATCGGCCATCACATTAGCCTTGCCATGGGTATAAGAAATACCGCAGTCATAGTCCGTAATTGTTTCCAACCATCGCTGTTGGCGGAGATTGAGATCCGGCTGAGCAAACAAATACTTCAGACTTTGGTGAGCAGTATATATCTCACATCGATTACCAAGGAGGTAATGTCGCCACAGCTTCAATGCATATATCACAGCAGCAAGTTCAAGATCATGCACTGGATAATTCTCTTTGTGAGGATGCAACTGTCGCGAGGCATAAGCAATTACTCTGCGTTCTTGCATCAGGACACAGCCTAATCCCTGACGAGAGGCGTCACAATAAATCACGAAGTCCTTACGAGAATCCGAAGGAGCAAGCTCTGGAGCAGAGGTCAGCTTGTCCTTGAGGGTCTAGAAACTTTCCTGACATTTATGTGGCACCCCGACTCAGAGAGACCGGAACACCCCGTATTCTAGCCCAGAGATCAAGTCTTCTGGAATACGGCACTGCTTAGCTTAGAACAAATCAGCTCTTTATTACAAATAACACGGGTACAAAGGTTCTGAAGGCACGGAGGTTACAGGGGCACGGCGACACTTCGCCTGCTCAGATAGCTCTATGCTAGCAGCGAGACAACTCATAGCAGAAACACTCCTAGCAACGGAACAACGACAACAGTGATGAACTCCACTCCGCAGGGACTCTGGCTGGGACGCATCCTAGGGCGCAACCTCGGGATCCTCGACAATCAAGCAATCACGGCATCACCTGCAATCTGGCATGACACGCCAGGTGAGTACTTTGAATGTACTCGCAAGCTCACAGCAACCAAAGCAATCAAGACAAACAACAGCATGGCATTTACAGGTTAATTACCATTGATGAACACAATACTAGAACAACATGAGCATGGCATGTACATAATTCATGATATGAGCATGAACATGATGCTACTAGCACTAGCATGAGAGGGTGTCGATGTATAAGGTCCCTCGGACCAACTTACTCTTCTCGGAGGTTATCTCGTAACCACCCTATGCATCAAGCTTACCATCGTGAACATCACACGACCACCTCAGGATCAACCAAGCTCGGTATCAACTATACCATCGTGATCATCACATGACCACACGGAGCTTGATCTCTACCTGTGATCATCGCATGACCACATAAAGATCAACCAACTTCTTTTCTCATTGAACCGGGGTTGTTTATTATTCAGGTTATTATTTCTGTTGACCCATAGTGTGACCTACTACGAACTGTGTCCATGACCAAGGACGCGGCTATCGATATACACTCTACAGAGGTTAGTACACTATACCCACACCACGGAACTCATGGCCTCGTGCTCCCATTCGGGTGGACCAACGACATTCCGACAAAACCAATCTATTGCATGACACTCTCCTGGCCACTCCGACAAACTCCCCTTTGGGCTATGTCCTGGGTATCCCCGATGTCAACTCGTGACATCCGCCACCTTTGTGGCTGCCACCGTCGTGGCCAAACAAAAACATCGTCCCAAACGGGGACCTCGGTATACCATACAACTTGGTCACACAAGGCTTATGGCCGCCCACCGGGCCAGGGTAGCACGCGCACATAACCTACCCTAGTTGGAGGCACCGGCGAGAGGCATTACAATAGACCGAATTAGGGCCTCCCCATCTAGGCAAGTGTGGTTGCATTGGTGAGCTCGATTCGGTGGCACCATGACTCAGCCAACAGATTTGTTCAAGTTTGATTAATGTCAGATTCAACTTGAATGGTGATGAGCTGAGTCATAACAACATAATGAAATAGCAATGCACATGAGCATGATATCAGTGTAACCATGGATGGGCAACATAACCATTTAACATAATAATAATAAATCATTTAGACTTCTTGATGCAAATGAGCATGGCATAAGGATGATCATGAATATCACAAGTACTTTCATAACAGACGATAATAATTCATATGAGCATAGCATTATCACTAGCATCCGAGAGTGACTACAAGAATTGATTATGAGAATACCAATACTAACAAATAACTATTTAACAAGATGCACATGAACATAGCATAAGGATGAGCATGGATTCACAAGCACAACCGACGTATTAACAACATCATTAAATGAGCAAACAATAATTAAATATTCAAGTGGAAACCATGGCTACTGCAATGCCATCATGCAAGTGGCTGTTGTGGCTTGCCTGGGGAGGAAGGATTCACCGGGGAGAAGTGCGATACACTCGCGAAAAGAATCACCCGAAAAGTTTCCCTCTCGACGGAGCTGTTTTAAGGGCAAGGGCAAAATGGTCATTTTCATAGTGTGACAACCACATAAACTGATACCATCGGAATGGGCTCGACGAACTGAGATCGTGGGCTTTGGAATCACCTGAATCGGAGTCACGGTCGCGGAGATACGGCCGTTCGTTCGTTAGGCAGAAAATTAAATAAAAATATTCATTTCTGCTGCTAACGGATGAACGTCCGCAATTTAGGAGGGGCTCGGCGTTGGCGGCCGTCCCGGCGCCCCCGACCACCTCCGGCGACGCTCCGGCCACCGGAGTGACCAGGGCGACGAGCCGCTCCCGCCTGACCACCTCACGCATGCCAAGGTGCCCTGGAGCGAGCGTGGCGTTGGCCGCGGCGGACGGCGGCGTCGGGCGCCGGTGGGCTCACGGCCACGGGGCACCAGAGGAGGAGAAGAGGTATTGGGGCGGCTCTAGGGTGGTGGTGAAGGTCACTGGTGGAGGTAGCAGGCAGAGGGAGGGCCGGCCTTGCCCGAATTTAAGAGGAGGTCGTCGGCGGCCATGGCGGCAAAGGTGGCCGAGGAGAGCTGCTCGAGCTCGGTTGATTGGCTGGTGAGGTTGCTGGGAGTGTGGAGAGGAGCTTGGTGAGGAGAGGCAGCACCGGGGAGGGCATATATAGCCGCGGTGAAGATACCTAAGCCGAATGCCACCATGGGCACTCGGGGGATGCACTGACGCGACCGCGTACGCGTGCGCACGCGCGGGGGAAAGAGAGAGGCCAAGGGGAGTGCACGCGGTGTGGAGATGCCGCGGGGGAGGAAGAAGACAGGAGGAAGACGCCGGCGGCCGCGGGCACGCGGTGTGGCATGGCGCGCCGGGGAGGAACGAGGGAGAAAGAGGAGGGGGCCAGGGCAGGAGAGTGAGCGCGAGGCTGCCACGAAGCTCTGGGACACGCTGGGGTGCGCGAGAACGACGAGCAGAGGAGAGGCCAGAGCCAAACGACGAACAAAGTGCGCCCAACGCTTGCAAACAGCGTGGTCACCACGTGCACAGGCGCACGCGGTGCGCTCTAGCCAGTAAAAACATGTCTAGAGTGTAGTCCTTGCGTCCTGGGACCCTCCTGAGGTGATGGCTCGAAGAAATCCACTGTGAGCTGATGGGAGTGATCATCTACAGTTTGCTGTAGCAAACTTGATCATGAAATTGTGGGCAAATGAGATGAGAT
Organism: Elymus sibiricus; assembly: GCA_039707655.1. NCBI lineage: Eukaryota > Viridiplantae > Streptophyta > Magnoliopsida > Poales > Poaceae > Elymus > Elymus sibiricus. The sequence continues at coordinate 112,737,468 of CM077670.1, forward strand.
AAGAGCTAACCAGGATGTCACAGTGGTTTAGGGTAGGAAGGACTACCACCCTGTGGATTTTGAAAAGATTTGGACCAATATTCATCATAGTTGCTTCACAACTACATAATCTGGTCCAGAAACTAGATCACGAAGTAGCACTCACATGGATACTTGGATTGAGCTGAACTTTGGTGTCGGATGATCACTTGGGCATATGAAGGCACCATAGAAATTTCATACCATTTGGATGAATAAAAATGGTACTTCCTTCACAATGCTTCCCACTGGACAGAAACTTGGGGGAATTTTGTGGAGAAAATGACTTGGCAAAATGATTTAAATCTTGGCATGCTCACATGATTTAGGGATATTTAGGTCCTGGATTAATTTCAGATTTTATGAAGCAATATAAAATATAGTTGCTTCACAAACTTAAATTGTCACCAGAAACCAAGATTTGAAGGTGTGCTCACATAGATTGTTGGGTGGAGATGAAATTTGGTGGAGAGTAATAATTTGATCATATGAATGATCTCTCAAAATTTCAACTCATTTAGATAAGCCTAGATAATACTTCCTTCACAAAGCTTCTCTCTGGTCAGAAACTTTGGGAATTTGCCGTGGAAGATTTACTAGGCAAATGAAGCTGAATTTTGGCATGTGGCAATTATTTGGGTATGAGAGAGTGCCCAAAATTTTTGAGGGCAATCAAGAAAAGATTAATAGCACTTCCTTCACAAAGTGCCAATCTGGACAGAATGGAAAATGAATATTCCTGAATTATTTTTGAACTAGGCAAGGATGGATTTTGACATATTTATGGGAGATATTATCCAAAGAATTTATGAGAATTTTGTGGGAATTTTATGGAAGACATAAATGTAGGTTGCTTCACAACCTAAGGCAAACAGGGTTATTCCTTCAATAGAAAAAGGAATATTCCCAAGAAATAAATATTGGGGTTGGGATAAGATGGAAATAACATGGCCTTGAGAAAAATTTGAGAATGACAAGCCACTTGGGGGAGGAAGAAAAGATGATCTTCCCAGGTTTCAAGACCACATAGCGACGGAAAAAGGAACTCCAAATGCAAATTCGAAGAAATCCAAAAGAAAAAGAAAGGGCCAAAATCGGGGTGTTACAAACCTACCCCCCTTACGATAAATCTCGTCCTCGAGATTTGGTTGCTCAGGGAACACGTATGAATATTCTGACTTAAGGAAACCGTTTCCAACTTGGGTATCCTTTTTCTTTATAAATTGTTCCCACTGAATTGAATTTGACTGACTGCCTTGCTCTGGGGTGGTTTGCTTCACTGTATCCAACATTCTGACAAGTCTTTCTTCATATGTTCATCGTTACTCTGAATCCAATTCTTTTAGGTCTGCTGGCTTATCTGATATTATCATGTCTGGAATTGCCATAAGTCCGGGAGTGATTTCCCTACTGATGTGACATTCGTCTATCCAGCACTCATAGTACTGAATGGAGTTGTGAACAAATTTCCTTGGTGAGCATGAAACCTTTAATCCTTGCATCTGATTACTCAGGTAGATGCAAATCCTCTGGGTTCAATGCAGAGAATCATAACCCTTGGGTGTATATTCATGGTGATCGATACGGAATCAGACTGCCTTGGCTACCCGTACCATGTTGTTCGGGCAACGATTATCATACCTGTATTGCCTGTCTTGCTCCTTCGTTATTGTTCTTTTTTTTCTGAATCTTTTGCTGAAAGAGCTTGGCCATATATATCCTTAATTCTTCGCGTGACCATAGGTGCTGTCAGGTGCAATATTCCAGTAATCATATCTTACCCTTGTCCCATGATAGTGCAACAACGTTTATAGGGCAAGTTTATCATCTCTCAAGCTTTAACTGTCGGCAATGATCATCCGAACCTTTGCATGAAATCGGCAACTAAATCAGTAGCCACCAGAACGGTCTTTACAACTAAGATCTGGGACATTACTGAAATAACTCAACCATGGTACACGACAGCTACAAAGCAGCTCCAAGCATGAGTCAGTGTTGATAAGAAGAATGTAGCAGTTCCCTAAGACGGCCAAAGAACAGCTCAGAGCATAGGGTCATTGCTACAAAAAGAAACTCAACAGCTGCCCGAGACGGCCAAAAAGCAGCTCAGAACACGGGCCAATTGTTGAAATGAAAAATATAAAATCGGCATCCACCCCGGATGGCCGAAAGCGGCTCAAAACATATGCGTGGTGCCATTACCAGGAAAAGGTAAGCAAGGGTTCATCATGATCATATACCAGGTTCACAGTTACTTGTATAGAGCTCACTGTTGTGGTCAATCATACATGATAGTGACAGAGGTTAATGATATCACTTTGTCGGGTGTGAGGAAGCTGGCCATGATAACCACTGACTGTTATCCCAACATTGTGTTGCTTCATAGCTTGTCAGACATTGCATCACACTAAGGTGTATAACTTGCTTTCTTCCTCTTACATAATTCATGTGGTTGTAGGATTCTCATCATGCTTGCATCATCATACAAGTGACTTGAATGACCTTGGCAGCATGTTCACAATATATATGGAAGCATATATATCTGAGCATTTGATTCCCAAGGCAGACTTGTGTCCTGACTAGCTCGTGTTTCTGATCTAACTGTTGCGGATCTGATTCTTGAGATGCACTGCCATATACTACCAACTCACTGGGTAACATCTTGTACTAATACCGATGACTGTTTGTAGTGCCGTACTGGATAGCTTGTGTTGGAAGCTATCGAGAGTAGCGTGCTGGGGAGGACTGGATATCTTGCACTCGAAGCTTTTGCCGGGATAGCATGCTGAAGAAGACTGGGTACCGTACCTCAGAAGCTTCTCCCTTGGTTGCGTACCGGGGAAGATTCGGTGCCTTATGCTGGAAGCTTTCTGCGGTGGCTTACCAAAGAAGACTGAGTATCTTACACTGTAAGCTATCCACATATCATACCGAGGAAGATTGAGGAGCCTTGTATCATAAGCTTCTCTGGTAGCGTGCGGAGGAAGACTGGATTGCTTACTCCAGAACTTCTCACTATAGTGTGCGGACTGAATGCCATATATATATGTACTCTTGATATTCCTGCTTTGTCTCAAAATACACGGTTGGCCTGGTACACAAATCATCTTCCTGCTGGTTCATTATGGTTGTAATGGTTGCACACTGAGGCAGTCTTGATGCTGATAGTTATTCCAGAATATCATTTGTATTCAAACCGAATATAATGCAGTCGACTGAGAATTCCATACTGTTAGCTGCGCTTCAAAATATTTGAAATCTTTACTGATTCTTGGAGTCCGGTGTCGGTTGATGAGCAACTTTCATAAGGGGAAATAAGGTAACACCGAGGGCCCAAAGAAAGAAGCAAAAGAAATGACCCAAACAAAAGCACACAAAGCATCAAGATTGCATACAAGTAACATCACATTTCACAGCTATTCACCTCACTATGCATGCCTACTTAAGCACACAATTCTCGAGGAAACTTCGGTACTACGATCTAACATGATGTGGCGGTGTGCACGATAGTGGATCAGCGTGTGAAGAGGTTGGTGTAAACAGGGCTACACCAAGCGCTGGCTCAGTACCGGTTGCATCTGGACGGGCTAGGAGGTAAGGACGGACTTGGTGATCATGTAGCGAGACACGGATGTCATGGCCACATCATCATCAAGCGTACGGAAGGGAACCGTACTCGTCTAGGGAATGAGTGATAGGATCAGATAGTGGTGGAAAGCAGGGTTTGCTGGCATTGCCCTTTTCTGATAACAAAGACCAGTAAGGGTTGCCAGAGCGGTGGGTTGGACGGCAAGATCCGGGGTAGAAACATGTCTACCACCGAAACGATATGTGTGGCCGAAGAGAGTATATTGGTGCGATACCTGTGCATCAATCCTGCAAGTGATCGACACCACAAGGTACGTTGGCATCACTCCGCTGGGACAGAGATGACACCAAACACCAAAGAACGAGAATGCAAAACAGGAGGGTGCAGGTAGTGGATCGAAACCGATGCCAGCTACACTCACAAGATAAGAGCATTAGCGACAAAATAGTGAGTCTATATGCATGCTATGCAGCAAACAGATGCAACAAGCAGGCTAGACTCTACACTACCGGTTTCTAACGCTCACGCTGACTAGGGCATCCTACAGCCAAACCTGGCTCTGATACCAAGCTCTGTGGCACCCCGGCTCAGAGAGACCGGAACACCCCGTATTCCAGCCCAGAGATCAAGTCTTCTGGAATACGGCACTGCTTAGCATAGAACAAATCAGCTCTTTATTACAAATAACATGGGTACAAAGGTTCTGAAGGCACAAAGGTTACAGGGGCACGGCGACACTTCGCCTGCTCAGATAGCTCTATGCTAGCAGCGAGACAACTCGTAGCAGAAACAATCCTAGCAACGGAACAACAACGACAGTGATGAACTCCACTCCGTAGGGACTCTGGCTGGGACGCATCCTAGGGCGCAACCTTGGGATCCTCGACAATCAAGCAATCATGGCATCACCTGCAATATGGCATGACACGCCAGGTGAGTACTTTGAATGTACTCGCAAGCTCACAGCAACCAAAGCAATCACGACAAACAACAACATGGCATTTACAGGTTAATTACCATTGATGAACACAATACTAGAACAACATGAGCATGGCATGTACATAATTCATGATATGAACATGAACATGATGCTACTAGCACTAGCATGAGAGGGTGTCGATGTTTAAGGTCCCTCGGACTAACTTACTCTTCTCGGAGGTTATCTCATAACCACCCTATGCATCAAGCTTACCGTCGTGAACATCACACGACCACCTCAGGATCAACCAAGCTCGGTATCAACTATACCATCGTGATCATCACATGACCACACGGAGCTTGATCTCTACCTGTGATCATCGCATGACCACATAAAGATCAACCAACTTCTTTTCTCATGGAACCGGGGTTGTTTATTATTCGGGTTATTATTTCTGTTGACCCATAGTGTGACCTACTACGAACTGTGTCCATGACCGAGGACGCGGCTATCGATATACACTCTGCAGAGGTTAGTACACTGTACCCACACCACGGAACTCATGGACTCGTGCTCCCATTCGGGTGGACCAATGACATTCCGACAAAACCAATCTATTGCATGACACTCTCCCGGCCACTCCGACAAACTCCCCTTTGGGCTATGTCCTTGGTGTCCCCGATGTCAACTCGTGACATCCGCCACCTTTGTGGCTGCCACCATTGTGGCCAAACAAAAACATCGTCCCAAACGGGGACCTCGGTATACCATACAACTTGGGCACACAAGGCTTATGGCCGCCCACCGGGCCAGGGTAGCGCGCGCACATAACCTTCCCTAGTTGGAGGCACCGGCGAGAGGCATTACAATAGACCGAATTAGGGCCTCCCCATCCAGGCAAGTGTGGTTGCACTGGTGAGCTCGATTCAGTGGCACCATGACTCAGCCAACAGATTTGTTCAAGTTCAATTAATGTCAGATTCAACTTGAATGGTGATGAGCTGAGTCATAACAACATAATGAAATAGCAATGCACATGAGCATGATATCAGTGTAACCATGGATGGGCAACATAACCATTTAACATCATAATAATAAATCATTTAGACTTCTTGATGCAAATGAGCATGGCATAGGGATGATCATGAATATCACAAGTACTTTCATAACAGACGATAATAATTCATATGAGCATAGCATTATCACTAGCATCCGAGAGTGACTACAAGAATTGATTATGAGAATACCAATACTAACAAATAACTATTTAACAAGATGCACATGAACATAGCATAAGGATGAGCATGGATTCACAAGCACAACCGACGTATTAACAACATCATTAAATGAGCAAACAATAATTAAATATTCAAGTGGAAACCATGGCTACTGCAATGCCATCATGCAAGTGGCTGTTGTGGCTTGCCTGGGGAGGAAGGATTCACCAGGGAGAAGTGCGATACACTCGCGGAAAGAATCACCGGAAAAGTTTCCCTCTCGGCGGAGCTGTTTTAAGGGCAAGGGCAAAATGGTCATTTTCACAGTGTGACAACCTCATGAAAATGATACCATCGGAACGGTCTCGACGAACTAAGATCGTGAGCTTTGGAATCACCTCAATCGGAGTCACGGTCGCGGAGATACGGCCGTTCGTTCGTTAGGAAGAAAATTAAATAAAAATATTCATTTCTGCTGCTAGCGGACGAACGTCCGCAATTTAAGGATTTTGGCCGGTGGTTGAAAACAGAAAACGGCTTTTAGGAAAATGCGCTTTCGAACTGAAAACATATTTTCCGAAAGCCGTCTTCACTTATCCACGTCAGCGACCGGGTCAATGCCTTCTGAGGCTGACGTGTGGGGCCCGCGGGGAGGTGGGGCCCACCTGGCCAGCTCGCCTTCTTCAACCTCGCACGCGCCCGCGGGGCCAGAGGAGGGGCTCGGCGCCGACGGCCGTCCCGGCGCCACCGGCCACCTCCGGCGACGCTCCGGCCACCGGAGTGACCAGGGCAACGAGCCGCTCCTGCCTGACCACTTCACGCATGCCGAGGTGCCCTGGAGCGAGCGCGGCGTTGGCCACAGCGGACGTCGGCGTCAGGTGCCGGTGGGCTCGCGGCCATGGGGCACCAGAGGAGGAGAAGAGGTATTGGGGCGGCTCTAGGGTGGTGGTGAAGGTCACTGGTGGAGGTAGCAGGCAGAGGGAGGGCCGGCCTTGCCCGAATTTAAGAGGAGGTCGGCGGCAGCCATGGCGGCAAAGGTGGCCGAGGAGAGCTGCTCGTGCTCGGTTGAGTGGCTGGTGAGGTTGCTGGGAGTGTGGAGAGGAGCTTGGTGAGGAGAGGCAGCACCGGGGAGGGCTTATATAACCGCGGCGAAGATACCTGAGCCGAATGCCACCATGGGCACTCGGGGGATGCACTGACGCGACCGCGTACGCGTGCGCACGCGCGGGGGAAAGAGAGAGGCCAAGGGGAGTGCACGCGGTGCGGAGATGCCGCGGGGAGGAAGAAGACAGGAAGAAGACGTCAGTGGCCGTGGGCACGCGGTGCGGCATGGCACGCCGGGGAGGAACGAGGGAGAAAGAGGAGGGGGCCAGGGCAGGAGAGTGAGCGCGAGGCTGCCACGAAGCTCTGGGTCATGCTGGGGTGCGCGAGAACGACGAGCAGAGGAGAGGCCAGAGCCAAACGACGAACAAAGCGCGCCCAACGCTTGCAAACAGCGTGGTCACCACATGCACAGGCGCACGCGGTGCGCTCTGGCCAGTAAAAACATGTCTAGAGTGTAGTCCTTGCGTCCTGGGACCCTCCTGAGGTGATGGCTCAAAGAAATCCACTGTGAGCTGATGGGAGTGATCATCTATAGTTTGCTGTAGCAAACTTGATCATGAAATTGTGGGCAAATGAGATGAGATAAGAGCTAACCAGGATGTCACAGTGGTTTAGGGTAGGAAGGACTACCACCCTGTGGATTTTGAAAAGATTTGGACCAATATTCATCATAGTTGCTTCACAACTACATAATCTGGTCCATAAACTAGATCACGAAGTAGCACTCACATGGATGCTTGGATTGAGCTGAACTTTGGTGTCGGATGATCACTTGGGCATATGAAGGCACCATAAAAATTTCATACCATATGGATGAATAAAAGTGGTACTTCCTTCACAATGCTTCCCACTGGACAGAAACTTGGGGGAATTTTGTGGAGAAAATGACTTGGCAAAATGATGTGAATATTGGCATGCTCACATGATTTAGGGATATTTAGGACCTGGATTAATTTCAGATTTTATGAAGCAATATAAATATAGTTGCTTCACAAACTGAAATTGTGACCAAAAACCAAGATTTGAAGGTGTGCTCACATAGATTGTTGGGTGGAGATGAAATTTTGTGGAGAGTAATGATTTGATCATATTGATGATCTCTCAAAATTTCAACTCATTTAGATAAGCCTAGATAGTATTTCCTTCACAAAGCTTCTCTCTGGTCAGAAACTTTGGGAATTTGCTGAGGAAGATTTACTATGCAAATGAAGCTGAATTTTGGCATGTGGCAATTATTTGGGTATGAGAGAGTGCCCAGAAATTTTGAGGGCAATGAGGAAAAGATAAATAGCACTTCCTTCACAAAGTGCCAATCTGGACAGAATGGAAAATGAATATTCCTGAATTATTTTTGAACTAGGTAAGGATGGATTTTGACATATTTGTGGGAGATATGATCCAAAGAATTTATGAGAATTTTTTGGGAATTTTATGGAAGACAGAAATGTAGGTTGCTTCACAACCTAGGGCAAACAGGGTTATTCCTTCAATAGAAAAAGGAATATTCCCAAGAAATAAATATTGGGGTTGGGCTAAGATGGAAATAACATGGCCTTGAGAAAAATTTGAGAATGACAAGCCACTTGGGGGAGGAAGAAAAGATGATCTTCCCAGGTTTCAAGACCACATAGCCACAGAAAAAGGAACTCCAAATGCAAATTCGAAGAAATCCTAAAGAAATAGGAAGGGCCAAAATCGGGGTGTTACAATTTATCTGTCCACTCAGACTTAACGCCTTTGTGAAGCAGATTAGTCAGAGGCTTGGCAATTTTTGAGAAGTTCTCGACAAAACGATGGCAATAACTTGCGAGTCCGAGAAAACTTCTGACTTGCTTGACATTCTTCGGAGGAGTCCAATCAAGAATAGCCTGAACTCGTTCTGGATTGACAGCAATGCCATCCTTGGAAATCACATGTCCAAGGTAGGTCACTTCAGATAACCAGAATTCACACATGGAATACTTGGCATATAGCTGATGCTCTCGAAGCTTTTCCAGAACAAGACGAAGATGTTTAGCATGTTCTTCCTTATTCTTGGAATATACCAGGATATCATCCAGATAAACCACAACAAATTTGTCGAGGTAATCCATGAAGATATAATTCATCAGGTGGGAGAACGTTGCTGGAGCATTGGTTAAGCCGAAAGACATGACAGTGTACTCATATGAACTATAGCGAGTAACGAAGGCAGTCTTGGGAATATCCTCTTCGCGGATGCGGATCTGATGATAACCCAACCTCAAGTCGAGTTTAGAGAACACTGATGATCCAGCAAGTTGATCATACAGGTCATTGATCTGAGGAAGCGGATATTTGTTCTGAATGGTGGCTTGGTTGATATGCCGGTAATCTTGGACCAATCGGTTTGTACCATCTTTCTTCTTGACAAAGAGAGAAGGTGCTCCCCAGGCATAGGAACTTGGACGAATGAAACCCTTGCGAAGTGATTTGTTGATTTCCTCCTTAAGCTCAAGGAGTTCATTGATGTCAAATAATAGTGTCAGAAGCATAAGATAGCATTGGAAAGAAATGTTTGCAGATAATCCAGCTCTCCGGGTGAATGTGAGCACGAGAACCTAATGTCAATGTTAGCAAAATCATTTAACCCAAAAAGAAGAGAGATCAGAGTCCCAGAGTATGGAAGAGGAATAAAAGATCCTAATACCACCCATTGGCGACGTGGGCCCGTATGCCACACAGCCATGTTAGTAAAACAGTTTTGCAAAGACTAGACTCAACTTCGGCCAAGGAGTTGGAAAGGGGGGTTCCTACAGGCAGTCAGCTCTGATACCAACTTGTGAAGCCCCGACTTAATCGTGCACTAATCATACACGCAAATGCACACGATCAAGCCTAAGGACTCACTTGAAGATATCACAACACAACTCTAAACACAAATAAAAGTCTTACAAGCTTTATATTACAAGCCAGGGGCCTCGGGGGCTCGAATACATAAGCTTGAGTCATACAAGCATCAGCGAAAGCATCAGATATCTGAGTACAGACATAAAAGTTAAACAGATATGCCTTATGAAGGCGGGGAAAAACAACGACATAAGATCGAAAAGGCGCAGGCCTCCTGCCTGGGTGCCTCCTATCTACTCCTGGTCGTCGGCGGTCTCCACGTAGTAGTACTCTCCACCGGAGGGGTAGTAGTAGTCGTCGATAGGTGCAGCTGGCTCTGGGGCTCCGTCATTTGGTCGCAGCCTATCGGGTATGGGGAAAAAGGGAAGCAAAGCAACCGTGAGTACTCATCCAAAGTACTCGCAAGACTTACATCAGATCTATTCTAGGTATGCATCGGTTATCAAGGAAAGGCTGTATCTGTGGACTAGACTGCAGAAATGCCAGAATAGAGGGAAAGGCCTAGCCTATCAAAGACTAGCATCTTCAGAGTCTTGCAGCATTAGAAGAGTGCAGATTAGTACATAAATATAGTAGTAGCAACAAGTAGTAATAACGCCCAAAGATCCTTCCTCGACTCCCTGCGAGAAAGCGATCCCGGAGCCAACATAGAAACCAGTTCTAGTTGTAGAAGATCGGAATATTTTCCGAGTGTCCTGTTACCGTGGACACGGCTATTTGAATAGATATACTTCCCTGCAGGGGTGCACCAACTTACCCAACACGCTCGATTAACTCTGGCCGGACACACTTGCACGGTCCATGCCCGGCCTCGGCCGATCGACACATCATAGCCCTACCTAGGTTCAACAGAGAGGCCAGTACGCCGGTCTACTCCCTAAGCACTCAGGGGTCTTGGGCCCATCGCCCTTTGCACTCCTGCACGTTGCGAGGAAGGCCGGGACCAGACCTAGCCCCTGTATACACATGCAGGCTTTCACGGTCCACCCGGGTGCGTGCCGCTCAACTGCTGACGTCTGAAGAACTTCGACTGATACATACGACGCCGAGTGCCCATACTTATTTCCGCATGGTGGTTAGTGCGGAAAGGCCAGAGGCCTACTCAGATTACATATCCTAACCCATTAGTGCGTTGGGAGCTCGCGGAAACGAACAGAGACTCACGATCATGTGACCCCGTTGCCCCGTCTCGTGGACCTACGGCAAGGTCTAAGAATGCCCGGCCGTGCCACGTAATCATCTCGCGGGTACCCTCACAGTCAACCCGTCTCCACATCACTCGCGGCTACCCCTTGGGGCCTACCCGACTTTACCAAGTATCTACAGTAATTAAGTGGTAACAGTGTGTCCAACACATCAAGGAGGAATTCGAGGAATCACCCTCGTTGGATTCTCACTCAATGTATTCATCAAGGTGAACCCAGAGGAATCACCCTCGATGGATTCTCACTTGAGGAGTTGTACGACAGAAGCTTTATCGGAGGTGGTGGAAGAAGAATCACCCTCGGTAACTCACAACTGACTAGCTATGCTACAGAGGAAACATCAGGAGTGAGATAAGAGGTATCACCCTCGGCACTCGATATTAGCTCTACAGAGTCGAACAACTTAGGGGTTGTGCAGTGATGTGCTGGCCTTAGCCCGTCGATCACATCGATCGGGGCACTGGTAACTAAGCGGGGCAACTAGGACAAGGAAGAGGGGTCACAGATGGTTTACCAACCAACCTATAATAAGCATTTAGGATATCAGGTAAAGTATCAATAGCAGTTTACAAAAATAGGCTATGCATCAGAATAGGTATTCGGAACGATAACTATAGCAATTCTAATGCAAGCATGAGGGAGAAAGAATAGGTGATATATGCATGTTCAAGGGGGTTTGCTTTCCTGGAAGCTCTGCGGCAAAGGAGGGGTCGTCAACGGTGTAGTCGGACTCCGGAGCTGCGTCGGTCTCGGGGTCTACCGGATAAGAAGAGGGGGAAGAAACAATAAATAAAAGAAAACAATGCAACACAGATGCATGGCATGACGATATGCAGTGCTGATGGTGACCTAATGCATGGCTACACGTTGCAGACGAAGCGGGAAAATATCTGGGATATTTTCCCGGCTCTTAGGCGGTTTTCGGTATACTGAACCGGAGGGGAAGGTTCCATGTTCAGATAGATAGGAGTGATGGTCAAGCATTTCGACCACAAATTCAGATTAGTCTCGTTTTTCTGATCAACTTTCATGTTGAAAACTTTTCGATCCGAGCTACGGTTTATTTTCTATGATTTTTCAAAGATTTAAACCTTTTTCCTGAAATTCCTGGAATTATTTTAATTAATAAATTCGCATTATCCAGAACAGTACACATATGATGTCAGCATGGCGTGAGCAAGTCAACCCAGCTGTTCCAGGTCAAACCTGACAGCTGGGTCCCACATGTCATAGATACATAGGTTAACAGGGGTTAGTTAAACTAATTAGAGGTTAATTAGGGAGAGGGCCCCACATGTCAGTGTCTAAACTAATTAACAGATTAAATTTAAAAACTAATTAGTTAATTTAGCGGGTGGGGCCCGCATGTCAGTGGCACTGTGTGCCCAGTCAGCCGAGTTGACCAAGTCAACTCGGTCACCTGGGGCCCCTGGGCCCACTGGCAGCGACCCAGGGGGTGCCCACGTGGCTGCCACGTCGGCGGTGGCCAGTGGCAAGTCGCCGGCGACGCCAAAACTCGGCGGCGAGCCACGGGAGTCGCCGGAAATCGGCTACGGCGAGCCATTTGGCGCGCGCGACCCCGCGTTCGAGCGTGCGGAGTGAACCGCGTCGATTGGTGGTTGTGGCGTCGCCGGAATCGACCGGAATCGACGATGGCGAGCTTGCGGGCGGTGCCGGAGTTCGGGCGTTGACGGATCCAGCGACATAGGGCACGGCAGGCGGCAAGGCGGGGCGCGCTGGGGTCCTACGAGCTCCAAGAGCTCGACTACGAGCTCGAAAGCGAGCTGTGACGACGTTGGCCACGGCGGCGAGCTCGTCTACGGCGGCGGGTTTGGCCGTGGCTATTGCGGCGAGATACGGAGCGAAAAGACGAGGAAGAGGAGGGGAGAGAAGGCGGAGCTCACCAGGGAGGCACACGGTGGCCCGTTGATGGCTTAGGAGCTGCAGGGTGGCCGGAATCGACAGGGAGGCGCCGGCGACCCGAGGAAGAAGACGAGCTCGTGGCACTCGATGCGGTGCTCCTCGGCTCCAACGGCTGGCACCAGGCAACGTGGAAGACGACGGCGGAGCTAATGGACACGGCGGCGAAGCGGGAGACGGACGATGGCCGCGGGATCGATGGCGACGGCGACGGAGGCTCTCGGGCGAGCTCAAGATCGAGAGAGAGAGCGGCCGAGAGAGGGAGAGGAGTGGGCGAGGGCGTCGAGGAGGTGGAGGGGGTCGGCCTTATCCCCTCCTGGCGCCCTGTAGCGTCGCCGTGTCGGCGTTTTGCCGGAGCGCGCCGGCGCGGTCACGGGCGCCGTGACACGTGGGGAGAGAGAGGAGGGAGATGGTGCGCTGTGGGCTGGGCCGCACTGTGGACTTAGGCCCAGTCCACAGTAGCTTTTCTCTTTTTTCCCTTTTTATTTTCTATTTTTCTTTTTCCACTAGCCTTTTGCATTTTATTTTTGCACTAAATGATTGTTGCAAAAATGTGCCACTGGTGAAAACAAATACTAGGGACTGTGGTGCACTGCCACAAAAAGTTTGGGCAATTTGGGAATCCATTTGAATTTTTCAAAAATGGAAAGGCATTTTAATTGCTGTTTTAGCACTGTTTAATTGCCCTAGTCCATATTTAGCATTGATGGTGATGTTGTTTTCCTGAACAATAATTTGTTTTGGAATTTTTGCTAAATGATGAACTATTTTCCAGCAATTTTTCAGCAACTTCAAATTTCACTTTGAATTTGAATTGAATTCAGTGGAGGAATTTGAAATGAGATATTAATCCAACATGATCAAGAATTGCAAATCATAGAGAATTAGCATAATCATTATGGATTATTGTTGCTCATTACAAGGGGGTGTTACATCCCAGGTGCTTTCTCTAGCTTGGCAGTGTGATATTTGCTTGCATGTTGCATATGGTGTCTAGCTTGTATTGCTTCTAATTTGATTAAATTGCATCTGTTTAGTTTACACATTATACATGTTAACATGGCATGTCTTCCTTTTTTTGCATATACTACATCTGTCTATTACATGTTCTAACATCAAAGTACTGTTCGTGTCTATCCTGCATCAATCACTTAAGACGAAACATCTTTAACTTGGTAGTGTGATATTGTTTGGATCTTGCATATGATTTATTGCTTGTACTGCTTGATATTTGTTTAAATGCCACTTATGACGAGACACTATTAACTTGGCAGAGTGATATTTGTAGCATCTTTCATATGGTGTCTAGTTTCCATTGCATTGCTTCTAATTTATTGAAATGCCTTCTGCTTAGTTTACGCATCATAGGTCTGATTATCTCATGCCGTCCTGTTTTTCGTACATATTACATCCTCCTATCATGTGGTTGTCTAACATCAAAGTTCAGTTCATCTGAATCACACATCAATTAGTTCTGAAGAACTAAATTTTTATTCCTTTTTCTCGTGGGTTTGACTTGACATGGAAAAAGAGAGGAAGGTACACAGAATGGTAGGGGATGGTGTTACTACTCGGGAGGCACGAAAACGGAAGCGGAATAGCTCTGCAGATTCTGCTGGTACTGATAGTGCAAGAGAAGGTCGAAGTCCACTGGATAAATGTACAAACACAGTATCCCCTGCTACACCACCTGCAAAACATACCAAAGACAAACGAACATGTGGTTGCAGAACCTTCTTCCACAGTACCAACATGTGCACGACTTACTCGTTCATCAACTTTGCTAGCGGCAAGTTCCCAAGCTCCTTTGCCACCTGACACTACTTCCAAAGCACTCTTGGTACAAGAGGACTTGGCAAGATCAGATGAACCTTGTGAGCTTCAACACCAAGACGGTAGTTGATCGAGTCAAGTTACAGTTGCATGCTTCTTTATATGTAGTCTCACAGTTTGATGTACACTAACACTTCCCATGTTCATTGTTGAACTAGCACCTAGGCGCAAGAGGAAACAGACATCAGGGATAATGCTCGACAGGTTAACTAAATCTAAAGGAGGAAGAATGGTGATCCATTTTGAGTCAGGTTTAAAAAGGCCACGTGATGCTACAGAGTCAACCAAGTTAGTATCAGAGGCAGCCGTTGCTGTGAGGTGTCATGCACGTATCCTCCTAACATGGATTCAGTACAGGAATGACAAAGAAAAAATCCAGTTTAACACCTTCCTCGACCATTTATCTGTAAGTATGGTTATTTATGGAACTTAGTAATATTGTCTTGCTCTGTCCCATACTTTCTAGGTTGCTGGTAATGAGACTCCTATAATTTTGAACAGATGAGATTCAAGTTGGATCGGCAAGATGATGCAACCAGACAAGCATGCACTCATGTTTTCAAGTCTGCTCTGTGACAGTATCGGTATAATCTGAGGAAAACTCACTTTGAAGGCAAGGCTAACAATGAACTTGCCCAAACATCTCCAGTGGAAAATATAACGGATGAAGACTGGACAGCCCTTGTTAAACACTGGTCTGATCCAAAGTATCAAGTATGTTATATAGATGTGATCAGATCACATGTTGAACTCCTATTTACGCATGTCCCTCACAAATCTATCTTCTTCTAGGTGAACTGTTCAAAGAACAAGGCCAACCGTACGAAAGTGAAATTCCAATAGACGATAGGATCTCGTAGCTATATTGCACACTGCGAGGCTCTGGTAACTTGCTGCTGTTTCACTCTTTTGGTTGTGCCATATTATCAGATCTATATTGACTTGTTCCAAATGCAGAGGAAAGCCCGCAAGGACCAAAAAGAACCTGAACCAAATGCGGTGGAAATCTTCAAGGACTGTCACACCAGCAAGACGAAGGGCATGACTACAGCAGTCAAAGCCGCTGTAGTAAGTCCTTAATCCTAAAGCCGCTGTAGTAAGTCCTTATTCCTAAGCCGCTGTAGCCGTCAAGATATGCATGGTTCTGAAACAAGAACAGCCATTGTTCGATGTCGTCAAGATATGCATGGTTTTGAAACCAGATTATCAGACATTTGCTATGTTGTTTAGGAGCCTAGGAGAAATGACAGCGAAGTTTATGGTGCTCCATCAGACACTACAGCATGAAAATGTTCCAGTCAGGTCAAATCATCCGAGCTTCTGAACTTCTGATGGTGCATTTACTTTTATGCCAACCCTCCTTTTGTTATATGGCTGTAATTTGTTTTGTTACGTTACAAAATTTGTTCTTAACGGGCAGCGACCGGCTGAAGAAAACAGCAAGCGGTTTTTGTATAGTGTAGGGTGTTCCCTATATTTGCACGGGTGGCGAACTTTGATACCCAGTGGATGTAATCTGTGCAATTGCCGTAATAGCCTAGCGTTAGTTGCTTGCTTATTTATTTCCTCGTAGTCATCCTTTTCCTCGGTTTGTTAGTGGCCGCAATAACCATGGGCCACATACGACCCGTGGTAACCATGGGCCTGCTACCTGCTATAGTGCCCAAGGGCCATCTACGGGCCGTAGGATCCATGGGCCAAAAGCGGACCGCATTATGGGTCGTAAATGGGCCATAGTGGGAATGGTCCGTTTAAGGGCCCGTAGCATAATGCTACTTGTAGTCTGCGTTGGTATTTCCCCGAAGAGGAGAGGATGATGCAGTACAGTAGAGATAAGTATTTCCCTCAGTTAAGAACCAAGGTTATCAATCTAGAAGGAGAACCAAGCAAAATTCCGTTAAGCGCACCTACACACACAAGAGCAAACGCTTTCACCCAACGCAAATAAGAGGGTTGTCAATCCTCTTAGCGGTTATTTGCATGGATTAAATCTTAACGAGGTAAATAGATAAACTAAAATACTAATTAAAATAAAAGTAAATAAATTGCAGCAAGGTATTTTTAGGTTTTTAATATATGATAAAGTAGACCGGGGGCCATAGTTTTCACTAGAGGCTTCTCTCTCGAACACATAGCATACGGTGGGTAAACAAATTACTGTTGGGCAATTGATAGAAAAGCAAATAATTATGACGGATTCATGGCAATGATCATGTATATAGGCATCACGTCCGAGACAAGTAGACCGACTCCTGCCTGCATCTACTACTATTACTCCACCCATCGACCGCTATCCAGCATGCATCTAGGGTATTAAGTATGAAACAGAGTAATGCCTTAAGCAAGATGACATGATGTAGACAAAGTAAAATCAAGCAATATGATTAAACCCCATCTTTTTTATCCTTAATGGCAATAATACAAATACATGTCATGTCCCCTTCTGTCACTGGGATTGAGCACCGCAAGATTGAACCCATCACAAAGCACCTCTCCCATTGCAAGATAAATCAATCTAGCAGGCCAAACCAAATCGATAGATCGGAGAGAAATACTATAACAATCATGCATAAAAGAGTTCAGAGCAGACTCAAATATTTCTCATGAATAATCTGATCATAAACTCACAATTCATCAGATCCCAACAAACACACCGCAAAAGAAGATTACATCGGATAGAACTCCAAGAACATCGAGGAGAACATGGTATTGAAGATCAAAGAGAGAGAAGAAGCCATCTAGATACTAGCTATGGACCCGTAGGTCTGTGGTAAACTACTCACACATCATCGGAAGGGCAGCAAGGTTGATGTAGAAGCCCTCCGTGATCGATTCCCCCTCCGGTAGAGTACCGGAAAAGGCCTCTAGATGGGATCACGGAAGAATAGAGGCTTGCGGCGGTGGAAAGGTTTTCTCTTCTATCTCTCTGTTGGTTTGGGAATATTTGTGAATTTATAGCGAAGGAATTAGGTCAAGAGGTGCCACGAGGGGCCCACATGCCTGGGGGCGCGGCCACCCCCCTCGGGCACGCCCTCCAGGCTTGTCGCCTCCTCGTGACTCTTCTGGTCTTCTCCCGAAGCTTCCTGGGTCTCTTCTGGTCCAGAAAAAATTAATCCAAAGTTTTTTTTCTCGTTTGGACACTTTTTGATAATGATTTTCTGAAAAGGCAAAAACAAGCAGAAAACAACAACTGGCACCGGGCACTGAGTTAATAGGTTAGTCCCAAAAAATGATATATAATGGCATATAATTGCATATAAAACATCCAAGATTGATACTATAATAGCATGGAACAATCAATAATTATAGATACGTTGGAGACGTATCAAGCATCCCCAAGCTTAATTCCTGCTCATCCTCGAGTAGGTAAATGATAAAAAAACAGAATTTTTGATGTGGAATGCTACCTATCATGTTTCATCATGTAATCTTTCTCTTACAGTATGAATAATAAGATCCGGATGATTCAAAGCAATAGTCTATAATTTGATATAAAGACATCAATACTAAGGCATACTAATAAACAATCATGTCTTTCAAAATAAAAATGCTAAAGAACGTTATCCCTACAAATCATACAATCCTGTCATGCTCCATCTTCTTAACACAAAGTATTTATCATGCACTACCCCGATGATAAGCCGAGCAATTGGTTCATACTTTTTAACGCCCTTCAGCTTTTTCAACTCCCACTCAATACATGAGCGCAAGCCATGGATATAGCACTATGGGTGGAATAGAGTGTGGTGGTAGGGATAAATAAGAGAAGTCAAAAATAAGAAGATAGTCTCACAACAACGAGGCTAATCACCGGGCTATGGAGATGCCCATCAATTGATGTCAATGCAAGGAGTAGGGATTTCCATGCAACGGATGCACTAAGAGCTATAAGTGTATGAAAGCTCAACATGAAAACTAAGTGGGTGTGCATCCAACTTGCTTGCTCATGAAGACCTCGGGCATTTGAGGAAGCCCGTCATCGGAATATACAAGCCAAGCTCTATAATGAAAAATTCCCACTAGTATATGAAAGTGACAAAATAGGAGACTCTCTATATGAAAAACATGGTGCTACTCTGAAGCACAAGTGTGGAAAAAGGATAGTAACATTGCCCCTTCTCTCTTTTTCTCTCATTTTTTTCATGGCTCTTTTTCGCCTTTTTTTTGTCCAGAGTCTCATCCCGACTTGTGGGGGAATCATGGTATCCATCATCCTTTCCTCACTGGGATAATGC
Organism: Elymus sibiricus; assembly: GCA_039707655.1. NCBI lineage: Eukaryota > Viridiplantae > Streptophyta > Magnoliopsida > Poales > Poaceae > Elymus > Elymus sibiricus. Next base: position 112,756,376 of record CM077670.1, read on the forward strand.
TCTAATAATGATGATCATCACACTTCTATTTACTTACAACTCAATATTACAACTCAATACTAGAACAAAAATATGACTCTATATGAATGCCTCTGGCAGTGTACCAGGATGTGCAATGATGCTAGCGTAACATGTATGAAAATGATGAACGGTGGCTGAGCCACAAATACTATGTCAGCTATATGATCATGCAAAGCAATATGACAATGATGATATGTGTCATAAAAACGGAACGGTGGAAGTTGCATGGCAATATATCTCGGAATGGCTATCGAAATGCCATGATAGGTAGGTATGGTGGCTGTTTTGAGGAAGATATAAAGAGGCTTATGTGTGATAGAGCGTATCATATCATGGGGTTTGGATGCACCGGCGAAGTTTGCACCAACTCTCGGTGTGAGAAAGGGCAATGCACGGTACCGAACAGGCTAGCAAATTGCGGAAGGGTGAGACTGCGTATAATCCATGGACTCACATTAGTCATAAAGAACTCACATACTTATTGTGAAAGTTTATTAGCCCTCGAAGCAAAGGACAACTACGCATGCCCCTAGAGGGATAGATTGGTAGGACTAGGTCCATCGCTCGTCCCCGAACGCCACTCATAAGGTAGACAATCAACAATAAATCATGCTCCAACTTCTTAGCAGAACGACAGATCATACGTGCATGCTTCGGGAATCACAAACCTTAACACCAATATTCTTACTAAACCACAATTATCTACTAATACCTCCCCCATATTACCATCTTAATATCGCAAAACTATTGCAAAGAATCAAACTTATCATATTCAGTGATCTACATGAAAGTTTTTATTATATCCCTCTTGAATACCTATCATATCAGGACCAAATTCATAACCCGTGCATATTACCATTGCTATCATGAGACTCTCAAAAAGATATAAGTGAAGCATGCGAGTGCAACTATTTCTTTAAAATATAACCACCGCCGTGCTCTAAAAGATATAAGTGAAGCACTAGAGCAACTGCCTAGCTCAAAAGATGTAAGTGAAGCACATAGAGTATTCTAACAAATCACGAATAATGTGTGTCCCTCTCAAAAAGGTGTGTTCAGCGAAGATGATTGTGACAAACTAAAAAGCAAACAAAAGAAAACAAACTATATCACAAGACGCTCCAAGTAAAACACATATCATGTGATGAATAAAAATATAGCTCCAAGTGAGTTACCAATAGATTGTAGACGAAAGAGGGGATGCCTTCCGGGGCATCCCCAAGCTTAGACGCTTGAGTCTTCCTTTACTATTACCTTGGGGTGCCTTGGGCATCCCCAAGCTTAGGCTCTTGCCGCTCCTTATTCCTTTATCCATCGTAGTTTCACCCAAAACTTGAAAACTTCAGCACACAAAACTCAACAGAAACCTCGTGAGATCCGTTAGTATAACAAACAAATCTTAAACTTTAGGTACTGTTATAAATTGATTCATATTTAATATTGGCATAATGCTACTGTAATCCAACTTCTCCATGACTCATACCCCCGATACGATCCATAGATTCATCAAAATAAGCAAACTATGCAACAAAAACAGAACAGTTTGTAAAGATCTTAATTATCGTCATACTTCTGTAACTCCAAAAATTCTGAAAAATTAGAACAACGTGGGAAATTCATATATCAATACTGTGTAAAAAATTCAGAAGGTTCTCACACTCCAACGAAAAAATATATTCCAGAACTGGACGCAAAAGTTTCTGTTTTCCAACAACATCTATCATATTATCTTCCAAATCATCCCAAGGGCATTACTTGGCACAAACAATAATTAAAACATAAAAATACAATCATAACAGAAGCTATAGTTATGTAAACACTCAAAAACATAAGGTAAAAGCAAAATTTTATTTTATTCATTGGGTTGCCTCCCAGCAAGTGCTATTGTGTTATGCCCTTAGCTAGGCATAATGCATAGTTTCAAGTGTTTTCATCCTTCAAGTTAATTCCATAGGTGGCCCTCATAATAGATTCATAAGGTGCTTTAATTCTCTTCCTAGGGAAGTGTTCCATCCCTTTCTTTAATGGAAATTGAAATCTTATATTACCTTCTTTCATATCAATAATAGCACCAATTGTTCGCAAGAAAGGCCTGCCAAGTATTATGGGGCAAGACGGATTGCATTCAATATCAAGAAAAATAAAGTCCACGGGCACATAATTTCTATTTGCAAGAATAAGCACATCATTCATTCTACCCAATGGCTTTTTAATAGTGGAATCCGCAAGATGCAAATTAAGGGAACAAGGATCCATGTCGGTGAGACCTAGCACATCACACAAAGACTTTGGTATAGTGGAAACGCTAGCACCAATATCACAAAGGGCATTACATTCTTTAATTTTGACTTTAATAGTAGGTTCCCATTCATCTTGTAATTTTCTAGGAATTGATACTTCTAACTCAAGCTTTTCTTCATGTGCTTTCATCATGGCTTCTACGATGTGTTTAGTGAAAGCTTTATTTTGTTCATATGCATTTGGTGAATTAATCATGGATTGCAACAAGGAAATAAACTCAATCAAAGAACAAATATCATAATTAAAGTCTTTGTAATCCAAAGTAGTGGGTGCATTACTATTTAAAGTTTTGACCTCTCCAAACCCACTTTTTTTCATTTTTATGATCAAGATTATCACCCTCCAAGCAAGTGGGACTCTTTCAATCTAAAGTTGACTCTTCTCCAGTCCCTTTTTCATCAATTTTTATGTTACTAAATAATGATTCAATAGGAGTGACACCAATCATTTTAATATCTTCATCATTACTACGATAGAAACCGGGTGGAATCGCTTTTTCTAGGAATTCTCGCTTAGCTCTCAACCAAGCGATCCTTTCTTTACTTTCATTAATGGAAACATAGATAGCTTTAATAGACTCATTTATATCATGCTTGGGTGGCAAAATTTTAGTTTTGAGATTTTCCACATCATGAGCAATTTTATCCATGTTCCTTGCCAATTCATCAGCTCTATTCAATTTTTCTTCTATCATAGCATTGAAATTCTTTTGAGAATTAATAAATTATTTAATATTACTTTCAAGATCAGAGGGTATCCTATTATTATTATTATTATTATTATTATTATTATTATTATTATTATTATTATTATTATAAGAATTACCATAAGGATTGCCATAATTGTTAGAGGAATTTCCAGGAAACGGTCTAGGATTGAAATTACCCCTATAAGCATTGTTGTTGAAATTATTTCTAGAGACAAAATTCACATCAATAGCATCATTATTTTGCTCAATAAAATTAGACAATGGCACATCATTAGGATCAATATGAGCATTTTTACTAGCAACCAATTTCAATAAAGCATCCATCTTATCACTCAAAGTATTAATTTCTTCAACAGAATTTACCTTCTTACCAGTTGGAGTTCGTTCCGTGTGCCATTGAGAATAATTTGCCATAATATTATCAAGGAGTTTTGTAGCTTCTCCCAATGTAATTTCCATAAAAGTACCACCTGCGGCAGAGTCTAGCAAATTTCTAGAGACAAAGTTTAGTCCCGCATAAATTTTTTGTATGATCATCCATAAATTCAAGCCATGAGTTGGGAAATTTCTTATCATTAATTTCATTCTCTCCCAAGATTGTGCAACATGTTCATGCTCAAGTTGCTTAAAATTTATAATTTGATTTGTTAAAGAAATAATCTTAGCGGGAGGAAAATATTTGGTAATAAAAGCATCCTTACACTTATCCCAAGAATCAATACTATTTCTAGGCAAGGATGAAAACCAAGTTTTAGCACGGTCTCGTAGTGAGAGCGGAAATAATTTTAATTTGACAATATCATTATCCACATCTTTCTTCTTTTGCATGTCACAAAGCTCAACGAAAGTATTTAGATGGGAAGCAGCATCTTCATTACGACTACCAGAAAATTGTTCTTTCATAACAAGATTAAGCAAAGAAGCATTAATGTCACACGACACACGACTCCGCACTAGGGGCAGGAGGAGCAATAGGAGTACTAATAAAATCATTATTATTGGTATTGGAAAAGTCACACAATTTTGTATTTTCTTGAGACATCGCGACAAAGCAAGCAAACTAGCAAACAAGCAAATAAAAATATTTTTGTGTTTTTGTAAAAAAAAAATTAGAAGTGGGGGAGATGAAAACGAGAGGCAAATGCAAATAAAAGGAAAATAAAGTGAATGATAGTTTGTGCGAAGGTACTTGGTAATTTTGATGATGTCTCCCCGGCAATGGCGCCAGAAATTCTTCCTGCTACTTGTAGTCTGCGTTGGTATTTCCCCGAAGAGGAGAGGATGATGCAGTATAGTAGAGATAAGTATTTCCCTCAGTTAAGAACCAAGGTTATCAATCCAGTAGGAGAACCAAGCAAAAATCTGTTAAGCGCACCTGCACACACAAGAGCAAACACTTGCACCCAACGCAAATAAGAGGGTTGTCAATCCTGTTAGCGGTTATTTGCAAGGATTAAATCTTATCGAGGTAAATAGATAAACTATAATACTAATTAAAATAAAAGTAAATAAATTGTAGCAAGGTATTTTTTAGGTTTTTAATATATGATAAAGTAGACCGGGGGCCATAGTTTTCACTTGAGGCTTCTCTCTCGAACACATATCATACGGTGGGTAAGCAAATTTCTGTCGGGCAATTGATAGAAAAGCAAATAATTATGACGGATTCATGGCAATGATCATGTATATAGGCATCACGTTCGAGACAAGTAGACCGACTCCTGCCTGCATCTACTACTATTACTCCACCCATCGACCGCTATCCAGCATGCATCTAGGGTATTAAGTATGAAACAGAGTAATGCCTTCAGCAAGATGACATAATGCAGACAAAGTAAACTCAAGCAATATGATTAAACCCCATTTTTTTATCCTTAATGGCAACAATACAAATACGTGTCATGTCCCCTTCTGTCACTGGGATTGAGCACCGCAAGATTGAACCCATCACAAAGCACCTCTCCCATTGCAAGATAAATCAATCTAGTAGGCCAAACCAAATCGATAGATCGGAGAGAAATACAAAGCTATAACAATCATGCATAAAAGAGTTCAGAGAAGACTCAAATATTTCTCATGAATAATCTGATCATAAACTCACAATTCATCAGATCCCAACAAACACACCGCAAAAGAAGATTACATCGGATAGAACTCCAAGAACATCGAGGAGAACATGGTATTGAAGATCAAAGAGAGAGAAGAAGCCATCTAGCTACTAGCTATGGACCCATAGGTCTGTGGTAAACTACTCACATATCATCAAAAGGGCAGAAAGGTTGATGTAGAAGCCCTCCGTGATCGATTCCCCCTTCGGCAGAGTACCGGAAAAGGCCTCCAGATGGGATCACGGAAGAACAGAGACTTGCGGTGGCGGAAAGGTTTTCTCTTCTGTCTCTCTGTTGGTTTGGGAATATTTGTGAATTTATAGTGAAGGAATTAGGTCAAGAGGTGCCACAAGGGGCCCACAAGCCTGGGGGGCACGGCCACCCCCCTGGGGCGCGCCCTCCAGGCTTGTCGCCTCCTTGTGAGTCTTCTAGTCTTCTCCCAAAGCTTCCTAGGTCTCTTCTGGTCTAGAAAAAATTAATCCAAAGTTTTTTTCTCATTTGGACACTTTTTGATAATGATTTTCTGAAAAGGCAAAAACAAGCAGAAAATAGCAACGGCACTGGGCACTGAGTTAGTAGGTTAGTCCCAAAAAATGATATATAATGGCATATAAAACATCCAAGATTGATACTATAATAGCATGGAACAATCAAAAATTATAGATACGTTGGAGACGTATCACATAACGGGCCGTTAACAGGCCGAAAGTCATCACAGGCTTAATTCTATCAACAGTCATAACAGGTCGTTAATGGGCCGGAATACATGACGTGCTGAAAATGGCCTAATGGGTTAACAGACCACAAACGGGCTGATTGTAACCACGGGCTGAATCTGGCTCATTAGCATAATAGGCCAGTAACGGACCATAAGTAATCGAGGGCCGAAAATGAGCCCAAGATTTTATGGGCCCTTAGACGGCCGAAAGAAAACACGGGCTAGAAACGGGCCAACTGAATCATGGGCCATTAATGGGCTCAAAGCCGTTTACTTGTCATGATGGGCCAGAATCACCACGGGCCGTCAATGGGCTCAAAGAAACAAAAGGCCTAATATGGGCCTGAAAGCACATTTGCTCCCTTGGTGGTTTTGGTAATTCATAACAACATATATCTCATTGAACTAATATCCATTCAAGTTAAAGATTTCAGGATGTTCAATGATTGGCATGGCAAGGACTAGATATGTGGACCCCTCAAAATGCTAAGGACATGGATTGGCAAAATCTCAAGACTGTACATTTTTGGTTTAGTGATCCAAGATCACATTGAGTCCATAGGAAAGCCAATACTATTAAAAGGGGATGAGGTGTTGCTTAATGATCTTTTTGCTCAAGTGCTTAGTGACAGTACTCCAAAACCCTCAACCACTTTCTTCATCCAAATATGTCCAAAACCTACTTTCCAACTCGGCCCCACCGAAATTTCCTATCCGGAGCCACCGAGTTCATCTGGACTTAGCCACTGCCAAAACCCTAACAAATCGGATCCACCGATATGGATCTCGGTCCCACCGAGATCCATATCGGTGGATCCGATTTGTTAGGGTTTTGGCAGTGGACGCCAACTCTCTGTAATCGTTTGCACTTCCTTCGGTCCCACCGAGTTTTGCAAATCGGTCTCACCGAGATGGCTTGCCAACTCTCTGTTGCCTTATTGCTTCACTTCGGTCCCACCGAGTTGATGCAATCGGTGCCACCAAGACGAGGTTTGCCCTAACCATTGCACATCGGTCCATCCGAGTTGTTCCAATCGGTGCCACTGAGACGAGGTTTGCCCTAACCATTGCACATCGGTCCATCCGAGTTGTTCCAGTCGGTCCCGCCGAGATTCCTAACGTTCATATCTTTTACATAGTTCGGTGCCACCGAGATTTCTGATCGGTGCCACCGAGTTGGGTCAAAAGTGTGTAACGGTTGGATCTTGTGTGGAGGCTATATATACCCCTCCACCACTTCTTACTCAGTAAGGAGAGCCATCATAACATGCCTACACTTCCACCATACATTTTCTGAGAGAGAACCACCTACTCATGTGTTGAGATCAAGACATTCCAATCCAACCATTTGAACCTTGATTTCTAGCCTTTCCCAAGTTGCTTTCCACTCAAATCCTTCTTCCACCATAGCCAAATCTGTGAGGAGTCGTTTGAGTGTTGGGGAGACTATCATTTGAAGCACAAGAGCAAGGAGTTCATCAACAACACACCGTCTATTACCTTTTGGAGAGTGGTGTCTCCTAGATTGGTTAAGTGTCACTTGGGAGCCTCCGACATGATGTGGAGTTGAACCAAGGAGTTTGTAAGGGCAAGGAGATCGCCTACTTCATGAAGATCTACCAAAGTGAGGTTAGTCCTTCGTGGACGTAAGCCATGGTAGATTAGACAAGGTTGCTTCTTAGTGGACCCTTCGTGGGTGGAGCCCTCCGTGGACTCACACAGCCGTTACCCTCCGTGGGTTGAAGTCTCCATCAACATGGACGTACGATAGCACCACCTATCGGAACCACGCCAAAAACCACCGTGTCTTCATTGCGTTTGAAATCTCCGATCCCCTCCTTTACTTACATATGCAATTGTTTACTTTCCGCTGCTATACTCTTAGAATTGCATGTGTAGGGTGATGCTTGACTTGTATACTTGCTAAAATCTGCCTACAACTAAAATTGGGAAAAGGTTAGGTTTTTATTTGGTCAAGTAGTCTAATCACCCCCCCTCTAGACATACTTTCGATCCTACAAGTGGTATCAGAGCGTTGGTCTCCATTGCTTTGGTTTCACAACCTAGGAGAGTATGGCGTCTAGTGAGGGTAATTATCACCGTAGAGGTCCATATTTGGACGATACAAACTTTGCTAGTTGGAAACATAAGATGAAAATGCATATTTTTGGTCATAACCCCGCCGTTTGGGCTGTTGTTCGAGTTGGCTTGCAAGGTGATTTCTTTGAGGATGGCAAGGAACCGGATCGTGAAGCAACCCTGGAAGAATTGAAGATGTTGCAATACAATGCTCAAGCTTGTGACATTCTCTTCAACGGTTTGTGTCCCGAGGAATTCAACAAAATCAGTCGCCTCGAGAATGCAAAGGAAATTTGGGATACTTTGGTTGATATGCATGAGGGTACCGAGTCCGTCAAGGAATCTAAGTTGGATGTGCTTCAAAGTCAACTTGACAAGTTCAAGATGAAGGATGGTGAAGGAGTCGCTGAGATGTACTCTAGGCTTGCTCTCATCACAAATGAGATTGCCGGCTTAGGAAGTGAAGAGATGACCGACAAACTCATCATCAAGAAGATACTTAGAGCTTTGGATGGAAAATATGATACCGTTTGCACATTGATCCAAATGATGCCAAATTACAAAGATCTCAAGCCCACGGAAGCCATCGGAAGGATTGTTGCTCGTGAAATGTCACTCAAGGACAAAGAGGAGCTACACAACAAATCAAGTGGTGCTTACAAAGCCTCAACCGATGCTCCAACAATTCCAAGTGACAAGCTAGTATCCAATGAAGAGATAAGCCTAATGGTGAAAAGATTCAACAAGTTCTACAAGAACAAAGGGAAAGAAAGAAGCTCTAGCTCAAGACACTATGAGAGAAGATCATCAAGTCGTGACCGTAATTGCTACAATTGTGGAAAACCCGGACACTGTTCCAATGAGTGTACGGCTCCCTACAAGAAAAGAGACGAATCACCAAGAGGAAGACATAAGAGATGAATCACCTCATAAGGAGAGAAGGAGTAGAGATGATCGTAATGAACGAAGACACTCTCGAAGAAGCAAGGATTCAGAGAGGAAGGACAAGTCATCAAAGAGCTACACAAGAAGAAGACATCAAGCTCATGTTGGTGAATGGGTTTCCGGCTCCGACTCCTAGAACCACTCCGAGAGAAGCTATCACTCTAACTCCGACTATAGTCAAGATGAAGGTGTTGCCGGACTTGCTCTTGTATCATCCAACTCCCATGATCTATTTGACTCACCAAATGAAGGAATTGGAAGATGCTTCATGGCAAAAGGCCCCAAGGTATCACACCCCAAGTATCTTGATTTCAATAGTGATGAAGATGATTTGCTTGGTGATGATGATTTACTTATTGATAAGGCTAGTGATGTGAGCTATAATGAAAATGCTAGTAATTATGATAGTCAAGAGGAAACGAATGACAATGCTTTGAAGGAGATTGAGCGTCTAACTAAAGAACTAAATGCTCTTAAGTTAGCTCATGAAACAACTCAAGAAGATCATAGAGAACTTCTAACAACTCATGAGAAGCTACGCTTCAAGAAGCTAAATTTAGAGCAAGAGCATGAGTTTCTTAAAGCTATCAATGACGATCTTCAAAAGAAGAGTTCTTCATATCTTGCCAAACGTTTACTCTTGTCTACCTTTATGCCACAAGTTAAATCTAAGCAAACTAGCAACAAGGGTAAAAAGGGTTCTACCTCCAGTAGTAACAATAACAATGCTAAATCCAATAATGTTGCTTCTAGTAGTTCTATTGATTCCACTAATGATTCTCTTAGCCAAGTTACACTTGAGCAAGAAAATATTCTATTGAAAGGAATTATAGAAAAAGGTGTCTACAAGAGCCTTGCCGGGAGTAAGCAATTTGAAGAAATTGTACGCAAGCAAGGAAGGCACCGGAAGAACCAAGGTGTTGGTTTTGAACGAAAGTTCAATTCCAATGGAGTTGAGTGGGAAGAAGATCAATACCCCAAGATGAAGTTTGTTCCTCAAAAAGAGAAGTATGATCCTACTTCCTTCAAGGGAACACAAGCTCAAGAAGATATTCCACCACAAGACCACAAACTAAAAGGCAAGGACAAGCTTCAAGAAGAGATTGATTCATTTGAAGAAGCACCTCAAGCCTTGGTCAAGTGGGTTCCCAAGACTTCATCAAGTTCTACTTCATCAAGTGCTACTACAACTCCATGGATTCCCATCATGTTGATGTGGGTCCAAAAGAAGAAGAACTAGAGAGTTCTTGAGGGTGACTCCGCCAACAAACTTCACTCACATTCATTTATGGCAAGAACTTGTGCAATCAACTTCCACATCCTGCACTAGTTCATGGAGTCACAAACCCTCTTGTTGGTAAGGCAAGGGACAAGGTAGTCATTGCATTCATGGACATCATCATATGTGTATTTCACTCTATGTCTATGGATATCCTTGTATGTTCCTTGTGTGGGACTAACCCATGTAGGTATTGAAAGCACAAAACTCTAAAGGATTGCTCCCAACTCTTGATGGTCTACATCAACATTGAGCATCCACATCTTCAACATCTACATGAAGTCATGATCGACAAAACCCAAGGTTAGCTCATCCCTCTTTGGGGGGATATCACATCTAGGGGGAGCTTTGCTCTAAAAATTGAGCTAAAGCAACTCTAATGGTGTGAACACATCAATGCTTTATGTAAAAGTGGCAACCCCACTTGTGCTTAAACGATGAGTATGACCTATGATCAAATGTTCTCATTTGACTCCTAAGTCAATATACTCATATATAGATGACCTAGTCATCGCCATTGCTTGATACATGCTAGAATTGGTTGTGCATGTTTGACACATATTTCATTTGCTATCTTATTGTGTTAGCATGTTGGTTTGCATGTTTTCTTCATTCGAGGACATCCATTTGTTGTTTTGATTGTCTTGGTTTTTCTGGCCAAGTGGATGTACAAGAATGCCTAAGTACCTTCTCTAGCTATCTATGCTTTCTTGTCTCAAATTCTATTCTTGCTACATCACAAAAATTGAACAAGTCATTTTTGGACCCTCCGGGTGAGGAGCACTCGGAGCCACCGATTTGAAAGGGCTGAACCTCCAAAACCTTCTACATGATTTCGGCCGAACCAATTCACTCACACTCGGTCCAACCGAAATCAATTAGATTGATCTAGGTTTCCATCTCGGTGTCACCGAGTTGAACCATTTCGGTGCCACCGATGTGCTAAACTGCTTGCAGTTACACATATCGGTGCCACCGAGTTGTCCAACTTGGAGCCACCGACAGCACACGGGTATATATACTTAGCGGGCCCAAACGATTGAAATTTCTCAAACCTCTTCGTTCCCGCACCCCGTTGCTGCCGTCGCCCAGGTCTCCGGATCGTCGTCCTTGTCTCCTACGCGCCTTTGTCGCTAGAATCCGCCACCGTCAACGGAAATCTGCTCCGTCGTTGTTGCCGTAGAGGATCTCCACCAAGTTAGGGTGAGATTCGACCCCCTTCGTGCTCTAAATTCTGATTCAATGCACGGATGGATAGCCATTATTCTTACCATGGATTGAGACTTTCCTTTACGCTGCAAATTCCTTAGATTAGATTCGAGTAAAAAAATTAGGTTTTAGTTTCCGCCGAACGCATCTCGGACCGACCGATTAGAGATTTTCGGAGTCACCGATTTGGCCCCAGGCCATTGCACTAGTACGTCTCGGTGCCACCGAGTTGTACGAATCTGTGAGACCGAAAGTAAAATCGCTGTGAAACCCTAGCATCTCGGAGACATCGAACCACATCTCGGTCTGACCGAAATGGTGTGTAAAGTTTCTGTTGAGTGCTTCGGTATCACCGAGATGATGAACTCAGTCCATCCGAAATGCCTTCTGTGAAAACTTGAAACTAAGATTTGAACTCAATTTTCATGAAAAACATCTGCTTTTTGTGATGACTCATCTACTCTATCCATACCCATCTATTCACAGGGTCAGCTTTGCAAGATGTCTGATGCCAGGGACAGCCAGAATATGTCAGAGCAACACACTGATCTCAGTTCAGGCTCTAGTCCTGAGGAAAGCTTTTATGAGGGAGAGAGAAGTTCTCCAGATCTTCCAAAAGCTGCAACAAGGACCAGGAAGAAGAGAACCTCAGATGATGAGGATGAGGACTTTGTGGCAAGTGAGGCCACAACAAAGAAGAGGCAAGTGGTTGCTAAGGAGTATGGCAAAGCAGCTAGCTCAAAACCTGCTGCCAAAGACAAATCTGCTGTGAAGAAAGTTACAAAGAAGAGCATGACATTCACACTTGAGGAACCAAGTGATACAGAGGGAGCTGCTATAGGGAAGAAGAAGAGGGCTAGGAAGACAACTGCTCAGGTTGTGGGCAAACCCTCCATGAGGATTGATGAGGAGGAGGAACCTTCAGCTGATGCACCTCCTGCCAAGACTCAGCAGCTTATGTCTGATGCTATAAGGATTGCTGCCCCCACCAAGTCCAAGCCCAAAGCTCCAGCACCCAAGAGATCCACAAGAAATATCCCAGCAACTGAAAAGAACAAGGCCCCAGTGCCTGAAGCTGATGTTGATGAGGAGCCACTAGTGCTCAGAAAATTGAAACCCAAGATTCGAGAACATGACAATGCACACCCTGTTGCTGAAAATATGATGCTCGGGAAGGACAAAGGATTGCGTCAATGGAGATTGTCTGATCCATATGCTGCAAGAAGAAGAACTGCTTGTGATTACCGCTTCCAGACCAGAGAACAACAAGACTTCTATGAGACTGTACTGCTTGATAAGAAGCCAATCGTCAGTGACATGAGATGGGTGGATTGGAAGTACATCGATGCAAATGAGGACTATTTCCCCCATGTTCATGAGAGTTTCAGGATAGCTGGTGTTGATGACTTTGTTGGACAGAAGCTTACAAAGTGGAATGATGAGATGATCATGCAATTCTACTCCACATCTCACTTTTATCCAGATGGCAGGATTGTGTGGATGACTGAGGGATCCAGATACCAGTCAACCATCTCTGAGTGGGCTACTCTTCTTGGTGCTCCAGAGGAAGAAGATGATGACATTGATATCTATGCCAAGCTCAAGATGGACCACAATTCCATGGCCAATATGTACATAGCTATTCCAGAGAAAGACATCGAGACACACAAGTTAGGGTCAGTGAAGCACTTGCTACCCGGTTTGGCCACCACTAACACTATCTTGAGGTACACTCTATTACCCAAGTCAGGAGATGATAAGATGATACGTGGCCACTCCATCAACTTGCTGCACCTCTTTGATACACAACAGAAGTTCAAGGTGATGAGCTTGATTGTGGAAACCATCAAGAGGACAACTACTGATCAGAAGAGATCTTGTGGATATGCTCCGCATATTCAGATGCTCATCAACTCCAAGGTTGGAACGAGCACATATCTACTCGATCGTGAACATCTTCCATTGCGTCCAGAGTTCGAGGACAATGTTATAGTGATGGACCCTTTGCATCCTACATCTGCTCAAGCACAAGAGAAGATCCGAGCAGCCGCAGAAGCAAAAGCAGCCAAGGAGGCATCTGCTCCAAATGCACCCATTGCAAACCTCAAGTCGAAGAATGACTAGATGACTTATCTGCTAGAAGCCACCCTGAGGATTGAGCAAAGTCTGGCCAACCTCACCAAGAACCAGGCTAGCCTAGAGCGGATAGTCGAGACTAAGATTCATGATCTTGATGTAAAGATCACTGAGGTACGGACCATTGTGGAGAAGCTGAAGGATGACGTTGATGCAGTCAGGGCAACTTCTGATGACAGTGGAGATGACAGACCCACTACTGAGAGATTCCAGACAGTGCCTAGGGAAGCCAGGTCTGCTGCAGTGCCTATTGCAGATACGAGGACCACAGTCTCTGCACCTGCTGCTGCTGCTACCGTGCCACCTCCGGTCTCTACTCCACCAGTCTAGCAGACGTCAGCTGAAGCCTTCGCGGATGCACTTCTCTCAATGCCGTCTATGCACACCGGAGCTTCCAGCCGGAGATCACCTTCAGGAGCTTCCGAGGATCGTGCCTAGAGAGCCGCATAGTCCTATACCTATTCGAACTTTTTGGTACTTGTTGCCAAAGGGGGAGAATTTGTATAGATCATAGGCCTCGAGAGAGAGTGTTTTGTTTTTGCTCGTTGTTTTTTTTCTCGAGTTCTTTTACTACTATTTGCTTTATGCTAATTTGGTTTGATGTGTGCTTGTTACTACGTGTGTGAGATACTTTGAGATACTTTGATCGTTATGTTTGTGAGATACTACGTGTGTGATTGATCATACTATGCTTCATGTGATGCTTAATGCTTATCCTTATCTTTATCTTTGTATGATCATTCACTTGTGTCTTTGGTGATGCGTGCCTACTATTCCATTCATATCATTTTGCGCGCTCCACCAAGTTGTATGTGACATGGAAGAGTGACCCATGATCCTAATCGATTGTGCATTTGCATTCAAACACAAATTTTTAATAATGCACAAATTTAGGGGGAGCTATTGCTTATCACATACTTCTCAAAGCGACGATGTATTCCATTCATTTAATCATTTGTCGAAGCTTTGATCTATATGTTGTCATCAATTACCAAAAAGTGGGAGATTGAAAGCACATTTGCTCCCTTGGTGGTTTTGGTAATTCATAACAACATATATCTCATTGAACTAATATCCATTCAAGTTAAATATTTCAGGATGTTCAATGATTGGCATGGCAAGGACTAGAGATGTGGACCCCTCAAAATGCTAAGGACATGGATTGGCAAAAGCTCAAGACTCTACATTTTTGGATCACATTGAGTCCATAGGAAAGCCAATACTATTAAAAGGGGATGAGGTGTTGCTTAATGGTCTTTTTGCTCAAGTGCTTAGTGACAATACTCCAAAACCCTCAACCACTTTCTCCATGAAAATATGTCCAAAACCTACTTTCCAGCTCGGCCCCACCGAAATTTCCTATCCGGAGCCACCGAGTTCATCTGGACTTAGCCACTGCCAAAACCCTAACAAATCGGATCCACCGATATGGATCTCGGTCCCACCGAGATGGCCTTGCCAACTCTCTGTAATCGTTTGCACTTACTTCGGTTGCACCGAGTTTTGCAAATCGGTCTCACCGAGATGGCTTGCCAACTCTTTGTTGCCATATTGCTTCACTTCGGTCCCACCAAGTTGATGCAATCGGTGCCACCGATACGACGTTTGCCCTAACCATTGCACATCGGTCCATCCGAGTTGTTCCAATCGGTGCCACCGAGATGAGGTTTGCCCTAATCATTGCACATCGGTCCATCCAAGTTGTTCCAGTCGGTCCCGCTGAGATTCCTAACGTTCATATCTTTTACATAGTTCGGTGCCACCGAGATTTCTGATCGGTGCCACCGAGTTGGGTCAAAAGTGTGTAATGGTTGGATCTTGTGTGGAGGCTATATATACCCCTCCACCACTTCTTACTCAGTAAGGAGAGCCATCAGAACGTGCCTACACTTCCACCATACATTTTCTGAGAGAGAACCACATACTCATGTGTTAGATCAAGACATTCCAATCCAACCATTTGAACCTGTATTTCTAGCCTTTCCCAAGTTGCTTTCCACTCAAATCCTTCTTCCACCATAGCCAAATCTGTGAGGAGTCGTTTGAGTGTTGGGGAGACTATCATTTCAAGCACAAGAGCAAGGAGTTCATCAACAACACACCGTCTATTACCTTTTGGAGAGTGGTGTCTCCTAGATTGGTTAGGTGTCACTTGGGAGCCTCCGACATGATGTGGAGTTGAACCAAGGAGTTTGTAAGGGCAAGGAGATCGCCTACTTCGTGAAGATCTACCCGAGTGAGGCTAGTCCTTCATGGACGTAAGCCATGGTGGAATAGACAAGGTTGCTTCTTCGTGGACCCTTCGTGGGTGGAGCCCTCCGTGGACTCACGCTGCCGTTACCCTCCGTAGGTTGAAGTCTCCATCAACGTGGACGTATGATAGCACCACCTATCGGAACCACGCCAAAAACCACCGTGTCTTCATTGCGTTTGAAATCTCCGATCCCCTCCTTTACTTACATATGCAATTGTTTACTTTCCGCTGCTAAACTCTTACAATTGCATGTGTAGGGTGATGCTTGACTTGTATACTTGCTAAAATCTGCCAACAACTAAAATTGGGAAAAGGTTAGGTTTTTATTTGGTCTAGTCTAATCACCCCTCCTCTAGACATACTTTCGATCATACAGGGCCGAAAGACGTCACGGGACATAGATGGGCCCAGAGAAACAAAAGGGCTAATATGGGCTAATACGTCTCCAACGTATCTATAATTTTTGATTGTTCCATGCTATTATAGTATCAATCTTGGATGTTTTATATGCAATTATATGCCATTATATATCATTTTTTTGGGACTAACCTATTAACCCAGTGCCCAGTGCCAGTTGCTGTTTTTTGCTTGTTTTTGCCTTTTCAGAAAATCATTATCAAAAAGAGTCCAAATGAGAAAAAAACTTTGGATTAATTTTTTCTGGACCAGAAGAGACCCACAAAGCTTTGGGAGAAGACCAGAAGAGCCACGAGGAGGCGACAAGCCTGGAGGGTGCACCCAGGGGGGTAGGCGCGCCCCCCAGGCTTGTGCCCCCCCCTGTAGCCCCTCTTGACCTAATTCCAGCGCTATAAATTCCCAAATATTCCCAATATACCAGAGAGATAGAAGAGAAAACCTTTCCACCGCCGCAAGCCTCTGTTCTTTCGCGATCCCAGCTGGAGGCCTTTTTCGGTACTCTGCCGGAGGGGGAATCGATCACGGAGGGCTTCTTCATCAACCATGCCGCCCTTCCGATGATGTGTGAGTAGTTTACCATAGACCTACGGGTCCATAGCTAGTAGCTAGATGGCTTCTTCTCTCTCTTTGATCTTCAATACCATGTTCTCCTCGATGTTCTTGGAGTTCTATCCGATGTAATCTTCTTTTGCGGTGTGTTTGTTGGGATCCGATGAATTGTGAGTTTATGATCAGATTATTCATGAGAAATATTTGAGTCTTCTCTAAACTCTTTTATGCATGATTATTATAGCTTTGTATTTCTCTCCGATGTATCGATTTGGTTTGGCCTACTAGATTGATTTATCTTGCAATGGGAGAGGTGCTTTGTGATGGGTTCAATCTTGCGGTGCTCAATCCCAGTGACAGAAGGGGACATGACACATATTTGTATTGTTGCCATTAAGGATAAAAAGATGGGGTTTAATCATATTGCTTGAGTTTACTTTGTCTACATCATGTCATCTTGCTTAAGGCGTTACTCTGTTTCATACTTAATACCCTAGATGCATGCTGGATAGCGGTCGATGGGTGGAGTAATAGTAGTAGATGCAGGCAGGAGTCGGTCTACTTGTCTCGGACGGGATGCCTATATATATGATCATTGATATGAATCCATCATAATTATTTGCTTTTCTATCAATTGCCCAACAGTAATTTGTTTACCCACCATATGCTATGTGTTCGAGAGAGAAACCTCTAGTGAAAACTATGGCCCCCGGGTCTACTTTTATCATATATTAAAATCAAAAATACCTTGCTGCAATTTATTTACTTTTATTTTATTTAGTATTTTATTTTATCTATCTATCACTATCAGAATTAATCCTTGCAAATAACCGCTAAGAGGATTGACAACCCTCTTATTTGCGTTGGGTGCAAGTGTTTGCTTTTGTGTGTGCAGGTGCGTTTAACGGAATTTTGCTTGGTTCTCCTACTGGATTGATAACCTTGGTTCTTAACTTAGGGAAATACTTATCTCTACTATACTGCATCATCCTCTCCTCTTCGGGGAAATACCAACGCAGTCTACAAGTAGCAGGAAGAATTTCTGGCGCCGTTGCCGGGGAGACATCATCAAAATTACCAAGTACCTTCGCACAAACTATCATCCACTTGCATTTATTTTATTTGCCTTTTTGTTTGCATTTGCCTCTTGTTTTCATCTCCCCCACTTCTAATTTTTTTTACAAAAACACAAAAATATTTTTATTTGCCCGTTTGTTTGCTTGTGTTGCCATGTGCTTCCTATTTGCTTGCATCTTTTCTTGCTAAAAAACTATTGATATGGATTCTCATCCACTTTCTAATCTTTTCAAAAGATCCAATTATATTGAACCAATTACTAGTGAGTTGAGTGCACTTGATTATCTCTATGAAGTTTTGCTTGAAAATCATGAATCTGAAAATTGTGATGAAGTGTTAGAAGAAGAAATTTATAAAGTGATTCATGATAGCTCCTTGATTGAAAAGCATGATTGCAATGATGTTATTATAAATTCTATTAATGTCAATTGTGTTAATAATATGCAAAACTACAAGCTTGGGGATGATAATTTTGTTATGTCCACTACTTATTGCAATGATCATGATTGGGGTGATAATGCTTCTTATGATCTTGAAAATTTATTTAAGCCACATGATGAATATGTTTGCAATAATATTGAAAGTGGATTTGGAAGAGTGTTAACTTTTGGTAAAAATAATCCCACATATTTGGAGAGTGTTCAATTCTATGATTTTTTTGACAAAAGTGGGTTTGGAGAGGTCATGACTTTAGTTGATGTTAATCCCAATATCTTGGAAAATTATAAAACTTTTATGCATGTGGATCATGAAGATAATATTTTACATGATAGCTATATTGTTGAATTTGATTATGATCCTACATGTAATTATTATGAGAGAGGCAAATATGGTTTTAGAATTTTTCATGTTACTCAATTACCTCTCTTGAAGTTCAAATTGTTAATGTTTTGTTCTTCTTCCTTGCATATTCTAGATACGTCTTGTCTTGATAATTTGTTTGCTTATAAAATGCCTATGCATAGGAAGTATGTTAGACTTAAATGTGTTTGTCACATGTTTTATGATGCTCTCTTTGTGTTTCAATTATTTTCTTCCATGTGAGCATCATTGAAATCTCAAGCCTATCTTAATGGCTATAAAGAAAGAGCTTGTTGGGAGGCAACCCAATGAATAAAATATTTTTTTGTTTTTATTTTCTGTTTTTGTGCGTTTACACAATTATAGCCTCTATTATGATTGTGTTTTTATCTTTTAATTAGTGTTTGTGCCAAGTAATGCCTTTGGGATGATTTGGATGATAGTATAATTGATGTTGTTTGAAAATAGAAACTTTTGCATCCAGTGCTGAAATTTTGATTTTTCGCTGGAGCATCAGAACCTTCTGAATGTTTTACAAAATATTTATATATGAATTTCCCACGTTTTCCTAATTTTTCAGAATTTTTGGAGTTACAGAAGTATGACGTTAATTCAGGTCTTTACAGACTGTTATGTTTTAGACAGATTCTGTTTTTGTTGCATAGTTTGCTTATTTTGATGAATCTATGGATCGTATCGGGGGTATGAGTCATGGAGAAGTTGGAGTACAGTAGCATTATGAAAATATTAAATATGAATCAATTTACAACAGTACCTAAAGTTTAAGATTTGTTTGTTATACTAATGGATCTCACGAGGTTTCTGTTGAGTTTTGTGTGCTGAAGTTTTCAAGTTTTGGGTGAGACTACGATGGATAAAGGAATAAGGAGCGGCAAGAGCCTAAACTTGGGGATGCCCAAGGCACCCCAAGGTAATATTCAAGGAAGACTCAAGCGTCTAAGCTTGGGGATGCCCCGGAAGGCATCCCCTCTTTCGTCTACAATCTATCGGTAACTCACTTGGAGCTATATTTTTATTCATCACATGATATGTGTTTTACTTGGAGCATCTTGTGATATAGCTTGTTTGCTTTTTAGTTTGTCACAATCATCTTTGCTGAACACACCTTTTTGAGAGGGACACACATTATTCGTGATTTGTTAGAATACTCTATGTGCTTCACTTATATCTTTTGAGCTAGGCAGTTGCTCTAGTGCTTCACTTATATCTTTTAGAGCACGGGGTGGTTATATTTTAAAGAAATAGTTGGACTCTCATGCTTCACTTATATCTTTTTGAGAGTCTAATGATTAGCAATGGTAATATGCATGGGTTATGAAATTGGTCCTGATATGATAGGTATTCAAGAGGGATATAATAAAAACTTTTATGTAGATCACTGAATATGATAAGTTTGATTCCTTGCAATAGTTTTGCGATATTAAGATGGTAATATGTGGGAGGTGCTAGTAGATAATTGTTGTTTAGTAAGAATATTGGTGTTAAGGTTTGTGATTCCCGAAGCATGCACGTATGATCTGTCGTTATGCTAAGAAGTTGGAGCATGATTTATTCTTGATTGTCTACCTTATGAGTGGCGGTCGGGGACGAGCGATGGACTTGTCCTACCAATCTATCCCCCTAGGGGCATGCGTAGTAGTACTTTGCTTCGAGGGCTAATAAACTTTCGCAATAAGTATGTGAGTTCTTTATGATAATGTGAGTCCATGGATTATACGCACTCTCACCTTTCTGCAATTTGCTAGCCTCTTCGGTACCGTGCATTGCCCTTTCTCACATCGAGAATTGGTGCAAACTTCGCCGGTGCATCCAAACCCTGTGATATGATACGCTCTATCACACATAAGCCTCCTTATATCTTCCTCAAAACAGCCACCATACCTACTTATCATGGCATTTCCATAGCCATTCCGAGATATATTGCCATGCAACTTCCACCGTTCCGTTTTTATGACACACATCGTCATTGTCATATTGCTTTGCATGATCATATAGCTGACATAGTATTTGTGGCTCAGCCACCGTTCATCATTTTTATACATGTTACGCTAGTATCATTGCACATCCTGGTACACTGCCAGAGGCATTCATATAGAGTCATATTTTTGTTCTAATATCGAGTTGTAATATTGAGTTGTAAGTAAATAAAAGTGTGATGATCATCATTATTAGAGCATTGCCCCAGTGAGGAAAGGATGGTGGAGACTAATGAGTCCTCGAAAAAGTGGGGATGAAGTCCACGAGGCCGTTCTAAAAAAAAGAGGCCGAAAAGAGCGCACAAATATATATATATATATATATATATATATATATATATATATATATATATATATGAGAGAAAAAAAGAGAAGGGGCAATGTTACTATCCTTTTCCACACTTGTGCTTCAGAGAAGCACCATGTTTTTCATATAGAGAGTCTCTTGTTTAGTCACTTTCATATACTAGTGGGAATTTTTCATTATATAACTTGGCTTGTATATTCCGATGATGGGCTTCCACAAATGCCCGAGGTCTTCATGAGCAAGCAAGTTGGATGCACACCCACTTAGTTTTCATGTCGAGCTTTCATACACTTATAGCCTTAGTGCATCCGTTGCATGGCAATCCCTACTCCTCTCATTGACATCAATTGATGGGCATCTCCATAGCCCATTGATTAGCCACGTCAATGTGAGACTATCTTCTTATTTTTGACTTCTCCTTATTGATCTCAACCACCACACTCTATTCCACCCATAGTGCTATATCCATGGCTTGCGCTCATGTATTGCGTGGGAGTTGAAAAAGCTGAAGCGCGCTAAAAAGTATGAACCAATTGCTCAGCTTGTCATCGGGGTAGTGCATGATAAATATTTTGTGTTAAGAAGATGGAGCATGACAGGATTATATGATTTTGTAGGGATAACATTCTTTAGCATTTTTATTTTGAAAGACATGATTGTTTATTAGTATGCCTGAGTATTGATGTCTTTATATCAAACTATAGACTATTGCTTTGAATCATTCAGATCTTATTATTCATACCATAAGAGAAAGATTACATGATGAAACATGATAGGTAGCATTCCACATCAAATTTTTTGTTTTTATCATTTATCTACTCGAGGACGAGCAAGAATTAAGCTTGGGGATGCTTGATACGTCTCCAACGTATCTATAATTTTTGATTGTTCCATGCTATTATAGTATCAATCTTGGATGTTTTATATGCAATTATATGCCATTATATATCATTTTTTTGGGACTAACCTATTAACCCAGTGCCCAGTGCCAGTTGCTGTTTTTTGCTTGTTTTTGCCTTTTCAGAAAATCATTATCAAAAAGAGTCCAAACGAGAAAAAAAAACTTTGGATTAATTTTTTCTGGACCAGAAGAGACCCACGAAGCTTCGGGAGAAGACCAGAAGAGCCACGAGGAGGCAACAAGCCTGGAGGGCGCGCCCAGGGGGGGTAGGCGTGCCCCCCAGGCTTGTGGGCCCCCCGTAGCCCCTCCTGACCTAATTCCAGCGCTATAAATTCTCAAATATTCCCAATATACCAGAGAGACAGAAGAGAAAACGTTTCCGCCGCCGCAAACCTCTGTTCTTCCGCGATCCCATGTGGAGGCCTTTTCCGGTACTCTGCCGGAGGAGGAATCGATCACGGAGGGCTTCTTCATCAACCTTTCTGCCCTTCCGATGATGTGTGAGTAGTTTACCACAGACCTACGGGTCCATAGCTAGTAGCTAGATGGCTTCTTCTCTGTCTTTGATCTTCAATACCATGTTCTCCTCGATGTTCTTGGAGTTCTATCCGCTGTAATCTTCTTTTAAGGTGTGTTTGTTGGGATCCGATGAATTGTGAGTTTATGATCAGATTATTCATGAGAAATATTTGAGTTTTCTCTAAACTCTTTTATGCATGATTATTATAGCTTTGTATTTCTCTCAGATTTATCGATTTGGTTTGGCCTACTAGATTGATTTATCTTGCAATGGGAGAGGTGCTTTGTGATGGGTTCAATCTTGCGGTGCTCAATCGCAGTGACAGAAGGGGACATGACATGTATTTGTATTGTTGCCATTAAGGATAAAAAGATGGGGTTTAATCGTATTGCTTGAGTTTACTTTGTCTATATCAGCTCATCTTGCTTAAGGCGTTACTCTGTTTCATACTTAATACCCTAGATGCATGCTGGATAGCGGTCGATGGGTGGAGTAATAGTAGTAGATGTAGGCAGGAGTCGGTCTACTTGTCTCGGACGTGATGTCTATATACATGATCATTGCCATGAATCCGTCATAATTATTTGCTTTTCTATCAATTGCCCAATAGTAATTTGTTTACCCACCGTATGCTATGTGTTCGAGAGAGAAGCCTCTAGTGAAAACTATGGCCCCCGGGTCTACTTTTATCATATATTAAAATCAAAAATACCTTGCTGCAATTTATTTACTTTTATTTTATTTAGTATTTTAGTTTATCTATCTATCACTATCAGAATTAATCCTTGCAAATAACCGCTAAGAGGATTGATAACCCTCTTATTTGCGTTGGGTGCAAGTGTTTGCTTTTGTGTGTGCAGGTGCGTTTAACGGAATTTTGCTTGGTTCTCCTACTGGATTGATAACATTGGTTCTTAATTGAGGGAAATACTTATCTCTACTATACTGCATCATCCTCTCCTCTTTGGGGAAATACCAAAGCAGTCTACAAGTAGCATGGACCGAAAGACGTCACGGGCCAGAGATGGGCCGAAAGTGACAACGGGCTGAAATCATAAGGCACGGCCCACATGGCGCTACTGGGCCGAATTTTGAAAGGCCATAATGGGCCATGAGTACCCAGACCGTAAATGGGCTGTATGCGAACAGGCCGTTAACAGGCTTTCCTTGGGCCGGCCCGCTTACTTTTGACCAAGTCAAACGGGCCGGCCTTTTTAACGTAAATGGGCCACTATTGGGCTGTGCCACATGTCGACGTATCATAGGTGTCTCGCATCCAATGAATGGATGACATCAATCCCAACGCCGAGCTGACACGTGGTTCCGCCGGCGAATGAGAAATTTACACGTGGAAAATCGTCATTGGTCAGGGCTGCTAACGGGTTATCGGATCCAAACCGGAACCCGGTAGCTTAACGGCGACCCGTTACGGTGAATGACATGTGTCGGTTACCCTTGACGAAAACACGTCCATGACGCGACATTTATCGTCATGGAAGTGGACACTTCCGTGATGATAATTTGAGTATTGTCATGGAACACTTCTATGACAGCACAGGTATGACTATCTTGATTCTGTCATAAAATTGTCACGGATGTACATGCATGACAGAAAACTTGACCTAATGTGACAAAGACGTATCATCACGGAAGTGTTTTTTTTTGTAGTGTACCCCGAACAAACCCCTCAAAGGATTACTTTCCATAGTGACAAGTGACAGTAAATTTCAGCACGTAATATAAATATGTCCTTACCAAATTCCACTCACCAAAGGCGCTTCACTCCCCGTCAACGGCGCTAGAAAAGAGTCTTGATGACCCACAAGTATAGGGGATCAATCGTAGTCCTTTCGATAAGTAAGAGTGTCGAACCCAACGAGGAGCAGAAGGAAATGACAAGCGGTTTTCAGCAAGGTATTCTTTGCAAGTACTGAAAGTAGCGGTAACAGGTAGTTTTGATAGCAAGATAATTCGTAACAAGTGACAAGTAACAATTGTAACAAGGTGCAGCAAGGTGGCCCAATCCTTTTTATAGCAAAGTACAAGCTAGAATGATCTCTTATATAAAGCAAATAGTTCTCGAGGACACATGGGAATTCTCATCTAGTCACTTTCATCATGTTTGTTTGATTCGCGTTAGCTACTTTGATAATATTATATGTGGGTGGACCGGTGCTTGGGTGTTGTTCTTACTTGAACAAGCCTCCCACTTATGATTACCCCCTCTCGCAAGCATCCGCAACTACGAAAGAAGAATTAAGATAAATCTAACCATAGCATGAAACATATGGATCCAAATCAGCCCCTTACGGAATAGCGCATAAACTAGGGTTTAAGCTTATGTCACTCTAGCAACCAATCATCTAATTACTACTCCACAATGCCTTCCCTTAGGCCCAAAGATGGTGAAGTGTCATGTAGTCGATGTTCACACGACACCACTAAAGGAAGCAACAACATACATATCATCAAAATATTGAACGAATACCAAATTCACATGATTACTTATGACAAGACTTCTCCCATGTCCTCAAGAACAAAAGTAACTACTCACAAATCATATTCATGTTCAAGATCAGAGGGGTATTGAATAGCCTTAAGGATCTGAACATATAATCTTCCACCAAATAAACCAACTAGCATCAACTACAAGATGTAATCAACACAACTAGCAACCCACAGGTACCAATCTGAGGTTTTGAGACAAAGATTGAATACAAGAGATGAATTAGGGTTTGAGATGAGATGGTGCTGGTGAAGATGTTGATGAAGATTGGTCCTCCCACGATGAGAGGATCGTTGGTGATGTCGATGGCTTCGATTTCCTCCTCCCGGAGGGAAGTATCCCCGACGGAATCGCTCAGCCGGAGAGCAAAAGTGCTCCTGCCTAGGTTCCGCCTCGAGACGGCGGCGCTTCGTCCCGAAAGTCTTCTTCTGATTTTTTCTAGGGCAAATAGCATCTTATAGGAGAAGATGGGCCCCGGAGGCCTGCCAGGGGCCCCACAAGCTCGGAGGGCGCGCCCCCCAGGCTTGTGGCCTCCTGGTGGGTCCCCCTCTGGTATTTCTTCCGCCAATATTTTTTATATATTCCAAAACAATTCTCCGTAAATTTTCAGGTCATTTGGAGATGTGCAGAATAACTATCTCTGCTGTAGCCCTTTCCGGTCCAGAATTCCAGGTGCCGGCAATCTCCCTCTTGAGGTAAAACTTGCAAAATAAGAGAGAAAAGGCATAAGAATTGTATCATAAAGTGAAATAATGACCCAAAACATAATAAATAATAGTAGGAAAACATGATGCAAAATGGACGTATCACTCCCACCCGTGCTATGGTCTCCGTGGGTAGGATCCGCGTAGAGCATGATGAACGTGGGGCTGGCCACCACCGCCGGCTGGTCCTCCACGCTGTTGTAGAGTAGGCATGGGTCGCCGTGGGGGTCGCTCACCATGGTAGAAGAAGGGCTAGCCACGGGTAGTCGAGGGAGGAGGGGTGAGGAAGAGTTGAGTGGCGGCGGTGCAACCTCTATTGGGAGGAACCCTACGCGAGGGGAATCGAGAATGCGAGAGAGGCATGAGAGGAGGGGAGCAGTTCGTACGCTGTGGGAGGGCTTTCTCAGGAATAGAAATAAAAACGGTAAAACCGACGGAAGGAGGCTTACGTAAGAGAAAAAACGATGGGTTGTCGAAGCTGGGTATGAACGACGACTACGTACTGATTGCCCTTTAATAGTAGAGATAAGTGATACATATTCTTTTCCCTGTTCCACCCCATATTTCCTCCACACGCCCCATTATCTCCCAAAGACAGTTGTCCCATCCGAACGACTTTCCCAAATCCCTAGAGCTGAACTAATGCCTAGGATTTCAGGTTCAGATAGTCCCGAGCACTAAAAGGCCGTTCTCAATTATAATGTCTATTTCCCTTCAATTTGCATGAACAACATGGAAAACTAAAAAACAGTAGCAAAATAATGAGAGTGAAGAAAGGAATATTTCGGAGCTCAATAAATTGCCAAAAGGGCACTGATAGGCGCCGACGCACCGGCCAAAATTTCGGTGCGACGCCACAGCTCCGGTGGTGTCGTCGCCAGTCGCGGCACCCCGACGACGGGCTCGTGAAAGTGTACTTTCCCACTGGGAGCCAGTAGCAGCAAAATTGTTCGCCGGTCATAGCAAAAAAACATGTTGCTTCCAACAAAAAAGAGCTCGCTGGTGCTGCCACCCCCGCCCATCATTGCAAAAAACGCTCACCGGTTAGTAGCTTTTGCGGTTGCCGATTGAAGCAAAAACCGTCACGGTTGTAGCACCAGATCGACGCCGGTGATGGCTAGTAGCAAAACAAGGTGCTGGTTGTAGTAGAAAAGTGACACGGTTGTAGCAAATGTTTCAACGCCGGGGTATGGGTTGTAGCAAAATGAGAGGCTGGCTGTAGCACAAAAGCAACGTGGTTGTAGCAAAAAAATGCTGGTGGTAGAAAAAGAAAACGTCGTCGCCGCCGTCTCGACCGCGTCACATCTCTGGCATGAATGGATGTAGCAAAATTTCTCGCCGGCCGTAGCAAAAACTGACGACGATTGCAGCAAAAACTCGTCTTCTCCGTCGCGGGTCGTAGCTCCGCCATGAATGGATGTAGCAAAAAATGGCACTGGTTGTAACAAAAAATGGCGCTGGTTCCAGCACGCTGCGCGCTGGTTCCAGCATGCGTCCACCACAGTCGCAGCTCGCCGGTGGCGATTGTCGCAGATGCATCTTCCCCGTGCTTTGGTTGGGCCTCCTTTCCCCACCCCCACATCGGAGCTTTGAACGAGCGGTTGTGGAGATGGAGCTTGAAGATGACCACACGGGGAAGAAGATAAGGGATGGCAGAGGGTGACGCACTAGAGAGGATGAGAAAAAAAAGCAGTCATGGTTGGCCTAGGGCACGTGGGTGGGCCGAGGGAGGGAAAAACCAATGACTTAAATCGTGGATCGGGAGACGTCTGAGCGGTAGATCCCTTCGCGATCGAGCGGCATGTAGGCGTGAAACATTTACCTTGCCAAAAATAAGCCTAAGGGCAACTCCAACGCACGACCCCAAATGGACGTCCATTTTTTCTGGATTTCGTCCGTTTGGGGGTGGCAATGGGGCCGTGTCCACCCGGATTTCTGTTTGCGCCGGCCGTGCATCCAACGCGCGGCCGCATCTTCGGCCGCATCTCGTCTACCGGAAGCCATGTACAATAAAACGAAGGATAGCACATAGTTTAAATCAAACATAGCAAATGGTTTCACATCCTAAATAGTCTTTTATTACAACCCAATCGAAATTAAAAAAATGTCAAATAGTCTTACAAACCACTCAAAGTTTGTGTGCATGAAAAGAAATTAAACCGATAGATCTACTGGTTGCCAATGTGAGTCCACATGTGCTCAACCAAGTCATCCTGGAGCTGCGTATGAGTCTGGCAATCACGCATCTCATGATGAAATTGGATGAACTATTGAAATGTTGCAGGAGGTGGGTGCTCAGGCTCAACATTTTCACCCTGGAAATCAAACCCTTGGTCGTAGATGCTATCACCACACTCATCCTCCATGATCATGTTGTGCATGATCACACAAGCAGTCATCACCTCCCAAAGCTTATGAGTGCTCCATGTCAATGCAGGGTTTCGAACGATACCCCATCAAGATTGAACCACACCAAAAGCACGCTCCACATCCTTCCTAGCACTCTCCTGCATTTGCGCAAATCTCTGTCTCTTCTCTCCTTGCGGATTGGGTATGGTCTTCACAAGAGTTGACCACTGAGGATAGATACCATCAGCTAGGTAATATCCCTTGTTGTAATGGTGGCCATTGATCTCAAAGTTGACCTCTAGGGAGTGGCCTTCTGCAAGCCTAGCAAACACTGGAGAACGTTGATATCATTGTGAGAACCAGGCATGCCAAAGAAAGAATGCCATATCCACAGATCTTGTGAAGCCACCGCTTCAAGTATGACAGTGACACCTTTCACATGCCCCTTGTACTGCCCCTGCCAAGCAAATGGACAATTCTTCCACTTCCAGTGCATACAATCTATACTTCCAAGTATGCCCGGAAAGCCCCTATCGGCATTAATCGCGAACAACCACTCTGTATCAGCCGCGGTTGGCTCTCTCAAGTACTCGGGGCCGAACACTGCCACCACGGCCTTGCAGAAACTATACATTGAGAGGAGACATGTGGACTCACTCATACGCACATACTCACCCACAAGATCACCAGGAATTCCATATGCAAGCATGCGAATAGCCGCAGTGCATTTCTGGTAAGAAGAGAAGCCAAGCTTGCCAAGGGAATCCTCTTTGCACTCAAAGTATGGGTCATATCCTACCACTCCCTCCCGAATACGATTGAGCACATGTATCCTCATTCAGAATCGGCAACGAAATTGATGTGGTTTGAAGAGTGTAGTATTCTCAAAGTAATCGGAATAGAGAAGGGTGTGGCCTTTCTCCCTATTGCGGTTCAAGGCCAGAGCATGGCCGGGGATTGATCCCCTGAACCGAGGCCGCTACCTACGAATGTGGTCATGGACAACCAATGTAGCCACCAAAAGCTCTTCATCATCCGAGGACGAATCATCCGATGAACAAATGAAGTTGTGAAAGAAATACTCATCCCCGCTATCCATGGTACCTTGTGACCAAAGCGTCGAACACCTTGTGGTCGTGGTGGAGACGCAGCCGGAAAGAGCACGTCGAGCCCCCCTCGCAGGCAGCAAAGCACGATGTAGGTGGGCAGCCACCCTGCACCAGTGTTGCGCCTGCCGAAAGTTGTTGGGGTAGACGGGCGGCGCCGGTGGCCGTAGCTTCTCTCCCACCGGCAACAAGCAACCACAAACACCGGCAAAAAGCTCTTCCAAAACGCGGGCGTGGGCGATACGTCTCCGTCGTATCTATAATTTTTGATTGTTTCATGCCAATATCCTACAATTTCCACATACTTTTGGCAACATTTTATATGATTTCTTGGACTAACATATTGATCCAGTGCCCAGTGCCAGTTCCTGTTTGTTGCATGTTTTTTGTTTCGCAGAAAATCCATATCAATCGAAGTCCAAACGCGATAAAAATTTACGGAGATTTATTTTGGAATATATGTGATTTTTGGGAAAAAGAATCAACGCGAGACGATGCCCGAGGGGCCCACAAGCTCAGAGGGCGCGGGCCCCTACCCTGGCCGCGCCCAGCAGGCTAGTGGCGCCCCTGTAAGGCGGTTGGTGCCATTCTCGCCGCAAGAAAGATAATATCCCAAAGAAAATCCCCTCAAAATTTCAACACAATCGGAGTTACGGATCTCTGGGAATTTAAGAAACGTTGAAAGGCTAGAAAACAAAAACGCGAAACAGAAGAGAACAGAGAGAGAGACCCAATCTCGTAGGGGCTCCTCCCCTCCGAGAACCATGGCGGCCATGGACCAGAGGGTAAACTCTCCTCCCATCTAGGGGGAGGCCAAGGAAGAAGAAGAAGAAGGAGGGGGGCTCTCTCCCCCTCTCTCCCAGTGGCGCCGGAACGCCGCCGGGGCAATCATCATGATGGCGATCTACACCAACAACTTCGCCGCCGTCAACACCAACTCTCTCCCCCTCTATGCAGTGGTGTAACACCTCTTCTCCCCGCTGTAATCTCTACTTAAACATGGTGCTTAATGCTACATATTATTATCCAATGATGTGTTGCCATCCTATGATGTTTGAGTAGATTTCTTTTGTCCTATGGGTTGATTGATGATCGTGATTGGTTTGAGTTGTATGTTTTATTTTGGTGTTGTCCTATGGTGCCCTCCGTGTCATGCAAGCATGAGGGATTCCCGCTGTAGGGTTTGCAATACGTTCATAATTCTCTTATAGTGGGCGACTAGAGTGACAGAAGCTTACACCCGAGTAAGGGGGTTGTTGCGTATGGGAGTAAAGAGGACTTGTTACTTAATGCTATGGTTGGGTTTTACCTTAATGATCTTTGATAGTTGCGGATGCTTGCTAGAGTTCCAATCATAAGTGCATATGATCCAAGTATGGAAAGTATGTTAGCTCATGTCTCTCCCGCATATAAAATTGCAATAATGATTACCGGTCTAGTTATCAATTGCCTAGGGACAAATCTTTCTCTTGTGTTACAAAAAGCTTTCTACTAAACAATTTACTTTTATTATCTTGCAATTTACTCATAGTTTTATTCTTGCAAAGTACTCCTAGTTTTATTCTTGCAAAGTAGTTCTAGCATTACACCTACAAAGTACTTCTAGTTTCATACTTGTTCTAGGTAAAGCGAACGTTAAGTGTGCGTAGAGTTGTATCGGTGGTCGATAGAACTTGAAGGGAATATTGATTCTACCTTTAGCTCCTCGTTGGGTTCGACACTATTATTTATCGAGAAAGGCTACAACTGATCCCCTATACTTGTGGGTTATCAAGACCTTTTTCTGGCGCCGTTGCCGGGGAGCAATAGCGTGGGGTTGATATTCTCGTGTGTGCTTGTTTGCTTTATCACTAAGTAGTTTTTATTTTCTACTCTAAGTTGTTTAATATCTTTAGCTATGCATATGTTACACGAAATACCAAAAAAATTAGTTGTACTTGCTACTCATGGAGATGGGGAACCTCCTAAAACCCTCGATGCTGGTTATGTGGAAAACATTAATTACTACTTTGATAATCCTGATAAATCTCCATTCAACTTGATAATGGGATATACTTTGGATCAACGGGAATACTTTAGGGATTATCGCTTGTCTCAAAAAGGGAAACTCTTATGGGATCAAATTGATTATTTGCATTGGTATGCTCGAAATTTATGCTTAAGATATGATTATACTTGTTGCTCTAAGATGAAGGCTCCACACCTTCCCTTTTCATGTAAATTTAATGATAATGAAACCTTGGCTTCTTATGCTAATGGTGTATATGATTACTATGACGTGGAACAAATAGAAGAATTTGTTGCTTTTAAGGGTGCTTATGAAATTGAATCTTTGTTTGAAAAGTATGAAAACTATGATGATGCTGTTTACAGATCTGAAAATTATGCTATACTAAAATATTGCTATGAGAATTATAAATACAATGCCTATATTGATGATTTTATTGAGAAAGTCTCCGCTGTTCAAGAAGAGACAAATATTTTGCAGGAACCTATGGAAGAAGAAATTGCTGAAACTGTGAGCTCATTAGATGAAAAAGATGACGAGGAGAGTGAAGACCAAAGGGAGGAAGAGCGGATTAGCTACCCGTGCCAACCTTCTAACAAGAGTAACTCTTCAACTCATACATTGTTTAATTTCCCTTCATGCTTATCGAAGGATGAATGCTATGATGATTGCTATGATCCCTTGGACTCGTTTGAAATATCCCTTTTTGATGAAATTGATGCTTGCTATGCTTGTGACCATGATGCCAATTTGAATGATGCTTATGGAGATGAACTTGCTATAGTTCCTTATGTTAAATATGAAATTGTTGCTATTGCACCTACACATGATAGTCCTATTATCTTTTTGAATTCTCCCAACTACACTATATCGGAGAAGTTTGTGCTTATTAAGGATTACATTGATGGGTTGCGTTTTACTACTACGCATGATGATTTTGATGAATATGCTATGCATGTGCTTGCTGCTCCTACTTGCAATTATTTTGAGAGAGGAACTACATCTCCACCTCTCTATGTTTCTAATACGATAAAATTGCAAGAAACTGTTTATGCTATGTATCGGCCTTTATTATGTGTGCATGAATTGTTCTTTTATGACATGCCGATGCATAGGAAGATGCAACTTGTGATCTGCGTTGGTTATTCCCCGAAGAGGAGGGGATGATGCAGTACAGTAGAGATAAGTATTTCCCTCAGTTATGAAACCAAGGTTATCAATCCAGTAGGAGAATCACACAACAACTCGTTCGCAGCATCTGCACACAAAATAACAAATCCTTGGACCCAACGCGAACAAGGGGTTGTCAATCCCTTGGCGGTTAATTACAAGATTAAATTGTATGGTGATAGATAGATAGATCGAACAAAAATACAAAATAAAATAAATAAAGTAAAATTGCAGCAAGGTATTTTTAGGGTTTTTAATATATGATATAGGTAGACCCGGGGGCCATAGTTTTCACTAGAGGCTTCTCTCTTGAAAATAGCATACGGTGGGTAGACAAATTACTGTTGGGCAATTGATAGAAAAGCAAATAATCATGACAATGTCCAAGGCAATGATCATATATATAGGCATCACGTCCGAGACAAGTAGACCGAAACGATTCTGCATCTACTACTATTACTCCACACATCGACCGCTATCTAGCATGCATCTAGAGTATTAAGTTCATAAAGAACGGAGTAACGCCTTAAGCAAGATGACATGATGTAGACAAAGTGAACTCATGCATGAATAAACCCCATCTTTTTACCCTTAATAGCAACGATACATACGTGTCATGTCCCCTTCTGTCACTGGGATTGAGCACCGCAAGATCGAACCCATTACAAAGCACCTCTCCCATTGCAAGATAAATCAATCTAGTTGGCCAAACAAAATCAATAGATCGGAGACAATTATGAAGCTATAACAATCATGCATAAAAGAGTTCAGAGAAAACTCAAATAATATTCATGGATAATCTGATCATAAACTCACAATTCATCGGATCCCAACAAACACACCGCAAAAAGTGATTACATCGGATAGAACTCCAAGAACACCGAGGAGAACATTGTATTGAAGATCAAAAAGAGAGAAGAATCCATCTAGCTACTAACTATGGACCCGAAGGTCTGTGGTAAACTACTCACGCATCATCGGAAGGGCAGCAAGGTTGATGTAGAGCCCCTCCGTGATCGAATCCCCCTCCGGCGGAGTGCCGGAAAAGGCCTCCAGATGGGATCTCTCGAGAACATAAACTTGCGGCGGCGGAAAAAGTATTTTGTGGACTCCTCTGTTGGTTTCCTGATTTTAGAGAATTTATAGAGGTGGAATTTGGTCAAACGGAGCAGAGGTGGGCCCACGAGGCACCAGGGCACGCCACCCCCCTGGGCGCGCCTAGGTGGCTCCTGGCCACCTCCTCTGGCTTCTGGCCCTCTCCCGAAGCTTCTAGTGTCTCTTATGTCCAGAAAAAAATCTCCAAAAAGTTTCATGGCATTTGGACTTCGTTTGGTACTGATATTCTGGAAAACCAAAAACAGGCAAAAAACAGCAACTGGCACTGGGCACTAAGTTAATAGGCTAGTCCCAAAAAATGATATATAATTGCTTGTAAGTGCATATAAAACATCCAAAATTGATACTATAATAGCATGGCACAATCAAAAATTATAGATACGTTGGAGACGTATCAATCATCCCCAAGCTTAATTCCTGCTCGTCCTCGAGTAGGTAAATGATAAAAACAAAATTTTTGATGTGGAATGCTACCTATCATATTCATCATATACTCTTTTCTTTTGTAGCATAGACATTTGGACTTGAATGATTCAAAGCAATAGTTTATAATTTGACATGAAGACATAAATACTCAAGCATACTAACAAGCAACCATGTCTTTCAAAATATCAAAGCTAAAGAAAGCTATCCCTAGCCCATTATGCTCAATCATTGATCCATTCATGAAACACACTCGATATTAGCTACACACAATGCACAAGTATGACAATAGTGCTCTCTAGTTGGTGCTTTGTAAGAGAAGATGGAGACTCAAAAAAATTGCATAAAAGTAAATAGATAGGCCCTTCGCAGAGGGAAGCAGAGATTTGCAGAGGTGCCAGAGCTCAAAGCTAAAATTAGAGAGATAAAAATATTTTGAGAGGCATGCTTTTCCTGTCAACGAAAACGACCGAGAATTCCCAATATCTTCCATGCTAGACACATTATAGGCGGTTCCCAAACAGAAAATAAAGTTTATTTCCTTTCCACCATTCTTTCACAATCCATGGCTAGCCGTATCCACGGGTGCCTTCCATACCAACACTTTGCAAGGAATTTATTATTATCATATTAATTTTTTTTGCATTTCGGGACAGGGCATCCCTATTACCTGCCACTCTCTCGTGCAATGACAAGTGAATAAACACTCATCGTGAGAATAACACACCTAGCATGGAAAATATTGGCCACCCCCTGCCGCTTCATGAGTGGTACCGGCACACAAAACGGAAAATTATTTTGAAAATTTAGAGTTGGCACATGCAAATTTACTTGGAACGGCAAGGAAATACCGCATATAGGTAGGTATGGTGGACTCATTTGGCACAACTTTGGGTTTAAGGAGTTGGATGCACAAGCAGTATTCCCGCTTAGTACAAATGAAGGCTAGCAAATAGATTGAGAAGCAACTAACCAAAAAGAAAAAACGGTCATAAACATGCATTGAACATAACTAACACCGAATAATGCACCATAAGTAGGATATAATTTCTTTGCATAACTATTGACTTTATGTGCATGCATAGGGAATCACAAACCTTAACACCAATATTCTTACTAAATCACAATTACTCACTAACATGGCTCACATATTATCATCTCCATATCGCCAAACTATTGCAAGGAATCAAACTTATCATATCCAATGATCTTTCATGAAAGTTTTTATTATATCCCTCTTGAATATTCATCACTTTGGGACCAAATTCATATCTTGTGCAAATTACCATTACTATTATCAACTCTCAAAAAGATATAATTGAAGCATGAGAGTGCAAATATTTCTTCAAAATTTAATCTTATCAACTCTCAAAATAATATAAGTGAAGCATGAGAGTTCAAATATTTCTTCAAAATATAGCCACCGCCGTGCTCAAAAATATTTAAGTGAAGCACTAGAGCAACTGCCTAGCTAGCTCAAATGATATAAGTGTAGCACATAGAGTATTCTAACAAATCATGATAAACGTGTGGCTCTCTCAAATAGGTGTGTCCAGCAAAGATTATTGTGACAAACTAAAAAGCAAACAAAGCAAAGACTCATATAATACAAGACGCTCCAAGCAAAACTCATGATATGTGACGAATAAAAATATAGCTCCAAGTAAAATTACCGATGGTTGGTAGAAGAAAGAGGGGATGCCTTCCGGGGCATCCTCAAGCTTAGTTGCTTTAGTCTTCCTTGAATATTACCTTGGGTGCCTTGGGAATCCCCAAGCTTAGGCTCTTGCCTCTCCTTATTCCTTCATCCATCGTGATCTCACCCAAAACTTGAAAATTTCAATCACACAAAACTCAACAAAACCTTCGTGAGATCCGTTAGTATAACAAACAAATCTTTAACTTTAGGTACTGTTGTAAATTGATTCATATTTAATATTGGCATAATTCTATTGTACTCCAACTTCTCCATGACTCATACCCCCTTATACGATCCATAGATTCATCAAAATAAGCAAACTATGCAACAAAAACAGAATCTGTCTAAAACAGAACAGTCTGTAAATATCTATTTAAAAGCTATACTTATGTAACTCCAAAAATTCTGAAAAATTAGTAAAACGTGTTAAATTCATATACCAATACTTTGTAAAAATTTCAGATTTTTCTGATGCTCCAGTACAGAATTAAAATTCCAGCACTGTACGCAAAACTTTCTGTTTTGCAAACAGCATCAATTATATTATCTTCCAAATCATCCCAAAGGCATTACTTGGCACAAACACTAATTAAAACATAAAAACACAATCATAACAGTAGCATAATTGTGTGCACACAACAAAATAGAAACAAAAAGCAAAAATTTATTTTATTCATTGGGTTGCCTCCCAACAAACGCTATTGTTTTATGCCCCTAGCTAGGCATAATGCATCGTTTCAAGTATTGTCATCTTTGGTTTCCAACTCCTCAATCACACATCCATATTTCCTAGGAGTTCTAGGATGCATATTTTTAATGATCATGCTCCTAGGCACAAAATCAGGAATTTTGTTCGTATGGATAGGTTCTTTTATCATATCTACAAAATTGGGGTGCACGCTAATCATTTTAAGATCCTCATTTCCCTTACTAGAAGTAGCACCATTGGTTTTAGGAACATTGTAGGATCGAAAGTATGTCTAGAGGGGGGTGATTAGACTACTTGACCAAATAAAAACCTAACCTTTTCCCAATTTTAGATGTAGGCAGATTTTAGCAAGTATACAAGTCAAGCATCACCCTACACATGCAATTCTAAGAGTGTAGCAGCGGAAAGTAAACAATCGCATATGTAAGTAAAGGGGGGATCGGAGATTTCAAACGCAATGAAGACACGGTGGTTTTTGGCATGGTTCCGATAGGTGGTGCTATCGTACGTCCACGTTGATGGAGACTTCAACCCACGAAGGGTAACGGCTGCGCGAGTCCACGGAGGGCTCCACCCACGAAGGGTCCA
The DNA here is from genome assembly GCA_039707655.1 of Elymus sibiricus. Lineage (NCBI taxonomy): Eukaryota > Viridiplantae > Streptophyta > Magnoliopsida > Poales > Poaceae > Elymus > Elymus sibiricus. The sequence continues at coordinate 112,793,082 of CM077670.1, forward strand.
CGAAGAAGCAACCTTGTCTATTCCACCATGGCTTACGTCCACGAAGGACTGGCCTCACTCGGGTAGATCTTCACGAAGTAGGAGATCTCCTTACCCTTACAAACTCCTTGGTTCAACTCCACATCATGTCGGAGGCTCCCAAGTGACACCTAACCAATCTAGGAGACACCACTCTCCAAAAGGTAATAGACGGTGTGCTGTTGATGAACTCCTTGCTTTTGTGCTTCAAATGATAGTCTCCCCAACACTCAAACAACTCCTCACAGATTTAGCTATGGTGGAAGAAGGATTTGAGTGGAAAGCAACTTGGGAAAAGCTAGAAATCAAGGTTCAAATGGTTGGATTGGAATATCTTGATCTCAACACATGAGTAGGTGGTTCTCTCTTAGAAAATGTATGGTGGAGGTGTAGGCATGTTCTGATGGCTCTCCTTACTTAGAAGGAAGTGGTGGAGGGGTATATATAGCCTCCACACAAGATCCAACCGTTACACACTTTTGACCCAACTCGGTGGCACCGATCAGAAATCTCGGTGGCACCAAATATAAAAGATATGAACATTAGGAATCTCGGCAGGACCGACTGGAACAACTCGGATGGACCGATGTGCAATGGTTAGGGCAAACCTCGTCTCGGTGGCACCGATTGCATCAACTCGGTAGGACCGAAGTGAAGCAATAAGGCAACGGAGAGTTGGCAAGCCATCTCGGTGAGACCGATTTGCAAACCTCGGTGGGACCGAAGTAAGTGCAAACGATCACAGAGAGTTGGCAAGGCCATCTCGGTGAGACTGAGATCCATATCGGTGGATCCGACTTGTTAGGGTTTTGGCAGTGGCTACGTGATACGTCTCCAACGTATCTATAATTTATGAAGTATTCATGCCATGTTTATAACAACTCTATATGGTTTTGGTATGATTTGATTAGAACTAACCCGGACTGACGCTATTTTCAGCAGAATTGCCATGGTGTTGTTTTTTGTGCAGAAATAAAAGTTCGTGGAATTGGATGAAAGTTTTTGGAGATTTTTTATGGAATAAATAAATAATACTGGAACCAAGACCCACTGGAGGGGGGACCACCTAGTGCCCACGAGGCACCAGGGCACGCCACCCCCCCAGGCGCGCCCTGGTACCTCGTGGGGCCCACATGGCTCCGTCTGACCTGATTCCAATGCTGAAAAATCCTATATATTCAGAAACCCCCGAAAGTTAACCTAGATGAGTTTTTACGCCGCCACAAGCCTCTGTACCTCCACGATCTCATCTACAGCCCTTTTCCGGCACCCTGCCGGAGGGGGGAAAGCATCACCGGTGGCCATCTTAATCATCCCGGCAGTCTCCATGACGAGGAGGAAGTAGTTCACCCTCGGGGCTGAGGGTTTGTACCAGTAGCTATGTGTTTTATCTCTCTCTCTCTCTCTCTCTCTCTCTCTCTCTCTCGTGTTCTTGATTTGGCACGATCTTGATGTATCGCAAGCTTTGTTAATATAGTTGGATCATATGGTGTTTCTTCCCTCTCTATCCTTGTTGTGATGAATCGAATTTTTCCCTTTGAGGTTTCATTATTATCGGATTGAATATTTCAGATTTGAGAACACTTGATGTATGTCTTGCATATGAATACCCGTGGTGACAATGGGGTATTATATTGATTCACTTGATATATGTTTTGGCACTCAATTCGCGGATTCCCGTGGTGACATTGGGGTAATCTATGCATAGGGGTTGATGCACGTTTTCATTATCTTTTCTCCGATAGAAACTTTGGGGTGCTCCTTGGAGTTCTTTGTGTGGATTGAATATTATGATTATGAAGTTGTTTGATGCATATCGTATAATCAACTCATGGATACTTGTGGTGACATTGGAGTATCTAGGTGACATTAGAGTTGGTTGATGTGTATCATATGGTGTTATTTTAGTACGAACTCTAGGGCTGTTTGTGACACTTATAGGAATAGCTCAATAGATCGATCAGAAATGATAACTTTGAGGTGGTTTCATACCCTACAAACAATTTCTATCTTATGTTCTCCGCTAATAGAAACTTGGGAGTGATTCTTTATCGCACGTTGAGGGATGATTATATGATCCAATTATATTAGCATTGTTGAGAGATTGCACTAGCGAAAGTATGAACCCTAGGCCTTGTTTCTAAGCATTGCAATACCGTTTGTGCTCACTTTTGTTACTTGCTACCTTGCTGTTTTTATATTTTCAGATTACAAAAACCTATATCTACTATCCATACTACACTTTTATCACCATCTCTTCGCCGAACTAGTGCACCTATACAATTTACCATTGTATTGGGTGTGTTGGGGACACAAGAGATTTCTTGTATTTGGTTGCAGGGTTGTTTGAGAGATACCATCTTCAACCTATGCCTCCCACGGATTGATAAACCTTAGGTCATCCACTTGAGGGAAAATTGCTACTATCCTACAAAACTCTGCGCTTGGAGGCCCAACACGAGTCTACAACAATAAGTTGTGTAGTAGACATCAAGCTCTTTTCTGGCGCCGTTGCCGGGGAGGTGAGTGCTTGAAGGTATATATTTAGATCTTGCAATTGAATCTTTTAGTTTCTTGTTTTATCACTAGTTTGGTTTATAAAAGAAAACTACAAAAAAATGGAATTGAGGTTGCCTCATATTATTCGTCTTTATAATGTTTTCCTTGAAAATGATGGAGCGGAAAATTATGCTCAATTGATAGAAGAAGAATTCAATAAAATGTTTGGCATAGAATCTTTGAATGATGAGCATGATTGCAACGTTGCTAGTATGAATTCTTTGAATATCCATGATGCTAGTGATATGAAAAGCCATAAGCTTGGGGATGCTATGTTTGATGAATATGATATTTTTAGCCCCCCAAGTTTTGATGAGAACATTTATTATGATGAAAGTATGCCTCCTATTTATGATGATTATTGTGATGACATGTATGCTATAAAGAATAATGATGACTATGAAAATTTTCATCATGATTTTAATTTTCAATTGGTTTATACCAATCAAGTATCTCATGATAGTTATTTTGTTGAGTTTGCTCCCACTATTATGAATGAGAAGAAAATTGCTTATGTGGAGAGTTGTAAAATTTCTATGCTTGTGGATCATGAAAAGAATGCTTTATGTGATAGCTATATTGTTGAATTCATTCATGATGCTACTGAAAATTATTATGAGAGAGGATCATATGCTTGTAGGTGTTGCAATAATATCAAGTTTCCTCTCTATGTGTTGAAAGTTTTGAAGCTATACTTGTTTTGCCTTCCTATGCTAGTTGATTCTTGCTCCCATAAAATATTTGCTCACAAAATCCCTATGCATAGGAAGTGGGTTAGGCTTAAATGTGCTAGTCATATGCTTCATGATGCTCTCATTGTGTTTCAATTCTTCAACTTTTATGTGAGCATCATTGAAATCATCATGCCTAGCTAAAAAGGCATTAAAGAAAAGCGCTTGTTGGGAGACAACCCAACACTTATACCTACTGTTTTTGTGTATTCACATGATTAAGCTACTGTAGTAATCATGTTTTATATGTTTTCTTTCAATAATGTGCCAAGTAAAGCCTTTGGGATAGTGTGGATGCTTGTTGATTTGATTCTGTGCAAAAACATAAACTTTTGCGTCTAGTGCTGGAATTTCTATTCTGTACTGGCATGTGAAAAATTTCTGAAATTTTTACACAGTATTGGGTTACAAATTTTTACGTTGTCCTAATTTTTCAGAATTTTTGGAGGTACATAAGTATGGTTTTTAAATCGCTCACTACATGTTGTTCTGTTTTTGACAGATTCTGTTTTCGATTCATAGTTTGCTTGTTTTAGTGTTTCCATAGCTTATATTGAGTAATATAAATTGTGGAAATGCTAGAATACAGTAGGAATTATGTGAGAACAATTATGAATCTTGTCTTGACAGTACCTAAGTGGATGATTTATTTTTATCATACTAACCTATCTCACAAGTTCCGTTAAGTTTTTTGTGATTGAAGTTTTCAAGTTTTGGGTGAGATATCGATATGAGGAGAATAAGGAGTGGCAGGACCCTAAGCTTGGGGATGCCCAAGGCACCCCAAGGTAATATTCAAGGAAGACTCAAGCGTCTAAGCTTGGGGATGCCCTGGAAGGCATCCCCTCTTTCGTCTTCAACACTATCGGTAACCTCACTCGGAGCTATATTTTTATTCGTCACATAATATGAGTTTTGCTTGGAGCATCATTTTCTTTTGTTGAGATTTGCTTACTGTTATCAATAATCATGTTTTGTGTCTTTTAGTTCAATAAAATGCCAATTATAGCCTTTACCATGCTCAGTTTGCAAGTTCATGTGTTGCTGTTTGAAAACAGAAAGTTTTCTGTTATGTCCAGAATATTCCTGAATAGTAAGAACATGATAAAAATCTGAAATTTTTATAAAGTAAGCATGCATGAGTTCTCTGTCATGTGGTAATTTTTCAGAATTTTTGGTGTTTGGGAAGTATGGATTCTTATTCACCCTTACAGACTTTTCTGTTTTGGCAGATTGCTGTTATAGTTGCATTGTTTGCATATGTTTGCTTGTTTAATGTTTCTATTTGTGGATAGGAGTATTAAATATGCAGAGGCATTTAGTATGCAATGTTTAATTATAATTTTAGTGATTTGCTACAGTAGAGAATGTTAAGGTTTTGAGTTGATTTATACTAACTTATCTCACGAGTTCTTGTTGAGTTTTGTGTGGATGAAGTTTTTACGATTTAGGGAAGCCATGTGATGTCTACTACACAACTTGTTCTTGTAGACTCGTGTTGGGCCTCCAAGCGCAGAGGTTTGTAGGACAGTAGCAATTTTCCTCAAGTGAATGACCTAAGGTTTATCAATCCGTGGGAGGCGTAGGTTGAAGATGGTATCTCTCAAGCAACCCTGCAACCAAATACAAGAAATCTCTTGTGTCCCCAACACACCCAATACAATGGTAAATTGTATAGGTGCACTAGTTCGGCGAAGAGATGATGATAAAAGTGTAGTATGGATAGTAGATATAGGTTTTTGTAATCTGAAAATATAAAAACAGCAAGGTAGCAAAAAGTAAACGGGCATAAAAACGGTATTGCAATGCTTAAAAACAAGGCCTAGGGTTCATACTTTCACTAGTGCGATCTCCCAACATTGTTGACATAGTTGAATCATATGTAAATCCCTCATGTGCGACAAAGAGTTCACTCCAAAGTCACAAATAGCAGAGAACAAACGAAGAAATTGTTGTAGGGTACGAAATCACCTCAAAGTTATCCTTCCCGATCAATCTTATGAGCCATCCCCATTAATTGTCACGAACAGCCCTAGAGTTCGTACTAGAATAACACCTTAAGATACACATCAACCAAAACCCTAATGTCACCTAGGCACTCCAATGTCACCACGAGTACTCACGGGTTTGATTATACGATATGCATCACACAATCTCAGATTCATCTATTCAAACCAAAACAAAGAACTTCAAAGAGTGCCCCGAAGTTTCTACCGGAAAGTCAAGATGAAAACGTGTGCCAACCCTTATGCATAAATCCCCAAGGTCACGGAACCCGCAAGTTGATCACCAAAACATACATCAAGTGACTCAAGTGAATATCCCATTGTCACCACAGATATCCATATGCAAGACATACATCAAGTGTTCTCAAATCCTTAAAGACTCAATCCGATAAGAAAACTTCAAAGGGAAAACTCAATTCATCACAAGAAGATAGAGAGGGGAAAACTCCATATGATTCATCTATATCAACAAAGCTCGCGATACATCAAGATCGTGCCATCTCAAGAACACGAGAGAGAGATCAAACACATAGCTACTGGTACAAACCCTCAGCCCCGAGGGTGAACTACTCCCTCCTCATCATGGAGACCGCCGGTATGATGAAGATGGCCTCTGGTGATGATTCCCCCCTCCAGCAGGGTGCCGGAAAAGGGCTATAGATGGGATCTCTCTGGTACAGAGGCTTGCGGTGGCGTAAAAACTCATCTAGGTTAACTTTCGAGGGTTTCTGAATATATATGATTTTTTGGCGTTGGAATCATGCGAAGAAGGGCCACAGGGGGCCCACGAGGCACCAGGGCGCGCTTGGGGGGTGGCGTGCCCTGGTGGCTCGTGGAGCCCCTGTGGGTCTTCTAGCCTCCTCCCGAAGCTTCTAGTGTTTATCTTGGCCAATAAAAAATCTCCAAAAAATTTCGTGGCATTTGGACTTCGTTTGGTATTGATTTTCTGTAAAACAGAAACAGGGCAGAAAACAGCAACTGGCACTGGGCACTAGGTCAATATGTTAGTCCATGAAAATCATATAAAAGTCATATAAAAGTGCACCAAAATCATACAAAACTATAATAAACATGGCATGAATTCTTCATAAATTATAGATACGTTGGAGACGTATCAGCATCCCCAAGCTTAATTCCTGCTCGTTCTCGAGTAGGTAAATGATAAAAGAAATAATTTATGAAGTGTGAATGCTAGCATAGTGCATAAATTTGATCAATGATAATTTCAATCACTTTTCCTAGCATCATAACAGCAACTTTTTCTCATAAAAGTCAACATGATAAAGTAGCAATTAAAAACAGAAATTTTGATGTGGAATGCTACCTATCATAATCATCATATAATCTTTTCTTTTTTTGCATGGACATTGGACTTGAATGATTCAAAGCAAGATCATTATTATATCAGCAATATTCATTATCATAAAAATTCTCATGAGCAAGTAACCATTCATCACAACAATGAAGTATAAGGCATAAACTTTCTTGGAAACTAACAAACTATTCTAGTCAACATTGCAATTGCAATTCATCATATTTTCAGGAAGGGTCTCATGTAGGAGCTTTTTAGCAAGTCCACATACTCAACCATCATTTAGTCTTCTATGATTGCTAACACTCACGACATATATATGGCGCAAAAGTTTCAGCCAGACACATAGAAAGATAGGGGCTTGTGATTTCGCCTCCCAACTTATTCACCTCAAGGGTGATGTCAACAATAATAACTCATGATCACCCATATCCAACTGGATATATGTGCCTAGATCTTTCCCCACCACATGATGCTTGCAAAAGAGAAAAATAAAAAAGGAAGTAGAGGAGAACACTATTGACTCTTGCATAAAAAAATACATAAAAGTAAATGCATAAAAGTAAAAGATAGGCCCTTCGCAGAGGGAAGCAGAGGTTGTCATGCGCTTTTTATTTTTGGTTGCACAAGCCCTTAATGCAAAAGAACGTCACGTTATATTGCCCCTTGTGATAGCAACCTTTATTATGCAGTATGTCGCTTTTATTTCTTTACCATCACAAGTTCGTACAACGCTTATTTCCCTTACAATAAAAGATCATACATATTTTAGGAGCAATTTTTATTGCTTTTTGCACCGATGACAACTTACTTGAAGGATCTTATTCAATCCATAGGTAGGTATGGTGGACACTCATGGGAAGAAACTGGGTTTAAGGGTTTTGGATGCACAAGTAGTATCTCTACTTGGTGCGGATTTTTGGCTAGCAAAGATATTGGGCAAGCACCACATGTTGGAGGATCTATAACAATATAACTTCTATGTGAATATGAACAAACATAATTCATTACGTTGTCTTCCTTGTCCAACGTCAATACTTTGACATAAAATACTTAATGGGGGCTCACAATCATAAAAGATGTCCAAGATAGTATATTTGCATGTGAATCTTCTCTTCCCTTATTAACTTTTTCATGAATTGCATCATTGACTAATGCTATGCTTGTTAACCTCCAATAAATTTTACCACTTATACTTTATATGTAATGTCATTACTTTCCATAAGATTAGCATATGATCTCTTTCATTATTTTCATTGCAAGGAATCACACTTATCATATCCAATGATCTATATGAAAGTTTTTATTATATCCCTCTCAAATATTCATCATCTTGGGACCAAATTCATATCTTGTGCAAATTACCATTACTATTATTAACTCTCAAAAAGATATAAGTGAAGCATGAGAATTAATGACAAACTACTCCAAAATATATAAGCGAAGATCAATGAGTAGTGAAACAATTAAGTAGCTATGTGAGGACTCTCTCTCATTTAAAAAGTTTCAGATCTTGATATTTTATTCAAACAGCAAGCAAAACAAAGACACAACCAAGTATAGCACACATTATGTGAACGAGTAAAAACTTGGGTTCAATCGAGACTAACCGATAGTTGATGAAGAAAAAGTGATGGGATGCCTACCGGGGCATTCCCAAGCTTGAATGCTTGATACTTCTTGGAATATTAACTGTGGGAGCCTTGGGCATCCCCAAGCTTGAACTCTTGTGTCTCGTTAATTCTTCTCATATACTAGTTTCCCTAAGTTTTAAAAACTTCATCCACACAAAACTTGACAAGAACTTGTGAGATATGTTAGTATAAATCTACTCAAAACCTTGACATTCTCTGCTATATAAAATCACTAAAATTATAATTAAACATTTAATACTAAATTCCTCTGCATATTTAATACTCCTATCCTCAAATAGAATCATTAAACAAGCCAACATATGCAAACAATGCAAACATAACAGCAATCTGCCTAAATAGGACAGTCTGTAAAGGATAATTAAGAATACATACTTAGATACTTCAAAAAATTCTGAAAATTTACCACAATGGAAATATTTTATCAAAGTTGACTGTATAAAAATTTCAAGATTTTATCACATTCTGACATTTCTAGGCAATTTAATCAATAGCAGCAAACTTTCTGTTTTGAAACAGCAACTCATGAATTTGCAAAATAAGCATGGTAAAGGCTATACTTGACATTTTTATTGAAATTAAAGATACAAAACATGATTATTGATAGCAGCAAACAAATATCAACAGAAGAAAATGACGCTCCAAGCAAAACTCATATTATGTGACGAATAAAAATATAGCTCCAAGTGAGGTTACCGATAATGTTGAAGACGAAAGAGGGGATGCCTTCCGGGGAATCCCCAAGCTTAGTTGCTTTGGTCTTCCATGAATATTACCTTGGGATGCCATGGGCATCCCCAATCTTAGGGTCTTGCCGCTCCTTATTCTCCTCATATCGATATCTCACCCAAAACTTGAAAATTTCAATCACACAAAACTTAACGGAACTTCGTGAGAACGGTTAGTATGATAAAGAATAAACCATCACTTAGGTTCTGTCCAAGACAAGATTCACAATTGTTCCCATATAATTCATACTGTATTCTGTCATTTCCACAATTTATATCTCATAATATAAGCTATGGAAACATTAAAACAAGCAAACTATGCATTGAAAACAGAATCTGTCAAAAACAGAACAGTCTGTAATGATCTGAGCAACTACCATACTTCTGGAACTCTAAAAATTCTGAAAAATTAGGACAACGTAGAATTTTTGCATGTAAATACTGTGTAAAAATTTCAGAATTTTTTGACGCTCCAGTAAAATCTGGGAAATTAAACACTGGAGGCAAAAGTTTCTGTTTTTGCACAGAATTGAATCAACAAGTATCCACACTATCCCAAAGGCTTTACTTGGCACATTATTGAAAGAAAACATATAAAACATGATTAATACAGTATCTTAATCATGTGAACACACTAAAACAGAAAGGATACATATTGGGTTGCCTCCCAACAAGCGCTTTTCTTTAAAGCCTTTTAGCTAGGCATGATGATTTCAATGATGCTCGCATAAAAGTAAAGAATTGAAACATGAAGAGAGCATCATGAAGCATATGACTAGAACATTTAAGCCTAACCCACTTCCTATGCATAGGGATTTTGTGAGCAAATAGTTTATGGGAGCAAGAATCAACTAGCATAGGAAGGCAAAACAAGCATGACTTCAAAACTTTCAACACATAGAGAGGAAACTTGATATTATTAAAATATGTAGAAGCATATATTCCTCTCTCAAAATAATTTTCAGTAGCATCATGAAGAAATTCAACAATATATCCATCACACAAAGCATTCTTGTCATGATACATAAGCATAGAGATCTTACTACTCTCCACATAAGCAATTTTCTTCTCATTCATAATACTGGGAGCAAACTCAACAAAATAATTATCATGAGATACTTGATTGGCATAATCAAATTGAACATTAAAATCATGATGACAAGTTTCATGGTTATCATTATTCTTTATAGCATACAAGTCATCACAATAATCATCATAGATAGCAACTTCGTTGTCATAATCAATTGAAACCTCTTTCAAAATAGTGGAATCATCATTAAATAAATTTATGGCCTCTACAAATCCACTTTCATCATTATAATCATCATAAATAGGAGGGATGCAATCATCATAACAAATTTGCACATCAAAACTAGCGGAACTAAAAATATCATCTTCGTCAAACATAGCATCCCCAAGCTTATGGTTTTGCACATAATTAGCACCATGGATATTCAAAGAATTCATACTAGCAACATTGCAATCATGCTCATCATTCAAATATTTTATGCCAAACATTTTATTGAATTCTTCTTCTATCAATTGAGCACAATTTTCCTTTCCATCATTTTCTCGAAAGACATTATAAAGATGAATAATATGAGGCAACCTCAATTCCATTTTTTTGTAGTTTTCTTTTATAAACCAAACTAGTGATAAACAAGAAACTAAAAGATTCGATTGCAAGATCTAAAGATATACCTTCAAGCACTCACCTCCCTGGCAACGGCGCCAAAAAAGAGCTTGATGTCTACTACACAACTTGTTCTTGTAGACTCGTGTTGGGCCTCCAAGCGCAGAGGTTTGTAGGACAGTAGCAATTTTCCCTCAAGTGGATGACCTAAGGTTTATCAATCCGTGGGAGACGTAGGTTGAAGATGGTATCTCTCAAGCAATCCTGCAACCAAATACAAGAAATCTCTTGTGTCCCCAACACACCCAATACAATGGTAAATTGTATAGGTGCACTAGTTCGGTGAAGAGATGATGATAAAAGTGTAGTATGGATAGTAGATATAGGTTTTTGTAATCTGAAAATATAAAAACAGCAAGGTAGAAAAAAGTAAACAGGCATAAAAACGGTATTGCAATGCTTAAAAACAAGGCCTATGGTTCATACTTTCACTAGTGCGATCTCCCAACATTGTTGACATAGTTGAATCATATGTAAATCCCTCATGTGCGACAAAGAGTTCACTCCAAAGTCACAAATAGCGGAGAACAAACGAAGAAATTGTTGTAGGGTATGAAACCACCTCAAAGTTATCCTTCCTGATCAATCTTATGAGCCATCCCCATTAATTATCACGAACAGCCCTAGAGTTCGTACTAGAATAACACCTTAAGATACACATCAACCAAAACCCTAATGTCACCTAGGCACTCCAATGTCACCACGAATACCCACGGGTTTGATTATACGATATGCATCACACAATCTCAGATTCATCTATTCAAACCAACACAAAGAACTTCAAAGAGTGCCCCAAAGTTTCTACCGGAAAGTCAAGACAAAAACGTGTGCCAACCCTTATGCATAAATCCCCAAGGTCACGGAACCCGCAAGTTGATCACCAAAACATACATCAAGTGACTCAAGTGAATATCCCATTGTCACCACAGATATCCATATGCAAGACATACATCAAGTGTTCTCAAATCCTTAAAGACTCAATCCGATAAGAAAACTTCAAAGGGAAAACTCAATTCATCACAAGAAGATAGAGAGGGGAAAACTCCATATGATTCATCTATATCAACAAAGCTCGCGATACATCAAGATCGTGCCATCTCAAGAACACGAGAGAGAGAGATCAAACACATAGCTACTGGTACAAACCCTCAGCCTCGAGGGTGAACTACTCCCTCCTCGTCATGGAGACCGCCGGGATGATGAAGATAGCCTCTGGTGATGATTCCCCCCTCCGGCAGGGTGCCGGAAAAGGGCTGTAGATGGGATCTCTCTGGTACAGAGGCTTGCGGCGGTGTAAAAACTCATCTAGGTTAACTTTTTGGGGTTTCTGAATATATATGATTTTTTTGGCGTTGGAATCACGCGAAGAAGGGCCACAGGGGGCCCACGAGGCACCAGGGCGCACCTAGGCGGGTGGCACACCCTGGTGGCTCGTGGAGCCCCTGTGGGTCTTCTGGCCTCCTCCCGAAGCTTCTAGTGTTTATCTTGGCCAATAAAAAATCTCCAAAAAGTTTCATGGCATTTGGACTTCGTTTGGTATTGATTTTCTGTAAAACAAAAACAGGGCAGAAAACAGCAACTGGCACTGGGCACTAGGTCAATATGTTAGTCCATGAAAATCATATAAAAGTCATATAAAAGTGCACCAAAATCATACAAAACTATAATAAACATGGCATGAATACTTCATAAATTATAGATACGTTGGAGACGTATCACCATGATATGAGAGGAATTAAGGAGACATAAGAGCTCAAGCTTGGGGATGCCCAAGGCATCCCAAATTAATATCTCAAGAAGTCTCAAGCATCTAAGCTTGGGGATGCCCCGGTAGGCATCCCACCATTCTTCATCAACAACTATCGGTCAGTTTTGGTTGAGCCTAAGTTTTTGCTTCTTCACATGATATGTGCTATCCTTGGAATGTCATTTTATTTTGTTTTCTTTGCTGTTTGAATAAAATACTTAAGATCTGAAATTTTTAAATGAGAGCGAGTCCTCACATAGCTACCTATTTACTTAACTACTCATTTGATCTTCACTTATATCTTTTTGGAGTAGTTTGTCATTTACTCTTGTGCTTCACTTATATCCTATGAGTAAATTGTGAAAGAATTGAATATCATAAAGTTGAAATTTTATATACTTCATATGCTTGTCCCATGGGGAGTAGTGACTTCACATACAAGAAGTATAAGTGGTAAAATTTATTGAAAGTTAACAAACATAGCATTGGTCACTTGAACAATTCATGAAAGAATTTTGAAGGAAGAGAAATTTCACATATAAATATACTATCTTGGACATCTTCTACGATTGTGAGCCCCCATTAATTATTTTCAAGCTTGATCAAGTAGTTGACGTTGGACAAGGAAGACAATGTAATGAGTTATGTTTGTTTATATTCACATAGAAGTTATATTGTCATGGATCCTCTAACATGTGGTGCTTGCTTAGGATCTTTTGCTAGCCAAAAATTCGTACTAAGTAGAGATGCTACTTGTGCATCCAAAAACCCTTAAACCCAGTTTCTTGCCATGAGTGTCCACCATACCTACCTATGGATTGAATAAGATCCTTCAAGTAAGTTGTCATTGGTGCAAAAAGCAATAAAAATTGCTCCTAAAATATGTATGATCTTTTATTACAAGGGAAAATAAGTGTTGTATGAACTTGTGATGGTAAAGAAATAAAAGCGACAGACTGCATAATAAAGGTTGCTATCACAAGGGGAAATATAACGTGACGTTCCTTTGCATTAAGGGCTTGTGCATCCAACAACAAAAAGCGCATGACAACCTCTGCTTCCCTCTGCGAAGGGCCTATCTTTTACTTTTCTGTATTTACTTTTATGCAAGAGTCAATATTATTTCTTCTCGTTTCAACCTCAATTATTCTCTAGTTGGCAAGCATCATGTGGTAGGGAATGATCCAGGCACATATATCCAGTTGAATATAGGTGATCATGAGTTATTATTGTTGACATTATCCATGAGATAAATAAGTTGGGAGGCAAAACATTAAGCCCCTATCTTCCTATGTGTTTGACTGAAACGGTTTGTTCTAAAAATATGCTTTGAGTGTCAGCAATCATGGAAGACTAAATGATAGTTGAGTATGTGGAATTTGCTAGATCAAAGCTCTTACATAGACCCTTCCTGAAAATACGATGAATTGCAATTGTTTGATGACTGAGAACATAGTTTGTTAGTTTTCAAGAAAGTTTATGGCCTATACTTTAAACATGTGAATAGCTTGCTACTTGATCATGAGAAGTTTTATGAGATGAGCTACTTATTATGATATATATTGATGCTAGAAAAAGTGATTGAAATTATTATTGATCAAACTTATGCATTATGCTAGCATTCACACTTCATAAATTATTTCTTCTTAGGGACTTTTACATTTCTGCCCTTAACTTGAACCCACTACTCAGATTTACCCCTAATTTCAAAGTGTGCTCAAATTTGCCCCTCTGTCGTTAAGTCACCTTATAGAAATGCCCTTCCATACAGTTTCCGTCCAGTCAAAGGCCTTTGACCGCCAGAGGCCTCTGTGTACTGTAGTAGACGGAAAGTGCTACAGTACTGGACGGAAACTATACGGAAGGGCATTTCTATAAGGTGACTTAACGGCAGAGGGGCAAATTTGAGCACACTTTGAAATTAGGGGCAAATCTGAGTAGTGGGTTCGAGTTAGGGGCACAGATGTAATTGTCCCTTTCTTTTATCATTTACCTACTCGACGACGAGCAGGAATTAAGCATGGGGATGCTGATACGTCTCCAACGTATCTATAATTTATGAAGTATCCATGCCATGTTTATAACAATTCTATATGGTTTTGGTATGATTTGATTAGAACTAACCCGGACTGACGTTGTTTTCAGCAGAATTGCCATGGTGTTGTTTTTTGTGCAGAAATAAAAGTTCTTGGAATTGGATGAAACTTTTTGGAGATTTTTTATGGAATAAATAAAAAATACTGGAACCAAGACCCACTGGAGGGGGGCCACCCAGTGCCCACGAGGCACCAGGGCGCGCCACCCCCCCCCCCCCAGGCGCGCCCTGGTACCTCATGGGGCCCACGTGGCTCCGTCTGACCTGATTCCAATGCTGAAAAATCCTATATATTCAGAAACCCCCGAAAGTTAACCTAGATGAGTTTTTACGCCACCACAAGCCTCTGTACCTCCACGATCTCATCTACAGCCCTTTTTCGGCACCCTGCCGGAGGGGGGAAAGCATCACCGGAGGCCATCTTCATCATCCCGGCGGTCTCCATGACGAGCAGGGAGTAGTTCACCCTCGGGGCTGAGAGTTTGTACCAGTAGCTATGTGTTTTATCTCTCTCTCTCGAGTTCTTGATTTGGCACGATCTTGATGTATCGCGTGCTTTGTTAATATAGTTGGATCATATGGTGTTTCTTCCCTCTCTATCCTTGTTGTGATGAATCGAATCTTTTCCCTTTGAGGTTTCGTTATTGTCGGATTGAATATTTCAGATTTGAGAACAGTTGATGTATGTCTTCCATATGAATACCCGTGGTGACAATGGGGTATTATATTGATTCACTTGATATATGTTTTGGCACTCAATTTGCGGATTCCCGTGGTGACATTGGGGTAATCTATGCATAGGGGTTGATGCACGTTTTCATTATCTTTTCTCCGATAGAAACTTTGGGGTGCTCCTTGGAGTTCTTTGTGTGGATTGAATATTATGATTATGAAGTTGTTTGATGCATATCGTATAATCAACTCATGGATACTTGTGGTGACATTGGAGTATCTAGGTGACATTAGAGTTGGTTGATGTGTATCATATGGTGTTATTTTAGTACGAACTCTAGGGCTGTTTGTGACACTTATAGAAATAGCTCAATAGATCGATCGGAAAGGATAACTTTGAGGTGGTTTCTTACCCTACAAACAATTTCTATCTTATGTTCTCTGCTAATAGAAACTTGGGAGTGATTCTTTATCGCACGTTGAGGGATGATTATATGATCCAATTATATTAGCATTGTTGAGAGATTGCACTAGCGAAAGTATGAACCCTAGGCCTTGTTTCTAAGCATTGCAATACCGTTTGTGCTCACTTTTGTTACTTGCTACCTTGCTGTTTTTATATTTTCAGATTACAAAAACCTATATCTACTATCCATACTACACTTTTATCACCATCTCTTCCCCGAACTAGTGCACCTATACAATTTACCATTGTATTGGGTGTGTTGGGGACACAAGAGATTTCTTGTATTTGGTTGCATGGTTGTTTGAGAGATACCATCTTCAACCTATGCCTCCCACGGATTGATAAACCTTAGGTCATCCACTTGAGGGAAAATTGCTACTGTCCTACAAAACTCTGCGCTTGGAGGCCCAACACGAGTCTACAAGAATAAGTTGTGTAGTAGACATCACTAAGTCCAGATGAACTCGGTGGCTCCGGATAGGAAATTTTGGTGGGGTCGAATTGGAATGTAGGTTTTGGACATATTTGGATGGAGAAAGTGGTTGAGGGTTTTGGAGTACTGTCACTAAGCACTTGAGCAAAAGAACGATTAGGCAACACCTCATCCCCTTTTAATAGTATTGGCTTTCCTATGGACTCAATGTGATCTTGGATCACTAAACCAAAAATGTAGAGTCTTGAGCTTTTGCCAATCCATGTCCTTAGCATTTTGAGGGTTCCACATCTCTAGTCCTTGCCATGCCAATCATTGAACTTCCTAAAATCTTTAACTTGAATGGACATTAGTTCAATGAGATATATGTTGTTATGAATTACCAAAACCACCAAGGGAGCAAATGTGCTTTCAATCTCCCCCTTTTTGGTAATTGATGACAACATATAGATCAAAGCTTCGACAAATGATTAAATGAATGGAATGCATCGTCGCTTTGAAAAGTATGTGATAAGCAAGAGCTCCCCCTAAAGTTGTGCATTATTAATAATTTGCGTTTGAATGCAAATGCACAATCGATTAGGATCATGGGTCACTCTTCCATGTCACATATGACTTGGTGGAGCGCGCAAGATGATATGAGTGGAATAGTAGGCACGCATCACCAAAACACAAGTGAATGATCATAGAAATATAATGATAAGGATAAGCATTAAGCATCACATAAAGCATGGTATGATCAATCACACACGTAGTGTCTCACAGACATAACGATCAAAATATCTCACACACATAGTATCAAGAACACACATCAAACCAAAGTAGCATAAAGCAAATAGTAGTAAAAACTCGAGAAAAACCAACGAGCAAAACACTCTCTCTCGAAGCCTATGATCTATACAAATTCTCCCCCTTTGGCAACAAGTACCAAAAAGTTCGAATAGGTATAGGACTATGCGGCTCTCTAGGCACGATCCTTGGACGCTCCTGAAGGTGATCTCCGGCTGGCAGCTCCGGTGTGAGTAGACGGCGTTGAGAGAAGTGCATCCGCGAAGGCTTCAACTGATGTCTGCTGGGCTGGTGGAGTAGAGACCGGTGGTGGCACTGTAGCAGCAGCAGCAAGTGCAGAGACTGTGGTTCTCAGATCCGCAATCGGCACTGTAGCAGACCTGGCTGCCCTAGGCACTGTCTGGAATCTCTCTGTAGTCGGTCTGTCATCTCCACTATCATCTGAAGAGGCCCTGGCTGCATCAACGTCATCCTTCAGCTTCTCCACTATGGTCTGAACCTCTGTGATCTTTACATCAAGATCATGAATCTTAGTCTCGACTATCCGCTCTAAGCTAGCCTGGTTCTGGGTGAGGTTGGCCAGACTTCGCTCAATCCTCAGGGTGGCTTCCAGCAGATAAGTCATGTGGTCATTGATACGTCCATTTTGCATCATGTTTTAGTACTGTTATTTATAGTGTTTTTAATCAATATAACACTTTGTGGAGCTATTCTAATGCCTTTTTGTTGGTGCAATACTTGCCCTCTTGTGTTTTGGAGATTGTTGACAGAAACATGCATGGACTGATTTGTTTGCTAGTGCACACAGAAAGAAATAGTCCATGCAGTGCCGAAGAGAATGCTGTCTCAGATGTACAATTCGAGGAACTTCACCGAAGATTATCTACGTCGAAGAAGAATGAGCAACCGAGAAGAATGAAGTGAAGGAGTTGACCCATCGAATGTTTATTGCTGACGCAAAGCAATTGGTTCGGTGATCGCGTCCAAAGAAATTAACTGCAGCGATGGAAGACGAAGACGAAGTGAAGACGTAGCATTCTTTTCGTCGTTCTTCTTTCATTCATTTGACTCATAGGACCTCCGTACTATTAAGAGGGGTATAGGTTCTCGAAGCTTAGATCCACTGTGATGCTTAGCCCAAACCTATGCGAGACCGAGAGAAATCTCTTTATGCTTCGAATGATTACCTGCCAGCAGAAGACGTTGTTCTTCGTTGCTGTAGGAGATATATTTCAAACTGAGGAGTTAGCATTACTTGCTCCGCACGTAATGTTACCATTGTGCTAAAAATTCCGACCGTTGGACTCGTGTCGTTCGGCCATTGGCTGCTCCACATGTCCAATTTGGTCATTTCCCATCCGGGAAGGCTGCGGCTATAAATAGCCACCCCGCTCCAACGTTGCCCGTTGGCTGCTCCGCTTAAGATTTCTGAGAAGATTGATTGAGCATCCCCTCTCCGAGTGATTTGAGTTTAAAATCCACCGATAGAAAAATCAAGAGCCGAAACTTAGACAGTGGTTGAGCATCACAGTAGTTCTGAGTTAGAGTTCTTGTACCTATTACTCTTGAGAGCTGCCCACTCTCTAGACGGATAGGAGTCGGCTCGAGTGTCGAAGATTATTGTCTTCACCGAGCGAGATCTTCAGCAACCAAGAGTCTTGTGGTTCGCGAAGAGAGCTGAAGAGAGTATATCTTCAGTGAAGGTTTGGAGATCGCTGACAAGTATCTACCACGAGTGAAATCAACTGGAGTCCGATTAGCTCCGAGTTGAAGGAGAACAGGGCGAGGAGAGTTTATCCTCGGTGTTAAATCACAACCCCTCCAACCAGACGTAGTCCTTTGGCAGAAGGGCGAACTGGTCTACCAAATTCTTCTGTCGCCATCGAGCACCACTGGTTCGCTTTACATTACTGCATTTCCTTCAGCAGTTTAAATTCGTGCTCAGTGCCGATAGTTGTACCTGATCAATCATAGTTCATCAACTATCTGTCGCGTTATTATCGTTCTTCACTTCGCATCAAGTTAACTTGTTTATCATCGCAATACCGTATGTCTGCGTGATCTCATCTCATGCCATATTCATTCACCCTGTC
Source organism: Elymus sibiricus (assembly GCA_039707655.1). Lineage (NCBI taxonomy): Eukaryota > Viridiplantae > Streptophyta > Magnoliopsida > Poales > Poaceae > Elymus > Elymus sibiricus. The sequence continues at coordinate 112,812,076 of CM077670.1, forward strand.
ATCATTTCCAGTGCATTTCTATCGCAGTCATACTTAGTTTTCTCTCGTAATTGAGCTCCAGATTACTAGTTGCATTTCTATTGATCAAGTTGGACTTGTGATATTCATCGCTCGATAAAATTGCTGCATTCTTTATCGATAGATTTGGTCCTCTATAGCGAGCTGAATTGAGTGCGTTGCTACCGAACATTATTTCCGCTGTTGTGATTGGGATCGGTTCAAAACATTCGAAAGAAATTTTGAATCTCCCATTCACCCCCCCTCTGGTCGATATACTCTCGGTCCTAACACTTTTCTCTCTAAATATGAAAGATTCACACAAGGAGGGAGAATACCGGCAGCTGGAATTCTGGACCTGAAAAAGCTCTGTCAAGATACCTATTCTGCACAACTCCAAATGAGCTGAAATTTTCTGGAGAATTATTTTGGAATATATAAAAAATATTGGAAGCAAAAAGTACCAGAGGGGGCCACCCAGGTGCCCACGAGGCACCAGGGCGCGCCACCCCCCCAAGCGCGCCCTGGTACCTCGTGGGGCCCCTGGCCCACTTCTGGCCCCTATTTTCTGGTATATAAGGGCATTTGACCTAAAAAAATATAGAGAAGACTTTCGGGACGGTGCGCTGCCGCCTCAAGCGGAACTTGGGCAGGAGCACTTTTGCTCTCCGGCGGAGAGATTCTGCCGGGGATACTTCCCTCCGGGAGGGGGAAATCGTCACCACCGACACCACCAGCGACCCTCTCATCGTGGGAGGGCTAATCTTCATCAACATCTTCACCAGCACCATCTCATCTCAAACCCTAGTTCATCTCTTGTATTCAATCTTTGTCTCAAAACCTCAGATTGGTACCTGTGGGTTGCTAGTAGTGTTGATTACATCTTGTAGTTGATGCTTGTTGGTTTACTTGGTGGAAGATTATATGTTCAGATCTATTATGCACTTCAATACCCTACTGGTCATGAACATGTTGATGATGTGTGAGTAGTTACTTTTGTTCTTGAGGACATGGGAGAAGTCTTGTCATAAGTAATCATGTGAATTTGGTATTCGTTCAATATTTTGATGATGTGTATGTTGTGATTCTCTTAGTGGTGTCATGTGAACGTCGACTACATGACACTTCACCATCTTTGGGCCTAAGGGAGTACATTGTGGAGTAGTAATTAGATGATGGGTTGCTAGAGTGACAGAAGCTTAAACCCTAGTTTATGCGCTATTTCGTAAGGGGCTGATTTGGATCCACATGTTTAATGCTATGGTTATAGTAGTCTTAATTCTTATTTCGTAGTTGCGGATGCTTGCGAGAGGGGGTAATCATAAGTGGGAGGTTTGTCCAAGTAAGGGCAGCACCCAAGCACCGGTCCACCCACATATCAAATTATCAAAGTAGCGAACGCGAATCAAACTAACATGGTGAAAGTGACTAGATGAAATTCCCATGTGTCCTCGAGATCGCTTTACTTATTATAAGAGATCGTTCCGGCCTGTCCTTTGCGACAAAAAGGATTGGGCTATATTTCTGCACTCTTTGTTACTATTGTTACTAGTAACTTGTTACAAATTATCTTGCTATCAAACTACCTGTTACCAATAATTTCAGTGCTTGCAGAAAACACCTTGCTGAAAACCGCTTGTCATTTCCTTCTGCTCCTCGTTGGGTTCGACACTCTTACTTATCGAAAGGACTACGATTGATCCCCTATACTTGTGGGTCATCAAGACTCTTTTCTGGCGCCGTTGCCGGGGAGTGAAGCGCCTTTGGTAAGTGGAATTTGGTAAGGAAACATTTATATTACGTGCTGAAATTTACTATCACTTGTCACTATGGAAAGTAATCCTTTGAGGGGTTTGTTCGGGGTATCTTCACCTCGACCGGAAACACAAATAGTTGCTCCTCAACCTACTGCACCTATTGAAAAAGATATTGAATATGAAATTCCTCCAGGCATGTTAGAGAAACTGCTAGCTAATCCTTATGCAGGAGATGGAACGGTACATCCTGATATGCACTTGATGTATGTGGAAGAAATTTGTGGATTGTTTAAGCTTGCAGGTATAACTGGAGATGGAGTTAAGAAGAAAGTTTTCCCTTTATATTTGGAGGGAAAAGCATTAATATGGTATAGGCTATGTGATGATACTGATACATGGGATTGGAACCGCCTGAAACTAGAATTCCATCAGAAATTTTATCCTATGCATTTGGTTCATCGTGATCGGAATTATATATATAACTTTTGGCCTCGTGAAGGAGAAAGCATCGCTCAAGCTTGGGGGAGGCTTAAATATATGTTGCATACATGCCCCAATCATGACCTCTCAAGAAAAATTATCTTAGAAAAATTTTATGCTCGGCTTTCTCATGATAATCAAACTATGCTCGATTCTTCTTCGACTGGCTCCTTTATGAAGAAAACTATTGAATTCAGATGGGATCTTTTGGAAAGAATTAAACGCAACTCTGAAGATTGGGAACTCGACAAAGGTAATGAGTCAGGTATAATACTTGAGTTCGATTGTGTTAAATCTTTTATGGCCACCGATGCTTTTCATAAGTTTAGCACTAAATATGGACTTGACTCTGAGATAGTAGCCTCCTTTTGTGAATCCTTTGCTACTCATGTTGATCTCCCTAAGTATAAGTGGTTTAAATAGCATCCCCCTGTTAAAGAAAAGATAGAGGAACCTGTTAGTGTTAAAGAAGAAACAATTATTTATCATGTTGATTCAGTTGTTCCTACCGCTTATATTGAGAAACCACCTTTTCCTGTTAGGATTAAGGAACATGCTAAGGTTTCAACTGTGGTTAACAAAAGTCATAATAGAACACCTAGACCCGCTGAACAAATTAAAGTTGAACCTAATGTTGCTATGGTTAAAGATCTCTTGGTTGATAATATAGATGGGCATGTTATTTACTTCTGCGATGAAGCAGCTCAAATTGCTAAACCTGATTCTAAAGATAAAAACAGACCCCTTGTGGGCATGCCTGTTGTCTCAGTTAAAATAGGAGATCATTGCTATCATGGCTCATGTGATTTGGGTGCTAGTGTGAGTGCTATTCCTTTTACTTTATATCAAGAAATTATGAATGATATTGCACCAGCTGAATTAGAGGACATTGATGTTACTATTAAACTTGCAAACAGAGATACCATTACACCACTTGGGATTGTTAGAGATGTTGAAGTCTTGTGTGGAAAAATAAAATACACTATTGATTTTCTAGTCCTTGGTTCTCCACAAGATGATTTTTGTCCCATTATATTTGGTAGACCTTTCTTAAACATGGTTAATGCTAAGATTGATTGCACTAAAGAAACAGTCAGTGTCGATTTTGGTGGTAGGTCTCATGAGTTTAATTTCTCCAAATTTCGTAGACAACCTCATGACAAAGAATTGCCTAGTAAAGATGAAATTATTGGTCTTGCTTCTATTGCCGTACCTCCTACTGATCCGTTAGAACAATATTTGCAAGACCATGAGAATGATATGCATATGCATGAAAGAAATGAAATTGATAAGATGTTCTTTGATCAACCACCTATCCTTAAACATAATTTGCCTGTTGAAACTCTTGGAGGTCCTCCTCCACCTAAAGGTGATCCTGTGTTTGAATTGAAGCAATTGCATGATACATTGAAATATGCTTATCTAGATGAAAAGAAGATATATCCTGTTATTATTAGTGCTAACCTTTCAGCGTATGAAGAAAAGAGATTGCTGAAAACTCTAAGGAAGCACCGAGCCGCTATTGGATATACTCTTGATGATCTTAAGGGCATTAGTCCCACTCTATGTCAGCATAAAATTAATATGGAGCCTGATGCTAAACCAGTTGTCGACCACCAACGTCGATTAAATCCTAAGATGAAGGAGGTGGTAAGAACTGAAATATTAAAACTTCTGGAAGCAGGTATAATCTATCCCATAGCTGATAGTAGATGGGTAAGTCATGTTCATTGTGTCCCTAAGAAAGGAGGTATAACTGTTGTTCCTAATGATAAAAATGAACTCATTCCACAAAGAATTGTAACTGGTTATAGGATGGTAATCGATTTTAGAAAATTAAACAAAGCTACAAGAAAAGATCATTACCCCTTACCTTTTATTGATCAAATGTTAGAAAGATTGTCTAAGCATACACATTTTTGTTTCCTAGATGGCTATTCTGGTTTTTCTCAAATACCCGTATCACAACCCGATCAAGAGAAAACCACATTTACTTGTCCTTTTGGAACTTATGCTTATAGACGTATGCCTTTTGGTTTATGCAATGCACCTGCTACCTTTCAAAGATGTATGACTGCTATATTCTCTGACTTTTGTGAAAAGATTGATGAGGTTTTCATGGATGATTTTTCCGTTTACGGAACTTCTTTTGATGATTGCTTAAGCAACCTTGATCGAGTTTTGCAGAGATGTGAAGAAACTAATCTTGTCTTGAATTGGGAGAAGTGCCACTTTATGGTGAATGAAGGTATTGTCTTGGGCCATAAAGTTTCTGAGAGAGGTACTGAAGTTGATAAAGCTAAGGTTGATGCTATTGAGAAAATGCCATGTCCCAGAGATATTAAAGGTATAAGAAGTTTCCTTGGTCATGCTGGTTTCTATAGGAGATTTATTAAAGACTTCTCCAAAATTTCTAGGCCTCTCACCAATCTTTTGCAAAAAGATGTTCCATTTGTTTTTGATGATGATTGTCTAGAAGCCTTTGAAACACTTAAGAAAGCCTTAACCACTGCACCTATTGTTCAACCACCTGACTGGAACTTGCCTTTTGAAATTATGTGTGATGCTAGCGATTATGCTGTTGGTGCTGTTCTAGGACAAAGAGTTGATAAGAAATTAAATGTTATCCATTATGCTAGTAAAACTCTAGACAGTGCCCAAAGAAATTATGCTACTACTTACAAAGAATTTTTAGCAGTTGTGTTTGCATGTGATAAATTCAGATCTTATATAGTTGATTCTAAAGTAACTATTCACACTGATCATGCTGCTATTAAATATCTTATGGAAAAGAAAGATGCTAAACCTAGACTCATTAGGTGGGTTTTATTGCTACAAGAATTTGACTTGCATATTATTGATAGAAAGGGAGCTGAGAATCCCGTAGCAGATAATTTGTCTAGAATAGAAAATGTTCTTGATGACCCACTACCTATTAATGATGATTTTCCTGATGAGCAATTAGCTGTCATAAATGCTTCTCGTAATACTCCTTGGTTTGCAGACTATGCTAATTACATTGTTGCTAAATACATACCACCTAGTTTTACATACCAACAAAAGAAAAAAATTCTTCTTTGACTTAAGACATTACTTCTGGGATGACCCACATCTTTATAAAGAAGGAGTAGATGGTATTATTAGACGTTGTATACCTGAGCATGAATAGGAACAAATCCTACGGAAGTGTCACTCCGAAGCTTACGGAGGACACCTTGCGGGAGACAGAACTGCACACAAGGTATTGCAATCTGGTTTTTATTGGCCTACTCTTTTCAAGGATGCTCGTAAATTTGTCTCCTCTTATGATGAATGTCAAAGAATTGGTAATATTGGTAGACGTCAGGAAATGCCTATGAATTATTCACTTGCTGTTGAACCATTTGATGTTTGGGGATTTGATTATATGGGACCTTTTCCTAAATCCAATGGGTATACTCATATTTTAGTTGCTGTTGATTACGTTACTAAGTGGGTAGAAGCTATTCCAACTAGTAGTGCTGATCATAACACTTCTATTAAAATGCTAAAAGATGTTATTTTCCCAAGGTTTGGAGTCCCTAGATATTTAATAACTGATGGTGGTTCACATTTTATTCATGGTGCATTCCGTAAATTACTTGCTAAATATGATGGCAACCACAGAATTGCATCTCCCTATCATCCTCAGACTAGTGGTTAAGTTGAACTAAGAAACAATTAAATAAAATTAATTTTGTAGAAAACCGTCAATAGATCTAGAAAGAATTGGTCTAAGAAACTTGACGATGCACTGTGGGCTTATAGAACTGCTTATAAAAATCCTATGGGTATGTCTCCTTATAAAATGGTTTATGGAAAAGCATGTCATTTGCCTCTTGAGTTAGAACATAAAGCATATTGGGCAATTAAAGAATTAAATTATGATTTCAAACTTGCCGGTGAGAAGAGGTTATTTGACATTAGCTCATTAGATGAATGGAGAACCCAAGCTTATGAAAATGCTAAATTGTTTAAAGAAAAAGTTAAAAGATGGCATGATAGAAGAATTCAAAAACAGGAATTTAAAGTAGGTGAGCAAGTTCTATTGTACAATTCTCGTTTAAGATTCTTTGCAGGAAAACTTCTCTCTAAGTGGGAAGGACCGTATATTATCGAAGAAGTTTATCGCTCCGGAGCCATCAAAATAAATAACTCCGATGGCACTAATCCGAGAGTGGTGAATGGGCAAAGAATTAAGCATTATATTTCAGGTACCCCTATTAATATTGAAACTAATATTATTGAAACAATTACACCGGAGGAATACATAAGGGAGACCTTCCGGAACACTCCAGAACCCTGAAAAAGAAGAGGTATGTGATACGGTAAGTAAACCGACTCCAAAAATTCCATAAAAATACTTTCTGTCAGTTTTGGAATATTTATAAAAATAGAAAAATAAGAAACAGCTGGGGGACCCACCTGGTGCCCACGAGGCACCAGGGCGCGCCACCCCCTCCCCCCCCCCAGGCGCGCCCTAGTGGCTCGTGGGCCCCACGTGTGCCTTCCCGACTCCGTTTTTCTTCTGGATTACTTGTTTTGCAAGATAAAAAATCTATATATAGACTTCCAGACGTTTTGACCACCGTATCGTAGAAATCTCCTTTGTTCTTGTTTCGTGCTATTTTTCTGACAGATCTAGATCGCCATGACTTCACCAAGCTCTTCCAAAGACAAGTTCTATGAGAAGGTCATCAATCCTTACCTTCCGGAGGTGATGAAACACCCTCAAGCCATTGAGATGCGTGAGGGGGTGCTTCACATCCAGGATGTCCAAGGACCCAAGAAGACCGGGAGCGTGGAATCTAGGCTCGAGGCGGTGGAGCAGGAGATCTTCAAGTGCCAAGGGATGGTGGAATGTGGACTCAGCGCCAACCACTCCATGATCACGGAATTCACCCGTGATCGCAAGGTGGATGACCGATCAATTGGGGACATCATCTTCAAGCTCAATGAATGAATTGATTACCTCCAAGGCCAAATCTACGATCTCGAAAATCAGAATTTTGAATACGAGGCAAGATTCAAAGGTATGAGTTTAGCTGCAAATTTCAGGACTCCAGAGACTCGTTCATCTTCCTATGATGGGGCATCTATGCCATGGAAGCCGGAGGACAAGCCCATCACTACTCCACCACCATCATCACCGGAGAAGGACACTTGAGCACATGGGTATGGGCACTCCCATTGGCTTGCGCCAAGCTTGGGGGAGGTGCCCTGGTATCGTATCACCATCACTTTTATTATCTTTACTTACTTTTAGTTCGATCCTTAGTTATTTCGTGATCTAGTTGAATAAAAGCTTAGCATGATCTATTTTCGAGTGTTAATTTCGTGACCCGTCCATCTATGTAATCGAGTTGAGAGCTATATAATAAAGAGTAGTTTGAGCCTGTGTTGCTTTACTTTCATGTTTCAATCATAGCAATGAAAATAACGAAAAAGATCATATGCTAACCTTATGGAAAGTAATGACATTACAAAAAGAAAAGTATAAGTGGTAAAATTTATTGGAGGATAACAAACATAGTATTAGTCAATGATGCAATTCATGAAAGAATTAATAAGGGAAGAGAAGATTCACATGCAAATATACTATCTTGGACATCTTTTATGATTGTGAGCCCCCATTAAGTATTTTGTGTCAAATTGTTGACGTTGGACAAGGAAGACAACGTAATGAGTTATGTTTGTTCATATTCACATAGAAGTTATATTGTTATAGATCCTCCAACATGTGGTGCTTGCCCAATATCTTTGCTAGCCAAAAATTCGCACTAAGTAGAGATACTACTTGTGCATCCAAAAACCCTTAGACCCAGTTTCATGTCATGAGAGTCCACTATATCTACCTATGGATTGAATAAGATCCTTCAAGTAAGTTGTCATCGGTGAAAAAAGCAATAAAAATTGCCTCTAAATATGTCTAAACTTTTATTGTAAGGGAAATAAGCGTTGTACGAGCTTGTGATGGTAAAGAAATAAAAGCGACGGACTGCATAATAAAGGTTGCTATCACAAGGGGCAATATAACATGATGTTCCTTTGCATTAAGAGCTCTAGCATTCAAAAACAAAAAGCGCATGACAACCTCTGCTTCCCTCTGCGAAGGGCCTATCCTTTACTTTTATGCATTTTACTTTTTATGCAAGAGTCAATAGTATTCTCCTCTATTTCCTTTTTATTTTTCTCTTTTGCAAGCATCATGTGGTGGGGAAAGATCTAAGCACATATATCCAGTTGGATATGAGTGATCATGAGTTATTATTGTTGACATCACCCTTGAGGTGAATAAGTTGGGAGGCAGAACTATAAGCCCCTATCTTTCTATGTGCCTGGCTGAGACTTTTTGCTCCATATATATGTCGTGAGTGTTAGCAATCATGGAAGACTAAATGATGGTTGAGTATGTGGACTTGCTGAATAGCTCCTACATGTGACCCTTCCGAAAAATATGATGAATTGTAATTGCATTGTTGACTGAGAACATAGTTTGTTAGCTTTCAAGAAGGTTTATGCCTTATACTCCACTGTTGTGGTGAATTGTTACTTGCTCATAAGAAGTTTATGATAATAAATATTGCTGCCATGATAATAAATATTGCTGTTATAATAACGATCATGATGCTTCTATGTCCGTATTTTGTTTTTATCGACACCTCTCTCTCTAAACATGTGGACATGATTATCGATATCGGCTTTCGCTTGAGGACAAGCGAGGTCTAAGCTTGGGGGAGTTGATACGTCCATTTTGCATCATGTTTTACTACTGTTATTTATAGTGTTTTTAATCAATATAACACTTTGTGGAGCTATTCTAATGCCTTTTCTCTCTAAATATGCAAGATTCACACAAGGAGGGAGAATAACGGCAGCTGGAATTCTGGACCTGAAAAAGCTCTGTCAAGATACCTATTCTGCACAACTCCAAATGAGCTGAAATTTTTTGGAGAATTGTTTTGGAATATATAAAAAATATTGGAAGCAAAAAGTACCAGAGGGGGCCACCCAGGTGCCCACGAGGCACCAGGGCGCGCCACCCCCCCAGGCGCGCCCTGGTACCTCGTGGGGCCCCTGGCCCACTTCTGGCCCCCATATTCTGGTATATAAGGGCATTTGAACTAAAAAAATATAGAGAAGACTTTCGGGACAGTGCGCCGCCACCTCGAGGCGGAACTTGGGCAGGAGCACTTTTGCTCTCCGGCGGAGAGATTCTGCCGGGGATACTTCCCTCCGGGAGGGGAAATCGTCGCCACCGACACCACCAGTGACCCTCTCATCGTGGGAGGGCTAATCTTCATCAACATCTTCACCAGAACCATCTCATCTCAAACCTTAGTTCATCTCTTGTATTCAATCTTTGTCTCAAAACCTCAGATTGGTACCTGTGGGTTGCTAGTAGTGTTGATTACATCTTGTAGTTGATGCTTGTTGGTTTACTTGGTGGAAGATTATATGTTCAGATCTATTATGCACTTCAATACCCTACTGGTCATGAACATATTGATGATGTGTGAGTAGTTACTTTTGTTCTTGAGGACATGGGAGAAGTCTTGTCATAAGTAATCATGTGAATTTGGTATTCGTTCAATATTTTGATGATGTGTATGTTGTGATTCTCTTAGTGGTGTCATGTGAACGTCGACTACATGACACTTCACCATCTTTGGGCCTAAGGGAATGCATTGTGGAGTAGTAATTAGATGATGGGTTGCTAGAGTGACAGAAGCTTAAACCCTAGTTTATGCGCTATTCCGTAAGGGGCTGATTTGGATCCACATGTTTAATGCTATGGTTAGAGTAGTCTTAATTCTTCTTTCGTAGTTGCGGATGCTTGCGAGAGGGGGTAATCATAAGTGGGAGGTTTGTCCAAGTAAGGGCAGCACCCAAGCACCGGTCCACCCACATATCAAATTATCAAAGTAGCGAACGCGAATCAAACTAACATGGTGAAAGTGACTAGATGAAATTCCCATGTGTCCTCGAGAACGCTTTACTTATTATAAGAGATCGTTCCGGCCTATCCTTTGCTACAAAAAGGATTGGGCTATATTGCTGCACTCTTTGTTACTATTGTTACTAGTCACTTGTTACAAATTATCTTGCTATCAAACTACCTGTTACCAATAATTTTAGTGCTTGTAGAAAACACCTTGCTGAAAACCGCTTGTCATTTCCTTCTGCTCCTCGTTGGGTTCGACACTCTTACTTATCAAAAGGACTATGATTGATCCCCTATACTTGTGGGTCATCAGTCATTCTTAGACTTGAGGTTGGCAATGGGTGCATTGGGAGCAGATGCCTCCTTGGCTGCTTTTGCTTCTGCGGCTGCTCGGATCTTCTCTTGTGCTTGAGCAGAGGTAGGATGCGAAGGGTCCATCACAATAACATTGTCCTCGAACTCAGGACGCAATGGGAGATGCTCACGATCAAGAAGATAAGTGCTCATTCCAGCCTTGGAATTGATAAGCATCTGAATGTGCGAAGCATATCCACAAGATCTCTTCTGATCAGCAGCTGTCCTCTTGATGGTTCAACAATCAAGCTCATCACCTTGAACTTCTGAGGTGTATCAAAGAGGTGCAGCAAGTTGATGGAGTGGCCACGTATCATCTTATCATCTCCTGGCTTGGGCAACAGAGTGTACCTCAAGATAGTGTTAGTGGTGGCCAAACCAGGTAGCAGGTGATTCACTGACCCTAGCTTGTGTGTCTCGATGTCCTTCTCTGGAATAGTTGTGTACATATTGGCCATGGAATTGTGGTCCATCTTGAGCTTGGCATAGATATCAATGTCATCATCTTCTTCCTCTGGAGCACCAAGAAGAGTAGCCCACTCAGAGATGGTTGACTGGTATCTGTATCCCTCAGTCATCCACACAATCCTGCCATCTGGATAAAAATGAGCTGTGGAGTAGAATTGCATGATCATCTCATCATTCCACTTTGTAAGCTTCTGTCCAACAAACTCATCAACACCAGCTATCCTGAAACTCTCATGAACATGGGGGAAGTAGTCCTCATTTACATCGATGTACTTCCAATCCACCCATCTCATGTCATTGACAATTGGCTTCTTATCAAGCAGTACAGTCTCATAGAAGTCTTGTTGTTCTCTGGTCTGGAAGCGGTAATCACAAGCAGTTCTTCTTTTGGCAGCATAAGGATCTGACAATCTCCATTGACACAGTCCTTTGTCCTTCCTGAGCATCATGTTTTCAGCGACTGGGTGTGCATTGTCATGATCTGGAATCTTTGGCTTCAATTTTCTGAGCACTAGTGGCTCCTTATCAACATCAGCTTCAGGCACTGGGGCCTTGTTCTTCTCTGTAGCAGGAATGTTTCTAGTTGACCTCTTGGGTGCTGGAGCTTTTGACTTGGACTTGGTGGGAGCAGCAGTCCTTGTGGCATCTGACATAAGCTTATGAGACTTTGCATGTGGTGCATCAGCTGTTGGCATCTCCTCTTCCCCTTCATCAATCATCATGGAGGGTTTGCCAATCACATGAGCAGTGGTCTTCCTTGCTCTCTTCTTCTTTCCTGCAGCTGCTTCTGCATCACTTGGTTCCTCAAGTGTGAATGTCATAGTTTCCTTAGTGACTTTCTTGACAGTTGTCTTCTCTTTGGTTCTAGCAGATGGTTTGGTGCTATACTCCTTTGCAAGCACAACTCTCTTCTTCTTTGATGCTGCTTCACTAGCAACAAAGTCCTCATCCTCATCATCTGAGGTTCTCTTCTTCCTGGTCCTTGTTGCAGCTTTTGGAAGATCTGGAGAGCTCCTCTCTCCCTCATAAAAGCTTTCCTCGGGACTAGAGCCTGAACTGAGATCAGTGTGCTACTCTGACATGTTCTGGCTATCACTGGCATCAGACATCTTGCAAAGCTGACCCTGTGAATAGATGGGTATGGGCAGAGTAGATGAGTCATCACAAAAAGCGGACATTTTTCATAAAAATTGAGTTCAAATCTTAGTTTCAAGTTTTCACATAAGGCATTTCGGATGGACCGAGTTGATCATCTTGGTGATACCGAAGCACTCAACAGAAACTTTACACTCCATTTCGGTCAGACCGAGATGGGGTTCGGTGACTCCGAGATGCTAGGGTTTCACAGAGATTTTACTTTCGGTCTCACCGATTCGTACAACTCGGTGGCACCGAGACGTACTAGTGCAATGGCCTGGGGCCAAATCGGTGACTCCAAAAATCTCTAATCGGTCGGTCCGAGATGCGTTCGGCGGAAACTTAAACCTAAATTTTTTTACTCGAATCTAATCTATGGAATTTGCAGTGTAAAGGAAAGTCTCAATCCGTGGCAAGAATAATGGCTATCCATTCATGCATTGAATCAGAATTTAGAGCACGAAAGGGGTCGAATCTCACCCTAACTTGGTGGAGATCCTCTACTGCGGCAACGGCGGAGCAGATTGCCGTTGACGGCGGCGGATTCCGGTGGAGAAGGCGCGCTGGAGACAAGGGCGATGATCCGGAGACCTGGGCGACGGCAGCAACGGGGTGCGGGAACGAGGAGGTTTGAGAAATTTCAACCGTTCGGGCTCGCGAAGTATACATACCCGTGTGCTGTCGGTGGCTCCGAGTTGGACAACTCGGTGGCACCGATATGTGTAACTACAAGCAGTTTAGCACATCGGTGGCGCCGAAATGGTTCAACTCGGTGACACCGAGATGGAAACCTAGATCAATCTAAATGATTTCGGTTGGACCGAGTGTGAGTGGATTGGTTCGGCCGAAATCCTGTAGAAGGTTTTGGAGGTTCAGCCCTTTCAGATCGGTGGCTCCGAGTGCTCCTCACCCGGAGGGTCCGAAAATGACTTGTTCAATTTTTTGTGATGTAGCAAGAATAGAATTTGAGACAAGAAAGCATAGATAGATAGAGAAGGTACTTAGGCATTCTTGTACATCCACTTGGCCAGAAAAACCAAGACAATCAAAACAACAAATGGATGTCCTTGAATGAAGAAAACATGCAAACCAACATGCTCACACAATAAGATAGCAAAAGAAATATGTGTCAAACATGCACTACCAATTCTAGCATCTATCAAACAATGGCGATGACTAGGTCATCTATATATGAGTATATTGACTTAGGAGTCAAATGAGAACATTTGATCATAGGTCATACTCATCGTTTAAGCACAAGTGGGGTTGCCACTTTTACATAAAGCATTGATGTGTTCACACCATTAGAGTTGCTTTAGCTCAATTTTTAGAGCAAAGCTCCCCCTAGATGTAATATTCCCCCAAAGAGGGATGAACTAACCTTGGGTTTTGTCGATGATGACTTCATGTAGATGTTGAAGATGTGGATTCTCAATGTTGATGTTGATGGAAATATGCCCTAGAGGCAATAATAAAGTTGTTATTATTTTATATTTCCTTGTTCATGATAAAGGTTTATTATTCATGCTAGAATTGTATTGACCGGAAACTTAAATACATGTGTGAATACATAAACAAATACCGTGTCCCTAGTGAGCCTCTACTAGACTAGTTCGTTGATCAAAGATGGTTAAAGTTTCCTAACCATAGACATGAGTTCTCATTTGATAACGGGATCACATCATTAGGAGAATGATGTGATGGACAAGACCCATCCATTAGCTTAGCATATGATCGTTCTGTTTATTGCTACTGCTTTCTTGAATGTCAAATACATGTTCCTCAGACCATGAGATCATGCAACTCCCGGATATTGGAGGAATACCCTGTGTGCTATCAAACTTCACAACGTAACTGGGTGATCATAAAGATGCTCTACAGGTATCTCCTAAGGTGTCTGTTGAGTTGGCATGGATCGAGACTGGGATTTGTCACTCCGTGTTTCGGAGAGGTATCTCTGGGCCCTCTCGGTAATGCACATCATAATAAGCTTGCAAGCAAAGTGACTAAGGAGTTAGTTACGGGATGATGTATTGCGGAACGAGTAAAGAGACTTGCCGGTAACGAGATTGAACTAGGTATGGAGATACCGACGATCGAATCTCGGGCAAGTAACATACCGATGGACAAAGGGAATTACGTATGTTGTCATTGCGGTTCGACCGATAAGATCTTCGTGGAATATGTAGGAACCAATATAAGCATCCAGGTTCCGCTATTGGTTATTGACCGGAGAGGCGTCTCAGTCATGTCTACATCATTCCCGAACCCGTAGGGTCCGCACGCTTAACGTTCGTTGACGATATAGTGTTATATGAGATATGTGAATTGGTATCATCCACTACCTCGCCATCTTGCTGGATCAAGAAGTTGAGGACGTCACCGAGCTGAACGTGTGCTGAACGCGGAGGTGCCGTACGTTCGGTGCTCGGTCGGTTGGATCGTGAAGTTGTTCGACGACATCAACTGCGTTGTTCTAATGCTTCCGCTTATGGTCTACGAGGGTACGTAGACACACTCCCCCTCTCGTAGCTATGCATCTCCATGGATAGATCTTGCGTGTGCGTAGAAATTTTTTTGTTTTCCATGCAACGTTCCCCAACAGTGGCATCAGAGCCAGGTCTATGCGTACATGATATGCACGAGTAGAACACAAAGAGTTGTGGGCGGTGATCGTCATACTGCTTACCACCAACGTCTTATTTGTATTCAGCGGTATTGTAAGATGAAGCGGCCCGGACCAACCTTACATGTCCACGTACATGAGACCGGTTCCACCGACAGACATGCAACTTGTTTTGCATAAAGGTGGCTGGCGGGTGTCTGTTTCTCCTACTTTAGTTGAATCAAATTTGACTGCGGCCGGTCCTTGTTGAAGGTTAAAACAGCAAACTTGATAAATCACCGTTGTGGTTTTGTGCCGTAGGTAAGAACGGTTCTTGCTAGAAGCCCGTAGCAGCCACGTAAAACTTGCAACAACAAAGTAGAGGACGTCTAACTTGTTTTTGCAGGGTATGCTGTGATGTGATATGGTCAAGACATGATGTGATATACGTTATTGTATGAGATGATCGTGTTTTGTAATTTATCGGCAACCGGCAGGAGCCTTATGGTTGTCTCTATATTGTATGAAATGCAAGCGCCATGTAATTGCTTTACTTTATCGCTATGCGTTAGCAATAGTTGTAGAAGCAATAGTTGGCGAGACGACCACGACGCAACGATGGAGATCAAGGTGTCGAGCCGGTGACGATGGAGATCATGACGATGCTTTGGAGATGAAGATCAAAAGCACAAGATGATGGCCATATCATGTCACATATTTTGATTGCATGTGATGTTTATCCTTTATGCATCTTATTTTGCTTAGAATGACGGTAGCATTATAAGATGATCCCTTCACTAAATTTCAAGATAAAAGTGTTCTCCCCGAGTATGCACCGTTGCTAAAGTCCGTCGTTTTGAAGCATCTCGTGATGATCGGGTGTGATAGATTCTACGTTCACATACAACGGGTGTAAGCCAGTTTTACACTAGCAGAATACTTGGGTTAAACTTGACGAGCCTAGCATGTACAGACATGGTCTCGGAACACTGGAGACCGAAAGGTCGAACATGAGTCATATAGTAGATATGATCAACATGGAGATGTTCACCATTGATGACTATCCCATCTCACGTGATGATCGGACATGGGCTAGTTGATTTGGATCATGTAACACTTAGTTAACTTGAGGGATGTTAATTTAAGTGGGAGTTCATTAGTAATTTGATTAATTGAACTTAATTTATCATGAACTTAGTCTTGATAGTTTCTTTGCATATCTATGTTTTAGAAAAATGGCCCGTGCTACTGTTCCGTTGAATTTTAATGCGTTCCTAGAGAAAGCTAAGTTGAAAGATGATGGTAGCAACTACACGGACTGGGTCCGTAACTTGAGGATTATCCTCATTGCTGCACAAAAGAATTATGTCCTTGATGCACCGCTAGGTGATGGACCTGCTGCAGACGTTGTGAACACCTGGCAGGCTCGATCTGATGACTACTCGATAGTTCAGTGTGCCATGCTCTACGGCTTAGAACCGGGACTGCAAAAGCGTTTTGAACGCCACGGAGCATATGAGATGTTCCAAGAGCTGAAATTGATATTTCAAGCTAATGCCCGGGTTGAGAGATATGAAGTCTCCAACAAGTTCTTTAGCTGTAAGATGGAGGAGAACAGTTCTGTCAGTGAACACATACTCAGAATGTCTGGGTACCACAACCACTTGACTCAGCTGGGAATTGAACTTCTGGTTGAGAGTGTTATTGACAGAGTTCTTCAGTCACTGCCACCAAACTATAAAGGCTTCGTGATGAACTATAATATGCAAGGGATGGAGAAGACAATTCCCGAGCTCTTCGCGATGCTGAAATCAGCGGAGGTAGAAATCAAGAAGGAGCATCAAGTGTTGATGGTTAACAAAACCACTAGTTTCAAGAAAAAGGGCAAGGGAAAGAAGGGGAACTTCAAGAAGAACGGCAAGCAAGTTGCCGCTCCCACGAAGAAACCCAAAGCTGGACCCAGGCCTGAAACAGAGTGCTTCTACTGCAAAGGGACTGGTCACTGGAAGCGGAACTGCCCCAAGTATTTGGCGGATAAGAAGGATGGCAAAGTGAGCAAAGGTATATTTGATATACATGTTATTGATGTGTTCCTCACTAATGCTCGCAGTAGCGCCTGGGTATTTGATACTGGTTCGGTTGCTCATATTTGTAACTCGAAACAGGAGCTACGGAATAAGCGAAGATTGGCTAAGGACGAGGTGACGATGCGCGTCGGGAATGGTTCCAAGGTTGATATGATCGCCGTCGGCACGCTACCTCTACATCTACCTTCGGGATTAGTTTTAGACCTCAATAATTGTTATTTGGTGCCAGCGTTGAGCATGAACATTATATCTGGATCTTGTTTATTGCGAGACGGTTATTCATTTAAGTCAGAGAATAATGGTTGTTCTATTTATATGAGTAACATCTTTTATGGTAACGCACCTTTTGTGAATGGTCTATTCTTGTTGAATCTCGATCGTAGTGATACACATATTCATAATATTGATGCCAAAAGATGCAAAGTTGATAATGATAGTGCAACATACTTGTGGCACTGCCGTTTAGGTCATATTGGTGTAAAGTGCATGAAGAAACTCCATGCGGATGGACTTTTGGAATCTCTTGATTATGAATCATTTGATACTTGCGAACCATGCCTCATGGGCAAGATGACTAAAACTCCGTTCTCCGGAACAATGGAGCGAGCTACTGATTTGTTGGACATAATACATACCGATGTATGCGGTCCGATGAATGTTGAAGCACGCGGCGGGTATCGTTATTTTCTAACCTTCACAGATGATTTGAGTAGATATGGGTATATCTACTTGATGAAACACAAGTCTGAAACATTTGAAAAGTTCAAAGAATTTCAGAGTGAGGTAGAGAATCATCGTAACAAGAAAATAAAGTTTCTACGATCTGATCGCGGAGGCGAATATTTGAGTTACGAGTTTGGCCTTCATTTAAGAAAATGTGGAATTGTTTCACAACTCACGCCACCTGGAACACCACAGCGCAATGGGGTGTCCGAATGTCCTAACCGTACTTTATTGGATATGGTGCGTTCTATGATGTCTCTTACCGATTTGCCACTATCGTTTTGGGGTTATGCATTAGAGACAGCTGCATTCACGTTAAATAGGGCACTGTCTAAATCCGTCGAGACGACACCATATGAACTATGGTTTGGCAAGAAACCTAAGCTGTCGTTTCTTAAAGTTTGGGGATGCGATGCTTATGTGAAAAAGCTTCAACCTGATAAGCTCGAACCCAAAGCGGAGAAGTGCGTCTTCATAGGATAGCCTAAAGAAACAATTGGGTACACCTTCTACCACAGATCCGAAGGCAAGGTCTTTGTTGCCAAGAATGGGTCCTTTCTAGAGAAGGAGTTTCTCTCGAAAGAAGTGAGTGGGAGGAAAGTAGAACTTGATGAGGTAATTGTACCTTCTCTCGAATTGGAAAGTAGCTCATCAGAGAAAACCGTTCCCGTGATGCCTACACCAATAAGAGAGGAAGATAATGATAAAGATCATGAAACTTCAGATCAAGTTACTACTGAACTTCGTAGGTCGACCAGAGTACATTCCGCACCAGAGTGGTACGGTAATCCTGTTCTGGAAGTTATGTTGTTAGACAACGGCGAACCTACGAACTATGAAGAAACTATGATAAGCCCGGATTCTGACAAATGGCTTGAGGCCATGAAATCTGAGATAGGATCCATGTATGAGAACAAAGTGTGGACTTTGGTGGACTTGCCCGATGATCGGCAAGCCATTGAGAATAAATGGATTTTTAAGAGGAAGACAGATGTTGATGGTAATATCACTGTCTACAAAGCTCGACTTGTCGCGAAAGGTTTTCGACAAGTTCAAGGGGTTGACTACGATGAGACTTTCTCACCCGTAGCGATGCTTAAGTCTGTCCGAATCATATTAGCAATTGCCGCATTTTATGATTATGAAATCTGGCAAATGGATGTCAAAACTGCATTCCTTCATGGTTTTCTCAAAGAAGAGTTGTATATGATGCAACCAGAAGGTTTTGTCAACCCTAAGGGTGCTACCAAAGTGTGCAAGCTCCAGCGATCCATCTATGGATTGGTGTAAGCATCTCGGAGTTGGAATATACGCTTTGATGAGGTGATCAAAGCATATGGTTTTGTACAGACTTACGGTGAAGCTTGTATTTACAAGAAAGTGAGTGGGAGCTCTGTAGCATTTCTAATATTATATGTGGATGACATATTGTTGATTGGAAATGATATAGAATTTCTGGATGGCATAAAGGGATACTTGAATAAGAATTTTTCAATGAAAGACCTCGGTGAAGCTGCTTATATATTGGGCATCAAGATCTATAGGGATAGATCAAGATGCTTGATAGGACTTTCACAAAGCACATACCTTGACAAAGTTTTAAAGAAGTTCAAAATGGACCAGTCAAAGAAAGGGTTCTTGCCTGTCTTGCAAGGTGTGAAGTTGAGTCAGACTCAATGCCCGACCACGGCAGAAGATATAGAGAAAATGAAAGTCATTCCCTATGCCTCAGCCATAGGTTCTATTATGTATGTCATGCTGTGTACCAGACCTGATGTGTACCGTGCCATAAGTTTGGCAGGGAGGTACCAGAGTAATCCAGGAGTGGATCACTGGACAGCGGTCAAGAATATCCTGAAGTACCTGAAAAGGACCAAGGACATGTTTCTCGTTTATGGAGGTGACGAAGAGCTGGTCGTAAAGGGTTACGTCGATGCAAGCTTCGACACTGATCCGGATGACTCTAAGTCACAAACCGGATACGTATTTATATTAAATGGTGGACCTGTCAGTTGGTGCAGTTCCAAGCAGAGCGTCGTGGCGGGATCTACGTGTGAAGCGGAATACATAGCTACTTCGGAAGCAGCACGTGAAGGAGTTTGGATGAAGGAGTTCATATCCGATCTAGGTGTAATACCTAGTGCATCGGGTCCAATGACAATCTTTTGTGACAACACTGGAGCAATTGCCATAGCCAAGGAGCCCAGGTTTCACAATAAGACCAAACACATCAAGAGACGCTTCAACGCCATTCGTGAATATGTCAAGGATGGAGACATAGAAATTTGCAAAGTACACACGGATCTGAATGTGGCAGACCCGTTGACTAAGCCTCTTCCACGAGCAAAACATGATCAGCACCAAGACTCCATGGGTGTTAGATTCATTACTATGTAATCTAGATTATTGACTCTAGTGCAAGTGGGAGACTGATGGAAATATGCCCTAGAGGCAATAATAAAGTTGTTATTATTTTATATTTCCTTGTTCATGATAAAGGTTTATTATTCATGCTAGAATTGTATTGACCGGAAACTTAAATACATGTGTGAATACATAAACAAATACCGTGTCCCTAGTGAGCCTCTACTAGACTAGCTCGTTGATCAAAGATGGTTAAAGTTTCCTAACCATAGACATGAGTTGTCATTTCATAACGGGATCACATCATTAGGAGAATGATGTGATGGAGAAGACCCATCCGTTAGCTTAGCATACGATCGTTCTGTTTATTGCTACTGCTTTCTTGAATGTCAAATACATGTTCCTCAGACCATGAGATCATGCAACTCCCGGATATCGGAGGAATACCTTGTGTGCTATCAAACGTCACAACGTAACTGGGTGATCATAAAGATGCTCTAAAGGTATCTCCGAAGGTGTCCGTTGAGTTGGCATGGATCGAGACTGGGATTTGTCACTCCGTGTTTCGGAGAGGTATCTCTGGGCCCTCTCGGTAATGCACATCATAAGAAGCTTGCAAGCAAAGTGACTAAGGAGTTAGTTACGGGATGATGTATTGTGGAACGAGTAAAGAGACTTGCCGGTAACGAGATTGAACTAGGTATGGAGATACCGACGATCGAATCTCGGGCAAGTAGCATACCGATGGACAAAGGGAATTACGTATGTTGTCATTGCGGTTCGACCGATAAGATCTTCGTGGAATATGTAGGAACCAATATGAGCATCCAGGTTCCGCTATTGGTTATTGACCGGAGAGGCGTCTCAGTCATGTCTACATCATTCCCGAACCCGTAGGGTCCGCACGCTTAACGTTCGTTGACGATATAGTGTTATATGAGTTATGTGAATTGGTAACCGAATATTGTTCGGAGTCCCGGATGAGATCCCGGACGTCACGAGGTGTCTCGGAATGGTCGAGAGGTAAAGATTTATATATGGGAAGTCATATTTTGGGTTCCGGAAAAAGGTGCAGTTTTTTCGGTATTGTACCGGGAAGCTTCCAGAAGGTTCCGAAGGATTCCGGAGGAGTCCGGAAGTCCACAAGTGGGTCCACCACGTCCCAAGGGCTGGCATGGGCTAAGGGGAGGCGCCCTGGCCTTATTGTGCGCTCCTCAAAAGCCCACGCAGCTAGGGAAGGAAAAAAGGGAGAGTCCTAGTAGGAATAGGATTGGACTTTGGAGTCCAAGTCCACATGTGTACTATTCACGGTTACTGTTCATGTGGCGCTATTCCTTCTACTCCAAGCCCCTACACATATATAAATAGAGGAGAGGGGGCGCCCCAAAGGACACAACATAGTCTTAGCCGTGTGCGGCGCCCCCCTCCACAGTTCCGTCCCTCGGTCATATTTTCGCAGTGCTTGGGCGAAGCCCTGCGGAGATAGCATCACCATCACCGTCACCAAGCCGTCGTGCAGCCGGAACGCATCCACTACCTCGCCATCTTGCTGGATCAAGAAGTCGAGGACGTCACCGAGCTGAACGTGTGCTGAACGCGGAGGTGCCGTACGTTCGGTGCTCGGTCGGTTGGATCGTGAAGTTGTTCGACGACATCAACTGCGTTGTTCTAACGCTTCCACTTATGGTCTACGAGGGTACGTAGACACACTCCCCCTCTCGTAGCTATGCATCTCCATGGATAGATCTTGCGTGTGCATAGAAATTTTTTTGTTTTCCATGCAACGTTCCCCAACAGATGTAGACCATCAAGAGTTGGGAGCAATCCTTTGGAGTTTTGTGCTTTCAATACCTACATGGGTTAGTCCCACACAAGGAACATACAAGGATATCCATAGACATAGAGTGAAATACACATATGATGATGTTCATGAATGCAATGACTACCTTGTCCCTTGCCTTACCAACAAGAGGGTTTGTGACTCCATGAACTAGTGCAAGATGTGGAGGTTGGTTGCACAAGTTCTTGCCATAAATGAATATGAGTGAAGTTTGTTGGCGGAGTCACCCTCAAGAACTCTCTAGTTCTTCTTCTTTTGGACCCACATCAACTTGATGGGAATCCTTGGAGTTGTCGTAGCACTTGATGAAGTAGAACTTGATGAAGTCTTGGGAACCCACTTGACCAAGGCTTGAGGCGCTTCTTCAAATGAATCAATCTCTTCTTGAAGCTTGTCCTTGCCTTTTAGTTTGTGGTCTTGTGGTGGAAGATCTTCTTGAGCTTGTGTTCCCTTGAAGGAAGTAGGATCATACTTCTCTTGTTGAGGAACAAACTTTGTCTTGGGGTATTGATCTTCTTCCCACTCAACTCCATTGGCATTGAACTTTCGTTCAAAACCAACACCTTGGTTCTTCCGGTGCCTTCCTTGCTTGCGTACAATTTCCTAAATTTGCTTGCTCCCGGCAAGGCTCTTGTAGACACCTTTTTCTATAATTCCTTTCAATAGAATATTTTCTTGCTCAAGTGTAACTTGGCTAAGAGAATCATTAGTGGAATCAATAGAACTACTAGAAGCAACAATATTGGATTTAGCATTGTTATTGTTACTACTAGAGGTAGAACCCTTTTTACCCTTGTTGCGAGTTTGCTTAGGTTTAACTTGTGTCATAAAGGTAGACAAGAGTAAACGTTTGGCAAGATATGAAGAACTCTTCTTTCGAAGATCATCATTGATAGCTTTAAGAAACTCATGCTCTTGCTCTAAATTTAGCTTCTCGAAGCGTAGCTTCTCATGAGTTCTTAGAAGTTCTCTATGATCCTCTTGAGTTGCTTCATGATCTAACTTAAGAGCATTTAGTTCTTTAGTTAGATGCTCAATCTCCTTCATAGCATTGTCACTCGTTTCCTCTTGACTATCATGATTACTAGCATTTTCATTATAGCTCACATCACTAGCCTTATCAATAAGTAAATCATCATCACCAAGCAAATCATCTTCATCACTATTGAAATCAAGATACTTGGGGTGTGATACCTTGGGGCCTTTTGCCATGAAGCATCTTCCAATTCCTTCATTTGGTGAGTCAAATAGATCCTGGGAGTTGGATGACACAAGAGCAAGTCCGGCAACACCTTCATCTTGACTATAATCGGAGTTGGAGTGATAACTTCTCTCGGAGTGGTTGTCGGAGTCGGAGCCGGAAACCCATTCACCAACATGAGCTTGATGTCTTCTTCTTGTGTAGCTCTTTGATGACTTGTCCTTCCTCTCCGAATCCCTGCTTCTTCGAGAGTGTCTTCGTTCATAACGATCATCTCTACTCCTTCTCTCCTTATGAGGTGATTCATCTATTCTATGTCTTCCTCTTGGTGATTCGTCTCTTTTCTTGTAGGGAGCCGTACACTCATTGGAATAGTGTTCGGGTTTTCCACAATTGTAGCAATTACGGTCATGACTTGATGATCTTCTCTCATACTGTCTTGAGCTAGAGTTTCTTTCTTTCCCTTTGTTCTTGTAGAACTTGTTGAATCTTTTCACCATTAGGCTTATCTCTTCATTGGATACTAGCTTGTCACTTGGAGTTGTTGGAGCATCGGTTGAGGCTTTGTAAGCACCACTTGATTTGTTGTGTAGCTCGTCTTTGTCCTTGAGTGACATTTCATGAGCAACAATCCTTCCAATGACTTCTGTGGGCTTGAGATCTTTGTAATTTGGCATCATTTGGATCAATGTGCAGACGGTATCATATTTTCCATCCAAAGCTCTAAGTATCTTCTTAATGATGAATTTGTCGGTCATCTCTTCACTTCCTAAGCCGGCAATCTCATTTGTGATGAGAGCAAGCCTAGAGTACATTTCTGCGACTCCTTCACCATCCTTCATCTTGAACTTTTCAAGTTGACTTTGAAGCACGTCCAGCTTAGATTCCTTGACGGACTCGGTACCCTCATGCATATCAACCAAAGTATCCCAAATTTCCTTTGCATTCTTGAGGAGTCTGACTTTGTTGAATTCCTCGGGACACAAATCGTTGAAGAGAATGTCACAAGCTTGAGCATTGTATTGCAACATCTTCAATTCTTCTGGGGTTGCTTTACGATCTGATTCCTTGCCATCCTCAAAGAAATCACCTTGCAAGCCAACACGAACAACAGCCCAAACGGCGGGGTTATGACCAAGAATATGCATTTTCATCTTATGTTTCCAACTAGCAAAGTTTGTACCATCAAAATATGGACCTCTACGATGATAATTACCCTCACTAGACGTCATACTCTCCTAGGTTGTGAAACCAAGGCTATGATCACCAAAGCAATGGAAATCAAGGCTTACGGAGACCAAAGATCTGATACCACTTGTAGGATCGAAAGTATGTCTAGAGGGGGGTGATTAGACTACTTGACCAAATAAAAACCTAACATTTTCCCAATTTTAGATGTAGGCAGATTTTAGCAAGTATACAAGTCAAGCATCACCCTACACATGCAATTCTAAGAGTGTAGCAGCGGAAAGTAAACAATCGCATATGTAAGTAAAGGGGGGGATCGAAGATTTCAAACGCAATGAAGACACGGTGGTTCTTGGCGCGGTTCCGATAGGTGGTGCAATCGTACATCCACGTTGATGGAGACTTCAACCCACGAAGGGTAACGGCTGCGCGAGTCCACGGAGGGCTCCACCCACGAAGGGTCCACGAAGAAGCAACCTTGTCTATTCCACCATGGCTTACGTCCACGAAGGACTAGCCTCACTCGGGTAGATCTTCATGAAGTAGGCGATCTCCTTGCCCTTACAAACTCCTTGGTTCAACTCCACGTCATGTCGGAGGCTCCCAAGTGACACCTAACCAATCTAGGAGACACCACTCTCCAAAAGGTAATAGACGGTGTGTTGTTGATGAACTCCTTGCTCTTGTGCTTCAAATGATAGTCTCCCCAACACTCAAACAACTCCTCACAGATTTGGCTATGGTGGAAAAAGGATTTGAGTGGAAAGCAACTTGGGCAAGCCTAGAAATCAAGGTTCAAATGGTTGGATTGGAATATCTTGATCTCAACACATGAGTAGGTGGTTCTCTCTCAGAAAATGTATGGTGGAAGTGTAGGCACGTTCTGATGGCTATCCTTACTTAGAAGGAAGTGGTGGAGGGGTATATATAGCCTCCACACAAGATCCAACCGTTACACACTTTTGACCCAACTCGGTGGCACCGATCAGAAATCTCGGTGGCACCGAATAGTGTAAAAGATATGAACGTTAGGAATCTCGATGGGACCAACTGGAACAACTAGGATGGACCGATGTGCAATGGTTAGGGCAAACCTCGTCTCGGTGGCACCGATTGCATCAACTCGGTAGGACCGAAGTGAAGCAATAAGGCAACAGAGAGTTGGCAAGCCATCTCGATGAGACCGATTTGCAAACCTCGGTGGGACCGAAGTAAGTGCAAATGATTATAGAGAGTTGGCAAGGCCATCTCGGTGAGACCGAGATCCATATCGGTGGATCTGACTTGTTAGGGTTTTGGCAGTGGCTAAGTCCAGATGAACTCGGTGGCTCCGGATAGGAAATTTCGGTGGGGCCGAGGTGGAATGTAGGTTTTGGACATATTTGGATGGAGAAAGTGGTTGAGGCTTTTGGAGTACTGTCACTAAGCACTTGAGCAAAAGGACCATTAAGCAACACCTCATCCCCTTTTAATAGTATTGGCTTTCCTATGGACTCAATGTGATCTTGGATCACTAAACCAAAAATGTAGAGTCTTGAGCTTTTGCCAATCCATGTCCTTAGCATTTTGAGGGGTCCACATCTCTAGTCCTTGCCATGTCAATCATTGAACATCCTGAAATCTTTAACTTGAATGGACATTAGTTCAATGAGATATATGTTGTTATGAATTACCAAAACCACCAAGGGAGCAAATGTGCTTTCAAACATACATAAACTTGCAATTTTTATTGGGAGGAGTTCTATCAATATTCTTAACAGAGGAAAAAGCCGAGCCTAAATTATTAATAATTTCTTCTATCTTATTGATTCTAGCGGGGCTTTGTTCTATTCTTTCATTAACTACCGGTTCCTTTTCCTTTAAGGTTTTCAAGGTAATTCTGACCTTAAAACCAAATTGAGTGATATGATTATGGATTTTTTTTATCTAAATTATCAAGATGTTCAATAGTAGGTATTTTATTTTCAATAGCTTCTAACCTTTGCATAACATGTTCCAAGGTCAAAGTTGCTTCATTAACAGTGATAGGTGGTGATCCCACTAAATTTCCCATAGCATTGAAAGCATCCATAGAGGGGCACATCAAGAAATTCCCTCCGGTAATAGTATCAAGTACAAATCTATACCAAGTAGTAATGCCCACATAAAAATTGCGAAGAAGGATGGTGGTGGATTGCTTACGAGTTGATCTATTATGAGCATCACAAATCCTATACCAAGCATCTTTTAAATTCTCTCCTCCCCTTTGTTTAAAATTAAGCACTTCATTTTCAGGGGTAATAGCAACAAGTGATGAACTAGCCATAATGATGGAGCAAACAAGCAAAAATATTTTTGTATTTTTGTAAAAACTTTTTAGAAGTGGGGGAGATGAAAACGAGAGGCAAAGGCAAATAAAATAAATGCAAGGAGATGAAAGTTTATGTGTAGGTACTTGATAGATGTTGATGATGTCTCCCCGGCAACGGCGCCAGAAATTCTTCCTGCTACTTGTGATCTGCGTTGGTTATTCCCCGAAGAGGAGGGGATGATGCAGTACAGTAGAGATAAGTATTTCCCTCAGTTATGAAACCAAGGTTATCAATCCAGTAGGAGAATCACGCAACAACTCGTTAGCAGCACCTGCACACAAAATAACAAATCCTTGCACCCAACGCGAACAAGGGGTTGTCAATCCCTTGGCGGTTAATTGCAAGATTAAATTGTATGGTGATAGATAGATAGATCGAACAAAAAATACAAAATAAAATAAAATTGTAGCAAGGTATTTTTAGGGTTTTTAATATATGATATAGGTAGACCCAGGGGCCATAGTTTTTACTAGAGGCTTCTCTCTTGAAAATAGCATACGGTGGGTAGACAAATTACTGTTGGGCAATTGATAGAAAAGAAAATAATCATGACGATATCCAAGGCAATGATCATGTATATAGGCATCACGTCCGAGACAAGTAGACCGAAACGATTCTGCATCTACTACTATTACTCCACACATCGACCGCTATCCAGCATGCATCTAGAGTATTAAGTTCATAAAGAACAGAGTAACGCCTTAAGCAAGATGACTTGATGTAGACAAAGTAAACTCACGCATGAATAAACCCCATCTTTTTACCCTTAATAGCAACGATACATACGTGTCATGTCCCCTTCTGTCACTGGGATTGAGCACCACAAGATCGAACCCATTACAAAGCACCTCTCCCATTGCAAGATAAATCAATCTAGTTGGCCAAACCAAATCAATAGATCAGAGAGAAATACGAAGCTATAAC
Organism: Elymus sibiricus; assembly: GCA_039707655.1. Classification (NCBI taxonomy): domain Eukaryota; kingdom Viridiplantae; phylum Streptophyta; class Magnoliopsida; order Poales; family Poaceae; genus Elymus; species Elymus sibiricus. The sequence continues at coordinate 112,839,515 of CM077670.1, forward strand.
AATCATGCATAAAAGAGTTCAGAGAAAACTCAAATAATATTCATGGATAATCTGATCATAAACTCACAATTCATCGGATCCCAACAAACACACCGCAAAAAGTGATTACATCAGATAGAACTCCAAGAACATCGAGGAGAACATTGTATTGAAGATGAAAAAGAGAGAAGAAGCCATCTAGCTACTAACTATGGACCCGAAGGTATATGGTAAACTACTCACGCATCATCGGAAGGGCAGCAAGGTTGATGTAGAGCCCCTCCGTGATCGAATCCCCCTCCGGCGGAGTGCCGGAAAAGGCCTCCAGATGGGATCTCTCGAGAACAGAAACTTGTGGTGGTGGAAAAAGTATTTCGTGGACTCCTCTGTTAGTTTCCCGATTTTACAGAATTTATAGAGGTGGAATTAGGTTAAACAGAGCAGAGGTGGGCCCACGAGGCACCAGGGCACGCCACCCCCCTGGAGCGCGCGCCCTGGTGGCTCGTGGCCACCTCCTCTGGCTTTTGGCCCTCTCCCGAAGCTTCTAGTGTCTCTTATGTCCAGAAAAAAATCTCCAAAAAGTTTCGTGGCATTTGGACTTCGTTTGGTACTGATATTCTGGAAAACAAAAAAAAAGGCAAAAAACAGCAACTGGCACTGGGCACTAAGTTAATAGGTTAGTCCCAAAAAATGATATATAATTGCTTGTAAGTGCATATAAAACATCCAAAATTGATACTATAATAGCATGGAACAATCAAAAATTATAGATACGTTGGAGACGTATCAGAAGAGAGTTAGACTTCATCATTGCATGATATATGTTGCTTTGTGCTCACTACTAAATTATAAATCATTGTTAATTAAAATTGGCTGTGATATACCTTGGGATCCGGGTGGATCGATAGCATAAGCACTTTATGCCTAGCTTAATGGCTTTAAAGAAAGCGCTGCCTGGGAGACAACCTGGAAGTTTTAGAGAGTCATTTATTTCTGTTGTGTGCTTTTAAAAAGTTTAAAAACAAAAAAATATAGAGGGGAACCTAAAAACTTTTTCAAAAAGAAAAGCCATTGGAAGGTTATGCATTGGAGAAGTGAGGGTCGACCTTGAACACTTGTGTTCATGCTCATGGAAACAATGTAGAATTTTTCATGGAAGTTTCTCACAAAAATAATTATCCCCTTGTATAAATCCCTTGTATTATAAAAATAATGTGCCAAGATTTACCTTTAGGATGTTTAAATTGCTTTGTTTGGTGTGTGCTGTGAAAAAACAGAAACTTTTGCTGTAGTGTTTGAATTTCTATAATTTACTGGAGAGTGCAAAAATTCTGAAATTTTTACACAGTACTGCTATGCAAAGTTTTTATTTTTTCCTAATTTTTCAGAATTTTTTAAGTTACATAAGTATATGTTTCATTTGCATCTTTACAGACTGTCCTGTTTTCACAGATTGCTGATATAGTTTCTTTATTTGCGTATGTTTGAAATCTTGTTGAGCCCCATTGACTTGGGAGCCATAGAATTGTGATAGCATACAGTGGGTAATGTTTGATTATAATTATACAATAATGTTACAGCAGGACATGATGGGATTTGATGTTATATGTACTAACCCCTCTAATAAAAAATTCGGTTAAGTTTTGTGTGGATGAAGTGTTCGAAGATCGAGGAGGTATCGATATGAGGAGAATAAGAAGAGGCAAGAGCTCAAGCTTGGGGATGCCCAAGTAAATATTCAAGGAGACTCAAGCATCTAAGCTTGGGGATGCCCCGAAAGGCATCCCATCTTTCTTCGACAACTATCAGTATGTCTCGGTTTTTGTTTTGTTCACATGATATGCGTAAATTCTTGGAGCGTCGTGTGCTTTTTATTTTTCTTTTAAAAATGCACCATGCTGGTATGAGATAGTCCTTGGTTGATTTATAGAATGCTTCATGCACTTCACTTATATCTTTTGAGTATGGCTTTATAGAATGCTTCATGTGCTTCACTTATATCATTTGAAGTTTGGATGCCTGTTTCTCTACATTTGGAAAACCGTTATTTGTATAATGCTCTTTTGCTTCACTTATATTTATTAGAGCATGGACAGGTCTTTTGTAGAAAGAATTAAACTCTCATGCTTCACTTATATCTATTTAGAGAGTCAACAGGAATTGGTCATTCACATGGTTAGTCATAAAATCCTACATAAAACTTGTAGATCACTGAATATGATATGTTTGATTCCTTGCAATAGTTTTGCGATATTAAGATGGTAATATGTGGGAGGTACTAGTGAATGATTGTGGTTTAGTAAGGATATTGGTGTTAAGGTTTGTGATTCCCGAAGCATGCACGTATGGTCTGTCGTTATGCTAAGAAGTTGGAGCATGATTTATTATTGATTGTCTACCTTATGAGTGGCGGTCGGGGACGAGCGATGGTCTTTTCCTACCAATCTATCCCCCTAGGGGCATGCGTAGTAGTACTTTGCTTCGAGGGCTAATAAACTTTCGCAATAAGTATGACTTTATGACTAATGTGAGTCCATGGATTATACGCACTCTCACCCTTCCGCAATTTGCTAGCCTCTTCAGTACCGTGCATTGCCCTTTCTCACCTTGAGAGTCGGTGCAAACTTCGCCGGTGCATCCAAACCCCGTGATATGATACGCTCTATCATACATAAGCCTCCTTATATCTTCCTCAAAACAGCCACCATACCTACCTATTATGGCATTTCCATAGCCATTCCGAGATATATTGCCATGCAACTTCCATCATCATCATATACATGACTTGAGCATTCATTGTCATATTGCTTTGCATGATCGTAAGATAGCTAGCATGATATTTCCATGGCTTGTCCATTTTTTGATATATTTGCTATGCTAGATCATTGCACATCCTGGTACACTGCCAGAGGCATTCATATAGAGTCATCTTGTATAGTTTTTATCGAGTTGTAAGTAAATAAAAGTGTGATGATCATCATTATTAGAGTATTGTCCCAGTGAGGAAAGAATGGTGGAGACTAATGAGTCCTCGAAAAAGTGGGGATGAGGTCCATGAGACTGTTCTAAAAAAAAGAGGCCAAAAAGGGCCCATCAAAAAAAAGAAAACAAAAAGAAAACAAAAAAATGAGAGAAAAAGAGAGAAGGGGCAATGTTACTATCCTTTTTCCACACTTGTGCTTCAGAGTAGCACCATGTTTTTCATATAGAGAGTCTCCTATGTTGTCACTTTCATACACTAGTGGGAATTTTTCATTATAGAACTTGACTTGTATATTCCGATGATGGGCTTCCTCAAATGCCCGAGGTCTTCATGAGCAAGCAAGTTGGATGCACACCCACTTAGTTTTCAGTTTGAGCTTTCATACACTTATAGCTCTTAGTGCATCCGTTGCATGACAATCCCTACTCCTCGCATTGATATCGATTGATGGGCATCTCCATAGCCCGTTGATCCGCCTAGTTGATGCGAGACTTTCTCCCTTTTTGACTTCTCGTTATTAATCTCTACCATTATATTATATTCCACCCATAGTGCTATATCCATGGCTTGCGCTCATGTATTGCGTGGGGGTTGAAAAAGCTGAAGCGCGTTAAAAAGTATGAACCAATTGCTCGGCTTGTCATCGGGGTAGTGCATGATAAATACTTTATGTTAAGAAGATGGAGCATGACAGGATTATATGATTTTGTAGGGATAACTTTTTTTAGCATTTTTATTTTGAAAGGCATGATTGTTTGTTGGTATGCCTGAGTATTGATGTCTTTATATCAAATTATAGACTATTGCTTTGAATCACTCATGTCTTAATATTCATGCCATGATTAGATTACATGATCAAGATTATGCTAGGTAGCATTCCACATCAAAAATTATCTTTTTTATCATTTATCTACTCGAGGACGAGCAGGAATTAAGCTTGGGGATGCTGATACGTCTCCGTCGTATCTATAATTTTTGATTGTTTCATGCCAATATCCTACAATTTCCATATACTTTTGGCAACATTTTATATGATTTCTTGGACTAACATATTGATCGAGTGCCCAGTGTCAGTTCCTGTTTGTTGCATGTTTTTTGCCATATCAAATGAAGTCCAAACGCGATAAAAATTTACGGAGATTTATTTTGGAATATATGTGATTTTTGGGAAAAAGAATCAACACGAGACGATGCCCGAGAGGCCCACAAGCTTAGAGGGCGCGGGCCCCTACCCTGGCCGCGCCCAGCAGGCTCGTGGCGCCCCTGTAAGGCAGTTGGTGCCCTTCTTTCGCCGCAAGAAAGATAATATCTCGAAGAAAATCCCCTCAAAATTTCAGCCCAATCGGAGTTACAGATCTCCGGGAATTTAAGAAACGGTGAAAGGCCAGAAAACAAAAACGCGAAACAGAAGAGAACAGAGAGAGAGACCCAATCTCGGAGGGGCTCCTCCCCTCCGGGAGCCATGGCGGCCATGGACCAGAGGGAAAACTCTCCTCCCATCTAGGGGGGAGGCCAAGGAAGAAGAAGGAGGGGGCTCTCTCCCCCTCTCTCCCGGTGGCGCCGGAACGCCGCTAGGGCAATCATCGTGACGGCGATCTACACCAACAACTTTGCCGCCGTCAACACCAACTCTCTCCCCTTCTATGCAGCGGTGTAACACCTCTTCTCCCCGTTGTAATCTCTACTTAAACATGGTGCTTAACGCTACATATTATTATCCAATGATGTGTTGCCATCCTATGATGTTTGAGTAGATTTCTTTTGTCCTATGGGTTGATTGATGATCGTGATTGGTTTGAGTTGTATGTTTTATTTTGGTGTTGTCCTATGGTGCCCTCCGTGTCGCGCAAGCGTGAGGGATTCCCGCTGTAGGGTTTGCAATACATTCATAATTCTCTTATAGTGGGCGGCTAGAGTGACAGAAGCTTACACCTGAGTAAGGGGGTTGTTGCGTATGGGAGTAAAGAGGACTTGTTACTTAATGCTATGGTTGGGTTTTACCTTAATGATCTTTGGTAGTTGCGGATGCTTGCTAGAGTTCCAATCATAAGTGCATATGATCCAAGTACGGAAAGTATGTTAGCTCATACCTCTCCCTCATATAAAATTGCAATAATGATTACCGGTCTAGTTATCAATTGCCTAGGGACAAATCTTTCTCTTGTGTTACAAAAAGCTTTCTATTAAACAATTAACTTTTATTATCTTGCAATTTACTCGTAGTTTTATTCTTGCAAAGTACTCCTAGTTTTATTTTTGCAAAGTAGTTCTAGCATTACACCTACAAAGTACTTCTAGTTTCATACTTGTTCTAGGTAAAGCGAACGTTAAGTGTGCGTAGAGTTGTATCGGTGGTCGATAGAACTTGAAGGGAATATTGATTCTACCTTTAGCTCCTCGTTGGGTTCGACACTCTTATTTATCGAGAAAGGCTACAACTGATCCCCTATACTTGTGGGTTATCAGTGGGGCGGCTATGGCGTGCCGTGGCCGTGGTTCGGACGGCCTTGATGGAAGGCGGCGCAGCCGAGCACGGGGGGTGGCGGCGGCGATGGCGGGGGGCGGAGGGCGGGCAGGGGAGGAGAAAAGGGGATGTGCCACCGACGGGCGGGCCAGGGGAGGACAAGGGCACGTGTCCCGCCCGTCCGCGCGCGTCCATTTGGCCGCAAACGCGGCCCAAAGTTGGGCCGGGAATGGGTCGAAAGCGGACCAAAAAAGGGACATTGGTCCGTTTGCTCCCGCGCATTGGGCCGCCTGTTCTGTCCGTTTACCCCCAAACGGACACGGCCGGACCATTTGAAGTCGCGCGTTGGAGTTGCCCTAAGTCTTTTAGGTGAAAAGACCCACTGAGCCCAAGGAAGGAGGGGAGGGGGCTACGGGGCCCACTTGCCACCCCTAGCCGTGTGGGGCGCACGGACACCACCTCTCAGACACCCTTTGACCTATATTTTGTTATTCCTTTGAAAAAACTTTAAGGGAAACCCGGTCAAACCGCTTTTCTTGTATAATTATTACTATATCAAATTATTTTTTTGTAAACCAGTTACACACATTCAGTTCAGAGATGCAGAACAGAGCTGAGTGATTATTCTAAAATTTGGCGTCAGAGAGAGTGATTTAGTTTCTATAGCATTTGGCGTCAGAACTGAATCTTGAAAGCACAAAGAAACAACAGCAGATCACGCATCAGTACGCGCCGAGCTATCTCCTAGATCATCAGTAGCGTACGCAACGAGATGCGATGAGCTTCTTGGCACCAACTTGCGCAAATCGATGGCCGATGCTAGCTACGGTTGCCGAGGTAGGAGGAGCTCCTCCGCTCCGACCTTCATGCTGGCCGTTGCCGCGACGAGCTTGACAATCTTGGCCGCGCCGTCGAGGACGGCGATCTCGACGATGAATGCGCCGCACACGGGGCGGTGGTCGGAGAACTTGGACTCCCCGCGGACGTACGCCACCTGCACGATCCCATCGCCGCGCCAAAGAATCCGGTCGCACCACGCCGGCGTCCTCCGCTTCGTTTTCTTCTTGGAGGCCGCGCCATCGTCGTCCTCGCCGGCGTAGTAGCTGTCGGAGTTCCACGAGTACTTGTACGTCGGCGCGAAGGAGATGACGCCCTCGCTCCACCCCCGGAACACCCCGCCCTCCCTCTCCGTCTTGAGCTGATCCTTCTCGAACAGCGCCGTCCAGTCGCCGGCATCCACCAACTTCTTCGCCTCCGCGTAGCTCAGCGCGATCCGGTAATTCAGGTCACCGAGCCAGATCACGCGACTGGACAAATCGAATTGCTCGACATTAATGGCAGAATCCGATGCAAGAATCGAATCAGTGGTGATGAGAAACTGTGACGTACTCGTGGTCGAGGATTCGTTCCGGGATGCGGCGGCCGGAGCGCTTGCAGACGCGGCGGAACTGGGTGTTCTTGAGGATCTCGACGACGTCGGAGTTGCGGCGGAGCTCGTCTCCGTCCTTCTCGCCAGAGGCGAGGTGGCTGCACACGAAGCAGAGGGACGTCTGGTGCAGCGACATGCTCACGGAGATGCACCCTTTGTTGCCAAGGCGGCCCATGATGCCGCGGCCGACGCAGCTGAGCCGGACGTGGCCGATGTGCGCCACCAGCTCCCGCCGCGCCCACACCGTTGCAAAGAGACCAACCATCTGCTTGCACGCCACCAGGCAGTACCTCCTCTGCAGGTTCGCCGCCGCCGGCCGCAGCAACAGCGTGGCGTCGGACGACATGGACGATGCCTCCCCACCGCCGTCGACGACGACGTCCATGTCCTCCTCGTCTGACGTGGTCGTGTCGCCCTCGACAGCATACCGGCGCCGGTTTTTGCTGCTGCCGCAGCGCATCATCAGGCACGACGACGGCGATTTGGAGTACGGCCGGCGTCGGGGCGGCCTCTCCGCGGGGCAAGTGCACGACTTGAGCCGGCGGCTGCGGGTGATGGCGGCGCGGCGAACCTCTCTGGGGGAGGACCCGTTCTTGTGAAACAGCGACGGGTCGAGCGGGCTGGAGCTCGCCGTGTGGAGTGCGGAAACGGGAGAGGCGGACTGGCTGAAGGACCGGCTCGCCGGCGGCGACGACGAAGTCCGGTTGAGCGCCTGGTTGATGAGCGCGAGCCATCTCGACGCCGGCTCGTTGTCCTCGATCATAAGCACGTTCCCTGCGTTGAGAGGGACGACCTCCTGGAATCTGCATCACCATTACAGCATATTAAGCTTCCGAGTAATTGAGATTAACTGCACTTGATACTGGTGGTACTAAAGTTGCAATCTTGCCATGTATCCGGTGCAAATTCTATGAAACTGAAACTTCAATGTTCTTGAAACAAAATCTACAAAATTGGTGAGATAGTAAATCTTCACCAGGTTCTTCTCATTTCTCAGAATATTTCACATTTTCCATTGTTAAATACAGTGTTTACTTGTTATCTAAAATTTCTGAAGCAAAAAATTCAGAGGTAGCAACTGGTGTTGTTAGTTGAAACATAGCTTTCCGAAGAATAGGACCTTTCAAGCAAAAGAACCCCACAAGAAAACATGCCAATAATTTGCATAATACACAGTTCAACAACAGGAGATGTGATGAAATTGTTTGTGGTGCAGAGGAACTGAAAGTGGCAATGTCTTCCTCTACGCAAACACGCAGAGCTCTTGTGTGTTAATGCATTGACAATGATGTAGCCCCAAATCGAAGCTGTCCAAGTCCAATGATGTTCTCCATCTGACAAGAGATAGAAGATTGTGCAAAATTATGATATCTGATATTGTAACATACCCTAGAACATAAATATCCGAGTGGTCATCCGAAGGCAGGAAGTCATTCAGATCCAGCTCCATATCTGGAGTTTTTCCGGCGACGTTCCATGTTGCTGCAAATACCCTGTGAAAAAACAGACCACCGAAGGAGGAAAACTATCTGAATCAGATCCTCCCACAGAAATACAAATTTATTTGCGGCATGCAGTGTGCTAATTGCCTAAACTTAGTATATAAAAACTCGAGAGTGTACCTAAAAGACTCGATATGTGTGCTGGTTGATGCAGGAGAACTGAAATTGCTGAATTTCAGGCTTGTACTTTTGAAGAAGGATGAAGATGATGCTGACGGCGAAGCCACCGGTGAGTCCTCTGGACTCTCTTTCAAATCAACTGAAAAAAAAGAAGCAAACACCGAAATACTTTAGCACCTACACACAATATCAGCATTTTGAGTTGTTTTTTAGTCTTAACCAAGGATGAACTTTGCATGATCACCAAGTCCAGGTCAGGCTTCAACTTTCCACATCACACATGGGAATGGGTTGTTCTTATCATGGATTACAGAAGAGAGAAACATGGTGCCTTTGCTTCGTCGAAAAATGTAATAATGTTCTAAACTTCAGAACCTACCTGTAGTGTTCATAGAGTGCTCGGCACCGTGTCTGGATGAAGAATTCCTACCCTTCATAGTAGGAATCCTTCCAAAGGGACACTGAAGAAGGAGAAGAGTTAAATCGAGTGATAATTATCTGGATTGATGGAACTTGCCGCAAGGGATGAGAAGAGACGTTACCTTCTTCCTCCTGTTGGTTTTCTGGTCCATTTTCTGAGCCCAGCTTCTTCCAGCATCAAATGAATGGCTCTTGTGCCAAAGCAATTACTTAGCAGCTAGGAGACCTAATCTAATTCATGAAAAAGTGTTCAAGGATAAGTCAGGCAGATGGAAGTTTCCTTGTTTCCATGGTCAAAACAACCCAAGGCTTTGTTGTTCTGAAACACAGCCACCAAAAGTTTTTCAAAGCCAAACTAAGAAACAGGACAAGCAGCAACTGTCCGCTTAGAAACAGGAGTACTATTTAAATAGGACCAACCTATCAGAAAAGAAAGGAACAACTTCAAAATGGAAAATCGATTCCCTCAAATACCAAATATATTGGTAATTATTTGAGCATTCGTAGACAAAACACGAAATGGAACAATCATACAAAATTGGTGTCGCGATCACGCAGACGATAGCAAAGCATGTGTGCCCCACTTATAAGAAGGAAGAATCTATACCTTGAAAGAAAGAAAGAGGTTTACTTGAAAAATAAATAAAGATATAGGTGTCCTAGTCTTCTTTGATGCAATCAATTCAATGGAATAGTAGAAGTTGACCTGAAGAAATTTAAAGCAGCTATTGGAAGTTCCAACTGGGGTGATGCTACTGCTGCTGCCACGGTCGCGGCACAAAAACAAGAAGTTTCAGAAAATTTCAACAAACCAATGATAGAGAAACGAATCCGCAGAAAGTAAACTCCTCAAAACAATGCGATATGGACACAACATGACTGCCCGTGGAAATCACATTTGTTAGCACACTATAGCAAGCATGTTGTACTAACCTGCATCCTAATTCCTAGCAAGTACTACTAAGTTTCTGTTGCAAAGAAAGTCGGACCATATAGTTGGAATGGGAACCAAACGTATGAAGCCAAAAAGCCTAGCTACAAATGGAAAAAGAATTCCTTGAGACAACATATTGCCTTTTTCCGTCGAGAAAAGGGAAGTGTGTATGCGTGCAATAGATCTTCTATAAATTATGTTGGCAAGCTCAAGGTAGATGGAGTTTGACCAGCCTTTTTGTATTTAGGAAAAGTTCCAAATTGAATAGACTAACCAGCTCAAACCAAAGCTGTCATGAAACAGCATAGAGCTGTGTTAACAGCTCTTTGGAACCATCCAGCAAGTGGTAAGGTGAGGGAGGCTCTAGGAACTGTAATAAAACATAAAAATTGGAACTTTTGAGAAAAAAAAGTTTGATAGTACAAGTGTACAACAGGAACAAACAAACGAAGCTGCACTTTTAAAATCCATAACAAAGTGCGATATTTGGTATAATTGTGTGTCCAATTACACGCCAAAACCAAGAAGGGGGGGAAGGAGACCACACTGATTCCCCGAGGCAGCCGTTTTGGCCTTGGAAGCGTCCAAAGCAGAGGGTGGTCGATCGATGCCCCCAAGAAAACATAGACTATAGTAAAGTATTCATTGAAAAATGGGTAATTGCAGCATGGTTTTGGGCACGCAGGAAGAGTTCAAAATGACAACCGTGGAATGTTGTAGGGCAAGATCGGAGTGGGATACCAAACTACAGTAATTGCGAATGATCAAGTTCAGTTCTCCATGGGATACAGCAGCAGTATAGATGAGAACCGGATGAATAACACGGGAGATGAGCATATACCAATAAATTAAAACATAAGAACAGAGGAGGAGGAAGAAAAGAGGAGAAACCTTGGTGAATGGCGATGGCTGTGGTTCCATGGAATTGGAACGGAAGCGCGCGGCAGGAAATATGCCAAATGGACGCGGCCTAATAATAGTACTCCTAGCTAGGAGAAAGAGCGAGAGAAAACGCACGTACGTAGTACTATTTTTGCAACGCCGTGGCAGTCTGCGAAACCGCCGGCCGGCTGGCCGGCTGTGTGTCACCGGTGCGTCCTTCTCGTGGTTGCCTTTGCCTGAGGCTGCCGGCGCAGACGAGCGGTTGGCGAGGAAGGGGAGGAAATGGAGGGGGAGTGGGGGGGACGTGGAGGGGGCGGCGGTTGGTCAGGTCAGATGAGGTCAAACCCAAACGGAGCCGTGGGAGGAAGAAGGGGAGCATTTCCTGTTACCCGCGCGTGCGTTGCCTTTTCCCCAGGTTTCTGGAGGAGGAGTAATTTGTCGCCGCGCGTCTTCTCTTCTCTTCTCGGTTCCGTTCCGTTCCACCGTAAAAATGGCAAATTTTACGTGTGGTCAAACATCAGGTCCTGTTACTACCAAAATTTCGTGGTGTAGCTTAGATGCATGTTCCAAACATCAAGTCAAACATTCTCGGACCACTTTGACATCTTACTTTTTGGAGGAATAGTCGAATCACATGACTAATTTTACACGTTCTTGGTTCAGAAAACTCCTACTCCCTCTGATTCGAATTAATTGACGCGGCCTATATACAATGCCTGAAAGTAATTTTATTTGTGTTCCATGTAAGTCTTTTGGAACGCCTGGATTTTAGATGAAGTTTACATTGTTTACAACCTTTTCACATAAGAAGTCTTGGTATGTGAAATGAAAAATCTCGCAGACTGGAGTATCACACTAGCAATCTACGTAAGAGCATCTACAGCTGCCCGCCGGCCCCTCGTATATTGCGTCGCACATCCACATACCTCAAATGCCGATCCTCAAATCCATGTAATCCATGCACGTCGATCATACGATACAAATTGTCCGAATTCAACAGTTCGAAACAAAGCAAAGCAAATCATAGTTCAACAAACCGGACAAGCCAAAATGAAATCAATGTCCGAGCGTGACGGATGGGTTCGGATCAGCGGAATGCGTCCTGCTCCAGGCGGAATGCGTCCTGCTCGTCCTGCTCCGCCTGCATCCGGGCTGCCTCCTCCGCCTGCATCCGGGCCGCATGATCCGCTGCCGCCCTCGCCGCCTCGTACTCCCTACGGTCGTTGATCTCCTTCTTCTTGTCCGCAAGCCACTTCTTTGCATGCTCATCCAAGATGGTTTCGTCCGCCAACATGATCTTCGCATCCTCCGCGTCCCGTGCGAGTTGCAACCTCTCCTTCTGAAGCTCCATCTCGCCAAATGTCTTGGCCTTCTCGAGTTCCCATTTGATCGCCGCCTCTTACTTCTCCAACTCGATCTTCTCCCTCTCAATTTGGAGCTTCTTCTCTGCCCTATTCCGGTCCCACTCCATCCTCTCCATTTGCGCATCCAACATGAGATTGTACCTCTCCTCTTTCTTGTTCTCCCTTGCCGAAAAAATGCCCGTCCATGTGGACGACATTTTTGTAGCCGCGGCATCACGGGAGGCCCTTGCCTTCTCCCACTTGTTTCCCATGACTTGTCGGTTATCCTTTGGCACGGTGGCTCTTCCATTCGTGACGACAACATCGTCCTCTTCATCGTACAACCCAATGGATTGGCGGGAGCTTGAGCCATCATTCCTCTTCTTGCCGGACTTGAGATCGGCCACAAGTTGGTTGCACTTCGGTTTGCCATTCAATAGGATCCAACAATGGCTAAAAGCAAACGGCTTCTTATCCACCTCGTGATACAGAGTGGCCGCCACCGTCGTCTAGCAAACAACATATGTATGAGCACGAGAATGCAAACACAAGAAGCATATGCAAATGACTAGAAGATGAAGCAATTAAGCTTACGTGAGTTGCAACCCCCATCCCACTTTGAGGGCGTTTGGTCACTTGTGAGTAGTAGCCGACGTACTTGTTCACTTCCCCTTGAATGATCCCCCATCGATGTTGTAGAGATACCACATTGCGGGTGGTCACGATAGGATGCGGCTCCACATACTCCTTTTGTTCGTGATACTCCTTCCAAATCTTCTCCCAATACGTGTTCCCCTTTTGCTCGGTGCCGCATATTGGATCCATTGTTGTGGCCAACCAAGCTTTGACCAACAAGATGTCCTCATATCTTGAGAATGCCGGACCTCTTGCCTTCGCCGTCTTGGCCTTCTTCTTCTTCTTGCTCGGATTGGGATCGGATGTTGTCCCAACTTCAAATGCGGTGGTGTCCTCCAATTCATACTCTAGTTCGGTCGGATCTTCATTGTCATTGATCATGTTCGACAAGAACGCCTCCTACATGGTTTGCAAGCGTGCGAAATGAACTAGTGGTTGTGTACGCAAAAAAATTGATCGGACAGGAGCAAAGAAAACGTACCGACTCTTGTTCTGTCATTCCGTCGAGCATGTCGAGGGCAGCCCGGGCGCCGCCGGTGACCGTGCTCATCCGCGCCCGAACGAGCTGCGGCGAGTCACATGCGTCAACAGCCAGCATCTGCGTCGGCAGAAAGCTGTCCGGAATGGCCCAGCCGGCCGTTGAATCCTCCTCCTCTGTCCCAACGGGGTCGGACCGCGTAATCCGCATCGACGCACGAATGGATGGGGTGCGGGTGCCAGGGCGCGCCGGGGGAGACAGCTGGCCCTCTCTCGCTGCCGGCGTCGCCGCAACTTCCAGGCGACGTTCTCCGCCTTGCAAGACGAAGCCGAAGAAGGGATGCCGACGGACTAGGCGGACTGCGTCTCCGTCACGGCGGTCGGAGACGGGCTGGACAACATCTCCGGCGGTGGATCGGGACCGGTGGTGAGGATGGGGAGCAAGGGTGGACGACGGCAATGGCTCGGGCGCGGGAAAGGTTGGAGGGCGGCGGGAGAAGGAAGGGTTTGGTGGATTTGATGCAATTTGGGGTGAGGTCGGGCTGTCGGGTCCGACGTGGCGGACGTGCCCGGGCGCGCCCTGGCACCCCATATCCGCCCCATATTTGGGCTGGATATGAGGGGTGCCGGTCAGTCCGAGCGTTTCAGACCCGTTTAAGGAGCCCGTCTGGGTCGAAATTTCATGACCGGTCAGCCCGGCCGGGCGTATGAGGGTTTGAGGCGTCCGGCTGTAGATGCTCTAAGTTCTTTTTCCTAGACCTAGAGGGACTAGTAAGTTTTTTTTTAGCCAGGCGGCACCAGCATTGAATCTGGCAGCACGTATTGCGTGCTCCTAGCTACTTGCATGTTGATCGATGGACCACTTTGACTTCTTGTTTGGGACGGATGGATCATGGACCGCATCTCGCGTTCCTACTACCAAAACGTGCAGCCGTGTCCGGCCCGGCCCGGATCATGTCACCGTGCTGTCGTATCGATGCCATGCATGATCACATATATTTCCTTCTGCTCACAAAACAAACGTCACATATATTCCCAGGGATTACACTGATAACATTATTAAGTCGTCGCCTTAATTATTTGTTGGAAGACCTGCATACTACTTCTGTTTTCCGATAACCAAAGACTCGGAGTAGGTAAACATGGCAGGCATGCATGAAGTAGGCCATGCAGTGGATAACAAGAAGATGAAAAAGAATTTCGACTAATCGGTGCCACCGGTCAAAGTACTAGGACCTGCATCAATGCACTCTTAATATGCTTAAGTTTACTTATTATGATAAAGAGCTATCTTGGATTAGGTTGGAACTTTATTTTATTAAACATATGATCAGTTTGTTTCACGAGCACAAGTCAAACACATATAGAGAATCAACCATTGGTTGGATGGTTAGTTGGATGGTTAGGAGAGCTAATAATGCTTAGTATTGTGACACGCAGGAGATACCCCAGAAAGGCTCCTGGCTCCAGCTCCCGTGCGGCCGCGCCGGGCCGCACCGGGGCTCTCACTGCTGGCCGCCAACAGTCCTCCCCGCCGCCGCCGGGGTCGTCGCCGGGCAAAGCCCGTGAGGCGCGGCGGCGGCAGATCTCCTCGGTCGACGATCTGGACCGCGGCGGCGACGCCCGTCCCGGCCTCATCGGCGACAGTGTTGCAGGGTGGCGGCGGCGAGCGGCGTAGACAGCAGTGGGTGGCCGCGGCATGGTCCAGGCGGGCCTGATCTAGGCCCAGATGGGTCTGGGCGGGCCGCGACCTACATGTGACTGCCCCTTCTGCATCTCGACGGCTCCGACCGCGGTACGCGGAGGTGCTCCTGGGCTAGTCCCGCAGCATGAGGAAGCCTCGGGCAGCGGCCCGGGCATGGCGGTGGCGGCCTACTCCTCCGCCGGAGTTGGTCGGCCGACTGGTTGTGGCGGATCTCTTGATCCCACATCTAGTCCCAGCGGCAAGTTGGGGAGGCGTGGATGCCGGTGAAAACCGAGCTCCCACTACGGTCATGGCAGGCGATGGCGACGTCTACGCGTCGTTACCTTGTTGAAGGCATCGCCATTGCAGCCACCTTCTACCCACTCGCGCTGCTCCGGAGGAAACCCCAGATCCAAGTATCCTGGATCGGACGATGGCGGCGCTCTCGGTGTCGCTCTCCCTCATGAGGGCATTGTTTTGGAGCAGCTGCTGGATGGAGGACGCAAGGAGTGGAGCGGTGTACATCTACCGCATCGACGACGGTGAGTCTCGGCGGCGTGGCGCAGCGGGGTCTCGGTGACGGACGTGACATGATGGACTCGCGTAGGGCGGGGCGCTGTCTGACGTCGTGGTGGCATCGACGACAGGCCTGGCAAGGTCGATGCGTCAGTACCTGCTCTGAAGATGGATTGGTGGAAGACGGTGGCGACGGCCTCTGCAGCGTGCGCATGCGGTGCCCGCTGAGAGTGTGTCGGACCGGTGTGTGCCCCAGACCTGGCATTGCGGCTTGGTTGGGGCCTCCGGCTTTAAATGTTAGGCTTTGGTGTGAGGCCTGGGTATACGGCTCAAACAATCTGGACCCCTTAATCAAGTGGATAGGAGTAGCGACAGATGTTGCCAAGATGGTGGCTTCACACTTATTGATGTATTACTTTGTAAGGTCTTGATGAATAATTAATAAAATGGCTGCATGCATCCCCAGATGCAGAGGCCGGGGGTCATCCTCCTTTTCGAAAAAGGGATTAAACCTAGGGTTTGGCATTATGCTTTCACATTAATGTGATTATTTTTTCAGTGGAAGGCAATATTTCTGTCGATAATGTGACATTTGTGGTAACTTCGTCAATCTTAAAACTCCGCAACTCCAACTCTTGTATGAGTGTGTGTATTACCACCGTCTTCCATTTTCCGAAAACTAGAAGTAGGTAACTAGATATGTATGCATGAAGAAGGCCATGCAATGACAAAAAGGAAGAGGAAAAGGAGTTTCGACTAATTATCTTCCACTAATCAAAGTATGCACATACTAGGACTTAATGAACTCTTTAGATGCTTAGGTTTATGACAAGAAGCTAATCTTAGATTAGGTAGGTTGAAACTTCTTTTTATGAAACATACGATTGTTTTTTTGTTTTACATACAAACCCCGTCAGTGGTTGGATAGTTAGGAGAGTGGTGGTACGCTGCTACTTGTGAGCTGCGTTGGGATTTCCCTGAAGAGGAGGGGATGATGCAGTACAGTAGAGATACGTATTCCCTCAGTTATGAAACCAAGATTATCAATCCAGTAGGAGAATCACGCAACAACTCGTTAGCAGCACCTGCAAACAAAATAACAAATCCTCGCACCAACGCGAACAAGGGGTTGTCAATCCCTTGGCGGTTAATTGCAAGATTAAATTGTATGGTGATAGATAGATAGATCGAACAAAAATACAAAATAAAATAAATAAAGTAAAATTGCAGCAAGGTATTTTTGGGATTTTCAATATATGATAAAAGTAGACCCGGGGGCCATAGTTTTCACTAGAGGCTTCTCTCTTGAAAATAGCATACGATGGGTAAACAAATTACTGTTGGGCAATTGATAGAAAAGTAAATAATCATGACGATATCCAAGGCAATGATCATGTATATAGGCATCACGTCCGAGACAAGTAGACCGAAACGATTCTGCATCTACTACTATTACTCAACACATCGACCGCTATCCAACATGCATCTAGAGTATTAAGTTCATAAAGAACGGAGTAACGCCATAAGCAAGATGACATGATGTAGACAAAGTAAACTCACGCATGAATAAACCCCATCTTTTTACCCTTAATAGCAATGATACATACGTGTCATGTCCCTTTCTGTCACTGGGATTGAGCACCGCAAGATCGAACCCATTACAAAGCACCTCTCCCATTGCAAGATAAATCAATCTAGTTGGCCAAACCAAATCAATAGATCGGAGAGAAATACGAAGCTATAACAATCATGCATAAATGAGTTCAGAGAAAACTCAAATAATATTCATGGATAATCTGATCATAAACTCACAATTCATCGGATCCCAACAAACACACCGCAAAAAGTGATTACATCGGATAGAACTCCAAGAACATCGAGGAGAACATTGTATTGAAGATCAAAAAGAGAGAAGAAGCCATCTAGCTACTAACTATGGACCCAAAGGTCTGTGGTAAACTACTCACGCATCATCGGAAGGGCAGCAAGGTTGATGGAGAGCCCCTCCGTGATCGAATCCCCCTCCGACAGAGTGCCGGAAAAGGCCTCCAGATGGGATCTCTCGAGAATAGAGACTTGCGGCGGCGGAAAAAGTATTTTCTGGACTCTCCTGTTGGTTTCCCGATTTTAGAGTTTTTATAGAGGTGGAATTAGGTCAAACGGAACAGAGGTGGGCCCACGAGGCACCAGGGCGCGCCACCCCCCTGGGGCGCGCCCTGGTGGCTCGTGGCCACCTCCTCTGTCTTCTGGCCCTCTCCCGAAGCTTCTAGTGTCTCTTATGTCCAAAAAAACATCTTCAAAAGGTTTTGTGGCATTTGGACTTCGTTTGGTACTGATATTCTCAAAAACCAAAAACAGGCAAAAAACAGCAACTGGCACTGGGCACTAAGTTAATAGGTTAGTCCCAAAAATTGATATATAATTGCTTGTAAGTGTATATAAAACATCCAAGATTGATACTATAATAGCATGGAACAATCAAAAATTATAGATACGTTGGAGACGTATCAAGCATCCCCAAGCTTAATTCCTGCTCGTCCTCGAGTGTAAATGATAAAAACATAATTTTTGATGTGGAATGCTACCTATCATATTCATCATATACTCTTTTCTTTTGTAGCATGGACATTTGGACTTGACTGATTCAAAGCAATAGTCTATAATTTGACATGAAGACATAAATACTCAAGCATACTAACAAGCAACCATGTCTTTCAAAATATCAATGCTAAAGAAAGCTATCCCTAGCCCATTATGCTCAATCATTGATCCATTCATGAAACACACTCAATATTAGCTACACCCAATGCACAAGTATGACAATAGTGCTCTCTAGTTGGTTCTTTGTAAGAGAAGATGGAGACTCAAAATAAAAATAAAAATTGCATAAAAGTAAATAGATAGGCCCTTCGCAGAGGGAAGCATATATTTGCAGAGGTGCCAGAGCTCAAAGTTTAAATTAGAGAGATAAAATTATTTTGAGAGGCATGCTTTTCCTGTCAAGGAAAACGACCGAGAATTCCCAATATCTTCCATGCTAGACACATTATAGGCGGTTCCCAAACAAAAAATAAAGTTTATTTCCTTTCCACCATTCTTTCACAATCCATGGCTAGCCGTATCCACGGGTGCCTTCCATACCAACACTTTCCAAGGAATTTATTATTATCATCATATTAGATTTTTTTTCATTTTGGGACTGGGTATCCATATTACCTGCCACTCTCTCGTGCAATGACAAGTGAATAAACACTCATCGTGAGAATAACACACCTAGCATGGAAAATATTGGCCACCCCTGCCGCTTCATGAGCGGTACGGGCACACAAAACGGAAAATTATTTTGAAAAATTAGAGTTGGCACATGCAAATTTACATGGAAAGGCATGGAAATACCGCATATAGGTAGGTATGGTGGACTCATTTGGCACAACTTGGGTTTAAGGAGTTGGATGCACAAGCAGTATTCCCGCTTAGTACAAATGAAGGCTAGCAAATAGATTGAGAAGCGACCAACCAAAAAGTGAAAACGGTCATAAACATGCATTGAACATAACTAACACCGAATAATGCACCATAAGTAGGATATAATTTCGTTGCATAACTATTGACTTTATGTGCATGCATAGGGAATCACAAACCTTAACACCAATATTCTTACTAAATCACAATTACTCACTAACATGACTCACATATTATCATCTCCATATCGTAAAACTATTGCAAGGAATCAAACTTATCATATCCAATGATCTTTCATGAAAGTTTTTATTATATCCTTCTTGAATATTCATCACTTTGGGACCAAATTCATATCTTGTGCAAATTACCATTACTATTATCAACTCTCAAAAAGATATAAGTGAAGCATGAGAGTGCAAATATTTCTTCAAAATTTAATCTTATCAACTCTCAAAATGATATAAGTGAAGCACGAGAGTTCAAATATTTCTTCAAAATATAGCCACCGCCGTGCTCCAAAAGATTTAAGTGAAGCACTAGAGCAACTGCCTAGCTCAAAAGATTTAAGTGAAGCACATAGAGTATTCTAACAAATCATGATAAACGCGTGGCTCTCTCAAATAGGTGTGTCCAGCAAAGATGATTGTGACAAACTAAAAAGCAAATAAAGCAAAGACTCATATAATACACGACACTCCAAGCAAAACTCATGATATGTGACGAATAAAAATATAGCTCCAAGTAAAATTACCGATAGTTGGTAGAAGAAAGAGGGGATGCCTTTCGGGGCATCCCCAAGCTTAGTTGCTTGGGAGTCCTTGAATATTACCTTGGGGTGCCTTGGGCATCCCCAAGCTTAGGCTCTTGCCACTCCTTATTCCTTCATCCATCGTGATCTCACCCAAAACTTGAAAACTTCAATCACACAAAACTCAACAAAACCTTCGTGAGATCCATTAGTATAATAAAACAAATCACTACTTTATGTACTGTAGTAAATTGATTCATATTTAATATTGGCATAATGCTACTGTACTCCAACTTCTCCATGACTCATACCCCCCGATACGATCCATAGATTCATCAAAATAAGCAAACTATGCAACAAAAACAGAATCTGTCTAAAACAGAACAGTCTGTAAAGATCTATTTAAAATCTATACTTATGTAACTCCAAAAATTCTGAAAAATGAGTACAACGTGGGAAAAACAGATACCAATACTGTGTAAAAATTTCAGATTTTTCTGACGCTCCAGTACAGAATTAAAATTCCAGCACTGGACGCAAAAAATTTCTGTTTTTCAAACAGCATCAATTATATTATCTTCCAAATCATCCCAAAGGCTTTACTTGGCACAAACACTAATTAAAACATAAAAACACAATCATAACAGTAGCATAATTGTGTGCACACAAGAAAACAGAAATAAAAAGCAAAAATTTATTTTATTCATTGGGTTGCCTCCCTACAAGCGCTATTATTTTATGCCCCTAGCTAGGCATAATGCATAGTTTCAAGTGTTGTCATCTTTGGTTTCCAACTCCTCAACTACACAACCACTTATTTCAGGAGGTTCAACATACGAGTTTCTCATAATCACGCTCCTAGGCACAAAATCAAAAAAATTGTTCATATAGATAGGTTCTTTTATCATGTCAACAAAATTGGGGTGCACGCTAATCATTTTGAGATCCTCATTTCCCTTACTAGAAGTAGCACCATTGGTTTTAGGAACATACATAAACTTGGAATTTTTATTGGGAGAAGTTCTATCAATATTCTTAACAGAGGAAAAAGCCGAACCCAAATTATTAATAATTTCTTCTATCTTGTCGATTCTAGCGGGGCTTTGTTCTATTCTTTCATTAACTACCGGTTCCTTTTCCTTTAAGGTTTTCAATGTAATTCCTACCTTAGAACCAAATTGAGTGATATGATTATGAATTTTTTTATCTAAATTCTCAAGATGTTCAATAGTAGGTATTTTATATTCAATAGCTTCTAACCTTTGCATAACATGTTCCAAGGTCAAAGTTGTTTCATTGATAGTGATAGGTGGTGATCCCACTAAATTTCTCATAGCATTGAAAGCATCCATAGAGGGACACATCAAGAAATTCCCTCCGGTAATAGTATCAAGTACAAATCTATACCAAGTAGAAATGCCCACATAAAAATTGCGAAGAAGGATGGTGGTGCATTGCTTACGAGTTGATCTATTATGAGCATCGCAAATCCTATACCAAGCATCCTTTAAATTCTCTCCTCCCCTTTGTTTAAAATTAAGCACTTCATTTTCAGGGGTAACAGCAACAAGTGATGAACTAGCCATAGTGACGGAGCAAACAAGCAAATAAAAATATTTTTGTTTTTTTGTAAAAAAAAATTTAGAAGTGGGGGAGATGAAAACGAGAGGCAAAGGCAAATAAAATAAATGCAAGGAGATGAAAGTTTATGCGTAATTACTTGATAGATGTTGATGATGTCTCCCCGGCAACGGCGCCAGAAATTCTTTCTGCTACTTGTGAGCTGCGTTGGGATTTCCCCGAAGAGGAGGGGATGATGCAGTACAGTAGAGATAAGTATTTCCCTCAGTTATGAAACCAAGGTTATCAATCCAGTAGGAGAATCACGCAACAACTCGTTAGCAGCACCTGCACACAAAATAACAAATCCTCGCACCCAACGCGAACAAGGGGTTGTCAATCCCTTGGCGGTTAATTCCAAGATTAAATTGTATGGTGATAGATAGATAGATCGAACAAAAATACAAAAGAAAATAAATAAAGTAAAATTGCAGCAAGGTATTTTTGGGATTTTCAATATATGATAAAAGTAGACCCCGGGGCCATAGTTTTCACTAGAGGCTTCTCTCTTGAAAATAGCATACAGTAGGTAAACAAATTACTGTTGGGCAATTGATAGAAAAGCAAATAATCATGGCGATATCCAAGGCAATGATCATGTATATAGGCATCACGTCCTAGACAAGTAGACCGAAACGATTCTGCATCTACTACTATTACTCCACACATCGACCGCTATCCAGCATGCATCTAGAGTATTAAGTTCATAAAGAACGAAGTAACGCCTTAAGCAAGATGACATGATGTAGACAAAGTAAACTCACGCATGAATGAACCCCATCTTTTTACCCTTAATAGCAACGATACATACGTGTCATGTCCCTTTGTGTCACTGGGATTGAGCACCGCAAGATCGAACCCATTACAAAGCACCTCTCCCATTGCAAGATAAATCAATCTAGTTGGCCAAACCAAATCAATAGATCAGAGAGAAATACGAAGATATAACAATCGTGCATAAAATAGTTCAGAGAAAACTCAAATAATATTCATGGATAATCTGATCATAAACTCACAATTCATCGGATCCCAACAAACACACCGCAAAAAGTGATTACATCGGATAGAACTCCAAGAACATCGAGGAGAACATTCTATTGAAGATCAAAATGAAAGAAGAAGCCATCTAACTACTAACTATGGACCCGAAGGTCTGTGGTAAACTACTCACGCATCATCGGAAGGGCAGCAATGTTGATGGAGAGCCCCTCCATGATCGAATCCCCCTCCGGCAGAGTGCCGAAAAAGGCCTCCAGATGGGATCTCTCGAGAACAGAGACTTGCGGCGGCAGAAAAAGTATTTCGTGGACTCTCCTATTGGTTTCCTGATTTTAGAGTATTTATAGAGGTGGAATTAGGTCAAACGGAGCAGAGGTGGGCCCACGAGGCACCAGGGCGAGCCACCCCCCCCCCGGGGGCGCGCCCTGGTGGCTCGTGGCCACCTCCTCTGTCTTCTGGCCCTCTCTTGAAGCTTCTAGTGTCTCTTATGTCCAGAAAAACATCTCCAAAAAGTTTCGTGGCATTTGGACTTCGTTTGGTACTGATATTCTGAAAAACCAAAAACAGGCAAAAAAACAGCAACTGGCACTGGGCACTAAGTTAATAGGTTAGTCCCAAAAAATGATATATAATTGCTTGTAAGTGTATATAAAACATCCAAGATTGATACTATAATAGCATGGAACAATCAAAAATTATAGATACGTTGGAGACGTATCATACGCCTAGCACACCCGGGATCAAACCGCGGATTTGAAGCTTTGGTATCTCACTAATACATATTTTTAGAAGAGTTTCTTTTCAGAGAGCACATTATAATGTGTTTATCGTGATTCATCAATCATAAAGCACCACAACTCTCTTCAGTCAATGTTGTGTGGGTGCGTGTGTGTTGGTGTGATTTTGTGTGTGCAAGCGTGCACGTGTTTCTATGTTATAATCAATGTTCCTCAAAGAAAAAAATCAAACACACATAGTAGCTCGCGTGTCATGTCAGCAGGCACTGGCCCACCAAATTTTTGGAAGAGGGTAACCCTAGCCTTTTCACCGGTTGACGCACACAACCATGCATTGTTTACTATTAAAATAGTGTCATGCATCATTGACGAACAAATCTGATTTGAAGGAAAAATCTCATTCCCATCCATATAGGACCCGCCTCATAGCGACATCTCTAAAATCCTACGACAAACGCTATCATAGTGGACGATAATCCTCTAATTGATCAACATTTGAGTTGTGAAATGGTGCAACGCTCCAAGACAACCCCTTTAAGAAGCAATAATCGTTCGCACACCAATGTCGCTTGATCTCACCATAAGTTGTACATGGAGCCATCACCCTCAAAGCATAACTTTGAACAAACACCTTGCTTCCTGTCAATTAGTGCAAGGGTTTGTAGTAGGCATAAATTTTTCATGTGGATGACCATAAGTTTTATCGAACTAGTAGGAGTTTTGCACTCAGCCAATGATAAGTACCTGCACACACAAATACGAAACTGAGCTTGTCCCCCAACAAAATTAGTAAGATTGTCAACTTTACTAGCCTTGCTAGTTACAATGATTAAACGCAAAGTGTGTATTGAAGATTGTGGTTGCAAAGAAAAGAAATAAAAGCAAGGAATTGTAAAGAGCTTTGGTCGAGGTTGAAAGCAATGGGAAAAAATTGGCTGGGATCCATAGGATCACTAGTGGTTTCTCTCCAAAAGAAATAGCAAGGTATGGTGAACAAATTATAGTTGCATATCAATTAAATTGTTGTTTTTAAGATTATGATTATACATGGCATAATTGCATATAGGCATCACGTCTGGGCATCCATAGACCGTTATCCAACTGCATCTACAGCTAATACTGCACCCCAAGATCGTATCCAGCATGCATATCAAAGTATTAAGTAAAGAAACAGAGTATTGCATTAAGTATGATGACATGATGTTGATGATATATTGTCTTCACCCTGTGTTCAAACAAAAACTACGCAATCATCTTTTTATCCCTAGCATCAACAATACAATACAATACAATACAATACAAACCTTTTCCACTTTTTGTCACTGTATTAAATTACTTGCATGATTGAACCCAACTAGCATGCAAAACTCCCGGTTGGAGATCATCCATCAAACTTGGCCAAACAAAGACAAATAGATCGGAAAGCATATATGTATAAGAATCATGCAACAAAGAAACCAAATTGATCTCAAAAGAATACATTGATAGATTTGATCATAAAGTGACAATTCCTTACGGCGCAACAAACACACCGAGAAATTACATCATATGGATCACAATCATGTAGGGAAGCTCATGTGATCGTTGTATTGAGAAACAAGGGAAACAAAACCATCTAGCGACTACTCACGAGCGATCATGGTGGCAGCTAGGTTGATGTAGATGTCCACCAAGATGATTTCCCCCTCCGGCAGAGTACCAGAAAGGCCTCAGATTGGATCGCTTCAGAACAAAGAGGTAAGGGGGAAGAAAAGGTATGGCTCCTCGATATTTAGGGTTGTTAGGGCGAATGAAAAATATAAGCGTCGAGAGGTGGTGGAACGGAGCAACAGGGGGGCCATGTGGCCACCCCCTAGACGCGCCATCTGGCCGGATGGGGTCCATAGGACTCCCTCCAGTTGGGGATCAGGTCCTCCGGAATCTTCGTGATGCAAAACTTTTTCTGAAATTTTTTCGGCATTTTTGGAGCTTCATAAATTGATTTTCCTAAAAGTTTAAAAACATGCAGAAAACAGCAACTGAGACTGCGCACTGAGTCAATAGGTTAGTTTAGAAAAGTGTTAAAAATTGGTGGCAAAACTATGCCAAAGTGATATAAACATAGAATGAAACAATAAAAAATTATAGATACATTGGAATCGTATCAACATTCCCAAGCTTAATCATCCCTGCTCGTCCTCGAGCAGGTTGATGACGACAACATAATTTTTGAGTGTAAATGCTATCAACGTGAATCATAATCAGTCTCATGTAATTAAGGTATGACTTTAAAGAATAGTGCTGCAATGCAATAATATATAATTGATAAAAAAACAAGTAACATCAAAATGTGCAAATAAAACCACTCTCGCTTTTCATAGATCAATGCTTTCACATCATGCTCACCAATACCTTTAGGTTTAGAGAGAATGTCAGGTGTATTATGAGACATGGTGCATTAAGGCTTTATCATATCAAAACTCATAATGGGCCAGCGTTTTGGCCAAGCACATTAATCACATAATCCTCCTGTTTCAACAAACCAACACTTATGCAATACTTGAGCGTGAGCCTTGATTTTTGCACTTAGTGAAAAAAGATAATGATGATGGGTTTTGTAAGAAGGCGAGAATGTAAGTCTTGCATTAACGTGGCTGATCATTAGGCAATGGAGAGGCCTTATAATCAATTTTAATGCAAGGACTAGGGATTGACATGTAATTGATGCACTGGAGCTATAAGTGTATGAAAGCTCTCCCAATGGACTAGTTGGGTGTGCATCCAACTGGCTTGCTCATAAAGACTTAGAGCATTTGAGGAAGCTCATTATAGGAATATGCAAGCCAAGTTCTATAATATGAAAATACACAACTATTATATAAACATGAAGCATATGAAAACTCTGTATATGAATGCAGCGGTGCTACCTTGAAGCACTTTATGATATTTGTTAAAATCAGGTGCTACTTTGAAGCACAAATTTATAAAAAGGAATAGTAGTGTTGCTCCCTCTCTCTTTTCTCTCTTGGTCACATTTTATGTGCTCTTTTTTTGGCACCTCCATGGAGCATCTCACAGGTAGGAGCAACACTCTATGATGATAAACAACACACTTTTGAATTTACCTAAAACTCATTATAACTCAATAATAAACATGATGTAAAAACTCTAATGAATGCCTCTGGCAGTGTACCAGGATGTGCAATGATCTAGCGTAGCATATACGGGTAAATGTTGAAAGGTGGCCTTGCCACAATAATCTCATGCCAACTCTATATGATCATGCAAAGCAATATGACAATGACAAATTGTATCTGTAGTCATGTAGCATAAATGATAATGATGAAAGTTGCATGACAATATATCTCGGAATGACTATGAAAATGCCATGATAAGTAGGTATGTGCTGGAAATATGCCCTAGAGGAAATAATATTGTATTATTATATTTCCGTGTTCATAATTAAGAGTTTATATTCTATGCTATAACTGATATGATCCAGGAATTCGCGATTTGGGGGAAAACTCATATGCACGTGTGGAATGATAAACGGTAAAATAAGGTTCCTAGCCTCGCCTCTAAGACTAGCTCAAGTGTTGTTGGTGATCACGTTTTCCGGATCTTAGGATATCGTTAAGTGTAACGATAGTCCTAAAACAACTTTGAGAATATGATGTTAGAAGCAACGATCATATTGAATCGACCAAAACTTGTTTGTTATACTTTGAGATTACATCGTTAGAAGTAAATTGTTATAACACGAAGTGTTAACGTGTTTTAATTCTTTAGACCATGAGAGTATCGTAGTCACTTCTTACTGTACGGTAGACTTTGGGGTTGCTCAAACATCAACTGTAACACGGTAATCATAACAAAAACTTGCAGGTTCATCAGAAAGTTTGACAAGGGACTAGATAGCTCGAGAGTGGAATTTGCTCCTCCGATGATGGAGAGATATTCTTAGGTCCCTCTCGCTGTGATGGCATCCATCATCGTCTGGCCAGACAGAGGTGACTATGTCACGGGGATGCCGGAACATGTCAACGAGAAAGAAGAACAAAACCGGTAACGAGGAGGCCGGTATAGTGAGCATGTGTATGACTCAAAAGGATACCGATACATCTCACCTCGGGTTTTGTAAAGTATCTTGAATCAAAGGGAATAGCACATGATAACCAAAGGTTCACTCGAATGCCAT
The DNA here is from genome assembly GCA_039707655.1 of Elymus sibiricus. Classification (NCBI taxonomy): domain Eukaryota; kingdom Viridiplantae; phylum Streptophyta; class Magnoliopsida; order Poales; family Poaceae; genus Elymus; species Elymus sibiricus. The sequence goes on from CM077670.1 coordinate 112,866,627, forward strand.
TCGTGTAATCATAGGGATCGATAAGAACGTCCACGGTTCCGCTATCGGTCATTGAACAAAGGAGTTTTGTTCATGTCTATGTTTTACCGAACCTACAGGGTCACAAGCTTAAGGTAATCATGATCTACTGAGTGTTAGTAGGACGAGAATAATGAGAATATATTTGTAAAATAGTTTCACTAATATTCAAAATAGTTTCGAGAGGAACCGGAAGCGTTTCGGGGTCACCGGAAGGGTTTCGGAGTTTATCGGGCAATACCGGTTATTTCCGGTAAATAATATATAGGTGGAAAATATTTCCGGTGATGTTAAATTAATAATAAAAGACTCTAGTAATTGTCAGGAGGCTTTTATATTTAATTTAATATCAACGGGCCTTAAAAGGACAAGTGGTGGAAGGAGAATTGGGCCACAAGAGCCCAATATAGGTGCTGCCCCTCTCCCCATGGAAAGAAGAGATGGGAGGCCGAATTGGAGGGGGAAACCCCCTCCTCTTGGCCAGCCAGGGGGGATTTTCCTCCCCTTGTGGCGCCCTCCTCTCCCCCTCCAACCTATATATACTAGAGGCTTTTGGTTCTAATCTCCTCCCTCTAATTCTCCGGTGACGATTAGCTCTGGACGGCAAAGCGCTGCCGGATCGTGAAGACCGTACACTTGCAACTCGTAGAGAGGCCGTGCTTTCGGTCTTCCATTCGAGGAACTGTTCATGGGCGGTTCACGAGATTGTTTATCTACGGTTCGAGGGACTCCAAGTACGATCTACACCGACTCATCTACTTCTGCTGCTACTCGGAGTCGGTAGCGATCATGATCTAAACCGTTTATGCATCTTCATATTGTTCCTGGGTGATCGTAGGGCGATTTTTTTGTTTTCTACTATGTTTCCCTACAGTGGCATCATGAGCAGTTCTATGAGTAGATGCAGGTTTCAATCTAGATCACATGTGGATGTGAGGGTTTGATGTTCTTGCTATGCTTCCCTCGAGTGTTGCTTCGGTTCAGTTCATTGACGGCATGATGTATCTTTGCACAAAGTTCTGACAATTGATCGGCTCTGGCTATCGATGATCTGCTAATAGTTCTTTGGGCTTCATCATAGTCAAGAATAGTGAACTATCGCAAACACGAGAGGCCGATGAAGATGAACGATCTTCTAGGGGGTCATGCGTAATGACGAAGTTTAGTGTGGGGCTAGAGATTTTTAATTAAGTCTCTTCCCTCACACACCCCGAAAGTTAATCTAGCAACAAGAATTATCGCCTTGATGGTGGACATAGGTAGCTAGTGTTATCCGGAAACCCTGGAAGCCACGCAATTAAAATTTGCCAAACCGATTAGAGGACGTCTAACTTGGTTTTGCAGGTTGCATGTGATGTGGTATAGCATTCGTCATGATAATGAGTTTATGTATGAGATGGTTATATGTTGTAATGTTAAGTGGCCTGTGCGTCACAGTACGGCATGATGGCTGGAGTCACGAGATTGTCACTTTAAGGTAATAGATGTAGAGATAGCCTACAGGTTACAAGTGATGGTGACAAGCTTACACGAAGGACCCTGGCGTGAGGCAGCTGTACCAGGCGCAGGGAGGAGGGGATGATAATTTTCGTGCCACGACAGCGTTTTCTGAAATTGGTGCCATGGCAACGTTTTCTGAAATTGCCGCCACGACATCGTTTTTGAAACGGCTGCCACGGCAATGATTTTTCTGCCGCCATGGCGACGTGTCAACTGAAGATTCAAGAAGACCATGATGACTTCCCAGTGCCCACGACTATACCATATCATGCTATTATGAATTGCCTGAGATGTTTATCCCTTTGTTGTTTGCACCCTTTGATTGTGCAGTAGTCAATTATTAGGGTGGTCTCTCATAGTAAATATCAAGTTAAAAGGTGCTCTTCCTAGTGTTGCTACCGTCTATAACATGTATCTTTCCGGAGTGTATCATGTCCACATGAGTACAAACGGATAGTGAGGTGCAAGATGGAGGATGGTCAGACCATGCAAGCAGAAAACACTCGGTTGTCTTGAAGTTCTGGCAGAATCGTTCTGAGCTCGGAGCACGAAGCATCGAAAGATGAACATGAGTCATATGGAGATATGATCGGCAAAAGTGTGCCTACCGGTCAAAATTCACGTCATCAGTGATGTCCACATCAATGGTTGTGAATAAGATTAGGGTCTTGAATCACTCACTATCAATTATGAGAGATTGATTTGAGTGGGAGTGCACTTTATATTAATTAAGTTTAATCACTAGTGCAAACTAATTGTGAACAATGTCTATGTGTAGTTTGCATTATGGTTGTAGAATAATGGCTCACAGTTCCACCTTTCCTGTTGAAATTGACTAGCTGTTATTTATCTGGTTGAATCTTTACGTTTGGTAAATGTAATGAGAGGATCGTCCTCTAGAGTGCCGAGAAAGATTATTTCTATTGCATGGTTACAATACTCTCGCGCTGATGCTATGGATGACGAGACTCACGTCCTTCGATCCAAAAGGCTAGAATTACATTACAATCTGCTTGCTTCCAAGAAACCCAAACTTCAAAATGTTTGGGATAGTTATGTGATATTCTTGAAACTGAAAATTGTTTTCAGAAAAAAACAAAGGCTAAAAGATATGTGATATCTGAAGAAGTGTTTTGTTTGCAAGTTCTAGTGAAGCGTTCAACTATGTTTAAGACTAAAATGCGTATGATCCGGAAGAACACCCATCATGAGTTGATGGTAAAAACTTAAAGAGAAAGAACAAAACCAAAGGATGTAGTGAGACTTATATGCCTAGGGAAGCTCGGGGCTGACGCCACTCTTAAAGTTGGATGTTTCTTCTGTGAGTGGGAGAAATATTGAACTAACACTATAAGAAGTAAAAGGCAGACAGAAAGAAGACTGGAATGTCCAGCTCAGGTATGAATGTCATACAAGTTATAAGATGTAGAGAAGTTTGTCAAGTAAGTGTAATTCTTGGGAATTATGATTAAATTGTTGATCACTTGTTCTTCGAAATTGTGGTTAAAAGTTTATCACAAGGATATTGACTCGATTGCATGTTGATGCGAATCGTTGCAAGAAATTACAAACGGCCTAAATGACCAATGAGGTGAAAATATGTGTTGAAAACTTTATAAAAGTTATGGTACTTTTCATCTGTATTTATTGTCATAATTCATTTTTGAGTTTTGTACACTCTAGTCCATTGCATAGAAGTTGCAAGGAGGTTGTTCATAAGATAACAATAGTTGTTCGATATTACGAACAAAAGGCCATACTCCTATTATGAATAGGATGCATGTTATGAATATTGATGGTAAAGTTAAACATCCATAACACTGAAGCTAAATGGCGCAGGACTAAAAGAATACCACATATGTGTGACACTACATTTAGCCACATTGGAGAAACTAGCATGGAGAAATTCCACAGTGATGGATTTTGAAGTCATCTGATTATGAATCATCTGACACTTGCAGCTTTCGTCCAAATAGTGAAGTAAACTAAAATACCGTTCACAGGCCATAAAAGAACGAGCAACAAAATAATTGGAAATATGCATATTGATGTGTGTAGTCCAATAAGTGTTGTTGTAAGTAGTGGATTTATCTATCTTCAATGATGACTCAAGTAGATATTTATATTTACTTATTGAGACATAAATCTGGATCCTTTGAAATGTTTCAAAAGGCTTTCAGAATGAAGTAGAACTTATTGTAACAAAAATTGTGTTTCTACAATTGGATTGCAGAAAAAATATTTGAGTTACAAGTTTAGCGAATGTCTGATGAGCTGTGAAAGAAATTTTATAGCTTGCACTTCCCAGAACATTACTAAGAGTAGAATGTTTAGAGTAGATGTAATCAAACTATGTATGATATGGTGAGATCAAAGATGACATTAATCAATTTTCCAAATACTTTTTAATGTAATACTTTAGAGACTATGGCTTTTACACTGAAAAAGGAGCACCATCAAATCTGATAAGTGCTACTTTGTTTGTTATCCCAAATAGTTGGGTATTCCTCTATCACTACGCCGAGGCAAAGTGTTTTGCCAGAGAATGCGATAAATTTTGAAGAAAATGTTTTCTGCAAAAGAGTAAGTGGGAGGATCGTGCAACTCGACGAGATTATAGATTCTTCGTCATCAGGTCAAAGAAAAGAAACACTGGAAGTAGTTCCAGGATTTCCTGCTACGACTGATATAGAAGCCTCTACATGAGATATGGAGACTTCGATCGAACTTGCAATTAAACTATATAGGTTGGGAAAACTCGTGCAAACCTTCATGGTGTGCAGACGAGATATTGTTGAACAAACAATGAACCTATAATACACAAAGAAGCATTTATGGGCCCCAACTCCAGAAATTGCCTATGTGCCAACATAAACCGAGATAGTATCCATACACATAGTTCAAGTTTAGAACTTGATGAACCCTCCGGAAGACTTAGAGTCTAAAGAATAGTAATGGATCTATAAACTGACACAGATAAAAATGTTTTATAATACTTAACTTGTTACAAATAGTTTATGACAAGATCAAGAAGTTGACTATGACGAGATTGTCTCATCATAGCAATGCTTAAAGTCAGTTCAGGTTATACTAGCAATTAATAATATTTCAATTATGAGATATAATAGATGGATGTCAAAATGAGTTCCATGAGATGGAAATAGAACCAAGGTTGTATTTGTGATATGATCCAAAATAATTTTGTCAATCCAGAGGATGTTAGTGAGTGTGCAAACTTCAAAAGATCCTATAATGGACTGAAGCAAGCATAATGGAGTTGGAATCTTTGTTCTGATGAATGGTCAAATAATTTGATTTCATCAAGGGAAGCAAAGATACTTGTATTTACAAGAAAGTAAGTGGGAGCATGATAATATTTCTAAACATTGTGTGTGCATGACACATTGTTGATTGGAAATTATATAAATTTCTTGACATGAATTAAGACTTTATTGAAACTAGTTTTTCAGTAAAGTACTTAGGCAATATAACCTTGGTATTAGACATATCTATGGAGATAGTAGTGTCTAATCAGGCTTAGCTAAAATACATATTGACAACATACTAAAGCAGTTTAGTATGATAATACGCAAGAAGAGTTTCTTGTCGAAGTCACATGGAAGGAGTTTTAAGCAAGGACTGGTATCCTGAAATACTGATGAGCAAAATATATGATTTCAATCACACTTGTATTAATTATATTCCATGGTATGTAAACAACCAGATGTGCCCAATACTCCAAGTAAGTTGTGAGTAAAGTTACCAGAATGATCAAATTGTTGATCATAGGACAACAATGGAAATGTCGTTGAGTACTAACGACATGTTTCTCGCATACGGAGAAAATGAAGAGATTGTTGTAAAGAGTTACATCAATACATGTTCGTTGTAACTAGTACATCGACAAAATCTTCATCAGTAGTCCAAGCAATTTTTCGATTTCAATTAAATGATTTTTGGTGGCACAGTAAGTTGGAATTGGTCCAAGAAAGTTACTGTGGTGAATTCTATAACAGAAGGCTGAGTATATTGTCGCTTTAGAAGCAACAATGGAGGTTGATGAATCAAAAGTTCATTTATGAGCTTAATTTGGTTTCTAGATGATTGTGCCAATGGAACACTGTTCTTAATAGTGGTTCTATAGCTCAGTCTGAGGAATCAGAGGTTCTACCAGTGATTCAATTCATACTAAGTCAGTTTCACACAAATTGTGAATTCTTGTGAAAGCATGATAGATGCATAGAAATGCAAATGATACACGTGGATCTAAAGTTTTCAAGATCTGATAGGATGAAGGTTATACCACAAGCAAAGCATAACAAACACCGGATTGCCATTGGTGTTAAAGAAAAAGGTGCTAACTAGATTATTGACTCTAGTGCAAGTGGGAGACTGTTGGAAATATGCCCTAGAGGCTATAATATTGTATTATTATGTTTTTGTGTTCATAATTAAGAGTTTATATTCTATGCTATAACTGCTATGATTCTGGAATATGCGATTCGGTGGAAAACTCATATGCAAGTGTGGAATGATAAACGGTAAAATAAGGTTCCTAGTCTTGCCTCTAAGACTAGCTCAAGTGTTGTTGGTGATCACATTTTATGGATCTTAGGATATCGTTAAGTGTAACAATAGTCCTAAAACAACTTTGAGAATATGACGTTAGAAGAAACAATCATATTGAATTGACCCAATCTTGTTTGTTATACTTTGAGATTATATCCTCAGAAGTCAATTGTTATAACACGGAGTGTTAACGTGTGTTTTCGTTCCTTAGACCATGAGAGTATCATAGTCACTTCTTACTATACGGTGGACTTTGGGGTTGCTCAAACGTCATCTGTAACATGGTGATCATAACGACAACTTACAGGTTCATCGAAAAGTTTGACAAGGGACTAGATAGCTCAAGAATGAAATTTGCTCCTCTGACGATGGAGAGATATTCTTAGGGCCCTCTCGGTGTGACGACATCCATCATCGTCTGGCCAGACACAGGTGACTATGTCACGGGGATTCCGGAACATGTCAACGAGAAAGAACGAGGAGACCGGTATAGTGAGCATGTGTATGACTCCAAAGAATATCGATGCATCTCACCTCGGTTTTTGTAAAGTATCACGAAGCAAAGGGAATAGCACATGATAACCAAAGGTTTACTCAAATTTCATTCGTGTAATCATAGGGATCGATATGGACGTCCACGGTTCCACTATCCGTCATTGAACAAAGGAGTTTTGTTCATATCTATGTTTCACCGAACCTACAAGGTCACAAGCTTAAGGTAATCATGATCTGCTGAGTGTTAATAGGACGGGAATAATGAGAATATATTTGTGAAATAGTTTCACTAATATTCTAAATAGTTTCGAGAGGAACCGAAAGCGTTTCGGGGTAACCGGAAGGGTTTCGGAGTTTATCGGGCAATACCGGGTATTTCTGATTAATAATATATAGGTGGAAAATGTTTCCTATGATGTTAAATTAATAATAAAAGGCTCTAGTAATTTTTAGGAGGCTTTTATATTTAATTTAATATCGATGGGCCTTAAAAGGCCAAGTGGTGGAAGGAGAATTGGGCCACAAGGGCCCAATATAGGTGCCGCCCCTCTCCCCATGGAAAGGAGAGAGGGGAGACCGAATTGGAGGGGGAAACCCCCTCCTCTTGGCCGGCCAAGGGGGGAACTTTCCCTCCCCTTGTGGCGCCCTCATCTCCCCCTCCAACCTATATATACTAGAGGCTTTTGGCACTTTTGAACATATAAGTTCTTGGAGCCTCCTGTTCTCTAGTTCTAGTTCTAGTTGGTCCTAGTTGATCAATTAGAGCTAGACCTAGATCCTCTAATCCTCATAATTAGAAGCCCAGTGTGGTTCTAACCTCCTCCCTCTAATTCTTCGCAACGATTAGCTCTGGATGGCGAAGCGCTGCCGGATAGTGAAGATCATACGCTTGCAACTCGTAGAGAGGCCGTGCTTTCGGTCTTTCGTTCGATGGGCTGTTCGTGGGCGGTTCACGGGATCGTTCATCTATGGTTCGAGGGACTCCAAGTATGATCTACACTGACTCGTCTACTACCGCTGCTACTTGGAGTCGGTAACGATAATGATCTAAACCATTTATGCATATTCATATTGTTCCTGGGTGATCGTAGGGCGATTTTTTTTGTTTTCTACTACGTTTCCCTACAGTATGGTGGTTGTTTTGAGGAATATGGGTGTTTTTACGTGTAGGAGAACAAGAGAAACTCGTCCCATGGGGTTTGGATGTATCGGCTAAAGATGCACCTAGTCTCGAGTTGGGAGTGGACAATGCGCGATACCGTAGAGGCTAGAAAATATGGATAGGTGGTAGTGCATGTAAGATCGCAAACTCGCATTAATCATAAAGAAGTCAAGAACTTATTATAAGCATCTCATAATCAACTTCATAACAATTATGAAACTAATGTGGTCCTAGGGGAAGTGTTTTGATGTAGCCTAAGCCCATTGCGCATCCCCGACCCATCCTACATGAGTGGTTTACTTACAATGCCCTTCAACTTAGACCTTGTTACAAACAAAGGTCTCATTTTTATGTAAATTAATGGAAAGGTTAGGCATTGAATTGAATGATATATACGACATCTCCACACTACTGTAGTCAAGACCTTTTACTGACAAATTCATTTATTACTTACATTCTATCTCAAAGCTATTGCAAAGAATCATATCTTCAAATTAGTGACTCTAGATTAATTCATGCAATTTTAATCATACCTATCATTTTAATCACCAACATAGTAACCAATGCAAACTACCATTCAACTCTCAAACTAGATATAGGTGGAGCAAAAGAGTTCTAATCGTTTCTAACAGGACTACCTCAATGCTTTAGAAAGTATAAGCGAAGCAAAAGAGCAATCCTATAAATGCAAGGAGATGGATAACTCCCTATGCATATTTATCATGGTGTGATGATTGATCATGACCAGCAAAACAAAGAAAAAAAATCCAAAAATAACACATATCATATGAATATATAAAAACATAAGTGTAGGGGAACGCGACAGAAAACAAAAAAAATCGGTACAGCGAGCACGCCCAGGACCACTATGGAGACTGCATACAGGGTTTGATCTGATCATTACCGACTCGTAGCGCAGCGGAAGTAGAGTCGATGTAGATCGTCGGTGCAAATCCCCGCAGCTAGGATTTACAACCTCCCAACCGCGAGGATGTACTCCCTCGTTGGACAGCCCTTCGGGAGGCGGTCGGACAGTCCCCCGGACGATGTCATGGACAGCCCTTCAGGAGGACCCTCGAAGCTCGAATGGTAACTCGGACAGCCCTTCGGGAGGACCCTCGAACAGCCCCTCGGGCAAAAGATCGAACCTACGACTTCTCTACAGGGTTGCACACATACGGTGTCAGCTATCTGGTAGGGCTTCGCCGTCCAGAACTAGTTCCTGCCGGAACCCAGACAACCTTTCGGCTCTACGAAACTATTTCGTGGGAGGGAGAGAGAAAGCCAGATAATGCATGGCATGTGTATGAGAGTTGGAGTGAGTGTGGAGATCTCCTCTCCACCTCTATTTATAGGGAAGGAGGAGGTGGTGGTGGCTGAAATTTTCATCCCAAAAGGTGGGTGGCCCCCACATGGAAGTGGCTCACAAAAAGCCATCCACCATGGGAGTGGAAAAGCCCCACATGGGGGCTTTCCCACCCTTGGCCGGCCACACCTTGGCCCCCTACATGGGGGACCCCACTTCCCACCAAACAAGGCTCCACCAAACAAGGGTGCTCCCTCCCCAAAAAGCAACCAAACATGGCTGCCCACGAATCGTGGGATCTTGTCCCCTTACGCTGGGACAAGATGTTTTCCGCGAACGTTTCTCCTAAAAAATTCCAGAAAATCCCAGAACATTTTCGGCATCCTCTAAAATTATGCTCGGCATGTTCTGAAACATTTTTGGTATGGTGGTTTAATTTAGAAACATTTTTGTTTAACTTCGAAACAATTCCGGTTTTCTCTCCGGAACTTTTCCGTCGTCTCCGAAACTTTTTCGGTGACTTTCTCTTAGACTCCCTGTCTAGTATTCAGCAGATAGATGACCCTTAAGCATGTGACCCTATAGGTTCGGTGAAGTATAGACATGACCCGGAACACTTTCCGATCAATGATCAACATCGGAGCCGTGGACACCCATATTAACCCCTATACCCACACGAATAAATATTCGAGTGAACCTCCAGTTGCCGTGTGCTATTCCTGTTGCTTCACGATATGTTACAAACCCCGAGGTGAGATTTATCTGCATCCTCGTGGATCAACAACTTGTCCACTATGCCAGTTACCTCGTTACCGGTTTTGTTCTCTTTTCTCGTTTCCGTGTTCCGGCATCCCTGTGATCAAATCACCCTGTGTCTGGCCAGACGATGATGGATACCGTAACACCGAGAGGGCCCGAGAATATCTTGTAGGATATATGCCCTAGAGAGAATAATAAATGTTATCATTTATCCCCATGTTCGTAATTAAGTTTATATTCCATGCTATAACTGTTATGGTTCTCGAGTCTGCAATAACCACGAGGCTCGGAGGAAGACTCATATGCACGTGTGGAATAATAAATGGTAAAATGTATTCCTAGTCTGGCCTCTAAGACTAGCTCAAGTGTTGCATGATGGTTCTGTTTTCCTGATCATGGGCATGACTATGCCGGCAACTTTGAGGGCACAATGTTAGGAGAACACTTGTGTTGAATCGACCCGATTGATGTTATGCTATGAGATACATTCATCACAAGTTTATGGTTAATAACACAGAGAATGTTAACGTTTGCATAATTCCTTAGACCATGAGAGTATCGAGTTTCTTCATGCTTGCTTCATGAACTTTGGGGTTTGTTAAACGTCTTCCGTAAATGGGTGGCTATTACGGCGGCTTACGGGTTCATGGAAAAGTATGTCAAGTAACTTGATAGCTCAAGATTGGGATTTGCTCCTCTGACGATGGAGAGATATCTCTGGGCCCTCTCGGTGTTACAGTATCCATCATCGTCTGGCCAGACACAATGTTATTTGATCACAGGGATGCTGGAACACGGGAACGAGAAAAGAGAACAAAACCGGTAACGAGGTAACTGGCATAGTGGACAATTTGTTGATCCATGGGGATGCCGATAAATCTCACCTCAGGTAATTGTAACATATCGCGAAGCAACAGGAATAGCACACGGCAACTGGAGGTTCACTCGGATATTTATTCGTGTGGGTATAGGGGTTAATATGGGTGTCCACGGCTCCGATGTTGATCATTGATCGGAAAGTGTTCTGGGTCATGTCTATATTTCACCGAACCTATAGGGTCACACGCTTAAGGGTCATCTATCTACTGAATACTAGACAGAAAGTCTGAGAGAAAGTCACCGGAAAAGTTTCGGAGACAACGGAAAAGTTCCGGAGAGAGAACACCGGAATAGTGTCGGTAAAACTGAAAAGTTGTTTCAGGGTATACCATTAAGTCAAATTGGTTTCAGCACACGCCTGGAAATTCTTGGGGGGTGCCAGAATTGTTCTGGAAACTTCTGGGATTTTTCCGGAGAAAAAACCCGGAAATGTTCCTTAGCTGCCGGAACCGCTTTGGTTGCTTTTCGCAGATGAAAATCACTAATCCGGAATTGTTTCGGAACGCATCAACAATTATTTTAGTGGGTACTAGAAATGTTCTAAGACCTACAGAAATATTTTCGGATTTAACAGCCGCGGAAAAATGTTTCCGTGAATAGTCAAAGTGCTTTTTGGGTTACTTTATGGAAAGCCACCTTTTAGGGCTTTTACCAAAAGGCTTCTAGAAGGGCTTGGGGACCAAGGAAGCCCCTCATGGGGGGGCCCACTAGGGGTGGCCGGCCAAGGAGTGGAGCTCCACTTGCTTCCCCATAATGCCCTTTATGTGTGACATAAACCTTGGGTATGTTGAGTTTTTGTGAGCCACCCTACCCCTTGCATTTTCCTATAAATAGAGGTGGAGAGGAGCTCTCCACACTCACTCTTTCTCACATACACATGCCATTGCAATGATCTGGCTTATTCTCTCCCTCCCCGCAAAATAGTTTCGTAGAGTCGAAAGGCTGTCTGGGTTCCGGTGGGAACTAGTTCTGGACGGCGAAGCCCTGCCGGATAGATGACACCGTATGTGTGCAACCCCGTAGAGAGGTCGTAGGTTCGATCTTTTGCCCGAGGGGCTGTTCGAGGGTCCTCCTGAAGGGCTGTCCGAGTTACTGTCCGAGTTCGAGAGTGCCTCCCGAAGGGCTGTCCGTGACACCGTCCGAGGGACTGTTCGACCGCCTCCCGGAGGGCTGTCTGAGGGACTGTCCGAGGGGCAGATGAGGGAGTACATCCTCGCGGTTGGGAGGTTGTAAATCCTAGCTGCGGGTATCTGCACCGACGATCTACATCGACTCTACTTCCGCTGCGCTACGAGTCGGTAACGATCAGATCGAAACCTTGTATGCAGTCTTCATAGTGGTCCTGGGCTGGTGCGTAGGTCGAATTTTTTTTGTTTTCTGCTGCGTAACCCTACAGTGGCATCATGAGCCGTGCTATGCATAGATGCAGGTTACGATCTAGAATACATAGAGATGTATGGGTGTTGCATAATATAATTTTGTAGAGATGAGATCTATTGCTGAAAATTATTTATGCGGGTAGCAGATGAAATCTATTACCCGATGTTCTTGTTGCTTCCCTTGAATTTGCGTATTTCTGATCTTGATAATGATATGGTGGAGTTTCAAAGTTCTGGCAATCCGCGATCCTGATTGATCAACAAAGTGCTAACAGTTCTTTGAATTCCACCATAGTTAAAAGAAAGATGAAATTTCGCTGATGAAAGGGCAATGCAGATATGATCTGCACGGGGGTCATGCATATGACGAAGTTAAGTATGGGGCTCAAGATTTTATTATCTCGTGTTTCATACACCCCGCAAAGTTAATCTAGCGACTTGAATAATCATACTTGATGATGGATGTTGGTAGCTTCGGTTTGTTTCTAAACCTTAGAAGCCACGCAAAATAATTTTTTGCATAAACTGATTAGAGGCGTCTAACTTGGTTTTGCAGGATATGCATGTGATGTGGTATAGCAATGCTCATATTAATTTGATTATGTATGAGATGACTATATGATGTAAATTTACTAACATGACCTGCGTGTCATGATTCGGCATGATGGCTGGAGCCATATGATTGTCACTTTAATGACCTGCGTCTCAACCTTAAGTAATGCACTTATTTTATTAGCTATAGAGATAGCAATATTATCTGGTGCATCGACAAGGTGGTGGCAAACTTCGCAAAGGTGAACACCAACGCGAATGCCGAAGACGAAGAAATAAAAGACTTCTCCGTCAGAAAGGGTTATACCATATCATGCTATTATGAATTGCCTGAGATGTTTATCCCTTTGATGCACCCTTTTTGATTGTGCGGTAGTCGCTTTTATTAGGGTGATCTCTCACTTAAAATATCAAGTAGTTAGTGTTCTCCCAAGTGTAGCACCGTCATGGCACCTATCTCTTCGGGGCATCACATGATCTCCATGGGTGCGAACGATTAGAGAAGTGTGAGGCGGGTGAGTTGAGACCTCGCAGCGAGATCACTTGGTTGTCTTGACGTTCAGGCAGGACAGTCCTGAGCTCGGAACACACGCATCGAAAGATGAACAAGAATCACATAGAGATGTGATCGGCAAGTTTGCCTACCGATTGAATTTCGCGCCATTTGTGTTCATCTCAAACCGTGGCGTTGAATTGAAATGCGGGTCTTGTATCACTCACAATCAATTATGAGAGATATTGATTTGAGTGGGAGCGCATTGTAGAGTTAACTTGTTTAATTCTCAGTGCAATTAATTATGGACACTGTCTAAGTGTTATGTGCATAATAGTTATAGAAGGATGGCTCGCGTTTCCACCTTCCCTGTTAAAATTGAATAAGATGTTAAATATCTGGTTAAAACTTTATGGTTGGTAATGTAATGTGAGGATTGTCCTCAAGAGTGCTGAGAAGGACTTTGTCCTATCGCATGCTTTCGGTATTCTCCCGCTAATGCTATGGATGATGTGACTCTCGTCCTTCGATCCAAAAGCTAGAATTCCGTTACGGTCAAGTGCAATATGTTTGCTTCCATGAGACCCGAACTTCAAAAGTTTGGGATAGCTATGTGATATTCATGGAACTGAAAATTAGTTTCAGATACAAACAAAGGCTAAAAGATATGAGATATCCAAAGAAATGTTTGTTTGCAAACTATTAGTAAAAGTGTTTACTATGCATTTGACTAATACGAGAGGGATCCAGAAGAACGCCTATCATATGATGAAGGTGAATAAAACAACAACTTAAAGAGAAAGGAAATGTCCAAAGGGTGTTAGTGTGACTTACACACCTAGGAAGTCCGGGGCTAACGCCACTCTTAAGTTGAGTGCTTCTTCTGAGAGTAGGAGAAATACTGAAAGTTAAACTGTTAGAAGTATATAGGCAAAAAGAGAGAAGACTGGAATGTCCAGCTCATGTATGAAAGTAAGACAAGCTATTGATGTATAGAAGGCTGGTCAAAGAAATAGTTCTTGGGAATTGTGATTAAATTGTTAGTCACTAATTATTGGGTATTGTGAGTTGATCACAAAGATACGCGCTCGATTGCATCCTGCTGCGACTCGATGCAAGAACTACTACGGCCTAAAAGACTTGCCGAAGTGAGGTTTAGATATGCGCTGGGAACATAGTACAAGTTGCTATACTCGGTACATTACCTATGTATTTATTTTCATAATTCATTTTAGAGTTTTTATACACTCTAGCCCATTGCATAAAGTATCTTGCAAGAAGGTTGTTCATAAGAGAACTTTTAATGTTCGGTGTTATGAATAACATAAGGGCCATGCTTCCATCATGGATGGGATGTATGTTATGAATATTGATAATAATATATTACCTCCGTATTTACTTTCATAATTCATTTTAGAGTTTTACACACTCTAGCCCATTGCATAATGTTTGTTGCAAAAGGGTTGTTCATAAAAGAACAATTGTTGTTCAGTGTTATGAATAACATAAGGGCCATACTTCCATCATGAATGGGATGTATGTTATGAATATTGATGGTAATATGATACATCCATAACACTGACGCTAAATGTCGCAAGACTAAGAGAATACCACACATGTGTGGCACTGCATTTGGTCACATTGGAGAAACCCGCATGGAGAAATTCCATAATGATGGATTTTGAAGTCGTTTGATTATGAATCATCTGACACTTGCAACTTTCCTCCGAAAAGTGAAGTGACTGAAATACCGTTCACAGGCCATAAGGAACGAGCAACGAACTTATTGGTGATCATACATTTTGATGTATGTAGTGCGATAAATGTTGTTGCTAGCAGTGGGTTTATCTATCTTCGGAAATGACTCAAGTAGATATATGGATATTTACTTGATGAGATGTAAGTCTGGATCTTTTGAAATCATTCATAAGGTTTTCAAAAATGAAGTAGAAATTATTGTAACAAGAAAATTATGTTTCTGCAAACTAGATTGCCGAAAGGAATATTTGAGTTACAAGTTTAGCGAATGTTTGATGAGTTGTGAAAAGAGTTTCATAACTTACACCTCACGAAGCACCACTGTGAGTGGAATATCCGTGAAGATGTAATCAAACCATTTATGACATGGTAAGATCAAAGATGACATAAATTAATTTGCCATTATCCCCTTTAAAAGTAATGCTTTAGAGACTGTGGCTTTTACACTGAAAAGAGCGCCATCAGATCTATTGAAATGACTCCATGGTATGGTACACCCAACCATGTTATGTCTTTTCTTAACATTTGGAATATGGGGCTTGTGTAAAATATTTACAAACCTATTCCAAATCAGACAAGTGATACTTTGTAGGTTATCCCAAGTTATTGGGTATTCCCCCACCACTGTACCGAGGCAAAAGGTTTTGCCACAAAGAACGGTATGCTTTTGAAGAAAATGGTTCTTGCAAAAAGGTGAGTGGGAGGACAGTGCGACTCGACGAGATAACAGTATCTTCGTCATCAGATCAAAGGAAAGAAACCTTGGAAGTAATTCCAGAGTTTCCTACTGCGACTGATACGGAAGCCACTACATGAGATGTATGGACTTCGGTCAAACTTGCAACTGAACCACGTAGGCAAAACTCGTGCAAACCTCTCAGGTGCGCAAGCAAGATATTGTGGTTAGACAACAGTATACCTACGATACACAAGCAAGCGTTGATGGGCCCTGACTCCGGAATTGGCTAAATGCCAATATAATCCGAGATAGTTTCCATATAAATGATTCAAGATTATATCTTGATAAACCCTTCGAAAGACTTAGAGTCTAACAAACATTAATGGAACTATAAACTAATGTGGATAAAATGTTTTATCCATAAAGCTCGACCTGTTGCAATAACAAATTCAAGGAGTTGACTACGATGAGATTGTCTCACCGTAGCGATGCTTAAAGTCAGATCGGGTTAAACTAGCAATTAATACATATTTCAATCTTGAGATATGATACATGGATGGCAAAAGGATTTCCATGTGATGGAAATGCAACCTAGGACTTGCATGTGATACAGTCTGAAGTATTTTGTCAATCCAGAGGATGCTAGTAAGTATGCAAACTTCAGAGTTCCAGCAATGGACAGAAGAGAGCAAAATGGAGTTGGAATCTTCGTTTTGATGAAATAGTCAAAAGAGTTTGATTTCATCAATGGATAAAGAAGATGCTTGTGGTTACAAGAAAGTAAGTGGGAGCATAATAATATTTCTAAAAACTTTGTGTGCTTGACACATTGTTGATTGGAAATAATATAAATTTCTTGACACGAATTAGGACTTCATTGAAAATAGTTTTTCGATGAAGTGCTTGGGCTAAATAGCCTTGATATTAGGCATATTTATCTATGAGATAGAATTGCCTAATAGGCTAATCCAAAAATACATATTGACAAGATGCTAAAATAGTTTAGCATAAGAACGCCAATGAGTGATTCTTGCCGAAGTCACATGGAAAGAGTTTTGCAAGACTCGGTGTCCCAAACCACTGATGAGCAAAATACATGATGGAGATCCCACACACTCTTGTGTTTGGATTAATAATATATTCCATGGTATGTAAAACAACCAGATATGTCCGATACTCCCAAGCTGTTGCGAGTATAGATACCAAAGTGATCAAAGTACTGATTATGGGACAACAGTGGAAAATGTCATTAAGTGCTAAAGTAGCACTGAAGACATGTTTTCTCGCAAGTAGAGATTATGAAGTGCTCATTGTAAGTAATTACATCGATACAGTCTTCATCAATGCTCCATGCGATTTTCGATTTAAGTTAAGGGTTTTGTGTAATACACGATATGGTGGCACGGTACTTGGAAATTGTTCCAAACAAGTTACTGTGGCGATTTCTATAACAAAGGCTAAGTATGTTGACGCTTTGGAAGCGACTAAGAAGATGTTGAATCATATAGTTCATTCATGAACTTAGTATGCTTCCAAGATGGCTTTGGTTAATGGGACACTATTGTAGATAGTTGCTCCATAGCTCAGTCTGAGGAATCAAGGTTTGACCTGTGATTCACATATATACAAAGCCAAGTCCACACAAAATATGAATTTTGTGAAAGCGTGAAAACGCGAGGAGATGCATAGATGCACACGGAACTGAAGTTGTCAGATCCGTTGGACATCAGGCTATACCACAAGCGAAGCATATTTTACACCGGTATGCCATAGGTATAAAGTGTTTTAGCATTGACTAGATTATTGACTCTAGTGCAAGTGGGAGTCTGTAGGAGATATGCCCTAGAGGCAATAATAAATGTTATTATTTATCCCCATGTTCGTAATTAAGTTTATATTCCACGCTATAACTACTATGGTTCTCGAGTCTGCAATAACCACGAGGCTCGGAGGAAGACTCATATGCACGTGTGGAATAATAAACGGTAAAATGTATTCCTAGTCTGGCCTCTAAGACTAGCTCAAGTGTTGCATGATGGTTCTGTTTTCCTGATCATGGGCATGACTATGCCGGCAACTTTGAGGGCACAATGTTAGGAGAACATTTGTGTTGAATCGACCCGATTGATGTTATGCTATGAGATACATTCGTCACAAGTTTATGGTTAATAACACAGAGAAAGTTAACGTTTGCATAATTCCTTAGACCATGAGAGTATCGAGTTTCTTCATGCTTGCTTCATGAACTTTGGGGTTTGTTAAACGTCATCCGTAAATGGGTGGCTATTACGGCGGCTTACGGGTTCATGGAAAAGTATGTCAAGTAACTTGATAGCTCAAGATTGGGATTTGCTCCTCTGACGATGGAGAGATATCTCTGGGCCCTCTCGGTGTTACGGTATCCATCATCGTCTGGCCAGACACAATGTGATTTGATCACAGGGATGCCAGAACACGGGAACGAGAAAAGAGAACAAAACCGGTAACGAGGTAACTGGCATAGTGGACAAGTTGTTGATCCATGGGGATGCCGATAAATCTCACCTCGGGTATTTGTAACATATCGCAAAGCAACAGGAATAGCGCACGGCAACTGGAGTTCACTCGGATATTTATTCGTGTGGGTATAGGGGTCAATATGGGTGTTCACGGCTCCGATGTTGATCATTGATCGGAAAGTGTTCCGGGTCATGTCTATATTTCACTAAACCTATAGGGTCACACGCTTAAGGGTCATCTATCTGCTGAATACTAGACAGGAAGTCTGAGAGAAAGTCACTAGAAAAGTTTCGGAGACAACGGAAAAGTTCCGGAGAGAGAACACCGGAATAGTGTCGGTAAAACTGAAAAGATGTTTCAGGGTATACCATTAAGTCAAATTGGTTTCGGCACACGCCTGGAAATTCTTGGGGGTGCTAGAATTGTTCTGCAAACTTCTGTGATTTTTCCGGATAAAAAACCCGGAAATGTTCCGGAGCTGCCGGAACCGCTTTGGTTGCTTTTCGCAGATGAAAATCACTAATCCGGAATTGTTTCGAAACGCGTCCAAAATTATTTTAGTGGGTACTAGAAATGTTCTAAGACCTACATAAATATTTTCGGATTTAACGGTCGCGGAAAAATGTTTCCGTGAATAGTGAAAGTGCTTTTTGGGTTACTTTATGGAAAGCCACCTTTTAGGGCTTTTACCAAAAGGCTTCTAGAAGGGCTTGGGGACCAAGGAAGCCCCTCATGGGGGGCCCCACTAGGGGTGGCCGGCCAAGGAGTGGAGCTCCATGGAGCTCCACTTGCTTCCCCATAATGCCCTTTATGTGTGACATAAACCTTGGGTATTTTGGGTTTTTGTGAGCCACCCTACCCCTTGCATTTTCCTATAAATAGAGGTGGAGAGGAGCTCTCCACACTCACTCTTTCTCACATACACATGCCATTGCAATGATCTGGCTTCTTCTCTCCCTCCCCGCGAAATAGTTTCGTAGAGCCGAAAGGCTGTCTGGGTTCCAGTGGGAACTAGTTCTGGACGGCGAAGCACTGCCGGATAGATGACACCGTATGTGTGCAACCCCGTAGAGAGGTCGTACGTTCGATCTTTTGCCCGAGGGGCTGTTCGAGGGTCCTCCCAAAGGGCTATCCGAGTTACTGTCCGAGTTCGAGAGTGCCTCCCGAAGGGCTGTCCGTGACACCGTCCGAGGGACTGTCCGAGGGGCAGATGAGGGAGTACATCCTCGCGGTTGGGAGGTTGTAAATCCTAGCTGCGGGGATCTGCACTGACGATCTACATTGACTCTACTTCCACTGCGCTATGAGTCGGTAACGATCGGATCGAAACCTTGTATGCAGTCTTCATAGTGGTCCTGGGCTGGTGCGTAGGTCAATTTTTTTTTGTTTTCTGCTGCGTTACCCTACATATCTCTCCATCGTCGGAGGAGCAAATCCCAATCTTGAGCTATCTCGTTTCTTGTCATACTTTTCCGTGAACCCGTAAGCCGCCGTAATAGCCACCCAGTTACGGATGACGTTTAACAAACCCCAAAGTTCATGAAGCAAGTACGAAGGAACTTGATACTCTCATGGTCTAAGGAATTATGCAAACATTAACTATCTCTGTGTTATTAACCATTAACTTGTGACGAATGTATCTCATAGCATAACATCAATTCGGGTGGATTCAACACAAGTGTTCTACTAACATTGTGCCCTCAAAATTGCCGGCATAGTCATGCCCATGATCAGGAAAACAGGATCATCATGCAATACTTGAGCTAGTCTTAGAGGCATGACTAGGAATACTTTTTACTGTTTATTACACCACACGTGCACATGAGTTTCCCTCCGAGCCTCGTGGATATTGTAGACTCGAGAATCATTGCAGTTATAGCATGGAACATAAATATTCATTACAAACTTTGGAGATACAAAATAACTGTAATTACTGCCTCTAGGGCATATCTCCTACAGACTCACACTTGCACTAGAGTCATAATCCAGTTACATGGCTTCCCTAACCTCAATGGCTATTCGGTGCTGCTCATGCTTTGCTCGTGGCAGGGGCTTTGTCATCGGGTCTGACACGTTCAGATCCGTGTGAACTTTGCGTACTTTCACTAAACCCGCTTCGACACGATGTCGAATGAGTTTATATTTGCGTTCAATATGTCTTGTCTTATGGTGCAAAGATGGCTCCCTAGCCTGAGCCACGGCGCCACTATTATCACAATAGATCTCCACCGGGTCCAGGGCACTCGGAACCACACCAAGGTCTTCAAGAAACTGCTTGATCCATACCGCCTCCTTGGACGCTATTTGGAACTTTTCCAATCAACTGCGCCACCGTTCAATATGAAAACATAGCCTGATTGAGATTTGAAGTCATCTGGGTCAGTCATGAAGCCTGCATCAGTGTAACCACTTACAATGAGCTCTTCATCACCTCCGTACACAAGGAGTAAATCCTTGGTCCTTCTGAGGTACTTAAGAATATTTTTGACTGCGGCCCAGTGTTCCAATCCTGGATCACTTTGGTACCGGTTGCTAACACTTAGCGCATAGGAAACATCCGGTCTTGTACATAGCATGGCATACATAATAGAACCAACTGCCGAGGCATATGGAACATCATTCATTTGTACTCGCTCATCGAGAGTCCGAGGACACTGATTCTTGCAAAGCACTGTGCCAGGTGACATGGGGAGTAGGCCTTTCTTGGAGTTCTCCATGTTGAGCCTTTTTAACACCTTGTCAATGTACGTGCTTTGGCTAAGCGCTATCAGGCGTTTTGATCTATCTCTATAGATTTTGATGCCCAATACATATGCCGCTTCGCCTAAGTCTTTCATTGAAAAACTCTTCTTCAATGAGTCTTTTATTTCGCTAAGAAAATTCACGTCATTTCCAATCAACAATATGTCATCCACATACAAGATTAGAAATGCTTTTGCGCTCCCACTAAACTTCTTGTAAACACAAGATTCTTCGTCATTCTTGATGAAGCCAAACTCTTTGACTACTTCATCAAAATGAATGTTCCAGCTCCTTGATGCTTGCTTCAGACCATAAATGGCCTTCTGAAGTTTGCATACCTTTCCAGCATTCTCATGAACGACAAAACCTTCAGGTTGTATCATGTATACATCATCTTTGAGATTTCCATTTAGGAAAGCCGTTTTGACGTCCATCTGCCATATTTCATAATCGAAATAAGCAGCTATTGCTAGTAATATCCGTACAGACTTAAGCATAGCTACAGGCGAGAAAGTCTTGTCGTAGTCCACTCCAGGAACTTGCGTGAACCCTTTCACGACAAGTCTAGCTTTATGGATAGTAATGTTACCATCCGTGTCCGTCTTTCTTTTGAAAATCCATTTACAACCAATGGGCTTTACGCCTTCTGGAAGTTCTACCAAGTTCCAAACTTGATTTTTGTACATGGATTCCATTTCAGATCTCATGGCTTTGTGCCATTCCCTTGAGCTGGCCCCGCCATTGCTTCCTTGTCCGCCATCGCTTCCTTGTAGTGCGCAGGTTCATCATCTTCAAGAATGAAGATTTCATTATGAAACCACTCAGGTGGCTCGATAGTCCTACCTGATCTGCGCGGTTCAAATACAAACTTGTCTGAAGTTTCCGCATCACATGCGACAACTTTCGGCTCGGTTGTAGGGATAATTAGCGGAATTTCTTCCGGTTCCTTAGCCATATCAACAGTTGCCGAAGATTCACTAATCTCATTAAGTTGTACTGTCCTCCCACTTACTTCTTTAGTGAGAAACTCTTTCTCGAGAAAGACTCCGCTTCTAGTGACAAACACTTTGTGCTCGGAGGGAAGATAGAAGGAATACCCAATGGTCTCATTGGGATAACCTACAAAGTAGCATTTATCTTCTTTGGGATTGAGTTTGCTAGGCTATAAACATTTTACGTAAGCATCACAACCCCAAACTTTGAGATGCGACACATTGGGTTTCTTCCCATACCATAATTCAAATGGCGTCGTCTCAACAGATTTAGACGGTGCTTTGTTTAATGTATAAGCGGCAGTGAGTAGTGCCTGACCCCAAAAAGATATCGGTAGATCTGTAAGAGACATCATCGACCTTACCAAGTCTAACAGGGTTCGGTTACGTCTTTCTGACACTCCGTTTCGCTGTGGAGTTCCGGGAGGCGTAAGTTGTGAAACGATTCCACGGTCACTCAGATGTTGGCTAAACTCATGACTAAGATATTCGCCCCCGCAATCTGATCGCAGAAACTTAACCCTTTTGTTACTATGATTTTCTACCTCATTCTGAAATTCTTTGAACTTTTCAAAGGTTTCCGACTTATGCTTCATCAAGTAGATATAGCCATACCGACTCAAATCATTAGTAAAAGTCACGAAGTAGAAATACCCACCCCGTGCGGTTGTGCTCATCGGACCACATACATCACTATGTATTATTTCCAATAATTCACCCGCCCGTTCAGGATGACCCGTGAACGGCGTCTTGGTCATTTTCCCCATCAGACAAGCTTCACATGTGTCAAATGATTCAAAATCAAAGGACGGTAAAACTCCATCTTTATGGAGTCTTTGCATGCGTTTCTTTCCGATGTGGCCAAGCCGACAGTGCCACAAGAAAGTGGTGGTGGTATCAGCCTTCTTAAGGCGTTTAGCATTCACGTTAAAGACATCATTTCCACATTCAAGATTTAGTATGAAAAGGCCCCCAACAATGGGTGCAAATCCATAAAACATATCCTTACAATAAAGTGAACAACCATTGTTCTCAGACTTGTAAGAGTACCCATCGTGCACTAAACATGATCCAAAGATAATGTTTCTACACAATGCCGGAACAAAATAACAGTTACTTAGTTCTAAGGTAAATCCTGAAGGGAGACGTAGAGGCATAATGCCAACAGCTTGAGCGGCGATCCCAGCGCCATTCCCGATGCGCATCACGACTTCATTCTTTGCCAGCTTACGCACCTTCTGAAGCCCCTGTATCGAGTTGCAAATGTGAGCAACCGATCCGGTATCAAATACCCAAGACTTAGAATTTTCGCTAGCAAGCAAAACGTCAATGACATTAACCTGTATAACAATTATACCATTTCCGGTTTTCCCGGACATCTTATCTTCCAGATACTTCTTGCAGTTTCTCTTCCAGTGTCCTATGCCCTTGTAGTAGAAGCACTCAATTTCATTCTTGGCTCCGCCTTTAGAGTTGCTTTGGGAGCCGGTCTTACCGGCGCCCTTGCCCTTCTTGGACTTGCCTTTCTTTTTGAAACTAGCGGTTTTATTCACAAGCAACACTTGCTTGCGATTTTTCCGCAGTCCTCCTTCCGTAGTTTTCAGCATGGCGAGCACCTCATTTGGTGGCTTCTCCATCCCACTCATGTTGTAGTTCATGACAAAACCGTCGTAAGATGGGGGGGTGAAGAAAGCAACATGTCCATCAGATGGGCTGGTGGAATTGGAAATTCTAGGGTTTTAAGCCTTTCAGCGTAGCCAATCATTTTGACCACGTGTTCGCCAACTGAACTGCCCCCAGCCATCTTGCAATCTATCACGGCCTTCATGATATCAAACCGTTCAGACCGTGCGGTTTCCTTGTACAGAGCATCCAATTCCCGGATCATATCACGGGCGTTATGGAATTCAAAACGTTTTTGAAGCTCTGGACTCATGCAAGCTAGCATGAGGCACTGCACTAAGTTGTAATCATCATCCTTAGTGGCCCAGACATTTTGTTCATCTTCCGGGGCAGTTGCCGCCGGTTTAGCTGGAAGAGGAGTTTCAAGCACATACATCCTCTTAGCGCTCCTGAGGACAATCCTCAGGTTACGGACCCTGTCCGCATAGTTGTTTCCAGTCGCAGCTAACTTCTCTTTCTCTAACATCGGGCCTAAGTTGAACGTGGTGTTGCGAGCCATTTGATCTACAACGGTAAACACAAGTTTCACTTAGACTTTGTTCATAATTAATTTGCACTAGTGAATAAACAATTTTATTCTAAAGTGCGCTCCCACTCAAATCAATATCTCTCAAAATCAATTATGAGTGATTCAAGACCCAAATTGTATTTCAATGCCAAGGATGTATCCATCTCACGTGACGAGAATTTCAATTGGTAGGCCAACTTGCCAATCACATCTCTATGTGACTCTTGTTCATCTTTCGATGGGCGTGTTTCGAGCTCAGGACGATCCTCCGGAACGTCAAGACAACCAAGTGATCTCGCTGCGAGGTCTCAACTCACCCGCCTCACACTTCTCTAATCGTTCGCACCCATGTATCCATGTGGTACCCCGAAGAGATAGGTGCCGTGACGGTGCTACACTTGGGAGAACACTCACTACTTGATATTTTAAGTGAGAGATCACCCTAATAAAAAGCGACTACCACGCAATCAAAAGGGTGCATCATAAGGGATAAACATCTCAGGCAATTCATAACAGCATGATATGGTATT
Organism: Elymus sibiricus; assembly: GCA_039707655.1. Classification (NCBI taxonomy): domain Eukaryota; kingdom Viridiplantae; phylum Streptophyta; class Magnoliopsida; order Poales; family Poaceae; genus Elymus; species Elymus sibiricus. Next base: position 112,891,130 of record CM077670.1, read on the forward strand.
GCCCTTTCTAACGGAGAAGTCTTTAATTTCTTCGTCTTCGGCATTTGCGTCGGTGTTCACCTTTGCAAAGATTGCCACCACCTTGTCGATGCACCAGATAATATTGCTATCTTATAGCTAATAAAATAAGTGCATTACTTAAGGTTGACACGCAGGTCATTAAAGTGACAATCATATGGCTCCAGCCATCATGCCGAATCATGACACGCAGGTCATGTTAATAAATTTACATCATATAGTCATCTCATACATAATCGAATTAATATGCGAGCTGCTATACCACATCACATGCACATCCTGCAAAACCAAGTTAGACGCCTCTAATCGGTTTATGCAAAAATTTATTTTACGTGGCTTCTAAGGTTTTGACTTAAACCGCAGCTACCAATGTTTATCATCAAGTATGATTATTCAAGTCGCTAGATTAACTTTGCGGGGTGTATGAAACACGAGATAATAAAATCTCGAGCCCCATACTAAACTTCATCATACGCATGACCCCCGTGTAGATCATATCTGCATTGCCCTTTCGTCTGCGAAATTTCATCTTTCTCTTAACTATGGTGGAACCCAAAGAACTGATAGCACTTTGTTGATCAATCAGGATCGCGGATTGCCAGAACTTTGTGAAATTCCACCATGCCGTTTCAAGATCGGAAATACGCAAATTCTAGGGAAGCAACAAGAACATCGGGTAACAGATTTCATCTGCCACCCGCATAAATAATTTTCAGCAATAGATCTCATCTACTACAAAATTATATTATGCAATACCCATACATATCTATGTATTCTAGATCGTAACCTGCATCTACGCATAGCCAGGCTCTTGATGCCACTGTTGGGGAACGTGACAGAAAACAAAAAAAATTGGTACAGCGAGCACGCCCAGGACCACTATGGAGACTGCATACAGGGCTTGATCTGATCATTACCGACTCGTAGCGCAGCAGAAGTAGAGTCGATGTAGATCGTCGGAGATCCCCGCAGCTAGGATTTACAACCTCCCAACCGCGAGGATGTACTCCCTCGTCGGACAACCCTTCGGGAGGCGGTCGGACAGTCCCCCGGACGATGTCACCGACAGCCCTTCGAGAGGACCCTCGAAGCTCGAACGGTAACTCGGACAGCCCTTCGGGAGGACCCTCGAACAGCCCCTCGGGCAAAAGATCGAACCTACGACCTCTCTACGGGGTTGCACACATACGGTGTCAGCTATCCGGCAGGGCTTCGCCGTCCAGAACTAGTTCCCGCCGGAACCCAGACAACCTTTCGGCTCTATGAGAGTTGGAATGAGTGTGGAGAGCTCCTCTCCACCTCTATTTATATGGAAGGAGGAGGTGGTGGTGGCTGAAATTTTCATCCCAAAAGGTGGGTGGCCCCCGCATGGAAGTGGCTCACAAAAAGCCATCCACCATGGGAGTGGAAAAGCCCCACATGGGGGCTTTCCCACCCTTGCCCCCCTACATGGGGGGCCCCACTTCCCACCAAACAAGGCTCCACCAAACAAGGGTGCTCCCTCCCCAAAAAGCCACCAAACATGGCTGCCCACGAATCGTGGGATCTTGTCCCCTTACGCTGGGACAAGATGTTTTCCGCGAACGTTTCTCCTAAAAAATTCCAGAAAATCCCAGAACATTTCCGGCATCCTCTAAAATTATTCTGGGCATGTTCCGAAACATTTTCGGTATGGTGGTTTAATTTAGAAACATTTTTGTTTAACTCCAAAACAATTCTGGTTTTCTCTCCGAAACTTTTCCTTCGTCTCCGAAACTTTTTCGGTGACTTACTCTCAGACTCCCTGTCTAGTATTCAGCAGATAGATGACCCTTAAGCGTGTGACCTTATAGGTTTGGTGAAGTATAGACATGACCCGGAACACTTTCCGATCAATGATCAACATCGGAGCCGTGGACACCCATATTGACCCCTATACCCACACGAATAAATATTCGAGTGAACCTCCGGTTGTTGTGTGCTATTCCTGTTGCTTCGCGATATGTTACAAACCCCGAGGTGAGATTTATCTGCATCCCCGTGGATCAACAACTTGTCCACTATTCTAGTTACCTCGTTACCGGTTTTGTTCTCTTTTCTCATTTCCGTGTTCCGGCATCCCTGTGATCAAATCACCCTGTGTCTGGCCAGACGATGATGGATACCGTAACACCGAGAGGGCCTGAGAATATCTCTCCATCGTCGGAGGAGCAAATCAAAATCTTGAGCTATCTCATTTCTTGTCATACTTTTCCATGAACCCGTAAGCCGCCGTAATAGCCACCCAGTTACGGATGACGTTTAACAAACCCCAAAGTTCACGAAGCAAGTACGAAGGAACTCGATACTCTCATGGTCTAAGGAATTATGCAAACATTAACTATCTCTGTGTTATTAACCATTAACTTGTGACGAATGTATCTCATAGCATAACATCAATTCGGGTCGATTCAACACAAGTGTTCTACTAACATTGTGCTCTCAAAATTGCCGGCATAGTCATGCCCATGATCAGGAAAACAGGATCATCATGCAATACTTGAGCTAGTCTTAGAGGCATGACTAGGAATACTTTTTACCGTTTATTATACCACACGTGCACATGAGTTCCCTCCGAGCCTCGTGGATATTGTAGACTCGAGAATCATTGCAGTTATAGCATGGTACATAAACATTCATTACAAACTTTGGAGATACAAAATAACTGTTATTACTGCCTCTAGGGCATATCTCCTACAATAAGTCCAACCGAGACTAACTGATAATTGTTGTTGAAGAAAGGGGGGTGACTTGGGAATCCCCAAGCTTAGACACTTGAAACATCTTTGAAATATTAATTTGTGATGCCTTGGGCATCCCCAAGATTAGGATCATGTATCTCCTTTACTCTCCTCATATCACAGTCTCCCCTGGGTCTTAAAAACTTCATCCACACAAAACTTTGTGAGATAGGTTAGTATAAACAAAATCCAAAACTTAACATTCCTTGTTGTTGCAAATTGAATAAATTAGAATACACCATTAGCTAATGTATGTCTACATATTTTAAGATTTCTACCCCCTCCCCTAATAGAAACATTAGAAGAGAAAACACAAGAAAACAATGCAAGTACAACAACAATCTTTTAAAACATTACATTGTGTAAAGAATAATTTTAATTTCATACTTCTCTAATCCAAACATTCGGAAAAAGTACCACGTAATAAAAAAACTTATAAATTCTTATTGTGTACAAATTTCAATTTTTTATCACTATTTCACTAACCGTCAAAATTCATGACATTAGAGAAAACGAAAACTTTCTGTTTCAGCACATCTACTCATAAATACAAAATGAGCATGGTAAAAACTATACTTGGCACTTTATTGAAAGAAAAGATACAAAACATGATTAATACGTAAGTACTAACCATGTAGACACACAAAAAGGAAAAATAAAAATGTTGGGTTGCCTCCCAACAAGTGATTTTCTTTAATGTCGTTTAACCAGGCATAAAGTTGTTTTTGATAGTTTTCACGTTTTCTCGTCATCAATTCCCAAGGAATAAGCATCTCTCATGATAGTTTCATAAGGTTATTTTATTTTATTTTTTAGAAAGGGTTTCATCCCTTTCCCCATAGGGAATTACAATTTAATATTACCTTCCTTCATGTCAATAACAACAACTCCCTTTCTCAAGAACGGTCTTGCTAAGATAATAGGGCATAAAGTATTGTATTCTATATCCATTAGAATGAAATCAACAGGGACAACATTTCTAATGGAAATAATAGGAATGTCATCATTCCTCCCCCAAAGGTTTCTTAACAATTGAATCAAGAAGATGCAAGCTTAAATAACATTCATTCATAGGCTTCGATCCAAGCACATCATATAAAGCTTTAGGCATGGTATAAACACTAGCCCCTAAATCACATAAAGCATTACATTCATAATTATTAATTGTGATTTTAATAGTAGGTTCCCAACCATCCTCTAATTTCCTAGGTATAGAAACTTCTTCCTCAAGTCTTTCTTCCCTAGCTTTTAGGACAGCTTCAGCAATATGATGATTAAAAGCCTTATTTTGTTCTTGAACATTATGTAAATTAACTATACATGTAAGACCTTAATAACTTAAATGAGAGAACAATCATTATAATCAGAAGTTTTCCCATTGAATATAGTGGGATAAATACTACCTAAAGTCTTGACCTCTCCAAACCCACTTTTGACATTTTTATCACGAGATTGAACACTCTCCAAACATGTGGGATTCTTACTACCTAAAGTCAATACTGCTCTAGGACCACTTTCTTAATCATCATATTTGATACCACCTAATAGAATAAAAAGCTTATCCGCCAAATGGGTTTCCACACTACTTCAAGTTTTGACCTCTTCAATACCCCTATTCCCATAAATTTCTACATATGTGGCCTCTCTTTCTTATCGCTCTCTCTCTCTCTCTCTCTCTCTCTCTCTCTCTCTCTCTCTCTCTCTCTCTCTCTCAAATCTAGCCCTAAGCATGACAATCATTCTATAATTATTATCAAGAGTAACTTATATATTTTGGAGAGACTCCGACATATCATCTTTAGTCATGACTTTAATCTTAACCATCTCAACATCATGAGCTAAGTTATCAACTTTGAATTATATGTTGTGTAGTTTCTCCAATTTCTTGCTAACTATAGTTTTGAAAATCTTTTGTGTAGAAATAAATTCAAAAAATCTCCGCAGATTCTAAAAATATGTTTGCAAATTCCAGAACACGTATTCAAAAAATGTTCCCATATTCAAGACAAGTTGGTTGATTAAAAATTGTTCATGAATTCAAAAAAAAGGTTCACCAATTAAAACAAGTTCATAAATTCAGAAAATTTGATGTATTCAAAATGTTCACAAATTCAAAAAAATCACGAATTAGAAAAATGTCGGTGGATTTTAAAACATGTTTACGAATTCCAAAAATGTTAACGTATTCAAAAATATGTTCACATCTTCAAAAAAAATATTCATGAATTTTTAAAACATTTTCAAATTCAATTTTTTTAAGCAAATTAAAATTTGATCATGAATTTAGATAAATGTTCAACAATTAAAAATTGTTCACAAATTTAAAAATGGTTCGAAATTTTTAAAGAAAAATTGTGCAAAAATGAACAAGGAAAATTTGAATGAAAAAACAATAGAGAAAAACAGAGAAAAAGACAAAACAAAAACCGGTTGGAACAATTCCCAATCACAGATCACTTCTGGAAAACCGCTGTCTAAAAGCACAAAAGTTTTGGCCCACTACGAAACATTGAGTGATCACGATGTTCAACGATTGCTATAAGGATACACAACATTCTGCCCTAATCAGTGCTTAAGGCGCCAAAGATTCTCTATAGCGCTCATTGCCCACTCGTCAGCCGAGGTCTATCCATGTGCTCGCAGCACCAAATAGAGTGTTATTCCTACATGGCACACACCCCCACCCCCCCGACCAAACTGGGCGACCCATTTTAGCACTATAGCGGTAGTCTGGTTCTTCTCCATTTTTTGTGGTCGATTCTTTTCGGTTTTGTTTCTGTCCATTTTTAGGCCGGGTTTTTGTCTTTTTTTCCTTTTTTTTATTTTTCCTATTCCTGTTTCATTTAATTTATCATAATTTTTTCCTTTTTTTAATTCATGTAATTTTTTGAATTAAATTTTTGTAATTTGTGAACTTTTTCACAATTCAATTTTTTCCCAATTCATGAACTCTTTCTTAAATTCGTGAACCTTTTCCATATTCGCGAACCATTTTCTAAATTCATTAACTTCTTCAAATTCGCAAACTTTTTCAAAAATCCATGAACTTTCTTCAAATTTGCAAACATTTTTCAAATCTACGAATGTTTTCCCAACATCATGATTTTTTAAATCCATGATCTTGTTTCAAATGCATGAACTTTTTCAAAATCATAAACTTTTTCATATTCATGAACATTTTTCCCAAATCTGTGAACTTTTCAAAAGTCAAACAGTCAACTATTGACCGGTCAAACGGCTGACCGAGCGAAGCGAATTAAAGAACATCGCGACCAGGTTCCTGTCGTTGTTTATTGGGCCAGGCCCAGTTGATCTTTCCCGTGTGCGCCAAGGAGGAAAAGTGGCGCTATAGCCGCCACACAGGGGAGCTCCTATCTGCCGCTCTCTGCGGCAGGTTGTCGCCCGCACGCACAGGGAAGTCTAAGACTGGGCCGGCCCAAGAAGGTAGCGAGAGGATGCGATCGAGTACTCGCTCCAAAAAAAGGTGCCCTCGCGTGGTATCGAACCCTCGAGAGAAAGCGATACCACCAGCCGAGTTAGCGAGCTTTAGTGATTTTAAGACAACACAAACTATTAAGAACCAAACCCCAGCGCAGATTCGAAAAAAAATCTGAAATATTGAATGCAATTTTTCTAAGGCAGCGCAAATCATTAAATGCTGAAAACATTTTCTAAAACTCATGAACACTTTTTTGAAACTGGAACATTTTCTGTTATTCGAAAACAAAATTTGGAAAAGAGAACATTTTTTGAAACAACCAATGAAAATTTGAAAACACGAACATTTTTGAACAGTAGTTTTTGAAAACGGGAACATTTTTTGAAGTTCTGAATATTGAATAACCTTCCGAATAATTTTTGAAAAACACAGACAAATATTTGAATACACGAACATTTTTTGAAATTTACGAACAATTTTGGAAACCTGAACCATTTTTGAAACTCCTACAAAATGGAAACATGAACATTTTTTTAAATTTATGAACTATTTTTGAAAACAGGAACATTTTTCGAAATTCTGAACAAATTTTGAAAAAGTTTTAAACATGTTAAAGAAAAACATACCTAGCAAAATTTGAGAAACACGAACAAAATTTGAAAACATGACCATTTGATGAAACTTGAGAACAATTTTTGAAATGTGAACATTTTTTGAACTCCTAAAAAAATGGACATTGGCGACCAATTTTTGAAACGTGAACATTTTTTAAAATTTGTGATTTGTTTTTCTAATGGGAACATTTTTTTTAAACTCTGAACCTTTTTTTAAAAGCATATATATATTTTTTAAATCCTGGACATTTTTTAATTTATGAACAAAAATTTAAAACACAACAATTTTTGAAAATTTGCAAAAAAATTGAAGAAAGAAAAATAAAATTGAAAAAGGAAAGAAAATAAAAAAAGAAATAGAAACAAAAGGAAAATAAACCAAAAAGGGAAAAGGAGAGAAAACAAAAAAACAGGAAAAAGGAAAACAGAAAAAAAACAGAACAAGAAAAAAAGCCGGTTCAAGAACCTTCTAGAAGTTTCCCAAAACCAAAAAAATGGCTATGAACCTCTAGAAGGTTCCAAACCGGGGACGAAACGCTTAAACGGGCCGACCCAACTCGTTCGACGCAAAATGCGCCGAATAGCGATTTCCGCCACATAGGAGGTCTCATGCTCGCACGCGTTTCCTAGATGGAGAGGTCGTGGCGCAAACACCCCCCCCCCCTCCGCTCCTGGGCTGGCCCATCTTACTTTTTTCTGTTTTAAAAACCAAAGAAGGTACACACGAGGAGTATGATTCGAACCAACGACCTCTCGATCTAGTGCTAGCTACGGTAGCCAACCAGGCAACCCAAGCGAATGTGATTAGTTACATTGTTTTAGTGTTTTCTTCTTTCTTTCTTTTTTCTTTTTCCTTTTTCTATTTTGTTTTTGGAAAATGCGTGTACTTTTTTTAATCAAATTCGATGAACTTTTTCAAATCCAATGAACTTATTTTCAAAATCGATGAGCTTTTTTTCAAATTCAATGAAATTTTTCAAATTCGATGAGCTTTTTAAAACTCGATGAACTTTTTTTCAAAATCAATGAACTTTTTCAAAATTGGTGAACTTGTTTTGAAAATCGATGAATATTTTTCAAAGTCAATGAGCTTTTTTCAAATTTGTGTACTTTTCTGTAAAAATGATGAACCTTTTCAAATTCCTAAAAATTATTTTAAAATTTGTAATTTTTTTAATTTATGACTTTTTTTAGACAAGTCAACCAGCAACTTTTTTTTAGACAAGCCAACGAGCGATCCGACAAAAAAAACCAGTGATTGGGGATCGAGCAAGGATCGACCTACGATCGAGCGAGCGCTCGTGTATAATAGGTCGGCCCAACTTCCATCCGCGTGGGCACTAGCAACCTGTTCAGGTGCTTAAGGCGCTGAACAGGATGAGAATACTACTAATTAGAACCCAATTAAGATAGTAGGACTAATCTATGCAGTATAATGAGAAGTAATACTATAAAATAAATATAAAGAACTCTGTTTCAGAACTATGAGACAAAATATTCTGTTTTCTTATTTACTCTTTACTGCTTGCACGTCTGCTGACTCGTTCACTTGCACACCTGTGTTTTTTTACAGGCTTATAGCTGTTGTTGTTTGCGGTCTCAGAAAAAAAGATGAACCATATTTTGCTTATTTTGTTTTACAGAGTTTTTGAAATTGGAAAATGTTTGTAGATTGAAAATAATGTCCATGGATTTAAAATGGTCATGATATAGAAAAAAATGTTGGTGGATTTGAGAAATGTTCATAAATTTGAAAACTATTCATGATTATAAAAATGTTCGCAAATTAGGGAAAACATTTGAATATGAAAAATATCCGTAAATTCGAAAAATCATAAATTTTTTGATTTTTTTTAGAAAACATGAATGTTAAACATATATTCACAAACTTGAAAAAATATTCACAAATTTGGAAAAATGTTCACAAAGTTAAACAAAATGTTTGCAAAAAAATATGTTTTGAAAATTGTTCACGAATTTTAGCAAAACATGAATTTGAAAAGTCTTCATGATTTGTAAGACAATTAAAAAGGAAAATGAACAAAAGGAAAAATGGAGAAAAACAAGAGGGGACGTTCTAGAAGATTTCGCAAAGCAGATGAATAGAAAGCTCACGTGGGCCATCCCACTTACCGAACTACTGCTGAGAGGGATGTGCACTATGTACAGAATGAACTCTATTTGACGTCTTAAGTGCCAAATAGGAATTTACTATGCAATGAGGGTAGAGTTCCGTACCAGAGCATGAAACCTAGAAGCTTCTAAATTGAATAGCTTCTCTTTCTTAGGGATTTGAGGTTTAGGCCCAAACCCATTCAATTTATAGATAGTATTGTCGCCATTACAAATCATCAAAGAGCAATTGTAAGTTAATTGCTTTAGACCGCAAGAACGTCACCAAGACATTAACAGCCTATGGCTCGATCTTATTTGTGGCCAGCCATACCCTACAAAATAATCTTGAGGTCAAACGAGTCATCTGACTTTGAGGAAGTAGTTTTTCTTGTTCTGTATAAAGAGAACTTCTAATGAGGAGGCTTAGGAATGCAATTTCCCTTCATTCTGAGCTTTATCACCTCAAGACTTGGTGCAAACTTCGCCGGTGCATCCAAACCCCGTGATATGATACGCTCTATCACACACAAACCTTATATATCCTTTCTCAAAATAGCCACCATACCTACCTATTATGGCATTTCGAGATATATTGACATGCAACTTCCACCATCATCATATGCATGACTTGAGCATTCATTGTCATTTTGCTATGCATGATCATATAGAGCTGACATGATATTTGTGGCGCAGCCACCGTTCATCATTGTTATACATGTTACACTAGATCATTGCACATCCTAGTACACCGCCAGAGGCATTCATATGTAGTCATATTTTTCAGTTTATCAAGTTGTAAGTAAATAAAGTGTGATGATCATCATTATTAGAGCATTGCCCCAGCGAGTAAAAGAATGGTGGAGACTTATGGGTCCTCAAAAAAGTGGGGATGAGGTCCATGAGACTTCGAAAAAAAAGGCCAAAAAAGCCGACAAAAAAAGAGAAAAAAAAACAAAAAATGAGAGAAAAAGAGAGAAGGGGCATGCTACTATCTTTTTACCACACTTATGCTTCAAAGTAGCACCATGTTCTTCATATAGAGAGTCTCCATGATTTGTCACTTTCATATACTAGTGGGAATTTTACATTATAGAACTTGACTTGTATATTCCGATGACGAGCTTCCTCCAATGCTCGAGGCCTAAATGAGCAAGCAAGTTGGATGCACACCCACTTAGTTTCATATAGAGAGCTTTCATACACTTATAGCTCTAGCGCATCCATTGCATGGCAATCCCTACTCCTCGCATTGATATCGATTGCAAGGCCTCTCCATTGCCTAACGATCCGCCTAGTTGATGCGAGACTTTCTCTACTTTTGTCATCCCTTATATACCTCTACCAACACTCTCTTTGCCACCTGTAGTGCTAAGTCCATGGCTCACGCTCATACATTGAGTGAAGTTGAAAATGCTGAAGCGAGAAAAAGTATGATGCAATTGCTTGGTTTTGCACCGAGGTGCTCATGATTTGTACTTATGTTAGGAAGACGGAGTCATGCCATGCTTACATAATTCAATGAGTAGGGGTAACATTCGTTAAGCATCATATATTTGAAGAGTAATGATTAATTTCTAGTATTCTTGGATATTATTATGTTGATATCTATTGCATCGTCATTTTTAAATATTCATGCCATGATTATATTATTTGATCAAGATTGTGCTAGGTAGCATTCCACATCAAAATTATCTTTGTTTATCATTTACCTACGTGGGGATGAGTAGGAATTAAGCTTGGGGTGCTGATACCTCTTCGACGTATCTATATTTTTTGAATGTTTCATGCCTTTATCCTACAATTTCCACATACTTTTGGCAACAATTTATATGATTTCTTGGACTAACATATTAATCTAGTGCCAATTCCTGTTTTTTGCGTGTTTTTGTATTTCGTAGAAAATCCATATCAAATCAAGTCCAAACGCAATAAAAAGTTATGGTGATTTTTTATGGAATATATGGGATTTTTTGGCGAAAGAATCAATAGAAGGGGTGGCCCATAGGCCTCACAAGCTCAAGGGTCGCGGCCCCTACCCTAGGGTGCGCCCCCTGCACTTGTGGCCACCTCGAAGGTCGGTTGGGGCTGTCCTTCGGCCCAAAGGAAGCTAATATATGGATAAAAATCCCCTCAAAATTTCAGCCCAATCGGAGTTACAGATCTCCGGATATTTAAAAACGGTGTTCTGCCAGAAAATAGGAACGCGAAACAGAGAAGAAAACACACACAGAGAGAGAGATCTAATCTAGGGGGGCTCCCGCCCCTCGGGGGCCATGGCGGCCATGGACCAGAGGGGGAATCCTTCTCCCATCTAGGGTGAAGGCCAAGCAAGAAGAAGAAGAAGGAGGAGGGGGGCTCTCTCCCCTCTCTTCCGGTGGCGCCAAAGCACCGCCGGGTGAACCATTGTGACGGCGATCTACATCAACAACTTCGCCGCCATCAACACCAACTCTCTCCCCCTCTATGCAGTGGTGTAGCCTCTCTTTTCCTGTTGTAATCTCTACTTAAACATGGTGCTTTATGCCACATATTATTATCCAATGATGTGTTGCCATCCTATGCTGTTTGAGTAGATCCCTTTTGTCCTATGGTTAATTGATGATCATGATTGGTTTGAGTTGTATGTTTTATTTTGGTGCTATCCTATGGTGCCCTCCGTGCCGCGCACACGTGTGGGATTCCCGCTGTAGGGTGTTGCAATATGTTCATAATTTGCTTACGGACTGAGTTGCGTGAGCGACAGAAACACAAACTCGGGTAAGTGGGTTGTTGCGTATGGGATTAAAGAGGACTTTACACTTAATGCTATGGTTGGGTTTACCTTAATGAGCTTTAGTAGTTGCAGATGCTTGCTAGATGCCAATCATAAGTTCATGTGATCCAAGTACGGAAAGTGTATTAGTTTATGCCTCCCCCTCATATAAAATTGTAGGAGATATGCCCTAGTGACAATGATAATAGTTATTTTGTATCTCCAAGTTTGTAATGAATGTTTATGTTCCATGCTATAACTGCAATGATTCTCGAGTCTACAATAACCACGAGGCTCGGAGGGAAACTCATGTGCACTTGTGGTATAATAAACGGTAAAATGTATTCCTAGTCATGCCTCTAAGACTAGCTCAATTATTGCATGATGATCCTGTTTTCCTGGTCATGGGCATGACTATGCCGGCAATTTTGAGGGCACAATGTTAGAATAACATTTGTGTTGAATCGACCCAAATTGATGTTATGCTATGAGATACATTCGTCACAAGTAAATGGTTAATAACACAGAGAAAGTTAATGTTTGCATAACTCCTTAGACCATGAGAGTATCGAGTTCCTTCGTACTTGCTTCGTGAACTTTGGGGTTTGTTAAACGTCATCTGTAACAGGGTGGCTATTACGGTGGCTTACGGGTTCACGGAAAACTATGACAAGTAACTTGATAGTTCAAGATTGGGATTTGCTTCTCCGATGATAGAGAGATATTCTTAGGGCCCTCTCGGTGTTACGGTATCCATCATCGTCTGGCCAGACACAATGTGATTTGATCACAGGGATGCCGCAACGCGAAAACGAGAAAAGAGAACAAAACCGGTAACGAGGTAACTGGCATAGTGGACAAGTTGTTGATCCACGGGGATGCCGATAAGTCTCACCTCGGGTGTTTGTAACATATCGCATAGCAACAGGAATAGCACACGGCAAACTACAGGTTCACTCGAATATTCATTCGTGTGGGTATAGGGATCAATATGGGTGTCCACGGTTCCGCTATTGATCATTGATCGAAAAGTGTTCTGGTCATGTCTAAACTTCACCGAAGCGGAAAAATGTTTTCGTGAATAGTGAAAACACCTTTATGGTTGCTTTTTTGGAAAGCCACCTTTTTGGGCTTTCCCCAAATGATCTTGGGGAAGACTTGGGAAGGAGGGAACCCCTTTTTGGAGGGGCCCACATGGTGTGGACGTCCAAGGAGGAGCTCCTCCATGGACCTCCACTTGCCTTCCCTTTATGCCCTTATAAAGGTCATATGTGATGGGTTTTTTGGTATTTTCAACTGCCACTCTACCCCTTGGTTTTTCCTATAAATAGAGGTGGAGAGGAGCTCTCCACATTCACTCCTTACTCTCATACAAATGCCATGCATGATCTGGCTTTTTCTCTCCCTCCCATCGAAATAGTTTCGTAGAGCCGAAAGGCTGTCTGAGTTCCGGCGGGAACTAGTTCTGGACGGCGAAGCCCTGCCGGATAGCTGACACCGTATGTGTGCAACCTGGTAGAGAGGTCATAGTTTCGATCTTAGTTCAAGTGTGCCTCCCGAAGGGCAGTCCGAGTGACCGTCCGAGATTCTGAGAGTGCCTCACGAAGGGCTATCCGTGACACCGTCCGAGGGACTGTCCGACCGCCTCCCGAAGGGCTGTCCGAGGAGCTGACGAGGGAGAACATCCTCGCGGTTGGGAGGTTGTAAATCCTAGCTGCGGGGATCTGCATCGCCGGTCTTCATCGACTCTACTTCCGCTGCGCTACGAGTCGGTAATGATCAGATCAAAAACCCTGTATGCATCTCCATAGTGATCCTGGGCATGTTCGTAGTGCAGAAATTTTTGTTTTCTGTCGCATTCCCTTACAGTGGCATCAAGAGCCGTGCCATGCGTAGATGCAGGTTACGATCTAAAATACATAGAGATGTATGGGTATTGCATAATATAATTTTGTAGTAGATGAGATCTATTGCTGAAAATTATTTATGTGGGTAGCAGATGAAATCTATTACCCGATGTTCTTGTTGCTTCCCTAGAATTTGCGTATTTCTGATCTGGAAACGGCATGGTAGAATTTCACAAAGTTCTAGCAATCCGCGATCCTGATTGATCAACAAAATGCTATCAGTTCTTTGGGTTCCACCATAGTTAAAAGAAAGATGAAATTTCGCAGACAAAAGGGCAATGCAGATATGATCTGCACGGGGGTCATGCGTATGATGAAGTTCAGTATGGGGTTCGAGATTTTATTATCTCGTGCTTCATACACCCCGCAAAGTTAATCTAGCGACTTGAATAATCATACTTGATGATAAACGTTGGTAGCTGCGGTTTAAGTCAAAACCTTAGAAGCCACGTAAAATAAAATTTTGCATAAACCGATTAGAGGCATCTAACTTGGTTTTGCAGGATGACATGTGATGTGGTATAGTAGTTCTCATATTAATTTGATTATGTATGAGATGACTATATGATGTAAATTAATTAATATGACCTGCGTGTCATGATTCGGCATGATGGCTGGAGCCATATGATTGTCACTTTAATGACCTACGTGTCAACCTTATGTAATGCACTTATTTTATTAGCTATAGAGATAGCAATATTATCTGGTGCATTGACAAGGTGGTGGCAATCTTCGCGTAGGTGAACACCGACGCAAATGCCGAAGACGAAGAAATAAAAGACTTCTCAATCAGAAAGGGCTATACCATATCATGCTATTATGAATTGCCTGAGATGTTTATCCCTTATGATGCACCCTTTTTGATTGCGCGGTAGTCGCTTTTATTAGGGTGATCTCTCACTTAAAATATCAAAGTAGTTAGTGTTCACCCAAGTGTAGCACCATCTGAAATTCATATTTTTTCGGGGTGCGCCATGTCCACAAGAGTCACATAGAGATGTGATCGGCAAGTTTGCCTACCGATTAAAATTCTCGTCATCAGTGATGTCCACATCAATGGTGTTGAATTGAAATATGGGTCTTGAATCACTCACAATCAATTATGAGAGATATTAATTTGAGTGGGAGCACACCTTAGAATAAAATCGTTTATTCACTAGTGCAAATTTATTATGAACAAAGTCTAAGTGAAACTTGTGTTTACCGTTGTAGATCACATGGCTTGCAATGCACTGTTCAGCTTAGGCCCAATGTTAGAGAGAGAGAAGTTAGCTACAACTGGAAACAACTATGCGGACTGGGTCCGTACCCTGAGGATTGTCCTCAGGAGTGCTAAGAAAGTGTATGTGCTTGACACGGCTCTTCCAGCTAAACCGGCGGCAGCTGCACCGGAAGATGATCAAAATGTTTGGCCCATTAAGGATGATGACTGCAATTTTGTGCAGTGCCTCATGCTATCTTGCATGAGTCCAGAGCTTCAAAAACGTTTTGAATTCCATAACGCCCGAGGTATGATCCGGGAATTGGATGCTCTGTACAAGAAAAATGCACGGTCTGAACATTACGATGTAACAAAGACCATGATGGAGTGCAAGATGGCTGAGGGAAGTTCAGTTGGAGAGCACGTGGTCAATATGATTGGCTATGCTGAAAGGCTTAAAAACGTGGAATTTCCAATTCCACCAGCCCATATGATGGACGTGTTGCTTGCTTCACTCCCCCCGTCTTACGATGGTTTTATCATGAACTACAACATGAATGGGATGGATAAGACACCAAACGAGGTGCTCGCCATGCTGAAAACTGCGAAAGGAGGGCTGCGGAAAAATCGCAAGCAAGTGTTGCTTGTGAATAAAAGCGCCAGTTTCAAAAAGAAAGGCAAGTCCAAGAAGGGCAAGGGCGCCGGTAAGACCGGCTCCTAGAGCAACTCTAAGGGCGGAGCCAAGACTGAAACTGAGTGCTTCTACTGCAAGGGCACCAGACACTGGAAGAGAAACTGCAAGAAGTACCTGGAAGATAAGAAGTCCGGAAAAACCGAAAAAGGTATAACTGTTATACAAGTTAATGTCATTGACGTTTTGCTTGCTAGCGAAAATTCTAAGTATTGGGTATTTGATACCGGATCGGTTGCTCACATTTGCAACTTGATACAGGGGCTTCAGAAGGTGCGCAAGGTGGCAAAGAATGAAGTCATGATGCACGTCGGGAACGGTGCTGGGATCACCGCTCAAGCCGTTGGCATTATGCCTCTACGTCTCCCTTCAGGATTTAACTTAGAACTAAGTAACTGTTATTTTGTTCCGGCATTGTGTAGAAACATTATCTCTGGATCATGTTTAGTACACGATGGGTACTCCTACAAGTCTGAGAACAACGGTTGTTCACTTTATTGTAAGGATGTGTTTTATGGATTTGCACCCATTGTTGGGGGCCTTTTCATACTAAATCTTGAATGTGGAAATGATGTCTTTAATGTGAATGCTAAACGCCTTAAGAAGGCTGATACCACCACCACATACTTGTGGCACTGTCGCCTTGGCCACATCGGAAAGAAACGCATGCAAAGACTCCATAAAGATGGAGTTTTGCCGTCTTTTGATTTTGAATCATTTGACACATGTGAAGCTTACCTGATGGGGAAAATGACCAAGACGTCGTTCATGGGTCATCCTGAACGGGTGGGTGAATTATTGGAAATAATACATAGTGATGTATGTGGTCCGATGAGCACGGCCGCACGGAGTGGCTATTTCTACTTCGTAACTTTTACTAATGATTTAAGTAGGTATGGATATATCTATTTGATGAAGCATAAGTCGGAAACCTTTGAAAAGTTCAAAGGATTTCAGAATGAGGTAGAAAATCATCGTAACAAAAGGATTAAGTTTCTGCGATCAGATCGCGGGGGCGAATATCTTAGTCATGAGTTTAGCCAACATCTGAGTGACCGTGGAATCGTTTCACAGCTTACGCCTCCCGGAACTCCACAACGAAACAAAGTGTCGGAAAGACGTAATCGAACCCTGTTGGACATGGTAAGGTCGATGATGTCTCTTACAGATCTGCCGATATCTTTTTGGGGTCACGCACTACTCACTGCCGCTTATACATTAAACAGAGCACCGTCTAAGTCTGTTAAGACAACACCATATGAGTTATGGCATGGGAAGATACCCAGTTTGTCGCATCTTAAAATTTGGGGTTGTGAAGCTTATGTAAAACGTTTACAACCAAGAAAACTCGACCCCAGATCAGACAAATGTTACTTTGTAGGTTACCCAAAAGAAACAGTTGGGTATTCCTTCTACCAACCCTCCGAGTGCAAAGTTTTTGTTGCTAAACACGGAGTCTTTCTTGAGAAAGAGTTTCTCGCTAAAGAATTGAGTGGGAGGACAGTACAACTCGATGAGATTAGTGAATCTTCGGCGACCGTTGATATGGCTAAGGAACTAGAAGTAATTCCGTGAATTATCCCTACAACCGAGCCGGAAGTTATCGCATGTGATGCGGAAACTTCTGACAAGTTTGTAACTGAACCGCGCAGATCAGGTAGGGCTATCCAGCCACCTGAGTGGTTTCATAACAAAATCTTCATGCTTGAAGATGATGAACCTGCGCACTACAAGGAAGTGATGGCGGGGCCCAGCTCAAGGGAATGGCACAAAGCCATGAAATCCGAAATGGAATCCATGTACGAAAACCAAGTTTGGAACTTGGAAGAACTTCCAGAAGGCGTTAAGCCCATTGGTTGTAAATGGATTTTCAAAAGAAAGGCAGATGTAGATGGTAACATTACTATCCATAAAGCTAGACTTGTCGCGAAAGGGTTCACGCAAGTTTCAGGAGTGGACTACGACGAGACTTTCTCGCCTGTAGCTATGCTTAAGTCTGTACGGATATTACTAGCAATTGCTGCTTATTTCAATTATGAAATATGGCAGATGGACGTCAAAATGGCTTTCCTAAATGGAAATCTCAAAGAAGATGTATACATGATACAGCCTAAAGGTTTTGTCGTTTATAAGGATGCTGGAAAGGTATGCAAACTTCAGAAGGCCATTTATGGTCTGAAGCAAGCATCAAGGAGCTGGAACATTCATTTTGATGAAGTGGTCAAAGAGTTTGGCTTCATCAGGAATGACGAAGAATCTTGTGTTTACAAGAAGTTTAGTGGGAGTGCAAAAGCATTTCTAATGTTGTATGTGGATGACATATTGTTGATTGGAAATGACGTGAATTTTCTTAGCGAAATAAAAGACTCATTGAAGAAGAGTTTTTCAATGAAGGACTTAGGCGAAGCGGCTTATGTATTGGGCATCAGAATCTATAGAGATAGATCAAAACACCTAATAGCGCTTAGCCAAAGCACGTACATTGACAAGGTATTAAAAAGGTTTAATATGGAGAACGCCAAGAAAGGCCTACTCCCCATGTCACCTGGCACAGTGCTTTGCAAGAATCAGTGTCCTTGGACTCTCGATGAGCGAGTACAAATGAATGATGTTCCATATGCTTCGGCAGTTGGTTCTATTATGTATGCCATGTTATGTACAAGACTGGATGTTTCCTATGCGCTAAGTGTTAGCAGCAGGTACCAAAGTGATCCAGGATTGGAACACTGGGCCGCAGTCAAAAATATTCTTAAGTACCTCAGAAGGACCAAGGATTTACTCCTTGTGTATGGAGGTGATGAAGAGCTCATTGTAAGTGGTTACACTGATGCAGGCTTCATGACTGACCCAGATGACTTCAAATCTTAATCAGGCTATGTTTTCATATTGAACGGTGGCGCAGTTGACTGGAAAAGTTCCAAACAAAAGGCTGTGGCGGATTCTACGACGGAGGCGGAATATGTTGCAGCTTCAGAAGCCTCCAAGGAGGCGGTCTGGATCAAGCAGTTTCTTGAAGACCTTGGTGTGGTTCCAAGTGCGCTGGACCCGGTGGAGATCTATTGTGATAATAGTGGCGTCGTGGCTCAGGCTAGGGAGCCATCTTCACACCATAAGACAAGACATATTGAACGCAAATATAAACTCATTCGACATCATGTCGAAGCAGGTTTAGTGAAAGTACGCAACGTTCACATGGATCTGAACGTGTCAGACCCGATGACAAAGCCTCTACCACGAGCAAAGCATGAGCAGCACCGGATAGCCATTGGTGTCAGAGAAGCCATGTAACTAGATTATTGACTCTAGTGCAAGTGGGAGTCTGTAGGAGATATGCCCTAGAGGCAATGATAATAGTTATTTTGTATCTCCAAGTTTGTAATGAATGTTTATGTGCCATGCTATAACTGCAATGATTCTCGAGTCTACAATAACCACGAGGCTCGGAGAGAAACTCATGTGCATGTGTGGTATAATAAATGGTAAAATGTATTCCTAGTCATGCCTCTAAGACTAGCTCAAGTATTGCATGATGATCCTGTTTTCCTGGTCATGGGCATGACTATGCCGGCAATTTTGAGGGCACAATGTTAGAAGAACATTTGTGTTGAATCGACCCGAATTGATGTTATGCTATGAGATACATTCGTCACAAGTAAATGGTTAATAACACAGAGAAAGTTAACGTTTGCATAATTCCTTAGACCATGAGAGTATCGAGTTCCTTCGTACTTGCTTCGTGAACTTTGGGGTTTATTAAACGTCATCTGTAACAGGGTGGCTATTACGGCGGCTTACGGGTTCACGGAAAAGTATGACAAGTAACTTGATAGCTCAAGATTGGGATTTGCTTCTCGGACGATAGAGAGATATTCTTAGGGCCCTCTCGGTGTTACGGTATCCATCATCGTCTGGCCAGACACAATGTGATTTGATCACAGGGATGCCGCAACGCGGAAACGAGAAAAGAGAACAAAACCGGTAACGAGGTAACTGGCATAGTGGACAAGTTGTTGTTCCACGGGGATGCCGATAAGTCTCACCTCGGGTGTTTGTAACATATCGCATAGCAACAGGAATAGCACACGGCAAACTACAGGTTCACTCGAATATTCATTCGTGTGGGTATAGGGATCAATATGGGTGTCCACGGTTCCGCTATTGATCATTGATCGGAAAGTGTTCCGGTCATGTCTATACTTCACCGAACCTACAGGGTCACACGCTTAAGGGTCTTCTATCTGCTGAATACTAGACAGGGAGTCTGAGAGAAAGACAACGGAAAAGTTTCGGAGAGAACACCGAAAAAGTTTCGGTAAAACCGAAAAGTTGTTTCGGAGTAAACCATTAAGCCAAAAAGGTTTTGGCAAGCTCCTGGAACTTTTGGAGGGTGTCAGAATTGTTCTGAGAACTTCTAAAAAAATTCCGGAGAAAAAAACCGGAAATGTTCCGGAGCTGCCGGAAACGCTGTGGTAGCTTTTTGCTGATGAAAATCATTGATCCGGAATTGTTTCGGAACGCGTCCAGAATTATTTTAGGGGGTACTAGAAATGTTCTGGGTCCACGGAAATATTTTATCTTTTAACGGACGAGGAAAAATGTTTTCGTGAATAGTAAAAACACCTATATGGTTGCTTTTTGGAAAGCCACCTTTTTGGGCTTTCCCCAAAAGATCTTGGGGAAGACTTGGGAAGGAGGGAACCCCTTTTTGGAGGGGCCCACATGGTGTGGACGTCCAAGGAGGAGCTCCTCCATGGAGCTCCACTTGCCTTCCCTTTATGCCCTTATAAAGGTCATATGTGATGGGTTTTTTGGTATTTTCAACTGCCACTCTACCCCTTGGTTTTTCCTATAAATAGAGGTGGAGAGGAGCTCTCCACACTTACTCCTTACTCTCATACAAATGACATGCATGATCTGGCTTTCTCTCTCCCTCCCATCGAAATAGTTTCGTAGAGCCGAAAGGTTGTCTGGGTTCCGGCGGGAACTAGTTCTGGACGGCGAAGCCCTGCCGGATAGCTGACACCGTATGCGTGCAACCTGGTAGAGAGGTCGTAGTTTCGATCTTAGTTCGAGTGTGCCTCCCGAAGGGCTGTCCGAGTGACCGTCCGAGATTCTGAGAGTGCCTCCCGAAGGGCTGTCTGTGACACCATCCGAGGGACTGTCCGACCGCCTCCCGAAGGGCTGTCTGAGGAGCTGACGAGGGAGAACATCCTCGTGGTTGGGAGGTTGTAAATCCTAGCTGCGGGGATCTGCACCACCGGTCTTCGTCGACTCTACTTCCGCTGCGCTACAAGTCGGTAATGATCAGATCAAAAACCCTGTATGCATCTCCATAGTGATCCTAGGCATGTTCGTAGTGCAGAAATTGTTGTTTTCTGTCGCGTTCCCTTACAAAAATTGCAATAATGATTACCGATCTAGATATCAATTACCTAGGGACAATCTTTCTCATTATTCTACAAAAGCTCTCTATTAAACAACAAATTAACTTTATTATCTCGCAAAGTACTTCTAGTTTTATTCTTGCAAAGTAGTTTTATTCTTGTTCTAGGTAAAGTAAACGTTAGTGTGCGTAGAGTTGTATCGGTGGTCGATAGAACTTGAAGAGAATATAAATTCTACCTTTAGCTCCTTCTTGGGTTTGACACTCTTAGTTATCGAAAAATGCTACAAACGATCCCCTATACTTGTGGGTTATCAGTCACCACGGCGCTCGGCGTCTCGTGGCCGCGATTCGCTGTCCATCCTCCTTCCGCCGCCTCCTGGACTCCCTCCCCCTCCTGGCCAGCAGCACACATCTAGCCGGCCGCAAGGTGCCTTGGGTGGTACTCAGGCAGGTGGTGGGGACCGGGGAAATTGGAGAGGTGAGGGCGACCGTCGGGCACGTGAGGATGAGGGTGGCCCATTTCAGCAAGCATGGAAATCGTCGGCTGGAGAGCGGAGTGGCTCTGGCCCGGACCTCTCCGAGGTGATGTGCTTCAAATGTGGGCGCAAGGGACACTATCAAATTGGGTGTGAGTTTGAGCCACTATGCTTCGTTTGCAAGGAGGAAGGGCACACATCCAACCAATTCCCATCTCGACAGATGAAGCCGGAGCTTGCCATGTACGGCTTCGGGGTGAAAGAACTGGGCTTCTATCTGCTGCAAGGAGGGGCTGATGAGGAGGTTCACCTTCCGGCGTATGCGGCATCTTTGGTGGTCACGGAGGAATCGAACAAGCTCGATTTGAATGACATGTGGGAGTCGGAGTGGGATTGGCAAGTCACACAAATTAGGAGGAACTGCTTCTCGGTGGTATACCCATCCAAGGCGGCATTGCGGATGTCCAAGAAGAGCGGCACAATCACGTTATTGATCAGCGAGGACAAGGAGGAGGTGGGGGGACCGTTCACGGAGCCACACGTGGTGTCGTGGCTGCAGGAGTGTTGGGTATGTATCACTGGTATCCCGGACAAGCTTCGTCAGGCTCCGCTCATCAAGGAATTTCTCCGTATTGTTGGCAAAGCTGTGATCGTGGATGAGCTAACAATCGTTCGGCCGGACATGGGAGGTCTCAGTGGTGCGCCTCTGCGTGCCAAGATTTGGTGCAGGGACCCAACAAAGGTCAACTGCATGTTCGAGATCTTCCGTGGTCTCAGTGGGTTCATGATGCGCGTGGAGCGCGAGGTTAGTGGACCGCTCGCGCCACTCCCTCCCTCCCCACCCCATCCACGGCCACCTACTGAGGATGATCCAGATGGCGACGAGAAATCGGCCCCGAGCCTGAACACGACCGAGTGGGACGCGGCTGCTACCAAGACCAAGATGGCCTCCAATGGCGGGACCTCAACGGTGGTCTTCTCATCGGGCGTGGCCGGCCAGAAGGCCTTGCTCCTGGCCCCGGGTGCAGAAGTGGTCCGTACGAGGTAGGAGCTTGGGGCGGGCGTGTCCCTGCAAGCGATGGACACGCCGCGCAAGATGCGGAGCGAGACCGGATCCGTACCGCTTGATGTGGATCAGTACGATGATGTCTACTACGCAACTTTATTCTTGTAGACTCTGTTAGGCCTCCCGTAGAGTTTTGTAGGACAGCAGCAAATTTCCCTCAAGTGGATGACCTAAGGTTTATCAATTCGTGGGAGGTGTAGGATGAAGATGGTCTCTCTCAAACAACCCTGCAATCATATACAAAAAATCTCTTATGTCCCCAACACACCCAATACAATGGTAAATTGTATAGGTGCACTAGTTTGGCGAAGAGATGGTGATACAAGTGTAGTATGGATAGTAGATATATGTTTTTATAATCTGAACAATTAAAAACAGCAAGATAGCAAGTAACGAAAGGCGAGCAAAACGGTGTCTCAATGCTTAGAAACAAGGCCTAGGGTTCAGCTTTCACTAGTGCAATCTCTCAACAGTGCTAACATAATTGAATCATACAACAATCCCTCAACGTGCGACAAAGAATTACTCCAAAGTTCCTATCGGAGAAAGTAGGATGAAAATGTGTATCAACCTCTATGCCTAGATTACCCCCATGTCACCACGGGAATCTGCAAGTTGATTACGAAAACATATATCAAGTGACTCAATAGAATACCCCATTGTCACCACGGGTATCCACATGCAAGGCATGCATCAAGTGATCTCAAATCCAAAGTATTCAATCCAACATAATGAAACCTTAAAGAGCAAGACTCAATTCATCACAACAAAGATAGAGGGGAAGAACTTCATATGATCCAACTATATTAACAAAGCTCATGATACATCAAGATCGTGTCAAATCAAGAACACGAGAGAGAGATCAAACACATAGCTACTGGCACATACCCTCGGCCCCGGGGGTGAACTACTCCCTCCTCGTCATGGAGGTAGCGGGGATGATGAAGATGGCCTCCGGTGATGACTTCCCCCCTCCGGCAGGGTGCCAGAATGGAGCTCCGGATGAGATCGCTTCAGAACAGAGGCTTGCGGCGGCGGAAAAACTCATCTAGTTTACTTTCGGGTTTTCTGTATTTATAAGAATTTTAAGCGTTGGAATCACGCCAAAAGGAGTTACGAGGGGCCCACAAGGCAGGAGCACCCTCCCTACCCCCCAGAGTGCGCCCTAGTGCCTTGTGACCACCTCGTGGGTCATCTGGTCCTCCCACGAAGCTTCGGGGGTCTCTTATGTTCCAGAAAAAAACCGTCAAAAAGTTTCTCCGCGTTTGGACTTCGTTTGGTATGGATTTTCTGGAAAACCAAAAACAAGCAGAAAACAACAACTGGCATTGGGCACTAGAGTAACTAGGTAATACCCCGCGCGTTGCTGCGGGAATAGTAGATACACATTAATATAGATACATGCAAAAATTATATATAGATTATTAAGTAACACAGAAAGTGTAGATAAAACCATTTGCCATGTACCTCATCGATATATAACCTATTGGGAAGAGCACTCTTACAGTAGCCTATTAGATTGCAAACCTTTATATTAGTGTTGTGGTAAATAGCATAGTTGCAAATTCAGAGGAAAGAAATTGCACCTCAGTGAAAATAATGCTACATAACCTGCAACAAAGATAGTAAAGTGAAAGACTTAATTGGGATGAACAAAATTCACTCTACCGCCAAAATAAATCCTACCTAGGTGCAAGGAAAAGAGGCATCACTAATACATAAGTAGAACATGGCCTGCAGGCATCATGCCATTACACAACAATAATATTGCTCAAAAGGCATGGGAAAAACAAAGACGTATAATAGCAATCAAACGCTAATGTGAGACAAATGGACAAAATTAAAACCGCAGTGTGTAATATAAAAAGATGTACGTTGCCTGATGTCCCAGTGAAACCAGTGAAGGAGCAGATCCGTGAAGTCCATACGGGAGCATGTGGAATTGATAACCTCAACTGGGAGTGTTAGGCGTGGTCGCGTGGGGAACTCGTCTTTGTTGATCGAGGCGGACTTCCTGACGCTTGTCGCCGCTGACGGCGGCCATAGAGCAGATCAACGACACGCATGGGCCTCGTTCGTTGCCTACGACGGAACGACGACCCAGACCGCGTCCCAACGCCCAGAGGGAGGCGAGGCAGACTGGTGGGCGTGCTGGAGGAGGTTAGGAGAATAGCAACGGCCTGCATAGGCCGATTCGATTGTGCCCTCCTCGACGATCTGGGTTGCGGCAACAGAATCGTGGTGGCACGATCTCAGATGAGATGTATGATGTCATCTAGTCTGCTGACAGCACCGCTTGTAAGCAGCTCCATGCCTTCTTCATTGACAATTAGCTCGACCGGGCCATCCACCTCGGTGCCGACTTCCATAATCTCATGAAAAGAGACACAAGGACCGCATAGTACTTGGATCAAGGCCCTCGCAGACACCCTCGTCACCGTCAATGAACCAGTCACCGACATGACCATAACGTCGTAGTTCATATGTGGCCTCTCCAGCCGCTTCCAAGTGATGGCCACCATCCTCCCGATGCAGGTGTCCTTCCACATGTTCATCAAGGCGTGGTCTAGGCTTCTTCTCGAGGAGATCGTGCTCGATTCACGTGATCACACCGATGGCTAGTCCGACGTCGTCATCGGCATTGGTGGTTATGGCGGCACCGACAACTCCCCCGGACACAGCAACAATTGGAACCGTGACACCTGCTATGCCGCAAGTTGGCCATGGCAAAGCTCCCCTGATCGTGGCAGCTCCAGAGATCACACACATGGTCGCGGTGGAAACAATGTTGAACCACGCACAATATGGGGGATCAGTGGGGGAGGAAGACCGGACCATGTAGAGTTGGTCCCACGAAGGAGTTAGGGTGTGTGCAATAGAGCTATCTTAGGGAACGAGTTAGACTTGCCTTCTCTCAACTAAGAGATGATCTTTTTTTTTTGCGGGAACTAAGAGATGATCTTTGAGGAAGAAAGATTAAACATTATAGATGTCTTCTCTCATTCACTCGATTTTAGTGTTGATTTTAGTTGCCCATAATTCTAACTAAGATCTTGAAACATTAAATGGTTAGAAATGGTAGTAAGAAATAACACATTGTATGGAAATTAAACATAGCTTAGATGGTTAGGTTCCCTGTGGTGGAACCATCCCATTCCGATCCAAGTTCTAGACATGTGCTCGCATATTTCTACATTTCATTATAGACTTCTCAGCACTATCCTTTAAGTGGTACTACATGCCTACACAACTTTTTTTGGCAAAAAACAACATATACAATTAGAAGTCATGCAAATAAATAATGCAGAATTCATATAAACACAAGAGCGTTGCTATGCAGACTACATAGTTTGCACGATGTTTGCCCGACAGTTGCATCCGATCCTTTCATGCATCAGGCCAAGTCGAGGGAGTCCGCTGAATATTGCATCGTGCTGGAATCGTTTATGCAACTGTCGTCTGCACAGTACTTCCGTAAACACAAATATTTGCCTACACAGTTTTGAATTGAGTACTCATGATTCAAGTCGTGGCACCACCACTGGTGCTGTGTCTCGAGACCGACCTAGAGATGAGGAGACAAATGATTTGTGTCATTGTGTGGGCTAGAGAGGCCTAGTGCCTCATCGGGTAAACGCGTCCACGCGCAATTAGCAAATGTATAAATGGATCGGTTGGGCAATGTCATGTGCCTTGAAAAGAGAAGGAAAACGTGCACGTTTTCCATTTGTGACATAATTGTGTCAAGTCCAAGTCGGCGTAATAAGATATCCAGTGCGGGGGTACGCAGCTCTTTTTCCGCCCTTAAATCCCTTGCTCCCCCACACGGTGGTCCTTGATTAATTTCGCGATATGATGCATCGATGGATGGATCACAGACATCTACAATTAAGCCGCGAGTCCTCTTCTCTCCAGTGGATCAATCTGTGCGTATGTGCGTAGATAAAGTTCCAATAGTGTTTCGTACCGCATGCACGTGGGATTGTAAATAAATCGGAAAATAGCGACTGCATCCCGTGTATTCATGGTGGCGGCAATTGGACGAGCCATGTAAGTGACGTGGAACGGCAAATGCCCACAAGACACAGCAGGAGCACCAACGATCGACAACACTGACTTATACTCCCTTCGATGACAAGAAAAGACGTCTTGGATTATTCATAGAGCCAAACTTCTGAGTGATTCGCTGGCCGAGCGCTCTGGCTTGCGCTACGCGGCACAAGTTTGACTCTTCGTGCTGCTCCACATAATCCTGTTTCAACGCGAATATTCAATTCTAAACCAGTGCTTATCTGCACTTGGTAAACAGTAAAATCAATTATTATTTTTGCGTGCAAGATGCTCAAGTGCGTGATGTCCGTGCAAATTTTCAGGGTGTTTAAACATTCGAGTAGCTCGTGGCAATAAAGACAAAATAGTCTCCAAACGGTGTTTTTTTCAAATGCTTCTCAAACATCTAGAATTTATCTTTTTTGTCATGAGCTCCTCGAATGTCAAAACTGCACCAAATTCTGCACGCACATGAGCATCTTGCACTTCAAAAAAAGTCAGTTTTTTTTTTTGGCTATTTTTTCCGATTTTACTTTTCATAGGCAGGAGCATATGAGCTCGGGAGCCAAAACACTGCGTCAACGTGGTTGCTGCTATTTTGCAGAGTTTAGCATTTGCACCGTGTTGTGTGTGCGCGCGGACAAAGTTCACCACATAGAGGATGGACTTTTTTGGAGGGGCCGGGGGGGGGGGGGGGGGGGGGGGGTACGTAGAGAATGGGGTTGGGGTTGAGGTTGTGCAACTCCAACCCGTAGAAGAACAGTAGCCTGCGCAGGAAGTTGTGCACGGGTTGCAACAGGCCACGGACAACGGTGGTGGTGGAGAAAAGCGTCTCGTCAG
Organism: Elymus sibiricus; assembly: GCA_039707655.1. Classification (NCBI taxonomy): domain Eukaryota; kingdom Viridiplantae; phylum Streptophyta; class Magnoliopsida; order Poales; family Poaceae; genus Elymus; species Elymus sibiricus. The sequence goes on from CM077670.1 coordinate 112,918,444, forward strand.
AGCGGGGCGCCGATGCCTGGAATGTTGTGTCGTGGCACCAACATCGTAGGCGGAAGGAGTCTCTCCACCTAAAGGACATCAAGGTCGTGGATGGTGACGTTGGGCTCCATGACATTGGACGCCATGAAATCCAGGAGGTCTTAGGTCTCCCACGGGATTGTCCCCTCTTTGTAGTCCCGAAGTCGAACCTCCTTGATGGCGCACTTGTCTTTCTCCTTGCCCTTGAGCATACGAGCGGAGCGAGGTCCGGTGGTGGCAGAGAACGGACCATGGGATTTGGTGGAACCGCGGGCTCGAAGCACTGGAATGGCATAGACGGACGTGAGGAAAAAGAAGGCAAGTGACACGGTTAAACAGTAAAATTTTCCCACTTGGTTATCTTATAATCGAAGGCACCGAAGCGTCCGTCGCTAACTGCTCGCCACGTACGTGTCCCACTACTCCTTTGAAATGCCACGACGCACAAAGATCGAGGAATTTAATGGGCATATACGGCGGCCATTGACGTCACGCATAGATGGTGTGCCTCCTCGTGCTCCTCCTCGTGGCCAACAAACTGATCATGACATCTGGGTGGATTTGGACAAGCTTCCAATCATTCCTCCATGTAAGTTTTCTCAAACATACTTGGTAACCTTTATATCACTAAAAATTAGTTGCTAGTTGTAACTAATTAATCTTGCTTATATATACTTGGACATGTTATTTCTGAGTGCCAAGAGAAACTCGCAAGGTGGTAGACAACATTTATTATAATACTGGCACCACAATTACTTGGGAGGAGATAAAGGAGGTCGTAAGATTTTTGGACGGTATTGAGGTGGACGTGAGGCATTACCATGTTGGAACAAGCCTTGGATCATACGTGCCATGTTGGTACGTAGAGAATGGGGTTGGGGTTGAGGTTGTGCAACTCCAACCCGTAGAAGAACAGTAGCCTGCGCAGGAAGTTGTGCACGGGTTGCAACAGGCCACGGACAACGGTGGTGGTGGAGAAAAGCGTCTCGTCAGAGCGGGGCGCCGATGCCTGGAATGTTGTGTCGTGGCACCAACATCGTAGGCGGAAGGAGTCTCTCCACCTAAAGGACATCAAGGTCGTGGATGGTGACGTTGGGCTCCATGACATTGGACGCCATGAAATCCAGGAGGTCTTAGGTCTCCCACGGGATTGTCCCCTCTTTGTAGTCCCGAAGTCGAACCTCCTTGATGGCGCACTTGTCTTTCTCCTTGCCCTTGAGCATACGAGCGGAGCGAGGTCCGGTGGTGGCAGAGAACGGACCATGGGATTTGGTGGAACCGCGGGCTCGAAGCACTGGAATGGCATAGACGGACGTGAGGAAAAAGAAGGCAAGTGACACGGTTAAACAGTAAAATTTTCCCACTTGGTTATCTTATAATCGAAGGCACCGAAGCGTCCGTCGCTAACTGCTCGCCACGTACGTGTCCCACTACTCCTTTGAAATGCCACGACGCACAAAGATCGAGGAATTTAATGGGCATATACGGCGGCCATTGACGTCACGCATAGATGGTGTGCCTCCTCGTGCTCCTCCTCGTGGCCAACAAACTGATCATGACATCTGGGTGGATTTGGACAAGCTTCCAATCATTCCTCCATGTAAGTTTTCTCAAACATACTTGGTAACCTTTATATCACTAAAAATTAGTTGCTAGTTGTAACTAATTAATCTTGCTTATATATACTTGGACATGTTATTTCTGAGTGCCAAGAGAAACTCGCAAGGTGGTAGACAACATTTATTATAATACTGGCACCACAATTACTTGGGAGGAGATAAAGGAGGTCGTAAGATTTTTGGACGGTATTGAGGTGGACGTGAGGCATTACCATGTTGGAACAAGCCTTGGATCATACGTGCCACTAGTGCACGTATCGAACATGACAAACATTAAGAAGAAATACCTAATAAGAATTGTATCCGGTTTCATTTTATTTTTATACTCTTGATAAATTAACTAGAGTGCTTATTACTATGTTACAATTATGTTCTTTTGCAACAGTAAATTCCCAAGATCATGTGCGCCTCAGCAAATGCCTGCTAATGGTGACATGTGAATTATTGGCCATGACAAGACAAACTTCACATGAGGGTGTCCTCGTCAATGGGCAGAGGATCCTACTTGAGACCTACCATGTCGAAATTAGACATAGGTTGATCGTCATGCTACACCATGGATCTCAAGGGCCTTTCCTCTTTCTCACATCCATATTTGAGGGTGTTTCAGAGTATCATTAAACTTGAACTTGCTTTTACGATTAAGTTTAAACGTGCTTTATGGTTATACCTGGTGTTGAACACATAGTATATATGGCTAAACTTAAACCTGCTTTATAGTTATTAAATCTAGTGTGAACTGTATAGATATAATGCTACTGGTTGTGGTAGCCTTCATCCAGACTTTAGGCAAAGTGCTCATTTGTTTTCTGTCATGGCATCTTTTTTTAACAAATCTATAACCCGTGTTTCCTATGTAGCGAAACATGAAGGACTAATTATCTTATATCTAATTGGCATCAACAAATGTTGCACACCCAGACTTGACGATAGTTCTGTTCATAAGTCCAACATGGTATATGTTACCATTAGGAGCTTCTACTTTGAGTAATGGTAACATATATCATGTTGGATTTATGAACAGAACAATCCTAAAGTCTGGATGAGCGACATTGTTGATGTCAATTGAATATAAGAGAATTATTCTTTGTGGTTCGATACCTAGGAAACACCAGCTATAGGTTTGCTCATAAATGTTGCAGTCACAGAAAAAATGAGCACTTTGTCTAATAAGTGTTGCCATGGCAGCACAAATGAACCCAAAATGCTTTCTTTTAAGAATGGATGGTTTCTTCAACATATTGTGGTTGATTTGTTCGTAGTTGCGCCCAATAAATATCTAAGTTTTGTTTTCTTTTAGTTTTGCTCAATACATCACCTGCTTTGCAAGGCATGATCTCTTGGAGAAGCTCAATATTGCCACGCATGAGGAGACCATAGTTGAGTTCCACCTTTCTAAAAAGAGTTGGCTCGCTCTTTAGGGTTTTTGTTGCAAACAAAGAAGATCAAACCTTTTTCGGTTGCCTTGGTTGAAGAGAATTGTCAAAGTGTACACGTTTGAAGTGGTGAACCCGATCCTGTGCATTTGGCCTCTTTCTAGTAGGGTACTAGTATCTTGAAGTGATAATGATAAGAGTATGTTGAAATGTTGAACATGGTGTAGGGTACTAGTACGTTGAAAAAGTGTTAGATTTAAGAGTAGTTGTTTAGACATGATGTATACTACTGCTGAACTCATTTCTTAAACACAAGCTATAGATTTGCTCATAACATTGCCATGGCAGCGTTATTTTTTTTTACCTAAGTGAGGTTACCGGCCGGGTGTACTCGCGCGCGCGCCACTGCTAGAAGCACTTCTAGTGGTGGCCGGTTTGCCTCGCCCGCCACTAGTTACTGGATTACCAGTGGCGGGCGCCTGCCCGCCACTGGTAGCCAATTCTGCAGTAGTGCAGAAGCCATACCAAAACAGAAACCGTCGCCGTCCACTCCGCCGAACGACACCATCAAGACCGTCAAGACGTAACATAGCCAAAAATAGGGGTCCAGATATGACCCTGACCAAAGCTCCACACGCCCTCCACTAAAGCCAATCAGCATCGCCGAAATGAGGACATGACGGGGAGAATTTATTCCGCGCCGTCGGCGATGCCATCGCTACCACTGGCCAGACACATAGATTGGACCCTAGCCAAGGCTAGGAAGACGCAAACTCCACGCTCGATCTCCAAACTGCCTCCCCCCCCCCCCCCCTCCACGTTGACGCTGGAAGGCACCCGAAGGCGAGGGGAAGCGGCAGTTGGACATGGGGAAACCCTAGTCGCTCGTGTCCTTCGTGAGAGGAAAAATGTTCGATATTATATATGTGTGTATCCCTTTGATGTGCATTTTGAGTCAATAAAAATGCCCTCTATCACACTTTTTTGCACATACATTTTCATAATCTAGGCCATGTTGTCTAAAGGAGTGAGAAGATGTTCTGAGGAGGGAACATGAGAATCACTGTTTGTTTTCTTTTAAAAGATCAAGTTCGTAAAAAGATGATCGGGATCAAAAAGATGGAGCAGGCAGAGTTTGTCATTGGATGGATTGCTCAACTCTGGATTTAGATGGTGGAGTGGCGTTGTGGCACATGGATCTAGGAGGTGGATATGAGGATTTGGGGAGTGCGGAGGGTTCCCAACCAGGCTCCGACAAATGTTTGTCCAAACAAAACATTGAGTTTTGTAAACTATCGTGCAGGAGTAGCTACCCTACACTAGAGTTACTCCCTCCGATCCTTTTTAGTCTGCATATAAGTTTTGTCAAAAGTCAAAGTATCTTTACTTTGACCAAACATATAGAAATAAGTATCAACATTCACAATGTCAAATCAATATTGTTAGATTCGTTATGAAATGTAGTTTCATAATATATATATTTGATATTGTAGATGTTGATATATTTTAATATAAATTTGGTTAAACTTTACGATGTTTGACTTGATACAAATCTAATACGCGGAGTAAAAGGATCAGAGGGAGTACTTAGTTTTGTTTTATTTTTGGCGGGGAAGAGTTACTTACTTAAGTTGACCTGGCCTCCAGTGCAGCGGTGCAGCATCAGGACTGCTGTGCATTTGCAATCTTGCTAAAGTAATGGAAGGCTCAAGATCTACACGGAGCTGTATTTAACTAACTAATCAGAGGTGATTGACTTTATTGCGACCCACACAAGAATCAGTGGTGAATGCATAGGTTGGTAGGATCAGGTTGTGTTTCTTGTGTTTACACTTTTTAATAAGAGATGTGTGGCTCATGTGTTGGCACATTGCTGCCGGTGTTGTCTCACACTGTGCCTACGCAGATGGGCCATGCAAATAGTATGGAGAAGGTGGACCTAGAGAGATGTATATGACCTCCACAATATCAATATTGTGGTTTATTTGTTGAGCGGACATATAAGATTATCTACAATGCAACATGGCATATGAATACATTTTCTAATGAACACGAGATAAACGCATACGCTCACGCACATGCACTCAACGCTATTCCTATTCCTATGAGCACACTCGAGAGGTTGAGTCGGCAAATTTTGAGATTGATGATGTCATTATAGGCGCCTCATAGCCGCTGGAACATCGCCTCCACTAAACAAACATCACCGAAAAGTCTGAAATAAATTAAAGAAAAAATCTGAGCAAACATGCCAAACCTAATATTTCAACGTGTGTAAGTTGGTTCCATTGCAAGGAACTAAATCATCAAAGTGCCACGTATGTTTTCTTGTTAACATTAGTCGCCACTTCTTTTCTTCAAGTGAACGGTCGGTTTTATTGATTATTGAAACAAAGTAAGTCAGATACATCAAAATAAACACAAAATAGAAATCCATGATAAAACCAAAGGCAAATTTTACATCAAGTTTTTTCGGAGTCCTCGTCTCTAGTTTCGCTTTTTGCGGCTCGTCTTTTTGTGGATGCTTTTGGGGGAAAGATTGTAGAAGAGTCGCATGAATCGCCCAAGCAAGGTGAGAAGTTTAGAGCGGTCAGGGTTTTTTGTCGAGCACATCATTGAATGAATTCGTGCAGTTAGTCGCCGCCGATTTGTTGCTTTATTGCAACATGAATGAATTGTTAAAAATTAACATGATATCACTAGTAATTGTACTGTCTTTCCGTACGAAAAGGTTTAAAAATGGTGATTTTTATTAAAAACTTGTAGGAAATTGCAAGATTCATTATGGGTTCATGACTATGCATGATTTGTACTCCTTCCGTTCACAAATATAAGACGTTTTGAATATTTTTATATGGACTATATAGTACTCAAATGAGTAAACAAACACATTAAAACGTGTTTATATACATCCGTTTCACACAAAAAAAAGTTACTAATATAGAACATCTTATATTTGTGAAAAGAGGGAATACATGTCATTGTGAAATGAAACGCCGAATCAAGCTGGATGAGCCATCTGCCATCGGCCTCTTGCGTGCGATGCAAATGCCAGAGCCTTTAAATTTCACTCAGCAAGCAATACACCTCTGGCTATATAGCTAGCCCGTCCTCCCTTTAAGGCGTGGGCCAGGTGGATCGATGGGTTCCTATACTATTATTCATGTGATGCTGTTGATGGAAAGAGAAAGGGAGAACGCATATGTACCACAGACCGATCAGCAGCTAGCTAGCAAGAAAGTGAAAATCACAGTAGCGAGCGTCACAGGTGTACGTACGTAGACGGCAACAAGTGAAAAGGAGCTCACTCACTCCCATTCAGCTCCAAGCTCCATCCTATATATACACACGACACGCTTGAGACACTGCACGGCCAGAAAAAGACGAGATCAAATCGAGAGAGGGAGTGATCGAACAGTAGTGATGGGGAGGCCGCCGTGCTGCGACAAATTGGGCGTGAAGAAGGGTCCGTGGACGCCGGAGGAGGACATCATCCTGGTCTCCTACATCCAGGAGCACGGCCCCGGCAACTGGCGGTCTGTGCCGGTGAGCACCGGCCTCATGCGCTGCAGCAAGAGCTGCCGCCTCCGCTGGACCAACTACCTCCGCCCCGGCATCAAGCGCGGCAACTTCACAAGCCACGAGGAGGGCGTCATCGTCCACCTCCAGTCGCTCCTCGGCAACAGGTATACCTACCACTACTGATGAACTTCATATCATCAAATCAAATCAATGGGGGCTGGGGCAGTGGCGTGGAGTCCATGGCGATCGATTTAGCTAACAATTCCATCCCTTGCTTTGAATGTAGATGGGCAGCGATCGCGTCATACCTGCCGCGGAGGACGGACAACGACATCAAGAACTACTGGAACACGCACCTCAAGAAGAAGCTCAGGAAGCAGCAAGCCATGGGGGCCATCTTCACGGCGCCGCCGGCGTCCTCCTCCGGCACAGCAGGCGACAATTTCGACCACGACCACCACCATGGCATGATCTCCAGGGCCGACGGCTACGGCGCCAGCCAGGCGTACATCAACACGGAGGTCTCGCCGTTCGCCGACGCTGCCGCCGAGGCCTGCTCCTCGTCGTCCTACGCTTCGAGCGTGGACAACATATCCAAGCTGCTCGGCGGCTTCATGAAGAGCTCCCCGCCGCCGCCGCCGCCGCACAACAACTACTACGCCGATGACGTCAAGCCTCTGCTGCCCTTGGACAGTATGTCCGGCACCGGCAGCGCCGAGCCGAGCTTCACCGCCAGCGTGCAGCAGCCGGCGTTAATGGGTGGAGGCGTCGGGTATGATCAGTACGACGACGAGACCAAACAGCAGCAGCAGCATCAGGCGCCACTGTCTTCGATCGAGAAGTGGCTGTTCGATGAGGCCGCAGAGCTGGAGCTGTCCGACGAGTGCTACTCCGTTCCAATGCTGTTCTAGCTAGCTAGCTGGGAAAGTACAGTAAATTAAGGAACAATGGCGTCACAACCCACACGCGCACAAACATACTGTGTTAATTAGGTTAATTAATTTATGTTACTCCTACTTGTTCTAGGTAGCTGGAGGAGATACCTATGAATCCATCCATGTTTGATACTACACACAAGTAAAGATTCAAGCCTCTGTTAGTACTCCCTCTCTAAACGATCTTATATTTGTTTACAGAGGGAGTAATTTCCTAGCGTCCATGGCCGACATTATGCATACGCATACGCATGTAAGCATCATCGTGTGGAACCTCTTGCTTGTACGCTGAAACGTCGTTGGACAAGAGACAGCGACGCGGATTTAGCAGGAGTGGCGAACTATGTCATCTGCGTTCCGTAGGCATGATGTAACCAAGGGTTATCTATGCTCAGAAAAGAAAGAAAAGCTGCGTGTATTTTATGTCACTTGACTTGAACAAATTGTCTCCGACCGATGGTGAAAAAATCTGGTGTCGTCTGCACTCTTTGGAGACTGGAGTGCACTCTGATCTGCATGTCAGCATGTAAATCACAAGAATCCGCCTCAAGCACACGGCTCGTCGCCTTCAGAGCTGGGGGGCGCGTACCCACGGCCACGTCTCGCTGCAGCTTATGATCGCGCTGGAATTGACTGCCCGTCTTGACGCAGCCCAGGACTACCGAGCCCTCTCCCCCGCCGAGGCTTGGCTACGCTGTAATCTCAAGCGTGCTTACCTGGGGCTAGCCTCCCTTGAAAGATCCATTGCTCGTGAGCGTACGCGGTTCGGCTGGCTCAAGGAGGGCGAGACCAACACCGCCTTCTACAAGATCCACGCGGCCCACAGATTACAGAAGAACCGCATCTCTTACTTGCGGCTTGAGAACTCCACGGTCTACGATGAGCAGGGCATGGCTGAGGCCGCGTTCCACCACTTCTCTTCGCTCATTGGCACCTCCAAACCCCGCGAGTATTCCACCGACCTCGGCCAGATTGACGACCGTTCCTTCGACCTGTCAGACCTTGAGCATCCATTCACTGAAGATGAAATCTGGCACGCGGTTAAGGCGCTCCCCCGTGGCAAGGCCCCGGGACCCGATGGATTCACCTCGGAGTTCCTCGTGGCATGTTGGGACACTATCAAGGCCGACATCTGTGCCGTGTTTGACAAGTTCTACTCCATGAACGGCCACAGCATGCAGCGCCTCAACGAGGCCCTCATCACCCTCCTCCCGAAGAAGCCGGACGCCTCCTCCCTCTCGGACTACGGGCCTATCAGCTTGATCCACCTTGTGGCCAAGCTCATCGCCAAAGTCCTATCGCTCCGCCTGGCTCCGCGCCTCGGTCAGCTCGTATCCACTAACCAGAGTGAATTCATTGCGGGCCGATGCGTGCACGACAACTTCATGTTGGTCCAGCAGACTGCTCGCCAGCTGCACAATCTCCGGGTGCCTCGAGTCCTCCTCAAGCTCGATATCGCGCGTGCCTTCGACATGGTCTCCTGGCCTTTCCTCATCGACGTCCTACGCCACCTGGGCTTTGGGAGACGTTGGATTGAGTGGATCGTCATTCTCCTCTCCACCTCCAGTACGCGGGTCCTCATCAATGGATCGCCTGGCCCGCCAATCGCCCACGCCTGCGGGCTGCGCCAGGGAGACCCCATCTCCCCCATGTTGTTCACGATGACCATCGACGCCCTGAACTCGCTACTCCTGCATGCCCATCGACGCAGCCTGCTACAGCGCCTCACAGCTCGCCATGCCTCCTCGAGTATTTCCCTCTACGCCGATGATGTTGTTATCTTCTGCCACCCCTCGGCCCATGATCTTCGGGTCATCCGCGAGCTATTGCGTGTCTTCGGCGAGGCATCTGGGTTGTGCACCAACTTCGCTAAGTGCTCGGCTACGCCCATCCGATGCAACGACTCAGAGTTGACCTCTATCAACAACGAGCTCGCTTGTGCCGTCGTCTGCTTCCCCATCACCTACCTCGGCATCCCTCTCTCGGTGAGAAAACCCTCCGCAACGTCGTTACAGCCGATCGTCGAGAAACTTGCCAAGAAGCTTTCCACCTAGCGTGCGGCACTTCTCTCCCGTGGCGAGCGCCTAGCTCTGGTTCGCCACGTACTCTGTGCGATCCCATCCCACATCATGGTGGTCATTGCTCTCTGCCCCACGATTCTCAAGCAGGTGAACCGGACCATTCGTGAGTTCCTCTGGCACGGCAGGAAGGAGACCCGCAGTGGCCATGGCCCGGTGCATTGGCATCGCGTCTGCTGCCCCCTTCAGCTAGGTGGACTCGGCATTCCGGACCTTCACCGCCAGGGGATCTCGCTTCGTGCACGTTGGCTATGGCTACAGCGGACGGACCCACCAGGCCATGGGCGCATCTTCACCTTCCCAGTGACTCAGACACAACCTCCATCTTTCGGGCATCCACGTCTAGACCGTTGGCGACGGCCAGACTTGCCGATTCTGGACGGATCCTTGGATCGATGGCCAGGCCATCTCCGATATCGCCCAGTCCCTCCTTCCCCTTGTGCCCCGCCGATGGCGCAAGCGCATGGTGGCGGAGGGGCTCCATGACCGTAGCTGGGTTGCTGACCTACACGGCGCTCTGACGCCATGCGCGATGCTCGAGTACGTGCAGCTCCGGAGGCAACTACGACATCTCACCCTATCCAGCTCCCCCGACCGCCTCACCTGGCGCTGGACCGCGGACGGCAAGTATTCCGCCAGATCGTGCTACTGGGCCTTGTTCGTTGGCTCTACGACAGCCCCATTCTGGCGCCTGACATGGAGATGCTGGGCACCCCTTCGTGTCAAGATGTTCACCTGGCTCGCCGACCTTGACCGTTGCTGGACCGCTGCCCGCCTGGCCAGGCACGGTCTGTCGCACAACGACCGTTGCGCCCTCTGCGACCAGGCGGAGGAGACCATGCAGCATATCATCATCGGCTGCCCCTTCTCTAGGCAGATCTGGCACGACGTGCTAGCCTGGGTGCGCGCTACCACCCCCCTCCTTCTGGCACCGAGGAGTTTCTCCCGTGGTGTATGTCGACGATCACGGGATCCCCCACTGGCCACCGCAAGGGCCTTGCCACGCTGGCGATCCTAACGGCCTGGTCCATTTGGAAGCAGCGCAACCGGTGCGTTTTCGACGGCGACACCCCCTCCATCTCGCGGCTCTTCGCGTCTATCCAGGACGAGGCCCGTTCCTGGGCCAAGGCAGGCGCGCACGGACTAAACTCGTTACTTGCATAGGTCCATAATCTTGTACTCGGGCTGAGCAGCCCGTCACCAATGCTCTGCGGCTCTCTGTCTTGCCTTTTGTGCACAAGACATTGAGTTTGCACCCCCTCCCTCTTCTCTGCTGTATTCACTCCTCCTATCAATGAAAAGATACGCACTCTAGCGTATTCGTGAAAAAAAAATCACAAGAAGCGGAACATCAGCACAGCGGGTGCTTGTTTTGTTCTTCACGTAGAAAAGCTCTGCGGAGAGAAATGCGCAAACTAATAATTAAGCAACTACAAGCTTCAGTTAGAAGATTGTCCGAAATTTCACATTGATGGCGCCTACGTATAGAGCCATCAGCATTACTGGAAATGAACTGTTAGCTTGTTACTACTCCCTCCGTTTCTAAATATAAGACCTTTTAGAGATTTTAATATGAACTACGCATGGAGCAAAATGAGTTTATCTACACTCTAAAATATGTCTATATACATCCGTATGTAGTCCGTATTGAAATCTCTAAAAGGACTTATATTTAGAAACGGAGAGAGAGTAGTATTATAGGTCAAAATTGAGCATAGGCAGTACTACATGGAATGGGCATTAATACCTAGGGAAATGCTTAGTAATTGCATGATCAAGACATGGGCCGTCACGTCCTTCTCCGTTACACGTCCCTTTGAACCCTCCCCTCCGGTGTAAATTCAATCTCTGCGAACTCTGATTTTTTTTTCGAAAAAAGGAGGCAAAGCCCGATATAAAGTTTTCACCCGAAGTCGCAATAAAAGAGGTTAATAGGTGCGACAGATCCCCGACGGCACCTCCAAAGAGGTTAGTAGGTGCAAACTCTGATGTAGATTCAGAGCTGACAAATTAATACGATGTAACTCAAATTCATCTATCTCAAAAGTCAGGTAACAGTAATAGTATATCACCTTATTGATACGTATGTTACTGTATTTAAATAAATCATCTAAGCCAAAGATGATCATCAGACTTCAGAACATGATAAGAATCAAGTAGAGGTATACATCTCGATTTGATGTACCCATCATTCACGGTACGGGATGGGGCCTAAGGCTACTGGTGCACGTGTAGTTTAAGAGTGCCAACGGAGTGCCAGGACTGAACAACCAACCAGCAGCTAGCAATCAAGTGTAGTACGAAAGATCGATTTATGTTACCTCAGTGGAGCACATGAACAAGCTACATTGGGCAAAAACGACAAATTTAACCTCTGGACGAAATCAATTCACAAACTGAACTGTTCTGAAAAAAAATTCATCCAGCTGACCCTTTTGTGTGACGCCCGACAGTTAGGCGCCACACTACACTGTGCAGCATCTGGCTCTTAGGCGCTACACATCTGGCCAGCGTGGCACCCCTGGCTCAGGCCCTGCCCCACACCCAGCCGTGCAGCGCCTAGCCGACAGGCGCCACACATGAGATGTGCAGCGCCTAAGAGCTAGGCGCCACACTTGTAATGTGCAGCGCCTAGCCGTTAGGCGCTGCACATTGACTTAAGGGCCTGCCCTCCCCCATCCGAACCAGCAGTTATCCCTTCCCTCTCCCCCTTACAGAGAGCAGCGGCGGCGGCCCTCTCCTCTCCCCCCCTACATCCCCTCTCCAAAATCCAACAAATCTGAAGTTTTTGGCCTTGGATTTCTTCCCTAATCCCTCCTACAAGGTAAACTCCTCCGATCCCTTTCTTTTCCTCCGTAAATTCGTTCACATTATTCACATTTATCCAAGTTATGGTGGAACCCTTGATTTGCTGGGATTCGAATTTTATATGAAAAATTGAAATAGTGTGGTGTGATTTAGGATTTGTAGTCATTATGGAACCCTAGATTGTTCAAGTTTTGGTGGAACCCTTGTTTTGGTTGGATTAGAAATTTGTATGTAATATTGATATAGATTTGTGTGATTAGGATTAGTAGATGATTTGTAATCATTGTGGGACCGTAGTATTTATGATGGGTATTGACAATATATGGTTTCATAGTGAACCCTAGATTGTTGAGATGAAACCCTATATGATGGGTATTGACAATACATGTTGAGATGCTTGTGTCGATAATTTTTTCGTTGAGTATTGTCAATGCTTTCGTTGCGGAACCCTAGCTTATTGAGTGGGTATTGTAAATAATGCTTGCATTGTGGAACCCTATATTGTGAATACATAAGATTTTTGTGATGATTGTTGATGTGCTTTCATTGTATATCTTAGATTAGTATTCAAATTTCCTTTTAGTGTTTACCGATTGTTGAGATGAATACATATGAAATAATGCTCGCATATTAAATAATGCATAGGGAGTATGGTAGTTAGCTAATGTATATTTATTGTTTGAAATATGTAGGATGGTTTGGCTTCTCGATGATTTCTATGACACACAACACCGGGTCTACATGATGAGGGAGAAGGAGATGGTAATTATCAATAATCATAGTAGTTGGTATTTTCAAATTTGCCTTTAGTTGAAATTGACATGCTGTAAGATTTGACATGACTTGGTTGTTTGCAGAACCTTGAACCTCTAAAGATTCGGTCTCACGGGGTCTCGGGTGGTGCCATGCCCTACGATGAGCGGTACACACCGTACATCAAGGCGACAGGACTCCTCCCGTGGATTCAGTTGGTCAGCCGGTCCACGCCGAACCTCAATGCTCCACTAGTCACCTCGCTTGCTGATCGGTGGAGGCCGGAGACGCACAGTTTCCATCTTCGGACCGGGGAGATGACCGTGACGCTCCAGGATGTCTCCTTGATCACCGGTCTTCCTATCGAGGGGAAGCCTCTCTGTATGAGCACCGACTCTGATGGGTGGCGCCAGCAGATGGAGGCCCTTATCGGTATGGCTCCTCCAGAGGCTCCGGTACAAGAGGGAGAGAAGAGGAAGGAAAGAGTCGCAGCCGGAGCTCCTTTCATGTGGATTGCAGCGAACTTTGCGCATTGCCCTGAGGATGCTACTGATGATGTGATCCAGACATATGCTCGTGTCTACATGTGGTACGTTATCTCCAGGACTTTGTTTGCTGACGCCACAGGCAAGAACACTCCATGGATGTGGCTTAAGGCGTTGACCGTCTTCGACAACCAATGGAGTTGGGGTTCAGCGGCACTGGCCTACTTGTACCGACAGGTAGTTGGTTGGTTTGTTTTCACTTCATTTCTAAATTACCAATGCAACCTTGCTGTTAAGTGAACCATGTTTTCTTTTATGTGCAGCTGGACGATGCTTGTTGCAGGATCTCAAGGGAGTATGGAGCTGGGAGCGCCTGCTGGTTGGACGCCCGAATGATGTCAAGTACAATGCATGGGACGACAAAGACGACGAACTACGGCTCCCCACTTGGGCTTACAAGTGGGATGTGGTATCCGAGATGACGAACGATGTCAATCTCATGTACCGGCAGTACACCGCCGAGTTGGACACGATTACGGCTGAGCAGGTAAATGCGGACATTACATCACTAATCCGCATGCTTTTATGAAAACTGGACATCAATGTTGCGTTGTTGTGCTATGCTCCAGGTGGAATGGGAGCCATATGGCGCCAAGGATACACTTGGTAATGCACAAGAATTCGTCCTGAATCCGATGTACTTGAGGGATAGGCATCTTTGGCTTATGCGGTGCCCACTAATATGCAACTGGGCGGTTGAGTTTCACATGCCACATCGTGTGCATCGACAATTTGGTTTGTTCCAGCCTCACCCGCCGGAATGGGTGGACACCGACAAAGCACTTCACAGGTAAGAGAGAATGAACCGTGTGCACTTAGCATCGTCAGGTCCTTTCTGATAGTGCTAATGTTTGGTTTTTTACAATGCGGGTTGGATAGGAGAAGGCAGCGAAAGATCAAGGACTGGGACAAACATCATTCGAAGTATGTGACCATGTTCCATCTTAGTGTGGAGCAAGCTCAGACTTCTGCTGCAGCCAAACTTCGTGAGTTCTGCCCACTGGCGTTCAACAACTACCTTAACTGGTTTCTTCAAAGTACTCGAGTTGAAATATGCAAGGCGGCATACCATGATGATATTTTGGAAGATCCCGCCGCCTTTAATGATCTATCCAAGAACGAGTACAACAAACTTGTCAGGGAAGGGCACCGAGTCCCTAATGCTCCAGTGATGAACTATTTGGTAAGTCTTCCCCTCTGCGCTTTCCCGTTGGCCCTATTACACATCTTTGATTGCCTAACGTGTTTATGTCGTTCTCATCCACAGCGCAAACAGATCAAAGAAGCAGCTGATGAAAGTCAAACTATTCTGGAGACAACCCCGATTGGAAAAGGCAAGGAGGAAGGTGCACTTCGAGCATTCATTAAGGTACATATCTCAATTGGGTGTCCATGTTACATATGTCGCTAAGTTTGATATCTCATACACTTGTCCATGTTACAGCGTCAGGGCCTGAGGTTAAGGCGGTTATTGAACTTTATCGGTTGCCGTGACCCAGAATATGCAGAACCATCTTTGTCTAGGTCCGGTACACCATCTAATCCCTCAACTGACCATGGGGCTCATCTGGAGGACGAGACTACCTCGACAGCTCATCTGGAGGATGAGGGTGTGCTCACCCAAGCGGTATGACAATAGCACATATTCATCTTTTTGATGTATTTCTCACTTTATTATGACGCACGGTCTTTACCATATCGTTTGTTTTTATGATAGCTTGATGTTGATGATGACATGACATTGGAGGATTATCAAGTTCGGTCCGCATACATGTTGAAGCCTAGGAGGAACTTCAAACGGTTCACGCCCGACGACTTCACCACCAAAGGCAAGAGGGTGCTCGAAGGGAGCTCGCGGATGGCAAGCTTGGATGATGAGGCGGAGGAGGAGGAAGAGGAGGCACCGCATCCAGTTCGTCCTTCCATGAGGAAGAAGATAGCCACCAAGAGGGGAAGAGGCGCCAAGAACACGGGCGGAAGGAACTAGTCGTCGTCGTTTCCTTAAGAAACTGAACTAGTCGTCGTTTTATTTGGTTGATGAACTTGTGAGGTTATGTAAGATGTTGAGAGGATGTTGATGAACTCTTAGTAATGTGCTACTTGTGTTTGAAGTGATGTTGAACTTGAAGTGATGTTGAAATTGTCAATGTATGACCAAACTGCTTTATGTGAGATCCATGTTATATATTATCAATACAAATATTGGATGAAAAAGAAATGAACAGCAAATCTGCTGTTTCTGCAGTGAACAGAAGCGTGACACCTTTGGCTCAGGCGCTGCACTACACAGTGCAACGTCTAGGCGTCAGGCATCACACTGTGTAGTGCAACGCCTGACACCTAGGCGTTGCACATCTGGATATCATGTCCAGAGAGCAACAGAAAAGTTCTAGTAGGTTTTCCTCCAAAATTTTGTCTAAGTGTGGGTGCAACGCCTTTGCCTCAGGCGCTGCACTACACAGTGTGACACCTGACACCTAGGCGTCGCACTGTGTAGTGCAGCGCCTGAGGCAAAGGCGTTGCACCCACACTTAGACAAAATTTTGGAGGAAAACCTACTGGAACCTTTCTGTTGCTGATATCCAGATGTGCAACGCCTAGGTGTCAGGTGTCACACTGTGTAGTGCAGCGCCTTACGCCTAGGCGTTGCACACCTGGATATCAGCAGCATAAAGGTTCCAGTAGGTTTTCGTCCAAAATTTTGTCTAAGTAACAGTGCAACGCCTTAGGGCCAGGCGTCACACTGTGTAGTGCAGCGCCTGAGAGATAGGCGCTGCACTACACAGTGTGACGCCTGGCCCTAAGGCGCTGCACGGTTGGCTTTTTTAGAAAACTGAAAAAAATAGATTTTAAGGTTCAAATCCTATATCAAAAAGCACATAGCACAAATACACATATATTAGTCCACAACACATAGCACAAATACACATAGAGTAGTCCATACCACATATTAGTAGACATAGAGGAGTCATAGCACATCGTAGTAGACTTACAAGAGTCATAGCACATGGAGGAGTCCATAGGACATACTAGAACACATAGAGGAGGTTGGCGGACATAGAAGTACACATAGAAGAGTGATAGCACATAATACTACAAACTTTGGTCGACAACCAAATCGAAGATCATAGCGTAGTAGACAACAAGGTCACATTGCTCTATTGTGTCGAGCAAGGTCCCTTTCCCTTCTTCTTCTTCCTCTCCTCTTCTTCTTCCTCCTCCCTTTTCCTTATGAGATGAGACTCATGAACCACCTTCTCTATGAATAGCTTATGCTCCCTCTCTTTCTTTTCCTTCTCAAAAGCCCAAAGTTTCTTGCATTTTTCTTCAAAATCCTTTTGCCGTTGCGCAGCTGCCTTCTCACATGCAATCCTCAACTTGTCCCTCCTCGTGATCTCCTCAAATATCCCTCTCTCTTTTTCCTTCATCTTCTCTTCGAACTCATGTTGCTTCTTCTTCTCTAGTGCGGCTGCATCCTCCTCTCTCAGCTTCCTCGCAGCCTTCTCCCACCACCCCGCCATCTCACCTTCCCCATCCTTCTCCTCCACCCCCTTCATTGTTGATTTGTTGGGTTGAGAAGCTGCCATACCTATAAAAATTAGAACATAATAGTTAGTAAGGACAAGAAGAACATATTAAAAAACATGTAAATTGCAAAATAATAGTTAGTAAGGACAAGAACAAAGTATGAAAAACATGTATACGGCAACAAAATAGGTAGTAAGCCACGTACGGAAAAGGTCCATCTAGGTATCCAAACATTCCTCTACCACCACCTTGGCCGAGACCACCACCAAGGCCAAGTCCACCACCACGGCCTCTACCACCGCCAAGTCCAAGACCACCACCACGACCTCTACCACCACCATGGCCTCTTGTAAGACCTAGTTGTCTCCCTCTTTGTTGCCTAGTTCCTCGTTGGCTTGCCCCTTGTTGGCTACTACTTGGTTGGTTTGGCACTTGTTGACTAGCACTTGCTTGGCTACCACTTGCTTGGCTTGGCCCTTGTTGCGTATGACCATGTTCACTACTATTTGCTTGGCTTGGCCCTCGTTGGCTAGGAACTTGTGTATCTCCTTGTTGGCTTATGCTTGCATCATTTTTCTTTGATCTCTTTCTTGGTTTGGTACAAGTTCTTGTGTTGTGTCCCCCACCTTTGCAGTCACCACAACGGGATCTCTCACGAGGCTCTTGGAATTGGTCGTTGCCCGATTCTCGACCGCCACCATGGCCCCATCCGTCCATGTCATCTCTAAAACGCTTTGTCTTACGTCTTCCCCGTTTAACGACCTTCAATTCCGGATCGGGCCATAGTTGAACTCCATGGTACTCCAGCCATTGTGATTGGTCGAAGTATGGGTGAAATCGGGGAGCCCATGTATTCTTAACCGTCATGATTGAGAACTCGGACTCCCTCACGGTGAGCGGGTGATTGAAGTCCACATTCCTAACGCGAGCTACGGTATACAAGTGCGAGCATGGGAGATGAAGCAACAATGGCCTCTGGCAAGAGCAATCACACCGTGTTAGGGAGACCTTGAAATCCCGTCCTCCGTGTTGGCGGCCATCGTTTGTGGTTCCTCCTGGCTCTTTCACTTCGAACAACCAATCGTCATTGTTATATAATATAGCTTCTTGGGAGTCCGCCTTCCGTGATTGAAATTCCAACCATTCATCAACCTTTGGTGGGAACTTGTACTTGTACTTCTTCTTGTTCTCATCCGCAATCTGCTTATCCGTTTCCATTGAGTGCTTTAGAAAGTACGCATTCATCTTGTCGAATGTGTATTGAACTATTGCCGTCACGGGTAATGCACATACACCCTTGAGCACCCTATTGAAGCATTCGGCCATCTTGCTTGTCATTTGACCATACCTCCGGCCATCATCATCAAAAGCACGTGCCCACTTGTTCCTTTCTTGAATGTTCCTATTGAGAAAGTCAAGACCCCCGGGATCAAGTTTTTTGTGTGTGAGCAATTTGTTGTACAAGTTGGCGAACCACTTGTCGGAGAAAGCGAGACAACAATCTTGAAGATCATCGGCCAACTCCTTAAGGCCACATGCCCTATAGAAGTTTGAAAAAAAGTGCCTCATGCACCATCGATGGTGCAACGGAGCATGCCCGGGAATGTCAATGTCCACTGCGTTAAGAATTCCTTGATGGCGATCCGATATGACACAAATTTCCCTTTGAGCCGGTAATACCTTCATTCTCAAAAGACGCAAGAACCACTCCCAGTTATCATTGTTCTCCACCTCAACCAAAGCAAAAGCCAAAGGCAACACCCGGTTATTGGCATCACTTTCTATTGCAACCAACAAGGTGCCCTTGAATTGTCCGGTCAAGAACGTGCCATCAACGGCGATGACCGGCCGACAGTGTTCGAAAGCCCTCACGCATTGCTCGAACGCCCAAAATGCACGGACAAATACTCGCACGGTCCTTCCGTCATGAATCGTTGTTTTTTGCCCATGAGGCTCGACCACATGAACCATGCCTGGGTTAGTGGCGGCCATAGCTAATAGCAACCTAGGAATTCGGTTATATGCTTCCTCCCAATTACCATACAATATCTTGAATGCGGCTTGCTTCGCCTTCCATGCCTTGCCGTATTTCACCTTGTAATGAAAGATGGCTTTCACAAGGTCCATGACGCTCTGAATGCTCATGATTGGAAGTGTGGATATTGTGTTGGAAAGCCTGTAAGCGATGAACTCGGACGTGAGTTGTCTATGGTCTTGCGACACAATCTTGCCATCCACCTTCTTGCCTCGGCACATGTGACTTGGTACACAACTAACTATGTGCCAAGTGGGCCCTCCTTTCCATGGTCTTGCACGCACAATCCATGGACATCGGTCAGCCTCACATGCAACCGTGTAACGCACATTGACGTCCGAGTGAACCACCTTGTGTGGACGATAATGCATGACCGAGTAGTTGTCGAGCCACATCTTCAATTCCAAGAAGGTTCCGAATTTCGACCCGGGAGAAATCCCGTTCTTGCCGTCTTCCAAATCCCGGTGAGAAGATGGCCTAACTCCAAGACATACACCTTTGCCACCGTCCACCACGGCTTCATCCGCGAGACTAACATCCTTGAACAATGGTGTCCGATGATCCCGCCCGAATACCTTCTCGAAAGCTTCGGCCTCCTTCACCGTGAACCCCTCCTCATCAACTTCTTCATCGGGACCTTCGTCATCCGACTCCGATGCATAGCCACGGGAATAAGGGATGGAATGGTCCATTGTCTCTTGCACATGATATTTGTCGAGATCACCCACATTGTTGTCATGGAGATCAACTTCATTGCCATCGTCCTCATACTCATCATTCTCCTCTTGCAAAGCTTCATTTTGGTTGTTTGTAATCGGGCTCAATGTTGGCCTCACTTGTTGAGTCAAAGGAGGTTCACTCATTTCATCTTCGTTCATGGGTGGGGGACTACTAGCAACCAACGGGGAGGCGTTCCGGTTCAAGTCCAAATGCAAACTAGACTCAGCCTTCTTAGTTGCAAATAACTCAAGAGCCTTGTCTAGTGATTCGGCCACCGTCTCCTTGTATGCAACCCAACGTTGCTCGGAGTTCACACGCATGGTCTTCCAACGGATGTGCATTCCAAAACCCACATTATGCCTTCCCTCCAACTCAACGATATCACTTGGGTCCATCCAATTCAAATCTTTCCTCACTTGTTCCAAGACCTCGGCATAGCTAGGACTACTCTCAAACACCATGTCAAGCTCATCCGGGTCCGGTTCAATATTGCCTTTCAAAAAGGCGTCTTTGTCCACATGATGAACATAAACACATGTTCTTCCCATCCCTAGAATAATTAAAACAACACAACGTAACATAGATTCCATAAGTACTCATCCGAAGATTAACACAAAATACAAAGCCCTAACATGTATATGAAACAATAACCCTAACCCCCACTAAACAATAACCATAAGCATAACCCTAACATACTAACAACCATAACCCTAACCCCAACATAACAACACCCATAACCCTAACCCTAACATACTAAGAAGCCTAACCCTAGCAAATTGGCAAACAGACATCTCATATCTCCATACAAATTTCAAGATCCATAAAAAACTAGGGTTTCCCCAAACTAGCAACAAATGAGCAAATGTGAGCATTTTTTGGATGAAAACGAGGGGGGCGGAGGAGATTACCTTGAGGGAGGGATTGGGTTGGAAATCCACGGAGAAAATCTTCAGATTTGGAAGATTTGGAGAAGGATTTGAGAGGGAGAGAGAGGGGGAGAGAGGTGTTGGGGGTGTGTGTGGGAGGGGGGGTGGGGGAGGGGGGCTAGCCTACCAAGTACTAACAGAATGTGCAGCGCCTAAGAGCTAGGCGATGCACATTACATGTGTGGCGCCTAGCTCCAAGGCGCTGCACTACTCGGTGCGGAGCCCAACTGTGCCACGCTGGCCAGGTGTGCAGCACCTGAGAGATAGGCGCTGCACAGTGGAGTGCAGCGACTGACTGTCGGGCGCTGCACAAAAGGGTCAGCTGGGTGAAATTATTTCAAACACAGTTCAGTTTGTGAATTCTTTTCGTCCTCAAGTCAATTTTGTCATTTTTGCCGCTACATTGACCCTTCCAGGAAACCTTTTTGGCTGTACAGTAAGGATGCAAGTGTCGGCCCCCCTAGGTTCGCAAAACACGATGAATTAGTTCAGAATACACCACCAACAGCTTCAAACTCTCCTAACCAAGGATTCAGGTGCTGGAAAGCTAGAAGCGGGCCGGATTGGGCACCGCTTTGCATCCCTAACAGTAAGGGACTGTTTCAAACATAGGAATTTCATTTCACAGGAATCAGTCCATTTCCTGCAGGAACATAAAATAAAGTCAGTGTTTTAAACTTGGCACTACAAGACCAGTCCCAAACTTTTCAAAGAGTCTTTGTGTATATCTGTGCTGTGGTTGCAGTGAATCTGATGGTCAGTTGTGGAAATGGGAGTAATCTGAAATTCTGTATAAGATCATCCCCAGGAAAAGCGAAGCACTTGATGGGGTGATGGGTACAACATTTTAACCATTCATCAACCCGTATAGCAATATATTTTCTTATGTTATTACTTCCTGCCATTTCAAATAACATCAAAAGTAATCGATCTTCGCGTGCCTGCATATATTTGTATTATGCACATATTCAGACTATGTGCTGTGTCATCGGTTGACAAACATAAGTTGCCATCTCCTTCAGGAAATTTGGGGGTATGGGAGTGGAGGGGGCCCTAAGGGATATCCTCAGGAGCAAGCATACAATTATGCATTGAAGGCGAGGCATATAGTAGTGTAAGGATAATGTCATCATCAAGTATTTAATTCCTCTTTAATAGATAGGTGATGTATGAACTAAGGGGAGATCTGAAGGCACACAGAAGTGTCATGCATCAATCTTTGAATTCATAAACAATTGCCATTGACTGGAGGAAACTTCACTTTCCAAATTTTTAAAATATTTTTTATCAGTTTATATTCATACAAAAATTATCAGTAACATGGTTTGGTTTATTATGTCAACCAACTGTGTATACTTCTATGGAAACTAAGCTCTCGTTTGACAAGTCCCAACACGTGCTATGCTAGAAAATCAAGGAATTTGTGCAAACGCCACATAGCGCCGTGGCAACTTCTTACTACCATATTTAAAATCTGATGAGTTACTAATCAAAACTTGAACCATTTAATCGTAGAAAAGTGGAAACACTAATTAAAGTAACCTGCATGGTTATTCAACAAATTACAGTCACCCGCATCATTCAAGAAATTACAGTTCTGCTCTGAATAGTATGCGCTTTAGAATTCCAATTTCCAAATATCTCTTTCAGCGTAATAATCAATCATTAGTGCAATAGGTACTCGTTGGTCCAGATTTTGCCTCGGATTAAAGGTGATATAGGGAGGAAACATTGCACAGGCACATGATAGTAGATGACTTAATTAGGTGGTATTAAAAGGACGCCTGTTGACAGACAGATGTAACAATGTCTGCCAGATTCCGCGGAAGTTAAAACTAGTGAGTATCAACACTTGAATGCTTAAATAGTAGTATTACGTATTTATTTAATATGCAACTAAAGCACTAATTACTTGGATAAAAAAAGGATTTCCAGTGAGAGGAATAAATTACTTCATCTATATTTCAAAAGCAAGACTGGAACCAGCTGTGTAGACCATACGCAGCTGCTGATACAAAATTAAAGAGACTGGGATACACATTACTAACAAGTGAACAACCAGCGCTAATGGCTCAAAAGGTGGTCACAAAAAGGACACCCCTAAACAGTGCTTTAACTTGTTCACATCTTAGTTCACATGAAAGTACTAGTGTACAATATGATCAGCCCACAGAGTTAGCTGCTTACCTCCCAACCACTAACCAAATCAACACCACAAGGACCACCTCAGCCAGCCAACTCTTTTGTAGTTGAGGACTTGACCCAAAGGCACCACCGGGCACCGGCAATGCCCTTAGCCTTCAGTTGAGACTTAACACCTGATACTATTCTCCAACAAATGTTATCAAACTCAGAAGATTAGTCTATAGGTGTACAGGGAGCAACAAGTTGCAGCATATCGGTGCACAGATATTCCTGACTGACAGAAAGGTAGCAATTTACAGGGTACAGTGCTTATACCAGTAACTGCTTCGAGTTGCTGGACCTCACATATGTCTGTATGAATGAGTGTAAAAGGAGATGCATATATTGAAGATATCTGCAAAGTTTGCTAAAAAAATAAAAAGATCAAACTTTCTTCCCTAAACTAACTCCGCCTATGTTGTCTCAACATAGCCGGTCCCAAGCCCGGATAAAGGAGGAGGGTTGTGATAGGCTTGGCGAGCCAACGTCAAAACTCAGCCACTCTTATGGAGATGAAACCCAAAAGATTTTCGCTGGGGCGTAACCCTCTCAGCGACGCACCACATCGGAACCCGGGTGTGGTGGAAAATGGGCAAGGGCCGGGTCGTCACCCCCAGGTGGCGCGCCGTATCTTGATCTGGATACGGTGACAAGTGAGCGAGGATCGGGTCGTCGCATCCTTAGTGGCGCGCTACATCGGCGCCCGGGTGTAGTAGAAATTGAGCAAGGGTCTTCGCATTTGACTCGACGAGTGCGAAGGGTAAGGAAGCTAGCCGAGCCTAGGAGGATTCGCTTAGGTAGCTGGAACGTAGGGTCTCTGACAGGTAAGCTTCGGGAGGTAGTTGATACCGCGGTGAGGAGAGGCGTTGATATCCTTTGTGTCCAAGAGACCAAATGGAGGGGACAAAAGGCGAAGGAGGTGGAGGGTACCGGCTTCAAGCTGTGGTACACGGGGACGGTTGCAAACAGAAATGGAGTAGGCATCTTGATCAGCAAGAGCCTCAAGGATGGAGTGGTAGACGTCAAGAGATGTGGGGACCGGATTATCCTGGTCAAGCTGGTAGTTGGGGACTTAGTTCTCAACGTTATCAGCGCGTATGCCCCGCAAGTAGGCCACAATGAGAACACCAAGAGGGAGTTCTGGGAAGGCCTAGAGGACATGGTTAGGAGTGTACCGATTGGCGAGAGGCTCTTCATAGGAGGAGACCTCAATGGCCACGTGGGCACATCTAACACAGGTTTTGAAGGGGTGCATGGGGGTTTTGGCTATGGCATCAGGAACCAAGAAGGAGAAGATGTCTTAAGCTTTGCGCTAGCCTACAACATGATCATAGCTAACACCCTCTTTAAGAAGAGAGAATCACATCTAGTGACTTACAGTAGTGGGCAACACTCTAGCCAGATTGATTTCATCCTCTCGAGAAGAGAAGACAGGCGTGCATGCCTAGACTGTAAGGTGATACCTGGAGAGAGTGTTGTCCCTCAGCATAAGCTTGTGGTTGCTGACCTCCGCTTTCGGATTCGTGTCCAGCGGGACAAGCGTGCCAAAGTCGCTAGAACGAAGTGGTGGAAGCTCAAGGGGGAGGTAGCTCAGGCGTTCAAGGAGAGGGTCATTAAGGAGGGCTCTTGGGAGGAAGGAGGTGATGTAGACAACATGTGGATGAAGATGGCGACTTGCATTCGTAAGGTGGCCTCAGAGGAGTTTGGAGTGTCCAGGGGAAGTAGAAGAGAAGCTAAAGATACCTGGTGGTGGAACGATGATGTCCAGAAGGCAATTAAGGAGAAGAAAGAGTGTTTCAGACGCCTATATCTGGATAGGAGTGCAAACAACATAGAGAAGTACAAGATGGCAAAGAAGGCCGCAAAGCGAGCTGTGAGTGAAGCAAGGGGCCGGGCGTATGAGGACCTCTACCAACGGTTAGACACGAAGGAAGGCGAAAGGGACATCTATAAGATGGCCAAGATCCGAGAGAGGAAGACGAGGGATGTTGACCAAATCAAGTGCATCAAGGACGGAGCAGATCAACTCCTGGTGAAGAACGAGGAGATTAAGCATAGATGGCGGGAGTACTTTGACAAGCTGTTCAATGGGGAGAGTGAGAGCTCTACCATTGATCTGGACGACTCCTTTGCTGATACTAGCAGGCTTTTTGTGCGGCGAATCCAGGAGTCGGAGGTCAAGGAGGCTTTGAAGAGGATGAAAGGAGGCAAGGCGATGGGCCCTGATTGTATCCCCATTGAGGTGTGGAGAGGCCTCGGGGACATAGCGATAGTATGGCTAACCAAACTTTTCAACCTCATTTTTCGGGCAAACAAGATGCCAGAAGAATGGAGACGGAGTATATTAGTACCAATCTTCAAGAACAAGGGGGATGTTCAGAGTTGTACTAATTACCGTGGAATTAAACTGATGAGCCATACAATGAAGCTATGGGAGAGAGTCATTGAGCACCGCTTAAGAAGAATGACAAGCGTGACCAAAAATCAGTTTGGTTTCATGCCTGGGAGGTCGACCATGGAAGCCATTTTCTTGGTACGACAACTTATGGAGAGATATAGGGAGCAAAAGAAGGACCTGCATATGGTGTTCATTGACTTGGAGAAGGCCTATGATAAGATACCGCGGAATGTTATGTGGTGGGCCTTGGAGAAACACAAAGTCCCAGCAAAGTACATTACCCTCATCAAGGACATGTACGATAATGTTGTGACAAGTGTTCGAACAAGTGATAACGACACTGATGACTTTCCGATTAAGATAGGACTGCATCAAGGGTCAGCTTTGAGCCCTTATCTTTTTGCCTTGGTGATGGATGAGGTCACAAGGGATATACAAGGAGATATCCCATGGTGTATGCTCTTTGCGGACGATGTGGTGCTAGTCGATGAGAGTCGGACGGGGGTCAACAGGAAGTTGGAGTTATGGAGGCAAACTTTGGAATCGAAAGGTTTTAGACTTAGTAGGACTAAAACCGAGTACATGAGGTGCGCTTTCGGTACTACTAGGCACGAGGAGGAGGATGTTAGCCTTGATGGGCAGGTGGT
Organism: Elymus sibiricus; assembly: GCA_039707655.1. Taxonomy (NCBI): domain Eukaryota; kingdom Viridiplantae; phylum Streptophyta; class Magnoliopsida; order Poales; family Poaceae; genus Elymus; species Elymus sibiricus. The sequence goes on from CM077670.1 coordinate 112,944,536, forward strand.
GCCGCAGAAGGACACCTTTCGATATTTGGGGTCAATGTTGCAGAAGGATGGGGATATCGATGAAGATGTGAACCATCGAATTAAAGCCGGATGGATGAAGTGGCGCCAAGCTTCTAGCATTCTCTGTGACAAGAGGGTGCCACAAAAGCTAAAAGGCAAGTTCTATAGGACGGCGGTTCGACCCGCAATGTTGTATGGCGCTGAGTGTTGGCCGACTAAAAGGCGACATGTGCAACAGTTAGGTGTGGCGGAGATGCGCATGTTGAGATGGATGTGTGGCCACACAAGGAAGGACCGAATTCGGAATGATGATATACGAGATAGAGTTGGGGTAGCGCCAATTGAAGAGAAACTTGTCCAACATCGTCTGAGATGGTTTGGACATATTCAGCGCAGGCCTCCAGAAGCCCCAGTACATAGCGGACGGCTAAAGCGTGCTGATAATGTCAAAAGAGGCCGGGGTAGACCGAACTTGACATGGGAAGAGTCCGTAAAGAGAGACCTGAAGGATTGGAGCATCACCAAAGAACTAGCCATGGACAGGGGTGCGTGGAAGCTTGCTATCCATGTGCCAGAACCATGAGTTGGTCTCGAGATCTTATGGGTTTCACCTCTAGCCTACCCCAACTTGTTTGGGACTAAAGGCTTTGTTGTTGTTGTTGTTGTTGTTGTTGTTGTTGTTGTTGTTTCTTCCCTAAACTATTGTCTTGCCACACTCCCTCTCTTCAAATTTTATTTAGCCTCACTTGGTCGGAGAATTGGATGTCCATCTGTCAACAAAAACATACTCCCTCTGTCGCATAATATAAGACAGTATTACATCCAATATACTCACGTATTGGATATAATAACGTCTTATATTATGGGACAGAGGGAGTACCATTGAATTTGTGTTCAAAAATATTCACATTTTTAACCAAAAATCATACCATTGAATTTGTATTTAAAAGTAGTCACGGAGGGGGTATGTAAAATTGTACAATTTACGACATGTGCCAAAAAGGTACTCCCTCCGATCCAAAGTAAGTGTCGCAGTTTTGAACTAAGGTTAGTTCAAACCTGCGACACTTATTATGGAACGGAGGGAGTAACATATTTACTTTTGTTTCTGCACAAATAGTCAAATTTTTAACCAAAAGTTACATGTACCCTGGCAAAAAAAATCGATAAAGGGTGGATTTATTGACACAATGAAGCATCAAGAGGATACAAACACAATGAGCACGTTCAATTGGATTCTTTTAAAGCTGTACCTGCTACGATATGAATGACCACTTTGCGCAAAAACTTTATAACTATAACCTAGAATTAGAAGCGAACCAGGAGCCTTTTAGCTATCCACACCCCTGAACCCTCTGTGAAATACCTGTGATCATTGCAGAGCTTTCATTCAGTCACATAGCATGTCCAATGCAGGATGCTACTGTTTGAGCAATGAGAAACGTCATTAGGTAACTCAGTGATGCACACATAAAAGAAACAAAAATACAACATGATGCTCATAATTGTATGTTACCTGTCGCATCATAGGCACGTCTACATTTAATGGCAAAAAAGAATTGTAACCAATTATTCAATGAACATTTTCCCCACAAGCATGCTATCAGTAGGCCCCGTTGATATGGTGGACAAGAAGCTATGCAACATGTCACACTGCCTGCCATGCGTTCCTGCTAATGTGTAGAGGCCCTATGCTATATCAAAGGACTTGATTAAGATGCCAATTCATTTCGCGTGATTCAGGGTATATAGTCACTCATACTGAAATGTAGCGCTATCTGCCTGTTAGGAAAATTAATGTAAACTCAATGTTCCAGGTCCATATTTTTTTTAAAAAAAATCAATGAGAGATGCAGCTCCATCAGTGATTGTATGCCTTTAGAAAGAAAATCTGGGGGAAGTAACTGCCAACTGCCAGTTATGGTAACAGTCTAAAATGCTGTAAGCGGTCAGGAAACATCAATTTCGGATTTCCCGTTGAGGCTATGGAAGACAAAGCCAATATCTCTTCAGTTCACAATGAATCATGGTAAACTCTAATTCATACTGTTCTGTCTTCAAATCATTCCAAATAACACTTCTGCTTTTCTCTGGAACCATCAACACAATAAGACGGCCTTAGAAAACTCTAAGTAAGAAATCCATAACTCACTCATTTATCTCTGGAAAGTGGAAACCATAAGCTTGAATTTCATGGTAAGTCATGACTAAGGCCTCAAATGGGATGGAGGAATTGAACTGTTCATTTGGAAATTGAAGCAAAGCTCCTGTGAAATTCTTATAAGCATGCCTTTAAGAGGGCAAAATCTAAAGGTTGAACAATGCTTAAGATCATTTTTGGAACTGAACATCAAAAGGAAATCAGTTGAAGCAGCAAAATGCAAAGAAAGATGGCTGAGAAGTTACTAGCTTACAACAACTAAGAAATTTCAGAAATATGGACAAATCTAGTGTCGCAAAGGATTAATCTTATTGATTGCTTCATTCAGCAAGAATGGACGTTGATTCATGTTGATGACTATTAGTCACTAGACAAACCCCTTGTACAGTTTTCATGTTGTCACAATCTGAAATCTGAGTATGTGTGGCTTTATGCTCAGGTTAGCTGCTCTTGGAACCAGTACCTATTTCCATGAAGCAAGCAAGGTAGATGACGAGTTTCATCTTCATTCGGAAAATGAGGCAGAGGTGCAATACCAATTCATAGCAGCAGCCTTCTGTTGTTGACCTTTTTTAGTAGCCTTAGTCGGAAATAAAAGGGTTACATCACACTAACTATTCCAGTGCAAGCAATTGGCATGGGTCCACCAGTTGATTGCAATACCTACAGGAACAAAAGCATGAAATTGGACAATTCTTTTGTGGTTCGGTAATTGAGAAGGACATGCTTGACTTAAGGAAGAACAGCACGTCAGGCAACACTGCCACACAAGCAAACCCTAAGCAACAAGTTACATGTCGATATATTAGTAAGGAACTCTGAAGTGGCATTTCTGATAGGTGCAAACTGAACAGAGACAGTACAAAGCTCTCTCTTCAAGATGTGATCAGAAATGGTTCGCTTTCAAATCAAAACAATACAATCTGATAGGAACAGCAGTCGATATCATTTTTTTATTTAGATGTTTTCCTTCAGAAAACACTAGAATGAAGTATTGATGGAGTAATCGTAGTGTTGTACAAAATACATAATTTGAATGTGGATGAGCTATGTAATCTTGTTTTTGACCGGTTTGGCGTATTTTGCTGTAAACTGTACTCAGCGACTTTAACTTTTTATTTTTAATAAAATGGCTATGTGCATCATTTGGTGCAGAGGCCAGGGTTATCTCCTTTTTGAAAGAAAAAATACATAATTTGATGTCATTGTCAAACTTCATATCGCCCATGTGAATCAGTGAATGCATTAAACTCCACAAGTAGTGCAGTCGTATGGAAGAATGCGTCAAAGTTAGTGGTTATTCAGCATGCGTTGACCTTTGTCAACAGTTGATGGAGCATTCTAACTTCCTAAGTTGACCTAAGTACAGGAAAATATGTGTTGCACGTGACAGAAATAGGCACAGGTTGTAAAGTGCATGGCCTGTTTAGGTAAACCAGTAGAGCAAGGACGAAAAAATCAAATGTTTTTTTTTACTCCCCAACAGCCTGACTTACCAAAGAACCGGAGTAAAAGGTAAGGGAAAATTCACCTGACGTGATGATACAAATGAAGATCAGTTTGTTCCTAACAACCCAAAATCAAGCAGGTGTATGGTAAGAAGAGAAACTTACAATTGAGGATTTGAGCATGGGTGCAAGCAACGTCAGGAAAGGCAGAAAAGGCTCTGTTAACTTGAGCTGGTTTGAGATACCTCCAGGGAAGAGTTAAAATTAAAATAAAACTTAGATTCAGATGGCAAAATTACATACTGTACTATGGAACTTGGTGTACTGCAAAGTGGCAAACCCACATAACCACTTTGAACAAGAAACGCTCTAGGAGAAGAACCCAAGGTCCTTAATCACAACTCACATGTCTTGCTGGAGTGCTGGACTGTCAGTCGTTTTCTCTCTTTATAAATAGATGTCAATCATAGAATGCAAGAGTCGCCGTACAAAAAGATCGTCTACTTATTTATCAAGTCATACACAATTGAGATGATCCACACAGATAACAAACACTGCATGTGTATATTTTTACTGTACTCCTTATGGACCTATGAATTTGTAATAGTTGATTAAGATGCCAAGATTTCCACACTATGGAACTTGGTTAGCGCAGTGCAACTGGCATATCAACCAACATGGTCTGAATCACTCAGTTTCATGCTTGATAAAAAAAATTGAAGTCTATTCTTTCAGACTAAACAAGTTTGCAACAACTAACACATTTGAGTGAGAGCATTCAACGAATTGATTATATCTTTGTGGAACAACAAAATAAATTATTTGCTGCAACAGAAGAGCTTTGTTTTCTATAGCATCATCTCCGCATTGTAAGGACTAAGAAAAATATGGGAGAGGAGGATTGGGTAAATGAAATTCTTAGTGATCTACTAAATTTGTGAAAGGACATTAATGTACAATCAACCACCTATACATTTATAAACATCTATCCTGATCAAGAGACAACCAAATGCATCCACATAATTTTAATTTTGAACAAATATGCATTTAAGTTAGCTTGTGCTAATAACACCACATATTCAAGAAAGGCTTGTTAGTTTACACACTTCAAGAACTTCAAGTAACTAGTGATACAAAAAGAGGAGACGGCACTTTTCTATAATCAGAAGCCACGCACTTATGCAAGCACAGATACAACGTACACTATCAGGTCAACAGTACCATATACCTTGTCCATCTCCTGATCTCCATATTGTGACAAGGTTTGCATCTGAATTTATTGATCTATCATTTGCTAATTGAATCGGCTAAACAGTGGGAAAACCTCTCCTTTCTCACTGCAAAACATGATCATGAAAAAGTTCAGGTGGATAAGGAGAAACTACATGTCATGTACCGCCAGGACTGAAGCTCCTATATTTGGAGGCAGAATCAAGCCTCAAGTCCCTTCTTTGGGACTAAAAAGGATAACTAGCATAGACCAGCGCATACCATCATTACAGCTTCTCCGTTAACCGAATCATGAAAGAACTGACAGCAACAACGTCAAGAACAATCCATGATGACTCAAACATGCCATGGAAATAGTCTGCACCAATCTCCTCTGCCGCTGACCTAAATGCATTACCGAACGAATTCCCCTGAACTGCCCCAAGCCTGGGCTTCCCCCATACCCCAACTACCAGCACCTTCTCAGGCTCCCTCCCTAAGCAAGCACACACCAGTGGCTTCATCCTTGCACCCCGTTCCTTCAGTGCATCCATCAGGAAGAAGCAGAACTTGGTAAGCGCCTGAGGGTGGCACAGCTTGCTTGTGTCCACTGGGTCATCGAGCTTCACCCACCGAAACTTCTTTGCACTCCGTATGAAGCCGCTCTTGGTGATCGCCGAGCTTCCTTGCCTCAGTATAGCCCTCTGTATCTCAATTGCAGATTGCATTCCTTTCTGCAGCTGATCCACATTGCTCGGAGACAGCGCAGAGTATGCAACCCAGAATTGCTCAGCAGCAGAACACTCCTTTGAGTCCTTGGACTCGGCATTCATAGATTCAAGCAAAGCTGTGACGCCATACACAACATCCGCAGCAGAGACCTTGGACTTGTACCCGTGCACCCTCAGGAAGCTTCTGTAGTAGAACTCGGTGAGCCCATACTCCGGCAGGAAGCGGTCAAACTCATCGCGCATCTTCTTCTTGACCTCCATGCTCATGTACTGGAACCCCTTCTGGCAGTCGGCGAGCGGGAACCCCATCCTCGCCAGAAGAAGCTTCAGCTTCTTGAGCCCGTTGTCGCTCCACGTCTTGAGCCTCGTCGCGACATAAGAAGAGCAGACCATGGAGTCGAACAAGGTCCACTCCCGCAGCAGCATAAGCCTCGGCTCGTCCTCGTAGGCGATGCGGGAGGTCTCGGGCGCACGGATCCTGGTCCCGTCCTTGAGCGTCACCACGGAGCCGACGCCGGACGGATCGAGGTTGCGGATCCGTTGATGTGCTGCTCGAGCTCCATGACCGCGTCCTGGTAGCGCTCGTTGGTGATGCGCTCGTGGACGAACTGATCGGTGAGGGAGACGCAGGCAAGCCACAGGAGCTCGTTGGTATTCCTGCGCAGCGCGTGGGCGAGGTCGTACATGAGGCACCCCGACGGCTTCCCGTGGAAGGTGCCGAACCGGTAGTACTCCCGCCTCAGCCTCCCGAACAGCCTCACCGGATCGCCGCCGTCCGCATCCGCATCATCGGACGTCCGCCGTCTCTTCCTCCTCCCGCCCTCGGCGTCGGAATCGCAATCCGAGGCATCTGACGACTCCTCCTCGGAGGCGCAGAGATGGTCGTCGTCCGCGTCCCCCTCGGCCGTCAGGTCGGAGGCGTCGGCAAGGGAGGACACGTCGAAGTCATACGACAGGTCGGCGGCGCGCTCGTCGTCAGCGGTGAAGAGGACGACGACGCGGTCGTTCCCCGCGGCGAGGTTGCGGAGGTTCACGGGGCGGCGCGAGTCCACGACGAAGGCGGTGGAGCCGCGCGGCAGGACGCCGCGGAGGAGGTCGCAGCGCGCGCCCCAGTTGATGAGTAGTACGCAGAGAGGCGGCGGCGACTGGGATGAGGACGCGGCGGCGCCGGAGAAGGAGGCGAGGAGTTCCGCGGCATCGGCGGTGGAGGCGACGGGGTAGACGGAGAAGCGGACGGAGTCGGCGGAGAGGACGTGGGCGAGGATCCTGAGCGCGCAGAGCGAGTCGGCGTCGGCCGCGGACGGGAGGATCAGGAGAGGGGATGCCGAGGCGGAGGAAGCCGCTGCGGCGGCGGCGGCGGCGGCGCGGAGGCGGGCGTAGAAGGAGTCGGCGCGGAGCTCACGCACCATTGCAGCATGAATATCGAAATGGAAAATTCGAGGAATGGCGGAGAGGGGTTTGGATTTGGATTTGATTTGGGTGTTTTGTTGTGGGGGATAGCAGCGAGAGCAGGGGAGGGCGGGAGGGATTCGGAAATTTTCGGCTTTCGGAGGGATGGAGGGAGGGAAGGCTTCGCGTTTGGGATTTGGGGATCGATTCGAAGCTGTGGGCTCGCTCTTACACTGTGGCCTAGCATTTTATTTTATTTTTGGCCAGTGCTTGGCGCCGGTGGTCGGCCCAATTTTTGGCCGGTCACAGCGCGAGCCGCATGATCAAGCCAATCTCAGGCGTTGGATTTCTTTTTTTTGTCCCCTCCACCACTTGCGCCGCGCAGCCTGGAGCGTTGACCTCAAATTCTCTTTTTTTCTTTCACGGGAACAGCAGGAGCTCTGCCTATTACACTCTCCAAGAGGCTAATTTTCGTGTTTTGACCCTTATCGTGTAGTTTAGCCGGATCTGACCCCGGTTAGAAAATATTTCGGGATTTGTCATGGTTTTGACACGGCAGATGACCTTGTGAAAGGACTTGAAGATAAGGCCATCGCACAAGTGTGGAAGGTTAACGGGGTTGATCGGAAACGATAATACGCCGGGTTACCCAGGTTCGGCCCCTCACGGTAGAGGTAAAAGGCTACGTCCTGCTTGATTATATTGCTGTAGATCTCGATTATAAGGATGCGGATTCGCTAACCTAGCTTTTGAGGGGATTGCAACTTAGCCTTTTTCGTATAGGTGCTCTCCTTTATATATACAGGTGGAACCCTAGATTTACACGAGAGTCCGGGTCGTAATCTCAATCCGGCTCCTACCTTAAGTCTACTTGATCTCCAAGACGGCCTTCGCGCCACTCATCTTCCTCGTGAGCCGGCCCATTGCCTAAGTCGGCCTTTCCCGCTAGGCCTCCTCAAGCCGGCCCGCCAAGAGTCCTTTAGCCCTGCAGTGAGTTGACCCGCTGAGCCTGCTCTATGGCCGGGTTATCACCCTGCCGGGTCTATATGCTGGTAAATATCCCCAACATTAGCCCTCAGTTTGACTTGAATTTATTCATGTTAAACTTCACCCTAGAAAACAAACGTTAGCAAGATATTCTCCAAATGCTTCCCAAGCCGGTCCTTTAGAACACTGTCTTTGACTGGCTCGGTCCCCCGGGTTAAGTAGATCACCGGGTCATTCCTTCGGTCCAGACTTTGCATTTTTCATCGCCTTCGCCTCACGACGTTTCAATTTATCTCCACAAGATCCGGAATGACGTCATAGAGAATCTGAATATATTTGTATTGCCTCGTCGGGCGCGAAAATTGAGGAGCCCCTTTTGCCATTGTTTACTGTGTCGCCTAGGATTTTGTGCATGCCGTTTGGGGGTCCAGCGGCGCCCATAAATAGACCGCCCTTTTCATTTTCTTCTCTTATACTCTTCTTCTTCCTCCAAGCGTCTGACGCAAGCAGCCTCCTCGAGCTTATCGCCGCCACTCGCACAGCGCCGCCTTGAATCATCCCGACGTCGCCGGAGCGAACCCGATCTGACCAGGCCGCACCGCCGCGCTTCCTCCTCTTCAAGTTCCCTCCGACCAGATCTGTAAGTACACGCCACCATTACCGCGGTTCCCTTGAGTTTCTTCCGTGTTCTTCGCGGTAGCCACGGTAGATTTCAAATGCATCGAGCCCCTTTCATTTTTAGTTCCCGGCCATACCGTAGCTTTTTTCTCGTTTAGTAGATCCATTATGTTGTCTTAACAAAATCCCACTGCAGTTCATCTCTACAATACGAAGAACACGCTTAGCTTTTATCTCTTCATTTTTATCCCTTTTATAGATCCGTAAAATTTTCTCATTTCATATAAATCTGTTCGCGGACTCGTAGCCCAAACCAAGTCTCAACACTTGTAAAAAATTCATGCCATGTAATATCCGGCTCTTTTTCGTCTAGAACCCTGACCCGGACTTTTAATTGCACCTCCTTCCATAACCCGGCATATTGTCTCAATTGCCGGCTCATCTGTATTACTTACACTAAACTAAGCTCATGTTTTACCGGCTTATGGTATCTTCTCTTTTTCATATCAGCTGACACCATGCCTCCTAAGCCCAAAGTCGTCAACTGGGCCAAGTCCAGCATGTCTGAACTTAGCCTACAGGCCTTGGCAGATTCCGGGTTGTTGCCGCCAAAGGAAGCGATTAAGTGGCGCACCCCTGAAGAGGAGATCCACCCTCAACCGGGTCAGAAAGAAGTCATTGTATTCGCTGAACACCTTTCGAGGGGCTTCCGTCCCCCCCCCCCCCCCGGCTCAAAAAAATTCAGAGATGTATTGCATTTCTTCAACATCCGGCCTCAAGATCTGGCCCCCAACTCCATCTTCAACTTATGCCAGTTCCAAGTTTTTTGCGAAGTATATCTGCAGCTTGAGCCGTCCATCAATCTATTCCGGGAATTCTTTTATCTAAACCGCCAAACGGAGCATAAAGACGGCCCAAGCGTTGAGCTCGGCGGAGTCTCGATCCAACGGAGAAAAAATACAGTCTTCCCTGAAGCCAAGCCGGCCAGTCATCCCAAGGGGTGGCACAGAACCTGGTTCTATTATGAGGACACCTCCCCTGAAGGGCAAAATCCACTGCCGGGTTACAGGGCAAACCGGCTTGCCGCCAACGCAGCCTTCCCGGGTCTGGCTTCCAGGGAAGAAAGAGAGAGTTTAGAACCCCTCTATCCGAAGATGAATGCATTGATCGCCCATGGCCTCACCAGCGTCGACCTGACCCGAACCTGGGTTGAGTGGCAAATCCAACCGCTCAACTTTAGGACCCGGTCTATGTATTCCTACACCGGCCACCGGGAAGACCCACTTCGGTTTAGCCGGGTTAACCTCAAGGAGAAGGACGTCTTGAAATTTGCCAAGAAGCTTCTTGGTGAAACGAAGGACGACATCAAGCTCGTGGGGCTCGCCCCATTTTACTCAAACAACCAGGCACCTAAGGTAAGCCGCCTTGTTACGTTTACTTTGTCAAATATCTTTTATCTTTGCCATGATCCCATCCACCCACCATGCTGCAGGACGACGATGACTGGTGGCGGGTTGAGATTCAAGACCCTACCCCTCCTCGGGAAAGCGATGGAGAGGACTCAGACGGCGAGGAAGATAACGAGGTAGAACTTGAATCCCTTGGCCGCCTTTTTAACCAGCTTGCTGATGCCGACTCTTCACGGGAAGAAGCTGAAATCAGTCACGCCAACGAGCCAGAGGTAATTCCAATCTCTTCATACTCTAACTCTTCACAACCCGTCCAAAAGAAAACCCGGATTGCAATCCGCAAAGTCCGAAAGAAACCCCGGGTTACCGTCCATAAAGTCCCTTTTTCACATCAGGACGCTCATCTGGATCCCCAATTTGTTTTGAAGAAAACACAGCAAGCCAGGACCTCCAAAAGGAAGACCCGGAGTAGCGAAGGCGAGTTGAGTGGCGGGCTTCCATATGAGCCGCCATCCCGTAGAGCACGGGCAGAGGTGCTTCTCAGTCCAACCCCTTGTTTTCCTCTAGTTGGTCGCTTCAAAGAACCCTTACATTTAAATGACTCGGCATACCAGACGTCCCCCTCCTCGAATGAGTCAAGCGCTACTCAGGCGCCAGCTTTCAACATCAACCCAGGGTAAGCATATTGATTATTCCTTTATTGCCACAACTCTTTACCTTATAACCTTTAACTGAATTAACTCTGCTTGTACAGCGCCAAAGCCATCAAGAAAAAGACCATCGCCGCAGCCGGATCATCAGACCCGGTTACTCAGATTATCCCTCAGGAAGGGACGGAGGCCACCTTGGTCACCCAAGATGAGCCGGTATTCCAACACAGCCCGCCGCCCCAAGACACAGCAAGCCCGGCTCGCGCATCCTCTCCTGCCACTCAGGAGAGGGAAAATTTAATTGAAGACCAACCCGAACAGCAGCCCGAGGCATCGGCTCAAGAAGAAGTAGTGGTGATGAGTGAGCGGCAAACTACTGCACCAGAGGCCTCCACCGCTCTTACCAAGGTTCCTGCCAAGCCTGAGCCGGCCCCGAAGGATAAGGGGAAGACGGCTCTTGAATTTTCCACCTTTGAAAACCAAGACGCCAGCTCCTTACACCAGGCTATGCTAACCCGGTTGTCTGAAAGCCGGGACACAGAAATTGCTATGATAACCTCACTGAAGAGGAAGTATGAGGTAATTAGCACCCTCTTATGGACCATATATATATGTAGCCCCCAAGGGCCGGGTCATTATAGAATGATGACCCGGGACTTCAAAATTCAACTTGTATGCATAATCTTCAGTCGGTGACCCCAAAGGCCGGCTCGCCATTCATGACGGGCGGGTCTTCATAACTTAGCAGGATAGATCAATTTATACATTAGCCCCCAAGTGCCATGCAGAATGCCTGTAGCTGTATGGAACTTGCTTTGATGTTTGTTTTAAGAAGCTCGAAAACATGTAGCCCCCATGTGTCGGGTTGTCCTTTAGGGCGGCTCGGGTCATGCGTATATGATGTATAACAGACTGCCATGCAGGATATGCTGGATCAAGTGGAGGCGCAGGCTTCCTTCTTCCGGAAGGAGGCAAGGAAGGAAAAGAAGCTGCGCAAAAGAGCTGAAGAATCATCTGCCGAAGCTAACAAGTCTTTGGTTATTGTGAGGAGCACCTTGCAAGAAACTGAAGCAGCAAGAGCCGCCTTAGCCGCGCGTGCGGAGGAAGCCGAGGCCAAACTTGAGCCGGTAACTCAAGAACTGGCGACTCTAAAGGGTCAGATCACAGCCATGTGCCGAGCCATCTTTGGTAAGTAAAACGACTATTACGAGTCAATTGTGCCGACTTATCATATTGAACCGGCTTGACTGATCATGCATGACTGATCCTTGAAGGCCGCAAGAACCAAACACTAGTGCAGCAACCACTGGTGAAATTAAAGGCGGTGTACACCCTTGTAGAGCAGCTGTACATAGGCGGCTGTCGTTGCATAATGGCCGCAAAGAACACCAAGGCGCCGCCGCAGTTGATTGCTGACACGTTGAAGGAGCTATCAGTTGTGCCCAGGTGGTTCGATGACTGGAAGAAGGCGGCTTGTCGCACTGGGGCTCTAACAGCGCTTGCACGAGCCAAGGCATATGTGCCGGAACTCGATCCGGCTCAGATTGTGGGCGGGTATCCAGAGTTCACCGTGGACGACTCGCCATTTACCAAGAAGGACTTTCAACGCTGCATCAAAGAAACCCGGGTCGCAGCCACCGCAATCGCAGAAGAGGCAGATCTGTGAAAGCACATTTGCTCCCTTGGTGGTTTTGGTAATTCATAACAACATATATCTCATTGAACTAATGTCCATTCAAGATTAAGATTTCAGGATGTTCAATAATTGGCATGGCATGGACTAGAGATGTGGACCCCTCAAAATGCTAAGGACAAGGATTGGCAAAGGATCAAGACTCTACATTTTTGGTTTAGTGATCCAAGATCACATTGAGTCCATAGGAAAGCCAATACTATTAAAAGGGGATGAGGTGTTGCTTAATGGTCCTTTTGCTCAAGTGCTTAGTGACAGTTTTCCTAAACCCTCAACCACTCTCTCTACCCAAATATGTCCTAAACCTAAAGTCCAACTCGGCCCCACCGAAACTTCCAATCCGGCCCCACCGAGTTCATCCAAAACTTAGCCACTGCCAAACCCTAACAAATCGGATCCACCGAAACGGATCTCGGTCCCACCGAGATGGCCTTGCCAACTCTCTGTAATCGGTTGCATTCACTTCGGTCTCACCGAGTTATGCATATCGGTCTCACCGAGATGGCTTGCCAACTCTCTGTTGCCTTATTGCTTCACTTCGGTCCTACCAAGTTGATGCAATCGGTGCCACCGAGATGAGGATTACCCTAAGCCATTGCACTTCGGTCCATCCGAGTTGTTCGTATCGGTCCCACCGAGATTCCTAAAGTTCATATCTTTTACACAGTTCGGTGCTACCGAGATGATTGTTTCGGTGCCACCGAGTTGGGTCAAAAGTGTGTAACGGTTGGATTTTGTGTGGAGGCTATATATACCCCTCCACCCCCTCCTTCTCAGTAAGGAGAGCCATCAGAACGTGCCTACACTTCCACCATACATTTTCTGAGAGAGAACCACCTACTCATGTGTTGAGATCAAGATATTCCATTCCTACCATTTGAACCTTGATCTCTAGCCTCTCCCAAGTTGCTTTCCACTCAAATCCTTCATCCACCATAGCCAAATCTGTGAGGAGTGTTTGAGTGCTGGGAAGACTATCATTTGAAGCACAAGAGCAAGGAGTTCATCAACAACACACCGTCTATTACCTTTTGGAGAGTGGTGTCTCCTAGATTGGTTAGGTGTCACTTGGGAGCCTCCAACCAGATGTGGAGTTGAACCAAGAAGTTTGTAAGGGCAAGGAGATCGCCTACTTCGTGAAGATCTACCCCGAGTGAGGCTAGTCCTTCGTGGACGTAAGCCATGGTGGAATAGACAAGGTTGCTTCTTCGTGGACCCTTCGTGGGTGGAGCCCTCCGTGGACTCGCGCAGTCGTTACCCTTTGTGGGTTGAAGTCTCCATCAACGTGGACGTACGATAGCACCACCTATCGGAACCACGCCAAAAACCACCGTGTCTTCATTGCGTTTGAAATCTCCAATCCCTCCTTTACATACATATGCAATTGCTTACATTCCGCTGCTATACTCTTAGAATTGCATGTGTAGGGTGATGCTTGACATGTACTATTGCTAAAATCTGCCCACAACTAAAATCTGGGAAAAGGTTAGGTTTTATTTGGTCAAGTAGTCTAATCACCCCCCCCCCCTCTAGACATACTTTCGATCCTACAAGTGGTATCAGAGCCTTGGTCTCCGTAAGCCTTGATTTCCATAGCTTTGGTGATCATAGCCTTGGTTTCACAACCTAGGAGAGTATGGCGTCTAGTGAGGGTAACTATCACCGTAGAGGTCCATATTTTGATGGTACAAACTTTGCTAGTTGGAAACATAAGATGAAAATGCATATTCTTGGTCATAACCCTGCCGTTTGGGCTGTTGTTCGTGTTGGCTTGCAAGGTGACTTCTTTGAGGATGGCAAGGAACCGTATCGTGAAGCAACCCTGGAAGAATTGAAGATGTTGCAATACAATGCTCAAGCTTGTGACATTCTATTCAATGGTCTATGTCCCGAAGAATTCAACAAAATCAGCCGCCTTGAGAATGCAAAGGAAATTTGGGATACTTTGGTTGATATGCATGAGGGTACCGAATCCGTCAAGGAATCTAAGTTGGATGTGCTCCAAAGTCAACTTGATAAGTTCAAGATGAAGGATGGTGAAGGAGTCGCAGAGATGTACTCTAGGCTTGCTCTCATCACAAATGAGATTCCCGGCTTAGGAAGTGAAGAGATGACCGACAAATTCATCATCAAAAAGATACTTAGAGCTTTAGATGGAAAATATGATACCATCTGCACATTGATCCAAATGATGCCAAATTACAAAGATCTCAAGCCCACGGAAGTCATTGGAAGGATTGTCGCTCATGAAATGTCACTCAAGGACAAAGAGGAGCTGCACAACAAGTCAAGTGGTGCTTACAAAGCCTCAACCGATGCTCAAACAACTTCAAGTGACCAGCTAGTATCCAATGAAGAGATTAGCCTAATGGTGAAAAGGTTCAACAAGTTCTACAAGAACAAAGGAAAAGAAAGAAGCTCTAGCTCAAGACACTATGAGAGAAGATCATCAAGTCGTGACCGTAATTGCTACAATTGTGGAAAGCCCGGACACTACTCAAATGAGTGTACGGCTCCCTACAAGAAAAGAGATGAATCACCAAGAGGAAGACATAGAAGAGATGCATCACCTCGTAAGGAGAGAAGGAGTAGAGATGATTATTATGAACGAAGACACTCTCGAAGAAGTAAGGATTCGGAGAGGAAGGACAAGTCATCAAGGAGCTACACAAGAAGAAGACATCAAGCTCATGTTGGTGAATGGGTTTCCGGCTCCGACTCCGACAACCAATCCGAGAGAAGTTATCACTCCAACTCCGACTATAGTCAAGATGAAGGTGTTGCCGGACTTGCACTTGTGTCGTCCAACTCCTACGATCTATTTGACTCACCAAATGAAGGAATTGGAAGATGCTTCATGGCAAAAGGCCCCAAGGTATCACACCCCGAGTATGTTGATTTTAATAGTGATGAAGATGATTTGCTTGGTGATGATGATTTACTTGTTGATTGAGATAGTAATGTGAGCTATGATGAAAATGCTAGTAATCATGATAGTCAAGAGGAAACGAGTGACAATGCTATGAAGGAGATTGAGCGCCTAACTAAAGAACTAAATGCTCTTAAGCTTGCTCATGAAACAACTCAAAAGGATCATAGAGAACTTCTAAGAACTCATGAGAAGCTACGCTTCGAGAAGCTAAATTTAGAGCAAGAGCATGAGTTTCTTAAAGCTATCAATGACGATCTTCGAAAGAAGAGTTCTTCATATCTTGCCAAGCGTTTACTCTTATCTACCTTTATGCCACAAGTTAAACCTAAGCAAACTAGCAACAAGGGTAAAAATGGTTCTACCTCTAGTAGTAACAATAACAATGCTAAATCCAATATTGTTGCTTCTAGTAGTTCTATTGATTCCACTAACGATTCTCTTAGCCAAGTTACACTTGAGCAAGAAAATATGCTATTGAAAGGAATTATAGAAAAAGGTGTCTACAAGAGTCTTGCCGGGAGTAAGCAATTTGAGGAAATTGTACGCAAGCAAGAAAGGCACCGGAAGAACCAAGGTGTTGGTTTTGAACGAAAGTTCAATGCCGATGGAGTTGAGTGGGAAGAAGGTCAATACCCCAAGACGAAGTTTGTTCCTCAACAAGAGAAGTACGATCCTACTTCCTTCAAGGGAACACAAGCTCAAGAAGACCTTCCCCCACAAGACCACAAGCTAAAAGGCAAGGACAAGCTTCAAGAAGAAATTGATTCATTTGAAGAAGCTCCTCAAGCCATGGTCAAGTGGGTTCCCAAGACTTCATCAAGTTCTACTTCATCAAGTGCTACTACAACTCCAAGGATTCCCATCAAGTTGATGTGGATCCAAAAGAAGAAGAACTAGAGAGTTCTTGAGGGTGACTCCGCCAACAAACTTCACTCATATTCTTTATGGCAAGGACTTGTGCAACCAACTTCCACATTTTGCACTAGTTCATGGAGTCATAAACCCTCTTGTTGGTAAGGCAAGGGACAAGGTAATCAATGCATTCATGGACATCATCATATGTGTATTTCACTCTATGTCTATGGATATCCTTGTATGTTCCTTGTGTGGGACTAACCCATGTAAGTATTGAAAGCACAAAACTCCAAAGGATTGCTCCCAACTTTTGATGATCTACATCAACATTGAGCATCCACATCTTCAACATCTACATGAAGTCATCATCGACAGAACCCAAGGTTAGTTCAACCCTCTTAGGGGGGATATCGCATCTAGGGGGAGCTTTGCTCTAAACAATTGAGCTAAAGCAACTCTAATGGTGTGAACACATTAATGCTTTATGTAAAAGTGGTAACCCCACTTGTGCTTAAATGATGAGTATGACCTATGATCAAATGTTCTCATTTGGCTCCTAAGTCAATATACTCATATATAGATGACCTAGTCATCGCCATTGCTTGATAGATGCTAGAATTGATTGTGCATGTTTGACACATATTTCTTTTGCTATCTTATTGTGTGAGCATGTTGATTTGCATGTTTTCATCATTCGAGGACATCCATTTGTTGTTTTGATTGTCCTGGTTTTTCTGGCCAAGTGGATGTACAAGAATGCCTAAGAACCTTCTCTAGCTATCTATGCTTTCTTGTCTCAAATTCTATTCTTGCTGCATCACAAAATTTGAACAAGTCATTTTCGGACCCTCCGGGTGAGGAGCACTCGGAGCCACCGATCTGAAAGGACTGAACCTCCAAAACCTTCTAATTGATTTCGGTCAGACCAACCTACTCAAACTCGGTCGAACCGAAAGCATTTAGACTGATCTAGGCTTTCATCTCGGTGCTACTGATTAGACCAACTCGGTTGGACCGAGTTGCTGTAACTGCAAGCAGTTGCACGTCTCGGTGCTACCGATTTGTTCCCCTCGGTGCCACCGACAGCACATGGGTATATATTCCCAGCGAACCGTGCGGTTGAAAATTTCTTCAAACGTCACGCGCTCGTGCCCCATTGCTGCCGCCCCTTTGGTCTTCGGATCGTCGCCGTCGTCTCCAGCGTGCCCTTGCCGCAGGATTCCGTCGCCGTCAACGGCAATCTCCACCGCCGTTGCCGCCGTAGAGAAACTCCACCGAGTTAGGGTGAGTTTCGATCCCTTTCGTGCTTCCCTTTTCCGATTCAATGCACGATTGGATTGCCTGTAATCTTGGCACGAATGCAATCCTCTTTCCACCAGATTAGTTCGTTTGAACGAAATTCGAGCAAAAAATTTAGGGTTAGGTTTCCGCCGAATGCATCTCGGACCGACCGATTCGACATTTTCGGTCCTACCGATTTGGCCTCTGGCCATAACACTAGTACATCTCGGTGCCACCGAGTTGTGCGAATCGGTGAGACCGAAAGTAACGTCTCAGTGAAACCCTAGCTTCTCGGAGCCACCAAAACCCATCTCGGTCTGACCGAAATGGCGTGCCATGTCTCTATAGTGTGCTTCGGCGTCACCGAGATTACCAACTCGGTCCATCCGAACTGCATTCTGTGAAAACCTGGAACTAAAGTTTGAACTCAACTTTTTGAAAAACTATCTGCTTTTTGTGATGACTCATCTACTCTACCTATACCCATCTATTCACAGGGTCAGCTCAGCAAGATGTCTGATGTCAGTGACAGTCAAAACAGGTCAGAGCAGCATGAAGAACAAAGTGAAGGATCAAGCCATAATGAAAGTTTCTTTGAGGGGGAGAGAAGCTCTCCAGATCTTCCTAAAGCTGCAACCAGAACAAGGAAGAAGAAAACCTCAGACAGTGAGGATGAGGACTTTGTTGCAAGTGAAGCTGCAACCAAGAAAAAGAGAGTAGTGCTAGCTAAAGAGTACAGCTCCAAGCCTACATCTGTCAAAGAGAGAACTGCTGTGAGGAAAGCGCCTCAGCAGACAATGCAGAAGCCTAGTGACACAGAGGCAGCTGCAGGTGCTAAGAAGAAGAGAGTAAGGAAATCTTTTGCCCGTGTGATTGGCAGACCTACTATGATGATTGAAGAGGAAGAAGAGGAGGAGGATGAGCCAGCTGCTGCACCCCCTGCAAAAGCACAGAAGCTCATGTCTGATGCAATCAAGACTGCTGCACCTCCCAAGTCAAAGCCTAAGGCACCAGCACCCAAGAGATCAACCAGGAACATATCAGCTGCAGAAAAGAACAAGGCCCCAGTGCCTGAATCAAATGTTGATGAAGAGCCTCTAGTGCTCAGAAAGTTGAAGCCAAAGATTCCAGACCATGACAACGCACACCCAGTAGCAGAAAACATGATGTTGAGAAAGGACAAAGGACTGCGTCAATGGAGATTGTCAGATCCTTATGCTATCAGAAGAAGGACTGCTTGTGATTATCGTTTTCACACCCGTGAACAACAGGACTTTTATGAGACAGTATTGCTTGACAAGAAGCCCATAGTCAGTGACATGAAGTGGGTGGATTGGGAATACATCGATGAGAACGAGGATTATTTCCCCCACGTCCGTGAAAGCTTCAGGATTGCAGGAGTTGACGAATTTGTTGGAAAGAAGTTGACCAAGTGGAATGATGAGATGATCATGCAATTCTACTCTACTGCTCATTTCTATCCGGATGGCAGAATAGTGTGGATGACTGAGGGTATAATATACCAGTCTACCATCTCTGAGTGTGCAAATCTTCTTGGTGCACCCAAGGAAGAGGAGGACGACATTGACATATATGCCAAGCTCAAGATGGATCACAACTCTATGGCCAACATGTACACTGCAATTCCTCAGAAGGATCTTGAAACACACAAGCTTGGATCAGTGAAGCATTTGCTACCAGGTCTGGCCACCTCGAACACAATCTTGCGGTACACCTTGTTACCCAAGTCAGGTGATGATAAGATGATTCGCGGCCACTCCATCAACTTGCTGCACTTATTTGATACTCCTCAGAAATTCAAGGTGATGAGCCTGATAGTAGAGACTATCAAGAGGACAGCAGCAGATCAGAAGAGATCATGTGGTTATGCTCCACATATTCAGTTGTTGATAAATTCCAAGGTTGGAACCAGCACGTATCTTCTTGATCGAGAACATTTGCCACTCCGTCCAGAGTTTGAGGACAACATCATAGTGATGGATTCTTCGCATCCCACTTATGCACAAGCTCAAGAGGAAATCCGCAAAGCCCAAGAAGCTAAAGCAGCTCAGGAAGCAGCAGCTCCCAATGCTCCAATTGCGAATCTCAAGACACCAAAGGATCAAATGCAATATCTGCTTGAAGCCACTCTGAGGATTGAGCGAAGTCTGGACAACCTCACCCAGACCCAGGCTAGTTTTGAGCGGATCATTGAGACTAAATTTCATGATTTGGATGTCAAGGTGACAGAGATTCAGACTTCAGTGGAGCAGCTGCAAGGAGATGTTGATGCTGTCAAGCTTGCCAGATCAGATGACAGTGAAGATGAGAGACCGACCACAGAGCAGTTTCAGCAAGTGCCTAGGGCTGCCAGGTCAGCTGCGATACCAGTTGTGGATCCACGGACCACAGTATCTGCACCAGCCGCCACAACCACAGTGCCACAGCAGGTCTCCACTCCTCCAGTCTAGCAGTCATCAGCAGAAGCATTCGTGGACACTCTTATCTCCACGCCATCTACGCATACCGGAGCAGCCAGCAGAAGGTCGCCTTCAGGAGCTTCGGAGGACCGTGCCTAGAGAGCCGACTAGTGCTATACGATTCGAACTTTTTGGTACTTGTTGCCAAAGGGGGAGAATTTGTATAGATCATAGGCTTCGAGAGAGAGAGTTTCTTGTTTTTGATTTGCTTCGAGAGTTTCATTTGCTACTTGTTTGTTTGATGCTACTCTGTTTTATGTGCGCTTGCTACAGTATTCTGTCGTTTATGCTTGTGAGATACTATGTTGATTGATCATATTATGCTTATTGTGATGTTCCATGTTTATCCTTTTCATTATCTTGTATGATCAATTACTTATGTTGGTGATGCGTGCTTATTATTCCAATCTTATCATTTTGCGCTCTCCACCAAGATGTATGTGACATGGGAGAGTAACCCATGAGCCTAATCAATTGTGCATTTGCATTCAAACGCAATTTTTTTAATAATGCACAAATTTAGGGGGAGCTCTCGCTTATCACATACTTCTCAAAGTGACGATGTATTTCATTCATTTAATCATTTGTCGAAGCTTTGATCTATATGTTGTCATCAGTTACCAAAAAGGGGGAGATTGAAAGCACATTTGCTCCCTTGGTGGTTTTGGTAATTCATAACAATATATATCTCATTGAACTAATGTCCATTCAAGATTAAGATTTCAGGATGTTCAATGATTGGCATGGCATGGACTAGAGATGTGGACCCCTCAAAATGCTAAGGACAAGGATTGGCAAAGGACCAAGACTCTACATTTTTGGTTTAGTGATCCAAGATCACATTGAGTCCATAGGAAAGCCAATACTATTAAAAGGGGATGAGGTGTTGCTTAATGGTCCTTTTGCTCAAGTGCTTAGTGACAGTTTTCCTAAACCCTCAACCACTCTCTCTACCCAAATATGTCCTAAACCTAAAGTCCAACTCGGCCCCACCGAAACTTCCAATCCGGCCCCACCGAGTTCATCCAAGACTTAGCCACTGCCAAACCCTAACAAATCGGATCCACCGAAACGGATCTCGGTCCCACCGAGATGGCCTTGCCAACTCTCTGTAATCGGTTGCATTCACTTTGGTCTCACCGAGTTATTCATATCGGTCTCACCGAGATGGCTTGCCAACTCTCTGTTGCCTTATTGCTTCACTTCGGTCCTACCGAGTTGATGCAATCGGTGCCACCGAGATGAGGATTGCCCTAAGCCATTGCACTTCGGTCCATCCGAGTTGTTCGTATCGGTCCCACCGAGATTCCTAAAGTTCATATCTTTTACACAGTTCGGTGCTACCGAGATTATCGTTTCGGTGCCACCGAGTAGAGTCAAAAGTGTATAACGGTTGGATTTTGTGTGGAGGCTATATATACCCCTCCACCACATCCTTCTCGGTAAGGAGAGCCATCAGAACGTGCCTAAACTTCCACCATACATTTTCTGAGAGAGAACTACCTACTCATGTGTTGAGATCAAGCTATTCCATTCCTACCATTTGAACCTTGATCTCTAGCCTTTCCCAAGTTGCTTTCCACTCAAATCCTTCTTCCACCATAGCCAAATCTGTGAGGAGTTGTTTGAGTGCTGGGAAGACTATCATTTGAAGCACAAGAGCAAGGAGTTCATCAACAACACACCGTCTATTACCTTTTGAAGAGTGGTGTCTCCTAGATTGGTTAGGTGTCACTTGGGAGCCTCCAACCTGATGTGGAGTTGAACGAAGGAGTTTGTAAGGGCAAGGAGATCGCCTACTTCGTGAAGATCTACCCCGAGTGAGGCTAGTCCTTCGTGGACGTAAGCCATAGTGGAATAGACAAGGTTGCTTCTTCGTGGACCCTTCGTGGGTGGAGCCCTCCGTGGACTAGCGCAGCCGTTACCCTTCGTGGGTTGAAGTCTCCATCAACGTGGACGTACGATAGCACCACCTATCGGAACCACGCCAAAAACCACTGTGTCTTCATTGCGTTTGAAATCTCCAATCCCTCCTTTACTTACATATGCAATTGCTTACATTCCGCTGGTATACTCTTAGAATTGCATGTGTATGGTGATGCTTTATGGCAAGGACTTGTGCAACCAACTTCCACATTTTGCACTAGTTCATGGAGTCATAAACCCTCTTGTTGGTAAGGCAAGGGACAAGGTAATCAATGCATTCATGGACATCATCATATGTGAATTTCACTCTATGTCTATGGATATCCTTGTATGTTCGTTGTGTGGGACTAACCCATGTAGGTATTGAAAGCACAAAACTCCAAAGGATTGCTCCCAACTTTTGATGGTCTACATCAACATTGAGCATCCACATCTTCAACATCTACATGAAGTCATCATCGACAGAACCCAAGGTTAGTTCATCCCTCTTAGGGGGGATATCGCATCTAGGGGGAGCTTTGCTCTAAACAATTGAGCTAAAGCAACTCTAATGGTGTGAACACATTAATGCTTTATGTAAAAGTGGTAACCCCACTTGTGCTTAAATGATGAGTATGACCTATGATGAAATGTTCTCATTTGGCTCCTAAGTCAATATACTCATATATAGATGACCTAGTCATCGCCATTGCTTGATAGATGCTAGAATTGATTGTGCATGTTTGACACATATTTCTTTTGCTATCTTATTGTGTGAGCATGTTGGTTTGCATGTTTTCATCATTCGAGGACATCCATTTGTTGTTTTGATTGTCTTGGTTTTTCTAGCCAAGTGGATGTACAAGAATGCCTAAGAACCTTCTCTTGCTATCTATGCTTTCTTGTCTCAAATTATATTCTTGTTGCATCACAAAAATTGAACAAGTCTTTTTCGGACCCTCCGGGTGAGGAGCACTCGGAGCCACCGATCTGAAAGGGCTGAACCTCCAAAACCTTCTAATTGATTTCGGCCGAACCAACTCACTCAAACTCAGTCCAACCGAAATCACTTAGATTGATCTAGGTTTTCATCTCGGTGCTACCGAATTGAACCATTTCGGAGCCACCGATGTGCTATATTGCGTGCAGTTACACATATCGGTGCCACCGAGTTGTTCAACTCGGCGCCACCGACAGCGTACGGGTATATATATCACGCGGACCGAACGGTTGAAAATTCTTGACCCCACTCGTTCCCGCTCTCCGTCGCTGCCGTCGCCCTTCGTCTTCGGACTTCGCCGTCGTCTCCAGCGCGCCCTCACCGCAGGACTCCGTCGCCATTAACGGCAATCTCCACCGCCGTTGCCGCCGTAGAGGATCTCCACTGAGTTAGGGTGAGATTCGATCCCTTTCGTGCTTCCAATTTCCGATTCAATGCATGTTAGGAATGCCATGATTCTTGCCACGATTGCAATGCTAAATCCACCAAGAAAATTCCGTAGATTAGATTCGAGTGAAATTTCTAGGTTTAAGTTTCCGCCGAATGCATCTCGGACCGACCGATTCGAAATTTTCGGTCCTACCGATTTGGCCTCTGGCCATAGCACTAGTACATCTCGGTGTCACCGAGTTGTGCGAATCGGTGAGACCGAAAGTGAATCTCAGTGAAACCCTAGCATCTCGGAGTCACCGAACCCCATCTCGGTCTGACCGAAGTGGCGTGTAAGGTTTCTGTAGTGTGCTTCGGTATCACCAAGATGATCAACTCGGTTCATCCGAAATGCATCCTGTGAAAACTTGAAACTAAAAGTTGAACTCAAATTTTATGAAAACTATCTGCTTTTTGTGATGACTCATCTACTCTACCTATACCCATCTATTCACAGGGTCAGCTCAGCAATATGTCCAGTGGCAGTGACAGTCAGAACAGGTCTGAACAGCAGGCAAAAATGAGTGAAGGGTCAAGCCCAGCTGAAAGTTTCTATGAGGGAGAGAGGAGCTCTCCAGATCTTCCAAAAGCTGCAACCAGAACAAGGAAGAAGAAAACCTCTGACAGTGAAGATGAGGACTTTGTTGCAAGTGAAGGTGCATCTAAGAAGAAAAGAGTTGTGCTTGCTAAGGAGTACTGCACCAAACCATCATCCACCAAAGAAAGAACTGCTGTAAGGAAAGTTCCAAAGCAGACCATGCAGTTCACACTTGAAGAGCCTAGTGACAAAGAACCAGCAGCAGCTGCCAAGAAGAAGAGAGTGAGGAAAACTATTGCCCGTGTGATTGGCAGACCCTCCATGATGATTGAAGAGGAGGAAGAGGAGGAGGATGAGCCAGCTACTGCACCCCCTGCAAAAGCTCAGAAGCTCATGTCTGATGCAATCAAGACTGCTGCCCCTCCCAAGTCCAAACCAAAGGCACCAGCACCAAAGAGATCAACCATGAACATCTCAACTGCAGAGAAGAACAAGGCCCCAGTGCCTGAGTCAAATATTGATGAAGAGCCTCTAGTGCTCAGAAAGTTGAAGCCAAAGATTCCAGACCATGACAATGCACACCCAGTCGTAGAAAACATGATGCTAAGAAAGGATAAAGGACTGCGTCAGTGGAGACAGTCAGATCCTTATGCTATAAGGAGAAGAACAACATGTGATTATCTCTTTCACACTCGAGAGCAACATGATTTTTATGAGACAGTTTTGCTTGACAAGAAGCCCATAGTCAGTGACATGAAGTGGGTGGACTGGGAATACATCGATGAGAATGAGGATTATTTTCCCCATGTCCATGAGAGTTTCAGGATTGCAGGAGTTGATGAGTTTGTTGGACAGAAATTGACCAAGTGGAATGATGAGATGATCATGCAATTCTACTCTACTGCTCATTTCTATCCAGATGGCAGAATAGTGTGGATGACCGAGGGTATAAGATACCAGTCAACCATCTCTGAGTGGGCAAATCTTCTTGGTGCACCCAAGGAAGAGGATGATGATATTGACATTTATGCCAAGCTCAAGATGGATCACAACTCCATGGCCAACATGTATATTGCAATTCCTCAGAAGGATATCGAGACACACAAACTTGGATCAGTGAAGCATTTGCTACCAGGACTGGCCACCTCGAACACAATCTTGCGGTACACCTTGTTACCCAAGTCAGGCGATGATAAGATGATTCGTGGCCACTCCATCAATTTGCTGCATTTATTTGACACACCACAGAAATTCAAGGTGATGAGCCTGATAGTAGAGACTATCAAGAGGACTGCAGCAAATCAGAAGAGATCGTGCGGATATGCTCCACATATTCAGTTATTGATCAACTCTAAGGTTGGAACCAGCACATATCTTCTTGATCGAGAGCATTTGCCTTTGCGTCCAGATTTTGAGGACAATGTAATAGTGATGGATCCTTCGCATCCCACTTTTGCACAAGCTCAAGAGGAAATCCGCAAAGCTAAAGAAGCAAAAGCAGCTCAGGAGGCATCAGCTCCCAATGCTCAAATTGCCAGTCTCAAGACACCCAAGGATCAAATGTCATATCTGCTTGAAGCCACTCTGAGGATTGAGCGAAGTTTGGCCAACCTCACCCAGACCCAGGCTAGTTTTGAGCGGATCATTCAGACAAAATTGCATGATTTGGATGTCAAAGTGACAGAGATTCAGACTTCAATGGAACAGCTGCAAGGTGATGTTGATGCTGTCAAGCTAGCCAGATCAGATGACAGTGGAGATGACAGACCGACCACAGAGCAATTTTAGCAAGTGCCTAGGGCAGCCAGGTCAGCTGCAGTGCCAGTCGTGGATCCGAGGACCACAGTATCTGCACCAGCCGCTCCTACCTCAGTGCCACCGCAGGTCTCAACTCCACCAGTCCAGCAGACATCTGCCGAAGCCTTCGCGGATGCTCTCATCTCAACGCCATCTACGCACACCGGAGCTGCCAGCAGGAGGTCGCCTTCAGGAGCTTCAGAGGACCGTGCCTAGAGTGCCAACTAGTGCTATACTCATTTGAACTTTTTGGTACTTGTTGCCAAAGGGGGAGAATCTGTATAGATCATAGGCTTCGAGAGAGAGAGTTTCCTGCTTTTGATTTGCTTCGAGAGTTTCTTGTGCTACTTATTTGTTTGATGCTACTCTGTTTTATGTGTGCTTGCTACAGTGTCTATGTGATATTCTGTCGTTTATGCTTGTGAGATACTATGTTGATTGATCATACTATGCTTATTGCGATGATCTATGCTTATCTTTATCATCATCTTGTATGATCATTCATTTGTGTTGGTGATGCGTGCCTATTATTCCAATCTTATCATTTTGCGCGCTCCACCAAGATGTATGTGACATGAAGAGTAACCCATGAGCCTAATCGATTGTGCATTTGCATTCAAACACAAATTTTTAATAATGCACAAATTTAGGGGGAGCTCTTGCTTATCACATACTTCTCAAAGCGACGATGTATTTCATTCATTTAATCATTTGTCGAACCTTTGATCTATATGTTGTCATCAATTACCAAAAAGGGGGAGATTGAAAGCACATTTGCTCCCTTGGTGGTTTTGGTAATTCATAACAACATATATCTCATTGAACTAATGTCCATTCAAGATTAAGATTTTAGGATGTTCAATGATTGGCATGGCATGGACTAGAGACGTGGACCCCTCAAAATGCTAAGGAGAAGGATTGGCAAAAGATCAAGACTCTACATTTTTGGTTTAGTGATCCAAGATCACTCCATAGGAAAGCCAATACTATTAAAAGGGGATGAGGTGTTGCATAATGGTATTTTTGCTCAAGTGCTTAGTGACAGTATTCCTAAACCCTCAATCACTCTCTCTAACCAAATATGTCCAAAACCTACATTCCAACTCGGCCCCACCGATATTTCCAATCCGGCCCCACCGAGTTCATCCAAGACTTAGCCACTGCCAAAACCCTAACAAATCGGATCCACCGAAATGGATCTCGGTCCCACCGAGATGGCCTTGCCAACTCTCTGTAATCGGTTGCATTCACTTCGGTCCCACCGAATTATGCAAATCGGTCTCACCGAGATGGCTTGACAAGTCTCTGTTGCCTTATTGCTTCACTTCGGTCCAACCGAGTTGATGCAATTGGTGCCACTGAGATGAGGTTTGCCCTAAGCCATTGCACTTCGGTCCATCCGAGTTGTCCGTATCGGTCCCATCGAGATTCCTAAAGTTCATATCTTTTACACAATTCGGTGCTACCGAGATTATCGTTTCGGTGCCACCGAGTTGAGTCAAAAGTGTGTAACGGTTGGATTTTGTGTGGAGGCTATATATACCCCTCCACCACATCCTTCTCAGTAAGGAGAGCCATCATAACGTGCCTACACTTCCACCATACATTTTCTGAGAGAGAACTACCTACTCATGTGTTGAGATCAAGATATTCCATTCCTACCATTTGAACCTTGATCTCTAGCCTTTCCCAAGTTGCTTTCCACTCAAATCCTTCTTCCACCATAGCCAAATCTGTGAGGAGTTGTTTGAGTGCTGGGAAGACTATCATTTGAAGCACAAGAGCAAGTAGTTCATCAACAACACACCGTCTATGACCTTTTGGAGAGTGGTGTCTCCTAGATTGGTTAGGTGTCACTTGGGAGCCTCCAACCTGATGTGGAGTTGAACCAAGGAGTTTGTAAGGGCAAGGAGATCGCCTACTTCATGAAGATCTACCCCGAGTGAGGCTAGTCCTTCGTGGACGTAAGCCATGGTGGAATAGACAAGGTTGCTTCTTCGTGGACCCTTCGTGGGTGGAGCCCTCCGTGGACTCGCGCAGCCGTTACCCTTCGTGGGTTGAAGTCTCCATCAACGTGGACGTACGATAGCACCACCTATCGGAACCACACCAAAAACCACCGTGTCTTCATTGCGTTTGAAATCTCCAATCCCTCCTTTACTTACATATGCAATTGCTTACATTCCGCTGCTATACTCTTAGAATTGCATGTGTAGGGTGATGCTTGACATGTACTATTGCTAAAATCTGCCCACAACTAAAATTGGGAAAAGGTTAGGTTTTATTTGGTCAAGTAGTCTAATCACCCCCCTCTAGACATACTTTCGATCCTACACATAAACGCTGGTTTATCCTTTTGTAGGCCGAACTTGCAAAAATCTGTCGTGGCCGCAGTTGATGAGCGGCTTGTAATAGCGTAGCTTGAAACACTTGTTACTGATGCTAGTGCCATCGCGTACTATGCTTGCTTACTGCCTGTACAAATACCTCAGTGCTTCTGTGAATCCTCTTTTGGGCTTCGAAAGCCGGATTTTGCAACGAGAGTGATTTTGCTACAACAATAACAACTGCCTATGATAACAATTGTGAGTGAGAAAATCACATAAACGACTAGCAATCTTTGTTACTGTCAAGGTTATCAAAATGTACTAAAATAAATGCTATGTATGAATGTATGCATGTATGCAGAGATGAGATGAATGCAGAAAAGAAATATAATGGCAACAAGCCGGTTTTGTAAAATCCAACTTGAAAGACCGGCTTATAAAGCTCAAGTCTGATTTTGCTTCATGAAGCTGGCACTTTGGCCTGTTGGTTTGTCCTCGCTTTTTGAAAGCCGGCTCTCACACAACCAATCGAATGTTTTAACTCTGATGAATTCAGGGTCACCTATGTGATTGACTCATCAGACGTACGCCGGGTCGTTTTTAGGGAGTAGCATCTTGCTAACAGGCAGGTTTAACCAACTTTATGGCATTTCGCCGGGTTAAAGGGTTTTGTAAGCTAAACTCAATTGAGTTGGAAGCCCCCAAGTAACCAAGATCAACAAATAAAGATCCAGCACACAAATTTTGAGGCAAAACAACACTTTTGTATACAGTGCTGCCGGTCGTTATTTTATTTGATCGAAAAAAGGTATATACACGATAGAAGGTATGTACAAAGATGTGACCCAGTCAATGACTCAGGTGTAGTAAGGCCGGAGTTGGGCAATGTTCCAGGGCCGGCTTGTTTCCTCCTCAGAGGTACGTGATTTATCTGCCTCAAGTATATCAATCAGGTAATATGACCCGTTGTTGAGATTCTTGCTGACCACAAAGGGCCCTTCCCCAGGTGGTGAAAGCTTATGTATGCCTGTCTGGTCTTGTATCAGACGAAGCACTAAGTCACCTTCCTGAAAAGTTCGGCTTCGAACTCTATGGCTGTGATAGCGACGTAGGTCTTGTTGATAAATTGCGGATCTGGACGTGGCAAGTTCACGTTCCTCTTCCAGAGCATCAAGAGCGTCTTGGCGAGCCTGCTCATTGTCTAATTCCACATAAGCCGCCACTCGAGGGGAGTCATGACGAATATCGCTTGGAAGTACAGCTTCTGCACCATAGACTAAGAAAAACGGCGTATAGCATGTTGATCTGTTTGGAGTAGTCCGTATGCTCCAAAGCACCGCAGGTAATTCTTCTTCCCAGCAACCCGACATGCGCTGCAAAGGCACCATGAGCCGGGGTTTGATACCACGCAACAATTCCTGATTGGCTCTTTTCGCTTGTCCATTGGATCGAGGATGCGCGACCGATGCTAAATCAAGCCGGATGTGCTCCTGTTGGCAAAACTGTTTCATGACTCCTTTGGAAAGGTTGGTGCCATTGTCTGTGATGATACTGTGTAGATAGCCAAATCGGAATATCAGTTTTTCAGAAATTTGACAGTTGTAGCAGCGTCACAGTTGCTCACCGGCTCTGCTTCTACCCACTTTGTAAATTTATCCACTGCCACCAATAGGTGAGTATGGTTGTTCTTCGAACGTTTGAAGGGTCCCACCATGTCGAGCCCCCAGACCGCAAAATGCCAAGTTATCGGGATCATCCTCAACTCTTGAGCCGGCACATGAGCCTGGCGAGCATATTTCTGGCAACCATCACACTTGCGTACAATGTCCTCTGCATCAGCGTGAGCTGTGAGCCAGTAAAAACCGTGCCGGAAAGCCTTCGCGACCAGTGATCTTGAGCCGGCATGGTGTCCACAGTCGCCCGAATGAATCTCATTGAGAATTGTGCGGCCTTCGTCAGGTGAAACACAACGCTGAAAAACACCAGTAACACTTCGTTGGTGCAACTCTCCATTGACAATAGTCATAGACTTGGATCGTCTGATAATCTATCGAGCAAGGATTTCCTCTGTTGGCAGTTCTCCCCGGCTTAGATAAGCCAAGTAGGGGACTGTCCAATCAGGGATAGCATGGACAGCAGCCACTAGAGCCGCCTCTGGGTCAGGAATAGCCAAGTCATCTTCTGTTGGTAACTTGACAGACGGGTTATGCAAAACGTCCAGGAACACATTGGGTGGCACCGGCTTGCGCTGAGAACCCAAGCGAGAGAGTGCGTCTGCCGCCTCGTTCTGCCGGCGATCAATGTGATCCACTTGATAACCTTTGAAGTGCCAAGCAATGTTGGTGACCGCGTGCCGATAAGCCGCCATAAGGGGATCCTTGGAATCCCACGTACCAGAAACTTGTTGGGCCACCAAGTCTAAGTCGCCTAGACACCTGACCCAGCTTAGGTTCATCTCCTTAGCCATCCGAAGCCCGAGAAGCAAGGCCTCGTATTCTTCTGCATTGTTAGTACAAGGAAACATGAGTCTCAAAACATAACAAAACTTATCTCCTCGTGGGGAAGTAATCACAACTCCAGCCCCCGAGCCTTCGAGCTGCCTTGAGCCGTCAAAGTGTATGGACCAGTATGTTGTGTCGGGCTTCTCTTCGGGAGCCTGTAACTCTGTCCAATCATTAATGAAATCCACCAATGCTTGAGACTTGATCACTGTGCAGGGCACGTATTTGAGATGATGCGGACCAAGCTCGATGGCCCACTTAGCAACCCGGCCCGTCGCCTCCCGGTTCTGGATTATATCCCCAAGAGGTGCTGAGCTGACCACAATGATCGGATGCTCGTGGAAGTAATGCTTCAGCTTGCGGCTAGCCATAAATACTCCGTAGACCAATTTCTGCCAATGTGGATATCGCTGCTTGGACTCGGTTAACACCTCACTGATATAGTACACGGGGTGCTGGACTGGATATTCCTTACTGTCCTCCTTGCGCTCTACCACGACTGCCACGCTTACCGCCTTGTTATTGGCAGCAATATATAGCAACATCGGTTCCTTCTCATGAGGGGCAGCAAGGACTGGTGGCTCAGACAACTGCCTCTTGAGGGCCTCAAAAGCCTGATCTGCGGCATCACTCCAGATGAAGTTATCTGATTTTTTAAGCAACTGGTACAATGGAATTGCCTTCTCTCCAAGCCGGCTGATGAACCAGCTCAGCGCCGCAACCCGCCCAGCCAGCTTCTACACGGCATTCAGATTGGCCGGCTTAGCTAGGGTCGTGATTGCTTTGATCTTTTCTGGGTTAGCTTCAATGCCACGGCCGGAAACAAGAAAACCCAGAAGCTTTCCTGCAGGGACACCAAAAACACACTTCTCCGGGTTAAGCTTCATCTGGTAGACACGAAGATTGTCAAACGTTTTCTTGAGATCCTCCAACAGGGTTTCTTTCTTCCGGGACTTAACCACAATATCATCCACATAAGCATGAACGTTCCGCCCGATCTATTTGTGAAAGCAGCTTTGGACACAACGCTGGTAAGTCGCCTGTGCGCACTTCAGACCAAACGGCATGGTTGTATAACAGAAAGCCCCAAAAGGTGTGATGAAAGCCATCTTTTCATGGTCCTCCAGGTTCATTTTGATCTGATGATAACCAGAGTAAGCATCCAGGAAGCATAAACACTCGCAACCTGCTGTAGCGTCAATGATCTAGTCTATACGGGGCAAGGCAAAGGGGTCACTAGGATAAGCCTTATTCAGGTCTGTGTAATCAACACACATCCGCCAAGTCCCGTTTTTCTTCAGAACAAGCACTAGGTTGGCCAGCCATTTAGGATGGAAGACTTCAATGATGAACCCGACAGCTAGTAGCCGGGCCACTTCTTCACCAATTGCTTTCCGCCTTTCTTCATTAAAACGACGGAGATACTGGCGAACTGGCTTAAACTTGGGATCCACATTAAGGGAGTGCTCAGCGAGTTCTCTCGGTACACCTGGCATGTCAGACGGTTTCCACTCAAAGATGTCTCGGTTCTCACGGATGAACTCGATGAGCGCGCTTTCCTATTTAGGATCCATGTTTGCCCCTATGGTGAACTGCTCCGACGAATTGCCTGGGGTGAAATCGACTTGCTTTGTGTCTCTGGCTGACTTGAACTTGAGTAGAGGGTCTGACTCCATCGTGGGCTTCTTCAGGGAGGTCCTGTCAGACGGGTCAACATTGCCCTTATAATACCGCAACTCCTCTGCGGCGCAAGCCGTCTCGGCATATGCTGCGTCTCCTTCCTTGCACTCGAGCGCAATCTTCCGGTTGCCATCTACTGTGATGGTTCCCCTTGGTCCTGGCATCTTCATTTTCAGGTAGACGTAGCACGGCCGTGCCATGAACCGCGCATAAGCCGGCCGGCCGAATAAGGCGTGGTATGGGCTTTTAAGCTTAACCACCTCAAAGGACAGAAACTCAGAGAGCCAGTTATCCTCTGAGCCAAAGGCCACCTCTAGGGAGATCCGTCCCATGGGATAGGCTGACTTGCTAGGAACAATGCCGTGGAAGACTGTAGAGGATGGAGTCAACTGCTTATCAGACAGATTCATCCGCCTGAACGTGTCATAGTATAGAATATTGATGCTGCTGCCTCCGTCCATGAGCACCTTAGTCAGTGTATAACCGCCGACTTGTGGCGCAACCACCAAAGCCAAGTGGCCGGGGTGATCGAGGAGGACAGGATGATCCGCCCTGCTCTAGGTAACCGGTTGTTCAAACCAGTTGAGATAATAAGGAGTTGCCGGCTCGACCGTGTTGGCGGCTCGTTGCTGCACCTTCCGATCCCGTTTGCAGGTACTGGTTGTGAAAACATGATATTGTCCACTATTTAACTATTTCGGGTTACTCTGAAATCCTGTTGCACCAGCTTGGTGCTGATTTCCCTGGTTGTTTCGCGGATTGCCACCTCCAGCATTACTAGCCCCCTGAAACCCGCCGCCTTGGCCACTGTTCCCTTGGAAACCGGGTCCTGCGAAGGCCCCCTGCAAGCCGGCTCCTGAGAAGCCGGGTCCTTGGTGGGCGGGTTGTCCGCCATTGCCGCCCCCGTTATGATGATTCTGGAAGACCCGCTTGGCAAACTCTTGCATCACATAGCAATTTTCCCAGGAGTGACTGGATGGCTTACCATTGTAACTGTGTTTCGGACAAGGAGCCTTGAGAGCTTCCTCGTAAGTGAGAGGGCGATTACCAGTGGACTGCCTCCTAGAACCGTCGTTCTAACACTGACATTTGTTCTATGTGTTTGTGTTCTCCACTAGATCAGAGCTACCATCGTAACCCTTGCGTTTACCACCATTGGTGTTCTGACCGTTACTGTTGTTCTGCTGCTGACCCTTACCGCCAGCTTTCTTCCCCTTATCGGATTTCTCCTCGTCCGATAGCGGATCCTTGGTGTTATCTGACTCCGCATACCGGGTTAAGACATCCATGAGGTCACCCATGTCTTGGACCTTTCGCTTGAGTCGCCCTAGCTTCTGGACCAAGGGCTGAAACTTGCATGTTCATTCCAGAACGAGCACTGCTTGTGCAGCCGAGATACTGTCCGAGCTATGTATAACCTCCGCAACCCGGCGAGCCCAGTGATGCGTCGACTCATCCTCGCGCTGGACACAACGTTCAAGATCAACTATTGTGGTTGGCCTTTTACAGGTTCCCTGGAAGTTCTTGATGAAGCGCTCCTTCAGTTCTTGCCATGTGTTGATAGAATTCGCCGGTAGGTTTTTCATCCAGGTGCGTGCAGGGCCTTCCAACATCAGAGGCAAGTAACATGCACACACTGACTCACTTGCGCCCAACAAGTCCATTGCCAGCTCATAACTCTCGATCCACTCGGTGGGCTCCAGATTCGCCGTATAGTTAGGAACCTTGCGAGGCCCTTTGAAATCGGGGGGTATGCGCGCTTCTCGCAGCGCTGGTACCAAACAGGGAATTCCAATCATGAGGCTCGAAGAGCCCCCAAGTCGGCCATCTGTCTGGGTTGCTTCGGGCGGTTGATGCACTTCCGGCGGGTTGACATTTGGCGGCGGGTTGACTCGTGCCGGCGTGTTGACGTGCGCCGGCGGGTTGTGCCCTGCACGCGCGTTTTCTTCCTCCCACGCTCGTAGAACCCGAGCAGCGTCCACAATGTCTTGCGGGATCTTGGGTTGGTGCTGCCCCGCCAGCGGCTGGGCGGCTCTCCTGCGGTGTGCGCTGCTGGAGACCGCTGGCGACTCAGGGCGCTGACTCCTGGTGCGGCTCTGATGAGGGGTTGAGTGAAGACGGTGCTGGCTATGCGAGTAGTTGGCCTGCTGCACTACCGCTGTCTTGAGCATCACAATAGCGTTCCTAGCCTCTGTCTGAATTGGGCCATCCCCCTCAATCGGAATAGCCGCCAAGTTGTGGGTTGCTGCCAGCACGTTATCGATCGGGTTAGAGTAGTGTCCAATTGGGGTCTGGAACCAGCGAGACGGCGGCTGCTGTTGCTGGTCTGGCGTGTGATGCTGGGCCGGCTCCCGCTACTGAGTCGGCGGCTGCAAAGGCGGCTCCCCCATAGGGATGACTCCAGCCCCCGGGTTCGTCAGAGCCGGTGGTGTGGTGAACAATTGAGTCGGCTCGAGATTAGCCGGAAGCCGGCTCTGATGACGCCTCCTGTGGACGAGCTCTGACTCGGCATGTCGGCGGTTCAGGTAATGTGCCTCCTCATCCAGGCGCTGCCTCTCCTCGGCAATCCGGGCCTGTTCCTGTACCATGCGGGCATTCTCCGCATTGATGTCCTCTTGGATCTTGGCCATCTGCTCGCGACACTTCGTGATCTCCGTGTTGCACGCTGCTGCGTTCTCCGCAGTGACCTGCTCGGTCAACAAGGCTGCCAGCGTGGTCATCAAGTCCGCGAGCGCCTGAACCCCAGTTTTCTAAGAGCCTGTGGCTGATGCGCCGGCTCCCCCTGAGCCGGCAAGGATGTTGTTCTACCCGGCCGTTGGATTGGCCGGGTCACGCACCGGATATTCCCTACCCGCCATGTATACCGTCGCGAAGCGAGGCAGATCTGGGCTCTCTGGAAAGACGTCGTCCATGTGCCCGAGCCCTCCAGCATGCAGAGGAAGGATTGACTCGGTTTCGCCCGTCGAGGACTCGCCATCAGATTGGACGAGCGTATCATCCTCAGACGGGGAGTTCTCCGACAAGGCCATCCCTTGGGTGAAACCTACGAAGACATGGTTTCGGCCGGCTTGACGCGGGCCGGGTCTTGCCTGGTTCTGACCAGCGCGGCGCGCCGACTCGACGCCAGCGATATTCTCCAACCCGACGGCCGGCTCGCCGACCACGCCGATGAAGGTGTGAATCTTGCCGAAGGGGACCCGGTACCCGTACTCGATCGAGTCGGCGTCGGGGCCCCAGCATGAATCGTCGATGTAGAACTTCCCGCGGCGGCTCCTTGTCATCATGCCAACCGCATACTTCCCGAACCCTGGAAGAGATCCCGCTAAGAACTCAACTCCACCGTGCGTAGGCCCCACGGTGGGCGCCAACTGTCGTGGTTTTGACACGGCAGATGCCCTTGTGAAAGGACTTGGAGATGAGGCCATCGCACAAGTGTGGAAGCTTAACGTGGTTGATCGGGAACGAGAATACGCCGGGTTACCCAGGTTCGGCCCCTCACGGTGGAGGTAAAAGCCTACGTCCTGCTTGATTATATTGCTGTAGATCTCGATTACAAGGATGCGGATTCGCTAACCTAGCTTTCGAGGGGATTGCAACTTAGCCTTTTTCGTATAGGTGCTCCCCTTTATATATACAGGTGGAACCCTAGATTTACACGAGAGTCCGGGTCGTAATCTCAATCCGGCTCCTACCTTAAGTCTACTTGATCTCCAAGACGGCCTTCGCGCCACTCATCTTCCTCGTGAGCCAGCCCATTGCCTAAGCCGGCCTTTCCCGCTAGGCCTCCTCAAGCCGGCCCGCCAAGAGTCCTTTAGCCCTGCAGTGAGTTGACCTGCTGAGCCTGCTCTATGGCCGGGTTATCACCCTGCCGGGTCTATATACTGGTAAATATCCCCAATAGGATCTGACCCTTTTTCTTACCGCCAGGGCCCAAGGCGGTAGGGTAGAACAGGCTACCGTCGGAGGCCACGGCGGTAGCCCACTCATCCATGTCAGCCTTGGTAAATGGCTACCGTCTCCTGCCGTCCACCCTACCGCCAGGTGACTCGGCGGTAGGCTATGCAACCCTACTGCCAAAGGCCCTGGCGGTAGGTGCGAAACAGTTATAACCCCGCAGGGGCCGGGGCGTGGGGCCTACCCACGAACCCCAGCCTCCATCTTCTCCCCAGCCGCGTGGCGCCGCAAGAACCGAGAGCACAAGTCCTCATCCCCTCCACTCCCCCCTCCGATCTCCTTCGTTTCTCTACCGTTTTTGCGGATCGAGATGGCTCCGAAACGAGAAAAGTAAGCTCTCTCAATCCCTCCAATTCGTTTTAGTTAAAAAGCTTTCGATTCGATGCATTATTTGGCACAAGATGAACCCTATTTCATCTAGTAGATTTTGATTTTTGTTGTTTTTAGGTTTGTTTAGTTAGGAGTAATATGATGTTTGATGTGGTTGAATATGATAGGAGCCTATTTTATATAGTTGATGAACCCTAGTCATGTTCATGTTCATAATTTTTTTTAATTGTTCATTGATGTTTGATGATGTGGTTGAATATAATTGAATTCGATAGGACCCTATTTCAATGTACTAGATGAATCCTAGTTCATGTTTCTATATAGTATCAACATGAACCCTAGTTCATGTTATTTTTTTTGAATTATTTATTGATGTTTGATGTGG
Source organism: Elymus sibiricus (assembly GCA_039707655.1). Taxonomy (NCBI): domain Eukaryota; kingdom Viridiplantae; phylum Streptophyta; class Magnoliopsida; order Poales; family Poaceae; genus Elymus; species Elymus sibiricus. The sequence continues at coordinate 112,981,225 of CM077670.1, forward strand.
TTGAATATGATTGATGCGGTGATGTGGTTGAATATGATTGGTTAACTAGTATGAAGATGAACCTAGTTAATGTTTATAGTATTTTTTTTACAATTGTTGAATATGATATGATTGATGTTAGTTGAATGGTTGAATATGATTGGTTAATGTGATATGATGGATTGAAAGGATTGATTAACTAGTTTGAAGATGAACCCTAGTTCATGTTTATAATATTTTTTTACAATTGTTGAATATGATATGACTGATGTTAGTTGAATGGTTGAATATGATACATTTGATGATTATATGTTGATAACTAAATGTTGTTGTTTCAGGAGGGCCCCCCTTGGTCCGGCGGTCGGCACTAATTACACAATGCTTGACCTGGCATTCGATAATGGTCATCGCGCCCGTTACATCGAGAACGGAGTGGTAATAACAATGATCAACGTCTTGCATCAAAATTTTGGCTTTCCAAAAGTTAGTTACTAACTATTTTCGTGTACACATTGACAGATGCTTCCACCATTACGTATGAGGGGCCACACGAAGGTCGCTCAGATGCAGTATGACCACCGCTACGAGCAGTATTACAGGAGAGCCGGGCTGTTGGGTTTCATGCTCTAGTTCAAGCGTGTGCCGCCGACGCTTGTCCACACAGCTCTCACAGCGTTGGTGGACCGTTGGCGGCCCAAGACGCACTCTTTCCATCTCCCATGTGGTGAGATGATGGTGTCCCTCGAGGACTTCACCATGATCACGGCCCTACCGATCAATGGCCATGCTCTCATTGGGCGCGTGGAGAGGAAGAACTGGCCTTGATAACTACAGGTGTGAGTCATTGACCTTTGAGGTGGTGAAAATCAAGAGCCCTTATCACGCCTTGTTTGGGCTGCCGGCTTACGCTCGCTTTATGGCTCGACCCTGCTATGTCTACCTTAAGCTCAAGATGCCTGGACCAGAGGGAACTCTCACAGTTAATGGAAATCGACAGATCGCCCTTGAGTGCGAGGAAGGGGATGCAGCTTACGCTGAGACGGCTTGCGCTGCGGAAGAGTTGAAATTTTACACTGCAAATGTTGACCCGGCCGATATGACGCCCTTGAAGAAACCCACCGCAGAGTCTGACCCGCCACTCAAGTTTAAGTCGGCCGAGGACACCAAGCAGGTTGAGTTTGTCTCTGGTGACCCATCCAAAACATTCACTATTGGGACTGGTATGGATCCCAAATAGGAAAGCGCGCTCATCGAGTTCATCCGTGAGAATCGGGACATCTTCGCGTGGAAACCTTCTGACATGCCAGGTGTACCGAGAGAACTCGCTGAGCACCACCTTAATGTGGATCCGAAAATGAAGCATGTTCGACAATTCCTCCGTCGTTTTAACGAGGAGAGACGCAAGGTTATTGGGGAAGAAGTAGCCCGGCTCCTAGCTGCCAGGTTTATCGTTGAAGTTTTTCACCCTCATTGGTTGGCTAATCCAGTGCTTGTTCTGAAGAAAAATGGCACTTGGCGCATGTGTGTTGACTACACAGATCTCAACAAGGCTTGTCCCAAAGACCCGTTTGCCCTCCCTCGCATTGATCAGATCATTGATGCCACGACGGGTTGTGAGAGTTTGTGTTTCCTGGATGCTTACTCTGGCTATCATCAGATAAAAATGGCCGTCGAGGATCAGGAGAAGACGGCTTTCATCACACCCTTTGGGGCCTTCTGCTATGTCTCTATGCCTTTCGGGCTCAAAAGTGCAGGGGCGACTTACCAGCGCTGTGTCCAGAATTGCTTCCACAAACAGATTGGGCGCAACGTTCATGCTTATGTGGATGATATCGTGGTTAAGTTAGGAAAGAAGGAGACGTTGCTAGATGATCTCAAGGAAACTTTCGCTAATCTGCGGACTTACCAGATGAAGCTTAACCCGGATAAGTGTGTTTTTGGTGTTCCTGCAGGTAAATTGCTGGGTTTCCTAGTATCGGAGAGTGGCATTGAGGCCAACCCGGATAAAATCAAAGCCATCACCTCACTTGCGAAGCCAGAGAATATCAATGACGTTCAGCGCATGGCGGGTCGTATTCCAGCCCTAAGCCGGTTCGTAAGTCGCCTTAGTGAGAAGGCTATTCCCCTATACCAGATGCTGAAAAAGACTGATGACTTTGTCTGGAGTGATGCAGCTGATGCAGCTTTTGAAGCCCTCAAGAAGCAGCTGGCTGAGCCGCCTGTCCTCGCCGCTCCTATAGCTAAAGAGCCTATGCTCCTGTACATTGCTGCCAATAATAAAGCGGTAAGTGTTGCAGTTGTGGTCAAGAGGAAAGAGGCAGGGAAAGAATATCCAGTCCAGAGGCCAGTCTATTATGTCAGCGAAGTTTTGTCCGAGTCTAAGCAAAGGTACCCACATTGGCAAAAACTAGTGTTTGGTGTCTTCATGGCTAGTCGCAAGCTCCGACATTATTTTCTGGAGCACCCCATTACTGTGGTCAGTTCAGCACCCTTGGGAGATATTATCCAGAACAGGGAAGCCACAGGCCGGGTTGCCAAGTGGGCAATTGAGCTTGGCCCACATCATCTTAAATACGTGCCCCGCACGGCCATCAAGTCTCAAGCACTTGTTGATTTCATCAATGATTGGACCGAACTCCAAGCTCCGGAAGAGAAGCCTAATAACACATATTGGACTATACATTTTGATGGTTCCAGACAGCTAGAAGGCTCGGGGGCTGGAGTGGTCATAACTTCTCCTCGAGGTGATAAATTTTGTTATGTCCTGAGGATCATGTTTACCTGTACTAACAATGCAGCTGAATACGAGGCTCTCCTCCACGGTCTTCGGCTGGCCAAAGAGATGAATCTCAGCCGGGTCAGGTGTTTGGGCGACTCAGATCTAGTCGCACAACAAGTTTCCAGAACGTGGGATTCCAAAGACCCACTTATGGCGGCTTATCGGCAGGCGGTCACCACAGTGGCAGGACACTTTAAAGGGTATCAAGTTGATCACATTGATCGGTGGCTCAACGAGGCGGCTGATGCATTGTCGCGACTCAGCTCTCAACGTAAGCCGGTCCCTCCCAATGTTTTCCTTGATGTGCTACATCATCCTTCTGTCAAATTGCCTTCCGAGGAAGATCTCGCTATTCCTGACCCGGAGGCACTGTTGGTGGCGGCTCTTCATGCAATTCCGGACTGGACAGTTCCTTATCTGGATTATCTGACCTGAGGAGAGCTTCCTGCTGATGAACTCATGGCTCGTTAGATCGTCCGCCGCTCGAAGTCTATGACAATCTTCAATGGCGAGTTACACAGAAGAAGCATCACAGGGGTTTTTCAGCGTTGTGTCTCCCCTGACGAAGGGCGAGAAATTCTCAATGAGATTCATGCTGGTGATTGTGGTCATCATGCCGACTCAAGATCCTTGGTGGCAAAATATTTTCGGCATGGTTTTTACTGGCTTACAGCTCACGCAGATGCTGAGGATATCGTACAAAAGTGTGATGGTTGCATCCACGAAGGGTCCACGAAGAAGCAACCTTGTCTATTCCACCATGGCTTACGTCCACGAAGGACTAGCCTCACTCGGGGTAGATCTTCACGAAGTAGGCGATCTCCTTGCCCTTACAAACTCTTGGTTCAACTCCACATCAGGTTGGAGGCTCCTAAGTGACACCTAACCAATCTAGGAGACACCACTCTCCAAAAGGTAATAGACGGTGTGTTGTTGATGAACTCCTTGCTCTTGTGCTTCAAATGATAGTCTTCCCAGCACTCAAACAACTCCTCATAGATTTGGCTATGGTGGAAGAAGGATTTGAGTGGAAAGCAACTTGGGAAAGGCTAGAGATCAAGGTTCAAATGGTAGGAATGGAATATCTTGATCTCAACACATGAGTAGGTGGTTCTCTCTCAGAAAATGTATGGTGGAAGTGTAGGCACGTTCTGATGGCTCTCCTCACTGAGAAGGATGTGGTGGAGGGGTATATATAGCCTCCACACAAAATCCAACCGTTACACACTTTTGACCCAACTCAGTGGCACCGAAATTATCATCTCGGTAGCACCGAACTGTGTAAAAGATATGAACGTTAGGAATCTCGGTGGGACCAACACGGACAACTCAGATAGACCGAAGTGCAATGGCTTAGGGCAATCCTCATCTTGGTGGCACCGCTTGCATCAACTCGGTTGGACCGAAGTGAAGCAATAAGGCAACAGAGACTTGGCAAGCCATCTCGGTGAGACCGATTTGCAAACTCAGTGAGACCGAAGTAAATGCAAACGATTACAGAGAGTTGGCAAGGCCATCTCGGTGGGGCCGAGATCCATTTCGGTGGATCCGATTTGTTAGGGTTTTGGCAGTGGCTAAGTCTTGGATGAACTCGGTGGGGCCGGATTGAAAATATCGGTGGGGCCGAGTTGGAATGTAGGTTTAGGACATATTTGGGTAGAGAAAGTGATTGAGGGTTTAGGAATACTGTCACTAAGCACTTGAGCAAAAGGACCATTAAGCAACACCTCATCCCCTTTTAATAGTATTGGCTTTCCTATGGACTCAATGTGATCTTGGATCACTAAACCAAAAATGTAGAGTCTTGTTCTTTTGCCAATCCTTGTCCTTAGCATTTTGAGGGGTCCACGTCTCTAGTCCATGCCATGCCAATCATTGAACATCCTGAAATCTTAATCTTGAATGGACATTACACTACTAGAAAAAACCCTGTTAGTGGCGCACCTATTTTGGCTATTAATGGCGCACTATAGGTGCGCCACTATTAACACGCCACTAGTAATAAATAGTAATGGCGCACCTCTGGTGCGCCATTACTATTCCAAATACTAGTGGCGCACCATGTGGTGCGCCATTACTATTGCTATAGGTGCGCCACTACTATTGCTACAGGTGCGCCACTACTATTGCTACAGGTGCGCCACTACTAACCCTTAGGTGCTCCACTGGTATTCCGTCCAGGTGCGCCACTAATAGCCTTATAGGTGCGCCACTAGTAATAAAGGAAGGTGCGCCACTAATAAGGGCTAAAATGCGCCACTAGTAATGTATTTGGAAAACAAAAAAAAAATACAAATTTACAGAAAACAACCTATAAACATAATTTGTTCGAATCAACAAGTCACACAATCAAAAAATATATATATATATTTTTCATCCATACATACAAATTCATACATTTAATAAACATAATTTGTTCGAATCAACAAGTCACACAATCAAAATACATACACCGCTACTAGTAGTCAATGGCATCAAGTAATGACATGTTACATCAGCATTCTCATGATTTACAAAGAGAGAGAGAAGCAGGTTCGAGGGGAGAAGAGAGCAACATCAGTTGTTTGAGGAAATCTGCAAAAGAAACAAATGACCAGATGATGATTAAATTAAATGAATGTTTAAAAACACTCCAGGTAGCTGGTACTGCACAAGATGATTGCATTTGCATAGATGATGGAAACTGAGAAATTGGCAAGCTACACTAAATGAACAAGCTACACTAAAATTAGTTGCTAGATGTACAATCTACACTAAATGAAAAAATTACTAATGAAGTAGATGTGCTACTGTATATAAAGAGCAAGATACTTGTGCGTGTATATTTCTAGACATTGGCAAGATACTTGAAACTACCAAGCAACCAGGACATGCCAAGCTAATTTTGCAAAACTGAAAAACTAGAGTACTTAAAACTATGGAAAATCATGCTCAACTTGAAACTTGAAGTTCAGAAGTTTTTAACTAGAGAAAACTGAGGAAACTAAAACAACTCAAATCCGTTGAGATGTCTATCTGTGTGACTCGGTGGATTAATATGTTAAACTAAATGGGTTGTCGCGTGACAGATTTTGTGCACATAGTAGAAGGGGTCTGGTGATGAGAAGACTTGTGAAACCATTTAGAAGTGGGATCATTAACAGATCAAGAACTCACCAAGGAGTAGTTGTCCTCCCCTGGCGACCGATCGATATAAGCACTCCACTGGCGATCTTCCAACACTGGATACTTGTAGCATATTTCAGTGCATTTACCTATGCCTGGGGATTTTACAGTGTGAGTTAGCTTGCACATTGACAGGGTGTACAAATTAAAAGATGACAATATGCTATTTAATAGTCACCCAAGAACACAACAATCTGCTATCTTACAGTTACCCACAATAATTTTTTTGCATATGCAAGTAATGAAGATGACCTTACTGCAAGAAAAATCCGAGGAATTCCATTTTATGCATACAATTCCTTGAACGAAAATTATTCATGTTAGCCCATGCCCCTCTTTATTTTTGCAAACCATGTGCGTGCAGTGAGCTGAACTTATTAGCAGGCTGATTCATCCAAGAAAACAGCCGATTAATTTCCTCACCAAAACAGAGGAACATAAAGTACTACTTCGTATTACTTTGATTACTTTTAGTGGAAATTGATTCCGGTGACCAATTTGTACCGCAATCGCTCCTAAGCAGCTAAATTTCTACTGCAAAAGCGACAAAGCTGGTAGATCACATCATCATATGGCAAATTCCAAGCGATCACTTGCTTTTATTCAGCTAAAATTTTGGTGCACCTCTGAAGCTGCAAAGACAGTGGATCACACCAACATATGGCAATTTCATTTCCCTATTGGTAAAACCTAATGCTATAGTTACTGCCAGAGAGCCCCAGGCAGTAAAAATTGAGATTTGATCATGTGATTTCGACTGCGCTTTGTTGATCTGACACCACCAACTAATAAATTGCGGATTCAAATTACCTACTTAGTGTGCCTCAAGCTCAGCTAGCCGTGACAAGTTAGAGAAGCTTAACCCTTTTTTATCTCATTCATAACAAGTCATGGTGCAAATTGTTGCTTCGGTCACTTCCAAGAAACTACGCACGAGTACGGTGACCAATTTGTACTTCAATTGTTCTAATTCAGCTAAAATCCTAGTGTACTGAAGCTGGAGGCACTGGATCACACCATCATATCGGCACCTGCACCGAATTACCAGCAGGTGCTCGGCGAATCTACACCACAACTGAACAAAGCTAGTACTGTAGGTTTTTTGCTTGAACCAAAAAAATCGAACAGCCCTGTATGCTGGGATGCTCTAGTTTTGTTCTCATTTCACAAAAGTATTGCAAGCAAACCTCCTAATATGAAGGGCATAGACAATGGTAAAGTATCATGATGTTTGGTCTACTTTGAAAGTGAAACAATTTACAAATCTTTTGTGCATCTAAACATGTTGCCAATTTACATTCTGAAGCCAAAATCATACTTCTCAAAATGGGTGTTGTTTGTCGCATTGACCAGATTCAAAGCTACCAGACATTACGAAGAGTTAAGAGTTCATTCTGATGTAAAGGAAAATGATTTATACATTATAACATCAAATTCAAAAAATTATCATATAAAATAAAATTAGTTGTGCTAGTTCGTAACCCTCTTTTCAGAATATCAGACTCATAATCCATGGTGATGGCAAAGTATTATAGTCACAACACAAATCCTTGCATGCCATCATAAGAACACAGACCACACAATGCTAATTTTTTTTAAAAAAAAACGATTATTAGGGGCAAAATCAAAGCGTTTTGCCATGGCTCAGCGCCTATGCGTCGCTTAAAAACGCTTTCTGGCACACTGTCCAAAAAACAACAAAGTTTGCTACATTATTGACAAGTTTCCTACACACACACATTTCTGTTAGCTTGGCTTAAGCTTAAATTGACATGTTACAACTAAACGGTGTTATGTTAGCATCTCTTAATTAACTTGGTGAGTATGCTGCTCATATTATCTTTGGCAGTTTACGGAGACAGGCAAATATCTTGTTAATTTGGTTGGCGCAACAGGTTTGCTTGTGGATTTACCTATTTATTTATTTATTTATTTATTTATTTATATGATGGTAGTAAAATAGAGATTTGGTGGCTTAAGCTTACATTGACAGACAGGTTACAAGCATCTGATAATTAATTTGCTACGTACGTAGGTGTTTATTCAAGTAAGTAGGTAGTAAATAATGAATGAATTAATTATTCCTAGAGGTAGTAGGGCGGAGAGAAAGCAAAGCAAAGTAGATGGGGCTTGCCTTCGGAGGGGTGCTCGAATCCGCAGTCCTGGATGGCCCGGAGCAGCTCGGGCTGGAGGAGGAAGTCACGGAATCCGGAGCTGTGGATGCCGACGTAGCCCTTCTTGGCGGCTGCGGCGTCGGCGTCGGGCTTGGCGGCGGAGGCGTCGAGCGCCTTGTCGTCGTCCTCCTCGTAGTCGAGCAGCTCCTCCTCGTACAAGTCGTTCTCCTTGGCCTCTCCCATCCTGCAAGAAAACCAAAGCTAGCCCGTGTTAGTTCGATTCGATTCGATTCAACAAACAAACAAACCCTAGAAACCAACCAACCAACCAACCAGATCTCGCCCAACTCACATGGATGGATGGATCCGGTAGGGGGAGAGGGGCGAGCTGCAGGGGAGGGGACGGGAGGATAGATACCGGCTGCCGGAGGAGGAAGCCGTCGCATCTGCCGATGAGGACGGGAGCGTGGGGGCGCAGTCGCAGGCGAGGAGCTCGACGCCGGAGGCCACGGCGAAGCAGAGGACGCATCCATGGGCGTGCTAGTGCCGCCATAGATACATGGATCTCGCGGGATCCTGAGGCCTCGTGCGCGCAGACAATGACGGCGACATTGGTGAGGCGCCGGATCCAGTCGTGGGGAGCAGCAGAGGAGACGACGGAGAGGCGGCGATGGCGTCGAGGTCGGCGGTCAGCGCGCAGGACTGGATGGCGGCGGCTGTGGCGAGCGCGAGGAGGCGGAGCGAGTGGCGGCGGAGCGGCGTCTTGTCGGTGGGCCGCGCGTCAGAGACGACAGAGAGGCAGCGATGGCGTCGAGCTCGGCCGCCACCATGGCCTCCGTGTCGCGGTCGGAGAGCCGGAGGAGGCAGCGGTGGGAGAGGACTAGGGCGCGCGGCGGGGGAGAGGACCAGTGGGCGGGGGGAGATCTCGGGCGGGGGAGAGGACCAGGGCGGGGGAGATTTCGCGCGGTGGGAGAGGAACTAGGGAGTGGTGGAGGGGAAAAGAAAAGAAAAAGGCGGGCCGGTCGGTGCAGCACGTAGCAATGGCGCACCCAGGGGTGGTGCGCCATTGCTATGTGCCATAGCAATGGCGCACCAGGGGGTGGTGCGCCATTGCTATGTGCTGCCAAAAATGCCCACCTCCCCTGGCTTACCAATGGCGCACCTTTGCCAGGTGCGCCATTGCTACCTAAAATAGCAATGGCGCACCTGGCAAAGGTGCGCCATTGGTAAGCCTGGGGAAGGGGGTGGACCCGGGGAAAAAATAGCAATGGCGCATTGGACTAAAGGTGCGCCACTACTAAAAAAATAACAATGGCGCACCTGCTTCTGGTGCGCCACTGCTATATAGCAGTGGCGCACCACCACCATGGTGCGCCACTAATAGGGATATTGTCTATAGCCATTTTTCTAGTAGTGTTAGTTCAATGAGATATATGTTGTTATGAATTACCAAAACCACCAAGGGAGCAAATGTGCTTTGAATCTCCCCCTTTTTGGTAATTGATGACAACATATAGATCAAAGCTTCGACAAATGATTAAATGAATGAAATACATCGTCGCTTTGAGAAGTATGTGATAAGCAAGAGCTCCCCCTAAATTTGTGCATTATTAAGAATTTGCGTTTGAATGCAAATGCACAATCGATTAGGCTCATGGGTTACTCTTCCATGTCACATACATCTTGGTGGAGCGCACAAAATGATAAGATTGGAATAATAGGCACGCATCACCAGCACAAATGAATGATCATACAAGATAATGATAAAGATAAACATAGAACATCACAATAAGCATAATATGATCAATCAACATGTATCTCACAAGCATAAATGACAGAATATCACATAGACACTGTAGCAAGCACACATAAAACAGAGTAGCATCAAACAAATAAGTAGCACAAGAAACTCTCGAAGCAAATCAAAAGCAAGAAACTCTCTCTCTCGAAGCCTATGATCTATACAGATTCTCCCCCTTTGGCAACAAGTACCAAAAAGTTCAAATGAGTATAGCACTAATCGACTCTCTAGGTACGGTCCTCCGAAGCTCCTGAAGGCGATCTCCTGCTGGCAGCTCCGGTGTGCGTAGATGGCGTTGAGATGACAGCATCCGCGAAGGCTTCTGACGATGTCTGTTGAGCTGGTGGAGTTGAGACCTATGGTGGCACTGCGGCAGTAGCGGCTGGTGCAGATACTGTGGTCCGGGGATCCACAACTGGTATTGCAGCAGATCTAGCTGCCCTAGGCACTGACTGGAATCTCTCTGTGGTTAGTCCATCATCTCCACTGTCATCTGATCTGGCTAGCTTGACAACATCAACATCAGCTTGCAGCTGTTCCGCTGAAGTCTGAATTTCTGTCACTTTGACATCCAAATCATGAAATTTTGTCTCAATGATCCACTCAAAACTAGTCTGGGTCTGGGTGAGTGTAACACCCTGGATTTTGTCCTTTTCTTTTCTTTGGATTTTATTTGGATTTATTGAATATTTGGATTTGCATTTGAGGTTTTCTGTCATCTCTTTTGGACTTACCACTTGGATTTATTTTTGATTTTCTTCCAAGTGGGTTCTTCCATTCTTAAACCCTCCCTAGACCTCATCCCTCCCATAATATTGCCATTGGGTATTTTTATTTAATGGCATTATATGCTTTTTCTCTCTGAAAATGCCTATTTTCCCACAGAGCTATGAAGCAACCCCTATTTTTATTGCCCTAAAAATCCCAAGAAAATTCCCAAATATTCTTTGGGTCATGCCCCACCTTCCTATGCAAAAATATCCCATGGTCATTTGGAAAATTTCAGCCCAGGAAAATATTTTTGCTTCTGGACAGAAAAGTCACTTTGTGAAGCAACTATATTATTCCTTGATCCTTTTTAGCTGAAATTTTTACCACTTAATGACCTTCCTAAGTAATGCTTAAATGCCTAAAACCATCCCCAAAATCTCAGCCATTTGTCCTCAGTGCTTGGAGCAAGTTTCTGTCCAGAAACTTTAGCTCTAGCTCTTGTCACCTCCAATGCACCACTTGGCAAGCCCAGAGTGTTTTTAGGCACCGCGTTGAAGAGACTTCACGTTGGACATGGTGTGGCAGCGCCGAAAGCCACCCCCGTGCCAGTGCACGCGGTGACCGCGTGCGGGCAGGGTGCAGCGCACGCGCTCTGTGCGCTCTGCCCGTCGGGTCCGATCGGCCGCCGTCCAACCACCCTCCCCGCGACACCTCTCCGTGTCTCAGCGCCGCAACCAATCCCCGTGCACCACCCAGCCCTCTCCCTGTTCTTCCACGATGCCGGAATGCAGCTCGCCGGAAGAGGCCGAGAGCTAGCGGCGGGAACAGTGAGCTCGCGTGCCCGTTTTTCGCGCGTAGTGCATGCCACTGTGGCCGCACGCGTGCACCGCGTCGCCCTGTGCTCCTCTGCTTCACCCCGCGCCATTGCCCGAGTCCTCACCGCCCCTAGATCGCCCTGCCACTCCACTCCGGCGGAGCCCGAGCCCTGTCTCGCCTCCTCCTATAAATAGAGCCCCTCCCCGACCGTTCTAGCCATCCCAAACCTCCTCTCCACTCTCAAATCGATCACTAGTAGCTGGTGGCAACGCCGGGAAGGCCTCTGGCCTTCAAATCTCGCCGGCGACCGCCGCGGATCCCTCTCCTCCATTCACTCATCCGAGTCCACCTCAGCTCCAACCACTGCCACCAACGAGACCGTAGCAACCTCCTGAGCACGACGGTAGCAAGAACTCACCGGATTGTCGCCGGAAACGGCGACTCCGATCAGCTCCGCCGTCGCCGTCTCTGGAGAAGATCGCCGTGACGCCGTCCGACCTCCTTAGCTCGAGTTTCGGGTACGTGTGTGACCGTCTCGCCGAGCTAAACCCTTTCCCCTCCTCTCCGGTGATCGCCGACGTCTCCTTGCCGGAGAAACGCCGACGACAGCGCCGCCGCCCTCTGTTTCTCTCTCTCTATTTAATCCTGACATCGGGCCCCACCTGTCATTCTCTCTCTCGCTCCCGAACCGGTACGTAAGTGGAGGCGTATTCTCAGAATACGCCTTCGACGTGGCCGCTCGGTTAAATTCTTTTAAATGGAAATTTTGACCAGATTGTAATCCAACTTTGAACTGCAATAACTTTTAATCTATAAGTCCAAATGATTTGATTCTTTTTGCTACTGGTTTATAAAATTCCAAATTTTCTGTATGCCAAATTTCAGAATTTTTATTGCTGTTGAGAATTTCTGGTGCAATAAACAGTAGTATGTGACATTTTCTTTTTGCTTTTAATTTAATTCCAGAAGAACCTAATTGTGTTGAAGAAGGCCAGGAGTACTGTGACACTCCTCTGAACCAAGGCAAGCCACAACATTCATATGCAAGGATGGCATTGCAATAACCTTGGTTTAATTGAATTAAATTCATCATATATTCACTATTTAAAATAACTTGCTACATAGACCTTTTTGCATAGACTTTAATCTTGTCATTTTGTTAATATGCAGTAAGGTACATGTTTTATTGATAGTGTGCAGTAGGAATCATGTCATATGCTCATATGGTAGTATGATGCATTCACATTTCATGACCGTGACCCGTGCATCCATTCATTCACTATGACTCGAATCATTTTCTTTCAAGTTAAAATTGATAATAATTCAACTTGAACATGCTGTTGATCGAGTCATGCTGCCACCGAATCGAGCTCACCAGTGCAACCACACTTGCCTGGATGGGGAGGCCCTAATGCGGTCTATTGTCATGCCTCTCGCCGGTGCCTCCTACGAGGGAAGGTTGTGCTCTGGCGCTACCCTGGCCCGGTAGGCAGTCACAACCTTGAGGACCCAAGTTTTGATGGTACCGAGGTCCCCATTTGGGACAATGTTATTGTTTGACCACGACGGTGCAGCCACAGAGGTGGCGGATGTCACATGTTGACATCAGGGTCACCCAGGACATAGCCCAAAGGGGAGTTTGTCGGAGTGGCCAGGAGAGTGTCATGCAATAGATTAGTTTTGTCGGAATGTCGTTGGTCCACCCGAATGGGAGCACGAGGCCATGATTTCCGTGGTGTGGGTACAGTGTACTAACCTCTGCAGAGTGTATAATCTATCGATAGCCGCGTCCTCGGATATGGACACAGTTCGTAGTAGGTCACACCGTGGGTCGACAGATATAATTAACTTGCACACTAAGATTCACAAGATGGCACATGCAAACCTGGTGATCGAGGATCACTATGCAAGGTATGAATGTGATCAAGTGAGGATCACGTTGGTAAGTTGTGAACGGTGGTTACGCGGTAACCCCGAAATGGTAAGTTGGTCCCGAGGACCATGGCAATATTTCACGCACATCTCATGTTGAGTAGCATCATGCTCATGCATTAAATCTGTTAAATGCCTTGTTATTGTTTGTCGCACTTGTTTTGTTTGCTGTGAGCTTGCGAGTACATTCAAAGTACTCACCTGGCTTATCATGCCAAATGCAGGAGAAGCCGTGCAAGGAGTTGACGTTGAGCAGTTTGTCGCGATCTAGGCCGCGTCCAGTAGTGTCCCTGTGGAATGGAGTTCCGCTACCTCATCGTTCCGCTGTCGCGTAGTAGTTCCCTTATCATCGAGGCCCCTGCCATGTCTACTAAATAATGTACATAAGTGCAGCCGCACCGTGTGTGCCGCTTGGCCTCACTCATCATGTAAGATGTAAACCTATGTTTCCGCTAAGAGATCAATAAAGCGGTTGTTTTCTTTACCAAGTTGTTGTGTATTGCCAGAAGACTTGATCTCTGGGCTGGCAATGCAAGGTAAACCGGTTGCTCTGAGCCGGGGTGCCACAACACTTGGTATCAGAGCCGCGCTGACTGTAGGACGCCCTAGACAGCCGACGCGTTAGAAAACGGTAGTTTTAGCCCCTGTAGTGATTTGAGGTTGATTGTGCACTTGGGTGTTGCATCGCATGCATATAGTTTGCATTTTATGCTGACCAGCTAATGTTGTGAGTGTAGATGGCACCAGTCCCTTATCCGTACCAGCCTGAGCCAGCACCTTCCACCTTCCCGCATCTGCTTACCAACGTGTGGCGCCGACTCTACCCCGATGGCGATGACCCCATATACCAGGTGTACCGAGAGCAGCTTGCTGACGGCGTTTACGAGTATCACGCAGAGGTCATCATGCACAACAGTACCGTGGTGGGCACGTACACTCGCTCCACCAAGAGCGGGATGGCTTCTACACCCGACCAGGCGGTCCAGTTTGCAGCATTCGAGGCTCTTACTGACTTGCGCTATAACGAGGTTCAGATGCAGACTCACCCAGGTTTCTACTTCTATCCGTCCCTGTACGAGTCAGGACAGATCCGCTTCCCTTACATTAATCCGGAGTGCGACCGGTCAGCCAGTCACCTGTCTCGCTACATAACAGCGGGATACTTTCTGATCACCAGTCTAGCCCAGGAGCTGACCCGCGTGCGAGGTGAGCTAGCTGCCGCTCGATCTGCATTCGCTCCACCTCTGCTTATCCACACATCACTTGTTCCCCCAGCTACATTACCCCCATCCACACCAGTGATCCCCACACCCTCCCAGAGTAGTTCAGGCACTTCGGTAGTGACTCCCCATGAGTCCCCACCCCAGTGGGCTATGCTTCTTGCTACCCCAGCCGCTCCGATGCTGAGGAGTCACCCTGCTCCAGACCCTGAGGGAGAGCCTTCCCGTCAGCGTCGTCGTGTTTCCTTTGCTCCGGATGTATCCGTTATCAGTTCCGGTTCGGAATCTGACACCGAGGAGACACCAGCAGGACCGTCAGTGTGCCAGTGCGATCCCGGTCGTCCCATGTAGACGAGGATGATGTGGTGTTTGGTTGTTTGCATGTAGTGGTACTATCCATGGTGTTACCTTGCTATGTATGCTAGATGGTGTATTGTATAATTATGTTGCTTTCTGTTTTTCGCTTTGGCTTTTCTCGATTTCTTTTTCGGGTTTGTTGCTTCACCTCCCTATTTTTACTTGTTTTCCCCTAATGGATGTTGCTCATCTCGATGCTTCGTATTGGGAAACATATATAGGATGACAAGGTGTGGCAGTAACTGTCATGGTGGCGACGACACTCCAGTTCGTCGATCCGCCAGGCAAGCAGGACATTCTCCGGAACCATATCAGCCACCACCTCCTCCACCTCAAGCACCCACGACAGAGCAGATTATGCGAATGTTTGAGGAAAAGAGAAACCAAGATCTGATGGAATTCTTGAGGAGCATGCAGACTGTGGTTGGGCAGAATAATCACAATGGTAATCACTCCAAGCTGTCAGACTTTCAGAGGACCAAACCGCCGAGTTTCAGTCAAGCAGTAGACCCGATGGAAGCCGATGATTGGTTGAGGACTATTGAGAAGAAGTTGGAAATTGCTCGCACAGAAGATGCTGACAAGGTGCCCTTCGCCACTCATTATCTTGAAGGACCAGCTGCTATATGGTGGGACAATGCCAAAGAGATGTGGCCCGTTGAAGACGAGATTACTTGGGAAAAATTCAAAGACAAATTCCGCAAGTACCATATTCCTGCCGGCATCATGAAGGTCAAGCAGCGAGAATTTCTCACTCTTACCCAAGGGACCTCGACTGTAAGTGAATATTTAAACAAGTTCAATCATTTGGCTCGTTACTCCACTCATGACGTGGCCACTGAAGAACGGAAGATAGATCGGTTTCTCGGAGGGCTCAATCTTACCCTCCGATGTGCACTCAGCATGCTGGATTTCCCCGACTTCCAAACTTTGGTAAACAAGGCACTCATTGCCGAAAGGGAACGCAAAATGGTTAATGATCATAAGACTGCCTTTGAAGACCGCAAACGCAAGTTTGAACCCAAGAAGGAAGGGCAAGTTTTTCAGAAGGTTCGTACTTGGCAGCAACCTCAGTTCGAGTTCAAGCCGACCTGGCAGCAAGGGAACATCAAGAATGAAAGTCAGATCAAGACTGTGGTCACCAAGCCAAATAAGGAAGACTGTCAGCGTAACAATGCCTGTTTCACCTGCGGACAGACTGGGCATTACGCTAGGCAGTGCCCCAAGAACGGCAAGGCACAAGACAACCTGAAGCCTCAGGTCAATTATGTGGGACAATTCCCCAAACGGAGGTACATTCAAGGGCAAGTTCATCATATCTCCGCTGAAGAAGCCGCCGAAGTCCCCGAGGTGGTCATTGGTATGTTTCCTGTTAATGACATACCTGCAACAATTTTATTCGATTCCGGGGCTTCCCATTCTTTAATTTCGCGGAGTTTTGTTGCCCAATATCGTCTTCCCTATACTCTTTTGGACAAAACTATGGTGGTACAGTCCCCCGGATCCAGGCTCAAGACAAATATTGTATGCCGAGGGTTGACAATATCAATCTATGGAGTCATCTTCCCCGCATCACTGGTGTCCATTGAGTCTCCCACCTTGGATATTATTTTGGGGATGGATTGGCTGACAAGACACCAGGTCTGCATCAATTGCGCAATAAGAGAGGTCACGCTAATAAATCCCTCGGGCCAGTCCGCTCGATTCTATGCTGGTCGAGCCATACCAAAGAAAGGGATGGTTTATGCTGCCATTGCAACCGAAATGAATCTAGTCCCAGTGGTCTGTGAGTTCCTAGATGTGTTTCCAGATGAATTACCAGGCATGCCACCTGATCGAGAGCTTGAATTTTCCATTGAGCTGGTGCCCAGAACAACACCAATTTATAAGAAATACTATCGAATGCCTTCGTCGGAACTAGTGGAGTTGAAGAAGCAATTGGATGAGATGCTCCAAAAAGGATATATTCGCCCCAGTTCATCTCCTTGGGGTGCACCTGCAATATTCATGGGCAAGAAAGACGGCAGTCTTCGGATGTGTGTTGACTACCATGCTCTCAATGATGTCGCAATCAAGAATAAATACCCGCTGCCCAGGATTGATGACTTGTTCGATCAACTCAGCGGAGCTCAAGTGTTCTCCAAGATTGACTTGCGCACCGGGTATCACCAGCTGAAAATCAGAAAAGAAGATATCCCTAAGACAGCATTCACCACAAGATACGGGCTGTACGAGTATACGGTCATGTAATTTGGACTGACCAACGCTCCTGCATTCTTCATGCACATGATGAACAAGGTGTTCATGGAATTCTTGGACAAGTTTGTAGTGGTGTTCATAGATGACATCCTCATATATTCCAAAAGTGAAGATGAGCACAAGCAACATCTCCGAGCAGTGTTGGAAAGATTACGCGCTCATCAACTCTATGCCAAGTTCAGCAAATGCGAATTTTGGCTAAAAGAAGTGGGATTCCTTGGGCATACTCTTTCCGCTCAAGGAGTGGCCGTGGACCAAAGCAAAGTCACCGAAGTTTTGAAATGGAAAACACCTGTTTCAGTAACAGAAATCATTAGTTTCTTGGGTCTAGTAGGCTATTACCGTTGTTTCATTGAAGGCTTCTCAAAGATTGCCAAGCCAATGACTGAACTGCTTAAGAAGAATCAGAAGTTTATATGGACCGAAGCATGTGAGAACAGTTTCAATGAGCTCAAGACCCGTTTGACTACCGCTCCAGTGTTGACTCTACCAGACATCTACCGGAGCTTCGACATCTATTGCGACGCATCCAGGCGTGGCATTGGGTGTGTACTTATGCAAGATGGAAAGGTCGTGGCCTATGCATCAAGGCAGCTCCGACCCCATGAGGAGAATTATCCTATCCATGACTTAGAGATGGCAGCTGTGGTTCACGCCCTAAAAATTTGGAGGCATTACATCATTGGAAAGCGATGCCAAATCTACACCGACCACAAGAGCCTTAAATATATATTCACTCAACCGGACTTGAACCTCCGACAGAGAAGATGGCTTGAGTTGGTCAAAGACTATGACCTGGGTATCAACTACCACCCAGGAAAAGCAAATGTGGTCGCCGATGCCCTCAGTCGCAAACCGACTACCGCAAACTCATTAATTGAGCGTTTGCACCCAGCACTTCAAGAAGAAATAGCTCAGCTCAATATGAACTTGTGTGATGCAATCTGCTCGGTTACTTTGGAAGTAACCCCTACTCTGGAAGACAAAATCCGGAAGGCTCAACCTGGTGACCCTATGTTACTAAAGAGGATGGCTCAAGTATGAGAAGAAAAAACGCTAGATTTCAACATTGATGACAAAGGTACACTTCGATTTCGTGATCGAGTCTGTGTACCGGACCTCAAGGACCTAAAGCAGCAGATTCTGAAGGAAGCTCACGAGTCCGCATACTCTATTCATCCTGGGGGCACCAAAATGTATCAAGACTTAAAGCAAACATTCTGGTGGGAAGGTATGAAGAAAGACATCGCTTATTACATCGCCTGTTGTGATATATGCAACAAGGTAAAGGCTGAACACCAGAAACTAGCCGGTCTACTTCAACCCTTACCCGTTCCACAATGGAAGTGGGATGATATCTGCATGGACTTTATCGTGGGATTACCAAGGACACCACGAGGAAACAATGCCATATGGGTCATGGTCTACATGCTTACCAAGGTGGCCCACTTTATTCCAATCAGGACCACCTACCGTGCAGACCAACTTGCTCAACTCTATGTATTCAGGATTGTCAGTCTGCATGGGGTACCCAGGACTATCACTTCAGACCGAGGATCTTTGTTTACCTCGGCATTCTGGCTACGTCTACACCAAGCCTTGGGAACCGCCTTGAAGCACAGCACCGCTTATCACCCGCAGACAGATGGACAGACAGAGCGAGTAAATCAAATCTTGGAAGATATGCTTCGAGCATGCGCTCTCGCACAAGGACCCAAATGGGAAGACAGCCTGCCGTACGCTGAGTTCTCCTACAACAACGGATATCAGACTAGCCTCAAGATGTCACCTTTTGAGGCCCTATATGGACGTAAGTGTCGTACCCCGCTGAACTGGTCACAGACAGGAGACAGTCGAATCTTCGGGACCGATTTGATGATGGAAGCAGAAAAGCAAGTAAAGGAAATTTGAGACCGACTGCAAGTGGCAAAATCTCGTCAGAAAAGCTACTATGACTCAAAGCATCGGCATATCAGCTTCGAACCAGGTGAATATGCATACCTCCGAGTTACCCCCATGAAGGGAGTTAAGAGGTTTCACACCCGAGGAAAGCTCGCACCAAGATACATAGGTCCGTTTCCAGTTATGACCCGAGTTGGTAAAGTGGCTTACCAATTAGAGTTGCCTCCCGAGCTATCCGAGGTTCATGATGTGTTTCACGTATCTCAGCTACGGAAATGCATCGCACCACCCGCACAACAGGCAGATATGACGGAACTAGAGCTTGCCAAAGATTTAACATACGAAGAGAAACCCTTGAGAATCCTAGAAGAAATGGACAGAGTCACCCGCAGCAAGACTATAAAATTTTACAAAGTCCAATGGGAGCACCACACCGAGGACGAGGCCACCTGGGAAAGAGCGGATTTCTAAAGGACTGCATACCCATATTTGTTTCCTGAGCAACCGAATCTCGAGGGCGAGATTCATCCTAAGGGGGGGAGGTTTGTAACACCGTGGATTTTGTCTTTTTCTTTTATTTGGATTTTATTTGGATTTATTGAATATTTGGGTTTGCATTTGAGGTTTTCTGTCATCTCTTTTGGACTCACCACTTGGATTTATTTTTGATTTTCTTCCAAGTGGGTTCTTCCATTCTTAAACCCTCCCTAGACCTCATCCCTCCCATAATATTGCCATTGGGTATTTTTATTTAATGGCATTATATGCTTTTTCTCTCTGAAAATGCCTATTTTCCCACAGAGCTATGAAGAAACCCCTATTTTTATTGCCCTAAAAATCCCAAGAAAATTCCCAAATATTCTTTGGGTCATGCCCAACCTTCCTATGCAAAAATATCCCATGGTCATTTGAAAAATTTCAGCCCAGGAAAATATTTTTACTTCTGGACAGAAAAGTCACTTTGTGAAGCAACTATATTATTCCTTGATCCTTTTTAGCTGAAATTTTTACCACTTAATGACCTTCCTAAGTAATGCTTAAATGCCTAAAACCAGCCCCAGAATCTCAGCCATTTGTCCTTAGTGCTTGGAGCAAGTTTCTGTCCAGAAACTTTAGCTCTAGCTCTTGTCACCTCCAATGCACCACTTGGCAAGCCCAGAGTGTTTTTAGGCACCGCGTTGAAGAGACTTCACGTTGGACATGGTGTGGCAGCGCCGAAAGCCACCCCCGTGCCAGTGCACGCGGTGACCGCGTGCGGGCAGGGTGCAGCGCACGCGCTCTGTGCGCTCTGCCCGTCGGGTCCGATCGGCCGCCGTCCAACCGCCCTCCCCGCGACACCTCTCCGTGTCTCAGCGCCGCAGCCAATCCCCGTGCACCACCCAGCCCTCTCCCTGTTCCTCCCCGACGCCGGAATGCAGCTCGCCGGAAGAGGCCGAGAGCTAGCGGCGGGAACAGTGAGCTCGCGTGCCCGTTTTTCGCGCGTAGTGCGTGCCACTGTGGCCGCACGCGTGCACCGCGTCGCCCTGTGCTCCTCTGCTTCACCCCGCACCATTGCCCGAGTCCTCACCGCCCCCAGATCGACCTGCCGCTCCACTCCGGCGGAGCCCGAGCCCTGTCTTGCCTCCTCCTATAAATAGAGCCCCTCCCCGACCATTCTAGCCATCCCAAACCTCCTCTCCACTCTCAAATCGATCACTAGTAGCTGGTGGCAACGCCGGGAAGGCCTCTGGCCTTCAAATCTCGCCGGCGACCGCCGCGGATCCCTCTCCTCCGTTCACTCATCCTAGTCCACCTCAGCTCCAACCACTGCCACCAACGAGACCGTAGCAACCTCCTGAGCACGACGGTAGCAAGAACTCACCGGATTGTCACCGGAAACGCCGACTCCAATCAGCTCCGCCGCCGCCGTCTCTGGAGAAGATCGCCGCGACGCCGTCCGACCTCCTCAGCTTGAGTTTCGGGTACGTGTGTGACCGTCTCGCCGAGCTGAACCCTTTCCCCTCCTCTCCGGTGATCGCCGACGTCTCCTCGCCGGAGAAACGCCGACGACAGCGCCGCCGCCCTCTGTTTCTCTCTCTCTCTCTCTATTTAATCCTGACATCGGGCCCCACCTGTCATTCTCTCTCTCGCTCCCGAATCGATACGTAAGTGGAGGCGTATTCTCAGAATACGCCTTCGACGTGGCCGCTCGGTTAAATTCTTTTAAATGGAAATTTTGACCAGATTCTAATCCAACTTTGACCTGCAATAACTTTTAATCTATAAGTCCAAATGATTTGATTCTTTTTGCTACCGGTTTATAAAATTCCAAATATTTTGTATGCCAAATTTCAGAATTTTTCTTGATGTTGAGAATTTCTGGTGCAATAAACAGTAGTATGTGACATTTTCTTTTTGCTTTTAATTTAATTTCAGAAGAACCTAATTGTGTTGAAGAAGGCCAGGAGTACTGTGACACTCCTCTGAACCAAGGCAAGTCACAACATTCATATGCAAGGATGGCATTGCAATAACCTTGGTTTAATTGAATTAAATTCATCATATATTCACTATTTAAAATAACTTGCTACATAGACCTTTTTGCATAGACTTTAATCTTGTCATTTTGTTAATATGCAGTAAGGTACATGTTTTATTGATAGTGTGCAGTAGGAATCATGTCATATGCTCATATGGTAGTATGATGCATTCACATTTCATGACCGTGACCCGTGCATCCATTCATTCACTATGACTCGAATCATTTTCTTTCAAGTTAAAATTGATAATAATTCAACTTGAACATGCTGTTGATCGAGTCATGGTGCCACCGAATCAAGCTCACCAGTGCAACCACACTTGCCTGGATGGGGAGGCCCTAATGCGGTCTATTGTCATGCCTCTCGCCGGTGCCTCCTACGAGGGAAGGTTGTGCTCTGGCGCTACCCTGGCCCGGTAGGCAGTCCCAACCTTGAGGACCCAAGTTTTGATGGTACCGAGGTCCCCGTTTGGGACAATGTTATTGTTTGGCCATGACGGTGGCAGCCACAGAGGTGGCGGATGTCACATGTTGACATCAGGGTCACCCAGGACATAGCCCAAAGGGGAGTTTGTCGGAGTGGCCGGGAGAGTGTCATGCAATAGATTAGTTTTGTCGGAATGTCGTTGGTCCACCCGAATGGGAGCACGAGGCCATGATTTCCGTGGTGTGGGTACAGTGTACTAACCTCTGCAGAGTGTATAATCTATCGATAGCCGCGTCCTCGGATATGGACACAGTTCGTAGTAGGTCACACCGTGGGTCAACAGATATAATTAACTTGCACACTAAGATTCACAAGATGGCACATGCAAACCTGGTGATCGAGGATCACTATGCAAGGTATGAATGTGATCAAGTGAGGATCACGTTGGTAAGTTGTGAACGGTGGTTACGCGGTAACCCCGAAATGGTAAGTTGGTCCCGAGGACCATGGCAATATTTCACGCACATCTCATGTTGAGTAGCATCATGCTCATGCATTAAATCTGTTAAATGCCTTGTTATTGTTTGTCGCATTTGTTTTGTTTGCTGTGAGCTTGCGAGTACATTCAAAGTACTCACCTGGCTTATCATGCCAGATGCAGGAGAAGCCGTGCAAGGAGTTGACGTTGAGCAGTTTGTCGCGATCTAGGCCGCGTCCCAGCAGTGTCCCTGTGGAATGGAGTTCCGCTACCTCGTCGTTCCGCTGTCGCATAGTAGTTCCCTTATCATCGAGGCCCCTGCCATGTCTACTAAATAATGTACATAAGTGCAGCCGCACTGTGTGTGCTGCTTGGCCTCACTCATCATGTAAGATGTAAACCTATGTTTCCGCTAAGAGATCAATAAAGCGGTTGTTTTCTGTACCAAGTTGTTGTGTATTGCCAGAAGACTTGATCTCTGGGCTGGCAATGCAAGGTAAACCGGTTGCTCTGAGCCGGGGTGCCACAGTGAGGTTGGCCAAACTTCACTCAATTCTCAGAGTGGCTTCAAGCAGATATGACATTTGGTCCTTGGGTGTCTTGAGATTTGCAATTGGAGCATTGGGAGCTGATGCCTCCTGAGCTGCTTTTGCTTCTGTGGCTTTGCGGATCTCCTCTTGGGCTTGTGCAGAAGTGGGATGCGAAGGATCCATCACTATGAGATTGTCCTCAAACTCTGGACGGAGTGGCAAGTGCTCTCGATCAAGAAGATATGTGCTGATTCCAACCTTGGAATTGATCAATAGCTGAATATGTGGAGCATACCCGCATGATCTCTTCTGATCTGCTGCAGTCCTCTTGATAGTCTCTACTATCAGGCTCATCACCTTGAATGTCTGAGGTGTATCAAATAAATGCAGAAAATTGATGGAGTGGCCGTGAATCATCTTGTAATCTCCTGACTTGGGTAGCAGAGTGTACCGCAATATGGTGTTCGTGGTGGCCTGTCCTGGCAGCAAATGCTTCACTGATCCAAGTTTATGAGTTTCAAGGTCCTTCTGAGGAATTGCAGTGTACATGTTAGCCATTGAGTTGTGATCCATCTTGAGCTTGGCATAAATGTCAATGTCATCGTCCTCTTCCTTGGGTGCACCAAGAAGATTTGCCCACTCAGAGATGGTAGACTGGTACCTGATACCCTCAGTCATCCACACTATTCTGCCATCTGGATAGAAATGAGCAGTAGAGTAGAATTGCATGATCATCTCATCATTCCACTTGGTCAACTTCTTTCCAACAAACTCGTCAACACCTGCAATCCTGAAGCTTTCATGGACATGGGGAAAGTAATCCTCATTCTCATCAATGTATTCCCAGTCCACCCACTTCATATCACTGACTATGGGCTTCTTGTCAAGCAAAACTGTCTCATAAAAATCCTGTTGCTCTCGAGTGTGAAAGCGATAATCACATGCTGTCCTTCTCCTTATAGCATAAGGATTTGACTGTCTCCACTGACGCAGTCCTTTGTCCTTCCTCAACATCATGTTCTCCGCAACTGGGTGTGCGTTGTCATGGTCTGGAATCTTTGGCTTCAACTTTCTGAGCACTAGAGGCTCTTCATCAACAGTTGACTCAGGCACTGGGGCCTTGTTCTTCTCTGCAGCTGATATATTTCTGGTTGATCTCTTGGGTGCTGACACCTTAGGCTTGGACTTGGAGGGTGCAGCAGTCTTGATTGCATCAGAC
This sequence comes from Elymus sibiricus, assembly GCA_039707655.1. NCBI lineage: Eukaryota > Viridiplantae > Streptophyta > Magnoliopsida > Poales > Poaceae > Elymus > Elymus sibiricus. Next base: position 113,005,432 of record CM077670.1, read on the forward strand.
ATGAGCTTCTGAGCTTTTGCAGGGGGTGCAATAGCTGGCTCATCCTCCTCCTCTTCCTCCTCATCAATCATCATGGAGGGTCTGCCAATCACACGGGCAATGGTTTTCCTCACTCTCTTCTTCTTAGCACCTGCTGCTGGTTCTTTGTCACTAGGCTCTTCAAGAGTAAACTGCATGGTTTGTTTTGGCACTTTCCTCACAGCGGTTCTTTCTTTGGTAGAAGTAGGCTTTGTGTTGTACTCCTTAGCAAGCACTACTCTCTTTTTCTTGGTTCCAGCTTCACTTGCAACAAAGTCCTCATCCTCACTGTCTGAGGTTTTCTTCTTCCTTGTTCTGGTTGCAGCTTTAGGAAGATCTGGAGAGCTCCTCTCTCCCTCATAGAAACTTTCAGCTGGGCTTGACCCTTCACTCATTTCTGCCTGTTGTTCAGATCTGTTCTGACTGTCACTGTTGTCTGACATCTTGCTGAGCTGACCCTGTGAATAGATAGGTATGGGCAGAGTAGATGAGTCATCACAAAAAGCAGATTGTTTTTCATAAAATTGAGTTCAAACTTTAGTTCTAGGTTTTCACAGAATGCAGTTCGGATGGACCGAGTTGATAATCTCGGTGATACCGAAGCACACTACAGAAACCTTCCACACCACTTCGGTCAGACCGAGATGGGTTTCGGTGGCTCCGAGATGCTAGGGTTTCACTGAGATTTTACTTTTGGTCTCACCGATTCGCACAACTCGGTGGCACCGAGATGTACTAGTGCTATGGCCAGAGGCCAAATCGGTAGGACCGAAAATTTCGAATCGGTCGGTCCGAGATGCATTCGGCGGAAACCTAACCCTAATTTTTTTGCTCGAATCTTGTTCTTACGAACTAATCTGGTGGAAAGAGTATTGCAATCGTGGCAAGATATACGGCATTCCTATCGTGCATTGAATTGGAAATTGGAAGCACGAAAGGGATCGAATCTCACCCTAACTCGGTGGAGATCCTCTACGGCGGCAACGGCGGGGCAGATTGCCGTTGACGGCGATGGAGTCCTGCGGCGAGGGCGCGCTGGATACGACGGCGACGATCCGGAGACCAAAGGGGCGGCAGCAATGGGGCGCGGGCGCGTGACGTTTGAAGTAATTTTCAACCGCACGGGCCGCTGGATATATATACCCATGTGCTGTCGGTGGCGCCGAGTTGAACAACTCGGTGGCACTGATATGTGTAACTGCACGCAGTATAGCACATCGGTGGCGCCGAAGTGGTTCAATTCGGTAGCACCGAGATGAAAACCTAGATCAATCTAAGTGATTTCGGTTGGACCGAGTTTGAGTGAGTTGGTTCGGCCAAAATCAATTAGAAGGTTTTGGAGGTTCAACCCTTTCAGATCGGTGGCTCCGAGCGCTCCTCACCCGGAGGGTCCGAAAAAGACTTGTTCAATTTTTGTGATGCATCAAGAATAGAATTTGAGACAAGAAAGCATAGATAGCTAGAGAAGGTTCTTAGGCATTCTTGTACATCCACTTGGCCAGAAAAACCAAGACAATCAAAACAACAAATGGATGTCCTCGAATGATAAAAACATGCAAACCAACATGCTCACACAATAAGATAGCAAATGAAATATGTGTCAAACATGCACAACCTATTCTAGCATCTATCAAGCAATGGCGATGACTAGGTCATCTATATATGAGTATATTGACTTAGGAGCCAAATGAGAACATTTGATCATAGGTCATACTCATCGTTTAAGCACAAGTGGGGTTACCACTTTTACATAAAGCATTGATGTGTTCACACCATTAGAGTTGCTTTAGCTCAATTGTTTAGAGCAAAGCTCCCCCTAGATGTGATATCCCCCCTAAGAGGGATGAACTAACCTTGGGTTTTGTCGATGATGACTTCATGTAGATGTTGAAGATGTGGACGCTCAATGTTGATGTAGACCATCAAGAGTTGGGAGCAATCCTTTGGAGTTTTGTGCTTTCAATACCTACATGGGTTAGTCCCACACAAGGAACATACAAGGATATCCATAGACATAGAGTGAAATTCACATATGATGATGTCCATGAATGCATTGATTACCTTGTCCCTTGTCTTACCAACAAGAGGGTTTGTGACACCATGAACTAGTGCAAAATGTGGAAGTTGGTTGCACAAGTCCTTGCCATGAATAATATGAGTGAAGTTTGTTGGCGGAGTCACCCTCAAGAACTGTCTAGTTCTTCTTCTTTTGGACCCACATCAACTTGATGGGAATCCTTGGAGTTGTAGTAGCACTTGATGAAGTAGAACTTGATGAAGTCTTGGGAACCCACTTGACCATGGCTTGAGGAGCTTGTTCAAATGAATCAATCTCTTCTTAAAGCTTGTCCTTGCCTTTTAGCTTGTGGTCTTGTGGTGGAAGATCTTCTTGAGCTTGTGTTCCCTTGAAGTGAGTAGGATCATACTTCTCTTGTTGAGGAACAAACTTCGTCTTGGGGTATTGACCTTCTTCCCACTCAACTCCATCGGCATTGAACTTTCGTTCAAAACCAACACCTTGGTTCTTCCGGTGCCTTCCTTGCTTGCGTACAATTTCCTCAAATTGCTTACTCCCGGCAAGACTCTTGTAGACACCTTTTTCTATAATTCCTTTCAATAGCATATTTTCTTGCTCAAGTGTAACTTGGCTAAGAGAATCGTTAGTGGAATCAATATAACTACTAGAAGCAACAATATTGGATTTAGCATTGTTATTGTTACTACTAGAGGTAGAACCATTTTTACCCTTGTTGCTAGTTTGCTTAGGTTTAACTTGTGGCATAAAGGTAGACAAGAGTAAACGCTTGGCAAGATATGAAGAACTCTTCTTTCGAAGATCGTCATTGATAGCTTTAAGAAACTCATGCTCTTGCTCTAAATTTAGCTTCTCGAAGCGTAGCTTCTCATGAGTTCTTAGAAGTTCTCTATGATCCTCTTGAGTTGTTTCATGAGCTAACTTAAGAGAATTTAGTTCTTTAGTTAGACGCTCAATCTCCTTCATAGCATTGTCACTCGTTTCCTCTTGACTATCATGATTACTAGCATTTTCATTATAGCTCACATTACTATCTCTATCAACAAGTAAATCATCATCACCTAGCAAATCATCTTCATCACTATTGAAATCAAGATACTCGGGGTGTGATACCTTGGGGCCTTTTGTCATGAAGCATCTTCCAATTCCTTCATTTGGTGAGTCAAATACATCATAGGAGTTGGATGACACTAGAGCAAGTCCGGCAACACCTTCATCTTGACTATAGTCGGAGTTGGAGTGATAACTTCTCTCGGAGTGGTTGTCGGAGTCGGAGCCGGAAACCCATTCACCAACATGAGCTTGATGTCTTCTTCTTGTGTAGCTCCTTGATGACTTGTCCTTCCTCTCCGAATCCTTACTTCTTCGAGAGTGTCTTCGTTCATAATAATCCTCTCTACTCCTTCTCTCTTTGTGAGGTGATTCATCTCTTCTATGTCTTCCTCTTGGTGATTCGTCTCTTTTCTTGTAGGGAGCCGTACACTCATTGGAGTAGTGTCCGGGCTTTCCACAATTGTAACAATTACGGTCACGACTTGATGATCTTCTCTCATATTGTCCTGAGCTAGAGCTTCTCTCTTTTCCTTTGTTCTTGTAGAACTTGTTGAACCTTTTCACCATTAGGCTAATCTCTTCATTGGATACTAGCTTGTCACTTGAAGTTGTTGGAGCATCGGTTGAGACTTTGTAAGCACCACTTGACTTGTTGTGCAGCTCCTCTTTATCCTTGAGTGACATTTCATGAGCGACAATCCTTCCAATGACTTCCGTGGGCTTGAGATCTTTGTAATTTGGCATCATTTGGATCAATGTGCAGACGGTATCATATTTTCCATCCAAAGCTCTAAGTATCTTCTTGATGATGAATTTGTCGGTCATCTCTTCACTTCCTAAGCCGGCAATCTCATTTGTGATGAGAGCAAGCCTAGAGTACATCTCAGCGACTCCTTCACCATCCTTCATCTTGAACTTGTCAAGTTGACTTTGAAGCACATCCAACTTAGATTCCTTGACAGACTCGGTACCCTCATGCATATCAACCAAAGTATCCCAATTTTTTTTTGCATTCTCGAGGCGACTGATTTTGTTGAATTCTTCCGGACATAGGGCAATCCTCATCTTGGTGGCACCGCTTGCATCAACTCGGTTGGACCGAAGTGAAGCAATAAGGCAACAGAGACTTGGCAAGCCATCTCGGTGAGACCGATTTGCAAACTCGGTGAGACTGAAGTAAATGCAAACAATTACAGAGAGTTGGCAAGGCCATCTCGGTGGGGCCGAGATCTATTTCGGTGGATCCGATTTGTTAGGGTTTTGGCAGTGGCTAAGTCTTGGATGAACTCGGTGGGGCCGGATTGGAAATATCGGTGGGGCCGAGTTGGAATGTAGGTTTAGGACATATTTGGGTAGAGAAAGTGATTGAGGGTTTAGGAATACTGTCACTAAGCACTTGAGCAAAAGGACCATTAAGCAACACCTCATCCCCTTTTAATAGTATTGGCTTTCCTATGGACTCAATGTGATCTTGGATCACTAAACCAAAAATGTAGAGTCTTGTTCTTTTGCCAATCCTTGTCCTTAGCATTTTGAGGGGTCCACGTCTCTAGTCCATGCCATGCCAATCATTGAACATCCTGAAATCTTAATCTTGAATGGACATTAGTTCAATGAGATATATGTTGTTATGAATAACAAAACCACCAAGGGAGCAAATGTGCTTTCAGAGGAGGACTCTGAGGATGAAGCCTACAGGAGAAGCCTCAGAGATATGCAATGTGATTTCAGGGAGTATGCACCCCTGATGAACAGAGTGGTAAGTTTTGTTCCATTGTTTCGAGCCGGCGGTTGGATGATGCTGACATGGTCATTCTCGATAACTTATTCATGATCCTTACATTTGCAGGGTGTGGAGCTGAACAGAAACATTTTCGATGGCTCAAATGCGCTAAGTTGTGACCCCGGGACCGTGGAGGGTGACGACAAGCTGAGGGAAGCGATGAAGGTAACTTTGAGCCTCATAGCATTTTGTTCGAGCAACCACAAATTTGATCCATGCCATGTTCTTATTTATTTGTAACCCTAAACCTGATCCAAGCCATTCTCTTCTATATTTGTTATTGCAAAAGATCATTAACCGTTGCCGCAAGCTAGCGGGCATGCTTGGGTGCGCTGCCTCGGTTGATGTGCATGCTCCTAGTGAGTCGACACGTGCCCTCGCTTCATCGAGCCACGCCGGCGGAGGTTCCTCTAGCCATGCCGCCTCGTCGTCTCGCATTGTTGAGGAGGCCGAGGGAGAAGATGATCAGGGAGAAGAGGATGAGGAGGAAGAGGGAGAAGAGGAAGGAGGTGATGACGAAGGTGGTGATGAGGAGGAGTACGACGACGAAGACGGACCTCCACCCACTCAGCCAACCCAGGACAAGAGGGGGAAACAACCGAAGAAGGATTGGAAGAGTCCATCCCCGTTTCAGAAAGAGCGCCCTCGTCATCGCACAAAGAAGCCGGACAAAACCCGCTCGAAGAGAAACGAGGAGCGTGCCGCCGAGAGGGGGAGGAACTAGTGATATGGTCGTGTTGAACTCGCTTAGTTAAAGTAGTTGTGAACGAGAACTTGTTTGCCATGTTGAACTACTCGGTGTTGTCTTATTGCTACCTATTTACTATGTTGAACCTATTTGATATGTTGAACTTATTTGATATGTCGATTTGCTACCTACCTATTTGGTGTTGTTGATTTGTTACCTATAATGTGTGAGATCATCATATTTTCATAACCTATTTGATATGTCATATTTGTAATTCAAATGGTCAAGTTCTTCTAAAAATATAAGGGAGAGAGGACCCTACCGCCAGGGGCTGTGGCGGTAGGTTCTCACAGCCTACCGCCAGAGCACCCGGCGGTAAGGTGTGAAAACCTACCGCAAAAAAATGTCGAATATCTATTACAGAACCCCCGGCGCACCCTACCGCCGTGGGGGGTGGCGGTAGGATGTGAAAACCTACCGCAAATAAACGCCTGCTTTCTGTTACAGAACACTGGCGCCCGCGCAGGCCTGGCACACCCTACCGCCGCGGGGGGTGGCGGTAGCTTTAGCTACCATACCGCCGTCCACCCCGGCGGTAGTGCCGTTAGGACACGTCAGCCTGCAAACGGCTGGTTGACGGAGGCTGCCGTTAACCTACCGCCGGGATGCCTGGCGGTAGGCTGTGCAACCCTACCGCCATGGGCCCTGGCGGTAGGAAAAGGGTCAGATCCCGAAATGCTTTCGAACCGGGGTCAGATCCGGCTAAACTACGCGCAAATGGTCAAAACACGAAAATTAGCCTCTCCAAGAGGGGAACGCAGGGCGATCACTGGGGTGATCCACGTATCCTACTTTTACTGCAGCGAGGGAAAATGATTTTTTGGGGGGATGAGAAATACTTCCCAGGTAACACCTCCCCCCGTAAAAATAGCGATAGACGCTTATCCCGTACGTCTCCTTCTAGTCGAAGCAAGCTCTTCCCGTTCCTCTTGTTCTCCTCTTCCTCTCCTCCGCGCCACCGCCGGCGCCAGTGCTCTCCTCGAAGTACGGGGAACGGAGGCGAAGAGAGTCGCCCTTGGTCTAGGCGAGGACACCCGTGACCTGTGCCTCCACTAGTGCTTGCGCGTCCGCGCGCTCTCTCTCTCCCAGGTCGCCCCTCATCTCCCTAGGTCGCCCTCCTCCTCTTCCTCTCGCTCTTTACCTGTGTTCTGCTTGGTCAAAGGTGCTCGTTGGTCTCGCGCTCGGGCAGTTCATCTCGCCGCTTATGACCTCCATCGGATTCTCCTCCGAGCTTGCCTGCCGAGGTACGTAACATGGTCGCCTCCGCCTCTAGCTCCTCTATTTCTTGCTTGATTGTATTGGGTTGCAAAAATTATTGTGCAGAGGTGGCTGCATCTATGCAATTACTTTCTCAAAATTTATTTTGGCTTTGAGCTTGCAGATGCGAGCACTGCTTGTTTCAATAAATGCTCAAGAAGACTACCCAGAGGAGGATAATTTGTGTGTCTGTGAGGGATGGAGAAACAAACAGTGAGTAACATGGCCCTATCCTTCTCTAGCCCCTCTTTCTTGCTTGACTAGGTTGCATTGCAAAAATTATTGTGCATAAGTGGCTGCAGTTGTGCACATATTTTATCAAATTATATTCTGCCTTTCTGTTTTAGCCTAGATGGATTATTCAATGTTTTGTGTTATTGATTATGTCCAGATGAACTTTGTAGTTAGAAAGAGGTTCTGAAATTGCCTATAGGGCATGTTTAGTTAAATGTGAAGTGTACTGCATGCATAGAAGCAATATGTTGAGAAACTATAACTTTCTCTTTTAATGTAAAATGTACTGTAGGCATACTGCAGGCATTGATGTTTGTGTATTTCAGTTTTAAATCTAAAGTTTATCTCCTGAATATGCCATGTTTGGTGCATGTTAATTTTGTCATGCGTGCCAATGCCTGTGCTTGCATTGATCTGTGCGACTATTTATGTTCGCTGTAAACAATGGATGTGAGCAAGCTGTAGCGCTCTTTGATGCTAATAGAAGCCTCTGTTTATATGTAATTTTCCATGTCATCTCATGTTAGCTAAAAGACTTGGTTGCTATTTCATGTGTACAGGATGTTGACGTTGCATGTTTTTCAAAATACATGGTAAATGTTCAGCTATATGCATTCTCAATCTGTCTTGTAGCATTGACGGAAGTCAAAATGCTAACACTTTCGAAATTTTGAGGATTTGAATGTCGGATGTTGTTTCTTCCGAATACATTCTAATCGTTTATTATCCCAATGGTATATCATATTATTTTGTCTTTTATCGTTGAGGGAAGTATGATGCCTAGGGCTCAAATATTTTTCTACACATTTCCTATCTAACAACTTCCCTGATTTCTCAAAATCATGTCTAATGGAGTAACCTCTGCAGGTAAATTTACTTTGAGCAATGGAGCAACTTGCAGGTTGTATGTGAGTGAAGTTCTTCTAGATATTAATTAATTTTTAAAAGATCTGGTCCTAAAGATTTATTTTCCTATGAACTTATTCTATCTGCTTTGATGTGCCCTGACAGTTTAGTCTGAAACATTACCTATGTAATTTTTTGTCTGCTAAATAATGCAGTACAATTTAAAGAATACACAATTTTTAGTTTCTCTATTCTTTGCTTCGCCTTACTGGATTTTACTCAGCTAGATAGCTACCCCATACTGAAAGTATATATGCTTCTTTCTGTACATAAGCAGGGCATGCTCCATCCTTCAGGAGTCCTCCATCCAGGATATGAATTGTTAGGCAAATCTATGTAGATTGTGGTAGACAGTTATACATAGAGGTACCTCTGGTGACGATTGATCCATGACAGGATATTATTGTTGTTACGAAAGAGACATGTTATAAGGAAAATGTTAGAAATTCGTTTATTTCAATGGTTGATGGTTACATGATTTTCTTGATCTTCTCCTTAATCATGGCATATTTCTTATACCTTTTCTTCTCTAACATTCTTGCATGATAGCTAGCTAAGCTCAATGATAATAGTATCTAAATTCCTAGCTAATCACAATGGCAATAGTATATAAATTTCTAAACCTTTTTTTTCTTTTATTCCAAATCCATTAGAGGTCAAATGACATCATGTATGTTTTTATCATGTAGATGTGCCAAGTTGTAGGAAAACTTTGTTATTTCCTAGTCTTCAGACATGCCCCCAAAGCCCCTTTCTAATGGGTTGCACATCTTATTGCTTCAGATAGCAAATACAGGGTCACACTCGGTAAACTTAGATTATTGCAGAAAAACAGAAAATTACAAACCGTCATCACTGTCGCCTATCTGCACTATCAAGATGTTAACAACTACGACAGCTTGATTAGTGCGCACAATACCGCCTCAAGAGGTGCACCCGGGGCGCACCCCAGCCACTAGTTTTCATTAAAGGGCGAGGGAAAACTGTACATCGCTGCAAGCAGCTACAGAGAAGGGAAAAACAACCAGCAGAAAAGAAACGAACCTCAAATTCTCTTCGCTCTGCTCCTCGCACATCTCGTCGCACAGCAGCTAGCCTGCCGCCTGATAACCCACAAGTATAACCCACAAGTATAGGGGATCGCAACAGTTTTCGAGGGTAAAGTATTCAACCCAAATTTATTGATTCGACACAAGGGGAGCCAAAGAATATTTGCAATTATTAGCAGTTGAGTTGTCAATTCAACCACACTTGGAGACTAAATATCTGCAGCGGAGTGATCAGTAGCACAATAGTATGATAGTTTGATAGCAGTAGCAATAATAGTAACAGTAGCAGTAACGGTAGCAGCAGTAGTTTTGTAGCAATTGTGACAGCAGTAGCAACAGTAGTAACTTAGCAAAGAACAATATGTGAAAAACTCGTAGGCATTGGATCGGTGATTATGTTGGATAACATTCATCATGTAACAGTCATAACCTAGGGCGACACAGAACTAGCTCCAATTCATCAATGTAATGTAGGCATGTATTCCGTATATAGTCATACGTGCTTGCGATAAGAACTTGCATGCCATCTTTTGTCCTACTCTCCCGTGGCAGCGGGGTCCATAAGGAAACTAAGGGATATTAAGGCCTCCTTTTAATAGAGAATCAGAACAAAGCATTAACACTTCGTGAATACATGAACTTCTCAAACTATGGCAATCACTAGAAAGAATCCCAATTATTGTCACCTTGGGGTATGCAGATTATAACACATAGCAGGTGCGTATAACTTGCAAGATCGGATCAAGAACACAAATATATTCATGAAAACATAAAGGGTTCAGATCTAAAATCATGGCACTCGGGCCCTAGTGACAAGCATTAAGCATAGCAAAGTCATAGCAACATCAATCTCAGAACATAGTGGATACTAGGGATCAAGCCCTAACAAAACTAACTCGATTACATGATAAATCTCATCCAACTCATCACCGTCCAGCAAGCCTACGAAGGAATTACTCACTCCCGGTGGTGAGCATCATGAAATTGATGATGAAGGATGGTTGATGATGACGATGTCGGAAGATCCCCCTCTCCGGAGCCCCAAACGGACTCCAGATCTGGCCTCCCGATGAAGAACAGGAGGTGGCGGCGGCTCCGTATCGTGAAACGCAAAAAAACTTCCTCTCTATTTTTTTTCTCTGGAATTGTGAATTTATAGGCCAGATATTAGGGTCAGCGGAGCCACGTGGGTCCCCCGAGCCACCAGGGCGCGCCGGGGGGGGGGGGGGCACCCTGGTGCCTCGTGGGCACTGGGTGGCCCCCCTCCAGTGGGTCTTGGTTCCAGTATTTTTTATTTATTCCATAAAAAATCTCCAAAAAGTTTCATCCAATTCCAAAAACTTTTATTTCTGCACAAAAAACAATACCATGGTAGTTCTGCTGAAAACAGCGTCAGTCCGGGTTAGTTCATTCAAATCATGCAAATTAGGGGCCAAAACAAGAGCAAAAGTGTTTGGAAAAGTAGATACGACGGAGACGCCCGCCCTCGAAAACGACAATTACGCCCCACAGCTCACCGGTGGTCCCCGTGCCATCTCCCGTTGCAGCTTTTCTGATGCAGCTCCGCCACTCGCCGGTTCCAGCTCTGCCATCTACTGGATGCCGATTGCAACAATTCTACACATCGGCCGACGAAGACAAATGAGTTGGTTGCAACTCCGCCCTCATTGTTCGCCGCCTCCGGATTGCCGCCTTCGTGGACTTGCACCACCATGTTCCAGCAAAAAAAAAACTCGCAACAAAAACTCCAGTAGACGGTTGAAACACAAAATAGCGGATTCTAGCAAAACTAATGCCCGTTCCAGCAAAAACAATCTCAGCAAGAAAACTCCAGTAGTCGGTTGAAGCAAAAAAAAAAATAGCCTGTTCCAGCACAAATTAACATCGGTTCCAACAAAAAAAGCTCAACAACAAAACTCCAGTAGTCGGTTGAAGCAAAGAAATAGTCTGTTCCAACAAAAAATAATGCGATTCCCGCACCTCCGACTGTGGTCGTGGCTTTTTGCCCGGGCGGTTGAAGCTTCTCCAATGGTTGAGGGGAAAAAAGGAGCGCGATTGGGTGACGAAGGGGATGGAGTTCATCCATGGCCGTTGGGAGAGGGAGATGAAGGTAGGTGATGAGGAGTGTGGGGTTCATCCATGGCGGGGAGGGGGCACTGGAAGGAGAGGATAAGGTGCGCTCCGAGCACGAGCACTACGGGTGAGAGGTCGTCGGCAGATGGCCAGGGTGCGGCCACGGTGGAGCAAGCGCGAGGTTTGGCCGTGGCGGGAGCAGCGCGGTGGATAGGATAAAAAGAGGAGGGAGTCAACGCCCCTTTGGATTGTGTAGCCCGAGTTTATTCGGTGAGAAGAAGATAAGGAAGGAAGGAGTTATGTGTATCCGTTACCATGCATAGGCTGTGGATCCGAAGAGCACCTGAGATATCAATGTAAGTGTAATATCGACCCCGTACTGGCAAGCTATAATTCTAGTGATAAATTAGGTGCTAGATTGGTGGTCTTACAATTTGTACTTCTTGAGGGTGTCGATTAGGTTCTACATCATATCTTAGATACGAAGAATCGGCATGATCCATTCGTTTTGATTTATATGAAGCCGTAACCTATTTATAATTTTTGTTTAAATGTTTTCTGCGATAACCCATTAGTGATCAATGAACAAGATCGGATTGCATCCACCTTGGGAGAAGTATTTTTTTTACAGGAACCACAAAAGGATGAAGAAAAGGTTGCACAAGAAGAGCAAATAGCACCCCTAGATGCATGGCTACAAGAATTGGTAAAAGAGCACGAATTATATATTTGTCAAACTAACTTGTAGCAAAATGATGGGGATCACGAAGATCCAATTATCACGGATGAACAAGTGTGCCTGGAAGAAGAAAGCCTCGTGGAAGGAGTGGAGGAAATCCCACCTCGCACTCCCAAGAGTAAACTTTTGCAAGCACTAATTGAGTTATTTGATGATGTAACTCTCAAGAAGAGCGTAAATTCTATGGATACAATAAAACTGTTAGAATTTTTTAATACATGTGCATATATGTATGTTATATGTATCAAGTTTCTTGTAGATGTTGCTGGTCTCTGAAACATCTTGACTTCCAATGCACAAAAACCTATGACGAGATGGTAGCACACTACAGTAGTAGTAAAAATGCCACCGAGGAAATCATGCGGTATGTGTTAAGCACAAGTGCATGGAAATTATCTGTTGAGATCAAAGTTGTTCAAGCTCGTAGCAAGGATGAAATTCTTGATTGGATGCATGCTTTGGTGGATTCCATCAATTATTATTGTCAAGAATATATTTCCAATAAAAAAGATACTAACGTGCAGGAACAAGAGTATGATGATGTCTCTAGTTTGGATGAACTTGAAACTAGTGAACTTGACTTGCAGGATTGTCACCCTCTGGTCAAGACATCTAGTGTTAGCGATGGTGATAAACTAGAGGAGAAAAATACTTTTGATTTATCTGTGCTAATGTCCAACTATGCTTTGTTGGGCGATCTTCTTAAGCAGGGGAAACCATTAGGGAGTGTTGAATTACCCACTCCGAATAATGAATTTTATGAAGTGTTCCCCTATAATGGTAGTCAAGGTAATATATTAAAGTTTCTATATAAGTCTCTACCCTCTCGGTGCAGAAATATAAGGAGACATGATTACCTAGCTCGGTGCATCAGTTCCCGCTTGAGAGCGAGAAGCTCTTTGCCTATATGATGCCGATGTACCGTAAGCATGTACGACTCCGACCGCACTCTGCTATGAGGTGCTCCAAACCCCTGTCGGAGTCAGGTATCACACTTGGGGTTGATATCCCTTGAGATCCGGGTGGATGACCTAACGGAGCACCGAAGCCCAGCTACATGACTACAAAGAAGGCATTGCTTGGAAAGCAACGCGAAAGTAAGTAGGTGTCTTTCTTAGATTTGTGTCTTTGAGTCTAGTCGCATTCATGTAACATTGTGAAAGTTCCCTTCTACTCCTGAGCTCATTTGAGCTCGGGGTGAACAGTAAATTCTGAAGAAAAAAAATTGAAAAATTCTGATTTTTTGTGTGTGCAAACTTTGACAAATGTTCACAGTGCTTGCAAATTTTCATCCCGAAATAACATTCATGGAAGTCATGAAAAAAAAACAAAAAAAAACTCCAAAATGCTTTCGGAAATAGCATTTTTGGAGTGTCAAATTTGTTTTTTTACCACGACTTCCACAAATGTTATTTCGTGACAAAAATTTTCAAGCATTGAGAACATTTGTCAAAGTTTGCACCAAAAAAATCAGAATTTTTTGAATTGTTTACTATTTGTTTACTGTTCATTTGGGAGCATATGAGCTCGAGACTAGATACTACGCGTCCGTAACATTGATTCTTCTATATTTTACTTTGCATAGTTGCTATTAGAATTGATCTTAGAATAATCTTTGCTGGTAAAATTTTAGCATATCGGTAGCCCAATGTTTTGTTGCATACCTCCTCTTATTTTTGATGCAACTATGCTATATGACTAATGTGAGGAGGGAGCACAATTTTTTTTGTGAAGTTCTGCAGCTCTAGGGGACAAGACTGCGTACTGTACAACCGCCCTCGTATATGTACTCATATCAGCTCATGGCCACGGGAAACAGAAGGATCACCGCGAAAGACTGCCTGTCGTACGAGCGCTCGCGCTCATACGCGTGATCGTACCATTGGCAGCCACGCGGGAGCATCTTCACAGAGCGTAAGACGGTGTGTCGTATGAGCACCCGCGCTCCTACGCGCGCTCGTATCCGATGTCAACCCCGACTAACAAAACCACCAGACTCCAAGACGACTTCTCGTACGAGCGCTTGCGCTCGTATGGGCTCTCGTACCGAAGGGTGATGCTGGGCATGGACTTCCAGAGCGAAAGTATGTGCGCTTGTACCAGGGCAAAAATACCTTCATTTCGATTATTATTCGACGTCTGAGGCCGACGGTGTATTTTCTAACCGATCGTTTGCTTTCTAATTTCATTTAATTACCCTCAAAGCTCCTTGACCACTAAATCACTCTAGCAAACTATGTTTTATTTTATTTTATTTTCCGGTTGGGTATCCGTTCGTATACCGAATCGATGCTTTTATTTTGTGTGTTATTCTCACAGGGGATTGAACCTTATGTGGTGATGTGTACGGTATGGTGCCAACCGTATAACGATCCGCACAAGCTAATTGGTTGCTTCGATTCGATATGTTTCAACTACAAGTGCTCGGTAATGTTTTCTAATTAAACCTTGCTCAATTGAATCCATTTAGTAATAAATTCCTCATCCTAAGTAGGAACCCTCTTTTAAATTAAATTAGGCACTTAGGAGCAGCACACTCGTGTTTCATATTTTTATAATCTAGAACTTTCATGAGCTCCTAGATTTAGCTTATCCACTTGAGCGTGGTTCTTAGGTAGATGAACCAATCGTTATGAAGCAAATGTTTTTTATCACTAATGTTGTTAATCCTTTGTGATACAAAAAATATAACCCCCAAAAGCACAAAAATACTTCGTTTTCCTTCTAATTTGTTTTCAGCAGGTTCTATCGGAAGCCAGTGATACGTCTCCAACGTATCTATAATTTATGAAGTATTCATGCCATGTTTACAATAATTTTATATGGTTTTGGTGCACTTTTATATCATTTTCATGGACTAACTTATTAATCTAGTGCCCAGTGCCAGTTCCCGTTTTTGCATGTTTTTGTTTCGCAGAAAAACCATACCAAACGGAGTCCAAACGCGATAAAAATTTACAAAGATTTTTTATGGAATATATGTGATTTTTGGGAGAAAGAATCAACGCAAGACGGTGCCCGAGGCCCCACAAGGCAACAGGGCGCGCCCTGCCCCTTGGGCTCGCCCCCTTGCCTTGCGGGCACCTCGTAGGTTGGTTGGAGCCCTTCTTTCGCCGCAAGAAAGATAATTTCCAGATAAAAAATGCCTCAAAATTTCAGCCCAATCGGAGTTACGGATCTCCGGGAATATAAGAAACGGTGAAGGGCTCCGAAAACAGTAGCGAAAAACAGAAGACAACAGAGAGATCCAATCTAGGGGAGTGCTCCCTCTCCCTCCTGGAGGGCCAAGGAAGAAGAAGAAGGAGGGGGCCCCTTCCCCCATCCTCCGGTGGTGCCGGGACGCCGCTGGGGACATCTCCTCCATCACCATCATCACCAACTTCTCCTCCGTTCTCATGGTGATGTGTGAGTAGTTCATCCCCGAGGCTGAGGGTATGTATTAGTAGCTATGTGTTTGAAATCTCTCTCTCTCTCTCGTCTTCTTGATTTGGCACGGTCTTGATGTACCACGAGCTTTGTTAATATAGTTGGATCATATGGTGTTCTTCCCTCTCTATCTTGTTGTGATGAATTGAGTCTTTCCCTTTGAGGTTTCACTATTATCGGATTGAATATTTTGGATTTGAGAACACTTGATGTATGTCTTGCATGTGGATACCCATGGTGACAATGGGGTATTCTATGGAGTCACTTGATGTATGTTTTGGTAATCAACTTGCGGATTCCCGAGTTGACATTGGGGTAATCTAGGCATAAGGGTTGATGCACGTTTTCTTCCTACTTTCTCCGATAGAAACTTTGGGGTACTCTTTGAAGTTCTTTGTGTTGGATTGAATATTATGAATCTGAAATTGTTTGATGCATGTTGAATAATTAACTCACGAATACTTGTGGTGACATTAGAGTTAATTGATGCATATCATATGGTGTTATTTTAGTACGAACTCTAGGGCTGTTTGTGACACTTATAGGGATGGCTCAATAGATTGATCGGAAAGGATAACTTTGAGGTGGTTTTGCTACCTACAACAATTTCTTCTTATGTTCTCCGTTTGCTAGGAACTTTGGAGTGATTCTTTGTTGCACGTTGAGGGATTGTTATATGATTCAATTATGTTAGCACTGTTGAGAGATTGCACTAGTGAAAGTATGAACGCTAGGCCTTGTTTCTAAGCATTGATATACCGTTTTGCTCACTGTTTATTACTCCCTCTGTCCGGAAATACTTGTCCCAGAAATGGATGTAACTTTAATATCATTTTCATGGACTAACTTATTAATCTAGTGCCCAGTGCCAGTTCCTGTTTTTGCATGTTTTTTATTTCACAGAAAAACCATACCAAACGGAGTCCAAACGCGATAAAAATTTACGGAGATTTTTTATGGAATATATGTGATTTTTGGGAGAAAGAATCAACGCAAAACGGTGTCCGAGGGCCCCACAAGGCAACAGGGCTCGCCCTACCCCTGGGCGCACCCCCTTGCCTTGTGGGCACCTCGTAGGTCGGTTGGAGCCCTTCTTTCGCCGCAAGAAAGATAATTTCCAGATAATTTCAGCCCAATCGAAGCTACGGATCTTCGGGAATATAAGAAACGGTGAAGGGCTCCGAAAACAGTAGCGAAAAACAGAAGACAACAGAGAGATCCAATCTAGGGGAGAGCTCTCTCTCCCCTCGGAGGGCCAAGGAAGAAGAAGAAGGAGGGGGCCCCTTCCCCCTCTCCTCCGGTGGCGCCGAGACGCTGCCAGGGACATCTCCTCCATCACCATCACCACCAACTTCTCCTCCGTTCTCATGGTGATGTGTGAGTAGTTCATCCTCGAGGCTGAGGGTATGTACTAGTAGCTATGTGTTTGATCTCTCTCTCTCTCTCTCTCTCATGTTCTTGATTTGGCCCGGTCTTGATGTACCACGAGCTTTGTTAATATAGTTGGATCATATGGTGTTCTTCCCTCTCTATCTTGTTGTGATGAATTGAGTCTTTCCCTTTGAGGTTTCATTATTATCGGATTGAATATTTCGGATTTGAGAACACTTGATATATGTCTTGCATGTGGATGCCCATGGTGACAATGGGGTATTCTTTTGAGTCACTTGATGTATGTTTTGGTAATCAACTTGCGGATTCCCGAGGTGACATTGGGGTAATCTAGGCATAAGGGTTGATGCACGTTTTCGTCCTACTTTCTCCGATAGAAACTTTGGGATACTCTTTGAAGTTCTTTGTGTTGGATTGAATATTATGAATCTGAAATTGTTTGATGCATGTCGAATAATTTACTCACGGATACTTGTGGTGACATTGAAGTATCTAGGTGACATTAGAGTTAATTGATGCGTATCATATGGTGTTATTTTAGTACGAACTCTAGGGCTGTTTGTGACACTTATAGGGATGGCTCAATAGATTGATCGGAAAGGATAACATTGAGGTGGTTTTGCTACCTACAACAATTTCTTCTTATGTTCTCCATTTGCTAGGAACTTTGGACTGATTCTTTGTTGCACGTTGAGGGATTGTTATATGATTCAATTATGTTAGCACTGTTGAGAGATTGCACTAGTGAAAGTATGAACCCTAGGCCTTGTTTCTAAGCATTGATATACCGTTTTGCTTGTTGTTTACTACTTGTTACCTTGCTGTTTTTATTTATTCAGATTACAAAAACCTATATCTACTATCCATACTACACTTGTATCACCATCTCTTCGCTGAACTAGTGTACCTATACAATTTACCATTGTATTGGGTGTGTTGGGGACACAAGAGATTGTTTGTATTTGATTGCAGGGTTGTTTGAGAGAGACCATCTTCATCCTACACCTCCCACGGATTGATAAATCTTAGGTCATCCACTTGAGGGAAATTTGCTGCTGTCCTACAAAACTCTGCGCTTCGAGGCCCAAGAGAGTCTACAAGAATAAGTTGTGTAGTAGACATCAGCCAGCCATCGTACCACAACAAGAAATCGTTAAAGCAAGGTCCATCTCCATTGAAGGGGAGGTTATTTGAACCTCAATAGTAAAAGTGTCTAACCCTTGCTTAAACTTAAGCTTGGGGAGGTAACCACTTCTCTCACTCTCCTTTAAAAACTGCATTTCTTTTTAACTTTCATAATTTTGTCGAGTTTGGTATTGCAAAGTTCTAAGCTTGGGGAGGTTATATTTACTTATGCAATGTTCATTACCATAGGGTTTTTGTGCAATTGTGTGTCCCGCAGTTTTGACATGCTTGCTTTGCTTTAGTTTCACCCATCATGATGAAATCTTGTTACCCTCTGAAAGGCATTGCCATGTTCTTTTTATCAAAAGCCAATAAAGGAGCCCTTTGAACTGTTGCCTTTCTTTCACCTATTAACTTAAGTTGGGGACTCTAGTGGTGGCTTGATTAGCGATTAAATGTTGTAGAGGCTTTTTGCTGATAGTTCCAGCGACTTTGGTTGATCCGGGATGCGCAACGGGGTAACCCCCCGCCAAACTACCCCATCGGGGTACTTAGCTTTTGAGTCTTATGCAATATGAAACCGTGATACTCTTGTGTAGTATTTGAGTTTTTTACGATTAATGTGAGTTCGAAGCCTTTGCACTTCCGTTTATCTTTTAGTGCTAGCCTCTTTGGTACCAAGCATTGCGCACGCTTGCATTGAGACTTGGCGCATACTTCGCCGGTCATCCAAACCCGTGGGAGGACTTTCTCCTGTTCTTCTACACATAAACCCGCCATCTCCTCAAAATAGCCACCACACCTATCTACCATGGCATTTTCATAGCCCTTCCGAGTATATCGCCTTGCACAACTATCACTATTACATTACATGACTAGATACATGTTATTTATTGTCATTTGCCTTGCATGATCATAGTATGGCTAGCATGATATTTATGGCTTGTTCGTTTTTTTATGTCTATGCTATGCCAGATCATTGCACATACTGGTACACTGCCAGCGGCATTATTCATATGGAGTTTCTCTCATGTTTTACGTTTTGAGTTATGATTACTTCAGTTGAAGTGTGTCAATAGAAAGTGTATCATTCATCATGTAAGGTGTTGATTCTACCCAAAAAAGGAGATCAAATAAAAGATGCACCACGGAGGTGCCACAAAAAAAGAAAAATGTGAGGAAGAGAGAAGGAGCAACACCATTGTCCTTTTTAGTATACACTAGTTCTTCAAAGTAGCACCACTTCATGCATTGTAAAACAGAAAGTTTCATGAGCTTCATGTTTTATACTACTGGGGAAATTATACTATAGAACTTGACTTGTATATTCTGATGACGAGCTTCCTCAAATGCTCGAGGTCGTCATGAGCGAGCAAGTTGGATGCACCCCCATTTAGTCCACAGGAGAGCTTTCACATGTTTATAGCTCTATGTGCATCCTAGTTGCATGGCGATCCCTACTCCTTGTGTTAACATCGATCATGAGGCCATCTCCATTGCCTAATGGTAATGCAAGACTTTCTTTATTTTTGTGTTCTCAAAACCCCAATTATTGCTCTATTTTCCCCTGAAGTGCGAGGTATAGGCTTGCGCTCGGTGTTGCATAGGTAGTTGAGCGGTTGATTAATGCAGACAGATGATCTTGCTATTGTACCTGGTATGCCTTGGGTTGGTGTTTTTGAAGCGATCACTGATGCATAATTTCTTTTGTCTATGACGGACATTGCGGTGTCCCCAACATAATACTGACATTCTCTCTAAACCTTTGGCAATGGGAATTTGGACTCCACAAAAAAATTATCTTTCTTGACCTCCATGGCAATGGAACTAAGAGGATTGCACGTATTACTCCCATGCTAGCTAACTTTTGCAAACTCCCACGAGAGACATGAATATCACTCTTGGACTTTGGTTTTCAATGTAAGCCTTAGAGTTAGCAACAATGAGCTTAGGTAGTCAACCTTCTTACTCGAGGACGAGCAAGGTTTAAGCTTGGGGAGGTTGATGGCTCCATATTTTACGCATATTTGGAGTTCATTTGTTGCACATTATCTCCGTACACTGGTGCAGAGACGTCCTATACAAATGGTTTTTACCCCCTTTCCGCGACAGAGTTTTAAACCGTCGCCTTGCCTGTGTGTGCGATAGGGGGGGGGGGGGGGGGTCCTTCCCACACGACCCATAAACTGTCGGTGATAGGTCCTCCAGTTACACACGCGGGGCAAAAAGAGCTCGTGTGCGATCGGGCGAGCCATCGCACACAATTATACATGCCCAATCGTTTCTGTTCGTACGTACATCCCACACAGTGAATCCCAGACAAACGTTTCCGTTCGTATGTACATCACACACGATTTTTATGTGGAAACTTTTGTGCAAGGTGGCCTAACGCAAATATTTGTCGGGCGGAAGTCGTGTGTGATTGTTCATTGATCCAACACGCCTACTTTCTAGAAACTGTGTGGGTTGTTTGAGTTCATCGCCCACGGTGTTGTCTGAGAAACCGTCTGCAATAGAAAAACCCAATAAGCAGGCTAATTGGCCAATTATTGATAATCCATTTAGTAATCAAATTGACATTTCATATCAAACACACCATATATTTCATATCCGTATTACGGCAACCAGGATTTCATAATTGAATTACATCAGATAGCTTCAGCACTCAGTTACACCATATAGGCATATAGCTACATACGACATTACACAACAGCACCAAGTTTCACATGCAACATCTAAAACCTTTGGAAAGTAGCATCATACATGGTAAATAGACAGATGAATCTCATCTGGAAAACTGCTGCAGCGGAAGGCGAATATTGAGCCTTCAGTGATGTTGAATGCCCTTGCAACTTTAGGCCAGTGGTTGTGGATAATTGCCCGCCCAACCATCGTCCTCTTGAGGAAGACTTCAATATTGTACCGTGGGTGTTGAATGAATACCTTCCTCGCCTCTTGACCATGCAGGTGGTCTGAGAGGTAATCATCGGTGAACTACTTTGAAAAGGACTAAAAACAAAGATATGCATAAATATTTGTTCTAAATTTTGAAATGGCGCAAAGGAAAAAAAACAAGGTAAAAGAGTTAGTACCATCCTATAGTTGACTGATGTCTTCTTCATTGTGCAAACAAAGATCTTGCTGTTATTTGTCGCTAGTTTCTTTATCCTAACAATTTTCTGAGTTTCTTGACTTGACTGATATTCATGGACATCTCATTTCCCCATATGCAAAATGGGTCGAACAGTGGGTCTAAACCTTTGACAGCAGGATCTACATGTGCAAGACCAAATTGTAAAAAACCTAAATATTAGAATGGTTCCTGTAATTGCACAATAATGTGCTATTAGACAAAGGACCATGCATGTGCGAACCTCGATGGTAAACCTCAGTGCCTCCCATTGTTAACCAAACCAAGCATGCTTAAGAACTAGGAAATATAGCATTTGTATATGTTTCTCATGTACTACATATTTTGTGCAGCCAAATTCGATTTATTTCTCACATGGATAACAATACAAAATTGTACCCACAACAAATGAACATCACATTGCAGAATTGAACCAAACAGTTAAATGGACAGCACAACAAATGAACCAAATAGTTAACTGAGCACCGTATTGCAGAATAGAACGTATACTAGAAGATCAGACAGTTAACCAAACCAAGCATGCTTAAGAACTACTGGGAAATATAGCAATTGTTGAACCAAGCTGTTAACTGAACATCACATTTCAGAAGATCACATTGCATATTAACATTACAGAGGACAATTCACTAGAAGGCACCGGCGGTGGCCTCGAGAAAACACCATGAACTGTCGTTTAAAGCAGCCAACCGCGTGGCGGCGTCCGCGCGTGAGGCGTCGACGGTGGCCTCGACGGCGAGGTGCTCCTCCAAGATCTGGCAGTCGGCACGCATGGCAGCCATCGCGACCTCATCTACGCGTGCGGCCGCGATTTGCCTCTCCGCTGCCAGATGCTCCTTAAACTCCTGGCTATATATACTGCGTGCAAAATGGCTATGGGCGGCGCTTATTTGGAGGATGAGGTAGTGATTTGGGTGGAAGGTGTTGCGCCAGCGATCGGGGGATGTGGGATGGAGAAGGAGGAGGATGCGGGTGGGGTGTGGATTACCTGACAATATGGACGAGGCCGCGCAGCAGGAAGGAGCGTCGCCGGCGAGCAGGCGGCGCTGCAAGCAAGCAGTGAAGGTTTGAACTTGGAAAGGAAGGAGGAAACAGTGGAAATGTGGCTTTTGGTCGGGGGGAGGAGGCGGGGAGCTAGATATTTCCGTGGTTGCCAAATTTTCGCTCGGTGCAACGAAAAACTGGCACACAAGTGTGGTTGATGCGTTGGCGGTGGACTGTAGTCGACGAAACTTCCGGCGTAAGACATACATGAGGGTGCCCCAAGATATTTTATACTCCATCGCACACGATTCTTGCTAATAAACTGTTTGTGGTATACTTGATTTTTTCATTCTGATTTGAAAAACAAAATGGGGTTACGGCGGGAAAGGATGATGTTTGAATTGCTAGAACATTTATCTACAGTGAACATGCAACTATAGGAGTTTCGTGTTACAATTTGGAATTATTCAGGGTTCGTTTGGTCTTTTTTATACATTAATTGAGTTTCTAGGCATTTAATGTGCATAATTCAAATTTGAACTACAGGCACATGCTCCATTGCACCAAAATGGGTTGAAAAATCATATATGTGTCCTTGGGTGAATGTTTAGGTCCCATTCAAGAAATGGGAATGAATTTCAAACATCTGGGCGTCGTGGCTCGGCCGTAAACATTGAGAAACTTGGTTGAAAAATTCCTATAAATCCCAAACTTGCCTGAAAATCATGAAACTTGGCATGGTTTCATGACATGGCACCAACATGCTGTGGTAGAAAAATTGGCCGATTTGGGACAAGTTTTGGTATAAACTTCTCACAAACCGGAGCTTCTCTCAAGAAGCATCATGGTTCCGAGAGGGAACGTGTCACCTCTGTGTGCGAAACGACATATGATGCCTCTTCCCGCGTTGATTTATTTTACAGAGGCAACATGCAAGTATAGGAGTGTCGTGTTACAATTTGGAATTATTCAGGGTTCGTTTGGCCTTTTTTATACATTAACTGAGTTTCTAGGCATTTAATGTGCATAATTCAAATTTGAACTACAGGCACATGCCACAGTGCACCAGAACGGGTTGAAAAATCATATATGTGTCATTGGGTGAATGTTTAGGTCCCATGCAAGAAATGGGAATGAATTTCAAACATCTGGGCGTCGTGGCTCGGCCGTAAACATTGAGAAACTTGGTTTAAAAATTCCTATAAATCCAAAACTTTCCTGAAAATCATGAAACTTGGCATGGTGTCATGACATGGCACCAACATGCTGTGGTAAAAAAATTGGCCAATTTGGGACAAGTTTTGGTATAAACTTCTCACAAACCAGAGCTTCTCTCAAGAAGCATCATGGTTCCGAGAGGGAACGTGTCACCTATGTGTGCGAAACGACATACGCTGCCTCTTCCCGTGTTGATTTATTTTACAGAGGCAACATGCAACTATAGGAGTGTCGTGTTACAATTTGGAATTATTCAGGGTTCGTTTGGCCTTTTATACATTAACTGAGTTTCTAGGCATTTAATATGCATAATTCAAATTTGAACTACAGGCACATGCCACAGTGCACCAGAACGGGTTGAAAAATCATATATGTGTCATTGGGTGAATAGTTAGGTCCCATGCAAGAAATGGGAATGAATTTCAAACATCTGGGCGTCGTGGCTCGGCCGTAAACATTGAGAAACTTGGTTTAAAAATTCCTGTGAATCCAAAACTCGCCTGAAAATCATGAAACTTGGCATGGTGTTATGGCATGGCACCAACATGCTGTGGGAAAAAAATTGGCCGATTTGGGACAAGTTTTGGCATAAGCTTCTTACAAACTGTAGCTTCTCTCGAGAAGCCTCATGGTTCCGAGAGGGAACGTGTCACCTCTTTGTGCGAAACGGCATGCGCTGCCTCTTCTCGCGTTGATTTATTTTACAGAGGCAACATGCAACTATAGGAGTTTTGTGTTACAATTTCGAATTATTCAGGGTTCGTTTGGCCTTTTTATACATTAATTGAGTTTCTAGGAATTTAATGTGCATAATTCAAATTTGAACTACAGGCACATTCTCCAGTGCACCAAAATGGGTTGAAAATCATATATGTGTCCTTAGGTGTATGTTTAGGTCCCATACAAGAAATGGGCATGAATTTCAAACATCTGGGCGTCGTGGCTCGGCCGTAAACATTGAGAAACTTGGTTTAAAAATTCCTGTAAATCCAAAACTAGCCTGAAAAATCATGAAACTTGGCATGGTGTCATGACATGGCACCAACGTGCTATTTTAAAAGAATGGCCGATTTTGGGACAAGTTTTGGCATAAACTTCTTACAAACCGGAGCTTCTCTCAAGAGGCATCATGGTTCCGAGAGGGAACGTGTCACCTCTGTGTGCGAAACGGCATACGCTGCCTCTTCCCGCCTTGATTTATTTTATAGAGGCAACATGCAACTATAGGAGTGTCGTGTTACAATTTGGAATTATTTAGGGTTCGTTTGGCCTTTTTATACATTATTTGAGTTTCTAGGCATTTAATGTGCATAATTCAAATTTGAACTAGAGGCACATGCCACAGCACACCACAACTGGTTGAAAAATCATATATGCAACATTGGGTGAATGTTTAGGTCCCATGCAAGAAATGGGATTGAATTTCAAACATCTCGGCATCGTGGCTCGGCCGGAAACATTGAGAAACTTGGTTTAAAAATTCCTGTAAATCCAAAACTCGCCTAAAAATCATGAAACTTGGCATGGTGTCATGACATGGCACCAACGTGTTGTGGTAATTTTTTTCTCCGGTTTGGGACAAGTTTTGGTATAAGCTTCTTACAAACCGTAACTTCTCTCAACAAGCCTCATGGTTCCGAGAGGGAACGTGTCACCTCTGTGTCCGAAACGACATACGCTGACTCTTCCCACCTTGATTTATTTTACAGAGGCAACATGCAACTATAGGAGTGTCATGCTAAAATATGAAATTATTCAGTGTTTGTTTTGCCTTCTGTCGGGGGTATTACCCGGACCCAAGACCCGGCCTGCTACAGTGCCATGCCTGAAGTTAACCCGGCTGCTACAGTGCCAGGCCTGAGGTTAACCCGGCCTGAGGATGAGAGCCGGCCTGAAGTTAACCCGGCCTGCTACAGTGCCAGGCCTGAAGTTAACCTGGCCTGTTACAGTGCCAGGCCTGAAGTTAACCCGGCTGCTACAGTGCCAGGCTTGAGGTTAACCCGGCCTGAAGTTAACCCGGCCTGCTACAGTGCCATGCCTGAAGTTAACCCGGCCTGCTACAGGACCCGGGCGAGTCAAAATGCAAGATGGAGACCCTTTAACTTGGAAGACACAGATGACTTAGAGTAGGACTCCAATCACGGGTATAACCCGGAATCTCATGTAAGCCGCCCCTTCAACTTATATAAGGAGGGGCAAGGCACCCCAAGAGGGACAAGTTTTTAGAGGTCTAGATAGACAGAAAAATCTGGAGACAGATGTTTTGGCAGGTCTCAAGACAGACATTTTGAGAGCTCTCGAGACAGAGTCAGGGAAACAGCACCCTTGTAATCGTGACTATGATCATCAATATTAATCAAGCAGGATGTAGGCTTTTACCTCCACCGAGAGGGGCCGAACCTGGGTAAAACTCGCGTCTTCTCGATTCCGTTCAACCCCGTTCAAGCTACCACCTAGCTGCGATGGCCTCACCACTAAGTCCTTTCATGAGGACATCTGCCGTGACAAAATCACGACACCTTCCTTATACATTATTTGAGTTTTCTAGGCATTTTGGAACAAATAGCTGCCACGTTATTATCGCAAATGTTTGTATTATTCTAACCGTGGGCGTTCCACTAACCATTTACTACCGCGGGCAGCTGTTTGATTAGACGGGACGCGTGCGAGCTGTCCGTCGTGCAGGCTCGACGGGACGCGTGTGAGCAGTTTGCCGCGTAGGCTCACCGGGAAGCGAGCCCTTTGAGCTGGCAGCGAGCAAAATTTATTGATGGTTTTGGTTTCGGCCGCCACGGGAAGGTACGTATAACAGTTTCTAGTGCTCCTCCTACTCCTCCGTTCTTATCTATAAGCGCCGCCGCCGAGGATCGCCGCCTGCTGCGATGGAGGATGAGCCGGCCAACAAGCGGGGGCGGGTCGAGCCAGAACCGCAAGAGCCTTTGGCGAGCGTGGACTTCATCAGCAGCCTCCCCGATGAGATTTTGGTAACCATCATATCCATCCTCCCCATCAAATCTGGCATGCGGACCACTGTCCTCTCCCGGTGGTGGCGCCCTCTCTGGCACTCCACCCCCCTGGACCTCATCGAGGACGACGAGCTCTGCAGCGGGGAGCGCAAACGCTTGGACACATTGTCCCACATCCTCGCCACGCACCCTGGGCCGGTCAGACGCTTTGCCATCGGCAAGTTCCGTTCCAACTGCAAGGCCGAACGCAAGTTTCACGAGTGGTTCCTATCCCCCTCCCTAGATCGGCTCGAGGAGCTCAGCTTTCATGCCGGATATCCGCGCTCGCTGCCGCCGTCTGCTCTCCGCCTCGTGCCCACGCTGTGCCGCGCGACTGATACGTCTCCAACGTATCTATAATTTTTGATTGTTCCATGCTATTATAGTATCTATCTTGGATGTTTTTATATGCAATTATATATCATTTTTTGGGACTAACCTATTAACCTAGTGCCCAGTGCCAGTTGCTGTTTTCTGCTTGTTTTTGGTTTTTCAGGAAATCAGTACTAAACGAAGTCCAAATGCCACGAAACTTTTTGACGATTTTTTTTTGGAAAAAAGAGACCCTGGAAGCTTCGGGAGGAAGCTAGAAGTCTCACGAGGAGGCCACAAGGCAATAGGGCGCAGCCCCAGGGGGGCGCGCCCTGATGCCTTGTGGGCCCCTCGTGGCTCCTTTTGACCTAATTCCACTTCTATAAATTCTCAAATATTTGGAAACCATCAGAGAGCCACCCCGAATAACTTTTATGCCGCCGCAAGCCTCTTTTCTTCCGCGATCCCATCTGGAGGCCTTTTTCGATACTCTGCCGGAGGGGGAATCGATCACGGAGGGCTTCTACATCAACCTTGCTGCCCTTCCGATGATGTGTGAGTAGTTTACCACAGACCTACGAGTCCATAGCTAGTAGCTAGATGGCTTCTTCTCTCTCTTTGATCTTCAATACCATGTTCTCCTCGATGTTCTGGGAGTTCTATCCGATGTAATCTTCTTTTGCGGTGTGTTTGTTGGGATTCGATGAATTGTGAGTTTATGATCAGATTATTCATGAGAAATATTTGAGTCTTCTCTGAACTCTTTTATGCATGATTGTTATAGCTTTATATTTCTCAATGATCTATCGATTTGGTTTGGCCAACTAGATTGGTTTATCTTGCAATGGGAGAGGTGCTTTGTGATGGGTTCAATCTTGCGGTGCTCAATCCCAGTGACAGAAAGGGACATGACACGTATTTGTATTGTTGCCTTTAAGGATAAAAATATGGGGTTTAATCATATTGCTTGAGTTTACTTTGTCTACATCATGTCATCTTGCTTAAGGCGTTACTCTGTTTTATACTTAATACCCTAGATGCATGCTGGATAGCGGTCGATGGGTGGAGTAATAGTAGTAGATGCAGGCAGGAGTCGGTCTACTTGTCTCAGACGTGATGCCTATATACATGATCATTGCCATGAATTTGTCATAATTATTTGCTTTTCTATCAATTGCCCAACAGTAATTTGTTTACCCACCGTATGTTCTGTGCTCGAGAGAAAAGCCTCTAGTGAAAACTATGGCCCCCGGGTCTATCTTTATCATATATTAAAATCCAAAAATATTTTGCTGCAATTTATTTACTTTTATTTTATTTTGCAGTTTACTTTTTATCTATCACTATTAGAATTAATCCTTGCAAATAACCGCTAAGAGGATTGACAACCCTCTTATTTGCGTTGGGTGCAAGTGTTTGCTTTTGTGTGTGTAGGTGCTGCTAAAGGGGTTTTGTGTGGTTCTCCTACTGGATTGATAACCTTGGTTCTTAACTGAGGGAAATACTTATCTCTACTATACTGCATCATCCTCTCCTCTTCGGGGAAATACCAACGCAGTCTAAAAGTAGCAGGAAGAATTTCTGGCGCCGTTGCCGGGGAGACATCAACAAAATTTATCAAGTACCTTTGCATAAACTATCATCCACTTGCATTTATTTTATTTGCCTTTTTTGCATTTGCCTCTCATTTTCATCTCCCCCACTTCTATTTTTTTTTTACAAAAACACAAAAATATTTTTGTTTGCTTGTTTGCTAGTTTGCTTGCTTCGTCATGATGTCTCAAGAAAATACAAAATTGTGTGACTTTTCCAATACTAATAATTATGATTTTATTAGTAGTCCTATTGCTCCTCCCGTCACTAGTGCGGAGTCGTGTGACATTAATGCTGCTTTGCTTAATCTTGTTATGAAAGAACACTTTTCTGGTAGTCCTAATGAAGATGCTGCATCCCATCTAAATACTTTCATTGAACTTTGTGATATGCAAAAGAAAAAA
Source organism: Elymus sibiricus (assembly GCA_039707655.1). NCBI lineage: Eukaryota > Viridiplantae > Streptophyta > Magnoliopsida > Poales > Poaceae > Elymus > Elymus sibiricus. The sequence continues at coordinate 113,033,934 of CM077670.1, forward strand.
GATGTGGATAATGATATTTTCAAATTGAAATTATTTCCGTTCTCACTACGAGATCGTGCTAAAACTTGGTTTTCATCCTTGCCTAGAAATAGTATTTATTCTTGGGATAAGTGTAAGGATGCTTTTATTGCCAAGTATTTTCCTCCCGCTAAGATTATTTCTTTAAGAAATCATATTATGAATTTTAAGCAACTTGAACATGAGCATGTTGCACAATCTTGGGAGAGAATGAAATTAATGATAAGAAATTGCCCAACACATGGTTTTAGTTTATGGATGATCATACAAAAAATTTATGCGGGACTAAACTTTGTTTCTAGAAATTTGCTAGACTCTGCCGCAGGTGGTACTTTTATGGAAATTACATTGGGAGAAGCTACAAAACTTCGTGATAATATTATGACAAATAATTCTCAATGGCACACTGAACGAACTCCAACTGGTAAGAAGGCAAATTATGTTGAAGAAATTAATACTTTGAGTGATAAGATGGATGCTCTTATGAAATTGGTTGCTAGTAAAAATGCTCATGTTGATCTTAATGATGTGCCATTGTCTACTTTGATTGAGCAAAATAATGATGCTATTGATGTGAATTTTGTCTCTAGAAATAATTTCAACAACAATGCTTATAGGGGTAATTTCAACCCTAGACTGTTTCCTGGAAATTCCTCTAATAATTATGATAATTCCTATGGTAATCCATATAATAATAGGATACCCTCTGATCTTGGAAGTAATATTAAATAATTTATTAATTCTCAAAATAATTTTAATGCTATGATGGATGAAAAATTGAATAGAGTTGATGAATTGTCTAGGAACATGGATAGAATTGCTCATGATTTGGAAAATCTCAAAATTAAATTTTTTACACCCAAGCATGATATAAATGATTATATTAAAGCTATGTATGTCTCCATTAATGAAAGTAAAGAAAGGACCGCTAGGTTGAGAGCTAAGCGAGAATTTCTAGAAAAGGCTATTCCACCCGGTTTTATCGTAGTAATGATGAAGATATTAAAATGATTGGTGTCTCACCTATTGAATACCTATTTAGTAATATAAAACTTGATGAAAAAGGGACTGAATATGAGTCAACTTTATCTAGAAGGTGTCCCAATTATTTGGAGGGTGATAATCTTAATGATAAAAGCGACAAAAGTGGGTTTGGAGAGGTCAAAACCTTAAATAGTGATGCACCCACTACTTTGGATTACAAGGACTTTAATTATAACAATTGTTCTTTAGTTGAATGTATTTCCTTGTTACAATCCATGATTAATTCACCTAATGTCTATGAACAAAAGAAAGCTTTTACTAAACATATTGTAGAAGCTATGATAAAAGCTCATGAAGAAAAACTTGAGTTGGAAATTTCAATTCCTAGAAAATTACATGATGAATGGGAACCCACTATTAAGGTTAAAATTAAAGATTATGAATGCAATGGTTTATGTGATCTTGGTGCTAGCGTCTCCACTATACCAAAATCTTTGTGTGATGTGGTAGGTCTCACCGATATGGATCCTTGTTCCCTTAATTTGCATCTAACGGATTCCACTATTAAAAAGCCTTTGGGTAGAATAAATGATGTGCTTATTATTGCCAATATAAATTATGTACCCGTGGATTTTGTTGTTCTTGATATTTAGTGCAATCCGTCTTGTCCTATAATACTTGGTAGGCCTTTCCTATGAACCATAGGTGCTATTATTGATATGAAAGAAGGTAATATAAGATTTCAATTCCCGTTAAAGAAAGGGATAGAACATTTCCCTAGAAAGAAAATTAAACCACCATATGAATCTATTATGAGGGCCACCTATGGAATTAATTTGAAGGATGACAACACTTGAAACTATGCATTATGCCTAGCTAGGGGCATAAAACAATAGCGCTTGTTGGGAGGCAACCCAATGAATAAAATAAATTTTTGTTTTACTTTCTGTTTTTGTGTGTTTACACAATTATAGCCTTTTTTATGATTGTGTTTTTATCTTTTAATTAGTGTTTGTGCCAAGTAATGCCTTTGGGATGATTTGGAAGATAGTATAATTGATGCTGTTTGAAAACAGAAACTTTTGTGTCCAGTGCTGGAATTTTTATTTTTTGCTGGAGCATCAGAACCTTCTGAAGTTTTTACACAATATTGATATATGAATTCCCACGTTTTCCTATTTTTTCAGAATTTTGGGAGTTACATAAGTATGACTTTAATTCAGATCTTTATAGACTGTTCTGTTTTAGATAGATTCTGTTTTTGTTGCATAGTTTGCTTATTTTGATGAATCTATGGATCGTATTGGGGGGTATGAGTCATGAAGAATTGGAGTATAGTAGCATTATGCCAATATTAAATATGAATCAATTTACAACAGTACCTAAAGTTAAAGATTTGTTTGTTATACTAACGGATCTCACGAGGTTTCTGTTGAGTTTTGTGTGCTGAAGTTTTCAAGTTTTGGGTGAGACTACGATGGATAAAGGAATAAGGAGCGGCAAGAGACTAAGCTTGGGGATGCCCAATGCACCCCAAGGTAATATTCAAGGAAGACTCAAGCATCTAAGCTTGGGGATGCCCCGGATGGCATCCCCTCTTTCGTCTACAATCTATCGGTAACTTACTTGGAGCTATATTTTTATTCATCACATGATATGTGTTTTACTTGGAGCGTCTTGTGCTATAGTTTGTTTGCTTTTTAGTTTGTCACAATCATCTTTGCTGAACACACCTTTTTGAGAGGGACACACATTATTCGTGATTTGTTAGAATACTCTATGTTCTTCACTTATATCTTTTGAGCTAGGCAGTTGCTCTAGTGTTTCACTTATATCTTTTAGAGCATGGCGGTGGTTATATTTTAAAGAAATAGTGGCACTCTCATGCTTCACTTATATCTTTTTGAGAGTCTAATGAATAGCAATGGTAATATGCACGGGTTATGAATTTGGTCCCAATATGATAGGTATTCAAGAGGGATATAATAAAAACTTTCATGTAGATCACTGAATATGATAAGTTTGATTCCTTGCAATAGTTATTATGATGGTAATATGTGGGAGGTACTAGTAGATAATTGTGGTTTAGTAAGAATATTGGTGTTAAGGTTTGTGATTTCTGAAGCATGCACGTGTGGTCTATCGTTATGCTAAGAAGTTGGTGTTGGGGAACGTTGCATGGAAAACAAAACTTTTTCTACGCACACGCAAGATCTATCCATGGAGATGCATAGCTACGAGAGGGGGAGTGTGTCTACGTACCCTCGTAGACCGTAAGCGGAAGCGTTAGAACAACGCGGTTGATGTCATCGAACAACTTCACGATCCAACCGACCGAGCACCGAACGTACGGCACCTCCGCGTTCAGCACACGTTCAGCTCGGTGACGTCCTCGACTTCTTGATCCAGCAAGACGGCGAGGTAGTGGATGAGTTCTGGCAGCACGACGGCGTGGTGACGGTGATGGTGATGCCATCTCCGCAGGGCTTCGCCCAAGCACTGCGAAAATATGTCCGAGGAACGGAACTGTGGAGGGGGGGCGCCGCTCACGGCTAAGACAATGTTGTGTCCTTTGGGGCGCCCCCTCTCCTCTATTTATATATGTGCAGGGGCTTGGAGTAGAAGGAATAGTGCCACGTGAACAATAACCGTGAATAGTACACACGTGGACTTGGACTCCAAAGTCCAATCCTTTTCCTACTAGGACTCTCCCTTTTTTCCTATTGAGGTCTAAAACTAATCCCGAAGGTAGATGTAGAGGTAGTGTGCCGACGGCGATCACATCAACCTTGGAACCATTCCCGACGCGCATCGTCACCTCGTCCTTAACCAATCTTCGCTTATTCCGTAGCTCCTGTTTCGAGTTACCAATATGAGCAACCGAACCAGTATCAAATACCCAGGCGCTACTGCGAGCATTAGTGAGGAACACATCAATAACATGTATATCAAATATACCTTTGCTCACTTTGCCATCCTTCTTATCCGCCAAATACTTGGGGCAGTTCCGCTTCCAGTGACCAATCCCTTTGCAGTAGAAGCACTCTGTTTCAGGCCTGGGTCCAGCTTTGGGTTTCTTCGTGGGAGCGGCAACTTGCTTGCCGTTCTTCTTGAAGTTCCCCTTCTTTCCCTTGCCCTTTTTCTTGAAACTAGTGGTTTTGTTAACCATCAACACTTGATGCTCCTTTTTGATTTCTACCTCCGCTGATTTCAGCATCGCGAAGAGCTCGGGAATTGTCTTCTCCATCCCTTGCATATTATAGTTCATCACGAAGCCTTTATAGCTTGGTGGCTGTGACTGAAGAACTCTGTCAATAACACTCTCAACCGGAAGATCAATTCCTAGCTGAGTCAAGTGGTTGTGGTACCCAGACATTCTGAGTATGTGTTCACTGACAGAACTGTTCTCCTCCATCTTACAGCTAAAGAACTTGTTGGAGACTTCATATCTCTCAACTCGGGCATTAGCTTGAAATATCAATTTCAGCTCTTGGAACATCTCATATGCTCCGTGGCGTTCAAAACGCTTTTGCAGTCCTGGTTCTAAGCCGTAGAGCATGGCACACAGAACTATCGAGTAGTCATCAGATCGAGCCTGCCAGGCGTTCACAACGTCTGCAGCAGCTCCTGCAGCAGGTCCATCACCTAGCGGTGCATCAAGGACATAATTCTTCTGTGCAGCAATGAGGATAATCCTCAAGTTACGGACCCAGTCCGTGTAGTTGCTACCATCAACTTTCAACTTAGCTTTCTCTAGGAACGCATTAAAATTCAACGGAACAGTAGCACGGGCCATTTATCTACAACATAGATATGCAAAGTAACTATCAAGACTAAGTTCATGATAAATTAAGTTCAATTAATCAAATTACTAATGAACTCCCACTTAAATTAACATCCCTCAAGTTAACTAAGTGATACATGATCCAAATCAACTAGCCCATGTCCGATCATCACGTGAGATGGGATAGTCATCAATGGTGAACATCTCCATGTTGATCATATCTACTATATGACTCATGTTCGACCTTTCGGTCTCCAGTGTTCCGAGACCATGTCTGTACATGCTAGGCTCGTCAAGTTTAACCCAAGTATTCTGCTTGTGTAAAACTGGCTTACACCCGTTGTATGTGAACGTAGAATCTATCACACCCGATCATCACGAGGTGCTTCGAAACGATGAACTTTAGCAATGGTGCATACTCGGGGAGAACACTTTTATCTTGAAATTTAGTGAAGGGATCATCTTATAATGCTACCGTCGTTCTAAGCAAAATAAGATGCATAAAGGATAAACATCACATGCAATCAAAATATGTGACATGATATGGCCATCATCTTGTGCTTTTGATCTCCATTTCCAAAGCATCGTCATGATTTCCATCGTCACCGGCTCGACACCTTGATCTCCATCGTTGCGTCATGGTCGTCTCGCCAACTATTGCTTCTACAACTATTGCTAACGCATAGCGATAAAGTAAAGCAATTACATGGCGCTTGCATTTCATACAATAAAGAGACAACCATAAGGCTCCTGCCGGTTGCCGATAAATTACAAAACATGATCATCTCATACAATAACGTATATCACATCATGTCTTGACCATATCACATCACAGCATACCCTGCAAAAACAAGTTAGACGTCCTCTACTTTGTTGTTACAAGTTTTACGTGGCTGCTACGGGCTTCTAGAAAGAACCATTCTTACCTACGGCACAAAACCACAACGGTGATTTATCAAGTTTGCTGTTTTAACCTTCAACAAGGACCGGCCGCAGTCAAATTCGATTCAACTAAAGTAGGAGAAACAGACACCCGCCAGCCACCTTTATGCAAAACAAGTTGCATGTCTGTCGGTGGAACCGGTCTCATGTACGTGGACATGTAAGGTTGGTCCGGGCCGCTTCATCTTACAATACCGCCGAATCAAAATAAGACATTGGTGGTAAGCAGTATGACGATCACCGCCCACAACTCTTTGTGTTCTATTCGTGCATATCATCTACGCATAGACCTGGCTCATGATGCCACTGTTGGGGAATGTTGCATGGAAAACAAATTTTTTTCTACGCACATGCAAGATCTATCCGTGGAGATGCATAGCTACAAGAGGGGGAGTGTGTCTACGTACCCTCGTAGACCGTAAGCGGAAGCATTAGAACAACGCGGTTGATGTCGTCGAACAACTTCACGATCCAACCGACCGAGCACCGAACGTACGGCACCTCCGCGTTAAGCACACGTTCAGCTCGGTGACGTCCTCGACTTCTTGATCCAGCAAGATGGCGAGGTAGTGGATGAGTTCTGGCAGCACGACGGCGTGGTGACGGTGATGGTGATGATATCTCCGCAGGGCTTCGCCCAAGCACTGCGAAAATATGTCTGAGGAACGGAACTGTGGAGGGGGACGCCGCACACGGCTAAGACAATGTTGTGTCCTTTGGGGCGCCCCCTCTCCTCTATTTATATGTGTGTTGGGGCTTGGAGTAGAAGGAATAGTGCCACGTGAACAGTAACCGTGAATAGTACACACGTGGACTTGGACTCCAAAGTCCAATCCTATTCCTACTAGGACTCTCCCTTTTTCCTTCCCTAGCTGCGTGGGCTTTTGAGGACTTGGTGCGCCTGGCCCAATAAGTCCAGGGCACCTCCCCTTAGCCCATGCCAGCCCTTGGGACGTGGTGGATCCACTTGTGGACTTCCGGACCCCTCCGGAATCCTCCAGAACCTTCTGGAAGCTTCCCGGTACAATACCGAAAAAACTGCACCTTTTTCCGGAACCCAAAATATGACTTCCCATATATAAATCTTTACCTCTCGACCATTCCGAGACTCCTCGTGACGTCCGGGATCTCATCCGGGACTCCGAACAATATTCGGTTACCAATTCACATAACTCATATAACACTATATCGTCAACGAACGTTAAGCGTGCGGACCCTACGGGTTCGGTAATGATGTAGACGTGACTGAGACGCCTCTCCGGTCAATAACCAATAGCGGAACCTGGATGCTCATATTGGTTCCTACATATTCCACGAAGATCTTATCGGTCGAACCGCAATGACAACATACGTAATTCCCTTTGTCCGTCGGTATGTTACTTGCCCGAGATTCGATCGTCGGTATCTCCATACCTAGTTCAATCTCGTTACCGGCAAGTCTCTTTACTCGTTCCGTAATACATCATCCCGTAACTAACTCCTTAGTCACTTTGCTTGCAAGCTTCTTATGATGTGCATTACCGAGAGGGCCCAGAGATACCTCTCCGAAACACGGAGTGACAAATCCCAGTCTCGATCCATGCCAACTCAACGAACACCTTCGGAGATACCTGTAGAGCATCTTTATGATCACCCAGTTACGTTGTGACGTTTGATAGCACACAAGGTATTCCTCCGGTATCCGGGAGTTGCATGATCTCATGGTCTGAGGAACATGTATTTGACATTCAAGAAAGCAGTAGCAATAAACAGAACGATCATATGCTAAGCTAACAGATGGGTCTTGTCCATCACATCATTCTCCTAATGATGTGATCCCGTTATCAAATGACAACTCATGTCTATGGTTAGGAAACCTTAACCATCTTTGATCAACGAGCTAGTCTAGTAGAGGCTCACTAGGGACACGGTATTTGTTTATGTATTCACACATGTATTTAAGTTTCCGGTCAATACAATTCTAGCATGAATAATAAACCTTTATCATGAACAAGGAAATATAAAATAATAACAACTTTATTATTGCCTCTAGGGCATATTTCCATCAGTCTCCCAGTTGCACTAGAGTCAATAATCTAGATTACATAGTAATGAATCTAACACCCATGGAGTCTTGGTGCTGATCATGTTTTGCTCGTGGAAGAGGCTTAGTCAACAGGTCTGCCACATTCAGATCCGTGTGTACTTTGCAAATTTCTATGTCTCCATCCTTGACATATTCACGAATGGAGTTGAAGTGTCTCTTGATGTGTTTGGTCTTCTTGTGAAACCTGGGCTCCTTGGCTATGGCAATTGCTCTAGTGTTGTCACAAAAGATTGTCATTGGACCCGATGCACTAGGTATTACACCTAGATCGGATATGAACTTCTTCATCCAGACTCCTTCATGTGCTGCTTCCGAAGCAGCTATGTATTCCCCTTCACACGTAGATCCCGCCACGACGCTCTGCTTGGAACTGCACCAACTGACAGCCCCATCATTTAATATAAATACGTATCCGGTTTGTGACTTAGAGTCATCCGGATCAGTGTCAAAGCTTGCATCGACGTAACCCTTTACGACGAGCTCTTCGTCACCTCCATAAATGAGAAACATGTCCTTGGTCCTTTTCAGGTACTTCAGGATATTCTTGACCGCTGTCCAGTCATCCACTCCTGGATTACTCTGGTACCTCCCTGCCAAACTTATGGCAAGGCACACATCAGGTCTGGTACACAGCATGGCATACATAATAGAACCTATGGCTGAGGCATAGGGAATGACTTTCATTTTCTTTATATCTTCTGCCGTGGTCGGGCATTGAGTCTGACTCAACTTCACACCTTGCAAGACAGGCAAGAACCCTTTCTTTGACTGATCCATTTTGAACTTCTTCAAAACTTTGTCAAGGTATGTGCTTTGTGAAAGTCCTATCAAGCGTCTTGATCTATCCCTATAGATCTTGATGCCCAATATATAAGCAGCTTCACTGAGGTCTTTCATTGAAAAATTCTTATTCAAGTATCCCTTTATGCCGTCCAGAAATTCTATATCATTTCCAATCAACAAAATGTCATCCACATATAATATTAGAAATGCTACAGAGCTCCCACTCACTTTCTTGTAAATACAGGCTTCACCGTAAGTCTGTACAAAACCATATGCTTTGATCACCTCATCAAAGCGTATATTCCAACTCCGAGATGCTTGCACCAGTCCATAGATGGATCGCTGGAGCTTGCACACTTTGTTAGCACCCTTAGGATCGACAAAACCTTCTGGTTGCATCATATACAACTCTTCTTTGAGAAAACCATTAAGGAATGCAGTTTTGACATCCATTTGCCCGATTTCATAATCATAAAATGCGGCAATTGCTAACATGATTCGGACAGACTTAAGCATCGCTACGGGTGAGAAAGTCTCATCGTAGTCAACCCCTTGAACTTGTCGAAAACCTTTCGCGACAAGTCGAGCTTTGTAGACAGTGATATTACCATCAGCATCTGTCTTCCTCTTAAAAATCCATTTATTCTCAATGGCTTGCCGATCATCGGGCAAGTCCACCAAAGTCCACACTTTGTTCTCATACATGGATCCTATCTCAAATTTCATGGCCTCAAGCCATTTGTCGGAATCCGGGCTTATCATAGCTTCTTCATAGTTCGTAGGATCACTGTTGTCTAACAACATAACTTCCAGAACAGGATTACCGTACCACTCTGGTGCGGAACGTACTCTGGTCGACCTACGAAGTTCAGTAGTAACTTGATCTGAAGTTTCATGATCTTTATCATTATCTTCCTCTCTTATTGGTGTAGGCATCACGGGAACAGTTTTCTCTGATGAGCTACTTTCCAATTCGAGAGAAGGTACAATTACCTCATCAAGTTCTACTTTCCTCCCACTCACTTCTTTCGAGAGAAACTCCTTCTCTAGAAAGGACCCATTCTTGGCAACAAAGACCTTGCCTTCGGATCTGTGGTAGAAGGTGTACCCAATTGTTTCATTAGGGTATCCTATGAAGACGCACTTCTCCGCTTTGGGTTCAAGCTTATAAGGTTGAAGCTTTTTCACATAAGCATCGCTTCCCCAAACTTTAAGAAACGACAGCTTAGGTTTCTTGCCAAACCATAGTTCATATGGTGTCGTCTCAACGGATTTAGATGGTGCCCTATTTAACGTGAATGCAGCTGTCTCTAATGCATAACCCCAAAACGATAGTGGCAAATCGGTAAGAGACATCATAGAACGCACCATATCCAATAAAGTACGGTTACGACGTTTGGACACACCATTACGCTGTGGAGTTCCAGGTGGCGTGAGTTGTGAAACAATTCCACATTTTCTTAAATGAAGGCCAAACTCGTAACTCAAATATTCGCCTCCGCGATCAGATCATAGAAACTTTATTTTCTTGTTACGATGATTCTCTACTTCACTCTGAAATTCGTTGAACTTTTCAAATGTTTCAGACTTGTGTTTCATGAAGTAGATATACCCATATCTACTCAAATCATCTGTGAAGGTTAGAAAATAATGATACCCGCCGCGTGCTTCAACATTCATCAGACCGCATACATCGGTATGTATTATTTCCAACAAATCAGTAGCTCGCTCCATTGTTCCGGAGAACGGAGTTTTAGTCATCTTGCCCATGAGGCATGGTTCGCAAGTATCAAATGATTCATAATCAAGAGATTCCAAAAGTCCATCCGCATGGAGTTTCTTCATGCGCTTTACATCAATATGACCTAAATGGCAGTGCCACAAGTATGTTGCACTATGATTATCAACTTTGCATCTTTTGGCATCAATAATATGAATATGTGTATCACTACGATCGAGATTCAACAAGAATAGATCATTCACAAAAGGTGCGTGACAATAAAAGATGTTACTCATATAAATAGAACAACCATTATTCTCTAACTTAAATGAATAACCATCTCGCAATAAACAAGATCCAAATATAATGTTCATGCTCAACGCTGGCACCAAATAACAATTATTGAGGTCTAAAACTAATCCCGAAGGTAGATGTAGAGGTAGCGTGCCGACGGCGATCACATCAACCTTGGAACCATTCCCGACGCGCATCGTCACCTCGTCCTTAGCCAATCTTCGCTTATTCCGTAGCTCCTGTTTCGAGTTACAAATATGAGCAACCGAACCAGTATCAAATACCCAGGCGCTACTGCGAGCATTAGTGAGGAACACATCAATAACATGTATATCAAATATACCTTTGCTCACTTTGCCATCCTTCTTATCCGCCAAATACTTGGGGCAGTTCCGCTTCCAGTGACCAATCCCTTTGCAGTAGAAGCACTCTATTTCAGGCCTGGGTCCAGCTTTGGGTTTCTTCGTGGGAGCGGCAACTTGCTTGCCGTTCTTCTTGAAGTTCCCCTTCTTTCCCTTGCCCTTTTTCTTGAAACTAGTGGTTTTGTTAACCATCAACACTTGATGCTCCTTTTTGATTTCTACCTCCGCTGATTTCAGCATCGCGAAGAGCTCAGGAATTGTCTTCTCCATCCCTTGCATATTATAGTTCATCACGAAGCCTTTATAGCTTGGTGGCAGTGACTGAAGAACTCTGTCAATAACACTCTCAACCGGAAGATCAATTCCCAGCTGAGTCAAGTGGTTGTGGTACCCAGACATTCTGAGTATGTGTTCACTGACAGAATTGTTCTCCTCCATCTTACAGCTAAAGAACTTGTTGGAGACTTCATGTCTCTCAACTCGGGCATTAGCTTGAAATATCAATTTCAGCTCTTGGAACATCTCATATGCTCCGTGGCGTTCAAAACGCTTTTGCAGTCCCGGTTCTAAGCCGTAGAGCATGGCACACAGAACTATCGAGTAGTCATCAGATCGAGCCTGCCAGGCGTTCACAACGTCTGCAGCAGCTCCTGCAGCAGGTCCATCGCCTAGCGGTGCATCAAGGACATAATTCTTCTGTGCAGCAATGAGGATAATCCTCAAGTTACGGACCCAGTCCGTGTAGTTGCTACCATCATCTTTCAACTTAGCTTTCTCTAGGAATGCATTAAAATTCAACGGAACAGTAGCACGGGCCATTTATCTACAACATAGATATGCAAAGAAACTATCAAGACTAAGTTCATGATAAATTAAGTTCAATTAATCAAATTACTAATGAACTCCCACTTAAATTAACATCCCTCAAGTTAACTAAGTGATACATGATCCAAATCAACTAGCCCATGTCCGATCATCACGTGAGATGGGATAGTCATCAATGGTGAACATCTCCATGTTGATCATATCTACTATATGACTCATGTTCGACCTTTCGGTCTCCAGTGTTTCGAGACCATGTCTGTACATGCTAGGCTCGTCAAGTTTAACCCAAGTATTCTGCTTGTGTAAAACTGGCTTACACCCGTTGTATGTGAACGTAGAATCTATCACACCCGATCATCACGAGGTGCTTCGAAACGACGAACTTTAGCAACGGTGCATACTCGGGGAGAACACTTTTATCTTGAAATTTAGTGAAGGGATCATCTTATAATGCTACCGTCATTCTAAGCAAAATAAGATGCATAAAGGATAAACATCACATGCAATCAAAATATGTGACATGATATGGCCATCATCTTGTGCTTTTGATCTCCATTTCCAAAGCATCGTCATGATTTCCATCGTCACCGGCTCGACACCTTGATCTCCATCGTTGCGTCGTGGTCGTCTCGCCAACTATTGCTTCTACAACTATTGCTAACGCATAGCGATAAAGTAAAGCAATTACATGGCGCTTGCATTTCATACAATAAAGAGACAACCATAAGGCTCCTGCCGGTTGCCGATAAATTACAAAACATGATCATCTCATACAATAACGTATATCACATCATGTCTTGACCATATCACATCACATCATATCCTGCAAAAACAAGTTAGACGTCCTCTACTTTGTTGTTACAAGTTTTACGTGGCTGCTACGGGCTTCTAGAAAGAACCGTTCTTACCTACGGCACAAAACCACAACTGTGATTTATCCAGTTTGCTGTTTTAACCTTCAACAAGGACCGGCCGCAGTCAAATTCGATTCAACTAAAGTAGGAGAAACAGACACCCGCCAGCCACCTTTATGCAAAACAAGTTGCATGTCTGTCGGTGGAACCGGTCTCATGTACGTGGACATGTAAGGTTGGTCTGGGCCGCTTCATCTTACAATACCGCCGAATCAAAATAAGACGTTGGTGGTAAGCAGTAGGACGATCACCGCCCACAACTCTTTGTGTTCTACTCGTGCATATCATCTACGCATAGACCTGGCTCATGATGCCACTGTTGGGGAACGTTGCATGGAAAACAAAATTTTTTCTACGCACACGCAAGATCTTTCCATGGAGATGCATAGCTACGAGAGGGGGAGTGTGTCTACGTACCCTCATAGACCGTAAGCGGAAGCGTTAGAACAACGCGGTTGATGTCGTCGAACAACTTCACGATCCAACCGACCGAGCACCGAACGTATGGCACCTCCGCGTTCAGCACACGTTCAGCTCGGTGAAGTCCTCGACTTCTTGATCCAGCAAGATGGCGAGGTAGTGGATGAGTTCTGGCAGCACGACGGCGTGGTGACGGTGATGGTCATGATATCTCCGCAGGGCTTCGCCCAAGCACTGCGATAATATGTCCGAGGAACGGAACTGTGGAGGGGGGCGCCGCACACGGTTAAGACAATGTTGTGTCCTTTGGGGCACCCCCTCTCCTCTATTTATATATGTGTAGGGGCATGGAGTAGAAGGAATAGTGCCACGTGAACAGTAACCGTGAATAGTACACACGTGGACTTGGACTCCAAAGTCCAATCCTATTCCTACTAGGACTCTCCCTTTTTTCCTTCCCTAGCTGCGTGGGCTTTTGAGGACTTGGTGCGCCTGGCCCAATAAGTCCAGGGCGCCTCCCCTTAGCCCATGCCAGCACTTGGGACGTGGTGGATCCACTTGTGGACTTCCGGACCCCTCCAGAATCCTCCGGAACCTTCTGGAAGCTTCCCGGTACAATACCGGAAAAACTGCACCTTTTTCCGGAACCCAAAATATGACTTCCCATATATAAATCTTTACCTCTCGACCATTCCAAGACTCCTCATGACGTCCGGGATCTCATCCGGGACTCCGAACAATATTCGGTTACCAATTCACATAACTCATATAACACTATATCGTCAACGAACGTTAAGCGTGCGGACCCTACGGGTTCCGGAATGATGTAGACGTGACTGAGACGCCTCTCTGGTCAATAACCAATAGCGGAACCTGGATGCTCATATTGGTTCCTACATATTCCACGAAGATCTTATCGGTCGAACCGCAATGACAACATACGTAATTCCCTTTGTCCGTCGGTATGTTACTTGCCCGAGATTCGATCGTCAGTATCTCCATACCTAGTTCAATCTCGTTACCGGCAAGTCTCTTTACTCGTTCCATAATACATCATCCCGTAACTAACTCCTTAGTCACTTTGCTTGCAAGCTTCTTATGATGTGCATTACCGAGAGGGCCCAGAGATACCTCTCCGAAACACGGAGTGACAAATCCCAGTCTCGATCCATGCCAACTCAACGAACACCTTCGGAGATACCTGTAGAGCATCTTTATGATCACCCAGTTACGTTGTGACGTTTGATAGCACACAAGGTATTCCTCCGGTATCCGGGAGTTGCATGATCTCATGGTCTGAGGAACATGTATTTGACATTCAAGAAAGCAGTAGCAATAAACAGAACGATCATATGCTAAGCTAACGGATGGGTCTTGTCCATCACATCATTCTCCTAATGATGTGATCCCGTTATCAAATGACAACTCATGTCTATGGTTAGGAAACCTTAACCATCTTTGATCAACGAGCTAGTCTAGTAGAGGCTCACTAGGGACACGGTATTTGTTTATGTATTCACACATGTATTTAAGTTTTCGGTCAATACAATTCTAGCATGAATAATAAACCTTTATCATGAACAAGGAAATATAAAATAATAACAACTTTATTATTGCCTCTAGGGCATATTTCCATCAGTTGGAGCATGATTTATTATTGATTGTCTTCCTTTGTGTGGCGGTCGGGGGCGCGCGATGGTTAACGCCTACCAACCTCCCCCTAGGGGCATGCGTAGTAGTACTTTGCTTCGAGGGCTAATAAACTTTCGCAATAAGTATGTGAGTTCTTTATGACTAATGTGAGTCCATGGATTATACGCACTCTCACCTTTCCGCAATTTGCTAGCCTCTTCGGTACCGTGCATTGCCCTTTCTCACATCGAGTGTTGGTGCAAACTTCACCGGTGCATCCAAACCCCGTGATATGATACGCTCTATCACACATAAGCCTCCTTATATCTTCCACAAAACAGCCACCATACCTACCTATCAAGGCATTTCCATAGCCATTCCGAGATATATTGCCATGCAACTTCCACCGTTCCGTTTTTTATGACACACGTCATCATTGTCATATTGCTTTGCATGATCATATAGCTAACATAGTATTTGTGGCTCAGCCACCATTCATAATTTTTTATACATGTTACACTAGTATCATTGCACATCCTGGTACATTGTGAGAGGCATTCATATAGAGTCATATTTGATCTAGTTTTGAGTTGTAAGTAAATAGAAGTATGATGATCATCATTATTAGAGCATTGTCCCAGTGAGGAAAAAGAGAAAAAAAAAGAGGCCAAAAAGAGCCCACGAAAATAAGAAATAAAAAAAAAGAGAAAAAAGAGAGAAAAAAAATAAATGAGAGAAAAAGAGAGAAGGGGCACTGTTACTATCCTTTTCCATACTGGTGCTTCAAAGTAGCACCATGTTTTTCATATAGAGAGTCTCCTAATTTGTCACTTTCATATACTAGTAGGAATTTTTCATTATAGAACTTGGCTTGTATATTTCGATGATGGGCTTCCCCAAATGCCCGAGATCTTCATGAGCAAGCAAGTTGGATGCACACCCACTTAGTTTTCATGTTGAGCTTTCATATACTTATAGCTCTTAGTGCATCCGTTGCATGGCAATCCCTACTCCTTGCATTGACATCAATTGATGGGCATCTCCATAGCCCGTTGATTAGCCGCGTCGATGTGAGACTATCTTCTTATTTTTGACTTCCCCTTATTAATCTCTACCACCACATTCTATTCCACCCATAGTGCTATATCCATGGCTTGCGCTCATGTATTGCGTGGGGGTTGAAAAAGCTGAAGCACGTTAAAATGTATGAACCAATTGCTTGGCTAAAACCGGGGTTGTTCATGATAAATATTTTGTGTTAAGAAGATGGAGCATGACAGGATTATATGATTTTGTAGGGATAACTTTCTTTAGCATTTTTATTTTGAAAGGCATGATTGTTTGTTAGTATGCCTGAGTATTGATGTCTTTATATCAAATTATAGACTATTGCTTTGAATCATTCGGATCTTATTATTCATACCGTAAGAGAGATTACATGATGAAACATGTTAGGTAGCATTCCAAATCAAAAATTATGTTTTTATCATTTACCTACTCGTGGACGAGCATGAATTAAGCTTGGGGATGCTTGATACGTCTCCAACGTATCTATAATTTTTGATTGTTCCATGCTATTATAGTATCAATCTTGGATGTTTTTATATGCAATTATATATAATTTTTTGGGACTAACCTATTAACCTAGTGCCCAGTGCCAGTTGCTGTTTTCTGCTTGTTTTTGGTTTTTCAGGAAATCAGTACCAAACGAAGTCCAAATGCCACAAAACTTTTTGATGATTTTTTCTGGACAAAAGAGACCTTGGAAGCTTCGGGAGGAAGCCAGAAGCCTCACGAGGAGGCCACAAGGCAACAGGGCACGACCCCAGGGGGAGCGCGCCCTGATGCCTTGTGGGCCCCTCGTGGCTCCTTTTGATCTAATTTCACTTCTATAAATTCTCAAATATTCGGAAACCATCAGAGAGCCACCCCGGATAACTTTTATGCCGCCACAAGCCTCTGTTCTTCCGCGATCCCATCCGGAGGCCTTTTCCGGTACTCTACCGGAGGGGGAATCGATCATGGAGGGCTTCCACATGAACCTTGCTGCCCTTCGGATGATGTGTGAATAGTTTACGACAGACCTACGGGTCCATAGCTAGTAGCTAGATGGCTTCTTCTCTCTCTTTGATCTTCAATACCATGTTCCCCTCGATGTTCTTGGAGTTCTATCCGATGTAATCTTCTTTTGTGGTGTATTTGTTGGGATCCGATGAATTGTGAGTTTATGATCAGATTATTCATGAGAAATATTTGAGTCTTCTCTGAACTCTTTTATGCATGATTGTTATAGCTTTGTATTTCTCAACGATCTATCGATTTGGTTTGGCCAACTAGATTGGTTTATCTTGCAATGGGAGAGGTGCTTTGTGATGGGTTCAATCTTGTGGTGCACAATCCCAGTGACAGAAAGGGACATGACACGTATTTGTATTGTTGCCATTAAGGATAAAAAGATGGTGTTTAATCATATTGCTTGAGTTTACTTTGTCTACATCATGTCATCTTGCTTAAGGCGTTACTCTGTTTTATACTTAATACCCTAGATGCATGCTGGATAGCGGTCGATGGGTGGAGTAATAGTAGTAGATGCAGGCAGGAGTCGGTCTACTTGTCTCGGACGTGATGCCTATATACATGATCATTGCCATGAATCCGTCATAATTATTTGCTTTCCTATCAATTGCCCAGCAGTAATTTGTTTACCCACCGTATGTTCTGTGCTCGAGAGAGAAGCCTCTAGTGAAAACTATGGCCCCCGGGTCTATCTTTATCATATATTAAAATCCACAAATACTTTGCTGCAATTTATTTTCTTTTATTTTATTTCACAATTTACTTTTTATCTATCACTATCAGAATTAATCCTTGCAAATAACCGCCAAGAGGATTGACAAGCCTCTTATTTGCGTTGGGTGTAAGTGTTTGCTTTTGTGTGTGTAGGTGTTGCTAAAGGGGTTTTGTGTGGTTCTCCTACTGGATTGATAACCTTGGTTCTTAGCTGAGGGAAATACTTATCTCTACGATACTACATCATCCTCTCCTCTTCGGGGAAATACCAACGCAGTCTACAAGTAGCAACAACGTCTAGGCAGTGCTTTTTCCCCCAGATTAATGCCACGCCCGCTCTTCATCTCACTAAACGGAAGGATCTCGAGCTCATTGGCGTCAGCATCTCAAAGGAGGATTTGGAGCGCCTGCTCGGCGGCTGTACAGCGCTCGAGTACCTTCGTCTTCAGGTGATGGATGGGTTCAGTAGCCTCCACATCGCCTCGACGAATGCCCGTACGATTTATGTGCATTGTTGTTGCTGCAATAGGCTGTTATTTGAGGTGTTTCATGATATGGTCATTGAGAATGCGCCTTTCCTTGAGAGATTGTTTGTACTTGATAAAGAAGGTCCAACAAGAATCAGGGTCATTGACGCACCGAAATTGACAGTGTTGGGCTATTCGTGTGCTGAATTCTCTGAACTTGTTACTGGATCATTATCCGTTCAGGTACAACAGTCTTCTTCTCCTTCTTCTTATTGGACATCACATTTTATCTAATTTTTGTTGATCTATGTTCGGCTGTCATCTAGAAAATGATCCCCACAAGCTTGACCCCGTCTCTACGCTCAGTGAAGATCTTGGCACTACAATCTGTCAGCCCCGATCTGGATGAAGTTGTTAGATTCCTTAGATGCTTTCCGTGCATGGAGAAGCTATACATCGAGGTGAGGCTCCTTTCCTGTTAATTGTTAACCACAACGGAGTTCAATTTGTTGTTACTTTTACCCATGATTACAATGACAAATGTAGTATGATTTCTAAAGGAAATTTGGAGGATTTCAATACATATATTTTTTGAGATGTTAATCATGAACGATTGAAGATGGCATGTCAATCTATTCGTGTATTTTAGAAATCCTGCAAATCAAAGAGGCCCGAAGTGTTTAAAACTGCAGCTAGGCACTAATATGTTGTATACGTTTGCAGATACAAGCAGGCCCGAAAGTGGAAAATGTGGCGCAATATAACAATCCCATTGAATGCCTTGATCTTCATCTCACAGAAATTACTTTGAACCACTACCGAGGCACCACACCAGAGATTAAATTCGCGAGGTTCTTTGTTCAGAGAGCAAGTGTGCTCAAGGTAATGAGGTTTTCCCTATATTTAGTGCGCAGAAGTGAATGGTTTGCTGATCAGCGCAGGCGTCTACAACTGAATGGAAAAGGCTCTGCAGAAGCCGAATTTCAGTTTGGAACTACAAATGACAGATTATTCGGAAGTCACACTATCAAACCGATATATGACTTCTCGGTGACTGATCCATTCGCAAAAATAGTGCATGGCTCAGATTCTGAAGAAAATGAATTTGATTTGTAAGAACAGTTTGAACCTTGTAATCTTTGAATTTGGGGCTTGTAATGCTGGAATTTGAACCTTGCAATTTTTCTGGTATTTGTGATATAACTTAATTGGATGTTTAATTTGGTTATGCAATCATGTCCTTATAAGTATATATGTTGTTATTCTGTTGACAGAGCATAGATGTTGTGCAGACTGAGCAAATCACATCGCATACGGATTAAACTACGAAACCCGTCGGTGATTATTTCATTAATCGTTGACAATTGTTTACGACCAACCGTTTGCCCACAACACACACAACTTATTTGGAGCAATCGTCTGTGTTATTATCGGTCTTCCCACACATATCTGATTACTGACCTATTTGCCGCGTATCACACACATCTTGTTAAGTTGAACCGTTTCTGTTGTGTTGGGTAATCACAAACAGTTCATCCTAGTGAACTGTATGCCGTTTATCGCACACAGCTTCATCTGTCTGACCATTTCTGTTGTGTTGGGTAATGACAAACAGTTCATCTGAGTGAACTGTATGCCGTGTATCGCACACACCTCGAACTGGCTGCCCGTTTCTGTTGTTCTGGCTTATCGCAAACAGTTCATATGGATCAACTGTATGCCACATATCGCACACGCGTCTCTAATCTGAATCATGCTTGATGTCTCTACCATCGCACATAGTTTATCTTATTGGCGACGGTTTTATTACGACACTGTTTGTGATTCATGCATCACACACAGTTTGGTCGCGGGGTCTCTGATTCATGTGTCACGTTAGCGGTCACCTGCAGTAGTGGTATATCATGTCCCATTGAGCCAATTACATGTCCATATGCATGATTTTCAGTTTGTACTCTTTTCACTGCAAGCATTGCATAATCTTTATTATTTTTTAGTTTTTATTAGTTTTCTTTGTCTTTGTGTGTTTTGTAGGTGATGTGGACTTCCCACGCACTTAGCACGATGAAAGGAGTTCAAACCGACGACATCCCGGCCCCAAACTTAGCCATTTCGGAGAGTTAAGAAGTCATTTTTCCAAAGTGCTCCAAATCAAGATTTAAACCAGAAATGGATCAGCATTGTTCATACGAATCCAACGAGCCCAAGAACGTCAAATTCCGAGTTCGTATGAAGAAATGACGGCCATTTTACTGGAGGGGGACAGAAGAAAAGACGACCATCCATATGACCGTGGCTGGTCCTATGGGCGCTCGTATGAGCTCCAAACTTAACCAAAAGTTACCTCTCCAGATGGGATACTTCGTGGATTTTGTCCCCGTTTGTACCTACGACTTTCTTGGCCTTAAAGGGATGTATTGGAAGAGGATTAGGCTCACCTAGAGCCCTTGGATAAAAGGAGAGATGCTACATCTATGGAGGAGGCATTGGGAGAGCTATTATATATACATCATCAACCCTAGCCGCAACCATCAAGTCATTCAACATCTCATCTCCACGTCCAGCCACCGTCCACATCAAGAACACCATTGTTGCGACCTAGAGGAAGACCGAAAGGGAGCCACCGCCGGAGGAGGAGCGTCGCCGGTGGGGCGCGACCACGAGCCTCTGATATGTCTCTAATGTATCTACTTTTCCAAACACTTTTGCTCTTGTTTTGGACTCTAATTTGCATGATTTGAATGAAACTAATCCGGACTGATGCTGTTTTCAGCAGAACTACCTTGGTGTTGTTTTTGTGCAGAAATAAAAAGTTATCAGAATTGGACAAAACTTTATGGGGATTTTTTTTGGAATATATACAAATTACTGGCGCAAAGAACTACCAGAGGGGGGCTAATAACCCACAAGTATAGGGGATCGTTTGTAGCCTTTTTCGGTAAGTAAGAGTGTCGAATGATGCCTGCAAGCCAAACAGGGTAGTGTAGCACTTTCGCAGAAGTATCCCAATGAGTAATCGTCCCAACGAAGAGCGGAGGAGAGTATTTATAGTGGCGCTTCTGTCACACACAAGGTGTCACAGTTCTTGTGTGAAGTAACTGCTGGTGCTTCTGCAAATGTTGTTACTGTCTTGGATCACGGATAAACCAGTTCGACAAATATAGAGAGAGTTGAAAGTAAAAGCTATGAAAATTATTAAAAGAAAATAACATGAGTAAGGTAATAAGTTGTGTTTCCTGCAATAAAGAGATTAGGCGCGGAGAGATTTCAGTTCATGGTCAGAATGTATCAGGTGTGCCAGTGCGACGGTAATACCAGTTACCTTGTATTGTACTCATAGAATTTAATATATGTGTTCTGTAGGCGGATCACCCTAATGTTATGAAACTCCTCCGCACGGGATTATATTTCATTCTATGGCTCTGCTTCTCCGTTGCCACAGAGTGGTCGTTTCCGCAATTAAGGTCCTTGAACCGGAACCAAGCATTAAGTTCAATGGATCACCGTTATCTCATATCGTCTTCGGTCCTCATAGATATCTCCACCTGTCACGTTAGAGGTCACAGATTCCCTAAACAATATGTGTTACCTGTGTAGGTCTTGAGATCATGTTGCCTGGGCCCTTAAATTGGGCAACACGCCTAGAGTTCACCACAGTATAACAACATACTAGATAGATCATACTACTACGAATGCAAATGACGACATATAGGATAGGCATAGATGAATCTTACCACTCACCTACATATCCCACACCTAGGGGGAATTACTCACACATCATAAGAGGGGAACCGATCATAACAGAGATAAAGTCCATGAAAACCATATTGATAATACTGGGGAAATCCACAATAAGATGAAATGGATAATTCAAATAGTTTTGATCTCCAGATGAGATGAAGTAGAGTTACACTTGTTATCCCAAATCGGAATTCCTCTTACAATAGTGAAAGGGGTGGTGATGATGATGGAGATGAAAGGACCAAAACTAAGGAGATCTTTTATGGTTCCTCAGATCCTCCCTTCTCCTCTTCTGGATGGTGTGGCGGCGGCTAGGGTTCTCTTCTCCCCCCGGAGCCCTTCACAAAAGTGGCTTGTATAGACATGGTGGAGCTGATGGCAGTCCATACGACCACTCATACGAGCGCTTGCGGTCATATGGAACGCTGTCTTTTGCACTGCTACGCCTGAAGACTTGGGTCTCTTCATGGAAGTTGCTCCATTTGGCTTGATTTGCAACAATCCCTCCTGGTTTCCTTCCATATTTGATGTTTCCTGCCAAACATTGAGAAAATGGATTTTATTCTCTTTTGAGGGATTAGCGCTAGAAATATCCGAAGAATAATAAAAATTCTGATGTAACCAAGTAAGAATCACTAGGAAAACATCACAAGTTCTCGAGCCATCAACTCCCCCAAGATTAGGATTTGCTCGTCCTCGAGCAAACAAGAAATCAAGAGAATGAAAGGGAGCTTGATTGAGTAGAAAGAAGTTTTACCGGCTTGAGAAAATATATCAAATCCATCTTCTCTTATCCTGCAATGTTATTCAAGAAGGCATTCACAATTGAATAGCTGCACCTAGGCTCGTTGCCAAACCTCGTATAGTCTCTTATCACTAGTTATAATTTCTCAAATCAAAATTTCTTTGCTAACCAAGTGTTTAGGCAAAAGAGAGCATTTCTTTTTAGATGGATATTCAACTGAAACTCATTATTTAAATGCATTAGGGAATTCGGGAGCCAAAGAGAGTGTGGGATCGAGCAGATAGGTCTAGAGGGGGGAATAGACCCTTAACCAGCCAAATTAGCAGTTTTTAATTTCTCTTGGAACTTAGGCAGATTTTGGCACAAGTTAAGATCACTCCAATACTTTCTACACATGCATATCTAGAGATTAATCAGCGGAAATAGTAAAGCATGCAAGAGTACGGAAAGTAAAGGGGTAGAGTATGGAAGATCAAACGCAATGAAGACACGGTGGTTTTTGGCATGGTTCCGATAGGTGGTGCTATCGTACATCCACGTTGATGGAGACTTCAACCCACGAAGGGTAACGGCTGCACGAGTCCACGGAGGGCTCCACCCACGAAGGGTCCACGAAGAAGCAACCTTGTCTATTCCACCATGTCTTACGTCCACGAAGGACTAGCCTCACTCGGGGTAGATCTTCACGAAGTAGGCGATCTCCTTGCCCTTACAAACTCTTGGTTCAACTCCACATCATGTCGGAGGCTCCCAAGTGACACCTAACAAATCTAGGAGACACCACTCTCCAAAAGGTAATAGACGGTGTGTTGTTGATGAACTCCTTGCTCTTGTGCTTCAAATGATAGTCTTCCCAGCACTCAAACAACTCCTCACAGATTTGGCTATGGTGGAAGAAGGATTTGAGTGGAAAGCAACTTGGGAAAGGCTAGAGATCAAGGTTCAAATGGTAGGAATGGAATAGCTTGATCTCAACACATGAGTAGGTGGTTCTCTCTCAGAAAATGTATGGTGGAAGTGTAGGCACGTTCTGATGGCTCTCCTTACAGAGAAGGAAGTGGTGGAGGGGTATATATAGCCTCCACACAAAATCCAACCGTTACACACTTTTGACCCAACTCGGTGGCACCGATTCAGAAGACTCGGTGGCACCGAACTGTGTAAAAGATATGAACTTTAGGAATCTTGGTGGGACCGATAGGAACAACTCGGATGGACCGAAGTGCAATGGCTAGGGCAAACCTCATCTCGGTGGCACCGATTGCATCAACTCGGTAGGACCGAAGTGAAGCAATAATGCAACAGAGACTTGGCAAGCCATCTCGGTGAGACCGATTTGCAAAACTCGGTGAGACCGAAGTGAGTGCAAACGATTACAGAGAGTTGGCAAGACCATCTCGGTGGGACCGAGATCCATTTCGGTGGAACCGATTTGTTAGGGTTTTGGCAGTGGCTAAGTCTCGGTGAACTCGGTGGGGCTGGATAGAGAATTTCGGTGGGGCCGAGTTGGAATGTAGGTTTTGGACATATTTGGATAGAGAGAGTGGTTGAGGGTTTAGGAGTACTGTCACTAAGCACTTGAGAAAAAAGACCATTAAGCAACACCTCATCCCCTTTTAATAGTATTGGCTTTCCTATGGACTCAATGTGATCTTGGATCACTAAACCAAAAATGTAGAGTCTTGATCTTTTGCCAATCCTTGTCCTTAGCATTTTGAAGGGGTTCCACATCCTCTTGTCCTGCCACGCCATTGTTTAACTTGTTTGAAATTGACTAGATAAAAGCATTAGTACAACAACATGTATGTTGGCATAAATTACCAAAACCACCAAGGGAGCAAATGTGCTTTCAGAGAGCAAAGAATTCAAACATTTCATTAACACCCACTTATGCCTCCTAGTCATGGCTTTCAAACACTTCTCTCTGTCGTTATTCTTTGGAATTTCAATTCTTGGTGACAGGGTGTCGGTGTACTAAGACATGGGTGCCCTCGTACCTAGACTTGTGCACAGGCAGTTGTAGCCTCCCTTCCGGCAAGGGCTTGACAAAGGATAACTATGACCCGAGACTCAACACCAAGACCGTGAAGAAGACCTCAAGGTAGGTCATCGAGAAGTACTATTCTAGTACTGGAGATTGACGCTGCCCTTGCCGGCAAGCTTCGCCCCGGCAAGGTGAAGACCAAGGCTATGGTTGCCGACAAGCTCCCTTGCCGGCAAGCTCTGTGCCAGCAAGCTTGTTCTGTCCCATTACCGCTCCACCTCACCATCGACCAGATAGGCTCGTGGGCTAGGTGTCGAGCGGGCAGGCAGTCAACATAGCCGGCCAAGGCACGTGTCAGCACGCCATGTCAAGATTAACTTTAATGACACCCGTCCCTGGGACGTGTCGAGATTACACGAGGGCGCCAGGACCGATGGTACAGATCTTTTGCCCAAGGCCTCGCCTCCCTGACGTAGCACCTAACGATGCATTAAATGCGTTTATCTTACCCTGTTGGAAGATAGATGTGATGACGGTGCAAGTCATTGTTCATACTCTGTAATGACCGTATTAGACATTATGATAACCCCTTGGCCTATAAAAGGAGGCCCATGGCTACAGGTAGAACGGTCGACACCCAGCTCAATTACACGCCGTAGCTGCATTTTCCCGGGCACCTTGCCGGAAAACTGCGCTCCCTGTAATCAGAACTCTTACACGACCAAACATAGAGCAGGAGTAGGGTTTTACGCTCATAGCGGCCCGAACCTGGATAAATCCCCCGCGTGTTCTTGCACCTATTAAAAATCTGCTCTTTGTCCCATGCATGTCCCCTGAGCCGAATCGTAAAGGGACCCATTCGGTCCCATAGATAGTCGTTTCCCACGACATCTTTGGCGCGCCAGGTAGGGGGATTGTATGTCACAAATCAGCTTTTTGGTAGTGTGAGTACCAACTTCATCATCTTTGACGATGGCGCCGAATAAGAAGGGTGGAGCCACGACGGCTCCTACCGCGTCCAAGCCACCTTCCAAGGCGACTGCAGGCAGCGCAGCCGGCGCGGGCGCTATAGTTGGGACGGGTGGGGCAGGAGGTGCGAGTGGTGCGGGTGCCCAGCACCCCCGCCACACTTCTGAGCCTAGCCATAGGACCGGTGACGTCGCAGCCGGTCAACTTCCAAGACATTCTGGTGAGCATAGTCATCATAGTAATATAGTTCATACTGCTGCGACCCAGAACCCAGCCGCCGCAACATCCCAGAATGTAGCGGCAACATCCAACAACGGCGCGGGGAGGCGTACGCCGCGGCCATCGCAAGATGGGCATGACACGCTTCCCCACATTGCTGGCGGTCCCAGACGACCGCAAGGCGAGATCCCTATGCAGCAACTTCTGATTGCCCATGGAGCGCCATCGCCACCACCACGTCTGCCTGTTGGCGAGTGTCGGTGTAAAAACCGGCAGACCTCGGGGTAGGGGGTCCCGAACTGTGGATCTCAGATCGGTGGTAACAAGGACAAGGGAGACGATGTTTACCCAGGTTCGGGCCCTCTTGATGGAGGTAAAACCCTACGTCCTGCTTCTGTTTATATTAACGGAGATGTATCAAATACAGAGTTGATCTACCTCGAGATCGTAATGTGTCTAACTTCTAGGGCTAGGTGAGAGATATTGCGTTGAAGTCCCCTACGGGCTAAACCCTATGGTTATATACACGCCAGGGAGGGTATCTAGGGTTACAAGGTCGGTATCTAGGAGTAAGGCAGCTGGAAAGATCTTGGAGTATACGTCAAGTTTTCGGTAGAGACAGCCCCGATCACGCCTCCCGTGTGCGGCCTCCGGAGTCCATCTTGATCAAGTACGAGGGCTCACCGGCCCAACCGAGGAGATGGACCGGCTAGGTTAGCACTCCCTAATCCAGGACACCGTCAGTAGCCCCCGAACTGGTCTTCTACGCCGAGGACTACTTTCAACTAACATCACCTCGGATCCGGAGTCCTTGGCTTGACAGACGAGTCCCACTCTATATTTCGGATTCTCTTGACATCTGTGGTCCAACCAAGCTTGCACCCTGCCCGAAGTGGGTAGATATCTTAGCCTCGAAGGCAGGTATGAACGATCCAATCCGGCCTGACAACTTTATCGAAGAGGCTTGCCCCACGACAGGTCGAGCAGTTACTGCCTCCCCCCCCTAAATCGCGGTTCGAGGCAGCCTTTTACTGGCACGTCCCCTTGAGGCAGAGATCGTGCCCGTTTTTTTAGGGATATCATCAAGATTTTGTTTCCCCCATATGCTCAACGACATTCTTGATGGGAATAGCAAGTTTATCGGCGCAGCTAGGGGGACTCTTGGCCTTTCTCAGGCTTATAAGTGCGAAAAGGTGGACAGTGCAATCGTCCACGCTCTCATTCTTCCCCTCCACTGCTTCGTCTAGCTCCAGCGCCCAGATCCATCCTGCCTACTTTTCCCTTTAGCGAGTCCAACCTCCACCACCAGCCATGGCTGATACCCTCAAGGGGCACTGGGGTGGCTCCATAGTGACGGCCGCGACCATCTCGGAGCTACGCGGCGTACCTGAGCCCCGCCACCGTCGCTCGCGCTCCGCCGGCTGGCCAGCTGGTGCCCGCTCCCAATGCCGGGGAGCGGGTAGTCTTCGTCCCCCACCTCATCCGAAGCCTGGGGTTCCGGCTGCACCCTTTCATGCGCGGGGTAATGTTCTACTATGGGTTGGACTTCCACCACATGGCCCCCAACTCTATTCTCCACCTCGCTGCCTTCATCACAGTCTGTGAGGCTTTCCTCCACTGCGAGCCGCACTTCGGCTTGTGGCTGAAGCTCTTCGGGATTAAACCGAAGTCCAGCGGCTCGGATCTCGTGGAGTGCGGGGGAGCTATGATCAGCAAAAATCAAGGGGCCACCTGGTTCACGGGCACCTTCATCGAAACGGTGAAGGAGTGGCAAAGGGAGTGGTTTTACATCACTGAGCCACTCGCCCCTGGCCAGACCGAGGTCCCGGCTTTCTCGGCTGGGCCCCCCAAGAAGCTCAAATCTTGGAAGGAGAAGGGCGTCGCCTGGGGGAACCCCGAAGAGGTGGAGACCCTGACCAACAGGATCTTGTGGTGGTCTACCGTGGGGAAGGTTGAGCTTGCCGACATCATCAACGTCATGCTCAATCACCGCATACTACCTCTCCAACTTCGGGCCACCCCAATGTGGGCACAAAAGCCCGAGGACATGGACACCATCACCACCTTCTTTCGCTCCACTTTGGCCGCCATGTGGACGAAGCTCATGAAGCTAGCCAAGGACAAGATCCCCAAGGAAGGGGAGGACCGCGGCCTCGAGCACGGCTACGACGCCCCCCTGGTGAGTGGTCCCGTCCCTCAATCATTATTCTTTTGTCTATCATACTGAGGAGTAGTATTTTGCTTGAATCAGCATGTTTGATGTTTTCCAGAAGTGGTTGGCCTGGGTGCAAGGAGTGCAATGCCCGGCCCCGCTGCCAGAGGAGCCTCAGACCCCCTGCTCTCAGCGCTCCTGACCGAGGAGCCACACGTGGTGCCCCCCAAAGGGACGAAGTCCTAGAGGGGGAGGTCAAGTGCTCGGACTCGGGGGACTTCGGTCACCCGGTCCGAAGAGACCCACACCTCCGCTGCTCAAGACGGCGATGCGGAGGAGGGCGAAGAGGAAGAAGTCCCCCCCCCCGAAGGGGAAGAGGTCGGCGTTAGAAGACGCCGACGTGGGCATGCCCCCGAAAGGCCCAAAGAGGCCGAGGCGAACCTCGTCCGGGGCTGCCAACAAGTCGTCGGAGAGAGCCGAGCTCTCTGGTGACTCGGAAGAAGACCTCCTCGCTGTGGGGAGGAAGAAGCCGGCTCCCTGAGGGTAAGCCTTTGTCCTTGTCTTCCGTCCTTAAGTCATTTTTTCAGCAAGGGAAATCTTACAGAAGCAACTTTTCACATGCAGTCTGCCGAGGGTAATCCCCAGTGGTTCCTCGAGCGGGTTGCCATCCGCCTGTGGGACTCCAGAGCCCGCCGCTCCTCCCCCGACACATGACGGGCTAGGGGAGGCAACATCCACCCTGGCCCCCGACTTTAACATGACGGGGGCCAACGAGGTGGCGATCATGGCCGAAGTCGATACCTCAGCCCAACAAGACCTGGGGACGGAGCGCCCCGAGGTCATCGAAGAAGGGCTGGGCTAGTCTTTGGCCCAGCCGGCGTCTACCTCGGCTCTGCCGCCCCAGGTGGAGGCTGCCCGGGTGGATGCATCCGAGGTCATCCCTCCACCCCAGCCAACTGCCCAAGGATGGGCTGGCGCGGGGTGGACCGAGGAGATGGAGGATGCCCTGAAGGGCTCCTCCATCAAGGAAGAGCACCGTGCCTTGATAGGCGCGGCGCTACAGGGCTACCGGTCCGCCGGGGCCGGCCTGCATGAGGTTTTCAAGAACCTCATAGCAGGTTTCGAGGTACGCCTTCTATGCATTCAATCTGATTTGTTTATTTGAGCTGTTTGTTTTATGAGTTTGTCCGAGGACATACATCCTTCTAAACGGTTTAGTGAGTGAGTAGCCCCCGAGCCCGAAGTCGGTTTCAGGAAACCGGCATTGGGGTCGTTTGATTAAGTAGGAGCTAGTTGAGTAGCCCCCCGGGCGCTGCTTGAGGCGGCCATCCCAGGATCTTTTAGTAATCTTAACTGTTCCCTTTGTAATAAGGATCTGTTTTGTTCCAGGTTTCGACCTCGGTTCCAGACTCCGTCTCTGAAGAGATGGCAGAGATGAACCGGAAACGCAGGCAGTCTCAAGGTAAGCAAGTTTAAACTTGCCCTGTACTTTGGACGAAAGAGGTATAATGTGTTTTGTTGAAGAAAACAACTAAGGCCGAACTGTTTTGACAGCGGAGCTAGAGACGCTCAAGGCCGAGCTTGAAAGGGCTCGGCAGGAGGTGTGGCAGCAGGAGGCTGCTGCCGCCGTGGCAGAGAAGGCCCGAGCTGCCGAGAAGGCGGCCGGGGAGAAGCACCAAGCGCGGGTGCTGGAGATTGAGGAAACCCTGAAGGGCGTGTTTGAAGCATGCGACAAACTTCAGGAGGAGGGGCAACGAACAAAGGAGGAGCTCGAGAAGCTACAACTTGCCCACTCTGAGCTCAAGACCTCGGCCCGAGCTGATCGCGAGGTGCTCCAGCAAGTGGAGCAAATTGCCTCGGGTAAGCTATTCTTGCTACAGTGTTCGTTTGGCAGCAAAGGGTGTGTCGAGCTCACCCAGTTATGGCATTCTGCAGAGGTCTTCGCGGATCTCCCGCAAAGCGCGGCGGATGCGGTGGCGTACTTTGGCCAGCTGGCGGGCCATGAGGCGGAGAAGGCCTTCTGGGGGCAATTCCCGAAGTTTGGTGCTTCAGGACCTCTACATCGAGTGAAGCAGCTGGTGGAGTTGTTTCGCATGACGAGATCGGCGCTTCAGGACCTCTACATCGCGCTGTGGCCTGCCGAAGCCATGCCGAAGAGCCTCTTCGTCCTGACGGCCCGTCTCCAAGATGCCGTGCCTTGCGTGAACCGTTGGAAGAGGTCCGCGTGCTTTGAAGGGGCGCGGAGGGCGTACGCTTGCGTGAAGACGCACTTCCGAAAGGTTGATGCGGTTACATGTGCCGCGGGCCCTCCTGCTGACAAGCCGCGCTCCGCCGAGCAATTCTTCGCCGAGGTGGAGGCGGGAGCTCGGACCATAGAAGCGATGTGTCCAAAGGACACTATGTATTTTTAGGTAGTACTTCGGAATGCCGAAGTTTATGATGTATAAAACTTGATCTTTTGGTTGAAATGAAGATGGTTTGAAATTCCATGTGCTTTGTTTTACAATTAACTTTTCCTCCGATATGACTGTTAAAATGAGAGTGGCCAGTCGTCGGCTTCAGCCCCCGTGTAGGTTATACAAAGGGTGTTCCTTAAGGCACACTTGACCCTTAGCCGACGTCTCGGTACCCGGAGGTGGTCGATGCTTTGTTGGAACTAGGCAATCAGACTATAGGGGCTTTATACCTTTCACTTAGTCATAGGAGTTTGACTATGGGGGCTGATAACCAGCCCCCGGTGTGGGAAGTGTTCGGCCGGGTCGGCCGAGGTCTATACCATGACACACTTCGGCTAGGAATGAAAGCCCTTCATTTAACACGGGTGATCTCTATCGTCACATCGCTTGGCGTGGTCTACGGATGGCGGACCAGTTTGCGCATACCTAGATAGTCAGTTTTTGGCTTTCTCCACTGAGGCGCTATGCCAATTGACCTGGCAGCGCAATCGCAGTGGTTCTCCCATTACGCCCTTAGCCGAATTTATCGAAAACGTAAGGGGTACACATAGGAGCCGGGCAACCCAACTATTGACCAAAATCTAGGTTCGAAACCAATGCATATAAGGCCAAAATCCGAGACGCCGAGTACTTCGGACTTGTTTATACAATTGTATCTTGTTTACAGAACTTCTTCGTCCCACAGGGGCCATGCTGATAAAGAAATATGATGGAGACCTTGTAAGGGCATGGTTTCTTTATTTCATAATTTCAAGTGTGTACATGCCCAGCTGCGGCGAGAGGGATTGAAAGAATACAATGTAAAAAGTAAAGAAGAAAGAGGAAGAAACAGGGTGGATAATTGCTAACAGATTTTGAAGAATCCGGGCCGCTACCTGCCGCACGTCTACGTTTCCGAGTTGTTGACCAGACACTCACCAATGATGGTGGGGAGTTTGTGGAGGTTGATACCTTTTCGGCCCTTTATACGCTTCAAGCGTTTGATGGACCCAGCCCCTTTAAAGGGGCAGTTGCCAAAGTCCGTTCTGTGGTTGAAACCATAGGGATGTTAGTCATGTTTGGCCGTTTCTTTTACAGAGACTTGCCTGTGCAGGGGCTTGAAGCCACGTCTTTGCTAGGTTGAACCGTGCCGACGTTTGAGTATATTTTTGGCTCCTCGACGGCCCAGGGAATTTTCAGTGCGAAATTATGCACCCTGGGGACGTAGTGCCCACTCCAGAGAGGGCACACGAGGAGCCCGCATCCCTATTTCGGGTGCGGGGGTACCTGGCCGAGGTCGATCTGTGCGGCCCGGGCGCGCTTTAAAGAGCGGGCGGCGCGTTTATCGCTGCGAGCTGCCTCCTCGGACGCCTGTGCCTCGGCTGCGAAAGCCGTGGTCTGTTCCTCTGTCCGAAGTGAACGTTCGGTGTTACCATTTACTGTGATAACACCGTTAGGTCCCGGCATTTTAAGCTTGAGGTAGGCATAATGCGGGATTGCGTTGAAGCGTGCAAAGGCCGTGCGCCCTAGGAGCGTGTGGTATCCACTTCGGAATGGGACAATATCGGAGATTAACTCCTCGCTTCTGAAGTTCTCGGGCGAGCCGAAGACTACCTCTCGGGTGACCATTCCGGTACAGCGGGCTTCGACGCCTGGAATGACACCTTTAAAGGTGGTAGAGCTCGGCTTGATCCGAGATGAGTCGATGCCCATCTTCCGAACTATTTCCTCGTAGATGAGGTTAAGGCTGCTTCCTCCGTCCATCAGGACGCGTGTTAGATGACAACCATCAACAATAGGGTCCAGGACGAGCGCCGCCAATCCGCCGTGCCTGATGCTGGTCGGATGGTCATGCTTGTCGAACGTGATCGGGTAAGCCAACCATGGGTTATACTTTGGGGCGACTGGCTCCAGCGCGTATATGTCCCGAAGCACACGCTTCCTCTCCCTTTTAGGGATGTGGGTGACATAGATCATATTGACCTCTGTTACCTCATCAGGAAATTTCTTTTGGCCTCCATTATTGGGCCGCCGAGGTTCATCCTCGTCTTCGCTGCGGTGCTGGGTTTTACTCTGACCCTCTGCCGCTAACTTGCCAGCTTGTTTAAAGACCCAGCAATTCCTGTTAGTGTGGGTTGCTGGTTTTTCCTGGGTGCCGTGAATTCCACATGGGCGGTCCAGGAGCCTATCAAGCTGGCTAGGTCCATCTTTGTTCCCTTTAAAGGGTTTTCTTTTCTACCCGGATTTAGGTCTGGTGAACCCTGCGTTGACCACGGTGTCTTCAGTGTCGCTTCCGCCATTTTTATACCTGCGCTTATTTTTGTTGCGCTTTGGTTTTCCATTGGCGTTGCTAGTTTCCGAGGTGCCAGCCTCGCCATTATGAGTACTTCGGGCGAGCCAGCTATCTTCTCCCACACAAAAGCGAGTCATCAGTGAGGTCAGGGCCGCCATAGTCCTCGGTTTATCCTGGCCGAGTTGACGAGCCAACCATTCATCTCGAATATTGTTTTTAAATGCGGCGATGGCCTCGGCTTCGGAGCAGTCTATAATCTGGTTCTTCTTGGTGAGGAACCTGTTCCAGAATTTCCAGGCTGATTCGCCTGGCTGCTGGGTGACACGGCTGAGGTCATCAGCGTCCGGAGGTCGGACATATGTGCCCTGGAAGTTTTCTCGAAAAGGATCTTCTAGGGCCTCCCAGCTGCCGATAGAGTGAGGAGGAAGGCTGTTAAGCCAATGCCTTGTCGGCCCCTTTAGCTTGAGCGGCAGGTACTTAATGGCGTGGAGATCATCTCCGTTGGCCATGTGTATGTGTAGGAGGAAATCCTCGATCCAAACTGCCGGGTCCGTGGTGCCATCGTATGATTCGATGTTGATGGGTTTAAACCCTTCCGGGAATTGATGTTCCATCACCCTGTCTGTAAAGCAGATTGGGTGAGCCGGACCTCGGGACTGAGGAGCATCTCGTCGGAGGTCGGGGGAGAGCCGTGAGTAGGCGTGATCTCGGGCACGGTCGTTCCTGTCCCACCAGGCGTAGTAGCCGTCGAGCCCGGCGAGCGCACGTCCCCTTGATCCATAGATGGATCGAGGGGGAGCCCTATTTTCCTCAATGCGACGTCGAGCGTCGTGAGGATCTAGGTAATCCACGGGGTCCTTGCCGTAACGGCGTGGAGGTGGCCGTTCGTTGAGGTCTTCTCTTCTTGGCCTGTCCCGGCCTCTAGGGGGTCGGTCGAGGTCGTCAGCGAGCTCCTCATCGAATTCTGGCAAGAGACGCCTACGTGGGTATGATTTCGGCGCACTATGGCGCCGGTTCTCCATTTCTTGTTCAGCTGAGAGCACTTCGATCCACTTTTCATTTAGTGCATCGGTATTGGCCTGCAGCTACTGCTGCTTGCGTTTCATGCTCCGGGCGATTGCAACAAGGCGCCGCCGGAATCGTTCTTGTTCAAAAGGGTCTTCGGGGATGATGTAGTCCTCGGTACCAAGGCTCTCGTCCTCCTCGGATTCCGGCATGTAGTTGTCGTCGGCCCCTTCGAAGAGGTCATCGGGATCTGAGTCCCTGAGAAGTTGGTCCGGTGTGCCGTTCCTTACGGGGGGGGGGGGGGGGGGCTTGAATGTCCTCTTCACGGTTACCAGCATCGCCGTCCTCCACGTTGCCGTTATTGGCTGTCGCGTCATTACCACTGGGTTCCCTATTAGGGCCCCTTCGGCGTCTTCGCCGACGTCTTGGAGGGGATTTAGGGGTATCCACCATGTAGACATCATAGGTGGATGTGGCGGTCCATTTGCCCGCGTTTACCGGGGGCGAGGCGTTCTCGATGGGGCCATCAGCATCTTCCTCCATGTCTGAGGCCTCACCATAGTCCAACACGTCAGTTAAATCGTCGATCGTGGCGACTAGGTGGGTGGTGGGTGGGATGTAAATTTCCCTATCGTCGGCTTTAAGTCTGATCTGATTATAAACCGAAGTCTTGCCGTCCGAGATGGATATGCTCCGGATGCGGTCAAGCATCTCATCGAGGTGAGATAACTCTTCGGGATTCATTGATGCGCCGAAGGCAGGGCTGACTCAAAGTACGCCCGGTGTGTAGCCCGACGCGTTTTCGGTGCGAATGGAGTCCGGACATAATTCCGGGTTCTGCGCCGAGGTCAGTTCCAACACTGACGTAGTTTCAGAAGTGGGAGCCGGATCTATCTCCGGACTGGCGATCGGAAGGAAACTGGCCGGAGTGATGGCGTCAGGGGTCTCAATAGGCGCCGCGACAGAGCTCGGTTCCGAAGTCGATCCTCCAGAGCCGGTCGAGCTCTCAATTCGGCCGGGAGTCCATCCCGATAGGATGAGTTCACCATGGGAATCCGCAGTGTATTCGAGGCCACCGAAGGTCACGATCCGACCTGGGGCGTAGTTCTCGATAGAGGTCAGATGACCCGTCGAGTCGGCACAAAATACCATGCTGCTGAAGACAAAGAGCTAGTCAGGGGCGTAAATTTCCCCGTGGCTATTGGCGCAGTTGATCTGCAGGTGAGCCATCGATCCTTCTGGTAATCGCGTAGCGGAACTCTCAATGAAAGCACCAGTGTCGGTGTAAAAACCGGCAGACCTCGGGGGTAGGGGGTGCCGAACTGTGGATCTCGGATCGGGGGTAACAAGGACAAGGGAGACAATGTTTACCCAGGTTCGGGCCCTCTTGATGGAGGTAAAACCCTATGTCCTGCTTCTGTTTATATTAACGGAGATGTGTCAAATACAGAGTTGATCTACCTCGAGATCGTAATGTGTCTAACTTCTAGGGCTAGGTGAGAGATATTGCGTTGATGTCCCCTACGGGCTAAACCCTATGGCTTATATACACGCCAGGGAGGCTATCTAGGGTTACAAGGTCAGTATCTAGGAGTAAGGCGGCTGGAAAGATCTTGGAGTATACGTCAAGTCTTCGGTAGAGACAGCCCCGATCACGCCTCCCATGTGCGGCCTCCGGAGTCCATGTTGATCAAGTGCGAGGGCTCACCAGCCCAACCGAGGAGATGGGCCGGCTAGGTTAGCACCCCCTAATCCAGGACACCGTCAGCGAGCATGAGCCGCGGCGACACAGACGTAACGAAGCTCCTTCTGGCTCGGCCAGGAGTCGAGCGATGCCTCGTTCTGTGCTCCCGACCATGCCAACCACGGCAGCGGAGGCCATGGCGCGGGTTCAAATACTTTTGAACTTCCCACCAAGCCCAGACAAGATGGACGAATGGAGAGCCACCATTCAGAGTCTCATCAGTTTTGCCAATCTCGGCAAAACACAAGACGTGGGGCCCTCGCGGTGACCACCCACCGTGCTGGCAGGACCCTCCGACTATCTTGCTGGAGACGCCGCGCAAACGGTGCAGTCACCTCGGCACCCCCACTGTCATAGCGGCTAGCCAGCCGATCAGACGACCATGACGTGTTGTCTATGGCTTCGTCAGATCCGCGGTGCCGCCAAGATCAGCGCCAAGTGATCCGCGAGCGGTGCGATGAAGACGCCCGCACGAAGATCGAGCGGCGCCGGGAAGCACGTCATCAATCTGACGACCGTGCCAGGCCGGCAGTGAACGTGCTCACTCCAGTAGCCGCTGGGTACTTGCCCTATGATGTGGGGTGCCCAGCGTTTACTCGTGAGTTGCGGCAAGTTCGCTGGCCATTCACCTGAGCCTTCAAGCCGGAGCTGCCCGACAAGTACGACGGCACGCTCAACCCAGCCGAGTTCCTTGGCATCTACACCATCGCGGTGGAGGCTGCCAGGGGACGAGATGAGAAAGTACTCTCCAACTACTTCCCGTTGGCGCTTCGGCCCAACGTCAGGTTGTGGTTGATGAACCTGCCTGAGGGCTCCATCTCTTCTTGGGCGGATCTGTGCCATCATTTCGTTGGCGCATACCAGGGTGGCCACAAGCTCCCAGGCCAGCCCAGCGATTTGCAGGTGATCCCCCAAAGGGATGGAGAGAACCTCCGCAAGTACATACAACGGTTCACCCGTGTGCATCACAACATCCCCGAGATCCATCCGGCAACTGTTGTTGCTGCGTTCCACATGAATGTGCACAACCGCAGAATGCGGTCTCAGATGAATGTCGAACAGGTCAAGACCATCAATGATCTATACGCCTTGGCAGATAGGTGTGCACGTGCTGAGGAAGGGAGGCGACTCCTAGGGGAAGATGCTGGTGCAGACATCGACTTCGAGGACGACGACGCATCAACCCCGCAGAAGAAGAACAGGAAGCGCAACAGAAAGCGCAATAACAAGACTATACTGGCCGTCGATAGCTTCGACGACACCAACGCCACCAAGAAGCCGAAGGCAGACATCGCCGGCAAGGAGGTTGCCGGGTGCGATGCTTGCCGGGAAGCTGCGGCAGGCGAGAAGGCCGGCAAGACCGGTAGGCCGTACTGCAAGATCCACCACACCAAGGGTCATGGCCTCCAGCAATGCTGGCAAGTAGAGCAACTTGCAAAAAAACAGAAGCAAGAGTATGAGAAGTGTGACAAGGAGAAAGCCCAAGATGGTGCTGGTGGGTCTGGCAAGCAAGACCATGGTGGCCGCGGAGGCCGCCGTGGCAAGGCCAAGCAACCAAAAGAGAAGGCTGCTCAGGACCAGCAAGAAGAGGATGATAGTGATGAGGACGGAGGTGGGTCCGGCAAGGAGTTCCAAAATGCAGTGGATGCCATGTGTGTTGACGAAGGCGCATCTTTGCACTCCTCGCACCGGCAACTAAAGCAGTGGATCCGTGAAGTCAACGCAGCGGAACCGGTGATGGAGGCACATAAGCCACTCAAGTGATCGCACTCGCCCATCATCTTTGACGCCGAGGACCACCCTGATCGCACCACTGCGGTCGGGTGTTTGCCGTTGTTGGTCTCGCCAACAATTCGCAGCCTCAAGGTGACGAAGATGCTGGTCGACGATGGGGCAGGCTTGAACCTGATCTCCCCAGATGTGATCAAGAGGTTGCAAATCCCCGACAAAGATCTCGAGGAGACATGCAGTTTCCAAGGGGTCAGTCCGGGGAGGAACAAGCCGAAGGGCCAAGTCACATTGCTGGTCACGTTCGGCAGCGAGCTCAAGCATCATACGGAGAAGGTTACCTTCGACGTCGTCAAGATATCGCTATCGTACAATGGGATTCTGGGCCGCCTAGCCCTGGCAAGGTTTATGGCCGCATCGCACTATGCGTACAACATCGTCAAGATGCCAGGGCCGATGGGGGTCCTCACCATCAAGTCAGACTACATGGACACAATCATCTGTGTTGATAAGCTCTACCGGGAGGTAGCGGCAGCATCTGCCATCGAGGTACTTGCTCCTGCCGTCAAAGCTCCCGGGGAAGGGAAGAAGAAGAAGACCGGCAAGACCTCTGGGAAGGACTCCGGGAAGCGCACTTCGGAGTGCAACATGCCTGTCGAGGACACACCAGAGAGCTCTACCAGCAAGAGCAAGAGAACCAAGGCTTCCGCGCCGGCAACCAAACAAGTTTTTGTGAAAGAAGATTGGATGAGCGGCACTTTCTCTATAAGTGCCACTCTTAGCGACGAGCAGGAAAGCGAGCTCGTTGCCTTCCAACGGGAGAATGTCGATGTGTTTGCTTGGCAAGTGTTGGGGATATTTCCCGAAGTGTAGACCCGGCAGAAGGATGGCCCGGCTATAGAACTGAAGGGCTCTGCGGGGCATCTCCTTGCTGGGCCTTGGAGATACCAAGTGGGCCAGCTAAATAGGAGGCCCGATGAGAAAGGCGGCTCGGTGCTACGGGCCGACTTAAGAAGAAGGATAAGACAAGAAAGATTACCTTGAGGAATAAGTAGAATAAGAGTAGGATACGGGTTAAGTCTACAACCCGGACTCTAATGTAAACCTAGGGCTCAACCTATATATAAAGGGGGACGCCTACGGTAGAAAGACTAAGTGGCAATCCCTTGAGAGCTAGGTTAGCGAATTCGCACCCTTGTAATCGAGATCCAAGCAATACAATCAAGCAGGACGTAGGCTAGTACCTCCATCGTGAGGGGCCGAACCTGGGTAATCTCGCGTCTTCTCGTTCCCGATCAACCCCGCTAAGCTTCCACCCTTGTGTGATGGCCTCATCTCTAAGTCCTTTTACAAAGGCATCTGTTGTGTCAAAACCACGATAGTTGGCGCCCAACGTGGGGCCTACGCACGGTGGAGTTGAGTTCTTAGCGGGAGCTCTCCCAGGGTTCGGGAAGTACACGGTCGGCTTGATGACGAAGAGCCACCGGGGGAAGCTCTACATCGACGATTCGTATTGGGGCCCCAACGCCGACTCAATTGAGTACAGGTACCGGGTCCCCTTTGGCAAGATCCATACCTTCATCGATGTCATCGACGAGTCGGCTGCCGGGTTGGAAGCTATTACCGGCGCCGAGTTGGCTCGCCACGCCGGTCCATGCCAGGCAAGACCCGGCCCGCCGCAGGCCGACTGGAAGCATGTCTTCGTAGGGTTCACCCAAGGGGTGGCCTTGTCGGAGAACTCCCTGTCCGGAGATGACACGCTCGTTCAATCTGACAGCGAATCCTCGACAGGCGAAACCGGGTCGATTCGTCCCCTGTATGATGGAAGGCTGGGATACACTGACGAAGTCTTTCCAGAGGTCCTTGAGCCGCCTCGCTTTGCAGTGGTCTACATGGCAGGGAGACAGGATCTGCCACGTGATCCGGTCGATCCAGCGACTGGGCAGAACCTCACCCTAGCCGGCTCAGGAGGAGCCAGCGCGATAGCCACCGACTCTCAAAAAACCAGGGTACAGGCGCTTGCAGACTTGATGAATACGCTGACAGCCCTGTTGGCCAAGCCAGTTACTATGGAGAACACAGCTGCACGCAACACGGACATCACGAAGTGTCGCAAGAAGATGGCCAAGATCCAGGAGGACATCAATGCTGAGAACGCCCGCATGGCAGAGGCGCAGGCCCGGCTTGCCGAGGAGAGACAACGTCTAGAAGAGGAGGCTCATTATTTAAGCCGTCGGCAGGCTGAGTCAGAGCTTGTCCATCGAAGGCGTCATCAAAGCCGGCTTCTGGCTAATATCGAGCCGACTCAGCTATTTACCACCCCAGATAATCCGCCGGCTCCGGTGAACCCGGGGACTGGAGTTGTTCCCTCGGGAGGACCACTTTTGCAGCAGCTGGCTCAGCAGAGGGAGCCGGCCCAGCATCATACGCCACACCAGCAACAGCAACTGCCGTCTCACTGGTTCCAGACCCCAATTGGACACTATTCCAATCCGGTCGACAACGCGCTGGCGGCGACTCACAACTTGGCGGCAATCCCGATTGAGGGAGACGATCCGGCTCAGATCGAGGCCAGGAACGCCATCACGATGCTGAAGACGGCAATGGTGCAGCAAGCCAACTATTCTCATAGCCAGCACCGGCTTCACTCAACCCCTCACCAGAGCTGCACTAGAAGTCAACGCCCTGAGTCGCCAGCAGTTTCCAGCAGTGCACACCGCAGAAGGGCCGCCCAGCCACTGGCAGATCAGCACCAGCCCAGGATCCCGAATGCGCAGGATATTGTGGACACCGCTCGGGCTCTACGAGCATTGGAGGAGGAAAACACGCGTGCAGTGTATAACCCGCCGGCAGCACATGACCCGCCCACCACAACCCAGATAGCTAGCCAGCTTGGGGGCTTATCCAGCCGCATGATCGGGACTCCTTGTCTAGTCCCGGCGCTGGGAGAGACACGCCCCCAGATTTCAAATGTCCTCTCAAGGTTCCTAATTATACAACTAATCTGGAGCCGACCGAGTGGATCGAGAGTTACGAGCTGGCAATGGACCTATTAGGAGCAAGTGAGTCAGTGTGTGCATGTTATCTGCCTTTCATGTTGGAAGGTCCCTCACGCACTTGGTTGAAAAACCTATCGGGGAATTCTATTAACATGGCAGGAACTGAAGGAGCGCTTCATCAAGAATTTCCAGGGAACCTGCAAAAGGCCAACCACAATTGTTGATCTCGAACATTGTGTTCAGCGTGAGGATGAGTCGGCGCATCATTGGGATCGCCGGGTCACGGAAGTTATACATAGTTCAGATAGCATCTCGGCGGCACAAGCAGTGCTTGTTCTAGAACGAACATGTAAGTTTCAGCCCCTTGTCCAGAAGTTAGGGCGACTCAAGAGAAAGGCCCAAGACATGGGTGATCTCATGGATGTCTTAACCCGGTATGCGGAATCAGATAATACCAAGGATCCGCTATCTGACGAGGAAAAATCCGGTAAGGGAAAGAAAAACGATGGCAAGGGTCACCAGCAGAACAATGGCAATGGGCAGAACAGCAACAGCGGTAAACGTAAAGGTTATGAAGGCAACTCTGACTTGGTGGCAAATACAAACACTGGTAACAAGAGTCGGTGCCAGAACAACGGTTCCAGAAGGCCGTCCTCTTAGCTTCGAGGAAGCTCTCAAGGGTCCATGTCCAAAATACAGTTTCAATGGTAAGCCGTCCAGCCACTCCTGGGAAAATTGCTATATCATGCAAGAGTTCTCCAAACGGATCTTCCATAATCATCATAACGGTGGAGGCAATGGCGGACAACCCGGCAATCAGGGGTCCAGCTTCTCTGGAGCCGGCTCACAAGGGCCTTTCGCAGGCCCTGGGTTCCAAGGGAACAGCGGCCAGAGCAGCGGGTTTCAGGGGGCTGGCAACGCTGGAGGCAGCAATCAGAGGAACAATCAAGGGAATCAGCATCAAGCCGGTCAGTCAAGATTTCAGAGTAATCCGAAGCAGTTGAATAGTGGGTAGTATCATGTCTTCACCACCAGTACCTGCAAGCGTGATCGGAAAGTGCAGCGGCGAGCCGCTCATTTGGTTGAGCCGACAGCCCCGTATTATCTCAACTGGTCAGAGCAGCCGGTTACTTGGAGCCGGGCAGATCACCCAGTCTTCCTTGATCACCCCGGTCATTTAGCTCTAGTGGTGGCACCACTAGTTGGTGGTTATACGTTGACCAAAGTGCTCATGGATGGAGGCAACAACATCAATATTCTGTACTATGACACGTTCAGGTGGATGAATCTGTCCGATAAGCAGTTGACTCCGTCCTCTATAGTTTTTCACGGCATCCTTCCCGGCAAGTCAGCTTATCCCATGGGTAGAATATCCCTGGAGGTGGCCTTCGGCTAAGAGGATAACTACCATTCTGAGTTTCTGTCCTTTGAGGTGGTTAAGCTTAAAAGCCCATACCATGCCTTGTTTGGCCGGCCGGCTTATGCACGGTTCATGGCATGGCCATGCTACGTTTACCTGAAATTAAAAATGCCAGGGCCGAGAGGAACCATTACAGTAGAAGGTAGTCGAGAAATTGCACTTCAATGCGAGGAAGGAGATGCAGCTTATGCTGAGTCCGCTTGTGCTGTAGAAGAATTGCGGTATTACAAGGACAACATTGACCCGGCTGACAGGACATCTCTGAAGAAGCCAACGACGGAGTCAGACCCTTTGCTCAAATTTAAGTCGGCTAGAGATACTAAGCAGGTTGATTTCTCCCCGGGTAATTCTGCTGAGCAGTTCACCATAGGGGCGAATATGGATCCCAAATAGGAAAGCGCGCTCATCAAGTTCATCCGTGAGAACCGGGACATCTTTGCATGGAAACCTTCTGACATGTCAGGTGTACCAAGAGAACTTGCTGAGCACTCCCTCAATGTGGATCCTAAGTTTAAGCCAGTTCACCAGTATCTCCGTCGTTTCAATGAAGAGAGGCGGAAAGCTATTGGTGAGGAAGTGGCCCGGCTCCTAGCTGCCGGGTTCATTGTTGAAGTTTTCCATCCAGAGTGGCTAGCCAACCCGGTGCTTGTTCTGAAGAAAAAGGGACTTGGCGGATGTGTGTTGATTACACAGACCTAAATAAGGCTTGTCCTAGTGACCCCTTTGCCTTGCCCCGTATTGACCAGATCATTGATGCCACGGCGGGTTGTGAGTGTTTCTGCTTTCTGGATGCTTACTCAGGTTATCATTAGATCAAGATGAAGCAGGAGGACCAGGAAAAGACGGCTTTCATCACACCCTTTGGGGCCTTCTGTTATACCACCATGCCATTTGGTCTGAAGTGTGCACAGGCGACTTATCAGCGCCATGTCCAAAATTGTTTCCACAAGCAAATTGGGCGGAATGTTCATGCATATGTTGATGACATCGTGGTTAAATCTCGGGAAAAAGAAACCCTGTTGGAGGATCTCAAGGAAAAATTTGACAATCTCCGTGTCTACCAGATGAAGCTTAACCCGGAGAAGTGTGTTTTTGGTGTCCCTGCAGGAAAACTTCTAGGATTTCTTGTTTCTGAGCGTGGCATTGAAGCTAACCCGGAAAAGATCAAGGCAGTCATGACCCTAGCTAAGCCAGCAAACCTTAACGTTGTGCAAAAGCTGGCTGGGCGGGTTGCGGCATTGAGCCGTTTCATAAGCCGACTCGGGGAGAAGGCAATTCCATTGTATCAGCTGCTCAAGAAATCAGACGACTTTGTTTGGAGTGATGCTGCAGATAAAGCTTTTGAAGCCCTCAAAAAAAAAGTTGTCTAAGCCGCCTGTCCTTGCTGCTCCGCATGAGAAGGAACCTATGCTGTTATATATTGCTGCAAACAACGAGGCTATAAGCATTGCAGTTGTTGTAGAGCGCAAGGAGGAAGACAAGGAATATCCATTTCACGCCCTGTGTACTATATCAGTGAGGTGTCAACGGAGTCCAAGCAACGATATCCGCATTGGCAGAAGCTGGTATATGGGGTTTTTATGGCCAGCCGTAAGCTGAAGCATTACTTCCACGAGCATCCTATCACTGTGGTCAGTTCAGCGCCTCTCGGGGACATAATCCAGAACCGGGAAGCCACGGGCCGGGTTGCTAAGTGGGCTATCGAGCTTGGTCCACATCATCTCAAATATGTGCCTCACACAGCAATCAAATCCCAGGCTTTGGTGGATTTCATCAATAACTGGACAGAGTTACAGGCTCCCGAAGAGAAGCCCGACACAATGTATTGGTCCATACATTTCGACGGCTCAAGGTAGCTTGAGGGTTCGGGGGCTGGAGTTGTGATAACTTCCCCGCGAGGAGATAAGTTCTGTTATGTTTAAAGACTTATGTTCCCATGTACTAACAATGCAGCAGAATATGAGGCACTACTTCATGGACTCCGAATGGCCAAGGAGATGAACTTGAGCCGGGTCAGGTGTTTGGGCGACTCAGATTTGTTGGCCCAGCAGGTTTCTTGCACATGGGACTCCAAGGATCCTCTTATGGCGGCTTATCGGCATGCGGTCACTAATATTGCTGGACACTTCAAGGGTTATCAAGTTGATCACATCGATCGCCGACAGAACGAGGCAGTAGATGCACTATCTCGCTTGGGTTCTCAGCGGAAACCAGTGCCACCCAATGTTTTTCTGGATGTCTTGCATAACCCGTCTGTCAAGTTGCCAACGGAGGAGGACTTAGCTATTCCTGACCCCGAGGCGGCTCTCGTGGTGGTAGTTCATGCTATACCTGATTGGACAATTCCTTATTTGGCTTACTTAAGCCGGGGAGAGCTTCCAGCGGAAGAAATCATCGCTCGATAGATTATCCGACGTTCCAAATCTATGACTATCGTCAATGGCGAGTTGCATCGACGGAGTGTCTCTGGTGTGTTTCAGTGTTGTGTTTCACCTGAGGAAGGCCGTGCAATTCTCAATGAAATTCATTCTGGCGATTGTGGTCACCATGCCGGCTCAAGGTCACTTATCGCGAAAGCTTTCCGGCACGGGTTTTACTAGCTCACAGCTCATGCGGATGCAGAAGACATTGTGCGCAGGTGTGATGGCTGCCAGAAGTATGCTCGCCAGGCTCATGTGCCGGCTCAAGAGTTGAGGATGATTCCAATAACTTGGCCTTTTGCAGTCTGGGGGCTGGACATGGTTGGACCCTTCAAACGCTCTAAAAATAAACATACTCACTTGTTAGTCACTGTGGACAAATTCACCAAGTGGGTGGAAGCAGAACCAGTCAGTCGTTGTGATGCTGCTACAGTCGTCAAATTTTTGAAAAATTTGATATATCGCTTCGGCTATCCACATAGTATCATCACGGACAATGGAACCAATCTTTCCAAAGGAGTCATGAAATAGTAATGTCAGCAGGAGCACATCCGGCTTGATTTAGCATCGGTTGCGCATCCTCAGTCCAACGGGCAGGTAGAAAGAGCTAATCAGGAATTGCTACGCAGAATCAAACCCCAGCTCATGGTGCCTTTGCAACGCACGCCGGGTTGCTGTGAAGATGAGTTACCTGCAGTGCTTTGGAGCATACAGACTACTCCCAACAGGTCAATAGGCTATACGCCATTTTTCCTGGTCTATGGTGCAGAAGCTGTACTTCCAAGCGATATTCGTCATGACTCCCCTCGAGTGGCGGCTTATGTGGAGTCTGATAATGAGCAAGCTTGCCAGGACGCTCTTGATGCTCTGGAGGAAGAACGTGAACTTGCCGCATCCA
The DNA here is from genome assembly GCA_039707655.1 of Elymus sibiricus. Lineage (NCBI taxonomy): Eukaryota > Viridiplantae > Streptophyta > Magnoliopsida > Poales > Poaceae > Elymus > Elymus sibiricus. Next base: position 113,078,707 of record CM077670.1, read on the forward strand.
GATCAACAAGACCTACGTCGCTATCATAGCCATAGAGTTCGAAGCCGTACCTTTCAGGAAGGCGACTTAGTGCTCCGTCTGATACAAGACCAGACAGGCATGCATAAGCTTTCACCTCCTTGGGAAGGGCCCTTTGTGGTCAGCAAGAATCTCAACAACGGGTCATACTACCTAGTTGATATACGTGAGGCAGATAAATCACTTACCTCTGAAGAGGAGGGAAGCCGGCCCTGGAACATTGCCCATCTCCGGCCATACTACACCTAAGTCATAGACTGGGTCATATCTTTTATACATACCTCCCATCATGTATATACATATTTTGATCAATGAAATACAGACTGGCAGCTCTGTATAAGAGAGTTTGTCGTTTCGCCTCAAAATTGTGTGTTGAGTCTTTATCGGTTGATCATTGGTTACTTGGGGGCTTCCAACTCATTAAGTTTAGCTTACAAAACCCTTTAACCCGGCAAAAAGCCAAAACTTGGTTAAACCTGCCTGTCAGCAAGATGCTACTCCAAAAAGGTGACCCGGCATACGCCTAATGAATCAATCACTAAGGTGACCCTGAATTCATCAGAGTTAAAACGTTTGTTGGTCACGTGAGAGCCGGCTTTCAGAAAGCGAGGATAAACCAAAAGGCCAAAAGCGCCTGCTTCATGAAAGCAAATTAGACTTGTGCCTAAAAAGGCCGGTCTTTACGTTGTGCTGCGTAAGCCGGCAATTTAATGTTTATGTTTTGCATTATTATTACTTCTTGCATGCTTGCATAATAATTGTTTTCATACATACTGCATTATAGTCATTTTTTCTTTATCAGGTAGCAAGGCTTGCCGGGTTAATTTTTCTCAAACACACCACTGGTGTGAGCTCATTATTTCACATAGCTGATTTTGTGCTCGTATTCTGAGCGGCAAAGACTTTATCATTTCAAGCAACAAGTTTATACAGGCAATAAAAAAGCAGCAAGTGCACGATGGCACTTGTACCAACAGAAGTTTCTGAATATAAAACTATTACAAGCCGCCCACCAGGCCACGGCTACAACACAAATTTCCATGTTCAGTTGCAATATGTAAAAAACCAGTGTTCTATGTCGCCGGGTTAGGATTGGCCCCGGAGGTTGAAGGAGCGCCCTGTCCCGGCTCTTCACGATCGCCATCATCCTCCACCTCCTCCTGACTTGTTGAGTCGCCGGTCGACCACTGGATTGAGCGCAAGGCTTCAAACATTGCATCGGCGCTTATTACAGAGGAAGGGTCAACTTCAGGAGCGAAGGATGGCTTACGCGCACGAGTAAGAGCCACCGGTTGACGGTTTGGCGGCTCAATCCGCTCATTGTCTTCTGAATATCCGGCTTGATATTTGGATAGATTCATCTCTTCTGCAATCGTGGTGGCGGCGACCCAGGTTTCCTTTATGCATCGCTGGAAGTCCTTCTTGGTGAAAGGGGAATCATCCACATTGAACTCTGGATATCCGCCAAGAACTTGAGCCGGATCCAATACCGACACATATGCTTTGGTGCGCGGAAAAACTGTCAGAGCCCCAGCACGGCAAGCCACCTTCTTCCACTCTGCAAACCATCTTGGAACTGTTGATAGCTCCTTTAACATATCTGCAATCAAGTGGGGCGGGGCCTTGGTGTTCTTAATGGCCATGATGCAGCGTGCGCCGCCTATATATAATTGCTCGGCAAGTGTGTAGACGGCTTTCAGCTTCACCAATGGCCGTTCAGCTTGGTTGTGAGTTTTCCCGCCTGCGAGAAGACAAGATCAAGTTAGTGTGGCTGGCGTGGTATTTTACGACATGACATGTTTGCCGACTTGTGAATTTGCTACATACCAAAGATGGCGTTGCACATACTGGTGATCTGATTTTTCAATGTGGCCAATTCTTGAGCCACCGGCTTGAGTTTGGCTTCTGCTTTTGGTGCACGCTTGACCAAGGCGGCTCTTTCCGCCTCAGATTCCTTCAGTGTGCTTCTCACAATCTGCAAGGATTTGTTGGCTTCTGAAGGTGATTCTTCAGCCCTTTCACAAAGCTTTCTCTCTCTTTGCTTCCTTTCGGAAGAAGGATGCTTGTGTTTCCACTTGATCCAGCATATCCTGCAAGGCAATCTCACATTTACAAGTTATGTAAGAAAGTCCCGAGCCGCCATTCTGGTCGACCCGGCCCTTGGGGGCTACACTTATCAGAGTTTTCTCAAAAAGCAATAAAGTCCCATGAGGATGTGGGCATTCCACATGGCACTTGGGGGCTAATGCACAGTTTGATCTATATTACTGCATATAGAGACCCGACAATCGTAATATGATGAGCCAGCCCTTGGGGGCTACCGATTGTTGTTAACTTTGCAATTACACTTTTGAAGACCCGGGTCATCATCTAATAATGACACGGCCCTTGGGGGCTACATATATATATATATATATATATATATGCATATTAAGATAGGGGCAAAAATTACCTCATACTTCCATTTCAAGGAAGTCATCATCGCAATTTCGGTGTCTCAACTTTCAGACAGCCGAGTCAACACAGCTTGATGCAGTGTGTCGGCATCTTGCTCTTCAAAAGCATGGATATTAAGAGCCGCCTTCCATTTGTTCTTAAGGGGCGACTCAGTCTTGGTAGGAATCTTTGTTAAAACAGTGGAGAATTCTGGTGGAGCATTTTGCTGTTCACCAGTCACTACTACTTCATCTTGAGCCTTCTCAGCAGGCTGTTCTTTAGTTAAAACTTCCTCCTCCTGAATGACATGAGGAGAGGCATGAGCCAGGCTCGCAGTAGTATGTTGGGGCGGCGGGTTGTTCTGGAAAGCCGCTGCGTCTTCTTGAGAAGGACCGGTTTGAATGACAGGGTCAGACGACCCGGCGGCGGTCTTCTTCTTAATGGCCTTTGCGCTGTACAAGGAACAAAGAGTCATTTAATTAAAGGATAAGAGCAAGAAGCCTTCGTGTGAAGCATGTATAATCAGGTTGTTTACCCTGGATTGATATTAAAAGCTGGAGCCTGCGTGGCGCTTGATTCATCAGAAGAGGGAGATGTTTGATATGCCGAGTCGTTCAAATGCAAGGGCTATTTGAAATGACCGGTGTGAGGTAGAGAGGGACTTGGACTGAGAGGCGCCTCTGTCCATGCTCTCCGTGCTGGCAGCTCGTTTGGTAACCTACCACTCAATTCTACTTCACTGCTCCGGGTTTTCCTTTTTGATGTTCCTGTGAGCTGCGTTTTCTTCAAAAGAAATTGGGGATCTAAGTGAGCATCTCGGTGTGAAAAAGGGACTTTATGGACGGTAACCCGGGGTTTCTTTCGGACTTTGTGGACTGCAACCCGGGATTTCTTTTGGACAAGTTTTGTAGAGTCAGAGTCTGAAGAGATCAAAGTTACCTCTGGCTCACTGGCATGGCTGATCTCAGCTTCTTCCTGTGAAGAGTTGACATTAGCAAGCTGGTTAAAAAGGCGGCTGAGAGAGTCAAGTTCTACCTCATTGTCTTCATCATCATCTGGGTCTTGTTCGTCGTCTTCTTGAGGAGGAGGAGGGTCTTGAACTTCAACCCGCCACCAGTCAGCATTCTCCTGTACCATGCGGATTGGTAAAATTATGACAAGGATAAAACAGTATTGACAAAATGAAAGGCAACAAAAGACAGCTTACCTCAAGTGCCGGGTTGTTTGAGTAGAAGGGAGCGAGTCCCACGAGCTTAATATTGTCCTTTGTTTCACCAAGAAGCTTCTTGGCAAATTTTAGGACATCCTTCTCCTGGAGGTTGACCTGGCTAAATCGAAGTGGATCTTCTGGATGGCCGGTATAAGTATGCATAAGCCGGTTCCTCAGGCTAAGAGGTTGAATGCGCCATTCAATCCAAGTCCGGGTCAGATCAATGCCAGTGAGGCCGTGGGCAATCAAAGCGTTCATTTTTGGGTACAGGGGCTCCAGATTTTCTCTTTCCTCTTTGGAGGCGAAGCCCGAGAAGGCTGCATTGGCAGCAAGCCGGCTTGCCCTATAACCCGGGAGTGGGTGTTGCCCATCGGGGAAGGTGTTCTTGCAGTAAAACCAGGTTCTATGCCACCCTTTGGGGTGGCTGGCCGGCTTGGCGTTGGGGAAGACTATATTTTTCCTTCGTTGGATGGAGATTCCACCAAGTTCAACGCTTGGGCCATTTTTATGCTCTGTTTGGCGGTTCAAGTAGAAGAACTCCTGAAACAAGCTAATGGATGGCTCAAGTTGCAGATAAACTTCATAGAATACTTGGAATTGGCACAAGTTGAAGATGGAATTGGGGGCCAGATCTTGAGGCCTGATATTGAAAAAATGCAGCACGTCTCTAAAGAACTTAGAGCCCGGGGGACAGAAGCCCCTTGAAACATGATCAGCAAATATGATGATCTCATTCTGATCTGGCTGAGGGTGAATTTCTTCCTTAGGAGCCCGCCATGCAATTGTTTCTTTAGCTGGCAGCAGCCCAGAATCCACCAGGGCTTGGAGACTAAGCTCTGACATGCTAGATTTTGCCCAATTAATAATCTTAGGCTTGGGAGCCATTGATTCAACTGCGATTCAAAGGAGAAAGTAACGTAAGCCAGCAATACACGGGCCTTTTGGATTATTATAAAAAAAATATATGTGCGAGCCAGCAATTCAAAGGTTTTTCGGGTTATCGTAAAGCAAAATGCATGAACCAGCAGTAGGAATATTTGCCGGGTCATGAGAATGGAGGCAAGCAAGTGCCAGATCAAGATTTATGACACAGATAAGCCAGCGAAATACTTGGCGTGGATTTTTACAAGTGCTGACACAGACTGGGCAGTGACTCAGTAAACAAGTTTAACATGAATTCAAAGATTCAACAGATCTGAGAAATGGCATAAAATGAAACGATAAAACCTAGGTATGTTCTTCATGTTATGAGATGAACTACAGTGATATCTATTTGGAGCAGAACAAACGGATAAGGATATGCGGAAAATGCTATGGATTGATTCTGCGAACAGCAAACTAGAAACCTACGGGTGTTCTTAGATCTACCGAGGACTAATACGATGAACTGGAAAGAACGAGCGAAGAACATGAGGCAATGGAGGAGAAGCTACTTACAGATTAGGCTAGAGAGTTCTTTGCAGTCCTCAGGTATGGCGGAGGCAGCCACGTTGACGGCACCAGATGAGCTCCGGTGGTAGGGCGAAGGCTCGGACAACGCTGAACGGGCGGCGGCAAGCTCGAACAGGCGCGGTGGCGTTGGAGGGCTAGAGGAGGAAGATGAGTAGTAGAGAAGGAAGTGGGGGAGGCGCCGGTCTATTTATAGGCTCGACGGAACCCGAAACGGCATGTGCAAAGCCCCAGGCGGCGCAGTAAACAGTGGCTAAAAAGGCTCCTCGATTTTCGCGCCTGACAAGACGATACGAAACCACTAAAAGATTCGTTGTGATGTCATTCCAGATTTTGCGGAGTTTTGGATGTGACGTCATCAGCAAGGTCATGGAGAAAAACGCTAAGTCTGTAAGGAATGACTTGGCGAGTTGCTTAAGCAGGAGAATTATGTTTGGGAGCGAAAGATGCTCCAAAGGCCGGCTTGAGAAACGGATTCGGGAGTATCTCTTTCCTATTAATATTTCATTTGTTTTTTAGGATGGAGTTTAACATGAATGAATTCAAGTCAAACTGTGGGCTAATGTTGGGGATATTTCCCGAAGTGTATACCCGGCAGAAGGATGACCCGGCTATAGAGCTGAAGGGCTCTGCGGGGCATCTCATTGCTGGGCCTTGGAGATACCAAGTGGGCCAGCTAAACAGGAGGCCCGGTGAGAAAGGCGGCTCAGTACTATGGGCTGACTTAAGAAGAAGGATAAGACAAGAAAGATTACCTTGAGGAATAAGTAGAATAAGAGTAGGATACGGGTTAAGTCTACAACCCAGACTCTCATGTAAACCTAGGGCTCAACCTATATATAAAGGGGGGTGCCTATGGTAGAAAGACTAAGTGGCAATCCCTCGAGAGCTAGGTTAGCGAATTCGCACCCTTGTAATCGAGATCCAAGCAATACAATCAAGCAGGACGTAGGCTATTACCTCCATCGTGAGGGGCCGAACCTAGGTAATCTCACGTCTTCTCATTCCCGATCAACCCCGCTAAGCTTCCACCCTTGTGTGATGGCCTCATCTCTAAGTCCTTTTACAAAGGCATCTACCGTGTCAAAACCACGACAACAAGCATCTGACATCCCCGGTGTTCCTAGGGAGGTAATTGAGCACCACCTTGCTGTCTGCCCTCATGCGAGGCCCGTCAAGCAGAAGATCAGAAAGCAAGCCTTGGAGCGGCAAGAGTTCATTGCCGAGGAGATTAAGAAGTTAGAAGCAACATGCCTGGTTAGAGGAGTGCTACACCCTACGTGGTTAGCTAATCCGGTGGTGGTGCGCAAGGCGAACGTGAAGTGGAGGCTTTGTATCGACTTAATTGATATAAATAAAGCCTGTCCCAAGGACCCTTTCCCGTTGCCGTGCATTGACCAGATTGTAGACTCCACTGCCGGCTGTGACCTACTCTCTTTTTATGGCCAAGGAGGATGAGGAGAAGACCGCATTCATCACTCCATGTGGCACATACTGCTTTTTGCGTATGCCTTTTGGACTAAAGAGTGCCGGAGCGACCTTTGCTAGAGCGGTCCAGATTGGTTTTGAGCCACAGCTGCACAGAAATGTGGAAGCTTATATGGATGACATTGTGGTCAAAACCAGAGACAAGTTAACACTGATCCAGGATCTTGAGGAAACTTTTGCCAACTTGCGCAAGCTCTACTTGAAGCTCAACCCCGAGAAGTGTGTGTTCGATGTTCCATCCGGCAAGCTTCTTGGTTTCTTTGTGTCTCAGAGAGGGATTGAAGCCAACCTCAACAAGATCAAGGCAATTGAGCAGATGGAGGCACCGAGGCGCGTCAAGGATGTCAGGCGCCTTGCCGGCTGCATTTGCAGAGCGCGCCTTGCCGTTTTTCAAGATATTGAAAAAGGCAGGTCCAGTGAACTGGACTCTGGAAGCGAAGGCCGCACTCCGAGATTTGAAGGAGTACCTGTCCTCTCCGCCAGTCCTAGTTGCGCCTAGGACACAAGAGACGTTGCTGCTATACTTAGCAGCAACGAATCAAGTGGTTAGTGCTGCACTTGTGGCTGAAAGAGAGGCCGATGAGGAAGAGGTAGCAGCCGCAGAGTCACGACCCGACGAGCCGGGATCTCCTCCGGCAAGGTTAGGTGCCAACAAGCCAGAGATTGTGCAAGCCAGCCAGCCAGAGCAGCAAGTTGTGAAGAAGATGGTGCAGCGCCCAGTCTACTTTGTCAGTTCCCTCTTGCAAGGGGCTAGGTTAAGGTACTCTGGTGTGCAAAAGTTGCTTTTTGGCCTTCTTTGGGCTCAAGGAAATTGTGCCATTATTTTCAAGCACACCTCGTCACCGTCATCACTCGCTTCCCGCTGCAACGCATCCTGAGAAATCCAGAAGCAACCGGCAGGATTGTGGAGTGGGCGTTGGAATTATCAAGTTTTGATCTGAAGTTTGAGAGCACCTCGACGATTCAGAGCAGAGCCTTGGCAGAATTCATTGCAAAATGGACCCCAACGCCAGATGAAGAAAAACCAGAGACTTCTCTCCCTGGCAAGGAAATAATTGCCGATTGGGTCATGTACTTTGACGGTGCTTTTACGCTGAAAGGCACTGGTGCTGGTGTGCTGCTTATAGCACCCACCGGAGAGCACCTCAAGTACGTGGTCCAGATGCATTTCCCCAGGGAGCAGGCCACCAACAACACTGCTGAGTACGAGGGTTTGATTGCCGGTCTGCGCATTGCAATCGACCTCAGTATCTGGAAACTGATTATCAGAGGTGACTCGCAGCTTGTGGTGAGGTAGGTCAACAAGGATTACCAGAACCCTTTGATGGAGGCATATGTCGATGAAGTGAGGAAGTTGGAAGAGCACTTTGACGGTCTGCAAGCAGAGCACGTCCCTCGTGCCTGGAATGAGATTGCCGATGACCTGTCAAAGCTTGCTGCCCAAAAGATACCTGTGGAACCAGGAACTTTTGTGTTCCAACTAACTCAGCCATCCATTACACCATCGAAGCTGGCGAAGAAAAGAAAACAAGATGTTGATGGTTACTTTCCGGCAGAGCTACCCGTAGCCGTCAAGAAAGCAGATACCATCGATAAGCCGCCCTCTGCCGGTGAGCAGCAGCATCCGGCAAGCCAGATCCTTGCCGTCGAAACAAGCGCTCCCGCAGAGGAAGAAATGCCTTTAGTCCTTGTCGTCGAGCCACAAGCTCCGGCATGGGCGCAGCCGATTGTCCAGTTCCTCCAGACAGGAGACCTTCCCGATGAACAAGAAGATGAAGAAAGAGTCGCCTGTCAATCAAGGATGTATAAGTTTATTGACAGCACCTTGCACAGGAAGAGACCAAATGAGGTAAAGTTGAAATGCATCTCCCGGGAAGATGGACAAAGGTTGTTGGAAGAAATACATGAAGGGATGTGCGACTCTCATATTGGGTCACGCGCACTAGTCGGCAAGGCGTTCCGTCAAGGATTCTACTGGCCGACAGCCCTTCAAGACGCCTTGGCGGTGGTTATCAGGTGCGAAGCATGCCAGTTCCACTCCAAGGACATCCACCAACCAGCTCAAGCCCTCCAAACCATCCCTCTTTCCTGGCCCTTCTCGGTCTGGGGGCTCGACATTGTCGGCCCTTTCCCCCATGCCACCGGGGGCTTTGAATTCTTGTACGTTGCAATCGACAAGTTTACAAAGTGGCCTGTGGTAGAGCCAGTGAGAAAGGTGACGGCATAGTCAGCTATCAAGTTCCTCAAAGGATTGTTGCCCGTTTTGGTGTACCCAACAGGATCATTACCGACAACGGCACCCAAATCACGAGCCGCGCCTTCACAGCATATTGCCAAGAACTTGGAAATAAGATCTGCTATGCCTCCGTTGCTCACCCGAGAAGCAACGGGCAGGTAGAGAGCGCAAATGCGAAAGTGCTACGTGGTCTAAAGACCAGGACTTTCGACAAGCTGCACCAGTGTGGAAGGCGCTGGGTGGAAGAATTGTCGGCAGTTCTTTGGTCAATCAGAACGACACCAAATCGAGCCACTGGCCAGACACCCTTCTCCCTTGTGTATGGTGCAGAAGCGGTGCTCCCCACAGAACTCAAATACGGGTCACCTCGAGTCTTTGCCTTCGATGAGGAGGACCAAGATCTGCGGCATGACGATGCCACGCTCCTTGAGGAAGATCGTTTCTGGGCTGCTATCCGTGCTGCACGGTACCAGCAAGCTTTGCGCTGCTACCATAGCCGCAAAGTGAATGCCAGGAACCTTGAGGAAGGCGACCTTGTTCTTCATCGGATTCAATCCACGAAGGGTAAAAACAAGTTGACGCCAAAGTGGGAGGGCCCTTACCGGGTAGTACGAGTCTCTAGACCCGGCGCAGTCCGTCTAGAGACCGAAGATGGCACTCCGGTGCTCAACTCATGAAATATTGAGCATCTTCGTAAGTTCTACCCGTAAGGCGCGGTTGCCGGGCTGCCCAGCAACCTATTTTGTACAAGTTTGCCATCAAGGCATGTAAACCTTTGTACAAAGTCGGGCGCAGATCCTATGCATAGTAAATAAAAACTAAATGTTTCACAACTTTTTGTCAAAGTACATATATATTTATGTGTTGCAGGCAGTCTTGTGTTACATTTTTTGCCTTTCATAAGGTGATTAACGAATCGTCAAGGTTCCAGGCTCCTCCTTTCTTTTCTTTCTTTTTATTAAAGGAAAAAAGAGTTCCTCGCATATAAGTTTCCCGGGGGGGGGGGTGACGGTATGGATAGCAAAGGACGCGTTCAAGATATCACCCTCGTTCAAGATGTCACCCTACGACAAGAAGTACAACAAGGAATAAGCTAAGTTGCAAAACTTTAAAATAAATTCTTTTGTTGTAGTTGCGATTCTCCTTGAATGATTTTGGCCTTTGTATGAGGAACCTGCACGCTAAGGAACCTTGCCGTGATCAACTGCGCTCTTGCTTTGCTTCGAGTCCGCTCGGCAACCTAAGTAGCTGCGTTGTGATCGTCAAGTGTGACCTTGCTGGCAGCGGCATTCCCAGCAAGCTGCTGAGGACCTGTTCCTCGAGCGCTCGCAGCAAGGATGTGCACACCGGCAAGTTTCCGGCAAGCATAGGGTACAAAAATCATGCAAAGACAGAATGGAATAAGGAGAACAACACGCATACGTCCATTCAAAATACGAACTACAGCAACTGATAAACGATTAGATGCAAAAGTTATCTTCCCTGCCCCCGCGGGGCTACATTGGTTTTGATACAGAAACTAAGGAGAGGAGCCTAGGCGGAGCACATCTCATCTTTGAGATTCGACTAGGGCAATACTATGCGCCTAGTCGGAGTCGTCGCCTTCGCTCTTGATATGCGAGGAGCTTTCATCGCTCTCGCTCTCGCTCTCGCTGGTGGAGTTGGTGCCGCAGCTGCTCTCACTTTCCTCGCAGCATTCGATGCGGCCGCCGGAGACCCCGAAGAACTTCATGAAAAGTGTGGCAGCTCCGTCGTACCTAAACTGGGGAAGCTGCCCTTGCCTTAGACCACGTGAGCGGGCGAACGACTTCCACCCCCGCGTCAGGAACAGAGAGCCGGTGGTGGAGAACTCGGCCACCACCCAGGAGGGGCCGTTGCAGCAGCCATCCACCTGTAGCCACATGCTCGAGGGCCTGCTGTTCTCCATCACCCTCGCAAAGGGGTCCGGGAGCCGGAGCCAACTGCGGAGCCGGTGATGTAGCCCCACGACAAACTCGTGCGCTGCCACCGCCGTGTGGGACTCATGCGCCACCACCGCTGTGCGGGCTTCTGACTGAGGGGGAAGAGAAACCGCCCGCCATGTCCACCATGCCCGCCTCATCCACGAGTACCGCGCCCCCTGTGGCCGCGGGGGGCGGCTCTGCTATGGGCGCTAGGGCTGGCGTTCACGACAACCACCGAGGAACGCGTCCGTCCTCGAGAGGGGACCCTCGAGGCAGAAGCAGATGCGCGGGCCCGACCTCCACCCCTCGCCATCGCAGTGGTAGACCTCAAGGAAAGCAAGGATGAACGAAAGGTTGGAGGAGGAGAATGGTAAAGGCAGAAGATGGGTGGGGAAGATTGCCACTCCCCCCGCCCTCTTTTATAGCGCTCTAGAGGGATTACTCTTCCTGCCGCCTCGCCTCCCTTAATGGCAGAAACCGAGGAAGGGGATGCGAGAAGTTAGGTGAAATGAGCAGCGCCCTCCACGTTTTTCCTTTTTATGGGAAGGCGTGAGGGCTGGCTGTTTTTAGTCCTACGTGGCTACGCTTTTCAGGCGCACCACCTCCCGCCGCCGCTTCGCTCCACCTCTCCCACGCTCGCATTTAATGCGCATCGTGGGCTGGTGCGATAAAAGATAAGATTATGATAGTTATCCTCTGCCATGCGCGTGTGGCCCAGGCCCAGGGGCTCCTGTCGGTGTACTAAGACATGGGTGCCCTCGTACCCAGACTTGTGCACAGGCAGTTGTAGCCTCCCTTCCGGCAAGGGCTTGACAAAGGATAACTACGACTCGAGACTCAACACCAAGACCGTGAAGAAGACCTCAAGGTAGGTCATCGAGAAGTACTATTCTAGTACTGAAGATCGACACTGCCCTTGCCGGCAAGCTTCGCCCCGGAAGGTGAAGACCAAGGCTATGGTTGCCGGCAAGGTCCCTTGCCGGCAAGCAAGGCCCAGCAAGCTCCGTGCCAGCAGGCTTGTTCTGTCCCATTACCGCTCCACCTCACCATCGACTAGATAGGCTCATGGGCTAGGTGTCGAGCGGGCAGGCAGTCAACATAGTTGGCCAAGGCACGTGTCAGCACGCCACACCAAGATTAACTGTAATGACACCCGTCCCTGGGACGTGCCGAGATTACAGGAGGGCGCCAGGACCGGTGGTACAGATCTTTTGCCCAAGGCCTCGCGTCCCCGATGTAGCACCTAATGGTGCATTAAATGTGTTTGTCTTACCCCGTTGGAACATAGACGTGATGACGGTGCAAGTCACTGTTCATACTCTATAATGACCGTATTTGCCATTGTGGTAACCCCTTGGCCTATAAAAGGAGGCCCACGGCTACAGGTAGAACGGTCGACACCCAGCTCAATTACACGCCGTAGCTGCATTTTCCTGGGCACCTTGCCGGAAAACTGCGCTCCCTATAATCAGAGCTCTTACACGATCAAACACAGAGCAGGAGTAGGGTTTTACGCTCATAGCGGCCCGAACCTGGATAAATCCCCCGCGTGTTCTTGCACCTATTAAAAATCTACTCTTTGTCCCATGCATGTCCCCTGAGCCGAATCGCAAAGGGACCCGTTCGGTCCCATAGATAGTCGTTTCCCACGACACAGGGTTATGCCAAAATTTACTATATGCAATTAGGTTCCGTTGTGGCTTAATTTTGTGCACTATGGATCAAGAAGGGTTGTCTCTTTCGAGCTAAGCGATCAGTGCTCTTATTTACCACATACACACTCCCTTGGTGAAGGTCGATCATTTACCACACAATCTCCAAGTTTGTGACGGTGTTGCATTTACGCGAATTATCTCAACATATAGCAACAGGACGTGAAACCAGCCTAGGGCTAGAGATCCACGGTTTTAGTATCGCGAATAAATTTTGGCATAACCTCAATCACTTCAAATATTCATTCCTCCAAATAACTCTATCAATGGGTGTCATCAAGTCAATCAAATTTAGCATGTGGAGTTGAACTACTTGAATGCTCGTTCTCTTTAAATGTTCAAACCCCTAAGTTCTCTTTGGAATTTTATTAGAACAAAAACATGCTTCACCACAAGGTTCTGCTAGCAAAATCTGAAGTTGGGTGTTATGACTACATGATATTCAACTAACGTGGGGAACTCACTTAAGTGCTTCGAGTCAACTGAAATTTCTTTCTCAAATAATATTGCGAGACAAAGGATTATGCATATGTTATACCTTCTCGCGCTGGCTCACTTCTTCACTCAGTCAAACTTCCACTTCATTCTCTTCATTTTCAACTTGCTAGCAAAGAGCAAACCTGTGGGCTTGAAGAAACAAAACACAAACAAAGATAATTCCAACAGGGCAAGGCCAAACTTGCTTTTCAAATTTATTATGCAAACTGAAAGTAAACATGCTAAAAATGAAAACAAGAACAAAAAGAAAAATAAATACGCATGCACGGATAACTAGGGGATGAGCTCCCCCAAGCTTAGGCTCTTGGCCTAATCTCTAGTCCATGTCCTCATCATTGTCGTCCCTCTGGCCAACGTGTGGCCACTGCATCTGAGAGGGGCCACTAGAGGACTAACCTCCTGTGCCAGGGTATGGCTGCCAAAAAGAAAAGAGGGACTGTATGTTCCCACTGAGTAGGTTGATGTTGTTGTTGGCCTCACAAAGCTCCGTACAGATCCCTCCTACCTGTAGCTACAGCTGCTGAAACTCTACCCTAGGCACATGGTCACGTGGCTGCCCAAAATTAACCTGTGGTGCAGGTTGTGGTGCAAAGTGAGGTGCATTACCCCAAGCATCCCATCCGTGAGCATGCTGTGCTATTGCGGCATCCCACTCTGGAGCGGGCTCAGGATGAACATCATTCCCGAACCCAGCTGTGTGCCTATGCTCATTAATTTCATCAATGGAGAGCATCCACATATCACGCGTAGAAACAGTAAAAGCTTGCGGCAAGGACAAGCACACATAAGTAGTTTCAGAGTTAGGTAGGGGGTATTTGTAGCAATGCTCCCCTTGCACTGGTCCAATAAAATGAGTGTTAGTCATAATCCTACAGTTGAGCACCGTAGGACGTGGAACGTGCGACATCTTAGCAATATCGAGGCCAAAGTGTTCGGCAAGCCGAGACACTATGCCTCCCACAACAATAGTACCCCTCGGCTGCTTGTGCTGCCTGCCGAGGTGAAGCATCAGAAAAGCTCCCAAGTTTGGCTTGGGAGTGTAGTTGGGGTGGAGTGATGCATGGAGCACACACATGTCATAGCTCGACATGCCCCCGATGTTCTCCCTACCGAATATAATGTTGGCAAGGAAAATCATGAAGTAACGAATGGTGGGGTTTTCTATGCTTGATACCTTCTTGGCAGAGAGGTTGTGCTCATCCTTGATAGAGATGAGGTCCCATGTACCCAACGCATCAGCGATGGGCAAGCCCCTGGTGTCGAGAACCCCTCAGTTCTCAAACCCAAAGACATCGCACCACTGCTCAAGCGTCATTGTGCGCGGACCTCTCCCGGGTGTGAAGGAGCAGCTCGCCGGCACCTGATGACCCACAAGTATAGGGGATCAATCATAGTCCTTTCGATAAGTAAGAGTGTCGAACCCAACGAGGAGCAGAAGGAAATGATAAGCGGTTTTCAGCAAGGTATTCTCTGCCAGTACTGAAAGTAGCGGTAACAGATAGTATTGTAGCAAGATAATTTGTAACAAGAAACAAGTAACAAGAGTAGCAAAAGTGCAGCAAGGTGGCCCAATCCTTTTTATAGCAAAGGACAAGCCGGAACGTTCTCTTATAGTGAGCAAAGCATTCTCGAGGACACATGGGAATTGTCGTCTAGTCACGTTCATCATGTTTAGTTGATTCGCGTTCGCTACTTTGTTAATTTGATATGTGGGTGGACCGGTGCTAGGGTGTTGTTCTTACTTGAACAAGCATCCCTCTTACGATTACCCCCTCTCGCAAGCATCCGCAACTATGAAAGAAGAATTAAGATAAATCTAACCATACCATGAAACATATGGATCCAAATCAGCCCCTTACGGAATAACGCATAAACTAGGGTTTAAGCTTCTGTCACTCTTGCAACCCATCATCTACTTATTACTCCCCAATGCATTCTCCTAGGCCCAAATATGGTGAAGTATCATATAGTCAACGTTCACATGACACCACTAGAAGAATAACAACATACACATCATCAAAATATCAAACGAATACCAACTTCACATGATTACTTATAACCGGACTTCTCCCATGTCCTCAAGAACAAAAGTAACTACTCACAAATCATATTCATGTTCAAGATCAGAGGTGTATGAAAGAGAAAAAGCTATTAAATATGAAGATGTTAAGAATCTACCGCCTATTGAAGAAATACATGGACTCAACATTCCGACACAGGTAGTAGAGGTAAACTCTCTTTATAGGTTTGATGAGGGTGATATTCCTTATAATAAATCTCCAAGTCAGTGCTTAGATGAATTTGATAACTTCATCGCTAAACAAGAAAACTTCAATATGCAAATAAGTGATCAATTGAAACGTAATGCTATTATGATTGAACACTTGAGTGATGTGCTAGTTAGAATTTCTAATGATGTTAAAGGTTTGTGCAAGCACTCTTCTATGGTTCACACTCAACTTGAACAAGTTTCTAGACCACAATATGATTTGTTTAAAGACATGTATGATAAAATTAATAAGCATGTTTTTGGAGTAATTACTAGGGGTGGTAAAATGACCCAGAAACCTCTGTATGCCGAGGGCCATCCTAAGAGAATTGAGCAAGATTCTCAGAAAATTAATGATAGTGCACCTAGTTCACCTAAGAAGAAAAAGAAAAGGAGTAAGAATAAAACCTTGCATTCTTCTAGTGAACCTGTTTAGAAAAACCTAGTGAGAATCATAATGATGTTTCTATTTCTGATGCCGAGACACAATCTGGTGATGGGCATGTACTGATGTCCACTACACAACTTTATTCTTGTAGACTCTGTTGGGCCTTGATACGTCCAATTTGCATCATGATTTCCTACTGTTATTTATAATGTATTTGATCATTATTTCAATTTATGATGCAATTCTTATGCCTTTTCTCTCTTAATTTTCAAGATTTATATGAAGAGGGAGAATACCGGCAGCTGGAATTCTGGGCCTGAAATAGCTACAACAGAGATACCTATTCTACAGAGCTCCAATTAACTTGAAACTTCACGGAGATTTTTATTGAATATATAAAAAATACTAGAGAAAAGAAATACCAGAGGGGACCCACCAGTTGCCCACAAGGAAACAGGGCGCGGCCCCCCTGGGCGCGCCCTGATGCCTTGTGGGGCCCCTGGCTGGCCTCCGGTCCCCTCCTTCTGCTATATAGGCTCATTTTCCCTAAAAAAATTATAGAGAAGATTTTCGGGACGAAGCACCGCTGTCTCGAGGCGGAACCTGGGCAGGAGCAATTTTGCTCTCTGGCGGAGCGATTCTGCCGGGGATACTTCCCTCCGGAAGGGGGAAATCGAAGCCATCAACATCACCAATGACCCTCTCATCGTGGGAGGACCAATCTTCATCAACATCTTCACCAGCACCATCTCATCTCAAACCCTAGTTCATCTCTTGTATTCAATCTTTGTCTCAAAACCTCAGATTGGTACCTGTGGGTTGCTAGTAGTGTTGATTACATCCTGTAGTTGATGCTAGTTGGTTTATTTGGTGGAAGATTATATGTTCAGATCCTTAATGATATTCAATACCCCTCTTGACGTTGTCCTGGATTGGGGGGGTGCTAACCTAACCGGCCCATCTCCTCAGTTGGCCGATGGGCCCTCGTACATGATCAAGATGGACTTCGGAGGCCGTACACAGGAAGCGTGATCGAGACTGTCTCTAACGAAGACTTGACGTATACTCCAAGATCTCTCCTGCCGCCTCTCTCCTAGATACCGACTTTGTAACCCTAGATACCCTCCCTGGCATGTATATAAGCCATAGGGTTTAGCCCGTAGGGGGGACATCAATGCAATATCGCTCACCTAGCCCTAGAAGTTAGACACACATTACGATCTCGAGGTAGATCAACTCTGTATTCGATACATCTCCATCAATATAAACAGAAGTAGGACGTAGGGTATTACCTCCATCAAGAGGGCTCGAACCTGGGTAAACATCGTCTCCCTTGTCCTTGTTACCACCGATCCGAGATCCACAGCTCGGGACCCCCTACCCTGAGGTCTGCCGGTTTTGACACCGACACTGGTGCTTTCATTGAGAGTTCCGCTGCGCGATCACCAGAAGGATCGATGGCTCACCTGCAGATCAACTGCGCCAACGGCCACGGGGATGTTTATGCCCCCGACTAGCTATTTGTCTTCGGCAGCATGGTATTTTGCGCCGACTTGATGGGTCATCTGACCTCTGTCGAGAACTACGCCCCAGGTCGGATCATGACTTTCGGTGGCCTCGAATACACTACGGATTCCCGTGGTGAACTCATCCTATCGGGATGGACTCCCGGCCGGATTGAGAGCTCGACCGGTTCTGGAGGCTCGACTCCGGAACCGAACTCTGTCGCGGCGCCTCTTGAGACCCCTTACGCCACGACTCCGGCCCATTTCCTTCCGATCGCCAGTCCGGAGATAGATCTGGCTCCCACTCCCGAAATTACGCCAGTGCTAGAACTGACTCCGGCGCAGAACTCGGAATTATGTTTGGATTCCCTTCGCACCGAAAACGCATCCGGTTACACGCCGGGCGTACTTCTAGTCAGCCCTACCTATTACGTATCAATGAATCCCGAAGAGTTATCTCACCTCGATGAGATGCTTGACCGCATCTGGAGCATGTCCATCTCGGACGGCAATACTTTGGTTTACAATTAGATCGGACTTAAAGCCGACGATTGGGAAATTTACATCCCACCCACCACCCACCTAGTCACCACGATCGACAATTTAACCGACGTGCTGGACTATGGCGAGGCCTCGGACATGGAGGAGGACGCTGATGGCCCCATCGAAAACACCTTGCCCCCGGTAAATGCGGGCAGGTGGACCGCCACGTCCACCTGCGATGTTTACATGGTGGACACCCCCAAATCCCCTCCAAGACGTCGGTGAAGATGCCGAAGGGGTCCTAACGGGGAACCCAGTGGTAATGATGCGACAGCCAATAACGGCGACGCGGAGGACGGCGATGCCGGCAACCGTGAAGAGGACGTTCAAGCCTTCCCAGTAAGGAACGACACACCGGACCGACTTCTCAGGGACTCAGATCCCGATGACCTCTTCAAAGGGGCCGATGACAACTACATGCCGTAATTCGAGGAGGACGAGAGCCTCGTTACCGAGGACTACATCGTCCCCGAAGACCCTTTTGAACAACAGCGCTTCCGGCGGTGCCTTGTTGCGACCGCCCGGAGCATGAAACACAAGCAGCAGCAGCAGCTGCAGGCCAATACCGATGCACTAAATGAAAAGTGGATCGAAGTGCTCTCCGCTGAGCAAGACATGGAGATTCGGCGCCATAGTGCGCCGAAATCATACCCACGTAGGCATCTCTAGCCGGAGTTTGACGAGGAGCTCGCTGACGACCTCGACCGACCCCCTAGAGGCTGGGACAGGCCAAGACGAGAAGACCTCAGTGAACGGCCACCTCCACGCCGTTATGGCAAGGACCCCGTTAATTACTTAGACCCTCACGAAGCTAGACGTCGCAATGAGGAAAACAGGGCTCCCCCTCGGTCCATCTATGGATCAAGGGGATGCGGGCCCGCTGGGCCCGACGGCTACGATGCCTGGGTGGACAGGAACGGCCGTGCCCGAGATCAAGCCTACTCACGGCTTTCTCCCGACCTCCGACAAGATGCTCCTCGGTTCTGAGGTCCGGCTCACCCAATCTGCTTCACAGACAGGGTGATGGAACATCAATTCCCGGAAGGATTTAAGCCCATCAATATAGAGTCATACGATGGCACCACGGACCCAGCAGTATGGATCGAGGATTTCCTCCTACACATACACATGGCCAACGGAGGTGATCTCCACGCCATTAAATATCTGCCGCTCAAGCTAAAGGTGCCGGTGAGGCATTGGCTTAACAGCCTCCCTTCTCACTCTATCGGCAGCTGGGAGGCCCTAGAAGACGCTTTTCGAGCAAACTTCCAAGGCACATATGTCCGACCTCTGGACGCTGATGACCTTTTCGAGCAGCCAGGCGAATCAACCCGGAAATTCTGGAACAGGTTCCTCACCAAGAAGAACCAGATCATAGACTGCTCCAAAGCCGAGGCCATCGCCGCATTTAAAAACAATATCCGAGATGAATGGTTGGCTCGTCAACTCGGCCAGGATAAGCCGAGGACTATGGCGGCCCTGACCTCACTGATGACTCACTTTTGTGCGGGAGAAGACAGTTGGCTCGCCCGTAGTACTCATAACGGCGTGGCAGGCACCTCGGAAACTCGCGACGCCAATGGAAAACCCAAGTGCAACAAAAATAAGCACAGGTATAAAAATGGCGGAAGCGACACTGAAGACGCTGCGGTCAACGCAGGGTTCACCGAACCTAAATCCGGGCAGAAAAGAAAACCCTTTAAAGGGAACAAAGATGGACCTAGCCAGCTTGATAGGCTCCTGGACCGCCCATGTGGAATTCACGGCACTCAGCAAAAACCAGCAACCCACACTAACAGGAATTGCTGGGTTTTTAAACAAGCCGGCAAGATAGCGGCAGAGGGTCAGAGTAAAACCCGACACCGCAGCGAAGATGAGGATGAACCTCGGTGGCACAATAATGGAGGCCAAAAGAAGTTTCCTGAGGAGGTAACAGAGGTCAATATGATCTATGTTACCCACATCCCTAAAAGGGAG
Organism: Elymus sibiricus; assembly: GCA_039707655.1. Taxonomy (NCBI): domain Eukaryota; kingdom Viridiplantae; phylum Streptophyta; class Magnoliopsida; order Poales; family Poaceae; genus Elymus; species Elymus sibiricus. The sequence goes on from CM077670.1 coordinate 113,098,379, forward strand.
AGGAAGCGTGTGCTTCGGGATGTATACACGCTGGAGCTCGTCGCCCCGAAGTATAACCCATGGTCGGCTTACCCGATCATGTTTGACAATCCCGATCATCCGACCAGCATCAGTCATGGCGGATCGGCGGCACTCGTCCTGGACCCTATTGTTGATGGTTATCATCTAACACGCGTCCTGATGGACGGAGGGAGCAGCCTCAACCTCATCTACGAGGATACAGTTCGGAAGATGGGCATCGACTCATCTCGGATCAAGCCGAGCTCCACCACCTTTAAAGGTGTCATTCCGGGTGTCGAAGCCCGCTGTACTGGAACGGTCACCCTAGAGGTAGTCTTCGGCTCGCCCGAGAACTTCAGAAGTGAGGAGTTAATCTTCGATATCGTACCTTTCCGAAGTGGATACCATGTGCTCTTAGGGCGCACAACCTTCGCGCGTTTCAACGCAGTCCCATATTACGCCTACCTCAAGCTCAAAATGCCGGGACCTAACGGCGTTATCACAGTCAATGGTAACACCAAACGTTCACTCCGGACAGAGGAATAGACCGCGGCTTTCGCAGCCGAGGTACATGCGTCCGAGGAGGCAGCCCGCAACGATAAACGTGCCGCCCGCTCTTTGAAGTGCGCCCGGGCTGCACAAATCGACCTCGGCCAGGTACCCCCGCACCCGAAACAGGGATGCGGGCTCCTCGCGTGCCCTCTCTGGAGTGGGCACTACGTCCCCAGAGTGCATAATTTCGCACTGAAGATTCCCTGGGCCGTCGAGGAGCCAAACATTTACTCAAACGTTGGCGCGGTTCAACCAAGCAAAGATGTGGCTTCGAGCCCCTGCACAGGCAAGTCTCTGTAAAAGAAACAGCCAAACATGACTACGTCCATGTGGTTTCAACAGCAGAGTGGACTTCGGCAATGCCTCCTCTAAAGGAGCTTGGTTAATCAAACACTTGAAGTGTATAAAGGGCCGGAAGGGCATCAACCTTGACAAATTCCTCACCATCAATGGTGAACATCTGGTCGACAGCTCGGAAACGCAGACGTGCGGCAGGTAGCGGCTCGGATGCTTCAAAATCCATTAGCACTTATCTGCCCTGTTTCTTCCTCTTTCTTCTTTACATTGTATTCTTTCAATTCCTCTCGCTGCAGCTGGGCATGTACACGCTTGAAATTATGAAATAAAGAAACTGTGCCCCTTCAAGGTCTCTATCATATTTCTTTATCAGCATGGCCCCTGTGGGACGAAGAAGTTCTCTAAAAAAGATACAATTGTATAATAAGTCCAAAGTATTCGGCGTCTCGGATTTTGGCCTTATATGCATCAGTTTTGAACCTAGATTTTGGTCAATCTTTGGGTTGCCCGGCTCCTATGTGTACCCCTTATGTTTCCGATGAATTTGGCTAAGGGCGTAATGGGAGAACCACTGCGATTGCGCTGCCAGGTCAATTGGCATAGCGCCTCAATGGAGAAAGCCGAAAACTGACTATCTAGGTATGCGTAAACTGGTCCGCCATCCGTAGACCGCGTCAAGCGATGTGACGATAGAGATCACCCGTGTTAAACGAAGGGCTTTCATTCCTAGCCAAAGTGTGTCATGGCCTAGACCTCGGCCGACCTGGCCGAACACTTCCCACACCGGGGGCTGGTCATCAGCCCCCACAGTCAAACTCCTATGACTAAGTGAAAGGTATAAAGCCACTATAGTCTGATTGCCTAGTTCCTATAAAGCACCGACCACCTCCGGGTACCGAGACATTGGCTAAGGGTCAAGCGTGCCTTAAGGAACACCCTTTGTATGACCTACACTGGGGCTAAAGCCGACGACTGGCCACTCTCATTTTAAAATAGTCATATCGGAGGAAAAATTAATTATAAAACAACACACATGGAATTTAAAGCCATCTTCATTCAACCAAAAGATAAAGTTTTATACATCATAGACTCCGGCATTCTGAAGTACTGTCTAGAAATACATAGTGTCCTTTGGACACATGGCTTCTATGGTACGCGCTCCCGCCTCCACCTCGGCGAAGAACTGTTCGGCGGTGCGCGGCATGTCGGCAGGAGGGCCTGCGGCACATGTCACCGCATCAACCTTTCGGAAGTGCGTCTTCACGCAGGCGTACGCCCTCCGCGCTCCTTCAAAGTACGCGGACCTCTTCCAGCGGTTCACGCAAGGCATGGCGTCTCAGAGACGGACCGTAAGGCCAAAGAGGCTCTTCGGCATGGCCTCGGCAGGCCACAACGCGATGCAGAGGTCCTGGAGCGCCAGTCTCGTCATGCGAAACAACTCCACCAGCTGCTTCACACGATGATTCAGCAGCTATGCGGACGGCGACCCTGGGAACTGCCCCCAGAAGGCCTTCTTCGCCTCGTGGCCCGCTAGCTGGCTGAAGTACGCCACCGCATCCACCGCGCTCTGCGGAAGATTCGCAAAGACCTCTGCGGAACACCATAACTGGGTGAGCTCGACACACCCTTTGCTGCCAAATGAACACTGCAGCAAAAATAGCTTACCCGAGGCGATTTGCTCCACTTGCTGGAGCACCTCGTGGTCAGCTCGGGCCGAGGTCTTGAGCTTGGAGTGAGCAAGTTGAAGCTTCTCGAGCTCCTCCTTTGTTCATTGCCCCTCCTCCTAAAGCTTGTCGCGTGCTTCAAACATGCCCTTCAGGGTCTCCTCAACCTCTAGCACCCGCGCTTGGTGCTTCTCCCCGGCCGCCTTCTCGGCGGCCCGGGCCTTCTCTGCCGCGGCGGCAGCAGCCTCCTGCTGTCGCACCTCCTGCCGAGCCCTTTCGAGCTCGGCCTTGAGCGTCTCCAACTCTGCTAACACTGCTGTTGTCAAAACAGTTCGGCCTTAGTTGTTTTCTTTAGCAAAACATATCATACCTCCTTCGTCCAAAGTACAGGGGAAGTTTAAACTTGCTTACCTTGAGACTGCTCGAGTTTCTGGTTCGCCAGGATGAGCTCCTCCTGGGACCCCTCGAGTTTCCGGTTCATCTCCGCAATCTCCTCGGAGATGGAGTCCGGAACCGAGGTCGAAACCTGGAACAAAAAAAGATCCTTATTACAATAGGAACAGTTAAATCACTAAAAGGTTCTAGGACGGCTGCCTCAAGCAGCGCCCTGGGGGCTACTTAACGGGCTCCTACTTAATCAAATGACCCCAATGCCGGTTTCTTGAGACCGACTTCGGGCTCGGGGGCTACTCACTCACTAAGACGTTTAGCAGGATGTACTCTTATGTCCTCGGACAAACTCATAACTCAAAAAAGCTCAAATAAAAAAATTAGACTGGATGCGCAGATAGAAAGCGTACCTCAAAACCTGCTACGAGGTTCTTGAAAACCTCATGCAGGCCAGCCCCTGCGGACCGGTAGCCCTGTAGCGTCGCGCCTATCAAGGCACGGTGCTCTTCTTTGATGGAGGAGCCCTTCAGGGCGTCCTCCATGTCCTCGGTCCACCCCGCACCAGCCCGTCCTTGGGCAGTTGGCTGGGGTGGAGGGATGACCTCTGATACATCTACCTGAGTAGCCTCCACCTGGGGCGGCGGAGCCGAGGTAGATGTCGGCTGGGCCGATGACTAGCCCAGCCCTTCTTCGATGACCGCGGGGCGCTTCTCACCCGAGTCCTGTTGGGCCGAGGTGTCGACCTCGCCATGATAGCCACCTCGTCGGCCCCCGTCGTGTTAATGTTAGGGACCAAGGTGGATGTTTCCTCCCCTAGCCCGTCATGCGCCAAGGGAGGATCAGCGGGCTCTGGAGTCCCGCTGGCGGATGGCAGCCCACTTGAGGAACCACTGGGGATTACCCTCGGTGGACTACATAAGAAAAGACACCTTTGTAAGTTTCCCCTTGCCTAGAAATAACTTGTCAAATTAAAAGACGGGATGCAAAGACAATGGCTTACCCTCGGGGCGCCGGCTTCTTCCTCCCCACAGCGAGGAGGTCTTCTTCTGAGTCACCGGAGAGTTCGGCTCTCTCTGAGAACTTGTTGGCAGCCCCAGACGAGGTTTGCCTCGGCCTCTTTGGGCCCTTCGGCGGCATGCCCACGTCGGCGTCTTCTAACGCCGATCTCTTCCCCTTCGGGGGGGGGGGGGGGACCTCCTCCTCCTCACCCTCCTCTGCGTCGCCGTCTTGGGCGGCGGAGGTGTGGGTCTCTTCGGACCGGGTGACCGAAGTCCCCCGAATCCGAGCACTTGACCTCCCCCTCTGGGACTTCGTCCCTTTGGGGGCCACCACGTGCGGCTCCTCGGCCAGGAGCGCCGAGAGCAGGGGAGTCAGAGGCTCCTCTGGCAGTGGGGCCGGGCATTGCACTCCTTGTACCCAGGCCAACCACTTCTGTAAAACATCAAACACGACGATTCGAGCAAAACTTTACTCCTCGGTACGATGGGAAAAGAATAACGATTGAGGGGCAAGACCACTCACTGGGGGGGGCTTCATAGCCGTGTTTGAGGCCGCGGTCCTCCCCTTCATTGGGGATCTTGTCCTTGGCCAGCTTCATGAGTCTCGTCCACATGGCGGCCAAGGTGGAGCGGAAGAAGGTGGTAATGGTGTCCATGTCATCGGGCTTTTGTGCCCACATCGGGGTAGCCCGAAGTTGGAGAGGGAGTATGCGGCGGTTGAGCATGACGTTGATGACGTCGACAAGCTCAACCTTCCCCGTGGTGGACCACCACTAGATCCTGTCGATCAGAGTCTCCACCTCTTCTGGGTTCCCCCAGGCGACGCCCTTCTCCTTCCAGGATTTGAGCTTCTTGGGAGGCCCGGCTGAGAAGGCCGGGACCTCGGTCTGACCAGGGGAAAGCGGTTCAGTGATGTAAAACCACTCTTTTTGCCACTCCTTAACCGTTTCGATGAAGGTGCCCTTAAACCAGGTGGCCCCCTGGTTTTTGCTGATCATGGCCCCTCCGCACTCCGCGAGATCCGAGCCGCTGGACTTCGGCTTGATCCCGAAGAGCTTCAGCCATAGGCCAAAGTGCGGCTCGCAGCGGAGGAAGGCCTCGCAGACCGTGATGAAGGAGGCGAGGTGAAGAATGGAGTTGGGGGCCATGTGGTGGAAGTCCAGCCCATAGTAGTACATCACTCCACGCACGAAGGGATGCAACGGGAACCCCAGACCTCGGATGAGGTGGGGGACGAAGACTACCTGCTCCCCAGCGTTTGGAGCGGGCACCAGCTGGCCAGCCACCGGAGCGTGGGCGACGGTGGCAGGGGTCAGGTACCCCGCACTGCGCAGCTCTGAGATGGTCACGGCCGTCACAACGGAGCCGCCCCAGTGCTCCTTGAGGGTGTCGGCCATGGTTGGTGGTGGAGGTTGGGCTTGCTAAAGGGAAAAGCGGGCATGATGGATCTGGGCGCTGGAGCTAGACGAAGTAGTAGGGGGGGAGAATGGGGGCGTGGTCGATTGCGCTGTTCTCCTTTTTGCTCTTATAAGCCTGTGAAAGGCTAAGAACCCCCCTCGCTGAGCCGATAAACTCGCTATTCCCATCAAAAATGCCGTTGAGCATATGGGGGGAAACAAAATCTTGATGATATCCCTAAGAAAATGGGCACGATCTCTGCCTCGAGGGGACGTGCCAGTAAAAAGGCTGCCTCAAACCACGATTTAAGGGGGAGGCAGTAACTGCTCAACCTGTCATGGGGCAAGCCTCTTCGATAAAGTTGTCAGGCCGGATTGGACCATTCATACCTGAACAACAGGCCTTCGAGGCTAAGATATCTGTCCTCTTCGGACAGGGTACGGGCTCGGTTGGACCTCGAATATCACCGCTCTACTATATAGAGTAAAATATGAAGGGGAATTCGTCTGTCAAGCCAAGGACTCCGGATCCGAGGTGATGTTTGTTGAAAGTCATCCTCGGCGTAGAAGACCAGTTCGGGGGCTACTAACGGTGTCCTGGATTAGGTGGTGCTCACCTAGCCGGCCCGTCTCCTTGGTTGGGCCGATGGGCCCTCGTACGTGATCAAGATGGACTCCGAAGGCCGTACATAGGAAGCGTGATCGAGACTGTCTCTACCGAAGACTTGACGTATACTCCAAGATCTCTCCTGCCGCCTCTCTCCTAGATACCGACTTTGTAACCCTAGATACCCTCCCTGGCGTGTATATAAGCCATAGGGTTTAGCCCGTAGGGGGGACATCAATGCAATATCGCTCACCTAGCCCTAGAAGTTAGACACACATTACGATCTCGAGGTAGATCAACTTTGTATTTGAAACATCTCCATCAATACAAACAGAAGCAGGACGTTGGGTATTACATCCATCAAGAGGGCCGAACCTAGGTAAACATCGTCTCCCTTATCCTTGTTACCACCGATCCGAGATCCACAGCTCGGGACCCCCTACCCTGAGGTCTGCCGGTTTTGACACCAGCACCTCTGATCTTGAACATGAATATGATTTGTGAGTAGTTACTTTTGTTCTTGAGGACATGGGAGAAGTCTTGTCATAAGTAATCATGTGAATTTGGTATTCGTTCGATATTTTTATGATATGTATGTTGTTGCTTCCTTTAGTGGTGTCGTGTGAACGTCGACTACATGACACTTCACCATCTATGGGTCTAAGGGAAGGCATTGTGGAGTAGTAATTAGATGATGGGTTGCTAGAGTGACAGAAGCTTAAACCCTAGTTTATGCGCTATTTCGTAAGGAGCTGATTTGGATCCATATGTTTCATGCCGTAACACCCCTCTGTAATGAGCAACAGTGACCCATAATGATTATGCTAAGTCACTGTGATTTGCAATGCTTGATCATATGTGGATTCATATCTCATTTTAAATTCCATCTTTGAATTCAATTCAAATCATAAGTGAAATTTGAAGTTGCTAAAAAATTGCTGAAAAATAGTTCATGTTGTAGCAAATATTCCAAAACAAAGTCTTGTTCAGGAAAACAACATCACCTATTTGCTAAAATGGGCATTTTTGAAAAATTCAAATGAATTCAAATGGCCTCCAAACATTTTGTGGTAGTGCAGTATATTGCTATGTATTTTTGTGGTCAATTCCCACATTTTACAAAAAGCATTTGGCAGCTCAGATTAATTGCAAAACTCTCTGTAAAAAAGAAAAACAGAAAAGAAAAAGAGGAAAAGGAGAAAAGCTAATGTGGACTGGGCCTAAGTCCACAGTGCGGCCCAACCCACCCCCGCAAGGTCTCCCTCCTCTCTCCTCCCTGTGTCAGCGCGCGCGCCCGCGCCTGACGCCGCGCGCCGTCGCCACCACACCAGCCCGCCGCTCCGCGCCGCTACAGCGTCGGGCAGCGGATAAGATCACCACCACAGCACCCCCTGGCAACCCTATCCACTCCCCTCCCTCGCCGTCGCTCCCTCTCTCGATCCCACCGTCGCCAGAACGCCATCGTCGCCATGGCTCGTCGCAGTCGTGGCCTCTGACCTCGCCCTGCCTCGTCTCCATGTCAGATCGCTCCGCCGGCCTCGACTACGTCCTCTGCACCGACCAACTAGAGCCTGAAGCTCCTGCTTCGTCTCCAACGCCGTCGTCTTCAACCTCGGGCACCCGAGCTTGCCGCCATCGATTCGTCGCCGACCGGTCCTCCCCGAGCACGCTTAGCACATCTGCAGGGCCGCTGTAAGCCCCGCATCGTTTCCCCTCCATCCCTTTTGTCTTTCCGCGCCCGTAGTCGTAGGTGCCGCCAAGACCGAACCCGCCGCCGTCGAGCTCGCCGCAGTCGCGCTCACAGCAAGCCAAGCTTGCTCCTGGGCAGCGCATCGAGCTCCTGGGGCTCCCAGAAGGCCATTGCACCCGCTAGCATCACTTCCCGTGCCCTCTGTCGTCCTAACGGAGCTCGCCCGAACGCGCCGCCGCCTGCCATCGTCGTAGCGCTCAACTCCGGCCAACCCCGCTGCTGCCACCAGCGCCATTTGACGCGCGACGCCGCGGGCATTCGAACGCGCCTAGTACCGCATCCAACCGAGGCCTGTGGCCATTTTCTGGCGAGGTCCCGTGCGCGCCGCCACGCGATTTGGTCGCCGGAGCAACTCCAGTGCCGACGCCGACGTGGCACGGCTGGGGCCCACCCCTGAGTCAGTTACCAGTGGGCCCAGGGGCCCCAGTTGACTGGGTTGTCCAGTCAACGTGCTGACTGGGCAACCCCAGTCACTGACATGAGGGCCCCACCGCTAATTAAACTGTTTTATTAATTAAAATAAACCTAATAGCTAATTAGTCGCTGACAGTGGGGCCCCACGTGCTAATTAACCCCTAATTAGTTAAATTAACCTCTGTTTAGTCACTATGTCACTGACATGTGGGACCCAACTGTTAGGTTTGACCTGGACCAGCTGGTGTTGACTGCTGACGTCATGCTGACTCAATGCTGACGCAATAAAGCCTTTTCTGTTAATTTCCTGGAATTTCAGAAAATGGTTTAAATCTTTGAAAAATCGTAGAAAATAAACCGTAGCTCGGATGGAAAAGTTTTCTACATGAAAGTTGATCAGAAAAATGAGACGAACCCGAATATGCCCTCAGTTTACCTATCACATGCCCACAACCATGCAAACATGGAACCTTCCCCTCCGGATCATCTATCCGAAAACTGCCTAAGGCCAGGAAAATATCTACATATATTTTCCCGTTCCGCCTGCAACGTGTAGCATTGCATTAGGTCACCCCAGCACAGCATACTGCCATGCCATGCATCTGTGTTGCATCTGTTGCTTGTATTCATTTGTTTCTTCCCCCTCTTCTCTCCGGTAGACCCCGAGACCGACGCAGCCCCGAAGTATGACTACATCCCCGACGACCCCTCTTTTGCCGCAGACCTTCCAGGAAAGCAAACCCCCTTGAACATGCCTATATCACCTATTATTTCTCCCTCATGCTTGCATTAGAATTGCTACAATTGTTGTCCCGATATTACCTATTCTGATGCATAGCATGTTTTTGTAACTGCTGTTGATACCATTCCTGTTATCCTATATGCTTAGTATAGGTTGGTTAGTAAACCATCTGTGGCCCCTCATCCTTGTCCTAGTTGCCCCGCTTTGTTACTAGTGCTCCAATCGATGTGATCGATGGGCTGAGACCAGCACATCACCTCACACCCCCAAAGTTGTACGACTCTGCAGAGCTAATATCGAGTGTCGAGGGTGATACCTCATACATCACTTCTGATGATATCTCTGTAGCGTAGCTAGTCGGCTGTGGGTTACCGAGGGTGATTCCTCTTTCACCACCTCCGATGATGCCTCTGTCGTGCAACCCTTCAAGTGTGAACCCATCGAGGGTGATTCCTCCGAGTTCACCTTGACGGATACATCTAGTGGGAATCCAACGAGGGTGATTCCTCGGATTCCTACTTGATGTGTTGGACACACTGTTACCATATATTTATATCAGGCGTTGATTAAAGTCGGGTCAGCCCTGAGGGGTACCCGTTAGTAATGTGAAGTCGGGTTGACCCCGAGGGGTACCCGCGAGAGATGTGGAGTTGGGTTGACCATGAGGGTACCCGCGAGATAGTTACGTGGCATGGCCGGGCATTCCTAGCCCTTGCCGTAAGTCCACGAGACGGGGCGACGGGGTCACATGATCGTGGATCTCTGCTCGTTTCCGCGAGCTCCCAACGCACTAATGGGTTAGGATATGTGATCTGAGTAGGCCTTTGGCCTTTTCGCACTAACCACCATGCAGGAATAGTATGGGCACTCGACGTCGTATGTATCAGCCGAAGCTCTCCAGATGTCAGCAGTTGAGCGGCGCGCGCCGGGTTGGACTGGGAAAGCCTGCGCTTGTATTAAGGGGGCTAGGTCTGCTCACTGGCCGTGTACGCAACGCGCAGGAGTGCAAAGGGCGATGGGCCCAAGACACCTGAGTGCTTAGGATGTAGACCGGCGTGCTGGCCTCTTTATTGAGCCTAGGTAGGGCTACGACATGTCGATCAGCCGAGGCCGGGCATGGACCTTGTAAGTGTGTCCGACCAGAGTTAATCGGGCATGTTGGGTAAGTTGGTGCACCCCTGCAGGGAAGTATATCTATTCGAATAGCCGTGTCCACGGTAACAGGACGCTCGGAAAGTATCACGATCTTCTACAACTAGAACTGGACCTTGTGATGTTTAAAATATGTTAGCTCCGGGATCGCTTTCTCGCAGGGAGTCGAGGAAAGATCTCTGGGCATGGCTAATGTTATACTTGTTGCTACTACTATATTTATGTACTAATCTGCACTCTTCTAATGCTGCAAGATGTTGAAGATGCTAGTCTTCGATAGGCTAGGCCTTCCCTCTATTCTGGCATTTCTGCAGTCCAGTCCACTGATACAGCCCCTCTTTGATACCGATGCATAAGTAGAATAGTTCTGATGTAAGTCTTGCGAGTACTTTGGATGAGTACTCACGGTTGCTTTGCTTCCCCTTTTTCCCCATACTCGATTGCTGCGATCACATGACGGAGCCCTGGAGCCAGCTGCCCCCGTCGACGACAACTACTACCCCTCCGGTGGAGAGTACTACTACGTGGAGACCACCGACGACCAGGAGTAGATTGGAGGCACCCAGGCAGGAGGCCTGCGCCTTTCGATCCAGTGTCGTTGTTTTGCTCAGCCTTCTTAAGGCAGACTTGTTTAACTTTATGTCTGTACTCAGATATCTGATGCTTCCGTTGATGCTTGTATGACTCGAGCTTATGTATTCGAGCCCTCGAGGCCCCTGGCTTGTAATATAAAGCTTGTATGACTTTTATTTGTGTTTAGAGTTGTGTTGTGATATTTTCAAGTGAGTCCTTAGGCTTGATCATGTGCATTTGCGTGTATGATTAATGCACGATTAAGTCGAGGGAGTCACAAGTTGGTATCAGAGCCGACTGCCTGTAGGAAGCCCTTTTCCAACTCTTTGGCCGAAGTTGAGTCTAGTCCTTGCAAAACTGTTTTACTAACATGGCTGTGTGGCTTACGGGCCCACGTCGCCAATGGGTGGTATTAGGATCTTTTATTCCTGTTCCTTACTCTGGGATTCTGATCTCTCTTCTTTTTGGGTTAAAAGATTTTGCTAACTCTAACATTAGGTTCTCGTGTTCACATTCACCCGGAGAGCTGGATTATCGGCAACCATTCCTTTCAATGTTATCATATGCTTCTCACAGTGTCGTTTGACATCTTGCACTCCTTTGTTTCAGATGCGTCCCGCAAGACAGCTTGTACGCCACACTATGGCTGTTGATGCGACTGGGTTTCCTGCTATCTTGGTCGATCTCTTGACCAGGCTGGGATATCGCTGGTACCCCAAGTACACTATTTACGAGGACTACCGCGAGTTCAACCAGGAGCAGTACCATGCTATGGTTCGTATCTTTGATCGGCAGAACAACTCCATCACTGAGTTGCACACCTTTCATGGTGTTGGAGTGACAATCGACATGGCCGTCCATGATGCTGCCTATACTGCTATTGCCCGTCTCCGTGGAGAGCACAGTCGCTTGGAGGAGACTGCTTTCAGATACATCCCGTATGCCCCCGCTGGGGATGAGAGCGAATACTACACTGTTGTTTGTACCGCTTACGTGCGACGTCGTTATGACCCGCAGGTTTTGGTTCAGTACACTGAGGCTTTGGATCGCACTGCCCGAGCTCTTGCTGTCGAGTTGTACGCCACTCATGCTCATCTTTACGACGCTTTGACACAGTTGCTGCCAGTAGTCAGTGCAGGGATTCATCCAGAGTACATCCTTTACCCGCACAGGACGAAGATGCCACCAGGTCTTGAGTGGCCTGTTGTTGGTGGTTGTACTCCTCCACGTGGTCCTCTTCTTCCAGTTCGGGACCAGGTTCTGCACCAGAGTGTTCACGGAGCGCGGGATCCTTATATCAAGGGTACCCTGCGTCGTCACCTGCAGCTGCCTGGCTTCAGTGGTTTTCTCCGACGTTGATGTAGCTATCGCTATGTCCCGTTGTTGTATCCCTCCACCGCGTGCCTGCGTGCCGCCTAGTGTGTCTAGCTTTCCTTTCCGTTGTTGTAATGTTGGTTTGTAACCGAATCTATGTATGGATCTGTATGTCATGTTTGACTATGTTGATGTATCTATTGCACTTCCTTTTGATGTGCGTGTTACTTCATGAATGATTCCATACACATGTATTGCTCGTTGCTAAACTACCCCTATCGATTTTAGCAGGATGGTTAGACCCTCAGGTCGAGGCAGTGGTGCCAACAATCCACCACCGCCCGACTATATGGCTACAATGATGCAACAATTTGAAATGCACCGTCAGTTTATGCAAGGGCTTATGGATCAGTTTCCTCGTCCAAATGCCAACCAGCAGCCAGCCTCAATCACTTTGCAAGAGTTTGTGTGCCTTAACCCAACTATCTTCCGCAACTCAGTTCAGCCGCTTGATGCTGATGACTGGCTCCGTGACATCACTTACGAGATGGAGTCAGCCAATGTTGCCCCAGCCAGCTATGTCACTTTCGCATCCTACTTTCTGAAGGGCCCCGGAGCTCAATGGTGGGACAGCCACAGGCATACCTTAGCTACTGGAACAATCATCACCTAGGTGGAGTTCCAGGCTGCTTTCTGCGCCCGTTACATTCTGCAAGGAATTATGGACCGGAAGAAGCGTGAGTTTCGCAACCTTACCCAGGGCAACAAGACTGTGGAGGTCTATCAGCGTGAGTTTCTTGAACTATCTCGCTATGCTGAAGAGGATATTGCTACTGATGCTCGCAGACAGGAGAAGTTCCGTGAAGGGCTCAACCCAGATATCAAGCTTGCACTCCTAGTCCAAGACTTTGCCGACTTTGCACCTTGGTGAACAAGGCCATACAGGTTGAGACTGGTCTAAAGGATCACAAGGACGCGCTCAAGCGCACCCGTGAAGCGGGCTCATCTTCGTGCTCGTCTTCCCAGAAGCGCCGTATCTGGATTCCTCACAGCATGTACCGTCCAACTATACCAGCTCCATGGCCATCGTATGCTGCACCTCGTCTGCCTCCTCCACCTCCGAGGCAGCTGAGACCTCAAGCTCCAATGCTTCGAGCTCCTGCTCCCCGTCCCGATAATGGGCTCTGCTTCAAGTGTGGTCGTCCAGGTCACCGTGCCAGAGAGTGCTCTCAGGATCAGAATCAGCTTGTGCTTCCGTCAGCTGGCCGTGTAAATGGCCATGGTAACTATCAGCCCCGCAACAACAATGACAGGCCTTCTTATGGTCATGGCCAAGCTTACCATGTTGATCTGAATGAAGCTCAAGACCAGCCTGGTACTGTGATGGGTACTCTTCCCATTAATTCAGTACCAGCTTCTGTTTTATTTGATTCAGGAGCATCACATTCATTCATGTCAGAAGCTTTTGCATACATGCATGGCACTAAATGTGAGCAGTTGCACAATCCGTTAATGGTAAACAGTCCCGCGGGCCAATGCCAAACCTCTATGTTCAGCCCCAATGTTACCATTGGAATTGAAGGGTTAGAGTTCCATGCCTTTCCTATTATTTTGAAGTCTTCCAACATTGACCTCATTCTGGGAATGGATTGGTTAAAGGCTCATACCGCCTTACTCAATTGTGCCACCAAAGTCGTCCAACTCCTGCACCCATCGGATGAGCTAGTAAACTACCATGCTCATCTTGTTCAAAATGCCGAGGTTCAGATTTATGCCCTGAATGCGTTGAACGCTTCTCCTCTTGAGGGGATAGAAAACGTTCCAGTCGTTCGCGACTTCCAAGATGTTTTCCCAGAAGAACTTCCAGGAGTACCCCCTGTTAGAGCTGTCGAGTTTGTTATCGACTTAAAACCAGACACCACTCCTATTGCGAAGCGTCCCTATAAGATGCCGCCGCATGAACTCCTTGAGCTTAAGGAGGAAATCGATAAATCACTCTGCAAAGGTTTCATTCGTCCAAGTTCCTCTGCCTGGGGAGCACCTTCTCTCTTTATCAAGAAGAAAGATGGTACGAACTGGTTGGTCCAAGATGACCGACCTATTAACCAGGCCACCATTCAGAACAAGTATCCGCTTCCTCGGATCAACGATCTGTATGATCAACTTGCTGGATCCTCGGTGTTCTCTAAACTCGACTTGAGGTTGGGTTATCATCAGATCTGCGTCCGCGAAGAGGATACTCCCAAGACTGCCTTTGTTACTCGCTATGGTTCATATGAGTACACTGTCATGTCTTTCGGCTTAACTAATGCTCGAGCAATGTTCTCCCGCCCGATGAATTATATCTTCATGGATTACCTTGACAAATTCGTCATGGTTTATCTGGATGATATCCTGGTATATTCTAAGAATAAGGAAGAACATGCTGAACATCTTCATCTGGTTCTAGAAAAGCTTCGAGAACATCAGCTATATGCCAAGTATTCCAAGTGTGAATTCTGGTTATCCGAAGTGACCTACCTTGGTCATGTGATTTCCAAGGATGGCATTGCTGTCAATCCAGAACGCGTTCAGGCTATTCTTGACTGGACTCCTCCGAAGAATGTCAAGCAAGTCAGAAGTTTTCTCTGACTCGCAAGCTATTGCTGTCGATTTGTCGAGAACTTCTCAAAGATTGCCAAGCCTCTGGCTAATCTGCTTCACAAAGGCGTTAAGTTTGAGTGGATAGATAAATGTCAGGAAAGTTTCCAGACTCTCAAGGACAAGCTGACCTCTGCTCCAGTGCTTGCTCCTCCGGATTCTCACAAGGATTTTGTGATTTATTGCGATGCCTCTCGTCAAGGATTAGGCTGTGTCCTGATGCAAGAGCACAGAGTGATTATTTATGCCTCGCGATAGTTGCGTCCTCATGAAGAGAACTACCCAGTGCATGATCTTGAACTTGCTGTAGTGATATATGCATTGAAGTTGTGGCGACATTACCTCCTCGGTAATCGATGTGAGATATACACGGATCACCAAAGTCTGAAGTATTTGTTTATTCAGCCGGATCTCAATCTCCGCCAACAACGATGGTTGGAAACAATTACAGACTATGACTGCGGTATTTCTTATACCCCTGGCAAAGCTAATGTAATGGCCGATGCCTTGAGCCACAAGTCCTATTGTAACAACCTCATGGTTCAGCGAGCTCAACCCCTTCTTTATGAAGAACTTCGCCAGTTGAACCTTCATATCATTCCACAGGGTTCTCTTAATACCCTTGTTTTACAGCCAGATCTTGAGTAAGCTGTTAAGTCTGCTCAAGCAAAAGATGCTGAAGTTGATCAGATGAAAAGAGATCTTGACCTTGAAAAGTCCAGAGATTTCTCGCTTGCTGAAGACGGAACCTTGTACTTCAGAGATCGCATTGTGGTACCTCGATTCGAGCTTATGACGGACAAAGTTATGAAGGAGGCACATGATACACCACTGTCTATTCATCTGGGTAGCACCAAGATGTATCGTGATCTCCGTCAAAGGTACTGGTGGTCTAAAATGAAGCAAGACATTGCTCGATATGTCGCTGAATGTGACATTTGTCATCGCGTCAAAGCAGAACATCAGAAACCTGCTAGAATTCTGGAACTGCTTCCTATTCCTGAATGGAAATGGGATAAGGTTCAGATGGACCTCATTACTGGCCTTCCCAAGTCGCAGAAAGGCCACGATGCAATTCTTGTCGTCATTGATCAACTCTCCAAAGTTGCACAGTTGCTGCCAGTCAAGGAGACGATCACTGCTAGTCAGTTAGCCGATTTGTATATCTCCAGAATTGTATCACTCCACGGTATTCCGAAGGAGATCAGTTCAGACCATGGCAGCCTCTTCACCTCAAAGTTCTGGGCTAGTTTCCAAGAAGCTATGGGAACTCATATAACCTGGAGCTCTGCTTACCACCCCTAGTCCCAAGGCCAAGTTGAACGAGTGAATCAAGTGCTTGAAGATATGTTGCGTGCTTGTGTCATCTCATTTGGCAAGAAGTGGGAGGAATCTCTCCCGTATGCTGAATTCTTGTACAACAACAGCTATCAAGCTAGCTTGAAGATGGCCCCCTTCGAGGTTCTATATGGACGTAAGTGTCGAACCCCTCTGAATTGGTCAGAAACTGAGGAACGGCCGCTCATTGGTCCAGATATTATCCAACACGCTTAAGAGCAAGTCCGTATTGTCTGACAAAATCTCAAGGCGGCTCAGTCTCGCCAGAAGAGCAATTATGATCGTAAACACTGGGGATCGATCTATCAACCCGGTAAGCAAGCTTATTTGCGTGTCACTCCTATGAAGGGCACTCACCGCTTTGGAATCAAGGGCAAGTTAGCTCCTCGCTACATTGGTCCCTTCCGTATTATCGCCAGACATGGACATGTGGCATATAAATTGGAGTTGCCACAACAGTTCTCTCATCTCCACGATGTCTTTCATGTGTCGCAACTTCGCCGTTGCTTCAAGGATCCGCACCGAGCAGTGGATCATGAATTGCTCGAATTGCAAGATGATCTATCTTATAAAGAGCATCCGATCCGGATCCTGGATCAAGATGAACGTCGGACCCATCAGAAGACAACCAAGTTCCTTAAAGTGCAGTGGTCGAATCATACTGAAGATGAAGCAACTTGGGAACGCGATGATCATCTTCGGGAAGAATACCCTGATCTTTTCGCTTCTACCTCCTGATTTCTCGGGACGAGAATTTCTTTTAGAGGAGGAGAATTGTAACACCCCTATGTAATGAGCAACAGTGATCCATAATGATTATGCTAAGTCACTGTGATTTGCAATGCTTGATCATATGTGGATTCATATCTCATTTCAAATTCCATCTTTGAATTCAATTCAAATCATAAGTGAAATTTGAAGTTGCTCAAAACTTGCTGAAAAATAGTTCATGTTGTAGCAAATATTCCAAAACAAAGTCTTGTTCAGGAAAACAACATCACCTATTTGCTAAAATGGGCTAGAGCATTTAAAACTGTGCAAAAATAGCAATTTAAATGCCATTTCATTTATGAAAAATTCAAATGAATTCAAATGGCCTCCAAACTTTTTGTGGCAGTGCAGTATATTGCTATGTATTTTTGTGGTCAATTCCCACATTTTACAAAAAGCATTTGGCAGCTCAGATTAATTGCAAAACTCTCTGTAAAAAAGAAAAACAAAAAAGAAAAAGAGGAAAAGGAGAAAAGCTACTGTGGACTGGGCCTAAGTCCACAGTGCGGCCCAACCCACCCCCGCGCCGTCTCCCTCATGTCTCCTTCCCGTGTCTGCGCGCGCGCCCGCGCGGACGCTGCGTGCCGTCGCCACCGCACCAGCCCGCCGCTCCGCGCCGCTACAGCGCCGGGCAGTGGATAAGATCACCACCGCAGCACCCCCTGGCAACCCTATCCACTCCCCCTCCCTCTCCGTCGCTCCCTCTCTCAATCCCACCGTCGCCAGAACGCCGTCGTCGCCATGGCTCGTCGCAGCCGTGGCCTCTGACCTCGCCCCGCCTCATCTCCGTGTCAGATCGCTCCGCCGGCCTCGACTACGTCCTCTGCACCGACCAACTGGAGCCGAAAGCTCCTGCTTTGTCTCCAACGCCGTCGTCTTCAACCTTGGGCACCCGAGCTTGCCGCCATCGATTCGTCGCCGACCGGTCCTCCCCGAGCACGCTTAGCACATCTGCAGGGCCGCTGTTAGCCCTGCATCATTTCCCCTCCGTCCCTTTTGTCTTTCCGCGCCCGTAGCCGTAGGTGCCGCCATGACCGAACCCGCCGCCGTCGAGCTCGCCGCAGTCGCGCTCACAGCAAGCCAAGCTTGCACCTGGGCAGCGCATCGAGCTCCTGGGGCTCCCAGGAGGCCGTTGCACCCGCTAGCGTCGCTTCCCGTGCCCTCTGTCTTCGTAACGGAGCTCGCCCGAACGCGCCGCCACCTGCCGTCGTCGTAGCGCTCAACTCTAGCCAACCCCACTGCTGCCACCACCGCCATTCGACGCGCAACGTCGCGGGCGTTCGAACGCGCCTAGTCCCTCATCCAACCGAGGCCTGTGGCCGTTTTCCGGCGAGGTCCCGTGCGCGCCGCCGCATGATTTGGTCGCCGGAGCAACTCCGGCGCTGACGCCGACGTGGCACGGCTGGGGCCCACCCCTGAGTCACTGACCAGTGGGCCCAGGGGCCCCAGTTGACTGGGTTGACCAGTCAACGTGTTGATTGGGCAACCCCAGTCATTGACATGCGGGGCCCCACCACTAATTAAACAATTTTATTAATTAAAATTAACCTAATAGCTAATTACTCACTGACAGTGGGGCCCCACCTGCTAATTAACCCCTAATTAGTTAAATTAACCTCTGTTTGGTCACTGTGTCACTGACATGTGGGACCCAGTTGTCAGGTTTGACCTGGACCAGCTGGTGTTGACTGCTGACGTCATGCTGACTCAATGCTGACGCAATAAAGCCTTTTCTGTTAATTCTGAATTTGATTTAATTTTCAGGAATTTCAAAAAATGGTTTAAATCTTTGAAAAATCGTAGAAAATAAACCGTAGCTCGGATCGAAAAGTTTTCTACATGAAGGTTGATCAGAAAAATGAGACGAACCCGAATATGCCCTCTGTTTACCTGTTACATGCCCACAACCATGCAAAGATGGAACCTTCCCCTCCGGATCATCTGTCCGAAAACTGCCTAGGGCCGGGAAAATATCCCCAGATATTTTCCCGTTCCGTCTGCAACGTGTAGCATTGCACTAGGTACCCCAGCATAGCATACTGCCATGCCATACATCTGTGTTGCATCTATTGCTTGTATTCATTTGTTTCTTCCCCTCTTCTCTCCGGTAGACCCCGAGACCGACGCAGCTCCGGAGTACGACTACATCCCCGACAACCCCTCTTTTGCCGCAGAGCTTCCAGGCAAGCAAACCCCCTTGAACATGCCTATATCACCTATTCTTTCTCCCTCATGCTTGCATTAGAATTGCTACAATCTGTGGTCCCTCATCCTTGTCCTAGTTGCCCCGCTTTGTTACTAGTGCCCCGATCGATGTGATCGGTGGGCTGAGACCAGCACATCAACTCACACCCCCTAAGTTGTACGACTCTGCAGAGATAATATCGAGTGTCGAGGGTGATACCTCATACATCACTTCTGATGATATCTCTGTAGCGTAGCTAGTCGGTTGTGGGTTACCGAGGGTGATTCCTCTTTCACCACCTCCGATGATGCCTCTGTCGTGCAACCCTTCAAGTGTGAACCCATCAAGGGTGATTCCTCCGAGTTCACCTTGACGGATACATCTAGTGGGAATTGAACGAGGGTGATTCCTCGGATTCCTACTTGATGTGTTGGACACACTGTTACCATATATTTATATCAGGCGTTGATTAAAGTCGGGTCGGCCCTGAGGGATACCCGCGAGTAATGTGAAGTCGGGTTGACCCCAAGGGGTACCCGCAAGAGATGTGGAGTCGGGTTGACCTTGAGGGTACCCGCGAGATAATTACGTGGCACGGCCGGGCATTCCTAGCCCTTGCTGTAAGTCCACAAGACGGGGCGACGGGGTCACATGATCGTGGATCTCTGCTCGTTTCCGCGAGCTCCCAACGCACTAATGGGTTAGGATATGTGATCCGAGTAGGCCTTTGTCCTTTTCGCACTAACCACCACGCGGGAATAGTATGGGCACTCGGCGTCGTATGTATCGGCCGAAGCTCTCCAGATGTCAGCAGTTGAGCGGCGCACGCCGGGTTGGACTGGGAAAGCCCGCGCATGTAGTAAGGGGGCTAGGTCTGCTCACTGGCCGCGTACACAACGCGCAGGAGTGCAAAGGGCGATGGGCCCAAGACCCCTGAGTGCTTAGGATGTAGACCGGCGTGCTGGCCTCTCTGTTGAGCCTAGGTAGGGCTACGGCGTGTCGATCAGCCGAGGCCGGGCATGGACCGAGTAAGTGTGTCCGGCCAGAGTTAATCGAGCATGTTGGGTAAGTTGGTGCACCCCTGCAGGGAAGTATATCTATTCAAATAGCCATGTCCACAGTAACAGGACACTCAGAATGTATCCCGATCTTCTACAACTAGAACTAGAACTTGTGATGTTTAAAATATGTTAGCTCCGGGATCGCTTTCTCGCAGGGAGTCGAGGAAGGATCTCTGGGCATGGCTAATGTTATACTTGTTGCTACTACTATATTTATGTACTAATCTGCACTCTTCTAATGCTGCAAGACGCTGAAGATGCTAGTCTTCGATAGGCTAGGCCTTCCCTCTATTCTGGCATTTCTATAGTCCAGTCCACTGATACAGCCCCTCTTTGATACCGATGCATAAGTAGAATAGTTCTGATGTAAGTCTTGCGAGTACTTTGGATGAGTACTCACGGTTGCTTTGCTTCCCCTTTTTCCCCATACTCGATTGTTGCGATCAGATGACGGAGCCCCGGAGCCACTCGCCCCCGTCGACGACTACTACTACCCCTCCGGTGGAGAGTACTACTACGTGGAGACCACCGATGACCAGGAGTAGATAGGAGGCACCCAGGCAGGAGGCATGTGCCTTTCGATCCAGTGTTGTTGTTTTGCTCAGCCTTCTTAAGGCAGACTTGTTTAACTTTATGTCTGTACTCAGATATCTGATGCTTCCGCTGATGCTTGTATGACTCGAGCTTATGTATTCGAGCCCTCGAGGCCCCTGGCTTGTAATATAAAGCTTGTATGACTTTTATTTGTGTTTATAGTTGTGTTGTGATATCTTCAAGTGAGTCCTTAGGCTTGGTCGTGTGCATCTACGTGTATGATTAGTGCATGATTAAGTCAAGGGCGTCACACAAGCTATGGTTAGATTTATCTTAATTCTTCTTTCGTAGTTACAGATGCTTGCGAGAGGGGGTAATCATAAGTGGGATGCTTGTTCAAGTAAGAACAGCACCCAAGCACCGGTCCACCCACGTATCAAATTATCAAAGTAGCAAACACGAATCAAACAAACATGATGAAAGTGACTAGATGAAATTCCCATGTGTCCTCGAGAACGCTTTTCTTATTATACGAGTTCATCCGGCTTGTCCTTTGCTACAAAAAGGATTGGGCCACCTTGCTGCACTTTTGTTACACTTGTTACTTGTTACGAATTACCTTGCTATCAAACTACTCGTTACCGCTACTTTCAGTGCTTGCAGAAAATACCTTACTAAAATCCGCTTGTCATTTCCTTCTGCTCCTCGTTGGGTTCGACACTCTTACTTGTCGAAAGGACTACAATTGATCCCCTATACTTGTGGGTCATCAAGACTCTTTTCTGGCGCCGTTGCCGGGGAGTGAAGCGCCTTTGGTGAGTGGAATTTGGTAAGGAAACATTTATATTACTTGCTGAAATTTACTGTCACTTGTCACTATGGAAAGTAATCCTTTGAGGGGCTTGTTTGGGGTATCTTCACATCGACCGAAAGCAATAAGAATTGCTCCTCAACCTAGTGAACCTACTGAAAAATTTTATTATGAAATTCCTTTGGGCATGATAGAGAAACTGCTAGCTAATCCTTATGCAGGAGATGGAACGATGCATCCTGATATGCACTTGATATATATAGATGAAATTTGTGGATTGTTTAAGCTTGCAGGTTTATCCGAATATGGAGTTAAGAAGAAGGTATTCCTTTTGTTTTTGGAGGGAAAGGCATTGACATGGTATAGGCTATTGGATGATACTGGAACATGGGATTGGTACCGGTTGAAGCTGGAATTTCACCAGAAATTTTATCCTATGCATTTGGTTCATCGTGATCAGAATTATATATATAATTTTTGGCCTCGTGAAGGAGAAAGTATCACTCGAGCTTGGGGGAGGCTTAAGTATATGTTGCACACATGCCCCAATCATAAGCTCTCAACATAAATAATTATTCAGAACTTTTATGCTCGGCTTTCTCATAATGATCGGTCCATGCTCGATACTTCTTCTACTGGTTCCTTTATGAAGAAAACTATTGAATTCAGATGGGATCTTCTGGAAAGAATTAAACGTAACTCTGATGCTTGGGAAATCAACAAAGGTAAAGTGTCAGGTATAAATCTCGAGTTTGAATGTGTTAAATCTTTTATGGAAACTGATGCTTCTCATAAGTTTAGTACTAAATATGGACTTGACTCTGAGATAGTAGCTACCTTTTGTGAATCTTTTGCTGCTCATGTTGATCTCCCTAAGGAGAAATGGTTTAAGTTTCATCCACCTATTAAATTAAAGGAAGAACCTGTTAGTGTTAAAGAAGAAACAATTGTTTACAATGTTGATCCAGTTATGCTTATATTGAGAAACCTCCTTTCCCTGTTAGGATTAAGGAACATGCTAAAGCTTCAACTGTGGTTAACAAAATTAAAATTAGAGTACCTAGACCTTCTGAACAAATTAAAGTTGAACCCAATATTGCAATGGTTAAGGATCTTTTGGCGGATAACATTGATGGACATGTCATATATTTCTGTGATGAAGCAACTAGAATTTCTAAGCCAGACACTAAAGATAAAAATAAACCCGTAGTTGGCATGCCTGTTATTTCTGTTAAAATTGGAGATCATTGCTATCATGGTTTATGTGATATTGGTGCTAGTGTGAGTGTTATTCCATTTACTCTTTATCAAGAATTCATGAGTGATATTGCACCTGTTGAGATTGAAGATATTGATGTCACCACTAAGCTTGCAAATAGAGATACTATTGCACCACCTGGGATTGTTAGAGATGTTGAAGTCTTGTGTAGTAAGATCAAATACCCTACTGGTTTTCTTGTTCTTGGATCACCACAAGATGATTTTTGTCCCATTATATTTGGTAGACCCTTTTTGAATACAGTTAATGCTAAGATTGATTGCAATAAAGAAACTGTCAGTGTTAATTTTGGTGATATATCGCATGAGTTTAATTTCTCTAAGTTTCGTAGACAACCTCATGATAAAGAATTTCCCAATAAAGATGAAATTATTGGACTAGCCTCTATTGCTATGCCTCCTACTGATCCTTCAGAAAAATAATTGCTAGACCATGAAAATGATATGCATATGAATGAAAGAAATGAAATAGATGAGTTGTTCTTTAAGCAAGCACCTGTCCTCAAACATAATTTGCCTGTTGAAACATTAGGAGACCCTCTACCACCTAAGAGTGACCCTGTGTTTGAATTAAAGCAATTACCTGATACACTTAAATATGCTTATCTTGATGAAAAGAAGATATATCCTATTATTATTAGTGCTAACCTTTCAGAGCATGAAGAAAAGAGATTACTTAAAACTCTGAACAAGCACCGTGCAACTATTGGATATACTCTTGATGATCTTAAAGGCATCAGTCCCACTTTATGTCAGCGTAAAATTCATATGGAGCTAGATGCTAAACCAGTTGTGATCATCAAAGAAGCTTAAATCCCAAGATGAAGGATGTGGTAAGAACTGAAATATTAAATCTTCTGGAGGCAGGTATAATTTATCCCATAGCTGATAGTAGATGGGTAAGTCCTGTTCATTGCGTTCCTAAGAAAGGAGGTATTACTGTTGTTCCTAATGATAAAAATGAACTTATCCCACAAAGAATTGTAACCGGTTATAGAATGGTAATTGACTTTAGAAAATTAAATAAAGCTACTAGGAAAGATCATTACCCCTTGCCTTTTATTGACCAAATGATAGAAAGATTATCTAAGCATACACACTTTTGCTTTCTAGATGGTTATTCTGGTTTATCTCAAATACCTATATCACCAGAAGATCAAGAGAAAACCATGTTTACCTGTCCTTTTGGAACTTATGCTTATCGTCGTATGCCTTTTGGTTTATGTAATGCACCTGCTACCTTTCAAAGATGTATGACTGCTATATTCTCTGACTTTTGTGAAAAGATTGTTCAGGTTTTCATGCATGATTTTTCCGTTTACGGTACTTCTTTTGATGATTGCTTAAGCAACCTTGATCGAGTTTTGCAGAGATGTGAAGAAACTAATCTTGTCTTGAATTGGGAGAAGTGCCACTTTATGGTAAATGAAGGCATAGTCCTTGGGCATAAAATTTCTGAAAGAGGTATTGAAGTTGATAAAGCTAAAGTTGATGCAATTGAGAAAATGTCATGTCCCAAAGATATCAATGGTGGGTTCTTTTGCTACAAGAATTTGATTTGCATATTGTTGATAGAAAGGGAGCTGAGAACCCCGTAGCATATAATTTGTCTAGAATGGAAAATGTTCTTGATGACCCACTTCCTATTAATGATGATTTCCCTGATGATCAATTAGCTGTGATAAGTGCTTCTTGTAACACTCCGTGGTATGCAGACTATGCTAATTACATTTTTGCTAAATATATACCACCTAGTTTCACATACCAACAAAAGAAAAAGTTCTTCTTTGATTTAAAGCATTACTTTTGGGATGACCCACATTTATATAAAGGAGTAGATGGTATTATTAGACGTTGTGTACCTGAGCATGAACAGGAACAAATCCTACGGAAGTGTCACTCCGAGGCATACGGAGGACACCATGCGGGAGACAGAACTGCACATAAGGTATTACAATCTGGTTTTTATTGGCCTACTCTCTTCAAAGATGCACGTAAGTTTGTCCTTTCTTGTGATGAATGCCAAAGAATTGGTAATGTTGGTAGACGTCAGGAAATGCCTATGAATTATTCACTTGTTATTGAACCATTTGATGTTTGGGGTTTTGATTATATGGGACCATTTCCTTCCTCTAATGGGTATACTCATATTTTAGTTGCTATTGATTACGTTACTAAGTGGGTAGAAGCTATTCCAACTAGTAGTGTTGATCATAACACTTCTATTAAAATGCTTAAAGAAGTTATATTTCCTAGGTTTGGAGTCCCTAGATATTTGATGACTGATGGTGGTTCACATTTTATTCATGGTGCTTTCTGTAAATTGCTCGCTAAATATGATGTTAATCATAGAATTGCATCTCCATATCATCCTCAGTCTAGTGGTCAAGTTGAATTGAGTAATAGAGAAATCAAATTAATTTTGCAAAAGACCGTTAATAGATCTAGGAAGAATTGGTCTAAGAAACTTGATGATGCATTATGGGCTTACAGAACTGCTTATAAAAATCCTATGGGTATGTCTCCGTATAAAATGGTCTATGGAAAAGCATGTCATTTACCTCTTGAGTTAGAACATAAGGCTTACTGGGCAATTAAAGAACTTAATTATGATTTGAAACTTGCCGGTGAAAAGAGGTTATTTCATATTAGCTCTTTAGATGAATGGAGAACTCAAGCTTTTGAAAATGCCAAGTTATTAAAAGAAAAGGTTAAAAGATGGCACGATAAAATAATTCAAAAACGGGAATTTAAAGTGGGTGAGAAAGTTCTATTGTACAACTCTTGTTTCAGATTCTTTGCAGGGAAACTTCTCTCTAAATGGGAAGGGCCATATATCATCGAAGAGGTTTATCACTCCGGAGCTATCAAAATCAACAACTCCGAAGGCACCAACCCGAGAGTGGTGAATGGGCAAAGAATTAAGCATTATATCTCAGGTACACCCATTAATGTTGAAACTAATATTATTCAGATGATGACACCGGAGGAACACATCAAAGAGTCCTTTTGAAACGCCCCAGAACCCTGAAAAGGGGTAGGTATGCGATACGGTAAGTAAACCGACTCCAAAAATTCCATAAAAATTATTTCTGTTCGTTTTGGAATATTAGAAAAAATACAAAAATAAGAAATAACCGAGTTGCCTTGTGGTCCCCTCGTGTGCCCTCCCGACTCCGTTTTCCTCTCGTATGCTTGTTTTGCAAGATAAAAATTCTTTATATATACTCCCGTATGTTTTGACCACCGTATCGCAAGTTTCACCTCCGGTCATGTTTTGGGCTGTTTTCTGTCAGATTTTAAAGCCAGGTATCATGTCCTCTTCCTCTTCCAACAACGTGGGAGACGATGCTTGGCTGCTACAAATGGAACTCGAGAGGGAGGAAGCCGGGGAAGTCACCATGGGGGAAGAGGAGGGGGATTCACTAGAAGTCCATCCTCCGGCCTCTGAGAGAGGTACTCTGGCGGGTATCTCCACTACTCCGAATCCCCATCAAGCCACGAGGACGGTGATGAGCCAAAGAAGCCAAGAGATTCAAGAGGAATCTTCCCCAAGGAGACCCTTACATAGGTTACATCGAAACAATTTTCGTAATTTGGTTCACAACTATGGGATTGAAAATACCCCTCGTATGCACATACCTTCCAATTGGGATATTTCCCGTCCAAGTGAGAATGATGCAGGAAAGGGCTTATGGTGGCCAGAAAATAAACATATTATGGTTGAAGTGCAAAAGAATGCCACCATGATTCAGCAGTTGCTTCGGGAGGTCCAGAGTTTGAAGGATATCTTACTAAATATTTTGAAGGACAAGCCTACCACATCATCACCACCATCACCGAAGAAGGAGACTTGAGTACATGGGTATGGGCACCACCCTTGGCTTGTGCCAAGCTTGGGGGAGGTGCCCCGGTATCGTATCACCATCACTTTTATCATCATTATCTATCTTAGTTCGATCCTTAGTTATTTCGTGATTTAGAGGAATAAAGTTTTAGTATGATTTAGTTTCAAGTGCTTGCGTTGTGATCTATCTATCTATGTAATCGTGTGTGAAAGTTATATAATAAAGATTAGTTGAGTTGAGTGTTTTGCTTTTGTTGATCCAATCTTAGAAATAAAATAAAGAGAATAAGAAGTAAGATCGTATGCTAATCCCATGGGGAGTGATGACTTCACATAAAAGAAGTATAATTGATAAAACTTGTTGGAAGTTGACAAACATAGCATTGGTCATTGTTGCAATTCATGAAAAAGTAATAAAGGAAGAGAGGTCTCACATATAGATATACTATCTTGGACATCTTTTATGATTGTGAGCCCCCATTAAGTATCCTATGTCAAATAGTTGACGTTGGACAAGGAAGACAATGTAATGAGTTATGTTTGCTTATATTCACATAGAAGTTATATTGTTTTGGATCCTCTAACATGTGGTGCTTGCCCCCTATCTTTTGCTAGCCATAAATTCTGTACTAAGTAGAGATACTACTTGTGCATCCAAAAACCCTTAAACCCAGTTTCATGCCATGAGAGTCCACTATATCTACCTATGGATTGAATAAGATCCTTCAAGTAAGTTGTCATCGGTGCAAAAGCAATAAAAATTGCTCCTAAATATGTATGAGCTTTTATTTTAAGGGAAAATAAGCTTTGTACGATCCTGTGATGGTGGAGAAATAAAAGCGACAGACTACATAATAAAGGTCGCTATCACAAGGGGCAATATAAAGTGACGTTCCTTTGCATTAAGAGTTTGCACATCCAAAAATAAAAAGCGCATGACAACCTCTGCTTCCCTCTGCGAAGGGACTATCTTTTACTTTTATGTATTTATTACTTTGATGCAAGAGTCAATAGTATTCTCCTCTATTCCGTTTTTATTTTTCTATTTTGGCAAGCATCATGTGGTGGGGAAAGATCTAGACAAATATATCCAGTTGAATGTAGGTGATCATGAGTTATTATTGTTGACATTACCCTTGAGGTAAATACGTTGGGAGGCAAAATTATAAGCCCCTATCTTTCTATGTGTCTGACTGAAACTTTTGCTCCATAAGTATGCCATGAGTGTCAGCAATCATAGAAGACTAAATGATAGTTGAGTATGTGAACTTGCTAAATAAAGCTCTTACATAGACTCTTTCTGATAATATGATGAATTGCAATTGCTTCAGTGACTGAGATCATAGTTTCTTAGTTTTCAATACGGTTTATAGTTTATACTTTAACTTGTGAATGAATTGTCACTTTTTCATGAGAAGTTTTATGATGATCTATTGATGTTATAATAAAGATCATGATGCCTTCATGTCCGTATTTTGTTTTATCGACGCCTCTCTCTCTAAACATGTGGTCATGATTATCGATCCGGCTTTCGCTTGAGGACAAGCGAGGTCTAAGCTTGGGGGAGTTGATACGTCCTATTTGCATCATGATTTCCTATTGTTATTTATAATGTATTTGATCATTATTTCAGTTTATGATGCAGTTCTTATGCCTTTTCTCTCTTAATTTGCAATATTTATATGAAGAGGGAGAATACATGCAGCTGGAATTCTGGGCTTGAAATAGCTACAGTAGAGATACCTATTCTACAGAGCTCCAATTGACTTGAAACTTCACGGAGATTTTTTATTGAATATATAAAAAATACTGGAGAAAATAAATACCAGAGGGGACCCACCAGTTGCCCACAAGGTAACAGGGCGCGCCCCCCTAGGCGCGCCCTGATGCCTTGTGGGGCCCCTGGCTGGCCTCCGGCCCCCTCCTTCTGCTATATAGGCTCATTTGCCCTAAAAAATTATAGAGAAGATTTTCAGGATGAAGCACCGCCGTCTCGAGGCGGAACCTGGGCAGGAGCAATTTTGCTCTCCAGTGGAGCGATTCCGCCGGGGATACTTCCCTCCGGGAGGGGGAAATAGAAGCCATCGACATCACCAACGATCCTCTCATCATGGGAGGATCAATCTTCATCAACATCTTCACCAGCACCATCTCATCTCAAACCCTAGTTCATCTCTTGTATTCAATCTTTGTCTCAAAACCTCAGATTGGTACCTGTGGGTTGCTAGTAGTGTTGATTACATCTTGTAGTTGATGCTAGTTGGTTTATTTGGTGGAAGATTATATGTTCAGATCCTTAATGATATTCAATACCCCTCTGATCTTGAACATGAATATGATTTGTGAGTAGTTACTTTTGTTCTTGAGGACATGGGAGAAGTCTTGTCATAAGTAATCATGTGAATTTGGTATTCGTTCAATATTTTGATGATATGTATGTTGTTGCTTCCTTTAGTGGTGTCTCGTGAACGTCGACTACATGACACTTCACCATCTTTGGGCCTAAGGGAAGGCATTGTGGAGTAGTAATTAGATGATGGGTTGCTAGAGTGATAGAAGCTTAAACCCTAGTTTATGCGCTATTCCGCAAGGAGCTGATTTGGATCCATATGTTTCATGCTATGGTTAGATTTATCTTAATTCTTCTTTCGTAGTAGCGGATGCTTGCGAGAGGGGGTAATCATAAGTGGGAGACTTGTTCAAGTAAGAACAGGACCCAAGCACCGGTCCACCCTGATACGTCTCCAACGTATCAATAATTTTTGATTGTTCCATGCTATTATAGTATCAATCTTGGATGTTTTATATGCAATTATATGCCATTATATATCATTTTTTGGGACTAACCTATTAACCCAGTGCCCAGTGCCAGTTGCTGTTTTCAGCTTGTTTTTGCCTTTTCAGAAAATCATTATCAAAAAGTGTCCAAA
Source organism: Elymus sibiricus (assembly GCA_039707655.1). Classification (NCBI taxonomy): domain Eukaryota; kingdom Viridiplantae; phylum Streptophyta; class Magnoliopsida; order Poales; family Poaceae; genus Elymus; species Elymus sibiricus. The sequence goes on from CM077670.1 coordinate 113,127,624, forward strand.
CGAGAAAAAAAACTTTGGATTAATTTTTTCTGGACCAGAAGAGACCCACGAAGCTTCGGGAGAAGACCAGAAGAGCCACGAGGATGCGACAAGCCTGGAGGGCGCGCCCAGGGGGGTAGGACGCGCCCCCCAGGCTTGTGGGCCCCTCGTAGCCCCTCCTGACCTAATTCCAGCGCTATAAATTCCCAAATATTCCCAATATACTAGAGAGATAGAAGAGAAAACCTTTCCGCCGCCGCAAGCCTCTGTTCTTCCGTGATCCCATCTGGAGGCCTTTTCCGGTACTCCGCCGAAGGGGGAATCGATCACGGAGGGCTTCTTCATCAACTTTCCTGCCCTTCCGATGATGTGTAAGTCGTTTACCACAGACCTACGGGTCCATAGCTAGTATCTAGATGGCTTCTTCTCTCTCTTTGATCTTCAATACCATGTTCTCCTTGATGTTCTTGGAGTTCTATCCGATGTAATCTTCTTTTGCGGTGTGTTTGTTGGGATCCGATGAATTGTTAGTTTATGATCAGATTATTCATGAGAAATATTTGAGTCTTCTCTGAACTCTTTTATGCATGATTATTATAGCTTTGTATTTCTCTCCGATCTATCGATTTGGTTTGGCCTACTAGATTGATTTATCTTGCAATGAGGGAGAGGTGCTTTGTGATGGGTTCAATCTTGCGGTGCTCAATCCCAGTGACAGAAGGGGACATGACACGTATTTGTATTGTTGCCATTAAGGATAAAAATATGGGGTTTAATCATATTGCTTGAGTTTACTTTGTCTACATCATGTCATCTTGCTTAAGGCGTTACTCTGTTTCATACTTAATACCCTAGATGCATGCTGGATAGCGGTCGATGGGTGCAGTAATAGTAGTAGATGCAGGCAGGAGTCGGTCTACTTGTCTCGGACGTGATGCCAATATACATGATCATTGCCATGAATCCGTCATAATTATTTGCTTTTCTATCAATTTCCCAACAGTAATTTGTTTACCCACCGTATGCTATGTGTTCGAGAGAGAAGCCTCTTGTAAAAACTATGGCCCCTGGGTCTACTTTATCATATATAAAAAACCTAAAAATACCTTGCTGCAATTTATTTACTTTTATTTTATTTAGTATTTTAGTTTATCTATTTATCACTATCAGAATTAATCCTTGCAAATAACCGCTAAGAGGATTGACAACCCTCTTATTTGCGTTGGGTGCAAGTGTTTGCTTTTGTGTGTGCAGGTGCGCTTAATGGAATTTTGCTTGGTTCTCCTACTGGATTGATATCCTTGGTTCTTAACTGAGGGAAATACTTATCTCTACTATACTGCATCATCCTCTCCTCTTCGGGGAAATACCAACGCAGTCTACAAGTAGCAGGAAGAATTTCTGGCGCCGTCGCCGGGGAGACATCATCAAAATTACCAAGTACCTTCGCACAAACTATCATCTACTTGCATTTATTTTATTTGCTTTTTATTTGCATTTGCCTCTAGTTTTCATCTCCCCCACTTCTATTTTTTTACAAAAACACAAAAATATTTTTATTTGCTTGTTTGCTAGTTTGCTTGCTTTGTCGCGATGTCTCAAGAAAATACAAAATTGTGTGACTCTTCTAATACTAATAATAATGATTTTATTAGTACTCCTATTGCTCCTCCTGCCACTAGTGCGGAGTCATGTGACATTAATGCTGCTCTGCTTAATCTTGTTATGAAAGAACAATTTTCTGGTAGTCCTAATGAAGATGCTGCATCCCATCTAAATACTTTCGTTGAGCTTTGTGATATGCAAAAGAAAAAAGATGTGGATTATGATATTGTCAAATTAAAATTATTTCCGTTCTCACTACGAGATCGTGCTAAAACTTGGTTTTCATCCTTGCCTAGAAATAGTATTGATTCTTGGGATAAGTGTAAGGATGCTTTTATTACCAAGTATTTTCCTCCCGCTAAGATTATTTCTTTTTGAAATCAAATTATGAATTTTAAGCAACTTGAGCATGAACATGTTGCGCAATCTTGGGAGAAAATGAAATTAATGATAAGAAATTGCCCAACTCATGGATTAAATTTATGGATGATCATACAAAATTTTTATGCGGGCCTAAACTTTGTTTCTAGAAATTTGCTAGACTCTGCCGCAGGTGGTACTTCTATGGAAATTACATTGGGAGAAGCTACAAAACTTCTTGACAATATCAAGACAAATTATTCCCAATGGCACACTAAACGAACTCCAACTGGTAAGAAGGTAAATTTTGTCGAAGAAATTAATACTTTGAGTGATAAGATGGATGCTTTATTGAAATTGGTTGCTAGTAAAAAGGCTCATATTGATCCTATTGATGTGCCATTGTCTACTTTGATTGAGCAAAATAATGATGCTATTGATGTGAATTTTGTCTCTAGAAATAATTTCAACAATAATGCTTATAGGGGTAATTTCAATCCTAGACCGTTTCCTGGAAATTCCTCTAATAATTATGGCACAGAGCAACCGGTTTACCTTGCATTGCCAGCCCAGAGATCAAGTCTTCTGGCAATACACAACAACTTGGTACAGAAACAACCGCTTTATTGATCTCTTAGCGGATACATAGGTTCACATATTACAGGATAAGCGAGGCCAAGCGGCACACACGGTGCGGCTGCACTTATGTACATTATTTAGTAGACATATCAGGGGCCTCGATGATAAGGGAACTACTAAGCGGCAGTGGAACAACGAGGTAGCGGAACTCCACTCCACAGGGACACTGCTGGGACGCGGCCTAGAGCGCGACATACTGCTCGACATCCACACCATGCACGGCCTCTCCTGCATCTGGCATGATAAGCCAGGTGAGTACTTTGAATGTACTCACAAGCTCACAACAAACAAAACAAGTACGACAAACAACAACAAGGCATACGACAGGTTGAATGAATGAGCATGCTTCTATTAACATGAAGTGTGCGTGAAAAGTTGTCGTGGTCCCTGGGACCAACTTACCCTTCCGGGGTTACCACATAACCACCGTTCATAACTTACCCATGTGATCCTCACTTGATCACATCCCTGCCTTTCATAGTGATCTTCACTCGATCACCACTTCTGCAAGTGTCATCTTGTGAATCTTAGTGTGCAAGTTAATTATATCTATTGACCCACGGTGTGACCTACTACGAACTGTGTCCATATCCGAGGACGCGGCTATCGATAGGTTATACACTCTGCAGAGGTTAGTACACTGTACCCACACTACGGAACTCATGGCCTCGTGCTCCCATTCGGGTCGACCAACGACATTCCGACAAAACCAATCTGTTGCATGACACTCTCCCGGCCACTCCGACAAACTCCCCTTTGGGCTATGTCCCTGGTGACACCGATGCCAACTCGTGACATCCGCCACCTCTGTGGCTGCCACCGTCGTGGCCAAACATAAACATCGTCCCAAACGGGGACCTCGGTACCGTAAAACTCGGGTACTCAAGGTTATGACTGCCTACCGGGCCAGGGTAGCGCCAGTGCACAACCTTCCCTCGTAGGAGGCACCCGCGAGAGGCATGACAATAGACCGCATTAGGGCCTCCCCATCCAGGCAAGTGTGGTTGCACTGGTGAGCTTGATTCGGTGGCACCATGACTCGATCAACAGCATGTTCAAGTTGAATTAACATCAAGTTTAACATGAAATAAAATGATTTGATCCATAGTGTGAATGGATGCACGGGTCACGATCATGAATAACGAATGCATCATGCTACCATAAGAGTATATGACATGATCTCTACTACACACTTTAGCAAGAAAGTATGTACCCTACTGCATACTATCAAAATGACATAGAGCAAATTTTATGCAATAAGTTCTATATAGAAAATCATTTTAATAGTGAATTATATAGGAATTTAATTCAAATAAACCATTTCCATTGCAATGCCATCCTTGCATATGAATGTTGTGGCTTGCCTTGGTTCAGAGGAGTGTCACAATACTCCTGGTCTTCTCCAACACAATTAGAAGCTTCTGAAAATATTTTAAATGCAAAAAGAAAATGTCACATAACACATTTTATTTCACCAGAAATTCTCAACAGCAAGAAAAATTCTGAAATTTGGCATGCATAAACTTGGGCTTAATACAAACCAGTAGCAAAAAGAATCAACTCAATTGGGCTTATAGAATAGAAGTTAGAGCTGGTCAAACTTGGGGTTAAATCTGGTCAAAATATTCATTTAAATGAATTTAACTGAAATTCCAGAAACGACCACGTCGAAGGCGTATTTCTGGTTTACGCCTCCACTTATACCGCTTCGGGAGAGAGAGTGAGAGGCTGACAGGGGGGCCCACTATCAGGATTAAAAGAGAGAGAGAGAGAGGGAGAACAGTGGAGGCAGCACTGTCGCCGGTGGTTCTCCGGGGAGGAGGCCACGACGGTCGCCGGAGATGGGCGGGATAGACTCAGCGCAGCACGGCGAGCACACACATACCCGAGGCGATGGCTGGGGTGGACGGACGGCGTCGGAAGCTTCTTCTCCAGAGACGCCGGTAGCGGAGCTCGTCGGATACGTCGATTCCGGCGATGATTCGGCGAGCTGGTGGTACCGTCGAGCTCAGGAGGTCACCACGGTCTCGATGGGAGCAGTGGACGAAGCTGGGAGTGGCTAGGATGAGTGCACGTTCAAGGGGGATCCGCGGCGGATTCCGGCGATCAACAGCGGCAGGAGGCCCTCCCGGCCTTGCCGCGCTCGTGGGGGAGTGATTTGTGGCCAAGTGGAGTGAGGGCGATGGCTAGGAGGAGTCAGGGATGCCTCTATTTATAGATGGAGCTCGACCGTGTTCGGGTCTCCGCCGGCGACGAGCTGCAGAAGAGGAGAGCAGGAGATAAGCTCGGGCGCGGCGTGGGGAGGAGCAGTGGTGCACAGGCTATGCGGTGCACGCATGCGAGCATAGTGGCGCGCACTCCGCAGAGAAAACGGAGCATGCGCACTCACTGTTCCGCCGCGTAGCGTTCGGCCGTTTCCGGCGAGCGGCTTGCCAGCGTCGGGGAGGGGCAGGGCGAGGCTTAGGTGGTGTGCTGGGGTTTGCTGGCGAGCTGGGACACGTTGCGGTGTCGAGAGGAGAGGGAATGGACGGCAGCAGAGGGCCCCGATGTACAGAGCGCGGCGAGCGCATGCAATGCACCGCGCTCTCACGCGGTCACCGCGTGCACTGGCACACGCGGTGCTTTCGGCGCTGCCAAACCGTGTCATTCATGAAGTCCCTTCAATGCGGTGCCTAGAACTGCGCTTGGCTTGCCATCTGGCGCAGTGGAGGTGACTTGAGCTAGCCGCAAAGTTTCTGGACAGAAACTTGTGCCAAGTGCTGGGGACAAATGGCTAGGAGTTTAGAGCTGAAATTTGGTGGCTAAGCATCTCTTAGGAAGGTAGTCATGTGGTAAAATTTCAGCTCCAACCGATCAAGGAAAATGTACTTGCTTCACAAAGTGCTCATTCTGTCCAGAAGCAAAAACATTTTCCTTAGCTGAAAATTTCCAAATGACCATGGGATATTTTTGCATAGGAAGGTGAGGCATGATCCAAAGAATATTTGGGAATTTTCTTGGAATTTTTGGAGCAATAAAAATGAGGGTTGCTTCATAGCTTATTGATAAAAGGGGCATTTTCAGGAGGAAAAAGAATATAATGCCATTAAATAAAATTATCCAATGGCATTATGGTGAGAGGGATGAGGTCTAGGGAGGGTTTATGGATGATAGAACCCACTTGGAAGAAAATCAAAAATAAATCCAAGTGGAAGTCCAAAAGAATTGACTGAAAACCCAAATGCAAATAAAAATATTCAATAAATCGAAATAAAAGAAAATGGCAAAATCCAGGGTGTTACAAACATCCCCCCTTAAGATGAATCTCGTCATCGAGATTCGGTTGCTCAGGAAACAAATATGGGTATGCAGTCCTTAAGAAATCCTCTCTTTCCAGGTGGCCTCCTCCTCAGTGTGGTGCTCCCATTGGACCTTGTAAAACTTTATAGTTTTGCTACGGGTGACTCTGTCCATCTCTTCCATGATTCTCAAGGGTTTCTCCTCATATGTTAAATCTTTGGCAAGCTCCAGTTCTGTCACATCCGTCTGTTTTGCGGGTGGTGCGATGCATTTTCGTAGCTGAGACACGTGGAACACATCATGAACCTCGGATAGCTCGGGAGGCAATTCTAACTGATAAGCCACTTTGCCCACTCTGGTCATAACTGGAAACAGACCGATGTACCTTGGTGCAATCTTTCCCCGAGTATGAAACCTTTTGACTCCTTTCATGGGGGTAACTCGGAGATATGCATATTCACCTGGTTCGAAGCTGATATGCCTATGCTTTGAGTCATAGTAACTCTTCTGACGAGATTTTGCCACTTGTAGTCTGTCTCGAATTTCTTTAACTTGCTTTTCTGCTTCCATCATCAAATCAGTCCTGAAGATTTGGCTGTCTCCTGTCTGAGACCAGTTCAGTGGGGTACGACACTTACGTCCATATAGAGCCTGAAAGGGTGACATCTTGAGGCTAGTCTGATAGCCGTTGTTGTAAGAAAACTCGGTGTACGATAGGCTGTCTTCGCATTTGGGTCCATGAGCAAGAGTGCATGCCCGAAGCATGTCTTCCAAGATTTGATTTACCCGCTCTGTCTGCCCATCTGTCTGAGGGTGATAAGCGGTGCCATGCTTCAAAGCGATTCCCAGGGCTTGGTGTAGACGTAGCCAGAATGCCGAGGTAAACAGAGATCCTCGGTCTAAAGTGATAGTCCTGGGTATCCCATGCAGACTGACAATCCTGGATATGTAAAGTTGAGCGAGTTGATCTGCACGATAGGTGGTCCTTATTGGAATAAAGTGGGCCACCTTGGTCAGCATGTCGACCACGACCCATATGGCGTTATTACCTCGTGGTGTCCTTGGTAACCCCACGATGAAGTCCATGCAGATATCATCCCATTTCCATTGCGGAACGGGTAAGGGTTGAAGTAGACCAGCGGGTTTCTGGTGTTCAGCCTTCACCTTGTTGCATATATCGCAAGAGGCGACGTAATAGGCGATGTCTTTCTTCATACCTTCCCACCAGAATGTTTGCTTCAAATCTTGATACATTTTAGTGCCTCCGGGATGAATAGAGTATGCAGACTCGTGAGCTTCCTTCAAAATCTACTGCTTCAATTCCCTGAGGTCCGGTACACAGACTCGATCCCGAAATCGTAGTGTACCCTTGTCGTCAATATTGAAATCTAGCATCTTCCCTTCTCGTACTTGGGCCATTACCTTGAGTAACATGGGATCACCAGGTTGCACCTTTCAGATTTCGTCTTCCAGAGTAGGGGTTACTTCCAAGGTAACCGAGCAGGTTGCATCACAAAGGATCATGTTCAGCTGAGCTATTTCTTCTTGAAGTGCTGAGTGCAGACGCTCAATTAATGAGTTCGCTGTAGCCGGTTTGCGACTGAGAGCATCGGCGACCACATTTGCTTTTCCTGGGTGGTAGTAGATACCCAGGTCATAGTCTTTGACCAACTCAAGCCATCTTCTTTGTCGGAGGTTCAGGTCTGGTTGCGTGAATATATACTCGAGACTCTTGTGGTCGGTGTAGATTTGGCATCGTTTTCCAATGATGTAATGCCTCCAGATTTTTAAGGCATGGACCACAACTGACATCTCCAAGTTATGGGTAGGATAATTCTCCTCATGTGGTCAAAGCTGCCTTGATGCATAGGCCACGACCTTTCCATCTTGCATAAGTACACACCAATGCCACGCCTGGATGCGTCGCAATAGATGTCGAAGCTCCGGTAGATATCTGGTAGAGTCAATACTGGAGCGGTGGTCAAACGGGTCTTTAGCTCATTGAAACTATTCTCACATGCTTCCGTCCATACGAACTTCTGATTCTTCTTAAGTAGTTCAGTCATTGGCTTGGCAATCTTTGAGAATCCTTCAATGAAACGACGGTAATAACTTGCCAGACCCAAGAAACTCCTGATTTCTGTCACTGAAACAGGTGTCTTCCAATTCAAGACTTCTGTGACTTTGCTTTGGTCCACGGCCACGCCTTGAGCGGAAAGAGTATGCCCAAGGTATCCCACTTCCTTAAGCCAAAATTCACATTTGCTAAACTTGGCGTAGAGTTGATGAGCGCGTAGTCGCTCCAACACTGCTCGGAGATGCTGCTTGTGCACTTCTTCACTTTTGGAATATATGAGGATGTCATCAATGAACACTACTACAAACTTGTCCAGGAAGTCCATGAACACCTTGTTCATCATGTGCATGAAGAATGCAGGAGTGTTGGTCAGTCCAAATGACATGACAGTATATTCGTACAGCCCGTATCGTGTAGTGAATGCTGTCTTGGGGATATCTTCTTTTCTGATATTCAGCTGGTGATACCCGGTGCGCAAATCAATCTTGGAGAACACTTGGGCTCGACTGAGTTGATCGAACAAATCATCGATCCTGGGCAGCGGGTATTTATTCTTGATTGTGACATCATTGAGAGCGCAGTAGTCAACACACATCCGGAGACTGCCATCCTTCTTGCCCACAAATATTGCAGGTGCACCCCAAGGAGATGAACTGGGGCGAATATATCCTTTTTGTAGCATCTCATCCAATTGCTTCTGCAACTCTACTAGTTCGGATGAAGGCATACGATAATATTTCTTGTAAATTGGTGCTGTCCCGGGCACAAGCTCGATTGAAAATTGAAGCTCTCGATCAGGTGGCATGCCTGGCAATTCATCTGGAAACACATCTGGGAATTCACAGACCACTAGGACTAGATTCATCTCTGTAGCAATTGCTGCATAGACCATCCCCTTCTTTGGCATGGCTCGACCGGCAAAGAACCGAGCAGACTAACCCAAGGGATTTATTAGTGTGACTTCTCTTGTTGCGCAGTTGATGCAGACCTGGTCTCTTGTCAACCAATCCATCCCCAAAATAATATCCAATGTTGGAGATTCAATGGATACTAGGGATGCGGGGAAGATGAATCCATTGATTGATATTTTCAGTCCTCGGCATACAATATTTGTCCTGAGCCTGGATCCGGGGGATTATACCACCATAACTTTGTCCAAAAGAGTATAGGAAAGTCGATGTTGGGCAACAAAACTCCACGAAATAAAAGAATGGGAAGCCCCGGAATCGAATAAAATTGTTGCAGGTATGTCATTAACAGGAAGCATACCAATGACCACATCGGGAAATTCGGAGGCTTCTTCGGCGGAGATATGATGAACTTGCCCTTGAATATACTTCCGTTTGGGGAATTGCCCCACATAATTGACTTGAGGCTTCAGGTTGGTTGTTGACCTGCCGTTCTTGGGACACTGCCTAGCGTAATGCCCAGTTTGTCCACATGAGTAACATGCATTGTTACGCTGACAGTCTTCCTTGTTTGGCTTGGCGACCACAGTCTTGATCTGACTTTCATTCTTGATGTTCCCCTGCTACCAAGTTGGCTTGAACTCGAACTGGGGTTGCTGCCAAGTACGAACCTTCTGAAAAACTTGCCCTTCCTTCTTGGGTTCAAACTTGCGTTTGCGGTCTTCATAGGCAGTCTTATGATCATTAACCAGTTTGTGTTCCCTTTCGGCAATAAGTGCCTTGTTCACCAAAGTTTGGAAGTCGGGAAAATCCAGCATGCTGAGTGCACATCGGAGGGTAAGGTTGAGTCCTCCGAGGAACCGATCTATCTTTCGTTCTTCGTTGGCCACATCATGTATAGAATAACGGGCCAAGTGATTGAACTTGTGTAAATACTCACTTACAGTCGAGTTCCCTTGTGTAAGGGTGAGGAATTCTCGCTGCTTGACCTTCAAGATACCGGCGGGAATGTGATACTTGCGGAATTTATCTTTGAATTTATCCCAAGTAATCTCGTCTTCAGCAAGCCACATAACTTTGGCATTGTCCCACCATATAGTAGCTGGTCCTTCCAGATAATGAGTGGCGAAGGGTACCTTATCGGTATCTTTAGTGCGAGCAATTTCTAGCTTCTTCTCAATGGTCCTCAACCAGTCATTGGCTTCCATTGGGTCCACTGCTTGGCTGAAACTTGGCGGTTTGGTCCTCTGAAAGTCTGACAGCTTGGAGTGATTACCATTGTGATTATTCTGCCCGACCATAGTCTGCATGCTTCTCAGGAATTCCATCAGGTCTTGGTTTCTCTTCTCCTCAAACATCCACATAATCTGCTCTGTTGTGGGTGCTTGAGGTGGAGGAGGTGGTGGCTGATATGGTTCTGGAGAATGTCCTGCTTGCCTGGCGGATCGACGAACTGGAGTATCGTCACCACCATGACAGTTAGTGCCACACCTTGTCATCCTATATATGTCTCCCAATATGAAGCATCGAGATGAGCAACATCCATCAGGGGAAAAACGGAAGGTGAAGCAACAAACCCGGAAGAGAAATCGAGAAAAGCCAAAGCGAATAACGGAAAACAACATAATTATACAATAGATCATCCACCATACATAATAGGACCACCGCATGGATAGTACTACTACATGCATACAACCAAACACCACATCATCCTCGTCTACTCGCAACGATAGCGATCGCACTGGCACTCTGATGGTCCTGCTGGTGTCTCCTCGGTGTCGGACTCCGAATCAGAACTGATAAGGGACACCTCCGGAGCAAAGGAAACACGACGACGCTGACGGGACGACTCTCCCTCAGGGTTTGGAGCAGGGTGGCTCTACAGCATCGGAGTGGCTAGGGTAGCGAGAAGCATAGCCCACTGGGCTAGGGACTCATGGGGAGTTACTACCGAAGTACCCGAGTTACTCTGAGAAGGTGTGGGAGTCACTGGTGCTGGTGGAGGTAAGGTAACTGGGGGAACAAGTGATGTATGGATAAGTAAAGGTGGAGCGAAGGCAGATCGAGCGGCAGCTAGCTCGTCTCGAACGCAGTTCAGCTCCTGGGCTAGGCTGACGATCAGAAAGTATCCAGCCGTTATGTAACGAGACAGGTGGCTGGCTGACCGGTCACACTCCGGATCAATGTAAGGGAAACGGATCTGTCCTGACTCAAACAAGGACGGATAGAAGTAGAAACCTGGGTGAGTCTGCATCTGAATCTTGTTATAGCGCAAGTCAGTGAGAGCCTCGAATGCTGCAAACTGGACTGCCTGGTCGGGTGTAGAAGCAGTCCCGCCCTTGGTGGAGCGAGTGTAAGTGCCCACCACAGTACTGTTGTGCATGACGACCTCCGCGTGATACTCGTAAACACCATCAGCAAGCTGCTCTTGATACACCTGGTACACAGGGTCATCACCGTCGGGGTAGAGTCGGCGCCACACATTGCTAAGTAGATGCGGAAAGGTGGAAGGTGCCGGCTCAGGCTGGTATGGATAAGGGACTGGTGCCATCTACACTCACAATATTATCTGATCAGTATTAACAGTAAGCTATATGCATGTAATGCGACACCCAAGTGCGGAGTCAAACCTCAAGTCGCTACAGAGGCTAAAACTACTATTTTCTAACACGTTGGCTGTCTAGGGCATCCTACAGTCAGCGCGGCTCTGATACCAAGCGTTGTGGCACCCCAGCTCAGAGCAACCGGTTTACCTTGCATTGCCAGCCCAGAGATCAAGTCTTCTGGCAATACACAACAACTTGGTACAGAAACAACCGCTTTATTGATCTCTTAGCGGATACATAGGTTCACATATTACAGGATAAGCGAGGCCAAGTGGCACACACGGTGTAGCTGCACTTATGTACATTATTTAGTAGACATATCAGGGGCCTCGATGATAAGGGAACTACTACGCGGCAGCGGAACGACGAGGTAGCGGAACTCCACTCCACAGGTACACTGCTGGGACACGGCCTAGAGCGTGACATACTGCTCGACATCCACACCATGCACGGCCTCTCCTGCATCTGGCATGATAAGCCAGGTGAGTACTTTGAATGTACTCACAAGCTCACAACAAACAAAACAAGTACGACAAACAACAACAAGGCATACGACAGGTTGAATGAATGAGCATGCTTCTATTAACATGAAGTGTGCGTGAAAAGTTGTCGTGGTCCCTGGGACCAACTTACCCTTCCGGGGTTACCACATAACCACCGTTCATAACTTACCCATGTGATCCTCACTTGATCACATCCCTGCCTTTCATAGTGATCTTCACTCGATCACCACTTCTGCAAGTGTCATCTTGTGAATCTTAGTGTGCAAGTTAATTATATCTATTGACCCACGGTGTGACCTACTACGAACTGTGTCCATATCCGAGGACGCGGCTATCGATAGGTTATACACTCTGCAGAGGTTAGTACACTGTACCCACACTACGGAACTCATGGCCTCGTGCTCCCATTTGGGTGGACCAATGACATTCCGACAAAACCAATCTATTGCATGACACTCTCCAGGCCACTCCGACAAACTCCCCTTTGGGCTATGTCCTAGGTGACCCCGATGCCAACTCGTGACATCCGCCACCTCTGTGGCTGCCACCATCGTGGCCAAACATAAACATCTTCCCAAACGGGGACCTCAGTATCGTAAAACTCGAGAACTCAAGGTTATGACTGCCTACCGGGCCAGGGTAGCGCCAGTGCACAACCTTCCCTCGTAGGAGGCACCGGCGAGAGGCATGACAATAGACCGCATTAGGGCCTCCCCATCCAGGCAAGTGTGGTTGCACTGGTGAGCTCGATTCGGTGGCACCATGACTCGATCAACAGCATGTTCAAGTTGAATTAACATCAAGTTTAACTTGAAATAAAATGATTCGAGCCATAGTGTGAATGGATGCACGGGTCACGATCATGAATAACGAATGCATCATGCTACCATAAGAGTATATGACATGATCTCTACTGCACACTTTAGCAAGAAAGTATGTACCCTACTGCATACTATAAAAATGACATGGAGCAAATTTTATGCAATAAGTTCCATATAGCAAATCATTTTAATAGTGAATTATATAGGAATTTAATTCAAATAAACCATTGTCATTGCAATGCCATCCTTGCATATGAATGTTGTGGCTTGCCTTGGTTCATAGGAGTGTCACAATACTCTTGGTCTTCTCCAACACAATTAGGAGCTTCTGAAAATATTTTAAATGCAAAAAGGAAATGTCACATAACACATTTTATTTCACCAGAAATTCTCAACAGCAAGAAAAATTCTGAAATTTGGCATGCATAAACTTGGGCTCAATACAAACTAGTAGCAAAAAGAATCAACTCAATTGGACTTATAGAATAGAAGTTAGAGCTGGTCAAATTTGGGGTTAAATCTGGTCAAAATATTCATTTAAATGAATTTAACTGAAATTCCAGAAACGACCACATCAAAGGCGTATTTTTGGTTTACGCCTCCACTTATACCGCTTCGGGAGAGAGAGTGAGAGGCTGACAGGGGGGTCCCACTGTCAGGATTAAAAGAGAGAGAGAGGGAAAACAGTGGAGGCGGCGCTGTCGCCGGTGGTTCTCCGGTGAGGAGGCCACGGCGGTCGCCGGAGATGGGCGGATGGACTCAGCGCAGCACGGCGAGCACGCACGTACCTGAGGCGATGGCTGGGGTGGACGAACGGTGTTGGAAGCTTCTTCTCCAGAGACGGCGGCGGCGGAGCTCGCTGGATACGTCGATTCCGGCGATGATTCGGCGAGCTGGTGGTACCGTCGAGCTCAGGAGGTCACCACGGTCTCGATGGGAGCAGTGGATGAAGCTGGGAGTGGATGAGTGCACGTTCAAGGGGGATCCGCAGTGGATTCCGGCGATCAACGGCGGCAGGAGGCCCTCCCGGCCTTGCCGCGCTCGTGGGGGAGTGATTTGTGGCCAAGTGGAGTGAGGGCGATGGCTAGGAGGAGTCGGGGATGCCTCTATTTATAGATGGAGCTCGACCGTGTTCGGGTCTCCGCCGGTGACGAGCTGCAGAAGAGGAGAGGAGGAGATAAGCTCGGGCGTGGCGTGGGGAGGAGTAGTAGTGCACAGGCAACGCGGTGCACGCGTGCGAGCATAGTGGCGCGCACTCCGCGGAGAAAACGGAGCATGCGCGCTCACTGTTCCGTCGCGTAGCGTTCGGCCGTTTCCGGCAAGCGGCTTGCCGGCATCGGGGAGAAGCAGGGCGAGGCTTAGGTGGCGTGCTGGGGTTTGCTGGCGAGCTGGGACACGCTGCGGTGTCGAGAGGAGAGGGAATGGACGGCGGCAGAGGGCCCCGATGCACAGAGTGCGGAGAGCGCATGCAATGCACCGCGCTCTCACGCGGTCACCGCGTGCACTGGCACACGCGGTGCTTTCGACTCTGCCAAACCGTGTCATTCGTGAAGTCCCTTCAACGCGGTGCCTAGAACTGCGCTTGGCTTGCCATCTGGCGCAGTGGAGGTGACTTGAGCTAGCCGCATAGTTTCTGGACAGAAACTTGTACCAAGTGCTGGGGACAAACGGCTAGGAGTTTAGAGCTGAAATTTTGTGGCTAAGCATCTCTTAGGAAGGTAGTCATGTGGTAAAAATTTCAGCTCCAACCGATCAAGGAAAAATGTACTTGCTTCACAAAGTGCTCATTCTGTCCAGAAGCAAAAACATTTTCCATAGCTGAAAATTTCCAAATGACCATGGGATATTTTTGCATATAAAGGTGAGGCATAATCCAAAGAATATTTGGGAATTTTCTTGGAATTTTTGGAGCAATAAAAATGAGGGTTGCTTCATAGCTTATTGATAAAATGGGCATTTTCAGGAGGAAAAAGAATATAATGCCATTAAATAAAATTATCCAATGGCATTATGGTGAGAGGGATGAGTTCTAGGGAGGGTTTATGGATGATACAACCCACTTGGAAGAAAATCAAAAATAAATCCAAGTGGTAAGTCCAAAAGAATTGACTGAAAACCCAAATGCAAATAAAAATATTCAATAAATCCAAATAAAAGAAAATGGCAAAATCTAGGGTGTTACAAGTAATGATGAAGATATTAAAATGATTGGTGTCACTCCTATTGAATCATTATTTAGTAATATAAAACTTGATGAAAAAGGGACCGAAGAAGAGTCAACTTTAGATAGAAGGAGTCCCAATTGCTTGGAGGGTGATAATCTTAATGAAAAAAAATGAAAACTGTGGGTTTGGAGAGGTCAAAACTTTAAATAGTAATACACCCACTATTTTGGATTACAAGGACTTTAATTATGATAGTTTTTCTTTAATTGAGTGTATTTCCTTGTTGCAATCCATGATTAATTCACCAAATGCATATGAACAAAATAAAGCTTTCACTAAACATATTGTAGAAGCCATGATGAAAGCGCATGAAGAAAAACTTGAGTTGGAAGTTTCAATTCCTAGAAAATTACAAGATGAATGGGAACCTACTATTAAATTCAAAATTAAGGATTATGAATGTAATGCCCTTTGTGATCTTGGTGCTATCGTTTCCACTATACCAAAGTCTTTGTGTGATCTGCTAGGTCTCACCGACATGAATCCTTGTTCCCTTAATTTGCATCTTGCGGATTCCACTATTAAAAAGCCATTGGGTAGAATAAATGATGTGCTTATTCTTGAAAATAGAAATTATGTGCCCGTGGACTTTATTGTTCTTGATATTGAATGCAATCCTTCTTGCCCCATAATACTTGGTAGGCCTTTTCTACGAACAATAGGTGCTATTATTGATACGAAAGAAGGTAATATAAGATTTCAATTTCCATTAAAGAAAGGGATGGAACACTTTCCTAGAAATATAATTAAAGCACCTTATGAATCTATTATGAGGGCCACCTATGGAATTAACTTGAAGGATGACAACACTTGAAACTATGCATTATGCCTAGCTAGGGGCATAAAACAATAGCGCTTGTTGGGAGGCAACCCAATGAATAAAATATTTTTTTGTTTTTACTTTATGTTCTTGTGTGCTTACACAATTATAGCCTCTGTTATGATTGTGTTTTTATCTTTTAATTAGTGTTTGTGCCAAGTAATGCCTTTGGGATGATGTTGATGATAGTACAATTGATGCTATTTGGAAAGCAGAAAGTTTTGCGTCCAGTGCCGGAATTTTAGTTCTGTACTGGATCTTCATAAAAAACTTAAATTTTTACACAGTATTGTTATATTAATTTTTTACGGTTTCCTAATTTTTCAGAATTTTCGGAGTTACAGAAGTATGGCTTTTAAATAGATCTTTACAGACTGTTCTGTTTTAGACAGATTCTGTTTTTGTTGCATAGTTTGCTTATTTTGATGAATCTATGGATCGTATCGGGGGGAATGAGTCACGGAGAAGTTGGATTACAGTATCACTATTCCAATATTAAATAGTTATCAATTTACAACAGTACCTAAAGTTTAAGATTTGTTTGTTATACTAACGGATCTCACGAGGTTTCTGTTGAGTTTTGTGTGCTGAAGTTTTCAAGTTTTGGGTGAGACTACGATGGATAAAGGAATAAGGAGCGGCAAGAGCCTAAGCTTGGGGATGCCCAAGGCACCCCAAGGTAATATTAAAGGAAGACTCAAGCATCTAAGCTTGGGGATTCCCCAGAAGGTATCCCCTCTTTCGTCTGCAATCTATCGGTAACTCACTTGGAGCTATATTTTTATTCATCACATGATATGTGTTTTACTTGGAGCGTCTTGTGATATAGTTTGTTTGCTTTTGTTTGCTTTTTAGTTTGTCACAATAATCTTTGCTGAACACACCTTTTTGAGAGGGACACACATTATTCGTGATTTGTTAGAATACTCTATGTGCTTCATTTATATCTTTTTAGCTAGGCAGTTGCTCTAGTGCTTCACTTATATCTTTTAGAGCACGGCGGTGGTTATATTTTAAGGAAATAGTTGCACTCTCATGCTTCACTGATATGTTTTTGAGAGTCTAATGATTAGCAATGGTAATATGCATGGGTTATGAATTTGGTCCTGATATGATAGGTATTCAAGAGGGATATAATAAAAACTTACATGTAGATCACTGAATATGATAAGTTTGATTCCTTGCAATAGTTTTGCGATATTAAGATTGTAATATGTGGGAGGTGCTAGTAGATAATTATGGTTTAGTAAGAAAATTGGTGTTAAGGTTTGTGATTCCCGAAGCATGCACGTATGGTCTGTCGTTATGCTAAGAAGTTGGAGCATGATTTATTCTTGATTGCCTTCCTTTGTGTGGCGTTCAGGGGCGCGCGATGGTTAACTCCTACCAACCTCCCCCCTAGGGGCATGCACAGTAGTACTTTGCTTCGAGGGCTAATAAAATTTCGCAATAAGTATGTGAGTTCTTTATGACTAATGTGAGTCCATGGATTATACGCACTCTTACCTTTCCGCAATTTGCTAGCCTCTTTGGTACCGTGCATTGCCCTTTCTCATATTGAGAGTTGGTGCAAACTTCACCGGTGCATCCAAACCCCGTGATATGATACACTCTATCACACATAAGCCTCCTTATATCTTCCTCAAAACAGCCACCATACCTACCTATCATGGCATTTCCATAGCCATTCCGAGATATATTGCCATGCAACTTCCACCGTTCCGTTTTTATGACACACATCATCATTGTCATATTGCTTTGCATGATCATATAGCTGACATAGTATTTGTGGCTCAGCCATCATTCATCATTTTTATACATGTTACGCTAGCATCATTGCACATCCTGGTACACTGCCAGAGGCATTCATATAGAGTCATATTTTTGTTCTAGTATCGAGTTATAATATTGAGTTGTAAGTAAATAAAAGTGTGATGATCATCATTATTAGAGCATTGTCCCAGTGAGGAAAGAATGGTGGAGACTAATGAGTCCTCGAAAAAGTGGGGATGAGGCCATGAGACCGTTCTAAATATAAAAAAAGAGGCCGAAAAGAGCCCACAAAAAAGATAAAAGGAGAGAAGGGGCAATGTTACTATCCTTTTTCCACACTTGTGCTTCAGAGTAGCACCATGTTTTTCATATAGAGAGTCTCCTATTTTGTCACTTTCATATACTAGTGGGAATTTTTCATTATAGAACTTGGTTTGTATATTCCGATGATGGGCTTCCTCAAATGCCCGAGGTCTTCATGAGCAAGCAAGTTGGATGCACACCCACTTAGTTTTCGTATTGAGCTTTCATACACTTATAGCTCTTAGTGCATCCGTTGCATGGCAATCCCTACTCCTCGCATTGACATTAATTGATGGGCATCTCCATAGCCCATTGATTAGCCTCGTTGATGTGAGACTATCTTCTTATTTTTGATTTCCCCTTATTGATCTCTACCACCACACTCTATTCCACCCATAGTGTTATATCCATGGCTTGCGCTCATGTATTGCGTGGGGGTTGAAAAAGCTGAAGCGCGTTAAAAAGTATGAACCAATTGCTTGGCTAAAACCGAGGATGTTCATGATAAATATTTTGTGTTAAGAAGATGGAGCATGATAGGATTATATGATTTTGTAGGGATAACATTCTTTAGCATTTTTATTTTGAAAGACATGATTGTTTATTAGTATGCCTGAGTATTGATGTATTTATATCAAACTATAGACTATCGCTTTGAATCATTCAGATCTTATTATTCATACCGTAAGAGAGAGATTACATGATGAAACATGATAGGTAGCATTCCACATAAAAAATTCTGTTTTTATCATTTACCTACTCGAGGACGAGCAGGAATTAAGCTTGGGGATGCTTGATATGACTCCAACGTATCTACAATTTTTGATTGTTCCATGCTATTATAGTATCAATCTTGGATGTTTAATATGAAATTATATGCCATTATATATCATTTTTTGGGAATAACCTATTAACCCAGTGCTGAAAGCACATTTGCTCCCCGGGTGGTTTTGGTAATTCATAACAACATATATCTCATTGAACTAATGTCCATTCAAGTTACATATTGCAGGATGTTCAATGATTGGCATGGCAAGGACTAGGAATATGGACCCTTCAAAATGCTAAGGACATGGATTGGCAAAAGCTCAAGACTCTACATTTTTGGTTTAGTGATCCAAGATCACATTGAGTCCATAGGAAAGCCAATACTATTAAAAGGGAATGAGGTTTTGATAATGATGTATTTGCTCAAGTGCTCAATGATATTGCTCCAAAATCCTCAGCCACTTCCTTCATCCAAATATGTCGAAACCCTACATTCCAACTCGGCCCCACCGAAATTTCCTATCCGGAGCCACCGAGTTCATTTGGACTTAGCCACTGCCAAACCCTAACAAATCGGATCCACCGATATGGATCTCGGTCCCACCGAGATGGCCTTGCCAACTCTCTGTTACTTGTTGCAATTATTTCGGTCCCACCAAGAATTGCAATCGGTACCACCGAGATGGCTTGCCAACTCTCTGTTGCCTTATTGCTTCACTTCGGTCCCACCGAGATGATGCAATCGGTGTCACCGAGACGAGGTTTGCCCTAGCCATTGCACATCGGTCCCTCCGAGATGTTCTAGTCAGTCCCACCAAGATTCCTAACGTTCATATCTTTTACACAGGTCGGTGCCACCAAGATTTCTGATCGGTGCCACCGAGTTGGGTCAAAAGTGTGTAACGGTTGGATTTTGTGTGGAGGCTATATATACCCCTCCACCCCATCTTCCTCAGTGAAGAGAGCCATCAGAACGTGCCTACACTTCCACCATACATTTTCTGAGAGAGAACCACCTACTCATGTGTTGAGATCAAGATATTCCAATCCAACTATTTGAACCTTGATTTCTAGCCTTTCCCAAGTTGCTTTCCACTCAAATCTTTCTTCCACTATAGCCAAATCTGTGAGGAAGTTCTTGAGTGTTGGGGAGACTATCATTTGAAGCACAAGAGCAAGGAGTTCATCATCATCACACCGTCTATTACCTTTTGGAGAGTGGTGTCTCCTAGATTGGTTAGGTGTCTCTTGGGAGCCTCCAAGATCATGTGGAGTTGAACCAAGGAGTTTGTAAGGGCAAGGAGACCGCCTACTTCGTGAAGATCTACCCCGAGTGAGGCTAGTCCTTTGTGGACATAAGCCATGGTGGAATAGGCAAGGTTGCTTCTTCGTGGACCTTTTGTGGGTGGAGCCCTCCATGGACTCGCGCAGCCGTTACCCTCCGTGGGTTGAAGCCTCCATCAACGTGGACGTACGATAGCACCATCTATCGGAACCACGCCAAAAATCATCGTGTCTTCATTGCGTTTGAAATGTCCAATCCCCTCCTTTACTTACATGTGCAATTATTTACTTTCCGCTGCCATACTCTTAGAATTGCATGTGTAGGGTGATGCTTGACTTGTCATACTTGCTAAAATCTGCCCACAACTAAAATTGGGAAAAGGATAGATTTTTATTTGGTCAAGTAGTCTAATCACCCCCCCCCCTCTAGACATACTTTCGATCCTACAAGTGGTATCAGAGCTTTGGTCTCCATTGCCTTGGTTTCACAACCTAGGAGAGTATGGCGTCTAGTGAGGGTAATTATCACCGTAGAGGTCCATATTTTGATGGTACAAACTTTGCTAGTTGGAAACATAAGATGAAAATGCATATTCTTGGTCATAACCCCGCCGTTTGGGCTGTTGTTCATGTTGTCTTGCAAGGTGAATTCTTTGAGGATGGCAAGGAACCGGATCGTGAAGCAACCGTGGAAGAATTGAAGATGTTGCAATACAATGCTCAAGCTTGTGACATGTGTCCCGAGGAATTCAACAAGATCAGCCGCCTCGAGAATGCAAAGGAAATTTGGGATACTTTGGTTGATATGCATGAGGGTACCGAGTCCATCAAGGAATCTAAGTTGGATGTGATTCAAAGTCAACTTGACAAGTTCAAGATGAAGGATGGTGAAGGAGTCGCCGAAATGTACTCTAGGCTTGCTCTCATCACAAATGAGATTGCCGGCTTAGGAAGTGAAGAGATGACCGACAAATTCATCATCAAGAAGATCCTTAGAGCTTTGGATGGAAAATATGATATCGTTTGCACATTGATCCAAATGATGCCAAATTACAAAGATCTCAAGCCCACGGAAGTCATTGGAAGGATTGTTGCCCATGAAATGTCACTCAA
Organism: Elymus sibiricus; assembly: GCA_039707655.1. Classification (NCBI taxonomy): domain Eukaryota; kingdom Viridiplantae; phylum Streptophyta; class Magnoliopsida; order Poales; family Poaceae; genus Elymus; species Elymus sibiricus. The sequence goes on from CM077670.1 coordinate 113,148,687, forward strand.
GGACAAAGAGGAGCTACACAACAAATCAAATGGTGCTTACAAAGTTTCAACCGATGCTCCCACAACTTCAAGTGACAATCTAGTATCCAATGAAGAGATAAGCCTAATGGTGAAAATATTCAACAAGTTTTACAAGAACGAAGGAAAAGAAAGAAGCTCTAGCTCAAGACACTATGAGAGAAGATCGTCAAGTCGTGACCAAAATTGTTACAATTGTGGAAGACCCAGACACTATTCCAATGAGTGTACGACACCTCACAAGAAAAGAGACGAATCACCAAGAGGAAGATATAGAAGAGATGAATCACCTCATAAGGAGAGAAGGAGTAGAGATGATCGTTATGAATGAAGACCCTCTCGAAGAAGCAAGGATTCGGAACGGAAGGACAAGTCATCCAAGAGCTACACAAGAAGAAGACATCAAGCTCATGTTGGTGAATGGATTTCCGGCTCCGACTCCGACAACCACTCCGAGGGAAGCTATCACTCCAACTCCGACTATAGTCAAGATGAAGGTGTTGCCGGACTTGCTCTTGTGTCATCCAACTCCTATGATCTATTTGATTCACCAAATGAAGGAATTGGAAGATGCTTCATGGCAAAAGGCCCCAAGGTATCACACACCGAATATTTTGACTTCAATAGTGATGAGGATGATTTGCTTGTTGATGATGATTTACTTGTTGATACGGCTAGTGATGTGAGCTACAATGAAAATGCTAGTAATCATGATAGTCAAGAGGAAACGAATGACAATGCTATGAAGGAGATTGAGCGTCTAACTAAAGAACTAAATGCTCTTAAGTTAGCTCATGAAACAACTCATGCGGATCATAGATAACTTCTAAGAACTCATGAGAAGCTACGCTTCGAGAAGCTAAATTTAGAGCAAGAGCATGAGTTTCTTAAAGCTATCAATGATGATCTTCGAAAGAAGAGTTCTTCATATCTTGCCAAACATTTACTCTTGTCTACCTTTATGCCTCATGTTAAATCTAAGCAAACTAGCAACAAGGGTAAAAAGGGTTCTACTTCTAGTAGTAACAATAACAATGCTACATCCAATGTTGTTGCTTCTAGTAGTTCTATTGATTCCACTAATGATTCTCTTAGCCAAGTTACACTTGAGCAAGAAAACAATCTATTGAAAGGAATTATAGAAAAAGGTGTCTACAAGAGCCTTGCCGGGAGTAAGCAATTTGTGGAAATTGTACGCAAGCAAGGCAGGCACCGGAAGAACCAAGGTATTGGTTTTGAATGAAAGTTCAATGCCAATGGAGTTGAGTGGGAAGAAGATCAATATCCCAAGACGAAGTTTGTTCCTCAACAAGAGAAGTATGATCCTACTTCCTTCAAGGGAACACAAGCTCAAGATGTTCTTCCACCACAAGATCACAAGCTAAAAGGCAAGGACAAGCTTCAAGAGGAGATTGACTAATTTGAAGAAGCACCTAAATCCTTGGTCAAGTGGGTTCCCAAGACTTCATCAAGTTCTACTTCATCAAGTGCTACAGCAACTCCAAGGATTCCCATCAAGTTGATGTGGGTCCCAAAGAAGAAGAACTAGAGAGTTCTTGAGGGTGACTCCACCAACAAACTTCACTCACATTCATTTATGGCAAGAACTTGTGCAACCAACTTCAACATCTTGCACTAGGTCATGAAGTCACAAACCCTCTTGTTGGTAAGGCAAGGGACAAGGTAGTCAATGCATTCATGGACATCATCATATGTGCATTTCACTCTATGTCTATGGATATTCTTGTATGTTCCTTGTGTGGGACTAACCCATGTAGGTATTGAAAGCACAAAACTCCAAAGGATTGCTTCCAACTCTTGATGGTCTACATCAACATTGAGCATCCACATCTTCATTATCTACATGAAGTCATCATCGACAAAACCCAAGGTTAGTTCATCCCTCTTTGGGGGGATATCACATCTAGGGGGAGCTTTGCTCTAAGACTTGAGCTAAAGCAACTCTAATGGTGTGAACACATCAATGCTTTATGTAAAAGTGGCAACCCCACTTGTGCTTAAACGATGAGTATGACCTTTGATCAAATATTCTCATTTGACTCCTAAGTCAATCTACTCATATATAGATGACTATGTCATCGCCCATTGCTTGATAGATGCTAGAATTGGTTGTGCATGTTTGACACATATTTCATTTGCTATCTTATTGTGTGAGCATGTTGCTATGCATATTTCTTCATTCGAGGACATCCATTTGTTGTTTTGATTGTCTTGGTTTTTCTGGCCAAGTGGATGTACAAGAATGCCTAAGCACCTTCTCTAGCTATCTATGCTTTCTTGTCTCAAATTCTATTCATGCTATATCACAAAAATTGAACAAGTCTTTTTCGGACCCTCCGGGTGAGGCGCACTCGGAGTCACCGATCTGAAAGGGCTGAACTCCAAAACCTTCAAATTTGTTTCGGTGTAACCAATGCACTCCTATTCAGACTCACCGAAACAGTTTGATTGATCTGAGTTTTTGATCTCGGTGTAACCGATTAGACCAACTTGGCGTCACCGATTTGCTGTAACCGCTCGCAGTTACACGTCTTGGTGCCACCGATTTGCTCCACTCGATGCCACCAACAGCAGTTGGGTATATATATCCAGCGGGCCCGAACGATTGAAATTTCTTAAACCCTTTCGTTCCCGCACCCCCTCTGCTGCCATCGCCCTCATCTCCGGACTTTGTCGTTGCATCCAGCACGCCCTCGCCGTTGGACTCCGCCGCCGTCAACGGAAATCTTCCCTCCATTGCCGCCGTAGGGGACTTGCGCCAAGTTAGGGTAAAGATCCCGCCCCCTCGTGCTTCTAATTTCTGATTCAATGCACTAGGGATTTGCCATGATTCTTGCTACGTGTGAAATAGTCATGTCCATAAGATAAATTCCGTAGATTAGTTTCAAGCAAAAAAAATAGGTTTAAGTTTCCGCCGAAAGCATCTCGAACCGACCGAATTGAAATTTTTGGAGTCACCGATTTGGCCCTGGCCATTGCACTAGTACGTCTTGGTGCCACCGAGTAGTACGAATCGGTGAGACCGGGTAATGTTTCAGTGAAACCCTAGCATCTCAGAGACACCGAACCACATCTCGGTCTGACCGAAATGGTGTGTTTTGGTTCTGTTGAGTGCTTCGGTATCACAGAGATTATCAACTCGGTGGAACCGAAATGCATTCTATGAAAACTTGAAACTGAGATTTGAACTCAATTTTCATGGAAAATAGCTGCATTTTGTGATAACTCTTCCTCTCTGCCCATACCTATCTATTCATAGGGTCTGTTTGCAAGATGTCAGATGCAAGTGACAGCCAGAACTTGTCACAACAGCATGCTGATCTCAATGAAGGATCAAGTCCTGAAGAAAGTTTTTATGAGGGAGAGAGAAGTTCTCCAGATCTTCCAAAAGCTGCCACCAAAACTAGGAAGAAGAGAACCTCAGATGATGAGGATGAGGATTTTGTGGCTAGTGAGGCCACTTCAAAGAAGAAGAAAGTGCTTACTAAGGAATATGGCACAACTGATAGCACAAGACCTTCTGCCAAGGACAAAACTGCTATGAAGAAAGTTCCAAAGAACAGCAGGACATTTACACTTGAGGAGCCAAGTGATACAGAGACAACAGTTGCAGGAAAGAAGAAGAAGAGGCCAAGGAAAACAATTGCTCATGTTGTTGGCAGACCCTCCATGATGGTTGATGAGGAGGAAGAGGAGGAACCAGAAGCTGATGCACCTCCTGCCAAGACTCAGAAGCTCATGTCAGATGCCATGAGGACTGTTGCCTCTTCCAAGTCCAAGCCCAAGGCCCCTACATCCAAACCCAAGAGGTCAACAAGAAACATACCTGCTGCTGAGAAGAACAAGGCCTCGGTGCCTGAAGTTGATGCTGATGTTGAGCCACTAGTGCTCAAGAAGTTGAAGCCAAAGATTCCAGATCATGATAATGCTCATCCTGTTGCAGAGAACATGATGCCCAGGAAGGATAAAGGCCTGCGAGAGTGGAGATTGTCTGATCCATATACTGCAAGGAGGAGGACTGCTTGTGATTATCGTTTTCACACATGAGAGTAACAAGATTTCTATGAGACTGTGCTGCTTGACAAGAAGCCAATAGTCAGTGATATGAAGTGGGCGGACTGGAAATATATCGATGCTAATGAAGACAACTTCCCCCATGTTCATGAAAGCTTCAAGCTTGCAGGTGTTGATGATTTTGTTGGGAGGAAGCTCACAAAGTGGAATGATGAGATGATCATGCAATTCTACTCCACTGCACACTTCTATCCAGATGGCAGAATAGTGTTGGATGACTGAGGGATCCAGATACCAGTCAACCATCTCAGAATGGGCTGCACTTCAAGAAGCTCCACAAGAAGAAGAGGATGACATTGATGTTTATGCTAAACCAAAGATGGATCACAATTCTACGAAGAACATGTACAATCCTATCCCAGAGAAGGACCTAGAGACACACAAGCTTGGTTCAGTGAAGCATTTGCTAGCTGGTTTGGCCACCACCAACACAATCTTGAGGCACACTCTTTTGCCCAAGTCTGGAGATGACAAGATGATCCGTGGCCACTCCATCAACTTGCTACACTTGTTTGATACACCGCAGAAGTTCAAAGTGATGAGCCTTATTGTTGAAACAATCAAGAGAACCGCAACTGACGAGAAGAGATCATGTGGATTTGCTCCGCACATTCAGTTGCTCATCAACTCCAAGGTTGGAACGAGCACATATCTACTTGATCGTGAGCATCTCCCATTGCATCCAGAGTTCGAGGACAATGTAGTGGTGATGGCCTCTTAACATCCTACATCTGCTCAAGCTCAAGAGAAGATTCAGGCAGCTGCAGCAGCAAAAGAAGCCAAGAAGGCCTCTGCTCCCAATGCTCCTATTGCTAACCTCAAGTCCAAGAATGACCAGATGACTTATCTACTGGAAGCCACCCTAAGGATTGAGCGAAGTCTGGCCAACCTCACCAAGAACCAGGAGAGCCTAGAGCGGATAGTCGAGACTAAGATTCATGATCTTGATGTGGAGATCACTGAGGTACAGACTATTGTGGAGAAGCTCAGAGAAAATGTTGACACAGTCAGGGCTGCTTTTGATGACAGTGGAGATGATAGACCGACAACTGACATGTTCCATACAGTGCCTAGGGCACCCAGGTCTGCTGCAGTGCCTGCTGCAGATACGAGGACTACAGTTTCTGCACCTGCTGCTGCTTCTGCAATGCCACCTCCAGTTTCTACTCCACCAGCCCAGCGGACGTCGGCTGAAGCCTTCGTGGATGCACTCATTTCAACGCCATCTACGCACACCGGAGCTGCCAGTCAGAGATCACCTTCAGGAGCTGCTGAGGATCGTGCCTAGAGAGACGCATAGCTCTATACCTATTCGAACTTTTTGGTACTTGTTGCCAAAGGGGGAGAATTTGTATAGATCATTAGGCTTCAAGAGAGATTGTGTTTGTATAGATCATTAGGCTTCGAGAGAGAGTGTCTCGTTTTTGCTTGTTGGTTTTTCTTGAGTTTCAGCTACTATTTCCGTTTGATCTGTGCTACTTTGCTCGTTATGCCTGTGAGATACGATGGTTATGTGTGATTGATCATACTATGCTTCATGTGATGATTAATGCTTATTCTTATCATTACTCTTGTATGATCATTCGCTTGTGCTTTTGGTGATGCGTCCTTACTATTCCATTCATATCAGTTTGTTCACTCCACCAAGTTGTATGTGACATGGAAGAGTGACCCATGATCCTAATCGATTGTGCATTTGCATTCAAACGCAAATTTTTAATAATGCACAAATTTAGGGGGAGCACTTGCTTATCACATACTTCTCAAAGCGACGATGTACTTCATTTATTTAATCATTTGTCAAAGCTTTGATCTATATGTTGTCATCAATTACCAAAAAAGGGGAGATTGAATGCACATTTGCTCCCCGGGTGGTTTTGGTAATTCATAACAACATATATCTCATTGAACTAATGTCCATTCAAGTTAAATATTTCGGGATGTTCAATGATTGGCATGGCAAGGACTAGGAATGTGGACCCTTCAAAATGCTAAGGACATGGATTGGCAAAAGCTCAAGACTCTACATTTTTGGTTTAGTGATCCAAGATCACATTGAGTCCATAGGAAAGCCAATGCTATTAAAAGGGATGAGGTTTTGATAATGATCTATTTGCTCAAGTGCTCAATGATATTGCTCCAAAATCCTCAGCCACTTCCTTCATCCAAATATGTCCAAACCCTACATTCCAACTCAGCCCCACCGAAATTTCCTATCCGGAGCCACCGACTTCATTTGGACGTAGCCACTGCCAAACCCTAACAAATCGAATCCACCGATATGGATCTCGGTCCCACCGAGATGGCCTTTCCAACTCTCTGTTACTTGTTGCAATTATTTCGGTCCCACCGAGAATTGCAATCGGTACCACCGAGATGGCTTGCCAACTCTCTGTTGCCTTATTGCTTCACTTCGGTCCCACCGAGATGGTGCAATCGGTGCCACCGAGACGAGGTTTGCCCTAGCCATTGCACATTGGTCCCTCCGAGATGTTCCAGTCGGTCCCACCGAGATTCCTAACGTTCATATCTTTTACACAGGTCGGTGCCACCGAGTTGGGTCAAAAGTGTGTAACGGTTGGATTTTGTGTGGAGGCTATATATACCCCTCCACCCCCTCTTCCTCAGTGAAGAGAGCCATCAGAACGTGCCTACACTTCCACCATACATTTTCTGAGAGAGAACCACCTACTCATGTGTTGACATCAAGACATTCCAATCCAACCATTTGAACCTTGATTTCTAGCCTTTCCCAAGTTGCTTTCCACTCAAATCTTTCTTCCACTATAGCCAAATCTGTGAGGAAGTTCTTGAGTGTTGGGGAGACTATCATTTGAAGCACAAGAGCAAGGAGTTAATCATCATCACACCGTCTATTACCTTTTGCAGAGTGGTGTCTCCTAGATTGGTTAGGTGTCTCTTGGGAGCCTCCAAGATCATGTGGAGTTGAACCAAGGAGTTTGTAAGGGCAAGGAGATCGCCTACTTCATGAAGATCTACCCCGAGTGAGGCTAGTCCTTCGTGGACGTAAGCCATGGTGGAATAGGCAAGGTTGCTTCTTCGTGGACCCTTTGTGGGTGGAGCCCTCCATGGACTCGCGCAGCCGTTACCCTCCGTGGGTTGAAGCCTCCATCAACGTGGACGTACGATAGCACCATCTATCGGAACCACGCCAAAAATCATCGTGTCTTCATTGCGTTTGAAATGTCCAATCCCCTCCTTTACTTACATGTGCAATTATTTACTTTCCGCTGCCACACTCTTAGAATTGCATGTGTAGGGTGATGCTTGACTTGTCATACTTGCTAAAATCTACACGCAACTAAAATTGGGAAAATGATAGATTTTTATTTGGTCAAGTAGTTTAATCACCCCCCTCTAGACATACTTTCGATCCTACAAGTGCCCAGTGCCAGTTGCTGTTTTCTGCTTGTTTTTGCCTTTTCGGAAAATCATTATCAAAAAGTGTCCAAACGAGAAAAAAACTTTGGATCCTACAAGTGCCCAGTGCCAGATGCATCACAAGGCAATGACATGGCAATATGCTGTGCTGGGGGTGACCTAATGCGGTGCTAAGCGTTACAGACGGAGTGGGAACATATCTGGGAATATTTTCCCGGCTTTAGCCAAATATCGGACAGACGAACCGGAGGGGAAGGTTTCATGTTTGCAGTGTTAGAGGCATGTGACATTTATGTGGATGGCATATTCGGATTCGTCTTATTTTTCTGATCATTTTTCATATATAAATTATTTTCATCCGAGTTACAGATTATTTTATATGATTTTTCAAAGTTTTAAACAATTTCTGGAATTTCTGGAATTAATCCAAATTCGAAAATAAATGGGAAATTGCTATGGGTACATAGAGAGTGTACCCAGCCTTGTGCACGTGTGGCTGACAGTGGGGTCCAGTTGACTCCGAGTCAGCAGTCAACTGGGACCATTGACTGGTCAACTGCCGAGTCAGCATTGACTGGTCAAAGTGAATAGTGAAGGTGGGTCCCGCATGTCATAGACTTAGGCATTCTTAATTTATTTTAGCACTTTAATTTAACAGCGGGCCCCACGTGTCATAGACTATTTAGTGGGGGGGGTTAGCACTAATGGGGGTTAGTCCCTAATTATCTGGGCCGGCCCCACATGGCAGTGGCACAGCCGGCCATTGTGGTGTGCACGCGCACGGGCGCACACGGAGGCGCCGGCGGGCGCAGAGGCCACGCACGGGCGGCCGGCAGCGGGGCGCCGAGGGGTGTGGCTCGGGCGCGGCCAGGGGCTGGTTTGGGCGCGCGGGCGCGGGACAACAGCAGTGGTGGTGGCGGCAGCAGTAGCAGGCGAGCAGCGCAGCAGCAACAGTGGCGACAGGCAGCAGAGCAGCGGCGGCAGCAGAGCAACAGCAGCGCAGTAGCAGGTAGCGGTTGTGGGCGTGTGCGTGCAGCAGCAGCAGCGGCGCAGGAGTAGCAACAACACGCACGTACATACGCGTACGCGTACGCGGGAGCTCGGCCGAGCTCGGGGACGGCGGCTACGGCAACGGATCGAGGGGGAAAAGGGAGGGGATCCGCAGAAGAGCTCAGCACGAAGCTCGTCGACGTGATTAGAGAGCGCGGGGGTGGCCGGATGCGTCAAGCTCGACGGCGAGATGCGACGGCCGTGGCGGAAAACCAGCTCAATCCCGAGCGTATGGTGCAACTCCGGTCGAATGGATGCACGGGGATGACGGAGTCGACGACGAGGAAGTCCCTGGACAACCTCCCAGTCACCGGGGAGGCCAGTGGCCGCGAGGACGATGATGGCACGGCAGCAACGGCTCGGGCACGATCTAAATAGAGAAGAGGAGGGCGAGCGAGGGGGATATGGCGAGCTAGGGTTTGTCTCACACGTCGGGGAGGTTCTTATCCATCTCCAGGGCGTCGTGGATGTTCGACACGGCGGCAATCGGTGGCGTGGACGGTGTGCGCACGTGCATAGCGCCATGGCCTCTCTGCCTCTGTCCAGGGGTGGGGGAAAGGCCGTGGTGGTCTGGGCTTTGGTGCACTGTGGCCACTAGGGCCCAGGTGCACAATAGTTAGTTAGGCATTTTCTTTTTCTTTTTCTGTTTCTTTTATTCTTTTCGGTTTTGCATTTTCTTTCGATAGCAAATGATTTTTGTAAAATGTGAAACTAGCCACATAAATACATTGCATTATTTGGCACTGCCACAAAAAGTTTGGGAGGGATTTGGATTGGTTTGAATTTTTCATAATTGGAAAAGCATTTAAATATGCTGATTTGGCACTGTTTTAATTGCTATAGCCCATTTAAGCAAATAAGTGATGTTGTTTTCCTGAACAAATAATTGTCATGGAATATTTGCTAAATGATGGACTATTTTGCAACCATGTTTGTGAAACTTTAAATTTCACTTGCAATTTGAATTGATTTCAGTGGTGGAATTTGAAATGAGATATGAATCCATAGTGATCAGGCATAGCAAAGCAAAGTGACTTAGCATAATCATGATGGATTACTGTAGCTTATTACATGGGGGCGTTACACAATGCCACCTCGGGATTCCGCAAGTTGATTACCAAAACATACATCAAGTGACTCAATAGAATACCCCATTGTCACCATGGGTATCCACATGCAAGACATACATCAAGTGATCTCAAATCCAAATATTCAATCCGATAATAATGAAACCTCAAACGGCAAGACTCAATTCATCACAACAAGATAGAGAGGGAAGAAGACCATATGATCCAACAATATTAACAAAGCTCATGATACGTCAAGATCGTGCCAAATCAAGAACACGAGAGAGACAGATCGAACACATAGCTACTAGTACATACCCTCAGCCTCGAGGATGAACTACTCACACATCACCATGAGAACGGAGGAGAAGTTGGTGGTGATGGTGAAGGAGGAGATGTCCCCGGCGGTGTCCCGGCGCCACCGGAGGAGAGGGGGAAGGGGCCCCATCCTTCTTCTTCTTCCTTGGCCCTACGGGGAGAAATGGAGCTCTCCCCTAGATTGGATCTCTCTGTTGTCTTCTATTTCTCGCAACTGTTTTTGGAGCCCTTAACCGTGTCTTATATTCCCGGAGATCCGTAACTCCGATTGGGCTGAAATTTTGAGGGGATTTTTATCTGGAAATTATCTTTATTTGCGGTGAAATAAGGGCTCCAACCGACCTACGAGGTGCCCACAAGGCAAGCAGGTGCGCCCTGTTGCCTTGTGGGGCCCTCAGGTACCGTCTTGTGTTGATTGTTTCTTCCAAAAATCTCCGTAAATTTTTATCGCGTTTGGACTCTGTTTGGTATGGTTTTTCTGCGAAACAAAAAACATGCAAAAAACAAGAACTGGCACTGGGCGCTAGATTAATAAGTTAGTCCATAAAAATAATATAAAAGTGCACCAAAACCATATGAAATTATTCTAAACATGGCATGAATACTTCGTAAATTATAGATACGTTCGAGACGTATCAGCATCCCAAGCTTAATTCCTGCTCGTCCTCGAGTAGGTAAATGATAAAAGAAATAATTTATGAAGTGTGAATGCTAGAGTACTACATAAGTTTGATCAATGATAATTCTCATCACTTTTTCTAGCATCATTAACAGCAACTCTTTCTCATAATCTCATCATGATAAAGTAGCAATCAATTCACATGTTATGGCTCAAACAATGCACTCTCTTGAAACTTAACAACCTATGTTCTTAGTCACCAAACAATTATAAATCATATTATCTTCGAAAAAGTCTAAGTAAGAGCTCTACATACTCAATTATCGTATAGTCTTCTATGATTGCTAGTACTCAAAGCATATTTTTAGAACAAATAGCATCCATCAGACACAGAGGAAGATAGGGGCTTAATGTTTCGCCTCCCAACTTACTTATCATAGAGATAATTGTCAAAAATAATAATTCATGATCAAATATATTTGACTGGATATATGTGCCTGGATCTTTCCCCACCACATGATGCTTGCCAAGTGGAGAATAATTGAGGTTGGAATAAGAAGTTGACTCAACATGAAAAGTAAATAGATAGGCCCTTCGTAGAGGGAAGCATGGATTTGCTAATGTGCCAGAGCACATTGCTTAAAACAGAGATAATTTCATTTGAGAGATGTACTTTTCCTGTCGAGGGTTTTACGACAAAGTTTTCAATATCTTCCATGCTAAACATATTAATGGCGGTTCCCATGCTTTTACACTCCCCCTCCAGCATACCAACAGAAACCATGGCTAGCCGAATCCACGGGTGCCTGCCAACTTTCAACTTTTCCGGGGGAGTGTTCTATATAAATTTTTTTGTTCTGGACTGGGCATCCCTATTACCAGCCTCCCTCAAATTTGACAAGTGAATAAACTCTCGTCGGTGAGTAAAACACACTTAGCATGGAAGATATTGACTACCCCATCACTCCATGACCGGTACGGGTACACAAAACAGATGTTCATTTGAAGATTTTAAAGGCGGCACATGCAAATTTACTTGGAACGGCAGGGTAATACCTTATATAGGTAGATATGGTGGACACTCATGGAAGAAACTTGTTTCAAGGATTTTGGATGCACAAGCAGTATTCCCGCTTAGTACAAAAAATTTTGGCTAGCAAAAGATTATAAACAAGCACTACATGTTGGAGGATCCATAACAATATAACTTCTATGCAAATATACCCAATCATAACTCATTACGCTGTCTTCCTTGTCCAACTTCAACTTATTTGATCAAGTTTAAAAATAATTAATGGGTATTCACAATCATAAAAGATGTCCAAGATAATATATTTGTATGTGAAGTTTCTCTTCCTTATACTAATCTTTCATGAATTGCTTGTACGACAAATATTGTGATTGTCAAATTTCAATAGATTTTACTTTCTAAACCCAATGTGAAACTACTACTAAGCATATGGAACATGTATAATTTCAGATTTATGATATTCAATTCATTCAACAATTTACTCTTATGATATAAGTGAAGCACACGAGTAAATGACAAACCACTCCAAAAGATATAAGTGAAAAACAAAGAGTAGTTAATCAATTAAGTAGCTATGTAAAGACTCTCTCCAACTAAAGATTTTCAGATACAAGGATTATATTAAACATCAAACAAAACAAAAGGACACTCCAAGAATAGCACATATCAAGTGAATAAGTAAAACTTAGGCTCAACCAAGACTAACCGATAGTTGATGATGAAGAGAGGTGGGATGCCTACTGGGGCATCCCCAAGCTTAGATGCTTGAGACTTCTTGGAATATTAACTTGGGATGCCTTGGGCATCCCCATGCTACTTGTAGACTGCATTGGTATTTCCCCGAAGAGGAGAGGATGATGCAGTATAGTAGAGATAAGTATTTCCCTCAATTAAGAACCAAGGTTATCAATCCAGTAGGAGAACCACACAAAACCTCGTTAGCAGCACCTACACACACAAAAGCAAACACTTGCACCCAATGCAAATAAGAGGGTTGTCAATCCCCTTAGCGGTTATTTGCAAGGATTAATTCTGACAGTGATAGATAAAAAGCAAATTGCAAAATAAAATAAAAGTAAATAAATTGCAGCAAGGTATTTTTGGATTTTAATATCTGATAAAAGTAGACCCGGGGGCCATAGTTTTCACTAGAGGCTTCTCTCTTGAACACATAGCATACGGTGGCTAAACAAATTACTGTTGGGCAATTGATAGAAAAGCAAATAATTATGACGGATTCATGGCAATGATCATGTATATAGGCATCACGTCCGAGACAAGTAGACCGTCTCCTGTCTGCATCTACTACTATTACTCCACCCATCGACCGCTATCCAGCATGCATCTAGGGTATTAAGTATAAAATAGAGTAACGCCTTAAGCAAGATGACATGATGTAGACAAAGTAAACTCAAGCAATATGATTAAACCCCATCTTTTTATCCTTAATGGCAACAATACAAATACATGTCATGTCCCTTTCTGTCACTGGGATTGAGCACCACAAGATTGAACCCATCACAAAGCACCTCTCCCATTGCAAGATAAATCAATCTAGTTGGCCAAACCAAACGGATAGATCGGAGAGAAATACAAAGCTATAACAATCATGCATAAAAGATTTCAGAGAAGACTCAAATATTTCTCATGAATAATCTGATCATAAACTCATAATTCATTGGATCCCAACAAACATACCGCAAAAGAAGATTACATCGGATAGAACTCCAAGAACATCGAGGAGAACATGGTATTGAAGATTAAAGAGAGAGAAGAAGCCATGTAGCTACTAGCTATGGACCCGTAGGTCTGATGTAAACTACTCACACATCATCAGAAGGGCAGCAAGGTTGATGAAGAAGCCCTCCGTGATTGATTCCCCCTCCGGCAGAGTACCGGATAAGGCCTCCAGATGGGATCGTGGAAGAATAGAGGCTTGCGACGGCGGTAGGGTTTTCTCGTCTGGCTCTCTGATGGTTTCCGAATATTTGAGAATTTATAGAAGTGGAATTAGGTCAAAAGGAGCCACGAGGGGCTCACAAGGCATCAGGGCGCGCCCCCCTGGGTCGCGCCCTGTTGCCTTGTGGCCTCCTCGTGAGGCTTCTGGCATCCTCCCGAAGCTTCCAGGGTCTCTTTTGTCCAGAAAAAAATCGTCAAAAAGTTTGGTGGCATTTGGACTTCGTTTGGAACTAATTTCCTAAAAAACCAAAAACTAACAGAAAACAGGAACTGGCACGGGGCACTAGGTTAATAGGTTAGTCCCAAAAAATGATATATAATTGCATATAAAACATCCAAGGTCGATACTATAATAGCATGGAACAATCAAAAATTATAGATACATTGGAGACGTATCAAGCAACCCCAAGCTTAATTCCTGCTCGTCCTCGAGTAGGTAAATGATAAAAACAGAATTTTTGATGTGGAATGCTACCTAACATGTTTCATCATGTAATTCTCTTTTACGGTATGAATATTAAGATCTGTATGATTCAAAGCAATAGTCTATAATTTGATACAAAGACATCAATACTCAGGCATACTAATAAACAATCATGTCTTTCAAAATAAAAATGCTAAAGAAAGTTATCCCTACAAAATCATATAATCCTGTCATGCTCCATCTTCTTAACACAAAGTACTTATCATGCACAACCCCAGTTTCAGCCAAGCAATTGGTTCATACTTTTTAACGCGCTTCAGCTTTTTCAACCCCCACGCAATACATGAGCGCAAGCCATGGATATAGCACTATGAGTGGAATAGAATGTGGTGGTAGAGATTAATAAGGGGAAGTCAAAAAGAAGAAGATAGTCTCACATCGACGAGGCTAATCAATGGGCTATGGAGATGCCCATCAATTGATGTCAATGCGAGGAGTAGGGATTGCCACGCAACGGATGCACTACGAGCTATAAGTGTATGAAAGCTCAACATGAAAACTAAGTGGGTGTGCATCCAACTTGCTTGCTCATGAAGACCTCGGGCATTTGAGGAAGCCCGTCATCGGAATATACAAGCCAAGTTCTATAATGAAAAATTCCCACTAGTATATGAAAGTGACAAAATAAGAGACTCTCTATATGAAAAACATGGTGCTACTTTGAAGCACAAGTATGGAAAAGGATAGTAACACTGCCCCTTCTCTCTTTTTCTCTCATTTTTTTCTTTTTTTTCGTGGGCTCTTTTTGGCCTATTTTTTTCCTTTTTCTTTTTTATTATTATTTCCTCACTGGGACAATGCTCTAGTAATGATGATCATCATACTTCTATTTACTTACAACTCAAAATTACAACTCGAAACGACTCTATATGAATGCCTATGGCAGTGTACCAGGATGTGCAATGATACTAGTGTAACATGTATAAAAAATGATGAATGGTGGCTGAGCCACCATACATACTCTATATGAATGCCTATGGCAGTGTACCAGGATCATGCAAAGCAATATGACAATGATGATGTGTGTCATAAAAAAACGGAACGGCGGAGTTGCGTGACAATATATCTCGGAATGGCTATGGAAATGCCATGATAGGTAGGTATGGTGGCTGTTTTGAGGAAGATATAAGGAGGCTTATGTGTGATAGAGTGTATCATATCACGGGGTTTGGATGCACCGGCGAAGTTTGCACTGACTCTCGATGTGAGAAAGGGCAATGCACGGTATCAAAGAGGCTAGCAAATTGCGGAAAGGTGAGAGTGCGTACAATCCATGGACTCACATTAGTCATAAAGAACTCACATACTTATTGCGAAAGTTTATTAGCCCTCGAAGCAAAGTACTACTATGCATGCCCCTAGGGGGGAGGTTGGTAGGAGTTAACCATCGCGCGCCCCCGACCGCCACACAAAGGAAGACAGTCAATAATAAATCATGCTCCAACTTCTTAGCATAACGACAGATCATACGTGCATGCTTCGGGAATCACAAACCTTAACACAAATATTCTTACTAAACCACAATTATCTACTAGCACCTCCCACATATTACCATCTTAATATCGCAAAACTATTGCAAGGAATCAAACTTATCATATTCAGTGATCTACATGAAAGTTTTTATTATATCCCTCTTGAATACCTATCATATTAGGACCAAATTCATAACCCGTGCATATTACCATTGCTATTCATTAGACTCTCAAAAAGATATAAGTGAAGCATGAGAGTGCAACTATTTCTTTAAAATATAACCACCGCCGTGCTCAAAGATATAAGTGAAGCACTAGAGCAACTGCCTCGATCAAAAGATATAAGTGAAGCACATAGAGTATTCTAACAAATCATGAATAATGTGTGTCCCTCTCAAAAAGGTGTGTTCTGCAAAGATGATTGTGAAAAACTAAAAAGCAAACAAAAGCCAACAAACTATAGCACAAGATGCTCCAAGTAAAACACATATCATATGATGAATAAAAATATAGCTCCAATTGAGTTACCGATAGATTGTAGTAGAAAGAGAGGATGTCATCCGGGGCATCCCCAAGCTTAGACGCTTGAGTCTTCCTTGAATATTACCTTGGGGTGCCTTGGGCATCCCCAAGCTTAGGCTCATGCCGCTCCTTATTCCTTTATCCATCGTAGTATCACCCAAAACTTGAAAAGTTTAGCACACAAAACTCAACAGAAACTTTGTGAGATCCATTAGTATAACAAACAAATCTAAACTTTAGGTACTGTTGTAAATTGATTCGTATTTAATATTAGCATAATGCTACTGTACTCCAACTTGTCCATGACTCATACCCCCCGATACGATCCATAGATTCATCAAAATAAGCAAACTATGCAACAAAAACGGGAATCTGTCTAAAACAGAACAGTCTGTAAAGATCTAAATTAAAGTCATACTTCTGTATCTCCAAAAATTCTGAAAAATTAGGACAACGTGGGAAATTCATATATCAATATTTTGCAAAAAATTCAGAAGGTTCTGACGCTCCAGCAAAAAATAAAAAATTCCTGCACTGGACACAAAAGTTTCTGTTTTCAAACAGCATCAATTATACTATCATCCAAATCATCCCAAAGGCATTACTTGGCACAAACACTAATTAAAAGATAAAAACACAATCATAACAGAGTCTACAATTGTGTAAACACACAAAAACAGAAAGTAAAATGAAAATTAAAGATACATATTGGGTTGCCTCCCAACAAGCTCTTTCTTTATAGCCATTAAGATAGGCTTGAGATTTCAATGATGCTCTCATGAAAGATAACAATTCAAACACAAAGAGAGCATCTTAAAACATGTGACAAACACATTTAAGTCTAACATACTTCCTATGCATAGGCATTTTATAAGAAAACAAATTATCAAGACCAGCAATATCTAGCATATGCAAATAGGAAGAATGAAACATTAATAATTTCAACATAACGAGAGGCAAATTAGTAACATGAAGATTTCTACGATCATATTTTCCTCTCTCATAATAATTACATGTAGGATCATAATCAAATTCAACAATATAGCTATCATAAACAATATTCTCTTTATGATCCACATGCATAATTTTTTTATAATCTTCCAAATTAGTGGGATTAACATCAACTAAAGTCATGACCTCTCCAAACCCACTTTCATCAAAAATTTCATGAGATTGAACACTCTCCGAATATGTGGGATTCTTTTTTACTTAAAGTTGACACTCTTCCAAACCCACTTTCAATATTATTGCAAACATTATTATCAATATCATATTCATCATGAGGCTTAAATAAATTTTCAAGATCATAAGAAGCATCACCCCAATCATGATCATTACAATGAGTAGTGGACATAACAAAATCAACATCCCCAAGCTTGTAGTTTTGCATATTATTAACACAATTGACATTAATAGAATATATAATAAAATCATTGCAATCATGCTTTTCATTCAAGGAGCTATCATGAATCACTTTATAAATTTCTTCTTTTAACATTTCATCACAATTTTCAGATTCACTATTTTCAAGCAAAACTTCATAGAGATAATCAAGTCCACTCAACTCACTAGCAATTTGTTCATCATAAATGGATGTTTTGAAAAGATTAGCTAGTGGATGAGAATCCATGTCAATAGATTTTTAGCAAGCGAAGATGCAAGCAAATAGAAGGCACATGGCAACACAAGCAAGGATAACACACAAAATATTTTTGTATTTTTTTGTAAAATTGTTTTAGAAGTGGGGGAGATGAAAATGAGAGGCAAATGCAAATAAAAAGGCAAATAAAAAGAAATGCAAGTCGATGATAGTTTATGCGAAGGTACTTGGTAGGTTTTGGTGATGTCTCCCCGGCAACGGTGCCAGAAATTCTTCCTGTCACTTGTAGACAGCGTTGGTATTTCCCCGAAGAGGAGAGGATGATGCAGTATAGTAGAGATAAGTATTTCCCTCAGTTAAGAACCAATGTTATCAATCTAGTAGGAGAACCACACAAAACCTCGTTAGCAGCACCTACACACACAAAAGCAAACACTTGCACCCAACGCAAATAAGAGGGTTGTCAATCCCCTTAGCGGTTATTTGCAAGGATTAATTTTGATAGTGATAGATAAAAATAAATTGCAAAATAAAATAAAAGTAAATAAATTGCAGCAAGGTATTTTTGGATTTAATATATGATAAAAGTAGACCCCGGGGCCATAGTTTTCACTAGAGGCTTCTCTCTTGAACACATGGCATACGGTGGGTAAACAAATTACTGTTGGGCAATTGATAGAAAAGCAAATAATGATGACAGATTCATGGCAATGATCATATATATAGGCATCACGTCCGACACAAGTAGACCAACTCTTGCCTGCATCTACTACTATTACTCCACCCATCGACCGCTATCCAGCATGCATCTAGGGTATTAAGTATAAAACAGAGTAACGCCTTAAGCAAGATGACATGATGTAGACAAAGTAAACTCAAGCAATATGATTAAACCCCATCTTTTTATCCTTAATGGCAACAATACAAATACGTGTCATGTCCCTTTCTGTCACTGGGATTGAGCACCACAATATTGAACCCATCACAAAGCACCTCTCTCATTGCAAGATAAATCAATCTAGTTGGCCAAACCAAACGGATATATCGGAGAGAAATACAAAGCTATAACAATCATGCATAAAAGAGTTCAGAGAAGACTCAAATATTTCTCATGAATAATCTGATCATAAACTCACAATTCATCGGATCCCAACAAACACACCGCAAAAGAAGATTACATCGGATAGAACTCCAAGAACATCAAGGAGACCATGGTATTGAAGATCAAAGAGAGAGAAGAAGCCATCTAGCTACTAGCTATGGACCCGTAGGTCTGTGGTAAACTACTCACACATCATCGGAAGGGCAGCAAGGTTGATGAAGAAGCCCTCCGTGATCGATTCCCCCTCCGACAGAGTACCGGAAAAGGCCTCCAGATGGGATCGCGGAAGAACAGAGGCCTGCAGCGGCGGCAGGGTTTTCTCGTCTAGCTCTCTGATGGTTTTTGAATATTTGAGAATTTATAGAAGTGGCATTAGGTAAAAAGGAGCCACGAGGGGCCCACAAGGCATCAGGGCGCGCCCACCTGGGGTCGCGCCCTGTTGCCTTGTGGCCTCCTCGTGAGGCTTCTGGCATCCACCCGAAGCTTCTAGGGTCTCTTTTGTCCAGAAAAAAATCGTTAAAAAGTTTCGTGGCATTTGGACTTCGTTTGGTACTGATTTCCTGAAAAACCCAAAACAAGCAGACAACATCAACTGGCACTGGGCACTAGGTTAATAGGTTAGTCCCAAAAAATGATATATAATTGCATATATAACATCCAAGATTGATACTATAATTGCATGGAACAATCAAAAATTATAGATACTTTGGAGACGTATCACCCCAAGCTTGAGCTCTTGTGTCTCCTTAATTCCTCTCATATCACGGCTTCTCCTAAGTCGTAAAAAGTTCATCCACACAAAACTCAACAAGAACTCGTGAGATAAGTTAGTATAAATCAACTCAAAACCTTAAAATTCTCTACTGTAGAAAATTGCTAAAATTATAATTAAACATTGCATACTAAATGTCTCTGCATATTTAATACTCCTATCACCTAATAGTAACATTAAACGAGCAAACATATCCAAACAATGCAACTATAATAGCAATCTGTCTAAACATAATAGGGTGTAAAGGAGGAATAAAAATTCATACTTCCCTAACTCCAAAAATTCTAAAAAATACCACGTGACAGATAACTCGTGCATGCTGACTGTGTAAAAATTTCAGATTTTTATCATGTTCTGATTATTCAGGAATATTCTGGACATAACAGAAAGCTTTCTGTTTTCAAACAGCAACTCATAAATTTGCAAACTGAGCATGGTAAAGGCTATACTTGACATTTTATTGATTACAGCAAGCAAAGCTAAATAAAAGCAAATGACGCTCCAAGTAAAACACATATTATGTGACGAATAAAATATAGTTTCAAGTGAGGTTACCGATAATGTTGAAGACGAAAGAGGGGATGCCATCCGGGGCATCCCCAAGCTTGAAAGCTTGAGTCTTCCTTGAATATTACCTTGGGCTGCCTTGGGCATCCCCAAGCTTAGGGTCTTGCCGCTCTTTATTCTCCTCATATCGTTGTCTCATCCAAAACTTGAAAACTTCAATCACATAAAACTTAAAAGAACTTCGTGAGATAGGTTAGTACAATAAAAATAAATCATCCACTTGGGTACTATCAAGACAAGATTCATAATTATTCCCACATAATGCCTACTGTATTCCATCATTTCCACAATTTATATCCCACAATATATGTGACGCCCCCATTTATAATCATGCACTAATCATACACGCATAATGCACGATCACGAATGGTGACTCACAGCAATATCACAACACAACTCTACGATACAAATCAAACATAATCTTTATATTACAAGCCAGGGTGATGACCCACAAGTATAGGGGATCAATCATAGTCCTTTCGATAAGTAAGAGTGTCGAACCCAACGAGGAGCAGAAGGAAATGATAAGCGGTTTTCAGCAAGGTGTTTTCTGCAAGCATTGAAAGTAGCGGTGATCGATAGTTTGTAGCAAGATAATTCATAACAAGTGTAACAAAAGTGCAGCAAGGTGGCACAATCCTTTTTATAGCAAAGGACAAGCCGGAACGGTCTCTTATATAAAGCAAAGCATTCTCGAGGACACATGGGAATTCTCATCTAGTCACTTTCATCATGTTTAGTTGATTCGCGTTCGCTACTTTGATAATTTGATATGTGGGCGGACCAGTGCTAGGGTGCTGCTCTTACTTGAACAACCAACCCACTTATGATTACCCCCTCTCGCAAGCATCCGCAACTACGAAAGAAGAATTAAGATAAATCTAACCATAGCATGAAACATATGGATCCAAAACAGCCCCTTACGAAATAACACATAAACTAGGGTTTAAGCTTCTGTCACTCTAGCAACCCATCATCTACTTATTACTCCACAATGCCTTCCCTTAGGCCCAAATATGGTGAAGTGTCATGTAGTCGACGTTCACACGACACCACTAAAGGAAGCAACAACATACATATCATCAAAATATCGAACGAATACCAAATTCACATGATTACTTATGACAAGACTTCTCCCCTATCCTCAAGAACAAAAGTAACTACTCACAAATCATGTTCATGTTCAAGATTAGAGGGGTATTGAATATCATTAAGGATCTGAATATATAATCTTCCACCAAATAAACCAACTAGCATCAACTACAAGATGTAATCAACACTACTAGCAACCCACGGGTACCAATCTGAGGTTTTGAGACAAAGATTGAATACAAGAGAAGAACTAAGGTTTGAGATGAGATGGTGCTGGTGAAGATGTTGATGAAGATTGGCCCTCCCACAATGAGAAGATCGTTGGTGATGTTGATGGCTTCGATTTCCTCCTCCCGGAGGGAAGTATCCCCGGTGGAATCGCTCCGCCGGAGGGCAAAAGTGCTCCTGCCCTAGTTCCACCTCGAGACAGCGGCGCTTCATCCGGAAAGTCTTCTCTCTAATTTTTTTAGGGTAAATGACTTCTATAGCAGAAGGAGCGGACCAGAGGCCAGCTGTGGGCCCCACAAGGCATCTTGGCGCGCCCCAGGGGGGCCGCGCCCTGTTGCCTTGTGGGCAGCTGGTGGGCCCCTCTGCTATTTCTTTTCTCCAATATTTTTTATATATTCAATAAAAAATCCTCGTGAAATTTTAGGTCGTTTGCGGCTCTGTAGAATAGGTATCTATGATGTGGCTATTTCATCCAGAATTCCAGCTGCCGGTATTCTCCCTCTTCATATAAATCTTGCAAATTAAGAGAGAAAAGGCATAAGAATTGCATCATAAAGTGAAATAATGACCAAATACATTATAAATAACAATAGGAAATCATGATGCAAATTGGACGTATCAACTCCCCCAAGCTTAGACCTCGCTTGTCCTCAAGCGAAAGCCGAAATCGATAATCATGTCCACATGTTTAGAGAGAGAGGTGTCGATAAAACAAAAATACGGACAAGAGAGCATCATGATCAATTCCATAGCAACAATATATTATAATAATACTTCTCATGAACAAGTAATAATTCATTACAATATCTAAGTATAAAGCATAAACTTTCTTGAAAACTAACAAACTATGTTCTTAGTCAATGAAACAATCACAATTCATCATAATTTTAGGAAGAGTCAATGTAAGAGCGTTCGTTTTAGCAAGTCCACATATTCAACTATCATTTAGTCTTCTATGATTGCTGACACTCACGGCATATTTATGGGGCGAAAGCTTCGATCAGACACATAGGAAGATGGGGGTTTATAGTTTTCACCACCCAACAGATTTACCTCAAGAGTAATGTCAACAATAATAACTCATGATCACTTATATTAAACTGGATATATATGTCTAGATCTTTCCCCAACACATGATGCCTGCGAAGAGAAAAAATAAAAACGGAATAGAGAGAAACACTATTGACTCTTGCATAAAAGTAAATACAGAAAAGTAAAAGATAGGCCCTTCGCAGAGGGAAGCAGAGGTTGTCATGCGCTTTTTTATTTTTGGATGTGCAAACTCTTAATGCAAAGGAACGTCACTTTATATTGCCCCTTGTGATAGCAACCTTTATTATGCAGTCTGTCAGTTTTATTTCTTCAACATCACAAATTCGTACAAAGCTTATTTTGCCTTACAATAAAAGTTCTTACATATTTAGGGAGCAATTTTTTATTGCTTTGTGCACTGATGACAACTTAGTTGAAGGATCTTATTCAATCCATAGGTAGATATAGTGGACTCTCATGACATGAAACTGGGTTTAAGGGTTTTGGATACACAAGTAGTATCTCTACTTAGTGCGGATTTTTGGCTAGCAAAAGATAGTGATCAAGCACCACATGTTAGAGGATCTATGACAATATAACTTCTATGTGAATATAAACAAACATAACTCATTACGTTGTCTTCCTTGTCCAATGTCAACTCTTTTGACATAGAATATTTAATGGGGGCTCACAATCATAAAAGATGTCCAAGATAGTATATTTATATGTGAATCCTCTCTTCCTTTATTACTTTCTCATGAATTGCATCAATGACCAATGCTATCTTTGTTAACTTTCAATAAATTTTATCAACTATACTTTTTTTTATGTAAAGTAATTACTCCCTAAGGGATTAGCATATGATCTTTTTCATTCTTTCATTGCTAAGATTGAAACATAAAAGTAAAGAAGCAAAACTCAAACTACTCTTTATTATATAACTCTCAAGCACGATTACATAGATAGATAGGTGTAACATCCCCAGATCTCAACCCTGTCATTAAGCTAATTAATTAGCCATGTCATCATGATCATCCTAAATAAATTGCATTTAGAAAATAATCCAACTTCAAGTTCAAATTTAAAATTCAAATGCAAGTCAAATTATTACTTCTTCAGGTAATTAAACAAAATAGTTCATAATATTGCAAATAATCCCAAAGCAATTATAAAAATAAAACCAACATTATTTAAATTCCCAAATTGACCCTAGCAACCAAAACTGTGGACCAGCACCAATTTATTTGACCTTTTCCATTTCAAAAAATGTTTAAACAATTCCAAACGCTCTGAAACTTTTTGTGCAGGTCCAGAATATTGCCCTGTATTTTTGTGACAAGTTTCACATTCAACAAAATTCATTTGCTCACTCAAATAATTGCAAAACAGTAGCTGTTTGATTTACAGAAAAAGAAAAAGGAAAATGCTAAGGATCTACTGTGCTACTGGGATTCGAGTGCACAGGAGAAGGCCTAGCCCACCAACGCCCCTGTCTTCTACCTCTGTTCACAGAGGGCGCCGTGGGCGCGTGTGCAGCGTCCATGGCCGCAGATGGCCACGCGCCGGGCATCCGCCGCTCCCCGGTGGCCTACAAGGCCTCCCCCGACCCCTCTGCTAACCCTAGCGCTCTCACTCCCCTCGCTCGCCCCTCTCTCCCTCTCTGTCTCGTTCGCACGAGCGCGGTCGCCGACTCGCCGCCATCGATCCCGCGGCCACCATTCAACCCTCGCCATTCCGAGGTGTCCAGGAAGACAGCCGTCGTCGTCCACGTCGGCCCCGCCCTTCGGCTCGAGCCTGGGAGCTCCCTGCCGTCGCCATCGAGCCCTTCTCCGCCTTCGGCCGCCGCACGACCTCGCCGTCGATCTACAGCGCCGCGACCACCCCGGCCTCCCCAAGCTTCTCCTCGACCCCGCTGTGAGCCCCGGTCCTCCCTGACCTCCCCTAGCTCCTCCCTATGCCTGTAGGCATCGATCCGTCGCAGCGCCGCCCGTTGCCGCCGAGGGAGCTCGACGTTGTCGTCGTTCTGGCCACCCCCAGCTCCAGCCGCTTGCGGCACTAGATGCGCGGCAGCACAGTGACGCCGTAGGACCAAACCCCGCGACGAATGGTCACTAGAGACCAATTTCCGGCCACCTCCGCCGCGTCTGGCCTCGTCGCCGGCACGCGCACGCTGTTTAAACCTCGCCTGGGTCACTGACGAGTGGGCGCAAGTCATTAGCTACTTGATTAGCGGCTAACCACAGCGCTAAGCCCACTGACCCCCGGGCCCCACCCTGCTAACTAAAATTAATTAACTAAAATGGATTAGCTACAGTCTATGACATGTGGGCCCTCTCTGTTAAATAAAGGTTTTTATAAAATGTGAGTCACTGACACGTGGGCCCCCCTGTCAGTTTGACCAGGTCAACAATCAACCCAGTTGACTGCTGACTGGACCGTTGACTGGGTCAACTGGGCCCCCTGGCTCCACCTGTCAGCCACTGCTGACTGGTGGCTGACTAGGCAGTTGACCCAGTCAACTGGGCCCACTGTCAGCCTCACAGTACGCTCTGCTGGGTACACTCTCTGTGTACCCATAGCATTTTATTCTTTTATTTCGAAATTAAAATAATTCCAGAAATTCCAGAAAATGATTAAAATTTTGAAAAAACATAGAAAATAAACCGTAGCTCGGATGAAAAAGTTTTCTACATGAAAGTTGATCAGAAAAACGAGACGAACCCGAATATGCCCTCCATGTAGTTGTCACATGCCCACGACACTGCAAACATGGAATCTTCCCCTCCGGTTCATCTGTCTGACAGATGCCTAAAGCCGGGAAAATATTCCCAGATATTTTCCCGCTCGCTCAGTAACGTGTAGCACGGCGATAGGTCACCCCTAGCACATCATATTGCCATGCCATGCATTTGTGTTGCATTTGTTTGCTCTGTATTTATTGTTTCCTCCCCCTCTTCTCTCCGGTAGACCCAAGACCGACGCTGCTCCTAAGTGCGTCTACGTCGTCGACGACCCTTCTTCCCTTTCAGCAAAGCTTCCAGGCAAGCAAAACCCCCGTGAGCATTCCTATATCGCCTATTCCTTCTCTCCCATGCTTGCATTAGAATTTGCTACTGTAATTGATTGCTCCTATTCTGATGCATAGCCTATTGTTGTAACTGCTGTTGATACCTTACCTGCTATCCTAAATGCTTAGTATAGATGGGTTAGTGATCATCAGTGACCCCTCACCCTTGTCCCGGTTGCCCCGCTTTGTGACTGGTGTCCCAATCAATGTGATCGATGTGCAGAGACCGAACACAGCACCGCACACCCTCTTAGTTGTACGACTCTGCAGAGCTACTATCGAGTGCCGAGGATGATACCTCCTACCTCACTCCTGATGATATCTCTGTAGCATAGCTAGTCGGTTGTGGGTTACCGAGGGTGATTCCTCTTTCACCACCTCCGATGATGCCTCTGTCGTGCAACCCCTCAAGTGTGAAACCATCAAGGGTGATTCCTCCAGGTTCACCTTGACGCTTACATCAAGTAGGAATCCAACGAGGGTGATTCCTCGGATTCCTTCTTGATGTTATGGACACACGGATACCCTGTACTTACCTCAGTCCTTTGTTGAAGTCGGGTCGACCCCGAGGGGTACCCGCGAGAGATGTGAAGTCGGGTTGACCGTGAGGGTACCCGCGAGATAATTACGTGGCACGGCCGGGTAGGTAGACCGCCCCAGGAGAGGATTGGGCCTGGCCCTTGCCGTAAGTCCACGAGACAGGGCGATGGGGTCACATGATCGTGGATCTCTGCTCGTTTCCGCGAGCTCCCAATACACTAACAGATTTGGGTATTTGATCTGAGTTGGCCACTGGCCTATACGCACTACCACCACGCGGGATAATGGTTTAATGGGGCCTCGGCACCGTATGTATCAGCCGAAAGCTCTATCAGACGTCCAGTTCAGCATTACGGCACGGTCGGGTCGGCGCCCCAGAGGAGGTGGCCTGGATCGTCCTGCACGCAACGACCCGGAGTGCAAAGAGCGATGGGCCCAAGACCCCTGAGCGCTTAGGATGTAGACCGGCGGGGACCTCTCTGCTGAGCCTAGGTAGGACTATGTCGTGTCGATCAGCCGAGGCCAGGCATGACCGAGAAAAGTGTGTCCGGCCAGAGTTAATCGAGCGTGTTGGGTAACAGTAGTGCACCCCTGCAGGGAAGTTATCTATTCGAATAGCCGTGTCCACGGTAATAGGACGCTCAGTGTAGTATCCCGATCTACTACAACTTGAACTGGATACATGTTACTTTAATTGTAAGCTCCGGGATCGCTTTCTCGCAGGGAATCGAGGAAGGATCTCTAGGCTTTGCTACTACATACTTATTACTTTATGTTATGTTGCTAATCTGCACTCTTCTAATGCTGCAAGACGCTGCAAGATGCTAGTCTTCGATAGGCTAGGATTTCCCCTCTATTCTGGCATTTCTGCAGTCTAGTCCACAGATACAGCCCCTTCATTTGATACCGATGAATACTTAGCATAGATCTGATGTAAGTCTTGCGAGTACTTTGGATGAGTACTCACGGTTGCGTTGCTTCCCCTTTTTTCCCCATACCCGATTGCTGCGACCAGATGATGGAGCCCCGGAGCCAGCTGATCCCGCCGACTAATACTACCCCACCGGTGGAGCTTACTACTACGTGGAGACCAACGACCAGGAGTAGATGGGAGGCTCCCAGGCAGAAGGCCTGCGCCTTTTCGATCAGATGTCGTTGTTTTGCTCTGCCTTCTTAAGGCAGACTTGTTTAACTTTATGTATGTACTCAGATATTATTATTGCTTCCGCTGACTCTTGTGTAACTCGAGCTTATGTATTCGAGCCCTCGAGGCCCCTGGCTTGTAATATACAGCTTGTATTATTTTATTTTGTGTCTAGAGTTGTGTTGTGATATCTTCCCGTGAGTCCCTGGGCTTGATCGTGCACATTTGCGTGTATGATTAGTGCACGCTCGAGCCGGGGGCGTCACAATAGGTCACGAAACGAGCACTCGAAACTAGATCATACTAAAACTTAATTCTTCTAGATCACAAAATAACTAAGGATCGAACTAAGATAGATAATGATGATAAAAAGGTGATGATGAAGCGATACCGGGGCACCTCCCCCAAGCTTGGAACAAGCGAAGGGCGGTGCCCATACCCGTGTACTCAAGTGTCTTTCTTCGGTGATGGTGGTGATGAAGTGGTAGGCTTGTCCTTCATAACACTGATTAGGATGTCCCTTAGGCTATGAATTTCATGGAGTGCATGATGGATCATCTCTGCATTCTTTTGGACCTCAGCCATGATATGCTTATTCTCTAGACCCCAAGCTTTCTTTCCTGCATCACTTTCACTTGGACGAGAGATGTCCCAATTGGATGGTATGTGCATGCGGAGAGTATTTTCAACCCCATAATTGTGAAACAAATTATGAAAATTGTTCCGATGTAACCTGTGCAAGGGTCTCCTAGGAGCAAGCCCTTCTTGTACCTCTTGACTTCCATGGCTTGTGGTGCTCCTCATGGCTTGATGGGGGTTTGGAGTTGTGGAGATGCCGGCAAGTGTACCCCTCTCGGAGGCCGGAGGGTGGACTTCCAGCGAATCACCCTCATCTTCTTCCATGGTGACCTCCTCCTCCTCCTCTCTCTTGAGTTCCATCTGCAGCAACCAAGCGTCGTCTCCCACATTGTTTGAGGAATAGGAAGACATGATGCCTGGTCCCGAAAATCTGACAGAAAACAACACGAAACAAGAATAGAGGAGAAACTTGCGATACGATGGTCAAAACATACGGGAGTATATATAAAGAATTTTTATCTTGGAAAACAAGCATACAGGAGGAAAACGGAGTCGGGAGGGCACACGGGAGGCCCACAAGGCAACCCGGTGCGCCCCAGGGGGGGTCGCACCCTGTTGCCTTGTGACCTCCTCGTGGGTCCCCTCGGTTGTTTCTTATTTTTGAATTTTTTCTAATATTCAAAAACAGACAGAAATAATTTTTATGGAATTTTTGGAGTCGGTTTACTTACCGTATCACATACCTACCCCTTTTCAGGGTTCTAGAGCATTCCAGAAGGACTCTTTTATGTGTTCCTCCGGTGTCATTGTTTGAATAATATTAGTTTCAACATTAATTGGCGTATGAGATATAATGTTCAATTCTTTGTCCATTGACCACCTTTGCATTGGTGCCCTCGGAGTTGTTGATTTTGATAGCTCCGGAGCGATAAACTTCTTCGATGATGTACGGGTGATACGTCTCCAACGTATCTATAATTTTTTATTGTTTCATGCTATTATAGTATCAATCTTGGATGTTTTTATATGCAATTATATATCATTTTTTGGGACTAACCTATTAAACTAGTGCCCAATGCCAGTTGTTGTTTTCTGCTTGTTTTTGGTTTTTAAGGAAATCAGTACCAAACGAAGTCCAAATGCCACGAAACTTTTTGGAGATTTTTTTCTGGACAAAAGAGACCCTGGAGACTTGGAGAGGAGGCCAGAAGGTTCACGAAGCCTCCACAAGGCAACAGGGTGCGGCTCCAGGGGGGCGCGCCCTGATGCCTTGTGGGGCCCTCGTGGCTCCGTTTGACCTAATTCCACTTCTATAAATTCTCAAATATTGGGAAACCAACAAAGAGCCACCCCGAATAACTTTTATGCCGCCGCAAGCCTCTGTTCTTCCACGATCCCATCTGGAGGCCTTTTCCGGTACTCTGCCGGAGGGGGGATCGATTACGGAGGGCTCCTACATCAACCTTGCTGCCCTTTCGATGATGTGTGAGTAGTTTACCACAGACCTACGGGTCCATAGTTAGTAGCTAGATTGTCGGTGTATAAAACGTGGGTATTTTATACCCTGACTTATGCACAGGCAGTGGTAGCAGTCTCGATGGCTAGGGCTTGTCAGAGATCATCAACATCAAGACCAAGCGTCAATGAAGCACTTGAGTAAGTGCTGAAGATACAATCATCACTTGCCGGCAAGGCGCAAGCCGGCAAGGTCAAGGCCCAACAAGCTCCGTGCCAGCAGGCCTCTACCAACTCCTCACCGCTCCACCTCACCAAGCAGCTAGTCGCTAATCCGTGAGGTGTCGAGCGAGCAGGCAGTTTGGTGAGGATTGTCGGGGCACGTGGCAGCATGCTGGATGGAGGATTACCTTTGATGACACCCATCCAGAAGGCGTGTCAAGATAATAAGAGGTAGATGGGCGAGCGGTGCAGGAACCTTGCCGGGGCTCCTCCTCCACACGACACCTAACGGCGCAATAAATGCATTTGTCCTAATCCGGTAGAGTTGGGTATGATAGCAATGCTGGCTATCTAATCAACATGTAATGACTGTTTTGCCACTGTGGTTACCCCTTGAGCTATAAAAGGAGGGCCAGGGCAACCTTTACAAGGGTCGACACTTTTCTCATTCTGCATGCGTAGCTGCTCTTCCCACACCTTGCCGGCAAGAAGCGCACCTTGTACTTGAGCTCAAACACATCCAATACACAAAGCAGGAGTAGGGTTTTACACCTCACGATGGCTCGAACCTGGGTAAAATCCTTTGCATTCATTGTTGATTCTGCTCTTTGTGCTTGCGCATTCCCCTAGTCGAACCGCAAAGGGGCTAGATGGCCCAATAGATGGTCGTACGCACGACATCTTTGGCGTGCCAGGTAGGGGGATCGCTTGCGTGAACCTGAATCAACAGTTTGCACGTCAACTTCGTCTTCATCATCTTCGATGGCACCCAAGAAGAAGGGCACATCCGCAGCAGCTCCATCGACTTCCAAGCTTCCGTCGCAGACGCCCACAGGCGGCGCAGATGACCCCACTGGCGCAGGTGGCGCAGGATGCGCAACCGGCGCGGGCGGTGCGCAAGGAGTCACCGACGCTGGTGGCGCAGGCGGTGTAGCCAGCACCGGTGGAGCAGGTGGAGCGCACAACACCAACCAGCAGCTTCCTCGCCAGTCCGGTGATCGAAGCCACAACGGTGCAGGCGGTGCGGATGGCCAACTCATGCCTCCTCGACGCACCGGCGAACGAAGCCACCGGAGCAACACCATCCGGACCGGCGCAAGCCAAGACCTAGCCGACGTGGTGTCTAAGGACACCGCTTCAGGAAGCACACTGCGACCGTCGCAAGATGGGCGCGACGCGAATCTGAACGGCGACGTCCGCATGGCGAGACACCTGTTGATCAGCCACAAGATCTTTAGGTACCACCTCCACCACGTCAGCCCGCTGCTGGGCATGAGCCACGGCAGCAAGATCATGGTGGTGCTCCTGCTGGTTCTGCCAGGAGTCGAGCGACATCTCGTTCTTTGCTCCCAGCCATGCCAGCGACAGCAGCAGAGGCCATGGCGCGAGCACAGATGCTGCTGAATTTCCCTCCAGCTGCTGACAAAATGGATGAGTGGAGGGCCACCATCCAGAGCCTCATCGGGTTTGCCGAAGCCAACAGCTCGCAGCAGGCGGGACCTTCATGGCGTCCAGTGACAGCACCAACCGATGGCCGCAGCAGAGGAGCAGCGCAAACGATGCAGTCACCCCCACAGCAACAACATCGGCAGCCGTGGCAAACTCACCGGTCCGTTGAGCCCGATGAGATGTCGATGGCTTCTTCGGATCCACGAGCGCGGCAAGATCAGCGTCAAGTACTGCAAGATAGGCGAGCGGAAGATGCTCGCACCACCATTGAACGGCATCGGGAGGCGTGCCGTCAATCCGACGTGTGCAACGGCCCAGTCGTTGATGAGCCTGCGCCTGGGGTTGGCCGGTATCTACCTTATGAGGTTGGGTGCCCAGCCTTCACTCGTGAGCTGCGGCAAGTTCGCTAGCCGTCAACCTGGGCCTTCAAGCCAGAATTGCCGGAGAAGTAAGATGGCAAGCTTAACCCGGCAGAATTCTTGGGCATCTATACGATCGCCGTGCAAGCTGCCGGGGGAAGAGATGAAAAGATTCTCGCCAACTATTTTCCATTGGTGCTCAAACCCAATGTGAGATCTTGGTTGATGAACTTGCCAGAGGATTCCATTTCTTCATGGTTTGATCTGTGCAACGAGTTCATTGGTGCCTTTACCGGAGGCCACAAGGCTCCTGGTCAGCCCAGTGACTTGCAAGAGATCCCACAAAGAGACGGCGAGTCCCTGCGGAAATATATTCAGAGATTCAGCCATGTACACCGCAACATTCCTGACGTACACCCCGCAGCTGTGATTGATGCCTTTCATACAAATGTGCGCAATCAAAAAATGCGGGAGAAGTTGAATATCAGACTGCCAAAAACCGTCAATGAGTTGTATACATTGGCGGATAAATGTGCGCGGATTGAAGAAGGGAGAAGGCTCCCTGGGGAGGATGCTGGCGCTGAAGTTGACTCAGAGGACGACAAAGCCGCCACCCCAAAGAAAAAGGGCCGAAAGCGCAATAGGAAGCGCAAGGGCAAGACTGTTATGGCTGTTGAGGGCTCCGGCAATTCTAACGCCGCCAAGAAAGCCAAAACGGAAGGCTCCGACAAGGAAGCTGCTGCATGCGCTGATTGTCAGGAAGCTGCGGCTGGCGAGAAGACCGGCAAGTCTGATGGGCCATACTGCAAGATTCACCTCACCAAAGGCCACAATCTTCAAGAATGCCGGCAGGTTGAACAACTTGCCGAGAAACAAAAGGCTGAGTATGAAAAGCGCGATAAGGAGAAGGGCCAAGACGGTGCTGGCGAATCTGTCAAGAGGGGTCGTGGTGGCCGAGGAGGTCGCCGCGGCAAGGCTAAACAGCAGAAAGAGAAACCTGCTCGAGGCCGAGACAATAAAGAGGAAGATGATGATGAGGATGATGACGAGGATGAAGATGAATCCAGCGAATGAGAATTCCAGAAAGCAACCGAAGTCAGGTGCATTGACGGGGGTGCATCTTTGCGCTCCTCTCACCGCCAACTCAAGAAGTGGGTGCGTGAGGTTAATGTGGCAGAACCGGCAGTGAATGCTCAAAAGCCACTCAGGTGGTCCCACATGCCCATCATTTTTGATGCGGAGGATCACCCTGATCGCACAACTGCGGTCGGGTGCTTGCCGTTGTTGGTCTCACCAACGATACGCAACCTTCAAGTCACGAAAATGTTGGTTGACGGTGGAGCCGGCCTGAATTTGATTTCACGAGAAGTCATCAAGAGGTTACAAATTCCCGACAAAGATCTCCAACAGACAGGCACGTTTCAGGGGATCAATCTAGGAAGGAGCCAACCCAAGGGGAAGATCACTCTGCCGGTGACATTTGGCGGGGAATTGAACTACAGAACAGAGAAGATTTTGTTTGATGTGGTTAAGATTCCTCTACCTTGCAATGGAATTCTTGGTCGCCCGGCTTTGGCAAAGTTCATGGCAGCATCCCATTATGTTTACAACACTCTCAAAATGCCAGGGCCGATGGGAGTCATCACCATTAACTCCGACAAGAAAGATGCAGTGATTTGCGTCGACAAGCTTTATAGAGAAGCAGTCGCAGCGTCCACCGCCAAGGCACCCGCTCCCGCCAACAAGAAGAAGAGCAAGAAAATCGGCAAGGCCTCTGACAAGTCTTCCGGGAAGCGCACCTCTTCGGAGTGCTACGCACCTGTTGATGATGTGCCGGAGAGTTCTACTGCCAAGAAGTCCAAGGCTACTCCACCAGCAACCAAGAAGGTGCCGGCAAAGGAGGACGGCACAGGCGGCACCTTCATGGTTAGTGCCTCTCTTGACAGCAAATAGGAAAGTGCGCTCGTTGCCTTCCTGTAGGCGAATGTCGATGTGTTTGCATGGCAACCAATAGACATCCCCGGTGTTCCCAGGGAGGTAATTGAGCACCACCTTGCTGTCTGTCCCCATGATCGGTCCGTCAAGCAAAAGGTCAGGAAGCAGGCTTTGGAGCGGCAACAATTTATTGCCGAAGAAATAAAAAAGTTACAAGCAGCAAGCTTAGTTAGAGGTGTACTACATCCAACATGGTTGGCAAATCCAGTTTTAGTACGAAAAGCAAATGGAAAGTGGAAACTTTGTATTGACTACACAGATATCAACAAAGCATGTCCAAAGGATCATTTCCCTTTGCCGCGTATTGATCAAATTGTTGACTCTACTGCCGGCTGTGATTTACTCTCCTTTCTTGATGCATACTCTGGTTACCATCAGATTTTCATGGCCAAGGAGGATGAGGAGAAAACCGCAGTTATTACTCCATGTGGTACATATTGCTTCGTGCGTATGCCTTTCGGACTAAAAAGTGCTGGTTCAACATTTGCAAGAGCAGTCCAAATTGGTTTTGAGCCTTAGCTACACAGGAATGTGGAAGCATATATGGATGATATAGTGGTCAAAACCAAGGACAAATCAACCCTCATGCAGGACTTAGAAGAGACATTTGCAAACTTGCGCAGAATAAATTTGAAGCTCAATCCCGAGAAGTGTGTGTTTGGCGTTCCATCCGGCAAACTTCTCGGGTTCTTTGTATCTCAGCATGGAATTGAAGCCAATCCCGACAAGATCAAAGCTATTGAGCAAATCGAAGCACCAAAGCGCGTCAAGGATGTGCGACATCTTGCCGGCTGTATTGTTGCATTAAGCAGGTTCATCTCCAAATCTGCTGAGCGCGCCTTGCCGTTTTTAATTTTTTTGAAAAAGGCAGGTCCTATGAAATGGACTCCGGAAGCGAAGGCCGCGCTGCAAGATTTGAAGAGGTACCTCTCCTCTCCACCAACACTAGTTGCACCTAGACCACAAGAGCCATTGCTGCTATACTTAGCGGTGACAAATCAAGTGGTCAGTGCTGCATTAGTGGCAGAGAGAGAAGCAGACAATGAGGAAGCAGCAGTAGCAAGCCCGTCAAGCGACAAACCAGAATCTTCTTCGGCAGAGTCTGGTGCCGACAAGTCAGAATCAGCGCAAGCAAATGCAGCAAGCCAACAAGTAGTGCCGAAGAAGAAAATGGTGTAGCGCCCAGTTTATTTTGTTAGTTCCCTCTTGCAGGGGGCTAGGTCAAGGTACTCTGGTGTGCAGAAGCTGCTTTTCGGCCTTCTCATGGCCTCGACAAAGCTGCGCCATTACTTCCAAGCACATGAGATTACCGTCGTCACCCGCTTTCTGTTATAGCGCATTTTGAGGAATCCAGATGCAACCGGCAGGATAGTGGAGTGGGCGTTGGAGCTGTCAAGTTTTGCACTTAAATTTGAGAGCACTTCAACTATTCAAAGCAGAGCTTTGGCGGAATTCATTGCCGAATGGACGCCGATGCAAGATGAAGAAATTCAAAAAAAAGCTCTCCCCGTCAACGAAGCAACCAAGTGGATTATGTACTTTGACAATGCTTTCTCGCTGCAAGGCACCGGTGCCAAAGTGCTGCTTGTCGCACCCACCGGAGAGCACCTCAAGTATGTGATACAAATGCACTTTCCCAGGGAGAAAGCTACGAACAACACTGCTGAGTACGAAGGGCTCCTTGCCGGTCTCAGGATTGCAGTGGACCTTGGAATCTGAAAGTTGATCATCCGTGGCGACTCGCAGCTTGTTTGAAGCAAGTTAACAAAGATTATCAGAGCCCATTGATGGAAGCTTATGTGGAAGAAGTGAGGAAATTGGAAGAACACTTTGATGGATTGCAAACAGAGCACATTCCTCGTGCGGAAAACAGCATTGCTGATCATTTATCAAAGTGTGCCGCTCAAAAGCTACCTGTGGAACCGGGAACTTTTGTGATCCATTTGACTCAACCATCAGTCACTCCATCAATGCAAGCAAACAAAAGAAGAAAGTTGAACATCGGTAAGTACTTCCCAGCAGAGCTTCCAGAAGCCGACGGCAAAGAAGTTGCCAGTAACAACGCGCCTGCCGGTGAGCAGCGGCCTCGCACAGAACCTCAGGTTCTTGCCGTCGAGGCAAGCGCTCCCACGGCTGAAGAGATGCCTTTAGTCCTTGTCGTCGAGCCACAGGCTCCGGCATGGGCACATCAAATCGTCCATTTCCTTCAAACATGGGAACTTCTCCATGATCAAGAAGAAGCTGAAAAAGTAGCCCGACAGTCAAGTATGTATCAGTTTGTTGACAGCATTCTGCACAGAAAAAGGTCGAATGGGGTGAAATTGAGGTGCATCTGCCGGGAAGATGGACTGAAGCTGTTAGCCGAAATACACGGAGGCATATGTGGCTCTCACATAGGATCAAGAGCTCTTGTCGGCAAAGCTTTCCAGCAAGGCTTCTATTGGCCCACTACCCTCCAGGATGCGACTGAGCTAGTAACCAAGTGTGAAGCATGCCAGTTTCATTCAAAGAATATCCATCAGCCAGCACAAGTGCTTCAAACGATTCCACTCTCCTGGCCCTTCTCGGTCTGGGGGCTCAATATCTTGGGCCCTTTTCCCCGTGCTACCGGGGGCTTTGAGTTCTTGTACGTTGCAATCGACAAGTTCACAAAGTGGCCAAAGGTAGAGCCAGTGAGGATGGTGACAGCACAGTCAGCCATCAAGTTCTTTAAAGGATTAGTTTGTCGTTTTGGTGTTCCTAACAGAATCATCACAGACAATGGCACACGGTTCACGAGCCGCGCCTTCATGCAGTACATCCAAGACCTTGGAAGCAAGATCTACTTTGCATCCGTTGCTCACCCGAGAAGCAATGGCCAAGCAGAAAGGGCAAATGCTGAAGTGCTGCGAGGCCTCAAGACAAGAACTTTTGACAAGCTGCACAAGTGCAGAAGGCGCTGGATTGATGAGTTGCCAGCGGTTCTTTGGTCACTCAGGACAACACCAAATTGAGCTACCGACCAAACACCCTTCTCCCTGGTCTATGGTGCAAAGGCGGTGCTCCCCATGGAACTCATATACTGGTCACCTCGAGTGCTTGCTTACGAAGAAGCACAGCAAGAGCAGTTGCGGCAAGATGTCACCAGGCTCCTCGAGGAAGATCATCTTCGGGCTGCTGTGCGAGCTGCACGCTACCAGCAAGCTTTGTGCCGCTATCATAGCCGCAAAGTCCATGCTCGAAGCCTTGAGGAAGGTGACCTTGCTCTTCGGCGTGTCCAATCCGCCAAGGGATCCAACAAGTTGACGCCGAAGTGGGAAGGCCCTTATCGGGTAGTGCGAGTCACCAGACCTGGCGCAGTCCGTTTGGAGACCGAAGATGGCATCCCAGTGCAAAACTCATCGAACATTGAGCATCTTCGCAAGTTCTATCCAGAAGGCGCAGTTGCCCCCCCCCCCCCGGCAACACCTTTTGTACAAGCCTTGTCGGCAGACATGTAACCCTATGTACAAAGCCAGGCGCAGACCAAGTGCATAAGTGAAATAAAGCTAAGTGTTTCGCAACTCTTTGTTAAAATACATTTTTGCTTGTGTATGATTACATCTGATGTTGTGTTATACATTGCCTTGTATGAAATGATTAATGAGCCATCGAGGCATCCACCCACTTCTTTCTCTTCTTTCTTTTTCTTAAAAGGACAGAAGGTTCCCTCGCGTGCAAGTTTCCCGGGGGGGGTGATGGTGTGGATACCACCAAATGACGTTCAAGTGATCATTTTGTAACAAGAAGCACGACAAAGAAAAGAGCTAAGTTGAAAAACTTTAATTCTTTGTTGTAGTTGCAATCTTCCTTGAACGATTTTTGTCTCTGTGTGAGAAACCTGCACGCTACGGAACCTTGCCATGACCAATCGCGCTCTTACTTTGTTTTGAGTCCGCTCAACAACTTGAGCAGCTGCGTTGGAACCGACAAAGGTAAAACTTGCCGGCAGCGGCACTTCCGGCAGGCTGCTAAGGATCCGTCCTCAAGCGCTCGCAGCAAGAGTGTGCGCACCGGCAAGCATCCGGCAGGCATAGGGTATACAATTCATACAAAGGCAAGATAAGACAAGGAAAATAGCGTACATTCATTCAAAACAACTTAAGTTGCATTACATCACAAGCACAGTGCAGATCTAACTTAAGATTAAATGTATCTTTTAGATGATAGCACTGGCGACAAATACAATGACAAGGCTAGTTCTGGAGATCGCCTTCGTGCCGGGGAACAAGAAGAACCTTGTCGGCCAGTGGAGCAACAATTTTGTCGATGGCCGTGATATCAGTATTCTTCGGCAGAGTTCTGAATATCCCTGAGAGATCAACATCAGGATTCCGGTAGGCGACCTTGATGAGCACCTTGTAAAGGACGTCGCGGCCAAACTTGCGGGATTCATCAGCAAATGAAGCGGACCTGTCTTCATGATAAGTTTTCAGAGCATCAATGAGGCCTTCGAAGAACTTGGTCAGTCTGGCGCTGGTGGTCTCCTTATCATTGACAGTGTAGCTCCAGCTTCTCATATCCATGACGGCAAGCTGTCTGGTTATGCCTTCCGCAATGTTGACAAGCCTGTTGGTCCAAAGGGAGAGCACCTCTCGCAGCTCCGTGAATTTGTTCTCGGCATCTTCCCGGGAGGTCTCTTCGGCGTCAAGATTACCTCCCTTTCTGTGGCAGATTCAAGATCCTTCTCTAGAGTGATAAGCTTGGATTTTAGATCCTCCATTGCCTTGCCGGTTGTGTCAAGATCTTGGTTCTTACATGCTAGCTGCGTCTGTAGCTCCCCTAGGGTTTGAGCTGCCTTCTGCGCTTCACCTTTGAGAGCCTCGATCTCTCTACTGTTGGCGGCAAGATCTTCCTTCAACTTGTTTACCTGGGAATCCAAATCTGCCTTGGCAGTGGCAACAGCAGCAGCAGCATTGTCAGTAGCTTCCTTGAGCTTGGCGGCACTCTCTTGAGCTTGGATTTCGATGGATTCTTTGTGGTTCTTCTCCAGCTCTTGGGTCCTTTGCTCAAGGAGCTTTTCAATCTCTTCATCCTTGCCGTGAAGTTTGGCGGCAAGGGCCTCTTCTTACGCGGCAAGATTCCTTTCTCGGGCATTGAGCTATGCCTCGTGCTCTGTCAGCTTGCCGTCCAAATCTGCCTGGGCGACGGCAAGTTTTTCCTCCTGCCTCCTCAGATTGTGGGATTGACTATTGTACCATGCCCGGAGTTCCTCCGCCTTACCTTTTAGCTTCTCTTCGGCCAACTCCAAAGCTTTGTGCTCTTCTTGGAATTTGTCCCAACGTTTACTGTAGCAATCTTGCACATCCTTGAAACCAGCGGCCATGGTTTCTAAGAAGGCAAGGTCTACTGTGCTATCAGTAGCGTTGTCGGCGTCAGTGGTGTTTTGGGCAAAAGGAGCTAAGATCTGGGCAATCTCATCGTCAAAATTTGGCCCTCCAGTGCTTGATGAACTGGGGGCTTCAGGTCCTTGCTGGGGAGCGGCGAGCGTCAAGACATCCGCCAAGATTTGAGTGGTTGGTGCGGCAGGTTGAGTTTCAGGGTTTGGCTTCTCGGCACCAACCAGCACCATCTCCGTGCTTGTCTGGATGGGGGCAGACGTGTTTTCGGGAGACTTTCCTAGCTCTCCGGTAACTTCCCTTGCCTCCTCGGCAGCAGATTTGGCGGCCTCTTCAGGAGAGATCTTGGCGGCCTCATCAGCAACACTTTTTGCAATATCTGCCATGTCTACGAGAATTTCCCTTTCTTTGGGAGAAGCTAGATCTGCAGGATGAAACAGAAGTATGGAGCAAAAAGTGATTCAGTTTACAAGTCAAGTTCAAGGAAAAAAAATTGGGTAATGTTTAAAGACAAGTGGATTACCTGCTGATGCTCATTGAGAAAGGGTATTTCCTTCCCCAGCAACCTCGGTTGCCGCCACACGGTCATCGGTAGTCTCGCTTGCCAGGACAGTTTCCGTGCGGGCGGGCTCATCAACGGAGGCCCATGTCGGAGAAGCGCTCTCCGGGACGATAGTTGAAGGAGGAGCCATGACAGGATCCGCCTCTTGGCGCTCTTCCTCTTGGCGGCCTTCTCCTATCTCCTTGTTGGGCTCAGGAGGAGGAACTTCAGTGCCGGCGCCCGCGAGCGGGAACTGCACCACAACCTCACGCAGGGGGCTGGGCTGGGGGATGACGACGATGGTATCAGTACATGTGACCCCCTGCCCAGCACTTGCCATGGGTTCGTGCTTCGTTGCACCTCTCGTTCGTTTCACCCTGTGCACAAGTGGTTATGTATCCCTGCGAAGACAAAGGAAGTCAAGTCAAATGATTGTCGAGACAAAATCAAGATTGGATGAAGATAAAATGATTATGCTTACTCTTCGTCTTCGGACTCGCTGAGGATGGAGAGGACGTATCTCACTGGCGGAGGTGACTCCCTGGCCCTCTTGATTGCCGGTGGAGGTGAAGATGCCTGTTGAGAAGACCCAACTGCACCGGCAACTCCTTGCAGGGGAGGTGGACATTGAGCTCGAGGACGCCAAGTTGATTGCCGGCGCACTTCTTGCCGTTGGCCAGTCCTGGTGGTCATCTTCTTCACGATGGGGCCAGCCCCTAATGAGGAAGGTTGCACTGCCTCTTGGATAGACACTTTCTGAAGAACGCGCGCTTTCTTCTTTGGGCCTTGAGGATCTCCTTCTTCTTTAGTTTCGCCGGCAACCTCTTCCCCGGCAGGCTTTTCATGGTGCTCTTCGGCAACCTCTTCATCGGGGGTCTCTTCCTCCTCCTCAGTTGTCGTGGCCCGAGAACCACTAGCCTTGCCGGCCTTCAAGGCCTCTTCGGCTCTATAGGAGATATACGCTAAGTCTTCGTCTCTGGTGGCTTGGATGAGGTCCTTCTCCTCTCGAGTAGGCCTCTCCGTCAGGTTGGAAGCCCAAGTCATTTCATCTTCGAGTGAGGGTAGCTCCCAGTCAGCTTTGACTCCTCGAGCATTGCATGCTGGCATCATCGCCAAGATGGAATACTTGGCGGAATTAATGTGTAGTGGCACGACTTTGTCCGGCAGGCGGAACTTGTCGAAGACCCTGAAGAGCTGATGGCAGAGACTGATGTGCTGCATAACCGTCAAGTTGTTGGCCAGCCCTGGGTATATCCGCATGATATCCCCAGCGTTCTTGTACTCCCAAGTGTACCTTTGCCTCTTCTGCAGCGGCGCAATGCGTCGCCGGAGGAAATCTGCTCCTACCATCTCAATGGTTAGCCCGACAGACTGGAGGCGAGCAATTCGGTTCAGTGCCAGCCCAAGCTTCATGTCGCTGGCGCCAAGATCACTCCAATTCTTGCCACGGTCAATCTTCTCTGTGCGCGGCAAGCAGAAGTTGTGGAAGTCCTTCTCCTTGATCTAGCACCATTCTGCCCGCCATTCCTCCCATTTCAGATGCAGCAGCCCGGCAAGATACTTTCCCTTAGATTTGGCCCGGGGAATCCAAGTCACGCTACCGGAAAGTGCATCACCTTCGATGCGGGGAATGAAGAAATGGCGGAAGAGGTCGACATTGGGGACGACTCCGACAAAATTTTCGCACATATGGGCAAAGACTGCCATGCAGGTCATTGCATTTGGAGAAAAATCCAGCAGTCAGAACCCGAAGGTGTACATCAGCTCAGTGAAAAAATCTGAATATGGGGGGACCAGGCCACAGTAGAAGTACGCGCAGAAGAACGGGTATGCTTCTCCGGCGACCTTGGTATCAGCAGGGAGCACTACTGGCGCCTTATGGTCCTGAGTGTCCCTTCCCCACATGTAAGCATACCTGGAAATCAATGTGTTCTTGTCCAAAGCCGGCGGTGAGAAAACCGCGTTCTCCCTCCGCCGGTGCTCCAAGTCCGCCTTCTGCTTCTCTGCTTTGGGGTCGACGGGCTTGGCGGGCTTCTTCCCCTCTGTATCAGCCTTCTTGGGCGCCATGGGGGCTCGAGAGGAAAGATTCGAGGTGGAAGAGGCGCGAGTCAGTGGCAGCAGCGACGGCAGGAACTGCTTTGGCGAGTGGAGGAAGAAGATGCAGCGAAGGGCGATGTGAATGAGCAGCGCCTCCTCGCAGTTACCTTTTTATGGGGAAGGCGCGAGGAGGCTAGCTCTTTACTGTCCAACGTGGCAATGCTTTTGCAGGCGCACTACCACAAATCATCGCTCCAGTCCACCACTCCTGCAACCCACGTGCATGTGTGGCCCAGGCCCGGGGGCTTGTGGCCCAGGCCCGGGGGCTCCTGTCGGTGTATAAAATGTGGGTATTTTATACCCTGATTTATGCACAGGCGGTGGTAGCAGTCTCGATGGCCAGGGCTTGCCGGAGATCATCAACATCAAGACCAAGCGTCAATGAAGCACTTGACTAAGTGCTACAGATACAATCATCACTTGCCGACAAGGCGTGAGCCGGCAAGGTCAAGGCCCAGCAAGCTCCGTGCCAGCAGGTCTCTACCAACTCCTCACCGCTCCACCTCACCAAGCAGCTAGTCGCTAATACGTGAGGTGTCGAGCGAGCAGGCAGTTTGGTGAGAATTGTCGGGGCACGTGGCAGCATGCTGGATGGAGGATTACCTTTGATGACACCCATCCAGAAGGTGTGTCAAGATAATAGGAGGTAGATGGGCGAGCGGTGCAGGAACCTTGCTGGGGCTCCTCCTCCACACGACACCTAACGGCGCAATAAATGCGTTTGTCCTAATCCGGCAGAGTTAGGTATGATAGCACTGTTGGCTATCTAATCAACATGTAATGACTGTTTTTCCACTGTGGTTACCCCTTGAGCTATAAAAGGAGGTCCAGGGCAACCTTTACAAGGGTTGACACTTTGCTCATTCTGCATGCGTAGCTGCTCTTCCCGTACCTTGCCGGCAAGAAGCGCACCTTGTACTTGAGCTCAAACACATCCAATACACAAAGCAGGAGTAGGGTTTTACACCTCACGGTGGCCCAAACCTGGGTAAAATCCTTTGCGTTCATTGTTGATTCTGCTCTTTGTGCTTGCACATTCCCCTAGTCGAACCGCAAAGGGGCTAGATGGCCCCATAGATGGTCGTACGCACAACATAGATGGCTTCTTCTCTCTCTTTGATCTTCAATACCATGTTCTCCTCGATGTTCTTGGAGTTCTATCCGATGTAATCTTCTTTTGCGGTGTGTTTGTTGGGATCCGATGAATTGTGAGTTTATGATCAGATTATTCATGAGAAATATTTGAGTCTTCTCTGAACTCTTTTATGCATGATTATTATAGCTTTGTATTTCTCTCCGATCTATCGATTTGGTTTGGCCTACTAGATTGATTTATCTTGCAATGGGAGAGGTGCTTTGTGATGGGTTCAATCTTGCGGTGCTCAATCCCAGTGACAGAAGGGGACATGCCACGTATTTGTGTTGTTGCCATTAAGGATAAAAAGATGGGGTTTAATCATATTGCTTGAGTTTACTTTGTCTGCATCATGTCATCTTGCTTAAGGCGTTACTCTGTTTCATACTTAATATCCTAGATGCATGCTGGATAGCGGTCGATGGGTGGAGTAATAGTAGTAGATGCAGGCAGGAGTCGGTCTACTTGTCTCAGACGTGATGCATATATACATGATCATTGCCATGAATCCGTCATAATTATTTGCTTTTCTATCAATTGCCCAATAGTAATTTGATTACCCACTGTATGCTATGTGTTCGAGAGAGAAGCCTCTAGTGAAAACTATGGCCCCCGGGTCTACTTTATCATATATATAAAAAATAAAAATACCTTGCTGCAATTTATTTACTTTTATTTTATTTAGTATTTTAGTTTATCTACCCATCACTATCAGAATTAATCCTTGCAAATAACCGCTAAGAGGATTGACAACCCTCTTATTTGCGTTGGGTGCAAGTGTTTGCTTTTGTGTGTGCAGGTGCGCTTAACGGAATTTTGCTTGGTTCTCCTACTGGATTGATAACCTTGGTTCTTAACTGAGGGAAATACTTATCTCTACTATACTGCATCATCCTCTCCTCTCCGGGGAAATACCAACGCAGTCTACAAGTAGCAGGAAGAATTTCTGGCGCCGTTGCCGGGGAGACATCATCAAAATTACCAAGTACCTTCACACAAAATATCATCCACTTGCATTTAATTATTTGCCTTTTTATTTTCATTTGCCTCTCATTTTCATCTCCCCCACTTCTAAAACAAAATTTACAAAAACACAAAAATATTTTATTTGCTTGTTTGCTTGTTTGTTTGCTGGTATTGCCATGTGCTTCCTATTTGCTTGCATCTTTGCTTGCTAAAAAACTATTGATATGGATCCTCATCCACTTGCTAATCTTTTCAAAAAATCCAATTATGATGAACAAATTGCTAGTGAGTTGAGTGCACTAGATTATCTTTATGAAGTTTTGCTTGAAAATCGTGAATCTGAAAATTGTTATGAAGAAATTTATAAAGTGATTCATGATAGCTCCTTGAATGAAAAGCATGATTGCAATGATTTTATTATAAATTCTATTAATGTCAATTGTTTTAATAACATGCAGAACTACAAGCTTGGGGTTGATAATTTTGTTATGTCCACTACTTATTGCAATGATCATGATTGGGGTGATAATGCTTCTTATGATCTTGAAAATATATTTAAGCCTCAAGATGAATATGTTATTGATAATAATGTTTGAAATAATATTGAAAGCAGGTTTGTAAGAGTGTTAAATTTAGGTAATAATGATCCCACTACTTTGGAGAATTATCAATCTTATGAATTTTATGATAAAAGAGGGTTTGGAGAGGTCATGACTTTGGTTGATGTTAATCCCACTATCTTGGAAGATTATAAAACTTTTATGCATGTGGATCATGAAGATAAAATTTTATATGATAGCTATATTGTTGAATTTTATTATGATCCTACATGTAATTATTATGAGAGAGGAAAATATGGTTGTAGAAATTTTCATGTCACTAAATTACCTCTAGTTGTGTTGAGATTGTCAATGTTTTATTCTTCTTCCTTGCATATGCTAGATATTTCTTGTCTTGATAATTTGTTTGCTTATAAAATCCCTATGCATAGGAAGTATGTTAGACTTAAATGTGTTTTTCACAAGTTTTATCATGCTCTCTTCGTGCTTCAATTCTTGTTTTTC
The DNA here is from genome assembly GCA_039707655.1 of Elymus sibiricus. Taxonomy (NCBI): domain Eukaryota; kingdom Viridiplantae; phylum Streptophyta; class Magnoliopsida; order Poales; family Poaceae; genus Elymus; species Elymus sibiricus. The sequence continues at coordinate 113,193,086 of CM077670.1, forward strand.
ATGAGAGCATCATTGAAATCTCAAGCCTATCTTAATGGCTATAAAGAAAGAGCTTGTTGGGAGGCAACCCAATGAATAAAATAACTTTTTGTTTTAACTTCTGTTTTTGCGTGTTTGCACAATTATAGCCTCTAATATGATTGTGTTTTTATCTTTTAATTAGTGTTCGTGCCAAGTAATGCCTTTGGGGTGATTTGGATGATAGTATAATTGATGCTGTTTCAAAACAGAAACTTTTGCGTCCAGTGATAGAATTTTAATTTTTTGCTGGGACATCAGAACCTTCTGAATTTTTTACAAAATATTGATATATGAATTTCCCACGTTGTCCTAATTTTTCAGAATTTTTGGATTACATAAGTATGACGTTAATTCAGATATTTACAGACTATTTTGTTTTAGACAGATTCTGTTTTTGTTGCATAGTTTGCTTATTTTGATGAATCTATGGATCGTATCGGGGGGTATGAGTCATGGAGAAGTTGGAGTACAGTAGCATTATGCCAATATTATATATGAATCAATTTACAACAGTACCTAAAGTTTAATGTTTGTTTGTTATACTAACGGATCTCACGGGGTTTCTGTTGAGTTTTGTGTGCTGAAGTTTTCAAGTTTTGGGTGAGACCACGATGGATAAAGGAATAAGGAGTGGCAAGAGCCTAAGCTTGGGGATGCCAGAGGCACCCCAAGGTAATATTAAAGGAAGACTCAAGCGTCTAAGCTTGGGGATTCCTCGAAAGGCATCCCCTCTTTCGTCTACAATCTATCGGTAACTCACTTGGAGCTATATTTTTATTCATCACGTGATATGTGTTTTACTTGGAGCGTCTTGTGATATAGTTTGTTTGCTTTTTAGTTTGTCACAGTCATCTTTGCTGAACACACCTTTTTGAGAGGGACACACATTATTCGTGATTTGTTAGAATACTCTATGTGCTTCACTTATATCTTTTGAGCTAGGCAGTTGCTCTAGTGCTTCACTTATATCTTTTAGAGCAAGGCGGTGGTTATATTTTAAAGAAATAGTTGCACTCTCATGCTTCACTTATATCATTTTGAGAGTCTAATGAATAGCAATGGTAATATGCACGGGTTATGAATTTGGTCCTGATATGATAGGTATTCAAGAGGGATATAATAAAAACTTTCATGTAGATCACTGAATATGATGAGTTTGATTCCTTGCAACAGTTTTGCGATATTAAGATGGTAATATGTGGGAGGTGCGAGTAGATAATTATGGTTTAGTAAGAATATTGGTGTTAAGGTTTGTGATTCCCGAAGCATGCACGTATGATCTGTCGTTATGCTAAGAAGTTGGAGCATGATTTATTCTTGATTGTCTACCTTATGAGTGGCGGTCGGGGAAGAGCGATGGTCTTTTCTTACCAATATATCCCCCTAGGGGCATGCGTAGTAATACTTTGCTTCGAGGGCTAATAAACTTTCACAATAAGTATATGAGTTCTTTATGACTAATGTGAGTCCATGGATTATACGCACTCTCACCTTTCCGCAATTTGCTAGCCTCTTCGGTGCCGTGCATTGCCCTTTCTCACATCGAGAGTTGGTGCAAACTTCGCCGGTGCATCCAAACCCCGTGATATGATAGGCTCTATCACACATAAGCCTCCTTATATCTTCCTCAAAATAGCCACCATACGTACCTATCATGGCATTTCCATAGCCATTCCGAGATATATTGCCATGCAACTTCCACCGTTTCATTTTTATGACACACATCATCATTGTCATATTGCTTTGCATGATCATATAGCTGACATAGTATTTGTGGCTCAGCCACCGTTCATCATTTTTATACATGCTACGCTAGTATCATTGCACATCCTGGTACACTACCAGAGGCATTCATATTGAGTCATATTTTTGTTCGAGTATTGAGTTGTAAGTAAATAAAAGTGTGATGATCATCATTATTAGAGCATTGTCCCAGTGAAGAAAGAATGGTGGAGACTAGTGAGTCCTCGAAAAAGTGGGGATGAGGTCCATGAGACTGTTCTAAAAAAATGAGGCCAAAAAGAGCCCACAAAAAAATGAGAGAAAAATAGAGAAGGGGCAATGTTACTATCCTTTTTCCACACTTGTGCTTCAAAGTAGCACCATGTTTTTCATATAGAGAGTCTCCTGTTTAGACACTTTCATATACTAGTGGGAGTTTTTCATTATAGAACTTGGCTTGTATATTCCGATGACGGGCTTCCTCAAATGCCCGAGGTCTTCATGAGCAAGCAAGTTGGATGCACACCCACTTAGTTTTCATGTTGACCTTTCATACACTTATAGCTCGTAGTGCATCCGTTGCATGGCAATCCCTACTCCTCGCATTGACATCAATTGATGGGCATCTCCATAGCCCGTTGATTAGCCTCGTCGATGTGAGACTATCTTCTTCTTTTTGACTTCCCCTTATTAATCTCTACCACCACATTCTATTCCACTCATAGTGCTATATCCATGGCTTGCGCTCATGTATTGCGTGGGGGATGAAAAAGCTGAAGCGCGTTAAAAAGTATGAACCAATTGCTTGGCTGAAACTGGGGTTGTGCATGATAATACTTTGTGTTAAGAAGATGGAGCATGACAGGATTATATGATTTTGTAGGGATAACTTTCTTTAGCATTTTTATTTTGAAAGACATGATTGTTTATTAGTATGCCTGAGTATTGATGTCTTTGTATCAAATTATAGAGTATTGCTTTGAATCATACGGATCTTAATATTCATACCGTAAAAGAGAATTACATGATGAAACATGTTAGGTAGCATTCCACATCAAAAATTCTGTTTTTTATCATTTACCTACTCGAGGACGAGCAGGAATTAAGCTTGGGGATGCTTGATACGTCTCCAATGTATCTATAATTTTTGATTGTTCCATGCTATTATAGTATCGATCTTGGATGTTTTATATGCAATTATATATCATTTTTTGGGACTAACCTATTAACCTAGTGCCCAGTGCCAGTTCCTGTTTTCTGTTAGTTTTTGGTTTTTTAGGAAATCAGTTCCAAATGAAGTCCAAATGCCACCAAACTTTTTGACGATTTTTTTCTGCACAAAAGAGACCCTGGAAGCTTCGGGAGGATGCCAGAAGCCTCACGAGGAGGCCACAAGGCAACAGGGCGCGGCCCAGGGGGCGTGCCCTGATGCCTTGTGAGCCCCTCATGGCTCCTTTTGACCTAATTCCACTTCTATAAATTCTCAAATATTCGGAAACCATCAGAGAGCCAGACGAGAAAACCCTACCGCCGTCGCAAGCCTCTGTTCTTCCACGATCCCATCTGGAGGCCTTTTCCGGTACTCTGCCAGAGGGGGAATCAATCACGGAGGGCTTCTTCATCAACCTTGCTGCCCTTCTGATGATGTGTGAGTAGTTTACCATAGACCTACGGGTCCATAGCTAGTAGCTACATGGCTTGTTCTCTCTCTTTAATCTTCAATACCATGTTCTCCTCGATGTTCTTGGAGTTCTATCCGATGTAATCTTCTTTTGCGGTGTGTTTGTTGGGATCCAATGAATTATGAGTTTATGATCAGATTATTCATGAGAAATATTTGAGTCTTCTCTGAACTCTTTTATGCATGATTGTTATAGCCTCGTTGATGTGAGACTATCTTCTTATTTTTGACTTCCCCTTATTGATCTCTACCACCACACTATATTCCACCCATAGTGCTATATCCATGGATTGCGCTCATATATTGCGTGGGGGTTGAAAAAGCTGAAGCGCGTTAAAAAGTATGAACCAATTGCTCGGCTTGTCATCGGGGTAGTGAATGATAAATATTTTGTGTTAAGAAGATGGAGCATGACAGGATTATATGATTTTGTAGGGATAATGTTCTTTAGCATTTTTATTTTGAAAGACATGATTGTTTATTAGTATGCCTGAGTATTGATATCTTTATATCAAACTATAGACTATTGCTTTGACTCATTCGGATCTTATTATTCATACCGTAAGAGAAAGATTACATGATGAAACATGTTAGGTAGCATTCCACATCAAAAATTCTATTTTTCTCATTTACCTACTCGAGGACGAGCAGGAATTAAGCTTGGGGATGCTTGATACGTCTCCAACGTATCTATAATTTTTGATTGTTTCATGCTATTATAGTATCAATCTTGGATGTTTTTATATGCAATTGTATATCATTTTTTGGCACTAACCTATTAACCTAGTGCCTAGTGCCAGTTGTTATTTTCTTCTTGTTTTTGGTTTTGCAGGAAATCAGTACCAAATGAAGTCCAAATGCCATGAAACTTTTTGGAGATTTTTTTCTGGACAAAAGAGACCCTGGAGACTTGGAGAGGAGGCCAGAAGGTTCACGAAGCCTCCACAAGGCAATAGGGCGCCGCCCCAGGGGGGTGCACCCTAATGCCTTGTGGGGCCCTCGTGGCTCCATTTGACCTAATTCCACTTTTGTAAATTCTCAAATATTGGGAAACCAACAGAGAGCCACCCCAAATAATTTTTACGCCGCCGCAAGCCTCTGTTCTTCCGCGATACCATTTGGAGGCCTTTTCCGGTACTCTGCCGAAGGGGGGATCGATCACGGAGGGCCCCTACATTAACCTTGCTGCCCTTCCGATGATGTGTGAGTAGTTTACCACAGACCTACGGGTCCATAGCTAGTAGCTAGATGGCTTCTTCTCTCTCTTTGATCTTCAATACCATGTTCTCCTCGATGTTCTTGGAGTTCCATCCGATGTAATCTTCTTTTGCGGTGTGTTTGTTGGGATCCGATGAATTGTGAATTTATGATCTGATTATTCATGAGAAATATTTGAGTCTTCTCTGAACTCTTTTATGCATGATTATTATAGCTTGGTATTTCTCTCCGATCTATCGATTTGGTTTGGCCTACTAGATTGATTTATCTTGCAATGGGAGAGGTGCTTTGTGATGGGTTCAATCTTGCGGTGCTCAATCCCAGTGACAGAAGGGGACATGACACGTATTTGTATTGTTGCCATTAAGGATAAAAAGATGGGGTTTAATCATATTGCTTGATTTTACTTTGTCTACATCATGTCATCTTGCTTAAGGCGTTACTCTATTTCATACTGAATACCCTAGATGCATGCTGGATAGCGGTCGATGGGTGGAGTAATAGTAGTAGATGCAGGAAGGAGTCGGTCTACTTGTCTCAGACATGATGCCTATATACATGATCATTGCCATGAATCCGTCATAATTATTTGTTTTTCTATCAATTGCCCAACAGTAATTTGTTTACCCACCGTATGCTATGTGTTCGAGAGAGAAGCATCTAGTGAAAACTATGGCCCCCGGGTCTACTTTATCATATATAAAAAACCTAAAAATACCTTGCTGCAATTTATTTACTTTTATTTTATTTAGTATTTTAGTTTATCTACCTATCACTATCAGAATTAATCCTTGCAAATAACCGCTAAGAGGATTGACAACCCTCTTATTTGCGTTGGGTGCAAGTGTTTGCTTTTGTGTGTGCAGGTGCGCTTAACGAAATTTTGCTTGGTTCTCCTACTGGATTGATAACCTTGGTTCTTAACTGAGGGAAATACTTATCTCTACTATACTGCATCACCCTCTTCTCTTCGAGGAAATACCAACGCAGTCTACAAGTAGCAACGAGCCTTCCCATTTAGAGAGTAGTTTTACTGCAAAAAATCTGAAACGAGAATTGTAAAATAACACATACTCACCCACTTTGAATTACCGTTTTTGAATTCTTTTATCATGCCATCTTTTAACCTTTTCTTTAAACAACTTGGCATTTTCATAGGCTTGGGTTCTCCATTCATCTAAAGAGCTAGTATCAAATAACCTCTTTTCACCGGCAAGCTTGAAATCATAGTTAAGTTCTTTAATTGCCCAATATGCCTTATGTTCTAGTTCAAGAGGTAAATGACATGCTTTTCCATAGACCATTTTATATGGAGACATACCCATAGGATTTTTATAAGTAGTTCTATAAGCCCACAATGCATCATCAAGTTTCTTAGACACTTTCTTCCTGGATCTATTGACGGTCTTTTGCAAAATTAACTTTATTTCTCTATTACTCAATTCAACTTGACCACTAGACTGAGGATGATAAGGAGATGCAATTCTATGATTAACATCATATTTAGCAAGCAGTTTACGGAAAGCACCATGTATAAAATGTGAACCACCATCAGTCATCAAGTATCTAGGGACTCCAAACCTCGGGAATATAACTTCTTTAAGCATTTTAATAGAGGTGATGTGATCAGCACTACTAGTTGGAATAGCTTCTACCCACTTAGTAACATAATCAACAGCAACAAGAATATGAGTATATCCATTAGAGGAAGGAAAAGGTCCCATATAGTCAAAACCCCAAACATCAAATGGTTCAATAACAAGTGAATAATTCATAGGCATTTCCTGACGTCTACCAATATTATGGATTCTTTGACATTCATCAGAAGAAAGGACAAACTTACGTGCATCTTTGAAAAGAGTAGGCCAATAAAAACCAGACTGTAATACCTTATGTGCAGTTCTGTCCCCCGCATGGTGTCCTCCATATGCCTCGGAGTGACACTTCCATAGGATTTGTTCCTGTTCATGCTCAGGTACACAACGTCTAATAATACTATCTACTCCTTTATATAAATGTGGCTCATCCCAAAAGTAATGTCTTAAATCAAAGAAGAACTTTTTCTTTTGTTGGTATGTAAAACTAGGTGGGATATATTTTGCAACAATGTAATTAGCATAATCTGCATACCAAGGACTAGCGCGGGAAGCATTTACCACAGCTAATTGCTCATCAAGAAAATTATCATTAATAGGAAGTGGGTCATCAAGAACATTCTCCATCCTAGACAAATTATCCGCTACTTGGTTTTCAGCTCCCTTTCTATCAACAATATGTAAATCAAATTCTTGAAGTAAAAGAACCCACCTAATAAGTCTAGGTTTAGCGTCTTTCTTTTCCATAAGATATTTAGTGGCAGCATGATCAGTGTGAACAGTCACTCTAGAATCAACAATGTAAGATCTGAACTTATCACATGCAAACACGACTGCTAAAAATTCTTTCTCAATAGTGGCATAATTTCTTTGAGCACTGTCTAGAGTTTTACTAGCATAATGGATAACATTTAATTTCTTATCAACTCTTTGCCCTAGAACAGCACCAATAGCATAATCACTAGCATCACACATAATTTCAAAGGGTAAGTTCCAATCAGGTGGTTGAACAATAGGTGTAGATATTAAGGCTTTATTAAGTATTTCAAAGGCTTCTACGCAATCATCATCAAAAACAAATGGAACATCTTTTCGCAAGAGATTAGTAAGAGGCCTGGAAATTTTAGAGAAGTCTTTTATGAATCTCCTATAGAAACCAGCATGACCTAGGAAACTTCTTATACCTTTGATATCTTTAGGACATGGCATTTTCTCAATTGCATCAACTTTAGCTTTGTCTACTTCAATACCTCTTTCAGAAATTTTATGCCCAAGGACTATACCTTCGTTCACCATAAAGTGGCACTTCTCCCAATTCAAGACAAGATTAATTTCTTCACATCTCTGCAAAACTCGATCAAGGTTGCTTAAGCAATCATCAAAAGAAGTTCCATAAATGAAAAAATCATCGATGAACACCTCAATAATCTTTTCACAAAAGTCAAAGAATATAGCAGTCATACATCTTTGAAAGGTAGCAGGTGCATCACATAAACCAAAAGGCATGCGTCTATAAGCATATGTTCCAAAAGGACAAGTAAAAGTGGTTTTCTCTTGATCTTCTTTTGATACATGTATTTGAGAAAAACCAGAATATCCATCTAGAAAGCAAAAGTGTGTATGTTTAGATAATCTTTCTAACATTTGATCAATAAAATTCAAGGGGTAATGATCTTTCCTGCTAGCTTTATTTAATTTCCTGAAATCATTACCATCCTATAACCAGTTACAATTCTTTGTGGGATAAGTTCATTTTTATCATTAGGAACAACTGTAATGCCTTCTTACTTAGGGACACAATGAACATGACATACCCATCTACTATCAGCTATAGGATAAATTATACCTGATTCCAGAAGCTTTAATATTTCAGTTCTTACCACATCCTTCATTTTAGGATTTAGACGTCGTTGATGATCAACAACTGGCTTAGCATCTGGCTCCATATGAATCTTATGCTGACATAGAGTGGGACTAATGCCCTTAAGATCATCAAGAGTATATCCAATAGCTGCACGGTGCTTCATTAGAGTTTTAAGTAATCTCTTTTCTTCATGTTCTGAAAGGTTAGCACTAATAATAACAGGATATATCTTCTTGTCATCAAGGTAAGCATATTTAAGTGTATCAGGTAATTTCTTTAGTTCAAACAAAGGATCACTCTTAGGTGGGAGAGGATCCCCCAAAGTTTCAACAGGCAAATTATGTTTAAGAGTAGGTGCTTGTTTAAAGAATATCTCATCTATTTCATTTCTCTCATTCATATGCATATCGTTTTCATGGTCTAACAAATATTGTTCCAAGGGATCAGTAGGAGGCACAGCAATAGAAGCAAGACCAATAATTTCATCTTTATTAGGTAATTCTTTATCATGAGGTTGTCTACGAAACTTAGAGAAATTAAACTCATGAGATACATCACCAAAATTTACACTGACAATTTCTTTATTGCAATCAATCTTAGCATTAAATGTATTCAAGAAAGGTCTACCAAATATAATGGGACAAAAATCATCTTGTGGTGATCCAAGAACAAGAAAATCAGTAGGGTATTTGATCTTACCACACAAGACTTCAACATCTCTAACAATCCCAAGTGGTGTAATAGTAGCTCTGTTTGCGAGCTTAATAGTGACATCAATATCTTCAATCTCAACAGGTGCAATATCATTCATGACTTCTTGACAAAGAGAAAATGGAATAGCACTCACACTAGCACCAATATCACATAAACCATGATAGAAATGATCTCCAATTTTAACAGAAATAATAGGCATGCCAATTACAGGTTTGTTTTTATCTCGTGAATCTGGATTAGCAATTCTAGCTGCTTCATCACAGAAATATATGAGATGTCCATCAATGTTATCAACTAAAAGATATTTAACCATTGCAATATTAGGTTCTACTTTAATTTGTTCAGAGGGTTTAATTGTTTTAATATTACTTTTATTAACTACAGTTGAAGCTTTAGCATGTTCCTTAATACTAACAGGAAAAGGGGGTTTCTCAATATAAGCAGCATGCACAACGGGATCAACATTATAAATAATTATTTCCTCTTTAGCTATAGGTTCTTCCTTTATTTCAATAGGTGGTTGAAACTTAAACCATTTCTCCTTAGGGAGATCAACATGAGCAGCAAATAATTCACAAAAAGTGGCTACTATCTCAGAGTCAAGTCCATATTTATTACTAAACTTATGAAAAGCATATGTTTCCATAAAGGATTTAACACAATCAAACTCAAGATTTATACCTGACTCTTTACCTTCGTCGATTTCCCAATCTTCAGAGTTGCGTTTAATTCTTTCCAGAAGATCCCATTTGAATTCAATAGTTCTCTTTATAAAGGAACCAGTAGAAGAAGTATCAAGCATGGATTGATGATTACGAGAAAGTCGAGCATAAAAGTTTTGTCTAATTATTTCTCTTGAGAGCTCATGATTGGGGCATGTGTGCATCATATATTTAAGCCTCCCCCAAGCTTGAGCGATACTTTCTCCTTCACGAGGCCAAAAATTATATATATAATTCCGATCACGATGAACCAAATGCATAGGATAAAATTTCTGATGAAATTCCAGCTTTAACCGGTTAAAATCCCATGTTCCGGTATCATCCAATAGCCTATACCATGTCAATGCCTTTCCCTCCAAAGATAAAGGGAATACTTTCTTCTTAACTCCATCCTCGGATAAACCTGCAAGCTTAAACAATCCACAAATTTCATCCACATAGATCAAGTGCATATCAGGATGTATTGTTCCATCTCCTGCATAAGGATTAGCTAGCAGTTTCTCTAACATACCCGAAGGAATCTCATAGTAAATATTTTCAGTATGTTCAATAGGTTGAGGGGCAACTCTTATTGCTTCCGGTCGAGGTGAAGATACCCCGAACAAACCCCTCAAAGGATTACTTTCCATAGTGACAAGTAACAATAAATTTTAGCACGTAATAAAAGTGTTTCCTTACCAAAGGCGCTTCACTCCCCGGCAACGGCGCCAGAAAAGAGTCTTGATGACCCACAAGTATAGGGGATCAATCGTAGTCCTTTCGATAAGTAAGAGTGTTGAACCCAATGAGGAGCAGAAGGAAATGATAAGCGGTTTTCAGCAAGGTGTTTTCTGCAAGCACTGAAAGTAGCGGTGACCGATAGTTTTGTAGCAAGATAATTCGTAACAAGTAACAAGTAACAAGTGTAACAAAAGTGCAGCAAGGTGTCCCAATCCTTTTTATAGCAAAGGAAAAGCCAGAACGGTCTCTTATATAAAGCAAAGCGTTCTTGAGGATAGATGGGAATTCTCATCTAGTCACTTTCATCATGTTTAGTTGATTCGCGTTCGCTACTTTGATAATTTGATATGTGGGTGGACCGGTGCTTGGGTGCCATTCTTACTTGAACAAGCAACCCTCTTCTGATTATCCCCTCTCTCAAGCATCCGCAACTATGAAAGAAGAATTAAGATAAATCTAACCATAGCATGAAACATATGGATCCAAAATAGCCCCTTACGGAATAACGCATAAACTAGGGTTTAAGCTTCTATCACTCTAGCAACCCATCATCTACTTATTACTCCACAATGCCTTCCCTTAGGCCCAAATATGGTGAAGTGTCATGTAGTCGATGTTCACACGACACCACTAAAGGAAGCAACAACATACATATCATCAAAATATCGAACGAATACCAAATTCACATGATTACTTATGACAAGACTTCTCCCATGTCCTCAAGAACAAAAGTAACTACTCACAAATCATGTTCATGTTCAAGATCAGAGGGGTATTGAATATCATTTAGGATCTGAACATATAATTTTCCACCAAATAAACCAACTAGCATCAACTACAAGATGTAATCAACACTAGCTACTAGCAACCCACAGGTACCAATCTGAGGTTTTGAGACAAAGATTGAATACAAGAGATGAACTAGGGTTTGAGATGAGATGGTACTGGTGAAGATGTTGATGAATATTGGCCCTCCCATGATGAGAGGATCATTGGTGATGTTGATGGCTTCGATTTCCCCCTCCCGGAGGGAAGTATCCCCGGCGGAATCGCTCCACCGAAGGGCAAAAGTGCTCCTACCCTAGTTCCGCCTCGAGACAGCAGTGCTTCGTCCTGAAAGACTTCTCTCTAATTTTTTAGGGTAAATGACTTCATATAGCAGAGGGAGGGGCCAGAGGCCAGCTGTGGGCCCCACAAGGCATCTTGGCGCGCCCTGGGGGGGCCGCGACCTGTTGCCTTGTGGGCAGCTGGTGGGTCCCCTCAGCTATTTCTTTTCCCCAATATTTTTTATATATTCAATAAAAAATCCTCATGAAATTTCAGGTCAATTGGAGCTCTGTAGAATAGTTATCTCTGCTATGGCTATTTCAGGTCCAGAATTCCAGCTGCCGGTATTCTCCGTCTTCATATAAATCTTGCGAATTAAGAGAGAAAAGGCATAAGAATTGCATCATAAAGTGAAATAATGACCAAATACATTATAAATAACCGTAGGAAATCATGATGCAAATTGGACGTATCACAGAGCCACGAGGACCCAGGATACACAAGTTACGAAAGCAAATATTATCTGAGTACAAACATAGTTAGGCAAGTTTTGCCTTAAGAAGGCTGAGCAAAACAACAACACTAGATCGAAAGGTGAGGCCTCCTGCCTGGGACCTCCGGACTACTCCTGGTCGTCGGTCTCCACGTAGTAAGCACCGTCGGGGTAACCTGCATCCGCGGTGCTACCAGCTATTGCAGCAACCGGGTCGAATGAAAAGAGTAGCAAAGCAACGGTGAGTACTCATCTGAAGTACTCACAAGACTTACATCAGATCTATACTAGATATGCATCGGTATCAAGGGAATGGGGTAGTGTCTGTGGACTAAACTGCAGAAATGCCCGAATAAGGGGGGAGAAGCTCAACTTAAGGAAGACTACATCATCATCTTGCAGCCATCATCTTGCAACAGTAGAAGAGAGGAGCGTATATGGTGTCATCTTGCACATACCTATAGAAGTAAACTGCCCGGAGATCCTCTCCTCGTCTCCCTAAGAGAAAGCGATCGCCGGGTGTATCTCTCTGTTATCTGGGTGTGTTTTATCAAGTATCCGATTTAAGTAGTAGAAGATCGGGATACATCTCCAAGTCGTCGTGTTACCGTGGACACGGCTATTCGAATAGATTACTTCCCTACAGGGATGCACCACATTACCCGATACGCTCAATTACCTTTGGCCGGACACACTTTTTGGGGTAATGCCTGGCTTCGGGCAATCGACACGCCGTAGACCTACCTAGGCTCTAGAGAGAGGTCAACACGCCGGTTTAAATCCTAAGCTTGAAGGGGTCATGGTCAATCTCCCTAAGCACTCCTGCACGTTGTGTGGACGGTCGGGCCCAAGCGCGCCTCTGTATACACAAGCAGGCGTAACCAGCTCACCCGGGCGCGTGCCGCTCAACTGTGATGCCTGACAGAGCTTTCAGGAGGAACGCACGATGCCGAGGGTCCCATATACCATAATCCCGCGCGGCGGTTAGTGCGTATATGCCAATGGTTGTCTCAGATCAAATACAACGAACTCGTTAAGCGTGTTATTGTTAAATAACCGCGGACACCGACCAAGGACCAGGCCCACCTCTCTCCTAGGTGGTCTCTACCTGCCCTGTCGTTCCACCACAAAGAATCACCCGCGGGTGCTCTCCAAGCCGACCCGACTTTAACATATCATGTAACATTGTATGGTGTATATAATATATCCATGATCATCACCCCAAGGGGATCACGGCCCGATAGTATAGCATGGCAAACGGACAAGGGTGTAGGGCCACTGATGGGACTCTAGCATTCCTATACTAAGCATAGTAGGATTGCAGGTAAAGTCTCAACAACAGTTTATCAAAAACAGGCTATACAACATAATAGGATCTACCAATAAAGCGTCAACTGAATCGACTCTCTAATGCAAGAAGTAGAGGGAAAGATTAGGCGATATAGGAATGATAAAGGGGGTTTTGCTTGCCTGGAAGCTCTGTTGAGAAGGACGGGTCGTCGATGGCGTAGTCGTACTCGGGGGCAACGGCGGTCTCGGAGTCTACCGAAAGAATAGAGGAGAGGGGGGAAACAGATAAATAACGGGCATACAAATGCAACACAGATGCATGTCATGGCAAAGTGTGTTGATGATATGCTCTAATGCATCCCTAAACATTTTAAAAGAAGTGGAAAAATATCTGGTAATATTTTTCCAGCTCCAAGTATTATTCGGTCACATGATCCTGATGCAAAATGTCTAGGTTCATTATGTTAGATGTGTCTGACAGATATGTGGATGGCATATTCGGATTCGTTATATTTTTCTGAGCAACTTTCATATATAAATTATTTTCATCCGAGCTACGGATTATTTTATATGATTTTCCAAAGTTTTATTGATTTTCTGGATTTTTTGGAATTATTATTATTTTGAACTTAAATAGGAAATTGCTAAATGCACACAGAGAGTGTACAAAGTAGAGTGCACCAAAGGCTGACAGTGGGCCAGGGGGTTCCAGTCAGCAGCATCAACAGTAGTTGACTGGTCAACAGGGTCCACCGGGGCCCACATGTCATTGACTCGGACTAGCCCAGTCAGCATTTGACTGGTCAACTGGGCCTAGTGGGCCCCAGTTGTCAGTGACACAACTATTTAACAATGGGTTAGTTTAATTTAAACAGTGGTTAATTAGAGGGGGTGAGCCCCATATGTCAGCGACGCATTTTTTTTGTTAGCACTAATGACCCTGGGCCCACATGGAAGTGACCCAGGCGGGTTTTGGACGGTGGCGACCAAACAAGCAGTCGAGTGTGCGGGAATCGTCGGGATTCACACACAGGCACCGGTTCGATGCGTGGCTGGGCGCGTTCGAAAACTGGCGGCGCGCTGCATCGAATGGTGGCGGTGGCAGCACCAGAGGTGGTCTGTAGCGGCACCGGCGATGAGGTCAGCGCCCGTCGGAGCTCGGGTGAGCTGGCTTTCGGGGTTGTGGCTTGCGTGCGAGCAAAGGAAACGGCTGGCGAGGCTCTATGGGTCGGGGCGAAGATGATGGATGGGCTGGCATGACCAATTCGTCGCTGGAGCACGGCCGGTGACAAGCTTTGCGGCGGAAAGTTTCGGCCTCGATGGTTCTACAGCCTAGAGCATGAGCGCGAGCAAGAGAAATGAGGGGAAAGGAAGAGGAGCTCACGGTGAGCCTGTAGATGTTCTTAGCGGGCTCGGGGGAGGCTCAGAGGCGGCGGATTATGCCATTGGCGACGACGGTGCAGAGAAGGAGAAAGGCTCGATCCTGGTGCTGCAGCGTCGCCTGGCTCAAATGGAGGCCTGTAGTCGAAGCAGACGAGGCTGATGGTTCTTTTGGACATGGTGGCGTGGCGGGGGGAAGTCATTGGCCACAGCTATGGCGGTGGCATGGTGGCTACGGCGTCGGGCTTGGCTGGAATTGAGCGAGAGAGGGGGCGAGGGGGGAAACTGTGAGGGCTAGGGTTTGCTGGGCGTCGAGGGAGGCCTTGTGGGTCACCGGGAAGGTCTGGATGGCCGCCACGCGGCTGATCCGCGGCGTGGACGCGCGGCCAACGTCCACCGAGGCCCTAATGAACAGGAGGTGGAAGACGACCGCGCTGGTGGGCTGGGCCGCACTGTGCCCACTCGAAGCCCAGTCCACGAGTGATTTCCTTTCTTTTCTTTTTATTCTTTCTGTTTCTGTATTTCTTTTCTGTTTTGTAATTTAATTAAATACCAATTGATTTTAGTTGAACTTAATATTTAGCACACAATTTTTAGGCAACATTATGAGTTAGCACAAATAGTTTCCATTTAATTTGAAAGTTTTAAATATTTGTTCAAATAGAAATGGCGCACTTTAATGTTGCTGGCTCTGTTTTAAATAGGTTAGGGGCATATTAATAATTCCAATTAAGTTGGTTTCTTCATGACAATTACTTAGTGAATATTTGCAACACAACAAACATTTTTGTTTTATTGTTTGAAGAAATAATAATTTGACTTGCTATTTGAATTTGAATTTAACTTGAGTTTCAATTAAGTGCGAACATGGTGACATGGCATCATTAGGTTGGGATTACTGTAGCATGATTATTGGGGTGTTACAAATCTCCTCCAGAAAAAAAAATCTCATCCCGAGATTTAAGAGGAAGAGTAAGGGGGAAAGATTTTACGAAATTCTAACGAGTCTTCTCAGTCTTGGTTGCTCTTCCCGAAGAGGTCAATCCATCGTTGATGACTTCATTATCTCTGCATCAGTGCGTCATGACAAAGTTGTCATTGTTCCTTTAGGATCTCCATCGTACTTACGAAAAGTTTGAGGGGTAACTCGGCAATGATTGAATTCTACAAGGGGTTATCATCTAGGATTATCTCATGAATGAAACATATAAGTATCTCTCAAGTTTTGGAACACATGAATCATATCGAGAGTGACTTTAGAAGATATGAATAGTTTCATCTGAGTAGGCAAACATTTAATGCCTAAAGCAGGAGGTAAGAAAGGTTCAGAGTGTCGAGGAATGAATCTTACGTTTGATACCAAAATGGATCGTCTCAAGGAAGGTGGCTCATGGAAACGTAGAAGAAGCCAAGTGTAAGGGTAATTTCAGATACAAGGATCACATAGTCATTTACATGAAACTTCGCAATTAATGAGAGAGTTTCTGTAAGGAATTCAAAAGAATGGCAGGCTCGAGGTAGAATGATAATCGATCACATGGGCAACTGGAATATACAGTCGCAAGTGCTACAGAAGGCAAAGCATACTGCACCAGTATGTTTTGAGGACTCGAGCATTTTTGAATCATTAGGATGATCAAAATCGAAGTGATCAACATACATACCACCATGATGAATAAGAAGGGTGGTGGCATCTTGTGTGATCATAATACAAGGCTTGTCAGAGAATAGTTTGTTAGCTATGTTGGCAACAACGTCGGTACCAAGGGCGGGGGACGAAGAGAACCAGTTTCCTGCTCGTTGGGATGAGGCAGACCAATAGGCAAAGTTCTCATCCACCGGTGGCTACTGGAATGTCATCAACGATAGTAACAGGCTTGTACACCGAGGTGTTTACATAAGCATGGAATTATTACTGCTTAGATCATATAAATTATATAAGAGGTTAAATAGACCAATGGAAAGGAAAATGTGATTATTGGATTAATCGGACCAATGGAAAGGAAAATATGTTTACTCATAAGTATTATGAGCATATCCTTCCCAAGGACAAGAAGAGCATGATATACATGACAGAACAACAATTACGTATCCATTTGGATAATGGGGCAAGGAATTCCATGATGTTTACCCATAAAACGGGGTTTGGATAATTGATCAAGAAACATTTAGCATTGCGCTTCCAATGTTCTTGTTGATTTTCGGAGTACCACAATCATGCTTCTGGGTAGCAATAATATGGTGTTTCGAGTAAGGGTTGGGTTTGAAGATCACAAGAAATACACGAGGAACAATTTCAAGAATAGCAAGGAACTTAAGACATAACCAAAACATGACCAAGTCTGTGTTGGAAGGCAAGGATGTTGTCGATGACAACACAAATTATCGAGGGGCAAGGATGGTATTTCTTATCATGAACTCGATTCACATCTTGGAAGAAGTCAAAATGCTGACGATGATCACAACACATTTTGTCGAGAGGTTCCATGAAGATGTAATCGATCAACGACAGCATCAAGTAAAAGGTTATTGGAACCACGGATACGACACAAACTCAGAATCAATCTTGCTGTTCAAGGCAAAAAGATATGACAAAGAAGCTCGACGTAAGCTTAGCTCATCGTCAAAAATTGTGCTCCGAAAAGAAGGACCACGTAGCACAGTTAAAATTAGCACGACAATGATGTAGCCGATCAGGCTAGGAATGACATGATTGAGTTTAAACTTCCCAGCAAGAAACTACTAGGAGTACTGAATCACGGTGTGGATTCGAGTCACTTGTCAGAGTTCTCGAGTGACGGACAATGCAAACCTGCGGAGTGACTAAAACGGTGAGAAGTATTATTCCAACAAGAATTCATAAGAGCTAGTGCAATGGCACGATATCCTTGAGATAACGGAGGGCAATACTCGAAGGTAGAACATAATAGAAGCTGATCTAAATCGTTGATCCGCGGACGGCAGGTGCTTTAACCTTGTCGAAAAATAGACGGGGCACAGAAATGGAGTTATCAAATGAGGTTAGCATGGTCAGAACCATAACTGCATGGAATCAAGTTAACGATACCGGAAGAATTATACAAATGAATAAATATTTTGCAAGAAGCTTCCATGATAAGATCTACATCATGTCCATGGGCATGAACACAAAGGTTCAAGGTCGACTCCCACTTCTTCAATGGATAACCTTTCATTCACTTCTCATCTTCGAAGAAGTTGTAATGTTGAAAATTTATCTGCCGAAGCGCCAGTAGAGTATAACCCGCATAACTTTTGGGTTCAAACAGATTAGGGAAGGCAAATGTTCAACCCACCGGGGCATCTTAGGAACATATACCATGAACTTCAGGAGTAATTAACACAAGCTCGAAAGCAGAGCATGGTTGACAAAAGCAGAGGATACAATTTACCAAAGGCATTATGTATCAGGGGAAGAACTCACAAGGTTATTGAATATGAAGGACACTGTCGGATAATAATCCAACAAAGGATCTGGCGGTCCACAAAGGATCTGATGTGAGTATCGGTACTTAACCAGAGGAATGCAAGCGCATCAGTTTATGGAATTATCTGAATAATTCGAAGCTTAATTACAAAGGAATTACGATTTCCAAATCAGAGGATCAAAAGTAGACGCTCTGATTAAAAGAGGAGTTAGTTGAATATAATTAGATGGGCAATCAATCAAGGTTTGATTTACCGAGAACCAGCTCATGTCCAAAATGACGTCTGAGCCGGAAGGACGAATTTTAGTTTCGATTGATGATTGCGAGTATTCGCAGACATATTGAATCATTAGGTTCAAAATAGCAATGACAAGGAATGTCAACGAAGATTACAAGACATATGGAATTAACCATAATGCAAGCAGGCAAGAATTTCAAGAGCAATAGGCTGCTAAGGATTTTTGGAAGATCGAATAGCATTTCGAAGAATTTTGTGAAACACATGAGAAACTGGGGATGAACTAATCCCTCTATAAGTGTGAGGAATTATTCGTAGGTGTATTCATGCGGCAAAGAACTGCAAGGCAGTGGCACAAGGGATTCTCAAAAAGTCGGAGAATATTTTGATGTATCTTGTAATAACAAGAGCAACTGGGAATGAATGTATGAACGATAAGTGTATGTAGTTATCCATAGGGATTTATTGGTGGTATGGAATTGCAAAGGCGGTGGGCACAAGGGTCTCGGGAAAACATCGGAGAGTGCTTCGGAAGGTCATGATATATCAAGGGATGATCTGGAATGAGTGGCTCTAGAATGAAGTCGTTACGAGAACCTAGAGTTAGAGTTAGCAAAACCTTTAACCTGAAGAGAAGAGAGATCAGAATCACAGAGTAAAGAAGCGTAATAAAATATCCTAATCCCACCCATAGGTGATGTGGGCCCATAAGCCACACAACACAGTCAGTAGTTTAGAAAATAGTTTTTCAAGTCTAGACTCAACTTCAACCAAGGAGTTTGGAAGGGGTTCCTACAGGTAGTCAGCTCTGATACCAACTTGTGACGCCCCCGTTTATAATCGTGCACTAATCATACACGCATCATGCACGATCACGAACGGTGACTCACGTCAATATCACAACACAACTCTACGACACAAATTAAACATAAATCTTTATATTACAATCCAGGGCCACGAGGACCCAGAATACACAAGTTATGAAAGCAAATATTATCTGAGTACACACATAGTTAGACAAGTTTTGCCTTAAGAAGGCTGAGCAAAACAACGACACTAGATCGAAAGGCGATGCCTCCTGCCTGGGACCTCCGGAGTACTCCTGGTCGTCGGTCTCCACGTAGTAAGCACCGTCGGGGTAACCTGCATCCGCGGTGCTACCAGCTGTTGTAGCAACCGCGTTGAATGAAAAGAGTAGCAAAGCAACGGTGAGTACTCATCCGAAGTACTCGCAAAACTTACATCAGATCTATACTAGATATGCATTGGTATCAAAGGAATGGGATAGTGTTTGTGGACTAAACTGCAGAAATGCCCGAATAAGGGGGGAGAAGCTCAACTTAACGAAGACTACATCATCATCTTGCAGCCATCATCTTGCAGCAGTAGAAGAGAGGAGCGTATATGGTGTCATCTTGCACATACCTATAGAAGTAACCTGCCCGGAGATCCTCTCCTCGTCTCCCTGAGAGAAAGCGATCGCCGGGTGTATCTCTCTGTTATCTGGGTGTGTTTTATCAAGTATCCGATTTAAGTAGTAGAAGATCGGGATACATCTCCAAGTCATCCTATTACTGTGGACACGGCTATTCGAATAGATTACTTCCCTGCAGGGGTGCACCACATTACCCGATATGCTCAATTACCTCTGGCCGGACAAACTTTTCTGGGTAATGCCTGGCCTCGGGCAATCGACACGCCGTAGACCTACCTAGGCTCTACAGAGAGGTCAACACGCCGGTCTAAATCCTAAGCGCGAAGAGGTCATGGGCCAATCGCCCTAAGCACTCCTGCACGTTGTGTGGACGGTCGGGCCCAAGCGCACCTCTGTATACACAAGCAGGCGTAACCAGCTCAGCCAGGAGCATGCCGATCAACTGTGATGTGTGCAGAGCTTTCGGGAAGAACGCACGATGCCGAGGGTCCCATATACCATTATCCCGTGCGGCGGTTAACGCGTATATGCCAATGGCAGTCTCAGATCAAATACACCGAACTCGTTAAGTGTGTTATTGTAAAATAACCGCGGACACCGACCAGGGACTAGGCCCACCTCTCTCCTAGTTGGTCTCTACCTACCCTGTCATTCCACCACAAAGAATCACTCGCGGGTGCTCTCCAAGCCGACCTGACTTTAACATATCATGTAACATTGTATAGTGTATATAATATATCCATGATCATCACCCCGAGGGGATCACGGCCCGATAGTATAGCATGGCAAACCGACAAGGGTGTAGGGCCACTGATGGGACTCTAGCATACCTATACTAAGCATAGTATGATTGCAGGTAAAGTCTCAACAACAGTTTATCAAAAACAGGCTACACAACGTAATAGGATCTACCAATAAAGCGTCAACTGAATCAACTCTCTAATGCAAGAAGTAGAGGAAAAGATTAGGCGATATCAAAATGATCAAGGGGGTTTTGCTTTCCTGGAAGCTCTGCTGAGAAGGACGCGTCGACGGCGTAGTCGTACTCGGGGGCAGCGGCAGTCTCCGAGTCTACCGAAAGAATAGAGGAGAGGGGGGAAACAGATAAAAAACGGGCATACAAATGCAACACAGATGCATGTCATGGCAAAGTGTGTTGATGATATGCTCTAATGCATCCCTAAACATTTTAAAAGAAGTGGGAAAATATCTGGTAATATTTTCCCAGCTCCAAGTATTATTCGGTCACATGATCCTGATGCAAAATGTCAAGGTTCATTATGTTAGATGTGTCTGACAGATATGTGGATGGCATATTCGGATTCGTTATATTTTTCTGAGCAACTTTCATATATAAATTATTTTCATCTGAGTTACGGATTATTTTATATGATTTTCCCAAGTTTTATTGATTTTCTGGATTTTCTGAAATTATTATTAATTCAAACTTAAATAGGAAATTGCTAAATGCACACAGAGAGTGTACACAGCAGAGTGCACCAGAGGCTAACAGTGGGCCAGGGGGTTCCAGTCAGCAGCATCAACAGCAGTTGACTGGTCAATAGGGTCCACTGGGGCCCACATGTCATTGACTCAGACTAGCCCAGTGAGCATTTGACTGGTCAACTGGGCCAAGTGGGCCCCGGTTGTCAGTGACACAACTATTTAACAATGGGTTAGTTTAATTTAAACAGTGGTTAATTAGATGGGGTGGGCCCCATATGTCAGTATCACATTTTTATTTTCTGTTAGCGCTAATGACGTGGCTAATCACCGTGGGCCCACATGGCAGTGACCCAGGCATGTTTTGGATGGTGGCGCACCGGCGGCGACCAAACAAGCGGCCGAGCGCGTGGGAATCGTCGGGATTCGCACACAGGCACCGGTTCGATGTGTGGTTGGGCGCGTTCGAAAACTGGCGGTGCGCTACATCGAATGGTAGCGGTGGCAGCACTGGAGGTGGTCTGTAGCGGCGCCGGCGACGAGGTCAGCGCCCGCCGGAGCTCGAGTGAGCTCGGTTTCGGGGTTGCGTCTTGCCCGTGAGCAAAGGAAACGGCTGGCGGGCTCTACGGGTCACGGCGAAGATGATGGACGGGCTGGCGTGACCATATGGTCGCCGGAGCACGGCCGGCGACAAGCTTTGTGTTGGAAAGCTTCGGCCTCGATGGTTCTACGGCCTAGAGGATGAGCGCGAGCAAGAGAAAGGAGGGGGGAGGAAGAGGAGCTCACGGTGAGCCTGTAGATGTGCTTAGCGAGCTCGGGGGAGGTGACGGATTCCGGCGATGGCGACGATGGTGCAGAGAAGGGGAATGGCTTGATCCCAGTGCTGCAGCGTCGCCCGCCTCGAATGAAGGCCTGTTGTCGAAGCAGATGAGGCCGGTGGTTCTTCTGGACACGGTGGCGTGGCGGGGAAAAGTCGTTGGCCACGGCTATGGCGGTGGCATGGCGGCTACGACGTCGGGCTTGGCTGGAATCGAGCGAGAGAGGGGGCGAGGGGGGAGACTGTGAGGGCTAGGGTTCGCAGGGCGTCGAGGGAGGCCTTGTGGGTCACCGGGGAGGTCTTGATGGCCGCCACGTGGCTGATCCGCGGCGTGAAGCGCGGCCAACATCCACCGAGGCCCTGATGAACAGGAGGTGGAAGACGACCGCGCTAGTGGGCTGGGCCGCACTGTGTCCACTCGAAGCCCAGTCCACCAGTGATTTCCTTTCTTTTCTTTTTATTCTTTTTTGTTTCTGTATTTCTTTTCTGTTTTGTAATTTAATTAAATACCAATTGATTTTGGTTGAACTTAATATTTAGCACATAATTTTTAGGCAACATTATGAGTTAGCACACACAGTTTCCATTTAATTTGAAAGGTTGAAATATTTGTTTAAATTGAAATGACACACTTTAATGCTGCTGGCTCTGTTTTAAATAGGTTAGGGGCATATTAATAATTCCAATTAAGTTGGTTTCTTCATGACAATTACTTAGTGAATATTTGCAACACAACAAACATTTTTGTTTTATTGTTTGAAGAAATAATAATTTGACTTGCTATTTGAATTTAACTTGAGTTTCAACTAAGTGACAATTTAGCTTAGCGAACATGGTGACATGGCATCATTAGGTTGGGATTAATGTAGCATGATTATTGGGGTGTTACAATATAAGCTATGGAAACACTAAAACAAGTAAACTATGCAATCGAAACAGAATCTGTCAAAAGCAGAACAGTCTGTAAACGATGAATTATTATCGATACTTCTGTAACTCAAAGAATTCTAAAAAAATTAGGAGAACGTAAAAATTTGCATAGTAGCACTGTGTAAAAATGTCAGAATTTTACCGCGCTCCAATATAGAATGTAAATTCGTGCACTGGACGCTAAACTTTCTGTTTTTGCACAGAACCAAATAAACAATCATGAACATCAACCTAAAGGCTTAACTTGGCACATTATTGAAATACAAGACACAAAACATGATTAAAACAGTAGCTTAATCATGTGAACACACAAAAACAGTAGGTATAAATATTGGATTGCCTCCCAACAAGTGCTTTTCTTTAAAGCCTTTTAGCTAGGCATGATAATTTTAATGATGCTCACATAAGAATAGGAATTGAAACACAAAGAGAGCATCATGAATCAAATAGCAAACTCATTTAAGCCTAACCCACTTCCTATGCATAGGAATTTTCTAATCAATCAATTTATTGCAGCAAGAGTCAACTAGCATAGGAAGGCAAAACAAGCATGACTTCAAAACTTTCAATATAAAGAGAGGAAACTCGATGTTGTTGAAATATATATAAGCATATCTTCCCCTCTCATAATAATTTTTAGTAGCATCATGAAGAAATTCAACAATATAACTATCACATAAAAGCATTCTTTTCATGATCCACAAGCATAAATTTTTATTACTCTCCACATAAGCAAATTTGATCTCATCAATAATAGTGGGAGCAATTTCAACAAAATAACTATCATGAGATACTTGATTGACATAACCAAATTGAATATTAAAATCATGATGACAAGTTTCATGGTTATTATTACTCTTTATAGCATACATGTCATCTGATACGTCCAATTTGCATCATGATTTCCTACTGTTATTTATAATGTATTTGATCATTATTTCACTTTATGATGCAATTCTTATGCCTTTTCTCTCTTAATTTGTAAGATTTATATGAAGAGGGAGAATATCGGCAGCTGGAATTCTGGACCTGAAATAGCTACAGCAGAGATACCTATTCTACAGAGCTCCAATTGACTTGAAACTTCACGGAGATTTTTTATTGAATATATAAAAAATACTGGAGAAAATAAATACCAGAGGGGACCCACCAGTTACCCACAAGGCAACAGGGCGCGCCCTGATGCCTTGTGGGGCCCCTGGAAGGCCTCCGCCCCCCTCCTTCTGCTATATAGGCTCATTTGCCCTAAAAAAATTATAGAGAAGACTTTCGGTATGAAGCGCCGCCGTCTCGAGGCGGAACCTGGGAAGGAACAATTTTGCTCTCCGGTGGAGAGATTTCGCCGGGGATACTTACCTTCAGGAGGGGGAAATCGAAGCCATCGACATCACCAACGATCCTCTCATCGTGGGAGGACCAATCTTCATCAGCATCTTCACCAGCACCATCTCATCTCAAACCCTAGTTCATCTATTGTATTCAATCTTTGTCTCAAAACCTCAGATTGGTACCTGTGGGTTGCTAGTAGTGTTGATTACATCCTGTAGTTGATGCTAGTTGGTTTATTTGGTGGAAGATTATATGTTTAGATCCTTAATGATATTCAATACCCCTCTGATCTTGAACATGAATATGATTTGTGAGTAGTTACTTTTGTTCTTGAGGACATGGGAGAAGTCTTGTCATAAGTAATCATGTGAATTTGGTATTCGTTCAATATTTTGATGATATGTATGTTGTTGCTTCCTTTAGTGGTGTCATGTGAACGTCGACTACATGATATGGGCCTAAGGGAAGGCATTGTGGAGTAGTAATTAGATGATGGGTTGCTAGAGTGACAGAAGCTTAAACCCTAGTTTATGCGCTATTCCGTAAGGGGCTGATTTGGATCCATATGTTTCATGCTATGGTTAGATTTATCTTAATTCTTCTTTCGTAGTTGCGGATGCTTGCGAGAGGGGGTAATCATAAGTGGGAGGCTTGTTCAAGTAAGAACAACACCCAAGCACCGGTCCACCCACATATCAAATTATAAAAGTAGCGAACGCGAATCAAACAAACATGATGAAAGTGACTAGATGAAATTCCCATGTGTCCTCGAGAACGCTTTGCTTATTATACGAGTTCGTTCCGGCTTGTCCTTTGCTACAAAAAGGATTGGGCCACCTTGCTGCACTTTTGTTACACTTGTTACTTGTTACGAATTACCTTGCTATCAAACTACTCGTTACCGCTACTTTCAGTGCTTGCAGAAAATACCTTACTGAAAATCGCTTATCATTTCCTTCTGCTCCTCGTTGGGTTCGACACTCTTACTTATCGAAAGGACTACGATTTATCCCCTATACTTGTGGGTCATCACCATCACAATAATCTTCATAGATAGCAACTTTGTTGTCATAATCAATTGAAACCTCTTCCAAAATAGTGGATCATTAAATAAAGTTGTGATCTCTCCAAATCCACTTTCATAAATAAAATTGAACACCCTCCAAAATAGTGGGATCACTAGTACCTAGAGTTGACACTCTTTCAAACCAACTTTCATCAATATAATCATCATAAATAGGAGGCATGCTATCATCATAATAAATTTGCTCATCAAAAGTAGGGGGACTAAAAAGATCATCTTCATCAAACATAGCATCCCCAAGCTTATGGCTTTGCATATCATTATCATCATGGATATTCATAGAAAGCATACTAACAACATTGCAATCATTCTTACCATTCAAGGGTTTTATGCCAAACATTTTATTGAATTCTTCTTCTAACACTTTGGCACAATTTTCCGATCCATCATTTTCAAGAAAGACATCATCTAGATGAAGTATTTGAGGGAACCTCAATTCCATTTTTTTAGTTTTATTTTATAAAACCAAACTAGTGAAAAACAAGAAACTAAAAGATTCAATTGCAAGATCTAAAGATATACCTTCAAGCACTCACGTCCCTGGCAAAGGCGCCAGAAATAGCTTGATGTCTACTACACAACTTTATTCTTGTAGACTCTGTTGGGCCTCCAAGCGGAGAGTTTTGTAGGATAGCAAAAAATTTCCCTCAAGTGGATGACCTAAGGGTTATCAATCCGTGGGAGGTGTAGGATGAAGATGGTCTCTCTCAAACAACCCTGCAATCAAATACAAGCAATCTCTTGTGTCCCCAGCACACCCAATACAGTTGTCAATTGTATAGGTGCACTAGATCGGCGAAGAGATGACGATACGAGTGTAATATGGATGGTAGAAATAGCTTTTTATAATCTGAATAAATAAAAACAGCAAGGTAACAAGTAGCAAACAGCGAGCAAAATGGTATATCAATGCTTAGAAACAAGGCCTAGGGTTCATACTTTCACTAGTGCAATCTCTCAACAGTGCTAACATAATTGAATCATATAACCATCCCTCAACGTGCGACAAAGAATCACTCCAAAGTTCCTATCAATAGCAGAGAACATAAGATGAAATTGTTGTAGGTTGCAAAACCACCTCAAAGTTATCTTTTCTGATCAATCTATTGAGCCATCCCGATAAGTGTCACCAACAGCCCTAGAGATCGTACTAAAATAACACCATATGATATGCATCAATCAACTCTAACGTCACCTAGATACTCCAATGTCACCACCAGTATCCGTGAGTTAATTATTCGATATGCATAAAACAATTTCAGACTCATAATATTAAATCCAACACAAAGAACTTCAAAGATTACCCCAAAGTTTCTATCGGAGAAAGTAGGATGAAAATGTGTATCAACCTATGTGCCTAGATTACCCCAATGTCACCTTGGGAATCCGCAAGTTGATTACCAAAACATACATCAAGTGACTCAATAGAATACCCCATTGTCACCATGGGTATCCACATGTAAGACATACATCAAGTGATCTCAAATCCAAATATTCAATCCGATAATAATGAAACCTCAAAGGGCAAGACTCAATTCATCACAACAAGATAGAGAGGGAAGAAGACCATATGATCCAACTATATTAACAAAGCTCATGATACATCAAGATCGTGCCAAATCAAGAACATGAGAGAGAGAGATCGAACACATAGCTACTAGTACATACCCTCAGCCTCGAGGATGAACTACTCACACATCACCATGAGAACGGAGGAGAAGTTGGTGGTGATGGTGATGGAGGAGATGTCCCCGGCGGTGTCCCGGCGCCACCGGAGGAGAGGGGGAAGAGGCCCCCCTCCTCCTTCTTCTTCCTTGGCCCTCCGGGGAGAGAGGGAGCTCTCCCCTAGATTGGATCTCTCCGTTGTCTTCTGTTTCTCGTGACTGTTTTCGGAGCCCTCCATCGTTTCTTATATTCCCGGAGATCCGTAACTCCGATTGGGCTGAAATTTTGAGGGGATTTTTATCTCGAAATTATATTTCTTGTGGAAAAAGAAAGGGCTCCAACCGACCTACGAGGTGCCCACAAGGCAAGGGGCGCGCCTAGGGGGTAGGGCGCGCCCTGTTGCCTTGTGGGGCCCTCGGGCACCGTCTTGCGTTGATTCTTTCTCCCAAAAATTACATATATTCCATAAAAAATCTTCGTAAATTTTTATCGTGTTTGGAATCCGTTTGGTATGGTTTTTCTGTGAAACAAAAAACATGCAAAAAACACGAACTGGCCCTGGGCACTAGATTAATAAGTTAGTCCACAAAAATAATATAAAAGTGCACCAAAACCATATGAAATTATTGTAAACATGGCATGAATACTTCATAAATTATAGATACATTGGAGACGTATCATGTACCTGGTAATAATGATAATGATGCTAATGATGTTAATGTTGATGCTCCACCTAATGATAATAATGAATCTGATAATAAAATAGAAATGGAACCTAAAATTGAGCTTGATGGCCCACCTCCTAAGAATAAAAGATATGATAAAAGAGACTTTGTTGCTACAAAGCATGGTAGAGAAAGAGAACCATGGGTACAGAAACCTACGCCCTTTCCTAGTAAAGCTTTAAAGTCCAAATATGAGGATGCTTTTAGCCCTTTTATTGAATTGCTTAGGCCTATATTCTTGCAAGTACCTTTGACTGATGCTATGAAAATGCCTCCTTATGCTAAATATATGAAAGATTGTTACTAATAAAAGAAAGATTCCTGAGGCTGAAATTTCTACTATGCTTGCAAATTATTCTTTCAAAGGAAAAATACCTGAAAAGCTAGGAGATCCAGGGATACCTACTATATATACCATGCTCTATTAAGAATAATTATGTTAAAACTGCTTTATGCGATCTAGGGGCTGGTGTTAGTGTTATCCCCTTCTCTCTTTATAAAAGACTTGACTTGAGTAAGTTGACTCCCACTAAAGTTTCTCTGCAAATTGCATGTTCATGCGATTTTACTTCTTCTATTATACGTTTGGTATGTGAGTCGCCCTTGAATAGCCAAACTCCTCCTGTCGAGATTGTTTGACCCTATTGCCCCGCCTTTGGTTACTATATGTTATGTATGGCTCAACAAGCAAGGTTGTTGCCAACGCTTTAAGAATCATGACTTCCCATTATCCCTGTATTGTCTTCGCTCCTCGTTGATACCAACACTTGTTACCTGGAGGTCGCGGATTCACTAGATAATACATGGTTACCTCTGTAGGTCTTCATATCTTATTGTCTAGGCCCTTAAATTGGACAACAAGGATTGAACTCACCACAAATAATCAAACTACTAATTAATCATTGGAGTAATCTCACAAATATCAACATAAAGATTAGGCTCAAAAAGAATATCATCAATCCCCTACATCTCCCATACTTGGGGAATTACTCGCGCATGAGAGACGGATAACAACCAATCATAAAGATTATGCAAAAGGGAACCATCTCAATAATATTATAATTTGCCACAACAAAATGAATGATTAAACCGATCTCAGCCTCTAGATCAAGTATGAAAATATTTTACAAACCCTTGCCTTACAATCTGGAATCTCTCTTTATGGTAGTGTTGTCGATGGTGGAATGGAGGATGGTGATGCAGAGGAAGCCAGAATGGATCTAAGTGAAGCAATTCTCCCCGGATCTCTTTTTTTTTCTCTAGTCACGGATGGTGAGTGCTCTGTTTGTCCCCTCTTGTCGGGGTCAACACGAAAAATGCTTGTATAGATGAGGTGGGGGGCTGCGCATGGTACGAGTGCTAGTTCGAGCGGTGATGCTCGTACCAGATGACGTCTTCTGCTCTAGATGCGCCAAATGAACATCTTCCCAATTGAAAAGTTGTCCATTCCTTCTCAATCGTGTCAATATATATCCTACTCCTTCCAAAAGTGAACGTTTCTGCAAAATAACAAAGGAATCAAGGTTTCCCTATGCTCGACAAACAATTGTAGTGAAAAGCGAAAAAATCAGTGAAAACATGGGTTAATCCAGACAAAATGTCTTCGGAAAAACCATCAGAAAACAGAGCCATCAAATCCCCCAGGCTTAAAGTGTTGCTCGTCCTCGAGTAATAAAAAGATAAAAGTAACGATGAGGAACTTGACAATTTAGTAAAAGGGCCAACCAGTTCAAGGAAGTGCAATATAGCCATTCTCACATCTCCTGCAACCTTAGACAAGCGTATACTAACATTTAGTTGGCTGCACAAAAGCTCGCTGCCTAGCCATACGTAGTTTTTCTAACACAAATTTTAGTTCCCAGCTCAAGTCTTGATAGATAACTAGGTAGTGATGGCCTGCTATCGCACATGGTTTAGTTGTTGCCTTTTTGGAGCAAGAGTATCGCCCCCACAGGGAGCACCAGAATTGGACATTGTCCATAGATACGCGCCTGCAAGTTAGTTGTAGACGCAAAGCAAAATGAAGGCAAAAATTTGTAATGATTGCGAACAAAAGTAAATGACAAAAAAGAATTGAAAGAGCGCAGTGAAGTGAATAAAGCGTCCAAATAGACATATGATTAAAGCGTTCTCAGGGAGTCAGGAATACCCACTTGTATGTGTCTAACATAACATATGCTATTGCATAGTTCTAGGTTGGACACTTGAGCCACTCTTGATGTTTGTGATTGGGTTATCCGGGTATAGAATACGTTCCACTCAAGGTAGACTTCGTACCACGCACGCCACTACCGTAGTTTCTCCGCTCCGGTTCTCACTACGGTAATTAAGGGTTTCCCCGTGCACGCGGCCTCACCAAGGATTCTCTGTTACTCCACTATCAATTGCAAAGGTGAGATAGAGAGGCTTTCAATGTCAGCTTGAATTACCTCAACATCCTAACCTTTACAATGACAATAATATGCTTCGTGACCATACAAGGCGAGAATGCCAAGTGGGGCCCCTTCCCAACAGTCACGAAGGCTATTAAACCAAACATTCAACAGAGAACTTCATGTCCTTACAGGCGTTCAACTCTTATGCATACCAAGGTTCATCTAAGTCTGCCCTCTCCATACATGCAACAACGGCGAACTATGCTGGGTCGAAGAGCGCTGCCGAGATTCCTCAAGTTAAGTGGCCAAAACCAGATCTTAACAAGTATAAGATGAACGTTGATGCATGTTTCATGGATGATGGAAGGGGAGCTACTACGACTGTTCTTCGGGATCATCATGGGAAAGCACTAGCGGGCTCAACGACACTTTTCAATCAAGTGCGAGATGCCCCTACTACCGAAGCAATGGCTCTGTTGAATGGCTTGGCATTGGCTGATCAGTTGGGATGCTCAAATATCACTCTTGAATCTGATTGCGTGGAACTCATACTACATGCAATGGAGAGATGGACATTCTTAGCCCATGCTCCGCTATTTTGAGCGACTGTTTCAAACTTGCTCACATGATAGGTTTGGTATGTTATGCACATTGTCCTAGAGAGGCAAACAAAGTGGCACATGAGTTAGCTAGAAAGTCCTATGATTCAAATTCTGTAATTTCATGGGACAATGATCCTCCACACGTCATCCTAGATGCTCTTGTTAGAGATGTATCCATAATTTTAATCTGAATAAAGTGCGCCACAAGTTCAAGTTTTTTTTTCAAAATACCAAGGTTCATTCATATCCCTGAGAACTAAGAGAACTACTCACACATGAAGACAACAAATATCATACGAATAGCGGTGATAAATATGAACGATAAATTCGAGTAATACGCGTAGGGATCCACTAGGGTTCAATATAACAGCAAGATGGGATCCACCAGGCCCTGTTTGGATTAGCGCTTCTGCTCGTTTCTAGTCGGTTTAGGATACGGACCTCCTCCCGTCGTTTTCATTCCAGGCATGAATCAAGAGTTGACCGGTAATTTACACATGTAAAACAAATACAGGTGTAAAAACTTACACCCATTTCAAGCACGGCCCTAGGGTTCAGTATTACACCCGAACAGTCAATTCGACTGATGTGAAATCCTTTTTCAAGGAATTTTTTTGAGTCATTTTCAGGAACATGAGAAATACTCCCTCCCCAACTTAGTATAAGACTTTTTTGACACTGTCATAGTGTTAAAAAAACCTCTTATATTAAGTTGTCGGCAAGGGAGAAAAAAAAATTGAACCTTAGTTCTTTTTTTTAGGGGTAACTGAACCATAGCTGCTAGGACTGGGGAGACTGGAGAGTCCAGTCCAGCAGTGCGTGCTCACGTCACTTTCAAGGCCCAGTCCGGAAAGCACACGCCAGCCAAGTAGCCAACGAACCACCCAGAACCAACCAAACTCCGACCACACGGAAAACCCAACCTTTGCTTCCCCTTCCTTCCAATCCACCAGATCGACGATTCGCCATGCTCCCCCCTGCACCACTCCGGCCATGAGCCTCGCGCTCCATGGCGCCGCCCCGTGCTCGCAACCTCCTCCTGCCGCTGGCGGCGGCCACCGTCCTAGTCGCCTCCACCATCTTCCTCTTCGCCGCCGCCGGCGCCAGCCGCTGGCGCCCCGCAGACACCGGCCTCCCCGTCCCCGCAACCCCCGCCGACTTCTCGGCCGTCCCTAGCGGTGTGAGTGTAACATCCGCCGCCAAGGGTCAAGAGCTCTCCTTTCTTGACGAGAATGGCCGCCCCGACGACCCCGGCTCCGGCTCGGCGGCGGCTGCTGGACCTGGGAGATGCGACCCCCGCGACGCCGCCGTCAGGGTGTTCGTTTACGACATGCCGCCGGAGTTCCACTTCGGGCTGCTCGGCTGGGCGCCACCTCCCGGGAATGGCGGCGGCGTCTGGCCTGACATTAGGGGCGGCGCAGTCCCGCGCTACCCCGGTGGGCTCAACCAGCAGCACAGCGTGGAGTACTGGCTCACGCTGGACCTCCTGGCATCCTCGTCAGCAGCACCGTGCGGTCCGGCGGTGAGGGTTGCCGACTCTCGTGATGCGGACGTGATCTTCGTCCCCTTCTTCGCGTCCCTCAGCTACAACCGCCACTCCAAGGCCGTGCCGCCGGAGAAGGTCAGCAGGGACATGTCCCTACAGGAGAAGCTCGTCAGGTATCTGGTGGCGCAGCCGGAGTGGAAGAGGTCCGGGGGTGCCGACCATGTCGTCGTCGCGCACCACCCCAACAGCTTGCTCCACGCCCGGTCGGCGCTGTTCCCAGCAGTCTTCGTGCTGTCTGACTTCGGGAGGTACCACCCCAGGGTTGCTAGCTTGGAGAAGGATCTCATTGCGCCCTACCGACATATGGCGAAGACCTTTGTGAATGACACGGCCGGGTTTGATGATCGGCCGACATTGTTATACTTCCGGGGAGCCATTTACAGGAAGGAGGTAATAATTGTGCTCACTAATCTGTTTCTGCACACTGCAAACTTAAATTCTGTATAATCTATGACTATGAGAGCCAATCATGACATACTATCATTCCACTTCTTAAATTCTCGCGGAAGCCTTCTAGTATTTGGCCAAGTAGGTTTAGCTGATGCAGAGAATTGGTGAGATTTATATTGAGAGACATAATTCAGAATTTGGTACAACAACAACAACAAAGCCTTTAGTCCCAAACAAGTTGGGGTAGGCTAGAACTGAAACCATAAGATCTCAAAACCAACTCATAGTTCTGGCACATGGATAACTAACTTCCACGCATCCCTGTCCATGTCTAGTTCGTTGGTGATATTCCAGTCATTCAGATCTCTCTTTACGGACCCCTCCCATGTCAAGTTTGGTCTACCCGACCTCTGTTGACATTATCACGCTTCAACCGTCCACCATGCATTGGAGCTTCTGGAGGCCTGCGTTGTATATACCCAAACCATCTCAGACAATGTTGGACAAACTTCTCTTCAATCGGTGCGATCATTAGGCTAAGACTTAGTTATATGATGGTGGAGCGATCATTAGGTATTTCTTAGCTAAGAGCATAAGATTTCAGAATTCCAGCTTTGATATGTTTTCAGTTTTAACTGTATGAGTTAGAGTTACTGTTATAGTGCTACTACAAACTTCCATATTTGAGTTGTGGTTGATGGTAGCAAATAGTATTATTAAACCATGTACATTATGCACCAGATAGTGTGTGCTTCTGAACACACGATGAGGCAAATTGGATAGCTTGGTACTATCTAAAACTTAACATCATCAAGGTGGTTCCCCTCAGCTTGGTTGAGATGAATTAAATGCACTCGGAAAATTTTCAGCCTTATGCATGAATCGGAACACAACTTGTGTTCCTCCTTGATCGCTGGTAGATAGATGTTGTGCATAAGTTCTTATCTAAAAGCTAGTATATATATGAAATATATTGTAGAAATATGAAATATCATGTTGCAGATTTTAACCTCATTATGTCTGTATGTGAGAGAACTAGTGTTTGGTGCTATAATATATCACATCAAATTTCTTTTCCAGGGAGGAAACATTCGGCAGGAATTATATAATATGCTCAAAGACGAGAAGGATGTTTTCTTTTCCTTCGGTAGCGTCCAGGACCATGGTGTCAGCAAAGCCAGCCAGGGAATGCACTCATCAAAGTTTTGCCTAAACATTGCCGGGGATACCCCTTCTTCCAATCGTCTCTTTGACGCTATAGTAAGCCACTGTGTCCCTGTTATCATAAGTGACGACATTGAGCTCCCTTATGAGGATATCCTAGATTATTCAAAGTTCTCCATCTTTGTTCGTTCATCTGATGCTATTAAAAAGGGTTACCTTATGAGACTAATTAAAGGTATAAACAAGAATCGATGGACAAGGATGTGGAAGAGGCTCAAAGAAGTGGATAAACATTTTGAGTACCAGTTCCCATCTCACAAGGATGATGCGGTCCAGATGATCTGGCAAGCATTGGCTAGGAAGGTGCCTTCGATCCGACTGAAGGCACATAGGTTTAGAAGATCTTCAAGATCTGAAAGAGGAAGCAAATAAACAGGAAGGAGGTGTATGTATTTGATGATGTGCTCCAGATGATAGGGCAAGCAGTGGCTAGTCAAGGTGCCTTCGATTCGGATGAAGGCACATATGTTTAGAGGATTTTCAGTATCTGAAAGAGGAACCAAATAAACAGGAAAGTGTGTATGTATCTTGCTTCTAGGCTAATCTAACACAGCATTCACTGACACTACATCAGTTACATTTTCCCTTTGAGGAACACTGTAAATTAGAAGATTCAGGTTGAGTGTTGGTTATACTACCTTGGAAGAAAAACAGATAGCTCAGACTTTATCGGTCCAGTTGAATGTATGTTAGCAAGGCAAATGTTTACTGTTTCTGTAACATGTATTTTGAAGTAAATTATAGAAGTGGGATCATGTTAGGCTGTTTTCGATGATGCTGTGACCAAAGCAATTGCTCTCATGTGAATTTATGTTGTGTATTCTACCTCTCAAGAACGGTCCAGCACTCCAAAACATGTAACTTCTGCTATACCACTCCAAAACCCTAGGCAGGTCTTTGAAATAATCAAGACACGGATTACATGAGTCAGCACATAGAACTGGAAATCATCAAAAAACATTCAAATGAAATTTGAAGGGTTAATGAAAGGATATATTAGCTTGTCTTAGATTTGTCGTCTTCTATTCACAAATCTAAGACAAGTAATTCGGGACGGAAGGAGTACTCCATTATCATATAGTTCTAACTTTTTTCTAAATTGAATGTATAGACATGTTTTACTGCATTTGTTCACTCATTTCAGTACATATGGAGTCCACATTAAAATATTCAAAACATATTATATTTGTGAACGGAGGGAGTATTTCACAATGATAAGCTGAGGTATACAACGGGCTCGCAAAACATATTACCACGGCATCGTGATATACAAATATAGTTAACAATATTACTCCCTTCGTTTCTAAATATAAGACATTTTAGAGATTACATTATGAACTACATACGAATGTATACGATCCTATTTTATAGTGTAGATTCACTCATTTTGCTCCGTACTTCATAGTGGAATCTCTAGAAGGAAGGTCTTATATTTAGGAACGGAGGGAGTACAACAGAATCTGCATGGCAGTCGTCAACCAATCCGACACAGAACACCAACAGCGCGCAGCTGCTATAGATACACATTATAGATGAATTATACTATTAGAAAGCTACAGCCTCCAGGTCATGCATCCGCCTCAAACAGGAAAACTATCACCTTCCCGCTTCGAAGAGAGCATTCGAAGGCTCAACCTGCGGAATAACAATCTGAATTCTGTGAAATGTTAGCAAATCAACATCCATAACAGCAGATTACTTTCTGTTTGATAAGAAGCATACTTGATATGCAGTTCCACATGAAAAAGATTACAATGAACAAAAAAAGAATACATACTAATAAAATCATCTGAGAGAAAACTTGGTTAAAACCCAAGAAACTGATAACAATTTGCTCAGGAAAACAAATAAAAAGCACAAGAGAAACGAACGAATTCGATAAATTTTACTTCGCATAAGTTCGGGCAAAGAGTAACTAGGCCCAAGAAGAAATCGATCCAAAGACAAAAAGAAAAAAGAAAAAAAAGATGAAAACCTTTCCGAGATCGAAAGAAAGAGCAACTCTGTTCAAAGCAAGGAAGCAATGGAGATTGTTTTGTTTGTTGGGTGAGCCCGCGCGGCCATCATCGCGCGCGCTCCGACCGCGGGCAGTCGTCATCGCTCGCCGCCGGCAGCTGCCGCGGATGCCGCATCTCTCAACCCAAACGTCGCGCGCCACCTTCCCGCAGGCCCTTGGGGCACCACGGTGGCGGCGCGGCCGATGGGAGAGAAGACTCCGGCCGCCGCGGCGCCGCTGGACGGTTTTTGCTCGGATAAGATCAAGTAGTGTTCGGGTCGAAACCCTAGCTTCGTGCTTCTCCCACCGCACCCTCTTATTGACAACAACCCACCCCATAGGCCGAAGAAAGCCCAGCACTTGGAGGCCCACATAAAGTCCAATTGATCAGCCCGGCCCATTACCTTTCAGCTTGGTCCCACATGTCATAGGAAGTTCTGCGCGAGCGAGGCCAAAACCCTAACGCCTCCACGCTATATAATCGTTCTCTCGCCGCCGTGATCCCCTCTACGCGCCGCCACCCAAAACCCTAACCTGCGCCGCCGCGCTCACAGCAACCAATCACACACCATGGCAGCCGTTCTCACCCGCCCGACGCCGGGCACCGTGCAGTGCTTCGGCCGGAAGAAGACCGCCGTCGCCGTGGCCTACTGCAAGCCCGGGCGCGGCCTCATCAAGGTCAACGGCGCGCCGATCGAGCTCATCCGCCCCGAGATGCTACGCCTCAAGGCCTTCGAGCCGATCCTGCTCGCCGGCAGGTCCCGCTTCAAGGACATCGACATGAGGATTCGCGTCCGCGGCGGCGGGAAGACGAGCCAGATCTACTCCATCCGCCAGGCCATCGCTAAGTCTCTCGTCGCCTACTACCAGAAGTACGTCGACGAGGCCGCCAAGAAGGAGGTGAAGGAGATCTTCGGCCGCTACGACCGGACGCTCCTCGTCGCCGACCCGCGCCGCTGCGAGCCCAAGAAGTTTGGCGGTCGCGGTGCCCGCGCGCGTTTCCAGAAGTCGTACCGTTGAGCTCCGGCGAGGTCTCTTGTTGGGTATGGCGGCGGTGTTCTACTCCTTGCCTGCCTATCTATCTACCTGTTACCGCTAGTAGTTTCTCATCTTTTGGACCAATGAATTGGATATGATGATCTCTAAGAACTGTGAGTTGTCTTCAATATCCTGCCTAGTTGAAGGGATTTTGTTATCATAATCTTATGTTAATGATGAAACTGAATGTTCTGTTTGAGCTTAATTGTTCGTTTCCTACTGTTTGAGCTTGATATTTAGTTAGTGCAGCTTTATGGAGGACCTGTGTTATGTTATGCCAATCATTTCTAGTAATTTAAGTGTTGGAATATTTATCGACCATCGTGACATTATTCTTCGTCATAACCTTCGAAATGTTGTACATTTTGAAGTTGAACGAAGCAGGGCCTCACTCTGCTGGTACCTTCACAGTATTTTTATGCATCTGATGCTGTTATCTTTTGCAGTTTTAGAGACCCTGGATGTTAGCTTTGGTGTTCAAACTGTGGATACGTTGCTGCCGGTTTAGGCCTATTTGGTGTTCAACGTGTGGATAAGTTAATGCCGAATCTGATACCCGGTGACATGTTTATGTCATTATTTCCGATAAGCAGTGACATTGGTAACCAAGCTCTCAGGCCGTTTATCCTTTGTATTTCCATTGCCTTCTGTGCGATGGCAATTTCTGCAGTCGATTGGGAGACATGTGAATTTGGCTCTTCCTTTGAATAACCCAGTATTTCAGCAACAACACCTTCACCTCGCCTCTAGCATGCCATCGCATGCATCAGCCTCGCCTCTAGCACGCCGCCAGCCTCACTCTTGGACTTGCATCAGCCATGCCGCAGATCCCCTCTCCAGTACTGCATGTTCCCTTGCCGCTCCAGTTGGTTTACTGGTTTACTCCCAGAGACATGATATCCCCTCTCCAGTACTGCATGTTCCCTTGCCGCTCCGGTTGGTTTACTGGTTTACTCCCAGAGACATGATTAGTACCACCAGAGCGTGATAAAGAACTCTTCCATTCTATCTATGGTAGATAAAGGAGCTTCAAAGCCGTAGCCGTCCTCATGGCCTTTTCACCCTACAGCCGTTGCACTTTTTTATTAAATGAAATAGTTCGTTTTCTTGCTCTTAAGTACTAACTAAATAGGGGCACGGAGAAATAAAGAACACGCATCAGCCCCCCTCTCTGATTTCTTCTTCGCCCTGCCGCTGCAAACCTCTTTGAGCCGATCTCATGACGGATGTGGGCTGCTTCGGTGCAAGCATGTGCCTCTTGCCGGAAGCCTGCCGCGGAGCTCGTCGGCCTCGCTACCCCGTCGCCGCCTCGAGTCAGTCTGGGAGCAGACCTATCGCAAGCGTCGTGGAGCTCGTCGGCATCGCTGTTGTCTTCCTCGTGTCTGTGACGGCTAGTTGCTCAAATAACCCGTCCCGTAACTGGCTAATTTTTTTTAAATAATACATTTTTTTTTATAAATTTTCAAAAATATGACCCAGTCGGCTGGGGCTAAGCCGACTGGGTCCAGTCGGCTTAGGCTAAGCTGATAGGGTCCAGTCGACTTAGCCTAAGCCGACTGGATGCTAATCCCTGCTGTTGAGGTGGATTAGGCACTAATCGGCTTAGGCTAAGCCGATTGGATCCAGTCGGCTTAGCCTAAGCCGACAGGTCCCGCTGCTACAGTAAAATAGAAAAAAAATAGAAAAAAAGTCAAAAAAATCTGAATTTTTTTTGTGTGAAACATTAATGTTTTCCCCACATGCCTGCAAAATTTCATCACCAGATGACATTCGTGGAAAACGTGGCAAAAAAAAGCCGTCGGCATAGTCGGAGGTATGCCGACGGCCTTTCTATGCCTACGGCTTTCTGCAGGGCGTCGGCATATCTCTGACTATGCCGACGGCCCTGACAAAAAGCCGTCGGCATAGAATAGGCCGTCGGCATAGCGCCTGATTCCGGTAGTGGCTTGCTGCCGCGGCCAGGTCGCTGCAGATCCCCGTGGCTACCGCCGCAAACCCCTACGCCCATCGACATGGGCCATGGCTCTTCAGGCGCTTTGGCTAGGACGGTGGAGGCTACCATGGAGGCATGGGCGATGGTGGGAGGAACAGAGGCGGTAGTGACGGTGGACCTGGTGGCTTCCGGTTCGTCCTGCTTCTGCCCGGAGCGTATTTGCGACTTCGCGTCGTCCTTCTGGGGTTCGAGCGGCCGTCATTAATCGGGTGTGTAACGGTGGAAGGCGTTCTGCAGCTCGAGGTTCTGCTGCGTTAATGACGGAGGGTGCGTCGATGATCAGCTGTCCGACGTTTACTCATCGCGCCGAGCTTGGCATGCCGGTCGTCGTTCTGCTCGCCATGCAGATCGTGGTTAGTTTGGTCTAGATGTTTGCTTCTGAGATATTTCTTTTCTTTTCTTGCGTGATTATTGAGTGTTGCGTGTATGTTTTCTTGTTTTGTGCAGGAGTTGTGTTTTCGTAGCATGAAGATTTGCCTGTCGATACTTCGTACCATCGGCGTCGTCGACGACGGCCAGGGCGCGGCGGCGGCGGCTACACATGAAGCCGAGCGGCGGGCTGAAGGGGAGGACACCTGCTGAAGCACAGACTCCGGCGGCGACTACCATGCTACAGAGGCGACGCGTGAGGCGTCGGCTCTGGCTGCAGGACAGCCTCGTGGTGGTGAAGGAGTCGGCGGACCTGGAGGATGACTTCCCGGCGAGCATCATGGCCGCGATGATTGCGGCGAACGACAACGTCTGGCCGTCGCCGCGGGTCTCGAGGAGCTGCTCACGTGCTACCTCGCCCTCAACGCCGCCAAGCACCACCGTGGCATCGTCGCCGCGTTCCGGCACACCTAGCTCAAGTACCGGCGTGAAAGGCCATTAGAGACGGAGCGGCGTGTCGCAGCACCAGTCCATGTCGTCAGCGGTCAAGGAGTCCGGCAGGTTCAGATCGAAGGGCAGCTCCACTCGCCCACACCTATCCCCAGGCAGGCTGCGGTTGCGCCGCCGCAACATCAGCACGTCGAGCAAATCGTTGGGTCGTCGACCTTGTCGTCAGGCCGTGCGCACATGAACTGCCGCTCGAATCCTGAATATTTGCAGGAGAGCCGTCTGTTCATGTCGGTGATGTTGTTCGGGCGGTGGACATCCTTTCTACGCCCGACGCGTGTGCTGGTGATCGACTTGGTGTTCCATCTGCGGTCGCGTGACCGCGAGTTGTCTCTCTCCGTACCATAGGGTCTCTTTATCGGTCAATTCCGTTAGGTCAGTTTGCCTTTCTTTCTTTGTAATCTGGTTCATTTTATGTAGTGCATGCAAGCAGGAAAAAAGGAAAAATGCCTAGACCAAACAGCGTGAGAACAAAACGATCTCCAATTCATATGCATGTAGACACATCATCTCCTACTCCCATGCACGTGGCCACATCAACCCCATTCACGCCCAACCAGTGCATGCAGCAACTAATTAATCATGTATGGCGGACAAAGGTCATTTGACAAAAAACCAGTGCATGCAGATTTTTTTGACTTTTTTTCTATTTTTTTTTCTATTTTACTGTAGCAGCGGGGCCTGTCGGCTTAGGCTAAGCCGACTGGATCCAATCGGCTTAGCCTAAGCCGATTAGTGCCTAATCCACCTCAACAGCAGGGATTAGCATCCAGTCGGCTTAGGCTAAGCCGACTGGACCCTATCAGCTTAGCCTAAGCCGACTGGACCAGCCCCAGCCGACTGGGTCATATTTTTGAAAATTTTCAAATTTGTATATTATTTCTGTAATTTATAAAAAAAAATGTATTATTTAAATGTCGCTAGCCCGTAACTGCTCGCCCCCGCGTTCTCCGCCTGAACAAACCACTGCCTGCTAGTTGCCGCGTCAACCGGCCGGAGCTCCAGCCGAGCACCGCCAAGCAGCACGGCGGCGCCCGCACCGAGGACCCCTGAGAGAGCCAAAAGCCCTACCAAGTCCCGTCCTTGTGGATCCAGCGTTCGTCCGGCGACGCGTCCGGTTGTACTCACCTTGTTCTGACCGATGGAGAAAGGAGCACCGGGGAAACAGGAATACCGTGGAAGAAACGACCGGTCGAGCAGTGTTCTCAAAACCGGCGTAATACATGTGTTCCAAACCGGTGTAAAGAATACCACCGAAAAACGATTAACCAATCGCCCAACTGAAGATCGTCTTGTTTATTTACATACAGGTGTATATTTTTAAGGGGGGTTTGGGCTGGAAAACAACCATCTGGTCGCGCTCTTAGGGCAACTGGGCGATCCAAATGGACGTAAAATGTGTCCGATTTTAGTTTGTTTGGGTGGCCACAAGGGCAAACGTCCGTCCTTTTCTGGCTATGGCACCCAACAAGGTGACCCATTTAGTTTGTCTGTCCTTTTTTCTTGGTCATTTTATACGATCTTAATTGGTATAAATGAAACATTACACAAGATTAAACAAATAAGTCACATAGTTTACAAACAAATGAATTTAAAATTCTAGCAAATAAATTGGAAGAAAATGAGATGATATAACTATTGGTTTTCTATGTGAGTCCACGTATGCTCAACCAAATCATTTTGAAGTTGAATGTGAGTTGACCGATCACGCATTTTATGATGAAATTGAATGAATTGTGCAAATGTTGCCGCTCCACCTCGGCCTCAACCAAATCACCCTGGTAATCCCACTCTTGGTCATAGCTACATGTTGTCATCACGCTCAACCTCTATGGTCATGTTGTGCACGATCACACAAGCAGTCACCACCTCCCGCACATAGTGTCAACAGTCCAGGAGCAGGTTGCCGAACAATAGCCCAGCGAGATTGGAGTACATCAAAAGCACGCTCTGCATCCTTCCTAGCACTCTCTTGTCCTTTGGCAAACTTAGCCCTCTTCTCTCCTACAGGATCGGAAATTGTCTTCAAAAATGTAGACTACAGAGGATAGATACAATCAGCTAAATAGTAACCATTGCTGTCTTGGTGGCCATTGATCTCATAGTTGACCTCTAGGAATTGCCTTTCGAAAGCCACGAGAAAACTGGAGAGCGTTGAAGCACATTGATGCCATTGTAAGAACCTGCCATGCCAAAAAAAATGCCAAATCCAGAGATCTTGTGATGCCACAACTTCAAGTATGATCGTGCAACCATCAACATGTCCCTTATATTGCCTCTGCCTAGCAAATGGACAATTCGTCCACTTCTAGTACATACAATCTATGTTTTCAAGCATCCCCGGAAAGCCTCTCGGAGCATTGATCGATAACAATCGGGCTATATCCGCGGCATTTGGTTCTCTAAGTACTCCGGGCCAAACACCTGAATCATGGCTTTGCAGAACGTGTACATTGACTCAAGGCATGTGGACTCACTCATGCGTACGTACTCATAAACTAGATCACTGGGAACTCCATATGCAAGCATCGAACAGCTGCAGTACATTTGTGATAAGAGGAGAAGCCAACCTTACCAATGGCATCATGCTTGCATTTGAAGTAATCATCATGACCCACACTCCTTCCCGAATACGGTTGAACAATGGTCTCACCATCTGGAAGCATCGCAGGAAAAGCTTGGCAAGGAATAGTGGTTTGTGTGATGGAAATAATCATTAAAGAGTATGACATGTCCCGTTCTATGTTACCATTTAACGCATGCGCATGGCCCTCTATCGATCCTCTAAACAATGGTCGCTGTCTCGAAATGTGTTCATTGACGAGAAGTGTAGCAACCAAAACAACACTCTCACCGCCAAACAATTCTTTGGGCAATGATGAACAGATGATGTTATTGTAAAAAAAACTCATCCGAGCTATCTGCCATGATCTTTCAGAGTTATGAATTTGTACCTCACAAATAGGTTGGGCAAACGGCTAAACACCTTATGGGCGACGCCAACCGCGGGTGTGGACGAGTCTCAGCAGGTGAAGACCCCCGTCCTGACCGGTTCCGAGAGCAGGGTCATCGAACTTCACGTCCTTCGGTGGTGGCATTGGTGTGTCAAGGGAGACGACGACCCTGGGTAGGGTGCGGTCCGCGGGCTACACCGTCGGTGGCAATAAGTGGAAACAACGCCAATGGTTGGGGCGTCGGTGGCGGCTGTGTGGGGGTGCCAGGGGTGGTGAAGAGGACGGAAGCTAGGTGGCGGCGGAAAGGTCGAAATCGATGGGGTGAGGGTGTACTGGCATGTGTGCCACCGACAGGCGGGCCATGGGAGGACAACACGGGCGTTCGCGGCGTGTCCACGCGGATGCAAACCCAACCGGGTCAAAGTGGACAGCAAAACGGACATCAGCCGGTAGTGGGGGCTCCAACATGTAGGCCATGAAGGTCGCGAACCCTTGCAAGCAAAAAGGAGATCATAAGACAAAGGCAAAAATTCAGTACAAAAACAAGATAATCAAGAATGACTTACATCGCTCAGCGGGTTCTGAACATGGAAGGGCTCCATGACGATCTCCATGGGGACCTTTTCCGGCTCCAAGCCGGTCCGGATGCTGATTGTAACCCCCAAGATGTGGTCCTAGTCCCAACAAAGACTTTGCAATCTTCACGGGGGCTAGGAGCACATATTGGTCGCCCCAACATATGACTTCATAACATACACACAGGGTCATATGTTTGTGAACGGGATAGACATCACAACAAATACAACTAAAGGAGAAGAAGAAATAACATGATGATAATTGGGCTAGCGTATGCCAATACATAAATATTTCACCATTCAGATGTCAACATGACCCAACATTAGATCATTCATTGCAGCAGAAGAAGGCACGGATCCGAGTACAGATAAGAAGAAAATATGCCTAAGAGGCAAGTGAAATAAGCAAAACGTCCACTCTGCAGTCTCAGACTGCCGATCGAGAACCCCAAATCTAGTCGTCGTCGAAGAAGAATGAAAAGAAACTCCACATAGAACGTTCCATGCTCTCACCTTAGATCAAAGCTTTACATGAACATGTACCTTGATAGCCCACAAGTGTAGGGGATCAGTTGTATCCTTTTTGATACGTAAGTGTCGAACCCAACAAGGAGCTAAAGGTAGAATTAATATTCTCTCAAGTTCTATCAACAGCTGATACAATTCTACGCACACTAAACGTTTGCTTTACCTAGAAACAAGAAATAAACTACTTTGTAGGTGTAATGGGACAACTTGCAAGAATATAAAGAACTTGGAATTAAAAGTTAGGTGTTGTTTAAATAAAGGAACAATAAAGTGAATATAGCGAGTGTGGAAAAGTGATGGTAGGATGTGCGAAATTGTCCCTAGGCAATTGATAACTAGAAAGATAATCCTCGTTGCAGTTTTATGTGTGGGAGAGGCCTCTGCTAGCATGCCATCCCTTACTTGGAATTTTATACACTTATTATTGGAATTATTAGCAAGGATCCGCAACTACTAACAAGTTAATTAAGGTAAAACTCAACTATAGCATTAAGATCAATTGGTCCCTCTTCACCCCCATATGTATTGATCCATACACTCAGCCTCGGTAATTTTTGTCGCTCTGGTCGGCCTATGCATAGTTCTCTTCAACATACAACTAACCCTAAAGTGTGATCCATATACGTGCGCGCTCATATGATGGGAACCAAAGGATAACAACAAAATAAAACATGCAACTCAAACCAATCATGATCACCAATTAACCCGTACGATGAAAGTAATCTACTCAGACATAATAGCGATGAGACAAATCATTGGATAATAATTTATAGCATCAAAAACCATGTTCAAGTAGGGGACTTGAATAGAGAAGGAGGAAGGTGATGGAGGTGTTGATGAAGATGGCAAAGTTGATGGAGATGATCGCCACGATGAGGATTCCCCCGGCGGCGCTCCAGCACCACCGGGAGAGAGAGAGAGGCTCCCCTCCTCCTCCTCCTCCTTCTTCTTCTTCTTCTTGCTAGGCCTCCCCCTAGATGGGAGAA
Source organism: Elymus sibiricus (assembly GCA_039707655.1). NCBI lineage: Eukaryota > Viridiplantae > Streptophyta > Magnoliopsida > Poales > Poaceae > Elymus > Elymus sibiricus. Next base: position 113,237,748 of record CM077670.1, read on the forward strand.
GGTTTCCCCCTCTGTTCCTTGGCCTTCATAGCTCCCGGAGGGTAGGAGCCCCTCCGAGATTGGATCTCCCCTCTCTTCTTTCTCTCTGTTTTCGGCCCTGTCTTCTGGCCGAACACCGTTTCTTTTATATCCGGAGATCCATAACTTTGATCGGGGTGAAATTTTGAGGGGACTTTTCCATAAAATTAGATTTCTTGCAGTCGAAGGAGAGCTCCAACCGACTTAAGGGCTGCCCACATGGGCCCACAGCACGGCCTACCCCCCAGGCTGCGCCACATGGCCGTGTGTGGCCCTCGCCCAAAAATTGCATATATTCCAGAAAAAATCATATTAAATCGCCAAGGTATTTTGACCTTGCTAGATATTTAGCTTTTGTAAAACCAAAAACATGCAGAGCACAGGAACTGGCACTATGCACTAGATTAATAGGTTAGTCCAGAAAAATAATATAAATTGATGCCAAAAATATGTAAAAGTGGTATGATAATAGCATGAAACAATAAAAAATTATAGATACGCCTGAGATGTATCAACATCCCAAGCTTAATTCCTGCTCGTCCTTGAGTAGGTAAATGATAAACAAAGATAATTTTTGATGTTGAATGCTACCTAGCATAATCTTGATCAAATAATTAATTGTGGTATGAACTTATGATAAAAGTGATTCATGACAACAGTCTATCAATTTGACATTAAAATAATAATACATGAGCATGCAAATAAACAATCATTGCCTTTACATAATAAAGATGCTACAAAAAGTGACTCCGCACACACTTAATCATAATAGCATGGCACGCTCAGTCTTCCTGGCATAAAGACATCGAATCATGAACTACCTACGTGCTTAATCAAGCAATCAAATCACGCTTTCTCGCTTCAGCTATTCAACTCCCACACGCTACTTGAGCGTGAGCTACGATCTTGGCACTTTGGATGGCAAATAGAATGACGATGGAGGTTTTAAGAGAAGACAAAAAAATAAGAAAGTCTCGCACCAATGCAGCTGACCGTTAGGCAATGGAGAGGCCTTACAATCGATATTGATGCGAGGAGTAGGGATTGCCATGCAACGGATGCACTAGGGCTATGAATGTATGAAAGCTCTCCTAATGCAACAAAGTGGGTGTTGAAAGAGCATGGTGCCCCCATGTTTAGTTTTGGGTAATTGATGACAATCCCTATGGACTAATGGTTGCTTTGAGTTATACTTTAAGGTTTCTCCATAGGCAATGCTTGAAGACCATATGTTGGCTTCAAAGGTTAAAAGTAGGTGATTATGTGCTGACCAAGGTGCTATTCAAGGAGTTATCCAAAGATTGGTCATGTGAGAGTTTGAGCCTATTGCAAGCATGTCTTGAAGAAGATTGTGTGAACACTCATGTTTACCTTAAATACATCATCATAATTAAGAGAGATCAAAATATACATGGTTGATCAAGTCAAAGTACAAAGAGTGGATTCAAGTTGATCAACACACAAAGCGTAGAAGATGTACCGAGTGGGATCAAGTGATCCCATGGTATGGTAAGCATTGTCCATTACGTTTTGTGTACTAACCCATGATCTATGTGAGATTTCTATGTGGGGTTAGGTATCTTTCCATGGGCTTGCATCATAAGGAAGATCTCATATAACCCATGGAGGATGACATCAAGTGGTGATCGTCATAAAGGTTGTGTTGTGCAAGTTCAAGTGAAGCATCACGAAGAGATCACATGCTTGAAGCTTGCCATCCATTCTGGTGATAATGGACATGTGAAGATGTGCCTAAGAGAGGCTCACCCATAATGGAGTATGGGGGAGCAATTCACTAGTCTTCATCGAGTCAACGCAATCAAGAAAGGTGGTCCAACTTGAGGAGGTCAAGATTATCATCATCTAGCTCAAGTGTATTATGTGCAAGGAAAAGATATATCCTTGATAGGTTTTCTATCTTACTGGTCTCATGGTGTTAGTTGGGAGACCGGGTTATAGGATCGATAGCCATACTATCAAGGGGGGCTCTCGAGTGAGTAGCTTTGTTTGTATCATTCATAGAGAGCTCAAACCTTTGCATCCTTGGCATCATATTTCTTGGTTCTTGTGTGGCTTTTCTCTTTGTGAAGTTTTGGAGCTTGTGGTTATCTTCATGACAAGCTCAAGTTCATCAAAAATGGATTTCATATGCATCTTCTATTATGCTTTTGATGTTGAAGTTTTTGCCGGTTCTTCACTTATGGAGGTTTCACACTTCTACATTACTGGCATATTACTCTTGCTTGTTCTGAAGATTTCTATCAAGCTTGAGTTCGTCGAAATCAGAGTTTGTTTGCAGAAGTTATGGCAGTTTTGCTTTTAATTGTTTCATTTGTCATTTGCTGGCCAAGTGGTTGTACCGCTCCCTCATTGAGCAGTACTACCGCACCAAGTACCGGCTCAACCACAGCCCGAGGGGATTTCCTCTCAGGTTTGGGCAGCGGTTCTTGCTACTCGCGATGGAGTTGTTGGATTTCCCCAAAGAGGAAGGGTGAAGCAGTATAGTAGCAGATAGTATTTCCCTCAGTTAAGAACCAAGGTTTATTGAACCAATATGAGGCAACACACAAACAACTTTAGTAGCACCTGCACACAAACAAAACAATTGCTTGCGCCCAACAAAGTCAAGGGGGTCGTCACTCCCCTTGTTCTTGCCAGCCACAAGATTAAAACTGATAGTGATATGCAAAGTAATAAAAAGTAAAATAAAATAAAATAGAGCAATTGTGGAGAGTTAAGTATTAATGGAGAATAGTCCTAGGGGCCATAGGTGCACTAGTGGTATCTCTCTCGACAACATAGCATGGGTTGACAAATTACTGTTGGACAATTTAGAATTGAGCATAGTTATAATTGTGATCATTCATGGCATAATCAATACATAGGCATTACGTTCGTGACAACTAGACCGTTAATCCAACTACATCTACTACTATTACTCGACCCCAAGACCACTATCCAGCATGCATCTCAAAGTATTAAGTTCATACAAACAGAGTAACACTTTAATCAAGATGACATAATGTAGAGAACGTAAGATCAATCAATATGACCAAACCCCGTCATTTTATCCTTAGTAGAAACAATACAATACGTGCCTTTGCCTCTCGTGTCACAGGGCAAGATCACCCCAAGATTGAACCTACTACAAAGCACCTCTCCCGCTGAAGATAAATCAATCAAACTTGGCCAAAGTAGACGGATAGATCCGAGAGAAATACAATGCTATAAAATTATGCAGCAAAGAAACCTCGAGAGATTCAAAATAATTCAATGAATAATCTGATCATAAACTCACAATTCATAGGATCCCAACAAACACACCGTACAAGATTACATCGGATGGCTCTTCGAGAAGATCATTGTATTGAAGATCAAGAGAGAGAGAGAGAGAGAGAGAGAGAGAGAGAGACATCTAGCTACAAATATGGACCCGTAGGTCCTGAAGGAACTACCCACACATCATCATGGAGGCAGCAAGGTTGATGAAGATGGCCTCCCCAATGATTCCCCACTCCGGTAGAGTACCGAAAGAGGGCTCCAGATGGGATTGCTTTGGAACAGAGGCTTGTGGTGGAGATAACATTGTTTTGGGTCTCGCTCCGAGGGTTTCAGAATACTCTATGATCATGCAAAGCAAAATCACAATGAATACTCAAGTCATGTAGTGAATAGTAACGATGGAAGTTGCATTGCAATATATCTCGGAATGGCTATGGAAATGCCATAATAGGTCGGTATGGTGGCTATTTTGAGGAAGATATAATGAGGCTTATGTGTGAGAGAGCGTATCATCCCACGGGGTTTGGAGCAAAGAAGCACCGTGTCTCGAGGTGAGAGAGGGCAATGCTCGATACCAAAGAGGCTAGTAAAATATGGAAGGTGGAAGTGTTGTAAAGACCTTAACTCGTAATTCAAAACATCTCGCTAATACTTTGTAGTCTACACAGGGTAATGCTACTTGTGAGCTGCGTTGGGATTTTCCCCGAAGAGGAGAGGAGATGCAGTACAGTAGAGATAAGTATTTCCCTCAGTGAGAACCAAGGTTACCGAACCAGTAGGAGAATCACGCAAAGCCTCGTGAACAGCACCTGCACACACAAAAGCAAATACTTGCACCCAACGCGGGCAAGAGGGTCGTCAATCCCCTTGAACTCGTTACTTGCAAGGATTAAATCTTGTAGTGGTAGATAGATAAATTGCAAAACAAAATAAAAGTAAATAAATTACAGCAAGTATATTTTGGTTTTATTTTTATATTTAAAGTAGACCCAGGGGCCATAGTTTTCACTAGAGGCTTCTCTCTCGAACACATAGCATACGGTGGGTAGACAAATTACTGTTGGGCAATTGATAGAAAGGCACATAATTATGACGATATTCAAGGCAATGATCATGTATATAGGCATCACGTCCAAGACAAGTAGACCAACTCCTGCCTGCATCTACTACTATTACTCCACCCATCGACCGTTATCCAGCATGCATCTAGGGTATTAAGTTAATAAAAACAGAGTAACGCCTTAAGCAAGATGACATGATGTAGACAAAGTAAACCCAATCAATATGAATAAACCCCGTAGATTTACCCTTAATGGCAACAATACAAATACGTGTATTGTCCCCTACTTTGTCACTGGGATATAGAGCACCGCAAGATTGAACCCATTACAACGCACCTCTCCCGCTGAAGATAAATCAATCTAGTTGGCCAAACCAAACGGATAGATCAAAGAGAAATACAAAGCTATAACAATCACGCATAATAAAGTTCAGAAAAGACTCAATTTCTTCTCATGAATATTCAGATCATAAACCCACAATTAATCGGATCCCAACAAACACACCGCAAAAGAAGATTACATCGAATAGAACTCCAAGAAGATCGAGGAGAACATTGTATTGAAGATCAAAGAGAGAGAAGAAGCCATCTAGCTACTAGCTATGGACCCGTAGGTATGTGGTGAACTACTCACGCATCATCGGTAGGGCAGTAAGGTTGATGTAGAACCCCTTTGTGATCGATTCCCCCTCCGGCAGAGTACAGGAAAAGGCCTCCAGATGGGATAGCGGAAGAATAGAAGCTTGCGGTGGCGGAAAAGTTATTTGGGGTGGCTCTCTATTTGTTTCCCAATATTTGAGAATTTATAGAAGTGGAATTAGGTCAAAAGGAGCCACATGGGGCCAATAAGGTAACAGGGCGCGCCTACCCCCCTAGGGCGCGCCCTGTTGCCTTGTCGTCTCCACGTAGGTCTTCTGGTCCTCCCCCGAAGCTTCTAGGGTCTCTTTTGTCCAGAAAAAAATCGTCAAAAAGTTTCGTAGTGTTTGGACTTCGTTTGGTATAGATTTTCTGGAAAACCAAAAACAAGCAGAAAACAGCAACTGACACTGGGCACTGGGTTAATAGGTTAGTACCAAAAAATGATATAAAATAGCATATAAATGCATATAAAACATCCAAGATTGATAATATAATAGCATGGAACAATAAAAAATTATAGATACATTGAGACGTATCAGCATCCCCACCAAAAAATGATATAAAATAGCATATAAATGCATATAAAACATCCAAGATTGATAATATAATAGCATGGAACAATAAAAAATTATAGATACATTGAGACGTATCAGCATCCCCAAGCTTAATTCCTGCTCGTCCTCGAGTAGGTAAATGAACAAAACAGAATTTTTTATGTGGAATGCTACCTAACATGTTTACAATGTAATCTCTTTACGGTATAAATATTGAGAAATGATGAATTAACAACATTAACATAATAATATCCGTGAATATAAGAAGCATAATCATTAAACCTTCAAAATATACGATCCTTAACGAATGTTATTCCCCACTCATTTCATCATGTTAGCATGGCATGACTCCGCCTTCACTGCATAAATATAAATCATGAGCACCCCAGTGATAAACCAGGCAATTGGATCGTACTTCTAACGCGCTTCAGCATTTTCAACTTCACGCAATACATGAGCGTGAGCCATGGACATAGCATTAGGTGGAATAGAATACGGTGATAGGGATTAATAGGAGAAGTCAAAAAGGAAGAAAGTCTCGCATCAACTAGGTGGATCAACGGACTATGGAGATGTCCATCAATCGATATCAATGTGAGGAGTAGGGATTGCCATGCAACGGATGCACTAAGAGCTATAAGTGTAGGAAACCTCAACTGAAACTAAGTGGGTGTGCATCCAACTTGCTTGCTCATGAAGACCTCGGGCATTTGAGGAAGCCCGTCATCGGAATATACAAGCCAAGTTTTATAACAAAAAATTCCCACTAGTATATGAAAGTGACAAAATAGGAGACTCTCTATATGAAGAACATGGTGCTACTCTGAAGCACAAGTGTGGAAAAGGATAGTAAAATTGCCCCTTCTCTCTTTTTCTCTCTTTTTTGGGCTCTTTTTGGCCTCTTTTTTTCTATTTATTTTATTTTATTTTTTGTCCGGAGTCTCATCCCGACTTGTGGGGGAATCATAGGCTCCATCATCCTTTCCTCACTGGGACAATGCTCTAATAATGATGATCATCACACTTTTATTTACTTACAACTCGATAAAAACTATACAAAATGACTCTATATGAATGCCTCTGGTAGTGTACCAGGATGTGCAATGATCTAGCGTAACATGTATGAAAAATGATGAACGGTGGCTGAGCCACAAATACTATGTCAGCCATATGATCATGCAAAGCAATATGACAATGAACACAAGTCATATGACGGAATGGTGGAAGTTGCATGGCAATATATCTCGGAATGGCTATGGAAATGCCATAATAGGTAGGCATGGTGGCTGTTTTGAGGAAGATATAAGGAGGCTTATGTGTGATAGAGCGTATCATATCACGGGGTTTGGATGCACCGGCGAAGTTTGCACCAACTCTCGAGGTGAGATCAGGCAATGCATGGTCCCGAAGACGCTAACAAATTGCGGAAGAGTGAGAGTGCGTATAATCCATGGACTCACATTAGTCATAAAGAACTCACATACTTATTGCAAAGCCTATTAGCCCTCGAAGCAAAATACTACTCACACGCCCCTAGGGAGGAGGTTGGTAGGAGTTAACCATCGCGCACCCCCGATTATAACAGCACTCAAGGATTTCATTTCAGACCTAAGAATGCTCGGACCTCCCCACCATGCCATGACCAACACTTTGATGAGAAGTTAATAACAAGCTTTAATACCGATATTTCTACGAACCAATGATCATGAATCAATATCCTTTCATATTACGACAACAATATCATTAAACCACACGTTTCATATTTAGTGATCTACATGAAAGATTTTATTATATCCCTCTTGAATACCCATCCTTTATGGACTAGTCTTATAACCCGCGCAAATTGCCATTACTATTTATTAAAATCTCAAAAAGATTTAAGTGAAGCATGAGACTGCAACTATTTCTTTAAAATATAACCATCGTCGTGCTCTAAAAGATATAAGTGAAGCACTAGAGCAACTGCCTAGCTCAAAAGATATAAGTGAAGCACATAGAGTATTCTAACAAATCACGAATAAATGCGTGTCCCTCTCAAAAGGTGTGTCCAGCAAAAGATGATTGTGGCAAACTAAAAATAAAACAAAGAAAAGAAAACTATGGCACAAGACGCTCCAAGTTAAACTCATATCATGTGATGAATAAAAATATAGCTCCAAGTAAGTTACCGATAGATCGTAGACGAAAGAGGGGATGCCATTCGGGGCATCCCCAAGCTTAGACGCTTGGGTCTTCCTTGAATATTACCTTGGGGTGCCTTGGGCATCCCCAAGCTTAGGGTCTTGCCGCTCCTTATTCCTTCATCCATCGTAATCTCACCCAAAACTTGAAAACTTCAGCACACAAAACTCAACAGAAACTTCGTGAGATCCGTTAGTAAAATAAATCAATCATCCACTTTAGGTACTATTATAAACTCATTAATAATTGTTCTTGCATAATACCTACTGTATTCTAACTCTTCCATGACTTATACCCCCCGATATAATCCATAGTTTCATTAAAAAAGCACACTATGCAATAAAAACAGAATCTGTCTAAAACAGAATAGTATGTAATGACAGAATATTATCTATACTTCTGTAACTCCAAAAATTCTGACAAATTAGGACAACCTAAAATTTTTGTATCCAATACTGTGTAAAAATTTCAGATTTTTCTGACGTTCCAGTACAGAACTAAAAATCAAATACTGGGCGCAAAACTCTCTGTTTTCAAACAACATCAATTATACTATCATCCAAATCATCCCAAAGGCATTACTTGGCACAAACACCAATTAAAAGATAAAAACACAGTCATAAAAGTAGCTAAAATTGTGTTTGCACACCAAAAGGAAAAAAGAAAAAATAAAGATAACTATTGGGTTGTGTCCCAACATGCTCTTTCTTTATAGCCATTAAGATAGGCTTCGAGATTTTAATAATGCTCATATATTAAAGATAAGAATTGAAGCACAAAGAGAGCATCATAAAAGATGTGACGAACACATTTAAGTCTAACATACTTCCTATGCATAGGCATTTTATAGGAAAACAAATTATCAAAACAAGCAGTATCTAGAATATGCAAATAGCAAGAATGAAGCATTAATAATTTCAGCACAAAGAGAGGTAATTTATTGACATGAAAGTTTGTACAACCATATTTTCCTCTCTCATTATAATTACATGTAGGATCATAATCAACTTCAACAATATAGCTATCATATAAAATACTATCTTCATGATCCACATGCATAAAAGTTTTATAATCTTCCAAGATAGTGGGATTAACATCAACTGAAGTCATGACCTCTCCAAACCCACTTTTATCAAAAATTTCATAAGATTGAACACTCTCCAAATATGTGGGATTCTTTTTACCTAAAGTTGACACTCTTCCAAACCCACTTTCAATATTATTTCAAACATTATTATCAATGCCATATTCATCATGAGGCTTAAATAAATTTTCAAGATCATAAGAAGCATTATCACCCCAATCATGATCATTGCAATAAGTAGTGGACATGACAAAATTATCATCCCCAAGCTTGTAGCTTTGCATAGTATTAGCACAATTGACATTAATAGAATTTATAATAACATCATTGCGATCATGCTTCTCATTCAAGGAGCTATCATGAATCACTTTATAAACTTCTTCTTTTAGCACTTCATCACAATTTTTAGATTCACGATTTTTAAGCAAAACTTCATAAAGATAATCAAGTGAACTCAACTCACTAGCAATTGGTTCATCATAATTGGATTGTTTGAAAAGATTAGCAAGTGGATGAGGATCCATATGTCTATATTTTTATCTTCATTGAGTCACACAATTATTTCAAGCAAGCAAACGAGCAAACATAAATATTTTTGTGTTTTTGTATTCTTTTATGAGAAGTGGGGGAGATGAAAACGAGAGGCAAAGGCAAATAAAAAGTAGAGAAAGTAGATGATAGTTTGTGTAAAGGTACTTGATAGGTTTTGATGATGTCTCCCCGGCAACGACGCCAGAAATTCTTCCTGCTACTTGTGAGCTGCGTTGGGATTTTCCCCGAAGAGGAGAGGAGATGCAGTACAGTAGAGATAAGTATTTCCCTCAGTGAGAACCAAGGTTATCGAACCAGTAGGAGAATCACGCAAAGCCTCGTGAACAACACCTGCACACACAAAAGCAAATACTTGCACCCAACGCAGGCAAGAGGGTCGTCAATCCCCTTGAACTCGTTACTTGCAAGGATTAAATCTTGTAGTGGTAGATAGATAAATTGCAAAACAAAATAAAAGTAAATAAATTGTAGCAAGTATATTTTGGTTTTCTTTTTATATTTAAAGTAGACCCGGGGGCCATATTTTTCACTAGAGGCTTCTCTCTCGAACACATAGCATACGGTGGGTAGACAAATTACTGTTGGGCAATTGATAGAAAAGATCATAGTTATGGAGATATTCAAGGCAATGATCATGTATATAGGCATCACGTCCGAGAAAAGTAGACCGACTCCTACCTGTATCTACTACTATTACTCCACCCATCGACCACTATCCAGCATGCATCTAGGGTATTAAGTTAATAAAAACAGAGTAACGCCTTAAGCAAGATGACATGATGTAGACAAAGTAAACCCAATCAATATGAATAAACCCCGTCATTTTACCCTTAATGGCAACAATACAAATACGTGTCTTGTCCCCTACTTTGTCATTGGGATATAGAGCACCACAAGATTGAACCCATTACAAAGCACCTCTCCCGCTGAAGATAAATCAATCTAGTTGGCCAAACCAAACGGATAGATCGGAGAGAAATACAAAGCTATAACAATCACGCATAATAAAGTTTAGAAAAGACTCAATTACTTCTCATGAATATTCAGATCATAAACCCATAATTCATCGGATCCCAAGAAACACACCACAAAAGAAGATTACATCAAATAGAACTCCAAGAAGATCGAGGAGAACATTGTATTGAAGATCAAAGAGAGAGAAGAAGCCATCTAGCTACTAGCTATGGACCCGTAGGTCTGTGGTGAACTACTCACGCATCATTGGTAGGGCAGTAAGGTTGATGTAGAAGCCCTCCGTGATCGATTCCCCCTCCGGCAGAGTACCGGAAAAGGCCTCCAGATGGGATCGCAGAAGAACAGAAGCTTGCGGTGGTGGAAAAGTTATTTGGGGTGGCTCTCTATTGGTTTCCCAATATTTGAGAATTTATAGAAGTGTAATTAGGTCAAAAGGAGCCATGTGAGGCCCACAAGGTAACAGGGCACGCCCTGTTGCCTTGTCGTCTCCTCGTAGGTCTTCTGGTCCTCCCCCGAAGCTTCTAGGGTCTCTTTTGTCCAGAAAAAATCATCAAAAAGTTTCATAGCGTTTGGACTTCGTTTGGTACAGATTTTCTGGAAAACCAAAAACATAGCGTTTGGACTTCGTTTGCTATGGAAACGTTTGGTACAGAATTACCAATGTTTGGCACTGGGCACTGGGTTAATAGGTTAGTCCCAAAAAATGATATAAAATAGCATATAAATGCATATAAAATATCCAAGATTGGTAATATAATAGCATGGAACAATAAAAAATTATAGATACGTTGGAGACGTATCAGGTAACCATGAGACAGACTACTCCTAGGGAAAGTGCTTGGTAGAGCCAAAGCCCATTGCGCATCTCGGGCCCAAGATACGTGAGAGTGTCATTTACATTGCCTTTCAACTTAGACCTTTCATAATCAGTTTCACTTAAATGACCGAGTACTAATGTGTATGACCTTACGACACCTTTACATTACTTTGCGCAAGTCTTTAAGTTTACACATAAATTAATTACCTACTTAATTATATCAAAATTATTGCAAAGAACCCCAATTATCAAAGTTCAATTGATCTACAAGTTCATGCAAGTTAGTATTATACCACTCATATATACCCATTTTTTTAGACCAACCATATAACTCATGCTAATTACCAATTCCCATTCAGCTCTCTAAAAAAGATTTAAGTGAGGTAAGAGAGTCCTAACATTTCTACAAAAATATAATTTATCACCGTGCTCTAACATATTTAAGTGAAGAACTAGAGCAATTTCTATAAACACCTCTACTCAAATAGATATAAGTGAAGAACAATTGAGCATTTTATAAATGTAAGATGAATGTGTATCTCTCTTAATAGGTGTGACCAGGAAACAATGATTGTGAAGACCAGCAAATAAAACCGAACAAAAGCAACTGACGCTCCAAGCAAAACACACATCATGTGAAGAATAAAAATATAGCTCCAAGTGGGATATACCGATAGTTTTGAAGTCGAAAGAGGGGATGCCATCCGGGCCATCCCCAAGATTAGTTGCTTGAGTCTTCCTTAGATATTGCCTTGGGGTGCCTTGGGCATCCCCAAGCTTAGGCTCTTGCCACTCCATATTCTCCCATATCGCCATCTCACCCAAAACTTGAAAACTTCATTCACACAAAACTTAACAGAAACTCGTGAGATAGGTTAGGACATATAAAATAAATCATTCACTCATGTAACTGTCAAGACAAGATGCATATTTATTTCCAAGCAATGTCTACTATATTCTATCATTACACATAATTTATATCTCCCAATATATGCCATGGAAACTAAACAAGCAAACAAACAAAACATAAAAAAATCTGTCAAAAACAGAACAACACATAAAGATGTAAATAAATATCATACTTCTGTAACTTTGAATATTCTGAAAAATGAGGACAATGCACACAAATTGCAACTCAGTACTATGCAAAAGTTTTAGGATTTTATCATGTTCCAGTGAAGAACAAAAATTAAAACACTTGGCGCAAAAGTTTCTGTTTCTGCACACAACCTAATAAACAAGCATTTGCAACATCCCAAAGGTCTAACTTGGCACAAAAACAAAAGAAAAGATACAAACACAATTACTATAGTAGAAATAATCATGCTGACACACTCAAACAAAAATAAGAATAAAAGATACATATTGGGTTGCCTCCCAATAAGCGCTATTGTTTAATGCCCTTTAGCTAGGCATAATGCAATCTATCAAGTTTTATCATCTTTTAGAGATAGATCATACGTGGATCTCATGAAAGATTCGTAAGGAAGCTTAATTCATTTTCTATGAAAATGTTCCATACATTTTTAGAGGAAATTAGAACCGTATATTGCCTTCCTTCATGTCCATAATTGCACCTACAGTTCTCAAAAAGGGTCTCCCAAGTATAATAGGACATGCGGGATTACATTGAATATCTAAAATAATCAAGTCCACGGGAACATAATTTCTATTAGCAATTATAAGCACATCATTTATTCTACCCATAGGCCTATTAACAGTCGAATCCACAAAGTGCAAATTCAAAGAACATTCACTCATATTATCAAAACCGAGAACAACATACAATGATTTAGGCATAGTTGATACGCTAGCCCCTAAATCACATAAAGCATTGCATTCAAAATTATTAATCTTAACTTTGATAGTAGGTTCCCACTCATCATGTAATTTTCTAGGGATGGAAACCTCATGTTCGAGTTTTCCTCATTGGCTTTAATAAGGGCTTCCACGATATGTTTAGTAAAAGCCTTATTTTGACCATAAGCGTTGGGTGAATTAATAATGGATTGAAGCAAGGAAATGCATTCAGTAATATAACAATTATCATAATTAAAATCCTTGAAATCCAAAACAGTGGGTGCAACACTAATTAATTTTTTTACCTCTCCAAACACACTTTTATCATTTTTAGCATCAAGATTATCACCCTTCGAACAATTGGGATGCCTTCTAACTAAAGTTGAATCTTCTCCAGCCCCATTATAATTATATTTAGTATTTCTAAACAATGATTTAATAGTTGACACATGAATAGTTTTAACATCTTCATTATTACTAGCTAGATAGCACAATTCAGCCTCTCTTTCCTCTCGTTCTCTTTTAGATCTAAGCATATAAATAATTTTTATATTATAGTATATGGAGACTTGAATAGATTTTAATGATTCCGGCATTTCATCCTTATTTGATGGAAATTTTTTAATTTTAAGCATATCCACATCATGAACAAGTCAATCCATATTTCTAGACATAGCATCAAAGTTACTCAATCTCTCTTCTACCATAGTATTGATTTTTTTTGAGAATTAATAAAATCTTTAATAGTGTTTTCAAGTTCAGTAGGCATCTTATTATTATTATAAGAATTACCATAATTATTTGAAGGATTTCTGGGGTACGGTCTAGGATTATTATTGAAATTTCCTCTCTAAGCATTATTATTAAAATTGCTCCTTGAAATAAAATTCACATCAATATTATCCTTATTTTGCTCAATCAAGGTAGATAAAGGCACATCATTTGGATCAATAATGGCAATCCTAGTAGCAAGCATGGACATAATAGCATCAACTTTATCATTAAGAGAGGAAATATCCTCGACAAAATTTACATTCTTACCACTTGGCGCGCTCGGTGTGCCATTGGGAATAATTGGAGGTCATGTCGTCAAGAAGCTTGATGGCTTCTCCAAGTGTTATCCTCATGAACGTACCACCTGCAGTAGAACCTAGAAGGTTTCTAAAAACAAAATTTAGTCCCGCATAGAAATTTTGCACTACCATCAAAGACTTAATCCATTAGTGGGAATTTTTTTAGCATAAGTTTCATTCTTTCCCATGATTGTGCAACATGCTCTTAGTCAAGTTGTTTAAAATTCATAATTTGATTCCTCAAAGATATAATTTTAGCGGGAGGAAAATATTTACCAATGAAAGCATCTTTACACTTAGACCACGAATCAATACTATTTTTTTGGTAAAGAAACTAACCATTCTTTGGCTCTATCTCTCAAAGAAAATGGAAATAACTTCAATTTTATAATATCATTGTCCACATCTTTAGTTTTTTTGTGTATCACATAATTCAACAAAATTATTAAGATGGGTCGTAGCATCTTCATTATAATTTCCAGAAAATAGTTCTTTCATAACAAGATTTAACAAAGCATCTTTACTTTCATAAGACTCCGCACTAGTGGCGGGAGGAGCAATAGGGGTACTAATAAAATCATTGTTATCAGTACTAGAAAAATCACAAAGCTTGGTGTTTTCAGGAGTAGACATGGTGGAACCAAAAGCAGAAATAGCAAAACAAGATATTTTTGGTATTTTGGAATTTTTTGGCAAACAAAGAAAAGGCAAAAAGGCAACTAGACAAGAAAATAAAGCAAGCAAATAAAGGGTTTGTGTGAAGGCACCTAATTTGGTAGATGCAGACTCCCCGGCAACGGCACCGGATTTTTTTTGCTACTCCTGTATGAGTTGTTGGATTTGCCCGAAGAGGAAGGGTGATGTAGCATAGCAGCAGAAAGTATTTCCCCCAGTTAAGAACCAAGGTTTAATCGAACCAGTAGGAGTCAACAAGCTAACAAGATAAGCAGTACCTTCACACAAACAAAATAAAGGCTTGCTCCCAACTTGGTGATACGTCTCAAACGTATCTATAATTTTTGATTGTTTCATGCTATTATATTATCACTTTTATGTGCTTTTTATATCATTTCATATTGTTTTTCTAGACTAACCTATTAACTTAGTGCCCAGTGCCAGTTCCTGTTTTTTGATTGTTTTTGGTTTTGCAGAAAATCAATATCTAGGAAGGTCCAAATATGATGCCAATTTTTGACGATTTTTTTGGACCATAAGGAACACTAGAAGCTTGAGAGACATCGAGGAGACGCACGAGGCAGCCACATGGACACATGGCACGACCAGGGGGTGGCTGCGCCACCTATCCATGTGCCCCCCCCCCCCCCCCCGAGCCACCTCTTGGCCTAATTCTTCTGCCTATAAATACCATAAATCCCAAAACCATTCGTAAGCCATCTAGAAAAGAAATAGCATTGCCGCAAGCCTTTGTTCCAAAGAGATCCCATCTGGAGCCCTGTTCCGGAGTTCTGCCGGAGGAGGAAGCCATTGGAGGGGCCATCTTCATCAACCTTGCTGCCTCCATGATGATGTGTGAGTAGTTCCTTTAGGACCTATGGGTCCATAGTAGTAGTTAGATGGTTCTCTCTCTCTCTTGTTTGGATGTCAATACCATGTTCTCTTTTAAGATCAATCCGATGTAATTCTTGTGGTGTGTTTGTTGGGATTCAATGAATTGTGGATTTATGATCAGATTGTTCATTGAAATCAATTGAATCTTTTGAAGTTTCTTTGTTGTATAATAGAGTAGCTATGTATGCTTTTCGAGTTATTTGTCTTCTCTGGTCAAGATAGATGGGTAATTCTTTAGAGGGACTGGTGTATAGTAGTGGGTTCAATCTTGTGGTGATTCTACTCAAGTGACAGAAAGGACCAAGACACGTATAGTATTGTTGCCACTAAGGATAAATCGACCGGGATTTATCTTATTGCTAGATTTCTTTATATCTATATTATGTCATCTTGCTTATTGCGTTGCTCTGTTTTTCATTGAACTTAATACCTTGAGATGCATCCTAGATAGCGGTTTCGGGGTGGAGTAATAGTAGTAGACGCAGTTGGATAACGGTCTACTTATCACAGACGTAATGCCTATACAAGATTATGCGATGAATGATCATAGTTATAAATTGCTGCTTTTTGGTGAATCGCCCAACAGTAATTTGTCTACCATACCACTACCTGCTTTCGAGAGAGATGCCATTAGTGAACCTATGGCCTCCGGGTCCATTCTTTATTAATACTTGCATTTACACAATTGCTCTTTTATTTCCTTTTACTATTTTGCCATTTTGCTATACCACTATCTATCACTATTTGCTTTTAATCTTGCAACTAGCAAGATGAGGGGATTCACAACCCCCTTGCCAAGTTGGGAGCAAACTTTTATTTTGTTTGTGTGTAGGTGCTACTTATCTTGCTAGCTTGTTGACTCCTACTAGTTCGATTATACCTTGGCTCTTGAGGGAAATACTTTCTGCTGTTGTGCTACATCACCCTTCCTCTTCAAGGAGATCCAACAACTCCTATGAGAGTAGCACTTGGCAAGGGGGTTGTCTATCCCCTCATCTTGCTAGTTGCATGGTTAAAAGAAAATAGTGGATAGATAGTGATATAGCAAAATGGAAAATAGCAAAAGAAAATAAAAGAGCAATTTTTGTAGAAGCAAGTTTTTATGGAGAATAGACTCGGGGGCCATAGGTTCACTAGTGGCATCTCTCTCGAAAGCAGGTAATAGCATGGTAGAGAAATTACTATTGGGCAATTGACACAAAAGCAACAATTTATAACTATGATCATTCATGGCATAATCTTGTATAGGCATTACGTCCACGATAAGTAGACCGTTATCAAACTGCATCTACTACTATTACTCAACCCCGAAACCGCTATCCAGCATGCATCTCAAGGTATTAAGTTTAATGAAAAACAGAGCAACGCAATAAGCAAGATGACATGATGATGTGGAGCATCCTACGGTCATCCCCATGACAACAAGTGGACCTATGACAACAGCTCATGCACGTGCCATTGAACATGAGGTGAACTCGCTCCTTAGTGAATTCCCTTCGTCCACATGCAAGACACGGCTACTACCTCAAATGGATGTGTTATGTGTGTTCAGGTACTAAGGAGGAAGCCATGGAGAAGCAAAGATGGATCTCCAAGTTCACATGGAGCCCCGAGGAGAAAGAGGAACCCCAAGGCGCGAGCACCGGAGACCTTTCTGGACACCCCGGGTGCCCGGACAAAAGGACCCCGGGTGCCCGGACTTGCGGCCACCGGAGGGCCAAGCTCCTGGACACCCCGGGTGCCCGACCTCCTCCACCCCCAGGTGCCCGGGCCTCCACCTGGGCGCACCCCTGGGTGCCAGGCCCCTTCCCCAGGCACCACCCCGGGTGCCCAAACCTCCTCCCGGGCGACCACCCCGGGTGCCCGGACTCCTTTACCCCGGGTGCCCGGACCCCTCCGACCATGCCTGCGTGCATTAGGGGAAAATGACCCTTGTACCCCCATTTTTTCCCAAACCCTCCCTAGGCTATAAGTACTCGTCCCCCAGCTCCAAATTAGGGTTAGCAAAACATTTGATATGATCTAAAGAGAGCTTTGCTCATCTACCTCTCCCCTTGGAGATCAAGACCTCCTAGGAGAAGATCCCTAAGTGGATATGAAGACCTCCTTCCCTAGGGATTGGAGAAGACTATCATCAAGACCTCATCTCCTTTGGATTTGAGAAGAACCTTTACCTTTGTGCTATTTTCCCTTGATTGTTCATGTTATACTTGTGGATCTCATGTATGCTATTCTAGTGGATTTGTGATTTGGGTTTGTTTGAGTGTTTCCCCTCTTGAGTTCTTGTGTTCTTCCTATTTTTCCCCTCCAAGTGTGAACAAGATCACCACCTAGGGTTTCACCCTACATCATCTTGGATCAGAGCATAGGCAGATTCACATCTTGGAGTCCCTACCCCCACTTTCTAGCCTAATTTTGTTGCTTTTTGTCCCAATTTGAAAATCTCCACAAAAATAGCCATACTAATTTTTTTTTTGCATTTTGTTGGTTCTTGTGAGATTTTGTTGTTTTTGATCCACGAAATTGTTGTTTGGCAAGTGGATCTACCTTTCCCCCAACCCCCCACACCATCCCCACCACGAAATCCACCCAATTTTTCTTTTCACCACCAATTTTCTGTCCAAATCGAGCTACCCCGGGTACCCGGACCTCATACCCCGGGCACCCGGACCCCCGGGAAATTTTTCCCAAAAAATCTGGACACCCCGGGTGCCTGCACCCCCAGTTTCAGCCCACCTCCGAAAACCATTTCGGCCATAACTAATTCATCCGGAGTCCGATTTTCGTGTTCTTTAGTTCGTTTTGTCGCTATTGACATCCCTCATCCACTAAAATTACTTCCACCACCATTTGCTTCCATCAAAATTTTCACCCAAAAACCATCCACTCTTCCGCATTTGACCCATTTTTCTTTGAGATTTTGAGTTGCGGTTTTCGTTTCCTAAGGTGTTTCAGCTAATTAGGGACGGTTCAAGTTCAACAACACCACCACTCATCATCGCCACGGACTCGTCATCGACAACGACCACTTCACCCTCTTGACACCACGACCGTAAGCAAGGATGATAACTTCAATGACATCTTTGTACATTTCCTTGCCATTGCATTGATAGCCCCGAGCCCATTGCGTTACTTTCCCACCGAGACTAGCAAGTTGAGAATTGTTGGGCCACGCTACTTGTGCACCTTAGTGATACGCTTACGCCGCATAGCTACTTTTAGCGTGCAATCATCTTGCTATCATCATTGTGCCATAAGTCTCTCCCATGCATATCTTACATACTTGTCTCATATATTGGCTCGAGCATCAAGCATTTTGGCAAAGCATTCAAAAAAAGAGGAAAAAGCTTTTAAGCAAAAGAGGAGAAACAAAGAGCTTGTAAGAAATAGAAATAACATTGAGCCATTTGCATAGTACATCATATTGGATCATACATATATAGCATACTTGGGATTGAAGACGACACATTACTCTCATAGGTTGGTGCACAAGCGTATCTAGCCCATTTGAGCAATCGAGCTATTGTCTCTCTAGTATCTGTGCAACACGAGCCTTTCCATGGTAGCACATTTTGTGCTCATTCCTTGGTTTTGTGGATCCCACTTATTTTTCATGTGTGTGTTTCCAAGTGACATCTTCGGTTTTGATCTATTTGCTTTACTTGGAATTTGTGAATCTTCTTCAACATTATCAATATCTTGACTAACATTTGCTTGAATTTTGTGCCACTTATCCTAACCAAGCTCCTCGATAAGCCTTTACTTTGTTGGTGTGAGAAACAAACCCGGTACCAATTCTACTATTATAGCATTACATTGAGTGATACTCGATACATCCTCAATCTTCGGAAAAGGTAACTTTGCTATTGTTCTCTCATTTCCTACTCACCTCTACTTGACAATGATGGATAGGCCAAGCACATCCAACCTGCTCTTCGAGGAGCAAGATGAACCGAACGACTACGTCACCTAAGGTCATCTCTTCGGCGTTCAACGAGCTCTACATCAAGAAAGTGAAGCTTTGGGCGACTGCATCGAGCAACTCACCACCGAATTACGCCAATCGGAAGCAAAGAACCAGGACTACCTTGACGCCAAGCTATCCATCCAAATGGAAGAATTTTGTGCCATGATGGTCAACCACACTTCTTCCACATCTTCTTCTTCAAGACGGCGCCACTCGAGTCAACACTCTTCGGACACCTCTTCCAACGCAAGTCTTCCACGACCTCGTTCTCATCTTCGTGACGACCACCATCACGTTCATGATCCACATCGTCATGAAGGGCAAGTCACCTACAAGAAACAAGTGCGTGAATACAAAGAATGCCATCGACTACAAGCTCAAGCATGGCAACGCCATCATCAAGATAAAGAGGCTCAAGAGGAGCACATCAAAAAGTCTCCACAAGCTATACTTCACGCTACGACCAAGCTTCATGAGCACAAGAGAAGACCGTGCGACGAGCACCAACAAGAAGAAGCTTCGCCACCTTCAAGGCGACCAACTACAAGAGAGGGTGACCCTTCCATCTTCGGAAGCACCCCAAGGAAGATGTCCGAGCATGGGAAATTCCCTTCGGTCATGGAGGCGAGCAACGAGGTGCCACATCACTTGCCCTCCTACAAGAAGACGGCGACGAGACGGTCGAGCATGGGGCTTTCCCGTCGACCAAGGCGGCGACAACGAACCTCTTCAACAACATGAAGACGGCGCCCATATGGGACTCATACTCGGAGTCAAACAGCGAGGCCGAGCATGGGACTTTCCCTTCGGTCTTGGAGGAGAGTGATGATTTGCCACATCCTACAACATTTATCTTTGGAGGCGTTATGGATGAGGAGGTTGAGCATGGGACTACCCCCACAACCAAGGCAGCAAAAGGAGTTGAGTATGGAAATGTTTGCACCTGCACCTCTCCGACACCCACATATGACGAGATGCCACACTCTCCATGTGAGGAGAGCCACCACCACATGAGTGAGACGAGTGCCTCCACCATATGTGACATTGAGTGCATTTCCCATGAGAGAATGAGTGTGACCACCACTAGCCCCACACACGAAAACATGCCACATATCCTATGTGAGGTTGAGAGCCATCAGCACCCTTTGAGTGACTCGACCAACCATATGAGTGAGAGCATCATAGCGGGAGTGAGTGAGCCACAACACTTAGTGAGTGAGGTAGTTGAGAAGGCATGTGAGGCCACTATGATTTCTAACAACTTAACCTCTACTCCTAGTGTGTTTTCTTCTTTGGTGCAAGGTCTCATACATGACGACGTGCCTACCCTCGACAAGTCCATCCCTCCAACGGAAATGATGATGCCCATGGTGGAAGATGATGCACCACGCACATGGTTCCATTGAGACGAAGATGTTGACCAAGCATCGATTTTTACCACCTCACCTACACCACATGAGTGGAGCTCCAAAGGTAACATAGGTGAAGGTGCTTCGCTTGTCCCACTAGTGGACTATCTTGACATTGATTGTGTGCATGATGTTGATCACCTTATGGATACACCACATACTATGTCTTCTACATGCTTAGATGTGCCACCCATTTATGATGCATATGATGATGAGCATGTCGAATTACTTAGTTGTGATGCTATGCTCCATAGGATGTCATGTGAAAATTCTATTGGTCACATCATGTTTGACACTCCGCTAAACTTGTCATACGCTATGAGTGAGATCTCGCATGATTGCATCCATTGTGTGCACCATCTGCATATCACGAATAACAATGCTCTAGATATTACTAGTTATGCATCACACACCCCACATCTCCATTATGCTATACATAATAACAAACCTCTCATGATGGATGACATGTTCCTATATCATGCATCTCATTTATTTGAGCATTGGATATTTTGTGCTAACCACCACAAGCATGTGCACATCATTGATGATGCGTACATATACCACACACACACAATTTTCCCTTTGCATTTTTTTGTGTAGGTACTCATGAATACTCATCAACTTCACAATCCCATGAGTTGACGAAACGATCTCTTGAGAGCAATGATGATTTGGGATTCCTTGGAATGCTTCTCCAACCGTTTCCCTCGCGCAAGGACTACGCACTTTGCTTTTACTTGGCTCTCACACGACTATGGGCTATATACCACTTGTCATTTAATGCCCATTTTACCGCGTCCACTTTGCATGTTATGCTTCTTTCTATGTTTTTGCCATGCAATTGTGACCCATGCTTGCACTTACACATGATTCACCATTCTACCAATTCTATGTGTATTTGCATGCTTAGTGGAGATCCTAGTTGCTATTTCCATGTTTACCTTGTGCCCCATGCTATTGTTACTTCTTGTGTTGGGGGAGTCATGATGTTCCATTGCTATTTACATAGGACTTCTTGCCAATACAATGATGATACTTTGCTCATATCTTGTTTTCATGCTTGTGATATGTCATGTGCATTATGTATGCCCACTATTTGCACACATGACATTATTGCCATGATTACCTATAGTATGTTGCATCTTCGCACTACTAGCTTACATGACTTGATTACTATGCTTGCTTGCCTTGTTGCATCACCCATGGTACATAATTGCTCGTTTCATTGGGTTGATAGCATATATGTTCATGCCTCTCACTTGATTTATCTTGACCATTGTCACTTGTGTCCATTAGTATCCTCTCTCATATTCACTTGTAGTCAGCGCAACCATGCTATGCTTATTGATATTGGAGACTTGGACATCTTACTTGTGAAGCATGTTCGTTTCATTGAGCATAATGCCTTTGGTTGTGCTCGCATCATATGCTTCCATACCATGCGACACTCCCTTGTCCTTTCTTATGATAAGCATGACGCAAACACTTGTTGGGTATCTCACCACATGAATGATAGATTTTGCATTCACGCTAACCTCATTTGTTTTTCCAAGTGCTTGTCATGTTCTTTCGTTTTGAAGGATTCAAAAGGCGGTACCATCATGAGACTTATTGTCATGAGAAGCCATACACGATGAGCGACATCAACATTTTTGGGAACATTCCTAAGGTGAACTCCTTCCCTTTGAGCCGTCCTCAAATACACATATTGAATGGGCCACACTTTCATTGTCATTTCCTTCTTCTTGTCGATATGCTATATCTATTGGATGGAGGCGTAACATTGGAACTTGGTTCTACGGGACATCAAGTTGAGGAGCGCTCGGACTTAGTGGATGCACCTACTTTGGAAGCACCACCAGACCTCCACTCATGCCACGACATCGAGCAATGGTACGTCAACAATCTTTTGACATATTGCACCAACACCTCCATATTTGTTGATAAACATGCTAGATGGACACATCATATCCACAGCACATTTGCTATATATGCATGGATTGACTCACATTATGAATGCCTTGATGCATCTTGTCTTTCCATATCTTTAATGATATATGAGCTTGCGCACTTTCTTAGAAAATTTGTTGTGATCTACCTTGATGGCCTATTTATACATAATGATCACATTGTCCACCATCAATTGCATGATGTCGGTAACGTGAATGGTTGGTCCACAAGATCAACCACGCACGGACCACAGACAACTCTCTCCTTGGCCGAAACCATCGAGAACTCAAGACCAGGGAACAGAACCTCTGGCAACGGCTGCACTTCCTTACCCTCGAAGGCACCTCGACCAGGCTGTTCCATGCGTGGTGCAATGGCTCTACCTCGTCAGGGCCGATGCGAAACTTGCGAGCATGTGGATTGGGAGGTGAAGATGCGTCAGTTACCAGGGGTGATTGACCAGCCCACCTGCCGCAAGGGCGACACCTGCATCAATATGTGGCACCGCCAGACAAAAATATCACCATGAGCGGCAGTGACAAGATTGGTGTTCGTTCCTGGAAGACAGAAGACGATGACACATCACTACGCATTTAATGCATTCACATATACCCTGTCGGCTTAGCGCATTTCCTTAGCAACTACACCATTGTGGTACCCCCTTGATCTATAAAAGGAGGACTGTGTGAAAGAGAGAAAAGGTTGGACACTTGGTAGAACATCAGTAGGGATACACAATGCTTCCCGTTCCCGGGAAGGACTTGTAGCTGTTAATCCACCCACATAAACACACAAAAAGTAGGAGTAGGGTATTACGCAACCATGCGGCCCGAACCTGGGTAAATCATTGTGTCCATTTTGTGCATCTCAGTAGTGTAGGTCCCCACCTTCGTGCCCCATCCACGAACTAGCAAAAGGACGTCACCAGTCCACTATGTCACGTGCGTGTTCTACACACGCCCGCCGACATCTGGTGCGCTGATGAGTGATATTTTTACACTCATTTCAACCTCGTTTAAACCGAATTATTTCATTAAAAGAGAGATATTTGCTCCGATATTGTCACTAATCACTAATAAGTGTGAGGGATTGCACAAATCCTCTCTTTGATATTTTTCCATAGGACATGGGCTAAAAAGGGAAGAAATAACATGGGAGAAAGGAAAGGAAGGAAATTGGAGAAGAGATAAGTCACCAGGAGGCGCCAGAAGGCCGCCAGTGTAAAAGACAGCGTTCCATGCGACCGCGAGCGCTCGCATGAGCGGTCGTTTGGCATGGAAACCAAGGCAGGTCGTCCACCTGAACAACTTTTATAAAAGGGACCCAGTCGAAATGTGAACAAAGAGCGCGTCGGGAGAACGTCCAGCATAGCCACAACCCTTTCATCATCATCTTCATTCACAAACCCTAGCCGCCGCCATTTGCATCTCCATAGCCATCTCCATCACCGTAGTTCTCTTCCATCTAGTTCATACTTGTAATCGTGCATCGCACAAGGCATCCATTGTAAGACATATTGCAATCAATCAATCTCAAGATGTGTTCTTTAATGTTTTCTTCTCGCGATCTGATCTCAATGTGTGAGTAGATCGATAAGGTATGGGGTGAGGCATGAGCCTTGCAACCCCAGGTATTTGGTGAAGGGATCATTGGGAGTCTTTGACATAACGTCTTGTATGTGTGAAATAAAATTATTTCATGAAGTTTCTCTTGTCTTGTTCGCGATCTTCATCCCTGCAGGTACCCAGGATCATGGAGATCGAGCACCGGTGAGACTAGGAGCAAGGGGACCGTGAAGTGTTACACCGAACACCGATGATAATAAGGATTAGCAAGGTAACATGGATCATAACCTTGGGGATTCATGAGGTGTAGTCATTGAACGGCCAAAGATTTTGTCTGATATTATTATCTTAATTATCGAGGCAACCCCGCGAGACGGATAGGGCCTGCTGTAGGACAACTGATTCTTGATGCAGGACTCGTGCCGGTCAAGATGTTATTTGGACACATCCCCCATTCCGATACGAAGCAAGCACCTCTTGACGGGTGACTTCCCGCACACAAACTCATATCATTTTTTATCCCAACACCAATACATGGTTGTAAGCATTAAGACCTCATCCCCATACCTTCTTTTTATTGTATGTGTTTGAATCACAATTTGCTTGTTGATCCGGTCAAAAGCTGGATTTGACACTTTAGCAAAAACTTGCTAAAGACCATTGCTTCAAGGGGATCTTCCTCTCGTGGGTTCGATACCTAGGGTTACCTCTGGGGAAATAGGTGTGGGATACCCTTTCTTGTTCCAATACTGGATCAATAAAAAGGAGATATCAAGCCCTTTTTCTGGCGCCGTTGCCGGGGAGGAGTTTAGTATTCCTAGTCTTTGTGTTTAGAGTTTTTGTTAAAGTTAATTTTCAGTTTTTGTTTTTACTTTCTATTTTTAGTTTAAGTTTTATTTTGTTGCAAGTCTTTCAGTGGAAAATACCAAAAAGTTACTATGGCTCGTAATCTTGGGAGTTTTGCTACTCCTAGCAACAATTTCATGCGTGAACCAATTGCACAACCTGATGTTGGAGCTGCAGAATATGAGATTAAACCGAACTTAGTTTCCATGGTTCAACAGGACCAATTTGGAGGCTCTGCTTCAGAAGATGCAGGTATGCATTTACATAATTTTACTGAATTATGCAACATGACACGCATAAAAGATTATGACCCGGATGCTCTTAAACTTCGCTTGTTTTCTTTATCTTTGAGAGGAAAAGCTAAGGAATGGATTTTAGCTTTACCGAAAGGAAGTATAACTTCTTGGGATGCTAGTTGCAGTAAATTTTTATCTAAGTTTTGTCCACCTGCAAAAATTATGCAATTACGTTCTCAGATTATAGGTTTCAAGCAAGAAGAGCATGAGCCACTAGCGCTTGCGTGGGATAGAATGAAAGAAGCTATAATAAATTGCCCCAATCATGGAATGGAGGAGTGGTTAATCCTTCATATGTTTTATAATGGCTTAAATCACATGTCAAAAACTATGCTTCATACAGCTGCAGGAGGAACAATCATGGGAAAGCCCATAGATGATGTCAAGAAAATACTAGATGATATGCAAGAGAACCATGCCCAATGGCATGTTGAGAGAACCACCACCAAGAAGGTGAATGTCATAGAATAAAATAGCTCAGAGTTGACAGAAGAACTTATCCTTTTGATGAAAGGTAAAGAAGAGGTAAATGTCAATGCCATCACTAATGAAGATACTAGTGATGTTAATTTCATTGCTCGTAATAGCTATAATCCCAATTGGAAAAATAATGGATATGCTCCTAAACTTCCTTATCCAAATAATGGAGGAGCATCCAATAATTTTAATGGAGCTAATGGTAGCAATAGAAATACTCTTGAAGAAACTCTTAAAAGTTTTATTGCTAGCTAGACTGAGCAGAATGAAAATTTCAAGAATATCCTAAAGAATCATTATAACTTACTCGGTCAATTGACTGGTAAGGTTGTTGGACTAACAAATGATGTGCAGATACTTGAAGCCAGATCCAAGAATATGGAGGCACAAGTGGCAAAAATAGCAGAGAGCCAAACCTTGATTTTGTCCAAGTTTGCAGGTAAACCGGAGCCTAACCCGGTTGAAGAAGTTAAAATGGTGAGAAGCAATGAAGCGAAAGATGAGGTACTTGACACAAGCCATGTGCCAGAGTACAATTACACCATTGCAGATTTTGTCAAGATGATATCCATGAAGTATCCACTACCGGAGGTAACTAACGATGAGGCATATAATGTCTTTCTTGAGCAAGTTGCAGCCAAGGCACGTGAACTTGATGAGGAAAGAAAAAAGTTATTCAGTAAGTTACCAGCTAAGCAAGAAGATGCTTTTGAACCTACTATAGAGATTGAGATAGGACTTAATAAGTTCAGTGCTTTATGTGATCTAGGGGCAAGTGTTTCCACTATCCCCAAATCTGTTTATGACAGTCTCAATCTTGGTCCTTGTGCTAATACTGAGATTATATTGAACATGGCTAATTCTACTTTTACTCAGGCAGTAGGAATTAAGCATGGAGTTATAGTTCAAATAAATGATTGCCCTGTCATGATTGATCTTGTTATAATAGATATGCCTGAAGATCCTATTGCTCCTATAATTCTCGGTAGACCCTTTCTAAGGACTATCAAAGCTGTGATAAATGTGTTTGAAGGAAATGTTCGTTTTGATTTACCATCTAAAGATCCTTTTATAAGGCATTTCCCCAGGAAAAAGAAATTAAAGACCTATGCAGGAAGTGGCATCATTTTGAATGCCAGAAGTTATGGTCTCGGTGTTCTAGCACCACCTTGATTACCATTACGGTCGACCTATCTGACCGAAAACAAGCGCTTCGTGGGAGGCAACCCACGCGAATAAAGTAGACAAGTAAGTTTTTATTTTTGTTTTAATAAAAGAGTGATTGAAGTTCCGTGTGAAGAAGTGAGTTTGGGAGAGTCGTTCTAATGAAGGCCTAGTCTTGTGCAAGATGATTTATATACCTGGAAATATGTCTATGTATTGTCTTGGAACTAACCCCGCAGAAAAGCAAAGGAAAAGAAAAGTCTCGCAAGAGACAGATCAAAAGACGGCGTTCAAAACGACCACGTGCGGTCGTATGAACAGTCGCATGACCTGCCAGAGGTTCCAGCACAAAACATCAGAGACCGCAGGAGCAAAGACGGTGTTCCAAACAGACGCGTACGTCCGTTTAAGCGGTCGTTTAACTCTTTTGCAAAAAATGAAGACAATTTCATATCCAAAGACGGCGTTCCAAACGGGCGCATGCGCCCATCCGAGCAGTCATTTCACACCGTCGACCAGAAGAAGAAAAAGACAGAATGAATGATGGCGTTTTAAACGAGCGCCGCCTGTCGTATAAGTGGTCGTATGAGGAGAGCACAGACGCAGGTAAGTCATCAGGAAGAACGACGGCGTTCCATGCGGGCGCTTGCGCTCGTATGGGTGGTCGTTTTGTATCTTGGCGGCCCCAATAAGCCTGAGGAAGGAGGTATTCCCCCCCATCTCTCTCTTTTCTTCTTCTTCTTCCTCCAAACCTCTCCAAACCCTAGCAAAACTTCGCCCGATCTCCCTACTCGTTCGTTTTCAGTTTGAATCCTTCCGTGTGATCGATCTACGGTACGTTTCTCCTCCGATCCCCAATTTATTTTTCACGAATCCATGTTCTACATGCCTAGCATTGCCATGTTTAGGATATGCATATTTTTGATTCAAACTTGAGTTTGGCATGGATGTGTTGATGTTTTTAGAGGAGTAAGATGATGTGAGTACCGTAGGATCATTATTCTCTCATTATATTGGACTAAAAAATTGTTTTATAGATGTTTACGCGGAGGTCTTCTCGCGTATGCGGTGGTTCGAGTTCATCCACCGCACAACCGCAACAAGTCTTCACTCAGGGGATCGTCTTCACCGACCGTGGAGCAAGGAAGAAGTTCCAGAAGCTCACAACAAGGAAGATCAAAGCAACCAAATGGGCTTGTGCGAATACTCTTGCCAAGCTAGGTATCACCCATGATTTTAATCTGCTTTGTCATAATGTCGGGTTGCATCATTTTGTCTATTAGGGATGTGAGACTTATGAACGATTGACGCTTGAGTTTCTTAGTACTCTCTCGCACAATGTTGGTTTGATGCCAAATGCATATGAGGAGGAGAGGATCACTTTCTGTCTCCTTGACCAAGATTTTAACATCACTTTTGCTGAGTGGTGTAACTACTTTGGCTTCCCCAACAATGATGATGATGTTAGATATGTTTATGATTTCACTGACCTGCACCTGAGGCAATCCTTTCTTCAGATGAGTCACCATGGCTCTAGGCATAGAGTCAGTTGCATTGAAAGTCCTGCTATACGTTATTTCTACTATGTTATCACTAACTCGTTGCAGGCACGAGGAGAAGTTTCCAAAGTGAATGAGGAGAACATGCTTGTTCTCGGGAAAGCAGCAAACCTGGACATCGGTTATTCACCCAATCTAGGGGCAATACTTTTGCTGCACCTCGCGCATCAAGCAAACCATGCACAAGGAGATATCGTGTGTGGAGGAGTGATCACCATGTTGGCCGACTCCCTTGGCCTCAACTGCAATCACCTCCGCCCCATTGTCGGTAACACCCTTGTAAACATTCGTGTTCTTACTAGCGCTGGTATGGTAGTAGTTCGGAATGGCTGTCATTGTATCAAAATTCCTGGAGTGGCGTACTTGTTACCCACACCTATGCCTAACCGTTACTCCATCGAGAATGGACAATTGTATTATGTTGCACAGGAAGGAGATGCAACTTTTGACCAAGAGGGGCCAGAACCTGAACAAGTAGATGAGGAAGAACTCGCCACCGACGAAGAGGAAGAGCAGCCCCAACAAGACTACACCACCTACGCGGACCTCAACAACCTTCATGGCTCTATCCAAGATATGAGCAACCTCGCATCGTCCCTGAGAGGCACGGCCGCCTACATGAACATGAACTTCTCCAACTGGAGGCAGGAGTGGGCTCCTGACCAACCGCAACAATGATCTCACCGGGTTGGGCTTGCAAGAGCCTAAGCTTGGGGGAGGTTATCACCACTTCTACATCAAGATGTGGCGGTATTTGAATAAATTGTAATGAGGTTGTACTTAAGCTTGAGGAGCTTCAAAACACTAGTGTTGGTTTGTTCCAGCACTTTGCTTTTTATTTTCTTTTGCTTTTTTTATCTTTTTTGCCTTTTTGCGATTTTTCGGTTGCAAGTTAGTTTTTAAAAACCCAAAAACCCAAAAAAATAGAATAATCTTTGCTTTGCTCTTGTTCGTTATTTAGCCCCTTGGAGTTCGTTTGCATTTTGTTTTCAGAGGAGTTGATCTATGCCAGGACAATGAGGAATGCAAAAGTAAGGAAGAGAAGTGTGTAAATTCGCAACCGTGAAGGTATGTCCTATGACCCCCGTCTTTTGCACTTGAATACTTAAAGTAGATGTAGTAGTTGCATGTGTGATATGTGCAAATGGGAGTAAGTCTTGATAGTTGATACAAAGGTTTTGCTCAAGTAGCTGAAATAATTTTGTAGCCTTTGTTTTCTTTAGTTTAGACAACTAAGACTTGCCGTGGGACAATTTTTAAATGAAATGTTATTAACCAAATATAAATGTGCACAAGAGAAAGTCTCTCAAGACTTGGGAGTTGAGAAATTGTAGTGGAAGTAATGTTTAATCATGCTCAACCCCATATCATTAATTTTAATAGACTTGATAGAACTTGTGGATTGAATTGTCTAGAGGAACTTAGTTGAAAGGTGGGTGAGATTATGCCAAAAATCTGTGTTGTATATCTCAACATGGTGTTACAGCCTCCAGCTGGTGCCATGGCCTTTGCTACTATATACGTGTTTATGTGTGTAAATGTGGATTCGTCACCCTTCTTGATGTTATGCCGAGGACTCCACTGGCCAATGAACGATCCACCAAGAGCGACAACTCGGATTTTGGCTATGAGTTTGTTACCGTACGTAGTGGCAACACTACAAATGAATATTATTCGGCTTTCTCTTGAGTGGGTGTGTATGTGGTAAATAAAGGGGACTGATCAAAAGAGCTCGAAAGAGACATTATTGCTAAATGTCCATAGTTCCCAAACATTAAGCCACAACGAAAACCTATGCATGATCACTTATTTGGCATAATCTCCTTCATGTGACAATCAAAGTTCTAGCAAACAATGATTGAAACATAGTGTTTAAGAGCCTAGAGGAGGAGAAAATTGTGGGTGTACTCATGAGCACTTGAGCATTATATTTTACTACATGCTTTCAACTCCCTAACTTATGTTTTCAAAGCTCTATCTAATGAAACTCTTCCGTGCATTCCCGGCAAGCAAGTGTTGTCTAGATTAAATGAAATGAAGTGTTGCAAAGTTGTTTTATCTAGTAGATCAGAAACTTTGTGTTAATTATCTTTGCTTCACTAACACTTGCTCTATAACCATGCCACCGCTATATCTATGATAAGTTTTCAGTTCAAGAAGCGGAGGGCTATCTAGGCATACCGATCGTAAGTGAACCAAAACCTTCTTGTTATTTCGGTTTAAACAACTGAGTTCCTTATGCTTCGGATTTCTCTCAATGTTGCTCGAGGACGATCAAGTTTAAGCTTGGGGGAGTTGATGAGTGGTATTTTTACACTCATTTCAACCTTGTTTAAACCGAATTATTTCATTAAAAGAGAGATATTCGCTCCGATATTGTCACTAATGACTAATAAGTGCGAGGGATTCCACAAATCCTCTCTTTGATATTTTTCCACAGGAAATGGGCTAAAAAGGGAAGAAATCACGTGGGAGAAGGAAAGGAAGGAAATTGGAGAAGAGATAAGTCACCAAGAGGTGCCAGAAGGCCGCCAGTGTAAAAGATGGCATTCCATGCGACCACGAGCGCTCGCATGAGCAGTCGTTTGGCGTGGAAACCAAGGCAGGTCCTCCACCTGAACAACTTTTTTAAAGGCGAACCAGTCGAAATGTGAACAAAGAGCGCGTCGGGAGAACGTCTAGCACAGCCACAACCCTTTCATTATCATCTTCATCCACAAACCCTAGCCACCGCCATTTGCATCTCCATAGCCATCTCCACCACTGTAGTTCTCTTCCATCTAGTTCATACTTGTAATCGTGCATTGCACAAGGCATCCATTGTAAGACATATTGCAATCAATCAATCTCAAGATGTGTTCTTCAATGTTTTCTTCTCGTGATCTAATCTCGATGTGTGAGTAGATTGGTAAGGTATGGGGTGAGGCATGAGCCTTGCAACCCTAGGTATTTGGTGAAGGGATCATTGGGAGTCTTTGACATAACGTCTTGTATGTGTGAAATAAAATTGTTTCGTGAAGTTTC
Source organism: Elymus sibiricus (assembly GCA_039707655.1). Classification (NCBI taxonomy): domain Eukaryota; kingdom Viridiplantae; phylum Streptophyta; class Magnoliopsida; order Poales; family Poaceae; genus Elymus; species Elymus sibiricus. Next base: position 113,269,609 of record CM077670.1, read on the forward strand.
TCTTGTCTTGTCCACGATCTTCATCCCTGTAGGTACCCAGGATCATGGAGATCGAGCACCGGTGAGGCTAGGAGCAAGGGGACCGTGAAGTGTTACACCGAACACCGATGACAGTAAGGATTAGTAGGGTAACATGGATCATAACCTTGGGGATTCATGAGGTGTAGTCATTGAATGTCCAAAGCTTTTCTCTGATATTATTATCTTAATTATCGGGGCAATCCTGCGAGATGGATAGGGCCTGCGGTAGGACAACTGATTCTTGATGCAGGACTCGTGCCGGTCAAGATGTTATTTGGACACATCCCCCATTCCGATACGAAGCAAGCACCTCTTGACGGGTGACTTCCCGCGCACAAACTCATATCATTTTTTGATCCCAACACCAATACATGGTTGTAAGCATTAAGACCTCATCCCCGTACCTTCTTTTTATTATAAGTGTTTGAATCAAAATTTGCTTGCTGATCCGGTCAAAAGCTGGATTTGACACTTTAGCAAATGCTTGCTGAGACCATTGCTTCAAGGGGATCTTCCTCTCATGGGTTCGATACCTAGGGTCACCTCTGGGGAAATAGGTGCGGGATACCCTTTCTTGCTCCAATACCGGATCAATAAAAAAGGAGATATCATGTGCCAGGCAAGGGGGCGCTCGTGCGGATCTACATCAACAAAGCCGCCGGCGTCTCTGTAGACGTCAGATTTGTTATTGCTGTGTGGGATCGAGGAGATAGGTCTAGAGGGGGGGGGTGAATAGACTCCTAACCAGCCAAAGGTGCAGTTTTTAATTTCTCTTGGAATTTAGGCAGATTTTGGCACAAGTTAAGATCACTCCAATACTTGCTACACATGCATATCTAGAGATTGAGCAGCGGAAATGGTAAAGCATGCAAGAGTACGGAAAGTAAAGGGGTAGAGTATGGAAGATCAAACGTGATGAAGACACGGTGGTTTTTGGCGTGGTTCTGATAGGTGGTGCTATCGTACATCCACGTTGATGGAGACTTCAACCCACGAAGGGTAACGGCTGCGCGAGTCCACGGAGGGCTCCACCCACGAAGGGTCCACGAAGAAGCAACCTTGTCTATTCCACCATGGCTTACGTCCACGAAGGACTAGCCTCACTCGAGGTAGATCTTCACGAAGTAGGCGATCTCCTTGCCCTTACAAACTCCTTGGTTCAACTCCACATCATGTTGGAGGCTCCCAAGTGACACCTAACCAATCTAGGAGACACCAGTCTCCAAAAGGTAATAGATGGTGTGTTGTTGATGAACTCCTTGCTCTTGTGCTTCAAATGATAGTCTTCCCAGCACTCAAACAACTCCTCACAGATTTGGCTATGGTGGAAGAGGGATTTGAGTGGAAAGCAACTTGGGAAAGGCTAGAAATCAAGATTCAAATGGTAGGAATGGAATAGCTTGATCTCAACACATGAGTAGGTGGTTCTCTCTCAGAAAATGTATGGTGGAAGTGTAGGCACGTTCTGATGGCTCTCCTTGCTGAGAAGGAGGTGGTGGAGGGGTATATATAGCCTCCACACAAAATCCAACCGTTACACACTTTTGACCCAACTCGGTGGCACCGGAACCATAATCTCGGTTGCACCGAACTGTGTAAAAGATATGAACTTTAGGAATCTCGGTGGGACCGATACGAACAACTCGGATGGACCGAAGTGCAATGGCTAGGGCAAACCTCATCTCGGTGGCACCGATTGCATCAACTCGGTAGGACCGAAGTGAAGCAATAAGGCAACAGAGAGTTGGCAAGCCATCTCGGTGAGACCGATTTGCAAAACTCGGTGAGACCGAAGTAAGTGCAAACGATTACAGAGAGTTGGCAAGGCCATCTCGGTGAGACCGAGATCCACTTCGGTGGATCCGATTTGTTAGGGTTTTGGCAGTGGCTAAGTCTAGGTGAACTCGGTGGGGCCGGATAGGAAATATCGGTGGGGCCGAGTTAGAATGTGGGTTTTGGACATATTTGGGTAGAGAGAGTGGTTGAGGGTTTAGGAGTACTGTCACTAAGCACTTGAGCAAAAAGACCATTAAGCAACACCTCATCCCCTTTTAATAGTATTGGCTTTCCTATGGACTCAATGTGATCTTGGATCACTAAACCAAAATTGTAGAGTCTTGATCTCTTGCCAATCCTTGTCCTTAGCATTTTGAGGGGGTTCCACGTCCTCTTGTCCCTGCCACGCCATTGTTGAACTTGTCTGAAATTCACTAGATAAAAACATTAGTCCAACACATGTATGTTGGCATAAATTACCAAAACCACCAAGGGAGCAAATGTGCTTTCATGCTGTTACCGACCTCTTCAGCAACAATCGGTTAGGATGGCGCCTCCGAAGACTCGCAGCACCACAAAGGGCAAGAGCGCGGCGAAGAAAGCTCCACCCCGGCCCCAAGCCGAAGAAGACCCAGTGGCCCACAGTTCCCAGAACCTCGGGTCCCATGGTCAACAGGCGGCTGGGGGTAGGAGCGCGACGGCTGCAAATCGCCCTTCCCAAGCCGGCGCTGTGGAAAATCATTCTCTAGCTCGTGCCAACGAGCACGCCGCGTAGCCTTCAGGGGCTATGGGGAGCGCCCCGCAAGGCACGCAAGCGCCAGGCCCAAGCGGGGCCCCAGCACGTACCTCTGAGCACCCATCCAAGACGGCGGACGAATGACATCGCCATCCTCCCCTGCGAGACAGCCTTGTGTCCCCTCGGGACGGTGTCACCGCTCCCTCAGGCAACCGCACCGGGGGCTCTAGGCTATCCAGGGCCTACGATGGGGTTAATACACCTGCTGAGGCCCTGGCTCGGGCTCGCCTGCTGCTTGGTTTCCCGCCTGAGGCCAACAAGATGGAAGCTTGGAGGACCACCATTTAGGGTCTGATCATCTACGCTGGCCCGAGCGAGCGGGGTGGCACGTCTACACGTCACCCACCCTCCGCTCCGGCCAGTGATGGCAGTCGCCGAACCCAATGACACACGACATCGACCCAATCTCCATGATGCCAGGCTCAGGCCAGGCCGTGTGGTGACCGCGAGCACCCAGTGTCGATGGCATCTCCCTTCCAAGGCATCATCAGGATCAGCATCAGACCATCAGGGATCGTCAAGGCCAAGACGTGCGCACCCGCATCGAGAGACGACAGGAGACACATCGGTAATCCGATGCATGTGCGGATCTCGAAGATGCGGAATGCTCCGACAAGGACATGAATGACTTGCCTTACGGGGCAGGTTGTGCTGCGTTCACTCTGGAGCTGCGCCATGTCAAGTGGCCGAGACATTTCTGCCCTGATCTTGCCATTCAGTACGACGGAAAGACCAATCCCGCTGAGTTTCTCAGCACCTACACCCTCGCCATTGTTGCTGCTAGCGGCAGGAGGCGAGCGCTCGCCAACTAGTTTCCCATGGCTCTCAAGCCCAATGTTTGCTCGTGGCTCATGAATTTGCCAGAGGATTCCATATCGTCTTGGGATTATCTGTGCAAGCAATTTGTAGGCGTCTTCCAAGGAGGGTTCAAGCGACCAGGGATGCCCAGTGATTTTCATCTTCTCGTGCAGAAGCCGGGTGAGCCGTTGCGCAAGTACATACAATGCTTCAGCCAAGTGCAGCACAACATTCCTGATATTGATCCGGCTACGATCATCACCGTGTTTCACGCGAATGTCCGTCAGCCCAAGATCAGGGAGAAGGTCAACACCCGCAAGATCCGCACTATAGCCGAGCTCTTCGAGCTCGCCGATAAGTGCGATCGGGCGGAAGAAGGAAGAAGGACACCAAAGACGGCATTGATGATGCTGAGGAAGGGGCCGACACTTCTTCCGGTCGTCTCAAGCGCAAGCATCAGAAGCGCAAGCCCAAGGCAGTGCTTGCGGTGGAGTCACCCAGCAAGAGACCCAAGGCCAACAGCAAGGGCGGAGACCTAGCCACAAGCGGCGGCTCGGGGAGCCCTTACTGCAAGATTCATCATTCGCCCGACCACGGCATCCAAGACTGCCGTTAGTTCGAATACCTGGCCGAGAACTAGAAGAAGGAGTATGAGAGGCGGGACAAGGAGAGGAAGGCCAAGGGAGCTGTCGGAGGCTTCAATAAGAAAGATAGCAAGCAAGACAAGCGGCCAGCTAGAGGCCACGACAAGTGGAGTGGGGACGATGCGGACGATGAGGAAGAAGAGGAGGCCGTTGAGTTTCAGAAGGCTGAGGCCGTGGCATGTGTCCATGGGGGAGCATCTTCTCACTTCTCTCATTAGAAGTTTAAGAAGTTCTCTCGCGAAGTGAATGTCGTTCAGCCTACAATTGAACCTCAGCGCCCCCTCAGGTGGTCCCAGACGCCCGTCACTTTCGATGCTAGTGATCATCCAGACCGTACCTCAGGCGTTGGTGTGCTCCCGATGTTGGTGTCCCCAACAATACGGAATCTGAAGGTCACTAAAATTTTAGTTGATGGGAGATCAAGTCTCAACCTCATCTCCACTAAAATCCTCAAGAAGCTCCAACTCTCAGAAGCGGATCTCCAAGAAACGGGGATGTTTCAGGGAGTCAACCCGAGGAAGACCAAACCAAAGGGGCGGATCACTCTGCCCGTAACGTTTTGTACTCCCATCAAGTTCAGGACTGAGAAGATTGTCTTTGACGTTGTGGACATCCCCCTGTCCTACAACGGCATCTTGGGGCACCCGACACTTGTGAAGTTCATGGCGGCATCCCACTACGCCTACAGCACGCTGAAAATGCCGGGCCTCGAAGGGATAATCAATATCAGAACCGACAGGAAGGATGCGGTGATGTGTTTGGAAAAGATGTACAAGGATTTGGTTGCCACAACCACTTGTAGTCTTGAAACACTCTGTTAGGGCATATTTCTCCCTTAGTGGTTTTGGTGATCAATGACAATGCATTTGCGGACTAATCATGTGCATTGAGCATTTCAGATAATCTATCATATGGCGCAAGACGATTCATGCCCCTCGGAGTTTCAAAGTCAAGACGGTTATTTTTCCTGCATTTCTTTTTTGGTGGATTTGAGTCGTATGAAAACCGTACTATTAAGAGGGGGTCCGTTTCGGAAAGGTTTGGGTGGAATCATCACATACACATCTCTCATTTGCACCCACTTTCCCTTGTCACTTCGTTGGAGCCCCAGCTGTTTTCTGAGAGTCTGTACTAAGCCTACCCAGCGGTAGTACCGCTCTGGGTAGCGGTAGTACTGCTTGCTAGCGGTACTTCTGCTGTTCCAGTACTACGTGTACTACCATCTATTTTGGGGGTTCTGTTGTCGATGCGTGGTCAGTGGAAGTAGAGCGGCAGTAGGGTGGTAGTACCGCTCGTGGTACTGCCGTCTCCACCACCGCTCGACTACCGCTGCTCTCGCTGTAGCTCAGAACGCTAAGCGGCAGTAGAGCGGTAGTACCGCTTACTTGGTAGCGGCACTACCGCCCGATCACTACCGTCGCTGCTACCGCTTATTTTAGAGCTTCTGTACTCACTTTCCTCATCGCGGTAGTAGGGCAGCAGTGAGGCAGTGGTAGTACCGCTGCTACGGTACTACCGCCGCTCTGTGCCCTACCACCGCTAGTTCCTACACAGTCCAACTCCAGCAGTAGTACCGCTGGGACAAACGGTAGTACTGCTCCGGTGGAACTACCACCTCGGGGCTCTTCGCCATTGCACTGTAATCCTGGAACTACCGTCCGGGCGGTAGTACCGCTCCCTGGAGCGGTAGTACCGCTTGTGTGCGGGCTGTGGACAGATAACAGTTGGATTTGTCCCCACTATAAATAGGGGGTCTTCTTCCCCAAGAAGACTTGCCTCTTTTCCCCCCAAGCTCCATTGTTGCTCAAAGATCCATTTTTGCCCGATCTCTCTCCCTAGCCAACAACTCTTGTTGATTTTCTAAGCTTGGGTTGAGAGGGCCCCGATCTACACTTCCACCAAGAGATATTCGATTCCCCCCCACTAATCCCTTGCGGATCTTGTTACTCTTGGGTGTTTGAGCACCCTAGACGGAAGAGGTCACCTCGGAGCCACATTCCATTGTGGTGAAGCTTCGTGGTGGTGTTGGGAGCCTCCAATTCGGTTGTGGAGAGAGCCCCAACCTTGTTTGTAAAGGTTCGGTTGCCGCCTTCAAGGGCACCACTAGTGGAATGACGACATCTTGCATTGTGCGAGGGCGTGAGGAGAATACGATGGCCCTAGTGGCTTCTTGGGGAGAATTGTGCCTCCACACCGCTCCAACGGAGACGTACTTCCCCCTAAAGGGAAGGAACTTCGGTAACACATCCTCGTTTTCACCGACTCCACTTGTGGTTACTTCTTACCTTTACATTGTGCAAGCTATTGTTGTGTTGTATCATTTTCTTGCTTGCTTGTGTTGTTGTTGTTAGCGTCATATAGGTTGCTCACCTAGTTGCATATCTAGACAACCTATTTGTTGCTAAACCTAATTTGTTAAGAAAAGCTAAAAATTGGTAGTTGCCTATTCACCCCCTCTAGTCAACCATATCGATCCTTTCAATTGGTATCAGAGCCTCGTCTCTTTTAAGGGCTTAATCGCCTAAAGAGTATGGTTGATGACGGGCCATGGGCGGAGAACTTACCCGCGGCCGAGGCGGTGGCCACGGTCACACGTGAGGATTTAAACGAGGCAATTGCCTCACTTAAAACTTCCGTGATGGCCGAGGTCAAATCCTTGTTTAAAGAATTCCTTGATGGCATTAAACTTTCTACAGATCCGTTGCAAGTGGTTAACCCCATCATCTCGGAGTCGGATGCCAACTCTGCTAAGGAGGGGGCTAGTAGTGATAAGGTCAATGCTTCTCAAGGAAAGAATGGGTCGGGCATCCATGCCGCGGTTGCCCCTCCCCCGATCTATGGAGGACCGGTACCATCACCTCATATTAACTCTCTTGGCCCTCCTCCTAAGCTTGATTTGGATAACTTTCATGATTGGGTTTTTCGTATCAAGTCTCATTTGAATCACAACTCAACACAACTTTGGAGAGTCATTGAGCAAGGTTTCTACCCGCATGATCGAAACAACATGACGCCAAGAGAAGAAGTGGACAATCAACTCAATCACTCCGCTTTGTTCATTCTCCAAGCCGCAATGCCGCCAGAATAACTCTCTCATTTGCGGCCATTCACCTGTGCCAAGGATGCTTGGGAGCACATCGTCTCATTGTACAAGGGAAGCTCAAGCATTCTACGGTCCAATTTTGAGGTCATACTTGATGAGGCCGATGAGTTCGTGGTGAAAGATGATGAAGATCCTCGTGAGCTATATTGGAGATTGACTACTCTCGTGATCTCACTCCGAGACCATGGGAGCAAGGATACAGATGACACTTGGGTCAAGCGCAAGTTTCTAAAGGCCATCATGCCATTCAACAAGGGCATGTCTTCCGTGATCCGTCAAAGACCGGACTTCCACACATTGTCCTCAAGTGAAGTGTTGGATGAATTCATTGCAATGAACATTTTGAACAAGACCATCGACAACGCTCTAGCTCGTGTCCAATGGTCAAAGAAGACCAACCTTGCTTGAAGGCCAAGGCCATTCCGGAAAAAGAAGAAGAAGAAGAAGAGGAAGAAGAGGAGAGTTGCCCTGAAGACACCAAATATGCTTACCACGAGCACATGGCTCTTACGTCAAGGAAATTTTGGGGCAACAAGAGAAACTCAAGGCCCAATTTCTCCAAGAACAACTCAAGTGGCTCCAAGGGCAAGCAACATGTGAGAACTTGCTACAATTGTGGCAATGTGAGTCACTTCGTGGTGGATTGCCCCTACGAGAAGAGGGAAGACAATGGTGGCAAGCTCATCCGCAAAGACAAGGCCAAGTCCTTCCCCAACAACAACAACTTCACGAAGAAAGTGCCTCAAAAGGGTTTGGTGGCACAAGAAGAGTACAATTTCGATGATGATGATGATGACACAAGTGGTGAAGGGTTTGCAACGACCACCGTGGTCATTGCCACCTCTTCCCCAACCTCGGTGTCTCTCTTCAACGCCCCCAACGAGAACCTCATCCCCAAGTGCCTCATGGCAATAGGCATCAACAAGGTAACCTCCAACATCAAAACTTCCTTCACTACTAATCCCCCTTTTCCGGATTGTGTGGATGGAAATGAGGAGGTAAAGGTGGATGAGAATGAGTTCGACAATTTCTTGGGTAAGCTCAAAGGTGAGACCAAGAAGCACTTTGTTGCTCTCTTGGAACAACTTGGTGAGGCCAATGATATAATTGAGTCTCATGAAGAGACTATTACTAATTTGGAAGGCCATAGTCGGGATTATGCCGATGAGATTGTGGATCTTTCCATTGCTCTTGAGAAAGACCAAGGTCTTCGTTCGGCTCTTGAGGAGTCGCAAAACGTTGATGTTGCTAAATTAAAGAAAGATCATGATCATGCTCAAGTTCTTGCTCGTGTGCTTAAATCCGAGAATGTTGAGCTTAGGGTTGGCCATGCTAGACTCAAAGAGGAGTTTGAGCTACTTGACAAGGCTCACAAGGCCTTGAAAAGTGCACATGCTACACTCAAGGAGTCTCATGATCAACTCCAAGTGAAGCTCACTAAGGAGATAGCCATGTGTCCTCCTTTTGTGCTAATTGATAATGCTCATACTACTAACCCTTGTTGTGAGCATATTCATCTTGTGGAGGAAAATTCCAAGTTGAAGGAGCAACTTGAGAAGGGTCTTGTGACTTGCATACAAGGCGAGAAAAACTTCAACGAACTTTTGAGCAATCAAAAGGAAGTTGTGGCAAAAGAGGGACTTGGGTTTGCACCCAAGTCAAAGAAGAAGAAGAAAAGCAAGACCAAGAAGCTTCTCCCTCTCAAAAAGGTATTTGTCAAGGAGGGAGAGGGTGCTCATAAGGAGAAGAAGAACAAGGTGGTGGGTGGTGATGCCAAGAAGGGCAAAACCACTCCTCACAACAAAGCCGGCGATTTTAACCCCTCCTATGTTTTATGCCGTGCTAGTGATGGGCATGTTTATGCCAAATTTGTTGGTTCTTCTTATGAGTACATTGAATGGTCTATTTGGGTTCCTAAGACCCTTGTTGCTAACATCAAAGGACCCATTCAAAAATGGGTACCTAAAACCAAGCATTAATCTTATGTAGGAGTATGCTTCCGGTGGGGGGGTCATGGTTGCTCGATAATGGAGCAACAAATCATATGACCGGGAGCAAGGACTTGGTGGTGGACGTGCAACCAAGCCCATCAATGCCCACCCATGTCCAATTCGGTGATGCTTCAACATCTAAGGTATTGGGTCTTGGCAAGGTTGTAATTTCTCATGATTTATCGATTGAGAAGGTCATGCTTATTGAGACCCTTGCATACAATTTACTTTCCATTCGTCAACTTGCACTTTTGGGCTTTGCCACTTTCTTTGATCTTGATACCATGGCCCTTTTGTGGAGCAAGACTCTTAAAGTAGCCTTTGTTGGGCATGTCGAGAACGGTCTCTATGTGGTTAACTTCTCGGAGCGACCCACTAAGACCGCGACTTGCCTAATGGCTAAAGTTGACGTGGGGTGGCTTTGGCATCACCGTTTAGCCCACGTCAATTGAGATCTTTGCAAAGTCTCCTCAAGGGGGACCATGTCCGTGGACTAACAAATGTGAGTTTTGCCAAAGATCGTTCTTGCAGTGCCTGTATCGAAGGAAAGCTACATGAGACGGCTCACCGACCCACGACTATCATTTTCTCGAACAGGCCCTTGGAGCTCCTTCACATGGATCTCTTTGGTCCTCCATCCTTCGATAGTCTTGGGGGAAGAAAAAATTGCTTGGTGATTATGGATTATTACTCAAGATACACATGGGTATATTTCTTCAAGAGGAAGAGAGAGACCCAACAAACAATCATCGACTTTGCAAATGAAGCTCAATGTCAACATGATGCAAAGATATTGATGATTAGAAGCGACAACGGCACCGAGTTCAAGAACAACACCTTGGATGAGTTTCTTAGTGATGAGGGGATCAAGCACCAATACTCCGCACCTTATACCCCTCAACAAAACGGTGTAGCGGAGAGGAAGAACCGGACGTTGATGGACGCGGCAAGGACCATGATGGCGGAATTCAACTCTCCGTACAACTTTTTGGCCGAAGCCATCAACACCGCATGTCATGTATCCAATTGGCTCTACCTCCGCAAAGGCTTGAACAAGACTCCATATGAGATACTTACCGGTAACAAGCCCAAACCTCAAGTACTTCCGGGTGTTCGGGTGTAAGTGTTTCATTCTCAAGAAAGGTGTTCATTTGTCTAAATTCGAACCTACAGCTCAAGAGGGCATATTTGTTGGTTATGCTACAAACTCTCATGCTTACCGTGTCCTCAACAAGTCCAATGGACTCATTGAGGAGATGTGTAACATGGAGTTTGATGAAAATAATGGCTCCCAAGTGGAGCAAAGTGGTCTTTGTGATGTAGGTGATGAAATTCTTCCCCAAGCCATAAGAAGAATGGGGATTGGTCAAATCCTCCCCATTGAGGAACCCCATGTGGCCGGAGGAGAAGGACAATGTTCTACGCAAGTGGAACCATCACCAACACTTGACCCACACGCTTCCGAAGAACAAAGTGAAGGCCCTCAACCAAGTGAACAAGTTCAAGGGCAAGATCAACCACATGATGATGGTGATGCACCAAGAGATGCCCATGATCAAGTTCATGACTCCGAGCAAGCTCAAGATCAAGAGCAAGCTCAAGACGACGCTCAAGATAATCAAGATAGTGATCCTCGAATTTCTATGGAGGAGCTATTGGAGCATCGTGTCGCCAAGATTGCTTCCAAACTCAAACAACAAGAACATGTCATGGAGAATGTACTTGGAAGCCTAAGAAAGGGGGTAACCACTCATAAACAATTAACAAACTTCTTGTATTGAACCCCAAAAGGTACATGAGGCGCTTGAGGACTCGGATTGGCTAGAAGCCATGCATGATGAACTCAACAACTTTGAGTGCAAGAAGGTGTGGCAATTGGTGACAAGGCCAAAGGAGAACTACAATGTCATTGGAACCAAATGGATCTTCAAGAACAAGCAAGATGCGAATGGTGTTGTCGTTTGAAACACGGCAAGATTGGTGGCTCATGGCTACTCCCAAGTCGAGGGTATCGACTACGGTGAAACCTTTGCCCCTGTTGCTCGCCTTGAATCTATTCGCATGTTGCTTGCATATGCATCTCATCATGATTTTAAGTTGCAACAAATGGATGTGAAAAGTGCATTTCTTGATGGTCCTCTTAATGAGTTGGTATATGTCAAACAGCCCTCGGGGTTCGAGGATCCCAAGTTCCCCAATCATGTATACAAGCTTGATAAGGCACTCTATGGCCTTAAACAAGCCCCACGTGCGTGGTATGAGCACCTTACCGGTTGTTGCAAGACCGTGGGTTTGAAATTGGGAAAATCGATCCCACTCTTTTTACTAAGAGGGTTAAAGGGGATTTGTTCATATGCCAACTATATGTTGATGATATTATCTTTGGCTCTCCTAACAAAGCTTTCAATGATGAGTTTGCCGCACTCATGACCGAGAAGTTTGAGATGTCCATGATGGGAGAGTTGAAGTTCTTTCTCGGGTTTGAAGTCAAGCAAAGGAGAGAAGGAACCTTCATCAACCAAGCCAAATATACCCAAGACATTCTCAAGAGATTCAAGTTGAATGATGTCAAGCCGGCCAAGACTCCAATGCCCACCAAGTGCCAACTTGACATTGATCCCAATGGTAAAGCGGTGGATCAAAAGGTATATCGCTCCATGATTGGATCCTTGCTTTACCTTTGTGCATCTAGACCAGATATCATGTTAAGTGTGGGAATGTGTGCAAGGTTTCAAGCCACACCTAAGGAAGCCACTATGTGGCAGTCAAGCGAATCTTTCGATATTTGGCTCATACCCCAAACTTTGGCTTATGGTACCCCAAAGGAGCAAGCTTTGATCTCATGGGATATTCGGACGCGGATTGGGTGGGAGACCGTGTGGATAAGAAGTCAACTTCCGGAGGGTGCCAATTCCTTGGTCGCTCTTTGGTGAGTTGGTCTTCGAAGAAGCAAAATTGTGTGTCTCTCTCCACCACCGAGGCCGAGTATGTAGCCGCCGCAAGTTGTTGTGCACACTTGCTATGGATGAGGCAAACTTTAAAGGATTACGGTGTCACTTGTGACAAACTACCTCTTCTATGTGACAAATGAAAGTGTGACAAGATCTCCTACAATCCGGTGCAACATAGCAAGACGAAGCATATTGAGATTCGTCATCATTTCATCCGGGATCACATCAAGTGTGGAGAGATTGATCTTATCTATGTAGGTACACAAGAGCAACTTGCAGATATATTCACGAAGCCTTTGGATGAAGCAAGATTTCGCGAGTTAAGGCATGAGCTAAATATCATTGATTCGAGCAATGTGGCTTGAAACTAGGCACACCCCACCGCATTCATCATGTTATCTTGTTCTAGATGTAGGCATGGATATAGGGGGAGTGTTGTTCTCTCAATGAACTCTCCCTCCCCCCATTATGCATAAACAGATCAAATCTTTCACATTAGCCATTTTTTATGGTACTTGTGCTTCAAAGATGAGTTTTGGTCATGGGCCCAAGGTTAAAATCTTCATGGTGCCATACCAATTGACTCAAATATAGGTGGCCTCGGCCACCGCCCTCTCCTTGAGAGGTGTTTGTTCAAATTGGTTCTATTTGGTTTTATCTAGTCTCTCAGGGCTTTGTTTGTGCTTTGAGTCACTCCAAGTTTGATCTCTTTTGTTATGTTCTTTTGAACTTGGGGGTGTCTCTTCCCATTTGCTGGTCTTTGTGTCTCCAACCCAAGCTTTCTCATCTACAACCTCTCCGAGTTGCATAAGCCACCATCCTTGATCCTCTCTAGGCTAGTTTTGTCCCTACGGTGGCACTACCGCTGGGTCTGGAGCGGTACTACGCGGCCTCCTGCCGTGCAGTAGTACCGGGGCGGTACTACTGCTCTGCGGTGCGTGGGGGGGGGGGGTTATGAGTCTAGCAGGGGGAGTTCTAACTCCCCCATACCCATCCATCTCTCACTCCCCATGCTCTCCTCTCTCCAAGCGACGAACTTGCTCCGGCGGCTGATAACCCACAAGTATAGGGGATCGCAACAGTTTTCGAGGGTAGTATTTAACCCAAATTTATTGATTCGACACAAGGGGGGCCAAAGAATATTTGTGAGTATTAGCAGTTGAGTTGTCAATTCAACCACACCTGGAGAACAAATATCTGCAGCAAAGTATTTAGTAGCACAGTAGTATGATAGTTTTGATAGCACTAGTAATAGTAGCAATAGTAACAGTAACGGTAACAGTAGCAGTTTTGTAGTGATTGTAACAGCAGCAGCAACAAAGTAACTTAGCAAAGATCAATATGAGAAAGTCGTAGGCATTGGATCGGTGATGGCTAATTATGTTGGATGACATTCATCATGTAACAGTCACAACCTAGGGCGATACACAACAGCTCCAATTCATCAATGTAATGTAGGCATGTATTCCGTATAGAGTCATACGTGCTTATAATAAGAACTTGCATGACATCTTTTGTCCTACCCTCCCGTGGCAGCGGGGTCCATAAGGAAATCTAAGGGATATTAAGGCCTCCTTTTAATAGAGAATCGGAAAAAAGCATTAGCACTTAGTGAATACATGAACCCCTCAAACTACGGTAATCATCGGAAAGAATCCCAATTATTGTCACCTTGGGGTATGCAGATCATAACACGTAATAGGTGCATATAACTTGCAAGATAGGATCAAGAACACAAATATATTCATGAAAACATAAAGGGTTCAGATCTGAAATCATGGCACTCGGGCCCTAGTGACAAGCATTAAGCATAGCAAAGTCATAGCAACATCAATCTCAGAACATAGTGGATACTAGGGATCAAAGCCCTAACAAGTTGACTCGATTACATGGTAAATCTCATCCAACCCATCACCGTCCAGCAGGCCTACGAAGGAATTACTCACGCCCGGTGGTGAGCATCATGAAATTGGTGATGGAGGATGGTTGATGATGACGACGGCGTCGAATCCCCCTCTTCGGAGCCCCGAACGGACTCCAGATCAGCCCTCCCGATGAAGAACAGGAGGTGGCGGCGGCTCCGTATCGTAAAACGCGATGATTCTTTCTCTCTGATTTTTTTGGACGAATAGGTACTTATAGCGTTGGAGTTAGGGTTGCCAGAGCTGCCAGGGGCCCACAAGCCTGCTAGGCGCGCCCCCTGGGCTTGTGGCGCTTGGGTGGCCCCCCTCTGGTATTTCTCTTCGCTAGTATTTTTTATATATTCTGAAATAATTCTCCGTAAATTTTCAGGTCCATCCACCATGCTTCGAGCTCTGGCACCGACCGAGAATTTACGGAGAATCCACATTATAGGCGGTTCCCATGCTTTCCGATTTTCCTGTTAACGTTACGACCGAGAATTTTCAATATCTTCCATGATAAACACATTATAGGCGGTTCCCAAGCGGAAAGGTAAAGTTTACTCCCCCTCCACCATACCAACACAAGCCATGGCTAGCCGAATTCACGGGTGCCCTCCATACCAACAACTTTTCGGGGGAGTTTGTTTGCATTATATAATTTGATTTTGACCATAGGACTGGGCATCCCAGATACCAACCTCTCTCGTGCAATGAAAAGTGAAGAAACACTCATCTGAGAATAACCCGATTAGCATGGAAGATTATGAACGCCCCCTGTCGCTCCATGAGCGGTACGGGCACACAAAACAGATGTTCATTTAAATGTTTAGAGGTGGCACATGCAAATTTACTTGGAACGGCAGAGTAATACCGCATATATGTAGATATAGTGGACTCATCTGGAACAACTTTGGGTTTAAGGATTTGGATGCACAAGCAGTATTCTCGCTTAGTACATGCGAAGGCTAGCAAATAGATTGAGAAGCGACCAGCTAGAGAGCGAAAACGGTCATAGACATGCATTGCGAATAATTAACATTGATCACGAGCATGAGTAGGATATCAACACCCTGAACATAAATATCATGGAGGCTATGTTGGTTTTGATTCAACTAAATGTGTGAACATGTGCCAAGTCAAGCCACTCGAATTACTCAGAGGAGGATACCATACTAACATACTACATCATAACCATTTTAATGCATGTTGACACTCAAGATAAATCATTATCCACTCCTAGCTATTTAAGCATGGCATGAGTAACTATAATCTCTAATTTTCATCACAAACATGTTTACTCATAATAATGCTGAATCATGAATACCGAGCTAAACATATTTACAAAGACAAAAACAAGAAGAGTTCATACCAGCTTTTCTTCACCGCAACCACTTCATCAAATATCGTCATTATTGCCTTTCACTTGCACGACCGAATGATGTGATAATAATAATAATGGTGCAAGTGTGTCGTGGACTTAGCTGGAATCTACAAACATTTATTCAAAGGAGAAGACAAAGTAGTGGTGGCTCTTCGTTAGATCAACAATAAAGAATATGAGAGCCACTCAACATTTTCATAATGGTCTTCCCCTTACGACGACTCAACAAAGAGAAAAGAAATTCAGAGAAACACACTTAAATATTTTTGGAGTTTTTGGTTTTTATGAAGAAAGCAAATTAACGAAGGAAAAACGAAAAACGAGAAAAACTATTTACACGGGAAAGCTCCCAACAAGCAAAAGAAGAAACGAGAAATCTTTTTGGGTTTTATTTTACTACTATGAATTAACTAAACAAGAAAGAAACTACAACTATTTTTTTTTTGATTTTCGAAAGTTTTTCAAACACACAAGAAGAAAGCAAAAATAAAACTAACATGGATATACAATGAAAAAGGATGAACACCGACAACTGGAATGAATGTGTGGTACATGAATGTAATGTCGGTGAGAAATACGTACTCCCCCAAGCTTAGGATTTTGGCCTAAGTTGGTCTATGGCCATGGATCGAAGTCAGCACCTCCAGGATAATACTGAGGCTGCTGAGGGTCCCACTGGTAAACGGCCTCCTGAGGCTCCCACTGATAGACGGGCTCCTGGTACGGCTCTGGCTCTGGTGCTGGCTCTGGTACTTGGGGCTGGTCCAAGCCCCAATAAGCTCAAATGTCCTCAGGCATGATGATATATCTGCCCCTGTG
Source organism: Elymus sibiricus (assembly GCA_039707655.1). NCBI lineage: Eukaryota > Viridiplantae > Streptophyta > Magnoliopsida > Poales > Poaceae > Elymus > Elymus sibiricus. The sequence goes on from CM077670.1 coordinate 113,285,793, forward strand.
AATATCAAACAAAGTAGGCGCAGGCAAAGTAATAATCTCATGAGTACCCTGACTGAATACCAAGTTATATCTAAAGCGAACGTCTCCAGAATTAATAAAGTTATGCCCCACCATGCTGTCATAATCAAGATACATAGTGGGTAAAAGCCTCTCTTCCGCCTCGTCGTGCCTGATAGGAATCTCAAAGTGTTGATCGAGATGGGAAGCATAAATACCACCATAGATAACGCCCTTCGAACGGTTGGTGTGCAACCGCCGGGCAACCATAGCACCCAAACTGAAGGTCCTATCAGCGTAAAGAGCATGGCGCCAAATAGCAAGGTCAGGCGAGTTGAGCGTTCCACTCTCCCACTGTGTCGCCCCGACTCAATCGTGCACTAATCATACACGCAACGCACACGATTAAGATCAGAGACTCACGGAAAGATATCACAACACAACTCTAGACACAAAAATAAAACAACAAGCTTTATATTACAAGCCAGGGCCACGAAGGCTCGAATACATAAGCTAAAAAACATAGTCAGCGGAAGCAACATCATCTGAGTACAGACATAAGAGTAAACAAGTTTGCTTTAAGAAGGCTGAGCAAAACAACGACACTAGATCGAAGAGGCGCAGGCCTCCTGCCTAGGAGACTCCGAAACTACTCCTGGTCATCGGTCTCCACGTAGTAGTAGTAGGCTCCGTCAGTGTGGTAGTGGTAGTCGTCGACGGGGTCGGCTGTCTCCTGGGATCCGTCATATGATCGCGGCAATCGGGTAGGGGGGAAATGTAGCAAAGCAACCGTGAGTACTCATCCAAAGTACTCGCAAGACTTACATCAGATCTCAGCTAAGTATGCATCGATATCAAAGGGAAGGGGCTGTATCTCTGGACTATACTGCAGAAATGCTAGAATAGAGGGGAAGGCCTAGCCTATCAAAGACTAGCATCTTGCAGCGTCTTGCAGCAACAGAAGAGAGTAGAATAACATAACATGTAGTAACAAATATATATTAGTAACGCCCAGAGATCCTTCCTCGACTCCCTGTGAGAAAGTGATCCCGGAGCCATCATATCAGTTTAGTAACACAAGTATCCAGTTCTAGTTGTAGTAGATCGGGATACAACTCCGAGCGTCCGTTACCGTGGACACGGCTATTCGAATAGATAACTTCCCTGCAGGGGTGCAACAACTTACCCAACACGCTCGAATAACTCCGGCCGAACACACTTTTCCGGGTCATGCCTGGCCTCGGTTAATCAACACAACATAGTCCTACCTAGGCTCTACAGAGAGGTCCCCACCGGTCTACATCCTAAGTGCGAAGGGGTCATGGGCCAATCGTCCTAAGCACTCCGGGTCGTTGCACGCAGGGCGAATCCAGGCACGACCTCTGTCCTAGATGGCGCCGGCCCAGCCGTGCTGCAATGCTGCATTGGACGTCTGACAAAGCTTTCGGGAGAATCGTATGACGCCGAGTGCCCATAACTTATCCCGCGTGGTGGTTAGTGCAAAAAGGCCAGAGGCCTACTCAGATCACATATCCAAACCGTTAGTGTATTGGGAGCTCGCGGAGACGATCAGTGATCCTGTCGCCCTGTCTCGCGGACTTACGACAAGGGCCAGGCCCATCCCTCTCCTGGGGCGGTCTGTCTGCCCGGCCGTTCCGCGTAATTATCTCGCGGATACCCTCACGGTCAACCCGACTTCACATCTCTCGCGGGTACCCCTCGGGATCGACCCGACTTCAACAAGGGCCGGAGGTAAAAGCAGGGTATCCGTGTGTCCAAAACATCAAGGGGGAATCCGAGGAATCACCCTCGATGGATTCCTACTCGATTTAACCGTCAAGGTGAACTTGGAGGAATCACCCTTGATGGGTTCACACTTGAGGGGCTGCACGACAGAGGCATCATCGGAGGTGGTGAAAGAGGAATCACCCTCGGTAACCCACAACCGACTAGCTACGCTATAGAGATATCATCAGGAGTGAGGTAGGAGGTATCACCCTCGGCACTCGATAGTAGCTTTGTAGAGTTGTACAACTAAGGAGGTGTGCGGTGCTGTGTCGGTCTCTGCACATCGATCACGTTGAACGAAACATCCAGAAGCAAAGCATGGCAACACGGACAAGGGTGCGGGGCCACTGATGGATCACTAACCAACCTATACTAAGCATTTAGGATAGCAGGTAAGGTATCAACAACAGTTGCAAAAACAGGCTATGCATCAAAATAGGAGCTTTCGGACAATAGTAGAAAATTCTAATGCAAGCACGGGAGAGAAAGAAATGGGCGATATTGAAATGATCAAGGGGGTTTGCTTGCCTGGAAGCTCTACTGAAAGGGGATGGACGTTAGGAGCGTAGTCGTACTCGGGAGCAGCATCAGTCTCAGAGTCTACCGGAGAGAAGAGGGGGAAGAAACAATAAATACAAAGCAAACAAAAGCAACACAAAGCATGACATGGCAGTATGCTATGCTAGGGGTGACCTAATGCGGTGCTAAGCGTTACAGACGGAGCGGGAAAATACCTGGGGATATTTTCCCGGCTCTGGGCAATTATCGAACAGGCGATCCGGAGGGGGCGGTTCCATGTTTGCAGTGTTGGAGGCATGTGGCAGGTATGTGGATAGCATAATCGGATTCATCTTATTTTTCTGATCATTTTTCATATATAAATTATTTTCATCTGAGTTACAGTTATTTTTCTATTAATTTTCAAAGTTATAAACAATTTCTAAATTTTCTGGATTTAATTTAATTCGAAAATTAATAAACATAAAATGCTATGGGTACACAGAAGTTTACCCAGCATTTTATACAGTGGGTATGACAGGTGGGGGCCAGGGGGCCCAGTTGACCCAGTCAAAGGTTGACTGGTCAACTGCACTGTTCATGGAGCCCACCTGTAAGTGTCTCATCTTTTTATTATTATTATTATTATTATTATTATTATTATTATTATTAAAATAGCAAGGTTAGGCGAGCTGAGCGTTCCACTCTCCCACCGACCAGTCAAATACCTCCCAGCAAATAATGAGTAATAGCGCAAAACAGGGAAATGTAAACTAGCAACCCTAGCCTCAGAAACTACTCTCGACTTCCCCACGGTAACCTCAGAGATGAACTCCGAGACATCCCTAGGATGTGGCTCTACTGGGCTGCCCTCATTAGGAAGTTTGCATACTTCGCAAAAATCCTCAAGTGTCATCTCTTCAGGAACATCATACAAGTTAAATGACATCATGGGTGTATCTCTCCTAGAATGAAAGTGAAAACTTTGCACGAAAGTATTTGTGAGGAGAAGATACTGATCACACTTATCTTTGAGGAATGGGATGAGGCCGGCATTGTTGGCCAAATAGTAGAAATCATCATAAATTCCCGCATCCCTCAAGAATGTGTCGCATGGCCATTCACATGGCCGCACCTCGGCCGCGCGAGGGAGGTGATACTTGGGCTTCGGAGCCTCCTTAGGACTCCGGCTCGAGGAACCTCTCAACCTCCACTTGAGCATTTTCCTTTTCTAAAAATTTCTGAAATTTTTAGTGACTCAAAATAAAAGTGAACAAAACTCAACAAGATTGATAGCAACTACTCCCACAAGTATCTACAGGTTATATCATGCATCAAAACTACTTTTGACCATACAAATTCAACATGCAAGCTCATAAACATGGTCACCAACAGCAACAAAATATGCAAGGTATAAAGCACTAGAACAAAAACTAATTGGAGCATTGGAGGAGGCACATACCAAGGAGTAATTCCTCAAAACAGTTTCAGAAACGGAGTTCTGAGCAAGGAGATCGAAAATTACAACAAAATGAGCAAGAACATGGGCTTGGGAGCAAGTTTGATTTTTTCTGGAGGAAGAAGAAGGCAATGGCTGGCTGGCATAAGTGAGTGGGTCCCTGTGGGACCCACAAGCCTGCTGGGCGCGCCCAGGGGGGTGGGCGCACCCTGTGAGCTTGTGGTTCACAGGTGCACCCCCCGGGGTGTGTTCAGTGCCAAAAATTCTTAAATATTGCACAAAAAATCATACTAAATTTTCAGGGCATTCTGAGAACTTTTATTTTTGGGCCATTTTTTATTACACGGATAATTCAGAAAACATGATAATCATGGCATTTCTATTTTATTAAACTTAAATAACAGAGAGCGAAAGGTAGGTACAGAAAGTTGTGCTTACTAAATTCATCGACCACATAGCCCTCAAAAAGAATCCATTAATAAGGTTGATCAAGTCTTATTAACAAACTATTTTCGGGTGGCATGAAACCGAAGAATTTTCGTATAGCACTAAGTTACCTCAACGGGGATATGCATTTCCCCAACAATAAGAATTTCATATTTATTTTTTACAGTAGGAAGAGGAAATTTAAAGCCTCCAATAGTAATTGTCGAAACTTTTTCAATAATATTGATACCATTCACCGAACTTTATTTCTTCGGAAAATAAACCGTATGCTCATTACCATTGACATGAAAAGTAACCTTGCTTTTGTGGCAATCAATAACAGCCCCTACAGTATTCAAAAAGGGTCTACCAAGGATAATCGACATGTTGTCGTCCTCGGGCATATCAAGTATAACAAAGTCTGTTAAGATAGTAACATTTGCAACTACAACGGGCACGTCTTCGCAAATTCCAATAGGTATAGCAGTTGATTTATCAGCCATTTGCAAAGATATTTCAGTAGGTGTAAGCTTATTCAAATCAAGTCTTCTATATAAAGAGAAAGGCATAACACTAACACCGGCTCCTAAATCACAGAGCAGTTTTAACATAACTTCTCTTAATGGAGCATGGTATAGTAGGTATTCCTGGATCTCCTAGTTTCTTGGGTACTCCACCCTTAAAAGAATAATTTGCAAGCGTGGTGGAAATTTCAGCTTCAGGTATTTTTCTTTTATTAGTGACAATATCTTTCATATATTTAGCATAAGGAGGCATTTTCAACATATCAATCAAGTGAGTGCGCAAAAAGACAGGTCTAAGTATTTCAACAAAGAGCTCAAAGTCTTCCTCATCCTTATTTTTAGATGGTTTAGTAGGAAAAGGCATGGGTTTTTGAACCCATGGTTCTCTTTCTTTTCCATATTTTCTAGCAATGAAGTCTCTTTTATCATATCTTCTATTCTTAGGAGGTGGGTTATCAAGATCAACAACAGGTTCTATTTCTACATCATTACCTGGTTGAGCATCATCATGAACATCATTATCATTATCGTTATCCTTATCATTATCACTAGGTGTATGTTCATTACCAGATTGTGTCTTAGCATCAGAAATAGAAACATCATTAAGATTCTCGGGAGGTTTTTCTATCTCGGGTTCACTAGAAGCATGCAAAGTCCTATCATTTTTGTTTTTCTTCTTAGATGGACTAGATGCATCAATATTAATTCTTTCAGAATCTTGTTCAATTCTTTTAGGATGAACTTCAGGATATAGAGGATCCTGAGTCATGCTACCTCCTCTAGTAACAACTCTAACAGCACGATCATTCATTTTATTACTCATCTCATCAAGTAAATCATTTTGTGACTTAGCAATTTGTTCTAACTGAGTCTAGACCATAGAAGCATGTTTACTCAAACCCTTAACATCATTAGCAATTCTAAACATCAAATCAGTCAAGCGATCAATCATGATGGCATTTCTTTTTAATTGATTGCTAACATGCATATTGAAATACTCTTGCTTAACAATGTAGTTATCAAATTCATCCAAGCATTGACTAGCAGATTTATTATAAGGAATATCACCTTCATCGAATCTACGGAGAGAATTTACCTCCACTACCTGTATCGGAATATCAAGTCCATGAATTTCTTCAATAGGTGGTAAATTCTTAACATCTTCAGCTTTAATACCCTTTTCTTTCATAGATTTCTTAGCTTCTTGCATATCTTCTGGACTGAGGAATAGAACACCTCTCTTCTTCAGAGTTGGCTTAGGTGGTGGTTCAGGAAGTGTCCAATCATCGACATTTCTCAACATATTATTCAATAGTTCTTCAGCCTGTCCGATAGTTCGTTCCCTGAAAACAGAACCAGCACAACTATCAAGGTAGTCCCCAGAAGCTTCGGTTAGTCCATTATAAAAGAAATCAAGTATTTCATTCTTCTTAAGAGGATGATTAGGCAAAGCATTAAGTAATTGGAGAAGCCTCCCCCAAGCTTGAGGGAGATTCTCTTCTTCAATTTGCACAAAGTTAAATATTTCTTGTAAGGCAGCTTGTTTCTTATGAGCAGGAAAATATTTTTCAGAGAAGTAATATATCATATCCTAGGGGCTACGCACACAACCAGGAGCAATAGTATTAAACCATTTCTTAGCATCACCCTTTAATGAGAAAGGAAACAACTTAAGGATGTACTAATAGCGAATTTTTTCCTCATGAGCAAATAGGGAGGCAATATCATTTAATTTAGTAAGATGTGCCACAACAGTTTCAGTTTCATAACCATGGAAAGGATCAGATTCAACCAAAGTAATTAACTCAGGATCGACAGAGAATTCATAATCCTTATCAGTAACAAAGATAGGAGAGGTAGCAAACTTAGGATCATATTTCATTCTCTCCATCATAGACTTTTCTTTCAACTTAGCAAGCAATTTTCTAACATCATCTCTATCATTACAAGCAAGAATTGCCCTAGTTGTCTCTCCATCAAAAACATAACCATCGGGTATTTCAAATCTAGTAGGTGGACTAGGCATAATAGGTGATTCATAATTTTCAGAAGTTTCATTAATTTCAGCATTCCCAATTTCTTTAGCTTTAGCAAGTTGTTCATCAAGAAATTCACCTAGTGGCATAGTATTATCAAGCATAGTACTAGCATCATCATGAGTATCATTTATAGCAGGAGTAGTATCATCAATTACTTGCGATATATCAGAATGAATAACAGGTGGCGGTGTCGCAAGCCTACTCAAAATAGAAGGTGAATCAAGTGCGGAGCTAGATGGCAGTTCCTTACCTCCCCTCGTCTTAGAGGGAACGATCTTAGTCTTAGCGTCTTTCAGATTCTTCATAGTGATCAACAGATATAAATCCCAAGTGACTCAACAAGTAGAGCTATGCTCCCCGGAAACGGCGCGAGAAAAAGGTCTTGATAACCCACAAGTATAGGGGATCGCAACAGTTTTCGAGGGTAGTATTTAACCCAAATTTATTGATTCGACACAAGGGGAGTCAAAGAATATTTGTGAGTATTAGCAGTTGAGTTGTCAATTCAACCACACCTGGAGAACAAATATCTGCATCAAAGTATTTAGTAGCACAGTAGTATGATAGTTTTGATAGCAGTAGTAACAGTAGCAATAGTAACAGTAACGGTAACAGTAGCAACTTTGTAGTGATTGTAACAGCAGCAGCAACACAGTAACTTAGCAAAGATCAATATGAGAAAGTCATAGGCATTGGATCAGTGATGGATAATTATGTTGGATGACATTCATCATGTAACAGTCACAACCTAGTGCGATACACAATAGCTCCAATTCATCAATGTAATATAGGCATGTATTCAGTATATAGTCATACGTGCTTATAATAAGAACTTGCATGACATCTTTTGTCCTACCCTCCCGTGGTAGCGGGGTCTGATATGTCTCTGCCATATCTACTTTTCCAAACACTTTTGCTCTTGTTTTGGACTCTAATTTGCATGATTTGAATGAAACTAACCCGGACTGACGCTGTTTTCAGCACAACTACTATGGTGTTGTTTTTGTGCAGAAATCAAAGTTCTCAGATTTGGACAAAACTTTTTGGAGAATTTTTATGGAATATAAAAAAAATTATTGGCGCAAGAATCAACAGAAGAGGGCCACCTGTTGCCCACAAGGCAACAGGGCATGACCCCCCCTAGGGCGCGCCCTGATGCCTTGTGGGGCCCACAGGCGGCCGTCTGACCTAATTCGAATGCTATAAATTCTATTTCCCCGAGAAAAAAATAAGAGAAGAAGTTTCATTGCGTTTTATGATACGGAGCCGCCGTCACCTCCTGTTCTTCATCGGGAGGGCTGATCTGGAGTCCGTTCGGGGCTCCGGAGAGGGGGATTCGACGCCGTCGTCATCATCAACCATCCTCCATCACCAATTTCATGATGCTCACCACCGGGCGTGAGTAATTCATTCATAGGCTTGTTGGACGGCGATGGGTTGGATGAGATTTATCATGTAATCGAGTCAATTTGTTAGGGCATTGATCCCTAGTATCCACTATGTTCTGAGATTGATGTTGCTATGACTTTGCTATGCTTAATGCTTGTCACTAGGGCCCGAGTGCCATGATTTCAGATCTGAACCCTTTATGTTTTCATGAATATATTTGTGTTCTTGATCCTACCTTGCAAGTTATATGCACCTATTACATGTTATGATCCGCATACCCCAAGGTGACAATAATTGGGATTCTTTCCGGTGATTGCCATAGTTTGAGGAGTTCATGTATTCACTAAGTGCTAATGCTTTGTTCCGGTTCTCTATTAAAAGGACGCCTTAATATCCCTTAGTTTCCTTAAGGACCTCGCTGCCACGGGAGGGTAGGACAAAAGATGTCATGCAAGTTCTTATTATAAGCACGTATGACTATATACGGAATACATGCCTACATTACATTGATGAATTGGAGCTATTGTGTATCGCCCTAGGTTGTGACTGTTATATGATGAATATCATCCAACACAATTATCATCACCGATCCAATGCCTACGACTTTCTCATATTGGTTTCTGCTAAGTTACTTTGTTGCTACTGCTTTACACTTGCTACAAAACTGCTACTGTTACTGCTGCCATTACTATTGTTACTGTTCCTACTGCTATCAAAACTATCATATTACTATGCTACTAAATACTCTGCTGCAGATATTTTATCTCCAGGTGTGGTTGAATTGACAACTCAACTGCTAATACTTGCAAATATTCTTTGGCTCCCCTTGTGTCAAATCAATAAATCTGGGTGAAATACTACCCGCGAAAACTGTTGCGATCCCCTATACTTGTGGGTTATCAAGACCTTTTTCTAGCACCGTTTCCGGGGAGCATAGCTCTATTTGTTGAGTCACTTGGGATTTATATCTGTTGATCACTATGAAGACTCTAAGACCAAGATCGTTCCCTCTAAGACGAGGGGAGGTAAGGAACTGCCATCCAGCTCTGCACTTGATTCACCTTCTAATTTAAGTAGACTTGCGACACCACCACCTGTTATTCATTCTGATATGTCGCAAGTTATTGATGATACTACTTCTGCTATGAATTATACTTATGATGATGCTAGTACCATGCTTGATAATACTGTGCCACTTGGTGAATTTCTTGATGAACAAATTGCTAAAGCTAAAGAAATTGAAAATGTTGAAACTCTTGAGAATTATGATTCATCTATTATGCCTAGCTCTCCTACTAGAGTTGAATCACCTAATGAACATGTCTTTGATAGGGAGACAGCTAGAGCAATTCTTGCTTGTAATGATAGAGATGAGGTTATAAAATTGCTTGCTGAAATGAAAGAAAAATCTATGAGGGAGAGAATGAAATATGATCCTAAGTTTGCTACCTCTCCCATATTTGTTACCAATAAGGATTATGAATTCTCTGTCGATCCTTAGTTAATTACTTTGGTTGAATCTGATCCTTTTCATGGTTATGAAACTAAAACTGTTGTGGCACATCTTACTAAGTTGAATGATATTGCCACCCTATTTGCTCACGAGGAAAGAATTTGCTATTACTATATTCTTAAGTTGTTTCCTTTCTCATTAAAGGGTGATGCTAAGAAATGGTTTAATACTCTTGCTCCTGGTTGTGTGCGTAGTCCCCAGGATATGATATATTACTTCTCTAATAAATATTTTCCTGCTCATGAGAAACACGCTGCCTTACAAGAAATATTTAACTTTGTGCAAATTGAAGAAGAGAATCTCCCTTAGGCTTGGGGGAGGCTTCTCCAACTACTTAATGCTTTGCCTGATCATCCTCTTAAGAAGAATGAAATACTTGATATCTTTTATAATGGACTAACCGATGCTTCTAGGGACTACCTAGATAGTTGTGCTGGTTGTGTTTTCAGGGAACGAACTGTTGGACAGGCTGAAGTACTATTGAATAATATATTGAGAAATGCCGATGATTGGACACTTCCTGAACCACCACCTAAGCCAACTCCGAAGAAGAGAGGTATTCTATTCCTCAGTCCAGAAGATATGCAAGAAGCTAAGAAATCTATGAAGGAAAAAAGGTATTAAAGCTGAAGATGTTAAGAATTTACCACCTATTGAAGAAATACATGGGCTCGACATCCCGACACAGGTAGTGGAGGTAAATTCTCTTACTAGATTTGATGAAGGTGATATTCCGTATAATAAATCTGCTAGTCAATGCCTGTATGAATTTGATAATTACATCATTAAACAGGAACACTTTAATATGTATGTTAGCAATCAACTAAAATGGAATGCCATCATGATTGAACGCTTGAGTGATTTAATGTTTAGAACTACTAATGATGTTAAATGCTTGAGTAAACATGCGTCTATGGTTCAGACTCAGTTAGAACAAATTGCTAAATCACAAAATGATTTGGTTGATGAGATGAATAATAAAAAGGATGATCTTGCTGTTAGAGTTTACTAGAGGAGGTAGAATGACTCGGGATCCTCTATATCCTAAAGGTCATCCTAAAAGAATTGAACAAGATTCTCAAAGAAATAATATTGATGCACCTAGTACATCTAAGAAGAAAAAAAAAGATAGAACTTTGCATGCTTCTAGTGAACCTGAGATAGAAAAACCTCCTGAGAATCAAAATGATGTTTCTATTTATGATGCTGAGACACAATCTGGTAATGAACATACACCTAGTGATAATGATAATGACAGTGATAATGATAATGATGATGTTCATGTTGATACTCAACCAGATAATGATGTGGAAATAGAACCAGCTGTTGATCTTGATAACCCACCTCCTAAGAATAAAAGATATGATAAAAGAGACTTCGTTGCTAGAAAACATGGAAAGGAAAGAGAACCATGGGTTCAAAAACCTATGCCCTTTCCTACTAAACCATCTAAAACAAGGATGATGAAGATTTTGAGCGCTTTGTTGAAATACTTAGACCTATCTTTTTGCGCACTCGCTTGATTGATATGTTGAAAATGTCTCCCTATGCTAAATATATGAAAGATATTGTCACTAATAAAAGAAAGATACCTGAAGCTGAAATTTCCACCATGCTTGCAAATTATTCTTTTAAGGGTGGAGTACCTAAAAAGTTAGGAGATCCGGGAATACCTACTATACCATGCTCCATTAAAAGAAGTTATGTTAAAACTGCCTTATGTGATTTGGGAGCCAGTGTTAGTGTTATGCCTTTCTCTTTATATAGAAGACTTGATTTGAATAAACTCACACCTACTGAAATATCTTTGCAAATGGCTGATAAATCCACTGCTATACCTATTGGAATTTGCGAGGATGTTCCCGTTGTAGTTGCAAATGTTACTATCTTAACGGACTTTGTTATACTTGATATGCCCGAGGACGATAACATGTCGATTATCCTTGGAAGACCCTTTTTGAATACTGCAGGGGCTGTTATTGATTGCAACAAAAGCAAGGTTACTTTGCATGTCAATGGTAATGAGCATACGGTTTATTTCCCGAAGAAACAAACTTCAGTGAATGGTATCAATTGTATTGAAAAGGTTTTGACAATCACTATTGGGGGATTCAACTTTCCTCTTCCTACTGTCAAAAAGAAATATGAAATTCTTATTGTTGGGGAGATGCATATCCCCGTTGAGGTAACTTAGTGTTATACGAAAATTCTTCGGTTTCATGTCATTCGGAAATAGTTTGTTAATAAGACTTGATCAACCTTATTAATGGATTCTTTTTGAAGGGCATGTGGTTGATGAATTTAGTAAGCATAACTTTCTGTAATCTTAGTTTGCTCTCTATTAATTATAGTTTAAATAATATAAAATGCCATGATTATCCTGTTTCCTGAATTATCCGTGCAATAAAAAATGGCTCAAAAATAAAAGTGCTCAGAATGCAATAAAATTTTAACATGATTTTTTCTGGAATATATAAGAATTTTTGGCACTGAGAACCACCCAGGGGGGTGCACCTGTTGCCCACAAGGTAACAGGGCGCGGCCATCCCCCAGGGCGCGCCAAGATGCCTTGTGGGTCCCACAGGGACCCACTCACTTATCCATTCAGCCCACTTCGTCTCCTACCTCCAGGAAAAAAAATCTTTGTAGCTCTCTCTCCTGTGTTCTTGCTCCCAAACCTGAAATTTTCGACCTCTTTGCTCGGAGCTCCGTTTCCGAAACTGTTTTGAGGAATTGCTCCTTGGTATGTGACTCTCCCATTGCTCCAATTAGTTTTTGCTTTAGTGGATTATATTTTGCATAAATTGCTGCTATTGGTGCTACTGAAAATGAGCTTGCATGTTAAATTCTTTGAGTTCTAAGTAGTTTGAAAGCTTGATATAGCCTCTAGGCACTTGTATGAGTGGTTGCTATCAATCTTGTGAAGTTTTGTTAACATCTTTTTGTGGTCCAATTTTTTTTCAGAAGTTTGTTCTTAGGAAAATGAACTTTCTTCGGAGGGGTTCTTCGAGCCGGAGCTCCAAGGGTGTCCTTGGGGATGCCCATGACCACGACCTCAACATTCCGCGTAGGACGGAGGTCCGACCATGCGAATGGCCGCACAACACCTTCATGAACGAAGTCGGGTTCCATCAAGAGTTCGCACGATTTGTTGCGAATGCCGGGCTGACCGACTTCCTCGCAGATGAGTGTGACCAGCACCACATCCTTACAAACTCCTTTGTGCAATTTTTTTATTTCATGCCTAGGCTTGATATCCCGATGGTGCATTTTGATTTATATGCTGAACATCATGAGCTAACGCTAGATGAGTTTTGTGAGATATGCTTGATTGTAGGAGATATGCCCTAGAGGCAATAATAAATGTTATTATTTATCCCCATGTTCGTAATTAAGTTTATATTCCGTGCTATAACTGCTATGGTTCTTGAGTCTACAATAACCACGAGGCTCGGAGGGAAACTCATATGCACGTGTGGAATAATAAACGGTAAAATGTATTCCTAGTCTGGCCTCTAAGACTAGCTCAAGTGTTGCATGATGGTTCTGTTTTCCTGATCATCGGCATGACTATGCCGGCAACTTTGAGGGCACAATGTTAGAAGAACATTTGTGTTGAATCGACCCAAATTAATGTTATGCTATGAGATACATTCGTCACAAGTTAATGGTTAATAACACAGAGAAAGTTAATGTTTGCATAATTCCTTAGACCATGAGAGTGTCGAGTTTCTTCATGCTTACTTCATAAACTTTGGGGTTTGTTAAACGTCATCCGTAAATGGGTGGCTATTACGGCGGCTTACGGGTTCATGGAAAAGTGTGTCAAGGGACTTGATAGCTCAAGATTGGGATTTGCTCCTCGAACAATGGAGAGATATCTCTGGGCCCTCTCGGTGTTACGGTATCCACCATCGTCTGGCCAGACACATTGTGATTTGATCACAGGGATGCCGGAACACAGGAACGAGAAAAGAGAACAAAACCAGTAACGAGGTAACTGGCATAGTGGACAAGTTGTTGATTCACGGGGATGCCGATAAGTCTCACCTCGGGTGTTTGTAACATATCGCGAAGCAACAGGAATAGCACACAGCAACTGGAGGTTCACTCGAATATTTATTCGTGTGGGTATAGGGGTCAATATGGGTATCCATGGCTCTGATGCTGATCATTGATCGGAAAGTGTTCCGGCCATGTCTATGCGTCACCGAACCTATAGGGTCACACGCTTAAGGGTCATCTATCTGCTGAACACTAGACAGGGAGTCTGAGAGAAAGTCACCAGAAAAGTTTCGGAGACAACGGAAAAGTTCCGGAGAGAGAACACCGGAATAGTTTCGGTAAAACTGAAAAGTTGTTTCAGGGTATACCATTAAGTCAAATTGGTTTCGGCACACGCCTGGAAATTCTTGGAGGGTGCCAGAATTGTTCTGGGAACTTCTGGGATTTTTCAGAGAAAAAACCCAGAAATGTTCCGGAGCTGCCGGAACCGCTTTGTTTGCTTTTCGCAGATGAAAATCACTAATCCAGAATTGTTTTGGAATGCGTCCAAAATTATTTTAGTGGGTATTGGAAATGTTCTAAGACCTACAGAAATATTTTCGGATTTAACGGTCGCGGAAAAATGTTTCCATGAATAGTGAAAGTGCTTTTTGGGTTACTTTATGGAAAGCCACCTTTTAGGGCTTTTCCCAAAAGGCTTATAGAAGGACTTGGGGACTAAGGAACCCCTTTTGGGGGGGGGACCCACTAGGGGGTGGCCAGCCATGGTGAGGCTCCTACAAGGGGCCCCACTTGCCCTCTTACCTTCCCCTTTATGCCCTTGTGGAGGACTCCATTCATGGGCATTTTGGGGTTTTTGGAATGCCACCCCACCCCTTGGGATTTCCTATAAATAGAGGTGGAGAGGTGCTCTCCACACTCACTCCTTTCTCACATACAAGTGACATGCATGATCTGGCTTCTCTCTCCCTCCCCGCGAAATAGTTTCGTAGAGCCGAAAGGCTGTCTGGGTTCCGGTGGGAACTAGTTCTGGACGGCGAAGCCCTGCCGGATAGATGACACCGTATGTGTGCAACCCCGTAGAGAGGTCATAGTTTCGATCTTTTTCCCCGAGGGGCTATTCGAGAGTGCCTCCCGAAGGGCTGTCCGAGTTTTGAGGGTCCTCCCGAAGGGCTGTCCGTGACACCGTCTGAGGGATTGTCTGACCGCCTCCCGGAGGGCTGTCTGACGAGTAGACAAGGGAGAACATCCTCGCGGTTGGGAGGTTGTAAATACTAGCTGCGGGGATCTACACCGATGATCTACATCGACTCTACTTCTACTGCGCTACGAGTCGGTAATGATCGGATCGAAACCTTGTATGCAGTCTTCATAGTGTTCCTGGGCTGGTGCGTAGGTCAGAATTTTTTTATTTTCTGCTACGTCCCCTACAGTGGCATCATGAGCCGTGCTATGCGTAGATGCAGGTTACGATCTAGAATACATAGAGATGAATGGGTGTTGCATAATATAATTTTGTAGTAGATGAGATCTATTGCTGAAAATTATTTATGCGGGTAGCAGATGAAATCTATTACCCGATGTTCTTGTTGCCTCCCTTGAATTTGCGTATTTCTGATCTTGATAACGGTATGGTGGAGTTTCAAAGTTCTGGCAATCCGCGGTCCTAATTGATCAACGAAGTGCTAACAGTTCTTTGAATTCCACCATAGTTAAAAGAAAGATGAAATTTCGCAGATGAAAGGGCAATGTAGATATGATCTGCACGGGGGTCATGCGTATTACAAAGTTAAGTATGGGGCTCGAGATTTTATTATCTCGTGTTTCATACACCCCGCAAAGTTAATCTAGCGACTTGAATAATCATACTTGATGATGGACGTTGGTAGCTTCGGTTTGTTTCGAAACCTTAGAAGCCACGTAAAATAAAAAATTGCATAAAGCGATTAGAGGCGTCTAACTTGGTTTTATAGGATGTGCATGTGATGTGGTATAGCAATGCTCATATTAATTTGATTATGTATGAGATGACTATATGATGTAAATTTACTAACATGACCCGCGTGTCATGATTCGGCATGATGGCTGGAGCCATATGATTGTCACTTTAATGACCTGCGTGTCAATCTTAAATAATGCACTTATTTTATTAGTTATAGAGATAGCAATATTATCTGGTGCATCGACAAGGTGGTGGCAAACTTCGCAAAGGTGAACACCGACGCGAATGCCGAAGACGAAGAAATTAAAGACTTCTCCGTCAGAAAGGGCTATACCATATCATGCTATTATGAATTGCCTGAGATGTTTATCTGTGGCGCCCCTGCTCGACCGTGCACTAATCATACACGCAAACGTTCACGCTCGAGATCAGAGACTCACGGGAAGATATCACAACACAACTCTAAACACAAATTTAAACATAAATCTTCATATTACAAACCAGAGGTCGCGAGGACCCGAATACATAAGTCATACAAGCAAATAATATCTGGGTACAGACATAGTTAGTCAAGTTTGCCTTAAGAAGGCTAGCACAAACAGCGACACTGATCGAAAAGGCGAAGGCCTCCTACCTAGGGCCTCCGAACTACTCCTGGTCGTCGGGGATCTCCACGTCGTAGTAGGCTCCTCCGGGGATCTCCTGCTCCTGGGCTCCGTCGTCTGATCGTAGCAATCGGGTATGGGGAAAAGAGATAGCAAAGCAACCGTGAGTACTCATCCAAAGTACTCGCAAGACTGACATCAGATCTATACTAATTATGCATCGGTATCAAAGGAATGGGGCTATATCTTTGGACTAAACTACAGAAATGCTGGAACAGAGGGGGAGAGGCCTAGCCTATCGAAGACTAGCATTTTGAAGCAATCTTGCAGCATCAGAAGAGAGTAGAACAAGATAATATATATCAATCATATTTTAGTAATGCCTTGGGATCCTTCCTCGTCTACTCTGCGAGAAAATGATCCCGAGAGCAGTAGTATCAGTTTAACAGTGTAATAGTATCCATTTGTAGTTGTAGCAAATCAGGATACAACTCTGAGCGTCCTGTTACCGTGGACACGGCTATTCGAATAGATAACTTCCCTACAGGGGTGCACTACTGGTACCCAACACGCTCGATTACATCTGTCCGGACACACTTGCTGGGTAATGACCGGCCTCAGGTAATCGACACGACGCAGTCCTACCTAGGCTCAGCAAAGAGGTCAGCACGCCGGTCTAAATCCTAAGTGCGAACGGGTCTTGGGCCATCGCCCTTTGCACTCCTGCATGTTACGTGGCTGGTCGGGGCCCAGGCGCGACACTGTATACACAAGTGACGTAACCAGTCCACCCCAACGATCAGCTCGCATCTCTGAGCTGTGACGTCTGAAGAGCTTTCGGCTGATACATACGACGTAGAGGGTCCCATAACCATTATCCCATGTGGTGGTAGTGCGTATATGGCCAGCGGCCAACTCAGATCAAATACCCAAATCCGTTAGGCGTGTTTAGTAACTCGCAGAGACGAACAGGATCCCTGTCGCTCCGACTTGGTAACACGCGGTCCAACGACCAGTGGCCAGGCCCACCTCTCTCCTAGGTGGTCTCCGCCTGCCCTGTTGTTCCGCCATAATATCACTCGCGGGTGCTCTTGGAGCCGACCCGTCTTTAATATTATTCTCTCGCGGGCACTCTTGGAGCCGGCCCGACTTTAACAGTTTAAAGTATTGCGATATGTAAACATTTCCGTGATCATCACCCAGAGTGATCACGGCCCGATAACAAGCATGGAAAACGGACAAGAGTGAAGGGCCAGCTGATGAAACATAGCATACCTAACTAAGCATCATAGGGTAGCAGGTAAGGTATCAAAAGCAGGAGACGAAAATCAGGCTATGCATCAGAATAGGAGCTATCGGAGGAACAACAGAAGCAATTCTAATGCAAGCATAAGAGAGATAGAATGGGCGATATCTGATGATCAAGGGGGTTTTGCTTGCCTGGAAGCTCAGCTGAAGGGGTCTGGTCGTCGACGACGTAGTCGTACTCAGCAGTGTCGTCGGCAGTCTCGGGGTCTATCGGGAGAGAAGGAGGGGGAAGAAACAATAAATACACGGCAAACAACACAACAGGGATGCGTGACATGTGTACATGCTGTGCTAGGGGTGTTCTAATGCAGCACTACGCAAGTTAGTCGGAGCGGGAAATCATCTGCGAGTGTTCTCCCAGCTCCGGGTGATTATCGGTATATTAAACCGGAGGGGACGGTTCCATGTACAGTATGTTAGAAGGGTGTGGCAGGTATGTGGGTAGGATATTCGGATTCGTCATATTTTCTGATCGTTTTTCATATATAAATTATTTTCATCCGAGTTACGGTTTATTTTATATGATTTTTCAAAGTTTTAATCATTTTCTGGATTTTCTGGAATTTCTGTAATTATTAAATCCGAATTATCCAAAACAGTAACAGCTGACATCAGCATGACGTCTGGATGACGTCACTGGTCAAACCCAGCTGACCAGGGTCAAACCTGACCAGTGGGTCCCACCTGTCATAGACTGACTTAATTAAACAGAGGTTAATTTAACTAACTAACCTAATTAGGGGTGTGGGACCGGCTTGTCAGTGTCAGAAACTAATCCAGTGTTTAGTTAGATTAATTTAATCGCTACAGTGTACGGGACCCACATGTCATAGAGATGATTTTAAGTGAAGGGTTATTTAGCTGTGGGCCCATTGTCAGTGGGTGTTTAGGGTTAGGCAATTAGATTAGCTCCTAATCTAATCCGACTGGGGCCCACATGGCTTAGAGCCAGCCGGCCGGTTTAAACGCCCGCGCGCGCGTGCGTGCTCACCGGCGATAGCCGGAGCGCGGCGACGTCGCCCGTTCGGCTGCATCCGGCAGCGGCTGGTGGCGCGAGACGGCGCATTGGAGAGCCCGCGACGCGGCGCGTCGGATGGGGGCAGAAGCATAGGCCGGGGGCAGCGTAGCAACGGCGGCGAAGGCGTGCAGCGGCGGCCGGAGTACACGCTCGTGCGGGACGGCAGCTAGCGCACGGGAACGGCCTGGGAAAAGGGAGAAAATGGCCAGGGGCTCACAGTGAGGGCAGAGACGAGCTCGGGGAGGTCCGGGGAGGACGAGGGGAGCAGATCGACGGCGATGTTAGCGGCGGCGGCCGACGAGGAAGGGAGCTCGATTCACTCGATGTCGTGCAGCCCTCGATGAACAAAGACTCGGGGAAGACGTAGCAGACGACGGGGGTCCTCCCGGACGAGCTCCGGTGGCTTAAGGGCAATGGTGGCCGCGAGTTTTACCGAGGCACGTCCATGGCGGCGCTCGGGTAGTCGCGGGAGAGAGAGAGGGATGCGAGGGGGAAGAAAGGAGGGGTCCTAGCATTTCGGGGGAGAGGAAGACGCTCGGGGGTGCCCTTATCCACGCCCGGGACCGCGGGATGCTCGACAGCGAGCTCATCCGCGCGCGGACGGCCATGGCAAGCTCGGCCTCCCCTGCTCGGGCGCGAGGAGGAGGAAAGGCCGGCCGGTTTTGGGCCAGGCCAGCCTGTAGCTAACCTGGGCCAAGTGCACAGTGCGCGTTTGTTCTTTTCTTTTACTCATTTCTCTGTTTTTCTTTTAGCTCTCGGTTTTGCATTAATTCTTGTGCCAAATGACTTTTGTAAAATATGGAGTTGTGTCCAACAAATACACTGCAATATATAGCACTACCACAAAAAGTTGGAGATATTTTGAATTCAACAGAATTTTGTTTAATTGAAAATGGATTAAACGCTAATGTTTTGGTACTGTTTTAGTTGCTAGGGTCAATTTGGGAATTTTAATAATGTTGATTTTATTTTTATAATTGCTTTGGGATTATTTGCAATAACATGAACTATTTTGTTTAATTATTTGAAGAATTTTTTGTTTGACTTACATTTTAAATTTGATTCGAAGTTGGATTATTTCTTTAATTGCATTTTAATTATAATAATCATGATGACATGGCATTGATCATGCGGGATTTCTGTAGCTAACCACTAGGGGTGTTACATTATCCCTTATGATGCACCCTTTTGATTGCGCGGTAGTCTCTTTTATTAGGGTGATCTCTCACTTAAAATATCAAGTAGTTAGTGTTCTCCCAAGTGTAGCACCGTCACAGCATCTTTCCTTTCGGGGTGCGCCATGTCTACATGGGTACGAACGATTGTACGGGTGTAAGGCGGGTGAGGTCAGACCTCACAGCGAGATCACTTGGTTGTCTTGATGTTCTGGCTTGATCGTCCTGAGCTCGGAACACGCCCATCGAAAGATGAACAAGAATCACATAGAGATGTGATTGGCAAGTTGGCCTACCGATTAAAATTCTCGTCATCAGTGATGTCCACATCAATGGCGTTGAATTGAAATGCGGGTCTTGTATCACTCACAATCAATTATGAGAGATATTGATTTGAGTGGGAGTGCACTGTAGAATTAACTTGTTTAATTCTCTATGCAATTAATTATGAACTTTGTCTAAGTGTAATTTGCATAATAGTTGTAGAATAATGGCTCGCGTTTCCACCTTCCCTATTAAAATTGAATAGCTATTATATATCTGGTTAAAACTTTACGATTGGTAACGTAATATGAGGATTGTCCTCAAGAGTGCCGAGAAGGATTTTGTCCTATCGCATGCTTCCGGTATCCTCCCGCTAATGCTATGGATGATGTGACTCTCGTCCTTCGATCCAAAAGCTAGAATTCCGTTACGGTCAAGTGCAATATGTTTGCTTCCATGAGACCCGAACTTCAAAAGTTTGGGATAGCTATGTGATATTCATGGAACTGAAAAGTTTCAGATACAAACAAAGGCTAAAAGATATGAGATATCCAAAGAAATGTTTGTTTGCAAACTATTAGTAAAAGTGTTTACTATGCATTTGACTAATATGAGAGGGATCCAGAAGAACGCCTATCATATGATGAAGGTGAATAAAACAACAACTTAAAGAGAAAGGAAATGTCCAAAGAGTGTTAGTGTGACTTACACACCTAGGAAGTCCGGGGCTAACGCCACTCTTCAGTTGAGTGCTTCTTCTAAGAGTAAGAGAAATACTGAAAGTTAAACTGTTAGAAGTATAAAGGCAAAAAGAGAGAAGACTGGAATGTCCAGCTCATGTATGAAAGTCATACAAGCTATTGATGTATAGAAGGCTGGTCAAATAAATAGTTCTTGGGAATTGTGATTAAATTGTTAGTCACTAATTCTTGGGTATTGTGAGTTGATCACAAAGATACCCGCTCGATTGCATTCTGCTGCGGCTCGATGCAAGAACTACTGCGGTCTAAAAGACTTGCCGGAGTGAGGTTTAGATATGCGCTGGGAACATAGTAAAAGTTGCTATACTCGGTACATTACCTATGTATTTATTTTCATAATTCAATTTAGAGTTTTTATACACTCTAGCCCATTGCATAAAGTATCTTGCAAGAAGGTTGTTCATAAGAGAACTTTTGATGTTCGGTGTTATGAATAACATAAGGGCCATGCTTCCATCATGGATGGGATGTATGTTATGAATATTGATAATAATATATTACCTCCATATTTACTTTCATAATTCATTTTAGAGTTTTACACACTCTAGCCCATTGCATAATGTTTGTTGCAAAAGGGTTGTTCATAAAAGAACAATTGTTGTTCAGTATTATGAATAACATAAGGGCCATACTTCCATCATGAATGGGACGTATGTTATGAATATTGATGGTAATATGATACATCCATAACACTGACGCTAAATGTCGCAAGACTAAGAGAATACCACACATGTGTGGCACTGCATTTGGTCACATTGGAGAAACCCGCATGGAGAAATTCCATAATGATGGATTTTGAAGTCATTTGATTATGAATCATCTGACACTAGCAACTTTCCTCCGAAAAGTGAAGTGAATGAAATACCGTTCACAGGCCATAAGGAACGAGCAACGAACTTATTGGTGATCATACATTTTGATGTCTGTTGCCCGATAAATGTTGTTGCTAGCAGTGGATTTATCTATCTTCAGAAATGACTCAAGTAGATATATGGATATTTACTTGATGAGACATAAGTCTGGATCTTTTGAAATCATTCATAAGGATTTCAAAAATGAAGTAGAAATTATTGTAACAAGAAAATTATGTTTCTGCAAACTAGATTGCCAAAAGGAATATTTGAGTAAGTTTAGCGAATGTCTGATGAGTTGTGAAAAGAGTTTCATAACTTACACCTCACGGAGCACCACTGTGAGTGGAATATCCGTGAAGATGTAATCAAACCATTTATGACATGGTAAGATCAAAGATGACATAAATCAATTTGCCATTATCCCTTTTAAAAGTAATGCTTTAGAGACTGCGGCTTTTACACTGAAAAGAGCACCATCAGATCTGTTGAAATGACTCCATGGTATGGTACGCCCAACCATGTTATGTCTTTTCTTAACATTTGGAATATGGGGCTTGTGTAAAATATTTACAAACCTATTCCAAATCAGACAAGTGCTACTTTGTAGGTTATCCCAAGTTATTGGGTATTCCCCCACCACTGTACCGAGGCAAAATGTTTTGCCACAAAGAACGGTATGCTTTTGAAGAAAATGGTTCTTGCAAAAAGGTGAGTGGGAGGACAGTGTGACTCGACGAGATAATAGTATCTTCGTCATCAGATCAAAGGAAAGAAACCTTGGAAGTAATTCCAGAGTTTCCTACTACGACTGATACGGAAGCCTCTACATGAGATGTATGGACTTCGGTTGAACTTGCAACTGAACCACGTAGGCAAAACTCATGCAAACCTCTCAGGTACGCAAGCGAGATATTGTTGTTAGATAATAGTATACCTACGATACACAAGGAAGCATTGATGGGCCCTGACTCCAGAATTGGCTAAATGCCAATATAATCCGAGATAGTTTCCATATAAATGATTCAAGATTACATCTTGATAAACCCTTCGGAAGACTTAGAGTCTAATGAACATTAATGGAACTATAAACTGATGTGGATAAAATGTTTTATCCATAAAGCTCGACTTGTTGCAATAACAAATTCAAGGAGTTGACTACGATGAGATTGTCTCACCGTAGCGATGCTTAAAGTCAGATCGGGTTAAACTAGCAATTAATACATATTTCAATCTTGAGATATGATACATGGATGCCAAAAGGATTTCCATGTGATGGAAATGCAACCTAGGACTTGCATGTGATACAGTCCAAAGTATTTTGTCAATCCAGAGGATGCTAGTAAGTATGCAAACTTTAGAGTTCCAGCAATGGACAGAAGAGAGCAAAATGGAGTTGGAATCTTCGTTTTGATGAAATAGTCAAAAGAGTTTGATTTCATCAATGGATAACGAAGATGCTTGTGGTTACAAGAAAGTAAGTGGGAGCATAATAATATTTCTAAAAACTTTGTGTGCTTAACACATTGTTGATTGGAAATAATATAAATTTCTTGATACGAATTAGGACTTCATTGAAAATACTTTTTTGATGAAGTGCTTGGGCTAAATAGCCTTGATATTAGGCATATTTATCTACAAGATAGAATTGCCTAATAGGCTAAGCCAAAAATACATATTGACAAGATGCTATAACAGTTTAGCATAAGAACGCCAAGGAGTGATTCTTGCCGAAGACACATGGAAAGAGTTTTGCAAGACTCGGTGTCCCAAAACACTGATGAGCAAAATACATGATGGAGATCCCACACACTCTTGTGTTTGGATTAATCATATATTCCATGGTATGTAAAAACAACCAGATATGTCCGATACTCCCAAGCTGTTGCGAGTATAGATACCAAAGTGATCAAAGTACTGATCATGGGACAACAGTGGAAAATGTCATTATGTACTAAAGTAGCACTGATGACATGTTTTCTCGCAAAGCAGAGATTATGAAGTGCTCATTGTAAGTAATTACATCGATACAGTCTTCATCAATGCTCCATGCGATTTTCGATTTAAGTTAAGGGTTTTGTGTAATACACGATATGGTGGCACGGTAGTTGGAAATTGTTCCAAACAAGTTACTATGGCGATTTCTATAACAAAGGCTAAGTATGTTGACGCTTTGAAGTGACTAAGAAGATGTTGAATCATATAGTTCATTCATAAACTTAGTATGGTTCAAAGAAGGCTTTGGTCAATGGGAAACTATTGTAGATAGTCGCTCCATAGCTCAGTCTGAGGAATCAAGGTTTGACCTGTGATTCACATATATACAAAGCCAAGTCCACACAAAATATGAATTTTGTGAAAGCGTGAAAACGCGAGGAGATGCAAAGATACACACAGAACTGAAGTTGTCAGATCCGTTGGACATCAGGTTATACCACGAGCGAAGCATATTTTACACCAGCATGCCATAGGTGTAAAGTGTTTTAGCATTGACTAGATTATTGACTCTAATGCAAGTGGGAGTCTGTAGGAGATATGCCCTAGAGGCAATAATAAATGTTATTATTTATCCCCATGTTCGTAATTAAGTTTATATTCCATGCTATAACTGCTATGGTTCTCGAGTCTACAATAACCACGAGGCTCGGAGGGAAACTCATATGCACGTGTGGAATAATAAACGGTAAAATGTATTCCTAGTCTGGCCTCTAAGACTAGCTCAAGTGTTGCATGATGGTTATGTTTTCCTAATCATGGGCATGACTATGCCGGCAACTTTGAGGGCACAATGTTAGAAGAACATTTGTGTTGAATCGACCTGAATTGATGTTATGCTATGAGATACATTCGTCATAAGTTAATGGTTAATAACACAGAGAAAGTTAATGTTTGCATAATTCCTTAGACCATGAGAGTGTCGAGTTTCTTCATGCTTGCTTCATGAACTTTGGGGTTTGTTAAACGTCATCCGTAAATGGGTGGCTATTACGGTGGCTTACGGGTTCATGGAAAAGTGTGTCAAGGGACTTGATAGCTCAAGATTGGGATTTTCTCCTCCAACGATGGAGAGATATCTCTGGGCCCTCTCGGTGTTACGGTATCCACCATCGTCTGGCCAAACACATTGTGATTTGATCACAGGGATGACGGAA
This sequence comes from Elymus sibiricus, assembly GCA_039707655.1. Taxonomy (NCBI): domain Eukaryota; kingdom Viridiplantae; phylum Streptophyta; class Magnoliopsida; order Poales; family Poaceae; genus Elymus; species Elymus sibiricus. Next base: position 113,310,507 of record CM077670.1, read on the forward strand.
CACGGAAACGAGAAAAGAGAACAAAACCGGTAACGAGGTAACTGGCATAGTGGACAAGTTGTTGATTCACGGGGATGCCGATAAGTCTCACCTCGGGTGTTTGTAACATATCGCAAAGCAACAGGAATAGCACACGGGAACTGGAGGTTCACTCGAATATTTATTCGTGTGGGTATAGGGGTCAATATGGGTGTCCACGGCTCCGATGTTGATCATTGATCGGAAAGTGTTCCGGCCATGTCTATGCTTCACCGAACCTATAGGGTCACATGCTTAAGGGTCATTTATCTGCTAAACACTAGACAGGGAGTCTGAGAGAAAGTCACCAGAAAAGTTTCGGAGACAACGGAAAAGTTTCGGAGAGAGAACACCGGAATAGTTTCGGTAAAACTGAAAAGTTGTTTCAGGGTATACCATTATGTCAAATTGGTTTCGGCACACGCCTAGAAATTCTTGGAGGGTGCCAGAATTGTTCTGGGAACTTCTTTGATTTTTCAGAGAAAAAACCCAGAAATGTTCCGAAGCTGCCGGAACCGCTTTGTTTGCTTTTCGCAGATGAAAATCACTAATCCGGAATTGTTTCGGAATGCGTCCAAAATTATTTTAGTGGGTAATGGAAATGTTCTAAGACCTACCAAAATATTTTCGGATTTAACGGTCGCGGAAAAATGTTTCCATGAATAGTGAAAGTGCTTTTTGGGTTACTTTATGGAAAGCCACCTTTTAGGGCTTTTCCCAAAAGGCTTCTAGAAGGACTTGGGGACTAAGGAACCCCTTTTGGGGGGGACCCACTAGGGGGTGGCCAGCCATGGTGAGGCTCCTACATGGGGCCCCACTTGCCCTCTTACCTTCCCCTTTATGCCCTTGTGGGGACTCCATTCATGGGCATTTTGTGGTTTTTGGAATGCCACCCCACCCCTTGGGATTTTCTATAAATAGAGGTGGAGAGGTACTCTCCACACTCACTCCTTTCTCACATACAAGTGCCATGCATGATCTGGCTTCTCTCTCCCTCTCCGCGAAATAGTTTCATAGAGCCGAAAGGCTGTCTGGGTTCCGGTGGGAACTAGTTCTGGACGGCGAAGCCCTGCCGGATAGATGACACCGTATGTGTGCAACCCCGTAGAGAGGTCATAGGTTTGATCTTTTTGCCCGAGGGGCTGTTCGAGAGTGCCTCCCGAAGGGCTGTCCGAGTTTTGAGGGTCCTCCCGAAGGGCTGTCCGTGACACCGTCTGAGGGACTGTCCGACCGCCTCCCGGAGGGCTGTCCGACGAGCATACAAGGGAGAACATCCTCGCGGTTGGGAGGTTGTAAATCCTAGCTGCGGGGATCTACACCGATGATCTACATCGACTCTACTTCTACTGCGCTACGAGTCGGTAATGATCGGATCGAAACCTTGTATGAAGTCTTCATAGTGGTCCTGGGCTGGTGCGTAGGTCAGAAATTTTTTGTTTTCTGCTGCGTTCCCCTACAGTGTCATCATGAGCCGTGCTATGCGTAGATGCAGGTTATGATCTAGAATACATAGAGATGTATGGGTGTTGCATAATATAATTTTGTAGTAGATGAGATCTATTGCTGAAAATTATTTATGCGGGTAGCAGATGAAATCTATTACCCGATGTTCTTGTTACTTCCCTTGAATTTTCATATTTCTGATCTTGATAACGGTATGGTGGAGTTTCAAAGTTCTGGCAATCCGCGGTCCTGATTGATCAACGAAGTGCTAACAGTTCTTTGAATTCCACCATAGTTAAAAGAAAGATGAAATTTCGCAGACGAAAGGGCAATGCAGATATGATCTGCACGGGGGTCATGCGTATGACAAAGTTAAGTATGGGGCTCGAGATTTTATTATCTCGTGTTTCATACACCCCGCAAAGTTAATCTAGCGACTTGAATAATCATACTTGATGATGGACGTTGGTAGCTTCGGTTTGTTTCGAAACCTTAGAAGCCACGTAAACTAAAATTTTGCATAAACCGATTAGAGGCATCTAACTTGGTTTTGTAGGATGTGCATGTGATGTGGTATAGCAATGCTCATATTAATTTGATTATGTATGAGATGACTATATGATGTAAATTTACTTACATGACCTGCATGTCATGATTCGGCACGATGGCTGGAGCCATATGATTGTCACTTTAATGACATGCGTGTCAACCTTAAGTAATGCACTTATTTTATTAGCTATAGACATAGCAATATTATCTGGTGCATCGACAAGGTGGTGGCAAACTTCGCAAAGGTGAACACCGACGCGAATGCCGAAGACGAAGAAATTAAAGACTTCTCCGTCAGAAAGGGCTATACCATATCATGCTATTATGAATTGCCTGAGATGTTTATAACTTATGATGCACCCTTTTGATTGCGCGGTAGTCCCTTTTATTAGGGTGATCTCTCACTTAAAATATCAAGTAGTTAGTGTTCTCCCAAGTGTAGCACCGTCACAGCATCTTTCCTTTCGGGGTGCGTCATGTCTACATGGGTACGAACGATTGTACGGGTGTAAGGCGGGTGAGGTCAGACCTCGCAGCGAGATCACTTGGTTGTCTTGAAATTTTGGCTTGATCGTCCTGAGCTCGGAACACGCCCATCGAAAGATGAACAAGAATCACATAGAGATGTGATTGGCAAGTTGGCCTACCGATTAAAATTCTCGTCATCAGTGATGTCCACATCAATGGCGTTGAATTGAAATGCGGGTCTTGTATCACTCACAATCAATAATGAGAGATATTGATTTGAGTGGGAGTGCACTGTAGGATTAACTTGTTTAATTCTCTGTGCAATTAATTATGAACTTTGTCTAAGTGTAATTTGCATAATAGTTGTAGAATAATGGCTCGCGTTTCCACCTTCCCTATTAAAATTGAATAGCTGTTATATATCTGGTTAAAACTTTACGATTGGTAACGTAATATGAGGATTGTCCTCAAGAGTGCCGAGAAGGATTTTGTCCTATCGCATGCTTCCAGTATCCTCCCGCTAATGCTATGGATGATGTGACTCTCGTCCTTCGATCCAAAAGCTAGAATTCCGTTACGGTCAAGTGCAATATGTTTGCTTCCATGAGACCCGAACTTCAAAAGTTTGGGATAGCTATGTGATATTCATGGAACTGAAAATTAGTTTCAGATACAAACAAAGGCTAAAAGATATGAGATATCAAAAGAAATGTTTTTTTGCAAACTATTAGTAAAAGTGTTTACTATGCATTTGACTAATACGAGAGGGATCCTGAAGAACGCCTATCATATGATGAAGGTGAATAAAACAACAACTTAAAGAGAAAGGAAATGTCCAAAGAGTGTTAGTGTGACTTACACACCTAGGAAGCGACTAAATTGCTTGATAATATTATGGCAAATTATTCACAATGGCATACTGAAAGAACTCCTACTAGTAAAAAAGTGAGTTCTATTGAAGAAATTAGTATTTTGAGTGATAAAGTTGACGCGCTTATGAAATTCGTTGCTAGTAAAAATACTCATGTTGATCCTAATGATGTGCCATTGTCCACTTTGATTGAGCAAAATAATGATCCCGTAGATGTGAATTTTGTCTCGCGAAACAATTTCAATAATAATGCTTATAGAGGTAATTTCAATGCTAGGCCGTTTCCTGGAAATTCCTCTAAAAATTATGGCAATCCTTATGGTAATTCCTATAATAATAATAATAGGATGCTCTCTCATCTTGAAAGTAATATTAAAGAATTTATTAATGCTCAAAAAGTTTTTAACACTAGGAGCATTGATAGAATTATTCATGATGTGGAAAATCTTAAGACTAAAATTTTGCCACCCAAAATTGATATTAGTGAATCAATTAAAGCTTTATATGTCTCCATGGATGAGAGTAAGAAAAGAATCGCCATGCTAAAAGCTAAACGGGAATTTTTAGAAAAAGCGATTCCTCCCGGTTTTTATCGTAGTAATGATGAGGATATTAAAATGATTGGTGTTTCATCTATTGATTCTTTGTTTAGCAATATAAAACTTGATGAGAAGGGGACTGAAGAAGAGTCAACTTTAACTAGTAGGCGTTCCCATAATTCGGAGGGTGAAAATCTTAATAAAAAATTTGCTAAAAGTAGGTTTGGAGAGGTAAAAACTTTAAATAGCGATGTGCCCACTCTCTTGGATTACAAAGATTTTAATTATGATAATTGTTCTTTGATTGAGTGCATTTCTTTGTTACAATCCATGCTAAATTCACCCAACGCTTATGAGCAAAACAAGGCTTTTACTAAACACATCGTAGAAGCAATGATGAAGGCGTTAGAAGAAAATTTAGAACTAGAAATTTCAATTCCTAGAAAATTATATGATTAATGGGAACCCACCATTAAAGTTAAAATTAAAAATTATGAGTGCAATGCTTTATGTGATTTGGGTGCTAGCGTTTCCACAATTCCAAAATCTTTATGTGATGTGCTAGGTTTTACCACTATAGATGAATGTTCTCTTAATTTGCACTTGGCGGATTCTACTATTAAAAAGCCTTTGGGTAGAATTAATGATGTTCTTATTCTTGCAAATAGGAACTATGTGCCCGTTGATTTTATTGTAATTGACATTGAATGCAATTCTTCTTGCCCAATAATACTTGGTAGACCGTTCCTACGAACCATAGGTGCCGTTATTGACATGAAAGAAGGGAATATAAAATTTCAATTTCCATTAAAAAAGGGTATGGAACATTTCCCTAGGAAGAAAATTAAATCACCATATGAATCCATTATGAGGGCCACTTATGGAATCAACTTGAAAGATGGCAATACTTGAAACTATGCATTATGCCTAGCTAGGGGCATAAAACAATAGCGCTTGTTGGGAGGCAACCCAATGAATAAAATAAATTTTTATGTTATTGTGTGTTTTCACAATTATGCTACTGGTATGATTGTGTTTTTGTGTTTTTAATTAGTGTTTGTGCCAAGCAAAGCCTTTGGGATGATTTGGAAGATAGTATAATTGATGCTGTTTGGAAAACAGAAAGTTTTTCATCCAGTGCCTGAATTTTGTTTCTGTACTGGAGCTTCAGAAAAGTATGAAATTTTTACACAGTATTGGTATATGAATTTACCACGTTGTCCTAATTTTTCAGAATTTTTGGAGTTACATAAGTATGGCTTTTAAATAGATTTCTACAGACTGTTCTGTTATTAACAGATTCTGTTTTTGATGCACTACTAGCTTGTTTTGATGAATCTATGGATTGTATCGGGGGGTATAAGCCATGGTGAAGTTAGAGTACGGTAGGTATAATGCAAAAATAAAATTTGAATGGGTTTTCAACAGTATTTAAAGTAGTGATTTATTTTGTTATGCTAACGGATCTCACGAAGGTTTTGTTGAGTTTTGTGTGATTGAAGTTTTCAAGTTTTGGGTGAGATCACGATGGATGAAGGAATAAGGAGTAGCAAAAGCGTAAGCTTGGGGATGACCGAGGCACCCCAAGATAATATTCAAGGAATAATCAAGCGTCTAAGCTTGGGGATGCCCCGGAAGGCATCCCCTCTTTCTTCTACCAACCATTGGTAATTTTACTTGGAGCTATATTTTTATTCGTCACATGCTATGTGTTTTGCTTGGAGCGTCTTGTATTATATGAGTCTTTGCTTTGTTTGCTTTTTAGTTTGTCACAATCATCTTTGCTGAACACACCTATCTTGATAGAGCCACACGTTTATCATCATTTGTTAGAATACTCTATGTGCTTCACTTAATGTTTTTGACCTAGGTAGTTGCTCTAGTGCTTTACTTAAATCTTTTTGAGCACGGTGGTGGCTATATTTTGAAGAAATGAACTCTCATGCTTCACTTATATTATTTTGAGCGGTGACAAGATTAAAATTTTGAAGAAATGAATTCTCATGCTTCACTTATATTATTTTGAGAATTGATAAGATTGAAATTGTGAAGAAATATTTGCACTCTCATGCTTCACTTAAATCTTTTTGAGAGTTGATGATAGTAACGGTAATTTGCACAAGATATGAATTTGGTCCCAAAGTGATGAATATTCAAGAGGGATATAATAAAAACTTTCATATAGATCATTGGATATGATAAGTGTGATTCCTTGCAATAGTTTTGCGATATGGAAATGATAATATGTGAGTCATGTTAGTGAGTAATTGTGATTTAGTAAGAATATTAGTGTTAAGGTTTGTGATTCCCTATGCATGCACATCAAGTCAATAGTTATGCAAAGAAATTATATCCTACTTATGGTGCAGTATTCGGTGTTTGTTATGTTTAATGCATGTTTATGACCATTTTCATTTTTGGGGTGGTTGCTTCTCAATCTATTTGCTAGCCTTCATTTGTACTAAGCGGAAATACTGCTTGTGCATCCAAACTCCTTAAACCCAAGTTGTGCCAAATGAGTCCACTATATCTACCTATATGCGGTATTTCAATGCCGTCCCAAGTAAATTTGCGTGTGCCAACTCTAATTCTCAAAATAATTTTTCCGTTTTGTGTGCCTGTACCGCTCATGAAGCGGCAGGGGGTGGCCATTATTTTCCATGCTAGGTGTGTTATTCTCACGATGAGTGTTTATTCACTTGTCATTGCATGAGAGAATGGTTGGTAATAGGGATGCCCAGTCCCACAATAAATAAAAAATTAATAACAACAAAATTCCTTGGAAAGTGTTGGTTTGGAGGGCACCCGTGGATACGGCTAGCCATGTGATACGTCCATTTTGCATCATGTTTTGCTACTGTTATTTATAGTGTTTTTAATCATTATGACACTTTTTGGAGTAATTCTAATGCCTTTTCTCTCTTAATATGCAAGATTCACACAAGGAGGGAGAATGCCGGCAGCTGGAATTCTGGACCTGAAAAAGCTATGTCAGAGATACCTATTCTGCACATCTCCAAATGAACTGAAATTTTCTGGAGATTTATTTTGGAATATATAAAAAATATTGGAAGCAAAAAGTACCAGAGGGGGCCACCAAGGTGCCCACCAGGCACCAGGGCGCGCCACCCCCCAGGCACACCCTGGTACCTCGTGGGGCCCCTGGCCCACTTCTGGCCCCCATTTTCTGGTATATAAGTCAGTTTTCCCTAAAAAAATAGAGAGAAGACTTTTGGGATGGTGCGCCGCCGTCTCGAGGTGGAACTTGGGCAGGAGCACTTTTGCTCTCCGGCGGAGAGATTCCGCCGGGGATACTTCCCTCCGGGAGGGGGAAATCATCGCCATCGACATCACTAGCGACCCTCTCATCGTGGGAGGGCCAATCTTCATCAACATCTTCACCAGCACCATCTCATCTCAAACCCTAGTTCATCTCTTGTATTCAATCTTTGTCTCAAAACCTCAGATTGGTACCTGTGGGTTGCTAGTAGTGTTGATTACACCTTGTAGTTGATGCTAGTTGGTTTATTTGGTGGAGGATTATATGTTCAGATCTATTATGCTATTCAATACCCTACTGATCATGGGCATGTTGATGATTTGTGAGTAGTTACTTTTGTTCTTGAGGACATGGGAGAAGTCTTGTCATAAGTAATCATGTGAATTTGGTATTCGTTCGATATTTTTATGATATGTATGTTGTTGATTCTCTTAGTGGTGTCGTGTGAACGTAGACTACATGACACTTCACCATCTTTGGGCCTAAGGGAATGCATTGTGGAGTAGTAATTAGATGATGGGTTGCTAGAGTGACAGAAGCTTAAACCCTAGTTTATGCGCTATTCCGTAAGGGGCTGATTTGGATCCAAATGTTTAATGCTATGGTTAGAGTTTTCTTAATTCTTCTTTCGTAGTTGCGGATGCTTGCGAGAGGGGGTAATCATAAGTGGGAGGTTTGTTCAAGTAATAACAGCACCCAAGCACCGGTCCACCCACATATCAAATTATCAAAGTAGCGAACGCAAATCAAACAAACATGATGAAAGTGACTAGATGAAATTCCCATGTGTCCTCGAGAACGTGTTGCTTATTATAAGAGATTGTTCCGGCTTGTCCTTTGCTATAAAAAGGATTGGGCCAACTTGCTGCACTCTTTGTTACTATTGTTACTTGTCACTTGTTACAAATTGTCTTGCTATCAAACTTCTCGTTACCGATAATTTCAGTGCTTGCAGAAAACACCTTGCTGAAAACCGTTTGTCATTTCCTTCTGCTCCTCGTTGGGTTCGACACTCTTACTTATCGAAAGGAATACAATTGATCCCCTATACTTGTCGGTCATCAAGACTCTTTTCTGGCGCCGTTGCCGGGGAGTGAAGCGCCTTTGGTGAGTGGAATTTGGTAAGGAAACATTTATATTGCGTGCTGAAATTTACTGTCACTTGTCACTATGGAAAGTAATCCTTTGAGGGGTTTGTTCGGGGTATCTTCACCTCGACCGGAAACACCAAAATTTGCTCCTCAACCTACTGCACCTACTGAAAATATTGAATATGAAATTCCTTTGAGTATGATAGATAAACTGCTAGCTAATCCTTATGCAGGAGATGGAACAACACATCCTGATATGCACTTGATCTATGTGGATGAAATTTGTGGATTGTTTAATCTTACAGGTTTATTCGGAGATGGAGTTAAGAAGAAAGTATTCCCTTTTTCTTTGGGGGGGAAATCATTGACATGGTATAGGCTATGTGATGATACCGATACATGGGACTGGAACCGATTGAAACTGGAATTCCATCAGAAATTTTATCCTATGCATCTGGTTCATCGTGATCGGAATTATATATATATAATTTTTGGCCTCGTGAAGGAGAAAGCATCGCTCAAGCTTGGGGGAGGCTTAAGTACATGATGTACACATGCCCCAATCATGAGCTTGCAAAGAAAATTATCTTACAGAATTTTGATGCTCGGCTTTCTCATGATAATCAAAATACTCTCGATTCTTCTTCGACTGGCTCCTTTATGAAGAAAACTATTGAATTCAGATGGGATCTTCTGGATAGAATTAAACGCAACTCTGAAGATTGGGAACTCGACAAAAGTAATGAGTCAGGTATAATACTTGAGTTCGATTGTGTTAAATCTTTTATGACTACCGATGCCTTTCATAAGTTTAGCACTAAATATGGACTTGACTCTGAGATAGTAGCTTCCTTTTGTGAATCATTTGCTACTCATGTTGATCTCCCTAAGGAGAAGTGGTTTAAATATCATCCCCCTGTTAAAGAAAAGATTGAGGAACCTATTAGTGTTAAAGAAGAAACAATTGTTTACCATGTTGATCCAGTTGTGCCTACCGCTTATATTGAGAAACCACCTTTTCCTGTTAGGATTAAGGAACATGATAAAGTTTCAACTGTGGTTAACAAAAGTCACATTAGAGCACCTAGACCCTCTGAATAAATTAAAGTTGAACCTAATGTTGCTATGGTTAAAGATCTCTTGGTTGATAATATAGATGGGCATGTTATTTACTTCTGCGATGAAGCAGCTAGAATTGCTAAACCTGATTCTAAAGATAAAAACAGACCCGTTGTGGGCATGCCTGTCGTCTCAGTTAAAATAGGAGATCATTGTTATCATGGCTTGTGTGATTTGGGTGCTAGTGTGAGTGCTATTCCGTTTACCTTATATCAAGAAATTATGAATGATATTGCACCTGCTGAAATTGAGGACATTGATGTTACTATTAAACTTGCAAACAGAGATACCATTACACCGCTTGGGATCGTTAGAGATGTTGAAGTATTGTGTGGAAAAATCAAATACCCTACTGATTTTCTAGTCCTTGGTTCCCCACAAGATGATTTTTGTCCCATTATATTTGGTAGACCTTTCTTGAACACTGTTAATGCCAAGATTGATTGCGCTAAAGAAATTGTTAGTGTTGATTTTGGTGGTATGTCCTATGAGTTTAATTTCTCTAAATTTCGTAGACAACCTCATGATAAAGAATTGCCTAGTAAAGATGAAATTATTGGTCTTGCTTCTATTGCCGTACCTCCTACTGATCTGTTAGAACAATATTTGCTAGACCACGAAAATGATATGCATATGAATGAAAGAAATGAAATAGATAGAATGTTCTTTGATCAGCCACCCATCCTTAAACATAATTTGCCTGTTGAAACTCTTGGAGGCCCCCCTCCACCTAAGGGTGATCCTGTATTCGAATTGAAGCAATTGCTTGATACATTGAAATATGCTTATCTTGATGAAAAGAAGATATATCCTGTTATTATTAGTGCTAACCTTTCAGCACATGAAGAAAAGAGATTACTAATAACTTTGAGAAAGCACCGAGCTGCTATCGGATATACTCTTGATGATCTTAAGGGAATTAGTCCCACTCTATGTCAGCACAAAATTAAAATGGAGCCTGATGCTAAACCAGTTGTCGACCACCAATGACGATTAAATCCTAAGATGAAGGAGGTGGTAAGAACTGAAATATTAAAACTTCTGGAAGCAGGTATAATCTATCCCATAGCTGATAGTAGATGGGTAAGTCCTGTTCATTGTGTCCCTAAGAAAGGGGGTATTACCGTTGTTCCCAATGATAAAAATGAATTCATTCCACAAAGAATTGTAACTGGTTATAGGATGGTAATTGATTTTAGAAAATTAAACAAAGCTACTAGAAAAGATCATTACCCCTTACCTTTCATTGATCAAATGTTAGAAAGATTGTCTAAGCATACACACTTTTGTTTCCTAGACGGTTATTCTGGTTTATCTCAAATACCCGTAGCACAATCTGATCAAGAGAAAACCACCTTTACTTGTCCTTTTGGAACTTATGCTTATAGACGTATGCCTTTTGGTTTATTTAATGCACCTGCTACCTTTCAAAGATGTATGACTGCTATAATCTCTGACTTTTGTGAAAAGATTGTTGAGGTATTTATGGATGATTTTTCCGTTTACGGAACTTCTTTTGATGATTGCTTAAGCAACCTTGATCGAGTTTTGCAGAGATGTGAAGAAACTAATCTTGTCTTGAATTGGGAGAAGTGCCACTTTATGGTGAATGAAGGTATTGTCTTGGGGCATAAAATTTCTGAGAGAGGTATTGAAATTGATAAAGCTAAGGTTGATGCTATTGAGAAAATGCCATGTCCTAAAGATATTAATGGTATAAGAAGTTTCCTTGGTCATGCTGGTTTCTATAGGAGGTTTATTAAAGATTTCTCTAAAATTTCTAGGCCTCTTACCAATCTTTTGCAAAAAGATGTTCCATTTGTTTTTGATGATGATTGTCTAGAAGCCTTTGAAACACTTAAGAAAGCCTTAACCACTGCACCCATTTTTCAACCACCTGATTGGAACTTGCCTTTTGAAATTATGTGTGATGCTAGTGATTATGCTGTTGGTGTTGTTCTAGGACAGAGAGTTGATAAGAAATTAAATGTTATCCATATTGCTAGTAAAACTCTAGACAATGCCCAAAGAAATTATGCTACTACTGAAAAAGAATTTCTAGCAGTTGTGTTTGCATGTGATAAATTCAGATCCTACATAGTTGATTCTAAAGTAACTGTTCACACTGATCATGCTGCTATTAAATATCTTATGGAAAAGAAAGATGTTAAACCTAGACTTATTAGGTGGGTTCTATTGCTACATGAATTTGACTTGCATATTATTGATAAAAAGGGAGCTGAGAATCCTGTAGCAGATAATTTGTCTAGAATTGAAAATGTTCTTGATGACCCACTTCCTATTAATGATGATTTTCTTGATGAACAACTAGCTGTCATAAATGCTTCTCGTAATACTCCTTGGTATGCAGACTATGCTAATTACTTTGTTACTAAATTTATACCACCTAGTTTCACATACCAACAAAAGAAAAAGTTATTTTATGATTTAAGACATTACTTCTGGGATGACCCAAGTCTTTATAAAGAAGGAGTAGATGGTTTTATTAGGCGTTGTATACCTGAGCATGAACAGGAACAAATCCTACAAAAGTGTCACTCTGAAGCTTATGGAGGACACCATGCGGGAGAAAGAACTGCACACAAGGTATTACAATCTGGTTTTTATTGGCCTACTCTTTTCAAAGATGCTCGTAAGTTTGTCTCCTCTTGTGATGAATGTCAAAGAATTGGTAATGTTGGTAGACGTCAGGAAATGCCTATGAATTATTCACTTGCTGTTGAACCATTTGATGTTTGGGGATTTGATTATATGGGACCTTTTCCTAAATCCAATGGGTATACTCATATTTTAGTTGCTGTTGATTACGTTACTAAGTGGGTAGAAGCTATTCCAACTAGTAGTGCTGATCATAACACCTCTATTAAAATGCTTAAAGAAGTTATTTTCCCAAGGTTTGGAGTCCCTAGATATTTAATGACTGATGGTGGTTCACATTTTATTCATGGTGCATTCCAAAAATTGCTTGCTAAATATGATGTCAACCATAGAATTGCATCTCCATATCACCCTCAAACTAGTGGTCAAGTTGAATTGAGCAATAGAGAAATAAAATTAATTTTGCAAAAAACCGTCAATAGATCTAGAAAGAATTGGTCTAAGAAACTTGACGATGCATTGTGGGCTTACAGAACTGCTTATAAAAATCCCATGGGTATGTCTCCTTATAAAATGGTTTATGGAAAAGCATGTCATTTACCTCTTGAGTTAGAACATAAAGCATATTGGGCAATTAAAGAACTGAACTATGATTTTAAACTTGCCGGTGAAAAGAGGTTATTTGATATTAGCTCATTAGATGAATGGAGAACCCAAGCTTATGAAAATGCCAAATTGTTTAAAGAAAAAGTTAAAAGATTGCATGATAGAAGAATTCAAAAACGGGAATTCCAAGTAGGTGAGCAAGTTCTACTATACAACTCTCGTTTGAGACTGTTTGCAGGAAAGCTTCTCTCTAAGTGGGAAGGACCGTATATCATCGAAGAAGTTTATCGCTCCGGAGCCATCAAAATAAATAACTCCGAAGGCACTAATCCGAGAGTGGTGAATGGGCAAAGAATTAAGCATTATATTTTAGGTACCCCCATTAATGTTGAAACTAATATTATTGAAACAATTATACTGGAAGAATACATAAGGGAGACCTTCCGGAACACTCCAGAACCCTAAAAGGGAAGAGGTATATGATACGGTAAGTAAACCGACTCCAAAAATTCCATAAAAATATTTTTTGCCAGTTTTGGAATATTTAGAAAAATAAAAAAATAAGAAACAGCCAGGGGGACCCACCTGGTGCCCATGAGGCACCAGGGCGCGCCACCCCCCCCCCCCCCAGGCGTGCCTTGGTGGCTCGTGGGCCCCACGTGTGCCTTTCCGACTCTGTTTTTCTTTTGTATTACTTGTTTTGCATGATAAAAAATCTTTATATATACTCCCATATGTTTTGACCACCGTATCGCAGAAATCTCTTCTGTTCTTGTTTCGTGCTATTTTTCTGACAGATCTAGATTGTAATGGCTCCCCCAAAAGCTTCGTGCCAAGCACCGCATTGTGCAATCATCGCCGGGCAAATGCCCCTACAGCGAGGTCTACTATGAGTTGTCGTCGGGAGAAGAAGACAATGGCAAGGAGGACAAGGTCGAGGAAGTTGCAGGAGCCCAGGCTCCAGAAGGAGGGCAAGCCATCCCCATGGAGGAGAACGTAGAGAAGGGAGATATCCTTCAACCCTTATGTGATCATCTCTCTCCATCCGTAATTGAAGCCCTAAGAGTCTTTGAAATAGTTAGTGTTCAGAATACATCTCTCACTCGCGAAGTTATTTTGTTGGAGGAGCAAAACATCGCCCTACGGAGCATCAACCGCAGATTGATGTATCTGCTTGAGCTGAAGAACAAGCTTGCCACTTCACCATCACCACCATCACCGAAGAAGGAGACTTGAGCACATGGGTATGGGCACTCCCCTTGGCTTGTGCCAAGCTTGGGGGAGGTGCCCCGGTATCGTATCACCATCACTTTTATTATCTTTACCTACTTTTAATTCGATCCTTAGTTATTTCGTGATCTAGTTGAATAAAAGTTTAGTATGATCGATTTTCGAGTGTTAGTTTCATGATCCATCTATCTATGTAATCGAGTTGAGAGTTATATAATAAAGAGTAGTTTGAGTTTTTGCCTCTTTACTTTCATGTTCCAACTCTAGCAATGAAAATAATGAAAAAGATCATATGCTAATCCTATGGAAAGTAATGACATTACATAAAGAAAAGTATAAGTGGTAAAATTTATTGGAAGTTAACAAAGATAGTATTAGTCAATGATGCAATTCATGAAAGAATTAATAAGGGAAGAGAAGATTCACATGCAAATATACTATCTTGGACATCTTTTATGATTGTGAGCCCCCATTAAGTATTTTATGCCAAATTATTGAAGTTGGACAAGGAAGACAACGTAATGAATTATGTTTGTTCATATTCACATAGAAGTTATATTGTTATAGATCCTCCAACATGTGGTGCTTGCCCAATATCTTTGCTAGCCAAAAATCTGCACCAAGTAGAGATACTACTTGTGCATCCAAAACCCTTAAACCCAGTTTCATGTCATGAGAGTCCACTATATCTACCTATGGATTGAATAAGATCCTTCAAGTAAGTTGTCATCGGTGCAAAAAGTAATAAAAATTGCCTCTAAATATGTCTGAACTTTTATTGTAAGGGAAATAAGCTTTGTACGAACTTGTGATGGTAAAGTAATAAAAGCGACAGACTGCATAATAAAGGTTGCTATCACAAGGGGCAATATAAAGTGATGTTCCTTTGCATTAAGAGCTCTTGCATCCAACAACAAAAAGCGCATGACAACCTCTGCTTCCCTCTACGAAGGGCCTATCCTTTACTTTTATGTATTTACTTTTTATGCAAGAGTCAATAGTGTCCTCCTCTATTTCCTTTTATTTTTTTCTCTTTTGCAAGCATCATGTGGTGGGGAAGATCTAGGCACATAAATCCAGTTGGATATGAGTGATCATGAGTTATTATTGTTGACATCACCCTTGAGGTGAATAAGTTGGGAGGCGAAATCACAAGCCCCTATCTTTCTATGTGTCTGGCTGAAACTTTTTGCTCCATATATATGTCGTGAGTGTTAGCAATCATAGAAGACTAAATGATGGTTGAGTATGTGGACTTGCTAAAATAGCTCCTACATGGGACCCTTCCTGAAAATATGTTGAATTGCAATTGCATTGCTGACTAAGAACATAGTTTGTTAGTTTTCAAGAAAGTTTATGCCTTATACTCCATTGTTGTGATGAATTGTTACTTGCTCATGAGAAATTTATGATAATAAATATTGCTGTTATAATAATGATCATGATGCTTCTATGTCCGTATTTTTTTTATCGACACCTCTCTCTCTAAACATGTGGACATGATTATCGATATCGGCTTTCGCTTGAGGACAAGCGAGGTCTAAGCTTGGGGGAGTTGATACGTCCATTTTGCATCATGTTTTGATACTGTTATTTATAGTGTTTTTAATCATTATGACACTTTTTGGAGTAATTCTAATGCGTTTTCTCTCTTAATATGCAAGATTCATACAAGGAGGGAGAATGTCGGCAGCTGGAATTCTGGACCTGAAAAAGCTATGTCAGAGATACCTATTCTGCACATCTCCAAATGAACTGAAATTTTCTAGAGATTTATTTTGGAATATATAAAAAATATTGGAAGCAAAAAGTACCAGAGGGGGCCACCCAGGTGCCCACGAGGCACCAGGGCGCGCCACCCCCCCAGGCGCGCCCTGGTACCTCGTGGGGCCCCTGGCCCACTTCTGGCCCCCATTTCTGGTATATAAGTCATTTTGCCCTAAAAAAAATAGAGAGAAGACTTTTGGGACGGTGCGCCGCCGTCTCAAGGCGGAACTTGGGCAGGAGCACTTTTGCTCTCCGGCGGAGAGATTCTGCCGGGGATACTTCCCTCCGGGAGGGGGAAATCGTCGCCATCGACATCACCAGCGACCCTCTCATCGTGGGAGGGCCAATCTTCATAAACATCTTCACCAGCACCATCTCATCTCAAACCCTAGTTCATCTCTTGTATTCAATCTTTGTCTCAAAACCTCATATTGGTACCTGTGGGTTGCTAGTAGTGTTGATTACACCTTGTAGTTGATGCTAGTTGGTTTATTTGGTGGAGGATTATATGTTCAGATCTATTATGCTATTCAATACCCTACTAATCATGGGCATGTTGATGATTTGTGAGTAGTTACTTTTGTTCTTAAGGACATGGGAGAAGTCTTGTCATAAGTAATCATGTGAATTTGGTATTCGTTCGATATTTTGATGATATGTATGTTGTTGATTCTCTTAGTGGTGTCGTGTGAACGTAGACTACATGACACTTCACCATCTTTGGGCCTAAGGGAATGCATTGTGGAGTAGTAATTAGATGATGGGTTGCTAGAGTGATAGAAGCTTAAACCCTAGTTTATGCGCTATTCCGTAAGGGGCTGATTTGGATCCAAATGTTTAATGCTTTGGTTAGAGTTATCTTAATTCTTCTTTCGTAGTTGTCGATGCTTGCGAGAGGGGGTAATCATAAGTGGGAGGTTTGTTCAAGTAAGAACAGCACCCAAGCACCGATCCACCCACATATCAAATTATCAAAGTAGCGAACACGAATCAAACAAACATGATGAAAGTGACTAGATGAAATTCCCATGTGTCCCCGAGAACGTGTTGCTTATTATAAGAGATTGTTCCGGCTTGTCCTTTGCTATAAAAAGGATTGGGCCAACTTGTTGCACTCTTTGTTACTATTGTTACTTGTCACTTGGTACAAATTGTCTTGCTATCAAACTACTCGTTACCGATAATTTCAGTGCTTGCAGAAAACACCTTGCTGAAAACCGCTTGTCATTTCCTTCTGCTCCTCGTTGGGTTCGACACTCTTACTTCTCGAAAGGATTACGATTGATCCCCTATACTTGTGGGTCATCACCATGGATTGTGAAAGAATGGTGGAAAGGAAATAAACTTTACTTTCTGTTTGGGAACCGCCTATGATGTGTCTAGCATGGAAAATATTGGGAATTCTCAGTCGTTTTCGTTGACAGGAAAAGCATGCCTCTCAAAATATTTTATCTCTTTAATTTCAGCCTTGAGCTCTGGCACATTTGACAAATCTCTGCATCCCTCTGCGAAGGGCCTATCTATTTACTTTTATGCAATTTCTATTTTTACTTGAGTCTCCATCTTCTCTTATAAAGCACCAACTAGAGAGCACTATTGTCATACTTGTGCATTGGATGTAGCTAACATTTGAGTGTGTTTCATGAATGGATCAATGATTGAGCATAATGGGCTAGGGATAACTTTCTTTAGCGTTGATATTTTGAAAGACATGGTTGCTTCTTAGCATGCTTGAGTATTTATATCTTAATGTCAAATTATAGACTATTGCTTTGAATCATTCAAGTCCAATGTCCATGCTATAAAAGAAAAGAATATGTGGTGAATATGATAGGCAGCATTCCACATCAAAAATTCTGTTTTTATCATTTACCTACTCGAGGACGAGCAGGAATTAAGCTTGGGGATGCTGATACGTCTCCAACGTATCTATAATTTTTTATTGTTCCATGTTGTTATATTATCAATCTTGGATGTTTTTATATGCATTTACAGCATTTATATATCATTTTTGGAGACTAACCTATTAACTTAGTGCCCAGTGACAGTTGCTGTTTTCTGCCCTGTTTTTGTTTTACAGAAAATCAATACCAAACGAAGTCCAAATGCCACGAAACTTTTTGGAGATTTTTTTCTGGACAAGATAAACACTAGAAGCTTCGGGAGGAGGCCAGAAGCCCCAGGAGGTGCCCACGAGGCACTAGGGCGCGCCTGGGGGGGCAGGCGCGCCCTGGTACCTCATCGGGCCCACAGAGCTCCGTTTGACCTAATTCCACCACTATAAATTCAGGAAAAATCAGAAACCCTCAGGGGAGTCCACGAAATACTTTTTCCGCCGCCGCAAGTTTCTGTTCTCGAGAGATCCCATCTGGAGGCCTTCTCCGGTACTCTGTCGGAGGGGGAATCGATCACGGAGGGGCTCTACATCAACCTTGCTGCCCTTCCGATGATGTGTGAGTAGTTTACCACAGACCTTCAGGTCCATAGTTAGTAGCTAGATGGCTTCTTCTCTCTTTTTGATCTTCAATACAATACTCTCCTCGATGTTCTTGGAGTTCTATCCGATGTAATCACTTTTTGTGGTGTGTTTGTTGGGATCCGATGAATTGTGAGTTTATGATCAGATTATCCATGAATATTATTTGAGTCTTCTCTGATCTCTTTTTTGCATGATTATTATAGCTTCGTATTTCTTCTCCGATTTATTGAGTTGGTTTGGCCAACTAGATTGATTTATTTTGCCATGGGAAGAGGTGCTTTGTAATGGGTTCGATCTTGCGGTGCTCAATCCCAGTGACAGAAAGGGACATGACACGTATGTATCATTGCTATTAAGGGTAAAAATATGGGGTTTATTCATGCGTGAGTTTATCTTGTCTACATCATGTCATCGTTCTTAAGGCGTTATTCCGTTCTTTATGGACTTAATACACTAGATGCATGCTGGATAGCGGTCGATGTGTGGAGTAATAGTAGTAGATGCAAGCAGGAGTCGGTCTACTTGTCTCAGACGTGATGCCTATATACATGATCATTGCCTTGGATATCGTCATGATTATTTGCTTTTCTATCAATTGCCCAACAGTAATTTGTCTACCCACCGTATGCTATTTTCTCAAGAGAAGCCTCTAGTGAAAACTATGGGCCCCGGGTCTATCTAAATCATATTACTAAAATCCTAAAAATATTGCTGCCATTTTCTTTTATTTATTTTATTTTGTATTTTTGTTTCAATCTATCTATCTATCACATATAATTTAATCTTGCAATTGACCGCCGAGGGATTGACAACCCCTCGTTTGCATTGGGTGCAAGGATTTGTTGTTTGTGTGCAGGTGCTGCTAACGAGGTGTTGCGTGATTCTCCTACTGGTTCGATAACCTTGGTTTCATAACTGAGGGAAATACTTATCTCTACTGTGCTGCATCATCCCTTCCTCTTCAGGGAAAATACCAACGCAAGCTACAAGTAGCAACAAGCATTAAGCATAGCAAAGTCATAGCAACATCAATCCCAGAACATAGTGGATACTAGGGATCAAAGCCCTAACAAATTGACTCGATTACATGGTAAATATCATCCAACCCATCACCGTCCAGCAGGCCTACGAAGGAATTACTCACGCCCGGTGGTGAGCATCATGAAATTGGTGATGGAGGATGGTTGATGATGACGGCGGCGTCGAATCCCCCTCTCCGGAGCCTCCAACGGACTCCAGATCAGCCCTCCCGATGAAGAATAGGAGGTGGCGGCGGCTCTGTATCATAAAACGCGATGATTCTTTCTCTCTGGTTTTTTTCTGGATGAATAGGTACATATAGCGTTGGAGTTAGGGTTGCCGGAGCTGCCAGGGGCCCACAAGCCTGCTAGGCGCGCCCCCTGGGCTTGTGGCGCCTGGGTGGCCCCCCTCTGGTATTTCTCTTCGCCAGTATTTTTTATATATTATGAAATAATTCTCCGTAAATTTTCTGGTCCATCCGAGAACTTTTATTTCTGCACAAAAATAGCACCATGGCAATTCTGCTGAAAACAGCTTCAGTCCGGGTTAGTTCCATTCAAATCATGCAAATTAGAGTCCAAAACCAGAGCGAAAGTGTTTGGAAAAGTAGATACATTTGATACGTCTCCAACGTATCTATAATTTTTGATTGTTCCATGCAATTATAGTATCAATCTTGGATGTTTTATATGCAATTATATATCATTTTTTGGGACTAACCTATTAACCTAGTGCCCAGTGCCAGTTGCTGTTTTCTGCTTGTTTTTGGCTTTTCAAAAAATCAATATCAAACAGAGTCCAAACGAAGAAAAAACTTTGGATTAAGTTTTTCTGGACCACTAGAGACCCTAGAAGGTTCGGGAGAAGACCAGAGGAGTCACGAGGGAGCGACAAGCTCGGGAGGCGCGCCCCCTAGGCTTGTGGGCCCCTCATGGCACATCTTGACCTAATTCCAAGCCTATAAATTCCCAAATATTCCCAATATACCAGAGAGACACACGAAATAACTTTTCCGCCGCCGCAAGCTTCTGTTCTTCCGCGATCCCATCTGGAGGCCTTTTCCGGCACTCTGCCGGAGGGGGAATCGATCACGGAGGGCTTCTACATCAACCTTGCTGCCCTTCTGATGATGTGTGAGTAGTTTACCATAGACCTACGAGTCCATAGCTAGTAGCTAGATGGCTTCTTCTCTCTCTTTGATCTTCAATACCATCTTCTCCTCGATCTTCTTGGAGTTCTATCCGATGTAATCTTCTTTTGCGGTGCGTTTGTTGGGATCCGATGAATTGTTGGTTTATGATTAGATTATTCATGAGAAATATTTGAGTCTTTTCTGAACTTATTTATGCATGATTGTTATAGCTTTGTATTTCTCTCCGATCTATCCGTTTGGTTTGGCTAACTAGATTGATTTATCTTGCAATGGGAGAGGTACTTTGTAATGGGTTCAATCTTGCGGTGCTCTATCCCAGTGAGAAAGTAGGGGACAAGACACGTATTTGTATTGTTGCCATTAAGGATAAAATGATGGTGTTTATTCATATTGCTTGTGTTTACTTTGTCTACATCATGTCATCTTGCTTAAGGCGTTACTCTGTTTTCATTAACTTAATACCCTAGATGCATGTTGGATAGCAGTCGATGGGTGGAGTAATAGTAGTAAATGCAGGAAGGAGTAGGTCTACTTGTCTCGGACTTGATGCCTATATACATGATAAGTGCCATGAATCCGTCATAACTATGCGCTTTTCTATCAATTGCCCAATAGTAATTTGTTTACCCACCGTATGCTATGTGTTCGAGAGAGAAGCCTCTAGTGAAAACTATGGCCCCCGGGTCATTTATCTATCATATATAAAATCCAAAAATACTTTTCTGCAATTTTATTTCCTTTATTTTGTTTTGCAATTTATTTATCTATCTATCACTATCAGAATTAATCCTTGCAAGTAACCGCCAAGGGGATTGACAATCCTCTTGTTCGCGTTGGGTGCAAGTATTTGCTTTTGTGTGTGTAGGTGCTGCTAAGGAGGTTTTGTGTGGTTCTCCTACTGGGTTGATAACCTTCGTTCTTAACTGAGGGAAATACTTATCTCTACTATACTACATCATCCTCTCCTCTTCGAGGAAATCCCAACGCAGCTCCCAAGTAGCAGGAAGAATTTCTGGCGCCGTTGCCGGGGAGACATCACCAAAACCTATCAAGTACCTTCGCATAAACTATCATCTACTTGCTCTTATTTTCATTTGCCTTTTTATTTGCATTTGCCTCTCGTTTTCATCTCCCCCACTTCTCATAAAAATTATAAAAACACAAAAACATTTTATTTGCTTGTTTGCTAGTTTGCTTGCTTTGTCACTATGTCTCAAGAAAACACCAAATTATGTGACTTTTCCAATACTAATAATAATGATTTTATTGGTACTCCAATTGCTCCTTCCGCCACTAGTGCGGAGTCGTGTGATATTAATGTTGCTTTGCTGTATCTTGTTATGAAAGAACAATTTTCTGGTAGTCCTAATGAAGATGTTGCATCCCATCTTAATACTTTTGTTGAACTTTGTGATATGCAAAAGAAGAAAGATGTGGATAATGATATTGTCAAATTGAAATTATTTCCGTTCTCACTACGAGATCATGCTAAAACTTGGTTTTCATCTTTGCCTCGCAATAGTATTGACTCTTGGGATAAGTGTAAGGATGCTTTTATTGCCAAGTATTTTCCTCCCGCTAAGATTATTTCTCTAAGAAATCAAACAATGAATTTTAAGCAACTTGAGCATGAACATGTTGCACAATCCTGGGAGAGAATGAAATTAATGAATAGAAATTGTCCCACTCATGATTTAAGCTTATGGATGATAATACAAAAAATTTATGCGGGACTAAACTTTGTATCTTCTAGACTCTGCCGCAGGTGGTACTTTTATGGAAATTACATTGGGAGAAGCTACAAAACTCCTTGATAATATTATGACAAATTATTCCCAATGGCACAAGGAAAGAACTCCGACTGGTAAGAAGGTAAATTCTGTCGAAGAAATTAATACTTTGAGTGATAAGATGGATGCTCTTATGAAAATGGTTGCTAGTAAAAGTGCTCATGTTGATCCTAATGATGTGCCATTATCTACTTTTATTGAGCAAAATAATGATGCTATTGATGTGAATTTTGTCTCTAGAAATAATTTCAACAACAATGCCTATAGGGGTAATTTCAACCCTAGACCTTTTCCTGGAAATTCCTCTAATAATTATGGTAATTCCTATGGTAATTCCTATAGTAATAATAATAGGATACCCTCTGATATTGAGAGTAATATTAAAGAATTTATTAATTCTCAAAAGATTTTTAATGCCATGGTAGAAGAAAAATTAAATAAAGTTGATGACATGGCTAGGAACATGGATAGAAT
Organism: Elymus sibiricus; assembly: GCA_039707655.1. Classification (NCBI taxonomy): domain Eukaryota; kingdom Viridiplantae; phylum Streptophyta; class Magnoliopsida; order Poales; family Poaceae; genus Elymus; species Elymus sibiricus. Next base: position 113,333,023 of record CM077670.1, read on the forward strand.
TGCTCATGATGTGGATACTCTCAAAGTTAAAATTTTGCCACCTAAGCATGACATTAATGAGTCTATTAAAGCTATCCATGTCTCCATTAATGAAAGTAAAGATAGAACCGCTAGGTTGAGAGCTAAGCGAGAATTCTTAGAAAAGTCTATTCCACCCGGTTTTTACGGTAGTAATGATGAAGATATTAAAATGATTGGTGTCTCACCTATTGAATATTTATTTAGTAATATAAAACTTGATGAAAAAGGGACTGAAGATGAGTCAACTTTAGTTAGAAGGCGTCCCAATGGTTCGGAGGGTGATGATCTTATTGATAAAAATGATAAAAGTGGGTTTCCAGAGGTCAAAACTTTAAATAGTGATGTGCCCACTACTTTGGATTACAAGGACTTTAATTATGATAATTGTTCTTTAGTTTAATGTATTTCCTTATTGCAATCCATGATTAATTCACCTAATGCTTATGAACAAAATAAATCTTTTACTAAACATATCGTAGAAGCTATGATAAAAGCTCATGAAGAAAAGCTTGAGTTGGAAGTTTCAATAACTAGAAAATTACATGATGAATGGGAACCCGCTACTAAAGTTAAAATTAAAGATTATGAATGTAATGCCTTGTGTGATCTAGGTGCTAGCGTCTCTACTATACCAAAATCTTTGTGTGACGTGCTAGGTCTCACCGATATGGATGCTTGTTCCCTTAATTTACATTTAGCGGATTCAACTATTAAGAAACCATTGGGTAGAATAAATGATGTGCTTATTCTTGCTAATATAAATTATGTACCCGTGGATTTTATTGTGCTTGATATTGAATGCAATCCATCTTGTCCTATAATACTTGGTAGGCCTTTCCTACTAACCATAGGTGCTATTATTGATATGAAAGAAGGTAATATAAGATTCCAATTCCCATTAAAGAAAGTAATGGAACACTTCCCTAGAAAGAGAATTAAGCCACCATATGAATCTATTATGAGGGCCACCTATGGAATTAATTTGAAGGATGATAATACTTGAAACAATGCATTATGCCTAGCTAGGGGCATAAAACAATAGCGCTTGTTGGGAGGCAACCCAATATTTATCTTTATTGCAATTTTTATTTTTCTTGTGTCACACAATTTTAGCTTCTGTTATGATTGTGTTTTTCTCTTTTAATTGGTGTTTGTGCCAAGTAATGCCTTTAGGATGATTTGGATGATAGTATAATTGATGCTGCTTGAAAACAGAAAGTTTTGCGCCCGGTGCTTGATTTTTGGTTCTGTACTGGAACGTCAGAAAAATCTGAAATTTTTATACAGTATTGGTATATGAATTTTTTGCTTTTTCCTAATTTTTCAGAATTTTTGGAGTTACATAAGTATAGATTTTAGATAGATCTTTACAGACTGTTCTGTTTTAGACAGATTCTGTTTTTGTTGCATAGTTTGCTTAATTTGATGAATCTATGGATTGTATCGGGGGGTATAAGTCATGGAGAAGTTGGATTACAGTAGCATTATGCCAATATTAAATATGAATCAATTTATAACAGTACCTAAAGTTTAAGATTTGTTTGTTATACTAACGGATCTCACGAGGTTTCTGTTGAGTTTTGTGTGCTGAAGTTTTCAAGTTTTGGGTGAGACCATGATGGATGAAGGAATATGGAGTGGCAAGATCCTAAGCTTGGGGATGCCCAAGGCATCCCAAGGTAATATTCAAGGAAGACCCAAGCGTCTAAGCTTGGGGATGCCCCGGATTTCATCCCCTCTTTCGTCTACAATCTATCGGTATATCACTTGGAGCTATATTTTTATTCATCACATGATATGTGTTTTACTTGGAGCATCTTGTGCCATAGTTTTATTTTATTTGTTTGCTTTTAGTTTGCCACAATCATCTTTGCTGAATGCACCTTTTTGAGAGGGACACACATTTATCATGATTTGTTAGAATACTCTATGTGCTTCACTTATATCTTTTGAGCTAGGCAGTGGCTCTAGTGCTTCACTTATATCTTTTAGAGCACGGTGGTGATTATATTTTAAAGAAATAGTTGCACTCTCATGCTTCACTTATATCTTTTTGAGAGTCTAATAAATAGTAATGGCAATTTTCACGGGTTATAAGATTGGTCCATAAAGGATAGGTATTCAAGAGGGATATAATAAAAACTTTCATGTAGATCACTGAATATGATAAGTTTGATTCCTTGCAATAGTTTTGCGACATTAATATGGTAATATGTGGATGTAATAGTGAATGATTGTGGTTTAGTAAGAATATTGGTGTTAAGGTTTGTGATTCCCGAAGCATGCACGTATAGTCCTTAGTTGTGTGATGAAGTTGGAGCATGATTTATTATTGATTGTCTTCCGTTGCGTAGCGGTCAGGGGCGCGCGATGGTTAACTCCTACCAACCTCCCCCCTAGGGGCATGCGTAGTAGTACTTTTCTTCGAGGGCTAATAGACTTTCGCAATAAGTATGTGAGTTCTTTATGACTAATGTGAGTCCATGGATTATACGCACTCTCACCCTTCCACAATTTGCTAGCCTCTTCGGTACCGTGCATTGCCCTTTCTCACCTCGAGAGTTGGTGCAAACTTCGCCGGTGCATCCAAACCCCGTGATATGATACACTCTATCACACATAAGCCTCTTTATATCTTCCTCAAAACAGCCACCATACCTACCTATTATGGCATTTCCATAGCCATTCCGAGATATATTGCCATGCAGCTTCCACCGTTCTTTTTATATGACACACATCATCATTGTCATATTGCTTTGCATGATCATATAGCTGACATAATATTTGTGGCTCAGCCACCGTTCATCATTTTTTATACATGTTACGCTAGATCATTGCACATCCTGGTACACTGCCAGAGGCATTCATATAGAGTCATATTGTTCTAGTACGAGTTGTAATATCCAGTTGTAAGTAAATAAAAGTGTGATGATCATCATTATTAGAGCATTGTCCCAGTGAGGAAAGGATGATGGAGACTGTGATTCCCCCACAAGTCGGGATCAGGCTCCGGACAAAAAAAAAGAGGCCAAAAAGAGCCCTGCAAAAAATGAGAGAAAAAGAGAGAAGGGGCAATGTTACTATCCTTTTCCACACCTGTGCTTCAGAGTAGCACCATGTTTTTCATATAGAGAGTCTCCTGAGTTGTCACTTTCATATACTAGTGGGAATTTTTCATTATAGAACTTGGCTTGTATATTCCGATGATGGGCTTCCTCAAATGCCCGAGGTCTTCATGAGCAAGCAAGTTGGATGCACACCCACTTAGTTTCAAGTTGAGCTTTCATACACTTATAGCTCTTAGTGCATCCGTTGCATGGCAATCCCTACTCCTCGCATTGATATCAATTGATGGGCATCTCCATAGCCCATTGATTAGCCGCGTCGATGCGAGACTATCTTCCTTTTTGACTTCCCCTTATTAATCTCTATCATCATATTCTATTCCACCCATAGTGCTATGTCCATGGCTCACGCTCATGTATTGCGTGAGGGTTGAAAAAACTGAAGCGCGTTAAAAAGTATGAACCAATTGCTCGGCTTGTCATCGGGGTAGTTCATGATTAATACTTTGTGTTAGGAAGACTAAGCATGACGGGCTATATGATTTTGTAGGGATAGCGTTCTTTAGCATTTTTATTTTGAAAGGCATGATTGTTTGTTGGTATGCCTGAGTATTGATGTCTTTATATCAAATTATAGACTATTGCTTTGAATCACTCATTTCTTAATATTCATACCGTAAAAGAGATTACATGATAGACATGTTAGGTAGCATTCCATATCAAAAATTCTATTTTTATCATTTACCTACTCGAGGACGAGCAGGAATTAAGCTTGGGGATGCTTGATACATCTCCAACGTATCTATAACTTTTGATTGTGCCATGCTATTATAGTATCAATCTTGAATGTTTTATATGCAATTATATATCAATTTTTGGGACTAACCTATTAACCTAGTGCCCAGTGCCAGTTGCTGTTTTCTGCTTGTTTTTGGCTTTTCAGCAAATCAATATCAAACGGAGTCCAAATGAAGAAAAAACTTTGGATTAATTTTTTCTGGACCAAGAGAGGCCCTAGAAGGTTCGGGAGAAGACTAGAGGAGTTACGAGGGAGCGACAAGCTCAGGAGGCACTTGTGGGCCCCTCATGGCACGTCTTGATGTCAGGGTACGACCATCTATGGGGCCATGCAGCCCCTTGTGGTTCGGCGGGGGAGGTCGACGTGCACAAAGAGCATGAACAATGGGAAGCGCAAGGGATTTACCCAGGTTCGGGCCGCTGAGAAGCGTAAAACCCTACTCCTGCTTTTGGTGTATTAATGGTGCGGAAACACAGTACAAGGAGCGCTTGTCCCGGCAAGGCGCGGAGAGAGCAGCTACGCGAGACGTGCTTGTCTTTGAAAAGGGGTCCGAATCCTCTAAACTGTGGCCTTGGCCCTCCTTTTATAGCTCAAGGGGTTACCACAGTGGCAAAACAGTAATTACATAGCGATTAGATAGCAAACAGTGCTATCATACCTAACTCTGCCAATTTAGGACAAAGGCATTAAATGCGTCGTTAGGTGTCATGTGGAGAGGTAGTCCCGGCAAGGTTTCTGCACCGCTTGCCCAGCTACCTCGTATTATTCTGACACGCCTCTTGGACGGGTGTCGTTAGGGGCAAATCTTGTCCCAGCATGCTGACATGTGTCCGACAAGCCTCACCAACCAACCTGCGCGGTCGACACCTCACATATCAGCGAACACCTGTGCGGTGAGGTGGAGCGCTGGAGGGCTAGCATAATCTTGCCGGGTTCTCACCTTGCCGGTTCAGCCTTGCCGGCAAGGAATGTCTTCATCTTTGGTACTAGTTGAGTGTTGTGCTTTGAGCTTCCTTCTGGTAGCTTCTGTGGCTGGACTCCGAATCTTGATCTTGGTGGTTCCCGGCAAGGCTTTGGCCGGCAAGGAGGCGGCTACCGCCTGTGCATAAGTCAGGGTATAAAATACCCATGTTTTATACACCGACAGGAGCCCCTGGGCCTGGGCCATACGTGCGTCCGAAGCGTTGTTGGGCTAGGCCCAAACAATGCACAGACACGCGGCGGGAAACTGCCGTTGTAATTTTTCATCATGATGGCTATCCTCTTTTGAGATCTTCTTTGCTTCCTCATTAATCCGGCCTTGAGCATGCTTTCAGCCACTTCCTGGCAAACCTTGTCGTCGGGTGGCCGGCCTGCAGGCGTACTCAGGCCAAGGGTATGTTCATATGTGGGATGCTGTTGGTTCAAACCGAACGGGCGCTCAGCTCCGCGTGGCGAGGGGTAACTGCCCCGTCTTTCTTTACTCCTCCTTTTTCTGCGCCCCTCCATCACGCGCGTCTGCATGCATGCAGGGCAGTGGATTGGTGGAGAAGGGCGGCCGTTGGAGTGATGCGCCGGGCCAGGGGGCGCAGGGCGCAGAATTGGCGATCGTGGGCGGTTGCTGGAAATGCGCCCGTCAGAAGCGCAGGACGTGGGATTGGCGATCGTGGGCGGTCGCCCGAAGATGGTGAAGGGCCAGCTCTCCGCACTCCCCCTATAAAAGGGGGGGCATGCGGGATGCTAAGCTCACCCATCTCCTCATGTCTCAACTTCCAGCAACTGTTGCCTTTTTCCCATATCTTCTTCTCCTCCCGCGTTCGACGACGCCATGGCGAGAGGGAGAGGTCGCGGTCGCGCCCCCGCCGCCGTGGCAAGGGCTTCTTCTCGGCTCCATGCTCAAGCTTTGGCCATGGCTACGGAAGCTGGCTCCAGTGCTCAAGGGAGGGCCGCGGCCCGCGGTCATGGGCGGCGTGGTGCCCGCGGCCGGGGCGGCCGCGGTGGGACGCTCGCTGTTCCGTCTTCGGCCCCTCCTCCGCCGGCAGAAGACCACACGGTGGACACGGCGGAAGAGTTTGTCTTGGAGCTGCGCGACCAGCCGCGGAGCTGGCTGCGACTTCCTCGTCCCTTTGCTAGGGAGATGGAAGGCCGCCACCTGCACGGCTTATGGCTGTGCATGGACGGTTGCTGCAACGGCTCGGTGTGTGTAACCGTCGGAACCTCCAACAATGGCATCATGTACCTTACGCGCGGGTGGAAATCCTTTGCCCTTGCCCGCTGCTTAGGGCAAGGGCACCTCCTTCACTTCAAGCTGGACGGACCAGACACGCTTGTCGTGAAGTTCTTCGGGGCTTCAGGCGCTCGTCTGGAGTGCTGCGCGGAGAGCTCGAGCGACAGCGACACCGCTTCCTCCAGCGATGCTGAGGATGGCGATGATGACGGAGATGACGACGGCTCTCCGGGCGTGAAGGTCAAAGACGACGGCGAAGAGTCTGGCTGATCGCCGGCAGCACCATCATCTGGCCTTCCGGGAACAAGCCGGACCCCGCCTAGGCGCCCCTTTTGCCCTCTTGCACCTGAGATAGACCCTGGCAAAGGGCCAATAGAGTGTAATCAAGTACTTTCTCAATGAACATCTGGTGTTTGCCGGGTTTAAATGAACGCATGTTGTTTCCCTTGTCTTATTTCGCCTTTGTATGATTTGTGTTCCCTACGCTTATCGGAAGCTTGCCGGTGCGCACACTTGCCGCGAGCGCTTCGAGGAACGGGTCCTTAGCAGCCTGCTGGTAGTGCCGCTGCCGGCAAGGTGACTTGCCGGGCCAGAACGCAGTCGCCAAGCTTGCCGAGCGGACTCGAGCCAACCTAGGGCGTGGACTGATCGCGACAAGGTTCCTCTCGCGTGCAGGTTTCTCATACAAAGCTCGGAACTGTTCAAGGGGGAACGCGAATGTAACAAGGAAATTTTTTCAAAGTTTTAGCAACTTAGCTTTTCCTTGTGCCATTTCTCTCATTGTACAAAATGATCACTTGAACGTCGTTAAAAATGGTTCCCCATCTCCACTCCCTTCGGGAAACTTGCATGCGAGGGATCCTCCTTATCCTTTTAAGAAAAAGAAAGAAGATAAAAGAGCGGTTTGGGGACCTTGATGGCCCATCAGTCATTTTATACAAACTAAAGCGTAAACCGCAACATCACATGCATCGACACATAAATGAACATGTTCGAGGGGTTGCGAAACACTTAGCTTTATTATGCACAGGATCTGCGCCTGGCTTTGTACAAAGGGTTACATGTCTGGTCAACAAGGCTCGTACAAAAGGTGTTGCCGGGATATGACCCGGCAACTGCGCCTCACGGGTAGAACTTGCGAAGATGCTCAATATTCCATGAGTTCTGCACTGAGGTGCCATCTTTGGTCTCCAGACAGACTGCGCCAGGCCTGGTGACTCGCACTACCTGGTAAGGGCCTTCCCACTTCGGCGTCAACTTGTTTGATCCCTTGGCGGACTGAACACGCCGAAGAACAAGGTCGCCTTCCTCAAGGCTTCGGGCATGCACTTTGCGGCTATGGAAGCGGCGCAAGGCTTGCTGGTAGCGTGCGGCTCGCACAGCCACCCGAAGACAATCTTCCTCAAGGAGCAACACGTCGTCTTGCCGCAGCTGCTCTTGCTCAGCTTCATCGTAAGCGAGCACTCGAGGTGACCCGTATATGAGTTCCGTGGGGAGCACCGCTTCTGCACCATAGATTAGGGAGAAGGGTGTTTGGCCGGTAGCTCGATTTGGTGTCGTTCTGAGTGACCAAAGAACCGCCGGCAACTCATCAATCAAGTGCCTTCCACACTTGCGCAGCTTGTCAAAAGTCCTTGTCTTGAGGCCACGCAGCACTTCAGCGTTCATCCTTTCCGCCTGGCCGTTGCTTCTCGGGTGAGCAACAGATGCAAAACAGATTTTGCTGCCGAGGTCTTGGATATACTGCATGAAGGTGCGGCTCGTGAATTGTGTGCCGTTGTCGGTGATGATCCTGTTAGGAACCCCGAAACGGCAAACTAATCCTTTGAAGAACTTGACGGCTGATTGCGCTGTCACCTTCCTCACTGGCTCCACTTCAGGCCACTTTGTGAACTTGTCGATGGTGACGTACAAGAACTCAAAGCCCCCGGCAGCACGGGGAAAGGGGCCCAAGATATCGAGCCCCCAGACCGAAAAGGGCCACGAGAGAGGGATTGTTTGGAGAGCTTGAGCTGGTTGATGTATGCTCTTTGAATGGAACTGGCATGCTTCACACTTGGTTACTAGCTCAGTCGCATCCTGGAGGGCAGTGGGCCAATAGAAGCCTTGCCGGAAATCTTTGCCGACAAGAGCCCTTGATCCTATGTGATAGCCACATATGCCTCCGTGTATCTCCGCCAACAGCTTTAGTCCATCTTCCCGGCAAATGCACTTCAATTAAACACCATTTGGTCACTTTCTGTATAGGATGCTATCCACAAACTGATACATACTTGACTGACGGGCTACTTTCTCTGCTTCTTCTTGCGCATCGGGAAGCTCTCCTGTTTGAAGGAAACGGACTATCTACTGTGCCCATGTCGGAGCCTGCGGCTCGATGACAAGGACTAAAGGCATCTCTTCGGCTGCGGAAGCACTTGCTTCTGCGGCAAGAACCTGTGGTTCTGCGCTAAGCGGCTGCTCACCGGCAACCGTATTGTTGTTCCTGGCAACATCCTTGTCGGCGGCTTCCGGGAGCTCTGCCGGAAAATACTTGCCGGTACTTAACTTCCTTCTCTTGCTAGTCTGCGTCGATGGGGCAACTGTTGGTTGATTCAAATGGAGCACAAAAGTTCCCGGTTCCACGGGAAGCTTTTGAGTGGCACACTTTGACAGGCTATCAGGACGCTGTTTTCTGCACGAGGGATGTGCTCTGTTTGCAACCCGTCAAAGTGTTCTTCCAATTTCCTCACTCCTTCCACATACACGTCCATTAACGGGCTCTGATAATCTTTGTTCACTTGCTTTACAACAAGCTGCGAGTCACCGCGGATGATCAGTTTTTTGATTCCAAGGTCCACTGCGATCCTAAGCCCGGCAAGAAGTCCTTCGTACTCAACAGTGTTGTTTGTAGCCTGCTCCCTGGGAAAGTGCATTTGGACCACATACTTGAGGTGCTCTCCGGTGGGTGCGATAAGCAGCACTCCGGCACCGGCGCCCTGCAGCGAGAAGGCACCATCAAAGTACATGACCCATTCCTTTGCTGTCTCTTTGCCGGGGAGAGTTGTCTCTTGAATTTCTTCGTCTTGCGTTGGTGTCCATTCGGCGATGAACTCCGCCAAGGCCCTGCTCTGGATGGTTGAAGTGCTTTCAAACTTGAGTGCAAAGCTTGACAATTCCAACGCCCACTCCACTATCCTGCCGGTTGCCTCTGGGTTTCTCAAGATGCGTTACAATGGAAAGCGAGTGACGACAGTAATCTCGTGTGCTTGGAAGTAGTGGCGCAGTTTTCTTCAGGCCATAAGGAGACCGAAAAGCAACTTCTGCACCCCATAGTATCTCGATCTAGCCCCCTGCAGAAGGGAACTAACAAAATACACTGGTCGCTGCACCACTTTCTTCTTCGGCACTGCTTGTTGATCAGCTTCATTTGCTTGCTCTGTTTCTGACTTATCAGTACCAGATCTTGCCGGAGAAGACTCTGGTTTGTCACTGGACGGGTTTGCCGTGGTTGCTTCCTCGTCATCGAGTTCCCTCTGCGCCACTAGTGCAGCACTAGCCACTTGATTCGTTGCCGCTACATATAGCAGCAATGGCTCTTGTGGTCTTGGCGCGGCTAGTGTTGGCGTGGAGGAGAGGTATCTTTTCAAGTCCTGCAGCGCGGTCTCCGCCTCCGGAGTCCATTTCATTGGTCCTGCCATTTTCAAAATCTTGAAAAACGGCAAGGCACGCTCAACAGATCTTGAAATGAACCTACTTAAGGCGGCAACACAGCTGCAAGGCGCTGCACATCTTTGACGCTTTTTGGTGCTTGAATCTGCTCAATCGCCTTGATCGTGTCAGGATTTGCTTCAATTCCTCGTTGAGATACAAAGAATCTGAGAAGTTTGCCGGATGGAACACCAAACACACACTTCTCGGGATTGAGCTTCAAGTTGATTTTGTGCAAGTTCGCAAATGTCTCTTCCAAGTCTTGAATAAGGGTAGATTTGTCCTTGGTTTTGACCACTATATCATCCATGTATGCTTCTACATTCCTGTGCAGCTGGGGCTCAAAACCGATTTTGACCGCTCTTGCAAATGTTGAACCGGCACTCTTTAATCCGAAGGGCATACATACGAAGCAGTACATGCCACATGGAGTAATGAATGCAGTTTTCTCCTCATCCTCCTTGGCCATGAATATCTGATGGTATCCAGAATATGCATCAAGGAAGGAGAGCAAATCACAGCCGGAAGTAGAGTCTACAATTTGATCGATGCGTGACAAAGGGAAAGGGTCCTTCGGGCATGCTTTGTTGATATCCGTGTAATCAATACAAAGTCTCCACTTCCCGTTTGCTTTGCGCACCACCACTAGATTTGCCAACCAAGTGGGATGTAGCACTCCTCTGACCAGGCCTGCCGCTTCGAGTTTCTTGATTTCTTTGGCAATGAATTGTTGCCGCTCCAAAGCTTGCTTCCGGACTTTTTGCTTGACGGGCCGAGCGTGGGGACAAACGGCAAGGTGGTGCTCAATTACCTCCCTGGGAACACCGGGGATGTCGGATGGCTGCCATGCGAACACATCGACATTCGCCCGCAGGAAGGCAACGAGCGCGCTTTCCTATTTGTTGTCAAGGGTGGCGCTGATGGTGAAAGTACTGTCAGCGCCGCCCTCCCTCGCCGGCACCTTCTTGGTTGCCGGTGCAGTGGCTTTGGATTTCTTACTGGCAGAGCACTCCGGCAAGTCTTCAACAGGCGCGCAGCACTCCGAAGAGGTGCGCTTCCCGGAATCCTTGCTAGAGGCTTTGCCGGATTTCTTGCTTTCTTTTTTCATGGCAGGAGTTGGTGCCCTGGCGGCTTCTGCTGCAACCGCATCTCTGTACATCTTGTCGACGCAGATGACCGCATCTTTCTTATCGGAGTTGACGGAAATGACACCCATCGGCCCTGGCATCTTCAACGTGTTGTAAGCATAGTGGGATGCTGCCATGAATTTTGCCAAGGCCGGGCGGCCAAGAATCCCATTGTACGGCAAAGGGATCTTGACAACGTCAAAGACAATCTTTTCCGTCCTGTAGTTCAGTTCCCCGCCAAACGTTACTGGCAACGTGATCTTTCCCTTGGGCTGGCTTCTTCCCGGGTTCACTCCTTGAAAGGTGCCTGTCTTTTCGAGCTCCTCGTCGGGAATCTGCAGCCTCTTGATTACCTCTGGAGAGATCAGATTCAGACCGGCCCCACCGTCAACCAACATCTTCGTTACTTGGAGGTTGCGAATTGTTGGCGAAACCAACAACGGCAAACACCCAACCGCAGTTATGCGATCAGGGTGTTCCTCAGCATCAAAGATGATAGGCGTGTGTGACCATTTGAGTGGTTTTTGAGAGCCCATTGCCGGTTCCGCCGCGTTAACCTCACGATCCCACTGTTTAAGCTGGCGGTGAGAGGAGTGCAAAGATGCGCCCCCGTCAACGCACATGGCCTCAGTTGCCTTTTGGAATTCTTGTTCGCTGGTCTCATCATCGTCCTCTTCTTCTTCACTTCCATCATCTCCCTCTTTCTTCTCACGGCCTCTAGCAGGCTTTTCTTTCTACTGCTTGGCCTTGCCGCGGCGGCCTCCTCGACCACCACGGCCCTTTTTGCTGGATCCACCGGCACCATCTTGGCCCTTTTCCTTGTCGCGCTTCTCGTATTTAGCCTTCTGTTTCTCAACAAGGTGTTCGACTTGTCGGCACTCTTGGAGATCATGGCCTTTGGTGCGGTGAACCTTGCAGTATGGTCCATCTGACTTTCCGGCCTTCTCGTTTGCCGCCGCCTCCTGGCAAGCGGCGCATATAGCAGCCTCCTTGCCAGAGTTCTCAGTCTTGGCTTTCTTGGCGGACTCGGAGTTGCCGGAGCCTTCGACAGCCATAACAGTTTTGCCTTTGCGCTTCCTGTTGTGCTTCCGGCCCTTCTTCCTCGGGGTGGCGGCATTGTCATCCTCAGAATCTACTTCGGCGCCAGCGTCCTCCCCAGGAAGCCTTCTTCCTTCCTCAGCCCGTGCGCACTTATCCGCCAACGTATAGAGCTCATTGACGGTCTTGGGCAACTTGACGTTCATTTTCTCCCGCATCCTCCGATTGCGCACATTCGTGTGAAAGGCGGCAATGATGGCTGCGGGGTGCACATCTAGAATGTTGCGGTGCACGCGGCTGAATCTCTGGATGTACTTGCGTAAAGTTTCGCCATCTCTTTGCGGGATCACTTGCAGGTCGTTGGGCTGTCCAGGGGCCTTGTGGCCCCCGGTAAAGGCACCGACGAATTCATTGCAGAGATCTGACCACGAAGAGATGGAGTTCTCTGGCAAGTTCATCAGCCAAGACCTCACGTTCGGTTTTAGTACCAACGGGAAGTAGTTGGCGAGGATCTTCTTGTCGCGGCTGTTGGCGTTGCTGCTGTTGAGGCGGTTGTCGCGGTGGCGATTGCACCGTTAGTGTAGTACCGTCAACGCGGCCACCGACTGGAGATGCTGGTGCTGCTTGCGGGCGCCGTGAGGGCTCCGCTTGTTGCGATTTACTGGCTTCGGCAAATCCAATCAAGCTTTGGATGGTGGCTCTCCACTCATCCATCTTCTCTACCGCTGGAGGAAAGTTCAGCAGCATCTGAGCTCGCGCCATTGCTTCCGCTGCCGTGGCTGGCATGGCCGGGAGCGAGGAGTGTGACGTCGCTCTACTCCTGGCAGAGCCAGCAGGAGCGCCATCGCGGTCTTGCCGTCGTGGCACATGATTAGCAGCAGGTCGCCGTGGCAGAGGCGGTGCCTGAGGATCTGGGATTTGATCCACAGGAGTCTTGCCGTGAGGTCGCTGCTGCACGGAGTTGTTGGCGGCGCTCAGAGCTGCATCATGCCCATTGTGTGAGGGGCGCGGCGTCTGTCCTGAAGCAGCATCCTTGGACACCGCCGCAGCAGGATCTCGGCTCGCGCCGGCCCGGGCATTGCTGCTCCGGTGGCTGCGTTCATATGTGCGGCGAGGAGGAGGAGGAGGTCGTCCATCCGCTCCGCCCGCGCCGTCGCGGCTCCGTCCGTCAGAGGGTCGAGGAGGTCGACTGCCTCCGGCGTGCTCGTCCCCTGCGCCGACCGTGGTGGGCATGACGACCGCGCCACCTATGCTGGTCGTGCCAACCGCGGTATCCGCGCCGCCTACGGATGCGTGCGGGGTGGCCGTCATCGTTATGCCCTTCTTCTTGGGCGCCATCGACAACGAGAAGGACGATGATGAAGTCGATGAAGATGATGAAGAAGACGCCCAACCCACTGGTCAAGGTTCGCGCAAGCGACGCACCCCCTACCTGGCGCGCCAAAGATGTCGGGGTACGACCATCTATGGGGCCATGCAGCCCCTTGTGGTTCGGCGGGGGAGGTCGACGTGCACAAAGAGCATGAACAATGGGAAGCGCAAGGGATTTACCCAGGTTCGGGCCGCTGAGAAGCGTAAAACCCTACTCCTGCTTTTGGTGTATTAATGGTGCGGAAACACAATACAAGGAGCGCTTGTCCCGGCAAGGCACGGAGAGAGCAGCTACGCGAGACGTGCTTGTCTTTGAAAAGGGGTCCGAATCCTCTAAACTGTGACCTTGGACCTCCTTTTATAGCTCAAGGGGTTACCACAGTGGCAAAATAGTAATTACATAGCGATTAGATAGCAAACAGTGCTATCATACCTAACTCTGCCAATTTAGGACAAAGGCATTAAATGCGCCGTTAGGTGTCATGTGGAGAGGTAGTCCAGGCAAGGTTTCTGCACCGCTTGCCCAGCTACCTCGTATTATTCTGACACGCCTCTTGGACGGGTGTCGTTAGGGGCAAATCTTGTCCCAGCGTGCTGACACGTGTCCGACAAGCCTCACCAACCAACATGCGCGGTCGACACCTCACATATCAGCAAACACATGTGCGGTGAGGTGGAGCGCTGGAGGGCTGGCATAAGCTTGCCGGCACGGAGCTTGCCGGGTTTTCACCTTGCCGGTTCAGCCTTACCGACAAGGAATGTCTTCATCTTTGGTACTAGTTGAGTGTTGTGCTTTGATCTTCCTTCTAGTAGCTTCTGTGGCTGGACTCCGAATCTTGATCTTGGTGGTTCCCGGCAAGGCTTTGGCCGGCAAGGAGGCTGCTACCATCTGTGCATAAGTCAGGGTATAAAATACCCATGTTTTATACACCTATACTTGACCTAATTTCAAGCCTATAAATTCCCAAATATTCCCAATATACCAGAGAGCCACACGAAATAACTTTTCTGCTGCCGCAAGCTTCTGTTCTTCTGTGATCCCATCTGGAGGCCTTTTCCGGCACTCTGCCGGAGGGGGGATCGATCACAGAGGGCTTCTACATCAACCTTGCTGCCCTTCCGATGATGTGTGAGTAGTTTACCATAGACCTATGGGTCCATAGCTAGTAGCTAGATGGCTTCTTCTCTCTCTTTGATCTCCAATACCATGTTCTCTTCGATCTTCTTGGAGTTCTATCCGATGTAATCTTCTTTTGCGGTGCGTTTGTTGGGATTCGATGAATTGTGGGTTTGTGATCAGATTATTCATGAGAAATATTTGAGTCTTTTCTGAACTTATTTATGCATGATTGTTATAGCTTTGTATTTCTCTCTGATCTATCCGTTTGCTTTGGCCCACTAGATTGGTTTATCTTGCAATGGGAGAGGTGCTTTGTAATGGGTTGAATCTTGCAATGCTCTATACCAGTGACAAAGTAGGGGACAAGACACGTATTTGTATTGCTTCCATTAAGGATAAAACGATGGGGTTTATTCACATTGCTTGAGTTTACTTTGTCAACATCATGTCATCTTGCTTAAGGTGTTACTCTGTTTTCATAACTTAATACCCTAGATGCATGCTGGATAGCGGTCGATGGGTGGAGTAATGGTAGTAGATGCAGGCAGGAGTTGGTCTACTTGTCTCGGAACTGATGCCTTATATATGATCATTGCCATGAATCTGTCATAACTATGTGCTTTTCTATCAATTGCCCAACAGTAATTTGTTTACCCACCGTATGCTATGTGTTCGAGAGAGAAGCCTCTAGTGAAAACTATGGCCCTCGGGTCATTTATCTATCATATATAAAATCCAAAAATACCTTGCTGCAATTTTATTTCCTTTATTTTGTTTTGCAATTTATTTATCTATCTATCACTATCAGAATTAATCCTTGCAAGTAACCGCCAAGGGGATTGACAACCCCCTAGTTCGCGTTGGGTGCAAGTATTTGCTTTTGTGTGTGTAGGTGCTGCTAACGAGGTTCTGTGTCGTTCTCCTACTAGATTGAGAACCTTGGTTCTTAACTGAGGGATATACTTATCTCTACTGTACTGCATCATCCTCTCCTCTTCGAGGAAATCCCAACGCAGCTCACAAGTAGCATTGTCCCGCCTCGAGCGGTACTACCGCTCCCCTGGAGCGGTACTACCGCTGCAAGGTGGCGGTACTACCGCTTTGAGCTGTCAACTTCAACTTTCCTCAAATCCAACTTCAATTCTTTTTGCTTTCTCCTTTTGTCTTATGCAATACTTTACACCTGCTTTTCCCTCGTTATGTGTTGTGGGTTCCAGGTGGTAGTAGTTCCGCGCACCAGGCTCGCCGCAAGAATCCAGACCGTCAAGGTGGCTCCAAGCGTTTTCGCACCTCAAATGAGGCAGGTGCCGGTTCAGTGGTCCACCCAAGCAAAGTGTCAAGCAAATTGCCAGCAAGCAAAAGGAGAAGGCCAAGTCCATGAATGAAGTGCCTTCCAAGGAGTTCTATGCTCTTCGCCGTCGCAATCCGTACCGCAATGCGCAAGACCCCTCTCTCATCAACCGTCCTTTCTGGACCAAGCAACAAATGTCTATCTATCATGATGTGCTCAAGGGCAAGAAGAATCTGTTTGTGGATGTCAGGTCTGTTGATCTTAGTCACTTGGAGAAGGATCCTAGATACTTTGGAGAAGCTCTGGCACTCTGCTTAGTTTGACATTCTCAGGATCATCTCTTTCAACAAAGACTTCGATGCAGAGATCGTGGCCCAATTCTATGCCACGGTTCACTTTGGCACTGATGATGCTAGGACCCTCACCTGGATGACCAATGGAAGAGTTCTGAAAGCAACGTGGAAGGATTTCATGGAGAGTTTGAGCTACAATGATGAGGGGCTCGAGAACCCCCTCGGGTTGTGCCCTCACAAGGAGCAAGTGGCCACGCACAAGTCCAAGCTCTATCGTCACAACAAGGAAAAGATTTCTCCAACCACCGGCAAGAAGTCATATGAGTTGTGCCCATTCTTGGACATTATGCATCGCATCTTCAGGAACACGCTTTTCCCTCGCATTGGGAATTTGGATCAGGTTCACTCCTACTTCTGGACATGCTGCTCTTGTGCCAGAAGGAGAAGAACACGCAGCAGGTGTTGGATGTTTCTCACGTCATGTGGTCTGAACTTCACTCAGCTGTGTTTGAGCGCAAGTGTCCGATTTATGTCCCTTATCTGATGAAGCTCATTGAGGAGACATGGGCTTCTACTTTTTCGGAGGAGATGTTCGTGACTGGTGATCTTGTTTCGCATGAGGTTATCAAACTGAGGCAGAAGGAGAACTGGGGTACTCCTACAGCTCCTGAGGTTGAGGCCCATGCCTCTGAGTCTGAGGGAGGTGATGAGCCAGAGTATGAGCCTTCTGCAGAGGTGCCATCTTGGGCTTCTAAGCTCAAGAAGAAGATGAAGAAACTTTTCTGTCTCCAGGCGCAAGGTCAGTACAAGGCTCGCGTGGCAGAGAAGAAGGCTCACAGTCGTGACAAGGCTATCATGAGGCACATTGGCCTGGAGGTCCACAGTGGTTCTGATGACAAGATCACAGATGAGGAGGAGTGTACCTCGAAGCATTGCAAGTGGACGAACTCAGATGATGATCAACCCACTGCTGCAGATGAGGAGTCCGAGGAAGAGGAGCATGAGGAGTGGTGATGACGTTATGGAGTGATGCTACCACCTTGGATCATGTAGTGCTCTTTGCCCTTTTGGTGTCTCGATGCCAAAGGGGGAGAGAGCTTTAGGGATTTGAAGAGTCATGAGTGCGTCATATTTGCCTTTGCTTTCTTCGCTCGTGAACTCTTTTATCGTTTGCTTTGGTTTGTGTTTGTGAGACCTGGAGACCGTAGTCATATGGTGTGAGAAATATGCTATCCTACTACCTATCTATTTATGTCTAAGCACTTTGTTCGTGTGTGAGATTATGTCTATCTTGTGCCCTTCCTTTATGCTCACATGCTATCTCTTGCATCCATGCTTATCTCTCATATTATGTTGTTGCAAGTGTTGCCTTGTCTATAAAATATAGGGGGAGTGTTGATCCTAGTGTGTGTGCTTTGAATTCCAAAAGCATACCTAAATAGTGCACACATCTAGGGGGAGCCCGTCTATATTTTGTAGATGTTGGGTTTGCTTATTATCTCGTTATATCCCTTGTGCAAATCCCGTGTTGTCATCAGTCCACCAAAAGGGGGAGATTGTTAGGGCATATTTCTCCCTTAGTGGTTTTGGTGATTGATGACAATGCATTTGCGGACTAATCATGTGCATTGAGCATTTCAGATAATCTATCATATGGCACAAGACGATTCATGCCCCTCAGAGTTTCAAAGTCAAGACAGTTATTTTTCCTGCGTTTCTTTTTCGATGGATTTGACTCATAGGAAAACCGTACTATTAAGAGGGGGTCCGCTTCGGAAAGGTTTGGGTGGAATCATCACGTACACATCTCTCATTTGCACCCACTTTCCCTTCCCGCTTCGTTGGAGTCCCAGCTGTTTTCTGAGAGTCTGTACTAAACCTACCCAGCGGTAGTACCGCTCTGGGCAGCAGTAGTACCGCTTGCTAGCGGTACTTCCGCTGTTCCAGTACTGCGTGTACTACCGTCTATTTTGGGGGTTCTGTTGCCGATGCGTGGTCAGCAGAAGTAGAGCGGCAGTAGGGAGGTAGTACCGCTCGCTGTACTGCCATCTCCACCACTGCTCGACTACCGCTGCTCTCGCAGTAGCTCAGAACGCTAAGCGGCAGTAGAGCGGTAGTACCGCTTACTTGCTAGCGGCACTACCGCCCGATCACTACCGCTATTGCTACCGCTTATTTTAGAGCTTCTGTACTCACTTTCCTCATCGTGGTAATAGGGCAGCAGTGAGGCAGCGGTAGTACTGCTGCTACGGTACTGCCGCCGCTCTGTGCCCTACCACAGCTAGTTCCTACATAGTGCAACTCCAGCGGTAGTACCGCTGGGACGAACGGTAGTACCGCTCCGGTGGCACTACCGCCTCGGGGCTCTTCGCCATTGCACTGTAATCCTAGAACTACCGTCTGGGCGGTAGTACCGCTCCCTGGAGCGGTAGTACCGCTTGTGTGCGGGCTGTGGACAGATAACGGTTGAATTTGTCCCCACTATAAATAGGGGGTCTTCTTCCCCAAGAAGACTTGCCTCTTTTCCCCCCAAGCTCCATTGTTGCTCAAAGCTCCATTTTCGCCCGATCTCTCTCCCTAGCCAACAACTCTTGTTGATTTTCTAGGGTTTGGTTGAGAGGGCCCCGAAATACACTTCCACCAAGAGATATTCGATTCCCCCCCCCACTAATCCCTTGCGGATCTTGTTACTCTTGGGTGTTTGAGCACCCTAGACGGAAGAGGTCACCTCGGAGCCACATTCCATTGTGGTGAAGCTTCGTGCTGGTGTTGGGAGCCTCCAATTAAGTTGTGGAGAGAGCCCCAACCTCGTTTGTAAAGGTCTGGTTGCCGCCTTCAAGGGAGCCACTAGTGGAATCACGGCATCTTGCATTGTGCGAGGGCGTGAGGAGAATACAGTGGCCCTAGTGGCTTCTTGGGGAGCATTGGGCCTCCACACCGCTCCAACGGAGATGTACTTCCCCCTAAAGGGAAGGAACTTCGGTAACACATCCTCGTCTCCACCGGCTCCACTTGTGGTTACTTCTTACCTTTACATTGTGCAAGCCATTGTTGTGTTATATCATTTGCTTGCTTGCTTGTGTTGTTGTTGTTGTTGTTGTTAGCATCATATAGGTTGCTCACCTAGTTGCATATCTAGACAACCTATTTGTTGCTAAACCTAATTTGTTAAGAAAAGCTAAAAATTGGTAGTTGCCTATTCAACCCCCCCCCCCCCCTTATAGTCAACCATATCGATCCTTTCACACTCATTGTATCTGAAGCTTTCGGGAAGGGCAACAATCAGAGCGTTCCCGGAGGTGAAAACAAGGCTTTCGAAAATAACACCGATCGTACCGCTCCCGAAGGAGATCAAGCTCTCGGCAAGCACACAGATCTGTGTATTTCTGGGAAGGATAACAACTCGTTAACGGGAAAGAAGTAGAAGCTGGCAGCTGGCGCTCTCACTAAGAAGGTCATGGCAAGGGCGGACGGGTCCGGTGCCTTCACTATTGGCACCACCCTCTCCAACAAATGGGAAAGCGCGCTCGTTGCCTTCCTGCGGGAAAACGTCGATGTGTTTGCTTGGTGACCATCGGATATTCCCTGTATTCCCTGCGAGGTAATCGAGCACCACCTAGCTGTATCCCCTGATGCCAGACCTTACAACTAGAAAGTGAGAAAGCAAGCCCCAGATCGCCAGTAGTTCATCATTGACGAGGTTGAGAAGCTGAAGAAGGCCGGGTTCATCAGAGAGGTGTTGCACCCTACATGGATAGCCAATCCCATGGTCGTTCCAAAGGCTAATGAAAACTTTAGGCAATGCATTGATTTCACAGATTTAAACAAGAGCTTGCCCCAAGGATCCATTCCCGCTCCCGAGGATCAACCAAATCGTGGATTCCATCGCCGGGTGCGACCTACTCTTGATGCTTATTCAGGATACCATCAGATACTGATGGCTCGAGAATACGAAGAGAAGACATCCTTCATTGCTCCATGTGGCGCGTAATGTTATGTACGGATGCCTTTTGGACTAAAGAACGCCGGTTCCACCTTTCAGAGGGTTGTACAGCTCGGGTTTGGACCACAATTGCATCACAACGTCGAAGCCTACATGGATGATATTGTCGTCAAAACTCGGCACAAGTCCACTCTCATTCAAGACCTGGAGGAAACCTTTTCCAATCTACACAAGATGAAACTAAAGCTCAATCTGGAGAAGTGCATCTTTGGCGTACCCTCTGGGAAACTCCTTGGATTCTTCATAAACCATCGTGGGATTGAAGCCAATCCAGACAAGATTGAAGCCATCGAGCAGATTTAGGCACCAAAGCGCGTGAAGGATATCCAGAAACTGAATGGATGTGCGGCCACGCTCAGAAGATTCATCTCGAAGCTTGCCGAAAGGGCCTTGCCTTTCTTCAAGGTTTTGAAGAAGGCGGGACCTCTGGAATGGACGCCTGAAGCAGAGTCACCCCTCTAGGAGCTCAAGAAGTACCTTTCTTCTCCTCCGATACTGGTGGCCCCGATGCCCAACGAGAAGCTATTCTTGTACATTGTCGCCACCAACCATGTGGTGATCTCGGCCCTAGTTGTGGAATGAGAAGAAGAAGGCACTCCAACTAAAGAACCTGGTTCTGACAAACTGGAGTCATCAACATCAGCTGAGCCGGGGCAATGCCGTTCCCCCAAGAAGATATCCGTGCAGCACCCAGTGTACTTTGTCAGCTCATTACTACAAGGAGATGCTACAAGGTACCCAGTCACCCAGAAAATCCTTTTGGGCGTCGTGGTTGCTCCCGGAAGCTCAGGCATTACTTCCAAGCTCACCCGATCGTTGTGGTTACCTCCTTCCCATTGGGACATATCCTCCACAGCAGGACGGTGAGAGGTCACATTGCTGAATGGTCTCTAGAGATATCAGAATTCGACATCAAGTACGAAAGTACCCACGTCATCAAGAGCAGAGTGTTGCCGGAATTCGTCGCTCAATGGACAGCAACACCCGAAGATCCTGAGCCCACTTCCCTACCCAGGAAGGAAGATATGGACGATTGGATAATGTACTTTGATGGTTCGTTCTCTCTCGAAGGGGCGGGAGCTGGCGTCGTACTAGTCTCCCCAACCAATGAACACCTCAAATATGTTACTGATACGTCTCCATCGTATCTCTAATTTTTTATTGTTTCATGCCATTATCCTACAATTTTCACATACTTTTGGCAACATTTTATATTATTTTTGGGACTAACATATTGATCCAGTGCCCAGTGCCAGTTCCTATTTATTGCATGTTTTTTGTTTCGCAGAAAATCCATATCAAACGAAGTCCAAACATGATGAAAATTTACGGAGATTTATTTTGGAATATATGTGATTTTTGGGAAAAATAATCAATGCGAGACGATGCCCGAGGGGGCCACAAGCTCAAGGGACGTGCCCCCCTACCCAGGGCACGCCTGGCAGGCTTGTGGTGCCCCTGTAAGGCGGTTGGGGCCCTTCTTCTGATGCAAGAAAGATAATATCCGGAATAAAATCCCCTCAAAATTTCAGCCCAATCGGAGTTACGGATCTCCGGTAATATAAGAAACGGTTTTCGGCCAGAAAAGAGGAGCGCGAAACAGAAGAGAACAGAGAGAGAGATCCAATCTCGGAGGGGCTCCTCCCCTCCGGGAGCCATGGCGGCCATGGACCAGAGGGGAAACTCTCCTCCCATCTAGGGGGGAGGCCTAGGAAGAAGAAGAAGGAGGGGGGCTCTCTCCCCCTCTCTCCCGGTGGCGCCGGAATGCCGCCGGGGCAATCATCGTGACGGCGATCTACACCAACAACTTCGCCGCCGTCAACACTAACTCTCTCCCCCTCTATGCAGCGGTGTAACACCTCTTATCCCTGCTATAATTTCTACTTAAACATGGTGCTTAATGCTATATATTATTATCCAATGATATGTGGCAATCCTATGATGTTTGAGTAGATTCGTTTTGTCCTATGGGTTGATTGATGATCGTGATTGGTTTGAGTTGTATGTTTTATTTTGGTGTTGTCCTATGGTGCCCTTCGTGTTGTGACGCCCCGACCTAATCATGCACTAATCATACACGCAAATGCACATGATCAAGCCTGAGGACTCACTTGAAGATATCACAACACAACTCTAAACACAAATAAAAGTCATACAAGCTTTATATTACAAGCCAGGGGCCTCGAGGGCTCGAATACATAAGCTTGAGTCATACAAGCATCAGCGGAAGCATCAGATATCTGAGTACAGACATAAAGTTAAATAGATAAGCCTTAAGAAGGCGGGGCAAAACAACGACACTGTATCAAAAGGCGCAGGCCTCCTGCCTAGGTGCCTCCTATCTACTCCTTGTCATCGGCGGTCTCCACGTAGTAGTACTCTCCACCGGGGGGGTAGTAGTAGTCGTCGACAGGGGCAGCTGGCTCCGGGGCTCCGTCGTCTGGTCGCAGCAATCGGGTATGGGGAAAAAGGGAAGCAAAGCAACCGTGAGTACTCTTCCAAAGTACTCGCAAGACTTACATCAGATCTATTCTAAATATGCATCGGTATCAAAGAAGGCTGTATCAGTGGACTGGACTGCAGCAATGCCAGAATAGAGAGAAAGGCCTAGCCTATCGAAGACTAGCATCTTCAGCGGTCTTGCAGCATTAGAAGAGTGCAGATTAGTACATAAATAAAGTAGTAGCAGCAAGTAGTAACAACGCCCAGAGATCCTTCCTCTAGTCCCTGCGAGAAAGCGATCCCGGAGCCTCATATCCATTAGCATCACAAGTTCCAGTTCTAGTTGTAGAAGATCGGGATATTTTCCGAGCGTCCTGTTACCGTGGACACGGCTATTCGAATAGATATACTTCCCTACAGGGGTGCACCAACTTACCCAACACGCTCGATTAACTCTGGCCAGACACACTTACTCGATCCATGCCCGGCCTCGGCTGATCGACACGTCGTAGCCCTACCTAGGTTCAACAGAGAGTCTAGCACGCCGGTCTACAACCTAAGTGCGCAGGGGTCTTGGGCCCATCGCCCTTTGCACTCCTGCGCGTTGCGTGGGCGGCCGGGAGCAGACCTAGCCCCCTTAATACAAGCGCGGGCGTTCCCAGTCCAACCCGGCGCGAGCCGCTCAATCGCTGACATCTGAAGAACTTTGGCTGATACATACGACGCCGAGTGCCCATACTATTCCTGCATGGTGGTTAGTGCGAAAAGGCCAGAGGCCTACTCAGATCACATATCCAAACCCATTAGTGTGTTGGGAGCTCGCAGAAACGAGCAGAGATCCACGATCATGTGACCCCGTCGCCCCGTCTCGTGGACTTACGGCAAGGGCTAGGAATGCCCGGCCGTGCCACGTAATTATCTCGCGGGTACCCTCACGGTCAACCCGACTCCACATCACTCGCGGGTACCCCTCGGGGCCGACCCGACTTTATCAAGAATCTATAGTAAAGTCAAAGTAACCGTGTGTCCAAAACACCAAGGAGGAATCCGAGGAATCACCCTCGTTGGATTCTCACGCGATGTATCCGTCAAGGTGAATCCGGAGGAATCACCCTCGATGGGTTCACACTCGAAGGGTTGCACGACAGATGCTTCATCGGAGGTGGTGAAAGAGGAATCACCCTCGGTAACCCACAACCGACTAGCTAAGCTACAGAGGCAACATCAGGAGTGAGATAAGAGGTATCACCCTCGGCACTCGATGGTAACTCTGCAGAGTTGTGCAACTTAGGGGGTGTGCGTTGATGTGCGGGTCTCAGCCCATCGATCACCTTGATCGGGGCACCAGTATCAAAGCGGGGCAACTAGGACAAGTATGAGGGGCCACAGATGGTTCACTGCCAACATATACTAAGCATTTAGGACAGCAGGTAAGGTATCAATGGCAGTTTACAAAAACAGGCTATGCATCAAAATAGGTAATACCGGGACAGCAGTTGTAGCAATTCTAATGCAAGCAAGAGGGATAAACAATAGGTGATATAGGCATGTTCAAGGGGGTTTGCTTGCCTGGAAGCTCTGCGGCAAAGGAGGGGTCGTCAACGGTGTAGTCGGACTCCGGAGCTGCGTCGGTCTCGGGGTCTACCGGATAAGAAGAGGGGGAAGAAACAATAAATAAAAGCAAACAAATGCAACACAATGCATGGCATGGCAAAAAGCAGTGCTGGTGGTAACCTAATGCAAGGCTACACGTTGCAGACGTAGCGGAAAAATATCTGGGATATTTTCCCGGCGTTTAGGCGGTTATCGGTATACTGAACCGGAGGGGAAGGTTCCATGTTTAGATAGTTAGGAGTGATGGTCAAGCATTTTGACCACATATTCGGATTCGTCTCGTTTTTCTGATCAACTTTCATGTTGAAAACTTTTCGATCCAAGCTACGGTTGAATTACTACGAATTTTCAAAAATTTAAACCTTTTTCTGAAATTCTGGAAATTAAATCTAATTCGAAATTAACAGAAAAGGAATTACTACGTCAGCATGATGTCAGCATGACATCAGCAAGTCAACCCCAGCTGTTCCAGGTCAAACCTGACAGCTGGGTCCCACATGTCATTGACTCAGTACTAAACAGAGATTAAATTAAACTATCAGAGGTTAATTAGGGAGGTGTGGCCCCACTGTCAGTGTCTAATTAAGTTAATAAATTAATTTTAATTATAAAAACGTTAATTAACTGGTGGGGCCCGCCTGTCAGCGGCACTGTGCTGCCACGTCAGCAGGGTTGACCGGTCAACGCGGTCAACCGAGCCGCGGGACCCACTGGTCAGTGGCCCAGTGGTGGCCCCAAGCCAGCCACATCAGCGGCGGCCGGCGTTTAGCCGCCGGCGACCACAAAACGCGGTGGCGCGTTCGGTACCTCGCCGGAAATCGCGTTCCGGCGATCATTTGGCTTGAGCCTTGGCGCGTTCGATCGAGGAGACCGAGCCGCATCCAACCGCGGTGGTGGCGCGGGCTGGCGTGGCCGGAATCGAGCGCGACGACGACGGCAAGAGGTGGTGCTCTCGGGTGCTTCACGGGAATGGCAAAACAACGCGCGCGCGAGCAGTTTAGCGGGCCAGGCCGCACCTCTGGAGTGCCCCGAGCACAACGACGTGCTCGGACGGCCATGACAATGACGACAACGACAATGGCGGCCAGCACGGCGGAGCTGAGCTCGACCAAGAATGGCGGCAGCGCTAGGCACAGCAAATCGAGGGGGAGGCAGAGGGGAAAGAGGCAAGGCTCACCGAGGAGCACACGAGGGCTCGTTGGGGGGCTTAGTAGCAGCCGGGGTCGCCGGAGTTCGTCGGAGAAGAAGTCGCGGCCGAGGAAGAAGACAAGCTCGATCCGCTCGAGGCAGAGCTCCCCAGCTCCCGTTCCACGGTGTAGGCGATGTAGTGGTGGACGGCGATCCTCCCAGATATGTTTGCCGGGCACGGGGACACCGGTGGCCGCGGGATCTCGGCAGCATGGCGACGGCGATGTACTGGAGAGAATGGCGGAGGGCGTCCAGGGGGGAGGGATGGCCTCGGCTTTATCCTCTCTGAGGGCCTGCGACGACAGGTGGCGGCCAGCGGCCCGAGGAGCGCGCGGCGGCCATGGCGCGGCCGACAGCGAGGCGGGAGGTGAGAGAAAGAGGGAGTGGGCTGGGCCGAGTGCACTGTGCACTTAGGCCCAGTCGGTTTAGGCCTTTTTGTTTTTCTTTTCTATTTTTCTTTTACAGAAAGGAATTGAAAAATATTTGAGCTGCCAAATGCATTTAGTAAAATGTGAAACTAGTCCACAAAAATACATTGCATTATTCTACACTGCCACAATAAGTTTGGGCAATTTTTGAATCCATTTGAATATTTCATAATTGAAATGGCATTTGAATTGTTATTTTTGCACTGTAATAATTGCCCGAGTCCACATTTAGCTTGATGGTGATGTTGTTTTCCTGAACAATTATTTGTTTTGGAATTTTTGCTAAATGATGAACTATTTTCCAGCAATTTTTGAGCAACTTCAAATTTCACTTATGATTTGAATTGAATTCAAAGATGGAATTTGAAATGAGATATGAATCCACTTTGATCAAGCATTGCAAATCAACTTAACTTAGCATAATCATCAGGGATCACTGTTGCTCATTACAGAGGGGTGTTACACGTGTCGCGCAAGCGTGTGGGATTACCGATGTAGGGTGTTGCAATACGTTCATGATTCGCTTATGGTGGGTTGCGTGAGTGACTGAAACACAAACCCGAGTAAGGGGGTTGTTGCGTATGGGAGTAAAGAGGACTTGTTACTTAATGCTATGGTTGGGTTTTACCTTAATGATCTTTGGTAGTTGCGGATGCTTGCTAGAGTTCCAATCATAAGTGCATATGATCCAAGTACGGAAAGTGTGTTAGCTCATGCCTCTCCCTCATATAAAATTGCAATAATGATTACCGGTCTAGTTATCGATTGCCTAGGGACAAATCATTCTCTTGTGTTACAAAAGCTTTCTACTAAACAATTAATTTTTATTATCTTGCAAATTACTCCTAGTTTTATTCTTGCAAAGTAGTTCTAGCATTACACCTACAAAGTACTTCTAGTTTCATACTTGTTCTAGGTAAAGCAAACGTTAAGTATGCGTAGAGTTGTATCAGTGGTTGATAGAACTTGAAGGGAATATTAATTCTACCTTTAGCTCCTCGTTGGGTTCAACACTCTTATTTACCGAGAAAGGCTACAACTGATCCCCTATACTTGTGGGTTATCAAGACCTTTTTCTGGCGCCGTTGCCAGGGAGCAATAGCGTGGGGTTGATATTCTCGTGTGTGCTTGTTTTCTTTATCACTAAGTAGTTTTTATTTTGTGCTCTTGTTTTCGATCTTTAGTTATGGGTAGGAAACGTAAAATACCAAAAAAATTAGTTGTACTTGCTAACCCAATGGTTGAAGAACCACCCAAAATCTTTCATACTGCTGAAGCTTTCTACTTGGATCATCTTCGATCCCTTTGTGCTCGTGCTGAAAACCCAACTAGCTTAGTTGAGGGAAAATCATTAGATGATCATGTTTGTTTTGTGCGACACCGCTTGTCTCAAAAAGGGAAACTTTTAAGGCATCAAATTAATTATTTGCAATGCTATGCTTGGAATTTATGCGAAATATATGGATTTACTTGTTGTTCTAAAGACCCTAAAAAACACCTTCAATACCAATGTGAGTTTAAGGATAATGGAATCTTATCTTATTATGCCAAGTGTGTTTATAGTTACTATGATATTGAACAAATAGAAGAATTTGTTGCTTTTAAGGGTGCATATGAAATTGCTTCTTTGATTGAAAAGTGTGATGCTACTCTTTACAAATCTGAAATTTTTGCCATACTTAAATATTGCTATGAAAACTATGCTTCTAATGCTTATGTTAAAGAATATATTGAGGGCACTTCCGCTGTCCAAGAAGAGACTAATGTTTTGCAGGAATCTATGGAAGAAAAAATTGACGAAACTGTTAACTCATTAGATGAAAAAGATGAGGAGGAGAGCGAAGAACAAAAGGAAGAAGAGCGGATTGATTACCCGTGCCCACCTTCTGATGAGAGTAACTATTTAACTCATACATTGTTTAATTTCCCTTCGTGCTTACCTAAGGATGAATGCTATGATCCCTTTGATTCGTTTGAAATACCCCTTTTTGATGAACTTGATGCTTGCTATGCTTGTGCCCATGATGCCAATATGAATGATGCTTATGGAGATGAACTTGCTATAGTTCCTTATGTTAAACATGAAATTGTTGCTTTTGCACCCACACATGATATTCCTATTATCTTTTTGAATTCTCCCAACTACACTATATCGGAGAAGTTTGCGCTTATTAAGGATTACATTGATGGGTTGCGTTTTACCATTGCACATGATGATTTTGATGGATACAATATGCATGTGCTTGTTGCTCCTACTTGCAATTATTATGAGAGAGGAACTACATCTCCACCTCTCTATGTTTCCAATGCAATAAAATTGCAAGAAACTGTTTATGCTATGTATCGGCCTTTATTATGTGTGCATGAATTGTTCTTTTATGACATGCCAATTCATAGGAAGAGAGTTAAACTTCGTCATTGCATGATATATGTTGCTTTGTGCTCATTACTAAATTACAAATCATTATTAATTAAAAGTGGCTTTGATATACCTTAGGATCCGGGTGGATCGATAGCATGAGCACGTTATGCCTAGCTTAATGGCTTTAAAGAAAGCACTGCCTGGGAGACAACCCGGAAGTTTTAGAGAGTCATTTTATTCTATTGAGTGCTTTTAAAAAGTTTAAAAACAAAAAAAATATAGAGGGGAACCTAAAACTTTTCAAAAAGAAAAGTGAAAGTGAGAAAGACGAACACCGTTGAAGTGGGGGACGTCCTTGAACTTTGTTCATGCCCATGGAAACTTTGTGAATCTTGAATTACAGAAACTTTTCAACAAAAATAATTATCCCCTTGTACAAATCCATTGTATTATAAAAATAATGTGCCAAGATTTACTTTTAGGTTGTTTAAATTGCTTGTTTGGTGTGTGCTGTGCAAAAACAGAAACTTTTGCTGTAGTGTTTGAATTTCTATATTTTACTGGAACATGCAAAAATTCTGAAATTTTTACACAGTACTTCTATGAATTTTTTTTATTTTTTCCTATTTTTTCAGAATTTTTTGAGTTACATAAGTATATGTTTCATCTACATCTTTACAGGTTGTCCTGTTTTCACAGATTGCTGTTATAATTTCTTTATTTGCGTATGTTTGAAATCTAGTTGAGCCCCATTGATTTGGGAGCCGTAGAATTGTGATAGAATACAGTGGGTAATGTTTGATTATAATTATACAATAATGTTACAGCAGGACATGATGGGATTTGATGTTATATGTACTAACCCCTCTAATAAAAAGCTCGGTTAAGTTTTGTGTGGATGAAGTGTTTGAAGATCGAGGAGGTATCGATATGAGGAGAATAAGGAGAGACAAGAGCTCAAGCTTGGGGATGCCCAAGGCACCCCAAGTAAATATTCAAGGAGACTCAAGCGTCTAAGCTTGGGGATGCCCCGGAAGGCATCCCATCTTTCTTCAACAATTATCGGTATGTTTCGGTTTTTGTTTCGTTCACATGATATGCGTAAATTCTTGGAGCGTCGTGTGCATTTTCTTTTTCTTTTAATAATGCACCATGCTGGTATGATATAGTCCTTGGTTTATTTATAGAATGCTCTTTGCACTTCACTTATATCTTTTGAGTATGGCTTTATAGAATGCTTCATGTGCTTCACTTATATCATTTGAAGTTTGGATGCCTGTTTCTCTACATATAGAAAACCGTTATTTGTAGAATGCTCTTTTGCTTCACTTATATTTATTAGAGTGTGGTCTTTTGTAGAAAGAATTAAACTCTCATGCTTCACTTATATCTATTTAGAGAGTCAACAGGAATTGGTCATTCACATGGTTAGTCATAAAATCCAACATAAAACTTGTAGATCACAGAATATGATAAGTTTGATTCCTTGCAATAGTTTTGCGATATTGAGATGGTAATATGTGGGAGGTGCTAGTAGATAATTGTGGTTTAGTAAGAATATTTGTGTTAAGGTTTGTGATTCCCAAAGCATGCACGTATGGTCTGTCGTTATGCTAAGAAGTTGGAGCATGATTTATTATTGATTGTCTACCTTATGAGTGGCGGTCAGGGACGAGCGATGGTCTTTTCCTACCAATCTATCCCCCTAGGGGCATGCGTAGTAGTAATTTACTTCGAGGGCTAATAAACTTTCGCAATAAGTATGTGAGTTCTTTATGACTAATGTGAGTCCATGGATTATACGCACTCTCACCTTTCCGCAATTTGCTAGCCTCTTCGGTACCGTGCATTGCCCTTTCTCACCTCGAGAGTCGGTGCAAACTTCGCCGGTGCATCCAAACCCCATGATATGATACGCTCTATCAAACATAAGCCTCGTTATATCTTCCTCAAAACAGCCACCATACATACCTATCATGGCATTTCCATAGCCATTCCGAGATATATTGCCATGCAACTTCCATCATCATATACATGACTTGAGCATTCATTGTCATATTGCTTTGCATGATCGTAAGATAGCTAGCATGATATTTTCATGGCTTGTCCATTTTTTCATATCTTTGCTACGCTAGATCATTGCACATCCTGGTACACTGCCAGAGGCATTCATATAGAGTCATATTTGTTCTAGTATCGAGTTGTAATGTTGAGTTGTAAGTAAATAGAAGTGTGATGATCATCATTATTAGAGCATTGTCCTAGTGAGGAAAAAAAAAAGGGGAGGCCAAAAAGAGCCCACCAAAGAAAAGAAAAAAAAGAAGAAAAAAAGAGAAAACAAAAAAAGGAGAGAAAAAGAGAGAAGGGGCAATGTTACTATCCTTTTCCACACTTGTGCTTCAAAGTAGCATCGTGTTTTTCATATAGAGAGTCTCCTATGTTGTCACTTTCATATACTAGTGGGAATTTTTCATTATAGAACTTGGCTTGTATATTCCGATGATGGGCTTCCTCAAATGCCCGAGGTCTTCATGAGCAAGCAAGTTGGATGCACACCCACTTAGTTTTCAGTTTGAGCTTTCATACACTTATAGCTCTTAGTGCATCCGTTGCATGGCAATCCCTACTCCTCGCATTGACATCAATTGATGGGCATCTCCATAGCCCGTTGATTAGCCACGTCGATGTGAGACTATCTTCCTTTTTTGGCTTCCCCTTATTAATCTCTACCATTATATTCTATTCCACCCATAGTGCTATATCCATGGCTTGCGCTCATGTATTGCCTGGGGGTTGAAAAAGCTGAAGCGCGTTAAAAAGTATGAACCAATTGCTCGGCTTGTCATCGGGGTAGTGCATGATAAATACTTTATGTTAAGAAGATGGAGCATGACAGGATTATATGATTTTGTAGGGATAACTTTCTTTAGCATTTTTATTTTGAAAGGCATGATTGTTTGTTGGTATGCCTGAGTAGAACATCAGAAGCCTGCTGGAATTTTGCAACCACTTCCTATTCCTAAATAGAAATGGGATAAGGTTCAAATGGATCTTATCACCGGCCTTCCCAGGTCACAAAAGGGTCATGATGCTATTCTTGTCGTCATCGATCAACTCTCCAAAGTTGCACATTTTCTGCCAGTCAAGGAGACGATCACTGCTAGTCAGTTAGTAGACTTGTATATCTCCAGGATTATGACACTCCACGGTATTCCGAAGGAGATCAGTTCAGATCGTGGCAGCCTCTTCACCTCAAAGTTTTGGGATAGCTTCCAACATGCTATGGGAACTCATATAACCTGGAGCTCAGCTTATCACCCCCAGTCCCAAGGCCAAGTTGAATAAGTCAATCAAGTGCTTGAAGATATGTTGCGTGCTTGTGTCATTTCATTTGGCAAGAAGTGGGAAGAATCTCTCCTGTATGCTGAATTCTCATACAACAACAGCTATCAAGCTAGCTTGAAGACGGGCCCCTTCGAGGTATTATATGGACGTAAGTGTCGAGCCCCTCTGAATTGGTCAGAAATTGGGGAACGGCCGCTCATTAATCCGGATATTATCCAACAAGCTGAAGAGCAAGTCCGTATTGTCTGGGAAAATCTCAAAGCGGCTCAGTCTCGCCAGAAGAGCAATTATGATCGTAAACACTGGGGATCGATCTATCAACCTGCTGAGCAAGCTTATTTGCGTGTCACTCCTATGAAGGGCACTCACCATTTTGGAATCAAGGGCAAGTTAGCTCCCCGCTACATCGGTCCTTTCCCCATTCTCGCAAGGCGTGGGCAGGTGGCATATAAATTGGAGTTGCCCCCGCAGTTCTCTCACCTCCACGATGTCTTCCATGTGTTGCAACTCCGCCGTTGCTTCAAGGATCCACACCGTTCCGGATCTCCCTCTACCGGCGCTGCCGGTGGCACGCGGGAGCTCCCTCCCACTCTCGTGGAAGCCCCATGCTCCGTGCTGGCTGACACCCCATACTCTGCGCTGGCGGAAAGCCCCATGCTCCGCGCTAGTGGACGCCCCATGCTCCGCGCTGGCGGCCTACATACTTGAGGGGACTACGGCCGTCACATCCTCAAGCTGACCCGTGTCGAACACGGCAGCACATACCTTTCCTGTTGTGAAATGAGTTTATTTCATGCATCAGTAAAGCCTACTTCCTAATAACCGCTGTCCTTGCAGCTAAGTTTGCCTCGGGAAGCGCACGCGAGCGGGGGCTAGGCACGGTGCCTGTGCTCAGGTCAGTCCCAGCAGCACTGCAAAACCCAAGTGACTGAGCTCTGGCTCGCGGGCCCGCTCCCACGCACGTCACCTCACCAGGTCCTTGGTGCTCTTGCCTCCTCGCGTAACACCCACAGGTGGCCTCGCGAGCGCGCCCCGCTACATTTTTTGCAAAAATTTGGCAATTTCCCTGGTGCAGGGCCTCAGGAGCCCCCCTCGGGAGGACCCGCGATCGGCGCCCCGCGGGTAGAAGGCTTCGTGAGGGATCGTGCCTTATGTGCGGTGCCCCGCGAAGGGCTCACTCCGAGCCACACATCTCCAAAAGAGCTAAGTCTAAGCGCCTCTCGGGTTTCCCTCCTCTCGTTTTCCCCTCGAGGCACCTGATTTCCTTGGCACGAGCCGCCTGCGCGTCAAGGGGGGGACCTAGGGCATCGTACCTCAGGGGCTCCTACTGTCCTCGAGCCCTACACCTTCTGGCCTTGCTGAGCGCACGCTCCAAGCACACCAGCGACGATCGTAGCTAGCTCGGGGGCTGGGTCCCAGGGACGCAAGGCACAAGGGCAGTGTAAGAAGGAAAGAAGAGCATTGGGAAGAAAGCAAAAAATGCGGGAAACAAAGTACTTAGACATACGGTGCCATACAAGATGTTTTTCCTCCCCCACGGGGCTACATCGATCCAATGCAGGAAAAAGAAAAGAAGAGGGGGGGCAGCCGCAGCGCCATCATCCCCAAGAGTCCGCATCGAGCCCCGCCCGCGCCTAATCGGAGTCTTCGTCTTTGTCCTTGACACGGGGGGAGCTGTCATCGCTCCCGCTTCCATCAAGGGAGGCGGCACTGTCGTCGCCACCTCCCTCGCTGGAGGAGCCGCTGTAGTTGTTGTCCTCGCTCTCTGCGCAGCACTCCAGGCGGCTGCCAGAAACCCCAAAGATCTCCATGAAGAGGGTGGTGGCTCCGTCGTACTTGAAGTGGAGAAGGTGCCCCCGCTTCAGGCCCCTGGCGAGGGCAAAGGACATCCACCCCTACTTCAAGAACATGAAGCCAGAGGGGGTGAACTCCGCCGCCACCCAGGAGGGGCCGTTACAGCAGCCGTCCGCCTGCAGCCACAGGCCCAGGGGCGCGCGCTCCTCCATCGCCCTCGCAAAGGAGTCCGGGAGCTGAAGCCAGGTGCAGGGCGAGCGGTGCATGTCCACGATGAACTCGTGGGCTGCCTCCGCCGAGTGCCTCCCCGCCTGGGGAGGAAGAGCAGCGGAACCGCCACGGCCGCCCCGGCCACGGCCGCCGCGGCCTCCGCGCCCGCGAGCGGCGCCTCTCCCGCGACCGCGAGTCGCGCCCATTCAGCGGGTGCTGGGGCCGGCCTCCGCGCCGGCGGCCGTGGGGCATGTTCGACCCCGCGGAGGAACCCTCGTCGCCGCGGCCAAGCCACGGGCCCGGCCTCTACCCCTCACCGTCGACGGCTTTAGCGTCTCCACCTCCTCTGCCGTCCTCTTCCCTTTCTCGGCACAGAAAGCTACCTCGGGGGAGCCATGGCCGCGGCGGTGACGGGCAGAGAGATTGGCAGAGAGATTGGAAGCTGGGGGGGAATAAGGGGAGCCGAGGAGCTGGCCGCAAGGCAGGCTGGGGACGGAGTGAAGGAGCAATGAAATTCTCATGCCCCGTGCGGGCAGGTTTTATCGCCGAGGCGGCGGTTATCGAGGCGTCGCAGGTAGTGGAGGCGCCGCGCCCGCAAAGGCCGCCACGCTTCGCGCCTGGGCCCGGCGGCTCGATGGGCCCCGCAGCGCTTCGCCCCCAACGGGCGGGACGTGCGCGCCGCGGGCCCGGGGGCTACTATCGGCCCAGTGGGAACCAGGGTACCATGGCCCGTCTGCCTTTGGCCCAGAAGGCGACGCTTGGGCCGGCCCCGGCAAGGTGGCCCTGGCGCCGTTGCCCAGGAGGGAGTCGCCTCGCGGAGAGCTAGCCTCGCGAGGCCCCTCCCCGCCAGGCCAACCCCTGGTGAGGCCGGCAGGCCCCAGATCGCCTCGCGAGGCAACCCCTCGTGAGGCCGCTTCACGGGGCGTGACATGCGGTGCCGGTTGGCCTCTCATGTGGGTGACGTCCCGATGCCAGGGCAAGGACAACAGGGTACAGCTCAGACATGTTTCCATTTTAGTGATAAGGGAGCAGTGGCATCTGCCTCCCCCAAAAGCAAGTCCCAAAGGTTTTCCTATTTGGTGGTAGAAGATCAGGACAGATCAGCGCGCCAGGACGGAGGTCATCGCCAAGCCAACCAGCACATCACAAGGAGCTGCTTTAACAGGCGAAGACTGCCTTTAGTCAGGATAGGCCTGCGCCCCTGTCCCCCTTTCAATTGCCGCTCTGTGGCTACCCTTTCCCGCTCATATTTTCGGGGAAGAGGACCAAGGCACTACAAAAGGGGCAGGGCCGCTTCCATGTAAGAGGATCGACCCATTCTCCCCCGCACCTCTTGTACCTCGAGCACAAGCTCTCCTCCACAGAGAAATCCAACACAAGCAGGAGTAGGGTATTACACCGCACGGTGGCCTGAACCTGGGTAGCTCGTGCGTCCCCTTCGTGCCCGGTGAGAGCCGGCTAGTCCGTCGCGTCCCCGCCGTAGTA
The DNA here is from genome assembly GCA_039707655.1 of Elymus sibiricus. Lineage (NCBI taxonomy): Eukaryota > Viridiplantae > Streptophyta > Magnoliopsida > Poales > Poaceae > Elymus > Elymus sibiricus. The sequence continues at coordinate 113,367,915 of CM077670.1, forward strand.
TTTTCGTAGGCTGCCAAGCAAAGTCCCCCAGAGTTCGAATCCTAACTTCTTGGAGAGGTTCCTTGGATGCAGATGCTAGACTCCGACAGTGATCCATCAGTGACCCCTCACCTTTGTCCTTGTTGCCCCGCTTTGTTACCGGTGCCCCGATCAATGTGATCGATGTGCAGAGACCGACACCGCACCGCACACCCCCTTGGTTGTACGACTCTGCAGAGCTACCATCGAGTGCCGAGGGTGATACCTCTTACCTCACTCCTGATGATATCTCTGTAGCGTGGCTAATCGGTTGTGGGTTACCGAGGGTGATTCCTCTTCCACCACCTCCAATGATGCCTCTGTCGTGTAGCCCCTCAAGTGTGAACCCATCGAGGGTGATTCCTCCCAGTTCACCTTGACAGATACATCGAGGGGGAATCCATCGAGGGTGATTCCTCGGATTTCCCCCTTGATGTTTCGGACACACGGTTACCCTACTTTTACTTCAGTCCCCTGTTGAAGTCGGGTCAACCCCGAGGGGTACCCGCGAGAGATGTAAAGTTGGGTTGACCGTGAGGGTACCCGTGAAATAATTACGTCGCACGACCGGGCAGGTAGACCGCCCCAGGAGAGGGTTGGGCATGGCCCTTGCCATAAGTCCACGAGACAGGGCGACGGGGTCACATGATCATGGATCACTGATCGTCTCCGCGAGCTCCCAATAAACTAACGGTTTGGATATGTGATTTGAGTAGGCCTCTGGCCTTTTCGCACTAACCACCACGCGAGTTAGCACCCGGCGTCGTACGATCCTCCCGAAAGCTCTGTCAGACGTCCAGTTCAGCATTGCGGCACAGCTGGGCCGGCGCCATCCAGGACAGAGGTGGTGCCTGGATCCGCCCTGCGCGCAACGACCCGGAGTGCAAAGGGCGATGGGCCCAAGACCCCTGAGCGCTTAGGATGTAGACCGGCGGGGACCTCTCTGCGGAGCCTAGGTAGGACTACGTCGTGTCGATCGGCCGAGGCCGGGCATGGACTGAGTAAGTGTGTCCGGCCAGAGTTAATCGAGCGTGTTGGGTAAGTCGGTGCACCCCTACAGGGAAGTTATCTATTCGAATAGCCGTGTCCACGGTAACAGGACGCTCAGTATAGTATCCTGATCTACTACAACTAGAACTGGATACTGGTGATGCTAAGTTAACATGTTAGCTCCGGGATCGCTTTCTCGCAGGGAGTCGAGGAAGGATCTCTGGGCATGGCTACTATTATACTTGTTACTACTACTATATTTATGTACTAATCTGCACTCTTCTAATGCTGCAAGATGATGCAAGTTGCTAGTCTTCATTAGGCTAGGCCTTTCCCTCTATTCTGGCATTTCTGCATTTCAGACCACAGATATAGCCCCTTCATTTGAAACCGATGCATAATTAGCATAGATCTGATGTAAGTCTTGCGAGTACTTTGGATGAGTACTCACGGTTGCTTTGCTACCTCTTTTCCCCATACCCATTTGCTGCGACCAGATGACGGAACCCCGGAGCCAGCTGACCACGTCGACGACTACTTCTACCCTGACAGAGCCTACTACTACATGGAGACCGACGACCAGGAGTAGTTTAGGAGGCTCCCAGGCAGGAGGCCTGCGCTTTTTCGATCTTTTTGTCGTTGTTTTGCTCAGCCTTCTTAAGGCATACTTGTCTAACTATGTCTGTACTCAGATATTGTTATTGCTTCCGCTAACGCTTGTTCTCGAGCTTATGTATTTGAGCCCTCGAGGCCCCTGGCTTGTAATATAAAGTTCGTATTATTTTATTTTGTGTATAGAGTTGTGTTGTGATATCTTCCCGTGAGTCTCTGATCTTGATCGTGTACATTTGCGTGTATGATTAGTGCACGATTGAGTCAGGGGCGTCACAAGTTGGTATCAGAGCCGACTGCCTGTAGGAACCCCCTTTCCAACTCCTTGGCCGAAGTTGAGTCTAGTATTTGAAAAACTGTTTTACTAGCATGGCTGTGTGGCTTACGGGCCCACGTCACCAACGGATGGGTTTAGGATCTTTTATTCCTCTCCTTTACTCTGGGATTCTGATTTCTCTTCTTTTCGGGTTAAAATTTTACTGACTCTAACTCTAGGTTCTCGTGATCACATTCACCCGGAGTTTTGAAATAACCCTCCTTCGAATTATGGGCCAGGTTCTGATGCACAATGTTCACAGACCGTGGGATCCTTTTATCGAGGGCACCCTGCGTTGTCACTTGCAGATTCCGCACTCTAGTGGTTTTATCTGACATTGATGTAGCCTTTGCTATGTCTCGTTGTTGTATCTCTCCACCGCGTGCCTGCGCGCCGCCTAGAGTGTCTAGCTGCGTGTGTTTCCGAATTCATGTGGCCCCTTTGAATCCAACTCTGTGCATGGATCTGTATGTCTTTAATGACTGCTAATATGTATCTGATGCACTTCTTGTTCATTGCTCATGTTGCATCATGAATGACTCCATACACATGTAGTAGTTATTGCTAAGCTGCCCCTGTTGTTTTGGTAGGATGGCTGACGATCCTCCACCTCCACCCTATATTGCCGCAATGATGCAGCAGTTTGAGCAGAATCGTCAGTTTATGACTGGGGTAATGGCCCAGTTTCCAAACCAGAATGCTCATCAACAGCCTGCCCCAATAACATTGCAAGAATTCATGAGCCTCAACCCGCCCACTTTCCACAACTCATCTGATCCTATGGATGCTGATGATTGGCTCCGTGACATCGCCTTTCAGATGGAGTCGGCAAATGTTGCTCCTGACAGTTACGTCACTTTTGCGACGTATCATCTGAGAGGCCCAGCTCAATGGTGGGAAAGCCACAGGCGTATGCTGTCTACTGAAACAATCACCACATGGATAGAATTTCAGTCAGCCTTCCATGCACAACACATTCCACAAGGTCTGATGGACCAGAAGAAGAAGGAGTTCCGTAAACTCACCCAGGGCAAAATGATTGTGGATGAATATCAGAGGAAATTTCTCGACTTATCCCGCTATGTTGAGGATGACGTCTGCACTGACGCTCGCAAGCAGGAGAAATTCCATGAAGGGCTGCATCCTGATATAAAGCTCGCACTTGTTGCCCATGATTGCGCAGACTTTGCGACGCTTGTCAGCCAAGCTTTCCGAACTGAAACTGGTCTAACTGAGTACCAGGAGTCGCTCAAGTGTACTCGAGATGTTGGCCCATCCTCGGTTCAGCCTGCTCAGAAACGTCAAGTATGGATCCCGCACAATGTTCTTCACCGACCTGCTCCAAAACCAAGGCCGTCTTATGTCGCACCTCGTCTGCCTCCACCGCCGAGACAGCTAACGATTCAGGGTGGACAGCTCAATGCTATGGCTCCTCCCCATAATGATGGTTTATGCTGCACGTGTGGACAGACAGGGCACCTTGCTCTCAACTGTCATCAGGGTCAGCCGCAGAATGCATCACGTCCTCCTGTTGGCCGTAAGAAGGGCCATCAAAACCATCCTAATAGAAGAAACAGTGCTAGGCCACCTGCTATGAGTTGTGGTCATGTCGCCCATGTCAAGATCGAAGAAGCTCGTGAGGCCCCAAAAATTGTGATGGGTACCCTTCGCGTTAATTCAGTGACAGCCTCTGTTCTCTTTGATTCAGGAGCATCGCATGCCTTTGTGTCCCAACAATTTGCTCGGTTGCATGGGTTGGATATGGAGAACTTGTCCACTCCTTTAGCGGTTCAATCTCCGGGATCCAAGTGGCAAACCACAATGGTAAGCCCTCACAATCAAATCAAAATTGGAGGCCTACTTTTTTCGGCTTCTCTCTTTGTGCTCGGACCTTCAAACATAGATATCATTCTTGGTATGGAATGGTTGACAGCCTATAATGCTTTGATCGACTGTGCCGCCAAGACAGTCTAGCTCACGTACCCTTCTGGCCAGGTGATCAACTACTCAGCCCAGATAATTCAGAATGCCGAGAGCCAGATATATGCTCTGAATGCATTGAATGCTTCACCTCTTGAGGGAATAGAGAACGTTCCAGTTGTTCGTGACTTTCAAGATGTCTTTTCGGAAGAACTTCCAGGAATACCCCCTGCTAGAGCCCTTGAGTTTGTCATCGACTTGAAACCTGGCACCACTCCTATTGCGAAGCGTCCATACAAGATGCCACCACATGAACTCCTTGAACTTAAGGAGGAAATTGACAAGTCACTTCGCAAGGGTTTCATTCGCCCTAGTTCTTCTGCTTGGGGAGCACCTTCTCTCTTTGTCAAAAAGAAGGATGGTACGAACCGGTTGGTCCAAGATTACCGACCTATCAACCAAGCAACAATTCAGAACAAGTATCCGCTTCCCAGAATCAATGATTTGTATGATCAACTTGTTGGTTCCTCAGTATTCTCCAAACTTGATTTGCGATTGGGATACCACCAGATCCGAGTTCGTGAAGAGGACATTCCGAAGACAGCCTTCGTCACTCGCTATGGTTCTTACGAGTACACTATCATGTCCTTTGGTTTAACCAATGCCCCAGCAACGTTCTCCCGATTGATGAATTATATCTTCATGGATTACCTCAACAAATTCGTCGTGGTTTATCTGGATGATATATTGGTGTATTCCAAGAATAAAGAAGAACATTATGAACATCTTCGTCTTGTACTGGAAAAGCTTCGAGAGCATCAGCTATATGCCAAATATTCCAAGTGTGAATTATGGTTATCTGAAGTGACCTACCTTGGCCATGTGATTTCCAAGGATGGCATTGCTGTCAACCTAGAACGAGTTCAGGCTATTCTTGACTGGACTCCTCCGAAGAATGTTATGCAAGTCAGAAGTTTTCTCGGACTCGCAAGCTATTGCCGCCGTTTTGTCGAGAACTTCTCAAAGATTGCCAAGCCTCTCACTGATCTGCTTCACAAAGTGAAAGCACATTTGCTCCCTTGGTGGTTTTGGTAAGTCATAACAACATATATCTCATTGAACTAATGTCCATTCAAGATTAAGATTTCAGGATGTTCAATGATTGGCATGGCATGGACTAGAAATGTGGACCCCTCAAAATGCTAAGGACAAGGATTGGCAAAAGATCAAGACTCTACATTTTTGGTTTAGTGATCCAAGATCACATTGAATCCATAGGAAAGCCAATACTATTAAAAGGGGATGAGATGTTGCTTAATGGTCTTTTTGCTCAAGTGCTTAGTGACAGTATTCCTAAACCCTCAACCACTCTCTTTACCCAAATATGTCCTAAACCTACATTCCAACTCGGCCCCACCGATATTTCCTATCCGGCCCCACCGAGTTCATCCAAGCCTTAGCCACCGCCAAAACCCTAACAAATCGGATCCACCGAAATGGATCTCGGTCCCACCGAGATGGCCTTGCCAACTCTCTGTAATCGGTTGCATTCACTTCGGTCTCACCGAGATGGCTTGCCAAGTCTCTGTTGCCTTATTGCTTCACTTCGGTCCAACCGAGTTGATGCAATCGATGCCACCGAGATGAGGATTGCCCTAAGCCATTGCACTTCGGTCTATCCGAGTTGTTCATATCGGTCCCACTGAGATTCCTAAAGTTCATATCTTTTACACAGTTCGGTGCTACCGAGATGATAGTTTCGGTGCCACCGAGTTGGGTCAAAAGTGTGTAACGGTTGGATTTTGTGTGGAGGCTATATATACCCCTCCACCACATCCTTCTCAGTAAGGAGAGCCATCAGAACGTGCCTACACTTCCACCATACATTTTCTGAGAGAGAACCACCTACTCATGTGTTGAGATCAAGCTATTCCATTCCTACCATTTGAACCTTGATCTCTAGCCTTTCCCAAGTTGCTTTCCACTCAAATCCTTCTTCCACCATAGCCAAATCTGTGAGGAGTTGTTTGAGTGCTGGGAAGACTATCATTTGAAGCACACGAGCAAGGAGTTCATCAACAACACACCGTCTATTACCTTTTGGAGAGTGGTGTCTCCTAGATTGGTTAGGTGTCACTTGGGAGCCTCCAACCTGATGTGGAGTTGAACCAAGAGTTTGTAAGGGCAAGGAGATCGCCTACTTCATGAAGATCTACCCCGAGTGAGGCTAGTCCTTCGTGGACGTAAGCCATGGTGGAATAGACAAGGTTGCTTCTTCGTGGACCCTTCGTGGGTGGAGCCCTCCGTGGACTCGTGCAGCCGTTACCCTTCGTGGGTTGAAGTCTCCATCAACGTGGACGTACGATAGCACCACCTATCGGAACCATGCCAAACACCACCGTGTCTTCATTGCGTTTGATATCTCCAATCCCTCCTTTACTTACATATGCAATTGCTTACATTCCGCTGCTATACTCTTAGAATTGCATGTGTAGGGTGATGCTTGACATGTACTATTGCTAAAATCTGCCCACAATTAAAATTGGGAAAAGGTTAGGTTTTATTTGGTCAAGTAGTCTAATCACCCCCCCCCCCTCTAGACATACTTTCGATCCTACACAAAGGTGTTAAGTTTGAGTGGACATACAAATGTCAGGAAAGTTTCCAAACTCTCAAGGACAAGTTGACTTCTGCACCAGTGCTTGCTCCTCCGGATTCTCACAAGGAATTTGCTATCTATTGCGACGCACCTCGTCAAGGATTAGGGTGTGTCCTAATGCAAGAGCGCAGAGTGATTGCTTATGCCTCACGACAACTGCGTCCTCATGGAGAGAACTACCTAGTTCATGATCTCGAACTTGCTGCAGTTATATATGCACTGAAGTTGTGGCGACATTACCTTCTCGGTAATCGTTGCAAGATCTACACTGACCATCAAAGTCTGAAGTATCTGTTTACTCAGCCGAATCTGAATCTCCGTCAACAGAGATGGATGGAGGCAATTACAGACTATGACTGTGGTATCTCTTATACCCCTGGTAAGGCTAATGTAATGGCCGATGCTTTGAGTCGCAAGTCCTATTGCAACAATCTCATGGTTCAGCGAGCTCAACCCCTTCTTCATGAAGAACTACGCAAGTTGAACCTTCACATCGTTCCACAGGGTTCTCTCAATACTCTTGTTCTACAGCCAAATCTTGAGAAGGCCGTTAAGTCTGCGCAAGCAAAGGACGCTAAAGTTGATCAGATGAAAAGGGATCTTGTCCTTCAAAAGGCCAGAGATTTCTCACTTGCTGAAGATGGAACTTTGTATTTCAGAGATCGCATTGTAGTACCACGGTTCGAACTTATGACCGACAAGGTCATGAAGGAGGCACATGATACACCACTGTCTATTCATTCGGGTAGTACCATGATGTATCGCGACCTCCGGCAAAGGTACTGGTGGTCTAAAATGAAGCAAGACATTGCTCGTTATGTTGCTGATTGTGATGTTTGCCGTCGCATCAAAGTAGAACATCAGAAGCCTGCTGGAATTCTGCAACCACTTCCTATTCCAAAATGGAAATGGGATAAGGTTCAAATGGATATTATCACCGGCCTTCCCAGGTCACAAAAGGGTCATGATGCTATTCTTGTCGTCATCGATCAACTCTCCAAAGTTGCACATTTTCTGATAGTCAAGGAGACGATCACTGCTAGTCAGTTAGTAGACTTGTATATCTCCAGGATTGTGACACTCCACGGTATTCAGAAGGAGATCAGTTCAGATCGTGGCAGCCTCTTCACCTCAAAGTTCTGGGATAGTTTCAAACAAGCTATGGGAACTCATATAACCTGGAGCTCAGCTTATCACCCCCAGTCCCAAGGCCAAGTTGAATGAGTCAATCAAGTGCTTGAAGATATGTTGCGTGCTTGTGTCATTTCATTTGGCAAGAAGTGGGAAGAATCTCTCCTGTATGCTGAATTCTCATACAACAACAGCTATCAAGCTAGCTTGAAGATGGCCCCCTTCGAGGTATTATATGGACGTAAGTGTCGAACCCCTCTGAATTGGTCAGAAATTGGGGAACAGCTGCTCATTGGTCCGGATATTATCCAACAAGCTGAAGAGCAAGTCCGTATTGTCCGGGAAAATCTCAAAGCGGCTCAGTCTCGCAGAAGAGCAATTATGATCGTAAACACTGGGGATCGATCTATCAACCTGCTGAGCAAGCTTATCTGCGTGTCACTCCTATGAAGGGCACTCACCGTTTTGGAATCAAGGGCAAGTTAGCTCCCCGCTACATCGGTCCTTTCCGCATTCTCGCAAGGCGTGGGCAGGTGGCATATAAATTGGAGTTGCCCCCGCAGTTCTCTCACCTCCACGATGTCTTCCATGTGTCGCAACTCCGTCGTTGCTTCAAGGATCCACACCGTGGAGTGGATCATGAAATGCTCGAATTGCAAGATGACCTATCTTATAAAGAGCATTCGCTCCGCATTCTCGATCAAGCTGAACGTCGGACCCGTCAGAAGACAACCAAGTTCCTTAAAGTACGGTGGTCGAATCATACTGAAGATGAAGCCACTTGGGAATGCGAGGATCGTCTACGCGAAGAATATCCCGATCTTTTTCCTTCTACCTCCTGAATTCTCGGGACGAGAATTTCTTTTAGAGGAGGAGAATTGTAACACCCCTGTGTAATGAGCTACGGTGATCCTCCTGATTATGCTTAATCATTTTGGTTTACAATGCATGATCACTCTTTGAATTCATATCTCATTTCAAACTCCCCCTTTGATTTGAATTAATTTGCAAGTGGAAAATAAAGTTGCACTAAAGTGATTGCAAAATAGTCCATCATTTAGCAAATATTCCCTAACTAATATTTGTTCAGGAAAACAACATCACCATAAAGCAAAAATGGGCTATAGCATTTAATACAGTGCAAAAAGAAGCATTTTAAATGCCTATTCACTTGTGGAAAATTCAAATGGAACCTTTTGGGTCGCAAACTTTTTATGACACTGCCTAATATTGCAACATATTTAACTGGCCAGGATCCACATTTTTGCAAAATGTTGTGGTGGCCTAAATAAATGCAAAGGCCCTCTGTATAAAGAAAACAGAAAAGGCAAAAGGCAGAAAAAGGAAAAGGGCTGGGGGCACTAGACTTAAGTCCACAGTGTCGGCCCAGCCCAGCCAGCACCTCCTCCCACCTCCCGCTCCTCTCTCTCTCCTCGCTGTCGTCCTCTGCAACACGCGCGCGCGCGCCCGCAGCCGTCCCCCCCCCCCCTCGCTCTGCTCGACAGCGGCGCCGCTCAACGTGGGTGGATAAGGGCCACGCCGCTCGACCCCCTAGGCTTCCCGGCCTTTCTTTCCCCCTCCCGCGTCGCCTATTCTTCCCCTCCTCCACACCCGAGCGTAGCCATGGCCACACCGTCGTCATCACCATAGCCACTGCCGCCCACTCGCCCGGCCGGCGTGTCTGGGAGACGCGCCCGCCTCGACTACTTCCCCTACGCTAGGCAGCTGGAGCCGAGGAGCTCCACGACATCGACATCGAGCTTTTCCCCTCGTCGAACCCCGTGCGCCATCACCGGCCGATCTCTCTCCTCTGCTGCTACTAAGCATTCACCGGACCACCGTGCGTCCCCTAGGTGAGCTCCCCGTCGATCCCCGTGCTGGCATGCTCGATCCGTTGCCTCTCTTTAGCTCCGCCATGGCTGCCCGAGCCAAGCTCCGCCGCGCTGCTTGCTGCTGTCGATGTCGTCGTTGTTGTGGCCAACTGAGCACGCGAGCGTGCTCAGGACGCTCCTGTGGTGTAGCCAGCGTTCCCCGTTCGCTCGCAACCAAGCCGTAGCGCCGTGTCCGTTAGGCTCCCGTACTGGTCGCCGCCGTTCGCCATCACCGCCGTCGCGGTAGGCCTCCTCTGCTTGAAGCAACGCTGCCAACCGCAGTTGTTTTGGTCGCCGGGCGGCAAAATCCGAGCACCTCCCATGCGCGCCGCTGCGTTTGGGGCTCGCCAGAGCTACTCCGGTGCCGGCCGCCGACGTGGCCTGACCGGTGGGGCCCCCTGGCTCACTGGCAAAGGGCCCCATGGGCCCAGTTGACCCAGTCAATGGCTGACTGGGCAGCGCCCAGTCACTGCCAGTGGGTCCCCCGTGGGCCCTGTTGACTGGTCAGCTGGTCAGTTGACCGCTGACGCAATGCTGACGCCATGTTAATATCATATTTCCTTTTTCTGTCGAATTTAATTAATTAAAACAATTTCAGAAAATTATTAAAACTTTGAAAAATCATAGAAATTAATCCGTAGCTCGGATGAAAAAGTTTTCTACATGAAAGTTGATCAGAAAAATGAGACGACTCCGAATATGCCCTCCGTGTAGCTCTCACATGCCCACAACACTGCAAACATGGAACCTTCCCCTCTGGTTCATCTGTCTGACAGATGCCTAAAACCGGGAAAATATCCCCAGATATTTTCCCGCTCCGTCTGCAACGTGTAGCACTGCGTTAGGTCACCCCTAGCAGCATATTGCCATGCCATGCATCTGTGTTGCTTTTGTTTGCTTTTTATTTATTGTTCTTCCCCCTCTTCTCTCCGGTAGACCCCGAGACCGACGCTGTTGCCGAGTACGACTACACCGCAGAGGACCAGACCCTTTTCAGCAGAGCTTCCAGGCAAGCAAAACCCCTTGATCATTCCTATATCACCCACTCTTTCTCCCTCATGCTTGCATTAGTATTTGCTACTGTTTTTGATTGCTCCTATTCTGATGCATAGCCTGATTTTGTAACCTACTGTTGATACTTTACCTTTCAACCTAATGCTAAGTATATAATGGTTAGTGATCCATCAGTGACCCCTCACCTTTGTCCTTGTTGCCCTGCTTTGTTACCGGTGCCCCGATCAATGTGATCGATGTGCAGAGACCGACACCGCACTGCACACCCCCTTGGTTGTATGACTCTGCAGAGCTACCATCGAGTGCCGAGGGTGATACCTCTTACCTCACTCCTAATGATATCTCTGTAGCGTGGCTAATCGGTTGTGGGTTACCGAGGGTGATTCCTCTTCCACCACCTCCGATGATGCCTCTGTTGTGCAGCCCCTCAAGTGTGAACCCATCGAGGGTGATTCCTCCCAGTTCACCTTGACAGATACATCGAGTGGGAATCCATCGAGGGTGATTCCTCGGATTTCCCCCTTGATGTTTCGGACACACGGTTACCCTACTTTTACTTCAGTCCCCTGTTGAAGTCGGGTCGACCCCGAGGGGTACCCGCGAGAGATGTAAAGTCAGGTTGACCGTGAGGGTACCCGTGAGATAATTACGTGGCATGGCCGGGCAGGTAGACCGCCCCAGGAGAGGGTTGGGCCTGGCCCTTGTCGTAAGTCCACAAGACGGGGCGACGGGGTCACATGATCGTGGATCACTGATCGTCTCCGCGAGCTCCCAATACACTAACGGTTTGGATATGTAATCTGAGTAGGCCTCTGGCCTTTTCGCACTAACTACCACGCGAGTTAGCACCCGGCGTCGTACGATTCTCTCGAAAGCTCTGTCAGATGTCCAGTTCAGCATTGCGGCACGGCTGGGCCGGCGCCATCTAGGAGAGAGGTGGTGCCTGGATCCGCCCTGCGCGCAACGACCCGGAGTGCAAAGGGCGATGGGCCCAAGACCCCTGAGCGCTTAGGATGTAGACCGGCGGGGACCTCTCTGCGGAGCCTAGGGAGGACTACGTCATGTCGGTCGGCCGAGGCCGGGCATGGACCGACTAAGTGTGTCCGGCCAGAGTTAATCGAGCGTGTTGGATAAGTCGGTGCACCCCTGCAGGGAAGTTATCTATTCAAATAGCCGTGTCCACGGTAACAGGACACTCCGTATAGTATCCCGATCTACTACAACTAGAACTGGATGCTGGTGATGCTAAGTTAACATGTTAGCTCCGGGATTGCTTTCTCGCAGGGAGTCGAGGAAGGATCTCTGGGCATGGCTACTATTATACTTGTTACTACTACTATATTTATGTACTAATCTGCACTCTTCTAATGCTGCAAGATGATGCAAGTTGCTAGTCTTCATTAGGCTAGGCCTTTCCATCTATTCTGGCATTTCTGCATTTCAGACCACAGATACAGCCCCTTTATTTGAAACCGATGCATAATTAGCATAGATCTGATGTAAGTCTTGCGAGTACTTTGGATGAGTACTCACGGTTGCTTTGCTACCTCTTTTCCCCATACCCGTTTGCTGCGACCAGATGATGGAGCCCCGGAGCCAGCTGACCACGTCGACGACTACTTCTACCCCGACGGAGCCTACTACTACATGGAGACCGACGACCAGGGGTAGTTTAGGAGGCTCCCAGGCAGGAGGCCTGCACCTTTTCGATCTTTTTGTCGTTGTTTTGCTCAGCCTTCTTAAGGCATACTTGTCTAACTATGTCTGTACTCAGATATTGTTGTTGCTTCCGCTAACGCTTGTTCTCGAGCTTATGTATTTGAGCCCTCGAGGCCCCTGGCTTGTAATATAAAGCTCGTATTATTTTATTTTGTGTATAGAGTTGTGTTGTGATATCTTCCCGTGAGTCTCTGATCTTGATCGTGTACATTTGCGTGTATGATTAGTGCATGATTGAGTCGGGGGCGTCACATTGCAATACGTTCATGATTCGCTTATGGTGGGTTGCATGAGTGACTGAAACACAAACCCGAGTAAGAGGGTTGTTGCGTATGGGAGTAAAGAGGACTTGTTACTTAATGCTATGGTTGGGTTTTACCTTAATGATCTTTGGTAGTTGCGGATGCTTGCTAGAGTTCCAATCATAAGTGCATATGATCCAAGTATGGAAAGTGTGTTAGCTCATGCCTCTCCCTCATATAAAATTGCAATAATGATTACCAGTCTAGTTATCGATTGCCTAGGGACAAATCACTCTCTTGTGTTACAAAAGCTTTCTACTAAACAATTAACTTTTATTATCTTGCAAATTACTCCTAGTTTTATTCTTGCAAAGTAGTTCTAGCATTACACCTACAAAGTACTTCTAGTTTCATACTTGTTCTAGGTAAAGCAAACGTTAAGTGTGCGTAGAGTTGTATCGATGGTCAATAGAACTTGAAGGGAATATTAATTCTACCTTTAGCTCCTCGTTGGGTTCAACACTCTTATTTATCGAGAAAGGCTACAACTGATCCCCTATACTTGTGGGTTATCAGTTACCCAAATGCTCTACACCGGTCCCAAGGCAACCAACAATACTGCAGAGTATGAAGGTTTATTTCCAGGTCTACGAGCAGCAATTGGATTGGGCTTAAAGAAGTTAATTGTCAGAGGTGACTCCCAGCTGATCATGAGGCAGATCAACAAGGATTATCAATGCCCACAGATGGAAGCATACATGGATGAAGTGAGGAATTGGAAAGGCACTTTGATGGTTTGCGCATGGAGCACATCCCCCATGCTCAAAACTTTGCCGCAGACGAACTATCAAAGTTGGCCGCACAAAAAGGACCTGTGGGACCTGGTATTTTCATGCAAAGACTCACTAAACCATCTGTGCTCCCCTCTCCCGGCAAAATAAAGAAGCCCACGACAGCACCCGAGAAGAACTCCTTCCCGGGTGAGATGCCATCTGACGCACTTGAAGACAAATCTGAAGACACACCTTCAGTCGACTATGTTGTGCGTGCAGTTGCGACACACGTCCCAAAATGGGTAGCTGAGGTCGGTAAATATCTCCAAGAAGATGAGTTACCTGGAAATCGTGAAGTTGCTGAAAGGGTAGCTCCTCAAGCCAGCATGTACCTCTTCTTGGAGGGAAACCACTATCGAAGACGGCCCAACAGAGTAAAATTGTTGTGCATTCCCAAGGAACAAGGGCGAGCTCTTCTCCAAGATATTCATGAGGGCATGTGCGGGACTCAGATCGGGTCACGTGCACTTGTGGGCAAGGCTTTCCGGCAAGGATTTTATTGGCCCATAGCCTTAAGTGATGCAGAAGAGCTAGTCCGAACCTGCGATGCATGCCAGTTTCACTCCAAAGAGATCCATCAACCAGCGCAGGCTCTTCAAATGATTCCTCTCTTGTGGTCGTTTGCAGTATGGGGGTTGGACATCCTCGGGCCTTTTCCCCATGCTACCGAGGGCTTTGAGTACTTGTTCATGGCTATCGACAAGTTCACAAAGTGGCCTGAGGTGGAGCCTGTCAGGAAAGTCACTGCTTAGTCTGCAATCAAGTTCTTTAGGGGACTGGTCTGCCGCTTCGGTGTGCCTAACCGCATTATCACCGATAACGGCACCCAGTTCACGAGTGGCGCCTTCACAGCATACTATGAACAACTTGGTACTCGGATCTGCTACGCATCGGTTGCTCATCCAAAAGCAATGGACAAGCAGAGAGGGCTAATGCTGAGGTGCTGCGTGGGCTCCGAACCCGACTTTTGACCACTTAAGAAATGCGGTAGACGCTGGGTTGATGAAGTCACGGCTGTTCTTTGGTCACTCAGAACAACACCAAATCGAGCAACGGGAGAAACCCCCTTCGCTCTCGTCTATGGAGCTGAAGCGGTACTCCCCACGGAACTCGTGTACGGGTCTCCTTGAGTTAGAGCTTATGATGAAGAGAATCAAGAGCAAAGAAGACATGACGATGTCAATTTACTTGAGGAGAACCGATCTTGGGCAGCTGTACACGCAGAACATTATCAGCAGGGTTTGCATCGCTATCATAGCCGCAATATCCGTTCCTGTGGATTCGAGGAATGTGACCTTGTTCTTCGCCGGATTCAATCCGGGAAGGCATAAAACAAGTTGACACCAAAGTGGGAAGGTCCTTTTAGGGTGGTTCAAGTTACGAGACCGGGTGCTGTCTGGCTAGAAACCGAAGATGGGAACCCTGTGCAAAATTCATGGAACATTGAAAACCTACAGAAGTACCATCTTCGCAAGTTCTACCCTTAATTAGGACACCAGCGGGATCCGTTCCCGTTGGCAGCTATCATAGCAGCTGGATCCGCTCCAACCGGCAACAACTTATGTACAAAGCAAATAAATAAACTCAAGCATCTTGCCATGTCATGTAAATTACCATGTTAAGTTGTAGTCATAGCTCATGATCTGCATCTGGTAGTTATACTCATGACCTGCATCATGCTGCACGTTGTCTGAATTATGCTTACAACTGGCGGGTGTGTTGTGTACGCACAACACAACCAAAGCTTTTCCTGCATTTTTGTTGAAGTCCTTAAGGCGGCAAAATCCTCCTTCACGGAAGGGCCCGGAGGCTACACGGCAGGCCAAGGCCAACCTCTTCACGTCTGATTGAGGCAAGAACCAAATGAGCAGAGATAAGTGAAACATCTCGATTCTGTAAGATTGGTTCATTCTGATTCTTTTTGAACTTTTTCTGCGTGATTTGCCCATTCGTGAAGAAGCATTTTTAGAATGTTCAATCGCAATAGACGAAAGTATCGTTCGGACGACCGGCGACGCTCATGTAACTTGTGGCATTTCTAATTATGTGTGCGTGCTATGAAAACAGTACTTCCCATGGTTGCGGTTTAGGCAGAGTCCTAATGCACTATGGTTGAGATATTGCACATCCAATCATGATCTGATCGAGGATACGATGTACACATAGAAAAAATGTTCGAAAAGAAATGAAGGCAAGATAAAAGATACGAGTACTGCTTAGAATGTACTAGTTCATAACTTAAAGGTGGATTGGCGCTTACATCCAACCGTGCCAACACACCAGACTAACGGCACCTCGTGCCCATTTTCTTCATTCTTGCCCCCCGTGTAGGTGATAGGGGGCTACATACTAAGGAGAAAAAGAAAAAGAGGAAGGAGAAAGGGACGATGACAAGGCGGCTGGGGCAGAAGAAGACTTCAGGCGTCTCCGAAGTTGTTCTCCTCTCCCGCTGCACCAGGGCTTCAGCGACGGCACCCACCTCCTGCTCCACCCGGCACTGATCTTCCATGCTTAGCTCCTCGAGCAGGACCTCCAAGAGGAAATGGGGGAGGTATTGTGGACTCTGGCGAGGATGCGGTTAGCTACCTCTGCCTCCCACGCTACTGACTGCTGCTGGCGGAACTCTGATACGTCCATTTTGCATCATGTTTTCCTACTATTATTTATAGTGTTTTTAATCAATATAACACTTTGTGGAGCAATTCTAATGCCTTTTCTCTCTTAATATGCAAGATTTACATAAGGAGGGAGATTGCCGGCAGCTGGAATTCTGGACCTGAAAAAGCTATGTCAAATATACCTATTCTGCAAATCTCCAAATGAGCTGAAATTTCACGGAGATTTATTTTGGAATAAATAAAAAATACTGGAGAAAAGAAGTACCATAGGGGGCCACCCAGGTGCCCACGAGGCACCAGGGCGCACCACCCCCCCTCCCCCCCAGGCGCGCCCTGGTGGCTTGTGGGGCCCCTGGCCAGCCTCCGGTGCCCATTTTCTGGTATATAAGCCCATTTGCCCTAGAAAAAATAAGGAGAAGACTTTTGGGACGGAGCGCCACCGTCTCGAGGCGGAACTTGGGCAGGAGCACTTTTGCTCTCTGACGGAGCGATTCCGCCGGGATACTTCCCTCCGGGAGGGGGAAATCGAAGCCATCGTCATCACCAATGATCCTCTCATCGTGGGAGGACCAATCTTCATCAACATCTTCACTAACACCATCTCATATCAAACCCTAGTTCATCTCTTGTATTCAATCTTTGTCTCAAAACCTCAGATTGGTACCTGTGGGTTGCTAGTAGTGTTGATTACATCTCGTAGTTGATGCTAGTAGGTTTATTTGGTGGAAGATTATATGTTCAGATCCATTATGCTATTCAATACCCCTCTGATCTTGAACATGAACATGATTTGTGAGTTGTTACTTTTGTTCTTGAGGACATGGGAGAAGTCTTGTCATAAGTAATCCAGTGAATTTTGTTATTCGTTCGATATTTTGATGATTTGTATGTTGTTGATTCTCTTAGTGGTGTCATGTGAACGTCGACTACATGACACTTCACCATCTTTGGGCCTAAGGGAATGCATTGTGGAGTAGTAATTAGATGATGGGTTGCTAGAGTGACAGAAGCTTAAACCCTAGTTTATGTGCTATTCATTAAGGGGCTGATTTGGATCCATATGTTTAATGCTATGGTTAGATTTATCATAATTCTTCTTTCATAGTTGCGGATGCTTGCGAGAGGGGTTAATCATAAGTGGGAGGCTTGTTCAAGTAAGAACAGCACCCAAGCACCGATCCACCCACATATCAAATTATCAAAGTAGCGAACGCGAATCAAACAAACATGATAAAAGTGACTAGATGAAATTCCCATGTGTCCTCGAGAACGCTTTGATTATTATAAGAGAACATTCCGGCATGTCCTTTGCAACAAAAGGATTGGGCAACCTTGCTGCACCTTAGTTACTATTGCTACTTGTCACTTGTTACAAATTATCTTGCTATCAAACTACTCGTTACCGATAATTTCAGTGCTTGCAGAAAATATCTTGCTGAAAACCGCTTGTCATTTCCTTCTGCTCCTCGTTGGGTTCGACACTCTTACTTATCGAAAGGACTATGATTGATCCCCTATACTTGTGGGTCATCAAGACCCTTTTCTAGCGCTGTTGCCGGTGAGATAAGCGCCTTTGGTGAGTGGAATTTGGTAAGGAAACATTTATATTACGTGCTAAAATTTATTGTCACTTGTCACTATGGAAAGTAATCCTTTGAGGGGCTTGCTCGGGGTATCTTCACCTCGACCGGAAGCACAAAGAGTTGCTCCTCAACCTACTGCACCTACTAAAAATATTTATTATGAGATTCCTTCAGGTATGATAGAGAAACTACTAGCTAATCCTTATGCAGAAGATGGAACACTACATCCTGATATGCACCTAATCTATGTGGATGAAGTTTGTGGATTATTTAAGCTTGCAGTTTTACTCGGAGATGAAGTTAAGAAGAAGGTTTTCCCTTTATCTTTGAAGGAAAGGCATTGACATGGTATAGGCTATGTGATGATATTGGAACGTGGGATTGGAATCGATTGAAATTGGAATTTCATCAAAAGTTTTATCATATGCATCTGGTTCATCGTGATCGGAATTATATATATAATTTTTGGCCTCGTGAAGGAGAAAGCATCGCTCAAGCTTGGGGGAGGCTTAAGTACATGATGTACACATGCCTTAATCATGAGTTCTCAAGAGAAATTATCTTACAAAATTTTTATGCTCGGCTTTCTCATGATGATCAAACCATGCTTGATTCTTCTTCGACTGGCTCCTTTATGAAGAAAACTATTGAATTCAGATGGGATCTTCTGGAAAGAATTAAACGCAACTCTGAAGATTGGGAACTCGACAAAGGTAATGAGTCAGGTATAACACTTGAGTTTGATTGTGTTAAATCTTTTATGGATACCGATGCTTTTCATAAGTTTAGCACTAAATATGGACTTGACTCTGAGATAGTAGCCTCCTTTTGTGAATCATTTGCTACTCATGTTGATCTTCCTAAGGAGAAGTGGTTTAAATATCATCCCCCTGTTAAAGAAAAGATTGAGGAACCCGTTAGTGTTAAAGAAGAAACAATTGTTTACCATGTTGATCCAGTTGTGCCTACCGCTTATATTGAGAAGCCACCTTTTCCTGTTAGGATTAAGGAACATGATAAAGTTTCAACTGTGGTTAACCAAAGTAATATTAGAGCACCTAGACCCTCTGAACAAATTAAAGTTAAACCTAATGTTTCTATGGTTAAAGATCTCTTGGTCGATAAAATAGATGGGCATGTTATTTACTTCTGCGATGAAGCAACTAGAATTGCTAAGCCCGATCCTAAAGATAAGAATAAACCTGTCGTTGGCATGCCTGTTGTTTCTATTAAAATAGGATATCATTGTTATCATGGCTTATGTGATTTGGGTACTAGTGTGAGTGATATTCCGTTTACCTTATATCAAGAAATAATGAATGACATTGCACCTATTGAAATAGAGGACATTGATGTTACTATTAAGCTTGCGAATAGAGATACCATTACGCCGCTTGGGATCGTTAGAGATGCTGAAGTCTTGTGTGGAAAAATAAAATACCCTACTGATTTTCTAGTCCTCGGTTCTCCACAAGATAATTTTTGTTCCATTATATTTGGTAGACCTTTCTTGAACACTGTTAATGCCAAGATTGATTGCGCTAAAGAAACTGTTAGTGTTAATTTTGGTGGTATATCTCATGAGTTTAATGTCTCCAAGTTTCGTAGACAACCACATGATAAAGAATTGCCTAGTAAAGATGAAATTATTGGTCTTGCTTCTATTGTCGTACCTCCTACTGATCTGTTAGAACAATATTTGCTAGACCATGAAAATGATATGCACATGAATGAAAGAAATGAAATAGATAAGATGTTCTTTGATCAACCACCTATCCTTAAACACAATTTGCCTGTTGAAACTCTTGGAGGTCCTCCTCCACCTAAGGGTGACCCTGTATTTGAATTGAAGCAATTGCATGATACATTGAAATATTCTTATCTAGATGAAAAGAAGATATATCCTGTTATTATTAGTGCTAACCTTTCAGAGCATGAAGAAAAGAGATTACTAAAAACTCTGAGGAAGCACTGTGCTGCTAATGGATATACTCTTGATGATCTTAAGGGCATTAGTCCCACTCTATGTCAGCACAAAATTAATATGGGGCCTGATGCTAAATAGTTGTCGACCACCAACGACGATTAAATCCTAAGATGAAGGAGGTGGTAAGAACTGAAATATTAAAGCTTCTGGAAGCAGGTATAATCTATCCCATAGCTGATAGTAGATGGGTAAGTCCCGTTCATTGTGTCCCTAAGAAAGGAGGCATTATTGTTGTTCCTAATGATAAAAATGAACTCATTCCACAAAGAATTATAACTGGTTATAGGATGGTAATTGATTTTAGAAAATTAAACAAAGCCACTAGAAAAGATCATTACCCCTTACCTTTTATTGATCAAATGTTAGAAAGATTGTCCAAGCATACACACTTTTGCTTTCTTGATGGATATTCTGGTTTCTCTCAAATACCTGTATCACAAGTCGACCAAGAGAAAACCACCTTTACTTGTCCTTTTGGAACTTATGCTTATAGACGTATGCCTTTTGGTTTATGCAATGCACCTACTACCTTTCAAAGATGTATGACTGCTATATTCTCTGACTTTTGTGAAAAGATTGTTGAGGTTTTCATGGATGATTTTTTCGTTTACGGAACTTCCTTTGATGATTGCTTAAGCAACCTTGATCGAGTTTTGCAGAGATGTGAACAAACTAATCTTGTCTTGAATTGGGAGAAGTGCCACTTTATGGTGAATGAAGGTATTGTCTTGGGGCATAAAATTTCTGAATGAGGTATTGAAGTAGATAAGGCTAAAGTTGATGCAATTGAGAAAATGCCATGTCCTAAAGATATTAAAGGTATAAGAAGTTTCCTAGGTCATGCTGGTTTCTATAGAAGGTTTATTAAAGACTTCTCTAAAATTTCTAGGCCTCTTACTAATCTCTTACAAAAAGATGTTCCATTTGTTTTTGATGATGATTGTGTAGAAGCCTTTGAAACACTTAAGAAAGCCTTAACCTCTGCACCTATTGTTCAACCACCTGATTGGAACTTGCCTTTTGAAATTATGTGTGATGCTAGTGATTATGCTATTGGTGCTATTCTAGGACAGAGTGTTGATAAGAAATTAAATGTTATCCATTATGCTAGTCAAACTCTAGACAGTGCTCAAAGAAATTATGCTACTACTGAGAAAGAATTTCTAGCAGTTGTGTTTGCATGTGATAAATTCAGATCTTACATAGTTGATTCTAAAGCAATTGTTCACACCGATCATGCTGCTATTAAATACCTTATGGAAAAGAAAGATGCTAAACCTAGACTCATTAGGTGGGTTCTATTGCTACAAGAATTTGACTTGCATATTACTGATAGGAAGGGAGCTGAGAACCCCGTAGCTGATAACTTGTCTAGGTTGGAAAATATTCTTGATGACCCATTGCCTACTGATGATAGTTTTCCCGATGAGCAACTAGCTATCATAAATGCTTCTCGTAATACTCCTTGTATGCAGACTATGCTAATTATATTGTTGCTAAATTTATACCACCTAGTTTCACATACCAACAAAAGAAAAAGTTCTTCTTTGATTTAAGACATTACTTCTGGGATGACCCACATCTTTATAAAGAAGGAGTGGATGGTATTATTAGACATTGTATACCTGAGCTTGAACAGGAACAAATCTTACGGAAGTGTCATTCCGAGGCTTACGGAGGACACCATGCGGGAGACAGAACTGCACATAAGGTACTACAATCTGGTTTTTATTGGCCTACTCTTTTCAAGGATGCTCGTAACTTTGTCTTATCTTGTGATGAATGTCAAAGGATTGGTAATATTAGTAGACGTCAGGAAATTCCTATGAATGATTCACTTGTTATTGAACCATTTGATGTTTGGGGATTTGATTATATGGGACCTTTTCCTTCCTCTAATGGGTATACGCATATTTTAGTTGCTGTTGATTACGTTACTAAGTGGGTAGAAGCTATTCCAACTAGTAGTGCTGATCATAACACTTCTATTAAAAATGCTTAAAGAAGTTATTTTCCTGAGGTTTGGAGTCCCTAGATATTTAATGACCGATGGTGGTTCACATTTTATTCATGGTGCATTCCGTAAACTGCTTGCTAAATATGATGTCAACCATAGAATTGCATCTCCCTATCACCCTCAATCTAGTGGTCAAGTTGAATTGAGCAATAGAGAAATAAAGTTAATTTTGCAAAAGACCGTCAATAGATCTAGAAAGAATTGGTCTAAGACACTTGACGATGCATTATGGGCTTATAGAACTGCTTATAAAAATCCTATGGGTATGTCCCCTTATAAAATGGTTTATGGAAAAGCATGTCATTTACCTCTTGAGTTAGAACATAAAGCATATTGGGCAATTAAAGAACTCAATTATGATTTTAAACTTGCCGGTGAGAAGAGGTTATTTGATATTAGCTCTCTAGATGAATGGAGAACCCAAGCTTATGAAAATGCCAAGTTGTTTAAAGAAAAAGTTAAAAGATGGCATGATAAAAGAATTTAAAAACGGGAATTCAAAGTGGGTGAGTATGTTCTATTGTACAATTCTCATTTTAGATTTTTTGTAGGAAAACTTCTTTCTAAATGGGAAGGACCGTATATCATCGAGGAAGTTTATCGCTCTGGAGCCATTAAGATCAATAACGCCGAAGGCACTAATCCGAAGGTGGTCAATGGGCAAAGAATTAGGCATTACATCTCAGGTACGCCTATTAATGTTGAGACTAACATTATTCAAACTATGACACCGGAGGAATACATAAGAGAGACCTTCCAGAACACTCCAGAACCCTGAAAAGGAAGAGGTACGTGATGCGGTAAGTAAACCGACTCCAAAAATTCCATAAAAATACTTTCTGTCAGTTTTGGAATATTAGAAAAAATACAAAAATAAGAAACAGCCGAGGGGACCCAAGAGGTGCACACGAGGCACCAGGGCGCGCCACCCCCCCCCCCCCAGGCGCGCCCTGGTGGCTCGTGGGCCCCTCGTGAGCCTTCCCGACTCTGTTTTCTTCTGGAATACTTGTTTTGCAAGATAAAAATTCTTTATATATACTCCCAGACGTTTTGACCACCGTAACGCAAGATTCTCCTCTGTTCTTGTTTTGTGCTATTTTTCTGACAGATCTAGATCGATATGGCTCCACCAAGCTCTTCCAAGGACAAGTTCTATGAGAAGTTCATCAACCCCTACCTATCGGAGGTGATGAAACACCCTCAAGCCATCGAGATGCGTGAGGGGGTGCTTCACATCCGGGATGTTCAAGGACCCAAGAAGACCGGGAGCGTGGAGGCCAGGCTCGAAGCGGTGGAGCAGGAGATTTTCAAGTGCCAAGGGATGGTAGAACGTGGACTCAGCGCCAACCACTCCATGATCACGGAATTCACCCACGATCACAAGGTGGATGGCCAATCAATGGGGGACATCGTCTTCAAGCTCAATGAATGAATTGACTATCTCCAAGGCCAAATCTATGATCCTCAAAACCAAAATTTTGAGTATGAGGCAAGATTCAAAGGTATGAGTTTAGCTGCAAGTTTCAGGACTCCGGAGACTCGTTCATCTTTTTATGATGGGGAACCTATGCCATGGAAGCCGAAGGACAAGCCCACCACTTCATCATCACCATCATCACCGAAGAAAGAAACTTGAGTACATGGGTATGGGCACTCCCCTTGGCTCGTGCCAAGCTTGGGGGAGGTGCCCCGGTATCGTATCACCATCACTTTTATTATCTTTACCTATTTTTTAGATCGATCCTTAGTTATTTCGTGATCTAGTTGAATAAAAGTTTAGTATGATCTATATTCGAGTGCTAGTTTCGTCATCTATCTATCTATGTAATTGAGTTGAGAGTTATATAATAAAGAGTAGTTTGAGTTTTTGCTCCTTTACTTTTATGTTTCAATCCTAGCAATGAAAATAATGAAAAAGATCATATGCTAACCTTATGGAAAGTAATGACATTACATAAAGAAAAGTATAAGTGGTAAAATTTATTGAAGGTTAACAAGCATAGCATTAGTCAATGATGCAATTCATGAAAAAATTAATAAGGGAAGAGAAGATTCACATGCAAATACACTATCTTGGACATCTTTTATGATTGTGAGCCCCCATTGAGTATTTTATGTCAAATTGTTGATGTTGGACAAGGAAGACAACGTAATGAGTTATGTTTGCTTATATTCACATAGAAGTTATATTGTCATGGATCCTCCAACATATGGTGCTTGCCCAATATCTTTGCTAGCCAAAAATCTGCACCAAGTAGAGATACTACTTGTGCACCCAAAACCCTTAAACCCAGTTTCATGTCATGAGAGTCCACTATATCTACCTATGGATTGAATAAGATCCTTCAAGTAAGTTGTCATCGGTGCATAAATCAATAAAAATTGCTCCTAAATATGTATGAACTTTTATTGTAAAGGAAAATAAGCTTTGTACGAACTTGTGATGGTAAAGAAATAAAAGCGACAGACTGCATAATAAAGGTTGCTATCACAAGGGGCAATATAAAGTGACGTTCCTTTGCATTAAGAGCTTGTGCATCCAACAACAAAAAGCGCATGACAACCTCTGCTTCCCTCTGCGAAGGGCCTATCTTTTACTTTTATGTATTTACTTTTTATGCAAGAGTCAATAGTGTTCTCCTCTATTCCTTTTTATTTTTCTCTTTTGCAAGCATCATGTGGTGGGGAAAGATCTAGGCACATATATCCAGTTGGATATGAGTGATCATGAATTATTATTGTTGACATTACCCTTGAGGTGAATAAGTTGGGAGGTGAAATTATAAGCCCCTATCTTCCTATGTGTCTGGCTGAAACTTTTTGCTCCATATATATGTTGTGAGTGTTAGCAATCATAGAAGACTAAATGATGGTTGAGTATGTGGACTTGCTAAAAGCTCCTACATGAGACCCTTCCTGAAAATATGATGAATTGCAATTGCATTGTTGACTGAGAACATAGTTTGTTAGTTTTCAAGAAAGTTTATGTCTTATACTTCGTTGTTGTGATGAATTGTTACTTGCTCATGAGAAGTTCTGTGATAATGAATGTTGCTGTTATAATAATGATCATGATGCTACTATGTCCGTATTTTGTTTTTATCGACACCTCTCTCTCTCTAAACATGTGGACATGATTATCGATATCGGCTTTCGCTTGAGGACAAGCGAGGTCTAAGTTTGGGGGAGTTGATACGTCCATTTTGCATCATGTTTTCCTACTGTTATTTATAGTGTTTTTAATCAATATAACACTTTGTGGAGCAATTCTAATGCCTTTTCTCTCTTAATATGCAAGATTTACATAAGGAGGGAGATTGCCGGCAGCTGGAATTCTGGACCTGAAAAAGCTATGTCAGAGATACCTATTCTGCAAATCTCCAAATGAGCTGAAATTTCATGGAGATTTATTTTGGAATAAATAAAAAATACTGGAGAAAAGAAGTACCAGAGGGGGCCACCCAGGTGCCCACGAGGCACCAGGGCGCGCCACCCCCCCCCCCCAGGCGCGCCCTGGTGGCTTGTGGGGCCCCTAGTCTGCCTCCGGTGCCCATTTTCTGGTATATAAGCCCATTTGCCCTAGAAAAAATAAGGAGAAGACTTTTGGGACGGATCGCTGCCGTCTCAAGGCGGAACTTAGGCAGGAGTACTTTTGCTCTCCGGCGGAGCGATTCCGCCGGGGATACTTCCCTCCGGGAGGGGGAAATCGAAGCCATCGTCATCACCAACGATCCTCTCATCATGGGAGGACAAATCTTCATCAACATATTCACCAGCACCATCTCATCTCAAACCCTAGTTCATCTCTTGTATTCAATCTTTGTCTCAAAACCTCAGATTGGTACTTGTGGGTTGCTAGTAGTGTTGATTACATCTCGTGGTTGATGCTAGTTGGTTTATTTGGTGGAAGATTATATGTTCAGATCCATTATGCTATTCAATACCCCTCTGATCTTGAACATGAACATGATTTGTGAGTAGTTACTTTTGTTCTTGAGGACATGGGAAAAGTCTTGTCATAAGTAATCATGTGAATTTTGGTATTCGTTCGATATTTTGATGATATGTATGTTGTTGATTCTCTTAGTGGTGTCATGTGAACGTCGACTACATGACACTTCACCATCTTTGGGCCTAAGGGAATGCATTGTGGAGTAGTAATTAGATGATGGGTTGCTTGAGTGACAGAAGCTTAAACCCTAGTTTATGCGCTATTCCGTAAGGGGCTGATTTGGATCCATATGTTTAATGCTATGGTTAGATTTATCATAATTCTTCTTTCGTAGTTGTGGATGCTTGCGAGAGGGGTTAATCATAAGTGGGAGGCTTGTTCAAGTAAGAACAACACCCAAGCACCGATCCACCCACATATCAAATTATCAAAGTAGCGAACGCGAATCAAACAAACATGATGAAAGTGACTAGATGAAATTCCCATGTGTCCTTGAGAACGCTTTGCTTATTATAAGAGAACGTTCTGGCCTGTCCTTAGCAACAAAAGGATTGGGCTACCTTGCTGCACCTTAGTTACTATTGCTACTTGTCACTTGTTACAAATTATCTTGCTATCAAACAACTCGTTACCGATAATTTCAGTGCTTGCAGAAAATACCTTGCTGAAAACCGCTTGTCATTTCCTTCTGCTCCTCATTGGGTTTGACACTCTTACTTATCGAAAGAACTACGATTGATCCCCTATACTTGTGGGTCATCAAACTCCCCAAACCGCGCCACCAGATGTTGGAAGAAGAACACCAGATGGTTCAGCTTCCCTTCATCAAAGGCATGGTATGGGACGAACCGATCAAGATCGAGGACGTCCATGTCCTCGTTCAGCCGCATGTACATGTCACACAGCGCCGCCACGCTCCCGTAGTGGTCAGCGTGGAGCTTGGCAAAGATCCGCTCCGCCTCCCGGCGACGGAACCGCTCCATCTCCACTTGGCCGCACAGCTCCGTGGTCTTGCTCTCCAGGAGGAGAGCGGTGCTACTAAGGACACCCCGGAGCTCGTGGATCTCGGTGTCCTTGGCGGCGAGGTTGGCGCGCATCTGCTCCCACTCGTAGCGGTTGACTTCACGAGACATGGTGGAAGAGGTGGAGGGCAATGGTGACAGCGATGAAGAAGGGCTCGTGGGCTCAAAGGCTCGGGGGCTCGGACAGTGCGAGACAATGGAGGCGAGAGGAAGAAGATGGATGAGGAGGGGCTGAGCTCGATCCTCAGGCTTTTATAGGCTGGGAGTCAAGGCAAGGCGCCCTCCCCGATTGACGCCAAGTAATCAAAGCGGGCGGCGAGCGTTTGGGCTTCCCGATGAGAACTCAAGCGCCCGCTGGACGCATCAAATCATGAAGTGGGGTTTAATGGCGCAAAGCTTAATTGCTTCTGCGCTAGTATGAACTCCGAGATGAATTAAAGATAGATGACAACGCGTGGGACGTCGCGTGTTCAAACCTGTGGTGGCAGGGGTCAAAAGATTTGATTCCTGCCCATGATGGGATTCCCACACCACGTGTCAGGTTCATTGAGTACCGAATTGACCGATCAGCCAGTGGGTGGTGCAAGTGGGTTGAACCTAGCCCTTCGCCAGGCATCTTACGCATAGGACATGGGGCTGGCTCCTCACTTGTGCTAAAACACACCTACTGCCAACTGATTGGACTCGACGGGAAAATGGCTGACACCCGTGGCCCGCGCGTTTGCATAGGGCCTCGCCCTGACAAACGTGAGGGACACTCATCAGGCCCAGGCTCGGGGGCTACTGTCAGTACCGTTAACGGTTGGTCCACAAGGTCAACCACGCACGGACCACAGACAACTCTTTCCTTGGTCGAAACCATCGAGAACTCAAGACCCGGGAACAGAACCTCCGACAATGGCTGCGCTTCCTTACACTTGAAGGCACCTCGACCACGCTGTTCCATGCGTGGTGCAACGACTCTACCTTGTCAGGGCCGATGCGACACGTTGCGAGCATGCGGCTTGGGCGGTGAAGATGCGTCAGTCGCCAGGGGTGATTCACCAGCCCACCTGCCACAAGGGCGACACCTGCATCAATGCATGGCGCTGCCAGGCTAAAATATCACCATGAGTGGCAGTGACAAGACTGGTGTTCATTCCCGAAAGACAAAAGATGATGACACATCACTACGCATTTAATGCATTCACCTACCCTGTCGGCTCAGGGCATTTCCTTAGAAACTACACCATTGTGGTACCCCTTGATCTATAACATCAGTAGGGATACACAACGCTTCCCGTTCCCATGAAGGACTTGTAGCTCTTAATCGACCCACATAAACACGCAAAAAGCAGGAGTAGGGTATTACGCAACCATGCAGCCCGAACCTGGGTAAATCATCGTGTCCATTTTGTGCATCTCAGTAGTGTAGGTCCCCACCTTCGTGCCCCTTCCACGAACTAGCAAAAGGATGTCACCAGTCCACGGTGTCACATGCGTGTTCTGCACACACCCGCCGACACAAGATAACACCATCATTTTGAGCAACAATTGCCATGATCCTTCTGTCGATAAACCTTCTCACTATGACATCATCCTACACAATGGTAGAATTTTGTAATTTGGTGCACAATATACTTGATTACATGAATGCTTATATGTCATTCCCTATCTTTTTGCTAAGCTTCATGCTTCTTGTCACACACAACCTTGTTGGGCAAACTCATACTTAAATGATGGACACCTTGTGTGCGCTAACCATTGTATTTCCAAGTATCCTTCGTGTTTCCTTGTTTTGCATGTATCACATACCGGAGACATCTTGGAGTACTTTGATTGCGCAATGACATACACTACGTCTGCCTACAAGTCTGTCCATGTCTACCGTTTCCATGGTGATGAGGTTTACGATCCGAGAGCGGATCTTCCCCAAGGGGGGATGATGCGGAGCATCCTACGGTCATCCCCATGACAACAAGTGGACCTATGACAACAGCTCATGCACGCGCCATTGAACATGAGATGAACTCGCTCCTTAGTGAATTCCCTTCGTCCACATGTGAGACACAGCTACTACCTTAAATGGATGTGTTATGTGTGTTCAGGTACCAAGGAGGAAGCCATGGAGAAGCAAGGATGGATCTCCAAGTTCACATGGAGCCCCAAGGATAAAGAGGAACCCCAAGGCGCGAACACCGGAGACCTTTCTGGACACCCCGGATGCCCGGACTTGCGGCCACCGGAGGGCCAAGCTCCTGGACACCCCGGGTGCCCGGCCTCCTCCACCCCCAGGTGCCCAGGCCTCCACCTGGGCGCACCCCCGGGTGCCCGGCCCCTTCCCCAGGCACCACCCCAGGAGCCCAGACCTCCTCCCGGGCGACCACCCCAGGTGCCTGGACTCCTTTACCCTGGGTGCCCGGACCCCTCCGACCATGCCTGCATGCATTAGGGGCAAATGACCCTTGTACCCCCATTTTCCCACTAAACCTTCCCTAGGCTATAAGTACTCGTCCCCCAGCTCCAAATTAGGGTTAGCAAAGCATTTGATATGATCTAGAGAGAGCTTTGCTCATCTACCTCTCCCCTTGGAGATCAAGACCTCCTAGGAGAAGATCCCCAAGTGGATATCAAGACCTCCTTCCCTAGGGATTGGAGAAGACTATCATTAAGACCTCATCTCCTTTGGATTTGAGAAGAACCTTTACCTTTGTGCTATTTTCCATTGATTGTTCATGTTATACTTATGGATCTCATGTATGCTATTCTAGTGGATGTGTGAATTGGGTTTGTTTGAGTGTTTCCCCTCTTGAGTTCTTGTGTTCTTCCTCTTTTTCCCCTCCAAGTGTGAACAAGATCACCACCTAGGGTTTCACCCTACATCACATAATGTAGACAGAAAGAAATCTAGCAATAAGATAAATCCCCATCATTTTATCCTTAGTGGCAACAATATAATACGTATCTTGGTCCTTTCTGTCACTAAACTAGAATCACCACAAGATTGAACCCACTATTATGCACCACTCCCTCTGAAGAATTACCCATCTATCTTGGCCAGAGAAGACAAATAACTCAAAAATCATACATAGCTACTCGATTATACAACAAAGAAACTTCAAAAGATTCGATAATATTCAATGAACAATCTGATCATAAATCTACAATTCATCAGATCCCAACACACACCATAAGAATTACATCGGATTGGTCTCAAAAGAGAATGAGGTATTGAAGATCCAAGACAAAGAGAAAGAGAGAGAGAGAGAGAGAGAGAGAGAGAGAGAGAGAGAGAAGCCATCCAGCCACTACTATGGACGCGTATGTCCTAAAGGAACTACTCACACATCATCATGGAGGCAGCAAGGTTGATGAAGATGCCTCCTCCAATGGCTTCCTCCTCCGGCAGAATTTCGGAAAAGGGCTCTAGATGGGATCTCTTCAGATTAGAGATTTGTGGCGGTGATAAAATTCTCTTGGAGGCACGACGAATGGTTTCGGTATTTATAGGGATTTATGACGGTGGAATTAGGTCAAAATGTCGCACGTGGGCTCACATGGACAGGTGGTGCGGCCACCCCCTCTGGTCGCGCACGTGTCCATGTGGCCACGTGGTGGCTCGTCTCGATGACTCCCGAAGCTTCAAGGGTTCCTTTTGGTCTAGAAAAATTGTCAAAAATTGGCATCATATTTGGCCTTACTAAATATTGATTTTCTGTGAAACCAAAAACAAGTAGAAAACGGGAACTGGCACTGATGATGGGAAAATGGCGGTGTGAAACACGCGTCCACGTCATTGATACAGAATAAATAAATTTAAGTGCATACATGCATAAAATAAAAGGAAGATCAAACATTGCAGGTATTTTATTTCCAGAACTCTTACATTTACATAAAAATTCTGTTAATTGCATCTCCGAAGAGAAAACTCCTGATTAAGAATTCCAACATATCTATTACATAGAATTACATCACATGCCTATTACAATACCCTACAAGAGAAATCCTCCTCGCGGTCGACCATGAACTCCTGCTTGGCGAACTTAAAGTTTTCTTTTATGCGAATACTCCTCCATGATTTCATGTTTCATGTTTTGTAATATATTTTCCAAGCATACAACATATTTTTTGTGTTCAACCTCATTTATATGCAGAATGAAGGTTGATTTTGGCCAGGCATGGTTTCATCCTATGTTCGACACATTGTATGTGTGTATATTTTCCCTTGGGGATCTTGTGTAATTTAGTTTTGGTAATATATATATATATATATATATATATATATATATATATATATATATATATATATATATATATATATAACAGCCGGTCTATTCTCCTAATATTAGGAGAATAGTTATTCTGCTAACACTTCCGAACTGCATGCTCAACGCAAGTGCACGGCATTGTCGAAGCAAGAGTGCTGCAGTACTGAGGCGAGTGAACTTTTTGTTGCAAAAAACTGCATGCAGTTTTTTCGGTACTGTTTTTGCTCTAGTTTTTAAACCGTTTGTCGGAACGAGGCATGTAATATACCGTTGGAAAGCTATGAATTAGGCGCAACTTTGCCATGTAGAATTTTTTTGAGATTCCTCACGGTTTAAGAGCAGTTTCGAAAATGGTGTGGCGCACGACGAGTGGCAGAGAGCATATTTTCGCGATTTTTTCTAAACCGCTGATCGGAATGAAGCAAATGATATGGCGTTGGAAAGATATCGTTGAGGAGCAACATTTTCATATATATTTCTTTATCTAATTCGTTACGGTTTAAGAGCAGTTTCAAATTTACTAAATCGCGAAATTCTGTTTTTCAAATTTTTGCAATTTTTCGGTACTGTTTTCGCTCCAGTTTTTTAACCGTTTGACGAAATGAGGCGTGTGATACGCCGTTGGAAAGCTACGGACGAGGCGCAACTTTCATATGTAGATTTTTATTGAGATTCCTTACGGTTTTAAATTAATTTTGAAAATGGTGCGGCCGACGACGAGTGGCAGCGGCCGTTTTTCGTGAAATTTTTAAAAACCGCTGGTCCGAATGATTCAAATGATCCGCCATTTGAAAGATATCGACGAGACGCAGCTTTTTCATGTAGAACCCTCTCTCTAATTCCTTACGGTTTAAGAGCAGTTTTAAAATTACCGAAATGCGGACACTCTGTTTTTCGCGACAACAAAATCGCGAGTGAACCGCATCAGACAGAAGAACGCACTGCTTCAGACTGAAAACCGCACTGCATCAGACGGGCAAGCGAACTTCATGATTTCTTTTGTCGGACGCAAATTTTCTCAGACGAGTTTTTGTGAGTTTTTGTTGTCTTTTTGTCAACATTTTTTATGAACGAGAGTGGACCGCAGAGACGAGGGCAAGTGAACCGCGACATATATCGAAGTGAACCGCATTACTATTTTTGTTGTTTCGCTAAATTTTTCGCACCTTCATGTCGGTCGCAAGTGAACAGCATCACTCTCAAAAGTGAACCACATCCAAGGACCAAACGCACTGCAGGTGTTGATTTAGTCGACTGAATTTTTAAAACACACGAAACAAATTGCACTTCATACAGAGGGGTAATGAGCTGCTACACAAATTGGAGTGAACTACTTTTTTTGTCTTCTTCAAACAATTTTATTCTAGACATCGTGGTACTGCAGACGGGAGACTAGGGAACTGCACCAAAACACACCCGAGTTTTTGAACATGCCGTCCCGCACATCTAAGCACACGCACAAACTGCACACCATCAAACAAAAGAAATGAACTGCATACACCGGTCGAACAGCACATGGTCGAGCTTCTCCTGGAACTGCATCTCGATGCGCATCCGAACACCGCAGGTGTGCATCCGAGCAACAATAGTCGCACATCCGAGCGCATGAACCACAAGTGAACTACATGTCCACGCCATGGACTAACGTCCTCCTCGCATGGACTGCTAGCACAGGCAAACTGCACTGAAGCACCACCCAGCAGTGAACTACACCAATGTTGGAACCATACTGCACACTTGCGCTCCACACCACCGGCCGGCGGACTGCACGCAGATGCGCTCCGCACCACACGGGCGCGTCGAGTGAACTGCATGAGGGCAGGGGTGGAGATCCTCATCCTCTTCTCGCCTGCAGGAGATTATCGATCAGCCGAACAGCAAGCAGCCGTCGACACGCACGAACATGCACACAGGGGTAGCGTGGCCGGGGCAGAGCTGGGGCCGCGGTCGGGGCGGCACGGGATGGGGCCGTGGAGGCCGGCCGGGGCAGAGTTGGGGCCACGGTTGGGGTGGCGCGGGGCGGGGCCGTGGAGGCTGGCCTGGGCGGAGCTGGGGCCGCGGTCGGGGCGGCGCGGGGCAGTGGCCGTGGAGGCCGGTCGTCGCGTGGCGGAGCTATGGCCGCGGCCGGAGCGGCGCGGGGTCGGGGCCGTTGAGGCCGGCCGTCGCGGGGTGGTGCAGCAGCCGTGACCATGGTGGGGCGGCGTTGCGGGGCGGGGAGGGCCAGATCAGGTGGTGGAAGCTCGGCACGACGCGGATCTCGCCGGATCCAGTGCTAGACGAAGCGGCATGGTGAGGAAGACGGTGCGGCAGCTTGGGAGGCTGGACGGGGCGGGAGGGAGGTGGTGCGGCGGCGGGCTGGTAGAAGGAGGTCGTGGGGAGCATGGGGAGAGAGAGAGGAGTGCGCTGGTTTGACGACTGGATAAGGTGGGGGTGGGTTTTTTTTTGTCCGGGCAGTTCGGCCGGTTCCTTTGCGTGGTTAGTTTGTAGCTTCGGTGGTGGGCGTCGGGTGTTAGCAGAATAAGCCTAGTGTTAGGAGAATAAAAGTCTTAAGGGTGTTATGAGAATAAACCCACCCTATATATATATATATATATATATATATATATATATATATGTTTTTTCCCGGACAAATGTTTCCTACCACCTGGTGGTAGTTACCACCACTTGAGCTTTGTATGTTGTATGTAGTATCTATCAAATCAGAGAGTATGTACGTGTAGTATGTAGTATATAAGGATGTTTAGCTAGTACATATACTACTTTTTAGGTAATATGTATCATATTTTGAGTATGTTCTTTTTTACGTACAAATATGTACGTATTTCATAAATATAATATGAAAAAATTGCAAGTTGGCCCCTAGTTTTTATTATATTTATGAAATACGTATATATTTGTGCGTAAAAAAGAACATACTCAAAATATGATACATACTACCTAAAAAGCAGTATATGTACTACCTAAACATCCTTATATACTACATATTACGCGTACATACTCTCCGATTTGATAGATACTACTTACAACATACAAAACTTAAGTGGTGATAACTACCACCGGGTGGTAGAAAACATATATATATATATATATATATATATATATATATATATATATATATATATATATATATATAT
Organism: Elymus sibiricus; assembly: GCA_039707655.1. NCBI lineage: Eukaryota > Viridiplantae > Streptophyta > Magnoliopsida > Poales > Poaceae > Elymus > Elymus sibiricus. Next base: position 113,401,800 of record CM077670.1, read on the forward strand.
ATATATATATATAAACACTATTCTGATCACGGGATGAGAATAATATTCTGATAACTAACTGACCCGTCCCAGCAGTAGTAGTTGAACTTCCCCTAGTGCTAGGTTGAACTTCCGTGAACATTGGCCAAATGGGGCTTGCGATATACCGTTGGAAAGCTATGGACACGAGTATCATGATCTAAGTTAAATTTTTGGCAAAATGTAAACGGTATAAGAGCAGTTGTGAAAACCGTTTTTTCTTCATACAAAGAATGTGAATCGTATTTTCGATCTCATTTCTAAACCGTTTATCGGAATGAGGCAAATAATATGGCGTTGGAAAGCTGCTGCAAATCCGCTCATTCCACATATACAAAGTTTTCCCAAATTCTATACGGTTAAAGAGTAATTTAAAAAATCGCAGAATTTCTCAAACCGAACAGCCGAGTTCATATTTGTGAGGCCATTTCTAAACGGCTAATCCAATTGAGGCAAATAATATGGCGTTGGAAAGCTTATTAAAATGCGCTTATTTTTCATATAGAAAGTTTTTTCTAATTTTCAACGGTTTAAGAGTAATTTAGAAAACGGTCGAAGTTCCTCCGAGTTCGTATTTTTGAGTTAATTCTTCAATGGTTTGTCAGAATGCAGCAAATTATATGGCGTTGGAAAGCTTGAACAAATGCGAAACTTTTTTGTATAGATTTTTTCTCCCAATTCTTTATGGTTTTTAGTCAATTTTGAAAATGGCTGAAAACGTATTTTGGCCGTAATTTGTGCAAACTTTATCGGAATGGGGCAAATAATATACCGTTGGAAAGCTATCGAAATGCGAAACTTTTTCGTATAGAAAGTTTTCTCTAATTCCCTGCCGTTTTTACGTAATTTTGAAAATGGAGAGATCATGCGTTCTGCCTTCTTGGCGAAAACAGAGTCTTCGAAAATGCATTGCGTGAAGTAGTTGAACTTCTGGGGCATGTCTGTTTGAACTTCACTCTGTTTTTCGCCAGCTGTTTTTTGCCCGTAACTCCCCAACCACTACCCGGAATTGAGCAAATGATATACCGATGGAAAACTGTTGACAACACGCAACTTTGCTGTGTTGATCATTTTTTCATACTCGCGACGGTTCAAGAAACTTTTTTGAATACGTAGAAACGTGTTTTTAATGGTATACATGAAACTTTTAAACTGTTCATTGAAATGTAGCATATAATATACCGTTGGAAAGCTTATGAATAGGAGCAACTTTTTCATGTAGACATTATATTCAAATTCGTTGCCGTTTAAGAGCAGTTTTAAAAATGGCAAAAACAACGTCGTTTTTGCCTTTTTAACATGTAATTGAAGGACGGACGTCTCGCACTAGAAATTTTGAACCATGCAAGGAGGAGCACGTGAACTTCTTGCAACAACCCTTTTATGCTTTTAGTTTTGTATTCTTTTTAATCTCACCTAAAATGCATTCCGTGTAGTAGTTGAACTGCTCGCGGTTTTCACCTTGAACTTCGGTCACGTATTTTTGTTCGTAGTTCCTCACCCTGTTCGACGGAGTTGCACAAATGATATACCTATTGAAACTTGTTGAGAAGACTCAACTTTTTTCTAATACGGTTAAACTTTTGTTCGAACAACATACACCAATTTATTTTAACGGTTTATTTTGGATTAGAGCGTACGATACACCCTTGGAAAGTTTTCGAACAGGAGGAACTTTTTTCATGTAGAGCATTTTTGTTCCAATTTTGTAATGGATTGAGAGAATTATTTTAAAACACGAGAAACAACATCTTTTTTTGTGTTTTTTGCACATGTAAACACACGGTGAACCTCTCCCTCAAGAATTTTGAACTTCCGAGGGCAGAGCACATGAACTTCTAGCAACAAAAAAATTAGACTTTGATTTTTTGTTCTTTTTTCCCGTATGAAACACACACTATGCAGTATGTGAACTTCCGGCTATTATCAATTTGAACTTCTCTCTGTTTCGCTTTAGTAACGTAAAAAATCTGAGTTTTTTATAGACATCGAACCGCTCTAACTTTTTTATTCTCATCTGAAATGCATTCCGTGTAGTAGTTGAACTTCCCGCTGTTTTCACTTTGAACTTATGTCACGTATTTTTGTTCATAATTCCTCACCAGTTCGTCGGAGTTGCACAAAACGACATACCATTAGAAACCTGTTGAAAAGACGCAACTTTTTTCTAATACGGTTAAACTTTTGTTTCGAACAACATACACCGTTTTGTTTTAACCGTTTATTTTGGAATAGAGCATACGATGCACCCTTGCAAAATATTGAATAGGAGAAACTTTTTCATGTAGAGCATTTTGTTCCAAATTTGTAATGGATTGCGAGAATCATTTTAAAACACGAAAAACAACATCTTTAGGTGTTTTTTGAACATGTAAATACATGGCGAACCTCTCTCACAAGATTTTTTGAACTTTCCCAGGGAGAGCACTTGAACTTCAAGGAACAAATTTTTTAGACTTTGCCTTTTTATTATTATTTTTCTCGTATGAAACACACACCATGCAGTACGTGAACTTCTGGCTGTTATCACTTTGAATTGCTCTCTATTTTTTTCCCTAACTCCTAAAACACTTATTAAATTGAGCTTGTAAATCCTAGGTTTTTTATAAACTCCGAACTTCTCTGCTTTTTAAATTTGAACTTCTTAGTTTTATTCTTAAAAAAATGATTTTTAATTTAACATCGAACAACTTTTTTTAAAATTAAACTTCATACTTTTATTGTGCCTAGAAAAAAGAAGAGTGTGAGTTTTTTGTATACACCGAACTACTCTATTTTTTTAATTTGAACTTCTTGAAAAAAAATCTAAAAATTGAACTACTCCATTTTTTAAATTTGAACTTCTTGTTTTTTGTAAGAAATTTGATAAATCCATTTTTTGTTCTAATGTTCGAACTGCCTCGTTTAAAAAATTGAACTTCTTGGGTTTTACTTTTTAGGCGTAGGATAAATCTGTTTTTGTATAAAGTTTGAATTACTCTGCTAATTTAATTCGAACTGCTCAGATTTTGAAATTTAAACTTCTTGATTTTATTCTTTAGTGATGGGCAAATCCTTTTTTTAGGATTTTTTGGACTGCTCTGTTATTTTAATTTGGCCTTCTTAGAATTTTTTTAGAAACATGGAAAAACATGAACATTTGATTATGTTTTTATTTGAAAAATGATGAAATCCTTTACTTTTTTTATTTGAACTTTTTGATTATATTTTTTAATAACGGAATCCATGGGAGAAATATTGTACACCCATAAAATTTGCTTTGATCCATCAATTTTATTTAAATTTGAACTTCTAGAGTTAACAGAATCGAACCGCTTCGTTATTTAAATTTGAACTTCTAGGTTTTATTCTCTCGTAACTAGAAAAATATGAATAAACATCGAACTGCTCCATTTTTAAATTTTGGACTTCCCGGTTTTATTCATTAGTACCGAGAAAAATTATTTGTTTTATATTAAACATTGGAACCCATCTGCTATTTGAATTTGAACTTCTAGTTTTCTTAGAAACAATGAAAATCCAGTTTTTAGTAAAAAAAAATTGAACTTCTCTGTTTCTTTAATTTCTCCGATTTGGTACTTCCGGCCACGTTCGTCACCCTACAGAGGGTACTGATGGATTTATGCACCGTCAGTATCCTCCAGTTTCAACAGATTTGATGGCGCTCTTTCCAGTGTAAAGGTCGTAGTTTCTAAAGCATAACTTAAAAGGATAATGACAAATTGATTAACGCCATCTTTGATCTTACCATGTCATACATGGTCTGATTATGTCTCCCGAACACTCCACTCACTTTGGTGTTTCGGGAGGCGCAAGTTATGAAACTATAACATGATCCATGAGGCGCTCGCTAAACTTGTAAGGGCATCTCCAACGTTAACCCTAAAACCGCCCACAACCGTCCAGACTGAGCGGTCCGGACACAATTTGCCATCCAATCCGGTACCACATCGGTTCGTCGACGCATCTGGCTGCCATTTTCCTACAAATTGAAAGCAAACTAGGAGGTCTTTGCGGGAGTCCGGACCCCCGCCACGTAGGACTATGACACCCTGACCCACTCAAATCCCCCTCCCGGTCCACTTTTCTTCCACTCCGCTATGCTCCCCCTTGCTTTGTATCCGCACCATCCTCGTCTGCCGCTGCTGCTCTACCTCTCCGGCCGCCGTCCAGGAATCCTAGGATGTTGCAGTCCCCACGAACGAGCCTGCCCGCTTTGGACTACACCGTCGTCCACCCAGGATCACTCCACAGCCAGGTACCCTCACCCCCTACTGACAACGTCCATGGTGGACACCATGCCCAGAAGATGTTCAGTCAAATGCCATTGAGCATTTTTGTTGTTTACTAGAGTAATTCGATGGCGGGGTACTCGATGATAGAGGATGAGTTGTTGTGCGATGTGTGGTTGGTTGTATCTATGGACTTTGTAGGTAGAAACTCAAGGGGCTTGATCTTTTGGCAGCACGTGCATGCTTTGTTTCATGAGCAAAAGAACTTCGACCCTACGACACGCACGTCATCCATGAACACAATGTGAAGTTGATATCACATCGATGGTAGACCATCTGCAACCTGTAATGAAGTTTTGTTGTGTGATTCACCGAGTGGAAACAATGTGGGCATTGGTCTCGTCAACTATGAAGATCGTATGTTTTGCTCCTTGTTGCTCTACACGTTGTTTAATTCATTCATTCACTCATTGTTGCTCTACATGTTGAATAGCCGTGTTGTACTACAGGACCGATGTCAGGCCATTCACACACATTGTTGGATGAAGCTCAAGGGCAGTATGTGTGAGACGACATATGCTGATTTTGACTCAAGTATCGATGAATTTGAAAAACTTATTGAACATCCGATTATATTGGATGTAATATTTACATTTGAACTATTGTTGTACTAGGGATATTTGCATGTTATTTATGTTTGAATTGTGCTTTTTTCTATAATTTTGAGTGTTGCGGTCTTTAGAAAAAAACCAGGGGCAAACATTTAAGGGTTATGGTTGGATGACCGACTCCTGCATCTGCGCCTACACGCTGGTTCGAACCAGTCCGCAGACAAATGGAGCGTCTGTTTTAAGGGACGGCATTGGAGATGTCCTAACTCAAATTAGTCTCCGCAATATGATTATAGAAGCTTTAATTCCTTGTTACAATAATATTTTATTTCATTTTGAAATCACTTGAACTTTTCAAAGATTTCAGACTTATGTCTCATCAAGTAACCAAATATCACAACCCCATCTATTATTCATAGACAGAAGTAACCAAGCTGATAAAATAATGACATAGGCAATAAGTTATGGTAACACCAAAAAAGAGATACTTTCGTCGAGTGACATAAGTGCCGAAGAGCGCTGACAATGGTGGCACGGGCAAATCCTATTCAGCGCCCTCTACGACCGTTACAATACATTTTTTTGCAAACAAACGCACACCCCCTTCCCTGCTGGGCCGGCCCATCTAGTTTTTTTCTTCTGTTTTTCAAACCACAAAAAATCCGCTAATGGCGCGAACTGAACCAGGGACTTCCTGGTTAATTGCACACTGCAGTAACCACCCCGCCACCCCAACTTGATGTGCTTACTTCCATTTTTTCGTCTTATCTTCTTTCTTTCTTTTTTCTGTTTTCATTTCTCTTTTTTCTGTTTCTTTTTCCTTCTTCCTGGTTCGATGAACTTTTTTCAAATCCGTGGACATTTTTTCAAAATTGATAACTTTTTTCCATTTAGATGAAATGTTTTTAAATACGATGAAACTTTTTCAAATCGATGAATTTTTTTTCAAATTCAATTAACTTTTTTCCAATGTTGATGAACTATTTTTAAAATCGATAAACTTCTTTTTCAAATTCGATGAACCTTTTTTTAAACTCATGAACTTTTTTTCAATATCATGAACTTTTTTTCAAATTCAATGAAAATTTTCAAAATTGATGAACTTTTTTTCTTCAAATTCATGAATTTTTTTCCAATATTGATGAACTTTTTTCAAAATTGATGATCTTTTTTTTCAAAATCGATGAACTTTTTTTCAAATTCGTGAACATTTCTTAGAAAAGTGAAGGTCAACATCATGTCATGGTCAACCTAGTGACTAGGGAGGGAGCGACCCGGCCGAAACGAGCTAGTTTTTTTTTTCTTTTGAGGGAACAAACCGGGTGGCGACCGAGCGATGGAATCGCACCAGCGCTACTAGCCAGGCGAGTGGTTTTTGGGCCTCGGCCAGTTGGCTTCAGCGCGGGTGCCACTTGGCATTTTGGGTGCATAAAGCATTGATTAAGAGCACCCGGTGGAGCTCCTATATGGCTCTTCAGGCGCCCGTTCGTGGAAGTGGTGCTCATGCAGTCACACAGTGTGGCCGGCCCAATGCGTGTGTTCGCTCGCTCGGTACGTCGCCACTTCCTTCGCTCGTTTCCTAAAAAAACATTCCTTTGCTCGTTCGAACAAAACTGGTCGCTAGGTTTGCTGCTGACTGGTCGCGGTTGACCGGTCAAACATTAACTATTCAAAAAATAAAAAAATAAAAATCATGAATTCAAAATATTCATGGATTTTGAAAAAAGTTCACAAGCCTGAAAGATTACTAATTTTAAAAATAGTTAATGGATTTTGCAAAAAGTTCATCGAATTTGAAAAAAAAGTTTAAAATTTTAGAATAAGTTCATCGATTTTGAAAAAAAGTTCACAAATTTGAAAAAAATTCACGGATTTTGGAAATAAGTTCATCGATTTGGAAAAAAATTCATCGATTTTAAAAAAATTCAGCAATTTTTAAAAAAGTTTATCAATTTTTTTAAGAAAAAGCATCAATATTTTTAAAAAATTTCATCTATTTTGTTGAAAGTTCATTGATTTGAAAAAAGTTCATTGATTTTCAAAAAAAATCATCAATTTTAAAAAAAAGTTCATATACTTTGAAGAAAGTTTATTGATAATAAAAAAAATCACGAATTTGAACCAAAGTTCATCGATTTACATTTATTTTTGAGAAATAGAAAACAATTCGCGCATTTAGTAAAAGAAAAAACCAGAAAAACGAAACAGAAAAAAAGAAAAGAAAAAAAAGACAAAAGATAAAAGATAAAAGAAGATAAGAACGGAAAAGAGGTAACTAATCACAACAGAAAGGGTGGCTTGGTGGTTATCACGTGGTATACTTTCAACCAGGAAGTCTCTGGTTCGAATCCCACTGAGCCCACATTTTTTTCGATTTATGAATCAGAAGGGCCGGCCCAGCTCGCAGGAGTGTGTGCGTCCGTTTGTAAAAGGACCTATAAAGGTCGCGTGATGCGCTATTGGGAGCTCCTAATTGGCGCTGCAGGCGCCAGTTCGCCCGCTGGCGCTCACGGGCACTGCGAGCTGGGCCGGCCCATTAAGCGGAAAATCAGCCAGATCGCTAGGTCGAAGTCAGATCGCCCGTCACGATTATTTTCCTGGCTCGGTCGTTTCGTTCAAGAATTTGGGAAAAGTTCACAAAAACAAGTTCACAAATTTAAATAAAGTTCATCAATTTTCGAAAAAACTCAGCAATTATGAAAAAAAAATCATCGATTTTGAAAAAAAAGTTCATCGAATTTGAAAAAAGTTCATCGAATTTAGAAAAAAAGTTCATCGATTTTGAAAAAAGTTCATCGAATTTAAAAAAAGTTCATCGAATTTGAAAAAAGTCCATCAAATTTGAAAAAAAGTTCATCAATTTTCGAAAAAATGTTCATCTATTTTTTTAAAAATCATCTAATTTAAATAGGTCAACAATTTAGAAAAAGGTTCACGAAGTTTAAAAAAAGGGGCATTTAAAAACAAAAAAGAAAGACCAGAAATGGATAAAAAACAAAACGAACTTAAGAACTAAATAAAAGGAGAAAGCGAAGTGATTTTTCACGATCTGGGCGACGGCCTGATGGTTATAACGTGGCACTCGCAGCTATGGGTGAAAGAAATGGGCCGAGCCCAGTAAGCGCGGCTGCAGGCGCCGGTTTGCAGAAAGAGTAATAACCGGCGCCTGCAGCGCCAAATAGGATTCGCCCAAATAGGAAGTGCCGGCACAACTCGCTCGGATTTGATCAAATAATGCTTGGGCTGAAACCCTAGCTCACCCTCCACCAAATTCACGGGTGCCCCCGCTGTAAGTGAGATAGAGGGCAAGCCTTTACGTTTTCTGTTTTTTCTTTTGCTTTATTCTTTACTTTTGTTTATACTTTAAAATATTCTAAATATATAATACAAAAAACTCTACAGAAACATTTAAAAAATGTTGACCAAGCATTTGAAAAATGTTAAATGTGTATAGAGAAAATGTTTATCATGTATATGAAAAATGTATAAAAAATTGATCATTTATTTGAAAAATATTAATCAAGCATTTCAAAAACATTTGAACAATTATTTGAAAAATGTTAATCAAGCATTTGAAAAAAAATGTTGAACAATTATTTAAAAAATGTTATGTGTATAGAAAAAATGTTGACCATGCATTAAAAAAATGATGAAATTTGTTTACCATGTATATACAAATGTTAATCAAGCATTTGAAAAAACAAGTATTTGAAACATGTTTATTAAGCATTTGAAAAATGGTAAAGGTGTATAGAAAAATATGTTGGTCATGTATTAAAAAAATGATGATATTTTTTGATCATGTATATAAAAATGTTAATCAGGCATTTAAGAAAATGTTGAACAAGTATTTAAAAAATGTTGATCAAACATTTGGAAAATGTTAACCTGCATAGAGAAAATGTTGACCATGTATTAAGAAATGTTAAACTTGTATGTAAAAAATGTTAATCAAGAATTTTAAAAAATGTTAAATGTGTATAGAAAAAATATTGACCATGCATTAAAAAAATGTTAATCTTATATTTGAAAAATGTTAAATGGGTATTTGAAAAATGTTGTTGACGCATATGAAAAATGTAGAATGAAAACCAAAAGAAAGAAAAACAAAAATAAAAAAAGAAACCAAAGAAAATTTTTTTACGAAAAATGAAACCGAAGAAACAAATGTAAAAAGAATTGGAAAACTATGAACACCAATAAAGAAACAAAGAAAAATAAAAAAAATGAAAACCAAGAAAGAAAACAAAAACCGAAGAAAAAGGAGAAAGAAAAGAAAAATGGATAAAAACCATGAAAGAAACAAAGAGAAACCAAAAGAAAAAAGAAAAGTATAACGGCGAAAAAAAAGAAAACCAAAGATGAAATAAGAGAACCAAACAAAAAGCAAAAGAAAAAGAAAAAAGAAAAAAAGGACAAAACAGAAAACCCCAGGTGTTTTCCTTGAAGTTGGTTGCGCCTTCTATCTTAACGCGAACTAGTCCCTGGCGTAGTGGCTAGAAGCCACCAGCCACCACCGTAGCCACCTGGGATCGATCCCTGGGGAGCTCTCTTTTCGTCTCTTTTGTTTTGTTTTATTACCTCGGTCCTAAAATTCTTGTCTTAAATTTAAGACAAGAATTTTAGGACGGAGGGAGTACTATATATGCGCTACTAATGGGCCGGCCCGTTACTGCGGAGGCTTCAGCGAGAGCTTCTTTCATCTCGCTTAATGCGAGACATAGCTCTCGCGTAAGTCACTGGACTTTAAAATCCCACAGGCCGGAAGAAGCCCTGTGTTCAAGACCCAAAGTCCAACTGATTCCTCTCGGCCCAGATGCTTTCAGCTTGGTCCTACATGTCATAGATACCGCTGCCCGAAACCCTAACGCCTCTACGCTATATAAACGATCTCTCGTCGTCTTCGTCACCTCTCCGCGCCGCCACCCAGAACCCCTACCTGCATCGCCGTGCTACCAGCAACCAAGCACGCCGCCGCGCTCACCGCAACCAAGCACACGGCCGCAACCACCATGGCAGTTGTGACAAGTATCGGTTAACTCAAGGCATCGATCAAAATCTAGCATTCTTTGTTGTGTGCAACATGGAGAAGACAAAGATTGTCTGATATATCCGATAGCGCAATATAATTTTCTCTTACATATTTGTAATCTGCCATTTGAATGATGTTTTCTATGTTGTATTCCAATCAAGATGATTTGCAACTTTGGTGTTGTGATGTTGGAGGGCGTGCTCAGCAGCAATGGGGGTGTGTCGTTGATGCCTGACCCGTGATGCCGGCCAAGGAATGAGAGTCGACGAGGAGTGGACAACATGGGTTCGTGAACTGGCCAATCCACCGTTGTTCGTTTGGGAATGCCCGACGCATCAGAGGCACAGTATGACTTACCCCGATTTTGACGTCGTCTACCAACATCCGACGAAGGGGAACCGTCCCAGTTTCCATCTTGATGGTAAGTTCTCTAATCTTCTATCTCATGGGATGTGATGTGGTCGCCTTCATATTGGCTTTTGACAAAGGGTTGAAATTAGCTTATGTGCTTTCGACGATTGAAATTCCAGTGATATTATCAACCTTCAGCGAGCAGTGACAACAAACTCCATCCCCCCACACCACCACACCCAAATGGCGTAGGATAGACTGATGTTTCATTTGATGTGCTTTAAGCCATGTTTCAGCTGGTCTCGACCCAGCATGTATTTTTAGTTTCAGTTGTTGAGCTCTGCACTATAAAACCGAGAAAGACCCAAGGCTTTTTACAGGTCAGGCATGTTTACTCAAATGTTTAATTTCTAAAACATTTCCAGCAATATTTGAGTTGTTTGCTTGCTCAACCTTACGTTGGGATCATTTCTACACACTACAAATAGAGGGAAGTTGGCTTGTGCCTTACTAGAGACAGATGATCCAATAAAATGATTGGAAAGGCTCTTTCCAAGCATAAGGTAAGGTGAATCTTGTACAGTTTATTTCTTAATATATTTTGGTCAGATTGTTGTTTATTTTCTGAAAATGATACTCCATGGTAGATTACCTATGATGAAAATTACATTCTCTGCGGGCGCTGATTCAGATATATTACTATATGGGCAACGGAAGTTCAAAATTTATGTCAGTCAAACATGTGCAAAGGAAATTCAAAATATGTTATGTCAGGGAAAGATTCTTAAATCAATGAATTATCTACAGGGCTGATTAGGACACTCTCATATTGTTTGATACTTTACCATCTGGGGATTAGGCTATCGGTGAACATGAAAATGCGGCTGTTGGTCACGGATCCCGGGGACATGGGCGGGGTTGAGGAGCTCACACGGTGCTATACATGACGACCTGCATGTGGTGGGGGGAGGTGGTGTGCCTGCTGCTTGGCTGGAAGGCCGACATGAACGCCCACGACCGACTGGTAAGCATGGTAAGTACCCAATCGCCAAACTATCTTCTTTCACCTCCTTCCTACGTAGGACTTGAACTTCGCTGCACACCGGGCATTCCTACTTTCAATCAGTCATTTTTGCCCATTCCGATTATACAATTGTATAATACTAAGTGTACATGTCACCCACATTGGACCAGTCTATTGCATTTGAATTACCTTGATCTATGGAAATAGTGATATAGGCATGCTACGTGCAAGTACTTATCTAGCCAAACCAAAGTTCAGCCTGTAGTTTTATGCACACCATCCCAATCAGCAATAGATGCATGGTTGCCCGTGCGTTGCCACAGAACAATCCTATAGTGCGGCAGTGTTATCCTATAGTGGGGATGAGAGGGTTCAGTGTCTGCACCAGTGGCTTGTCTATCTCCACGAGATGGAGCGTGCCGCCTCATCGATGTGTGAGCTGCAGTGCACTAACAGGGCACGATGCCTCATGGATGCGGGAGCTGCAGTGCACTATTAAAGAGTTCAAAAGCATGAAGGAGGAAATTACCCACAAGTGTTTAAGATCACGGAGGAGGATGTGAAAGTTTTCCATTGTCCGGGACTTGTGAGCAAGCAGTATATGGAGTTCACTCTGATTCTAAAGAAAAAGTTGGGTATCTGATTCTAAAAAAATAAGAGCAGAAAATAATAGAGATGTATCTTCATGTGTGTGCATTAAAATTCATTTTATTCTATTAGTCGAGGTTATAACCTTTCAAACTTTACTTATCTAGGTTGTGAAGACCTTCCAGCATTACCCCAGGAAGCTAACACATCAGCTTGTGCCATACGTGGTGTTTTCTTGTTGATGAATGTTGGCCCAGGTAATCTCCTTGATGAACCATGTGACAATTAATAAACTTAATAAAGGCCAGCATATTCTTTTTGTCTTCCTTAATCGCAGTTGGGTGGGGGTGAGGCGTTTTAGAGAGAGGCAGGGTGGTGGTGCATGCGTGCAGTGCGTCTGGACGACGGGATGCACGATGGAGTGATGGGTGTGGTGGTTGATACGTCCAATTTGCATCATGATTTCCTATGAATAATTATTATGTTTTTAATCATTATTTCACTTTATGGTACAATTCTTATGCCTTTCCTCTCTTATTTTGCAAGATTTACATGAAGAGGGAAAATGCCGGCAGATGGAATTCTGGACCTGAAAGGGGTGAATCAGAGATACCTATTCTACAGAGCTCCAATTGACCTGAAACTTCACGGAGATTTTTTATTGAATATATAAAAAATACTGGAGAAAATAAATACCAGAGGGGACCCACCAGTTATCCACAAACAGGGCACGACCCCCCTGGGCGCCCTGATGCCTTGTGGGGCCCCTGGCTGGCATCTGGCCCCCTCCTTCTGCTATATAGGCTCTTTTGCCCTAAAAATGGAGAGAAGACTTTCGGGACGAAGCGCCGCCATCTCGAGGTGGAACCTGGGCAGGAGCACTTTTGCTCTCCGGCGGAGCGATTCCGCCGGGGATACTTCCCTCCGGGAGGGGGAAATCAAAACCATCGACATCACCAACGATCCTCTCATGGAGGGAGGACCAATCTTCATCAACATCTTCACTAGCACCATCTCATCTCAAACCCTAGTTCATCTCTTGTATTCAATCTTTGTCTCAAAACCTCAGATTGGTACATGTGGGTTGCTAGTAGTGTTGATTACATCTTGTAGTTGATGCTAGTTGGTTTAATTGGTGGAAGATTATATGTTCAGATCCTTAATGCTATTCAATGCCCCTCTGATCTTGAACATGAATATGATTTGTGAGTAGTTACTTTTGTTCTTGAGGACATGGGAGAAGTCTTGTCATAAGTAATCATGTGAATTTGGTATTCGTTCGATATTTTGATGATATGTATGTTGTTGCTTCCTTTAGTGGTGTCGTGTGAACGTCGACTACATGACACTTCACCATCTTTGGGACTAAGGGAAGGCATTGTGGAGTAGTAATTAGATGATGGGTTGCTAGAGTGACAGAAGCTTAAACCCTAGTTTATGCGTTATTCCGTAAGGGGCTGATTTGGATCCATATGTTTCATGCTATGGTTAGAGTTATCTTAATTCTTCTTTCATAGTTGCGGATGCTTGCGAGAGGGGGTAATCATAAGTGGGAGGCTTGTTCAAGTAAGAACAGCACCCAAGCACTGGTCCACCCACATATCAAATTATCAAAGTAGCGAACGCAAATCAAACAAACATGATGAAAGTGACTAGATGAAATTCCCATGTGTCCTCGAGAACGCTTTGCTTATTATACGAGTTCGTTCCGGCTTGTCCTTTGCTACAAAAAGGATTGGGCCACCTTGCTGCACTTTTGTTACCGTTACTACTTGTTACTTGTTACGAATTATCTTGCTATCAAAACTATCTGTTACCGCTACTTTCAGTACTTGCAGAGAATACCTTGCTGAAAACCGCTTGTCATTTCCTTTTGCTCCTCGTTGGGTTCGACACTCTTACTTATCGAAAGGACTACGATTGATCCCCTATACTTGTGGTTCATCAAGACTATTTTCTGGCGCCATTGCCGGGGAGTGAAGCGCCTTTGGTAAGTGGAATTTGGTAAGGAAACATTTATATTACGTGCTGAAATTTATTGTCACTTGTCACTATGGAAAGTAATCCTTTGAGGGGTTTGTTCAGGGTATCTTCACCTCGACCGGAAGCTTTGAGAGTTGCTCCTCAACCTATTGAACCTACTGAAAATATTTATTATGAAATTCCTTCGGGTATGGTAGAGAAACTGCTAGCTAATCCTTATGCAGGAGATGGAACGGTGCATCCTGATATGCACCTGATATATGTGGATGAAATTTGTGGATTGTTTAAGCTTGCAGGTTTATCCGGAGATGGAGTTAAGAAGAAAGTATTCCCTTTATCTTTGGAGGGAAAGGCATTGACATGGTATAGGCTATGTGATGATACTAAAACATGGGACTGGAATCGGTTGAAGCTGGAATTCCACCAGAAATTTTATCCTATGCATTTGGTTCATCGTGATCGGAATTATATATATAATTTTTGGCCTCGTGAAGGAGAAAGTATCGCTCAAGCTTGGGGGAGGCTTAAGTATATGTTGCACACATGCCCCAATCATGAGCTCTCAAGAGAAATAATCCTTCAAAACTTTTATGCTCGGCTTTCTCATAATGATCAATCCATACTCGATACTTCTTCTGCTGGTTCCTTTATGAAGAGAACTATTGAATCCAGATGGGATCTTCTTGAAAGAATTAAACGCAATTATGAAGATTGGGAAATCGACAAAGGTAAAGAGTCAGGTATAAATCTTGAGTTTGATTGTGTTAAATCTTTTACGGAAACTAATGCTTTTCATAAGTTTAGTACTAAATATGGACTTGACTCTGAGATAGTAGCTACCTTTTGTGAATCTTTTGCTGCTCATGTTGATCTCCCTAAGTAGAAATGGTTTAAATATCATCCACCTATTGAATTGAATGAAGAACATGTTAGTGTTAAAGAAGAAACAATTGTTTACCATGTTGATCCAGTTGTGCCTACTGCTTATATTGAGAAACCTCCTTTCCCTGTTAGGATTAAGGAACATGCTAAAGCTTCAACTGTGGTTAATAAGAGTAATATTAGAGCACCTAGACCTTCTGAACAAATTAAAGTTGAACCTAGTGTCACAATGGTTAAAGATATTTTGGTTGATAATATTGATGGACATGTCATATATTTCTGTGATGAAGCAACTAGAATTGCTAAGCCAAACACTAAAGATAAAAACAAACCTGTAATTGGCATGCCTGTTATTTCTGTTAAAATTGGAGATCATTGCTATCATGGTTTATGTGATATTGGTGCTAGTGTGAGTGCTATTCCGTTTACTCTCTATCAAGAAGTTATGAATGATATTGCACCTGTTGAGATTGAAGATATTGATGTTACTATTAAGCTTGCAAATAGAGATACTATTTCACCGCTTGGGATTGTTAGAGATGTTGAAGTCTTGTGTGGTAAGATCAAATACCCTACTGATTTTCTTGTTCTTGGATCACCACAAGATGATTTTTGTCCTATTATATTTGGTAGACCTTTCTTGAATACAGTTAATGCCAAGATTGATTGCACTAAAGAAATTGTCAGTATTAATTTTGGTGAGATGCCTCATGAGTTTAATTTCTCTAAGTTTCGTAGACAACCTCATGATAAAGAATTGCCTAGTAAGGATGAAATTATTGGTCTTGCTTCTATTGCTGTGCCTCCTACTGATCCTTTAGAACAATATTTGCTAGATCATGAGAATGATATGAATATGAATGAAAGAAATGAAATAGACGAGTTGTTCTTTAAACAAGCACCTATCCTTAAACATAATTTGCCTATTGAAACCTTGGGAGATCCACCTCCACCCAAGGGTGATCCTGTGTTTGAATTAAAGCAATTACCTGATACACTTAAATATGCTTATCTTGATGACAAGAAGATATATCCTGTTATTATTAGTGCTAACCTTTCAGAGCATGAAGAAAAGAGATTACTTAAAACTCTGAAGAAGCAATGTGCTGCTATTGGATATGCTCTTGATGATCTTAAGGGCATCAGTCCCACTTTATGTCAGCATAAAATTCATATGGAACCAGATGCTAAACCCGTTGTTGATCATCAAGGAAGGCTGAATCCTAGAATGAAGGATGTGGTAAGAACTGAAATATTAAAGCTTCTGGAAGCAGGTATAATTTATCCCATAGCTGATAGTAGATGGGTAAGTCCTGTTCATTATGTTCCTAAGAAAGGAGGTATTGCCGTTGTTCCTAATGATAAAAATGAACTTATCCCACAAAGAATTGTAACTGGTTATAGGATGGTAATTGATTTCAGGAAATTAAATAAAGCTACTAGAAAAGATCATTACCCCTTGCCTTTTATTGATCAAATGTTAGAAAGATTGTCTAAGCATACACACTTTTGTTTCCTAGATGGTTATTCTGGTTTCTCTCAAATACCTGTGTCACCTGAAGATCAAGAGAAAACCACCTTTACTTGTCCTTTTGGAACTTATGCTTATCGTCGCATGCCTTTTGGTTTATGTAATGCACCTGCTACCTTTCAAAGATGTATGACTGCTATATTCTCTAACTTTTGTGAAAAGATTGTTGAGGTTTTCATGGATGATTTCTCCGTTTACGGAACTTCTTTTGATGATTGCTTGAGCAACCTTGATCGAGTTTTGCAGAGATGTGAAGAAACTAATCTTGTCTTGAATTGGGAGAAGTGCCACTTTATGGTGAGTGAAGGTATAGTCCTTGGGCATAAAATTTCTGAAAGAGGTATTGAAGTTGATAAAGCTAAAGTTGATGCCTCATAGGTCTCCAATGTATCTATAATTTTTGATTGTTCCATGCTATTATAGTATCAATCTTGGATGTTTTTATATGCAATTATATATCATTTTTTGGGACTAACCTATTAACATAGTGCCCAGTGCCAGTTGCTGTTTTCTGCTTGTTTTTGGCTTTTCAGAGAAACAGTACCAAATGAAGTCCAAATGCCACGAAACTTTTTGGAGATTTTTTTCTGGACAAAAGAAACCTTGGAAGCTTCGGGAGGAGGCCAGAAGCCTCACGGAGGCTTCACAAGGCAACAGGGCGCGCCCCAGGGGGGGCGCGCCATGTTGCCTTGTGGGGCCCACGTGACTCCGTTTGACCTAATTCCACTTCTATAAATTCACAAATATTGGGAAACCATTAGAGAGCCAGAAGAGAAAACCTTTCGGCCGCCGCAAGCCTGTATTCTTCCGCGATCCCATCTGGAGGCCTTTTTTGGTACTCTGCCGGAGGGGGAATCGATCACGGAGGGCTTCTACATCAACCTTGCTGCCCTTCCGATGATGTGTGAGTAGTTTACCACAGACCTACAGGTCCATAGCTAGTAGCTAGATCGCTTCTTCTCTCTCTTTGATCTTCAATACAATGTTCTCCTTGATGTTCTTGGAGTTCTATCCGATGTAATCTTCTTTTGCGGTGTGTTTGTTGGGATCCGATGAATTGTGAGTTTATGATCAGATTATTCATGAGAAATATTTGAGTCTTCTCTGAACTCTTTTATGCATGATTGTTATAGCTTTGTATTTCTCTCCAATCCATCGATTTGGTTTGGCCTACTAGATTGATTTATCTTGCAATGGGAGAGGTGCTTTGTGATGGGTTCAATCTTGCGGTGCTCAATCCCAGTGACAGAAGGGGACATGACACGTATTTGTATTGTTGCCATTAAGGATAAAAAGATGGGGTTTATTCATATTGCTTGAATTTGCTTCTCTACATCATGTCATCTTGCTTAAGGCGTTACTCTGTTTTTATTAACTTAATACTCTAGATGCATGCTGGATAGCGGTCGATGAGTGGAGTAATAGTAGTAGATGCAGGCAGGAGTCGGTCTACTTGTCTCAGACGTGATGCCTATATACATGATCATTGCCATGAATCCGTCATAATTATTTGCTATTCTGTCAATTGCCCAACGGTAATTTGTTTACCCACCGTATGTTTCTGTGCTCGAGAGAGAAGCCTCTAGTGAAAACTATGGCCCCCGGGTCTATCTTTATCATATTAAAAACCTAAAAATACCTTGCTACAATTTATTTACTTTTATTTTAATTAGTATTTTAGTTTACCTATTTACCTCGATAAGATTTAATCTTTGCAAATAACCGCTAAGAGGATTGACAACCCTCTTTTTTTGCGTTGGGTGCAAGTGTTTGTTCTTGTGTGTGCAGGTGCGCTTAACGGAATTTTGCTTGGTTCTCCTATTGGATTGATAACCTTGGTTCTTAACTGAGGGAAATACTTATCTCTACTGTACTACATCATCCTCTCCTCTTCGGGGAAATACCAACGCAGACTACAAGTAGCAGGAAGAATTTCTGGCACCGTTGCCGGGGAGACATCATCAAAATTACCAAGTACCTTCGCACAAATTATCATTCACTTGCATTTACTTTATTTACCTTTTGTTTGCATTTGCCTCTCGTTTTCATCTCCCCCACTTCTAATTTTTTTTACAAAAACACAAAAATATTTTATTTGCTAGTTTGCTTGCTTAAAGTTGCCACTATGTCTGATTTTGTTATTGAAAAAGATGAGGATGCTAAAATTCATAAGATAGAAATTCCCTAAAATTTAGACTCAAAATTTTTTGTAGTAGGGAGTGGAAATGTCATAGGGAAAAATATTATTCAAGAGTTCTTTAATTGCACGGGAACTTTGGTTTGTAATGACACTCCAATTCTTAAAAGAACCAACCGTTATGGGGAGGCTATCTCCGCACTCATTCTTAAACTCGAAAGAAGGTTTATCCGCATTCATCCTACCTTGCAAAGATTGTTTTATGAGTTGCCGGTTATAAATAACCCCAAAGCTAAAAAGATAGCTACCCTTATCCTTATGAATGAGTTTGATTACATAGTACGAGAAGCTAGGGAGATCTTTGATTTCTATAATATGAGTCAAGAAAATCCTGTGATAGATGAAATTTTATATAATGAGGAGTATATGTTGCGATATGTTTTTCATGATCACCATGCCTTTGATAAAAATACTAAAAAGGAAGTTCCTCCCATACATGCCATCCAACAAGTTTTTAATGGAATTAATCGTAAGTATGCTTGGATCGTAAAAGGGAACCAAGAGGGGTTTGAAGAAGGTAGCCTTAATAACCCTAGTATTCTGGTTGATGATGTGTTCCCCATTGTTTTTGAAAAACCTCCTGAAAATCACACACCTAAGGATGTCAAAACCAAGGATGATAACACTTGAAACTATGCATTATGCCTAGCTAGGGGCATAAAACAATAGCGCTTGTTGGGAGGCAACCCAATGAATAAAATAAAATTTTGCTTTTACCTACTGTTTTTGTGTGTTTGCATGATTATAGCTTCTGTTATGATTGTGTTTTTATGTTTTAATTAGTGTTTGTGCCAAGTAATGCCTTTGGGATGATTTGGAAGATAGTGTAATTGATGCTGTTTGGAAAACAGAAAGTTTTGCGTCCAGTGCTGGAATTTTAATTCTGTACTGGAGCGTCATAAAAATCTGAAATTTTTACAAAGTATTGGTATATGAATTGTCCACGTTTTCCTCATTTTTCAGAATTTTTGGACTTACAGAAGTATGGATTTTAAATAGATATTTACAGACTGTTCTGTTTTAGACATATTCTGTTTTTGTTGCATAGTTTGCTTATTTTGATGAATCTATGGATCGTATCGGGGGGTATGAGTCATGGAGAAGTTGGAGTACAGTAGCATTATGCCAATATTAAATATGAATCAGTTTACTACAGTACCTAAAGTTTAAGATTTGTTTGTTATACTAACAGATCTAACGCGGTTTCTGTTGAGTTTTGTGTGCTGAAGTTTTCAAGTTTTGGGTGAGACTACGATGGATAAAGGAACAAGGAGCGGCAAGAGCCTAAGCTTGGGGATGTCCAAGGCACCCCAAGGTAATATTCAAGGAAGACTCAAGCGTCTAAGCTTGGGGATGCCCCAGAAGGCATCCCCTCTTTCGTTTACAATTTATCGGTAACTCACTTGGAGCTATATTTTTATTCATCACATGATATGTGTTTTACTTGGAGCGTCTTGTGAAATAGTTTGCTTGCTTTTGTTTGCTTTTTAGTTTGTCACAATCATCTTTGCTGAACACACCTTTTTGAGAGGGACACACATTATTCGTGATTTGTTAGAATACTCTATGTGCTTCACTTATATCTTTTGAGCTAGGCAGTTGCTCTAGTGCTTCACTTATATCTTTTAGAGCACAGCGGTGGTTATATTTTAAAGAAATAGTTGCACTCTCATGCTTCACTTATATCTTTTTGAGAGTCTCATGATAGCAATGGTAATATGCACGGGTTATGAATTTGGTCCTGATATGATAAGTATTCAAGAAGGATATAATAAAAACTTTCATGTAGATCACTGAATATGATAAATTTGATTCCTTGAAATAGTTTTACGATATTAAGATGATAATATGTGGGAGGTATTAGTAGATAATTGTGGTTTAGTAAGAATAATTGTGTTAAGGTTTGTGATTCCCGAAGTATACACGTATGATCTGTCGTTATGCTAAGAAGTTGGAGCATGATTTATTATTGATTGTCTTCCTTTGTGTGGCGGTCGGGGGCGCGCGATGGTTAACTCCTACCAACCTCCCCCCTAGGGGCATGCATAGTAGTACTTTGCTTTGAGCGCTAATAAACTTTCGCAATAAGTATGTGAGTTCTTTATGACTAATGTGAGTCCATGGATTATACGCACTCTCACCTTTCTCACATCGAGAGTTGGTGCAAACTTCGCCGGTGCATCCAAACCCCGTGATATGATACGCTCTATCACACATAAGCCTCCTTATATCTTCCTCAAAACAGCCACCATACCTACCTATCATGGCATTTCCATAGCCATTCCGAGATATATTGCCATGCAACTTCCACCGTTCCGTTTTTCATGACATACATTATCATTGTCATATTGCTTTGCATGATCATATAGCTGACATGGTATTTGTGGCTCAGCCACCGTTCATCCTTGCTATACATGTTACGCTAGCATCATTGCACATCCTGGTACACTGCCAGAGGCATTCATATAGAGTCATATTTTTGTTCTAGTATCGAGTTGTAATGTTGAGTTGTAAGTAAATAGAAGTGTGATGATCATCATTATTAGAGCATTGTCCCAATGAGGAAAGAATGGTGGAGACTAATGAGTTCTCGAAAAAGTGGGGATGAGGTCCATGAGACCGTTCTAAATAAAAAATAAAAAAAGAGGCATGAAAAAAAGAGAGAAAAAGACAGAAGGGGCAATGTTACTATCCTTTTTCCACACTTGTGCTTCAGAGTAGCACCATGTTTTTCATATAGAGAGTCTCCTATTTTGTCACTTTCATATACTAGTGGGAATTTTTCATTATAGAACTTGGCTTGTATATTCCGATGACGGGCTTCCTTAAATGCCCGAGGTCTTCATGAGCAAGCAAGTTGGATGCACACCCACTTAGTTTTCATGTTGAGCTTTCATACACTTATTGTAGGGTAACGCAGCAGAAAACAAAAAATTTCCGACCTACGCACCAGCCCAGGACCACTATGAAGACTGCATACAAGGTTTCGATCCGATCGTTACTGACTCGTAGCGCAGCGGAAGTAGAGTCGATGTAGATCGTCGGTGCAGATCCCTGCAGCTAGGATTTACAACCTTCCAACTGCGAGGATGTTCTCCCTTGTCTGCTCGTCGAACAGCCCTCCGGGAGGCGGTCGGACAGTCCCTCGGACGGTGTCACGGACAGCCCTTCGGGAGGACCCTCAAAACTCGGACGATCACTCGGACAGTCCTTCGGGAGGCACTCTCGAACAGCCCCTCGGGCAAAAAGATCGAACCTACGACCTCTCTACGGGGTTGCACACATACGGTGTCATCTATCCGGCAGGGCTTCACCGTCCAGAACTAGTTCCCACCGGAACCCAGAGCTCTACAAAACTATTTTGCGGGGAGGGAGAGAAGAAGCCAGATCATGCATGGCACTTGTATGTGAGAAAGAGTGAGTCTTTAGGCAGCCCCCTCCACCCCTATTTATAGGCCAAGCCCAAGGGTGGCTTCTCCAAGAAGCCAAGGGGAAAAATACCAAAAGGCCCTCAAGGTGGCTTCTCCAAGAAGCCACCCAAAAAGCACTTTCACTATTCACAGAAACATTTTTTCGCGACCATTAAATCCGAAAATATTTCTGTGGGTCTTAGAATAATTCCAGTACCCGCTAAAATGATTTTCGACGCGTTTCGAGACAATTCCCGATTAGTGATTTTCATCTGCGAAAAGCAACCAAACCGGTTCCGGCAGCTCCGGAACATTTTCGGTTTTTATCCCGGAAAAATCCCAGAAGTTTCCAGAACAATTCTAGCACCCTCCAAGAATTTCCAGGCGTGTGCCGAAACCAATTTGACTTAATGGTATACTCCGAAACAACTTTTTGGTTTTACCGAAACTATTCCGGTGCTCTCTCTCCGGAACTTTTCCGTTGTCTCTGAAACTTTTCCGGTGACTTTCTCTCAGACTCCCTGTCTAGTATTCAGCAGATAGATGACCCTTAAGCGTGTGACCCTATAGGTTCGGTGAAGTATAGACATGACCGGAACTCTTTCCGATCAATGATCAACATCGGAGCCGTGGACACCCATATTGACCCCTATACCCACATGAATAAATATTCGAGTGAACCTCCAGCTTGCCGTGTGCTATTCCTGTTGCTTCGCGATATGTTACAAATACCCGAGGTGAGAATCATCGGCATCCCTGTGGATCAACACTTGTCCACAATGCCAGTTACCTCGTTACCGGTTTTGTTCTCTTTTCTCGTTCCCGTGTTCTGGCATCCCTGTGATCAAATCACATTGTGTCTGGCCAGACGATGATGGATACCGTAACACCGAGAGGGCCCAGAGATGTCTCTCCATCATCGGAGGAGCAAATCCCAATCTTGATCTATCAAGTCCCTTGACACACTTTTCCATGAACCCGTAAGCCGCCGTAATAGCCACCCATTTACGGATGACGTTTAACAAACCCCAAAGTTCATGAAGCAAGCATGAAGAAACTCAACACTTTCATGGTCTAAGGAATTATGCAAATGTTAACTTTCTCTGTGTTATTAACCATTAACTTGTGACGAATGTATCTCATAGCATAACATCAATTCGGGTCGATTCAACACAAATGTTCTTCTAACATTGTGCCCTCAAAGTTGCCGGCATAGTCATGCCCATGATCAGGAAAACAGAACCATCATGCAACACTTGAGCTAGTCTTAGAGGCCAGACTAGGAATACATTTTACCGTTTATTATTGCACACGTGCATATGAGTCTTCCTCCGAGCCTCGTGGTTATTGTAGACTCGAGAACCATAGCAGTTATAGCATGGAACATAAACATAATTATGAACATGGAGATAAACAATAACATTTATTATTGCCTCTAGGGTATATCTCCTACAGACTCCCACTTGCACTAGAGTCAATAATCTAGTCAATGCTAATGCACTTTACACCTATGGCATACCGGTGTAAAAATGCTTCGCTTGTGGTATAGCCTGATGTCCAACGGATCTGACAACTTCAGTTCCGTGTGTATCTTTGCATCTCCTCGCATTTTCACGCTTTCACAAAATTCATATTTTGTGTGGACTTGGCTTTGTATATATGTGAATCACAGGTCAAACATTGATTCCTCAGACTGAGCTATGGAGCAACTATCTGCAATAGTGTCCCATTGACCAAAGCCATCTTGGAACCATACTAAGTTCATGAATGAACTATATGATTCAATATCTTCTTTGTCGCTTCCAAAGCGTCAACATACTTAGCCTTTGTTATAGAAATCGCCACAGTAACCTGTTTGGAACAATTTCCAACTACCGTGCCACCAGATTGTGTATTACACAAAACCCTTAACTTAAATCGAAAATCGCATGGAGCATTGATGAAGACTGTATCGATGTAATTACTTACAACGAGCACTTCATAATCTCTGCTTGCGAGAAAACATTTCATCAGTGCTACTTTAGTACTTCATGACATTTTTCACTGTTGTCCCATGATCAGTACTTTGATCACTTTGGTATCTATACTCGCAACTGCTTGGGAGTATCAGACATATCTGGTTGTTTATACATACCATGGAATACATGATTAATCCAAACACAAAGGTGTGTGGAAAATCCATCATGTATTTTGCTCATCAGTGTTTTGGGACACCGAGTCTTGCAAAAACACTTTCCATGTGACTTCGGCAAGAATCACTCCTTGGCGTTTTTAATGCTAAACTGTTTTAGCATCTTATCAATATGTATTTTTGGCTTAGCCTATTAGGCAATTCTATCTCGTAGATAAATATGCCTAATATCAAGGCTATTTAGCCCAAGCACTTCATCGAAAAACTATTTTCAATGAAGTCCTAATTCGTGTCAAGAAATTTATATTATTTCCAATCAACAATGTGTCAAGCACACAAAGTTTTTAGAAATATTATTATGCTCCCACTTACTTTCTTGTAACCACAAGCATCTTCGTTATCCATTGATGAAATCAAACTCTTTCGACTATTTCATCAAAAACGAAGATTCCAACTCCATTTTGCTCTCTTTTGTCCATTGCTGGAACTCTGAAGTTTGCATACTTACTAGCATCCTCTGGATTGACAAAATACTTCGGACTGTATCACATGCAGCAAGTCCTAGGTTGCATTTCCATCACATGGAAATCCTTTTGGTATCCATGTATCATATCTCAAGATTGAAATATGTATTAATTGCTAGTTTAACCCGATCTGACTTTAAGCATCGCTATGGTGAGACAATCTCATCGTAGTCAACTCCTTGAATTTGTTATTGCAACAAGTTGAGCTTTATGGATAAAACATTTTTATCCGTATCAGTTTATAGTTCCATTAATGTTCGATAGACTCCAAGTCTTCCGAAGGGTTTATCAAGATAAAATCTTGAATCATTTATATGGAAACTATCTCGGATTATATTGGCATTTAGCCAATTCCGGAGTCAGGGCCCATCAACGCTTCCTTGTGTATCGTAGGTATACTGTTGTCTAACAACAATATCTCACTTGCGCACTTGAGAGGTTTACACGAGTTTTGCCTACGTGGTTCAGTTGCAAGTTCGACCGAAGTCCATACATCTCATGTAGAGGCTTCCATATCAGTCGCAGTAGGAAACTCTGGAATTACTTCCAAGGTTTCTTTCCTTTGATCTGATGACGAAGATACTGTTATCTCGCCGAGTCGCACTGTCCTCCCACTCACCTTTTTGCAAGAACCATTTTCTTCAAAAGCATACCGTTCTTTGTGGCAAAACCTTTTGCCTCGGTATAGTGGTGGGGGAATACCCAATAACTTGGGATAATCTACAAAGTAGCACTTGTCTGATTTGGAATAGGTTTGTAAATATCTTACACAAGCCCCATATTCCAAATGTTAAGAAAAGACATAACATGGTTGGGTGTACCATACCATGGAGTCATTTCAACAGATCTGATGGTGCTCTTTTCAGTGTAAAAGCCGCAGTCTCTAAAGCATTACTTTTAAAAGGGATAATGGCAAATTGATTTATGTCATCTTTGATCTTACCATGTCATAAATGGTTTGATTACATCTTCACGGATATTCCACTCACAGTGGTGCCCCGTGAGGTGTAAGTTATGAAATTCTTTTCACAACTCATCAGACATTCGCTAAACTTGTAACTCAAATATTCCTTTCCGCAATCTAATTGCAGAAACATAATTTTCTTGTTACAATAATTCCTACTTCATTTTTAAAACCTTATGAATGATTTCAAAAGATCCAGACTTACGTCTCACCAAGTAAATATCCATATATGTACTTGCTACTTGTAGCTTGCGTTGGTATTTCCCCGAAGAGGAAGGGATGATGCAGCACAGTAGAGATAAGTATTTCCCTCAGTTATGAAACCAAGGTTATCGACCCAGTAGGAGAATCATACAACACCTCATTAGCAGTACCTGCACACAAACAACAAATCCTTGCACCCAACGCAAACAAGGGGTTGTCAATCCCTTGGCGGTAAGATTGCAAGATTAAATTGTATATGATAGATTGATAGATTGCAGCAAAAATACAAAATAAAATAAATAAAAGAAAATGGCAGCAATATTTTTAGGGTTTTAGTAATATGATTTTGATAGACCCGGGGGCCATATATTTCACTAGAGGCTTCTCTCAAGAAAATAGCATACGATGGGTAGACAAATTACTGTTGGGCAATTGATAGAAAAGCAAATAATCATGACTATATCCAAGGCAATGATCATGTATATAGGCATCACGTCCAAGATTAGTAGACCGACTCCTGCCTGCATCTACAACTATTACTCCACACATCGACCGCTATCCAGCATGCATCTAGTGTATTAAGTCCGATAAAGAACGGAGTAATGCCTTAAGAACGATGACATGATGTAGACAAGACAAACTCACGAATTAATAAACCCAATGAATAGATCCCATCTTGTTATCCTTAGTAGCAACGATACATACATGTCATGTCCCTTTCTGTCATTGGGATTGAGCACCGCAAGATCGAACCCACCACAAAGCACCTCTTCCCATGGCAAGATAAATCAACTCAGTTGACCAAACCAAATCAATAGATCGGAGAAGAAATACGAGGCTATAATAATCATGCATAAAAGAGTGCAACAAAGACTCAAATAATTTCATGGATAATCTGATCATAAACTCACAATTCATCGGATCCCAACAAACACACCGCAAAAAGAGATTACATCGGATAGATCTCCAAGAACACCAAGGAGAACATTGTATTGAAAATCAAAAAGAGAGAAGAAGCCATCTAGCTACTAACTATGGACCCGAAGGTCTGTGGTAAACTACTCACGCATCATCGGAGAGGCAGCAAGGTTGATGTTGAGCCCCTCCGTGATCGATTCCCCCTCCGACAGATCACCGGAGAAGGACCCCAGATGGGATCTCTCTGGAACAGAAGCTTGCGGCGGCGTAAAAAGTATTTCGTGGACTCTCTTGAGGGTTTCTGATTTTTCTGGAATTTATTGTGCTAGAATTAGGTCAAACGGAGCTTGGTGGGCCCCACGAGGCACCAGGGCGCGCCTGCCCCCCCCCCAGGCACACCCTGGTGGCTCGTGGGCCCCACCAGGGTCTTTTGGCCTCCTCCCGAAGCTTCTAGTATTCTTCTGGTCCAATAAAAAATCTCCAAAAAGTTTCGTTGCATTTGGACTTCGTTTGGTATTGATTTTCTGTAAAGCAAAAACAGGGCAGAAAACAGCAACTGGCACTGGGCACTAAGTTAATAGGTTAGTCTCCAAAAATGATATAAAATTGATGTAAATGATTATAAAAACATCCAAGATTGATATTATAACAGCATGGAACAATCAAAAATTATAGATACGTTGGAGACGTATCAGCATGCCCAAGCTTAATTCCTGCTCGTCCTCGAGTAGGTAAATGATAAAAACATAATTTTTGATGTGGAATGCTGCCTAACATATTCATCACATATTCTTTTCTTTTGTAGCATGGACATTGGACTTATATGATTCAAAGCAATAGTCTATAATTTGACATGAAAACATAGATACTCAAGCATACTAACAAGCAACCATGTCTTTCAAAATATCAATGCTAAAGAAAGTTATCCCTAGCCCATTATGCTCTATCATTGATCCATTCATGAAACACACTCGAATATTAGCTACATCCAATGCACAAGTATGACAATAGTGCTCCCTATTTGGTGCTTTTGTAAGAGAAGATGGAGACTCAAATAAAAATAAAAAATTGCATAAAAGTAAATAGATAGGCCCTTCCCAGAGGGAAGCAGAGATTTGTCAAATGTGCCAGAGCTCAAAGCTGAAATTAAAGAGATAAAAATATTTTGAGAGGCATGCTTTTCCTGTCAACGAAAACAACCGAGAATTCCCAATATTTTCCATGCTAGACACATCATAGGTGGTTCCCAAACAGAAGATAAAGTTCATTTCCTTTCCACCATTTCTTTCACATTCCATGGCTAGTCGTATCCACGGGTGCCCTCCATACCATCACTTTCCAAGGAATTTTGTTGTTATTAATTTCATTTCATACGGGACTGGGCATCCCTATTACCAACCATACTCTCGTGCAATGACAAGTGAATAAACACTCATCGTGAGAATAACACACCTAACATGGAAAATATTGGCCACCCCCTGCCGCTTCATGAGCGGTACGAGCACACAAAACAGAAAAAATATTTTGAAAATTAGAGTTGGCACACGCAAATTTACTTGGAACGGCATTGAGATACCGCATATAGGTAGATATAGTGGACTCATATGGCAAAACTGGGTTTAAGGATTTTGGATGCACAAGCAGTATTTCCGCTTAGTACAAATGAAGGCTAGCAAAAGATTGAGAAGCAACCAACCAAAAAACGAAAACGGTCATAAACATGCATTGAACATAACTAACACCGAATAATGCACCATAAGTAGGATATAATTTCATTGCATAACTATTGACTTAACGTGCTTGCATAGGGAATCACAAACCTTAACACCAATATTTTTACTAAAGCACAATTACTCACTAAAATGACTCACATATCATCATCCCCATATCGCAAAACTATTGCAAGGAATCACACTTATCATATCCAATGATCTATATGAAAGTTTTTATCTATATCCCTCTTGAATATTCATCACTTTGGGACCAAATTCATATCTTGTGCAAATTACCGTTACTATTGATCAACTCTCAAAAATATTTAAGTGAAGCATGAGAGTGCAAATATTTCTTCAAAATTTCAATCTTAACAATTCTCAAAATAATATAAGTGAAGCATGAGAATTCATTTCTTCAAAATTTTAATCAACTCTCAAAATAATATAAGTGAAGCATGAGAATTCATTTCTTCAAAATTTAAACAACTCTCAAAATAATATAAGTGAAGCATGAGAGTTTATTTCTTCAAAATATAGCCACCACCGTGCTCAAAAAGATTTAAGTGAAGCACTAGAGCAACTGCCTAGCTCAAAAAATTGAAGTGAAGCACATGGAGTATTCTAACAAATCATGATGATAAACGTGTGGCTCTCTCAAGATAGGTGTGTGCAGCAAAGATGATTGTGACAAACTAAAAAGAAAACAAAGCAAAGACTCATATAATACAAGACGCTCCAAGCAAAACACATATCATGTGACGAATAAAAATATAGCTCCAAGTAAAATTACCGATGGTTGGTAGAAGAAAGAGGGGATGCCTTCCGGGGCATCCCCAAGCTTAGACGCTTGAGTCTTCCTAGAATATTACCTTCGGGTGCCTCGGGCATACCCAAGTTTAGGGATTTGCTACTGCTTATTCCTTCATCCATCGTGATCTCACCCAAAACTTGAAAACTTCAATCACACAAAACTTAACAAAACCTTCGTGAGATCTGTTAGTATAACAAAACAAATCACTACTATAAGTACTGTTGCAAACCCATTCATATTTTATTTTTCCGTTATACCTACTGTACTCTAACTTCACCATGGCTTATACCCCCCGATACAATCCATAGATTCATCAAAACAAGCAAGTAGTGCATCAAAAACAGAATAGTCTGTAGCAATCTATTTAAAAGCCATACTTATGTAACTCCAAAAATTCTTAAAAATTAGGACAACGTGGGAAATTCATATACCAATACTTTGTAAAAATTTCAGATTTTTCTGACACTCCAGTACAGAACCAAAATTCTGGCACTGGACGCGAAACTTTCTGTTTTCCAAACAGCATCAATTATACTATCTTCCAAATCATCCTAAAGGCTTTACTTGGCACAAACACTAATTAAAAACACAAAAACACCATCATACCAGTAGCATGACAGTAAAAACACACCATAACATAAACTTATAACAAAAATTTATTTTATTCATTGGGTTGCCTCCCAACAAGCGCTATTGTTTTATGCCCCTAGCTAGGCATAATGCATAATTTCAAGTATTGCCATCTTTAAAGTTGATTCCATAAGTGGCCCTAATTATTGATTCATATGGTGCTTTAATTTTATTCCTAGGGAAATGTTCCATACCCTTTTTTAATGGAAATTGAAATTTTATGTTCCCTTCTTTCATATCAATAACGGCACCTATAGTTCGTAAGAACGGTCTACCAAGTATTATGGGGCAAGAAGAATTGCAATCAATATCAAGAATAATAAAATCAACGGGCACATAATTTCTATTTGCAAGAATAAGGACATCATTAATTCTTCCCAAAGGCTTTTTAATAGTAGAATCCGCAAGATGCAAATTAAGGGAGCATTCATCTATATTGGTAAAACCTAGCACATCACATAGAGATTTTGGAATTGTGGAAACGCTAGCACCCAAATCACATAAAGCATTGCACTCATAATTTTTAATTTTAACTTTAATGGTAGGTTCCCATTCATCATATAATTTTCTAGGAATTGAAGTTTCTAGTTCAAGCTTTTCTTCTAACGCTTTCATCATTGCTTCTACTATATGTTTAGTAAAAGCCTTGTTTTGCTCATAAGCGTTGGGTGAATTTAACATGGATTGTAACAAAGAAATGCACTCAATCAAAGAACAATTATCATAATTAAAATCTTTGTAATCCAAGAGAGTGGGCACATCGCTATTTAAAGTTTTTACCTCTCCAAACCCACTTTTAGCAATTTTCTTATCAAGATTTTCACCCTCCGAATTATGGGGACGCTCTTTAGCTAAAGTTGACTCTTCTTCAGTCCCCTTTTCATCAAGTTTAATTTTTCTAAACAAAGAATCAATAGATGAAACACCAATCATTTTAATATCCTCATCATTACTACGATAAAAATCAGGAGGAATCGCTTTTTCTAAAATTCTCGTTTAGCTCTTAGCATGGCGGTTCTTTTCTTACTCTCATCCATGGAGACATATAAAACTTTGATTGATTCACTAATATCAATTTTTGGTGGAAAAATTTTAGTCTTAAGATTTTCCACATCATGAATAATTCTATCGATGCTCCTAGACATATCATCAAGTTTACTCAATTTTTCTTCTATCTTAGTGTTGAAAACTTTTTGAGCATTAATAAATTCTTTAATATTACTTTCAAGATCAGAATGTATCCTATTATTATTGTAGGAATTACCATAAGGATTGCCATAATTATTAGAGGAATTTCCAGGAAACGGTCTTGTATTGAAATTACCTATAAGCATTACTATTAAAATTGTTTCGTGAGACAAAATTCACATCTACGGGATCATTATTTTGCTCAATCAAAGTGGACAAAGGCACATCATTAGGATCAATAGGAGCATTTTTGCTAGCAACCAATTTCATAAGCGCATCAACTTTATCACTCAAAGTATTAATTTCTTCAATAGAATTCACCTTTTTACTATTAGGAGTTCTTTCAGTATGCCATTGTGAATAATTTGCCATAATATTATCAAGCAATTTAGTAGCTTCACCCAAAGTAATTTCCATAAACGTACCACCCGCGGCGGAATCTAAAAGATTTCTAGAGACAAAATTCAATCCCGCATAAAATTTTTGTATGATCATCCATAAATTTAAACCATGAGTAGGGCAATTTATTATCATTAATTTCATCCTCTCCCAAGATTGGGCAACATGTTCATGATCAAGTTGCTTAAAATTCATAATTTGATTTCTTAGAGAAATAATTTTTGCGGGAGGAAAATACTTAGTAATAAAAGCATCTTTAGACCTATCCCAAGAATCGATACTATTTCATGGTAAAGATGAAAACCAAAATTTTGCACGATCCCGCAATGAGAACGGGAATAATTTCAATTTCACAATATCATTATCCACATCTTTTATCTTTTGCATGTCACACAATTCTACGAAAGTGTTAAGATGGGATGCGGCATCTTCATTAGGACTACCGGAAAATTGATCTTTCATGACAAGATTTAGCAAAGCGGCATTAATATCACAAGTCTCCGCACTAGCGGCGGGAGGAGCAATCGGAGTACTAATAAAATCATTATTATTAGTATTGGAGAAATCACAGAATTTTGTATTTTCTTGAGACATCGTGACTACGCGAACAAGATAGCAAACAAGCAAACAAGAAAAAGGCAAACGAAAAATATTTTGTATTTTTGTAAAAACGTTTTAGAAGTGGGGGAGATGAAAACGAGAGGCAAATGGCAAATAAAGTAAATGCAAGGAGATGAGAGTTTGTGCAAAGGTACTTGATAGATGTTAATGATGTATCCCCGGCAACGACGCCAGAAATTCTTCCTGCTACTTGTAGCTTGCGTTGGTATTTCCCCGAAGAGGAAGGGATGATGCAGCACAGTAGAGATAAGTATTTCCCTCAGTTATGAAACCAAGGTTATCAAACCAGTAGGAGAATCACACAACACCTCGTTAGCAGTACCTGCACACAAACAACAAATCCTTGCACCCAACGCAAACAAGGGGTTGTCAATCCCTTGGCGGTAAGATTGCAAGATTAAATTGTATATGATAGATTGATAGATTGCAGCAAAAATACAAATAAAATAAATAAAAGAAAATGGCAGCAATATTTTTAGGGTTTTAGTAATATGATTTTGATAGACCCGGGGGCCATAGATTTCACTAGAGGCTTCTCTCAAGAAAATAGCATACGGTGGGTAGACAAATTACTGTTGGGCAATTGATAGAAAAGCAAATAATCATGACGATATCCAGGGCAATGATCATGTATATAGGCATCACGTCCAAGATTAGTAGACCGACTCCTGCCTGCATCTACTACTATTACTCCACACATCGACCGCTATCCAGCATGCATCTAGTGTATTAAGTCTGATAAAGAACGGAGTAATGCCTTAAGAACGATGACATGATGTAGACAAGACAAACTCACGAATTAATAAACCCAATGAATAGATCCCATCTTGTTATCCTTAGTAGCAACGATACATACGTGTCATGTCCCTTTCTGTCACTGGGATTGAGCACCGCAAGATCGAACCCACTACAAAGCACCTCTTCCCATGGCAAGATAAATCAACTCAGTTGGCCAAACCAAATCAATAGATCGGAGAAGAAATACGAGGCTATAATAATCATGCATAAAAGGGTGCATCAAAGACATAAATAATTTCATGGATAATCTGATCGTAAACTCACAATTCATCGGATCCCAACAAACACACCGCAAAAAGAGATTACATCGGATAGATCTCCAAGAACACCAAGGAGAACATTGTATTGAAGATCAAAAAGAGAGAAGAAGCCATCTAGCTACTAACTATGGACCCGAAGGTCTGTGGTAAACTACTCACGCATCATCGGAGAGGCAACAAGGTTGATGTAGAGCCCCTCCGTGATTGATTCCCCCTCCGGCAGATCACCGGAGAAGGACCCCAGATGGGATCTCTCTGGAACAGAAGCTTGCGGTGGTGTAAAAAGTATTTCGTGGACTCTCTTGAGGGTTTTTGATTTTTCTGGAATTTATAGTGCTGGAATTAGGTCAAACGGAGCTTGGTGGGCCCCACGAGGCACCAGGGCGCGCCTGCCCCCCCAGGCGGGCCCTGGTGGCTCGTGGGCCCCACCAAGGTCTTCTGGCCTCCTCCCAAAGCTTCTAGTATTCTTCTGGTCCAATAAAAAATCTCCAAAAAGTTTTGTTGCATTTGGACTTCGTTTGGTATTGATTTTCTGTAAAGCAAAAACAGGGCAGAAAACAGCAACTGGCACTGGGCACTAAGTTAATAGGTTAGTCTCCAAAAATGATATAAAATTGCTGTAAATGATTATAAAAACATCCAAGATTGATATTATAACAGCATGGAACAATCAAAAATTATAGATACGTTGGAGACGTATCAGTACTTGAGTCATTTCTGAAGATAGATAAATCCACTGCTAGCAACAACATTTATCGGACTACATACATCAAAATGTATGATCACCAATAAGTTCGTTGCTCATTCCTTATGGCCTGTGAACGGTATTTCAGTCACTTCACTTTTCGGAGGAAAGTTGCAAGTGTCAGATGATTCATAATCAAATGACTTCAAAATCCATCATTATGGAATTTCTCCATGCGGGTTTCTCCAATGTGACCAAATGCAGTGCCACACATGTGTGGTATTCTTTTAGTCTTGCGACATTTAGCGTCAATGTTATGGATGTATCATATTACCATCAATATTCATAGCATACATCCCATTCATGATGGAAGTATGGCCCTTATGTTATTCATAACACTGAACAACAATTGTTCTTTTATGAACAACACTCTTGCAACAATCATTATGCAAAAGGGCTAGAGTGTATAAAACTCTAACATGAATTATGAAAGTAAATACAGAGGTAATGTATTATTATCAATATTCATAACATACATCTCATTCATAATGAAAGTATGGCCCTTAAGTTATTCATAACATCGAACATCAAAGGTTCTCTTATGAACAACCTTCTTGCAAGATACCTTATACAATGGGCTAGAGTGTGTAAAACTCTAAAATGAATTATGAAAATAAATACAGATGGTAATACATCGATGGAAGGTATAGTAACATTTACTATATTCCCAGCACGTATCTGAACCTCACTCCGGCAAGTCTTTTAGGCCGTAGTAGTTGTTGCATCGAGTCGCAATAGAATGCAATCGAGCGGGTATCTCTGTGATCAACTCACAATACCCAAGAATCAGTGATTAACATGTTTAATCATAATTCTCAAGAACTATTTCTTTTGACCAGCCTTCTATACATCAATAGCTTGTATGACTTTCATACATGAGCTGGACATTCCAGTCTTCTCTCCTTTTTGCCTTTATACTTCTAACAGTTTTACTTCCAATAATTCTCCTACTCTCAGAAGAAGCACCAACTTGAAGAGTGGCGTCAGCCTCGGACTTCCTAGGTGTGTAAGTCATACTAACACCCTTCGGACATTTCCTTTCTCTTAAGTTGTTGTTTTATTCACCATCATCATATGACAGGCGTTCTACTGGATCCCTCTGTTATTAGTCAAATGCATAGTAAACACTTTTACTAATAGTTTGCAAAACAAACATTTCTTTGGATATAACATATCTTTTAGCCTTTGTTTGTGTCTGAAAATGATTTTCAGTTCCATGAATATCACATAGCTATCCCAAACTTTTGAAGTTTGGGGCTCATGGAAGCAAACATATTGCACTTGACCGTAACGGAATTCTAGCTTTTGGATCGAAGGACGAGAGTCACATTATCCATAGCATTAGCGGGAGAATACCAAAAGCATGCGACAGGACAAAGTCCTTCTCGACACTTTTGAGGACAATCCTCACATTACGTTACCAATCGTAAAGTTTTAACCAGATATTTAACAACTTATTCAATTTTAACAGGGAAGGTGGAAACGCGAGCCATTATTCTACAACTATTATGCAAATTTCACTTTAGACAAAGTCCATAATTAATTGCATTGAGAATTAAACAAGTTAATTCTACAACGCGCTCCCACTCAAATCAATATATCTCATAATTGATTTTGAGTGATTCAAGATCCGCATTTCAATTCA
This sequence comes from Elymus sibiricus, assembly GCA_039707655.1. Classification (NCBI taxonomy): domain Eukaryota; kingdom Viridiplantae; phylum Streptophyta; class Magnoliopsida; order Poales; family Poaceae; genus Elymus; species Elymus sibiricus. The sequence goes on from CM077670.1 coordinate 113,437,212, forward strand.
ACGCCATTGATGGGAACATCACTGATGACGGGAACTTCAATCGGTAGGCCAACTTGCCGATCACATCTCTATGTGACTCTTGTTCATCTTTCGATGCGTGTGTTTCGAGCTCATGACTTTCATGCCAGAACGTCAAGACAACCAAGTGATCTCGCTGCGAGGTCTCAACTCACCCGCCTCACACTTCTCTAATTGTTTGTACTCATGGAAACATGATGCACTCCGAGAAGATAGGTGTCGTGATGGTGCTACACTTGGGAAAACACTAACTACTTGATATTTCTGTGAGAGATCACCCTAATAAAAAGCGACTACCGTGCAATCAAAAAGGGTGCATCATAAGGGATAAACATCTCAGGCAATTCATAATAGCATGATATGGTATAGCCCTTTCTGACGGAGAAGTCTTGTATTTCTTCGTCTTCGGCATTCGCGTCGGTGTTCACCTTCGCGAAGTTTGCCACCACCTTGTCGATGCACCAGATAATATTGCTATCTCCATAGCTAATAAAATAAGTGCATTACTTAAGGTTGACACGCAGGTCATTAAAGTGACAATCATATGGCTCGAGCCATCATGCCGAATCATGACACGCATGTCATGTTAATTTTACATCATATAGTCATCTCATGCATAATCAAATTAATATGAGCACTGCTATACCACATCACATGCACATCCTGCAAAACCAAGTTAGACGCCTCTAATCGGTTCATACAAAATTTCATTTTACGTGGCTTCTAAGGTTTCGAAGCAAACCGAAGCTACCAACGTCCATCATCAAGTATGATTATTCAAGTCGCTAGATTAACTTTGCGGGGTGTATGAAACACGGGATAATAAAATCTCGAGCCCCATACTAAACTTCGTCATACGCATGACCCCCGTGCCGATCATATCTGCATTGCCCTTTTGTCTGCGAAATTTCATCTTTCTTTTTAACTACGGTGGAATTCAATGAACTGTTAGCACTTCGTTGATCAATCAGGATCGCGGATTGCCAGAACTTTGAAATTCCACCATGCCATTATCAAGATCAGAAATATGCAAATTCTAGGGAAGCAACAAGAACATTGGGTAACAGATTTCATCTGCTACCCGCACAAATAATTTTCAGTAATAGAACTCATCTACTACAAATTATATTGTGCAACACCCATACATCTCTATGTATTCTAGATCGTAACCTGCATCTACGCATAGCACGGCTCTTGATGCCACTGTAGGGTAACGCAGCAGAAAACAAATTTTTTTCGACCTATGCACCAGCCCAGGACCACTATGAAGACTGCATACAAGGTTTTGATCCGATCGTTACCGACTCGTAGCGCAGCGGAAGTAGAGTCGATGTAGATCGTCGGTGCAGATCCCCGCAGCTAGGATTTACAATCTCCCAACCGCGAGGATGTTCTCCCTTGTCTGCTCGTCGGACAGCCCTCCGGGAGGCGGTCGGACAGTCCCTCAGACGGTGTCACGGACAGCCCTTCGGGAGGACCCTCAAAACTCGGACGGTCACTCGAACAGCCCTTCGGGAGGCACTCTCGAACAGCCCCTCGGGCAAAAAGATCAAACCTATGACCTCTCTACGGGGTTGCACACATACGGTGTCATCTATCCGGCAGGGCTTCGCCGTCCAGAACTAGTTCCCACCGGAACCCAGACAGCCTTTCGGCTCTACAAAACTATTTTGCGGGGAGGGAGAGAAGAAGCCAGATCATGCATGGCACTTGTATGTGAGAAAGAGTGAGTCTTTAGGCATCCCCCTCCACCCCTATTTATAGGCCAAGCCCAAGGGTGGCTTCTCCAAGAAGCCAAGGGGGAAAATACCAAAAGGCCCTCAAGGTGGCTTCTCCAAGAAGCCACCCAAAAACCACTTTCACTATTCACGGAAACATTTTTCCGCGACCGTTAAATCCGAAAATATTTCTGTGGGTCTTAGAATAATTCCAGTACCCACTAAAATGATTTTGGACGCGTTCCGAGATAATTCCGGATTAGTGATTTTCATCTGCGAAAAGCAACCAAACCGGTTCCGGCAGCTCCGGAACATTTCCGGTTTTTATCCCGGAAAAATCCCAGAAGTTTCCAGAACAATTCTGGCACCCTCCAAGAATTTCCAGGCGTGTGCCGAAACCAATTTGACTTAATGGTATACTCCGAAACAACTTTTCGGTTTTACCGAAACTATTCCGGTGCTCTCTCTCCGGAACTTTTCCGTTGTCTCCGAAACTTTTCCGGTGACTTTCTCTCAGACTCCCTGTCTAGTATTCAGCAGATAGATGACCCTTAAGCGTGTGACCCTATAGGTTCGGTGAAGTATAGACATGACCAGAACTCTTTCCGATCAATGATCAACATCGGAGCCGTGGACACCCATATTGACCCCTATACCCACACGAATAAATATTCGAGTGAACCTCTAGTTTGCCGTGTGCTATTCATGTTGCTTCGCGATATGTTACAAATACCCGAGGTGAGAATCATCGGCATCCCCGTGGATCAACACTTGTCCACAATGCCAGTTACCTCGTTACCGGTTTTGTTCTCTTTTCTCGTTCACGTGTTCCGGCATCCCTGTGATCAAATCACATTGTGTCTGGCCAGACGATGATGGATACCGTAACACCGAGAGGGCCCAGAGATATCTCTCCATCATCGGAGGAGCAAATCCCAATCTTGAGCTATCAAGTCCCTTGACACACTTTTCCATGAACCCGTAAGCCGCCGTAATAGCCACCTATTTACGGATGACGTTTAACAAACCCCAAAGTTCATGAAGCAAGCATGAAGAAACTCGACACTCTCATGGTCTAAGGAATTATGCAAACATTAACTTTCTCTGTGTTATTAACCATTAACTTGTGACGAATGTATCTCATAGCATAACATCAATTCGGGTCGATTCAACACAAATGTTCTTCTAACATTGTGCCCTCAAAGTTGCCGGCATAGTCATGCCCATGATCAGGAAAACAGAACCATCATGCAACACTTGAGCTAGTCTTAGAGGCCAGACTAGGAATACATTTTACCGTTTATTATTCCACGCGTGCGTATGAGTCTTCCTCCGAGCCTCGTGGTTATTGTAGACTCGAGAACCATAGCAGTTATAGCATGGAACATAAACATAATTATGAACATGGAGATAAACAATAACATGTATTATTGCCTCTAGGGTATATCTCCTACACTTATAACTCTTAGTGCATCCGTTGCATGGCAATCCCTACTCCTTGCATTGACATCAATTGATGGCCATCTCCATAGCCCGTTGATTAGCCTCGTCGATGTGAGACTTTCTCCATTTTTGACTTCTCTTATTTATCTCTACCACCATACTCTATTCAACCCATAGTGCTATATCCATGGCTTGCGCTCATGTATTGAGTGGGAGTTGAAAAAGCTGAAGCGCATTAAAAAGTATGAACCAATTGCTTGGCTAAAACCGGGGTAGTGCATGATAAATACTTTGTGTGAAGAAGATGGAGCATGACAGGATTGTATGATTTTGTAGGGATAACGTTCTTTAGCATTTTTTATTTTGAAAGACATGATTGTTTATTAGTATGCCTGAGTATTGATGTCTTTATATCAAATTATAGACTATTGCTTTGAATCATTTGGATCTTATTATTCATACCGTAAGAGAAAGATTACATGATGAAACATGATAGGTAGCATTCCACATCAAAAATTCTGTTTTTATCATTTACCTACTCGAGGACGAGCATGAATTAAGCTTGGGGATGCTTGATACGTCTCCAACGTATCTATAATTTTTGATTGTTCCATGCTATTATAGTATCAATCTTGGGTGTTTTTATATGTAATTATATATCATTTTTTTGGGACTAACCTATTAACCTAGTGCCCAGTGCCAGTTGCTGTTTTCTGCTTGTTTTTGGCTTTTCAGAGAAACAGTACCAAATGAAGTCCAAATGCCACGAAACTTTTTGGAGATTTTTTCTGGACAAAAGAAACCTTGGAAGCTTCGGGAGGAGGCCAGAAGCCTCACGGAGGCTTCACAAGGCAACATGGCGCGCCTCGGGGGGGGCGCGCCGTGTTGCCTTATGGGGCCCACGTGACTCCGTTTGACATAATTCCACTTCTATAAATTCACAAATATTGGGAAACCATCAGAGAGCCAGAAGAGAAAACCTTTCCGCCGCCGCAAGCCTCTGTTCTTCCGCGATCCCATCTGGAGGCCTTTTCCGGTACTCTGCCGGAGGAGGAATCGATCACGGAGGGCTTCTACATCAACCTTGTTGCCCTTCCGATGATGTGTGAGTAGTTTACCACAGACCTACGGGTCCATAGCTAGTAGCTAGATGGCTTCTTCTCTCTCTTTGATCTTCAATACAATGTTCTCCTTGATGTTCTTGGAGTTCTATCCGATGTAATCTTCTTTTGCGGTGTGTTTGTTGGGATCCGATGAATTGTGAGTTTATGATCAGATTATTCATGAGAAATATTTGAGTTTTCTCTGAACTCTTTTTATGCATGATTGTTATAGCTTTGTATTTCTCTCCGATCTATCGATTTGGTTTGGGCTACTAGAGTGATTTATCTTGCAATGGGAGAGGTGCTTTGTGATGGGTTCAATCTTGCGGTGCTCAATCCCAGTGACAGAAGGGGACATGACACGTATTTGTATTGTTGCCATTAAGGATAAAAAGATGGGGTTTATTCATATTGCTTGAATTTGCTTCTCTACATCATGTCATCTTGCTTAAGGCGTTACTCTGTTTTTATTAACTTAATACTCTAGATGCATGCTGGATAGCGGTCGATGAGTGGAGTAATAGTAGTAGATGCAGGCAGGAGTTGGTCTACTTGTCTCGGACGTGATGCCTATATACATGATCATTGCCATGAATCCGTCATAATTATTTGCTATTCTGTCAATTGCCCAACAGTAATTTGTTTACCCACCGTATGTTTCTGTGCTCGAGAGAGAAGCCTCTAGTGAAAACTATGGCCCCCGGGTCTATCTTTATCATATTAAAAACCTAAAAATACCTTGCTGCAATTTATTTACTTTCATTTTAATTAGTATGTTAGTTTACCTATTTAACTCGATAAGATTTAATCCTTGCAAATAACCGCTAAGAGGATTGACAACCCTCTTTTTTTGCGTTGGGTGCAAGTGTTTGCTCTTGTGTGTGCAGGTGCGCTTAACAGAATTTTGCTTGGTTCTCCTACTGGATTGATAACCTTGGTTCTTAACTGAGGGAAATACTTATCTCTACTGTACTACATCATCCTTTCCTCTTCGGGGAAATACCAACGCAGACTACAAGTAGCAATGCTATTGAGAAAATGCCATGTCCTAAAGATATCAAAGGTATAAGAAGTTTCCTCGGTCATGCTGGCTTATATAGAAGGTTTATAAAAGACTTCTCTAAAATTTCTAGACCCCTTACCAATCTCTTGCAAAAAGATGTTCCATTTGTTTTTGATGATGATTGTGTAGAAGCCTTTGAAGTACTTAAGAAAGCCTTAATTTCTGCACCTATTGTTCAACCACCTGATTGAAACTTACCCTTTGAAATTATGTGTGATGCTAGTGATTATGATGTTGGTGCTGTTCTAGGACAAAGAGTGGATAAGAAATTAAATGTTATTCATTATGCTAATAAAACTCTAGACAGTGCTCAAAGAAATAATGCTACTACTAAGAAAGAATTTTTAGCAGTTGTGTTTGCATGTGATAAATTCAGATATTACATTGTTGATTCCAAGGTTACTATTCACACTGATCATGCTGCTATTAAATACCTTATGGAAAAGAAAGATGCTAAACCTAGACTTATTAGATGGGTTCTTCTGCTACAAGAATTTGACTTGCATATTATTGATAGAAAGGGAGCTGAGAATCCTGTAGCAGATAATTTGTCTAGAATGGAAAATGTTCTTGATGACCCACTACCTATTAATGATGATTTTCCCGATGAACAATTAGCTATTATCAATGCTTCTCGTAGTACTCCTTGGTATGCAGACTATGCTAATTACATTGTTGCTAAATACATACCACCTAGCTTTACATATCAACAAAAGAAAAAGTTATTCTTTGATTTAAGACATTACTTTTGGGATGACCCACATCTATATAAAGAAGGAGATGATGGTGTTATTAGACATTGTGTACCTGAGCATGAACAGGAACAAATCTTGCATAAGTGTCATTCCGAGGCATATGGAGGACATCATGCAGGAGACAGAACTGCACACAAGGTATTACAATCTGGTTTTTATTGGCCTACTCTTTTTAAAGATGCACGTAAGTTTGTCCTTTCTTGTGATGAATGTCAAAGAATTGGTATTGTTGGTAGACGTCAGTAAATGCCTATGAATTATTCACTTGTTATTGAACCATTTGATGTTTGGGGTTTTGATTATATGGGACTTTTCCTAAATCCAATGGGTATACTCATATTCTAGTTGCTGTTGATTACGTTACTAAGTGGGTAGAAGCTATTCCAACTAGTAGTGCTGATCACAACACTTCCATTAAAATGCTTAAAGAAGTTATTTTCCCGAGGTTTGAAGTCCCTAGATATTTAATGACTGATGGTGGTTCACATTTTATTCATGGTGCTTTCCGTAAGTTGCTTGCTAAATATGATGTCAATCATAGAATTGCATCTCCTTATCATCCTCAGTCTAGTGGTCAAGTTGAATTAACTAATAGAGAAATAAAATTGATTTTGCAAAAGATCGTTAATAGATCCAGAAAGAATTGGTCTAAGAAACTTGATGATGCATTATGGGCCTACAGAACTGCATATAAAAATCCTATGGGTATGTCTCCGTGTAAAATGGTTTATGGAAAAGCATGTCATTTACCTCTTGAACTAGAACATAAAGCTTATTGGGCAATTAAAGAACTCAATTATGATTGTAAACTTGTCGGTGAGAAGAGGTTATTTCATATTAGCTCTTTAGATGAATGGAGAACCCAAGCCTATGAAAATGCTAAGTTGTTTAAAGAAAAAGTTAAAAGATGGCATGACAAAAGAATTCAAAAACGGGAATTCAAAGTAGGTGATCATGTTTTACTATACAATTCTCGTTTGAGATTCTTTGCAGGAAAGCTTCTCTCTAAATGGGAGGGGCCATATGTCATCGAAGAAGTTTACCATTCTGGAGCCATAAAAATCAACAACTCCGAAGGCACCAACCCGAGAGTGGTGAATGGGCAAAGAATTAAGCATGATATTTCAGGTACTCCCATTAATGTTGAAACTAATATTATTCAAACAATGACACCGGAGGAACACATCAAAGAGTCCTTCCGGAACACTCTAGCACCCTGAAAAGGGGTAGGTATGTGATACGGTAAGTAAACCGACTCCAAAAATTCCATAAAAATTATTTCTGTTAGTTTTGGAATATTAGAAAAATTACAAAAATAAGAAATAGCCGAGAGGACCCACAGGGTGCTCACAAGCAACAGGGCGCGGCCACCCCCTGGGGAGCGCCCTGATGCCTTGTGGGCCCCACGCATGCCTTCCCGACTCCGTTTTCTTCCCGTATGCTTGTTTTGCAAGATAAAAATTCTTTATATATACTCCAAAAATTCTGAAAAATTAGGACAACGTGGGCAATTCATATACCAATACCGTGTAAAAATTTCAGATTTTTCTGACGCTCCAGTACAGAACCAAAATTCCAGCACTGGACGCAAAACTTTCTGTTTTCCAAACAACATCAATTATACTATCTTCCAAATCATCCCAAAGGTTTTACTTGGCACAAACACTAATAAAAACATAAAAACTCAAACATAACAGTAGCATAAATGTGAAAACACACAAGAATTTATTTTATTCATTGGGTTGTCTCCCAACAAGCTCTTTCTTTATAGCCATTAAGATAGGCTTAAGATTTCAATGATGCTCACATGAAAGATAGTAATTGAAACACGAAGAGAGCATCATGAAACATGTGAAAAACACATTTAAGTCTAACATACTTCCTATGCATAGAAATTTTATAAGCAAACAAATTATCAAGACTAGCAATATCTAGCATATGCCAATAGGAAGAATGGAGCATTAATAATTTCAACATAACGAGAGGCAATTTAGTAACATGAAGATTTCTACAACCATATTTTCCTCTCTCATAATAATTACATGTAGGATCATAATCAAATTCAACAATATAGCTATCATATAAAATATTCTCATCATGATCCACATGCATAAAAGTTTTATAATCTTCCAAAATAGTGGGATTAACATCAACTAAAGTCATGACCTCCCCAACCCCACTCTTATCCAAAAATTCATAAGATTGATAATTCTCCAAAGTAGTGGGATCATTATTACCTAAAGTTGACGCTCTTCCAAACCCACTTTTAATAGTATTGCAAATTTTATTATCAATAACATATTCATCATGAGGCTTAAATAAATTTTCAAGATCATAAAAAGCATTATCACCCCAATCATGATCATTGCAATAAGTAGTGGACATAACAAAATTATCATCCCCAAGCTTGTAGTTTTGCATATTATTAGCACAATTCACATTAATAGAATTTATAGTAACATCATTGCAATCATGCTTTTTAATCAAGGAGCTATCATGAATCACTTTATAAATTTCTTCGTTTAACACTTCACCGCAATTTTCAGATTCATGATTTTCAAGCAAAACTTCATAGAGGAAATCAAGTGCACTCAACTCACTAGCAATTGGTTCATTATAATTGGATCTTTTAAAAAGATTAGCAAGTGGATGAGGATCCATATCAATAGATTTTTAGCAAGCGAAGATGCAAGCAAATAGAAGGCACATGGCACACAAGCAAAGATAGCAAACAAAAATATTTTTGTGTTTTTGTGAAAACGTTTTAGAAGTGGGGGAGATGAAAACAAGAGGCAAAGGCAAATAAAATAAATGCAAGGAGATGTAGGTTTTATGCGTAGGTACTTGATAGATGTTGATGATGTCTCCCCGGCAACGGCGCCAGAAATTCTTCCTGCTACTTGTGAGCTGCGTTGGTAATTCCCTGAAAAGGAAGGGAGATGCAGTACAGTAGAGATAAGTATTTCCCTCATTTATGAAACCAATGTTATCAATCCAGTAGGAGAATCACGCAACACCTCGTTAGCAGCACCTGCACACAAAACAACAAATCCTTGCACCCAACGCAAACAAGGGGTTGTCAATCCCTCGGCGGTAAATTCCAAGATTAAATTGTATGTGATAGATAGATAGATTGAACTAAAATAAAAAATAAAATAAATAAAGTAAAAGTGCAGCAAGGTATTTTTAGGGTTTTTAATATATGATTTAGATAGACCCGAGGGCCATAGTTTTCACTAGAGGCTTCTCTCAAGAAAATAGCATACGGTGGGTAAACAAATTACTATTGGGCAATTGATAGAAAAGCAAATAATCATGATGATATCCAAGGCAATGATCATGTATATAGGCATCACGTCTGAGACAAGTAGACCGACTCCTGCCTGCATCTACTACTATTACTCCACACATCGACCGCTATCCAGCATGCATCTAGTGTATTAAGTCCATAAAGAACGGAGTAACGCCTTAAGCAAGATGACATGATGTAGACAAAGTAAACTCACGCATGAATAAACCCCATCTTTTTACCCTTAATAGCAACGATACATACGTGTCATGTCCCTTTCTGTCACTGGTATTGAGCACCGCAAGATCGAACCCATTACAAAGCACCTCTTCCCATGGCAAGATAAATCAATCTAGTTGGCCAAACTAAATCAATAGATCGGAGAAGAAATACGAAGCTATAATAATCATGCATAAAAGAGATCAGAGAAGACTCAAATAATATTCATGGATAATCTGATCATAAACTCACAATTCATCGGATCCCAATAAACACACCGCAAAAAGTGATTACATCGGATAGAACTCCAAGAACATCGAGGAGAACATTGTATTGAAGATCAAAAAGAGAGAAGAAGCCGTCTAGCTACTCACTATGGACCCGAAGGTCTGTGGTAAACTACTCACGCATCATCGGAAGGGCAGCAAGGTTGATGTAGAGCCCCTCCGTGATCGATTCCCCCTCCGGCGGAGTACCGGAAAAGGCCTCCAGATGGGATCTCTCGAGAACAGAAGCTTGCGGCGGCGGAAAAAGTATTTCGTGGAATCCTCTATTGGTTTCCCGATTTTTGGGAATTTATAGTGGTGGAATTAGGTCAAAAGGGGCAGAGGTGGGCCCACGAGGCACCAGGGCGTGCCTTGGTGGCTCGTGGCCACCTCCTGGGTCTTCTGGCCCTCTCCCGAAGCTTCTAGTGTTGGTTATGTTCAGAAAAAAATCTCCAAAAAGTTTCGTGGCATTTGGACTTCGTTTGGTATTGATATTCTGTAAAACCAAAAACAGGCAGAAAACAACAACTGGCACTGGGCACTAAGTTAATAGGTTAGTCCCAAAAAATGATATATAATTGATGTAAATGTATATAAAAACATTCAAGATTGATAATATAATAACATGGAACAATAAAAAATTATAGATACGTTGGAGACGTATCAAGCACCCAAGCACCGGTCCACCCACATATCAAATTATCAAAGTAGCGAACGCGAATCAAACAAACATGATGAAAGTGACTAGATGAAATTCCCATGTGTCCTCGAGGACGCTTTGCTTATTATACGAGTTCGTTCCGGCTTGTCCTTTGCTACAAAAAGGATTGGGCCACCTTGCTGCACTTTTGTTACCGTTACTACTTGTTACTTGTTACGAATTATCTTGCTATCAAAGCTATCTGTTACCGCTACTTTCAGTACTTGCAGAGAATACCTTGCTGAAAACCGCTTGTCATTTCCTTCTACTCCTCGTTGGGTTCGACACTCTTACTTATCGAAAGGACTACGATTGATCCCCTATACTTGTGGGTCATCAGTGGTCGGTGGTGCCTGGGCTATTGATGTTCGATTTGAGAGGAAGGAGAGATTGGATGCTGATTTTGGGAGGAAGAAGAGGGATTGAGCGTGTTGTTGCTGCCGTGTGTGGTCTTGGGAGAAGAATAAAAGAGAGTAGTAGAGAGCTGTAGAGAGATAGTGAGGGATTAAGAGGCTACTGCTATTTGTATTGCTGTCGATGCTTGCACAATGCTATTGCTTATTATACTCGCGTATTCATCTTTGGAATAAAAAAACAATCGTTTTCCCCCTTCAATATTTTAGTCACGACTTAGTTTTACTTACTAACCTCTCTTCATAATTATTTTTGGATTAAATTTAGCTTTTTATAAAGTTGTAAAGAATAGTTTTGACATTTGTGGGTAGTCAACCAAATTCTAGTTCTTGGTCGAAAGCCCCTTGTCATCATAGATTGATTCTCATACCAAGGAAGCCATCTTTGGAAGCAATAGTTCTAAGTTTTATAAAGAACCATGTTATATTTGTTTGTTTTTTGTATAACCAACAAATATTTCAAACATATGTTGTGATTAGAATCATGACAACATCGGTGTTCATCACTATTCTTTTTGGACTTGAATAGATCTATGTCTAAATTACACATAATGTGTATGAGCAAATTATTATAGTTTGACTTTCATGTCTTTCTTGGATCCGTGGCGAAGCATAGTCACCTTAGTACTATGTTGCTTTCTGCATGTCTTTCTCATGGCATTATTAAAGATCTCTGGTTCTATGGTTTTAAACACAAGATGATATTTTTGTAGCACATTTTGTATAAGTTCTCCTCCTGTAAGGCTATAATTTTAAATTCAAAAAACATTTTTAGTTGGGAGCAGGAAGAAAGAAAGAAAAGGATAGCGCTTTAACGGTAAAAAAGAAGTCGCCAATGTAGTCCGTGGCAACGCACAGGCGTTCTACTAGTCTTTAAAGCAGAGCGCTGACAATGGTGGCACGGCTTACTCGGATTTGATCATACTAGCAAACATGCCCGTGCGTTGCAACGGGAGAAAAATAATCATAATTTCGAATGGCAATGATCACATTTTACTACATCATCGATATACACTATCACTCTCATTTTTGTGAAAACATGAACATTTTTTTAAACTCGTGAGGATATTTGAAATTGTGAACATTTTTTAAATTCACGAACATTTTGTAAAATCAAGAACGTTTTCTGAATTCATGAACATATTATACTATTTGTAAACATTTTGTTTTATCGGCGAACATTTCTAGAATCTACTAACATTTTTTTGGGATTTGATGAAACAATTTTCTAAATTAATGAACATTTTTTGAATTGCATGATCTTTTTTGAATCAGCGTATATTTTATGAATCAGTAAACTATATATTTGAATTTATGAACAATTTTATTTTATACTATTTTTTAATACTTGAATATTTTTTGAATTGGAGAAATTTGGTGAAATTTTAAAACATTTTTTAATACATGAACTTTTTTAGAAAAACTCATGAATGTATGTTTATTTCCCGGACATTTATTAGAAAATTTGCTAATATTTTTAAAAAATCACAAACAATTTCTGAAGCCACAAACATTTATGAATTATTAAATATTATTTTAAAATTCCCAGTTTTTAATTGTGGAAACTTTTTTAAATTCACAAATTATTTAAAGTAGAAAAAACAACGACGGAAAAGAAAAACCAAAAATAAAAAATTGATCACCCATATATGGGCCGGCCCAGGTGAGCTGTGTCTTTTTCTAGCGCGCTGGGCGTAGTATAGGAGATTCTTAAATGGGCCGGCCCAGTCCGGATTTTTCTGTGTGGAACGTTTTTTATAACTTATTGGTGGCATTGGTGGGTAATATTTTGCAACTTCGGGGGCAATTTTAATGACGTACGGGCAGAAGCACTCCGTACTTTAATAGTAGGTATAGATGAAAACAAAAAAATATCAACGGCGCGGCAAAGCGCGCCCAAACCTTCTAGTCAGTACAGAAGGGAACCCATCTTTAGAGCATCATATTTTTCATAGGCTTTCGGAAATCTGGCTTCTTGGACGCTTTCATAATCTGTTAGCAACAAAACTTGTTTTGCACCATTGCACATAAATCCTCGCTAGTTCTAAACAAAAATCTTTTCGAGAAAATGCGTGCATGAGCTGGCATATGGGAATTCTGTTTCTACACCAAAAAATAAAGCACCGGTGGCGGTGACATGAGCTTAGCACATGACGGTTCATGACCTTCACACTGTAATAACTTATTTTGTTCATAGTACTTCCAATTAAAGGAGTACTAGCAAACATGCCCGTGCGTTGCAACGGGAGAAAAAAAATCATAATTTCGAATGGCAATGATCACATTTTACTACATCATCGATATACACTATCACTCTCATTTTTGTGAAAACATGAACATTTTTTTAAACTCGTGAGGATATTTGAAATTGTGAACATTTTTTAAATTCACGAACATTTTGTAAAATCAAGAACGTTTTCTGAATTCATGAACATATTATACTATTTGCAAACATTTTGTTTTATCGGCGAACATTTCTAGAATCTACTAACATTTTTTGGGATTTGATGAAACAATTTTCTAAATTAATGAACATTTTTTGAATTGCATGATCTTTTTTGAATCAGCGTATATTTTATGAATCAGTAAACTATATATTTGAATTTATGAACAGTTTTATTTTATACTATTTTTTAATACTTGAATATTTTTTGAATTGGAGAAATTTGGTGAAATTTTAAAACATTTTTTAATACATGAACTTTTTTAGAAAAACTCATGAATGTATGTTTATTTCCCGGACATTTATTAGAAAATTTGCTAATATTTTTAAAAAATCACAAACAATTTCTGAAGCCACAAACATTTATGAATTATTAAATATTATTTTAAAATTCCCAGTTTTTAATTGTGGAAACTTTTTTAAATTCACAAATTATTTAAAGTAGAAAAAACAACGACGGAAAAGAAAAACCAAAAATAAAAAATTGATCACCCATATATGGGCCGGCCCAGGTGAGCTGTGTCTTTTTCTAGCGCGCTGGGCGTAGTATAGGAGATTCTTAAATGGGCCGGCCCAGTCCGGATTTTTCTGTGTGGAACGTTTTTTATAACTTATTGGTGGCATTGGTGGGTAATATTTTGCAACTTCGGGGGCAATTTTAATGACGTACGGACAGAAGCACTCCGTACTTTAATAGTATTATATTATATTATTATTATTATTATTATTATTATATTATTATTATTATTATTATTATTATTATTATATTATATTATATTATTATTATTATTATTATTAATTATTATTATTATTATTATTATTATTATTATTATAATAGTAGGTATATATATATATATATAGATAATGCTTTTTTTTTTTTAGCATTTGATCAAATAATGCTTGGGCCGAGCTCCCTCCTCCACCCCACCAAGTCACTGGACTTTAAAATCCCACAGGCCGGAAGAAGCCCTGTGTTGAAGGCCCAAAGTCCAATTGATTCCTCTCGGCCCAGATGCTTTCATCTTGGTCCCACATGTCATAGATACTGCTGCCCAAAACCCTAACGCCTCCACGCTATATAAACGATCTCTCGTCGTCTTCGTCGCCTCTCCGCGCCGCCACCCAGAACCCCGACCTGCGCCGCCGCGCTACCAGCAACCAAGCACACCGCCGCGCTCACAGCAACCAAGCACACAGCCGCAACCACCATGGCAGCTGTTCTCACCCGCCCGACGCCGGGCACTGTGCAGTGCTTCGGCCGGAAGAAGACCGCCGTCGCCGTGGCCTACTGCAAGCCCGGTCGCGGCCTCATCAAGGTCAACGGCGCGCCCATCGAGCTCATCCGCCCCGAGATGCTCCGCCTGAAGGCCTTCGAGCCGATCCTGCTCGCCGGTAGGTCGCGCTTCAAGGACATCGATATGCGAATCCGCGTCCGCGGCGGCGGGAAGACGAGCCAGATCTACTCCATCCGCCAGGCCATCGCTAAGTCGCTCGTCGCATACTACCAGAAGTACGTCGACGAGGCGGCCAAGAAGGAGGTGAAGGAGATCTTCGGCCGCTACGACCGGACGCTCCTCGTCGCCGACCCGCGCCGCTGCGAGCCCAAGAAGTTCGGCGGTCGCGGAGCCCGCGCGCGTTTCCAGAAGTCTTACCGTTGATCTACTGCGAGATCTCCTCCTGGGTATGGCGGTGGTGGCGTACTGCTTGTCTACTTATCTATCTACCTTTTGCGGCTAGTAGTTTCCTATCTTTTGGTTAATGAAATGGATTGTGAGGTGCCCGTGGAATATCATTTTGCTTCATTCATGCCTAGTTAAAGGGATTATGTTATGTTTATCTTATGTTAATGACGAGACTGGAGGTTCAGATAAAGTTTTCTTAATTGGTTCGATCTGTTTGCGCGTGATTTTTAGTGGAACAGATCGTACAAGCTAGATTTATGATTTGCCATTCATTTCTTTGAGTAAGTGTTTGGTTTATATTGGAAAATTTGCCAACCATCCTAACCCTTCACATTTTGGAGGTATAAAGGCTGCTAGCTTTGTAGATTCATGCGTCTTGTGCTGTGAGCCTGTGATCTTTCAGTTTCTTATAGTTTGGTTCCTCTATTGCTCTATGTATCTGTTTTTCCATCGCCAAAATTAAGGATCTCTGTGATGCTAGTATGATGAATATCTTTCCCAGTTATGGCGATTCATGACCCAGTTTAAGAGCCTTGTGCTTTGGCCTTTGGGTGTTGTTTTGAAGCACTTTCTACCTAGATCATGCGTTGTTTATAATGCCCATTCTGATACAGTAGTCGATTGTTATTGCAGCTCTTTTGGGAAAACCAATCCTAACAATCCCATTTTTTACCTGACCTCTTAGGCCTAATGCTTATGCCCCTGCCCCTTGTTAGAGGCCATTTTGATATTACAATGAGCCCAAAATGCATTTCCGTGCGCTGGCAATTGTTAGATCCCCTAGTGTTTTCAGCTCTGGAACAATCTTGCGGCCAAATGTTGTGTCTTTTTCTGTAGATTACGTGTTTGTTTATAATGCCACATTGTGACAAGCTACCCCCCTCCGACCCACGATCTTATATTGTGGGTCGGAGGGAGTAGTTTTGAAAACGGACTGCTTGAAATGTATTTGGACACAGCCCTTTCCGTCTGTCAACGGTCGGCCATTGTGTTGTCGTTAGGCATTGACAAGTTACTCTTACTGGTACAAGCCTGTATTCTTGTTCCCCCGTTCACGCTGATCATGCAAAAATTGCATGAGTTGGATCGATGAGGCTATGGCGTGAAATTCTTTGAGCACGACCTGTTGCAAGTTACTCTTACTGGTACAAGCTATTTCTGCGTAGATACATATTACCGTACATGATGCAGTATTTTGCACTCGCTTATTTTGAAAGGTACACTAGCTTGTTTCTTGAACTGCACTTGCTAGCACAGTCTCGGCTTCCTGCTGGTCATCTCTGCTGGCCTCGGCTGGCACGTCGACGATGGTCTTCCTCACCCGAAACATTGCCAAGTGGATGTCACCTGCGACCGAGGCAATTCGTCAAAAGCAACTATTGCAGTGAAAATGTAAAAACTGTGCTCTCTAGACAAGTGCAAAATGCTCTCCCCTACTTCCTCGATTATCATCCCTGAAAACACGCTCTCTCCGTTCTCACCCTGCTCCCCTTCTTCTTTTTTTTTAACAAATGCCCCCGCTTTGCTTTGTGTGCTGCTCGCTGTAGCGCAGTTGTGTGTTGCTGCTGCTCTGTGCTGGGAGGGATAGGATTGGGCTGTGTGTTTGCAGTTGCGGGGAGGATAAATTTCATTGCTCTGCTTGGTGTGCTTCCGCTAAAAAGAGAGAATGTGAGAATTTGCTAGTTATATGTACTGATACCTTATTGTTTGTTGTTACTTGTGACTCTGTTGCCGTAGATTGTTGTGATGGAAAATCAGCAATTCTTTGTGATCTTTCGCCAAGCAATGCCAAATTGAATGATTTGAATTGGAGTGGAGCACACCTAGCCTGTGGAGATGTAGCCATTTGAATTAATTTTAACGGTTTCAAATGAGAGTTATAGGAAATATAGAATTTGGGAGATGTTATAGGGGAGCTACTAGAATTGAACAAATTTTAGCGGTGAATCTTATGAGGAGAGTCCCGGGTTTTCAGATATAAGGAGAAATTTTAGGAGATCTGTTGTACTCTTTCCCCTCTTAAGATCAATTTTACGATTTAATCGGGGAGGTACTTGGTTGAAGTATGCCAGCATTTTAACTGAGAGGATTAAGTAAGCACGGAGTGTAACTGCATTTTCTTTCAAGGATTAAGTGTGCCCGCATTTTGATCAATAGTGATAAGTGAACGCAAAGGGTTGCACTTTTGCGAATGAGGGTGAAGACACTCTACATGATTTCATCGAGGTGATCAAAAGCCTCATTGCCGCGTCTCCCATTGCCCAAGGGTTGTGTCGCCTTGTCAATGAGAAGAAGACGAAGAATGTCAACCAGTTGGTAAATGCCCGCTGTGAGGGACAACCCGGCAAGATGTTAGTTGCTAGAAAGTGTTTCCTTCTCCGATGCTTTTTATTTTGGTAGTAATTTGCATTTGGTTTCGAGGATTGATTTCTTGTGGCTTGCCATCCGTGTGGTCTTGGCTGGCCGTTTGAGGCGTTGTGTGGGCTTGGCCTGGATGTATCGGTTTTCGTCCGGGTTTTCGCTAGTTAACCGAACAAACTATCTTCTTATTAATTAATGAAAAAGACAGAGCTTTTGCCTTTGTTTCAAAAAATAGGTGAGAGCAAAGGGAGGTACAGTATAGTACCGAAGATGAGGAGGCTCCCGGGTTGGACGGCGACCGGGAATCCCGGCACCAGCTTCCTCTCGTTGACGTAGGTGCCGTTGGTGCTGTCCATGTCCGTTACCACCAGGTTCCCGTCCTTCTTCTCCAGCCGAGCGTGCACCCCAGAAACTGCAGCAGCAGCTCTCAGATCACCAGCGAACGAGACGCCTTAACTAAAAGCGAACACCCAATATAAGAGATCGATCACCTGTCGCGACGGGGATGACGACGTCGGCGTTCTCCGGAACTCGTCCCACGGTCATCGCTTCCTGAGATGAACAATATGCCTGTCATGCTTTTGCCGTTGCCAACAGTTTTTTTTTTTGTCTTTTTGGTTGCAAATGTAAGTACATGATCCGCATGAACAGGAGAGCAAGAATGGTTTGTCGCGACGACGAAGAGCACGTACGGAGGCGATCTCGATGGCGCCCGGCCGGGCGACGCGGTAGCCGATGTGTTTCCAGTCGCCGTCTCCTGAAAGCAGCAGCGATGCTAATTCCTGCGCTACTTATCACGGATGCTCATTTGTCAATTGTCAGGCAGGGAGAGGGACGGACCTGCGGGCTCAAGAATCCATCGCTCCGAAGAGACAACGGCCGACGGGCTGCCGGCGGCGGCGGAGGAGCACCTCAACGACAGGATGCTGCTTCTTCTGCTGCTGCTCTTTTCGGCGGTTAACAACCATGGTGCAGCGAGGGGAAGCTGATGTATGGTGGAGCACGTGATGCGAGGCGACGCCGTGGAGAGGCGGAGGAAGGTGGCCGCCGTTGATCTCCTGGGGCTGGAAAATGACAGCAAGACAGAGGAGCTAGCCGCTGCTGCCGCTGCCTCCATTTGCGACGGGCAGCAGTTAAGGATGGATAAAATTCTTGTGTTGCTCAGGTGGAGAGGCTGTGTCCTCCTCAGGGAGGGTGGAGGAGATAGGAGAGCGCTGATTGTGATGGATTGACAGGTGTCCAAATGGCATATAAAAATCCCCCGACAATTGTTTTTCTTTGTAGAATGTAGAATTAAGAACCTCACTCTATTGCTGTGAATAGCCTTGTAACAATCTAATTTATGATTTTAGCAAAGAGGTTATGGCCCGTACTAAAGTGAGGCCCTTACAAGGTTCAACATAGTTGTAAAGAACGGGATGGTAAAAGGAAAAAAAATGTTCGATACAAGCCGTCCAAGGCCGAAACGCGGCGCGGCGCGAGTAGTCGAACGGCCAATCAACGGAGGTCAATCCAACAGCTATCCCTATGCAGCACACGGGCGGCTCCCTAGCCTTTGATGTCCCGCGTGGCTGCCCTCCGAAGATCATGGCATTGCGATCGGATTGCTGTCGCCAAACGGTCCAGCAGCTCCTTGTCCAATTTTGGTGAAGAAGAAAACAGAAGATCAGAAGTTGATTGTATGTCGAGCTTAGAAGAGATCTAACATCAAGTTTTAGCACCCTTGTTTTCTCACTAGACAAATTATTCTTATAGGGGTAGATGGTGTTTCAGCGGTAGCAATGTTATGTGGTCCTGTGGCTACTTCATCAATTTTGAAAGCTCTGCAAATCTAGTCTTCAATAGGTTGTGTGCGTTCGATGTTATACAAAAACATAGTTAATATGGCCAAACCATTTCATTTTTATCTTACTTCTGTTGAATCAAGGTACCTCATCCTATATATCAATAAATTGATTGTCTTCACTAACTTATCTCTCTTAACATGCAACCATGCTAATAAAAGAAACCATGTCAACATGTAACCATGTATTTTTTTAAATATCCAATTAGATTATACCTTGCGCATTTGCTGCGAGAATTGATTGCAACATATAATTTTGATGAGATTTGGTTGTTTGGAATTTGAATATGAGAATGAAGACTAAAATACATATGATTTATTGTTTTTGATTATACAACAACAACAACAACAACAACAACAACAACAACAACAAAGCCTTTAGTCCCAAACAAGTTGGGGTAGACTAGAGCTGAAACCCATAAGAATCTCGCAACCAACTCATGGTTCTGGCGTATGGACCGGATAGCAAGCTTCCACGCACCCCTGTCTATGACTAGTTCTTTGGTGATACTCCAGTCCTTCAGATCTCTCTTTACGAACTCCTCCCATGTTAAGTTCGGTCTACCCCGATCTCTCTTGACATTATCAGCGTTTTTGATTATTATATAGTTCTAAAATATTTATAGAATATCAATAGTATTTCTCATGCATGTTGAGACTTGAGAGAAATACAAGTAGTGGGGTTGATGAAGTTGGGTGTGTGCATGCTGAGAGAAGTGGTATAAGTAGCATCTCACATGGGGTGAACGTCCAATTAATTCGGATAAGAGGGAGTACATATTTACAAGTATACAATAACCAAATACATTTTTTTCTTCACTTTCAGTTCTTATAACCTTAGTATAAATAATCATTTTTTGCACAACCAAATCTCCTTGATATATTTTTAAATTGAACTGCCAAAACGTTTTACGTTTAGAAACATAGGTAGTATATTGTAACCAATTCAAGCGATAATTCCCCGGGTAGTTTACAAACTGTCGCTCTCAAATCTCAACGGGAATATCGAACTATTTTCTTCTTCTCAAAATGAGTTAGAATGAGCTCCTGTTTAGTAATTGTTGATGTACCACTTCCACGACTCTGACAGGTTGTCCCCGCATCCGCCTGTTTGGCCCACTAGTCAGCTAGTTCCCCTTAGCACGTGGCAACGAGCGCCTTGGCCCCTCCCCGTGTTCTTCTCTTCGAATCGAGATCACGACCGCGAGTGGACACAGAGGCGACGCGAATCCGTCGAGCCTCAGATTTGTCCCGCCCTTTTCAAAGGTAACATCTCGATCGAGTTCCCTGCGGTGGGCACTTCAGATCGCTTCTTCTTCTTTACCCTTCCTTTTTGTTGTTGTGATTTTTGCGTAATTGCTCTGACCTTTTTTTTTCTGGCTTGGATTCCGTTCTGTCAGATGGCTGCTTCGGCGGCCTTCGCGGCGGTGGCGGTCATGATGCTGGCGGCAGTGCACTTGGCCGTTGCGGCGGCGGCTCCGGTGACGGCACCGGCGTTCCTCTGGGCGCCGGAGAACTATGGGTAGGAGTATGATTGATTGGGCTTCTCCTAATCTTCTCATTATGTCCGCGTCTAGATGGATGTCTACTTGTCTAGTGCTCGATTTGTCGTCTTGAGAATTGCGCTTGGTTACAGACGATTAGGAACCTGTACTTTAGCATCGCTGTGAGGTGATCGGGTGATTTAATTAGCCCAATTAGGACTTAAATGCCTTATAATGTGAGTTCCTATTTATAGATTCACATGGACAGAGATTCTATAAAGGGTGTGTGAGGTATTATCTCACATCTAAGTTCTCGTCCAGCTAAACCTCAAAAAAAAAAGTTCTCATCCAGCCCACCGCGTCATTTTTTTTTTTTTTTTCCTTCGGGCCGGCGATTGAAGCGCAACACAAAAAATCTAGCGACGCAATGCCTAATCCAGGAATCGAACTGGAGACCACACTTTCGAGAACAATGGCTTCTACCACTCCAACCGTTAGCTGCTGTTGATTTTAATGAAGCGAGAAATGTATAAGAACATACTACAGTGTGGAGAATAGAAGACATTTTCATTTTTAAAAACCTTTTGCAAATTGCGAACAATTTTGGACTGTCGAATATTTTTTTAAACACAAACAATTTTAAAATTTTGATTTTTTTTCAAATGTGAATAAACTTTGTACCCAAACATTTTTTAAATAAGAACAAAATTTGGCGAACAATTTCTTCACAAACAAATTTTAAAAACATTAACAATTTTCTAAAATCCCCAAACAGTTTTTAAAGTGTGGGCACTTTTGAAATTTCTGAACATTTAAAAATAACAAGAATAAATTTAGTGTAATTTTTATTTTAATTTTAAATTTTCAATAAGAAAATGGTTGCACCATTTAAAAAATGCTGACATTTGAAAAAAGATCATGCATTTCAAAAGGAATGTTTATGATGTTTTAAAAAAATGAATTATACAAAAAAAATTCGTAACATTCAAAGAAATGTTCATGACAATTTTTTAAAAGAAACTTCATGCATTTCAAAAAAATCACGACTGTTTCTAGAAAAATGTTTATGCAATGTAGAAAGGATGTTTGCATAATTTTTAAAAAATGTTTCATACCATTTAGAAAAATGATCAATGGGAATTTGAAAAGTGTTTACCATGTATTCTAAAAAAAATGCTCGGGCCTGTATTTGAAAAAATATTCATCATGTATTTTTTTTAAAATGTTCAACATGTGTTAAAAAATATTCCCCGTGTATACAGAGAAATATACAATGTGTATTACAAAAGTTGATGTGTATTTGCAAACAAAAAATGCAACTAGATAGGGGTAATGACTTCGGGAACGAGTTGCATGCCGAGAGTGGACATGCAAACTATGGGCCTACTTACAAGTAGAGGATGAACTTACAGCTGGGACAACTACACAAAACTACGATATTAGTTGCGAGTTGAGCGTGGACTCTCAACTGCGATGAAAACAAACTACGGGTCTAGTTGCGAGTCGAGCGTGGACTTGCAACTGGGATGACAATAAACTACGGGCCCAGTTGCGAGTCTGAGGATGGACTTGCAACTCGGATAACAACAAAACTATGGGCCTAGTTGCGAGTCAAGGGTGGACTTGCAACTCGGACAACTACGAAACTACGAGCCCAGTTGCGAGTTAAACGTGGACTTGCAACTGGGATGAAACAAACTACGGGCCTAGTTGCGAGTCAAGGATGGACTTCCAACAGGGATAACTACACAAAACTATGATACCATTTACGAGTGAAGGGTGAACTTGCAACTGGGACAATAACAAACTACGAGATTAGTTGCGAGTCAAGCATGTAATTATTACAGGGATGAAACACAAAACACATGCCCAGTTGCGAGTCGAGGGTGAACTTGTAATTGGTACAACTACGAGCCCATCTATGAGTTGAGGATGGACTCGCAACTCAGATGAAAAACAAACTATGCGCCTAATTGCGTGTCGAGGGTGGACTTGCAACTGGGACAACTACACAAAACTACGATACCAGTTGCGAGTCAAGGATGGACTTGCAACTCAGATGAAAACAAACTACGGGCCCAGTTGCGAGTCGGAGGATGGACTTGCAACTGGTACAATAATAAAACTATGGGTGCAGTTGTGAATCGAGGGTTGACTTGCAACTAGGACAACTATGAAACTACAAGCCTAGTTGCAAGTCAAGGGCCGACTTGCAACTGGGATGAAAATAAACTACGGGCCCAGTTGCGAGTCGGAGGGTGGACTTGCAACTCGGACAACAACAAAGCTATTGGCCCAATTGCAAATCGAGGGTGGACTTGCATCTGGGACAACTACGAAACTATGAGCCAATAGCGAGTCAAGGGTAGACTCGCAACTGGGATGAAACAAACTACGGGCCTAGTTGTGAGTCAACGACGGACTTGCAACTGGGACAACTACACAAACTATGATGCCATTTGTGAGTTGAGGATGGACTTGCAACTGGGACAACAACAAACTACGAGCCCAGTTGCGAGTCGAGCGCGGACTTGCAACTGAGATGAAAAACATAACACATGCCCAGTTGCAAGTCGAGGGTGGACTTGCAACTGGAACAACTACCAGCCCATTTGCGAGTCGAAGGTGGACTTGCAACTGCGATGAAACAAACTATGGGCCTGGTTGTGAGTTGAGGACGAACTTGCAACTGGGAAAACTACACAAAACTACGCTGCCATTTGCGAGTCGAGGGTGGACTTGCAACTGGGACAATAACAAACTACGAGCCCAGTTGCGAGTCGATGATGGACTTGCAATTGGGACAACTACGAGCCCATTTGCAAGTCGAGGGTGGACTTGCAACTGAGACAACTACAAAACTACGAGTCCAATTGCGAGTCAAGGCTCAACTTGCAACTGGGAT
The DNA here is from genome assembly GCA_039707655.1 of Elymus sibiricus. Taxonomy (NCBI): domain Eukaryota; kingdom Viridiplantae; phylum Streptophyta; class Magnoliopsida; order Poales; family Poaceae; genus Elymus; species Elymus sibiricus. Next base: position 113,460,917 of record CM077670.1, read on the forward strand.
AAAAAAAACTCTGGGCCGAGTTGCGGGTCGAGGGTGTACTTGTAACTGGGATGAAAAACAAATCATAGGCTCCAGTTGCGAGTCAGGGTGGGCTTGTAACTCGAACAATTACAAGCCCAGTTGCGAGTCGAGGGTGGACTTGCAACTAAGCCCAGTTACGAGTCAACAGTCGACTTGCAACTGAGATGGAACAAACTATGGTCCCAGTTGCGAGTCAAGGATGAACTTGTAACTGGGATGAAAAACAAAACACATGCTCCAGTTACGACTCAAGGGTGGACTTATAACCGGAGACAAAAAAAGAACATAGTTTGCATAAAATGAAAAGTAGTATGATGAAAATAAAAAACTATTGGTTGACTGATAATGCACACATCTTATGCATTTCTCTATCGTGAATAAGTTAGAATATTGTGCGTTGCCATAGAAAATAAATGAAAATTGCAGGTGAAAAAATTAAGACAATCATAACGCGATTTAACACGAGGCTTGCGTTAGCAAAACACCAAAAATCAAACAAGATAATCACTCTCTAGATGAGGCCCATACCTTGCCAGTAAAAAAGACAAAGGCAGTGCATGAAAAAAAAACACGGGCATACATGGATGCGTCCTTGTCGACATGTGGTTCGCAAATTAAATGTAGTCTAGATGTAGCAAATCTGAAGAAAAACAAATGAAAATCCCCAAAGCCCATTACGTACAAACACAAGCAAACCACATGCCTGCGCGAGGTAAACGACATGATTTGCTAAAAAAAAAGGTAAACGATATGACGTGGCTGCGAGGGAACCAAAACTATGCGGATGCGCGAGGCAACACAGAAAACAACGCGGCCGGCGAGGCGTACGTGGGCGAGCAAAAATTGACAGATTCAAAAAAAAATTGACACGAATCTTGAAGCAATTTAATTCAACGGTGGGAGACTTAGATGTGAGGTAACTATTTCAAATCTAGATGTGAAATAGCAAATCTGTTCTATAAAACTGCATGTTCCATCACTACTTTGGTTAGGAAAAATTAATTTCTGCAACCTGGCACAAACATAGAGAGTGAAGCACAGCTATCGGTTAAGGACTTAGGGTTTAAACTGGCATTTGATTTGACTAATTAGCACTGCAAAATCATCTGAGTCATGTGTCCAATTAAATAGAATAATGACCATGTTCCACTAAGGATAATGAATTTTATTCCAGGTTTCCTAGTCAATCTCGCTAATATGTATTCAGTTACTTTAGTACATATAAATGTGTAAATCGCATTTTGGATATACAACCTTGACCTTTTGATCACAACCGCTTATATGACATGTTATGTGTTATGATTTATGGACTGTTAAGACACTTTAAGCGATAGACTGACACCCACTATCTTTGTTTTGTTTGATTCCCATATCTATCTCTGTTGCCAACTACTTCTAGTCAATTTTATTATATCGTGTTCTTTTGTGGAACACAATTTCTTTTAATAAGATTATAGTATTACATGCTCCCTGTTTGGGTTTAGATCACATCTGATGCTGCAATTTCCTCCAAATTCAGTTCCCATGAGGCTAAAGGAGTAATCGACTATCAGACAATGTCACCGGCAAGTTTAGCTAAATCTGTTCTTGATGAAGGTGGCTGGTCAAACTTGGTGGTGAGTGTTCCTCAGATATCTCCATTTGCAAAACTTGATTTCTTGTCCAACTATTCAAGTATCAATCTTTGTTTTACACAGTTAAATAATTCCTGATGTTGTGGTTTTGTTGGTAGTGTTCAAGGGAGGGCTCTTATAAGAATGTTGACATTGCCGTTGTTTTTCTTGGCTCGAAGGTACTACCTACTGGAAACTCATATCTGTTACTGTTTATAAATATGCACTGTTTGTTAGTAAAGCAAAACTAATATGTACCTAAAAGCTGAAATACATTTTTCTTGATATATCTGATCAACAGTGTTGATCAATTCCAAGAAACCATGAAGTTTCCTTGTTCATCATATATTAAGCTGTGGCAAATTGTTACTGAGCGCACAATTTTGTGTGGAATATGCTCATTCTTATATTGGTGTTGACATACTTATCTTGTTGCCTTAGCTACAATCATCAGACATCTCTAAAGATAAGCAAATTGATCCATCTTTGGCAGACACACTGAAGGTAAGCACTGGCACTCTTGTGTTTTATCCCTTTTTGTTATTTGTATTGTCAAGGCATAAAAAACACCAGCCGTTGATAATCTGTATTCTTCTTTTACCAGCTCTCCTTTACAGGCTCAGAGTTTTCCATGGCATTCCCTTATGTTGCTTTGACAGATGATGAGAAATTGGAGAGCTCATTGTTATCTGGATTTGCTGAGAATTGTGACAATGATTTTCGCGGAAACCACATCACATACACAGACACGTGTACTGTTGGTGAAGATCTGAAGAAACATCAAAGCATGGATTCTATTCGCGTATGTTATCTTAGCTTTTTCGATGAGAACTTATTTCCTATCTATCTATGTCTATTGACGGCATATACATTCCAGGACTTAGTGATGTCACAGAAGAGAAGCAATCCGAAGGGAAAGACTGATCTAATTGTCTTCTGTAATGGTGGTTTCAAGGATTTAGATAATGCAAAATCAGAAGGTTACATTAAGTGAACTAGATTTTGTTTGTCCACCTTGAACTGTAGTATAATTTTAACCTGACATTTCTTCTATTCTATCCTACTTCAGGGGAGTTGCTTTCCGAGCTGGTTTCTGTGCTGAAAATGTCTGGGGCCAGATATACAGTTCTTTATGCTTCCCAACCCCATAGTTTACTGGAGAACCCTTCCAACCTACCATTATCCAGGTATCTTGCAGAGAAGACCAACACTACTGCTAATTCTGGCCTAGGGAAATGTGATGGGGAGTGCCTGGTAAAATCAAGTCTTCTGGAAGGAGCTTTTGTTGTAAGTTTCCTGGACTCTGTTTTGTTACTGGTCACGTTTTGTGCTCTGGCTGTTTATTTTCCTGAAATTTTGCATCAGTTTATTAGTAGTATAACTCTATTATTACCTTCACTACGACTACCAACCATGTTGTTGCGCCCTTGACCTGTAAAATACTCCTCTGCAGTTTGTAGAAGATTACTGCTCCTGATATCCTTGTACCATTTTCTCACACTTGTCTACAATCTGCAGGGACTAGTGCTGCTGATCATTTTGATATCAGGACTCTGCTGTATGATGGGAATTGATACCCCCTCGAGGTTTGAGGCTACCCAGGATTAGGAGTATTTTTTTTTTTTTTTGAAATGCAGGATTAGGAGTATTGATCCCATTGAAGCCTGCCAGATATGAAAGCTCAAGGCAGGCGTGAGAAATACAAATAGCCAATGCTCCTTAATTTGCACTGTGGATATAGTTGCCTCATACATATGTTACCAAGACACGTGCCCGAATTTTTGTGTAATATTATTACATCTCGAACCTACGACCGACCTGAAAGATGTAGCTGAGCTCAAAACATATTCTTATGCCAGGCTTGTGTTGTACCAACTTCGCTTCAGGCATTTTCTGTGAATAGCCTGGAATTCAGGTAGCCAATAACATGGCATTGTCCATGAATAAAATCTTATTATTTATTTATTACTTGCTTCATGTTCGCACGGCTAAGCAAGTGATGGCACCTATGATCAATACAGTTCTTATCACACATGCATTCTGATTATTTGCTGCACTCAATTGTGGTTACTGGAAGATGGATGCTGTGGCATGAAGTGTTTTGCATAACCAGCTGTTGTGTTAAAGTTCGGTTGATCAACCATTTTTCTATTATCACGAGTGTTTTCTTGGAATGGATGATGTTCATCAACTGCTCCTCTACACACGAGTCATTTGAGAAACTTCTTTCGGCTGTCGACTCGGAGAAAAAAACAAAGCTATACGTGATTCACGAATGCATGGGAACGCGCTGCCGATAGCCGGAGTGCTGCTAAGATTCTATTGATAGAAGAAGCCAATGGCTATACAGAAATACAAAGAACAAAAGCTGAAAGCACACATTGATATCAGACTGCCGTTGGATGCAAATGGACGGTACAGACTACAGTAACAACACCAGGAATGCACAAGAACATGCATGTCATTGCCTGCCAGCCGTGTGCGTGTCAAACTGTGCTGAAAGGACACCATGTATATCTGGACGAATGTAACCATGAAACACGACCCTGATATGAAAGCGATGAACGAGGGACCACCTTAGAGCACGCGCAGTGTGGGGATGCTGCGGCTGAAGCTTATGAGCAAAAACATTTTGGCTTAAATCGCTCGAGTTCATATTTAAGACCAGATCAGAACAAACCTGCACAACAGAAGACATGTGCAAAGTTCAAATGAATCGATCTACCATGCCAACGCGTAATTATATTGTTGCGGGGATGGAAAGTTCTTTTAGCAAGCATGGCAAATTCTTGCCATGTTTAGTTTTTTGTCAGCAATTGTCATGCTTGCTAAAATAAATTGCCATTCTCGCGACAACATAATTTGCCATGCTTAAAAATCTGACGCTAGATTTTATCATTTCCGTAACTATATCCAACTCCAAATTCTTCCATGCCGTAGCCTCAGCGCCTTGGGCATCGTATGGATAGAACATAGCGGTGTCCTATATTATATTTAGAGTCCCGCTTCGGTACAACCCCCTCACAAAACGTATAAAGGGCAATATAGACCTTTCACAAATTATACGTATTTTTATATGTATGATGGGTCGTATACGTAATAGTCCAATTTTCGCGGTGGCGAGCAAATGGGCTGGCCCAATTCGCAAGCGTTGAGCGAAAGCTAGAATTTTCCAACCAATCCATGCGTGCTAGCGATGCTAGCCAACCAAGCTAGTGGCTGTGTATGGCTAAAATGCATAGCTAAATATAAAGTACTAACAATAGAAGATCCGGGATTTTTTTTTTACTTTTTCAATATTTCTTGGGAAAAAATATGAACAAGATTTCTTGAAAATGCGAACAATGTTTCGAAATCGTATACAAATTTTGAAAGTTCTTCTTCAAATGTGAACAATTTTTTTCAAAAATTTGAACAATTTTTAAAATTGTGATTTCTTTGAAATCTGAACAAATTTTTAAAAAGTGAATTCAAAATACACACTGAACATTTTCTTAGTATACAAGTTTATTCAAATACACACTGAAATATTTTAAAATATAAGGTGAACATTTTTCAAATGCACGCTGAACAAAAATTGTGTACACGATGAACATTTTTTATACAAAGTGAATATTTTTTTAATGTATGTTGAACATTTTTCTTCAACACGGCGAACTTCTTTTAAACATGATTTTTGGGAAAATGAAAAAAAATGGAAGTTCGAAATTTTATTAGAATTTAGAATTCGGTTTTTTTTGAAACATGAACAGAATTTGGAATTTAAAATATTTTTTGAAAATTCTGATTTGTGTTTCGAAAATTTTGAATTTATGGAAAACAAAAAGGAAACAGAATAAGGTAAAAAAGAAAAGAAAAGGAAGATATAAGAAAAAACGAAACATAAAAACATGAAAACCGGAAAAACCTGTAAAAGAAAGCAAAATAGTAAAAAAAAAACTCAGGGAAATTTCTAAAAGGTTCCCAAAACCGGTTGCTAGCTCGAAGGGGGCCGGTCCGTGTTGTGTCGGTCGCTCGCTTCGCTTTAGTGAAGCCGCGACAGTTTGACGCTCACGGTATTAGAAATTGTTCAAACATGGTATGGATGTTTACCATGGGCATGCCCACCTGCTGGCAAAAGTTGTGGTCATTTCAAGAATGTGCCAAAAACACCATGTTCATCCAGAAGACTCCGTTTGAGAGCACGTTGTTTCTAGACATATGTCAAATGACCCCAATTTTTTTTCATTGGCGTATATGACCAATTCAAGGCACCATACCAAGTTGTTTGAATTTTTGACAAAATTTTCAATTTCTAAAGTTTTCTCGGTAAAAAATGGACGATAAATGACTGAACGTGACGCAACTTGCATACGGTGTCGGAAATTGCTCAAACCTGGCATGGATGCTTACCATGGGCATGCCCACTTTTGGCAAAAGCTGTGGTCATTTTATGCATGTTCAAAAATAGATAATGTTCAATGAAAGGTGTTCGGGTAGGCCACAAGGGTCCGTATGAGAGCACATTTTTTTGGCATCGTCAAATGACCCCAAACTTTTTCCATGAGCTTATATGGAAAATTCAAGGAACCATGCCAAGTTATTTGAGTTTTCGGTAATTTTTGCATTTATTGGAGTTTTTCCAGTGAAAAATGACCAATAAATGGCCGGACGTGACGCAACTTGCATACGGTGTCAGAAGTTGCTCAAACCTGGCATGGATGTCTACCATGGGCATGCCCATTGCTCGCAAAAGTTGAGGTCATTTCATGCATGTCCAAGATTAGACCATGTGTCAACGGAGGGTGTTCGGGTAGGCCGGAAGGGTCCGTATGAGAGCACTTTTTTTTGGGCGTCGTCAAATGATCCTAAATTTTTTCCATGAGCTTATATGACCAATTAAAGACACCATGACAAGTTGTTTGAGTTTTCGACAATTCTTGCATTTTCTGGAGTTTTCTTGGTGAAAAATGACCGATAAATGGCCAGACGTGACACAACTTACATACGGTGTCGGAATTTGTTCAAACCTGACATGGATGCCTACCATGAGCATGCCCACCTTCTCAAAAAAGTTGGGGTAATTTAATGCATGTCAAAAAATAGACCATGTTCAACGGAGAGTGTTCGAGTAGGCCATAACGGTCCGTATGAGAGCACTTTTTTCAGCATCGTCAAATGACCAATTTTTTTTTCCATGAGTTTATATGACCAATTGAAGGCACCATGCCAATTTGTTTGATTTTTTGATAATTATTTCATTTTATGGAGTTTTTTCGGTGAAAAATGTCCGATAAATGGTCGGACGTGACGCAACTTGCATACCTTGTCGGAAATCGTTCAAAACTGGCATGGATGCCTACCATGGGCATGCCCACCTGCTGGCAAAAGCTGGGATCATTTAATGCATGTCCAAAACTAGACCATGTTCGACGAAGGGTGTTTGGGTAGGGGCAGAAGGGTCCGTATGAGAGCACATTTTTCTCGGCATTATCAAATGACCCAAATTTTCCTTTGAGCTTATATGAACAATTCAAGGTACCATGCCAAATTGTTTGAGTTTTCGTCATTTTTTGCATTCTCTCGAGTTTTCTCAGTGAAGAATGGCCGATAAATGGCCGGACGTGACCCAACTTGCATACGCTTTCGGAAATCGTTCAAACATGGAATGGATGCCTAGCATGGGCATGCCCAACTGCTGGCAAAAGTTCGGGTCATTTCATGCATATCCAAAAATAGACTATGTTCAACGGAGGGTGTTCGGGTAGACGAGAAGAGTCCGTATGCGAGTACGTTTTTTCGGCATCGTCAAATGACCCCAATTTTTTTCCATGAGCTTATATGACCAATTCAAGGCATCATGCCAAGTAGTTTGAGTTGTTAACAATTCTTGCATTTTCTGGAGTTTTCTCGGTGAAAAATGATCGATAAATGGCCGGACGTGATGCAACTTGCACACGCTGTCGGAATTCTTTCAAACTTGACATGGATGCCTACCATGAGCATGCCCACCTGTTGGCAAAAGTTTGAGTCATTTCAACAATGTACAAAACTAGACCATGTTCAACGGAGGGTGTTTGGATAGGCCGGTTGAGAGGAGTGTGCCACACTAGGCCAAACGGGTGCATCCATGAGCATTTAGTTTTTCTTAATTTGAATGCTTCTGTTATTTGCAATTTTTGTTATTATCAATCAACACAAATATTTTCTTATGTCCCAATCATTTCTTGAAATTTGTCAACGGTTTTGGAATTTCAAATTGTGTATGAAATTTTTACAAACTCGAACACTTTTTTCAAAATTGTTAACAAATTCCCGATAATTGCTGAAAATTTTGAACAAAAATTGCAAACCCACGTACTTTTTTAAAAAACTTATCAACTTTTTTTGAAGCACAAACATTTCTTAAATTTGCGTACAAAAAATTTGAAACTGGAACATTTTTTGAAATTTCAGAACATCTTTTAAAATTGTAAACAATATTTGAAAACAATAACATTTTCTGGTATTCTAAGAAAATTTGAAATGTTTTCAAGAAAATGTTCGCAAATTTGAAAAATTGTTCACGTTTCCAAGAAAATGTTCGCAAATTTGAAAAATTGTTTGACTTTTCGTAAAAATGTTCACACTTTCAGAAAAATGTTCACAATTCTTATAAAATGTTCGTAAATTTGAAAAAAATGTTCACAAAATCAAAAAATGTTTGTATTTCTCATAAAAGGAATATTTTTAAATTTTTTTTGCGTTTCCCAAAAAGTTCAGTTTAAAAAACATTTTGTATTTTAAAAAATGTTCATGTTTTTAAAAAATATATCAAAAATTGAAAATACACATTAGCTACAGTACACCCTCGGTCCGTTCGGTACAGTGTATGGCCCAGCCGTAGAGTGCCGGTTTGATCAGTAGGACCAAATCAGTCCGAATTTAAAATATATCAAAAATTGATAATACACATTAGCTACAGTACACCCTCGATCCATTCTACGAACTCCGTCCGAATTTAAATGGCCGATCGGCCGGCCAAATCAGTAGGACCAAGGCATAATTGATGCTAATAATTGAACATGGGAACAACCAATGAGATTTATTTGGTTATGGAAAAAATCATCGAATGCAGAGCCATAATCCCTTAATTCTAGGAGAGTTATTGCATGCGCGGCGGTTTCTCTCCTTTTCTCTCTCTAGTCGCCCAATTAGCTCCTTCCTTGCAGCACATCCATTGGCAATTCTGTTGGGCCACGCATGGCTTCAATCAAGGCTAGATTCATTCCTTGCATGTAGCACTAACTGCCTAATCCTCCGATCTTGTAAATACGTACGCGCCTGGGTGGCCAGGCTGCCCTTCAAACCCAGACGGTGATAGTATTTAATAAGAAACCGGGCTAGATATTTATCACCAAAGCTGGTGATTTCTAGTGGCTATCTACGTGCTCTTCTTCGCTGGAGGTCTCTGGTTCGATGCTCTTAATCGGCGCATGACTTTTTTGGATTTTCAATCCCGTGCACTTTCTGTACTGGGCCGGCCCATGACGGACTCCCCTGGGCCGTCTCTATTTATAGAACGTGGGTAACGTATTTTTAAGAAAGACCATCCTACTCTTTATTATGAAGGGTTATGAAGAAATCTCCTCCATTGATGTGTTTAGGGGGTTGTATCGAAGAAGAAGTGTTATATTTATTGTCTAAAAGAAAAACATGAACTCTGGTGCAAATAGCCAAATAATAGGCGATTCCGATATTGAACGCAATCGTCCAAACCAAGCGATGCTGCCCGACATGGTTCGTGATACACGTTGTTGTTGGATAAATTGATTTTGAGGGCCATGCATGTGTCAATGACTTGTGTCAGGATATATCCATCAACTTCTTCAGCGTTGCACATTTATAAATAGGCTCTTCCCTCCATCAACCCACGGCACCAACAAACACACACACACACACACACACACACACAATCCTACCTATAGCCACCATGTCGCCTCAGCCTACCTTAGCCACCACCACCACGCCTGCTACTAGGCTGAACCCTTCCTATTTCCAAGCCGCTCCAGTTAGCCAAGAGACTATCCAGCGAACGGAGGTTCTTCTCCACCTGTACGCTTACCAGCACACCCAAGGAAAACCAAATGCTAACCAGACTGTCATAGTGGATCCAAAGCTCCCCGCGTGTTTCGGTGCCCTCGCTGCTAATGATTGGACCATATATGATGGTACTGGCACCAACGCAAACCTTGTTGCGCGCGCTCAAGGTTTGCACATTGGTGCTGGTATGACCAAAGAAAATTGGTTCATTTGTTTTAACATGGTGTTTGTTGACCAGAGGTTCGTCCTTCCTTTCGAATGAAGTGGCCAGTGAATGTAAATTCGCGTCTGTGTGTATTAATGAAAGCTTTTAACTTATTAATTATTAGTGCAGTTTCATTTCCTGTTGTCTTAAATTTCTAATACAGTTGGTGCAACCATATTTAGTTTGCACACCAAATAAAACCCGACTAATATAGTTTGAACTCTATCACCACAAAATCCGCCTCGATTAAATTTGTGTCAACTACATATACTTGGCATAGGTTTATGGGTTCCAGCTTCAAGGTGATGGGAGATTTTCAAGCAAACGAAGGTGAATGGGCAGTTGTTGGTGGGACGGGAGAGTTTGCATATGCACAAGGTGTCATCACCTTTAAGAAGACCCAGTTGGCCCAGGCAACTGTCAGGGAGCTTCATGTTCGTGCTTTGTGCCTCTCCTTCTCAAAAGCACCGGTGAGTTCCTTGAAATATACACAAATTTAAAACTTGGTTTTAGCAACACAAACCTAGCTTATACCATGCATATATATAATCATGATTATTACAACAGGAAACACCTTGCTCGAGGACACCAAAGCAGAGCTCCGTCACCAAGATCGGCCCATGGGGTAAAATAAGTGGAGAAGTTCTTGACGTTCCCGCGACACCACAACGTCTAGAGTGTGTGACCATCCGCCATGGAGTTGTCATTGATTCACTTGCATTTTCCTTCATCGACCAAGCTGGTGGACAACATACCGTTGGCCCATGGGGTGGGCCACGCGGGGACAACAAGGACACGGTGGGTTCATGCTTTAAACATCTTTCCTTTATGCATGCATTTTCGAGCACGCATATGTATTTCATGCATGCAGATTTATTGATTTGGTGATTTCTTTTCCTCCATGCAGATCGAGCTTGCTCCATCGGAGATTGTGACAGAAGTCTCTGGAACCGTTGGTGTATTTGGAGAAGCCAATGCCGAGTATAATGCCATAACATCACTAACCATTACCACAAATGTCCGCACGTACGGGCCCTTTGGAGAACCGCAGAGTACTTGTTTCAGTGTTCCGGTGCAGGACAATAGCAGCATCGTGGGTTTCTTCGTGTGCGCTGGGAAATACGTGGAGGCACTCGGGGTTTATGTGTGTCCACCTGTTTCAAACTAGTCCTGAAGTGTTTCACACTCCGTGTGCCTTCCACCTTTCTATGTTGTGCCAATAAGGGAGGCACGTGTTATATACTTTTGGTGTAATTCATCAAGAAATCTCACACATGAAAACAAACAGACTTTACGGAATTACTAAATCTCATCTAGATGAAATTTAACAATCTCTCATCTAAGTTGTGGACCGTTGGATCTAAATCACTATAAAATTCGGGCAAACGTGATACCGTGTCGCTTTGTCGCACGCGTCCCGCGCCACGTCGTGCCCCCCCGGTGTGCACTCGTCGGCTTGTTTCTTTTGTTGGGCCGTTTTGCGTGTATTTGTTTCTACTGGCTGGTTTGTATTAGTTGAAGGGAGAAGTTGTGTCGCTGGTCGCTGCCTAGTAGAAAATGTACCTTGTTTTTTATGGTTGGGTGCTGTTTTTAGAGTTACTTGTATCATGGATACCTAGTAGAGTTGCAGAATTTTTTGTTGTTTGTTTGTGTTGCAGATTTTTTTTAAATATGGGGGGTTTTCAACTTCATGTGGAGATGGACCTTTTTTCTGTTCATGTACATTTTACTAGCATCAGTTTTTGTTTAGTTGATAGATTATAGCAAAAACAAGCTAGTTTTTAAAGATGATAGGGGGAATTGTTTTTTTAGTTTAATAGATTGCTTATCTGAAGTTCATTTTTTTAGTGCACTGAAAACTAACCCTCGACCATCCTCGACACACAACTAGCTCTCAACCCCTTTCTGTTGCAGTTGCAACTCCACTCTTGAAAAACAACTTGCCTTCGGTCTTTTTTATCGCAGTTGCAAGTACACCCCCAACACGCAACTTCCCTAGACTTTTTTCTGGCCCTAATCAACATGCAACTAGCCCCGGACTCCCCCCCAGTTGTAGGTCTACCCTCGACCTGCAACCGCCACTCTCCCCAGCCCTTTGTCCTAGTTGCAAGACCACCATTGACACGCAACTGGGCCCGATCATTTTTTCCACAGTTACAAGTCCACCCTCAGCGTGCAACTGGTCCTAGACACTTTTTGTCTCAGTTGCAAGTCCACCCTTGGCACATAACTCACCCCGACCTTATTTTTATCAAGTTGTAAGTCCATCCTCAACACATAACTTGCTTCGGACTGATGTCTACTACACAACTTTATTCTTGTAGACTCTATTGGGCCTCCAAGCGCAGAGTTTTCTAGGATAGCAACAAATTTCCGTTAAGTGGATGACCTAAGGTTTATCAATCCGTGGGAGGTCTAAGATGAAGATGGTCTCTCTCAAACAACCCTGCAATCAAATACAAGCAATCTCTTGCGTCCCCAACACACCCAATACAATGGCAAATTGCATAGGTGCACTAGTTCGGCGAAGAGATGGTGATACAAGTGTAGTATGGATAGTAGATATAGGTTTTTGTAATCTGAAATAAATAAAAACAGCAAGGTAGCAAGTAACAAAAAGCGAGCAAAACGGTGTCTCAATGCTTAGAAACAAGGCCTAGGGTTCATACTTTCACTAGTGCAATCTCTCAACAGTGCTAACATAATTGAATCATATAACAATCCCTCAACGTGCGACGAAGAATCACTCCAAAGTTCCCATCGGAGAAAGTAGGATGAAAACGTGTATCAACCTATGTGCCTAGATTACCCCAATGTCACCACAGGAATCCGCAAGTTGATTACCAAAACATATATCAACTGACTCAATAGAATACCCCTTTGTCACCATGGGTATCCACATGCAAGACATACATCAAGTGATCTCAAATCCAAAGTATTCAATCCAACATAACAAAACCTCAAAGAGCAAGACTCAATTCATCACAACAAAAATAGAGAGGGAAGAACACCATATGGTCCAACTATATTAACAAAGCTCATGGTACATCAAGATCGTATCCTATCAAGATCACGAGAGAGAGAGAGAGATCAAACACATAGCTACTGGTACATACCCTTAGCCCCGGGGGTGAACTACTCCCTCCTTGTCATGGAGGCAGCGGGGATGATGAAGATGGCCTCTGGTGATGACTTCCCCCCTCCGGCAGGGTGCCGGAACAGGGCTCCGTATGAGATCGCTTCGGAACAGAGGCTTGCGGCGGCGGAAAAACTCATCTAGGTTAACTTTCGGGGGTTTCTTATAGGATTTTTCAGCGTTGGAATCACGCCAGAAGGTGCCACAGGGGGCCCACAAGACAACAGGGCGCGCCCACTTTCCTTGTGGGGCCCCCGTGGGTCTTCTGGTACTCCCTCGAAGCTTCCCGAGTCTCTTTCCTTCCAGAAAAAATCGTCAAAAAGTTTCGGCGCGTTTGGACTTCGTTTGGTATGGATTTTCTGGAAAACCAAAAACAAGCAGAAAACAACCACTGACACTAGGCACTAGGTCAATATGTTCATAAAAATGATATAAAAGTGCACCAAAACCATATAAAATTATTATAAACATGGCATGAATACTTCATAAATAATCGATACGTTGGAGACATATCAGCATCCCCAAGCTTAATTCCTACTTGTCCTCGAGTAGGTAAATGATAAAAGAAATAATTTATGAAGTGTGAATGCTAGATTAGTGCATAGTTTTGATCAATGATAATCATAATCTCCTTTTCTAGCATCATTAACAACAACTCTTTCTCATAAACTCATCATGATAAAATAGCAATCAATTCACATGTTAAAGTATAGACCATAAACTCTCTTGAAGCTTAACAAACTACGTTCTTAGTCATCAAACAATTATAATTCATCTTATTTTCAGGAAAGTCTAAGTAACCACATACTCAATTATCATATAGTCTTCTATGATTGCTAGTACTCAAAGCATATTTTTAGAACAAACAACATCCATCAAACACAGAGGAAGATAGGGGCTTAATGTTTTGCCTCTCAACCTACTTATCATAGAGATAATTGTCAACAATAATAACTCATGATCAAATATATTTGACTGGATATATGTGCCTGGATCTTTCCCCACCGCATGTTGCTTGCCAAGTGGAGAATAATGGAGGTTGGAATAAGAAGTTGACTCAACATGAAAATTAAATAGATATTCCCTTCACAGAGGGAAGCATGGATTTGCTAATGTGCCAGAGCTCATTGATTAAAACAGAGATAATTTCATTTGAGAGGTGTACTTTTCCTGTCAACGGTTTAACGACAATGTTTTCAATATCTTCCGTGCTAAACACATTAATGGCGGTTCCCATGCAAAAAATAATAAAAATTTACTCCCCTTCCACCATACCAACACAAACCATGGCATTTTCATAAATAATTCAAGACTGGGCATCCTTTTTACCAACCTCCCTCAAATTTAACGAATGAATAAACTCTCATCGGTGAGTAAAACACACTTAGCATGGAAGATACTGACTACCCCATCACTCCATGAGCGGTACGGGTACACAAAACAGATGTTCATTTGAAGATTTCAGAGGTGGCACATGCAAATTTACTTGGAACGGCAGGGTAATACCATCTATAGGTAGGTATGATGGACACTCAGCTAAGAAACTTGGCTCAAGGATTTTGGATGCACAAACAGTATTCCCACTTAGTACAAATTTTTTTGGCTAGCAAAGATTATAAACAAGCACCACATGTTGGAGGATCCATGACAATATAACTTCTATGCAAATATACCCAAACAAAACTCATTACGTTGTCTTCCTTGTCCAACTTCAACTTATTTGATCAAGTTTGAAAATAATTAATGGGTATTCACAATCATAAAAGATGTCCAAGATAATATATCTGTATGTGAAATTTCTCTTCCTTATACTAATCTTTCATGAATTGCTTGTATGACCAATAATGTGATTGTCAAATTTCAATAGATTTTACATTCTAAACCCACCATCAAACTACTACTAAGCATATGGGACATGTATAATTTCAGATTTATGATATTCAATTCATTCAACAATTTACTCTTAGGATATAAATGGAGCACAAGAGTGAATGACAAACTATTCCAAAAGATATAAGTGAAGATCAAAGAGTAGTTAAACAATTAAGTAGCTATGTAAAGACTCTCTCCAAATCAAAATTTTAGATCCAAGGATTATATCAAATAGCAAACAAAACGAAATGAAATGACA
Source organism: Elymus sibiricus (assembly GCA_039707655.1). NCBI lineage: Eukaryota > Viridiplantae > Streptophyta > Magnoliopsida > Poales > Poaceae > Elymus > Elymus sibiricus. Next base: position 113,476,084 of record CM077670.1, read on the forward strand.
CTCCAAGAATAGCACATATCATGTGAACAAATAAAAACTTAGGCTCAACCAAGACTAACCGATAGGTGTTGATGAAGAAAAGGTGGGATGCCTACCGGGGCATCCCCAAGCTTAGATGCTTGAGACTTCTTGGAATATTAACTGGGGGGGGGGGGGGCTTGGGCATCCCCAAGCTTGAGCTCTTGTGTCTCCTTATTTCCTCTCATATCACGGCTTCCCCTAAGTCTTAAAAACTTCATCCACACAAAACTCAACAAGAACTCATGAGATAAGTTAGTATAAATCAACTCAAAACCTTAACATTCTCTAATGTAGAAAATTACAAAAATTATAATTAAACATTGCATACTAAATGTCTCTCATATTTAATACTCCCATCACCGAATAGAAATATCAAACGTATGCAAACAATGCAACTATAACCGCAATCTGTCTAAACAGAACAGTCTGTAAAGGAGGAATAAAAAATTATACTTACCTAACTCCAAAAATTCTGAAAAGTTACTAGGTGACAGAAAAGTAATTCATGCTTACTGTGTAAAAGTTTCAGATTTTTATCATGTTCTTACTATTTAGGAATATTCAGGACATAACAGAAAACTTTCTGTTTTCAAACAACAACTCATAAACTTGCAAACTGAGCATGGTAAAGGCTATACTTGACACTTTATTGAAATAAAAGATACAAAACATGATTATTAATAACAACAAGCAAATCCAAATAAAATCAAATGACGCTCCAAGCAAAACACATATTATGTGATGAATAAAAATATAGTTCTGAGTGAGGTATACCGATAGTGTTGAAGACGAAAGAAGGGATGCCTTCCGGGGCATCCCCAAGCTTGGACGCTTGAGTCTTCCTTGAATATTACCTTGAGGTTCCTTGTTCATCTCCAAGCTTAGGGTCTTGCCGCTCCTTATTCTCCTCATATCGTTGTCTCACCCAAAACTTGAAAACTCCAATCACATAAAACTCAACGGAACTTCGTGAGATAGGTTAGTACAATAAAAATAAATCATCCATTTGGGTACTGTCAAGGCAAGATTCATAGTTGTTATCACATAATGACTACTCTATTCTATCATTTCCACAATTTATAGCCCACAATATAAGCTATGGAAACACTAAAACAAGCAAACTATGCAATAAAAACAGAATCTGTCAAAAACAGAATAGTTTGTAATGATCTAATATTCTACATACTTCTGTAACTCCAAAAATTCTGATAAATTAGGAAAACATAAACAAATTGCATAGCAGTACTGTGTAAAAGTTTCAGAATTTTCTGACGCTCCAGTATAGAAGGTAAATTCATGCACTAGACGCTGAACTTTCTGTTTTTGCACAGAACCAAATAAACAAACATCCACATCAACCTAAAGGCTTTACTTGGTACTTTATTGTAAGACAATATAGAAAACATGATCACTACAGTAGCTTAATAATGTAGACACACAAAAACAGCAGGGATAAATATTGGGTTGACTCCCAACAAGCACTTTTCTTTAAAGCCTGTTAGCTAGGCATGATGATTTTGATGATGCTCGCATAAGAATAGGAATTGAAACATATAAGAGAGCATCATGAATCATATGGCAAGCACCTTTAATCCTAACCCACTTCCTATGCATAGTGATTTTGTAAGCAAACAATTTATTGGAGCAAGAATCAACCAGCATAGGAAGGCAAAACAAGCATGACTTCAAAACTTTCAACATAAAGAGAGAAAACTTAATATTATTGAGACATGTATAAGCATATGTTCCTCTCTCATAATAATTTTCAGTAGCATCATGAACAAATTCAACAATATAACTATCACATAAAGCATTCTTTTCATGATCCACATGCATAAAATTTTTGTTACTCTCCACATAAGCAAATTTCTTCTCATTCATAATAGTTGGAGTGTCATACAAAACTTGAACACTATAAATTGATTCCACATTAAAAGAATAATGTTCAGTAAAAGGATATTCCTAATTATGACAAGTTTTGTAAGAATAATTATCACTACCTTTTATAACATAAGTATCATCACAATAATCATCATAAGTAGCAACTTTGTTCTCATCATAATCAATTGAAACCTCTTCCAAAGTAGTGGATTCAACATTAAATGAAGTCATGACCTCTCCCAATCCACTTTTATCATTATAATAAGATTCAACACCCTCCAAAGTAGTGGGATAATTATTACCTAAAGTTGACACTCTTCCAAACCCACTTCCATTATTATTGCAATCATCATAAATATGAGGCATGCTATCATCATAATAAATTTGATCATTAAAAGTAGGGGGACTAAAAAGATCATCTTCATTAAGCCTAGCATCCCAAGCTTAGGATAAGCATAATTTGCAGCAAATACATTCTCAAATATGTCATTCTCATCAATCATAGCATCCCCAAGCTTATGGTTTTGCATATCATTAGCATAATCACTCCTATCATTAATAGCATGAATAGTACCAACAGTATACCAATCATTATCATCATAATTTCCAAGTTGGTGCCAAAAAGATTTTCAAGATTATTAGAAGCATCATTATCTTCCCAATCATAATTATCACAACAAGTAATAGGCATAACAAAATCATCCTCAATAGTTCCTTCGGACATTGTGCCATAAGACCAAAAGACAATATCATCCTCAAGTGTATCATCTTCCACAATACCTTTTGATTCATTCTCAACAATAATAGGAGAAACATTGTGTGGGAGAGATACCTTTTTACCTTTGCTTTTTTCCTTCTGTTCTTCTTGTTCTTCTTCTTCTTCTTCTTCTTCACAACATTATGTGTGGGTTTAATTATTTTTTCCGAGCTTCTTATTGAAGAGATTGGTTGGGTAGGAAGCTCCTCCTCGTCACCTGATTCATCACGAGAAACAATAGGAAGGTATTGGGAAATCTTTACCCTTCCATTAGCATTCCTTTTATATTCTATTGGTTTTCCTGTCTTTCTATAATTGGCGATATAAGCATTCTCATTGCAATTTACCACACAAAACATATAGATTTCTCTTAGATTGGTTTCAGTATCGTCTGCGAAATGAATGCTTCAAACCAACTATTATTATGTGACAATTCTTCACACCCCAAAAATAGACAAAGTTCATTATAAAGTTCAAGGGTGATCAAGTTATTACAATATTTGGCCACGATTTGATCATGAAAAAGCATGCATTGGAAATTAAGATGACCAAATTATTGCAAAGTTCACAGGTAATGGGATGAAGAGAACATAATTTTTTAGCATAATCATCTAATACCTTAAGCCACCATTTAGTTTTGTCATGCATGTTTATGCTTCTTACAAATTTTATCATCCCTAATTGGCATGTCTTCATAAGGTATATGCTCTCCACAATAATAGACATGCTTATAAGAAACCTTTTTATCATGACTCGTGCAATCATCATTAGCATTATGGATATTCATAGAAAGCATACTAACAACATTGCAAGCATGCTTATCATTCAAAGGACTCACATTAAACATTGTGTTAAATTCTTCTTTTACCACTTCATCACAATTATCGGAATCCATATTGTCAAGAAAGACATCAGATAGATGAAGCATTTGATGCAACTTCACTTCCATTTTTTTATAGTTTTCTTTTATAAAACCAAACTAGCGAATAAACAAGAAACTAAATGATTCAATTGCAAGATCTAAAGATATACCTTCAAGCACTTACCTCCCTGGCAACGACGCCAGAAATAGCTTGATGTCTACTACGCAACTTTATTCTTGTAGGCTTTGTTGGGCCTCCAAGCGCAGAGTTTTGTAGGGCAGGAGCAAATTTCCCTCAAGTGGATGACCTAAGGTTTATCAATCCGTGGGAGGTGTAGGATGAAGATGGTCTCTCTCTGTAGGATCGAAAGTATGTCTAGAGGGGGGTGATTAGACTACTTGACCAAATAAAAACTTATCCTTTTCCCAATTTTAGTTGTAGGCAAGTTTTAGCAATTCTACCAAGTCAAGTACACCCTACACATGCAAGTCTAAGAGTTGAGCAGCGGAAAATAAGGACTTTGCATATGAATGTAAAAGGGGGGATCGGAGAAATCAAACGCAATGAAGACACGGTGGTTTTTTTGGCGTGGTTCCGATAGGTGGTGCTATCGTACATCCACGTTGATGGAGACTTCAACCCACAGAGGGTAACGGTTGCGCGAGTCCATGGAGGGCTCCACCCACGAAGGGTCCACGAAGAAGCAACCTTGCCTATTCCACCATGGCTTACGTCCACGAAGGACTAGCCTCACTCGGGTAGATCTTCACGAAGAAGGCGATCTCCTTGCCCTTACAAACTCCTTGGTTCAACTCCACATGATCTTGGAGGCTCTCAAGTGAGACCTAACCAATCTAGGAGACACCACTCTCCAAAAGGTAATAGACGGTGTGTTGATGATGAACTCCTTGCTCTTGTGCTTCAAATGATAGTCTCCTCAACAATCAATCACTCTCTCACATATTTGGCTTTGGTAGGAGAGGGGATTGAAGTGGAAAGCAACTTGGGGAGGCTAGAAATCAAGGTTCAAATGGTTGGATTGGAATCTCTTGATCTCAACACATGAGTAGGTGGTTCTCTCTCAGAAAAAGAGTAGTGGAAGTAGTGGTTCGTTCTGATGGCTCTCTTTTAGAGTAAGAGGGTGTGGAGGGGTATATATAGGCTTCACCCAAAGATCCAACCGTTAGACACTTTTGACCCAAATCGGTGACACCGGACCAAAATCTCGGTGAGACCGACTAGTGTAAAAGATTCGAACATTGGAAGTCTCGGTGAGACCGATCAGAACATCTCGGTGGGACCGAAGTGCAATGGCTAGGGCAAGACCCCATTTCGGTAGTTCCGATTGTTTCATCTCAGAAATTCTGAAGTGAAACAACATCGTTATAGAAACTTGGTCACGCCGTCTTGGTGAGATCGAGAGCCATTTTGGTACAACTGAAAAGTTAGGGTTTGGCTTAGGCAGTGTGTGTGATCAACTCGGTGAGTCCGGGATAGAAAGTTTCGGTGGGACCGGGATGACACTTTAGGGTTTTGGATAGATGTGATGTGGAGAAGTGTTTGAGGATTTTTGGAGCAATACCACTAAGCACTTGAGCAATTGAGCCATGATCAAAACCTCATCCCCTTTTAATAGTATTGGCTTTCCTATGGACTCAATGTGATCTTGGATCACTGTAACACCCCTGTGTAATGAGCTACAGTGATCCTCATAATTAAGCTAAGCTACTTTGGTTTGCAAGGCTTGATCAATATGGATTCATATCTCATTTCAAATTCCACCACTGAATTCAAATTCAAATGGCTAGTGAAATTTAAAGTTTCACAAACATGTCTGAAAAATAGTTCATGTTTTAGCAAATATTCCATAATAAATATTTGTTAAGAAAAACAACATCACTTATTTGCTTAAATGGACTATAGCAATTAAAACAGTGCCAAATCAGCATTTTTAAATGCTTTACCTCTTCTGAAAAATTCAAACAACTTCAAACATTTCCCAAGCTTTTTGTGGCAGTGCCAAATATTGCAAAGTATTTATGTGGCCAATTCCCACATTTTACAAAATCCATTTGACACCTCAAAATATTGCAAAACCTACTCTTTAAAAAGAAAACAGAAAAAGAAATAAAGAAAAATAAAAGGGCCACTGTGCACTGGGCCTTAGTGCACAGTGTGCAGGCCCAACCCAGCAGCGCTATCGTCGTCTCCCTCCTCCCCGTGTCAGCCAGCGCGCGCGTGCCCGACGCTGAGCGCCGTCGCCACCGCACCCGCTCGCCGCCCCGCGTCGCTACAGCCGCCGCGACGGTGAAAGTGCAACTAATCCCCAGGTGGTTTTGGTAATTCATAACAACATATATCTCATTGAACTAATGTCCATTCAAGTTAAATATTTCAGGATGTTCAATGATTGGCATGGCAAGGACTAGTGATTGTGGACCCCTCAAAATGCCAAGGACATGGATTGGCAAAAGCTCAAGACTCTACATTTTTGTTAAGTGATCCAAGATCACATTGAGTCCATAGGAAAGCCAATACTATTAAAAGGGGATGAGGTGTTGCTTAATGATCTATTTGCTCAAGTGCTTAGTGACACTGCTCCAAAACCCTCAACCACTTTCTCCATCCAAATATGTCCAAATCCTACATTCCAACTCAGCCCCACCGAAATTTCCTATCCGGAGCCACCGAGTTCATCTGGACTTAGCCACTGCCAAACCCTAACAAATCGGATCCACCGATATGGATCTCGGTCCCATCGAGATGGCCTTGCCAACTCTTTGTTACTAGTTGCAATTATTTCGGCCTCACCGAGAATTGCAATCGGTAGCACCGAGATGGCTTGCCAACTCTCTGTTGCCTTATTGCTTCACTTCGGTCCCACCGAGTTGATGCAATCGGTGCCACCGAGACGAGGTTTGCCCTAACCATTGCACATCGGCCCATCCGAGATGTTCCAGTCGGTCCCACCGAGATTCCTAACGTTCATATCTTTTACATAGGTCGGTGCCACCGAGATTTCTGATCGGTGCCACTGAGGGTGTCCCGGACTAGGGGGTACTCGGGCCGTCGGCCTATCTTACATGGGCCGGACTGATGGGCCGCTCTCTACTCGTCGATGGAAGGCCGGATTATGGGCGACCCCGTGTGTCAGAAGGAAACCTTCGAAGACTTGGCGTCTCCTCCAAGGAACAGTTGGCGTGGCTGGCCTGTTTATCCCCTGATGTAACCGACTATGTGTAACCCTAGGACCCTGTGGTGTCTATATAAACCGGAGGGTTTAGTCCGTAGAGGATCATATCCATTACCTAGGGTTTAGCCCAGTCGATCTCGAGGTAGATCAACTCTGTAACCTTCATACAATCACATCAATACAATCAAGCAGGACGTAGGGTATTACCTCCTCGAGAGGGCCCGAACCTGGGTAAATCGCTGTCTCTACGTTCCCTGTTACCATCGACTCCTTGACCCATAGTTCGGATCCCCTACCCGAGATCTGCCGGTTTCGGTACCAACATTGGTGCTTTCATTGAGAGTTCCGCCGTGGGTCGTCAAGGATCAATGGCTCGCCTAATCATCAGCAACAGCGCTAGCCGCAGGGACATTTTCGTTCCCGGCTAGCTCTTCGCGTTCGGAAGCATCGTGCTACACGCCGATCCAGCCGGTCACCTTGGCCGGGTCGACAGCTTCACCCCCGACCAGGAGATCAGGTTCAGAAACTTAGAATTCGTCGCCGACTCCCGGGGAGATCTTATCCTCACGGGGTCCTCAGCTTCGCCTGACGGGCCCACGAATCCTGAAGCACCGACTTCGAGTACGGCCAACCCCACTGCCGAGACGGCCGCCGCTGCGGATCCAACCTTGAGCCCGGATCTAATCTCCGCGCTCGGTTGCCGAATATCAGCCTGGGCCGAACATAACTTCGAGGCAAATTCTGACACCCCCATCACGGCCTTACTGCGGGTTGACCCCGCAAATTACTCGAACCTGGAACCAACAGATCTCTCGTCATTAAACGGGATACTAGATCGGATCCAGGCTCTGGGAATCGCCGGTGGGCAGTCCTCGGTGTACGATCAGATCGGGCTTAAAACCGACGACAGGGAAATTTACGCCCACACCAGTACTCACTTGGTCGCCACTATCGAAGGCCCCTCAGAGGGCTTACCCATCACCTCAGAACCAAAAACGCATGAGGTGCAAGTTCCCGACCAGCAGGCTTCGCCTTCCAGTTCGGCAGCCGAATTCCGCTCCGGAGAGGGTTTAGAGCCGAAGTCTGGTTCAACATGCAAGTCCGGATCCACGCACCCGCACCCGGTCAATCATCCAGAGCTCGGCGCACCGGATTCCATGACAATCCAGGACGCGGCCCCCAAAACTCCGGACTCACACTCCGCTGGGATCAAGTTTCTTATCCCACCCACCCCCCACATTGAGTACTGTCCAGATAACTCAGGACGGCCCGACATATGGGACCTGATGTACGTTAAGCAGCAGCCCGGAGAGACAGTCTGGCACTTCTGGGCCAGATTCCTTATCGTCAAAAATAAAATGACGGACGGATGTGACAAGGACATTCTAGAGATCTTCCGACAGAACTGTAGAGACGAGGGCGTCTTAAACGCCCTCGCCCGCCGCCACATCCAAAATTTCTCTGATTTATCAGATCTGGTGTCCAAATATTGCGCCATGGAGTACGCTTGGCAGGCTCAGCTCGAGCAAACGGAGTCAATCCGCACAGAGAAACTAAACCGAGCTTGGGCGAAACGCGCACTCCCTCGCCGGACATGCCAATACGAGCCATCCGAGAAAAAGATGAAACCCCTGACAAGATCCAGAACGGTCCTTGATGGAATACTGGATAAACCATGTCCCATACACTCCACAAACCCAACCCACAGCCTTCGAGCTTGCTGGGTGGTCAGGCAAGTTGCCAAGAGCGGCGAGGTCATCCTCGGAGGCCCGTACTCAAATAAAAGTCCAGTAATGCCCCTTGATGGTGACGGTGATATCTTAACAATCTATGAGACTTACTCTTCAAAGAATCAGAGGAAGAGAGCCCTTCGAGAGCTCGCTCAAATTCACCACGTGGCAGAGACGGACTCATGGACAGACACACCCATCACTTTTAGTGAACAAGACCAGCCGAGGTCCTGCCCTATTCGAGCCGCTACCGCCCTTGTCCTTGATCCCATAGTGGATGGATTCTGACTCCAAAAGGTGTTAATGGACGGCGGTAGCGGGCTAAACCTCATTTACGAGGACACTTTGGACAAAATGCAGTTTGACAGATCCCGCATCGAGCAAAGTCACACTACCTTTCGAGGGATCATCCCCGGAAAGGAGGCACATTCTAGTGGCCGCGTGACTCTTGATGTGGTCTTCGGAACTCCCGAGAACTACCGATCCGAAGAACTGCTTTTCCACATCGTGCCCTTCCGCAGCGGCTATCATGCCTTACTAGGGCGCGATGCCTTCGCACGATTCCATGCTGTACCACATTACGGGTACATGAAGCTTAAAATGCCAGGGCCAAACGGCGTGATCACAATAACAAGTGATCCGGACAGAGCTCTTCGGGCCGAGAACAAAACTGCATCCCTTGCCCTCGAAGCGTTGTCTGAAGGCCTCGCAGTTGAAGAACTGACCGCGCTCCGCTCAACGGTGGACAAGGAGGACGTAATCCTCGACAAAAGGCCCAAGTCCACGTCCTTCAAACCAGCGGATGAAATCATGAAATTCCAAGTGCACCCAACAGATCCCAATAAAATGGCGTCCATTGGAGCTCAGCTGGACCCCGCGGTCGATGTAGAGCTGCGCAACTTTTTTGCGTGAAAACTGGGATATCTTCGCCTGGCACCCGTCAGACATGCCAGGGATCCCGCGTAGGTTAGCCGAGCACATCTTGAACATAATTAAGGGGTTCAAACCAGTCAAACAGACTCTGCGTCGGTTTTCCGAACCCAAGCGTCATGCTATGGGTGAGGAATTGGCAAAATTGCTCGAAGCCGGATTCATCCGGGACATCAAACATCCGGAGTGGTTGGCCAACCTGGTCATGGTGCCGAAGAAGGATAAGTCCTGGCGTCTGTGCGTCGATTTCAAGGATTTGAACAAGGCCTGCCCCAAGGATCCTTTCCCCTTGCCCCGCATAGACCAGATCATAGACGCCACTGCCGGACATGACTCACTGTGTTTCCTCGATGCTTACTCCGGATACCATCAAATCAAAATGAAGGAGTCCGACCAGGCAGCCACGACATTCATCACTCCTTATGGACCATTCTGCTTCAACACAATGCCCTTCGGATTAAAGAACGCAGGGGCTACATACCAGCGCATGATTCAAACGTGTCTAGAAAAGCAAATCGGCAAGACAGTCGAAGCTTATGTGGACGATGTGGTTATCAAAACCAAACACGTCAGCCAGCTGGTGGACGATCTCCGGCAAACCTTTGACAGTCTTCGGACTTTCGATATACGGCTTAATCCGGAAAAGTGCGTCTTCGGAGTGCCAGCCGGTAAGCTGCTCGGCTTCATCGTTTCCCATAGAGGAATAGAGGCCAACCCAGCGAAAATCCGGGCACTGTCCGAGCTGGCTATCCCCACTGAGCTCAAACACGTCCAGAAACTTGCCGGCACTGTTGCAGCCCTAAGCCGCTTCATCTCACGCCTCGGCGAAAAGGCCTTGCCGCTATATAAATTGCTCAAACGGACGAAGAACTTCGAATGGACCAGCGAAGCGGCGGTGGCACTCGAAGAAATAAAAACTCTACTAGCCAGTAACCCGATCTTGACAACGCCCAGTCCGGGAGAGCCAATGCTGCTATATATCTCGGCGACGAATCAGGTGGTCAGTGCGGTTCTCATCGTCGAACGAGAGGCAGAGGGTCACAAGCTCCAGGTGCAGAAACCTGTGTACTACGTATCCGAAGTGCTAACCCCGTGTAAAACGAGGTACCCGCATTACCAGAAGATCGCCTACGCAGTTTTTATGGCATCCCGAAAACTCCGCCATTACTTCCAGGAGTGCTCGGTTACGGTGGCATCCGAAGTACCATTGAATGATATAATTAACAACCGAGATGCCACCGGCCGCATAGCCAAGTGGGCTATAGAGCTCCTCCCCTTCGAAATCATATATCGACCCCGCTGAGCTATTAAATCTCAGGTTTTGGCTGATTTCGTTGCGGAATGGACGGAGGCCGAACTCCCTAGGGAGTACAGCGCATACTCACATTGGACGATGTACTTCGATGGCTCCAAAATGCTCGCAGGACTAGGGGCTGGAGTGGTCCTCACATCCCCCACCGGCGACAGTATTCGGTACATACTCCAGATCATGTACACCGACTCCAACAACGCAGCCGAATACGAGGCTCTGTTACATGGACTTCGGATTGCGGTGTCAATGGGCATACAACGGCTCGAGGTACGGGGAGATTCTAATCTCGCCATCTCTCAAGTCAACGGCGAATTCGATGCAAAAGACCCAAAAATGACAGCATACCGCAACGCCGTCCTGAAAATCTCCGCCCGTTTTGAAGGACTGGAGTTTCACCATATACCTAGAGACAGCAATCAAGCTGCCGACATTCTCGCCCGAATGGGCGCCAAGCGCGACCGTGTCCCTGAGAACACCTTTTTAGAACGACTCTTCAAACCGTCCGTGGTGTGGCAGGAGGAAGCCCAGGGCTCGGCGTCCAATGTACCAGGAGAGCTCGCCCCTCTGCCTATCGAACCAGACGCAGGAATCATCGGGGGCTCGGCAATCGAAATGACATCTTCGGCTCATGAGGTCATGGCAGTAATCGCGCCGTGGACCGAGCCCTTCCTCGCCTACCTCCTCCGCCAAGAACTACCGGCCGACCAGACCGAGGCAAGGCGTATCATTCGACGCTCCAAAGCCTATAAAGTCCACGAGGGAGAGCTGTATAAGAAAAGCACTACTGGAGTCCTCCAAAGATGTATATCCGAAGAGGAGGGACGGCAACTCCTGGCTGAGATTCACGCTGGTATGGGCGGTCACCACGCGGCAGCTCGGGCCTTGGTCAGCAAGGCTTTCCGAGCAGGGTTCTTCTGGCCCACTGCCCGAACAGACGCCCAAACATTGGTCCAACATTGCGTTGGATGCCAGCTCTTCGCAAATCAGAGCCATATGCCTCCCACGGCCCTTCGGACGATACCAATAACTTGGCCTTTCGCGGTCTGGGGGCTGGACATGGTCGGCCCTCTTAAAGGGGGGACTATGAAAAAGAAGTATCTACTCGTCATGGTAGACAAATTTACTAAATGGATTGAGGAAAAGCCGGTCACTTCAGCCAAGTCTAAGCCGGTCATCGACTTTATATCCGGTGTCGTACACCGTTACGGCATTCCCCATAGCATAATAATGGACAACGGATCCAATTTTACCGCCCAGGAAGTCAAAGATTGGTGCGCTAATTTAGGCATTAAGCTCGACTATGCCTCGGTGTATCACCCACAGTCTAATGGACAAGTCGAGAGAGCTAATGGACTAATCTTGAGCGACATCAAGCCCCGTTTGGTCCGATCTTTAAAGGAATCCGACTGCCATTGGGTCGAGGAGCTCGACTCCGTACTGTGGGGCCTCCGCACCACCCCTAATCGATCCACGGGCTACACACCGTTCTTCATAGTGTATGGGGCAGAAGCCGTCCTCCCCTGCGACCTTATTCACGACGCCCCTCGGGTGTGTATGTATGAAGAAAGGGAGGCCGAGCTGGATCGGCAAGATGACCTGGACGCCCTGGAGGGCGAGCGCGACATAGCTCGGGCTCGTTCTGCTTTTTATCAGCAGCAGGCCAGACGTTATCAGAGCAGGGAAGTACGGGTGAAGGCCTACAACGTCGGCGATCTAGTCCTGCGCCTCCCGGAGAAGCAGAAGCATAAACTGGCGCCCAAATGGGAGGGGCCCTTCATAATCGACCAAGTGCTCGCGGGCGGAGCGTACCGCCTCCACGACCCAACGGACGACCGCCTCGAACCAAACCCATGGAACGCAGCTCGGCTGCGACGCTTCTACGGCTAGCTCCGTGAACTTACTTTGTTCGGCTTATCCTTTTAGGATTTCTATTTTTTCTAGTCAATAGTCTATCCCGGGTTGTGTTCAGAAATGCTGAATTACGTTAAGTTCTTCTTCGGCAAAACATCTTTGAATGTACCACACTCTGTTACCTGGGGGCTTCTTTTACGGAGCCCGTCATATTTTATTTATGCAATCATCCATCTTTTTCGAGTTTGCAAACCTTCCCGCATCGTTTTGAAGACACTATATGCATCAATTTGACTCAAGATTTTGCCAAGCTGGGTTGCCTCGCTCCTGTGTTTACCCCCTACGTTCCCGATCATTCGGCTAGGGAGTAAAGGGAGCACCTCTGTGATTGTTACGTCCGGATTTCCCGGGTACGTACCTCAGACGGGTGAAGCCAAAAGCTAGCGTTCTTAAGAACATAATTGGTCGGCCACGAGGGAAGTGAAAATAATTGGTAACTATCACCAAGTTTCCGGGGTATTTTCCCTAAGTAACCATCCCCGCTTACCTTGGGTATTCGGTTATCCATCCACGGCTAAACGTGGTAACCCGATGAAAGGGACCCATCGAGGACCTATTTTTGTCGGAAGATGTTTCTTACATTATACAGTAATATAACATAACTCCCCGAGCACGTTTTTGTCTGTTCGCACCGAATGACCGGATTGCCTGGTTCTCCGAAGTATTTTTCCGATGTCCTCAGATCACATAGTAGGAAACACTCCTCGGCCCCTGGCCGAGGAGGCGGAAGTCGATGGCCGGTTAAGACAAACGTTTTATGCACGGTTCGGAGATTATTCGATGTCACGTACATAGATACATAGAATCGAACAATTAATTTTGCTCAAGACCATCTATTATGGTATCGAGAGCACAATCTGCTTGGGACAACCGAGCTGCGGGCATGACCTGGTCATATACCAGATGCACGGGCACTTCCTTCCCATCTGGCCCTACCGGCCCAACCCTCGCTAAATGCTCCGGCTCCAGCTTGGTGAAACGGGTCTTGATCATCGCCCATGCCTCCCGTGCTCCCTCACGACAAGAGGATATCTTCCATAGCTCCAGGCGGCGCCGAGCTCCTTTGAATCAACTGGCGAGTTTGGCCATCCCTTCCGGAGCCGCTTCGCCGGGCCACAGAGCTTTGCACATGCTCTTCATGGCCTTTTGGGCCCGCTCATGCACGGCGGATAGCTCCTTCAGCAGATCCTGCCCCAAAGAGCCGGCCTCCTCGTCGGGGCGCCCGGTCAGTAGAACTGCAATGAGACGCGGCGTTGTTCATATTGTTGTCTACCCGAACAATTTATGAACTAAAACAGCTGGGTCGCACTCACCGAACATGCCCGTTTTCAGTCTCTGGTTTTCCTCTTGGGATTGGGCCAGTTGAGCCTTTAGGCTTTTGATCTCGTGGGCCTGTTGTTTGCCTTCCGCCTTCAGCTTATCCCTCTCCTCATGACTTCGGGAAAGCACCCGGTAGTCAGCTTCTTGCTGTGACTCCGCATACCTTTGAGCTTCCCTGGCGATCTCTAGATCCCTCTGCAGCTGATTTATCGACTCAGCTGCTATGGAATCATCTTTCATTAACAGAGGTGTTCCCTCACAATTTTCTTAAATAACTTTGAGCTTGGCGCTTACCATCTGCCTCTCTGGTGAATTTCTTCACATCACCTAGCTCGGCCTTCACTGACTCTAACTCTGATCGTGTCTGTTTGAGGTCCTCGGACAGTTTTTTGTTTTGCTCCCGAACAGTCTGCACAACAGCATGGCATTCTCAATATCAAACCCATACTTCGGCCGTCCCGCCCAAATTAAGGCTCGGGGGCTACTGGGTTGGATACTAGTTGAAAAAACTAATACCATACCTGCATATTGGAAGACATGAGCTTCACGGCCCCTTCAAGTCCCGTTCGGGTAGCGCCGAGGTACGCGTCTACCGACCTAAGAGCATTGAACTCCTGATCAGAAAGGGAGGAGTGCCGAAGTGACGCCTTACGCCGCCGATGATTCATCACACTTTCAACCTCGGAGTTAGTGACCGAGACGCCACCTGAGTCCTCGGGATGTTGGTCCTCGGCATGGACCCCCGGAGTAACTCCAGCTACAGCTGGCGACCTCGGGTTTGAGTCACCCCTCGGTGCTTCTTCAACATCCCCAGCCGAGGGCGGTTCCACACATCGTCTGCAGAACACCATGGAGAAAATTATTGGTATATTCGGTGGATGTTGAAGATAGAGGCTGTGACGGTACGGCGAATGCGTTACCTCTTCGGGCGGGGCGCCGATGATGTAGCTCCCGTTGGGGCCGCGCGTCTGGTCACCCCACGACTACTTGTCATCGGGACCGCTGGTGCTGCTCTTGCGGCTGTTCGGCGCGTCGTGCGGCGGCCCTTGGGAGTAGGTGTCAGTGTATTCGGGCCTGCAGCGGCTGAGCGTTTCTTTCGAGAAGAAGCCCATTGGTCACTTACAGCGGAGGAGGGAAGCGCCCCGGGGTGATCAGCAAAAAGGGCCACCTTAGAACCGTCAAGGCTCTCCTGGTAGAAGACCCCCTCCTCGAATATGATTGATGTTTCGGGATCGTCGTGGAACCCGGGGTCGTCATCGCGGGCATAGTTCTCCGGTTGAGGAGCAGGGCAGCTTACCGTCTCGATCCATCGCCTCCAACTCTGTTCGGACAAGGTGAAGATCCGATTATAAAAATTCTGAAGTGATATCCGAACTATAAAGAGTGGTCAAACTCACCATTTCGATGGGTTCATACATCGAGAAGCCTTTCTTGAGCTTTAGCCGAGCAAACTCTTGCTCTTCCCCCTTGAACAAATCGGCTAGTATGGCGGCTATCGCCGCCTGGTTGGCAGGCCCCTTCCGGGTGTACCGGGCTGCATCGTCCTCCCCGTTATAGTTCCATAGCGGATGAATTCTCTGTTGGAGAGGCTGGACACATCGAGCGATAGCTATTGCCATCACGTCAACGATGGTTAGTCCGTTATGGGCTAACCACCTCACTTGAGCAGCCAGCCAAGATACCTCGGCACTTTCTTCTTGGGAAGTACTCTTCGGGAGCCAGTTGAACCGCTTCGTTGGAGAAGCCAATGAAAATTCCGGTAGACCCCTTCGAACTGGATCGAATAAAGGGACGTCTTCGATATAAAACCATTCCGAAGTCCACTCTTCGGCATCCTTCTTCGGAGTCCCAACGGGGTATCCGGTCCCGGCAACGCGCCATACTTTGGCTCCGCCGACCTCATATATAACCCCTCCCCGGGTGCGGGGGACTAGGCAGAAGAATTTCCTCCACAACTCGAAGTGCGCCTCGCAGCCCAGGAACATCTCGCATAAAGCGACGAAGCCCGATATATGGAGAATCGATCCTGGGGTAAGGTGGTGGAGCTGAATCCCATAAAACTCTAATAGACCCCCCAGGAAAGGATGAATGGGGAAACCCATCCCTCGCAAGAGAAAGGGCACGAAGCACACCCTTTCCTCCTCGTGAGGGGAAGGAAAGTTCTCCGCGAGGGCTTCCTCGCCTGCGGAAGTTAATCCGGGACGGGTGGATGAGAGATCTGAAGCAGGGAGATATCCCTGCGTCTCGAGCCTGCGTAAACGCATGAGGGATACAGAACAGCTCGCCCAATCACCTTGACGGGGGCCGTGTGGGCATGAGGAAGAGCCTGGGACGCTTGCCATTGTTTGCTGGTCGCGACCTTGTGAGGACGTGAGGAAGAACGACAGGGGGTGGGGTGCGTCGACCTCCGCGCCCTTGGCCTATTAAAAGGGCATTGACCCCCCCCGAAAGAGGGGCATTTTTGTACAAACCCATCGGGCCACTCGCATTCCGTGGGTGCGCAGACAGCGAGGGTCGACGTTTGATTCAGGGCGAAGAAAAGTAGTATGGCGGGCCCCACGATGCCGCACCAATTGGAGGATTCTTTGGCGACCGAACTATTGGTGGCCGAATTATTGTTAGATCAAATACAGGTAAAGGGAGGAACTCGCCACCCAAGCCGAAGACCATTGAAGCATGAAGTTGCCGAAGATTGTCAACCCCGACGTTGGAGGCTAGTTCGGGGGCTACTGAGGGTGTCCCGGACTAGGGGGTACTCGGGCCGCCGGCCTATCTTACATGGGCCGGACTGATGGGCCGTTCTCTACTCGTCGATGGAAGGCCGGATTATGGGCGACCCCGTGTGTCAGAAGGAAACCTTCGAAGACTTGGCGTCTCCTCGAAGGAACAGTTGGCGTGGCTGGCCTGTTTATCCCTGATCTAACCGACTATGTGTAACCCTAGGACCCTCTGGTGTCTATATAAACCGGAGGGTTTAGTCCGTAGAGGATCATATCCATTACCTAGGGTTTAGCCCAGTCGATCTTGAGGTAGATCAACTCTGTAACCTTCATACAATCACATCAATACAAGCAAACATGACGTAGGGTATTACCTCCTCGAGAGGGCCCGAACCTGGGTAAATCGCTGTCTCTACGTTCCCTATAACCATCGACTTCTTGACCCATAGTTCGGATCCCCTACCCGAGATCTGCCGGTTTCGGTACCGACAGCCACCGAGTTGGGTCAAAAGTGTGTAACGGTTGGATTTTGTGTGGAGGCTATATATACCCCTCCACCCCTTCTTCCTCAGTGAAGAGAGCCATCAGAACGTGCCTACACTTCCACCATACATTTTCTGAGAGAGAACCACCTACTCATGTGTTGAGATCAAGAGATTCCATTCCTACCATTTGAACCTTGATTTCTAGCCTTCCCCAAGTTGCTTTCCACTCAAATCCTTCTTCCACCATAGCCAAATCTGTGAGAGAGAGTTGAGTGTTGGGGAGACTATCATTTGAAGCACAAGAGCAAGGAGTTCATCAACAACACACCGTCTATTACCTTTTGGAGAGTGGTGTCTCCTAGATTGCTTAGGTGTCGCTTGGGAGCCTCCGACATGATGTGGAGTTGAACCAAGGAGTTTGTAAGGGCAAGGAGATCGCCTACTTTGTGAAGATCTACCCGAGTGAGGCTAGTCCTTCGTGGACGTAAGCCATGGTGGAATAGACAAGGTTGCTTCTTCGTGGACCTTTTGTGGGTGGAGCCCTCCATGGACTCACGCAGCCGTTACCCTTCGTGGGTTGAAGTCTCCATCAACGCGGACGTATGATAGCACCACCTATCGGAACCACGCCAAAAATCATCGTGTCTTCATTGCGTTTGATATCTCTGATCCTCTCCTTTACTTACATGTGCAATTGCTTACTTTCCGCTGCCACACTCTTAGAATTGCATGTGTAGGGTGTTACTTGACTTGTATGCTTGCTAAAATCTGCCCACAACTAAAATTGGGAAAAGGATATATTTTTATTTGGTCAAGTAGTCTAATCACCCCCCCTCTAGACATACTTTCGATCCTACAAGTGGTATCAGAGCTTTGGTCTCCGTAAGCCTTGATTTCCATTGCTTTGGTGATCATGGCCTTGGTCTCACAACCTAGGAGAGTATGGCGTCTAGTGAGGGTAATTATCACCGTAGAGGTCCATATTTTGATGGTACAAATTTGCTAGTTGGAAACATAAGATGAAAATGCATATTCTTGGTCATAACCCCGCTGTTTGGGCTGTTGTTCGTGTTGGCTTGCAAGGTGAATTCTTTGAGGATGGCAAGGAACCGGATCGTGAAGCAACTGCAGAAGAATTGAAGATGTTGCAATACAATGCTCAAGCTTGTGACATTCTCTTCAACGATTTGTGTCCCGAGGAGTTCAACAAGATCAGCCGCCTCGAGAATGCAAAGGAAATTTGGGATACTTTGGTTGATATGCATGAGGGTAACGAGCCCGTCAAGGAATCTAAGTTGGATGTGCTTCAAAGTCAACTTGACAAGTTCAAGATGAAGGATGGTGAAGGAGTCGCTGAAATGTACTCTAGGCTTGCTCTCATCACAAATGAGATTGCCAGCTTAGGAAGTGAAGAGATGACCGACAAGTTCATCATCAATAAGATCCTTAGAGCTTTGGATGGAAAATATGATACCGTTTGCACATTGATCCAAATGATGCCCAATTACAAAGATCTCAAGCCCACGGAAGTCATTGGAAGGATTGTTGCTCATGAAATGTCACACAAGGACAAAGAGGAGTTACACAACAAATCAAGTGGTGCTTACAAAGCCTCAACCGATGCTCAAACAACTTCAAGTGACAAGCTAGTATCCAATGAAGAGATAAGCCTAATGGTGAAAAGATTCAACAACTTTTACAAGAACAAAAGGAAAGAAAGAAGCTCTAGCTAAGACACTATGAGAAAAGATCATCAAGTCGTGCCTGAAATTGCTACAATTGTGGAAGACTCGGACACTATTCCAATGAGTGTACGGCTCCCTACAAGAAAAGAGACGAATCACCAAGAGGAAAATATAGAAGAGATGAATCACCTCATAAGGAGAGAAGGAGTAGAGATGATCGTTATGAACGAAGACCCTCTCGAAGAAACAAGGATTCGGAAAGGAAGGACAAGTCATCCAAGAGCTACACAACAAGAAGACATCAAGCTCGTGTTGGTGAATGGATTTCCGGCTCCGACTCCGACAACCACTCCGAGAGAAGCTATCACTCCAACTCCGACTATAGTCAAGATGAAGGTGTTGCCGGACTTGCTCTTGTGTCATCCAACTCCTATGATCTCTTTGACTCACCAAATGAAGGAATTGGAAGATGCTTCATGGAAAAAGGCCCCAAGGTATCACACCCCGAGTATCTTGATTTCAATAGTGATGAAGATGATTTGCTTGGTGATGATGATTTACTTGTTGATAAGGCTAGTGATGTGAGCTATAATGAAAATGCTAGTAATCATGATAGTCAAGAGGAAACAAGTGACAATGCTATGAAGGAGATTGAGCGTCTAACTAAAGAACTAAATGCTCTTAAGTTAGCTCATGAAACAACTCAAGAGGATCATAGAGAACTTCTAAGAACTCATGAGAAGCTACGCTTCGAGAAGGTAAATTTAGAGCAAGAGCATGAGTTTCTTAAAGCTATCAATGATGATCTTCGAAAGAAGAGTTCTTCATATCTTGCCAAATGTTTACTCTTGTCTACCTTTATGCCACAAGTTAAACCTAAGCAAACTAGTAACAAGGGTAAAAAGGGTTCTACTTCTAGTAGTAACAATAACAATGCCATATCCAATGTTGTTGCTTCTAGTAGTTCTATTGATTCCACTAATGATTCTCTTAGCCAAGTTACACTTGAGCAAGAAAACAATCTATTGAAAGTAATTATAGAAAAAGGTGTCTACAAGAGCCTTGTCGGGAGTAAGCAATTTGAGGAAATTGTACGAAAGCAAGGAAGGCACCGAAAGAACCAAGATGTTGGTTTTTAACGAAAGTTCAACGCCAATGGAGTTGAGTGGGAAGAAGAACAATACCCCAAGACAAAGTTCGTTCCTCAACAAGAGAAGTATGATCCTACTTCCTTCAAAGGAACACAAGCTCAAGAAGATGTTCCACCACAAGACCACAAGCTAAAAGGCAAGGACAAGCTTCAAGAGGAGATTGACTCATTTGAAGAAGCACCTCAAGCCTTGGTCAAGTGGGTTCCCAAGACTTCATCAAGTTCAACTACAACTCCAAGGATTCCCATCAAGTTGATGTGGGTCCAAAAGAAGAAGAACTAGAGAGTTCTTGAGGGTGACTCTGCCAACAAACTTCACTCACATTCATATATGGTAAGAACTTGTGCAACCAACTTCAACATCTTGCACTAGTTCATGGAGTCACAAACCCTCTTGTTGGTAAGGCTAGGGACAAGGTATTCAATGCATTCATGGACATCATCATATGTGTATTTCACTCTATGTCTATGGATATTCTTGTATGTTCCTTGTGTGGGACTAACCCATGTAGGTATTGAAAGTGCAAAACTCCAAGGATTGCTCCCAACTCTTGATGGTCTACATCAACCTTGAGCATCCACATCTTCACTATCTACATGAAGTCATCATCGACAAAACCCAAGGTTAGTTCATCCCTCTTTGGGGGGATATCACATCTAGGGGGAGCTTTGCTCTAAAGAATTGAGCTAAAGCAACTCTAATGGTGTGAACACATTAATGCTTTATGTAAAAGTGGCAACCCCACTTGTGCTTAAACGATGAGTATGACCTATGATCAAATGTTCTCATTTGACTCCTAAGTCAATATACTCATATATAGATGACTATGTCATCGGTAATTGCTTGATAGATGCTAGAATTGGTCGTGCATGTTTGACACATATTTCATTTGCTATCTTATTGTGTGAGCATGTTGGTTTGCATGTTTTCTTCATTCTAGGACATCCATTTGTCGTTTTCATTGTCTTGGTTTTTCTGGCCAAGTGGCTGTACAAGAATGCCTAAGTACCTTCTCTAGCTATCTATGCTTTCTTGTCTCAAATTCTATTCTTGCTACATCACAAAAATTGAACAAGTCATTTTCGGACCCTCCGGGTGAGGCGCACTCGGAGTCACCGATCTGAAAGGGCTGAACCTCCAAAACCTTCAAATTTGTTTCGGCGTGACCAATCCACTCCTATTCGGACTCACCGAAACAGTTTGATTGATCTGGGTTTCCATCTCGGTGTCACCGAGTTGAACGTTTCGGAGTCACCGATGTGCTATACTGCATGCAGTTACACATATCGGCGCCACCGATGTGTTCCACTCGGAGCCACCGATAGCACACGGGTATATATACTTCGCGGCCCGTACGTTGAAAATTACTTCAAACGTCACGACCCCCGCACCCCATTGCTGCCGTCGCCTTGGTCTTCGGATCGTCGCCCTTGTCTCCTACGCGCCCTCGCCACCGGAATCCGTCACCATCAACGGGAATCTTCCCCGCCGTTGCCGCCGTAGAGGATCTCCACCAAGTTAGGGTGAGATTCGACCCCCTCTGTGCTCAAATTCTGATTCAATGCACGGATGGATTGCCATTATTCTTGCCACGGATTGAAACCTCTCTTTGCACTGCAAATTCCGTAGAATAGTTTCGAGCAAAATTTTAGGTTTAAGTTTCCGCCGAAAGCATCTCGGACCGACCGAATTGAGATTTTCGGAGTCACCGATTTGGCCCTGGCCATTGCACTAGTACGTCTCGGTGCCACGGAGTAGTACGAATCGGTGAGACCGAAAGTAACATTTCAGTGAAACCCTAGCATCTCAGAGACGCCGAACCACATCTCGGTCTGACCGAAATGGTGTGTTTTGTTTCTGTTGACTGCTTCGGTATCACCGAGATTATCAACTCGGTGGATTCGAAATGCCTTCTGTGAAAACTTGAAACTAAGATTTGAACTCAATTTTCTTGAAAAATATCTGCTTTTTGTGATGACTCATCTACTCTGCCCATACCCGTCTATTCACAGGGTCAGTTTGCAAGATGTCAGATGCAAGTGACAGTCAGAATATGTCAGAACATCTGTAGATCTCAGTGAAGGATCTAGTCCTGAAGAAAGTTTCTATGAGGGAGAGAGTAGTTCTCCAGAATTGCCCAAAGCAGCTACTAGGGCAAGAAAGAAGAGAACCTCAGATGATGAGGATGAGGATTTTGTGGCTAGTGAGGTCACATCAAAGAAGAAGAAAGTGATTGCTAAGGAGTATGGCAGAACTGCTAGCACAAGACCTTCTGCCAAGGACAAAACTGTTGTGAAGAAAGTTCCAAGGAAGACCATGACATTTACACTTGAGGAGCCAAGTGACACAGAGACAACAGCTGCAGGAAAGAAGAAGAGGGCAAGGAAGACAACAGCTTATGTGGTTGGCAAACCCTCCATGATGGATGAGGAGGAGGAGGAGGAACTAGCAGCTGATGCACCTCCTGCCAAGACTCAGAAGCTCATGTCTGATGCTTTGAAGTCTGCTGCCCCCACCAAGTCCAAGCCCAAAGCTCCAGCACCTAAGAGGTCTACAAGAAACATATCTGCTGCTGAAAAGAACAAGGCCCCAGTGCCTGAAGTTGATGCTAATGAAGAGTCACTAGTGCTCAGGAAGTTGAAGCCAAAGATTCCAGATCATGATAATGCTCATCCAGCTGCAGAGAACATGATGCTCAGAAAGGACAAAGGATTGCGTCAGTGGAGATTGACTGATCCATATGCTGCAAGAAAGAGGACTGCTTGTGATTACCGTTTCCACACCAGAGAGCAATAGGATTTCTATGAAACTATGCTACTTGACAAGAAGCCTATTGTTAGTGATATGCAATGGGTGGATTGGAAATATATTGATGCAAATGAAGACTACTTCCCCCATGTTCATGAGAGCTTCATAATAGCTGGTGTTGATGATTTTGTTAGGAAGAAGCTTACAAAGTGGAATGATGAGATGATCATGCAATTCTACTCCACTGCACACTTCTATCCAGTTGGTAGAATTGTGTGGATGACTGAGGGATCTAGATACCAGTCAACCATCTCTGAGTGGGCTGCTCTTCTTGGTGCTCCAGAAGAAGAGGAGAATGATATTGATATATATGCCAAGCTCAAGATGGACCACAATTCCATGGCTAACATGTACACGACAATTCCAGAAAAAGACATTGAGACACAAGCTTGGTTCTGTGAAGCACTTGCTACCTGGTTTGGCCACCACCAATACAATCTTGAGGTACACTCTTTTGCCCAAGTCTGGAGATGACAAGATGATATGTGGCCACTCCATCAACCTGCTACACTTGTTTGATACACCGCAGAAGTTCAAAGTGATGAGCCTTATTGTTGAAACAATCAAGAGAACCGCAGCTGACCAGAAGAGATCTTGTGGATATGCTCCACACATTCAGTTGCTCATCAACTCCAAGGTTGGAACGAGCACATATCTACTTGATCTTGAGCATCTCCCATTGCGTCCAGAGTTCGAGGACAATGTAGTGGTGATGGACCCTTCACACCCTACATCTGCCCAAGCTCAAGAGAAGATTCGGGCAGCTACAGCAGCAAAAGAAGCCAAGAAGGCATCTGCTCCCAATGCTCCTATTGCTAACCTCAAGTCCAAGAATGATCAAATGACTTATCTGCTGGAAGCCACCCTGAGGATTGAGCAAAGTCTGGCCAACCTCACCAAGAACCAGGCAAGCCTAGAGCGGATAGTCAAGACTAAGATTCATGATCTTGATGTGAAGATCACAGAGGTTCAAACTATTGTGGAGAAGCTCAAAGATGATGTTGACACAGTCAGGCCTGCTACTGATGACAATGGAGATGATAGACTGACGACTGACAGGTTCCAGACAGTGCCTAGGGCATCTAGGTCTGCTGTAGTACCCGTTGCAGATACGAGGACTACAGTCTCTGCACCTGCTGCTGCTTCTACAGTGCCACCTCCAGTTTCTACTCCACCAGCCCAGCAGACGTCAATTGAAGCCTTCGCAGATGCACTTCTCTCAACGCCATCTACGCACACCGAAGCTACCAGCCAGAGATCACCTTCAGGAGCTGCCGAGTATCGTGCCTAGAGAGACGCATAACACTATACCTATTCGAGCTTTTTGGTACTTGTTGCCAAAGGGGGAGAATTTGTATAGATCATTAGGCTTCGAGAGAGAGAGTGTGTCTCGCTTTTGCTCGTTGGTTTTTCTTGATTTTCTGCTACTATTTGGTTTGATATGCTTGTGAGATACTATGTGTGTGATTGATCATACTATGCTTCATGTGATGCTTAATGCTTATCCTTATCATTATCCTTGTATGATCATTCACTTGTGTTTTTGGTGATGCGTGCTTACTATTCCATTCATATCATTTTGCGTGCTCCACCAAGTTGTATGTGACATGGAAGAGTGACCCATGATCCTAATCGATTGTGCATTTGCATTCAAACAC
This sequence comes from Elymus sibiricus, assembly GCA_039707655.1. Classification (NCBI taxonomy): domain Eukaryota; kingdom Viridiplantae; phylum Streptophyta; class Magnoliopsida; order Poales; family Poaceae; genus Elymus; species Elymus sibiricus. The sequence goes on from CM077670.1 coordinate 113,500,509, forward strand.
AAATTTTTAATAATGCACAAATTTAAGGGGAGCTCTTGCTTATCACATACTTCTCAAAGCGATGATGTATTTCATTCATTTAATCATTTGTCAAAGCTTTGATCTATATGTTGTCATCAATTACCAAAAAGGGGGAGATTGAAAGTGCAACTAATCCCCGGGTGGTTTTGGTAATTCATAACAACATATATCTCATTGAACTAATGTCCATTCAAGTTAAATATTTCAGGATGTTCAATGATTGGCATGGCAAGGACTAGTGATTGTGGACCCCTCAAAATGCTAAGGACATGGATTGGCAAAAGCTCAAGACTCTACATTTTTGTTAAGTGATCCAAGATCACATTGAGTCCATAGGAAAGCCAATACTATTAAAAGGGGATGAGGTGTTGCTTAATGATCTATTTGCTCAAGTGCTTAGTGACACTGCTCCAAAACCCTCAACCACTTTCTCCATCCAAATATGTCCAAATCCTACATTCCAACTTGGCCCCACCAAAATTTCCTATTTGGAGCCACCGAGTTCATCTGGACTTAGCCACTGCCAAACCCTAACAAATCGGATCCACCGATATGGATCTCGGTCCCACCGAGATGGCCTTGCCAACTCTCTGTTACTAGTTGCAATTATTTCGGCCTCTCCGAGAATTGCAATCGGTACCACCGAGATGGCTTGCCAACTCTCTATTGCCTTATTGCTTCACTTCGGTCCCACCGAGTTGATGCAATCGGTGCCACCGAGATGAGGTTTGCCCTAACCATTGCACATCGGTCCATCCGAGATGTTCCAGTCGGTCCCACCGAGATTCCTAACGTTCATATCTTTTACATAGGTCAGTGCCACCGAGATTTCTGATCGGTGCCACCGAGTTGGGTCAAAAGTGTGTAACGGTTGGATTTTATGTGGAGGCTATATATACCCCTCCACCCCTTCTTCCTCAGTGAAGAGAGCCATCAGAACGTGCCTACACTTCCACCATACATTTTCTGAGAGAGAACCACCTACTCATGTGTTGAGATCAAGAGATTCCATTCCTACCATTTGAACCTTGATTTCTAGCCTTCCCCAAGTTGCTTTCCACTCAAATCCTTCTTCCACCATAGCCAAATCTGTGAGAGAGAGTTGAGTGTTGGGGAGACTATCATTTGAAGCACAAGAGCAAGGAGTTCATCGACAACACACCGTCTATTACCTTTTGGAGAGTGGTGTCTCCTAGATTGGTTAGGTGTCGCTTGGGAGCCTTCGACATGATGTGGAGTTGAACCAAGGAGTTTGTAAGGGCAAGGAGATCGCCTACTTTGTGAAGATCTACCCGAGTGAGGCTAGTCCTTCATGGACGTAAGCCGTGGTGGAATAGACAAGGTTGCTTCTTCGTGGACCTTTCGTGGGTGGAGCCCTCCGTGGACTCGCGCAGCCGTTACCCTTCGTGGGTTGAAGTCTCCATCAACGCGGACGTATGATAGCACCACCTATCGGAACCACGCCAAAAATCATCGTGTCTTCATTGCGTTTGATATCTCTGATCCTCTCCTTTACTTACATGTGCAATTGCTTACTTTCCGCTTCCACACTCTTAGAATTGCATGTGTAGGGTGTTACTTGACTTGTATACTTGCTAAAATCTGCCCACAACTAAAAGTGGGAAAATGATAGATTTTTATTTGGTCAAGTAGTCTAATCACCCCCCTCTAGACATACTTTCGATCCTACAGGCGGGGATAAGAACGCCACCGCGGACCCCTGGGACTCGCGCCCGTCCTCATCCCCTCTCCCCTCGCCTGTCGCGCTCGTACCCGAGCTCACCGAGCGTCGTCGTCGCCATGGCCGTGCCGTAGCCGCGGCCACCATCCTCCCCGCGCCCTTCCGCCGTGTCCAGGAGGGTCGCCGCCGTCTGCTACTTCCTCTACGCCAACGAACGTGAGCCGGGGAGCACCACAACGCCAAATCGCGCCGTCTTCTTCCTCTACGGCCGCCGGCGATCCCCTTCGATTCTGGCGCCGCCTACAGCTCCTAAGCCTCCCAACGACCACCGTGTGCCACCCGATGAGCACCCGCACCGAACCCCTCTCTCCCCTGCCCTTCTCCGTGGCCGTAGCCATCGCATTCAACCTGGCCGTACCCGCCGCCGCGGTCGAGCTCGCCGGTATGGTCCCTGCTGCCGCAGCTCGCGTTCGAGCACGTCACCGTGCTCAGCACCTCCCCAGCAACCGAACGCCGCCGCCCGCTTGCCTTGTCGTGCCCTGCGTCGTCGAAACCAACCTCGCCCGATTCCGGCCGCCGCCTGCCGTTGCTGCTCCGGCCAACTCCGGCCACCCCAGCCTCTGCCACCGCCACCATTCGACGCAGCGTTGAACGCTCATTCGAACGCGACCAGCCCCATGCAAAAGGTGCCCCGCAGCATTTTTCCGACGAGGTCCCGAACGCGCCGCCGCGTTTTTGGTCGCCAGCGGCGAGTCGCCGACGCCACTGACCTGGCACCGCAGGGGGCCCACCCTGGGTCACTGACCTGTGGGTCCCGCGGGCCCAGTTAACCACGTTGACTTGGTCAATGTGCTGACTGGGCAGCTCCAGTCTCTGACGTGTGGGCCCCCGCCGTTAATTAGTTAATTAACTAATAACTAAAATCTGTTAAACTTAATTAGTCACTGACACCCGGGGCCCACCCCTAACTGAACTCAGTTTAATTAAAATAAACTCGGATTAGCCCTGTGACACTGACAGGTGGGGCCAACCATTGTTCCAGTGGATAAGGTTGGCTGAGTCAGCCTGCTGACTCAGCAGCTGGCCCACCAGTCAGCCTCTGCTGACTGGGAGTTGACCCAGCCAACAGAGCCCACCAGTCAGCCTCTGTGAGGCCTGGCTGGGTACACTTCTGTGTACATTTAGCTTTTTGCTATTTAATTTCGAAATTAATAATATTCCAGAAATTCAGAAAATGATTAAAACTTTGAAAAATCATATAAAATAATCCGTAACTTGGATGAAACTAATTTATATATGAAAAATGATTAGAAAAATAAGACGAATCCGAATATGCCATCCATATAACTGTCACATGCCTTTAACACTGCAAAAATGGAACCTTCCCCTCCGATTCATCTGTCTGACAGATGCCTAAAACCGGGAAAATATTCCCAGATATTTTCCCGCTCCGTCTGTAACGTGTAGCATTGTGTTAGGCCACCCCTAGCACAGCATATTGCCATGCCATGCATTGTGCTGCATTTGTTTACCTTTTATTTATTGTTTCTTCCCCCTCTTCTCTCCGGTAGACCCCGAGACCGATGCTGCTCCCGAGTACGACTACACCGCAGAGGACCAGCCCCTTTCAGCAGAGCTTCCAGGCAAGCAAAACCCCCCTTGATCATTCCTATATCGCCCATTTCCTTCTCTCTTATGCTTGCATTAGATTTTGCTACTGCTGTTCAATAGCTCCTATTCTGATGCATAGCCTATTTTTGTAACTGCTGTTGATACCTTACCTTCTGTCCCAAATGCTTAGTATAGGTTGGTTAGTGAACCATCAGTGGCCCCTCACCCTTGTCCCTATTGCCCCGCTTTGTTATCGGTGCCCCGATCATTGTGATCGATGGGCTGAGACCGACACATCACCGCACACCCCCTTAGTTGTACGACTCTGCAGAGCTACTATCGAGTGCCGAGGGTGATACCTCCTACCTCACTCCTGATGATATCTCTGTAGCATAGCTAGTCGGTTGTGGGTTATCGAGGGTGATTCCTCTTTCACCACCTCCGATGATGCCTCTGTCGTGCAACCCCTCAAGTGTGAACCCATCGAGGGTGATTCCTCCAAGTTCACCTTGACGGTTACAACGAGTGGGAATCCATCGAGGGTGATTCCTCGGATTTCCCCATTGATATCACAGACACACTGTTACATTACCTGTTGCCCCTTTTACTGTTGCTTTTATTGCGGGACTGAAGGGACAGGCGGTACCACCCCGGTAGAGGTGGACCTAAGTTCCCGACAGTCTCTTGAGAGTCGGGTTAACCTGGAGGGTACCCGCGAGATAATTACGAGGCACGGCCGGGCAGGCAGACCACCCTAGAGAGGGATGGGCCTGACCCTTGTTGCAAGTCCTCGAGACGGGGCGACAGGAGCACTGATCGTCACCGTGAGCTCCCAACACACCAATGGGTTTGGATATGTGATCTGACTAGGCCTCTGGCCTTTTCGCACTAACCACCACGCGGGAATAAGTATGGGCACTAGGCGTCGTACGATTCTTCTGAAAGCTCTCAGACGTTAGTAACTGAGTGGCGCGCGCCGGGTTGGACGGTAACCGCCTGCGCTTGTATTAAGAGGGCGGGTCTGCTCCCGGCCGCGTTCGCAACGCGCATGAGTGCAAAGGACGATTCGCCCATGACCCCTTCGCATTTATGATGTAGACCAGTGTGCTGGCCTCTCTGTTGAGCCTAGTGAAAGCACATTTGCTCCCTTGGTGGTTTTGGTAATTCATAACAACATATATCTCATTGAACTAATGTCCATTAATGTTAAAGATTTTAGGATGTTCAATGATTGACATGGCATGGACTAGAGATGTGGACCCCTCAAAATGCTAAGGACAAGGATTGGCAAATGATCAAGACTCTACATTTTTGGTTTAGTGATCCAAGATCACATTGAGTCCATAGGAAAGCCAATACTATTAAAAGGGGATGAGGTGTTGCTTAATGGTCTTTTTGCTCAAGTGCTTAGTGATAGTACTCCAAAACCCTCAACCACTCTCTCTATCCAAATATGTCCAAAACCTACATTCCAACTCGGCCCCACTGAAATTCTCTATCCGGCCCCACCGAGTTCACCGAGACTTAGCCACTGCCAAAACCCTAACAAATCGGATCCACCGATATGGATCTCGGTCCCACCGAGATGGCCTTGCCAACTCTCTGTAATCGTTTGCACTCACTTCGGTCCCACCGAGTTTTGTAAATCGGTCTCACCGTGATGGCTTGCCAAGTCTCTGTTGCCTTATTGCTTCACTTCGGTCCAACCGAGTTGATGCAATCGGTGCCACCGAGATGAGGTTTGCCCTAGCCATTGCACTTCGGTCCATCCGAGTTGTTCCTATCGGTCCCACCGAGATTCCTAAAGTTCATATCTTTTACACAGTTCGGTGCCACCGAGTCTTCTGAATCGGTGCCACCGAGTTGGGTCAAAAGTGTGTAACGGTTGGATTTTGTGTGGAGGCTATATATACCCCTCCACCACTTCCTTCTCTGTAAGGAGAGCCATCAGAACGTGCCTACACTTCCACCATACATTTTCTGAGAGAGAACCACCTACTCATGTGTTGAGATCAAGCTATTCCATTCCTACCATTTGAACCTTGATTTCTAGCCTTTCCCAAGTTGCTTTCCACTCAAATCCTTCTTCCACCATAGCCAAATCTGTGAGGAGTTGTTTGAGTGCTGGGAAGACTATCATTTGAAGCACAAGAGCAAGGAGTTCATCAACAACACACCGTCTATTACCTTTTGGAGAGTGGTGTCTCCTAGATTGGTTAGGTGTCACTTGGGGGCTTCCGACATGATGTGGAGTTGAACCAAGAGTTTGTAAGGGCAAGGAGATCGCCTAATTCGTGAAAATCTACCCAGAGTGAGGCTAGTCCTTCGTGGACGTAAGCCATGGTGGAATAGACAAGGTTGCTGCTATACTCTTAGAATTGCATGTGTAGGGTGATGCTTGACTTGTATTGTTGCTAAAATCTTCCTACAACTAAAATTGGGAAAATGTTAGGTTTTAATTGGTCAAGTAGTCTAATCACCCCCCCTCTAGACATACTTTCGATCCTACAAGTGGTATCAGAGCTTTGGTCTCCGTAAGCCTTGATTTCCATTGCTTTGGTGATCATAGCCTTGGTTTCACAACCTAGGAGAGTATGGCGTCTAGTGAGGGTAACTATCACCGTAGAGGTCCATAGTTTGATGGTACAAACTTTGCTAGTTGGAAACATAAGATGAAAATGCATATTCTTGGTCATAACCCCACCGTTTCGGTTGTTGTTCGTGTTGGCTTGCAAGGTGATTTCTTTGAGGATGGCAAGGAACCAGATCGTGAAGCAACCCCGGAAGAATTGAAGATGTTGCAATACAATGCTCAAGCTTGTGATATTCTCTTCAACGGTTTGTGTCCCGAAGAATTCAACAAAATCAGCCGCCTCGAGAATGCAAAGGAAATTTGGGATACTTTGGTTGATATGCATGAGGGTACCGAGTCCGTCAAGGAATCTAAGTTGGATGTGCTTCAAAGTCAACTTGACAAGTTCAAAATGAAGGATGGTGAAGGAGTCGCTGAGATGTACTCTAGGCTTGCTCTCATCACAAATGAGATTGCCGGCTTAGGAAGTGAAGAGATGACCGACAAATTCATCATCAAGAAGATACTTAGAGCTTTGGATGGAAAATATGATACCGTTTGCACATTGATCCAAATGATGCCAAATTACAAAGATCTCAAGCCCACGGAAGTCATTGGAAGGATTGTTGCTCATGAAATGTCACTCAAGGACAAAGAGGAGCTACACAACAAATCAAGTGGTGCTAACAAAGCCTCAACCGATGCTCCAACAACTTCAAGTGACAAGCTAGTATCCAATGAAGAGATAAGCCTAATGGTGAAAAGATTTAACAAGTTCTACAAGAACAAAGGGAAAGAAAGAAGCTCTAGCTCAAGACACTATGAGACAAGATCATCAAGTCGTGACCGTAATTGCTACAATTGTGGAAAGCCCGGACACTATTCCAATGAGTGTACGGCTCCCTACAAGAAAAGAGACGAATCACCAAGAGGAAGACATAGAAGAGATGAATCACCTCACAAGGAGAGAAGGAGTAGAGATGATCGTTATGAATGAAGACACTCTCGAAGAAGCAAGGATTCGGAGAGGAAGGACAAGTCATCCAAGAGCTACACAAGAACAAGACATCAAGCTCATGTTGGTGAATGGGTTTCCGGCTCCGACTCCGACAACCACTCCGAGAGAAGTTATCACTCCAACTCCGACTATAGTCAAGATGAAGGTGTTGCCAGACTTGCTCTTGTGTCATCCAACTCCTATGATATATTTGACTCACCAAATGAAAGAATTGGAAGATGCTTCATGGCAAAAGGCCCCAAGGTATCACACCCCGAGTATCTTGATTTCAATAGTGATGAGGATGATTTGCTTGGTGATGATGATTTACTTGTTGATAAGGCTGGTGATGTGAGCTATAATGAAAATGATAGTAATTATGATAGTCAAGAGGAAACGAGTGACAATGCTATGAAGGAGATTGAGCGTCTAACTAAAGAACTAAATGCTCTTAAGTTAGCTCATGAAACAACTCAAGAGGATCATATTGAACTTCTAAGAACTCATGAGAAGCTAGGCTCCGAGAAGCTAAATTTAGAGCAAGAGAATGAGTTTCTTAAAGCTATCAATGATGATCTTCGAAAGAAGAGTTCTTCATATCTTGCCAAGCGTTTACTCTTTCCACCTTTATGCCACAAGTTAAATCTAAGCAAACTAGTAACAAGGGTAAAAATGGTTCTACCTCTAGCAGTAACAATAACAATGCTAAATCCAATGTTGTTGCTTCTAGTAGTTCTATTGATTCCACTAATGATTCTCTTAGCCAAGTTACACTTGAGCAAGAAAATATGCTATTGAAAGGAATTATAGAAAAAGGTGTCTACAAGAGCCTTGCTGGGAGTAAGCAATTTGAGGAAATTGTACGCAAGCAAGGAAGGCACCGGAAGAACCAAGGTGTTGGTTTTGAATGAAAGTTCAATGCCAATGGAGTTGAGTGGGAAGAAGATCAATACCCCAAGACAAAGTTTGTTCCTCAACAAGAGAAGTATGATCCTACTTCCTTTAAGGGAACACAAGCTCAAGAAGATCTTCCACCACAAGACCACAAGCTAAAAGGCAAGGACAAGCTTCAAGAAGAGATTGATTTATTTGAAGAAGGTCCTCAAGCCATGGTCAAGTGGGTTCCCAAGACTTCATCAAGTTCTAGTTCATCAAGTGCTACTACAACTCCAAGGATTCCCATCAAGTTGATGTGGGTCCAAAAGAAGAAGAACTAGAGAGTTCTTGAGGGTGACTCCGCCAACAAACTTCACTCATATTATTTGTGGCAAGAACTTGTGCAACCAACTTCCACATTTTGCACTAGTTCATGGAGTCACAAACCCTCTTGTTGGTAAGACAAGGGACAAGGTATGCAATGCATTCATGGACATCATCATATGTGTATTTCACTCTATGTCTATGGATATCCTTGTATGTTCCTTGTGTGGGACTAACCCATGTAGGTATTGAAAGCACAAAACTCCAAAGGATTGCTCCCAACTCTTGATGGTCTACATCAACATTGAGCATCCACATCTTCAACATCTACATGAAGTCATCATCGACAAAACCCAAGGTTAGTTCATCCCTCTTAGGGGGGATATCACATCTAGGGGGAGCTTTGCTCTAAACAATTGAGCTAAAGCAACTCTAATGGTGTGAACACATTAATGCTTTATGTAAAAGTGGCAACCCCACTTGTGCTTAAACGATGAGTATGACCTATGATCAGATGTTCTCATTTGGCTCCTAAGTCAATATACTCATATATAGATGACCTAGTCATCGCCATTGCTTGATAGATGCTAGAATTGGTTGTGCATGTTTGACACATATTTCATTTGCAATCTTATTATGTGAGCATGTTGGTTTGCATGTTTTCATCATTCGAGGACATCCATTTGTTGTTTTGATTATCTTGGTTTTTCTGGCCAAGTGGATGCAAAAGAATGCCTAAGTACCTTCTCTAGCTATCTATGCTTTCTTGTCTCAAATTCTATTCTTGCTGCATCACAAAAATTGAACAAGTCATTTTCAGACCCTCCGGGTGAGGAGCACTCGGAGCCACCGATCTGAAAGGGCTGAACCTCCAAAACCTTCTAAATGATTTCGGCCGAACCAACTAACTGAAACTCGGTCCAACCAAAATCACTTAGACTGATCTAGGTTTTCCATCTCGGTGCTACCGAATTGAACCATTTCGGCGCCACCGATGTGCTAAACTGCATGCAGTTACACATATCGGTGCCACCGAGTTGTTCAACTCGGCGCCACCGATAGCGTACGGGTATATATATCGCGCGGACTGAACGGTTGAAATTTCTCGACCCCACTCGTTCCCGCACCCCGTTGCTGCCGTCGCCCTCGTCTCCGGACTTCGCCGTCGTCTCCAGCGTGCCCTCGTCACCGGATTCCGCCGCCATCAACGGCAATCATCACCGCCGTTGCCGCCGTAGAGAGTCTCCACCGAGTTAGGGTGAGATTCGATCCCTCTCGTGCTCCCATTTCCGATTCAATGCACGATTGGACTGCCTGAATTCATGCCACGGATTGAGAACTCATGTTACACTGCAAACTCCGTAGATTAGATGCGAGTAGAATTTTTAGGTTTAAGTTTCCGCCGAATGCATCTCGGACCGACCGATTTGAAATTTTCGGTCCTATCGATTTGGCCTCTGGCCATAGCACTAGTACGTCTCGGTGCCACCGAGTTGTACGTATCGGTGAGACCGAAAGTAAAATCTCAGTGAAACCCTAGCATCTCGGAGCCACCGAACCCCATCTCGGTCTGACCGAAATGGCGTGTAAGGTTTCTGTAGAGTGCTTCGGTGTCACTGAGATGATCAACTCGGTCCATCCGAAATGCCTACTGTGAAAACTTGAAACTAAGAGTTGAACTCAATTTTTATGAAAAACTTCTGCTTTTTGTGATGACTCATCTACTCTGCCCATACCCATCTATTCACAGGGTCAGCTCAGCAAGATGTCAGATTCCAGCGACAGCCAGAACAGGTCTGAATAGCATGCAGAACTTAGTGAAGGGTCAAGCCCTGCTGAGAGTTTCTATGAGGGAGAGAGGAGCTCTCCAGATCTTCCTAAGGCAGCCACTAGAACAAGGAAGAAGAAAACCTCAGACAGTGAGGATGAAGATTTTGTTGCTAGTGAAGCAGCAACAAAGAAGAAAAGAGTTGTGCTTGCAAAGGAGTACATCACCAAATCTACATCTGCCAAAGAGAGGACTGCTGTGAGGAAAGTTCCAAAGCAGACTATGCAATTCACTCTTGAAGAGCCTAGTGACACTGAACCAGCTGCTAAGAAGAAGAGAGCTAGGAAGACTACAGCTCAAGTGCTTGGAAGGCCCTCCATGAGGACTGATGATGATGAGGAGGAGGAACCTACTGCTGATGCACCTCCAGCCAAGGCACAAAAGCTTATGTCTGATGCAATCAGGACTGCTGCCCCCATCAAGTCCAAACCAAAAGCTCCAGCACCCAAGAGGTCAACCAGGAACATATCAGCTGCTAAAAAGAATAAGGCCCCAGTGCCCGAGGCAAATGTTGATGAAGAGCCACTAGTGCTAAGGAAATTGAAGCCCAAGATACCAGAACATGATGATGGACACCCAGTTCCCGAAAACATGATGCTGAGGAAGGATAAAGGACTGCGTCAGTGGAGACTGTCAGATCCTTATGCTACAAGAAGGAAGACAACATGTGACTATCGCTTTCACACTCGTGAACAACAAGATTTTTATGAAACAGTTCTGTTAGACAAGAAGCCCATTGTTAGTGACATGAAATGGGTGGATTGGGAATACATTGATGAGAACGAGGATTACTTCCCCCACGTCCATGAGAGCTTCAGGATTGCAGGAGTTGATGACTTTGTCGGAAAGAAGTTGACCAAGTGGAATGATGAGATGGTCATGCAGTTTTACTCTACTGCTCACTTCTATCCAGATGGCCGCATTGTGTGGATGACCGAGGGTATCAGGTACCAGTCAACCATCTCTGAGTGGGCAAGTCTTCTTGGTGCACCCAAGGAAGAGGACGATGATTATGATGTTTATGCAAAGCTCAAGATGGATCACAACACCTTGAAGAACATGTACACTGCTATCCCCCAGAAGGACATTGAGACTCATAAGCTTGGATCAGTGAAGCATCTACTGCCAGGATTGGCCACCACGAACACAATCTTGCAGTACACTTTGTTACCCAAGTCAGGAGATGACAAAATGATTCGTGGCCACTCCATCAATTTGCTGCATCTGTTTGATACTCCTCAGAAATTTAAGGTGACGAGTTTGATCGTGGAAACCATCAAGAGGACTGCAGCTGATCAGAAGAGATCGTGCGGATATGCTCCACATATTCAGATTTTGATCAATTCCAACGTTGGAACCAACACATACCTTCTTGATCGAGAGCATTTGACTTTGCGTCCAGAGTTTGAGGACAATGTGATTGTGATGGATCCTTCACATCCCACTTCTGCACAAGCTCAAGAGAAGATCCACAAGGCCAAAGAAGCAAAAGCAGCCAAGGAGGCAACAACTCCCAATGCTCCAGTTGCAAATCTTAAGTCTAAGGCTGACCAAATGACATGTCTGCTTGAAGCCACCCTGAGGATTGAGCGAAGTCTGGCCAACCTCACCCAGCATCAGGCTAGCCTAGAGCGGATAATCGAGACTAAATTTCATGATCTAGATGTAAAGGTCACTGAAATCCAGACTACTGTGGAGAAGCTGCAGAGTGATGTTGATGCTGTCAGGACAGCCCCATCAGATGACAGTGGAGATGATAGACCAACCACAGAGAGATTCCAGACAGTGCCTAGGGCATCCAGGTCTGCTGCAGTGCCCGTTGTGGATCCACGGACCACAGTCTCTGCACCTGCTGCTGCTGCCACAGTGCCACCGCCGGTCTCCACTCCACCAGCCCAGCAGACATCCGCAGAAGCCTTCGCGGACGCTCTTCTCTCAACGCCGTCTACGCACACCGGAGCTGCTAGCAGGAGACCGCCTTTAGGAGCTTTGGAGGACCGTGCTTAGAGTGTCGATTAGTCCTATACCTATTCGATCTTTTTGGTACTTGTTGCCAAAGGGGGAGAATTTGTATAGATTAGGCTTCGAGAGAGAGTGTTTTGGTCATTGTTTTTCTCTCGTGAGTTCTTTTGCTACTATTTGCTTGTTGGTACTTTGTTTGATATGTGTGCTTGCTACAGTGTCTGTGAGATATCCTGTCGTTTATGCTTGTGATTGGTCATACTATGCTTATTGTGATGATCTATGCTCATCTCTATCATTATCTTGTATGATCACTCACTTATGTTGGTGATGCCTGCTTGCTATTCCAATCATATCATTTTGCGCACTCCACCAAGATGTATGTGACATGGAAGAGTGACCCATGAGCCTTGTGCATTTGCATTTAAACGCAAATTTTTAATAATGCACAAATTTAGGGGGAGCTCTTGCTTATCACATACTTCTCAAAGCGACAATGTATATCATTCATTTAATCTTTTGTCGAAGCTTTGATCTATATGTTGTCATCAATTACCAAAAAGGGGGAGATTGAAAGCACATTTGCTCCCTTGGTGGTTTTGGTAATTCATAACAACATATATCTCATTGAACTAATGTCCATTCAAGTTAAAGATTTCAGGATGTTCAATGATTGGCATGGCATGGACTAGAGATGTGGACTCCTTAAAATGCTAAGGACAAGGATTGGCAAATGATCAAGACTCTACATTTTTGGTTTAGTGATCCAAGATCACATTGAGTCCATAGGAAAGCCAATACTATTAAAAGGGGATGAGGTGTTGCTTAATGGTCTTTTTTCTCAAGTGCTTAGTGACAGTACTCCTAAACCCTCAACCACTCTCTCTATCCAAATATGTCCAAAACCTACATTCCAACTCGGCCCCACCGAAATTCTCTATCCGGCCCCACCGAGTTCACCGAGACTTAGCCACTGCCAAAACCCTAACAAATCGGATCCACCGATATGGATCTCGGTCCCACCGAGATGGCCTTGCCAACTCTCTGTAATCATTTGCACTCACTTCGGTCCCACCGAGTTTTGCAAATCGGTCTCACCGAGATGGCTGGCCAAGTCTCTGTTGCCTTATTGCTTCACTTCGGTCCAACTGAGTTGATACAATCGGTGCCACGGAGATGAGGTTTGCCCTAGCCATTGCACTTCGGTCCATCCGAGTAGTTCCTATCGGTCCCGCCAAGATTCCTAAAGTTCATATCTTTTACACAGTTCGGTGCCACCGAGTCTTCTGAATCGGTGCCACCGAGTTGGGTCAAAAGTGTGTAACGGTTGGATTTTGTGTGGAGGCCATATATACCCCTCCACCACTTCCTTCTCTGTAAGGAGAGCCATCAGAACGTGCCTACACTTCCACCATACATTTTCTGAGAGAGAACCACCTACTCATGTGTTGAGATCAAGCTATTCCATTCCTACCATTTGAACCTTGATTTCTAGCCTTTCCCAAGTTGCTTTCCACTTAAATCCTTCTTCCACCATAGCCAAATCTGTGAGGAGTTGTTTGAGTGCTGGGAAGACTATCATTTGAAGCACAAGAGCAAGGAGTTCATCAACAACACACCGTCTATTACCTTTTGCAGAGTGGTGTCTCCTAGATTGGTTAGGTGTCACTTGGGAGCCTCCGACATGATGTGGAGTTGAACCAAGAGTTTGTAAGGGCAAGGACATCGCCTACTTCGTGAAGATCTACCCCGAGTGAGGCTAGTCCTTTGTGGACGTAAGCCATGGTGGAATAGACAAGGTTGCTTCTTCGTGGACCCTTCGTGGGTGGAGCCCTCCGTGGACTCGCACAGCCGTTACCCTTCGTGGGTTGAAGTCTCCATCAACATGGATGTACGATAGCACCACCTATCGGAACCACGCCAAAAACCACCGTGTCTTCATTGCGTTTGAAATCTCCAATCCCCTCCTTTACATACATATGCAATTGCTTACTTTCCGCTGTTATACTCTTAGAATTGCATGCGTTGGGTGATGCTTGACTTGTATTGTTGCTAAAATCTGCCTACAACTAAAATTGGGAAAAGGTTAGGTTTTAATTGGTCAAGTAGTCTAATCACCCCCCCTCTAGACATACTTTCGATCCTACACCTAGGTAGGACTACGCCGTGTTGATCAGCCGAGGCCGGGCATGACCCGATAAAAGTGTGTCCGGCCAGAGTTAATCGAGCGTGTTGGGTAAGTTGGTGCACCCCTGCAGGGAAGTATATCTATTCGAATAGCCATGTCCATGGTAACGGACGCTCGGAGAGTATCCCGATCTACTACAACTAGAACTGGATACTTGAGGAATTGAATAATATGTTGGCTCCGGGATCGCTTTCTCCCAGGGAGTCGAGGAAGGATCTCTGGGCATTGCTATTGTATAACTATTAATTTATTATATGCTAATGTGCACTCTTCTAATGCTGCAAGACGCTGCCAGATGCTAGTTTTCGATAGGCTAGGCTTTCCCTCTATTCTGGCATTTCTGCAGTATAGTCCACAGATACAGCCCCTCTTTTGATACCGATGCATTCTTAGCATAGATCTGATGTAAGTCTTGCGAGTACTTTGGATGAGTACTCATGGTTGCTTTGCTACCCCTTTTACCCCATAGCCGATTGCTGCGATCAGATGACGGAGCCCCGGAGTCAGCTGACCCCGTCGACGACTACTACTACCACACCGACGGAGCCTACTACTACATGGAGACCGATGACCAGGAGTAGATAGGAGGCTCCCAGGCAGGAGGCCTGCGCCTTTTCGATTTAGTGTCGTTGTTTTGCTTAGCCTTCTTAAGGCAAACTTGTTTACTCTTTATGTCTGTACTCAGATGTTGTTGCTTCCACTGACTCTTGTATTCGAGCTTATGTATTTGAGCCCTCGAGGCCCCTGGCTTGTAATATAAAGCTTGTATTATTTTATTTTGTGTCTAGAGTTGTGTTGTGATATCTTCCCGTGAGTCTCTAATCCTGATCGTGCGCATTTGCGTGTATGATTAGTGCATGGTCGAGTCGGGGGCGTCACAATCACTTAACCAAAAATGAAGAGTCTTGGAGCTTTGCCAATTCTTGTCCTTCGCATTTTGAGGGGTCCACAATCACTAGTCCTTGCCATGCCAATCATTGATCTTCTCTAAAATCTATTATGAATGAGCATTAGATCAATGACTTATATGTTGTTATTAATTACCAAAACCACCTGGGGATTAGTTGCACTTTCAATCTCCCCCTTTTTGGTAATTGATGACAACATATAGATCAAAGCTTCAACAAATGATATAATCAATGAAATACATCGTCTCTTTGAGAAGTATGTGATAAGCAAGAGCTCCCCCTAATGTGGCACCCCGGCTCAGAGTCACCGGAGCACCCCGTATTCCAGCCCAGAGATCAAGTCTTCTGGAATACGACACTGCTTGGTATAGAACAAATCAGCTCTTTATTACTAATAGTTGGGGTACAAGGGTTACAAAGAGTTTGCAAAGGTTACAATGATACTACTACTACTAAAGTAGCTCTATGCTAGCAGCAGCACAACTCCTAGCAGCAGAACCACGACATCAGTAATGGACTCCACTCCGCAGGGACTCTGGCTGGGACACGTCCTAGCTCGCCACTCGAAATCTCCGCTATGCAAACAGGGCAGCACCTGCAAACTGGCATGACACGCCAGGTGAGTACTTTGAATGTACTCGCAAGCTCACAACAAACACAAGCATCAAGGCATGACAATGTCATAGTAAATCATGTTTATGTCAGATCCAGATGTTATTAAAAGGGGTGGAAGGAAATAATAACTTACTATGGCTAAACTATCTACCGAAAGTCACCTATGCTAAAATCTCAGGAACCATATACTCTGGGCTACTAGGTTGAAACACTTACTCCTGTGACCACTCTTGGTCACCTTAGAAACCTCGGACGATCACCCCCGAGATTGCTTACAACATTACCGACTGTCATTCACCAAGTACATTCCCCTAGAAATCCAATGAGCAATAAGATCAAATACCACTACTGATCCCCTATATGAGGCACCGAACGGAATCACAAAATAATCATAGACGACAATCTCTTAATCCACCCGTGTCATATCACCTTCAAACTTGTAATCCACTCATGACTATAATCTCATCATCAACATGACAGTAGTCTACTCAAGATCTCCAAAATATTGCATGAATTAACTTATTTACAAATAATCCAAATTTAGCATTAAAATAATTATTTAAACCATGATATTGCAATGCAATTATGCAAATGAGAGTTGTGGCTTGCCTTGCACCAAGGAAGTGTGGGAGTACTCCTAGCCTACACCAACTACCCAAATCAATCTGAAAAACATTTTTGAAAACATTTTCAAATAACACATAAAGGATTTTCTTCTATCCAGAAATTCTAGACAGCAGAGAAAAATACCAAAATTCTACAACAGATAGAGGAGCTCATTAGAAAAATACTGCAAAAAGAATGAACTCATTTGGACTTATGGTTTAGAAGATATTGATGGTCAAAGTTTGGTCAAAATTTTGTTTTGAATTGAATTTAAACAGAATTTCCAGAAAACCCATAGCCGGCCACGTCGAAGGTGTAAAGTGGGAGTACGTCTCCACTTACATACTGCTTCGGGCGCGGCTGGGTCACTGACATGCAGGGCCCGCCTGTCATATTTAAAGGAGAGAGAGGGAACAGAAGGAGGGTGGTTCACCGGGAGGTTTGCCGGCGATGGCGACGGTGGCAAGCCTGGGTGATGGTGGGCATGGATCGGGCTAATGACGGTGATCATTCCCGTACCCGCAACTCACCGGGAGATGGCCGGATGGCGTCGGCCCCTTCCTCTCAGGCGGCGGAGAGCTACGGTGGTGGACTGATCCGGCGATTCTGGCGAGCTCTCGAGCAGCAGCGCGACTGGGAAGAACCAGTGGATCACCAGGAGCTCGGGAGTGGGCGTGGTTGGAGCAGAGAGGCACTAGAACGAGCTGAAGAAGCAGGAGCACAGCGGCGGGGCTCATCACCGGAGACGGGGAAGGAGGGCTCCCAGGCTTCCTCTGGCGTTGCTGGGCGGCGATTGAGAAGTGAGGAGGGCGAGAGGTGGGGAGAGGGGAGCTCGGGGCCGGCTTTTATAGCCGGGCGGGAGGTGCCCGAGCCGGATCCCGCCATGGTTGAGCTGGACGAGCAAGGACGGTGAGCTGGCCGTCGCGGCGTGGGCTGAGGTGACGAGAGAGGTGGGAGGAGTCAATGCGACGGCGACGGCTCGAGGCGGAAGACGCCAACCGGTGCGGCCACAATGCCCGTACGATGCACAGCGGCGGAGCTTGGCCGTGTCTGCCGGTGAGCTTCGCCGGAGGGGGAGAGGGTTCCAGACGGGCCAGGTGGGTGGCGGCGACGCTGTCGGCACCAGCAGACAACCGGGGACGGCCACAACTGGCCTGGCCAACGCGACCGAACACGGTCAGTGCGCAGAGCACGTGCTTGGCCAACCAGAAGCGTGGTCACCACGTGCACTGGTGCACACGATGCATTCTGGCTCGCGCGGTCGTGTCCACGCGGTAGTCCAATCACCCCATGGCCTCCCTGTGCAACTGGTTCTACAAGAGGTGGTCTGGACAGCACTGGAGCTTCCAGACAAGTTTCTGGATGGAAACTTGGGCAAGAAACTGAGAAGAAATGGCTAGAAATTTGGGAGAGGAAATTTTTCACAGAGAAATGTAGTAGGAAAGTGCCCATGCTGGAGAAAATTCAGACCAAATGGACTGTTTTTGGAGGTAGTTGCTTTACAACTACTCCTCTGGTCCAAAAACTTTGCAGAGGATGTTGTACTCACATGGATGGGCTTCTGGAGCTAAAATTTGGTATAGGTGGGTTATTTGATGGTGCCAAGCTGCTATAAAAATTTCAACCCATTTCGGTAAGTGTAAATGGTACTTCCTTCACAACACTTCCCATTGGACAGAAACTTGGAGGAAATTTGCAGAGAAAATGGCTGAATGAAATGAGCTAAAAAATTGGTGGGACTGATCATATGGGTAGGAGAATGTCCTGGATTAATTTCAGAATTTTTGAAGCAATATAAAATATAGTTGCCTCACAAACTGAAATTATGACCAGAAACAAAGATTGAATGCTGTGCTCACCATGAAGAACAAATCTTGAATATTTTCACATATCCAAGGTTCAGATGCCCCAAAGGATTTATGAGAATTTTCCTGGAATTTTTGGAAGAACAGAAATATGGGTTGCTTCACAACCTAGAGCTTAAATGGGTTATTCCTTTAATGAAAAAGGAATATTTAATTGGGAGAAAAATTGAGATGTGGCCAGAATAGAAATGGCATGACTTGGGGAATGTTTTTGGAAGCTGAGGTTCACTTGGCAAAGAAGAGTGAAAATCATTCCCAAGTTAAGTCCATAGAGTCATTCAAAACCAAACCCAAACCAAGTTCCAAAAAAAATCAAATGGGTTTTTGAAAAGAAAAGATGGTAAAAACCAAGGTGTCACAAACCTACCCCCCTTAATATAAATCTTGTCCTCGAGATTTGGTTGCTCAGGGAACAAGTATATGAAATCTTAAGGGAACCGGCTTCAACTCGGGTATCCTTCTCCGTGTATAATGTTCCCACTGAAGTTCATATGACCCGTCTGTCGTGACCGGGGTGGTTTGCTTCACCTTGCCCATATTCCGATAGTTCTTTCCTCACATGTTCATTATTATGTGGACTCCAATCCTATCACATCTGCTGGTTCACTTAACATGCTATCAATACTGGAATGTGACTGCTCCCCATACATCCGCGAGAGGTTCCCGATCGTCACGCCTTTCTTTCACCGATGGTATTCCTGTGAAGTTGTGAGCCATTGCCTTCTGAGGACACGAAACATGCAATCAGTGCATCGGGATACTGGATGCATGCTTCCTGAGTTTGAGGCAGTTCCGAAAACCACAACATTTCTTTTAGGGGAGTCTGGCTACTTGCAGGAAGTCTGAATTTCCCAAGCTAACTTCTTGTTCTCAAATCCACCCTGGCAACTTGGCTGCCACGAAATACCAGAGGTGAGAGCATTTCGATTACTCACTTGTCAACATATCCATACGCCGTGCGATACTTTAACGCGATAGTTGGAGTCGCACTGCTGAGTTGATCAAGAAGTCTTTGATCTGACACCATAAGCTTGAATATGTGCTACCAACAACTTCGAGCGTGTGCAGTTGGACAAGAGGGTTACAGTGGTATGAAACTTGTACAAACAGGGTGATCCCCTTGTATGGACACTCATGGTGACCAATTCGGAATCAAGCTGGGTTAGGTATCCACACCACTTTGTTCCTGTACTATAGTTCTTGTTCCTTCACTACTGCCCTTGTTTCCGAGCCCTTTGCCAAAAGAGCCTGGCTTAGTTCCTCCATAGGTGCTGTCAGATGCAACATTCTGGTAAGCATACCCTATCCTTATCTTAGTGCTAACACCTTTCACTGGCAATTTATCCCATCATGAACCTTAATCGTAGGGTAATTATTATCCGAACCCCTTGCATAAAATCAGCGAATAAATCAGTAGCCACCAGAACGGTCTTTAAAACTCAGATATGGGGCATCACTGAAATAACTCATTCATGGCTCAAGATGGCTGAAAGAAAAAAAACAGCTCAGAGCATGAGACCATGTTGATAAGAAGAATGTAGCAGCTCCCTAAGACGGCCGGGAAAAAAACAGCTCAGAACATGGGGTCACTGCTACAAAAAGAAACTCAACAGCTGCCCAAGACGGCCAAAAAGAAGCTCAGAATGCGGGACAGTTGTTGAAAAGAGAAACATAAAGTCGGCATCCACCCTGGACGGCTAAAAGCAGCTCAGAACACAGGCGTGGTGCCGTTCCAGGAGAATGCAAGCAAGGGTTCGTCAGGATCACCTTCCATGTTCTTGAGTGTGAAAAGACTTGCCTGGTCAACTATTGCCAGGATTGGCATCCCGAATTGCCTTTTTCCTCATAGCTCTTCAGTCCTTGCAGCGTGCTGAGGTGTATATTGGTCCTCTTCTTCCTGCCTAGCTTATGTAGCTGCCGGATCCTTACGTTCCTTTGACAAACCTGTCTAATCATGGTTGCTCCTTGCATGGTGACTTGTGTGACTTGGGTAACATGTCCATCCTATATGGAAGTATGAATAGCTGAACATCTTATTCCCGAGGCTTGGCTCTTACTGCCAACACATTGTATACTTGCGGGTACTTCCATTGCCAGCTGTTTGGTGGTGTCGTACTGATGAAGGTTGAATAGCTTACGTGGAAAGCCATTGAGAGTATCGTGCTGAAGAAGACTGGGTATCTTATGCTTGAAGCTTCTGCCAGGATAGCGTGCTGAGGAAGGCTGGGTAGTGTACCTCGGAAGCCTCCCTTCCTGGTTGCTTATGCGGGAAGACTCGATGCCTTCTACCGGAAGCTTTCTGCGGTTGCTTACCGAAGAAGCCAGGGTAGCTTAGGCCGGAAGCTTTCCTCATATCGTACTGAGAAAGATCTGAGGAGCCTTACGCTGCAAGCTTCTCTGTTAGCGTGTGAAGGAAGACTGAATTGCTTACACCCGAAGTTTCTCTTCATGATCTGCTGACTGAGTGCCATGTATACCACCTCACAACTCTAGTTGTTGATCACCTTTGACTCGATCGGTTCTATACCTCCATTATCCTCTTGCTGGTTCCTCATGGCTGAAGTAGTTATAACCCGAGGCAAGCTTGATGCCGATAGCCCATCCAAGATATCATTTGTAATCTCGACCACATTTTCCCAATACCAGGCAATCCATTAATAATTTCATAGGATTCAGCTGAGCTTCCTACTATTTAAAATCCTCATTGACTCTTTGAATCCATTGGCGTTGATGAGCAACTTCCATAGGGGAAAGTAAAGTGACACCGAGGGGCCAAATAAAAGGGCAAATAAAAACTGCTCAATAAAATGCACTAAGCTTACAAGAAAACCACACTTTATTGCTACTCAAGGCAACTTACAACACTCAGTGCTATCACAACTCATGCAACATGAACCTCGCAAGTACTTAAGTACTAGGATCGGAAGGCGGGTTACTGGAGAGCGACGGGGCTGGCGGAGAGGTTGATGGAGCCAAAGCCATACCAAGCGCTCTCCGGGCGCGAGTTGCATCTCTGGCCAGTTCAGCAATGAGGACGTATTCGGCAATCATGTAACAAGACATGTATGCCACAACTGGGTCGTCATCCGAGCGAACCGGAGGAAACCTAACTCGTCTGGGAGTGACGGCCATGGTGGGATAGTAGTGGAAGGCATGATTCTCTTGCATCGTGCTTTCCTGATGATGAAGAACAGTGAGGCCCGCCAGGGCGGCAAGTTGGATAGCACGATCTGGTGTAGAGGCATAACCACCATGGAGGCTATAGGTGCGCTTCCCCAAAGGTAGGTCGACTAACAGAATGACATTGGCATGATACTCAAGCACCAGTCCTGCAAGCGGGGTCTGGAACACTTGGTACCTGGGCATCTCTCCATTGGGATAGAGAAGACGCCAAACATCCCGAAGCAAGGATGCAAAGCTGAACGGTGCAGGGGCTGAGTCGTAGTTAACCAGAATGGATGCCATCTACAAAATCAACCGGTTAGTGAGCCAGATCTACATGCATGCTATGCAGTAAACAAATGCAACAACCGAATGCAGCAATGCAACACACAAGCAAGTTGGGCTCTAAACTACCGATTTCTAACGCTCGGGTTGGCTAGGGTATCCTATAGCCAGACCTGCTCTGATACCAAACCTTGTGGCACCCCGGCTCAGAGTCACCGGAGCACCCCATATTCCAGCCCAGAGATCAAGTCTTCTGGAATACGGCACTGCTTGGCATAGAACAAATCAGCTCTTTATTACTAATAGTTGGGGTACAAGGGTTACAAAGAGTTTACAAAGGTTACAATGATACTACTACTGCTAAAGTAGCTCTATGCTAGCAGCGGCACAACTCCTAGCAGCGGAACCACGACATCGGTAATGGACTCCACTCCGCAGGGACTCTGGCTGGGACACGTCCTAGCTCGCCACTCGAAATCTCCGCTATGCAAACAGGGCAGCACCTGCAAACTGGCATGACACGCCAGGTGAGTACTTTGAATGTACTCGCAAGCTCACAACAAACACAAGCATCAAGGCATGACAATGTCATAGTAAATCATGTTTATATCAGATCCAGATGTTATTAAAAAGGGTGGAGGGAAATAATAACTTACTACGGCTAAACTATCCACCGAAAGTCACCTATGCTAAAATCTCAGGAACCATATACTCTGGGCTACTAGGTTGAAACACTTACTCCTGTGACCACTCTTGGTCACCTTAGAAACCTCGGACGATCACCCCCGAGATTGCTTACAACATTACTGACGGTCATTCACCAAGTACATTCCTCAACCTACTAAGATGAGTTCTTCCATCATTAACAAGTCATTCCATCATAGGTGTTGATCAGACAGTGTGACTTAATACGAACTGTGTCCAATACCGTGGACGCGGCTATTCGAATAGATTCTTACACTCTGCAGAGGTTGCACACTTTACCCACACTATGGAACTCCTGGTCCCGTACCTCGGTACACTTCCCTTCCGGGTGGACCGGTGCTGCTCCAACGAAACTTGCCTAACCCGTGACTCCTCCACCGTACCACCGACAATCACTCCCCCTACCAGGTCATGCCCTGGGTGGCCCCTGTGTCACTTCTGACACCTGCCACCGTCGTGGCCAAACAAACTGTCCCAAACGGGGACCTGAGCTCAAAACCAAACCGGGCTCACAAGGTCATCGTCGTCTACCTGATCAGGGCAGCACGCACGCATAACCTCCCCTCTTTGGTGGTACCGATAAAAGAGCACGTGGTTAGACCAAGCCAAGGCCGTCCCATTCCGGCACGTGTGGCTGCACTGGAAAGTTTGGTTCAGTGGCACTTGATCAACAATGAAGGAATTTATCCCCAAGCACCCATAGTCATTACTGACACTCCGATATTATAGCACTCCAAGTTACAACAATAACCAGCTAGAAATCCAATGAGCAATAAGATCAAATACCACTACTGATCCCCTATATGAGGCACCAGACGGAATCACAAAATAATCATAGACGGCAATCTCTTAATCCACCCGTGTCATATCACCTTCAAACTTGTAATCCACTCATGACTATAATCTCATCATCAACATGACAGTAGTCTACTCAAGATCTCCAAAATATTGCATGAATTTACTTATTTACAAATAATCCAAATTTAGCATTAAAATAATTATTTAAACCATGATATTGCAATGCAATTATGCAAATGAGAGTTGTGGCTTGCCTTGCACCAAGGAAGTGTGGGAGTACTCCTAGCCTTCACCAACTACCCAAATCAATCTGAAAAACATTTTTGAAAACATTTTCAAATAACACATACAGCATTTTCTTCTGTCCAGAAATTCTAGACAGCAGAGAAAAATAACAAAATTCTACAGCAGATAGAGGAGCTCATAAGAAAAATACTGCAAAAAGAATGAACTCATTTGGACTTATGGTTTAGAAGATATTGATGGTCAAAGTTTGGTCAAAATTTTGTTTTGAATTGAATTTAAACAGAATTTCCAGAAAACCCACAGCCGGCCACGTCGAAGGCGTAAAGTGGGAGTACGTCTCCACTTACATACCGCTTCGGGCGCGGCTGGGTCACTGACATGCGGGGCCCGCCTGTCATATTTAAAGGAGAGAGAGAGGGAACAGAAGGAGGGCGGCTCACCGGCGAGGTTTGCCGGCGATGGCGACGGCGGCGAGCCTGGGTGACGGCGGGGATGGATCGGGCTGACGACGGCGATCATTCCCATACCCGCAGCTCTTCGGGAGATGGCCGAATGGCGTCGGCCCCTTCCTCTCAGGCGGCAGAGAGCTGCGGTGGTCGACTGATCCGGTGATTCTGGCGAGCTCTCGAGCAGCAGCGCTACTGGGAAGAACCAGTGGATCACCAGGAGCTCGGGGGTGGTCGTGGTTGGAGCGAAGAGGCACTGGAACAAGCTGAAGAAGCTGGAATAGAGCGGCAGGGCTCTTCGCCGGAGACGGAGAAGGAGGGCTTGCTCTGGCGTTGCTGGGCGGTGATTGAGAAGTGAGGAGGGCGAGAGGTAGGGAGAGGGGAGCTCGGGGCCGGCTTTTATAGCCGGGCGGGAGGTGCCCGAGCCGGATCCCGCCACGGTTGAGCTGGCCGAGCAAGGACGGCGAGCTGGCCGTCGCGGCGTGGGCTGAGGTGACGAGAGAGGTGGGAGGAGTCAATGCGACGGCGATGGCTCGAGGCAGAAGACGCCAGCCAGCGCGGCCACAGTGCCCGTATGATGCATAGTGGCGGAGCTTGGCCGTGTCTACCGGCGAGCTTCGCCGAAGGGGTAGAGGGTTCCACACGGGCTAGGTGGGCGGCGGCGACGCTGTCGGCACCAGCAGACAACCGGGGACGGCCACAGCTGGCCTGGCCGACGCGACCGAACACGGTCAGTGCGTAGAGCTCGTGCTTGGCCGGCCAGACGCGTGGTCACCACGTGCACTGGCACACGCGGTGCATTCTAGCTCACGCGGTCGTGTCCACGCGGTAGTCCAATCACCCCATGGCCTCCCTGTGCAACTGGTTCTACAAGAGGTGGTCTGGACAACACTGGAGCTTCCAGACAAGTTTCTGGATGGAAACTTGGGCAAGAAACTAAGAAGAAATGGCTAGAAATTTGGGAGAGGAGATTTTTCACAGAGAAATGTAGTAGGAAAGTGCCCATGCTGGAGAAAATTCAGACCAAATGGACTGTTTTTGGAGGTAGTTGCTTTACAACTGCTCCTCTGGTCCAGAAACTTTGCAGAGGATGTTGTACTCACATGGATGGGCTTCTGGAGCTAAAATTTGGTATAGGTGGGTTATTTGATGGTGCCAAGCTGCTATAAAAAGTTCAGCCCATTTGGGTAAGTGTAAATGGTACTTCCTTCACAACACTTCCCACTGGACAGAAACTTGGAGGAATTTTGCAGAGAAAATGGCTGAATGAAATGAGCTAAAAAATTGGTGGAGACTGATCATATGGGTAGGAGAATGTCCTGGATTAATTTCAGAATTTTTGAAGCAATATAAAATATAGTTGCCTCAC
This sequence comes from Elymus sibiricus, assembly GCA_039707655.1. Lineage (NCBI taxonomy): Eukaryota > Viridiplantae > Streptophyta > Magnoliopsida > Poales > Poaceae > Elymus > Elymus sibiricus. The sequence goes on from CM077670.1 coordinate 113,525,574, forward strand.
AAACTGAAATTATGACCAGAAACAAAGATTGGATGTTGTGCTCACCCTGAAGAACAAATCTTGAATATTTTCACATATCCAAGGTTCACATGCCCCAAAGGATTTATGAGATTTTTCCTAGAATTTTTGGAAGAACAGAAATATGGGTTGCTTCACATCCTAGAGCTTAAAAGGGTTATTCCTTTAATGAAAAAGGAATATTTAATTGGGAGAAAAATTGAGATGTGGCTAGAATAGAAATGGCATGACTTGGGGAAAGTTTTTGGAAGCTGAGGTTCACTTGGGAAAGAAGAGTGAAAATCATTCCCAAGTTAAGTCCATAGAGTCATTCGAAACCAAAACCAAACCAAGTTCCAAAAAAAATCAAATGGGTTTTTGAAAAGAAAAGATGGTAAAAACCAAGGTGTCACACCTAAATTTGTGCATTATTAAAAATTTGCGTTTGAATGCGAATGCACAATCGATTAGGATCATGGGTCACTCTTCCATGTCACATACATCTTGGTGGAGCGCTCAAAATGATATGATTGCAATATGACAAGCACTCATCACCAAGCAAACAGGTGAATGATCATACAAAGAGCATATGGATAGATAATCAAGAATGCATAGAAATAGAGTATGATATGATCAAGCACAAAGTAATGTAGTCTCATACATGCATCAAACAAAAGTATCTCAAAGTAGCACGAAACTCATGAAGTAGCATAAAAGCCTCAAATAAACCAAACGAGAAAAAACAAAGCACTCTCTCTCTCTCAAAGCCCTATGATCTATACAAATTCTCCCCCTTTGGTAACAAGTACCAAAAAGTTTGAATAAGTAAAGAGCTAAACGTCGCTCTGGGCCTGATCTCCGGCAGCTCCTGAAGAAGTCCTCTGCGCCGGTGGAGTGGAGAGAAGCGCATCTGCAAATGCCTCAGATGAAGTCTGCTGTACTAGTGGAGTGGAGACAACTGGAGGAACTTATGGAGCAACCGTTGGTGTAGCAGCTGGTGCTGAGACTGTGGCTCTGGAAGGGATTGGCACAACTGCTGATCTGGGCATCTTTTGGAACTGGGTAGTAGTAGGAAGTACAGTGCCCTGGTGCTCCTCATCACTGCTAGACTGTAGCTTGTCTTCATCCACCTCTTCCTTCAAACTCTCAACAGTGGTCTGCATTTCTGTAACCTTGACATCCAGATCATAGAACTTCGACTCAATGATCCTCTCAAGACTCTTATGGTTCTTCACGAGGTCGCCCAAACTCCGCTCGATCCTCTGAGTGGCTTGAAGGAGATAGTTCATCTGATCAGTCTTGGAATTCTGTGCCATTGTGGTAGAAGTGAGCTGTGGAGTAGAATTGCATGATCATCTCGTCATTCCATGCAGTCAGCTTCTTCCCAATGAACTCATCAATACCAATAGACCTGAAATCCTCATGAACATGGGGGAAATGATCTTCATTAGCATCAATGTATTTCCAGTCCACCCATCTCATGTCACTGACCACTGGCTTCTTGTCAAGAAGCACTGTCTCATAGAAATCCCGTTGCTCTGTGGTATGAAAGCGATAATCCACAGCTGTCCTCCTTCTCACTGAGTATGGATCAGACTCTCTCCATTTACTCAGGCCTTTGTCCTTTCTCTCCTTCATGTTCTCTGCCACTGGGTGTGTATCATCATGTTCAGGCAGTCTAGGTCTCAACTTCCTCAGCACTAGGGCTTCAGCATCATCATCATCATTTCTTTCAGGCACTGGGGCCTTGTTCTTCTCTATAGTAGACACATTCCTTGTTGTTCTCTTGGGCTTGGGGGCAGCAGCTGGCTTGGCCTTGGAAGATGTGGTTGTCCTCATAGCATCAACCATAAGCTTTTGTTGCTTGGGAGGAGGTGGATTTGCAGCTTGCTCTTCCTCTTCATGCTCATCAGATGCATCATCTCTTCTCATGGAAGTGGGTTTGAACACCACTTGCATAGACTGCTTCCTTTGCCTTTTCATGCCTGCCACTTTGGGCATAGATTTGCTCTGGCCTTGCTGGGATCCACCTAGATTCTCTGTGGAGATGCCTCTCTTGGCAGCTGTGGATGCAGGCACTTTTCTTGTCACTCCTCTCTCCTTTTGAGTATTTGCATACTCCTTTTGAACTAAAGCCTTCTTCTTGGAGGTGACTTCTACCTGGAAGTCTTCATCCTCTTCATCTGAGTCTTTTCTCTTCCTAGTTATGGTGGCTGCCTTTGGCAAACTTGGAGAGCTCCTCTCTCCCTCATGATAACTCTCTTCAGCACTAGTTCCTGCCTCCAAGTCAACACTTGGATCAACTGACCTGTTCTGGCTGTCACTGGCATCTGACATGTTGACAACTGGCCCTGTGAAGTAGAATAGATAGAGTGGAGTAGATGAGTATCACAAAACACAACTATTTTTGAAAATATTCAAGTTTAAACTTTAGTTTTAGGTTTTCACAGAGAGCATTTCGAATTGACCGATTTGAAATTCTCGGTTGCACCGAGGCAACAACTGAAACTAGGGTTTGCATTTCGGTTAGACCGAAGTTAATCCTGGTTCCACCGAAGCACACATGATGTAACTAAGGGACTGACTCGGTGATACCGATTTAGTACCACTCGATTTCACTGAAGTGTACTGCGTGCACTGGCCAAAGCCAAATCGGTGACGCCGAATCGCCTCAATCCGGCCGATCCGAGATGAGATCTAAAAAACCCTAAACCTAAAATTTTAACTTGAGCCTAAGAATTTTTCATGGACATTGAAATGCAAACTGTGGCAAGATCTAGGCGCATCTTTCTGTGCATTGAATCAGATGTGGGAGCACAGAGGGGGTTCGAATCTTACCCTAACTTGGTGAAGATTCGCTACGGTGGCAACGGCGGAGGAGATTGCCATTGACTGAGGCGGAATCCGGCGGCGAGAGCTCGCAGGAGACAAGGTGACGATCCGAAGACCTGGGCGATGGCAGCAAAGGGGTGCGGGAGGCGCGACGTTTGAAGAAATTTTCAACGTGCGGTTCACGGACATATATATATATACCCTTTAGCTGTCGGTAGTACCGATCGAATGAAATCGGTCTCACCGAGATGCATAACTGCCAGAGGCAGAGAGCATCGGTGATACCGAAACTTTCATACCGGTCTTACCGAGATTGAAATGTGGATCAGTCTAGATACAATCGGTGGGACCAAATTGGAGTGAGTTGGTCTGATCGAAATACACATAGAAGGTTTTGGAAGTCAGCCCTAATCAGATCGGTGGCTCTGAGTGCTCCTCACCCGAAGGGTCCGAAAGGAACTTGTTCAAGTTTTGTGATATAGCAAGAATGAATTTGAGACAAGTTGAGATAGATAGCTAAAGGAGGTGCTTAGGCATTCTTGTACATCCAATTGGCCAAATAAAACCAAATCAATCAAAACAACAAATGAATGTCCTCGAATGAGAAATATGCATAGCAACATGCTCACACAATAAGATGGCAAATGAAATATGTGGCAAACATGCACAACCAAAACTAGCATCTATCACACAATGGGCAATGACTAGGTCATCTATATATGAGTATATTGACTTATGAGCCAAATGAGAACATTTGATCATAGGTCATACTCATCGTTTAAGCACAAGTGGGGTTGTCACCTTTACATAAAGTATTAATGTGTTCACACCATTAGAGTTGCTTTAGCTCAAGTCTTAGAGCAAAGCTTCCCCTAGATGTGATATCCCTCAAGGAGGGATGTACTAACCTTGGGTTTCGTCGATGATGACTTCATGTAGATGTTGTGAATGTGGATGCTCAATGTTGATGTAGACCATCAAGAGTTGGGAGCAATCTTTTGAGTGATGCACTTTCAATACCTACATGGGTTAGTCCCACAAGGAACAAACAAGGATATCCATAGACATATTGTGAAATGCACACAAAATGATGTCCATGAATGCATTGAATACCTTGTTCCTTGACTTACCAACAAGAGGGTTTGTGACTCCATGAACAAGTGCAAGATATTGAACTTGGTTGCACAAGTCCTTGCCAGTTGAATATGAGTGAAGGTTGTTGGCGGAGTCACCCTCAAGAACTCTCTAGTTCTTCTTCTTTGGGACCCACATCAACTTGATGGGAATCCTTGGAGTTATAGTTGTACTTGAAGAAGTGGAACTTGACGTAGTCTTGGGAACCCACTTGACCAAGGCTTGAGGTGGTTCTTCAAATGAGTCAATCTCTTCTTGAATCTTCTCCTTGCCTTTTAGCTTGTGGTTTTATGGTGGAAGATCATCTTGAGCTTGTGTTCCCTTGAAGGAAGTAGGATCATACTTCTCTTGTTGAGGAACAAACTTCATCTTGGGGTATTGATCTTCTTCCCACTCAACTCCATTGGCATTGAACTTTCGTTCAAAACCAACACCTTGGTTCTTCCGGTGCCTTCCTTGCTTGCGCACAATTTCCTCAAATTGCTTACTCCCGGCAAGGCTCTTGTAGACACCCTTTTCAATAATTCCTTTCAATAAATTGTTTTCTTGCTCAAGTGTAACTTGGCTAAGAGAATCGTTAGTGGAATCAATAGAACTACTAGAAGCAACAACATTGGATTTATCATTGTCATTGTTACTACTAGAGGTAGAACACTTTTTACCCTTATTACTAGTTTGCTTAGATTTAACTTGTGGCACAAAAGTAGACAAGAGTAAACGTTTGGCAATGTAAGAGGAACTCTTCTTTCAAAGATCGTCATTGATAGCTTTTAGAAACTCATGCTCTTGCTCTAAAGTTAGCTTCTCGAAGCGTAGCTTCTCATGAGTTTTTAGGAGGTCTCTATGATCCTCTTGAGTTGTTTCATAAGCTAACTTAAGAGTGTTTAGTTCTTTAGTTAGGCGCTCAATCTCCCTCATATCATTTTCATTCGTTTCATCTTGACTATCATGATTACTAGCAAGTTCATTATAGCTCACATCACTAGTCTTATCAACAAGCAAATCATCATCACCAAGTAAATCATCCTCATCACTATTAAAGTCAAGGCATTCGGAGTGTGATATCTTGGGGCCTTTTTCCATGAAGCATCTTCCAATTCCTTCATTTGGTGAATCAAATAGATCATAGGAGTTGGAGGATACGAGAGCAAGTCCGGCAACACCTTCATCTTGACAATAGTCGGAGTTGGAATGGTAACTTCTCGCGGATTGGTTGTCAGAGTCGGAGCCGAAAACCCATTCACCAACATGAGCTTGATGTCTTCTTCTAGTGTAGCTCTTGGATGACTTGTCCTTCCTTTCCGAATCCTTGCATCTCCGAGAAGATCTTCATTGATAACGATCATCTATACTCCTTCTCTCCTTGTGAGGTGATTCATCTCTTCTATACTTTCCTCTTGGTGATTCGTCTCTTTTCTTGTGAGGTGCCGTACACTCATTGGAGTAGTGTCCGGGTCTTCCAGAATTGTAGCAATTACGGTCATGACTTGATGATCTTTGCTCATAATGTCTTGAGTTGGAGCTTCTCTCTTTTCCTCTATTCTTGTAGAACTTGTTGAATCTTTTCACCATCAGGCTTATCTCTTCATTGGATACTAGTTTGTCACTAGAAGTTGTAGGTGCATCGCTTGAGGCTTTATAAGCACCACTTGACTTGTTGACATCTCATGAGCAACAATCCTTCGAATGACTTCCGTGGGCTTGAGATCTTTGTAATTTGGCATCATTTGGATCAATGTGCACATGGTATCATATTTTCCATCCAAGGCTCTAAGGATCTTCTTGATGATGAACATGTTGGCCATCTCTTCACTTCCTAAGCCGGCAATCTCATTTGTGATGAGAGCAAGCCTAGAGTACATTTCGGTGACTCCTTCACCATCCTTCATCTTGAACTTGTCAAGTTGACTTTGAAGCACACCCAACTTGGATTCCTTGACGGACTTGGTACCCTCGTGCATATCAACCAAAGTATCCCAAATTTCCTTTGCATTCTCGAGGCGGCTAATCTTGTTGAACTCCTTGGGACACAAACCATTGAAGAGAATGTCACATGCTTGAGCATTGTATTGTAACATCTTCAATTCTTCCGCGGTTTCTTCATGATCCGGTTGCTTTCCATCCTCAAAGAATTCACCTTGCAAGCCAACACGAACAACAGCCCAAATGGCAGGGTTATGACCAAGAATATGCATTTTCATCTTATGCTTCCAACTAGCAAAGTTTGTACCATCAAAATATGGACCTCTACGGTGATAATTACCCTCACTAGACATCATACTCTCCTAGGTTATGAAACCAATGCAATGGAGACCAAAGCTCTGATACCACTTGTAGGATCGAAAGTATGTCTAGAGGGGGGGGGGTGATTAGACTACTTGACCAAATAAAAACTTATCCTTTTCCCAATTTTAGTTGTAGGCAAGTTTTAGCAATTCTACCAAGTCAAGTACACCCTACACATGCAAGTCTAAGAGTTGAGCAGCGGAAAATAAGGACTTTGCATATGAATGTAAAGGAGGGATCGGAGAAATCAAACGCAATGAAGACACGGTGGTTTTTGGAGTGGTTCCGATAGGTGGTGCTATCGTACGTCCACGTTGATGGAAACTTCAACCCACGGAGGGTAACGGTTGCGCGAGTCCACGGAGGGCTCCACCCACAAAGGGTCCATGAAGAAGCAACCTTGTCTATTACACCATGGCTTACGTCCATGAAGGACTAGCCTCACTCGAGTAGATCTTCACGAAGTAGGCGATCTCCTTGCCCTTACAAACTCCTTGGTTCAACTCCACATGATCTTGGAGGCTCCCAAGTGACACCTAACTAATATAGGAGACACCACTCTCCAAAAGGTAATAGACGGTGTTGTTGATGATGAACTCCTTGCTCTTGTGCTTGAAATGATAGTATCCTCAACACTCAATCACTCTCTCACAGATTTGGTTTGGAAGGAGAGGGGATTGATGTGGAAAGCAACTTGGGGAGGCTAGAAATCAAGGTTCAAATGGTTGGATTGAAATCTCTTGATCTCAACACATGAGTAGGTGGTTCTCTCTCAGAAAAAGAGTAGTGGAAGTAGTGGTTCATTCTGATGGCTCTCTCTTTGAGTAAGTGGGGGTGGATGGGTATATATAGGCTTCATCCAAAGATCCAACCGTTACACACTTTTGACCCAACTCGGTGACACCGGGCCAAAATCTCGGTGAGACCGACTAGTGTAAAAGATTAGAATGTTGGAAGTCTCGGTGAGACCAATCAGAACATCTCGGTGGGACAAAAGTGCAATGGCTAGGGCAAGACCTCGTTTCGGTAGTTCTGATTGTTTCATCTCGAAAATTCCGAAGTGAAGCAACATCGTTACAGAAACTTGGTCACGCCGTCTCGGTCAGACTGAGAGCCATTTCAGTACAACCAAAAAGTTAGGGTTTGGCTTAGGCAGTGTGTGTGATCAACTCGGTGAGTCTGGGATAGAAAGTTTCGATGGGGCAGAGATGACACTTTAGTGTTTTGGATAGATGTGATGTGGAGAAGTGTTTGAGGATTTTTGGAGCAATACCACTAAGCACTTGAGCAATTGAGTCATGATCAAAACCTCATCCCCTTTTAATAGTATTGGCTTTCCTATGGACTCAATGTGATCTTGGACCACTTAACCAAAAATGAAGAGTCTTGGAGCTTTGCCAATTCTTGTCCTTAGCATTTTGAGGGGTCCACAATCACTAGTCCTTGCCATGCCAATCATTGATCTTCTCTGAAATCTATTATCAATGAGCATTAGATCAATGACTTATATGTTGTTATTCATTACCAAAACCACCCGGGGATTAGTTGCACTTTCAGTCTCAAACAACCCTGCAATCAAATACAAGCAATCTCTTGTGTCCCCAACACACCCAATACAATGGAAAATCGTATAGGTGCACTAGTTCGGCGAAGAGATGGTGATACAAGTGTAGTATGGATAGTAGATATATGTTTTTGTAATCTGAAATAAATAAAAACAGCAAGGTAGCAAGTAAGAAAAAGCGAGCAAAACGGTGTCTCGGTGCTTAGAAATAAGGCCTAGGGTTCATACTTTCACTAGTGCAATATCTCAACAGTGCTAACATAATTGAATCATATAACAATCCCTCAACGTGCGACGAAGAATCACTTCAAAGTTCCTATCGGAGAAAGTAGGATGAAAACATGTATCAACCTATGTGCCTAGATTACCCCAATGTCACCACGGAAATCCACAAGTTGATTACCAAAACATATATCAAGTGACTCAATAGAATACCCCATTGTCACCACGGGTATCCACATGCAAGACATACATCAAGTGATCTCAAATCCAAAGTATTCAATCCAGCATAACGAAACCTCAAAGAGCAAGACTCAATTCATCACAACAAAGATAGAGAGGGAAGAACACCATATGATCCAACTATATTAACAAAGCTCATGGTACATCAAGATCGTGTCCTATCAAGATCACGAGAGAGAGAGAGAGAGAGAGAGATCAAACACATAGCTACTGGTACATACCCTCAGCCCCGGGGGTGAACTACTCCCTCCTCGACATGGAGGCAGTGGGGATGATGAAGATGGCCTCCGGTGATGACTTCCCCCCTCCGGCAGGGTGCCGGAACAGGGCTCCGGATGAGATCGCTTCGGAACAGAGGCTTGCGGCAGTGGAAAAACTCATCTAGGTTAACTTTCGAAGGTTTCTGAATATATAGGATTTTTCAGCGTTGGAATCACGCCAGGAGGTGCCACAGGGGGCCCACAAGACAACAGGGCGCGCCTAGCGTGGTGGGCGCACCCACTTGCCTTGTGGGGCCCATGTGGGTCTTCTAGTACTCCCTCGAAGTTTCCCGGGTCTCTTTCCTTCCAGAAAAAAATCGTCAAAAAGTTTTGTCGCGTTTGGACTTCGTTTGGTATGGATTTCCTGGAAAACCAAAAAGAAGCAGAAAATAGCAACTCGCACTGGGCACTAGGTCAATATGTTAGCCCATTAAAATGCTATAAAAGTGCAACAACACCATATAAAATTATTGTAAACATGGCATGAATACTTCATAAATTATAGATACGTTGGAGACGTATCACGGACCATTTTTCCTCCCAGTTGCAAGTCCACCCTCGACACGCAACTCACCCCCGAGCCCTTTGTCCCAGTTGTAAGTCCATCATCGACATGCAACTATGAAAGCACAATTGCTCCCTGCTTGGTGGTTTGGTAATTCATGTCAACATACATGTTGTTGGACTAATGTTTTCCTCAAGTACATTTCAGGAAAAGTTCAACCTAGGAAAGTAGATGGACGAAGATGTGGGCCCCTCAAGCAACTAAGGAACAATGTTGGCAAAGCTCCAACACTACTAGGAAAACCCCTATAGGCAACCAATTAATAGTGGTGCGGGTTATATGGCCCGCACTACTGCTAATTAGTAGTAGCACGGGTAACAACAACGCGCTACTGGTATGAAATAGTAGTAGCGCGGGCACAGAAGACCCACGGTACTACTAAGTGCTCCCCATCGTGCCCCCCGGGACAGGCCATAGTAGTAGCATTGGCCGTAAAACCCGCGCTACCACTAAGTTGATAGTAGTAGCGCGGGCATGCTACCCCGCGCTACTACTATGGATAGACGGGGCCAGCTGGTGGGCCCCACTTAGTAGTAGCGCTGGTTACCGAGACCGCGCTACAACTAATGTGCTTAGTAGTTGCGCGACCCCCTTGACCCGCGCTACTACTAAGCGCAGCAGCCACCTTTATTTCCCCACTCCTCCCTCTCCCTCTCCCTCCCCCTTCCTCTAGCTAGCTCACTTGCTCTCACTCTCTCTCTCTCCTTTGCCCCTCCACCATCTCCATTAATGGCCCCCCTTCCTCTCTTCCTCACTTGCTTTCTTCTCTCTCCCCCTTCTCCCATATCTCTTTCCCCTCCACTCCATTCACTCACTAGATCTCTCTCCCTCTCCACTAGCTAGTTAGACTCATCACCTCCAAGTAGTAGATCAAGTACTTAATCACCTACCTCTCCCACTCATTTAATGAACTAAGCTAGCTACCGTCCTCATTGATGAAGGAGCATTAAATATCTTTGCCACTTCGATCCCAAGCGACACCGGTCTCATCACCGTGTTCTCTCTCGAGATAGGTGAGTAAAAGATATTGTTGTGCAAGAAAGGAAATTGTGTGTGTGCGACATGACCGAATTGTTCGTGACCATGATGACTTGAGTAATTGTGCGTGACATGAGTTGCCTATGTATTTTCTAAATTGTGCATGACCATGATGAAATTGAGTACTTGTGTGTGACATGAGTTGCCTATGTTTTGCTGAAATGTCGATTTATTTCCGTTTCGGAGAACTTCGGGCAAACTCGATATGTCCTATTGATACGTCTCCAACGTATCTATAATTTGTGAAGTATTCATGCCATGTTTATAAAAATTCTATATGGTTTTGGTATGATTTGATTAGAACTAACCCGGACTGACGCTGTTTTCAGCAGAACTACCGTGGTGTTGTTTTTTGTGTGCAGAAATAAAAGTTCTCCAAATGCAGCGAAACTTTTTGACGATTTTTTTTGGAACAAAAGAGAACCAGGAAGCTTCGTGGGAGGACCAGAAGAGCCACGAGGTGCCCACGAGGCACCAGGGCGCGCTAGGTGGGGGTATGGCGCCGTGGTGCCTCGTGGGCCAATCTTAGCCCATCTTCGCGTGATTCCAACGCCAACAAATCCTATAAATAGAGAAACCCCCAGAAATAACCCTAGAACTTGGACTCCGCCGCCGCAAGCCTCTGTACCTTCGAAATACCATCTGGAGCCCCGTTCCGGCACCCTGCCGGAGGGGGAAATCATCACCGGAGGCCATCTTCATCATCCCGGCGGTCTCCATGACGAGGAGGGAGTAGTTCACCCTCGAGGCTAGGGGTATGTACAAGTAGCTATGTGTTTGATCTCTCTCTCGTGTTCTTGATTTGGCATGATCTTGATGTACCGCGAGCTTTGTTAATATAGTTGGATCATATGGTGTTTCTCCCTCTCTATCTTGTTGTGATGAATTGAGTTTTTACCTTTGAGGTTTCACTATTATCGGATTGAATATTTTTATGGATTTGAGAACACTTGATGTATGTCTTGCATATGAATACCCGTGGTGACAATGGGGTATTATATTGATTCACTTGATGTATGTTTTGGCACTCAACTCGTGGATTCCTAAGGTGACATTGGGGTAATCTATGCATAGGGGTTGATGCACGTTTTCATTATCTTTTCTCCAATAGAAACTTTGGGGTGCTCCTTGAAGTTCTTTGTGTGGATTGAATATTATGATTATGAAGTTGTTTGATGCATATCATATAATCAACTCACGGATACTTGTGGTGACATTGGAGTATCTAGGTGACATTAGAGTTGGTTGATGTGTATCATATGGTGTTATTTTAGTACGAACTCTAGGGCTGTTTGTGACATTTATAGGAATAGCTCAATAGATTGATCGGAAAGGATAACTTTGAAGTGGTTTCGTACCCTACAAACAATTTCTATCTTATGTTCTCCACTAATAGGAACTTGGGAGTGATTCTTTATCGCACGTTGAGGGATGGTTATATGATTCAATTATGTTAGCATTGTTGAGAGACTGCACTAGCGAAAGTATGAACCCTAGGCCTTGTTTCTAAGCATTGCAATACCGTTTATGCTCACTTTTGTTACTTGCTACCTTGCTGTTTTTTATTGTTCGCACTACAAAAACCTATATCTACTATCCATACTACACTTGTATCACCGTCTCTTCACCGAACTAGTGCACCTATACAATTTACCATTCTATTGGGTCTGTTGGGGACATAAGAGACTCTTTGTTATTTGATTGCAGGGTTGTTTGAGAGAGACCATCTTCATCCTACGCCTCCCACGGATTGATAAACCTTAGGTCATCCACTTGTGGGAAAATTGCCGCTATCCTACAAAACTCTGCGCTTGGAGGCCCAACACGAGTCTACAAGAATAAAGTTGCGTAGTAGACATCAAGCTCTTTTCTGGCGCCGTTGCCGGGGAGGTGAGTGCTTGACGGTATATCTTTAGATCTTGCAACTGAATCTTTTAGTTTCTTGTTTATTACTAGTTTGGTTTTATAAAAAGAAAATTAGAAAAAAATGGAATTGAGGTTGCCTCATATTATTCGTCTTTATAATGTTTTTCTTGAAAATGATGGAGAGGAAAATTGTGCTCAATTGATAGAAGAAGAATTTAATAAAATGTTTAATGTGAGTTCCTTGAATGATGAGCATGATTGCAATGTTGTTAGTATGCTTGATATGAATATCCATGATGCTAATGATATGCAAAACTACAAGCTTGGGGATGCTATGTGTGATGAAGATTGTCAGCCCAGTGGGAACCAGGGTACCACGGCCCGTCTGCCTCTAGCCCAGAGGACCGTGCTCGGGCTGGCCCGTGAGGGTGGCCTTGCCTCAGCCGCTCCGGAGGAAGCCGCCTCGTGAGGCCCCTCCCCGCCAGGCCAGGCCCTGCCGAGGCCGCCAAGCACCAGGTCGAGAGGCTCGCCCCTCCCCGCCAGGCCAGGCCCTGCCGAGGCCGCCAAGCACCAGGTTCCCTCGCGAGGCTCCCCTTGAGAGGTCTTCTCACGAAGCGAGTCGTACGGCGCCAGCCGCGGGGCTCCGCGCCCAGCACATGGGTGACGTCCCGCTGTCAGGATAAGGACAGCGGGGCGCGACCAAGCCCAGCTTCCATTCTGGTGATAAGGGAGCAGCGGCGTCTGCCTCCCCCAAAGCAAGTCCCAAAGGCTTTTCTCTTTGGTGATAGAAGATCATGACAGATCAGCGCGCCAGGACGGAGGTCATCGCCAAGCCCACCAGCGCGTCACAAGGAGCTGCTTTAGCAGGCGGAGACCGCCTTTAGTCAGGATAGGCTTGCGCTCCTATCCCCCTTTTGAATTGCCGCCCTGTGGCTACCCTTTCCTGCTCATATTTTCGGGGAAAGGACCAAGGCACTACAAAAGGGGCAGGGCTGCTTCCATGTAAGGGGATCGACCCATTCTCCCCCACACCTCTTGTACCTCGAGCACAAGCTCTCCACCACAAAGCAATCCAACACAAGCAGGAGTAGGGTATTACACCACACGGTGGCCCGAACCTGGGTAGCTCGCGCGTCCCCTTCGTGTCCGGTGAGAGCCGGCGATCCCGCCGTGATTCCGCCGTAGTTGCCGTCGTGTCGTAGGTCGCCAAGCAAAGTCCCCCAGAGTTCGAATCCTAAGTTCTTGGAAAAGTTTCTTGGACGCATATCCTAGACTCTGACATTTGGCACGCCAGGTAGGGGGGCTTACCGTCTTCGACCTCGACGCCAGCATCGACATGGACGCCGCCGCTGCTCGCCGAGAGCGCGCCGCGCGCCGCGCCGCCACCAGGGCCCCAGCGGCACCCGCCGCCCGCGGTGCCCCTGGGCGGCGCCCTCGAGCCGCCACCGAGCCCGTTGGGGAGCGAGTGGCCTCGTCTGCCCACCCGTCGGTGAACGAGCAGGCGCACGGCCGCTCCGCCGCCACCTCCTCGCTCGCGCATCGTGACCCTCCTACTCCGCACGCCGCGCTGCTCATGGCGCATGAGCTGCTGCGCTACCGCCCCACTGAGGATGGCTACGACGCCTGGCTTGGGCGCATCACCGAGCTCGTCGACGCCGCGCGCGATGGCCCGGCACCCTCCCGCTCCCTGCCTGCTCCGCCGTCCTACGCCGACCAGGCCGGGCGCGGCGCTCCTCCTCCTCCTCCGGACCGCGACGTGGCCGAGCGCCGCCCCGCCGCGCGTGCCCTGGAGCCGTCTCGCGGCTCGCTCGCTCCGGGCAGCGATGGCGACAGCTGCCAGATCGTCCACCGCGCGCCCCCGGACACGCGCGCGGCCCTCGAGAGGGCGCGCGACCGCCATGACCGCGTCCTCCATGACATCGCCATGGCTGGGCGCCAGAACCGCGCAGCCCTCGACGGTGGAGCCGTCACCAACGGGGGCTACCTGGCCCTCGCCCCCGAGCTGTGCCGCATGGTGTGGCCCGACAAGTTCAAGCCAGAGCTCCCTCAGCGCTACGACGGCAACGCCAACCCCACGGAGTTCCTCCTGCTCTATACCATCAGCATCCAGGCCGCGAGGGGGGACGACCGGGTCATGGCGAACTGGTTCCCCATGGCCCTCAAGGACGTTGCGCGCTCGTGGCTCATGAGCCTCCCCGAGGCGTCCATCTCTTCGTGCGAGGACCTGTGCAAGCAGTTCGTCACCAACTTCAAGGGCACGAGCGACCGCGCCCTCACGCTCAATGACCTGCGGAACGTGCACCAGCGCCCTGGCGAGCCCCTTCGCAAGTTCATCCAGCGCTTCAGCCAGGTGTGCCACAAGATCCCGAAGGCCTTCGACGCTGCGATCGTCTCCGCCTTCACCAATGGTGTCACGGACGTGAAGATGTGCGAGAAGCTCTCAGTCAGGGACGAGCTCGACTCCGCAGCTGAGCTGTTCGTCCTCGCCGACCGCTGCGCCAAGGCCGAAGAGGGACGCCTCTTCCTCCACAATGATGCCGACGCTGAGCCTGACGCGGCGAAGCCCAAGGCCAAGGACATCAAGCGCAAGGGCCCTGCCGTGCTCGCGGCGGAGCCGGACTCCAAGCGCGGCCGCGACCGCGGCGAGATCAAGAAGGACGCCCGCCCTTTCCGCGCGTACCACAACATGAACTCCCAGAGCACAGAGGACTGCCACGAGCTCAAGCTGCTTCGCGAGGGCCGCACCGAGAGCCGAGGCAGCCGCAAGGAGCGAGGCAAGGGCCGCAGGGGCGGCAGCGGAGGCAGCCGCTGGGGAGGCAACCACAACGACGGCACCGGCGACAACAACTGTCAGGGCTGGCAGAACCAGCCGCGGCAGGCCGACCCTCAGCCCAACGCCGCCCCAGTACGCGCCAACGACTCCCCTCCCACTGAGAACGCTGGGGGCTACCAAGAGCCCCGATGGGTGGCCTGCATCCTCGGTGGGGCCCAGGCCCCTCCATCCAACCGCCACTTCAAGCAATTCTCTCGGGAGGTGAACGCGGCCCTCCTGGCGCTCGAGTTCACCGGCCGCCTCAAGTGGTCTGAGTTCCCCATCGCCTTCGACGCCAGCGACCACCCCAAGTCAACGAAGGGTGTGGGCGCCGTCCCCCTGCTGTGCACCCCCACCATCAGCAACGTCGCTGTCACCAAGACCCTCATCGACGAAGGCGCCGGCCTCAACGTGATCTCCATCGAGACCTTCGAGACGCTTCAAGTGCCCTACTAGCGCCTGATGCCCACCAGGCCCTTCTCGGGCGTCACCAATGGCTCCACTGTCCCCCTGGGGCAGGTGCGCCTTCCCGTCACCTTCGGCACCTGCAAGAACTACCGTACGGAGTTCATCGTCTTCGATGTGTCTCACATCGGCCTGCCTTACAATGCCATCTTGGGCTACCCGGCGCTCACCAAGTTCATGGCCGCAACCCACCACGCCTACGGCCTCGTCAAAATGCCCGGCAGCCGCGGTACCCTCACTGTCCGCTGCGACGAGAAGGATGCGCTGCAAACCCTCGAGCACGCCTACAAAACTGCCTCTGTCGCGTACCCGGCCGATGAGGACGCACCTGGGCCTGCCAAGGAAACGCCCGTGAAGAAGAAGCCCCTGCTCCCTCAGGAGCGGGTCGAGTCCAAGAAGGCGTCGCTGGATGGGGGTGAAGCAGGGCCCTCCCTCGCCGCTGGCGGCGGGCCCTCCCCCAAATAGGAAGGCGCGCTCGTCACCTTCCTCCGGGTGTGCCTTGATGCGTTGGCTTGGACAGCATCAGGCGCGCCCAGCTTGCCCAGGGAGGTGATCGAGCACCACTCAGCCGCGTGCTGGAGCGCGCGGCCCGTCAAGCGTGAGGAATATCGTCAAGCGCCCAAGAAGAAGGAGGTCATCACCCAAGATGTCAACAAGCCCCAGGATGCTGGAATCGCACGTGAAGCCCCCCACCCCAAGAGCTTCGCCAGCCTCACCACTGTCGCCAGGCCGCGCGATAGCGTGCGCATGTGCGTCGACTTCATCGCCCTCAACCAGGCTTGCCCCGCAGGCCCCTTCCCTCCTCCGCGCATTGCCGCAGGCTCGCCCTGGCTCATGCGTATGCCATTCGGCCCGGAGGGTGCCGCAACCACCTTCGCGAGGCTGATGCGCATGAGCCTGGAGCCCCACATCGCAAGGAATACGAAGGTGGTTAATACTCGCCCACCGGCCCACCGCGGCCCCACTCATGACGGAGGCGGGTGTTCCGGTACCAAACACATGGAACGCCCGCCATCACCGTAAGTTCTATCCATGCCCCACGGATACAAGCGACATGGAGTTGTACACGCTCTGGGGATCTCTCTACCCGTGCTGCCTTCGGCACGTGAGAGCTCCTTCCCACTCTCGTGGAAGCCCCATGCTCAGCGCTGGCGGCTTACTTGAGGGGCCCTCGGCCGTCACATCCTCAAGCTGACCCGTGTCGAACACGGCAGCATGTATCTTTCTGTTATGCAATGAACTTGCTTCATTCATCAGTAAAGCTTATTTCCTTCAAAACCCTATGTGCTTGCCGCTGCAGGGCGCGCGCTCATGGTCTCGCCCGTGCCTGTCACGCGAGCGGGGGCTGGGCACGGTGTCTGTGCTCGGGTCAGTCCCAGCAGCACTGAAAAACCCAAGCGACTGAGCTCTGGCTCGCGGGCCTGCTCCCGTGCATGTCACCTCACCAGGTCCTTGGTGCTCTTGCCTCCTCGCATAACACCCACAGGCGACCTCGCGAGCTCGCCCTGCTGCACTATTCTCAAAAACTTGGCAGTTTTCCTGGTGCAGGGTACGAAGGCCTCAGGAGCCCCCCCCTCGGGAGGCCTCGCGGCGGGTCCTACGGATGGAGGGCCTCACGAGGGACTGCGCCTCACGAGTCGTGCCTTACGAAGGACTCGCCCCAAGCCGCACGCCTCAAAGGAGCTAAGTCTAAAGCACCCCTCGGGTCCCTTCCCTCTCGTTTCTCTCTCGTGGCCGCCTGACTTCCTTGGCACGAGCCGCTTGCGCGTCAAGGGGGGGACCCTGAGCATCATGCCTCAGGGACTCTTACTAGCCCTAAGAGCCCTACACCCTCCGGCCTTGCCGAGCGCACGCTCTGGGCATCCCAGCGACGGTGTAGCCTGCCTCGGGGGCTGAGTCCCAGCGACACAGGGCACAAAGGCAATGTAAAAGGGAAATAAAGGCCTCGGGAGGAAAACGAAAACACGCAGATCATGAAATACTTAACACCAAAAAGTGCCGTACAAATGTCTTCACGCCCCCTCGGGGCTGCATCTTCTCTGTTACATGAAGGTGAGCGCAGGGCCTCAGGCAGTGGAGCCACCGTCGGCGTCGTCGACTGCTGGATTGCCGTCATCGCCAGACCCTTCCCCGACGGGCGCGAAACGCTCCAGCAGGCTCGCCACATGGTCCTCCACTGCCATCGCAAGCTTGCCTTGGAGCTCCTCGGGAACCGGAGACATCACCTGGTCGAAGTTGAAGCTGCCATCAATGCGCAGCAGGTTGCTGAAGACGAGGGTCGACGCCTGGCACAGGAGGTCGCGACACTCGGCATCGCGGATCTCGTCCCACCTGGTGGAGCTCGCCTCCAGCTGCTCCACGAGCCTTGTGAAGAAGGCCAGGTAGCTGGCGTAGTCGGTCTCCAGGGGATCCTCCACCCTCTCGACCGAGAAAGCAGCCACGGCACTGCGAGCGCGCCCCATGAGTTCGCAGAACATCTTGGAGCGCTGGAGCTGCTCCCCGCGCCCTCGGGCGGCCTCGTCGCGGGCCCGCTGCGCCTCATTGCTAACCTCGCCCACCTGAGCCTGGAGGTCTTCCAGCTCACGGCGAGTCATGGCGTGGAGCTCCGCCGCGCTCTGCCTCTCGGCTTCCGACGCCGCAAGCTGCCGCTTGAGCTTGGCAATTTCGGCGTCGAGTTCGCCGCGCCTCTTCGTGAAGCAGTCCTTCTGCTTCTTCAGGTTGTTGGAGTAAGTGTCCGCTAGTGCCTTCGCCTTCCGCGCGACATCCTCCTGGCCCCGCTTGTCGATCTCGGCCCTGTACCTCGCAGCTCTTTCTTCAAGCGTGGTGTTGGCTTTCGGGAGGCGTCCTTGGTAGGTGGCCTCGCCGGCCGCCACGATACGGTTTAGATGCTCCAAGCGCTCTCGCTCCCTCTCCTGCTCGATGGTGGTCCGCAGGAGTTCATGCTCCCGGATCTCCATGTCCATCTCCAGGACCGCCGCCATGCTCTCGCACCGGGTGACTGCCTCCTCGCGGGAGGCTAGCCGGGCCTCGCGGGCCGCAACGCGCCCCTGCTCCAGGCGGAGGTTCTCCTCCTCGGCCACGAGCTCGGCCTCTAGGGAGCTGAGGGCCGACCGGGCGTGGCGGAGAGTCCCGATCCGCGATAGGATGCTGCGGCTCACCAGGGCCAGGGTCCCGGGCGCGTCCGGCCCTTTCGTCTCCGCCCCTCGGGGCTCTGGGGGCTGCTGCGTCATCGGATCCGCCCAGGCCTCCATCTGAGGGGGCCTCATTCCCCTCCAGGCGGCCAGGATCCTCCTCGACCTCCGCCTTGGCCTCCGCCCCTGCTGGCCGCTCGGCCGCGTGGGTAGGACTGGGCGCGGTCGCCTCCGGCTCGTGGCGCCCTGGTGATCGCTCGAGGCTTGCAGTGGCCGCCGCGTCGGTGCCCGCCTCCCCCTCGGGGCAGGCCCCTTCCGGAGGCACCCTTTCTCTGGCAGGAGGGAAGGCCTCCTCGGGAGGCTGGGCAGATCCCGCAGACCCCTCCTCCACAACTCCGTCATGCTTCACGGGGATCGTTGGGGGCGCCGGTGCGCCAACCGCCCCCAACTCCCGATGAGTCCCGGCGGGCTCTCCGGCATCCTCGTCCTGGACACCCTCCTCCTTCTTCTTCTTCGGCGGGGAGCCCCTACTGCATAACTAGGGATCAAACCGAGCCGTGCAAGATAAGGCAGTGGGCGTAAGGAACGCGTGAGGCAGGGGGACTTACTCGTCTCTATGGACCCATCGCCGCTTCCTTAGCTTCCCTCTAGGGCGGCTGCCGCTTCCACCCCCTCGTGACTCTTTGGGGCCCCCTCATAAGGCCCCGTCATGGGGCCCGTCTAGGCCCCCTCCCGAGGCTTCGGCGGGCGGGATCACCCCACCAGCCGCGGGGTTCTCCGCGCCAAGGGCTTCCTCCATCGGGGGCGCAGACCGCTGGGGCTCGTCTCGGGGCCCCCCGGCGTCACTGCTGCTGCCGCTGCCGGTTCCTGCCGTCGACAGGCGGTGAGTCGGCTTGGAGGCCGCCGCCTCACTCCAGGCATCCGCCGCGGCCACCACCTTGGTGTCGCCTTTGCCTCCGGGAAGCGGCAGCACCTGGACCGGATTGTCGCGGGGTCCCACATGACCCGGGGGCACAAGCCCCCACTGATCAAACAGTGGCATGACGGCCCGCACGTCCTCCCGGTTTCCAAAGCAGTAAATTGGAGCCGTGCTTGGCGGCGGGAACGACGTCGCCGTGGCAAGGAGAACATTCACCAGCCCCTCCACCACCTCCGGGGCAAGGCGATCGGGGCTCAGCCTCATGGGGTCCCCCAGGCCTGAGTGGGTCCATACCGGGCGAAGGCGCCTCTGGAGGGGGGCAATGCGCTTGCGCACGAACTCCTTGACGACCATGCTCGCGGTGAGCCCGCCGGCTTGGAGCACTCGCATCCTCACCATGACTGGCCCCAGTGCGGCCTCGGTCAGCTTGGCGGGCCCTCACCCGGAGCTCGGCATCGCTGGCGCCTCCGGGATTTCGAGCAAGGGGCTGTACTGGCGTGCGTCCATGTAGACCCAGCGCTCCCTGAAGCCTTCCACCTCCTCGGGGAGCCGCATGTCGATGATGTGCGCGCGCATGCCCGCGACCATCTGGAATGACACGCAGCACGAGCACTGGTCCGCCTCGGTTAGTCGGAGGCGGAAAAATTTCCGGAGGAAGGCCACAGATGGCAGCACCCCCAGAAAGGCCTCGCAAAGGTAGGCGAAGACGGAGAGAAGAAGGACCGAGCTCGGGTGCAGGTGCAACGTATGAACCTGGTAGTGGCTGAGCATGACGTTGAAGAAGTCGGAGAAGGAAGGCACCAGCCCGGCGAAGACGGAGTGGAGGAAGAATGGGAAGGTCGTGCCCCCTCGCTGCGTCGCGGGGCGCGACGCCGGCCAGATCTTCGTCGCCCCGTTCCCGTTGTGGGCGCTGGCCATCATCGGCCGCACCTTGTCTAGGCCCTCCTTGTTGAGGATCATGGATTTCAGCAGCGCGGGCCCCGGCCCCGGCGGGACCGATGACCCCGGCTCAGCAATTTTCTTCTTCCCTTTCCTGCCAGGGGCCATGGCGGCGGAGAGATTGGAAGTTGGGGGAGGAGCAATGGAGAAGCTGCTCGGGCGAGACAAAGGGCAAGATGGGGACGAGGAGCAATGACACGCTTGCTCACCGTGCGGGCAGGCTTTATCGCCAAGACAGCGGTTACCGAGGCGTCGTGGGGAGTGGGGGTGACCCACCCCGCGGAAGCTACCATGCATCACCTCTGGGCCCGGCAGCTCGATGGGCCCCGCGTCATTTCGTCCCTAATGTAGGGAACGCGTGCGCCACGGGCCTGGCCCGTGAGGGTGGCCTTGCCTCAGCCGCTCCGGAGGAAGCCGCCTCGCGAGGGGCGAGCCTCGCGAGGCCCCTCCCTGCCAGGCCAGGCCCTGCCGAGGTCGCCAAGCACCAGGTTCCCTCGCGAGGCCTTCTCACAAAGCGAGTCGTACGGCGCCAACCGCGGGGCTCCGCCCAGCACATGGGTGACGTCCCACTGTCAGGATAAGGACAGCGGGGCGCGACCAAGCCCAGCTTCCATTCTGGTGATAAGGGAGCAGCGGCATCTGCCTCCCCCAAAGCAAGTCCCAAAGGCTTTTCTCTTTGGTGATAGAAGATCAGGACGGATCAGCGCGCCAGGACGGAGGTCATCGCCAAGCCCACCAGCGCGTCACAAGGAGCTGCTTTAGCAGGCGGAGACCGCCTTTAGTCAGGATAGGCCTGCGCTCCTGTCCCCCTTTGAATTGCCGCCCTGTGGCTACCTTTTCCCGCTCATATTTTCGGGGAAGAGGACCAATGCACTACAAAAGGGGCAAGGCTGCTTCCATGTAAGGGGATCGACCCATTCTCCCCCACACCTCTTGTACCTCGAGCACAAGCTCTCCACCATAGAGCAATCCAACACAAGCAGGAGTAGGGTATTACACCGCACGGTGGCCCGAACCTGGGTAGCTTGCGCGTCCCCTTCGTGTCCGGTGAGAGCCGGCGAGCCCGTCGTGATTCCGCCGTAGTTGCCGTCGTGTCGTAGGTCGCCAAGCAAAGTCCCCCAGAGTTCGAATCCTAAGTTCTTGGAGAAGTTTCTTGGACGCAGATCCTAGACTCCGACAAACATGATATATTTTGTCCCCCAAGATTTGATGAGCAAATTTATTATGATGATTGCATGCCTCCTATTTATGATGATTGCAATATTTATGAAAGTGGGTTTGGACAAGTGTCAACTTTAGATAATAATTATCCCACTATTTTGGAGGGTGTTGAATCTTATTGTAATAATTATAAAAGTGGATTTGGAGAGGTCATGACTTTATTTAGTGATGAATCCACTATCTTGGAAGAGGTTTCAATTGATTATGACAACAAAGTTGCTATTTATGATGATTATTGTGATGACATGTATGCTATAAATAATAATGATAACTATGAAATTTGTCATCATGATTTTAATTTTCAATTGGATTATGCCAATCAAGTATCTCATGATAGTTATTTTGTTGAGTTTGCTCCCACTATTGATGAGAATAAATTTGCTTATGTGGGGAGTAATGAAAATTGTATGCTTATGTATCATGACAAGAATGCTTTGTGTGATGGATATATTGTTGAATTTCTTCATGGTGATACTGAAAATTATTATGAAATAGGATCATATGCTTGTAGGTGTTGCAATAATATCAAATTTCCTCTCTATGTGTTGAAAGTTTTGAAGTTATGCTTGTTTTGCCTTCCTATGCTAGTTGATTCTTGCTCCTGTAAACTATTTGCTCACAAAATCCCTATGCATAGGAAGTGGGTTAGGCTTAAATGTGCTAGTCATATGCTTCATGATGATCTCTTTGTGTTTCAATTATTTACTTTTATGTGAGCATCATTGAAATCATCATGCCTAGCTAAAAAAGCATTAAAGAAAAACGCTTGTTGGGAGACAACCCAATACTTATACCTTTTGTTTTTGTGTGTTCACATGATTAATATACTGTATTAATCATGTTTCATATGTTTTCTTTCAATAATGTGCCAAGTAAAGCCTTTGGGATAGTGTGGATACTTGTTGATTCGATTCTGTGCAAAAACAGAAAATTTTGTGTCCAGTGCTGGAATTTCTATTCTGTACTGGAGCGTGAGAAAATTCTGAAAGTTTTACCTAGTATTGGGTTACAAATTTTTTACGTTGTCCTAATTTTTCAGAATTTTTGGATGTACATAAGTACGGTTTTTAAATCGCTCACTACACGCTGTTCTGTTTTTGACAGATTCTGTTTTCGGTGCATAGTTTGCTTGTTTTAGTGTTTCCATAGCTTATATTGAGCAATATAAATTTTTGAAATGATAGACTACAGTAGGAATTATGTGAGAACAATTATGAATCTTGTCTTGGCAGTACCTAAGTGGATGATTTATTTTTATCATACTAACCTATCTCACAAGTTCCGTTAAGTTTTGTGTGATTGAAGTTTTCAAGTTTTGGGTGAGATATCGATATGAGGAGAATAAGGAGTGGCAAGACCCTAAGATTGGGGATGCCCAAGTCACCCCAAGTTAATATTCAAGGAAGACTCAAGCATCTAAGCTTGGGGATGCCCCGAAAGGCATCCCCTCTTTCGTCTTCAACATTATCGCTAACCTTACTTGGAGCTATATTTTTATTCATCACATAATATGAGTTTTGCTTGGAGCGTCATTTTCTTTTGTTGAGATTTGCTTGCTGTTATCAATAATCATGTTTTCTATCTTTTATTTAAATAAAATGCCAATGATAGCCTTTACCATGCTCAGTTTGCAAGTTTATGTGTTGCTGTTTGAAAACAGAAAGTTTCCTGAATAGTTAGAACATGATAAAAATCTGAAATTTTTACACAGCAAGCATGCATGAGTTCTCTGTCACTTGGTAATTTTTAAGAATTTTTGGAGTTAGGGAATTATGAATTCTTATTCCCCCTTTACAGACTATTCTGTTTTGGCAGATTGCTGTTATAGTTGCATTGTTTGCATATGATGCTTGTTTAATGTTTCTATTTGTGGATAGGAGTATTAAATATGCAGAGGCATTTAGTATGCAATGTTTAATTATAATTTTAGTGATTTGTTACAGTAGAGAATGTTAAGGTTTTGAGTTGATTTATACTAACTTATCTCACGAGTTCTTGTTGAGTTTTGTGTGGATGAAGTTTTTAAGATTTAGGAGAAGCCATGATATGAGAGGAATTAAGGAGACACAAGAGCTCAAGCTTGGGTATGACCAAGGCACCCCAAGATAACATTCCAAGAAGTCTCAAGCAACTAAGCTTGGGGATGCCCCGGTTGGCATCCCACCTTTCTTCATCAACACCTATCGGTTAGCCTAAGTTTTTACTTGTTCACATGTTATGTGCTATTCTTGGAGTGTCCTTTTATTTTCGTTTTATTTGTTGTTTGAATAAAATTATCAAGATCTGAAATATTAAATGAGAGAGAGTCCTCACATAGCTACCTATTTACTTAACTACTCATTTGGTCTTCACTTATATCTTTTTGGAGTAGTTTGTCATTTACTCTTGTTCTTCACTTATATCCTATGAGTAAATTGTTGAATAAATTGAATATCATAAATTTGAAATTATATGTGCTTCATATGCTTGTATCATGTCTAGTAGTAGTTTCACATTGGGTTTAGAAAGTGAAATCTATTGAAGCTTGACAATCACAATATTGGTCATACAAGCAATTCATGAATGATTAGTATAAGGAAGAGAACTTTCACATATAAATATATTATCTTGGACATCTTTTATGATTGTGAATAGCCATTAATTATTTTCAAACTTGAGCAAATTAGTTGAAGTTGGACAATGAAGACAACGTAATGAGTTATGTTTGGGTATATTTGCATAGAAGTTATATTGTTATGGATCCTCCAACATGTGATGCTTGCTTAGGATCTTTTGCTAGCCAAAAATTCATACTAAGTAGAGATACTACTTGTGCATCCAAAAAACCCTTAAACCCAGTTTCTTCCCATGAGTGTCCACCATATCTACCTATGGATTGAATAAGATCCTTCAAGTAAGTTGTCATCGGAGCAAAAAAGCAATAAAAATTGCTCCTAAAATATGTATGATCTTTTATTGCAAGGGAAAATAAGCGTTGTACGAACTTGTGATGGTAAAGAAATAAAAGCAACGGACTGCATAATAAAGGTTGCTATCACAAGGGGCAATATAACATGACGTTCCTTTGCATTAAGGGCTTGACATCCAAAAATAAAAAGCGCATGACAACCTCTGCTTCCCTCTGCGAAGGGCCTATCTTTTACTTTATGTATTTACTTTTATGCAAGAGTCAATAGTATTACTTCTCATTTCAACCTTAATTATTCTCTAGTTGGCAAGCATCATGTAGTGGGGAAAGATCCTGGCACATATGGCCATTCAAATATATTTGATCATGAATTATTATTGTTGACAATTATCTCTATGTTAAATAAGTTGGGAGGCGAAACATTAAGCCCCTATCTTTCCCTGTGTTCGATGGATGCCATTTGTTCTAAAATATGCTTTGAGTACTAGCAATCATAGAAGACTATATGATAATTGAGTATGTGGAGCTCTTACTTAGACTTTGTTGAGAATAAGTTGAATTGTAATTGTTTGGTGACTAAGAACATAGGTTGTTAAGTTTCAAGAGAATGCATTGTTTGAACCATAACATGTGAATTGATTGCTACTTTATCATGTTGAGTTTTATGAGAAAAAGTTTCTGTTATGATGCTAGAAAAAGTGATTGAAATTAGCATATCAAACTTATGCACTATGCTAGCATTCACACTTCATAAATTATTTCTTTTATCATTTACCTACTCGAGGACGAGCAGGAATTAAGCTAGGGGATGATGATACATCTCCGACGTATCTATAATTTATGAAGTATTCATGCCATGTTTATAACAATTCTATATGGTTTTGGTATGATTTGATTAGAACTAACCCGGACTGACGCTGTTTTTAGCAGAACTACCGTGGTGTTGTTTTTTGTGCAGAAATAAAAGTTCTCCAAATGCAGCGAAACTTTTTGACGATTTTTTTGGAACAACAGAGAACCAGGAAGCTTCGTGGGAGGACCAGAAGAGCCACGAGGTGCCCACAAGGCACCAGGGCGTGCCAGGGGGGAGGGGTATGGCGCCGTGGTGCCTCGTGGGCCCATCTTAGCCCATCTTCGCGTGATTCCAATGCCAAAAAATCCTATAAATAGAGAAACCCCCAGAAATAACCCTAGAACTTGGACTCCGCTGCCGCAAGCCTCTGTACCTTAGAAATACCATCTGGAGCCCCGTTTCGGCACCCTGTCGGAGTGGAAATCATCACCGGAGGCCATCTTCATCATCCCGGCGGTCTCCATGACGAGGAGGGAGTAGTTCACCCTCGAGGCTAGGGGTATGTACAAGTAGCTATGTGTTTGATCTCTCTCTCGTGTTCTTGATTTGGCACGATCTTGATGTACCGCGAGCTTTGTTAATATAGTTGGATCATATGGTGTTTCTCCCTCTCTATCTTGTTGTGATGAATTGAGTTTTTACCTTCGAGGTTTCACTATTATCGGATTGAATATTTTTATGGATTTGAGAACACTTGATGTATGTCTTGCATATGAATACCCGTGGTGACAATGGGGTATTATATTGATTCACTTGATGTATGTTTTGGCACTCAACTCGCGGATTCCCGAGGTGACATTGGGGTAATCTATGCATAGGGGTTGATGCACGTTTTCATTATCTTTTCTCCGATAGAAACTTTGGGGTGCTCCTTGAAGTTCTTTGTGTGGATTGAATATTATGATTATGAAGTTGTTTGATGCATATCGTATAATCAACTCACGGATACTTGTGGTGACATTGGAGTATCTAGGTGACATTAGAGTTGGTTGATGTGTATCATATGGTGTTATTTTAGTACGAACTCTAGGGCTGTTTGTGACACTTATAGGAATAGCTCAATAGATTGATCGAAAAGGATAACTTTGAGGTGGTTTCGTACCCTACAAACAATTTCTATCTTATGTTGTCCGCTAATAGGAACTTGGGAGTGATTCTTTATCGCACGTTGAGGGATGGTTATATGATTCAATTATGTTAGCATTGTTGAGAGATTGCACTAGCGAAAGTATGAACCCTTGGCCTTGTTTCTAAGCATTACAATACCGTTTATGCTCACTTTTGTTACTTGCTACCTTGCTGTTTTTTATTGTTCGCACTACAAAAACCTATATCTACTATCCATACTACACTTGTATCACCGTCTCTTCGCCGAACTAGTGCACCTATACAATTTACCATTGTATTGGGTGTGTTGGGGACACAAGAGACTCTTTGTTATTTGATTGCAGGGTTGTTTGAGAGAGACCATCTTCATCCTACGCCTCCCACGGATTGATAAACCTTAGGTCATCCACTTGAGGGAAAATTGCCGCTGTCCTACAAAACTCTGCGCTTGGAGGCCCAACACGAGTCTACAAGAATAAAGTTGCGTAGTAGACATCACCTATTTTCAGGGAAGGTCATGCCGAATTGTTGTATGACTTTGATGCATGCATGGTTATAATTCTTTTGCTTATACCGCGCAGGCGATGAAGATCAGTGGAAGGATCGTGGATACATACTTGCAATCCGCGGTGGCTACCATGTTTCAAAATAAGCGCACCGAGATAAATGTCTGTGTTGAAGATGCAAAGAAGGAGTCTGGATCGACCCATTTTCGTCTTGTCATTTGAAGGTGCACTTGCTCATGCATGGTTTCATGGATGGCTATACTCGGTGGATAAGTGAAGATGATGATGAGGATGTTGATGGGGCAGACAATAAAGACATGGGGCCAGATGCTACTTGTGAGCTGCGTTGGGATTTCCCCCGAAAAGTAAGGGTGAAGCAATATAGTAGTCGATAAGTATTTCCCTCAGTAGAGAACCAACACTACAAAAAATCACTTTTGTGATGATACGTCTTTGTCACAGTAGGTCAAGTTTTCTGTCATGCATGTACATCCGTGATAATTTTATGATAGAACCAAGATAGCCATACCTCTGCTGTCGTAGAAGTGTTCCATGACAATACTGAAATTATCATCATGGAAGTGTCCACTTCCATGACGATAAATGTCGCGTCATGGAAGTGTTTTCGTCAAGGGTGACCGAGACGTGGCATCCACCGTAACGGGTCGCCGTTAAGCTATCGGGTTCCGGTTTGGATCTGATAACCCATTAGCAGCCCTGACCAATGGCGATTTTCCACGTGTAAATTTCTCATTCGCCGGCCGATCCACGTGTTAGCTCGGCGTCGTGACAGATGTCACTCCTCCAATGGACGAGACGGGCCTAAGGAAATGTTACACGTGGCACGGCCCAATAGTGGCCCATTTAGGTTAAAAAGGCCGGCCCATTTGACTTGGTCAAAAGTTAGCAGGCCGGCCCATGGAAAGCCTGTTAACGGCCTGTTCGCATACAACCCATTTACGACCCGGGTACTCACGACCCGTTATGGCCTTTCAAAATTCGGCCCAGTAGTGTCATGTGGGCCGTCCCATATGATTCCAGCCCATTCTCACTTTCGGCCCATTTATGGCCCGTGACGTCTTTTGGCCCATATGAGGCCTTATGTATCTTTGGGCCCATTGACGGCCCGTGGTGATTCTGGCCCATCATGAACAGTAAACTGCTTTGAGCCCATTTAAGGGCCCATGATTCAGTTGGGCCGTTTCCAGCCGGTGTTCACTTTCGACCATCTAAGGGCCCATAAATTTTTGGGCTTATTTCCGGCCCTCGATTACTTACGGTCCGTTACTGGCCTGTTATGCTAATGGGCCAAATTCAGCCCGTGGTTACAATCGGCCCGTTTGTGGTTTGTTAAACCATTGGGCCATTTTTAGCCCGTCATGTTTTCTGGCCCATTAACAACCCATTATACCTGTCGATAGAATTAAGCATGTGATGACTTTCAGCTTGTTAACGGCCCATTATGCTACGGGCCCTTAAACCGACCGTTCCCAAATTGGCCCTTTTACAACCCATATCGCGGTCCGGTTTTAGCCCACGAATAGTACAACCCATGGATCATACGGCGCGTAGGAGGCCCATGGATACTACGGCCCGTAGGAGGCCCATGAATCCTAAAGCCCGTAGGAGTCCCATGGATTCTACGGCCCCGTATTTGGCCCATGGTTATTGCGGCCACTAGCAAACCGAGGAAAAAGAACTGCAGTGACTACAAGCAATAAACATGACTATAAGTAAATAAATAAGCAAGCAACTAACGCTAGGCTATTACGGCGATTACATACATTACATCCACTGGGCATCAAAGTTCGCCACCAATGAAAATAAAGGGAACAACAAAGCAACATATTACAAACACCGGGCGATTAAGTTGGCCACCAGTGCAAGTAAATGCGGCAGCAAAACACGTCCAGAAATGAAACCACTTCAGAAGAGCTCAAGAAACGATATCCTGGGCACCCACCATGCTGGCAAGAAGCTTAGCAAGCTTATTAGCTTTCTCTTGTTTGGCGCTAAACTCCTCCAACTCTTGCTGTTGCACCAGAAAGTGTGCATCTGAATTCTGCTCTGAGGAGCTATCTGTAACCGGCAAGATATGCGCTTCGTCAGATAGCACTGTCTGCTCTGGAGACCTTGTTTTCACTCCAGACTTTTCCATCACCATGTCAAATGGCTGATGCACAGGAAGAGTAGTTGAATGTACTAACATTGTTGCAAATGTAATACGTAATGGAAAAAAAGGATGGCATGATATAATTCACATATATGATGACTGGCTAAACAGGTTGGAATTGCAAAATTCCCATATATGATGCCTGGCTAAACAAGATGGCATTGCATAATTCACATATATGATATAGAAACTAAACAGATGGCATTCACACAAAACATGTCTAAACTAAGCAGATGACATAGATGATGTGTAAAGTAAGCAATGCAAGGCGCCATATGCATGATATGACCAACATCAGCATGCCAAGTGAGAGCAAAGACCTTAGGGGTAAATAGGAGTGGTCTGCTCCCTCTGAATACCCCTCTGAACAGTTATCTTCCTCTTGATTATAATCTGGAATGGGGGGAGGGGGCTGCCATTGTGTCCACCATGGAGCGACGTCTGCATGACATTATATTGCCACGCAAGGCTCTTCTCTTTTGCTCTACATGTTCAGTACCATTGTGTACAATAACTGACATGCATAGGAATAAAACATAGCGAGATTATGTAAGGAATGCATGTAGAAATCCATAGTGATGGTAGCAACCAGTGGATAGACCCAAACCAATGATAGCAGGCAGATAATAGCTTCAGTTAAAAAATACAGGTAATGGCTCCTTTACAGTTTGTTTCCCACCCAAGATGAAACACATAGTAGACACCCGAGATTAAGCAGATAGTAGACAGAGATACAATTTGTTGCTGCCCCGATTTGTAACCCACAACCATTTAAAAACTCAAGTTTGATTGTTAGTTTGGACCTGACTCGGAGTCTAAGAGGTGAACAGGACGATAAAGTAGCAGGTCATATTAAGCGATGCATAACGTAAGCAGACACGGAAGAGTGCAACCTCTCTTGCGGACCCATGTAGTCCTCAAGGTCATCTCCTCAGTTGATGATGGTAATGCAGTGGTGGTGGCTGCCGGCAACGGGGAAGAAGATCTGAGGCAGCGAAAGACGGTCTGGAGGGGGGATCTCTGCTGCGGTGGACGCTTTCGTCGTTGGAGCAGCTCAGCTGGGGCGGACGATGGCGCGGCAGGAGCGGGACAAACCACACAAAGTTTTCTTTGACACCTATCTGTATCAAAAGTATAATTCTGTAAAGGCTCATTTGAATTGGATGATTCTAACAACGCATGGATAGGAAATACACAGGAATAGGATAGGAATGCACGTGCAAAACAGAGCATTTGCTAACACAGGATTTCTGTCAATCTGGGTGTTTGGTTCACATGAATTGGAAGATCACAGAAATGCAAAGAAGCATGATCATATTAAAGTCAAACCACATGAAAATGTACAGTTATAATGCGATTATGCTACTATCACTTAGTCTTGTTCTTCATGAATAGGAATTTGAAAAAGAGGGCCAAGTGGATATTAAAATTCCTACGGTTTTTTTTTGAAAGAGACACTAAAGGAAAAAATCCTACAGTTTTCACTTGCTCCATTCCTTTGAACAAAATGCATGAATAGTAGTACCATAGGAAACTTTCCAATTCCTATGTCTTTCCTCCACTTTTCCTTTCAACTAGTGGCCATTCTAGTAGGCAGGCTTGAACATGCAAAAGTCTACACTCCAAAAATGTTTTTGTACTACTTCTACTACTTTGGACCCAGCCCAATGCCCTACTAGCTCAACTCCCAGGCCCATCTACACATGCACAGCTCCAACGCGCAGAAATAAATAATGATGGCTTTCGAGAGAGTCCATCACGGATAGCTAACTTGCCTAGTACCTCACTACTTGTCATATAGGAGAAACTATTCGTATTTCTCATTACTACGTGTGCTCAGTGGACAATTTAAATTACATGTAGAGTAAAAAAGCGATGCGACAAGTGTACAACCTCTTCGGCGAAGCCATGTCGATCTCAGCATCATTGGGTTGGTCGCTGAGGATGCTGCTGCTGATGTGGCTGTCGGAGGCGGGGAAGAAGATCTTAGGCATCTGGAGATGGAGCCGAGGGTACTGCTCCGCTGTGATGGACGGTTTTGTCGTTGGACCAGCTCCGGTGAGGTGTACGACGGCGAGGCTGAAGCAGGACAAGAGAGACAACTTTAACCTGAAGTGTGATTCTAATAGCATCTCCAATAGATGATGTAAAATACATCACCAAAAAGTGCTAGATTTAAAAGACATCAGCCGCTCGTCTCTGAACTTAACTGTCGAAACTGAATTTAACTGTCGAAACTGAATTTTACTGTCGAAACTGAAATGTACTCTCGAAACTGAATTTTGCTGTCGAAACTTAATTTTTTTGTCGGAACTGAATGCAGTAGTAGCAGAGAAGCAATGCACTAGTCGTTTTGGCCCCTCGAGCATTAGTGGCAGACAAGCAGTGATCTAAATCGGCAGCCGCTCCAGCAGGGAACGTACTACCAGAGAGCAGCTGGGGCAGCTGGTCGTCCAGCAGTAGTAGCGCCCGAAGCATTAGCGCGTGCGAGAGCCGTAGCAGCAGCAGGAGCGCGAGCGAGTGCTGGAGCTGCTGCTCGTGCATCAGCAGTGCGAGCAAGGATAGAGCAGCAGCGCGAGCAAGAGCAAGAGCAGAGCAGCAGCGCGAGTGAGAGCTGGAGCAGCAGCAGCACTGCCAGCGACAACCGGAGCTGCAGCAGCAGCTCCTGCTGATGTGGGCGTCGCCATCGAGGGAGCAACGCCATGGCGGAGAGACGCCATGGAGGAAGTGGCCGGTGACGCCGCCGTCGATGGAGTCGTGCCATGGCGGCTCGGGATCGAGCAGCGGCAGCACCGTGAGATCAAATAAAGAAGAAAATGCAGCGATTAGTGTAGAACCTCTTTGGTGGTGCCGACTAGGCCTCGGCTTCATCTGAGGAATTGGTGATGGTGCTGTGGTTCCGGTGGTGCAGGTGAAGACGGCTCTGTGGGAATGGAGGTGGCGCGATAGACGAGGCGAACGTCGGGGCAGCTCCTTGGAGGTGGAGCACTGTAATGACCCGGTTCCGAAAAGGATCATAGTCTCTGTGCTTAAGTGCCATCCCTGGATCGGTATGCTAGCACACACAGTACTCGATGAAATAACAGAAAATCACATGTATAAAATAACGTAAATACTATTACCTTAATCCATACAGCGGAAATAACATCAAGGGTTGTGGAGTCCCATCAACACCAACGGCAAAGTTGAGTGTAGACAACGTAACCGTATCGTATCACTTACTCGTCGTATAATTCCTGCAACATGAGACGTTGCAGCCGTGTAGGTCAGTACGTTGAATGTACTGGCAAGTCACACCATAAGAGATTATGAAGTTCCTACTTATACATGCAATATGGCTGGTGGAAAGCTCTAAGTTTAATTTGCATAAAGCTGATTTTCCCTATCATCAAAAGAATATCAAATTGTTACTACAAAGCTTATTATAATATGATTGAGATGGTTTCTCCACTCAATCTATACCCAAGTTGATTAAACCCATTAAATTAGTTAAATGTGATGAGATCGCTCAAATTCTCAATTCTAGATGCTCAAGTTTGTCCATAACCGGGGACACGGCTAATCAATTAGTTTTACACTCTGCAAAGGTTTGCGCACTTTTCCCCACAAGACCCGATCACCTCCTTTGTAGTCCTCGCACTGCCTGGTGTTTGAGAACCGGAAGATCGAGACATAGCCTTTCAGAAGCATTTCCCCTTAACCCTGGGTAGACTGGTACACCTACATATATAACTACGTCTGCTAGCCTACCCGGAAAAAGGTCACGCAACGTACTGCTAGCATACCCGGAAAAAGGTCACGCAACGTACTCAACTAAGCCAGAGCCCATATTAGCTTGTGGCTGCGCAGGTAAGCTTCTAGTCATGAAAAAATTGTTGAATCTCTTTGAGCCTGGGTGGCATTCCATAGGGTGATTCTCCGGGTACTCCGGTATCCCCTTGGGCAAGCACTTGTTTCTCCATGTGCCCGGGCTAGTCCACTGGTTACTCCAGGGTGCGCCTACCATTCCACCCAGATGTGTGTTAATGTTGCCACCTTAAGGTTACCCAAAATTATTATATCTCTTGCAACTTGCATGAATCACACATACCAATCCCCGTCTACAAAAGCATAGTAAAAATTCTACAACGTTGGCGACAATGGAGTAAAGGCTCAGACCTACCTCAATGAACTACTGGGTTTATAAAATAGCCAACTTATATATATTCATGCAATCCTACATCAAAAGGACTAATGCATATAGAAAACATAGGTATTAAAGAAGCATGATCAAGATGTAACTTGCCTTGTACTATTGATGAAGATTCTTCGCACTCAAAATCTTGATAGTTCTACTCATCACACTCCGATCAATCTATCGTAAGCAAGCAATTATAACCACACATAAGCAATCACTCAAAGATCAAAGGGAAACCAACTGAAAACTCACGAAACTCCAAAAACAATCAAACAAAGTTTCTGGATAGAAACATATTTTTGACAGAAGAAAAATATTATAAAACTTTAGTTTAACAGAAAATCACATGTATAAAATAACGTAAATACTATTACCTTAATCCATACAGCGGAAATAACATCAAGGGTTGTGGAGTCCCATCAACACCAACAGCAAAGTTGAGTGTAGACAACGTAACCCTATCGTATCACTTACTCGTCGTATAATTCCTGCAACAAGATACGTTGCAGCCGTGTAGGTCAGTACGTTGAATGTACTGGCAAGTCACACCATAAGAGATTATGAAGGTCCTACTTATACATGCAATATGGCTGGTGGAAAGCTCTAAGTTTAATTTGCATAAAGCTGATTTTTCCCTATCATCAAAAGAATATCAAATTGTTACTACAAAGCTTATTATAATATGATTGAGATGGTTTCTCCACTCAATCTATACCCAAGTTGATTAAACCCATTAAATTAGTTAAATGTGATGAGATCGCTCAAATTCTCAATTCTAGATGCTCAAGTTTGTCCATAACCGGGGACACGGCTAATCAATTAGTTTTACACTCTGCAAAGGTTTGCGCACTTTTCCCCACAAGACCCGATCACCTCCTTTGTAGTCCTCGCACTGCCTGGTGTTTGAGAACCGGAAGATCAAGACATAGCCTTTCAGAAGCATTTCCCCTTAACCCTGGGTAGACTGGTACACCTACATATATAACTACGTCTGCTAGCCTACCCGGAAAAAGGTCACGCAATGTACTGCTAGCATACCCGGAAAAAGGTCATGCAACCTACTCAACTAAGCCAGAGCCCATATTAGCTTGTGGCTGCGCATGTAAGCTTCTAGTCATGAAAAAATTGTTGAATCTCTTTGAGCCTGGGTGGCATTCCATAGGGTGATTCTCCGGGTACTCCGGTATCCCCTTGGGCAAGCACTGGTTTCTCCAGGTGCCCGGGCTAGTCCACTGGTTACTCCAGGGTGCGCCTACCACTCCACCCAGATGTGTGTTAATGTTGCCACCTTAAGGTTACCCAAAATTATTATATCTCTTGCAACTTGCATGAATCACACATACCAATCCCCGTCTACAAAAGCATAGTAAAATTCTACAACGTTGGCGACAATGGAGTAAAGGCTCAGACCTACCTCAATGAACTACTGGGTTTATAAAATAGCCAACTTATATATATTCATGCAATCCTACATCAAAAGGACTAATGCATATAGAAAACATAGGTATTAAAGAAGCATGATCAAGATGTAACTTGCCTTGTACTATTTGATGAAGATTCTTCGCACTCAAAATCTTGATAGTTCTACTCATCACACTCCGATCAATCTATCGTAAGCAAGCAATTATAACCACACATAAGCAATCACTCAAAGATCAAAGGGAAACCAACTGAAAACTCACGAAACTCCAAAAACAATCAAACGAAGTTTCTGGACAGAAACATATTTTTGACAGAAGAAAAATATTATAAAACTTTAGTTTAACAGAAACTATTTGCTATTAATTTTAATTAGCAAAAAGAATCAACTAAAAAGGTTTTATAATGCAAAAGGTATGGCCTACTTAAGATAGAACTCAAATCTGATCAGATTATATATTTTTTATAAAAACAAAATTATATTTATTTGTCCTCTGGATATATATAACATATAGAAATTATTAGCAAAAATAATTAATTAAAAACCTATTTTTAAAAAAAAGTTATTAGCAATCTAGGGTTTAAAGCAAATTTGGACAAATTCAAATTTAAAAAAGTTCAAAAATATTTTTAGTTTGGTTTTCTGGATAGATGATATTTTTGTGAAACCGTAGGAAAAGGAATCGCTGAATTTGGATCTATAGATCTAAACTTATAGCAAAAACAAAATCGAAACAAATTCTGAAATTGAATTTTATCTGAAAACAATAGGTAGCGGCCAGGGGACACGTGGCAAGCTTCGGTTGGATGCGGGCTGTGTGCTGAGTGCTACGCGGTGGATGGCTGATGCTTAAGCACTTCGGTGGCGGCGGCGGCTAATCGAGAAAACTGGGCGGCTCGGTTTAATTAAACCTGACAAAACCGGAAATAAAACCCGTACCGTTTCAAAAAAAAAAAACTAATCTAATCTGGAGCGTTAAAGGAAGAACAAACGGTGCCGGAGAAGAGCCGGGGCTTACCGCAGCGGTCGGTGCCGGAGAAGATGGCCGCGGGTGACTCGGGCGTCGAGGGGGGCGGCGTCCCTGGGGTCTTCGGCGTCGGGGAAGAGCAGGACGGGATCCACCTCCGCACGGCGGTCACGCCGGTGACCACAGAAGTGTCGGGGACGGCCTATGGCCATGGCTGTGTACGGCTGAAGCTCGGGTGGCGCCGGCAAGATCCGTTTGGCATCGGGGAGGTTACTCCAATGCGTGTCTGTGCGAGGAGAAGGGTCAGGGAGCTGCGGATTTGAGAGAGAGGAAATAAGAAGTTGACGGAGGAGCTTAGATGGGCTTACGGTCACCGGAATCAACCGGAAAAGCGAGTCCGGCCGGCGGAGCTTCGAGAGCTCGTACAGCTCAAATTCGAGGGTGGTTTGGAGAGACGAGAGGTAAAATCGAACAAGGGAAGAGCTGTGGTATTTATAGGGCATAGACTTGGGCAAGGGGGCGCCCTAGAGATAGAGATTGAGGCGAGTTCGAACGCGGGCGGCGTCGGCGTGTGCACGCGGGACTCCGGGCGGCTTGGGGAAGAAGAAGGTGGGCGGGGCCCGCCTGTCGGTGTCCGCGGGAGAGAGAGGGAGGAGATCGGGTGGCCGACCCGGAGGGTTTTCGCTCGCGCGTGCGTACGTGGGCCGAAAGTGAGCACTGGGCTGGCTGTTTGCGCTCGGCCTGAGCACCACTTAAAACAGAAACTTTTTTTTAACAGAGAAAGAAAAGTCAGAAAATAAAAATAAAGATAAATTTTGTCTAGACAATATATATATATCAAAATTCTTAGAACAAAACAAAGAAAAACATGAACTATTTTTCAGAGGCAAATGAATTACTCAAAAAATAATAATTTTTTTTTGTAATAACTTCAAATTGGATTTGAATTTGATTTTCAAATCTTTTGCAAATAGTTTTCTGTTTTCTTTCTCCAAATACTTTTCACATCTTCTATGAATTTTGAAGGTTCATATTTCCTTCACTCATATATTTTAATTCAGAGAATTGAGATGATTTGAAATTCCAACATAAGCGAGAAAAACTCCAAATAAGTTTTGAAAGCGGTACTCATCACTCCCCACTCTATTTCATAAATTTTGAGGAAGTCATGTTATCTTCTCTCTTGAAAATCCTTGAGTGGCATAAAGCTTCTGAGTTTGAATTATTTTCAAATGGAATTCAAATCTTTTCAAAACCCCTTTTATTTCAAATGGAAGAAGTCCTGTTATCTTCACTCCAGGGTTTGTTTTGAATTTAAATTTTAAATTCCATGGGAAGAAGCAAAAAAGGAAAGTTTGGGAAAGTCCTTTTATTCCCTCTCATTTAACTTTCAGAAAGTTTCAAATTCCACTCAATTTCACACAACAAATCACACAAGCAATCATTATTACTTAATTAATATAAAATTCCAAAATTTAGAATTTTGGGATGTTACAAACCTACCACGCTTAAAATGAATCTCGCCCTCGAGATTCGAAGAGGCTAGAAGGAAAAAGGTTAGGGTTTGGGGTCTTCTTGAAAAATCCAATGATCGCCATAGAGGTCTAGGGTGCTACCACCCTTAGAATCAGAGTCAAGGGTCCATCCAAAAAGTCATGTACTTCATGCTTCATGTTTGACACCATTGGTCTTCTCACACATCTTGAATAACGCCGTCATTGATGCTTTCGGGTATGTGCATAATGTTTCCTCGAGATCTTGAGTCCTTTTTCCAAAAGAATGTTGTTCTATATATTGTTTCTTCTTGGCTGACAGGTCTGGCGCCAATACTAATCAACTATCGATATTCTCATGGTGGTCATCAAATAATTTGACTGGGGTCCCTGCAGAAAACGGGTCTGGGTTTCATCCTCACCGTATAACCTAAGGTTGGCAACTGCTGCCTTGTACAAGGGTGAAACGTCATACCATTCTAAGGTTTAGGCTTCACATCGTCGTCTCTCTACTATAGGTAAGTCACTCAAGATTTACCATTCCACATAGCAAAGGCGAATAATAAGAGTAAGTCGGCATGGTGATCAATCCATTCTGCACCCAAATCATTACCTTGTATATGGTTTAGCAAATCTCGCATTCTAACACTCGGTCATCCTCACAAGCATTGCAGAATTTCTCTTGTCGATGGACTAAGTTCGGATAAATCCATTGATTCTGCAAGCCAAACAAATCTATTGTTTCTTCACAACTCTCGGGTTTCGCGTAAATTTCTATAAGATCGTCTGTTGATAAAGTCGTAGCTTCTTCTAGGGTTCTTCCTTTAGCAAGAGTGTGCTTGCTTCTTGTCAGGTCCTGGGGCCTGTGGGTTATGGCCCACCTCACCACTTGTAAAGCTTGAACTCATCATTGGGTTGTAACTGATCATTATTCCAACATCCAGCTACCTTAGAATTCTTAAATCCATCCACTTGTACTGTATCCCTTCCTTCTCTTGGTGCAAAACTAAGATGTAATTAACCAGACTCATCATTGACTTGTCCATTCCAAGGTCTGACGTGACTAACAACTAGCTCTTTTATTCGGGTAATGGTGCTTGTCGGCCCAGTGGGAACCGGGGTACCACGGCCCGTCTGCCTCTGGCCCGGAGGAAGACGCTTGGGCCGGTCCATGAGGGTGGCCTTGCCTCAGCCGCTCCGGAGGAAGCCGCCTCACGAGGGGCAAGCCTCGCGAGGCCCCTCGCCGCCAGGCCAGACCCTGCCGAGGCCGCCAAGCGCCAGGTTGCCTCGCGAGGCCTCCTCACGAAGCAGATCGTATGGCGCCAGCCGCAGGGCTCCGCGCCCGGCACGTGGGTGACGACCCGCTGTCAGGATAAGGACAGCGGGGCGTGACCAAGCCCAGCTTCCATTCTGGTGATAAGGGAGCAGTGGCATCTGCCTCCCCCAAAGCAAGTCCCAAAGGTTTTCCTCTTGGGTGATAGAAGATCAGGACGGATCAGCGCGCCAGGGCGGATGTCATCGCCAAGCCCACCGAGACATCACGAGGAGCTACTTTATCAGGCGGAGACCGCCTTTAGTCAGGACAAGCCTGTGCTCCTGTCCCCCTTTGAATTGCCGCCCTGTGGCTACCCTTTCCCGCTCATATTTTTGGGGAAGAGGACCAAGGCACTACAAAAGGGACAGGGCCGCTTCCATGTAAGGGGATCGACTCATTCTCCCCCACACCTCATGGACTTCGAGCCACAAGCTCTCCATCATAGAGCAATCCTACATAGGCAGGAGTAGGGTATTACACCGCACGGTGGCCCGAACCTGGGTAGCTCGCGCGTCCCCTTCGTGTCCGGTGAGAGCCAGTGAGCCCGTCGTGAGTCCGCTGTAGCTACCGTCGTGTCGTAGGTTGCCAAGCAAAGTCCCCCAGAGTTCGAATCCTAAGTTCTTGGAGAAGTTTCTTGGACGCAGATCCTAGACTCTGACATTTGGCGCGCCAGGTAGGGGGACTTGCCGTCTTCGCGCCTTCGACCTCGACGTCAGCATCGACATGGACGACGCCGCCGCTCACCAGGAACGCGCTGCGCGCCGAGCCGCCGCCAAGGTCCGGGCTCCCGCCGCCCGTGGTGCCCCTAGGCGATGCCCTCGCGCCGCCACTGAGCCTGTCGGGGAGCGGGTGGCCTCCTCCGCCCACCCTTCGGTGAACGAGCAGGCGCATGAGCTACCTCGCTACCGTCCCATTGAGGACGGCTACGACGCCTGGCTCGGACGCATCACTGAGCTTGTCGACGCCGCGCGTGATGGCCAGGCGCCCTCCCGCTCCCTGCCTGCCCCGCCGTCCCGCAAGACTAGGCTGGGCGCGACGCGCCTCCTCCTACTCCTCCGGACCATGATGTGGCCGAGCGCCGCCCCACCGCGCGCGCCCCGGAACCGTCCCGCGGCTCGCTCGCGCCGGAAGGTGACGGCGACAGCTGCCAGATCGTCCACCGCGCGCCCCCGGACGCGCGCGTGGCCCTCGAGAAGGCGCGCAACCGCTAGGACCGCGTCCTCCATGACGTCGCCATGGCAGGGCGCCAGAACCGCGCAACCCTCGACGGTGGAGCCGTCACCAACGGGGGCTACCTGGACCTCGCCCCCAAGCTTCGTCGTGTGGTGTGGCCCGACAAGTTCAAGCTAGAGCTCCCTCAACACTACGACGGCAGCGCCAACCCCACGGAGTTCCTCCTGCTCTACACCATCAGCATCTAGGCCGCGAGGGGGGACGACGGGGTCATGGCGAACTGGTTTCCCATGGCCCTCAAGGACGCTGCGCGCTCATGGCTCATGAACCTCCCCGAGGCGTCCATCTCTTCGTGGGAGGACCTGTGTAAGCAGTTCGTCGCCAACTTCAAGGGCACGAGTGTCCGTTCCCTCACGCTCAACGACCTGCGGAACGTGTGCCAGCGCCTTGGTGAGCCCCTTCGCAAGTTCATCCAGCGCTTCAGCCAAGTGCGCCACAAGATCCCAAAGGCCTCCGACACCGCGATTGTCTCCGCCTTCACCAATGGCGTCACAGACGTGAAGATGCGCGAGAAGCTCTCGGTCAAGGACGAGCTTGACTCCACGACAGAGTTGTTCGTCCTCGCCGACCGTTGCACCAAGGCCGAGGAGGGACTCCTCTTCCTCCACAACGACATCGACGCTGAGCCTGACACGGCGAAACCCAAGGGCAAGGAAACCAAGCGTAAGGGCCTTGCCGTGCTTGCGGCGGAGCCGGACTACAAGCGCGGCCGCGACTGTGGCAAGGCCAAGAAGGACGACCGTCCTTTCTGCGCCTACCACAACATGAACTCCCATAGCACAGGGGACTGCACGAGCTCAAGCTGCTTCGCGAGGGCCGCACCGAGCGCCGCGGCAGCCGCAAGGAGCGCGGCAAGGGCCACGGCAGCGGCAGCGGAGGTGGCCACTGGGGCGACAACCACAACAACGGCGCCAGTGACAACAACCGTCAGGGCTGGTAGAACCAGCCGCGGCAGGCTGACCCTCAGGCCAACGCCGCCCCAATACGCGCCAACGACTCCCCTCCCGCTGAGAACGCTGGGGGCTACCAAGAGCCCCGCAGGGTGGCCTGCATCCTCAGCGGGGCCCAGGCTCCTCCATCCAACCGCTACTTCAAGCAGTTCTCTCGGGAGGTGAACGCGGCCCTCCCTGCGCTCGAGTCCGCCAGCCGCCTCAAGTGGTCTGAGCTCCCCATTGCCTTCGACGCCAGCGACCACCCCAAGTCCACGAGGGCCGTGGGCGCCGCCCCCCTGCTGTGCACCCCCACCATCAGCAAGGTCACGGTTACCAAGACCCTCATCGACGGAGGCGCCGGCCTC
Source organism: Elymus sibiricus (assembly GCA_039707655.1). NCBI lineage: Eukaryota > Viridiplantae > Streptophyta > Magnoliopsida > Poales > Poaceae > Elymus > Elymus sibiricus. The sequence continues at coordinate 113,566,514 of CM077670.1, forward strand.
AACATGATCTCCATCGAGACCTTCGAGACGCTCCAAGTGCCCTATGAGAGCCTGATGCCCACCAGGCCCTTCTCGGGCATCACCGATGGCTCCACTGTCCCCCTGGGTCAGGTGCGCCTTCCCGTCACCTTCGGCACCCGCAAGAACTACCGTACAGAGTTCATCGTCTTTGATGTGGCTCACATCGGCCTGCCCTACAATGCCATCTTGGGCTACCCGGCGCTCACCAAGTTCATGGCCGCGACATACCACGCCTACGGCCTCGTCAAAATGCCCGGCTGCAGCGGTACCCTCACCGTTCGCTGCGACGAGAAGGATGCGTTGCAAACCCTCGAGCACGCCTACAAGACTGCCTCCGTCGCGTACCCGGCCGATGAGGACGTGTCTGGGACGGCTGAGGAGACGCCCGTGAAGAAGAAGCCCCTGCTCTCTCAGGAGCGGGTCGAGTCCAAGAAGGTGTCGCTGGATGGGGGCGAAGTAGGCCCCTCCCTCGCCGCCAACGGCAGGCCCTCCCCCAAATAGGAAGGCGCGCTCGTCACCTCCCTCCGGGCGTGCCCTGATGCATTGGCTTGGACAGCATCAGGCGCGCCCAGCCTACTGAGGGAGGTGATCGAGCACCACTTAGCAGCGTGCCGGAGCGCGCGGCCCATCAAGCAGAAGGAACGGCATTAGGCGCCCGAGAAGCAGGAAGTCAACAAGCCCCAGGATGCTGGAATCGCACGAGAAGCCCCCCACCCCAAGTGGATTGCCAGCCTCACCCCCGTTGCTAGGCCACGCGATAGCGTGCGCATGTGCGTCGACTTCATCGCCCTCAACTAGGCTTGCCCCGCAGGCCCCTTCCCTCCTCCCCGCATCGCCGCGGGCTCGCCCTGGCTCACGCGTATGCTGTTCAGCCTGGAGGGTGCCGCGGCCACCTTCGCGAGGCTGATGCGCATGAGCCTGGAGTCCCACATCGCAAGGAATACGGAGGTGGTTAACACTCGCCCACCGGCCCACCGCGGACCCACTCGTGACGGAGGCTGGTGTTCCGGTACCAAACACATGGAATGCCCGCCATCACCGTAAGTTCTATCCGTGCCCCACGGATACGAGCGACATGGAGTTGTACACACTCCGGGACTCTCTCTACCCACGCTGCCTCCGGCACGTGAGAGCTCCCTCCCACTCTCGTGGAAGCCCCATGCTCAGCGCTGGCAGATGCCCCATGCTCCGCGCTGGCAGCCTACTTACCTGAGGGGCCCTCGGCCGTCACATCCTCAAGCTGACCCGTGTCGAACACGGCAGCATGTATCTTTCTGTTACGTAATGAACTTGCTTCATGCATCAGTAAAGCTTATTTCCTTCAAAACCCTATGTGCTTGCAGCTGCAGGGCGCGCGCTCGTGGTCTTGCCTGTGCCTGTCACGCGAGCGGGGGCTGGGCACGGTTTCTGTGCTCGGGTCAGTCCCAGCAGCGCTGAAAAACCCAAGCGACTGAGCTCTGGATCGCGGGCCTGCTCCCGTGTACGTCACCTCACCAGGTCCTTGGTGTTCTTGTCTCCTCGCATAACACCCACAGGCGACCTCACGAGCGCGCCCTGCTGCACTAATTGCGAAAACTTGGCAGTTTCCCTGATGCAGGATACCAAAGGCCTCAGGAGCCCCCCCTCGGGAGGCCTCACGGCGGGTCCTACGGGCGGAGGGCCTCACGAGGGACTGCGCCTCGCGAGCCGGGCCACCGCGAAGGACTCGCCCCCAAGCTGCACGCCTCAAAGGAGCTAAGTCTAAAGCACCCCTCGGGTCCTTTCCCTCTCATTTCTCTCTCATGGCATCCTGATTTCCTTGGCACGAGCCGCCTGCACGTCAAGGGGGGGACCCTGAGCATCACGCCTTGGGGGCTCCTACTAGCCCTAAGAGCCCTACACCCTCTGGCCTTGTCGAGCGCATGCTCTGGGCATACCAGCAACGGTGTAGCCCGCCTCGGGGGCTGGGTCCCAGCGACACAGGGCACGAAGGCAATGTTAAAGGGAAATAAGGGCCTCGAGAGGAAAACGATAAACGCATAAATCATTAAGTGCTTGACAACAAAAGTACCATGCAAATGTTTTCATGCCCCCACGGGGCCGCGTCTACCCTATTATAACAACAGGTCAAGGAGAATTTAGGTGTGTGAGGCGCCGCCGTCGCCGCTCCCGCCGTCGTCGCGAGGGGGCTCACCACCGCCGCTGCTGACCTCAGGCTCGAAGGTGTACAGCCCGACGAAGCCGGCCACGCGTTCCCTCACAGCCTCCTCGAGGGGTTCGCGGAGCTCCGCCGGGACAGGGTTCACCACCTGCCCGAAGTCGAAGCGATCGTCGAGGCGGAGGAGGTTGCTGAAGAGTCGCGTCATCGCCTGGGTCAGCAGGTCGCGGCACGCTTCCTCGACGGTGGCATCCGTGTCTAGCAGCTGCTTCTTGAGGTCGTCAACCTCGGCCTGGAGCTCATCCTTCTTGGCCGCGAGGCTCCTCTGCTCATCGAGAGCGGCCAGGGCGGCCGCCAGCTCATGCTCCTTCGCCAGTAGGCGCTCCCGTTCTGCCTCCTGCGCGGACGCAGATGCCACGAGCTCGCGTTCCCGGGTCTTGGCATTTGCCTCGCGGGTTGCGACCGCTTCTTGGGACCTAAGGACCTCCTCCTCTCGCTTCGGGAGCTCAGCTTCGCGGGACGCGAGCCGGCCCTCGAGGGCCTCCGCGGCCACCTCCCGCGTCTTGAGCCGGCTCTCACGCGAGGCAGCCTGCTCCTGGAGTGTCTTCTCATAGGCATCCGCCTCCTCCCTCCGCCGCTTGGCCTCCTGGGCATCTTCGAGGGCCTTCGTGAGGGACGCCTGGGCCTCTTTGGCGAGCTGCCTCACGAAGCTGGCTCCACCCCTCCGCCAGCTTCCGCCGCTCCTCCGCGCAGAGCTCTGCCTCCTTCCTGAGCTCACCTTCGAGGGCCTCGAGAGCCGCCTTGACGCAGTTGACGGCCCCGCTCCAGGGCGTGGTACCGCTCTCCCCCAGCACCAGGGCGTGACTCGCCCGGGCCTCCTCATCGCCTGCTGGCGTCGGCGGACGGGAGGGCACGACATCGAACCCCGTCGGCAGCCCCGCGCCGTTGCCCCCGGCAGGGGTCGTGCTCGCCGTCTGGTGTGGGGGGGCCGGGATGGCCGCCTCCGGCGCCGGTGGCGTCGCCCCGCACTCTGGCGCCGCCCTGAACACTTCAGGGTCCGAGCGCCCGGGCTCGGAGATGGCTCCCGTGAGGGCTGCGATGGCCTCCGCCATAGCAGGCGTGGCGCGCTGGGGAGGGGTCGGTGCTTCGCCCCCCTTTCCCTCCATCTCGACACCGGCGACGGGGGCCGCCTCGGGAGGCGCCAGTGCGGTCTCCTCACCACCTCCCGCCGGTCTCGTTGCCGGGGGCGCCGGCGCGGCAGGCGAGGCGGTGTTCAGAGGAGGGGAGGGCCCCTCGACCTCGGCCTTCCTCCTCTTGGTCTTCTCCTCCTCCTCGGCGGCCAGCTCGGAGCTCCTACGCAGGCGAAAGCTCATTAGGGCCGCAGCAGCCGGGAAGCAGGGATCGATAGGAAGGGGCAGAGGAACTTACTCATCCTTGGGGTAAAAGTGCCTCCTCTTCCGCTCCTTGATGGCGCCGCTGCTGCTGCCCCCATCGCGCAGCGCGCCTGGGCGGCCACCCGAGGGCGTGGCGCGAGTCTCGTCGGGGTCGGCGGCCACGGTGGTCCCCTCCTTTCGCTCCTTGCAGGGCTCGTTTATCTTCGCGGCATCGCCTCCTCCCTCCCTCTCCGGCACAGGCCTGGCCGGCACGATGCGAAACGCGTCCCCGTTGTCACTCTCGTCCTTGCCCAACCGAAGCCGACGACGCGTCGGCGGAGACGGAGGGGGTGGCGGAGACGATTCCTCGCTGCTCTCCTTCCCAGAGTCGGAGGCCTCGTGGTCGCCTGAGGAGGACCCCGTCTCCGAAGAATCCTTGAGAAGCTCCTCGGGCTCCTCAAGATCCGTCCGGACCATCCCCCACTGGTCGAACTGGGGCATCGCCGTGACCAGCTTAGCCTTGTTGGACCAGCGATGCACCGGGCGCGCGTCATGGGGCATATCCTCTGCCTCCCCTGGAAATAAGACTTCCCAAGCGTCGGCCACGGCTTCGGCCGAGAGGGACTCCCATGCCAGCCTGATCCGGTCTTCGGCTCTGGTGATGTTCCACACCGGGTGTGAGCGCTTCTGCAGGGGCACGACACGGCGGCGGAGGAATTCCTTGGCAATCATGTCTGCCGTGAGCCCGGCCTCGTGCAGCTCCGCCAGCCTCGCCAGGATCAGCCTCAGGGCTGCGTCGCCAAGCTTCTTGTGCTCCCAGTGGGGGATCTTCTCAGCCGGCTTGGTAGGGATCGCCAGGAGAGGACTGGTCCGCTGGGCATCAACGTAAACCCAGCGCGACCTGAAGTTCTCCACCTTCTTCAAGATCTTCATGTCGATGAAGACCTTGCGCATCTCATCATCGATGCGGAAGGAGGCGCCTCCGGAGCGGCGGTTTCCCAAGGAGAAAACCCGCAGGCTGTAGAAGGTTCGGAAGAGCGCCACAGACGGCATCACTCCCAGGAAGGCATCGCAGAGGTACGTGAAGAGAGCAAGGATGAGGATGGAGTTGGGATGAAGGTGGAGAAGACAAATCGCATAATGCTCAAGGATGGCATAGAGGAAGTCGGAGAAGGGCGGCACCAGCCCAGCGAAGAGCGAGTGGAAGAAGACGGGGATTACCGTGGGGCTGAGGTCGCGCCGTGGGTGTGAGCCCGGCCAGATCTTGTTGGGGAACGTTGCATGGAAAACAAAAAAAATTCTACGCACACGCAAGATCTATCCATGGAGATGCATAGCTACGAGAGGGGGAGTGTGTCTACATACCCTCGTAGACCGTAAGCAGAAGCGTTAGAACAACGCGGTTGATGTCGTCGAACAACTTCACGATCCAACCGACCGAGTACCGAACGTACGGCACCTCCGCGTTCAGCACACGTTCAGCTCGGTGACGTCCTCGACTTCTTGATCCAGCAAGACGGCGAGGTAGTGGATGAGTTCCAGAAGCACGATGGCGTGGTGACGGTGATGGTGATGCTATCTCCGCAGGGCTTCGCCCAAGCACTGCGAAAATATGACCGAGGGACAGAACTGTGGAGGGGGGCGCCGCACACGGCTAAGACAATGTTGTGTCTTGTTTGGGGCGCCCCCTCTCCTCTATTTATATATGTGTAGGGGCTTGGAGTAGAAGGAATAGTGCCACGTGAACAGTACCACGTGAATAGTACCACGTGAAGATTACCACGTGAATAGTACACAAGTGGACTTGGACTCCAAAGTCCAATCCTATTCCTACTAGGACTCTCCTTTTTTCCTTCCCTAGCTGCGTGGGCTTTTGAGGACTTGGTGCGCCTGGCCCAATAAGGCCAGGGCGCCTCCCCTTAGCCCATGCCAGCCCTTGGGACGTGGTGGACCCACTTGTGGACTTCCGGACCCCTCCGGAATCCTCCGGAACCTTCTGGAAGCTTCCCGGTACAATACCGAAAAAACTACACCTTTTTCCGGAACCCAAAATATGACTTCCCATATATAAATCTTTACCTCTCGACCATTCCGAGACTCCTCGTGACGTCCAGGATCTCATTCGGGACTCTGAACAATATTCAGTTACCAATTCACATAACTCATATAACACTATATCGTCAACGAACGTTAAGCGTGTGGACCCTACGGGTTCGGGAATGATGTAGACATGACTGAGACGCCTCTCCGGTCAATAACCAATAGCGGAACCTGGATGCTCATATTGGTTCCTACATATTCCACGAAGATCTTATCGGTCGAACCGCAATGACAACATACGTAATTCCCTTTGTCCGTCGGTATGTTACTTGCCCGAGATTCGATCGTCGGTATCTCCATACCTAGTTCAATCTCGTTACCGGCAAGTCTCTTTACTCGTTCCGTAATACATCATCCCGTAACTAAATCCTTAGTCACTTTGCTTGCAAGCTTCTTATGATGTGCATTACCGAGAGGGCCCAGAGATACCTCTCCGAAACACGGAGTGACAAATCCCAGTCTCGATCCATGCCAACTCAACAGACACCTTCGGAGATACCTGTAGAGCATCTTTATGATCACCCAGTTATGTTGTGACGTTTGATAGCACACAAGGTATTCCTCCGGTATCCGGGAGTTGCATGATCTCATGGTCGAAGGAACATGTATTTGACATTCAAGAAAGCAGTAGCAATAAACAGAACGATCATATGCTAAGCTAACAGATGGGTCTTGTCCATCACATCATTCTCCTAATGATGTGATCCCGTTATCAAATGACAACTCATGTCTATGGTTAGGAAACCTTAACCATCTTTGATCAACGAGCTAGTCTAGTAGAGGCTCACTAGGGACACGGTATTTGTTTATGTATTTACACATGTATTTAAGTTTCCGGTCAATACAATTCTAGCATGAATAATAAACTTTTATCATGAACAAGGAAATATAAAATAATAACAACATTATTATTGCCTCTAGGGCATATTTCTATCAGTCTCCCACTTGCACTAGAGTCAATAATCTAGTTCACATCGCCATGTGATTAACACCCAAGAGTTCACTAGAGTCAATAATCTAGTTCACATCACCATGTGATTAACACTCAAAGAGTTCTAAGGTGTGATCATGTTTTGCTCGTGAGAGAGAATTTTAGTCAATGGGTCTGCAATATTCAGACCCCTGTGTGCTTTGCAAATCCTTATGTCATACTGTAGATGCTGCTATCACGCTTTACTTGGAGCTATTCCAAATGACAGCTCCATTATACGTATCCGGTTTGCTACTCAAAGATATCCAGATTGGTGTCAAAGCTTGCATTGACGTAACCCTTTACGACGAACTCTTTATCACCTCCATAATCGAGAAACATTTCCTTAGTCCTTTAGTTACTAAGGATAATTTTGACCGCTGTCCAGTGATCCACTCCTGGATCACTCTTGTACCCCCTTTGCCAGACACGTGGCAAGGCACACATTAGGTGCGGTACACAGCATGGCATACATTATAGAACCTATGGCTGAGGCATAGGGAATGACTTTCATTCTCTCTCTATCTTTTGCCGTGGTCGAGCTTTGAGTCTTACTCAACTTTACACCTTACAATACAGGCAAGAACTCCTTCTTTGACTGATCCATTTTGAACTCCTTCAAAATCTTGTCAAGGTATGTACTCATTGAAAGTCTTATCAAGCGTCTTGATCTATCTCTATAGATCTTGATGCCCAATATATAAGCAGCTTCATCGAGGTCTTTCATTCAAGTATCCTTTTATGCCATCCAGAAATTCTATATCATTTCCAATCAACAATATGTCATCCACAAATAATATTAGAAATGCTACAGAGCTCCCACTCACTTTCTTGTAAATACAGGCTTCACCGTAAGTCTGTACAAAACCATATGCTTTGATTACCTCATCAAAGAGTATATTCCAACTCCGAGATGCTTGCACCAGTCCATAGATGGATTGCTGGAGCTTGCACACTTTGTTAGCACCCTTAGGATCGACAAAACCTTATGGTTGCATCATATACAACTCTTTGAGAAAACCATTAAGGAATGTAGTTTTGACATCCATTTGCCAGATCATAAAATGCGGCAATTGCTAACATGATTCGGACAGACTTAAGCATCGCTACGGGTGAGAAAGTCTCATCGTAGTCAACCCCTTGAACTTGTCGAAAACCTTTCGCGACAAGTCGAGCTTTGTAGATAGTGACATTACCATCAGCATCCGTCTTCCTCTTAAAAATCCATTTATTCTCAATGGCTTGCCGATCATCGGGCAAGTCCACCAAAGTCCATACTTTGTTCTCATACATGGATCCTATCTCAGATTTCATGACCTCAAGCCATTTGTCAGAATCTGGGCTCATCATAGCTTCTTCATAGTTCGTAGGTTCGCCGTTGTCTAACAACATGACTTCCAGAACAGGATTACTGTACCACTCTAGTGCGGAACGTACTCGGGTCGACCTACGAGGTTCAGTAGTAACTTGATCTGAAGTTTCATGATCTTCACCATTATCTTCCTCTCGTATTGGTGTAGGCATCACGGGAACGGTTTTCTCTGATGAGCTACTTTCCAATTCGAGAGAAGGTACAATTACCTCATCAAGTTCTACTTTCCTCCCACTCACTTCTTTCGAGAGAAACTCCTTCTCTAGAAAGGACCCATTCTTGGCAACAAAGACCTTGCCTTCGGATCTGTGGTAGAAGGTGTACCCAATTGTTTCTTTAGGGTATCCTATGAAGACGCACTTCTCCGCTTTGGGTTCGAGCTTATCAGGTTGAAGCTTTTTCACATAAGCATCGCATCTACAAACTTTAAAAAACGGCATCTTAGGTTTCTTGCCAAACCACAGTTCATACGGTGTCGTCTCAATGGATTTAGACGGTGCCCTATTTAACGTGAATGCAGCTGTCTCTAATTCATAACCCCAAAACGATAGTGGCAAATCGGTAAGTGACATCATAGAACGCACCATATCCAATAAAGTACGGTTATGACGTTCAGACACACCATTACGCTGTGGTGTTCCAGGTGGCATGAGTTGTGAAACAATTCCACATTTTCTTAAATGAAGGCCAAACTCATAACTCAAATATTCACCTCCGCGATCGGATCGTAGAAACTTTATTTTCTTGTTACGATGATTCTCTACTTCACTCTGAAATTCTTTGAACTTTTCAAATGTTTTAGACTTGTGTTTCATCAAGTAGATATACCCATACCTACTCAAATCATCTGTGAAGGTTAGAAAATAACGATACCCGCCGCGTGCTTCAACATTCATCGGACCGCATACATCGGTATGTATTATTTCCAACAAATCAGTAGCTCGCTCCATTGTTCCGGAGAACGGAGTTTTAGTCATCTTGCCCATGAGGCATGGTTCGCAAGTATCAAATGATTCATAATCAAGAGATTCCAAAAGTCCATCAGCATGGAGTTTCTTCATGCGCTTTACACCAATATGACCTAAACGGCAGTGCCACAAGTATGTTGCACTATTATTATCAACTTTGCATCTTTTGGCATCAATATTATGAATATGTGTATCACTACGATCGGGATTCAACAAGAATAAACCATTCACAAGGGTGCATGGTCACGAGGGATATTATTCATATAAATAGAATAACCATTATTCTCTGACTTAAATGAATAACCGTCTTGCAATAAACAATATCCAGATATAATGTTTTATGCTCAACGCAAGCACCAAATAACCATTATTTAGGTTTAATACTAATCCCGAAGGTATTACGAGCGTGTCGATATTGATCATATCAATCTTGGAGACACTTCCAACACATATCGTCACCTCGCCCTCAGCTAGTCTCCGTTACTCTGCAACTCCTGCTTCAAGTTACTAATATTAGCAACTGAATCGGTATCAAATACCCAGACGCTGCTACGAGCACTAGTGAGGTACATATCAATAACATGTATATCAAATATACCTTTGTTCACTTTGCCATCCTTCTTATCCGCCAAATACTTGGGGCAGTTCCGCTTCCAGTGACCAGTTCCTTTGCAGTAGAAGCACTCAGTTTCAGGCTTGGGTCCAACTTTGGGTTTCTTCGTGGGAGCGGCAGCTTGCTTGCCGTTCTTCTTGAAGTTCCCCTTCTTTCCCTTGCCCTTTTTCTTGAAACTAGTGGTCTTGTTAACCATCAACACTTGATGCTCCTTCTTGATTTCTACCTCCGCCAATTTCAGCATCGCAAAGAGCTCGGGAATTGTCTTCTCCATCCCTTGCATATTATAGTTCATCACAAAGCCTTTATAGCTTGGTGGCAGTGACTGAAGAACTCTGTCAATAACACTCTGAACCGGAAGATCAATTCCTAGCTGAGTCAAGTGGTTGTGGTACCCAGACATTCTGAGTATGTGTTCACTGACAGAACTGTTCTCCTCCATCTTACAGCTAAAGAACTTGTTGGAGACTTCATATCTCTCAACCCGGGCATTAGCTTGAAATATCAATTTCAGCTCTTGGAACATCTCATATGCTCCGTGGCGTTCAAAATGCTTTTGTAGTCCCGGTTCTAAGCCGTAGAGCATGGCACACTGAACTATCGAGTAGTCATCAGATCGAGCCTGCCAGGCGTTCACAACGTCTGCAGCAGCTCCTGCAGCAGGCCCATCACCTAGCGGTGCATCAAGGACATAATCCTTCTGTGCAGCAATGAGGATAATCCTCAAGTTACGGACCCAGTCCGTGTAATTGCTACCATCATCTTTCAACTAAGCTTTCTCTAGGAACATATCAAAAATAGGGGAGCTACAACGCGAGCTATTGATCTACAACATAATTTGCAAAGACTATCAGGGCTAAGTTCATGATAAATTAAATTCAATTAATCAAATTACTAATGAACTCCCACTTAAATTAACATCCCTCAAGTTAACTAAGTGATACATGATCCAAATCAACTAGCCCATGTCCGATCATCACGTGAGATGGGATAGTCATCAATGGTGAACATCTCCATGTTGATCATAACTACTATATGACTCATGTTCGACCTTTCGGTCTCCAGTGTTTCGAGACCATGTCTGTACATGCTAGGCTCGTTAAGTTTAACCCAAGTATTCTGCTTGTGTAAAACTGGCTTACACCCTTTGTATGTGAACGTAGAATCTATCACACCCGATCATCACGAGGTGCTTCGAAACGACGAACTTTAGCAACGGTGCATACTCGGGGAGAACACTTTTATCTTGGAATTTAGTGAAGGGATCATCTTATAATGCTACCGTCGTTCTAAGCAAAATAAGATGCATAAAGGATAAACATCACATGCAATCAAAATATGTGACATGATATGGCCATCATCATCTTGTGCTTTTGATCTCCATCTCCAAAGCATCGTCATGATCTCCATCGTCACCGGCTCGAAACCTTGATCTCCATCGTTGCATCGTGGTCGTCTCGCCAACTATTGCTTCTACAACTATTGCTAACGCATAGCGATAAAGTAAAGCAATTACATGGCGCTTGCATTTCATACAATAAAGAGACAACCATAAGGCTCCTGCCGGTTGCCGATAAATTACAAAACATGATCATCTCATACAATAACGTATATCACATCATGTCTTGACCATATCACATCACAGCATACCCTGCAAAAACAAGTTAGACATCCTCTACTTTGTTGTTGCAAGTTTTACGTGGCTGCTACGGGCTTCTAGCAAGAACCGTTCTTACCTACGGCACAAAACCACAACGGTGATTTATCAAGTTTGCTGTTTTAACCTTCAACAAGGACCGGCCGCAGTCAAATTTTATTCAACTAAAGTAGGAGAAACAGACACCCGCCAGCCACCTTTATGCAAAACAAGTTGCATGTCTGTCGGTGGAACCGGTCTCATGTACGTGGACATGTAAGGTTGGTCCGGGCCGCTTCATCTTACAATACCACCGAATCAAAATAAGACGTTGGTGGTAAGCAGTATGACGATCACCGCCCACAACTCTTTTTGTTCTACTCGTCCATATCATCTACGCATAGACCTGGCTCATGATGCCACTTTTGGGGAACGTTGCATGGAAAACAAAAATTTTCTACGCACACGCAAGATCTATCCATGGAGATGCATAGCTACGAGAGGGGGAGTGTGTCTACGTACCCTCGTAGACCATAAGAGGAAGCATTAGAACAACGCGGTTGATGTCGTCGAACAACTTCACGATCCAACCGACCGAGTACCGAACGTACGGCACCTCCGCGTTCAGCACACGTTCAGCTCGGTGACGTCCTCGACTTCTTGATCCAGCAAGATGGCGAGGTAGTGGATGAGTTCCGGCAGCACGACGGCGTGGTGACGGTGATGGTGATGCTATCTCCGCAGGGCTTCGCCCAAGCACTGCGAAAATATATGACCGAGGGACGGAAATGTGGAGGGGGGCGCCGCACACGGTAAGACAATGTTGTGTCTTGTTTGGGGCACCCCCTCTCCTCTATTTATATATGTGTAGGGGCATGGAGTAGAAGGAATAGTGCCACGTGAACAGTACCACGTGAAGAGTACCACGTGAATAGTACACACGTGGACTTGGACTCCAAAGTCCAATCCTATTCCTACTAGGACTCTCCCTTTTTCCTTGCCTAGCTGCGTGGGCTTTTGAGGACTTGGTGCGCCTGGCCCAATAAGGCCAGGGCGCCTCTCCTTAGCCCACGCCAGCCCTTGGGACGTGGTGGACCCACTTGTGGACTTCCGGACCCCTCCGGAATCCTCTGGAACCTTCTGGAAGCTTCCCGGTACAATACCGAAAAAACTGCACCTTTTTCCGGAACCCAAAATATGACTTCCCATATATATATATATTTACCTCTCGACCATTCCGATACTCCTCGTGACGTCCAGGATCTCATCCGGGACTCCGAACAATATTCAGTTACCAATTCACATAACTCATATAACACTATATCGTCAACGAACGTTAAGCGTGCGGACCCTACAGGTTCGGGAATGATGTAGACATGACTGAGACGCCTCTCCGGTCAATAACCAATAGCGGAACCTAGATGCTCATATTGGTTCCTACATATTCCACGAAGATCTTATCGGTCGAACCGCAATGACAACATACGTAATTCCCTTTGTCCGTCGGTATGTTACTTGCCCGAGATTCGATCGTCGGTATCTCCATACCTAGTTCAATATCGTTACCGGCAAGTCTCTTTACTCATTCCATAATACATCATCCCGTAACTAACTCCTTAGTCACTTTGCTTGCAAGCTTCTTATGATGTGCATTACCGAGAGGGCCCAGAGATACCTCTCCGAAACACGGAGTGACAAATCCCAGTCTCGATCCATGCCAACTCAACAGACACCTTCGGAGATACCTGTAGAGCATCTTTATGATCATCCAGTTACGTTGTGACGTTTGATAGCACACAAGGTATTCCTCCGGTATCCGGGAGTTGCATGATCTCGTGGTCGGAGGAACATGTATTTGACATTCAAGAAAGCAGTAGCAATAAACAGAACGATCATATGCTAAGCTAACAGATGGGTCTTGTCCATCACATCATTCTCCTAATGATGTGATCCCGTTATCAAATGACAACTCATGTCTATGGTTAGGAAACCTTAACCATCTTTGATCAACGAGCTAGTATAGTAGAGGCTCACTAGGGACACGGTATTTGTTTATGTATTCACACATGTATTTAAATTTCCGGTCAATACAATTCTAGCATGAATAATAAACCTTTATCATGAACAAGGAAATATAAAATAATAACAACTTTATTATTCCCTCTAGGGCATATTTCCATCAGATCTCGGTGGCGCCTCCCTCAAAGTGCGCGGAGGCCAACAGGGGGCGGGCCCTGGCTAGCCCGTTCTCGTTGATGGTGGCCGACAGCAAGGCCGGACCAAGCTCCGCCGTCGGGGAGCTCTTGCTGGAGGAGGCCTCGGCGGTCGTGGGTTTCTTGCCTGGGGCCATGGCGGAGGAGAGATTGGAAGTTGGAGGAGGAGTAACAGAGGAGCTGCTCGCGCGAGATGAAGGGCGGGATGGGGACGAAGAGCAATGACGTGCCTGCGCCCCGCGCGGGCTGGCTTTATCACCAAGACGGTGGTTACCGAGGCGCCGTGGGGAGTAGGGGCGACCCGCCCCGTGAAAGCCGCCACGTGTCACCTCTGGGCCCGGCAGCTCAATAGGCCCCGCGTTGTTTCGTCCCTAACGGGCGGAACGTGCGCGCCGCGGGCCCGGGGGCTACTGTCGGCCTAGTGGGAACCGGGATACCACGGCCCGTCTACCTCTGGCCCGGAGGAAGATGCTTGGGCCAGCCCATGAGGGTGGCATTACCTCAGCCGCTCCGAAGGAAGCCGCCTCGCGAGGCCCCTCGCCGCCAGGCCAGACCCTGCCGAGGCCGCAAAGCGCCAGGTTGCCTCGCGAGGCCTCCTCACGAAGCAGATCGTTCGGCACCAGCCGCGGGGCTCCGCGCCCGGCACGTGGGTGATGACCCACTGTCAGGATAAGGACAGCGGGGTGTGACCAAACCCAGCTTCCATTCTGGTGATAAGGGAGCAGTGGCATCTGCCTCCCCCAAAGCAAGTCCCAAAGGTTTTCCTCTTTGGTGATAGAAGATCATGACGGATTGGTGCGCCAGGGCGGAGGTCATCACCAAGCCCACCGAGACGTCACGAGGAGCTACTTTATCAGGCGGAGACCGCCTTTAGTCAGGATAAGCCTGTGCTCCTATCCCCCTTTGAATTGCCGCCCTGTGGCTACCCTTTCCCGCTCATATTTTCGGGGAAGAGGACCAAGGCACTACAAAAGGGACAGGGCCGCCTCCATGTAAGGGGATCGACTCATTCTCCCCCACACCTCGTGTACTTCGAGCCACAAGCTCTTCAACACAGAGCAATCCAACACAGGCAGGAGTAGGGTATTACACCGCACGATGGCCCGAACCTGGGTAGCTCGCGCATCCTCTTCGTGTCCGGTGAGAGCCAGTGAGCCCGTCGTGAGTCCACCGTAGCTGCCGTCGTGTCGTAGGTTGCCAAGCAAAGTCCCCCAGAGTTCGAATCCTAAGTTCTTGGAGAAGTTTCTTGGACGCAGATCCTAGACTCTGACAGTGCTGGGTTCTACCACCCTTAAAATGAAAAACACTAGTTCCTTCAATATCTTATTCCACGTATCATGATTTCACTCATTGCCTATATAGTAACAACTCATAAAATCTAAATACCAACATTTATGGCATGCTAACTTTTTTGATTCTCAAATTATTACAATCTCCTGCATTCCCATTACATGCCTCAACTCAACAACTCCACCATATAAAAGTGTTAACTCAACTATTTAGCACAAGCCTCCTTCTCATTGGGACTGTTTCTGGCAAAGTGCCTGGCTTCCTTACAGCAGAAACAAATGACGTCCGACAAGTCCAGGGGCTTCTTGGTGATTACATATGCTCCTTGGGTTCTTGGCTCCTCTTCTGGACATTGATCGGCGTAGTGACCTAAGGTCTTGCACTTGAAACACATGATATGATTTAGGTCTTTCTTTGCAGAAATCGGGTAGTTCTGGGGATGTCTTCGGTTTCTCTTCCTGGGTTTTTTCGTACCAATTAGGGCCTCTATTTCCAGTGGGTCATACTTTACTTCTACTGTCGGAAAGTCTCCTAGATACTCTTTTCTTTTCTTCATGCAATACCGTGAAAAATGTCCTTCTCCACATGAATAGCATTCCTTGGAGTAAAGTTTGATTGGGTCTTCTTCGTGTGTGTCTTCAACATCTTCCTTCATCATAGGTTCTTCTAAAATTTCCCTGAGGGCTTCTTTCATTGCTTCCTTCCGCTGCTGGATAGTTCGTTGTACCACGGGGTAAGTGTGACACTGGGCAGGGTAGTGAGTAGTTCCTTCACACAAGAAACAAGTAACCTGCCTAGTTGGGCATTCTTCAGCTGGGTGATTCCCTTCACAATGAGGGCATCCATCCTTGTGTTCTTCGTGGGTGTGTCCTATTTCTCCGCAAATCTTGCATGCACAAGGTTTCTTCATACCATTTCCACAAGGCTTCGGTATCTGGGACACAAGACGAGACCTTAGGAGAGTCAACTTAAATTCTTCCCAAGTGATTGCTCCTTGGCATCCATTGATAGCTTGGTACATCCTCCACCAAGTGGCAGCACCTTTTGCAAAGTACTGAAAAGCATGCTGGACCATATCCTTTCCGGCTATAGTGTTATTTTTCATGTGATCTTCCATGTTCTGAATCCATTGCTCCGTCTCCAATTGAGTCATCGATCCAGAAAATATGAGTTCATCTCCATACACCATCTAGTGGGTCAAAGGGTTTTGGGTAAGGACGAGATAAGATTGGAGAGAGAGAGAGAGAGAGGGAAAGATACCCATACAAACAAATGGCACGACAGCTAAAATATGGAATAACTCCACACATTCATTCAGTTCAATCAATCCTATAGTACCGCTACCCACATAAGTTGGTATGGTTAGATACTCTAATCGCAAAAATGTTTATCTTTATTCGCTCATGGTGGGATACAGCTAAGCTAGCTTCTTCAGGTCTTCATTCATGTCTCCGCTGGGCTTCTTCCGATCGTGCTTGATCTTCTCAAGTTCTTCTGCCTGATCATCTCTGTTGATGCGAAGTCTCTTGTGACGTCCTTGAATCTCCTGGAGTTGAGTTCGTAGCTTCTGGATTTCAACATCCTTGGCATGAGCCACGGTCCTACTGTCCTTCAGTTCCTGACGAATCTTTTGTATTTTGAGATTTTGCT
This sequence comes from Elymus sibiricus, assembly GCA_039707655.1. Lineage (NCBI taxonomy): Eukaryota > Viridiplantae > Streptophyta > Magnoliopsida > Poales > Poaceae > Elymus > Elymus sibiricus. Next base: position 113,582,857 of record CM077670.1, read on the forward strand.
CCTCCAGCTTGGCCACTTTCAGCTTCCGGGTCCTGAGTTCATCACGAAGTGATTCCTTGTCAAATAAGGCTTCCAGAAGGTCCATCTGAAGATTCTTGATGTAATACTCCAGATCTTGGTGATACACCAGCAGAGGCGAAAACTTCATCTTTTGCTCGTTCGTCAAGGCGATAGGTGCTCCATCAGCCTTCTGCCATCCAATCCTTCCAAAGAAATGCTTGCTTAACTTAGCGTGGTGACGATACCACAAGCGGGTGATAGCATCATGGATAGCAGTGTTTATGCCCATGTCTCTGCCATGAGCTATCATTCGGTAGTTGATATCTCCTGTCTTGGGGTTTTCTTGATGACCAAAAACTTGAGTCTTGATGCTCCATGTTCCGGTCTTCCTCTGACACACCTTGATCTCGGGTATCGGTAGCTTCAACAGTCGGACAAGTTCCATAAGGGCTGGACCATAGGGAACGTCTTTGTAGTGTTGTCTTTGGTTCAGGGTGGAGCTCTTCATCTAAAATTTTGAAGCAAGGGGGTTTCAGCAAAGAATTTCAGAAGAGTACAAGAATAGTATAAGTTGATCCTATCAGGGTCTTCCTAAGTCATTTCCTAGGGTCACGTCCTATAGTCAACATGTGCTCTGATACCATCTTGTAACGACCCGGTTCCAAAAAGGATCCAAGTCTCCGTGCTTAAGTACCATCCCTGGATCGGTATGCTAGCACACACAGTACTCGAGGAAATAACAGAAAATCACATGTATAAAATAACGTACATACTATTACCTTAATCCATACAGCGGAAATAACATCAAGGGTTGTGGAGTCCCACCAACACCAACGACAAAGTTGAGTGTAGATAACGTAACCCTATCGTATCACTTACTTGTCGTATAATTCCTGCAACATGAGACGTTGCAGCTGTGTAGGTCAGTACGTTGAATGTACTGGCAAGTCACACCACAAGAGATTATGAAGGTCCTACTTCTACATGCAATATGGCTGGTGGAAAGCTCTAAGTTTAATTTGCATAAAGCTGATTTTTCCCTATCATCAAAAGAATATCAAATTGTTACTACAATGCTTATTATAATATGATTGAGATGGTTTCTCCACTCAATCTATACCCAAGTTGATTAACCATTAAATAAGTTAAATGTGATGAGATCACTCAAATTCTCAATTCTAGATGCTCAAGTTTGTCCATAACCGGGGACACGACTAATCGATTAGTTTTACACTCTGCAGAGGTTTGCGCACTTTTCCCCACAAGACTCGATCACCTCCTTTGTAGTCCTCGCACTGCCTTGTGTTTGACAACCGAAAGATCGAGACATAGTCTTTCAGAAGCATTTCCCCTTAACCCTGGGTAGACCGGTACACCTACATATATAAATACTTCTGCTAGCCTACCCGGAAAAAGGTCACGCAACGTAGTCAACTAAGCTAGAGCCCATATTAGCTTGTGGCTGCACAGGTAAGCTTCTAGTCATGAAAAAATTGTTGAATCTCTTTGAGCCTAGGTGGCATTCCATAGGGTGATTCTCCGGGTACTCCGGTATCCCCTTGGGCAAGCACTGGTTTCTCCAGGTGCCCGGGCTAGTCCACTGGTTACTCCAGGGTGCGCCTACCACTCCACCCAGATGTGTGTTAATGTTGCCACCTTAAGGTTACCCAAAATTATTATATCTCTTGCAACTTGCATGAATCACACATACCAATCACCCAAAATTATTATTTTTATTAGTCCTCTAGATAGATATAACATATAGAAATTAGTAGAAAAAATAATTAATTAAAAACCTATTTTTAATAAAAGTTATTAGCAATCTAGTGTTTAAAGCAAATTTGGTTAAATTCAAATTTAAAAAAGTTCAAAAATATTTTTAGTTTGGTTTTCTGGATAGATGAGATTTTTGTGAAACCGTAGGAAAAGGAATCGCTGAATTTGGATCTATAGATCTAAACTTATAGAAAAAACAAAATCGAAACAAATTCTGAAATTGAATTTTTTCTGAAAACAATAGGTAGCGGCCAGGGGACACGTGGCAAGCTTCGGTTGGATGCGGGCTGTGTGCTGCAGTGCTACACGGTGGACGGCCGATGCTTAAGGACTTCGGTGGCGGTGGCGGCTAATCGAGAAAACCGGGCGGCTCGGTTTAATTAAAACTGACAAAACCGGAAATAAAACCCGTACCGTTTCGAAAAAAAACCTAATCTATTCTAGAGCGTTAAAGGAAGATCGAACGGAGGGGAAAAGAGCTGGGGCTTACCGCGGCGGTCGGTGCCGGACAAGATGGCCGCGGGCGACTCGGGCGTCGAGGGGGGCGGCGTCCCCGGGGTCTTCGGCGTCGGGGAAGAGCAGGACGGGATCCACCTCCGCACGGCGGTCACTCCGGTGAGCACAGAAGAGTCGGGGACGGCCTATGGCCACGGCTGTGTACGACTGAAGCTCAGGTGGCGCCGGCAAGATCTGTTTGGTGTCGGGGAGGTTACTCCGGTGCGTGTCTGCGCGAGGAGAAGGGTCAGGGAGCTGCGGATTTGAGAGAGAGGAAATAAGAAGTCGGCAAAGGAGCTTAGATGGGCTTACGGTCACCAGAATCAACCGGAGAAGCGAGGGTGGTTTCGAGAGACGAGAGGTAAAATTGAACGAGGGAAGAGCTGCGGTATTTATAGGGCATAGACTTGGGCAAGGGGGCGCCCTGGAGATAGAGATCGAGGCGAGTTCAAACGCGGGCGGCGTCGGCGTGTGCGCGCGGGACTCCGGGCAGCTTGGGGAAGAAGAAGGTGGGCGGGGCCCGCCTGTCAACGTCCGCGGGAGAGAGAGGGAGGAGATCGGGTGGCCGACCCGGAGGGTTTTCGCTTGCGCATGCATACGTGGGCCAAAAGTGAGCTCTGGGCTGGCTGTTTGCGCTCGGCCTGAGCGCCAATTAAAACAGAATTTTTTTTAACAGAGAAATAAAAGTCAGAAAATAAAAAGAAAGATAAATTTTTCCTAGACAATATATATATCAAAATTCTTAGAACAAAACAAAGAAAAACATGAACTATTTTTCAGAGGCAAATAAATTACTCAAAAAAAAAATAATTTTTTGGTAATAACTTCAAATTGGATTTGAATTTGATTTTCAAATCTTTTGCAAATAGTTTTCTGTTTTCTTTCTCCAAATACTTTTCACATCTTCTCTGAATTTTGAAGGGTCATATTTCCTTCACTCATATATTTTTAATTCAGAGAATTGAGATGATTTGAAATTCCAACATAAGCGAGAAAAACTCCAAATAAGTTTTAAAAGCGGTACTCATCACTCCCCACTCTATTTCATAAATTTTGAGGAAGTCCTATTATCTTCTCTCTTGAAAATCCTTGAGTGGCATAAAGCTTCTGAGTTTGAATTATTTTCAAATGGAATTCAAATCTTTTCAAAAGCCCTTTTATTTCAAATGGAAGAAGTCCTGTTATCTTCACTCCAGGGTTTGTTTTGAATTTGAATTTTGAATTCAATGGGAACCAAAAGCAAAAAGGAAAGTTTGGGAAAGTCCTTTTATTCCCTCTCATTTAAATTTCAAAAAGTTTCAAATTCCACTCAATTTCACACAACAAATCACACAAGCAATCATCATTACTTAATTAATATAACGTTCCAAAATTTAAAATTTTGGGATGTTACAAGGATGGGGCGGCTGAACCGGCGGGACGACGAGATCGACGACGGATCCTCATCCGATGCGGTGGATGAGGGAGGTCGAGCTGTTGTGGCGGAAGATGTCATCGGGGAAGAGGCTCCGGCTGGGCGGCGGTCGAGTGGCGAACGGAGGAGCATGGGGTTTCGCGGGTTTTGGCGGCCTCGGTGTACGAATGGGGGGGCGGAGGGGGTGGGAGGGGGGAACCATGGCTAAGGGACGCGCTTGTCTGAAATGTGGGGTAAGTTACGAAAGTACCCCCACCCGTTTGGACCATGGGACGTTGAGGCGGGATTTTCGGCTGAGGGATAGAAGGGGGATTTCGCGTGTCAGGGCGGCGCGACTGATTTCGGAGGAGGGGGGAGTTTTCGCGCGCGTTGAAATTTTGGGATAACAAGGCGCGGGTTGAAGGGGCGGGAGTTTCGTAGCACAAGAGACAAAAAGATAGCTTGAAATTTCGGGATAACAAGGCGCGGCTTGAAATTTCGGGAGAACAAGCTTAACGTGTAAAAAAAACAAAAACAAAAAAAAAATTCGCACCACACAAGAGAGAGTCATGCCCTGTTTTACTATATGAATTACTACAAATGCCATTCAAAAACAACAATGAACAACTTAAAAATTCGGGAGAACAAGCTTACCGTGTACGGTACCATATCAATTCGTACTTCCCTCAACAACAAAAAAAACAATTTGTACCGTCTACCATATGGACTAAAATTGAGGCCAGTTTCCGTATTTGAATGGGATTGTTGTCATATTAGTTATACCATCATCTAAATATTATCTTCATAACACACGACATGAATATAGTACTAAATTCCCATTTAAATATGAACTACATATACCATATGATCTCGAATTCAAATATGTGTATCCATTTTATGTTGAATTCAAATCGTAGTACGTGTATGCTCTAGCTAGATGTTCGGAATCTAAACGATGTTTGATATGTATAATGTGTTTAATACACAACACACACACAACATTTAGATGTTAGCTGCCAAAGCCACCCGTTATCTCCAATTTGAATAGTTTTGTCCATGCATGAATGAAATGTGGTCAAACGATGCCTACCAACGGTATATCAAATTCAAATCAATTTGGCCTTGTTCGATGTGTATATAGTATAGCATGCTCGATTCAAAACCACACCACATATCTCCATTATATCATGCATGCATGGGTTTCAAACATCATGATCTCTTATTCAAATATTTGAATTCAATTTTATATTGATTATGATCTCATTAAGTCTTTTACACCCACACAGTCGTCTTCTCTTTATCGTTGTACCACTAACTTTCTCTCGTGCATGCATGCACACACACTCCCACTCGGCATTATCCATCGCACACACACACACACACAATATCTTTCTTCAGGTCTGTCTACCACGATCTCTCAAGCTAAGTAGATCTCTCCATCGCCCTCTCTTTCCCCCCCACACACACACTGATCGATATACCCCACTAGCTAGCAGGTCTGCCTACCACACACACATGTACACACAGTCCCTTCCCCCTCTCACCATCCATCCCTCACGCCCCAGCTACGAGGCGCGCAAGCCCACACACACACGCGCGCGCGCGAGCGCGCTCTTGCCCCCTCATCTCTTATTATCGATCTCGCACTCGTACATTACCTCTAGTTAACTAGTAGGACTCACCCACCCACCCACACACACACACCTCCCCCTCTTCGTCACTTCGGGCCTTCTTTAATTATCTCTCACATGCATGCGCACCGATCGATATTCCTCTCTGTATATATATAGCTAGGTATTTCCCTGTTTTCCACACAAAGCGATCGATCTATATCTTATCAGGTCTCGCCCTTTTTCCCACGTACACATCGATCAATCTACCTCTCTAGATAGGACTGCCTAGGTACCACACACACATTGTCCATCCATCGTCTCACCGCTCATCATCCATGCCTTTTGCTTCATCTCTCAGACGGGCGCAACCGCGCACGTTCTCGCCCCCTCTCTTAAAATATCGATCTCGTACTTGTACACTCCTTCCGAGTCTCCGTCCAGTTGGCCTCTTGCAACATCTCCCAACACCCCCTCTCCCAGTGCTTGTAGGCTCGTAGAGTTCTTCCCTCCATCTGTCTCTATCGATATATCGCGCAGACGACCCCTCCCCTCCCTTCTCGTATATCACCCGCATGCACATACATATATGTATAATATAGGCCTCTCTTTCAAACAAATTTCATCATTGACATATACTCCATCTATATTTCCCTCGCCCCTCCCCCTCCCACACACAAATTCATGAATCTCCCGTGATTTCTTGCACACACCATCTCTCTCTCTCTCAGACACACAGACTATGTGTACGAAAGAGAAGAGGTGCACGCACGCACTCGTTCCCACATACAAACGTGCGGGTACATGGTGGAGCACATTTGTATAAGAAATGTGCGTGTGTAGAAAGGCTTTAGATGATGTGGCACTAGTACTTCCAGTATGTGCAAAAGCATGTAAGTTAGAATTCCAATGGCACGCTACAAAATGTCTCTCTTTTTTTAGTCAATATATTATGATTAAAATGATGTGGGTGCACCCATGAGGCCACGTGGCACATGGGGGAGCGGTTGTTGCGAGCTTCTTCTGTGGATTGATCATAGTGACGTGCTGCTGGTTCTAGAAGAATGTTGTAGACACAAAAGGGTACACACGTGAACGATTGAATTCAAAGCTGATTATATAGAAAATATATTCGCAAAAAAAGATTATATAGAAAATAGCCAGCAGCGGGCTCCTCGCTTCGCTATGAGAGGTTGGCGGGCATCCGGCTCCACCACGTACGCATCCGAGAACGCGGGCCCACGTACGCCTCCGACAAGCGTAGTAGTACTGCCCACCGCTTCGACTTTTGCAGTGCCGGGTCCATCCCATTGTAAAAAAAAACTACCACGCCTCCTGCGCGGCAAAAACACTTCCCTACCCTTTCTTAATCGGGACTTGTATCGACCAATCTCGTCAAGGAGTAGGTGGTAAACTTAGAGCCTGTCGCCTTCGCGTCGCACCAACACACGGTCGGTCTGGCCCGCCGCTCACCGAAGGGACGCGCATCGACTTGGTACATCACTGACATGTGCGACCGCATGTGAGAAAACCAACAGTCCAAGCTCCCCGCCTACCACAAAAAGCCCGGCCTATTGGGATTTGTAGCAAACCGGTAGTTGCGAACGATCGCGTGGCAGTTTCATGTGCAGGGGAGGGGCGTGGTGTGTTAGTAAAAAGAAATGCCATGGCATTTCTTTTTTTAGTGCTGTTTTTGTCCAATAACTTCCACCGTCGGATGCAGATCTTACAGTTATTGGGGCATTCGCCAGGAATAGTCTTGTGGCGAACTATTGACTAGCCTCTTTTTCACACGCACTGCGTTGACACAAATTTATCATCTCTCTCCCTCCTACCCACGCATACACCTACACTGACGACTCTCTCGGGACTTCTGGCACACACCATCTCTCTATAGGTCGATGTCACACACATACACTTGTACTCTAGGTTTAGTATGTACACAAAGAGGAGAGGTGCACGCATGCACTCGTCCTTTCTCACACTGTCACACACACGCGCGGGTACTCTTTCCGACACACACCATCTCTTTTTTTTTTGCGGGGACACACCATCTCACTCTAGGTCTATGTATACCACACTCTCTCTCTCCCCCCACACACTGGTGGAGTACATGCACGAAGAGAAGATGTGCACGCATGCACTCATTCCCTCGCACACACACGCGGGTACACGGTGGAATGCATTTTTGTACGAAGAGCCACCCCACGTGATAATTTGACGCGTGTAGAGTCGTTCACTTAATGGATGGTCAATTAATACAGCGCATGCAAATTGAGTGGCGTGACCGCGTGAGGGAGGAAGTACTAGTTGAGAATGACATTACTATCATCCACTGCATGCATGCGAGTAGTTAAATCATGGGTTGCTAGTACTACGAGGCAATGTCATCAATTTTTGCCTCGGTTACTGTTGGTGGCCTTTGTATTTAAAAATGGACGGAGTGGAGTACTACGCTCACCTACTAGGGCTCACCCACCGCCTACGCTCGGCTCCCCGCCTTGACCATCTGATTCCGCCATGGATAATCCCTTAGATCCCAGCATCCCGCGGGCTTCCCTCTCCCTGCGGCCCGCAGCACTGCCGCCTTTGAGTGAAACCCACATGTGTTTCAGAGGGGATCCATTGCTCTGGAATCACAGATCGGTGGCGCCGAAGGACATGCCGGGGCTGCGTTTCAGGTGGTGGGCAGCAAGGGCAAATCGGATCGAGGAAGCGTCGCATCGATTGGAGACAAGTTCGAAGGAGCTGCGCCTGGCGAAGCACAAGGCGGAGGCGCATGTCGATCTCAGGGGTGAGATGCTGAGGGATGTCAACATCTGGCAGTGTCGCGTTGATTTCAAGCTGGGGCTAATGGCAGAGATCATATTCACAGAGTCGACTACGGAGAAGAGAACGCGCATGCCTGTGGAATAGCATGAGAAGCTAGTGCAACTGTTCAAATGGGCGGTAGGAGAAGCCAAATCGCTCAACCAGCGGCGGCGGCGGCACTGGGGATGCAGCGTAGGCGAGGTGACCAGCCCTCCTTCCTCGCCAGTGATGGACTGACCTGCTCAATTGCTGCTGCAGTGAACACGCGGCGCCATGGCGGTTTGCAACCAAGACAATCACTCCATCTATGTATTGTATTTCTATGAAAATACTCCATCTATATGTGTTGTATTTCTATGAAAATAGTTGGTTGTTTGGAAAAAGATGGTCATTGATTTATCACGAGTTTTTGAATGATTGGTCGTGAGAACTCATCGGGAACCGTTCCAAAACCATCAAGAAATTTCGAGCTTGTTTCCCGTCACATTCCAAAGTACCATGCTATAATTAATAGCAAACCTGTTCACACCGATCAAACCTAAACGTGTTTCCACTTTGCAGCATATTAGTACTAGGTTATAAAAAGGGAAACTAACTACTCGAATTATACTGCACATTCCTCCCCATAAGCCTTTCTTGTTCGTCGTTCCTTGCGTCTGCCATGGCCGGTAGGAAGAGCTCTGGGCCGAGAAATAACAAGGGAGCGATGACCAAGGCAGCAGAAAAAAGAGAGGGCCCGCCGCACTGCGGAGGCATCGAAAGATCTCTCATGGGCAGGAGAGGGCTCTTAGAAGCGCATTCGTCGTGGAGGCGAACATGCCGAGCGGGCAATGCTGAAGTCGTTAGCCCGTGAAGACATGCCCGCTCAACTCAACACGCAGAAGGAGTTGATTGCCGGCTTGCTGAAGCTGGTGAAGGAGAGCAATGCCTCGATTGATAAGGTGACCGGCAAAATCGTGGAACTTCGGGAGGACAAAGCGAAGCTTTGCCATGAGCTCGACCTGCTGAAGGAGGAGTGTAGGATCAAAAGTATGTCTAGAGGGGGGGGGGGTGATTAGACTACTTGACCAAATAAAACCTAACCTTTTCCCAATTTTAGTTGTGGGCAGATTTTAGCAATAGTACATGTCAAGCATCACCCTACACATGCAATTCTCAATTCTAAGAGTATAGCAGCGGAAAGTAAGCAATTGCATATGTAAGTAAAGGAGGGGATCGGAGATTTCAAACGCAATGAATACACGGTGGTTTTTGGCATGGTTCCGATAGGTGGTGCTATCGTACATCCACGTTGATGGAGGCTTCAACCCACGAAGGGTAACGGCTGCGCGAGTCCACGGAGGGCTCCACCCACGAAGGGTCCACGAAGAAGCAACCTTGCCTATTCCACCATGGCTTACGTCCACGAAGGACTAGCCTCACTCAGGGTAGATCTTCACAAAGTAGGCGATCTCCTTGCCCTTACAAACTCCTTGGTTCAACTCCACAACAAGTTGGAGGCTCCCAAGTGACACCTAACCAATCTAGGAGACACCACTCTCCAAAAGGTAATAGACGGTGTGTTGTTGATGAACTCCTTGCTCTTGTGCTTCAAATGATAGTCTTCCCAGCACTCAAACAACTCCTCACAGATTTGGCTATGGTGGAAGAAGGATTTGAGTGGAAAGCAACTTGGGAAAGGCTAGAGATCAAGGTTCAAATGGTAGGAGTGGAATATCTTGATCTCAACACATGAGTAGGTGGTTCTCTCTCAGAAAATGTATGGTGGAAGTGTAGGCACGTTCTGATGGCTCTCCTTACAGAGAAGGGAGTGGTGGAGGGGTATATATAGCCTCCACACAAAATCCAACCGTTACACACTTTTGACCCAACTCGGTGGCACCGATTCAGAAGACTCGGTGGCACCGAACTGTGTAAAAGATATGAACGTTAGGCATTTCCGTGGGACCGACACAGACAACTCGGATGGACCAAAGTGCAATGGCTTAGGGCAAACCTCATCTCGGTGGCACCGATTGCATCAACTCGGTTGGACCGAAGTGAAGCAATAAGGCAACAGAGAGTTGGCAAGCCATCTCGGTGAGACCGATTTGCATAACTCGGTGAGACCGAAGTAAGTGCAAATGATTACAGAGAGTGGGCAAGGCCATCTCGGCGGGACCGAGATCCATTTCGGTGGATCCGATTTGTTAGGGTTTTGGCAGTGGCTAAGTCTTGGATGAACTCGGTGGGGCCAGATAGGAAATATCGGTGGGGCCGAGTTGGAATGTAGGTTTAGGACATATATGGTTAGAGAGAGTGGTTGAGGGTTTAGGAGTACTGTCACTAAGCACTTGAGCAAAAAGACCATTAAGCAACACCTCATCCCCTTTTAATAGTATTGGCTTTCCTATGGACTCAATGTGATCTTGGATCACTAAACCAAAAAAGGTAGAGTCTTGAGCTTTTGCCAATCCTTGTCCTTCACATTTTGAGGGGTCCACATCTCTAGTCCATGCCATGCCAATCATTGAACATCCTGAAATCTTAATCTTGAATGGACATTAGTTCAATGAGATATATGTTGTTATGAATTACCAAAACCACCAAGGGAGCAAATGTGCTATCAATCTCCCCCTTTTTGGTAATTGATGACAACATATAGATCAAAGCTTCGACAAATGATTAAATGAATGAAATACATCATCGCTTTGAGAAGTATGTGATAAGCAAGAGCTCCCCCTAAATTTGTGCATTATTAAAGATTTGCGTTTGAATGCAAATGCACAATCGATTAGACTCATGGGTCACTCTTCCATGTCACATACATCTTGGTGGAGCGCGCAAAACGATATGAGTGGAAAGTAAGCACGCATCACCAACATAAGTAATTGATCATCACAAGATAATGATAAAGATAAGCATAGATCATCACAATAAGCATAGTATGATCATCACATGAGGCATAGTATCTTACAAGCATAAGCAAATATCAAAGTACTGTAGCAAGCACCCACATAACAAGGTAGCATCAAACAAATTGTAGCAAAAGAACTTGAAGCAAATCAAAAGCAAGGACTCTCTCTCTCTCTCGAAGCCTATGATCTATACATATTCTCCCCCTTTGGCAACAAGTACCAAAAAGTTCAAATAAGTATAGGACTAATCGGCTCGCTAAGCACGGTCCTCCGAACCTCCTGAAGGCGATCTCCTGCTGGCGGCTCCGGTGTGCGTAGACGGTGTGGAGAGGAGAGCATCCGCGAAGGCTTCTGCAGACATTTGCTGGGCTGGTGGAGTTGATACCGGCGGTGGCACTATGACAGTAGCGGCTGGTGCAGATACTGTGGTCCTCGGATCCACAACTGGCACTGCAGCAGACCTGGCTGCCCTAGGCACTATCTGAAATCGCTCTATGGTCGGTCTATCATCTCCACTATCATCTGATCTGGCTAGCTTGATAGCTTCAACATCACCCTGCAGCTGTTCTACTGAAGTCTGAATCTCTGTAACTTTGACATCCAAATCATGAAATTTTGTCTCAATAATCCGCTCAAAACTAGCCTGGGTCTGGGTGAGGTTGGCCAAACTTCGCTCAATCCTCAGAGTGGCTTCAAGAAGATATGTCATTTGATCCTTGGGTGTCTTGAGATTGGCAATTGGAGCATTGGGAGCTGATGCCTCCTGAGCTACTTTTGCTTCTCTGGCTTTGCGGATTTCCTCTTGAGCTTGTGCTGAAGTGGGATGCGAAGGATCCATCACTATAACATTGTCCTCAAAGTCTGGATGCAATGGCAAATGCTCTCGATCAAGAAGGTATGTGCTGGTTCCAACCTTAGAGTTGATCAATAACTGAATATGTGGAGCATATCCGCATGATCTCTTCTGATCTGCTGCAGTCCTCTTGATAGTTTCTACTATCAGGCTCATCACCTTGAATTTCTGAGGTGTATCAAACAAATGCAGCAAATTGATGGAGTGGCCACGAATAATTTTGTCATCTCCTGACTTGGGTAGCAGAGTGTACTGCAAGATGGTGTTCGTGGTGGCCAGTCCTGGCAGCAAATGCTTCACTGATCCAAGTTTGTGTGTCTCTATATCCTTCTGAGGAATTGCAGTGTACATGTTCTTCATGGAGTTGTGATCCATCTTGAGCTTGGCATATATGTCTAGATCATCATCCTCTTCCTTGGGTGCACCAAGAAGATTTGCCCACTCAGAGATGGTAGACTGGTATCTTATACCCTCAGTCATCCACACTATTCTGCCATCTGGATAGAAATGAGCAGTAGAGTAAAATTGCATGATCATCTCATCATTCCACTTGGTCAATTTCTTTCCAACAAACTCATCAACTCCTGCAATCCTGAAGCTCTCATGAACATGGGGAAAATAATCTTCATTCTCATCGATGTATTCCCAGTCCACCCATTTCATGTCACTGACTATGGGCTTCTTGTCGAGCAACACTGTCTCATAAAAGTCCTGTTGTTCACGAGTGTGAAAGCGATAATCACATGCTGTCCTTCTCCTTATAGCATAAGGATCTGTCTGTCTCCACTGACGCAGTCCTTTATCCTTCCTCAGCATCATGTTCTCCACAACTGGGTGTGCATTGTCATGGTCTGGAATCTTAGGCTTCAATTTTCTGAGCACTAGAGGCTCTTCATCAACATTTGACTCTGGCACTGGGGCCTTGTTCTTCTCTGCAGCTGATATGTTTCTGGTTGATCTCTTTGGTGCTGACACCTTAGGCTTGGACTTGGAGGGTGCAGCAGTCTTGATTGCATCAGACATGAGCTTTTGAGCTTTTGCTGGGGGTGCATTTGCTGGCTCATCCTCCTCCTCTTCCTCCTCATCAATCATCATGGAGGGTCTGCCAATCACACGGGTAGTAGTTTTCCTCACTCTCTTCTTCTTAGCACCTGATGCTGGTTCTGTGTCACTAGGCTCTTCAAGAGTGTATTGCACAGTCTGCTTGGGGACTTTCCTCACAACAGTCTTATCTTTGGTGGATGATGGTTTGGTGCTGTACTCCTTAGCAAGCACAACTCTTTTCTTCTTTGTTGCTACCTCACTAGCAACAAAATCTTCATCCTCACTGTCAGAGGTTTTCTTCTTCCTTGTTCTGGTGGCTGCCTTAGGAAGATGTGGAGAGCTCCTCTCTCCCTCATAGAAACTCTCATCAGGGCTTGACCCTTCACTTAGTTCTGCATGCTGTTCAGACCTGTTCTGACTGTCACTGCCACTTGACATCTTGCTGAGCTGACCCTATGAATAGATGGGTATAGGTAGAGTAGATGAGTCATCACAAAAAGTAGATAGTTTTCATAAAATTTGAGTTCAACTTTTAGTTTCAAGTTTTCACAGGATGCATTTAGGATGGACCGAGTTGATTATCTCGGTGACACCGAAGCATACTACAAAAACCTTACACACCACTTCGATCAGACCGAGATGGGGTTCGGTGGCTCCGAGATGCTAGGGTTTCACTGAGACTTTACTTTCGGTCTCACCGATTCGTACAACTCGGTGGCACCGAGACCTACTAGTGCTATGGCCAGAGGCCAAATCGTTGGGGCCGAAAATTTCGAATCGGTCGGTCCGAGATGCATTCGGCGGAAACTTAAACCTAGAAATTTCGCTCGAATCTAATCTACGGAATTTTCCTGGTGGATTTAGCATTGCAATCGTGGCAAGAATCATGGCATTCCTAACATGCATTGAATCGGAAAAGGAAGCACGAAAGGGATCGAATCTCACCCTAACTCGGTGGAGATCCTCTACGGCGGCAACGGCGGTGGAGATTGCCGTTGACGGCGACGAAGTCCTGCGGCGAGGGCGCGCTGGAGACCACGGCGAAGTCCGAAGACGAAGGGCGACGGCAGCAACGGGGAGCGGGAACAAGTGGGGTCAAGAATTTTCAACCGTTCGGTCCGCGCGATATATATACCCTTACGCTATCGGTGGCGCCGAGTTGAACAACTCGGTGGCACCGATATGTGTAACTGCACGCAGTATAGCACATCGGTGGCACCGAAGTGGTTCAATTCGGTAGCACCGAGATGGAAAACCTGGATCAATCTAAGTGATTTCGGTTGGACCGAGTTTGAGTGAGTTGGTTCGGCCGAAATCAATTAGAAGGTTTTGGAGGTTCAGCCCTTTCAGATCGGTGGCTCCGAGTGCTCCTCACCCGGAGGGTCCAAAAAAGACTTGTTCAATTTTTGTGATGCAGCAAGAATAGAATTTGAGACAAGAAAGCATAGATAGATAGAGAAAGTTCTTAGGCATTCTTGTACATCCACTTGGCCAGAAAAACCAAGACAATCAAAACAACAAATTGATGTCCTCGAATGATGAAAACATGCAAACCAACATGCTCATACAATAAGATAGCAAATGAAATATGTGTCAAACATGCACAACCAATTCTAGCATCTATCAAGCAATGGCGATGACTAGGTCATCTATATATGAGTATATTGACTTAGGAGCCAAATGAGATCATTTGATCATAGGTCATACTCATCGTTTAAGCACAAGTGGGGTTACCACTTTTACATAAAGCATTGATGTGTTCACACCATTAGAGTTGCTTTAGCTCAATTATTTAGAGCAAAGCTCCCCCTAGATGTGATATTCCCCCTAAGAGGGATGAACTAACCTTGGGTTTTGTCGATGATGACTTCATGTAGATGTTGAAGATGTGGATGCTCAATGTTGATGTAGACCATCAAGAGTTGGGAGCAATCCTTTGGAGTTTTGTGCTTTCAATACCTACATGGGTTAGTCCCACACAAGGAACATACAAGGATATCCATAGACATAGAGTGAAATACACATATGATGATGTCCATGAATGCATTGATTACCTTGTCCCTTGCCTTACCAACAAGAGGGTTTGTGACTCCATGAACTAGTGCAAAATGTGGAAGTTGGTTGCACAAGTTCTTGCCATAGAGAATATGAGTGAAGTTTGTTGGCGGAGTCACCCTCACGAACTCTCTAGTTCTTCTTCTTTTGGACCCACATCAACTTGATGGGAATCCTTGGAGTTGTAGAAGCACTTGATGAAGTAGAACTTGATGAAGTCTTGGGAACCCACTTGACCATGTGTTGAGGAGCTACTTCAAATGAATCAATCTCTTCTTGAAGCTTGTCCTTGCCTTTTAGCTTGTGGTCTTGTGGTGGAAGATCTTCTTGAGCTTGTGTTCCCTTGAAGGAAGTAGGATCATACTTCTCTTGTTGAGGAACAAACTTCATCTTGGGGTATTGATCTTCTTCCCACTCAACTCCATTGGCATTGAACTTTTGTTCAAAACCAACACCTTGGTTCTTTCGGTGCCTTCCTTGCTTGCGTACAATTTCCTCAAATTGTTTACTCCCGGCAAGACTCTTGTAGACACCTTTTTCTATAATTCCTTTCAATAGCATATTTTCTTGCTCAAGTGTAACTTGGCTAAGAGAATCGTTAGTGGAATCAATAGAACTACTAGAAGCTACAACATTGGATTTAGCATTGTTATTGTTACTACTAGAGGTAGAACCATTTTTACCCTTGTTGCTAGTTTGCTTAGGTTTAACTTGTGGCATAAAGGTAGACAAGAGTAAACGTTTGGCAAGATATGAAGAACTCTTCTTTCGAAGATCGTCATTGATAGCTTTAAGAAACTCATGCTCTTGCTCTAAATTTAGCTTCTCTAAGCGTAGCTTCTCATGAGTTCTTAGAAGTTCTCTATGATCCTCTTGAGTTGTTTCATGAGCTAACTTAAGAGCATTTAGTTCTTTAGTTAGACGCTCAATCTCCTTCATAGCATTGTCACTCGTTTCCTCTTGACTATCATGATTACTAGCATTTTCATTATAGCTCACATTACTATCCTTGTCAACAAGTAAATCATCATCACCAAGCAAATCATCTTCATCACTATTGAAATCAAGATACTCGGGGTGTGATACCTTGGGGCCTTTTGCCATGAAGCATCTTCCAATTCCTTCATTTGGTGAGTCAAATAGATCATAGGAGTTGGATGACACAAGAGCAAGTCCGGCAACACCTTCATCTTGACTATAGTCGGAGTTGGAATCATAACTTCTCTCGGAGTGGTTGTCGGAGTCGGAGCCGGAAACCCATTCACCAACATGAGTTTGATGTCTTCTTCTTGTGTAGCTCCTCGATGACTTGTCCTTCCTCTCCGAATCCTTGCTTCTTCGAGAGTGTCTTCGTTCATAATGATCATCTCTACTCCTTCTCTCCTTATGAGGTGATTCATCTCTTCTATGTCTTCCTCTTGGTGATTCGTCTCTTTTCTTGTAGGGAGCCATACACTCATTGGAGTAGTGTCCGGGCTTCCCACAATTGTAGCAATTACGGTCATGACTTGATGATCTTCTCTCATAGTGTCTTGAGCTAGAGCTTCTTTCTTTTCCTTTGTTCTTATAGAACTTGTTGAACCTTTTCACCATTAGGCTAATCTCTTCATTTGATACTAGGTTGTCACTTGGAGTTGTTGGAGCATCGGTTGAGGCTTTGTAAGCACCACTTGACTTGTTGTGTAGCTCCTCTTTGTCCTTGAGTGACATTTCATGAGCGACAATCCTTCCAATGACTTCCGTGGGCTTGAGATCTTTGTAATTTGGCATCATTTGGATCAATGTGCAGACGGTATCATATTTTCCATCCAAAGCTCTAAGTATCTTCTTGATGATGAATTTGTCGGTCATCTCTTCACTTCCTAAGCCGGCAATCTCATTTGTGATGAGAGCAAGCCTAGAGTACATCTCAGCGACTCCTTCACCATCCTTCATCTTGAACTTGTCAAGTTGACTTTGAAGCACATCCAACTTAGATTCCTTGACAGACTTGGTACCCTCATGCATATCAACCAAAGTATCCCAAATTTCCTTTGCATTCTCGAGGCGGCTGATTTTGTTGAATTCTTCGGGACATAGACTGTTGAATAGAATGTCACAAGCTTGAGCATTGTATTGCAACATCTTCAATTCTTCCGGGGTTGCTTCATGATCTGGTTCCTTGCCATCCTCAAAGAAGTCACCTTGCAAGCCAACACGAACAACAGCCCAAACGGTGGGGTTATGACCAAGAATATGCATTTTCATCTTATGTTTCCAACTAGCAAAGTTTGTACCATCAAAATATGGACCTCTACGGTGATAGTTACCCTCACTAGACGCTATACTCTCTTAGGTTGTGAAACCAAGGCTATGATCACCAAAGCAATGGAAATCAAGGCTTACAGAGACCAAAGCTCTGATACCACTTGTAGGATCGAAAGTATGTCTAGAGGGGGGGTGATTAGACTACTTGACCAAATAAAACCTAACCTTTTCCCAATTTTAGTTGTGGGCAGATTTTAGCAATAGTACATGTCAAGCATCACCCTACACACGCAATTCTAAGAGTATAGCAGCGGAAAGTAAGCAATTGCATATGTAAGTAAAGGAGGGGATCGGAGATTTCAAATGCAATGAAGACACGGTGGTTTTTGGCGTGGTTCCGATAGGTGGTGCTATCGTACGTCCATATTGATGGAGGCTTCAACCCACGAAGGGTAACGGCTGCGCGAGTCCACGGAGGGCTCCACCCACGAAGGGTCCACGAAGAAGCAACCTTGCCTATTCCACCATGGCTTACGTCCACGAAGGACTAGCCTCACTCGGGGTAGATCTTCACGAAGTAGGCGATCTCCTTGCCCTTACAAACTCCTTGGTTCAACTCCACATCAGGTTGGAGGCTCCCAAGTGACACCTAACCAATCTAGGAGACACCACTCTCCAAAAGGTAATAGACGGTGTGTTGTTGATGAACTCCTTGCTCTTGTGCTTCAAATGATAGTCTTCCCAGCACTCAAACAACTCCTCATAGATTTGGCTATGGTGGAAGAAGGATTTGAGTGGAAAGCAACTTGGGAAAGGCTAGAGATCAAGGTTCAAATGGTAGGAGTGGAATATCTTGATCTCAACACATGAGTAGGTGGTTCTCTCTCAGAAAATGTATGGTGGAAGTGTAGACACGTTCTGATGGCTCTCCTTACAGAGAAGGGAGTGGTGGAGGGGTATATATAGCCTCCACACAAAATCCAACTGTTACACACTTTTGACCCAACTCGGTGGCACCGATTCAGAAGACTCGGTGGAACCGAACTGTGTAAAAGATATGAACGTTCGGCATTTCCATGGGACCGATATGGACAACTCGGATGGACCGAAGTGCAATGACTTAGGGCAAACCTCATCTCGGTGGCACCGATTGCATCAACTCAGTTGGACCGAAGTGAAGCAATAAGGCAACAGAGAGTTGGCAAGTCATCTCGGTGAGACCGATTTGCATAACTCGGTGAGACCGAAGTAAGTGCAAACGATTACAGAGAGTTGGCAAGGCCATCTCGGTGGGACCGAGATCCATTTCGGTGGATCCGATTTGTTAGGGTTTTGGCAGTGGCTAAGTCTTGGATGAACTCGGTGGGGCCGGATAGGAAATATCGGTGGGGCCGAGTTGGAATGTAGGTTTAGGACATATATGGTTAGAGAGAGTGGTTGAGGGTTTAGGAGTACTGTCACTAAGCACTTGAGCAAAAAGACCATTAAGCAACACCTCATCCCCTTTTAATAGTATTGGCTTTCCTATGGACTCAATGTGATCTTGGATCACTAAACCAAAAAAGGTAGAGTCTTGAGCTTTTGCCAATCCTTGTCCTTAGCATTTTGAGGGGTCCACATCTCTAGTCCATGCCATGCCAATCATTGAACATCCTGAAATCTTAATCTTGAATGGACATTAGTTCAATGAGATATATGTTGTTATGAATTACTAAAACCACCAAGGGAGCAAATTTGCTTTCAAGGAGATCGCTGGCTGGGAGAAGCTGCGAGAGAAGAGCAGTGCCTCGGTGAAGATGCTGACCGCCGTCATCATGGAACTTAGGGATGACATGGTGAAGCTCCACACCGAGAATGTGGCTGATGTCAAGCAACATCATGCGGACATGAAAGAGATCATCCACGCTCGCCTCGAGAAATCCCGCACCATGGAAGCTATGAAGAATATGGCGGACGAGAGGCGAGAGGAGATGAAGGTTGTGGAGGCGATGAAGAAGCAGTTAGAACTCCGCGCCCAGTAACCCTTCATGAAGTAGAGAGCAGCACCCAGACCGTTGTCTACGTCTTCCTTTTTTTTGCGGGTAATCTTCCTTCTTCTTTTGCCCCTCTGTCTTCTTCTTTTGCCACTGTGTCTTTCGGGCGTTTTCGCATGTGTCCTTCTAAATTATCCTGAATAGGTAAGACAATTATTATCCGTTGCCATTGTCATCATATTATTTCGTTTGTACTAGGCTGCAAGGCACAACTAAAACAGTGCTAACGATGAGCGGTGCCGTGGGATCACAAGCAAACTAGATCATTTTTTATCGCCATATCGCACTGGGCTGCCATGTTTGGCACTCCTCCGCGCCGGGCTAGTACTCTAATGGAAAACTAGAGGATACCGCATGGTTCTTTGCTCCTCCTTAGGTCGTCGGCAACAATTATACCTCCTTTCGCCGACATGTGGGGCAGCCAGCATCTTGGTCGACGTGTCATGCACCAGATTAGAGTGGTAACGGAAGGGGAGACTGACCCCTCGTAGTAATAATGACTATAACGAGTAGTCAAATCACAAGGCCTCACCTTCCAACAGTAATGAGCCGTCAAATCACAAAGCCCCACCTTTCCCGCAGTAAGTTGAATCCGCTACTCCCTCATCCTCCTCGCCTCTCTGTCAAACCGACCAGGCGAAACTTGCCACGCCCTCGCCTTTTAAATATTGTTTTGTAAGTATCGATGGATTGCGCCATGGAGCAAAACTAAGAAGCTCAAATTAAAGAAAAAGGTGGGACATATACAGCACACTCCTCGCGTTCGCGTCACAACTACATGGTCGGTCCGGCACGCCGCTCACGGAATGGAACGCGCGTCGGCTGAGTTACTACTAAAGTAGAAAAGAGAGAACAGCGATACTAGTACAGTACATACATAGTACTACTATACTAGTATATGATGCTGGATGAGGGACAACCAGCATCTGGATCGACGTTTCATGCACCAAATTATGCATAGTACTACGTGCTTAGATGGGGTGCTAAGTCTTTCTTTGACAATTAAACTCCTTCATGCATTGCGTAAACTTCTCTCATTTAAGTGTTTTGCATAGGTCCGCGCGCTTCGCATTCATTCTTCCTGGGGTCACCAAACTCCTCTGTCTTCTCTTTACTCCTACCTTGTCACATCAGATTTTTTTTGCATATGTGGCATGCTTAGCACCTATACACCATGGAGGGGGAGACTCACCCTGGTCGTAGCGCCGCAGTAATAATGACTATAATGAGCAGTCAAATCACAAGGCCCCACCTTTCCATCAGTAACGAGTCGTCAAATCACACAGCCCCACCTTTCCAGTAGTAAGTTGAATCCGCTACTCCCTCGTCCTCCTCGCCTCTCTGTCAAACCGACTAGGCGAAACTGCCCCGCCTAACGCGTGGGAAAAGCCCCGCCCTCCACTTTTAAATATAATTTTGTATCGATGGATTGCGCCATGGAGCAAAACAAAAAGAAAACGGTGGCACTACATGTATACAGCACGCACGCCGCGTTCGCGTCGCACCCCACACGGTTGGTCAGTCCGGCACGCCGCTCATGGAATGGAACGCGAGTCATCTTGCGTTTGCACTCACATGTAGGACCGCAATTGAGCAGCCGACCATAGGCACACTCTCCCTCGTCCCTCAGGCCCCACGCGTCGACTAAGTTGTACTAGAAGAGAGACACCAGCGATAGTAGTACTAGAGTAGTGTTGTACACACGTCGTTGCCTGGACGATCCCTGCACGACAGGGGAGATCAGTTCGTCCATCCATGTGACCAGAGTCCAGCAGACGGCTGGATTGGCTATCATGTACATATCGTGCAGGCTGTGTCGTACTAACATACGGCTGTAGTTCTGTTGATAAATCTAAAAAAAAAGTAGGAGCACTAAGTATATTGCAATACCAATAAAATTTGAATCCATTCTTGGTATGAATACAAATCTAGTCCACTCACCCTAGGCGGCTAGGGCAACCTCTCCCCTCCCTGCTTCACTGATGAGCCGGTGGATTCACCCCTCCCCTCTTCCCACCGCTCCGTCGACCGGTGGCGGGGAGGGGAATTGTCGGGCCCGTGGAACCCAGGGTATCCTGGCCTGTCTGCCTTTGGCCCAGGGCGCAACACCTGGCGTAGGCCCAGCAGGACACCGCCATCAAGCATCTCACCAAGACCCCTCATGAGGCCTTGGCCTCCTGAGGACCCCTCCTCAGGGAGCGGGTGAGCAAGACTCAGCATCTTCACCAACAGCCTCGCAAGGCGGCCTCCCGAGGCACCCTCCCGGAGGCGCACAAGACAAGGGCTGTTTGGCTCGGCCGCGTGGTCTCGTGCCCATCATGTGGGTGACGCGTGCGGCGACGAACGGCGACAGAGGCCGTGCTAGCAGGCGCGGATGAAGAGGGTTTCCCCTTTCATGCTAAGGGAACAAGGACAGCAATCCACTTCCCAAAGCAACCCCAAGGGCTGCCCGATCGGCGAAAAAAGACCAAGACGACGGGCGCGCTGGGCGGAGGTCATCACCGAGCCCACCGGCGCGTCATGGATCATGCTTTTGTAGGCGAAGACCGCCTTTAGTCAGGATAGCCTGAGCGCCTGTCCCCTTTCAAAACCCGCCAAGTGTGGCAACCCTTCCCGCCTAAGTTTCATGGTGGAAGAGGACCAAGGCGGGTATAAAGGGACAGTACTGCCATTGTGGTAGAGGATCGACTCCTTCCTCTCCTACCTTGTACGTGAGACCACCTTCTTGCCCACTGCAATCCCAAGCAAGCAGGAGTAGGGTTTTACACCGCAAGGTGGCCCGAACCTGGGTAAACCGCTGAGTCCACGGTCCGCTCCCGCCAGCGCACTCTCGCCGTAGCTTCGCCGTAGCTAGGCTGTGGTAGGGGACGAGGAGGTAGGAACAAGCTCACCCCAGTGTTCGAACCTTTGGGTCCCCGGAGCCCAAACTCCGACATTTGGCGCGCCAGGTAGGGGGTGCGCTACTGTTCTCCCACTCCATCCTCCACTCCACCAGCCCCATGGCCGACGCACGCCGCGAGCGCGCTAAGCGCAGGGCTGGCCGCATGGCTCAGACGGAGCCGGTGGCCCGCGGCAACCGCCGCCGCCCTGTTGAGACCGCAGCTGCTGCCGCCACCGACCCCACTGCCCGTGAGCAGCAGGACTCCTCCTTGCACCCCTCCGTGCAGGCAAACGACCACACCACCACGGCCTCTTCCTCCCTCGCCCACCGAGGGCCGCCGAACGCGTAGGCCGCGCTACTCATGGTGCGCGAGCTGCTCCGCTACCGTCCAGCTGACGCCGACTATGATGCCTGGCTTGGTCGCATCACCGAGCTCGTCAACGCTGCCGGGGACGCTCCAGCGCCATCCCACTCACTCCACCCTTCGCCGTCTCACGCTGGGGACCTGGCGCACGGCGCTCCCCCGCCGCCTCCTCTGCGCGACAAGCTCGGCGGGCCCCAGCGCAACGCGCGGGCGCGCGAGCCATCCCGTGGCGCATCCTCGCCAGTCCGAGACGAGGCCAGCTGCAAGATCATCCGACGCGCGCCCCCTGATGCGCAAGTGCTCCTCGAGCGGCAGCGCCAGCGCCAGGACCAGGCCGTCCAGGAGGTTGTGGCGGCTGGGCGCCAGAACCGCGCCGCCCTCGCCGGCGGTGTCCCCTCGAGCGGTGTGGGCTGCCGTGCCTTCACCCGCGAGCTACGTCGGGTGGTGTGGCCCGCGAAGTTCAAGCCTGAGCAACCTCCGCGCTATGACGGCACCCCCAAACCCGCAGATTTTCTTCAGCTCTACGCGCTGAGCGTCGAAGCGGCGAACGACGATGACAAGGTCATGGCGAACTGGTTCCCCATGGCCCTCAAGGACGGCCCGTGCTCCTGGCTCATGAACCTCCCCGAGGCATCTATCTCATTGTGGGCCGAGCTCTGCAGCCAGTTCATCGCCAACTTCAAGGGCACGCAAGACCGCTCCCTCACCATCAATGACCTGCGACACGTGCGGCAGCGCCCAGACGAGACCCTCCGCAAGTACATCCAGCGCTTCAGCCAAGTGCGCAACAAGATCCCGCGCGCCTCCGACGTCACGGACGTCAAGATGCGTGAGAAGCTCGCCATCAACGACGAGCTAGACTCAGTGCTTGAGATGTTCAACCTCGCTGACAAGTGCGCCAAGGCTGAAGAGGGTCACCTCTTCGTCCACAATGACCCTGATGCGGCGCTCGACGCCGCCAAGGCCAAGAACAAGGACGTCAAGCGCAAGGGCCCTGCCGTGCCTGTGGCGGAGCCCGAGCAGAAGCGTGGCCATGACCGTGATGAACCCAGGAAGGACGGCCGGCCGCTCTGCGCCTACCACAAGTTGCGCTCCCATAGCACTAAAGACTGCCAGGAGCTCAAGCTGCTCTGCGACGAGCGCCAGGGCCGCCGAGACGACCGCAATGGCCGCGGCGCCGGTCACGGAGGTGGCCGCGGTGGCAACCGCTGGGACGGCCGCAATGGCAACGGCAACTTCCGCCAGGGCTGGCACGAGCAGCCTCGTGAGGCCGCCTGGCACGACCAGCCTCGTGAGGCCGCCTGGCGCGACCAGCCTTGTGAGGCAAACCCTCAGGCCAATGCCGCTCTCCCGCCGCTACCACCGCCACCCCGGAGGAACGACGTCAACTAGCCTGATGAGGGCGCTGAGGGCTACCAGGAGCCACGCGTGGTCGCCTGCATCCTTGGCAGGGCTCAGGCCCCCGTGTCCAACCGCCACTTCAAAAAGCTCTCTCGCGAGGTGAATGACGCCCTCCCGAGGCCTGAGGCCGTGCGGCCCCTCAAGTGGTCACAGTACACCGTCACCTTCGATTCCAAGGACCACCCCAAGTCCCTGGCCTCCACAAGCGCACTCCCCATGCCGTGCACTCCCACCATCAGCAATGTCGTGGTCACCAAGACCCTCATCGACGGAGGCGCCGGCCTCAACGTGATCTCCATCGAGACCTTCGAGACGCTCCAAGTGCCCTACGACCAGCTGATGCCGACCAGGCCCTTCTCCGGAGTGACCGATGGCTCCACCATCCCTCTGGGGCGGAGGTCATCACCGAGCCCGCCGGTGCGTCATGGATCATGCTTTTGCAGGCGAAGACCGCCTTTAGTCAGGATAGCCTGAGCGCCTGTCCCCTTTCAAAACCTGCCAAGTGTGGCAACCCTTCCCGCCTAAGTTTCGAGGGGGAAGAGGACCAAGGCGGGTATAAAGGGACAATGCTGCCATTGTGGTAGAGGATCGACTCCTTCTTCTCCTACCTTGTACGCGAGAACACCTTCTTGCCCATTGCAATCCCAAGCAAGCAGGAGTAGGGTTTTACACCGCAAGGTGGCCCGAACCTGGGTAAACCGCTGAGTCCATGGTCCGCTCCCGCCAGCGCGCTCTTGCCGTAGCTTCGCCGTAGCTAGGCTGTGGTAGGGGACGAGGAGTTAGGAACAAGCTCACCCCAGTGTTCAAACCTTTGGGTCCCCGGAGCCCAAACTCTGATAGGAATCTTTGTGCCTATGCTCTGGTTATTAGTTTATGTTAGGGGTTTAGTCCTCGCACACGCAATGCTCAGGTGGGCGATGTCGGTGCTTCTTATTCCGAGTCTGTCTTCCGAGCTCTGATCCTCCTTGAGTTCATTCATCTAGACATAGTCGATGGAACTCCAGTGTAGATTCTTGCCGTCTCCTTTGGGGCGGTGAGGTTAAGGTTTCTTGTCATCCGACGAGATTTGGTGTCATGTGCTTCAGATCAATGCGAGGGTTAAACAATGACAATTGCGTTCCTCCAGGGCACTGGTTATTAGGGGCACATGCACGAAGACTACTCAGTTGCCATCAAGAAGGTGCAGCCGGCTACGTTAGGACATCGGCGACATCAATTGACGCCTTTTCTACTAGTTTGCACTTTGAGCTTTGATCCTCATCGAGTTTGTCTGTCGGGATGTAGTCGATGGAGCTCCGGTGTAGATTCATGTTGTCTCCTTGGGGCAGTGAGGTTAGCGTTTCTTTCCATATGGGAGAATTTGGTGTTATATTAATTAGGTGCCTTAGATCAATGATAACAACTACGCCTCCGGGGCGCTGCTCCTTAGGGGCACATGCATGAAGACTCCTCGACAGTCATTGACGAGGTCAAGCCGGCTCCGGTAGGATAGCAGCGACAACGACGCATCGACGGCTCTTTCTGACTGCAGTTGGTTGTTCGCTGGTCTAGGAATTTGGATGCATTTTTTATCAGAGATGCTATGTACTTGCAAACATTTACAATAGACCCGGTCTCCCTCAAAAAAGGTTGCATATAGTTTATGTTCAAAATCAGAACAAAGATTGATGGCTCTTACATTTTTTTTGCAAATGCTAAGATCATGAATTTTCAGAAATTTGATTTCCCTTTATGTTGGAAACAATACATTTCAAGCTCTAGCTAGCTATTCGAAATGTAAATTGTGCATGTTTTATAAGTATAGCGTGGTAAGATAAAAAAATGTATGGTGTGCCCCCATTTAGATGTGAACTGCAAAAGCCACACATTACCTCAAATTCAAACTACTTAGTCCATGGATGCAATGTGTTCAAACGGTGCCATCGACATCTCAAATTCAAAAGAGTTCGAGCTTGTTCATTCTATATTTTCACCCGTGATAATTTGACCCATGTGGTTGTTCAATTAATGGAGGACCGGGGAACAGAAGTGAACAATACAAAGTGCGACCTGACTCGTACGCAATTTTAAATGATTGCTTTTATGGAGAGAAAAAAAGAAAACTACTCCACTATATGTATATAAGCAGGAGCCTCCGCTCTTGCTTGCTAGGGTTGCTCTCTTCACACACTCATCCTCTCCAGATCTAAACACGACAGCGGTGGCCACACTCTCTCTTTGCTCACCGCTGGTCACAGATCCGGCCAGATCCCCTCCGCCGGGGAAGGGGTGAAGGTGCAACGTTCACGCGCTCCTCGTCGGCGACGGAGCAAACCCACTGCCGGCGCATCCCGATACGCGTGCCTTGCCATTCTCTCCCACACAGCGCCGGCTAGGGAGGGCCTTCGACCGAGTCTTCCTCGCTGCCGTGGTGTGGGTAGATCCGGCCTCCCGCCGCCCACCTAGCCAAATCCCGATGAACCTCAAGTATAACTTCCTTCGAAACTGGCCTTGCTCTAGTGCCCCAGGTCCCCATGTCGATGCATGTGAATCTTTTTCTACTTCTTAGCCCCCCTCGTAGATTGGCTCGATCGGTTGTTCCAAAGCCACCTAAATTATTACTATTAGAGGTAAAGCTACTTCATGCAGTCGAATCTACGACTTGGTTCAAAGCGGGAAGAACGGGGGAAAAGTTCTAGCATGACTCTAGGACTTGGTTCAAAGAGGAAAGATTGGGGGGGGGGTGGGGGCAGTAGAGACTGGCTACCCAACCGGTCTCTTGGTTGAAAAGGGAAATAAAGGGAAAACAAAGTATAAACTGGATATAGAACCGATCTACTGGTTGAAAAGGGAAAGAAAGTGGGGACTGGGGGACAAGTCAACAGAGTATTTCCAGCACTAGATTTGCTACCCTCACATAGTAAAAGGTGGCTATAGTGTACAAAAATGGGACCAACCCAGATATCCTATTTGGATGTTTGTTTGCATCACCACTTTATGCATCGGGGGAGGTACATGGTGCTGGTGCACCCACTGTCTGATGCCCTTATGGCAATTTTTACCTGTTGTTAATCTAATGCCGCTGGTAAAATGCAGCAATCTCACTGTTAAAGTAAGGACATGTTTAACCAATGTTGTTTTTTAATGTAATGCCCCCAGTAATATGAAGCAATGGCCATGTTTTAATGTCCTGCTATATTTCCCGTTAAGATAAGTAAGTTGCTTCTTTTCATTAGAAATGCAACTGTCCTAGTCTGCCTACTGTAACATGCCCTTATACCAACTCTTTAGCACCTGTTAATCTAATGTAGCTGGTAAAATCAAGCAATGGCACCATTAAAGTAATGTCATATTTAACAATTGTCATTGTTAATCTTAATGCCCCCAGTATTACGAAGCAATGCTGCAGCTTTAGAAATTGCTATTGTCCTTCTATGATTGCCATTAAGATAAGGATGATGCTTCTTTTCATTTAACGTATGTTTTATCACTTGTTATTCACCCGCCTTTCTACCTATTTGTGCAAACAGAGATATACATTTCATCTCGTTGCTATTGCGACCTTTTGGTGAACTGCACAAAACACTTCTTTTTTGGAAAGAGTGTCTTGTGCAGTTCTACTAAAATGTCACACCGGCAACATCTCTTGATTTTAATGGAACCGCACAAAGGGTGATTGGAGTTCCTAACCTTCTCGTTGAACTCTGTGGTTAATCTCCTCCGACTATTAATTAGCCTTTGCAAGATTAGCCGTCACTGTCACCACAATGGCACTTTGCACATATTTGTGTAACGAACATGGACGCTTGATTTTACTTGAACTTCACAAAAGCATATCCAAATTATAGTTGCACATTCCACGAGCTTGACAACCAACCTTAATGTTGCTCAGTTTTAGTGCAACTAATGAAGAAGCTACCAGCTCATGGGACCAAGTACTTCTTGCTAACTGCATGATGCAAACATTGTTTCATTTTAGGTGAACTGCACAAAAAGGTCGCATGAATATAATCATCCATGTTGGTGACTGGTGTCAACCCATCTACTATGGCGTTGACTGCAGATATGGTTCCCATGACGAGGTATGTTCCTTTTTGGTACTACCCTTTGCTAGAACGATCCTGCATGTTGACTCTGCATGTAGCTAGTGATCTTGTCCTAATGTTTTGGCACTGCCATGAGAAAGCAATAATGTTATGTGTTATTTTGCACCTTAATCTAATGCCACTAATAATTTGAGGCAATGTTTTGGCATCGCTAGTGCCACTGATAAAATGAAGTAATAATACAATTAAAGTAGAGCTACTGTCTTTGCTATCATTTCATTTCCAACGTAAATAATGAAAGTTCTTCTCTTTGTTAGTATACATTTCATCAAATAGTCCCATTCTTAAAGTAATGACACGTTTAAGTATCTTTGCAAACAGGGATGCTTAATTTTAGTTGAACTGCACAAAAAAAAGTGATTGGAATGATGCAAGGTCCTTCCTGGTTCATCACTTGTAGAAGGTGTATCCGGGTGAATTGGGTCGATGTGCCCTATGAGGCCTACCGTTGAGTCCACTCATCGGTCCCTATGGCGCGTACCATCGAGGCGGCGCAGGGCCCCTCTTTCCCTCGCAGCACGGCGGGCGCCATAGTTTTAGTTGAATTGCACAAAAAAAGAGATTGGAATGACTCAAGTCCCCTCCTACTGCCACACTAAATTTGTTCATAGTTTTCAACAAATTGCCTTCATGGCAAGATATGACGACCTAAAGAATAACTTGATCTCACTAAGTCATCTCACACAGGTCAGTCCTGTCCTTCATCCACATCATCGTGCTTTGTCATACTGTGCTACTATTGTATTTTCTTTTAATAAACTTATTGAATTGCAATCTTTTCCCATTAAGAAAATGAAGTTGCTTCTATTTATTTGTGTATGTTTCATCAACTAGTGCCACTATTATATTAATCACGCTTTTTCATTATCTGTGCAAATAGGGTTATTCAGCTACATTTTAGTGGAACTGCAGAAATGTTTGGATGGAACTCGCATATGCAGAGTGTGAGTGCCACCATCTAAAATAATGTGGCTTCGAACGGATGGTTCGACAAGTTCTTGGCGACCAGCTTATGCAAAACATGTTAATCTGCCAGTGTTTGACATGCGTGCCCATAAACTGGACTGGTTTCAGTATTGCAGCAAATCCTTGAATCAAATAGCTTACATGAATTAGGTTTATGGTTTGCTGGATATATTGGCACTTCTCCAGGGATTACTCTTTTCTCAGAGAAGCATCAATTGATTTTTCTTTACATGTACACATTCTCACAACTTTGTTGTACTTATTATGGGAATCTTATGAGTTGGTTGTGAATCTTGGAAGCTGTGAAACACAGCATGATGATGCAGGCGACAACAACCCTATCAAGCTCTTCAATACTCCCTCCGTTTCTTTTGACTTTGACCAAATTTATATAAAAAAGATCAACATCTACAATACCAAAGATATATGGTATATGATAGTTAATTTCGTGATGCATCTAATAATATTGATTTCATATTGTGAATGTTGGTATTTTTTCCTATCAAGTTATTCCAACATTACAAAGTTTGACTTTGACCAAATTATATATGCAAACTAAAAAGAAAGTTTTAGGGTGGTAGGCATTTTTGTAAGCCTTCCGTTGGTCAGTACTAGGTAACATGGGGTTAGTACTCAAGTTTATGTGGGGTCGCTTCGTAAGTGAGGGGTAAATTAGTTATTAGGATGGATCCACTGACAGCGCGCCGCCGCTCTCGTCCATTCCAAAACCGCCGCCCACTGCTCCTCTTGCATTCCAAGACCACCGCCGCTCCTCTCCTCTTGCATTCCAAAACCGCCGCCGCTCCTCTTCCATTCCAAAACCGCCACCAGCGAGTGAAGGTGCTGTGGAGAAGTAGATCGATGGAGGAGTACAACCGATACGTGACGATCGCAGACATCGACCCTGTGAAGCTAGCCAGGATGACAGAGATACAGTCTTGGTTTGACAACCAGCGGCAATTAGTGGCGATGGTGATGGCGATGGCAAAATATCTGAAAAAGAGCGAAAAGGCGGTGATCCACCCGAATGGAGTCACGCGGGAGTCCATAGAGCTGCTCCTCTGGGCCATGGAGCAAACAGATTCGCCGAATCCGGTCGTGAGGCGGAGGTGGTGGGAGTATCGATCCAATATCGAGCATCCAGAGGATCAAGGATCGAGCATCCACATGGTGCCATTTGTGAGGGTGCCGTGTCAGAGCGAGCCGGTGGAGTCTTCGTCGACCATACCCAACCGCAAGAGGAGAAAAGCAGTTCGCACGACGACGCTTCCCCGCCGTTCTCCAAGGCTCACTCGCCATTCACCTCATCTCACGGGGCGGCGGTCTGCCGCCGAGGAATAGGAGGGGAGTGCCCCGACGAATAATCATAGGAGGAGCTTAGGGTTATCAGTATTTGCAGGTTGTGAATTGTGTTTTGTGTTGTGTATTTTGGGTACTTTTAGATATGAATGTCTTTTGAATTTCAGATATTTGCAGTATTGAGCATATGAAGTATTTTCTGAATTCCAGAGATCTATTGGTAGTACTTTCAAAAATGTAGTTTCATATAAAAGTGTAGACCATGTGATTTTTAGAGAAGAAACTGCAAGTTTCAGTTTCAGATAAGAAACTGCAAGTTTCAGAGGCAGAGCATTTATATCAACATGCCCTTTTCAAATAGGGATAACAACATGTTCCAAATTTTATTCATGGTCGAAAATGGAACTAACAGCAAGCTAACATCATGCTGATCAACATTCATGTATCGCACATCTTCATATGATGCACAGTCAAAAAGATATGTTATTTTCAAAATGCCCAGACAATGTTGAGAGTGCGAAAAACAGAGAAAACTAGGGACGAAATTCTGGCTAGTGTTGGAGGTGGTGTGTGTGGATGACAAGGGGAGACTCACATGTCAGTAATAGCAGAGGCAAAAAAATTGGGCATATAGGGGTAATCGATCCCGGGCCGAGAAGGTGCGAGTAAGGGGGTATAGCTACTGGGCTACTGCGGCGTACTCAACACAAAGAAGGCGCGCAAACTACTACTATACTGCCCTGTCTTCCCCGGCTCCAGTTCGTTCCCGTCCTGTACATGGAGAGGCTGACAGTCGGGACCCACAAGGTCCATGGCCCTACGCAAGCAAGTGCCTCATTGGACAAAAAGCTTTCTCTCGGAAATGGATATTAGTTTCTCCTAATGTTATACTGATGTTGGGGCCCACGGGTCTGTCAACGTAGTCAATAAACGAGATAAATTTACAATGAAGACTGTCATCAGGGAGCTAGCAGGTATAATTTTTTCAGAGGGCGAACAAGTATCAGCTGGGTTGTGGCCTGCCCAGCCTAGGTTTTGTTTTTTAACATGCGCAGGGCGCAGCCAATGACATGCCGACATAGTGTTTTAAACTTATTGTTTTGAACTCCAGCATATATCTACTGGCCCATGGGCCTCCCAGCCTAGGTTTTATTTTGTCTTAAACAACCACAGCCCAACTTATGTTTTTTTTGAAGAAAACGCAGAACTCTTTTCTATTTTTCTATATATAAGAATAAGAATGCCAGGTCCAACTTATGTTTTCCCTTCTAACTATATTATTTATATTTAAATTATTTTATGTTATTATATATTATTATCATATATTTAATAGATACATATATATATATAAAATATCCCACATCTTATTAACTTATAAAAAATAAATGTTTAACAGAAGTTCGCAAGGAAAATCCTGGTTTTTTTTACAACGAAAATCCTGGTGATTGCGTACAAAAGCTTGCTCGGATTTAAGGACCAATGTAATAATAACGCGCTCATTTTTTTGAGCAATAACGCGCTAATTATCTAATTTTATATATAATAAAATGCCCAGCCCCGGTTTATTTTTTGATAACATTGCTCCGTCCAACCCAACATTATATTTACAACAAGCCCAGCAAATTCATGTATTTCGAGAAAGTGCAAATGGGCTGTGATTTCTTAGAAAAAAATTAAATGGACCACATAGAGGCTACATTATTTGTTCACCCATCCCAGCAAATGGACTGTAAATTCTAAAAAACATGGGTTGAATATGTGCCACATTTTTGCAGGCTGACATGTGGGGCAATAGGTCGAAGCCCACGCAAGGCGTTGTCAACTTGGTCAACAAATGATTCTGACATCCATTGCCATTGGATTTACATCCAATGGCCGGCATGCATCTTCAATCTGTTGTCTTCTTCCTCCAGCGCCGCTGGGAACGCCCGCTCCCACCTCCGACGGCTAGCGGCTCTGCTTAGCACGCCTCGCTGCGAAGCGCTACCCCACCGCCGGCCAGGCCATCCCTCCAACCCTCCACACCTCCTGTTATTATCCGCCGACTGTAGCCCCACGCCGCACCAGAACCAGTTAACCCTCGTAGTCCTCTCCGTCTGCGACTCCACTGCCGCGTCTTCTCCATCTCCTGGTCGTTCCCGTCCAGGGCTTCGTCGTCGTCCACCGCCTTGGTGCGCTCGGCGCGACGTGATCAACATGGTCAACAAACGAGAGTCATCGGAAGAGGACTGTACGTGGAGAGGCTGACAGTGGGGACGCACCAGGTCCATGGACGCACGCATGCAACTGCCTTCTTATTACGCGAAAAACAATTATTCTTCCCCCTGACAGCTTGGACCCACCAGCTACATCTTCTCATGCAAGGAAGTGCCTCCTTATTACGCGGAAAAAATGTTTCATCTCCCTGACAGCTGGGACCCATCAGCTATATCTTCGCACGCAAGGAAGTGCCTCCTTATTATGGGCAAAAAAATTTATTCCTCCTCCTGACAGCTAGGACCCACCAGCTATATCTTCGCACGTATGGAGGCTGACATTGTGGGCCAATAGGTCGAAGCCTACGGAAGGCGTTGTCAACTTAGTCAACAAATGATTTTGACATCTGTAGTCGTTGGATGTACATCCAACGGCCGACATGCATCTTCAATCTCTCGTCTTCTTCCTCCAGCGCCGATGGGACCTCCTGCTCCCGCCTCCTGCGGCCAGTGGCACTGCTTCGCACGCCTCGCTGCGAAGCGCTACACCACCGCCGGCCAGGCCATCCCTCCACTCCTCCATCCCTCCTGTTATTATCCGCTGACTGCAGCCCCATGTCGCACCAAACCAGTCAACCCTCGTACATCATACTCCTCTCCGTCTGCGACTCCACTGCCGCATCTTCCCCATCTCATGGTCGTTTCTACCTGGGGCCTCGCCATCATCCATCGCCTTCGTGCCCTCGGCGCGGCGTGGTCAACAAACGAGAGTCATCGGAAGAGGATTGTACGTGGAGAGGCTGACAGCTAGGACCCACGAGGTCCATCATCGCACGCAAGGAAAGTGCCTCCTTATTACGCTGGAAAAAAAGTTTCCTCCCCCTGACAGCTGGGACCCACCAGCTACATCTTCGCACGCAAGGAAGTGCCTCCATATTGTGCGAAAAAAATGATTCCTCCCCATGACAGCTGGGACCCACCAGCTATATCTTCGCACGCAAGGAAGTGCCTCCTTATCCCCCAGACAGCTGGGACCCACCAGGTCAAAGCGTACGTATCGTTATCTATCTGGTCGCAAGCGTGTACGTACATACTGGTCAATCAGTCTCTCTGCCATGATGAACTATGGTCGTTTAAGGAGTGGCACGTGCCGTAGTAGAGCCCCCGACGTAGCAGTTCAGGTAGCCCCGTCTAAATCGTGTACACGTACGTACAGCCATATGGCAAAAAATAGGGTGACGTACGTACATATACGAGCGGGGTCTCAAATGCGTACTTGCGTAGACGTACGGCTAGGGCTCATGTACATGGAGAGAGGTAACGGATGGCAGCAACGGCCTCCTGTTCATCGGTAGCCAACCGGCTGGGTCAGAACGGAGGAAACAGCGTCGGGAGCCAAGCGACTGGGTCGAAACGCGTCTTGTTCATCAGGAGCCAACCTGCTTAGACGGAACAGCCGAAATGGGGTCCTGTTCATCGACTCGGGGTCTGGCGTACTACCGCAAAATAGAGGAAACGGCCTTCTGTTCGACCGCCTACGGTCAAAACGGGGTCCTGTTCATTGGCTGGGGGTCTGGCATACAGCAAAACGGAGGAAACGGACTTTTGTTCAACAGCCTACGGTCGAAACAGGGTCCTGTTGATCGGGAGGGGTCTGGCGTACCGCAAAACGGAGGAAACAGACTTCTACCCAACTGCCTATGGTCGAAACAGAGTCCTGTTCATCGGGAGGGGTGTGGTGTACCGTAAACCGGGACTTCCACGGGACACTGTTCATCCACCGTCGACTTCCTCCAGCCTCCACCGGCTACTGTTCATCCAGCCTCCACGGGGTCCTATTCATCCAGCCTCCATCGGCTACTATTCATCCAGCCTCCACGGGGTCCTGTTCATCCACCCCCAACCGGCTGGGGTATGGCGTACCGTGGCACGGCCTCCTCGGGGTCCTGTTCATCCAGCACCAACCGCCAACCGCCTACACGGCCGGGGTCCTCTTTATCCAACCCCCACCGGCTGGGATGGGGCATACGAGCGGGCGGCAGTAACGGGAACTGTTCATCCATAGCCAACCAACCCACTCGATCAATGCAACTCTCGACTAGTGTCTACGTGTATCGCGCGCGCGGCAGCAACGGGCACTGTTCATCGAGAGGCAACCCAACCGGCTAGCTACATCTCGCACAAGGGCTCAATCGGCTTCAGTAAGCAGCGAGAAGGATCGATCGGGTTCAGTTAGCAGCGAAGGAATTGCTCGGGTTCAATTAGTAGCGAAGGGATCGATCAACTTCAGTTAGCAGTGAAGGGATCAATCGGGTTCAGTACGTAGTGCGAGGGATCGATCGCTCGTGTTCAGTACATAGTGCGAGGGTGATCGATCGCTCGGGTTCAGTAAGCGAACGTACGCCTCGCTCGGGTTCAGTTAGCGAGTGCCTCGCACACACGCGTGTGTACGAGAGAGAAATGCACAAAACCACACTGCATCACTCGGCCCGACCACCCACCGTAACCGGGAACTCCCCGAAAATTTCCTCGCCCTCACTTCTACCATGATTTTTTACGTCATGGACGGCCCAAAGAATGTCATGCGGGTGCGTCTCCGGCCCGCCCAGGACGAAAAGCCCATTTTCTGTCATAAATTTTTGTCATAGAAGTAGGAGCCCACCGCATCTATGATGATACGTGTTTTTGTCACAACAATTGTCATAGAAGTGTCACAACCATGACAGAAAAAGTTTTCGTTCGGGCCATAATGTCATGGATGTGTCTTTTTTTTAGTGCAAGGTTATCGAACCAATATGAGAACCACGCAAACACCCGCCAACAGTACCTGCACACACACAAGAGCAAATACTTGCACCCAACGCAGGTAAGAGGGTTGTCAATCCCCTTGAACTCGTTAATTGCAAGGATCAAATCTAATAGTGGTAGATAGGTAAATTGCAAAGTAAAATAAAAGTAAATAAATTGCAGCAAGGTAATTTTGGTTTTAGTAATATGATTAAAGTAGACCCGGGGGCCATAGTTTTCACTAGAGGCATCTCTCTCATAAGAATAGCATACGGTGGGTAGACAAATTACTGTTGGGCAATTGATAGAAAAGCGCTTAGTTATGACGTTATTCATGGCATGATCATGTATGTAGGCATTACGTCCATGACAAGTAGACCGAAACGATTCTGCATCTACTACTATTACTCTAGCAATCGACCGACTCCTGCCTACATTTATGGTATGTGACACCCTGATTTTTGGCCTTTTCATTTTCTTTTGTATTTCTTCGAATTCTTATTTGGAGTTCCTTTTCTGTGGCTTTGTGGTCGTGAAACCTGGGAAGATCATCTCTCCTACCTCTCCTAAGTGGCTTGCCACTCTCAAAACCATCCCAAGACCATGTCATTTCCATCTTAGCCGAACCCCAATATTTATTTCTTGGGAATATTCCTTTTTCTATTAAAGGAATAACCCTGTTTGTCCTAGGTTGTGAAGCAACCTATATTTCTGTCTTTCCTAAAATTCCCACAAAATTCTCAAAATTTCTTTGGACCATATGGACCTTGGATATGTAAAAATATTCAAGATTTCCATGCTCATGGTGAGCACACCATCCAATCTTTGTTTCTGGTCATAATTTCAGTTTGTGAAGCAAGTATATTTTTTATTAATTCATAAATTCTGAAATTAATCCAGGACCTAAATATCCCTATATCCTTTAAGCATGCCAAAATTCACATCATTTTACCAAGCCATTTTCTCCACAAAATTCCCCCAAGTTTCTGTCCAAAGGAAAGCATTGTGAAGGAAGTACTATTTTTTATATATCCAAATGGTATGAAATTTTACCAGTACCTTCATATGCCCAAATCATCATCGTCTACCAAATTTCAGCTCAATCTAATCATCCAGGTGAGTGCAGGTTCAAGATCTAGTTTCTGGACCAGATTGGCAGTTGTGAAGCAACTATGATAAATCTTGGTCCAAATCCTTTCATATTTCACAGGAATGTAGTCCTTCCTACCCTGAACCCCCGTGACATCTTTCTTGGCCCATAGGTCAAGTCATTTGACCACATCTTCATGCTCAAGTTTGCTACAACAAACTTTGACTGATCCCTCCCATCAGCACACAATTGCTTTCTTCGAACCATCACTTCAAAGAGGCCCCATTGTGGCACCCCGATAGAGGGCCGATGCACGCCAGTCCCAGGATAAGACCTGGCGCACGTTTGAGACATGATACAACAATTCCAGGCACAAAAATGGCTTTATTATATGAAATGGAGTATTACAATATTGTTGCTTACAACAATATTACATGGCTCCAAGGCTAACTAGATGGCAGCGGAGGTCTTGGTTCAGCGGCAACGACGTCTCTGGCTGGGCTCCACAACTCACAGGACTGGCTGGGTTACCATCTAGCATGACGGATCTTCTCCAGCAACTGGCCACGTGTAAGGCCAGGTGAGTACTTTGAATGTACTCGCAAGACAACCAAATACATAGCATCCAAACAAGCAGATGACAAAGCAAGCCCTATGCTTATATAAGAACTTATTCTAAACATGGCATGGAATTAACAGGAAAACATGGATCGAGCATGGCATAACAAGGATCAGACATATCAACTACACATCATGTCATGGCATGGCTACCTTTACGAAGCATGGTATCCACCATTACACTTACCTCCTGTGAAGCGTTAAAGTAGTATGTTGTGACATCATTCAGTTTTACTACCCCTCTGGGCTAACTTATGACTCACTGAGATCCCATAGTCCAAGTTACCACATGGTGACTGCTCACACTTATCCCATAGTCCAAGTTACCACATTACTTAGTAGCACATTCTTTAGCAAGTTTATAATAACAGGTTCGTCCTCCAGATCAACAAAGACCAAATAGTGTGACCTACTACGAACTGTGTCAAATACCGTGGACTCGGTTATTCGAATAGATTCTTACACTCTACAGAGGTTGCGCACTTTACCCACACCATGGACCTTTATCCAACGAAACTTGCCTAACCTGTGACTCTTCTATCGTACCACCGACAATCATACCCCTTCCGGTCATGTCCTGGGTGGCCCCTGTGTCACTCCTGACACCTGCCACTGTCGTGGCCAACTAAATTATCCCAAATGGGGACTCCCGGGCTAAACAAACAACTGGGCTCACAAGGTTATCGCCGCCTACCTGATCAGGGTAGCACGAGCGCATAACCTTCCCTCTTTGGTGGTACCAGTAAAAGAGCACGCGGTTAGACCAAGTCAAGGCCATCCCATAACGGCGCATGTGGCTGCACGGGTAAGCTTAGTTTGGTGGCACTATGACTCGATCCCATCGATGACGGAGGAGGTTTAGTTTACAAGTTCAATTTAACATTTCCATCATCTCACCATACCATCAACACTTGTGAGCAGGAACAATCACTTAATGACAGCATAGCAAAATCATAACAGTAATGTCAATCATGGCATGAGATCGAATCATAGCATTAACATGATAATGATATTAAAAATAATGTTATTAGCATGGAGAAATGTGACATGAAAGCAAGTCATGATATTATATGGTAACTAACACTAGCATCTGGCACAAATGAACTAACAGGACTATGCCAGTGCAGATGATCTGAAACCTACTGCAATAAACACACAGGGTGCAAGCAAAGTCATCATGCAAGTCCGGAGCTCATGATAAGAGGTTGGCTTGCCTTGGGGTTGATGGAGTCACCGGGAAGAAGTGCGATGAGCTCGCAGAAAGATTTGCCGAAAAAGTACCCCTCTCGAAGGGGGCTGATTGAAGGGCAAGGGCAAAATGGTCATTTTCATAGTGTGAAAATATTAGGAAAATGATAACATCGGAACGGGCTCGACAAACTGAAGACGTGGGCGTTGGAATTACCTCAATCGGAGTTATGGTTGAAGAGAAATGGCCGTTCGTTCGTTAAGCCGAGAAACGGACAGAAAACTGTGCATTTCAGTCCTTAACGAGCGAACGTTCGCTAAATAGCCGCTTCGACCGCCGACTGAAAAGCGAAAGCGCATTTTCAGAAATGCTCTTTCAATGAACAGAAAGCGTAACGCCTGGAGTGCGCTTCCACTTACAGCAGCTGGGCCCGGAGCTAGGTCACTTACAGGTGGGCCCGGCCTATCCCCTTCTCTCTCTCCTCCCTTCTCTTCTTCCTAGTACGCTGATGCAAAGGAGGGCCGCACTTGCCTTCAGTGCCTCCATGCTCGGCTGCGGCTGCCGGCGGGCTAGGCGGGCTCGCGGTGCCACCCCGCATCCAGAGGTAGTCGCCAGGAGCTCGGGGACGCCCAGAGGAGGTATGGCCACGACGACAGAGGAGGCGGCCATGGCAGCGCCTGAGGTCGCGGGATTGAGCTGCCCCGGCTAGAAATTGGAAGGGCGCGGGCTCAAGTTGGCACTAGGGCTCCTCTGAGTGGCTAGAGGAGAGGAGGGGAGTAGCCACGGGGCTGGAGTCGTCGTGGGGGTTCGGTGGCGGCCTTCGGCCAAGGGAGGCGGGAAGAGCTCTAGGAGCTCGGCTGACGGGGCGGGGTGGTTGCTGGTGAGGAGGAGGGCTCGGGGACGCGCTTAAATAGCCGCGGGGAGAGGCTACACGACGCCGACCGAAGCTTCGAGAGGCGATGCCGTGGCGGCGCTCGAGCGGAGCATCGAGGTCGGCAGAGGCGGCCATGGTCTAGGAGACGAGGGGGAGAGGACTCCAGACGATCCACGTGTGCGGTGGGCAGCTCGCCGGCGCTCCCGGATAAGCCGGAGCCCGCTGGAGCGAGCTCCCGAAGCATCCGGTGCACAGGGCACCCGGTTGGCGCGCTCTGCCCGTGGTCACCGCGTGGCCACGGCGTTGCCACGCCCCACACAAAGCCAAACCATATCTGGGGTCTTCTCCTTCCTTCCCTAAGTTGACCTGTGTGGCTGAAATGCACAGAAGGGCTCGGGTGTGACCACACACTGCTCAAATGTTTGATAGCAGCAAAGTTTGGACATGTGGTGTGGCCACCACAGTGCTCCTCTTGGCCTGATCTTTGGCAGAGGTCAATCATCTACCAAGGTGACCATCTTGGCCAAAATTCAGCTCAAATGGACAAGGTTATCTGGCACTTCCTTTGCAACCTTGCAAATTGGCCAGAAATGGAAATGATGATGTTGGGGTCAAATGGCTAGATAGACTTGGCTGATTTTTAGTGTAGGGTGATGATATGGTTATGAGAGCTAGCTGGAAAAATTTCAGCCCATTTTGATCATCTATGAGGGTACTTCCTTCACAGAGATGCAATCTGGACAGAAACTTAGATAATTTACTGAGGAAAATTAACTAGATGAAATGGGCTGGTTTTTGGTATCCAGGGGTGATTTATCATTGTTAACCACCCTGAAAAATTTCAGCCCAAAAGGATCAAGGGAGCAAGCACTTCCTTTGCAAACTGGAAATCTGGACAGAATTTGCAAATGGATGTTGTGCTCAAAATTTGAATGGTGGAACTTGAGATCTTGATGGAAATGGTGAATACATAGATAGGATAAGCTTCACAAATTATTTGGGATTTTTCCTAGCTACCAAAATGGTAGTTCCTTTGGAAAGGCCCCAAATTGAAATATTGGCTTTAATTAGGAAAATGCAATTTCCCTTATTTAATTATGGCCAATATTTTTGTGAGAGCTCAATATGATCACAATGAATATCTCCACAAGTTTTCATGAACTTTGGAGATGGGCAAGTATTTTCCTGGATTTAATTCCTCAGAAAAGAAAAACAAGGAATTAATTCTAGATGAAAAATATTGCATATGACTTGGCAATATTTTTGCACATCTAGGGTTTATGGATGAAGGAGGATCTCTGGAAATTTAGGGAGGACCAACAGAGCAAGGAAAATGATAGCTCCTTTGTAAACACAAAGGCAGGATTTCTAGTTCCAATATTTTGGAACTAGGGTTTGAATGAGATTCGGGGTTTACTAACGGGAGCTTGGCTGGCACAAGAGCATGGGAAAGGCATTGAGAGGCTGAGGATTGTCTGGATTCACCTGGTTACTCACCAGATTCCAGAGGAAAATTTGGGAGAGAAAAGCTAGGAAGGAGTAACAACACAAAAATCGATAACCTGATTTTCTGGTTGTTACAAACCTTCCCCCCTTAAGAGAATATCGTCCTCGAGATTCCTAGGGTTAGCTCAAAACAAATATCCCACCTCCTGGAAAAACCTCTGGGTTGGATCTCAACCCTGTGGTTGAAAACAAATGAGTTGGGGTAAAATCGGGGTTTAGATCTTGGACTAGAGGGGTTGTAACGGTTTATGCTGCAATAAATTTTCTCAGAATTTCTCCGAGATTGCAACTGGGTTCTAGGAAAAAGATTTTGGGACCGGGGAATTTTTGGGAAGAACTAGCTCCCCAGAGTTCTGGGTTTGGGAGGCTGGCAAACGGAGAAAGCACGAATGGATATGGGTATGTGGCTTTGCATTCTACCCGAGTACTGCTGCGACTGTACTCTGGAGGATGAACTTGGTGTGCAAACATTGCTCACATGATACACGTGCAATGTACTCAAACCAATATGCAAGCAAATGCAGAATGCATATAGGAGCAAAATACATGCAAAGGAAAAAGAACACATCCAGCAGATTACACTAAGGTGTTTTAATGCTAGTGGGTGTATGTACTCCTGGTATACATATACCTACACCAGCTCGCATTTTATTAGGGGCTCCGGGCGAGTCCATTGTTATTAGGTGTAAGTGTTCTACTACTCGAAATCTTGTTAAGAAACCATTGCTGGCTCTGCTGAGCATTTCTGCTTAATGGAGAGGCAGATGAACCAAACACACAGAGCAAACGGGCAAACACAACATTACAACAACACACAAGTTACAAGCAGTACAAGCATACCACAATGCGCAACCTTACTAGGCCGCTAATAGCAACTACTCACTCCGAACTATAGGGTTCTATTCCTGGACGAGGGTGAAAAGACAGCCTTGGCAGCACACATACTCGCAGCACCTTCTTACTTCACTCACTACCGGAGCCACAAATGGGCCTACTCTTGCTGGGGCTCTCCAGGGGGACGTAGGCTGAGCCAACTTCCGTCTTCATCGTCGGGCACCTCTATGGGTTGGGGCTCAACTACTGGAGCTGCGGCTGGAACTTGATGGAACACATCCCGACGACGAAGACGCCGAATAGCTCGGAAGAAGGAACTTGGGTGAATGATGCCTGGTCGATATGGGTTCACGGGTTGCGAGGGTGGCACTGGGTTTGGCATCAGGAAACTGGTGGCCTGGGATGCAGTTTGACGGGCCTCACGGTATGCTTCCGTAACAACCCGAATGGTGTCACGGTCAATGGCTTTAAACTCTCCAAGAATGCCGGAGAGCATCATCCCCTGGGCAGCAATGAACTGAACCAGGCGAGCCATTGCCGGATCGGCATCTTCAATTGCACTGGAGAACTCGCAACCTGTGCTGGACGCAGAGGGAAAGTAGCGGAACTCCCGCATCTCCGCTACTTGCGAAAACTGGAAGCGAAGACGTGCGATGGCTTCCGTAGCAGCTGTCTGGACAGCCAACGCGGGGGTAGGCATGGGTTTGCCTAAAAAGTCAATGGTTTCCCATCCTCTGTTGGACCTGGGCAGATATGCGCATTCGCATAGTATCGGCAAAGGTGAGGGACGGGTTTCGATTGGAACACCAGATACACCGGGCTAGCACTACATCCAATGGCTTGGGTGAGCATACTCGAAAGGATGGGCGGAAAGCCCGCATAACCATTAGCCAAAGTTCGGCTATGTAAAGTGGGTACTCTGGAAGAACTAGCCATGGCTGCTGGTTTGAGGATACCGGCTTGGGTTCTCTTGCGGGGATCTGGCTTACTGAACGGAGAGGGCTGTGACTCGCAAGTGGGAGGGGTTTTAAATAGGCAGCCATGCTGGGACATACCAGCATGGCGTGGATCCTTCTCGGGCCGAGTAAAGGATACGCTCGCACGGCCGACAACTGGGTAGGGTCGTGGTCCAATCCAGGGATGGCTGGGTGGGTGAACAGCTGGGTAGGGGCACGTCAATTTTGACTGCGTCGCCTGTTGATCAACAGTGGCCGTCTCGGATGCCAATGATGGGTCAACTCTATTGGGCCTACTACCGATTAAAAATAGGGGTGGTTCAGTGCTAGGGTAACCTACAGCTAGCCTGGCTCTAATACCACGTCCTGTGGCACCCCGATAGAGGGCCGATGCACGCCAGTCCCAGGATAAGACCTGGCGCACGTCTGAGACATGATATAGCAATTCTAGGCACAAAAATGGCTTTATTATATGAAATGGAGTATTACAATATTGTTGCTTACAACAACATTAAATGGCTCCAAGGCTAACTAGATGGCAGCGGAGGTCTTGGTTCAGTGGCAACGACATCTCTGGCTGGGCTCCACAACTCACAGGACTGGCTGGGTTACCATCTAGCATGACGGATCTTCTCCCGCAACTGGCCACGTGCAAGGCCAGGTGAGTACTTTGAATGTACTCGCAAGACAACCAAATACATAGCATCCAAACAAGCAGATGACAAAGCAAGCCCTATGCTTATATAAGAACTTATTCTAAACATGGCATGGAATTAACAGGAAAACATGAATCGAGCATGGCATAACAAAAATCAGACATATCAACTACACATCATGTCATGGCATGGCTACCTCTACGAAGCATGGTATCCACCATTACACTTACGTCCTGTGAAGCGTTAAAGTAGTATGTTGTGACATCATTCAGTTTTACTGCCCCTCTGGGCTAACTTATGACTCCCCGAGATCCCATCTCGTGATCATGTCAGAACAACATGGTGACTGCTCACACTTATCCCATAGTCCAAGTTACCACATTACTTAGTAGCACATTCTTTAGCAAGTTTATAATAACAGGTTCGTCCTCCAGATCGACCAAGACCAAATAGTGTGACCTAGTACGAACTGTGTCTAGTACCGTGGACTCGGCTATTCGAATAGATTCTTACACTCTGCAGAGGTTGCGCACTTTACCCACACCATGGACCTTTGTCCAACAAAACTTGACTAACCTATGACTCTTCTATCGTACCACCGACAATCATACCCCTTCGGTCATGTCCTGGGTGGCCCCTGTGTCACTCCTGACACCTGCCACCGTCGTGGCCAACTAAACTATCCCAAACGGGGACTCCTGGGCTAAACAAACAACTGGGCTCACAAGGTTATCGCCGCCTACCCGATCAGGGTAGCACGCGCGCATAACCTTCCCTCTTTGGTGGTACCGGTAAAAGAGCACGCGGTTAGACCAAGTCAAGGCCATCCCATAACGGCACATGTGGCTGCACGGGTAAGCTCGGTTTAGTGGCACTATGACTCGATCCCATCGATGACGGAGGAGGTTTAGTTTACAATTTCAATTTAACATTTCCATCATCTCACCATACCATCAACATTTGTGAGCAGGAACAATCACTTAACGACAGCATACCAAAATCATAATAGTAATGTCAATCATGGCATGAGATCGAATCATAGCATTAACATGATAATGATATTAAAAATAATGTTATTAGCATGGAGAAATGTGACATGAAAGCAAGTCATGATATTATATGGTAACTAACACTAGCATCTGGCACAGATGAACTAACAGGACTATGCCGGTGCAGATGATCTGAAACATACTGCAATAAACACACAGGGTGCAAGCAAAATCATCACGCAAGTCCGGAGATCATGATAAGAGGTTGGCTTGCCTTGGGGTTGATGGAGTCACCGGGAAGAAGTGCGATGAGCTCGCGGAAAGATTTGCCGGAAAAGTTCCCCTCTCGAAGGGGGCTGATTGATGGGCAAGGGCAAAATGGTCATTTTCATAGTGTGAAAATATTATGAAAATGATACCATCGGAACGGGCTCGACGAACTGAAGACGTGGGCATTGGAATTACCTCAATCGGAGTTACGGTTGAAGAGAAACGACCGTTCATTTGTTAAGCCGAGAAAAGGACAGAAAACTATGCATTTCAGTCCTTAACAAGCGAACGTTCACTAAATTGCCGCTTCGGCCGCCGGCTGAAAAGCGAAAGCGCATTTTCAGAAATGCGCTTTCAACGAACAGAAAGCGTAACGCCTGGAGTGCGCTTCCACTTACAGCAGCTGGGCCCGGCCTATCCCCTTCTCTCTCTCCTCCCTTCTCTCCTTCCTCCCGATGCTGAGGCAGAGGAGGGCCGCAGCAGCTCGGGCCGCGCTTGCCTTCGGTGCCTCCATGCTCGGCTGCGGCTGCCGGCGGGCTAGGCGGGCTCGCGGTGCCACCCCGCATCCAGAGGTAGTCGC
The DNA here is from genome assembly GCA_039707655.1 of Elymus sibiricus. Classification (NCBI taxonomy): domain Eukaryota; kingdom Viridiplantae; phylum Streptophyta; class Magnoliopsida; order Poales; family Poaceae; genus Elymus; species Elymus sibiricus. The sequence continues at coordinate 113,627,611 of CM077670.1, forward strand.
CAGGAGCTCGGGGACGCCCAGAGGAGGTACGGCCACGGCGACAGAGGAGGCGGCCATGGCGGCGCCTGATGTCGCGGGATTGAGCTGCCCCGGCTAGAAATTGGAAGAGCCCGGGCTCAAGTTGGCACTAGGGCTCCTCTGAGTGGCTAGAGGAGAGGAGGGGATTAGCCACGGGGCTGGAGTCGCCGTGGGGGTTCGGCGGTGGCCTTCGGCCAAGGGAGGCGGGAAGAGCTCCAGGAGCTCGGCTGAGGGGGTGGGGAGGTTGCTGGTGAGGAGCAGGGCTTGGGGACGCGCTTAAATAGCTGCGGGGAGAGGCTACATGACGCCGGCCGAAGCTCCGAGAGGTGATGCCGTGCCAGCGCTTGAGCGGAGCATTGAGGTCGGCAGAGGCGGCCATGGGCTAGGAGACGAGGGGGAGAGGTCTCCAGACTATCCACACGTGCGGTGGGCAGCTCGCCAGCGCTCCCAGACAAGCCGGAGCCCACTGGAGCGAGCTCCCGAAGCATCTGGTGCACAGGGCACCCGGTTGGCGCGCTCTGCCCGTGGTCACCGTGTGGCCACAGCGTTGCCACGCCCCACAAAATCCAAACTATGTCTGGGGTCTTCTCCTTCCTTCCCTGAGTTGACCTGTGTGGCTGAAATGCACAGAAGGGCTCGGGTGTGACCACACACTGCTCAAATGTTTGATAGTAGCAAAGTTTGGACACGTGGTGTGGCCACCACAGTGCTCCTCTTGGCCTGATCTTTGGCAGAGGTCAATCATCTACCAAGGTGACCATCTTGGCCAAAATTCAGCTCAAATGGACAAGGTTATCTGGCACTTCCTTTGCAACCTTGCAAATTGGCTAGAAATGGAAATGATGATGCTGGGGTCAAATGGCTAGATAGACTTGGCTGATTTTTTGTGTAGGGTGATGATATGGTTATGAGAGCTAGATGGAAAAATTTCAGCCCATTTTGATCATCTATGAGGGTACTTCCTTCATAGAGATGCAATCTGGATAGAAACTTAGATAATTTACTAAGGAAAATTGGCTAGATGAAATGGGCTGGTTTTTGGTATCCAGGGGTGATTTATCATTGTTAACCACCCTGAAAAATTTCAGCCCAAAAGGATCAAGGGAGCAAGCACTTCCTTTGCAAACTGGAAATCTGGACAGAATTTGCAAATGGATGTTGTGCTCAAAATTTGAATGGTGGAACTTGAGATCATGATGGAAATGGTGAATACATAGATAGGATAAGCTCCACAAATTATTTGGGATTTTTCCTAGCTACCAAAATGGTATTTCCTTTGGAAAGGCCCCAAATTGAAATATTGGCTTTAAATAGGAAAATGAAATTTCCCTTATTTAATTATGTCCAATATTTTTGTGAGAGCTCAATATGATCACAATGAATATCTCCACAAGTTTTCATGAACTTTGGAGATGGGCTGGTATTTTCCTGGATTTAATTCCTCGGAAAGGCAAAACAAGGAATTAATTCTAGATGAAAAATATTGCATATGACTTGGCAATATTTTTGCACATCTAGGGTTTATGGATGAAGGAGGATCTCTGGAAATTTAGGGAGGACCAACAGAGCAAGGAAAATGATAGCTCCTTTGTAAACACAAAGGCAGGATTTCTAGTTCCAATATTTTGGAACTAGGGTTTGAATGAGATTCGGGGTTTACTAACGGGAGCTTGGCTGGCACAAGAGCACGGGAAAGGCATTGAGAGGCTGAGGATTGTCTGGATTCACCTGGTTACTCACCAGATTCCAGAGGAAAAATTTGGGAGAGAAAAGCTAGGAAGGGGTAACAACACAAAAATCAATAACCTGATTTTTGGGGTGTTACACCCATGTTGAAAGGACTACACTCTAGACACCTGTTGCCAGGCATACGTGCCCTCCTCTCGCCAATGCACGCGGTGACCACACGGGATGGCATGCGTTTGGCATGCTCTGAGCGTCGGCTAGCTCCGGGCACTACCCTCCCGGCCGCTCCCGTGTATCCCACCTTGTCCACCGCGTCGCCCACAGTCCCCTACGTCCACGCGTGCCCTAGCCCCCTCCCCTTTCCTCCCTGGCGTGCCACGCCGCACCGTGTGCCTACAGCCGTCGTCGTCTTCTTCCTGGCATCTGCCTCCTCGAGCTCTCTCGAAGCCCTCCGTGGCCTCTCCAAACTGCGTGAGCCCTCTGGCCCCTCTCCCCCTCCCCTACGCGTGTCCCCCTCGCCTCAGTGCACCAGCGCACGCGTCGCCGTGGCCGCGCTCACCCCGAGCATCGCCCCGGCTATTTAAGTCACCCCCGAGCTCCCTCGACCTCACCAGCCTCCTTTCCTCCCTCCTAGAACCACTCCAGACCGCTCCATCGAGCTCGAGGAGCCCTCCTCGCCTCACTTGGCTGCCACCTCTATCCGCCTAAATTCGAGCCACCCGGGCTCCCCCTCCCCCTCCCAACCTCACCATGGTGCTCCCCTAGATACCAAGAAGCCCCTCTGCCCTTCCCCTCATCCTCTGGTGCCCCGTGGCCATGAGCCCCACCGGCGCCCGAAGCCACCTCCCGCCGCGGCCGAGGCCCTCCTCATTTCCGGGCTCGCCGGCGGGCGTGCGACCCCCAGGCGGGTGCACGTCATCACGCTGAGTCCGCCGATAGCCAGAGCTCCGCTGGGGACCCCCTGTAGCTCCGGGAATCGCCAGTCGACGACGCCCTGTCCTCCTGCTGGCGCGAGCGCGAGGTTGAAGACGATGACCTCACCTCCAGCTGGCCAGTGGGCCCGGCGGCCTCACCTGTCAGCCTAACAGAGGCGTTGACCCTGGGCCCATGTTTTTTTAAGTGGAAATGTATTCACAAGAATACGCTTTCCTCTCCTGAAAGCGTATTCCTCTGCAGCTTCAGGGCGAAATGCGCTTTCTCAGCAGAGAAAACGTATTCTTCAAAATACGTCTTCTGATTCAGCCCAGCCGCCGAAACCGCTAAGTTGCGGGCGTTCACTAGTTAGCGGCTGAAATGGACAGTTTTTATTCATTTCACTGCTTAACGAACGAACGGCCACAACTTTTTAACCGTGACTCCGATTCAGGTGATTCCAAAGCCCATGTTCTCTGTTCGTCGAGCCTGTTCTGTTGGTATCATTTTCATGATGTTGTCACACTCTAAAAATGACCATTTTGTCCTTGCCCCCTAAGCAGCTCCGCTGGGAGAGAAACGTTTCCGGAAAAATATTTCCGCGAGCTCCTCGCACTTCTTCCCGGTGCCTCCATCTACTCCAGGCAAGCCACGATAACCACTTGCATGATGGCATTGCAATAGCCATGGTTTCGACTTGAATGTTCAAATAATTATTTGTTCATGTAATTATTTTGAATGCTATGTATATGCTATGTATCCATGCTCAGTTCTTATGCCATGTTATTATTCATCTGTTAAGTAAATGATTATTTGCTGGTATTATTATTATCATGTTTCATTCTTGTAATCATTTCTGATGCTAGTGATATGCTCACATAGTTAGTTATGGTTTGTTATGCAATCACTTGTTATATTCATGATCATCGTTATGCCATGCTCATTTGCATCCCGTAGACTAAATGTTTTATCATTGTTGATGTTAGGATGTTAAATGGTTATGTTGCCCATCCATGGTTACACTGATATCATGCTCATATGCATTATCATGTTATTTTATTGTGACTTAGCTCATCACCATTCAAATTAAACCTGACATTAATCGAACTTGAACAAATCTGTTGGCTGAGTCATGGTGCCACCGAATCGAGCTCACCAGTGCAACCACACTTGCCTGGATGGGGAGACCTTAATTCGGTCTATTGCCATGCCTCTCGCCGGTGCCTCCAACTAGGGAAGGTTATTTGCGCGCGCTACCCTGATCAGGTGGGCGGCCATAAGCCTTGTGTGCCCAAGTTGTGTTGTACCCGGGTGTCCCCGTTTGGGACGAGTTTTTATTTTGGCCACGACAGTGGTAGCCACGAGGTGGCAGGATGTCACGAGTTGACATCGGAGCCACCCATGACATAGCCCAAAGGGGAGTGTGTCGGAGTGGCCGGGAGAGTGTCATGCAATAGATTGGTTTTGTCAGAATGTCGTTGGTCCACCCGAATGGGAGCACGAGGCCATGAATTCCGTGGTGTGGGTACAATGTACTAACCTCTACAGAGTGTATAATCTATTGATAGCCGTGTCCTCAGTCATGGACACAGTTCGTAGTAGGTCACACTATGGGTCAACAATAATAATAACCTGGATAATAAACAACCCCGGTTCCATGAGAAAAGAAGTTGGTTGATCTTTATGTGGTCATGCGATGATCACAGGTAGAGATCAAGCTCCGTGTGGTCAGGTGATGATCACGATGGTATTGTTGATACCGAGCTTGGTTGATCCTAAGGTGATCGTGTGATGCTCACGACGGTAAGCTTGACACATATGGTGGTTACGAGATAACCTCCGCGAAGAGTAAGTTGGTCCAAGGGACCTTAAACATCGACCGTCCCTCTCATGCTATTGCTAGTATCATCATGTTCATATCATGAGCAACATGTACATGCCATGCTCACTCTCATGTTGATTCTAGTAGTATCATGCTCATTAATGATAATTAACCTGAAAATGCCATGCTGTTGTTTGTCTTGATTGCTTTGGTTGATGTGAGCTTGCGTGTACATTCAAACACCTGGCGTGTCATGCCAGATTGCAGGAGATGCCATGATTGATTGCTTGTCAAGGATCCCGAGTTTGCGATCTAGGACGTGTCCCAGCCAGAGTCCCCGCGGAGTGGAGTCCATCACTGTCGTCACTGTTCCGCTGCTAGAAGCTATTCTACTTCGAGATGTTCTGCTGCTAGCATAGAGATACCTTAGCAGGAGTAGTGTCGCCATGCCGATGTAATCTTTTGTTATACTCGAACCCTTATACCCCTATTATTTGTAATAAAGAGTTGTTCTGTTCTATGGCAAGCAGTGCCGTATTCCAGAAGACTTGATCTCTGGGCTGGAATACGGGGTGTTCCAGTTCCTCTGAGCCGGGGTGCCACCGCGCTTGGTATCAGAGCAGGTTTGGCTGTAGGACGCCCTAGTCTGCGCGACCGTTAGAAACCGGTAGTTCAGAGTCTAGCTTGTTTGCTGCATTTGGTTGTTGCATTTGTTTGCTGCATAGCATGCATGTAGACTTATTATCTTGTCGCTAACGGTTGATCTTGGGTGTGTAGGTGGCATTGATTTCAATCCATTACCTGCACCCTCCAGTTTTGCATACTTGATCTTTGGTGTTTGGTGTCACCTCTGTCCCAGCGGAGTGATGCCAAAGTACCTAGTGGTGTCGATCACTTGCAGGATTGATGCACAGGTATCGCACCAATATATTCTCTTCACCCACACCTATCATTTCGGTGGTAGACGTGTTTCTACCCCGAATCTTGCCATCCAACCCGCCACTTTGGCAACCCTTACTGGTCTTTGTTACCAGAAAAGGGAAATGCCAGCAGCCCCTTCTTTCCACCGATATCCTACCCTATCACCCATTCCCTGGGCGAGTACGGTTCCCTTCCGTCCACTTGATGATGTGGCCGTGACATCCGTGTCTCGCTACATGATCACCGAGTCCGTCCTCATCCCTAAGCCCGTCCAGATGCAACCGGTGCTGAGCCAGCGCTTGGTGTAGCTCTGTTTACACCAACCTCTCCACACGCTGATCCACTTTCGTGCACACCGCCACAGCATATTAGATCGTAGTACCAAAATTCTCGCGAGATTTGTGTGCTTAAGTAGGCATGCATATTGTTGTGAATAGCAGTAAAATGTGATGCTGCTTGTATGTAATCTTGATGCCTTGTGTGCTTTTGTTTTTGTCATTTCTTTTTGGCTTATTTCTTTGGGCCTTCAGTGTCACCTTATTTCCCCTTATGAAAGTTGCTCATCAACCGATACCGGACTCGAAGAATCAGTGAGGATTTCAAATTTTGGAAGCTCAGCTAAACATTATGGAATCCTCAGCCGACTGCATTATATTGGGAATATCTGGTTTTAATACAAATGATATTCTGGAATGATTATCAGCATCAAGACTGCCTCAGTGTGCAACTATTACAACCGTAAGGAACCAACAGGAAGATAAATTGTGTACAAGGCCAACCGTATATTTCGAGACAAAGCAGGAATATCAAGGGTATATATATATGTGGCATTCAGTCCGCATATCACAGAGAGAAGCTTCTGGAGTAAGCAACCCAGTCTTCCTCTGCACACTACTAGAGAAGCTTATGATGCACGGTTCCTCAGTCTTCTTCAGTACGACATGTGGATGACTTACAGTGTAAGATACTCAGTCTTCTTCGGTAAGCTACCACAGAAAGCTTCCGGCATAAGGCACCGAATCTTCCTCAGTACGCAACCAAGGGAAAATCTTCTGAGGTACGATACCCAGTCTTCTTTAGCACGCTATCCCGGCAAAAGCTTCTAACGTAAGCTACTCGGCCTTCTTCAGCACGATACTCTCGATGGCTTCCAACACAAGCTATCCAATCTTTGTCAATATGATACTACAAACAGTTGAGAAAATTACACAGTGAGTTGGCAGTGCAACTCAAGGGTCAAGCCCACAACGGTTTGGTCAGAAACACGAGCTAGTCAAGACACAAGTCTGCCTCGGGAATAAAATGTTCAGCTACACATACTTCCAAAAATATTGTGAGCATGCTGCCAAGGTCATCCAAGTCACTCGTACGATGATGAAAACATGGTGGAAATCCGACAACCACATGAGTTATGCAAGAGGAAGAAAAGCCAGTTATACACCTCAGTATGATGCAAGGACCGACAAGCTATAAAGTAAGACAAGTTTGGGACAACAAATCTTGACAGTGGATATCAAGGCCAGTTTCCTCACGCCCGACAAAGTGATATTGTTAACCTTTGTCACTTTCTTGTATGATTGACGACCACAGTGAGCTCCATACGAGTACATGTGAACCTGGTATATTTCCTATGACACGAGTCATCAACAAGGCTAAGGTATGATTGCCAGAATATTGCACTTATGGTCACACGAAGAATTAAGGATATATATGGCAAAGCTCTTTCAGTAAAGGATCCGGACAAAGAGAACAATAATGAAGGAGCAAGATCGGCAATACAGGTATGATAATTGTTGCGTGAACAACATGGTACAGATACCCAAGACAGTATGATTCCGTATCGATCACCATGAATATACACCCAAGGGGTATACTCTGTTGGTAAGGACCTCATATCAAGGTAACTCACTTGTCCAAATGTATATGCTCAGAATTGTCAGTATCGAATATCCAAGTCTGTCATGTCAGGCCAAAGGATAGCTCAACAGCTTGACTTCAACGACCGTGTTAAATCATCGCATGGCCTACTACCCACATATGGGTATACCGACAGGAGAAGTAATCAAAATACTGAACAGCAAGCTCGGATCATGTGTACTCACATATGGTACCCAGCAAGATTCTTCCGCTAGAATCACCGTCAGTCGAGTCCCTGGATGCTATTGTTATAAGGCCGTACTCCTTTATACTGGTCACGACTGGCGACAGTCAAATCTTTGGTACGGATTTGAGACTCGAGACAGTGAAGCCAGCCAAGAGAATTCAGAACTCCCCACAAATAGTCAGATTCTGCCAAGAGGACAGTTATGATTCTCAGTATGGTTTTGAACCCGGAGAACATGCATCTACTTGAGTAACCCGATGTAAGGATTAAAAGGTTCGTGTCCCCCAAGGAAATTTGTTCACAACTCCCTTGATACTATCAGTGCTAGATAGAAGAATGTCACGTCAATTGGGAATCACTCCCAGATTTATGGAAAGATGACATATTCCAGTCATGATAATATATCAGATAAGCAAGCAGATATGAAAGAATTGGAGTCAGAGTAAGGATGAACATATGAGGGAAGACCTATCCGAATTTTGGGTATGGCAAAGCAAACCACCCCAGAGCAAGGCAGTCAGGTCATATTAAATTCAATGGGAACATCATATAAAGGAAAAGGATACCCGAGTTGGAAACGGTTTCCTTAAGTCAGAATATTCATACTTGTTCCCTGAGCAAACAAATCTAGAGGACGAGATTTTTGTAAGGGGGGTAGCTTTGTGACACCCCGATTTTTGGCCTTTTCTTTTTCTTTTGGATTTCTTCGAATTCTTATTTGGAGTTCCTTTTCTATGGCTTTGTGGTCTTGAAACCTGGGAAGATCATCTCTCCTACCTCTCCTAAGTGGCTTGCCACTCTCAAAACCATCCCAAGTCCATGTCATTTCCATCTTAGCCCAACCCCAATATTTATTTCTTGGGAATATTCCTTTTTCTATTAAAGGAATAACCCTGTTTGCCCTAGGTTGTGAAGCAACCTATATTTCTATCTTTCCTAAAATTCCCAAAAAATTCTCAATTTTTTTTTGGACCATATGGACCATGGATATGTAAAAATATTCAAGATTCCATGCTCATGGTGAGCACACCATCCAATCTTTATTTTTGGTCATAATTTCAATTTGTGAAGCAACTATATTTTTTATTGCTTCATAAATTCTGAAATTAAACCAGGACCTAAATATCCCTATATCCTTTAAGCATGAAAAAATTCACATCATTTTGCCAAGCCATTTTCTCCACAAAATTCCCCCAAATTTCTGTCCAGAGGAAAGCATTGTGAAGGAAGTACCATTTTTATTTATCCAAATGGTATGAAATTTTACCAGTACCTTCATATGCCCAAATCATTATCCTCCACCAAATTTCAGCTCAATCCAATCATCCAGGTGAGTGCAACTTCAAGATCTAGTTTCTGGACCAGATTGGCAGTTGGGAAGCAACTATGATAAATCTTGGTCCAAATCCTTTCATATTTCACAGGACTGTAGTCCTTCCTACCTTGAACCCCTGTGACATCTTTCTTGGCCCATTGGTCAAGTCATTTGACCACATCTTCATGCTCAAATTTGCTACAGCAAACTTTGACTCATCCCTCCCATCAGCACATAGTTGCTTTCTTCGAACCATCACTTCAGAGAGGCCCCATGTTGAAAGGACTGCACTCTAGACACGTTTTGCCAGGCATACGTGCCCTCCTCTCGCCAATGCATGCGGTGACCACGCGGGCTGGCATGCGTTTGGCGCGCTCTGAGCGTCGGCTAGCTCCGGGCACTGCCCTCCCGGCCGCTCCCGCGCGTCCCACCTTGTCCGACGCGTCGCCCAAAGTCCCCTGCGTCCACGCATGCCCTGGCCCCCTCCCCTTTCCTCCCCGGCGTGCCACGCCGCACCACGTGCCCGCAGTCGCCGTCGTCTTCTTCCTGGCATCTGCTTCTTCGAGCTCTCCCGAAGCCCTCTGTGGCCTCTCCACACCGCGTGAGCCTTCTGGCCCCTCTCCCCCTCCCCTATGCGTGTCCCCCTCGCCTCAGTGCGCCGGCGCACACGTTGCCGTGGCCGCGCTCACCCCGAGCTTCGCCCCGGCTACTTAAGTCACCCCCGAGCTCACTCGACCTCACCAGCCTCCTCTGCTCCCTCCTAGAACCACTCCAGACCACTCCATCGAGCTTGAGGAGCCCTCCTCGCCTCACTTGACCGCCATGGCTGCCGCCTCTGTCCGCCTAAATTCGAGCCACCCGGGATCTTCCTCCCCCTCCCAACCTCACCATGGTGCTCCCCTAGCCACCACGAAGCCCCTCCGCCATTCCCCTCATCCTCTGGTGCCCCGTGGCCGCGAGCCCCACCGGCGCCCGAAGCCACCTCCCGCCGCGGCCGAGGCCCTCCTCGTTTCTGGGCTCGCCAGTGGGCGTGCGACACCCAGGTGGGTGCGCATCATCATGCTGAGTCCGCCGGTAGCCAGAGCTCCACCGGGGACCCCCTGTAGCTTCGGGAATCGCCGGTCGACGGCGCCCCGTCCTCCTACTAGCGCGAGCGCGGGGTTGAAGACGACGACCTCGCCTCCAGCTGGCCAGTGGGCCCGGCGGCTCCACCTGTCGGCCTAACAGAGGCGTTGACCCTGAGCCCGCGCTTTTTTTAAAGTGGAAACATATTCGGAAGAATACGCTTTCCTCTCCTGAAAGCGTATTCCTCGGCAGCTTCAGGGCGAAATGCGCTTTCTCAACAGAGAAAAGGGTATTCTTCAAAATACGTCTTCTGATTCAGCCCAGCTGCCAAAACCGCTAAGTTGCGGGCGTACACTAGTTAGTGGCTGAAATGGACAGTTTTTATTCATTTCACTGCTTAACGAACGAACGGCCACAACTTTTTAACCGTGACTCCGATTTAGGTGATTCTAAAGCCTACGTTCTCTATTCGTCGAGCCCGTTCTGTTGGTATCATTCTCATGATGTTGTCACACTCTTAAAATGACCATTTTGCCCTTGCCTCCTAATCAGCTCCGCCGGGAGAGAAACGTTTCCGGCAAAATATTTCCGCGAGCTCCTCGCACTTCTTCCCGGTGCCTCCATCAACTCCAAGCAAGCCACGACAGCCACTTGCATGATGGCATTGCAATAGCCATGGTTTCGACTTGAATGTTTGAATAATTATGTGTTCATGTAATTATTTTGAATGCTATGTATATGCTATGTATCCATGCTCAGTTCTTATGCCATGTTATTATTCATCTGTTAAGTAAATGATTATTTGCTGGTATTATTATTATCATGTTTCATTCTTGTAATCATTTTCGATGCTAGTGATATGCTCACATGGTTAGTTATGGTTTGTTATGCAAAACTTGTTATATTCATGATCATCGTTATGCCATGCTCATTTGCATCCCGTAGACTAAATGTTTTATCATTGTTGATGTTAGGATGTTAAATGGTTATGTTGCCCATCCATGGTTACACTGATATCATGCTCATATGCATTATCATGTTATTTTATTGTGACTCATCTCATCACCACTCAAGTTAAGCCTGACATTAATCGAACTTGAACAAATCTGTTGGCTGAGTCATGGTGCCGCCGAATCGAGCTCACCAGTGCAACCACACTTGCCTGGATGGGAAGGGCCTAATTCGGTCTATTGTCATGCCTCTCGCCGGTGCCTCCAACTAGGGAAGGTTATGTGCGCGCGCTACCTTGATTAGGTGGGCGGCCATAAGCCTTGTGTGCCTGATATAGCACAAGTATAGGGGATCGCAACAGTTTTCGAGGGTAGAGTATTCAACCCAAAGTTATTGATTCGACACAAGGGGAGCCAAAGAATATTTGCAAGTATTAGCAGTTGAGTTGTCAATTCAACCACACCTGGAGACTAAATATCTGCAGCAGAGTGATCAGTAGCATAGTAGTATGGTAGTTTGATAGCAGTAGCAATAATAGTAACAGTAATAGTAACGGTAGCAGCAATAGTAGTAGCAATTGTGACAACAGTAGCTACAGTAGTAGCTTAGCAAAGAACAATATGTGAAAAGCTCGTAGGCATTGGATCAGTGATTATGTTGGATAACATTCATCATGTAACAGTCATAACCTAGGGTGACACAGAACTAGCTCCAATTCATCAATATAATGTAGGCATGTATTCCGTATATAGTCATACGTGCTTGCGATAAGAACTTGCATGACATCTTTTGTCCTACCCTCCCGTGGCAGTGGGGTCCATAAGGAAACTAAGGGATATTAAGGCCTCCTTTTAATAGAGAACCGGAAAAAAGCATTAACACATAGTGAATACATGAACTCCTCAAACTACGGTAATCACCGGAAAGAATCCCAATTATTGTCACCTTGGGGTATGCGGATCATAACACGTAGCAGGTGCATATAACTTGCAAGATCAGATCAAGAACACAAATATATTCATGAAAACATAAAGGGTTCAGATCTGAAATCATGGCACTTGGGCCCTAGCGACAAGCATCAGGCATAGCAAAGTCATAGCAACATCAATCTCAGAACATAGTGGATACTAGGGATCAAGCCCTAACAAAACTAACTCGATTACATGATAAATCTCATCCAACCCATCACCGTCCAGCAAGCCTACGAAGGAATTACTCACTCCTGGCGGTGAGCATCATGAAATTGGTGATGAAGGATGGTTGATGATGACGATGCCGGAAGATCCCCCTCTCTGGAGCCCCGAACGGACTCCAGATTTGGCCTCCCGATGAAGAACATGAGGTGGCGGCGGCTCCGTATCGTGAAACACAATAAAACTTCCTCTCTTATTTTTTTCTCTAGAATTGTGAATTTATAGGCCTGAGATTAGGGTCAGCGGAGCCACGTGGGCCCCACGAGCCACCAGGGTGCGCCAGGGGGGGGGGGGTGGGTGACGCGCCCTGGTGCCTCGTGGGCAGCAGGTGGCCCCCCTCCAGTGGGTCTTGGCTCCAGTATTTTTTATTTATTCCATAAAAAATCTCTAAAAAAATTCGTCCAATTCCAAGAACTTTTATTTCTGCACAAAAAACAACACCATGGTAGTTCTGCTGAAAACATCGTCAGTCCGGGTTAGTTTCATTCAAATCATGCAAATTAGAGTCCAAAACAAGAGCAAAAGTGTTTGGAAAAGTAGATACGATGGAGACATATCAACTCCCCCAAGCTTAACTCATTGCTTGTCCTCAAGCAATTCAGTTGACAAACTGAAAGTGATAAAGAAAAACTTTTATGAACTCTTTTGTTCTTGTATCTATATATATGCTTAAATAATATACAGGTTTTCAGCAAAGATTATGACTAACCATGCAAATGATAACTCTTAGAAATTATATTCACTCATATCAATGGCATAATTAACTAGCGAGCAATAATAAGATATCTCAAATGCCAACACTTTGTCAAAACAATCATGATATAATATGACAACATGGTATCTCGCTAGCCCTTTCTGAAACCGCAAAACATAAATACAGAGCACCTCCAAAGTTCAAGCAGCGACTAAACATTGTAATTCATGGTAGAAGAGATCCAGTCATGATGCACACAACATTAATTATACACAATGCATGAGAATGACAATAGTGCTCTCAGGACTGGTGCTTGTTTGAGAAGGTGATGACTCAACAATAAAAGTAAAATAACATAAAAGTAAATAGATAGGCCCTTCGCAAAGGGAAGCAGGGATTTATAGAGGTGCCAGAGCTCGAAGCTTAAATCAGAGATAAATAAAATTTTGGGAGGTATGCCTTTCCTGTCAACGTCACGACCGAGAGTTTTCAATATCTTCCATGCTAAACACATTAGCGGCGGTTCCCAAGCGGTAAAGTAAAGTTTACTCCCCCTCCACCAACAAACACAAGCCATGGCTAGCTGAATCCTCGAGTGCCCTCCATACCAACAACTTTCCGGGGGAGTTTGTTTTATTATTTTGCAATTTTAATTATGGGACTCGGCATCCCGATTACCAGCCCCTCTCGTGCAAGGACAAGTGAATAAACACTCATCATGAGAATAACCAGCTTAGCATGGAAGATATTGACCGCCCCATGTTGCTCCATGAGCGGTACGGGCACACAAAACAGATGTTCATTTGAATATTTAGAGGTGGCACATGCAATTTACTTAGAACGGCAGGGTAATACAGCATATAGGTAGATATAGTGGACTCATCTGGAATAACTTTGGTTTAAGGGTTTTGATGCACAAGCAGTATTCCCGCTTAGTATAGGCGAAGGCTAGCAAATAGGTTGGGAAGGGACCAGCTAGAGAGCGAAAACGGTCATAATCATGCATTATGAATAATTAACATTGAATACTAGCATGAGTAGGATATAAGCACCATGAACATAAATATCGTGGAAGCTATGTTGGTTTTGAATCAACTACATGCATGAACATGTGCCAAGTCAAGCCACTCGAAACATTTAGAGGAGGATACCATATCATCATACTACATCATGAGCATTTTAATGCATGTTGACACCCAAGATAAATCATTATCCACTCCTAGCTACTTAAGCACGGCATGAGCAACTATAATCTCTAATTGTCATCATAAACATGTTTAATCATAATATGCTGAATCATGGATACCGAGTTAAACATATTTACAAAAACAAAAACAAGTTGAGTTCATACCCGCTTTTCCTTGCCACAGTCACTTCATCAAATCATCGTCATTATTGCCTTTCACTTGCACGACCGAATGATATGAAAATAAAAATAGTGCAAGTGTGCCGTGGACTAAGCTAGAATCTGCAAGCATTTTATTCAAAGGAGAAGACAAGGTAATACGGGCTCTTTGTTAGATCAACAATAATGCATATGAGAGCCACTCAACATTTTCATCGTGGTCTTCTCCTTACAATGACTCAACAAAAGAAAAGAATTTCAGAGAAACACACTGAAATATTTTTGGAGTTTTTAGTTTTTTTTGAAGGAAGCAAATTAAGGAAGACAAAACAAAAACGAGAAAAACTATTTACATGGGAGAGCTCCCAACAAGCAAAAGAAGAAACGGGAAATCCTTTTGGGTTTTCTTTTAATACTACAACTAATTAAACTAGAAAGAAAAACTAAAAAGAAGCGAGAAATATTTTTGGATTTTCGAAAGTTTTTCAAAGAAGAAGAAAATGAAAATAAAACTATCATGGATTATACAATGAAAGAGGACGAACACCGACAACTGAAATGAATGTGTGAACATGAATGTAATGTTGGTGAGAGATACGTACTCCCCCAAGCTTAGGCTTTTGCCTAGCTTGGTCTACGGCCGTCCGTAGTAGCCATCCGGTCCCATATGAAAGTGCTGAGGCGGCGGCACCCGAGCGTCCCAATCCTGGGCCTCCTCCTCTGCCGCTGCCAGTGCGTTCCGGTAAGCAACGATGTCCGGTGGCATAATGGTATATCTGTTCCTGGCATGAGAATCAAACAAAGCAGGTGCAGGCAACGGAATAATATCACGAGTATCCTCACTAAAAACCAAGTTATAACGAATGTGGTGAGGAGGCTCAGGAGCATCAAGAAAGTGGTGGTCCCTCATGGACTCGTGATCTAAGTAAACTCTAGGCAACAAGTAATCATGTGGGCGTATGTTAACATTAAAACGTCTCGATGGGCAAGTAGCATAAATACCACCATGAATTTTACCCTTAGTCCTATTAGTGTGCAGGCGGCGTGCAATGATAGCTCCTAGGTTATAAGTGTTGTCATTATGCAGTGCGCGGCGTAAAATGGCAAAGTCAGGTGCACATAGCGCACCACCTTGCTCTCTAGGAGTCAAGCATTTCCCTATGAATAAAGCAAAGTAATGAATAGCGGGAAATTGCAAGCTACTGGCTCAGGCTTTCGACACGCCCCTTCCCTCTCCCACAGTTAAAGTGTGGAGGAAGCCCTCAAACTCCTCCGGTCGAGGCTCTCTTATTTCCCCATCAAAGGGGATCAAACAAATCTCACAAAACTCAGCCAAGGGTATCTGATGATGTTCAGCATATAAATCAAAGCGCACCTTAGGGGGTTCGAGCCTATTCATAAAATGAAAATTTTGCACAAAGGAATTCATAAGGATGTGGTGCTGGTCACACTCATCTGCGAGGAAGTCGGTCAATCCGGCATTAGCACCAAATTGCGTGAACTCTTGGTAGAATCGGGCTTCGTTCATGAAGGCATTGTGCGGCCATTCGCACGGCCGGACCTCCGTCCTACGCGGAATGTTGAGGTCGCTGTCCGAGGAGTCTCCAAGGACTCCCTTGGCGGTCCGCTTCGAAGAACTCCTCCGGAAGATATTCATTTTCCTAAGAACAAATTCTGAAAAAATTTGGGCCACAAAATGATGTTAACAAAACTTCACAAAATCGATAGCAACTACTCATACAAGTGCCTAGAGGCCATATCAAGCATTCAAACTACTTAGGACTCAAAGAATTTAACATGCAAGCTCATTTTCAGTAGCACCAAGAGCAGCTAATTATGCAAAATATAATCCACTAGATCATAAACTAATTGGAGCAATGGAGGAGTCACATACCAAGTAGCAATCTCCCAAAACAATTTTGGAAACGGAGCTCCAAACAAAGAGATCGAAAATCTCAGGTTTGGGAGCAAGAACACGAGAGAGAGAGCTACCAGGAAGTTTTGCTAGAGGTAAGAGACGAAATGGGCTGAAGGGATAAGTGAGGGGGTCCCTATGGGGCCCACAAGCCACCAAGGGTGCCTCGTGGGCACCTGGGGCATCCCCCTGGTATGTTTTTAGTTCCAAAAATTCTTAAATATTGTATAAAAATTCATGTCAAAATTTTATTGCATTCTGAGCACTTTTATTTTTGGGCCATTTTTTATTGCTCGGATAAATCAAAAAACAGGATAATCATGGCATTTTATTTTATTAAACTATAATTAACAGAAAGCAAAAGGTAGGTATAGAGGGTTGTGCTTACTAAATTCATCAACCACATGCCTCTCAAAAAGAATCCATTAATAAGGTTGATCAAGTCTTATTAACAAACCATTTCCGAGTAACATGAAACCGAAGAACTTTTGTATAACACTAAGTTACCTCAACGGGGATATGCATCTCCCCAATAATAAGAGTTTCATATTTCCTTTTGACAGTAGGAAGCGGGAGTTGAAAACTTCCAATAGTAATTGTCGGAGTCTTTTCAATAACATGAATACCATTTACTTGAAATTGCTTCTTCGAAAAGTGCACCGTATGTTCGTTACCATTGATATGAAAAGTGACCTTGCTTTTGTTGCAATCAATAACAGCCCCTGCAGTATTCAAAAAGGGTCTACCAAGGATAATCGACATATTGTCGTCCTCGGGCATATCAAGTATAACAAAATCTGTTAGGATAGTAACATTTGCAAGAACAACGGGCACATCCTCACAAACACCGATAGGAATGGCAGTTGATTTGTCAGCCATTTGCAATGATATTTCAATGGGAGTGAGTTTATTCAAATCAAGTTTTTTATATAAAGAGAAAGGCATAACACTAACACCGGCTCCTAAATCACACAAAGCAGTTTTGACATAATTTCTTTTAATGGAGCATGGTATAGTTGGTATTCCTGGATCTCCTAGTTTCTTAGGTACTCCATCCTTAAAATAATAATTCACAAGCATGGTAGAAATCTTAGCTTCAGGTATCTTTCTTTTGTTTGTGACAATGACTTTCATATATTTAGCATAAGGGGCCATCTTTAAAATATCAGTCAAACGAGTACGCAAAAAGACTGGCCTAGCATTTCAGCAAATCGTTCAAATTATTCCTCATCTTTTTTCTTAGATGGTTTAGGAGGAAAGGGCATGGGTTTTTGAACCCATGGTTCTCTTTCTTTACCATGTTTTCTAGCAACGAAGTCTCTTTTATCATAACGTTTGTTTTTAGGAGGTGGGTTATCAAGATCAACATCAGGTTCTATTTCAACATCATTATCAAGTTCTTTATCATTATCTGGTTGGGCATCCACATGAGCATCATCATTATTATTATCATCGGGTGATTGTTCATTACCAGATTGTGTTTCAGCATCGGAAATAGAAACATCATTACTATCCTCCAAGGTTTTTTCTACCTCGGGTTCACTAGAAGTATGCAAAGTCCTATCATTTTTATTTTTCTTCTTCTTTTTAGATGGACTAGGAGCATCAACATTAATTCTTTGAGAGTCTTGTTCAATTCTTTTAGGGTGACCTTCAGGATAAAGAGGCTCCTGAGTCATTCTACCTCCTCTAGTCATTACTCTAACAGCATGATCATTCATATTGTTGTTCATTTCATTGAGCAATTCACTTTGAGATTTAGCAACTTGTTCTAATTGGGTTTGAACCATAGAGGCATGTTTACCTACACCTTTAACATCATTAGCAATTCTAAATAACAAGTCACTCAAGCGATCAATCATGTAGGCATTTCGTTTCAATTGTTTCATAACATTTGCATTGAAGTGATCTTGCTTAATAATATAATTGTCAAATTCATACAAGCGTTGACTAGGAGGTTTGTTATAAGGAATATCACTTTCATCGAAATTTATAAGAGAATTTACCTCTACTACCTATGGCGGTGTGTGAAGACCATATATTTCTTCAATAGGTGGCAAATTCTTAACATCTTCAGCTTTAATACCTTTTTCCTTCATACATTTCTTTGCTTCTTGCTTATCTTCAGGGCTGAGAAATAAAATACCCCTCTTCTTCGGAGTGGGTTTAGGCAGTGGTTCAGGAAGTGTCCAATCATTATCATTCTTCAATATATTATTCAATAGTTCCTCGGCTTGTTCAATAGTCCGTTCCCTGAAAACACAACTCACACAACTATCTAGGTTGTCCCTAGAAGCATCGGTTAGTCCATTATAGAAGATATCAAGTATTTCATTCTTCTTAAGAGGATGATCAGGCAAAGCATTAAGTAATTGGAGAAGCCTCCCCCAAGCTTGAGGGAGATTCTCTTCTTCAATTTGCACAAAGTTAAATATTTCCTATAAAGCAGCTTGTTTCTTATGAGCAGGAAAATATTTTTCAGAGAAGTAATAAATCATATCCTGGGGGCTACGCACACATCCAGGAGCAAGGGTATTATACCATTCCTTAGCATCACCCTTTAATGAGAAAGGAAACAACTTAAGAATATAGTAATAGCGAATTTTTTCCTCATGAGCGAATAGGGTGGCTATATCATTTAATTTAGTAAGATGTGCCACAACGGTTTCAGTTTCAAAGCCATGAAAAGGATCAGATTCAACCAAAGTAATCAACTCAGGATCGACAGAGAATTCATAATCCTTATCAGTAACAAATATGGGAGAGGTAGCGAACTTAGGATCATATTTCATTCTCCCCCTCATAGATTGTTCTTTCATTTCAGGAAGCAATTTTATAACTTCATCTCTATCATTACAAGCAAGAATGGTCCTAGCCGTCTCCCTATCAAAGCAATGTTCATCAGGTGTTTCAACTCTAGTAGGAGAGCTAGGCATAATAGGTGAATCATAATTCTCAAGAGTTTCAACATTTTCAATTTCTTTAGCTTTAGCAAGTTGTTCATTAAGAAATTCACCAAGTGGCACAGCATTATCAAGCATAGTATTAGCATCATCATAAGTATCATTCATAGCAGAAGTGGTATCATCAATAACTTGCGACATATCAGAATTAATAGCATGTGGTGGTGTTGCAACCTTACTCAAGACAGAAGGTGAATCAAGTGCAGAGCTAGATGGCAGTTCCTTACCTCCCCTCGTCTTAGAGGGAACGATCTTCGTCTTAGCGTCTTTCAGATTCTTCATAGTGATCAACAGATATAAATCCCAAGTGACTCAGCAAATAAAGCTATGCTCCCCGACAATGGTGCCAGAAAAAGGTCTTGATAACCCACAAGTATACGGGAGCACAACAGTTTTCGAGGGTAGAGTATTCAACCCAAATTTATTGATTCGACACAAGGGGAGCCAAAGAATATTTGCAAGTATTAGCAGTTGAGTTGTCAATTCAACCACACCTAGAGACTAAATATCTGCAGCAGAGTGATCAGTAGCACAGTAGTATGGTAGTTTGATAGCAGTAGCAATAATAGTAACAGTAATAGTAACGGTAGCAGCAATAGTAGTAGCAATTGTGACAGCAGTAGCTACAGTAGTAGCTTAGCAAAGAACTATATGTGAAAAACTCGTAGGCATTGGATCGGTGATTATGTTGGATAACATTCATCATGTAACAGTCATAACCTAGGGCGACACAGAACTAGCTCCAATTCATCAATATAATGTAGGCATGTATTCCGTATATAGTCATACGTGCTTGCGATAAGAACTTGCATGACATCTTTTGTCCTACCCTCCCGTGGCAGCGGGGTCCATAAGGAAACTAAGGGATATTAAGGCCTCCTTTTAATAGAGAACCGAAACAAAGCATTAACACATAGTGAATACATGAACTCCTCAACCTACGGTAATCACCGGAAAGAATCCCAATTATTGTCACCTTGGGGTATGCGGATCATAACACGTAGCAGGTGCATATAACTTGCAAGATCGGATCAAGAACACAAATATATTCATGAAAACATAAAGGGTTCAGATCTGAAATCATGGCACTCGGGCCCTAGTGACAAGCATTAGGCATAGCAAAGTCATAGCAACATCAATCTCAGAACATAGTGGATACTAGGGATCAAGCCCTAACAAAACTAACTCGATTTCATGATAAATCTCATGCAACCCATCACCGTCCAGCAAGCCTATGAAGGAATTACTCACTCCCGGCGGTGAGCATCATGAAATTGGTGATGAAGGATGGTTGATGATGACGATGCTGGAAGATCCCCCTCTCCGGAGCCCCGTACGGACTCCAGATCTGGCCTCCCGATGAAGAATGGGAGGTGGCAGCGGCTCCGTATCATGAAACGCAATAAAACTTCCTCTCTTATTTTTTTTCTCTGGAATTGTGAATTTATAGGCCTAAGGTTAGGGTCAGCGGAGCCACGTGGGCCCCACGAGCCACCAGGGCACGCCGGGGGGGTGGCACGCCCTGGTGCCTCGTGGGCAGCAGGTGGCCCCCCTCCAGTGGGTCTTGGCTCCAGTATTTCTTATTTATTCCATAAAAAATCTCCAAAAAGTTTCGTCCAATTCCAAGAACTTTTATTTTTGCACAAAAAACAACACCATGGTAGTTCTGCTGAAAATAGCGTCAGTCCGGGTTAGTTTCATTCAAATCATGCAAATTAGAGTCCAAAACAAGAGCAAAAGTGTTTGGAAAAGTTGATACGACAGAGACGTATCAGTGCCCAAGTTGTGTTCTACCCGAGTGTCCCCGTTTGGGATGAGTTTTTATTTTGGCCACGACGGTGGTCGCCACGAGGTGGCAGGATGTCACGAGTTGACATCGGGGCCACCCATGACATAGCCCAAAGGGGAGTGTGTCGGAGTGGCTGGGAGAGTGTCATGCAATAAATTGGTTTTGTCGGAATGTCGTTGGTCCACCCGAATGGGAGCACGAGGCCATGAATTCCGTGGTGTGGGTACAGTGTACTAACCTCTATAGAGTGTATAATCTATCGATAGCTGCGTCCTCGGTCATGGACACAGTTCGTAGTAGGTCACACTATGGGTCAACAGTAATAATAACCTAGATAATAAACAACCCCGGTTCCATGAGAAAAGAAGTTGGTTGATCTTTATGTGGTCATGCGATGATCACAGGTAGAGATCAAGCTCCGTGTGGTCAGGTGATGATCACGATGGTATTGTTGATACCGAGCTTGGTTGATCCTGAGGTGATCGTGTGATGCTCACGACGGTAAGCTTGACACATATGGTGGTTACGAGATAACCTCCGTGAAGAGTAAGTTGGTCCAAGGGACCTTAAACATCGACCCTCCCTCTCATGCTAGTGCTAGTATCATCATTTCATATCATGAGCAACATGTACATGCCATGCTCACTCTCATGTTGATGCTAGTAGTATCATGCTCATCAATGATAATTAACCTGTAAATGCCATGATGTTGTTTGTCTTGATTGCTTTGGTTGCTGTGAGCTTGCGAGTACATTCAAAGTACTCACCTGGCATGTCATGCCAGATTGCAGGAGATGCCGTGATTGATTGCTTGTCGAGGATCCCGAGTTTGTGCTCTAGGACGTGTCCCAGCCAGAGTCCCTGCGGAGTGGAGTCCATCACCATCATCGCTGTTCCGCTGCTAGAAGCTATTCTGCTTCGAGATGTTCCGCTGCTAGCATAGAGCTACCTTAGCAGGCGTAGTGTTGCCGTGCCGATGTAATCTTTTGTTATACTCGAACCCTTGTACCCCTATTATTTGTAATAAAGAGCTGTTCTGTTCTATGCCAAGCAGTGCCATATTCCAGAAGACTTGATCTCTGGGCTGGAATACGGGGTGTTCCGGTTCCTCTGAGCTGGGGTGCCACATGGTATTAAGTTCATAACAAACAGAGTAACACTTTCAGCAAGATGACATAATGTAGATAGAATAAAACCAAGCAATATGATTAAACCCCGCCGTTTTCTCCTTAGTAGCAACAAGACAATACGTGCCTCTCTACCCCTACTGTCACTGGGTGAGGACACCACAAGATTGAACCTACTAATATGCACCACTTCCACTGAAGATCGATAGATCAACTTGGCAAAGAAAACCCAAAGATCGGAAAGCATTACATATCTATAACAATCATACATAATAAAGTTCAGAAAATACTCAATTACTTTCAATGAATAATCTGATCATAAACCCACAATTCATCGGATCCCAACAAACACACCGCAAAAGAAGATTATATCGAATCAATCTCTGAAGAGAACATTGTATTGAAGATCAAAGAGAAAGAGAGAAAGCCATCTAGTTAATCACTATAGACCCGTAGGTCTGTGGTGTACTACTCACACATCATCGGAAGAGCAACAAGGTTGATGTAGAAGCCCTCCGTGATCGAATCCCCCTCCGGCAAAGTACCAGAAAAGGCCTCCAGATGGGATTGCGAAAGAATAGAGACTTGCGGCAGCGGAAAGATTGTTTCGGGTGGCTCTCTGGTGTTTTTGGAAAATTTGGGAATTTATAGCGCTGGAATTAGGTCAGACGGAGTCATGAGGGGCCCACAAGGCAACAGGGCGCGCCTACACCCCAGGGCATGCCCAGTTGCCTTGCCGTCTCCTCGTAGGTCATCTAGTCCTCCCGCAAAGCTTCTAGGGTATCTTTTGTCTGGAAAAAATCATCAAAAAGTTTCGTAGCGTTTGGACTCTGTTTGGTATAGATTTTCTGTAAAACCAAAAACAAGCAGAAAACAACAACTGGCACTGGGCACTGAGTTAATAGGTTAGTGCCCAAAAATGATATAAAATTGCATATAAAGTATCTAAGAATGATAATATAATAGCATGAAACAATCAAAAATTATAGATACGTTGGAGACATATCAGCACCCCCAAGCTTAATTCATGCTCGTCGTCGAGTAGGTAAATGATAAAACAAAATAATTTTTGATGTTGAATGCTACCTAGCATGTTTATCATGTAATCTTCTTACAGTATAAATATTGAGAAATGACGAAGTAATTGATATCAACATAATAATATCCATGAATACAAGAACATAATCATTATGTCTTCAAAATATACGATGCTCAACGAATGTTATCCCTACTCATTGAATTATGTAAGCATGGCATGACTCTGCCTTCACTGCATAAATATAAATCATGAGCACCCCGGTGCCAAACCAAGTAATTGTATCATACTTTTTCACGCGCTTCAGAATTTTCAACTCCACTCAATACATGAGCGTGAGTCATGGACAAAGTACTACGGTGGAATAGAATGCGGTGGTAGAGATGTATAAGGGAAGTCAAAAGGAAGAAAGTCTCGCATCAACTCGGTGGATCAATAGGCAATGGAGACGCCTATCAATCGATATCAATGTGAGGAGTAGGGATTTCCATGCAACGGATGCACTAGAGCTATAAGTGTATGAAAGCTCAATGGAAACTAAGTGGGTGTGCATCCAACTTGCTTGCTCATGAAGACCTCGGGCATTTGAGGAAGCCCGTCATCGGAATACACAAGCCAAGTTCTATAATGAAAAATTCCCACCAGTATATGAAAGTGATAACTTAGGAGACTCTCTATATGAAGAACATGGTGCTACTCTGAAGCACAAGTGTGGTAAAAGGATAGTAGCATTGTCCCTTGATACGTCTCCAACGTATCTATAATTTTTGATTGTTCCATGCTATTATATTATCAATCTTGGATGTTTTTATATGCATTTACAGCAATTATATATCATTTTTTGGGACTAACCTATTAACTTAGTGCCCAGTGCCAGTTGCTGTTTTTTGCCTATTTTTGGTTTTCCAGAATATCAGTACCAAACGAAGTCCAAATGCCACGAAACATTTTGGAGATTTTTTTCTGGACATAACAAGTACTGGAAGCTTCGGGAGACGGCCAGAAGATGAAGCAGTGGCCCACGAGGCACTAGGGCGCGCCCTGGTGGCTTGTGGGGCCCACACAGCTCCGTTTGACCTAATTCAACCACTATAAATTCTCTAAAATCGGGAAACCAACAGAGGAGTCCACGAAATACTTTTTCCGCCGCCTCAAGCTTCTGTTCTCGAGAGTACTCCGTCGGAGGGGGAATCGATCATGGAGGGGCTCTACATCAACCTTGCTGCCCTTCCGATGATGCGTGAGTAGTTTACCACAGACCTTCGGGTCCATAGTTAGTAGCTTGATGGCTTTTTCTCTCCTTTTGATCTTCAATACAATGTTCTCCTCAATGTTCTTGGAGTTCTATCCGATGTAATCACTTTTTGCGGTGTGTTTGTTGGGATCCGATGAATTGTGAGTTTATGATCAGATTATCCATGGATATTATTTGAGTCTTCTCTGAACTCTTTTATGCATGATTATTATAGCTTTGTATTTCTTCTCCGATCTATTGATTTGGTTTGGCCAACTAGATTGATTTATCTTGCCATGGGAAGAGGTGCTTTGTAATGGGTTCGATCTTGCGGTGCTCAATCCCAGTGACAGAAAGGGACATGACACGTATGTATCATTGCTATTAAGGGTAAAAAGATGGGGTTTATTCATGCATGAGTTTACTTTGTCTACATCATGTCATCTTGCTTAAGGCGTTACTCCGTTCTTTATGGACTTAATACACTAGATGCATGCTGGATAGCGGTCGATGTGTGGAGTAATAGTAGTAGATGCAGGCAGGAGTCGGTCTACTTGTCTCGGACGTGATGCCTATATACATGATCATTGCCTTGGTTATCGTCATGATTATTTGCTTTTCTACCATTTGCCCAACAGTAATTTGTTTACCCACCATATGCTATTTTCTTGAGAGAAGCCTCTAGTGAAAACTATGGCCCCCGGGTCTATCTAAATCATATATTAAAAACCCTAAAAATACCTTGCTGCACTTTTACTTTATTTATTTTATTTTATATTTTAGTTCAATCTATCTATCTATCACATACAATTTAATCTTGCAATTAACCGCCGAGGGATTGACAACCCCTTGTTTGCGTTGGGTGCAAGGATTTGTTGTTTTGTGTGCAGGTGCTGCTAACGAGGTGTTGCGTGATTCTCCTACTGGATTGATAACCTTGGTTTCATAACTGAGGGAAATACTTATCTCTACTGTACTGCATCTCCCTTCCTCTTCAGTGAATTACCAACGGAACTCACAAGTAGCAGGAAGAATTTCTGGCGCCGTTGCCGGGGAGACATCATCAACATCTATCAAGTACCTACGCATAAACTTTCATCTCCTTGCATTTATTTTATTTTCCTTTTATTTGCTTTTGACTCTCGTTTTCATCTCCCCCACTTCTAAAACAATTTTACAAAAATACAAAAATATTTTGTCTACTATCTTTTGCTTGTGTTGCCATGTGCCTTCTATTTGCTTGCATCTTCGCTTGCTAAAAATCTATTGATATGGATCCTCATCCACTAGCTAATCTTTTCAAAAGATCCAATTATGATGAACAAATTGCTAGTGAGTTGAGTGCACTTGCTTATCTCTATGAAGTTTTGCTTGAAAATCATGAATCTGAAAATTGTGATGAAGTGTTGAAAGAAGAAATTTATAAAGTGATTCATGATAGCTCCTTGAATGAAAAGCATGATTGCAATAATGTTATTATAAATTCTATTAATGTCAATTGTTCTAATAATATGCAAAAGTACAAGCTTAGGGATGATGATTTTGTGATATTCACTACTCATTGTAATGATCAGGATTGGGGTGATGCTTCGTACGATCTTGACAATTTATTTAAGCCTCATGATGAATATGTTTGCAATAATAATAAAAGTGGGTTTGGAGAGGTCATGACTTTAGTTGATGATAATCCCACTATCTTGGAAGATTATAAAACTTTTATTCATGTGGATCATGAAGATAAAATTTTATATGATATCTATTTTGTTGAATTTGTTTATGATACTACATGTAATTATTATCTGAGAGGAAAATATGGTTGTAGAAAATTTCATGTTACTCAATTACCTCTCCTGAAGTTCAAATTATTCATGCTTTGTTCTTCTTCCTTGCATATGCTAGATACTTTTTGTCTTGACAATTTGTTTGCCTATAAAATGCCTATGCATAGGAAGTATGTTAGACTTAAATGTGTTTTTCACATGCTTCATGATGCTCTCTTTGTGTTTCTATTATTAACTTTCATGAGAGCATCATTGAAATTTCAAGCCTATCTTAATGGCTATAAAGAAAGAGCTTGTTGGGAGATAACCCAATGAATAAAATAAAGTTTTGCTTTTACCTACTGTTCTTGAGTGTTTGCATAATTATAGCTTCTGTTAGGGTTATGTTTTTATGTTTTAATTAGTGTTTGTGCCAAGCAAAGCCTTTGGGATGATTTGGGAGATAGTATAATTGATGCTGTTTGGAAAACAGAAAGTTTTGCGTCCAGTGCTGGAATTTTAGTTCTGTACTGAAGCGTTAGAAAAATCTGAAACTTTTACAAAGTATTGGTATATGAATTTCCCACCTTGTCCTAAGTTTTCAGAATTTTTGGAGTTATAGAAGTATAGCTTTTAAATATATCTCTACAGACTGTACTGTTTTTGTCAGATTCTGTTTTTGATGCTTTGCTTGCTTGTTTTGATGAAACTATGGATTGTATCGGGGGGTATAAGCCATGGAGAAGTTAGAATACAGTAGGTATAATGCAAAAATAAAATATGAATGGGTTTGCAACAGTACTTAAAGTAGTGATTTGTTTTGTTATACTAATGGATCTCACGAAGGTTTTGTTGAGTTTTGTGTGATTGAAGTTTTCATGTTTTGGGTGAGATCACGATGGATGAAGGAATAAGGAGTGGCAAGAGCCTAAGCTTGGGGATTCCCAAGGCACCCCAAGGTAATATTCAAGGAATACTCAAGCGTCTAAGCTTGGGGATGCCCCGGAAGGCATCCCCTCTTTCTTCTACCAACCATCGGTAATTTTACTTGGAGCTATATTTTTATTCGTCACATGATATGTGTTTTGCTTGGAGCGTCGTGTATTATATGAGTCTTTGCTTTGTTTGCTTTTTAGTTTGTCACAATCATCCTTGCTGGACACACCTATTTGAGAGAGCCACACATTCATCATAATTTGTTAGAATACTCTATGTGCTTCACTTAAATTTTTTGAGCTAGGCAGTTGCTCTAGTGCTTCACTTAAATCTTTTTGAGCACGGCGGTGGCTATATTTTGAAGAAATATTTGCACTCTCATGCTTCACTTATATTATTTTGAGAGTTGATAAGATTAAAAATTTGAAGAAATATATGCACTCTCATGCTTCACTAATATCTTTTTGAGAGTTGATAATAGTAATGGTAATTTGCACAAGATATGAATTTGGTCCCAAAGTGATGAATATTCAAGAGGGATATAATAAAAACTTTCATATAGATCATTGGATATGATAAGTGTGATTCCTTGCAATAGTTTTGCGATATGGAGATGATAATATGTGAGTCATGTTAGTGAGTAATTGTGATTTAGTAAGAATATTAGTGTTAAGGTTTGTGATTCCCTATGCATGCACATTAAGTCAATAGTTATGCAACAAAATTATATCCTACTTATGGTGCATTATTCGGTGTTAGATATGTTCAATGCATGTTTATGACCATTTTCGCTTTTTGGTTGGTTGCTTCTAAATCTATTTGCTAGCCTTCATTTGTACTAAGCAGAAATACTGCTTGTGCATCCAAACTCCTTAAACCCAAGTTGTGCCAAATGAGTCCACCATATCTACCTATATGCGGTATTTCCATGCCGTTCCAAGTAAATTTGCGTGTGCCAACTCTAATTTTCAAAGTAATTTTCCGTTTTGTGTGCCCGTACCGCTCATGAAGCTACAGGGGGGTAGCCAATATTTTCCATGCTAGGTGTGTTATTCTCACGATAAGTGTTTATTCACTTGTCATTGCACGAGAGAGTGGCTGGTAATAGGGATGCCCTGTCCCACAATGAATCAAAAATTAATAACAAAAAAATTCCTTGGAAAGTGTTGGTATGGAGGGCACCCGTGGATATGGCTAGCCATGGATTGTGAAAGAATGGTGGAAAGGAAATAAACTTTACTTTCTTTTTGGGAATCGCCTATGATGTGTCTAGCATGGAAAATATTGGGAATGCTCGGTTGTTTTTGTTAACAGGAAAAGCATGCCTCTCAAAATATTTTCATCTCTCAAATTTAAGCTTTGAGCTCTGGCACATTTGCAAATCTCTGCTTCCCTCTGCGAAGGGCCTATCTATTTACTTTTATGAAATTTTTATTTTTATTTTGAGTCTCCATCTTCTGTTATAAAGCACCAACTAGAGAGCACTATTGTCATACTTGTGCATTGTGTGTAGCTAATATTGATTGTGTTTCATGAATGGATCAATGATTGAGCATAATGGGCTAGAGATAACTTTCTTTAGCGTTGATATTTTGAAAGACATGGTTGCTTGTTAGCATGCTTGAGTATTTATATCTTCATGTCAAACTATAGACTATTACTTTGAATCATTCAAGTCCAAATGTCCATGCTATAAGAGAAAAGAATATATGATGAATATGATAGGTAGCATTCCACATCAAAAATTTTGTTTTTATCATTTACCTACTCGAGGATGAGCAGGAATTAAGCTTGGGGATGATGATACGTCTCGAACGTATCTATAATTTTTGATTGTTCCATGCTATTATATTATCAATCTTGGATGTTTTTATATCCATTTACAGCAATTATATATCATTTTTTGGGACTAACCTATTAACTTAGTGCCCAGTGCCAGTTGCTGTTTTTTTGCCTGTTTTTGGTTTTCCAGAATATCGGTACCAAATGAAGTCCAAATGCCATGAAACTTTTCAGAGATTTTTTTCTGGACATAACATGTACTGGAAGCTTCGGGAGAGGGCCAGAAGATGAAGCAGTGGCCCATGAGGCACCAGGGTGCGCCCCAGGGGGGGTGGCACGCCCTGGTGGCTTGTGGGCCCACACAACTCCATTTGAACTAATTCCACCACTATAAATTCTCTAAAATCGGGAAACCAACAGAGGAGTCCACGAAATACTTTTTCCGCCACCGCAAGCTTCTGTTCTCGAGAGATCCCATCTGGGGGCCTTTTCCGGTACTCCGCCGGAGGGGGAATCGATCACGAAGGGGCTCTACATCAACCTTGCTGCCCTTCCGATGATGCGTGAGTAGTTTACCACCGACCTTTGGGTCCATAGTTAGTAGCTAGATGGCTTCTTCTCTCTTTTTGATCTTCAATACAATGTTCTCCTCGATGTTCTTGGAGTTCTATCTGATGTAATCACTTTTTGCGGTGTGTTTGTTGGGATCCGATGAATTGTGAGTTTATGATCAGATTATCCATGAATATTATTTGAGTCTTCTCTGAACTCTTGTATGCATGATTATTATAGCTTCGTATTTCTTCTCCGATCTATTGATTTGGTTTGGCCAACTAGATTGATTTATCTTGCCATGGGAAGAGGTGCTTTGTAATGGGTTCGATCTTGCGGGGCTCAATCCCAGAGACAGAAAGGGACATGAAACGTATGTATCATTGCTATTAAGGGTAAAAATATGGGGTTTATTCATGCGTGAGTTTACTTTGTCTACATCATGTCATCTTGCTTAAGGCGTTACTCCATTCTTTATGGACTTAATACACTAGATGCATGCTGGATAGCGGTCGATGTGTGGAGTAATAGTAGTAGATGCAGGCAGGAGTCAGTCTACTTGTCTCAGACATGATGCCTATATACATGATCATAGCCTTGGATATCGTCATGATTATTTTCTTTTCTATCAATTGCCCAACAGTAATTTGTTTACCCACCATATGCTATTTTCTTGAGAGAAGCCTCTAGTGAAAACTATGGCCCCCGGGTCTGTCTAAATCATATATTAAAAACCCTAAAAATACCTTGCTGCACTTTTACTTTATTTATTTTATTTTTTATTTTAGTTCAATCTATCTATCTATCACATACAATTTAATCTTGCAATTAACCGCCGAGGGATTGAAAACCCCTTGTTTGCGTTGGGTGCAAGGATTTGTTGTTTTGTGTGCAGGTGCTGCTAACGAGGTGTTGCGTGATTCTCCTACTAGATTGATAACCTTGGTTTCATAACCGAGGGAAATACTTATCTGTACTATACTGCATCTCCCTTCCTCTTCTGGGAATTATCAACGCAGCTCACAAGTAGCACCCCTTCTCTCTTTTTCTCTCATTTTGTTGTTGTTGAGATCTTTGGTCTCTTTTTTTAGAACAATCTCATGGGCCTCATCCCCTCATTTTGGAGGAATTATCAGTCTCCATCATTATTTTCATCATTGGGACAATGCTCTAATAATGATGATCATCACACTTTTATCTACTTACAACTCGATAAGACTGAAACAATATGACTCTATATGAATGCCCCTGGTAGTGTACCAGGATGTGCAATGATCTAGCGTAACATGTATTACAATGATGAACGGTGGCTTTGCCACAAATATCATGTCAGCTCTGTATGATCATGCAAAGCAATATGATGATGAACACACATGTCATATGATGGAACGGTGGAAGTTGCATGGCAATATATCTTGGAATGGCTATGGAAATGCCATGATAGGTAGGTAGGGTGGCTGTTTTGAGGAAGATATAAGGAGGCTTATGTGTGATAGAGCGTATCATATCATGGGGTTTGGATGCACCGACTCTCGAGGTGAGAAAGGGCAATGCACGGTACCAAAGAGGCTAGAAATATGCGGAAAGGTGGGAGTGCTATATTTGTCCATGAACTCACATTAGTCATAAATAACTCATATACTTATTGTGAAAGTTTTATTAGCCCTCGAAGCAAAGTACTACTCGCATGCCCCTAGGGAGGAGGTTGGTAGGAGTTAACCATCACACACCCCCGATTTAGACAACACTCAAGGATTTCAATCAGACATAAAAATGCTCAAACTTCCCCACCATGCCATGACGGACACTTAAATGAGTAGTGCATAACAAGATTTAATATTGATATTTCTACTAACCAATGATCATGAACTAATACCCTTTCATATTACTACATCAATATAATTAAATCATACGCCTCATATTTAGTGATCTACATGAAAGTTTTTATTATACCACTCTTATATACCTATCATTTTCAGACTACTCTTATAACTCGTGCATATTACCACTTCCTATTTAGGACTCTCAAAAAGATTTAAGTGAAGCATGAGAGTGCAATAATTTCTATAAAATATATAACTACCGCCGTGCTCTAAGAATATAAGTGAAGTACAAGAGCAACTACATAGCTCAAAAGATATAAGTGAAGCTCATAGAGTATTCTAACAAATTATGATGAATCTATGTCTCTCTCAAAAGGTGTGTCCAGAAAACAATGATTGTGGCAAATGAAAAAGCAAAACAAAACTATGGCACAAGACGCTCTAAGTAAAACTCATATCATGTGATGAATAAAAATATAGCTCCAAGTAACATACCGATGAATTGTGGACGAAAGAGGGGATGCCATCCGGGGCATCCCCAAGCTTAGACGTTTGGGTCTTCCTTGAATATTACCTTGGGGTGCCTTGGGTATCCCCAAGCTTAGGGTCTTACCGCTCCTTATTCCTTTACTCATCGTGATCTCACCCAAAACTTGAAAACTTCAGCACAGAAAATTCAACAGAAACTTCGTGAGATCCGTAGTATAATAAATCAATCATTCACTTTAGGTACTGTTATAAACTCATTCATAATTTTTCTTGCATAATACCTACTGTATTATAACTCTTCCATGACTTATACCCCCTGATATAATCCATAGTTTCATTAAAACAAGCACACTATGCAAAACTTTATGTTTTCTAACAACATCAATTATACTATCATTTAAATTATCCCAAAGGCATTACTTGGCACAAACACTAATTAAAAGATAAAAACATAATCATTACAGTAGGAATAATCATGTGACTCAAGAAAAATAAAAATTGCAATAAAGATAAATATTGGGTTGCCTCCCAACAAACGCTATTGTTTTATGCCCCTAGCTAGGCATAATGCATTATTTCAAGTATTGTCATCTTTCAAAACAATTCCATAGGTTGCTCTCATAATAGATTCATATGGTGGTTTAATTATCTTCCTTGGGAAGTGTTCCATTCCTTTCTTTTGTGGAAATTGCAATCTTATATTTCCTTCTTTCATATCAATAATTGCACCTATGGTTCGTAGGAATGGCCTACCAAGTATTATAGGACAAGACGGATTGCATTCAATATCAAGCACAATAAAATCTATGGGCACATAATTTCTATTTGCAATTTTAAGAACATCATTAATTCTACCCAAGGGTTTCTTAATAGTTGAATCTGCTAGATGCAAATTAAGGGAACATTCATCCATATCGGTGAGACCTAGAATGTCACATAAATATTTTGGTATAGTAGAGACGCTAGTGATGACCCACAAGTATAGGGGATCAATCGTAGTCCTTTTGATAAGTAAGAGCGTCGAAACCAACGAGGAGCAAAAGGAAATGACAAGCGGTTTTCAGCAAGGTATTCTCTGCAAGTACTGAAAGTAGCGGTAACAGATAGTTTTGATAGCAAGATAATTCGTAACAAGTAACAAGTAGTAGCGGTAACAAAAGTGCAGCAAGGTGGCCCAATCCTTTTTGTAGCAAAGGACAAGTCGGAACGAACTCGTATAATAAGCAAAGCGTTCTCGAGGACACATGGGAATTTCATCTAGTCACTTTCATCATGTTTGTTTGATTCGCGTTCGCTACTTTGATAATTTGATATGTGGGTGGACCGGTGCTTGGGTGCTGTTCTTACTTGAACAAGCCTCCCACTTATGATTACCCCCTCTCGCAAGCATCCGCAACTACAAAAGAAGAATTAAGATAACTCTAACCATAGCATGAAACATATGGATCCAAATCAGCCCCTTACGGAATAGCGCATAAACTAGGGTTTAAGCTTCTGTCACTCTACCAACCCATCATCTAATTACTACTCCACAATGCATTTCCTTAGGCCCAAAGATGGTGAAGTGTCATGTAGTCGACGTTCACACGACACCACTAAAGGAAGCACAACATGCATAGCATCAAAATATCGAACGAATACCAAATTCACATGATTACTTATGACAAGACTTCTCCCATGTCCTCAAGAACAAAAGTAACTACTCACAAATCATATTCATGTTAAAGATCAAGGGGGTATTGAATAGCATTAAGGATCTGAACATATAATCTTCCACCAAATAAACCAACTAGCATCAAGTACAAGATGTAATCAACACTACTAGCAACCCACAGGTACCAATCTGAGGTTTTGAGACAAAGATTGAATACAAGAGATAAACTAGGGTTTGAGATGAGATGGTGCTGGTGAAGATGTTGATGAAGATTGGTCCTCCCACGATGAGAGGATCGTTGGTGATTTCGATGGCTTCGATTTCCCCCTCCCGGAGGGAAGTATCCCCGGCGGAATCGCTCCGCCAGAGAGCAAAAGTGCTCCTGCCCAGGTTCCACCTTGAGACGGCGGCGCTTCGTCCCGAAAGTCTTATCTCTAATTTTTTAGGGCAAAAGAGCCTATATAGCAGAAGGAGGGGGCCAGACGCCAGCCAGGGGCCCCACAAGGCATCAGGGTGCGCCCAGGGAGGGCGCGCCCTGTTGCCTTGTGGGCAACTGGTGGGTCCCCTCTGGTATTTATTTTCTCCAGTATTTTTTATATATTCAATAAAAAATCTCCGTGAAGTTTCAGGTCAATTGGAGCTCTGAAGAATAGGTATCTCTGATGTGGCTATTTCAGGTCCAGAATTCCAGCTGCCGGTATTCTCCCTCTTCATGTAAATCTTGCAAAATAAGAGAGGAAATGCATAAGAATTGTACCATAAAGTGAAATAATGATTAAAAACACAATAATTTTTCATAGGAAATCATGATGCAAATTGGATGGATCAACTCCCCCAAGCTTAGAACTCGCTTGCCCTCAAGAGAAAAGTCGAAATCGATAATTATGACCACATGTTTAGAGAGAGAGACGTCGATAAAAATAAAATACGGACATGGAGCATCATGATATTTATTATAACAGCAATATATCATCATAAAACTCCTCATAAAAAAGTGACAATTCATCCACAAGTTAAAGTATGAACCATAAACCAAATTGAAAACTAACAAACTATGATCTCAGTCACTGAAGCAATTGCAATTCATCATATTATCAGAAAGAGTCTATGTAACAGCTTTGTTTAGAAAGATAGGGGCTTATAATTTCACCTCCCAACGTATTTACCTCGAAGGTAATGTCATCAATAATAACTCATGATCACCTACATTTAATTGGATATATATGCATGGATCAATCCCCACCACATGATGTTTGCCAAAAGAGAAAATAAAAACGGAATAGAAGAGAATGCTATTGACTCTTGCATGAAAGTAAATACATAAAATATAAGATAGGCCCTTCGCAGAGGGAAGCAGAGGCTGTCATGCGCTTTTGTTTTTGGATGTGCAAGCTCTTAATGTAAAGGAACGTCACTTTATATTGCCCCTTGTGATAGCGACCTTTATTATGCAGTCTTCACTTTTATTGCTCCACCATCACAAGATCGTACAAAGCTTATTTTCCTTTACAATTAAAGTTCATACATATTTAGGAGCAATTTTTATTGCTTTTGCACCGATGACAACTTACTTGAAGGATCTTATTCAATCCATAGGTACATATGGTGGACTCTCATGGCATGAAACTAGGTTTAAGGTTTTGGATGCACAAGTAGTATCTCTACTTGGTGCGGATTTTTGGCTAGCAAAGATAGGGGGCAAACACCACATGTTAGAGGATCCAAAACAATATAACTTCTATGTGAATATAAGGAAACATAACCCATTACGATGTCTTCCTTGTCCAACGTCAACTAATTGACATAGAATATTTGATGGGGGCTCACAATCATAAAAGATGTCCAAGATAGTGTATTTATATGTGAGACCTCTCTTCCTTTATTAATTTTTCATGAATTGCTACATTGACCAATGCTATGTTTGTCAACTTCCAACAAGTTTTATCAATTATACTTCTTTTATGTGAAGTCCTCACTCCCCATGGGATTAGCATATGATCCTTTTTCTTTCCTCCCCTTTTTTTTCTTTTGATTGAAACGTAAAAGTAAAGAAGCAAAAGCAAACTACTCTTTATTATATAACTCTCACACTCAATTACATAGATAGATGGATCACAAAGCAAACACTCAAAGGTAGATCATACTAAAATTTTATTCCTCTAAATCACGAAATAACTAAGGATCGAACTAAGATAGATAATGATGATAAAAAGTGATGTTGATACGATACCGGGGCGCCTCCCCCAAGCTTGGCACAAGCCAAGGGGAGTGCCCATACCCATGCACTCAATTCTCCTTCTTGGGTGATGGTGGTGATGGTGAGGTGGTGGGCTTGTCCTCCGTCTTCCAAGGCATAGGCTCTCCATCATAAAAGGACGAACGTGTTTCCGGAGTCCTGAAATTTGCAGCTAAACTCATACCTTTGAACTTGGCCTCATACTCAAAATTTTGGTTTTGTAGATCATATATTTGGGCCTGAAGATAATCAATCCGATCATTGAGCTTGAGGATGACGTCCCCAATATTCTTGCCGTCCACCTTGTGCTAACGGATGAATTCCGTGATCATGGAGTGGTTAGCACAAAGTCCGCGCTCCACCATGCCCTGGCACTTGAAGATTTCCTGTTCCACCGCTTCCAGCCTGGCCTTCTCGCTCTCGGTCTTCTTAGGTCCTTGAACGTCCCAGATGTGGAGCACCCCCTCACGCATCTCAATGGCTTGAGGGTGCTTCATCACCTCCGGTAGGTACGGATTGATGACCTTCTCATAGAACTTGTCCTTGGACGAGCTTAGAGACGTCATGGCGACCTAGATCTGTCAGAAAAATAGCCCGAAACAAGAACAGAGGAGAAACTTGCGATATGGTGGTCAAAACATACGGGAGTATATATAAAGAATTTTTATCTTGCAAAATAAGCATATGGGAAGAAAACGGAGCCGGGAAGGCACACGTGGGGCCCACAAGGCATCAGGGCGTGCCCCGGGGGTGGCCGCGCCCTGTTGCCTTGTGAGCACCATGTGGGTCCTCTCGGCTGTTTCTTATTTTTGTAATTTTTCTAATATTCCAAAACTGACAGAAATAATTTTTATGGAATTTTTGGAGTCTGTTTACTTACCGTATCACATACCTACCCCTTTTCAGGCTTCTGGAGCGTTCCGGAAGATTTCTTCTATGTGCTCTTCCGGTGTAATTGTTTCAATAATATTAGTTTCAACATTAATGGGCGTACTTGAGATATAATGTTTAATTCTTTGCCCATTAACCACTCTCGGATTATTGCCTTCAGAGTTGTTTATTTTAATGGCTCCGGAGCGATAAACTTCTTCGATGATATACGGTCCTTCCCATTTAGAGAGAAGTTTTCCTGCAAAAAATCTTAAATGAGAATTGTATAATCGAACATGATCACCTACGTTGAATTCCCATTTTTGAATTCTCTTATCATGCCATCTTTTGACTTTTTCTTTAAAGAGCTTGGCATTTTCATAAGCTTGGGTTCTCCATTCATCTAGAGAGCTAATATCAAATAACCTCTTTTCACCGACAAGTTTAAAATCATAGTTAAGTTCTTTAATTGCCCAATATGCTTTATGTTCTAACTCAAGAGGTAAATGACATGCTTTTCCATAAACCATTTTATATGGAGACATACCCATAGGATTTTTATAAGCAGTTCTGTAAGCCCATAATGCATCATCAAGTTTCTTAGACCAATTCTTTCTGGATCTATTAACGGTCTTTTGCAAAATCAATTTTATTTCTCTATTAGTTAATTCAACTTGACCACTAGACTGAGGATGATAGGGAGATGCAATTCTATGTTTAACATCATACCTAGCAGGCAATTTACGGAAAGCACCATGAATAAAATGCGAACCACCATCAATCATTAAATATCTAGGGACTCCAAACCTCGGGAAAATAACTTCTTTAAGCATTTTGATGGAAGTGTTGTGATCAACACTACTAGTTGGAATAGCTTCTACCCACTTAGTAACGTAATCAACAGCAACTAGAATATGAGTATACCCATTGGATTTAGGAAAAGATCCCATATAATCAAAACCCCAAACATCAAAAGGTTCAATAACAAGTGAATAATTCATAGGCATTTCCTAACGTCTACCAACATTACCAATCCTTTGACATTCATCACAAGAAAGGACAAACTTACGTGCATCTTTAAAAAGAGTAGGCCAATAAAAACCAGATTGTAATACCTTGTGTGCAGTTCTGTCTCCTGCATGATGTCCTCCATATGCCTCGGAGTGACACTTGCGTAGGATTTGTTCCTTTTCATGCTCAGGTACACAACGTCTAATAACACCATCTACTCCTTCTTTATATAAGTGTGGGTCATCCCAAAAGTAATGTCTTAAATCAAAGAAAAACTTTTTCTGTTGTTGGTATGTAAAACTAGGTGGTATATATTTAGCAACAATGTAATTAGCATAGTCTGCATACCAAGGAGTATTACGAGAAGCATTTATCACAGCTAATTGTTCATCAGGGAAATCATCATTAATAGGAAGTGGGTCATCAAGAACATTTTCCATTCTAGACAAATTATCAGCCACGGGATTCTCAGCTCCCTTTCTATCAATAATATGCAAGTCAAATTCTTGTAGCAGAAGAACCTATCTAATAAGTCTAGGTTTAGCATCTTTCTTTTCCATAAGGTATTTAATAGCAGCATTATCAGTGTGAATAGTAACCCTAGAATCAACAATGTAAGATCTGAATTTATCACATGCAAACACAGCTACTAAAAATTCTTTCTCAGTAGTAGCATAATTTCTTTGAGCACCGTCTAGAGTTTTACTAGCATAATGGATAACATTTAATTTGTTATCAACTCTTTGCCCTAGAACAGCACCAACAGCATAATCACTAGCAACACACATAATTTCAAAGGGAAGGTTCCAATCAGGTGGTTGAACAATGGGTGCAGAAATTAAGGCTTTCTTAAGTACTTCAAAGGCTTCTACACAATCATCATCAAAAACAAAAGGAACATACTTTTGCAAGAGATTGGTAAGAGGTCTAGAAATTTTAGAGAAGTCTTTTATAAACCTTCTATAGAAACCAGCATGACCAAGGAAACTTCTTATACCTTTGATATCTTTAGGGCATGACATTTTCTCAATAGCATCAACTTTAGCTTTATCAACTTCATTACCTCTTTCAGAAATTTTATGCCCAAGGACTATACCTTCATTCACCATAAAGTGGCACTTCTCCCAATTCAAGACAAGATTAGTTTCTTCACATCTCTGCAAAACTCGATCAAGGTTGCTCAAGCAATCATCAAAAGAAGTTCCGTAAACAGAAAAATCATCCATGAAAACCTCAACAATCTTTTCACAAAAATCAGAGAATATAGCAGTCATACATCTTTGAAAGGTAGCAGGTGCATTGCATAAACCAAAAGGCATACGACGATAAGCATAGGTTCCAAAAGGACAAGTAAAGGTGGTTTTCTCTTGATCTTCAGGTGACACGGGTATTTGAGAGAAACCAGAATAACCATCTAGGAAACAAAAGTATGTATGCTTAGACAATCTTTCTAACATTTGATCAATAAAAGGCAAGGGGTAATGATCTTTTCTAGTAGCTTTATTTAATTTCATGAAATCAATTACCATCCTATAACCAGTTACAATTCTTTGTGGGATAAGTTCATTTTTATCATTAGGAACAACGGAAATACCTCCTTTCTTAGGAACATAATGAACATGACCTACCCATCTACTATCAGCTATGGGATAAATTATACCTTCTTCCAGAAGCTTTAATATTTCAGTTCTTATCACATCCTTCATTCTAGGATTCAACCTTCTTTGATGATCAACAACGGGTTTAGCATCTGGTTCCATATGAATTTTATGCTAACATAAAGTGGGACTGATGCCCCTCAGAGTTTTTAGTAATCTCTTTTCTTCATGCTCTGAAAGGTTAGCACTAATAATAACAGGATATATCTTCTTTTCATCAAGATAAGCATATTTAAGTGTATCTGGCAATTATTTCAATTCAAACACAGGGTCACCCTTAGGTGGTGGAGGATCTCCCAAGATTTGAACAGGCAAATTATGTTTCAGAATAGGTGCTTGTTTAAAGAATAATTCATCATTTCTTTCATTCATATTCATATCATTCTCATGGTCTAACAAATATTGTTCTAAGGGATCAGTAGAAGGCACAGCAATAGAAGCAAGACCAATAATTTCATCCTTACTAGGTAATTCTTTATCATGAGGTTGTCTATGAAACTTAGAGAAATTAAACTCATGAGACATCTCACCAAAATTAAAACTAACAATTTCCTTAGTGCAATCAATCTTAGCATTAACAATATTCAAGAAGGGTCTACCAAATATAATGGGACAAAAATCATCTTGTGGTGATCCAAGAACAAGAAAATCTGTAGGGTATTTGATCTTACCACACAAGACTTCAACATCTCTAACAATCCCAAGCGGTGAAATAGTATCTCTATTTGCAAGCTTAATAGTAACATCAATATCTTCAATCTCAACAGGTGCAATATCATTCATAACTTCTTGATAGAGAGTAAATGGAATAGCACTCACACTAGCAACAATATCACATAAACCATGATAGTAATGATCTCCAATTTTAACAGAAATAACAGGCATGCCAATTACAGGTTTGTTTTTATCTTTAGTGTCTGGCTTAGCAATTCTAGTTGCTTCATCACAGAAATATATGACATGTCCATCAATATTATCAACCAAAAGATCTTTAACCATTGCAACACTAGGTTCAACTTTAATTTGTTCAGAAGGTCTAGGTGCTCTCATATTACTCTTATTAACCACAGTTGAAGCTTTAGCATGTTCCTTAATCCTAACAGGGAAAGGAGGTTTCTCAATATAAGCAGTAGGAACAACTGGATCAATGTTGTAAACAATTGTTTCTTCTTTAACACTATCAGGTTCTTCATTCAATTCAATAGGTGGATGATATTTAAACCATTTCCCCTTAGAGAGATCAACATGAGCAGCAAAAGATTCACAAAAGGTAGCTACTAGCTCAGAGTCAAGTCCATATTTAGTACTAAACTTATGAAAAGCATCAGTTTCCATAAAAGATTTAACACAATCAAACTCAAGATTTATACCTGACTCATTACCTTTGTCGATTTCCCAATCTTTAGAGTTACGTTTAATTCTTTCTAGAAGATCCCATCTGGATTCAACAGTTCTCTTCATAAAGGAACCAGTAGAAGAAGTATCGAGCATGGATCGATCATTATAAGAAAGCCGAGCATAAAAGTTTTGAAGAATTATTTCTTTTGAGAGCTCATGATTGGGGCATGTGTGCAACATATACTTAGGCCTCCCCCAAGCTTGAGCGATACTTTCTCCTTCACAAGGCCAAAAATTATATATATAATTCCGATCACGATGAACCAAATGCATAGGATAAAATTTCTGGTGGAATTCCAGCTTCAACCGGTTCCAGTCCCATGTTTCAGTATCATCACATAGCCTATACCATGTCAATGCCTTTCCCTCCAAAGATAAAGGGAATACTTTCTTCTTAACTCCATCTCCGGATAAACCTGCAAGCTTAAACAATCCGCAAATTTCATCCACGTATATCAAGTGCATATCAGGATGCACCATTCCATCTACTGCATAAGGATTAGTTAGCAGTTTCTCTACCATACCCGAAGGAATTTCATAATAAATATTTTCAGTAGGTTCAATAGGTTGAGGAGCAACTCTCAATGCTTCCGGTCGAGGTGAAGATACCCCGAACAATCCCCTCAAAGAATTACTTTCCATAGTGACAAGTGACAATAAATTTCAGCACGTAATATAAATGTTTCCTTACCAAATTCCACTTACCAAAGGCCCTTCACTCCCCGGCAACGGCGCCAGAAAAGAGTCTTGATGACCCACAAGTATAGGGGATCCATCATAGTCCTTTCGATAGGTAAGAGTGTCGAACCCAACGAGGAGCAGAAGGAAATGACAAGCGGTTTTCAGCAAGGTATTCTCTGCAAGTACTGAAAGTAGCGCTAACAGATAGTTTTGATAGCAAGATAATTCATAACAAGTAACAAGTAGTAGCAGAAACAAAAGTGCAGCAAGGTGGCCCAATCCTTTTTGTAGCAAAGGACAAGATGGAACGAACTCGTATAATAAGCAAATCGTTCTCGAGGACACATGGGAATTTCATCTAGTCACTTTCATCATGTTTGTTTGATTCGCGTTCGCTACTTTGATAATTTGATATGTGGGTGGACCGGTGCTTGGGTGCTGTTCTTACTTGAACAAGCCTCCCACTTATGATTACCCCCTCTCGCAAGCATCCGGAACTACGAAAGAAGAATTAAGATAACTCTAACCATAGCATGAAACATATGGATCCAAATCAGCCCCTTACGAAATAGCGCATAAACTAGGGTTTAAGCTTATGTCACTCTAGCAACCCATCATCTAATTACTACTCCACAATGCCTTCCCTTAGGCCCAAAGATGGTGAAGTGTCATGTAGTCGACATTCACAGGACACCACTAAAGGAAGCACAACATACATAGCATCAAAATATCGAACGAATACCAAATTCACATGATTACTTATGACAAGACTTCTCCCATGTCCTCAAGAACAAAAGTAACTACTCACAAATCATATTCATGTTCAAGATCAGAGGGGTATTGAATAGCATTAAGGATCTGAACATACAATCTTCCACCAAATAGACCAACTAGCATCAACTACAAGATGTAATCAACACTACTAGCAACCCACAGGTACCAATCTGAGGTTTTGAGACAAAGATTGAATACAAGAGATGAACTAGGGTTTGAGATGAGATGGTGCTGGTGAAGATGTTGATGAAGATTGGTCCTCCCATGATGAGAGGATCCATGGTGAAGTCGATGGCTTCGATTTCCCCCTCCCGGAAGGAAGTATCCCCGGCGGAATCGTTCCGCCAGAGTGCAA
Organism: Elymus sibiricus; assembly: GCA_039707655.1. Classification (NCBI taxonomy): domain Eukaryota; kingdom Viridiplantae; phylum Streptophyta; class Magnoliopsida; order Poales; family Poaceae; genus Elymus; species Elymus sibiricus. Next base: position 113,669,680 of record CM077670.1, read on the forward strand.
AAGTGCTCCTGCCCAGGTTCCGCCTCGAGACGGCGGCGCTTCGTCCCAAAAGTCTTCTCTCTATTTTTTTTAGGGCAAAAGAGCCTATATAGCAGAAGGAGGGGGCCAGACGCCAGCCAGGGGCCCCACAAGGCCTCAGGGCGCGCCCAGGGGGGCCGCGCCCTGTTGCCTTGTGGGCAACTGGTGGGTCCCCTCTGGTATTTATTTTCTCCAATATTTTTTATATATTCAATATAAAATCTCCGTGAAGTTTTAGGTCAATTGGAGCTCTGTAGAATAGGTATCTCTGATGTGGCTATTTCAGGTCCAGAATTCCAGCTGCCGGTATTCTCCCTCTTCATGTAAATCTTGCAAAATTAGAGAGGAAAGACATAAGAATTGTACCATAAAGTGAAATAATGATTAAAAACACAATAATTATTCATAGGAAATCATGATGCAAATTGGACGTATCAGCTAGCACCTAGATCACACAAAGCATTACATTCATAATCTTTAATCTTTACTTTAATAGTAGGTTCCCATTCATCATGTAATTTCCTTGGTATTGATACTTCTAATTCTAGATTTTCTTCATGAGCTTTAGTCATAGCTTCAACAATATGTTTAGTAAAAGATTTATTTTGTTCGTAAGTATTAGGTGAATTCATCATGGATTGCAACAATGAAATACATTCAATCAAAGAGCAATTATCATAATTAAAGTCCTTGTAATCCGAAAGTAGTGGGTACATGATACGTCTCCAACGTATCTATATTTTTTTATTGTTCCATGCTATTATAGTATCAATCTTGGATGTTTTATATGCATTTATATGCTATTTTATATCATTTTTGCGAACTAACCTATTAACCCAGTGCCCAGTGCTAGTTGCTGTTTTCTGCTTGTTTTTGGTTTTCCAGAAAATCTGTACCAAACGGAGTCCAAACGCTACGAAACTTTTTGACGATTTTTTTATGGACATAAGAGACCCTAGAAGCTTCGGGAGGAGACCAGAGGATGTACGAGGAGATGGCAAGGCAACCCGGTGCGCCCAGGGGGGCCACGCCCTGTTGCCTTGTGGGACCCTCGAGCCTCCGGCTGACCTAATTCTACTTCTATAAATTCTCAAATATTGGGAAACCAACGGAGAGCCACCCAAAACACTTTTTCCGCCACCGCAAGTTTCTGTTCTTTCGTGATCCCATCTGGAGGCCTTTTCCGGTACTCTACTGGAGGCGGAATCGATCATGGAGGGCTTCTACATCATCCTTGCTGCCTTCCGATGATGCGTGAGTAGTTTACCACAGACCTACGGGTCCATAGCTAGTAGCTAGATGGCTTCTTCTCTCTCTTTGATCTTCAATACAATGTTCTCCTCGGTGTTCTTGGAGTTCTATTCGATGTAATCTTCTTTTGTGGTGTGTTTGTTGGGATCCGATGAATTGTGGGTTTATGATTTGAATTTTCATGAGAAGTAATTGAGTCTTTTCTGCACTTTATTATGCATGATTGTTATAGCTTTGTATTTCTCTCCGATCTATCCGTTTGGTTAAGTCAACTAGATTGATTTATCTTCAGTGGGAGAGGTGCTTTGTAATGGGTTCAATCTTGCGGTGCTCTATATCCCAGTGACAGAAAGGGACAAGACACATATTTGTATTGTTGCCATTAAGTGTAAAACGATGAGGTTTATTCATATTTGTTGAATTTACTTTGTGTAAATCATGTCATCTTGCTTAAGGCGTTACTCTGTTTTTATTAACTTAATACCCTAGATGCATGCTGGATAGCGGTTGATGGGTGGAGTAATAGTAGTAGATGCAGGCAGGAGTTGGTCTACTTGTCTCGGACATGATGCCTATATACATGATCATTGCCTTGAATATCATCATAAATATGCGCTTTTCTATCAATTGCCCAATAGTAATTTGTTTACCCACCGTATGCTATGTGTTATAGAGAGAAGACTATAGTGAAAACTATGGCCCTCAGGTCTACTTAAATCATATATAAAAATCCAAAATATATTTTCTGCAATTTTATTTCTTTTATTTTGTTTTGCAATTTATCTATCTACCACTACAAGATTTAATCCTTGCAAGTACCGAGTTCAAGGGGATTGACGACCCACTTGCCCGTGTTGGGTGCAAGTATTTGCTTTTGTGTGTGCAGGTGCTGTTCACGAGGCTTTACGTGATTGTCCTACTGGTTCAATAACCTTGGTTCTCACTGACGGTGTCCTGGACTAGGGGGTGCCAACCTAGTCGGCCCACAGTCCTTGGGCTGGGCCTGTAGGCCTTCACTCTTATTCGGATGGACTCCGGAAGCTACATGCCTGGACGTGATCAAGACTGCGCCTACCGAAGACTTGGCGTATACTCCAAGACATCTCCTACCGCCTCCATATGCGTCCCTGGATACCGACCATGTAACCCTAGATGCCCTACCTGGCGTGTATATAAGCCAGAGGGATTAGCCCGTAGAGGGGACCGAATCACAATTACCATTCACCTAGCGTTAGGGTTAGATCTCTCCTTACGATCTCGAGGTAGATCAAGCTTGTACACGATACATCATCATCAATATAATCAAAGCAGGACGTAGGGTATTACCTCTTTGAGAGGGCCCAAACCTGGGTAAATACTGTCTCCTTCGTTCCTGTTACCACCGATCCGAGATCCACAGCTCGGGACCCCCTATCCCGAGGTCTGCCGGTTTTACCACCGACACTGGTGCTTTCATTGAGAGTTCCGCTGTGAGATAAACAAAAAGATCGATGGCTCATCTGCAGATCAACTGTGGCACCGGCTACAAGGACATCTTCGTCCCTGGTCAACTCTTCGTGTTCGGTAAAATGGTCTTTTGCGCTGACTCCGTGGGCCGTCTGGCTCCCGTTGAGAATTACGCTCCGGGTCATGTCCTGACTTTCGAAAGTTTGGAGTACACCGCGGATTCCCACGGTGAGCTCGTCCTTTCAGGTTGGACGCAAGGACAGATCGAGGGCTTGTCAGACATCGGGGGCTCGACCCCGGAACCAATCTCCCTCGAGGACGTCGGGCCAAGCCCCCTGGCCCCACAAGGTCCTGCGGAGGAATCGATTACCCCCGCCTCGGGCGACCTCGCCCCGGCATCAAGCCACGACATTAGTCCGGACCCGGCTTCGGATACTATGTCGGGTTTAGAACCGACTCGGGTACCAGATCCGGAATCAACTCCGGCCCCTCATGAGGCTAAGGACGCGTCAAGCGACGCACCAATCGTACTTCGGGTCAGCCCGGCGTAGAGCCAGGCCATGAACCATGAGGAATTATCTCACCTAAACGAGATGCTCGATCTTATCCAGAGCTTCAATCTCGAACAGTCAGACCTCGGTCTATGACAAGATCAAACTTAAAGCCGACGATTGGGAGATTTATGTCCCACCCACCACCCACCTAGTCGCCAGGTCCACGATTTAACCGACGTGTTAGACTATGACGAGGCTACCGACATGGATGAAGATGTCGACGGCCCTACAGAAACCACTACGCCATTGGTTGACATTGGCAAGTGGACGACAACATCCACCTATGACGTATATATGGTAGACAATCCCAAGAACCCGTCAAGACGTCGGCAAAGGCGCGGGAGAGATGCCAATGGAGACCTCGGCGGGCACGACGCCACTAACACCAACGCGGCGGCACACGATGCCAATACCCCGGGAGAGGATTTTCAAGCCTTCCCAGGGTGGCCTCACAGCCCCGCACGAATCCCCGAGGACGAGGACCCCGACGACCTCTTTGAAGGGGCTGATGACAATTACTTACCTTAATCTGAAGAGGACGAGAGCCTGGGCACCGAGGACTTTATAGTCCCCGAGGACCCCTTCGAGCAAGTACGGTTCCGACGACGCCTCGTGGCCACCGCCCGAAGCATGAAACGGAAGCAGCAGCAGCTGCAAGCTAATCAAGATGCACTGAATGACAAGTGGATCAAGATACTCTTGGCCAAGCAAGACTGAAAGCACATTTTCTCCCTTGGTGATTTTGGTAATTTGTAACAACATATATCTCATTGAACTAATATCCATTCAAGATAAAGATTTCAGGATGTTCAATGATTGGCATGGCAAGGACCAGAGATGTGGACCCCTCAAAATGCTAAGGACATGGATTGGCAAAAGCTCCGGACTCTACATTTTTTGTTAAGTGATCCAAGATCACATTGAGTCCATAGGAAAGCCAATACTATTAAAAGGGGATGAGGTGTTGCTTAATGGTCTTTTTGCCCAAGTGCTTAGTGACAGTGCTCCAAAACCCTCAACCACTTTCTCCATCCAAATATGTCCAAAACCTACATTCCAACTCGGCCCCACCAAAAATTCCTATCCGGAGCCACCAAGTTCATCTGGACTTAGCCACTGCCAAAACCCTAACAAATCGGATCCGCCGATATGGATCTCGGTCCCACCGAGATGGCCTTGTCAACTCTCTGTAATCATTTGCAAATACTTCGGTCCCACCGAGATTTGCAAATCGGTCTCACCGAGATGGCTTGCCAACTCTCTGTTGCCTTATTGCTTCACTTCGGTCCCACCGAGTTGATGCAATCGGTGCCACCGAGACGAGGTTTGCCCTAACCATTGCACATCGGTCCATCCGAGTTGTTCCAGTCAGTCCCACCGATATTCCTAACGTTCATATCTTTTACACAGTTCGGTGCTACCGAGATTTCTGATCGGTGCCACCGAGTTGGGTCAAAAGTGTGTAACGGTTGGATTTTGTGTGGAGGCTATATATACCCCTCCACCCCTTCTTACTCAGTAAGGAGAGCCATCAGAACGTGCCTACACTTCCACCATACATTTTCTGAGAGAGAACCACCTACTTATATTTTGAGATCAAGACATTCCAATCCAACCATTTGAACCTTGATTTCTAGCCTTTCCCAAGTTGCTTTCCACTCAAATCCTTCTTCCACCATAGCCAAATCTGTGAGGAGTTGTTTGAGTGTTGGGGAGACTATCATTTGAAGCACAAGAGCAAGGAGTTCATCAACAACACACCGTCTATTACCTTTTGGAGAGTGGTGTCTCCTAGATTGGTTTGGTGTCACTTGGGAGCCTCCGACATGATGTGGAGTTAAACCAAGGAGTTTGTAAGGGCAAGGAGATCGCCTACTTCGTGAAGATCTACCCCGAGTGAGGCTAGTCCTTCGTGGACGTAAGCCATGGTGGAATAGGCAAGGTTGCTTCTTCGTGGACCCTTTGTGGGTGGAGCCCTCCGTGGACTCGCACAGCCGTTACCCTCCGTGGGTTGAAGCCTTCATCAATGTGGACGTACGATAGCACCACCTATCGGAACCACGCCAAAAATCACCGTGTCTTCCTTGCATTTGAAATCTCCGATCCCCTCCTTTACTTACATGTGCAATTGTTTACTTTCCGCTGCTATACTCTTAGAATTGCATGTGTAGGGTGATGCTTGACTTGTCATACTTGCTAAAATCTGCCTACAACTAAAATTGGGAAAAGGTTAGGTTTTTATTTGGTAAAGTAGTCTAATCACCCCCCTCTAGACATACTTTTGATCCTACAAAGACCTCAAAGAACGGCGCCGTAGCGCGCCTAAATCTTACCCGCGCGGGCGTTTGCTGCCCGAGTTCAACGAGGAACTAACCGACGATGTGCTCTGAACACGCGGACGGGCTGACGAACCTGACCGACCCCCTAGAGGGTGCGACAGGCCAGTACGGGAAAATTTTCACACCCAAACAATGACACGCCGTCACGGCAAAGATTCCGTTGATCACTTCGAGCCTTACGACGCATGATGCCAGATAGAGGCTAACCGGGCGCCCCCTCGATCCATCTACGGATCAAGAGGGCGTGCGCCAGCCGGGCTCGACGGCTATGATGCCTGGATGGACAGGAACAGCCGAGCTTGGGACCAAGCGTACACATGGATATCTCCCGATGTCCGACGCGAGACTGCTCGGTTCCGAGGTCTCGCTCACCCGATCTGTTTTACATACAGGGTAATGGAACATCAGTTCCCCGATGGGTTTAAGCCCATCAACATCGAGTCATACGATGGCACTACTAACCCAGCAGTATGGATCGAAGATTTCCTTCTCCATATCCACATGGCCAATGGAGACGATCTCCATGCTGTCAAATACTTGCCGCTTAAACTAAAGTGGCCGGGGAGGCATTGGCTGAACAACCTGCTTCCTCATTCCATCGGGAGCTGGGAAGCACTCGAGGATGCTTTTAGGGCAAACTTTCAGGGCACTTATGTTCGACCTCCAGACGCCGATGACCTCAGCCATGTAATTTAGCAACCCGGCGAGTCGGCAAGAAAATTCTGGAACAGGTTCTTAACTAAAAAGAAGCAAATCGTAGACTGCCCCGACGCCGAGGCGATCGCCGCCTTCCGGCATAGCATCCGAGACGAATGGCTTGCGCGCCAGCTCGGGCAAGATAAGCCGAGGACCATGGCATCCTCACCTCACTTATGACCCGCTTTTGCACGGGAGAGGATAGTTGGCTGGCCTGTAGCACTCACAACGGCGAGGCATGCACCTCGGAAGTCCGTGACGCCAATGGTAAGCCCAGGCGCAATAAGAATAAGCGCATGCATAAAAATGGCGGAAGCGATACCAAAGACACCGCGGTAAACGCAGGGTTCAACGGACCTAGATCCGAGCAGAAAAAGAAGCCCTCTAAAGGGAACAAAGATGGACCCAGTTAGCTAGATAAGATTCTCAACAGGCCTTGCCAGATCCAAGGCACCTCGGACAACCAACAACCCACACTAACCGGAATTGCTGGGTCTTCAAGCAGGCTAGAAAGCTGGCAATGGAGGGCCAAAATAAAGCCCAACCTCACAGTGAAGACGAGGATGAACCTCGGCGACACAATAATGGAGGCCAGAAACAGTTTCCTCATGAGGTGAAAGACGTGAACATGATCTACGTCACCCACATCCCTAAAAAGGAGAGGAAACGAGCACTTTGGGACATCTACGCCCTAGAGCCTGTTGCCCTGAAGTTCAATCCGTGGTCGGCTTACCCGATCACATTTGACAAACATGATCATCCGACCAGCATACGACATGGCAGATCGGCTGCTTTGGTCCTGGATCCAATTGTTGACGGATTCCATCTGACGCGTGTCCTCATGGATGGAGGCAGCAGCCTCAATTTAATCTACGTGGATATGATCAGAAAGATGGGCATAGACTCATCTCAGATCAAACCCAACAGCACCACCTTTAAAGGTGTCATACCAGGTGTCGAAGCTCGCTGCACGGGAACAGTGACTCTGGAGGTAGTCTTAGGATCACCCGAGAACTTCCGAAGCAAAGAGTTAATCTTCGACATCGTCCCCTTCTGGAGCGGATACCACGTGCTGCTCGGGCGCACCGCATTTGCTCGCTTTAACGCCGTCCAGCATTACGCATACTTAAAGATGAAAATGCCAGGCCCTAACGGTGTTATTACAGTCAATGGTAACACCGAATGCTCCCTCCGAACGGAGGAGCAGACTGCAGCTTTCGCAGCCGAAGTACAGGCAACCGAGGAGGCAGCTCGTGCAGCTAAACACATTCCTGGCTCATCAAAGCGTACACGGGCTGCAGAGGCCGACCTCAGTCAGGCATCCACTCACCCTAAATTGGGGTACGGGCTCCTCGTTCACCTCCCCTTGGAAGGACATTACGTCCCTAGCGTGCATAACTTTGCACTAAAAATTCCATGGGCGGCCGAGGAGCCGAAGCAAACAATGCGTCATTGTCGGCTCAACCAAACAGCAGTGCACTTCAGACTTGCATACCAGCAGGGCGCTGTAAAAGGACTTGACAGCAGTGGCATATCCATATATATGGCTTAAACCACCCAAGCGAGAGTCGCACACCTTTTTAAAGGACTCGACCGAGGAAAGCATCAAGCAAACAAATGGTCGAGGTTGCATACATCCCATACCCACTTCGTATCAACGAAGATGAGCTGGTCAACAGCACGGAGACGCAGACGTGCGACAGGGAGGGACTTGGGATACTAAACCCGACAACATGTCCGCCTTGTTTTTTACTCCTTTTTCTTTTAAATTGTGTCTTTTGTGAATTTCTTTTTTCAAAGATCGGCATGTACGGCTTGACCACAATAAATAAAGAAAGTGCACCCTTCAAGGTCATTGCGCATTTCCTTATATCTACTGCCTTTGAGCCAAAAGTATACTTTCACGATACAACTGTCATTTACATTACAAAGGGCTTCGCTTTTAATCTCATGCCCCCATGATAACCCACAAGTATAGGGGATCAATTGTAGCCTTTCTCGATAAATAAGAGTGTCGAACCCAACGAGGAGCTAAAGGTAGAATCAATATTCCCTTCAAGTTCTATCGACCACTGATACAACTCTATGCACACTTAACGTTTGCTTTACCTAGAACAAGTATGAAATTAGAAGTACTTTGTAGGTGTAATGCTAGAACTACTTTGCAAGAATAAAACTAGGAGTACTTTGCAAAAATAAAACTATGAGTAATTTGCAAGATAATAAAAGTTAGTTGTTTAGTAGAAAGCTTTTTGTAACACAAGAGAAGGATCTGTCCCTAGGTAATCGATAACTAGACCGGTAATCATTATTGCAATTTTATATGAGGGAGAGGCATGAGCTAACATACTTTCTGTACATGGATCATATGCACTTATGATTGGAACTCTATCAAGCATCCGCAACTACCAAAGATCATTAAGGTAAAACCCAACCATAGCATTAAGTAACAAGTCCTCTTTACTCCCATACGCAACAACCCCCTTACTCGGGAGTAAGCTTCTGTCACTCTAGCCGCCCACTATAAGAGAATTATGAACGTATTGCAAACCCTACAGTGGGAATCCCTCATGCTTGCGCGACACGGAGGGCACCATAGGATAGCACCAAAATAAAACATACAACTCAAACCAATCATGATCATCAATCAATCCATAGGACAAAACGAATCTACTCAAACATCATAGGATTGCCACATATCATTGGATAATAATATATAGCGTTAAGCACCATGTTTAAGTAGAGAATTACAGCGGGAATAGAGAGGTTACACCACTACATAGAGGGGGCGAGAGTTGGTGATGACGGCGGCGAAGTTGTTGGTGTAGATCGCCGTCACAATGGTTCCCCCGGCGGCGCTCTGGTGCCACCGGAAGAGAGGGGGAGAGAGCCCCCCTCCTCCTTCTTCTTGCTTGGCCTCCCCCTAGATGGGAGGAGAGTTTCCCCTCTGGTCCATGGCTGCCATGGCTCCTGGAGAGCAGGAGCCCCTCCGAGATTGGATCTCTCTCTGTTTCCCTTCTATTTCGCGTCCCTATTTTCTGGCCTTTCACCATTTCTTAAATATCCGAAGATCCGTAACTCCGATCAGGCTGAAATTTTAACACGATTTTTTTCTCGATATAAGCTTCCTTGCGGCCGAAGAAGGGACCCAACCGACTTATGGTGTGCCCACAAGGCAACACCACGCGGCTGGGGGGGGGGAGACCACGCCAAGATGCTTTGTGGAGGCTGTGGGCCTCCGTTTGCGTTGATTCCACCTCCCAAAAATCACATATATTCCAAAATAATTCTCCGTAAAATTTTATCACATTTGGACTTCATTTGATATGGATTTTCTGCGAAACAATAAACAAGTAGAAAACAGGAACTGGCACTGGGCACTGGATCAATATGTTTGTCCCAAAAATAATATAAAATGTTGCCAGAAGTATATGAAAGTTGTAGAATATTGGCATGAAACAATCAAAAATTATAGATACGCAGAGACGTATCAGCATCCCCAAGCTTAATTCCTGCTCGTCCTCGAGTAGGTAAATGATAAAATAATAATTTTTGATGTGGAATGCTACCTAGCATAATCTTAATCATGTAATCTAATCATGGCATGAAAATTAAGACACGAGTGATTCAAAGCAATAGTCTATAATTTGATATAAAGATATCAATACTCAGACATACCAACAAACAATCATGTCTTTCAAAATAAAAATGCTAAAGAAAGTTATCCCTACAAAATCATATAATCCTGTCATGCTCCATCTTCTTAACATAAAGTATTTATCATGCACTACCCCGATGACAAGCCGAGCAATTGGTTCATACTTTTTAACGCGCTTTAGCTTTTTCAACCCCCACGTAATACATGAGCGCAAGCCATGGATATAGCACTATGGGTGGAATAGAATATAATGGTAGGGAATAATAAGGAGAATTCAAAAAGGGAGAAAGTCTCGCATCAACTAGGCAGATCAATGGGCTATGGAGATGCCCATCAATCGATATCAATGCGAGGAGTAGGGATTGCCATGCAACGGATGCACTAAGAGCTATAAGTGTATGAAAACTCAAACTGAAAACTAAGTGGGTGTGCATCCAACTTCCTTGCTCATGAAGACCTTAGGCATTTGGGGAAGCCCATCATCGGAATATACAAGCCAAGTTCTATAATGAAAAATTCCCACTAGTATATGAAAGTGATAACATAGGAGACTCTCTATATGAAAAACATGGTGCTACTGTGAAGCACAAGTGTGGTAAAGGATAGTAGCATGGCCCCTTCTCTCTTTTTCCCTCTTTTTTTGTTTTTTTGTTTTTTTCTTTTTTATTTAAGAACAGTCTCATGGACCTCATCCCCACTTTTTCGAGGACTCATTAGTCTCCACCATTCTTTCCTCACTGGGACAATGCTCTAATAATGATGATCATCACACTTTTATTTATTTACAACTCGATATTACAACTCGATAAAAACTATACAAGATGACTCTATATGAATGCCTCTGGCAGTGTACCAGGATGTGCAATGATCTAGCGTAGCATAGATATCAAAAAAGGACAAGCCATGAAAATATCATGATAGCTATCTTACGATCTTGCAAAGCAATATTACAATGAATGCTCTAGTCATGTATATGATGATGATGGAAGTTGCATGGCAATATATCTCGGAATGGCTATGGAAATGCCATAATAGGTAGGTATGGTGGATGTTTTGAGGAAGATATAAGGAGGCTTATGTGTGATAGAGCATATCATATCACGGGGTTTGGATGCACCGGCGAAGTTTGCACGGTACCGAAGAGGCTAGCAAATTGCGAAAGGGTGAGAGTGCGTATAATCCATGGATTCACATTAGTCATAAAGAACTCACATACTTATTGCGAAAGTTCATTAGCCCTTGAAGCAAAGTACTACTATGCATGCCCCTAGGGGGATAGATTGGTAGGAAAAGACCATCGCTCGTCCCCGACCGCCACTCATAAAGTAGACAATCAATAATAAATCATGCTCCTACTTCTTAGCATAACGACAGACCATACATGCATGCTTCGGGAATCACAAACCTTAACACCAATATTCTTACTAAACCACAATTATTCACTAGTACCTCCCACATATTACCATCTCAATATCGCAAAACTATTGTAAGGAATCAAACTTATCATATTCAGTGATCTACAAGTTTTATGTAGGATTTTATGACTAACCATGTGAATGACCAATTCCTGTTGACTCTCTAAATAGATATAAGTGAAGCATGAGAGTTTAATTCTTTCTACAAAAGACTACACTCTAATAAATATAAGTGAAGCAAAAGAGCATTCTACAAATGACGGTTTTCTATATGCAGAGAAACAGGCATCCAAACTTCAAATGATATAAGTGAAGCACATGAAGCATTCTATAAAGCCATACTCAAAAGATATAAGTGAAGTGCATGAAGCATTCTATAAATCAACCAAGGACTATATCATACCAGCATGGTGCATAACAGAAAAGGGAAAAATAAACACAAAAGACACTCCAAGAATTTACACATATCATGTGAACAAAACAAAAACCGAGACATACCGATAGTTGTCGAAGAAAGATGGGATGCCTTCCGGGGCATCCCCAAGCTTAGACGCTTGAGTCTTCTTGAATATTTAATTGGGGTGCCTTGGGCATCCCCAATCTTGAGCTCTTGCCTCTCCTTATTCTCCTCATATCGATACCTCCTCGTTCTTCGAACACTTTATCCACACAAAACTTAACCGAACTTTTTATTAGAGGGGTTAGTACATATAACATCAAATCCCATTATGTCCTGCTGTAATATTATTGTATAATTATAATAAAACATTACCGACTGTATGCTATCACAATTCTATGGCTCCCAAGTCAATGGGGCTCAACAAGATTTCAAACATACGCAAATAAAGAAACTATAACAGCAATCTGTGAAAACAGGACAGTCTGCAAAGATGCAAATGAGAAATATACTTATGTAACTCCAAAAATTCTGAAAAATTAGGAAAAAATAAAAAAATTGCATATAAGTAGTGTGTAAAAATTTCAGAATTTTTTCACGTTCCAGTAAAATATGAAAATTCAAACACTACAGAAAAAGTTTCTGTTTTTTCACAGCACACACCAAACATGCAATTTAAATATCCTAAAGGTAAATCTTGGCACATTATTTTTATAATACAATGGATTTGTACAAGGGGATAATTATTTTTGTTGAAAAGTTTCTGTAATCAAGATTCACAAAGTTTCCATGGGCATGAACAAAGCTCAAGGCTAGCCCCCACTTCCACATTGCTCATCTGTCTCACTTTCACTTTTCTTTTTGTAAAAGTTTTAGGTTCCCCTCTATATTTTTTGTTTTTAAACTTTTTAAAAGCACACAACAGAATAAAATGATTCTCTAAAACTTCCGGGTTGTCTCCCAGGCAGCGTTTTCTTTAAAGCCATTAAGCTAGGCATATAGTGCTCAAGTAATCGATCCACCCTGATCCCAATGTATATCAAAGCCAATTTTAATTAACAATGATTTGTAATTTAGTAGTGAGCACAAACCAACATATATCATGTAATGACAAAGTCTAACTCTCTTCCTATGCATCGGCATGTCATAAAAGAACAATTCATGCACATCAAGTAAAGGCCAATGCATAGTATAAACAGTTTCTTGCAATTTTATCGTATTGGAAACATAGAGAGGTGGAGATGTAGTTCCTCTCTCATAATAATTGCAATTAGGAGCAGCAAGCACATGCATATTATATCCATCAAAATCATCATGTGCAATAGTAAAACGCAATCCATCAATATAATCCTTAATAAGTTCAAACTTCTCCGATATAGTGTAGTTGGGAGAATCCAAAAAGATAATAGGGCTATCATGTGTAGGTGCAATAGTACCAATTTCATGTTTAACATAAGGAACTATAGCAAGTTCATCTCCATAAGCATCATTCATATTGGCATCATGGCCACAAGCATAGCAAGCATCAAGTTCATTAAAAAGGGATATTTCAAACGAATCCAAGGGATCATAGCATTCATCCTTCGGTAAGCACGAAGGGAAATTAAACAATGTATGAGTTGAAGAGTTACTCTCATTAGAAGGTGGGCACGGGTAGCTAATCCGCTCTTCCTCCTTTTGTTCTTCGCTCTCCTCATCATCTTTTTCATCTAATGAGCTCACAGTGTCATCAATTTCTTCTTCCATAGGTGCCTGCAAAATATTAGTATCTTCTTGGACAGCGGAGACTTTCTCAATAAATTCATCAATATAGGCATTATATTCATAATTCTCATGGCAATATTTAAGTATAGCATAATTCTCAGATCTGTAAATAGCAGCATCACAATCTTCATACTTTTCAAACAAAGATTTAATTTCATAAGCACCCTTAAAAGCAACAAATTCTTCTATTTGTTCCACATCATAGTAATCATAAATACCATTAGCATAAGAAGCCAAGATTTCATTATCATTAAATTCACATTGAAAGGGGAGGTGTGGAGCCTCCATCCTAGAGCAACAAGTATAATCACACCTTAAGCACAAATTCCAAGCATACCAACGCAACATTTTAATTTGATCCCATAAGTGTTTCCCTTTTTGAGACAAGCGATAATCCCTAAAGTATTCCCGTTGATCCAAAGTAACTCCCATTATCAAGTTTAATAAGGATTTATCAGGATTATCAAAGTAGTATTTAATATTTTCCACATAACCAGCATCGAGGGTTTTAGGAGGTTCCCCATCTCCATGAGTAGCAAGTACAACTATTTTTTTGGTGTTTCGTGTTCCATATCAATAACTAAAGATATAAAACAACTTAGAACAGAAAATAAAAACTACTTAGTGATAGAGCCAACAAGCACACATGAGAATATCAACCCCACGCTATTGCTCCCCGGCAACGGCGCCAGAAAAAGGTCTTGATAACCCACAAGTATAGGGGATCAGTTGTAGCCTTTCTCGATAAATAAGAGTGTCGAACCCAACGAGGAGCTAAAGGTAGAATAAATATTCCCTTCAAGTTCTATCGACCACCGATACAACTCTACACACACTTAACGTTTACTTTACCTAGAACAAGTATGAAACTAGAAGTACTTTGTAGGTGTAATGCTAGAACTACTTTGCAAGAATAAAACAAGGAGTACTTTGCGAGAATAAAACTACGAGTAATTTGCAAGCTAATAAAAGTTAGTTGTTTAGTAGAAAGCTTTTTGTAACACAAAAGAAGGATCTGTCCCGAGGCAATCGATAACTAGACCGGTAATCATTATTGCAATTTTATATGAGGGAGAGGCATGAGCTAACATACTTTCCGTACTTGGATCATATGCACTTATGATTGGAACTCTAGCAAGCATCTGCAACTTCCAAAGATCATTAAGGTAAAACCCAACCATAGCATTAAGTAACAAGTCCTCTTTACTCCCATACGCAACAACCCCTTACTCGGGTGTAAGCTTCTGTCACTCTAGCCGCCCAATATAAGAGAATTGTGAACGTATTGCAAACCCTATAGTGGGAATCCCTCACACTTGCGTGACACGGAGGGCACCATAGGACAGCACCAAAATAAAACATACAACTCAAACCAATCACGATCATCAATCAACCCATAGGACAAAACGAATCTACTCAAACATCATAGGATTGCCACATATCATTGGATAATAATATATAGCGTTAAGCACCACGTTTAAGTAGAGAATTACAGTGGGAATAGAGAGGTTACACCGCTGCATAGAGGGGGAGAGAGTTGGTGATGACGGCAGCGAAGTTGTTGGTGTAGATCGCCGTCATGATGGTTCCCCCGGCGGCGCTCTAGCGCCACCGGAAGAGAGGGGGAGAGAGCCCCCCTCCTTCTTCTTCTTGCTTGTCCTCCTCCCTAGATGGGAGGAGAGTTTCCCCTCTGGTCCATGGCCGCCATGGCTCCCAGAGGGCAGGAGCCCCTCCGAGATTAGATCTCTCTCTCTGTTTCTCTTCTGTTTCGCGTCCCTGTTTTCTGGCCTTTCACCGTTTCTTAAATATCCGGAGATCCATATCGGGCTGAAATTTTAACACAATTTTTTTTCTCAATATAAGATTCCTTACAGCCGAAGAAGGGCCCCAACCGACTTACGGTGTGCCCACAAGGCAACACCACGCAGCTGGGGGGGAGGCCGTGCCAAGATGCCTTGTGGAGGCTGTGGGCCTCCGTTTGCGTTGATTCCACCTCCCAAAAATCACATATATTCCAAAATAATTATTCGTAAAATTTTGGTCACGTTTGGACTTCGTTTGATATGGATTTTCTGCGAAACAAAAATCAAGCAGAAAACAGGAACTGGCACTGGGCACTCGATCAATATGTTTGTCCCAAAAATAATATAAAATGTTGCCAAAAGTATATGAAAGTTGTAGAATATTGGCATGAAACAATCAAAAATTATAGATACGACAGAGACATATCACCCCACTACAAGTCCGAAGTATGTATTCGGCATCTCGGATGTTGCGTTATATGAATCAGTTTTGAACCTCGATTTTGGTCAATAGTTGGGTTGCCCGGCTCCTGTGCTTACCCCTTACGTTTCCGATCCATTCGGCTAAGGGTTTAAAGGGAGAACCACTACGATTACGCTGCCAGCTCGAATGGCAAAGCGCCTCAGTGGAGAAAGCCGAAAACTGGCTGTCTTGGTAAGCGTAAACTGGTCGGCCATCCAAAGACAGCGTCAAGCAATGTATCGTTCGAGATCACCCGTGTTAAATGAAGGGATTTTTGTTAAATCAGCCGAAGTGGTTAGCGGCATAAACCCTGGCTATACAGCCGACCACTTCACGCACCAGGGGCTCATCATCAGCCCTCATAGTCAAGCTCCTACGACTAAGTGAAAGTTATAAAACCACTATAGTATGATTGCCTCGTTTCCATGTGCATGGACCGCCATCGGGAACCGAGACGTCGGCTAAGGGCCACGATTGCCTAGGAAACACCCTTTGTATACTGTACAAAGGGGTTGAAGCCGACGACTGGTCACTTTCAGTTCAACACGGTCACACAGGAGTCAAAAAATAATAAATAAAAACCACACAATAAAATGTCGGAATATAACGCCGCGTTCATTTCAAACAAAAGGAAGTTTTTTACTTTACACCACACTTTGGCATTCCGAAGTACTATCTAAAAATACATAATGTCCTTAGGACACTCGGCCTCGGTGATCCGGGCTCCTTCCATCACCGGGGACAGGTACTGCTCCACGGTCCGTGTCTTCCCTTCAGGGGGCCCGGCGGCCACTACCGCCGCTTCAACACGCGGATAGTGCGTCTTCACGCGGGCATATGCCCGCTGAGCACCCTCCAGGCACGCGGAACACTTCCAGCATGCCACCTGGGGGACGGCCTCCTACAGCCGGGCAAAGAACCCTAAGAAGCTGGTCGGCAACGCCTCCGTGGGCCAGAGGTTGACGCAGAGGTCTTGGAGCCGGCTTCACCATGCGGAAGAGCTCCATCAACTGCTTCATCTGATGATTCAGCAGCTCTGGATGTGAGGGCGTCTGGAATTGTTGCCAGAACGCTCTCTCCGGGCGTGGCCCTCCCGCGCACTGTAATAGCGGTCGGCGTCCGCCACACTCCTCGGAAGATCTGTGAAGGCCTCTGCGGATCGCCATAGCTGGGAGAGCTCGACGAACCCCTTGCGGCCCAAAACACACTAAAGTAAAAACGGCTTACCAGCAGGGATCTGCTTCACTTGCTGAAGCACTTCGCGGTCCGCCCGGTCCTGGGTCTGGACCTCGGTGTGCACCAGGCGCAGCTTCTCGAGCTCCGCGTTCGCCACCTTCTCCTTGTTCTGAAGAGCGTTGCACTCCTGATACACGCCCTTCAGGGTCTCCTCCACCTCCAGGACCCGTGCCTGGTCCTTGTCCCTGGCCACCTTTTCGGCGGCCAGACCCCCCTCGGCCTTAGTGGCTGCAGCCTTCTGCTGCTCGGCTTCTTGCCGAGCTTTCGCCAGCTCGGCCTTAAGCCCCTCAAGCTCGGCCGTAGCAGCTGACATGTAAAATAGCTCGGCGTCAGCATTAAAAAAATTGTAAGAGCATTTTCAAAGTAAATTTGATGCCCTCGCAATATCTTAAAGTTTACCTTGAGACAGCTTGATCTGCTTTTGCATCAGATCGAGGTCCTCCTCGGACCTCTTAAGCTTCCGGCTCATCTCCGCTATCTCCTCGGAGGCGGAGTTTGTAGCCGAGGTCGACACCTGCAAGCATACATCCATGTCTTAGTCCCCGTTTTCGACTTCAATCCTTTGGCCAGTCCTTTTTTGAAGGCCGGCCAGAGTCTTGGGGGCTACTGGATTAGCGCCTAATATTTTTCACGCTTTGACCCCAAAGCCAGTTTCTCAAAACTAGCTTTGGGCTCGGGGGCTACTGGCTGGCTATACTCTTACAAGTGCTACGCTATGATATAAGCAAAAAAGTCCTCGGACAGAAGCCTGCTTTCACAAGCAATTCTAAGCATGGAGGTTATTCGTAATACAAGTATAAAGAAGCATACCTCGAAGCTCTTGACGAGGCCCTTGAAGACCTCATGCATTCCGGCCTCTACGGACTGGAAGCCATGCAGCGCCGTGCCGATCAGGGCGCGGTGCTCTTCTGTGAGGGAGGAGCCTGTTAAGGCTACCTCCATCTCCTTGGCCCATCCCACGGTAGCCCGCCCTCGAGCGGGAGGTGGGGGCAGTGCAACCTCTGAACCCACCACCGAGGTGCTGGGCACGAGGGTCTGAGGCTGTGGCGTTGGCGCCGGATATTGCTTAGGCTGGGCCGATGTCTTGCCCAGCCCTTCCTCGGGGACTGCCTTCCCTTGTCCATGTGCGGCTGAGGTGTCCACCTCGGCCATGGTGACCGGCACCTCGGCCCCCGTTGTGTTGACTGGGGGGGGGGGGGGGGGGGCGGAACGGATGTCACTTCCCCTGCCCCTCGAGAGCTGGGGGAGTCTTGGTGCGCTCGGGCGTCCCGCTGTCCGACGGAGGCAGCCCGCTCGAAGTGTCGCCGCTAAGGCTTACCTTGGGCGGACTGGTAAAATACCTTTATAAGTCTCATTTGATGGACGGGTTTTTGAAGCCCAAATTTGATTACAATGACGTACCTCCAGGGTGTTTGCTTCTCCCTCCTCAGCTCGAGGAGGAAGTCTTCATCTGACTCATCGGAGAAGCTGACCTTCTCCGGTAGGACAGGATCGGCGGAGGCCTTACGCGGCCTCTTCGGGCCTCCCAGCCTCGCCTCCTCCTCAGCGCGCTCGGACGCCGCCCTCTGCTACTTGTAGGCTGCATTGGTATTTTCCCCGAAGAGGAGAGGATGATGAAGTACAGTAGAGATAAGTATTTCCCTCAGTTAAGAACCAAGGTTATCAATCCAGTAGGAGAACCACACAGAACCTCGTTAGCAGCGCCTACACACACAAAAGCAAACACTTACACCCAACGCAAATAAGAGGGTTGTCAATCCTCTTAACGGTTATTTGCGAGGATTAATTCTGATAGTGATAGATAGATAAAGTAAAATACTAAATAAAATAAAAGTAAATAAATTGCAGCAAAGTATTTTTGGTTTTTAATATATGATAAAAGTAGACCCGGGGGCCATAGTTTTCACCAGAGGCTTCTCTCTCGAGCGCAGAACATACGGTGGGTAAACAAATTACTGTTGGGCAATTGATAGAAAAGAAAATAATTATGATGTATTCATGACAATGATCATGTATATAGGCATCACGTCCGAGACAAGTAGACCAACTCCTGCCTGCATCTACTACTATTACTCCACCCATTGACCGCTATCCAGCATGCATCTAGGGTATTAAGTTAACTAAAACAGAGTAACGCCTTAAGCAAGATGACATGAGGTAGACAAAGTAAACTCAAGCAATATGATTAAGCCCCATCTTTTTATCCTTAATGGCAACAATACAAATACGTGTCATGTCCCTTTCTGTCACTGGGATTGAGCACCGCAAGATTGAACCCATCACAAAGCACCTCTCCCATTCCAAGATAAACCAATCTAGTTGGCCAAACCAAATCGATACATCGGAGAGAAATACAAATCTATAATAATCATGCATAAAAGAGTTCAGAGAAGACTCAAATATTTCTCATGAATAATTTGATCATAAACTCACAATTCATCGGATCCCAACAAACACACCCCAAAAGAAGATTACATCGGATAGAACTCCAAGAACATCGAGGAGAACATGGTATTGAAGATCAAAGAGAGAGAAGAAGCCATCTAGCTACTAGCTATGGACCCGTAGGTCTGTGGTAAACTACTCACACATCATCGGAAGGGCAGCAAGGTTGATGAGGAAGCCCTCCGTGATCGATTCCCCCTCCAGTAGAGTACCGGAAAAGGCCTCCAGATGGGATCATGGAAGAACAGAGGCTTGCGGCGGCGGAAAGGTTTTCTCTTCTGGCCCTCTATTGGTTTTGGAATATTTGGGAATTTATAGCGCTGGAATTAGGTCAAGATGTGCCACGAGGGGCCCACAAGCCCGGGGGGCGCGCCCTACCCCCCAAGGCGCGCCTCCCAAGCTTGTCGCTCCCTCGTGGGTCCTCTGGTCTTCTCCCGAAGCTTCGTGGGTCTCTTCTGGTCCAGAAAAAATTAATCCAAAGTTTTTTTTCTCGTTTGGACCTTTTTTGATAATGATTTTCTAAAAAGACAAAAACAAGCAAAAAACAGCAACTGGCACTGGGCACTAGGTTAATAGGTTAGTCCCAAAAATGATATATAATTGCATAAACTTGCATATAAAACATCCAAGATTGATAATATAATAGCATGGAACAATAAAAAATTATAGATACGTTGGAGACGTATCACCCTCTTCCCCTTGAGGGAAGGGTTTCCTTCCTCCGCGCCCTCCTCCGTTTCAACCTTGTGGGTGCAGGAGGCGTGGGTCTCCTCGGATCGGGTGACCGAAGTCTCCCGTGCTCGGAGGCCCGCCCGGCCTCTCGGAGGTTTTGACTCCTTGGGGTCCACGACGTGCGGCTCCTCTGTCAAGAGGGCCGTGAGTTGGGCAGTTCTCTCCCCCTCGGGCAGTGGCGCCAGGCACAACATTTGCTGCGCCTTGGGGATCCACTTCTGCAAATATGCAATCGATTGGTCAGCCGAAGTTAATGAGGTTCAAAGAAACACGGAGGGTACAACTGTGTATTGAAAATTACCTCGGGGGCATCGTGGGCGGCGTCGAAGCCGAGATCCCTCCCGGTCGGGAACCCGTCCTTGGATGGCTTGAACAGCAACATCCACATCCCGACCGGTGTGGAGCGGAAGAACTGGTGGATGGGCACCACATCCTTGGGCTTATGCGCCCACATCGAGGTGGCCCGAGATTGGAGTGGCAGGATACGGCGGTGGAGCATGACGTTTACCACGTTCACCAGCTTTAGATCCCTCTTGTTGGTCCAGAACTCGATTTTCTGGACCAGCGCCTTCACCTCCGCCGGGTTTCCCCAGTCCATGCCCTTCCTCCTCCAGGACGCAAGCTTCGTCGGAGGTCCAACTGAGAACGCCGGGACCTCGGCCTGACCAGCAGCGAGTGGTTCAGTGATATAAAACCACTCGCGCTGCCACTCCTTGATGGTCTCTATGAAGGTGCCTTGGAACCAGCCCACCTTCTGGTTTTGGCTAATCATCGCACCCCCGCACTCCGCGAGCTCGGAGCCGCTGGATCTCGGTTTGATGACGAAGATCTTTAGCCACAATCCAAAGTGCGTCTTGATGCGAAGGAAGGCCTCGCAAACGGTGATAAAGGAGGCGAGGTGGAGAATGGAGTTCGGGGCCATATGGTGGAAATCTAGCCTGTAAAAGAACATGATTCCGCACACGAAAGGGTGCAGTGGGAACCCCAGACCTCTAATGAAGTGGGGGATGAAGACGACCCTCTCCCTAGGATTGGCAGTGTGTACTCGCTGGTTCGGCTCCGGCACACAAGTGCTGACCTCAGTGGGGATGTACCCCGCGCTGCGCAGCTCCAGGATGGTGCCCTCCATGATGGAGGAGCTGGCCCAGTGCCCCTTGAGGGTGTTCTCCACCATTGTTGGGGATGGAGGTGGAGAAGTGCTGAGCGAGCGAGGCGAATTCGGGGTTGGATCTGGGCGCTGGAGCTCGAGAGGCGGTAGGGAGGAAGGAAGGGGAGCGTACTTTTCCCGTTGCTATCCCTTTGCTCTTATATAGGCTGATAAAAATGCCAAGAGTCCCTCTGGCCACGCCGTTGAAATTGCCATTCCCCATAAAAAGATGCCGTTATGCGCGTAGGGAGAAACAAAATCTTAATGATATCCCTTAGAAAACGGGCACAATTTCTGTCTCGATGGGATGTGCCAATAAGAGGATTGCCTCAGGTCGTGATTCGAGTGAGCAGTAACTGCCCGTCCTGTCATGGGTGGTGCTGCTTCGATAAAGTTGTCAGACTAGAAGTACTACTCACACCTACGCGGCAGGCCTTCAAGGCTAAGTAACTCCACGTCTTCGGATGCGGAGCGGGTTCGGTCAGGTTCTGTTCAAGGGACGCTGCTCCTACGAGGAGTGGTCCATGGTGGCTTCGGACGAAGAAAGGTATCAACAGAAAAAAGGGAGAACTCGTCTGTCGAGCCAAGGACTTCAGATCCAAAGTTGTTAAAATCGCAGAGGTCATCCTCGGCATAGAAGACTAGTTCGGGGCCTACTGACAGTGTCCTGGACTAGGGGGTGCCAACCTAGTCGGCCCACAGTCCTTGGGCTGGGCCTGTAGGCCTTCACTCTTATTCGGATGGGCTCCGGAAGCTACACACCTGGACGTGATCAAGACTGCACCTACCGAAGACTTGGCGTATACTCCAAGACATCTCCTACCACCTCCATATGCGTCCCTGGATACCGACCATGTAACCCTAGATGCCCTACCTGGCGTGTATATAAGCCATAGGGATTAGCCCGTAGAGGGGACAGAATCACAATTACCATTCACCTAGCCTTAGGGTTAGATCTCTCCTTACGATCTCGAGGTAGATCAAGCTTGTACTCGATACATCATCATCAATATAATCAAAGTAGGACATAGGGTATTACCTCTTCGAGAGGGCCCGAACCTGGGTAAATATTGTCTCCTTCATTCCTGTTACCACCGATCCGAGATCCACAACTCGAGACACCCTACCCCGAGGTCTGTCGGTTTTACCATCGACACTCACTGAAGGAAATACTTATCTCTACTATACTGCATCTCCTCTCCTCTTCGAGGAAAATCCCAACGCAGCTCACAAGTAGCAGGAAGAATTTCTGGCGCCGTTGCCGGGGAGACATCATCAAAACCTATCAAGTACCTTCACTCATACTATCATCTACTTGCTCTACTTTTTATTTGCCTAGTTATGTTATCCTTATTGTCATCACACAAAACAAAAGGTAAAAGCAAAAAGTGAAGACATATGGATCATCATCCACTTGCTAATCTTTTCAAACTTGCTGCATGTTGTAAACCAATAGCTAAAACTGAAGAAGTGATAAAAGAAAATGCTATTGGGATACACCTATTGAATGAAAAGCAGGGTTGTAATTAGATTAGTATAAATTCTATTAATATCAATTGTGCTAATGATCATGACTGGGGTGATAATTATAATGCTTCTTTTGATCTTGAAAATTTATTTAAGCCTCATGATGAATATGCTATTGATAACAATGTTTGCAATAATACTAAAAGTGGGTTTGGAAGAGTGTCAACTTTAGGTAATAATTATCCCACTACTTTGGAGCATGATCAGTCTTCTGAATTTTTTGATAAGAGTGGGTTTGGAGAGGTCATGACTTTAGTTGATGATAATCCCACTATTTTGGAAGATTATAAATTTTTTATGCATGTGGATCATAACGAGAATATTGTTTATGATAGATATATTGTTGAATTTGAATATGATCCTAAATGTAATTATTATGAGAAAGCAAAATATGGTTGTAGAAATTTTCATGTTACTCAATTACCTCTCTTGATGCTTAAATTGTCAATGTTTTGTCCTTCTTCCTTGCATATGCTAAATATTGCTTGCTTTGAGAAATTCTTTAATTATAAAATGCCTATGCATAGGAAGTATGTTAGACTCAAATGTGTTTGTTACATGCTATATGATGCTCTCTCAATGCATCAATTCTTATCTTTCATGTGAGCATCGTTAAAATCTCAAGCCTATCTTAATGGCTATAAAGAAAGAGCTTGTTGGAGACAACCCAATAGTTATCTTTATTTTTATTTTCTGTTTTGAGTGATTGCACAATTATAGCTACTGTTATGGTTGTGTTTTTATCTTTTAATTAGTGTTTGTGGCAAGTAATGCCTTTGGGATGATTTGGATGATAGTATAATTGATGCTGTTTGAAAACAGAAAGTTTTGCGCCCCGTATTTGATTTTTAGTTCTGTACTGAAACGTCAGAAATATCTGAAATTTTTACACAGTATTGGGATACAATTTTTTTACGTTTTCCTAATTTTTCAGAATTTTTGGAGTTAGAGCATTATGACTTTAATTCAGATCTTTACAGACTGTTCTGTTTTAGACAGATTCTGTTTTCGTTGCATGGTTTGCTTGTTTTGATGATTCTATGGATTATATCGGGGGGTATAAGTCATGGAGAAGTTAGACTACAGTAGGTATTATGCAATAATAAAATATGAATGGGTTCATAACAGTACCTAAAGTTTATGATTTGCTTGTTATACTAACGGATCTCACGAGGTTTCTGTTGAGTTTTGTGTGCTGAAGTTTTCAAGTTTTGGGTGAGACCGCGATGGATGAAGGAATAAGGAGTGTCAAGACCCTAAGTTTGGGGATGCCCAAGGCACCCCAAGGTAATATTCAAGGAAGACCCAAGCATCTAAGCTTGGGGATTCTGTCGGAGTCTGGACCCCGGGGGACTAGAGGTTCGAACACTGGGGGCGCAGTAGTTCTCTCCAACCAATGGTGACCACGGCGAGGCTGTGGCGAGAACGCTATGCGGGGGCACGACAGGGGACACGACTCCTGCTTGTGTTGGGATTGCTATGGGCCAGAGAGTGTTCTCGCGTACATGGTAGGAGATGAAGGAATCGATCCCCCCTACAGTGGCAGCTCTGGCCCCTTTTATAACCGCCTTTGTCCTCTTCCCCCAAAAACTAGGCGGGAAGGGTTGCCACACTTGGCGGTTTTTGAAAGGGGACAGGTGCTCAGTCTTATCCTGACTAAAGGCGGTCTTCGCCTGCAAAAGCATGATCCAGGACGTGCCAGTGGGCTCGGTGGTGACGTCCGCCCTGCGCACCATGCTGTCATGGTCTTCTTTCACCAAACGGGCAGTCCTTGGGATGTGCTTTGGAGGTGGGCATCTGGGGATGCCCCTTTAGCACCAAAGGGAAAAGCCTTCCTTTCCGTGCCCGCTGGCGCGTCTTCTGCGGCCCTTCATCGCCACACGCGTCACCCACGTGATGGGCAACTAACCGCGCAGCTGACGTCGGGCGAGTTGGCCTCGGGCGCCCAGCTCAGGAGGGCGCCCTGGGAGGCTAAGTGCCGGCAGGGCGCGTCTTCAGGAGGGACCTTCAGGAGGCTCGACCTCAGGAGATGTCTTCGCTTCGCGGCACCCTTGGATGGGCCGCGTCTTGGGTCTTCGCCAGGCGTCGTTCCCTAGGCCGCAGACAGACGGGCCGGGGTACCCTAGTTCCTAGTGGCCTGACAGATTCCCCGGATGGCATCCTCTCTTTCTTCTACAAACCATCGGTATATTACTTGGAGCTATATTTGTATTCATCACATGATATGAGTTTTACTTGGAGCGTCTTGTGCCATAGTAGTTTTTGCTTTGTTTGCTTTTTAGTTTGCCAAAATCATCTTTTGCTGGACACACCTTTTGAGAGGGACACGCATTTGTTCGTGATTTGTTAGAATACTCTATCTGCTTCACTTATATCTTTTGAGCTAGGCAGTTGCTCTAGTGCTTCACTTATATCTTTTAGAGCACGGCGGTGGTTATATTTTAAAGAAATAGTTGTAGTCTCATGCTTCACTTAAATATTTATGAGAGTCTAATAAATAGTAATGGCAATTTGCACGGGTTATAAGACTAGTCCATAAAGGATAGGTATTCAAGAGGGATATAATAAAAAAATTCATGTAGATCACTATATTGGGGAACGTTGCATGGGAAACAAAAATTTTCCTACGCTCACCAAGATCAATCTAGGAGATGAACATCTATGACAGGAGAGATTGCATCTACATACCCTTGTAGATCGCTAAGCGGAAGCATTAAGAAACGCGGTTGATGTAGTCGAACGTCTTCGCGATCCAATCACGATCCGTCCCGCGAACTCCGATCCAAGTGCCGAACGGACGGCACCTCCGCGTTCAACACACGTACGGCTTGATGACGCCTTCACCTCCTCGATCCAGCGAGCGATGGTGAAGTAGTATCTCGAGTCCTCTGGCAGCACGACTGCGTGGCGGCGGTGGTGGTGGAGCAATCTCAGCAGGGCTTCGCCAAGCCAAGCGGAGAAGGAGAGGAACTACGAGGGAGAGGGAGGGCAGCGTCGTGGCATGGATGGGTGCGGCTGCCCTCTCTCTACCTCTATATATATATAGGGGGAAGGGAGGAGGGAGGGCGCCCCTAGGGTTTCCCCTAGGGGGCGGCAGCCACAGATGGGGGCAGCCAGGGTTTGGTGCGCCCCCCCCCCTAGGTGGCTTGCCACCCAAGGCAAGGGGGCGGTTGCCCTAGGGGGCGCCCCACCCCTTTGGCCGAGTGGGCTAGGGTTTAGGGGAGGCGCCCAACCACTTGTGGGCTGGTGTGCCCCCTTCCCTTGGCCCATGAGGCCCCCAACACTTGCCGGGGCCCCCCGAAACCCCTTTCGGTACTCTGTCGAAAACCCCGGTACTCCCGGAACACTTCCGGACTCCGATACCCTTCGTCCTATATATCAATATTTACCTCCGGACCATTCCGGAGTTCCTCGTCATGTACGGGATCTCATCCGGGACTCCGAACAAACTTCGGTTACCACCATAACAACTCAACTATACTTATATCGTCACCAAACGTTAAGTGTGTAGACCCTGCGGGTTCGAGAACTATGCAGACATGACCGAGACACCTCTACGGTCAATAACCAATAGCGGAACCTGGATGCCCATATTGGTTCCTACATATTCTACGAAGATCTTTATCGGTCGAACCTCGATGTCAAGGATTCAGTCAATCCCGTATGCAGTTCCCTTTGTCCATCGGTATGTTACTTGCCCGAGATTTGATCGTCGGTATCTCCATACCTAGTTCAATCTCGTTACCGGCAAGTCTCTTTACTCGTTCCGTAATACAAGATCCCGTGGCTAACTCTTTAGTCACATTGCTTGCAAGCTTATCGTGATGTTGTATTACCGAGTGGGCCCTGAGATGCCTTTCCGTCATACGGAGTGACAAATCCTAGTCTTGATCCATGACAACTCAACAGACACCCTCGGAGATACCTGTAGAGCATCTTTATAGTCACCCAGTTACGTTGCGACGTTTGATACACACAAGGTACTCCTCCGGTGTCAGTGAGTTGCATGATCTCATGGTCATAGGAACAGATACTTGACATGCAGAAAACGATAGCAATAAACTTGATACGATCATATGCTACGCTTATAGTTTGGGTCTTGTCCATCACATCATTCTCCTAATGATGTGATCCCGTTATCAAATGACAACTCATGTCTATGACCAGGAAACCATGGCCATCTTTGATCAACGAGCTAGTCCGGTAGAGGCTCACTAGGGACATGTTGTTGTCTACGTATCCACAAATGTATTTGTGTTTCCAACCAATACAATTATAGCATGGACAATAAACAATTATCATGAACAAGGAAATATAATAATAACCATTTTATTATTGCCTCTAGGGCATATTTTCAACAGTCTCCCACTTGCACTAGAGTCAATATTCTAGCATTACATGGTTATGAATCTAACACCCATAGAGTTCTGGTGTTGATCAGGTTTTGCCCGTGGAAGAGGTTTAGTCAACGGATCTGCAACATTCAGATCCGTGTGCACTTTGCAAATGTTTATGTCCTCCTCCTTGATCGCATCGCGGATGGAATTGAACCGTCGCTTTATGTGTCTGGTCCTCTTGTGAAACCTTGGTTCCTTGGCTAGAGCAATGGCACCAGTGTTGTCACAGAACAGAGTCATCGGGTCCAGTGCACTGGGCACAACTCCAAGATCTATCATGAACTGCTTCATCTAGACACCTTCCTTCGCCGCCTCCGAGGCAGCTATGTACTCCGCTTCGCATGTAGAATCAGCTACCACGCTTTGCTTGGAACTGCACCAGCTCACCGCTCCCCCATTTAGAATATATACGTATCCGGTTTGAGACTTAGAGTCATCCGGATCAGTGTCAAATCTAGCATCGACGTAACCCTTTATGACGAGCTCTTGATCACCTCCATAAACGAGAAACATTTCCTTAGTCCTTTTCAGGTACTTAAGGATATTCTTGACCGCTGTCCAGTGTTCCACTCCTAGATCACTTTGAAACCTTCCGGCCATACTTATGGCAAGGCTGACATCTGGTCTTGTGCACAGCATCGCATACATGATAGAGCCTATGGCAGAAGCATAGGGGATGACACTCATCTTTTCTCTATCCTCTGTAGTCGCTGGGCATTGAGTCTTACTCAACTTCACACCTTGCAAAACAGGCAAGAACCCCTTCTTGGACTGATCCATTTTGAACTTCTTCAAAACTTTATCAAGGTATGTGCTCCGTGAAAGTCCTATTAAGCGTCTCGATCTATCTCTATAGATCTTGATGCCTAATATGAAAGCAGCTTCTCCTAGGTCCTTCATTGAAAAACTCTTGTTCAAATATTCCTTCACGCTTTCCAAAAGTTCTATATTGTTTCCAATCAGTAATATGTCATCCACATATAATATTAGAAACGCTATAGAGCTCCCACTCACTTTCTTGTAAATACAAGCTTCTCCGTAAACTTGTATAAACCCAAACGCTTTGATCACCTCATCAAAGGGAAGATTCCAACTCCGAGATGCTTGCACCAGTCCATAAATGGATCGCTGGAGTTTGCAAACTTTGTCAGCATTCTCTGGATCGACAAAACCTTCTGGTTGCATCATATACAACTCTTCCTTAAGAAAACCGTTAAGGAACGCTGTTTTGACATCCATCTGCCAAATTTCATAATCGAAAAATACAGCTATTGCTAACATGATTCTGACGGACTTAAGCATCGCTACGGGTGAGAAAGTCTCATCGTAGTCAACTCCTTGAACTTGTGAAAAACCCTTTGCCAGAAGTCGAGCTTTATAGACGGTGACATTACCGTCTGCGTCCGTCTTCTTCTTGAAGATCCATTTATTCTGAATGGCCTTTCGCCCTTCAGGTAATACTTCCAAAGTCCATACTTTGTTTTGATACATGGATCCCATCTCGGATTTCATGGCCTCTAACCATTTGTCGGAATCTGGGCCCACCACCACTTCTCCATAGCTCGTAGGTTCATCGTTGTCCAACAACATGACATTCAAGACAGGGTTACCGTACCACTCAGGAGCAGTACGTATCCTTGTCGACCTTCGAGGTTCGATAGTAACTTGATCCGAAGCTTCATGATCACCATCATCAGCTTCCTCTTCAACTGACGTAGGTTCCAAAGAAACATCTTTCTGCGCAGTGCTACTCTCTGGTTGAAGTAAAGGTTCAACAACCTCATCAAGTTCTATCTTCCTCCCACTCAATTCTTTCGAGAGAAACTCTTTCTAGAGAAAGGACCCGTTCTTAGCGACAAACACTTTGCCTTCGGATCTGAGATAGAAGGTATACCCAACCGTCTCTTTTGGGTATCCTATGAAGATGTATTTGTCCGCTTTGGGTTCAAGCTTTTCTGGCTGAACCCTTTTGACATAAGCATCGCATCCCCAAACTTTAAGAAATGACAACTTTGGTTTCTTGCCAAACCACAGTTCATACGGTGTCGTCTCAACGGACTTAGATGGCGCCCTATTTAAAGTGAATGCAGCTGTCTCTAACGCATAACCCCAAAATGATAGTGGCAGATCGGCAAGAGACATCATAGAACGCACCATATCCGATAAGGTTCGATTACGACGTTCGGACACACCATTACGCTGTGGTGTTCCAGGTGGCGTCAACTGTGAAACAATTCCACATTGTATTAAGTGACTGCCAAACTCATAACTCAGATATTCTCCCCCTCGATCAGATAGTAGGAATTTGATTTTCTTGTTACGATGATTCTCAACTTCACTCTGAAATTGCTTGAACTTTTCAAACGTTTCAGACTTGTGTTTCATTAAGTAAATATACCCATATCTACTCAAATCGTCGGTGAAGGTGAGAAAATAATGATATCCACCGCGCGCCTGAATGCTCATCGGACCGCACACACCAGTATGTATGGTTTCCAACAAGTCACTCGCCCGTTCCATTGTTCCGGAGAACGGGGTCTTAGTCATCTTGCCCATGAGGCATGGTTCGCATGTGTCAAGTGATTCAAAATCAAGTGACTCCAAAAGTCCATCAGCATGGAGTTTCTTCTTGCGTTTTACACCAATATGACCTAAGCAGCAGTGCCACAAGAAAGTGGTACTATCATTATGAACTCTACATCTTTTGGCATCAATGTTATGAACATGTGTATCATCACTATCGAGATTCAATAAGAATAAACCCCTCACAATGGGTGCATGACCATAAAAGATATTACCCATATAAATAGAACAACCATTATTCTCTGATTTAAATGAGTAACCGTCTCGCATTAAACAAGATCTAGATATAATGTTCATGCTCAACGCAGGCACTAAATAACAATTATTCAGATTCATCACTAATCCCGATGGTAATCGAAGAGCGAGCGTGCCGACGGCGATCACATCAACCTTGGAATCATTTCCCACGCGCATCATCACTTCATCCTTCGCCAGCCTCCGTCTATTCCGCAGTTCCTGCTTTGAGTTGCAAATGTGAGCAACCGCACCGGTATCAAATACCCAGGCACTACAACGAGAGTTGGTAAGGTACACATCAATAACATGTATATCATATATACCTTTTTTGGCATTGGCCCCCTTCTTGTCGGCCAGATACTTGGGGCAATTCCGCTTCCAGTGGCCAGTTCCCTTGCAATAGAAGCACTCAGTTTCCGGCTTGGGCCCAGCCTTGGGTTTCTTCACGGGAGGGGCAACTACTTTGCCACTCTTCTTGGAGTTTCCCTTCTTGCCCTTGCCATTCTTCTTGAAACTAGTGGTTTTATTGACCATCAACACTTGATGCTCCTTCTAGATGTCTGACTCAGCGACTTTCAGCATCGCAAACAGCTCGGCTACTGACTTGTTCATCCCTTGCATGTTATAGTTCAACACAAAGCTCTTGTAGCTAGGTGGTAGCGATTGAAGAACTCTGTTAGTGATCGCCTCTGGCGGGAGCACAACTCCCAACTCAGCCAGACGGTTGTAATACGCAGACATTTTGAGTATGTGTTCACTGACAGACCCGTTCTCCTCCATCTTGCAAGCATAGAACTTATCGGAGGTCTCATACCTCTCGATCCGGGCATTCTTCTCAAAAATAAACTTCAACTCCTGGAACATCTCATATGCTCCATGACGTTCAAAACGCCTTTGAAGTCCCGGTTCTAAGCCATACAACATGGCGCACTGAACTATTGAGTAGTCATCAACACGCGCCTGCCAGGCGTTCATAACGTCAACAGACGCTGGAGGGGGTTGCTCACGAAGCGGTGCATCAAGGACATAAGCCTTTTGGGCAGCCGTGAGGATAATCCTCAGATTACGGGCCCAGTCTACAAAGTTACTTCCATCATCTTTCAGCTTGGCTTTCTCTAGGAACACATTGAAATTCAGGGAAGCTACTGCGCGAGCCATTGATCTACAACATAAATTTGCAAAGACAACTTAGACTATTGTTCAAGATAATGAGTTTAGTTTACTTAAAAACTCCCACTCAAATCGACATCCCTCCGGTCATCCGAGTGCAACATGATCCAAATTCACGAACCCAAGTCCGATCATCACGTGAGATGAGGTGGTTTCAATGGTGAACATCTCCATGTTGATCATATCTACTATATGACTCATGTTCGACCTTTCGGTCTCTTGTGTTCCGAGGCCATGTCTATACATGCTAGGCTCGTCAAGTTTAACCCAAGTGTTCCGCATGTGCAAAACTGGCTTGCACCCGTTGTATGTGAACGTAGAGTCTATCACACCCGATCATCACGTGGTGCTTCGAAATGACGAACTTTCGCAACGGTGCACACTTGGGGAGAACACAATTTTATCTTGAAATTTTAGAGAGGGATCACCTTATAATGCTACCGTCGTCCTAAGCAAAATAAGATGCATAAAAGGATTAACATCACATGCAAATCATAAGTAACATGATATGGCCATGAACTTGTGCTTTTGATCTCCATCTCCAAAGCACCGGCATGATTTCCATCGTCACCGGCATGACACCATGATCTCCATCATCGCGTCGCCATCGGGGTTGTCACGCCAACCATGCTTCTACTACTATTGCTACCGTTTAGCGATAAACTAAAGCATTACATAGCGCTTAATGATTGACACGCAGGTCATACAATAATTAAAGACAACCCTATGGCTCCTGCCGGTTGCCGTATTCATCGACATGCAAGCCGAGATAAACTATTACAAAATATGATCATCTCATACATCAAATATATTTCATCATGTCTTTGGCCATATCATATCACAACATACCCTGCAAAAACAAGTTAGACGTCCTCTAATTTGTTGTTGCATGTTTTATGTGGCTGCTATGGGTATCTAGCAAGAACGATTCTTACCTACACAAAACCACAACGGTGATATGCAAGTTGCTATTTAACCTTCTACAAGGACCGCCTTCGTCGAATCCGATACAACTAAGGTGGGAGAGACAGACACCCGCCAGCCATCTTATGCAACAAAGTCGCATGTCAGTCGATGGAACCGGTCTGATGAACGTGGACATGTAAAGTTAGTCCGGGCCGCTTCATCCCACAATACCGCTGAATCAAGAAAAGACCAAGGAAGGAAGCAATCTGAATATCAACGCCCACAAACTCCTTTGTGTTCTACTCGTGATGTCATATACGCAAAGACCTAGCTCATGATGCCACTGTTGGGGAACGTTGCATGGGAAACAAAAATTTTCCTACGCTCACCAAGATCAATCTGGAGATGAACATCTACGAGAGGAGAGATTGCATCTAAATACCCTTGTAGATCGCTAATAGGAAGCGTTAAGAAACGCGGTTGATGTAGTCGAACGCCTTCGTGATCCAATCACGATCCGTCCCGCGAACTCCGATCCAAGTGCCGAACGGACGGCACCTCCGCGTTAAACACACGTACGGCTTGATGACGCCTTCACCTCCTCTATCCAGCGAGCGATGGTGAAGTAGTATCTTGAGTCCTCCGGCAGCATGACGGCGTGGCGGCGGTGGTGGTGGAGCAATCTCAGCAGGGCTTCGCCAAGCCAAGCGGAGAAGGAGAGGAACTACGAGGGAGAGGGAGGGCAGTGTCGTGGCATGGATGGGTGCGGCTGCCCTCTCTCTACCTCTATATATATAGGGGGAGGGGAGGAGGGGGGCGCCCCTAGGGTTTCCCCTAGGGGGCGGCGGCCACAGATGGGGGCGGCCAGGGTTTGGTGCGCCCCCCTAGGTGGCTTGCCACCCAAGGCAAGGGGGCGGCTCCCCTAGGGGCGCCCCACCCCTTTGGCCGAGTGGGCTAGGGTTTAGGGGAGGCGCCGAGCCCCTTGTGGGCTGGTGTGCCCCCTTCCCTTGGCCCATGAGGCACCCAACACTTGCCGGGGCCCCCGAAACCCATTTCGGTACTCCGTCGAAAACCCCGGTACTCCCGGAACACTTCCGGACTCCGATACCCTTCGTCCTATATATCAATCTTTACCTCTGGACCATTCCGGAGTTCCTCGCCATGTCCGGGATCTCATCCGGGACTCCGAACAACCTTCGGTTAACACCATAACAACTCAACTATACTTATATCGCCACCAAACGTTAAGTGTGTAGACCCTGCGGGTTCGAGAATATGCAGACATGACCGAGACACCTCTACGGTCAATAACCAATAGCGGGACCTCGATGCCCATATTGGTTCCTACATATTCTATGAAGATCTTTATCGGTCGAACCTCGATGTCAAGGATTCAGTCAATCCCGTATGCAGTTCCCTTTGTCCATCGGTATGTTACTTGCCCGAGATTCGATCGTCGGTATCTCCATACCTAGTTCAATCTCATTACTGCCATGTCTCTTTACTCGTTCCGTAATATAAGATCCCGTGGCTAACTCTTTAGTCACATTGCTTGCAAGCTTATTGTGATGCTGTATTACCGAGTGGGCCCTGAGATACCTTTCCGTCATACGGAGTGACAAATCACAGTCTTGATCCATGCCAACTCAACAGACACCCTCGGAGATACCTGTAGAGCATCTTTATAGTCACCCAGTTACGTTGCGACGTTTGATACACACAAGGCAATCCTCCGGTGTCAGTGAGTTGCATGATCTCATGGTCATAGGAACAAATACTTGACATGCAGAAAACGATAGCAATAAACTTGATACGATCATATGCTATGCTTATAGTTTGGGTCTTGTCCATCACATCATTCTCCTAATGATGTGATCCCGTTATCAAATGACAACTCATGTCTATGACCAGGAAACCATGGCCATCTTTGATCAACGAGCTAGTCCGGTAGAGGCTCACTAGGGACATGTTGTTGTCTACGTATCCACACATGTATTTGTGTTTCCAACCAATACAATTATAGCATGGACAATAAACGATTATCATGAACAAGGAAATATAATAATAACCATTTTATTATTGCCTCTAGGGCATATTTCCAACACACTGAATATGATATGTTTGATTCCTTGCAATAGTTTCACGATATTAAGATGGTAATATGTGGATGTGATCAAGACTGCGCCTACCGAAGACTTGGCGTATACTCCAAGACATCTCCTACCACCTCCATATGCGTCCCTGGATACCGACCATGTAACCCTAGATGCCCTACCTGGCGTGTATATAAGCCAGAGGGATTAGCCCGTAGAGGGGACCGAATCACAATTACCATTCACCTAGCCTTAGGGTTAGATCTCTCCTTACGATCTCGAGGTAGATCAAGCTTGTACTCGATACATCATCATCAATATAATCAAAGTAGGACGTAGGGTATTACCTCTTGGAGAGGGCCCGAACCTGGGTAAATACTGTCTCCTTCATTCCTGTTACCACCGATCCGAGATCCACAGCTCGAGACCCCCTACCCTGAGGTCTGTCGGTTTTACCATCGACACTCACTGAAGGAAATACTTATCTCTACTATACTGCATCTCCTCTCCTCTTCGAGGAAAATCCCAACGCAGCTCACAAGTAGCAAGAAGAAATTCTGGCGCCGTTGCCGGGGAGACATCATCAAAACCTATCAAGTACCTTCACTCAAACTATCATCTACTTGCTCTACTTTTTATTTGCCTAGTTATGTTATCCTTATTGTCATCACACAAAACAGAAGGTAAAAGCAAAAAGTGAAGACATATGGATCATCATCCACTTGCTAATCTTTTCAAACTTGCTGCATGTTGTAAATCAATAGCTAAAACTGAAGAAGTGATAAAAGAAAATGCTATTGGGATACACCTATTGAATGAAAAGCATGATTGTAATTGCATTAGTATAAATTCTATTAATATCAATTGTGCTAATGATCATGATTGGGGTGATAATTATAATGCTTCTTTTGATCTTGAAAATTTATTTAAGCCTCATGATGAATATGCTATTGATAACAATGTTTGCAATAATACTAAAAGTGGGTTTGGAAGAGTGTCAACTTTAGGTAATAATTATCCCACTACTTTGGAGCATGATCAGTCTTATGAATTTTTTGATAAGAGTGGGTTTGGAGAGGTCATGACTTTAGTTGATGATAATCCCACTATTTTGGAAGATTATAATTTTTTTATGCATGTGGATCATAAAGAGAATATTGTTTATGATAGCTATATTGTTGAATTTGAATACGATCCTACATGTAATTATTATGAGAAAGGAAAATATGGTTGTAGAAATTTTCATGTTACTCAATTACCTCTCTTGATGCTTAAATTGTCAATGTTTTGTCCTTCTTCCTTGCATATGCTAAATATTGCTTGCTTTGTGAAATTCTTTCATTATAAAATGCCTATGCATAGGAAGTATGTTAGACTCAAATGTGTTTGTTACATGCTATATGATGCTCTCTCAATGCATCAATTCTTATCTTTCATGTGAGCATCGTTAAAATCTCAAGCCTATCTTAATGGCTATAAAGAAAGAGCTTGTTGGAGACAACCCAATAGTTATCTTTATTTTTATTTTCTGTTTTGAGTGATTGCACAATTATAGCTACTGTTATGATTGTGTTTCTATCTTTTAATTAGTGTTTGTGGCAAGTAATGCCTTTGGGATGATTTGGATGATAGTATAATTGATGCTGTTTGAAAACAGAAAGTTTTGCGCCCCGTATTTGATTTTTAGTTCTGTACTGAAACGTCAGAAATATCTGAAATTTTTACACAGTATTGGGATACAATTTTTTTACGTTTTCCTAATTTTTCAAAATTTTTGGAGTTAGGGCAGTATGACTTTTATTCAGATCTTTATAGACTGTTCTGTTTTAGACAGATTCTGTTTTCGTTGCATAGTTTGCTTGTTTTGATGATTCTATGGATTATATCGGGGGGTATAAGTCATGGAGAAGTTAGACTACAGTAGGTATTATGCAATAATAAAATATGAATGGGTTCATAACAGTACCTAAAGTTTATGATTTGCTTGTTATACTAACGGATCTCACGAGGTTTCTGTTGAGTTTTGTGTGCTGAAGTTTTCAAGTTTTGGGTGAGACCGCGATGGATGAAGGAATAAGGAGTGTCAAGACCCTAAGTTTGGGGATGCGCAAGGCACCCCAAGGTAATATTCAAGGAAGACCCAAGCATCTAAGCTTGTGGATTCTGTCGGAGTCTGGACCCCGGGGGACTAGAGGTTCGAACACTGGGGGCGCAGTAGTTCTCTCCAACCAATGGTGACCACGGCGAGGCTGCGGCGAGAACGCTACGCGGGGGCACGACAGGGGACATGATGGTTACCCAGGTTTGGGACACCTTACGGTGTAAAACCCTACTCCTGCTTGTGTTGGGATTGCTGTGGGCCAGAGAGTGTTCTCGCGTACAAGGTAGGAGATGAAGGAATCGATCCCCCCTACAGTGGTAGCTCTGGCCCCTTTTATAACCGCCTTGGTCCTCTTCCCCCAAAAACTAGGCGGGAAGGGTTGCCACACTTGGCGGGTTTTGAAAGGGGACAGGTGCTCAGTCTTATCCTGACTAAAGGCGGTCTTCGCCTGCAAAAACATGATCCATGACGCGCCAGTGGGCTCGGTGGTGACGTCCACCCTGCGCACCTTGCTGTTTTGGTCTTCTTTCACCAAACGAGCAGTCCTTGGGATGTGCTTTGGAGGTGGGCAGCTGGGGCTGCCCCTTTAGCACCAAAGGGGAAAGCCTCCCTGTCCGCGCCCGTTGGCGCGTCTTCTGCAGCCCTTCGTCGCCACGCGCGTCACCCATGTGATGGGCAACTAACCGCGCAGCTGACGTCAGGCGAGTTGGCCTCAGGCGCCCAGCTCAGGAGGGCGCCCTGGGAGGCAACCTCGCGAGAAGGCCTCGCGAGGCTCCTGCTCCTACCGTGGCTAAGTGCCAGCAGGGCGCGTCTTCAGGAGGGGCCTTCAGGAGGCTCGACCTCAGGAGATGTCTTCGCTTCGCGACACCCTTGGATGGGCCGCGTCTTGGGCCTTCGCCAGGCGTCGTTCCCTGGGCTGCAGACAGATGGGCCGGGGTACCCTGGTTCCCAGTGGCCTGACTGATTCCCCGGATGGCATCCCCTCTTTCTTCTACAAACCATCGGTATATTACTTGTTGCTATATTTGTATTCATCACATGATATGAGTTTTACTTGGAGCGTCTTGTGCCATAGTAGTTTTTGCTTTGTTTGCTTTTTAGTTTGCCACAATCAGTTTTTGCTGGACACACCTTTTGAGAGGGACATGCATTTGTTCGTGATTTGTTAGAATACTCTATCTGCTTCACTTATATCTTTTGAGCTAGGCAGTTGCTCTAGTGCTTCACTTATATCTTTTAGAGCATGGCGGTGGTTATATTTTAAAGAAATAGTTCTAGTCTCATGCTTCACTTAAATCTTTTTGAGAGTCTAATAAATAGTAATGGCAATTTGCACGGGTTATAAGACTAGTCCATAAAGGATAGGTATTCAAGAGGGATATAATAAAAAAATTCATGTAGATCACTGTGTTGGGGAACGTTGCATGGGAAACAAAAAATTTCCTACGCTCACCAAGATCAATCTAGGAGATGAACATCTACGAGAGGAGAGATTGCATCTACATACCCTTGTAGATCGCTAAGCGCAAGCATTAAGAAATGCGGTTGATGTAGTCGAACGTCTTCGCGATCCAATCACGATCCGTCCCGCGAACTCCGATCCAAGTGCCGAACGGACGGCACCTCCGCGTTCAACACACGTACGGCTTGATGACGCCTTCACCTCCTCGATCCAGCAAGCGATGGTGAAGTAGTAGCTCGAGTCCTCCGGCAGCACGACGGCGTGGCAGCGGTGGTGGTGGAGCAATCTCAGCAGGGCTTCTCCAAGCCAAGCGGAGAAGGAGAGGAACTACGAGGGAGAGGGAGGGCAGCGTCGTGGCATGGATGGGTGCGGCTGCCCTCTCCCTACCTCTATATATATAGGGGGAAGGGAGGAGGGGGGGCGCCCCTAGGGTTTCCCCTAGGGGACGGCGGCCACAGATGGGGGCGGCCAGGGTTTGGTGCGCCCCCCCCCCCTAGGTGGCTTGCCACCCAAGGCAAGGGGGGGGCTGCCCTAGGGGGCGCCCCACCCCTTTGGCCGAGTGGGCTAGGGTTTAGGGGAGGCGCCCAGCCCCTTGTGGGCTGGTGTGCTCCTTCCCTTGGCCCATGAGGCCCCCAACACTTGCCGGGGCCCCCCGAAACCCCTTTCGGTACTCCGTCGAAAACCCCGGTACTCCCGGAACACTTCCGGACTCCGATACCCTTCGTCCTATATATCAATCTTTACCTCCGGACCATTCCGGAGTTCGTCGTCATGTCCGGGATCTCATCCGGGACTCTGAACAACCTTCGGTTACCACCATAACAACTCAACTATACTTATATCATCACCAAACGTTAAGTGTGTAGACCCAGCGGGTTCGAGAACTATGCAGACATGACCGAGACACCTCTACGGTCAATAACCAATAGCGGGACCTGGATACCCATATTGGTTCCTACATATTCTACGAAGATCTTTATCGGTCGAACCTCGATGTCAAGGATTCAGTCAATCCCATATGCAGTTCCCTTTGTCCATCGGTATGTTACTTGCCCGAGATTCGATCGTCAGTATCTCCATACCTAGTTCAATCTCATTTCCGGCAAGTCTCTTTACTCGTTCCGTAATACAAGATCCCGTGGCTAACTCTTTAGTCACATTGCTTGCAAGCTTATCGTGATGCTGTATTACCGAGTGGGCCCTGAGATACCTTTCCGTCATACGGAGTGACAAATCCCAGTCTTGATCCATGCCAACTCAACAGACACCCTCAGAGATACCTGTAGAGCATCTTTATAGTCACCTAGTTACGTTGCGACGTTTGATACACCCAAGGTACTCCTCCGGTGTCAGTGAGTTGCATGATCTGATGGTCATAGGAACAGATACTTGACATGCAGAAAACGATAGCAATAAACTTGATACGATCATATGCTATGCTTATAGTTTGGGTCTTGTCCATCACATCATTCTCCTAATGATGTGATCCCGTTATCAAATGACAACTCATGTCTATGACCAGGAAACCATGGCCATCTTTGATCAGCGAGCTAGTCCGGTAGAGGCTCACTAGGGACATGTTGTTGTCTACGTATCCACACATGTATTTGTGTTTCCAACCAATACAATTATAGCATGGACAATAAACGATTATCATGAACAAGGAATATAATAATAACCATTTTATTATTGCCTCTAGGGCATATTTCCAACACACTGAATATGATATGTTTGATTCCTTGCAATAGTTTTACTATATTAAGATGGTAATATGTGGATGTACTAGTGAATGATAGTGGTTTAGTAAGAATATGTATTGTGATTCCCGAAGCATGCACGTATAGTCTCTAGTTATGTGATGAAGTTGGAGCATGATTTATTATTGAGTGTCTACTTTATGAATGGCGGTCGGGGACGGGCGATGGTCTTTTCCTACCAATCTATCCCCCTAAGGGCATGCGAGTAGTACTTTGCTTCGAGGGCTAATAAACTAGTGCAATAAGTATGTGAGTTCTTTATGACTAGTGTGAGTCCATGGATTATACGCGCTCTTACCTTTCCGCAATTTGCTAGCCTCTTCGGTACCGTGCATTGCCCTTTCTCACCTCGAGAGTCAGTGCAAACTTTGCCGGTGCATCCAAACCCTGTGATATGATATGCTCTATCACACATAAGCCTCCTTATATCTTCCTCAAAACAGCCACCATACCTACCTATTATGGCATTTCCATAGCCATTCCGAGATATATTGCCATGCAACTTCCACCGTTCCATTTTTATGACATACATATTCATTGTCATATTGCTTTGCATGATCATATATCTGACATAGTATTTGTGGCCCAGCCACCGTTCATCATTTTTTATACATGTTATGCTAGATCATTGCACATCCTGGTACACCGCCAGAGGCATTCATATAGAGTCATATTGTTCCAGTTATCGAGTTGTAAGTAAATAGAAGTGTGATGATCATTATTATTAGAGCATTGTCCCAGTGAGGAAAGATGATGGAGACTATGATTCCCCCACAAGTCGGGGTGAGGAACTGGACGAAAAAAGAGAGGCAAAAAAGAGCCCAACAAAAAAAATGAGAGAAATAGAGAGAAGGGGCAATGTTACTATCCTTTTCCACACTTGTGCTTCAAAGTAGCACCATGTTCTTCATATAGAGAGTCTCCTGAGTTGTCACTTTCATATACTAGTGGGGATTTAACATTATAGAACTTGGCTTGTATATTCCGATGATGGGCTTCCTCAAATGCCCGAGGTCTTCATGAGCAAGCAAGTTGGATGCACACCCACTTAGTTTCAGTTTGAGCTTTCATACACTTATAGCTCTTAGTGCATCCATTGCATGGCAATCCCTACTCCTCACATTGATATCAATTTATGGGCATCTCCATAGCCCGTTGATTAGCCGCATCGATGCGAGACTATCTTCCTTTTTGACTTCCCCTTATTGATCTCTATCACCGCATTCTATTCCACCCATAGTGCTATATCCATGGCTCACGCTCATGTATTTCGTGGGAGTTGAAAAATCTGAAGCGCGTCAAAAGTATGATCCAATTGCTCGGCTTGTCATCGGGGTAGTTCATGATTAATACTTTGTGTTAGGAACACTAAGCATGACGGGCTATATGATTTTGTAGGGATAGCGTTCTTTAGCATTTTTATTTTGAAAGGCATGATTGTTTGTTGGTATGTCTGAGTATTGATGTCTTTATATCAAATTATAGACTATTCCCTTGAATCACTCATTTCTTAATATTCATACCATAAAAGAGACTACATGATAAACATGTTAGGTAGCATTCCACATCAAAAATTCTATTTTTATCATTTACCTACTCGAGGACGAGCAGGATTAAGCTTGGGGATGCTGACAAGTCTCCAACGTATCTATAATTTTTGATTGTTCCATGCTATTATAGTATCAATCTTGGATGTTTTATATGCATTTATATGCTATTTTATATCATTTTTGGGAAATAACCTATTAACACAGTGCTAGTTGTTGTTTTCTGCTTGTTTTTGGTTTTCCAGAAAATCAGTACCAAACGGGGTCCAAACGCTACGAAACTTTTTGAGTATTTTTTTCTGGACATAAGAGACCCTAGAAGCTTCGGGAGGAGACCAGAGGATGTACGAGGAGACGGCAAGGCAACCCGGCGCGCCCAGGGGGGCCGCGCCCTGTTGCCTTGTGGGCCTCTCGAGGCTCCGTCTGACCTAATTCCACTTCTATAAATTGTCAAATATTGGGAAACCAACGGAGAGCCACCCGAAACACTTTTTCCGCCGCCGCAAGTTTCTGTTCTTCCGCGATCCCATCTGGAGGCCTTTTTTGGTACTCTGCCGGAGGGGGAATCAATCATAGAGGGCTTCTACATCATCCTTGCTGCCTTCCGATGATGCATGAGTAGTGTACCACAGACCTACGAGTCCATAGCTAGTAGCTAGATGGCTTCTTCTCTCTCTTTGATCTTCAATACAATGTTCTCCTCGGTGTTCTTGGAGTTCTATCCAATATAATCTTCTTTTGCGGTGTGTTTGTTGGGATCCGATGAATTATGGGTTTATGATCTGAATATTCATGAGAAGTAATTGAATCTTTTCTGAACTTTATTTGGCATGATTGTTATAGCTTTGTATTTCTCTCCGATCTATCCGTTTGGTTTGGCCAACTAGATTGATTTATCTTAAGTGGGAGAGGTGCTTTGTAATGGGTTCAATCTTGCGGTGCTCTATATCCTAGTGACAGAAAGGGACAAGACACATATTTGTACTATTTCCATTAAGGGTAAAACGATGGGGTATATTCATATTAGTTGAATTTACTTTGTCTACATCATGTCATCTTGCTTAAGGCGTTACTATGTTTTTATTAACTTAATACCCTAGATGCATGCTGGATAGCGGTCGATGGGTGGAGTAATAGTAGTAGATGCAGGCAGGAGTCGGTCTACTTGTCTCGGACGTGATGCCTATTTACATGATCATTGCTTTGAATATTGTCATAACTATGCACTTTTCTATCAATTGCCCAACAGTAATTTGTTTACCCACCGTATGCTATGTGTTCGAGAGAGAAGCCTCTAGTGAAAACTATGGCCCCCGCGTCTACTTAAATCATATATAAAAATCCAAAATATATTTGCTGAAATTTTATTTCTTTTTTTTGCAATTTATCTATCTACCACTACAAAATTTAATCCTTGCAAGTAATGAGTTCAAGGGGATTGACGACCCTCTTGCCCGCGTTGGGTGCAAGTATTTGCTTTTGTGTGTGCAGGTGCTATTCACGAGGCTTTGCGTGATTCTCCTACTGGTTCAATAACCTTGGTTCTCACTGAGGTAAATACTTATCTCTACTACACTGCATCTCCTCTCCTCTTCGAGGAATATCCCAACGCAGCTCAGAAGTAGTAGTACATCACTATCTAAAGTCTTGACCTCTTTAAACCCACTTATAATAATTTTATCATTAAGATCATCACCCTTCAAACAATTGGGATGCCTTCTAGCTAAAGTTGACTCATCTCCATTCCCTTTTTCATCAAGTTTTATGTTACTATACAAAGATTCAATAGGTGTAACACCAATCATTTTAATATCCTCATCATGATTATGATAAAAACCGGGTGTGAGAGCCTTTTCTAGGAATTCACTTTTGCCTCTAATCCGTTCAATTCTTTTTCTACTTTCATCCATGGTGACTTGAATATACTTTAGAGATTCAGTAATATCCCTTTTAGGTGGCATAATTTTAATTTTAAGAGCATCCACATCATTAGAAATTCTATCCATGTTTCTAGCCATATCATCAACTTTATGTATTTTTTTCTTCTACCATGGCATTAAAAATCTTTTGAGAACTAATAAATTATTTAATGTTGTTCTCAAGTTCAGTAGGTATCCTATTATTATTATTATTATTATTATTATTATTATTATTATTATTATTATTATTATTATTATATGAATTACCATAGGAATCACCATAATTATTAGTGGAATTACCGGGATACGGTCTTGGATTGAAATTCCCTCTATAAGCATTGTTGTTGAAATTATTTCTTGCGACAAAATTCACATCAACAACATCATTATTTTTCTCAATCAAAGTAGATAATGGGACATCATTTGGATCAACATGGGCATTTTTACTAGTAAGCATATCCATAAGAGCATCCATTTTATCACTCAAGGTAGAAACTTCTTCAACAGAGTTTACCTTCTTACCTGTTGGAGTTCGTTCAGTGTGCCATTGAGAATAATTTGTCACCATATTATCAAGAAGCTTTGTGGCCTCTCCTAATCTAATTCCCATAAATGTACCACCTATAGCAGAGTCTAGAAGATTTCTCGACACAAAGTTTAGTCCAGCA
This sequence comes from Elymus sibiricus, assembly GCA_039707655.1. Classification (NCBI taxonomy): domain Eukaryota; kingdom Viridiplantae; phylum Streptophyta; class Magnoliopsida; order Poales; family Poaceae; genus Elymus; species Elymus sibiricus. The sequence goes on from CM077670.1 coordinate 113,713,410, forward strand.
TAGAAATTTTGTATTATCATCCATAAGCTTAATCCATGAGTGGGATAATTTTTAATCATCAATTTCATTCTCTCCCATGATTGTGCAACATGTTCTTGCTCAAGTTGCTTAAAGTTCATGATTTGATTTCTAAGAGATATAATCTTAGCGGTAGGAAAATACTTAGCAATAAAAGCATCCTTACATTTATCCCATGAATCAATACTATTGCGAGGTAAGGATGAAAACCAAGTTTTAGCACGATCTCTTAGTGAGAAAGGAAATAATTTCAACTTAACAATATCATTATCCACATCTTTTTCTTTTGCGTATCACATAATTCAACGAAGGTATTAAGATGGGATGCAACATCTTCATTAGGGTTTCCAGCAAATTGATCTTTCATAATAAGATTTAGCAATGCAACATTAATATCATATGACTTCGCACTAGTGGCGGGAGGAGCAATTGGAGTACTAATAAAATAATAATTATTAGTATTTGAGAAGTCACACAACTTAGTGTTTTCTTGAGACATAGTGGCAAAACAAGCAAACAATCAAAATAAAATATTTTTGTGTTTTAGATTTTTTTTAACGAGACTAATAAAAGCAACTAAAAAGTAGAACAAGTAAATGGTAATGTGTATGTAGGAACCTGTAAGTGTTTGATGATGTCTCCCTGACAACGACGCTAGAAATTCTTTCTGCTACTTGTGCCCAAAGAGGAAGGGTGAAGCAATATAGTAGCGGATAAGTATTTCCCTCATTAGAGAACCTAGGTTATCAAACCAAAAGGAGAACCACACGAACACCCGTCAACAGTACCTGCACACACAAGAGCAAATACTTGCACCCAACGCGGGCAAGAGGGTTGTCAATCCCCTTAAACTCGTTAATTGCAATGATCAAATCTAATAGTGGTAGATAGGTAAATTGCAAAGTAAAATAAAAGTAAATAAATTGCAGCAAGGTAATTTTGGTTTTAGTAATATGATTAAAGTAGACCCGAGGGCCATAGTTTTTACTAGAGGCATCTCTCTCATAAGAATAGTACGGTGGGTAGACAAATTACTGTTGGGCAATATATAGAAAAGCGCTTAGTTAAGACGTTATTCATGGCATGATCATGTATATAGGCATTACGTCCGTGACAAGTAGACCGAAATGATTCTGCATCTACTACTATTACTCCACCAATCGACCGACTCCTGCCTGCATCTATGGTATTAAGTTCATGACAAACAGAGTAACGCTTTAAGCAAGATCACATAATGTAGATAGAATAAAACCAAGCAATATGATTAAACCCCGTCGTTTTCTCCTTAGTAGCAACAATACAATACGTGCCTCGCTACCCCTGCTGTCACTGGGTGAGGACACCACAAGATTGAACCTACTACTATGCACCACTTCCACTGAAGATCGATGGATCAACTTGGCCAAAGAAAACCCAAAGATCGGAAAGCATTACATAGCTATAACAATCATACATAATAAAGTTCCGAAAAGACTCAATTACTTTCAATGAATAATCTGATCATAAACCCACAGTTCATCGGAACCCAACAAACACACCACAAAAGAAGATTACATCAAATCGATCTCCGAAGAGAACATTTTATTCAAGATCAAAGAGAGAGAGAGAAAGCCATCTAGCTAATCACTATGGACCCGTAGGTCTGTGGACTACTCACACATCATCGGAAGGGCAGCAAGATTGATGTAGAAGCCCTCCGTGATCGATTCCCCCTCTGATAGAGTACAGGAAAAGGCCTCCAGATGGGATCGCAGAAGAATAGAGACTTGCGGCGGCGGAAAAATTGTTTCAGGTGGCTCTCTGGGGGTTTTGGAATATTTGGGAATTTATAGCGCTGGAATTAGGTCAGATGAAGCCAGGAGGGGCCGACAAGGCATCAGGGCGTGCCATGTTGCCTTGCCGTCTCCTCGTAGGTCTTCTGGTCCTCCCCCGAAGCTTCTAGGGTCTCTTTTGGCTGGAAAAAAACATTAAAAAGTTTTGTAGCGTTTGAACTCCGTTTGGTACAGATTTTCTGTAAAACCAAAAACAAGCAGAAAACAACAACTGGCACTGGGCACTGAGTTAATAGGCTAGTCCCCAAAAATGATATAAAATTGCATATAAAGTATCTAAGAATGATAATATAATGGAATGAAACAATCAAAAATTATAGATACGTCGGAGACGTATCAGCATCCCCAAGCTTAATTCCTGCTCATCCTCGAGTGGGTAAATGGTAAAACAAAATAATTTTTGATGTTGAATGCTACCTAGCATGTTTATCATGTAATCTTGTTATGGTATAAATATTGAGCAATGATGAAGTAATTAATATTGACATAATAATATCCATGAATGCAAAAACATAATCATTATGTCTTCAAAAGATACGATGCTCAACGAATGTTATCCATATGCTATGTTTTGAGAGAGAAGCCTCTAGTGAAAACTATGGCCCCGGGATCTACTTTTATCATATTTCTAAAACCAAAATTAACTTGCTACAATTTTACTCTTTTTGTTTTACTTTTCAATTTATATATCTATCACTACCAGATTTGATCCTTGCAATTAACGAGTTCAAGGGGATTGACAACCCTCTTGCGCATGTTGGGTGCAAGTATTTGCTCTTGTGTGTGCAGGTACTGCTTACTAGTAATTTGCGTGGTTCTCCTATTGGTTCGATAACCTTGGTTCTCTACTGAGGGAAATACTTATCTGCTACTATATTGCTTCACCCTTCCTCTTCGGGGAAATCCCAACGCAGCTCACAAGTAGCAACGACCTCCACGTAAGAGGAGCAGCGTCGAAATCGATATGTTGTTCAAAAATTGGGAAGAGTGCCCTGCGACGGGAAAGAAGAAAAAGGCGCTGGAGCCACTGCTGAAGGTATGGAAAATGAGGTCTATTTTTTGGGACTTGCCGTACTGGCCCATCCTCGACATGCCTCATAGCCTTGATGTAATGCATATCACGAAGAATGTCCTCAAGAGCTTGCTTGGCACATTGATGAACATGTCGGAGAAGGCTGATGCCTGCAAGCCAAACAAGGTTATGTAGCACTTTCGTGGAAGTATTCCAATTAGTTATCATCCCAACAAAGAGCAGAGGAGAGTATTTATATTGGCGCTTCTGTCACACACAAGGTGTCACAATTTTTGTATGGAGTAACTGCTTGTGCTTCTGCAAATATTGCTACTGTCCTAGTTAACTAATAAACCAGAGTGACAAACATAAAAGATTTGTAATAACAACTGTAAAGACACTTAGAAGTAAATAACATAAATAAACATGAAAGTAGAGTTGTGTTTCGTGCAATAGAGAGATTAGGCGTGGAGAGAATTTAGTTCATGGTAAGTATATATCAAGTGTGCCAGTGCGATGGTAATACAAGTTAACCTGTATTATACTCATAGTATTTGATATGTTTGTTCTGTAGACGGATCACCCTAAAGTTATGGAACTCCTCTTCATGGGGGTACATTCCATTCTATGGTCCTGCTTCATCGTTGCCACGGAGTGGTCGTCTCCACAATTAAGGTCCTTGGACCGGAACCAAGCATTAAGTTTTGTGGATCACCGTTATCTCATATTGTCTTCGGTCCTCATATATATCTCCACCTATCACGTTAGAGGTCATAGATTCCCTAAACAATATGTGTTACCTATGTAGTTTTTGAGATCATGTTGCCTGGGCCCTTAAATTGGACAACACGCATAGGGTTCACCACAGCGTAACAACTTACTAGACAGATCATAAGACTACAAATACAAATGATGACATATAGATCAGGCACAAATGAATCTTACCACTCACCTACATCTCCCATGCCTATGGGGAATTACTCACGCATCATAAGAGAGAAACCATTCACACCAGAGATTAAACCCATGAAAACCATATCGATAATACCGTGAAGATCCACAATAAGATGAAATGGATAATCCAAATAGTATTGATCTCCATATGAGAGTGAATAAAGTTACAACTTGTTCTCACAACTTGGAATTCCTCTTACAATAGTGAAGGTTGAGATGATGATGGAGATGAAAGGACCAAAACTAAGAAGATCTCCGAAGGTTCTTTGGATCTCCTCCTCTTCTGTTCTGGATGTGGTGGTGGCGGCTAGGGTTCTCTCCTCCTCGGGGTCCCTTCACGAAAGTGTCTTGTATATATAGATGTGGTGAAGTTGCTGGCACCTCATACGACCGCTGATACGAGCACTGGCGATCGTATGGAAGACCGTCTTTTGCACTGGTGTGCCTGGTGGCTTGGCTCTCCACGTGAAAGTTGCTCCATTTGACTTGATTTGCAGTAATTCCCCTTGGTTTCCTTCCAAAAATGATATTTCCTGCCAAACAATGGAAAAACAGATTTCCTTCTCTTTTGAAGGATTAGCGTTAGAAATAACCGAGAAGTGACAAAGATCCGGTGAAAACCAAATAGGAATCACTCAGAAAAGATCACAAATTCTTGAGCCATCAAAGACCAAAGATGGGCCGAAGGCAAGAACCGACTTGAAATTTTTGGGTATCAGGGAAGATCTTCACGGAGGACTCCCTAATAAGTTGTCGGAGGAGACAAAAACAGAGACGCAAGATAGGGGCAAAAAAGTCAACAAGATAGGCGCGTTTGAACTGGTATTCGATGGTGCGTCGAATGGCGGCGGTGGCATCGCCGGACATGCACCGTAGCAACGACGACGACCACCGTGGCGGACGCCGGAGTTCGGTCGAGCTTGGGATCGACGATAGGGAGCACGGGGAGGTGCGTGCGTGTGCTTGCTGGGCTCCTAGAAGCACCAGGAGCACGACGCCGTGCCCAGACGGGAGCTGCGACCACTGTGGCCGCGACGGCGAGGCGAGGCAATGGCGGCGAGCTCGGGCATGACGGCAGCTACGGCTACGGGCGACAGAGAGCGGCGCTAAGAGAGGGGAAAGGACTGCGAGCTCACCGTGGGGGCGCACGAAGGCCCGGTGAGTAACGGGAGTAGCATAGGTGGTCGGAATCGACGACGAACGCCGGCGGGGCAGAGGAAGAAGACGAGGGCGGAACGGACGATGCGGTGGCTCCCGGCTCCAGCTGGTGGCACCGGAAGGCATAGCGGACGTCATCGGAGCTCTAGGGCATGATCACGAAGCGAGAGGCGGCCGATGGCCGCGGGATCGACGGTGAACGGCGACGGCTGCGTCGGAAGCGTCTCCAGATCAGGGAGGAGAGCGAGAGGGAGAGAGAGGGGTGGATAGGGTCGATGACGAGGCCGAGGGGCTCGTTCTTATCCCCTCGGTGGCCCTGTAGCGTAGCCGTGTCGGCCAGCCACCGGCGTGGCGCGCTCTTGCCACGGGCGCGACAACACGGAGGCGAGGAGGACGACGACTGCGTGGGTGAGGCAGGTTGGGCCGGCTGGGCCAGTTACTGTGCACTAAGGCCCGGTGCACAGTGGCATTTTCCCTTTTTCTTTATTTCTTTCTTTGTTTTCCTTTATTCTTTTCTGTTTTGTATTTTCTCTTGATAGCAAATGATTTTTTTTAAATTTGAAACTTGCCACATAAATACATTGCATTATCTGGCACTACCACAAAAAGTTTGGGAGGCATTTGAATTTGTTTGAATTTTTCATAAATGGAAAAGCATTTAAAAATGCTGATTTGGCATTGCTATAATTGCTATAGCCCATTTAAGCAAATAGGTGATGTTGTTTTCCTTAACAAATAATTGTTATGGATTATTTGCTAAATGATGAACTATTTTGCAGCAACTTTTGTGCAACTTTAAATTTTCACTTGCAATTTGAATTGATTTTAGTGGTGGAATTTGGAATGAGATATGAATCCAAAGGTGATCAAGCATTGCCAACCAAAGTGATTAAGCATAATCATGAGTATCACTGTAGCTCATTACATAGGGGGTTACAATTCTCCTCCTCTAAAAGAAATTCTCGTCCCGAGAATTCAGGAGGTAGAAGGGAAAAGATCGGGGTATTCTTCACGAAGACGATCCTCACGTTCCCTAGTGGCTTCATCTTCAGTATGATTCAACCACTGCACTTTAAGGAACTTGGTTGCCTTCTGACGGGTTCGTTGTTCAGCTTGATCAAGAATGTGGATCGAATGCTCTTTATAAGATAGATCATCTTGCAATTTGAGCATCTCATGATCCACTGCACGGTGCAGATCCTTGAAGCAACGGTGAAGTTGCGATACATGGAAGACCTCGTGGATGTGAGAAAACTGTGGTGGCAATTCCAATTTGTAAGCCACATATCCCCGTCTAGCGAGGATGTGGAAGGGACCAATGTAGTGAGGAGCTAACTTGCCCTTGATTCCAAAACAATGAGTGCCCTTCATAGGAGTGACACGCAGATAAGCTTGTTCACCAGGTTGATAGATCGACCCCCAATGTTTACGATCATAGTTGCTCTTCTGGCGGGACTGGGCCGCCTTGAGATTTTCCCGGACAATACAGACTTGCTCTTCAGCTTGTTGGATAATATCCAGACCGATGAGCGGCTGTTCCCCAGTTTCTGACCAATGAGGGGTTCTACACTTACGTCCATATAGTACTTCGAAGGGGGCCATCTTCAAGCTAGCTTAATAGCTGTTGTTGTAGGAGAATTCAGGATACGGGAGAGATTCTTCCCACTTCTTGCCAAATGAGATGACACAAGCACATAGCATATCTTCAAGTACTTGGTTAACTCGTTCAACTTGACCTTGGGACTGGGGGTGATAAGTTGTGCTCTAGGTTATATGAGTTCCCATAGCTTCTTGGAAACTTTCCCAGAACTTTGAGGTGAAGAGGCTGCCACGGTCTGAACTGATCTCCTTCAGAATACCGTGGAGTGTCACAATTCTGGAGATATACAATTCTGCTAACTGACTAGCAGTGATCGTCTCCTTGACTGGCAAAAAGTGTGCAACTTTGGAGAATTGATCAACGACGACAAGAATTGCATCGTGACCCTTTTGCGACCTGGGAAGACCAGTAATGAGGTCCATCTGAACCTTATCCCATTTCCATTCAGGAATAGGAAGCGGTTGCAAAGGTCCAGCAGGCTTCTGATGTTCTGCCTTGACGCGACGGCAAACGTCACATTCGGCAACATAACGAGCAATATCTTGCTTCATTTTAGACCACCAGTACCTTTGACGAATGTCGTGATACATCTTGGTGCTACCCGCAGTGGTGTATCATGTGCCTCCTTCATAACTTTGTCTATCATAAGCTCGAACCGGGGTACCACAAGGCGATCTCTGAAGTACAAGGTTCCATCTTCAGCAAGCGAAAAATCTCTGGCTTTCTCAAAAGCAAGATCCCGTTTCATCTGATCAACTTCAGCGTCTTTTGCTTGCGTAGACTTAATAGCTTTCTCGAGAGTAGGTTCCAAGACAAGGGTATTGAGAAAACCCTATGGAACAATGTGGAGGTTCAACTTGCGGAGTTCTTCATGAAGAAGGGGTTGAGCTCGCGGAACCATGAGATTGTTGCAATAAGACTTGTGACTCAAAGCATCAGCCATTACATTAGCCTTGCCAGGGGTATATGAAATACTGCAGTCATAGTCCGTAATTGCTTCCATCCATCTCTATTGACAGAGTTTCAGATCCGGCTAAGAAAACAGATACTTCAGACTTTGATGATCCGTGTAGATCTCGCACCGATTACCAAGAAGGTAATGTCGCCATAACTTCAGTGCATAAATAACTGCAGCAAGTTTAAGATCACAAACTGGGTAGTTCTCTTCATGAGGACGCAACTATCGAGATTCATAAGCAATCACTCTGCGCTCTTGCATCAGGACCTTGCGGGAATCTGGAGGAGCAAGCACTGGTGCAGAAGTCAGCTTGTCCTTGAGAATCTGGAAACTTTCCTGACATTTGTCTATCCACTCAAACTTAACGCCTTTGTGAAGCAGATTAGTCACAGGCTTGGCAATCTTTGAAAAGTTTTTGACAAAATGGCGGCAATAGCTTGCGAGTCTGAGAAAACTTCTCACTTGGTTGACGTTCTTCGGGGGAGTCCAGTCAAGAATAGCCTGAACTCGCTCTGGGTTGACAGAAATACCATCCTTGGAAATCACATGACCAAGGTAGGTCACTTCAGATAACCAGAATTCACACTTGGAATATTTGGCATATAGCTGATGCTCTCGAAGTTTTTCCAGTACAAGACGAAGATGTTCAGCATGTTCTTCCTTATTCTTGGAATATACCAGGATATCATATAGATAAACCACGACGAACTTATCGAGGTAATCCATGAAGATATAATTCATCAATCGGGAGAACGTTGCAGGAGCATTGGTTAAACCAAAGGACATGACGGTGTACTTGTATGAACCATAACGAGTAACGAAAGCGGTCTTGGGAATATCCTCTTCACGAACTCGGATCTGGTGGTAACCCAACCTCAGATCGAGTTTAGAGAATACAGAGGAACCAGCTAGTTGATCATACAGATCATTGATCCGGGGAAGCGGGTACTTGTTCTGAATGGTTGCTTGGTTAATAGGACGGTAATCTTCGACCAACCGATTCGTACCATCTTTTTTCTTAACAAAGAGAGAAGGTGCTCCCCAAGCAGAGGAACTTGGACGAATGAAACCCTTACGAAGTGATTTGTCGATTTCCTCCTTAAGTTCAAGGAGTTCATGTGGTGGCATCTTATAGGGTCGCTTGGCGATAGGAGTGGTGCCTGGTTTGAAGTCGACAACAAATTCGACAGCTCTAACAGGGGGAACTCCTGGAAGTTCTTGTGGAAAGACATCTTGGAAGTCGTGAATGATTGGAATGTTTTCGATTCCCTCAAGAGGAGAAGCGTTCAATGCATTCAAAGCATAAATCTGAGATTCAACATCATGAAGTAGTCAAGCAGAGTAGTTCACTATCTCATCTGAAGGATGTAGGAGTTGGACGGTTTTAGTGGCACAATCGATTGAAGCAGTGTGAGCTTTCAACCAATCCATTCCCAGTATGACATCGATGTTAGAAGACTTTAGGGTGATTAGGGAGGCAAGAAATTCTAGACCTCCGATCTCAATGGGAACATCATGGCTTTTCATGGAGGCATGACAATGTGATCCCGGGGTACTAACAATTAATGGTGAGTGCATTTCTTCACATGATATACCATGCATGAATGCAAACTCTTCAGAAATGAATGAATGTGATGCTCCTGAATCAAATAAAATAGAAGTTGGTACTGAATTAATAAGAAGAGTACCCATCACAGTAGCAGGTTGATCTTGAGCTTCATTCAGATCAACATGGTAAGCTTGACCACGACCATAAGAAGGCCTGGCATTGTTGTTGTGGGGCTGATTGTTACCACGGCCATTTCCACGGCCAGCTGACGGAAGCACAAGCTGATTCTGATCTTGAGAGCAGTCTCTGGCACGGTGACCTGGGCGGCCACACTTGAAGCAGAGCCCGTCATTGGGACGGGGAGTAGGAGCTCGAAGTAGTGGAGCTTGAGGTCTTGGCTGCCTCGGAGGTGGAGGAGGCAGACGAGGTGCAACATATGACGGCCTTGGAACAGGTGCAGCTGGACGGTACATGCTGTGAGGAATCCAAATACGGCGCTTCTGCGAAGACGAGCCCGAAGATGAGCCCACGTCACGGGTGCGCTTGAGAGCGTCCTTGTGTTCCTTCAGTCCAGTCTCGACCTGAATGGCCTTGTTCACCAAGGTGGCGAAGTCAGCGAAGTCTTGTACAAGGAGCACGAGCTTAATATCAGGGTTGATCCCTTCACGGAGCTTCTCCTGTCTGCGGGCATCAGTAGCGATATCTTCTTCAGCATAGCGGGATAATTCAAGAAACTGCCGCTGGTAGACTTCCACAGTCTTGCTGCCCTGAGTGAGGTTGCGGAACTCACGTTTCTTCCGGTCCATGACTCCTTGAGGAATGTAGCGGGCACGGAAAGCAGCTTGAAACTCCATCCAAGAAATGATGGTTCCAACAGGTAATGAACGCATGTGACTGTCCCACCATTGAGCTGCGGGACACTTTAGGAAGTAGGACGCGAAAGTGACATAGCTGGCAGGGGCAACACTGGCTGACTCCATCTCGTATGTGATGTCACGGAGCCAGTCATCAGCGTCAAGCGGCTGAACCAAGTTGCGGAAGACAGTCGGGTTGAGGTGCACAAAGTCTTGCAAGGTTATTGGGGCTAGCTGCGGGTTAGCATTTGGACGAGGAAACTGATCCATAATCCCTTGCATGAATTGACGATTCAGTTCAAACTGTTGCATCATTCCAGCCATATAGTCGGGCGGTGGTGGATTGTTGGCACCACGGCCATGACCTGCGGGTCTAACCATCCTGCTAAAAATTAACAGGGGGTAGTTTGGAAACAAGCAATTGCAGAAGTATGGTATCATTCAAGAAGTAACATGCACATTAAGGAAAGTGCAATAGATACATCACAACAGTCAAACATGACATACAGATCCATACATAGAGTCAGTTACAAGCCAGCGTTACAAGAACGGAAAGGAAAGATAGACACACTAGGCGGCACGTAAGCACGCGGTGGAGGGATACAACAACGGGACATAGCGATAGCTACATCAACGTCGGAGAAAACCACTGAAGCCAGGCAACTGCAAGTGATGACGCAGGGTGCCCTCAACATGAGGATCCTGTGCTCCGTGAACACTGTGTTGCAAAACCTGGTCCCGGACTGGAAGAAGAGGACCACGTGGATGAGTATGACCTCCAACGGCAGACCACTCAAGACCTGGTGGCATCTCTGTCCTGCGCGGGTAAAGGATGTACTCAGGATGCATCCCTGCACTGACTGCTGGTAGCAACTATGTCAGAGCGTCATAAAGACGAGCACGAGTGGCGTACAACTCGATAGCAAGAGCTCGGGCAGTGCGATCCAGAGCCTCAATGTACTGGACCAAAACCTGCGGGTCATAACGACGCCGCACGTAAGGGGTACAGACAGCAGTGTAGTATCCACTCTCATCCCCAGCGGGGGCATACGGGATGTAGTGGAATCCAGACTCATCCAAGTGAGGGAGCTCTCCACAGAGACGGGCAACAGCAGCATAGGCAGCATCATGGACTGCCATGTCAACGGTCACTCCAACACCATGAAAGGTGTGCAACTGAGTGATGGAGTTATCCTGCCGATCGAAGATTCGAACCACAGCGCGGTACTACTCCTGGTTGAACTCGCGGTAGTCCTCGTAAACAGTGTACTCGGGGTACCAGCGATATCCCAGCCCGGTCAAGAGGTCGACCAGAATGGCAGTGAATCCAGTCGCATCAACAACCATAGTCTGGCATACGAGCTGCATTCCGGGACGCATCTGAAACAAGGAATTCAAAGATGTCAAAGGACAGTGTGTGAATCGTACATCTTACATTCAAAGGAATAGTTGCAGATAATCCAGCTCTCCGGGTTGATGTGATCACGAGAACCTAATGTTAGAGTTAGTAAAATCTTTAACCCGAATAGAAGAGAGATCAGAGTCCCAGAGTAAAGAAGAGGAATAAAAGATCCTAATCCCATCCATTTTGCATCATGTTTTACTACTGTTATTTATAGTGTTTTTAATCAATATAATACTTTGTGGAGAAATTCTAATGCCTTTTCTCTCTTAATATGCAAGATTTACACAAAGAGGGAGATTGCCGACAGCTGGAATTCTGGACCTGAAAAGGCTATGTCAGAGATACCTATTCTGCACTTCTCCAAATGAGCTGAAATTTCACGGAGATTTATTTTGGAACAAATAAAAAATACTGGAGCAAAGAAGTACCAGAGGGGGCCACCCAGGTGCCCACGAGGCACCAGGGCGAACCACCCCCCCCCCAGGCGCGCCCTGGTGGCTCGTGGGGCCCCTGGCCAGCCTCCGGTGCCCATTTTCTGGTATATAAGCCCATTTTCCCTAGAAAAAATAAGGAGAAGACTTTTGGGACGGGGCACCGCTGTCTCGAGGTGGAACTTGGGCAGGAGCACTTTTGCTCTCCGGTGGAGCGATTCCGCTGGGGATACTTCCCTCTGGGAGGCGGAAATCGGAGCCATCGTCATCACCAACGATCCTCTCATCATGGGAGGACCAATCTTTATCAACATCTTCACCAGCACCATCTCATCTCAAACCCTAGTTCATCTCTTGTATTCAATCTTTGTCTCAAAACCTCAGATTGGTACCTGTGGGTTGCTAGTATTGTTGATTACATCTTGTAGTTGATGCTAGTTGGTTTATTTGGTGGAAGATTATATGTTCAGATCCAATATGCTATTCAACACCCCTCTGATCTTGAACATGAATATGGTTTGTGAGTAGTTACTTTTGTTCTTGAGGACATGGGAGAAGTCTTGTCACAAGTAATCGTGTGAATTTGGTATTCGTTCAATATTTTGATGATATGTATGTTGTTGATTCTCTTAGTGGTGTCATGTGAACGTCGACTACATGACACTTCACCATCTTTGGGCCTAAGGGAATGCATCGTGGAGTAGTAATTAGATGATGGGTTGCTAGAGTGACAGAAGCTTAAACCCTAGTTTATGCGCTATTCCGTAAGGGGCTGATTTGGATCCATATGTTTAATGCTATGGTTAGATTTATCTTAATTCTTCTTTCGTAGTTGCGGATGCTTGCGAGAGGGGTTAATCATAAGTGGGAGGCTTGTTCAAGTAAGAACAGCATCCAAGCACCGGCCCACCCACATATCAAATTATCAAAGTTGCGAACGCGAATCAAACAAACATGATGAAAGTGACTAGATGAAATTCCCATGTGTCCTCGAGAACGCTTTGATTATTATAAGAGATCGTTCCGGCTTGTCCTTTGCTACAAAAAGGATTGGGCCACCTTGCTGCACTCTTTGTTACTATTGCTACTTGTCACTTGTTACAAATTATCTTGCTATCAAACTACTCGTTACCGATAATTTCAGTGCTTGCAGAAAATACCTTGCTGAAAACCGCTTGTCATTTCCTTCTGCTCCTCGTTGGGTTCGACACTCTTATTTATCGAAAGGACTACGATTGACCCCCTATACTTGTGGGTCATCAAGAATCTTTTTTGGCGCCGTTGCCGGGGAGTGAAGCGCCTTTGGTGAGTGGAATTTGGTAAGGAAACATTTATATTACGTGCTGAAATTTATTGTCACTTGTCACTATGGAAAGTAATCCTTTGAGCGGTTTGTTCGGGATATCTTCACCTCAACTGGAAGCACAAATAGTTGCTCCTCAACCTACTGCACCTACTAAAAATATTTATTATGAGATCCCTTCGGGTATGATAGAGAAACTGCTAGCTAATCCTTATGCAGGAAATGGAATGGTACATCCTGATATGCACTTAATCTATGTGGATGAAATTTGTGGATTGTTTAAGCTTGCAGGTTTATCCGGAGATAGAGTTAAGAAGAAAGTATTCCCTTTATCTTTGGAGGGAAAGTCATTGACATGGTATAGGCTATGTGATGATACTGATACATGGGACTGGAACCGGTTGAAGCTGGAATTCCACCAGAAATTTTATCATATGCACTTGGTTCATCGTGATCGGAATTATATATATAATTTTTGGCCTCATGAAGGAGAAAGCATCGCTCAATCTTGGGGGAGGCTTAAGTACATGATGTACACATGCCCCAATCATGAGCTCTCAAGAGAAATTATCTTACAGAATTTTTATGCCCGGCTTTCTCATGATGATCAAACCATGCTCGATTCTTCTTCGACTGGCTCCTTTATGAAGAAAACTATTGAATTCATATGGGATCTTCTGGAAAGAATTAAACTCAACTCTGAAGATTGGGAACTCAACAAAGGTAATGAGTCAGGTATAATACTTAAGTTCGATTGTGTTAAATCTTTTATGGATACCGATGCTTTTCATAAGTTTAGCACTAAGTATGGACTTGACTCTGAGATAGTAGCTTCCTTTTGTGAATCATTTGCTACTCATGTTGATCTCCCTAAGGAGAAGTGGTTTAAATATCATCCCCCTGTTAAAGAAAAGATTGAGGAACCCGTTAGTGTTAAAGAAGAAACAATTGTTTACCATGTTGATCCAGTTGTGCCTACTGCTTATATTGAGAAACCACCTTTTCCTGTTAGGATTAAGGAACATACTAAAGTTTCAACTGTGGTTAACAAAAGTAATATTAGAGCACCTAGACCCTCTGAACAAATTAAAGTTGAACCTAATGTTGCTATGGTTAAAGATATCTTAGTCGATAATATAGATGGGCATGTTATTTACTTCTGTGATGAAGCAGCTAGAATTGCTAAACCAGATTCTAAAGATAAAAACAGACCTGTAGTAGGCATGCCTGTTGTCTCTGTTAAAATAGGAGATCATTGTTATCATGGCTTATGTGATTTGGGTGCTATTGTGAGTGCTATTCCGTTTACCTTATATCAAGAAATTATGAATGATATTGCACCTATTGAAATAGAGGACATTGATGTTACTATTAAGCTTGCAAACAGAGATACCATTACACCGCTTGGGATCATTAGAGATGTTGATGTCTTGTGTGGAAAAATAAAATACCCTACTGATTTTCTAGTCCTCGGTTCTCCACAAGATAATTTTTGTCCCATTATATTTGGTAGACCTTTCTTGAACACTATTAATGCCAAGATTGATTGCGCTAATGAAACTGTTAGTATTAATTTTGGTGGTATGTCTCATGAGTTTAATTTCTCCAAGTTTCGTAGACAACCTCATGATAAAGAATTGCCTAGTAAAGATGAAATTATTGGTCTTGCTTCTATTGCCGTACCTCCTACTGATCCGTTAGAACAATATTTGCTAGGCCATGAAAAAGATATGCACATGAATGAAAGAAATGAAATAGATAGGATGTTCTTTGATCAACCACCTATCCTTAAACACAATTTGCCTGTTGAAACTCTTGGAGGCCCTCCTCCACCTAAGGGTGACACTGTATTTGAATTGAAGCAATTGCCTGATACATTGAAATATGCTTATCTAGATGAAAATAAGATATATCATGTTATTATTAGTGCTAACCTTTCAGAGCATGAAGAAAAGAGATTACTAAAAACTCTGAGGAAGCACCACACTGCTATTGGATATACTCTTGATGATCTTAAAGGCATTAGCCCCACTCTATGTCAGCACAAAATTAATATGGAGCATGATGCTAAACCAGTTGTCGACCACCAGCGATGATTAAATCCTAAAATGAAGGAGGTGGTAAGAACCGAAATATTAAAGCTTCTGGAAGCAGGTATAATCCCATAGCTGATAGTAGATGGGTAAGTCCCGTTCATTGTGTCCCTAAGAAAGGATGTATTACCGTTGTTCCTAATGATAAAAATGAACTCATTCCACAAAGAATTGTAACTGGTTATAGGATGGTAATTGATTTTAGAAAATTAAACAAAGCCACTAGAAAAGATCATTACCCCTTACCTTTTATTGATCAAATGTTAGAAAGATTGTCCAAGCATACACACTTTTGCTTTCTTGATGGATATTCTGGTTTCTCTCAAATACCTGTATCACAAGCCGACCAAGAGAAAACCACCTTTACTTGTCCTTTTGGAACTTATGCTTATAGACGTATGCCTTTTGGTTTATGCAATGCACCTGCTACCTTTCAAAGATGTATGACTGCTATATTCTCTAACTTTTGTGAAAAGATTGTTGAGGTTTTCATGGATGATTTTTCCGTTTACGGAACTTCTTTTGATGACTGCTTAAGCAACCTTGATCGAGTTTTGCAGAGATGTGAACAAACTAATCTTGTCTTGAATTGGGAGAAGTGCCACTTTATGGTTAATGAAGGTATAATCCTTGGGCATAAAATTTCTGAAAGAGGTATTGAAGTTGATAAAGCTAAGGTTGATGCTATTGAGAAAATGCCATGTCCTAAAGATATTAAAAGTATAAGAAGTTTCCTTGGTCATGCTGGTTTCTATAGGAGGTTTATTAAAGACTTCTCTAAAATTTCTAGGCCTCTCACTAATCTCTTGCAAAAAGATGATGATGATTGTCTAGAAGCCTTTGAAACACTTAAGAAAGCCTTAACCACTGCACCTATTGTTCAACCACCTGATTGGATCTTGTCTTTTGAAATTATGTGTGATGCTAGTGATTATGCTGTTGGTGCTGGTCTAGGACAGAGAGTTGATAAGAAATTAAATGTTATCCATTATGCTAGTAAAACTCTAGACAGTGCCCAAAGAAATTATGCTACTACTGAGAAAGAATTTCTAGCAGTTGTGTTTGCATGTGATAAATTCAGATCTTACATAGTTGATTCTAAAGTAACTGTTTACACTGATCATGCTGCTATTAAATATCTTATGGAAAAGAAAGATGCTAAACCTAGACTCATTAGGTGGGTTCTATTGCTGCAAGAATTTGACTTGCATATTATTGATAGAAAGGGAGCTGAGAATCCCGTAGCAGATAATTTGTCTAGAATGGAAAATGTTCTTGATGACCCACTTCCTATTAACGATGATTTTCTTGATGAACAATTAGCTGTTATAAATGCTTCTCGTAATACTCCTTGGTATGCAGACTATGCTAATTATATTGTTGCTAAATTTATACCACCTAGTTTCACATACCAACAAAAGAAAAAGTTCTTCTTTGATTTAAGACATTACTTCTGGGTTAACCCACATCTTTATAAAGAAGGAGTAGATGGTATTATTAGACATTGTATACCTGAGCATGAACAGGAACAAATCCTACGTAAGTGTCACTCCGAGGCCTATGGAGGACACCATGCGGGAGACAGAACTGCACACAAGGTATTACAATCTGGTTTTTATTGGCCTACTCTTTTCAAGGATGCTCGTAAGTTTGTCTTATCTTGTGATGAATGTCAAAGAATTGGTAATGTTGGTAGACGTCATGAAATGCCTATGAATTATTCACTTGTTATTGAACCATTTGATGTTTGGGGATTCGATTACATGGGACCTTTTCCTAAATCCAATAGGTATACTCATATTTTAGTTGCTGTTGATTACGTTACTAAGTGGGTAGAAGCTATTCCAACTAGTGGTGCTGATCATAACACTTCTATTAAAATGCTTAAAGAAGTTATTTTCCTGAGGTTTGGAGTCCCTAGATATTTAATGACTGATGGTGGTTCACATTTTATTCAGGGTGCATTCCGTAAACTGCTTGCTAAATATGATGTCAACCATATAATTGCATCTCCCTATCACCCTCAATCTAGTGGTCAAGTTTAATTGAGCAATAGAGAAATAAAGTTAATTTTGCAAAAAACCGTCAATAGATCTAGAAAGAATTGGTCTAAGAAACTTGATGATGCATTATGGGCTTGTAGAACTGCTTATAAAAATCCTATGGGTATGTCTCCTTATAAAATGGTTTATGGAAAAGCATGTCATTTACCTCTTGAGTTAGAACATAAAGCATATTGGGCAATTAAAGAACTCAATTATGATTTTTAACTTGCCGGTGAAAAGAGGTTATTTGATATTAGCTCACTAGATGAATGGAGAACCCAAGCTTATGAAAATGCCAAATTGTTTAAAGAAAAAGTTAAAAGATGGCATGATAAAAGAATTCAAAAATGGGATTTTAGAATGGGTGAGCAAGTTCTATTGTACAACTCTCGTTTCAGATTCTTTGCAGGAAAACTTCTCTCTAAATGGGAAGGGCCGTATATCATCGAAGAAGTTTATTGCTCCGGAGCCATCAAAATAAACAATTCCGAAGGCACTAATCTGAGAGTGGTGGATTGGCAAAGAATTAGGCACTATATTTCAGATACTCCCATTAATGTTGAAACTAATATTATTGAAACAATGACACCGGAGGAATACATAAGAGAGACCTTCCAGAACACTTCAGAACCCTGAAAAGGAAGAGATACGTGATACGGTAAGTAAACCGACTCCAAAAATTCCATAAAAATACTTTATGTGAGTTTTGGAATATTAGAAAAAATACAAAAATAAGAAACAACTGAGGGGACCCACGAGGTGCACACAAGGCACCAGGGCGCGCCACCCCCCCAGGCGCGCCCTGGTGGCTCGTGGGCCCCTCGTGAGCCTTCCCGACTCCGTTTTCTTCTAGTATACTTGTTTTGCAAGATAAAAATTCTTTATATATACTCCTGGACGTTTTGACCCCCGCATCGCAGAAATATCCTCTGTTCTTGTTTCGTGCTATTTTCTGCCAGATTTCGAGGCCAGGTCTTCTTCTTCCTCCAACACCATGGGAGACGACGCTTGGTTGCTGCAGATGGAGCTTAGCAGGGGGAGGAAGGAGAGGTTACCATGGAAGAAGATGATGGAGATTCGCTCGAGGTCCACCCTCCGGCTTCCGAGAGGGGCACCCTTGTTGGCATCTCCACAATTCCAAACCCTCATCTAGCCGTGAGAAGCACTACAAGCCATGGGAGTCCAGAGGTACAAGAAGGGCTTCCCCCTAGGAGGCCCTTACACAGGTTACATCGGAACAACTTTCATAATTTGGTTCACAATTATGGGGTCGAAAATACTCCTTGTATGCACATACCCTCCAATTGGGACATCTCTCGTCCAAGTGAAAGTGATGCAGGAAAGAATGCTTGGGGCCCAGAGAATAAGCATATTATGGCCGAAGTCCAAAGGAATACAGAGATGATACAGCATGTGCTCCGGGAAATCCAGAGCCTAAAGGAGATCCTAATTAATGTCATGAAGGACAAGCTCACCACTTCACCATCACCATCATCACCGAAGAAAGAAACTTGAGTACATGGGTATGGGCACTCCCCTTGGCTTGTGCCAAGCTTGGGGAGGTGCCCCGGTATCGTATCACCATCACTTTTATTATCTTTACCTATTTTTAGTTCGATCCTTAGTTATTTCGTGATTTAGTTAAATAAAAGTTTAGTATGATCTATTTTTGAGTGCTAGTTTCGTGATCTATCTATCTATGTAATTGAGTTGAGAGTTATATAATAAAGAGTAGTTTGAGTTTTTTCCTTCTTTACTTTTATGTTTCAATCCTAGTAATGAAAATAATGAAAAAGATCATATGCTAATCTTATGGAAAGTAATGACATTACATAAAGAAAAGTATAAGTGGTAAAAATTTATTGGAAGTTAACAAACATAGCATTGGTCAGTGATGCAATTCATGAAAAAATTAATAAGGGAAGAGAAGATTCACATGCAAATACACTATCTTGGACATCTTTTATGATTGTGAGCCCCCATTGAGTATTTTATGTCAAATGGTTGACGTTGGACAAGGAAGACAACGTAATGAATTATGTTTGCTTATATTCACATATAAGTTATATTGTCATAGATCCTCCAACATGTGGTGCTTGCTCAATATCTTTGCTAGCCAAAAAATCCGCACTAAGTAGAGATACTACTTGTGCATCCAAAACCCTTAAACCCAGTTTCATGTCATGAGAGTCCATTATATCTACCTATGGATTGAATAAGATCCTTCAAGTAAGTTGTCATCGGTGTATAAAGCAATAAAAATTGCTCCTAAATATGTATGTACTTTTATTGTAAGGGAAAATAAGCTTTGTACGAACTTGTGATGATAAAGAAATAAAAGCGATGGATTGCATAATAAATGTTGCTATCATAAGGGGCAATATAAAGTGACATTTCTTTGCATTAAGAGCTTGTGC
The DNA here is from genome assembly GCA_039707655.1 of Elymus sibiricus. Classification (NCBI taxonomy): domain Eukaryota; kingdom Viridiplantae; phylum Streptophyta; class Magnoliopsida; order Poales; family Poaceae; genus Elymus; species Elymus sibiricus. The sequence goes on from CM077670.1 coordinate 113,733,039, forward strand.
ATCCAACAACAAAAAGCGCATGACAACCTCTGCTTCCCTCTGCGAAGGGCCTATCTATTACTTTTATGTATTTACTTTTTATGTAAGAGTCAATAGTGTTCTCCCCTATTCCTTTTTATTTTTATCTTTTGCAAGCATCATGTGGTGGGGAAGATCTAGGCATATATATCTAGTTGGATATGAGTGATCATGAGTTATTATTGTTGACATTACCCTTGAGGTGAATAAGTTGGGAGGCAAAATTATAAGCCCCTATCTTTCTATGTGTCTGGCTGAAACTTTTTGCTCCATATATTTGTTGTGAGTGTTAGCAATCATAGAAGACTAAATGATGGTTGAGTATGTGGACTTGCTAAAAAGCTCCTACATGAGACCCTTCCTGAAAATATGATGAATTGCAATTCCATTGTTGACTAAGAACATAGTTTGTTAGTTTTCAAGAAAGTTTATGTCTTATACTTCGTTATTGTGATGAATTGTTACTTTCTCATGAGAAGTTTTATGATAATGAATATTGCTGTTATAATAATGATCATGATGCTACTATGTCCGTATTTTGTTTTTATCGACACCTCTCTCTCTAAACATCTGGACATGATTATCGATATCGGCTTTCGCTTGAGGACAAGCGAGGTCTAAGCTTGGGGGAGTTGATACGTACATTTTGCATCATGTTTTACTACTGTTATTTATAGTGTTTTTAATCAATATAATACTTTGTGGAGCAATTATAATGCCTTTTCTCTCTTAATATGCAAGATTTACACAAAGAGGGATGAAAGCACATTTGCTCCCTTGGTGTTTTTGGTAATTCATAACAACATATATCTCATTGAACTAATGTCCCTTCAAGTTAAAGATTTTAGGATGTTCAATGATTGGCATGGCAAGGACTAGAGATGTGGACCCCTCAAAATGCTAAGGACATGGATTAGCAAAAGCTCAAGACTCTACATTTTTTGTTAAGTGATCCAAGATCACATTGAGTCCATAGGAAAGCCAATACTATTAAAAGGGGATGTGGTGTTGCTTAATGGTCTTTTTGCTCAAGTGCTTAGTGATAGTACCCCAAAACCCTCAACCACTTTCTCCATCCAAATATGTCCAAAACCTACATTCCAACTCAGCCCCACCAAAATTTCCTATCCGGAGCCACCGAGTTCATCTGGACTTAGCCACTGCCAAAACCCTAACAAATCGGATCCACCGATATGGATCTCGGTCTCACCGAGATGGCCTTGCCAACTCTCTGTAATTGTTTGCACTTACTTTGGTTCCACCGAGTTTTGCAAATCGGTCACACTGAGATTGCTTGCCAACTCTCTGTTGCCTTATTGCTTCACTTCGGTCTCACCAAGTTGATGCAATCGGTGCCACCGAGATGAGGTTTGCCCTAACCATTGCACATCGGTCCATCCAAGTTGTTCCCGTCGGTCCCAGCGAGATTCCTAATGTTCATATCTTTTACACAGTTTGGTGCCACCGAGATTTCTGATCGGTGCCACCGAGTTGGGTCAAAAGTGTGTAACAGTTGGATTTTGTGTGGAGGCTATATATACCCCTCCACCACTTCTTACTCAGTAAGGAGAGCCATCAGAACATGCCTACACTTCCACCATACGTTTTCTGAGAGAGAACCACCTACTCATGTGTTGAGATCAAGACATTCCAATCCAACCATTTTGAACCTTGATTTCTAGCCTTTCCGAAGTTGCTTTCCACTAAAATCCTTCTTCCACCATAGCCAAATCTGTGAGGAGTTGTTTGAGTGTTGGGGAGACTATCATTTGAAGCACAAGAGCAAGGAGTTCATCAACAACACACCGTCTATTACCTTTTGGAGAGTGGTGTCTCCTAGATTGGTTAGGTGTCAGTTGGGAGCCTTCGACATGATGTGGAGTTGAACCAAGGAGTTTGTAAGGGCAAGGAGATCGCCTACTTCATGAAGATCTACCCCGAGTGAGGCTAGTCCTTCATGGACATAAGCCATGATGGAATAGGCAAGGTTGCTTCTTCGTGGACCCTTTGTGGGTGGAGCCCTCCGTGGACTCGCGCAGCCGTTACCCTTCGTGGGTTGAAGTCTCCATCAATGTTGATGTACGATAGCACCACCTATCGGAACCACGCAAAAAATCACCGTGTCTTCATTGCGTTTGATATCTCCGATCCCCTCCTTTACTTACATATGCAATTGTTTACTTTCCGCTGCTACACTCTTAGAATTGCATGTGTAGGGTGATGCTTGACTTGTATACTTGCTAAAATCTGCCTACAACTAAAATTGGGAAAAGGTTAGGTTTTTATTTGGTTAAGTAGTCTAATCACCCCCCTCTAGACATACTTTCGATCCTACAAGTGGTATCAGAGCTTTGGTCTCTGTAAGCCTTGATTTCCATTGCTTTGGTGATCATAGCCTTGGTTTCACAACCTAGGAGAGTATGGCGTCTAGTGAGGGTAATTATCACCGTAGAGGTCCATATTTTGATGGTACAAACTTTGCTAGTTGGAAACATAAGATGAAAATGCATATTCTTGGGCATAACCCTACCGTTTGTGCTATTGTTCGTGTTGGCTTGCAAGGTGAATTCTTTGAGGATGGCAAGGAACTAGATCGTGAAGCAACCGCGGAAGAATTGAAGATGTTGCAATACAATGCTCAAACTTGTGACATTCTCTTCAACGGTTTGTGTCCCGAGGAATTCAAAAAAATTAGCCGCCTCGAGAATGCAAAGGAAATTTGGGATACTTTGGTTGATATGCATGAGGGTACCGAGTTCTTCAAGGAATCTAAGTTGGATGTGCTTCAAAGTCAACTTGACAAGTTCAAGATGAAGGATGGTGAAGGAGTCACTGAAATGTACTCTAGGCTTGCTCTTATCACAAATGAGATTGCCAGCTTAGGAAGTGAAGAGATGACCGACAAATTCATCATCAAGAAGATCCTCAGAGCTTTGGATGGAAAATATGATACCGTTTGCACATTGATCAAAATGATGCCCAATTACAAAGATCTCAAGCCCACGGAAGTCATTGGAAGGATTGTTGCTCATGAAATGTCACTCAAGGATAAAGAGGAGCTACACAACAAATCAAGTGATGCTTACAAAGCCTCAACCGATGCTCCAACAACTCCAAGTGACAAGCTAGTATCCAATGAAGAGATAAGCCTAATGGTGAAAAGATTCAACAAGTTCTACAAGAACAAAGGGAAAGAAAAAAGCTCTAGCTCAAGACACTATGAGAGAAGATCATCAAGTCGTGACCGAAATTGTTACAATTGTGGAAAACCTGGACACTATTCGAATGAGTGTACGTCTCCCTACAAGAAAAGAGATGAATCACCAAGAGGAAGACATAGAAGAGATGAATCACCTCATAAGGAGACAAGGAGTAGAGATGATCGTTATGAATGAAGACACTCATGAAGAAGCAAGGATTCAGAGAGGAAGGACAAGTCATCAAAGAGCTACACAAGAAGAAGACATCAAGCTCATGTTGGTGAATGGGTTTCTGGCTCCGACTCCGACAACCACTCCGAGAGAAGCTATCACTCCAACTCCGACTATAGTCAAGATGAAGGTGTTGCCGGACTTGCTCTTGTGTCATCCAACTCCCATGATCTATTTGACTCACCAAATGAAGGAATTGGAAGATGCTTCATGGCAAAAGGCCCCAAGGTATCAGACCCTGAGTATCTTGATTTCAATAGTGATGAGGATGATTTGCTTGGTGATGATGATTTACTTGTTGATAAGGCGAGTGATGTGAGCTATAATGAACATCCTAGTAATCATGATAGTCAAGAGGAAACGAATGACAACGCTATGAAGGAGATTGAGCGTCTAACTAAAGAACTAAATGCTCTTAAGTTAGCTCATGAAACAACTCAAGAGGATCATAGAGAACTTCTAAGAACTCATGAGAAGCTACGCTTCGAGAAGCTAAATTTAGAGCAAGAGCATGAGTTTCTTAAAGCTATCAATGATGATCTTCGAAAGAAGAGTTCTTCATATCTTGCCAAACATTTACTCTTGTCTACCTTTATGCCACAAGTTAAACCTAAGCAAACTAGTAACAAGGGTAAAAAGGGTTCTTTTTCTAGTAGTAACAATAACAATGCTATATCCAATGTTGTTGCTTCTAGTAGTTCTATTGATTCCACTAATGATTCTCTTAGCCAAGTTACACTTGAGCAAGAAAACAATCTATTGCAAGGAATTATAGAAAAAGGTGTCTACAAGAGTCTTGCCGGGAGTAAGCAGTTTAAGGAAATTGTACGCAAGCAAGGAAGGCACCGGAAGAACCAAGGTGTTGGTTTTGAACAAAAGTTCAATGCCAATGGAGTTGAGTGGGAAGAAGATCAATACCCCAAGACGAAGTTCGTTCCTCAACAAGAGAAGTATGATCCTACTTCCTTCATGGGAACACAAGCTCAAGAAGATCTTCCACCACAAGACCACAAGCTAAAAGGCAAGGACAAGCTTCAAGAAGAGATTGACTCATTTGAAGAAGCGCCTCAAGCCTTGGTCAGGTGGGTTCCCAAGACTTCATCAAGTTCTACTTCATCAAGTGCTACTACAACTCCAAGGATTCCCATCAAGTTGATGTGGGTCCAAAAGAAGAAGAACTAGAGAGTTCTTGAGGGTGACTCGGCCAACAAACTTCACTCACATTCATTTATGGCAAGAACTTGTGCAATCAACTTCCACATCTTGCACTAGTTCATGGAGTCACAAACCCTCTTGTTGGTAAGGCAAGGGACAAGGTATTCAATGCATTCATGGACATCATCATATGTGTATTTCACTCTATGTCTATGGATATCCTTGTGTGTTCCTTGTGTGGGACTAAGCCATGTAGGTATTGAAAGCACAAAACTCCAAAGGATTGCTCCCAACTCTTGATGGTCTACATCAACATTGAGCATCCACATCTTCAACATCTACATGAAGTCATCATCGACAAAACCCAAGGTTAGTTCATCCCTCTTTGGGGGCATATCACATCTAGGGGGAGCTTTGCTCTAAAAAATTGAGCTAAAGCAACTCTAATGGTGTGAACACATCAATGCTTTATGTAAAAGTGGCAACCCCACTTGTGCTTAAACGATGAGTATGACCTATGATCAAATGTTCTCATTTGACTCCTAAGTCAATATACTCATATATAGATGACCTAGTCATCGCCATTGCTTGATAGATGCTAGAATTGGTTGTGCATGTTTGACACATATTTCATTTGCTATCTTATTGTGTGAGCATGTTGATTTGCATGTTTTCTTCATTCGAGGACATCCATTTGTTGTTTTGATTGTCTTGGTTTTTCTGGCCAAGTGGATGTACAAGAATGCCTAAGTACCTTCTCTAGCTATCTATGCTTTCTTGTCTCAAATTCTATTCTTGCTACATCACAAAAATTGAACAAGTCTTTTTCGGACCCTCCGGGTGAGGCGCACTCGGAGCCACCGATCTGAAAGGGCTGAACCTCCAAAACCTTCTTTATGCATTTCGGTTGGACCAATTCACTCAAACTCGGTCAAACCAAAATCATTTAGATTGATCTAGGTTTGAATCTTGGTGTCACCGAGTTGAACCGTTTCGGCGCCACCGATGTGCTATACTGCTTGCAGTTACACATATCGGTGCCACTGAGTTGTTCAACTCGGAGCCACTGACAGCTCGTGGGTATATATATCTGGCGAGACCGTACGGTTGAAATTTTTCGACCCCCTATGACCTTGCGCCCCACAGCTTCCGTCGCCCTCGTCTCTGGACTTCTTCTTTGCGTCCAGCGAGCTCTCGCCGCCGGAATCTGCCGCCGTCAAAGGGAATCTTTCCCGCCGTTGCTGCCGTAGAGGATCTCCACCAAGTTAGGGTGAGATTCGACCCCCTCCGTGTTCCTCTTTCTGATTCTATACACGGATGGATTGCCATTATTCTTGCCACAGATTGCAATGCTTATTCCACGAATAAAATTCCTTAGATTAGATTCGAGCAAAAAAATTAGGTTTAAGTTTCTCGGACCGACCGAATTGAGATTTTCGGAGTCACCGATTTGGCCCCAGGCCATAGCACTAGTACATCTCGGTGCCACCGAGAAGTACGAATCGGTGAGACCGAAAGTAACGTTTCAGTGAAACCCTAGCATCTCGGAGTCACCGAACCACATCTCGGTCTGACCGAAATGGTGTGTTTAGTTTCTATTGAGTGCTTCGGTATCACCGAGATTATCAACTCGGTGGATCCGAAATGCCTTCTGTGAAAACTTAAAACTAAGATTTGAACTCAATTTTCATGAAAAATGATTGCTTTTTGTGAAGACTCATCTACTCTGCCCATACCCATCTATTCATAGGGTCAGCTTTGCAAGATGTCAGATGCCAGCGATAGCCAGAATATGTCAGAGCAGCACACAGATCCCAGTTCAGGCTCTAGCCCTGAGGGCAGCTACTATGACGGAGAGAGGAGTTCTCCGGAATTGCCCAAAGCAGCTACTAGGGCAAGGAACAAGATGTCGGGCCCATGGAACCCAGGGTATCCAGACCTGTCTACCTTTGGCCGAGGGCGCAATGCCTGGCGTGGTCCTAGCAGGCCGTCATCACCAAGCGCCTCACCAGGGCCCTTCATGAGGCCTTGGCCTCCTGAGGCCCCCTCCTCAGGAAGTGGCATCCAAGGCTCGGCATCCTCACCAACGGCCTCGCGAGGCCCTCTCGCGAGGCGGCCTCCCGAGGTGGCCTCCCGAGGCCTCCTCCTGAAGGCGCCCAAACGAAGGCTGTTCGGCGCAGCCGCGCGGTCTGGGGCCCATCACGTGGGTGACGCGCGCGACGACGAGCGGCGACAGAGGCCGCGCCAGCAGGCGCGGATGAAGATGGTTTCCTCTTTTGTGTTAAGGGAGCAGGGCCAGCTATCTACTCCCCAAAGCGACCCCAAAGGTTGCCCGATCGGCGAAGGAAGACCAAGACGGCGGGCGCGCAGGGCGGAGGTCATCACCGAGCCCACCGGCGCATCATGGATCATGCTTTGGCAGGCGAAGACCGACTTTAGTCAGGATAGCCTGAGCGCCTGTCCCCTTTCAAAACCGCCAAGTGTGGCAACCCTTCCCGCCTAAGTTTCCGAGGGGGAAGAGGACCAAGGCTGGTATAAAGGGCAGTGCTGCCGTTGTAGAGGGAGAGAGACCTCGGTTGAGTTCTGCCTGCTCCACCTTGTACGCAAGAACTCTCTTGCCCCTTGCAATCCCAACCACAAGCAGGAGTAGGGTTTTACACCGCAAGGTGGCCCGAACCTGGGTAACCACTGAGTCCATGGTCCGTTCCTCGCTAGCATGCTCTCGTCGTAGCCACGCCGTTGCTTAGTCGTGGTAGGAGGCAAAATGGTAGAACGAGCTCACCCCAGTGTTCGAACCTTTGGGTCCCCGGAGCCTGACCTCCGACATTTGGCGCGCCAGGTAGGGGTGCGCTACTGTTCTTCTGCTCCGCCCTCTGCTCCACCAACCTCATGGCCGACGAACATCGCGAGCGCGCCGAGCGCAGGGCTGGCCGCGTGGCTCAGACGGAGCCTGTGGCCCGTGGCAAAAGCCGCCACCCAGACGCTGAGGCTGCTGCCGCCACCGACCCCACTACCCGCGAGCAGCAGGACTCCTCCCTGCACCCCTCCGTGCAGGCGAACGGCCACACCGCCACGGCCTCCTCCCTCGCCCACCGTGGGCCGCCGAATCTGCTACCGTCCAGCTAACGCCGGCTACGACGCCTGACTTGGCCGCATCACCGAGCTCGTCAACGCCGCCGGGGACCCTCCGGCGCCTTCCCACTCACTCCGCCCTCCACCGTCTCGCGCTGGGGACCTAGCGCACGGCGCTCCCCCGCCGCCTCCTCTGCGCGACGAGCATGGCGGGCCTCGGCGCGACGCGCGGGCTCGCGAGCCATCCCGTGGCGCGTCCTCGCCGGTCCGAGACGAGGCCAGCTGGCAGATCATCCGCCGCGCGCCCCCAGATGCGCGAGTGCTCCTCGAGCGGCAGCGCCAGCGCCAGGACCAGGCCGTTCAGGATGTCACGGCGGCTGGGCGTCAAAACCGCGCCGCCCTCACTGGCGGCGTCCCCTCAAGTGGTGTGGGATGCCGTGCCTTCACCCGCGAGCTGCGTCGCGTGGTCTGGCTCGCGAAGTTCAAGCCTGAGCTGCCTCCGCGCTACGACGGCACCCCCAACCCCACGGAGTTCCTCCAGCTCTACGCGCTGAGCGTCGAGGCGGCGAACGGCGACGACAAGGTCATGGCGAACTGGTTTCCCATGGCCCTCAAGGACGGCCCACGCTCATGGCTCATGAACCTCCCTGAGGCGTCCATCTCATCGTGGGCCGAGCTCTGCAGCCAGTTCGTCGCCAACTTCAAGGGCACGCAGGACCGCTCCCTCACCATCAACGACCTGCGGCGTGTGTGGCAACTCCCAGACGAGACCCTCTGCAAGTACATCCAGCGCTTCAGCGAGGTGCACAACAAGATCCCGCGCGCCTCCGATGCGGCCGTCATCTCTGCGTTCTCCACCGGCGTCATGGACGTCAAGATGCGTGAGAAGCTCGCAATCAATGGTGAGATAGACTCCGTGCTTGAGCTGCTCGACCTCGCCGACAAGTGCGCCAAGGCTGAAGAAGGCCGCCTCTTCATCCACAATGACCCCGACGCGGCGCTCGATGCCGCCAATACCAAGAACAAGGACATCAAGCGTAAGGGCCCCGCCGTGCTAGCGGCAGAGCCCGAGCAGAAGTGCGGCCGCGACCGCGACGAGCCCAGGAAAGACAGCCGGCCGCTCTGCGCCTTCCACAACGTGTGCTCCCACAGCATTGAAGACTATCAGGAGCTCAAGCTGCTCCGCGACGAGCGCCAGAGCCGCCGAGACGATCGCAATGGCCGTGGCATCGGCCGAGGAGGTGGCCGCGGTGGCAACCATTGGGACGGCTGCAACGGCAACGACAGCTTCCGCCAGGGATGGCGCGACCAGCCTCATGAGGCCGCCTGGCGTGACCAGCCTCGTGAGGCAAACCCTCAGGCCAATGCCGCTCTTCCGCCGCTGCCGCCGCCACCCCGAAGGAACGACGTCAACCAGCCTGATGAGGGCGTTGGGGGCTACCAGGAGCCTCACGCGGTCGCCTGCATCCTTGGCGGGTCCCAAGCCCCCGCGTCCATCCGCCACTTCAAGCAACTCTCTCGCGAGGTGTATGCCGCCCTCCCGATGCCTGAGGCCGCGCGGCCCCTCAAGTGGTCACAGTACGCCATCACCTTCGACTCCAAGGACCACCCCAAGTCCACGGCCTCCGCAGGCGCGCTCCCCATGCTGTGCACTCCCACCATCAGCAACATCGCGGTCACCAAGACCGTCATCGACGGGGGTGCCGGCCTCAATGTGATCTCCATCGACACCTTCGAGATGCTCCAAGTGCCCTATGACCAGCTGATGCCGACCAGTCCCTTCTCCGGAGTGACCGATGGCTCCACCATCCCTCTGGGGCAAGTGTGCCTCCCAGTCACCTTCGGCACCCGCAAGAACTACCACACCGAGCTCATTGACTTCGACGTGGCGCACATCGGCCTACCTTACAACGCCATCTTGGGTAACCCAACTCTCACCAAGTTCATGGCGGCAACCCACCACGCCTACAACGTCCTCAAGATGCCCGGCTGTAGCAGCATCATCACCGTCACCTGCGACGAGAAGGACGCAGCCAGCACCCTCGAGCGTGCCTACAAGGCCGCCGCGGTCGCGCACCCAGCCGACGAGGACGCGGCCGAGCCTCCTGAGGCCGCGCCCGTGAAGAAGAAGCAGCTGTTCTCTCAGGACCGCGCCGAGACGAAGAAGGTGTCGGTGGACGGCAGCGGCTCCGGCCCTGCCTTCACCATCGGCACTGGCCTTCCTCCTGCATAGGAAAGCACACTCGTCACCTTCCTTCGGGCAAACTCAGATGTTTTCGCCTAGAAAGCATCTGACTTGTCCGGTGTGCCGAGGGAGGTGATCGAGCACCACTTAGCGGTGTGCCCCAATGCACGCCCCGTCAAGAAGAAAGCACGGCGCCAGGCGCCAGAGAAGCAAGATTTCATCGTCAAGGAAGTTCAGAAGCTCCAGGAAGATGGGGTCGTTCGCGAGGTGCGCCATCCCGAATGGCTCGCCAACCCAGTCGTCATCCCCAAGAACGGCGGCAAGGAGCGCATGTGCGTCGACTTCACCAGCCTCAACAAGTTCTGCCCTCAGGACCCCTTCCAGTTGCCGCGAATCGGCCAGGGCATTGGCCCCGCCATCGGCGGCATCCGCATGCCCTTCGGCCTGAGGAACGCCGGCGCCTCTTTCCAGAGGCTGGCTCCCCTCGCGCCAGGGCCTCGCGAGCCCCTTGGCCCTGGAGGAGCGGACTCCCTTGGCGCGCCTCGCCAAGCGGTCTAACGTCACCCCAGCGTGGTCCTGCCAGGTGCGTCCGAAGCGTCACTTTGCGCGGCCCAGACTCCATCTCGCCGCGCCTCCCGCGCCCTCGCTCCCGGAACCCTTCCGCGAAGGTGATTTTGTTTAAATGCGGCTGAGGGCGCCCCACGGGCTGCACCAACCTCAAGCTGATCCGTGCCGGACACGGCAGCCTAGCCCCTATCCTTTTGGTTGTGTAATGGATTTTGCCGTTTTCACCCTGATGAGTTATGTTACCTACTTAATTGCCTGTTAAGTTCGATGCCGACCGGAGAGCGCCACACGCTCGCGACCCCTCCCCTGGCCGATTCCGTGAGTGGGGGCTAGGCACGGTGCCTGTGCTCGGGTCTGTCCCTGTAGTGCCACCAAATCCAAGCGACTGAGCTCTGGCTCGCGGGCCTGCTCCCGTGCATGTCACGTCACCAAGGTCCTTGGTGCCTTATCTCCTCACGCAACGGACACGGGCGAGTTAGCAAGCGCGTGCCGCTCCCCCCATTGTGAAATCTGTCGACATGCAGTCCCTCAGGAGGCGAGCTGCACGAGGACCTCACGGGCGGCCTCTCGCGAGCCGGCCTCGCGAGGCGAAGACACTTCGAACGCCGAGCCTCGTGCGCATGCCTCATGAGCATGCCTCGCGAGCTGCGTGAGCTCCTCATGAGCCGTGGCTCGCCCGACACCGCTCTCCGCCAAAAGCTAAGTCTGACTACCTCGCGAGATGCCCTTACCGTCACTCAAGCTCTCTCCCCTCGTGATCCCGCTGGGTGCTAGCGTTTTTTCTTCTGCGTAAGCCGCTTGCACGCCAAAGGGGGGCTCCCTGAGCATCGCACCTCAGGAGCCCTCACTAGCTCCCGGTGCCCCTCACCTCCTGGCCTTGTCCCGGCATCGCGACCGGACATACCAGCGGCGGCTGAGGCCCGCTCGGGGGCTGGGTCCTGACGGCGTAGAGCACTGACGCGAACAAAGAAAAAAAAACCCAGCCTCACCAGAGGACTTCGGGAGGGAATGCATACACCCCGAATCACAAAAGCATTAAGTTTAACATAGAAGATACTGTTTTCACGCCCCCGCGGGGTTACATCGGTTCAATGCAGGAAAATAAAAAGAAAAAAGGCCTAGGCGAGGTGCCGTCACCCCCAAGACTCCAGCGCGCGCGCCGCGCGCGTTCCCAAGAAGGCGCTGCAGGCAAGTGCGGCTCCGTCACCGTGCGCATGGTGCCCCGCTGCCAGGGGTTCCGGAATCGTCGCCGCGCGCATGTAGTCATAGTCCTCGTCCTCGCTCTTGATGCGGGGGGAGTCGTCGTCGCTTCCACCCCCGCCGGAGGGGGCAACACCACTAGAGCTGTCGTCCTCGCCGGAGGAGCCGCTGTAGCTGCCATCCTCGCTCTCCGCGCATCACTCCAGAAGGCTGCCGGAGATCCCGAAGATCTTCACGAAGAGCGTGGCGGCCCCGTCATACTTGAATTGGAGGACGTGCCCCCGCTTCAGGCCGCGGGCGAGGGCAAACGACTTCCACCCCTATTTCAAGAACATGAAGCCCGAGGGGATGAACTCCGTCGCCACCCAGGTGGGGCCGTTGCAGTAGCCGTCGGCCTGCACCCACAAACCCAGGGGCGCGTGTTCCGCCATTGCCTCCGCGAAGGAGTTCGGGAGCCTGAGCCAAGTGCAGGGGCTGCGGTGCATGTTCACTATGAATTCATGCGCCGCCTCCTCCGGATGGCTCCCCGCCTAGGGCGGTAGCGCGGCCGCCTCGACCCCGCGCGCCTCGCCCTCCACGCCCGTGAGCGGCGCCCCTTTTGCGATAGCTGGGCCCGGCGCCGGCAGCCGTCGGGGAGCGCCCGTGCCCCCGGAGCGGAACCTGGGATGCGGCAGCGGAAGCACGGCCACGCCCTCTCCCCCTCTTTATGCTCGGCACGGAGCTCCTCTCGTCGCTCCGCCTTCTCCCGCGTTTGCAATTGAAGGAGTTGGAATGTGTGAAGGAAGGCAATTATGGCCTCACGTCGCCCACGGCAGGTTTTATGTCAGCGCAGGCGGTTACCGAGGCGTCGTGGGAGAAGTGGGGGCGTCCCCCGTCACATCATGCGCCACGCGTCGCGCCTGGCCGCAAGCGGTTAGGCCCGCGTCGTTTCGCCCCCCAGTAGGCGAGAACGTGCGCGCCGCGGGCACGGGGGCTACTATTGGGCCCATGGAACCCAAGGTATCTAGACCTGTCTGCCTTTGGCCCAGGGCGCAACGCCTGGCGTGGGCCAAGCAGGCCGTCATCACCAAGCGCCTCACCAGGGCCCTTCATGAGGCCTTGGCCTCCTGAGGCCCCCTCCTCAGGAAGTGGCATGCAAGGCTCGGCATCCTCATCAACGGCCTCGCGAGGCAGCCTCCCAAGGTGGCCTCCCGAGGCCCCCTCCCGAAGGCGCCCAAGACGAAGGCCGTTTGGCGCAGCCGCGCGGTCTGGGGCCCATCACGTGGGTGACGCGCGCGACGACGAGCGGCGACAGAGGCCGCGCCAGCAGGCGTGGATGAAGATGGTTTCCTATTTTGTGTTAAGGGAGCAGGGCCAGCTATCTACTCCCCAAAGCGACCCCAAAGGTTGCCCGATCGGCGAAGCAAGACCAAGACGGCGGGCGCGCAGGGCGGAGGTCATCACCGAGCCCACCGGCGCGTCATGGATCATGCTTTGGCAGGCGAAGACTGCCTTTAGTCAGGATAGCCTGAGCGCCTGTCCCCTTTCAAAACCGCCAAGTGTGGCAACCCTTCCCGCCTAAGTTTTCGAGGGGGAAGAGGACCAAGGCTGGTATAAAGGGCAGTGCTGCCATTGTAGAGGGAGAGAGACCTCGGTTGAGTTCTGCCTCCTCCACCTTGTAAGCAAGAACTCTCTTGCCCCTTGCAATCCCAACCATAAGCAGGAGTAGGGTTTTACACCGCAAGGTGGCCCGAACCTGGGTAACCGCTGAGTCCATGGTCCGTTCCTCGCTAGCGCGCTCTGGACATAGCCTCGCTGTTGCTTAGTCATGGTAGGAGGCGAAATGGTAGAACGAGCTCACCCCAGTGTTCGAACCTTTGGGTCCCCGGAGCCCAACCTCCGACCGAAGAGAACCTCAGATGATGAGGATGAGGACTTTGTTGCTAGTGAAGCAGCATCAAAGAAGAAGAGAGTTGTGCTTGCAAAGGAGTATAACACCAAACCATCTGCTAGAACCAAGGAGAAGACAGCAGTGAAGAAAGTCACTAAGGAAACTATGACATCTACACAACAAACCAAGTGATACAGAGGAAGCTGCTGCAGGAAAGAAGAAGAGGCCAAGGAAAACTGTTGCTCGTGTTCTAGGCAAGCCCTCCATGGCTGATGATGATGAGGAGGAGGAGCTAGCTGCTGATGCACCCCCTGCTAAGACTCAGAAGCTCATGTCTGATGCTATGAGGTCTGCTGCTCCCACCAAATCCAAGCCTAAAGCTCCAGCACCCAAGAGATCCACTAGAAACATCCCTGCAACTGAGAAGAACAAGGCCCTAGTGCCAGAAGTTGATGTTGATGAGGAGCCACTAGTGCTCAGAAAATTGAAGCCCAAGATTCCAGATCATGACAATGCCCATCCAGTTGCAGAAAAATGATGCTCAGGAAGGACAAAGGACTGCGTCAGTGGAGATTGTCAGATCCTTATGCTGCAAGGAGAAGAACTGCTTGTGATTACCTCTTTCAGACCAGAGAACAATAAGATTTCTATGAGACTATGTTACTTGATAAGAAGCCAATCGTCAGTGACATGAGATGGGTGGATTGAAAGTATATCGATGCAAATGAAGACTACTTCCCCCATGTTCATGAGAGCTTCAGAATAGCTGGTGTGGATGATTTTGTTGGACAGAAGCTTACCAAGTGGAATGATGAGATGATCATGCAATTCTACTCCACAACTCATTTTTATCCAGATGGCAGAATTGTGTGGATGACTGAGGGATCCAGATACCAGTCAACCATGTCTGAGTGGGCTGCTCTTCTTGGTGCTCCAGAGGAAGAAGATGATGACATTGATATATATGCCAAGCTCAAGATGGACCACAATTCCATGGCAAATATGTACACAGCTATTCCTGAGAAAGACATTGAGACTCACAAGCTAGGGTCAGTGAAGCACTTGCTACCTGGTTTGGCCACCACTAACACAATCTTGAGGTACACTCTATTGCCCAAGTCTGGAGATGACAAGATGATATGTGGCCACTCCATCAATTTGCTACACTTGTTTGACACACCTCAGAAATTCAAAGTCATGAGCCTTATTGTTGAAACTATCAAGAGAATGGCAGCTGACCAGAAGAGATCTTGCGGATATGCTCCACACATTTAGATGCTCATCAACTCCAAGGTTGGAATGAGCACTTATCTTCTTGATCGAGAGCATCTCCCATTGCGCCCAGAGTTCAAGGACAATGTAGTGGTGATGGACCCTTCACACCCTATATCTGCCCAAGCTCAAGAGAGGATCCGGGCAGCTGAGGCAGCAAAAGAAACTCAGAAGGCATCTGCTCCCAATGCACCTATTGCCAACCTCAAGACAAAGAATGATCAAATGACTTATTTGCTCGAAGCCACCCTGAGGATTGAGCGAAGTCTGGCCTACCTCACCATGAACCAGGCTAGCCTAGAGTGGATAGTCGAGACAAAGATTCATGATCTTGATGTGAAGATCACTGAGGTTCAGACTATTGTGGAGAAGCTAAAGGATGATGTTGATGCAGCCAGGGATTCTTCTGATGATAGTGGAGATGACAGACCGACAACTACAGATTCCAGACAGTGCCCAGGGCATCCAGGTCTGCTGTAGTGCCTGTTGCAGATACGAGGACTACAGTCTCTGCACCTGCTGCTGCTGCTACAGTGCCACCTCCAGTCTCTACTCCACCAGCCCAGCAGACGTCAGCTGAAGCCTTCGCGGATGCACTTCTCTCAACGCCATCTACGCACACTGGAGCTGCCAGCAGGAGTTCACCTTCAGGAGCTGCCGAGGATCGTGCCTAGAGAGACGCATAGTCCTATACCTATTCGAAATTTTTGGTACTTGTTGCCAAAGGGGGCGAATTTGTATAGATCATTAGGCTTTGAGAGAGAGTGTCTTGCTTTTGCTCATCGTTTTTCTTGAGTTTCTGCTACTATTTCCATGTGCTTTGATGTTTGTGAGATACTATGTGTGTGATTGATCATACTATGCTTCATGTGATGCTTAATGCTTATCGTTATCATTATCTTTGTATGATCATTCACCTGTGTTTCTGGTGATGTGTGCTCACTATTCCATTCATATCATTTTGCGCGCTCCACCAAGTTGTATGTGACATGGAAGAGTGACCCATGATCCTAATCGATTGTGCATTTGCATTCAAACTCAAATTATTAATAATGCACAAATTTAGGGGGAGCTCTTGCTTATCACATACCTCTCAAAGTGACGATGTACTTCATTCATTTAATCATTTGTCGAAGCTTTGATCTATATGTTATCATCAATTACCAAAAAGGGGGAGATTGAAAGCACATTTGCTCCCGTGGTGTTTTTGGTAATTCATAACAACATATATCTCATTGAACTAATGTCCATTCAAGTTAAAGATTTCAGGATGTTCAATGATTGGCATGGCAAGGACTAGAGAAGTGGACCCCTCAAAATGCGAAGGACATGGATTGGCAAAAGCTCAAGACTCTACATTTTTTGTTAAGTGATCCAAGATCACATTGAGTCCATAGGAAAGCCAATACTATTAAAAGGGGATGAGGTGTTGCTTAATGGTCTTTTTGCTCAAGTACTTAGTGACAGTACCCCAAAACCCTCAACCACTTTCTCCATCCAAATATGTCCAAAACCTACATTCCAACTCGGCCCCACCAAAATTTCCTATCCGGAGCCACCGAGTTCATCTGGACTTAGCCACTGCCAAAACCCTAACAAATCAGATCCACCGATATGGATCTCGGTCTCACCGAGATGGCCTTGCCAACTCTCTGTAATCGTTTGCACTTACTTCGGTCCCACGGAGTTGATGCAATCGGTGCCACCGAGACGAGGTTTGCCCTAACCATTGCACATCGGTCCATCCGAGTTGTTCCAGTCGGTCCCACCAAGATTCCTAACGTTCATATCTTTTACCCAGTTTGGTGCCACCGAGATTTCTGATCGGTGCCACCGAGTTGGGTCAAAAGTGTGTAACGGTTGGATTTTGTGTGGAGGCTATATATACCCGTCCACCACTTCTTACTCAGTAAGGAGAGCCATTAGAACGTGCCTACACTTCCACCATACATTTTCTGAGAGAGAACCACCTACTCATGTGTTGAGATCAAGACATTCTAATCCAACCATTTGAACCTTGATTTCTAGCCTTTCCCATGTTGCTTTCCACTAAAATCCTTCTTCCACCATAGCCAAATCTACGAGGAGTTGTTTGAGTGTTGGGGAGACTATCATTTGAAGCACAAGAGCAAGGAGTTCATCAACAACACACCGTCTATTACCTTTTGGAGAGTGGTGTCTCCTAGTTTGGTTAGGTGTCACTTGGGAGCCTCCGACATGATGTGGAGTTGAACCAAGGAGTTTGTAAGGGCAAGGAGATCGCCTACTTCGTGAAGATCTACCCCGAGTGAGACCAGTCCTTCATGGACATAAGCCATGATGGAATAGGCAAGGTTGCTTCTTCGTGGACCCTTTGTGGGTGGAGCCCTCCGTGGACTCACGCAGCCGTTACCCTTCGTGGGTTGAAGTCTCCATCAACGTGGACGTACGATAGCACCACCTATCGGAACCACGCCAAAAATCATCGTGTCTTCATTGCGTTTGATATCTCCGATCCCCTCCTTTACTTACATATGCAATTGTTTACTTTCCGCTGCTACACTCTTAGAATTGCATGTGTAGGGTGATGCTTGACTTGTATACTTGCTAAAATCTGCCTACAACTAAAATTTGGAAAAGGTTAGGTTTTTATTTGGTCAAGTAGTCTAATCACCCCCCTCTAGACATACTTTCGATCCTACAAGGGAGATTGCCAGTAGCTGGAATTCTGGACCTCAAAAGGCTATGTCAGAGATACCTATTCTACACATCTCCAAATGAGCTGAAATTTCACGAATATTTATTTTGCTATCAATAAAAAATACTGGAGCAAAGAAGTACCAGAGGGGGCCACCCAGGTGCCCACGAGGCACCAGGGCGCGCCGCCCATTTTCTGGTATATAAGCCCATTTGCCCTAGAAAAAATAAGGAGAAGACTTTTGGGATGGGGCGCCGCCGTCTCGAGGCGGAACTTGGGCAGGAGCACTTTTGCTCTCCGGCGGAGCGATTCCGCCAGGGATACTTCCCTCCGGGAGGGGAAATCGGAGCACCAATCTTCATCAACATCTTCACCAGCACCATCTCATCTCAAACCCTAGTTCATCTCTTGTATTCAATCTTTGTCTCAAAACTTCAGATTGGTACCTGTGGGTTGCTAGTAGTGTTGATTACATCTTGTAGTTGATGCTAGTTGGTTTATTTGGTGGAAGATTATATGTTCAGATCCAATATGCTATTCAACACCCCTCTGATCTTGAACATGAATATGGTTTGTGAGTAGTTACTTTTGTTCCTGAGGACATGGGAGAAGTCTTGTCATAAGTAATCATGTGAATTTGGTATTTGTTTGATATTTTGATGATATGTATGTTGTTGATTCTCTTAGTGGTGTCATGTGAACGTCGACTACATGACACTTCACCATCTTTGGGCCTAAGGGAATGCATTGTGGAGTAGTAATTAGATGATGAGTTGCTAGAGTGACAGAAGCTTAAACCCTAGTTTATGGGCTATTCCATAAGGGGCTGATTTGGATCCATATGTTTAATGCTATGGTTAGATTTATCTTAATTCTTCTTTCGTAGTTGCGGATGCTTGCGAGAGGGGTTAATCATAAGTGGGAGGCTTGTTCAAGTAAGAACATCACCCAAGCACCAGTCCACCCACATATCAAATTATCAAAGTAGCGAACGCGAATCAAACAAACATGATGAAAGTGACTAGATGAAATTCCCATGTGTCCTCGAGAGCGCTTTGCTTATTATAAGAGATCGTTCCGGCTTGTCCTTTGCTACAAAAAGGATTAGGCCACCTTGCTGCACTCTTTGTTACTATTGCTACTTGTCACTTGTTACAAATTATCTTGCTATCAAACTACTCGTTACCGATAATTTCAGTGCTTGCAGAAAATACCTTGCTGAAAACCGCTTGTCATTTCCTTCTGCTCCTTGTTGGGTTCGACACTCTTATTTATCGAAAGGACTACGATCGATCCCCTATACTTGTGGGTCATCAGGGTGCACCAACTTACCCAACATGCTCAATTAACTCTGGCCGGACACACTTTTATCGGGTCATGCCCGGCCTCGGCTGATCGACACGCCGTAGTCCTACCTAGGCTCAACAGAGAGGTCAGCACGCCGGTCTACATGCTAAGCGCTCAGGGGTCTTGGGCCCATTGCCCTTTGCACTCCTGCGCATTGCGCGACTGGCCGAGGACCAGACCCACCCCCTTAATACAAGCACAGGTGGTTACCGTCCAACCGAACAATCAGCCCGCATCTCTGAACTGTGACATCTGGAGAGCTTTCGGGAGAATCGTACGACGCCGAGTGCCCATACTTATTACCGCGTGGTGGTTAGTGCGAAAAGGCCAGAGGCCTACTCAGATCACATATCCAAACCCGTTAGTGTGTTGGGAGCTCGTGGTGATGATCAGTGATCCTGTCGCCCCGTCTCGCGGACTTACGGCAAGGGTCAGGCCCATCCCTCTCTAGGGTAGTCAGCCTGCCCGGCCGTGCCGCGTAATTATCTCGCGGGTACCCTCACGGTCATCCCGACTTCAGTAACTCTCGCGGGTACCCCTTGGGGTCAACGCGACTTCAACAAGGGACTGAGGTAAAGACAGGGGTATTCGTGTGTCCATAACATCAAGGGGGAATCTGCGGAATCACTCACATTGGATTCCTACTCGATGTAACCGTCAAGGTGAACTTGGAGGAATCACCCTCGATGGGTTCACACTTGAGGTGTTGCACGACAGAGCCATCATCAGAGGCGGTGAAAGAGGAATCACCCTCGGTAACCCACAACTGACTAGCTACGCAACAGAGATATCATCAGGAGTGAGGTAGGAGGTATCACCCTCGGCACTCGATAGTAGCTCTGCAGAGTCGTACAACTAAGGGGGTGTGCGGTGCTGTGTCGGTCTCTGCCCATCGATCACGTTGATCGAAACATCCGGAAGCAAAGCATGGCAACACGGACAAGGGTGCGGGGCCACTGATGGATCACTAACCAACCTATACTAAGTATTTAGGATAGCAGGTAAGGTATCAACATCAGTTACAAAAATAGGCTATGCATCAGAATAGGAGCTTTCGAATAACAGTAGCAAAATCTAATGCAAGTATGGGAGAGAAAGAATGGGCGATATAGGAATGATCAAGGGGGTTTTGCTTGCCTGGAAGCTCTGCTGAAAGGGGCTGGACGTCAGGGGCGTAGTCGTACTCAGGAGCAGCGTCCGTCTCGGAGTCTACCGGAGAGAAGAGGGGGAAGAAACAATAAATATAAAGAAAAAAAATGTAGTACAATGCATGACATGGCAATATGGTGTGCTAGGGGTGATCTAACGCAGTGCTACACGTTACAGACGGAGCGGGAAAATATCTGGGAATATTTTCCTGGCTTTAGGCAATTATCGGACAGACGATCCGGAGAGGAAGGTTCCATGTTTGCAGTGTTGGAGGCATGTGGCAGGTATGTGGATGGCATATTCAGATTCGTCTTATTTTTTTTGATCATTTTTCATATATAAATTATTTTCATCCGAGTTACGGTTTATTTTATATGATTTTTCAAAGTTTTAAATAATTTTTGGAATTTCTGGAATTAATCTAAATTCGAAATTAAATGGGAAATTGCTAAGTGCACACAGAACAGTGTACACAGCAGAGGGCTGTGAGACTGACAGGTGGGGCCAGTTGACTAGGTCAACTGCCCAGTCAGCAGAGACTGACTGGTGGGCCCAACTGCTGACTCAGCAGCTGACTGGGCCGGCCCTATCCATTTAAACAGTGCCAGGGCCCCACATGTCATACACAGGGAGTTAAACAGTGTTTAAATTAACTAAAAAGGGGTTAATTAGCAGGTGGGCCCCATCTGTCAGTGACACAATTAATTAATAGATTGAGTTTATTTAGAAAAATAGTTAATTAGCGCGTGGGGCCCGCCTGTCAGTGACTGGAGGTGCACAGTCAGCACATTGACTCGGGTCAACGCGGTCAACGGGGTCCACGGGACCCACTAGCAGTGACCCGGGGGTGGGCCCGGTGCGGTGCCAGGTCAGCGGCGCCGGCGACTCACCGCCGGCAACCAAAAACGCGGCGGCGCGGCTCGGGACCTCGTCGGAAAACGCCCATAGGCGACCATTTGGCACGGGGTTATGCACGTTCGAACGGCGTGTCGAATGACAGTGGTGGCGTCGCCGGAGATGCACCGTAGCGACGACGACGACCACCGTGGCGGACGCCGTAGTTCGGTCGAGCTTGGGATCGACGATAGGGAGCACGAGGAGGCGCGCTCGTGTGCTTGGTGGGCTCCTGGAAGCACCAGGAGCACGACGCCGTGCCCAGACGGGAGCTGCGATGGTTGTGGCCGTGACGGCGAGGCGAGGCAACGGCGGCGAACTCGGGCACAACGGCAGCTACGGCTGCGGGCGACAGAGAGCGGCGCTAAGAGAGGGGAAAGGACCGCGAGCTCACCGTGGGGGCGCACGAAGGCCCGGTGAGTAACGGGAGCAGCAGAGGCGGCTGGAATCGACGACGAACGCCGGCGGGGCAGAGGAAGAAGACGAGGGCGAAGCGGGCGATGCGGTGGCTCCCGGCTCCAGCTGGTGGCACCAGAAGGCGTAGCGGACGTCGGCGGAGCTCTAGGGCATGATGACGAATCGAGAAGCGGCCAGTGGCCTCGGGATCGACGGCTACGTCAGAAGCGTCTCTAGATCGGGGAGGAGAGCGAGAGGGAGAGAGAGAGGGGTGGCTGGGGTCGATGACAAGGCTGAGGGGCTCAGTCTTATCCCCTCGGCGGCCCTGTAGCGTCGCCGTGTCGGCCAGCCGCCGGCGTCGCGCGCTCTGGCCACGAGCGCGACGACACGAAGGCGACGAGGACGACGACTGTGCGGGCGAGGTAGGCTTGGCCGACTGGGCCAGCTACTGTGCACTAAGGCCCAGTGCACAGTGGCCTTTTCCCTTTTTCTTTATTTCTTTCTCTGTTTTCTTTTATTCTTTTCAGTTTTGTATTTTCTCTTGATAGAAATTATTATTTTTAATGTGAAACTTGCCACATAAATACATTGCATTATTTGGCACTGCCACAAAAAGTTTGGGAGGCATTTGAATTTGTTTGAATTTTTCATAAATGGGAAAGCATTTAAAAATGCTGATTTGGCACTATTATAATTGCTATATCCCATTTAAGCAAATAGGTGATGTTGTTTTCCTTAACAAATAATTGTTATGGATTATTTGCTAAATGATGAACTATTTTGCAGCAACTTTTGTGCAACTTTAAATTTTAACTTGCAATTTGAATTGATTTCAGTGGTGGAATTTGAAATAAGATATGAATCCAAAGGTGATCAAGCATTGCCAACCAAAGTGATTAAGCATAATCATGAGGATCTCTGTAGCTCATTACATAGGGGGGTTACACCGTGACGTCATCAAGACGGCCTTGTATGAAGAATTGGCCTGTGCTGAGTTATTCTCCTCATCGAGATGAACAAGTTTGATGTTTGGCTCGTCTCCATCCGAGTTAGTATGCGACTTCTACGACCAAAACAAGGAGCAGGACAGGAGTATTGGACAGATCCGAGTCAAATCCTAATTGGACTAGAATTATGACTTTTAGGACATGAATTGATGTAACTTTCTTTTAAGGAAAGCCTAGTTAAGTCCTTTGCTTGTACGGGAAGTCCAACCGCCTCATATATATGATAGATGTGACGGCCGATTGAACAACACACAATCGAACAAATCAATCTACTACTTTTTTGTGTTCATCTACTTTTTATCTCTCCCCTTGTATCTTTCTTCTCGTCCTTCGTTCGTTGTTCATCTTGGAGGGCGGCGATCCACGAGGCCCTAGAGGCGATCAGGTCGACCTAGGGCAGCCCATAGCCGCCGCGCGTCTTGACGGGGTCCCTCCCGGGCGTGTGGTGTTTCGGGTCCTCAAAAGCACCCGCTGGACTGATTGCGTACAGCGCTTCCGGCAGGGTCTCCTTCGACATGAGTTGCGGTGCATCACCCCCGGAGTCGAGGGTACATGGTGACGTGTTTGTATGCGAACACCCTTTTTGGCGACTCCGCTGGGGACGAAGCTTTGAATAGTCTCTAGCCTATTCTTGCTACGAGGAGAGCGTCATCAAGCGGCTGCAATCTACGACGGTAACATGTATCATCAATCTCCTTATGTAGATGCAAATAGCCATTATGTTGGTGTCGCTTGATCTTCCAATGGACATGTCATGTCGGCTAGCCCTAACGAGCAAAGGCCGACTAGTTATTCTATTGGAGAAGCTTGGAATTTACATAATCGCGACATGCAACTTATGGATCCGAACTTTCGTGCATCGACAACACCATTCAATATGCCGGTGAACAACATGATGGGTTCGAGTGATCAATATAAGACACCTGATGTGCAGGAGGACGTCTCACAGTTTTATCCATCAGCAGCTGGCTCGCAATATGCGGGTTCATCCCCAAACATGCCGATGGATGGGAAAATCAGTCATGCTTCCATTAGCTATTTGGATGGTTATCCTCAGTCATCATATACTACACCTCATGAGATTAATTGTTCAACATCATATGCAACTAAAAATATTCATAACTCGGCTCACTTTCGTGGTTATGGCCGAGTGAATGGAGATCCTATAGGAGCGTATGTGCCTAATATTGCAGGAGGTGAGGTGGCTCTGGCTGCGTTAAAAAGTTTAGCCCAAAATAGGAAGATTAGCACTCTTTGCCTTGAGCAACATGAGAAGGGGTTGGTTCCTGATTATGATGCAATAAGAGCTAGGGTTTTACAAGAAGACGAAGTGTTGCCAATTGATCGAATTGGTGAGAGGAAATATTATTCTACAACAGTGCATATGTCTTCACCTATCAATGCAGCATATTATGTACCCCCTGTACAAAATTTCGGCAACAATTCATTGCCAAAAAAGTCTGAAAGTGCCGGGGGGCAATCCTATCCAAGTTGGACCGAGTTTAAAGAAAAATATACGGCCTGTATGAACAAGGTCAATCCAAAGCTTGCACAGAATAGCGCCGACAATTTTACTACACCAACTCTTGAGGAATTACCCGCAGAATATCGACAGGCTTATGAAGCACTCAAGAAGAAGCATGAAGAGGAAGATTTGCAAGAATATGTCAAGTTCCTTCCTCCGTGCAGCAACCATGTTGGCCCTTTTGTGATGTTAAGGCAAGATAAATAAGAAGCTTCGCAAGCAAATCAGCAAAAGAAGATTGGCTCGGCTAATACTGTTGATTCGGTTGAAGCCAATACAAATATGACTAAGTCGTCTACAGCCAAGTCAAATCGTTCGTTTAAAGCCAAAACAATGGTTGATTCGGTTGAAACCGGATCAAGCACTAAGACAGTTAAGGCCGAATGCTTAGTGACAATACCCAGTGCATCGAGCCAGTTAAGGCCGAGTGCATCGTTCCAGCCGAATGCATCGAGCCATCCGAGTGCACCGCCAGCTAATGCCGAGTGTGCCAAAGCAGAAGATGCAAGCTTCACCGAGCAAAGGAACGGTAAACGCAATAAATTGGCCGTGCTCGATTTTTTTGGATGTGAGGGAGCTTACATGCTGCCCTATGAGTTTTGTGCCAAAGAGATTGATGAGCATCAAGAGCAAAGTTATATGGCCGAACAAAGTTCAGTTAGTGATGAACATCAAGAACAATAGCATTCAGCTAACGAAGAGTGTCCGAGTGAAATCTTCTTGGCAAATCCAAATGACATGGCACAAGATCCAGAAGAGGAAGACGAGGCATTGGAGGATTATCCAGAAGTGGAGCAAAGTATTATTCCAGTTGTGCAACAATCGTGTCGTCCAAACGTCTTCACAAAGGTACACCTAGCAGGCAGTTTACTAAATTTCTGATTCGGTCAAAATCATATTGTTGATGCACCCGTTAGCAAGATTCTAATTAATTTTGAAAGACCAATCAAGATGTGTAATCTATTTCTTTGGAATAATCTTGTCACTAATCATGCTGGTCAACACATGGTACCATTCATAGAAGCTAATAGTGACAACTTATCGCAACCAAAGTTGTTCTTGTCATGCCAGTTAAACTTTATATTCATATGGACAGCTTTGTTTATTTCATGCCTGGCTAACATTTGGTCTCAGATGAGACATATATTCTGTAATTATTTTGGTTGCAAAAATATAAAGCGAGGTTCAAAGTTCTCCAAGATATCCGATTCAAGAGCATCAGAAAAGGAGGATGAAAATCGATGCATAGCCGAGTTGGATGATGTTAAGCTGATACCACTCGGTTGTATAGTTTCAAAGCCGGTATCATAGTATCGGTTAATGAACGGGCAGTGTACCTTTAGTTCGGGCATAGGTGATCACATTGTTGGTGCATCGCTGACTAATCCTATTATTATAATTGATCACGATGTCGAGCCGTCAAGACAAGAGCGAATGCAATATTCATTCGAGCGGAATGAAGACTGCAACGTGATTCATCAAACCGCACAATCGGCCAACACAGGACGATTGGAGTTTGTTGAGGCACGAGCATATGGCCAGTCAACTCAGATTGGTCTCGATGGCAATCAAGTGTTGACTCATCTACCTCAAGCCGACTCATCCAAAGACATACAGGTACACACGAATGATGACAAGATCGAGTCTTTGAGTAAGGATATTGTTAAAAATTGCATCAACAAAAATCTCGAAGATGGAAATTCCATCAAAGCTACAACGGAGACATCTAGCACTAGGGGGCAACAAGAAAATTCAAAGACCGATGCACCCACAACCAAAGAAAGCAAAGGCCATGGTAAGCATGGAGGTAAAAAGCCGAAAGTCACTTTCATGTAGTTATTGGAAAAATATCAGAAGATAAGTGAGGCGAAGAGTGCTTATCAGCTGAGTGAACCAAAATCATCAATGTCACCCCAAGGCATAAATCTAAAGACTGGGATTGGCGAAGGAAGAAGTTGAACAAGCCGACTCCATATCATCCTTTTGGGCCACCAATGCCGATGTCATACGTACCTCCCCATGCCGACTATTATTTATATCAATCATGGGATAGGTATAAATCAAGGGCACACCATCCATCATATTCTAAAACATCTCACCAAAATTATGCTGCTCCAAGAAGACCAACATTCAGTGAGCAATCATATGTTCAAGACCGTTTGAATAAAAAAGAATCGGTCCAGAGCTCAAGAAGGAAGAAAGAGGTGATCAAGCAAGTATATCGAGTCAAAGGAGATGGTCGTATGTGTGCTAGTTCAGATTTGGTTTCAAATGAAAAAGAGCCAATTACGATGTTGACATTGGCTACTAAAGGCAATGAGATCAAGCAATCAATTGTTGAGAGTCAAAATGCCAAATCTGACGAAAAGAAGTTGAGAGTGCACAATGCCAAAAAAGAGTTGCCATTGGTCGAAACAGAATCACAGCTGAGGTGCCCACTCGGCTTATCGTATTGGCAAAAGAAGGAATTACAAAAGTTTAGTGCACAAGAATTGAGAAAGAAGAACATGGCATGGGTTCCCAAGAGGAGCAGTCAAAATAAAAATGATGTCGAGCCTTTTATTGCAACAAGTTTTACAAAAGTAAAGAAAGGGAAGGATGGAAGCGACGAACAATTAAGCCGAAGGTTTGAATCACAACATCAAAATCTTCAGTTAGCACATCATCCATATTCTTCAACCATGCCATTGATGCCTTTGCCATGGAATTCATCCCCAGGTATGATCAATTACCCTCCATGGATTTATTTTGATCCGTGGATGCAATATAATTTCTTATATCATGAAAGGGTATTACCAAATCACTATACATTTGATTAGCTACAAGTTTGTTGCTGATCCAAAGGGCCAAAATATTTGATTTGTCATTTCATTTGTTTATTTTGGCTATACGTGCTTTGGTGGATGAATTTTACATGGACCTTATGATAATGGCTGATATTTATCTATCGTCCTAAGAATATGTTAATGCATGGCCGGTGTAGTATTCTAACATCGTCCTTAGTTTGATTGGGGAGCAAGACAAGGTACATGCTCATGAAAATTGATACGTATACCTATATTATGCTTGCATGGAGTTGAGACATTATGACCGATGCCAATCAAAATATGTTGCGACCAATTTATAGCAAAATTGGTGAGTGGGCTTATGCTTTGATTGAATATGATTTGGTCTACAAATCTTTCAAATTTATGAGAGGCCAAGTCATTGTTGGTTTTATTATTGAGCATCAGATTTATGACATGCATAATATTGATATTGGCCTTGTCTCTCTAGTACTATGGAGATTATGTTTTGATGGTTGAATTCATAACAATGGCCAAGGTATTGGTGTTGTTTATATATCTCCTGATGGTACTATTTTGTGATGCCTCATGCCGCTTAAAATATATATTTTTGCACAATAATCAAAGCCGAATATGAAAATGTTATTCGGATTGGAGCTTTTGGTTGCCATAGGTACTACACATATTGAGGCTTTCGGTGATTCGTTATGAGTAGTGCAACAAATATCCAAGGGTTATCAATGTTTGACGATTCACTTATAGTTTATCTTGAGGTATGTCTAGATGAAAAAATTACCTTGGGTTGCTTTAATATTGCTTATCTAGACATGACAATTGGAGAGCAAATGAGTTAGCACAGCAAGCATCCGGCTACCATGTTGATCATGGTGTATTGCATATCTATTAATAACTGATGCTTGGTCTCACTGACATAGGTAAGGCCGAACCAAAGCCCACCGCTTCGGCTACTAATGAAATTTTTATGCAGGCGAGAGCAAGGATTAAAAAAAGTTCATTTTTGATTATCTGCAAAATCCTAGCGAAAGGGTGAACAATATGGTTCAGAGGACGGCTTTGGGATACATATCTATGAAACATTATCACCGGATTGTTAATGTTGAGAAGGTTTCACCCAAGTTTGCATTAAGGGTTCAAACAAGTAATGGCCGATATATACTTATCGTCCTAAGCACATGCAAAATGGCCGATGGAGTGTTGACATCGTGCTTAGAACAAACTCGGTACAAGTTATTTTTCGGCATGCAAGCTTTGCCGAAAAACTGGGGGGCAAGTGTTGACACTCGAAAATGGCATGATCAAAAAGAGTGGCTTGAAGCTGTAGCAAGATGAAGTCAAATTTTTGATTGGAAGTCACCATTGGATGGCTCTCTTCGAGAAGATCAAGATGGATACAAAGATAGTCCAAAACGGAGCTCGGATGCAAAAAGTATGAAAATTTCAGAGATATCCGTGTTGGAAAGCTTGCCGGTGTGGAAAGCTTGCCGGCATGAAAGCTTGCCGGCCGAGTGAAAAGCTTGCCGGCCAAGTGAAAAGCTTGTCGGCGTGCTTGCCGGGTGAGTGAAAAACTTGCCGGCCAAGTGAAAAGCTTGCCGGCGTGAAAAGCTTGCCGGCGTGGAAAACTTGCCGGCATGAAAGCTTGCCGGCCGAGTGAAAATCTTGCCGGCCAAGTGAAAATCTTGCCAGCGTGGAAAGCTTGCCCGTGTGAGATGCTTGCCGGCGTGAAAGCTTGCTGGCGTGAAAACCTTGCCGGCGACCAGAAGCTGAAGATGGGCTGAAAAGATTATTTAGATGGCTTCGGATGAAAAAGTGTTCTACACGGAAGTTGTGCGTATCGTCAAAATGGTCTTTGCCTTTGGAGTCATCGCGATCCGAGGTAGTGTGTGACCTACAGAATCATGGCAAGGCACGAATAGCCTAGTTTACCACCTGCCGAATCTAACCCACAGTTAAAGATGAGCCCGTGAAGTCATCAAGACGGCCTTGTATGAAGAATTGGCCCGTGCTAAGTTATTCTCCTCGTCGAGACGAACAAGTTTGATGTTTGGCTCGTCTCCATCTGAGTTAGTATGCGACTTCCACAACCAAAACAAGGAGCAGGACAGGAGTATTGGACAGATCCAAGTCAAATCCTAATTGGACTAGAATTAGGACTTTTAGGACGTGAATTGCTGTAATTTTATTTTAAGGAAAGCCAGCCGCCTCATATATATAATAGAGGTGACGGCCAGCCGCCTCATATATATGATAGAGGTGACGGCCGATTGAACAACACACAATCGAGCAAATCAATCTACTACTTTTTCGTGTTCATCTACTTTTTATCTCTCCCCTTGCATCTTTCTTCTCGTCCTTCGTTCGTTCTTCATCTTGGAGGGTGGCGATCCACAAGGCCCTAGGGGTGATCAGGTCGACCTAGGGTAGCCCATAGCCGCCGCGCGTCCTGACGGGGTCCCTCCCGGGCGTGTGGGGTTTCGGGTCCTCAAAAGCACCCGCCGGACTACTTGCGTACCGCGCTTCCGGCAGGGTCTCCTTCGACGTGAGCTGCGGTGCATCACCCCCGGCGTCGAGGGTACACGGTGACGCGTTCGTGTGCGAATAGGTGCTTGACTACTCTGGACAGCACAACGTGACGATGTTCCGTGTCAGATGGGCTAAGGGCGTCGAAAGAGAGAACCGTTATTTCACAACCATGTCTATACCCGATGCCAAGGGCGCTACTGTGAACGTCACCGCGAAAAATGAGCCATGGATACATGCTATGCACATGACCCAATGCTTCTTCAAACCGACCCGATCAATCCCAGTCTTGTTGTCATGAGGAGAGGCAAAAGGAGCATCGTCGGAATGGATGGAGTCGCCAACGAGGAAAACTACGAGCAGTACGGCGACCCAATGAGGGAAGATGACAATGACGATGAAACATACGTTAAAAGAAGAAGCAAGACTACATTACCTAAGAAAGATCATACTCCGTGGAAAAGAAAAAGTCACGACGAGGGGCTAAATTATTCAGCTGCGAACAAAAAAGGAAAGAAGATCACTTTGAAAAATCGTCGACGCTGAGAAACTATCATTTATATACGTATCTATTTTGTATACGCACTTAACCGTTATTGGTCAAATGATGTAATATATATTATGCACTAATATCGCAATACATTGTTTCAACGATAAACATCCCTAACCCGCGCTACAACTTAAAACAGAAAAAGGAAAAGAAAATTTTAGAAAAAGAAAAGAAAAAGAAAATTGTACTGTGTTAAAAACAGAATAAAAAGAAAAGTACATTTCAGAAAAAGAAAAAACAATAAAAAGAAAACGTTATTTGTAGCACGGGGTGCCATGGCCTGCTCTACAACTAAAACCTGGCCCGCGCTACAGCTATGTGTACATTATAGAATTGAAAAAATAATAAAAAGAAAAGAAAAAAAAGGAAAACTTAGTAGTAGCGCGGGGTCTGCTGACCCGCGCTACTGCTAACTTAGCTGTAGCGTCGGTCAGGAGACCCTGCGCTACTACTAAGTTTCACTTAGTACCACGCGGGCCTCCCTCCTTCTCCTTCCTCCCCCATTCCCATCTCGATCTGCGCCACGCTCCCTCTCCTCCGATTGACACCGCGCTACCTCTCCTCCGATCGACACCGCGCTCTCCCTCAACGCCACGCTCACCCTCGCTGCCGGTAAGGCTTCTCCTCTCTATCTTCTTCCTCTCTCTGTCTTTGTGTCTCCCACCATCACCAGCTTTCCCCTTCCTTCCTTCCAGATCGATTCAAAAGATTCACCGCCCCCCTTCCCTCCATCCTCGGTATCCCTGGCGACCACGCGATCCAGATCGCTGCCCGCCGCACCCCTGCATCGCCCCGAAGCCCACCGTGTGATACGTCCATTTTGCATCATGATTTCCTACTGTTATTTATAATGTTTTGGATCAATATTTCATTCTTTGATGAAATTCTTATAACTTTTCTCTCTTATTATGCAAGATTTATATGAAGAGGGAAATTGCCGGCAGCTAGAATTCTGGGCCTGAAAAAGCTACAGCAGAGATATCTATTCTTCGGAGCTCCAAATGACCTAAAAATTTACAGAGAATTATTTTGGAATTAATAAAAAATACTGGAACAAGAATCACCAGGAGGGGCCCCACCAGTGAGCCACAAGCTCAGGTGGTACCCTCCCTGGGGCGCACCATGTGAGCTTGTGGGCCCACCAGCAGGCCTCCATGGCCCATCTTCTCCTATATAATGTCATTTACCCTAGAAAAAATCAGAAGAAGACTTTCGGGATGAAGCACCGCCGTCTCGAGGCGGGACCTGGGCAGGAGCACTTTTGCTCTCCAGCGGAGCGATTCCTCCAGGGACACTTCCCTCTGGGAGGGGGAAATCAAGGCCATTGACTTCACCAACGATCCTTCCATCATGGGAGGACCAATCTTCATCAACATCTTCACCAGCACCATCACCTCTCAAACCCTAGTTCATCTCCTGTATTCAATCATTGTCTCAAAACCTCAGATTGGTACCTGTGGGTTGCTAGTAGTGTTGATTACATCTTGTAGTTGATGCTAGTTGGTTTATTTGGTGGAAGATTAAATGTTCAGATCCTTGACCATATACAAAACCTCTCTGATCTTGAACATTAATGTGATTTGTGAGTAGTTACTTTTGTTCTTGAGGACATGGGAGAAGTCTTGTTATAAGTAATCATGTGAAGTTCACATTCGTTCAATATTTTGATGATGTGTATGTTGTTATTCCTCTAGTGGTGTCATGTGAACATCGACTACATGACACTTCACCATATTTGGGCCCAGGGGAAGGCATTGGGGAATAATTAGTAAATGATGGGTTGCAAGAGTGACAGAAGCTTAGACCCTAGTTTATGCGTTATTCCGTAAGGGGCTGATTTGGATCCATATGTTTCATGCTATGGTTAGATTTATCTTAATTCTTCTTTCGTAGTTGCGGATGCTTGCGAGAGGGGGTAATCATAAGTGGGTTGCTTGTTCAAGTAAAAACAGCACCCTAGCACTGGTCCACCCATATATCAAATTATCAAAGTAATGACCGCGAATCAACTAAACACAATGAACGTGACTATACGAGAATTCCCATGTGTCCTCGAGAGCACTTTTCTTTATATAAGAGAAACTTCCAGCTTGTCCTTTGCTACAAAAAGGATTGGGCCACCTTGCTGCACCTTTGTTACTCTTGTTACTTGTTACTTGTTACGAATTATCTTTTTATCAAACTATCTGTTCCACTACTTTCAGCACTAGCAGAGAATACCTTGCTGAAAACCACTTGTCATTTCCTTCTGCTCCTCGTTGGGTTCGACACTCTTACTTATCGGAAGGACTATGATTGATGGCCCATACTTGTGGGTCATCACCGTGCATCTGTGCAAGCCCGTCTTCACCACCATCGACAAGCTGCTGCCGCAGACGCACGACCACACCCTCACCATGCGC
Organism: Elymus sibiricus; assembly: GCA_039707655.1. Taxonomy (NCBI): domain Eukaryota; kingdom Viridiplantae; phylum Streptophyta; class Magnoliopsida; order Poales; family Poaceae; genus Elymus; species Elymus sibiricus. The sequence continues at coordinate 113,765,080 of CM077670.1, forward strand.
GTCCTCTCTGCCTGCACCATCCTCAACAAGCCTGCCGGCCGCACCCGCATCGCCGAGGTATGCCCCGCTGCCCTTCCCTCCCCTCCTCATGAACCCTAGGTGCCAATTTAGTGCATGTTCGGGACTGAGTTCACTCATCTTTTAACAAAAATGATGTGAGACAGCGAGTCTGAACTTAAAAGACACGCAAACATGGTATGACTACTAAACAAAATATATAACCTACAATCTAATGTCAGTCACAAAGAACACATATATTGGTATTGTTATTGGATCTAATTACAAAACCCATCAATAGTCATATAAATTCATTAGCAAGAGATGGCATTTCAGATATCATACAACTTAAAAGGCAAAAAAGGAATGGCACATAAATGATCAGGTACCCAAGTTCTAGCCTGCCCAAGTGCCCAATTGCTATCTGTCTACATTTTTAATTTATATCTTGTGAGAGCTAGCCTGCCCAAGTGCTATCATGCATTTTGTTATTTGCAGGGAAACTCCGAGTGGCCTATGTTTTGCTGGAATGTTGATTCATTTCCGTTCCGGCAAATTCCGGGCGCCCGATTTGTCCTATTTTTAGCAAAGCTCATGCCAAAAATTTCCGTGGATTACGACATGACTTTTGCTAAGAAGTAGGACATATCGATTGCCCTACCCTAGGAGTAACTAGGAGTAGTTCTAGTATGAATAGGAGTACCCATACTAGGAAAACACTAACAGAAAGAAAACGCTGCCACGGCAGCGAAAACCGATGATCTATGATTAAACTATGATGTTAACAGAAAGAAAACATTGCCACAGCAGCGAAAACTGATGATCTATGAAAACGCTAATAGAAAGAAAACGTTGCCACGGCAACGAAAGCTGATGATCTATGAAAACGCTAACAGAAAGAAAACGCTGCCATGGCAGCGAAAACTGATGATCTATGATTAAACTAGGAAAACTTGCTGAACTCTTGATCCATTTGTTCCTGGTAGTCATATAGTGCTTTTTTTAGTCCATTTGTTTTGTGTGCATTTTGTTAGACTTGTTGTGGTACTTTGGATTTGTGTCCATTGGTCTTTTTGACCTTTCTCTAATATCCTAGTTTGTGATTTGATCAAACTATCTGTTACCACTACTTTCAGCACTTGCAGAGAATACCTTGCTGAAAACAACTTGTCATTTCCTTCTGCTCCTCGTTGGGTTCGACACTCTTACTTATCGAAAGGACTACGATTCATCCCCTATACTTGTGGGTCATCAAGACATTTTCTACCGCCATTGCCGGGGAGTGAAGCGCCTTTGGTAAGTGGAGTTTGGTAAGGAAACATTTTTATTACGTGCTGAAATTTACTGTTACTTGTCGCTATGGAAAGTAATCCTTTGAGGGGCTTGTTCGGGGTATCTTCACCTCGATCGAAAGTGGTAAGAGCCGCTCCTCAACCTGCTGGAGCTACTGAAAATATTTACTATGAAATTCCCTCGGGTATGTTGGAAAAACTGCTGGCTAATCCCTATGCAGGAGATGGAACAATGCATCCTGATAAGCACCTAATTTATATAGATGAAATTTGTGGATTGTTTAAGCTTGCAGGTTTATCCGAGGATGGAGTTAAGAAGAAAGTATTCCCTTTATCTTTGGGGGGAAAGGCATTGATATGTTATAGGCTATTGGATGACACCAAAACATGGAACTGGAACCGGTTGAAGCTGGAATTCCATCAAAAATTCTATCATATGCATTTGGTTCATCATGATCAGAATATATATAATTTTTGGCCTCATGAAAGAGAAAGTATCGCTCAAGCTTGGGGGAGGCTTAAATATATGATGCACACATGGCCCAATCATGAGCTCTCAAGAGAAATAATTATACAAAACTTTTATGCTCGGCTTTCTCATAATGATTGATCAATGCTTGATACTTCTTCTGCTGGTTCCTTCATGAATAGAACTATTGAATTCAAATGGGATCTTCTTGAAAGAATTAAACGTAACTCTGAAGATTGGGAAATCGACAAAGATAATGAGTCAGGTATAAATCTTGAGTTTGATTGTGTTAAATCTTTTACAGAAACTGATGCTTTTCATAAGTTTATCGCAAAATATGGACTTGACTCTGAGATAGTAGCTAATTTCTGCTAATCCTTGCTCATGTTGATCTCCCTAAGGAGAAATGGTTTAAATTTCATCCACCAATTGAAGAAATTTGTGATGAACCTGTTATAGCTAAAACTGAAACAATTACTTATAATGTTAATCTAGTTGTACCCACCGCCTATATTGAGAAACCTCATTTCCCTGTTAGGATAAAGGAACATGCTAAAGCTGCAACTGTGGTTCATAAGAGTAATGCTAAAACACCTAAACCCTCTGAACAAATTAAAGTGGAACCTAAAATTGCAATGGTTAAAGATCTCTAGGTTGATAACATTGATGGTCATGTCATTTATTTCTTTGAGGAAGCAACTAGGATTGCTAAACAAGTTAATGCAAAACAAGATCAAATAGATAAGAGCAAACATATAGTTGGCAAGCCAGCTGTTTTAGTTAAGATTGGAGATCATTGCTACCATGGTTTATGTGATATGGGTGCTTGCGTAAGTGCCATTCCGTTTACTTTATATCAGGAAGTTATGCATGATATTGCACCTGCTGAGATAGAAGATATTGATGTTACTATTAAGCTTGCAAACAGAGATACTATTTCACCGCTTGGGATTGTTAGAGATGTCCAAGTCTTGTGTGGTAAGATCAAATACCCTACTAATTTTTTAGTTCTTGGATCACCACAAGATGATTTCTGTCCTATTATATTTGGTAGACCTTTCTTGAATATTGTTAATGCTGAAATTGATTGTGCTAAAGAGAAGGTCAGTGTTTAATTTGGTGATGTATCTCATGAATTTAATTTTTCCAAGTTTAGTAGACAACCTCATGATAACAAATTACCTATTAAAGATGAAATTATTTGTCTTACTTCTATTGTTGTGCCCCCTACTGATCTGTTGGAACAATATTTGCTAGATCATGAAAATGATATGCATATGAATGAAAGAAATGAAATAGATGAGATATTCTTTAGGCAAGCTCCTATTCTTAAACATAATTTGCCTATTGAAACCTTGGGAGATCATCTCCCACCTAAGACTGATCCTGTGTTTGAATTAAAGAAATTTCCTGATACATTGAAATATGCTTATCTTGATGAAAAGAAGATATATCCTGCTATTATCAATGCTAACCTTTCAGTACACGACGAAAAGAGATCACTTAAAAATTTAAGGAAGCATCATGCTGCAATTGGATATATGCTTGATGATCTTAAGGGCATTAGTCCCACCTTATGTCAACACAAGATTAATATGGAGCCTGACGCTAAGCCGGTTGTTGATCATCAATGTTGTTTGAATCCCAAAATGAAGGATGTGGTAAGAACTGAAATATTAAAGCTTCTAGAGGCAGGTATAATTTATCCTATAGCTGATAGTAGATGGGTAAGTCCTGTTCATTGTGTTCATAAGAAAGGAGGCATTACTGTTGTCCCTAATGATAAAATGAACTTATCCCACAAAGAGTTGTAACCAGCTATAGGATGGTAATTGACTTTAGAAAGCTAAATAAAGCTACTAGAAAGGAGCATTACTCATTGCCTTTTATTGATCAAATGTTAGAAAGATTGTCTAAGCATGCACACTTTTCTTTTTAGATGGTTATTCTGGTTTTTCTCAAATACCTGTATCACAAGAAGATCAAGAGAAAACTACTTTTGCTTGCCCTTTTGAAACTTATGCTTATAGACGTATGCCTTTTTATGTAATGCACCTGCAACTTTTCAAAGATGTATGACGGCTATATTCTCTGATTTTTGTGAAAAGATTGTTGTGGTATTCATGGATGATTTTTCCATTTACAGAACTTCTTTTGATGATTGCTTGTGCAATCTTGACTGAGTTTTGCAGAGATGTGATGAAACCAATCTCGTCTTGAACTGGGAGAAGTGCCACTATATGGTGAATGAAGGTATAGTCCTTGGGCATAAAATTTCTGAAAGAGGTATTGAGTTAGACAAATCTAAAGTTGTTGCAATTGAGAAAATGCCATGCCCTAAAGATATCAGAGGTATAAGAAGTTTCCTTGGTCATGCTGGTTTTTATAGGAGATTCAATAAAGACTTTTCTAAAATTTCTAGACCTCTCACTAATCTCCTACAAAAGGATGTTCTATTTGTTTTTTATGATGATTGTGTAGAAGCTTTTGAAATACTTAAGAAAGCTTTAATTTCTGCACCTATTGTTCAACCACCTAATTGGAACCTACCCTTTGAAATTATGTGTGATGCTAGTGATTATGCTATTGGTGCTGTTTTAGGTCAAAGGGTTGATAAGAAATTAAATGTTACTCATTATGCTAGTAAGACCTTGGATAGTGCTCAAAGGAATTATGCTACTACTAAGAAAGAATTTCTAGCAGCTGTGTTTGCATGTGATAAATTCAGACCTTATATTGTTGACTCTAAAGTTACTATTCACACTGATCATGCTGCTATTAAATATCTTATGGAAAAGAAAGATGCTAAACCTAGACTGATCAGGTGGGTCCTTTTGCTACAAGAATTTGACTTGCACATTGTTGATAGAAAAGGAGCTGAAAACCCTGTAGTAGATAATTTGTCTAGAATGGAGAATGTTCTTGATGACCCACTGCCTATTGATGATAGTTTTCCTCATGAACAATTAGTTGTTATAAATGCTTCTACTTCACGCAATAACCCTTGGTATGCAGATTATGCTAATTTCATTGTTGCCAAAGATATACCACCGAGTTACACATATCAAAAAAAGAAAAAGTTCGTCTTTGATTTAAGACATTACTTTTGGGATGACCCACATTTATATAAAGGAGTAGATGGTGGTATTAGGCGTTGTGTGCTTGAGCATGAATAGGAACAAGTCCTTCGAAAGTGTCATTCTGCGGCTTATGGAGGACACCACGCTAGAGATAGAACTGCGCATAAGGTACTTGTAACACCCCCAGTATCATACTACAGTGATCTCCCCCTAATGGTGGTCATGTCATCATGATCACTAAGCCAATCTGCCACTTGTCCAAAATCAAAGCCAAATTCAAATTTGAATTGCATGTCAAATATTTACTTTTTCTGTCATGCAATCAAAATAGTTAATCCTATGGCAAAAATTCCCTAAGTATTTGTCATGTTGAAACCAACTTCTTTTGAATTCCAAATTGCCCCTGGGAATTTATTTAGTGGTCCAGCAACATTTAATTTGGCCTTTCCAATTTCAAAAAAATACCTAACCTTATCCTTTTAGCCCTAAACTTTTTGTGTAGCACCACAGTAATGTGCATGATTTATAAGCACAGTTTCACTTTTAGCAAAAATCGGTTGATAGCTCAACCAAATACAACAGGAGCTATTTCCTTTATTCAGAAAAGAAAAGGAGAAAAACCTCCTGTGCACCACGGCCCAAGTGCTACAGTAGCTGAGGCCCAGCCCGCCAGCATCTTCTCCTACCTGCTCCTCTGCGTGTCGTTGCAAGACTCGCCGGAGCGCGCCGCTCTGTCCACCGGCCGCCACGGCGCTGGAGTAGGTGGCCGGAGGGGATAAGGCCACCTCGACGCCCCCTTGCTCCCCCTCTGGACCCCCTAGCTCCCCTTCTTCCCTTTCCGTCGCTCTCTCTCTCTCTCTCGCAGCACACCCGCCCAAAACCATCGTCGCTGCCGCTCGCCATTGTCGCGGCCACTGACCTCCCTGGCGCTCGGGAAGACGTCCCGGAGCTGCGCCGTGGCCGACTCCTTCTCGCTGGACCACCGGGTCGTCTCGGGGAGCTCCGCATCTTCCCCGAGATCGGCTTCCTCTTCTTCTGCCGCCGTGCTCTTCGTCGTCGATTACCACCACTGCACGCCTCCACGAGCTTCTCCCCGGCCTCACTGTGAGCTCCCGTTACTTTCTCCTCTTACTCCCGCATAAATCAATCATCGCAGCTCCCTCCCCACCATACACCGAGCTCGCCACCGCCATCCCTGGCGCCACCGTGCCTAGTGCACCTGTGGCTCACGTCTGGTCATGCGGTCGTGCTCCTGGAGCTTCCAGGATGCCGTAGAGCCCTTCTCCTCGCGTTTCCGGGCCCCGCAGCCCTCGCGCCCTTCGCAACCGCAGCTCCGGCCACCGCTCATGTCATCGACGTCGACGAACCAGGCCACCCCGGCTTCCCCTACTACCTCCCATGGATGCGTGCGAGCTTGAGCTCTCGAACGCGCCATCCCGTGGCTTGAACCGTCGCCGGACGGCGAAACCCGAGGCCATCCGCTGTTGGCTAGGTCGTCGCCGGCGTAACTCCGGCTGGCTGACGTGTCCGGTCTGGTTAGGCACTAATGACACCAAATTAACTTAGCCCAGTGAGACCGACAGCCGGGCCTCACCGTTAAATAAATTCGGCTTAACTTTCTGGTTAGGATTTGTTTAATTGCCATGGCCCACGCGTCAGCTTTGACTATGTTGATGTGGCGTTGACTGGGCCCAGTCGTCAGTGACTGCGGCCAGATGACATGTGGGCCCCCTTTGACTTCGTTGACCAGTCAACTGGTCAACAGTTGACTAGGCTGACTAGACGTTGACTGGGCCCAACTGGCCCCACTGCCAGCCCCTCTGGTGCACTCTGGGTGCAGTGCACCGGGTGCACCTAGCTTTTTCTGTGCATTTTTGAATTAAAATAATTCCAGTATTTTTCAGAAAATGCTAAAAACTTCAGAAATTCATAGAAAATAATCCGTAGCTCGGATGGAAAAGTTTTCTACATGAAAGTTGATCAGAAAAACGAGACGGGTCCGAATATGCCCTCCATGTAGCGCCAGAGGCCTACAACACTGCAAACATGGAACCTTCCCCTCCGGTTCAGTATACCGATAACTGCCTAAGAGCCGGGAAAATATCCCATCTTCGTCTACAACGTGTAGCCTTGCATTAGGTCACCACCAGCACTGCATTTTGCCATGCCATGCATTGTGTTGCATTTGTTTGCTTTTATTTATTGTTTCTTCCCCCTCTTCTTATCCAGTAGACCCCGAGACCGACGCAGCTCCGGGGTCCGACTACACCGTTAACGACCCCTCCTTTGCCGCAGAGCATCCAGGCAAGCAAAACCCCCTTGAACATGCCTATATCACCTATTCTTTCTCCCTTATGCTTGCATTAGAATTGCTACAACTGCTGTCCCGGTATTACCTATTCTGATGCATAGCCTGTTTTTGTAAACCACTATTGATACCTTACCTGCTATCCTAAATGCTTAGCATAGGTTGGTTAGTGAACCATCTGTGGCCCCTCATACTTGTCCTAGTTGCCCCGCTTTGCTACCGGTGCCCCCATCAAAGTGATCGATGGGCTGAGACCAGCACATCACCGCGCACCCCCTAAGTTGTACGACTCTGCAGAGCTAACATTGAGTGCCGAGGGTGATACCTCATTCATCACTTCTGATGATGTCTCTGTAGCCTAGCTAGTCAAATGTGGGTTATCGAGGGTGATTCCTCTTTCACCACCTCCGATGAAGCTACTGTCGTGCAACCCCTCAAGTGTGAATACATCAAGGGTGATTCCTCCGGATTCACCTTGACGTATACATCGAGTGGGAATCCCTCGAGGGTGATTCCTCGGTATAACATCCCCATGTATTAAGCTACAATGATCACCCTTTTGATGATGCCAAGTCACCATGATTAGCAAGTCTTGATCACATTTGAATCATATCTCATTTCAAATTCCAGTACAAATTGAAATTCAAGTTTAAAGTAAAAAATAAAAGTTGTTCAAATTTGAAAACTAAAATGTTCATAATTTTGAAAATATTCCATAGTAAATAATGTTCAGGAAAATAACATCACCTAAATAACCTAGATGACTCTAACATCATGAAACAATACCCAAAACAGCATAATTAAATCCATTTTCATCTTTGAAAAATACAAATGAATTCGTATCACTCCCAAACTTTTTATGGCAGTGGCAAATAATGCAACATATTTAAATGGCCAAGTTCCACATTTTTGCAAAATGAAATGGAGGCTCTAATAAATGCAATTGCTCTCTGTTTAAAAGAATCAGAAAAAGGAAAATGGGAAAAGGCCCTAAACTACTGTGCCCGTGGGCTTGAGTGACTACAGGGCAGCCCAGCCCACTCCCCTCGCTCGTCCCTAACCTCCTGACACCCGCCCCCCTCGCTGTCGATCACCGCACGCCCGCGCGCACTGCCCCCCCCCTCGCCCTGCTCAACACTGCGCCAATGCCGTCGCCGTGGAGGGATAAGAGCAGCGCTCTGCCTCCCCTGGCCCACTCCCGGCCTCACTCTCTCCCTCTCTCCCTCTATGCTACTCCTCCTTGAACGCAGCCATGGCGCCGCCACCGTAGAACACGCGAACACCGGCGTCCATTCGTCACCGTGAGCTGCCAGGAGCTCCGGGGACCTTGACTCCTTCCTCCTGGTGCTCTACCTCGTCTCGAGGAGCAGCACAGCCACGGCATCGACCCGATCCCCTTCGCCGGTCAACTCCACTTCACCACCATGATCCACCTCACCTCTGCGCCCATAAGCTAACGCCGGCCTCCGTGAGCCTCTTCGGTGAGCTCCGCTTCCCCTCCTACCTACTGCTGCTCGTTTGCGCGCCCGTGTGGAGCCATTGCTGTTCCGATGCACTGGCCGCCGCCGTAGCCATGGACGCTGTGCTCTCTATGCAGCTCTGCTCGAACTAGTGGCGCTGACGCGCTCCTGGTGAGCCGCTGACTCCTCCTAGCTAGCTAGCTCGAGCTCTAGCGCAGCACGGCATTGTTTTCGCAAGATCCCGAGTTCTGGCACCCCTCATGGAGGACGCCATCGACGCTGTAGCCCTCCCCGCGGCGAACCGCAACCACCATCGTGCGCGGGATGGTGTGGGCGTTCGAATGAACCACTTCACGCTTCAAACCGTGGCCGGACGGCCGTTTCCGCGTTGCGCCACTGTGCGGGATGGTCGCCGGCGTCACTACGCCGTTGAGCTGACATGGCCGCGTGTTTAAACGCTAACCCGCGACCCTGTGTGACCGACAGGTGGGGCCCCGCGCTTAATTAACCTCGGATTAGATTAAGTGTTAATTAAACAGGCTTAATAAGACACTGACATGGGGTCCCACCTCCTAACTAATGTCCAATTAATTAATCCAAACCGGATTAACCCCCTCTGTCACTGACAGGTGGGACCTACTACTATTCCAGTGGATAAGCCCTGCTGAGTCAGCTGCTGACTCAGCAGGCCGGCCCCACATGTCAGCCTCTATGGGCTGGCCGTTGACTGGACCGTTGACCCAGTCAACCTGGCCCACTGGTCAGCCTCTCTGGTACACTTCTGTGTACACAGAGCTGGGTGCATTTAGCATTTTTATTTTTATTTAATTCGAATTAAAATAATTTCAGAAATTCAGTAAAACTTTGAAAAATCATATAAAATAAACCGTAACTCGGATGAAAATAATTTATATATGAAAAACGATCAGAAAAATATGAAGAATCCGAATATGCCACCCACATACCTGCCACACCCCTCTAACCTACTAAACATGGAACCGTCCCCTCCGGCTTAATGTACCGATAATCATCTGGAGCTGGGAGAACACTCCCGGATAATTTCCCACTCCAACTAACTTGCGTAGTGCTGCATTAGAACACCACCAACACTGCATGTTGACATGTCATGCATCCCTGTTGCATTGTTTACCGTGTATTTATTGTTTCTTCCCCCTCCTTCTCTCCCGATGGACCCCGAGACTGCCGACGACACTGCAGAGTACGACTACGTCGTCGACGACCAGACCTCTTCAGCTGAGCTTCCAGGCAAGCAAAACCCCCTTGATCATCCAGATATCACCTACTCTTTCTCTCTACTGCTTGCATTAGAATTGCTTCTGTTGGTATTCCGATAGCTCCCATTCTGATGCATAGCCTGTTTCGTCGCCTACTGTTGAAACCTACCTATTGTCCTATGATTCTTAGATAACTATGCTATTGTTCCATCTGTGGCCCTTCGCCTTGTCCGATGCCATGCTTGGTATCGGGCCGTGATCACTCTGGGTGATGATCACGGAAATGTTTACATATTGCAATACTTTATACTGTGTAAGTCGGGCCGGCTCCAAGAGTGCCCACGAGAGAATAATATTAAAGACGGGTCGGCTCCAAGAGCACCCGCGAGCCGTGTGTTACCAAGTCAGAGCGACAGGGATCATGTTCGTCTTTGTGAGTTACTAAACACGCCTAACGGATTTGGGTATTTGATCTGAATTGGCCGCTGGCCATATACGCACTATCACCACGTGGGATAATGGTTATGGGACCCTCTACGTCATATGTATCAGCCGAAAGCTCTTCAGATGTGACAACTCAGAGATGCGGGCTGATTATTGGGGTGCGCTGGTTACGTCACTTGTGTATACAGTGTCGCGCCTGGGCCCCGACCACCCTCGCAACGTGCAGGAGTGCAAAGGACGATGGCCCAAGACCCCTTCGCACTTAGGATTTAGACCGGCGTGTTGACCTCTCTGCTGAGCCTAGGTAGGGCTGCGTCATGTCGATTACCCGAGGCCGGGCATTACCCAGCAAGTGTGTCCGGCCAGATGTGATCGAGCGTGTTGGGTAACAGTAGTGCACCCCTCCAGGGAAGTTATCTATTCGAATAGCCGTGTCCACGGTAACATGACGCTCAGAGTTGTATCCCGATCTGCTACAACTACAAATGGATACTATTACACTGTTAAACTGATACTACCGTTCTCGGGATCACTTTCTCGCAGGGTAGACGAGGAAGGATCCCAGGGCATTACTATAATATGATTGATATATATTATCTTGCTCTACTCTCTTCTGATGCTGCAAGAAATGCTTCAAGATGCTAGTTTTCGTTAGGCTAGGCCTCTCTCCCTCTGTTCCGGCATTCTTGCAGTTTAGTCCAAAGATATAGCCCCATTCCTTTGATACCGATGCATACTTAGTATAGTTTTGATGTCAGTCTTGCGAGTACTTTGGATGAATACTCACGGTTGCTTTGCTATCCCCTTTTCCCCATACCCGGTTGCTGCGATCAGATGACGGAGCCCAGGAGCAGGAGATCCCCGGAGGATCCTACTACGACGTGGAGATCCCCGATGACCAGGAGTAGTTCGGAGGCCCTAGGCATGAGGCCTTCGCCTTTTTGATCAGTGTCGCTGTTTGTGCTAGCCTTCTTAAGGCAAACTTGACTAACTATGTCTGTACCCAGATAATATTTGTTTGTATGACTTATGTATTCGGGTCCTCGTGACCCCTGGTTTGTAATATGAAGATTTATGTTTAAATTTGAGTTTAGAGTTGTGTTGTGATATCTTCTCGTGAGCCTCTGATCTCGAGCGTGCCCGTTTGCGTGTATGATTAGTGCACGGTCGGGCAGAGGGTGTCACAAGTTGGTATCAGAGCCGACTGCCTGTAGGAATCCCCCTTCCGATTCCTTCGTCGAAGTTGAGTATAGTCATTAAAAAACTATTTTACTAACATGGCTGTGTGGCTTCCGGGCCCACGTCGCCATTGGGTGGTATTAGGATCTTTTATTCCTCTTCCTTACTCTGGGATTCTACTCTCTCTTCTATTCGGGTTAAATTTTTACTAACTCTGACTCTAGGTTCTCGTGATCACATCCACCCGGAGCTTTGATTATCTGCAAATTACTTCCATCAATGCATGATGAAAAAATTCACTCACTGTCATTTGACAATCTTGAAATTTCCTCTGTTTCACATGGATCGCTTGTTTCCACCACGCCCTGCGACGCAGCTTGTACTTCGCGCTTGGGCTCGTGATGCGCCTGGTTTTCCAGTTGTCCTGATCGCCCTCCTGACCAGATTGGGCTACCGCTGGTACCCCGAGTACATGGTTTACGAGGATTACCGCGAGTTCAACCAGGAGCAGTACCATGCTGATGTTCGTATCTTCGATCAGCAGAACGACTCCGTCACTGAGCTGCACACTTTTCACGGTATTGGCGTGACGATTGATATGGCAGTCCATGACGCTGCCCATTCTGTTGTCTCACATCTTCGTGGCGAGCATAGTCGCTTGGATGACTCCGAGTTCCGATACATCCCATATGCACCTGCTGGAGATGCTACCGGATACTACACAGCTGTCTGTGCCCCTTACGAGCGACGTCGATACGACCCGCAGGTTTTGATTCAGTGCACTCAGGCTCTGGATCTCACTGCCCGGGCTCTTGCCGTCGAGTTGTTTGCCACTCGAGCACGTCTCTACGATGCTATGACACAGTTGCTGCCAGCTGTTCGTGCTGGGATACATCCAGAGTACATCCTTTACCCGTGCAGGACTCAGATGCCTTCAGGTATCGATTGGCCTGCTGTTGGAGGTCACACACCTGCACGTGGACCTCTTCTCCCAGTTCGAGACCGGGTTCTGCATCAGAGTGCACACGGAGAGCAGGACTTTTCTGCCATGAGCACTCATCGTCTGCACTTGCAGTTACCCCGTTTCAGTGGTTTTCCTCGACGTTGATGTAGCCTTTGCTATGACCCGTTGTGTATTCCTCACCGTGTGCCTGCGCGCCGCCTAGTATGTCTAGCTGTTTAATTTTCCGAACTTATGATGTCCGCGTGTAACCGACTCTGTGTATGGATCTGTATGTCTTAATTGACTAATGTTATGTATCTATTGCACTACTTATTCATTGTCGTGATACATCATGTTCGTCTCTAAACACTTGCAGTTGTTTTACTAAACCACCCCCTGTCAAATCTTTAGCAGGATGGTTAGACTAGGTGGTCGTGGTCGTGGCCGTGCTCCCGAACAGCCATCACCGCCTGACTATATGGCAGCTATGATGCAGCAATTCGAGCTGAACCACCAGTTCATGGTTGGAATCATGGCTCAGTTTCCACAACAGAACCAGAATGCTCAGGATCAGCAACCTGCCCCAATAACTCTGCAGGAGTTTGTGCGTCTCAACCCTACTATTTTTCGCAACTCTGAACAGCCACTGGATGCTGATGACTGGCTTCGCGACATCACCTACGAGATGGAGTCTGCCAATGTCGCCCCCGCCAACCTTGTCACCTTCGCGTCCTACTTCTTGAAGGGTGCCGCTGCTCAATGGTGGCACACCCACAGGAGTTCACTACCTACTGGGACAGTCATTACTTGGATCGAGTTTCAGACTGCTTTTCGTGCCCGTTATATTCCTCAGGGAATCATGGACCGGAAGAAAACAGAGTTTCGCAATCTCACTCAGGGCAATAGGACTGTCGAAGCTTATCAGTGGCAATTTCTAAACCTATCCCACTATGCTGAAGAAGACATAGCCACTGATGTTCGTAGACAGGAGAAGTTCCGTAATGGACTCCACCCAGACCTCAAGCTTGCACTTGCTGTTCATGACTTCGCCGACTTCGCCACCTTGGTGAACAAGGCGATCCAGGTTGAGACCGCTCAGATGGAGCACAAGGAGTCGCAGAAGCGCTATCGTGATGTTAGCTCATCTTCGAGCTTAGCACAAAAGCGTCGGATCGGGATTCCTCACAACGTGTATCGTTCAGCTGCTCCTGCGCTAAGGCCATCTTATGCTGCACCCCGTCTGCCTCCTCCACCACCGAGGCAGCCAAGAGCTCAAGCTGCTCCACCACGCGCTACTCCTCTTCGTCCTGAAGATGGTCTGTGTTTCAAGTGTCGCCGCCTAGGTCACCTTGCCAAGGACTACTGCCAGAATCAGAACCAGTTGGCACTTCCTCATGCTGGCCGTGGCAATGGTCGTGGTAACAATCAGACCCGCAACTATAATACAGGCTTACCACGTTGACATTGAAGAAGTTCAGGATCAACCTGATACTGTGATGGGTACCCTTCTCGTTAACTCAGTACCCGCTTCTGTTTTATTTGATTCAGGAGCATCACATTCATTCATCTCTGGAGCATTTGCATTCATGCATGGCATACAATATGAAAAGATGCATACTCCATTAGTCGTTAAAACCCCTGGAGGCCGTTGTCAAATCTCCATGATGGCACACAATGTCACTGTCGAAATCGAAGGATTGGAATTCCTTGTTTCACCCATCATTTTGAATTCTTCCAATATAGACCTCATTCTGGGGATGGATTGGTTGAAAGCTCACATGGCTTCAATCAATTGTGCCACCAAAGTCGTCCAACTCCTTCACCCCTCCGACGAGATAGTGAACTATACCGCCCGAGTTACCCGGAATGCCGAAGCTCAGATATATGCTCTAAATGCTTTGAACGCCTCGCCTCTTGAGGGAATTGAGAACATTCTAGTCGTTCGTGATTTTCCGGACGTCTTTCCAGAAGAACTTCCAGGAATACCCCCTGTTAGAGCCGTTGAGTTCGTCATCGACTTGAAACCGGGCACTACTCCCATTGCTAAACGTCCCTATAAGATGCCGCCGCATGAACTCCTTGAGCTTAAGGAGGAAATCGACAAGTCACTTAAAAAGGGTTTCATCCGCCCCAGTTCTTCTACTTGGGGAGCACCTTCTCTCTTTGTTAAGAAGAAGGATGGAACTAATCGATTGGTCCGGGACTATCGGCCTATTAACCAAGCAACAATACAGAACAAATATCCACTTCCCCGGATCAATGATCTTTATGATCAACTTACTGGATCCTCTGTGTTCTCTAAACTCGACTTAAGATTGGGTTACCATCAGATCCAAGTTTGTAAAGAGGATATTCCGAAGACCGCCTTCGTTACCCGTTATGGATCATACGAGTACACCGTCATGTCCTTCGGATTAAGTAATGCTCCAGGAACCTTCTCTCGATTGATGAACTATATCTTCATGGACTACCTCGACAAATTCGTCGTGGTTTATTTGGATGATATCCTTATATTTTCCAAGAATGAAGAAGAACACGCCGAACATCTTCGGCTTGTATTGGAGAAACTTCGAGAGCATCAACTGTATGCCAAATTTTCCAAATGTGAATTCTGGTTATCTGAGGTGACCTATCTTGGTCATGTGATTTCCAAAGATGGCATTGCTGTTAACCCAGAACGAGTTCAGGCTATTCTTGACTGGACTCCCCCGAAGAATGTCAAGCAAGTCAGAAGTTTTCTCGGTCTTGCTAGCTATTGTTCGTCGAGAACTTCTCCAAGATTGCAAAGCCACTGACTGACTTGCTCCACAAAGGCAAGAAGTTTGAGTGCACGGAAAAGTGCCAAGAAAATTTTCAGACACTTAAAGATAAGTTGACATCTGCCCCAATGCTAGCACCCCCAGATACTCACAAGGACTTTGTGATATATTGCGACGCATCCCGTCAAGGATTAGGCTGTGTCCTAATGCAAGAGCGCAAGGTGATTACTTATGGCTCTCGTCAGTTGCGTCCTCACGAAGATAAGTATCCAACACATGATCTCGAGTTAGCAGCAGTTATCTATGCTCTAAAGCTGTGGCGACATTACCTTCTCGGTAATCGTTGCAAGATATACACGGACCACCAAAGTCTGAAGTATTTGTATACTCAACCAGATCTGAACCTCCGTCAACAAAGATGGCTCGAGACAATAGCCGATTATGACCTGGATATCTCTTATACCCCTGGCAAGGCTAATGTAATGGCCGATGCTTTGAGTCGCAAGTCTTATTGCAACAACCTCATGGTTCAGCAAGCACAACCGCTTCTCTATGAAGAACTTCGCAAGTTGAACCTTCACATTGTCCCACAGGGTCATCTCAATACCCTGGTTGTTGAACCAGACCTCGAGGACCTCATCAAGCATATACAGAAAGCTGACTCTGAGGTCGAGAAGATTAAGCGCGATCTAAAAAGGGGAAGGCCCTCATTCTTCACTATTGATGTTGATGGCACCTTGTTCTTCAAAAATCGCTTAGTGGTTCCTAGAAAGGACAATCTGGATCTGACCCCGCGTGTCATGAAAGAAGCTCATGATACACCTCTTTCAATTCACCCTGGTAGTACCAAGATGTACCAAGACATTCGTCAGAGGTACTGGTGGCCTGATATGAAGCGAGACATTGCTCGTTATGTTGCTGAGTGTGACGTTTTTTGTCGCATCAAAGCAGAACATCAAAGGCCTGCTGGAACTCTGCAACCACTTGCTATTCCTGAATGGAAATGGGACAAAGTTGAAATGGATTTCATTACTGGTTTTCCTAGATCGCAGAAGGGTCATGATGCTATCTTTGTCGTTATCGACCGATTCTCCAAGGTTGCTCACTTTCAGCCAGTCAAGGAGACAATCACTGCTAGTCAGTTAGCAGACTTATATGTTTCCAGAATCGTGTCACTCCACGGTGTTCCATTGGAGATCAATTCAGACCGTGGCAGCCTCTTTACCTCAAGGTTTTGGAATAGTTTCCAAGAAGCTATGGGAACTCATCTGTCCTTCAGCACCGCTTTTCACCTCCAGTCCCAGGGACAAGTTGAACAAGTCAATCAAGTGCTTGAAGATATGCTTCGAGCTTGTGTCATCTCTTTCGGTAAGAAATGGGAGGAATCTCTCCTGTATGCTGAATTCTCATACAACAATAGCTATCAGGCTAGCTTGAAGATGGCACCCTTTGAAGTTGTCTATGGACGTAAGTGCCGAACCCCTCTGAATTGGTCAGAAACTGGGGAATGGCCACTCTTCGGTCCGGACATTATCCAGCAAGCTGAAGAACAAGTCCGCATTGTCCGTGAACATTTGAAAGCTGCTCAGTCTCATCAGAAGAGCAATTATGACCGCAAACACCAGGTAATGGTCTATCAACCTGGCGAACAAGCTTACCTTCGTGTTACTCCGATGAAGGGCACTCATCGATTTGGAATCAAGGGCAAGTTAGCTCCTCGCTACATTGGCCCGTTCCGTATCCTCGCCCGATGAGGAGAAGTGGCATATCAATTGGAATTGCCGCCGAACCTTTCTCAAGTTCATGATGTCTTTCATGTGTCGCAACTCCGTCGCTGCTTCAAGGATCCTATCCGAGTAGTGGATCATGAAATGCTTGAGCTGCAAGAGGATTTTTCTTATCAAGAGTATCCGATCCGCATTCTTGATCAAGCTGAACGTCAAACCCGTCAGAAGGCAATCAAGTTCCTTAAGGTTCAGTGGTCGAATCATTCCGAAGATGAAGCCACTTGGGAACGCGAGGATCGTCTTCGTGAAGAATACCTCGCCCTATTTCAGCCTACCTCTTAATTATCGGAATGAGAATTTCTTTTAGAGGAGGAGAATTGTAACATCCCCATGTATTAAGCTACAGTGATCACCCTTTTGATGATGCCAAGTCATCATGTTTAGCAAGTCTTGATCACATTTCAATCATATCTCATTTCAAATTCCAGTTCAAATTGAAATTCAAGTTTAAAGTAAAAATAAAAGTTGTTCAAATTTGAAAATTAAATGTTCATAATTTTGAAAATATTCTATAGTAAATAATGTTCAGGAAAACAACATCACCTAAATTACCTAGATGACTCTAACATCATGAAACAGTACCCAAAACAGCATAATTAAATCCATTTTCATCATTGAAAAATACAAATGAATTCATATCACTCCCAAACTTTTTATGGCAGTGGCAAATATTGCAACATATTTAAATGGCCAAGTTCCACATTTTTGCAAAATGCAATGGAGGCTCTAATAAATGCAGTTGCTCTCTGTTTAAAAGAATTAGAAAAAGCAAAATGGGAAAAGGCCCTAAACTACTGTGCTCGTGGGCTTGAGTGACTACAAGGCAGCCTAGCCCACTCCCCTCGCTCGTCCCTAACCTCCTGACACCCCACCCCCCTCGTTGTCGATCACCGCACGCCCGCGCGCACAGGCCCCCCCTCGTCCCGCTCGACACCGCGCCACTGCCGTCGCCGTGGAGGGATAAGAGCAGCGCTCTGCCTCCCCTGGCCCACTCCCGGCCTCACTCTCTCCCTCCCTCCCTCTCTGCTACTACTCCCCGAACGCAGCCATGGCGCCACCACCGTAGAACACGCGAACACCGGCATCCATTCATCACCGTGAGCTGTCCGGGAGCTCCGGGGACCTCGACTCCTTCCTCCTGGTGCTCTACTTCATCTTGAGGAGCAGCACAGCCACGACATCGACCCGATCCCCTTCGCCGGTCAACTCCACTGCACCGCCGCGATCCACCTCACCTCTGCGCCCCTAAGCTAACGCCGGCCTCCGTGAGCCTCTTCGGTGAGCTCCGCTTCCCCTCCTACCTACTGCTTCTCGTTTGTGCGCCCGTGTGGAGCCGTTGCTGTTCCGATGCACTGGTCGCCGCCGTAGCCATGGACGTGGGTGCTCTCTGTGCAGCTCTGCTCGAACCAGTGGCGCTGACGCGCTCCCGGTGAGCCGCTGACTCCTCCTAGCTAGCTAGCTCGAGCTCTAGCGCAGCGCGGCATCGTTTTCGCAAGATCCCGAGTTCCGGCGCCGCTCATGGAGGACGTCGTCGACGCTATAGCCCTTCCCGCGGCGAACCGCAACCACCATCGTGCGCGGGATGGTGTGGGCGTTCGAATGAGCCGCTTCGTGCTTCAAACCGTGGCCGGACGGCCATTTCCGCGTTGCGCCACCGTGCGGGATGGTCGCCGGCGTCGTTACGCCGGTGAGCTGACATGGCCGCATGTTTAAACGCTAACCCGCGACCCTGTGTGACCGACAGGTGGGGCCCCGCGCTTAATTAACCTCGGATTAGATTAAGTGTTAATTAAACAGGCTTAATAAGACACTGACATGGGGTCCCACCTCCTAACTAATGTCCAATTAATTAATCCAAACCGGATTAACCCCCGCTGTCACTGACAGGTGGGACCTGCCACTATTCCAGTGGATAAGCCCTGCTGAGTCAGCTGCTGACTTAGCAGGCCGGCCCCACATGTCAGCCTCTGTGGGCTGGCCGTTGACTGGACCGTTGACCCAGTCAACCTGGCCCACTGGTCAGCCTCTCTGGTACACTTCTGTGTACACAGAGCTGGGTGCATTTAGCATTTTTATTTTATTTTAATTCGAATTAAACTAATTTCAGAAATTCAGTAAAACTTTGAAAAATCATATAAAATAAACCGTAACTCGGATGAAAATAATTTATATATGAAAAACGATCAGAAAAATATGAAGAATCCGAGTATGCCACCCACATACCTGCCAAACCCCTCTAACCTACTGAACATGGAACCGTCCCCTCCGGTTTAATGTACCGATAATCATCTGGAGCTGGGAGAACACTCCCGGATAATTTCCCACTCCGACTAACTTGCGTAGTGCTGCATTAGAACACCACCAACACTGCATGTAGACATGTCATGCATCCCTGTTGCATTGTTTACCGTGTATTTATTGTTTCTTCTCCCTCCTTCTCTCCCGATAGACCCCGAGACTGCCGACGACACTTCAGAGTACGACTACGTCGTCGACGACCAGACCCCTTCAGCTGAGCTTCCAGGCAAGCAAAACCCCCTTGATCATCCAGATATCGCCTACTCTTTCTCTCTACTGCTTGCATTAGAATTGCTTCTGTTGGTATTCCGATAGCTCCCATTCTGATGCATAGCCTTTTTCGTCGCCTACTGTTGATAACTACCTGTTGTCCTATGATGCTTAGATAACTATGCTGTTGTTCCATTTGTGGCCCTTCGCCTTGTCCGTATGCCATGCTTGTTATCGGGCCGTGATCACTCTGGGTGATGATCACGGAAATGTTTACATATTGTAATACTTTAAACTATGTAAGTCGGGCCGGCTCCAAGAGTGCCCGCGAGAGAATAATATTAAAGATGGGTCGGCTCCAAGAGCACCTGCGAGCCGTGTGTTACCAAGTCGGAGCGACAAGGATCCTGCTCATCTCTGCGAGTTACTAAACACGCGTAACGGATTTGGGTATTTGATCTGAGTTGGCCGCTGGCCATATACGCACTACCACCACGTGGGATAATGGTTATGGGACCCTCTACGTCGTATGTATCAGCCGAAAGCTCTTCCGATGTCACAGCTTAGAGATGTGGGCTGATTGTTGGGGTGGGCTGGTTACGTCACTTGTGTATACAGTGTCGCGCCTGGGCCCCGACCACCCTCGCAACGTGCAGGATTGCAAAGGGCGATGGCCCAAGACCCCTTCGCACTTAGGATTTAGACCGGCGTGTTGACCTCTCTGCTGAGCCTAGGTAGGGCTGCGTCGTGTCGATTACCCGAGGCCGGGCATTACCCAACAAGTGTGTCCGGCGAGATGTGATCGAGCGTGTTGGGTAACAGTAGTGCACCCCTACAGGGAAGTTATCTATTTGAATAGCCGTGTCCACGGTAACAGAACGCTCAGAGTTGTATCCTGATCTGCTACAACTACAACTGGATACTATTACACTGTTAAACTGATACTACCGTTCTCGGGATCACTTTCTCGCAGGGTAGACGAGGAAGGATCCCAGGGCATTACTATAATATGATTGATATATATTATCTTGCTCTACTCTCTTCTGATGCTGCAAGAAATGCTTCAAGATGCTAGTCTTCGTTAGGCTAGGCCTCTCTCCCTCTCTTCCGGCATTCCTGCAGTTTAGTCCAAAGATATAGCCCCATTCCTTTGATACCGATGCATACTTAGTATAGTTCTGATGTCAGTCTTGCGAGTACTTTGGATTAGTACTCACGGTGGCTTTGCTATCCCCTTTTCCCCATACCCGGTTGCTGCGATCAGACGACGGAGCCCAGGAGCAGGAGATCCCCGGAGGAGCCTACTACGACATGGAGATCCCCGACGACCAGGAGTAGTTCGGAGGCCCTAGGCAGGAGGCCTTCGCCTTTTCGATCAGTGTCGCTATTTGTGCTAGCCTTCTTAAGGCAAACTTGACTAACTATGTCTGTACCCAGATAATATTTGTTTGTATGACTTATGTATTCGGGTCCTCGTGACCCCTGGTTTGTAATATGAAGATTTATGTTTAAATTTGAGTTTAGAGTTGTGTTGTGATATCTTCCCGTGAGCCTCTGATCTCGAGTGTGCACGTTTGCGTGTATGATTAGTGCACGGTCGAGCAGAGGGCGTCACACTCGGATTCCTTCTTGATGTGTTGGACACACAGTTACCATATATTTATTTTAGTCATTGATTAAAGTCGGGTCGGCCCCGAGGGGTACTCGCGAGAGATGTGGAGTCGGGTTAACCGTGAGGGTACCCGCGAGATAATTACGTGGCACAGCCGGGCATTCTTGGCCCTTGCCGTAAGTCCACGAGACGGGGCGACGGGGTCACATGATCGTGAGTCTCTGCTCATTTCCGTGAGCTCCCAACACACTAATGGGTTAGGATATGTGATCTGAGTAGGCCTCTGGCCTTTTCTCACTAACCACCACGCGGGAATAGTATGGGCACACGGCGTCGTATGTATCAGCTGAAGTTCTTCAGACGTCAGCGATTGACCGGCGCGCGCCGGGTTGGACTGGGAACACACGCGCTTGTATTAAGGGGGCTAGGTCTGCTCCCGGCCGCCCACGCAACGTGCAGGAGTGCAAAGGGCGATGGGCCCAAGACCCCTGAGCACTTAGGTTGTAGACCGGCGTGCTGGCCTCTCTGTTGAACCTAGGTAGGGCTACGACGTGTCGATCAGCCGAGGCCGGGCATGGACCGAGTAAGTGTGTCCGGCCGGAGTTAATCGAGCGTGTTGGGTAAGTTGGTGCACCCCTGCAGGGAAGTTTATCTATTCGAATAGCCGTGTCCACGGTAACAGGACGCTCGGAAAATATCCCGATCTTATACAACTAGAAATGGTTACTTGAGATGCGAATGGATATTATAGCTCCGGGATCGCTTTCTCGCAGGGAGTCGAGGAATTATCTCTGGGCTTGGCTACTGTTAACTTGTTGCTACTACTATATGTTATGTTACTAATCTGCACTCTTCTTATGCTGCAAGACGCTGAAGATGCTCGTCTTCGATAGGCTAGGTCTTTCTCTCTATTTTGGCATTTCTGTAGTCTAGTCCACTGATACAGCCTCCCCTTTGATACCAATGCATACTTAGAATAGATCTGATGTAAGTCTTGTGAGTACTTTGGATGAGTACTCACGGTTGCTTTGCTCCCCTTTTTCCCCATACCCGATTGCTGCGACCAGATGACGGAGCCCAGGAGGCAGCTGCCCCAGTCGACGACTACTACTACCCCTCCGGCGGAGACTACTACTACGTGGAGACCACCGACGACCAGGAGTAGATAGGAGGCTCCCAGGCAGGAGGCCTGCGCCTTTTCGATCATGTCGTTGTTTTGCTCAGCCTTCTTAAGGCAGACTTGTTTAACTTTTGTGTCTGTACCCAGATACTGTTGTTGCTTCCGCTAACGCTTGCTCACGAGCTTATGTATTCGAGCCCTCGAGGCCCCTGGCTTGTAATATAAAGCTTGTATGACTTTTATTTGTGTTTAGAGTTGTGTTGTGATATCTTCAAGTGAGTCCTTATACTTGATCGTGTGCATTTGCGTGTATGATTAGTGCACGATTAAGTCGGGGACGTCACAGTACTACAATCTGGTTTTACTGGCCAACTCTCTTCAAGGATGCACGTAAGCTTGTCCTCGCTTGTGATGAATGTCAAAGAATTAGTAATATTGGTAGACGTCAGGAAATGCCTATGAATTATTCACTTGTTATTGAACCATTTGATGTTTGGGGCTTTGATTACATGGGACTTTTTCCTTCATCTAATGGATACACTCATATTTTAGTGGTTGTTGATTATGTTACTAAGTGGGTAGAAGCTATTCCAACTAGTAGTGCTGATCACCAAGCATCTATTTAAATGCTTAAAGAGGTTATCTTTCCTAGGTTTGCAGTCCCTAGATATTTAATGACCGATGGTGGTTCACACTTTATTCACGGAGCATTCCGCAAAATGCTTGCTAAATATGATGTCAGCCATAGAATTGTATCACCTTATCATCCTTAGTCTAGTGGTCAAGTTGAATTGTGTAATAGAGAAATAAAATTAATTTTGCAAAAGACCGTTAACCGATCTAGGAAGAATTGGTCTAAAACTCAATGATGCGTTGTGGGCATACATAACTGCTTATAAATACCCTATGGGTATGTCCCCATATAAAATGGTCAATGGAATAGCATGTCACTTACCTCTTGAATTAGAACACAAGGCATATTGGGCAATTAAAGAACTCAACTACGGTTTTAAGCTTACGGGTGAAAAGAGGTTATTTGACATTAGTTCCTTAGATGAGTGGAGAACCCAAGCCTATGAAAATGCTAAGTTGTTTAAAGAAAAGGTTAAAAGATGGCATGATAAGAGAATTCAAAAACGAGAATTTAAAATCGATGATCAAGTGCTATTGTACAATTCTCATTTTACATTTTTTGTAGGTAAACTTTTCTCTAAATGGGAAGGTCCTTACATCGTCGAAGAAGTTTACCGCTCCGGAGCCATCAAAATCAACAATGCTGAAGGAACTAACCCGAAGGTGGTAAATGGGCAAAGAATTACGCATTATATTACAGCTACCCCTACTAACCTTGAAACCAATACTATTCAAATGATTACACTGGAGGAACATATAAAAGAAACCTTCTGGAGCACTCCAGAACCCAGAAAAGGAGTAGGTATGTGATACAGTAAGTAAACCGACTCCAAAAATTCCATAAAAATAATTTCTGTCCGTTTTGGAATATTAGAAAAAATACAAAAATAAGAAATAGCCAGGAAAGTGTGCTACTTGAGAGCTGCAATGGGATTTTCCCCAAAGAGGAAGCGTGAAGCAGTACAGTAGAGATAAGTATTTCCCTCAGTGAGAACCAAGCTTTATCGAACCAAAAGGAGAATCACGCAAGCCCTAGTGAACAGCACCTACACACACAAAAGCAAATACTTGCACCCAACACGGGCAAGAGGGTTGTCAATCCCCTTGAACTCGTTACTTGCAAGGATAAAATCTTGTATAGGTAGATATATAAATTGCAAAACAAAATAAAAGTAAATAAATTGCAGCAAGGTATTTTTGGTTTTTATAATATGTTTAAAGTAGACCCGAGGGCCATAGTTTTCACTAGAGGCTTCTCTCTCAAACACATAGCATACGGTGGGTAAACAAATTACTGTTGGGCAATTGATAGAAAAGCGCATAGTTATGACGTATTCATGGCAATGATCACATTTATAGGCATCACATCCGTGACAAGTAGACCGACACCTGCCTGCATCTACTACTATTATTCCACCAATCGACCGCTACCCAGCATGCATCGATGGTATTAAGTTCATGACAAACAGAGTAACGCCTTAAGCAAGATGACATGATGTAGACCATGTAAACTCAATCAATATGAATAAACTCCATCATTTTATTATTCGTAGCAAAAATACAATACGTGCCTCGTCCCCTTCTGTCACTGGGTGAGGACACTTCAAGATTGAACCCACTACAAAGCACCTCTCCCACTGAAGATAAATCAGTCTAGTTGGCCAAACCAAACGGATAGATTGGAGAGAAATATAAAGCTATAATAATCATGCATAATAAAGTTTAGAAAAGACTCAATTACTTTCAATGAAAAATCTGATCATAAACCCACAATTCATCGGATCCCAACAAACACACCGCAAAAGAAGATTACATCGGATAGAACTCCAAGAAGATCAAGGAGAACATTGTATTGAAGATCAAAGAGAGAGAAGAAGCCATCTAGCTACTAGCTATGGACCCGTAGGTCTATGGTGAACTAAACACACATCATCGAAAGGGCGGCAAGGTTGATGCAGAAGCCCTCCGTGATCGATTCCCCCTCCGGCAGAGTACCGGAAAAGGCCTCCAGATGGGATCGCGGAAGAACAGAATCTTGCGGCGGTAGAAAAGTTATTTTGGGTGGCTCTCTGATGGTTTCCCAATATTTGAGAATTTATAGAAGTGGAATTAGGTCAGACAGAGCCACGTGGGGCCCACAAGGCATCAGAGGGCGCCTACCCCCCAGGGCGCGCCCTGTTGCCTTGCCGTCTCCTTGTTTGCCATCTGGTCTCCTCCCGAAGCTTCCAGGGTCTCTTAAGTCCAGAAAAAAATTATCAAAAAGTTTCGTAGCGTTTGGACTCCGTTTGGTACTGATTTTCTGGAAAACCAAAAACAGGCAAAAAACAGCAACTAGCACAAGGCACTGGGTTAATAGGTTAGTTCCCAAAAATGATATAAAATTTCATATTAAGGCATATAAAGTATCCAAGATTGATAATATAATAGCATGAAACAATCAAAAATTATAGATACGTTGGAGACGTATCAGCATCCCCAAGCTTAATTCCTGCTCGTCCTCGAGTAGGTAAATGATAAAAATAGAATTTTTGATGTTGAATGCTACCTAACATGTGTATCATGTAATCTCTTTACGGTATAAATGATGAGAAACGATGAAGTAACAATATCAACATAATAATATCCATGAATATAAGAAGCATAATCATTAAACTTTCAAAATATACAATCCTTAACGAATTCTATCCCAACTAATTTTATCATGTTAGCATGGCATAACTCCGCCTTCACCGCATAAATATAAATCATGAGCTCCCCGGTGTTAAACCAGGCAATTGGATCGTACTTCTAACGCGCTTCAACATTTTCAACCTCACGCATTACATGAGCATGAGCCATGGATATAGCACTATAGGTGGAATAGAATGCGGTGGTAGAGATCAATAAGGGAAGTCAAAAAGGAAGAAAGTCTCGCATCAACTCGGCAGATCAACGGGCTATGGAGATGCCCATCAATCGATATCAATGCGAGGAGTAGGGATTGCCATACAACGGATGTACTAAGAGCTATAAGTGTATGAAAGCTCAACGGAAACTAAGTGGGTGTGCATCCAACTTGCTTGCTCATGAAGACCTCGGGCATTTGAGGAAGCCCGTCTTCGGAATATACAAGCCAAGTTCTATAACAAAAAATTCCCACTAGTATATGAAAGTGACAATATAGGAGACTCTCTATATGAAGAACATGGTGCTACTCTGAAGAACAAGTGTGGAAAAAGGATAGTAACATTGCCCCTTCTCTCTTTATCTCTCATTTTTCTATTTTTCTATTTTTTTCTTTTTTTTTGTTGGGCTCTTTTTGGCCACCTTTTTTTTTGTCCGGAGTCTCATCCCGACTTGTGGGGGAATCATAGTCTCCATCATCCTTTCCTCACTGGGACAATGCTCTAATAATGATGATCATCACACTTTTATTTACTTACAACTCGATATTACAACTTGATAACTAAAACAATATGACTCTATATGAATGCCTCTAGCAGTGTACCAAGATTTGCAATGATCTAGCATAACATGTATAATAATGATGAACGGTGGCTGATCCACAAATATCATGTCAGCTCTATATGATAATGCAAAGCAATATGATGATGAACACACAAGTCATGAGACGTAACGGTGGAAGTTGCATGGCAATATATCTCGGAATGGCTACGGAAATGCCATAATAGGTACGTATGGTGGATGTTTTGAGGAAGATATAAGGAGGCTTATGTGTGATAGAGCGTATCATATTATGGGGTTTGGATGCACCGACAAAGTTTGCACCAACTCTCGAGGTGAGATCGGGCAATGCACGGTACCGAAGAGGCTAGCAAATTGCGGAAAGGTAGGAGTGCGTATAAACCATGGACTCACATTAGT
Organism: Elymus sibiricus; assembly: GCA_039707655.1. Taxonomy (NCBI): domain Eukaryota; kingdom Viridiplantae; phylum Streptophyta; class Magnoliopsida; order Poales; family Poaceae; genus Elymus; species Elymus sibiricus. Next base: position 113,791,770 of record CM077670.1, read on the forward strand.
CATAAAGAACTCCTGTACTTATTGTGAAAGCCTATTAGCCCTCGAAGCAAAGTACTACTCGCATGCCCCTAGGGAATTGGTTGGTAGGAGTTAACCATCGCGCACATCCGATTATAACAGCACTCAAGGATTTCATTTCAGACATAAAAATGCTCAAACCTCCCCACCATGCCATGACCAACACTTAGATGAGAAGTTAATAACAAGCTTTAATAACAATATTTCTACTAACCAATGATCATGATCCAATATCCTTTCATATTACGACATCAATATTATTAAACCATACATTTCATATTTAGTGATCTACATGAAAGTTTTTATTATATCCCCCTTGAATACCTATCCATTTTGGACTAGTCTTATAACACGTGCATATTGCCATCACTATTTATTAGACTCTCAAAAAGATTTAAGTGAAGCATCAGAGTGCAATCATTTCTATAAAATATAACCACCACCGTGCTCTAAAAGATATAAGTGAAGCACTAGAGCAACTGCCTAGCTCAAAAGATATAAGTGAAGCACATAGAGTATTCTAACAACTCACGATAAATGTGTGTCCCTCTCAAAAGGTGTGTCCAGCAAACAATGATTGTGGCAAACTAAAAGGCAAACAAAGAAAAGGAAACTATGGCACAAGACGCTCCAAGTAAAACTCAGATCATGTGATGAATAAAAATGTATCTCCAAGTAAGTTACCGATAGATTGTAGACGAAAGAGGGGATGCCATCCGGGGCATCCCCAAGCTTAGACGCTTGGGTATTCCTTGAATATTACCTTGGGGTGCCTTGGGCATCCCCAAGCATAGGGTCTTGCTGCTCCTTATTCCTTCATCCATCATAATCTCACCCAAAACTTGAAAACTTTAGCACACAAAACTCAACAGAAACCTCGTGAGATCCGTTAGTATAATAAACATATGATAAACGTTAGGTGCTGTTATAAACTCATTAATAATTGTTCTTGCATAATACCTACTGTATTATAATTCTTCCATGACTTATACCCCCCGATATAATCCATAGTTTCATTAAAACAAGCACACTATGCAACAAAAACAGAATCTGTCTAAAACAGAACAGCACGCAATGACAGAATATTAATCCATACTTATTTAACTCCAAAAATTCTGAAAAATTAGGAAAGCGTAAAAAAATTGTATCTCAATACTGTGTAACAATTTCAGATTTTTATGACCTTCCATCAATAAATTAATAATCAACTACTGGACACAAAACTTTCTGTTTTCAAACAACATCAATTATACTATCATTCAAATCATCCCAAAGGCATTACTTGGCACAAACACTAATTAAAAGATAAAAAACACAATAATTGCAGTATCTAAAATTGTGTTACTCAAGAAAAATAAAATTGCAATAAAGATAAATATTGGGCTGCCTCCCAACAAGCGCTATTGTTTTATGCCCCTAGCTAGGCATAATACATTGTTTCAAGTATTATCATCCTTCAAATTAACTCCATAGGTGGCCCTCATAATGGATTCATATGGTGGTTTAATTCTCTTCCTAGGGAAGTGTTCCATCCCTTTCTTTAATTAAAATTGGAATCTTATATTTCCTTCTTTCATGTCAATAATAGCACCTATGGTTCGTAGGAAAGGCCTACCAAGTATTATAGGACAAGACAGATTACATTCAATATCAAGCACAATGAAATCCACGGGCACATAATTTCTATTAGCAAGTATAAGCACATCATTTATTCTACCCAATGGTTTCTTAATACTTGAATCCGCTAAATACAAATTAAGGGAACATGCATCCATATCGGTGAGACCTAGCACGTCACATAAAGATTTTGGTACAGTAGAGACGCTAGCACCTAGATCACACAAAGAATTACATGCATAATCTTTAATCTTAACTTTAATAGTAGGTTCCCATTCATCATGCAATTTCCTAGGTATAAAAACTTCCAATTCAAGTTTTTCTTCATGAGCTTTTATCATAGCTTCTACAATATGTTTAGTAAAAGCTTTATTTTTTTCATAAGCATTGGATGAATTTATCATGGATTGCAACAAGGAAATACATTCAATTAAATAACAATTATCATAATTAAATTCCTTGTAATCCAAAGTAGTGGGCACATCACTATTTAAAGTTTTCACCTCTCCAAACCCACTTTTATCATTTTTATCATTAAGATCATCACCCTCCGAACAATTGGGACGCCTTCTAGCTAAAGTTGACTCATCTCCAGTGCCTTTTTCATCAAGTTTTATATTACTAAACAAAGATTCAATAGGTGAAAGATCAACCTTTTTAATATCCACATCATGATTACGATAAAAACCAGGTGGAATAGCCTTTTCTAGGAATTCTCGCTTAGCTCTCAACCTAGCGATTCTCTCTTTACTTTCATTAATGGAGACATGGATAGATTTAATAGACTCATTAATATCATGCTTCGGTGGCAAAGTTTTAATTTTAAGAGTGTCCACACCATAAGCAATTTTATCCATGTTTCTAGCCATATCATCAACTTTATGTAGTTTTTCTTCTACCATAGCATTGAAAATCTTTTGAGAACTAATAAATTATTTAATGTTGTTCTCAAGTTTATTAGGTATCCTAATATTACTATATGAATTACCATAGGAATTACCATAATTATTAGAGGAATTTTTGAGATACGGTCTAGGATTAAAATTCCCTCTATAAGCATTGTTATTGAAATTATTTCTAGCGACAAAATTCACATCAATGGCATCATTATTTTGCCCAATCAAAGTAGATAGTGGCACATCATTAGGATCAACTTGAGCATTTTTACTAGTAAACAAACTCATAAGAGCATCCATTTTATCACTCAAAGTAGCAATTTATTTGATAGAGTTTACCTTCTTACCAGTTGGAGCTCGTTCGGTGTACCATTGAGAATAATTTTTCATCATATTATCAAGGAGCTTTGTAGCTTCTCCCAGTGTAATTCCCATAAATGTACCACCTGCAGCAGAGTCTAGAAGATTTCTAGAAACAAAGTTTAGTCCCACATATTTTTTTTGGATAATCATCCATAAGCTTAAACCATGTGTGGGACAATTTTTAATCATTAATTTTATTCTCTCCCAAGATTGAGCAACATGTTCTTGCTTAGGTTGTTTAAAATTCAATAAGCTTAGCGGGAGGAAAATAGTTGGCAATAAAAGCATCCATACACTTATCCCATGAATCAATACTATTGCGAGGCAAGTATGAAAACCAAGTTTTAGCACGATCTCTTAGCGAGAAACGAAATAACTTCAACTTAATAATATCATTATCCACATCTTTTTTCTTTTGCATATCACACAATTCAACGAAAGTATTAAGATGGGATGCAGCATCTTCATTAGAATTTCTAGAAAATTGTTCTTTCATAACAAGATTTAGAAAAGCAGCATTAATATCATAGGACTCCGCACTAGTGGTGGGAGGAGAAATTGGATTACTAATAAAATCATTATTATTAGTATTTGAAAAGTCACACAACTTGGTGTTTTCTTGAGACAAAGTGACAAAGCAAACAAAAATATTTTTGTCTTTTTGAATTTTTTTTAGAGAAGTGGAGGGAGATGAAAAAGAGAAGCAAATAAAAAGTAGAGCAAGTAGATGATAGTTTGAGTGAAGGTACTTGTAGTGATTTGATGATGTCTCCCCGACAACGGCGCCAGAAATTCTTTCTGCTACTTGTGAGCTTCGTTGGGATTTTCCCCAAAGAGGAAGGGTGAAGTAGTACAGTAGAGATAAGTATTTCCCTCAGTGAGAACCAAGCTTGATCGAACCAAAAGGAGAATCACGCAAACCCTTGTGAACAGCACCTACACACATGAAAGCAAATACTTGCACCCAACACGGGCAAGAGGGTTGTCAATTCCCTTGAACTCGTTACTTGCAAGGATCAAATCTTGTATAGGTAGATATATAAATTACAAAACAAAATAAAAGTAAATAAATAGCAGCAAGGTATTTTTGGTTTTTATAATATGTTTAAAGTAGACCCGAGGGCCATAGTTTTCACTAGAGGCTTCTCTCTCGAACACATAGCATACGGTGGGTAAACAAATTACTGTTGGGAAATTGATAGAAAAAGAGCATAGTTATGACGTATTCATGGCAATGATCACATATATAGGCATCACGTCTGTGACAAGTAGACCAACTCTTGCCTGCATCTACTACTATTACTCCACCAATCGACTGCTATCCAGCATGCGTCTATGGTATTAAGTTCATGACAAACAGAGTAACGCCTTAAGCAAGATGACATGATGTGGACCATGTAAACTCAATCAATATGAATAAACCCCATCATTTTATCCTTAGTAGCAACAATACAATACGTGCCTCGTCCCCTTCTGTCACTGGGTGAGGACACCGCAAGACTGAACCCACTACAAAGCACCTCTCCCACTGAAGATAAATCAGTCTAGTTGGCCAACCCAAACGGATAGATCGGAGAGAAATACAAAGCTACAATAATCATGCATAATAAAGTTTAGAAAAGACTCAATTACTTTCAATGAAAAATCTGATCATAAACCCACAATTCATCGGATCCCAACAAACACACCGCAAAAGAAGATTACATCGGATAGAACTCCAAGAAGATCGAGGAGAACATTGTATTGAAGATCAAAGAGAGAGAAGAAGCCATCTAGCTACAAGCTATGGACCCATAGGTCTGTGGTGAACTACTCACACATCATCAGAAGGGCGGGAAGGTTGATGTAGAAGCCCTCCGTGATCGATTCCCCCTCCGGGAGAGTACCGGAAAAAGGCCTCCAGATGGGATCACGGAAGAACAGAATCTTGTTGTGGCAGAAAAGTTATTTTGGGTGGCTCTATGTTGGTTTCCCAATATTTGATAATTTATAGAAGTGGAATTAGGTCAGACGGAGCCACGTGGGCCCCACAAGGCTTCAATACCCACACGTGATTCCCCCTCCGACAGAGTACCCATAGGTCTGTTGCCTTGCCATATCCTCATTTACCGTCTGGTCTCGTCCAGAAGCTTCTAGGGTCTCTTATGTCCAGAAAAAAAACAATCAATTTTTTTTGTAGCGTTTGGACTCCGTTTGGTACCGATTTTTTGGAAAACCGAAAACAGGCAAAAAACAGCAACTGGCACTAGGCACTGGTTTAATAGGTTAGTTCCCAAAAATGATATAAAATTGCATATTAAGGCATATAAAGTATTCAAGATTGATAATATAATAGCATGAAACAATAAAAAATTATAGATACGTTGGAGACGTCTCAAAGTGCACGAGGGGGCTACATGCTCAGGTGGTGCCCCCTTGGGGGCGCGCCGTGTGAGCTTGTGGGGCCCTCGTGAACCTTCCCGACTCCGTATTCCTCCCCAAAGACTTGTCCTGCAAGGGAAAAATTCATTATATATACGTTTTGCTATTTTGACTTCCGCATCGCGAGTTTCTCCTCTATTCTTGTTTCGGGGTGTTTTTCTGGCAGATGTAGATCGTCATGTCTTCATTAAGCTCATCCAAGGACAAGTTCTTCAAGAAGGTCATAAATCCTTACCTTCCAGAGATGATGAAGCAACCTCAAACCATGGAGCTTCGTGAGGGGGTGCTTCACATCTGGGACGTCCAAGGACCAAAGAAGGAGTGGAGCGAGAAGGTTTAGCTTGAGGCAGTGGAGCAAGAAATCTTCAAGTGTCAAGGGATGGTTGAGCGTGGTCTCAGTGCTAACCACTCTATGATCACGGATTTTATTCATGAGCACACGTGGGACAGCAAGGAGATCGGAGATGCCATCTCAAGCTACATGACCAGATTGATCATCTTCAAGCTCAAATATATGACCTGCAGAACCAAAACTATGAGTATGAATCTAGATTCAAAAGGATGAGCCTCGCTGCAAATTTCAGGATTCTGGAAACAAGTTCATCCTTCTATGATGGAGAGCCCATGCCTTGGAAGCAGGAGGATAAGCCCAAGAAAGAAAATTGAGTACACGGGTATGGGCACCACCATTGGCTTGTTCCAAGCTTGGGGGAGGTGCCCTGGTATCATATCATCATCACTTTTATTATCACCATCTATCTTAGTTCGATCCTTAGTTATTTCGTGAATTATTAGAAGAATAAATTATCAGTATGAATTAGTTTCGAGTGCTTGTTTCATGATCTATCTATCTATGCAATCGTGTGTGAGAGCTATATAATAAAGAGTAGTTTGAGTCGGGTTGATTTGCCCCCTCGTTTATTTTGGCAATGATTAAAATTCATAAGCTAATCCCATGAGGAGTAATGACTCTGCATACAAGGAGTATAATGAGTAAAATTTATTGGGAGGTAGCAAACATAGCATTGGTTATTGAAGCAATTCATGCAAAAATAGTTGATGTTGGACAAGGAAGACAACATAATAAGTTCGGTTTGCTTTCATTCACATAGAAGTTATATTGCCATGAATCCTCTAACGAGTGGTGCTTGCTCATAATATTTTGCTAGCCAAAATTTCGTACTAAGTAGAGATACTACTTGTGCATCGAAAAACCCTTAAACCAAGTTTTCGTCATGAGAGTCCACCATACCTACCTATGGATTGAATAAGATCCTTCAAGTAAGTTGTCATCGGTGCCAAAGCAATAAAAATTGCCCCTAAATATGTATGATCTTTTATTGAAAGGGAAAATAAACTTTGTACGATCTTGTGATGGCAAAGAAATAAAAGCGACGGACTGCATAATAAAGGTTGCTATCACAAGGGGCAATATAAAGTGACATTCCTTTGCATTAACAGTTTGCACATCCAAACAAAAGCGCATGACAACCTCTGCTTCCCTCTGCGAAGGGCTTATCTTTTAATTTTCTCCTTGTATTATTATGTAAGAGTCAAAAGTATTCTCTCATATTCCATTCTTAATTATTATCCACTTGGCAAGCATCATGTGGTAGGGAAAGATTCAGACATATATATCCAGTTGGATGTGGGTGATCAGGAAGTATTATTGTTGACATTATCCTTGAGATAAATAAGATGGGAGGTGAAACATAAACCCCCATCTTCCTATGTGTCTGACTAAAATGTTTGTTCTAAAAATATGCTTTGAGTGTCAGCAATCATGGAAGACTATATGATGGTTGAGTATGTGAAATTTGCTAAACTGAAAGCTCTTATATAGATTCTTCCTGAGATATGATGAATTGTAATTGTTCTGATGACTGAGGACATAGTTTGCTAGTTGCCAAGAAAGTTTGTTCTTTATACTATAGCATCGTGGACAAATTATTACTTGATCATGAGAAGTTTTATGATTATTCATTGTTGTTATAATAATGATCATGATGCTACCATGTTTGTATTTTATTCTATCGACTCCTCTCTCTATAAACATGTGGTCATGATTACCGAGTTCGGTGTTCGCTTGAGGACAAGCGAGGTCTAAGCTTGGGGGAGTTGATACGTCCATTTTGCATCATGATTTCCTACTGTTATTTATAATGTTTTGGATCAATATTTCACTCTTTGATGCAATTCTTATACCTTTTCTCTCTTATTATGCAAGATTTATATGAAGAGGGAAATTGTCGGCAGCTGGAATTCTGGGCCTGAAAATGCTACAACAGAGATAGCTATTCTCCGGAGCTCCAAATGGCCAAAAAATTTACAGAGAATTATTTTGGAATTAATAAAAAATATTGGAAGAATAATCACGAGGAGGGGCCCCACCAGTTGGCCACAAGCTCAGGTGGCGCCCCCCTGGGGCGTGCCAAGTAAGCTTGTGGGCCCACCAGCAGGTCTCTGTGACCCATCTTCTCCTATATGATGTCATTTGCCCTATAAAAAATCAGAAGAAAACTTTTGGGATGAAGCACCGCCATCTCGAGGCGGAACCTGGGCAGGAGCACTTTTGCTCTCCGGCGGAGCGATTCCGCCGAGGATACTTCCCTCCGGGAGGGGAAAATCGAGGCCATTGACATCACCAATGATCCTTCCATCATGGGAGGACCAATCTTCATCAACATCTTCACGAGCACCATCTCCTCTCAAACCCTAGTTCATCTCTTGTATTCTATATTTGTCTCAAAACCTCAGATTGGTACCTGTTGGTTGCTAGTAGTGTTGATTACATCTTGTAGTTGATGCTAGTTAGTTTACTTGGTGGAAGATTAAATGTTCAGATCCATGATCATATACAAAACCCCTCTGATCTTGAACATTAATATGATTTGTGAGTAGTTACTTTTGTTCTTGAGGACATGGGAGAACTCTTGTTATAAGTAATCATGTGAAGTTGGCATTCGTTCAATATTTTGATGATGTGTATGTTGTTATTCCTCTAGTGGGGTGAACGTCGACTACATGACACTTCACCATATTTGGGCCTAGGGGAAGGCATTGGGGATTAATTAGTAGATGATGGGTTGCGAGAGTGACAGAAGCTTAAGCCCTAGTTTATGCGTTATTCCGTAAGGGGCTGATTTGGATCCATATGTTTCATGCTATGGTTAGATTTATCTTAATTCTTCTTTCGTAGTTGCGGATGCTTGCGAGAGGGGGTAATAATAAGTGGGTTGCTTGTTCAAGTAAGAACAACACCCTAGCACCGGTCCACCCACATATCAAATTATCAAAGTAATGAACGCGAATCAACTAAACACGATGAACGTGACTAGACGAGAATTTCCATGTGTCCTCGAGAGCACTTTGCTTTATATAAGAGAAACTTCTGGCTTGTCCTTTGCTACAAAAAGGATTGGGCCACCTTGCTACACCTTTGTTACTCTTGTTACTTGTTACTCGTTACGAATTATCTTGTTATCAAACTATCTGTTACCACTACTTTCAACACTAGCAGAGAATACCTTGCTGAAAACCACTTGTCAATTCCTTGTGCTCCTCGTTGGGTTCGACACTCTTACTTATCGAAAGGACTACGATTGATCCCCCATACTTGTGGGTCATCACCGTGCATCTGCGCAAGCCTGTCTTCACCACCATTGACAAGTTGTTGCCGTAGACGCACGGCCACACCCTCACCGCGTGCGTCCTCTCCGCCTGCACCATCCTCAACAAGCCTGCCGGCCACACTCGCATCGCCGAGGTATGCCCCGTTGCCCTTCCCTCCCTCCCTTCCCTCCCCTCCTCATGAACCCTAGGTGCATATTTAGTGCATGTTCAAGACTGAGTTCACTCATCTTTCAACAAAAATGATGTGAGACAGTGAGTCTAAACTTAAAAGACACGCAAACATGGTACGACTAAAAATATATAACCTGGAATCTAATGTCAGTCACAAAGAACCCATATATTGGTATTGTTATTGGATCTAATTACAAAAGCCAAAAATGGTCATATAAATTCATTAGCAAGAGATAGCATTTCAGATATCATACAACTTAGAAGGCAAAAAAGGAATGGCACATAAATGATCAGGTACCCAAGTGCTAGCCTGCCCAAGTGCCCAAGTGCTATCTGTCTACATTTTTAATTTATATCTTGTGAGAGCTAGACTACCCAAGTGCTATCTTGCATTTTGTTGTTTGCAGGGAAACTCCGAGTCGGCTATGTTTTGCCGGAATGTTGATTCATTTCCGTTCCGGCAAATTTTCGGGCGCCCGATTTATCCTATTTTTAGCAAAGGTCATGCCAAAATTTTCTGTGGATTACGGCATGACTTTTGCTAGAAGTAGGACATATCGAGTGCCCCACCCTAGGAGTAACTAGGAGTAATTCTAGTATGAATAGGAGTACCCATACTAGGAAAATGCTAACAGAAAGAAAACGCTGGCACGGCAGTGAAAACTAACGATCTATGATTAACCTATGATGCTAATAGAAAGAAAACACTGCCACGGCAGCGAAAACTGATGATCTATGAAAACGCTAATAGAAAGAAAACGTTGCCATGGCAACGAAAGTTGATGATCTATGAAAACGCTAACAGAAAGAAAACGATGCCATGGCAGCGAAAACTGATGATCTATGATTAAACTAGGAAAACTTGCTGAACTCTTGATCCATTTGTTCCTGGTAGTCATATAGTGGTTTGTTTAGTCCATTTGTTTTGTGTGCATTCTGTTAGACTTGTTGTGGTACTTTGGATTTGTGTCCATTGGTCTTTTTGACGTTTCTCTAATATCCTAGTTTGTGATTTGATGCCTAGTTCTTATACAAGCATAGGCAATCAATTTTAATGTCATTATTCATTTTATTAGTACTAAATTAAACTAACAAATTAAACCCTAGGCAACATGGCACACAACGACGAAGCCAGGGGTTCTCAGTCCGCCGCAGAATCAAACCAATACCTCGACTATTTGATTAGTCGAGAAGGGTCGCAGGGCCCCCTTCGCATCTAAGAGGGTGGTGGTGGCGCCGACACCACCGATGGCACCGAGACCGGCAACCAGACCACAGATGGTGGTAGCCAAGCCACTCAGAAGAAGAAGAGGATCCGCCGAAATAAGCTCAGCACCGGAAGACTGGATGTGACTTAGTGCACCCCGGCAAAGGAGAGCCAACAAGTCCTAGGATAGTGTCAGCGGGCTACGGCAACAACGTAGCATGCATCCTATGAGAGACCGTCTCGATCAATGATATGAACATAAGGGAAGATGGCAAAGGACCTTTGGCGGCGCTCCTCCTAACCAAGTTGCACTAGAGATACAAGTTCCCTGGCTGGAATACCGATGTCGATCCGTTAGCGGATCTGAACATGGATCTGGTTAACAAGAAAGCCCTCAAAAAGTTCAGCAAGGACTTGAGCGCCTGGAAAAATAGGCTAAGAAGAGTGATGGCTAAGGAATGTTCATGCTACGCCACGATCCACGCGAGGTGGCTGATGATTACGGATGACAACTATGTTAAATTCAAGGCTACCAATGCTGACCCTGTAACCTAGGCCAAGTCAGAACATTTCAAGGGTCTTTAGGCCAGGAACATCGGGGCCCACCGCCTCGGAAGCCGTGGTTACACGGGGAAGCAGCCCATGTGGGATAAGGAGGACGTGGAACGTGAACGTCTGCAGCAAGCAGACCCCTTCGAGGAGTTCACCGACCTGTAGGAACGTGACTTTATCAGGGCCCGGTACACACAAGACAAGAAGACCGGGGAATGGGTCACGGACGCGCCGATGAAGGAGTTCATGAGAATACTGGTAATTACTAATTTACCACCTTAGCTTCTAAACAAGTCAACTACGTTCTAGCTAGCTAGTAGTCACATTCCTTTTGCAGCGTGAGCAAAAAAGGCTTCAATCTGAAAGCGACTCATCATCTCAGTCATCGATGAAGTACCCGTGGGACACCCCTTTTAACTGGGCATTGAACATAACCAAGGGAAAGCCGGCGAAAGAGAGGCCGGAGTAAGGCTGTGTAGTCGGCGCCGGAGATGGCACCGCGTGGAAGTACTACTTCTAGGAAGACAAGGAGATGCGGCGGCAGAGAAGGAAGCTAGGACAAGTTTTTATCCAGGAGTAAGTCGCGACTCAAGTCGCGCAGGTGGTCTAGGAGGCCAAAGTTGCGGCCATAGAAGAAGCCAAAGCTGTGGCCAGAGAAGAAGCCAAAGTTGCAGCCAAACTATAATTTGCATCTCAGTGGTTTACCGCGCTTCCGTCTCTCGTGAAGTGGATGAATGAAAATCCAGGCGCAGAATTTCCCGTTCCCAACTTCTTCGGGAGTAGCTCGGTCAACATAGCAGCTGCACTAGCACATGTACCTGCACCCGCCACCACCGCTCATAGCATTCCCTCCCCCGTCTCTGGCTTGCTCACCGGGGCATCGACATTAGCTGAGCTCAACGCCCTCACGGTAATTACGTGTCGCACGCTCATCAACATATTTAATCTTCCTTTCCTTTGACTTTTGGATCCCTGACGCCGCACTATCTTCACAGGCCGACGAAACTCCATGCACCCTCCTATACCACATCAATGGCCAGTTGGTGGATGTGGCAAAGGGTTCAATAATCAAGCCATGTGATCGCTTGTTCCACAGCCAGCCGATGCCCAGTGACGCATGATAACCTCCAAGTATAGGGGATCAGTTGTAGCCTTTCTCGATAAATAAGAGTGTCGAACCCAACGAGGAGCTAAAGGTAGAATCAATATTCCCTTCAAGTTCTATCGACCACCGATACAACTCTACGCACACTTAACGTTCGCTTTACCTAGAACAAGAATAAAAGTACTTTGTAGGTGTATTGCTAAAACTACTTTGCAAGAATAAAACTAGGAGTTCTTTGCGAGAATAAAACTATGATTAATTTGCAAGATAATAAAAGTTAGTTGTTTAGTAGAAAGCTTTTTGTATGACAAAAGAAAGATTTGTCCCTAGGCAATCGATAACTAGACCGGTAATCATTATTACAATTTTATATGAGGGAGAGGCATGAGCTAACATACTTTCTGTACTTGGATCATATGCGCTTATGATTGGAACTCTAGCAAGCATCCGCAACTACCAAAGATCATTAAGGTAAAACCCAACCATAGCATTAAGTAACAAGTCCTCTTTACTCCCATACGCAACAACCCCCTTACTCGGGTGTAAGCTTCTGTCACTCTAGCTGTCGGGGGGATGACCCCTGGGTAGTCCCAAGACGGCGAGCCGGACAGGGTGCCTGCCCACCCAGGCCGGCTGCTCCAGCTCGCGCCCACAGCCGGCTGCTCCAGCCAGCCGGCTGCTCCGGCTCGCGCCCACGGCCGGCTGCTCCGGCCAGCCGGCTGCCCGCGGTCAACTGCAGCGTCCTGTTGGACACGCGTGGATCTGACGACCACGTCCGGCAGCGGTACGCTATTGCTACATAGGCGTGCGTTGTTCCCCTATAGTGCGTCACTGTTCATCTGCAGTACTGCTTGTCCCCTGGGCACTGATTTATAAAGTGACCCAGGGGCTCCACGCATCGGCATGCTCGCGCACGCACGCTCCGTCACTCTCGATTGCTTTCTCCTCTTGCGTAGTAGTACAAAAAAGTCCCTGGGCAGAGCAGAAAACACCCTCGACGAGGCCCTCGTCGCCGTGCAGCGCCGCACGCGCCCGTGGCCAGCGCATCCTCCTCCACCTCCCGTTCGCCGACTGCCTCCCGCTCCGCCCTGTCACGTAGCGTTTCAGTGGCTGATCATGTCGCCCCCGTGGATGAAGAAAATGACATGGAGGATGATGATGACCCTAACCAGTACATCAATACTGCCTATTACGATGGAGGAATGGGTCAATATGATTCAGCCTATGACCGTGGCCGTGATGATCAGGATACTGAAATGCCTGATCTACCGGAGACGGAACGTCCTCGGGTTGAGTGCAAGAAGTCTTTATTCAGGGAATCCTCCCAAGACATGCCTGATGTCTACTACACAACTTTATTCTTGTAGACTCGTGTTGGGCCTCCAAGCGCAGAGTTTTGTAGGATAGTAGCAATTTTCCCTCAAGTGGATGACCTAAGGTTTATCAATCCATGGGAGGCGTAGGATGAAGATGGTCTCTCTCAAACAATCCTGCAACCAAATACAAGAAATCTCTTGTGTCCCCAACACACCCAATACAATGGCAAATTGTATAGGTGCACTAGTTCGGCGAAGAGATGGTGATACAAGTGTAGTATGGATAGTAGATATAGGTTTTTGTAATATGAAAATAGAAAAACAGCAAGGTAGCAAGTGATAAAACGGAGCACAAACAGTATTGCAATGCTTAGAAACAAGGCCTAGGGTTCATACTTTCACCAGTGCAATCTCTCAACAGTGCTAACATAGTTGAATCATATAACAATCCCTCAACGTGCGATAAAGAATCACTCCAAAGTTCTTATCAAGCGGAGAACATAAGATGAAATTGTTGTAGGGTACAAAACCACCTCAAAGTTATCTTTTCCGATCAATCTATTGAGCCATCCCTATAAGTGTCAAAAACAGCCCTAGAGTTCGTACTAAAATAACACCATATGATACGCATCAACCAACTCTAATGTCACCTAGATACTCCAATGTCACCACAAGTATCCATGAGTCAATTATACGATACACATCAAACAACTTCAGATTCATAATATTCAATCCAACATAAAGAACTTCAAAGAGTGCCCCAAGATTTCTACCGGAGAAAGTAGGACGAAAACGTGCATCAACCCCTATGCATAGATTACCCCAATGTCACCTCGGGAATCTGCGAGTTGAGTGCCAAAACATACATCAAGTGAATCAATATAATACCCCATTGTCACCACGGGTATTCATATGCAAGACATACATCAAGTGTTCTCAAATCCATAAAAGTATTCAATCCGATAATAGTGAAACCTCAAAGGTAAAAACTCAATTCGTCACAACAAGATAGAGAGGGAGAAACACCATATGATCCAACTATATTAACAAAGCTCACGGTACATCAAGATCGTGCCAAATCAAGAACACGAGAGAGAGATCAAACACATAGCTACTTGTACATACCCCTAGCCTTGAGGTTGAACTACTCCCTCCTCGTCATGGAGACCGCCGGGATGATGAAGATGGCCTCCGGTGATGATTCCCCCCTCCGGCAGGGTGCCAGAACGGGGCTCCAGATGGTATTTCTAGGGTACAGAGGCTTGCGGCGGCGGAGTCCAAGTTCTAGGGTTATTTCTGGGGGTTTCTCTATTTATAGGATTTTTTGGCGTTGGAATCACGCGAAGATGGGCTAAGATGGGCCCACGAGGCACCACAGTGCCATACCCCCCCTGGCATGCCCTGGTGCCTCGTGGGCACCTCGTGGCTCTTCTAGTCCTCCCACGAAGCTTCTAGGTTCTCTTTTGTTCCAAAAAAAATCGTCAAAAAGTTTCGCTGCATTTGGAGAACTTTTATTTCTGCACAAAAAACAACACCACGGTAGTTCTGCTGAAAACAGCGTCAGTCCGGGTTAGTTCTAATCAAATCATACCAAAACCATATAAAATTGTTGTAAACATGGCATGAATACTTCATAAATTATAGATACGTTGGAGACGTATCAATGCCTCCAAATGCCTACACCCAGGAACAACCAGCAGAGCAGCGTACAATACTGAGCCCGACCACAATGGGGGCGGTGGTCAAGGAGGGTATGGTAGGCTCACTTCCTGTGCCCGCGAAGAAGCAAGGGAAGAGATCGAAGAAAGGCCCTGCTGCCAAAGCTTCCATCAGCCAGCCGCCTCCGGCGATCCGAGTTCAGGATAGGGTACCGATCCGAAATGCGTCGCTGCTCCATATCGTGGGTCAGCCGATGCTACCACAGAATGCACTCCGTGCCACAACTGGGGATTTCAGGAGACTGCATGACCATGTGTTGTCTACAGAGAAGAGTCTTCTTCGATCGGATGATCTAGGATACCCGCTTTATGCGGTTAAGGTGCCAAAGGGCTTAGGCTTCTTTGATAGATCCCCGCGGACATGTTCTTCCTGTGGTTTGATTACATCTACGAGATGTATCACATGAGGCGGCTCAATTTTATGTCCGTCCGCCTTTTTACGCTCCATCTAAACTATGTGGTCAGAAAAGAGGACATCTCGGGCATTGATACATCTCCAACGTATCTATAATTTTTGATTGTTCCATGCTATTATATTATCAATCTTGGATGTTTTATATGCATTTATATGCTATTTTATATCATTTTTGGGACTAACCTATTAACCCAGTGCCTAGTGCCAGTTGCTGTTTTCTGCTTGTTTTTGGTTTTCCAGAAAATCAGTACCAAACGGAGTCCAAACGCTATGAAACTTTTTGACAATTTTTTATGGACAAAAGAGACCATAGAAGCTTTGGGAGGAGACCAGAGGACAAACGAGGAGACGGCAAGGCAACAGGGCGTGCCTAGGGGGGTGGCCTCGCCCTGTTACCTTGTGAGCCCCACGTGGCTCCGTCTGACCTAATTCCACTTCTATAAATTCTCAAATACTGGGAAACCAACTGAGAACCACCCAAAATAACTTCTCCACCGCCGCAAGCTTCTATTCTTCCGCGATCCCATCTGGAGGCCTTTTCTGGTACTCTGCCAGAGGGGGAATCGATCACGGAGGGCTTCTACATCATCCTTGCTGCCCTACTGATGATGCGTGAGTAGTTCACCACCAACCTACGGGTCCATAGCTAGTAGCTAGAGGGCTTCTTCTCTCTCTTTGATCGTCAATACAATGTCCTCCTCGATCTTCTTGGAGTTTTATTAGATGTAATCTTCTTTTGCGGTGTGTTTGTTGGGATCCGATGAATTGTGGGTTTATGATCTGAATATTCGTGAGAATTAATTGAGTCTTTTCTAAAATTTATTATGCATGATTGTTATAGCTTTGTATTTCTCTCCGATCTATCCGTTTGGTTTGGCCAACTAGATTGATTTATCTTCAACGGGAGAGGTGCTTTGTAATGGGTTCAATATTGCGGTGCTCTATATCCCAGTGACAAAGTAGGGGACAAGACACATATTTGTATTATTGCCATTAAGGGTAAAACGATGGGTTTTGTTCATATTGATTGGGTTTACTTTGTCTACATCATGTCATCTTGCTTGAGGTGTTACTCTGTTTCCATTAACTTAATACCCTAGATGCATGCTAGATAGCGGTCGATGGGTGGAGTAATAGTGGTAGATGTAGGCAGGAGTCGGTCTACTTGTCTCAGAAGTGATGCCTATATACATGATCATTGCCTTGAATATCGTCATAACTATGCGCTTTTCTATCAATTGCCTAACAGTAATTTGTTTACCCACCGTATGCTATGTGTTCGAGAGAGAAGCCTCTAGTGAAAACTATGGCCCCGGGGTCTACTTTACATATAAAAATAAAACCAAAATATATTTGCTGCAATTTATTTACTTTTATTTTGTTTTACAATTTATCTATCAACCACTACAAGATATAATCCTTGCAAGTAACGAGTTCAAGGGGATTGACAACCCTCTTGCCCGCGTTGGGTGCAAGTATTTGCTTTTGTGTGTGCATGTGCTGTTCACGAGGCTTTGCGTGATTCTCCTACTGGTTTGATAACCTTGGTTCTCATTGAGGGAAATACTTATATCTACTGTACTGCATCTCCTCTCCTCATCGGGGGAAATCCCAACGCAGCTCACAAGTAGCAGGAAGAATTTCTGGTGCCGTTGCCGGGGAGACATCATCAAAACCTATCAAGTACCTTCACACAAAATATCATCTACTTGCTCTACTTTTTATTTTCCTTTTTATTTGCCTTTGCCTCTCTTTTTCATCTCGCACACTTCTCTAAAAATCGAAAAACACAAAAATACTTCTGTTTGCTTGCTTGCAATAATTGTGTGACTCAATGAAAATAAAAATATAGACATATGGATCCTCATCCACTTGCTAATCTTTTCAAACAATCCAATTATGATGAACCAATTGCTAGTGAGTTGAGTGCACTTGATTATCTTTATGAAGTTTTGCTTGAAAATCGTGAATCTGAAAATTGTGATGAAGTGCTAAAAGAAAAGGTTTATAAAATGATTCATGATAGCTCCTTGAATGAAAAGCATGATTGCAATAATGTTATTATAAATTCTATTAATGTAAATTGTGCTAATAATATGCAAAGCTACAAGCTTGGGGATGATAATTTTGTCATGTCCACTACTTATTGCAATGATCAAGATTGGGGTGATAATGCTTCTTATGATCTTGAAAATTTATTTAAGCCTCATGATGAATATGTCATTGATAATAATGTTTGCAATAATATTGAAAGTGGGTTTGGAAGAGTGTCAACTTTAGGTAAAAATAATCCCACAAATTTGGAGAGTGTTCAATCTTATGAAATTTTTGATAAATGTTGATGGTAATCCCACTATCTTGGAAGATTATAAAAAATTTATGCATGTGGATCATGAAGATAGTATTTTATATGATAGGTATATTATTGAATTTGATTATGATCCTACATGTAATTATTATGAGAGAGGAAAATATGGTTGTAGAAACTTTCATGTCACTAAATTAACTCTCTTTGTGCTAAAATTATTAATGATTCTTTCTTCCTATTTGCATATGCTAGATATTGTTTGTCTTGATAATTTGTTTTACTATAAAATGCCTATGCATATGAAGTATGTTAGACTTAAATGTGTTTTTCACATGTTATATGATGCTCTCTTTATGCTTCAATTCTTGTCTTTTATGTGAGCATCATTAATATCCCAAGCCTATCTTAATGGCTATAAAGAAAGAGCTTGTTGGGAGACAACCCAATAGTTATCTTAAATTTTTTCTTTTTATTTCTGTTTTTGTGTGATGACACAATTTTAGCTACTGTTATGATTGTGTTTTTATCTTTTAATTAGTGTTTGTGCCAAGTAATGCCTTTAGGATGATTTGGATGATAGTATAATTGATGCTGTTTGAAAACAGAAAGTTTTGCACCCAGTTGTGGCTTTTTAGTTCTGTACTGGAACGTCATAAAAATCTCAAATTTTTACACAGTATTGGGATACCATTTTTTTTACATTTTCCTCATTTTTCAGAATTTTTGGAGTTACACAAGTATAGATAAAATTCTGTCATTACGTACTGTTCTGTTTTAGACAGATTCTGTTTTTATTGCATAGTGTGCTTGTTTTAATGAAACTATGGATTATATTGGGGCGTATAAGTCATGGAAGAGTTAGAATACAGTAGGTATTATGCAAGAACAATTATGAATGAGTTTATAACAGTACCTAAAGTGAATGATTGATTTATTGTACTAACGGGTCTCACGAAGTTTCTGTTGAGTTTTGTGTGCTGAAGTTTTCAAGTTTTGGGTGAGATTACGATGGATGAATGAATAAGGAGCGGCAAGACCCTAAGCTTGGGGATGCCCAGGGCACCCCAAGGTAATATTCAAGGAAGACCCAGGCGTCTAAGCTTGGGGATGCCCCGGATGGCATCCCCTCTTTCGTCTACAATCTATCGGTAACTTACTTGGAGCTATATTTTTATTCATCACATGATATGAGTTTTACTTGGAGCATCTTGTGCTATAGTTTTCTTTTATTTGTTTGCTTTTTAGTTTGCCACAGCCATCTTTTTCTGGACACACCTTTTGAGAGGGACACGCATTTATTCGTGATTTGTTAGAATACTCTATGTGCTTCACTTATATCTTTTGATCTAGGCAGTTGCTCTAGTGCTTCACTTATATCTTTTAGAGCACGGCGGTGGTTATATTTTAAAGAAATAGTTGCACTCTCATGCTTCACTTAAATCTTTTTGAGAGTCTAATAAATAGTAATGGTAATTTGCATGGGTTATAAGACTAGTCCATAAAGGATAGGTATTCAAAAGGGATATAATAAAAACTTTCATGTAGATCACTAAATATGAAACGTGTGGTTTAATGATATTGATGTCATAATATGAAAGGATATTGGTTCATGACCATTGGTTAGTAGAAATATTGGTATTAAAGCTTGTTATTAACTTCTCATCTAAGTGTTGGTCATGGCATGGTGAGGAGGTCCGAGCATTCTTAGGTCTGAAATGAAATCCTTGAGTGCTGTTATAATCGGGGGTGCACGATGGTTAACTCCTACCAACCTCCTCCCTAGGGGCATGCGAGTAGTACTTTGCTTCGAGGCGTAATAGGCTTTGCAATAAGTATGTGAGTTCTTTATGACTAATGTGAGTCCATGGATTATACACACTCTCACCCTTCCGCAATTTGCTAGCCTCTTCGGTACCGTGCATTGCCAGATCTCACCTCGAGAGTTGGTGCAAACTTTGCCAGTGCATCCAAACCCCATGATAGGATACGCTCTATCACACATAAGCCTCCTTATATCTTCCTCAAAACAGCCAGCATACCTACCTTTTATGGCATTTCCATAGCCATTCCGAGATATATTGCCATGCAACTTCCATAGTTCCGTCATATGACTTGTATTCATTGTCATATTGCTTTGCATGATCATATAGCTGACATAGTATTTGTGGCTTAGCCACCATTCATCATTTTTATACATGTTATGCTCGATCATTGCACATCCTGGTACACTGCCAGAGGCATTCATATAGAGTCATTCTGTATAGTTTTTATTGAGTTGTAATATCGAGTTGTAAGTAAATAAAAGTGTGATGATCATCATTATTAGAGCATTGTCCCGGTGAGGAAAGGATGATGGAGACTATGATTCCCCCACAAAAAGGAGAAAAAAAGAGGCCAAAAAGAGCCCAACAGAAAAAAGGAGAGAAAAAGAGAGAAGGGGCAATGTTACTATCCTTTTCCACACTTGTGCTTCAGAGTAGCACCATGTTCTTCATATAGAGAGTCTCCTATTTTATCACTTTCGTATACTAGTCGGAATTTAACGTTATAGAACTTGGCTTGTATATTCCGATGACGGGCTTCCTCAAATTCCCGAGGTCTTCATGAGCAAGCAAGTTGGATGCACACCCACTTAGTTTCAGTTGAGCTTTCATACACTTATAGCTCTTAGTGCATCCGTTTGTCGGTGTATAAAACAGGGGTATTTTATACCCTGACTTATGCATAGACAGTAGCAGCCTCCTTGCCGGCCAAGCCTTGCCGGGGACCGCCAAGACCAAAACTCAAGGTCCAATTACAGAAGCTCAAGACAAAACATCAACAAGCACTCAACTAGTACCGAAGATGAAGACATTTCTTGCCGACAAGACTAAACCGGCAAGGGGAAGACCCGGCAAGCTCCGTACCGGCAAGCTTCTGCCAGTCCTCCAGCGCTCCACCTCACCGCACAGATGTTCGCTAATGGGTGAGGTGTCAACCACGCAGGCTGGTTGGTGAGACTTGTCGGGCACGTGTCAGCACGCTGGGACAGGATTTGCCTTTAATGACACCCGTCCAGGAGGCATGTCAGAATAATACGAGGTAGCTGGGCGAGCGGTGCAGAAACCTTGCCGGGACTACCTCTCCACATGACACCTAACGGTGCATTTAATGCCTTTGTCCTAAACTGGCAGAGTTAGGTATGATAGCACTGTTTGCTATCTAATCGACATGTAATTACTGTTTTGCCACTGTGGTAACCCCTTTAGCTATAAAAGGAGGGCCAAGGCAACAGTTAGAGGGATTCGGATCCCTTTTCAAACACTTGCACGTCTCGCGTAGCAGCACTCTCCGCACCTTGCCGGGAGAAGCGCTCCCTGTACTTGTGCTTTCATACAACCAATACACCAAAAGCAGGAGTAGGGTTTTACGCTTCTCAGCGGCCCAAACCTAGGTAAATCCCTTGTGTTTTCCATTGATCCTGCTCTTTGTGCACGTTGATCCCCCCTGCCGAACCACAAGGGGCTGGATGGCCCCATAGATGGTCGTGTCACCGCGACATCTTTGGCACGAACCTTGATCAGTGGATTGCATGTCTTCTTCAACATCTTCATCAACTTCCTCGTTGTCCTCCTCATCGTCGATGGCACCCAAGAAGAAGGGCATCACGATGACGGCCACCCCGCACGCATCCGCAGGCGGCGCAGGCGGCACGGCCAATGCGGGTGGTGCGGATACCGCGGTTGGCACTACCAGCGCAGGCAGCGCGGTCTCCACGCCCACTGCGGTCGGCGCAGGAGACGAGCGCGGTGGAGGCGGTCGACCTCCTCGATCCTCTGGCGAACAGAGCCGCGACGGCGCGGGCGGAGCGGACGGACGTCCTCCTCCTCCTCCTCCTTGTCTCGCCAACGAACGCAGCCATCGGAGCGGCAGTGCCCGGGCCGGTGCGAGCCAAGATCCCGCCGCGGCGACGTCCAAGGATGCAGCTTCGGGACAGACATCGCGTCCCTCGCACAACGGGCGCGGAACAGCCCCGAGCGGCGCCAACGACTCCGGGCAGCGGCGACCTCACGGCAAGACTCCTGTTAATCAAATCCCAGATCCTCAGGCACCGCCTCCACCACGGCGACCCGCTGCTGATCATGTGCCGCGGCAGCAAGACCGCGATGGTGCTCCTGCTGGCTCTGTCAGGAATATAGCGACGTCGCACTCTTCGCTTCCGGCCATGCTAGCCACAGCGGCAGAAGCAATGGCGTGAGCCCAGATGCTGCTGAACTTCCCTCCAGTGGCAGAGAAGATGGATGAGTGGAGAGCCACCATCCAAAGCATGATTGGGTTTGCCGAGGCCAGTAAATCACAGCAAGCGGAGCCCTCACGGCGTCCGCAAACAGCACTGGCAGCTCCAGCCGGTGGCCGCATTGACGGTACTACGCTAACGGTGCAATCACCTTAGTGGCAACGGTGTCAATAGCAGCAACGCCAACAACCGCGGCAGGCTCGACGATCTTTCGAGCCCGACGAAGTGTCGATGGCCTCTTCGGATCCGCGAGTGCGGCAAGACCAGCGGCAAGTGCTGCAAGACAGGCGGGCAGAAGACGCCCGCACCACCATCGAATGGCGCTAGGAGGTGCGCCGTCAATCCGACGCACGCAATGGCCCCATTGTTGATGAGCCTGCGCTAGGGGTTGGCGGATATCTACCTTACGAGGTTGGGTGTCCCGCCTTCACCCGTGAGCTGCGGCAAGTCCGATGGCCGTCCGTTCGAGCCTTCAAGCCAGAAGTGCCGGAAAAGTATGATGGCAAGCTGAACCTGGCAGAGTTTCTGGGCATCTACACGATTGCCGTACAAGCTGCCGGGGGAAGAGATGAGAAAATCCTCGCCAACTACTTCCCGTTGGTACTGAAACCCAACGTAAGGTCTTGGTTGATGAACTTGCCGGAGAACTCCATTTCTTCGTGGTTAGATCTCTGCAACGAATTCGTTGGTGCCTTTACCGGAGGCCACAAGGCCCCTGGACAGCCCAGCGACCTGCAAGTGATCCCGCAAAGAGAAGGTGAAACTTTACGCAAGTACATCCAGAGGTTCAGCCGTGTGCACCATAACATCCCAGATGTGCACCCCGTAGCCGTCATTGCCGCCTTTCACACGAATGTGCGCAATAGGAGGATGCGGGAGAAAATGAACGTCAAGTTGCCCAAGACCGTCAACGAGCTCTACACGTTGGAGGATAAGTGTGCACGTGCTGAGGAAGGAAGAAGGCTTCCCGGGGAGGACGCTGGTGCCGAGGTAGATTCAGAGGACGATGATGCTGCCACCCCGAGAAAGAAAGGCCGAAAGCGTAACAGGAAGCGCAAAGGCAAAACTGTTATGGTTGTCGAAGGCTCCGGCAACTCCGAGTCCGCCAAGAAAGCCAAGACTGAAAACTCCGGCAAGGAGGCTGCTGTATGCGCCGCTTGCCAGGAGGCGGCGGCAAATGAGAAAGCCGGCAAGTCTGATGGACCGTACTGCAAGATTCACCGTACCAAAGGCCACGATCTCCAAGAGTGCCGGCAAGTCGAGCACCTTGTTGAGAAACAGAAAGCTGAATATGAAAAGCGTGACAAAGAGAAAGGTCAAGATGGTACCGGTGGATCCCGCAAAAAGGGCCGTGGTGGTCGAGGAGGCCACCGCGGCAAGGCCAAGCAGCAGAAAGAGAAACCTGCAAGAGGTCAAGACAAGAAAGAGGAAGATGATGGGAGCGACGAAGAGGATGATGATGAGACCAACGAACAAGAATTCCAGAAGGCCACCGACGCCATGTGCATCGACAGAGGAGCATCTTTGCACTCCTCTCACCGCCAACTTAAGCAATGGGCGCGTGAGGTTAATGCAGCGGAACCGGCAATGGGCTCTCAAAAGCCACTCAAATGGTCACACACGCCTATCATTTTTATGCTGAGGACCACCCTGATCGTATAACTGCGGTCGGGTGTTTGCCGTTGTTGGTTTCACCAACAATTCGCAACCTCCAAGTAACAAAGATGTTAGTTGACGGTGGGGCCGATCTGAATCTGATCTCTCCGGAAGTTATCAAAAGGCTGCAGCTCCCCGACGAGGAACTTGAGAAAACGGGCACGTTTCAAGGAGTGAACCCGGGAAGAAGCCAGCCCAAGGGAAAGATCACATTACCGGTGACGTTTGGCGTGGAACTGAACTACAGAATGGAAAAGATTGTGTTTGACGTTGTCAAGATCCCCTTGCCGTACAATGGAATTCTTGGCCGCCCAGCCTTAGCGAAATTCATGGCAGCATCTCACTATGCTTACAACACGTTGAATATGCCAGGGCCGATGGGTGTCATTTCCATCAACTCTGACAAGAAAGATGCAGTCATTTGCGTCGACAAGATGTACAGAGATGCGGTTGCAGCAGAGGCCTCCAAGACACCAGCTCTTGCCAAGAAGAAGGAAAAGAAGAAGTCCGGTAAGACCTCTAGCAAGGATTCCGGGAAGCACACCTCTTTGGAGTGCTGTGCGCCTGTTGTAGACTTGCTGGAGTACTCTGCTGGTAAGAAATCCAAAGCTGCTTCACCGGCAACCAAAAGGGTGCTGGCGAGGGAGGACGGCGCTGACGGTACCTTCACCATCAGTGCCACCCTTGACAGCAAATAGGAAAGCGCGCTCGTTGCCTTCCCGCGGGCGAATGTCGATGTGTTTGCATGGCGACCATCCGACATCCCCGGCGTTCCCAGGGAGGTAATTGAGCACCACCTTGCTGTCTGTCCCCACTCTCGTCCCGTCAAGCAAAAAGTCCGGAAGCAAGCGTTGGAGCGGCACCAGTTCATTGCTGAAGAAATCAAGAAGCTTGAAGCAGCAGGATTGGTTAGAGGTGTACTACATCCAACTTGGTTGGCAAATCCAGTTGTGGTGCGCAAAGCAAACGGAAAGTGGAGACTTTGTATTAACTACACTGATATTAACAAAGCATGTCCAAAGGATCCTTTCCCTTTGCCACGCATTGATCAAATTGTAGACTCTACTTCCGGCTGTGATTTGCTCTCCTTCCTTGATGCATACTCTAGATACCATCAGATATTCATGGCCAAGGAGGATGAGGAGAAAACCGCATTCATTACTCCATGTGGCACGTACTGCTTCATGCGTATGCCTTTCGGATTAAAGAGTGCCGGTTCAACATTTGCAAGGGCAATCCAGATTGGTTTTGAGCCCCAACTGCACAGGAATGTGGAAGCATACATGGATGATATAGCAGTCAAGACCAAGGACAAATCTACCCTCATTCAAGACTTGGAACAAACGTTTGCGAACTTGCGCAAAATCAACTTAAAGCTCAATCCTGAGAAGTGTGTATTTGGCGTCCCGTCCGGCAAGCTTCTCGGATTCTTTGTATCTCAACGAGGAATTGAAGCAAATCCCGACAAGATCAAAGCAAATGAGCACATTCAAGCACCAAAAAGCGTCAAAGATGTGCAGCGTCTTGCCGGTTGTGTTGCTGCCTTGAGTAGGTTCATTTCAAGATCCGTTGAGCGCTCCCTGCCGTTTTTCAAGATTTTAAAAAAGGCAGGTCTGATGAAATGGACTCCGGAAGCGGAGGCCGCGCTGCAGGACTTGAAAAGATACCTCTCCTCCGTGCCAACACTAGTTGCGCCTAGACCGTAAGAGCCGTTGCTGCTATACGTAGCGGCAATGAATCAAGTGGCTAGTGCTAATTAGTAGCACAGAGGGAAGTCGATGACGAGGAAATAGCCACGTCAAGCCCATCCGGCAACAAACCGGAATCTTCCCAGGCAAGGCCTGGTGCCGACAAGTCACCGACAGCGCAAGCAAGTGAAGCTAATCAGCAAGTGGTGCCGAAGAAGAAGGTGGTGCAGTGACCCGTGTATTTTGTTAGTTCCCTTCTGCAGGGGGCTAGATCAAGATACTTTGGCATCCAGAAGCTACTTTTCTGCCTCCTTATGGCCTCGAGAAAGCTGCGCCACTACTTCGAAGCACACGAAATCACCGTCGTCACTCGCTTCCCGTTGCAACGCATTTTGAGAAATCCAGAGGCAACCGGCAGGATAGTGGAGTGGGCGTTGGAATTGTCAAGCTTTGCACTTAAGTTTGAAAGCACTTCAACCATCCAGAGCAGAGCCTTGGTGGAGTTCATTGCTGAATGGACGTCAACGCAGGACGAAGAGACTCAAGAAACAGCTCTCCCCGGCAAAGAGACAGCCAAAGAATGGATCATGTACTTTGACGGTTCTTTCTCGCTGCAAGGCGCCGGTGCCGGAGTGCTACTTGTCGCACCCACCGGAGAGCACCTCAAGTATGTGGTTCAAATGCACTTTCCCAGGGAGCAAGCTACAAACAACACTGCCGAGTACGAAGGACTCCTTGCTGGTCTTAGGATCGCAGTGGACCTTGGAATCAAGAAATTGATCATCCGCGGCGACTCGCAGCTTGTTGTGAAGCAAGTGAACAAAGATTACCAGAGCCCGTTGATGGAAGCGTGTGTAGAAGAAGTGAGGAAATTGGAAGAACACTTTGACGGGTTGCAAACAGAGCACGTCCCCCGTGCGGAAAACAGCATTGCTGATAGCCTGTCAAAGTGTGCCGCTCAAAAGCTTCCCGTGGAACCGGGAACGTTTGTGCTCCATTTGAATCAACCAACAGTCACTCCATCAACGCAGACAAGTAAGAGAAGGAAGTTGAATACCGGCAAGTATTTTCCGGTAGAGCTCCCGGAAGCCGCCGGCAAGAATGTTGCCAGGAACAACGACACGGTTGCCGGTGAGCAGCAGCTTCGCGCAGAACCCCAGGTTCTTGCCACCGAGGCAAGCGCTCCCACGGCCAAAGAAATGCCTTTAGTTCTTGTCGTCGAGCCACAGGCTCCGGCATGGGCGCACCAAATAGTTCGTTTCCTTCAAACAGGAGAACTTCCCGATGAGCAAGAAGAAGCTAAGAAAGTAGCCCGTCAGTCAAGTATGTATCAGTTTGTGGATAACATTCTATACAGAAAGCGACCAAACGGTGTGAAATTAAAGTGTATTTGCCAGGAAGACGGACTGAAGTTGTTGGTAGAGATACACGGAGGCATATGTGGCTCTCACATAGGATCAAGGTCCCTTGCCGGCAAGGCTTCTATTGGCCCACTGCCCTCCAGGATGCAACTGAGCTAGTAACCAAGTGTGAAGCATGCCAGTTCCATTCAAAGAACATACATCAACCAGCTCAAGCTCTCCAAATAATCCCTCTCTCCTGGCCCTTTTCGGTCTGGGGGCTCGATATCTTGGGCCCCTTCCCTCGTGCTGCCGGGGGCTTTGAGTTCTTGTACGTCGCCATCGACAAGTTCACAAAGTGGCCTGAAGTGGAGCCAGTGAGAAAGGTGACAGCGCAATCAGCCGTCAAGTTCTTCAAAGGATTAGTTTACCGTTTCGGTGTTCCTAACAGAATCATCACCGACAACGGCACATAATTCACGAGCCGCACCTTCATGCAGTATATCCAAGACCTTGGAAGCAAAATCTGTTTTGCGTCTGTTGCTCACCCGAGAAGCAACGGACAGGCGGAAGGGATGAATGCTGAAGTGCTACGTGGCCTCAAGACAAGAACCTTTGACAAGCTGCGCAAGTGTGGAAGACACTGGATTGATGAGTTACCGGCGGTTCTTTCGCCACTCACAACGACACGAAATCGAGCTACCGGCCAAACGCCCTTCTCCCTAATCTACGGTGCAGAAGCGGTGCTCCCCACAGAACTCATATATGGGTCACCTCGAGTGCTCGCTTACGATGAAGCTGAGCAAGAGCAGCTGCGGCAAGACGACGCAATGCTCCTTTAGGAAGATCGTCTTCGGGCGGCTATGCGAGCTGCACGCTACCAGCAAGCTTTGCGCCGCTATCATTGCCGCAAAGTGCACGCCCGAAGCCTTGAGGAAGGCGACCTTGTTCTTCAGCGCGTTCAATCCGCCAAGAGATCAAACAAGTTGACGCCGAAGTGGGAAGGCCCTTATCGGGTAGTACGAGTCACCAGACCAGGCGCAGTCCGTTTGGAGACCGAAGATGGCACCCCAGTGCAGAACTCATGGAACATTGAGCATCTTCGCAAGTTCTACCCAGGCGCAGTTCCCGGGTCCCCCGGCAACCCCTTTTGTACAAGCTTTGTCGACAAGACTTGTAACCCTTTGTACAAAGCCAGGCGCAGACCCTGTGTATAATAAAGCTAAGTGTTTCGCAACTCCTCGTACGTATTCATTTATATGTGAATGCATGTGATGTTGTGATTTACACTTTAGTTTGTATGGAATGACTGATGGACCGTCAAGGTTCCCAAACCACTCTTTTCTCTTCTTTCTCTCTCTTAGAAGGATAGAAGGATCCCTCGCGTGCAAGTTTCCCGGGGGGAGTGGAGATGGGGGGCCATTTTAATGACGTTCAAGTGATCATTTCATGCAACGAGAAAAATGACGCAATGAAAAGCTAAGTTGAAAAACTTTGGAATTTCTTCCTTGTTACATCCGCGATTTCCCTTGAACGATTTTGTGCTCTGTATGAGAAACCTGCATGCGAAAGAAGCTTGTCACGGTCAGTCCACGCTCTAGCTTGCCTCAAGTCCGCTCGGCAAGCTTAGCAGCTGCATTCTGGCCCGGCAAGTTACCTTGCCGGCAGCGGCACTTCCAGCAAGCTGCTAAGGACCCGTTCCTCAAAGCGCTCGCGGCCTGTGTGCACCGGCAAGTTTCCAAACAAGCGTAGGGAACACGATCATACAGAGGCAAAACAAGACAAGGGAAACAGCACGCATTTACTTAAACCCGA
Organism: Elymus sibiricus; assembly: GCA_039707655.1. NCBI lineage: Eukaryota > Viridiplantae > Streptophyta > Magnoliopsida > Poales > Poaceae > Elymus > Elymus sibiricus. The sequence goes on from CM077670.1 coordinate 113,820,285, forward strand.
TGAACGATAAATATTCATTGAAAAGGTACTCGATTACATTTTCGTTGGCCCTTTGCCAGGGTTTATCTTGAGTGCAAGGAGGGCAAAAGGGGCGCCTAGGCGGAGTCTGGCTTGTTCCCGGAAGGCCAGATGATGGTGCTGCCGGCGATCAGCCAGACTCTTCGTCGTCGTCTTCGGTCTTCATGCCCGGAGAGCCATCGTCATCGCCGTCATCATCGTCATCCTCAGCATCGCTGGAGGAAGCGGTGTCGCTGTCGCTCGAGCTCTCCGCGTAGCACTCCAGACGAGCACCTGAAGCCCCGAAGAACTTCACGACAAGTGTGTCTGGTCCATCCAGCCTGAAGTGAAGGAGGTGCCCTTGCCCTAAGCAACGGGCACGGGCAAAGGATTTCCACCCGCGCGTGAGGTATATGATACCATTGTTGGAAGTCACAACGGTCACCCAGACCGGGCCATTGCAGCAACCGTCCACGCGCAGCCATAAGCCATGCAGGTGGTGGCTTTCCATCTCCCTAGCAAAAGGGCGAGGAAGCCGCAGCCAGCTCCGCGGCTGGTCACACAACTCCAAGATGAACTCTTGCGTCGTATCCTCCGTGTGGCCTTCTGTCGGCGGAGGAAGGGCCGAAGACGGAGCGGCAAGCGCCCCACCATGGCCGCCTCAACCTCGGGCGTCGCGCCGTCCACGACCACGGGCCGTGGCCCTCCCTTGAGCACTGGAGCCAGCCTCCGCAGTTGCAGCCGAAGCATGAGCTTGGAGGCGAGGAGAAGCTCTCGCCATGGCAGCGGAGACACGACCGCGACGTCTTCCCCTCGCCATGTCGTCATCAGATGCGGGGGAGGAAGATGAGAGAAAGAGGCGACGGTTGCTGAGGATCGAGGCGGAAGGAGATGAGTGAGCATCGCATCCCGCAGTCCCCTCTTTATAGGGGGGAGTGCGGGAGGCTGGCTCCTCACCGTCTTCGGGTGGCCACCCACGTTCGCTAATCCCACGCCCTGCGCTTCTGGCCAGGCGCATTACTCCAGCAACCGCCCACGATCACCAATCCCGTACTCTGCGCCCCCTGGCCCGGCGCATCACTCCAACGGCCGCCCTTCTCCACCAATCCGCTGCCTTGCATGCATGCAAGTGCGCGTGATGGAGGGGCGCAGAAAAAGGAGGAGTAAAGACAGACATGGCAGTTATCCTTTGCCACGCGTGGCCTCGTGCTGGTTCAGTTTGAACGCACGACGCTCCACCTATGAGCATGCCAACCGGCCGCCCGTTCGACGGCAAGGATTGCCGGAAGACGACCGAGAACACACCCAAATTCAGATTAATGAGGAAGCAAAGAAGATCTCAAAAAAGAGGATAACCATCATGATGGAAATTGCAGCGGCAGTTTTCCCGCCACGTGTCTGTGCATTGTTTGGGCCTAGCCCAACGACGCTTCGGACGCGCGTATGGCCCAGGCCCGGGGGCTCCTGTCGGTGTATAAAACATGGGTATTTTATACCTTGACTTATGCACAGACAGTAACAGCCTCCTTGCCGGCCAAGCCTTGCTGGGGACCGCCAAGACCAAAACTCAATTTCCAATTACAGAAGCTCAAGACAAAACATCAACAAGCACTCAACTAGTACCGAAGATGAAGACATTTCTTGCCGACAAGACTAAACCGGCAAGGGGAAGACCCGGCAAGCTCTGTACCGGCAAGCTTCTGCCAGTCCTCCAGCGCTCCACCTCACCGCACAGATGTTCGCTAATGGGTGAGGTGTCGACCGCGCAGGTTGGTTGGTGAGACTTGTCGGGCACATGTCAGCACGCTGGGACAGGATTTGCCTTTAATGACACCCGTCCAGGAGGCGTGACAGAATAATACGAGGTAGCTGGGCGAGCGGTGCAGAAACCTTGCCGGGACTACCTCTCCACATGACACCTAAAGGAGCATTTAATGCCTTTGTCCTAAACTGGCAAAGTTAGGTATGATAGCACTGTTTGCTATCTAATCGACATGTAATTATGGTTTTGCCACTGTGGTAACCCCTTTAGCTATAAAAGGAGGGCCAAGGCAACAGTTAGAGGGATTCGGATCCCTTTTCAAACACTTGCACGTCTCGCGTAGCAGCACTCTCTGCACCTTGCCGGGAGAAGCGCTCCCTGACGGTGTCCTGGATTTGGGGTGCCAACCTAGCCGGCCTGTCTCCTCGGATGGGCCGATATGCCCCCGTACATGATCAAGATGGACTCCGGAAGTCGCGCATGGGAGACGTGATCAAGACTGCATCTACCGAAGACTTGCAGTACACTTCAGGATTATTCCAACCGCCTTACTCCAAGATACCGACCTTGTAACCCTAGATACCCTCCCTGGCGTGTATATAAGCCATAGGGTTTAGCCCGTAGGGGACATTAGCGCAACATCGGACACCTAGCTATAGTAGTTAGACACATATTACGATCTCGAGGTAGATCAACTATGTACTGGATACACCTCCATTAATATAAACAGAAGCATGACGTAGGGTTTTACCTCCATCAAGAGGGCCCGAACGTGGGTAAAACATTGTCTCCTTTTGTCTCTGTTACCATCGATTCGAGATCCGCAGCTCGGGACCCCCTACCCCGAGGTCTGCCGGTTTTTACACCGACACTGGTGCTTTCATTGAGAGTTCCGCTGCATGATCACTAGAAGGACTGATGGCTCATCTGCAGATCAACTACATCAATGGATGTGGGGATGTCTACGCCCAGGACAGCTTTTCGTCTTCGGCAGCATGGTATTTTGCGCCGACTCGACAGGTCATCTGACCTCTGTCGAGAACTATGCCCCAGGTCGGATCGTGACTTTTGGCGGCCTCGAATACACTGCGGACTCCCGTGGCGAGCTAGTCTTATCGGGATGGACTCCCGGCCGGATCGAGAGCTCGGCCGGTTCTGGAGGCTCGATTCCGGAACTGAACTCCGTCACGGTGCCCCTTGATACCCCGGACGCCTCCGCTCCGGCCAGTCTCTCCCCGATTATCGGCCCGGAGTTAGATCCTGCGCCCACTCCTAAAATTACGCTAGCGCTAGAATCGATCCCGGCGCAGAAATCAGATCCATGCTCGGATTCCCCTCGAACCGGAAACACATCCGGTTACGCACCGGGGCTGCTTCAAATCAGCCCCGCCTACGGTGCATGCATGGATCCTAAAGAGCTATCTCAGCTCGACGAGATACTCGACCGTATCCGGAGCATGTCCATCTCGGACGGCAAGACTTCGGTCTATAATCAGATCGGACTTAAAGCCGACACCAGGGAAATTTATACCCCACCTACCTCCCACCTAGTCGCCACGGTCGACGATTTAATCGACGTGTTGGACTACGGCGAACCTTCCGACATGGAGGAAGATGCTGATGGCCCCCTTGAGGACACCTTAACCCCGGTCAACACGGGCAGGTGGACGGCCACATCCACCTACGATGTCTACATGGTGGATACCCCCAAGTCCCCTTCAAGACGTCGACGAAGACGCCGACGGGGAAATAATGGAGAACCTAGTGGCAACGACACGACAACCAATAACAATGACGCGGAGGACGGTGATGCCAACGACCATGTGGAGGACATTCAAGCCTCCCCCGCAAGGGACGGCACACCAGACCGACATCTCGGGGACTCCGACCCCGATGACCTATTCGAAGGGGCCGACGACAATTACTTGCCGGAGTCCGAGGAGGATGAGAGCCTCGGCACCGAAGACTACATCGTCCCTGAAGACCCTTTCGAACAGGAACGATTCAGGCGACGCCTCGTTGCGACAGCCCGAAGTTTAAAACATAAGCAGCAGCTGCTGTAGGAAAATACCGATGCGCTAAACGAGAAGTGGGTTGAAGTGCTCTCTGCCGAGCAAGATATGGAAAACCGACGCCATAGCGCGCCGAAGTCCTACCCACGCAGGCGCCTACTACCAGAATTCAACGAAGAGCTCGCTGATGACCTCGATCGGCCCCTTAGAGGCTGGGACAGGCCAAGACGATAAGACCATGGCGATAGGCCACCTCCACGCCGTCATGGTAAAGACCCCGTGGACCACCTGGATCCTCGCGACGCTAGACGTCGCATTGAAGAAAATAGGGCTCCTCCTCGATCCATCTATGGATCTAGGGGACGCGTGCCCGCGGGGCCCAATGGCTACGATGCCTGGATGGACAGGAACGGCCGCGCCCGAGATCAAGCTTACTCACGGCTCTCTCCCGAGACCCGATGAGACCCTCCTCGGTCCCGAGGTCCGGCTCACCCGCTCTGCTTCACAGACAAGGTAATGGAACATCAGTTCCCGGAAGGGTTTATACCCAGAAACATAGAATCATATGATGGTACCACGGACCCAGCAGTTTGGATCGAGGATTTTCTTTTGCATATACACATGTCCAATGGAGATGATCTCCATGCCATTAAATATCTGCCGCTAAAACTAAAGGGGCCGGCAAGACACTGGCTTAACAGCCTACCTCCTCATTCTATCGGCAGCTGGGAGGCCCTAGAAGACGCCTTTCGAGCAAACTTCCAGGGACATATGTCCGACCTCCGGACGCTGGTGACCTCAGCCGTGTCACCCAGCAGCCAAGCGAATCAGCCCACAAGTTCTGGAATAGGTTCCTCACGAAGAAGAACCAGATTATAGACTGCTCCGAAGCCGAAGCCATCGCCGCTTTCAAAAACAATATCCGAGATGAATGGTTGGCTCGATAGCTCGGACAGGATAAATCGAGAACTATGGCAACCCTGACTTCACTAATGACTCGCTTTTGCGCGGGAGAAGATAGCTGGCTCGCCCGAAGTACCCACAATGGCGAGGCAGGCACCTCGGAAATTCGCGACGCCAATGGAAAACCAAAGCGCAATAAAAATAAGCGCAGGTATAAAAATGGCGGAAGCGACACTGAAGACGCCGCGGTCAACGCAGGATTCACTGGACCTAAATCCGAGCAGAAAAGAAAACCCTATAAAGGGAACAAAGACGGACCTAGCCAGCTTGACAGGCTCCTAGACCGCCCATGTGGGATCCACAGTACCCAGGAAAAACCAGAAACCCACACTAACAGGAATTGCTGGGTGTTTAAGCAAGCCGGGAAGATAGCGGCAGAGGGGCAAAATAAAACCCAACACCGCAGCGACGACGAGGATGAACCTCGGCAACCCACTAATGGAGGGCATAAGAAGTGTCCAAACGAGGTAACAGAGGTCAATATGATCTACGTCACCCACATCCCCAAGAGGGAGCGGAAACGTGCACTTCGGGACGTATACGCGCTAGAGCCAGTCGCCCCGAAGTATAACCCGTGGTCGGCTTACCCGATTACTTTCGATAAGCATGACCATCCGACCAGCATCAGGCATGGCGGATTGGTGGCGCTCGTCCTGGACCCCATTGTTGATGGTTATCATCTAACACGCGTCCTAATGGATGGGGAAAGCAGCCTTAACCTCATTTACAAGGATACAGTTCGGAAGATGCGCATCGACTCATCTCGGATCAAGCCGAGCTCTACCACCTTTAAAGGTGTCATCCTGGGCGTCGAAGCCCGTTGTACGGGAACAATAACCCTAGAGGTAGTCTTCGGTTCGCCCGAGAACTTCAGAAGCGAGGAGTTAATCTTCGACATCGTACCCTTCCGGAGTGGGTACCATGCGCTCCTAGGGCGCACAGCATTCGCCCGCTTTAACGCAGTTCCGCATTATGCCTATCTCAAGCTCAAAATGCCGGGACCCAATGGCGTTATCACTGTTAATGGTAACACTGAACGCTCACTCCGGACGGAGGAACAGACCGCGGCTTTCGCAGCCGAGGTTCAAGCGTCCGAGGAGGCAGCCCGCAGCAGTAAACGCGCTGCCCGCTCTTTGAAGCGCGTCAAGGCTGCACAAGTCGACCTCGGCCAGTTACCCCCGCACCCGAAATAGGGGTGCAGGCTCCTCGAGTGCCCTCTCTGTGGGCACTACGTCCCTAGAATGCATAATTTCGCACTCAAGATCCCCTGGAACGCCGAGGAGCCAAAGCAATTCTGAAGCGTCAGGCGCGGGTTAACCACGCAATGGTGCGGCTTAGAGCCCCAGCACAGGCAAGCATCTGTAAAAGAAGCAGCCAAAATATGCATACGTCTAGGTGGCCTTAACCACAGAGTGACCTCGGCCCCACCTCCACTTAAGGAGCTCGGTCAATCAAACACTTAGAGTGTATAAAGGGCCAGAAGGGCGTCGACCTTCGCAAATTCTTTGTCTTCGATCAGGACGATCTGGTCAACAGTTCGGAAACGCAGACGTGCGGCAGGCTTCGGTCCGGATCCTTTAAAATCCGTTAGTAATTATCCGACATGTTTTTCCTCCTCCTTGTTTACCATCTACGTTGTATTCTTTCCATTACTCTCGTCCACAGGGCATGTACATGATTGACAAAATAAAGAAACCGTGGCCTTTCAATGTCCCTATGGTATTTCTTTATCAGCATAGCTCTGGAACGATGAAGTTCTCTAAAAAAAAGATGCAATTGTATCGCAAAAGTCCGATGTGTTCGGCGTCTCGGATTTTGGCCTTATATGCATCAGTTTTGAAACTAGATTTCGGTCAATAGTTGGGTTGCCCGGCTCCTATGTGTACCCCTTAAGTTTCCGATGAATTCGGCTAAGGGCGTAATGGGAGAACCACTGCGATTGCGCCGCCAGGTCAATTGGCGTGGTGCCTCAGTGGAGAAAGCCGAAAACTGACTATCTGGGTAAGCGTAAACTGCTCTGCCATCCGGAGACCGCGTCAAGCGATGTGATCATAGAGATCATCCGTGTTAAACGAAGGGCTTTTATCTTTTAGCCAAAGTGTGCTCTGGCCCCGACCTCGGCTAAGTAGGCCGAACACTTCTCACACCGGGGGCTGGTCATCACCCCCACAGTCAAACTCCTATGGCTAAGTGAAAGACATCAAGCCACTATAGTCCGATTGCCTAGTTCCTCTAAGTCATCGACCGCCCATGGGTACCGAGACGTCGGCTAAGGGTCAAGTATGGCTTAGGGAACAACCTTTGTATGAAATACATGGGGGCTAAGGCCGACGACTGCCTACTTTCATTTTAAAAAGTCATATCGGAGGAATAATCAAATTACTAAATAAACACATATGGAACTTGATACGTCTCCAACATATCTACAATTTTTGATTGTTCCATGCTGTTATAATATCAATATTGGATGTTTTTATAATCATTTACAGCAATTTTATATCATTTTTGGAGACTAACCTATTAACCTAGTGCCCAGTGCCAGTTGCTCTTTTCTGCCCTGTTTTTGTTTCACAGAAAATCAATACCAAACGAAGTCCAAATACAGTGAAACTTTTTGGAGATTTTTTCATGGGCAAGAAGAATATTGGAAGCTTCAAGAGAGGGCCAGAAGAAGAAGAGGTGGGCCACGAGGCACCAGGGCACGCCCCAGGGGGGGTGGCGCGCCCTGGTACCTCATGGGCCCACCCCAGCTCCGTTTGACCTAATTCCAGCTCTATAAATTCAGGAAAAATCAGAAACCCTCAGGGGAGTCCACGAAATACTTTTTACGCCGCCGCAAGCCTCTGTTCCAGAGAGATCCCATCCGGGGTCCTTCTCCGGTAATCTGTCGGAGGGGGAATCGATCACGGAGGGGCTCTACATCAACCTTGCTGCTTCTCCGATGATGCGTGAGTAGTTTACCTAAGACCTTCGGGTCCATAGGCAGTAGCTACATGTCTTCTTCTCTCTTTTTGATGTTCAATACAATGTTCTCCTTGATGTTCTTGGAGATCTATCCGATGTAATCTTTCTTTGCGGTGTGTTTGTTGGGATCCGATGAATTGTGAGTTTATGATCAGATTATCCATGAATATTATTTGAGTCTTCTCTGATCTCTTTTATGCATGATTATTATAGCCTCGTATTTCTTCTCCGATCTATTGATTTGGTTTGGCCAACTAAGTTGATTTATCTTGCCATGGGAAGAGGTGCTTTGTAGTGGGTTCGATCTTGCGGTGCTCAATCCCAGTGACAGAAAGGGACATGGCACGTATGTATCGTTGCTACTAAGGGTAAAAAGATGGGATCTATTCATTGGGTTTATTAATTCGTGAGTTTGTCTTGTCTACATCATGTCATCGTTCTTAAAGCATTACTCCGTTCTATTGGACTTAGTTCACTAGATGCATGCTGGATAGCCCATCGATGTGTGGAGTAATAGTAGTAGATGCAGGCAGGAGTCGGTCTACTAATCTTGGACGTGATGCCTATATACATGATCATTGCCTTGGATATCATCATGATTATTTGCTTTTCTATCAATTTCCCAACAGTAATTTGTTTACCCACCGTATGCTATTTTCTCGAGAGAAGCCTCTAGTGAAATCTATGGCCCCCGGGTCTATCAAAATCATATTACTAAAACCCTAAAAATATTGCTGCCATTTTCTTTTATTTATTTTATTTAGTATTTTTGCTGCAATCTATCAATCTATCAAATACAATTTAATCTTATAATCTTACCGCCAAGGGATTGACAACCCCTTGTTTGCGTTGGGTGCAAGGATTTGTTGTTTGTGTGCAGGTACTGCTTACTAGGTGTTGTGTGATTCTCCTACTGGTTTGATAACCTTGGTTTCATAACTGAGGGAAATACTTATCTCTACTGTGCTGCATCATCCCTTCCTCTTCGGGGAATTACCAACGCAAGCTACAAGTAGCAGGAAGAATTTCTGGCGCCGTTGCCGGGGAGACATCATCAACATTTATCAAGTACCTTTGCACAAACACTCATCTCCTTGCATTTACTTTATTTGCCATTTGCCTCTCGTTTTCATCTCCCCCACTTCTAAAAAGTTTTTACAAAAATACAAAAATATTTTCCGTTTGCCTTTTTGTTCGTTTGCTATCTTTGCTTGTGTGCCATGTGCCTTCTATTTGCTTGCATCTTTGCTTGTTAAAAATCTATTGATATGGATCCTCATCCACTTGCTAATCTTTTCAAAAGATCCAATTATAATGAACCAATTTCTAGTGATTTGAGTGCTCTTGATTTTCTCTATGAAGTTTTGCTTGAAAATCATGAATCTGAAAATTGTGATGAAGTGTTAGAAGAAGAAATTTATAAAGTGATTCATGAATGCTCCTTGATTGAAAAGCATGATTGCAATGATGTTACTATAAATTCTATTAATGTGAATTATGCTAATAATATGCAAAACTACAAGCTTGGGGATGAAAATTTTGTTATGTGCACTACTTATTGTAATGATCATGATTGGGGTGATGATGCTTTTTATGATCTTAAAAATTTATTTAAGCCTCATGATGAATATGTTATTGATAATAAAATTTGCAACACTATTAAAAGTGGGTTTGGAAGAGCGTCAACTTTAAGTAATAATGATCCCACTACTTTGGAGAATTATCAATCTTATGAAAATTTTGATAAAAGTGGGTTTGGAGAGGTCATAACTTTCGTTGATGATAATCCCACTATTTTGGAAGGTAATAAAATTTTTATGCATGTGGATCATGGAGAGAAAATTTTATGTGATAGCTATATTATTGAATTTGATTATGATCCTACATGTAATTATTATGAGAGAGGAAAATATGGTTGTAGAAATTTTCATGTTACTAAATTACCTCTCGTTATGTTGAGATTGTCAATGTTTTATTCCTCTCCTTTGCATATGCTAGATATTTCTCGTCTTGATAATTTGTTTACTTATAAAATGCCTATGGATAGGAATTATATTAGACTTAAATGTGTTTTTCACATGCTTCATGATGCTCTCTTTGTGCTTCAATTCTTACCTTTCATGTGAGCATCATTGAAATCTCAAAGCCTATCTTAATGGCTATAAAGAAAGAGCTTCTTGGGAGGCAACCCAATGAATAAAATAAATTTTTGTTATAAGTTTCTGTTATGGTGTTTTTTTACTGTCATGCTACTGGTATGATAGTATTTTTATGTTTTTAATTAGTGTTTGTGCCAAGTAAAGCCTTTGGGATGATTTGGAAGATAGTATAATTGATGCTGCTTGGAAAACAGAAAGTTTTGCGTCCAGTGCCCGAATTTTGTTTCTGTACTGGAGCGTCAGAAAAATTTGAAATTTTTACACAGTATTCGTATATGAATTTTCCACGTTGTACTAATTTTTAAGAATTTTTTGAGGTACATAAGTATGGCTTTTAAATATATTGCTACAGACTGTTCTATTTTTGACAGATTCAGTTTTTGATGCACTACTTGCTTGTTTTGATGAATCTATGGATTGTATCGGGGGGTATAAGCCATGGTGAAGTTAGAGTACAGTAGGTATAATGCAAAAATAAAATATGAATGGGTTTGCAACAGTACTTATAGTAGTGATTTGTTTTGTTATACTAACGGATATCACGAAGGTTTTGTTGAATTTTGTGTGATTGAAGTTTTCAAGTTTTGGGTGAGATCACGATGGATGAAGGAATATGGAGTAGCAAAAGCCTAAGCTTGGGGATGCCCAAGGCACCCCAAGGTAATATTCAAGGAAGACTCAAGCGTCTAAGCTTGGGGATGCCCCAGAAGGCATCCCCTCTTTATTCTACCGACCATCAGTAATTTTACTTGGAGCTATATTTTTATTCGTCACATGATATGTGTTTTGCTTGGAGCGTCTTGTATGATATGAGTCTTTGCTTTGTTTAATTTTTAGTTTGTCACAATCATCTTTGCTACACACACCTATTTTGAGAGAGCCACACGTTATCATCATAATTTGTAGAATACTCTATGTACTTCACTTAAATTTTTTGAGCTAGGCAGTTGCTCTCGTGCTTCACTTAAATCCTTTTGAGCACAGTGGTGGCTGAAATTTTGTAGAAATAAACTCTCATGCTTCACTTATATTATTTTGAGAGTTGATTGAAATTTTGTAGAAATAAACTCTCATGCTTCACTTATATTATTTTGAGAGTTAATTGAAATTTTGTAGAAATAAATTCTCATGCTTCACTTATATTATTTTGAGAATTGTTAAAGACTGAAATTTTGAAGAAATATTTGCACTCTCATGCTTCACTTAAATCTTTTTGAGAGATGATGATAGTAACGGTAATTTGCACATGGTATGCAATTGGTCCCAAAGTGATGAATATTCAAGAGGGGTGTAGATAAAAACTTTCATATATTTCATTGGATATGACAAGTGTGATTCCTTGCAATAGTTTTGCGATATGGAAATGATGAAATGTGATGCCATGTTAGTGAGTAATTGTGCTTAAGTAAGAATATTAGTGTTAAGGTTTGTGATTCCCTATGCAAGCACGTTAAGTCAATAGTTATGCAATGAAGTTATATCCTACTATGGTGCATTATTCGGTGTTAGTTATGTTCAATGCATGTTTATGACCGTTTTCGTTTTTTGGTTGGTTGCTTCTCAATCTTTTGCTAGCCTTCATTTGTACTAAGCGGAAATACTGCTTGTGCATCCAAAATCCTTAAAACCAGTTTTGCCTTATGAGTCCACTATATCTACCTATATGCGGTATTCCAATGCCGTTCCAAGTAAATTTGTGTGTGCCAACTCTAAAATTCAAAATAATTTTTCTGTTTTGTGTGCCCGTACCATTCATGAAGCGGAAGGGTGTAGCCAATATCTTCCATGCTAGGTGTGTTATTCTCAAGATGAGTGTTTATTCACTTGTCATTGCACGAGAGTGTGGCGGTAATAGGGATGCCCAGTCCCGAATTGTGAAATGAAATGAAATGAAAAATCTTATGTGATCACAATAATAAATTCCTTGGAAAGTGATGGTATGGAGGGCACCCGTGGATACGGCTAGCCATGGATTGTGAAAGAATTGGTGGAAAGGAATAAACTTTATTTTCTGTTTGGGAACCGCCTATGATGTATGTAGCATGGAAGATATTGGGAATTCTCATTCGTTTTCGTTGACAGCAAAAGAATGCCTCCCAAAATATTTTTATCTCTTTAATTTCATCTTTGAGCTCTGGCACATTTGACAAATCTCTGCTTCCCTCTTCGAAGGGCCTATCTATTTACTTTTATGCAATTTTTATTTTTCTTGAGTCTCCATCTTCTCTTACAAAAGCTCCAACTAGAGAACACTATTGTCATACTTGTGCATTGGTTGTAGCTAATATTTGAGTGTGTTTCATAAATGGATCAATGATTGAGCATAATGGGCTAGGGATAACTTTCTTTAGCGTTGATATTTTGAAAGACATGGTTGCATGTTAGTATGCTTGAGTATCTATGTTTTCATGTCAAATTATAGACTATTGCTTTGAATCATATAAGTCCAATGTCCATGCTACAAAAAGAAAAAGAATATGTGATAAGTATGTTAGGCAGCATTCCACATCAAAAATTCTGTTTTTATCATTTACCTACTCGAGGACGAGCAGGAATTAAGCTTGGGGATGCTGATACGTCTCCAACGTATCTATAATTTTTTATTGTTCCATGCTGTTATAATATCAATCTTGGATGTTTTTATAATCATTTACATCAATTTTATATCATTTTTGGAGACTAACCTATTAACCTAGTGCCCAGTGCCAGTTGCTGTTTTGTGCCCTGTTTTTGTTTCACAGAAAATCAAAACCAAACGAAGTCCAAATACAGTGAAACTTTTTGGAGATTTTTTCTTGGGCAAGAAGAATACTAGAAGCTTCGGGAGAGGGCCAGAAGAAGAAGAGGTGGGACACGAGGCACCAGGGCGCGCCCAAGGGGGGGTGGCGCGCCCTGGTACCTCGTGGGTCCACCCCAGCTCCGTTTGACCTAATTCCAGCACTATAAATTCAGGAAAACTCAGAAACCCTCAGGGGAGTCCACGAAATACTTTTTACGCCGCCGCAAGCCTCTGTTCCAGAGAGATCCCATCCGGGGTCCTTCTCCGGTAATCTGCCGGAGGGGGAATCGATCACGGAGGGGCTCTACATCAACCTTGCTGCTTCTCTGATGATGCGTGAGTAGTTTACCACAGACCTTCGGGTCCATAGGCAGTAGCTAGATGGCTTCTTCTCTCTTTTTGATGTTCAATACAAATTTCTCCTTGATGTTCTTGGAGATCTATTCGATGTAATCTTTCTTTGCGGTGTGTTTGTTGGGATCCGATGAATTGTGAGTTTATGATCAGATTATCCATGAATATTATTTGAGTCTTCTCTAATCTCTTTTATGCATGATTATTATAGCCTCATATTTCTTCTCCGATCTATTGATTTGGTTTGGCCAACTAAGTTGATTTATCTTGCCATGGGAAGAGGTGCTTTGTAGTGGGTTCGATCTTGCGGTGCTCAATCCCAGTGACAGAAAGGGACATGACACATATGTATCGTTGCTACTAAGGGTAAAAAGATGGGATCTATTCATTGGGTTTATTAATTCGTGAGTTTGTCTTGTCTACATCATGTTATCGTTCTTAAAGCATTACTCCGTTCTATTGGACTTAATTCACTAGATGCATGCTGGATAGCCCATCGATGTGTGGAGTAATAGTAGTAGATGCAGGCAGGAGTCGGTCTACTAATCTTGGACGTGATGCCTATATAAATGATCATTGCCTTGGATATCGTCATGATTATTTTCTTTTCTATCAATTGCCCAACAGTAATTTGTCTACCCACCGTATGCTATTTTCTCGAGAGAAGCCTCTAGTGAAATCTATGGCCCCCGGGTCTATCAAAATCATATTACTAAAACCCTAAAAATATTGCTGCCATTTTCTTTTATTTATTTTATTTAGTATTTTTTCTGCAATCTATCAATCTATCAAATACAATTTAATCGTGCAATCTTACCGCCAAGGGATTGACAACCCCTTGTTTGCGTTGGGTGCAAGGATTTGTTGTTTGTGTGCAGGTACTGCTTACTAGGTGTTGTGTGATTCTCCTACTGGTTCGATAACCTTGGTTTCATAACTGAGGGAAATACTTATCTCTACTATGCTGCATCATCCCTTCCTCTTCGGGGAATTACCAACGCAAGCTACAAGTAGCAGAACTTCACGCCATTTTTCATTTCAAACGATAAAGTTTTTACATCACACACCCCGGCATTCCGGAGTACCTAAAAATACAGGGTGTCCTTAGGGCAGATGGCCTCGCTGGTCCGAGCTCCCGCCTCCACCTCGGTGAAGAACTGCTCGGCGGTCCGCGGCTTATCGGCAGGGGGGCCAGCAGCACAAGTTGCCGCATCAACTTTGCGGAAATGAGTCTTCACGCACGCATATGCCCTCCGAGCCCCTTCGAAGCACGCAGACCTCTTCCAGCGGTCAACGCAGGGCACGGCATCTCGAAGATGAGCCGTCAGGCCGAAGAGACTCCTCGGCATGGCTTCGGCCGGCCACAGAGCAACGCAGAGGTCCTCGAGGGCTGGCCTTGTCATGCGAAACAGCTCGACCAGCTGCTTCACTTGATGATTTAGCAGCTGCGGGGATGGGGACCCTGGGAATTGACCCCAGAAGGCTTTCTCCGCCTCATGACCCGCCAGCTGGCCGAAGTAGGCCACTGCATCCTCCGCACTCTGCGGGAGGTCCTCGAAGACCTCTGCGAAACGCCAAAACTGGGTGAGCTCAACACACCCTTTGCTGCCAAACGCACACTGCAGCAAAAATAGCTTACCCGAGGCGATTTGTTCCACTTGCTGGAGCACCTCGCGGTCCGCACGAGCCGAGGTGTGCAGTTCGGAGTGGGCACGTTGAAGCTTCTCGAGCTCCTCTTTCGCGCGCCACCCCTCCTCCTGAAGCTTGTCGCGTGCTTCAAACACGCCCTTCAGGGTCTCCTCGACCTCCAGCACCCGCGCCTGGTGCTTCTCCCCGGCCGCCTTCTCGGCGGCCCGCGCCTTTTCGGCTGTGGCGGCAGCTGCTTTCTGCTGCCGCCCTTCCTTCCGAGCACTTTTAAGCTCGGCCTTGAGCGTCTCCAATTCCGCTGTCAACATTTTAAGTCTTAGTTGTTTCCTTTAAACATACAACATACAATGCAAGTTTAACCTTGCTTACCTTGAGATCGCTCAAGTCTCCGGTTCATCTCCGCCATCTCCTCGGAGATGGAGTCTGGCACTAAGGTCGAAACCTGTCATAAAACAAACTCCTTGTTAAAGGAAAAATGGTCTCGACCATCCACATGCTCCAGGACAGCCACTTCGGGTAGCGTCATGTGGGCTATTCAACAGGCTCCTACTTACTCAAGCGACCCCGATGCCGGTTTCTTGAAACCGACTTCGGGCTCGGGGGCTACTCACTCCTTACGCCACTCAGCAGGCTACACTTTTTATGTCCTCGGACAAATTTCATAAAGACAAAGCAAACCGACTGCGCAGAAGACGTACCTCGAAACCTGCTACAAGGTTTTTGAAGACCTCGTGCAGGCCAGCCTCTGCGGACCGGTAGCATTCCAGCGCCGTGCCTATCAAGGCGCGGTGCTCCTCCTTAAGGGAGCAGCACTTTAGGGCCTCCTCCACCTCCTCGGCCCACCCCGCGCCGGTCCGTCCTCGGACAACAGGCTGGGGTGGAGGGATGACCTCGGATGGATCCACCCGAGGAGCCCCCGTCTGTGAAGGCGGTGCCGAGGTAGACTCCTACTGGGCCGATATCTGGCCCAGCCCTTCTTCGATGACCTCGGGGCGCTTCGTCTCCTGGTCTTGTTGGGCCAAGGTTTCAACCTCGGCCATGACCGCCGCAACGTCGGCCCCCGCCGTGTTGACCTCGGGGGCCAGGGTGGACGTTACCTACCCCAGACCGACTTTCTTTGGGGGAGAAGCAGCGGGCTCTGGAGTCCCGCTGGCGAACGGCAACCCGTTCGAGGAACCGCTGGGCATCACCTTCGGCGGACTGTGTATGAAAAGTTGCTTCTGTGAAAATTTCCCTTGATGAAACAATGACTCAAGCAAGGGAGACAAGGATAAGGGCTTACCCTCAAGGCGCCGGCTTCTTCCTCCCCGTTATGAGGGGGTCTCCCTCTGAGTCCCCGGAGAGCTCGGCTCTCTCCAACGACTTGTTGGCGGCCTCGGATGAGGCTCGCCTCAGCCTCTTTTGGCCCTTGGGCGGCATGCCCACGTCGGCATCTTCTGACACCGACCTCTTCCCCTTTGGGGGGGGGGGAATCTCCTCCTCGCCCTCCTCGGCGCCGCCGTCTTCAGCGGCGGAGGTGTGGGTCTCCTCTGATCGGGTGACCGAAGTCCCCCGGGTCCGAGCACTAGAGTTCCCCGTTTGGGTCTTCGTCCCTTTGGAAGCCACCACATCTGGCTCCTCGGTCAGAAGCGCCGAGAGCAGGGGAGTTTGGGGTTGTTCTGGCAATGGGGCTGGGCATCGTACCCCCTTTACCCATGCCGACCACTTCTGCAAAATGTCAAAACATGACGGCCCAAATAAAGACTTTACTCCTCGGAGCAGTAAGCAAAGAATGAAAGATTGAAGGATGGAACAACTCACCGGGGGGGCCTCATAGCCGTGTTCGAGGCCGCGGTCCTCTCCCTCCATGGGAATCTAGTCCTTGGCCAGTTTCATGAGCTTTGTCCACATAGTGGCCAAGGTGGAGCGAAAGAAGGTGTTGATGGTGTCCATGTCCTCGGGCTTCTGTGCCCACATCGGGGTGGCCCGAAGTTGGAGAGGAAGGATGCGGCGGTTGAGCATGACGTTGATGACATCGGCCAGCTCAGCCTTCCCCGTGGTGGTCCACCACACGATTCTCTCGACTAGGGTATCTACCTCTTCGGGCTTCCCCCAGGCGACGCCCTTTTCCTTCCAAGACTTGAGTTTCTTGGGAGGCCCGGCCGAGAAGGCCGGGACCTCGGTTTGACCAGCGGCAAGGGGTTCGGAGATATAGAACCATTCCTTTTGCCACTCCTTCACCGTTTCGATGAAGGTGCCCTTGAACCAGGTGGCCCCCTGGTTCTTGCTGATCATTGCCCCTCCACACTCCACAAGTTCGGAGCCGCTTGACTTCGGTTTAATCCCGAAGAGCTTCAGCCATAGGCCGAAGTGTGTCTCACAGCGGAGGAAGGCCTCGCAGACTATTATGAAAGCGGCGAGGTGGAGAATGGAGTTGGGGGCTAGGTGATGGAAATCTAACCCGTAGTAAACCATGATCCCGCGCATGAAAGGGTGCAGCGGGAACCCCAGGCCTCGGATGAGGTGGGGAACAAAGACCACCCGCTCCCCGGCGTTGGGAGCGGGTACCAGCTCGACGGCCTCTGGAACGCGGGCGGCGACGGCAGAGGCTAGGTACCCCGCGTCGTGCAGCTCGGCGATGGTCACCGCCGTCATGGTGGAGCCGCCCCAGTGCCCCTTAAGGGTATCGGCATGGCTGAGGGGGAAATCGAGCTTGCGTACGAGAAAGGCGTAAGGGCTAGATCTGGGCGTTGGAGCTAGACGAAGCGGCAGCAAGGGAGGAATGGAGCGTAGGCTATCACGTTGTTCTCCCCATTGCTTTTATAAGCCTATGAAAGGCCAAGAGCCCCCTTTGCTGCGCCGATAAATTCGTGATTATTATTAAAGATGCCGTTGAAACATAGGGGGAAATGAAATTTTGGTGATATCCCTAAGAAAGCGGGCACGATCTTTGCCTCGACGGGACGTGCCAGTGAGGGAGCCGCCTCGAAATGCGATTTGAGGGGAGGCAGTAACTGCTCAACCTGTCGTGGGGCGGGCCTCTCCGATAAAGCTGTCAGGCCGGGTTGGATTGTTCATACCGGCACAGCAAGCCTTCGAGGCTAAGATACTTGCTCACTTCGAATAGGGTACAAGCTCGGTTGGACCACGGATGTCGATGCTCTATTAATAGAATTCAAAATATAAGGTGGAACTCGTCTGTCAAGCCGGAGACTCCGGATCCGAAGTGATGGTTCAAAGTCGTCCTCGGTGTAGAAGACCAGTTCGGGGGCTACTGACGGTGTCCAGGATTAGGAGATGCCAACCTAGCCGGCCCGTCTCCTCGGATGGGCCGATATGCCCCCGTACATGATCAAGATGGACTCCGGAAGTCGCGCATGGGAGACGTGATCAAGACTGCATCTACCGAAGACTTGCAGTACACTTCAAGATTATTCCAACCGCCTTACTCCAAGATACCGACCTTGTAACCCTAGATACCCTCCCTGGCGTGTATATAAGCCATAGGGTTTAGCCCGTAGGGGACATTAGCGCAACATCGAACACCTAGCTATAGTAGTTAGACACATATTACGATCTCGAGGTAGATCAACTCTGTACTTGATACACCTCCATTAATATAAACAGAAGCAGGATGTAGGGTTTTACCTCCATCAAGAGGGCCCGAACCTGGGTAAAACATTGTCTCCTTTTGTCTCTGTTACCATCGATTCGAGATCCGCAGCTCGGGACCCCTACCCCAAGGTCTGCCGGTTTTTACACCGACACTCCCTGTACTTGTGCTTTCATACAACCAATACACCAAAAGCAGGAGTAGGGTTTTATGCTTCTCAGCGGCCCGAACCTGGGTAAATCCCTTGCGTTTTCCATTGATCCTGCACTTTGTGCACGTTGATCCCCCCTGCCGAACCACAAGGGGCTGGATGGCCCCATAGATGGTCGTGTCACCGCGACACCGTTGCATGGCAATCCCTACTCCTCGCATTGATATCGATTGATGGACATCTCCATAGTTCATTGATCCGCCTAGTTGATGCGAGACTTTCTTTCTTTTTGACTTCTCCTGTTAATCCCTATCACCGCATTCTATTCCACCTTATGATATGTCCATGGCTCACGCTCATGTATTGCTTGAAGTCGAAAATGCTGAAGCGCGTTAGAAGTACGATCCAATTGCCTGGTTTAACACTGGGGTGCTCATGATTTATATTTTTGCAGTGAAGGTGGAGTCATGCCATGCTAACATGATAAAATGAGTGGGGAATAACACTCATTAAGCATCGTATATTTTGAAAGTTTAATGATTATGCTTCTTATATTCAGGGATATTATTATGTTGATGTTGTTAATTCATCATTTCTCAATATTTATATCGTAAAGAGATTACATGATAAACATGTTAGGTAGCATTCCACATAAAAAATTCTATTTTTATCATTTATCTACTCGAGGACGAGCAGGAATTAAGGTTGGGGATGCTGATATGTCTCTGATGTCTACTACACAACTTTATTCTTGTAGACTCGGTTGGGCCTCCAAGCGCAGAGTTTTGTAGGACAGCAGCAAATTTCTATCAAGTGGACGGCCTAAGGTTTATCAATCCGTGGGAGGTGTAGGATGAAGATGGTCTCTCTCTAACAACCCTGCAATCAAATACAAGAAATCTCTTATGTCCCCAACACACCCAATGCAGTGGTAAATTGTATAGGTGCACTAGTTCGGCGAAGAGATGGTGATACAAGTATAGTATGGATAGTAGATATAGGTTTTTGTAATCTGAAATAATAAAAACAGCAAGGTAGCAAGTAACAAAAGTGAGCACAAACCGTATTGCGATGCTTGAAAACAAGGCCTAGGGTTCATACTTTCACTAGTGCAATCTCTCAATAGTGCTAACATTATTGAATCATATAATAATCCCTCAACGTGCAACAAAGAATCACTCCAAAGTTCCTAGCAAATGGAGAACATAAGAAGAAATTATTGTAGGTAGCAAAACCACCTCAAAGTTATCCTTTCCGATCAATCTATTGAGCCATCCCTATAAGTGTCGCAAACAGCCCTAGAGTTCGTACTAAAATAACACCATATGATACGCATCAATTAACTCTAATGTCACCTAGATACTCCAATGTTACCACAAGTATCTGTGAGTTAATTATTCGACATGCATCAAACAATTTCAGATTCATAATATTCAATCCAACACAAAGAACCTCAAAGAGTACCCCAAAGTTTCTACCGGAGAAAGTAGGATGAAAACGTGTATCAACCTATGTGCCTAGATTACCCCAATGTTACCTCGGGAATCCGCAAGTTGATTACCAAAACATACATCAAGTGACTCAATAGAATACCCCACTATCACCACGGGTATCCACATGCAAGACATACATCAAGTGATCTCAAATCCAATATTCAATCCGATAATAACGATACCTCAAAGGGAAAGACATAATTCATCACAACAAAGATAGAGAGGGAAGAAACGTCATATGATCCAACTATATTAACAAAGATCATGGTACATCAAGATCGTGGCAAATCAAGATCACGAGAGAGAGAGAGAGAGAGATCAAACACATAGCTACTAGTACATACCCTCAGCCCCGAGGATGAACTACTCACACATCACCATGAGAACGGAGGAGAAGTTGGTGGTGATGGTGATGGAGGAGATGTCCCCGGCGGCGTCCCAACGCCACCGGAGGAGAGGGGGAAGGGGGCCCCTCCTTCTTCATCTTCCTTGGCCCTCCGGGGGGAGAGGAGGCTCTCCCCTAGATTGGATCTCTTTGTTGTCTTCTGTTTTTCGCGACTGTTTTAGGAGCCCTTCACCGTTTCTTATATTCCCGGATATCCGTAACTCCGATTGGGCTGAAATTTTGAGGGGATTTTTATCCGAAAATTATCTTTCTCGCGGAAAAAGAAGGGCTCCAACCGACCTACGAGGTGCCCACAAGGCAAGGGGCGCGGCCAGGGGGTAGGCCACGCCCTGTTGCCTTGTGGAGCCCTCGGGCACCGTCTTGCGTTGATTCTTTCCCAAAAATCACATATATTCCAAAAAAAATCTCTGTAAATTTTTATCGCGTTTGGACTTCGTTTGATATGGATTTTCTGCGAAACAAAAAAAATGCAGAAAACAACAACTGACATTGGGCACTAGGTTAATATGTTAGTCCATGAAAATCATATAAAAGTGCACCAAAACCATATAAAATTATTGCTAACATGTCATGAATACTTCAGAAATTATAGATACGTTGGAGACGTATCAACATCCCCAAGCTTAATTCCTGCTCGTCCTCGAGTAGGTAAATGATAAAAGAAATAATTTATGAAGTGTGAATGCTAGCATAGTGCAGAAGTTTGATCAATGATAATTCTAATCACTTTTTCTAGCATCATTATATATCATAAGCAGTAGCTCATTTCTCATAAAACTTCTGATGATCAAGTAGCAAGCTATTCACATGTTAAAGTATAGACCATAAACTTTCTTGAAAACTAACAAACTATGTTTTCAGTCATCAAACAATTACAATTCATTTTATTTTCAGGAAGGGTCTATGTAAGAACTTCGATTTAGCAAATCCTACATACTCAACTATCATTTAGTCTTCCATGATTGCTGACACTCAAAGCATATTTTTAGAACAAATCATTTGAGTCAAACACATAGGAAGATAGGGGCTTAATGTTTCACCTCCCAACTTATTTATCTCAGGGATAGTGTCAACAATAATAACTCATGATTACCTATATTCAACTGGATATATATGTCAGGATCATTCCCTAACACATGATGCTTGCCAAGTGGAGAATAATTGAGGTTGAAATGAGAATGAATACTATTGACTCTTGCATAAAAGTAAAAGCTAAAAATTAAAAGAAAGGCCCTTCGCAGAGGGAAGCAGAGGTTGTCATGCGCTTTTGATTTTTGGATGTGCAAGCCCTTAATGCAAAGGAACGTCACTTTATATTGCCCCTTGTGATTGCAACCTTTCTTATGCAGTCTGTCGCTTTCATTTCTTTACCGTCACAAGTTCGTACAAAGCTTATTTTCCCTTGCAATAAAAGATCATACATATTTAGGAGCAATTTTATTGCTTTTTGCACCGATGACAACTTACTTGAAGGATATTATTCAATCCATAGGTAGATATGGTGGACTCTCATGGAAAGAAACTGGGTTTAAGGGTTTTTGGATGTATAAATAGTATTTCTACTTAGTACGAAGTTTTGGCTAGCAAAAGATTATGAGCAAGCACCACATGTTAGCGGATCCATGACAATATAACTTCTATGTGAATATAAACAAACATAACCCATTACGTTGTCTTCCTTGTCCAACATCAACTACTTGATCAAGATTGAAAATAATTAATGGGGGCTCAAAATCATAGAAGATGTCCAAGATAGTATATTTATATGTGAAATCTCTCTTCCTTCAATATTCTTTCATGAATTGTTCAAGTGACCAATGCTATGTTTGCTAACTTTCAATAAATTTTACCACTTATACTTCTTGTATAAGTCATTACTCCCCATGGGACAAGCATATGAAGCATATATAATTTCATATTTATGACATTCAATTCATTCAACAATTCACTCTTAGGATATAAGTGAAGAACAAGAGTAAATGACAAACTACTCCAAAAGATATAAGTGAAGATCAATGAGTGGTTAAACAATTAAGTAGCTATGTGAAGACTCTCTCCAAGTAAAGATTTCAGATCAAAGTACTTTATTCAAACAGCAAACAAAACAAAAATAAAAGGACACTCCAAGAAAAACACATATCATGTGAACAAATAAAAACTTAGGCTCGACAGAGACTAGCCGATAATTGTTGATGAAGAAAGGTGGGATGCCTACCAGGGCATCCCCAAGCTTACTTGCTTGAGACTTCTTGGAACATTATCTTGGGGAGCCTTGGGCATCCCCAAGCTTGAGCTCTTGTGTCTCCTTAATTCCTTTCATATCACGGCTTCTCCTAAGTCTTAAAAACTTCATCCACACAAAACTCAGCAAGAACTCGTGAGATAAGTTAGTACAAATCAATTCAAAACCATAACATTCTATACTGTAGAAAATTACTAAAATTATAATTAAACATTGCATACTAAATGCCTCTGCATATTTAATACTCCTATCCACAAATAGAAAAATTAAACAAGCAAACATATGCAAACAAATAGAAATATCAAACAGTAATTTGTTTACCCACCGTATGCTATGTGTTCGAGAGAGCGGCTGATGACCCACAAGTATAGGGGATCAATCATAGTCCTTTCGATAAGTAAGAGTGTCGAACCCAATGAGGAGCAGAAGGAAATGACAAGCGGTTTTCAGCAAGGTATTTTCTGTAAGCACTGAAATTATCGGTAACGAGTAGTTTGATAGCAAGATATTTTGTAACAAGTGACAAGTAGCAATAGTAACAAAGAGTGCAGCAAGGTGGCTCAATCCTTTTTATAGCAAAGGACAAGCCGGAATGATCTCTTATAATAAGCAAAGCATTCTCGAGGACACATGGGAATTTCATCTAGTCACTTTCATCATGTTGGTTTGATTCGCGTTCGCTACTTTGATAATTTGACATGTGGGTGGACCGGTGCTTGGGTGCTATTCTTACTTGAAGAAGCCTCCCACGTATGATTACCCCCTCTTGCAAGCATCCGCAATTATGAAAGAAGAATTAAGATAACTCTAACCATAGCATTAAACATATGGATCCAAATCAGCCCCTTACGGAATAGCGCATAAACTAGGGTTTAAGCTTCTGTCACTCTAGCAACCCATCATCTAATTACTACTCCACAATGCATTCCCTTAGGCCCAAAGATGGTGAAGTGTTATGTAGTCAACATTCACATGACACCACTAAGAGAATCAACAACATACATATCATCAAAATATCGAACGAATGCCAAATTCACATGATTACTTATGACAAGACTTCTCCCATGTCCTCAAGAACAAAAGTAAATAATCACAAATCATCTTCATGTCCAAGATCAGAGGGGTATTAAATAGCATATTAGATCTGAACATATAATCATCCACCAGATAAACCAACTAGCATCAACTATAAGATGTAATCAACACTACTAGCAACCCATAGGTACCAATCTAAGGTTTTGAGACAAAGATTGAATACAAGAGATGAACTAGGGTTTGAGATGAGATGGTGCTGTTGAAGATGTTGATGAAGATTGGTCCTCCCACGATGAGAGGATTGTTGGTGATGATGATGGCTTCGATTTCCCACTCCCGGAGGGAAGTATCCCCGGCAGAATCGCTCCGCCGGAGAGCAAAAGTGCTCCTGCCCAAGTTCCGCCTCGAGACGGCGGTGCACCATCCCAAAAGTCTTCTCCTTATTTTTTCTAGGGCAAATAGGCTTATATACCAGAAAATGGGCACCGGAGGCTGGCCAGGGGCCCCACGAGCCACCAGGGCGTGCCTGGGGGGGTGGCGCGCCCTGGTGCCTCGTGGGTACCTGGGTGGCCCCCTCTGGTACTTCTTGCTTCCAGTATTTTTTATTTATTCCTAAATAAATCTCTATGAAATTTCAGCTCATTTGGAGATGTGTAGAATAGGTATCTCTGACATAACTTTTTCAGGTCCAGAATTCCAGCTGCCGGCAATCTCCCTCCTTGTGTAAATCTTGCATATTAATAGAGAAAAGGCATTAGAATTGCTCCACAAAGTGTTATATTGATTAAAAACACCATAAATAACAGTAGTAAAACATGATGCAAAATGGACGTATCAACTCCCCCAAGCTTAGACCTCGCTTGTCCTAAAGCGAAAGCCGATATCGATAATCATGTCCACATGTTTAGAGAGAGAGGTGTCGATAAAAACAAAATACGGACATAGTAGCATCATGATCACTATTATAACAACAATATTTATTATCATAAAACTTCTCATGAGCAAGTAACAATTCATCACAACAATGAAGTATAAGGCATAAACTTTCTTGAAAACTAACAAACTATGCTCTCAGTCAACAATGCAATTGCAATTCATCATATTTTCAGGAAGGGTCTCATGTAGGAGCTTTTTAGCAAGTCCACATACTCAACCATCATATAGTCTTCTATGATTGCTAACACTCACGACATATATATGGAGCAAAAAGTTTCAGCCAGACACATAGAAAGATAGGGGCTTATAATTTCGCCTCCCAACTTATTCACCTCAAGGGTGATGTCAACAATAATAACTCATGATCACTCATATCCAACTGGATATATATGCCTAGATCTTTCCCCACCACATGATGCTTGCAAAAGATAAAAATAAAAAGGAATAGAGGAGAACACTATTGACTCTTGCATAAAAAGTAAATACATAAAAGTAAAGGATAGGCCCTTCGCAGAGGGAAGCAGAGGTTATCATGCGCTTTTTGTTGTTGGATGCACAAGCTCTTAATGCAAAGGAACGTCACTTTATATTGCCCCTTGTGATAGCAACCTTTATTATGCAGTTCATCGCTTTTATTTCTTTGCCATCACAAGTTCGTACAAAGCTTATTTTCCCTTACAATAAAAGTTCATACACATTTAGAGGCAATTTTTATTGCTTTTTTCACCGATGACAACTTACTTGAAGGATCTTATTCAATCCATAGGTAGATATAGTGGACTCTCATGACATGAAACTGGGTTTAAAAGTTATGGATGCACAAGTAGTATCCCTATTGGTGCGGATTTTTGGCTAGCAAAGATATTGGGCAAGCACCACATGTTGGAGGATCTATGACAATATAATTTCTATGTGAATATAAGCAAACATAATTTATTACGTTGTCTTCCTTGTCCAACGTCAACAATTTGACATAAAATACTTAATGGGGGCTCACAATCATAAAAGATGTCCAAGATAGTATATTTGCATGTGAATCTTCTCTTCCCTATTAATTTTTTCATGAATTGCATCATTGACCAATGCTATGTTTGTTAACTTTCAATAAATTTTACCACTTATACTTTTCTTTATGTAATGTCATTACTTTCCATAAGATTAGCATATGATCTTTTTCATTATTTTCATTGCTAGGATTGAAACATAAAAGTAAAGAAGCAAAAACTCAAACTACTCTTTATTATATAACTCTCAACTCAATTACATAGATAGACAGATCACGAAACTAGCACTCGAAAATAGATCATACTAAACTTTTATTCAACTAAATCACGAAATCACTAAGGATCAAACTAAAAATAGGTAAAGATAATAAAAGTGAGGGTGATACGATACCGGGGCACCTCCCCCAAGCTTGGCACAAGCCAAGGGGAGTGCCCATACCCATGTACTCAAGTTTCCTTCTTCGGTGATGGTGGTGGTGGCGAAGTGGCGAGCTTGTCCTTCAGCTTTAGCAGATACTCCAATTTACGGTTGATGCTCCGAAGGGCGATATTTTGCTCTTCCAACAAAATAACTTCATGAGTGAGAGATGTATTCTGAGCACTAACTGTTTCAAAGACTCTTAGGGTTTCAATTACGGATAGGGGAAGATGATCATAGAGGGGTTGAAGCATATCTCCCTTCTCTGCAGCCTCCTCCATGGGGATGACTTCCCCTCCTTCCGGAGCCTGAGTTCCCGCAACTTCCTCGGCCTTGTCCTCCTTGCCATTGTCTTCCTCCCCCGACGACCACTCATAGTAGACCTCGTTGTAGGGGCATTTGCCCGGCGATGGTTGCACAATACGGTGCTTGGTACGGAGCCTTCGGGGAGCCATGGCGATCTAGATCTGTCAGAAAAATAGCACGAAACAAGAACAGAGGAGATTTCTGTGATACGGTGGTCAAAACATCCAGGAGTATATATAAAGAATTTTTATCTTGCAAAAAAAGTAATCCAAAAGAAAACGGAGTCGGGAAGGCTCACGAGGGGCCCACGAGCCACCAGGGCGCGCCAGGGGGGGGTGGCGCGCCCTGGTGCCTCGTGTGCACCTCACGGGTCCGCTCGGCTGTTTCTTATTTTTGTATTTTTTCTAATATTCCAAAACTGACAGAAAGTATTTTTATGGAATTTTTGGAGTCGGTTTACTTACCGTATCAAGTACCTCTTTCTTTTTGGAGTGTTCTGGAAGGTCTCTCTTATGTATTCCTCCGGTGTAATTGTTTCAATAATATTAGTTTCAACATTAATGGGAGTACCTGAAATATAATGCATATTAGTGCCTTCGGAGTTGTTTATTTTGATGGCTCCGGAGCGATAAACTTCTTCGATGATATACGGTCCTTCCCATTTAGAGAGAAGTTTTCCTGCAAAGAATCTCAAACGAGAATTGTACAATAGAACTTGCTCACCCACTTTGAATTCTCGTTTTTGAATTCTTCTATCATGCCATCTTTTAACTTTTTCTTTAAACAATTTGGCACTTTCATAAGCTTGGGTTCTCCATTCATCTAATGAGCTAATATCAAATAACCTATTTTCACCGGCAAGTTTAAAATCATAATTGAGTTATTTAATTGCCCAATATGCTTTACGTTTTAACTCAAGAGGTAAATGACATGCTTTTCCATAAACCATTTTATAAGGAGACATACCCATAGGATTTTTATAAGCAGTTCTATAAGCCTATAATGCATCGTCAAGTTTCTTAGACCAATTCTTTCTAGATCTATTGACGGTTTTTTGCAAAATTAATTTTATTTCTCTATTGCTCAATTCTACTTGACCACTAGATTGAGGGTGATAGGGAGATGCAATTCTATGGTTGACATCATATTTAGCAAGCAATTTACGGAATGCACCATGAATAAAATGTGAACCACCATCAGTCATTAAATATCTAGGGACTCCAAACCTCGGGAAAATAACATCTTTAAGCATTTTAATAGAAGTGTTATGATCAGCACTACTAGTTGGAATAGTTTCTACCCACTTAGTAACGTAATCAACAGCAACTAAAATATGAGTATACCCATTGGATTTAGGAAAAGGTCCCATATAATCAAATCCCCAAACATCAAATGGTTCAACAGCAAGTGAATAATTCATAGGCATTTCCTGACGTCTACCAACATTACCAATTCTTTGACATTCATCACAAGATAAAACAAACTTACGAGCATCTTTGAAAAGATTAGGCCAATAAAAACCGGATTGTAATACCTTATGTGCAGTTCTGTCTCCCGCATGGTGTCCTCCGTAAGCCTCGGAATGACACTTCCGTAGGATTTGTTCCTGTTCATGCTCAGGTATACAACGTCTAATAATACCATCTACTCCTTCTTATAAAGATGTGGGTCATCCCAAAAGTAATGTCTTAAATCATAGAAGAACTTTTTCTTTTGTTGGTGTCGGTGTACTAAAGATCGGGTCCTTTAGTACCCCGTACTTGTGCACGGACAGTTGTAGCCATACCTGCGGCAAGGCCTGCCGGAGGACGGTTGGAGACAGATGCAAGATATCAAGAAGGTGTTTAAGCTAAAGATCAGAAGACCGAAGGCTGGGCGTCCGGCAAGATCTTGCCGGGCTGGCCCGTCGAGCCCCGGCAAGATCCCACCGCTTCAGCACAGTGCCGCCGCTCCAGCGCAGCGACCAGCCTATCGTTTAGGGCTTGTCCTCCTGGTTGCGTGTCACGGCGCTGGCCGCAGAAGGGGTTAAGCGGTACTGATGGGACGAGTCCTTTTTCCATCCCCAAGAAAGGCAGGGACACCTGTTCAGAGCATTGAACGCGTCTTGTCTTAAGACGTTTGTCCTAAGGCGTCAGTAGTAATCATGAGATACTGGTAATCATGGGATACTAGTAATCATGAGATACTGTAGATACTTTACACCTCTTGTACTTCGTCACTGTTGGAGACCCCTTGGACATATAAAAGGAGGCCAAAGGCGTAGCTACAGGGGGGGTGGAGACATTCGACCCATTCTGCATGCGTAGCTGCTATTGTAGCTCCCAGAACTTGGCCAAGAACATCCACAGTAATACAACCAAGCAGGAGTAGGGTTTTACGCTTCCGAGCGGCCCGAACCTGGGTAAATCCCCTCGCGTTGATCGTTAGTTCCGCTCTTTGTGCTGTCCTTTCTCCCTTGCCGAACCGTAAAGGGATCCTTCGATCCCATAGGTGTCGTTTCCCCGACATCTTTGGCGCGCCAGGTAGGGGAGAAAAGGTTGCACGAACCCGATCTAGCGGTCGGCGCGCCAGTTCTTGATCATATTTCATCGCCATGGCCCCCAAGAAGAAGGGTTTCACGGCGGTTGGTCCATCTGCGTCCAGCCCCCCCGTACCCACACAGACGGGTGATGGCGTGGGCGCTGGTGGAGGAGGTGGAGGTCTTGAGCCTCCGCGACGTTCTGGCAATCCAAGCCGGGTGAGCGCCAGGTCCAAGGACAAGGCCGCGCTACCTACGGGTGGTGAAGCGATCTCCAAGGACGGGACGGCGCCTTCCAAGACACCCACGCCGGCGCATGCACCGCGGCCTTCTAAAGACGCGCGCGACGTGCAGCACCGTGACGTCGGTGGTTCCAAGCATCCCCATGGGAAAAACCCTGCGCATCACTCTCAAGATGTGCGGGGCCAAGATCCACGTCAACACGCCGGTGGAAGCCGCGCGCGGTTGCAGGACCGTGACGGTGCTCCTTCTAACCCAGTTAGGAGTTTGAGCACCTCACGTTCTTCGCATCTTTCGCCGCCGCCTACACCAGCAGAAGCGTTGGCGCGAGCTCAGCTGCTCCTAGACTTCCCTCCCGCTGCAGAGAAGCTAGATGAGTGGAGAGCTGCCATTCAGAGCCTCATCGGTCTAGCCAACAACGACAGGCCGCTGCAAGCAGAGCCTTCGCGGTGGCAGTCTACTGGACCGGTGCGGGCCGATGGCGAGAAGACCGGAGGCGGTGCATCTACGATACGCTCCCCTCCACCACGTCAAGAGCGGTCGCTAACTCGGCGGGTCGACGCCCGTGATGACGATTCCATGGCGTCGTCCGATCCGCGGGTTCGCCGCGATCAACGTCTGATTCTTCGGGAACGGCAGAAGGACGACGCTCGAACCACCATCGAGCGGCGAAGAGAAGCGCGCCGTCAGTCCGACAAGCGCGCGGGACCCACTGTCGACGAGCCTGCGCTAGGGTATCCTGGTAGCCTGCCTTACGAGGTGGGCTGTCGAGCGTTTACTCGTGAGCTGCGGCGAGTCCAGTGGCCCAACTCCCGCTCTTTCAAGCCGGAGGTGCCGGAGAAGTA
Organism: Elymus sibiricus; assembly: GCA_039707655.1. Lineage (NCBI taxonomy): Eukaryota > Viridiplantae > Streptophyta > Magnoliopsida > Poales > Poaceae > Elymus > Elymus sibiricus. The sequence continues at coordinate 113,850,108 of CM077670.1, forward strand.
CGACGGCAAGACTCACCCGTCAGAGTTCCTGAGCATCTACACCATTGCGGTGCAGGCTGCCGGGGCTCGAGATGACAAGATCCTCGCCAACTACTTCCCGTTGGTGCTGAAGCCCAACGTCAGGTCGTGGTTGATGCATCTGCCGGAGAATTCCATTTCCTCCTGGGCAGATCTGTGTCATGAGTTTGTTGGCGCCTTTACTGGCGGCCACCAAGCTCCTGGCCAGGAAAGCGACTTGCATATCATTCCCCAGAAGGATGGCGAAACCTTGCGCAAGTACATCCAGAGGTTCAGCCGTATCCAGCACAACATTCCAGACGTTCATCCTGCCGCTGTCATCAGCGCCTTCCATCAGAATGTGCGCAACCGCAAGATGCGGGAAGAGATTGCGATGAACAAGGTCAGGGATGTCGCCGAGCTTTACGCTCTGGCTGACAAATGCGCTAGGGCAGAAGAAGGAAGGAGACTCCCCAGCGAGAACGCTGGCGCAGGAGTCGACTCCGAAAGCGATGACGCTGCTGCCCCGGCAAAGAAGGGCCGACGGAAGGCCAGGAAGCGCAAGGGCAAGGCCGTGCTTGCCGTCGAGGGATCCGGCAACCCCGGCACCGCCAAGAAGGCCAAGACTGACGACCCCGGCAAGGAGGTTGCCGGGTGTGCCGCATGTCAGGCCTTGGCGGCTGCCGACAAGCCGGAAGGCTCCGCCAAGCAGTATTGCAAGATCCACCGCACCAAGGGCCACGATCTCCAAAACTGCCGGCAAGTTGAGGAGCTTGTCGAGAAGCAGAGAGCCAAGTACGAAAGGCGAGACAAGGAGAAGGCCTAGGATGGCGCTGGAGGGTCCGGCAAGAAGCGCGGTCGAGGAGGTCGCCGCGGCAAGGCCAAGCAACAGAAGGAGCGGCCCGCCCGAGGCCGCGACAAGGAGCAGGGGGATGATGATGATGCAGAGGGCAACGAGTCCAGCGAGCACGAGTTCTAGAAGGCGACAGAGGCCATGTGCGTTGACGGAGGCGCCTTGTTGCATTCCTCTCATCGCCAGCTCAAGCAGTGGGCGCGCGAGATTAATGCAGCTGAGCCCTCGCTCGATGCCCGGAAGCCACTGAAGTGGTCCCACACGCCTATCGTTTTTGACGCCGAGGACCACCCTGATCGCACAACTGTGGTCGGGTGCTTGCCATTGTTGGTTTCACCAACGATCCGCAACCTCAAGGTGACAAAGATGTTAGTTGACGGTGGGGCCGGCCTAAACCTGATCGCGCCTGATGTGATCAAGAGATTGCAAATTCCCGACGAAAATCTCGAGGAAACAGGCTCATTCCAAGGGGTCAATCCGGGAAGGAACCAGCCGAAGGGCAAGATCACCCTGCCAGTGACGTTTGGCAACGAGTTGAACTTCAGGACGGAGAAGATCGTCTTTGACGTCGCCAAGATTCCATTACCCTATAATGGGATTCTTGGTCGCCCGGCGCTGGCCAAGTTCATGGCGGCATCGCACTACGCCTATAACGTGCTGAAGATGCCCGGGCCGATGAGCGTCATCACCATCCACTCCGACAAGAAGGATGCGCTTATCTGCACCGACAAACTCTACCGGGAGGCAGTTGCAGCATCTGCCGCCAAGGCACCTGCTCCTATCGCTGAAGCTCCCGGAAAGAAGAAGAAGCCCGGCAAGACCTCTAGCACCCACTCCGGCAAGCGCACCTCCTCGGAGTGCTGCGCTCCCGTTGAGGACGTGCCGGAGAGCTCTGCTGGCAAGAGCAAGAAATCCAAGGCTGCTCCACCAGAGACCAAGAAGGTGCCCGCCAAGGAGGATGGTACGGGAGGAACTTTCACCATAAGTTCCACCCTTGATGACAAATAGGAAAGCACGCTCGTTGCCTTCCTGCGGGCGAATATCGATGTGTTTGCATGGAAACCATCTGATATCCCCGGTGTTCCCAGGGAGGTAATTGAGCACCACCTTGCTGTCTGCCCTCATGCGCGGCCCGTCAAGCAGAAGATCAGGAAGCAAGCCTTGGAGCGGCAAGAGTTTATCGCCGAAGAAATCAGAAAGCTTGAAGCAGCAGGTCTGGTTAGAGGAGTCCTCCATCCGACATGGTTGGCCAATCCAGTTGTAGTGCGCAAGGCGAATGGAAAATGGAGGCTATGTATCGACTATACTGATATCAATAGAGCCTGTCCAAAATATCCTTTTCCCTTGCCACGCATCGACCAGATTGTGGACTCCACTGCTGGCTGCGATTTGCTGTCATTCCTTGACGCATATTCAGGCTACCATCAGATTTTCATGACCAAAGAAGACGAAGAGAAAACCGCATTTATCACCCCATGTGGCACGTATTGCTTCATACATATGCCTTTCGGGTTGAAAAGTGCTGGTTCGACCTTCGCAAGAGCTGTCCAGATTGGTTTCGAGACCCAGCTGCATAGAAATATGGAAGCCTATATGGATGACATAGTGGTCAAGACCAAGGACAAGGCAACTCTTATACAAGATCTGGAAGAGACATTTGCAAATCTGCGCAGGATCAATCTGAAGCTCAATCCCAAGAAGTGCGCGTTTGGCGTTCCATCCAGCAAGCTTCTCGGGTTCTTTGTGTCTCAACGTGGAATTGAAGCCAATCCCGACAAGATCAAGGCAATTGAGTAGATTGAAGCACCAAGACGTGTCAAAGATGTGCGCCGGCTTGCCGGCTGCGTTGCTGCTCTGAGCAGGTTCATCTCCAAGTCCGCTGAGCACGCCCTGCCCTTTTTCAAAATCTTGAAGAAGGCAAGACCAATGAAATGGACTCCGGAAGCGGAGGCAGCGCTGCAGGACTTGAAGAGGTACCTCTCCTCTCCGCCGACACTGGTCGCACCTAGGCCACAAGAGCCGTTGCTGCTGTATCTAGCGGCAACGAATCAAGTGGTTAGTGCTGCGCTAGTGGCGCAGAGAGAAGCAGACGAAGAGGCGGCGGCAGCGGCAAGCCCGTCAAGCGACAAGCCAGGACCATCCCCGGCAGAGTCTGGTGCCGACAAGACAGAGCCCGCGCAGTCAAGTGAAGCAGTGCAGAAGAAGAAGATGGTGCAGCGCCCAGTCTATTTTGTCAGCTCCCTTTTGCAGGGGGCTAGGTCAAGATATTCTGGTGTGCAAAAGCTGCTCTTCGGCCTCCTTATGGCCTCAAGGAAGCTGCGCCATTACTTCCAAGCACATGAGATTACCGTTGTCACTCGCTTTCCGCTGCAACGGATCTTGCGGAATCCAGAAGCAACCGGCAGAATTGTGGAGTGGGCGTTGGAGCTGTCATGCTTTGGCCTCAAGTTTGAAAGCACTTCAACTATTCAGAGCAGAGCCTTGGCAGAGTTCATTGCAGAGTGGACACCAACGTCAGACGAAGAAGTTCAAGAGTCGGTTGTCCCCGGCAAGGAAACATATCGCGAATGGATTATGTACTTTGATGGGGCTTTTTCTCTGCAAGGCGCCGGTGCTGGCGTGCTGCTTGTCGCACCCACCGGAGAGCACCTCAAGTATGTGATTCAGATGCACTTTCCCTGGGAGAGATCAATGAACAACACTGCAGAGTATGAAGGGCTGCTTGCCGGTCTCAGGATCGCGGCAGACCTTGGGATCAAGAAGCTCATCGTCAGAGGTGACTCCCAGCTTGTCGTCAGGCAAGTCAACAAGGATTACCAGAGCCCGTTGATGGAAGCTTATGTCGATGAAGTGAGAAGGCTGGAGGAGCGTTTTGAAGGTTTGCAAACAGAGCATGTTCCTCGAGCAGAGAACTGCATTGCTGACGACCTGTCGAAGAGTGTTGCCCTTACGTTACCTGTGGAACCAGGAACTTTTGTGCTCCGCCTGACTCAGCCATCCGTAACACCACCGACGAGGCCGGACAAGAGAAGGAAGTTAAGTACCGGCAAGTACTTCTAGAAGCCGCCGGCAAGGAAGTTGCCGGGAACGACACGGTTGCCGGTGAGCAGCGGCTTCGCGCAGAGCCTCGGGTTCTTGCCGTAGAAGTACGCGCCCCCGCAGCTGAGGATATGCCGGTTGCCAGTGAGCAGGAGCTTTGCGAAGAACCTTAGGTTCTTGCCGCTGAAGCAAGCGCTCCCGCGGCCGAAGAGATGCCTTTAGTCCTTGTCGTCGAGCCACAGGCTCCGGCATGGGCACAGCACATGGTTCGTTTCCTTTAGACAGGAGAACTCCCTGAGGAACAGGAAGAAGCGGAGAAAGTAGCCCGTCAGTCTAGTATGTACCAGTTCGTCGACGACGTCCTGTACAGAAAGAGACCCAACGGTGTGAAATTGAAGTGCATTCCTCGGGAGGATGGACTAGAGCTGTTGGCAGAGATTCATGGAGGCATATGTGGCTCCCACATAGGCTCGAGAGCTCTTGTCGGCAAGGCATTCCGGCAAGGTTTCTTCTGGCCCACTGCTCTCCAGGATGCAACTGCACTAGTAACCAAGTGTGAAGCATGCCAGTTCCATTCAAAGCAACTTCATTAGCCAGCTCAAGCTCTTCAGACAATCCCTCTTTCCTGGCCCTTCTCGGTCTGGGGACTCGACATACTGGGTCCTTTCCCCCGCGCTGCCGGGGGCTTCGAGTACTTGTACGTTGCTATCGACAAGTTCACGAAGTGGCCGGAAGTGGAAGCAGTGAGAAAGCTGACAGCACAGTCAGCAGTCAAGTTCTTCAAGGGAATAGTGTGCCGGTTTGGTGTGCCGAACAGGATCATCACCGACAATGGCACGCAGTTCACAAGCCACACCTTTATGCAGTACGTCCAAGACCTTGGTGGCAAGATCTGTTTTGCCTCCGTTGCTCACCCGAGAAGCAACGGCCAAGCAGAGAGGGCAAATGCTGAAGTGCTGCGCGGTCTCAGGACCAGAACTTTCGACAAGCTGCACAAGTGCGGAAGACGCTGGATTGATGAGCTGCCGGCGGTTCTTTGGTCAATCAGAACGACACCAAATCGGGTTACCGGCCAGACTCCCTTCGCCCTGGTCTACGGGGCTGAAGCAGTTCTCCCCACGGAACTCATATACGGGTCACCTCGAGTGCTCGCTTATGATGAGCTCGAGCAAGAGCAGCTGCGGCAACATGACGCTGTGCTCCTTGAGGAAGATCGTCTTCGGGCTGCTGTGCGTGCTGCATGCTACCAGCAAGCTTTGCGCCGCTATCATAGCCGCAAGGTTCATGCCCAGAGTCTTGAGGAAGGCGACCTTGTTCTTCGGCGCGTTCAGTCGGCCAAGAATTCCAACAAGTTGACGCCGAAGTGGGAAGGCCCTTATCGGGTAGTACGAGTCACCAGGCCTGGCGTTGTCCGCCTGGAGACCGAAGATGGCGTGCCAGTGAGCAACTCCTGGAATATCGAACATCTTCGTAAGTTCTACCCGTAAGGCGCGGTTGCCGGTTAGCAGCAGTTTCGCGCAGAACCTTAGGTTCTTGCCGCAGAAACGCTCCCAACAACCACCTTTTGTACAAGTCTTGCCGATGCAGCATGTAATCCTTTGTAAAAATCCAGGCGAAGACCCTGTGCATAGTTTAATTAAGCTAAGTGTTTTTCAATTCTTGTCGATTTCATGTCATTTTATATGCATGCTTATCTGTGATGTTGTATTGCGCTTGCTTCCGGTAAGAGCTAATGAACCACCAAGGTTCCATATTTTCTCTTCTTTCTTTTTCTCAAAAGGATAGAAGGTTCCCTCGCATGCAAGTTTGCCGGGGGGGAGGATGGTATGGATACCGACAGGCGACGTTCAAGGTTGACATCTTGCCGGAAGAAGAACAGCAACGAAAAGCTAAGTTGCAGAAACCCTTTAAAACAGATTTTTGTTGTAAGGCTATCCTCCTTGAACGATTTCGACCTTTGTATGGAAAACCTGCACGCGATGGAACCTTGTCATGATCGGTCGCGCCCTTACTCTGTTTCGAGTCCGCTCAACAGTTTAGGTGGCTGCACTGAAAACGTCAAGGTTTCTTGCCGGTAGCTGCGCCTCCAGCAGGTTGCTGAAGTCCCGAACCCAGCGCTCGCGGGGGTGCGCACCGGCAAGTTCCCAGCATAAGCGTAGGGCATACACCATACAGAAAGAAATCAAACGAGGGGAATAGCATATATTAATCCAGAGACAGCAAGTTGTATTACATGATAGTTGCCGCGTTTCTAACTAAAGATAAATTGTCTTTGGCATGGAGCGATGGCGACAAGATAAAGAGAAACAGCTAATCCCGGCGATCGCCTTCAACCCTCTTGACTTGGCTCACCCTGTCAACGATGGGCGCGACAAGCTCTTCGAGTACCTTGACGTCCACATCCTTCGGCAAGCGTTTGAAGACGTTGGAGAGGTTGATGCCGGGGTTCTTGTGCACAACTTTGACCAGCACCTCGCGGAGGACGGCCTGGCAGAGCTTGTGGGATTCGTTCGCCAGCTAGGATGTTCGGTCAGAGTGAAGCTGCTCCAAGGCTTCGAGCATGCGGTCAAAGAACATGGTCAGCCTGGCGCTTGTGGACACCCTGTCGTCAGAAGAATAGCTGAAGCCTTGCAGACCCATGATGGACAGTTGCGCGGCAAGGTTCTTTGCAACGTCGATGAGCTTCTCAATCCAGATCTGCACGCCTGCCACATAGTCGTTGTGTGTGGCGGCAGCACTCTTGAGCAGCTCCTGTTCATTGTGGAGGTCTTTGATCAAGGTCTTCTCCCGACCCCTGGCGGTCTCAAGGGTCTCCTTCAGCGTGGTCAGCTTCTGCTCCAGATCAACGATGGATTCCTTGGCGGAGGTGAGCTGCTGAGTCTTCTCGGATGCGGCAACCTGGGCCTCCATCAAGCTGTGAAGAGCTTTGTCTCTTTCGGCTTCGAGTGTTGAGACCTTCTTGCCGTGATCCTCGAGATCAGCCTCTAGCTTCTTCACCTTCCCCTCCAGCAAGCTCTTGGCGGCCTCTGCAGCTCCGGCAGCATCGACGGCTTCCTTCGGTTTGCCGACGTGATCTTCAGTCAGAGCTCTGAGCGTCTCCATGTGTTTCTGCTCTAGCTCCTGGGTCCGCTGCGCGACAAATTTCTCGATCTCCTCGTCCTTGCTGCGGAGCTTGGCGGCAAGCGCCTCCTTGCGAGTAGTAAGGTCCTCTTCGTGAGCATCGAGCCCGATGCGGCGCTCCGTCAGGCGAGCTTCTGCTACGGCGGCCTGCTGTGCAGCCTCCTCCTGTGCCTTCTCGACATCAGATTGCTTCATGAGGAGGTCGTTCCAGTTCTCGCTCAGCTGTTCCCGAGCAGTCTTCAGCTCTTGGAAGGCCTCAGCATACCAAGCCTGCATCTCCTCGACGCGCTTTTGGAAATCCGCCTCTGCTGCATCAACAACCGCTGCCCTGGAATCCAGCTTATCCTTCCGGGCGCGGTAGAGTACCTGGAGCTTCTGATAGTTGTCGTGCACGGCTTGGAGTAGCTGCTCTTCCTTGGGTTCAGTGCTGCTGGCGGCAGCAATGACGTCTCCATCCAGAGTTTCTCCTTCCACCGACGCCCCAGTGCTTGCCGTCCCTGGCATGCTGACGAACAGGTTGTCGCCGACCTTGAGGTAACTGCTTGACGGGGGCACGTCAGATGTTGACGGTTGATCTTCACCGGCAGCTGGGGGCTCCACGACCGGTGTGGCGCCAGGCGCTCCTGTGGCAGGAATGTCGTCAGTGCGGTCGTCGGTCTCCTTGCCGGTCCCCTCAGCAGACTTCTTGGCGGTCTCTTCCTGTGCGGCCTTGGCGGCCTCGTCCGCTGCGACCCTGTCGGCCTCGGCGGCAGCGTCCCTGGCGGTCTCCTCGATGACGGTTTCGACATCCATGGGTTCCGCCAAGAGAAAATCTGGAAGCCCAGGAAGGGAAGCAAGATGAGACCAAGATTGAAGTTCAAGAAGACAAAAAAAAAGAGAAAAACAGGAATATCAAGTACTCTGAGGCGAGCAGTTTACCTGCGTCGAGCTGCTGAGGAGGGTTGCCGGAGCCAGTGCTCGCCGGCTCTTCTTCATCGCGGTAAAGCTCGCTTGCCGAAGACTCGTCTCTGGGCGGTGTAGTCGATGGCGGCGGCACATCAGGGACGGTTCCCATTGGTACTCCTTGTTGCCACTCCGCTCCTGCACGGCCGGAGATGTCAGCAGTGAAGATACGCACCCCGGCACTTGCCAGCGGAAAGTGCATAACGGACTCATGCTGGCGGCTGCGCCGGGGGCTGTATTGAGGACTGCGTTGTGGGCTCGACTCCGGGCTGATGTTGATCATTTCTGGCGCACCTGAGGTGCTTGCCGGCGGTTCGTCGCCCGTTGAGGTCTTCGCCCTCTTCGCCATCCTTTGCGCCAAGGTTTCTGCATCTCTGTGGAGACAAGCCAAAGTGAATTAGTCAAGTGAAGCCAGAAATACAAGAATTATAAGGTGTGGCAAGGCCCTTACTCTTCTTCTTCGGATTCCAAGGCAGAGAGGTCGAAGACGACTTCCGCTTCGGCACCTGGGCGAGGAGGTGGAGAAGGAGACCTGGCGCGCTTGGCTGCAGCGGAAGCAGTAGGTTGCTGCGACCCTGCTGCTCCAGCCGCTGGTGCCGTCATATGGGACGCTCCCGCCGCACCAGTTTGTGCCACGATCGAGCGTGTCGTACGTCGCACGGGCGGTTGTTGGGCCTCTTGCCGCTGCGCGGCCTTGCCGGCCGCCTTCTTGCCGAGAACCTCATCCCTTGAGGGAGGCTGACTTGCTGGGGCACCAGAGCTGGCTTTTCGAAGAACGCGCTTTTTCTTCCCTGGAGCTGGGGGCTCCTCGTGCGGCTGCTCCTCGGTTGCGCCCTCGACGGTAGAGCCCCCGGCAACCATGCCGCTCTGCTCCTCGGCAACTTCCTCTTGCTCAGAAGAGGTCTCCTCTGGCACCGTCTCTTCTTCACTGGTGTCTCCTCCCGTGAAGCCAAAGTCGCCGGCCTCCGCAGCAAGGTTTGCCTCTTCCGCCCTGCTAGCAATGTAAGCTATTTCTTCATCAGTGGTGGGACGGATAAGTTTGGGATCTTCCCGGATGGCCCTCTCCGACAAGTTGTCGAAGAACTCCTGCACTTGCTCTGGAGGCGGCTATACCCAAGTCCTGTCAAGGCTGTGGGCGTTGCACACTGGCATCATAGCAATGATGGAGCTGAGGGCAGAGTTGTTGCACAGAGGCACGACTCCAGGCGGCAACATGAACCTCCCGTCAGGCCTGAACAGCTTGTGGCAGAGATACATGTGCTGCAAGACCGTGAAGTTGTGATTCAAGCCAGGGCACAGCCTCATAATATCTGTTGCATTCTTGAAGTCCCAGGCTGGCCTCCCCTTATTGTGCAGAGGGGCGATGCGCCGGCGAAGGAAATCTGCGCCAACCATTTCAATCGTGAGCCCGGCAGCCTTCAGGCGGTGGATCCTGGTGATTGCAATTGTGAGCTTCTTGTCTTCAGGGTCGAGGTCGCTCCAATTCTCACCACGGACCACCTTCTTTTGTCGGGGCACGCAGAATGGCTGAGGGTCTTTCTCCTGGATCCAGCACCACTCGGATCGCCACTCATCCCACTTCTTGCGGTAGAGACCCCCTGGGTATATATCCTTGTTCCATGTCCTTGGAATCCAAGTGATAGATCCAGAGAGGGCGTCTCCTGTCTCGATGCGGGGGATGAAGTAGTGGCGGAAGAGGGCCGTGTTGGGGACCACTCCGGCAAAGTTTTCGCAAAGATGCGCAAAGACAGACATGCATGTTACGGCGTTCGGCGTGAAATCCAAAAGGCGGAACCCGTACGTGTACATGATGTCGACGAAGAAGTCGGAGAAAGGAGGACAGAGCCCGCAGTAAAAATAAGCAGCAAAGAAAGGGTATCTATTCGCGCCGCCCCCGGCAGAAGCCGAAAGCGCGCAAGTTTTGGGATGGCCATTTGTCTTCTTCCCCCATACGCACCTGTACTGAGTAATCAAGGTGTGCCCGTCAAGCGTCGGGTCGAAGACGGTGCGCTTTCTCCGCATCCGCACCAGATCCCCTTCATCTGCTCCTGCGGCTGAGCCGGCGGCTTTCGCCGCTTTGCCCTTGCTTGCTTTGGGCGGCATGGCGGCAGTGGAAGCGGAGTCCGAAGGTGGCGAGGGCGTGCGGGTGGCGGAAGAATGGAGGAGGCGCGTTTCAGGCTCGAGGAGGAGGACGATGGCAGCGTCCAGATTGGAAAAGATGAGAGGTAAATGAGCAGCACCCCTGCGGATTTCCTTTTTACGGGGAAGGAGCGGAGGTTGCGGTTATTCCGCGCACGTCCCCCATGTTCCGCATTCAACGCGCGTCATGGGAGGGCGCAGTAAATGAGAAGATTATGACAGTAACTCCTGCCACGCATGCCCGTGCACTGTTTTGGGCCTAGCCCAACAACGCCTCGCACCCGTGTATGGCCTAGGCCCGGGGGCTCCTGTCGATGTACTAAAGATCGGGTCCTTTAGTACCCCGTACTTGTGCACGGACAGTTGTAGCCATACCTGCGGCAAGGCCTGCCGGAGGACGGCTGGAGACAGATGCAAGATATCAAGAAGGCGTTTAAGCTGAAGATCAGAAGACCGAAGGCTGAGCGTCCGGCAAGATCTTGCCGGGCTGGCCCGTCGAGCCCCGGCAAGATCCCACCACTTCAGCACAGTGCCGCCGCTCCAGCGCAGCGACCAGCCTGTCGTTTAGGGCTTGTCCTCCTGGTTGCGTGTCACGGCGCTGGCCGCAGAAGGGGTTAAGCGGTGCTGATGGGACGAGTCCTTTTTCCATCCCCAAGAAAGGCAGGGACACCTGTTCAGAGCATTGAACGCGTCTTGTCCTAAGACGTTTGTCCTAAGGCGTCAGTAGTAATCATGAGATACTAGTAATCATGGGATACTGGTAATCATGAGATACTGTAGATACTTTACACCTCTTGTACTTCGCCACTGTTGGAGACTCCTTGGACATATAAAAGGAGGCCCAAGGCGTAGCTACAGGGGGGATGGAGACATTCGACCCATTCTGCATGCGTAGCTGCTACTGTAGCTCCCAGAACTTGGCCAAGAACATCCACAGTAATACAACCAAGCAGGAGTAGGGTTTTACGCTTCCGAGCGGCCCGAACCTGGGTAAATCCCCTCGTGTTGATCGTTAGTTCCGCTCTTTGTGCTGTCCTTTCTCCCTTGCCGAACCGTAAAGGGATCCTTCGATCCCATAGGTGTCGTTTCCCCGACAGTTGGTATGTGAAACTAGGTGGTATAAATTTAGCAACAATATAATTAGCATAGTCCGCATACGAAGGAGTATTACGAGAAGCATTTATGACAGCTAATTGTTCATCAGGAAAATCATCATTAATAGGAAGTGGGTCATCAAGAACATTTTCCATTCTAGACAAATTATCTGCTACGGGATTCTCAGCTCCCTTTCTATCAATAATATGCAAGTCGAATTCTTGTAGCAATAGAACCCACCTAATGAGTCTAGGTTTAGCATCTTTCTTTTCCATAAGATATTTAATAGCAGCATGATCGGTGTGAACAGTTACTTTAGAATCAACTATGTAAGATCTGAATTTATCACATGCAAACACAACTGCTAGAAATTCTTTTTCAGTAGTAGCATAATTTCTTTGAGCACTGTCTAGGGTTTTACTAGCATAATGGATAACTTTTAATTTCTTATCAACTCTCTGTCCTAGAACAGCACCAACAGCATAATCACTAGCATCACACATAATTTCAAAAGGCAAGTTCCAATCAGGTGGTTGAACAATAGGTGCAATGGTTAAGGCTTTCTTAAGTGTTTCAAAGGCTTCTACACAATCATCATCAAAAACAAATGGAACATCTTTTTGCAAGAGATTGGTAAGAGGTCTAGAAATTTTAGAGAAGTCTTTAATAAACCTCCTATAGAAACCAGCATGACCAAGGAAACTTCTTATACCTTTAATATCTTTAGGACATGGCATTTTCTCAATAGCATCAACCTTAGCTTTATCAACTTCAATACCTCTTTCAGAAATTTTATGCCCCAAGACAATACATTCATTCACCATAAAGTGGCACTTCTCCCAATTCAAGACAAGGTTAGTTTCTTCACATATCTGCAAAACTCGATCAAGGTTGCTTAAGCAATCATCAAAAGAAGTTCCGTAAACGGAAAAATCATCCATGAAAACCTCAACAATCTTTTCACAAAAGTCAGAGAATATAGCAGTCATACATCTTTGAAAGGTAGCAGGTGCATTGCATAAACCAAAAGGCATACGTCTATAAGCATAAGTTCCAAAAGGGCAAGTAAAGGTGGTTTTCTCTTGATCAGATTGTGTACAGGTATTTGGGAAAAACCAGAATATCCATCTAGAAAGCAAAAGTGTGTATGCTTGGACAATCTCTCTAACATTTGATCAATAAAAGGTAAGGGGTAATGATCTTTTCTAGTAGCTTTGTTTAATTTTCTAAAATAAATTACCATCCTATAACTCGGTACAATTCTTTGTGGAATGAGTTCATTTTTATCATTAGGAACAACGGTAATACCTCCTTTCTTAGGGACACAATGAACTGGACTCACCCATCTACTATCAGCTATGGGATAGATTATACCTGCTTCCAGAAGCTTTAATATTTCGGTTCTTACCACCTCTTTCATCTTAGGATTTAATCGTCGTTGGTGGTCGACAACTGGTTTAACATCAGGCTCCATATTACTTTTATGCTGACATAGAGTGGGACTAATGCCCTTAAGATCATCAAGAGTATATCCAATAGCAGCTCGGTGCTTCCTCAGAGTTTTTAGTAATCTCTTTTCTTCATGCTCTGAAAGGTTAGCACTAATAATAACATGATATATCTTCTTTTCATCAAGATAAGCATATTTCAATGTATCAGGCAATTGTTTCAATTCAAATACAGGGTCACCCTTAGGTGGAGGAGGGCCTCCAAGAGTTTCAACAGGCAAATTGTGTTTAAGGATAGGTGGTTGATCAAAGAACATCTTATCTATTTCATTTCTTTCATTCATATGCATATCGTTTTCATGGTCTAGCAAATATTGTTCTAAAGGATCGGTAGGAGGTACGGTAATAGAAGCAAGACCAATAATTTCATCTTTACTAGGCAATTCTTTATCATGAGATTTTCTACGAAACTTGGAGAAATTAAACTCATGAGACATACCACCAAAATTAACACTAACAGTCTCTTTAGCGCAATCAATCTTGGCATTAACAGTGTTCAAGAAGGGTCTACCAAATATATTGGGACAAAAAATATCTTGTGGAGAACCGAGGACTAGAAAATCAGTAGGGTATTTTATTTTTCCACATAAGACTTCAACATCTCTAACGATCCCATGCGGTGTAATGGTATCTCTGTTTGCAAGCTTAATAGTAAAATCAATGTCTTCTATTTCAATAGGTGCAATGTCATTCATAATTTCTTGATATAAGGTAAAAGGAATAGCACTCACACTAGCACCCAAATCACATAAGCCATGATAACAATGATCTCCTATTTTAACAGAGACAACAGGCATGCCTACTGCAGGTCTATTTTTATCTTTAGGATCTGGTTTAGCAATTCTAGCTGCTTCATCACAGAAGTAAATAACATGCCCATCTATATTATCGACCAAGAGATCTTTAACCATAGCAACATTAGGTTCAACTTTAATTTGTTCAGAGGGTCTAGGTTCTCTAATATTACTTTTGTTAACCACAGTTGAAACTTTAGCATGTTCCTTAATCCCAACAGGAAAAGGTGGTTTCTCAATATAAGCAGTAGGCACAACTGGATCAACATGGTAAACAATTGTTTCTTCTTTAACACTAACGGGTTCCTCAATCTTTTATTTAATAGGGGGATGATATTTAAACCACTTCTCCTTAGGGAGATCAACATGAGTAGCAAATGATTCACAAAAGGAAGTTACTATCTCAGAGTCAAGTCCATATTTAGTGCTAAACTTACGAAAAGCATCGGTATCCATAAAAGATTTAACACAATCGAACTCAAGTATTATACCTGACTCATTACCTTTGTTGAGTTCCCAATCTTCATAGTTGCGTTTAATTATTTCTAGGAGATCCCATCTGAATTCAACAGTTTTCTTCATAAAGGAGCCAGTCGAAGAAGAATCGAGCATGGTTCGATCATCATGAGAAAGCCAAGCATAAAGATTCTGTAAGATAATTTCTCTTGAGAGCTCATGGTTGGGGCATGTGTACATCATGTACTTAAGCCTCCCCCAAGCTTGAGCGATGCTTTCTTCTTCACGAGGCCAAAAATTATATATATAATTCCGATCACGATGAACCAAATGCATAGGATAAAATTTCTGGTGGAATTCCAGTTTCAATCGGTTCCAATCCCATGTGTCAGTATCATCACATAGCCTATACCATGTCAATGCCTTTCCCTCCAAAGATAAAGGGAATACTTTCTTCTTAACTCCATCTCCGGATAAACCTGCAAGCTTAAACAATCCACAAATTTCATCCACATAGATCAAGTGCATATCAGGATGTACCGTTCCATCTCCTGCATAAGGATTAGCTAGCAGTTTCTCTATCATACCCGAAGGAATCTCATAATAAATATTTTCAGTAGGTGCAGTAGGTTGAGGAGCAACTATTTGTGCTTCTGGTCGAGGTGAAGATACCCCGAACAAACCCCTCAAAGGATTACTTTCCATAGTGACAAGTGACAGTAAATTTCAGCACGTAATATAAATGTTTCCTTACCAAATTCCACTCACCAAAGGCGCTTCACTCCCCGGCAACGGCGCCAGAAAAGAGTCTTGATGACCCACAAGTTTAGGGGATCAATCATAGTCCTTTCGATAAGTAAAAGTGTCGAACCCAATGAGGAGCAGAAGGAAATGACAAGCGGTTTTCAGCAAGGTATTTTCTGCAAGCACTGAAATTATCGGTAACGAGTACTTTGATAGCAAGATATTTTGTAACAAGTGACAAGTAGCAATAGTAACAAAGAGTGCAGCAAGGTGGCCCAATCCTTTTTATAGTAAAGGACAAGCCAGAATGATCTCTTATAATAAGCAAAGGGTTCTCGAGGACACATGGGAATTTCATCTAGTCACTTTCATCATGTTGGTTTGATTCGCGTTCGCTACTTTGATAATTTGATATGTTGGTGGACCGGTGCTTGGGTGCTGTTCTTACTTGAACAAGCCTCGCACTTATGATTACCCCCTCTCGCAAGCATCCGCAACTATGAAAGAAGAATTAAGATAACTCTAACCATTGCATTAAACATATGGATCCAAATCAGCCCCTTACGGAATAGAGCATAAACTAGGGTTTAAGATTCTGTCACTCTAGCAACCCATCATCTAATTACTACTCCACAATGCATTCCCTTAGGCCCAAAGATGGTGAAGTGTCATGTAGTCGACGTTCACATGACACCACTAAGAGAATCAACAACATACATATCATCAAAATATCGAACGAATGCCAAATTCACATGATTACTTATGACAAGACTTCTCCCATGTCCTCAAGAACAAAAGTAACTACTCACAAATCATATTCATGTCCAAGATCAGAGGGGTATTAAATAGCATATTAGATCTGAACATATAATCTTCCACCAGATAAACCAACTAGCATCATCTACAAGATGTAATCAACACTACTAGCAACCCACAGGTACCAATATGAGGTTTTGAGACAAAGATTGAATACAAGAGATGAACTAGGGTTTGAGATGAGATGGTGCTATTGAAGATGTTGATGAAGATTGGTCCTCCCACGATGAGAGGATCGTCGGTGATGATGATGGCTCCGATTTCCCCCTCCCGGAAGGAAGTATCCCCGGCAGAATCGCTCCGCCGGAGAGCAAAAGTGCTCCTGCCCAAGTTCCGCCTCGAGACGGTGGCGCACCATCCCAAAAGTCGTCTCCTTATTTTTTTTCTAGGGCAAATGGGCACCGGAGGTTGGCCAGGGCCCCCACGAGCCACCAGGGCGCGCCTGGGGGGCGGTGGCGCGCCCTAGTGCCTCGTGGGCACTTGGGTGGCCCCCTCTGGTACTTCTTGCTTCCAGTATTTTTTATTTATTCCAAAATAAATCTCCATGAAATTTCAGCTCATTTGGAGATGTGCAGAATAGGTATCTCTGACATAGCTTTTTCAGGTCCAGAATTCCAGCTGCTGGCAATCTCCCTCCTTGTGTAAATCTTGCATGTTAAGAGAGAAAAGGCATTAGAATTGGTCCACAAAGTGTTATATTGATTAAAAACACTATAAATAACAGTAGTAAAACATGATGCAAAATGGACGTATCAGCGGCCTATAGTGAAAACTATGGCCCCGGGTCTACTTTACATATAAAAATAAAACCAAAATATATTTGCTGCAATTTATTAACTTTTATTTTGTTTTGCAATTTATCTATCTGCCACTACAAGATTTAATCCTTGCAAGTAACGAGTTCAAGGGGATTGACAACCCTCTTGCCCGCGTTGGGTGCGAGTATTTGCTTTTGTGTGTGCAGGTGCTGTTCACGAGGCTTTGCGTGATTCTCCTACTGGTTCGATAACCTTGGTTCTCACTGAGGGAAATACTTATCTCTACTGTACTACATCTCCTCTCCTCTTCGGGGAAAATCCCAACGCAGCTCACAAGTAGCAGGCATCACGATAGCGGATTCCTACTACATTTATGAGAACTTCTTGAAGCTAGGCTCTATGGAACGTAAGGCTGCGAGTTGGTACCTTCAAGACTTCATGGTGGCGAATAAGGACAAGGAAATGATTCTCGTGCCTTACCATCCCAAGTAAGTCATTCGCGGCTAGCCACTAATAACATATCCTTTCGTCCATTTCAATCATTCCTTTGCATGTATGGAGGTTAATTTGTGGTTAATTTATTTTGCGCAGCGACCGCTGCAACCTTATCATTTTGTACCCGCAAGTATCCCATGCTATCTATTTGGACTCGTCCAAAAACACGGAGAAGAAAGACTACACCCACATCAAGAGTGTTCTGGATGCTGCTCTCTTCGGCTTCAGCCTTAGGGGAGGCTACATCAGGCGCAAAAAAGAAAGGACGGGTGTGCTCTATTTCGGCCACACCACTAACTTATGTTGCATCCAACAACCTGAAAAAAGTAAGAGGGATGAATTCTACGTCATCCATCACATGCAGGAGTTCAGAAGGGATCAACAAATACTTCGCATGCCAACTGAAGCCGATAACCATGTCCGCGAATGGGCCGCAAACTTAGCATCCGATACCAATGAGAAGCTCAGAGCTGAGTTCTATCGCATCCAGCAGTCGCTTGCGACGATCATCATGAAATGTCATCCAAGAGGATGGGATGTTGTTCACTGGCCCGCAAATGTAGGCTGACGTCAACACTCGCGTACAGCTATAGGGTCAGGACCTCACGCCTTTCACAAAGCTAGGGTGTTCTCCCGGATATGCCGAAGGCGACATCTAAGAAGTGATTGACGATGACGATGTCCGTTTAGTACTTTATGTATGACGATACTTTGAATTTCTGTGCAACGAAATTTTGTGATGTAAACGGTCCTCCTAAACTTGTGTAGCACTCTAGCGAACTTTGTTATGTTTACTATGTTGCTTCTATTTTCTAACATTTTAACTCTTTCTCTTGGTGTTGCTTAAGTATATTATGTTGCATATTATCGATGAATTTGCTTAATTATGATGCATCTGTGTTAGGGATATAGATGACGAAGAAGTGGTATGCCGTGTACAGAGGGAGGGTTAAAGGAGTGTACGACGAGTGGTCAGTGTGTCGGGCCCAACTGGATCGCTTCCCGGGCAGCAGCCACAAAGGGTTTCAAAGTAGAAGCGAAGCGGAAGCTAGTTACTTGAAGTTCACGCTAGCGGGAGAGAGGAAGAAGAACCGGCTCAAGTACTACTTCATAATCCCTTTCTTGCTCATCGCGATCGCCCTTCTGTTGTATGTGATTATATCATAGTTTAGATCGATGATGAAAACATGTGTATGTGACCATGTAGTTCTATTTGAGACTTGTAATAACTTTGTATCACTATATCAATGACGATGAGACTATGTTGTATCACTATGATGACGACGATGAGACATTGTTGTATCGTATAGTTTCAATGTTGTGTCTATATGTTGGTACTGTCTAAAACCCCGTATAAATACTGCATAAATACACAAAAGCAAAAATAAATAAATGTCGAAATAAATAGTAGTGGCATGGGTTTCAGGGCAGTAGTAGCGCGGGCAACACGCTACTACTAGACAGAGTTATCAGTAGTGCGGTTGACAAACCCGCGCTACAGATAATTAGTAGAAGCGCAGGCGCGCCAGTAGTAGCGCGGGCGCCCGCCCTACTACTAGCCTTTTACCCCGCGCCACTAATAGGAGTTTTCCTAGTAGTGCAAGACTCTACATTTTTGGTTAAGTGATCCAAGATCACATTGAGTCCATAGGAAAGTCAATACTATTAAAAGGGGATGAGGTTTTGATCATGAGTCATTTTCTCAAGTGCTTAGAGATATTGCTCCAAAAACCCTCAACCACACTCTCACATTCCTATCTGTCCAAAACCCTAAAGTTAATCTCGGTCCCACCGATATACATCTTTCCGGACCCACCGAGATACACTTGACAGAGCCACTGCCTAAACCCTAACGACTCGGTCTCACCAAGATGACATTCGGTCCCACCGAAGTGCGCATGCCAACCATCTGTAACCAATTAACTTCATATCAGAATTTCTGCGTGGTTTCGATCGGTGTCACCGAAGTGTGGAAAGTGCTTAGGTCATCACTCATCGGTCTCACCGAGTGGTTTCATCTGGTCTCACCAAAATGCCTAAAGTTCAAACCTTTTGCACTGGTCGGTCTCACCGAGTGGTTTCACCCAGTCCCACCGAGTTGTGCATAAAGGTGTGTAATGCTTAGATTTTTGGTGATGGCTATATATACCCACCCACACCACCTACTCTCAGTGAGAGCAACTAGGACGAAACTACCACTTCCCATATCCATTTTCTGAGAGAGAACCACCTACACTTGTGTTGAAATCAAGGGGATTCCACTCCAACCTTTGATCCTTGATTTCTAGCCCCCTCAAGTTGCTTTCCACTCCAATCCTTCTCCTACTACCATGCCAAATCTGTGAGAGAGTGATTGAGTGTTGAGGAGACTATCTTTTGAAGCACAAGAACAAGGAGTTCATCATCAACAACAACATCTATTACCTTTTGGAGAGTGGTGTCTCATAGATTGGTTAGGTGTCACTTGGGAGCCTCCAAATCTTGTGGAGTTGAACCAAGGAGTTTGTAAGGGCAAGGAGATCGCCTACTTTGTGAAGATCTACCCCGAGTGAGACTAGTCCTGCGTGGACGGAAGCCATGATGGCATAGACAAGGTTGCTTCTTCATGGACCCTTCGTGGGTGGAGCCCTCCGTGGACTCGCGCAGCCGTTACCCTTCGTGGGTTGAAGTCTCCATCAACGTGGATGTACGATAGCACCATCTATCGGAACCACGCCAAAAATCACCATGTCTTCATTGCGTTTGATCTTTCGAACTCTACCCCTTTACTTTCTTGCACTTGCATGTTGTCCTTTATTCGCTGCCCATACTCTAGATATGCAAGTGTAGATTATATTGGTTACCTCTTAACTTGTGCTAAAATCTGCCTAAGTTTCAAGAAAATTAAAAACTACACCTTTGCCTAGTTAAGTGTCTATTCAGCCCCCTCTAGACCTATCTTCTCGATCCCTCAATTGGTATCAGAGCTTTGATCTCCATTGGTTTGGTTTAATCACCTTTGGAGGAAGATGGATGTGTCTACGTTGGGGAGTCTTAGATGTAGAGTGTCTATTCTCAATGGAGAGTATTACAACTTTTGAAGAGATGAAATGCTTGATATCTTTGATGAATTTAACTTGAGCAAGTATATTCACAGTCCCTATGTGCCTCCCATTGATCCCTTGCACCCCATTCCCGAGGAAGAGCTTGACATGCTTCGTAATCTTAGAACTGTCAATCTTATTATTGGAGGATTACCGAAACTTTTTTTTGGATGTATGCAAAACTTTGGATGTGCCTATACCTTGTGGAGGGATTTGGAAAAGCGATATCCAAATTATTCTCTAAAGAATCTTGATAAGATTCTTCACAATTTTATAGTTTGGTTAACAATTATCTAGTATTGATTTCCTGATTTAGGTGCCTTGTTTGAACACCGGTGGTAGAACTGTAACAACCTTGATTTTAGTTCTAAGGATCTTATTGCATGTCCATAACTGACATTGGAAGCTTATTAAAGTATACAAAACATCTTGTTGATAAATAATGATTGTCTTTCAATGAACTTCTGACTAGACATTTTGCCACCTTGGCTTGAATCTGTATGTTGCATCATTTGCACACAATGAAAACTGTATGAACGTGCCGGATGGTGCATTTGTTGGAAGGTTGTCCTTCCTTCAAGTACTGGAAGCTTCCTGGCCAGTGTTCCTTTTTCTGAAAAACTTTGTGTTTGTCCATTGTAATTTTGTGTTTACATAAGGTTTCTCTTTCCTTATGCGGGCAGAATGTCAAGACAATACTAAAGTTGTTATTTTAGGGATACTGCTAACTCCATATGTTAGACCCATATCATTGTTCAACACAATTCTATGCATAGTATTCTTATGTAATTTCTATGATGTATTTTTTCCTTTTATATTTCAGAGTAGTCTTTGTTTTGGCCATGTACCTTGAAACAGAACCAAAAATGATTTGTCAGAGGACATTCTTGATGTGAAACCGATAGATATGATGGGTGACCATATTTTTTTGCAAGTTTTGCATGAGACATAATGGTGCAGTTGATAAGACATGGGTTGGACTTACTTATGTTCGCATTCTCTTTGCGGAAGTGATACAAGTTATGTTCGATTCTCATTTAGGATGGTACTGAACCTCTTTGGGAACCAAGGAACACATTCTTTATGCACAAATAACATAGGCCTGCATTTCATTTTTACATTCAAAATCGGCACCAGTACATTTACAACATTCTAAAGGTAGTTTGTTGTGATTTTTTTTTACCAAAACTTTTCTTCTAGATTTATATGTACGCAGAGGATTTTTTATCCTGGTTCGTGAGGATCTTCAATTGGTTTCATCATTTATCTAGGCTATGCAAGGTTAAAGAATCATGGACGGCCTTACTAATGGGTAGGCAGTTTATAAAGGGTTAATAAGGAGTGCCAAAACCCCTTCTCTACATGCCAGAGCATGAAAAAGGAGCACCATAGCGAAAGTGCTTTTGTGAACTCGAGCTCACATGCACCCTTTGCTACAGTAAAATTCGAAAATACTGAAAAATATAAAAAATAAACTGAATTTTTTGGCAACAAACATTGATGTGTTTCACATGCGTGCAATTTTTTTTGTGATGGAATGATATTCAGGGAGGTATTGGCAAAAAAATTGAATCAATGATCCAAAATGCTTCAAAAACAGTCTTTTTGGAGCATTGATTTTATTTTGTTTTGCCCAGACCTCCATGAATGTCATTCCATCGCGAAAATTTGCACGGATGTAAAACAAACATCAATGTTTGGCTATCTTTTACATTTCTGGTTTCTGTGTTGAAAATTGTAATTATTCTTGCATGAATGGCATTCCATTGAAATAATTCTTGCCTCAACACAGAAACCAGAAGTATTTTTTCTAGATTTTCTTTTGAATTTTTGAAGTATTTTTTTTCAGATTTTACTGTAGAAAGGGTGCATGTGAGCTCTAGCACACAAACTCCATGTCCGCACCATAGAAGCTACTTCGAAAGATGCTAAAAGGGCTGAGAGAATTGATCAAAACATGTTTAGCTATTTCAAAAAATCAAGTGTATTCTAGAAGAAACAAAAAATTGTAAGTTCTATGGAGTAACAATCAGGACTAACACAAGTATGTGTTCATGCTAATGGAAGTTTTTCTAAGATCCTGGATGGGGAGTTGTTCCTGCAGTGCATGTATTCAAGTGTTAGGGGTGCCTATGGTAAATGAATTTAGCATCTCGACACTTCTGATTTCTGTGTTGAGGCAAGAATAATTTCAATCCATACACTTTCATATATGTACTCGGAAGTGTGCAACGCATCTTGTCTAGGCTAAGGGTATTTAATACGTGTAAGGGAAATTACAAAGTTTGTGGTATTCAAAGAGTTGTCTATGTTGTTTCTCGACATGCAGCGGCTTGAACTTCTCTCCTTGCAAAACGCTTTATTATTTGGACAAAGAGCTTTGTTGTACTACAACAAAAATAGCAATTTAAATTATTGTAGTGTTTGACTAAATAATATTAGTTATAATGTGCATTGCTTGTTTGGAAAGATAGTCTTGGCTTGTTTTTTAATTATAAGATAATTATAATTCTTTTTTTTTTCGCGAATACGCGCGGAGCGTATCATTCCATTGATAGAAGGGAAGAAAATACAGTGACGGACCTCATGAAGCGTACACTGGTAGGCGCTTGTGAGGTCGCTATGAGCAGAGGAAGGGGGTGCTCAGCCCTCATACAACATAGTCAGGTTACACCAATGATCGAACTAAGCCCTCGAGCACCGGCGTTGGCCCACGTGCGAGCTTCCTCCTTGATGTCGTGCACCAGGAAGGAGGTGGAAGGTGCTAAGCCTTAATTATAATTCTTATTACTTTTTATAAATGAAAGAAATCTAGATGTGGATTGTTCTCTGTCCATCCTACAACTTGTTTGGGAAAAACGGGCTAGAACCTTTTTTTTTAACGGAAACGGGCTAGAACTTTAATAGTGGGCACAACGGTTAGGGCCTGAAACTAAATGTGTCTCTCGGCCGAAATACATAATCGACGGATTACAAGCGTGTTAAGAGAGTAACTGGATTGTGCTGGGATCGGCCTGGATACCTCCTATTCGCCGCTCTGGGCGCCAGTTAACGCTGCAAAATTAACAGGTTGTTCCTCTCGTTATTCTGGAAGAAGTGGAATTTGAACTCCCAACGTGAATATTGACGGCCATAGCCAATAACCACTAGGTCGAGCTCACTTAGTTATCTACTATCAGGAAACAATGCTATTTGACCCTCCTTTTGGTACAATATTAATATATATTATATACCTAGTATAAATCGTTCAAAAAGAAAGCATAGATTTGAAAAGGAATTCTTGAAAATAACTACGAATTTGAAAAAAATGTTCATGAATTTGAAAAAGTTTCATCGAAATTGGTAAAAGCGCGGAAATGAAAAAAAGATCGTGAATTTGAGAAAAATAACATGAATTTGAAAAATAAACAGGAATTAGAAAGAAAAAAATCACGAACCTGATTTTTTTCATGAAATTTGGAAAAAAAATCATGAATTTTTTAAAAAAGTTCACGAGCAAAAAGTTTATGCATTTAAAAAAGTTCAAGATTTTGGAAAAAGTTCATGAATTTGAAAAATAATATTTCGCAAACTGGAAAAAAACATCTCACGAATTTGAAAATTTACAAAAAAAGAGGTGAAAAGCAAGCAAAACCTGCGTTGGGAAAACAGAAAGAAAAACCGCCCGAAGAAACCTGCAGAACCTACAAAACCGATGACAAAAAAACTTACATGGGTTGACCGATTTCCTACCTAGTGTTGTACAGGGAGCGTGCTCCAGTTAACCAAATAGCATATAAATACCTTAAATCTAAAAAGTGTGTACGCACTATTTGGAGAAAACGAGCGGCCGGCTTTCACACACGCATGGATACAGTTTTGTGATCCAAATTTTGTCTTTATTCATGACGTGGCATGTACTAATAGGATGATCACGTGGGCAGGTCAGCGCATTTAATTCCATGTCTCTTGGATGTGCATGTGCATTTATTCGGGTTTTCAAAATTTTAAAAAGTCATATCTTTCAAACCATGAGTCGGAATTCAGATCCGTTTTCACCGTTGGAAGATGAGATCTTTGAAACTAGATCCCGCATGAATATGTTTTGATGAATTTTTTAATGTCAACTTTGGTGCTATATAATGCAACTCTATTACTAAATCGTGCAATTTTAGTACAACATGGTGCAACTTTTTTCAAAACCTTTTTTAAAGTTGCATGATCGAAATTCTTATGTGATGTGCAACTAGTCTACTACCTCGGCCAACTACCTAGTAGTCGTTGTGCACCCCCCCCCCTTCCCTATTCGTGGATGATATAGTTTTTCACTGTTGTCATACCATGCCCCACCTACCTTACCAACTATATGTGCAACTTACTCTGTTGTTTCAGCTAACTTTCTAGTAGTCAATGGGCAACTCCTTCCCCTCCATACTTGTGGATATGTAGTTTTAGTTGGCGGGGGCAATAGACGAAGTTGCACAAAATCTGCTAGGCAGTTGGCCAGGACAACAGATAAAGTTGCACATCTTATCGACATGGATTTGTTGGATGGTGAAAAACTGCACATCCATAAGACCATGAGGGTAGAGAAAAGTTGTATATAGGTGAGACCCTAAGAATGCACATCTCACTAGCTGGGCTGGGTGGGAAGGGGTGCTAGCAATGAAAACTAAACATCCACGGGTACGGGGAAAAGTTGCACATCGACCGTTAGGTAGTTGGCTGGGACAGTTTTTGAAGTTGCATATCCACTGCTTGGCAGTTAACCGAGGTAGCAAACAGTGAAAACTGCACTTCCAACAAGAGGGGAAAAGTAGCACATCGACTACTAAGCAGTTGGCCGGGGCATCATATGAAGTTGTACATCTCACTTGATAGTATGTAGTTTGGGGCGAGGTGCCATCAGTGAAAGCTACACATCCATGGATAGAGAGAAAGTTTTTTTTTTTTGCGACGAGGAATAGAGAGAAAGTTGCACAAAAAAAGTTTGTCGAAACATACTCATGCGGGATCTATTTTCGAAGAACACATCGCGAGGATTTCAACGGTGAAAGCGGATCTTAATTTCGATGTTCGGTTCAAAAGTTATGACTTTTTTAAAATTTTAAAATCCGAATTAAATGCGTTCACACTTGTTCTTATGTGTGCTTTTGCAATCTTGTTTAAACACGTTGTATGGTCTTTGTCTTTTTTTTGCTAGAAGGACAAAATATTTCCTAATCTGTTTGATTAGGACAAAAACATACTAAAAAAGAAAGGCTGCCATGGAGTGTTATGGAGCCAACGGCCGTTCGATAGACACGTCCCTATAAATAATGCTTAAGGCGTCAAATAGGAATTGGGATCGGTTTGGTCCAACCGGCTGCACTCCGGTCATACACGAGTAAGTTTGTATAGCGCCCTACCATTCAACATTCGTAGCATTGCCGAACGCGCGCATGCTAGCGACCGATGCACTGGTAGATTGTCTTTTGGTTGGCTTTTGGTTCTGCATTAGTTTTTTCTTTCAGTTGACAACGGTTTTCCCTTTTATTTTTATGTTTTCCCTTTTCATTTGATTTTTTTTCCTTTCCTTTCCTTTTTGGCTTTTTATTTTCAGTTCTTTTTTTGATTTTGGTTGATTTTTCTCCCCTTTCCTTTCCCAGTTCTTAAATGTTTTCCGTTTTCCTCATGTTTCCATTGGCTTTTCATTTTGTGTGTGTTTTCTATATAACAATTATTTTCCAAAATATATGATGATCGCTTTTCAAATATACATTGAACAATTGTTTGATATGCGACGCATATTTTTCAAATACACGATGAACATCTTACAACCACACCAACCATTCTCTAAATACATGATGAAACCTTTTCTAAATATACCATTAATATTTTAAAAATGAACCCTGAAGATTAATACGTGTTGAACATTTTATTAATACGCAAAAAACATTTTTTTTAAATAACCAAATTTCTGTAATACCTTTTTATATTTAAACTTGTTTTTAAACAAACATATTTTAGAATTATTATTATGTTAATACATTTTTAACCTGATAAATAATACACAATATTTTTCTAAAAATATAAATCTAAAAAAAATGTAAATTGGTTGCCCCAATTCCAGCCCATATAGGCCGGTATGAGTGTAGGTCAATTGTTTGACGCATTACCCGATTCCTATTTGGCGCTTAAGGCGCCCGTTAAAATGGAAATGGTAAACATCGCACACACCCATCCCCTCGATATATTTAAAATGGAACGGCCAACTAAGCACGAGTGAGAACCTCCCCCATTCCTGGTTTTGGGAAGCTCCAAGAAGCTTCCCTGGGCTGGTTTTGGGAAGATTTTGGAAGCTTTCCACCGGTTCTTTTTCTTTTCTTTAATTTGGGTTTTCTGACCAAGTGTTGTTGGGTTTTATTTGGTTTTTTATTTTTCTTTGTTCCTTTTCTATTTAGGGTTTTCCTTTTTTTCAAATGTACAAACTTTATTGAAATTTGTGTTTTTTATTTGCAATTTGTTCAGTTCGCATACTTTTTCGTCAAATTTGCAAACCTTTTCAAATTTGTGAATTTTTTTTGACATTGTAATCTTTTTCCCTCGAATTCGTGAACTTTCATTGAATCCACGGAACCCGTGAACTTATCCATGTTCATGATTTTTTTTGAAATACGTTAACTTTTTTCAAATCCACAAACTTTTCTTAAATCTATGAACTATTTTGAATACGTGGACTCTTTTCAAATTTGGGAACTTGTTAAAATGTATAAACTTTTTAAAAATTCATGAACTTCTTTGAATTCGTGAACTTTTTTCAAATTCATGATCCTTTTAATCAAAATTGGTAAGTTTTTTTCATATTCTTGAACCTTTTTCAAATTTATTAAATTTTTCAAAATCATGAACTTTTTTGAATTCGCATATATTTCTCAAATATATGATTTTTTTTTCCAAATCCATGAACCTTTTTTCAAATTTCGATAAACTTTTTCTAATTTATGTTTTTGGATTATTTTTAGTCAAATATCAGCGGTCAATGGTCAATCGGTCAGCAGGTGAACCTGTTGAACAGAATTTTCGCGAAGCGAACGAGCGCATGAGAGGGGGCGAGCAAGCGAGCGCGTAAGCAGAACGCGTATCTGGGCTGGCCCTTCGCGATGGCGCGTGAGCGCCAGCTAGCCACCATGGCGCCTTAAGCGCTAAGGAGGAGCTCCTGACGCATTAAGTATCAAATAGGAGGACTCGTTTGTGGGTTGCGACACTCATTCCACCTGAGTTTGGCATGGGCAACATGAACTGAGTTTGCCTTTTCTGTTTGAAATCTCGTGAACTACATTTACATTTTACCAAACAATTTAATAATATGAATTATTCATAAGTTTTGAAACATGTTTGAAAAATAATATGTCTTTGAAAAGAAATCAAATTATAACCTCAAGAATGTTCTCAAATAAATCAGTTTAATAATGGAGAAATTTGTGTACACAAGAAATGAAAATGTTCAACAACCTAGGAATAAATATTTATGCACCAATAGATAAATATTATTATATTAAAAATAGATTCATCTCAACTTGAAAAATGTTCACTAGGTACGAAAAAAAATCCATTCCTTTTTTCATAAAAAGTTCATACATTTGAGAGTAGTTACTCATGTATATAAAGTAGATTTTCATTGTAATTTTAAAAAGTGCTTGCATATTTTCGCCCCAAAAATGGGCAAAAATAAAAAGTATGTGGAAATAGGAAAGTTTACATGTCTCCCGCCCCACAAAATATGTTGTTGTGTAGTTTTTTTAAATGCATATTTTCCTCCCAAAAAAGTAAGAAAAGGAAAAAGGAAAACACACAAAAGGAAATGAAAAAAAAGGACCACAAATGGTGAAATTTAAAAAGAACAAGACCAAGAAAAAGGAAAATGGAAAAATGGAAAAAAATAAGAAATAAACAAAAAAGGAGAAAGCCACGAAATGGGCCAAGCCCAGACAGAGAAGTGGCGCGGGGAGGGAACGCTAAAGCATCTTGTGAGAGCATTGTCACTTTGAATTTATTTAATCTATGTGCTTCACTTATACTCTTTCAATTCCCTTTTGTAGTGTGTATTAGATTATTTTTACTAAATTCCATACTGTAGTGCGTGCATGCAACTTTGGACAAAATAACCCTTGGCTGGAATGATGGGTGCCACAACTAGAAGCGCACATGTGTGTGAGACAAACCTGCATGCAGGGTTGTTTTGGTCCATAGTACAACAAACAACTCATGCATAGGTATTGATGCTAGAATCTATGTCCAATAATATGAATGGAGGAAGTATCTTTTAGATTAATGACATGACAAAAGCACTGTATACTCTTCATTCTTTACTTATACTAGATGACCCATTGCACCAATTGGCGCAGAGACCAACTCCAACCTGCAAGTTAAGCAAACTATATGAAACTTAAATGGACGTCAAGTGAACTATTTGAAGAGACCAAGAAGAGAAGCAACTAATACAACCGAAAATTTAGGTTAATTGTTTGATGGATGTTTGTATCTGCATCGCCCATGCTCGTCTCTTATGTAAAATAGATGACCCGTTGTGCCAATTGGCGCAGAGACCAAACTATAGCCCGGAAGTTAAGTGAACTATTTGAAACTACATGCCGCTGGGCTTGGCCAATTGGTCTGGTCATCTATCCGATCAGTATAAGGTTTCTCCTTTAGTACCAATTCAACATGTGTAATAGCCATAACGCGGTCTAGCGCCATAGTCATGTACTTGTTAATGTGATTATGCAAATGCGTGTGGTTGTTATGTTAGGGCCTAAGACGCCCTTTGTGTATGGATGAACCATGTCTGAATGAATTCGTCGCATACTGTTTCATATGGCTACCTAACAAAATTGGTCGGTGACGAGGCCATGACCTGGGGGTGGCTCACCAAGCGGTTCAAGCCAAGAGATGGATCAAGGCCTCCGGGGCCAGCAAGAGTATACCGACCTCTGGGCGACTTGTTCCCCACGGCAAGGAGGGCGGCGGCCTAGATTGGATCTCTTCCCTGTAAAACCGTAGCCTCCACCGCCTATATAAGGGGAGGTAGGGGAACACCTGTGGCATCCAATCTAGAGAAGAACAACTCTCGGTAGCGATCCCCAACTCCATTGCAATCCCTCGCACGAGGTATCCCATCACCATGAATAACAAGAAGAAGCAGGATGTAGGGTATTACTCTACGGAGGCCCGAACCTGGGTAACTTGTGCATGCGGGCTCCGTCCCGATACTTCCGACCATGTCAGGGACTCTACCGAGGGATCTGATGATATTTTGCACCATTGGTTGGCACGCCAAGCATGGGCGACGCTGGTCGAAGATCTAACCCGGTATGGAGATCAAAAAAAGGTCGGCAAGTTCACGCCGGGCCAGACCTTCACTTTCGGCTCTTTCGAGATGGCCGTCGATAACTCGGGGTGACTCTTCAGCGTCTCTCCCCCGCCCTACGTCGACTACATGCACTTCGGGACGATCGAGTTCGTCTTCAATGAGCAAGGAGAGCCCGAGGCAATTTTCCTCGGCTCAAACAGTATCGCCGGAAGGTATGCGCGAGCTGCCGCCCAAAGAGAAAGGTTGGGACTTCTTCGACCCACTAGCCCTCCCACGAGACTGAGGTCAACATGATCTTCCCGGCAACCGAAACACAACGAAATAAGAAGCTCACGCGTCGCACGATCTATACAATGGAGAGAATGACCAGCAAGCTCCTCGCATGGTTGGAGGAAATAGTGATGTTCGGCATCAGTGACCACACCGAAAACATCCCCCACCCAGGCAAACATGCCCTGGTGGTAGATCCGATCGTCGGGGGCTGCCGCTTCCGACGCGTCCTCATGGACGGGGGCAGTGGTCTTAACATCATCTTCCCCGAGACCTTAAACAAGATGGGAGTCTCCCTGTCCGGCCTACAAAGGTCAGATGTAGGCTTCCACGGCTTCGTGCCAGGCCAACAAGTTCACCCTCTAGGACGAATTGAATTTGAGGTCGTCTTCGGGGACAAGGACAACTTTAGAACCAAGAGGTTCCAATTCAAGGTTGCCTCCTTCCAGAGCGGCTACAACGCAATCTACGGGCATCACAACAGCGCTACCTCCAATCTCATCGTACAACATGAACTACCTCACAACACCGATCCCAGCGAATGATCATGCGTCAAGGACACTGGAGGCCCTCTGCATATCACAGCTGAACACACGGCTGGAACGGCAACAACGTACGTTGGAGGCCGCGACAAGCTACGCACGCTGGCACAAAACGATGACACGCGAAAGGCTACGCCGCGCTTGATGGTGCAAAATACCGCCAGATCCCTCGGTAGGGGTCCAAGCATAGCTGGATGTCTCGGATCAGAGGTCGCACAAAGATTTTACTCAGGTTCAGGCCTCCGGGGAGTAATACCCTATGTCCAGCTTGCTTTGATATTTCATGGTGGAGGGATACCTCGTGCGAGGGGTTTACAATGGTGTTTGATGTTGCTACTGAGAGTTGCTATCTGAGATTAGATGGGAGAGAGGACCCTAGACCTCCCCTTATATAGACGGTGGAGGTCTAGGGTTTACAGGGAGGATTGATGCAATCCTTTCTGCCGCCGCCCCTGCCTTGGAGGCCCTGACGTCCTCCTAGGGTTTCTCCTCATCCTGGGCCTCATGGGCCCCTGATCAGACATCGGGGCCGGACTCCATTAGGCTTGCCAACACCGGTCCAAGACACCGTTAGTAGCCCCCGAGCGTGGCGGAGGTCACGGGAGAGGTCTCCGAGACCTTCAGTGGGCTCTTGTCTTCTTTGTTTCTCCTATTCAGCCCTTCCTTCAAGGAGTCCGGTCGAGAGGCATTTGTCTGTCATGTCGCTCGGCCAGTGAGGCCCTGCGGTCGCGCCCGTTGGGCAAGCCGCAGTCATGTCATGGTAGGTCTGGCAACCCTGGGCGCTCCTCAAAGGGTTTTGGCTGGGCCCCGCATTTCTCGAAGAGCCGTGCCTACGCGCCACTCTGCCAGCACTGGTCAGGAAGTCAGTCGAGTCTTTTCTCATTATGGAAAGTTCGCCTGGATTCCCACGCCCACGACTCGAATCGTGGTAACTACAACAGAAGGCGGGACACTTGGCGCCCGGTGACGCCTGAATTTTCTGCATGCGCGGCGGCTAGCCATAAGAGGGACGTAGAGAAAGAGAAGCTCCTCACTCTGCTTTCGTCTTCCTCCCTGCACCATAGCCCCACTGCCTGTCCTCCAGCTTCTCACCATTGCTACCTTCGTAATCTTCGGTCCCGCACCTTCCTTCCCCCGCACGAGAAACAATGGCTAGGACGAGTTTCTCTTCCCGCGGTCGCGGCCGAGGCAGCCAAGCGACTAAGGAAGCCGAGAGGAAAAGGAAGCGGGAGGTCGCCATCGCCGATGAGCCATCGCAGGCGGTTGGCGCGGTTGTCAGCAGGTGGACTCCTTCCACTGCCTCGGATGGTGAGGTCTGCAAGCTGAAGGCGGAGGTATCATTCCCTTCGGCTTTGGCCTATCGGATCCCCTGGTCCAGGAAGAATCCTCCGGCGCCACGCTTCGGTGAACGCATGCTCCACCTCGACTTCTTTGGTCGAGGGCTCGGTTTCCCCCTACACCCCTTCGTGCAGGGGCTTCTGCTTTTCTTTGGATGCCAGCTTCACCACCTCACTCCCACGGGCACTCTCCACATCGCGAACTTCATAACGTTCTGTGAATGATACCTGGGGGCCGCCCCTCACCTGAATCTGTTCCGCCAGTTCTTCTACATCAAGGCGCAGATGAGCGGTGGCGTCATCCGTGACCTTGGTGGGGTTAGCATCCAGCTGCGGCCTCAGAGCCCATTCTTTCTCATGGATCTCCCGAAGTCCATGGGGTCCTAGCATAGGAGGTGGTTCTATGTGTCCGGGCTTGAAGATAGCCTGACGGCCTTTTTCGGTGGCTCCCCAACTCGCTTGAATTCTTGGGAGTCCCTGGGCGACCTCCCAAAAGATGTCGAGCTGCTGATGTCCGCCGTTGCTCGCCTGAAGGAGAGAGGTCTAATGGGGATCCACATCACTCAGACCTGGGTGGAACGCCGCGTGCTCCCTCTGCAGGCCCGCAAGGAGTTGATGTGCCGCTATCGAGGCCCGGCCAACCCCTCACGGGTCTCACCGAATGAGCTTGAGGAAAAGGAGCTTCATCGTCGGCTCGCCCTTCTGACGGGGCTGGAGGTTGACAGAATTCCTTTGGAGGTCGTGGTGGAGGCCTTTCATTATGAGGCCTCTCCAGGAGAGGTAACTTCCTTGACCTGGTCATGCTGTGTTTAAAGGAGGCTCTTCGTTGCTTATACTCTTCTAAATCCCCAATCATGCAGGAGCTCGCAGACTTTGCCACCCTCCTGCCGCAGCCCCCACTACCGGGCCAGGCTCTAAACCCGGTTATGTAGGACCTGCTTTGGGTTGCTCTCGACCGTCCTCCCCCTCAGAAGAAGGGGAAAGGGGTCGTGACCTCCACCGGGGACGAGGTAATCGGCGAGGCAGGCGACGAGGAAGCCTTGGAGGATGACGGTGCCTCTTCCCCTCCTGGAGAGAGGGGAACGAGCCCGCCACCGCCAGGGGCAGTGGCGGGCCTGTTGACGCGGATCTCCGTGAGGAGGTCGCGAGCCCTGCGGGCGCCAGCAGTGTCCGTGTTTCGCTTACCCCAAGACGGACCGGAGCTTCCGCCGAAGCTCATGATCCCCGTGGCGGTACTGCCGCCCAGGAGGCGGAGGCTTGTCGAGCCCACCTGGTAAGCTCCTGTTGCGTTTAGCGTTTTGCTGTGATGCGACCTTCTGCTTATGTTTTAGTTTGACCTTTGCAGGGAGAGCACGACTCTCGAGGGCTCGTCTTCTGCCACAGAGCGGCTCGGGGCTGCCTAGTCAAAACCGACGGGTGGCTCTCAGGAGGTTCCTGAGGAGATCATCCTGCTTATCACCGGTAAGGCCTTCGATCTTTGCTTTCTTCTTGGTTGCGGTTAAGTGACTGACCTTTGAATATATTCGATCGTGTTTGGCTGTCGCCATTTCACCTGAATCTGTTCCTGTGGTTGGGTTTGGAGAGGCCTCCCATTTGGAGGTCGCGCTCCAAGGTAAGAGGCCCGTGGAGCCGGCTGGTGGGGCTGCCGTTGCCAGCCCTTCTGCTCCTGCCGCTCATGCGCCACTGACCGCCATGGTGGTGCACGTGAAGGACGTCTTTGGGCAGCTGAAGGCTGCGTTGGACAACCTGGACCATCCCGAGGCCAGCTGCCAGGTGAGGACTTCTGCATAGTTGTAACGCCCCGGACACACCCGCCGGTGGTCATTACTCCTGGCGGGATCTAGACTGGACCCACAGATCAATACTAGTCTTTCCTGCGCACTTTGTCCTCACTCGTGCGCACCCGGGACCAACTTCCATTTGTTATGACACTGGTAGTAGCCCCCGAGGCTGGGTGCGATGTCTATTTCGGATTCGCGCCTAGGCTTTGACTTTGATTCTTATTCTGACTCTTTGTCTAGATGAAGGAGGACCTGGAAGGCCAGGTGTCCGATCTGCACAGGCAGTTGGACGTGCAGCGTCAGGAGAATGCCCGCCTGTCTAAACTGATGACAGGGGTTGTCTGTAAGTTTCTGGTGTGTGCCAATTTCGTTGCCTTCCTGTCTGGATTTGTTTATGTATGCGGGCTTCTTATTTCAGCTGTGGAGGAGGTCCGGGCTCTTTGGCAGGAGCTGCAGGAGTCGGAGAGGTCGCGTGGTGAGCTCTAGACGTCTCTGGATGTGGTCGGCGGTAGGCTGAAAGAATATCGGCTCAAGGTCGCGGACCTAGAGGGTGCCATTATCGCCAAGGAGCGAGAGCTACAGCAGCAGGCCGACCTGCTCAAAAAGAGGGAGGCCGCAATGCAGTAGCTTTCGGGGGCCCGTTCTGAAGCTGACCTCCGCGCCAAGAAGATGGAGAAGAGGCTCCGAGGTCTGGAGGCCACCGCTAGACGTAAGTTTTGCCTGTGCCTTGTGAAAGTGCAACTAATCCTCGTATGGTTTTGGTAATTCATAACAACATATACATCATTGAAATAATGCCTATTCAAAGAATATTTTAGGAAAGTTCAATTAGGTATGGCAATGAGATGTGAATGTGGAACCCTCGAATGCAAAGGACAAAGCATTGGCAAAAGCCCCAAGACTCTACATTTTTGGTTAAGTGATCAAAGATCACATTGAGTCCATAGAAAAGTCAATACTATTAAAAGGGGATGAGGTTTTGATCATGAGTCATTTGCTCAAGTGCTTAGAGATATAGGGCCATTTGCATTTCTATCCCTAACTTGAACCACCTACTCATATTTGCCCCTAATTTTGAAGCCTGCTCAAATTTGCCCCTCTGCCGTTATGTGCACATATAGAAATGCCCTTCTGTGCCGTTACCGTCCGGTCAAAGGGCTTTGACCTTCCTGAAAAAATAGCAAACAAAATCTAAAAAATCTAAAATTTTGTGGGATCGAAGATACTCATGTGCGCAAGGTGCGTGCAAATTTTCGTGCTGTTTGGACATTCCAGGAGCTCATGGCGAGGAAAAACAGTAAATCTGTAAGCTTGTGAACAGTAAATTTGAAATAAAATAGCAAGAAAATTCAAAAAAATATGAAATTTTTTGGCATCAAAGAGGCTTGGGTGCACAAGGTGCTCGCAAGTTTTTGTGATCAAATGACATGCGAGGAGCTCTAGCAAAAAAAAACAAAATAGTCATTTTTTCCAAAGTTTTTTCCCGAGCCAAATTTTGTTTTTTTCTCCACGAGCTCCTACAATGTCCAAACACAACAAAAATTTGCATGCGCCTTGCGGACCAGAGCCTCTTTGATGCCAATTTTTTTCATATTTTTTTGAAATTTCTTGCTATTTTTTTGAATTTACTGTTCACAGGCGTACATATTTACTGTTTTTCCTTCGCCATGAGCTCCTGAAATGTCCAAACAGCACGAAAATTTGCACGCACCTTGCGAACCTGAGTATCTTTGATCCCACAAAATTTCAGGTTTTTTAGACTTCTTTTGCTATTTTTTTCAGGACGGTCAAAGCCCTTCAACCGGCTTTGACTGGACGGTAACGGCACAGAAGGGCATTTCTATAAGTGCATATAACGGCAGAGGGGCAAATTTGAGCAGACTTCATAATTGGGTGCAAATATGAGTAGTGGGTTCGAGTTAGGGGCACAAATGTATAAAACCCTAGAGATATTGCTCCAAAAATCATCAACCTCACCCTCACATCCCTATCTGTCCAAAACACTAAAGTCTATCTCGGGCCCACCGATACACTCTTAACCGGACCCACCGAGATACACTTGACAGAGCCACTGCCTAAACCCTAACAACTCGGTCTCACCAAGATGACATTCGGTCCCACCGAAGTGCACTAGCAAACCTTCTGTAACCAATCGACTTCATCTCATAATTTCTGAGTGGTTTCGATCGGTGTCACCGAAGTGTTGATAGTGCTTAGGTCACCATCAATCGGTCCCTCCAAGATGTTTCATCCTGTCTCACCGAAAAGCCTAAAGTTCAAACGTTTTGCACTAACCAGTCTCACTGAATGGTTTCACCCGGTCCCACCGAGTTGTGCATAAAGGTGTTAACGGTTAGATTTTTGGTGATGGCTATATATACCGCACCCACACCACCTACTCTTAGAGAGAGCAATCAGGAAGAAACTACCACTTCCCATATCCATTTTCTGAGAGAGAACCACCTACACTTATGTTGAAATCAAGGGGAGTCCACTCCAACCTTTGATCCTTGATTTCTAGCCCCCTCAAGTTGCTTTCCATTCCAATCCTTCTCCTACTACCATGCCAAATCTGTGAAAGAGTGATTGAATGTTGAGGAGACTATCTTTTGAAGCACTATCTTGCCTACTATCTATACTTGCATGTGTATGGTGTTGCCTGACTTGTGAGAATTGCTAAAACTTGCCTAGAACTAAAATTGGGAAAAGGCAAGGTTCTTATTTGGTCAAGTAGTCTAATCACCCCCCTCTAGATCGACCTACTTACGATCCTACACCTTGCATATTTTCTTGTCCTTTGGGAGTTTTCTCCTTGACTTGTTATGTCTGCCCACAGTGCCACTTCCTGGCGTTTGTCATGAGGACCCTGCGGTGCGGCTTCAGCAGGTCACCGATCTTGCTGGGCGGATGCATGTCACCCTTGGCACTGCCTGTGGCACACTATTTCATGGCGAAGAAGACCTAGAGGGCACCCTTGATGACAACACTACTGTCGCGGTCTTTGCTCCAACTGCTCGATTGGTAGTATTGTCCTGCGTACGAGAGGGCACGAAGGGTGCTTGCTGATGTTAGAGCCCAGCATCCTGAGTTTCCCCTAGTCCCCATCGTGCATGAGCTACCAGAGCGGCCTACGGCAGAGACCTCCTTTTGGGATGCCGCTCCAAAGGCGGTGTATGTCACGGACGTCTGTGAGCTAAAAGAGATCATTAAGAGATGCCCTGTAGAGGAGAATGACTCGTAGGGACTCTGTATAAACTGTGTACGTGTGATTATGTACTGTAAAACATGTTCGATGTTTTTAATTTTATCCCTTGCCTATATTGGAGCATCATCCAGGTTAGCTGGTGATGACCCACAAGTATAGGGGATCAATCGTAGTCCTTTCGATAAGTAAGAGTGTCGAACCCACCGAGGAGCAGAAGGAAATGATAAGCGGTTTTCAGCAAGGTATTCTCTGCAAGTACTGAAAGTAGCGATAACAGATTGTTTTGTAGCAAGATAATTCATAACAAGTAACAAGTAACAAGAGTAGCAAAAGTGCAGCAAGGTGGCCCAATCCTTTTTATAGCAAAGGACAAGCCTGAACGTTCTCTTATAGTAAGCAAAACGTTCTCGAGGACACAAGGGAATTATCGTCTAGTCACGTTCATCATGTTTAGTTGATTCGCGTTCGCTACTTTGATAATTTGATATGTGGGTGGATCGGTGCTAGGGTGCTATTCTTACTTGAACAAGCAACCCTCTTATGATTAACCCCTATCGCAAGCATCCACAACTACGAAAGAAGAATTAAGATAAATCTAACCATAGCATGAAACATAGGGATCCAAATCAGCCCCTTACGGAATAACGTATAAACTAGGGTTTAAGATTCTATCACTCTCGCAACCCATCATCTACTTATTACTCCCCAATGCATTCTCCTAGGCCCAAATATGGTGAACTGTCATGTAGTCGTCGTTCACATGACACCACTAGAAGAATAACAACATACACATCATCAAAATATCGAACGAATACCAACTTCACATGATTACTTATAACCGGACCTCTCCCATGTCCTCAAAAACAAAAGTAACTACTTACAAATCATATTCATGTTCAAGATCAGAGGTGTATTGAATATTCTTAAGGATCTGAACATATAATTTTCCACCAAATAAACCAACTAGCATCAACTACGAGATGTAATCAACACTACTAGCAACCCACAGGTACCAATCTGAGGTTTTGGGACAAAGATTGAATACAAGAGATGAACTAGGGTTTGAGATGAGATGGTGCTGGTGCAGATGTTGATGAAGATTGGTCCTCCCACGATAAGTGTCGTGGTTTTCTCATGGCAGATGCCATGGGATGGCTAAAAGTGTGGGGCGGCAAGGCTACGGTGGAGATCCGGGACGGGATAGGGCAACTGTACACGGTGGTTTACCCAGGTTCGGGGCCCTCGCGTGGAGGTAACACCCCTACTCCTGCATGTCTGATGTATATGGAGTGTATATGGTTGTACATGGTTGCTCCTGGAGCTGTCTGGAGGAGGAAGGAGGCGCTGGGCTCTCCACTTCTCCTGTGAGTGGAGCTAGAAGTGGATGAGGGGAGTGAGAGTGAGAGTGTGAGCGTGAGGAAGAGCTCCTCCCTGGTGCACCTTATAAAGGGGTGCCCAGGGGACAAGGGGTGGCCCACATGGCCAACTATACACTATTTGAGGTGACATATGACGTATGAACAGTGTCTGTTGTTCATCAACAGTGCTCCACTGTAGAGCATGGCCGTCTCGTCCGCGCAGATCCGACGGGACGTTGTGGTTGACTTCAGCCAGCCGGCTAGGTTCCGGCCTCCAGCCAGCCGGCCGGGTTCCGGCCTCCAGCCAGCCGACCGTGTTCCGGCCTCAAGCCAGCCGACCGGGTTCCAGCCAGCCAGGGGCCGGTCCCCTGGCAAAGTTTCAAAATGGTGAATTGTCTCCTTGAGCCTACCCGGGGGTCATCCCCCCGACAATGAGAGGATCGTTGGTGATGTCGATGGCTTCGATTTCCCCCTCTCGGAGGGAAGTATCCCCGGCGGAATCGCTCCGCCGGAGAGCAAAGGTGCTCCTGCCCAGGTTCCGCCTCGAGATGGCGGTGCTTCGTCCTGAAAGTCTTCTTATGATTTTTTCTAGGGAAAATAGCATCTTATAGGAGAAGATGGACCCGGATCCCTGCCAGGAGGCCCACAAGCTCACAGGGCGCGCCCAGGGGGTAGGGCACGCCCCCTGAGCTTGTCTCCACCTGGTGGGTCCCCTCCTGGTATTTCTTCCATCAATATTTTTATATATTCCAAAATAATTCTCCGTAAATTTTCAGGTCATTTGGAGTTGCGGAGAATATCTATCTCTTGTGTAGCCTTTTCGGGTCCAGAATTCCAGCTGCCGGCAATTTCCTTCTTCATGTGAAACTTACAAAATAAGAGAGAAAATGCATTAGGAGTGCATCATAAAATGAAATAATGATCCAAAACATAATAAATAATCATAGGAAAACATGATGCAAAATGGACGTATCAGCTAGCGAGAAATGCGACGCCGTTACGCCGTAGATTATAGAGACAATGATCAAAGCAGGTGCCTTGGACAGAAAAACTGTCCATGAACACTTCGACAATTTTCTCAACGAAGTCAGGAAATATTTTAGAGATGCACTTCTGGAAAGAAGGTGGCACATTGCATAAGCCAAAGGGCATTCAACGATATGCATAAGTACCGTAAGGACAAGTGAAAGTGGTCTTCTCTTGGTCTTCAGGTCGGATGGATATTTGCGAGAATCCAGAATATCCATCGAGATAGGAAAAATTAAGATTTGTTAGCCAATCGCTCCAATATCTCATTTATGAATGGTAATGGGTAGTGGTCCTTCAGAGTCCATTTATTTAATTTCCTGAAATCAACACATATACCATATCCAATAACTTCCCTAGTAGGAACTAGGTCGTTATTTTCACTAGTAGAATGCTCGTGCGTTGCCACGGGCTTTTGAAATATTTTTCTAGATTTATATATAAACATAATGCATGTTAAAATTCACATGCATAGAAAAGATAGGCAGTAACAACCCGGTAATAATTGAATACACTCGACTTGCAGTGTAAGATAAAAAAAAGGTAATTTGACGATGTATACATAGATAGCAATGATCCAGCTAATATTTTGTTACGAATTAAGATCTACTTGATGCGCTTAAGATATTATCGCACAATATCTGCAATGTAATTCTCTTTAGCTTCATTGACCCGATATTTGAGAAGTATAATAAAAAACCTTTTCATCAACTCATAACCATCCCGCACAAGCAATTTATGTAGTTATCACGAATATTTCACACGGAAGGTCTAAAAATGTCCAATGAAGAATAATCACCATGCAAACAAGACAAATCAATTCTTTACCGTTCCACGAGAGCATAAAATAAAAAGCAAAATAGCCAGACACATCATTGCAATTCAATAAATTAATATTATTTTGAATATATTGATAATAAAATAAATGTTTGTATCGTGAATGTTATGATAATGAAATATATAAATTTACCCATCCGTGCTCGCTGGTACATTGCCATCTAGATATATCAAAATTCCAGCCGGATTGCGCTATTTCAAGTGACTCGTTGAATTCCCTAGCAAATATTTGTAATTTCACTAAATGCCTCAGAATTTTAACCTCTGGCGACTGTGATGTATGGAGATGGTCTTAAATATAAACACGGCATGCATGTTTGTTTATGACGTACAAGATATATCAGCCGACGAATACCTATGGAAGATAAATCTACAAGTGGTAGCTATTAGAAACCATAAATCATGACAATAATGGATAAGAGACCTTACTTACCAAGTTGCACGATGAGATGTTGTTGTCTAACCCATGCCAGCTATCAAACAGTGTTGCCAACATCCAAAATATTTGGCTTCACCCTGAACATTAGATCTCTTGTTGAATCTAACATCGCAGATTGAGTAAGAAAAATATATTTAAAAACATGTTGATACTAATGATTCTGAATGATAAATTATGATAACTTACAGAGTCCCACCAGGGCAAACCTAAGATGACTGATGTAGCTATGACCTGGGTGATTCTCAACCAACTCAAATAATCACGTCGTCTGTCCTTGAGACCTCTACAGAAGAGGATAGAATATTTCTTCCAGCAGCTTATGCACCACTCTTGATTCAAAGATGTTATTGTTGCCTTCATATAATCACTGATTAGAAGTGGTGCTAGAAGATTCTTCATCTTATATGCCATCAAGCTATTTACAATATTCCTAAATATGGAAATACTTCACATAGCCAACAAGCTAATGAAAATGATCATTCGAAGCTAGAACCTGAGAAGGTCAATCCAACATATATTCATAAACACAAGACAAATTCAGATCCTACACAGAATACTAACATCAACTATGCATCCACCATCGTGTCCCTCGCTCCCCATAGCTCTCTCAACTTGCCAAAACATGAATTGAATTAAAGGACAATATCCATTCGCGATTTGGGACCCAATATTTGTTCGCACGTAGTAAGAAAGATATGTCTTTATCCATTTTCATTATCAGATTATTTTTAGATTTTATCCAGAAGTAATGTTACATGTCTGCATATCTTCAAAAGGGCCTTTCCAGTTCCATCACAAAACCTGCTAATTGACCAAAAGCTCAAGCATTGCAGATATGAGAATTAATACCAAGGATAACCTAAACATAATATGAACCAGGTTAAGCCTATACAGCAAAATCACAAGCTTCCCGGACTTAGTTAAAACACCATGAAGAGGCAGATGAGATGATTCAATGGAACAAAGATTCTGCAAGAAGTTCTTATACATAACTCTCAGCGCTAATTATCATATCAGCAAAGGTACTCACCTGAACGAACCTGACGATAGAAAAAGGAGAAAATAGAACTCCCCCCTCCCCCGCGCCGCCCCGCTCGGGCGACTCGGGGGGCAGCAACCCTAGCCGCCGGTAGGCCTCCTCCTTTCCCCGTCTTCCCTCGCCGCCACCCGAGGCAGCCGCCGGGCAAGCCCGGGGCGCCGCCAAGGAGGGTGGCGGCGGGGCCAGCTGCTGCCCTGCTTGGCGCGGGGGGCTTCGGATCTGGGGCGGCGGCCCCTTCAGGTGAGGCGCCACCGGCTTAGCGACGGGCGGTGGTGCGCGCGTTGGTCCCGGCATTCCTGGCCGCGAGGGCGGCGGGATCTCGGAGGACGTGAGCGTGGCGTGGTGGCTGTCCAGGTGGCCGTCGGCGTCAGATCTGGCGTCTCCTTCCCTCCCTTGTGCGGCGTGCTCTCCACTTCCGGTCTGCCCGTGCTTCCATGGGTCGCCGGCGTTGGTGGTGGTGGTGGTGGGGAACCCAGTCCGGGTGAAATCCCTGGCCGGCCATGGCCGACCGCGTCGACGGCGGCGCCCGAGGGTGTCGTGTTCCTCCTTGGAGGCGTCTGACAGGTCTGATCCCCCACTCCCCCTTCCCCTAGTTCTCCCGGGTGAAAGCCCTAACTTTGTTGGTCGGCGGCGTATCCTTCTTGAAGGCGCCGTTTCGGGAGCTTGGGGGTCGGTGGGTGCTGTTGGGGTGCTGGTGGTGGCGGCGGTGGTGCCCTCCTTCGTCCTAGCTGCTGCTTTCCTCTTCTGGTTGCTGAACATGGGCTGCGGTGGTGTTCTGCGTGAGAAGAAGCGCCGGTGGCTCGTCTGGGGTGCACTGACCCACTCCATGTGGCCATTTTCCGGCAGCATCCGCCATTATTCTTGGGGAACTTATCCATCTCGCGACGGTGCGGCGCTTTTCGATCCAGGCGAGGAGGTTCTGGCCTCCTTCGGAGATGGATTTGGTTGGATGTGCCGTGCTGGGGTCCGTGGTAGCTTGGCGATGACATTCCTCGATGGTGCCGGTCGGCCTTTCTCCTCTTGAGCCGGTGTGTTATTGTTCCTGATGCCCCGTTCACGGAGGAGGACCTCGGCGTCTACGGCTTCATGCTTCATTGTGTATCTTCTTAGTTTGTAGTGTGTGAGGCCTAGTTTGCTGCTTTCCAGCGCCATTGTATCTTTCCGCTATGTTATTTCTTTCTTGTTGCCTTTGGGCGTCTGCTTGTAATCCTGGCCGGTTGATGGCTTTGTTAATTCAAAGCCGGGCTAGGCTCGATCCCTATCTCAGGCTCGGTTGATGCCTTTTCTCTAAAAAAAACCGAACCTTACATAGGAGCTTCATCCTAATAACGCCATGCACGTATTCCTGTTAAACTGTTGGATGTACGAGCCTTTGTGAGAAAACCCCCTAACCTGCAAACTATATTTTATTGATCGAGTAATTAATTCATAGCTAGTCATTTCCTTGAACAATATATAACACAGAAATAAATTAGTTATCACAATGGATGCTTGGGGTAACGAACCACTATCTTTAAGCTAGAACATAATTTTCTACTTGTAGTAAATTATGAGCATGCATTAGAGGGGACAATAATATAGCAGCCTATATGAGCGTGAATAAGAGAGGAGATTGTATGATGAGATTTCTTCACCCTGTTTATTTCCTTCTCTTTAATTATGATGAAACCAGCATCATCCTGTACATGAAAAAAAGTTGCATGTTAGCTGATGATTTTTTTCCTATGAAACTGAGATTTTGAGCATAGGAATCCAATTCGTACAAATTTGAGAAGTCTAACATGTGAAACTAAAAGTTTATGGCTAATATATATATATATATATATATATATATATATATATATATAGGGATTGACTATTCGTCACCCTGGGTGAGGAATAGTTATTCTTCACCCCCCTCTATTTTAATATCAATGCACCGTAATTTTACGTTTCGTAAAATTTGTCTTATTTCAGACGTAAAAAGAGAACGTAAGAAAATATATAATCGCCGTAAAAAATATTTTATGTTACGTAAAATTACAAATGTAAAAACATAGTGTAAAATGTACATAAAAAGCAATTTTTCTGGTCTTATGGCCTATATTTTTTTTTTCTTATGCCAAATTTTACGCAGTGAATCAATATGAATGTAACTATTTGTATTTGAAATGTAATTTATTTATGAAATGATCGTAAGATTACCTCGGGTGAAGAATAACTTATTCTGCACCCTGGGTGATGAATAGACTTTCTATATATATATATATATATATATATATATATATATATATATATATATATATATATATATATATATAACCACAACGGTTTGACATTCCAAACTGGTCAGAGATGTATCGACAATTCATCATCAAGACGATGTAAATAATGTAAATAATTAGTGTTAACAACTCTAAAGCTCCATTAATGAGGTGAGAAATGAAACTGTCATAGTACACAAAGTCTCAGTTACCTTATGTAGTGATATGTATTACAGATTACCTAAACTCGAAACTATTATGTAGT
The DNA here is from genome assembly GCA_039707655.1 of Elymus sibiricus. Classification (NCBI taxonomy): domain Eukaryota; kingdom Viridiplantae; phylum Streptophyta; class Magnoliopsida; order Poales; family Poaceae; genus Elymus; species Elymus sibiricus. The sequence continues at coordinate 113,893,620 of CM077670.1, forward strand.
GATACGTACCTTGTACGTATGCATTCATATATAAGCACACGGTTCCTTAATTTGAATTAGCTCAAGTAGGACTGTACTGACTGTGAAAAGACCCCATGAAGACATGACCATAGTTAACTGACAGTATGAGCCTTACTATTTTGATGCTAATTTTCTAGGATTTATGCCACATGTCGTCAAGATATTCCAAATTTTGTGGACCTTATCATCTACGGCTACGAAGCACCGATACATCGATATGGATACGGGGATATGAGATACGGCAATTTCTAAAAACAGCAATACAACAAGTATATAAATAATTAATAAAATGCCATATTATGAATACAATGAATTGAATGCCTGGGATGAGATCAAAATACTGCCCATTTGTTGCATCCATGCCTTGTTCTCGATGACTGAATGATCGTCACTTTACTCAAACCTCGCCTCCTGGTTGACTGAACTATCATCAAATTACTTAATCCTCATAGTACTTGCATGCAGCAGTGGCCAGCGCCCAGCAGCAGTTAGCAAGCACGCACACATACACAACAACCACGCATGCATGGCGGCAACAAGCACACACAGCCAGCACGCCCGCATCACGGCACCAGCAAGGCAACAAGCAAGCAAATGTCGGAGGACCGGACACCACCAGAGAAGAGCAGGGATTGGGAAGGGAAGGAATTACCTTGCTGGCGACGGTCGGCGGCGGCAGAGGCGAGGCGAGTCCAGACGGCGACGAGCGACTTCAGCTGCCGGCGGCCGCATAGGCGAGGCGAGTCCAGATGGCGGTGAGCGACTTCAGCCGGCGGCGGCGGCAGCGACGAGCGATTCCAGGCGGCGGCGGCGACGAGCGGCTCCAGTCATCGATGCGCTCGCCCGTGAATATTCGATCCAATCTGCTGCGGACACACAGCTTCTCGACGTATCGGTGGCTTAGCACCTGTACCCGATTTCCGCCGCCTCCGCAAGCTTCTCCTGATTTCTTCCCGCTCAGCGGCTTCGCAGCCATCGTCTTCTTCTCACTCATCTCGCTCTCCGTACTGCTCTTTGTCGCCCCTACCGTCGTCTTCATCGAGCAACTGCACGCGAGGTGGTAGACTGGTAGTGCGAGGGGGCGGCGGCGCGGGGAGGAGGGACAGACCGCTCTCGGCAGCGCGAGGGGCAGTGCCGCGAGAGCAATGGGTTGCCTAGGTTAGGGTTTGGCTCACGCGAGAGATTGGAGGCAGGGTATTTTTTTCTGATCTATTGCCGCTGGTTTTTTTTGCTGGAAACGGTGGGAGGTAGGAATTGTTCAATGGAAAAATGAGTGGAGGAGGTTTTGATCGATGGAAAAATCGGTGGGGGAAAGGATGGCCTTGGATTGCACGAAGTGACAATACCATCTACCAACTCCCCAATAAGGAGTAGAGATTAGCTATCAAGGAAACTCCTCCCTTCTAGGGAATACAATGAAATGGACTTACCCACTTACTATCAGAGATTGGATAAATTACTCCAGCGTCAAGAAGAGGGTGAAACCTTCTCTGACTCTCAATTCTTACCATGTTCTTTGGAGTGAGGGTGAAACCTTCTCTGACTCTCAATTACTGGCTTGGCTCCTTCTTCAATAGGGATAGCATGCGAATAGATGGAGGGGTCTATTCCTCTCACATCTTTCATTGAGTATCCCAATGCTTTGCGGTGTCTAGTTAGCACTGTCAATAGCTTTTCTTTTTCTTTTCCTCAAACGCCAGCATTAACAATAATAGGAAATCTTTCAGTGTTATCCATGAACTCATAGCTTAGTCCTTTAGGTAGTGGTTTAAGAATAGGAGGGGTAGTTCCTCATCTCCTTTTCTCTCAAGAACCTCATACACTTTGTTCAAACTTTGTTCAAACGGGGGCTGACTATAGGAGTGGCATCCATGGTCATTTCAATTTCCTCCTTCTCATCTTCAAATAGGGATTCAGGTTTTACGAGGACCCTCTCAACTTCATCCTTTGGAGTTTGAAGATGGATTTCAGCTAGTTGATTTAACTTCACCTCTTCTTCATCTTGTGATTCTCTCTGGTATGGTTTACTCATCACATAAGAGAATGTGAATTTAATCATTTCCTCACCCCACTTCATAGAGATGGTTTTGTTCTTGATATAAGCCCCTGCAACATTCAGAAAAGAGGTTCCAAATACAACGGGACAATCTTTATCCTCTGAAATCATTAGACAAAAATATCAATAGGATATATGAGTGTAACACCCCATGTCATTATGCTACAGTGATCACCCTTTTGATTAGTACCAAGTCATCCTGATTAACTAGTGCTTGATCATCATTGCATCATATCTCATTTCAAATTCCGATTTAAATTGCAATTCAAATTTAAAGTGAAAATAAAAGTTGTCCAAATTTGAAACTAAAATGTTCATTAAATAGTAAATAATCTATAACTAAATATGTTCAGGAAAACAACATCACCTAAATTCACTAAGTAACTCTATCAACATTAAACAGTAGCAAACAACAACATTTTAATACATTTTATTTAATCCAATTTACAAATGAAATTATATTTTTGCCCAAACCAATTTCTGATGGTAGGGCATATTTCACTGTAATATTTGGACTAGGCCACATATTTTACAAAAGTCAGTTAGTAGTCTAACAATTTGCAAAACAGAGTGAATAAAAGAAACAGAAAATAGAAAAAGAAAATGGTTAGCCGCTACTGGCGCACTGGGCCGTGAGTGCACAGTGTAGCGCGGCCCAGCCCAACCGCGCCTTCGTCCTCCTCGGCAGCTGTCGCCCGGCGGCGCGCATCCGACCGTCGCTCGTCGCGCTATCGCCCATCCGCCGGCTCCCCCGTGCGGTTAAAGCCGTCCCCAGTCGCCTCTCGTCCTCCCCCGAACCCTAGTCCCTCCCACTCGCCCGAACGCGCCTCGCTCCCTCTCGTTCCCCACCTCACCCGAGACGCCGTCGTCGACCACCGATCGATCCCGCGCCCACCGTCACCGTTCGGCCTCGCCGAGATGTCGAGAAGCTCCGCCGCCCTCCGCTGCGTCGCCTGAGCCCAGCCACTAGAGACGACGGGCTCGGCATTGGGCGAATCGAGCTCATCCCCGACCTCGGCCACCTCTTCTTCTCCGGCGATCTCCGGCAATCCCCTGCGCTACTAAGCTATCACCAGCTTTCCATAGCCTCCCGGTGAGCCTACGCATCTCTCCCCTCTCTCTCGCGTGCTTCCTCTTCACCGTAGCTGCCGCAATGGAGGTGCCCGACTGCTCCGCCGCCTGCCTTGTCGCCGGCGAGGTTCCGACGACCAAATGGTCTCGGGCTCGTGCCCATCTTGCTCGCGCGCGCACGCAGTCCTCGCCTCGCTATTTAGATCGCCCAAACGCACGCCGTATCGCCGTGCCCGACCACCGCCCGAAACCACCGCCGCCGACGTGCTCGCCGCCGTCATCTCCGGCCTCCCCAGCTCCGACCACCGCCACCACTGGAAGCGCCGTCGAGTGGCCGTTCCAGAGCAACAAACGGCGCCCGATTTGGCGCACCGTAGACGAAACCCGGGCTCGCCGGAGTTCTGCCGTCACGGGCGAGCTCGCCGGCGAGCTCCGGTGCCGGCGCTGACCTGGCCAGCTGGGTCCCACCGCTTGTGCCACTGACTGCGGGCCCCGCGGGCCCCGTTGACCCGGTCACCAGCTGACGTGGCACCCACTGTCGCTGACATGTGGGGCCCGGCCGATTAAACGATTTTTAATAAAAAGATAATCCGTTAATTAAACTAATTAATTAATTTAATCGCTAATCACTCACTGACCAGTAGGCCCCACCCCTAATTAACCTAATTTAATTAAGTTTAATCCCTAATTAGCCTAATGTGAGACTGACATGTGGGACCCACTGGACCCACTGTCAGGTTTGACTAGTCCACCGCCACTGTTGACCGCTGACGTCAGCTATGTGTCATGCTGACGTCATCCCCTACTGTTTCGGATAATTCATATTTATTAATTAAATTAATTCCAGAAAATATTTAAAACTTTGAAAAATCATATCTTTTAAACCGTAAGTCAGATGAAAATAATTTATATATGTAAAACGATCAGAAAAATATGAAGATTCTGAATATGTGATCAAAATGCCTGTCCAACACTCCTAGCTAGGTGAACATGGAACATTTTGACTGTTTTCGATAAATGAATAGTGCTCAACTTTAATAAAATAAATCCAAATAAATTCCTAAATTAACTAAATCATTTAGTTAGGCAATAAAACACATCTGCATATCATTTTAGGCATGTCATGCATAGTGATTGCATTTTTGCCATGAAATTTATTGTTTCTTCCCCCCTCCTTCTCTCTCGATAGACGCCGTTGCAGCAGAGTTCGACTACACCCCCGACGAGCAGCCGACAGACGATCAGCCACTCTCTGCAGAGCTTCCAGGCAAGCAATTCCCCCTTGACGGCTACCGATATCTCCTATTCTTTCTCCCTCCTGCTTGCACTAGAAATTGCCGCTGCCCTGCTTTAACCTATTCTAATGCATAGCCTGATTTTGTCGCCTGCTACTGATACATTACCTGTTATCCCATGATGCCTAGTTAGCTATGCCGCTGTTCCATCTTTGTCCCTTCGCCTTGTCCGTATGCCATGCTTGTTACCGGGCCGTGATCACTCTGGGTGAGGATCACGGAAATGCTTACATTACTACATTCATTTACTGTTACGGGGCTGAAGGGCTGGTGGTACCATCCAGTCAGAGATGGACCTGAGTCCCGACAGCTTCCAATGTTAAAGTCGGGCTGGCCCCAAGGGTACCCGCGAGTGAATATCATCAAAGACGGGTCGGCTCCAAGAGCACCCGCGCGTCATGTTTTACCAAGTCGGAGCGACAAAAACTCTGTTCGTCTCTGCGAGTTACTAAATACGCCTAACGGAACTGGGTATTTGATCTGAGTGGGTCGTCGTGCCCTATACGCACTACCACCACGTGGGATAATGGTTTAATGGGGCCCTCTACGTCGTATGTATCAGCCGAAAGCTCTTCAGACGTCACAGCTCAGAGATGCGGGCTGATTGTTGGGGTTGGGCTGGTTAAGTCACTGGTGTATTCAGTGTCGCGCCTGCTCCCCGGCCAGTCTCGCAACGTGCAGGAGTGCAAAGGGCGATGGGCCCAAGACCCCTTCACACTTAGGATTCAGACCGGCGTGTTGACCTCTCTGCTGAGCCTAGGTAGGACTGCGTCGTGTCGATCACCCGAGGCCGGGTATTACCCAGCAAGTGTGTCCGGCCGGAGGTAATCGAGCGTGTTGGGTAACAGTAGTGCACCCTGCAGGGAAGTTATCTATTCGAATAGCCGTGTCCACGGTAACAGGACGCTCAGAGTTGTATCCGGATCTATGAGAACTACAAACTGATGATGATGCTTATTAAACTGAAACTACTGCTCTCGAGATTACTTTCTCGCGGGATAGTCGAGAAAGGATCTCACGGAGTTGCTACCATACAACCACTATTATATGCTACTATATTCTACTCTCTTCTGATGCTGCAAGATTGCTTGAAGATGCTAGTCTTCGATTGGCTAGGCTTCTCCCCCTCTACTCTGGCATTCTGCAGTTCAGTCCAAAGATATAGCTCCATTCCTTTGATACCAATGCATAACTAGCATAGTTCTGATGCCAGTCTTGCGAGTACTTTGGATGAGTACTCACGGTTGCTTTGCTCTTCTTTTTCCCATACCCATTTGATGATACATCAGACGATGGAGCCCAGGAGCCAGATGCCACCGCAGGAGCTTACTACCAGGAGGGTCCCGACGGCACTTACTACTGGATCGAGCCAGCCGACCAGGAGTAGTTAGGAGGCCCTAGGCAGGAGGCCTTCGCCTTTTGATCTGTATCGTTGTTTGTGCTAGCCTTCTTAAGGCACCCTTGACTAACTATGTCTGTACTCAGATATCATTTGTGTGTTTGACTTATGTATTCGGGTCCTCGCGACCCCTGGCTTGTAATATGATGTTTTATGTTTAACTTGAGTTTAGAGTTGTGTTGTGATATCTTCCCGTGAGTCCCTGTGCTTGATCGTGCATGTTTGCGTGTATGATTAGTGCACGATTAAGTCGGGGGCGTCACAATGAGTGAGCCAATATAATGTTGACATCCTTGATGATGCCACAAGGTACTCTATCAGTCTTACCTGCAAGCTTAATAACCACGTGATTTGGCTCAAGGATGCGTGGAGAAATTTCATCGTAAATTTTTGCATAAAGACTGTAGGGTATAATGTTAACTGGAGATCCAGGATCACACAAACCAAAGTAATACTTGCTACCGAAGGAACATGACAAAATTTGTTTACCGGTATCTTTACCTTCGGTACACCCTTTTAGATAAGAAGTGATGTCTCAGTCTAGGTGGACTTCTTTATTGACCACCGATATAGGTGTAGCAAGTTCTTTTATGATATCAACATGCGGTGGAATCCCGTATTGTTCTACCTTGATACTCTTCTTATGTTTAGCTCAAAGTGACTCTCCCTTCTCTTTTGCCTTCTGCTTAAAATAAGCCTCTCTTCGGTCAGGGGGTGGAGTAGATTTCTTCATTATTGCCTCTACCATGTGGATTGCTTTAGATTCCCTGGTATGTTTTACAAACCCTTCATCTGTTATCTGCAAAAACTCAGAAAAATCTTTCAAGATTCGTAAAGCCGGGTCAGTTCCAATATTAAGCTCGTGACGAAGATTTTTCATCTTCTTAGATCTAAAGAAGGATTTAATACTGTCATAACCAAGATAAATCTTCCTTTTCTCCTTTGAAAATAGGAACCAACTCTCAGCATTATTTCGCATTCTATCAAGCAACTACCAGGCTCGTGAAATATTGGTTCCCATAAAAGGTCCTTGAGAAGCCATATCTAATGCATGTTTGCTTTGTGAGTCAAGTCCCCCATAAAAGAAGTTCATAATTAAATATTCAGGGTAACAATGTTCAGGGCATTCAGGGAGTATACTTCGGTACCTTATGTAAGCATCCACTAGACGTTCACCTGGACATTGTCCAAAGCTACCAATCTTCCTTCTTATTTTATATAACTTTCCTTGAGGATAAAAACAAGCGAAGAACACAGATGGTAAGTTTCTCCGGTCATTCAAAGTACTTGCAGGCTGTTGTAGTAGCCATTTAGCGGCTTCCTTTTCAAGAGTATAAGGAAACAATTTCTCTTTTATTTCTTCATTATTCAGATCCTGCAACTGAAATGTATCACATATAATCTCAAACTCTTTAATATGTGTATAGGGATTTTTAGTTCCATCGCCTCGGAATGTTTTCTTTTTCAACATATCAAGCAACCGAGGGTTTATCTCAAATGCTTTACCGGTTAGGTCGGGATCAAAAAATATATGGTTTTCTCCTCGAGCTGGACCTGCTACTAGTTCCACACCTACCTGGCAAATTTATTCTTGTACGACCATGGTTGCTTGCAACCTACAAAAACCGTTAGAACACAAAATAATTCAAGACTTAAAGCAAGTCCAAAAAGCGCTCAGCTCCCTGGCAACGGCGCCAGAAAAAGCTTGATGGCATGCAAGTGTGCAGGGTTTAGTTGTAGCCTTTTCGAAGTAAGAGTATCGATCCCACGGGGAGCACAAGAATCAGACGTTGCCTCTTGTAATGAATTATGGAGTTGTGCCTGCAAGTAATTGTAATTAGACATTGCCTCTTGTAATGAATTATGGATTTGTGCCTGCAAGTAATTGTAGACTCCAAACAAAGTGAGGGCGGAAGTGAATTGTTGTTGTGATGTGGAGCAAACTTGAAGGTAAATGACATAAAAAGTAATAAGGAAACAATAGCTTGAGTAAGTGGTGAACTAGCAGAGGAGTAAGGCGTTCTCAGGGAGTCTGGAATCCCCATTGGTATTGACGGTGGCCTAGACTAACGGGTACCAACCTAGTTGGCCCACAGTCCATGGGCCGAGCTTATGGCCCGCCGTTTTCACAAGAAGGGACTCCGGAAGCCTCATGCTCAAACATGATCAAGACGGACATCGCTGAAGACTTGGCGTGCACTTCAAGGACTACTCCGGCCGTTGGCATGTATCTTCTTAGATGGTAACCGACCATGTGTAACCCTAGATACCCCCGGTGCCTATATAAACCAGAGGATTAGTCCGTAGAGACACAAGTACAATCACCTTCATTAGGGTTTAGTACACAACATACGATCTCGAGGTAGATCAACCTGTACTCGATACTTCATCATCAATATAATCAAGCAGGACGTAGGGTTTTACCTCTTCGAGAGGGCCCGAACCTGGGTAAAACACCGTGCCCTTTGTCTCCTGTTCACCATCGATCCCATATACACAGCTCGGGACCCCCTACCCGAGATCCGCCGGTTTCAGTACCGACATTGGTGGCCCATGCAGGTTCCGCTGTGTGGTCAACAAGGATCAATGGCTCGACTGCAGATCAACTGCAACATCGGTTGCGGCGTCATCTTCGTCCCCGGCCAGCTTTTTGCTTTTGGCAGCATTGTTCTGCACACCAACTCGACCTGCCGCCTCGACCGCGTCGAAAGCTTTGCCCCGAACCAGGTTGTTATGTTCGGGAGTTTGGAATACACCGCTGACTCTCGCGATGATCTCGCCCTCTCTGGCTGGACGCCAGACTGCCTTGAGAACCCTTCAGACACCGTGGCCTTGACCCCAGATCCGACCTCTGATCTGGGCATCAGATCAGATCCCGCATTGGAGCCAACCTTGAGTATGGACATGATAGTTGTCACGTCGGACCCAACCTCAAGCACGGGTTCGACTACTGTCTTATCAGATCTCAACCTTGAGTCGAGTCCGAGCTCGGAACTAACGTTAAGCTTGGATCCGAATGTTTCACCTGCGGACCAAGGGTCAACCCTGGCCAGCCAAGACTCCGAAGCTGTGTCAAGCAAACCATGGAGCATATTTCTTATCAATCCGGCATGCAGTCAGGCCATGGACACCGAGGATCTCTCGCAGATAAATGAGATACTAGATCGGATCCAGGATCTGGCAATCTCACCCTCGGTTTATGACCAAATCGGATGTAAAGCCGACGACAGGGAAATTGATGTCCCACCCACCACCCACCTAGTTGCTATGGTCGAAGACTTAACCGACATATTAGACTACGCCTCTGAACAGGCAACTTACATGCATGAGGATGTCAATGGCGCATCAGGAGCGGTGTCGCCTATGGCTGTACCCCATTCAGGCAATTGGGTCGCAATGTCTACCTATGATGTCTTGATACGTCCATTTTGCATCATGTTTTACTACTAATATTTATAATGTTTTTGGTCTTTATTTCACTTTATGAAGCAATCCTAATGCCTTTTCTCTCTTATTTTGCAAGTTTCACATGAAGAGGGGGATTGCCGGCAACTGGAATTCTGGACCTGAAAAGGCTACAACAGAGATAGATATTTTCCAGAGCTCCAACTGACCTGAAAACTTACGGATGATTATTTTGGAATTAATAAAAAATACTGGAAGAAGAATCTTCAGGAGGGGGCCCACCAGTGAGTCATGAGCTCAGGTGGCACCCCCCCAGGGCGCGCCACGTGAGCTCGTGGCTCCACCAGCAGGCCTCCGGGGCCCATCTTCTCCTATATGAAGCCATTTTCCCTAGAAAAAATCAGAAGAAGACTTTCGGGACGAAGCGCCACCATCTCGAGGCGAAACCTGGGCAGGAGCACTTTTGCTCTCCGGCGGAGCGGTTCCATCGGGGATACTTCCCTCCGGGAGGGGGAAATCAAAGCCATGGACATCACCAACTTTCCACTCATCGTGGGAGGACCGATCTTCATCAACATCTTCACCAGCACCATCTCATCTCAAACCCTAGTTTATCTCTTGTATTCGATCTTTGTCTCAAAACCTCAAATTGGTACATGTGGGTTGCTAGTAGTGTTGATTACATCTCGTAGTTGATGCTAGTTGGTTTATTTGGTGGAAGATTATATGTTCAGATCCTTAATCATATTCAATACCCCTCCGATCTTGAACATGAATATGATTTGTGAGTAGTTACTTTTGTTCTTGAGGACATGGGAGAAGTCTTGTTATAAGTAATCATGTGAAGTTGGTATTCATTCAATATTTTGATGATATGTATGTTGTTATTCCTCTAGTGGTGTCATGTGAACGTCGACTACATGACACTTCACCATACTTGGGCCTAGGGGAAGGCATTGGGGAGTAATAACTAGATGATGGGTTGCGAGAGTGACGGAAACTTAAACCCTAGTTTATGTGTTATTCTGTAAGGGGATGATTTGGATCCCTATGTTTAATGATATGGTTAGATTTATCTTAATTCTTCTTTCGTAGTTGCGGATGCTTGCGAGAGGGGGTAATCATAAGAGGGTTGCTTGTTCAAGTAACAACATCACCCTAGCACCGGTCCACCCACATATCAAATTATCAAAGTAGTGAACGTGAATCAACTAAACATGATGAACGTGACTAGACGAGAATTCCCATGTGTCCTCGAGAACGCTTTGCTTATAAGAGAGCTTTCCGGCTTGTCCTTTGCTATAAAAAGGATTGGACCACCTTGCTGCACTTTGTTACTATTGTCACTTGTTACTTGTTACGAATCAACTTGCTACAAAACTATCAGTTACTACTGTTTACAACACTTGCAGAGAATACCTTGCTGAAAACCACTTGTCATTTCCTTTTGCTCCTCATTGGATTCGACACTCTTACTTATTGAAAGGACTACGATTGATCCCCTATACTAGTGGGTCATCAAGACTCTTTTTTGGCGCCTTTGCTGGGGAGTGAAGCACCTTTGTTAAGTGGAATTTGGTAAGGAAATATTTTTACTACGTGCTGAAATTTTTGTTACTATGGAAAGTAGTCCTTTGAGGGGCTTGTTCGGGGTATCTTCACCTCGACCGGAAGTGGTAAGAGCCGCTCCTCAACCTATTAAAGCTACTGAAAATATTTATTATGAGATTCCCTTGGGTATGTTAGGAAAACTGCTGGCTAATCCTTATGCAGGAGATGGAACGATGCATCCTAATATGCACCTAATGTATATAGATGAAATTTGCGGATTGTTTAAGCTTGCAGGTTTACCCGAGGATGGAGTAAAGAAGAAGTATTCCCTTTATCTTTGGGGGGAAAGGCATTATCTCGGTATAGGCTACTGGATGATGTTGGATCATGGGATTGGAACCGATTGAAGCTGGAATTTCACTAGAAATTTTATACTATGCATCTTGTTCATCATGATCCGAATTATATATATAATTTTTGGCCTCATGAAGGAGAAAGTATCGCTTAATCTTGGAGGAGGCTTAAATATATGATGCACACATGCCCCAATCATGAGCTCTCAAGAGAGATGATTATACAAAACTTTTATGCTCGGCTTTCTCATAATGATCGATCAATGCTTGATACTTCTTCTACTGGTTCTTTTATGAAGAAAACTATTGAACTCAAATGGGATCTTCTGGAAAGGATTAAACGTAACTCTGAAGATTGGGAAATCGACAAAGGTAATGAGTCAGGTATAAATCTTGAATTTATTGTGTTAAATCTTTTATGGAAACTGAAGCTTTTAATAAGTTTAGTGCAAAATATGGACTTGACTCTGAGATAGTAGCTACTTTCGGTGAATCTTTTGCTGCTCATGTTGATCTCCCTAAAGAAAAGTGGTTTAAATTTCATCCACCTATTGAAGAAATCTGTAAAGAACCTGTTATAGCTAAAACTGAAACAATTATTTATAATGTTCATCCAGTTGTACCTACTGCTTACATTGAGAAACCTCCCTTTCCTGTTAGGATTAAGGAACATGCTAAAGCTACAACTGTGGTTCATAAAAGTAATATTAGAGCACCTAAACCATTTGAACAAATTAAAGTGGAACCTAATATTGCATTGACTAAAGATCTATTGGATAATAATATTGATGGGCATGTTATTTACTTTTGTTCTGAAGCTGCTAGAATTGCTAAACCAGCCAGAACTGAACAAGATATATTAGATAAGAATAAGCCCGTAGTGGGCATGCCTGTTGTTTCTATTAAAATTGGAGATCATTGCTATCATGGTTATGTGATATGAGTGCTAGTGTAAGTGCTATTCTGTTCTCTTTATATCAAGAAGTTAGGAATGATATTGCTCCAGTTGAAATGGAAGACATTGATGTTACTATTAAGCTCGCAAACAGAGATACTATTTCACCACTTGGGATTGTTAGAGATGTTGAAGTCTTATGTGGTAAGGTCAAGTACCCTACTGATTTCTTAGTACTTGGATCACTACAAGATAATTTCTGTTCCATTATATTTGGTAGACCGTTCCTTAATACTGTTAATGCTGAAATAGATTGTGTTAAGGAAAAGGTTAGGGTTAAATTTGGTTATGTATCTCATGAATTTAATTTCTCCAAGTTTAGTAAGAAACCACATGATAAAGAATTGCCTAGTAAGGATGAAATTGTTGGTCTGGCTTCCATTGTTGTACCACCTACTGATCCATTGGAACAATATTTGCTAGACCATGAAAATGATATGCACATGAATCAAAGAAATGGAATAGATGAGATATTCTTTAAACAAGCACCTATCCTTAAGCATAACTTGCCTTTTGAAACTTTGGGAGATCCTCTCCCACCTAAGAGTGATCCTGTGTTCGAATTAAAGAACTTGACTGATACACTCAAAAATGCTTATCTTGATGAAAAGAAGACATATCCTGTTATTATCAATGCTAACCTTTCAGTGCATGAAGAAAAGATATTACTTAAAACTTTGAGGAAGCATCGTGCTACAATTGGATACACTCTTGATGATCTTAAGGGCATTAGTCCCACTCTGTGTCAACATAAGATTAATATGGAACCTGATGCTAAACCAGTCGTTGATCACCAACGCCGCTTAAATCCCAGAATGAAGGATGTGGTAAAAACTGAAATATTAAAGCTTCTGGAAGCAGGTATCATTTATCCTATAGCTGATAGTAGATGGGTGATTCATGTTCATTGTGTTCCTAATAAAGGAGGTATTACCGTCGTTCCTAATGATAAAAATGAGCTTATCCCACAAAGAATTGTAACTGGCTATAGGATGGAAATTGATTTCAGGAAATTAAATAAAGGGATTTTTACATCTGTGCCCCTGGTTCCTTAGCTGTACTCATTCATCCCCATGCTCTTAACTTTTGCTCACTTTTCCCCACTCCCTTGTCCGAAACCCTCAGAAATGGTCACAATGGAGGATGCCGTCGGGTCAATGGTTTGACCGTTAACTCTGACGAGTGGGGCCATGTCGGAACGGGTCCTCCTTTGACCGTTGTGACATGTGGGGCCGCATTGAGACACGTCAGATGGGCTTGTCTGAACCTCGAGCTCGAGCTCGAGCCACTACAACACCGCGCCGCTCCGCCCCCTCCGCCGCCGTTGCGCAGCCTTCGCCGCCGTCGTGCCCTCCACCCTCTAACCCTATTCCCCTCTACCGCCGTCGTGCAGCCTCCGCCGCCGTCGTGCCCTCCAACCTCTAACCACATTCCGCCTCCGCCGCCGTCGTGCCCTCCGCCAGATCTACCCCCACATCCCCATCTGGATTAAGCAGCAATGTCGGGGGAGCAGGCTCTCAAGCCCCTCGACCATGGAGAGGATTGGGTCGAATCGTCGGCGGATAATTCATGGATTACACCTGGGTAAGCGTCGATGCCCCTCTAATTGATTTCCTGATTCGTAAATTCGGCCCTATTTGACCGCTAGTCGCGTGAATCGAATTTTGCTGAATTGTTCCCGGCCTAACTGCAACCTTTATCCCTTATTTGAATCGAATAGGATTGATCCTACGCTTGCTTTCCGGCTGGCGGTTAGGATGGAAGTTAGTGCGCTACGCGGTAGAAAACCGCATATGATTACTGGATTTTTCTATCCGAAGGTGGTAGAAGCAAGTATGTCGTTCAAAGATTTGCTCGCGGCGCTCCGAAATTCTTCATATGGGTGGAGCCCTGCCGATGCTGTTGAACTAAAAATTTTCAGCAGTACCGAGCAAAAATTTCTCCCACTAACTTGCGATGAGCATCTGGGATTGCTCTTTACTTTGAATGCTGAAAGCCGCTTTGGTAAAATCCTTATGGAGGTGCTTCAGCCACGCAATGAACGTGACAAGGGGAAGGGTGTTCAGAAATCTTCTGTCTCTACTAATAGCGAGCGCCCCGGCACTCCTTGTAGGTCGAAACCAAGCAGAGCTAGTGGTTCTGATAGTCACAATATGTCTGCTGCCGCTTCTTGTGCCGCTTCTCCTGTCGCTGCTACAGCCGATGTAGAACAAGATGCAGAGCCAAATGAAGAGGTGCCTCGAAATGATGACGAGGATGAGAATATGTTCCCTGATCTTGTAGATAATGTCAGTAAACAAGCAATGGAAGATGAATATCAGGAGCAACCTATCAGCCGTGCTAGATTTGATGACACTGACGATGAAGAGAGGCAGGAGAACATCGATAGCTTAGTTTTAGATGAATATGATGGTGAGGACATGCCAACAATTGAATGGAACAGGGAAGATCCTCAGCTTGCTGTCGGCACCATATTCCAGTCGATGGTGGACTGTCGTAATGTAGTGACTACATACTGCATTCTCACTGAAAATACATATGTGATTGATAGGAGTGAGCCAACAAGGTTCACTGTTCATTGCCCATATGATAGGTGTAGATGGAGGTTGCATGCATCACGTATGTTGAGGAGCAAGTTCATTCAGGTTTGTGTATTTCAGTTTATACTGATTCATTCTATTTTCAGATCATTGTGTAATGTTTTCTTAACTATATTTTGTTTCAGATAAAAAAGAACCCACACCATCACACTTGTCCACCAGGAGGGGGAGGGGGGAAGGCTAAAACAAAGCTAGCAAAGACTAGGTGGGTGGCAGATGCAATTTTGGATTGGTTGAGAGAAACACCAACACTTGGTCCAACAGCACTCCATGGGAAGCTATTTGAGAAGTACAAGATTGATGTACCTTACATGAGGATTTTCTATGGTAAGGAAATAGCTCTTGACAGGATTAATGGTCCTTGGAATGAGAGCTTTCAGTTGCTCTACACATTTAAAGCTGAAGTGGAAGCTGCTAGTCCAGGGAGTGTTGTAGAGATTGAGAAGCATACAGTTCCATACAAAATAAAAGGGAAGTCATTTGAGAAGGAGTGCTTCAGGAGGGCTTTTATTTGTTTCAAGGCTTGTTGGCAGTGGTTTCTGGATGGTTGCAGGCCCTATTTGGCTGTTGATGCAACTGCTTTGAATGGAAGGTGGAGAGGACAACTAGTGGCATCTCTGCAGTTGATGGACACAACTGGCTATTCCCAGTTGCATTTGGTGTGGTGGAGGCAGAGTCCGAGGAAAGTTGGGTCTGGTTTCTGCAGCAGTTGCGCAACCTTATAGGTACACCCCCAGGTTTAGCTATACACACAGATGCTTGCAAGGGTTTGGAGAGTGCAGTGGAAATTGTATTCCCTAGAGTGGAGCATAGGGAATGTATGCGACACCTAGCGCAGAATTTCAGAAAAAAATTCAAAGGTAAAGTTTATGATGAGAACTTATGGCCAGCATCATACACATGCAGTGAGAGGAAGCATGAGCATCATTTGAGAGTGTTGTATGCTCACAATCCTCTGGTGAAGGAGTACCTAGATGCACATCATGGAAAGTTGTGGTCAAGAAGCAAATTCAATGAAATCTGCAAAGTAGACTATGTGACCAGTAGCCTGGCAGAGTGTTTCAATGCAAAGATCAAGTCATTGAAAGGGCTTCTGATATGGCAAATATTTGATAAGATTCGGCAGATGATCATGATAAAGATGGATCTTCGCAAAAGAATTGCAGAAACAGAATATGTTGGCCATCTTATGCTCCCATCTCTTATTAAGGCATTGCATGCCAAGGCAAGAGGACTAAACAGAATGAAATGCATTCGAGCGACGACACACGAGGCTGAGGTAACATATACTGACAGTAAAAATAGGGAATGGAGATATCCAGTTAACCTAGCAACTGGGGAATGCAGTTGTAGGCAATGGCAGCTCCGTGGGAAGCCATGCATACATGCCCTACATCTGATGACTGTTATCGGTGGTGAAGATGGTGAAGTTGATCAATACATCTCTGAATATTTTTCTGTTGCCAAATTCAGGGCTGCTTATGCTTCCAATGTGCCTACACTCTTGGGAAAAGATCAATGGAACATAGTAGATCCAGGGTTCAAACTACATTCTCCTGTACTGACTAGACCACCAGGAAGACCAAGGAAGAACAGGTACAGAAGAGGTGAAGAGGGTCGAGTAAAAAGATAGCGTTAGTGCAAAAAATGTGGAACCCTAGGGCACATTGCTAGGTGATGTACCAATCCAGTGGATGCTTCATTTGGAGAAGAGGAACAATGGGCAGCAACAAATGCAGAGGAGAATGTAGCATTAGAGCAGATTGAAGCTAATACAGAGGAGAATGAAGCAGCAAAGTAGATTGCAGCTAATGCAGAGGAGAATGAAGCAACTGAATTAGCACTGCCGGCAGCTTGGTATGTGTGCAACAACCTTCCCTTTTTTGTGCATTTCTTCTCTTTTTTATCGATGGCTTATAATCTTTTTTCTGTTTGACCTAGCTCTAGGAAAATTAGAGGAAAAGGAGACAAAAGGCCAAGAGAGAAAGAATTTGAAGAATATGAAGCCATGGCTTGTGAAGGTTTTGAACCCCGTCAACTGGCCAGTGGAAGTTCTCTGTCAGCACCTCGACAGCCACCACCCGAAGTGAAGATCAAAAGGAAGAAGAATAAGGTGGATATCCCAGCTAGGGAAACCAGGAGCAAGGCTGTTAAGCCGTCTCGGAACACAAGGAGCAAGGCAAAGATGTGAACTTCAAACGTTGAATGCAAGTTGTAAACTTTGAACTTTAAGGATTTGTACTAAGGTTTCTGTTGTCAATTTGAACTACTGGGAAAACTTGTAAGGTTTAATAATGCTATTTGTACTTTGATGTGAAATTTGGGGTCAAATTCAAAATTGGAGGCAAAATTTGAATTTGAACTAACCATTGAATTATAAGCAACATTTGAAATCCATTGCTCTGTGATGTGATGTTGCAATGATTTTGAATTTTTACACATGTTAGATGATCAATCCGATCATCTTGCGTAGTCATGAGAAATATGGCATGGTGATGAGCTCCGGAGCTAGGGTAAACAGACCATTTTTAATAGAAAACCATTATAAAAATAGTTTAAAATTTGAAAAATGAAAAAATAAGTTCAGATCCTTCTTATTCACACTAAAATGAAGCTTTGGTGATTTTTTTTATTTTTTTTAATTTTTCGTAAACCTAAACCCACTATCACTCTCTTCTCGAACTCTATACAACCTCGTACGTGATAGCTCATTTGTGTGAAGGAATTTTCATGGAAATGTCCATAAACCAAGTTTTTTTTTCATAACCATGTCACATACAACGGCATTGTGCGCAGGTCTTCCATTTTTTTGATTTTTTTGAATTATTTCTGCTCATTTGAACTTGGAAATGGTAGCTCACCTCAAAAAATGATTTTTCATAAAAATGTCCCTAAACCAAGTTTATATATTTTTATAGTAAGTATGTCTTATAAAACGACGAACCGCGAAGGTTTCCTATTTTTTGTTTTTTTTTGAATTAGTTAAGGTCATTTGAAAGTTGGTCAAACCTAAGATAACCCCGCTGACCGGCTCAAAACCCCGCAGCATCTCTCCAAACCCTAGCGTCGAACTGCAGCCGTCCGATCATACCCTAGCGCCAAGCGACAGCCCTCAGATATGGTCTTCTAGAAGGAATTTGGAGGGCAGGCTGCGTGCAGGCTCCGCGCCGTTGGATCACATGGACGGCTCCGCATCGTTGGATCGTTGGGCGATCCGCGAGAGGCGATCTGCGAGAGGTTGGTTGTGCTCGCCCACCATTGCCTCCCCTTTCTTCTGCTTCTTCTTCTGCGGCAACGAGAGGAGCCACTCGTCAGCTTCTTCTTCCCCGGCGACGAGATATGTCGAGCTCCACTTCAGCCTCCCACCCCTCGTGGCCCCAGTATGGTCCACTGCCCATGGAGCGATGTCCTGACTGCCCACGCATCGCGCCACTGAAACGGTTGACTTCGAAGGAGGACAAGAATGGCAACTTTGGGCGCGAGTTCGTGAAATGCGAGAGCAAGCCAGAGGGGCAGGTTAGATCTCATGATTTTTCTCTAATTTCTTTTTCTCTTTGCTTTTAATTCTTTTTCGTTGGATCTGGGATTTAGGGTTCATGATTTCATTTCAGATCGTGAAGAAATGCACACATTTTGAATGGCTGGATGACTACGTTCAGAGGCTTCAAGGGGAGGGCTTGATTCAATTCAATGGGGCCGCAACCCGGGAGCTCAATCTGCCGTCAACCGTGCGGAATTTGGTCTCTGAAAGTGCTGCTCCGACAGTTGGGGATGTGGATCTGAAGGGGGAATTAAAGAAGATGAACAAGAACTTGAGGCAGATGATTCAATTGAACAAGCAGGCGAATCTGATAGCTTTAGGATTTTATTTTTGTATAGTTGCTCTAGGATTTGCTTACTTGCTGGTCATCACTCGTTAGAGATGTTATTAGTGTGGTGTCGTGTGCTCTAGGATTTGTTTAATTTGTGGATCATGTGCTCTCTGTGTTGCTTAATTTGTGGATCATGTGCTCTAGGATTTGCTTATTTTGTGGATCACGTGCTCTCTGTGTTGCTTAAACTATGTCTCTATCTCCATCTCTGAATCTCTGTAGGTGTTAGTTTTTGACACTTTCAGTTTCTTCGGTTTCGTCAGACAACACCGAGCGCAAGAGAAAAAAAACGTAGTTCTTGGGCCCAAAATGAAACCAAGCTCTTGGTGGGCCGTCGCATTGCGTTGACTGTCGAAGGCCCACAAAGATAAAAGAAACCTAGAAAATAGTGCACGCACTGGCTCTGATTTTTTGCTTGATTGTTTTGATTGCACCTACAGAGATTGAGTGCACGTTGATTACATTACAAAAATAGGTTACATCATTTGAAATTACACAACAATTGATATTGCCACCAACAAGTCAACAATTAGCTTTTTGTTTCATGCAATATGGCCACCAACAAGTAAAAAATGGGCTACCCTTCAAAAATTATTTTCATCATGCAAAATGGCCACAAACTATTCAAAAATTAGCTTCTTTTTGTTCGTATAATATATATGGCCACCAACAATTCAAAAAAATTAGCTTCTTTTTCTTCTTCTTTTCAACATCAACATGGCTCATTTTTCTAGCTTTAGTTTCCTTTTTGACACTTCAACTAGTCCATTAGCCGCGCGTGCCAAAACTTGGAACCAAAATACAAATATTACACAACATGAATATAACAACCCGAATGGGCTACCCTCCAATCATTTTTACAAGGCTAACCCCAAAATCAGTTTTTCCACAAATAATAGGCCGAATTGGCCTCGTGTCGCGGTGGCCATTTACTCTGTAGCATGCCACGCCTGGCCTTTTTCAACCTTATTTAATGTTGTGCATGCATGCAAACAGCCCTTACCAACATGCATACGAGGGGATTGGAGGGTATTTGGTGCAAGGGTATTGGGTTGGCTGCCTAATTTGCATCAAGTTTTGGGATATTGCCTTGGTACGAGAGATTCAAAACTTAGCTCTGTAAAAAGACCCCTGTAAAAATGGATGGAGGGAGTGATATTTTTCCATTTTTTTAGACAAAGTAACAAATAAAAGTAGCAAGCATAACACAGATATAACACAAGGGGATTGGAGGGTACAACCAACGACATAACAAATAAAAGTAGCAAGCATAACATAGTTCTTACATAAAACATGATATAACACGACAGAGATAAAAAGTTCATGGTACAACCAACGACATAAGATAGAAATATATAAAAAGCCCTAACACCCTAGGGCAAGACAAGCTTCACGAGACCCGGCAGAGCCTTCACCGCCATCTTCACTTGTAGAAGAGGATCTTCACTGCGCCGAGGTAGTAGGGGAGGCTGTGCATACCGTCGCGGGTGGGGAAGATGCTATCGACGTCCGTGAAGATGTTGTAGGTGGTGAATGCGATGAACTCGCACCCACACCAAAACACCTTGCCGAGCAGGTAGTACGCATCAAATCTGTTGGTGAAGTTGGCGATGAGCCCTGTCGGCGGAGAGCTGGAGTTTGGACACGGTTCCTCCACTCGGAACATCACCGGTGAGCCCGCCGGGAGGTGGGCGAAGCCCGCACCGAGGAACCACTGGGCCAACTCCTTAGCACCCCTCCAGCGTGAGATCGCCCACACGCGGAACGTGGTCTCCACGATGACGCCTGTGGGGTACCGCCTCTCCGGCACAGTCAGTGGCAGCTGGAAGGTGGGGCCGTAGAACTGCATCCTCGCCTCGCTTCGAGAGTGCTCTGGATTTGGGTGAAGAAGAGAAGGGAGCGGGGCAAATGGATGTGTGGAGAATAGGTGGAGGGGTGGGTGGTTTAAATAAGGGCACCGACCGCGCTCTGGATTTGCTACGTTCAAACGAGCCGCGTCGATCGATATGCCCTAGACTTTAATTGCCAACCGTCCCGTTCCCTTTTAATTGCCACGCTAAATCGATGCGAGTGGATCGAAAAGGCTGAAACTATGCTTGCGAGAAGAGACGAACCAGCGGCAGCGACCGTCGCTACGTCCGTGGCGGCTCGCGTGCAGGAAAGCGGCTCGCATGCAGCGCATCGTGGCGGCGCACATCGGTGCATGCAGGCAGGCTAGCATGCAGCGCATCATGGCGGCGCGCATCAGCGCATGCAGGCAGGCTAGCTGGATACGTCGTGCATGCATAGCAGGCTTCTGTCCAACGCGGCGACGCGCATAGGCGTTTCATGCAACGGCCCAACAGTCCAACGAAAACCACGGCCCAACGGTCGAACAGCGCCACCGTCCAACGCGACCCCACTTGTAGGTCCAACGGGCGACACAGTCCAGCACGGCCCCACTCGTCAGAGTTAACGGTCAAATCATTGACCCGACGGCATCCTCCGCTGTGACCATTTCTGAGGGTTTCTGGCAAGGGAGTGGGGAAAAGTGAGCAAAAGTTAAGAGTGTGGGGATGAATGAGTACAGCTAGGGAACCAGGGGCACAAATGTAAAAATCCCTTAAATAAAGCTACTAGAAAAGATCATTATCCTTTGCCTTTCATTGATCAAATGTTAGAGAGATTGTCTAAGCATACAGATTTCTGTTTTCTAGATGGTTATTCTGGTTTTTCTCAAATACCTGAATCACAAGAAGATCAAGAGAAAACCACCTTTACTTGTCCTTTTGGAACTTATGCTTATAGACGTATGCCTTTTGGTTTAACCCACTACTTTTCAAAGATGCATATCTGCTATATTCTCTGATTTTTGTGAAAAGATTGTTGAGGTTTTCATGGATGATTTCTCCATTTATGGAACTTCTTTTAATGATTGCTTAAGCAACCTTGATCGAGTTTTGCAGAGATGTGAAGAAACTAATCTTGTCTTGAACTGGGAGAAGTGCTACTTTATGGTGAATGAAGGTATAGTCCTTGGTCATAAAATTTCTGAAAGAGGTATTGCGGTAGATAAAGCTAAAGTTGATGCAACAGAGAAAATGCCATGCCCTAAAGATATTAAAGGTATAAGAAGTTTCCTTGGTCATGCTGGTTTTTATAGAAGGTTTATTAAAGACTTCTCTTAAATTTCTAGGCCTCTCACTAATCTCCTACAAAAAGATGTTCCATTTGTTTTTGAAGATGATTGTGTAGAAGCCTTTGAAATACTTAAGAAAGCCTTAATAACTGCACCTGTTGTTCAACCACCTGATTGGACCTACCTTTTGAAATTATGTGCGATGCTAGTGACTATGCCATTGGTGCTGTGTTAGGTCAAAGAGTTGATAAGAAACTAAATGTTATTCATTATGCTAGTAAAACTTTGGATAGTGCTCAAAGAAATTATGCTACTACTGAAAAGGAATTTTTAGCAGTCGTGTTTGCCTGTGTTAAATTCAGACCTTATATTGTTGATTCTAAAGTTACTATTCACACTGATCCTGCTACTATTAAATATCTTATGGAAAAGAAAGATACTAAACCTAGACTGATTAGGTGGGTTCTTTTATTACAAGAGTTTGATTTGCATGGAGCGCTTAGGGTGTAGACCGACGTGCTGGCCTCTCTGTTGAGCCTAGGTAGGGCTACGACGTGTCGATCGGCCGAGGCCGGGCATGGTCCGAGTAAGTGTGTCCGGCCAGAGTTAATCGAGCATGTTGGGTAAGTTGGTGCACCCCTGTAGGGAAGTATATCTATTCGAATAGCCGTGTCCACGGTAACAGGACTCTCGGAA
Source organism: Elymus sibiricus (assembly GCA_039707655.1). Lineage (NCBI taxonomy): Eukaryota > Viridiplantae > Streptophyta > Magnoliopsida > Poales > Poaceae > Elymus > Elymus sibiricus. Next base: position 113,916,012 of record CM077670.1, read on the forward strand.
AGTATCCCGATCTAATACAACTAGAAGTGGATACTTGTGATGCTAATTGGATATTATAGCTCCGGGATCGCTTTCTCGCAGGAAGTCGAGAAAGGATCTCTGGCCATGGTTACTATTATACTTGTTGCTACAACTATAATTATGTACTAATCTACACTCTTCTAATGCTGCAAGATGCTGCAATTTGCTAGTCTTCGACAGGCTAGGCACTCTCTCTATTCTGGCACTTCTGCAGTTCAGTGCACAGATACAACCCCCTCTTTGATACCGATGCATAAGTAGAATAGTTCTGATGTGAGTCTTGCGAGTACTTTGGATGAGTACTCATGGTTGCTTTGATTCCTTTTTTCCCCATACCCGATTGTTGCGACCAGATGACGGAGCCTCGGAGCCTGCTGCCCCCGCTGACGACTATTACTACCCCACTGCTACTTGTAGCTTGCGTTGGTATTTCCCCGAAGAGGAAGGGATGATGCAGCACAGTAGAGATAAGTATTTCCCTCAATTATGAAACCAAGGTTATCGAACCAGTAGGAGAATCACACAACACCTCGTTAGCAGTACCTGCACACAAACAACAAACCCTTGCACCCAACGCAAATGAGAGGTTGTCAATCTCTCGGTGGTAAATTGCAAGATTAAATTGTATGTGATAGAGTGATAGATTGAAACAAAAATACAAAATAAAATAAATAAAAAGAGATGGCAGCAATATTTTTAGGGTTTTAGTAATATGATTTTGATAGACCCGGGGGCCATAGATTTCACTAGAGGCTTCTCTCAAGAAAATAGCATATGGTGGGTAGACAAATTACTGTTGGGCAATTGATAGAAAAGCAAATAATCATGACGATATCCAAGGCAATGATCATGTATATAGGCATCATGTCCAAGATTAGTAGACCGACTCTTGCCTGCATCTACTACTATTACTCCACACATCGACCGCTATCCAGCATGCATCTAGTGTATTAAGTCCGATAAAAAATGGAGTAATGCCTTAAGAACGATGACATGATGTAGACAATACAAACTCACGAATTAATAAACCTAATGAATAGATCCCATCTTGTTATCCTTAGTAGCAACGATACATACGTGTCATGTCCCTTTCTATCACTGGGATTGAGCACCGGAAGATCGAACCCACTACAAAGCACCTCTTCCCATGGCAAGATAAATCAGCTCAGTTGGCCAAACCAAATCAATAGAACGGAGAAGAATTACGAGGCTATAATAATCATGCATAAAAGAGTGCAGCAAAGACTCAAATAATTTCATGGATAATCTGATCATAAACTCACAATTCATCGGATCCCAACAAACACACCGCAAAAAGAGATTACATCGGATAGATCTCCAAGAACATCAAGGAGAACATTGTATTGAAGATCAAAAAGAGAGAAGAAGCCATCTAGCTACTAACTATGGACCCGAAGGTCTGTGGTAAACTACTCACGCATCATCGGAGAGGCAGCAAGGTTGATGTAGAGCCCCTTCGTGATCGATTCCCCCTCCGGCAGATCACCGGAGAAGGACCCCAGATGGGATCTCTCTGGAACAGAAGCTTGCGGCGGCGTAAAAAGTATTTCGTGGACTCTCCTGAGGGTTTCTGATTTTTCTGGAATTTATAGTGCTGGAATTAGGTTAAACGGAGCTTGGTGGGCCCACGAGGCACCAGGGCACGCCTGCCCCCCCCAGGCGCGCCCTGGTGGCTCGTGGGCCCCACCAGGGTCTTCTGGCCTCCTCCCGAAACTTCTAGTGTTCTTCTGGTCCAATAAAAAATCTTCAAAAAGTTTCGTTGCATTTGCACTTCGTTTGGTATTGATTTTCTGTAAAACAAAAATAGGGCAGAAAACAGCAACTGGCACTGGGCACTAAGTTAATAGGTTAGTCTCCAAAAATGATATAAAATTGCTGTAAATGATTATAAAAACATCCAAGATTGATATTATAACAGCATGGAACAATCAAAAATTATAGATACGTTGGAGACGTATCAGCATCCCCAAGCTTAATTCCTGCTCGTCCTCGAGTAGGTAAATGATAAAAATAGAATTTTTGATGTGGAATGCTGCCTAACATATTCATCACATATTCTTTTCTTTTGTAGCATGGACATTGGACTTATATGATTCAAAGCACTAGTCTATAATTTGACATGAAAACATAGATACTCAAGCATACTAACAAGCAACCATGTCTTGCAAAATATCAACGCTAAAGAAAGTTATCCCTAGCCCATTATGCTCTATCATTGATCCATTCATGAAACACACTCGAATATTAGCTACATCCAATGCACAAGTTTGACAATAGTGCTCCCTAGTTGGTTCTTTTGTAAGGGAAGATGGAGACTCAAATAAAATAAAAATTGCATAAAAGTAAATAGATAGGCCCTTCGCAGAGGGAAGCAGAGATTTGTCAAATGTGCCAGAGCTCAAAGCTGAAATTAAAGAGATAAAAAATATTTTGAGAGGCTTGCTTTTCCTGTCAACGAAAACGACCGAGAATTCCCAATATTTTCCATGCTAGACACATCATAGGTGGTTCCCAAACAGAAAGTAAAGTTCATTTCCTTTCCACCATTTCTTTCACATTCCATGGCTAGCCGTATCCACGGGTGCCCTCCATACCATCACTTTCCAAGGAATTTTGTTGTTATTAATTTCATTTCATGCGGGACTGGGCATCCCTATTACCAACCATACTCTCGTGCAATGACAAGTGAATAAACACTCATTGTGAGAATAACACACCTAACATGGAAAATATTGGCTACCCCCTGCCGCTTCATGAGCGGTACGGGCACACAAAACAGAAAAATTATTTTGAAAATTAGAGTTGGCACACGCAAATTTACTTGGAACGGCATTGAGATACCGCATATAGGTAGATATAGTGGACTCATATGGCAAAACTGTGTTTAAGGATTTTGGATGCACAAGTAGTATTTCCGCTTAGTACAAATGAAGGCTAGCAAAAGATTGAGAAGCAACCAACCAAAAAACGAAAACGGTCATAAACATGCATTGAACATAACTAACACCGAATAATGCACCATAAGTAGGATATAATTTCATTGCATAACTATTGATTTAACGTGCTTGCATAGGGAATCACAAACCTTAACACCAATATTTTTACTAAAGCACAATTACTCACTAACATGACTCACATATCATCATCTCCATATCGCAAAACTATTGCAAGGAATCACACTTATCATATCCAATGATCTATATGAAATTTTTTATCTATATCCATCTTGAATATTCATCACTTTGGGACCAAATTCATATCTTGTGCAAATTACCGTTACTAAAGATCAAAACAAGATTTAAGCGAAGCATGAGAGTGCAAATATTTCTTCAAAATTTCAATCTTAACAATTCTCAAAATAATATAAGTGAAGCATGAGAATTCATTTCTTCAAAATTTTAATCTTGTCAATTCTCAAAATAATATAAGTGAAGCATGAGAATTCATTTCTTCAAAATTTTAATCAACTCTCAAAATAATATAAGTGAAGCATGAGAGTTTGTTTCTTCAAAATTTTAATCAACTCTCAAAATAATATAAGTGAAGCATGAGATTTTGTTTCTTCAAAATATAGCCACCACCGTGCTCAAAAAGATTTAAGTGAAGCACTAGAGCAACTGCCTAGCTCAAAAAATTTAAGTGAAGCACATGGAGTATTCTAACAAATCATGATGATAAACGGGTGGCTCTCTCAAGATAGGTGTGTTCAGCAAAGATGATTGTGACAAACTAAAAAGCAAACAAAGCAAAGACTCATATAATACAAGATGCTCCAAGCAAAACACATATCATGTGACGAATAAAAATATAGCTCCAAGTAAAATTACCGATGGTTGGTAGAAGAAAGAGGGGATGCCTTCCGGGGCATCCCCAAGCTTAGACGCTTGAGTCTTCCTAGAATATTACCTTGGGGTGCCTCGGGCATCCCCAAGCTTAGGCTTTCGCTACTCCTTATTCCTTCATCCATCGTGATCTCACCCAAAACTTGAAAACTTCAATCACACAAAACTTAACAAAACCTTCGTGAGATCCGTTAGTATAACAAAACAAATCACTACTATAAGTACAGTTGCAAACCCATTCATATTTTATTTTTGCATTATACCTACTGTACTCTAACTTCACCATGGCTTATACCCCCCGATACAATCCATAGATTCATCAAAACAAGCAAGTAGCGCATCAAAAACAGAATCTGTCAAAAACAGAATAGTCTGTAGAAATCTGAATTATGGTCATACTTTCGTAACTCCAAAAATTCTGAAAAATTAGGGAAACGTGGAAAATTCATATACCAATACTTTGTAAAAATTTCAGAAGGTTCTGACGTTCCAGAGAAAAAACAAAATTCCAGCACTGGACGCAAAACTTTCTGTTTTCAAACAGCATCAATTATACTATCTTCTAAATCATCCTAAAGGCTTTACTTGGCACAAACACTAATTAAAAACACAAAAACACCATCATACCAGTAGCATGACAGTAAAAACACACCATAACAGAAACTTATAGCAAAAAAATATTTTATTCATTGGGTTGCCTCCCAACAAGCGCTATTGTTTTATGCCCCTAGCTAGGCATAATGCATAATTTCAAGTATTGTCATCTTTCAAGTTGATTCCATAAGTGGCCCTCATGATTGATTCATATGGTGCTTTAATTCTTTTCCTAGGGAAATGCTCCATACCCTTCTTTAATAGAAACCGAAATTTTATATTCCCTTCTTTCATATCAATAACGGCACCTATAGTTCGTAAGAACGGTCTACCAAGTATTATGGGGCAAGAAGAATTGCATTCAATATCAAGAACAATAAAATCAACGGGCACATAATTTCTATTTGCAAGAATAAGCACATCATTAATTCTTCCCAAAGGCTTTTTAATAGTAGAATCCACAAGATGCAAATTAAGGGAGCATTCATCTATATTGGTAAAACCTAGCACATCACATAGAGATTTTGGAATTGTGGAAACGCTAGCACCCAAATCACATAAAGCATTGCACTCATAATTTTTAATTTTAACTTTGATGGTAGGTTCCCATTCATCATATAATTTTCTAGGAATTTAAATTTCTAGTTCAAGCTTTTCTTCTAACGCTTTCATCATTGCTTCTACTATATGTTTAGTAAAAGCCTTGTTTTGCTCATAAGCGTTGGGTGAATTTAACATGGATTGTAACAAAGAAATGCACTCAATCAAAGAACAATTATCATAATTAAAATCTTTGTAATCCAAGAGAGTGGGCACATCACTATTTGAAGTTTTTACCTCTCCAAACCCACTTTTAGCAATTTTCTTATCAAGATTTTCACCCTCCGAATTATGGGGACGCTCTTTAGCTAAAGTTGACTCTTCTTCAGTCCCCTTTTCATCAAGTTTAATTTTGCTAAACAAATAATCAATAGATGAAACACCAATCATTTTAACATCCTCATCATTACTATGCTCTAATGATTCCGGCTTAGCTGCCATTTGATTTACTAGTGTAGCTTGTGCATCAGAAATTTTTTCTAGAAGATTTTTAGTAAGGGCAAATTGGGATTGAAGGCTAGCAACTTCTTTGTTGACATTATCAAGTTGTTTGGCAATAACATCCAATAAAATAGAGTGTTCTTTGAGTTCCTCAGTAAAAATTTTGTTGTGCTCAAACTGCGTAGTCATGTAATCTGTAGTATTTTTCTCAATTTTGGACAAAATTTTATAATATGAACTATCATGATAATTATCTCGGGGCATCATGATCAAGCAAACAAGATAACAAGCAAGCAAACAAGCAAACGAGAAAAAGGCAAACGAAAAATATTTTTGTATTTTTGTAAAAACGTTTTAGAAGTGGGGGAGATGAAAACGAGAGGCAAATGGCAATTAAGTAAATGCAAGGCGATGAGAGTTTGTGCAAAGGTACTTGATAGATGTTGATGATGTCTCCCCGACAACGGCGCCAGAAATTCTTCCTGCTACTTGTAGCTTGCGTTGATATTTCCCCGAAGAGGAAGGGATGATGCAACACAGTAGAGATAAGTCTTTCCCTCAATTATGAAACCAAGGTTATCGAACTAGTAGGAGAATCACACAACACCTCGTTAGCAGTACCTGCACACAAACAACAAACCCATGCACCCAACGCAAACGAGAGGTTGTCAATCTCTCGGCGGTACATTGCAAGATTAAATTGTATGTGATAGATTGAAACAAAAATACAAAATAAAATAAATAAAAAGAGATGGCAGCAATATTTTTAGGGTTTTAGTAATATGATTTTGATAGACCCGGGGGCCATAGATTTCACTAGAGGCTTCTCTCAAGAAAATAGCGTACGGTGGGTAGACAAATTACTGTTGGGAAATTGATAGAAAAGCAAATAATCATGACGATATCCAAAGCAATGATCATGTAAATAGGCATCACGTCCAAGATTAGTAGACCGACTCCTGCCTGCATCTACTACTATTACTCCACACATCGCCCGCTATCCAGCATGCATCTAGTGTATTAAGTCCGATAAAGAATGGAGTAATGCCTTAAGAACGATGACATGATGTAGACAAGACAAACTCACAAATTAATAAACCCAATGAATAGATCCCATCTTGTTATCCTTAGTAGCACCGATACATACGTGTCATGTCCCTTTCTGTCACTGGGATTGAGCACCGCAAGATCGAACCCACTACAAAGCACCTCTTCCCATGGCAAGATAAATCAACTCAGTTGGCCAAACCAAATCAATAGATCGGAGAAGAAATACGAGGCAATAATAATCATGCATAAAAGAGTGCAGCAAAGACTCAAATAATTTCATGGATAATCTGATCATAAACTCACAATTCATCGGATCCCAACAAACACACCGCAAAAAGAGATTACATCGGATAGATCTCCAAGAACATCAAGGAGAACATTGTATTGAAGATCAAAAAGAGAGAAGAAGCCATCTAGCTACTAACTATGGACCCGGAGGTCTGTGGTAAACTACTCACGCATCATCGGAGAGGCAGCAAGGTTGATGTAGAGCCCCTCCGTGATCAATTCCCTCTCCGGCAGATCACCGGAGAAGGACCCCAGATGGGATCTCTCTGGAACAGAAGCTTGTGGCGGCGTAAACAGTATTTCGTGGACTCTCCTGAGGGTTTTTGATTTTTCTGGAATTTATAGTGCTGGAATTAGGTCAAACGGAGCTTTGTGGGCGCCACGAGGCACCTGGGCGAGCCTGCCCCCAGGCGTGCCCTGGTGGCTCGTGGGCCCCACCAGGTTCTTCTGGCCTCCTCCCGAAGCTTCTAGTGTTCTTCTGGTCCAATAAAAATCTCCAAAAAGTTTCGTGGCATTTGGACTTCGTTTGGTATTGATTTTCTGTAAAACAAAAATAGGGCAGAAAACAGCAACTGGCACTGGGCACTAAGTTAATAGGTTAGTCTCCAAAAATGATATAAAATTGCTGTAAATGATTATAAAAACATCCAAGATTGATATTATAACTGCATGGAACAATAAAGAATTATAGATACATTGGAGACGTATCACCCACCGGTGGAGCTTACTACTACATGGAGACCGACGACCAGGAGTAGATTCAGAGGCTCCCAGGCAGGAGGCCTGCGCCTTTTCGATCTAGTGTCATTGTTTTGCTTAGCCTTCTTAAGGCAGATTTGTTTAACTTTGTGTCTGTACTCAGATACGGTTGTTGCTTCTGCTAACGCTTGTTCGCGAGCTTATGTATTCGAGCCCTCGAGGCCCCTGGCTTGTAATATAAAGCTTGTATGACTTTTATTTGTGTTTAGAGTTGTGTTGTGATATCTTCCAGTGAGTCCTTAGGCTTGATCGTGTGCATTTACGTGTATGATTAGTGCATGATTAAGTCGGGGCGTCACACATTAAGGATCTGAACATATAATCTTCCACCAAATAAACCAACTAGCATCAACTACAAGATGTAATCAACACTACTAGCAACCCACAGGTACCAATCTGAGGTTTTGAGACAAAGATTGAATACAAGAGATGAACTAGGGTTTGAGATGAGATAGTGCTGGTGAAGATGTTGATGAAGATTGGTCCTCCCACGATGAGAGGATCATTGGTGATGTCGATGGCTTCGATTTCCCCCTCCCGGAGGGAAGTATCCCCGGCGGAATCGCTCCGTGGGAGTGCAAAATAGCTCCTGCCCAGGTTCCGCCTCGAGACGGCGGCGCTTCGTCCCGAAAGTCTTCTTATTATTTTTTTTCTAGGGCAAATGACCTTATATAGCAGAAGGAGGGGGCCAGACGCCAGCTGTGGGTCCCACAAGGCAATAGGGCGCCACGCCCTGTTGCCTTGTGGGCAACTGGTGGGTCCCCTCTGGTATTTCTTTTCTCCAGTATTTTTTATATATTCAATAAAAAATCTCCGTGAAATTTCAAGTCAATTGGAGCTCTATAGAATAGGTATCTCTGATGTGGCTATTTCAGGTCCAGAATTCCAGCTGCCGGCATTCTCCCTCTTCGTGTAAATCTTGCAAATTTAGAGAGAAAAGGCATAAGAATTGTACCATAAAGTGAAATAATGATTAAAAACATAATAATTAACAGTAGGAAATCATGATGCAAATTGGACGTATCACGCGCCGCCGCGGTAAGCACTCCACCGCCCGATCCTTTTCCTATGGCTTAGATTCGATCTACAAAAAAAATGTTTCAGTTTTTCTTACTGTTTTCTGCGATTTGGATCGAACCGACTCGCGGTTTTCTTTTAATTTAGCAACCACCGCAGAAGTGCTTTAGAATTGGCCATCCGCTATTGAGCACCGCAGCACTTAGCCCGCATCCAACTGAAGCTTGCCACGTGTCCACTGGTCGACATCTAAGTTTTGAGAGAAAATCAATTTTCAGATTTGTTTCAATTTTTTTATTGTATGTTTAGATCTGTTTATCCAAATTTAGTGATTCTTTTTCCTATGGATTCATAAAAATACCATCTATCCAGAGGAACCAACCTAAAATATTTTTGACAATTTAAAATTTAAAATTTGATCAGATTCATGTTCAAACTTGCTTTGGGTATAACTCGAGATCTATAACTCCGATTTAATCGAATCTTTTTGCAAATTGAAGCTTGTGACATGTACTTTCTGTCAGTATCAAAATCACATAATTTTTCTACTGTTAAAAATTTGTTTCTGTCCAGAATCTTTCTTTGGGTTTTATTTGAGTTTTCATAAGTCTTTTATTTGTATTCCTTTTGGGTTTGAGTGATTTGCTTATGTGTGGTTATACTTGCTTACTTACGATAGATTGCTCGGAGTGTGACGAGTAGAATTAATGTTCCGCCTCGAGATGACGGCACTTCGTCCCGAAAGTCTTCTTCTGATTTTTTCTAGGGCAAATGGCTTCATATAGGAGAAGATGGGCCCCAGAGGCCTGCTGGTGGAGCCACGAGCTCACGTGACGCGCCCTAGGGGGGTGCCACCTGAGCTCGCGACTCACTAGTGGGCCCCCCTCTTGAAGATTCTTCTTCCAATATTTTTTATTAATTCCAAAATAATTCTCCATAAGTTTTCAGGTCATTTGGAGCTCTGGAAAATATCTATCTCTGCTGTAGCCTTTTTAGGTCCAGAATTCCAGCTGCCGGCAATCCCCTCTTCATGTTAAACTTGCAAAATAAGAGAGAAAAAAGGCATTAGGATTGCTTCATAAAGTGAAATAAAGACCAAAAACATTATAAATATTAGTAGGAAAACATGATGCAAAATGGAAGTATCAACTCCCCCAAGCTTAGACCTCGCTTGTCCTCAAGCGAATACCGAACTAGATAATCATGACCACTTGTTTATGGAGAGAGGTGTCGATAAAAATAGAATACGAACATGGTAGCATCATGATCATTATTATAACAACAAGGAATTATCATAAAACTTCTCATGAACAAGTAACAATTCATCCACAATGTTTAAAGTATGAGAAATAAAGTTCCTTGACAACTAGCAAACTGTTGATACATCCAATTTGCATCATGATTTCCAACTGTTATTTATAGTGTATTTGATCATTATTCACTTTATGATGCAATTCTTATGCCTTTTCTCTCTTAATTTGCAAGATTTATATGAAGAGGGAGAATATCGGTAGCTGGAATTCTGGACCTGAAATAGCTACAACAGAGATACCTATTCTACAGACTTCCAATTGACTTGAAACTTTACGGAGGTTTTTTATTGAATATATAAAAAATACTGGAGAAAAGAAATACCAGAGGGGACCCACCAGTTGCCCACAAGGCAACAGGGTGCGCCCCCCCTGGGCGCGCCCTGATGCCTTGTGGGGCCCCTGGCTGGCCTCCGGCCCCCACCTTCTGCTATATAAGGTCATTTGCCCTAAAAAAATAGAGAGAAGACTTTTGGGACGAAGCACCGCCGTCTCGAGGCTGAACCTGGGCAGGAGCAATTTTGCTCTCCGGCGGAGCGATTCCGCCTGGGATACTTCCCTTCGGGAGGGGGAAATCGAAGCCATCGACATCACCAACGATCCTCTCATCGTGGGAGGACCAATCTTCAGCAACATCTTCACTAGCACCATCTCATCTCAAACCCTAGTTCATCTCTTGTATTCAATCTTTGCCTCAAAACCTCAGATTGGTACCTGTGGGTTGCTAGTAGTGTTGATTACATCTTGTAGTTGATGCTAGCTGGTTTATTTAGTGGAAGATTATATGTTCAAATCCTTAATGATATTGAATACCCCTCTGATGTTGAACATGAATATGATTTGTGAGTAGTTACTTTTGTTCTTGAGGACATGGGAGAAGTCTTGTCATAAGTAATCATGTGAATTTGGTATTCGTTCGATACTTTGGTGATATGTATGTTGTTGCTTCCTTTAGTGGTGTCGTGTGAACGTCGACTACATGACACTTCACCATCTTTGGGCCTAAGGGAAGGTATTGTGGAGTAGTAATTATATGATGGGTTCCTAGAGTGACAGAAGCTTAATCCCTAGTTTATGCGCTATTCCGTAAGGGGCTGATTTGGATCCATATGTTTCATGCTATGGTTAGATTTATCTTAATTCATCTTTCGTAGTTGCGGATGCTTGCGAGAGGGGGTAATGATAAGTGGGAGGCTTGTTCAAGTAAGAACAACACCCAAGCACCGGTCCACCCACATATCCAATTATCAAAGTAGCGAACGTGAATCAAACAAACATGATGAAAGTGACTAGATGAAATTCTCATGTGTCCTCGAGAACGCTTTGCTTTATATAAGAGACCGTTCTGGCTTGTTCCTTGCTATAAAAAGGATTGGGCCACCTTGTTGCACTTTTGTTACACTTGTTACTTGTTACTCGTTACGAATTATCTTGCTATCAAACTACTCGTTACCGCTACTTTTAGTGCTTGCAGAAAATACCTTACTGAAAACCGCTTGTCATTTCCGTCTGCTCCTCGTTGGGTTTGACACTCTTACTTATCGAAATGACTACGATTGATCCCCTATACTTGTGTGTCATCAACTGTGTTCTCAGTCATAAAAGCAATTACAATTCATCATATTTTCAGGAAGAGTCTATATAAGAGCCCTTTGGTCTAGCAAATTCCACATACTCAACTATCATATAGTCTTCTACGATTGCTAGCACTCACGGCATATTTTTTGGAACAAAAGTTTAAATTGGACACATAGGAAGATGTGGGTTTATTGTTTCCACCTCCCAACCTATTTACCATGAGGATAATGTCAACAATAACAACTCATGATTACCTACATTCAACTAGGTATATGTGTCTAGATCCTTCCCTACCATATGATGCCTGCAAAAGTGGAGAATAAATAAGAACAAAACAAGGATGAGCATTATTGAATCTTGCATAAAAGCGAATACTAAAAAGTAAAAGACAGGCCCTTCATAGAGGGAAGTAGAGGTTGTCATGCGCTTTTTATCTGGGATGTTCAAACTCTTAATGGAAAGGAACGTCACTTTATATTGCCCCTTGTGATAACAACCTTTATTATGCAGTCTATCGCTTTATTTCTTTGCCATCACAAGATCGTACAAAGCTTATTTTCCCTTACAATAAATGATCATACATATTTAGGAGCAATTCTTATTGCTTTGCACCGATGACAACTTACTTGAAGGATCTTACTCAATCAATAGGTAGGTATGGTGGACTCTCATGACAAGAAACCAGGCTCAAGGGTTTCGGATGCACAAGTAGTATTTCTACTTAGTATGAAATTTTGGATAGCAAAAGATTATGAGCAAGCACCACATGTTAGAGGATCCATGACAATATAACTTCTATGTGAATATGAGCAAACATAATTCATTACGTTGTCTTCCTTGTCCAACATCAACTATTTGATCAAGCAAAGAATATTTGATGGGGGCTCACAATCATAAAAGATGTCCAAGATAGTATATTTATATGTGAGACCTCTCTTCCTTTATTACTTTTTCATGAATTGCACCCATGACCAATGCTACGTTTGTTAGATCCCAATAAATTTTATTCATCGTACCTCTTATGTGTGAAGTTATTACTCCCCATGGAATTAGCATATGACCTTTCATTATTAAACCTTTTCTTACTAAACTTGGATCAATAAAGGAATGCAACAAAACTCAAACTACTCTTTATTATATAACTCTCACACATGATTACATAGATAGATCACGAAACAAGCACTCGAAGCTAGATCATACTAAAACTTTATTCTTATAAATCATGAAATAACTAAGGATCGAACTAAGATAGATAATGATGTTAAAAAGTGATGGTGATACGATACCGGGGCACCTCCCCCAAGCTTGGAACAAGCCAAGGATGGTGCCCATACCCGTGTACTCAAGTTTCTTTCTTGGGCGGTTGTGGTGCAATATTCTTGGCAATGATTCCTCTGAGAATGCAATTTTCCTCTTTGAGCTTATTGACTTGATGTTTCTGATCCATGATTTCCTTCCAGAACTTACTGGTGACAGTTAAGGCACCATCAACCCAAGGATGCAACTTGGCTGTAGAGGATGAATCAACACTCTTTTGCATATGATGATAAGAGGTAAATCGAGTATTGGGAGGTTTAACCGTATCCGGTAGGCTTGATTTCTTGAATTCCACATGCATGTCTCCCGGTTGGGGTAGAGAAGTTTCTTCTTCCTCCCCGCTCGAAGAGTCCATCCTCTTCAAGTCGGCGTCCACCTCCTCATCAGTCGACCACCCATAGGGATCGATGTCACCATAAACCCTCGGGTTTGCGGTAGTGTGGGAAACATGGCTCTCCCCGTCCGATTCTTGCGATGACATAGTGCTCTGAATCTGTCAAAAAATAGCCTGAAACAAGAACAGAGGAGAAACTTGCGATACGGAGGTCAAAACATCGAAACATATATATAATGAATTTTTCCGTAGCAGGACAAGTCTACGACAAGAATACGGAGCAGAGAAAGTGCACGGGCGAGTCACGAGCTCACACGGCGCGCCCCGGGGGGGTGCGCCACCCAAGCTCGTGGCTTTCTCATGCACTTTCCTTGCTGTTTCTTATTTTTGTATTTTTTTCTAATATTCCAAAACGGACAGAAAGTACTTGTACGGAATTTTTGGAGTCGGTTTACTTACCGTATCACATACCTACTCTTTTTTCAGTATTCTGGAGTGCTCCGGAAGGTTCCCTCTATATATTCTTCCGGTGTAATTGTTTGAATAATGTTGGTTTCTATGTTATTGGGCGTGCCTGAAATATAATGTTTAATTCTTTGCCCATTAACCACCCTTGGGTTTGTTCCCTCGCATTGTTGATCTTGATAGAACTTGAGCGCCGATGTTAAATTCTCGTTTGGAGAAAAGTTTTCCTGCAAAGAATCTAAAATGAAAATTGTATAATAGAACTTGAGCGCCGATGTTAAATTCTCGTTTTTGAATTCTCTTGTCAAGCCATCTTTTCACTTTTTCCTTAAATAACTTGGCGTTTTCATAAGCTTGCGTTCTCCACTCATCTAGAGAACTAATATCAAACTAGCTCTTTTCACCGACAAGTTTAAAATCTCTAGTCCTAATGTCTCACTTGGTAGGCTAGCCTCCACGATTTTTTTTGTCTCCCACTTTCGTTTGGTTTTTTTCGTCTGGTTTTTTTTTCGTCTCCCCTCCCACCACCCCACCGGTTTATTTTCGCATCACCTCTCACACGACGAAAAAAATCTGAACGGATCAGAACTTTCCATGCTGGCGCAAGTTATTATTTAGTAATCTCTTTACGTGAAAGAATCAATCACGGTCAATCTCTAAAGATCAAATCTAAATTAATTAACCTTACCAAAAATCACTCAATCACATTAATTAATCTTTTCATACGTCATCAAAATTACGTTAGTTTTTTTAGGGCAAAATCTCTACTCCTTCTTTGGTACGTCGTTCGTTCATTCGCTCAAGACTCCCCTCAATCTCCACACCATCGCACGATCTCCTCGCCCCTATTTTTTTGCAATCAAATCCCACCTGCCGATTTCCACCGATTCGTTTCCAACCGAACCAGCGGCCAAGGCGGTTAATGAACACACGCACGTCTCATCAAAACGAACGGGAAAGCCCACCCACGTACACGTGTTCTAAGGTAAACGAACGAGGCCAGCCCCATGTCCCAGTCCCCATGCTCTCGCTCGCAGCCGCCGCTCACTCCTCGTGACGATCGCCCTCAAGCGCCCTCCTCCGGCGTCGCCGCCAGCCCACGGACCTCGACAGAGAAGGCCACGAGCTAGCTAAGGTTCTAGCCGACGCCCTTGCCTTCCTTCTGGCTGCCCGTCACGCCGGCCTCCACGGCGGCGCGCCGCCACCCCACGGACCACAACAGAGAAGGGCACGAGCTAGGGTTCTAGCCGGCTCCCCCGCATCCTTCCAGCTTCCTGTTAAGCCGGTCTCCTCGGCAGTGGGCCGCCCCCCTATGACCATCCCTTTTCTCTACCGCCTCCTCCCCAAATCTGAGCGCCGCCACTCACCGTCTCCTGCCCGTCAGCCACTGCTGGCCAGAGAACCACATCAGTTAGCTGCCCCCTCTCCCATTAGCACTTTTCCCAGTCCATTTGCAAAATCCGAATCCAGCACTTTCAAATCATGCTTGGTGTGTGCTGGCATTGCGCGAGGAACGTGATGATTTTTCTCTGAATCAAGGTGTAGTTGTCTCAATCTTGTACATGTTGTTCTCTGAATCCTATGGTATTTCTAAGTGCTCTGCATGTTTTGTGGTGGATAGGGGAAGCAGAGACGACGACTGGCAGCTGTTCTTTTTATACCTGGCATGGTCCAAAGGCTAGGGAGCAGGAGATTTTGCACTCGTATTTGGTAGGATGGAGATGAATTAGGGAGAGATGTTGCTGGGAGTTGTACCGATCATTTTTATGTCCTCTCTATGTTATCCCTTTGCACTGATGTGTCGCTTTTTAGCAGGGGATAGTGTAGCGAACACGAACAGAAAAAATGGTAGAAGGTGAGGAGAACAATCTGAGTGAACAACATTAGTTGAGTATTAAGATGTAGCTTTTCTTGTGCCTTTAGGTATTCCAGATAAGCATCGTACTCTGGCCACAGCATGTAAGGGAAACCAAAAAGGAATAAAAAATATTTGGGCTTCTTCGTAATTGTCCATTTGGTTCTATGTTTTTCTAAGTGGCAAATATATTTCACATAAATTAATAAATAACCTTGCTGCACACTTGAGTTGGTTTACAATGAAGTTGGCAAGTACATGTTCTTGCTGACTAAATATTTTTCATAAATATGGGAGTATGAAGATAATTTGTTCTTTCTTTACTCTGTTCACAACGGGATAACAATATTTTTTGTGTTTCAAAGTGTTACTCAATTTATCAAAGGGAGCACAGACTTTAATCTAATGATGTACAACAGCTTTGATGTGATAGAGGATCATGGTGGTCCATGGATTCCGCACCCGGTAGTAGACTGAGAAAGGTACATTGTTTCTGTAACACAATAATGTTCAGAGCAACCGTCCACTACGTGAGATTTAGAAGGTATTCAGATTAGTGTTTGTTGATAACTGTAAATTCCATTTGTGTGAGTTTCATATTTATTATCCCGGTCGACGTACTAATCCATTGCTCTTTGAGGGGCAGTTGGTACTGCCGGCGGATGCATCCATGTGCTAATCTGCTGGCATTGAGCGGACGGATCCAAGGGAATTGGGGCGGGCTGCCAGCTGGCAGTGCACGCATGGGCGATCACGATGCAACAAAGTGCCGGGGAGTAAGCTGGGAGCGGACGGACGGGTCCCAAGGGAGAACATGGGTGGGGAGCGTGCAGACCGTCGACGAAAGAGAACAACACCGGGTTTGTTAATTAGTCAACAAAATCAGAGATTGATCTCTTTTTTAGATGCAAATCCTTTTCAATTTAATATGACCACTCCCGTTACTATGCGTTATATTTAGATGCACTAGGTTTTTCATTAAGAAATATGCTTATTGTTTCTTCATTCAGTTTTGGTGAACTTTTTGTGAGCCAGATGTGCAGGAAAGCTATTTCATTCTAGAGTTTCGTTGAGCAATATATGACATTTTCTATTTAATTTTATACAAAATTCTTATTTTCTTTTAGAAACTTTTGCAACTAGATGATACCAATTGTTGGAGTTCTTGATCTTGTTGGAGTTTTTTTTTTGGGTGTGCAGAGGGACCAAACAAGCAGCCATCAAGATTGCCACCAAGGCCAACCAGCATGAACATTTCTTCTTTAATTAAGGTCATTTCCCTGCTCATTCATCTTCACATCTCTTTGTGTTGATCTTGATGTTATTAGCACAAAACTTGTTTCTGCACATTTATAGGATTATCGGTCCTAGGTGTGATTAAAAGTTTTTGTTTCAAGCGCCACTCACTATTCGCCACCGAATTGATTTGAGTGAACCGAATATATGCTTCAGTTGCAGTAAATTCGAATATGTGATATATTTTTTGTCCATGTACCAATGATGTGATTCACCTTAAAAACTGTATATAACACGATACATTCTTTTGTTGGACAATATATTCCAGTTCTTATGTTCAATGCTTTCTACAGCTGGTTTAATGTAGTTTTGTACATAGAGGTATTGGTCCTACTTTATGATTCATGAGATTGTTGACAAGTGGCAGAAACCATCTTCAGCTGAATTTGAAGTCTGCGTTTGCAACTGCGCTCTTGGATCTTATTTTATCTGTGATCTAAATGCTCACTATATCATTGTTTGTTAGCAATATGTACACTCAATTTGATTTTAAAAATAACGAAAATGATATTTTTTATAGTAAATTAGTCCATGGTGAAATGGACATAACTCAATTCATTTTCTGTGTATAAGTGATTAATTCATATTTTCATTTGTTGCACCATTCAAGGTTCATTACCGCCATGCACTGAAAGTTAATTTGATCTACCCGTTGGAGTTTAATCTACGAAAGCATGAAGTGTTCGTGTCATTAGTTTGGTTCAGTATATTTACATGGAAACATAAATCATCAACTTCCTCATAGAGCTGTCATTCTCTATTAGACATGTGATTTCTCTACTTCTCCTCCCCATTTTATTATCTTCTCTTCAAGGAATCCCAAAGCGTAGTCGTACATAAACTGTTCTTTCTTTTGAGAATGATGAACTACCTCCATGTGAGTTTCTTGATCTTTCGTTCCTGATTTCACATTGTTTTATTTTCTTACATGTATTAATCCTCGGCTGTAGCTAGCTTAATTTGCGAGCATTTTGTTGTTTGGCTGAGACTGAGAAATTGGATTGTTGGAGGGTAGGCTAGAGCCTGTTGAAGCCCCCCTACTGGACTGTTGAAGCCTGTTGAAGCCCCCCTAATAGTAAAAAAAAGTATTTTTGGAGGGTAGGCTAGAGCCTGTTGAAGCCCCCCTACTGGACTCGCCTATGGCGGTGGGTATTTATATTTTCAAATAGCCAGCACATCGCCAGCGAGGAGGGAATGAAGGTGAGAGGGGATTGAAGACGAATATTCATCGAGCTATCGTAAATGCATATATGTCTCGCTTTTCCGTTTCTTATAAGTTGTCCTCATTTTGTTGCTTCTGTTTAGGTTTGGATTTTTTTTTCTTCAACCCGCAAGGCCCGTCCAGTTGTGAGCTACAACGAATTTGTTAAGAGTTGGAGGAGATAACATTGCACATCAGAGCTACACTGAATGTAGCGAGGCAACCATGAATTGGGTATGTTCACACGAGGGAGGGGAGAGTAGAGGAACATTAACATTTTTCATGCTTTGGATGAAAATTTCAATTCATAGTTTCTCTGTACGTGGCAACACAGGAGCGGTACTGGTGGGCTCACGATGAAAGTAGCGCCAGCAGAATCAGTGTGGGAAGGCGGTTGTCGCCCTTCTCCCTCGGTCTCCAAAAGGATTTGCTAATAACAACAGAATAATCAGTACCACCAGTAACCCATCTATTTGCCCACCTTCATAATAGTTGTAAATGGCATTTGGGTTTTCATGTATACCACCAGTAGGACTCAGGATTTATGGATTGTCACTAGCCTCATCTGATTGCTTGATGTACTTATATCGCTTTCTTTTCAGTCTCCATTTCATCTGAGAAGGGCGACGAGGGAAAGAACTGGTCATGTTGAAAGTCAGTTTAGTGCATCAAGGATTTGCAGGAGGTGATGGAGGATGGTTAGTTATTGTGGCTCATCATATAGTAGTGGAAGATGAGTATAAGCATAAGCTTATTAAAAATTTGCAGTTCCTGATTGCACGAGACATATATTTTGTAATCTTTTTCATTTTCTTCTAAGAGGATCAAATATGAATGCTCGATACTCGGTTCAAGACTTCTTGAGAAAAGATTAGTGCGTCAACTTTGCATCTTTATTTCTCTAATTAAAACTATCAGTGATTAACGATATCTACGTTTATCAAGAAGAGTTTGGAAATGCTGAGTGGAGAAGCAAGGGAGGGGGTTGGCGGGTTCAACTACGGGGTGCGGGGGTCATCAAATCAGGCACCCTATATGTCCGCTGGCGCGTCCGTGGACAGCGGGCTCGCCTACGGATTGTGACCGGTCACCTCTCAAATCGCCGTGTCCATAGCTGTGATCCTCATCTACGATACCCTAAATTCCTACTATGCATGCAATGTGAAACAAACTACATAGATTATCAACGAAACAAAAGGACATAGAAATCTACATTATCCGGACATAGGTATCTACATAATCTGACATAGACCAAAAAAGCACCACAGTTAGTTGACGAACATAGTTCTATTTTTTTTACTAAAAATGATAACAAAGACGGAGAGAAGGACGACCTTCTTTGCCCCTTTCTCGTCGGTCCTTTGACCTTCCGGTCACCGGCGCGTCTGTAGCCGTCCGTGTAGGCGTCGGCGACAGGAAGGGGGGGGTCATCGGTGATATTGGAGGAGGAGTCGATCTAGCCGACCATCCTTTGAACGATGCGGTTTTGCTGCCTCACGAGCTTCGCCGCTTTCATGTCCGCCGCCAACCACTTTGCTGCCTCGCGCGCCGACTGTTCGATACCAAGGCGGAGCGCCTTGGCATTCTTTCGATGGAGCTGGTGAGAGTCCGTCTTCGCCGTCATCAGTGAGTGGCGGTAGACATCTGTGAGGAGCTGCTCCTCATCTGGCATCGCCAACAATCTGCGCCAACGGCGGGAGGACTGTGCGACCGCCTCTTACGCCGCCGGCGGGGTGAGAACAAGCACCCACAGCTAAACTTTAGGAGCTGTGGAGAGAAGGGTTGGGAAGGTGGCGGGCCAGTGGCGCGTAGCGAGCCGAGCGTGCAGAGCTCTCCGCGGTGCAAGACAGGACCACGCCGGCGTCCGCGCTGCGGTGGCGAGCGACAGGGGACGGAGATGAGCCAAACCTGCCGCCGGTGTCAACCTACGACCGCTGCAGTGCGATGTGGAGGGCCAGCTCCTCCTCGCCGCCCTCCGCCTCACGGACGAAGGCGTCCCAGTCGTCCTCTTTGCCGGATCTGTCACCTCCGATGCCGCCGGTGCTCGACATTGGGTCAGAGAGGGAGGGGGATGGACATGGAGTGGAGGGGAATCGACGGAGTGCGGATCGAAAGTGAAGTGGAGTTAGGGTTTGCTCTGAGTGGGAAGTTTAGTGGGAATGGAGTGGGGTTGGTGTGGGATAGCGTGGGCCGGGCTGATGTGGCGGACGCGGCCTTCCTATATCCGCCCCTAATTTGGGTTGGGTATGATGGGTGCGGGACAGCCCAGACATATAGGGTTGTTATGAGGCATCGGTATGCGTCGTTTTTTTGACCGGATCGTTTGACCGGGCATATAGGGGTGGTTTGTGGTGCTCGGATGTAGATGCTCTCAGGTGGGTCGTAGTGGAGTTGGTTGGATCGACGAGTGAAGAAAGAAGACAAACATTTGGAGGAAGACCAACGACAAGCGAGTTTCACTAAAACACAAATTTCTTTTTAGTTAATCGCAAAGGCACTCCCTTCAAATTTCCATGCATTTTGACCATACTAATACATTTTATTTGTATTATCACTATATTCAAGATAATATTAATTTAGAAAATTACAGAGATTTGTTTGGCTATTTTTTTCTTTATGCTCTGGTGGAATGGTAAAGAATTAGTTCATCCAGTTTGTACGATGAGTATTCTTCGCTACACATTTTAAGACCTTCGACGTGCAGTATTTGTGCTAACAGTATATATTGCTTGTGCATAATGGGTATGAGTTGAGGAAGACGTTTTTATTATACTTGCTCAAATATCGTGCCAATGAAGATAACGACAACATTTCTGATATTGTGCGAGATTTCTTAAGCGCATCAAATAGATCTTAATTTGTAACAGATTTTTAGTTGGATCATCGTTCTATATGTATGCAACGTCAAATTGTCTTTTTGTTATCAATTTAAATTGCAAGTGAAGTGGACTTAAATTATTACCCGATTGTGCCCGTGCTATCTATTCTTTGCATGTGAAATTTAACATGCATTATGTTTACATAACTCTAACAAAATATTTCGAAAGCCCGTGGCAACGCACGTGCATTCTACTAGTCATAATTGAGTTCTTTGATTGCCCAATAAGCTTTATGTTTTAATTCAAGAGGTAGGTGACATGCTTTTCCATAGACCATTTTATATGGAGACATACCCATAGGATTTTTATAAGCAGTCCTATATGCCCACAATGCATCATAAAGTTTATTTGACCAATTTTTACGGGACCAGTTGATGGTCTTTTGCCGAATTAACTTTATTTCTCTATTACTCAATTCAACTTGACCACTAGACTGAGGGTGATAGGGTGATGCAATTCTATGGTTGACATCATATTTAGCTAGAAGTTTGCGGAATGAACCATGACTAAAATGTGAACCACCATCAGTCATTAAATATCTAGGGACTCCAAACCTTGGAAAGATAACTTCTTTAAGCATTTTAATAGAGGTGTTGTGATCAGCACTACTAGTTGGAATAGCTTCTACCCACTTAGTAACATAATCAACAGCAACAAGGATATGGGTATATCCATTAGAGGAAGGAAAAGGTCCCATATAATCAAAGCCCCAAACATCGAATGGTTCAATAACAAGTGAATAATTGAATAATTCATAGGCATTTCCGGACGTTTACCAATATTACCAATTCTATGACATTCATCACAAGAAAGGACTAACTTACGTGCATCCTTGAAGAGAGTAGGCCAATAAAAACCAGATTGCAATACCTTGTGTGCAGTTCTGTCTCCCGCATGGTGTCCTCCGTATGCTTCGGAATGACACTTCCTTAGGATTTGTTCCTGCTCATGCTCAGGTACACAACGTCTAATAACACCATCTACTCCTTCTTTATATAAATGCGGATCATCCCAAAAGTAATGTCTTAAATCAAAGAAGAACTTTTTCTTTTGTTGGTATGTGTAACTAGGTGGTATATATTTAGAAACAATGTAATTAGCATAGTCTGCATATCAAGGATTATTGCGAGAAGTAGAAGCATTTACGACAGCTAATTGCTCATCAAGAAAACTATCATCAATAGGCAGTGGGTCATCAAGAACATTTTCCATCCTAGAGAAATTATCTGCTACATGATTTTCAGCTCGCCTTGGGCCCATCGCCCTTTGCACTCCTGCGCATTGCGAACACGGCCGGTGAGCAGACCTAGCCCCCTTAATACAAGCGCAGGCTTTCCCAGTCCAACCCAGCGCGCGCTGCTCAACTGCTGACATCTGGAGAGCTTCGGCTGAT
Organism: Elymus sibiricus; assembly: GCA_039707655.1. Taxonomy (NCBI): domain Eukaryota; kingdom Viridiplantae; phylum Streptophyta; class Magnoliopsida; order Poales; family Poaceae; genus Elymus; species Elymus sibiricus. The sequence goes on from CM077670.1 coordinate 113,938,273, forward strand.
ACATACGACGCCGAGTGCCCATACTATTCCCGCGTGGTGGTTAGAGCGAAAAGGCCAAAGGCCTACTCAGATCACATATCCTAACCCATTAATGTGTTGGGAGCTTGCGGAAACGAGCAGCGATCCACGATCTGTGGTCCTGTCGCCCCGTCTCGTGGACTTACGGCAAGGGCTAGGAATGCCCGGCCGTGCCACGTAATTATCTCGCGGGTATCCTCACGATCAACCCGACTCCACATCTCTCGCGGGTACCCCTCGGGTTCAACCCAACTTCCACAAGTTTCTGAAGTAAAGGCAAAGTATCCGTGGGTTTATAACATCAAGGAGGAATCCGAGGAATCACCCTTGTTGGATTCCCACTCGATGTGTCCGTCAAGGTGAACTCAGAGGAATCACCCTCGATGGGTTCACACTTGAAGGGTTGCACGACAGAGGCATCATCGGAGGTGGTGAATGAGGAATCACCCTTGTTAACCCACAACCGACTAGCTAAACTATAGAGATATCATCAGAAGTGATGTAAGAGGTATCACCCTCGGCACTCGATATTAACTCTGCAGAGTCGTACAACTTAGGGGGTGTGCGGTGATGTGCTGGCCTCAGCCCATCGATCACCTGATCGGGGCATCATTAATAAAGCAGGGCAACTGGGACAAGGATGGGGGGCCACAGATGGTTCACTAACCAACCAATACTAAGCATTTAGGATATCAGGAATGGTATCAACAGTAGTTACAAAAACAGGCTATGCATCAGAATAGGTATTTTCGGAACAACAACTGTAGCAATTCTAATGCAAGCATAAGAGAGAAAGAATGGGTGACACAGGCATGTTCAAGGGGGTTTGCTTGCCTGGAAGCTCTGCGGCAAAAGAGGGGTCGTCGGGGATGTAGCAGTCCTCAGGGGCAGCGTCGGCCTCGGGGTCTACCGGAGAGAAGAGGAGGAAGAAACAAATAAATACAAGCAACAAATGCAACACAATGCATGGCATGGCAATATGGAGTGCAGGTGGTGACCTATCGCAGTACTACACGTTAGAGACGGAGCGGGAAAATATCTGGGGATATTTTCCCAGCCTTAGGCAGTTTTCAGACAGTTGATCCGGAGGGGAAGGTTCCATGTTTGCGGTGTTGTGGGCCTGTGACAGCTATATGGATGGCATAATCGGATTCATCTCGTTTTTCTGATCAACTTTCATGTAGAAAACTTTTCGATCCGAGCTACGGTTTATTTTCTACGAATTTTCAGAGTTTTAAACATTTTCTAAAAATCCTGGAATTAATTTAAATTCAAAAATAACAGAAAAAGGTTGTAAAGCGTCAGCATGATGTCAGGGTGACATCAGCAGTCAACCCAGCCGGTCCAGGTCAAACCTGACGGCTGGGACCCACATGTCAGTGACTTAGTGGCTAAACAGAGATTAAAACTAACTAAAAAGATTAATTAGCAGGTGGGCCCCATCTGTCAGTGTCTAATTAAATTAACATATTAGTTTAAATTCAAATTAGTTTAATTAAACGCATGGGGCCCGCCTATCAGTGACTGTGGTTGCCCAGTCAGCACGTTGACTGGTCAACCTAGTCAACTGGGGCCCCTGGGCCCACTGGTCAGCGACCCAGGGAGGCCCACGTGGCGGCCAGCTTAGCGGCTGCCAGCATTTAGCCGCCGGCGATGCTGAAACACGGCGGAGGGCCACTGCCCTCGTCGGAAAACCGCTATGGGCGGCCGTTTGAAGCGCGGCTTGGCGCGTTGGAACGAGCGGAGCGAGCCGCTTCGTTTGGTGGTCGTGGCGTCGCCGGAGTCGACCGGAATCGACCGGAACAACCACGGCGAGCAGCGGAGGCATTCGGGCGAGCTCGCGCTCATCGCTGCGGGGCACGGCAAGGCGAAAGGAAGGCGGCGCTGGGGTCATACGAGCTCTAGGAGCTCGGCTGCGAGCTCGGCTGCGCGTGACAGCGGCTAAGGCTACGACGGCGAGCTCAAAGGCGGCGAGGAGTTCGGCCATGTCGAATACGGCGGCTACGGGCACGGAAATAAGGGGAAGAAGGAGGGGATCCATGCGGGTGCTCACCGTGGAGCTCAAGAAAGGCTCGGCGAGCAACGGGAGCAGCAGTGGCGGCCGGAATCGCCGGAGTTCATCGGCGACCGAAACGAGGAAGACGACGGCGATCTCGCGATGTAGGGGTCCCGAGCTCGAGGCGGTGGCCATAGTCGATGTAGCGGAACACGACGGAGCGGCTGGACAGCTCGGAACGGCGAGGGGAGGCCGGTGGCCGCGGTGGTGAGGCAGCGCGGCGACGGCGGCGTATTGGTGAGCTCGGAGAGCGAGCGAGAGAGGCGAGCGAGGAGGGGGGAATGGATAGGGATGCTAGGAAGGTCGAGGGCGACGACCTTATCCCCTCGACGACTCCTGTAGTGACGCGGTGTCACCGCCTCGCCGGTGCGTGCGCGCGCGACCAGGAGCGCGCCGACACGCAGGGAGAGAGAAGCGGGAGGAGGGAGAAAGAGGGAGGTGGGCTGGGCCGGTGCCACTGTGCACTTAGGCCCAGCTCATAGTAGCTGTTTAGGCCTTTTTCATTTTTTGTTTTTGTTTTCTTTTTTTATAGAAAGGTTTGCAATTAAAATGAGCTGCCAAATGCTTTATGTAAAATGTGGGAATTAGCCACATAAAATGTGGGAAGAGGTCGGGATATTTTTCGCGAAGACGATCCTCGCGTTCCCAAGTGGCTTCATCTTCAGTGTGATTTGACCACTGCACTTTGAGAACCTTGGTTGTCTTCTGACGGCTCCGACGTTCAGCTTGATCGAGAATGCAGATCGGATGTGTTAGGACCGCAAGTATATCGACCAGAGGGGGGGTGAATGGGAGATTCAAAAATTCTTGCGAAAGTTTTGAAATGATCCCAAACACAGCAGCGGAAATATGGTTCGATAGAATAACTTATAATTGAGCTCGCTATAGAAGAGTGTATCTATTGAAGTAGAAGTCAGTTATCATTTGAACACGGGTATGATAGATATGAAGGCAATGCAATATACGATCAGATCCAACAGCACGAGGAAAAACAATATGTGGACTACGATGGAAATGCACAGATATTGGTAGCAGGTTAAAGATTCGGCAGTGAAAGTAATTACGCAGGCATACAGAGATACGAAGGGAATTAAATTAGCCTGAGACGATGGAAAAAGAACAATGAGAGTGTAGCAGATACTTGATGAACTATGATTGATCAGATATAACTATCGGCACTGAGCACGAATGTGAACTGCTGAAGGAAATGCAGTAAAGTAAAGCGAACCGGTGGTGCTCGATGGCGACAGGAAATTTCGTAGACCAGTTCGCCCTTCTACCAAAGGACTACGTCTGGTTGGAGGGGTTGTGATTTAACACAGAGGATAAACTCTCCTCGCCCTATTCTCCTTCAACTCGGAGCTGATCAGACTCCAGTTGATTTCACTCGTGGTAGATACTTGTCGGCGATCTCCAAACCTTCGACAGACTTCTTCGCGAACACAATGACTCTTGGTTGCTGAAGATCTTGCTCGGTGAAGACAATTACTCTTCGACACTCGAGCCGACACCTATCCGTCTAGAGAGTGCGCAGCTCTCAAGAGTAATAGGTACAAGAACTCTAACTCAGAACTACTGTGATGCTCAACCACTGTCTAAGTTTTGGCTCTTGATATTTGTCTCGGTGGATCTTAAACTCAAATCACTCAGAGAGGGGATGCTCAATGAATCTTCTCAGAAATCTTAAGCGGAGCAGCCAACGGGCAACATTGGAGCGGGGTGGCTATTTTTAGCCGCAGCCTTCCCTGAAGGGAAAAGACCAAATTGGACATGTGGAGCAGCCAATGGCCGAACGACACGAGTCCAACGGTCGGAATTTGAGCACAACGGTAACATTACGTGCGGAGCAAGTAAAGCTAACTCCTCAGTTCGAAAGATATCTCCTACAGCGACGAAGAACAACGTCTTCTGCTGGTAGGTAATCATTCGACGCATAAAGAGATTTCTCTCAGTCTCGCATAGGTTTGGGCTAAGCATCACAGTGGATCTAAGCTTCAAGAACCTATACCCCTCTTAATAGTATGGAGGTCCTATGACTCAAATAAATGGAAGAAGAACAACGAAAAGAATGCTACGTCTTCACTTCATCTTCGCCTCCCATCGCTGCAGTCAATTTTCTTCGGACGTAATCACCGAACCAATTGCTTCGCGTCAGCAATAAATTTTCGAGGGGTCAACTTCTTCACTTCATTCTTCTCGTCTACAAGTCTTCAAAGAATGTAGTCCATACCTGTTTCTATCAACAATCTCCAAAACACAAGAGGGCAAGTATTGCACCAACAATCTCCCCCTTTTTGGACGATTGTTGACAAAACAGAACACATCGATAGATAGATAAAAGAATGAAATGGAATGTGAAGGAAGATGAAAGACGAGAGATAAATACGAAGATAAAACACGCTCCCCCTGAAGATATGCATTATTCTGAATGGAGTGAGCATAGTAGATAATACGGAAGGTGAATCTTCGTATGAGTGACATTGGCAGATGAATTCATTCGAAGTTTTATCCAGTGCACTCGATGCTGTCTGAGGAATTTCCTGCCACACACAACCTTTGACATAAATTAGTTAAATAGCGAGGATTATATGAAAGATATTGTGGCAAAGGATAAGCCATGAAGATTTTCACAGAACACTGTTTAATTCCACACGAGATGTAGGTTCCCTGCAAATTAGATGTTCGAGGAATAATCAGAGCAAGGGAGTCATAAGTATATTGCTCGGAGTAGATATGCTTCAGACGATTTTTTCCTGCAACAAAGATGATCTCATAGATATAAGCGAGGGAAAACAACTTGTCAGATAGATAGACAGAATTTTCTTTTGAATCACGATCAATTTTACTCTGAAGCGTCTTCTCCTGCATCGTTAGATATCGAAAGATAAATATCGAGGATAATCATTTCAAGGAAGTAATCATTCGACAGCACCTGCAAACAAATAAGTGGAAGCAAATATGGCATTGCAGGGGTTATTAACGGTACATGACGACGCAGTGTGCCATCACCACAGGCGGTGAGATTAAGTTTCACGACCAAAAGTTCAACGACCAAAAGCAAATTGTTCGAAAGAAAAGCAAATGGCGAATGGAAACACCCTGCAAATAACCCGCTTATCTATCTCTCGATGTTCTTCTCCCCCTTCTTATCAACAAGTGTCAAAAAGGAAAGAGAATGCATGTGTGGAACTACTCATCCGAAGAATCCCCAGAACTTGAACTGTTCGGCGAAGCAGAACGAGTGATGGTCGAAGCCGAAGCAGGAGTCGGAGATGTAGCACGGGCTTCGGGATCAGCATCGGGAGTAGCAGAGCGAGGTGCATCTGGCTTGAAAATCAGTGTGCCTGCTGTGTCTTCAAGTTCATCATCAGGTTCAACAAACAGCAGGTCAGTGGAGGCAGAACGCTGAGGAAGCACTGGGGTTTGCCTTCGAATGCGAGGAACTTCAAACAACTCCAGATGATCATTATCTTTCTCGATTCCCTTGGCAAACAGTTGTTTGCGAGAATAATGCTTGCGCAGAAGGGTCCACGAGCGCTTCTTCTGTTCTTTCTCATATAGCAGAGCTTGACGAGCATAATTGTGAAACAGATTGATCTCAGTCATCATTTCCACTTTCTCTTTGCGATCGAGCTTAATGTGACTCTCCAGGGCTTGCTGAGTGCAAAGACAAATCTCATATAGAGAGGGATTTTCTTCACGAGGGATTTCGACTGTTGCTTTCTTAACCTTCGGAGCTTTAGCAGAGGCAGAGGCAGTAGCATCAATAGGTGTCTTCCCTTTGCCGATGTCCTTTACGACCCGGAGGGTGTCACAGACTGGCGGAATGAAAACTTTCGGAACATGTGGGCAGAAGAACTTTTTCTCGATGAGCTGCTCAATGGCGAACACGACCCATGGTGCATATGGCTTCAAAACTTGAGGACTATCAGCTGCATAGGCCAAGTTGCGAATAAGAAGATCTGGAATATCAAATCGAATACCATGAGCTATAGCTTGAAGAGCATTTGCTACGATGCCATGAATGGTTTCGGGCCTGTTTGTTGGAGTGAGAGAGTTGCACAGGATATAGAACAAAACTTTGTTCTCATAGGCCAGATTCTTAGGATTTGCCTCGGTACATTCATCACCAACAAGCTTGGGGTTCATCAGCATATGGAGTTCAACTTTGAATACTTCCCAGAAATGCAGTCTGTGTTCTCGTGAGGCATCAAATTTGCACCGAGGAAGATTCAACAGTGCCAAAAACTGGTCAGCCAATCATTTGATCTTTTCCACCTCGGTCATCCATTCGAGAATCCAAGTGCTGCTGTTAGTGAGGTCCCCTGAGATATAAAGAGTGGTGTAGAACTGAAGGATAACTTCACAATTCCAGCCATGATTGAAACGAAGAAAATTCTTCAGGAAGACCTGTTCAATCTGCTCGATGGTGTGATGGAAGCAATGTATACTTTCGAGCTCAGCGAATTCCAGAATCTTGTGCTTGAATATCCGATTCTTGCCATACATAATGCGGGCATAATACACAGCTTGTTCCTTTGTCCAGAATCTCGGTGATAAAGAGGTTCTTTCACCGTCATATGGGCTGGTCCCAAAGAATGCAAGTTTCGAGTGATGAAACTGCTCATTGAATGCTGGACCATTCGGGCCATCTTCAACAGGGAACAACGGATAAGTTTCCATTGGGTTTCTTAGCGGTTCTTCATCGGTGATAGACTGGGTCCGAACATCATCAGGCGCATGCACATCTTCTTCAATAGGCTTGAGAGGAGCATGCGGCTTCCTCGATTTTTCTCGTGCAGAGGGCTTTGAAGAACTGGTCTGACCACTGTTCTTGTTTGCCAAAACTCCTTCGGCATCTTTCTGACATTCAGGCTCAAGGGCCTTTTCTTTCCTTGCGCTTTCTTCGGCGGGGGGCACGACAACTTCTTTCTCGGGTGCATGAGATGCAGTTGGTGGGACAGTTTCCTCTCGAGCCATCGGCTCATCAGATTTCTTTTCTTCCTCTACCAACTGTGGTGTAGTGGTGAGAGCAGCAGGATCGACATCCATCTGGGTAGGGGCACCAGATGATGAGATCGGGGGTGTTTTCTCTCGGGAAGCATTGAGCTCCCCCTTAATCTTGTCATTTTACTCCTTATTCGGTTCGGAGGGCTCTGCTTGCAATGTTCTCGGCGGCGATGGTTTTTCAACTTCAATCTCTTCATCAACCTTACCGGCTGGAGATTGCTGCTTAGGAGGTGCATTTTCTTCATCAGTCCTTTCCAGTAATATATCAACAACTTCATGTTGCTCTTGGGCTTCTGTCGCAGGAATGATAACCTCTTCAGTGCCAGCTTGCTGCATGAGTTCATCCTCATGAGGTGGAGATGGAGGAACCTGTTGCAAGGGCACATGGGAATCCAGTGGAGTAGGATCATCAGTGACATTCTGAGAGCGGCGATCTTTGTTAGATTTAGGCTTGCTTGCTTTCGCCCTAGCCTTCTGACGTTTTTCTTCCTGAATTCTTCTTCGAGCGAGATCTGCCTTGCGTTCAATCTCCTCATTTTTCCTGTCACAAAGTTGAGACACATCCATGTGCAAGCACGAGTGCCACTCAATTTTCTCATTGCGCAAGACACTAAGAGCCTTTGTGAGTTCAACAATTTCTTTGTTCATCTTTTTCCTTTCGGATTCAGTCTTGGCCTCATTTCTCAATTTCTCGACAACTTGCTTGTCTTTGACAGCTTTGCTCAGCTTCTTGGAGATTTTCCTCAGCTCGATGAAATGCTTCCTTACCATTTCGGCAACATCATCAGGCAGTCCCAGACTGCTTACATCAACAGCTTTTGGATCATATGCAGCACTGTCAATTACATCGATCATGAAGTTGAAATCCTACTTCTGTTCCTCTGTGGGAGCAGGAACAGTGACCCTGGTCTTCTTAGCAGTCACATCAGCATTTTCTTCAGATTGCAGCTTTCTCTTCGCTGCAGAGCTAGTCAAAGTTCTCGGAGCTGCAGAACCCGAAGGTTTGTCAGTGGACGGAATGGGTGCATGCATGGGTGATGTCCTTGAAGAGGGTAAAGTTTTCACTAGCGAGGGAGTCTTGGATGGCTTGTTGAGGATGGCGAGACGATCATACAGTGGGATTTCATTAGGGGTGTCTTCTTTACACGACTCATCAGACGAGTCGGGAACTTCCTTCTTGGTTCTCTTAGTGAGGGTTTTCTTTCGAGGTGCACGAGGGGAAACTGATTTCTCAGACTTTCTTTCCTTTGAAACTGATGCACGTTCCTTCTTCTTCAGTACATCTTGTTGAGTCAGCGCGACATTTTTTCGCTTCAACTTGGTTCTTCTTAGCTTCTCTAGCTTCACGCTTGGCTTTGGCTTTCGCCCTCTTAGCTACTTCCTCGGGAAAATCAGCGATAGTTTTGAGGGAGTCGGGATGAGCATCTTCTGGCTGCGGTGGTCTGACTTTTTCATCATCTGGGCCAATGCAATTTTCGGCAATGCAGTCATTCCATGGTGGTGTGAATGCAAACAGAATCTGGTATTTCTCGCGAACATTTTCATATCGGTACCATTTTGCAGCCTAGTGGCGACGAATTCTTTGCAGCCTATTGTTGCGATCAGTCGTTGATTCTCCTTCAGGTGGAGTTCTGTAGCTTTCAGGATCAGACATGTCTGCAGTGGTGTTCTTTTCTCTGCCACGACCGCCCTTTTTGGGATTTCCATCAGAGAAGATGGTTAGAGCGTCAGTGACCAGTTCATCCTCGGGCTGACTGTGAGCAGAGGGAATTTCCTCAGAATCTCCTTCTGGTTCAGACTCTTGTCTCTTCTTCGGAGCCTTGGGTGGCTTCGAGGATTTACCTCCTCCAGTCATTCTCATTCGTTTAGACCTAGGTGGAAACTGAAGCAGATATCCTTCAGAATCTGAATGCTCCTCCGAACTCTGTGACATGACCAACCTGTGAAATAGAATAGATGCGAGGGAAAAGAGGTAGGGTCATAAGCATGCACAGATAAATTTTGAACAAAAAAAATGATTTTGTAGGGGACCGACAAGGAACTCATGGTAAACAGAAAGATATCATCGATAGATTTTACAAGCTAGCCACAGAAAAATTCTAGGCAGGTTGATAACTATCTAATCTTTCGAATAATTACACATGAACCCTAGATGAGCAGAACCAGTACGAGGAAGATCTACAAACTGTACCAGTCAAATCCTAGAGATTCTTAAAGATCTATTGCAGAGAAATAAATCGAAGAAAATTGCATCGGTAAGAACTGCCCTAAGAACAGAGAGATGGAGAGGAGCAGTTCCAGATCTAAGCGCCCTAACTTGGCAACTTAGATCAACTACGGCAATGCGGGAGGATGGATTACCGCACCGGCGTGATCAGCTGTGACGAGACTACACCAGAGTAGCACGACGGAGCTTCTCGCCGGAGTTGCTTCGAGCTCGGGCTCGGGTGATGGAGAAACGAGGGTTTGTGCGGATGAGGAAGAAGACGCGACGAGGGGTATATATAGTAGGAGAGCAGAACCACCCCTCCTAAATCTACGGCCCACAGTTGCGGGAAGTTCCGCATTCGACGGACACGATCACGATAGTGGAGATCTTGGGCACGTGGCAACCATTTTCTGTGATAAACTTGGGAAGAGAGCGGGAGGTCGAAAGGTTTGAAGGGCTGAACGCCAAAAGTGGATAAAAGTTCGAAGTGGATTCCTTTCGCGACCAAGGACGTCGGAGAGATATCTTCTTCGGACCAAATTGCATGCTTACGACGGACATCATAGATTTAGAAGAGAAAGAATAGAGGGATAAAAGGGTCCAAAACAAAACACTCAGCCAAAACGAGAAGAAACACCAGATGAGGAGCTATGAGTGAGTTGTTTATCGGACGGAACACAAACACGGCTACTCGAAGACAAACAAAACAGAGAGCAAATAACACCAAGACCCAGCACCAACAATATAGATCTCAGGGCACAGGATAATCGAGAAGAATCCCTGAGATAGAATTCCTGCAAGATGGGTTAGTTCATTCTCGCAACCCACACTTGTGTGGGCAGCGCATACCTCATTTGTCTTGACTGAGCAAAGACATTCCTTCGTTGATTTCTGTAGTCCACCTGTGCGTTCCGAGAATAATCATATGAATAAGCATTAAAATTGTTCCTAGAGACATGAGCATAATGATTCGAAGAGACACGCATGTACTCCTTTGGTCGAGAGTTTGACTGATATCTGTTCGAGGAAGTTGTACTGCCATACTGTGAGGGATTATAATTTCCTTGAAGAGAAATACTCTGCATATTCAGGTTAGCAGTGACAGATAAACTTTCAATGGTGCACTTCTTCACCCAGATTTGCTTCTTGGGTGAACTCGACCTTCAGTTAGTCCCAACATACCGAGCGAAAACCTTACCATTCTGTTGTTTGAAGAGTTTGTAGTTTGAGTCATTAGACTCGTCAGAAACAACAGGAAGGAGAGTATCATATCCATTCAGGAGCGCAGGTTCGAGAGTTTTGCTCTTAGCTAGAACCCAACTTGTTCAAGGATATTGCTCGGGAGTCCAGTAGGTTCCATCAACGTTGAGTTTCCTTTCGAAACCCAATCCTTCCTTTCGGGGATTTTTGTGCAGTATTGACTTCTTGAGCACATCACATAGTGTTTGATGCCCTTTGAGGCTCTTTAGCATTCCTGTCTCAAGTAAGTTCTTTAGCCTGCAATTTTCATCAGAGATAGCAACAAATTCCTCGGGAGAGGGGTTAGGAATATCATTTGATGTGGTTGCAATATTCTCGATGACAGCATTGGATATTTCAGCATTTGAACCAGCATTGCTACGTTCTAGGCATTTTGAGCAAGGAGGCACAAAGCCAACAGGAAGGTTGTTAGATTGCTCGGCGAAGAGAGAAGATTTTTCTTTCGCAAGTACGTTATAAGACTCTTTCAGTGACTCGAGTTCTTGATTCCTGCTAAGGAGTTCATTTGATAAGCTCCCGTAGTCGACTGCAAGAGAATCATATCGTTTGGAAAGATCATCAATCGTTGAAGAAAAAGCATCATGCTTTTCAGTCAACTCTTGATTTTTCTCCATCTCTTCGACCAGTAATCCTTCGGTTTTCCTGAGATTCATCTCAAGTCTTTCAAGCTCATCATGTTGAGATTTTGCAATCTTAACAAGTTTAGCATAGGCAATGTATTCAGAGGAATATTCAGTCATTGATTTTCGGTGTTTAGCTGATACCTGATCCTTTGAGGTTTTTGCCATGAGACAGAATGGAATAGGTTCATCATCGCTTGAAGCATTATCATCAGTGCCTGATTCGAGAGACTTCTTGGATGATTCATAGGCGACGAATGCATTTCCTCTTCCTAGGCTTTTGTAGACTTCTTCGTCTTCTGATTCGGATTCAAATGTTTCATCTTCAGATTCCATATTCATTTCAGCATACACTCTAGTCAGCTGCGATATTTTCTTCATATTAGATTCAATGGTTGCTCTCGTATGTACGTCAGTGACTGGTCTCGTCGAAGATGATGCGGCAGATTCATTTTTCATCGAGAGCTTAGTATGACGATCCACTTGAGTAAATCCAGAGCACTGAAGATAAATCCATCTGCTGCTAGGTTTTTCATCTTGCTCCTAGCAAGGACAGTCTACAATGTAGTGACCGAGTTGTTTACACTTGAAGCATTTTATTTCTTTCGAAGGTAATCTTCTTGAAGATTCATGCAAATCAACTTCGTCATTATTTGTGAGACACAGATTTTGTCTTCTGAGATCACCAAGTCTTTCCGTAAGCATTTTGAGTTCTTGTGTGATAGAGTGTTGATTCTCGACATCTTCTTCTTGAGAACTACCATAGTGTGAAAGAATTTCCCCTTTGCTTTCCGAAGAAGATTCTTGATGCCCATTTTCAAGTTCCATCTTTTCTTCGTGAATAGACAACAGTGTCATGACCTCGACATAGTGTAGCTCTTCATAGGCTGGTCTTTGCTTGATTTCAGCCACGATTGGATCGAAGGTTGCATCAAGAGCACTCAGTAGCTTGTTGACCACATCTCTATCTGTGATATCTGTTACTCCTCGTTGATGAAGTCTTTCAACAATATTTGTCAACCGATCGGTGAGTTCCATGGCACTTTCCCTACGAAGACTTCTGAAACCAGCGAACATGGCACGAAGCATTTCTGTGTGTTGATCTGTTCTGGCAATGGATTCTTCATGAACATCCTTGATAGCATCCCAGAGTTGCTTTGCAGATTCAAGCTTTCGGAACCAAATGAAAATGTCTTTTGAGATACTGTCACAGATAATATCTTTCGCTTGAGCATTCAATCGCATTCCAGCTTTGTCATCGGAAGTGGGAGCATCAGGGTGCTGAACAGTGTATCCATCTTCCACAATTTCCCAAAGTTCAATGTTGATGGCTTGAAGTCTGATTTTCATTTGCTCTTTCCAGTAGACATAATCATTTCCATCGAAGATAGGAAACCTTTCAGAGTGCGAGGATCTACCTGCATACGACATACTCAAAACTCCAAGGTTGTTAGACCTTTAAATAGACAGAGACATGGAGTACCTGCTCTGATACCAATTGTTAGGACCGAGAGTATATCGACCAGAGGTGGGTGAATGGGAGATTCAAAAATTCTTGCGAATGTTTTAAAATGATCCCAAACACAACAGCGGAAATATGGTTCGATAGAATAACTTATAATTGAGCTCGCTATAGAAGAGTGTATCTATCGAAGTAGAAGTTAGTTATCATTTGAACACAGGTATCACAGATACGAAGGCAATGCAATATACGATTAGATCCAACAGCACGAGGAAAAAGAATATGTGGACTACGATGGAAATACACAGATATTGGTAGCAAGTTAAAGATTCGGCAGTGAAAGTAATTACGCAGGCATACAGAGATACGAAGGGAATTAAATTAGCCTGAGACGATGGAAAAAGAACGATGAGAGTGTAGCAGATACTTGATGAACTATGATTGATCAGATATAAATATCGGCACTGAGCACGAATGTGAACTGCTGAAGGAAATGCAGTAAAGTAAAGCGAACCAGTGGTGCTCGATGGCGACAGGAGAATTTGGTAGACCAGTTCGCCCTTCTGCCAAAGGAATACGTCTGGTTGGAGGGGTTGTGATTTAACACAGAGGATAAACTCTCCTCGCCCTATTCTCCTTCAACTCGGAGCTGATCAGACTCCAGTTGATTTCACTCGTGGTAGATACTTGTCGGCGATCTCCAAACCTTCGACAGACTTCTTCGCGAACCACAATGACTCTTGGTTGCTGAAGATCTTGCTCGGTGAAGACAATTACTCTTCAACACTCGAGCCGACACCTATCCATCTAGAGAGTGCGCAGCTCTCAAGAGTAATAGGTACAAGAACTCTAACTCAGAACTACTGTGATGCTCAACCACTATCTAAGTTTCGGCTCTTGATTTTTCTCTCGGTGGATCTTAAACTCAAATCACTCGGAGAGGAGATACTCAATGAATCTTCTCAGAAATCTTAAGCGGAGCAGGTAACGGGCAACGTTGTAGCGGGGTGGCTATTTATAGCCGCAGCCTTCCCTGAAGGGAAAAGACCAAATTGGACATGTGGAGCAGCCAATGGCCGAACGACACGAGTCCAACGGTCGGAATTTGAGCACAACGGTAACATTCTGTGCGGAGCAAGTAATGCTAACTCCTCAGTTCAAAAGATATCTCGTACAGCGACGAAGAACAACGTCTTCTGCTGGTAGGTAATCATTCGACGCATTAAGAGATTTCTCTCAGTCTCGCATAGGTTTGGGCTAAGCATCATAGCGTATCTAAGCTTCAAGAACCTATACCCCTCTTAATAGTACGGAGGTCCTATGACTCAAATAAATGGAAGAAGAACAACGAAAAGAATGCTACGTCTTCACTTCATCTTTGCCTCCCATCACTACAGTCAATTTTCTTCGGACGTAATCACCAAACCAATTGCTTCGCGTCAGCAATAAATTTTCGAGGGGTCAACTTCTTCACTTCATTCTTCTCGTCTACAAGTCTTCAAAGAATGTAGCTCATTCATCTCAACGGTCCAGATATTCTTCAGTGAAGTTCCTCGAACTGTACACCGGAGACAGCATTCTCTTCGGTACTGCATGGACTATTTCTCTCTGTGTGCACTAGCAAACAAGTCAGTCCATACCTGTTTCTGTCAACAATCTCCAAAACACAAGAGGGCAAGTATTGCACCAACAGGATGCTCTTTATAAGATAGATCATCTTGCAATTCGAGCAATTCATGATCCACTGCTCGGTGCGGATCCTTGAAGCAACGGAAAAGTTACGACACATGAAAGACATCGTGGAGATGAGAGAACTGCGGCGGCAATTCCAATTTATATGCCACATGTCCACGTCTAGTGAGAATGCGAAAGGGACCAATGTAGCGAGGAGCTAACTTGCCCTTGATTCCAAAGTGGTGAGTGCCCTTCATAGGAGTGACATGCAGATAAGCTTGCTTACTAGGTTGATAGATCGATCCCCAGTGTTTACGATCATAATTGCTCTTCTGGCGAGACTGGGCCGCCTTGAGATTTTGCCAAACGATACGGACTTGCTCTTCAGCGTGTTGGATAATATCTGGACCAATGAGCGACCGTTCCCCGGTTTTTTGACCAATTCAGAGGGGTTCGACACTTACGTCCATATAATACCTCGAAGGGGGCCATCTTCAAACTAGCCTGATAGCTGTTGTTGTACGAGAATTCGGCATACGGAAGAGATTCCTCCCACTTCTTGCCAAATGAGATGACACAAGCACGCAGCATATCTTCAAGCACTTGATTCACTCGTTCAACTTGGCCTTGGGACTGGAGGTGATAAGCAGAGCTCCAGGTTATATGAGTTCCCATAGCTTCTTGGAAACTTGCCCAGAACTTTGAGGTGAAAAGGCTGCCACGATCTGAACTGATCTCCTTCAGAATACCGTGGAGTGATACAATTCTGGAGATATATAAATCTGCTAACTGACTAGCAGTGATCGTCTCCTTGACTGGCAGAAAATGTGCAACTTTGGAGAGTTGGTCGATGACGACAAGAATAGCATCATGTCCCTTTTGGGACCTGGGAAGGCCAGTAATGAGGTCCATCTGAACCTTATCCCATTTCCATTCAGGAATAGGAAGCAGTTGTAGGATTCCAGCAGGCTTCTGATGTTCTGCCTTAACGCGACGGCAAACGTCACATTCGGCAACATAGCGAGCATTGTCCTGCTTCATTTTAGACCACTAGTACCTTTGACGGAGGTCACGATACATCTTGGTGCTACCCAAATGAATAGACAGTGGTGTATCATGTGCCTCCTTCATAACCTTGTCTGTCATAAGCTCGAACCGAGGTACCACAATGCGATCTCTGAAATACAATGTTCCATCTTCAGCAAGTGAGAAATCTCTGGACTTTTCAAGGTCAAGATCCCTTTTCATCGATCAACCTCAACATCTTTTGCTTGCGCAGACTTAACAGCTTTCTCAAGATCTGGCTGTAAAACAAGGTTATTAAGAGAACCCTGTGGAACGATATGAAGGTTCAACTTGCGAAGTTCTTCATAAAGATGGGGTTGAGCTCACTGAACCATGAGGTTGTTACAATAGGACTTGCGGCTCAAGGCATCGGCCATCACATTAGCTTTGCCAGGGGTATAAAAAATACCGCAGTCATAGTCTGTAATTGGTTCCAACCAACGTTGTTGGCGGAGATTGAGATCTGGCTGAGTAAACAAATACTTCAGACTTTGATGATCAGTGTATATCTCACATCGATTACCAAGGAGGTAATGTCACCATAACTTCAGTGCATAAATAACTGCAGCAAGTTCAAGATCATGCACTGGGTAGTTTTCTTCATGAGGACGCAACTGTCACGAGGAATAAGCAATCACTCTACGCTCTTGCATCAGAACACAGCCTAATCCTTGACGAGAGGCTCGCAATAAATCACAAAGTCCTTGCGAGAATCCGGAGGAGCAAGCACTGGTGCAGAGGTCAGCTTGTCCTTGAGAGTCTGGAAACTTTCCTGACATTTGTCTGTCCACTCAAACTTAACGCCTTTGTGAAGCAAATTAGTTAGAAGCTTGGCAATCTTAGAGAAGTTCCCGACAAATCGATGGCAATAACTTGATAGTCCGAGAAAACTTCTGACTTGCTTAACATTCTTCGGGGGAGTCTAGTCAAGAATAGCCTGAACTCGTTCTGGGTTGACAGCAATGCCATCCTTGGAAATCACATGGCCAAGGTAGGTCACTTCAGATAACCAGAATTCGCACTTGGAATACTTGGCATATAGCTGATGTTCTCGAAGCTTTTCCAGAACAAGACGAAGATGTTCAGCATGTTCTTCCTTATTCTTGGAATATACCAGGATATCATCCAGATAAACCACGATGAATTTGTTGAGGTAATCCATGAAGATATAATTCATTGGGTGGAGAACGTTGCTGGAGCATTAGTTAAGCCGAAAGACATGACAGTGTACTCATATGAACCATAGCGAGTAACAAAGGCAGTCTTGGGAATATCCTCTTCGCAGACGCGGATCTGATGATAACCCAACCTCAAGTCGAGTTTAGAGAATACTGAAGATCCAGCAAGTTGATAATACAGATTGTTGATCCGGGGAAGCGGATATTTGTTCTGAATGGTGGCTTGGTTAATAGCTCGGTAATCTTGGACCAACTGGTTCATACCATCTTTCTTCTTGACAAAGAGAGAAGGTGCTCCCCAGGCAGAGGAACTTGGACGAATGAAACCCTTGCGAAGTGATTTGTCGATTTCCTCCTTAAGCTCAAGGAGTTCATGCGGTGGCATCTTGTAGGGACGCTTCTCAATAGGTGCCTGGTTTTAAGTCGATAACAAACTCAACAACTCTAATAGGGGGTACTCCTGGAAGTTCTTCCGGAAAGACATCTTGGAAGTCGCGAACGCCTGGAACATTTTCTATCCCCTCAAGAGGAGAAGCGTTCAACGCATTCAGGGCATAAATCTGAGCCTCGGCATTTTGAACGAGATGAGCATGGTAATTTACTAGCTCATCCAAGGGGTGTAGAAGTTGGACGGCTTTAGTGGCACAATTGATTAAGGCGGTGTGAGCCTTCAACCAATCCATTCCCAGAATGAGGTCAACCTTGGAAGACTTCAAAATAATGGGAAAAGCATGGAATTCCAACCCTTCAATTTCAATGGTAACATCGGGGCTGAACATAAAGGCTTGACATTGGCCCGTGGGAGTGTTTACCACTAACGGTTGGTGCAGTTTTTCATATTTAATGTCATGCATGAATGCAAAATCTTCTGATATGAAAGAATGCGATGCTCCTGAATCAAATAAAACAGAAGCTGGTACTAAGTTAACGAGAAGAGTACCCATCACAGTCTCTGGTTGGTCTTGAGCTTCAGTCATATTAACATGATAAGCCTGACCACGACCATAAGAAGGTCTGGCATTGAAGTTGCGAGGTTGATTGTTGCCACGGCCATTACCATGGCCAGCAGATGGAAGTACAAGTTGATTCTGATCCTGAGAGCAGTCCCTAGCACGGTGACCTGGACGGCCACACTTGAAGCAAAGTCCATTATCGGGACGGGGAGCAGGAGCTTGCAGCATTGGAGCTTGAGGTCTCAGCTGCCTCAGAGGTGGAGGAGGCAGACGAGGTGCAGCATACGATGGCCTTGGAGCAGGTATAGTTGGACGATACACGCTATGAGGAATCCATATGCGGCGCTTCTGTGAGGACGAGCCCGAAGATGAGCCCGCTTCACGGGTGCGCTTGAGTGCGTCCTTATGATCCTTCAAACCAGTCTCAACCTGTATAGCCTTGTTCACCAAGGTGGCGAAGTCGGCGAAGTCTTGAACTAGGAGTGCGAGCTTGATATCTGGGTTGAGCCCTTCATGGAACTTTTCCTGTCTGCGGGCATCAGTAGCAATATCCTCTTCAGCATAGCGAGATAGTTCAAGAAACTCTCGCTGATAGACCTCCACGGACTTGCTGCCTTGGGTAAGGTTGCGGAACTCACGCTTCCACCCAAGTGATGATGGTTCCAGCAGCTAGGGTATGCATGTGACTGTCCCACCATTGAGCCGCGGGGCCCTTCAGAAAGTAGGATGCGAAAGTGACATAGCTGGCAGGGGCCACATTAGCAGACTCCATCTCAAATGTGATGTCACGAAGCCAGTCGTCAGCGTCAAGCGGCTGAACTGAGTTGCGGAAGATAGTTGGATTGAGGCGCACAAACTCTTGCAAGGTTATTGGTGCTGGCTGCTGGTTGGCATTTGGACGGGGAAACTGATCCATAATCCCTTGTATGAATTGGCAGTTCAGTTCAAACTGCTGCATCATCCCAGCCATATAGTCGGGCGGTGGTGGATTGTTGGCACCACGGCCACGACCTGCGGGTCTAACCATCCTGCTAAAGTCAATAGGGGGTAGTTTAGCAACGGGTATTGCAGGTGTATGGAATCATTCATGAAGTAACACGCACAACAAAAGGAAGTGGAATAGATACAACATCATAGTCAAACATGACATACAGATCCATACATAGATTCGGTTACAAGCCAGCGGTACAAGTTTGGAAAGGAAAAGCTAGACACCTAGGCGGCACGCAGGAACGTGGTGGAGGGATACAACAATGGGACATAGTGATAGCTACATCAACGTCGGAGAAAACCACTGAAGCCAGGCAGCTGCAAGTGACGACGCAGGGTACCCTCGATGTAAGGATCATGCGCTCCGTGAACACTCTGGTGCAGAACCTGATCCCGAACTGGAAGAAGAGGACCACGTGAAGGAGTACAACCTCCAACTGCAGGCCACTCAAGACCTGGTGGCATCTCCGTCCTGCGCGGGTAAAGGATATACTCTGAATGAATCCCTGCACTGACTACTGGCAGCAACTATGTTAGAGCGTCGTAAAGATGAGCACGAGTGGCGTACAACTCGATAGCAAGAGCTCGGGCAGTGTGATCCAGAGCCTTAGTGTACTGAACCAAAACCTGTGGGTCATAACGACGTCGCACGTAAGGGGTACAGATAGGAGTTTAGTATCCACTCTCATCCCCAGCGGGGGCATATGGGATATATCTGAAAGCAGTCTCCTCCAAGCAATTGTGCTCTCCATGGAGACGAGCAATAGCAGTATAGGCAGCATCATGGACGGCCATGTCGACGGTCACTCCAACACCATGAAAGGTGTGCAACTCAGTGATAGAGTTGTTCTGCCGATCGAAGATACGAACCACAGCGTGGTACTGCTCCTGGTTGAACTCGCGGTAGTCCTCGTAAACAGTGTACTCAGGGTACCAGCGATATCCCAGCCTGGTCAAGAGATCGACCAAGATAGCAGGAAACCTAGTCGCATCAACAGCCATAGTGTCGCGTATGAGCTGTCTTGCGGGACGCATCTGAAACAAGGAGTGCAAGATGTCAAATGACAGTGTGAGAAGCATAAGATAGCATTGGAAAGAAATGTTGCAGATAATCCATCTCTCCTGGTGAATGTGATCACGAGATCCTAATGTTAGAGTTAGCAAAATCATTTAACCCGAAAGGAAGAGAAATCAGAATCCCAAAGTAAGGAAGAGGAATAAAAGATCCTAATACCACCCATTGGCGACGTGGGCCCGTAAGCCACACAGCCATGTTAGTAAAATAGTTTTTCAACTACTAGACTCAACTTCGGCCAAGGAGTTGGAAAGGAGGGGTTCCTACAGGCAGTCGGCTCTGATACCAACTTGTGACGCCCCGACTTAATCGTGCACTAATCATACATGCAAATGCACACGATCAAGCCTAAGGACTCACTGGAAGATATCACAACACAACTCTAAACACAAATAAAAGTCATACAAGCTTTATATTACAAGCCAGGGGCCTCGAGGGCTCGAATACATAAGCTCGCGAACAAGCGTTAGCGGAAGCAACAACCGTATCTGAGTACGGACACAAAGTTAAACAAATCTGCCATAAGAAGGCTGAGCAAAACAACGACACTAGAATGAAAAGGCGCAGGCCTCCTGCCTGGGAGCCTCCGAATCTACTCCTGGTCGTCGGTCTCCACGTAGTAGTAAGCTCCACCGGTGGGGTAGTAGTAGTAGTTGTCAGCGGGGGCAGCAGGCTCCGGGGCGCTGTCATCTGGTCGCAACAATCGGGTATGGGGAAAAAGGGAAGCAAAGCAACCGTGAGTACTCATCCAAAGTACTCGCAAGACTTACATCAGAACTATTCTACTTATGCATCGGTATCAAAGAGGGGGCTGTATCTGTGGACTGAACTGCAGAAATGCCAGAATAGAGAGAGTGCCTAGCCTATCGAAGACTAACAAATTGCAGCATCTTACAGCATTAGAAGAGTGTAGATTAGTACATAATTATAGTAGTAGCAACAAGTATAATAGTAACCATGCCCAGAGATCCTTTCTCGACTTCCTGCGAGAAAGCGATCCCGGAGCTATAATATCCAATTAGCATCACAAGTATCCACTTCTAGTTGTATTAGATCGGGATACTTTCTGAGCGTCCTGTTACCGTGGACATGGCTATTCGAATAGATATACTTCCCTGCAGGGGTGCACCAACTTACCCAACACGCTCGATTAACTCTGGCCGGACACACTTACTCGGACCATGCCCGGCCTCGGCCGATCGACATGTCGTAGCCCTACCTAGGCTCAACAGAGAGGCCAGCACGCCGGTCTACACCCTAAGCGCTCAGGGGTCTTGGGCGCATCGCCCTTTGCACTCCTGCGCGTTGCGAACGCGGCCGGTGAGCAGACCTAGCCCCCTTAATACAAGCGCAGGCTTTCCCAGTCCAACCCGGCGCGCGCCGCTCAACTGCTGACATCTGGAGAGCTTCGGCTGTTACATACGATGGCGAGTGCCCATACTATTCCCGCATGGTGGTTAGTGCGAAAAGGCCAAAGGCCTACTCAGGTCACATATCCTAACCCATTAATGTGTTGGGAGCTCGTGGAAACGAGCAGCGATCCACGATCTGTGGTCCCGTTGCCCCGTCTAGTGGACTTACGGCAAGGGCTAGGAATGCCCGGCCGTGCCATGTAATTATCTCACGGGTACCCTCACGGTCAACCCGACTCCACATCTCTCGCGGGTACCCCTCGGGGTCAACCCGACTTCCACAAGTTTCTGAAGTAAAGGCAAAGTATCTGTGTGTTTACAACATCAAGGAGGAATCCGAGGAATCACCCTCGTTGGATTCCCACTCGATGTGTCCGTCAAGGTGAACTTGAAGGAATCACCCTCGATGGGATCACACTTGTAGGGTTGCACGACAGAGGCATCATCGGAGGTGGTGAAAGAGGAATCACCCTCGTTAACCCACAACCGACTAGCTAAACTACAGAGATATCATCAGAAGTGATGTAAGAGGTATCACCCTCGGCACTCGATATTAACACTGCAGAGTCGTACAACTTAGGGAGTGTGCGGTGATGTGCTGGTCTCAGCCCATCGATCAACTGATCGGGGCATCGGTAATAAAGTAGGGCAACAGGGACATGGATGAGGGGCCACAGATGGTTCACTAACCAACCATTTAGGATATCAGGAATGGTATCAACAGTAGTTACAAAAACAGGCTATGCATCAGAATAGGTATTTTCGGAACTACAACTGTAGCAATTCTAATGCAAGCATAAGAGAGAAAGAATGGGTGATATAGGCATGTTCAAGGGGGGTTGCTTGCCTGGAAGCTCTGCGGCAAAAGAGGGGTCATCGGGGATGTAGCAGTCCTCAGGGGCAGCGTTGGCCTCGGGTTCTACCGGAGAGAAGAGGGGGAAGAAACAAATAAATACAAGCAACAAATGCAACACAATGCATGGCATGGCAATATGCAGTGCTGGTGGTGACCTATCGCAGTACTACACGTTAGAGACGGAGCGGGAAAATATCTGTGGATATTTTCCTGGTCTTAGGCAGTTTTCGGACAGTTGATCCGGAGGGGAAGGTTCCATGTTTGCGGTGTTGTGGGCCTGTGACAGCTATATGGAGGGCATAATTGGATTCGTCTCGTTTTTCTGATCAACTTTCATGTAGGAATTTTTTCGATCCGAGCTACGGTTTATTTTCTATGAATTTTCAAAGTTTTAAACATTTTCTGAAAATCCTAAAATTAATTTAAATTTGAAAATAACAGAAAAAGGTTGTAAAGCGTCAGCATGATGTCAGGGTGACGTCAGCAGTCAACCCAGCCGGTCCAGGTCAAACCTGACGGCTGGGACCCACATGTCAGTGACTCAGTGGCTAAACAGAGATTAAAATTAGCTAAAAAGATTAACTAGCAGGTGGGCCCCATCTGTCAGTGTCTAATTAAATTAACAGATTAGTTTAAATTCAAATTAGTTTAATTAAACGCAAGGGGCCCGAATGTCAGTGACTGTGGTTACCCAGTCAGCACATTGACTGGTCAACCCAGTCAACTGGGGCACCTGGGCCCACTGGTCTGTGACCCAGGGAGGCCCACGTGGCGGCGAGCTCAGCGGTTGCCGGCGTTTAGCCGCCAGCGACGCTAAAACATGGCGGAGGGCCACTGCCCTCGTCAAAATGCCGCTACGGGCGGCCATTTGAAGCGTTGCTTGGCGCGTTGGAACGAGTGGAGCAAGCCGCTTCGTTTGGTGGCGGTGGCGTCGCCGGAGTCGGCCGGAATCGACCGGAACAACCACGACGAGCGGCGGAGGCATTCCGGCGAGCTCGCGCTCATCGCTGCGGGGCACGGCAAGGCGAAAGTAAGGCGGCGCTGGGGTCATACGAGCTCTAGGAGCTCGGCTGCGAGCTCGACTGCGCGTGACAGCGGCTAAGGCTACGACGGCGAGCTCAACGGCGGCGAGGAGTTTGGCCATGTCGAATACGGCGGCTACTGGCACAGAAATAAGGGGAAGAAGGAGGGGATCCATGCGGGTGCTCACCGTGGAGCTCAAGAAAGGATCGGCGAGTAACGGGAGCAGTAGTGGTGGCCGGAATCGCCGGAGTTCGTCGGCAACCGAAACGAGGAAGACGACGGCGATCTCGAGATGTAGGGGTCCCGAGCTCAAGGCGGTGGCCATCGTTGATGTAGCGGAACACGGCAGAGCGGCTGGACGGCTCGAAATGGCGAGGGGAGGCCGGTGGCCGCGGTGGTGAGGCAGGGCGGCGACGGCGGCATACTGGTGAGCTCGGAGAGTGGGCAAGAGAGGCGAGCGAGGAGGGGGGAATGGATAGGGATGCCAGGGAGGTAGAGGGCAACGACCATATCCCCTCGACGGCTCCTGTAGCGCCGCGGTGTCGCCGCCTCGCCGGTGCGCGTGCGGCCAGGAGCGCACCGACATACGGGGAGAGAGAAGCGGGAGGAGGGAGAAAGAGGGAGGTGGGCTGGGCCGGTGCCACTGTGCACTTAGGCCCCGCTCACAGTAGCTGTTTTGGCCTTTTTCATTTTTTGTTTCTGTTTTGTTTTTTTATAGAAAGGTTTGCAATTAAAATGAGCTGCCAAATGCTTTATGTAAAATGTGGGAATTAGCCACATAAATACAATGCAATATTCTGCAGTGCCACAAAAAGTTTGGGAAAAGTTTGAATCCATTAAATGAAATGGCATTTAAAATGTTGTTTTGCACTGTATTAATTGCCATAATCCACATTTAGCTTGATGGTGATGTTGTTTTCCTGAACAACTATTTGTTTTGGAATTTTTGCTAAATGATGAGCTATTTTTCAGCAATTTTGGTGCAACTTAAAATTTCACTTATGATTTGAATTGAATTCAGTGGAGGAATTTGAAATGAGATATTAATCCAATATGATCAAGCATTGCAAATCACAGTGACTTAGCATAATCATTATGGATCATTGTTGTTCATTACAGAGGGGTGATACATAATGCTATTCAATACCCCTCTGATCTTGAACATGAATATGATTTGTGAGTAGTTACTTTTGTTCTTGAGGACATGGGAGAAGTCTTGTCATAAGTAATCATGTGAATCTGGTATTCGTTCGATATTTTGATGATATGTATGTTGTTGCTTCCTTTAGTGTTGTCGTGTGAACGTCGACCACATGACACTTCACCATCTTTGGGCCTAAGGGAAGGCATTGTGGAGTAGTAATTAGATGATGGGTTGCTAAAGTGATAGAAGCTTAAACCCTAGTTTATGCGCTATTCCGTAAGGGGCTGATTTGGATCCATATGTTTCATGCTATGGTTATAGTTATCTTAATTCTTCTTTCGTAGTTGCGGATGCTTGCGAGAGGGGGTAATCATAAGTGGGAGGCTTGTTCAAGTAAGAACAGCACCCAAGCACCGGTCCACCCACATATCAAATTATCAAAGTAGCGAACGCTAATCAAACAAACATGATGAAAGTGACTAGATGAAATTCCCATGTGTCCTCGAGAACGCTTTGCTTATTATAAGAGATCATTCCGACTTATCCTTTGCTATAAAAAGGATTGGGCCACGTTGCTGCACTTATTGTTACCGTTACTACTTGTTACTTGTTACGAAATATCTTGCTATCAAAACTATCTATTACCGCTACTTTCAGTACTTGCAGAGAATACCTTGCTGAAAACCTCTTGTCATTTCCTTTTGCTCCTCGTTGGGTTCGATAATCTTACTTATCGAAAGGACAATGATTAATCCCCTATACTTGTGGGTCATCAAGACTCTTTTCTGGCGCCGTTGCTGGGGAGTGAAGCGCCTTTGGTGAGTGGAATTTGGTAAGGAAACATTATATTACGTGCTGAAAGTTATTGTCACTTGTCACTATGGAAAGTAATCCTTTGAGGGGCTTGTTCGGGGTATCTTCACCTCGACCGGAAGCAATAAGAGTTGCTCCTCAACCTATTGAACATACTGAAAATATTTATTATGAAATTCCTTCGGGTATGATAGAGAAACCGCTAGCTAATCCTTATGCAGGAGATGGAATGGTACATCCCGATATGCACTTGATCTATGTGGATGAAATTTGTGGATTGTTTAAGCTTGCAGGTTTATCCGGAGATGGAGTTAAGAAGAAATTATTCCCTTTATCTTTGGAGGGAAAGGCATTTATGTGGTATAGGCTATGTGATGATACTGAAACATGGGACTGGAACCAGTTGAAGCTGGAATTCCATCAGAAATTTTATCCTATGCATTTGGTTCATCGTGATCGGATTTATGTATATATTATTTTTGGCATCGTGAAGGAGAAACTATCGCTCAAGCTTGGGAGAGGCTTAAGTATATGTTGCACACATGCCCCAATCATGTGCTCTCAAGAGAAATAATTCTTCAAAACTTTTATGCTCGGCTTTCTTATAATGATCAATCCATTCTTGATACTTCTTCTGCTGGTTCCTTTATGAAGAGAACTATTGAATCCAGATGGGATTTTCTAGAAAGAATTAAATGTAACTCTGAAGACTGGGAAATCGACAAAGGTAATGAGTCAGGTATAAATCTTGAGTTTGATTGTGTTAAATCTTTTATGGAAACTGATGTCTTTCGTATGTTTAGCACTAAATATGGACTTGACTCTGAGATAGTAGCTACCTTTTGTGAATCTTTTGCTGCTCATGTTGATCTCCCTAAGGAGAAATGGTTTAAATATCACCCACCTATTGAATTGAATGAAGAACCTGTTAGTGTTAAAGAAGAAACAATTGTTTACCATGTCGTTAATCCAGTTGTGCCTACTGCTTATATTGAGAAACCTCCTTTCCCTATTAGGATTAAGGAACATGTTAGAGCTTCAACTGTGGTTAATAAGAGTAATATTAGAGCACCTAGACCCTCTGAACAAATTAAAGTTGAACCTAGTGTTGCAATGGTTAAAGATCTTTTGGTTGATAATATTGATGGTCATGTCATATATTTCTGAGATGAAGCGACTAGAATTGCTAAGCCAGACCCTAAAGATAAAAACAAACCTGTAGTTGGCATGCCTTTTATTTCTGTTAAAATTGGAGATCATTGCTATCATGGTTTATGTGATATTGGTGCTAGTGTGAGTGCTATTCCGTTACTCTTTATCAAGAAGTCATGAATGATATTGCACCTGTTGAGATTGAAGATATTGATGTTACTATTAAGCTTGCAAATAGAGATACTATTTCACCACTTGGGATTGTTAGAGATGTTGAAGTCTTGTGTGGTAAGATCAAATACCCTACTGATTTTCTTGTTCTTGGATCACCACAAGATGATTTTTGTCCCATTATATTTGGTAGACCCTTCTTGAATACTGTTAATGGTAAGATTGATTGCACTAAAGAAATTGTTAGTGTTAATTTTGGTGAGATGTCTCATGAGTTTAATTTCTCTAAGTTTCGAAGACAACCTCATGATAAAGAATCACCCAATAAAGATGAAATTATTGGTCTTGCTTCTGTTGCTGTGCCTCCTACTGATCCATTAGAACAATATTTGCTTGTGCATGAGAATGACATGCATATGAATGAAAGAAATGAAATAGATGAATTATTCTTTAAACAAGCACCTATCCTGAAACATAATTTGCCTGTTGAAACCTTAGGAGGTCCACCTCCACCCAAGGGTGATCCTTATTTGATTTAAAGCAATTACCTGATACTCTTAAATATGCTTATCTTGATGAAAAGAAGATATATCCTGTTATTATTAGTGCTAACCTTTCAGAGCATGAAGAAAAGAGATTACTTAAAAATCTGAAGAAACACCGTGCCGCTATTGGATATACTCTAGATGATCTTAAGGGCATCAGTCCCACTTTATATCAGCATAAAATTCATATGGAGCCAGATGCTAAACCCGTTGTTGACCATCAAAGAAGGCTGAATCCGAGAATGAAGGATGTGGTAAGAACTGAAATATTAAAGCTTCTGGAAGCAGGCATAATTTATCCCATAGCTGATAGTAGATGGGTAAGTCATGTTCATTGTGTTCCTAAGAAAGGAGGTATTACCGTTGTTCCCAATGATAAAAATGAACTTATCCCCCAAAGAATTGTAACTGGTTATAGGATGGTAATTGATTTCAGGAAATTAAATAAAGCTAGTAGAAAAGAACATTACCCCTTGCCTTTTATTGATCAAATGTTAGAAAGATTGTCTAAGCATACACACTTTTGTTTCCTAGATGGTTATTCTGGTTTCTCTCAAATACCTGTGTCACCTGAAGATCAAGAGAAAACCACCTTTATGTCCTTTTGGAACTTATGCTTATAGTCGTATGCCTTTTGGTTTATGTAATGCACCTGCTACCTTTCAAAGATGTATGACTACTATATTCTTTGACTTTTGTGAAAAGATTATTGAGGTTTTCATGGATGATTTCTCTGTATATGGAACTTATTTTGATGATTGCTTGAGCAACCTTGATCGAGTTTTGCAGAGATGTGAAGAAACTAATCTTGTCTTGAATTGGGAGAAGTGCCACTTTATGGTGAATGAAGGTATAGTCCTTGGACATAAAATTTCTGAA
This sequence comes from Elymus sibiricus, assembly GCA_039707655.1. NCBI lineage: Eukaryota > Viridiplantae > Streptophyta > Magnoliopsida > Poales > Poaceae > Elymus > Elymus sibiricus. The sequence continues at coordinate 113,965,838 of CM077670.1, forward strand.
AGAGGTATTGAAGTTGATAAAGCTAAAGTTGATGCTATTGAGAAAATTCCATGTCCTAAAGATATCAAAGGTATAAGAAGTTTCCTTGGTCATGCTGGTTTCTATAGAAGGTTTATAAAAGACTTCTCTAAAATTTCTAGACCTCTTACCAATCTCTTGCAAAAGATGTTCCATTCGTTTTTGATGATGATTGTGTAGAAGCCTTTGAAATACTTAAGAAAGCCTTAATTTCTGCACCTATCGTTCAACCACCAGATTGGAACCTACCCTCTGAAATTATGTGTGATGCTAGTGATTATGTTGTTGGTGCTGTTCTAGGACAAAGAGTTGATAAGAAATTAAATGTTATCCATTATGCTAGTAAAACTCTAGACAGTGCTCAAAGAAATTATGCTACTACTGAGAATGAATTTTTAGCGGTTGTGTTTGCATGTGATAAATTTAGATCCTATATTGTTGATTACAAAGTTACTATTCACACTGATCATGCTGCTAGTAAATATCTTATGGAAAATAAAGATGCAAAACCTAGACTTTTTAGGTGGGTTCTTTTGCTACAAGAATTTGATTTGCATATTATTGATAGAAAGGGAGCTGAGAATCCCGTACCTGATAATTTGTCTAGAATGGAAAATGTTCTTGATGACCCACTTCCTATTAATGATGATTTCCCTGATGAACAATTAGCTGTGATAAATGCTTCTCGTAATACTCCTTGGTATGCAGACTATGCTAATTACATTGTTGCTAAATACATACCACCTAGCTTTACATACCAACAAAAGAAAAAGTTTTTCTTTGATTTAAGACATTACTTTTGGGATGACCCACATCTATATAAAGAAGGGGTAGATGGTATTATTACACGTTGTGTACCTGAGCATGAACAGGAACATATCCTACGTAAGTGCCACTCCGAGGCATATGGAGGACACCATGCGGGAGACCGAACTGCACACAAGGTATTACTATCTGGTTTTTATTGGCCTACTCTTTTCAAGGATGCACATAAGTTTGTCCTTTCTTGTGATGAATGTCAAAGAATTGGTAATGTTGGTAGACATCAGGAAATGCCTATGGATTATTCACTTGTTATTGAACCATTTGATATTTGGGGTTTCAATTATATGGGACCTTTTCCTAAATCCAACGGGTATACTCATATCTTAGTTGTTGTTGATTACGTTACTAAGTGGGTAGAAGCTATTCCAACTAGTAGTGATGATCATAACACTTCTATTAAAATGCTTAAAGAAGTTATTTTCCTAAGGTTTGGAGTCCCTAGATATTTAATGACTGATGGTGGTTCAGATTTTATTCATGGTGCTTTCCGTAAGTTGCTTGCTAAATATGATTTTAACCATAGAATTGCATCCACTTATCATCCTCAGTCTAATGGTCAAGTTGAATTAACTAATAGAGAGATAAAATTGATTTTGCAAAAGACCGTTCATATATCCAGAAAGAAGTGGTCTAAGAAACTTGATGATGCATTATGGGCTTACAGAACTGCATATAAAAATCCTATGGGTATCTCTCCGTATAAAATGGTTTATGGAAAAGCATGTCATTTACCTCTTGAACTAGAACATAAAGGTTATTGGGCAATTAAAGAACTTAACTATGATTTTAAACTTGCCGGTGAGAAGAGGTTATTTGATATTAGCTCTCTGGATGAATGGAGAACCCAAGCCTATGAAAATGCTATGTTGTTTAAAGAAAAAGTTAAAAGATGGCATGATAAAAGAATTCAAAAACGGGAATTCAAAGTAGGTGATCATGTTTTATTATACAATTCTCGTTTAAGATTTTTTGCAGGAAAACTTCTCTCTAAATGGGAAGGACCATATATCATCGAAGAAGTTTATCGCTCCGGAGCCATCAAAATTAATAACTCCGAAGGCAATAATCCGAGAGTGGTGAATGGACAAAGAATTAAGCATTACATTTCAGGTACTCCCATTAATGTTAAAACTAATATTATTGAAACAATTACACCGGAGGAACACATAAAAGAGTCCTTCCGGAACGCTCCAGAACCCTGAAAAGGGGTAGGTATGTGATACGGTAAGTAAACCGACTCCAAAAATTCCATAAAAATTATTTCTGTCAGTTTTGGAATATTAGAAAAATTACAAAAATTAGAAACAGCCGAGGGGACCCGCGTGTTGCCCACAAGGCAACAGGGCGCGACCCTCCTGGGCGCGCCCTGATGCCTTGTGGGGCCCACGTGTGCCTTCCCGACTCCGTTTTCTTCCCGTATGCTTGTTTTGCAAGATAAAAATTCTTTATATATACTCCCGTATGTTTTGACCACCGCATCGCAAGTTTCTCCTCTGTTCTTATTTCGGGCTATTTTTCTGACAGATCTAGGTCGCCATGACGGCTCCAAGCTCGTCCAAGGACAAGTTCTATGAGAAGGCCATCAACCCGTACCTACCGGAGGTGATGAAGCACCCTCAGGCCATTGAGATGTGTGAGGGGGTGCTCCACATCCGGGATGTTCAAGGGCCCAAGAAGACCGGGAGCGAGAAGGCTAGGCTGGAAGCGGTGGAACAGGAGATCTTCAAGTGCCAGGGCATGGTGGAGCACGGACTTTGTGCTAACCACTCCATGATCACGGAATTAATCTGTGAGCACAAGGTGGATGGCAAGAATATTGGGGACGTCATCTTCAAGCTCAATGATCGGATTGATTATCTTCAGGCCCAAATATATGACATACAAAACCAAATTTTTGAGATGAGGCAAAGTTCAAAGGTATGAGTTTAGCTGCAAATTTCAGGACTCCGGAAACACGTTCGTCCTTTTATGATGGAGAGCCTATGGCTTGGAAGACGGATGTCGGGGGGATGACCCCCGGGTAGGCAACGGAGCCCGGACCCCTTTTTAAAACATCGGAGCAGGCCAAGCCCCTCAATCCAGCTAGCCCGCTCGCCGGCTCCACAGCACGAGCCGGCTCGGCACGGCGACCCGGCCAGCCGGTTGGCCCATGCCGGCTGGCCACGAATGGACAATCCCTCGCGCCGAGGCAGGCGTGGCTACAACGCTCCCTCCTTTACGCCGGCCCAAGCGGGCGTGGCTATAGCGCATCCTGCGCCCCCGCCCGGGGCGGGCGGTGTCCGGGTGGCATAATCCTGTAGCTTGGCGGCGTCAGCCGCCCTGTGACGTAGGACAAGACATGCCACAGTGCCGTGCAGCCGACCGCACCCGTGCCCGGCGGCCCCGGCGCGGCCCGCTCCCGGCGGACCCGGCAACCCTGCGGCCCCCACCGCCGGCTCCCAGGCGATGACCCCAGGGCCCCACGCCCATGTATCTTTACCGATGTAACCCTGGGGGGTCGAGCTATAAGACCCCCCAGGTGGCCTCCATGCAGAAGGGTTCGACTCTCGACACACACACAGTCACGTAACCAGGAGAAGGAGAGGGCTAGCTCTTCTTCTTCCTCCCATCAAACAGCTCCAGGAGCGCATTGTAACCACTCTGTGAGATCCATCCAGTAGATCCGGCAGGACTAGGGGTTTTACCTCCCTCGGAGGGCCCTGAACCTGGGTACATCGCGAGTCCCTCTCCGCTTGTCCCCAACCTCGCTTCCGGAACCCACCGGCGTCCTCACGTAGCCCCACCATTTTTAGCGATCTCATGGCATCTGCCGTGAGAATACCACGACAGTTGGCGCCCACCGTGGGGATGCTCGCGACGCCGGCCGGAGTCAAGTTCCAGACGAGGCCCTTCACCAGCTCTGGCGAGAGCATCGTGCACGGTTTAATCCGCGCGCCCCGCGCGGCCGAATCGGCCGGCTGCGACATCGCGCCCGGCGTGGACACTGCCTGCCCCACGGCCGCTCCATCGTCCCTTTCGGTGCACTGCGCGTCTTCGTCGCGCTCGTCCCCGACGTGTTTCCCCGCGAGGTGCGCAGCCTCACCGACTCGCCTGTCCTCGTTGGCTGCGCCGTCTCCGGCGACATCGCAAACCTCTGCGCCCGCGGGGAGGTGCTGACCATCTGCGCTAGCTCCGGCTCCCCGCGCGGCAAGGAGAAGGCCGCCGCAGCTGTGGCCCTGCCACGCCGGGCCGACCCGCTCCGCGAGACGATCCGGAGCCTACAAGCCCCCATCACGCCCGACGCCGACACGGTGGCCTCAGCGGCTCAGCTCAACGAGGACCGTCAGCATCTGCTGGTTGAGGCCCCGGAGCTCGCGGCAACGCGGCGCCGGCTGGAGTCCGCCCAGCGAGAGTTCGACAGTGCCCACGGCTTCACGCCGGCCGCCGCTGAGCCCAGCCGGGTCGCGGACGTACGGATCCTTGAGGGCACGATCGGCCGTGTGCTAGGCGCAGGCCGGCCCGTGTACGACACCCCCGTCAAGAACATGCACGCGGCGCAGGTGGCCATGGCGGACCTCGAATTCCTGGAGGGTGAGGAGCTGCTGCAGCAGCAGCAGTAGCGCATCCGCGATCTCATCACCGCGGTGAACGAGCAGCAGAAGTACTTCGACCCGGCCCAGCCATCCGCCTCCACTTCAGGAAAAACCGGGAACCCGGAGAGGGCCCTCCGGGATGCACAGCAGACGTCCTCCCATGCCACTAGCGCGAGCCGCTCTGGCCGGCACTGGTCCGGTCGGAGCCGGCACAATCGTGCCGCAACCACTGGAGACGGCATTGCTGACAAGACGGCTGGCAACGGCCGGGATCAGCCGCCGGAGCCCCTCGTGCGGCCGGCCCGGCGGCTCGAGCCGGCCCCGGAAGCCCCTGCACCCCGCGGTCCCGTGGCTGACCGGCTCGGTCCTCGCGAGCCCTACGACGAAAACGACGCCCGTCACCGCCTCGACCGACTTGCGCGCTCCACGGCCCTGGAGGAGGAGAGCTCTGTCAGCCCGGCGTTCTTTGGCCACCGCATTCGCAAGGAGCCCTTCCCCAAAGGCTTCTCGCTGCCCCGCGACTCCCCCAAGTACAACGGCGTCACCAAGCCGGAGGGACTGGCTGACTGACTACACCACGGCTGTCGGCATAGCCGGCGGCAACCGGCGCGTGGCCGTGCGATACACCCCCCTCATGCTGCTCGGCAAGGCCCGGACGTGGCTTAACAGCCTGCGAGCCGGCAGCGTGAACTCCTGGCTGGATTTTGAAGACGCGTTCATCCGCAACTTCACTAGCAACTACAAGCGCCCCGGCAAGCCTCGCCGGCTCTCCATGTGCGTCCAGAAGCCAGGCGAGCCCCTTCACGACTTCCTCACGTGGTGGACGGAGCTGCGCAACTCCTGCGAGGGGGTCCACGAGGTCCAGGCCATCCAATACTTCATCGACGGGTGCCAAGACGGCACTCTGGTCAAGCACCGGCTGGTGTGTGACGAGCCGGACACCCTAGCAGAGCTCATGGCCGTGGCAGACAAGTACGCTACGGCCAATTCCGCGATGAATGTGAAGGTCACGATCGACGCAGACGGCAAGCTCCTCCCGGTCCAGCCGGCGCCCCCCAAGCCGGCTGGCGACAACAACCAGCGCCGGCAAGACAACAACAACAACAACGGCAAGCGCAGGAACGACCAGCAGGCGCCCCGCGACGACAACCGGCAGGTCGCCGCGGTGGAAGGGGAGCAGCCGGCGGAACGAGGCTCCAGCCAGCGCCCGCGCACTGGCAAGGCCGCCTGGCAGCCCAAGCTGTCCTTCGAGCAGATGCTCGACGCCCCTGCAAGAACCACAGCGGCGCGAAGCCGTCGATGCACACGCTCCGGCAGTGCAGCTTCCCTCGCCCCCGCCGCCACCCGGCACCCTCGCCGACAATGCTTTCCCGCGCTTGGACGCGTCCTACGTCGTCTTCACCAGCGAGGGCGACGACAAGCATGCCAAGCGCAAGCACCAGGCCGAGGTGAACGCCGTCGTCCCCCCGGTTCCCCAGTACATGCATTGGTCCGACCGGCCGGTCAGCTGGACCCGGGAGGACCACCCGGCCGTCATGCCCACGCCGGGTGGCTACGCCCTGGTACTCGACCCCACCTTCGTCTCCAAGAAGCGCACCTGCCGTTTTTCACGGGTGCTGATCGACGGCGGTAACAGCATCAACATCCTGTACCGCGACACCATGACCAAGCTCGGCATCGAGGCGCAACAACTGGAGCCGACCCGGACGGTGTTCCACGCCATCGTTTTGGGTCTCTCCTGCTCTCCGATCGGCCGGATCCGGCTTGACGTCCTGTTCAGCTCCAATAGCCATTTTTGCCGCGAGCTGATCTGGTTCGAGGTGGTTGACCTAGCCAGCCCCTACCACGCACTGCTGGGCCGGCCCGCGATGGCGAAATTCATGACGGTCTCTCACTATGCCCACCTGAAGTTGACGATGTCGGATCCCAAGGGCCTCATCACCATCGTCGGTGACTACAAGAAGTCCCACGAGTGCGCCAAAGCCGGCTCCCAGCTGGCCGAGTCACTGGTCATTGCCGAGGAGAGGCGCCAGCTCGACCGGATCGTGGCGCTGGCTGGCGCGCAGCCGGCCATGCCGACTCCGCCCAAGCCGGCTGCCAACGAGGCCTCCTTCCAACCGTCAAAAGACACGAAGAGGGTCCCGCTCGACCCGGCCGACCCCAGCTCCAGCAAGTACGTTGTCGTGGGCACCCGCCTCGACAGCAAATAGGAAGGCGAGCTCGTCGATTTCCTCCGTGAGAATCAGGACATCTTCACATGGTCTCCAAAAGACATCCCGGGTGTTCCGAGGGAATTCGCCGAGCACAAACTTCACGTCCGCAAGGACGCCAAGCCTGTCCGACAGCCGCTACGCCACTTCTCCGAGGAGAAGCGAAGAACCTTCGGTGAAGAGATCGCCCGACTGCTCGCAGCCGGCTTCATCATGGAGTTTTTCCACCCCGAGTGGCTGGCCAATCCAGTCCTCGTCCTGAAGAAGAATGGCACCTGGCGCATGTGCATCGACTACACCAGCCTGAACACGGCCTGCCCCAAAGACCCATTCGCTCTGCCCCGGATCGACCAAGTCATTGACTCCACAGCCGGCTGCGAGCTCCTGTCCTTTCTGGACGCCTACTCCGGCTACCACCAGATCAAGCTGGACCCGGCCGACGCCCTCAAGACGTCATTCATCACGCCCTTTGGGGCGTTTTGCTACATCACCATGTCGTTCGGCTTGAAGAATGCCGGCGCCACCTTCCAGCGCTGCATGCAGAAATGCCTGCTGCCCCAAATCGGCAGAAATGTGCACGTCTACGTCGACGACATCGTGGTAAAGACCAAGCAGCACCTCACGCTCCTGGCCGACCTCAAGGAGACCTTCACCAACTTGCGCCAGTGCCGGATCAAGCTCAACCCAGAGAAATGCATCTTCGGCGTGCCGGCTGGCCAACTCCTTGGTTTCCTCATCTCGGAGCGCGACATTGAGGCCAACCCAGAAAAGATCAAGGCGATTGAGCGCATGCGCAAACCGGCCCGGCTGCGCGACGTCCAGAAGTTCACCGGCTGCTTGGCCTCTCTCAGCCGGTTCGTCAGCCGGCTGGCGAAGAGAGCCCTGCCCCTGTATCAGCTGATGAAGAAGATGGCGGCGTTCGAGTGGAGCGACCAGGCGGACGAAGCTTTCCGCGACATCAAGCGCATGCTATCCACCGCACCCGTCCTGGCCGCGCCGGCTGAGAAGGAGCCACTCTTGCTGTACATCGCCGCCACCTCCCGGGCAGTCAGCACGGTGCTGGTAGTCGAGCGCCCTGAGGAGGGCAAGGTGCAGCCGGTCCAGCGTCCAGTGTACTTCCTGAGCGAGGTGCTCTCCGCCTCCAAGCAAAACTACCCCCACTACCAGAAGATGTGCTACGGCGTGTACTTTGCGGCCAAGAAGCTGAGGCAGTATTTCCAGGAGCATACCATTACCGTGGTGAGCACGGCCCCCATTAGCGAGATCATGGGCTGCCGGGATGCCTCTGGCCGGGTGGCCAAGTGGGCCATCGAGCTAGCCGGCCACATGATCCTCCACGAGCCCCGCACCACCATCAAGTCCCAGGCGCTGGCCGACTTCCTCGTCGACTGGACAGAGACCCAGTATCTGTCGCCGGCGCCCGAGTCGACTCACTGGCGCATGCACTTCGACGGCTCCAAGATGCACAACGGCTTGGGAGCCGGCATCGTGTTGTCTTCCCCCAAGAACGACCGACTGCCGTACGTGCTACAGATCCATTTCGCCGCCTCCAACAACGTTGCCGAGTACGAAGCTCTCGTGCACGGCCTCCGGCTGGCTAGGGAGATCGGCATCCGGCGCATCCTCTGCTACGGCGACTCGGACCTAGTGGTGCAGCAAGTTTCCGACGACTGGGACGCCAGAGACGCCAACATGGCCAGCTACCGTTTCTTGGTTCAGCAGATTTCCGGTGGGTTCGACGGTTGCGAGTTCCTCCACGTCCCCCACGCGGACAATGAAGCGGCTGACGCACTGGCTACAGTAGGCTCTACCCGGCAAGCCATCCCATCCGTCGTCTCCCTCGAGCACCTGCGGAGGCCGTCCATCAAGCCGTCTCCCGAGTCGGAATCCATCTTCGTCCCGGAGGACCCCGACGCACCCCCACCCAACCCTAGAGTTCCCGGCCCAAGCTCGGGGACTACCGGCTCCGGCTCGGGGGCTGCCGGCTCCGGCTCAGGGACTGCCGGCTCCGGCTCGGGGGCTGCCGTCCCGGATCCCATCCCGACGGCTGTCCTCTCAGTGGTGACGGCGCCGTCCTGGGCTCGGCCGATCCTTGCCTTCCTCGAAGACGGCGAGCTTCCCAGCGACGAGACCGAAGCCCGCCAAGTGCAGCGGCGGGCGTCCGCCTACAACATCATCAACCACGAGCTCGTCAAGCGCAGCACGACAGGCATGTTCCAGCGCTGCGTCAAGCAGGACAAAGGGATCGAGATCCTCCTCGACATCCACCAGGGCGAGTGCGGGCACCACTCCGCCTCGAGGTCCCTGCTGGCCAAGGCTTTCTGCCATGGTTTCTAGTGGCCCACGGCCTTGCAAGACGCCGAGCAGCTGGTCCTCAAATGCGAGGGTTGCCAACGCTTCAGCAAGCGCTGCCACCAGCCGGCCACAGCCCTCCAAACCATCCCAATCACGTGGCCCTTTGCCGTCTGGGGGCTCGACATGGTAGGGCCCTTCAAGACCGCCCGAGGTGGCATGACGTATTTGCTGGTCGCCGTCGACAAGTTCACCAAGTGGATCGAGGCAAGGCCGATCAAGAAGCTCGACGGCCCCATGGCCGTCCGGTTCATCAAGGATATCGCGGTTCGCTACGGCGTTCCCCACAGCATCATCATGGACAACGGCACCAACTTCGCCAAGGGCGCGCTGGCCCAATACTGCTCCGCATCCGGCATCCGACTCGACCTGGCCTCCGTCGCACATCCCCAGTCGAACGGCCAGGCCGAGCGGGCAAACGGCCTCATCCTAGTCGGCATCAAGCCACGACTCGTCGAGCCGCTCGTGCGCTCACCCGACAGCTAGCTCGATGAGCTGCCAGCCGTCCTCTGGAGTCTCCGGACGACACCCAACCACTCAACCGGGTTCACCCCGTTCTTCCTCGTCTACGGAGCCGAAGCAATTATCCCCACCGACGTCGAGTTTGACTCGCCCCGGATGACCATGTACACAGAAGCCGAGACAAAGGAGGCACGCAAAGACGGTGTCGACCTGCTCGAGGAGGCGCGCCTCCTGGCCTTCAGCCGGTCGGCCATCTACCAACAAGGCCTGCGGCACTACCACAGCAAGAAGATCAAGCCCCTCGCGTTCTGCAAGGGTGACCTCGTGCTCCGGCTCATCCAGGGGACAGCCGGCCAGCACAAGCTAGCCTCTCCCTGGGAGGGCCCCTTCATCATCAGCAAGGATCTCTGCGACCGGAACGTGTACTACCTCATCGACGCACAGAAGCCGAACAAGCGCAAGAGAGACGCACCCGGCGAGGAGTCCAGCCGGCCCTGGAACGCGGAGCTCCTCCGTCCGTATTACAGTTGAACGCATGCACGTATGTACCACTACCTTTTGGGTTTAATGAAAGCAGCAAGTACCCCCGCGCGACACTCGGGGGCTACCTTTTCCGTTTTTACCAAGCTTTGTGTCTATGCACTTCCCCGTTTTCAATTCTCCCACCGAGTCGGCACGTACGGCTCGGGGGCTCGGGGGCCAGCCGGCTAGACCGCGCCTCGCCATTTTCCTTAGTCCATTTTGAAGCGTACGAGCCGCCAAAGCCCTCTCTTCGCCCCAAGCCACAGACCGGCTCCCGGCTGTCCGGCCGGCAAGAGCCAAAGGCCGGAAGCGCCGGCACGCAAGAATGGCTAAGGAGGAGAGCCCGGCTCGGCCAATCCGGTCCAACCCGCCCTTTCTCACTAATTCGCCGCACGACCAGCTGGGCGCCAGCCGGCTTCGCCGCCTGCCGCCAGCCGGCCCAGTGGGTGTCTCGCTCGCGCTCAACGTCTGAAAAAGCCTAAGTATTGTACGTCCCCTCTCAAGGCCGAATCGCCGTCCTAGCCACAGTCCGCCACCCGGCTGTCTGGCTAGTGGGAAGGAAGTCCAAAGAAAAGACGAACAAGAAAAGGCACAAGGCCGAACAGCAAAAGCGAATTTGCATGCAAAATTTATAAACAACAAGGGCCCGCGGCCACAAGTCCATTACATGAAACTACACCCCCAGTGGGTGGACCTGCTACCTAACCGAGTTCGAGCATAGGAAGGATGAAGATAAAAAGAAAAAAGTCATAAGCGGCACCTGCGTTGGCTCCGGTCGGCGTCGGCTCGGCTGAGGTGGACGCGGCCGCCGAGTCAGGCCCAGGGCGCTCGGTCGTGGCGGCGTCGTCCGAGTCGGCCTTGTCGTCGGCGTAGACCCCCGTCTCGGCCGAGCTGCCGTCCGGGTCATTGAGCAGCAGGCCGAACTCGTCGGCAGGGAGCTCCTCGCCATCTTCCGTCCGCTCCAGGACGAACTCGTCGTACGGGGCGAACGAGGCTAGGTAGCTGGCCCGCCCGGCGATCCGCTGCGCCCGCGCCGCCAAGTCATCCTCCGCGCCAGCCCGCTGCGCCGCCAGACGGTCGAGGTCCATGCCCGGATACCAAGACACGATGAAGCGCAGTGCCGTCTCCGCGCCGGCCTGGGCCGCGGAGACCCTCCACGCGCCGAGTCGCTCCACTCCGGCTTCCAGCCACCGCGCCAGCCAGGTGACGCTGTTCGGCAACACCGCACCCGGCTAGAGGCTACTCACCATGCTCACCCCGGCCTCAAACAGGCGGCGCATTTGCCCCTCCACGGCTCCAAGACGGGTCTCACTGGCGAGGACGATCTCCGAGAGGGTCCAGGCGGCGTAATCATCGATCTCCGCCCCTGTCGCTCGCTGGTCCGCCCGGTAGGCGTGCATGGCCACATCAGCCGCCTCCTGCGTCTCTGGGAAGACTCCTGGCAAAGGAAGGAAACGAATCAGCCAAAAGAAAACAACTTGCCGGCTAGGCCAGCCGGACCAAAGAAAAGATAGCACTCACGGGTGAAGGCCTCATCGAGGTGCAGCGCCTCGCCCAGCATCCCGTTCTCCCGCAGGGTCGACGCACGGGTCTGGGCCTCGAGATCCTTCTCGAGCTGGGCACTCCTCCTGCCGGCGTTCGCCAGCTCCTCGGCCGCCTTGCCGCGCTCTTCCGCCAGCCAGCCCAGCTCCGCCTGGTGGGCATCCTCCGTCTTGGCCCTCTCGGCCACCAGCCGGTCCACCTCGGCCCGGAGTCGGTCGCGGTCGGCGGCCGCAAGATCGCGCTGCAGGCTGGCTTCGGCAAGCCGGCCTCGGACACCCGGCACCTCGGCCGCGGTGGCTGCACGACGAGATCCCTGGTCAGACGCCGGAAGCAAGGAAAAGAAGAAAAAGACAAGCTTCAAAGATTCGACCCGGCTGCTCCGCAGTCTGGCCCGAACCTCGGGGGCTACACCCAGTGGGTGCGCTGGCGCCCCCCCACTGAAGGCATGCAAGTCGTACCTCGGACCTGGCGCAGCTCGTCTTCCTTGGCGGCAAGCTGGGCCTTGACCTCGCGGAACCGCTCCAGATGCCGGTAGTACGCGCTGGCCCACAGGTCGTACAGATGCTGCGTGAAGACAAAAGTTAGAAGAATGCAAAAACGCACAAAAAGACCCGACTCGGCTGCTCCGCAGCCGACCTGGGCCTCGGGGGCTACACCCAGTGGGTGCGCTGTCGCGCCCCCACTGTTCAGCAGCCAAGGCAAGTAGAAAGTAAAAACTCACCGCAACCGCCTGCTCCAGCTTCCGCGCCCACTCCTGATCTTCCCGGACGAAGGCCTACAAGCGCTCGCCCCGCCCGCGAAGCTGCGAGCGCAGGGCATTCGCCACCTCGTCCTCCCGGGTGCACGGCCCGATCACAGCCTCGCCGGCATTCGCCCACGGCTGCTGCATCGCGGCACCCATCGCGGTCCCCGTGCCGGACCCGCTTCCACCCGGCCGCTCGGAGTTCGTAGCGGCTTGGGGCGGAATGACCACCAAGGCACCAGCGTCCCCGGTCGCGGCACCCGGGGCCGGCGTCGGCTGCGCTTGGCGGGACGGTGCGGAGTCTGCCTCGTGCCCCTATCCGCCGCCCTCGCCTCCTCCTGCCGGGTCAACCCCGGGGCGGCGTGTCCATGACGATGTTCTCGTCGACGTCCGACTCGCCGTCGGCCGGCTCCGTCCGGTGTCGAGCCAGTCACCATCTCCGGCCAGGCCGGGTCCGCGTTGGTCCTGGCCCGATGCGCAGAGGCCCTCTCCCACGCTCGGGCCGAGGCCTCCGACATCTCCTTTTCGGCCTCCGCCCGATCCCGCCAAGCAACGCGCTTCGCCGCTTCAAGATCCCGGCCGGACTGGCGGGCCTCGAGGTCCTCCTCCGCGGTCCGGTCCGGCTCGCGGTCGACGGTGCTGCTCCGGGTTGTCCTCCAGACGGCCTCGCCCGCCGCGGCCTCCGTCGCCACCACCGCCAGGTCAAGGGCGGACCTGTGCACAGCAAGTTTAGCACGATAGAGGCATGGGCAGGAAACAAGCAAGAAATCAGAAAACAACAAGAGACACTTACCCAATGACCTTCGGGGCATCCCGCCTCGGGCCTACGGACGGGGCGAGTCGGCGCTTCTTCTTGATGGCACCCCTCTCGCGCGCCGGCCTCGGCTCGACCGCCTCCTTCCCATGCAGCCGGCTACCGGACGCCGCCGCGCGGGCCGGCCCGGCTCCGGCCGTCTTCCGTGGCCGTCTTGGGGGATCGATGCTGGCATCCTCCCCCGCCGAGGGCGCTGCACAGCGGGCACCAGTCATGCCCTCCTCGTCATCATCCGGCCAATCGCGCAGGAGATCTGAAGGCGGAGACTTACCCGCGTGCCGCAACCCACCGGCCACGGCGTCGGCCAGGCACGCTTTGACCGCCCCCTCCTTCGTCTCGGCGCCGGCCTCCTCCACATCCGAGTCGGGCAAGTCGGCCAGCAGAATCTGGGGATTCAGCCCGTTGTGGTTCTGCTGGCTGGCGAATAGCTGCGGCCCTCCCGTCACGTCAGGGCACATGAATAATGTTGAAGCGGCAAAGAATAATGACCAGGGACTTACCGCCGGCGCCGGGTTCCCCCGGCGATAGGGCTCCTTCCCGAAGCTCCACCCCTCCTCCTTCAACCCGGCCTTGGAGATGAAGTTCACCCGCTGGGCGATCCCGGCCGGCCCCAGCTCCTTGGTCGACATCCGGTTCAGATCGTGTCGGCCGCTCATGTCACAGATCCGGTGCACTCGGCGCTGCAGCGGCAGCATGATGTCTACTTATTCTTGTAGACTCGTGTTGGGCCTCCAAGCACAGAGTTTTGTAGGACAGTAGCAATTTTCCCTCAAGTGGATGACCTAAGGTTTATCAATCCATAGGAGGCATAGGTTGAAGATGGTATCTCTCAAACAACCCTGCAACCAAATACAAGAAATCTCTTGTGTCCCCAACACACCCAATACAATGGTAAATTGTATAGGTGCACTAGTTCGGCAAAGAGATGGTAATAAAAGTGTAGTATGGATAGTAGATATAGGTTTTTGTAATCTGAAAATATAAAAACAGCAAGATAACGCAAAGTAAACGGGCATAAAAATGGTATTGCAATGCTTAGAAACAAGGCCTAGGGTTCATACTTTCACTAGTGTGATCTGGCAACATTGTTGACATAGTTGAATCATATGTAAATCCCTCACATGCGACAAAGAGTTCACTCCAAAGTCACAAATAGCGGAGAACAAACGAAGAAATTGTTGTAGGGTACGAAACCACCTCAAAGTTATCCTTCCCGATCAATCTTATGAGCCATCCCCATTAATTGTCACGAACAGCCCTAGAGTTCGTACTAGAATAACACCTTAAGATACACATCAATCAAAACCCTAATGTCACCTAGGCACTCCAATGTCACCACGAGTACCCACGGGTTTGATTATACGATATGCATCACACAATCTCAGATTCATCTACTCAAACCAATACAAAGAACTTCAAAGAGTGCCCCAAAGTTTCTACCGGAAAGTCGAGACGAAAACGTGTGCCAACCCTTATGCATAAATCCCCAAGGTCATGGAACCTGCAAGTTGATCACCAAAACATACATCAAGTGACTCAAGTGAATATCCCATTGTCACCACAGATATCCATATGCAAGACATACATCAAGTGTTCTCAAATCCTTAAAGACTCAATCCGATAAGAAAACTTCAAAGGGAAAACTCCATTCATCACAAGAAGATAGAGAGGGGAAAACTCCATATGATTCATCTATATCAACAAAGCTCGCGATACATCCAGATCGTGCCATCTCAAGAACACGAGAGAGAGAGAGATCAAACACATAGCTACTGGTACATGTTGGAAATATGCCCTAGAGGCAATAATAATTTAGTTATTATCATATTTCCTTGTTCGTGATAATCGTTTATTATCCATGCTATAATTGTATTGATTGGAAACTCAAATACATGTGTGGGTACATAGACAACACTGTGTCCCTAGTATGCCTCTAGTTAACTAGCTCGTTGATCAGAGATGGTTAAGGTTTCCTAGCCATAGACATGAGATGTCATTTGATAACGGGATCACATCATTAGGAGAATGATGTGATGGACAAGACCCAAACTACGAACATAGCATATGATCGTGTCAGTTTATTGCTATTGTTTTCTGCATGTCAAGTATCTGTTCCTATGACCATGAGATCATGCAACTCACTGACACCGGAGGAATACCTTGTGTGTATCAAACGTCACAACGTAACTGGGTGACTATAAAGGTGCTCTACAGGTATCTTCGTGGGTGTATGTTGGGTTGGCATGGATCAAGACTGGGATTTTTTACTCCGTGTGATGGAGAGGTATCTCAGGGCCCACTCGGTAATACAACATCACAATGAGCCTTGCAAGCAAAGTGACTAAAGAGTTAGCCACAGGATCTTGTATTACGGAACGAGTAAAGAGACTTGCCGGTAACGAGATTGAACTAGGTATAGAGATACCGACGATCGAATCTCGGGCAAGTAACATACCGAAGAACAAAGGGAACAGTATACAGGATTAACTGAATCCTTGACATAGATGTTCAACCGATGAAGATCTTCGTAGAATATGTAGGAACCAATATGGGCATCCAGGTCCCGCTATTGGTTATTGGCCGTAGAGGTGTCTCGGTCATGTCTGTATAGTTCTCGAACCCGCAGGGTCTACACACTTAACGTTTGGTGGCGATATAAGTATAGTTGAGTTGTTATGTTGGTGACCGAAGGTTGTTCGGAGTCCCGGATGAGATCCCAGACATGACGAGGATCTCCGGAATAGTCCGGAGGTAAAGATTGATATATGGGATAATAGTGTTTGGTCTCCGGAAGGGTTCCGGAATTCACCGGAAGGGGTTCCGGATGTTTCCCGAAATGTTCGGGTACGAGAACACTTTATTTGGGCCAAGGGGTAAAGCCCACGAGGCTTAGGCAAGGTGCAAAAGGAAGTTTTGCTGGCGTCTGGGGCGGTACTACCGCTTATCGTAAGCGGTACTACCGCTACAGGCGGTACTACCGCTTATCGTAAGCGGTACTACCGTTACAGGCGGTACTACCGCTTATCGTAAGCGGTACTACCGCTACAGGCGGTACTACCGCTTATCGTAAGCGGTACTACCGCTTGTACGCGGTACTGCCGTGCTGGAATCCGAGTGGGACTCTTGCCTTGCTGGCCAAACCGACCTTGAGGAGGCTTTTTCTCCAAGTTTCGACCCCAGGGCTCAACATATAAATAGAGGGGCAGGGCTAGCACATGGAGGCGATCAAGATTTCCCAAGCTGTGTGCTGGCAACCCTAACCCTCTAGTTCCTCCCGTCACAATCTCCGTAGTGCTTGGCGAAGCCCTGCAGAGATTGTTCCTCACCACCATCACCACGCCGTCGTGCTGCCGGAACTCATCCACTACTTCACCATCGCTCGCTGGATCGAGGAGGTGAAGGCGTCATCAAGCCATACGTGTGTTGAACGCGGAGGTGCCGTCCGTTCGGCGCTAGAACGTGTTTGGATCGAGGGACGACTTGCGATTTGGATCGCGAAGACGTTCGACTACATCAACCGCATTTCTTAACGCTTCCGCTTAGCGATCTACAAGGGTATGTAGATTCACTCTCCCTCTAGTAGATGCTCATCACCATGGATAGATCTTGCGTGTGCGTAGAAAATTTTTTGTTTCCCATGCGACGTTCCCCAACAGTGGCATCTGAGCTAGATCTATGCGTAGATGAGATCTCGAGTAGAACACAAAAGGGTTTTGTGGGCGTTGATATTCAGATTGCTTCCTCCCTTGGTCTTTTCTTGTTTCGGAGGTATTGTGGGATGAAGCGGCTCGGACCAACATTACTCGTACGCTTACGAGAGACCGGTTCCTTCAACTGACATGTAACTTCGTTGCATAAAGATGGCTAGCGGGTGTCTGTTTCTCCCACTTTAGTCGGATCGGATTTGACAAAGGCGGTCCTTGAGAAGGTTGAAAAGTAATTTTTATATCACCGTTGTGGTTTTTGCGTAGGTAAGAATCGTTCTTGCTAGATACCTGTAGCAGCCACGTAAAACTTGCAACAACAATTAGAGGACGTCTAACTTGTTTTTGCAGGGTATGTTGTGATGTGATATGGCCAATTACATGATGAGATATATGTGATGTATGAGATGATCATGTATTGTATAGAATATCACGACTTGCATGTCGATGAGTACGGCAACTGGCAGGAGCCATAGAGTTGTCTTTAATTATTTTCGCCGTTTTTGCTTTACTTTATCGCTATGAGTTAGCTATAGTCGTGGAAGCAACAGTCGGCGCGACAACCTCATGGCGACACGTTGATGGAGATCAAGATGATGGATATCATGGTGTCATGCCGGTGACGATGGAGATCATGCCGGTGCTTTGGAGATGGAGATCAAAAGCACGAGTTCATGGCCATATCATGTCACTTATGATTTGCATGTGATGTTAATCCTTTTATGCATCTTATTTTGCTTAGGACGACGGTAGCATTATAAGGTGATCCCTCACTTAAATTTCAAGATAAATTGTGTTCTCCCCGAGTGTGCACCGTTGCGAAAGTACGTCGTTTCGAGACACGCCGTGATGATCGGGTGTGATAGACTCTACGTTCACATACGACGGGTGTAAGCCATGTTGCACGTGCGGAACACTCGGGTTAAACTTGACGAGCCTAGCATGTACAGACATGGCCTCGGAACACAAGAGACCGAAAGGTCGAACATGAGTCATATTGTAGATATGATCAACATGAAGATGTTCACCATTGAAACCACCTCAACTCACGTGATGATCGGACTTGAGTTGGTGGATGTGGATCATGTGACACTCGAATGACCGGAGGGATGTCAATTTGAGTGGGAGTTTTAAGTAATATGATTAACTAAACTCATTATCATGAACATAGTCAAAGTGTCTTTGCAAATTATGCTGTAGATTACTAGATCGCGCTGTAGCTCCCTTGAATTTTTTTATATGTTCCTAGAGAAATAGAGTTGAAAGATGATGGTAGCAATAATGCGGACTGGGTCCGTGATCTGAGGATTGTCCTCAATGCTGCACAGAAGGCTTATGTCCTTAATGCACCGCTCGGTGTACCACCCCCTCTAGCGTCGTATGTAGATGTTGTGAACATCTGACAGGCACGTTCCGATGACTACTTAATAGTTCATTGCGTCATGCATTACGGCTTAGAATTGAGGCTCCAAAACATTTTGAACGTCACGGAACATATGAGATGTTCTAAGAGCTGAAATTGGGATCTCAGACTCGTGCCCGTGTTGAGAGGTATGAGACCTCCAACAAGATTCTTTGCCTGCAAGATGATGGAGAATAGCTCAATCATTGAGCATGTGCTCAGATTGTCTGGGTGCTACAATCGCTTGAATCGAGTGGGAGTTGATCTTCCAGATAAGATAGTGATTGATATAGTTCTCCAAGTCACTGTCACTAAGCTACTAGAGCTTTGTGATGAACTATAAAAGGCCAGAGATGGAAATAATGATCCCTGAGCTGTTCGCAATGTTTGACACTGAGAAGGTAGAAATAAAAAAGGAGCATCAAATGTTGATGGTTAGTGAAACCACTAGTTTCGAGAAGGGCAAGGGTAAGGAGGGAAACTTCATGGATGGCAAGTCAGTTGCTGCTCCAGTGAAGAAACCCAAGGTTGAACCCAAACCCAAGACTAAGTGCTTCTATTATGAGGAGAACGGTCGCTGAAGTGGAACAAACCTAGATACTTGGTAGATAAGTAGGTTGGCAACGTCGACAGAAGTATATTTGATATACGTGTTATTGATGTGTACCTTACTAGTACTCCTAGTAGCACCTGGGTATTAGATACCGGTTCGGTTGCTAAATGTTAGTAACTCGAAATAAAAGCTACGGAAGAAACGGAGGCTAGCTAAGGGCGAGGTGACGATGAGTGTTGGAAGTGTTTCCAAGGTTGATGTGATCACCATCGCACGCTCTCTCTACCTTTGGGATTAGTGATGAACCTAAATAAATGTTATTTGGTGTTTGCGTTAAGCATGAACGTGATTAGATCATGTTTATTGCAAAACGGTTATTCATTTAAGTTAGAGAATAATGGTTATTTTGTTTACATGAATAATACCTTCAATGGTCATGCACCCAATAAGAGTGGTTTATTGAATCTTGATCGTAGTGATACACATGTTCATAATATTGATGCCAAAAGATACAAAGTTAATAATGATAGTACCACATACTTGTGGCACTGCCGCTAAATGTCATATTGGTGTAAAACGCATGAAGAAACTCCATGCTGATGGATCTTTGGACTCATTCGATTTCGAATCGGTTGAGACATGCGGACCATGCCTCATGGGCAAGATGACTAAGATCCCGTTTTCCGGTATGATGGAGCGGGCAATTGACTTATTGGAAATGATACATGTTGATGTGTTCGGTCCAATGAATGTTGTAGCGGGCGGTGGATATCGCTATTTTCTTACCTTCACTGATGATTTGAGTAGATATAGGGTATATTTACTTAATGAAACACAAGTCTGAATCATTTGAAAAGTTCAAGCAAATTCAGAGTGAAGTTTGAGATCATCGTGACAAGAAGATAAAATATCTATGATATGATCGTGGAGGTGAATATCTGAGTTACGAGTTTGGTATACAACTTAAGACAATGTGGAAGTTGTTTCACAACTCACGCCACCTGGAACACTATAGTGTAATGGTGTGTCTGAACGTTGTAGTCATGCTCTATTGGATATGGTGCGAACTATGATGTCTCTTATCGATTTACCACTATCGTTTTAGGGCTATGCATTAGAGACAACCACATTCACTTTAAAAGGGGCACCATAAGTCCGTTGAGATGACACCGTATGAATTTTGGTTTGGCGGAAACCTAAGCTGTCATTTCTTAATGTTTGGGGCTGCGACGCTTATGTGAAAAAGGGTTTTCACCTAATGAGCTCGAACCCAAAGCGGACAAATGCATCTTCATAGAATACCCTAATGTAAGAGTTGGGTAAACCTTCTATCTCAGATCCAAGTACAAAGTGTTTGTTGCTAAAACGGGTCCTTTCTCGAGAAAGAGTTTCTTTCGAAAGATTGAGTGGGAGGAAGATAGTACTTGATGAGGTTGTTGAACCTTTACTTCAACCTGAGAGTAGCGCAGCGCAGAAAGATGTTTCTATAGAGCCTACATCAGTTGAAGAGGAAGTTAATGATGATGATCATGAAGCTTTGGATCAAGTTACTATCGAACCTCGTAGGTCGACAAGGATGCGTACTGCTCCTGAGTGGTACGGCAACCCTGTCTTAGAGGTCATGTTGTTGGACAACGCCGAACCTACGAGCTATGGAGAAGCAATGATGGGCCCGGATTCCGAGAAATGGTTAAGACCATGAAATCCGAGATGGGATCCATGTAAGAAAACAAAGTATGGGCTTTGGAAGTATTACCTGAAGGGAGAAAGGCCATTCAGAACAAATGGATCTTTAAAAGGAAGACGGACACGGACGGAAATGTCACCGTTTATAAAGCTCGACTTGTGGCAAAGGGTTTTTCACAAGTTCAAGGAGTTGACTACGATGAGATTTTCTCACCCGTAGCGATGCTAAAGTCTGTTGGAATTATGTTAGCAGTTGCTGCATTTTTCGATTATGAAATCTGGCAGATGGATGTCAAAACATCGTTTCCTTAATGGTATCCGTGAGGAAAGGTTGTATGTGATACAACCGGAAGGTTTTGTCAGTCCTAAGGATGCTAAAATGTATGCAAACTCCAGCGATCCTTCTATGGACTAGAGCAAGCATCTCGGAGTTGGAATATACCCTTTGATGAGGTGATCAAAGTTTTTGTGTCTATACAAAGTTTATGAGAAACTTGTATTTAAAATAAAGTGAGTGGGAGCACTATAGAATTTCTGATAAGTATATGTGGTTGACATATTGATTGATCGGAAATGATGTAGAATTTCTGGAAAGCATAAAGGGTCGTTTGAAAGGATTTTTTCAAAGGAAGACCTGGAATGAAGCTACTTAAATATTGGGCATCAAGATCTATAGAGATAGATCAAGACATCTGATAAAACTTTCAATGAGTACATACCTTGACAAGATTTTGAAAGAGTTCAAAATGGATCAGTCAAAGAAAGAGTTCTTGCCTGATTTGTAAGGTGTGCAGTTGAGTGAGACTCAAAGCTCGACCACGGCAGAAGAAAGAGAAAGGACGAAGGTCGTCCCCTATGCCTTATCCATAGGCTCTGTATAGTATGCCATGCTGTGTACCGCACCTGATGTGTGCCTTGCCATGATTCTGTCAAGGGGTACAAGAGTGATCCAGGAGTGGATTACTGGACAGCGGTCAAGATTATCCTTAGTAACTAGAGGACTAAGGAAATATTTCTCGATTATGGAGGTGATAAAGAGTTCGTCATAAAGGGTTACGTCGATGCAAGCTTTGACACCTATCCGGACGACTCTGAGTAGCAGTCAGGATACATATAGTGGAGCAGCCATTTGGAATAGCTCCAAGTGGAGTGTGGTAGCAGTGTCTACAGTATGACATAGAGATTTGCAAAGTACACACGGATCTGAATTTCGCAGACCCGTTGACTAAAGACTTCTCTCACATGCAAAGCATGATCGAACCCCAGAACTCATTGGGTGTTAGAACAATGTAAATCACATGGTGATGTGAACTAGATTATTGACTCTAGTGCAAGTGGGAGACTGTTGGAAATATGCCCTAGAGGCAATAATAATTTAGTTATTATCATATTTCCTTGTTCGTGATAATCGTTTATTATCCATGCTATAGTTGTATTGATTGGAAACTCAAATACATGTGTGGGTACATAGACAACACTGTGTCCCTAGTATGCCTCTAGTTAACTAGCTCGTTGATCAAAGATGGTTAAGGTTTCCTAGCCATAGACATGAGATGTCATTTGATAACGGGATCACATCATTAGGAGAATGATGAGATGGACAAGACCCAAACTACGAACATAGCATATGATCGTGTCAGTTTATTGCTATTGTTTTCTGCATGTCAAGTATCTGTTCCTATGACCATGAGATCATGCAACTCACTGACACCGGAGGAATACCTTGTGTGTATCAAACATCACAACGTAACTGGGTGACTATAAAGGTGCTCTACAGGTATCTCCGAGGGTGTCTGTTGGGTTGGCATGGATCAAGACTGGGATTTGTTACTCCGTGTGACGGAGAGGTATCTCAGGGCCCACTCGGTAATACAACATCACATTGAGCCTTGCAAGCAAAGTGACTAAAGAGTTAGCCACAGGATCTTGTATTACGGAACAAGTAAAGAGACTTGCCGGTAACGAGATTGAACTAGGTATAGAGATACCGACGATCAAATCTCGGGCAAGTAACATACCGAAGAACAAAGGGAACAGTATACGGGACTAACTGCATCTTTGACATAGAGGTTCAACCGATGAAGATCTTCATAGAATATGTAGGAACCAATATGGGCATCCAGGTCCCGCTATTGGTTATTAGCCGTAGAGGTGTCTCGGTCATGTCTGCATAGTTCTCGAACCCGCAGGGTCTACACACTTAACGTTTGGTGGCGATATAAGTATAGTTGAGTTGTTATGTTGGTGACCGAAGGTTGTTCGGAGTCCCGGATGAGATCTCGGACAAGACGAGGATCTCCGGAATAGTGTGGAGGTAAATATTGATATATGGGATAATAGTGTTTGGTCTCCGGAAGGGTTCCGGAATTCACCGGAAGGGGTTCCGGATGTTTCCCGAAATGTTCGGGTACGAGAACACTTTATTTGGGCCAAGGGGTAAAGCCCACGAGGCTTAGGCAAGGTGCAAAAGGAAGTTTTGCTGGCGTCTGGGGCGGTACTACCGCTTATCGTAAGCGGTACTACCGCTACAGGCGGTACTACCGCTTATCGTAAGCGGTACTACCGCTTGTACGCGGTACTGCCGTGCTGGAATCCGAGTGGGACTCTTGCCTTGCTGGCCAAACCGACCTTGAGGAGGCTTTTTGTCCAAGTTTCGACCCCAGGGCTCAACATATAAATAGAGGGGCAGGGCTAGCACACGGAGGCGATCAAGATTTCCCAAGCCGTGTGCCGGCAACCCTAACCCTCTAGTTCCTCCCGTCACAATCTCCGTAGTGATTGGCGAAGCCCTGCAGAGATTGTTCCTCACCACCATCACCACGTCGTCGTGCTGCCGGAACTCATCCACTACTTCACCATTGCTCGCTGGATCGAGGAGGTGAAGGCATCATCAAGCCGTACGTGTGTTGAACGCGGAGGTGCCGTCCGTTCGGCGCTAGATCGTGTTTGGATCGAGGGACGACTTGCGATTTGGATCGCGAAGACGTTCGACTACATCAACCGCGTTTCTTAACGCTTCCGCTTAGCGATCTACAAGGGTATGTAGATTCACTCTCCCTCTCGTAGATGCTCATCACCATGGATAGATCTTGCGTGTGCGTAGGAAATTTTTTGTTTCCCATGCGACGTTCCCCAACAGTACAAACCCTCAGCCCCGAGGGTGAACTACTCCCTCCTCGTCATGGAGACCGTCGGGATGATAAAGATGGCCACCGGTGATGCCTTCCCCCCTCCGGCAGGGTGCCGGAAAAGGGCTGTAGATGAGATCGTGGAGGTACAGAGACTTGCGGCGGCGTAAAAACTCATCTAGGTTAACTTTCGGGGGTTTCTGAATATATAGGATTTTTCAGCGTTGGAATCAGGTCAGACTGAGCCATGTGGGCCCCACGAGGTACCAGGGCGCGCCTGGGGGGGATGGCACGCCCTGGTGCCTCGTGGGCAGCCAGTGGCCCCCCTCCAGTAGGTATTGGCTCCAGTACTTTTTATTTGTTCCATAAAAAATCTCCAAAAAGTTTCACTGCATTTGGAGAACTTTGATTTCTGCACAAAAAACAACACCACAGTAGTTCTGCTGAAAACAGCGTCAGTCCGGGTTAGTTATAATCAAATCATACCAAAACCATATAGAATTGTTATAAACATGGCATGAATACTTCATAAAGTATAGATACATTGGAGACGTATCAGCATCCCCAAGCTTAATTCCTGCTCGTCCTCGAGTAGGTAAATGATAAAAGAAATAATTTATGAAGTGTGAATGCTTGCATAGTGCATAAGTTTGATCAATGATAATTTCAATCACTTTTCCAAGCATCATAACAACAATTTGTTCTCATAAAACTCATCATGATAAAGTAGCAATTAAAAACAGAAAATTTTGATGTGGAATGCTACCTATCATAATCAGCATATAATCTTTTCTTTTGTTGCATGGACATTGGACTTGAATGATTCAAAGCAAGATCATTATTATAACAGCAATATTTATTATCATAAAACTTCTCATGAGCAAGTAACAATTCATCACAACAATGAAGTATAAGGCATAAACTTTCTTGGAAACTAACAAACTATTCTAGTCAACAATGCAATTGCAATTCATCATATTTTCAGGAAGGGTCTCATGTAGGAGCTTTTTAGCAAGTTCACATACTCAACCATCATTTAGTCTTCTATGATTGCTAACACTCATGACATATATATGGAGCAAAAGTTTCAGCCAGACACATAGAAAGATCGGGGCTTGTGATTTCGCCTCCCAACTTATTCACCTCAAGGGTGATGTCAACAATAATAACTCATGATCACCCATATCCAACTGGATATATGTGCCTAGATCTTTCCCCACCACATGATGCTTGCAAAAGAGAAAAATAAAAAAAAGGAAGAAGAGGAGAACACTATTGACTCTTGCATAAAAAAAATACATAAAAGTAAATGCATAAAAGTAAAAGATAGGCCCTTCGCAGAGGGAAGCAGAGGTTGTCATGCGCTTTTTATTTTTGGATGCACAAGCCCTTAATGCAAAGGAACGTCACGTTATATTGCCCCTTGTGATAGCAACCTTTATTATGCAGTCCGTCGCTTTTATTTCTTTACCATCACAAGTTCGTACAACGCTTATTTCCCTTACAACAAAAGATCATACATATTTTAGGAGCAATTTTTATTGCTTTTTGCACCGATGACAACTTACTTGAAGGATCTTATTCAATCCCTAGGTAGATATAGTGGACTCTCGTGACATGAAACTGGGTTTAAGGGTTTTGGATGCACAAGTAGTATCTCTACTTGGTGTGGATTTTTGGCTAGCAAAGATATTGGGCAAGCACCACATGTTGGACGATCTATAACAATATAACTTCTATGTGAATATGAACAAACATAATTCATTACATTGTCTTCCTTGTCCAACGTCAACACTTTGACATAAAATACTTAATGGGGGCTCACAATCATAAAAGATGTCCAAGATAGTATATTTGCCTGTGAATCTTCTCTTCCCTTATTAACTTTTTCATGAATTGCATCATTGACTAATGCTATGCTTGTTAACCTCCAATAAATTTTACCACTTATACTTTATATGTAATGTCATTACTTTCCATAGGATTAGCATCTGATCTCTTTCATTATTTTCATTGCAAGGAATGACACTTATCATATCCAATGATCTATATGAAAGTTTTTATTATATCCCTATCAAATATTCATCATCTTGGGACCAAATTCATATCTGGTGCAAATTACCATTACTATTATTAACTCTCAAAAAGATATAAGTGAAGCATGAGAATTAATGACAAACTACTCCAAAATATATAAGTGAAGATCAATGAGCAGTGAAACAATTAAGTAGCTATGTAAGGACTCTCTCTCATTTAAAAAGTTTCAGATCTTGATATTTTATTCAAACAGCAAGCAAAACAAAAACACAACCAAGTATAGCACACATTATGTGAACAAGTAAAAACTTGGGTTCAATCGAGACTAACCGATAGTTGATGAAGAAAAGTGATGGGGTGCCTACCGGGGCATCCCCAAGCTTGAATGCTTAATACTTCTTGGAATATTAACTTGGTGAGCCGTGGGCATCCCCAATCTTGAACTCTTGTGTCTCGTAAATTCTTCTCATAAAATAGTTTCCCTAAGTTTCAAAAACTTCATCCACACAACTTGACAAGAACTTGTGAGATATGTTAGTATAAATACACTCAAAACCTCGACATTCTCTACTGTAGCAAATCACTAAAATTATAATTAAACATTGAATACTAAATGCCTCTGCATATTTAATACTCCTATCCTCAAATAGAATCATTAAACAAGCCAACATATGCAAACAATGCAAACATAACAGCAATCTGCCTAAACAGGACAGTCTGTAAAGGATAATTTAGAATCCATACTTAGATAACTCAAAAAATTCTGAAAATTTACCAGACTGGAAATAATTTATCAAAGTTGACTGTGTCAACATTTCAAGATTTTATCACATTCTGAAATTTCTGGGTAATTTAATCAATAGCAGCAAACTTTGTGTTTTGAAACAGCAACTCATGAACTTGCAAAATAAGGATGGTAAAGGCTATACTTGGCATTTTATTGAACTAAAAGACACAAAATATGATTATTGATAGCAGAAAACAAATATCAACAGAAGAAAATTAAGCTCCAAGAAAAACTCATATTATGTGACGAATAAAAATATAGCTCCGAGTAAGGTTACCGATAATGTTGAAGACGAAAGAGGGGATGCCTTCCGGGGCATCCCCAAGCTTAGTTGCTTGGGTATTCCTTGAATATTACCTTGGGGTGCCTTGGGCATCCCCAAGCTTAGGGTCTTGCCACTCTTTATTCTCCTCATATCGATATCTCACCCAAAACTTGAAAACTTCAATCAAACAAAACTTAACGGAACTTCGTGAGAACGGTTAGTATGATAAAGAATAAACCATCACTTAGGTACTATCCAAGACAAGATTCACAATTGTTACCATATAATTCCTACTGTATTCTATCATTTACACAATTTATATCTCATAATATAAGCTATGGAAACATTAAAACAAGCAAACTATGCATTGAAAACAGAATCTGTCAAAAACAGAACAGTCTGTAATGATCTGAGCAACTACCATACTTCTGGAACTCTAGAAATTCTGAAAAATTAGGACAACGTCAACAATTTGCATATTAATACTGTGTAAAAATTTCAGAATTTTTTGACGCTCCAGTAAAATCTGGGAAATTAAACACTGGAGGCAAAAGTTTCTGTTTTTGCACAGAATTGAATCAACAAGTATCCACACTATCCCAAAGGTTTTACTTGGCACTTTATTGAAAGAAAACATAAAAAAAATGATTACTACAGTAGCTTAATCATGTGAACACACCAACACAGAAAGGATACATATTAAGTTGCCTCCCAACAAGCGCTTTTCTTTAAAGCCTTTTAGCTAGGCATGATAATTTTGAATGATGCTCACATAAAAGTAAAGAATTGAAACATAAAGGGAGCATCATGAAGCCTAACCCACTTCCTGTGCATAGGGATTTTGTGAGCAAATAGTTTATGGGAGCAAGAATCAACTAGCATAGGAAGGCAAAACAAGCATAACTTCAAAACCTTCAACACATAGAGAGGAAACTTGATATTATTGCAACACCTACGAGCATATGATCCTCTCTCATAATGATTTTCAGTAGCATCATGAATGAATTCAACAATATAACTATCACATAAAGCATTCTTTTCATGATCCACAAGCATAGAAATTTTACTACTCTCCAAATAAGCAATTTTCTTCTCATTCATAATAGTGGGAGCAAACTCAACAAAATAACTATCATGAGATACTTGATTGGCATAATTCAATTGAAAATTAAAATCATGATGACAAGTTTCATAGTTATCATTATTCTTTATGGCATACATGTCATCACAATAATCATCATAGATAGCAATTTTGTTGTCATAATCAATTGAAACCTCTTCCAAAATAGTGGATTCATCATTAAATAAAGTCATGACCTCTCCAAATCCACTTTCATCAATATAATAATCATAAATAGGAGGCATGCAATCATTATAATAAATTTCTTCATCAAAACTTGGGGGACTAAAAATATCATCTTCATCAAACATAGCATCCCCAAGCTTGTAGTTTTGCATATCATTAGCATCATGGATATTCAAAGAATTCATACTAGCAACATTGCAATCATGCTCATCATTCAAAGATTTTATGCCAAACATTTTATTGAATTCTTCTTCTATCAATTGAGCACAATTTTCCTTTCCATCATCTTCACGAAAGACATTATAAAGATGAATAATATGAGGCAACCTCAATTCCATTTTTTGTAGTTTTCTTTTATAAACCAAACTAGTGATAAAACAAGAAACTAAAAGATTCGATTGCAAGATCTAAAGATATACCTTCAAGCACTCACCTCCCCGGCAACGGCGCCAGAAAAGAGCTTGATGTCTACTACACAACTTATTCTTGTAGACTCGTGTTGGGCCTCCAAGCGCAGAGTTTTGTAGGACAGTAGCAATTTTCCCTCAAGTGGATGACCTAAGGTTTATCAATCCGTGGGAGGCGTAGGTTGAAGATGGTATCTCTCAAACAACCCTGCAACCAAATACAAGAAATCTCTTGTGTCCCCAACACACCCAATACAATGGTAAATTGTATAGGTGCACTAGTTCGGCAAAGAGATGGTAATAAAAGTGTAGTATGGATAGTAGATATAGGTTTTTGTAATCTGAAAATATAAAAATAGCAAGATAACGCAAAGTAAACGGGATTAAAAACGGTATTGCAATGCTTAGAAACAAGGCCTAGGGTTCATACTTTCACTAGTGTGATCTCCCAACATTGTTGACATAGTTGAATCATATGTAAATCCCTCACATGCGATAAAGAGTTCACTCCAAAGTCACAAATAGCGGAGAACAAACGAAGAAATTGTTGTAGGGTACGAAACCACCTCAAAGTTATCCTTCCCGATCAATCTTATGAGCCATCCCCATTAATTGTCACGAACAGCCCTAGAGTTCGTACTAGAATAACACCTTAAGATACACATCAACCAAAACCCTAATGTCACCTAGGCACTCCAATGTCACCACGAGTACCCACGGGTTTGATTATACGATATGCATCACACAATCTCAGATTCATCTATTCAAACCAATACAAAGAACTTCAAAGAGTGCCCCAAAGTTTCTACCGGAAAGGCAAGACGAAAACGTGTGCCAACCATTATGCATAAATCGCCAAGGTCACGGAGCCCGCAAGTTGATCACCAAAACATACATCAAGTGACTCAAGTGAATATCCCATTGTCACCACATATATCCATATGCAAGACATACATCAAATGTTCTCAGCCCCGAGGGTGAACTACTCCCTCCTCGTCATGGAGAACGTCGGGATGATGAAGATGGCCTCCGATGATGCCTTCCCCCCTTCGGCAGGGTGCCTGAAAAGGGCTGTAGATGAGATCATGGAGGTACAGAGGCTTGCTGCAGCGTAAAAACTCATCTAGGTTAACTTTCGGGGGTTTCTGAATATATAGGATTTTTAAGCGTTGGAATCAGGTCAGACGGAGCCACGTGGGCCCCACGAGGTACCAGGGCGCGGCTTCGGGGGTGGCGCGCCCTGGTGCCTCGTGGGCAGCCAGTGGCCCCCCTCCAGTAGGTATTGGCTCTAGTATTTTTTATTTGTTCCATAAAAAATCTCCAAAAAGTTTCACTGCATTTGGAGAAATTTGATTTCTGCACAAAAAACAACACCACGGTAGTTCTGCTGAAAACAGCGTCAGTCCGGGTTAGTTCTAATCAAATCATACCAAAACCATATAGAATTGTTATAAACATGGCATGAATACTTCATAAATTATAGATATGTTGGATACGTATCACAGCACCGGCGGGCGATGAAGGCCGCGATAAGATCAGCCCCTCGCGATCCGTCATCTCCCCGACCCGGCGGCAGATGTTCAAGAGCTCCTGCGGCGGCTTCTTGGGGTAGTAGCCCCAATTCGGCTTCTCGAGCGGCGGCGCGTCGACGAAGGGCGGGAGATTGATGACGTCCACCGCCGGGTCGGCGTTCCGGACGTAGAAGAACGTCGTCTGCCACTTTTTGGCCGAGTCCTCGAGTGGCAGCTTGTGAAACAGCCCCGGCCGATAACCACCGCTGCCCCGCAGTCGGACATCACGCCGGCCGATGCCCCCTGCTGCTTAAGGAAGAACATCTTCGCCCACAAGTCTACGTTCGGCAGCATGCCGAGGTAGCCCCCGCAGAGCATAGCGAAGCCCGTGATCTGCAGCATGGCTTTGGCGCCGAGATGGTGCGGCTGTAGCCCGAAGAAGTCGAGGAAGCCGCGGAAGAAGAGGCTCGCGGGGAGGCCGAACCCGCGCTCGAAGTGTGAGTAGAAGACGACGTGCTCGCTCTCCCGCGGCCGCGGCACCCTCTCCGAGCCGGGCGCGCGCGCGGCCAGCTTCTCCGTCGGCGGCGGCCGCTTCGTGCGGCGGAGGTACCAGATATCCGCCTCGCTCGTAATGGAGCCCTCCCAAGAGCCTTTCGGCAGCACCATTGGAGGGCTCTCCGGGCGTGAAGGTGCGACGACGAAGAAGAGGAGGAAGGGGAGAGTTGCGTGCTGCGGCCCCCTGGTCGCGGTGCGCAGCGGCTGGCACGAGAACGCGCCGCGGTGGAGCGTGGCGGAGAAGAAGAAGCAGAGCGAGTGGCGGGAGTGCGTGCGTGAGCGTTTCCGTCGCACTCCCTCCTTTTCATTTATAACCACGGGAGAACGTGGGGGAGTGGGATCGTTTGCGCCCACGATCCCCACTTCCCCGCACTGTGCGGGCACGTTACCGGCGCGCATTAACTGCACGGGGAAGCGCAACCGTCAGGGTCGCCACAATAAATCCCCCGCTCGTGGTACGAGGGCGCGACGTGGTGGGGCCCGGTCCGCCGTCGCGTCCCATTGAGCGCGTGGTCTGGCAGGCCTCGCTCGCCGCAAAGCAGCACGTGGCGGTCCGTCGAACAGCGGCGGGTGCGAATCGTCGTGCGAAACAAGACTCGACCGGCGGACGCTTCCGTTTCCCGCCCCGGCCGGGTTGCCGCGATCCGGCTTCCGAAAGTCGGCGCCCAGCGGGTGTTCCCAGTGTCCGCCGCCGCGTCGCCGGCATGCGGATGGACGGTGCCGCCCAAACGGCCTCCTGCGTGTGACGCCCCTGCTCGACCGTGCACTAATCATACACGCAAATGTACACGATCGAGATCAAAGACTCACGGGAAGATTTCACAACACAACTCTAAACACAACTAAAATAATACAAGCTTTATATTACAAGCCAGGGGCCTCGAGGGCTCGAATACATAAGCTTGCCCATACAAGCCTCAGCGGAAGCATTAGATATCTGAGTACAGATATAAAAGTAAAACAGACATGCCCTAACAGGCGGGGCAAAACAACAACACAGATCGAAAAGGCGCAAGCCTCCTGCCTGGGAGCCTCCGAACTACTCCTGGTCAGCTGGCTCAATCTAGTAGTACGTGCCGTCGGGACCCTCCTGGTAGTAGGCTCCTGCGGTGGCGTCTGGCTCCTGGGCTCCTGTAACACCCTGGTTTTCGCTCCTTGTTTTTTTCCTTTGCGGGATTTGACTCCCGTCTTTTTTTTCGATGTTCTCGGATTTTCTCTCGCTCTTGGGTATATGAAGATGGTCATTTAGCCTTGCCTTTCCTATCAGACCAGAGACTCTCTCCACCCAACCTTGCCACCCAAGATAGTTTCTCAGTATTTTTGCCACCGAAACCCTACTCTCCGGTCTACCGGAAGGAAACCCTAATTCCTTCCGTTACAAAGGAACCCCAATTTCCTTTGATCTTTTTCCTCCCAAATTTCTCCCAGTGATCATCCTATCTTTTTAAACCCTGGATATGTAAAAATATTGCCAAGTCATTTGCAATATTTTTCATTTAAAATTAATTCCTTTTTCTGCCAGTTAAAGGAATTAAATCCAAGAAAATATCTATTCATCTCCAAAGTTCATAATAACTTGTGGAGATATTCTTTGTGATCAGACTGAGCTCCCATAAAAATATTGGCCATAATTAAATAAAGGAAATTGCCTTTTCCTATTTAAAGCCAATATTGCACTTTGGGCACTTTCCAAAGGAACTACCATTTTGGTAGCCAGGAAAAATCCCAAATAAATTGTGGAGCTTCTCCTATCCATATATTCACCATTTCCATCAAGATCCCAAGTTCCATAGTTCAAATTTTGAGCACATCATCGAATTCTTGTTTCTGGATTTATTTTGAGGTTGTGAAGCAACTATATTTTATATTGCTTCAAAAATCCTCAAATTAATCCAGGACCTCACCTTCCCTATATGATGTGAGTATGCAAAAATTCACATCATTTTATCTAGCCAATTTCTCCCAAAAATTCCATCTAGTTTCTGTCCAGATTCAAGCTGTGTGAAGGAAGTACCACTTTGGCATTTCCAATTGAGCTGAAATTTTTCCAGTACCTTCATATCTCCAAATCATCACCGTACGCCAAAATACAGTCCATTTCATCAAGCCATATGAGTGCATCTTCAAAGTCTAGTTTCTGGACCAAAACTTGCATTACAAAGGAAGTGCATGCAAAACTTGTCCAAATGCCTTCAAATTTGGCAAGCACCTTGTCCTTCCTACCACATTTCCCTGTGACAAAATTTCCAGCTCATTGGCATATTTTTCTGACCACAACTTCCTCCCCAAGATTCTGACCGGAAACTGTTCTGGATCCTTTCGATCACTCTAGAGCAATCCTGGTCCATCCAATGACCCATCCCATCTATATGATCAATGCCTACCGTGTTTGACAAGATTTGGTACCCAGAGGAGGGCCAGAACACGACATGCCCGTGGTGACCGCGTGAGCTGCATGCAGACACTGTGCACCGTGTGTTCGTCGCGTCGGGCCAGCCAGCTCAGGCTGGCCTGGCTTGTCCATTCATGTCCAGCAGCTCCCCCGTCGTCCACTTCCTCCTCTTGGGTCATCTCCCCCTCCGTTTTCTTCCTCCCCACTCCGCGGCTAGTACTGCCATGGCCACTGCCGCCCGTGACCGCCGTCGTCGTTTTCCTCTCTGGCTTCTTCCTCTTCGAGCCCTCCCAAAGCTGCGGCCGGCTTCTCCACTCTCCCCGAACCCTTGCCGACATCCCCTGCTGCCTCCGCGTGTCGCCGGAGCTCCAGTACGCGGCCGAGAACGTCGCCACAGCCGTGCTTATCCTCCTCTCTGGCCGGGCTATAAATAGCCCTTCCCCGAGCCATTCGAGCACACCAGCCTCTCCTCCATTCTCCTATCACCCCCCCCCCCCGGCGTCTCAATCGAGCTCGAAGAGCTCTTCTTTCCCTCCCATGGCCGGAGTCCAGCCGCTGGCTGCCGCCCTCCCTCGACTAAATTCACTCATCACCGGCCGCCATTGATGCCCTAGTCGCCGTAGCCGACCACCACCTCCACCACGACTCTCTCCCCGCTGCCATTTTGCTCCGGGGACGCCCAGGGCCTCGGGCTCGATCTGGCCAGCACCGCCGTCCGCCGCGGCGGAAGCCTCGCTCTGTCCGGAGCCTCTCGGCGTGCGTGGAGTAGAGGGATGGATGCGCCACGTCACGGGGGTCACTCCGGTGGTCCTAGCTCCACCGGGGATGGCCGGAGTCGGCCAGACGCACGCCGGCACCGGCGGCCTCTCTCGACTCTACGCGTGCGCGTCGGGGAAGAAGAAGAGAAGGAGGGAGGAGAGAGAGAGCGCCCGTGGACCCCACCTGTCGGCCACTGGAGGGCGGCCAGCTGGATAAGTGGAAACGGCTTCCGTAGAAGTCGCCTCCCCACACCGAAAGCGTATTTTCCAAAATACGCTTCCTGTTTTCAGCCCTCTGTCGAAACCGCTAAGTTATGAACGTTCACTCGTTAAGGACAAAAATGGACAGAAATCTGTCTGTTTTCTGCCTAACGAACGAACGGCCATAACTTTTTGCTCGCATCTCCGATCGAGGTGATTCCAAAGCCCACTTCTTCAGTTCGTCGAGTCCGTTCCGATGCCATCACTTTCACCATGTTTACACTTTCTGAAAATACCCATTTTGCCCTTGCCCTTCTATCAGCCCTCCAAGAGAGAATCCTTTCCGGCGAAATTTTCCGCGAGGTGATCGCACTTCTTCCCGGAGTATTCCTCGACCCCCAGGCAAGCCGACCATCTGATATATGCTCTGAAGCATTGCTCTATGTTATTCTTGCGTGTTTAATTAATGTTTATGCCTGTGTTAGAAATAGTTAAACTCCTGCTAGTTTGAATTTACTATCTGCATTACCTCCTAATGTTCATCATATTATCGCACTATCGACTCGTTGTGATATTGTATGGAGATAGGTTGTTACGTTTTCATAATTGTTACATCTTGCATGGTTACTGTTACTACAATATTATGAAATATGACTTAATAATGACAACAACCTCCTCCGTCGACTGGATCGAGTCATAGTGCCACCTATCCGGACTTACCCGTGCAGCCACATATGCCGGTATGGGACGGCCCTAGCTTGGTCTATTGTCCTGCCTCTTGTCGGTACCACCAAATAGGGAAGGTTATGCGTGCGCGCTACCCTGGCCCGGTAGGCGGCGATAACCTTGTGAGCCCAAGTTGAGTTATTTGCCGGCGTCCCCGTTTGGGACAGTGTTTGGCCACGACTATGGCAGGTGTCACGGTTTGACACAGGGGCCACCCAGGACATGACCCTGGGAGGGTATGATTGTCGGTGGGACCGCAAGAGTGCCAGGCAATAGACAAGGTTTTGTTGGAGCAGCACTGGTCCACCCGAATGGGAACATGTACTAAAGTACGAGGCCAGGCGCTCCATGGTGTGGGTAAAGTGCGCAACCTCTGCAGAGTGTAAATCTATTCGAATAGCCGCATCCTCGGTCATGGACAGTTCGTATAGGCCCCTATTTGGTCTGTGTCGAGTCTGGAGGAACAAACTATATAATGTTATTGCTAAGACTAAACCAGAGAATGGTAAGGTTTGTCAGGCTTGCAGTGCAGATACATGGACATCAGTTGATGTCAGAATGCTAGCCATAAGATGGCTATGAGCTAAGCGGTCGGGTGACCGCAAAGCTTGCATCGGATTTGGATCGTGAGCATATTCGGATTTCGGATCATTTACCTGATATACTTTACTTTACTGCATTTACTTCAGTAATTATCATGCTAGATAATCCTGCTATGACATGATGATTAATGCTATTAGTTGATTAATCTTGCTAGATAATCCTGTCATACCATGATAGTTAATACGGTGCATGCTTGAATGCCATGGATTGCATTGCTTGGTGTATATGTTGGTATGGTTTGCTTGCGAGTACATTCAAAAGTACTCAGCGGCCTTCAATGTGGCCAGGTTCACCTAAGGATCCGATGTCACTAGCAAGGAGCCGGAGTGTTCGCGGGCTAGAAGAGTAACCCAGTCAGATCCCTGTGGATTGGAGCCGCACCAAGGCCATGCTACCTTAGATAGAGCTTTTCCGCTGCCATATCTCATGTAAGGCTTATATATCCCTTAATAGAAATGTCTGTGTTCATGATACTTGTTGTAAAAGCGCATGCCAGAGTGATTCTCCTGGGCTGGCATGTGCGGCGACCGTCTGGCTACAGTGGTATTCAGGCGGGGCGCCACAACGGATGGTATCAGAGCCAGGCTGACCGTAGGTTACCCTAGCCAGATTTCATTGCCTCCTGACCAGTCGAAAGCCCAGATGGATTTCAGGCATCTTTGCCAGACAGGCACGGCTACTATTGATCATAAGGCAACCCCACAGGTTTTTGGCTCCATCAGACCCCAACTCTCGTGGCCTTTGCCTCCGGTGTGAAATGTTCGCACCAGGCAACGACCCGTGAGCCCTGAACCCCTAGGCAAACCAGATATCCCTACCTTGCTTGCTAGCCATGGCATTTCTCTTCTCAAATCTAGTTTCCTTTGGGAAACGCCTGTAAATTCCATCTTCCCCGACAACCCTAGGATCGTTGACTAAGCCACTTTGGCTATGGTCGTGCGTCGAGTTTGATGTTCCCTAAGGAAGTAGTAGGATCTTGAGCCCAATTGCTACCAGGGGCATTGTGTGGTTTTGCTTCTAAATCCTTAGAGGTACATCGAGTGCGCTATACTAGTTATACTAGTGAATCTTCGGCCACATCTGTAAGGTCCGCAAAATTTGAGCTTTATTTGCCTTTTGGTTTTTCGCGGTTCTTGCTTCTTGTGCAATCCCGTTCTGCCGCTTCGACTAGATCCATCTATAAGAGATGTCAGGAAGACCAACACACAACTTGGATAATACCCAATAATCCAAATTCAGTAAAAGTCAAGCCAAGCCAACTGCCCGATATTCAGAACATTATCACCGGATCTGTCAAGAATAAAGGATGGGTCAGAAGCAGAATTTGAGTGCAACCGACAAGGCCAGACTATATCTGAGAGAGTTTGCCTCAGAAACAGATCACACTAGAGGAACAAGTAAGATGAGCTACCAAGAATGGACACTAGTAAGAGCAAAATATTCCATGCTCGATACAAGGATTATTTTAGTCAGCAGGGTGAACCCTGAGTCTTTTCCCAATGGACTCAAGAATCATTTATTTCCCACGGAAGACATATTTCAAGAAGGCGAATGTGTCGAGAGCAACAACAACACTCTGGTATGTTGATACAAATTTCCAAGCATATTCTGGAATTCTTTGATGCATATACAAATTTTCTGGGTATGGTGAAAAAGATTTGCGAGACATATGGATAAGTCCACGGCTATCCGGAATCAATGAGAATTCCAAATACCTGAAAGCTCAGCTAAACCGAATGGAATTATCCGTTAACTGCTCACTATTAGCAACATCTGGTTTGAATGCAAAGGGTATTCCGGATTAATTAACGACATGAAGTCCGCATCAGTTGTGCAACCTTTACAACAACAATGAACGGACCAGTAGAAGGACAAGCGGTGTGCCTGACCAACGGAATATCTTCAGACAAGGTACGGCCTACACCAAGTTTTAGCTCCGCTATGGATAAATTCCGGATATCTCAGAAGGAAGCCAGAACCGGCCACACTTCCGACTGCATATCACAGAGAAAGGCTTCTGGTAGAAGAAATTCAGCCTTCCTCCGCAAGCTATCGCAAGGAGCTTCTAACTCAAGACTCCCAATCTTCCTTAGCAAGCTATCGTGAAAGGCTTCCGGCGTAAGGCACCTGACCTTCCTCAGTAGGCAACCTGAGGGGAAACTTCTGAGGTACGACACCCAGCCTTCTTCGGCACACTACCCTGGCAAAAGCTTCGAGCATAGGGAATTCTGTTTTTTTTCAACACGCCATCGTGCCCACAACAACTTTGTCAGAAGCACGAACCAGTCCAGACACACGTCTGCCTCAGAACTCAGTGGTTATGATAGGATTTATCCTACCCTTGCATATGTTGGGAGCATGCAGTCCAATGGATCCGTTCATGCGAGCCACTCGTACACGGGAATGACTCTGCTCAAGAGAAACGTCGGCCCCATACTTCAAAGAAGGATGTGAACACAACAATCCCTACGAGATATGCAAGAGTAAATTGTGAATACAAGCCCAACAAGCTGGGATATGACCAAGGAGCCATGATGGTAGGTCATGACAAGTTCCCCAAAAGGAACCCCCAAGAACAAGGAAGTCTTGGATAAATAATCTCTGCGACGGTCAATGAAGTAAAGCTCCACAGACAAGGTGATATTGTCAATCCTTGTCAGACTCTTGCATATACGGCCACAACAATGCAGCCATCATGAATCTGGGCCATCAACCAAGATAAGAAGCTATGCTCCGAAAGATACACCGAATGCTAGCCATACTACGTCAGCTCAGTGGTCATAGCAAGGACCACGGAGGCTATATATGGCAGAGCCACCTCAGAGATTACCGTCTATGATTACTTTGTGATCATGCACGACAGTTCAGTCGGAATCACCTGAGAACGAAGTCATAATGCAAGAGATAGGAAGAAATCAACCGTATAGAACCCACAGCCAGATTGAGCATTCTGACAAGGCAAAAAGAGAGCCACTCCTAGCCATTCCAGGCCATACGAGCACGTGAGCTCGGTAATCAGGAAAGATGACTTGCCCTTGGCAAGCAGTGTACGAAGTATCGCAATAAAATCCGAAGCAGTTAGCTCCTGGCCATGGAAACCAGACTATTTGTCGATACTCGGAGCTACCCACCAACCCCAGCCAACAAACTACCAGCACAAAGGGTTTGCCTCATAGGAAAGAGAAGGATTCAATGCAGCCGTATGAAAAAGACAGCACCTGAGCCATCAAAAGAAGCAGTTAAAAGGTCAG
Organism: Elymus sibiricus; assembly: GCA_039707655.1. Lineage (NCBI taxonomy): Eukaryota > Viridiplantae > Streptophyta > Magnoliopsida > Poales > Poaceae > Elymus > Elymus sibiricus. The sequence continues at coordinate 114,004,169 of CM077670.1, forward strand.
TAAACAAATGAAGACAAGATAGCTGATGGATCCAAGTTGCACACAGGTAAGCCCCCTTCACCGGGAGGTAAGCCCGAAAATCTTGAGGACGAGATTTTCTTAAGGGGTGTAGGTTTGTAACACCCTGGTTTTCGCTCCTTGTTTTTTTTCCTTTGCGGGATTTGACTCCCGTCTTTTTTTTCGATGTTCTCGGATTTTCTCTCGCTCTTGGGTATATGAAGATGGTCATTTAGCCTTGCCTTTCCTATCATACCAGAGACTCTCTCCACCCAACCTTGCCACCCAAGATAGTTTCTCAGTATTTATGCCACCGAAACCCTACTCTCCGGTCTACCGGAAGGAAACCCTAATTCCTTCCATTACAAAGGAACCCCAATTTCCTTTGATCTTTTGCCTCCCAAATTTCTCTCAGTGATCATCCTATCTTTTTAAACCCTGGATATGTAAAAATATTGTCAAGTCATTTGCAATATTTTTCATTTAAAATTAATTCCTTTTTCTGCCAGTTAAAGGAATTAAATCCAGGAAAATATCTATTCATCTGCAAAGTTCATAATAACTTGTGGAGATATTCTTTCTGATCATACTAAGCTCCCATAAAAATATTGGCCATAATTAAATAAGGGAAATTGCCTTTTCCTATTTAAAGCCAATATTGCACTTTGGGCACTTTCCAAAGGAACTACCATTTTGGTAGCCAGGAAAAATCCCAAATAAATTGTGGAGCTTCTCCTATCCATATATTCACCATTTCCATCGAGATCCCAAGTTCCATAGTTCAAATTTTGAGCACATCGTCCAATTCTTGTTTCTGGATTTATTTTGAAGTTGTGAAACAACTATATTTTATATTGCTTCAAAAATCCTCAAATTAATCCAGGACCTTACCTTCCCTATATGATGTGAGTATGCAAAAATTCAAATCATTTTATCAAGCCAATTTCTTCCAAAAATTCCATCTAGTTTCTGTCTAGATTCAAGCTCTATGAAGGAAGTACCACTTTGGCATTTCCAATTGAGCTGAAATTTTTCCAGTACCTTCATATCTCCAAATCATCACCCTACGCCAAAATTCAGTCCATTTAATCAAGCCATATGAGTGCAGCTTCAAAGTCAAGTTTCTGGACCAAAACTTGCATTACAAAGGAAGTGCATCCAAAACTTGTCCAAATGCCTTCAAATTTGGCAAGCACCTAGTCCTTCCTACCACATTTCTCTGTGAAAACTTTTCCAGCTCATTGGAATATTTTTCTGACCACAACTTCCTCCCCAAGATTCTGACCAGAAACTGTTCTGGATCCTTTCGATCACTCTAGAGCAATCCTGGTCCATCCAATGACCCATCCCATCTATATGATCAATGCCTACCGTGTTTGACAAGATTTGGTACGCAGAGGAGGGCCAGAACACGACATGCCCATGGTGACCGCGTGAGCTGCACGCAGAAACTGTGCACCACGTGTTCGTCGCGTCGGGCCAGCCAGCTCAGGCTGCCCTGGCTTGTCCATTCATGTCCAGCAGCTCCCCCGTCGTCCACTTCCTCCTCTTGGGTCATCTCCCCACCGTTTTCTTCCTTCCCACGCCGCGGCGAGTACTACCATGGCCACTGCCGCCCGTGACCGCCGTCGTCGTTTTCCTCTCTGGCTTCTTCCTCTTCGAGCCCTCCCGAAGCTGCGGCCGGCTTCTCCACTCTCCCCGAACCCTTGCCGACATCCCCTGCTGCCTCCGCGTGTCGCCGGAGCTCCAGTACGCGGTCGAGAACGTCGGCACGGCCATGCTTATCCTCCTCTCTGGCCGGGCTATAAATAGCCCTTCCCCGAGCCATTCGAGCACACCAGCCTCTCCTCCATCCTCCTATCACCCCCCCCCCCCGGCGTCTCAATCGAGCTCGAAGAGCTCTTCTTTCCCTCCCATGGCCGGAGTCCAGCCGCTGGCCGCCGCCCTCCCTCGACTAAATTCACTCATCCCCGGCCGCCATTGATGCCCTAGTCGCCATAGCCGACCACCACCTCCACCACGACTCTCTCCCCGCTGCCATTTTGCTCCGGGGACGCCCAGGGCCTCGGGCTCGATCTGGCCAGCACCGCCGTTTGCCGCGGCGGAAGCCTCGCTTGGTCCGGAGCCTCTCGACGTGCGTGGAGTAGAGGGATGGATGCGCCACATCGCGGGGGTCACTCCGGTGGTCCGAGCTCCACCGGGGATGGCCGGAGTCGGCCGGACGCACGCCGGCGCCGGCGGCCTCTATCGGCTCTGTGCGTGCGCGTCGGGGAAGAAGAAGAAGAGAAGGAGGGAGGAGAAAGAGAGCGCCCATGGACCCCACCTGTTGGCGACTGGAGGGCGGCCGGCTGGATAAGTGGAAACGGCTTCCGTAGAAGTCGGTTCCCCACACCGAAAGCGTATTTTCCAAAATACGCTTCCTGTTTTCAGCCCTCTGCCGAAACCGCTAAGTTATGAACGTTCACTCGTTAAGGACAAAAATGGACAGAAATCTGTTTGTTTTCTTCCTAACGAACGAACGGCCATAACTTTTTGCTCGCAACTCCGATCGAGGTGATTCCAAAGCCCACTTCTTCAGTTCGTCGAGCCCGTTCCGATGCCATCACTTTCACCATGTTTACACTTTCTGAAAATACCCATTTTTCCCTTGCCCTTCTATAAGCCCTCCGAGAGAGAATCCTTTCCGGCGAAATTTTCCGCGAGGTGATCGCACTTCTTCCCGGAGTATTCCTCGACCCCCAGGCAAGCCGACCATCTGATATATGCCATGATGCATTGCTCTATGTTATTCTTGCGTGTTTAATTAATGTTTATGCCTGTGTTAGAAATAGTTAAACTCCTGCTAGTTTGAATTTGCTATCTGCATTACCTGCTAATGATCGTCATATTATCGCACTATCGACTCGTTGTGATATTGTATGGAGATAGGTTGTTACGTTTTCATAATTGTTACATCTTGCATGGTTACTGTTACTGCAATATTATGAAATATGACTTAATAATGACAACAACCTCCTCCGTCGACTGGATCGAGTGATAGTGCCACCTATCCGGACTTACCCGTGCAGCCACATTTGCCGGTATGGGACGGCCCTAGCTTGGTCTATTATCCTGCCTCTTGTCGGTACCACCAAATAGGGAAGGTTATGCGTGCGCGCTACCCTGGCCTGGTAGGCGGCGATAACCTTGTGAGCCCAAGTTGAGTTATTTGCCGGCGTCCCCGTTTGGGACAATGTTTGGCCACGACTGTGGCAGGTGTCACGGGGTGACACAGGGGCCACCCAGGACATGACCCTGGGAGGGTATGATTGTCGATGGGACCGCAAGAGTGCCAGGCAATAGACAAGGTTTTGTTGGAGCAGCACTGGTCCACCCGAATGGGAACATGTACTAAAGTACGAGGCCAGGCGCTCCATGGTGTGGGTAAAGTGCGCAACCTCTGCAGAGTGTAAATCTATTCGAATAGCCGCGTCCTCGGTCATGGACAGTTCGTATAGGCCCCTATTTGGTCTGTGTCGAGTCTGGAGGAACAAACTATATAATGTTATTGCTAAGACTAAACCAGAGAATGGTAAGGTTTGTCAGGCTTGCAGTGCAGATACATGGACATCAGTCGATGTCAGAATGCTAGCCATAAGATGGCTATGAGCTAAGCGGTCGGGTGACCGCAAAGCTTGGATCGGATTTGGATCGTGAGCATATTCGGAGTTTGGATCATTTACCTGATATACTTTACTTTACTGCATTTACTTCAGTAATTATCATGCTAGATAATCCTGCTATGACATGATGATTAATGCTGTTAGTTGATTAATCTTGCTAGATAATCCTGTCATACCATGATAGTTAATACGGTGCATGCTTGAATGCCATGGATTGCATTGCTTGGTGTATATGTTGGTATGGTTTGGTTGCGAGTACATTCAAAATTTCTCTGCGGCCTTCAATGTGGCCAGGTTCACCTAAGGATCCGATGTCACTAGCAAGGAGCCGGAGTGTTCGTGGGCTAGAAGAGTAACCCAGTCAGATCCCTATGGATTGGAGCCGCACCAAGGCCATGCTGCCTTAGATAGAGCTTTTCCGCTGCCATATCTCATGTAAGGCTTATATATCCCTTAATAGAAATGTCTGTGTTCATGATACTTGTTGTAAAAGCGCATGCCAGAGTGATTCTCCTGGGCTGGTGTGTGCGGCGACCGTCTGGCTACAGTGGTATTCAGGCGGGGCGCCACAGCTCCGTCATCTGGTCGCAATTATCGGGTATGGGGGAAAAGAATAGCAAAGCAACCGTGAGTACTCATCCAAAGTACTCGCAAGACTGACATCAGAACTATACTACTTATGCATCAGTATCAAAGAAAGGCTGAATATGTGGACTGGACTGCAGAAATGCCAGGATAGAGGGGGAGAAGCCTAGCCTATCGAAGGCTAGCATCTTGATGCAATCTTGCAGCATTAGAAGAGAGCAGATTAGCATATTATAAATTAACAAGCATGTTGAAGCAAAGCCCGGAGATCCTTCCTCGTCTCCCTGCGAGAATGCGATCCCGGAGCTTATAATTATTTAACAAGTATCTAGCTCAAATAGTGGTAGATCGGGATACAACACTGAGCGTCCTGTTACCATGGACACGGCTATTCAAATAGATAACTTTCCTGTAGGGGTGCACTACTGTTACCCAGCACGCTCGATTCCATCTGGCCGGACACACTTGCTGGGTAATGCTCGGCCTTGGGTAATCGACACGACGTAGTCCTACCTAGGCTCAGCAGAGAGGTCAACACGCCGGTCTACATCCTAAGTGCGAAGAGATCTTGGGCCCATCACCCTCTGCACTCCTGCACGTTGCGTGGCTGGTCGGGGCCAGGCGCGACACTGTATACACAGTGACATATCCAGCCCACCCCAACAATCAGGCCGCATCTCTGAACTGTGACATCTGAAGAGCTTTCGGGAGAAACAACGACGCAGAGGGTCCCATAAATCTTTATCCCACGTGGTGGTAGTGCGTATAGGGCCAATGACCCACTCAGATCAAATAGCCAAATCCATTAGGCGTATTTAGTAACTCGCAGAGGCGATGAGACTACCTGTCGCTCCGACTTGGTAACACACGGATATCGATCAGGGTGGTCTCCGCCTGCCCTGTCGTTCCGCCATATTAATCTCTCGCGGGTGCCCTCCTGACAAACCCGACTTCACATTTTCCCCGCGGGTACCCCTCGGGGTAGACCCGCCTGTAACAAGGCCAAAGTATCTGTGTGTCCAAAGTATCGAGAAGGGATCCGAGGAATCACCCTCGATCGATTTCCCACTCGCGGGTGTCCAAAGTATCTGTGTGGCCAAAGTATCTGTGTGTCCAAAGTATCGAGAAGGGATCCGAGGAATCACCCGCCTGTAACAGAGGCATCATCGAAAGTGAGATAAGACGATTCACCCTCGGCACTCGATGCCAGCTCTGCAGAGTCGGGCAACTTGGGGGGTGTGTAGTGATGTGCTGGTCTCAGCCCGTTCGATCACATCGGTCCGGGCACAGTTACTAAAGCGGGGCAACTACAACAAGGAAGAGGGGCCACAGATGGTTTTCCATCCAACCTATACTAAGCAGTTTAGGATAACAGGCAGGTATCAATAACGGTTACAAGAACAGGCTATGCATCAGAATAGGATAAAACAAAACAGTAGCAATTTCTAATGCAAGCAGGAGGGAGAAGGAATAGGTGATATAGGCATGCGTCAAGGGGGGTTGCTTGCCTGGAAGCTCTGCTGAAAGGGGCTGGTCGTCTGACGGCTGCTCGTCGGGAGCGTGGTCGTACTCAGTTGCGTCGGCGGCGGTCTCGGTGTCTATCGGGAGAGAAGGTGGGGGAAGAAACTATAAATTCACGGCAAAAATGCAATCACTATGCATGACATGCCTAAATGGTATGCAGATGGGATATATTGCCTATCTAAATGTTTTAGTTAATTTAGGAATTTATTTGGATTTATTTTATTAAAGTTATGCACTATTAATTTATCGAATCCGGGCAAAAAGTTCCATGTTCAGTATGTTGGAGGGGTGTGGCAGGTATGGGAGTAGCATATTCGGATTCTTCATATTTTTCTGATCATTTTACATGTATAAATTATTTTCATCCGAGTTACGGTTTAATTTATATGATTTTTCAAAGTTTTAATGAATTTCTGGATTTTCTGGATTATTTTTATTCGAATTTAAATTGGAAAAATGCTACGGGTACCCAGTGGGTGTACCCAGCTTTTCAGCACAGAGGCTGACCAGTGGGCCCGTTGACTGGGTCAACAGACCAGTCAGCGGTCAGCCCACAGAGGCTAACATGTGGGGCCACCCTGCTGAGTCAGCAGCTGACTCAGTAGAGCTTATCCACTGGAACTGTGGCTGGCCCCACCTGTCGGTGACAGAGGGGTTAATCCGGTTTTAATTTTAACTAAACGGTGATTAATTAGTGGTGGGCCCTACTGTCAGTGGCTATTAGGTAAATTTAAATTAGTGTTTAGTTATATCCGACTTAATTAGCGAACGGGGCCCACCAGTCAGTCTCACAGGGTCTCGGGTTAGCGGTTAATCACGCGGCCACGTCAGCCCGCCGGTGGCTAGTCGCCGGCGACCATATCCGCGGTGGCGTGGCTCGGGTGGCGCCGCGCGAGGTGGCGTTCGAAAGCGGAGACCGAGCCGCGTCGATCTGTGGCGTTCCCGCGGGCTAACTCGGCCGGAGTGATGCGCAACGACCTCGCCGGCGGCGAGGTGTTTCGGGCGAGCTCGGTTGGTTCGCCGTAGGGCACGGCAAGCCGTGGGGCTGGGCTCTACGGGGTCCTAGAGACGCGTGAAGCACGGTGGTGAGCTCGGGTTAGCATGACGTCGCCGGGAGCGACGGCGACGAGCACCGCGGCGGAGACGGCTACGGGCGGCGATGGCAACGGCGGCTACGGTGGCGGAAACGCACGGGAGAGATAGGGGAAAGAAGCGGATGCTCACCGGGAGGGCACACGGGGGCCCGGCGGATGTTTAGGAGCAGCAGAACGACGGCATTGGCCGGAGAAGCGCCGGCGACCGAAGGTTGAAGATGAGCTCGGGGAGGACACTGCGGTGGCTCCCGGCTCCAACAGATGGGTCCAGGCGACGTAGCGGACGGAGGCGGTGCTCTACGACATCTCGGCGATGGGTGGGGACGACGGAGACCGCGGGATCGACGGCGGCGACGGCGGAGGCTTTCGGGCGCGAGAGGGAGAGGTCGAGCGAGCGAGAGGGAGAGGGACAAGTGGGCGCTAGGGTTTCGGGGAGGGCGAGGGCAGCACGGGGAAACCCTTATCGGCGTCGAGGAGCCGGCGGATGGCCGACGGTGAGGCCATCCGCGCTCGGGCGCGCGCGCCAGGCGACACCTGCCTGAGGAGGACGACGACCGGGGTTGGCGGGCTGGGCCGGCTACTATGCACTTGCGGCCCAAGTGCACAGTGGTCCTTTGTTCCTTTTCTTTTTCTTTTTCTGATTTCTGTCTTTATTTCTGTTTTACAAACAGTTAGGCCACTTAATGACTTTTATAAATTGTGTGACTTGGTTCAAATATTACAATGCAATATTACCTACCATCAGAAATTGGTTTGGTGAAAATATGATTTCATTTGCAAATTTTATTAAATAAAATGATATTAAATGTTGCTGTTAGCTACTGTTTTAAGATGATAGAGTCACTTAATGAATTTAGGTGATGTTGTTTTCCTGAACATATTTAGTTATGGATTATTTGCTATTTAATGAACATTTTTATTTGCAAATTGGAACAACTTTTATTTTCACTTAAAATTTGAATTTCAATTGAATTGGAATTTGAAATGAGATATGATGCAAATGATGATCAAGCATTGTTAAGCATGGTGACTTGGCATTATCAGAGGGTGATTACTGTAGCTATTACATGGGGATGTTACAATTCTCCTCCTCTAACAAGAATTCTCGTCCCGAGAATTTAAGAGGCAGGCTGAAAGAAAGCGGGGTATTCTTCACGAAGACGATCTTCGCGTTCCCAAGTGGCTTCATCTTCAGAATGATGCGACTAGTTAACTTTAAGGAACTTGATTGCCTTCTGATGGGTTCGTCGCTCAGCTTGATCGAGAATGCGGATTGGATACTCTTGATAAGATAGATCTTCTCGCAATTCAAGCACTTCATGATCCACTGCTCGGATAGGATCTTTAAAGCAGCGACAGAGTTGCGACACGTGAAAGACATCATGAACCTGAGAAAGGTTCAGCAGCAACTCTAGTTGATATGCCACTTCTCCTCGACGGGCGAGAATACGGAACGAGCCAATGTAGCGAGGAGCTAGCTTGCCCTTGATTCCAAATCGATGAGTGCCCTTCATCGGAGTGACACGAAGGTAAGCTTGCTCGCCAGGCTGATAGACCATTACCTTGTGCTTTCGGTCATAGTTGCTCTTTTGACGAGACTGAGCAGCTTTCAAATGTTCACGGACAATGCGGACTTGCTCTTCAGCTTGTTGAATAATGTCCGGTCCGATGAGTGATCGTTCCCCAGTTTCTGACCAATTCAGAGGGGTTCGGCATTTACGTCCATAAAGAACTTCAAAGGGTGCCGTCTTCAGACTAGCTTGGTAGCTATTGTTGTAAGAGAATTCGGCATACGGGAGGGATTCTTCCCATTTCTTACCAAATGAGATGACACAAGCTCGAAGCATATCTTCAAGCACTTGATTGACTCATTCAACTTGTCCCTGGGACTGCGGGTGAAATGCGGTGCTGAAGGATAGATGAGTTCCCATAGCTTCTTGGAAACTGTTCCAAAATCTTGAGGTAAAGAGGTTGCCACGATCTGAACTGATGTCCAACGGAACACCGTGGAGTGACACAATTCTGGAAACATACAAGTCTGCTAACTAGCTAGCAGTGATTGTCTCCTTGACTGGCAGAAAGTGAGCAACCTTTGAGAATCGGTTAATGACGACGAAGATAGCATCATGACCCTTCTGTGATCTGGGAAAACTAGTAATGAAATCCATTTCAACTTTGTCCCATTTCCATTCAGGAATTTCAAGGGGTTGCAGAGTTCCAGCAGGCCTTTGATGTTCTGCTTTGATGCGACAGCAAACGTCACACTCAGCGACATACTGAGCAATATCTCGCTTCATATCAGGCCACCAATATCTCTGTCAAATGTCTTGGTACATCTTGGTACTGCCAGGGTGAATTGAAAGAGGTGTATCATGAGCTTCTTTCATGACGCGCGGGGTCAGATTCAGGTGTCCCGTTCTAGGAACCACTAAGCGGTTCTTGAAGTACAAGGCGCCATCAGTAGCAATGGTGAAGAATAAGGGATTTCCCCTTTTGATATCTCGCTTAATTTTCTCGACCTCAGAGTCAGCCTTCTGTATATGCTTAATGAGGTCATCGAGCTCTGATTCGACAACTAGGGTATTGAGATGACCCTGTGGAACAATGTGAAGGTTCAACTTGCGAAGTTCTTCATAAAGCATAGGTTGCGCTTCCTGAACCATGAGGTTGTTGCAATAAGCCTTGCGACTCAAGGCATCGGCCATTACATTAGCCTTGCCAGGGGTATAAGAAATATTCATGTCATAATTAGCTATTGTCGCGAGCCATCTCTATTGACGAAGGTTCAGATCTGGTTGGGTGTACTGGTACTTCAAACTCTGGTGGTCCGTGTATATCTCGCAACGATTACCGAGAAGGTAATGTCGCCACAGCTTCAAGGCATAAATAACTGCAGCAAGCTCGAGATCATGTACTGGATAATTTTCCTCGTGAGGATGCAATTGACGAGAGCCATAAGCAATTACTTTGCGCTCTTGCATTAGGACACAGCCTAATCCATGACGGGATGCGTCGCAATATATCACAAAGTCCTTTTGGGAATCCGGGGGTGCTAGCACTGGAGCAGATGTCAACTTGTCCTTGAGCATCTGGAAACTTTCTTGGCAATTTTCTGTCCACTCAAACATGACGCCTTTGTGAAGCAGATCAGTTACTGGTTTTGCAATCTTGGAGAAGTTCTCGACGAATCGGCGGCAATAACTAGCGAGACCGAGAAAACTTCTGACTTGCTTAACATTCTTCGGAGGAGTCCAGTCAAGAATAGTCTGAACTCGTTCTGGGTTAACAGCAATGCCATCTTTGGAAATGACATGACCAAGATAAGTCACTTCAGATAACCAGAATTCACACTTGGAGAATTTGGCATATAGTTGGTGTTCTCAAAGTTTCTCCAATACAAGCCGAAGATGTACGGCGTGTTCTTCTTCGTTCTTGGAAAATATAAGGATATCATCCAAATAAACCATGGCGAATTTGTCGAGGTAGTCCATGAAGATATAGTTCATCAATCGAGAGAAGGTTGCTGGAGCATTAGTTAATCCGAAGGACATGACGGTGTACTCGTATGATCCATAATGAGTAACGAAAGCGGTCTTTGGAATATCCTCTTTACGAACTCGGATCTGATGATAACCCAACCTTAAGTCGAGTTTAGAGAACACAGAGGATCCAGCAAGCTGATCATAAAGATCGTTGATCCGGGGAAGTGGATATTTGTTCTAGATAGTTGCTTGGTTAATAGGCCGATAGTCTTGGACCAATCGGTTAGTTCCATCCTTCTTCTTAACAAAGAGAGAAGGTGCTCCCCAGGCAGAGGAACTGGGACGGATGAAACCCTTTTTAAGTGACTTGTCAATTTCTTCCTTAAGCTCGAGAAGTTCATGCGGAGGCATCTTATAGGGACGCTTCGCAATAGGGGTAGTGTCAGGTTTCAAGTCGATGACGAACTCGACAGCTCTAGCCGGGGGTATTCCAGGAAGTTCTTCCGAAAAGACGTCCGGGAAATCACGAATGACTGGAACGTTCTCAATTCCCTCAAGAGGTTTGGTGTTCAAAGCATTCAAAGCATATATTTGAGCTTCGGCATTCCGGGTAATCCGGGCGGTGTAGTTCACTATCTCATCGGAGGGATGAAAAAGTTGAACGACTTTGGTGGCACAATTGATCGAAGCAATGTGAGCTTTCAACCAATCCATTGCCAGAATGAGATCTATGGTGGAAGACTTCAGAACAATGGGGGAGGCAAGGAATTCTAATCCTTCAATTTTGACGGTGACGTTAGGTGCCATCATAGAGGTGTGACAATGGCCTCCAGGGGTGCGGACAACCATGGGCAGGTTCATCTCTTGAAATGCAATGTCATGTGATAATGCAAATGCTTCTAACATGAATGAATGCGATGCTCCTGAATCAAATAAAACAGAAGCGGGTACTGAGTTAACGAGAAGGGTACCCATCACAGTAGCAGGTTGATCCTGAACTTCTTCAATGTCAATGTTGTAAGCATGTCCACGACCATAAGCAGAAGACCCAGTTTTATAGTTGCGGGTTTGATTGTTGCCACGACCATTACCACGGCCATTACGAGGAAATGCCAACTGATTCTGATTCTGGTGGCAATCCTTGGCAAGGTGACCTGGTTTGCAACACTTGAAGCACAGACCATCTTCAGGACGAAGAGGAGCAGCACGTGGTGGAGCAGCTTGAACTCTCGACTGCCTAGGTGGTGGAGGAGGCAGACGAGGTGCAGCATAGGAGGGCCTTGGCACAGGGGCAGTTGGACGGTAGATGCTGTTGGGAATCCAGACCTTACGCCTTTGTCCTGAGCTCGAAGATGAGCCAATGTCATGGTGGCGCTTCTGTGACTCCTTGTGCTCCATCTGAGCGGTCTCAACCAGGATAGCCTTGTTCACGAGGGAGGCAAAGTCGGTGAAGTCATGAGCAGCAAGTGCAAGCTTAAGGTCTGGGTGGAGTCCACTACGGAATTTCTCCTGTCTATGAGCATCAGTTGGATTGTCTTCTTCAGCATAGCGGGACAAGTTAAGAAACTCCCGCTGATAAGCTTCGACGGTCTTATTGCCCTGAGTGAGGTTGCGAAACTCTGTCTTCTTCCGGTCCATGATTCCCTGAGGAATGTAGCGGGCACGGAAAGCAGTCTAAAACTCGACCCAGGTAATGACTGTCCCCTCAGGTAGTGAACGCCTGTGGGTGGACCACCATTGAGCAGCGGGGCCCTTCAGAAAGTAGGTCGCGAAAGTGACAAGGTCGTCAGGGGCGACATTGGCAGACTCCATCTCGAAGGCGATGTCGCGAAGCCAGTCATCAGCATCCAGTGGCTGTTCAGAGTTGCGATAAATCGTAGGGTTGAGTCGAACAAACTCCTGCAGAGTTATTGGGGCAGGGTCCTGATTCTGGTTGTTCTGGTGCGGAAACTGAGCCATGATATTAGTCTTGAACTGACGGTTCAGCTCGAATTGTTGCATCATAGCTGCCATATAGTCTGGCGGTGGTGGGTTTTCGAGGGCACGACCACGACCACGACCACGAGCACCTGGCCTAACCATCCTGCTAAAATTCAACAGGGCTAGTTTAGTAAAACCAACTGCAAGCGTTTAGAGACAAACATGACGTAACACGACAATGAATAAGTAGTGCAATCGATACATAATAGTAGTCACTTAAGACATACAGATCCATACACATAGTCGGTTACAGGCCAGCGTTACGACAGTGTAAACGAAACTGTAGGCACACTAGGCGGCGCGCAGGCACGCGGTGAGGAATACACAACGAGACATAGCAAAGGCTACATCAACGTCGGGGAAACCCACTGAAACGGGGTAACTGCAAGTGCGGACGATGAGTGTCCGTGGTGGAAAAGTCCTGCTCTCCGTGTGCACTCTGATGCAGAACCCGGTCTCGAACTGGAAGAAAAGGTCCACGCGCAGGTGTATGACCTCCAACAGCAGGTCAATCAATACCTGCCGGCATCTGAGTCCTGCGCGGGTAAAGGATATACTCTGGATGTATCCCTGCACGAACAGCTGGTAGCAACTATGTCATAGCATCGTAGAGATGTGCTCGAGTGGCAAACAACTCGACGGCAAGAGCCCGGGCAGTGTGATCCAGAGCCTGAGTGCACTGAATCAAAACATGCGGGTCATATTGACGTCGCTCGTAAGGGGCACAGATAGCTGTGTAGTATCCGGTACCATCTCCAGCAGGGGCATACGGGATGTATCGGAACTCTGAGTCATCCAAGCGACTATGCTCTCTACGGAGATGTGCGACAGCAGAGTAGGCAGCATCATGGACTGCCATCTCAATCGTCACGCCGATACCGTGAAAAATATGCAACTCAGTGTCGGAGTTGTCCCGCTGATCAAAGATACGAACATCAGCATGGTACTGCTCCTGGTTGAACTCGCGGTAGTCCTCGTAAACCATGTACTTGGGGTACCAGCGGTAGCCCAGTCTGGTCAGGAGGGCGATCAGGACAGCTAGAAAACCAAGGGCATCATGAGCCCAAGTGCGAAGCACAAGCTGCGTCGCAGGGCATGGCGGAAACAAGCGATCCATCTGAAATAGAGGAAATTCAGGATTGTCAAATGACAGTGAGAAGTATAATATAACTTGGAGAGAAAGGTTAAACAAACCATCGGAAAAGAAAATGTGATTATCAGATTAATCAGATCAATGGGAAGGAACAAGTGCAGATAATCCAGCTCTCCGGGTGGACGTGAATACGAGAACCTAGTGTCGGAGTTAGTAAAATCATTTAACCCGAATAGAAGAGGATTCAGAGTCCCAGAGTAAGGAAGAGGAATAAAAGATCCTAATACCACCCATTTGGCGACATGGGCCCGTAAGCCACACATCCATGTTAGTAAAATATAGTTTTTGAACGTCTAGACTCAACTTCGACCAAGGTATCGGAAGGGGGCTTCCTACAGGCAGTCGGCTCTGATACCAACTTGTGACGCCCCTGCTCGACCGTGCACTAATCATACACGCAAATGTACACGATCGAGATCAGAGACTCACGGGAAGATATCACAACACAACTCTAAACACAACTAAAATAATACAAGCTTTATATTACAAGCCAGGGGCCTCGAGGGCTCGAATACATAAGCTTGCCCATACAAGCCTCAGCGGAAGCATTAGATATCTGAGTACAGATATAAAAGTAAAACAGACATGCCCTAACAGGCGGGGCAAAACAACAACACAGATCGAAAAGGCGCAGGCCTCCTGCCTGGGAGCCTCCGAACTACTCCTGGTCGGCTGGCTCAATCCAGTAGTACGTGCCGTCGGGACCCTCCTAGTAGTAGGCTCCTACGGTGGCGTCTGGCTCCTGGGCTCCGTCATCTGGTCGCAATTATCGGGTATGGGGGAAAAGAATAGCAAAGCAACCGTGAGTACTCACCCAAAGTACTCGCAAGACTGACATCAGAACTATACTACTTATGCATCAGTATCAAAGAAAGGCTGAATATGTGGATTGGACTGTAGAAATGCCAGAATAGAGGGGGAGAAGCCTAGCCTATCGAAGACTAGCATCTTGAAGCAATCTTGCAGCATTAGAAGAGAGCAGATTAGCATATTATAAATTAACAAGCATGTTGAATCAAAGCCCAGAGATCCTTCCTCGACTCCCTGCGAGAAAGCGATCCCGGAGCTTATAATTATTTAACAAGTATCCGGTTCAAATAGTGGTAGATCGGGATACAACACTGAGCGTCCTGTTACCGTGGACACGGCTATTCGAATAGATAACTTATCTGCAGGGGTGCACTACTGTTACCCAGCACGCTCGATTACATTAGGCCAGACACACTTGCTGGGTAATGCCCGGCCTCGGGTAATCGACACGACGTAGTCCTACCTAGGCTCAGCAGAGAGGTCAACGCGCCGGTCTACATCCTAAGTGCGAAGAGATCTTGGGCCCATCACCCTCTGCACTCCTGCACGTTGCGTGGCTGGTCGGGGCCCAGGTGCGACACTGTATACACAGTGACGTATCCAGCCCACCCCAACAATCAGGCCGCATCTCTGAACTGTGACATCTGAAGAGCTTTCGGGAGAAACCATGACGCAGAGGGTCCCATAAACCATTATCCCACGTGGTGGAAGTGCGTATAGGGCCAACGACCCACTCAGATCAAATAACAAAATCCATTGGCGTATTTAGTAACTCGCAGAGGCGATCAGACTACCTGTCGCTCCGACTTGGTAACACATGGATATCGATCAGGGTGGTCTCCGCCTGCCCTGTCGTTCCGCCATATTAATCGCTCGCGGGTGCCCTCCTGACAAACCCGACTTCACATTTTCCCCGCGGGTACCCCTCGGGGTAGACCCGCCTGTAACAAGGCCAAAGTATCTGTGTGTCCAAAGTATCGAGAAGGGATCCGAGGAATCACCCTTGATCGATTTCCCACTCGAGGAGTTGCACGACGGTAGCTTTGTTGGAGTGATGAAAGAGGAATCACCCTCGGTAACACACAACCTGATAGCTATTCTACAGAGGCATCATCGGAAGTGAGATAAGAGGATTCACCCTCGGCACTCGATGCCAGCTCTGCAGAGTCGGACAACTTGGGGGGGGGGGGGGGGTAGTGATGTACTGGTCTCAGCCCGTTCGATCACATCGGTTGGGGCACAGTTACTAAAGCGGGGAAACTACAGCAAGGAAGAGGGGCCACAGATGGTTTTCCATCCAACCTATACTAAGCAGTTTAGGATAACAGGCAGGTATCAATAACGGTTACAAGAACAGGCTATGCATCAGAATAGGATAAAACAAAACAGTAGCAATTTCTAATGCAAGCAGGAGGGAGAAGCAATAGGTGATATAGGCATGCGTCAAGGGGGGTTGCTTGCCTGGAAGCTCTGCTGAAAGGGGCTGGTCGTCTGACGGCTGCTAGTCGGGAGCGTGGTCGTTCTCAGCTGCGTCGGCGGCGGTCTCGGCGTCTATCGGGAGAGAAGGAGGGGGGAAGAAACAATAAATTCACGGCAAAAATGCAATCACTATGCATGACATGCCTAAATGGTATGCAGATAGGATATATTGCCTATCTAAATGTTTTAGTTAATTTAGGAATTTATTTGGATTTATTTTATTGAAGTTATGCACTATTCATTTATCGAATCCGGGCAAAAAATTACATGTTCTGTATGTTGGAGGGGTATGGGAGGTATGAGAGTAGCATATTCGGATTCTTCATATTTTTCTGATCATTTTACATATATAAATTATTTTCATCCGAGTTACGGTTTAATTTATATGATTTTTCAAAGTTTTAATGAATTTCTGGATTTTCTGGATTATTTTTATTCGAATTTAAATTGAAAAAAATGCTACGGGTATCCAGTGGGTGTACCCAGCTTTTCAGCACAGAGGCTGACCAGTGGGCCCGTTGACTGGGTCAACAGACCAGTCAGCGGTCAGCCCACAGAGGCTGACATGTGGAGCCAGCCTGCTGAGTCAGCAGCTGACTCAGCAGAGCCTATCCACTGGAACAGTGGTTAGCCCCACCTGTCGGTGACAGCGGGGTTAATCCGGTTTTAATTTTAACTAAACGGTGATTAATTAGAGGTGGGCCCTACTGTCAGTGGCTATTAGGTAAATTTAAATTAGTGTTTAGTTTAATCCGACTTAATTAGCGAACGGGGCCCACCAGTCAGTCTCACAGGGTCTCGGGTTAGCGGTTAATCACAAGGCCACGTCGGCTCACCGGCGGCTAGTCGCCGGCGACCATATCTGCGGCGGCGCGGCTCGGGTGGCACCGGAAAACGTGCTCCGGCCACCGTTTTGCGCGCGTGAGGTGGCATTCGAAAGCGGAGACCGAGCCGCGTCGATCTGTGGCGTTTCCGCAGGCTAACTCAGCCGGAGTGAAGCGCAACGACCTCGCCGGCGGCGAGGTGTTTCGGGCGAGCTCGGTTGGGTCGCCGTAGGGCATGGCAAGCCGTGGGGCTGGGCTCTACGGGGTCCTAGAGACGCGTGGAGCACGGTGGTGAGCTCGGGTGAGCATGACGTCGCCGGGAGCGACGGCGACGAGCACCGCGGCGGCGACGGCTACGGGCGGCGATGGCAACGGCGGCTATGGTGGCGGAAACGCACGGGAGAGACAGGGGAAAGGAGCGGATGCTCACCGGGAGGGCACACGGGGGCCCGGCGGAGGTTTAGGAGCAGCAGAACGACGGCATTGGCCGGAGAAGCGCCAGCGACCGAAGGTTGAAGATGAGCTCGGGGAGGACGCTGCGGTGGCTCCCAACTCCAACAGCTGGGTCCAGGCGACGTAGCGGACGGAGGCGGTGCTCTACGACATCTCGGCGATGGGTGGGGACGACGGAGACCGCGGGATCGACGGCGGCGACGGCGGAGGCTTTTGGGCGCGAGAGGGCTAGGGAGAGCGAGCGAGAGGGAGAGGGACAAGTGGGCACTAGGGTTTCGGGGAGGGCAAGGGCAGCACGGGGAAACCCTTATCGGCATCGAGGAGCCGGCGGATGGCCGACAGCTAGGCCATCCGCGCTCGGGCGCGCGCGCCAGGCGACACCTGCCTGAGGAGGACAACGACCGGGGTTGGCGGGCTGGGCCAGCTACTGTGCACTTGCGGCCCAAGTGCACAGTGGTCCTTTGTTCCTTTTCTTTTTCTTTTTCTGATTTCTGTCTTTATTTCTGTTTTACAAACAGTTAGGCCACTTAATGACTTTTATAAATTGTGTGACTTGGTTCAAATATTACAATGCAATATTACCTACCATCAGAAATTGGTTTGGTGAAAATATGATTTCATTTGCAAATTTTATTAAATAAAATGATATTAAATGTTGATGTTAGCTACTGTTTTAAGATGATAGAGTCACTTAATGAATTTAGGTGATGTTGTTTTCGTGAACATATTTAGTTATGGATTATTTTCTATTTAATGAACATTTTTATTTCCAAATTGGAACAACTTTTATTTTCACTTAAAATTTGAATTTCAATTGAATTGGAATTTGAAATGAGATATGATGCAAATGATGATCAAGCATTGTTAAGCATGGTGACTTGGCATTATCAGAGGGTGATTACTGTAGCTATTACATGGGGATGTTACACTGCGCTTTACCAACAAACCGGCTCTTCAGGGGGGTAAGCTGCGAAGGCCCCCCTGCTTGGAGCCGGCGAGCCTTCACAGCTTCGGGGACTACTGTCGGGGGGATGACCCCTGGGTAGGCAACGGAGCCCGGACCCCTTTTTAAAACATCGGAGCAGGCCAAGCCCCTCAATCCGGCTAGCCCGCTCGCCGGCTCCCCAGCACGAGCCGGCTTGGCATGGCGGCCCGGCCCAGCCGACTGGCCCATGCCGGCTGGCCACGAAAGGAAAATCCCTCACGCCGAGGCAGACATGGCTACAGTGCTCCCTCCTTTACGACGGCCCAAGCGGGCGTGGCTACAGCGCATCCTGCGCCCCCGCCCGGGGCGGGTGGTGTCCGGGCGGCGCCAGCCGCCCTGTGACGTAGGACAAGACGTGCCACAGTGCCGCGCAGCCGACCGCACCCGTGCCCGGCGGCCCCGACGCGGCCCGCGCCCGGCGGACCCGGCGAGACCCGAACCTGGTGGACCCAGCAACCCGGCGGCCCCCACCGCTGGCTCCCAGACGATGACACCAAGGCCCCACGCCCATGTATCTTTACCGATGTAACCCTGGGGGGTCGAGCTATAAGACCCCCCAGGAGGCCTCCATGCAGAAGGGTTCGACTCTCGACACACACACACTCACGTAGCCAGGAGAAGGAGAGGGCTAGCACTTCTTCTTCCTCCCATCAAACAGCTCCAGGAGCGCATTGTAACCACTCTGTGAGATCCATCTAGCAGATCCAGCAGGACTAGGGGTTTTACCTCCCTCGGAGGGCCCCGAACCTGGGTACATCGCGAGTCCCGCTCCGCTTGTCCCCAACCTCGCTTCCGGAACCCACCGGTGTCCTCACGTAGCCCCACCATTTTTAGCCATCTCATGGCATCTGCCGTGAGAATACCAAGACAACGGAGGACCAGCCCACCACCTCATCATCACCACCATCACCTAAGAAGGAGACTTGAGTACATGGGTATGGGCACTCCCCTTGGCTTGTGCCAAGCTTGGGGGAGGCGCCCCGGTATCGTATCACCATCACTTTTTCATCATCATTATCTATCTTAGTTTGATCCTTAGTTATTTCGTGATTTAGAAGAATAAAGCCTTAGTATGATTTAGTTTCGAGTGCTTGCTTTGTGATCTATCTATCTATGTAATCGTGTGTGTAAGTTTTATAATAAAGAGTAGTTTGAGTTGAGTGTTTTGCTTTTGATGATCCAATCTTAGAAATAAAGAAAGAATAAAAATAAGATCATATGCTAATCCCATGGGGAGTGATGACTTCACATAAGAGAAGTACAATTGATAAAACTTGTTGGAAGTTGACAAACATAGCATTGGTCATACAATTCATGAAAAAGTAATAAAGGAAGAGAGGTCTCACATATAAATACACTATCTTGGACATCTTTTATGATTGTGAGCCCCCATTAAATATTCTATGTCAATTAGTTGACGTTGAACAAGGAAGACAACATAATGGGTTATGTTTGCTTATATTCACATAGAAGTTATATTGTTTTGGATCTTCTAACATGTGGTGTTTGTCCCCTATCTTTGCTAGCCAAAAATTGGCACCAAGTAGAGATACTACTTGTGCATCCAAAATCCTTAAACCCAGTTTCATGTCATGAGAGTCCACTATATCTACCTATGGATTGAATAAGATCCATCAAGTAAGTTGTCATCGGTGCAAAAGCAACAAAAATTGCTCCTAATTATGTATGAACTTTTATTGTAAGGGAAAATAAGCTTTGTACGATCTTGTGATGGTGGAGCAATAAAAGCGACAGACTGCATAATAAAGGCTATCACAAGGGGCAATATAAAGTGACGTTCCTTTACATTAAGAGATTGCACATCCAAAAACAAAAGCGCATGACAACCTCTGCTTCCCTCTGCGAAGGGTCTATCTTTTACTTTATGTATTTACTTTCATGCAAGAGTCAATAGAATTCTTCTCTATTCCATTTTTATTTTCTCTTTTGGCAAACATCATGTGGTGGGGATTGATCCATGCATATATATCCAGTTGAATGTAGGTGATCATGAGTTATTATTGTTGACATTACCCTTGAGGTAAATACGTTGGGAGGCGAAATTATAGGCCCCTATCTTTCTATGTGCTCGACTGAAACTTTTGCCCCATAAGTATGACGTGAGTGTCAGTAATCATAGAAGACTAAATGATAGTTGAGTATGTGAACTTGCTACACAAAGCTCTTACATAGACTCTTTCTGATAATATGATGAATTGCAATTGCTTCAGTGACTGAGATCATAGTTTGTTAGTTTTCAATTTGGTTTATGGTTCATACTTTAACTTGTGGATGAATTGTCACTTTTTCATGAGAAATTTTATGATGATATATTGCTGTTATAATAAGGATCATGATGCTCCATGTCCGTATTTTATTTTTATCAACGTCTCTCTCTCTAAACATGTGGTCATGATTATCGATTTTGACTTTTCGCTTGAGGGCAAGCGAGGTCTAAGCTTGGGGGAGTTGATACGTCCAATTTGCATCATGATTTCCTACTGTTAATTATTATGTTTTTATTCATTATTTCACTTTATGGTACAATTCTTATGCCTTTTCTATCTTAATTTGCAAGATTTACACGAAGAGGGAGAATGCCGGCAGCTGGAATTCTGGACCTGAAATAACCACATCAGAGATACCTATTCTACAGAGCTCCAATTGACTTGAAATTTCACGAAGATTTTTTATTGAATATATAAAAAAATACTAGAGAAAAGAAATACCAGAGGGGACCCACCAGTTGCCCACAAGGCAACAGGGCGCGGCCCCCCTGGGCGCGCCCTATTGCCTTGTGGGGCCCATAGATGGCGTATGGTCCCCTGCTTCTGCTATATAAGGTCATTTGCCCTAGAAAAAAATAATAAGAAGACTTTCGGGATGAAGCGCCGCCGTCTCGAGGCGGAACCTGGGCAGGAGCTATTTTGCTCTCCGGCGGAGCGATTCCGCCGGGGATACTTCCCTTCGGGAGGGGAAAATCGAAGCCATCGACATCACCAAGGATCCTCTCATCGTGGGAGGACCAATCTTCACCAGCAACATCTCATCTCAAACCCTAGTTCATCTCTTGTATTCAATCTTCGTCTCAAAACCTCAGATTGGTACCTGTGGGTTGCTAGTAGTGTTGATTACATCTTGTAGTTGATGCTAGTTGGTTTATTTGGTGGAAGATTATATGTTCAGATCCTTAATGCTATTCAATACCCCTCTGATCTTGAACATGAATATGATTTGTGAGTAGTTACCTTTGTTCTTGAGGACATGGGAGAAGTCTTGTCATAAGTAATCATGTGAATTTGGTATTCGTTCGATATTTTGTGATATGTATGTTGTTTTTTCCTTTAGTGGTGTCGTGTGAACGTCGACTACATGACACTTCACCATCTTTCGGCCTAAGGGAAGGCATTGTGGAGTAGTAATTAGATGATGGGTTGCTAGAGTGACAGAAGCTTAAACCCTAGTTTATGCGCTATTCCGTAAGGGGCTGATTTGGATCCATATGTTTCATGCAGTGGTTAGAGTTATCTTAATTCTTCTTTCGTAGTTGCGGATGCTTGCGAGAGGGGGTAATCATAAGTGGGAGGCTTGTTCAAGTAAGAACAGCACCCAAGCACCGGTCCACCCACATATCAAATTATCAAAGTAGCGAACGCGAATCAAACAAACATGACGAAAATGACTAGATGAAATTCCCATGTGTCCTCGAGAACGCTTTGCTTATTATAAGAGATCGTTCCGGCTTGTCCTTTGCTATAAAAAGGATTGGGCCACCTTGCTGCACTTATTGTTACCATTACTACTTGTTACTTGTTACGAATTATCTTGCTCTCAAAACTATCTGTTACCGCTACTTTCAGTACTTGCAGAGAATACCTTGCTGAAAACCGCTTGTCATTTCCTTCTGCTCCTCGTTGGGTTCGACACTCTTACTTATCGAAAGGACTACGATTGATCCCCTATACTTGTGGGTCATCAGCGCGATGGGAACGACGGCGAGGTCGGCTCGGTGGTTGACAGTGGCGGGGCCTCCGGCGGTCGTTGGCGGCGGCTGAGGTGATGAGGCGATGCGGCGCATCGAGGGGGTCGCGGGTGTGGGATCGTCGGCCTTTGAGAAAGCGTGTGGCAAGCGGGGTGAGCTCCAAGAAGCTCCAGCGCTTCGCACGCTCCAGCGAGAACGGACGAGCTTGGGCTCACAGCTACAGTGATTTGGAGGGTGCAAAAACATCTCAAAACGATGCCCGACGGAGAGGGGAACCAAAGGACAGAAGGAGAGACCTCGAGGGGGCTCACCGGCGATGCACCCGTCCGGCGAAAAAGCTTCGGTGGACGAGATCGAAATAACGACGGCCGGCGATATAGGTGGCTTCGAGCGTGGATTTTTGGGGCAAAAAGGAGAGGGGCTCGAGGGGTTTATATAGGGCATCTTTGAGGGCAAGGGGAAAGGCTGGGGATCGTATCCCCGAAAAATCGGACGAGGCGGCGTCGAGGAGGAACAAGCTGGGCGGCGGGGCCCATCAGCCAGCAGGCGCGGGAGAGAGGGAGGTGGTGCGGGCGACCGGCCCGAAGGGTCTTCGCGCGTGGGCAGGCCGTGGGCCGATGGCTACGCCTGGCCTGTGCTAGCATTTTTTTTAACAGCGAGATAAACTGTCTCAAAACTTTATCAAATATTTTATAAAAACCTAAAATTTGGCACAAAATTACTAGGGTGTGCAAAGATTCCTTTGCACATTTCAGTTTTCAAAAATACAATATATAAGTAATTATTTGAATTGCAGAGGCTTTATAAGGCATAGAAACAATTCAAAATGACTTTTTTAAAATATCAAAATATAACCAAAATATTTTCCCACTATTTTTCCTTTGGAGGGAGTCATTTTACCCTCACTCATATTTAATACTTTTCAAAGGAAAAATATATTTAATAAAACCCAATAAAAGCAATATTCAATAATTTCAAGAAATGGCTATGCAATTATTTTTCAAATAAATCCCTGCTGGTTTCATAATTCATTTTCCATATTTTCTTTCTGATATTTGAAGGAGTCATATTTCCTTCTCTCTTTATTTTATTTGAATAAATGGAAATGAATTTGAAACTCAAAATGGAAAAACTCTCCTAAAGTGATCCAAATAATTTTGGAAAGGGGTCCTAATCACTCCCCACTCTACTTCATATACTTTGAAGAAGTCCTATTATCTTCTCTCGTGAAAATCTTTTGAGTGGCATAAAGTTTCTGATTTGAAATATTTTCAAATGAAATTCAAATCTCTTCAAACCCCTTTTTCATTTCTTTAATGGAAGAAGTCATGTCATCTTCACTCTAGGGTTTGTTTTGAAATGGATTTGATTTTATGGAAACCAAATGCAAGAATGAAAGCTTTGGGAAAGTCCTATTATTAACATTCAAAAAGTTTCAAATTCCACTCAATTTCACACAACAAATCACACAAGCAATCATCATTACTTAATTAATATAACATTCCAAAATTTAGAATTTTGGGATGTTACAACTACTATCTCAGAGTCAAGTCCAAATTTTGTACTAAGCCTATGAAAGCATCTGTTTCTATAAAAGACTTAACGCAATCAAATTCAAGATTTATACATGACTCGCTACCTTTGTTGATTTCCCAATCTTCAGAGTTGCGCTTAATTGTTTCAATAAGATCCCATTTTAATTCAGTGCTTTGCTTCATGAAGGAACCAGTAGAAGAAGAATCAAGCCATGTCTTATCATCATGAGAAAGCTGAGCATAAAATTTTTGTATGATCAATTCTCTCGAGAGCTCATGATTAGGGCATGTGTGCATCATGTATTTAAGCCTCCCCCAAGCTTGGGCGATACTTTCTCCTTCACGAGGCCAAAACTTATATATATAATTCCGATCACGATGAACCAAGTGCATACGATAAAATTTCTGATGGAATTCCAGCTTAAATCGGATCTAGTCCCATGTTCTGGATTCATCCAATAGCATATTACATGACAATGCCTTTCCCCCCATATATAAAGGGAATACTTTCTTCTTAACTCTATACTCAGATAAAACTGCAAGCTTAAACAATCCACAAATTTCGTCTATGATTTGATAGCGATATGATTTGTAGCAAGTAACAAGCAACCAAAGTAACAAAGTGCAGCAAGGTGGGCCAATCCTTTTATTGCAAAGGATAAGCTGGAAGTTTCTCTTATAATAAGCAAAGCATTCTCGAGGACACATGGGAATTCTCGTCTAGTCAAGTTCATCATGTTTAGTTGATTCGCGTTCACTACTTTGATAATTTGATATGTGGGTGGACCGGTGCTAGGGTGCTGCTCTTACTTGAACAAGCAACCCACTTACGATTACCCTCTCTCGCAAGCATCCGCAACTACCACTAGTACAGCCAGCTGCTATACAAACGGTTTTTACCCCCTTTCAGCAACGAAGTTTTAAACCGTCGCCTTGCCTGTGTGTGCGATAGGGGGGTCCTTTCCACACGACCCAGAAACCGTCCGCGATAGGGCCTCTGGTCACACACGCGGGGCAAAAAGAGCTCATGTGCGATCGGGTGAGCCATCGCAGACAATTATTCTGGCCCAATCGTTTCCGTTCGTATGTACATCCCACAGAGTGAATCCAAGATAAACGTTTCCGTTTGTATATACATCCCACACAGTGAATCCCAGGTAAACGTTTCCGTTCATATATACAAAGCACACAGTTTTTCGCATCACATCGTCTGTGATAGTGTTGCCATTGCAGACGATAGTAATAATTTTATCGTTTGTGTTATTGAATGCATCACGCACGGTGTCTAGAAGAAACTGTGTGGCATAGGCTGTCCATCACACACACTTTTTATGTGGAAAATGTTTGTGCAAGGTGGCCTAACGCATACAGTTGTCCAGAGGAAGTCGTGTGTGATTGTTCATTGATCCGTGTTGTCTCAGATCATCGCCCATGGTATTGTCTCAATAACCGTTTGCACTAGAAAAACCCAATAAGCAGGCTAATTGGCCTATTATTATTAATCCATTTAGTAATCAAAATTTCATTTCATAATAAACACACAATATATTTCATTTTCGTATTACGGAACCAGGATTTCATAATTGAAATACATCAGAGTACAACATCATATAGCTTCAGCACTCACTCACACCATATAGGCATATAGCTAGCTACCCCATTACACAATAGCACCAAGTTTCACATGCAACATCTAAAACCTTTGGAAATTAGCATCACAGATGGTAGATAGACAGATGAATCTCATCTGGAAAACAGCTGAAGCGGAAGGCGAATATTGAGCCTTTAATGATGTTGAATGTCCTTGCAACTTTAGGCCAGTGCCTATGGATGATTGACCGCCCATCCTTCGTCCTCTTGAGGAAGACTTCAATATTGTACCGTGGGTGTTGTATGAACACCTTCCTCGCCTCTTGACCATACAGGTGGTTTGAGAGGTAATCATCTGTGAACTGCTTTGGAAAGTCCTGAAAACAAAGATATGCATAAATATCTTCTCTGAATTTTGAAATGGCGCAAAGGAATAAAAAAACAAGGTACTCCCTCCGGTC
Source organism: Elymus sibiricus (assembly GCA_039707655.1). Lineage (NCBI taxonomy): Eukaryota > Viridiplantae > Streptophyta > Magnoliopsida > Poales > Poaceae > Elymus > Elymus sibiricus. The sequence goes on from CM077670.1 coordinate 114,029,765, forward strand.
GTTTTTACTCCGCGCATTAGATTTGTATCAAGTCAAACTTTGTAAAGTTTCACCAAATTTATTTTAAAAAATATCAACATCCACGATACCAAATGTGTAAACTATAAAATTGTATTTTATAATGCATCTAAAAACAATGATTTTGCAGTTTGAATGTTGATGCTTTTTTCTATAACTTTGGTCAAAGTAGAGATACTTTGACTTCGGACAAAACTGATATGCAGACTAAAAAGGACCGGAAGGAGTATAAGAGTTAGTACCATCCTGTAGTTCACTGATGTCTTCTTCATTGTGCAGACAAAGATCTTGTTGTTTTTTGTCGCTAGTTTCTTTATCCTCATAATCTTTCTGAGTTTCTTGACTTGACTGATATTCATGGACATCTCATTTCACCATATGCAAAATGGGTCGAACAGTGGGTCAAAACCTCTGACAGTAGGACCTACATGTGCAAGACCAAATTGTTAAAAACCTAAATACTAGAATGGTTCCTGCAGTTGCACAATAATGTGCTATTAGACAAAGGACCATGCATGTGCGAACCTCGATGGTAAACCTCAGTGCCTCCCATTGTTTCCGTGCAACACATATAAGGTAGTTATTAATCAGGTTAAGTGAGGGTTGGCATACTATTAGTAAAATATGTTGATGAAAAATAAACACATTGCAGATTCAGCAAATTAATTCGAGCCACATGGAAAAGCCATTTATCCAAACCAAGCATGCTTAAGAACTAGGAAAGATAGCAATTGTATACGTTTCTCATTTATTTAGTACAGCCGAATTCGATTTATTTCTCACATGCATAACAATACAAAATTGTACCCACGACAATTGAAGATCGCATTGCAGAATTGAACCAAACAGTTAACTAAGCACCACAACAAATGAACCAAACAGTTAACTGAGCACCACATTGCACAAGAGAACATACTACAAGATCAGACAGTTAACCAAACCTAGTATGCTTAACAACTTGGAAATATAGCAATTGTATTTGTATCTCATGTATTTTGTATAGCCAAATTCGATTATTTCTCACATGCAAGAGAATACAAAATTGCACCCACAAGAATTGAGCATCACATTGCAGAATTGAACTAAACAGTTAACTGAACATGACAAAAAAAATAACCAAACAGTTAACTCAGCACCACATTGCACAATATATAGAACTTATATACTAGAGGATCAGATTGCATAGTAAGAGTACATAGGACAATTCACTAGAATTTGTAAAGAAAAGGCAGGAGCAGCACATGCAACAGGTAAACTGAACATGCTTAACCAGCGTAGCTAGCTAGCTGAACATAGGTCCTTGCAGTGAGCTAAAAAAGACAAGCTACTCCTCATCGTCAGAGATATCGATGACGATGGGCTCCTTAGACTTGGAAGAGGGCGAGGCCTCCACATCGTGGGTGCCCTCCTCATAGTGCTAAGTCGCCTGAGCCGCTCCGGGCACCAACCTGCTGGCTCTGGAGTTGTGGTAAGCACGGGCACGCTGAGAAAACACCTCGTAGTCTTCGTCGAAGGCACCGACGGTGGCCTCAAGAAAATGCCACAAACTGTCGTTTAAAGCAGCCAACCGCGTGGCGGCATCCGCGCGCGAGGCGTCGACGGTGGCCTCGACAGCGAGGTGCTCCTCCAAGATCTGGGGGTCGGCACACATGGCAGCCATCGCGACCTCATCCGCGCGTGCGGCCGCGATTTGCTTCTCCGCTGCCAGATGCTCCTTGAGCTCCTGGTTGTACTACGTGCACCATGGCTTAGGGCGGCACTTATTTGGAGGATGGGTCCGTGATTTGGGTGGAAGGTGTCGCGCCGGCAGTCGGGGCATGTGGGATGTAGAAAGAGGTGGAGGATGGGGGTCGGGTGTGGATTACCTGACTGGATCGACGAGGCCGAGCAGCAGGAAGGAGCGTTGCCGGCGAGGCGGCGGCAACGCAAGCAATCAGTGAAGGTTTGAACTTGGAATGGAAGGCGGAAACAGGGGAAATGTGGCTTTTGGTAAGGAGGAGGGGGGCATGGGAGGTAGATATATCCGCGGATGCTGAAAAATTTCGCTCTGTGCAACGAAAAACTGGCGCGCGAAGTGTCATCAGACACGGTCCCTTATTTAGCATTGTGTATGATATCTAAACATCACAAACGATTCATATGGATTACCCCATGTGTGATGAGTTTGAACATGCAAATTTTGGTTCGAATTTCCCTGGTTACAGTGGACATCCACGTCATTGCATAATTTGGGCACACAAAAGAGCCTACAGCACACCCACACTTCTTAATCGAGCAAGTTTAGCCATTAAACAAAGCTAGTTGATCTAAACATTACTCTAACAAAAGACCGGCGCTCTAAACAAAGACTACTACTCCGCCTGGGGCTCGTCGATCTCCGCCGCCTCCTCCATGTCCTGCTCGCGCCCAATGATCTCCTGTGGAAGGGGCTCCATGGCATCCATCGTACCATACTCGGCAAGCATCTCACCATCCGCGTCCGCCATCTCTTTGGAAAAGGCCGCCACAAGCTGGGCATGGGCGGCCGTGGTCTGGGCTTGGACGGGCTCCATCGCGGCAAGGTATGCAACGAACGAACGGACAGCTACTCGAACGCTCTCGGCGATTGCCAACTCTTCGGCCGTGGGTTGCCCACCGTTGTCGGAGAAGATTCGTGCGATTTGTGTGGTGACTACCAGGAGCTGGGCATGGCCGGCCTCGACATGGGCGCGGGCGGCCTCCATCAGGGCTAAGGCGGCCGCCGCGGAACGGACAGCTTCTGTCCCGCTCTCGCCATTTGCTATCCCCGTCGCAGATGTTGCTGCCGCCATCTGAGCTGCAGTAGTGGCCGTTTTGGCTGCCGCAGCAGCCCGGTCGCAGATTGGGGCCGCGCTCATGCAGGTTGTGAGCACGCTCATGGCGGCTGCATCCGCGCTCTCGCCGGACTGGGCCGCCGAAGTTGCCCTCACGATGCGGGTCCACGTCCCCATCTTTGACCGGCGACGATTGAACACTGAAATGAGATTTGGGGGGCTAGTTTGCTTGACGCGCCGGCTGTGGACTGTAGCCAACGAACCTTCTCGCGTAAGCCATATATGACGGTGCACCAAGATATTTTGTACAGCATCTCACACGGTTGGTGATAATAAACTGTGTGTGATGTACTTGATTTTTCGTCTTGATTTGAAATACGGAATTGGGTCATAGCGGCAAAGGACGGTGTTTGAATTGCTAGAACATTTGTCTGTAGTGAACATAAAACTATACGAGTGTCGTGTTAAAATTTGGAAATATTCAGGGTTCGTTTGGACATTTTTATACATTAACTGAGTTTTCTAGGCATTTTATGTGCATATATCAAATTTGAACTACATGCACATGCTCTGGTGCACCAAAATGGGTTGAAAAATCATATGTGTGTCCTTGGGTGCATGCTTAGGTCCCATGCAAGAAATGGGAATGAATTTCAAACACCTCGGCATTGTGGCTCGGCCGCAAACGCTGAGATACTTGGTTTTGAAATTCTAGTAAATCCAAAACTCGTCTGAAATTCATGAAACTTGGCATGCTATCATGGAATGGCACCAACATGCTGTGGTAAAAATTTTGTCCCATTTGGGGTAGGTTTTGGTATAAGCTTCTCACAAACCAGAGCTTCTCACAAGAAGACTCATGGTTCCGGTAGGGAACGTGTCACCTTTGTGGACGAAACGACATCCGTTGCCTCTTCTTGCCTTGATTTTTTTTCTAGAGGTAACATAGACCAATAGGAGTGTCATGTTAAATTTTGAAATTATTTAGGGTTCGTTTGGACATTTTTATACATTAACTGAGTATTCTAGGCATTTTATGTGCGTAATTCAAATTTGAACTACAGGCACATGCTCCGGTGCACCAAAATGGGTTGAAAAATCATATATGTGTCCTTGGGTGCAAGCTTAGGTCCCATGCAAGAAATGGGAATGAATTTCAGACACCTCGGCATCGTGGCTCCACCGCAAACGTTGAGATACTTGGTTTTGAAATTCTAGTAAATCCAAAACACGTCAGAAATTCATGAAACTTGGCATGCTATCATGGAATGGCACCAACATGTTGTGGTAAAAAAAATTGTCCCATTTGGGGCAGGTTTTGGTATAAGCTTCTCACAAACCAGAGCTTCTCACAAGAAGCCTCATGGTTCCGGTGGGGAACGTGTTACCTTTGTGGACGAAACGACATTCGTTGCCTCTTCTTGCCTTCATTTTTTTTCTAGAGGCAACATAGACCAACAGGAGTGTCGTGATAAAATTTGGAATTATTCGGGGTTCGTTTGGACATTTTTATACATTAACTGAGTTTTCTAGGCATTTTATGTGCATAATTCAAATTTGAACTACATGCACATGCTCCGGTGCACCAAAATGGGTTGAAAAATCATATGTGTGTCCTTGGGTGCATGCTTAGGTCCCATACAAGAAATGGGAATGAATATCAAACACCTCGGCATCGTGGCTCGGCCGCAAACGCTGAGATACTTGGTTTTGAAATTCTAGTAAATCCAAAACTCGTTTGAAATTCATGAAACTTGGCATGCTATCATGGAATGGCACCAACATACTGTGGTAAATTTTTTGTCCCATTTGGGGCAGATTTTGGTATAAGCTTCTCACAAACCAGAGCCTCTCACAAGAAGCCTCATGGTTCCGGTAGGGAACGTGTCACCTTTGTGGACGAAACGGCATTCGTTGCCTCTTCTTGCCTTGATTTTTTTTCTAGCGGTAACATAGACCAATAGGAGTGTCGTGTTAAATTTTGGAATTATTCGTGGTTCGTTTGGACATTTTTATACTTTAACTGAGTTTTCTAGGCATTTTATGTGCATAATTCAAATTTGAACTGCATGCACATGCTCCTGTACACCAAAATGGGTTGAAAATCATATATGTGTCCTTGGTTGCTTGTTTAGGTCCCATGCAAGAAATGGGAATGAATTTCAACACCTAGGCTCTTCGTGGCTCGGCCGCAAAATTGAGAACTTGGTTTTGAAATTCTAGTAAATCCAAAACTCGTCTGAAATTCATGAGACTTGGCATGGTCTCATGGAATGGCACCAACATGCTGTGGTAAAAAATTTGTCCAATATGAGAGAAGGTGCACACATTAACAGCCAACAAATAGCTGTCACGATATCATCACAAACGGTTGTACAGTATTATTTCAATCATGGGTGCTCTACTGACCATTTATGTGCCGCCACGTGTCCCACTTTTTTAATGACAAGGAGGTGCCGTCCGGGCAGCTGTTTGAGTAGACGGGAGGCATGCGAGCGAAGTCCGCGGCGCAGGCTGACCGGGAGTCGTGCGACCAGTCCTGCGCTGCACAGGCTGACCGGGAGGCGTGCGAGTAGTACGCTGCATAGGCTCACCGGGAAGCGAGCCCTTTGACCTCCATCGCCGCCCGCCTCGCTCTCAACTTCTCCATTAATGGTGCCCGAGCCGCTGTTTAATAGGCGGCCTTACTGATCTCTCTTCGCCTCCCATTCCCCTCTCGCCTGAATCCTATCTTCTAGAGCTCCACCTACTCCATGACGCACAAGGATCATCTGCCACTAGTCTTCCGGTTTGGTGAAGTTGACTCCGAGCCGGAGGAGATAGAAAATAAGAAGGAATGGGACCTCAGGGACATGGCCCTGAACGAGCTGGCCGCGGCAGATGCTGCCCCCGCGCCCGTCCCAGCTCCCATCCCCGCGCCCGCTCCAGCGACCATCCCCGTGGCATTGACAGGCTGGTCGCCGAGCACCATCGCAGAGCTGGAAGTCGCGGGCGTCAGCGAGGTCCCCACGGACCCACGCGAGCTCATGTACGTACCAGCACCAGCGCCCCCGCCTGTGCTCGTGCGCGCCCCAGCACCCACCGCGGCGCCGGTCCCCATGCGCTTTCCTGCACCAGCCACGCCTGTACCCGTGCACACGCCTGCACCCACCCCGCCCCCCTCAACGTCATGGGACGCCGCCGTCGACCGCTACCTCGTAGCGCCGCGAGTCGTTGTCCCCCCGTGCCACGCCTGTCGATCGCGCGACGAACGGCTCTTGGATTTGGAAGTCCATAACATTTTGGGATGGCTTGAAGACTTGAACAACGGCGTCCCGGACGACGACAACACCGGTGCAACACGCCGCCGCCACCGCCGCTGCAATTAGTTTTTTTGTTTAATATTGTATCCCGATCGTATGAACGTAAAACCACGGTGTCACTGAATGAAATCTATGGTTTTGATCAACTTAGCGTTTTTTCTCTGAATGTACAGACTTACCAAAGTAAAAAAAACATCAACGTCTTTCTCTGAATAAAACACTCATCGCAAACATTTTCAGAATGAACACCCATATGCAAAGCGAGAGCTGGGTTCCTTCGTAGCTAAGCCAAGGGGAAAATGTGGCGCGCAGGTTTTGTGCATCTCTTCATCGCAAATGTTTCAGACTGAACACCCGTATGCAAAGCGAGAGCTGGGTTCCTTCGCAGCTAAGCCAAGGGAAAATGTGGCTCATAGGTTTTGTGCATCTCTTCATCGCAAATGATTTTGCATGATGACCCGTGTGCAACGACGTACAAACAATGTGGTAAGATTTGCATCTGTCATATTGGGTATAATTGCCATTTGTCGAAATGGAAAAATTGGCATTTGTCAATCTAGTAACATTGCCATTTGTCAATCTAGTAGCATTGCCATTTGCCAACCTAGTAACACTGCCATTTGTGATCCTCAGGAAAAAACACTGCCATTTGTCAAATTTTGCAGCTAAAAATCAGTAGTACTGTAATTTTTGCAAATGAAATTCAGTAAGCATAGATTTCATTCATAGATTAAGCAGTCGTTCTTTATACAAATAGTTCAACTTGACAGCTGAACCGAACAAACTTTTACCCAATTGTTGCCAACCACGTACTGAAATAGCTAGTTCAACTATATATACTAGCTAAATTTAAGTACGTAGTACAGTTCAACCATATCTATAGTCAGATGAACTGAACAAAACAGCCCCTAAATACTACTACTACGGAGGGGCTTTGTACTACTTTTAGCAGCCTCTCCTCTGCCGAGCGCAATCAGTTAGAGGCTGCGGAGGAGGAGCCTACCGACGAGCTGGAGAAGCGGAATCCGGCGCCTGCCGCTGCTGCACCTTTAGCGACGCCCAGCTCAAACGCCCTCTGCCGCTCTAGACGTCCCTCTCGAAGCGGTGGGACTCCTCGTATATCTCCGCATTCCGCGCCACTGCGGCAGTTTCTGCTGCGGCCACAGCGGCGGTAAGACGCTTTGCGTGCTCGACCAGGCGCTCCTCCTCCTCCCACAGGAACTCGATGTAGCGCGCGGCAAGGTCGTTGATGCTCGTGCGGGCCTCCACATCCCGCCTTCGGCCCACGGTGGCGGGGCGGGTGATGACCCCGGCGGTCGACGGTGGGGAGGCGGCCATGGCGGCCGACATTGGGGTGGCGGCCACCTCCCACCTTCGGGCCGCGGTGGTAGAGCGGGTGATGGCCACGGCGGCCAACGGTGGGGTGGCGGCCAAGACGGCACCACCCGCCTTCGGGCCGCGGTGGCGGAGCGGGCGATGGCCCTGGCGGGCTTTGGTGGTGTGGCGGCCACAGCGGCCGACGATGGGGTGGCGGCAACGGCTACCGGCAACAGCAGCCGTCGGGCAGCGGCGGTGGAGCGTGTGGCGGGTGTTGTGCGCACACCCAACAGGGACGCCACGGGCAGTACACGCCGCCGGGGACTGCACCACCGCTGCGGTGTAGCCTCCCAGCTAGAGCTGTCCTCAGACGACGGCGGAGTGGCTGAGCGACGATGACGGACCGGTGCCATTGGTGATGGTGGGAGAAGCAGACGAGATAAGCTACGAGGAGGGAGGGGAAAATGCGATGCCGACTCGCCGGCCGTGACTGTTTATATAGCAGGCCGATAAGCACTGGTTTTGTTTGGAATTTCGCCGAGTCGAGCGGGAAGCTTGCGCGGGAACCTGCGCGGCTGCGCGGGAACAGGCTCATCGACGATTCATTGGCGCCTCTTTGAGCTAATGTTTGGCCAAAAGAACGCCTATGCGGTGCTCAAGCTTGCGCTCGAAGCCTTCTGCGGCAGCGTGGTGACAAGACGTGCGAGAGGAGGACGAAATGACACGTACACAAACGGTTAATAAAAAAAATGTTTGTGATTTAATTACCTAGCACACGGCCACTCTCTACACAGTGTCGCGAACGATTGTTCTCCCACTATGTGATGTGGAACACGACATAGTTTCACATCACGCCGTCGGCTCGCAACTGCCGGTCGGCTTGTAGACGGCCATTCCCTGCGTGTTCAACTGCTCTATGCGTGTGGTTGCTCGCGGTTGAGGCGGCCGCGGCGCGCTCTGCTCACGTCACGCTGCACACGCTCTGCCCACGTCCCTCCGCGCGCGCTGCAAGCGTTTTGGGCTTGTGCATGATCACATACGTTTGGGGTGCCTTATGCATGCGGTTACGCCGGACGCGGCGCCACGACGCAGTTACGTGCGGCAAAAACTGCCTTACGGACATGCCAAGAATCCCGGCCGCCCGGCCCTCATTTATTCCTGAGGCCATTTACCTTCATCTCTCGTGCCCCACGACACAATTAGCACACCCATGACGACACATACAGAAAGGATATCCAACGGCTCCAATGGCGCACCCAGCTCCAATGGCGCTCCTAGCAGCTGACGACGACGACGGGCGGCTGTTCACCACGCCTCACATAGTGGACACCCACGTGAGGGGGAAGGACCTCTCGGTGGTGTCCACCAACGAGCCGGTCTCGGTGGAGAGCTACATCCACACTATGGAGCAGTTGCTTGCTGAGGACGAGTACCAAGTTGTCGGCTTCAACCTCGAGTTCACCGGCGGTCGTGCCGGGTATGATCAGAAGGTTGCCGTCGCCCAGTTGTGTGTGTGCCATCACGTCCTTGTCTACCACTACTCCCTGGCCACAAGGCCTTGTGAGCGTTTCGCCAGGTTTATCAACAGCCCCGACTACAGGTTCGCTATGGTGGACACCATGAACAATCTAAAGGTGCTCAAGATTACGGGCTTGGCCTGGCAGAATCTTGTCGACATCCAAGGCCAGTACAGGGTCTGGGGCAGAAAGAAGGAGAAGGACTCCCTGATTGACCTAGCCGTGGCCATCATCGACCCCTACTACAGAGCCATGAAATATGAATGCAAAAAGAACAAGGATGCCTGGCACGAGGCCTGGGTGCGGAGACTGGATGAAGAACATGTCAAGTACGCGGCCAAGGACATGTACACAAGCTACGAGATGTACAGGTGGATCGTTGACATGAGGGAGTGCCTCCTTCCTGTGGACGATGAGGGATCAAGCCACAAGTAGAGTAGTGGCGGCAGCGTCACAAGAAGTAGATGATTAGATGATCGTTTCTCCTAGTTTAGAATGCATGTAATTGTTTATTGAGGTGTGTGCGAATGTTTTGTATAGTCACCTATGTAATTGGATGTTTAATTTGGTTATATATGTTGTTCTTCTGTAGACTGAGCAAATTACAACGCAGACGGACTAAACTAGGGAACCCGTCAGTGATGATTTCATCAATCGCTAACAATTGTATACCAGCAAGCGTTTGCCCACAACACACATGGGTTATTAGCAGGAATCGTCTGTGTTGTTATCGGTCTTCCCACACATTTCTGATTACTGACCTGTTTGCCGCGTATCACACATATCTTGTTAAGTTGAACCGTTTCTGTTGTGTTTTGTAATCGCAAACATTTCATCCGAGTGAACCGCATGCTGTATATCGCACACACCTTAATCTGCCTGACCATTTCTGTTGTGTAGGGTAATCCCAAACAGTTCATCCGAGTGAACTGTATGCCATGTATCGTACACACCACGAACTAGCTGACCGTGTTTGTTTTTCTGGCTTATTGCAAACAGTTCGTACGGATCAACTATATGCCACGTATCGCACACGCATCTCTAATCTAAATCGTTTTTTATGTCTCTGGCATCGCAAACAGTTCGTCTTATTGGGGACGGGTTTTTTACGACACTGTTTGCGATTCATGCATTGCACACAATTTGGTCGCGAGGTCTCTGATTCATGTGTCGTGTTAGCGGTCACCTGCAGTAGTGTACGAAAGAAGAATTAAGATAAATCTAACCATAGCCTGAAACATGTGGATCCAAATCAGCCCCTTACGGAATAGCCCATAAACTAGGGTTTAGGCTTCTATCACTCTCGCAACCCATCATCTACATACTACTCCACAATGCCTTCCCCTAGGCCCAAGCATGGTGAAGTGTCATGTAGTCGAAGTTCACACGACATCACTAGAGGAAGAACAACATACACATCATCAAAATATTGAACGAATACCAACTTCACATGATTACTTATAACAAGACTTCTCCCATGTCCTCAAGAACAAATGGAACTACTCACAAATCATATTCATGTTCAAGATCAGAGGAGATAAATATATCATTAAGGACCTGAACATATGATCTTCCACCAAATAAACCAACTAGCATCAACTACGAGATGAAATCAACACTAATAGCAACCCACAGGTACCAATCTAAGGTTTTGGGACAAAGATTGAATACAAGAGATGAACTAGGGTTTGAGATGAGATGGTGCTGGTGAAGATGTTGATGAAGATGAGTCCTCCCATGATGAGAGGAACGTTGGTGATGTCGATGGATTCGATTTCCCCCTCTCGGAGGGAAGTATCCCCGGCGGAATCGCTCCGTCGGAGAGGAAAAGTGCTCCTACCCAAGTTCCGCCTCGAGACGGCGGAGCTTCGTCCCAAAAGTCTTCTTCTATTTTTTTCTAGGGTAAATGGCCTTATATAGCAGAAGGAGGCCATCGGAGGGCTTCCGTGGGCACCACAAGGCATCAGGGCGCGCCCAGGGGGTAGGGCGCGCCCCCTTGCCTTGTGGGCCCATGGTTGCTCTTTTCCAGCACTTCTTTCTTCCAGTATTTTTCATATATTCCAAAATAATTCTCCGTAAAATTTCAGGTCGTTTGGAGCTCCAGAGAATAGGTATCTCTGTTGTAGCTCTTTTGGGTCCAGAATTCTAGCTGCCGACAATCTCCCTCTTCACGTAAATCTTGCATATTAAGAGATAAAAGGCATTAGAATTGCATCCTAAAGTGAAATATTGATCAAAAATATTATAAATAACAGTAAGAAAACAAGATGCAAAATGGACGCATCACTCCTCTCCAATGGACTGTCGTTTCTCCATGGCGAAACACCGATGGGCTTGCTTGACTGGCCTTGGACCTTTGCGGACATTGAGGCTATGCAATGCTTTCTTTGCGGGTACTCCCAGCATGTCCGTGGGTTTCTAGGCAAATATGTTCCAATTAGCCCAGAGGAAGCAAGGAGTTCGGCCTCCTCTTCCTTCGACAGGCCTCTTCCGATCGTCAAAGTTTTCTCTGCGTCCTCCTGGTGCAACTAGAATTTTTTGGTGTCTTTGGCCAGCTGGAACACCGGGCCCAACCTTGGTTTTGCCGGAAGAGTTGTTGTCGAGGTGTCTACGGAGCGCTTGATCTGCCCGAGCTCTGTAGAGGCCAAGGCATCCTCGGCGAGCGCAACGTTGGTGACTTCAGTCTCGAGTGCCTTCTCCGGGCTACTGCGGGCTGTGATCGTGCCATTGGATCCGGGCATCTTCAGTTGTAGATATGCATAGGATGGTGCTGCCATGAACCGAGCATATGTCGGCCTACCGAGGATTGCATTGTCGCTGCGAAACGTGGCAACCTTGAACTGGAGTTGCTCGGTCCGGAAGTTCTCCTCAACCCCAAAGATGATGTCGAGCTCGATCCGCCCTAGGGGTCGGACAGATCGACCCGGGACGAAACCGTGGAAGCCGATATCTAAGTGTTGGAGGACGATGGGGAGATCCCCATCTCTTCTAGCGTGTCGGGAAAGATGATGTTGAGGCCGCTACCTCTGTCCATCGGGACGCGTGGGAGGCTGATAATCCCCAAGTGCAAGGAATCATTGTAGCACTTTCCAAAGATGAAAGTGGTAAGTATGGAGTGTCAAACCCACAAGGAGCTAAAGGTAAAATCAGTATTCTCTCAAGTCCTATCTTCCACTGATATGACTCTATGTACACCGAGCGTTTGCTTTTATCTAGAAACAAGAAATAAAACTAGGTTGTGGGTACAAAGAGGAGAGCTTTGCATGATATCGGAGAACTAAAACATAAAAATAGGTGTTGTCTAAATAAAGTTAGAATATATTACAAATAATGAGTGTGAAATAATGATGGTATGGTGTGCGGAATTGTCCTAGGCAAATAATAACAGGATCATTAATCATTATTGCAATTTTATATGAGGGAAAGACATGAGTTAACATACTTTCCGTACTTGGATCATATGAACTTATGATTGGACCTCTAGCAAGCATCCGCAACTACTAGAAATCATTAAGGTAAACCCAACCATAGCATTAAGTAACAAGTCCCTTTTATTCCCATACGCAATAACCCCCTTACTCGGGTTTAAGCTTCTGTCACTCTCGCAACCCACCATAAGCGAATCATGATCGTATTGCAACACCCTACAACGGGAATCCCCACGTGTGCGCGGCATGGAAGGCACTATAGGACAGCACCAAAATAAAACATACAACTCAAACCAATCAAGATCATCAATCACAACCCATAGGACAAAACAAATCTACTCAAAACATCATAGGATGGCAACACATCATTGGATAATAATATATGGCATAAAGCACCATGTTCAAGTAGGGGATTACAGCGGGGTGCGGGAGAGTGGAACGCTGAAAAGAGATGAGGGAGGTGATGAATATGGTGATGTTGATGAAGACGATCACCGCGGCGATGGTTCCCCCGGCGGCACTCCGGCGCCATCGAGAGAGAGGGGGGGAGAGTCTCCCCCTCGGGATTCCTCCTCCATGGCATCCCCCTAGATGGGGAGAGGTTCTCCCCTCTGGTCCTTGGCCTCCATGGCACCCGGAGGGGGGAGAGCCCCTCCGAGATTGGATCTCTCTCTGTTTTCTTCTCTGGTTCGCGTCTATTTTCTGGCCCTTCACCATTTATTATATTCCCGGAGATCCGTAACTCCGATTGGGCTGAAATTTTGAGGGGATTTTTATCCAGAAATTATCTTTCTTGCAGTGAAAGAAGGGCATCAACTGACCTATAAGGTGGCCACAAGCTCAAGGGGTGCGCCCAAGGGGGTAGGGCATGCCACCTGAGCTTTTGGGCCCCTCGAGCATCATGTTGCGTTGATTCTTGTTCCCAAAAATCACATATATTCCATAAAAGATCACCATAAGTTTTCATCATGTTTCAACCTTCCTGGATATGGATTTTCTGCGAAAAAAAAAACATGCAGAAAATAGGAGCTGGCACTAGGCACTAGATTAATAAGTTAGTCCATAAAAATAATATAAAAGTGCACCAAAACCATATATAATTGATGTAAATATAGCATGAATACTTCATAAATTATAGATACGTTGGAGACGTATCAGCATCCCCAAGCTTAATTCCTGCTCGTCCTCGAGTAGGTAAATGATAAAAGAAATAATTTATGAAGTGTGAATGCTAGCATAGTGCATAGATTTGATCAATGATAATTCTAATCACTTTTCCAAGCATCATTATATATCATAAACAACAACTCATTTCTCATAAAACTTCTCATGATCAAGTAGCAAGTTATTCACATGTTAAAGTATATACCATAAACTCTCTTGAAACATAACAAACTATGTTTTTAGTCATCAAACAATTACAATTCATATTATTTTTAGGAACGGTCTATGTAAGAGCTTTGATTTAGCAAACTCCACATACTCAACTATCATATAGTCTTCCAAGATTGCTGACACTCAAATCATATTTTTAGAATTTGTTGTTTCAATCAGACACATAGGAAGATGGGCGTTTAATGTTTCACCTCCCAACTCATTTATCTCAGGGATAATGTCGACAATAATAACTTATGATTACTTATATTCAACTGGATATATGTGCCTGGATCTTTCCCCAGCATATAATGCTTGCCAAGTGGAGAATAATTGAGGTCAGAATGAGAATAAATACTAATGACTCTTGCATAAATGTAAAGACCAAATATTAGAAGATAGGCCCTTCGCAGAGGGAAGCAGAGGTTGTCATGCGCTTTTCATTTGGATGTGCAGGCTCTTAATGCAAAGGAACGTCACTTTATATTACCCCTTATGATAGCAACCTTTATTATGCAGTCCGTCGCTTTTATTGTGTTACCTTCACAAGTTCGTACAAAGCTTATTTTCCCTTACAATAAAAGATCATACATATTTAGGTGCAATTTTTTATTGCTTTGCACCGATGACAACTTACTTGAAGGATCTTATTCAACCCATAGGTAGATATGGTGGATGATACGTCTCCAATGTATCTATAATTTTTTATTGTTCCATGCTATTATAGTACAATCTTGGATGTTTTTATATGCAATTTTATGCAATTATATATCATTTTTTGTGGACTAACCTATTAACCTAGTGCCCAGTGCTAATTGCTGTTTTCTGCTTGTTTTTGGTTTTTCGGGAAATCAATACCAAACGAAGTCCAAATGCCATGAAACTTTTTGGAGATTTTTTTCTGGACAAAAGAGACCCTGGAGACTTGGAGAGGAGGCCAGAAGGTTCATGAAACCTGCACAAGGCAACAGGGCGCGACCCCAGGGGGGCGCGCCCTGATGCCTTGAGGGGCCCTCGTGGCTCCGTTTGACCTAATTCCACTTCTATAAATTCTCAAATATTGGGAAACCAACAGAGGGCCACCCCGAATAACTTTTCCGCTGCCGCAAGCCTCTGTTCTTCCATGATCCCATCTGGAGGCCTTTTCCGATACTCTGCCGGAGGGGGAATCGATCATGGAGGGCTTCTACATCAACCTTGTTGCCCTTCCAATGATGTGTGAGTAGTTTACCACTGACCTACGGGTCCATAGCTAGTAGCTAGATGGCTTCTTCTCTCTCTTTGATCTTCAATACCATGTTCTCCTCGATGTTCTTGGAGTTCTATCCGATGTAATCTTCTTTTGCGGTGTCTTTGTTGGGATCCGATGAATTGTGAGTTTATGATCAGATTATTCATGAGAAATATTTGAGTCTTCTCTGAACTCTTTTATGCATGATTATTATAGCTTTGTATTTCTCTCCGATCTATCGATTTGGTTTGGCCAACTAGATTGGTTTATCTTGCAATGGGAGAGGTACTTTGTGATGGGTTCAATCTTGCGGTGCTCAATCCCAGTGATAGAAAGGGACGTGAAACGTATTTGTATTGTTTCCATTAAGGATAAAAAGATGGGGTTTAATCTTATTGCTTGAGTTTACTTTGTCTACATCATGTCATCTTGCTTAAGGCGTTACTCTGTTTCATACTTAATACCCTAGATGCATGCTGGATAGCGGTCGATGGGTGGAGTAATAGTAGTAGATGCAGGCAGGAGTCAGTCTAGTTGTCTCGGACGTGATCCCTATATACATGATCATTGCCATGAATCTGTCATAATTATTTGCTTTTCTATCAATTGCCCACCAGTAATTTGTTTACCCACCGTATGCTATGCGTTCGAGAGAGAAGCCTCTAGTGAAAACTATGGCCCCCGGGACTACTTTTATCATATATTAAAATCAAAAATACCTTGCTGCAATTTATTTACTTTTATTTTATTTAGTATTTTAGTGTATCTATCTACCACTATAAGAATTAATCCTTAGAAATAACCGCTAAGAGGATTGACAACCCTCTTATTTGCATTGGGTGCAAGTGTTTGCTTTTGTGTGTGCAGGTGCGCTTAACGGGATTTTGCTTGGTTCTCCTACTGGATTGATAACCTTGGTTCTTAACTGAGGGAAATGCTTATCTCTACTATACTGCATCATCCTCTCCTCTTCGGGGAAATACCAACGCAGTCTACAAGTAGCAGGAAGAATTTCTGGCACCATTGCCGGGAGACATCATCAAAATTACCATGTACCTTCGCACAAACTATCATCCACTTGCATTTATTTTATTTGCATTTGCCTCTCATTTTCATCTCCCCCACTTCTAAAAAAAATTACAAAAAAAAACACAAAAATATTTTTTGTTGCTTGTTTGCTTTACCATTATGGCTAGTTCTTCGCTTGTTACTATTACCCCTGAAAATGAAGTACTTAATTTTAAACAAAGGGGAGGAGAAAATTTAAAAGATGCTTGGTATAGGATTTGCGATGCTCAAAATAGATCAACTCGTAAGCAATCCACTCCCGTTCTTCTTCAAAAAAATTATGTGGGAATTACTACTTGGTATAGATATGTGCTTGACACTATTACCGGAGGGAATTTCTTGATGTGTCCCACTTTGGATGCTTTCAATGCTATGGGAAATTTAGTGGGTTCACCCTGTATCATTATTAATGAAACGACATTGACTTTGGAGCATGTTATGCAAAGGTTAGAATGAAAATAAGATGCCTACTATTGAAAATCTTGAGAATTTAGATAAAAAGGTCTATAATCATATTACTCAATTTGGTTCTATGGTGGGAATTGCTTTGAAAACTTTAAAGGAAAAGGAACCGATAATTAACGAAAGGATAGAACAAAGCCCCGCTAGAATTGACAAGTTGGAAGAGATTATCAATAACTTAGGTTCCACTTTTTCCTCCGCTAAAAACATTGATAGGACTCCTCCTAATAAAAATAGCAAGTTTATATATGTTCCTAAGGTTAAGGGTGCTACTTCTAGTAAAGTGAACGAGGATCTTAAAATGATTAGCGTGCACCCCAATTTCATTGATATAATAAAGGAACCTATCCATAATGGCAAAATTCTTGATTTTGTGCCTAGAAGTGTGATAATGACAAACTCCTATGTCAAATCTACTAGAAAAAATGGGTGTGTAATTGAGGAGTTGGAAACCAAGGATGACAACACTTGAAACTATGCATTATGCCTAGCTAGGGGCATAAAACAATAGCGCTTGTTGGGAGGCAACCCAATGAATAAAATAAATTTTTAGTTTTACCTTCTGTTTTTTTTGTGTTTACACAATTTTAGCCTCTGTTATGATTGTGTTTTTATCTTTTAATTAGTGTTTGTGCCAAGTAATGCCTTTGGGATGATTTGGATGATAGTATAATTGATGCTGTTTGAAAACAGAAACTTTTGCGTCCAGTGCTGGAATTTAATTTTTTTGCTGGAACGTCAGAACCTTCTGAATTTTTTATACAATATTGATATATGAATTTCCCACGTTTTCCTAATGTTTCATATTTTTTGGAGTTACAGAAGTATGACGTTAATTCAGATCTTTATAGACTGTTCTCTTTTAGACAGATTCTGTTTTTGTTGCATAGTTTGCTTATTTTAATGAATCTATGGATCGTATCGGGGGGTATGAGTCATGGAGAAGTTGGAGTACAGTAGCATTATGCCAATATTAAATATGAATCAATTTACAGCAGTACCTAAAGTTTAAGGTTTGTTTGTTATACTAACGGATCTCACGAGATTTCTGTTGAGTTTTGTGTGCTGAAGTTTTCAAGTTTTGGGTGAGACTACGATGGATAAAGGAATAAGGAGCGGCAAGAGCCTAAAATTGGGGATGCCCAAGGCACCCAAAGGTAATATTCAAGGAAGAATCAAGCATCTAAGCTTGGGGATGCCCCAGAAGGCATCCCCTCTTTCGTCTACAATCTATCGGTAACTCACTTGGAGCTATATTTTTATTCATCACATGATATGTGTTTTACTTGGAGCGACTTGTGATATAGTTTGTTTGCCTTTTAGTTTGTCACAATCATCTTTGATGAACACGCCTTTTTGAGAGGGACACACATTATTCGTGATTTGTTAGAATACTCTATGTGCTTCACTTATATCTTTTGAGCTAGGCAGTTGCTCTAGTGCTTCACTTATATCTTTTAGAGCACGGTGGTGGTTATATTTTAAAGAAATAGTTGCACTCTCATGCTTCACTTATATATTTTTGAGAGTCTAATTAATAGCAATGGTAATATGCACGGGTTATGAGTTTGTTCCTAATATGATAGGTATTCAAGAGGGATATAATAAAAGCTTTCATGTAGATCACTGAATATGATAAGTTTGATTCCTTGCAATAGTTTTGCGATGTTAAGATGGTAATATGTGGGAGGTGCTAGTAGATAATTGTGGTTTAGTAAGAATATTGGTGTTAAGGTTTGTGATTCCCGAAGCATGCACATATGATCTGTCGTTATGCTAAGAAGTTGGAGCATGATTTATTCTTGATTGTCTACCTTATGAGTGGCGGTCGGGGATGAGCGATGGTCTTTTCCTACCAATCTATCCCCCTAGGGGCATGCGTAGTAGTACTTTGCTTCGAGGGCTAATAAACTTTCGCAATAAGTATGTGAGTTCTTTATGACTAATGTGAGTCCATGGATTATACGCACTCTCACCTTTCCGCAATTTGCTAGCCTCTTCGGTACCGTGCATTGCCCTTTCTCACATCGAGAGTTGGTGCAAACTTCGCCGGTGCATCCAAACTCCGTGATATGATACGCTCTATCACACATAAGCCTCCTTATATCTTTCTCAAAACAGGCACCATACCTACCTATCATGGCATTTCCATAGCCATTCCGAGATATATTGCCATGCAACTTCCACCGTTCCATTTTTATGACACACATCGTCATTGTCATATTGCTTTGCATGATCATATAGCTGACATAGTATTTGTGGCTCAGCCACCGTTCATCATTTTTAGAGCACGGCGGTGGTTATATTTTAAAGAAATAGTTGCACTATCATGCTTCACTTACATCTTTTTGAGAGTCTAATGAATAGCAATGGTAATATGTACGGGTTATGAATTTGGTCCTAATATGATAGGTATTCAAGAGGAATATAATAAAACTTTCATGTAGATCACTGAATGTGATAAGTTTGATTCCTTGCAATAGTTTTGCGATATTAAGATGGTAATATGTGGGAGGTGCTAGTAGATAATTGTGGTTTAGTAAGAATATTGGTGTTAAGGTTTGTGATTCCCGAAGCATGCATGTATGGTCTATCGTTATGCTAAGAAGTTGGAGCATGATTTATTCTTGATTGTCTTCCTTTGTGTGGCGGTTGGGGGCGCGCGATGGTTAACTCCTACCAACCTTCCCCATAGGGGCATGCATAGTAGTACTTTGATTCAAGGGCTAATAAACTTTCACAATGAGTATATGAGTTATTTATGACTAATGTGAGTCCATGGATTATACGTACTCTCACCCTTCCGCAATTTGCTAGCCTCTTCGGTACCGTGCATTGATCTTTCTCACATCGAGAGTTGGTGCAAACTTCGTCGGTGCATCCAAACCCCGTGATATGATACGCTCTATCACACATAAGCCTCTTTATATCTTCCTCAAAACAGCCACCATACCTACCTATCATGGCATTTCCATAGCCATTCCGAGATATATTGCCATGCAACTTCCACAGTTCCGTTTTTATGACACACATCATCATTGTCATATTGCTTTGCATGATCATATAGCTGACATAGTATTTGTGGCTCAGCCACCATTCATCATTTTTATACATGTTACGCTAGTATCATTGCACATCCTGGTACACTGCCAGAGGCATTCATATAGAGTCATATTTTTGTTCTAGTTTCGAGTTGTAATTTTCCTTTGAGTTGTAAGTAAATAGAAGTATGATGATCATCATTATTAGAGCATTGTCCCAGTGAGGAAATAAAAAAAGGCCAAAAAGAGTCCACGAAAAAAGAGGCCAAAAAGAGCCCACCAAAAAAATGAGAGAAAAAGAGAGAAGGGGCAATGTTACTATCCTTTTCCATACTTGTGCTTCAAAGTAGCACCATGTTTTTCATATAGAGAGTCTCTTGTTTAGTCACTTTCATATACTAGTGGGAATTTTTCTATATAGAACATGGCTTGTATATTTCGATGATGGGCTTCCTCAAATGCCCGAGGTCTTCATGAGCAAGCAAGTTGGATGCACACCCACTTAGTTTTCATGTTGAGCTTTCATACACTTATAGCTCTTAGTGTATCCGTTGCATGGCAATCCCTACTCCTCGCATTGACATCAATTGATGGGCATCTCCATTGCCCGTTGATTAGCCTCGTTGATGTGAGACTATCTTCTTATTTTCGACTTCCCCTTATTGATCTCTACCACCACACTCTATTCCACCCATAGTGCTATATCCATGGCTTGCGCTCACGTATTGCGTGGGGGTTGAAAAAGCTGAAGCGCGTTAAAAAGTATGAACCAATTGCATGGATAAAACCGGGGTGTTCATCATAAATATTTTGTGTTAAGAAGATGGAGCATGACATGATTATATGATTTTGTAGGGATAACATTCTTTAGCATTTTTATTTTGAAAGACATGATTGTTTATTAGTATGCCTGAGTATTGATGTCTTTATGTCAAACTATAGACTATTGCTTTGAGTCATTTGGATCTTATTATTCATACCGTAAGAGAAAGATTACATGTTGAAACACATTAGGTAGCATTCCACATCAAAAATTATGTTTTTATCATTTACCTACTCGAGGACGAGCAGGAATTAAGCTTGGGGATGCTTGATACGTCTCCAACGTATCTATAATTTTTTATTGTTCCATGCTATTATAGTATCAATTTTTGGGGACTAACCTATTAACCTAGTGCCCAGTGCCAGTTGCTGTTTTCTGCTTGTTTTTGGTTTTTCAGGAAATCAGTACCAAACGAAGTCCAAATGCCATGAAACTTTTTGGAGATTTTTTTCTGGACAAAAGAGACCCTGGAGACTTGGAGAGGAGGCCAGAAGGTTCACGAAGCCTCCACAAGGCAACAGGGCACGACCCCAGGGGGCGCGCCCTGAAGCCTTGTGGGGCCCTCATGGCTCCGTTTGACCTAATTCCACTTCTATAAATTCTCAAATATTGGGAAACTAACAGAGGGCCACCCCGAATAACTTTTACGCCGCCGTAAGCCTCTGTTCTTCCATGATCCCATCTGGAGGCCTTTTCCGGTACTCTGCCGGAGGGGGAATCGATCACGGAGGGCTTCTACATCAACCTTGCTACCCTTCCGATGATGTGTGAGTAGTTTACCACAGACCTACGGGTCCATAGCAAGTAGCTAGATGGATTCTTCTCTCTCTTTGATCTTCAATACAATGTTCTCCTCGATGTTCTTGGAGTTCTATCCAATGTAAACTTCTTTTGCGGTGTGTTTGTTGGGATCCGATGAATTGTGAGTTTATGATTAGATTATTCATGAGAAATATTTGAGTCTTCTCTGAACTCGTTTATGCATGATTATCATAGCTTTGTATTTCTCTTCGATCTATCGATTTGGTTTGGCCAACTAGATTGTTTTTTCTTGCAATGGGAGAGGTGCTTTGTGATGGGTTCAATCTTGCGGTGCTCAATCCTAGTGACAGAAAGGGACATGACACGTATTTATATTGTTTCCATTAAGGATAAAAAGATGGGGTTTAATCATATTGCTTGAGTTTACTTTGTCTACATCATGTCATCTTGCTTAAGGCGTTACTATGTTTCATACTTAATACCCTAGATGCATGCTAGATAGCGGTCGATGGGTGGAGTAATAGTAGTAGATGCAGGCAGGTGTCGGTGTATAAAACATGGCTATTTTATACCCTGACTTATGCACAGACAGTAGCAGCTTCCCTGCTGGCCAAGGCTTGCCGGAAATCACCAAGATCAAGATTCAAGACTCAGTTGCAGAAGCTACTAAGGAGAAGATCAAGACAAAGCACCAAGTTCAAATACCGAAGACAACCCTTGCTGACAAGGCCGAGCCGGCATGGTGAAGGCCCGGCAAGCTCCGTGCCGGCAAGCTCTCGCTAGCTGTTAGCGCTCCACCTCATCGAGCAGCTAGTCGCTAATCGATGAGTTGTCGAGCCCGCAGGCAGTTAGGTGAGATTTCTCGGGCACGTGTTAGCGCACTGGAAGGAGATTTGCCTTTAATGACACCCGTCCAGAAGGCGTGTCAAGCTAATAGGAGGTAGCTGGGCGAGCGGTGCATGATCCTTGCCGGAGCTCCTCCTCCACATGACACCTAATGGAGCATTAAATGCTTTTGTCCTAAACTGGCAGAGGTAGGTATGATAGCACTGTTTGCTATCTAATCAACTTGTAATTACTGTTTTGCCATTGTGGTGACCCCTTGAGCTATAAAAGGAGGGTCAGGGCAACGTTTACAGGGATCGATCCCTCACACAACTTGCATGCGTAGCTGCTCCTCTCGCACCTTGCCGGGGAAAGCGCTCCTTGTACTTGTGTTCATACACATCCAATACACCAAAGCAGGAGTGGGGTTTTACACCTCACGGTGTCCCGAACCTGGGTAAAATCCCTTGCGTCCTCTGTTGATTCTGCTCTTTGTGCTTGTGCATTCCCCTAGTCGAACCGCAAAGGGGCTAGATGGCCCCATAGATGGTCGTACGCACGACATCTTTGGCGTGCCAGGTAGGGTGATCGCTTGCGCGAACCTGAATCAGCAGAGTGCGCGTCAGTTTCATCAGCTTCATCATCATTTTCCTCGTCGTCGATGGCTCCCAAGAAGAAGGGCATCATGATGATGGCTCCTTCCACCTCCAAGGTTCCTTCGCACGTATCCGCAGGCGGCGCAGGCGGTGTGGCCAACGCGGGCGGTGCGGACGTCATGGTTGGCACGACCAGCGCAGGAGGCGCGGTCGCCATGCCCACCGTGGTCGGAGCAGGAGGCGGAGGCGCTGGAGGCGATCAACTTCCTCGACCCTCTGGCGAGCAAAACCGCGACGGCGCGACTGGAGCAGATGGACATCTTCCTCCTCCTCGCCGCGTCGACGAGCGCGGCCACCAGAGCAGCAATGCCCGGGCCGGCGCAAGCCAAGATCCCGCCACGGCAACGTCTAGAGATGTTGCATCAAGACACACTTCGCGCCCATCGCATGATGGGCGCAATGTGACTCCGAGCAGCCTCGACGACTCCGGGCGGCGGCGTCCACATGTCAAGACGCCTGTCGATCAAGTTCCAGATCCTCAAATGGCTCCCCCGCCACGACAGCCCGCTGTTGAGCATGTGCCGTGGCAGCAAGATCGCAATGGCGCTCCTGCTGGCTCTGCCAGGAGTAGAGCGACGTCGCGTTCTTCACTTCCGGCCATTCCAGCCACAACAGCAGAGGCGATGGCATGAGCACAGATGCTGCTGAACTTCCCTCCGGCAGCAGATAAAATGGATGAATGGAGAGCCACCATCCAGAGCCTTATCGGCTTCGCCGAGTAAAGCAAGTCACAGCAAGTGGAGCCATCTCGGCGTCCGCAGATAGCACCAGTAGCTACAGCTGGTGGCCGTGTTGAAGGTGCTGCGTCAACAGTGCAATCACCTCCGCGGCAACAGCATCAACAACAACGACAACAGCAACCGCGGCAAGCTTAACGATCTTTCGAGCCCGACGAGATGTCGATGGCCTCTTCGAATCCATGAGCGCGGCAAGATCAGCGGCAAGTGCTGCAAGACAGACGGGTAGAAGATGCCCGCACCACCATCGAACAGCGCCGGGAGGCACGCCGTCAATCTAACGCGCGCAACGGCCCAGTCGTTGATGAGCCTGCGCCCGAGGTTGGCGGATATCTGCCTTACGAGGTTGGATGTCCTGCCTTCACTCGTGAGCTGTGGCATGTCCGCTGGCCGTCCGTCTGGGCCTTCAAGCCGGAAGTACCAGAGTTTCTGGGCATCTACACGATTGCCGTACAAGCTGCCGGGGGAAGAGATGAGAAGATTCTTGCCAACTACTTTCCGTTGGTGCTGAAGCCCAACGTGAGATCTTGGCTGATGAACTTGTCGGAGAACTCCATCTCTTCGTGGTCAGATCTCTGCAATGAGTTTGTTGGTGCCTTTACCGGAGGTCACAAGTCCCCTGGACAGCCCAGCGACCTGCAAGTAATCCCGCAAAGAGATGGTGAAACATTGTGCAAGTACATTCAGAGATTCAGCCATGTGCACCGTAACATTCCGGATGTGCACCCCGCAGCCGTCATTGCCGCTTTTCACACAAATGTGCGCAATCGAAGATGCGGGAGAAGATGAACATCAAACTGCCAAAAACCGTCAACGAGCTCTATACGCTGGCGGATAAGTGTGCACGTGCTGAAGAAGGGAGGAGGCTCCCTGGGGAAGATGCGGGCGCAGAAGTCAATTCGGAAGACGACGATGCTGCCACCCCGAAAAAGAAAGGCCGAAAGCGCAACCGGAAGCGCAAAGGCAAGACTGTTATGGCTGTCGAGGGTTCCGGCAACTCCGAGTCCGCCAAGAAAGCCAAAACGGAAAACCTCGGCAATGAGGCTATTGTATGCGCCGCTTGTTAGGAGGCGGCGGCAAACGAGAAAGCCAACAAATCTGATGGGCCATACTGCAAGATTCACCGCACCAAGGGCCATGATCTTCAAGAGTGCCGACAAATCGAGCACCTTGCGGAGAAGCAAAAAAGCTGAGTATGAAAAGCGTGACAAGGAGAAGGGCCAGGACGGTGCTGGCGGGTCTGGCAAGAAAGGTCATGGTGGTCAAGGAGGCCGCCGCGGCAAGGGCAAGCAGCAAAAAGAGAAGCCTGCAAGAGGCCGCGAACAGAAAGAGGAAGATGATGGAAGTGAAGAGGAAGAGGACGACAGAGAATCCAGTGAGCAAGAGTTCCAGAAGGCAACTGAAGCCATGTGCATTGACGGGGGTGCATCTTTGCATTCCTCTCACCGCCAACTCAAGCAGTGGGCACATGAGGTTAATGCGGCAGAACTGGCAATAGGCGCTCAAAAGCCACTCAAATGGTCACACACGCCTATCATTTTCAATGCCAAGGATCACCCTGATCGCACAACTGCGGTCGGGTGTTTGCCGTTGTTGGTTTCGCCGACAATTCGCAACCTCCAGGTCACGAAAATGTTAGTTGACGGTGGGGCCGTGCTAAATTTGATTTCTCCAGAATTTATCAAGAGGCTGCAGATTCCCGACGAAGTGCTCGAGAAGACTGGTACATTTCAAGGAGTGAATCCGGGAAGGAGCCAACCCAAGGGAAAGATAACATTGCCGGTGGCGTTTGGCAGAAAATTAAACTATAGAACCGAGAAGATTGTGTTTGATGTTGTCAAGATCCCCTTGCTGTATAATGGAATTCTTGGCCGCCCAGTTTTGGCTAAGTTTATGGCAGCATCTCACTATGCCTATAACACGTTGAAGATGCCAGGGCCGATGGGTGTCATTTCCATCAACTCAGATAAGAAGGATGCAGTCATATGCGTCGACAAACTCTACAAAGATGCGGTTGCAGCAGAGGCCGCCAAGGCGCCAACTCCCGCCAAGGAAAAGAAAAGCAAGAAATCCGGCAAGACCTCTGACAAGAATTCCGGGAAGCGCACCTCTCCGGAGTGCTGCGCACCTGTTGAAGACTTGCCGGAGTGCTCTACCAGCAAGAGAACCAAGGCCACTTCACCAGCAACAAAGAAGGTGTCGGCAAAGGAGGATGGCACTGACGGTACCTTCACCATCAGTGCCACTCTTGACAGCAAATAGGAAAGCGCGCTCGTTGCCTTCCTGTGGGCGAATGTCGATGTGTTTGCATGGCAACCATCTGACATGCCCGGTGTTCCCAGGGAGGTAATTGAGCACCACCTTGCTGTCTGTCCCCACGCTCGGCCCGTCAAGCAGAAGGTTAGGAAGCAGGATTTGGAGCGGCAACAGTTTATTGCCGAAGAAATCAGAAAACTTGAAGCAGCAGGCTTGGTTAGAGGTGTACTACATCCAACCTGGTTGGCAAATCCAGTTGTAGTGCGGAAAGCAAATGGAAAGTGGAGACTTTGTATCGACTACACTGGTATTAATAAAGCATGTCCAAAGGATCCCTTCCCTTTGACGCGCAGTGATCAAATTGTAGACTCTACTACCGGCTGTGATCTACTCTCCTTCCTTGATGCATATTCTGGGTACCATCAGATATTCATGGCCAAGGAGGATGAGGAGAAAACCGCATTCATTACTCCATGTGGCACGTACTGCTTTGTGCATATGCCTTTTGGATTAAAGAGTGCTGGTTCAACATTTGCAAGAGCAGTCCAGATTGGTTTTGAGCCCCAGCTGCACAGGAATGTGGAAGCATATATGGATGGTATAGTGGTCAAAACCAAGGACAAATCAACCCTTATTCAAGATTTAGAAGAAACATTTGCAAACTTGCGCAAGATCAATTTGAAGCTCAACCCCGAGAAGTGTGTGTTTAGCGTTCCATCCAGCAAACTTCTCTGATTCTTTCTATCTCAACGTGGAATTGAAGCAAATCCCGACAAAATCAAAGCAATTGAGCAGATTCAAGCACCAAAAACCGTCAAGGATGTGCGGCGTCTTGCCGGCTATGTCGCTGCCTTAAGTAGGTTCATTTCATGGTCTGCTGAGCGCGCCCTGCCGTTTTTCAAGATTTTGAAAAAGGCAGGTCCAATGAAATAGACTCCTAAAGCAGAGGCCGCACTGCAGGATTTGAAAACATACCTCTCTTCTACGCCAACGCTAGTTGAGCCTAAACTACAAGAGCCGTTGCTGCTATATCTGGCGGCAATGAATCAAGTGGTCAGTGCTGCATTAGTGGCGCAGAGGGAAATCGATGACGAAGAAGCAGCACCGGCAAGCCCATCCAACGACAAACCGGAATCTACTCTGGCAAGGTCTGGTACCGACAAATCAGACGCAGTGCAAGCAAATGAAGCTGATCAGCATGTAGTGCCAAAGAAGAGGCTGGTGCAGCGACCAGTTGTGGGATCGAGGAGATAGGTCTAGAGGGGGGTGAATAGACTCCTAACCAGCCAAAGGTGCAGTTTTTAATTTCTCTTGGAATTTAGGAAGATTTTGGCACAAGTTAAGATCACTCCAATACTTTCTACACATGCATATCTAGAGATTGAGCAGCGGAAATAGTAAAGCATGCAATAGTACGGAAAGTAAAGGGGTAGAGTATGGAAGATCAAACGCAATGAAGACACGGTGGTTTTTGGCGTGGTTCCGATAGGTGGTGCTATCGTACGTCCACGTTGATGGAGACTTCAACCCACGAAGGGTAACGGCTGCGTGAGTCCACGGAGGGCTCCACCCACGAAGGGTCCACGAAGAAGCAACCTTGTCTATTCCACCATGGCTTATGTCCACGAAGGACTAGCCTCACTCGGGGTAGATCTTCACGAAGTAGGCGATCTCCTTGCCCTTACAAACTCTTGGTTCAACTCCACATCATGTCGGAGGCTCCCAAGTGACACCTAACCAATCTAGGAGACCACTCTCCAAAAGGTAATAGACGGTGTGTTGTTGATGAACTCCTTGCTCTTGTGCTTCAAATGATAGTCTTCCCAGCACTCAAACAACTCCTCACAGATTTGGCTATGGTGGAAGAAGGATTTGAGTGGAAAGCAACTTGGGAAAGGCTAGAGATCAAGGTTCAAATGGTAGGAATGGAATATATTGATCTCAACACATGAGTAGGTGGTTCTCTGTCAGAAAATGTATGGTGGAAGTGTAGGCACGTTCTGATGGCTCTCCTTATAGAGAAGGGAGTGGTGGAGGGGTATATATAGCCTCCACACAAAATCCAACCGTTACACACTTTTGACCCAACTCGGTGGCACCGAAATGACAATCTCGGTAGCACTGAACTGTGTAAAAGATATGAACTTTAGGAATCTCGGTGGGACCGATACGAACAACTCGGATAGACCGAAGTGCAATGGCTAGGGCAAACCTCATCTCGGAGGCACCGATTGCATCAACTCGGTAGGACCGAAGTGAAGCAATAAGGCAACAGAGAGTTGGCAAGCCATCTCGGTGAGACCGATTTGCATAACTCGGTGAGACCGAAGTGAATGCAACCGATTACAAAGAGTTGGCAAGGCCATCTCTGTGGGACCGAGATCCATTTCGGTGGATCCGATTTGTTAGGGTTTTGGCAGTGGCTAAGACTTGGATGAACTCGGTGGGGCCGGATAGGAAATATCGGTGGGGCCGAGTTGGAATATAGGTTTAGGACATATTTGGTTAGAGAGAGTGGTTGAGGATTTAGGAGTACTGTCACTAAGCACTTGAGCAAAAAGACCATTAAGCAACACCTCATCCCCTTTTAATAGTATTTGCTTTCCTATGGACTCAATGTGATCTTGGATCACTAAACCAAAAATGTAGAGTCTTGATCTCTTGCCAATCCTTGTCCTTAGCATTTTGAAGGGGTTCCACATCATCTTGTCCCTGCCACGCCATTGTTGAACTTGTCTAAAATTCACTAGATAAAAGCATTAGTCCAACAACATGTATGTTGGCATAAATTACCAAAACCACCAAGGGAGCAAATGTGCTTTCACCAGTATATTTTGTTAGTTCCCTTCTGCAGGGGGCTAGATCAAGATACTCTGGAGTGCAGAAATTGCTTTTCGGCCTTCTTACACTACAGGAATCAGCTGCTTTGCCGTCTGCCATAGCAGACGGCAAAGGCATGCTTGGCGGACGGCAAAGGCTTTGCCGTCAGCCAGCAGACGGCAAACACTCCGGCTGAACAGCTGCCGGCAAAGGCCACTTTGCCGTCTGCTAGCAGACGGCAAAGAACTTTGCTTCTTTGCCGTCTGCTAGCAGACGGCAAAGCCTCTGGACGGCAGAGAAAAGGTACCAGCCCCGTTAGAGGGCTAACGGCGCTCTTTGCCGTCTGCTGACAGACGGCAAAGACCTTTGCTTCTTTGTCGTCTGCCAGTAGACGGCAAAGAGGCCAAATAGGCCAGCCCAGGTTGCACAGGCTGCTGCCATGTGGCCACTTTGCCGTCTGCTGGCAGACGGCAAAGTGGCTATATAGCCCCTGTTTTTTCTGTTTTTTTCTTATATCAATTCATTTTCACAGAAATTCAAACACATATATATATATTTCGAATCACATAATAAGGCAAACATTATGTCTTATCCACCACATATATATTGCATAGGGTAAACATCAAACATAGTTTCACCATGTTCATCCATAATAAGGCAAACATCAAACATAGTTTCACCATGTTCATCCATAATAAGGCAAACATCAAACATTCAATACATATATATTGCTGTCTCCGCGCCGCATGTGTTTGCCATCTCTAAATGGCAACAGGTCCAGGTTGTGGTCATCAGCCTTCTTCATGCCATCAGCACGATCACCATTGCCTCCCGCACCCCGTCATCATCAGGCTGATTTGCTGCTGCTGCTGCTCGTCCTCGTACTCCATCTGCATGGACAAGAGCAAGTTAGTTGAATGGCATGCACGATAAAACTGCAAGGCATATATATTCATCTACATTAATTCTACTACAGTACAGATTTTGCATGGATGGGTTTGACTTCAACATAGACTGAAAGAAGAGCATTTTCATCCAGGTCAACGACCAGAAGAAGGAAAAAGAATGGAATATTCATTCATGATCGACTATTTAAATATAACAGCTGTAAACACAGGCGGGCCAGAGGAGTCAAACAAAAAAATACAAATGAGTGGATACAACACATAAGAGATGAGTGGCCAGGACAGTCCAATAAAGCGGCTGCCAGAGGAGTCACACAAAAAAATACAAATGAAACAATGGGGACTGTGAATGCAATCTGAACCTAGAAAAATAGATTTCTAACCAAACGGGCCTGAAGGGAAGACGTCAAAGAAATTTGCACAGAACATGCATTTGAGCATTCTTCAACAATTGAAGCCATCAATCATACTTTGTAAGATATTATTGTGTAATCATTCAACAGCCAAACCAACAACCAACAAAACAGCAGGCATGAAGATCATGGTCACTATAACTGAAAACTGAAGTAGAACCCAATGAGAATACTCAAGAAATGAAAAAAAACGTTCTAAATATATGTTAATCTGTTCACCATTTCTATTCTAAAGTGACACTTGCAAAAAGGAAACATTCCGGAAATGATACCGGAGTAGGGACAGATAACTAGGGTCCTCTCGTGGAGTAGGGACTGATACCTGGGTGCCCGTATACGGATAACTTGTGGAAAACTTATGAAAACATAGTTATGCTGATGACAAGGTTCTCAATTTCGTAGTGGACGAATACAAAGATCCTAATAACTAATAACAGAGCACCTTATCTTGATGTCTCTGCTACATATTTTGTCGGAACCAGAATGAACTATACCATTATCTGGCTGGTCACAAAAGTCTGTCGCAACTGTAAAAATTTTGGCCAGTCAATCCAAACAAATCAAGGAGGCAATGATCAACAAACTCTATCCTCAAATGCATCCAAACAAGGGATGTACACAAGAGGCAGATTGAATAGGAGTTGTGCAAAGGAAGGGCCCATATCAATGTAAATTTGTGTGCACCAAACCTGACAAAAGTATCAGAAGTTTAGAAGCCTCAGACAAGGCAAAGCATCTCTCCCTATTCCTATTTAATTTCCGAATATCCCCTACATGGTTGGCTGCTAGCTGATTGAATGGACAAAAGGCGTCTTACATGAGTTGCTGCTCTGAGCAAAACTGTTGTGTTTTGCTTGATCAAACAAGATACAGTCCAAACCTCTTTTGTACAAATGACTTGGCGTAACTGCTATCAAATAATCATATCTACCTGTTCGAAAGAAACTAACCAAAGAGAAGCATCCAAACTAACAAAATTAATGTAATACCCAACAAAGTAAACATAAACTCATGTGAGAGGCCATGCACTCACACTCATGTATGACAAAGTTTCTCAATAACCTACTGACTTCATTGGAGAGATGATAAAAGTGACAGCCACAGTACAGTCAACAAAATTATCACACTTGAGAGAACATAAATGGCATTATGATTCATGGCTGACATTATGACTTGAAAGCAGCAGCCTCTCAACTAAAGAAAACTAGAATTGCAGGAAAAAGAAGAGATGTTTTGAATTCCTGAAATCTATACATAAATTTATTGGTCTATTTAAAGTCTGGGTACTCATCCTCTTGGTTGTCGTCGTCGTCGAGGTACTCGTCCTCTCGTCGTCGTCCTACTGCTGCTCCAAATCGAAGCACACATGCATCATACATACATACATACAGGACCAAATATGATTTGAAATAGATAGAACCAAAGTGCAACTAGCCTAGTATATACATGACCTCATCAGGAACCAGAGTTATATAACAAGTAGTCCTACACAAGAACCTACAGTCCGGTGGCATCAAGCACTAAACCAAACCTCATCACACACCCACCCACCTAGTTTGGTTTCACAACCAGCAGCATAGATGGGAGTATACATACATATACACATTGTACGTTGTTGGGACTTGCGTGAGGCATGTGATTTCTTAGCCACGACTCACCAAGAGCGTTTACTCTTAGATGTTTAATTTACGCAAAGTGCATATCCTGACCCCAAGACCGTGGCAATTATATCAAGATTTGACTATATATAAGAGAAAAAATAGTATCATCCAAAAGATCAAACTGATATTGCGAGATTTATAATGAAAACATAATTATAAAATGTAGTTATTTGTATGTGAGGCAATATGTTTTCACGAGAATTGATGTTCAAAGAATCATCCTGAAAATGACACCAATTTCCTAAAAAAAACTACATATACTGGATTGGATGAAATCATAACCAATCTGAAATATATTAGTTTTCACTATTTTTTTTAGGAGTTCCATATCTTCTGACTAGTACTCAAACATGCAAGAATCTGAATTGAACAGCCTGATTTCACAAACATGGAAGAATGTGGTGGAGAGGAGAGGAGAGGTCAAACCTCGGAGATCCTAGGCGTCGCCGCCGGGGAGGAGGCGCCGCCACAGCACGCCAGTCGTGGACCTTGGCTGCCATTGCCTGGTGGTGGATAAGGCCCTCCTCTGCCGCTGCCTTGTGGAGGAGAAGCGGCGTCCAGCAGGTGCAGCCGTGTGAGGAGCCATGCGAGGAGGCGTAGAGGACCGCCGGAGGCACGCCGGCGGCGGAGACGAGGCCGCGCACCAAACCCTAGCCACGGAGGTATGGGTTGGGCGCGAGCATTCGAGGGGGGGAGGGACGGATCTGGCCGGAGGAATCGACGCAGCGGGGCGGGGTGAGCTCGGTAGCATGCTCCGCGCCGACCATGGCCGCCAGAGATCGCCGGAATAAGGTCGGTGGCGGTGGCGGCGGCGGCGGTGGCTAACTCTAGGGCGCGGGAAAGCAGAGAGGAGATGCGGGTGCGGGTGCGGGGCAGTGGGTTCAACGCGGCCTGGTGCGCCGTTACAGCGCTGGCGTCCACTGGACCCCACCCACCTCTTTGCCGTCTGCCAGCAGACGGCAAAGATTCTTTGCCATCTGCTGGCAGACGGCAAAGAGGTGGGGCTCGCGGGCCGTTACAGCGCTGGCGTCCACTGGACCCCACCCACCTCTTTGCCGTCTGCCAGCAGATGGCAAAGAATCTTTGCCATCTGCTGGCAGACGGCAAAGAATTGGCTAATGGCAACCAGGTTCTTTGCCATCAGCCATCTCTTTGCCGTCTGCTTTCCCAAAGCAGACGGCAAAGAGCCTCTTTGCCGTCTGCCAGCAGACGGCAAAGAGCTGGCAGATGGCAAAGTAGCAGATTCCAGTAGTGTTATGGCCTCGAGAAAGCTGTGTCACTATTTCCATGCACATGAGATCACCGTCGTCACTCGCTTTTCGTTGCCGCGTATTTTGAGAAATCCTGATGCAACCAGCAGGATAGTGGAGTGGGCGTTGGAGTTGTCGAGCTTTGCTCTCAAGTTTGAAAGCACTTCAACTATTCAGAGCAGAGCCTTGGCGGAGTTCATTGCAGAATGGACACCAACGCAATATGAGGAAATCCAAGAAACAGTTCTTCTCGGCAAAGAGACAGATAAAGAGTGGGTCATGTACTTTGACAGTGCCTTCTCGCTGCAAGGTGCCAGTGCCGGAGTGCTGCTTGTCGCACCCACCGGAGAGCACCTCAAGTATGTAATTCAAATGCACTTTCCCAGGGAGAAAGCTACAAACAACACTACTGAGTATGAAGGGCTCCTTGCCAGTCTTAGGATCGCAGTGGACCTTGGAATCAGAAAGTTGATCATCCATGGCGACTCGCGGCTTGTTGTAAAGCAAGTCAACAAAGATTACCAGAGCCCGTTGATGGAAGCATATGTGGAAGAAGTGAGGAAATTGGAGGAACACTTTGACGGATTGCAAACAGAGCACATTCCTCGTGCAGAAAACAGCGTTGCAGATCACATGTCAAAGTGCGCCACTCAAAAGCTACCTATGGAACCAGGAACTTTTGTACTCCATTTTAGTCAACCATCAGTCACTCCATCAACGCAGGCCAGTAAGAGAAGAAAATTGAATACCGGCAAGTATTTTTTGGCAGAGCTCCCAGAAGCCGCCGGCAAGGATGTTGCCGGGAACAATGACACGACCGCTGGTGAGCAGTGACTTCACGCAGAACCTCAGGTTCTTGCCGTTGAAACAAGTGCTCCCATGGCCGAAGAGATGCCTTTGGTGCTTGTTGTCGAGCCGCAGGCTCCAACTTGGGCACAACAAATAGCTCATTTCCTTCAAACAGGAGAACTTCCCGATAAGCAAGAAAAAGCTGAGAAAGTAGCCCGTCAGTCAAGTATGTATCAGTTTGTGGATAGCATTCTATACAGAAAAAGACCAAACGGTGTGAAATTGAAGTGCATTTGCCGGGAAGATGGACTGAAGCTGTTGGCAGAGATACATGGAGGTATATGTGGCTCTCACATAGGATCAAGAGCACTTGCCGGCAAAGCTTTCCGGCAAGGTGTGACGATGGGGGTACCATTTAATGATGTTCAAGCAATCATTTCATGCGACAAGAGAGACAGTGCAAGGAAAAGCTAAGTTGAAAAACTTCGGAACAAATTCCTACTTCTATTTGCAATTTCCCTTTGAACGATTCAATCTTTGTATGAAAAAACTGCATGTGAAGGAACCTTGTCATGATCATTCGCGCTCTGATTTTGCCTCGAGTCTGCTCGGCAAGGTCTGTATCCACACTGTGACCGGCAAGTTACCTTGCCGGTAGCGGCACTTCCAGCAAGCTGCTAAGGACCTGTTCCTCAAAGCGCTCACGGCAAGTGTGCGCACCGGCAAGTTTCCGAACAGCGTAGGGAACACAATCATACAAAGACAAAGAGAAACAAGGGGAACAACACGCATTCATCTGAGCATGACAAATAATAGATATTCATTAAAGAGTGCTCGATAACATTTTTTTAGCCCTTCCCCGCAGGGTTTACATTGAGTGCAATACAGGGGCAAAAGGAGCACCTAGGTGAAGCTTGACTCGCTCCCGGAAGACCAGATGATGGTGCTGCCGGTGTTCAGCTGGAGTTGGAGCCATCGTCCTCGATCTTGACGCTTGGAGCACCGTTGTTGTCGTCCTCGGTCTCGCTGGAGGAAGCGGTGTCGCTGCCACTCGAGCTCTCCGCGCATCACTCCAGGCGAGCACCTGAAGCCCCGAAGAACTTCACGAAGAGCGTGTCAGATCCGACCAACTTGAAGTGAAGAAGGTGTCCCTGCCCCAAGTAGCGAGCACAGATGAAGGACTTCCATCCACGCATGAAGTACATGATGCCATTGGTGGAGGTCTCGACGGTCACCCAGACCGGGCTGTTGGAGCAGCCGTCCACGCGCAGCCACAAACCATGCAGATGACTATCTTCCATCACCCTAGCGAAAGGGCGGGGAAGCCATAGCCAGCTCCGCGGTCGATCACGCAGTTCCATGACGAACTCGTGCGCCATGTCCTCCGTATGACCTTTTGCCTGGGTGGGGTGGCCGGAGATGAAACGGCGAGCGCTCCGCCACGGCCGCCCCGACCCCGGGCGCCGCGTTTTCCACGACCACGAACTGCAGCTCTTCCTCGGGCGCTGGAGCCGGCTTCCGCAGCTGCGGCCGAGACATGGGCGTGGTGCCGAGGAGAAGCTCTCGCAGCAATGACAGATGCGCGAGCTCGACCTTTTTCCCTCACCATAATGGCGGCAGATGCGGGGGGGGGGGGGAGGTAGAAGAAGGAGACGATGGTGGCTGGGGGATTGGAATAGGAAGAGGTGGATGAGCATCGCTCTCCGCAGCCCCCTCTTTATAGGGAGGGTGCGGGGGCTGGCTCTTCACTGTTTCTGGTCGACTGCCCAGTTTCTCCAATCCCGTGCCCTGCATTCATGGCCAGCGCACTACCCCAGCAACCGCTCAGTTTTGCCAATCCGACGCCATGCATCCCTTGCTAGGCGCACCACTCCAATGACAGCCCCTCTTCGCCAATCTATGGCCTCGCATGCGAATACGCGTGGTGGAAGAGCGCAGAAAAAGGAGAAGCAAAGAAGATCTCAGAAACCATCATGACTAAAATTTCGGCATTTGTTTTCCCGCCGCGTGTCTGTGCATTGTTTGGGCCTAGCCCAATGACGCTTCGGACACGCGTATGGCCCAGGCCCGGGGGCTCCTGTCGGTGTATAAAACATGGGTATTTTATACCCTGACTTATACATAGACAGTAGCGGCTTCCCTGCTGGCCAAGGCTTGCCGGAAATCACCAAGATCAAGATTCAAGACTCAGTTGCAGAAGCTACTAAGTAGAAGATCAAGACAAAGCACCAAGTTCAAAGACCGAAGACAATCCTTGCTGGCAAGGCTGAGCCGGCAAGGTGAAGGCCCGGCAAGCTCTGTGCCGGCAAGCTCTCGCTAGCTATTAGCGCTCCACCTCATCGAGCAGCTAGTTGCTAATCGATGAGGTGTCGAGCCTGCAGGTAGTTAGGTGAGATTTGTCGGGCATGTGTCAGTGCGCTGGAAGGAGATTTGCCTTTAATGACACCCGTCCAGAAGGCGTGTAATGCTAATAGGAGGTAGCTGGGCGAGCGGTGCATGAACCTTGCCGGAGCTCCTCCTCCACATGACACCTAACGGAGCATTAAATGCTTTTGTCCTAAACTGGCAGAGTTAGGTATGATAGCACTGTTTGCTATCTAATCAACTTGTAATTACTGTTTTGCTACTGTGGTGACCCCTTGAGCTATAAAAGGATGGCCAGGGCAACGTTTACAGGGATCGATACCTCACACAACTTGCATGCGTAGCTGCTCCTCTCGCACCTTGCCGGGGAAAGTGCTCCTTGTACTTGTGTTCATACACATCCAATACACCAAAGCCGGAGTAGGGTTTTACACCTCACGGTGGCCCGAACCTGGGTAAAATCCCTGGTGTCCTCTGGTGATTCTGCTCTTTGTGCTTGTGCATTCCCCTAGTCAAACCGCAAAGGGGCTAGATGGCCCCATAGATGGTCGTACACACGACAGCAGGAGTCGGTCTACTTGTCTCGGACGTGATGCCTATATACATGATCATTGCCATGAATCCGTCATAATTACTTGCTTTTCTATCAATTGCCCAACAGTAATTTGTTTACCCACCGTATGCTATGCGTTCGAGAGAGAAGCCTCTAGTGAAAACTATGGCCCCGGGGTCTACTTTTATCCTATATTAAATTCAAAAATACCTTGCTGCAATTTATTTACTTTTATTTTATTTAGTATTTTAGTTTATCTATCTACCACTATCAGAATTAATCCTTGCAAATAACCGCTAAGAAGATTGACAACCCTCTTATTTGCGTTGGGTGCAAGTGTTTGCTTTTGTGTGTGCAGGTGCGCTTACTGGGATTTTGCTTGGTTCTCCTACTGGATTGATAACCTTGGTTCTTAACTGAGGGAAATACTTATCTCTACTATACTGCATCATCCTCTCCTCTTCGGGGAAAGAAGTGAGTGGGAGGAAAGTAGAACTTGATGAGGTAATTGTACCTTCTCTCGAATTGGAAAGTAGCACATCACAGAAAGAAGTTCTCGTGATGTCTACACCAGCCAGAGAGGAAGCTAATGATGATGATCATGAAACTTCGGATCAAGTTACTATTGAACTTCGTAGGTCAACCAGGGTATGTTCCGCACCAGAGTGGTATGGTAATCCCGTCCTGGAAATAATGTTGTTAGACAACGGCGAACCTACGAACTATGAAGAAGCAATGATGAGCCCGGATTCTGACAAATGGCGTGAAGCAATGAAATCCGAGATAGGATCCATGTATGAGAACAAAGTATGGACTTTGGTGGACTTGCCCGAATCGGCAAGCCATTGAGAACAAATGGATCTCTAAGAAGAAGACATACGCTGATGGTAATATCACTGTCTATAAACCTCGACTTGTCGCAAAGGGTTTTCGACAAATTCAAGGAGTTGACTACGATGAGACTTTCTCACCCGTAGCGATGCTTAAGTCTGTTAGAATTATGTTAGCAATTGCCACATTTTATGATTATGAAATCTTGCAGATGGACGTCAAAACAGCGTTCCTTAAACGGGTTTCTTAAGGAAGAGTTGTATATGATGCAACCGGAAGGTTTTGTCTATCCTAAGGATGCTAACAAAGTATGCAAGCTCCAGCGATCTATCTATGGGCTGGTGCAAGCATCTCGGAGTTGGAATATACGCTTTGATGAGGTGATCAAAGCTTTTGGTTTTATACAAACTTACGGAGAAGCTTGTATTTACAAGAAAGTGAGTGGGAGCTCTGTAGCATTTCTAATATTATATGTGGATGACATATTGTTGATTGGAAATGATATAGAATTTCTGGAAAGCATAAAAGGTTATTTGAACAAGAGTTTTTCAATGAAAGACCTGGGTGAAGCTGCTTACATATTGGGCATCAAGATCTATAGAGATAGATCAAGACGCCTGATAGGACTTTCACAGAGCACATACCTTGACAAAATTTTGAAGAAGTTCAAAATGGACCAGTCAAAGAAAGGGTTCTTGACTGTGTTGCAAGGTGTAAAGTTGAGTAAGACTCAAAGCCCGACCATGGTAGAAGAAAGAGAAAGGATGAAAGTCGTCCCCTATGCCTCGGTCATAGGCTCTATAATGTATGCCATGCTGTGTACCAGACCTGATGTGTGCCTTGCCATGAGTCTAGAAGGGAGGTACCAAAGTGATCCAGGAGTAGATCACTGGATAGCGGTCAAAAATATCCTTAAGTACCTAAAGAGGACTAAGGACATGTTTCTCGTTTATGGAGGTGAAGATAAGCTCGTCGTAAAGGGTTATGTTAATGATAGCTTTGACACTGATCCAGATGACTAAAAGTCTCAATCCGGATACGTATTGAATAGTGGAACGGTTAGCTGGCGTAGCTCCAAGCAGAGCGTTGTAGACATAAAGATTTGCAAAAGTACATACAGATCTGAATGTGGCAGACCCGTTAACTAAACCTCTTCCACGAGCAAAACATGATCAGCACCAGGACTCCATGGGTGTTATATTCATTACAATGTAAACTAGATTATTGACTCTAGTGCAAGTGGGAGACTATTGGAAATATGCCCTAGAGGCAATAATAAAATGGTTATTATCATATTTCCCATTCATGATAAATGTTTATTATTCATGCTAGAATTGTATTGACCGGAAACTTAAATACATGTGTGAATACATAAACTACACTATGTCCCTAGTAAACCTCTACTAGACTAGCTCATTGATCAAAGATGGTTATGGTTTCCTGACCATAGACATGAGTTGTCATTTGATAACGGGATCACATCATTAGGAGAATGATGTGATTGACAAGACCCAACCGTAAGCTTAGCATCAGATCGTTTAGTTATTTGCTACAGCTTTCTTCATGTCAAGTATCTGTTCCTTAGACCATGAGATCATGTCACTCCCGGATATCAAAAGTCACTTCATTACTGGGTGATCATAAAGGTGCTCTACAGGTATCTCCGAAGGTGTCTGTTGGGTTGCATGGATCGAGACTGGAATTTGTCACTCCGTATGATGAAGAGATAACTCTGGGCCCTCTCGGTAATACAACATCGTAAAGAGCTTGCAATCAATGTGGCTAATGAGTTAACCACAGGATCTCGTATTACAGAATGAGTAAAGGGACTTGCCGGTAAAGACATTGAACTAGGTATGGAGATACCGACGATCGAATCTCGGGCAAGAACATATCGCCGGACAAAGGGAATTGCATACAGGATTAATTGAATCCTCGACATCGGGGTTCAACCAATAAATATCTTCGTGGAATATGTAGGAACCAATATGGACATCCTGGTCCCGCTATTAGTTATTGACCGAAGAGGTGTCTCGGTCATGTCTGCATGTTCCCGAACCCGTAGGGTCGCACGCTTAACGTTCGGTAGTGTTAGGGTAGAAATGTGATATTAATATGGTGAAGTCCGAAGGTTGTTCGGAGTCCCAGATGGAATCTGGGACATCACGAGGAGCTCCGGAATGGTCCGGAGGTAAAGATTTATATATGGGATGTCATATTCCCGAACCCGTATTGTACCGGGAAAGTTCTAGAAGGTTCCGGAGTGGGGCCCACCTGCATGGGGGGACCCACATGAACGTGGGTAGTGGGGAAAGGCCCCACACTCCTGGTCTAGGCGCACCAAGATCCCCCTTAAAAGTAATAGGATCATATCCCGAAGAGATAAGATCAAGATCCCTAAAAAGGGGGATAGCGATCGATGGGGAAAGGAAAGGAGGGATTTCCTTCCTCCCCCCTTGACCAATGACCCTAGGGGCTTGGAGGGCAAGCCACCAGCCCCCTCCATGCCTATATAAAGGTGGGGAGGTGTTGGGGGCAGCCACCCTTCCACCCTTGCCTGTCTCCCTCCCGTTACACCTCCTCCACCTCGCGCAGACGCTTGGCGAAGCCCTGCTGCAGTTCCGCTCCTGCCACCACCACCACGCCGTCGTGTTGGTTCAGATCTCATCTATCTCCTCTCCCTCGCTTGCTAGATCAAGAAGGAGAGATGCCACCGAGCCGAACATGTGCTAAACTTGGAGATGTCGTCCGTTCGGCACTAGATCGGATTGGATCGCGATTGGATCGTGAAGAGTATGACTACATCGACCACATTTTATACGCTTCCGCTTTCGGTCTACAAGGGTACATAGACACACTCCCCTCTCATTGCTATGCATCTCCTAGATTAGATATTGGGTGTTCGTAGGAATTTTTTTGATTTTCATGCTTCGTTCCCCATCACAATCAACCCATAGGACAAAAGAAATCTACTCAAAACATCATAGGATGGCAACACATCATTGGATAATAATATGTGGCATAAAGCACCATGTTCAACTAGGGGATTACAGTGCGGTGCGGGAGAGTGGACTGCTGAAAAGAGATGAGGGAGGTGATGAAGACGGTGATGTTGATGAAGATGATCACCGCGGTGATGGTTCCCCCGGCGGCACTCTGGCGCCACCGAGAGAGAGGGCGGAGAGTCTCCCCCTCGGGCTTCCTCCTCCATGGACTCCCACTATATGGGGAGAGGTTCTCCCCTCTGGTCCTTCGCCTCCATGGCTCTTGGAGGGGCGAGAGCCCCTCCAAGATTGGATCTCTCTCTATTTTCCTCTCTTGTTCACGTCTATTTTCTGGCCCTTCACCGTTTCTTATATTCTCGGAGATCTATAACTCCGATTGGGCTAAAATTTCGAGGGGATTTTCACCTGGAAATTATCTTTCTGGCGGCTAAAGAAGGGCATCAACCAACCTATGAGGTGGCCACAAGCTCAACGGGCACGCCCACGAGGGTAGGGCGCGCCACCTGAGCTTGTGGGCCCCTCGAGCATCATCTTGCGTTGATTCTTGTTCCCAAAAATCACATATATTCCATAAAAAAACACCGTAAGTTTTCATCTGTTTGTACCTTCCTAGATATGGATTTTCTGCGAAACAAAAAACATGCAGAAAATAGGAGCTGGCACTGGGCACTAGATTAATAAGTTAGTCCATAAAAATAATATAAAAGTGCACCAAAACCATATATAATTGATGTAAATATAGCATGAATACTTCATAAAATATAGCATGAAAACCGTCAGATACCTCGGTAGGGTGCCTGATGTGGTCAAAAGTACAGGGACAGAGCTCGCACACACAAGTTACCCAGGTTCGGGCCTCCGGAGAGTAATACCCTACACCCTGCTTCTTCTTGTTATTCATGGTGGAGGATACCTCGTGTGAGGGATACAATGATGTGGATGAGATTGCTACCAAGAGTTCGTCTATCTACGAATAGATGTGATGAGAGCTCCCTAGCCTCCCCTTGTATACATGGTGGATGTCGGCCCAGTGGGAACCAGGGTACCACGGGCCGTCTGCCTACAGCCCAGGAAGCAACGCCTGGCGAAGGCCCAAGAGGCGGCCCAACCACGGGCGCCGCGAAGCAAGACACCTCGCGAGGCTCCAGCCTCACGAGGACCCCCTCCGCAAGGAATGGACTCGCCGAAGACTCTACATCGGCAGGAGGCCTCGCGAGGTCCCGTCATGAGGCGGCCTCCCGAGGTGACATCCCGAGGCAGCCTCCCGAAGACACTCAAGCAGGGCGTCGCCTGGCGTCAAGTGCCCACCACATGGATGACGCACCCCCGCAAGACGACGACATCGGCAGGGTCGTGCCAGCAGGCGCGGTCAGAGAGGGTTTCCTCTTTGGTGATAAAGGAGCAGCACCAGCTCCCCTCCTGCAAAGCAAGTCCCAAAGCTTGCCCGTTTGGTGTATGAAGACCAGGACGATAAGGCACGCAGGGCGGAGGTCATCACCGAGCCCACCAATGCGTCATGGATGGCACCTTTGCAGGCGAAGACTGCCTTTTGCCAGGATAAGCCTGGGCGCCTGTCCCCTTTCAAACCGCCGTTGTGTGGCTACCCTTCCTGCCAATATTTTCGGGGAAGAGGACCAAGGCGGCTATAAAAGGGGCAGTGCTACCACCGTAGAGAAGGATCGACTCCTCATTCTTCGACCTTGTACACGAGAACTCTCTTGCCCATGATAATCCCAAACATAAGCAGGAGTAGGGTTTTACACCGCATGGTGGCCCAAACCTGGGTAGCTGCTGTGTCCCCTGTCGTGCCTTGTGTGTGAGCGTGATCTCACCGTAGCCTCGCCGTGGTCATTGTCTAGATGATAGGAGCGAGCTGCCCCGAGAGTTCGAACCAGGGTCCTCGGAGCCCGAGTTCCGACATTTGGCGCACCAGGTAGGGGGCTGCTTCTGCTCCTTCCGCCTCGACATTGCCATGGTCGACGCCCGATGCAAGTGTGCTCTGCACAGGGCGGCCAGGGTGGCCCAGACGGAGCCGGTCGCCAACGACAACCGTCGTCCTCATGCCCGTGCCGCCACCGACCCCGCGGTGGGTGAGGAGGAGGCTTCTTCCCTGCACCTGTCGGTGCGGCCGTTTGGCCGCACCGCCACCGCCACCGCGTCCTCGCTCGCGCGCCCGGATCCACAGGCCGCACTGCTCATGGCGCAGGAGCTGCTATGCTACCGCCCCACCAAGGCCAGCTATGACGCCTGGCTTGCGCGCATCACCGAACTCGTCAACACCGCTGGTGCTGCTCCGGCGCCCTCCCGCTCTCTCCCACCTCCGCGCCGCGTGGCGCGGGGGCAGAGCACGACGCGCCTCCTCCACCTCTCCCGAGCAATGACGGCGCAGGCTATAGCCGCGGCGCGCGCGCGCGAGAGCCGTCCCGCATTGCATCTTCACCAGACCCCGATGACGAGAGCTGCCAGATCGTCCGGCGCGCACCGCTCGACCCGCGCGTGCTCCTCAAGCAGCAGCACCAGCGCCAGGCCCGCACCATCCAGGAGATCACGGCGGCTGGTCGCCAGAACCGTGTCGTCCTCGCTGGCGGCGTCACCTCCAGCAGCGGGGGCTGCCGCGCCTTCACCCGTGAGCTGCGCCGCGTGGTGTGGCCAATGAAGTTCAAGCCGGACCTGCCTCCTCGCTACGACGGCACCCCCAACCCCACGGAGTTCCTACAGCTTTACACTCTAAGCATCGAGGCCGCGAACGGTGACGACAAGGTCATGGCAAACTGGTTCCCCATAGCCCTCAAGGACGCCCTACGCTCGTGGCTCATGAACCTTCCCAAAGCGTCCATCTCCTTGTGGGTCGAGCTATGCCGGCAGTTTGTCGCCAACTTCAAGGGCACGCACGAGCGTCCCCTCACGCTCAACGACTTGCGTGCTGTGCGCCAGCGCCCTGACGAGACTCTCTGCAAGTACATCCAACGCTTCAGGCAAGTGCGCAACAAGATGCCGCGTGCCTCCGACGCTGCCATCATCTCCGCGTTCTGTTCCGGCGTCACGGACGTCCGGATTCACGAGAAGCTCGCCATCAACAATGAGCTTGACACCGCGGTTGAGCTATTCAAACTCGCCGACAGGTGCGCCAAGGCTGAAGAGGGCCGCCTCTTCATCCACAATGACCCAGACGTAGCGCTCGATGCCGCCAAGGCCAAGAGAAAAGAAGCCAAGTGCAAGAGCCCTGCCGTGCTTGCGGTGGAGCCTGAGCAGAAGCGCGGACGCGACCGCGATGAGCCCAAGAAGGATGGCCGCCCATACTGCCCCTACCACAACATGTTCTCCCACAACACCGAAGACTGCGACCAGCTCAAGCTGCTTCGCGAGAGCCGCCAGGACGGGCGCGGCGGCCGCAACGATCGCGGCACCGGCTGCGGAGGCGGCCGCAGCAACAACCGCTAGGGCGATCGCGGCAACAATGGCAACAACAACTTTCGGCAAGGCTGGCCCGATCAACCGCGGCAAGCCAATCCTCGGGCTAACGCCGCCCTGCCACCGCTGCCGTCGCCGCCACCTGGCAGGAACAACAGCAACCGGCTTGAAGAGAACGCTGGGGGCTACCAGGAGCCTCACGGCGTGGCATGCATCCTCGGCGGAGCACAGGCTTCCCCATCCAACCGCCACTTCAAGCAGTTCTCTTGCGAGGTGAGCGCGGCCCTCCCGAGGCCTGAGGCTTCTCAGCCCCTCAAGTGGTCGCAATATACGATCTCCTTCGACTCCATGGACCACCCCAAGTCCACGATGGCGGTGGGCACCGTCCCCATGCTGTGCACGCCCACGATCAACAATGTCGCAGTCACCAAGGCGCTTGTCGACGGCGGCGCAGGCCTCAACGTGATCTCCATCAAGACCTTCGAGAAGCTCCAAGTACCCTGCGAGCGCCTGATGCCGATGAGGCCCTTCTCAGGTGTGACTGGTGGCTCCACTTTGCCTCTGGGGCAAGTGCGTCTTCCTGTCACTTTCGGCACCCGCAAGAACTACCACACAGAGCTCATCGACTTCGACGTGGCGCACATCGGTCTACCCTACAATGCCATCTTGGGCTACCCCGTGCTCGCCAAGTTCATGGCGGTGACTCATCACGCCTACAACGTCCTCAAGATGCCGGGCTGCAGCGGCATCATCACAGTCCGCTGCGATGAGAAGGACGCGGTCCGCTCCCTCGAGTGCGCCTACAAGGCCGCAGCTA
Organism: Elymus sibiricus; assembly: GCA_039707655.1. Lineage (NCBI taxonomy): Eukaryota > Viridiplantae > Streptophyta > Magnoliopsida > Poales > Poaceae > Elymus > Elymus sibiricus. Next base: position 114,074,193 of record CM077670.1, read on the forward strand.
CCGTGTACCCTGCTGATGAGGACGACGTCGATCCTCTCGAGGCCGCACCCGCGAAAAAGAAGCAGCTATTCTCTCAGGCACCCGCGAAGAAGAAGCAACTGTTCTCTCGAGGCCGCAGTGTGATAGCCTGGCTTATTAGGGATGATAGACTACTCATATCAATAAGGAATTCCTTCTTTTCTGGGAGCCCATTCGGACAGAACTCCAAAGTTAAGCGTGCCCAGCTTGGAGTAATTTTAGGATGGGTGACCGACCGGGAAGTTGCTCACGGGTGTGCACGAGTGAGGACAAAGTGCGCAGGAAAGACTAGTATTGATCTGTGGGGCCAGTCTAGATCCCGCCAGGAGTAACGACCACCGGCAGGTGTGTCCGGGGCGTTACACGCAGCTACCTCTACTACTATGCAGTTTCTGAACTTCTTGAACGATGGCAGTGGCTCTGGGCCCGCCTTCACCATCGGCAACGGCCTCAATCCTAAATAGGAAGATGCACTCGTCGCCTTCCTTTGGGCAAATGTTGATGTGTTCGCATGGACAGCATCATATTTGTCCGGTGTGCCGAGGGAGGTGATCGAGCACCACTTAGCGGTGTGCCCTAACGTGCCCCGTCAAGCAAAAGGCATGGTGCCAAGCGCCTGAGAAGCAAGAATTCATCATTCAAGAAGTTCAGAAACTGCAAGAGGCAGGAGTCATCCACGAGGTGTGCCACCCCGAGTGGCTCGCCAACCCTGTCATCGTCCCCAAGAAAGGCGGCGACAGCCGCATGTGCGTCGACTTCACCAGCCTCAACAAAGCCTGCCCCCAAGACCCGTTCCCACTGTCGTGAATCAACCAGATCGTAGACTCCACCACTGGGTGTGAGCTGCTCTGCTTCCTGGACGCCTTCTTAGGCTACCACCAGATCAAGATGGCGATAGAAGATGAAGAGAGGACGGCCTTCATCACCCCCTGCAGGACATACTGCTACATCTGCATGCCCTTCGGCTTGAGGAGCACAGGGGCTACCTTCTAGAGGCTGATGCGTATCACCCTGGGGCCCCAGATAGGAAGAAATGCCGAAGCCAACGTCGACGACATTGTCGTGAAGAGCTGCAAGTCCTGCTCCCTCATCGCAGACCTCGAAGAAACCTTCGCCAACCTCTGCAAGGTCAACCTCAAGCTCAACCCCGCCAAGTGTGTCTTCGAAGTTCCTTCCGGCAAGCTGCTTGGCTTCCTGGTCTCCCACCGCGGCATCGAGGCCAACCCCGAGAAGATCAAGGCCATCGAGCGGATGAAGCCTCCCCGGAACCTCAGGGAAATGCAGCGCCTCACGGGATACATGACCTCACTTGGGCACTTCATCTCCAAGTTCGGCGAACGTGCCCTGCCATTCTTCAAGCTCATGAAGAGATCGGGCCCCTTCAAGTGGACTCCTGAAGCTGACGCGGCCTCCGAGGACCTCAAGAGGTACCTGACAAGCCCTCCTGTCATGGTCGCCCCACGCCCACATGAGCCTCTGCTCCTGTACTTGGCGGCCACCCCCCAGACGGTTAGCGCAGCCCACATGGCGGAGCGGAAGGAGCCCATCATCGCCAAGAAGAAGTCTACTACACCTGCTCCTGTCGAGGCCGTGCCGGTGCCTCCCGAGGCCGCGCCAGCGCTTGCCGGAGATCATCTTCAAGGAGCCCTCGATGAGCCACCTCCCGATAAGCTGCTTCCCGAGATCCCCGAAGGACAAGCTGCCGCACCTGAGATTACGGGCCTCGTCGAGCATCCCGTCTACTTCGTCAGCTCAGTGCTGCGGGATGCGCGCGAGCGGTACCCCATGCAGCAGAAGCTCCTCCTCGCACTCCTCATTGCCTCCAGGAAGCTATGCCACTACTTTTAGGCCCATCCCATCAAGGTGATCACCTCTTATCCCCTGGAGCAGGTTCTGCGGAGCCCCAATGCCACTAGCTGCGTCGCCAAGTGGAACATCAAGCTGCAAACCTTTGCGCTGGAATTCCTCACCATGAGGACGATCAAGGGTGCTGCTCTGGCAGACTTCACGGCAGAATGGACGGACCCGCATCAAGAGGAGCCTCATGAGGATGAGTCCCTCCTGCTATCCTCTCCCGCGCAAAAGCAGGTCATCAGAGAGGTCAGGGCAGCCATAGTCCTCGGCTTATCCTGGCCGAGCTGTCGAGCTAGCCATTCATCTCGAATATTATTTTTGAATGCGGCGATGGCCTCGGCTTCAGAGCAGTCTATGATCTGGTTCTTCTTGGTGAGGAACCTGTTCCAGAATTTCCGGGCTGATTCGCCTGGCTGCTGGGTAACATGGCTGAGGTCATCAGCGTCCGGAGGTCGGACATACGTGCCCTGGAAGTTTGCTCAAAAAGCGTCTTCTAGGGCTTCCCAGCTGCCAATAGAGTGAGGAGGGAGGCTATTAAGCCAGTGTCTCGCCGGCCCCTTTAACTTGAGCGGCAGATATTTTATGGCATGGAGATCATCTCCATTGGCCATGTGTATGTGTAGGAGGAAATCCTCGATCCAAACTGTTGGGTTTGTGGTACCATCATATGATTCTATGTTAATGGGTTTAAACCCTTCCAGGAATTGATTCTCCATCACCTCTGTAAAGCAGATTGGGTTTGCTGGACCTCGGGACCGAGGAGGGTCTCGTAGGGTCTCGGGGGAGAGCCGTGAGTAAGCTTGATCTCGGGCATGGCCGTTCCTGTCCATCCAGGCATCGTAGTCGTTGGGCCCAGCGGAGGCACGTCCCCTTGATCCGTAAATGGACCGAGGGGGATCCCTATTTTCTTCAATACGACGTCTAGCGTCGCGAGGATCCAGGTAGTCCATGGGGTCTTTACCATGACGGCGTGGAGGTGGCCGTTCACCATGGTCTTCCCGTCTTGGCCTGTCCCGGCCTCTAGGGGGCCGATCGAGGTCGTCAACGAGTTCTTCATCAAATTCTGGTAGGATGCGCCTACGTGGGTAAGACTTCGGCGCACTATGGCATCGGTTCTCCATATCCTGCTCGGCGGAAAGCACTTCAACCCACTTTTCATTCAGCGCGTCGGTATTTTCCTGCAGCTACTGCTGCTTGTGTTTTAAGCTCTGGGCCGTCGCAACGAGGCGTCGCCGGAAGCGTTCTTGTTCGAAGGGGTCCTCGGGGACGATGAAGTCCTCGGTACCGAGGTTGTCGTCCTCCTCGGACTCCGGCATGTAATTGGCGTCGTCCCCTTCGAAGAGGTCATCGGGATCGGAGTCCACAAGAGGTCGGTCTGTTGTGCTGTTCCTTACTGGGGAGGCTTGAATGTCCTCCACAAGGTTATCGGCGTCGCCGTCCTCCTCGTTGCCGTTATTGGCTGTTGCGTCATTGCCACTGGGTTCCCCATTATTGCCCCTTCGGCGCCGTCGTCGGCATCTTGGAGGGGATTTGGGGGTGTCCACCATATAGACATCATAGCTGGATGTGGCGGTCCACCTGCCCGTGTTGACCGAGGGCAAGGTGTTCTCGATGGGGCCGTCGGCGTCCTCCTCCATATCTGAGGGTTTGCCATAGTCCAAAACGTCGGTTAAATCATCGATAGTGGCGACTAGGTGGGTGGTGGGTGGGATGTAAATTTCCCTATCGTCGGCTTTAAGTCCGATCTGATCGTAAACCGAAGTCTTGCCGTCCGAGATGGACATGCTCTGGATGCGGAAAAGCATCTCATCAAGGTGAGACAACTCTCCGGGATACATGGATGCGCCGTAGGCAGGGCTGATTCGAAGCACATCCGGCGTGTGACCAGGCGCGTCTTCGGAGCGAAGGGAATCTGAACATAATTCGGAGTTTTGATTCGAAATCAACTCTGGCATCGGCACCGCTTCGGGAGTGGGAGCCGGATCTTTCTCCGGATTAGTGGTCGGTGAGAGATCAGTCGAAGTGGCGGCGTCAGTGGTCTCAAAAGATGTCATGACAGAGTTCGGTTCCGGGGTCGAGCCTCCAGAACCGGCCGAGCTTTCGATCAGGCCAGGCGTCCATCCCGATAGGACGAGTTCGCCGTGGGAATCGGCAGTGTACTCGAGGCCACCGAAAGTTATGATACGTCCTGGGTCGTAGTTCTCGACGGAAGACAGGTGTCCCGTCGAATCGGCGCAGAATACCATGCTGCCGAAGACGAAAAGCTGTCCGGGGACGTAGATGTCCCCATTGCTGTTGGCGTGATTGATCCGTAGGTGAGCCATCGACCCTTCTGGTGATCGCGCAGCGGAACTATCAATGAACGCACCAGTGTCGGTGTAAAAACGGCAGACCTCGGGGTAGGGGATCCCGAGCTGTGGATCTCGGATCAATGGTAACAGGGACAATGGAGTCAATGTTTACCCAGGTTCGGGCCCTCTCGATGGAGGTAAAACCCTACGTCCTGCTCTTGTTATATTGATGGAGTTGTATCGAGTACAGAGTTGATCTACCTCGAGATCGTAATATGTGTCAAACTTTTATGGCTAGGTAAGCAATGTTGCGTTGATGTCCCCTCTATGGGCTAAACCGTATGGCTTATATACACGCCAGAGAGGGTACCAAGGGTTACAATGTCGGTATCTAGGAGTAAGGCGGCTGGACAAATCTTGAAGTGTACTACAAGTCTTTGGTAGAGACAGCGCCGATCACGTCTCCCATGTACAATCTCCGGATTCCATCTTGGTCATGTACGGGGGTACTTCGGCCCAACCGAGGAGACGGGTCGGCCCGGTTAGCACCCCCTAATTCAGGACACCATCACTACCCTTCTTGGGAGGCGCCATGGATGTGCAGAGAAGCTTCGGATTGAAGAGAGGAGGAAGTTGCGAGAAGCAGCACGCAAGGAAGATGAAGGGAGGCGAGGAGCAGAGCGCGAAGGAAGGCAATGATGACCCTGCACCCCGTGCGGGTTTGCTTTATGGTAGAGCAGGCATGTTCCCCGGCATAGTGGGGGAAGAGGGGGCGTCCCACGTCCCGTCATGCACCACGTGTCCCTGACTGGGCCCGGCAGTCTTAGGCCCCGTGCCATTTCATTCCCAACGGGCAGAACGTGCGCGTCACTGGCCCGGAGGCAACTGTCAGCCCAGTGGGAACCAGGGTACCATGGGTTGTCTGCCTACAGCCCAGGAAGCAATGCCTGGCAAAGGCCCAAGAGGCGGCCCATCCATGGGCGCCACGAAGCAAGACACCTCGCGGGGCTCCGGCCTCATGAGGACCCCCTCCGCAAGGAGCGGACTCGCCGAAGACTCGACATCAGCTGGAGGCCTCGCGAGGTCCCCTCGCGAGGTGGCCTCCCGAGGCGGCTTCCCAAGGCAGCCTCCTGAAGCCACTCAAGCAGGGTGTCGCCTGGCGCCAGCCTGGCGTCAAGTGCCCACCACATGGATGACGCACCCCCACAAGACGACGACAGTGGCAGGGTTGTGCCAGCAGGCGCGGTCAGAGAGGGTTTCCTCTTTGGTGATAAAGGAGCAGCACCAGCTCCCCTCCTTCCAAGCAAGTCCCAAAGCTTGCCCGGTGTATGAAGACCAGGATGATAAGGTGCGCAGGGTGGAGGTCATCACCGATCCCACCAACGCATCATGGATGGCACCTTTGTAGGTGAAGACCGCCTTTTGTCAGGATAAGCCTGGGCGCCTGTCCCCTTTCAAACCGCCGTTGTGTGGCTACCCTTCCCGCCAATATTTTCGGGGAAGAGGACCAAGGCGGCTATAAAAGGGGCAGTGCTGCCATCGTAGAGAACGATCGACTCCTCATTCTTCGACCTTGTACACGAGAACTCTCTTGCCCACGATAATCCCAAACACAAGCAGGAGTAGGGTTTTACACCGCACGGTGGCCCGAACCTGGGTAGCTGCTGTGTCCCATGTCATGCCTTGTGTGTGAGCGTGCTCTCGCCATAGCCTCGCCGTGGTCACCGTCTAGCTGATAGGAGCGAGCTGCCCCCAGAGTTCGAACCAGGGTCCCCGGAGCCCGAGTTCCAACAGTGGAGGCTAGGGTTTCACAGAGGGAGATGTGATCTAGGTGGCTGATGGCTCGAGTATTTGTGATCTTTTTCGACTAATTCTTATTTGGTTTTCACCGGACCTATGCCACTTCTCATTTATTTCTAACGCCAATCTTTCAAAAGAGAAGAACATCTGTTTTTCCATTTGTTTGGCAGGAATATCATTTATGGAAGGAAACCAAGGAGGATTTCTATGAATCAAGTCAAATGGAGCAACTTCCATGTGGAGAGCCAAGTCACCAGGCGCACAAGAGCAAAAGACGGCCTTCCATGCGAGTGTCGGCGCTCGCATAAGCAGTCGTATGAGGTGCCATTAGCTCAACCACATCTATACAAGACACTTTCGTGAAGGGACCGAGGGGAGGAGAGAACCCTAGCCGCCACCACCACATCCAGAACAAAGAAGGAGGTGATCCGAAAAACTTTCAGAGATGTTCTTAGTTTTGGTCCTTTCATCTCCATCATAATCTCATCCTTCACTATTGTAAGAGGAAGTCCAAGTTGTGAGAACAAGTTGTAACTCTATTCATACTCATCTAAAGATCAAGACTATTTGAATTATCGCTTTCATCTTATTGTGGATCTTCATGGTATTATCGATATGGTTTTCATGGGTTTAATCTCTGGTGTGATTGGTTTCTCTCATATGATGCATGAGTAATTCCCCCTAGGCATGGGAGGTGAGTGGTAAGATTCATTTGTGCCTGATCTATATGTCATTATTTGCATTTGTAGTCTTATGATCTGTCTAGTAAGTTGTAATACTGTGGTGAACCCTATGCATGTTGTCCAATTTAAGGGCCTAGGAAACACGATCTCAAGAACTACACAGGTAACACATATTGTTTAGGAAATCTGTGACCTCTAACGTGACAGCTGGAGACATCTATGAGGACCGAATACAATATGAGATAACGGTGATCCATGAAACTTAATGCTTGGTTCCGGTCTGAGGACCTTAATTGTGGAGATGAACACTCTGTGGCAACGGCGAAGCAGGACCCTAGAATGGAATGGAATCCCATGTGGAGGAGTTCCATGACCTTAGGGTGATCCACCTATAGAACAAACATATCAAACATTATGAATATGATACAAGGTAACTGGTATTACCATCGCACTGGCACACTTGATATATACCATGAGCTGCACTTTCTCCGCACCTAATTTCTCCACTGCAGGAAACACAACCCTACTTTCACATTTATTTATGTTATTTACTTTCAGGTGTCTTTACCGTTGTTACTATAAACCTTTTATCTTTGTCACTCTGGCTTATCCGTCCACTAGGACAGTAACAATATTTGCAGAATCACATGCAGTTACTTCACATAAGAATTGTGAAACCTTGTGTGTGACAGAAGCGCTAATATTAATACTCTCATCTGCTCTTCGTTGGGAAGATAACTAATTGGGATACTTCCACGAAAGTGCTACATAACCCTGTGTGTCTTGCAGGCCATCAAGCATTTTCTGGCGTCGTTGCCGGGGAGCTAAGTGCAGAGTATTTGTTTCGTAACTACTTTTGTAGGTGTTGTTATTGTAGATGCTTCCTGTAAGTGACAGGGGCTCTACTCGTTCTAGAAGAACGTATTTGCCAAATTATATTGCCCATTTTCCTAGGAGCAACAAGCTTCATTAATAGAAAAATACAAAAATAATCAGGCCGTTGAGCTTAACACTTTGTTTGCAGGGATGTCGATTACTAATAAACCAAAGAAGACAGTGAGAGATTATTGTGCTCTAGTTATGATCCCAAGATCTCCCATAGTCTACCCTACAAATTATGCCAAAGAGTATTCAATTAACCGTGATCTTATCATGGAAGTTAAAAAGCATGCCTTTGGAGGAACTGAAGAGCAGGACCCTCAAGCACACCTGTTCTTTGATACTTTATGTGGTACTTTTAAACTGAAGGATGTGTCATGGGAATTTGTTTTGTTAAGACTCTTTAGGTTTTCTCTTAAGGGTGATGCTGAAATTTGGTATAATCAATTACCTTATGGGAGTATAACCAACTGGCTAATGTGTGCGGTATCATTTATGGCTAAATTCCTTCCAGGTTCAAAGATTACCAAATTATGAAGGAATCTCACTTTATTTATTCAAGAAGATGGAGAAAGTCTATATGGAGCCTGGGAAAGATACTCTAAATTTTTGAACCTTTGTTCTAACCACGGTTATGCTGAACATGTTATACTTCATATCTTTTATCATGGGATTAACGATGAATCCAAATATATTCTTGATCTAAGTGCAGGAGGATGTTTCATGTCTCTAACTCTTGAAGAAGGACGAGCACTTATAGAAAAGATTATGATTGCTAAAGAGCAGTGGAATATTGAGGAGCCAACGAAGCCAACCGGACAAATATAACATGTTGAAGACATGGAAGAATTTAAACAGGTTATTCAAGAAAAAGGTAAACCCATTGAACAAGTTATCAATGAAAAAGTGGATATATTTAGTATCTATCAGCAGGAAGACGAACTTCAAGAGATGATGAATAAATTCAAATTTCACCAAGACAACTTCAACAGAGACTTCTGGAAGTGCATTCACCATAATGAGAAGGTTATAGTCTACCGAAGAGGTAGAAGGGTTAAGTCATGCAGTGAAGAACCTTGATAAACACTCTCGCATGATAGAAACCCAATGCTCTCAAATTTCTAAAACTCAATCATTAATTCTTGCTCAATTAGATAAAGATAACCTTGTTTCTGCTAAAGAAATTGAAACTTGTAGTGTTAAAAGAATGCAAGACCCTAAAGGACTGGCATGGTACAAAAAGGAACAAGCAGAAGGAGAAGGGAGAGTCAGAGCCAAACTCAAGAAGATAGAGAACTCCTATTTGGGGAAGAAGAACCAGAATAACAGGTCCAACGAGATGCGCAAAACAATGAAGCAGAAGAAGAAGCTGATAAAAAAGTTGACGGAGCGAATTCCCATCAGATCCCTCAGTAGGGGTCCAAGCCCAGCTGGAAGTCATGGATCGAAGGTCACACGAGGGGTTTATCCAGGTTCGGGCCTCGGGAGAGTAATACCCTACGTGCTGCTAGTTTTGATGATTCATAGTGGTGGGATACCTCATGCGAGGGATTACAATGGTGAATGAGTTTGCTACCGAGAGTTTTCCTATCTGTGGATAGATGACCAATGTGTACCCTAGACCTTCCTTTATATAGGCATGAGAGGTCTAGGGTTTACATGGCAGATAAGATCTGGGCCGCTGCCACCCTCTAGTCTTGGGCATCACGAAGGTCGTCCTCGCCTCCTAGGGTTTGCTCCGTGCTCTGGGCCTGATGGGCCCCTTGTAGTAGTTGAGACTGGGCTCCTGGGTGTTAGGCACCCCTGGTCCAGGACCGCGTTAGTAGCCCCCGAGCATGGAGGAGGTCGCAGGGAGAGGTTGCGAGACCTCCGATGGGCTCTCATATTGCTTTGTTTTCCTGGAGCCTAGTGTAATCTTGGGTCCGACTCGGCTGGGAGGTAGGATGACAGTTTGCCTGAGCCTCTGGCCCACCCGGAGATCCTTTTGGCGCAAGCGGACAGGCCCTCCTTAGGTTCTCACGGATCTTGGGGCGGTGATGCCGCCGTGACTGTCGCCCCAGCTTTTCTAAAAGAAAAATAGAGGAATCTTTCCGGAACGGAAGAGAAAAATGCTCGTTCTGCCCTGGACGGGCGACGCCACAGGTTTGGTTGTTTATAAAAAGAGGGAAACGGAGGGTTTCAAACCCTACCGTACTCCGGTTCATTCCATATTCTCTGTGCACCTCAACACTTTCGATGCGCCACCACCATGCTCAGCTTGCCCCCCGCCCCTTCGTTGCTGATAGCCAAGACAAGGAGTGACAAGGGGGAGCACGCACCTCGCCAGGAGCCATCGTCGAGCGCAGCCATCAGAAAAAGGAAGCGGACCGCTTCCAAGGGGGAGGTGAAACCAGCGCGCGTTGTACTCAAGTCCACCGGGAAGTGATTTCCGTCTGTGGTCACGGAGGGCGAGATCAAGGGGTACAAGGATGACCTCCTTATGTTGGCGGATTTGAGCGTCCGGCTCCCGACCGGGGAGGTCCACCAAACCCCATAGGCGAGCACGTCTTGTGTTTAGGCTACTTCGGGCGGGGGCTTGGCTTCCCGCTCCATCCCTTTGTGCGAGGCCTCCTGCGCTTCTTTGGCTGTCAGCTGCACCATATTCCACCCAACGGGGTGCTCCATATCACCAATTCATCAATTTTTGCGAGTGCTATCGCGAGATAGCTCCACATTTCGAGTTGTTCTACTATTTTTTTGGGGTCTGCGTTCAGTTGAATGAGGGCGCCATGTGCGATCTTGGAGGTGCCATTGTCGGGCCCGTGGACCCCAGGGTATCCTGGCCCGTCTGCCTTTGGCCCAGGGTGCAACACCTGGCATAGGCCCAGCAGGCCGCCACCATCGAGCATATCACCAAGACCCCTCATGAGGCCTTGGCCTCGTGAGGACCCCTCCTCAGGAAGCGGGGAGCAAGACTCAGTATCTTCACCAACAGCCTCGCGAGGCCCTCTCGCGAGGCGGCCTCCCGAGGTGTCCTCCTGAGGCACCCTCCTGAAGGTGCTCAAGACAAGGGCTGTTCGGCTCGGCCGTGCGGTCTCGTGCCCATCACGTGGGTGACGCGCGCGGCGACGAACGGCGGCAGAGGCCGTGCCAGCGGGCGCGGATGAAGAGGGTTTCCCCTTTTGTGCTAAGGGAACAAGGCTAGCAACCCACCTCCCAAAGCGACCCCAAAGGTTGCCCGATCGGCAAAACAAGACCAAGATGGCGGGCGCGCCAGGCGGAGGTCATCACCGAGCCCACCGACGCGTCATGGATCATGCATTTGCAGGCGAAGACCGCCTTTAGTCAGGATAGCCTGAGCGCCTGTCCCCTTTCAAAACCCGCCAAGTGTGGCAACCCTTCCCGCCTAAGTTTTGAGGGGGAAGAGGACCAAGGCAGGTATAAAGGGACAGTGCTGCCATCGTGGTAGAGGATCAACTCCTTCCTCTCCTACCTTGTATGCGAGAACACCTTCTTGCTCACTGCAATCCCAAGCAACCAGGAGTCGGGTTTTACACCGCAAGGTGGCCCGAACCTGGGTAAACCGCTGAGTCCACGGTCCGCTCCCGCTAGCATGCTCTCGCCGTAGCTTCGTCGTACTTAGGCTGTGGTTGGGGACCAGTTGGTAGGAACAAGCTCACCCCAGTGTTCGAACCTTTGGGTCCCCGGAGCCCCAACTCCGACATTTGGCGCGCCAGGTAGGGGTGCACTACTGTTCTTCCGCTCCATCCTCCACTCCACCAGCCCCATGGTCGACGCACGCCGCGAGCGCACTGAGCGCAGGGCTGGCCGCGTGGCTCAGACGGAGCCGGTGGCCCGCGGCAACCGCCACCGCCCTGTCGAGACCGCAGCTGCTGCCGCCACCGACCCCGCTGCCCGTGAGCAGTAGGACTCCTCCTTGCACCCCTCCATGCAGGCAAATGGCCACACCGCCACGGCCTCTTCCTCCCTCGCCCACCAAGGACCACCCAACGCGCGGGCCGCCAAATGCGCGGGCCGCGCTACTCATGGCGCGTGAGCTACTACGCTACCGTCTAGCTGACGCCGGCTACGACGCCTGGCTTGGTCGCATCACCGAGCTCGTCAACGCCGCCGGGGATGCTCCGGCGCCTTCCCACTCACTCCGCCCTCCGCTGTCTCATGCTGGGGACCTGGCGCACGGCACTCCCCTGCCGCCTCCTCTGCGCAACGAGCTCAGCAGGCCCGAGCGCAACGCGCGGGCGCGCGAGCCGTCCCGTGGCGCGTCCTAGCCAGTCCGAGACGAGGCCAGCTGCCAGATCATCTGACGCCCACCCCCTGATGCATGAGTGCTCCTCGAGCGGCAGCGCCAGCGCCGGGACCAGGCCATCCAGGAGGTTCGGTGGCTGGGCGCCAGAACCGCGCCGCCCTCGCCGGCGGCGTCCCCTCGAGCGGTGTGGGCTGCCGTGCCTTCACCCGCGAGCAACGTCCGGTGGTGTGGCCCGCGAAGTTCAAGCCTGAGCTACCTCCGCGCTACGACGGCACCCCCAACCCCGCGGAGTTTCTTCAGCTCTAAGCGCTGAGCATCGAAGTGGCGAACGGCGATGACAAGGTCATGGCGAACTGGTTCCCCATGGCCCTCAAGGACGGCCTGTGCTCCTGGCTCATGAACCTCCCTGAGGCATCTATCTCATCGTGGGCCGAGCTCTGCAGCCAGTTCATCGCCAACTTCAAGGGCACGCAAGACCGCTCCCTCAACATCAACGACCTGCGGCACATGCGGCAGCACCCAGACGAGACCCTCCGCAAGTACATCCAGCGCTTTAGCCAAGTGCGCAACAAGATCCCGCGCGCCTCTGACGCGGCCGTCATCTCTGCGTTCTCCACCGGCGTCACGGACGTCAAGATGCGCGAGAAGCTCGCCATCAACGACGAGCTAGACTCAGTGCTTGAGCTGTTTGACCTCGCTGACAAGTGCACCAAGGCTGAAGAAGGTCGCCTCTTCGTCCACAACGACCCCGATGCGGCGCTCGATGCCGCCAAGGCCAAGAACAAGGACGTCAAGTGCAAGGGCCCTGTTGTGCTTGCGGCGGAGCCCGAGCAGAAGCGTGGCCGTGACCGCGATGAACCCAGGAAGGACGGCCGACCGCTCTGCGCCTACCACAACATGCGCTCCCATAGCACTGACGACTGCCAGGAGCTCAAGCTGCTCCGCGACGAGCGACAGGGCCGCCGAGACGACCACAACGGCCGCGGCGCCGGTCGCGGAGGTGGCCGCGGCGGCAACCACTGGGACGGCCATAACGGCAACGGCAACTTCCGCCAGGGCTGGCACGACTAGCCTCGTGAGGCCACTTGGCGCGACCAGCCTTGTGAGGCCGCCTGGCGCGACCAGCCTCGTGAGGCAAATCCTCAGGCCAATGCCACTCTCCCGCCGCTGCCGCCACCACCCCGGAGGAACGACGTCAACCGGCCTGATGAGGGCGCTGGGGGCAACAAGGAGTCTCATGCGGTCGCCTGCATCCTTGGCGGGGCTCAGGCCCCCGTGTCCAACCGCCACTTCAAGCAGCTCTCTCGCGAGGTGAATGCCACACTCCCGAGGCCTGAGGCCGCGCGGCCCCTCAAGTGGTTGACGAGGATATGTACTTAGGGTAGGGTGCTAGGCCCGTCCTACATACCCCACCTAAGGACACCACATTGGAGGACTACAAGACTACGAGAGAGATTCCGACTGAACTAGCCATGGCGTATGAGTCACTCGGAAGACCCCCCCCCTCCACTCGACGGTCAGCTCTCACTCGGAGGGGCCGCCAATCACTCGACCGCAGAAGACCATGAGTCTCCCCAGGGAGGCCAACGGGCAGGCATTACGCTCGCCGCCTTAACTGGCATTTATTGTATACGTTACCAGTAACGTCCCCCCCTTTTATTACCTACAATCAAACCCCTAAATGCCAGACGTTTATGAGGGGCAGCGCACTCTATATAAGCCACCCCTCCCCACTGGCACAAGGGTTCGCAATCCTTTGTAAACACAACGCACGTATCACTCGACAGAGTAAGCTCCCCGGAGCACCTGAGACGTAGGGCTGTTATCACTTCCGAGTGAGGCCTGAACTCATACATCTGTGTGTACACCCTCACCGTAGCTAGGACTCTGCCCTCTCCTTTCGTACCCCTACCATCTACTGTCAGGCACGTTCCCACGACAGTTGGCACCCACCGTGGGGCAGGCGTCTAAGCGACTTCCGGCGAGGTTGCAGTTTTTCATCTTCACCATGTCTCCCGACGGCGGTTTGATCCTGGGCTGCGAGATCCGTCTCGGTGCATTCTCCTTCATCGCCGACGACTCCGCATGGCTCCAGGAAGCACGACGTTGAGGCTCTCCCCGTCTGCGGGGCGACGCACTTCAGCGCGAGTTCATGCGGCGTTCTCCTTTGTCAGCCGTCGACCCCGTACATGTCAGCTCCAGCGTCATCCACTCTCCCCGCTGTTCGTCGCCGCAAGCGATCCGGTCGTTCGCGGCTCCAGCGATGGGTGAGGCACGCGGTGGCGCGCCAGCCGTCGACTCCGCAGATCGCGGCTATCGAGCCCGCCGAGCCACTTCACGGCGCGTTCGACTCGGCATCAGATTCATTCGAGCTCCCTTCCGAGTGCGAGAGCTACGATCCTGCAGCAGAAGTTTTCATGGCGGGTTCTCATCAGAGCCCACCCGGCTATGGCCGTGGCGGCCGCGAGCGTGGCGGCCCGTCGAATGATCAGCAGCGCAGGGATGAGGAGGTCCTCCAAACCCCCATCGTCGGCACGACTGCAAAAGCCCAGGCTCTGGAGGCTGCGCGTCTCGCCACCTTGGGAGAGCGCACGCGCCTCGAGGAGATGCAGAGGTCACTCGACGAGCGCACTCGACAGCGCCGCGAGCGTCAGTTGTTCCCTCCAGTCGACGATAATCATCAGGTATACCGTACTCCGATCCAGAATGTTGCAGCGGCGGCTAGGATTGCAGATTCTATACAGCCGTCCGATTCAGAGGCCGGCAGAGGACTCGAGCAGATCCGAACCCTGCTTGGGGCGGCTCGACAGCAGAACTCCGCTGTCTCTCAGTCGCGCAACAGGATTCACAGCAAATCAGTTAGAGCAGACACAGTCCAATCGGCCCACAGTCCAGGGTCACCTCAGCGTCGCAGAGGCAGAGATTACCGCAACGATCAATACAGAGATCAGAGGCGAGATCAGTTTGCTCCTCGGCATCACCGTGATGACCACCATCGAGTGCCTACTCCTCCGCGGAGTGGTCCATACGTGCCCCGGCACTATGATGACAGGCGCCCGTATGGTGATGAGCGGGACCCTGGGTTTGACGCGAGATCCGTTCTCGTTCAGAACCGGGTCGACAGAGGCAGATACAACAGAGGTGGCTATGACAGAGATTTTCCGAGTGGCAGTGGTACAGCTGTTTCTGATCCAGAGTGTTTCAGCAGAGCCATCCGATCTGCTGTGATCCCCCCCAACTTCAGGTTGGCGGCTGGGATTAGCAAATTCACTGGCGAGTCGAAGCCGGAAACATGGCTAGACGATTACCGAGTGGCTGTTCAGATCGGCGGAGGCAACGACAACGTGGCTATGAAGCATCTGCCCCTGATGTTGGATGGTCCGGCCCGGGCGTGGCTTAATCAGTTGGCTCCTTCTAGCATCTATTGCTGGGAGGATCTTGCCCTAGTGTTTGTCAAGACCTTTGAAGGCACCTGCAAGCGCCCTGCCGGTTTGCTCGAGTTGCAGCATTGTGTCCAGAAGCCGAATGGGACCTTGAGGGATTACATTCAGCGGTGGACCACTCTTCATCACACGGTGGAAGGTGTTTCCGAGCACCAGGCTGTTTGCGCCTTCAAGGCCGGAGTCAGATACAGAGAGCTCTATTTGAAGTTTGGTCGGACAGGAGATATGTCCCTGAGCAAGATGATGGAGATTGCCACCCGATACGCCAACGGCGAGGAGGAGGATCGCCTCCACAGTGGCAAGGGTAAAGCAGTCGACAGTAATCCCGGCGGCGGAAATTCCAGTCGGAAGCAAAAGCGTAAAGCTGACGGCTCTGTCCAGGCAGAAGTAGCCGCTCTGGTGGCGAAAGGGAAAGTGAAGCCAAAGGGGCAGTTTGTTCAGAAGAAGTCCAAGAACCAGTCGACAGATGTCCTGGATATGCCATGTCCCATTCACTCACAGAAGGATGAAGAAGGCAACTTGATCCTGTCAAAGCATACCACTCGACAGTGCCGATTGCTGATCCAAGGGTTCAAGGGAGAGCAGTCGAGTGACAAAGATCCTGAGAAAGAAGAGGACGAAGATAAAGAAGACTTTCCTGAGATCAATGCCACATTGGTGATTTTTGCCGATGTAGAAAGCAAGAGTCGATTGAAGGTCATCAACAGGGAGGTCAACATGGCTGCTCCAGCTACCCCCGAGTACCTCAAGTGGTCCCAGACAGCTATCACCTTCGATCAGTCGGACCATCCCGCTCATGTCCCTACCCCAGGTCGACAGGCGCTGGTGGTGGATCCGGTGGTAGGAGGCACTCGGCTCCGCAAAGTTCTCATGGATGGAGGAAGTGGCCTGAATATTCTGTACGCTGATACCCTCAAAGGGATGGGCATTCCGATGTCCAGGCTCAGCGAAAGCAATATGCAATTCCACGGGGTCATCCCTGGGAAGAAGGCCAAGTCACTCGGACAGATTGCGCTGGATGTGGTGTTCGGCACTGACAAGAACTTTCGCATAGAGAAGCTGACATTTGAGGTTGTAGACTTCAAGAGTGCATATCATGCCATCCTTGGCCGTCCAGCGTATGCACGTTTCATGGCCCGCCCGTGTTACGTGTATCTCAAGCTGAAGATGCCCGGGCCCAAGGGTGTGATCACAGTCACAGGCAATCGACAGAGCACTGAGGAGTGCCTCCAACAGGGCTCCAAGATCGCCGACATGCAGATGGCTGTAGTCGAGTTAGAAGAGTACAAGAAGACTGTTGATCCCGCTGATCTGTTGCGTTCCAAGAAGCCCACCACCGAGTCAGCTTTTCAATCGGCAGGAGACTTGAAGCAAGTGCACATTCACCCGACAGATCCTACTGCTGCTCCGACCAACATCTCAATCACACTCGACAGCAAATAGGAAGCCGAGCTCATCCAGTTCCTTCGTGAGAACTGGGACATCTTTGCATGGAAGCCCGCTGACAAGCCTAGTGTACCCAGGGGACTGGCAGAGCACCGTCTGAGAGTTGATCCGAAGGCCAAGCCTGTAAAAGAACACTTGCGCCGGTCGGCAACAGAGAAGCGGAAGGCAATCGGCGAGGAGGTGGCTCGACTCTTGGAGGCCAAGTTCATTCGCGAGGTCTACCACTCCGAGTGGCTTGCGAATGTCGTCATGGTCCCCAAGAAGGACAAGTCGCTCCGAATGTGTATAGACTTCAAGCATATCAATCGGGCCTGCCCGAAAGATCATTTCCCGCTCCCCCGCATCGACCAGATTGTGGACTCGACTGCGGGGTGCGAGCGTTTGTCTTTTCTCGATGCATACTCTGGCTACCATCAGATCCGTCTGTTTGGTCCAGATGAAATAAAAACGGCCTTCATCACCCCTTTCGGGTGTTTCTGTTACATCACCATGCCTTTTGGTCTGAAGAATGCTGGCGCTACTTTCATGCGCATGATTCAGAAGTGTCTCCTCGACCAGATCAGTCGGAATGTCGAGGCCTACATGGATGATATCGTAGTCAAGTCTCGCAAAGGTTCCGACCTGCTGACTGACTTGGCGGAAACATTCGCCAACTTAAGAAGATATGACCTCAAGCTGAATCCAACCAAGTGTACTTTTGGAGTTCCGGGTGGAAAGTTACTCGGTTATCTCGTTTCCGAACGAGGAATCGACATCAACCCCGAGAAGATCGGTGCCATCGTCCGAATGAAATGCCCCGAGCGTATTCACGATGTCCAGAAGCTTACTGGTTGCCTGGCAGCGCTGAGCAGATTCATTTCTCGTCTCGGAGAGAAGGCACTCCCTTTGTACCGACTGATGAAGAAATCCGATACGTTCGAGTGGAATTCAGAGGCAGAAGCAGCGTTTGTCAAGCTCAAAGCCCTGCTCTCCACCCAGCCGGTGCTTGCCGCTCCACACAGCAAAGAACCCCTGCTCCTGTACATTGCAGCCACCAATCAGGTCGTCAGTACAGTTCTTACTGTCGAGCGAGAAGAAGAGGGCAAGGCCTACAAAGTCCAGCGCCCAGTTTATTACATCTCTGAAGTGTTGACTCCTTCTAAGCAAAGGTACCCACATTACCAGAAGCTTGTCTATGGTATATATCTATCAGCGAAGAAAGTGGCGCACTATTTTCAAGATCACTCATTCTCAGTCGTCAGTGATGCGCCTTTGAATGAAATCCTCAACAATCGAGACGTGACTGGTCGAGTGGCCAAATGGGCCATTGAACTTCTTTATTTTGATATCAAGTTTGAAGCGAAGAAAGCCATTAAATCTCAAGCACTTGCTGACTTCATGGCCGAGTGGATAGAACAGCAGCAACCAGTCCGGATCCACTCGGAACACTGGACCATGTTCTTTGACGGCTCGAAGATGCTGAACGGTTCTGGTGCTAGTGTGGTATTGGTGTCTCCCAAGGGCGATAAACTCAGCTATGTCCTCCAGATTCACTTTGATTCCTCCAATAATGAAGCTGAGTATGAAGCACTCCTTTACGGGTTGCGTATGGCCATCTCGCTCGGCGTCCGTCGCCTGATGGTATACGGCGACTCGGATTTGGTGGTCAATCAAGTGATGAAGGAGTGGGATGTCAGAAACCCCGCCATGACCGGATATTGCAATGCAGTAAGAAAGCTTGAGAAGAAGTTTGAGGGTTTGGAACTCCATCACGTTCCCCGAGTGAAGAATCAGGCAGCTGACAAACTGGCAAAAATCGGTTCCACTCGGAAGCCTGTGCCCAGCAATGTGTTCCTGGAGCATTTGCACTCTCCTTCGGTACAAGAGGACCCCTTCACCGAAGAGCCCCCGTAGCCTATAAGCGCCTCCAATCCGACTGAAGTTGATGTCCCAGCAGTCATAGATCTGGTCAGTGAGATTCTGGTGATAACTCCCGATTGGACGGTGCCCTACATCGCGTACATCCTCAGGCGAGAACTTCCAGAAGACGAAGTTGAAGCTCAACAGATTGTCCGCAGATCCAAAGCTTTCACTGTTATGAATTGGCAGCTCTACAGAGAGAGCTTAACCGGTGTGGCTCAGCGATGAATTTCTCCCGAAGAAGGTCGACTGATTCTGGAGGAAATTCACTCGGGAACTTGCGGCCATCATGCGTCCTCTCGGACGATTGTTGCCAAGGCCTACCGAGCTGGTTTCTTCTGGCCGCGCGCCAATGAGATGGCTAAGGATATTGTGCAGCACTGTGAAGGATGCCAATTCTATGCAAACTTGTCGCACAAGCCTGCGTCTGCCTTGAAGACCATCCCACTCGTCTAGCCGTTCGCTGTATGGGGATTGGATATGATCGGACCTCTCCGCACGGGCCAGAGTGGTTTCACGCACCTTCTGGTAGCAGTCGACAAGTCCACTAAATGGATTGAGGCCAAGCCTATCAGGAAGCTGAATTCTCGCACAGCCATCAAATTCATGAGGGAAATAATATTCTGATACGGAGTTCCCCATAGTATCATCACGGACAATGGTTCTAATTTTGATTCGGAAGAGTTCAGAGCCTTTTGCTCCTCTCAAGGCACTCAGGTGGATTACGCATCCGTTGCGCACCCCCAGTCAAACGGTCAGGCCGAGCAAGCAAATGGCCTTATCCTTCAAGGGTTGAAGCCTCGACTCATGCGCGAACTCGATCACGCAGCTGGAGCTTGGGTTACAGAATTACCGTCTGTTCTGTGGGGCTTAAGGACAACTCCAAATCGGTCAACTGATCGCACTCCTTTCTTCATGGTGTATGGGGCTGAAGCTGTCCTGCCGAGTGATGTTCTTCACAATTCTCCTCGGGTGGACCTTTACTCGGAGGTTGAAGCTGAGCAAGCACGCCAGGATGCTGTGGATCTCCTTGAAGAAGAGCGGGAAATGGCTTTGATCCGGTCGACTGCCTACCAGCAAGATCTGCGTCGCTTTCATGCAAGGCACGTCAGGAGTCGGACCTTCCACGAAGGTGACCTCGTGCTCCGAGTGGATCAGCAGCGGCCTCACAAGCTAGCCCCCGCGTGGGAAGGCCCTTTCGTCGTCACCAAGGTGCTGAACAATGGAGCCTACCACCTCTTCCATCTCAAGAAGAACGCTGACGAGCCACGGGCCTGGAATGCGGATCTGCTTCGTCGGTTCTATACCTGAAGGTTGATCTGTCTGATGTAATAAGAGTAAACTGTTTTGATTATCAAGGATATGACTCCTGCAGTCTTTTGTCGATTCCGATCGCACAATTCTGAGTTCAAGAATACTCCGAGTGCGAGCGAGTTTCCACTCGGGGGGCTTAGCCGCGATGCCGCATCGCCTAAGTTTAAATCTACTCCGAGTGATGGGCGATCCTCACACTCGGGGGCTTAGCTGCGACTCCATGTCGCCTAAGTTCAGAACCTCGTCGAGTGAATAGCATCGCATTCACTCGAAAGCTTAGCCGCGATTCCGCATCGCCTAAGTTTAAATCTACTCCGAGTGATGGGCGATCCTCACACTCGGGGGCTTAGCTGCAACTCCGTGTCGCCTAAGTTCAGAACCTCGTCGAGTGAATAGCATCACTCGAAAGCTTAGCCGCGATTCCGCATCGCCTAAGTTTAAATCTACTCTGAGTGATGGGCGATCCTCACACTCGGGAGCTTAGCTGCGACTCCGTGTCGCCTAAGTTCAGAACCTCGTCGGGTGAATAGCATCGCATTCACTCGAGAGCTTGGCTGCGAATCCGCTTCGCCCAAGTTAAAACGCTACTCCGAGTGACGAGCGATCCTCTCACTCGGGGGCTTGGCTGCGAATCCGCTTCGCCCAAGTTAAATCGTACTCCGAGTGACGAGCGATCCTCTCACTCGGGGGCTTGGCTGCGAATCCGCTTCGCCCAAGTTAAAACGTTACTCCGAGTGATGAGCGATCCTCTCACTCGGGGGCTTGGCTGCGAATCCGCTTCGCCCAAGTTAAAACGTTACTCCGAGTGATGAGCGATCCTCTCACTCGGGGGCTTGGCTGTGAATCCGCTTCGCCCAAGTTAAAACTCTACTCCGAGTGATGAACGATCCTCACACTCGGCGGCTTGGCTGCGAATCCGCTTCGCCTAAGTTATAAACATACTCCGAGTGACGAGCGATCCTCTCACTCGGGGGCTTGGCTGCGAATCCACTTCGCCCAAGTTAAAACGCTACTCCGAGTGATGAGCGATCCTCTCACTCGGGGGCTTGGTTGCGAATCCGCTTCGCCCAAGTTAAAACGCTACTCCGAGTGATGAGCGATCCTCACACTCGGGGGCTTAGCCGTGATTCCGCATCACCTAAGTTATAAACTACTCCGAGTGACGAGCAATCCTCTCACTCGGAGGCTATCTGCGAACCAGTCTTCGCCTAAGTTCTCATACTCACTCCCGAATGACGAGCGGTCCTCTCACTCGGGGGGCTTAGCTGCGAGTCAGTCGTCGCCTAAGTCCGAAATCAATCAAACAAATTTAAGACCCCTGCCGATGTCGCCGCCACTCGACAGCGGTCTCGGGGACAACACCCAGTGGGTGCACTCCGCGTGCCCCCACTGGACCAGAAACCACTCGACAAGACCTGATCTACTCGAGAGGAAATCAAGCAAAGGACTGAAAAGCAAATTCAGATAAATCCAGAGTATTCAGCATGAATAAAAGTTGCCCATGCAAATGACGAAAGTACTCGGGCCCAAGACCCGAAAGAAGTTTTAACGATACACCACCACTCGGCATACCGAGGCAAATTAAAGTTTTTGATCACCAGCAAAGTTTTTTCAAGCTCCAGTGGTACTTGCAGGCTCGACGAAGGTGTCCAAGTCGATCCCGTCAGCGATCCGAGTGGCCGCTTCGATGAAGGTCTCCATGAAGTCCTGGAACTGGAGCTTCTTTGTGTTGGCCACCTGAAGTGCTTTCAGTTTGTCCTCCTTGACCTCCTTGCAATGGACCCTGACGAGTGAGAGCGCTATGTCAGCTCCGCAGCGTGCAGCAGATTTCTTCCATGCCTGCACTCGACCAGGGAGCTCGTCAAGCCGAGTCATCATTGACTCGAGGTCAGCCTGAAGTGAGTCTTCCGGCCACAGCTCCTTGTCGACCTTCTCCATTGCACCTCGCAGTCGAGCGACGTACTCCCGGACGCCTGCGACTCGAGCTTCAAGCCGGAACATGTTCATAGCCACAGCATCTCCGACAGGTGTCTTGGAAGGGTCCAGATTGGGCTCGACCGCCTCGGTCTCCTTCTCGAAGTCCTTGCAGAATTCTACATGAAGAAGATGGAAAGAATTAGTCATGATACTGTTCCCTGAAAATCAATGGAATTCACTCGACTGGATGAAGTTGGGATTAACGGAATTCACTCGACTGGAGAAAATTACCTTCAAGCAAAACATACATCTTCTGGGCGTAATCCCCCAGATAGGTCTCCAAGCCCTTTGCTCTCTTGGTTGCATGGTCAAGCCTTTTGCTCCAGTCAGCTCGCTCCTGCTTCAGCTTCGTGTTCTCTTCCTCAAGCTTGCTGGCCGTGGCGAGCTTCTTCTCGGCAGCTTCAGTCTTCTCCCTCGCCGTCTTCTGAGCATCGGCGAGTGATCTGTCTTTGTCCTCCAGCGCCTTCTTCATGATATCTAAAGAAATAGCATTGTTGAGTCGCGCTCGGAGTCGACGGTTTTCAGCACGCACGTCTGCTCGAGTGGAGTCACTCGGTTCAAAGATGGAAGAAACAAATAATGAAGTACTCGATCAACAAAGTTTACCTCCTGAAGCCTTCAGATCAGCTTGCGCACGCTCCAGGTCTCTCCTCACCAGTTCCAAGTCGAGCTGAAGCTGAGTCTTCTCCTTCTCCAAGTCAGCGTATCGAGTACCGAGCTCGCAGGCCTTCTGAGATCAACGACAAAAACAATTCAGTGGACAGAAATATGGGCTTCGAGTCCAAGTTCTAAGACTCCCGCCGACTGCCCGCAGTCGACGGCAGTCTCGGGGACTACACCCAGTGGGTGCACTCAGCGTGCCCCCACTGGAACGGTATCCACTCGGAACGGTCCGCCCGATCCGAGTGACGGCAAAACATAAAAAAAACAAGGCAAAAGTTCAAACACTCCCGCCGACTGCCCGCAGTCGACGGTAGTCTCGGGGACTACACCCAGTGGGTGCACTCAGCGTGCCCCCACCGGAACAGTATCCACTCGGAACGGTCCGCCCGATCCGAGTGACGGCCGAACAAAAAAAAGATTGTCCACTCGACCAGGTCAGCCCTAGCCGAGTGCGTGACAAGCGATTACAAGTCGACAGACAGAAAACTCCCAGCGGGTGCAGAAGTCAAGTCATGGTAGACGGAAAGCGACACAATCAAAAAGCGCACTTACAAGTGCACTTACTTGGACATTCGCCCGAAGCGCTGAGCTAGCGTCGTAAGCCAGCTTGCTGGCCTCGTACGCCTCCTTCGTACGCCGCATCATATGTTCGGCCTGCATCATCGCCTCCTTAGCAGCTCCAGTCTGATCTTCTGGAACACGGTGCAGAGAGAAGATGGTCTGTGAAGGGAGCGGCGATGTAGTCGGAAGGACTGGCGCTTGCGAGGCTGGCGCTTGGGAGACAGGCGCTTGTGGCGGACTGGTGAGCTCCACGGCCATCTGGGTCGGTGCTGTAATCGGTTCAGTCGGAGACGGGGCTGCGGGGTCGGTATCCATTGGCTCTGCATGTCACCAGTCGACATATCACATGACTGTCGAATGGTTTGAGAAGAATGTCAAATGACAATATGCCATACCTTGGCGAGAAGTAGCTGCGTCCGGCGTGTCCTTCTCCGCGCTTTCCTCTCCTCGCCCCGGCGATGTCACCGAGGTAGCGGCCCTGACGATCAAGATCCACTCGGTCAGCAAAAATATGAAGTTCAGCAACAAGTTAAGCGAAGAGCAAGGATACTTACGTTGAAGCAATCGGCACGTCAACCTTGATTCTGGGGAGAGCCTTCCGGGGCTTGGTGGTGGTGACCTTGGGCTGCTTGGCAACCTTTTCAATCGGCTCTGGCGTCGACGTCCGACTGCGCTTGGAGCTCCTGGTGGTCGACCCCCCGGCCCGACCCCGGTCGAGTGTTGGGTCGTGACGCTGCTTGGAACGCCCTTCAGTACGCGGAGGAGACACGACTTCAACTTCATCGCTCCCCGACGAGTCGTCACCGTTGCCTTCGCTGTCCTCGGCATAGCTGATGCTGTCACTGTCGCTCTCGCTCCCCGCTCCTTCAAGGTTCTGACCGCCATTCGGCACGGGTGAATACATGTTCGTGAGCTCCTGCAAAGATTCAAGTCAGTCAGCTGAAGACATATTCACTCGACAAGATACAAAAGCAATCGACAATGACATGACTCACCACATTCGGTGGGTTCGCAGCTGAGAAAGGCGATATTCTTTTGGAACCCCGGGGGTTGTCTCGCGCACCAGTGATGCCGCGCAGCCATAGCGTGATGGTTTCCTCTGAGACATCTTCCGGGTGGGTACGAGTGGTATCGTTGACTCCTGAGTAATGCCGCATCGGATGGTCCCGCGCCTGGAGCGGCTGGATCCGTCGACCCAGGAACACCTCCAACAGATCCAAGCCGGTCACTCCATCACGAATCAGATTCACAACACTGTTCATCAAGATCACCACATTGGCCATCTCTTCCTCGGCCACGGTCAGAGATGGGGGCGCAGTGGGTCGATCCAGCGTGAAGGGAGGAAGGCCGGTCGACATGTTTGGGGACGCGACGTCGTGGCAGTAGAACCAGGTCGACTGCCAGCCCCGCACCGACTCAGGAAGGGTGAGCGCTGGGAATGCACTCCCCGTCCTCTTCTGAAGACCCAAACCCCCGCATAGCTGGATGACGTTGGTCCTATTATCACTAGCGTGGGCCTTCTTTACCGACTGAGAACGGATGGTAAAGATGTGCTTGAACAGACCCCAGTGGGTGGGACAACCCAAGAAACACTCACACATCGTCACGAACGCAGCGAGATACGCAATTGCATTGGGAGGAAAATGATGCAACTGAGCCCCGAAGAAATTCAGAAAACCACGGAAGAAGGGATGCGGGGGCAGAGCAAAACCTCTCTCCAAATGGGTGGTCAGGAGGACCCGCTCGCCCTCGCGCGGCTCCGGCTCCGCTTCCGTCCCTGGCAACCTCCACGACCCGGCCGCAACCAGGCCGTCAGCGACGAGCTTCTCCACGTCCAACGCCGTCACGGTTGATGGCAGGAAATCGCCCTGCATCCATCCGGGTGGCGCTGCGGCCCGGGCGCTCGAGGGCTTCCTCCCCTTCGTCGTCTTCTTGGGCGCCATTGTCGCAGCAGCGAGCGGATTCGATCTGAGCAGCGCGGCGGCGGAGCAGAAGAAGCGGAGGAGACGAGGGGAAAATGAGCGCACTGTCGCAAATTCCCTTCCCCTCTCGTTTTTTATGTCCGTCGACCCGAGTCACTGACTCGTGGGCCCGCCAAATCCCTGTGTATCCCACTAACGGAGGAGCTGCGATATGTGGCGATAAAGGTGGCGCGAGGATCGAGGAGCCGCTTCCCCGTCGGTTGCGTCATCCCTGCTCGGCGCGCGTTCCCCAAAATTTCGAATCCCGCGAAATCTGGGCCGGACAGAGCGTCCTGTCACATCTGAAGATCCTGTTGACCATTCGGACTCGAACCTGCATCTAAATTCACTCGGAAGAAATGACAAGCTGAATAGATCAAGGCAGACGTTGGAAGGCCCAGTCGTCACAGGTATCGGAAAGATCTCGAAGCTCATTCAGAACGCTGAGTTCGACAGAACCTGCACTGCACCTTCTCCACTCGAGCCCTAACCCATTCGGGGGCTAATGACGAGGATACGTACTTAGGGTAGGGTGCTAGGCCCGTCCTACATACCCCACCTAAGGACACCACATTGGAGGACTACAAGACTACGAGAGAGATTCCGACTGAACTAGCCATGGCGTATGAGTCACTCGGAAGACCCCCCCCCCCCTCCACTCGACGGTTAGCTCTCACTCGGAGGGGCCGCCAATCACTCGACCGCAGAAGACCATGAGTCTCCCCAGGGAGGCCAACGGGCAAGCGTTACGCTCGCCGCCTTAACTGGCATTTATTGTATACGTTACCAGTAACGTCCCCCCCTTTTATTACCTACAATCAAACCCCTAAATGCTAGACGTTTATGAGGGGCAGCGCACTCTATATAAGCCACCCCTCCCCACTGGCACAGGGGTTCGCAATCCTTTGTAAACACAACGCACGTATCACTCGACAGAGTAAGCTCCCCGGAGCACCTGAGACGTAGGGCTGTTATCACTTCCGAGTGAGGCCTGAACTCATACATCTGTGTGTACACCCTCGCCGAAGCTAGGACTCTGCCCTCTCCTTTCGTACCCCTACCATCTACTGTCAGGCACGTTCCCACGACAGTGGTCGCAGTACGCCATCACCTTCGATTCCAAGGACCACCCCAAGTCCTCGGCCTCCACAGGCACACTCCCCATGCTGTGCACTCCCACCATCAGCAACGTCGTGATCACCAAGACCCACATCGACGGAGGTGCCGGCTTCAACGTGATCTCCATAGAGACCTTCGAGACGCTCCAAGTGCCCTACGACCAGCTGATGCCGACCTGGCCCTTCTCCAGAGTAACCGATGGCTCCACCATCCCTCTGGGGCAAGTGCGCCTCCCCGTCACCTTTGGCACCCGCAAGAACTACCACACCGAGCTCATCGACTTCGACGTGGCGCACATCGGCCTGCCGTACAATGCCATCTTGGGCTACCCAGCTCTCGCCAAGTTCATAGTGGCGACCCACCATGCCTACAACGTCCTCAAGATGCCTGGATGCAGCGGCATCATCACTATCACCTGCGATGAGAAGGACGCGGTCTGCTCCCTCGAGCACGCCTACAAAGCCACCGCTGTCGTGCATCCGGCTGACGAGGACACGGTCGAGCCTCCTGAGGTCGCGCCCGCGAAGAAGAAGCAGTTGTTCTCTCGGGATCACGCCGAGACGAAGAAGGTGTCGGTGGACGGCAGCGGCTCAGGCCCTGGCTTCACCATCGGCGCTGGCCTTCCTCCTGCATAGGAAAGCACGCTCGTCACCTTCCTTCGGGCAAACTCGGATGTTTTTGCCTGGAAAGCATCTGACTTGTCTGGTGTGCCGAGGGAGGTGATCGAGCACCACTTAGCTGTGTGCCCCAACGCACGCCCCGTCAAGCAAAAAGCACGGTGTCAAGCACCAGAGAAGCAAGATTTCATCGTTAAGGAAGTTCAGAAGCTCCAAGAAGCTGGAGTCATCCGAGAGGTGTGCCATCCCGAATAGCTCGCCAACCGAGTCATCGTCCCCAAGAAGGGCGGCAAGGAGCGTATGTGCGTTGACTTCACCAGCCTCAACAAGTTCTGCCCTCAAGATCCATTTCTGCTGCCCCGCATCGACCAGATCATGGACTCCACCGCCGGGTGCGATTTGCTATGCTTCCTAGATGCCTTCTCAGGCTATCACCAGATCAAGATGGCAGCTAAAGACGTGGAGAGGACGGCCTTCATCACCCCTTGCAGCATATACTGCTATGCCTGCATGCCCTTCGGCTTGAGAAGCGCGGGCGCCACTTTCCAATGGCTAATGCGCATCACGCTGGGGCCTCAGATGGGGAGGAACGTGAAGGCCTACGTCGATGACATTGTGGTCAAGTCTCGCGAGGCTGGATCCCTCATTGCGGACCTCAAGGAAACGTTCGCCAACCTACGCAAGGTCAACGTCAAGCTCAACCCCGAGAAGTGCATCTTTGGAGTTCCCTCCGGCAAACTCCTCGGCTTCCTGGTCTCGCACCGTGGCATCGAGGCCAACCCTGAGAAGATCAAAGCCATCGAGAAAATGCGTCCTCCTCGGACCCTCAAGGAAATGCAGCGCTTGGCAGGATGTATGGCCTCCCTGGGGCGCTTCATCTCCAAGTTTGGTGAGCAAGCCTTGCCATTCTTCAAGCTCATGAAGAGGTCCGGCTCCTTCAAGTGGACCCCTGAGGCAGACGCCACCTTTGAAGACCTCAAGAGGTACCTCACGAGCCCGCCCATCATGGTCGCGCCGCGCTCTCGCGATCCCTTGCTCCTGTACTTGGCGGCCATCCCTCAGACGGCCAGTGCGGTGCTTGTAGCGGTGCGAGAGGAGCGCGTCTGTGCTAAGGAGAAGCCCTCCACACCTCCCGAGCCTTCCGAGCCTCGTGAGCCCCCCGAGCCTCGTGAGCCCCTCGAGCCTCGCGAGCCTATGAGCCTCGTGAGCTCCCCGAGCCCATCAAGCCTCGTGAGTCAACTAGAGAGCAAGCTGCCACCACAACCACGCGCCTCATCGAACACCCCGTGTACTTCGTCAGCACTGTGCTAAGGGACGCGCGCGAGCGCTACCCCATGCAGCAGAAGCTCCTCCTCGCGCTCGTCGTCGCCTCCAGGAAGCTGCGCCACTACTTTCAGGGTCATCCCATCAAGGTCATCTCTTCCTACCCCTTGGAGCAAGTTTTGTGCACCCCCAATGCCGCCGGCCGCGTCGCCGAATGGAACATCGAGCTGCAAGCCTTCCAGCTGGAGTTCTCCACCACCAGAGTCATCAAAGGCGCGGCTCTGGCAGCCTTCGTGGCACAGTGGACGGACACGTACGAGGAGGAGCCTCACGAGGCCAAATCCCTCCTACCAAGGGACGAGGCGCCTGGTGGCTGGACCATGCACTTCGACGTCGCCTTCTCCCGATAGGGTGCAGGGGCCGGAGTCATGCTCACCTCACCAACAGGAGACAGGCTCTATTACACCGTGCAGCTCTACTTCAGGCACACCGATAAGGTTTCCAACAACATCGCAGAGTATGAGGGCCTCATCGCCGGCCTCAAGGACGCGTTCGCTCTGGGCATCAAGCGTCTGACCATCAAGGGCGATTCGCAACTTCTCGTCAACTTCTCCAACAAAAGCTACAAGCCCAAGGATGAGCACATGGCCGCCTACTTAGAAGAGGTACGTAAACTTGAGAAGCATTTTCTTGGCCTGGAGCTGCAGCATGTCCTCCGCAGCGGCAACAAAGAGGCTGACGACATCGCCAAACGAGCTTCTCGCCGCGAGCCTCGGAGCCCTGGCATCTTCGAGAAAAGGCTCCTCAAGCCATCAGCTACACCCCCTGTTGCGAGCACCACGCTCCTTCATGAAGAACTCCCGCCTGCACTGCCCACGAGCGCGCCAGACTACAGCCCAGCCTCAGGAGCCCGCCTGCTACTGGCGCTGGAGCCTCAAGCAAACAGCTGGGCCGCGGAGTTCAAGGCCTACTTGCTTCATGGCACCCTCCCGGAGGAGGACTCAGAAACAGAGCGCGTGGCCCGGCAGGCCACCGCTTACTGCTTACAAGACGGTGAGTTGTGCTGCAGGCGCCCCAATGGCGTCTCGCAGCGGTGCATCTCTGAAGAACAAGGGCGCGAGTTGCTCGCCGATATCCATGGAGGAGACTGCAGCCACCACTCCTCGTCACGCACCCTCGTCGGCAAGGTATTCCGCAGCAGCTTCTACTGGCCCACTGCGCTGCGTGACGCTACCGCGCTAGTCCAAGCCTGTGACGCCTGCCAGTTCCACGCCAAGCCAATCCACCAGCCGGCGCAGGGCCTCCAGACGATTCCCCTCTCATGGCCCTTCGCGGTTTGGGGGCTAGATATCCAGGGGCCTTTCCCTCGCACGGCTGGCGGTTACCGCTACCTCTACGTCACCATCGACAAGTTCACCAAGTGGGCAGAGGTCGAGCCTGTGTGCACCATCCTGGCAGGCTCGGCCGTCAAGTTCATCAAGGGCCTCGTGAGCCGCTTCGGAGTACCCAACCGCATCATCACCGACAATGGCTCCCAGTTCACAAGCGGCCTCTTTAGGTCCTACTGCGCCAGCCTTGGCACGCAGATCTGCTACGCCTCGGTGGCGCACCCGCGAAGCAATGGCCAGGCCAAGCGTGCCAACGCCGAGGTCCTCAAGGGCCTCAAAACGAGGAGCTTCAAGAAGAAGCTTGAAGCCTACGGCAAGGGCTGGCTCGACGAGCTGCAGTCCGTGCAGTGGTCCATCGGCACGACGGCAAGCAAGCCTACCGGTGAGACCCCCTTCTTCGTCATCTACGGAGCTGAGGCGGTCCTTCCATTGGAGCTTAAGCACTGCTCTCTGCGAGTCCTTGCCTTCGACGAGGCGCGTCAGGATGGCTCGCGGGAGACCGATCTGCTGCTCCTCGAGGAGGGCCGCCGTCAGGCCGCTCTTCGCGCCGCGAGGTACCAGCAGGCCCTGCGTCGCTACCACAGCCGCAACATCCACCCTCGCACTCTCGAGGTCAGCGACCTCATCCTGCGTAGGATCCTCTCAAGAGAGGGACTCCACAAACTCTCACCTATGTGGGAAGGCCCTTTCAGGGTTACTCATGTCTCCAGGCCCGGCGCAGCCCGGCTGGAGACGGAGAACGGAGTTCGTGTGCCTAACGCCTGGAACATCCAACACCTCTGCAAGTTCTACCCGTGACCCTCATGTGTATGAACGAAATGGGGTTGTACACGCCCCGGAGCCTCTCATTGCGTTCGCCTGATGGGCCCGCGAGAGCTCCCGCCCACGCCCAAGTGGAAGCCCCATGCTCCGCGCTGGCGGCATGATCGACCCGCGATCATACCCACACCCCGGTGGAAGCCCCATGGTCCGCGCTGGCAGAACAATCAACTGAGGGCACCCCACGGGCTGCACCAACCTCAAGCTGACCCGTGCCGGACACGGCAGCCCCCCTTTTTCTCGTTTTGATGTGTAACTGAGGGCGCCCCACGGGTTGCACCAACCTCAAGCTGACCCGTGCCGAACACGGCAGCCGCATCTCGTTTTGGTTGTGTAATGGGTTGCTATCTTACTTCAGTAAAGCTTCGGTTTCCTTACATGGTGTTTCATCTTGTCTTTGCCTCACGAGCCTCGCGCGCTCACGACCTCCCTCATGAGCCTCACCCGAGCGGGGGCTGGACATGGTGTCGGTGCTCGGGTCAGTCCCAGCAGCGCTGAAAAACCCAAGCAGCCGGGCTCTGGCTCGCGGGCCTACTCCCGTTCACGCCACCCCACCAAGGTTCTTGGTGTCTTATCTCCTCGCGTAACGCCCATGAGCGAACCGGCGAGCGCGCGCTGCTTCCCTGTTGTTGAACATTCTGCATGCAGTTATCTCAGGAACAGGTCCCCTGAAAGGCCTCGCAAGGATGCCTCGCGAGGTGGCCCGATAACAAGACGCCCCTTCAGGGCCTCAGGAACTTTCGCAGGCCCTGCCTCGGGAGCCAACCCACGACGGCCACCTCAGCAGGAGATCTCGCGAGCGAAAACCTCACGAGATGTACCCTACAAGTGGCAGCCCACAAGACACTATCCTGCACAGATCTAAATCTCCTGCCTCGCGAGCCACCCATGCCGTCTCCTAAACCTTCCCCTCTAGCAACCTCACGAGCGCCGGCACTTCTCTTATCGCGGGCCACTTGCACGTCGAAGGGGGCTCCTTGAGCATCGCGCCTCAGGAGCCCTCAATAGCTCCCGGTGCGCCTCACCTCTTGGCCTTGTCCAGGCATCGCGACCTGACATACCGGCGATGGCTGTGGCCCGCTCGGGGGCTGGGCCCTGACGACGTAGAGCATCAAGCCAAGCAAAAAGAGAAAAACAGGCCTCGAGAGAAAGCTTCATGAGGGCACAAGCATTCAGTACAACCAGACATGAAGTACTTGAAATATAAAGGCATTGTCCTCACACCCCCACGGGGCCACGATTAACTATGCACAGGACATGGGGAAGGGCTTAAGAGGACGCGTCGCCATCACCGCTGCTGCCATCGTCATCTCCACCTTCCTCGGCTCCGCCTGAGCTCTCGCTGCTGCCATGGGTGAATTGCGCGTTCGACGCGTCCACGTGGTCCTCCACCGCCTTCCCAAGGTTGTCGCGGACCTCCTCCGGGACGGGAACTATCACCTTGCCGAAGTCGAAGTTGGGGTCGGCGTGGATAAGGTGGCTGAAGATGCACGTCGCTGCCTGGGTGAGAAGATCGCGGCACTCCTGCTCGACGATCCCGTCCACCTTCTTGGCACCAGCCTCGAGCCGCCCCACGAGCTTGATGAAGAAATCAAGGTAGCTGGCGTCGTGGGCCTCGAGGGAGCTGCTGACGTCCTCCTTGCAAGTAGAGTTCAAGGCGCGGCGGGCTCGGAGCTCGAGGGTGAAAAACATCATGGAGCGCTCAAGCTGCCGCACCCGCGCTTGGGCCGCCTCGTCCCTCGCCTACTCCACGATGGCGGCGATGCCCCCCACTTGCTACTGGAGGGAGGCCAACTCGGCCTCGGTGTTGGCCAGGGCCTTCAGCGCGGTCTCTCGCCGAATCTCCGCTTCGGTCAGCACCTCCTTGAGGCCCGCGATCTCGTGCTGGAGCTCCTTGCGTCTCGCCTTGAAGCGGTTCTCCTGCAGCTTCAGTTTCTTGTTATTCTCCTCGGCGAGCGCCTTGCGGATCTGCGCGACCCTCCTGTCGGCGTCCTCCTGGATCCTCTTGTCTTTGGCCGCCAGGTTGGCATTGGCCGTGTCCAGGCGCTGGGCGTAGGAACCCTGGGCGGCCGCCACCTCGCGTTCCAGCGCCTCCAGCCACTCGCGCTCCAGGTCCTGCGTAGATGTCGTCTGCGCAAGCTCCCGCTCGCAGATCTCAAGGTTCGCTACGCGAGCCACCAGTTCCTCCCCACAGGCGGAGATGGCCTTTTTCCGCGCCTGAAGCTGCCGTTCCAGCGCGGCGTTCTAGTCCTGGAGCTCCTTTCCGCGGGCCTCCGACGCCTCGCGCCGCCTATCCGCCACCTCGGCCTCTTGGAAAGCGCGCTCGCAGGCCTCCTTAGCCTCGGTGGCTGCCTTCTCGCTCTTCACGTGGGCAGCCTTGTTCTGGCACTGGCCCAGCTTGATAGCAACCTCAAGTTGGTGCCACCCCCGGGCCAGGCGGAGACGCTCTTCAGCGAGGCACGCTTCTACGGCCTGAAGTTCTGCTCCGAGTTAGCCTAGCGTGGCTGTGACATTCCGCAAGGCCCCGTGCTTGATCGTGGTGCGGCTGCTCACGAGCACCAGGGCCCAGTCCGGATCTGGCTCGTCGTCGCCCTCCGCCAGCGCGGCACGCGAGGGCCCGGCTCCGCTCGCCAGGAGCGGAGGGCTCGGGGGGGCCTCCTTCTCGCCTTGCCGTGGTGGCACGCCCCGCGGACTTGGCACCCCCCCCCCACCGACGGAAGCTCCGCGCACCGGCGAAGCGCGTGAGCCTTCCGCGGTGCCGCCGCCACCCGCAAAGGGCGGTGGAGGGGTTGGCATCTCCGCCTCCACCAGCACGACATCCGCCCCTGCGACGAGCGTCCCAGGGACCATGGAACCGCCTCCTGACGATGCCTCCTGAGGCTCGCTCGCTCAGGCCTCCCGAGCCGCGCCCTCCTGTGACTCAAGAGGGGCCGCCTGCCCCTCTGCCCCTGCGGGCCCGGCCCCGGCGTCGAGGCGGCGAGCGTTTTCCTCACGCCCCTCGGCCCCGGCGACCGGCGACGCGACCCCGGCCAGGCCAGGGGTCTCCTTCTTCTTCTTCTTGCCTGGAGAAGTCCTACAGAAAGCAAAGACTCAGGCACACGCGGCGCGCCAGATACAAGGGAAGAGAAGGCGAATGCTTACTCGTCCTTGGCTACCCATTTCCTCCACTTCAACGGCCGCTGCAAGGTGCTGCTGACGCTGTCCTCGCGGGGCCCCTTCCCGCGGCTGGCTCCCGATGATGGCCCCGAGGGCCCGGCAGCCCCGACTTCAGTGCCGGCCTCTCCCGTGGAGGGACCGCGGGAGCCGCCCTTGGTGCCACCCCCGACGGTTCGCGGCTCCGCGGCCGCCGCACGGGGGCTCCCCGCACCCCCCGAGCCTGGAACCACCAGCACAGGGTTGTCCCGGGGTCCCTCGAGGCCCTCGAGAAGCAGCCCCCACTGGTCAAAGCGTGGCATCGCACTGGCCAGCGCCACCTTATTCTTGTAGCGGTACAAGGGGAGCCCGCCCCTGGGTGGCTTGCTCGCCTCCTCGCCGGTCAGGGTGTGGAGCACCTTGTTCAGCACATTCGGCAGCAGGCCGTCCGCCCTCAGTCGCATCGGGCCCTCTGGACCGATGAAGGCCCACATCGGGCGGGAGTGTCAATGGAGGGGAGCGATGCGCCGGCGAAGAAACTCCCTCACGACGGTAACCACTGTTACCTTTGCGGCCCTCAGCTCGGCCAACTTCTTCCACACCCGCGCCAACCTCGGGTCAGCGAGTCTTTCGTGCCCCCATCCCGAGCTTCTTGCCGCCGGAGCCTTCGGCAGCTGCAGCAGGGAGCTAAATTGGGCTGCTGTGGGATCGAGGAGATAGGTCTAGAGGGGGGGTGAATAGACTCCTAACCAGCCAAAGGTGCAGTTTTTAAATTCTCTTGGAACTTAAGCAGATTTTGCCACAAGTTAAGATCACTCCAATACTTTCTACACATGCATATCTAGAGATTTAGCAGCGGAAATAGTAACGCATGCAAGAGTGCGGAAAGTAAAGGGGTAGAGTATGGAAGATCAAACGCAATGAAGACACGGTGGTTTTTGGCGTGGTTCCGATAGGTGGTGCTATCGTACGTCCACGTTGATGGAGACTTCAACCCACGAAGGGTAACGGCTGCGCGAGTCCACGGAGGGCTCCACCCATGAAGGGTCCACGAAGAAGCAACCTTGTCTATTCCACCATGGCTTACGTCCACGAAGGACTAGCCTCACTCGGGGTAGATCTTCACGAAGTAGGCGATCTCCTTGCCCTTACAAACTCTTGGTTCAACTCCACATCTGGTTGGAGGCTCCCAAGTGACACCTAACCAATCTAGGAGACACCACTCTCCAAAAGGTAATAGATGGTGTGTTGTTGATGAACTCCTTGCTCTTGTGCTTCAAATGATAGTCTTCCCAGCACTCAAACAACTCCTCACAGATTTGGCTATGGTGCAAGAAGGATTTGAGTGGAAAGCAACTTGGCAAAGTCTAGAGATCAAGGTTCAAATGGTAGGAGTGGAATATCTTGATCTCAACACATGAGTAGGTGGTTCTCTCTCAGAAAATGTATGGTGGAAGTGTAGGC
Organism: Elymus sibiricus; assembly: GCA_039707655.1. Taxonomy (NCBI): domain Eukaryota; kingdom Viridiplantae; phylum Streptophyta; class Magnoliopsida; order Poales; family Poaceae; genus Elymus; species Elymus sibiricus. The sequence goes on from CM077670.1 coordinate 114,109,030, forward strand.
ACGTTCTGATGGCTCTCCTTACTAAGAAGGATGTGGTGGAGGGGTATATATAGCCTCCACACAAAATCCAACCGTTACACACTTTTGACCCAACTCGGTGGCACCGAAACAATCATCTCGGTAGCACCGAATTGTGTAAAAGATATGAACATTAGGAATCTCGGTGGGACCGATATGAACAACTCGGATAGACCGAAGTGCAATGGCTTAGGGCAATCCTCATCTCGGTGGCACCGATTGCATCAACTCGGTTGGACCGAAGTGAAGCAATAAGGCAACAGAGACTTGGCAAGCCATCTCGGTGAGAACAATTTGCATAACTCGGTGAGACCAAAGTAAATGCAAATGATTACAGAGAGTTGGCAAGGCCATCTCGGTGGGACCGAGATCCATTTCGGTGGATCCGATTTGTTAGGGTTTTGGCAGTGGCTAAGTCTTGGATGAACTCGGTGGGGCCGGATAGGAAATATCGGTGGGGCCGAGTTGGAATGTAGGTTTAGGACATATTTGGTTAGAGAGAGTGATTGAGGGTTTAGGAATACTGTCACTAAGCACTTGAGCAAAAAGACCATTAAGCAACACCTCACCCCCTTTTAATAGTATTGGCTTTCCTATGGACTCAATGTGATCTTGGATCACTGAACCAAAAATGAAGAGTCTTGATCTTTTGCCAATCCTTGTTCTTAGCATTTTGAAGGGGTTCCACGTCCTCTTGTCCATGCCACGCCATTGTTGAACTAGTCTGAAATTCACTAGATAAAAGCATTAGTCCAACAACATGTATGTTGGCATAAATTACCAAAACCACCAAGGGAGCAAATGTGCTTTCAATCTCCCCATTTTTGGTAATTGATGACAACATACATCAAAGCTTCAAATACAGATGTAGCAGAGATAAGTATGAAAGCTTTGAAGGAAACATGTAACATGTATGAACTTCCTGGAACTCCCCCTGAAGATGTGCATATAAAATGATGATATCACATGGGAGATATACATGCAACATGTATCTTGGCTATATGCATCAGAGCAATATATATGACATTTAGATATCCACATGTCCATGATCTTCTTCTTGCAAACAATATATACCAGCAAGAGGTCAATCATGCACATGAGTGTGATGCATATACTTACCTTGAAGTTCTTGATCAAGTACCTGAAGAAATACAGTTGAGAAAACAGGGTTAGATAACACAAGATAATTTCTTCAACAAAAGACACAAGATCAACAAGAAACCAAGATTGGGATGACATGTAGAATAGAGTATCACTAGATGAATACTTATTTGAAGCAGACATGTCCCCAAAAGAAATAGTTGTCTCCCCTTAAAGAACTTCCTCTCCCCCTGAATCTGACATTGGATATTGGGAGTAGGTAGGGTGAGAAAACTAGAACAACCAAAGAACAAACTAATCATGTTTCTCCCCTCTTAGAAACATGTAACATTAACATTCTCTCCTCTTGTAAGGTACATCTCTTTTGTAGAGATAAGCTTTGATGTATTCCTCTCTCCCCCTTTGACATCAATTTCCAAGAAGGGACTTCAAGGTTATTGAATAAGTGGCTTTGGTCCTTGAGAAACACATCTAGATGCAAGTAGAGGGCAAGAATCATTGAGTGGAGCTGGAACAGAAAAACTCAGGAATCATTTGACAGAAAGTTCCTTAGGACAGCAAAATCGGTGGCACCGAGTTGTATCAATTCGGTGGAACCGAGTTTGATCCAATGGAACATTTTGTCAATTCAGCTCACTAGACAAAGAAAATCTCACAAAGATTTGCAATGAATTAACTGCGAAAAAGAAAAGAAATAAACTCAGAAACGAAGCAAAGAAACGTCTAGATGAAGTTTTTTTTTAAGAAACACTCTAGCAAGAAGAGAACAAACAGAAGAAACACTAGAGAACTTCATCCAGATGGGTCGGCGACTAGGTCACCTATGTTAGAGTATGTTGACTTAGGAGTCAAGTGAGAACACTTGATCATAGGTCATACTCATCGTTTAAGCTCAAAAATGGGGTTGCCATTTTTCCTTTAAGAATTTCAATGTATTCACATCTTGTTGAGTTGCTTTAGCTCATGTCTTTAAGTAAAGCTTCTCTAAGATGTGAGAACTTACATTGGGATTCTGTGGTGATATCCATCATGTAGTTGAACTTGATGTAGATGCTCATGAGTTGAAGTTGGGAGCGATCCTTTCTTTTGTAGTTCATCTACCTACATGGGTTAGTTTTGCAAGGAACAACATGTATATCCAAAATGACAAGAATGAAGCATAACTCAAATGTTTGTCAAAGGATATGTTTAGGTTGTCTTGTTCCTTGTTCCACCATCAATTGTTGATACTTGGGTTATACAAGATTGCTCAAGATAAGAGTGAGATGCAATCTTGTGACATGAAGCTTGTCCAAGTACCTACAAAAGGTTAGATACCATACAAGGGAGCAAAATATCCAAGATATAATATGATCAAGAAAGATATCATGGATTAGTCAAGAATGCTCATGCCCTTGTATGCATACACATGAACCACAAGTTCACATTTGAAGCATCAATGATGTTCAACTCACTTCTCAAGTGACAAAACACTTTCTCATCAAGGGGTTTGGTAAAAATGTCCGCCAATTGTTCGTCGGTATGAACATGTTTAAGGTCAATATCACCTTTCTCAAGATGATCTCGAATAAAATGGTGACGAACCTCAATATGCTTAGTTTGAGAATGTTGCACGGGATTGTGTGCTATCTTAATAGCACTCTCATTGTCACAAAGTAATGGTACATGTCTCACATGCACACCATTGTCTTTAAGAGTTTGTGTCATCCATAGTAATTGAGCACAACATTATCCCGCGGCAATGTATTCCGCTTCGGCAGTAGATAGAGATACGGAATTTTGTTTCTTGGAGGACCAAGACACAAGAGATCTACCAAGAAATTGACATGTACCCGAAGTGGATTTTCTGTCAACCTTGTCTCCGGCATAGTCCGAGTCAGAGTAGCCAACAAGATTGAAAGAAGATCCTTTGGGATACCATATGCCAAAGTTTGGTGTATGTATCAAGTATCTCACAATTCTTTTCACCGCCTTAAGGTGACACTCTTTTGGTGCCGCTTGGTATCGTGCACACATGCCCACACTTAGCATAATGTCAGGACGAGAGGCACATAGATATAGCAATGAACCAATCATAGATCGATAAACCTTTTGATCAACAGGTTTGCCATCCTTGGCCAAGTGAAGATGTCCACTCATGGGCATAGGAGTTTTCATACCTTTACTCTCTTGCATGTTGAACTTTTTGAATAAGTCCTTGGTATACTTTCTTTGAGAGACAAAGGTACCTTCCCTAGTTTGCTTGATTTGCAAACCAAGAAAGAATTTGAGTTCACACATCATAGACATCTCGAACTTTTCGGACATCAACCTTCCAAACTTTTCACTAAAAGAGGGGTTAGTAGATCCAAAGATAATATCATCAACATAAATTTGGCATACAAATAATTCTCCATTAACCCTCTTAGTGAACAAAGTTGAATCAATCTTCCCAATTTCAAAACCTTTTTCAAGAAGGAACTTTGTCAAGCATTTGTACCAAGCTCTAGGGGCTTGTTTAAGACCATAACGAGCTTTACGAAGTTTGTACACATGATTAGGTTTCTTGGGATTCTCAAAGCCGGGAGGTTGTTTAACATACACTTCCTCCTCAATTTCACCATTTAAGAAGGCACTTTTAATATCCATTTGGTAAAGAGTGATATCATGGTGATTAGCATAAGCAAGTAAAATGCGAATGGATTCAAGTCTTGCAACGGGGGCATAGGTCTCACCATAGTCCATACCTTCGACTTGTGTGTACCCTTGTGCTACGAGATGAGCCTTGTTGCGTACAACTTGTCCATCTTCATCTTGCTTATTCCGAAACACCCATTTGGTTCCAATGATGTTTTGCTCTTCCTTAGGCTTCTCGACCAATGTCCAAACTTGATTCCTCTCAAAGTTGTGCAGCTCTTCGTGCATTGCATTCACCCAATCGGGGTCCTTGAGAGCATCTTCTACCTTCAAAGGTTCAACACTAGAGATGAATGAGTAATGCTCACAAAAGTTAGCTAAACGAGATTTAGAGCGAGTGATTCTCCCGGTTTGGATATCTCCCAGTATTTGTTCGACGGGATGATCCTTGTCGATTCTTGCTCTAACTCGAGGTAGCTTTTTCTTGGGTTGTGGTGAGGCTTCCTCATCATCATCATCTTCTTCTTCTTCGTTGATGTTGTCGTTGTTCGCTTGTGGAGGTGGAGAAGGAGGTTGAGGTGGATCATCTTGTTGCACTTCCTCATTCCCATCGTCTTGACGTGTTCCACTTGTGGATGCCTCCATATCAACTTGTCGTTCACCTTGACTTGAAGTTGGGGCTTCCACTTGGATAGACGAGGTACTCTCCTTTACTTCCATGGGGCGAATCTTGCCAATGGGCGAATCTTGCCAATGGGCAAATCTTTGATTGCTTCTGATGGTTCTTGATCTCCTACATCAAGTGGCAATTGCTCGACTTGCGAGCCGTTTGTCTCATCAAACTTCAAATCTACCGTCTCTTCAACTTTTCGAGTGAAGTTGTTGTAGACACGGTAAGTGTGAGAGTTCGATCCATAACCAAGTAGGAAACCTTCATGAGATTTAGGAGCAAATTTTGAACGACGAAGCTTATCAAGAATGTAACATTTTGAGCCAAATACTCGAAAGTATCCAACTTGTGGTTTGTTACCGGTGAGCAGTTCATACGCCGTTTTACCAAGAAGCTTGTGAAGGTAAAGTCGATTTGTTGCATGACAAGCTGTTTCAACCGCTTCCGCCCAAAAATTTCTTGGCGTCTTGTATTCATCAAGCATTGTTCTTGCCATCTCAATAAGTGTCCGGTTCTTCCTCTCAACAAATCCATTTTGTTGAGGTGTGTACGTAGCCGAGAACTCATGTGAAATACCCTCCTCATCAAGAAAGGTGTCCAAATTGGCGTTCTTGAACTCCGTTCCATTGTCACTCCGAACCTTCTTGATCTTCACTTCAAATTGATTTTGAGCCTTTCTTGCGAAGTTCTTGAAGATCTTATGTACCTGCGATTTGTCATCAAGAAGAAACACCCACGTAAATCTGGAAAAATTATCAACAATGACCAAACCGAAAGAGTTACCACCAAGACTCTTATAGGCGTTTGGACCAAAAAGATCCATATGAAGTAGCTCGAGTGGTCTCCTCGTGGTCATAATGTTCTTCACGGGATGGCTTCCTCCAACTTGTTTTCCTGCTTGGCAAGCACTACAAAGTCGATCTTTGTCAAATATAACATCTTTCACTCCAAGAATGTGATCTCCCTTAACAAGTTTATCAAGGTGACGCATACCAACATGTCCAAGTCTTCTATGCCATAACCAACCTTTAGAAGATTTAGCAATTAAGCATGTACGAGGTTGAGCTCTCTTAGTGAAATCAACAATGTATAGATCACCTCTACGAATGTCAGTAAAGACCATATTATGATTATCTTGGCGAAACACATGGCAATCTACTTTGGTAAATAGAACATTGAAACCAAAATCGGCTAGTCTAGATACGGAAAGAAGATTGTAACCAAGAGATTCAACAAGCATAACATTTTGTATGGTGCTATCATTGGATATGGCCACCTTACCAAGGCCAAGTACCTTACCCTTGGAGTTGTCTGCAAAAGTCACATACTTGCGTGGACCATCATTTTTAGTAAGCTCACGAAACATGTCTCTATCTCCGGTCATGTGATCGGTACATCCACTATCAAGAATCCACTCTTTTCCTCCGGCCATGTAATCTCGAAGATTTGCCATAAGACTGAGATTCCTCATGGTCTTCTCAAATTCAATATCAAATTCTTCTTTCTCATCATAATAGCCATGCTCAACATCATCATCATGCATGTGATCATTACCTAGGGCAATAGATTCATTAGTTTCATGATCATGACAATGTTCAAGTTTATGAATTCTAACGGCTTCCATGACAATATTGCTAATAGTTCTAACATCTCCTTTGGCACGCATAAGATCACGAAGCTCAAACAAGCAATCATCAAACTTAGGATCATTAGGACTCATCTTGTGAAAAGCAACAGCCTTATGAAGAATCTTATCAAGACTCTTTAAGGAATAATCAGGAAATCGCTTTTCTAAATCATGCCATAGAGTATAAGCACATGCAAAGTTTCGCATAATACCAAGCACAATCTTAGGTAATCCTCTAATGATAAGATTAACGGTTCTAAGATTACGAAGCATGTCAATTTCCTCTTCATGAGTAGGATGCAAGGGATCAATAGGGGGCACGTAAGGATTATGAATATACTTGCTCAAGTTAAATTCATCAAAAATATCAAGCATTTCATCCTTCCAAAAGTTGTAATACTCCCCATCGAGAATAGGCACTCTACGTCTAAGACTCCCCAACGTAGACACATCAATCTCCCTCCAATGGTGATGAAACCAAAGCAATGGAGACCAATGCTCTGATACCAATTGTGGGATCGAGGAGATAGGTCTAGAGGGGGGGTGAATAGACTCCTAACCAGCCAAAGGTGCAGTTTTTAAATTCTCTTGGAACTTAAGCAGATTTTGCCACAAGTTAAGATCACTCCAATACTTTCTACACATGCATATCTAGAGATTTAGCAGCGGAAGTAGTAACGCATGCAAGAGTGCGGAAAGTAAAGGGGTAGAGTATGGAAGATCAAACGCAATTAAGACACGGTGGTTTTTGGCGTGGTTCCGATAGGTGGTGCTATCGTACGTCCACGTTGACGGAGACTTCAACCCACGAAGGGTAACGGCTACGCGAGTCAACGGAGGGCTCCACCCACGAAGGGTCCACGAAGAAGCAACCTTGTCTATTCCACCATGGCTTACGTCCACGAAGGACTAGCCTCACTCGGGGTAGATCTTCACGAAGTAGGCGATCTCCTTGCCCTTACAAACTCTTGGTTCAACTCCACATCAGGTTGGAGGCTCCCAAGTGACACCTAACCAATCTAGGAGACACCACTCTCCAAAAGGTAATAGATGGTGTGTTGTTGATGAACTCCTTGCTCTTGTGCTTCAAATGATAGTCTTCCCAGAACTCAAACAACTCCTTACAGATTTGGCTATGGTGGAAGAAGGATTTGAGTGGAAAGCAACTTGGGAAAGGCTAGAGATCAAGGTTCAAATGGTAGGAGTGGAATATCTTGATCTCAACACATGAGTAGGTGGTTCTCTCTCAGAAAATGTATGGTGGAAGTGTAGGCACGTTCGGATGGCTCTTCTTACTAAGAAGGATGTGGTGGAGGGGTATATATAGCATCCACACAAAATCCAACCATTACACACTTTTGACCCAACTCGGTGGCACCGAAACAATCATCTCGGTAGCACCGAACTGTGTAAAAGATATGAACGTTAGGAATCTCGGTGGGACCGATATGGACAACTCGGATAGACCGAAGTGCAATGGCTTAGGGCAATCCTCATCTCGGTGGCACCGATTGCATCAACTCGGTTGAACCGAAGTGAAGCAATAAGGCAACAAAGACTTGGCAAGCCATCTCGGTGAGACCGATTTGCATAACTCGGTGAGACCGAAGTAAATGCAAACGATTATAGAGAGTTGGCAAGGACATCTCGGTGGGACCGAGATCCATTTCGGTGGATCCGATTTGTTAGGGTTTTGGCAGTGGCTAAGTCTTGGATGAACTCGGTGGGGCCGGATAGGAAATATCGGTGGGGCCGAGTTGGAATGTAGGTTTAGGACATATTTGGTTAGAGAGAGTGATTGAGGGTTTAGGAATACTGTCACTAAGCACTTGAGCAAAAAGACCATTAAGCAACACCTCACCCCCTTTTAATAGTATTGGCTTTCCTATGGACTCAATGTGATCTTGGATCACTAAACCAAAAATGTAGAGTCTTGATCTTTTGCCAATCCTTATCCTTAGCATTTTGAAGGGGTTCCACGTCCTCTTGTCCATGTCACGCCATTGTTGAACTTGTCTGAAATTCACTAGATAAAAGCATTAGTCCAACAACATGTATGTTGGCATAAATTACCAAAACCACCAAGGGAGCAAATGTGCATTCAGTTGCGTCCACGTACACCCACTGCCGCCTATAGCCCTCTACCCCCTTGGTGAGCCTTATGTCGATGCCGTCGCCCGCCGTCTCTTCAACGATGCGTAACGAGGCACACCCGGAGCATTGGTTCGCCGTGGTCAGCCATAGGCAGAAGAAGTGGCGGAAGAACGCCACTGAGGGCGCCACGCCCAGGAAGGCCTCGCATAGAAAAGCGAAGGCGGAAAGGAGAAGAACGGAGTTTGGCTCAAGATGCAGCGCGTGAACCTGGTAGTGCAAAAGAACGGCGTTGAAGAAATCAGAGAACGGCGGCAGCAGGCCGGCGAAGAGGGCATGAAGGTAGAGGACGGCGGAGGTGGCGCCGAGGTCGGCGGTCGGGCACGAAGCCGGCCAGATCCGAGTGGCCCCCCACTCATTAGAAGCAGCTGCGGTCATCGGAAGCACCTTGCTAAGCCCCTCGGCGTTGATGATCATGGGCCTACCCAGAGCAGGCTTCGGCACCACCTCCACGACCACCGCCTCTTCCGCCCCTTCCTTCCTACCAGGGGCGTCATGGCGGCGCAGCCAAGATCTAGGGCAGCGAAGCTTCGGGAGAGGAAGATGGAGCTACGCGTCAGAAGGAAGGCGCGGGGAGATGGAGTGCGCGAAGGAAGGCAATGATGGTCTCGCGTCACGCGTGACAGGCTTTATGTCAACGCGGGCGGTTACCGAGGCGTCGTGGGAGAAGTGGGGGCGTCCCCCATCACATCGTGCGCCATGCGTCGCGCCTGGCCCGCAGGCGGTTAGGGCCCACGCCGTTTCGCCCCCTAGTAGGCGGGAACGTGCGCGCCGAGGGCTCGGGGGCTACTGTCGGGCCCGTGGACCCCAGGGTATCCTGGCCCGTCTGCCTTTGGCCCAGGGCGCAACACCTGGCATAGGCCCAGCAGGCCGCCACCATTGAACATCTCACCAAGACCCCTCATGAGGCCTTGGCCTCGTGAGGACCCCTCCTTAGGGAGCGGGCGAGCAAGACTCAGTATCTTCACCAACAGCCTCACGAGGCGGCCTCCCGAGGTGTCCTCCTGAGGCACCCTCCTGAAGGCGCTCAAGACAAGGGATGTTCGGCTTGGCCGCGCGGTCTTGTGCCCATCACGTGGGTGACGCGCGCGGCGACGAACGGCGGCAGAGGCCGTGCCAGTGGGCGCGGATGAAGAGGGTTTCCCCTTTTTTTCTAAGGGAACAAGGCCAGCAACCCACCTCCCAAAGCGACCCCAAAGGTTGCCCGATCGGCGAAAGAAGACCAAGACGGCGGGCGCGCCGGGCGGAGGTCATCACCGAGCCCACTGGCGCGTCATGGATCATGCTTTTGCAGGAGAAGACCGCCTTTAGTCAGGATAGCCTAAGCGCCTGTCCCCTTTCAAAACCCGCCAAGTGTGGCAACCCTTCCCGCCTAAGTTTTGAGGGGGAAGAGGATCAAGGCAGGTATAAAGGGACAGTGCTGCCATTGTGGTAGAGGATCAACTCCTTCCTCTCCTACCTTGTACGCGAGAACACCTTCTTGCTCACTGCAATCCCAAGCAAGTAGGAGTAGGGTTTTACACCGCAAGGTGGCCCAAACCTGGGTAAATCGCTGAGTCCACGGTCCGCTCCTGCTAGCGCGTTCTCGCCGTAGCTTCGCCGTAGTTAGGCTATGGTAGGGGACGAGGAGGTAGGAACAAGCTCACCCCAGTGTTTGAACCTTTGGGTCCCCGGAGCCCCAACTCCGACAGCCATCCTGCAGCTCCGCCCCAACTCCATGTTCTTCTCCTTTGACCTCCCGAAGTCCGTTCGGGAATGGCACAAGTCTTGGTTCTATGTGGAAGGTCTTGGTGATGACATGCCGGCCTTCGTGAATGAGCCCCCGCAGAAGCTGCTTTCGTGGGCTCCGCTCACCAAGCCGACTCCAGAGGTCAAGGTTTGGGCGGAGACCACCGCTCGCCTGAAGAAAGGCGGGTTAACCGGAGGCCACATTGTGTGCACGAGGGTGGCGTGTCACGTTCTGCCGTTGCAGGCCTGGGGTCTTCTGTTGTCCCGATACACATGCCCAAAGGATCCTGCGCGAGTCTCCGAAGAGGAGTTAGATCCTGAAGCCGTTGACGCCTGCCTCAACTTCTTGGTAGGGCTAGACGCTATCTCCAAGTCCCACAAGGAGGCCGTCTTGCCCTTCTCGGCTGACCTTCTCCCTGGTAGAGTAAGCATTTCCTCCATAACTTCCTTGTCGTTGGAGGCCGGGAGGTCGGATTATGATTTTCTTTGCTTTTCCTGCTAGGAATTCGCCGCCTTCAAGGCCTTCTGCTCCGAGCCCCCGCTTCCGGGGCAGCAGGTGAGCCCTTCTTTGGACGCTCTGATGGTTGCGGCCTCTCCTGGGCCCTCGCATGTGGAGGCTGGAGCCACCAAGAAACGGAGGGGAGCCCTAAAAGAGGCTTCACCGGAGGCCTCTGAGGGTCAGGAGGACGACGAGGGTGTGGCCTCCCCATCAAATGGTAGCGGTGGTGGAGAGGGCAGTGACGATGACCACGAGGATGACGTCGATGACATAGATGATGACAAGGAGGTCGAAGATGCCGAGGAGGATGAGGGCGAGGACGGCAACAAAGAGATGAAGGAAACAGACGTTGAGGTGCCACGCCAACCCCTCAAAAAGCCTCGTCACGATATCCGGGAGGAATCCCCGGCCAGCCATGGTTCTCGCAAGCTTTGTGGGAGGTTGTAGAAGTCCCCTGGTGTGCAGATTCCTCTGATCATGCCAACGCTGGTGCGGAGGAGGCATACGCCATTGGCCACCCCGTAAGCTATCTTGGCAACTGCGAGCTAGCTTCGGCCGTCGCTGGTTTTATTATTGCTTACCTCTTACCTTTGCATTCAGGACCGCCCCCTGTTGCCCGACGGGCCCGTCTGCCATGGAGACCGTCGTGGCCAGCGTGATAGCAGCTACGCCTCTATCAGCGGTGCCAGTGGCGCAGCCGTCTATGGGGGCTCTGTCTCCTGACACGGAGATCCGGTCTTGGGGTAAATTTCGCCCTTGGCTTCAGGCACCATTTTAGTAGCACCCTGCGAGGAATGTTCTTGTGTTGACTATTTTTGGCAGGAGGCACTGCTACTAAGTCCGCGGCTGGTTTAGAGGTGGGGGACGTCGGCGAGGGCGGTGTTCATCCGCCGACCTCCCAGGCCCCGGCTTCTTCACCCGATCTGATCTCGTCGGCCTTCCCTCTGGCGAGTGTGGCTACTGCGGCGGCGATCGTGAAGGTTGCCGTTGGCGGGCCGGATCGCTCGGCAGCCTCGTCATCCAGCGCAACGCCAAGGGCATGTTCATTCCTGTCTGGTGGATTCGGACCTGAGGTCCCTCAGGAGGTCGCGGTGCCCTTGAGTACTGCGGACGAGGCGCTGAGGTGCCTGTGGGAGGCCCTAAAGGAGGTTGGGCAAGCTGTGGAGTGTGGCACCCTGGCTCAGAGGACCGGTTTACCCTATGTTCCCAACCCAGAGATCATGTCTTCTAGAAACACACAACAACTTGGAACAGAACAGAACTGATCGTTATTGATATGATACAGGTACAAGGTTGGATATTACATAAGATAGTGAGGCCAGGAGCACTACTCGTGCTATGACAGTATCTACATTATTTATGAAACATCTCAAGGGCCTCAGTACTAGCAAGAAATACTCCGGCGTAGCGAAACATTGAGTGAGACACTCCATCCCATAGGGACACTGCTGGGACATGACCTAGTTAGCGTAGCACGAACCATCGGGATCTCCATCCTTGGCTTCTCCTGCATCTGGCATGATACGCCAGGTGAGTACTTGGAATGTACTCGCAAGCTCACAACAGCCAAAACAGTGCAGCAAATAACAGCATGGCAGTGACTAGGTTAAATGCTTAGGAAACAGGCATGCTTTTAAGGTGCTCACTTACTGTTACCAACTTACTCTCTTCCGGGTTCACACCATGACCCCCAGAGCACTCGTGACCCATCGGTCACTTCTGAGCATGAGACAAGTTCTTCCATCATTATTATTACTGTTGACCATACGGTGTGACCTAGTGCGGACTGTGTCCAATACCGTGGACACGGCTATTCGAATAGATTCTTACACTCTGCAGAGGTTGCGCACTTTACCCACACCATGGACATTCGTCCAACGAAACTTGCCTAACCCGTGACCCTTCTATCGTACCACCGACAATCATTCCCATTCCGGGTCACGTCTTGGGTGGCCCCTGTGTCACTCCTGACACCTGCCACCATCGTGGCCAAACTAAACTATCCCAAACGGGGACGCCGGCAAATAACTCAACTTGGGCTCACAAGGTTATCGTCGTCTACCTGATCAGGGCAGCACACACGCATAACCTTCCTTCTTTGGTGGTACCGATAAAAGAGCACGTGGTTAGACCAATTCAAGGCCGTCCCATTCTGGCAGATGTACCTGCACGGTTAAGTCCAGGTCGGTGGCACTTGATCAACCATCAAGTTTAGGTTTTAGTGAATAACATATCATGCATCAGACAGAGTTATCTTATCACACTTGCTAGTGTATGCCATAACATTAAACAATATGAGCTAGGTCATTTTTATCTTTAATTAATGCAAAAAGAATTTAACATATAGCCAATACTATTGCAATGCCTTATGCAATGGAGGATGTGGCTTGCCTTGCTCAAGTGGGGTGTCAGCAAACTCCTGATCTTCAATACCAAAGCAATTTCCCTCTGAAAATATTTTTAAATGACAAAAGAAAATGTCACATAAAGCCCTTCTATTGACCAAAAAATCTGTACATAAAAGAAAAATACCAAATTTGGCCAAAAAATAAAGGAGCTCAAGAAAAAACTGTTGCAAAAAGAATCCTTTCATTTGGACATATGGTTTAAATGAGAGCTGGTCAAAGTTGCTGGTCAAATCTGAAATTTAAATAGAAAAAAGAAAAACCTCCAGCGGGCCACCTCGAAGGCGTAAAGTGGAGGGGCGCCTCCACTTACCGCTTCGGCCGCAGGACGGGGTCGCTGGCAGGTGGGGCCGCTCTGGCAGGTTTAAAAGAGGGAGAGAGGGAACAGGGGCGAGGCGGCTCACCGACGGCGGTCACCGGCGACAGAGACGGCGGCGAGGTCAGGAGACGACTGGGATGGATCGAGCGCTCGACGGCAGTTCTCCCGATACCCGTAGCTACTCCGGAGATGGTCGGACGGCGTCGCCCCCTTAATCTCCGGCGGCGGCTGGTTTCGGGTGTCGTCGGAGACGGCGATTCCGGCAGCACCTCGGCCAGGGAAGGGGTCAGAGAGGACCAGGGAGGCCTGCTGGACTCGACGGTGGGCTTAGGCGTGGCTAGGGAGGAGTGGAGCTGGCTGGAGCAGAGAGGGGGGCGGAGCTAGCTCGGCGGCAGAACTCCGATGAGATGCGAGGCCAGAGGGCCTCCCGGCCTTGGCTCGGCGAGCTGCGACTCGATTGGAGGTGGATGGAGTGCAGTGAGGAGCTGGGACGAGCCGGGAAGGGGCTTTTATAGGCGGGCAGAGGGTTCCCGAACCGATTGGCGCCACGGACACGTCGCCGGAGCAAGGACGGTGAGGTGGTCGTCATGGAGCGGGCCGAAGTGATGGGAGCGAGCAGGCGAGTTAATGCGCGTAGTCGTGGCACGCGAGGACGAAGACAGCCAGCACGGCCACAGTGGACACATGGGTGCCACAGTGGCGGTGTGCGGTGGCGGCCGGCGAGAGCGTTTCCGGCGAGGGAGAGGATTCTGGAGGGGGTACGTGGGTGGCGGCGATGATGTCGGCACGGCTAGACAAGGGACGGCGATGCGGGGTGGCCGGAGTAGTCGCGTCCGACGCGGTCGGCGCGCAGAGCGCGACTTTGGCACTGCTAGCCTCGTGATCACCACGGGTGCTGGCACCTGGAGGCCACACAAGCCTGTCAAACCCTATCCATTGTGCCGACCTGAGCTCAAATAGGTGCCCTAGGGCAACGATAGTGCTAGGGATGGCTCAGACTGCCAGAGCTCATCCAAAACAGCTTCTGGCTAGGATCTTGGGGAGGTTCCAGAGAGAAGACAAGTTGGATCCAGAGGCTAGGGAGATGTATGGGGTGTTCTGGGTTGGAAGGAGTACATGCTGGTGAAGTTTGAGAAACTTTTGCAAAGATTTGGGCATAGCTCCTGTACAAACCACATGATGGTCCAGGAACTTGCTGAAGATGTTGCACTCACATGGTTGCACTCCTTGAAGTGAAAATTGGTATTGGGAGGTTATTTAGTGGTGTTAAGATGCTATAAAAAATTTAGAGCCAATGGATACTTCTAGCTGGTACTTCCTTCACAAAGGTTTGAAATGACCAAAAGCTTGTCAGAATAATCTTGCTGAAAATTTGAACTGGACTAGGAGATATTTTTGGTTATTGTGGAAAGATACAGCTCCTAGTATCTCAGGGATTTATTTAGGAATTTTCTGAGTCATGAAAATATAGGTTGCTTCACAAAGGCCAATTCTATCCAGAAAGGAAAAAGAGTTTTCTGGGCAGAATTTTGTACTGGACAATGAAATATTTTTGGATATTAGGAGAGTAGATGATGTCAAGAAGGTGTGGTATTAATCTGGGAATTTTCTGATCAACAGAGCTATAGGTTGCTTCACAACCCATAGTGAGAATAGGCATTTCCAAAGGAGGAAATGAATTATTTTAGAAGGATAAAAATTAGGGTTTAGGTCAGAGGGTGTGAGACAAAATATTGGCAAGGTGTTGAGGGTGTTGGATCATTCAGGAAGGAATTCAAAGAATCCCTCAAGTCCAAAACCAAATGAATTGATTCCAAAAACCAACAAATTGCAAATAAAACCAGAAAAAATTTGAAAAGAAAAAGTTGCCAAAACCAGGGTGTCACATGGAGCCTGGTTTCAAGGTATGATACTTTTATTCGAATGGTAGTAGTAGCCCCCGGGGCTGAGGGCAGCGCTGCTATGTTAACCGGGCTTAGTCCCTCATGTAGTTTGACGTGGCCTTTCCTTTCTTGTTTGTGTCTTGGTGATTAGACGATTTCCGAGGTGAACCGCAACCGCGCAGCGCAGGTCTCTGAGCTAGAGTCACAGATCACGGCGTTGCAGCACCAAGGTGATGGGCTGCAGCGTGATCTTGATGCCTCTTCATGTGAGTCTAGGTCCCTTTTAATTGCGCCTAGGTGACTCTCCTTGTGTTGATGACGCAATGCATCTGCTGTGCTTTTTTATAGCTGTTGAGACTGCGGCGACCCTCAAGAAGGATGCAGAGGAGGCAATGCAGGCCCGCCGGTGTGCTGAAGAAGCTGAGAGGGCTGCTTGAGCGGAGCTGGAGACGGTGCTCGAGTCCGCCCTCCTGCAAGAGCAGGAGGCCTGTCGTGCCCTCCACACCGACCTCAGTGAGAGCAAAGACCAACGGGTCATGCTCCAACAGCAGCTGGATGCAACTGAGAAGGATGCCGCCCTGCAGGTACAGGCTGCCCAGGAGGCCGAGCAAAAGATTACTCAGTTGAAGAAAGATGGTGAGGAGGTCGCAGTGCAGTTTGCAGAGGCCCAACGATGTTGCTAGGATCTGGAGGCCGCCGCCCGAGGTTAGTGCGAAGAGGTCCCATGCACTTTGTTGTGTGATCGTGGATCTTCTCCTTATAGGTCTGATGCTATTTTTGTTGCAGTTCCTTTGTCGGCCATCTAGATTGATGACGCGGAGGAGTGGCTTCGCGAGGTTGCCTCTATGGTAGAGCTGATGACCACTACGCTAGGAATTGCTGCTGAGACTTTGTTTGTAGGGCATCCCAGCCCGACGTCTGACCTTGAGGTCATCCTTAAGTTGCGTGTTGAGTCCTCCAACCAACTGGAGGATTGGATGTACTCTGCTGCTTTCGAAGGGGCTCGCCAGGTCTGTCGGGCCCGTGGAACCCAGGGTATCCAGGCCCATCTGCCTTTGGCCCAGGGCGCAACACCTGGCGTGGGCCCAGCGCGCCGTCATCATCGACCATCTCACCAGGACTCCTCATGAGGCCCTGGCCTCCTGAGGCCCCCTCCTTAGGGAGCGGGGAACGAGGCTCGGCATCTTCACCAACGGCCTCGCGAGGCCCCCTCACGAGGCGGCCTCCCGAGGCGGCCTCCTGAGGCCTCCTCCTGAAGGCGCCCAAGACGAAGGCTGTTCGGCTCGGCCATGTGGTCTCGTGCCCATCACGTGGGTGACGCGCGCGGCGACGAGTGGCGACAGAGACCGCGCCAGCAGGTGTGGATGAGGATGGTTTCCTCTTTGGTGTTAAGGGAGCAAGGCTAGCAGTCTATCCCCCAAAGCAGCCCCAAAGGTTGCCCGATCGGCGAAAGAAGACCAAGACGGCAGGCGCGTAGGGCAGAGGTCATCACCGAGCCCACCGGCGCGTCATGGATCATGCTTTGGCAGGCAAAGACCACCTTTAGTCAGGATAGCCTGAGCGCCTGTCCCCTTTCAAAACCGCTAGGTGTGGCAACCCTTCCCGCCTAAGTTTTCGAGGGGGAAGAGGAGCAAGGCGGGTATAAAGGGACAGTGCTGCCATTGTAGAAGAGGACCCCCCCCCCCCCGGATCGATTCAACCGCTTCCTACCTTGTACGCGAGAACACACTCTTGCCTATTGCAATCCCAACCAAGCAGGAGTAGGGTTTTACACCGCAAGGTTGCCCAAACCTGGGTAAACCGCTGAGTCCACGGTCCGCCCCTCGCTAGCGCGCTCTCGCCGTAGCCTTGCCGTAGCTTAGCCGTGGTAGGAGACGAGAGGTAGAACGAGCTCACCCCAGTGTTCGAACCTTTGGGTCCCCGGAGCCCCACTTCTGACATTTGGCGCCAGGTAGGGGTGCGCTACTGTTCTCCCGCTCCGCCCTTCGTTCCATCAGCCTCATGGCCGACGCACACCGCGAGCGCGCCAAGCGCAGGGCTAGCCGCGTGGCTCAGACGGAGCCGGTGGCCCACGGCAATCGCCACCGCCCCGATACCGAAGCTGCTGCCGCCACCGACCCCGCTGCCCGTGAGCAGCAGGACTCCTCCCTGCACCCCTCCGTGAAGGCGAACGGCCACACCGCCACGGCCTCCTCCCTCGCCCACCGTGGGCCGCCGAACCCACAGGCCGCGCTGCTCATGGAGCGTGAGCTGCTCCGCTACCGTCCAGCTGACGCAGGCTACGATGCCTGGCTTAGCCGCATCACCGAGCTCATCAACGCCGCCGGGGATGCTCCGGCGCCTTCCCACTCACTCCGCCCTCTGCTGTCTCACGCTGGGGACCTGGCGCACGGCGCTCCCCCACCGCCTCCTCTGCGCAACGAGCATGGCGGGCCCCAGCGCAACGCACGGGCACGTGAGCCGTCCCGTGGCGCGTCCTCGCCGGTCCGAGACAAGGCCAGCTGCCAAATCATCCGACGCGCGCCCCCTGATGCGCGAGCACTCCTCGAGCGGCTGCGCCAGTGCCAGGACCAGGCCATTTAGGAGGTCGCGGCGGCAAGGCGTCAAAATCGCGCTGCCCTCGCTGGCGGTGTCCCCTCAAGCAGCGTGGGCTGCCGCACCTTCACCCGCGAGTTGCGTCGCATGGTGTGGCCTGCGAAGTTCAAGCCTGAGCTGCCTCCACGCTATGACGGCACCCCCAACCCTACAGAGTTCCTTCAGCTCTACGCACTGAGCGTCGAGGCGGCGAACGGCGACGACAAGGTCATGGCGAACTGGTTCCCCATGGCCCTAAAGGACGGCCCGCGCTCCTGGCTCATGAACCTCCCCGAGGCGTCAATCTCATCGTGGGCCGAGCTCTGCAGCCAGTTCATCGCCAACTTCAAGGGCACGCAGGACCGCTCTCTCACCATTAACGACCTGCAGCGTATGCGGCAGCGCCCAGATGAGACCCTTCGCAAGTACATCCAGCGCTTCAGCCAAGTGCGCAACAAGATCCCGCGTGCCTCCGACGCGGCCGTCATCTCTGCGTTCTCCACCGGCGTCACGGACATCAAGATGCGCGAGAAGCTCGCCATCAACGGCGAGCTTGACTCGGTCCTTGAGCTGCTCGACCTCGCTGAGAAGTGCGCCAAGGCCGAAGAAGGTCGCCTCTTCGTGCACAACGACCCCGACGTGGCGCTCGAGGCCGCCAAGACCAAGAACAAGGACGTCAAGCGTAAGGGCCCCGCCGTGCTAGCGGCAGAGCCCGAGCAGAAGCGCGGCCGCGACCGCGACAAGCCCAGGAAGGACAGCTGGCCACTCTGTGCCTACCACAACATGCGCTCCCACAGCACCGAGGACTGCCAGGAGCTCAAGCTGCTCCGCGACGAGCGCCAAGGCCGTCGGGACGACCGCAATGGCCACGGCGCCAGCCGCGGAGGTGGCCATGGAGGCAACCGCTAGGACGGCCACAGCGGCAACAGCAACTTCCGCCAGGGCTGGCGTGAGCAGCCTCGCGAGGCCGCCTGGCGCGACCAACCTCGCGAGGCGAATCCTCAGGCCAATGCCGCTCTTCCGCCGCTGCCGCCACCTCCCCGGAGGGACGACGTCAACCAGCCTGATGAGGGCGCTGGGGGCTACCAGGAGCCTCACATGGTCGCCTGCATCCTCGGCGGGGCTCAGGCCCCCGCGTCCAACCGCCACTTCAAGCAACTCTCTCGCGAGGTGAATGCCGCTCTCCCAAGGCCTGAGGCCACGCGGCCCCTCAAGTGGTCGTAGTACGCCATCACCTTCGCTCCAAGGACCACCCCAAATCCACGGCCTCCACAGGCGCACTCCCCATGTTGTGCACTCCAACCATCAGCAACGTCGCGGTCACCAAGACCCTCATCGACGGGGGCGCCGGCCTCAACATGATCTCCATCGAGACCTTCGAGACGCTCCAAGTGCCCTATGACCACCTGATGCCGACCAGGCCCTTCTCCGGAGTGACCGATGGCTCCACCATCCCTCTGGGGCAAGTGCGCCTCCCCGTCACCTTTGGCACCCACAAGAACTATCACACCGAGCTCATAAACTTCGACGTGGCGCACATCGGCCTGCCCTATAACACCATCTTGGGCTACCCGGCTCTCACCAAGTTCATCGCGGCGACCCACCATGCCTACAACGTCCTCAAGATGCCTGGCTGCAGCGGCATCATCACTGTCACCTGCGACGAGAAGGATGCAATCTGCTCCCTGGAGCACGCCTACAAGGCTGCCGTTGTCGCGCATCTGGCTAACGAGGACCCGGCCGAGCCTCCTGAGGCCGCGCCCACAAAGAAGAAGCAGACGTTCTCTTAGGACCGCGCCGAGACGAAGAAGGTGTCGGTGGATGGCAGCGGCTCTGGCCCCGCCTTCACCATCGGCGCTGGCCTTCCACCTGCATAGGAAAGCGCGCTCGTCACCTTCCTTCGGGCAAACTCGGATGTCTTCGCCTGGAAAGCATGTGATTTGTCCGGTGTGCCGAGGGAGGTGATCGAGCACCACTTAGCGGTGTGCCCCAAAGCACGCCTCGTCAAGCAAAAAGCACGACGCCAGGTGCCAGAGAAGCAAGATTTCATCGTCAGGGAAGTTCAGAAGCTCTAGGAAGCTGGGGTCATTCGCGAGGTGCGCCATCCCGAATGGCTCGCCAACCCAGTCGTCGTCCCCAAGAAGGGCGGCAAGGAGCGCATATGCGTCGACTTCACCAGCCTCAACAAGTTCTGCCCTCAAGATCCATTTCCACTGCCCCGCATCGACCAAATCGTGGATTCCACCACCGGGTGCGATTTGTTATGCTTCCTAGATGCCTTCTCAGGCTATCATCAGATCAAGATGGCGGCCGAAGATGTGGAGAGGACGGCCTTCATCACCCCCTGCGGCATATATTGCTACGTCTGCATGCCCTTCGGCTTAAGGAGCGCGGGCGCCACCTTCCAGCGGCTAATGCGCATCACGTTGGGGCCTCGGATGGGGAGGAACGCAGAGGCTTACGTCGACGACATCGTGGTCAAGTCTCGCGAGGCTGGATCCCTCATCACGGACCTCCAGGAAACGGTCGCCAACCTGCGCAAGGTCAACCTCAAGCTCAACCCCGAGAAGTGCATCTTCGGAGTCCCCTCCTGCAGGCTCCTCGGCTTCCTGGTCTCGCACCGTGGCATCGAGGTCAACCCCGAGAAGATCAAGGCCATCGAGAAGATGCGTCCCCCCCGGACCATCAAGGAAATGTAGCGCTTGGCAGGATGCATGGCCTCCCTGGGATGTTTCATCTCCAAGTTTGGGAAGAGGGCCCTACCTTTCTTCAAGCTCCTGAAGAGGTCCGGCTCTTTCAAGTGGACTCCTGAGGCAGACGCTGCTTTTGAAGGCCTCAAGAGGTACCTCACGAGCCCGCCCATCATGGTCGTGCCGCGCCCTCGTGAGCCCTTGCTCCTGTGCTTGGCGGCCACCCCTCAGACGGCCAGCGTGCCGCTGGTGGTGGTGCGAGAGGAGCGCGTCTGTGCTAAGGAGAAGCCGTCCACACCCTCCGAGCCTCGTGAGCCTCTCGAGCCTCGTGAGCCTCGTGAGCCTCCCGAACCTCGCGAGCCTCGCGAGCCTCCCGAGCCTCATGAGCCCTCTGAGCCTCGTGAGCCCCCCGAGCCGCGCGAGGTGCCTGGAGAGCAAGCTGCCACCACAACTACTCGCCTCATCGAGAACCCCGTGTACTTCGTCAGCACCGTGCTAAGGGATGCGCGTGAGCACTACCCCATGCAGCAGAAGCTCCTCCTCGCGCTCCTCGTTGCCTCCAGGAAGCTGCGCCACTACTTTCAGGGTCACGCCATCAAGGTCATTTCCTCCTACCCCCTGGAGCAAGTTCTGTGCAGCCCCAACGCCGCCGGCCGCGTCGCAGAATGGAACATCGAGCTGCAAGCCTTCCAGCTAGAGTTCTCCACCACCAGAATCATCAAAGGCGCGGCTCTGGCCGACTTCGTGGTGGAGTGGACGGACGCGTACGAGGAGGAGCCTCGCGAGGCCCAGTCCCTTCTGCCGAGGGACAAGGCACCTGGCGGCTGGACCATGCACTTTGATGGCGCCTTCTCCCGACAGGGCGCGGGGGCTGGAGTCATGCTCACCTCGCCAACCGGGGATAGGCTCTTCTACGCCGTACAGCTCTGCTTCAGGCACACTGACAAGGTCTCCAACAACATCACAGAGTATGAGGGCCTCATCGCCGGCCTCAAGGCCGCGTTTGCTCTGGGCATTAAGCGCCTAACCATCAAGGGCGACTCGCAACTCCTCGTCAACTTCTCCAACAAAAGCTACAAGCCCAAGGACAAGCACATGGCCGCCTACCTAGACGAGGTACGTAAGCTTGAGAAGCGTTTTCTTGGCCTGGAGCTGCAGCACATCCCCCGCAGCGGCAACAAAGAAGCTGACAGCATCGCCAAGTGAGCATCTCACCGCGAGCCTCAGAGCCCCGGCGTCTTTGAGGAGCAGCTCCTCAAGCCATCAGCTGTACCTCCTGCCATGAGCACTGCACTTCTTCACGAGGAATTGCCGCCCGCGCCGCCCACGGGCGCGCCAGACTACGGTCCAGCCTCAGGAACCCGCCTGTTGCTGGCACTGGAGCCTCAGGCGGATAGCTGGGCTGCAGAGTTCAAGGCCTACTTGCTTCACGGCACCCTCCCGGAGAAGGACTCAGAAGCAGAGCGCGTGGCCCGGCCGGCCACCTCCTACTGCTTACAAGATGGCGAGCTGTACCGCAGGCGCCCCAATGGCGTCTCGCTGCAGTGCATTTCTGAAGAGCAAGGGCGCGAATTGCTCGCCGATATCCATGGAGGAGACTACGGCCACCACTCCTCGTCACGCACCCTCGTCGGCAAGGTATTCTGCAGCGGTTTTTACTGGCCCACTGCACTGCGTGACGCTACCGCACTGGTCCAAGCTTGTGAGGCCTGCCAGTTCCACGCCAAGCAGATCCACCAGCTAGCGCAGGGCCTCCAGACGATTCCCCTCTCATGGCCCTTCGCGGTCTGGGGGCTGGATATCCTGGGGCCCTTCCCTCGCGCGGCTGGCGGTTACCGCTACCTCTACGTCGCTATCGACAAGTTCACCAAGTGGGCAGAGGTCGAGCCTGTGCGCACCATCCCGGCGGGCTCCGCCATCAAGTTCATCAAGGGCCTCGTGAGCCGCTTCGGAGTTCCCAACCGCATCATCACCGACAATGGCTCCCAGTTCACAAGCGGCTTCTTCAAGTCCTACTGCGCCAGCCTCGGCACGCAGATATGCTATGCCTCAATGGCGCACCCGCGAAGCAATGGCCAGACCGAGCGTGCCAACACCGAGGTCCTCAAGGGCCTCAAAACAAGGAGCTTCAAGAAGAAACTCGAGGCCTGCGGTAAGGGCTGGCTCGATGAGCTGCAGTCCGTGTTGTGGTCCATCCGCACGACGACAAGCAAGCCTACCGGCGAGACCCCCTTCTTCCTCGTCTACGGCGCGGAGGCGGTCCTTCCATTGGAGCTTAAGCACGGTTCCCCGCGAGTCCTTGCCTTCGACGAGGTACGTCAGGACGTCTCGCAGGAGACCGATCTGCTGTTTCTCGAGGAGGGCCGCCGTCAGGCCGCCCTCCACGCCGCGAGGTACCAGCAGGCCCTGCGTCGCTACCATAGCCGCAGCATCCGCCCTCGCACTCTCAAGGTCGGCGACCTCATCCTACGCAGAATCCTCTCTAGAGAGGGACTTCACAAACTCTCACCTATGTGGGAAGGCCCTTTCAGGGTTACTCATGTCTACAGACCCGGCACAGCCCGGCTGGAGACGAAGGATGGAGTTCCTGTGCCTAACGCCTGGAACATCCAACACCTCCGCAAGTTCTACCCATGACCCTCACGCGTATGAACGAAATGGTGTTGTACACGCCCCGGAGCCTCTCATTGCGTTCGCCTGATGGGCCCGCAAGAGCTCTCGCCCACGCCCAAGTGGAAGCCCCATGCTCCGCGCTGGCGGAACGATCGGCCCGTGATCATGCTCACACCCCTATGGAAGCCCCATGCTCCGCGCTGGCAGAACAACCAACTGAGGGCGCCCCACGGGCTGCACCAACCTCAAGCTGACCCGTGCCGGACACGGCAGCTTTCTTTTTCTCATTTTGATCTGTAACTAAGGGCGCCCCATGGGTTGCACCAACCTCAAGCTGACCCGTGCCGGACACGGCAGCCGCAACTTGTTTAGTTGTGTAATGGGCTATTATCTTACTTCAGTAAAGTTTTGGTTTCTTACATGGCGTCTCGTTTTGTCTTTCCCTCACGAGCCTCGCGCGCTCACGACGTCCCTCATGAGCCTCACGCGAGTGGGGGCTGGACACGGTGTCTGTGCTTGGGTCAGTCCCAGCAGCGCTGAAAAACCCAAAGCAACTGGGCTCTGGCTCGCGGGCCTGCTCTCGTGTACGCCACCCCACCAAGGTTCTTGGTGTCTTGTCTCCTCGCGTAATGCCCATGAGCGAATCGATGAGCATGCGCTACTCCCCTGTCGTTATGTACCCTGCATGCAGTTGTCTCAGGAGCAGGTCCCCTGAAAGGCCTCGCGAGGTGGCCTCTTTAGGGCCTCAGGAAGCCCCGCATGCCCTGCCTCGGGAGCCAACTCACGACGGCCGTCCCATCAGGAGATCTCGCGGGCAGAACCCTCATGAGGTGTACCCTACAAGAGATGGCCCGCCAGACGCTACCCCGCACAGAGCTAAGTACCCTGCCTCGTGAGCCGCCCTCGCCGTCTCTTAAGCCTTCTCTCCGGCAACTTCACGAGTGCTAGAACTTCTCTTAGCGCAAGCCGCTTGCGTGTCAAAGGGGGGCTCCCTGAGCATCGCGCCTCAGGAGCCCTCACCTCCTGGCCTTGTCCAGGCATCACGACTTGACATACCAGCGACGGCTGTGGCCCACTCGGGGGCTGGGTCCTGACGACGTAGAGCATCATGGCAAGCAAAAAGAGCAAAACAGGCCTCAAGAGAATGCCTCACGAGAGCACGGGCATTCGGTGCAACCAGACACAAAGTACTTGGGATATAAAAGCATTGTCCTCACACCCCCACGGGGTCACAATCAACTACACGCAGGATATGGGGAAGGGCCTAAGAAGATGCGTCGCCGTCACCGATGCTGTCACCATCGTCGTCACTTCCCTCGACTCCGCCAGAGTCCTCGCTGCTGCCAGGAGTGAATTGCTCGTGCAGAGCGTCCACGTGATCCTCCACCGCCTTCCCAAGGGTGTCGCGAACCTCCTCCGGGACGGGAACTATCACCTTGCCGAAGTCAAAGTTGGGGTCGGCGTCGAGAAGATGGCTGAAGATGCGCGTGGCGGCCTGGGTGAGGAGATCGCGGCACTCCTCCTCGACGATTCCGCCCACCTTCTTGCCACCCACTTCGAGCCGCTCGACAAGCTTGGTGAAGAAGTCGAGGTAGCTACCGTCGTGGGCCTCGAGGGGGATGTCAACGTCCTCCTTGCAAATGGAGCCCAAGGCGCGGCGGGCCCGGAGCTCGAGGGCGCGGAACATCTTGGAGCGCTGGAGTTGTCGCCCCCGTGCTCGGGCCGCGTCGTCCCTAGCCTGCTCCATGACCGCGGCTATGCCCCCCACCTGCTGCTGGAGGGAGGCCAGTTCGGCCTCGGCATCGGCCCGGGCCTTTAGCGTGGTCTCCCGCCGATTTTCTGCTTCGACCAGCATCTCCTTGAGGCCCGCGATATCGTGCTGCAACTCCTCCCGCTTGGCCTTGAAGCAGTCCTCCTGCCGCTTCAGCTTCTTGCTATTCTCGTTGGCAAGCGCTTCGCGGCTCTGCGCGACCCTCCTATCGGCGTCCTTTTAAATCTTCTTCTCCTGGGCTGCCAGATTGGCGTTGGCCTTGTCTAAGCACTCGGCGTAGGAACCTTGGGCGGCAAACACCACTCGCTCCAGCGTCTCCATCCGCTCGCGCTCCAAGTCCTGTGCGGACGCCGACCACGCGAGCTCCCGCTCCCGGATGCCAAGGTCTGCTTCGCGGGCCGCCAGCTCCTCTTCGAGGGTGGAGATAGCGTCTCTCAGCAACCGGAGATGCCACTCCAGCGAGGTGTTCTGGTCCTAGAGCTCCCTCCTGCGGGCCTCGGTTGCCTCGCGCCGCCTGTCGGCCTCCCTGACAGCGTTCTCGAAAATTTCCTTTGAATCCTAGGCGGCCTTCTCGCGCTTCTCCCGCACAGCATCATCCTGACGGCGGCCCAGTTTGATGGCCACATCAAGCTGGCGCCACCCCTCCGCGAGGCGTCGGCGCTCCTCGATGATGCGCATCTCCTCCGCCTGGAGGTCCGCTTCTAGCTGATCAAGGGCAGCCCTAGAGCCTTGCAGGGCCCCATGCTTGAGCACGGCCCTGCTGCTCACGAGCTGCAGGGCCCAGCCAGCGTGTGTCTCGACGCCGCCCTCTCGCGAAGGACCGGCGCCACCCGCCAGGAGCGGAGAGCTCGCGGGGGGCCCCTCTTCGTCCCGCAGTGGTGACGCGCCCCGTGGGCCCGGCGGCCCCCCGACAGGGGCCCCACGTACCGGCGAGCCCCGCGGGCCCCCCGCAACACCGCCGCCACCAGCGTTGCAGGGTGGGAGAGCCGCCGTCTCCGCCTCTGCCGCCGTGACGTCCGCCCTGGCAGCGGGCGCCCCAGGAACCGCGGGGCTGCCTCCTGACGACACCTCCTGAGGCTCGCCCTCTTGGGCCTCCCGAGCTGCGTCCTTTTGCGGTTCGGGAGGGACCACCTGCCCCTCTGCCCTCACAAGGCCAGCCTCGGTGTCGAGGCCGCTGGCGTTCTCTTCACGCCCCCCGGCCCTAACAACTGGCGGTGTAGCCCCCACCAGGCCGGGGGACCTCTCCTCCTTCTTTTTCTTCTTGCTCGAAGAGGCCCTAAAAAAAGAGGGGGCAAGGACTCAAGCACGCACAACGCGCCGGGTGCAGGAGCAGGGAAGGCGGACGCTTACTGATCCTTGGCGAACCATCTCTTCTTCAGCGGCCACGGCGGAATGTCGCCGCCGCCGCCCTCACGGGGCCCCTTATCGCGACCGGCCCCCCTCAGGGAGGACCACGGCCTTCGCCCTCCGTAGCGCCCGCCAAGGCCCCGGCGTCGCCATGATCATCTGAGCAGGGAACCGCCAGAAAGGGGTTGTCCCGGGGCCCTTCGAGGCCCTCTGGGAGCGGTCCCCACTGGTCGAAGTGCGGCATTAAGCCGGCCAGCGCATCCTTGTTCTTGAAGCGGTACAAGGGGAGCCCATCCATGGGTGGCTCGCTCGCCTCTTCGCCGGTCCGGGTATGGAGCACCCCGTTCAGCACCTCCGGCAACAAGTTGTCCGCGCTCAGCCGCATAGGGTCCTCCGGGCTGGTGAAGGCCCACATCGGGCGAGAGTGTCGCTAGAGGGGGGCTATGCGGCGCCAGAGGAACTCCCTCACAACCGTGACCACAGTTACCTTCGCGGCCCTCATCTCGGCCAACCTCTTCCACACCCGCGCCAGCCTCGGGTCGGCGAGCCTTTTGTGCCCCCACCCGGAGCTTCTCGCCGCCGGGACTGTCGGCAGCCGCAGCAGGGGGCAGAACTGGGCCGCGTCCATGTACACCCATTACTGTCTAAAGCCCTCGACCTCCTTGGTGAGCCTCATGTCTATGCCGTCGCCCGCCGTCTCGTCTGCGATGCGGAACGAGACGCACCCGGAGCATTGGTTCGCTGCGGTCAGCAGCAGGTTGAAGAAGTGGCGAAGAGCGCCACTGAGGGCGTCACGCCCAGGAAGGCCTCACATAAAAAGGCAAAGGCGGAAAGAAGAAGGACGGAGTTTGGCTCGAGATGCAGCGCGTGGACCTGGTAGTGGGAAAGGGCGGCGTTGAAGAAATTGGAGAATGGAGGCAGCAGGCCGGCGAAGAGCGCGGGAAGGAAGAGGACGGCGGAGGTGGTGTCGAGGTCGGCGGTCGGGTGCGAAGCCGGCCAGATTCGAGTGGCCCCCCACTCGTTAGAAGCAGCTGCAGTCATTGGAAGCACCTTGCTGAGCCCCTCGGCATTGACGATCGTGGGCCTACCTAGGGCAGGCTCCGGCACCACCTCCGCAGTCACCGTCTCCACCGCCTCCTCCTTCTTGCCGGGGGGCGACATGGCGGCGCAGCAAGAGTATAGGGCGGCGGAGTTGTGGGGGAGGTAGAAGGAGTCGTGCGTGGGAAGGAAGGCGCAGGGAGGCAGAATGTGTGAAGGAAGGCAATGATGGCCTCGCGGCGCGCGGCGGACTTTATGACAGCGCGAGCAGTTACAGAGGCGTCGTGGGAGAAGTGGGGGCGTCCCCTGTCACATCGTGCGCCATGCGTCACGCCTGGCCTGTAGGCGGTTAGGACCCGCGTCGTTTCGCCCCCTTAGGCGGGAACGTGCGCGCCGCGGGCCCGGGGGCTACTGTCGGGCCTGTGGAACCCAGGGTATCCAGGCCCGTCTGCCTTTGGCCCAGGGCGCAACGCCTGGCATGGGCCCAGCGCGCCGTCATCATCGACCATCTCACCAGGACTCCTCGTGAGGCCCCCACCTCAGTGAGCGGGGAACGAGCCTCGGCATCTTCACCAGCGGCCTCGCGAGGCCCCTTCGCGAGGCGGCCTCCCGAGGCGGCGTCCTAAGGCCTCCTCCTGAAGGCGCCCAAGCCGAAGGTTGTTTGGCTCGGCCGCGCGGTCTCGTGCCCATCACGTGGGTGACGCGCGCGGCGACGTGTGGCAACAAAGGCCGTGCCAGCAGGCACGGATGAGGATGGTTTCCTCTTTGGTGTTAAGGGAGCAAGGCCAGCAGTCTACCCCCCAAAGCAGCCCTAAAGGTTGCCCGATCGGCAAAAGAAGACCAAGACGGTGGGTGCACAGGGCAGAGGTCATCACCGAGCTCACCGGCGCATCATGGATCATGCTCTGGGAGGTGAAGACCACCTTTAGTCAGGATAGCCTGAGCGCCTATCCCCTTTCAAAACCGCCAGGTGTGGCAACCCTTCCCGCCTAAGTTTTCAAGGGGGAAGAGGACCAAGGCGGGTATAAAGGGACAGTGCTGCCATTGTAGAAGAGGACCCCCCGGGATCGATTCAACCGCTTCCTACCTTGTACGCGAGAACACACTCTTGCCTATTGCAATCCCAACCAAGCAGGAGTAGGGTTTTACACCGCAACGTGGCCGGAACCTGGGTAAACCGCTGAGTCCACAGTCCGCCCCTCGCTAGCGCGCTCTTGCCATAGCCTTGCCATAGCTTAGCCGTGGTAGGAGACGAGAGGTAGAACGAGCTCACCCCAGTGTTCGAACCTTTGGGTCCCCGGAGCCCCACTTCCGACAAGGTCTTGGACGGCATCCCAGGCTCATCATCCCAAAACCAACCTCTGGACGATTGTGAGGCCTCATGCGGGAGGCTCGAATCTGCAGTTGTTCCAGCAAGAAGTCGTCAAGGAGGCCGAGTATGATGCCGCGGCATGTCCCCTGCAAAATATCATTAAAAGACGTACCAGTGTGGGTAGCTCGTAGAGCGGAAGTTTTTAGGAAAACTTATGAGAGTACTTTCATGTACTGTGTTATGACAATTTATTTTGTGTTATTTAGAACCTGTCATTTGCTGTGTTGTATGACTTCTTAATATCCGTTGGGAGAACGCTCCCGCCCGACCAAATATGCGCGTGTTAGCATTGGCCATGTGGACGAGGGCCCCTTGCGAGCTCGGCATGCTGGTCTGTGGCGCTATGCACTAACGTTGGCGGCGAGCTCTGGGTCGGTTCTCTGCATATGTTAAGACTTGTCTGAACTGTAGCGACTAGGTTAGGACGTAAGCCTGTTGACCTTCTGCCTTTACGGCGGAAAGTCTATGTACCGTGAATGCAGCCCCCCATACTTGTACTTTGAAGGGTCACTGGATGCAGCCCTTATTGCTGAGTTGCCGGGGGGGGCGAAAAACGATGCAGCCCCCGAGTCACAAATAAGGAGATCTCCTGTACCATCCTCAAAGAGTTCCAAGGGGGTTTCCGTACTTGGTGCTTTGTGTACTTCATTTAGTGATCATATGGTGTAACAAATAATTTTATTGCCTGTTTGGTACATGATTGAACTAACTATGATTATTCCACGAAGTCTTACTTATGAAAGGAAATTCATGTTTAAAATGTAAATAACAGGAATTAAAATTCCTAGTGGTAGGTGTGCTGCGGAGGCCTCGGTGGTTCTGCATGCTTCTCCAGCCTCCCGTTCTTTGTTGGTGGGGAGGTCTACCAATAGTTATTTTTCCTCCTGCGGATTCCTCCTGGCGCTCTTCCTGTTCGAGGTATATTTCTTCTGCTGGGTCTACAAGGGGTCTCCGCTCCCAATTATACCTTGGGAATTTCCTGACCCGGGGTGTTTGTCGAGCTTCTGTGTGCTCTGCGCCCATCCTGTGACCTCTTCGAGGTTGGCCTTTTCTGACCTGATCGCTTGCAAAGGGTAGCCGTGAAGTGTAATGACAGCATGTGGGCCTAGCATCTTCATTTGCATGTATGTGTAATGCGGGACGGCCATGTATTTGGCGAGGGCTGGTCACCCTAGGACGGCGTCGTACCCTGCGACGAATGGGATTACATCAAAGCTGAGGAGGTCGCATCTATAGTTGCTTCCATTGGCGAAGATAACCTCCAGTGTTATTTCTCTCGAGGGCTCTGCCTTTTGGCCCGGGATAATGCCCCAAAACTCGGTGTTGCAGGGGCGGAGGACCTCCAATGGTATATCCATTCGCTCTAGTGTCTTTATGTATAGTATGTTGATTCCGGAGCCCCCATCCATCAATACTGCTGGGATGCAGTGGCCTCCAATTATATAGCTGAGGAAGAGTGGGAGGCTCCCCGGTCTCTAAAAAAGGACCGGGTGGTCGGCTTGGACAAAGGAGATGGTCTGTTCTGACCACTCGAGGTATCTGGGGTTCCTTCGTGCACTCGTATGGTGGTGTCTGCGTACGACCTTGTCTGGGCGTCGCACCTCGGTGATCATGTTGACTCGTCGGACATCTTTGAGGAAGGCTCGTTGGTTCTGCCCTTGGGGCTGCTGCTGGTGCCGCAGGAGCTGCATTGTTGCTGCCCTCATTGCTTGCAACAGTTGGGTTAACCTTTTCGCGGAGGAGCTGTTCGTTGAGCCCGCAGTCCCGTGCGAGTGTTGGGCCTTGTGATTCCCATAGGTGTGATATACGCAAGGTCCGTTCATTATTTCCTCGTATGTGCAAGGGTTGCATCTGGGCTTGTCGTTCCAGCGCTGCCTTTTTGCGCCGGCTTCGTTGGTTTCGTTGGCCGTTGCGATGAGCTCGAAGTCTTGCTCCTCTTTGCACTTATGGTCCTCCTTGTTTTTGGAACCTCGGATCTTTGGGGCCTCTCCCCGTGAGATTGATGGCCTTCGTTCCTGGCATAGGCCAGCGCCCTGCTCTGGTCGTCTCCTCGCCTGTGGCGAAGTCGTTGGCGACCTTCATGAGCGTGGCTAGGGATGTGAGCTTGCCTTCCCCCCTCTTTTTCCCGAGCTTATGCCGGAACAAGGGGTCCTGTGTGCCGCTTACTAATGCTTCGATGGTCGTCTCGTCCGAGATGCTGGACAGTGTGTTCTTCTTTTTGAGCCAGCGCGCGACATAGTCGCAGACCAACTCCTTGTCCTCCTGCACGATGTTGTGGAGGTCGGCTCTGCTCCCTGGGCGGTGGTAGGTTCCCTCAAAATTGTTGAGAAAAGCGTGTTCGAAGTCTGCCCAATTGTGGATGGAGTTGGGAGGGAGTCCGCTTACCCAGGAGCTTGTGTGTCTTGTTAGTCAGAGGGGTATGTGCTGGAGGGCGTTGCCTATGTCCCCGTTGTCCATCTCGACCGCCGTTAGGTAGTCGTTCAACTAGTGTTCTGGCTTTGTGTCACCTGACTACTTCTCGATGCCGTAGACCATGAAGGGTTGGGGGAACGGGTGGGATATCACTTCTTGCTGGAAGCATGCCGGTGCAATGCTTGAGGTGAGCGATGTGAATCTTGATGGAGGATCCCCCGGGTGTAGCCCGTTCGTCTCTGCTCCCATCCATCCACCATGCTAGTGATGGAGTCATCCAACTGGCGTCTGGCTCATGGGTGGCAGTGCTGCACGCTGTTGTAGGGCGACAACCGATATTGGTTGCCGCAAGTGCGTGACCGCGGCGTGGCCTCTGGTCATTGGATGGACCCTTGACGCTGCTCACGGGCTGGGTGGTTGGCAGCGGACAAGACACTTTCGGTACCCACCAGCTTGTCCCTTGAGCGCGAGATGTTGTCCTAAAGCTCCATCGTCCTGTGGAGCACGTGGGTGAGGTCAGCCAGGAGCCTAGGATCTCCCAGTGTGGTTTGTAGCCGGTCTGCCAGTGCTGCCACTGCTTGGCGGTCGCGGGTTCGGGTTGGAGGTGGAGGTGGTGCAAGCTCTGTGGCCAGTTCGTCGAACCCGATCCCCCATTCCCAGCCTCGGTGGGCGACGTCGTTGAGGAGGTTTCGTGGTTGACGGCCGCGAAATACCGTCAGATCCCTCGGTAGGGTTCATGACGAGGTCGAAAGTACCGGAACGGAGTGTGCACACACAGTTTACCCAGGTTCGGGCCTCCGAAAAGTAATACCCTGCATCCTTCTTCTTGTTATTCATGGTGAGGGGATACCTCGTGCAGAGGATTACAATGGCGTACGGGATGTCTACCGAGAGTTAGATCTAAGATTGGATAGTGAACGAAGACTTAGACCTCCCTTTATATACACACGAGAGGTCAAGGGTTTACATGGGGGTGAATAAGGTCGGTTCCACTGCCGCCCTTCAACTTGGGGAGCACGCACATCATCTTAACCACTTTAGGGCTTCTTGATATTCCTTGGGCCCGGTGGGCTCCGTACGCTGTCAGGGCCGGGCTCCCTTATGTCAGGTACCCCGGGTTCAGGACCTCATTAGTTTCTTGGTTGGCGGCGTGGGCGACTGATGTCTACTATGCAACATTTATTCTTGTAGACGTTGTTGGGCCTCCAAGTGCAGAGTTTTATTGGACAGTAGCAAATTTCCCTCAAGTGGATGACCTAAGGTTTATCAATCCATGGGAGGCGTAGGATGAAGATGGTCTCTCTCAAACAATCCTGCGATCAAATACAAGAAATCTCTTGTGTCCCCAACACACCCAATACAATGGTAAATTGTATAGGTGCACTAGTTCGGCGAAGAGATGGTGATACAAGTGTAGTATGGATAGTAGATATAGGTTTTTGTAATCTGAAAATAAAAAACAGCAAGGTAGCAAGTAACAAAAGTGAGCAGAAACGGTATTGCAATGCTTGAAAACAAGGCCTAGGGTTCATACTTTCACTAGTGCAATCTCTCAACAATGCTAACATAATTGAATCATATAACAATCCCTCAACGTGCGATAAAGAATCACTCCAAAGTTCCTATTAGCGGAGAACATAAGAAGAAATTGTTGTACGGTACGAAACCACCTCAAAGTTATCCTTTTCGATCAATCTATTGAGCCATCCCTATAAGTGTCAAAAACAGCCCTAGAGTTCGTACTAAAATAACACCATATGATACGCATCAACCAACTCTAATCTCACCTAGATACTCCAATGTCACCACAAGTATCCGTGAGTTGATTATTCGATATGCATCAAAACAAATTCAGATTCATAATATTCAATCCACACAAAGAACTTCAAAGAGTACACCAAAGTTTCTATCGGAGAAAAGAAGATGAAAACGTGCAACCAACCCCTATGCCTAGATCACCCCAAGGTCACGGGGATCCGCGAGTTGATCACCAAAACATACATCAAGTGAACCAATAGAATGCCCCATTGTCACCACGAGTATCCACATGCAAGACATACATCAAGTGTTCTCCAATCTGAAATATTCAATCCGACAATAACGAAACCTCAAAGGGAAAAACTCATTTCCTCACAAGAAGATAGAGATGGAAGAAACACCATATGATACAACTATATTAACAAAGCTCACGATACATCAAGATCGTGCCAAATCAAGAACACGAGAGAGAGAGAGAGAGAGAGAGAGATCAAACACATAGCTACTAGTACATACCCTCAGCTCCGAGGGTGAACTACTCCCTCCTCGTCTTGGAGACCGCCGGGATGATGAAGATGGCCTCCGGTGATGATTTCCCCCTCCGGCAGGGTGCCGGAGCAGGGCTCCAGATGGTATTTCTTCGGTACAGAGGCTTGCGGCGGCGGCGGCGGCGAAGTTCTAGATTTATTTCTGGGGGTTTCTATATTTATAGGATTTTTCAGCGTTGGAATCACGTGAAAAGGAGCTACGAGGGCCCCACAAGGCAACAGTACACGCCCCCCCCTAGGCTGCGCTGTGATACCTTGTAGCCTCCTCGTGAGGCTTCTGGTCCTTCCACGAAGCTTCGGGGTCTCTTTTGGTCCAAAAAAATCGTCAAAAAGTTTTGTCCAATTCCGAGAACTTCTATTTCTGCACAAAAAACAACACCACGGTAGTTCTGCTGAAAACAGCGTCAGTCCGGGTTAGTTCTAATCAAATCATACCAAAACCATATAAAATTGTTATAAACATGGCATGAATACTTCATAAATTATAGATACGTTGAAGACGTATCAGCATCCCCAAGCTTAATTCCTCCTCGTCCTCGAGTAGGTAAATGATAAAAGAAATAATTTATGAAGTGTGAATGCTAGCATAGTGCATAAGTTTGATCAATGATAATTTCAATCACTTTTCCTAGCATCATAACAACAACTCTTTCTCATAAAACTCATCATGATAAAGTAGCAATCAATTCACATGTTATGGTTTAAACAATGCACTCTCTTGAAACTTAACAACCTATGTTCTTAGTCACCAAACAATTACAATTCAACTTATCTTCAACAGAGTCTAAGTAAGAGCTCCACATACTCAATTATCATATAGTCTTCTACGATTGCTAGTACTCAGAGCATATTTTTTAGAACAAATGGCATCCATCGGACACAGAGAAAGATAGGGGCTTAATGTTTCGCCTCCCAACTCATTTATCATAGAGATAGTTGTCAACAATAATAATTCATGATCAAATATATTTGAATGGATATATGTGTCTGGATCTATCCCCACCACATGATGCTTGCCAACTAGAGAATAGGTTGGAATAAGAAGTTGACTCAACAAAAATAAATAACATGAAAGTAAATTGCATAAAAGTAAATAGAATGCCCCTTCGCAGAGGGAAGCAGGGATTTGCAAAGGTGCCAGAGCTCGAAGCTTAAATCAGAGATTAATACATTTTGAGAGGTCTACTTTTCCTGTCAACGTCATGACCGAGGATTCTCAATATCTTCCATGCTAAACGCATTATAGGCAGTTCCCAAGCCACCATTCAGAACAAGTATCCACTTCCTCGGATCAATGACCTGTATGATCAACTCGCTGGATCATCAGTGTTCTCTAAACTCGACTTGAGGTTGGGTTATCATCAGATCCGCGTTCGTGAAGAGGATATTCCCAAGACTGCCTTTGTTACTCGCTATGGCTATTATACACTATCATGTCATTCGGCTTAACTAATGCTCGAGCAACATTCTCCCGCCTGATGAACTATATCTTCATGGATTACCTCGACAAATTCGTTGTGGTTTATCTGGATGATATCCTGGTATATTCCAAGAATAAGGAAGAACACGCTGAACATCTTCGTCTTGTTCTGGAAAAGCTTCGAGAGCATCAGTTGTATGCCAAATACTCCAAGTGCGAATTCTGGTTATCCGAAGTAACCTACCTTGGTCATGTGATTTCCAAGGATGGCATTGTTGTCAATCCAGAACGAGTTCAGGCTATTCTTGACTGGACCCCTCCGAAGAATGTCAAGCAAGTCAGAAGTTTTCTCGGACTCGCAAGCTATTGCCATTGATTTGTCGAGAACTTCTCAAAGATTGCCAAGCCTCTGACTAATCTGCTTCACAAAGGCGTTAAGTTTGAGGACAAACAAATGTCAGGAAAGTTTTCAGACCCTCAAGGACAAGCTGACCTCTGCACCAGTGCAAGCTCCTCCGGATTCTCGCAAGGACTTTGTGATTTATTGCGACGCCTCTCGTCAGGGATTAGGCTGTGTCCTGATGCAAGAACGCAGAGTAATTGCCTATGCCTCCCGACAGTTACGTCCTCACGAAGAGAATTACCCAGTGCATGATCTTGAACTTGCCGCAGTGATATATGCATTGAAGCTGTGGTGACATTACCTCCTTGGTAATCAATGTGAGATATATACTGATCATCAAAGTCTGAAGTATTTGTTTACTCAGCCGGATCTTAATCTCCGCCAACAGCGATGGTTGGAAACGATTACGGACTATGACTGCGGTATTTCTTATACCCCTGGCAAAGCTAATGTGATGGCCAATGCCTTGAGCCGCAACTCCTATTGCAACAACCTCATGGTTCAGTGTGCTCAACCTCATTTGTATGAAGAACTGCGCAAGTTGAACCTTCATATCGTTCCACAGGGTTCTCTTAATACCCTTGTTATAAAGCCAGATCTTGAGAAAGCTGTAAAGTCTGCGCAAGCAAAAGATGCTGAAGTTGATCAGATGAAAAGAGATCTTAACCTTGAAAAGTACAGAGATTTCTCGCTTGCTGAAGATGGAACTTTGTATTTCAGACACCGCATTGTGGTACCTCGGTTCGAGCTTATGACCGACAAAGTCATGAAGGAGGCACATGATACACCACTGTCTATTCATCCGGGTAGCACCAAGATGTATCGTGATCTCCGTCAAAGGTACTGGTGGTCTAAGATGAAGGAGGACATTGCTCGATATGTTGCTGAATGTGACGTTTGCCGTCACGTTAAGGCAGAACATCAGAAGCCTACTGGAATTCTGCAACTGCTCCCTATTCCTGAATGGAAATGGGACAAAGTTCAAAAGGATCTTATCACTGGTCTTCCAGGTCACAAAAGGGTCATGATGCTATTCTTGTCGTCATCGATCAACTCTCCAAAGTTGCACACTTTCTTCCAGTCAAGGAGACGATCACTGCTAGTCAGTTAGCAGAGTTATATATCTCCAGAATTGTATCACTCCATGGTATTCCAAAGGAGATTAGTTCAGACCGTGGCAGCCTATTCACCTCAAAGTTCTGGGCAAGTTTCCAAGAAGCTATGGGAACTCATATAACCTGGAGTTCAGCTTCTCATCCCCAGTCCCAAGGCCAAGTCGAATGAGTTAATCAAGTGCTCGAAGATATGCTGCGTGCTTGTGTCATCTCATTTGGCAAGAAGTGAGAGGAATCTCTCCCGTATACCGAATTCTCTTACAACAACAGCTATCAAGCTAGCTTGAAAATGGCACCCTTCGAGGTACTTTATGGACATAAGTGTCAGACCCCTCTGAATT
The DNA here is from genome assembly GCA_039707655.1 of Elymus sibiricus. Taxonomy (NCBI): domain Eukaryota; kingdom Viridiplantae; phylum Streptophyta; class Magnoliopsida; order Poales; family Poaceae; genus Elymus; species Elymus sibiricus. The sequence continues at coordinate 114,145,449 of CM077670.1, forward strand.
GGTCAGAAACTAGGGAACGGCCGCTCATTGGTCCGGATATTATCCAACACGCCGAAGAGCAAGTCCGTATTGTCCGGGAAAATCTCAAAGCGGCCCAGTCTCGCCAGAAGAGCAATTATGATCGAAAACACTGGGGATCGATCTATCAACCTGGTGAGCAAGCTTATCTGCGTGTCACTCCTATGAAGGGCACTCACCGTTTTGGAATTAAGGGCAAGTTAGCTCCTCGCTACATTGGTCCCTTCCGCATTCTCGCCAGACGTGGTCATGTGGCATATAAATTGGAATTGCCGCCGCAATTCTATCACATCCACGACGTCTTCCATGTGTCGCAACTTTGCCGTTGCTTCAAGGAGTCTCCGCACCGAGCAGTGGATCATGAATTGCTCGATTTGCAAGATGATCTATCTTATAAAGAGCATCCGATCCGCATTCTCGATCAAGCTGAACGTCGGACCCGTCAGAAGACAACCAAGTTCCTGAAAGTGCAGTGGTCGAACCACATTGAAGATGAAGCCACTTGGGAACGCGAGGATCGTCTTCGAGAGGAATACCACGATCTTTTTCCTTCTACCTCCTGAATTCTCGGGACGAGAATTTCTTTTAGAGGAGGAGAATTGTAACACCCCTCTGTAATGAGCAACAGTGATCCATAATGATTATGCTAATTCTCTGTGATTTGCAATGCTTGATCATGTTGGAATAATATCTCATTTCAAATTCCTCCACTGAATTCAATTCAAATTCAAAGTGAAATTTGAAGTTGTTCAAAAATTCCTGAGAAAAAGTTCATCATTTAGCAAATATTCAATAATAAATGATGTTCAGGAAAACAACATCACCTAAATTTCCTAGATGACTCTATCTTCATGAAAACAGTGCCAACAACACCATTTTGGCCCCTTTAAATGTAATTCAAAATTCAAATGAATCCAAATGGCTCCAAACTTTTTGTGGCAGTGCAGAATAATGCTATGTATTTTTGTCGACCAGTTTCACATTTTACATAAAGCATTTGGCAGCTCTTTTATTTTTCAAAACCTTCTGTAAAAAGAAAAACAGAAAAAGAAAAGGAAAAGGCCTAACCGACTGGGCCTAAGTGCATAGTGCACTCGGCCCAGCCCACCTCTCCTTTCTCCCTCCTCACGCTCTCTCTCTCTTCCCCGTGTCGCCGTTGCCGTGGCCGAGCGCGCGCGCACCGGCAAAACGGCGACACCGCGACGCCACAACCCGGGCGAGGGGATAAGGTTGACCCCCCTCTGCCTCCTCGACACCCAGATCCACTCGCCCTTCCTCTTCCTCCTCTCCCTCGCTTGCTCCCACCGATGCCCGAGCGCAGCCGTCGCCGCCCGCCGTCGTAGCCGCGGCCACCGCCCTTCCCACGCCTCGCCGTCGTGTCCATCGTCCTTGCCGTCGTCCGCTACATCATCCTCGTCTACGCGCACAAGCCGGGAAGCACCGCATCGCCGCCCCGCCCCGTCTTCTTCCGCTACGGCCACCGGAGCTCCGCCATCGATTCGCCGCCCCCTGCTGCTCCTAAGCCACCACCGGGCCTTCGTGTGCCTTCCCGGACAGTTTCCGCATCAAACCCCTCTCCTAGTGCCCTTCCTCGCCGCATGTAGCCATAGTTGCCGCCATGGCCGTACTAGCCTCTACCACCATGCTCGTCGCCGTCGCTAGCGACGCCGTCGAGCTCAACCGAGTTCATAACCGTGCTCAGCACGCGCGTAGGAGCTCAACGCGCTAGCTAGCGTCGCTTGCCGCGCCCTACATCGCCGATCCCAACCACGGCAGAACTCCGGCGTCTGCCGCGCAGGTCGCTGCCGTCGATTTAGGCCGTCTCCGGCCGAGCCACCGCCATAGATCGACGCGCCTTCGAGCGCTCGTTCGAACGCACCTAGCCGCGCGCCGAACGGCCTCCTATACGCGAAATCCGGTGAGCGCCCGTGCGCCTCCGCCGTGAAACGGGGTCGCCGACGTTTAAACGCCGGCGCCGCCGAGCTAGCAGCCACGCTGGCACCCCCTGGTGAAAGCACATTTACTCCCTTGGTGGTTTTGGTAATTCATAACAACATATATCTCATTGAACTAATGTCCATTCAAGATTAAGATTTCAGGATGTTCAATGATTGGCCTGGCATGGACTAGAGATGTGGACCCCTCAAAATGCTAAGGACAAGGATTGGCAAAAGATCAAGACTCTACATTTTTGGTTTAGTGATCCAAGATCACATTGAGTCCATAGGAAAGCCAATACTATTAAAAGGGGATGAGGTGTTGCTTAATGGTCTTTTTGCTCAAGTGCTTACTGACAGTATTCCTGAACCCTCAACCACTCTCTCAATTCCAAATATGTCCAAAACCAACATTCCAACTCGGCCCCACCGAAATTCTCTATCCGGCCCCACCGAGTTCATCTAGACTTAGCCACTGCCAAAACCCTAACAAATTGGATCCACCGAAATGGATCTCGGTCCCACCGAGATGGCCTTGCCAACTCTCTGTAATCGGTTGCATTCACTTCGGTCTCACCGAGTTATGCAAATCGGTCTCACCGAGATGGCTTGCCAAGTCTCTGTTGCCTTATTGCTTCACTTCGGTCCAACCGAGTTGATGCAATCGGTGCCACCGAGATGAGGTTTGCCCTAAGCCATTGCACTTCGGTCCATCTGAGTTGTCCGTATCGGTCCCACCGAAATGCCTAACGTTCATATCTTTTACATAGTTCGGTGCCACCGATTCTTCTGAATCGGTGCCACCGAGTTGGGTCAAAAGTGTGTAACGGTTGGATTTTGTGTGGAGGCTATATATACCCCTCCACCACCTCCTTCTCGGAGAGGGGCGCCATCAGAACGTGCCTACACTTCCACCATACATTTTCTGAGAGAGAACCACCTACTCATGTGTTGAGATCAAGCTATTCCATTCCTACCATTTGAACCTTGATCTCTAGCCTTTCCCAAGTTGCTTTCCACTCAACTACCTCTTCCACCATAGCCAAATCTGTGAGGAGTTGTTTGAGTGCTGGGAAGACTATCATTTGAAGCACAAGAGCAAGAAGTTCATCAACAACACACCGTCTATTACCTTTTGGAGAGTGGTGTCTCCTAGATTGGTTAGGTGTCACTTGGGAGCCTCCGACATGATGTGGAGTTGAACCAAGGAGTTTGTAAGGGCAAGGAGATCGCCTACTTCATGAAGATCTACCCCGAGTGAGGCGGTCCTTCGTGGACGTAAGCCATGGTGGAATAGACAAGGTTGCTTCTTCGTGGACCCTTCGTGGGTGGAGCCCTCCGTTGACTCGCGCAGCCGTTACCCTTCGTGGGTTGAAGTCTCCATCAACATGGACGTACGATAGCACCACCTATCGGAACCACGCCAAAAACCACCGTGTCTTCATTGCGTTTGATATCTCCTATCCCCTCCTTTACATACATATGCAATTGCTTACTTTCCGCTGCTATACTCTTAGAATTGCATGTGTAGGGTGATGCTTGACATGTACTATTGCTAAAATCTGCCTACAACTAAAATTGGGAAAAGGTCAGGTTTTATTTGGTCAAGTAGTCTAATCACCCCCCCCCCTCTAGACATACTTTCGATCCTACAAGTGGTATCAGAGCTTTGGTCTCCATAAGCCTTGATTTCCATTTCTTTGGTGATCACAGTCTTGGTTTCACAACCTAGGAGAGTATGGCATCTAGTGAGGGTAACTATCACCGTAGAGGTCCATATTTTGATGGTACAAACTTTTGTAGTTGGAAACATAAGATGAAAATGCATATTCTTGGTCATAATCCCGCCGTTTGGGCTGTTGTTCATGTTGGCTTCAAGGTGACTTCTTTGAGGATGGCAAGGAACCGGATCGTGAAGCAACCCCGGAAGAATTGAAGATGTTGCAATACAATGCTCAAGCTTGTGACATTCTATTCAACGGTCTATGTCCCGAAGAATTCAACAAAATCAGCCGCCTCAAGAATGCAAAGGAAATTTGGGATACTTTGGTTGATATGCATGAGGGTACCGAGTCCATCAAGGAATCTAAGTTGGATGTGCTTCAAAGTCAACTTGACAAGTTCAAAATGAAGGATGGTGAAGGAGTCGCTGAGATGTACTCTAGGCTTGCTTTCATCACAAATGAGATTGCCGGCTTAGGAAGTGAAGAGATGACCGACAAATTCATCATCAAGAAGATACTTAGAGCTTTGGTTGGAAAATATGATACCGTTTGCACATTGATCCAAATGATGCCAAATTACAAAGATCTCAAGCCCACGGAAGTCATTGGAAGGATTGTTGCTCATGAAATGTCACTCAAGGGCAAAGAGGAGCTACACAACAAATCAAGTGTTGCTTACAAAGCCTCAACCGATGCTCCAACAACTCCAAGTGACAAGCTAGTATCAAATGAAGAGATTAGCCTAATGGTGAAAAGGTTCAACAAGTTCTACAAGAACAAAGGAAAAGAAAGAAGCTCTAGCTCAAGACACTATGAGAGAAGATCATCAAGTCGTGACCGTAATTGCTACAATTGTGGAAAGCCCGGGCACTACTCAAATGAGTGTACGGCTCCCTACAAGAAAAGAGACGAATCACCAAGAGGAAAATATAGAAGAGATGAATCACCTCATAAGGAGAGAAGGAGTAGAGATGATCGTTATGAACGAAGATACTCTCGAAGAAGCAAGGATTCGGAGAGGAAGGACAAGTCATCCAAGAGCTACACAAGAAGAAGACATCAAGCTCATGTTGGTGAATGGGTTTTCGGCTCCGACTCCGACAACCACTCCGAGAGAAGTTATCACTCCAACTCCGACTATAGTCAAGATGAAGGTGTTGCCGGACTTGCTCTTGTGTCATCCAACTCCTATGATCTATTTGACTCACCAAATGAAGGAATTGGAAGATGCTTCATGGCAAAAGGCCCCAAGGTATCACACCCCGAGTATCTTGATTTCAATAGTGATGAAGATGATTTGCTTGGTGATGATGATTTACTTGTTGATAGGGCTAGTGATGTGAGCTATAATGAAAATGCTAGTAATCATGATAGTCAAGAGGAAACGAGTGACAATGCTATGAAGGAGATTGAGCGTCTAACTAAAGAACTAAATGCTCTTAAGTTAGCTCATGAAACAACTCAAGAGGATCATAGAGAATTCTAAGAACTCATGAGAAGCTACGCTTCGAGAAGCTAAATTTAGAGCAAGAGCATGAGTTTCTTAAAGCTATCAACGATGATCTTCGAAAGAAGAGTTCTTCATATCTTGCCAAGCGTTTACTCTTGTCTACCTTTATGCCTCAAGTTAAATCTAAGCAAACTAGCAACAAGGGTAAAAATGGTTCTACCTCTAGTAGTAACAATAAAAATTCTAAATCCAATGTTGTTGCTTCTAGTAGTTCTATTGGTTCCACTAATGATTCTCTTAGCCAAGTTACACTTGAGCAAGAAAATGTGCTATTGAAAGGAATTATAGAAAAAGGTGTCTACAAGAGTCTTGCCGGGAGTAAGCAATTTGAGAAAATTGTACGCAAGCAAGGAAGGCACCGGAAGAACCAAGGTGTTGGTTTTGAACGAAAGTTCAATGCAAATGGAGTTGAGTGGGAAGAAGATCAATACCCCAAGACGAAGTTTGTTCCTCAACAAGAGAAGTATGATCCTACTTCCTTCAAGGGAACTCAAGCTCAAGAAGATCTTCCACCACAAGACCACAAGCTAAAAGGCAAGGACAAGCTTCAAGCAGAGATTGATTCATTTGAAGAAGCTCCTCAAGCCATGGTCAAGTGGGTTCCCAAGACTTCATCAAGTTCTACTTCATCAAGTGCTACTACAACTCCAAGGATTCCCATCAAGTTGATGTGGGTCCAAAAGAAGAAGAACTAGAGAGTTCTTGAGGGTGACTCCGCCAACAAACTTCACTCATATTCTTTATGGCAAGAACTTGTGCAACCAACTTCCACATTTTGCACTAGTTCATGGAGTCACAAACCCTCTTGTTGGTAAGACAAGGGACAAGGTAATCAATGCATTCATGGACATCATCATATGTGAATTTCACTCTATGTCTATGGATATCCTTGTATGTTCCTTGTGTGGGACTAACCCATGTAGGTATTGAAAGCACAAAACTCCAAAGGATTGCTCCCAACTCTTGATGGTCTACATCAACATTGAGAATCCACATCTTCAACATCTACATGAAGTCATCATCGACAAAACCCAAGGTTAGTTCATCCCTCTTAGGGGGGATATCACATCAAGGGGGAGCTTTGCTCTAAATAATTGAGCTAAAGCAACTCTAATGGTGTGAACACATCAATGCTTTATGTAAAAGTGGTAACCCCACTTGTGCTTAAACGATGAGTATGACCTACGATCAAATGTTCTCATTTGGCTCCTAAGTCAATATACTCATATATAGATGACCTAGTCATCGCCATTGCTTGATAGATGCTAGAATTGGTTGTGCATGTTTGACACATATTTCATTTGCTATCTTATTGTGTGAGCATGTTGGTTTGCATGTTTTCATCATTCGAGGACATCCATTTGTTGTTTTGATTGTCTTGGTTTTTCTGGCCAAGTGGATGTACAAGAATGCCTAAGTACCTTCTCTAGCTATCTATGCTTTCTTGTCTCAAATTCTATTCTTGTTGCATCACAAATATTGAACAAGTCTTTTTCGGACCCTCCGGGTGAGGAGCACTCGGAGCCACCGATCTGAAAGGGCTGAACCTCCAAAACCTTCTATCTGATTTCGGCCGAACCAATTCACTCAAACTCGGTCCAACCGAAATCACTTAGATTGATCTAGGTTTTCCATCTCGGTGCTACCGAATTGAACCATTTCGGAGCCACCGATGTGCTAAACTGCGTGCAGTTACACATATCGGTGCCACCGAGTTGTTCAACCCGGCGCCACCGACAGCGTACGGGTATATATATCGCGCGGACCGAACGGTTGAAATTTCTCGACCTCACTCGTTCCCGCTCCCTGTTGCTGTCGTCGCCCTTCGTCTTCGGACTTCGCCGTCGTCTCCAGCGCGCCCTCGCCGCCGGATTCCGCCGCCGTCAACGGCAATCTGCCCCGCCGTTGCCGCCGTAGAGGATCTCCACCAAGTTAGGGTGAGATTCGATCCCTCTCGTGCTCCCTTTTCCGATTCAATGCACGATTGGACTGCCTGAATTCATGCCACGGATTGAGAACTCCTGTTACAATACAAACTCCATAGATTAGGTGCGAGTAAAAATTTTAGGTTTAAGTTTCCGCCGAATGCATCTCGGACCGACCGATTCGAAATTTTCGGTCCTACCGATTTGGCCTCTGGCCATAGCACTAGTACATCTCGGTGCCACCGAGTTGTATGTATCGGTGAGACCGAAAGTAAATCTCAGTGAAACCCTAGCAACTCGGAGTCACCGAAACCCATCTCGGTCTGACCGAAATGGCGTGTAAGGTTTCGGTAGTATGCTTCGGTGTCACCGAGATAATCAACTCGGTCCATCCGAAATGCATCCCATGAAAACTTGAAACTAAAAGTTGAACTCAAATTTTATGAAAACTATCTGCTTTTTGTGATGACTCATCTACTCTACCCATACCCATCTATTCACAGGGTCAGCTCAGCAAGATGTCAAGTGGCAGTGACAGTCAGAACAGGTCTGAACAGCATGCAGAACTAAGTGAAGGGTCAAGCCCTGATGAGAGTTTCTATGAGAGAGAGAGGAGCACTCCAGATCTTCCTAAGGCAGCCACTAGAACAAGGAAGAAGAAAACCTCTGACAGTGAGGATGAAGATTTTGTTGCTAGTGAGGCAGCAGCAAAGAAGAAAAGAGTTGTGCTTGCTAAGGAGTACAGCACCAAACCATCATCTACCAAAGATAAGACTGCTGTGAGGAAATTCCCTAAGCAGACTGTGCAATACACTCTTGAAGAGCCTAGTGACACTGAACCAGCTGCTAAGAAGAAGAGAGTAAGGAAAACTACTGCCCGTGTGATTGGTAGACCCTCCACGATGATTGATGAGGAGGAAGAGGAGGAGGATGAGCCAGCATCCACTGCACCCCCTGCAAAAGCTCAGAAGCTTATGTCTGATGCAATCAGGACTGCTGCCCCCACCAAGTCAAAACCGAAAGCTCCAGCACCCAAGAGGTCAACCAGGAACATATCAGCTGCCGAGAAGAACAAGGCCCCAGTGCCAGAATCAAGTGTTGATGAAGAGCCACTAGTGCTCAGAAAATTGAAGCCTAAGATTCCAGACCATGACAATGCACACCCAGTTGCAGAGAACATGATGCTGAGGAAGGATAAAGGACTGCGTTTATGGAGGAAATCAGATCCTTATGCTGTGAGGAGGAAGACAGCATGTGATTATCGCTTTCACACTCGTGAACAACAGGACTTTTATGAAATAGTATTGCTTGATAAGAAGCCCATTGTTAGTGACATGAAATGGGTGGACTGGGAATACATCGATGAGAATGAGGATTACTTTCCCCATGTTCATGAGAGCTTCAGGATTGCAGGAGTCGATGAGTTTGTTGGAAAGAAATTGACCAAGTGGAATGATGAGATGTCATGCAATTTTACTCTACTGCTCATTTCTATCCAGATGGGAGAATAGTGTGGATGACTAAGGGTATAAGGTACCAGTCAACCATCTCTGAGTGGGCAAATCTTCTTGGTGCACCCAAGGAAGAGGATGATGATATAGACATCTATGCCAAGCTCAAGATGGATCACAACTCCATGAAGAACATGTACACTGCAATTCCTCAGAAGGATATAGAGACACACAAACTTGGATCAGTGAAGCATCTGCTACCAGGACTGGCCACCACGAACACCATCTTGCGGTACACTCTGTTGCCCAAGTCAGGAGATGACAAAATGATTCATGGCCACTCCATCAATATGCTGCATCTATTTGATACTCCTCAGAAATTCAAGGTGATGAGCCTGATAGTAGAAACTATCAAGAGGACTGCAGCAGATCAAAAGAGATCTTTGCGGATATGCTCCACATATTTAGCTATTGATCAATTCCAAGGTTGGAACCAGCACATACCTTCTTAATCGCGAGCATTCGCCATTGCATCCAGACTTTGAGGACAATGTTATAGTGATGGATCCTACGCATCCCACTTCAGCACAAGCTCAAGAGGAAATCCGCAAAGCCAAAGAAGCAAAAGCAGCTCAGGAGGCATCAGCTCCCAATGCTCCAATTGCCAATCTCAAGACACCCAAGGATCAAATGACATATCTGCTTGAAGCCACTCTGAGGATTGAGCGAAGTTTGGCCAACCTCACCCAAACCCAGGCTAGCTTTGAGCGGATTATTGAGACAAAATTTCATGATTTGGATGTCAAAGTTATAGATATTCAGACTTTAGTAGAACAGCTGCAGGGTGATGTTGATGCTGTCAAGCTAGCCAGATCAGATGACAGTGGAGATGACAGACCTACCATAGAGGATTTTCAGACAGTGCCTAGGGCAGCCAGGTCTGCTGCAGTGCCAGTTGTGGATCCGAGGACCACAGTATCTGCACCAGCCGCTACTGCCACAGTGCCACCACAGGTCTCTACTCCAGCAGCCCAGCAAACGTCTCCAGAAGCATTCGCGGATGCTCTCCTCTCCACGCCGTCTACACACACCGGAGCCGCCAGCAGGAGATCGCCTTCAGGAGCTTCGGAGGACCGTGCTTAGCGAACCGATTAGTCCTATACTTATTTGAACTTTTTGGTACTTGTTGCCAAAGGGGGAGAATTTGTATAGATCATAGGCTTCGAGAGAGAGAGAGTCCTTGTTTTTTATTTGCTTCGAGATCTTTTGCTACTGCTTGGTTGATGCTACTTTGTTATGTGTGTGCTTGTTACAGTGTCTGTGAGATACTCTATCATTTATGCTTGTGATTGGTCATACTATGCTTATTGTGATGATCAATGTTTATCTTTATCATTATCTTGTATGATCAATTACTTATGTTGGTGATGCGTCCTTATTTTTTCACTCATATCATTTTGCGCGCTCCACCAAGATGTATGAGCCTAATCGATTGTGCATTTGCATTCAAACACAAATCTTTAATAATGCACAAATTTAGGGGGAGCTCTTGCTTATCACATACTTCTCAAAGCGACGATGTATTTCATTCATTTAATCATTTGTCGAAGCTTTGATCTATATGTTGTCATCAATTACCAAAAAGGGGGAGATTGAAAGCACATTTGCTCCCTTGGTGGTTTTGGTAATTCATAACAACATATATCTCATTGAACTAATGTCCATTCAAGATTAAGATTTCAGGATGTTCAATGATTGGCATGGCATGGACTAGAGATGTGGACCCCTCAAAATTCTAAGGACAAGGATTGGCAAAAGATCAAGACTCTACATTTTTTGGTTTAGTGATCCAAGATCACATTGAGTCCATAGGAAAGCCAATACTATTAAAAGGGGATGAGGTGTTGCTTAATGGTCTTTTTGCTCAAGTGCTTAGTGACAGTATTCCTGAACCCTCAACCACTCTCTCAATTCCAAATATGTCCAAAACCAACATTCCAACTCGGCCCCACCAAAATTCTCTATCCGGCCCCACCGAGTTCATCTAGACTTAGCCACTGCCAAAACCCTAACAAATCGGATCCACCGAAATGGATCTCGGTCCCACCGAGATGGCCTTGCCAACTCTCTGTAATCGGTTACATTCACTTCGGTCTCACCGAGTTATGCAAATCGGTCTCACCGAGATGGCTTGCCAAGTCTCTGTTGCCTTATTGCTTCACTTCGGTCCAACCGAGTTGATGCAATCGGTGCCACCGAGATGAGGTTTGCCCTAAGCCATTGCACTTTGGTCCATCCGAGTTGTCCGTATCGGTCCCACCGAAATGCCTAACGTTCATATCTTTTACACAGTTCGGTGCCACCGAGTCTTCTGAATCGGTGCCACCGAGTTGGGTCAAAAGTGTGTAACGGTTGGATTTTGTGTGGAGGCTATATATACCCCTCCACCACCTCCTTCTCAGAGAGGAGAGCCATCAGAACGTGCCTACACTTCCACCATACATTTTCTGAGAGAGAACCACCTACTCATGTGTTGAGATCAAGCTATTCCATTCCTACCATTTGAACCTTGATCTCTAGCCTTTCCCAAGTTGCTTTCCACTCAAATCCCTCTTCCACCATAGCCAAATCTGTGAGGAGTTGTTTGAGTGCTGGGAAGACTATCATTTGAAGCACAAGAGCAAGGAGTTCATCAACAACACACCATCTATTACCTTTTGGAGAGTGGTGTCTCCTAGATTGGTTAGGTGTCACTTGGGAGCCTCCGACATGATGTGGAGTTGAACCAAGGAGTTTGTAAGGGCGAGGAGATCGCCTACTTCGTGAAGATCTACCCCGAGTGAGGCCAGTCCTTCGTGGACGTAAGCCATGATGGAATAGACAAGGTTGCTTCTTCGTGGACCCTTCGTGGGTGGAGCCCTCCATGGACTCGCGCAGCCGTTACCCTTCGTGGGTTGAAGTCTCCCTCAACGTGGACGTACGATAGCACCACCTATCGGAACCATGCCAAAAACCACCGTGTCTTCATTGTGTTTGATATCTCCTATCCCCTCCTTTACATACATATGCAATTGCTTACTTTCCGCTGCTATACTCTTAGAAGTGCATGTGTAGGGTGATGCTTGACATGTACTATTGCTAAAATCTGCCTACAACTAAAATTGGGAAAAGGTCAGGTTTTATTTGGTCAAGTAGTTTAATCACCCCCCCCCCCCTCTAGACATACTTTCGATCCTACACCTGGGTCACTGCCAGTGGGCCCAGGGGCCCCAGTTGACCGAGTTGACTTGGTCAACTCGGCGGACTGGGCTCACAGTGCCACTGACAGGCGGGCCCCACCACTAAGTTAATTAGTTTTATAAAATAAAATTAATCTAATTACTAATCTGGCACTGACGGATGGGGCCCACCCTTTAATTAACTTCTGTTAAGTTTAAATTAACCCTAAATATCCCTCTGAGTATGACATGTGGGACCCAGCTGTCAGGTTTGACCTGGAACAGCTGGGTTTGCCTTGCTGACGTAGTGCTGATGCAGTATATTATTTTCTGGTATTTTCGAATTAGATTTAATTCCAGGATTTTCAGAAAAGGGTTTAAATCTTTGAAAATTCGTAGAAATTCAACCGTAGCTCGGATCGAAAAGTTTTCAACATGAAAGTTGATCAGAAAAATGAGACGAGCCCGAATACGCCCTCCGTTTATCTGTCACATGCCCACAACACCGCAACATGGAACCTTCCCCTCCGGTTCTGTATACCGAAAACTGCCTAAGGCCGGGAAAATATCCTAGATATTTTCCCGCTTCGTCCGCAGCGTGTACTATTGCATTAGGCCACCACCAGCACTGCATTTTGCCATGACATGCATCTGTATTGCTTTGTTTGCTTTTATTTATTGTTTCTTCCCCCTCTTCTTATCCGGTAGACCCCGAGACCGACACAGCTCCGGAGTCCGACTACACCGTTGACGACCCCTCCTTTACCGCAGAGCTTCCAAGCAAGCAACCCCCCCTTGAGCATGCCTATATCGCCTATTCTTTCTCCCTCTTGCTTGCATTAGAATTGCTACAGTTATTGTTCTGAATACCTATTCTGATGCATAGCCTGTTTTTGTAAACTGCTATTGATACTTTACCTGATATCCTAAATGCTTAGTGTAGGTTGGTAGTGAACCATCTGTGGCCCCTCTTCCTTGTCCTAGTTGCCCCGCTTAGTTACCAGTGGCCCGATCGATGTGATCGACGGGCGGAGACCAGCACATCACCACACAATCCCTAAGTTGCTCGACTCTGCAGAGCTAATATCGAGTGCCGAGGGTGATGCCTCTTAACTCACTCCTGATGATATCTCTGTAGCTTAGCTAGCCAGTTGTGGGTTACCGAGGGTGATTCCTCTTTCACCACCTCCGATATAGCCTCTGTTGTGCAACCCCGCAAGTGTGAATGCCATCGAGGGTGATTCCTCCGGGTTCACCTTGACGGACACTTCGAGTGGGAATCCAACGAGGGTGAATCATCGGATTCCTTCTTGATGTTATGGACACATGGTTTCTTTGACATTACTACTGATACTGAATAAAGTCGGGTCGGCCCCGAGGGGTACCCGTGAGAGATGTGGTATCGGGTTGACCATGAGGGTACCCGAGAGATGATTACGTGGCACGGCCGGGCATTCTTAGCCCTTGCTGTAAGTCCACGAGATGGGGCGACGGGGTCACATGATCGTGAGTCTCTGCTCGTTTCCGCGAGCTCCCAATGCACTAATGGGTTAGGATATGTAATCTGAGTAGGCCTCTGGCCTTTTCGCACTAACCACCACGCGGGAATAGTATGGGCACTCGGCATTGTATGTATCAGCCGAAGTTCTTCAGACGTCAGCGATTGAGCGGCGCGTGCCGGGTTGGACTGGGAACGCCCGCGCTTGTATTAAGGGGGCTAGGTCTGCTCCCGGCCGCCCACGCAACGCGCAGGAGTGCAAAGGGTGATGGGCCCAAGACCCCTTCGCACTTAGGATGTAGACCGGTGTGCTGGCCTCTTTGTTGAGCCTAGGTAGGGCTACAACGTGTCGATCAGCCGAGGCCGGGCATGGACTGAGCAAGTGTGTCCGGCCAGATTTAATCGAGCGTGTTGGGTAAGTTGGTGCACCCCTGCAGGGAAGTATACCTATTCGAATAGTCGTGTCCACGGTAACAGGACGCTCGGAAAATATCCCGATCTTCTACAACTAGAAATGGTTTGAATATGTTAGCTCCGGGATCACTTTCTCGCAGGGAGTCGAGGAAGGATCTCTGGGCGTGGCTACTATTATACTTGTTGCTATTACTATATTTATGTACTAATCTGCACTCTTCTAATGCTGCAAGACGCTGAAGATGCTAGTCTTCGTTATGCTAGGTCTTTCCCTCTATTCTGGCTTTTCTGCAGTCCAGTCCACTGATACAGCCTTTCTTTGATACTGATGCATATTTAGAATAGATCTGATGTAAGTCTTGCGAGTACTTTGGATGAGTACTCATGGTTGCTTTGCTTCCCCTTTTTCCCCCATACCCGATTGCTGCGATCAGATGATGGAGCCCCGGAGCCAGCTGCCCCCGCCGACGACTACTACTACCCCTCTGGTGGAGAGTACTACTACGTGGAGACCGCCGACGACCAGGAGTAGATAGGAGGCACCCAGGCAGGAGGCCTGCGCCTTTTCGATCTTTCTCGTTGTTTTGCCCCGCCTTCTTAAGGCATATCTGTTTAACTTTTATGTCTGTACTCAGATATCTGATACTTCCGCTGATGCTTGTATGACTCGAGCTTAAGTATTCGAGCCCTCGAGGCCTCTGGCTTGTAATATAAAGCTTTTATAACTTTATTTGTGTTTAGAGTTGTGTTGTGATATCTTCAAGTGAGTCCTTAGGCTTGATCGTGTGCATTTGCATGTATGATAAGTGCACGGTTAAGTCGAGGGCGTCACACCCTCCATACAATCAACTTTCCGGGGGAGTTTGTTTAATTATATATTTTTGTTTTGTGGGACTGGGCATCCCAATTACCGCCCTCTCTCGTGCAATGACAAGTGAATAAACACCTATCATGAGAATAACCCGCATAGGATGGAAGATACTGACCACCCCGTCGCTCCATGAGCGGTACGGGCACACAAAACATATGTTTATTTGAAGGTTTTAGAGATGGCACAAGCAAATTTACTTGGAACGGCAGTGTAATACCGTATATAGGTAGGTATGGTGGACTCTCATGGAAGAAACTTGGCTCAAGGATTTTGGATGCACAAGCAGTATTCCCGCTTAGTACAGAAATTTTGTCTATCAAAAGATTCTAAACAAGCACCACATGTTGGAGGATCCATAACAATATAACTTCGATGCAAATATACCCAAACATAACTCATTACGTTGTCTTCCTTGTCCAACTTCAACTAATTTGCTCAAGTTTGAAAATAATTAATGGGTATTCACAATCATAAAATATGTCCAAGATAATATATTTGTATGTGAAATTTCTCTTCCATATACTAATCATTCATGAATTGCTTGTATGACCAATATTGTGATTGTCAAATTTCAATAGATTTTACTTTCTAAACCCAATGTGAAATATTTCTAAGCATGAGACAAGCATATGAAGCACATATAATTTCAACTTTATGATATTCAATTCATTCAACAATTTACTCATAGGATATAAGTGAAGCACAAGAGTGAATGACAAACTACTCCAAAAGATATAAGTGAAGAACAAAGAGTAGTTTAGTGAATGAGTAGCTATGTGAAGACTCTCTTCAAATAAAGATTTCAGATCTTGATAATTTTATTCAAACAGCAAACAAAATAAAAATAAAAGGACACTCCAAGAATAGCACATATCATGTGAACAAGTAAAAACTTAGGCTAACCGATAGGTGTTGATGAAGAAAGGTGGGATGCCCATCGAGGCATCCCCAAGCTTAGTTGCTTGAGACTTCTTGGAATGTTATCTTGGAGTGCCTTGGGCATCCCCAAGCTTGAGCTCTTCTGTCTCCTAAATTCCTCTCATATCATGGCTTTTCCTAAATCTTAAGAACTTCATCCACACAAAACTCAACAAGAACTCGTGAGATAAGTTAGTATAAATCAACTCAAAACCTTAACATTCTCTACTGTAGAAAATCACTAAAATTATAATTAAACACTGCGTACTAAATGCCTCTGCATATTTAATACTCCTATCCACAAATAGAAACATTAAACAAGCAAACATATGCAACTATAGCAGCAATCTGCCAAAAGAGAACAGTCTATAAAGGAGGAATAAAAATTCATACTTGCCTAACTCCAAAAATTCTGAAAAATTACCACGTGACAGAGAACTCATGCATTCTTACTGTGTAAAAAATTCAGATTTTTATCATGTTCTGACAATTCAAATAAATTCAGGACATAACAGAAAACTTTTTGTTTTCAAACAGCAACACATAAACTTGCAAACCGAGCATGGTAAAGGCTATAATTGACATTTTATTGAACTAAAAGATACAAAACATGATTATTGATAACAGCAAGCAAATCTCAACAAAATAAAATGACACTCCAAGCAAAACACATATTATGTGACGAATAAAAATATAGCTCCGAGTGAGGTTACCAATAGTGTTGAAGACGAAAGAGGGGATGCCTTCCGGGGCATCCCCAAGCTTAGACGCTTGAGTATTCCTTAAATATTATCTTGGGGTGCCTTGGGCATCCCCAAGCTTAGGGTCTTGCCACTCCTTATTCTCCTCATATCGATATCTCACCCAAAACTTGAAAACTTCAAACACACAAAACCTAACAGAAATTGTGAGATAGGTTAGTATGATAAAAATAAATCATCCACTTTGGTACTGTCAAGACAAGATTCATAATTGTTCTCACATAATACCTACTGTATTCTATCATTTCCACAATTTATATCTCACAATATAAGCTATGGAAACACTAAATCGAGCAAACTATGCATTGAAAATAGAATCTGTCAAAAACAGAACAGCATGTAGTGAGTGAATTAAAAAGCATATATATATACCTCAAAAAATTCTTAAAAATTATGAAAACGTAAATAATTTGTAACCAAATACTGTGTAAAAATTTCAGAATTTTCTCACGCTCCAGTACAGAATAGAAATTCCAGCACTGGACGCCAAAGTTTCTGTTTTTGCACAGAATCAAATCAACAAGTATCCACACTATCCCAAAGGCTTTACTTGGCACATTATTGAAACAAAACATATAAAACATGATTAATACAGTAACTTAATCATGTTAACACACAAAAATAGAAGGTATAAGTATTGGGTTGTCACCCAACAAGCGCTTTTCTTTAATGCCTTTTAGCTAGGCATGATGATTTCAATGATGCTCGCATAAAAGTAAAGAATTGAAACACAAAGAGAGCATCATGAATCATATGACAAGCACATTTAAGCCTAACCCACTTCCTATGCATAGGGATTTTGTGAGCAAACAATTTATGGGAGCAAGAATCAACTAGCATAGGAAGGCAAAACAAGCATGACTTCAAAACTTTCAACACATAGAGAAGAAACTTGATATTATTGAGATATGTAGAAGCATATATTCCTCTCTCAAAATAATTTCCAGTAGAATCATGAAGAAATTAAACAATATATCCATCACACAAAGCATTCTTTTCATGATCCACAAGAATAAAAAAGTTATTACTCTCCACATAAGCAATTTTCTTCTCATTCATAATAGTGGGAGCAAACTCAACAAAATAACTATCATGAGATACTTGATTGGCATAATCCAATTGAAAATTAAAATCATGATGACAAGTTTCATAGTTATAATTATTCTTTATAGCATACATGGCATCACAATAATCATCATAGATAGCAACTTTGTTGTCATAATCAATTGAAACCTCTTCCAAAATAGTGGAATCATCATTAAATAAAGTTGTGACCTCTCCAAATCCACTTTCATAATTATTGCCATAAGATTCAACACCCTCCAAAATAGTGGGATCATTAGTACCTAGAGTTGACACTCTTCAAAACCCACTTTCATCAATATAATCATCATAAATAGGAGGCATGCTTTCATCATAATAAATTTGCTCATCAAAACTTGGGGGACTAAAAATATCATCTTCATCAAACATAGCATCCCCAAGCTTGTAGCTTTGCATATCATTAGCATCATGGATATTCAAAGAATACATACTAGCAACATTGCAATCATGCTTATCATTAAAAGATTTTATGCCATACATTTTATTGAATTCTTCCTCTAACAATTGAGCACAATTATCGGAATCCATATTTTCAAGAAAGACATTATAAAGATGAAGTATTTGAGGCAACCTCAATTCCATTTTTTTGTAGTTTTCTTTAATAAAACCAAACTAGTGAATAAACAAGAAACTAAAAGATTCAATTGCAAGATCTAAAGATATACCTTCAAGCACTCACCTCCCCGGCAACGGCGCCAGAAAAGGGCTTGATTTCTACTATGCAACTTTTATTCTTGTAGACGTTGTTGGGCCTCCAAGTGCAGAGTTTTGTAGGACAGTAGCAAATTTCCCTCAAGTGGATGACCTAAGGTTTATCAATCCATGGGAGGCATAGGATGAAGATGGTCTCTCTCAAACAACCCTGCAATCAAATACAAGAAATCTCTTGTGTCCCCAACACACCCAATACAATGGTAAATTGTATAGGTGCACTAGTTCGGCGAAGAGATGGTGATACAAGTGTAGTATGGATAGTAGATATAGGTTTTTGTAATCTGAAAATAAAAAAAAGCAAGGTAGCAAGTAACAAAAGTGAGCACAAACGATATTGCAATGCTTGAAAACAAGGCCTAGGGTTCATACTTTCACTAGTGCAATCTCTCAACAATGCTAACATAATTGAATCATATAACAATCCCTCAATGTGTGATAAACAATCACTCCAAAGTTCCTATTAGCGGAGAACATAAGAAGAAATTGTTGTACGGCACAAAGCCACCTCAAAGTTATCCTTTTCGATCAATCTATTGAGCCATCCCTATAAGTGTCACAAACAGCCCTAAAGTTCGTACTAAAATAACACCATATGATACGCATCAACCAACTCTAATGTCACCTAGATACTCCAATGTCATCACAAGTATCCGTGAGTTGATTATTCAATATGCATCAAAACAAATTCAGATTCATAATATTCAATCCACACAAAGAACTTCAAAGAGTACCCCAAAGTTTCTATCGGAGAAAAGAAGATGAAAACGTGCAACCAGCCCCTATGCCTAGATCACCCCAAGGTCACGGGGATCCGCGAGTTGATCACCAAAACATACATCAAGTGAACCAATAGAATACCCCATTGTCACTACGGGTATCCACATGCAAGACATACATCAAGTGTTCTCAAATCTGAAATATTCAATCCGACAATAACGAAACCTCAAAGGGAAAAACTCAATTCATCACAAGAAGATAGAGATGGAAGAAACACCATATGATCCAACTATATTAACAAAGCTCGCGATACATTAAGATCGTGCCAAATCAAGAACATGAGAGAGAGATCAAACACATAGCTACTAGTACATACCCTCAGCTCCGAGGGTGAACTACTCCCTCCTCGTCATGACGACCGCCGGGATGATGAAGATGGCCTCCGGTGATGATTTCCCCCTCCGGCGGGGTGCCGGAACATGGCTCCAGATGGTATTTCTTCAGTACAGAGGCTTGCGGTGGCGGCGTCGAAGTTCTAGGTTTATTTCTGGGGGTTTCTCTATTTATAGGATTTTTCAGCGTTGGAATCACACGAAAAGGAGCTACGAGGGCCCCACAAGGCAACAGCACACGCCCCCCCCCAGGCCACACCGTGATACCTTGTGGGCTCCTCGTGAGCCTTCTGGTCCTTCCACAAAGCTTCGGGGATCTCTTTTGGTCCAAAAAAATCATCAAAAAGTTTCGTCCAATTCCGAGAACTTTTATTTCTGCACAAAAAACAACACCACGGTAGTTCTGCTGAAAACAACATCAGTCTGGGTTAGTTCTAATCAAATCATACCAAAACCATATAAAATTGTTATAAACATGGCATGAATACCTCATAAATTATAGATACGTTGAAGACGTATCAGCGACGCAGATGCTCACGTGTCATCGTCTTGTTCCACCGGGCCTCGCGGGCCAACACCTCTATCGCTTTTTGCTGAAGTGCGAGCTGCGCGTTCAGCTGGGACACGCGTATGGCCTCCAATGTCCTTGATGTTGGGTCGGTGCCGGCAATGGGCGTCGTGAGGTAGTTCGGGGCGTATCCTGTCACCGGTGGTAGTGCGGTCGTCGTATTTTGGAGGGATGCCACAACCATGGTGGGGCCTGCCGGTGAGCTCACTGGGAGGCCCATGCTGATCTGTGGCTGAGGCGTTAGCACGGGGTTGGTATGCGGCTGTGTTGTGGTGGCTATCGGCCCCGACGCCGGAGGTCCGAAAGCTGCGGCCTCCGCCGCGGCTGTCGTACGCAGAGCGTTCGTAGTTGGTTCCGTCATCATGACTTGGTGAAGGAAAATCGCTTGTGGGGCCTCAGATTGAGATGTCCCCTGGTCAGTGGAGTTGCTGGTCCCCAATCCGTGGAGGATCCCGATTCTTCCCAGAGGTCGGAGTACGTGACCTCGCGGAAAGGCGAGAGGCCGGCGTTCTCGTCCTCGTTGGTGAGGCAGATTGGTGCCGTGTCGCCTTCCTCGTCGTCCAAGGCTGAGGTGATGCTGATTGTGTCGTGGGTGCAAGCCTGACAGTAGTGTGTAGGGGTACGGATGAGAGGGCAGAGCCTAGCTACGGCACAGGTGTTACACTCGGATTTATGAGTTCAGGCCCCTCAGCGGTGGAGGTAACAGCCCTACGTCTCGGTGCTCTGGAGATTGATTGCTTGAGTGTATGAGTTACAAATAGATTGCGAACCCTTGGAATGGAGCTGGGGGGTGGCTTATATAGTGTCCGCCAGCCCTCCCATGAATGCCGCCATTACCAGGGGTTAAGAGGGGGTTTAAGGGCGCCAGGTAACGGGCGCATTGATTACAATTAATACGAGCAAGCGCAAGTCCTGACCGTTGCGCTCCTGGAGCCTCCTGGTCTTCTCTGGTTGAGTGACTGTCAGGTACTCCGAGTGAAATAGCTGGTCGAGTGGACTCCTGCTTCCCGAGTGATTCATTGAACTCCGAGTGAATGTCAGTCTGCAGAACTCTTGGTCACTGATCTGGCCCTGGGGCCCAGTATAAGGCGTGAGGAGTCCTAGGGTAGGGTCCGTAGGTCAGGCCTGTTACCCTATCCCTAGTACATGCCCTCGTCATTAGCCCCCGAATCGGTCGAGGTTAGGCGGGTCGAGTCAAGGCGAATCCCTAGGCGAGTTGAGTGCTACGGAGGCGCTCAAGAACTCCTACTAGTCTTTAGACGGCCTTGTCTTCGCGTGGCACCTTGACGGATTCCAGACCATGTGTCGTCCGGGTGAAATGAGTAGTCTCCATCCGAATGAAATGAGTAGCCTCCATCCGAGTGAAGTGAGTAGTCACATGCCGTGTGTCGGAGCGGATCCGAGCGTACGTGGCACGTCTTCGGAGTGAGAGCAATCGGGTTGCTGGACTCCGGATTTTGCGGGATTTGAAACCATATTTGAGCGCGCGCGAACGGTTGCAGCACAACGAGTGGGGCGTGATGCCTCGATTTTTGCCCCACTTTTCGCCACGTACCGCTGGATCTCCGACGGCGCGATTTGAGGGATCTGTGGGCCCACGATTCAGCAGCGTGGATTGGGGAGCGGGCGACGATATATAGAGCCACCGCGTCGGAGAGGAAGAGAGGACCAGATCCCCTTTTCTCCACTTCTCCCATTCCGCCCGACCTCTTCTCCAGAGACCCACTCCGCACGAACCCTCCTCAGTGCTGAAGAGCCCGGCGGCGATGGCGAAAGACAAGACGGCGAAGCTTGAGAGGGCAAAGAAGGCGGCGAAGGGCAGGAAGGCGCCGAGCTCCCGAGCTGCGCCTCCGCGCGGGTGGATCCAAGGCGACTGGCTTCCGCCGACCACCACGGTCGACGACATCCACGGGCTTGTCATGGACGGGCTGATCCGCGACGGGGCGTGGAGGCTGCCGGAGGAAGGGGAGATCGAGCCCGCGCCGCGCCCTGGAGAGCGAGTGCTCCTCACCACGCACGTGGAGCGAGGTTTCTCCATGCCACCCCACCCCTTTTTCCGTAGTTTCTTGAACTTCTTCGGCGCTCAGCTCCACCATTTGCCTCCTAATGCCATAGTGTACCTCGCCGCTTTCGTTTCTTTGTGTGAGAATTTCTTGTGTTGCCCGCCGCACTGGGGCTTATTCACGCACATCTTCACATGCCGTTCGCAGTCGGTCAAAAAGGCCAACCCCGAGGGCGAGAGAACCCATGTAACCCAGCTGTGCGGCGGCTTGGGTATTCAGATGCGGGGTAGGAGCGCTTTTCCTGCGATGACTTTTCCCGACTCAGTTAGGGGTTGGCAGTCGACATGGTTTTACTGCAACGACGTCCCTTGTGACGGCTCGTCGACTGGTCTCCCCCCTTATACATCCGAGAGAGTCAATGTGCCTCCATCTCTGACGGTGGACAAGGAGGAGAAGACCAACGTGGGAATCCTGGTCACCACGGTAGTCAGCCTGGTCCAAGGTGGGTTGACAGGTCTGGATCTGCTGGAGGTCTTCCTCAGTCGACGAATCCAGCCGCTGCAGGAGCGAGCTCACCCGATGTGGCAGTATACTGGCACTGAGGACAAGACTCGAGTGCACCCAGAGGAGCTCGACGAGAAGACCGTGAAGGAGTGGCTCAAGTGCATCACCGGCGTGCGCGACAATCCGCGGGGGTCGAGACGGATCCCGCCCTACGACGCCAATAACTTGTCGTTGGAGGTACAACACGTATCTCCGAGTGAATTTCTCTTCCTCAAATTATCTGAGTGAATTTAATAATCTAAGTGAACTGACTGGACTGCTATTTATGCTCTTCGTGTCTTGCAGGAGTTCCAGAAGATGGTTTCTCTCATGCCAAATGGCGAACACCTCGCAGGGGGCGTGGAGAGTGAACATGGCAGCACCGACGACAGTTATGCGGAAGATAGCTTGGATGAAAGCAACGAATCGGGAGGGAGTGACGAGGACGAGTCTTCCCTGTCTCCAGAGTTGGGTTCTGAGCGCCGCTCTAAACAGACCCACGATCCGAGTGTTGACTCGGGGAAGGCGGCGGCTCCGAGGACGAAGGCTCCAAAGCGCACTCGGACACCGACACCGGACCCGGCGGAGAAGAGCGCCAAGCAGCCAAGATTGCTTCTCCCAAGCCTCGAAAGGCTCTGTCGAGGATCAAGGTCACCGTGCCCGTCGCCTCAACGTAAGCGCCAAGCATTTCCTTTCTGTCTTTGTCGACTTTCGGGATTCTTCTGACCGAGTGAATCTTATGAATCAGTGCCGCGACCTCGACGACGTCTCCCATGCAGATTGATGGGGACCGCACCGAAGCCGAGTCAGCAGACGCGGCCACTTCTCGTAGAGGTAACAATGGCTTCACCTTTATTTTGACCTGTCGTTCGACTGAAATGTCTTCATCCGATCGAATTATGTACTGCGACTGATTGAGCCGAGTGAACGTAGTGCTTGCAGAGGCCATCCATGTCGGAGACGACGATGAAGTGCTGCCGCGGAAGGACACTGAGAAGGGGACCCCAATTCCGACTACTCCTCAGGCTACCACACGGAAGACGACGCCGAGCGAAGCGCCTCAAGTTCCTCCTGCACCTGCCGTGACTGTGCCTCCGGGGCAGGGTTCTTCTCAGGCTGGGGCTGGTTCTGCCGCGGCTCCGTCGACTGCCCTGGCTTCGGTTCCGACTCCTCCCGTCAATATCTTTAGTCTATACAAGGTGCTGGAGGACCAAACTGGGGCCAGCAAGGAGGCGATGATCCAGGCGGAACTGATGACCCAAAGGCTCAAGGAGGTTTGCACAGCTAGCAAGCTGGCATACGATGCCAGTGCTGCCCTCCAGGAGAACATTCGAGTAAGTACCCTTGTAAGTTGACATCCAAGTCATTTTTCTTCAGTTGGAAAATATCCGGTACACCCATTGGGTGTTTTTTTGTGTTTGGCCATCACTCGGATCGGGCGGACCGTTCCGAGTGGATACCGTTCCAGTGGGGGCACGCTGAGTGCACCCACTGGGTGTAGTCCCCGAGACTGCCGTCGATTGCGGGCAGTCGGCGGGAGTCTTAGAACTTAGACTTTGTTCTGTTGTTGCTTTTTTTTTTGTGTTTAGCCGTCGCTCGGATCGGGCGGACCGGTCTGAGTGGGTACCGTTCCAGTGGGGGCACGCTGAGTGCACCCACTGGGTGTAGTCCCCGAGACTGCCGTCGGCCGCGGGCGGTCGGCGGGAGTCTTAGAACCTTTTGTCTCTTTTTTTTGTGTTTGGCCATCACTCGGATCGGGCGGACCGTTCCGAGTGGATACCGTTCCAGTGGGGGCACGATGAGTGCACCCACTGGGTGTAGTCCCCGAGACTGCCGTCGACTGCGGGGAGTCGGCGGGAGTCTTAGGACTTAGAATCTGATATCGGTCAAGCTTGTTCCTCCTTAACAAAGGGTACTTCAGGATCTGGTATTGGTCAAGCTTGTTCCTTCCAGGGGCACTGGTATTTGAGCACTCGGAATATTTCTTAATGTTAACTGATCTGCTCGTTCTTGTATTCCAAAAAACTTGCGAGCTTGGGACTCAGTACATTGCACTGGAGAAGGAAACGGCCCAGCTCCGACTGTATTTGGAGGTGGAGAGGAGAAACACAGCACGAGCTCAGGCAGAGCTCAAGACCATGGGAGGTGAGCTTCAATTATCGAGCATTCTGCTTTCACCTTTTTACATTCTTTGAACCGAGTGACTTCACTCGAACAGATGTGCGTAGTGAAAACCATCGACTCCAAGTGCGGCTCAGAACCTCTATCTCTTTAGAAACTATGAAGCAGGCACTCGAGAACAAGGACAACGAGCTGGCAGGAGCGCAGCAAGTGGCGAAGGAAAAGACCAAGGCTGCCGAAGAGAAGCTGGCCTCACTCGGGAAGCTTGAAGCAGAGAACACATCGTTGAAGAAAGAGGTACTCGAGCTCAAGAAGCAGCAAACTGAGTGGGAGAGCAAGCTCAAGGCCCAGGCGGAAGCCTACGAGAAAGAGAAGAAGACTCTGAACGAGAAGATCACCCAGCTTATCGAGAAGAAGAATGCCCTGGAGAAGTATATAGAGGAGTTCACGGAGGAGATGTACACCAAGCTTGCAGGTAACTTATAGCGTCCGAGTGCATTTCAACTTATCTCCGAGTGAACTTCTTGCATGCTGATGTTCAACCCTCCTCTTTTCTTCTTCACAGAGTACTGCCGAGACTTCGAGCTGGAAACTGACAAAATCGAGAGGGATCTGGATCCTTCCAGGTCACTCGTCGGTGACAAGGCAGCTCTAGGCGTCTTGCGGGTCAAATCTCGCATTGAAGACGTCCAAGGGTACATCATCCGTCTGCGGGGTGCACTCGGGAGGATCGACAAGGAGCTATGGCCTGAAGACACCCTCGACACCGATCTGGAAGCGATGATGGCTCGCCTCAACGAGATCCCCAGTCGAGTGCAAGCGTGGAAGAAGTCGGCTGCTCCCTGCAGGGCTGACGCGGCGCTCTCTCTCGTCCGAGTGCACTGCAAGGACGCCAAGGAGGAGAAGCTGAAGTCTCTCCAAGTCGCCAACACGAAGAAACTCAAATTTGAGGACTTCATGGAGACGTTCATCGAAGCGGCCACTCGGATCGCAGACGACATCGATCTGGATTCCTTCGTTGAGCCGGCCAGCCCCACAGGAGTGTGAGAAAACTTTAAGTCCTAACCATTATCCTTGGTATGCCGAGTGGAACTGTAATCATTAAACTCTTTCGGGCTTCGTATTTGCTTTTGAACTTCAGGAGTTATATGAATGCTTTCCTTCGAGTCTTTCTTTGAAACGTGTTTCAACTTAGGCGAAAGCTCGTTCGCAGCTAAGCCTCCGAGTGAGGGGGAAGCTCTTCACTCAGAGCGACGTTTTGACTTGGGCGAAAGCTGGTTCGCAGCCAAGCCTCCGAGTGAGAGGGGCGCTCTTCACTCAGAGTAGCGTTTTGACTTGGGCGAAAGCTGGTTCGCAGCCAAGCCTCCGAGTGAGAGGGACGCTCTTCACTCGGAGTAGCGTTTTATCTTGGGCGAAAGCTGGTCCATAGCCGAGCCCCCGAGTGAGAGGGTCGCTCTTCACTCGGAGTAGGATTTTAACTTGGGCGAAAGCTGGTTCGCAGCCAAGCCCCTGAGTGAGAGGGGCGCTCTTCACTCGGAGTAGCATTTTAACTTGGGCGAAAGCTGGTTCGCAGCCAAGCCCCCGAGTGAGAGGGATGCTCTTCACTCGGAGTAGCGTTTTTAACTTGGGCGAAAGCTGGTTCGCAGCCAAGCCCCCGAGTGAGAGGGACGCTCTTCACTCGAAGTAGGATTTTAACTTGGGTGAAAGCTGGTTCGTAGCCAAGCCCCCGAGTGAGAGGGATGCTCTTCACTCGGAGTAGAGTTTTTAACTTGGGCGAAAGCTGGTTCGCAGCCAAGCCCCCGAGTGAGAGGGATGCTCTTCACTCGGAGTAGCGTTTTGACTTGGGCGAAAGCTGGTTCACAGCCAAGCCCCCGAGTGAGAGGGATGCTCTTCACTCGAAGTAGCGTTTTAACTTGGGCGAAAGTTGGTCTGCAGCCAAGCCCCCGAGTGAGAGGGTCGCTCTTCACTCGGAGTAGGATTTTAACTTGGGCGAAAGCTGGTTCGCAGCCAAGCCCCCAAGTGAGAGGGATGCTCTTCACTCGGAGTAGCGTTTTAACTTGGGTGAAAGCTGGTTCGCAGCCAAGCCCCCGAGTGTGAGGGATGCTCTTCACTCGTAGTAGCATTTTTAACTTGGGCGAAAGCTGATTCGCAGCCAAGCCCCCGAGTGAGAGGGTCGCTCTTCACTCGGAGTAGGATTTTAACTTGGGCGAAAGCTGGTTCGCAGCCAAGCCCCCGAGTGAGTGGGACGCTCTTCACTCGGAGTAGCGTTTTAACTTGGGCGAAAGCTGGTTCGTAGCCAAGCCCCCGAGTGAGAGGGATGCTCTTCACTCGGAGTAGCCTTTTAACTTGGGCGAAAGCTGGTTCGTAGCCAAGCCCCCGAGTGAGAGGGATGCTCTTCACTCGGAGTAACGTTTTGACTTGGGCGAAAGCTGGTTCGCAGCCAAGCCCCCAAGTGAGAGGGACGCTCTTCACTCGGAGTAGCGTTTTTAACTTGGGCGAAAGCTGGTTCGCAGCCAAGCCCCCGAGTGAGAGGGACGCTCTTCACTCGGAGTAGCATTTCTAACTTGGGCGAAAGCTGGTTCGCAGCCAAGTTGAACGGCGTACACCCACTGGGGGTTGTAAGCCAGAGAATGCGTACGAGTGAACTTCAATGTGGAACTGGAAAAGTCATGCTTTTATTCATCAAATATCACTCGAGTACTTTTATTACATCTCATCATCAAGTATAAAATCGTCGCAGCAAATCCGCATTCCAAGCACGGGACTCGTCTGCTTGCTTCTGAAGGTTGTACAGGTGGTACGCTCCGTTGTGCAGTTGAAATGACGAAAGGACCTTCCCACGCAGGAGCGAGCTTGTGAGGTCGCTGCTGATCCACTCGGAGCACAAGATCTCCTTCCTGAAAGGTCCGACTTCTAACGTGCCTACTGTGAAAACGTCGTAGATCTTGCTGATAAATGGTCGAACGGATAAGAGCCATCTCTCTCTCCTCTTCCAGGAGATCAACCGCGTCTTGCCGCGCCTGCTCTGCTTTAGCTTCGGAGTGTACTTCCACTCGGGGCGAATTGTGGAGCAAGTCACTCGGCAAGACGGCTTCAGCTCCATACACCATGAAGAAGGGAGTGCGATTGGTGGACCGATTGGGAGTCGTCCTCAAGCCCCAAAGAACTGATGGCAACTCGGTGACCCAGGCTCCAGCTGCGTGCTCTAAATCGCGCATGAGTCGCAGCTTTAACCCCTGAAGGATCAGTCCGTTTGCTCTCTCAGCCTGTCCATTCAATTGCGGGTGTGCCACACATGTGTAGTCGACTCGGGTGCCTTGAGCGGCACAGAACGTCCTGAACTCTTCCGAGTCGAAGTTTGAGCCGTTGTCAGTGATAATGCTGTGGGGTACGCCATATCTGAAGACTATCTCCTTCATAAACTTGATCGCCGTGCGGGAGTCTAGCTTCTTGATGGGTTTGGCTTCGATCCACTTAGTGAACTTATCGACTGCAACCAGCAAGTGGGTGAATCCACTCGCCCCTGTCCGGAGGGGTCCCACCATGTCGAGTCCCCAAACAGCGAACGGCTAGACGAGTGGAATCGTCTTCAGAGCAGACGCAGGCTTGTGTGATAAGTTCGCATAGAACTGGCATCCGGCATAGTGTTGGACTATCTCCTGCGCAGCTTCATTGGCGCATGGCCAGAAGAAGCCGGCTCGGTAAGCTTTAGCTACGATTGTCTGAGAGGACGCGTGGTGCCCGCAAGTTCCCGAGTGAATCTCCTCCAGGATCAATCGACCTTCTTCCGGAGAAATGTAGCGCTGAGTCACACCGGTGACGCTCTTCCTGTATAACTGATCGCCCATCACTGTAAAGGCTTTGTACCTGTGAACAATCTGGCGGGCCTCAGCTTCATCTTCTGGAAGTTCCTGCCTAAGCAGGTATGCAATGTAAGGCACTGTCCACTTGGGTGTGATTGCTAGGACCTCCATGACCAAATCAATGACTGCCGGGACCTCGACTTCAGTCGGATCAGAAGGACTAACTGCTTGCGGGGGCTCTTCCATGAAGGGATCATCTTTTACCATCGAAGAACGTAAATGCTCGAGGCACACATTGCTGGGTATGGGTTTCTGAGTGGACCCGATCTTTGCCAGATCGTCCGCCTCCTGATTCTTGGCTCGGGGAACGTGATGCAGCTCCAGACCTTCAAATTTCTTCTCCAACTTTCTCACTGCGTTGCAGTATCCTGTCATAGCGGGGCTTCTGATATCCCACTCCTTCATCACTTGGTTCACAACTAGGTCCGAGTCTCCGTAGACCATCAGGCGCCGGACGCCGAGTGAGATGGCCATACGAAGACCATAAAGGAGCGCCTCGTACTCGGCTTCATTGTTGGAGGAATCGAAGTGAATCTGCAGAACATATCTAAGACGATCCCTTCGGAGATACTAACACAACTCCAGCCCCTGAACCATTCAGCATCTTGGAACCGTCAAAGAACATGGTCCAGTGTTCCGGGTGACTCCGAGTCGGTTGCTGCTGTTCAGTCCACTCGGCTAGGAAATCGGCTAAAGCTTGGGACTTGATCGCCTTTTTCGCCTCGAACTTGATGTCCAGGGGCAAGAGCTCGATAGCCCACTTCGCCACTTGGCCAGTCGCATCCCGATTGTTCATGATCTCAGACAGCGGGGCGTCGCTGACGACTGACACGGTGTGCTCTTGGAAGTCATGGGCTACTTTCTTCGCAGTCAGGTAGATGCCGTAGACGAGCTTCTGGTAATGAGGATACCTCTGCTTGGACGGAGTCAGAAGTTCAGAAATGTAATAGACTTGGTGCTGGACTTTGTAAGCTTTTCCCTGTTCTTCTCGCTCGACTGTAAGGACAGTGCTCACAACTTGACCAGTGGCCGCGATGTACAGGAGCAACGGCTCATTGCTGTTTGGAGCGGCGAGCACCGGCTGGGTGGAAAGCAGGGCTTTGAGCTCAACAAACGCTGCTTTTGCTTCAGCGGTCCACTCGAACGAATCAGATTTCTTCATCAATCGGTACAGGGGCAGTGCCTTCTCACTGAGACGGGAGATGAATCGGCTCAGAGCTGCGAGGCAACCCGTGAGCTTCTGCACATCATGAAGACGTTCAGGACGTTTCATTCATACAATCGCCCCGATCTTCTTAGGATTGGCATCTATCCCTCATTCGGAAACGAGGAAATCGAGTAACTTGCCCCCAGGAACCCCGAAAGTGCACTTTGCCGGATTCAGCTTGATATCATACTTCCGTAGATTTGCGAAAGTTTCGGCTAGGTCAGCCAGTAGGTCGGAACCTTTTCTGGACTTAACCACTATGTCATCCATGTATGCCTCGATGTTCCGACTGATCTGTTTATGCAAACACTTCTGCACCATGCGCATGAAAGTGGCACCAGCATTTTAAGACCGAATGGCATGGTGATATAGCAGAAACACCCGAATGGGGTGATAGAAGCAGTTTTTATTTCATCTGGCCCATACAGTCAGATCTGGTGGTACCCGGAGTACGCATCCAGAAAAGACAGTCGCTCACAACCCGCGGTGGAATCTACGATTTGATCTATGCGGGGGAGCAGGAAATGATCCTTGGGGCAGACCCGATTGATGTGCTTGAAATCGATGCACATTCAGAGAGACTTATCCTTCTTAGGGACCATGACGATGTTGGCGAGCCACTCTGAGTGGTACACCTCACGGATGAACTCGGCTGCCAGGAGCCGAGCAACTTCTTCGCCAATGGCCTTCCTCTTCTGTGTGGCAGAGCGGCGAAGATGCTCCTTCACAGGTTTTGCCTTCGGGTCGACTCGCAAACGGTGCTCAGCCAGTTCCCTGGGTACACCCGGCATGTCAGATGGTTTCCATGCGAAGATGTCCCAGTTCTCACGGAGGAACTGGATGAGCGCTTCTTCCTATTTGCTGTCGAGTGTCATTGAGATGTTGGTGGGAGCAGCATTGGGATCTTCCGGGTGGATGTGTACAGGCTTCGTGTCACCAGCCGACGGAAATGCAGATTCTGCAGCTGGCTTCTTGGAGTGCAGCAGATCACTCGGATCGACGTTCTTCTTGTACTCCTCCAGTTCCACCATGGCCATCTGCTCATCAGCTATCTTGGACCCTTGCTGCAAACACTCTTCCGCGCGCTGTCGACTGCCAGTGACTGTGATCACACCTTTGGGGCCGGGCATCTTTAGCTTGAGATACACATAACATGGACGGGCCATGAAACATGCGTAAGCCGGCCGACCAAGGATGGCATGGTAGGCGCTGCGGAAGTCGACCACTTCGAAGGTCAGCCTTTCCTTCCGGAAGTTCTTGTCATCTCCAAAGACCACATCCAGGGCGATCTGCCTGAGTGACTTTGCTTTCTTGCAGGGGATCACTCCGTGGAACTGCATGCTGCTCTCGCTGAGTTAGGACATCGGAATGCCCATCGCTTGCAGAGTATCAGCGTACAGTAGGTTCAGTCCGCTTCCACCGTCCATGAGGACCTTGCGCAATCAGATGCCTCCCACGACTAGATCGACCACCAGCGCCTGCCACCCAGGGGTGGCAATGTGGGCTAGGTGGTCCGACTGATCAAAGGTGATCGGAGTCTTCGACCAGTTCAGAAACTTTGTCGTCGCCGGCATGGCCATGTTCACTTCTCGGTTGATAACTTTCAACCGGCTCCTGCTCTCTACATCTGCAAAGATCATCAGGGTTGCGTTGACACTGGGAAAAGGTTCATCTTTGTCTCCATCATCAGCGTCTTCTGGGCTCTTCTCACTCGACGGGCCCTCTCGAAACTGCTGAATCAACAGTCTGCACTGTCGAGTGGTATGCTTGGGCAATATCAGATTGCCCTCTTCATCCTTTCTGGTGTGGATGTGACACGGCAAATCGAGGACATCTTGGCCCGACTGATCTCTCTTTTTCTTCGGGATCCATTTTTCCTTAGCCTTCCCCTTGTTCTTGGCTTGGCCAGCCAGTGCGGCAGCCTCGGCCTGAACCGAACCATCAGCTTTGCGCTTCGGCTTCCGACTGGGATTACTGTTTCCGGGGTTGGGCTCACTAGTTTTCCCTTTGCCGTTACGGAGATGGTCCTCCTCTTCTCCGTTTGCGTACCTAGTGGCAATCTCCATCATTCGGCTCATGGTCAAAGATCCTGACCGACCGAATTTCAGGATGAGCTCCCGATATCTGACTCCTGCTTTGAAGGCACAGACTGCTTGATGCTCCGTAACATTCTCCACCACATGATGCAAGGTTGTCCACCGCTGAATGTACTCCCTCAAGGTTTCATTCGGCTTTTGCACACAATGTTGTAGCTCAGACAATCCAGCCGGGCGTTTGCACGTGCCCTCGAATGTTTTGATGAACACTCGGGCCAAATCTTCCCAGTAGTATATGCTGGCCGGAGCGAGCTGATTGAGCCAGGCCCGGGCGGACCCTTCAAGCATCAATGGCAAATGCTTCATAGCCACAGTCATTTCCTCCTCCAATCTGCACAGCCACTCGGTAATCCTCTAACCAAGTTTCTGGCTTGGACTCACCGGTGAACTTGCTTACTCTAGCTGCCAATCTGAAGTTTGGCGGAATCTCGGCGGCCCTGATGGCTCTGCTGAAACACTCGGGCCCTGAGATGAAGGCTCCACTTCCACTCGGACGATCTCTGTCCAAGTTCTCTCTCAGAGCTCTGCCTCTGTCGACCAGGTTCTGGGCGAGAATGGATCTCGCGTTGAACTGCGGGTCACGGTAGTCGACTGGCTCTTTCTGGCAATAACCGTCACCATGACGAGGAGGGCTGGCCCTCCGATCGTTGCCGTAAGGACGCCTGGCGTCGTACGGCCGGGGCGCGTACGAGCCATCCCGCGGAGGGGGCGACTGCATGCGGCGACGATCATCCTGACGCCATGGGGGCGTATTCCGACTGCGACCCTGCCCCGAGTATTGGTCTTGGTGGCGGTCTTGGTCGTTTTGCCGCGGAGGCGAGTGTCTATTTCTCCTTGGAGACACTGGGTTGTGGGCCGACTGAACGGTGTCAGCCCTAACGGATCTGCTGTGAATCCGGTTGCACGACTGGGATACTGCCGAATTTTGCTCCTCTGCCGCCTTGAGCAGGGCCCGGATCTGCCGAAGACCCTCCCCCGACTCAGATCGGGACGGCTCAATGGAATCTGCTATCCGAGTGGCCGCCGCCAAATTCTGGATAGGAGTGCGGAATACCTGGAAACTCTGCTGCTGGTCACTCGAGAACAACTGCCGCTGTCGCCGACTGGAACTGGGCGGATGCGGCCTGCGGGCGCGATCGTCGAGTGACTTCTGGAGCGCTTCCAGACGGTTGCGCTCAGCCAAGTTGGCCTGGTGCACAGGCTCCAAAGCCTGAGCCTCGGGGGTCATCCCAACGATGGGCGTCTGGAGGGCCTACTCGGTCCTGCGCTGCTGTTCCTCCCTCTGCTGCCGAGTGCGAGGTCAGGGGACGTACTTGTCGTCATGTCGGTCCCTGCCGCCGCCAAGATCAGCGCACGACGGGTCACCGTTCTCCACGCCGCCACGGCCATACCCAGGCGGACTGGGCGGGGAATCGGCCATCAGCACCTCCGCAGCGGGATCGCTGCTCTCGCACTCAGATAAGCTTTCTGAGTGCTCATGCACGGAGGCGTACAGATCGAAGACAGGTTCGTCGGGCTCGATTACCGCGATCTGCGGGGCTGCAGCCTGAAGGGCCACCGCGTGCCTGATCCATCGCTGAAGCCGCGAGCGTCCGGAGCGCTTGCGACGACGGCTGGTGGAGAGCTAAGAGGTCGACTGATAAGGAGTCGACGGTTGCCGAAGAAGGACGCCCAAGGTACTCGCACGAAAGTGCGCCGCGCCGCGGACGGGCATCGCCTCGACATCCAGCGGGGCTTCCTGGAGGCACGCCGAATCATCGGCGATGAAGCTGAGGACGCCGAAACGGATCTCGCCGCCCAGAGTCAGTCCACCGCCGGAAACCATGGTGATGGTGGAAAAAAATGCAACTACGTCGGAAGTCGCTAGACGCCTGCCGCAAGGTGGGCGCCAACTGTCGTGGGTGCAAGCCTAACAGTAGTGTGTAGGGGTACGGATGAGAGGGCGGAGCCTAGCTACGGCGCAGGTGTTACACTCGGATTTACGAGTTCAGGCCCCTCAGCGGTGGAGGTAACATCCCTACGTCTCGGTGCTCTGGAGCTTGATTGCTTGAGTGTATGAGTTACAAATAGATTGCGAACCCTTGGAATGGAACTGGGAGTGGCTTATATAGTGTCTGCCAGCCCTCCCATGAATGCCACCATTACCAGGGGTTAAGAGGGGGTTTAAGGGCGCCAGGTAACGGGCGCATTGATTACAATTAATACGAGCGAGCGCACGTCCTGACCGTTGCGCTCCTGGAGCCTCCTGGTCTTCTCTGGTCGAGTGACTGTCAAGTACTCCGAGTGAAATAGCTGGTCGAGTGGACTCCTGCTTCCCGAGTGATTCATTGAACTCCGAGTGAATGTCAGTCTCCAGAACTCTTTGTCACTGATCTGGCCCTGGGGCCCAATATAAGGCATGAGGAGTCCCAGGGTAGGGTCCGTAGGTCAGGCATGTTACCCTATCCCTGGTACATGCCCTCGTCAGATTGCGTTGGTGTTTTCACGGGCGTCCGGGTCGGCGATGAGGCAGTCCTCTGACGCCTGATTGAGGCGGCAGCTATCGTAGACCATCGCGACCAGCTAGATTGCTTGCACGGCCTCTATTTTATAGGTGGGACGGAGGTAATTTTGCGGGTCCTGTTGGGTCCGACGGTGTTACGCGTTCGCCTGATCCAGCATGACCGCCGTGGGGTCCCTTGGGAGGCCCCCAGGCGGTGAGGTTGGTCGGTGGGCTTGCTTGCCTCGTTGGCGACGAACGTCAGGGAACCAAAGGTTAGGCTTCCTCCCAGCGGTAGGTTGCCGGAAGCAGAAAAAGATCCGATCCATGATCGATCTCCAGCCGACGCTGCCCGTGCCTAGCGCCAACTGACGAAGCGAATTCCCATCAGATCCCTAGGTAGGGGTCCAAGCGCAGCTGGAAGTCATGGATCGGAGGTCACACGAGGGGTTTATCCAGGTTCGGGCCTCTGGAGAGTAACACCCTACGTCCTGTTAGTTGATGATTCATAGTGGTGGGATACCTCGTGCAAAGGATTACAATGGTGAATGAGTTTAGTATCGAGAGTTTTCTATCTGTGGATAGATGATCAATGGGTACCCTAGACCTCCCTTTATATAGGCAGGAGAGGTCTAGAGTTTACATGGCAGATGCGATCTGGGGCGCTGCTGCCCTCTAGTCTTGGGCATCATGAAGAGCGTCCTCGCCTCCTAGGGTTTGCTCCATGCTCTGGGCCTGATGGGCCCCTTGTAGTAGATGAGGCCGAGCTCCTGGGTGTTAGGAACCCCTGGTCTAGGACCCCGTCAGAAGTTGATCCCGATGCAGAAAAGTAGATGGTCATCATAATGAAGAAGAAGTAGCCCAGAAGCTGAAATAACTGAAGAACCAAGGGTGGAGAAGAACACCAGACCACCATATCCAACCAGGGGAGAAAGTAGTCAGACTTCGAGAAATCAAGAAAAAGGTAAAGAAAAGGGAAAAGAAAAAGAAAGAGGTAAAACTAAGAAAACCCTTCCTTACCCTAAAGCTGCAAGACCACCTTCAAATGATGCACTATTCATCCTTTTTACAAGCTATTGCTGATCTTAAAGTCTCTTTGCATGTTACTGATATACTGAAAATTCTTACCTTTGCTAAGTTCATGCATGAAATTGTTAACAACAAGAGGAGTTTGAATTTAAAAGAACAGGTGGCTATGATAACACAATACCCTTTTGAAGAGAGGATACCGGAAAAGCTAGGAGACCCAGGTATACCTA
Organism: Elymus sibiricus; assembly: GCA_039707655.1. Taxonomy (NCBI): domain Eukaryota; kingdom Viridiplantae; phylum Streptophyta; class Magnoliopsida; order Poales; family Poaceae; genus Elymus; species Elymus sibiricus. Next base: position 114,180,760 of record CM077670.1, read on the forward strand.
CCATATCTTGTTCAATTGGCAATCTTGATATAAATAATGCTCTTTGTGATGTTGGAGCAGGGGTTAGTGTAATGCCTCTAGCCCTCTATCGCAAGTTGAATTTGGGAGAAGCTGTGCCTATGGGTATAACCTTGCAGATGGCAGACAAATCTACAAAAAAAAGCCAATAGGTGTGGCAGAAGATGTGCTACTAAGACTAGATGGGCATATCATACCTACTGACTTTATTATTCTTGATATCCTGAAGATGAAAAATTATCTATTATTCATGGGAGGCCATTTTTTAGTACTGCAAGTGCAGCGTTGGATTGCATAGAAGGGAAAGTTACCTTCAGGATTTGTGATGAAGAAATAGTAAGGTACTTCCCAAAGAAGTCCGGAGGGAAGGAGAAGTATATTCCACCACCTAAGCGAGGATGTATGGTAGGTAAAGAGAATCTCAAACCACCTGAGACCTAAATCACTGTTGAGGTACGGGGTTGAGCTTACGAACCTAAAAACAGTGCTTAATGGGAAGCAACCCATTATTTAATTGAGTTTTAGAGTTTTGATTTGTTGATTTGCTCTCACGAAGAATTTGATGAAGAACGCTCAAAAAAGGTTGTTTTGACTTTGTATCGTAGGAGAAATATCGAAGAAAGAAGAAAAGAAGAAGATAGCCAAGAGAGACAAAAATAGAGAAAAAGACGGCACAACGTACGAGGGGGTGATCTTGCATAGAAAGATGGAGGAAAACGTCGAAGAAGACCAGAGTGATCGCGGCGTTTCATACGAGCAGCAGCGCTCGTATGGGCGATCGTATGGAACCCTGGTCGAAAGTGTCAAAGGATTCCAGGGTAGAAGACGGCGTTCCATGCGATCGTAGGCGCTCACGTGGACGGTCGTATGAAGCCGTGGCTAGAACGAGCAAAAGGAACAGAGCCAAAGACAACCTTTCATACGAGCACTCGCGCTCGTATGATGGCTCCTATGGAGCTCTGCCTCGAATGGTTTTCATGCCTAGAGAGTTTGACGGCCTTTCATACGACCAGCAGCGCTCATATAAGCGGTCGTCCCAGGTACGCAAACCCTAGATCGAGCTATTTGAATGCAAGACGGTGTTTCATACGAGCGGTACCGCTCGTATGGGTGATACGTCCAATTTGCATCATGATTACTTACTAATAATTATTATGTTTTGATCATTATTTCACTTTATGGTACAATTCTTATGCCTTTTCTCTCTTATTTTGCAAGATTCACATGAAGAGGGAGAATGCCGGCAGCTGGAATTCTGTACCTGAAAGGGTGAAACAGAAACTTTACGGAGAATTATTTTGGAATATATAAAAAATACTGGTGAAAGAATCAACAGAAGGGTGCCCACCAGGAAGCCACAAGCCTAGGGGGCGCGCCCTCCTGGCTTGTGGGGCCCCTGGCAGGCCTCTGGCACCCTCCTTCTACTATATGAAGCCATTTGCCCTAGAAAAAATCAGAAGAAGACTTTCGGGATGAAGCGCCGCCGTCTCGAGGCGGAACCTGGGTAGGAGCTATTTTGCTCTCCGGTGGAGCGATTCCGCCGGGGATACTTCCCTCCGGGAGGGGGAAATCGAAGCCATCGACATCACCAACGATCCTCTCATCGTGGGAGGACCAATCTTCATCAACATCTTCAACAGCACCATCTCATCTCAAACCCTAGTTCATCTCTTGTATTCAATCTTTGTCTCAAAACCTCAGATTGGTACCTGTGGGTTGCTAGTAGTGTTGGTTACATCCTGTAGTTGATGCTAGTTGGTTTATTTGGTGAAAGATTATATGTTCAGATCCTTAATGCTATTCAATACCCCTCTGATCTTGAACATGAATATGATTTGTGAGTAGTTACTTTTGTTCTTGATGACATGGGAGAAGTCTTGTCATAAGTAATCATGTGAATTTGGTATTCGTTCGATATTTTGATGCTATGTATGTTGTGCTTCCTTTAGTGGTGTCGTGTGAACGTCGACTACATGACACTTCACCATCTTTGGGCCTAAGGGAAGGCATTGTGTAGTAGTAATTAGATGACGGGTTGCTAGAGTGACAGAAGCTTAAACCCTAGTTTATACGGTATTCCGTAAGGGGCTGATTTGGATCCATATGTTTCATGCTATGGTTAGATTTATCTTAATTCTTCTTTCGTAGTTGCGGATGCTTGTGAGAGGGGGTAATCATAAGTGGGAGGTTTGTTCAAGTAAGAACAACACCCAAGCACCGGTCCACCCACATATCAAATTATGAAAGTAGCGAACGCGAATCAAACAAACATGATGAAAGTGACTAGATGAAATTCCCATGTGTCCTCGAGAACACTTTGCTTATTATACGAGTTCGTTCTGGCTTGTCCTTTGCTACAAAAAGGATCGGGCCATCTTTCTGCACTTTATTATACTTGTTACTTGTTACTTGTTACGAATTATCTTGCTATCAAAACTATCTATTGCCGCTACTTTCAGTACTTGCAGAGAATACCTTGCTGAAAATCGCTTGTCATTTCCTTCTGCTTCTCGTTGGGTTTGACACTCTTACTTATCAAAAGGACTATGATTGATCCCCTATACTTGTGGGTCATCAAGACTCTTTTCTGGCGCCATTGCCGGGGAGTGAAGCGCCTTTCGTAAGTGGAATTTGGTAAGGAAACATTTATAATACGTGCTGAAATTTACTATCACTTGTCCCTATGGAAAGTAATCCTTTGAGGGGCATGTTCGGGGTATCTTCACCTCGACCGAAAGCATTGAGAGTTGCTCCTCAACCTATTGAACCTACTGAAAATATTTATTATGAAATTCCTTCGGGTATGGTAGAGAAACTGCTAGCTAATCCTTATGCAGGAGATGGAACGGTACATCCTGATATGCACTTAATCTATGTGGATGAAATTTCTGGATTGTTTAAGCTTGCAGGTCTATCCGTAGATGGAGTTAAGAAGAAAGTATTCCCTTTATCTTTGGAGGTAAAGGCATTGACATGGTATAGCTATGTGACGATACTGAAACATGGGATTGGAACCGGTTGAAGCTGGAATTTCACCAAAAAATTTATCCTATGAATTTGGTTCATCGTGATCGGAATTATATATATAATTTTTGGCCTCGTGAAGGAGAAAGTATCGCTCAAGCTTGGGGGAGGCTTAAGTATATGTTGCACACATGCCCCAATCATGAGCTCTCAAGAGAAATAATTCTTCAAAACTTCTATGCTCGGCTTTCTCATAATGATCAATCCATGCTCGATACTTCTTCTGCTGGTTCCTTTATGAAGAGAACTATTGAATTCAGATGGGATCTTCTGGAAAGAATTAAACGTAACTCTGAAGATTGGGAAATCGACAAAGGTAATGAGTCAGGTATAAATCTTGAGTTTGATTGTGTTAAATCTTTTATGGAAATAGATGCTTTTCATAAGTTTGATACTAAATATGGACTTGACTCTGAGATAGTTGCTACCTTTTGTGAATCTTTTGCTACTCATGTTGATCTCCCTAAGGAGAAATGGTTTAAATATCATCCACCTATTAAATTGAATGAAGAACCTGTTAGTGTTAAAGAAGAAACAATTGTTTACCATGTTGATCCAGTTGTGCCTACTGCTTATATTGAGAAACCTCCTTTCCCTGTTAGGATTAAGGAACATGCTAAAGCTTCAACTGTGGTTAATAAGAGTAATATTAGAGCACTTAGACCTTCTGAACAAATTAAAGTTGAACCTAATATTGCAATGGTTAAAGATCTTTTGGTTGATAATATTGATGGACATGTCATATATTTCTGTGATGAAGCAACTAGAATTGCTAAGCCAGACACTAAAGATAAAAATAAACCTGTAATTGGCATGCCTGTTATTTCGGTTAAAATTGGAGATCATTGCTATCATAGTTTATGTGATATTGGTGCTAGTGTGAGTGCTATTCCGTTTACTCTCTATCAAGAAGTCATGAATGATATTGCACCTGTTGAGATTGAAGATATTGATGTTACTATTAAGCTTGCAAATAGAGATACTATTTCACCACTTGGTAATGTTAGAGATGTTGAAGTCTTGTGTGGTAAGATCAAATATCCTACTGATTTTCTTGTTCTTGGATCACCACAAGATGATTTTTGTCCCATTATATTTGGTAGACCTTTCTTGAATACAGTTAATGCCAAGATTGATTGCACTAAAGAAACTGTCACTGTAAATTTTGGTGAGGTGTCTCATGAGTTTAATTTCTCTATGTTTTGTAGACAACCTCATGATAAAGAATTACCTAATAAGGATGAAATTATTGGTCTTGCTTCTATTGATGTGCCTCCTACTGACCCTTTAGAACAATATTTGCTACACCATGAGAATGATATACATATGAATGAAAGAAATGAAATAGATGAGTTGTTCTTTAAACAAGAACCTATCCTTAAACATAATTTGCCTATTGAAACCTTGGGAGATCCACCTCCACCCAAGGGTGATCCTGTGTTTGAATTAAAGCAATTACTTGATACTCATAAATATGCTTATCTTGATGAAAAGAAGATATATCCTGTTATTATTAGTGCTAACCTTTCAGAGCATGAAGAAAAGAGATTACTTAAAACTCTGAAGAAGCACCGTGCTGCTATTGGATATACTCTTGATGATCATAAGGGCATTAGTCCCACTTTATGTCAGCATAAAATTCATATGGAGCCAGATGCTAAACCCGTTGATGATCATCAAAAAAGGCTGAATCCTCGAATGAAGATGTGGTAAGAACTGAAATATTAAAGCTTCTGGAGGCAGGTATAATTTATCCCATAGCTGACAGTAGATGGGTAAGTCCTGTTCATTGTGTTCCTAAGAAAGGAGGTATTACCGTTGTTCCTAATGATAAAAATGAACTTATCCCACAAAGAATTGTAACTGGTTATAGGATGGTAATTGATTTTAGGAAATTAAATAAAGCTACTAGGAAATATCATTACCCCTTACCTTTTATTGATCAAATGTTAGAAAGATTATCTAAACATACACACTTTTGCTTTCTAGATGGTTATTCTGGTTTCTCTCAAATACATGTGTCACCGGAAGACCAAGAGAAAACCACCTTTACTGGTCCTTTTGGAACTTATGCTTATCGCCGTATGCCTTTTGGTTTATGTAATGCACCTGCTACCTTTCAAAGTTGTATGACTGCTATATTCTCTGACTTTTGTGAAAAGATTGTTGAGGTTTTCATGGATGATTTCTCCGTTTACGGAACTTCTTTTGATGATTGCTTGAGCAACCTTGATCGAGTTTTGCAGAGATGTGAAGAAACTAATCTTGTCTTGAATTGGGAGAAGTGCCACTTTATGGTGAATGAAGGTATAGTCCTTGGGCATAAAATTTCTGAAAGAGGTATTGAAGTTGATAAAGCTAAAGTTGATGCTATTGAGAAAATGCCATGTCCTAAAGATATCAAAGGTATAAGAAGTTTCCTCGGTCATGCTGGTTTTTATAGAAGGTTTATAAAAGACTTCTCTAAAATTTCTAGGCCTCTTACTAATCTCTTGCAAAAAGATGTTCCATTTGTTTTTTATGATGATTGCGTAGAAGCCTTTGAAGTACTTAAGAAAGCCTTAATTTCTGCACCTATTGTTCAACCACCTGATTGGAACCTATCCTTTGAAATTATGTGTGATGCTAGTGATTATGTTGTTGGTGCTGTTCTAGGACAAAGATTTGATAAGAAATTAAATGTTATCCATTATGCTAGTAAAACTCAAGACAGTGCTCAAAGAAATTATGCTACTACTGAGAAAGAATTTTTAGCAGTTGTGTTTGCATGTGATAAATTCAGATCTTACATTGTTGATTCCAAGGTTACTATTCGCACTGATCATGCTACTATTAAATATCTTCTGGAAAAGAAAGATCCTAAACCTAGACTTATTAGGTGGGTTCTTCTGCTACAAGAATTTCATTTGCATATTGTTGATAGAAAGGGAGCTGAGAATCCCGTAGCTGATAACTTGTCTAGAATGGAAAATGTTCTTGATGACCCACTTCCAATTAATGATGATTTTCCTAATGAACAATTAGCTATGATAAATGCTTCTCGTAATACTCCTTGGTATGCAGACTATGCTAATTACATTGTTGCTAAATATATACCACCTAGTTTTACATACCAACAAAAGAAAAAGTTTTTCTTTGATTTAAGACACCACTTTTGGGATGACCCACACTTATATAAAGAAGGAGTAGATGGTATTATTAGACGTTGTGTACCTGAGCATGAACAGGAACAAATCCTACGTAAGTGTCTCTCAGAGGCATATGGAGGACACCACGCGGGAGACAGAACTGCACACGAGGTATTATAATCTGGTTTTTATTGGCCTACTCTTTTCAAGGATGCACGTAAGTTTGTCCTTTCTTGCGATGAATGTCAAAGAATTGGTAATGTTGGTAGATGTCAGGATATGCCTATGAATTATTCACTTGTTATTGAACCATTTGATGTTTTGGGTTTTACTTATATGGGACCTTTTCCTAAATCCAATGGGTATACTCATATTTTGGTTGTTGTTGATTATGTTACTAAGTGGGTAGAAGCTATTCCAACTAGTAGTGCTGATCATAACAACTTCCATTAAAATGCTTAAAGAAGTTATATTCCCTAGGTTTGGAGTCCCTAGATATTTAATGGTTGATGGTGGTTCACATTTTATTCATGGTGCTTTCCGTAAATTGCTTGCTAAATATGATCTTAATCATAGAATTGCATCTCCTTATCATCCTCAGTCTAGTGGTCAAGTTGAATTAACTAATACAGAAATAAAAGTGATTTTGCAAAAGACCATTAATAGATCCAGAAAGAATTGGTCCAAGAAACTTGATGATGCACTATGGGCTTACAGAACTGCTTATAAAAATCCTATGGGTATGTCTCCATATAAAATGGTTTATGGAAAAGCATGTCACTTACCTCTTGAGTTAGAACATAAAGCATATTGGGTAATTAAAGAACTTAACTATGATTTTCAGATCGCCGGTGAAAAGTGGTTATTTGATATTAGTTCTTTAGATGAATGGGGAACCCAAGCTTATGAAAATGCCAAGTTGTTTAAAGAAAAAGTTAAAAGATGGCATGATAAGAGAATTCAAAAATGGGAGTTCAAACTAGGTGACCATGTTCTATTATACAATTCTCGTTTAAGATTTTTTGCAGGAAAACTTCTCTCTAAATGGGAAGGACCGTACATCATCGAAGAAGTTTATCGCTCCAAAGCCATCAAAATAAACAACTCCGAAGGCAATAATCCGAGAGTGGTTAATGGGCAAAGAATTAAACATTATATCTCAGGTACGCCCATTAATGTTGAAACTAATATTATTCAAACAATTACACCGGAAGAGCACATAGAGGAAACCTTCCGGAATGCTCCAGAATCCTGAAAAGGAGTAGGTATGTGGTACGGTAAGTAAACCGACTCCAAAACTTCCACAAAAGTACTTTCTGTCCGTTTTGGAATATATAAATAATTAGGAAAATAATAAACAGTCCAAAAAGTGCACGAAGAGGTGACAAGCCTGGGGGGCGCGCCCTACCCCCAGGGCGCGCCTACCAGGCTTGTGGCGCCCTCGTGGACTTTCCCGACTCCGTTTTTCTTCCATATTACTTGTTTTGCACGGGAAAAATTCATTATATATACTCACGAGTGTTTTGACCACCGTATCGCAAGTTTCTCCTTTGTTCTTGTTTCGTGCTATTTTCTGTCAGATTCTCGAGGTCAACCGCCATGTCATCTCAGGATTCGGACAGGGAAAGCTATGTTTCTCATCTTGTTGCAAACCCTAGAGTCTATGGGGACAATGATCCCTATGGTTGGACAACCAATGAAGAGGAAGATGCTGATTTGAGGGAAAAGCAAGGACATTCCAGTGAGGAGGACGAGGATCCCCCACTGCCTCAACCAGGAGATATGCACATTGAATTCAAGAGGTCCAGCTTACCTAACACGGTGAAGGTTCCTACGGTTCAATTTACTCCTTTTCGTCATGTGCAGGAAGATTCGGATAAACTACGTCGCAAAATTTGGGATCTCGAAAGAGAGAATGACAAATTAAAAGAAGAGATTCATGTGCTCAAGTGGAAGGACAAGCCCACCACTTCATCACCACCATCACCCAAGAAGGAGATTTGAGTACATGGGTATGGGTACCACCCTTGGCTTGTGCCAAGCTTGGGGGAGGTGCCCCGGTATCGTATCACCATCACTTTTTCATCATCATTATTTATCTTAGTTCTATCCTTAGTTATTTCGTGATTTAGAAGAATAAAATTTTAGTATGATTTAGTTTCGACTGCTTGCCTTGTGATCTATCTATCTATCTATCTATCTATGTAATCCTGTGAGAAAGTTATATAATAAAGAGTAGTTTGAGTTGAGTGGTTTGCTTTTGATGATCCAATCTTAGAAATAAATAAAGAATAAAAGGTAAGATCATATGCTAATCCCATGGGGAGTGATGACTTCACATAAAAGAAGTATAATTGATAAAACTTGTTGGAAGTTGACAAACATAGCATTGGTCATTGTTGCAATTCATGAAAAAGTAATAAAGGAAAAGAGGTCTCACATATAAATACACTATCTTGGACATCTTTTATGATTGTGAGCCCCCATCAAATATTCTATGTCAATAAGTCGACGTTGGACAAGGAAGACAACGTAATTGGTTATGTTTGCTTATATTCACATAGAAGTTATATTGTTTTGGATCCTCTAACATGTGGTGCTTACCCCCTATCTTTTGCTAGCCAAAACTCCGCACTAAGTAGAGATACTACTTGTGCATCCAAAAACCCTTAAACCCAGTTTCATGCCATGAGAGTCCACTATATCTACCTATGGATTGAATAAGATCCTTCAAGTAAGTTGTCATCGGTGCAAAGCAATAAAAATTGCTCCTGAACATGTATGAACTTTTATTGTAAGGGAAAATAAGCTTTGTACGATCTTGTGATGGTGGAGCAATAAAAGCGACCGACTGCATAATAAAGGTCGCTATCACAAGGGGCAATATAAAGTGACGTTCCTTTACATTAAGAGCTTGCACATCCAAAAACAAAAGCGCATGACAACCTCTGCTTCCCTCTGCGAAGGGCCTATCTTTTACTTTATGCATTTACTTTCATGCAAGAGTCAATAGTATTCTCGTCTATTTCGTTTTTATTTTCTCTTTTGGCAAGCATCATGTGGTGGGGATTGATCCATGCATATATATCCAGTTGGATGTAGGTGATCATGAGTTATTATTGTTGACATTACCCTTGAAGTAAATACGTTGGGAGGCGAAATTATAACCCCCTATCTTTCTATGTGTTCGACTGAAACTTTTGCTCCATAAGTATGTCGTGAGTGTCAGCAATCATAGAAGACTAAATGATAGTTGAGTATGTGAACTTGCTAAACAAAGCTCTTACATAGACTCTTTCTGATAATATGATGAATTGCAATTGCTTCAGTGACTGAGATAATAGTTTGTTAGTTTTCAATTTGGTTTATGGTTCATACTTTAACTTGTGGATGAATTGTCACTTTTTCATGAGAAGTTTTATGATGACATATTGCTGTTATAATAAGGATCATGATGCTCCATGTCCGTATTTTATTTTTACCGACGCTTCTCCTTTTTTCTAGGGTAATAAATTCTAAGTTCTAAAATTCTGTCATGATTATCGATTTCGGCTTTCGCTTGAGGACAAGCGAGGTCTAAGCTTGGGGGAGTTGATACGTCCAATTTGCATCATGATTTCTTACTAATAATTATTATGTTTTTGATCATTATTTCACTTTATGGTACAATTCTTATGCCTTTTCTCTCTTATTTTGCAAGATTCACATGAAGAGGGAGAATGCCGGCAGCTGGAATTCTGGATCTGAAAGGGGTGAAACAAAGACAGCTATTCTGCACTGCTCCAAAAGACCTGAAAATTTACGGAGAATTATTTTGGAATATATAAAAAATACTGGCGAAAGAATCAACAGAAGGGGGCCCACCAGGAAGCCACAAGCCTGGGGGCGCGCCCTACCCCCATGGGCGCGCCCCCTGGCAGGCCTCTGGCCCCCTTCTTCTTCTATATGAAGCCATTTGCCCTAGAAAAAATCAGAAGAAGACTTTCGGGATGAAGCGCCGCCGTCTCGAGGCAGAACCAGGGTAGGAGCTATTTTGCTCTCCGACGGAGCGATTCCGTCGGGGATACTTCCCTCCGGGAGGGGGAAATCGAAGCCATCGACATCACCAACGATCCTCTCATCATGGGAGGACCAATCTTCATCAACATCTTCACCAGCACCATCTCATCTCAAACCCTAGTTCATCTCTTGTATTCAATCTTTGTCTCAAAACTTCAGATTGGTACCTATGGGTTGCTAGTAGTGTTGATTACATCCTGTAGTTGATGCTAGTTGGTTTATTTGGTGGAAGATTACATGTTCAGATCCTTAATGATATTCAATACCCCTCTGATCTTGAACATGAATATGATTTGTGAGTAGTTACTTTTTTCTTGAGGACATGGGTGAAGTCTTGTCATAAGTAATCATGTGAATTTGGTATTCGTTCGATATTTTGATGTTATGTATGTTGTACTTCCTTTAGTGGTGTCGTGTGAACGTCGACCACATGACACTTCACCATCTTTGGGCCTAAGGGAAGGCATTGTGGAGTAGTAATTAGATGATGGGTTGCTAGAGTGACAGAAGCTTAAACCCTAGTTTATTGTGCTATTCCATAAGGGGCTGATTCGGATCCATATGTTTCATTCTATGGTTAGATTTATCTTAATTCTTCTTTCATAGTTGCGGATGCTTGCGAGAGGGGGTAATCATAAGTGGGAGGCTTGTTCAAGTAAGAACCGCACCCAAGCACCGGTCCACCCACATATCAAATTATCAAAATAGCGAACCCGAATCAAACAAACATGATGAAAGTGACTAGATGAAATTCCCATGTGTCCTCGAGAACGCTTTGCTTATTATACGAGTTCGTTCCGGCTTGTCCTTTGCTACAAAAAGGATTGGGCCACCTTGTTGCACTTTATTATACTTGTTACTTGTTACGAATTATCTTACTATCAAAACTATCTGTTACCGCTACTTTCAGTACTTGCAGAGAATACCTTGCTAAAAATCACTTGTCATTTCCTTCTGCTCCTCATTGGGTTCGACACTCTTACTTATCGAAAGGACTACGATTGATCCCCTATACTTGTGGGTCATAAATGGGTGGTCGTATGGCGTGCATATTCATATATTGACGCCGCCGGCGCAAAGGGATCTTCTTCTTCTTCCCCCTTGCGCCCCAACTCTCATCTCTCTCTCTCTCTCAAACCCTAACAACCCCCCCCCCCCAAAAAAATCCTTTGTTTCTTCGCAGATTTTGTTCATTTGATCCGTGCATCTTCATCCTCGGTGACTTTCACCTCCAATCCATGGTTCATTTTCAAGTTTCCGCGGAGATTTCATCTTTGTTCTTGCTCTAGATGAGATGCAAATATTTTCGTTTTTCTGTTCGATTTGAACGTTAGGATTCAAAGTAATTGGTTAGGATCTTAGGTAGCATTAGAACTCGATCCCCACATAAAACTTACATTTTTCTATTTTTATTTGTGTTGTGTGTAGGAAATGATGAAATCGGCCATTGCCACAGGGAAGAAGGTGATTGACGGGGTCCTGGACTAGGGGGTACCAACCTAGTCGGCCCATATTCCTCGGACTGGGCCAGTGGGCCCTCATTCTTATCAAGATGGACTCCGGAAGATGCACGCGAGAAGAAAGAGATAGATTACATCTGTCGAAGACTTGATGTATACTCCAAAACTTCTCATGCCGCCTCCACGCCTAGATACCGACCTTGTAACCCTAGATACCCTACCCGGCGTGTATATAAGCCAAAGGGTTTAGCCCTTAGAGGGGAGTTCAACACAATCTCATTCACCTAGCCTTAGGACTAGATCATATCTCACGATCTCGAGGTAGATCAACTCTGTACTTGATACATCTCCATCAATATAAACAAGAGCATGACGTAGGGTTTTACCTCCATCAAGAGGGCCCGAACCTGGGTAAACATCGTCTCCCTGTTCCTGTTACCATCTGTCTGAGATCCACGGCTCGGGACCCCCTACCCCGAGGTCTGCCGGTTTTTACACCGACACTGGTGCTTTCATTGAGAGTTCCGCTGTGTGATCGTAAAAGGATTTATGGTTCATCTTCAGATCAACTGTGGCAATGGCTGTGAGGACGCCTATGTCCCCGGCCAGCTTTTTGTATTCGGTAGCATGATCTTCTGCGCCGACTCGACAGGCCACCTGGCCACCGTTGAGAACTATGCTCCTGATCAGATCGTTACCTTCGGAGGACTGGAGTACACCGCTGATGACCCACAAGTATAGGGGATCAATCATAGTCCTTTCGATAAGTAAGAGTGTCGAACCCAACGAGGAGCAGAAGGAAATGACAAGCGGTATTCAGCAAGGTATTCTCTGCAGGTACTGAAAGTAGCGGTAACAGATAGTTTTGATAGCAAGATAATTCGTAACAAGTAACAAGTAGTAACGGTAGCAAATAATGCAGCAAGGTGGCCCAATCCTTTTTGTAGCAAAGGACAAGCCGGAACAAACTCGTATAATAAGCAAAGCGTTCTCGGGGACACATGGGAATTTCATCTAGTCACTTTCATCATGTTTGTTTGATTTGCGTTCGCTACTTTGATAATTTGATATGTGGGTGGACCGGTGCTTGGGTGCTGTTCTTACTTGAACAAGCCTCCCACTTATGATTACCCCCTCTCGCAAGCATCCGCAACTACGAAAGAAGAATTAAGATAACTCTAACCATAGCATGAAACATATTGATCCAAATCAGCCCCTTACGGAATAGCGCATAAACTAGGGTTTAAGCTTCTGTCACTCTAGCAACCCATCATCTAATTACTACTCCACAATGCCTTCCCTTAGGCCCAAAGATGGTGAAGTGTCATGTAGTCGACGTTCACCCGACACCACTAAAGGAAGCAACAACATACATATCATCAAAATATCGAACGAATACCAAATTCACATGATTACTTATGACAACACTTCTCCCATGTCCTCAAGAACAAAAGTAACTACTCATAAATCATATTCATGTTCAAGATCAGAGGGGTATTGAATAGCATTATGGATCGAAACATATAATCTTTCACCAAATAAACCAACTAGCATCAACTACAAGATGTAATCAACACTACTAGCAACCCACAGGTACCAATCTAAGGTTTTGAGACAAAGATTGAATACAAGAGATGAACTAGGGTTTGAGATGAGATGGTGCTGGTGAAGATGTTGATGAAGATTGGTCCTCCCACGATGAGGGGATCGTTGGTGATGTCGATGACTTCGATTTCCCCCTCCCGGAGCGAAGTATCCCCGGCGGAATCGCTCCGCCGGAGAGCAAAATAGCTCCTGCCCAGGTTCCGCCTCGAGACGGCGGCGCTTCGTCCCAAAAGTCTTCTCCTTATTTTTTCTAGGGCAAATGACCTTATATAGCAGAAGGAGGGGGCCAGACACCAGCTGTGGGCCCCACAAGGCAAGAGGGCGTGCCCAGGGGGGTCGCGCCCTGTTGCCTTGTGGGCAACTGGTGGGTCCCCTCTGGTATTTCTTTTCTCCAGTATTTTTTATATATTCAATAAAAAATCTCTGTGAAATTTCAGGTCAATTGGAGCTCTGTAGAATAGGTATCTCTGATGTGGCTATTTCAGGTCCCGAATTCCAGCTGCCGGCATTCTCCCTCTTCATGTAAATCTTGCAAAATAAGAGAGAAAAGGCATAAGAGTTGTACCATAAAGTGAAATAATGATTAAAAATATAATAATTAATAGTAGGAAATCATGATGTAAATTGGACGTATCAATTCCCCCAAGCTTAGACCTCGCTTGCCCTCAAGTGAAAAGTCAAAATCAAAAATCATGACCACATGTTTAGAGAGAGAGACGTCGATAAAAAAAATATGGACATGGAGCATCATGATCCTTATTATAACAGCAATATATCATCATAAAACTTTTCATGAAAAAGTGATAATTCATCCACAAGTTAAAGTATGAACCATAAACCAAATTGGAAACTAACAAACTATGATCTCAGTCACTGAAGCAATTGCAATTCATCATATTATCAGAAATTGTCTATGTAAGAGCTTTGTTTAGCAAGTTCACATACTCAACTATCATTTAGTCTTCTATGATTGCTGACACTCACGTCATACTTATGGGGCTAAAGTTTCAGTCGAACACATAGAAAGATAGGGGCTTATAGTTTCGCCTCCCAACGTATTTACCTCAAGGGTAATGTCAACAATAATAACTCATGATCACCTATATTCAACTGGATATATATGCATGGATCAATCCCCACCACATGATGTTTGCCAAAAGAGAAAATAAAAATGGAATAGGGGAGAACACTATTGACTCTTGCATGAAAGTAAATACATAAAGTAAAAGATAGGCCCTTCGCAGAGGGAAGCAGAGGTTGTCATGCGCTTTTGTTTTTGGATGTGCAAGCTCTTAATGTAAAGGAATGTCACTTTATATTGCCCCTTGTGATAGCGACCTTTATTATGCAGTCTGTCACTTTTATTGCTCCACCATCACAAGATCGTACAAAGCTTATTTTCCCTTACAATAAAAGTTCATACATATTTAGGAGCAATTTTTATTGCTTTTGCACCGATGACAACTTACTTGAAGGATCTTATTCAATCCATAGGTAGATATAGTGGACTCTCATGACATGAAACTGGGTTTAAGGGTTTTGGATGCACAAGTAGTATCTCTACTTGATGCGGATTTTTGGCTAGCAAAGATAGGGGGCAAACACCACATGTTAGAGGATCCAAAACAATATAACTTCTATGTGAATATAAGCAAACATAACCAATTACGTTGTCTTCCTTGTCCAACGTCAACTAATTGACATAGAATATTTGATGGGGGCTCACAGTCATAAAAGATGTCCAAGATAGTGTATTTATATGTGAGACCTCTCTTTCTTTATTACTTTTTCATGAATTGCTACAATGACCAATGCTATGTTTGTCAACTTCCAACAAGTTTTATCAATTCTACTTCTTTTATGTGAAGTCATCACTCCCCATGGGATTAGCATATGATCTTATTTTTATTCTTTCTTTATTTCTAAGATTGGGTCATCAAAAGCAAAACACTCAACTCAAACTACTCTTTATTATATAACTTTCACACACGATTACATAGATAGATAGATCACAAAGCAAACACTCAAAGCTAAATCATACTAAGACTTTATTCTTCTAAATCACGAAATAACTAAGGATCGAACTAAGATAGATAATGATGATGAAAAAGTGATGGTGATATGATACCGGGGCACCTCCCCCAAGCTTGGTACAAGCCAAGGGGAGTGCCCATACCCATGTACTCAAGTCTCCTTCTTCGGTGATGGTGGTGATGGTGAAGTAGTGGGCTTGTCCTTCAGCCTTAGCAAGCACTCCAGATTACGATTGATCCTTCGAAGGGCATGATTCTGCTCTTCTAGCACAATAACCTCATGAGTGAGCAAAGTATTTTGGGCACAAATTGCTTCAACGGCCTTTAATGCATTAATTTCAGACAAAGAGAGGTTGTGATGAAGAGTTTGTAATATGTCTCCCTTTTCTGTGGGTTCCTTCTGGTGCATGGCTTGATCTTCTTCTCCTTGAATCCAGTCCTCCATGACCTTTCCGGGTTCCTCCTCCATAGCTATGTCCTCCTCTCCAGACGACCACTCATAATATACTTCGCTGAAAGGACGTTTGCCGGGTGAAGGTTGAACAATCCGGTGCTTGGTGCGGAGTCTTCGAGGAGCCATGGTGATCTAGATCTGTCCGAAAAATAGCCCGAAACAAGAACAGAGGAGAAATTTTCGATACGGTGGTCAAAACATACGAGAGTATATATAAAGAATTTTTATCTTGCAAAACAAGCATACGGGAAGAAAACAGAGTCAGGAAGGCACATGTGGGCCCCACAAGGCATCAGGGCGCGCCCAGGGGGGGCGTGCCCTATTGCCTTGTGGGCAACATGTGGGTCCCCTCGGTTGTTTCTTATTTTTGTAATTTTTCTAATATTCCAAAACTGACAGAAATGATTTTTATGGAATTTTTGAAGTCGGTTTACTTACCGTATCACAAACCTACCCCTTTTCAGGGTTCTGGAGCGTTCCGGAACGATTCTTTTATGTGTTCCTTCGGTGTAATTGTTTCAATAATATTAGTTTCAACATTAATGGGAGTACTTGAATTATAATGCTTGATTCTTTGTCCATTCACCACTCTCGAATTATTGCCTTCGGAGTTATTTATTTTGATGGCTCCGGAGCGATAAACTTCTTCGATGATATATGGCCCCTCCCATTTAGAGAGAAGTTTTCCTGCAAAAAATCTTAAACAAGAATTGTATAATAGAACATGATCACCTACTTTGAATTCCCGTTTTTGAATTCTTTTATCATGCCATCTTTTAACTTTTTCTTTAAACAACTTAGCATTTTCATAGGCTTGGGTTCTCCATTCATCCAGAGAGCTAATATCAAATAACCTCTTCTCACCGGCAAGTTTAAAATCATAGTTAAGTTCTTTAATTGCCCAATAAGCTTTATGTTCTAGTTCAAGAGGTAAATGACATGCTTTTCCATAAACCATTTTATACGAAGACATACCCATAGGATTTTTATATGCAGTTCTGTAAGCCCATAATGCATCATCAAGTTTCTTAGACCAATTCTTTCTGGATCTATTAACGGTCATTTGCAAAATCAATTTTATTTCTCTATTAGTTAATTCAACTTGGCCACTAGACTGAGGATGATAAGGAGATGCAATTTTATGGTTACCATCATATTTAGCAAGCAACTTACGGAAAGCACCATGAATAAAATGTGAACCACCATCAGTCATTAAATATGTAGGGACTCCAAACCTCGGGAAAATAACTTCTTTAAGCATTTTAATAGAAGTGTTATGATCAGCACTACTAGTTGGAATAGCTTCTACCCACTTAGTAACGTAATCAACAGCAACAAAGATATGAGTATACCCATTGGATTTAGGAAAAGGTCCCATATAATCGAAACCCCAAACATCAAATGGTTCAATAACAAGTGAATAATTCATAGGCATTTCCTAACGTCTACCAACATTACCAATTCTTTGACATTCATCGCAAGAAAGGACAAACTTACATGCATCCTTGAAAAGAGTAGGCCAATAAAAACCGGATTGTAATACCTTGTGTGCAGTTCGGTCTCCCGCATGGTGTCCTCCATATGCCTCGGAGTGGCACTTACGTAGGATCTATTCCTTTTCATGCTTAGGTACACAACGTCTAATAATACCATCTACCCCATCTTTATATAGATGTGGGTCATCCCAAAAGTAATGTCTTAAATCAAAGAAAAACCTTTTCTTTTGTTGGTATGTAAAGCTAGGTGGTATGTATTTAGCAACAATGTAATTAGCATAGTCTGCATACCAAGGAGTATTACGAGAAGCAGTTATCACAGCTAATTGTTCATCAGGAAAATCATCATTAATAGGAAGTGGGTCATCAAGAACATTTTCCATTCTAGACAAATTATCAGCTACGGGATTCTCAGCTCCCTTTTTATCAATAATATGCAAATCAAATTCTTGTAGCAAAAGAACCCACCTAATAAGTCTAGGTTCAGCATCTTTCTGTTCCATAAGATATTTAATAGCAGCATGATCAGTGTGAATAGTAACTTTGGAATCAACAATATAGGATCTAAATTAATCACACGCAAACACAACTGCTAAAAATTCTTTCTCAGTAGTAGCATAATTTCTTTGAGCACTGTCTAGAGTTTTACTATCATAATGGATAACATTTAATTTCTTATCAACTCTTTGTCCTAGAACAGCACCAATAGCATAATCACTAGCATCACATATAATTTCAAAGGGTAAGTTCCAATCAGGTGGTTGAACAATAGGTGCAGAAATTAAGGCTTTCTTAAGTATTTCAAAGGCTTCTACACAATCATCATCAAAAACGAATGGAACATCTTTTTGCAAGAGATTGGTAAGAGGTCTAGAAATTTTAGAGAAGTCTTTTATAAACCTTCTACAGAAACAAGCATGACCAAGAAAACTTCTTATACCTTTGATATCTTTAGGACATGGCATTTTCTCAATAGCATCAACTTTAGCTTTATCAACTTCAATACCTCTTTCAGAAATTTTATGCCCAAGAACTATACTTTCATTCACCATAAAGTGGCACTTCTCCCAATTCAAGACAAGATTAGTTTCTTCACATCTCTGCAAAACTCGATCAAGGTTGCTCAAGCAATCATCAAAAGAAGTTCCGTAAACGGAGAAATCATCCATGAAAACCTCAACAATCTTTTCACAAAAGTCAGAGAATATAGCAGTCATACATCTTTGAAAGGTAGCAGGTGCATTACATAAACCAAAAGGCATACGACGATAAGCATAAGTTCCAAAAGGACAAGTAAAGGTGGTTTTCTCTTGATCTTCAGGTGACACGGGTATTTGAGAGAAACCAGAATAACCATCTAGGAAACAAAAGTGTGTATTCTTAGACAATCTTTCTAACATTTGATCAATAAAAGGTAAGGGGTAATGATCTTTTCTAGTAGCTTTATTTAATTTCTTGAAATCAATTACCATCCTATAACCAATTACAATTCTTTGTGGGATAAGTTCATTTTTATCATTGGGAACAATAGTAATACCTCCTTTCTTAGGAACACAATGAACATGACTTACCCATCTACTATCAGCTATGGGATAAATTATACCTGCTTCCAGAAGCTTTAATATTTCAGTTCTTACCACATCCTTCATTCTAGGATTCAGCCTTCTTTGATGATCAACAACGGGTTTAGCATCTGGCTCCATATGAATTTTGTGCTGACATAAAGTGGGACTGATGCCCTTAAGATCATCGAGAGTATATCCAATAGCGGCACAGTGTTTCTTCAGAGTTTTAAGTAATCTCTTTTCTTCATGCTCTGAAAGGTTAGCACTAATAATAACAGGATATATCTTCTTTTCATCAAGATAAGCATATTTAAGAGTATCAGGTAATTGCTTTAAATCAAATACAGGATCACCCTTGGGTGGAGGTGGACCTCCCAAGGTTTCAACAGGCAAATTATGTTTCAGGATAGGTGCTTGTTTAAAGAATAATTCATCTATTTCATTTCTTTCATTCATATTCATGTCATTCTCATGCTCAAGCAAATATTGTTCTAATGGATCAGCAGGAGGCACAACAATAGAAGCAAGACCAATAATTTCATCTTTGTTGGGTAATTCTTTATCATGAGGGTGTCTACGAAATTTAGAGAAATTAAACTCATGAGACATCTCACCAAAATTAATACTAACAATTTCTTTAGTGCAATCAATCTTAGCATTAACAGTATTCAAGAAGGGTCTACCAAATATAATGGGACAAAAATCATCTTGTGGTGATCCAAGAACAAGAAAATCAGTAGGGTATTTGATCTTACCACACAAGACTTCAACATCTCTAACAATCCCAAGTGGTGAAATAATATCTCCGTTTGCAAGCTTAATAGTTACATCAATATCTTCAATCTCAATAGGTGCAATATCATTCATGACTTCTTGATAAAGAGTAAACAGAATAGCACTCACACTAGCACCAATATCACATAAACCATGATAGCAATGATCTCCAATTTTAACAGAAATAACAGGCATGCCAACTACAGGTTTGTTTTTATCTTTAGGGTCTGGCTTAGCAATTCTAGTTGCTTCATCACAGAAATATATGACATGTCCATCAATATTATCAACCAAAATATCTTTAACCATTGCAACACTAGGTTCAACTTTAATTTGTTCAGAGGGTCTAGGTGCTCTAATATTACTCTTATTAACCACAGTTGAAGCTTTAGCATGTTCCTTAATCCTAACAGGGAAAGGAGGTTTCTCAATATAAGCAGTAGGCACAACTGGATCAACATGGTAAACAATTGTTTCTTCTTTAACACTAACAGGTTCTTCATTCAATTCAATAGGTGGGTGATATTTAAACCATTTCTCCTTAGGGAGATCAACATGAGCAGCAAAAGATTCACAAAAGGTAGCTACTATCTCAGAGTCAAGTCCATATTTAGTGCTAAACTTACAAAAAGCATCAGTTCCCATAAAAGATTTAACACAATCAAACTCAAGATTTATACCTGACTCATTACCTTTGTCGATTTCCCAGTCTTCAGAATTATGTTTAATTCTTTCTAGAAGATCCCATCTGGATTCAATAGTTCTCTTCATAAAGGAACTAGCAGAAGAAGTATCGAGAATGGATTGATCATTATAAGAAAGCCGAGCATAAAAGTTTTGAAGAATTATTTCTCTTGAGAGCTCATGATTGGGGCATGTGTGCAACATATACTTAAGCCTCCCCCAAGATTGAGTGATACTTTCTCCTTCATGAGGCCAAAAATTATATATATAATTCCAATCACGATGAACCAAATGCATAGGATAAAATTTCTGGTGGAATTCCAGATTCAACCGATTCCAGTCCCATGTTTCAGTATCATCACATAGCCTATACCACATCAATGCCTTTCCCTCCAAAGATAAAGGGAATACTTTCTTCTTAACTCCATCTCCGGATAAACCTGCACGCTTAAACAATCCACAAATTTCATCCACATAGATCAAGTGCATATCGGGATGTACCGTTCCATCTCCTGCATAAGGATTAGCTAGCAATTTCTCTATCATACCCGAAGGAATTTCATAATAAATATTTTCAGTAGGTTCAATAGGTTGAGGAGCAACTCTTATTGCTTCCGGTTGACGTGAAGATACCCCGAACAAGCCCCTCAAAGGATTACTTTCCATAGTGACAAGTGACAATAAATGTCAGCACGTAATATAAATGTTTCCTTACCAAATTCCACTCACCAAAGGAGCTTCACTCCCCGGCAACGGTGCCAGAATAGAGTCTTGATGACCCACAAGTATAGGGGATCAATTTTAGTCCTTTCGATAAGTAAGAGTGTCGAGCCCAACGAGGAGCAGAAGGAAATGACAAGCGGTTTTCAGCAAGGTATTCTCTGCAAGTACTGAAAGTAGCGGTAACAGATAGTTTTGATAGCAAGATAATTCATAAAAAGTAACAAGTAGTAACGGTAGAAAATAGTGCAGCAAGGTGGCCCAATCCTTTTTGTAGCAAAGGACAAGACAAAACGAACTCGTATAATAAGCAAAGCGTTCTCGAGGACACATGGGAATTTCATCTAGTCACTTTCATCATGTTTGTTTGATTCGCGTTCGCTACTTTGATAATTTTATATGTGGGTGGACCGGTGCTTGGGTGTTGTTCTTACTTGAACAAGCCTCCCACTTATGATTACCCCCTCTCGCAAGCATCCGCAACTACGAAAGAAGAATTAAGATAACTCTAACCATAGCATGAAACATGTGGATCCAAATCAGCCCCTTACGGAATAGCGCATAAACTGGGGTTTAAGCTTCTGTCACTCTAGCAACCCATCATCTAATTACTACTCCACAATGCCTTCCCTTAGGCCCAAATATGGTGAAGTGTCATGTGGTCGACGTTCACACGACACCACTAAAGGAAGTACAACATACATAACATCAAAATACATAACACCACTAAAGGAAGTACAACATACATACACGCGCCCTGTTGCCTTGTGGGCAACTGGTGGGTCCCCTCTGGTATTTATTTTCTCCAATATTTTTTTTATATATTCAATAAAAAATCTCCGTGAAATTTCAAGTCAATTGGTGCTCTGTAGAATAGGTATCTCTGATGTGGCTATTTCAGGTCCAGAATTCCAGCTGCCGGCATTCTCCCTCTTCATGTAAATCTTGCAAAATAGGAGAGAAAAGGCATAAGAGTTGTACCATAAAGTGAAATAATGATTAAAAATATAATAATTAACAGTAGGAAATTGTGATGCAAATTGGACGTATCAACCGCGGACTCCCGCAGCGAGCTCGTCTTATCAGGCTGGACCCTCGGCCGGATTCCGGGTCTGGCAAACACCAGAGGTTCGACCTCGAAACGGATCTCCTTTGAAGACCACGAATCGTGCCCCCCAACACCGCCGGGAGCTACGGAGGAACTCCCCTCCCCCGCCTCGGACAACCCTGTCACGGTATCCGACTCCGATGTAGATCAGAGCTCGGCCTTGAACGCAGCGTCGGGCTTAAAATCAATCTCGGCGGCGGATCTAGAATCCACCGCGCCTCCTTGCATGGCCGAAGACGCATCAAGCGTGGCACTACGAGTCGATCCGGCTTATGGCCAGGCCATGAACCCGGAGGAGTTATCTCACCTTAATGAGATGCTTGACCGGATTCAGAGTTTGTCAATCTCGAACGCCTCGGTTTATGATCAGATCGGACTTAAAGCCGACGATCGAGAAATTTACATCCCACCCACCACCCATCTAGTCGCCACTGTTGACGATTTAACCGATATGCTTGACTACGATGAGGCAATCGACATGGATGAAGATGTCATCAGCCCTACGTACAACACCTTGCCGCCTACCAACACCGGCAGGTGGAAAGCAACACCTACGTACGATGTGTACATGGTCAACACTCCCAACTCCCCCCCAAGGCGTAGGCGAAGACGCAAAAGGGGTGCTACCGGGGAGGCCAGCGGGAACAACCCTACCGCCGACACAGCGGCCAACAACGCGGAAGATCCAAGGGAAGACCCTCAAGCCTCCCCAGAACACCACGTCGACCCCGAAGGCATCCCCAGGGACTCGGATCCCGACGACCTTTTTGAAGGGGCCGATGACAATTACATGCCAGAAACCGAGGAGGACATAAGCCTCGGCACCGAGGACTTCATAGTCCCCGAAGACCCTGCTGAGCAAGAACGCTTTCGGCGGTGCCTAGTTGCCACCGCCCGAAGCATGAAGCGCAAGTAGCAGCAGCTGCAGGCTAACGAGGATGCGCTAAACGATAAGTGGGTCGAAATACTTTTGACCGAGCAAGACCTCGAAGAACAGCGTCGTAGTGCGCCTAAATCTTATCCACGCAGGCATTTACTGCCTGAATTCGATGATGAACTAACCGCTGAGGCGCCTGACCGCCCCCCTCGAGGGCGCGACTGGCCCGCGCGGGAGGATTTCCACACCCAACCAGCCCCACGCCGTCATGGCAAGGATCCTATGGATTATCTTGACCCTCAAGATGTTTGACGTCGGATAGAGGTAAACCGGGCGCCACCCCGGTCCATTTATGGATCAAGAGGACGCACTCCGGCCGGGCATGACGGCTACGACACCTGGGTGGACAGGAACGGCTGCGCCCGAGATCAAACACACACTCGGTTCTCTCTTGACACCCGGTATGACACCGCTCGGTTCCGAGGACCAGCCCACCCAATCTGTTTTATAGATAGGGTAATGGAACACCAGTTCCTCGATGGGTTTAAACCCATCAACATAGAATCTTACGATGTCACCACGGACCCAGCTGTATGGATCGAAGACTTTCTTCTCCATATACACATGGCCAATGGAGATGACCTCCACGCCATCAAGTACTTGCCGCTCAAGCTAAAGGGGTCGGCGAGGCACTGGCTGAATAGCCTGCCGCCCCACTCCATTGGAAGCTGGGAGGCTCTTGAAGACGCCTTTAGGACAAATTTCCAAGGAACCTACGTCCGACCTCCGGACACCGATGACCTCAGCCGTGTCACTCAGCAGCCCGGCGAATCAGCTCAGAAATTCTGGAATCGGTTTCTTACTAAAAAGAACCAGATCATAGACTGCTCAGACGTCGAGGCCATCGCTGCATTCAAAAACAGCATCCGAGATGAGTGGCTCGCCCGCCAGCTCGGCCAGGACAAACCGTGGACCATGGCAGCCCTCACCTCGCCCATGACCCGCTTTTGCGTGGGAGAGGACAGTTGGCTGGCCCGCAGCACACACGATGGTGAGGCGGGGACCTCGGAGACTCGCGACACCAACGACAAACCTAAGCGCAACAAAAATAAGCGCAGGCATAGAAATGGCGGAAGCGACACAGAAGACGCAGCAGTCAATGCAGGCTTCACCGGACCTCGATCCGGACAGAAAAGAAAGCCCTTTAAAGGGAACAAGGATGGACCGAGCCAGCTCGACAAGATCCTGGATCGACCGTGCCAAATTCATGGCACTCAAGACAAACCAGCCACCCACACCAACAGGAATTGCTGGGTCTTCAAGCAGGCTGGCAAGATAGCGACAGACGGTCAAAATAAAACCCAAAATTGCAGCGAAGATGAGGATGAACCTCGGCGGCCAAACAATGGAGGCCAGAAGAAGTTTCCTAATGAGGTAACGGAGGTAAACATGATTTACGTTACCCACACCCCTAAAAGGGAGAGGAAACGCGTACTTCGGGACTTCTACGCGTTAGAGCCTGTGGCCCCGAAGTACAATCCGTGGTCGGCTTACCCGATCACATTCGACAAACACGACCATCCGACAAGCATCAGGCATGGCGGATTGGCCGCACTCGTCTTAGACCCGATCGTCGATGGTTTTCACCTGACGCGCGTCCTTATGTACGGGGGCCGCAGCCTCAACTTGATCTACGAGGACAAGGTAAGGAAGATGGGGATTGACTCATCTCAGATTAATCCTAGCAGCACTGAAAGCACATTTGCTCCCTTGGTGGTTTTGGTAATTCATGCCAACATACATATTGTTGGACTAATGCTTCTATCTAGTGAATTTCAGACAAGTTGAACAATGGCATGGCAAGGACAAGGAGATGTGGAACCCTTCAAAATGCTAAGGACATACATTGGCAAAAGCTCAAGACTCTTCATTTTTGGTTTAGTGATCCAAGATCACATTGAGTCCATAGGAAAGCCAATACTATTAAAAGGGGATGAGGTTTTGATAATGATCTATTTGCTCAAGTGCTTAGTGATGTTACTCCAAAACCCTCAGCCACTTTCTCCATCCAAACTTGTCCTATTTTCCAAAGCCTAACTCGGTTCCACCGAATCCTATTCATCCGGACCCACCGAGTTCATCAAGACAATGCCACAAGCCAAACCCTAACAAATCGGATCCACCGATATGGATCTCGGTCCCACCGAGATGGCCTGGCCAACTCTCTGTCATCTGTTGCAATTATTTCGGTCTAACCGAGTTTGCAATCGGTGCCACCGAGATGGCTTGACCAACTTTCTGTTGCCTTGTTGCAATTATTTCGGTCTCATCGAGATGTTGCAATCAGTGCCACCGAAACGAGGTTTGCCCTATCATTGCACATCGGTCGCTCCGAGTTGTTTCCATTCGGTCCCACTGAAACTTCAAAAGTTCACATCTTTTGCATAGGTCGGTCTCACCGAGATTTCCAGTCGGTGTCACCGAGTTTGGTCAAAAGTGTGTAATGGTTGGATTTCGTGTGGAGCCTATATATACCCCTCCACCACCCTCTTACCAAGTAAGAGAGCCATCAGAACGTGCCTACATTTCCACCATACATTTTCTGAGAGAGAACCACCTACTCATGTGTTGAGATCAAGTTATTCCAATCCTACCATTTGAACCTTGAGTTCTAGCCTTCCCAAGTTGCTTTCCACTCAAATCCTTCTTCCACCAAATCCAAATCTGTGAGGAGTTGTTTGAGTGTTGGGGAGACTATCACTTGAAGCACAATAGCAAGGAGTTCATCATCAACACACCATCTATTACCTTTTGGAGAGTGGTGTCTCCTAGATTGGTTAGGTGTCACTTGGGAGCCTCTAAGATCATGTGGAGTTGAACCAAGGAGTTTGTAAGGGCAAGGAGATCGCCTACTTCATGAAGATCTACCCCGAGTGAGGCTAGTCCTTCGTGGACGTAAGCCATGGTGGAATAGACAAGGTTGCTTCTTCGTGGACCCTTTGTGGGTGGAGCCCTCCGTGGACTTGCGCAGCCATTACCCTTCGTGGGTTGAAGTCTCCATCAACGTGGACGTACGACAGCACCACCTATCGGAACCACGCCAAAAACCACCGGGTCTTCATTGCGTTTGATCTTCCATACTCTACCCCTTTACTTTCCGTACACTTGCATGCTTTACTATTTCCGCTGCTCAATCTCTAGACATGCATGTGTAGGAAGTCTTGGTGTTATCTTAACTTGTGCCAAAATCTGCCTAAATTTCAAGTGAACTAAAAATCTGCACCTTTGGTTGGTTAAGGGTCTATTCACCCCCCTCTAGACCTATCTCCTCGACCCCACAATTAGTATCAGAGCTTTGGTCTCCATTGCTTTGGTTTAATCACCATTGGAGGGAGATGGATGTGTCTACTTTGGGGAGTCTTAGACGTAGAGTGCCTATTCTCAATGGGGAGTATTATCACTTTTGGAAGGATGAAATGCTTGATATCTTTGATGAATTTAACTTGAGCAAGTACATTCATAATCCTTATGTGCCTCCCATTGACCCCTTGCATCCTACTCATGAAGAGAAAATTGACATGCTTCGTAATCTTAGAACCATCAATCTTATCATTAGAGGATTACCTAAAATTGTGCTTTTTTGTATGAAAAACTTTGAGTGCGCCTATACTCTATGGAGAGACTTGGAAAAGCGATATCCTAACTACTCTTTAAAGAATCTTGATGAGATTCTTCATAATACTATTGCTTTTCACAAGATGAGTCCTAGTGATCCAAACTTTCATGATTGCTTGTTTGAGCTTTGTGATCTTATGCGTGCTAAAGGAGATGTTAGAACTATTGCTAACATTATCACGGAAGCCATTAGAATTCATAAACTTGAACATTGTCATGATCATGAAACTAATGAATTCATTGCCCTAGGTGATGATCATATACATGTTGATGATGATGATGTTGAGCATGGATATTATGATGAGGACGAAGAATTTGATATTGAATTTGAGAAGACCATGAGGAATCTTAGTCTTATGGCAAATCTTCGAGATTACATGGCTGGAGGAAAAGAGTGGATTCTTGATAGTGGATGTACCGATCACATGACCAGAGATAGAGACATGTTTCGTGAGCTTGCAAAAAATGATGGTTCACGCAAATATGTGACTTTTGGAGACAACTCCAAGGGTAAGGTACTTGGCCTTGGCAAGGTGGCCATATCCAATGATAGGTCCATACAAAATGTTATGCTTGTTGAATCCCTTGGTTACAATCTTCTTTCCGTATCTAGACTAGCCGACTTTGGCTTCAATGTTCTATTTACCAAAGTAGATTACCAAGTGTTTCATCGAGATAATCATAATATGGTCTTTACAGGGATTCGTAGAGGTGATCTATACATTGTTGATTTCACTAAAAGAGCCCAACCTCGTACATGTTTAATTGCTAAATCTTCTAAAGGTTGGTTATGGCATAGGAGACTTGGGCATGTTGGCATGCGTAATCTTGATAAATTTGTTAAAGGAGATCATATTCTTGGTGTGAAAGATGTTATATTTGACAAGGATCGACTTTGTAGTGCTTGCCAAGCAGGAAAACAAGTTGGAGGAAGCCATCCCGTGAAGAAAATTATGACCACGAGGAGACCACTTGAGCTGCTTCATATGGATCTTTTTGGTCCCAGCTCCTATAAGAGTCTTGGTGGTAACTCTTTCGGTTTGGTCATTGTTGATGATTTTTCCAGATTTACGTGGGTGTTCTTTCTCGATGACAAATCATAGGTACAAAAGATCTTCAAGAACTTCGCAAGAAAGGCCCAAAATCAATTAGAAGTGAAGATCAAGAAGGTTCGGAGTGACAATGGAACGGAGTTCAAGAACGCCAATGTGGATCCCTTTCTTGATGAGGAAGGCATTTCACATGAGTTCTCGGCTACGTACACACCTCAACAAAATGGAGTTGTTGAGAGGAAGAACCAGACTCTTATTGAGATGGCAAGGACAATGCTTGATGAATACAAGACGCCAAAACATTTTTGGGCGGAAGCGGTTGAGACAGCTTGTCATGCTACAAATCGACTCTATCTTCACAAGCTTCTTGGTAAAACAGCGTATGAACTACTCACGGGTAACAAACGACAAGTTGGATACTTTTGAGTATTTGGCTCAAAATGTTACATTCTTGATAAGCATCGTCGTTCAAAGTTTACTCCTAAATCTCATGAAGGTTTTCTACTTGGTTACTGATCGAACTCTCACACTTACCATGTCTACCTCGAAAAGTTGAAGAAATGGTAGATGTGAAGTTTGATGAGACTAACGGCTCGCAAGTCGAGCAATTGCCAATTGATGTAGGAGATCAGGAACCATCGGAAGCAATCCAAGACTTGTTTATTGGCAAGATTCGACCCATGGAAGTGAAGGAGAGTACTTCGTCAATTCAAGTGGAAGCTCCAACTTCACATCAAGGTGAACAACAAGTTGATATGGAGGCATCCACAAGTGGAACACGTCAAGACAAAGGGAATGAGGAAGTGCAACAAGATGATCCACCTCAACCTCCTTCTCCACCTCCACAAGCGAACAACGACAACAACAATGAAGAAGATGACGATGATGAGGAAGCTTCACCACAACCCAAGCAAAAGCTACCTCGAGTTAGAGCAAGAATTGACAAGAATCATCCCGTCGAACAAATACTTGGAGATATCCAATCCGGGAGAATCACTCGCTCTAAATCTCGTTTAGCTAAATTTTGTGAGCATTACTCATTCATCTCTAGTGTTGAACCTTTGAAGGTAGAAGAAGCTCTCAACGACCCCGATTGGGTGAATGCAATGTATGAGGAGCTACACAACTTCAAGAGGAATCAAGTTTGGACTTTGGTTGAGAAGCCTAAAGATGAGCAAAATATTATTGGAACCAAATGGGTGTTTCGGAATAAGCAAGATGAAGATGGACAAGTTGTACGCAACAAGGCTCGTCTCGTAGCACAAGGTTCACACAAGTCAAAGGCATGGACTATGGTGAGACCTATGCTCCCGTTGCTAGACATGAGTCCATTCGCATTTTACTTGTTTATGCCAATCACCATGATATCACTCTTTACCAAATGGATATTAAAGTGCTTTCTTAAATGGTGAAATTGAGGAGGAAGTGTATGTTAAACAACCTCCCGGCTTTGTTAATCCCAAGAAACCTAATCATGTTTACAAACTTTGTAAAGCTCTTTATGGTCTTAAACAAGCCCCTAGAGCTTGGTACAAATGCTTGACAAAGTTCCTTCCTGAAAAAGGTTTTGAAATTGGGAAAATTGATTCAACTTTGTTCATGAAGAGGGTTAATGGAGAATTATTTGTATGCCAAATTTATGTTGATGCCATTATCTTTGGATCTACTAACCCCTCTTTTAGTGAAAAGTTTGGAAAGTTGATGTCGGAAAAGTATGAGATGTCTATGATGTGTGAACTCAAATTCTTTCTTGGTTTGCAAATCAAGCAAACTAAGGAGGGCACCTTTGTTTCTCAAACAAAGTATACCAAGGACTTATTCAAGAAGTTTAACATGCAAGAAAGTAAAGGTATGAAAACTACAATGCCCACGAGTGGACATCTTGACTTGACCAAGGATGGCAAACCGGTTGATCAAAAGGTTTATCGATCTATGATTGGTTCATTGCTATATCTATGTGCCTCCCGTCCCGACATTATGCTAAGTGTGTGCATGTGTGCACGATACCAAGCGGCACCAAAAGAGTGTCATCTTAAAGCTGTGAAAAGAATTGTGAGATACTTGTTACATACACCAAACTTTGGCATATGGTATCCCAAAGGATCTTCATTTGATCTTGTTGGCTATTCCGATTCGGACTATGCCGGAGACAAGGTTGATAGAAAATCCACTTCGGGTACATGTCAATTTCTTGGTAGATCTCTTGTGTCTTGGTCCTCCAGGAAACAAAACTCGGTATCTCTATCTACTACCGAAGCGGAATACATTGCCGCGGGATCGTGTTGTGCTCAATTACTATGGATGACACAAACTCTCAAAGACTATGGTGTGCATAAGAGACATGTGCCATTACTATGTGACAATGAGAGTGCTATTAAGATTTCACACAATCCCGTGCAATATTCTCGAACTAAGCATATTGAGGTTCTTCACCATTTCATTTGAGATCATGTTGAGAAAGGTGACATTGACCTTAAACATGTTCGTACCGACAAGCAGTTGGCGGATACCTTTACCAAACCTCTTGATGAGAAGGTATTTTGTCACTTGAGAAGTGAGTTGAACATCATTGATGCTTCAAATGTGAACTAGAGGTTCACTTGGGTGCATACAAGGGCATGAGCATTCTTGACT
The DNA here is from genome assembly GCA_039707655.1 of Elymus sibiricus. Taxonomy (NCBI): domain Eukaryota; kingdom Viridiplantae; phylum Streptophyta; class Magnoliopsida; order Poales; family Poaceae; genus Elymus; species Elymus sibiricus. The sequence goes on from CM077670.1 coordinate 114,211,126, forward strand.
AAACCATGATACTTCCATGATCATATTATATCTTGGATATTTTGCTCCCTTGTATTGTATCTAACCTTTTGTAGGTGCTTGGACAAGCTTCATGTCACAAGATTGCATCTCACTCTTATCTTGAGCAATCTTGTAAAACCCAAGTATCAACAATCCTTGGTGGAACAAGGAACAAGACAACCTAAACCTATCCTTTGACAATACTTAAGTTTATGCTTCATTCTTGTCATTTTGGATATACATGTTGTTCCTTGCAAATCTAACCCATGTAGGAAGATGAACTACAAATGATAGGATTGCTCCCAACTTCAACTCATGAGCATCCACTTCAAGTTCAACTACATGATGGACATCACCACCAAATCCCAATGTAAATTCTCACATCTTAGAGAAGCTTTACTCAAAGACATGAGCTAAAGCAACTCAACAAGATGTGAATACATTGAAATGCTTAAACGAAAAATGGTAACCCCATTTTGAGATTAACGATGAGTATGACCTATGATTAAGTGCTCTCACTTGACTCCTAAGTTAATATACTCTAACATAGGTGACCTAGTCGCCGACCCCTCTAGATGAAGTTCTCTAGTGTTTCTATTGAGTTTCACTTCTTGCTAGAGTGTTTCTATTTCAAAAAAAACTTCATCTAGATGTTTCTTTGTTTCTTTTCTTTTAGTGTTCTCTTTTCTCTTAGCTAGTTTAGTGGTAAATTCATTGCAAATCTTTGAGAGGATTTCTTTGTCTATTGAGCTGAGTTGACATAATCTTCCTTTTCGCACCAGACTCGGTCACACCGAATTGCTTCAACTCGGAGTCACCGACTTTGCTGCTCTAAGGGATTTTCTGTCAAATATTTTCTGAGTTTTTCTGCTCCAGCTCCACTCAATGATTCTTACCCTCTACTTGCATCTGGAACTACACTATGGCTAGATGTATTTCTCAAGGACCAAACCCACCTGACCAATAACCTTGAAGTAGCCCTTCTTGGAAATTGATGTCAAAGGGGGAGAGAGATCTACATCAAAGCTTATCTCCACAAGCTCTTCTTTACAAACAGGAGATAGTGAGATGCACTTTATAAGAGGAGAGAATGTTACATATTTCTAAGAGGGGGGAAACATGATGTTTAGTGTTTTAGTTGGTTTGGTTTTCTCACCCTACCTGCTCCCAATATCCAATGTCAGATTCAGTGGGAGAGGAAGTTCATTTAAGGGGAGACAACTAGTTTCTTTTGGAGACATGTCTGCTTCAAAGAAGTATTCACCTAGTGATACTCTCTTCTACATGTCATCCCAATCTTGGTTTCTTGTTGATCTTGTGTCTTTTCTTGAAGAAATCATCTTGTGTTATCTAACCTTGTTTTCTCAAGTGTATTTCTTCAGGTACTTGATCAAGAACTTTGAGGTAAGTATATGCATCACACCCATGTACATGATGACCTCTTGCTATTATATACATTGTTTGCAAGAAGATAATCATGAACATGTGGATACTTCAATTTCATGTTTATTGCTCTGATGCATGTAGCCAAGATATATGTTGCATGTGTATTTCCTTAAATTTGTGCCTTTGCTCTCCATGAAATACCATCATTTACTATACGCACATCTTTAGGGGGAGCTCATACATGTTACATGTTTTTTTCAAAGCTTTCATACAAACTTCTATTACATCTTTATTTGAAGCTTTGATGTATGTTGTCATCAATTACCAAAAAGGGGGAGATTGAAAGCACATTTGCTCCCTTGGTGGTTTTGGTAATTCATGCCAACATACATATTGTTGGACTAATGCTTCTATCTAGTGAATTTCAGACAAGTTCAACAATGGCATAGCAAGGACAAGGAGATGTGGAACCCGTCAAAATGCTAAGGACATACATTGGCAAAATCTCAAGACTCTTCATTTTTGGTTTAGTGATCCAAGATCACATTGAGTCCATAGGAAAGCCAATACTATTAAAAGGGGATGAGGTTTTGATAATGATCTATTTGCTCAAGTGCTTAGTGATGTTGCTTCAAAACCCTCAGCCACTTTCTCCATCCAAACTTGTCCTATTTTCCAAAGCCTAACTCGGTTCCACCGAATCCTATTCATCCGGACCCACCGAGTTCATCAAGACAGTGCCACAAGCCAAACCCTAACAAATCGGATCTACCGATATGGATCTCGGTCCCACCGAGATGGCCTGGCCAACTCTCTGTCATCTGTTGCAATTATTTCGGTCTAACCGAGTTTGCAATCGGCGCCAGCGAGATGGCTTGACCAACTTTCTGTTGCCTTGTTGCAATTATTTTGGTCTCACCGAGATGTTGCAATCAGTGCCACCGAAACGAGGTTTGCCCTACCATTGCACATCGGTCGCTCCGAATTGTTTCCATTCGGTCCCATCGAAACTTCAAAAGTTCACATCTTTTGCACAAGTCGGTCTCACCGAGATTTCCAGTCGGTGCCACCGAGTTTGGCCAAAAGTGTGTAACTGTTGGATTTCGTGTGGAGGCTATATATACCCCTCCACCACCCTCTTACCAAGTAAGAGAGCCATCAGAACGTGCCTACATTTCCACCATACATTTTCTGAGAGAGAACCACCTACTCATGTGTTGAGATCAAGTTATTCCAATCCTACCATTTGAACCTTGATTTCTAGCCTTCCCAAGTTGCTTTCCACTCAAATCCTTCTTCCACCAAATCCAAATCTGTGAGGAGTTGTTTGAGTGTTGGGGAGACTATCACTTGAAGCACAAGAGCAAGGAGTTCATCATCAACACACCATCTATTACCTTTTGGAGAGTGGTGTCTCCTAGATTGGTTAGGTGTCACTTGGGAGCCTCCAAGATCATGTGGAGTTGAACCAAGGAGTTTGTAAGGGCAAGGAGATCGCCTACTTCGTGAAGATCTACCCCGAGTGAGGCTAGTCCTTCGTGGACGTAAGCCATGGTGGAATAGACAAGGTTGCTTCTTCGTGGACCCTTTGTGGGTGGAGCCCTCCGTGGACTCGCGCAGCCGTTACCCTTCGTGGGTTGAAGTCTCCATCAACGTGGATGTACGATAGCACCACCTATCGGAACCACGCCAAAAACCACCGTGTCTTCATTGCATTTGATCTTCCATACTCTACCCCTTTACTTTCCGTACACTTGCATGCTTTACTATTTCCACTGCTCAATCTCTAGATATGCATGTGTAGGAAGTCTTAGTGTTATCTTAACTTGTGCCAAAATCTGCTTAAATTTCAAGTGAACTAAAAATCTGCACCTTTGGTTGGTTAAGGGTCTATTCACCCCCCTCTAGACCTATCTCCTCGACCCCACAAGCACCACCTTTAAAGGTGTAATACAAGGGGTCGAGGCTCGCTGCACCGGAACCGTGTCCCTGGAGGTAGTATTCGGATCACCCGAGAACTTCAGGAGCGAGGAGTTAATCTTCGACATCGTACCTTTTCATAGCGGATACCATGCGCTCCTAGGACGCACCGCGTTCACCCGCTTTAATGCAGTCCTGCATTACGCTTAGCTTAAGCTCAAAATGCCGGGACCCAACGGTGTTATTACAGTAAATGGTAACACCGAACGCTCTCTCCAGACGGAGGAGCAGACCGCGGCTTTCGCAGCCGAGGTGCAGGCATCCGAGGAGGCCGCCCATGGCGGTAAACGCACCCCCAGCTCTTCGAAGCGTACGCGGACTACGCCAGTTGACCTCGGACAGGCACCTCCCCACCCTAAATAGGGGTACGGGCTCCTCACGCACTTCCCTTGGAAGGGGCACTACGTCCCCAGGGTGCACAACTTCGCACTAAAAATTCCCTGGGTCTCCGAGGAGCCAAAACAATGGAAACGTCGGGTCGGCTAGACCGAGCAGCGACGAAACCTTGGGCTCACATGTCAGCAGGGTTCTGTCAAAGAGCTAGCCAACACTAGCATGCCCATGTGGCTTTAACCACACAACTAACACCTGCAGACCTCTTCGAAGGGATCGACCAATGAACGCATCAAGCGCATACTTGGCCGAAGCTGCATGCTACCAATATCAACCCCTGCTATCAACAAGGACGAGCTGGTCAACAACATGGAGATGCAGACGTGCGGCAGGAAATGGCCTGGGCTCATAAACCCGATGACAAGATCCGCCCTGTTTTATTTTAGTTTCTCCCTCATTATCTTTACTCGCATTGTATCTTGCTTAGTTCCTTTCATCAAAAGTTCGGCATGTAAAGCTTGGCTACTTAGAATAAAGAAATCGTGCCCATAAAGGTCTTTAAACGTATTTTCTTACAAGCACTGCCCACGAACTATGAGAACATCTCTAAGGTACAATTGCTAAAGGGCCTCGACTTTACACCCTGAAACACAAGTCCGAAGTACTCGGTGTCTCGGATGTTGCATTATATGCATCAGTTTTGAACCTAGATTTTGGTCAATAGTTGGGTTGCCCGGCTCCTACGTGTACCCCTTACGTTCCCGACAAATTCGGCTAAGGGTGTAATGGGAGAACCACTGCGATAGTGCCGCTAGTTTAACTGGCAGAGCGCCTCAGTGGAGAAAGCCGAAAACTGACTATCTAGGTAAGTGCAAACTGGTCGGCCATCCGAAGACCACGTCAAGCGACGTGTCGTTAGAGATCATCCGTGTTAAACGAAGGGCTTCTTCCTCGAATTAGCCGAAGTGGGCAGGGCATAGACCTCGGCTAACTAAGCCGACCACTTCACTCACCTGGGGCTTGTCATCAGCCTCACCGTCAAACTCCTATGACTAAGTGAAAGTTATAAAGCCACCATAGTCCGATTGCCTAGTCCCTATGTGCACAGACCTCCTCAAGGAACCGAGACGTCGGCTAAAGGTCATGAATGCCTGAAAGGGGCACCCTTTGTATATTATGCGAAGGGGTTGAAGCCGACGACTGGCCACTTTCAGTTAAACACAGTCAAACAGGAGGAATCTTAAAAATAAAGGAGAAAAACTTAAGTCGTACTCATTAAACAACTGATAATTTTTATACATCACACGCACTTCGGCATTCCAAAGTGCTACCTTGAAATACAACTTGTCCTTAGGACACATGGCCTCGGTAACACGGGCGCCCTCCTCCACTTCGGCAAAAAACTGCTCTGCGGTGCGCGCCTTCCCTTCAGGGGCCCCGCAGCAACAACCTCCACCTCAACCTTCCGCAAGTGCGTTTTCACGCAGGCATACGCCCGCCGCGCTCCTTCCAGACACGCGGATCGCTTCCAGCGGTTGACTTGCGGGACGGCTTCTTGCAGTCGCACCAGGAGCCCGAAGAAGCTGGCTGGCAACACCTTCGTGGGCCACAGATTGACGCAGAGGTCTTGGAGCGCCGGCCTCGCCATCCGAAGAAGTTCCGCCAGTTGCTTCATCTGATGATTGAGCAACTGCGGCTGCGACGACTCCTGGAATTGACTCCAGAAGGCCTTCTCCGCCTCATGGCCCTCCAATTGGCCGAAATGAAGGCCGACATCCGCCGCACTCTTCGGGAGATCCGCGAAGACCTCTGCGGATCGCCACAGCTGGGTGAGCTCGACCAACCCTTTATTACCAAATACACATTGAAGTAAATATGGCTTACCCGCGGCTACCCGTTCCACTTGCTGGATCACCTGGCGATCGGCCCGGCCCCAGGTCTGGAGCTTAGCATGAGACAGACGTAGCTTTCGAAGCTCCTCGCCCGTCTCTTTCTCCTTTTTCTCATGGGAATCGCGTTCGAGATACACGCCCTTGAGAGTCTCCTCGACCTCCAGGACCCGCGCCTGGTCTTTCCCCCTAGCCACCTTTTCGGCGGCTAGGTCCTTTTCCACTTTGGCCGCAACAGCTTTCTGTTGTTCGACCTCTTGCCGAGCCGTCAAGAGCTCGGCCTTGAGCCCCTCAAGCTCGGCCAATGCCGCTGTTATCAAATCAATTCGGCATCGGGTTTAAAAAAACAAAAAGCACGCTACCCTCGCTAAAAAATTAATTTTAAAAGAAACGACGCATCGATCGCTTACCTTGAGACTGCTCGACCTGCTTGTTCATCAGGTCGAGGTCCTTCTCGGACCTCTCGAGCTTCCGGCTCATCTCCGCAATCTCCTCGGAGATGGAGCCCGGAGCCGAGGTTGAACCCTGCACAAACACTTTATAGTGAGCCCCATGATCAATTCATTGACACTTCGGACACACACCCTGTCTATATCAGTCCTGGGGGCTACTCCTTATTATACACTTATACTTCGACCCCAACACCAGTTTTTCAAACTGGCGTTGGGCTCGGGGGCTACTCACTGGCTTGGCTGTCTAAACGCGAGGTAACGGATGTCTTCGGACAGTTACAAGGATCAATAAAGTAAATCTAAAGCAGAGAAGACCCTCTTTCGCGTAAAGATAGAAAGATTACCTCGAAGCTCGTGATGAGGCCCTTGAAGGCGTCACGCATTCCGGCCTCTACGGACCGAAACCCTTGTAGCGCCGCACCAATCAACGCGCGGTGCTCTTCCTTGAGGGAAGAGCCCGTCAAGGCTGCCTCCATCTCTTCAGTCCACCCAGCGCTGGAGCGGGAGGTGAGGGTGGAAAGACCTCGGGCCCCAGCACCTGGGTGCTGGGTACGAGGGTCTCCGGGTGTGGCGGTGGAGCCGGAGCAGACTCCGGCTGGGCCACCGATTGGCCCAGCCCTTCTTGGACTACCTCGGGGACCCCGTCCCCTTGGCCTTGTGGGGCCGAGGTATTAACCTCGGCCATGACGACTGACTCTTCGGCCTCCGCCGTGTCAACCTGAGGGGCCGGAGTTGATGTTACTTTCCCCAGCCCTTCTTGAGCCAGGGCTGCGCGGTCCGGCGTCCTGCTGGTGGGCGGCAACCCGCTGGAGGAGTCACTAAGGCGCGCCTTTTGCGGGCTGTTGACAAATACTCGTGCAAATTTAGTCCTGCAGGAAAGGACTTGATGTAAATCAAACATAAAGGCAGCGGCGTACCTTCGAGGCGCCGACTTCTTCCTTCCCATCGCTAGGAGATCATCTTCAGACTCGTCGGAGAGCATGGCCTTCTCCGACGTTGTGGCCTTGACGGCGGCCTCGGCCGGGGTCTTCTTCGACCTCTTTGAGCCCTCGGGCCGCATCTCAGCCTCGGCGTCCTCTGACGCCACCCTCTTCCCCTTTGGAGGAGGGTTCTCTTCTTCCTCATCCTCCCCCCATCGCTCGCTCTCGTAGGTGGAGGAGACGCGGGTCTCCCATTTCCGAGGACCCGCCCTGCCCTTCTGGGGCTTGGACCCTTTGGGGACCACCACGTGCGGCTCCTCAACTAGGAGCACCATAAGCAGGGGGATTTCTCCCCCTCTGGCAGTGGTGCTGGGCACAGCACCTGCTGCATCTTGGCTACCCAGTTCTGCAAACATGAAGTAAGGCGATTCATTAAAATTTGTCTCACTTAGCAGGAGAAGAATACGAACGTGTATGTCAAAACACTCACCGGTGGGGCATCGTAGCCGACCTTGAAGCCGAGGTCCTCCCCCTCCTTAGGGATCTTGTCCTTGGACAGCTTGAAGAGTCGCGTCCACATGCCGGCCAAGGAGGAGCGGAAGAAGTTGACCACGGGCCCCGCATCCCCGGATTTATGCTCCCACATCGGTATGGCCCGAAGTTGGAGAGGGAGGATGCGGCGATGGAGCATGACATTGACCACGTCGGCCAGCTGGAGGTTCTTCTTGGTAGACCACCACTTGATCTTCTTGATCAGTGCCTCCACCTCCTCTGGGTTCCCCCAGATGACGCTTTTCTCCCTCCAGGACTTGAGCTTCCTTGGAGGCCCCACCGAGAAAGCGGGGACCTCGGTCTGGCCAGCGGCAAGCGGCTCAGTGATGTAGAACCACTCGCGCTGCCATTCCTTGACCGTCTCAATGAAGGTGCCCTTGAACCAGTCGGCGCTCTGGTTCTTGCTGACCATGGCACCTCCACACTCCGCCAGATCAGAGCCGTTGGACTTCGGCTTAACGCCGAAGGTCTTCAGCCATAGGCCGAAGTGTGGCTCGATGCGGAGGAAGGCCTCGCACACTGTGATGAAGGAGGCGAGGTGGAGAATGGAGTTCGGGGCCATATGGTTGAAGTCGAGCCCATAGTAGAACATCACCCCGCGCACGAAGGGGTATAGCGGGAACCCTAGACCCCTGATAAGGTGTGGGATGAAGACTACCCGCTCCCCCGGGTTAGGAGCGGGCACCTGCTGGTCGGCGTCGGGAGCACGGGAGGCGACGTTGGCGGGGATATACCCCGCACTCCGCAGCTCTTGGAGCATGCCCTCCATCATGATGGAGCCCCCCAGTGCCCTTTGAGGGTGTCAGCCATGGCTGAGTGGGGAAGCATGGATACGCAGAGATGGGAGAAAGCGAGATCGGATCTGGGCGCTAGAGCTCGAGGAGGCAGCAGGTGGGGAAATGGAAGCATGAATACTGGCTCTATTGGCCTTTTACTCTTATAGGCTGCTGAAAGGCCAAGAGTCCCATCGCCGCGCCGGTAAAAACGCCACTTCTCCCTGCAAAAAATGCCGCTGTACGCATGGGGGGAAACAAAATCTTGATGATATCCCTGAGAATACGGGCATGATCTCCATCTCGATGGGACACATCAGTAAAAGGGCGGCCTCGAACCACGATTTGAGATGGGCAGTAACTGCCTGACCCATCATGGGTAGCGTCGCTTCGATAAAGTTGTCAGGCTATAAGGTATTGTTCACACCTAGGTGGCTAGCCTTCAAGGTTAAGTAAACTCATGACCCCGGATGGGGCGAGGACTTGGTTGAACCTCGTTTTCAAGACACTGTTCCTCGGAAAGATGGTTAAGAGATCTAGAATCGCGAAAAGGGAACTCGTCTGTCAAGCCAAGGACTTCGGATCCGAAGTTATTTCCGTTGAAGAGATCGTCCTCGGCGTAGAAGACCAGTTCGGGGGCTACTGACGGTGTCCTGGACTAGGGGGTACCAACCTAGTCAGCCCATATTCCTTGGGCTGGGCCAGTGGGCCCTCATTCTTATCAAGATGGACTCCGGAAGATGCACGTGAGAAGAAAGAGCAAGATTACATCTGCCGAAGACTTGACGTATACTCCAAGACTTCTCCTGCCGCCTCCACGCTTAGATACCGACCTTGTAACCCTAGATACCCTACCCGACGTGTATATAAGCCAAAGGGTTTAGCCCTTAGAGGGGAGTTCAACACAATCTCATTCACCTAGCCTTAGGACTAGATCATATCTCACGATCTCGAGGTAGATCAACTCTGTACTTGATACATCTCCATCAATATAAACAAGAGCAGGACGTAGGGTTTTACCTCCATCAAGAGGGCCCGAACCTGGGTAAACATCGTCTCCCTATTCCTGTTACCATCTGTCCGAGAACCACGGCTTGGGACCCCCTACCCCGAGGTCTGCCGGTTTTTACACCGACAGTGATGGGCTCGCACCCCAAGCGTTCCCAGAGCGAGGCGGAGAACCTCCGCGCGGCCGTGAACAAGGACTACGCGTGGGTCAGCAGCCGGAGGATGTTGGCTACGAAGTGAAAATGCACTTCGTTCTTGGAGTCCCAAGGGCTCCACAATGACTTCGCGTGGCTAGCGGACAACGCCGGGATGGGAGTTTTCAGTAACTTCCATTCCCTTGACGTACTGGGACATCATCATCGAGTTCCTCTCCACCTTTGAGCACACACTCGATGATTCGAGGGTGCCGGCGAGTTGCTCCTTTACACTTGGAGAGGTGCCACGTACGATGACACCCAAGTAGTGGTGCAACATCTTTGGGTTTGAAAACCATGCGGTTCTCACAGCAAGGGCGTGCCCATCGCCGAGGCGTCAGGGACATGGGACCTCATCTCCATCAAGGATGAGCATGACTTCTCTGGCAAGAAGGTATCGAACATCCAAAACCCCGCCATTCGCTATTTCATGACCTTCATTGGGAACACTCTCTTTGGTAGAGAAAACCTCGGGGCATGTCGAGCTATGACATGTGTGTGCTCCATGCAGCACTCCACCTCAACTCAGCCCCCAAGCCGAACTTGGGAGCTATGTTCCACCTCGGGCGGCAGCACAAGAAGCCGAGGGGAAATATTCTTGTGGGAGGCCTAGTGACTCGCCTTGCTGAGCACTTTGGCCTAAATTTAAAGGATGGTGAGCACGTTCCAGGGCCAACGGTACTTGACCATAGGGTGATGACTATCATTTCCTTGGGCCCGTGCAAGGGGGCCATTGCTACAAGTGCCCCCTGCCTAACGCACAGACCACCGACATGCACTTGCCCTTGCCGCAAGCTTTTACTATTTCTGCATGTGATATGTGGGTTCTCTCTATTGATGAACTCAATGAATTTAGACATGCGGCCGGGTTCGAGAATGATATTCATCCCGACCTAGCACCTAAGTGGGATGCCGCCGATGAGGGTCAAGGTTGGGATGCATGGGGTAATGTACCCCAGTTTCACTACGGGAAAGGTAGTGACTATGTGCCTAGGGTAGAGTTTCAGCAGCTGCAGCAGCAGGTCAGAGGGATCCGTACGGACCTCCGTGAGACTAACAACAATATCCACCTGCTTAACGGGAACATCCAGTCCCTCTTTGCTTTCTGGCAGCCACACCCTGGTACAGGAGGTCAGTCCTCTAGTGGTCCATCTCAGATGCAGTGGCCTCATACTGCTCCGAGTGGCAACGATGACGAGGACATGGACTAGAGAGTAGGCCAAGAGCCTAAGCTTGGGGGAGCTCATCCCCTAGTTATCCATGCATGCATATTTTATTTTCGCTTTCTTTTTGTTAGCATGTTTATTTTCAGTTTGCATAATAAATTTGAAGAGCAAACTTTGCTCTTGCTTTGTTGGAATTCTCTTTGTTTGTGTCTTTCTTTCTTCAAGCCTACATATTTGTTCACCACTAGCAACTTAGAAATGAAGAAAATGAAGCGGATAATTGATTGAGGGAGGAACTGAGCCAGCGCGAGAAGGTATAATATATGCATAATCCCTTGTCTCGCAATTTTATTTAAGAAAGAATTTTCATTTGGCTGGTTGCACTTGATTTTCGCTACCCTCTTTAGTTAAATATCATTTAGTTATAACTCTCAAATTCAAATTTTGCTAGTGAAACCTTGTTGTGAAGCATGATTTTGCTCTAAAAGAAATTCTGAAGAAAAACTTCGGGGCTCGGATTTTTGAAGAGAACGAACATTCAAGCACTTCAACTCCATAGTACTAAACTTGATTGTCTTGATAACACCTATTGATAGAGTTATTTGTAGGAATGAAAATTTGAGGTGATTGGGGTTATGCCAAAATTTATTCGCGATACTAAAATCATGGAGCTCCAGCTCATGGCTGGCTTCATGTCCCGTTGCTATATGTTGAGATAATTCGCGTAACTGCGACGCCGTCAAAGATTTGGAGATTGAGTGGTAAATGATCGACCTTCTCCAAAGAAGTGTGTATGTGGTAAATAAGAGAACTGATCGCTGAGCTCAAAAGAGACAACCCTTCTTGATCCATAGTGCACAAAATTAAGCCACAACAGAACCCCATTGCATTAAGTGAATTTTGGCATAACACCGCCACTGAACATTGAAGTTCCAAAGAATAATGATTGGGAGAAGTGTTTGAGAGTCATGATTAGGAGGTACTTGTGGGTGTAAATGAAATGCTTGAGTTCTTTGCTCTCTTCGCTTCCAAAACTCCTTAGTGCATTTATTTATAAATATGCTAAAAAGAATATCCACCCCGTTGAGAGAAATGCTTTTGCTTGCCTAACACTTGGTTAACAATGAAAGTTTTAGTTTGAGAAATTATAACTAGTGATAGGAAACTATACGTGGCTAGGCAACGAGCTTAAGTGCAGCTATTCAAATGCAAATACTCTCTTGAATGAAATTACAGGATAAGTGAGGATGGATATGCCATATTCTCTTGAACCGGTAAAACTTCTTTCTACTCATATCAAGCTCCCTTTCATTCTCTTGATTTCTCGTTTGCTCGAGGATGAGCAAGTTTTAAGCTTGGGGGAGTTGATGGCTCAAGAATTTGTGATCTTTTTCGAGTGATTCTTATTTGGTTTTCACCGGACCTTTGCCACTTCTCAGTTATTTCTAACGCTAATCCTTCAAAAGAGAAGAAAATACGTTTTTCCATTTGTATGGAAGGAAACCAAGGAGGATTACTACGAATCAAGTCAAATGGAGCAACTTCCATGTGGAGAACCAAGTCACCAGGCGCACCAGAGCAAAAGACGGGCTTCCATGCGAGCGCCAGCGCTCGCATAAGCGGTCGTATGAGGTGCCAACAGCTCCACCACGTCTATACAAGACACTTTCGTGAACGGACTGAGGGGAGGAGAGAACCCTAGCCGTCGCCACCACATCAAGAACAAAGAAGGAGGTTGTCCGAAGAGCTTTCGGAGATCTTCTTAGTTTTGGTCCTTTCATCTCCATCATCATCTCATCCTTCACTATTGTAAGAGGAATTCCAAGTTGTGAGAATAAGTTGTAACTCTATTCATACTCATCCGGAGATCAAGACTATTTAAATTATCCCTTTCATCTTATTGTGGATCTTCACGGTATTATCGATATGGTTTTTATGGGTTTAATCTCTAGTGTGATTGGTTTCTCTCTTATGATGCATGAGTAAGCCCCCTAGGTGTGGGAGATGTAGGTGAATGGTAAGATTTATTTGTGCCTAATCTATATGTCGTCATTTGTGTTTGTAGTCTTATGATCTGTCTAGTAAGTTGTTATACTGTGGTGAACCCTATGCGTGTTGTCCAATTTAAGGGCCTAGGCAACACGATCTCAAGAACTACACATGTAACACATATTGTTTAGGAAATCCGCGACCTCTGACGTGACAGCTGGAGACATCTATGAGGACCGAAGACAATATGAGATAACGGTGATCCATGAAACTTAATGCTTGGTTCCGGTCCGAGGACCTTAATTGTGGAGACGACCACTCTGTGGCAACAACGAAGCAAGACCATAGAATGTAATGTAATCCCGCGAGGAGTTCCATGACCTTAGGGTGATCCGCCTACAGAACAAACATATCAAACACTATGAATATGATATAAGGTAACTGGTATTACCGTCGCATTGGCACACTTGATATATACCATGAGCTGAACTCTCTCAGCGCCTAATCTCTCCACTGCAGGGAACACAACCCTACTTTCACATTTATTTATGTTATTTACTTTCAAGTGTCTTTACCATTGTTACTATAAACCTTTTATCTTTGTCACTCTGGCTTATCCGTCCACTAGGACAATAATAATATTTGCAGAATCACAGACAGTTACTTCACATAAGAATTGTGACACCTTGTGTGTGACAGAAGCGCTAATATAAATACTCTCCTTTGCTCTTCGTTGTGACGATAACTAATTGGGATACTTTCACAAAAGTGCTACATAACCCTGTGTGTCTTGCAGGCCATCAGTGCCCGCCGCGACCAACTTGGAGGTCAAGATGATCGCTAGGTGCTTATCCTCTCCTTCAGGCTCCCTTCCGTAGCTGGGCCTTGTGGGTCCTCTAGCAGGCCTTCTGCTGGGCTCCCTTTGGTGAGCCACCCCCGTGCATGACACCGTCAGCGGTGTCGCGCAGGCGCTCCGCCCTATGGTACCACTGCCGCTTGAGGACGCGCCGTCGTCACCAAGTATGGCGTCATGCGGACCCGAGGAGGGACGGCCGCCGCCTTGGATGGCAGTCAACGGACCTTGGAGGATGAGTCCATCTCTTCGAAAGGGGTGAGGAGCGGAGGGGCCTGATGGAGGAAGCGACTGCAGGACGTGGGCGTCGCTGCAACGTTGGGCGCCATGAGAATGGAGGAGGAATGAAGCTCGAGGGAGTAGAAGCACTGGGTGAAGTGAGAGAAGCCCCACATGCTTCTATCTTATATAGGCCCGAGGGCGCATGTGATTGCCTGGCGAGTAATGACGGGACACGGTTTCTCGCGCCGTACCACTGGGTGACGGGACGACGCATCATCATTCCGCTCCGACAAGCGAAACCGATCGCTGGTACAGTGGGTGCCTTGGTTCCCGTGCCCGAGGAGTGACGCCTCGATGACCCACCTTGTGTTCTCTTTGGCCCGCTCAACTGCCAAGGGCTAGAAACATGGGTCATGATGCACCCGCTGTGGCCCAACCTAATGCCCATGGCCTTTTAAATCACAAGTATTAGTACATTTTCACGACATGTGTTTCTGTGCCTTAGGATCGGCCCATTGGGTTTCGCCCATGCTAGGAGTAGGTGGATGCAACCGGTGGGGGAGGGGGGAATGAGATTCAAAGGCGAGCGAAAGTTCTAAAAGAAGTAATTACTCGCGTGAAACCCGGGAGCGTATTTAAGGACATGGAACGGCAGATGCAGAGGGACAATTTTGACAGCTCATCGAAGAAACAGCATTGATCATGCTAATTCGTAACGCATTTGACCATATCGAAAAAAGTTATACGCAACCTAAATTGAAACGGAGGGAGTACCAAAATGAAACTCAGGACAGCCATCTCAAATCCAAAATTTGAATGTGACAACCATCCCTCTAGCTAAACTGTGTAGAGAGAAAAACCTCAACCGACCATTGATGGAGGGAAACTGATTTGGGGGAAGAAGACACCGCACTTTCGCTCGCCCACATACCCAGCCCAACCCAGCCGCGCTATTTATTTCACTGTGCCGCTTACAACTGTGCCCCCACCCTTCCTCCTCGTCTTCCCTCCTCTGTAATCCAATCTTTTCACATTCCCCGCTCCTCTCTCTCTCCCCCTCCGAGAAATCAAAGCCCGCCGCAGGGAGAGACTAGCGGCGCAATGGACGCCTACGAGGCCACCAAGGTGGTCTTCGCACGGGTCCAGGGGCTCGTCGACGCGGACCTCGCCTCCAAGATCATGGGCATGCTGCTCACCCAGGACAAGAGCGAGGAGGATATGATCCGCCTCGCCTTCGGCCCCGAGCACCTCCTCCAGTCCGTCGTCGCCGAACTCGCGGCCTGCAGCAAACCCCCCTCCCCGCCCGCGCCGGCATGGAGGATGGCGCCGGGCGCGGCTGGAGGAGATGTCGAAGGCGGCCTCCCGTTCGCCGCCGCATCCGAAGCCTTCTACCCCGAGGAGGAGTACGGGTGCTGGTCCCCGGCGAGCGGCGCTCATCACCGCCGGAGCTTCTCGCTGAGCGACGCCGAGGGCGGGTGGAAGCCGTGCCAGTACTTCGCCCGGGGGTTCTGCAAGAACGGCTCCGGCTGCCGCTTCCTGCACGGGCTGCCGGAGGACGTCGCAGAGCAGGAGATGGCAGTCATGCGCGCCAAGGCCCTCGCCGCCGCGCGGTCGCAGATGATGGCGCCCGCCTTCGCTTTCTCGCCATCGCCGCCCAAAGGCCTCAGCTTCCTCCTCCAGCAACAGCAGCAGCAGCAGAGCGAGTCCCAAAGGTGGCACCTTTTTAATCCCCATAAGCTTCCATTTTTCTCTTGTCATTCAGCCGTCCAGATTACTAATGCTTGCTCCTTCAGGGCGGCGGACATGCTGCTCGCCGGAGGCGACGACATGCACAGGTTTCCTCTCCGGTCGCCTCGCATGGACCATGGCGACCTCGCCATCAACCACGGCGCGCGCCAGATCTACCTCACTTTCCCCGCCGACTCCACCTTCACGGAAGAGGACGTGTCCAGCTACTTCAGGTGCGCACACGCCGCCATTGTTGCCTACTAAACCTCTCCCATCTGCTCTAATGCCGACCGATCATTTGGGCGAGCCCGCAGCATGTACGGGCCGGTACAGGACGTGCGCATCCCGCACCAGCCGAAGCGCATGTTCGGCTTCGTCTCCTTCGTCTACCCGGAGACGGTGCGGCTCGTCCTCGCCAAGGGCAACCCACACTTCGTCTGCGACGCGCGCGTCCTTGTCAAGCCTTACAAGGAGAAGGGTAAGGTCCCCGACAGGTTCAGGCATGGCGGCGGCGGCGGCGGCCACTGCCTCTCTCCTCACCACCGCGAGTTCGGCGCCGTCGGTATGCCGCCCGCCGGGCTGCTTGACTCCAGGGACCCCTTCGACCTCCAGCAGCCGCAAATCGGTGAGCATTTGAATCCTCCTAGCTGATCATCAATTATTTGTGCAAGGCGTTTGACGAGCTGGTGTTGTTGCCATTGCCAGGGCAGAGAATGCTGTACGGGAGCATGGCCGGGCACGAGGCGGCGTTTCTGAGGAGGAAGCTGGAGGAGCAGCAGCAGGAGGAGGCGGCGGAGCTGCAGCATGTCATCGAGCTGCAGGGCCGCCGGCTCATGGGGCTGCAGTTTCTGGACCTCAAGAGCAGGGGCCACCACCTCGGCTCCCCCGTGGGCTCACCGTCCGACGGCAATGGCGGCTGCTTCAGTGGGAACGGCAATGGCGTCCATCTTGATGACGCCATTAGCACCATCCAAGGTCCAGTTCTTGAAAAGCATTTACATGTCGATTTTTTCTTTTGTGCAAATGCACATTTGGTTGCTCGAGTGTTCAGAGCTCATCATGACTTCCATGCTTGCTTGTTGCAGATAACAACAGGCTGAGCAGTGGTCTTTTCATGGGTACATATGCTGCTGCTTCTGTGATTTCTAAAGAAGGGAAGCAGGAGTATCAGGAGGAGGGTGGTGATGGCAATAGCAATAGCAATGGCAATGGCAGTCCCAAGCAGGCAGTCAACTCTGGGGAAGAGGGGAGGGAATCTGGTCCTGGGGCAGCAGCTGCATCCAATGTTTGTGAATACCAAGAAAGGTAATAGTAGTATATCTGTAATCCTTGGGTGGATATTAGTATCAGATGGGTCCAACATTGATTTTCACCACTTGGGTGGATGTCTGCTTCGGGATATTCGAAATGCATATTTTTTCCATTAGAAAACTTCAACATCTCGTATTTTCATAAACCATGCAGTAACATGTACTAGTATCCTTGTAAAATTTGTAGTATAATCAATATGCATTCTGTGCAAGAACGAACGATAATTACTTTATGCAGCACACACACTGATCATATTTAGGCCTATGTTAACAAGGTTATTTGTATGTACATAAAACTTTCAAAAGAGTATCACCGGATTTTGAACTATACAAAATGTGTTTTGGCAAATAGTGGACATTCACCCAAGTGATGAAATGCATTTGTACAATGCAAAACTTGCAGTAATTAGTGCAGCAATCTTTTCCTTTTCTTCATCTGTAGGAGTATATGCTAATCATATCATTCTCTTTTATCCTAACAAAAAAATGTGCTTTCGAAAGACATTGCAAAAAGGTGACGAGGTATAGGCTTTTGTTGTGCTAATCATAGGTTCTCTTGATTAGTAGTAGCATACTAGTACTGGAAGGGGAAGATAAGACTCGAAGAAGAGAAACTAGTCACCCCAGCTAGCTAATGACAAGTATATTAACTGGTTAAACAGTTCCTTTTGCCTCTTTTGTGGGGGCTCTACCAATACTGTATTTCCATAATTGATTGATGTGTGTGCGTGTGTCTCTTGTTTTTTTAATTGTAGTGGCATGGAGCACAACCACCTGCCTGGCAGCCCCTTTGCTTCCCCCACCAAGGAGGCCTCCATTGCTGCTGCTGCTGCTGCTGCTGCTGCTGAGCAGCAGACAGCTCACACTGGTGCCATCGGCAACAGTGGCAGCCCCCACCTGGTGGCCTCTTCTCTTTTCCCGCCTGCTAAACCTCTCTACAGCTCCTGCTTCTCTCAAGTGCCTAGGTGGGTGATTACTCCTATTTAAAAACAACATCACTCCAGTTGATTCACTTCCCTTCATGCTATTATTTGTTAGTTTTTAACCTGCATCAGGAATTACATTTTTGTGAGAAAATTGTTACCGTTTTGTGAGTGAGATGATAAGTTGTTTTGTTTGTTTTTTCCTGTTCAGATTGTCGTCTGGGCAGGGAGCAATTGGGCTGTGAATAGAGCAAAGAAGAGGGGTGTCATCTCCTCTCTGCTGTGCTGAGAGTAAGTGTCAACAGCAAACCCTGCAACAATGACCCACTCACTCAATCATCATGGTAGAAGGATGTATGTATATAATAGTGAAATTACCATCTCCCTCTGATGATGGGCTTTTTTCTGCATGCAGGGGCTCGTGTGATGACTGACCCCATCAAGTGGTGGTAGGAAAAAGAAAAGGAAAGCGTTAACAGATTCTAGGTGTATCTTGGTTGAGTTGAGAGAGGGACAGAAGCAGCAACTCAACAGCAACAACAGCAACAGATTAAGAAAGGAAACAAGTCCTAGGTTGTCTTTAGCCCTAGGCATTTTAGTAGTTAAAAAGTAGTATATGGAGTAGCATAAAATACTAGTACCAGTCAGTCGTTTTAATTATTACTAGTTCCTGCAAGAGTCGAGTCGAGCATAGCAAGGGTTAACTGCATTGCTGCGTGCGTATGCTCAGTCAGGTCAAGGTCAGGTCAATCCTCTGTTTGTGTGGATCTCATCTCAGTCTGATGACAGAACAAGTATACCGTCACTGCTTGGCTAGTCTTTGACTCCTGGCAGCAGTGGCCACTTTGTGACTAATGACTATCATGGATGCGTTGTGGACATCAAATTGGGTGTTTGTGAAATGAACTGTCCTTTGAGTTCCGCGAGTGATTCATTCGTTAGAAAAGGATAGGACCGGTTTCTTTTTCCCCGAGCGAGGGACAAATGTTTAACAAAATATCACATCTGGACTCTTTATTTTAAAATAAAAATCTCACGAACAATCGCAGCAGAGATGGAGGGGGGAAGCAAAAGCCAGAGATGCAGGCGGGGAGAGGGGAAAGTGATGAGATGGGCGCTGCTGCTGCTTTTGGTGGTGGGACCGGAGCGGGCCGGAGTCCAGGGGCAGTCACGGGCGCAGATAGCTTACCGTGTCCTTTTGCCCATGCACCAGTCACTCGTCCATCTATCGTGATCCATCTCCCGCTGCTCTGCTGCTACATCTTTTCGCCGTCTTCTCCGTCCGTCCGTCCATGTACACTTTGTTCTAGTCGCCCTAGATGAACAGGGCCGAGCCAGCTACTACTCTACTCTACTCTACTACACTAGGAGACAAACAAATGGATTTTTACTGTAATTCTCGGTTTTACGTTAGTACCACTGTAGCAGTAGTAGTACGTTGCCGGAGAAAAGATCACCTGTTCGGTTTTGCCCGTGGAGTGAGAATCCGATGGTGCGTGCCACCTGGCCATGGGCTACCCTGCCCGAAAAAGCCGACCCGGCCCGGCCCGGTCTTGCCCGCGGGCCGGGCCTGGGCCCGCCATATTTGCCATTTAACTAAGAGGCCCGGCCCGAGGCCCGAGGCCCGGCGGGCTTTTGCAGTGATGGGCTGGGCTTGGGCCTGATTTTTAGCCCTGAGTTTTTTGCTTCGAGCTTGGTTAGGCCCGGCCCGGCCCGAGGGATGGCCAGGTATATGCGTGCGTGGGCTCAAGTTGATTGGGACCACTCGTCCGTCAATGGAGACCGGACGGGGTAACGGGGGACACGCGCACCCACGGCATGTATGTCAGTCTGATGCCATGCCCGGCATCCATCCATCCCATGCTTCTATTTATTCTTATTCTTCAGGTGGTAGCAACATTTTTTGTGTGTTTTTTTTTCATTTTGACGAGCATACATTTTCCGTATTGTTAAAAAGGAGTCTGCCCAACAGATGATGCAAAATACATTAAAAAAGTATTAGATGTAAAATTTAAATCACCATCAAAAAGTTGATTTTACATCACCAAAAAACACCCAACTCCAACAGATAATATGAGGGCGTGTTTGGTTGCCTGCATTACTTCCAATCAGGCCCAGTTGGGCCAAGAAAAAGCGTGTTTGGTTGCAAACAAGGAGGCCTGACTCGCATCGGCACGAACTTTAAAGCACCTCAGAGCCTGACTCGCTGGGAATGCTCGAATTGGCAGTTTCCAGTGAGCCAGGCTGAGTGGGGCGCAAAAGGGAGGCAGCGTGCACACGACGGTGCAAGGGGAAATTGAGCGGAGTTGGCGGAAGATGGAAATCGGCCGAGGCGGGATGGCGCGAAATCAAGCCTCACCCCCCACCCATTTACTCGGTCACCACTAGCTCTAGGACAAGCACTTCCTCTGTTCTTAGCACCGGCGGCGGTGACTCTGATCTGCGCAAGCGACGGCGGCGGCTGCAACAATACTCTCCGGCAGCACAAGCTGCTTCTCCCCTTCTTCTTGGCCTCCGTCTGGTCCTCCTCGACTTAGCCATGGCCCTCCCTCCTCCTCGTCGTCTCCAAAGTCGGTAAGCAACATGGAACCCCCTCCCCCCTATGTTAGGTCGTTTGTTAGGCCATTAGGCAAGG
This sequence comes from Elymus sibiricus, assembly GCA_039707655.1. NCBI lineage: Eukaryota > Viridiplantae > Streptophyta > Magnoliopsida > Poales > Poaceae > Elymus > Elymus sibiricus. Next base: position 114,231,439 of record CM077670.1, read on the forward strand.
TGTAGGATTGATTTCCCCATTGCTCACCGCACCATCGATGTCGCCTAGGTTATGGACGAACGGATGAAGCTGATAGTTCAGGCAGTAGCACTGATAGCTGTGATTCAGGCATGGCTCATGTTGATCTACAAGAGAGCTGTTCGTCGTGGTGACAAGCCTGTCATCCGTTATGCTCCAATGTTAGCCAGGGATAAGAAGAGGATGACGAATCTGAACTACATCTACAACTGCAACGACAGAGAGGCTCTATGGATGCTAAGAATGACAAGAGCACCTTTGGCCAGGCTTGTGCAGACCTTTAGGAGCAGGGGGCTGCTAAAAGATAGCATCCACACAAGTGTGGAAGAGTGTAACACCCCTATGTAATGAGCTACTATGATCCTCCATGATTATGCTAAGTCACCTTGATTTGCAATGCTTGATCACTGTTGATTCATATCTCATTTCAAACTCCATCACTGAATTCAATTTAAATTGCAAGTGGAATTTGAAGTTGCACAAAAATGGTTGCAAAATAGTCCATCATTTAGCAGATATTCCATAACTAATATTTGTTAAGGAAAACAACATCACCTCAATGCTAAAATGGGCTATAGCAATTAAAACAGTGACAAATCAGCATTTTTAAATGCTTTTCCATTTATGGAAAATTCAAAATTTTCAAATGCCTCCCAAACTTTTTGTGGCAGTGCCAAGTATTGTAATGTATTTATTTGTCCAAGTTCCACATTTTACAAAGTCCATTTGGCAGCTCTGTAAGTGCATCAAGTGCCCCCTCAGTGGTTTTGGAGTATTGAAGACAAATAAGTTAAGGGACTAATGAGTTTGTGAGTGTACACAGGTAATAATAAGTCCCCGAAGACTTGGTTTAACCACGGAAGTTGACCCCTAAAAATGTATTTCTTCAAGTGAAGAATTTGGTACGGCCTATGAAGAATTTGATGTGAAGACTTGGAAGCTTGAAGACTTTGTTTTCATAGTTTCTTTTCTTCTTATTTGAGTCATAGGAAAAACCGTACTGTCAAAGGGGGTCAAGGTGAAACATATGTCATACTTCAAAGCGATGCTCAAAACAATACAAACCTAAGCCGCTTCAAGTGAAGCCCTTGGAAATCTCCGAAACAGCTGACGAATTTGACGGTGACAGTGACGAAGTTCATCTGGTCTCTGACGAATTTGTTCAGGCTGAGGAGTTAGGATTTCGCCAGTGCGATCTGCCTATCGTGAGGAAATTGAGTGCCCCGACGAAATTGAGAGTTCAATTCTGACCGGCGCCGCGTGCCAGCTGTCGAGTGGATCCTTATCCTGACAACAGTCTTGTCTGAGATGGGCATTTATGACATTTCATGTCGGGTTGCCTCCTGGCTATAAATAGCCGCCCCCTACAACCACTAGTTGGTTGTCTGCTCTAGAGAGAACTTGACATTTGTCATTTGAGAGCAACCCTTCCTCTGACGACTTTGTGAGAACCTAAGAGAGGAGAAACCCAACCAGAGCCTAAGTGATTGAGCATCACTGAAGAAGTTGATCTGTGTGATCCGACGCTTGTTACCTTTGAGGACTGTCATTCCTCCAAACGGTTAGGCGTCATGTTCTGAGTACCCAAGAGTAATTGTGGTGTGCCAGTGAACAAGTCTGTGAAGGTTTTGGAAGTCTACCTTGAAGACTTACCACGAGTGATTGGGCGAGGTCTAAGTGACCTTAGCTCAAGAGGAATACTGTGAGGACTAAGTGTCCTCCGAGGTAAGACTCAGCCACCTCAACCAGACGTATAGTTGATACAGCAACTGGAACTGGTCTACCAAATCGCTGTGTCTTCATCGAGCCCAACCGATTTCAAATTCCTCACTCCTTTACCTTTACGTATTTCCGCTACTAAAGAACTTGTACTCTACTTTACTGAAGAATTTGAACTGAAGACTTTTATCATGTTGCATTTCATTCCTTCGGTTCATCTTCTTCATGCATGTCTGCTTGTATGACTACTTGTTCTCCACTTGTATGAATTCCCTTTGCATGCTAGTTACATCTGTGTCGATCTAGTTTCACTTCTGTTTCTATTTCGTCACTCTGATTTTCGTCAAAATCTTTGGAGTTTGACGAATTTCTAAAAATCTCCCATTCACCCCCCCTCTGGGAGTTAACCCGCGCTTTCAAGCTCAAAATATTGTAAACAATTTCTGTAAAAGAAAAACAAAAAACAGAAAAGGGAAAAAGGCTAAATCCCACTGTGCACTTAAGCCTGTGGGCTACAGGAGCCGACCCAGCCCATCTCCTCTCTCTCCTTCAACCTCCTGTTCATCCCCCTCGCTCGATGTCGCCTGCGCGCGCACTCCCGAGGCCGGCCCCCTCCCTCTGGTCGACAGCACGACGCCGCGCCATCGCTGGAGGGATAAGGGCGACGTCCTGCACCCCCCTGGCCCCCCTGGCCTCACTCCTCCTCTCTCTCCCTCGCTCTCCCATCTCTCCCGAGCGCCGCCATGGACGGGCCCCGCTGAAGCTCGCGGCCACCGTCATCCACTCATCGCCGCAGCCTGTCCTAAAGCTCCGCCGCCGTCCGCTGCTCCTTCCAGTGCCACTGGATGGAGCCGGGAGCCTCTGCATCGCCGCCCTCGCTTCTTCTTCCCTTCAGTCGCTGGAGATCGCCGCCACCGCGCCGTCTGCCCCAGGCCTCCCTCGAGCCCATCTAGCTCACCTGCAGGCTCTCTGTGAGCCCTCCTTCCCTCTCCCTCTCTCTTCGCGCTCGTGTACGCCTGCACCTCTTCGATCTAGTTGTCGTTGTTTTGCTCAGCCTTCTTAAGGCAACCTTTGTGTAATTATGTCTGTACTCAGATACTGATGCTTCCGCTGACTCTTGTGTATTCGAGCTTACGTATTCGAGCCCTCGAGGCCCCTGGCTTGTAATATAAAGCTTGTATTATTTTATTTTGTGTCTAGAGTTGTGCTGTGATATCTTCCCGTGAGTCTCTGGGCTTGATCGTGCGCATTTGCGTGTATGATTAGTGCACGGTCGAGTCGGGGGCGTCACAAAGAGCAAGTTGCCATATTCCTCCATGTTGTCGGTCATAACTAGAGGTTTAGGGTTGTCCACAACACATTCAGGAGATGGAGACCATTTCCAGGTACTTTAGGTAAGTGTTGTATGTTGTTGGGGAACTCAGAGGAGAGATGATCAGGTCACCAACCGGCCGAACTCCTAGCAAGATTCGCACTAGCCCAAGATGCTATACATATTCCAAGGTGAGTACTGACAGTATGTAGTTCATGCCTGCTTGTATGTTTTGCTATAGCCATAACACCATTTTTTCATGCCATTTCAGGATTCCATTGGGGCAATAGATGGTACTCATGCACCGCTAAAGTGCCGAGGGCACAATCTGCAGCATTGATACATCTCCAACGTATCTACTTTTCCAAACACTTTTGCTCTTGTTTTGGACTCTAATTTGCATGATTTGAATGAAACTAACCCGGACTAACGCTGTTTTGAGCAGAACTACCTTGGTGTTGTTTTTTGTGCAGAAATAAAAGTTCGCGGAATTGGAGGAAACTTGGCAGAGATTTTTTATTGAATATATAAAAAATACCGGTGCAAAGATCTACTAGAGGGGGCCCACCAACTGCCCACAAGGCAGGGGCGCGCCTACCCCCCAAGGCGTGCCCTGGGGCCTTGTGGGGCCCACACGGCTCCTTCTGACCTAATTCCAACTCAATAAGTACCGTCTTCGCGGGAAAAAATAAATAAGAAGAGAAGTTTCATCGCGTTTCATGATACGGAGCCGCCGCCACCTCCTCTTCTTCCTCAGGAGGTCTGATCTGGAGTCCGTTCACGGCTCCGGAGGGGGCAATTCGTTGCCGTCGTCATCAACAACCCCTCTTCATCGACAACCTCATGATGCTCACCACCGGGAGTGAGTAATTCCATCGTAGGCATACTGGAGGTAGATGGAGATGGATGCGATTGATCATGTAATCGAGTCAATTTGTTAGGGTTCGATCCCTAGTATCCACTATGTTTCGAGATTGATGTTGCTATGACTTTGCTATGCTTAATGCTTGTCACTAGGGCCCGAGTGCCATGATTTCAGATCTGAACCCATTATGTTTTCATGAATATATTTGAGTTCTTGATCCTATCTACAAGTTATATGCACCTATTATTGTTCTGAACCGCAGACCCCAATTAGGTGACAATAATTGGGATACTCTCCGGGGATGACTGTAATTTGAGGAGTTCATGTATTCACTAAGTGTTAATGCTTTGTTCTGGTTCTCCATTAAAAGGAGCGCCTTAATTACCCATAGATTTCCATTAGGACCCTGCTGTCACGGAAGGCTAGGACAAAAGATGTTATGCAAGTTCTTATTATAAGCACGTATGACTATATACGGAATACATGCCTACATATGATTGATGAATTGGAGCTATTGTCTATCGCTCTAGGTTGTGACTGTTACATGGTTGATGTCATCCATAATATCCATCGCTACTCCATGCCTACTCTTTTCTCATATTGTGTTTGCTAAGTTACTATTGCCGTTGCTACTGTTCCAATTAATACAAAACTACTATTGCTACTGTTACCGCTACTATCGAAACTATTATACTACTGTGCTACTAATATCTTGCAGCAGAGAATTTGCTTCTCAGGTGTGGTTGAATTGACAACTCAACTGCTAAGGCTTATAAATATTCTTTGGCTCCCCTTGTGTCGAATCAATAAATTGGGTGAAATACTACCCTCGAAGACTGTTGCGATCCCCTATACTTGTGGGTCATCAAGACCATTTTCTGGCGCCGTTGCCAGGGATCATAGCTCTATTTATTAAGTTCACGTGGGAGTTAAATATCTGTTGATCACTATGAAGAATCTAAAAGACTCTAAGATCAAGATCATGCCCTCTAAGACGAGGGGAGGTAAGGAACTGTTAACTAGTTCTGCATTTGATCCACCTTCTGTTTTGAGTCGACTTGCGACACCACCACCTGCTATTCAATCTGATATGTCGCAAGTACTAGACACTACTTCCGCTATTGATGATACTCATGATGATGCCACTACTTTGCTTGATGAAACAGTGCCACTAGGAGAATTACTTGATGCTCATATTGCTAAAGCTAAAGAACTTGAAATTGATGCAAATTATGATTCACTTGCTACACCTAGCACTCCTACTAGAACTAAGATGCTTGATATACCTGAGGGTTATGTTATGGATGGGGAGATTGCTAAGGAATTTCTTGCTTGTAAGGATAGAGAGGACCTTAAAATTTTACTGAGTAAGTTAAAAGAAAAGGCTATGAATGAAATGATGAAATATGATCCTTGATACGTCTTCAATGTATCTATAATTTTTGATTGTTTCATGCTATTATATTATCAATCTTATATACTTTGTATGCCATTTTATATCATTTTTGGGAACTAACCTATTAACCTAGTGCCTAGTGCTAGTTGCTGTTTTCTGCATGTTTTTGGTTTTACAGAAAACCCCTACCAAACGAAGTCCAAACGCAACGAATTTTTTTGACGATTTTATCTGGACAAGAAGGGACCCTAGAAGCTTCAGGGAAGGACCAAAAACCAGACGAGGAGACGACAAGGCATCAGGGCACGCCCTAATGTCTTGTGAGCCCCTCGTGGCTCTGTCTGACCTAATTTCAGTGCTATAAATTCCCAAATATTCCAAATCCCCCAAAGCGAGACTCGAAACAATTATTCCGCCGCCGCAAGCCTCTGTTCTTCCGCGATCCCATCCGGAGGCCTTTTCCGGTAATCTGCCAGAGGAGGAATCGATCACGGAGGCCTTCTTCATCAACCTTGCTGCCTCCATGATGATGTGTGAGTAGTTCCCCACAGGACCTAAGGGTCCATAGTAGTAGCTAGATGGCTCTCTCTTTTTGATCTTCAATACAATGTTCTCTTCGGAGATCGATATGATGTAATCTTTTGCGGTGTGTTTGTTGGGATCCGATGAATTGTGGGTTTATGATCAGATTGTTCATTGAAAGTAATTGAGTTATTTCTGAACTTTATTATGTGTGATTGTTATAGCTTTGTATTTCTCTCCGATCTATCCGTTTAGTTTGGCCAACTAGATTGACTTATCTTCAGTGGGAGAGGTGCTTTGTGGTAGGTTCAATCTTGCGGTGTCCTCACTCTGTGACAGGAGGAGTAGCGAGGCACGTATTTGTATTTGTTGCTACTAAGGATAAAACGATGGGGTTCGATCATATTGATTGGTCTTATTTTGTCTACATTATGTCATCATGCTCCAAGCATTACTCTGTTTGTTATGAACTTAATACCTTAAGATGCATGCTGGATAGCGGCCGAGGGGTGGAGTAATAGTAGTAGATGCAGATGGATGTCGGTCTACTTGTCACGGATGTAATGCCTATGTACTGATCATGCCATGAATAACATCATAACTATGCGCTTTTCTATCAATTGCCCAACAGTAATTTGTTTACCCACCGTTGCTATGTTCTTGAGGAGATGCCTCTAGTGAAAGCTATGCCCCCCGGGTCCATCTAAATCATATTGCTAAAACCCTAAATACCTTGCTGCAATTTATTTACTTTTATTTAGTTTTGCAATTTATATATCTCCTACTATCAGAATTAATCCTTGCAATTAACGAGTACAAGGGGATTGACAACCCTCTTGCCCGCGTTGGGTGCAAGTATTTGTTTGTGTGTGTGCAGGTACTGCTAAAAGTCGTTTGCGTGGATCTCCTATTGGTTCGATAAACCTTGGTTATTAACTGAGGGAAATACTTTCTGCTACTATACTACTTCACCCTTCCTCTTCGGGGAAATCCCAGCGCCTATCACAAGTAGCACTCCTAAGTTTACAACCTCTCCTATCTTTGTTACTGATAAGTATTATGAATTCTCTGTTGATCCTGAACTTATTACTTTGGTAGAATCCGATACTTTTCATGGCTATGAATCTGAAATTGTTGTGGCACATCTCACTAAACTGAATGACATTGCCACCCTATTTGCTCAAGAAGAAAAGATTTGCTATTATTATATCCTTAAGTTGTTTCCTTTCTCATTAAAGGGTGATGCTAAGGATTGGTTTAATACTCTTGCTCCTGGTTGTGTGCGTAGTCCCCGGGATATGATTTACTACTTCACTGAGAAATATTTTCCTGCTCATAAGAAAGAAGCTGCCTTACAGGAAATATATAACTTTGTGTAACTTGAGGAAGAGCATCTCCCTCAAGCTTGGGGGAGGCTTCTCCAGTTATTGAATGCTTTGCGTGATCATCCCCTTAAGAAGAATGAAATACTTGATATCTTTTATAATGGACTAACCGATGTTTCTAGGGACTACCTAGATAGCTGTGCTGGTTGTGTTTTCAAGGAAAGAATAGTTGAACAGGCTCATGAATTATTGAATAACTTATTGAGAAATATCGATGATTGGACAGTTCCTGAACCACCACCCAAGCTAACTCCGAAGAAAAGAGGTATTCTATTCCTCAGTCCGGAAGATATGCAAGAAGCCAAGAAATCTATGAAAGAGAAAGGCATTAATTCTAAAGATGTTAAAAGTCTACCACCTATTGAAGAAATACATGGACTCGACATCCCGACACAGGTAGTAGAGGTAAATTCTCTTTATAGGTTTGATGAGGGTGATATTCCTTATAATAAATCTCCTAGTCAGTGCTTGGCTGAATTTGATAATTTTATCGTTAAGCAAGAAAACTTCAATCGGCAAGTAAGTGATCAATTGAAACGTAATGCTATTATGATTGAACGCTTGAGTGATTTGATGTTTAGAATTATTAATGATGTTAAAGGTTCATGTAAACATTCCTCAATGGTTCACACCCAGTTAGAACAAGTTTCTAAATCACAAAATGATTTGCTTAAGGAAATAAATAATAAACTCAATGATCATGCTATTAGAGTAAGGACTAGAGGTGGTACAATGACTCAGGGACCTCTATATCCTAAGGGTCAGCCTAAAAGAATTGAACAAGATTCTCAAAGAATTAATGATGATTGATGTCTACTACACAACTTGTTCTTGTAGACTCGTGTTGGGCCTCCAAGCGCAGAGGTTTGTAGGACAGTAGCAATTTTCCCTCAAGTGGATGACCTAAGGTTTATCAATCCATGGGAGGCGTAGGATGAAGTTGGTCTTTCTCAAACAACCCTGCAACCAAATAACAAAGAGTCTCTTGTGTCCCCAACACACCCAATACAATGGTAAATTGTATAGGTGCACTAGTTCGGCGAAGAGATGGTGATACGAGTGTTGTATGGATAGTAGATATAGGTTTTTGTGGTGCGAACAATAAAAAAAACAGCAAGGTAGCAAGTAACAAAAGTGAGCATAAACGGTATTGCATTGCTTAGAAACAAGGCCTAGGGTTCATACTTTCGCTAGTGCAATCTCTCAACAATGCTAACAAAATTGGATCATATAATCATCCCTCAACGTGCGATAAAGAATCACTCCCAAGTTCCTATTAGCGGAGAACATAAGATAGAAATTGTTTGTAGGGTACGAAACCACCTCAAAGTTATCCTTTCCGATCGATCTATTGAGCTATTCCTATAAGTGTCACAAACAGCCCTAGAGTTCGCACTAAAATAACACCATATGATACACATCAACCAACTCTAATGTCACCTAGATACTCCAATGTCACCACAAGTATCCGTGAGTTGATTATACGATATGCATCAAACAACTTCATAATCATAATATTCAATCCACACAAAGAACTCCAAGGAGCACCCCAAAGTTTCTATCGGAGAAAAGATAATGAAAACTTGCATCAACCCCTATGCATAGATTACCCCAATGTCACCACGGGAATCCGCGAGTTGAGTGCCAAAACATATATCAAGTGAATCAATATAATACCCCATTGTCACCACGGGTATTCATATGCAAGACATACATCAAGTGTTCTCAAATCTAAAATATTCAATCCAACAATAACGAAAACTCAAAGGGAAAAGATTTGATTCATCACAACAAGGATAGAGAGGGAAGAAACACCATATGATCCAACTATATTAACAAAGCTCGCAATACATCAAGATCGTGCCAAATCAAGAACACGAGAGAGAGAGAGAGATAAAACACATAGCTACTGGTACAAACCCTCAGCCCCGAGGGTGAACTACTCCCTCCTCGTCATGGAGACCGCTGGAATGATGAAGATGGCCTCCGGTGATGCTTTCCCCCTCCGGCAGGGTGCCGAAAAAGGGCTGTAGATGAGATCGTGGAGGTACAGAGGCTTGCGGCGGCATAAAACTCATCTAGGTTAACTTTCGGGGGTTTCTGAATATATATGATTTTTCAGCGTTGGAATCACGCAAAGAGGTGCCACAGGGGCCCCACGAGGCACCAGGGCGCGCCTGGGGGGCAGGCGTGCCCAGGTGGCTCGTGGGCCCCCTGTGGCTCTTCTGCTGCTCCTCCGAAGCTTCCTGGGTCTGTTTCCTTCCAGAAAAAACCGTCAAAAAGTTTTGCTGCATTTGGACTTCATTTGATATGGATTTTATGGAAAACCAAAAACAAGCAGAAAACAACAACTGGCACTGGGCACTAGGTCAATATGTTAGTCCATAAAAATCATATAAAATCCAAATAAAAGTGCACCAAAATCATACAAAATTGTTGTAAACATGGCATGAATACTTCATAAATTATAGATACGTTGGAGACGTATCAGCATCCCCAAGCTTAATTCCTGCTTGTCCTTGAGTAGGTAAATGATAAAAGAAATAATTTATGAAGTGTGAATGCTAGCATAGTGCATAAGTTTGATCAATGATAATTTCAATCACTTTTCCTAGCATCATAACAACAACTTTTTCTCATAAAAGTCATCATGATAAAGTAGCAATTAAAAACAGAAATTTTGATGTGGAATGCTACCTATCATAATCATCATATAATCTTTACTTTTGTTGCATGGACACTTGGACTTGAATGATTCAAAGCAATAGTCTATAATTTGACAAGAAGACATAAATACTCAAAGCACTACAGGAATCAGAGAATTTGCCATCAGTCCACTCTTTGCCGTCTGCTAGCGGACGTCACAGATGGTCTTTGCCGTCCGCTTCCATAAAGCAGACGGCAAAGAAAGGCCTCATGGCAAAGATGGTTTGTGCCGTCAGTCCATTCTTTGCCGTCGGCTAGCGAACGGCAAAGAGCCTAAAAAGCGGACGACAAAGGCAGGCGGACGGCAACTAGCAAAATCGCAGACGGCAAAGAGCCCATCTGGGCCCCACTAGAGCGCGGCGTTGGTTAGGTCAAACGGACGACCTAGATGCCGTCCGCTAGCGGACGACAAAGAGCAGCAGACGGCAAAGATCATCAAAAAGCAGACGGCAAAGAAAAATTTCACTAACATTTGTAACGGCCGCCGCGCGCGCTCCCCTCTCTCTCTCTCGCCGCGACCCTCTCTTTCTCTCTCTCTCTCTCACCGCGCCCCTCCACTCCCCTCTCTCTATCTCTCTCTCTCGCCGCCGCGCCCGTCGCCGCCGCCGACCCACCGTCCCACCGCGCCCGTCGCTGCCGACGACCCGCCGCCCCACCGCGCCCTGGTGCAGATCCACCGCCCCGCCGCCCCACCGTCCGCGGCCTTCACCCTACCGCCCCGCCGCTCCACTCTGCCATCGCCACCCCGCCGACACACCGTCCGCGACTCCGCCGCCCCTGACGCCACTCACCCCCGACGCCCCCCTCCGGTGAGTCCTCCCCTTATTCTTTGTTTTTTTTTTCATTTAATTGCTACTGTTAGTGCTATATTACTCATATTTAGTTAGGTTAGTGCTAGGTTAGGTTAGAAAAGAACTAGGAGAAGAAGATTTTAGGTTAGTCAAAATTAGAAGAAGAAGAAGAAGATGAAAAAAAAAGAAGAAGAAAAGAAGAATAAGTAGAAGAAGAGGAAAAAGGAAAAGAAGGAAGAAGAAGAAGAAGAAGAAGAAGAAGAAGAAGAAGAAGAAGAAGAGGAGGAGGAGGAGGAGGAGAAGAAAAGAAGAAGAAGAAGAAGAAGAAAAAGAGGAGAAGAGGAGAAGAAGAAGAGGAGAAGAAGAGGAAAAAGGAAAAGAAGGAAGAAGAAGAAGAAGAAGAAGAAGAAGAAGAAGAAGAGGAGGAGGAGGAGAAGAAAAGAAGAAGAAGAAAAAGAGGAGAAGAGGAGAAGAAGAGGAAAAACAGGAGAAGAGGAGAAGAAGAAGAAAAAGAGGAGAAGAAGAAGAGGAGAAGAAAAGAAGAAGAAGAAGAAGAAGAAGAAGAAGAAGAAGAAGAAGAAAAAGAAGAAGAAGAAGAACAAGAAGAAGAAGAAGAAGAAGAAGAAGAAGAAGAAGAAGAAAAGGAAGAAGAAGAAGAAATAGAGATTTTTTATATATATAGAGTTTTTTTATATATATAGATTTTTTATCGGGATTGAATATTCGTGTTGATCGGGTGGATTTAAATGTGCAGTTGTTTCGTCGCTGCGAGGGTCTGGTGTTCGACGACCTCCCTGTGCGTTCGAAGAGCTCCCCGGCGTTCGTGGGTGAGCACAAATGACATCTCCTCCTCCCCCTTCATTTGCTCTGTTCCGGTCTTCGTACCGATGATACTTGCTAGCTATAGGTAGATTCAATCATCAGTATGCGTGACCAGTATGCATCTCCCGTTCGAAAGGGTTACAGTTGTAAATATGCATGCATTTGCATATTTATAACCGTGATTCTTTCGAATTGTCCAACGTTATCCATGGACAGCCCGAGTATGTGTAGATTGGGTTCGTTTTCCCATGCTCTGCTCCGGATCCGATGCAGAATTTCGTCAGTGCCTCCCTGTTGTTCTCCGGGTACACATCCTCTATGTTTATTGCCGAGACGTGTATCAGGAGAACAGCGGGGAGGTGCTGCCAAAATTTTGCGTCGGATCCGAAGCAGAGCATGGGAAAACGAACCCAATCTACACATACTCGGGTGGGATTAGGACCTATCTTTACCTATTAGCGTGTAGGTTGCATGGACGTAATAAAATTGACAAACTTGATTAACTGATGAATATATATGCTGAATTATATATATTTCTTGTGTGTTTAGTAGGTAGGCAAGATGAGTGATCGTGCGTGGATGTACACCGGTCACACTAGTCAGAAAGACACGACCAATGAATGGTTAACAAAAACCAAGGGGTTTGTGAAAGCCGCATTTGCAAATGGCCAGAGAAAAACCTGGTGCCCCTGTGTTAGGTGCGACAACTTTTCACAGATGACAGAGGGTGAAATGGGTAAACACCTGTAGAAGTGGGGTTTTACGCCTGATTATACGGTGTGGACATTTCATGGTGAGTCTGCCCAACGTACCAGAGCTGAGGTGGTTCGTCGTCGCACCGACGAGCATGGTACCGGGATCGAAGACATGGTGCAAGACTTTGATGATGCTCGGGATTCGGACGATGAGATGGAGGAATCTGCAAAGGCCTTCAATGAAATGTTGGAGTCTTCAAAACGTCCTCTCCACGAGCACACTGAGCTTTGTCAGCTGGATGCCATCGCACAAGTAATGGCTCTGAAGGCTCAATTCAACTTGGGCAGAGAATGCTACGACGCGATGATGACACTATTTGGACGCTTTCTACCCAAAGGCCATGTAATGCCTGCAAACCTGTACCAGTCGGACAAAATCCTCCGTGTACTTAAGATGCCCTATGAGAAGATAGATGCCTGTGAGAAAGGATGTGCCTTATTTAGGCTTGAGTATGCGGGCTTGAACTATTGTCCCATTTGCAAGTCTTCCAGGTATGTTGTGGTAGACAACGGTATGGGTGAGAAGAGGCAGACCAAAATCCCCGTTAATGTTCTTCGGTATCTGCCAATCGTACCAAGACTTCAATGTCTTTTCATGGTCGAAGAGACGGCCAGACAGATGACATGGCACAAATTGGGCAAAAGAGCCGAACTAGATGTAGATGGGAATCAGATGTTGGTACACACATCGGATGCTTTTGCGTGGAAGCACTTCGATGTATTACATAAGGATAAAGCGGCAGATCCAAGGCATCCTCGAGTCTGCATCGGCATAGATGGGTTCAATCCATTTGGTATGACGGCAACCCAATACAGTTGTTGGCCTGTATTTGTCATTCCACTCAATCTCCCCCTGGACAGATTATGCAAAGAAAGAACATTTTCCTGACGTTGATAATTCCAGGGCCCAACTATCCGGGGAAGAATATGAATGTGTACATGCAGCCGCTTAAGGATGAATTGCAAGAAGCTTGGGATAATGGGTTCAAGACATACGACACCGCTAGAAAACAAAACTTCACAATGCATGTCTGGTACATGTACTCGATGCATGACTTGCCGACGTATGCGCTATTCGTTGGCTGGTGTGTGCATGGAAGGTTCCCGTGCCCCACATGCAAGGAAGCTCTTCAGTTTCGACTTGCATAGACCGTTCCTGGATCCTCGCCATAAATTCAGAAAAGACAAGAAGAACTTCATCAAAGGTAGAGTTGTCAAAAACTCTGCACCACCTGCGTTGACAGGCCAACAGATCCTGGATCAGTTAAATGCTCTCGAGCCTGATCCAGAGCGTCCAGGGTATTTCAAGGGGTATAATTCGGAACACGTCTGGACTCACAAGACATGCTTGTGGGATCTGCCTTACTTCAAAGACCTCCTTCTTCCACACAACATCGACGTGATGCACACTGAAAAGAATATCGGCGAGGCCCTTTTTGGTACATTGTTCGGCATAGAGGGGAGGTCAAAGGATAATCCTAAGGCTAGAGTCGATCAGCAGACTCTATGTGATAGACCGTTACAAAACATGTGACAACCGAAAGGAAAGAAGAACTGGTCGAAGCCAAAGGCCTGGTTCAATCTTGGAAGGGGAGCTATGAGGGAAATTATCTTGTGGGTGAAAATGCAGTTGATGTTCCCCGATGGGTATGCAGCGAATCTAAAGAGGGGAGCGAGTCTTGAAAAATTGAAAATATTTGGTCTCAAGAGTCATGATTGGCACATATGGCTTGAGCGGGTAATGCCGGTGATGTTGCGTGGCTTTATCCCTGAGGATGAATGGCTAGTACTGGCAGAGCTGAGCTATTTCTTCCGTGTTCTTTGTGTGAAAGAACTATCGCCTGGCGTGCTAGATGACATGGAAAAGTTGGCGCCGGAGTTGCTCTGCAAGTTAGAGAAGATCTTTCCACTGGGCTTCTTTAATCCAATGCAGCATTTGATTTTAAATCTCCCCACCGAGGCAAGATTGGGGGGGCCCGTGCAAAATCATTGGTGCTATGCAACTGAGAGGATGCAGAAGACGCTTCGAGCAAAATGTAAAAATAAACGTAGAATTGAAGCATCGATGGCCGAGGCATTCATTACTGAGGAGGCGGCAAACTTCGTGACAGCACACTACGAAGCCAAAAATCATCATTTGCATAATCCGAAGCCTCGGTACAATGCTGGCGACCCTAAAAAAGGTGGATCCAACCTCAGCCTATTCAAAGGGAAGCTCGCACCAGCCGGTGCTTCGAAACCAATACCGTTGGATGTCGAAGAATGGCGGACCATTTTGTTGTATATCTTCAACAACCTAACAGAAGTGCGGCCGTACATCGAGTAAGTTCTCGGTACATTGTTTCACAACTTCTAATTCCTTTGAACTGCTCTTATTCCCGGATATTTGATACAGTCGATACGTCGCCAAATTCTCGGATGGAGCGGTGCTCCAAAAGGATTCCATCGAAGAGTATGAGCATCTGGCAAAGCATGGAGGCGGCTATCCCGGTTTCATCTCTTGGTTCAAACAAACGGTACTTACCATTAATAGACCATTTCATTTCTTCATCTAATTTGCGGCTAATGCAACAATCCTTTCGTATTAAACTTGTAGGCTAATTCAGAGTCTATGGACGCCGAATTGAGACAAGCCGCTAATGGTTTTGACTATAAGGTCCGTTCATTTGAGGAATACGACATCAACGGGTATCGCTTTCGTACCTTTGGCAAAGAGCTATCTATGGCTGACCGAAAATCTACAAATTGTGGTGTCTCTACTATCGGCGAAGGTTGTACCGAGTATTATGGAAGAGTTGAAGCAATTTATGAACTTCTATTCTATGGTGAAAACCCACCGAACGTCGTAGTCTTCAAATGTTATTGGTTCCAGTCGAAGGAGACTAGAAGGACTCATGAACATATAGGGCTAGTCGAAATCAAACAAAGCACCCATTTAGATGTTCCCGATGTCTATATTATGGCTCAACAGGCGACCCAAGTTTTCTATCTATCGTGGGCCTGCCAAACTAATACAAATCTGAATGGTTGGGATGTCATTTATGAAGTGCCGCCACGTGCTAGACCACCTCCCCCCAATGAAGAGGATTATGAACCTCACATTAACCCAGACACATATGAAGGAGAATTCTTCCAAGAAACACGTCTTTCCAAAAAACGTTTCAAGAACCGCTCTACTTCACCCCAGAACATGGAAGTAGACAGCGACAGTGAATCCGACCTCACTCCTGAGCCGGAACAAGAAGAGGTTACTGCTGCGGATACCTGTCAATGCTTGACCGATTACAGAAAGGCATTCCACATGTTGATGCCGCTGAACCCGATGAGCACGTCATTCATGACGACACGCGTGATAGTGATGATGATGATGCATTTATTGATCCAGACGATCCAGACTATTATTTGTTTGTATGCATCCCAACTTAAATTATATACATATTATTATTCATGTCAGGTATTCAATTTTTTTATGTTGTACTAATTTCGTTTACTCTTTGTCATGGCAGGTGTTGAAAGATGGTGGGCGCGGGTCCAGAGCGCTCCGCGGGTACTTCTTCGGCGGCGGCCCGCGGGAGGGCTACTTCCATTCCACCCCTACCTCTCCGGAGAGCGTTGATAGAGAGTATGGGGACACCGGAGGGCGCTTCTTCGTCGACGTCGTTGCCCACCGGGAGAGGAGGTCGGGGAGGGAAGAAGAGAGGTGGAGGACGTGGCCGCGGGAGAGGTAGGCAGACTGCTACGCCTTCCTCGCCGCCACCCCCAGCTCATTCACCCAAGCACAGGACTGCTAGGGTGGACCCGTCTGAGGTGGAGGCTACAGGGACTCCGGACCACGAGCCTCGGGTCGACGGGCCTTTGGCCCACGAGACTCCGGTCCCAGAGGCTTCGGCCCACGAGACTTCGGCCCATGAGACTCTGGACCAGGACGGGGATCGGGCTACGTCCCAGGAGACGTCCGGATGGGGTACCTGGCCGGATCCGTCTCAGGGGCCGAGTGGCCATGCTGATGGCGGCGGGGATCAGTTTACTGATAGTGAGGGCGAGGTGGTTGAGGGGGTCACCGTGTACCAGCGTGGTAGTACACGGCTCCCGCCCGTGCCGGCGACCCGCGAGCAGAGGCCGGTGATTAGGCCTGATGGGGAGAAGTAAGTGCATTTACTCTTTTTGTACCTTTTGCCTTCACGTTTCTTCAAATATCTAATGCGTTGGCCTTGTCATACTGCAGGGGTTGGGTACACGCCAGTGGAGTCCGTAGGCTCAACAGCGTCCTTGGTGTGCTTTGCCGGCAAAATTTCTCGGGGTTTGTCACGTTGCCCGGTGAGGGTCAGCTTCCACAGCTAGGATTGAGCTGGGAGCACTACTTGGCTGCCCAGGCCCCGCCGGAGGAGATGATCGATGGTGTCTTGTGCCACACGAGGGCCGAGATGGTGATCAGAAGCTTTTGGGTAATTTCTCCTTTACACAATTAAAACTAACAATAGCTAGTTATTGTACTAATTAGTGTTGTCTCATTTGATTGCAGACCTTCTACAGGTGTGAGGAGGGATACGAGGAGGATGCGGCAAAGGTTATCGATACCGAGTGCAAGCGCCTATTACAAAACTTACGGCACGAGGCTCGGCCGTAGGCTGTTCGAGACTACTACGCCACGCGTGGTATTAAGAAGGACAAGCCGTCGTGCCGCGAAAAGTTTCTGAAGAAGCATCAGTACATGAAGGTAATTACCTATTCTTAAGGCCTTGTACTTAGTTTCCTTGATTTGATTCGTAGGCGTAGCGCTCAAATTTCTCTTTACTAACTTAGGTGCCCCCGAGATGGTGTGCGGATAAGATGGATTGTTGGGAGGCATTGGTGGATGAGTGGTGCACAGACCACTGGTGAGCCGTCCACAACAATGCCAAGGACCGGCATGCCCAAATGGTTGGTGTGCCACACCATCAAGGCAGCACCAACTTATTTCAGTATGAGCGGAACTGGGTATGTGGTTTGCTTCATGATTCATGCAATTCATTCTTCATGCTAGCTTGAGCCCTTTACTAATACTTTGTTCCTCTCTTTTAGGCACAACACAATAAGACGGAGGTGCCAGAGGTGTACGACCTCTATGCCATGGCCCATACTGCCTCGTACAAGAAGGCCAAGGCATTCTCTGAGTCTGACCTCGATCATCCAAAAAAGTTCACCAACATCTCCTCCCACCACAAGCTCGTGATGTACAATAAGGAGGCGAAGGCGAGGAAAGGGGAGGACTATAACCCAAGCCAGAATCCTATTGATCCAGAGCTGGTGATGATATCTGGTCGCGGGAGGCCCCATGGCTCGATAGCCATTGGAGATGGACTGATACGTTGTCCTCTGACTCTCCCGGAGATCAAGGCGCGCCAAACGAGCTCCTCGCCTGAGATAAGGACTCGTCCACGGCCAGTCGATCTCGCCATCGAGGTTAGTTATACGGACTCAGATATCTTTCCTCCATCACATTGTGTGTGCGGCCATCGATGATTAGAATGCTAACGAGGAGTGGTGTTGCAGGCTGCTCTTCAGAAAGAGAGAGCGACAACCCAGGCGCTTCTGGAGGAGAGGGACCGGGTGGCGGCAGAGAAGGAACTGCTTTTGGAGGAGAAGACGGCTAGGTTGTTGGAGGAGGAGAGGGCACGGAATGAGGCGGCTCACCGGGCCATGTACGAGCTCCTCGTGGTAAGTTTCTTCTGCATATTAGCCAAATCATGCACGTAATGTTCGTTTCATTACTAACTAATATGACTGACTCGTCAAAACCAAATGTGCAGTTTATGTGCGAGAAGACCGGTCAGACCCCTCCGCCGATGCCAGTCATTACTCCGGTGGGAACGGTGAGTTTCATTTGAATGGTCATTAGTTACTAGTCTTAACATTTGAGTGTCATCATGCTAACGAGACATTGCAAATGATCTTTGGTGCAGCATAACTCCCGAGCCGCATCGCACAACCCTTCTGAAGGGCAACCTTCTCCAGGTGAAACCGGCCCGAGCAACCCCGGTGCTTGACCTCCGTGATGACGACGACGGTAAGTTTTCTCTAGTGTTTTGCTTAACAAATGCATGCTTAGCTTCGTACATGCTAGTTAGCCCTAATATGCCACATACTTAGCTTATTTTCCCCAAAAAGACATACTTAGCTAATTATCCTCCAAAATGACATAATTAGCTTATTTAGTTCATTTATGACATAATTAGCTTAGTTAGGTCAAAAATGGCATAATAACCTTGGTTAGCTCATAAATGGCATATACTTAGCTTGTTTTACTCCAAAATGACATAATAAGCTAAGTTAGCTCAATAATGACCTATACTTACCTAAGTTAGCTCAATAAGGACCTATACTTAGCTTCGTTTCCTCCAAAATGACATAATAAGCTTAGTTAGCTCAAAAATGGCATAATTACCTAGGTTAGCTCAGTAATGACCTATACTTACCTTATTTTCCTCCAAAATGACATAATAAGCTTAGTTAGCTCCAAAATGACATAATTACCTAAGTTAGCTCAATAATGACCTATACTTAACTTCTTTTCCTCCAAAATGACATAATAAGCTTAGTTAGCTCAAAAATGGCATAATTACCTAAGTTAGCTCAATAATGACCTATACTTACCTTATTTTCCTCCAAAATGACATATTAAGCTTAGTTAGCTCCAAAATGGCATAATTACCTATGTTAGCTCAATAATGACCTATACTTACCTTCTTTTCCTCCAAAATGTCATAATAAGCTTAGTTAGCTCAAAAATGGCATAATTACCTAAGTTAGCTCAATAATGACCTATACTTACCTTATTTTCCTCCAAAATGACATAATATGCTTAGTTAGCTCTAAAATGGCATAATTACCTAAGATAGCTCCAAAATGACACAAATAAGGAATAAGAAGAAGAAAAACAAGGAAGAGGAGAAAAAGAAAGAATAGAAGAAGAAAGAGAAGAAAAAGAAAGAATAAAAGAAGAAGAATGAGAAGGAAAAGGATAAAAAGATAGAAGAGAGAAGAAGAAGAAAATATATTCTTATTCTTCCTTTTTCTCTTCTTTCTTTTTCTCCATCTTCTACTCCTTCTTCTTATTCTTATTCTTCTTCTTTCTTCTTCTTCTTCTTTCTTTCTTCTTCTTATTTTTTTTCTCTTTCTTCTTCTTCTTCTTCTTATTCTTCTAGTCTTCTTCTTCTTCTTCTTCTTCTTCTTCTTCTTCTAACTTTCTTATTCCCATTTTGCAGATTTGATTCACTTCATGGAAGCTGGCATTGATGGACTGCTAGTGTTTAGTTTTTGTTTTGATTTGTATTGATGAACAATGTGAAACTATGTATGTATATATGGATGAACAGTGTTAAACTATGTATGTATTGGTTCTTTTAATAGCCTATGTGTTCTCTTGTTCAATATTTCACGATGATGTTGGATAGTACATACTATTTGTTGGAATACATGGCCTATGCTTCAGCTTGAAACTATATATATCATATATGTGTTGTGAAAATGCAGGTAAATAACAGAAACAGATAAAAAAGTGGTAATACAGGCACTTTGCCGTCTGCCAGCGGACGGCAATTCCCTTTGCCGTCAGTAGGCTGACGGCAAAGGTGCCATGTGGCAGCAACCTGTGCAACCTGGGAGCACCATGCCTGGCCCATTTGGTCATTCTGCCGTCAGCTGGCAGACGGCAAAGACAACACTGGCAGACGGCAAAGACAAAGTAGGACTGATGTGCAGCCACAGGCCAGCTGACGTCACTCGACAGACGGCAAAGGCAAGTGTTTGTTTGCCGTCCGCAGGTAGACGGCAAAGTCTGCCGTTAGCCACCTGACGGGGCTAACAGCTACACTTTGCCGTCCAGGACCTTTGCCGTCAGTTGTGCCAGGAAGGCGGACGGTAAACGTCTTTGCCGTCCACGGCGCTTCTGCAGACGGCAAAGAAGTTGATTACCGTGACTTTCAGTGCTAAAAGTTGTGCCGTCAGCCAGCAGACGGCAAAGATGTTTGCCGTCCGTGATCTGGTCCTTTGCCGTCTGCTATGGCAGACGGCAAAGGACCTGATTCCTGTAGTGAAGCATATTAACAAGCAACCATGTCTTTCAAAATATCAATACTAAAGAAAGTTATCCCTAGCCCATTATGCTCAATCATTGATCCGTTCATGAAACACACTCAATATTAGCTACATCCAATGCACAAGTATAACAATAGTGCTCTCCAATTGGTGCTTTATAAGAGAAGATGGAGACTCAAAATAAAAATAAAAATTGCATAAAAGTAAAGTAGATAGGCCCTTCGTAGAGGGAAGCAGAGATTTGCAGAGGTGCCAGAGCTCAAGGTTTAAAATAGAGATAAAATTATTTTGAGAGGCATGCTTTTCCTGCCAACGAAAACGACCGAGAATTCCCAATATCTTCCATGCTAGACACATTATAGGCGGTTCCCAAACAGAAAATAAAGTTTATTTCCTTTCCACCATTCTTTCACAATCCATGGCTAGCCGTATCCACGGGTGCCCTCCATACCAACACTTTTCAAGGAATTTATTATTATCATCATATTAAATTTTTCTTTGCATTTTGGGACTGGGCATCTCTAATACCTGCCACTCTCTCGTGCAATGACAAGTGAATAAACACTCATCGTGAGAATAACACACCTAGCATGGAAAATATTGGCCACCCCTTGCCGCTTCATGAGCGGTACGAGCACACAAAACGAAAAAATTATTTTGAAAAATTAGAGTTGGCACATGCAAATTTACTTGGAACGGCATGGAAATACCGCATATAGGTAGGTATGGTGGACTCATTTGGCACAACTTTGGGGTTAAGGAATTGGATGCACAAGCAGTATTCCCGCTTAGTACAAATGAAGGCTAGCAAATATATTGAGAAGCAACCAACCAAAAAGCGAAAATGGTCATAAACATGCATTGAACATAACTAACACTGAATAATGCACCATAAGTAGGATATAATTTCGTTGCATAACTATTGACTTTACGTGCATGCATAGGGAATCACAAACCTTAACACCAATATTCTTACTAAATCACAATTACTCACTAACATGACTCACATATTATCACCTTCATATCGCAAAACTATTGCAAGGAATCAAACTTATCATATTCAGTGGTCTACATAAAAGTTTTTATTATATCCTTCTTAAATATCCATCACATTAGGACCAAATTCATATCTTAAGCATATTGCCATTACTATTGTCAACTCTCAAAATAATATAAGTGAAGCATGAGAGTGTATGACAAACTACTCCAAAAAATATAAGTGAAGATCAATGAGTAGTTAAACAATTAAGTAGCTATGTGAAGACTCTCTCCAAATGAAGATTTCAGATCTTGACAATTTTATTAAAATAGCAAACAGAATGAAAATAGAAGGACACTCCAAGAATAGCACATATCATGTGAAGAAGTAAAAACTTAGGCTAACCGATAGGTGTTGATGAAGAAAGGTGGGATGCCAACCGGGGCATCCCCAAGCTTAGTTGCTTGAGACTTCTTAGAATGTTATCTTGGGGTGCCTTGGGCATCCCCAAGCTTGAGCTCTTGCGTCTCCTTAATTCCTCTCATATCATGGCTTCTCCTAAATCTTAAAAACTTCATCCACACAAAACTCAACAAGAACTCGTGAGATAAGTTAGTATAAATCAACTCAAAACCTTAACATTCTCTACTGTAGCAAATCACAAAAATTATAATTAAACATTGCATACTAAATGCCTTTTCATATTTAATACTCCTATCCACAAATAGAAACATTAAACAAGCAAACATATGCAAACAATGCAACTATAACAGCAATCTGCCAAAACAGAACAGTCTGTAAAGGGGGAATAAGAATTCATACTTCCCTAACTCCAAAAATTCTGAAAAATTACCATGTGACAGAGAACTCATGCATTCTTACTGTGTAAAAATTTCAGATTTTTATCATTTTCTGACTATTCAGGAATATTCTGGACATAACAGAAAACTTTCTGTTTTCGAACAACAACACATGAACTTGCAAACTGAGCATGGTAAAGGCTATAATTGGCATTTTATTGAACTAAAAGATACAAAACATGATTATTGATAAAAAAATTCAAATATCAACATAAGAAAATGATGCTCCAAGCAAAACTCATATTATGTGACGAATAAAAATATAGCTCCGAGTAAGGTTACCGATAATGTTGAAGACGAAAGAGGGGATGCCATCCGGGGCATCCCCAAGCTTAGTTGCTTGGGTATTCCTTGAATATTACCTTGGGGTTCCTTTGGAATCCCCAAGCTTAGGGTCTTGCCGCTCCATATTCTCCTCATATCGATATCTCACCCAAAACTTGAAAACTTCAATCACACAAAACTTAACGGAACTTGTGAGATAGGTTAGTATGATAAAAATAAATCATCCACTTAGGTACTGTCAAGACAAGATTCATAATTGTTCTCACATAATTACTACTGTATTCTATCATTTCCAAAATTTATATTACTCAATATAAGCTATGGAAACACTAAAACAAGCAAACTATGCACCGAAAACAGAATCTGTCAAAAACAGAACAGCATATAGTGAGCGATTTAAAAACCATACTTCTGTACCTCCAAAAATACTGAAAAATTAGGAAAACGTAAAAGATTTGTGACCCAATACTTTGTAAAAATTTCAGAATTTTCTCACGCTGCAGTATAAAATAGAAATTCCAGCACTGGACGCAAAAGTTTCTGTTTTTGCACAGAATCAAATCAACAAGCATCCACACTATCCCAAAGGCTTTACTTGGCACATTATTGAAAGAAAACATATGAAACATGATTACTAAAGTAGATTAATCATGTGGACACACAAAAACAGTAGGTATAAATATGGGGTTGTCTCCCAACTAGCACTTTTCTTTAATGCCTTTTTAGCTAGGCATGATGATTTCAATGATGCTCACAAAAAAGTAAAGAATTGAAACACAAAGAGAGCATCATGAAGTGACTAGCACGTTTAAGCCTAACCCACTTCCTATGCATAGGGATTTTGTGAGCAAACAATTTATGGGAGCAAGAATCAACTAGCATAGGAAGGCAAAACAAGCATAACTTCAAAACTTTCAACACATAGAGAGGAAACTTGATATTATTGCAACACCTACAAGCATATGATCCTCTCTCATAATAATTTTCAGCAGCATCATGAATGAATTCAACAATATAACTATCACATAAAGCATTCTTTTCATGACCTACAAGCATAGAATTTTTATTACTCTCCACACAAGCAATTTTCTTCTCATTCATAATAGTGGGAGTATCATATGATACTTGAATACTAAAAATTGTTTCCACATTAAAAGAGTAATGTTCAGTAAAAGGGTATTCATAATTATGACAAGTATTATAATAATAATCATCACTCTTTTTCATAACATAAGTATCATCACAATAATCATCATAAGTAGCAATTTTGTTCTCATCATAATCAATTGAAACCTCTTCCAAAGTAGTGGATTCAACATTAAATAAAGTCATGACCTCTCCAAATCCACTTTTATCATTATAAAAATAAGATTGAACACCCTCCAAAATAGTGGGATAATTATTATCTAGAGTTGTCACTCTTCCAAACCCACTTTCATAAATATTGCAATCATCATAAATAGGAGGCATGCAATCATCATAACAAATTTGATCATTCAAAGTAGGGGGACTAAAAAGATCATCTTCATTAAGCATAGAATCCCCAAGCTTGTAGCTTTGCATATCATAAGCATCATGGATATTCAAAGAATTCATACTAGCAACATTGCAATCATGCTCATCATTCAAAGATTTTATGCCAAACATTTTATTGAATTCTTCTTCTATTAATTGAGCAAAATTTTCCGATCCATCATTTTCAAGAAAAACATTATAAAGACGAATAATATGAGGCAACCTCAATTCCATATTTTTTTGTAATTTTCTTTTATAAACCAAACTAGTGATAAAACAAGAAACTAAAAGATTCGATTGCTAGATCTAAAGATATACCTTCAAGCACTCACCTCCTCGGCAACGGCGCCAGAAAAGAGCTTGATGTCTACTACACAACATGTTCTTGTAGACTCGTGTTGGGCCTCCAAGTGCAGAGGTTTGTAGGACAGTAGCAATTTTCCCTCAAGTGGTTGGCCTAAGTTTATCAATCCGTGGGAGGCGTAGGATGAAGATGGTCTCTCTCAAACAACCCTGCAACCAAATAACAAAGAGTCTCTTGTGTCCCCAACACACCCAATACAATGGTAAATTGTATAGGTGCACTAGTTCGGCGAAGATATGGTGATACGAGTGTAGTATGGATAGTAGATATAGGTTTTCGTAGTGCAAACAATAAAAAAACAGAAAGGTAGCAAGTAACAAAAGTGAGCATAAACAGTATTGCAATGCTTAGAAACAAGGCCTAGGGTTCATACTTTCGCTAGTGCAATCTCTCAACAATGCTAACATAATTGGATCATATAATCATCCCTCAACGTGCGATAAAGAATCACTCCCAAGTTCCTATTAGCGGAGAACATAAGATAGAAATTGTTTGTAGGGTACGAAACCACCTCAAAGTTATCCTTTCCGATCGATCTATTGAGCTATTCCTATAAGTGTCACAAACAGCCCTAGAGTTCGTACTAAAATAACACCATATGATACACATCAACCAACTCTAATGTCACCTAGATACTCCAATGTCACCACAAGTATCCGTGAGTTGATTATACGATATGCATCAAACAACTTCATAATCATAATATTCAATCCACACAAAGAACTCCAAGGAGCACCCCAAATTTTCTATCGGAGAAAAGATAATGAAAACGTGCATCAACCCCTATGCATAGATTACCCCAATGTCACCACGGGAATCCACGAGTTGAGTGCCAAAACATATATCAAGTGAATCAATATAATACCCCATTGTCACCACGGCATACCTGGGCAAAACTCGGGCCGGGCCGGGCCTCGGGCCGGGCCTGACTAAGCCCGACGCAGAAAAGCTAGGCCCGGGCCTGGCCCGGCCCGGCCATCGAGCCTAGAATCCAGGCCCAAGCCCGGCCCATCAGCAAAAAAGCCCGCCGGGCCTCGGGCCTCGGGCCAGGCCTCTTCAGTAAACAACAAATATGGCGGGCCCAGGCCCGGCCATCGGGCCTAGATCTCAGGCCCAGGCCCGGCCCGTGGACAAGGTCGGGCCGGGCCGGGCTGCCCATGGCCAGGACTACACCACGGGTATTCATATGCAAGACATACATCAAGTGTTCTCAAATCTGAAATATTCAATCCAACAATAACGAAACCTCAAAGGGAAAATATTCGATTCATCACAACAACGATAGAGAGGGAAGAAACACCATATGATCCAACTATATTAACAAAGCTCGCGATACATCAAGATCGTGCCAAATCAAGAACACGAGAGAGAGATAAAACACATAGCTACTGGTACAAACCCTCAGCCCCGAGGGTGAACTACTCCCTCCTCGTCATGGAGACCGCCGGGATGATGAAGATGGCCTCTGGTGATGCTTTCCCCCTCTGGCAGGGTGCCGGAAAAGGGTTGTAGATGAGATCATGGAGGTACAGAGGCTTGCGGCGGCGTAAAAACTCATCTAGGTTAACTTTCGTGGGTTTCTGAATATATATGATTTTTCAGCGTTGGAATCACGCAAAGAGGTGCCACAGGGGGCCCATGAGGCACCAGGGCGCGACTGGGGGGGGGGGGGGCAGGCGCGCCCAGGTGGCTCGTGGGGCCCCTGTGGCTCTTCTGCTACTCCTCCGGAGCTTCCTGGGTCTATTTCCTTACAGAAAAAATCTACAAAAAGTTTCGCCGCATTTGGACTTCATTTGATATGGATTTTCTAGAAAACCAAAAACAAGCAGAAAACAACAACTGTCACTGGGCACTAGGTCAATATGTTAGTCCATAAAAATCATATAAAAGCCATATAAAAGTGCACCAAAATCATACAAAATTGTTGTAAACATGGCATGAATACTTCATAAATTATAGATACGTTGGAGACGTATCAATGATGCACCTAGTTCACCTAAGAAGAAGAAAAAGAAAAGGAATAAGGATAACTTTGCATGCTTCTAGTGAACGTGTCATAGAAAAACCTGTTGAGAATCCAAATAATGTTTCTATTTCTGATGATGAGATACAATCTGGTAATGAACATGTACCTAGTGATAACGATAATGATGGTGCTAATGATGATCATATTGATGCTCCACCATATGATAATAAAGAATCTGATAATGAAATAGAAATAGAACCTGAAGTTGAGCTTGATGACCTACCTCCTAAGAAAAAAAATATATAATAAAAAGACTTTGTTGCTAGGAAACATGGTAAAGAAAGAGAACCATGGGTTCAAAAACGTATGCCTTTTCCTAGTAAAGCTTGAAAGTTTAAGGATGAAGATGCTTTCAATCGCTTTGTTGAATTGCTTAGACCTTTATTTTTGCAAGTACCTTTGACTGATGCTATGAAAATGCCTCCTTATGATAAATATATGAAAGACATTATTACTAATAAAAGGAAAATACCTAAGGCTGAAATTTCTACCATGCTTGCGAATTATTATTTCAAAGGAAAAATACCTGAAAAGCTAGGAGATCCAGAAATACCTACTATACCATGCTCCATTAACAATAATTATGTTAAAACTGCTTTGTGTGATTTAGCAGCCGATGTTAGTGTTATGCCCTTCTCTCTTTATAAAAGACTTGATTTGAGTAAGTTGACTCCTACTGAAATTTCTTTGCAAATGGCTGACAAATCCACTGCTATACCCGTTGGAATTTGTGAGGACGTTCCGGTTGTTGTTGCTAATGTTACTATCTTGACGGACTTTGTTATTCTTGATATGCCTGAGGACGACAATATGTCGGTTATTCTTGGGAGACCATTTTGTTGGTGCAAAAATTTGCCTCCTTATGTTTTGAAGATTGTTGACATAAACAGTAAGGGACTAATATGTTTGCTAGTGCACACAGAGTAACAAGTCCCTGATGTCATGAGGAGTTTGCTATAAACTCCGAAGAATTTGCCCTGCGCAGCAGCAAGCATTATTCATGAAGATGATGATGTGAAGAGTGACCCCTAAAATTGTTGACGCAAAGCAATTGGTTCGGTGGGTTCCGAAGATATTGACTGCAACCGAAGGAAGTCGAAGATGAAGTAAAGACATAGCATTTGTTTCGTTCTTCTTCTTCTTTTTCATTGAGTCATAGGATCACTGTACTATTAAGAGGGGTATAGTGTTCGAAGCTTAGGTTCTCTGATGCTAAACTCAAACCTATGAACGCTGTGAGAGAAATCTCTTTCTGTTCCGAGCAAATACTTGCCAGCAAGAGACTATGATCTTCTTCGCTGTGAGAGATTTGACTCTGATTGAAGAGTTAGCATTACTTGTTCCTCAAGTAATGTTACCGTTGCTTCAAAAATCCGACCGTTGCAAACGTGTCGGTTAGCCATTGGCTGGACCGCGTGTCCAAAATGGTCATTTCCCATTAGGGAAGGCTGCGGCTATAAATAGCCGCCCCGCACCGGCTTTGTCCGGTGGCTGCTCCATTTGATTCTGAGAAGTTTGTTGAGCAACCCCCTCTCCAGAGTGATTCGAGTTTAAAATCCACCGGGAGAAAGACCCTAGAGCCGAAGAATTAGATAGTGGTTTAGCATCACTCGAATCTAAGTCCAGTATGCTCCACCTATTACTCTTGAGAGCTGCAAACTCTCTAGACGGTTAGGTGTCATTTCCTTCCGAGACCAAGAGTGATTGTGGTTCTCGAAGAAGAAGTCTGTAAAGGTTCAGAGATCGCCTCAAGTATCTACCATGAGTAATCGACATTGGTTGATGAACCAATTGTCGAGGAGAATTGGGTGAAGAGAGTTTATCTTCTGTGTTAAATCACAACCCCTCCAACCAGACGTAGTCCTTGTGCAGAAGGACGAACTGGTCTACCAAACTCCTTGTCTTCACCAAGCTTTACTGGTTATTCCTTCGCACTTTTACATTCGAACTACCCTCCCTGTATGTTTTCCATCATGTGATTCTCTTCGATGTCTATGCTTAGTTTTAGTTCGGTAGTTCACTTTCACTCACTGTTATCTGTTATCCTTCTTTCCGCTGTTGTGTTCTGAGAGTTATGAAGTTTCCGAAGAAATTTTAAAACTCCCATTCACCCCCCGTCTGGTAGACATCGTTCCTACAATTGGTATCAGAGCAAGGTACTCCTTGACTCTGCTCATTTTGGTCTAACAACCTTGGAGTTTAAGTATGTCTTCAATGAGTTACAAGTCGCACCTCAAGATTCCCATCTTCGATGGGACAGACTATCTCTTCTGGAAGGAGAAGATGAAGATCCGTCTCCGAGCTATTGATGATGACATGTGGAATGTGGTGCAGAATGGCTTTACTGTGGAAATCCCTCAAGTCCCAACTGACCACGAGAAGAAGCTTATTCATATGGATGCTCAGGCCAAAGATGAAATTGGTGGTCATCTTTCTCGTGATTAGTTTCTTCGGTATCGTTAGTGCGAAACTGCAAAGGAACTGTGGGATATCCTTGAGAAGATCAATGAAGGTGTCTC
The DNA here is from genome assembly GCA_039707655.1 of Elymus sibiricus. Taxonomy (NCBI): domain Eukaryota; kingdom Viridiplantae; phylum Streptophyta; class Magnoliopsida; order Poales; family Poaceae; genus Elymus; species Elymus sibiricus. The sequence goes on from CM077670.1 coordinate 114,260,354, forward strand.
CACTCAGAAAGAAGCCCGCATCGACACCCTTCGAGCAAAATTCAATCGCTTCAAGAGAATTGGAAATGAAAGCTGTCAACAAACCTTCGATCGACTCAGTGACATTGCGAATGAACTGCAAGGTCTCGGCACCAAAGACATCACCGATCATGAAGTGGTGAAGAAGTTGCTTCGGTCACTTGACAGTTCCTTCGATACCCTTGTTCTAATGATTCGCGAACGAGGTGATTTCAAGACCCTTGACTCTGCTGATATCATAGAAAGGCTAAACACCCATGAGGAACAAGAAGAAGAGAAGATAGATCTCTATGGCTCCAGTCACCGAAAGAATCATGCTCTCAAGGCAGTAGTTGACTCTTCTTCAGAGGACAACGCTAAAGAGGATTTCGATGACCCTGAAAGAATCAGCAAAGACCTCGCACTGATCACTAAAAGATTTCAGTGCTTCCGAAAGAAAAACCAATATCAGGGAAAAGGATCAAACTCTTCTGGCAAGACAAAATCTTTGTCAAAACCCACAGGAGAATGCACGTGTTTCAAATGCAAGAAACCAGGACATTTCATCTCAGACTGTCCTCTCTAGGAAGCTGAGATACGCGCCAGTGGAAGATTCGATTCAGGAAACAGCAACCATGGCAAAGGCAAGAGCAAGAGCTACGACTCACATGACGAGAAGAAATCAAAGAAGTCCTTCAAAAGGAAAGACAGCTCCTCCAAGTCTTCATCAAGATGTTCTTCACGAAATCCTTCCAAGTCCTCGTCCAACCACAAGAACACCTCATGCAAGGCCAAGGCGTACATCGGCAAGGAGATGGATTCTGATGAGGAAGAATCATCTGACTCCAAAGAAGTTGCTGAATCTGACGACGATTCGGACTCGGGGATGGCTGGCATCGCTTGTGCATCTACTCCAACCTCGAACTTCTCCAAGAATCACTCATGCGACGATGAGTCACCAGCTTTCTGCTTCATGGCTAAAGCCGCGAAAGAAACGATATCCTCCAAACATCACAAGGTTTACACCAGTGATCAATTTTCTTCTAATGAGGATGACCATGCTAAGCTGATCAAAATTGCTAAGAAGCAACAGAACTCCCTTGAAAAAATTGAGAAAACTCTCAGGAAATCTAAGGGGTTGTTGGTTGAGGAGATGGAGAAAAACTAGTCTCTGACTGAAGAGCATTCCGCTCTCTCGTCTCGATTGGAAGAACTGAGTGATCGTCATGATTTTCTCTCAGTAGACCACGAAAGATTGACTTATGATTACCTGAAAAGGAAACAGGAACTCGAGTCACTGAGAGAGGCTCATGATGATTTAATCAGGGATAATTCTCTTCTCACCCAATAACTCAAGGAGAAAACTGAAGTATTCATTCCACCCTGCTTAAAGTGTTTGGAAAGAAATAATGCTAAATCTATTGCTGAATCTGCTGTGAATGCTAATCCCTCGATCGAGGAAAATAGTTATGTGTCTGATGAAAATGCTAGGTTAAAGGACCTTCTTCAGACAGGAATGTTCAAAAGTCTCAAAGGGCATCAAACTTTGTGTGATGTTCTGAAGAAATTCGTCCTTCACAAAAACCCCAGGAAAGAGGGACTGGGTTTCGAAGGGAAACTAAATGAAAATGGTTCATACTGGGAACTTGATCAATACCCTCGCACGGTGTGGGTACCTGCTAAGAGCAAAATGCTTGACCCTGCTTTACTCTCGGGATATGACTGTCCCACTCCTGAATACTCTTATGATGATTCTCTGGACAACTATAAGTTGTTCAAGAACCAACGTGGTGAGGCTGTTGCTCGCTATGTTGGACCAAATAGCAGGAATGGACCCCCGAAGAAAACCATGTGGGTGCCTAAGAAAACTATCGCGACATTACCTGTCACTGTGTTACTAACCATGCAGGCTGAAAATGCTCGATACATACTCGAGAAAGCTAAACAGAATGAATATATGCATAAGTCTTCAAATCATTATGCACATATGTGTAGAAAGAATTTCAATGCATATTCCTTTGATAATGCTCGATCTTCTGCGAAGAACAACTCTTCTGTTTACCGAATGAAATCATATACTGCTCGATCATATGTTTCGAAGCCACCTGCAAAGATGTGGGTGGTTAAGAAAGCCTAATTCTCTTGTAGGACTATGTCTCCGGGTGTACTGAATGGATCATGGATAGTGGGTGCAGTAGTCATATGACCAGAGACAAGTCGTTGTTTGTCGACCCAAACTTATCGTCTTCATCATTGAAGTACATTACTTTCGGCGACAACAACAAAGGAAAGATAATTGGGCTAGGTAAAATTGCTATCTCCAAGGACAAGAACATTGATGATGTCTTACTTGTTCAGTCCCTTGGATTCAATCTCATGTCCGTTGGCAAGCTTTGTGATTTAGGCATGTTGGTCCTATCTTCCATCTCCAAGTGCATTGTCTTTATGGGTACTGACAATTCCTTCGTCTTTGAGGGACATAGAAAAGGTGATCTATATATTGTGGATTTCTCTAAGGGTCCCTCAGTACAAATTTGTTTGCTTGCAAAAGCAACTGAAGGTTGGCTGTGGCATCGAAGACTTGGTCATGCCGGTATGAGAAACTTGCTGACACTTGTGAAGAAAAATCATCTTTGTGGCATTCCTGATGTGAAATTCGATAAGGATCGTCTCTGTGCTGCGTGTGAAGCTGGAAAATTGGCCAAGAAACATCATTCCTCTAAGACTGTCATGACCACAACAAGACCTCTTGAAATTCTTCATATGGACTTATTCGGCCCTCAAAATTATGCCAGTTTTGGTGGAAGTCATTATGGTCTGGTAATTGTGGACGATTTCTCTCGCTACACTTGGGTATTCTTTCTCGAAGACAAGACCTATACTCAAGATATCTTCAAAAGGTTCACCAAGAAGGCGCAAAATGAATATGATGTGCGAATCAAGCATGTCAGAAGTGACAATGTCACTGAGTTCAAAAATACCAATATCGAAGACTTTCTTGATGAAAATGGTATCACTCATGAGTTCTCTGCTGCATACACCCCGCAACAAAATGGGGTGGTTGAGCGAAAGAATAGAACACTCATTGAAATGGCAAGGACTATGCTCAGTGAGTACAAAACTCCGATCCGTTTTTGGGCTGATGCAATTAACACTGCTTGTCATGTTGTGAATCATGTTTACCTTCACAAGTTCCTTAAGAAAGCTTCATATGAGCTTATCACTGGCAAGAAACCAAATGTTTCTTATCTTCGTGTTTTTGGTGCACCTTGTTACATTCGGGACATGAACCATAATTCCAAATTTGCACCTAAAGCACATGAAGGTTTTCTTCTTGGTTATGGCTCGAACTCGCATACTTATCGGGTCTATAACTCTCAACATGGGAAAGTTATGGAGACGGTAAATGTGCGGTTCGATGAATCTAACGGCTCCGAAAAGGAGCACTTGCCAAATGTGATAGATGAACCTCCGATCTCGGAAGCTATTCGGCAAATGGCCATTGGAGATGTCAGGCCCATTGAAGAAAATTTGCCAGATTCCTCGGACGACGATGCTCCACCTGTTAGAAGAAGAACACGCCAAGCCACTGCCGAAGAGAATGCTGCTTCGAATCCTAATGGCAATCCCAATGGCAATACCGAGCAGAATGAAAACAATGAAGATATTGGCAATAGAAATGCAAATCCAGATGCAGATGCTGATGGAAATGATCATTCGAAAGGAAATCATCTTCCGCGAGTCGCAAATCGAGTTGATCCAACATTAATTCTCGAAGAACTCGAGAACCCAGGTCATCGACCAACAACTCGTTCACGCACTCGTTTAGCTAACTACTGTGGCAGTTTCTCTTTTGTCTCATTAGCAGAACCTACCAAGTATGAAGAGGCTATGAATGATCCCGATTGGATGAATGCCATGCAAGAAGAGTTGGTGCAATTCGAGCTTAATGATGTGTGGGAATTGGTCGATCGACCGAATCCTAAGAAGCACAATATCATTGGTACCAAATGGATCTTCCAAAATAAGCAAGATGAAGATGGCATTGTGGTAAGAAACAAAGCTCGACTAGTTGCTCAAGGGTATACACAGGTAGAAGGTATAGACTTCGGTGCAACTTATGCTCCTGTTGCCCGTCTTGAGGCCATTCACATTCTTCTTGCTTATGCAAATTTCAATGATATCTTGTTATATCAAATGGATGTGAAGAGTGCTTCCCTCAATGGTGAAATTGATGAGGAAGTATATGTTAGACAGCCACCTGGCTTTGAAAATCCTCAATTCCCTAACAAAGTTTTCAGGTTGAAAAGGCTCTATACGGGCTCAAGCAAGCCCCTCGAGCATGGTATGACACTCTGAAGAAGTTTCTGCTCGCTAAAGGATTCAAACCAGGATCCACTGATTCCACTCTATTCACACGTGCTATTGATGGAAATCTATTTGTGTGCCAAATATATGTGGATGATATTATATTCGGCTGTACTAACAATGCTTGCAGCATGGAATTCGGACGAATGATGTCCAAGAAATATGAGATGTCAATGATGGGTGAACTTAACTTCTTTCTCGGTTTGCAAATCCGTCAACAGAAGAATGGTGTTTTCATCTCTCAGGAGAAGTATCTGAGAGACTGTCTGAAGAAGTTCAAGATGCAACATTGCAACCATAAGGGCTACAAAACTCCTATGTCTACGAATGGTCAGCTAGATGCTGACGTGTACGGTAAAGATTGTGATCAGAAGGCTTATCGTTTGATAATTGGTTCTCTTCTTTTTCTTTGTGCATCCAGACCTGATATTATGTTGAGTGTTTGCATGTGTGCTCGATTTCAAGCCGCACCGAAAGAATCACATCACCAAGCGGTCAAGCGTATTCTGAGATATTTGGCTCACACCCCCACCTTAGGTTTATGGTATCCTAAGGGAGCACAGTTTGACCTCATTGGATATTCAGACTCAGATTATGCAGGTGACTCTTGCACCAAGCATATTGAAATCAGACATCATTTCCTTCGCGATCATGTTGCTCAAGAGGATATTGTGATCAGTCATGTCAAGACCGAAGAGAATCTCGCTGATATCTTCACCAAGCCTCTCGATGAGAAAAGATTCTGTGCATTACGGTGTGAGCTAAATATCCTAGATTCCGCACACGTGCAGTAAGCTGGACTCAGCACCCGTGCCAACACTTCCACATCTTAGAAGGAAAGGGCGCATAACACTCGAGGAGTCTAAAAATGTCGACAAAGTGAAATTTTCTTTCTGAGAGTGAACACATTAACAAAGAACTAGACTAACCAGGTGCCACGACCAGTTATGCAACGCTCGGGGTCATACAATTCTTATACGGTTGGTCATGCCACCACATCTTTGTGTCTTGTTTTCTTTTCTCTGTCGTGTCTGTGTTTGTGTTTCGTCCGACCGCATTTCACTCATAGCTTCCCGTTCGGTGGTTGTTTGCTTTGCCTGAGTGAAATGTACATGACCCTATGTTTTCCTTCTTATCTATCTCTTCTCTATGCTGCTCCGTTATAAATGCACAACTTTATCTAGAATGAAACTTATCTGGTGTCCTTGACCACGATTTTGTTTCGGTCCGTACCTTATTTTGTTTGGCGAAAGCCGTCCAAAATTTGGGGTTTCCCGCCCAAGTTAGGACCACGTCTTTGATGATGGTTACCAGGTGCCATTCAACAACTGCCATCTAATCTGGGCCGTAGAATTGCAAAAGTCCCCTGACTATGGACTGTTCGATCAGATTCGCCGGGTGCGGTTATTTCCTCATGCGTATAAATACAACGCCGCCCCATCCACCAAAACACTTCGCTGTTCGCCATCCTCCTCCTCATCCGAACCCCAAATCGTACTGCTCCACCTCGAGCATGACATCGTCGATCAACCTCGCCGCTTAGCTGCCGGAAGGTGGTCGCCAAAGTCATTCCTCGCCGTCGCGGGTCATCTCCCACTCCGCGCCGCCGTAGAGGCTGCACATCACCAAGCTAGGGTATGTGTAGCACGAACTCGGGCCTCCGTTTTTCCGTTCGAGTTCTTCCGCGGTAATTTTTCATGGAATTTTACCATATTTATCAGATCCTCACCATTAGGTAAAATTTTACGAATGCGGTTTGTAGTTGTTTCTCGCTCCAAACTCAGATGTAGGGTTTGTGTTTTGTTTCGAGTGAATGGAACTGTTAGCATGATATCTAGTATTTTTCTTCGATCTACTAGCTCGTCCTGATTATTTCATTCCCTCCAAACATTTCTCAAAGTCTGCATCTATTTCCTCGAAAAATGGTTTCCCTCAAAATCCTTCACTGTGTGCATTTGTAACCCTATTTGTTTTCCCTCGCATCTCCTCTTATTCACAGGAAAATGCAGTCGCTCGAATATTCTGCCCAACTAGTGGGTCGCTCTAATAGTGATGAAGATTTGTTTCTGGGCACGACTGACGAATCTAAAGCACCAAATGCAAGGCCCAACGGTAGGCCCCTCAACATGCAAGCGAAAGAAATCAGATGATCCGAACAACGAGCAAGAAGAGACTGCACCGAAGAAAAAGAGAAAGGGCGGACGACATCCATACACAAACAACGCACAATATATATCTCATGACGAATATAACACTGTCAAAGGAGAAACCAAGGAGCAAAGAGAAAAGTGTCTGCAAAAGATTCAACGTCACTGGGTGCGGAAATGGTTCCTTTACAAGTTCATTCACCCTCTGTTTGCCAAGAATTTTGCTTCCATCAACCGTGGGGTGACTGCCGGGAAATTTCTCTCATACCTCGTCAGGGTCCCGAAGAAAGACCTCCTCCTCCACCTAATGCTGATGAATCATCCCTTCGCAGACCAGCTGACTATCCTGATGAATTACTCAAACGACAAAAGAATGCTGCTATTCGAACCAAGCAGGCCGAAAAGAAAAAGGTTGAAGGAAGCTGAAAACCTTCGCCTACTTAAAGATGATCTTCAAAAGAAGAAGGCCGAAGGGAAAGCCGGAGGCCGCACTAAACGAAAGCATGATCCCAGCTCTGCTTCGAAGATGAAGGGTGCTCCGAGGAAGAAGAAGGCTCCATGTGTTGACGAGTATAGCATGAGTGATTCCTCGGATGCTGATGATCCTCTTGTCTCCAAGGAAGAAGTTGCTACTCTCAGTGAGCAAGTCAACATTACCACCTCCACAGTGCTGCCAGATCTTCGAGTTCCAGTTGTTCCTCAGGCACCTCCGAAGAAGATTTCTGGTCAGAGAAAAACTCCTCGTACAATTGTCACTCTGCAATAGCATGTCAACACCACTCCACATCCCGAGGCAATTGATCTAAAGGATTTGGTTGTTGATGCTCCTGTAAACACTGCCAAACCAGGCGAATGGATTCCTAAGCCTGACCTGAAGAAGATCAGATCAAGGCTTCCAAGCCCGATCAAAATATTCCACTACCCCAAGATGATGAAGCTTCGAAAGGAAAATCTGCCAAGTTTGCTCCCACTTTGACTCAGCCTTTGGCTTTTAAGCCTCCGACTGAAAATATTGCACCACAGCCTGCTCCTGTTCAAGCAACATTAGTGGCCCCTCATTACTTCAATCACACTTTTATTATGGAACAGCTTGACAGGTTCGTGGAAAATCCATTCGATGGAGAAGTTGCATCACTTCCAATTCCTGCTGAAGTCATTGCTCAGGAAGAATCTCTTGTGAATGATATGCGTGAAGACGCTGTTGAAATCAACACTCTATCTATTGAGTTATCTGATTTGGATAATCGAATGAAAACTGCCTCATCAAAGTTTGTCATTCATGAGCTTGAGAACTCCTACAAGGATGTTAATCGTACCATGACTATGCTTCGACATCGGCGATTGGGTTTTCACTCAGACCTGGATTCAATTGTCCGTAAGATTTGTGATGATCATCAAGCTAAAGTGACTGGCTACAATGACCTCGTTAAGGGTCACATTGATGCTGCAGCTCAAGAAAAGAAAAAGCAACGAAAGAAAACCTCGCGTAAGCCAGTTGCTGCTACTCATGAAGAGATTCCGCCAGTTCCTGCTCCTCCTATGATAGAAAAGACTCATGAACCTGTCACTCACTCACCTCCACCTGTTCAAGTGTCCAAAACTCAACTCTCACCAAGGCCAACTGAAACAGTGCCTGTGGTTTCTGCTGTTTGTCCAATCACTCCCAATAAGTCTGCTCCTGAGGAAGGTGAACTTGTACATTCCAAAGCATCTGCGTCACCTCCTCCTGTTATGACAATTCCTCAACCTTCGCAATCTAAGGCTGAGCAAAATCTAGTTCCACCGCCTGAAGTGATTTCTGAAGCTCAACCTACTAGAACAGCAGCTCCTGGAACTATCTCCTCTGCCTCGTCATTGCTCCAGTTGACAACTGATTCACGTGCTCGTTCTGATGACCCTGGTCCATCTGCTCAAAGATCACTTTCTGGTCGTCATCCAGACTCCGTGGTTTATGGCGATGAATTTCTTTCTCCCGAAGAAGAACTCAAGCTTCCATATCCTCAGGAAACATTGCCTATTTTCTCCGCTGGTGCTGGTGCTGGTGCTAAAGGCCCTCTGTTCAACAGGAAGACTCATCCCAAGTTCTTTCAGAATAGTCCCTATGATGGTCCTCGCACTTCTGATTCACCTCATTTCTGGACCAAGGAACATGCTACCTATTATTCTGGGGTGCTATATGAAAGCAAGAAGATTTTCCCTCATGAATTTCCCAATATACCTGCGATGCAAAATATTGGATGCTTTAATCAGTTACTCCAAGACTTGGATGATTTCTGCCTCACCAAAGTGCTTGCATTTGAACATCCCTGGAACCGAGAGGTTATACTTCAGTTCTATGCCACCTTATACATCTCTGGTGATGAGAATGACAACTCCAAGTTGATTTTTGAATGGATGACTGAAGGAAACAGATCAAGTGTACTTCTACTGATTTTACCTCACACTTCCATTTCCCTCGCTTTGAGCTTGGCAGTAATGAGATTCGGGTGCACTACATTGATGTTATCTCCGATGAAGACTTCAAGTGCACTATGGACAAAGAAAAGATTCGAGATTATTCTGGTCCTCCTCTACCTGAGCACTTAACCTTTGAGAATCAAACGCTGTATCATCTGCTCACGTACACCATCTGTCCGCTCGCTGGCATGAATGATGACAAGTCTATTTCTGACATCCTTCGCAATGCCATCTATGCTATCTCCGAGCGATATGCTTTTGATATTGAAGACATGTTCCTTCGCATTCTGGAAGATGCTGCTCAGTATCCACTGACTATCAAAGTTTACGCCCCGTGGATTCAGAAAGCTTTTGATCATGCTATGCAGACTGTGTATCTCGCCAAGGCCAGCCACAAATGTTTCATTCCACCGGTGCGTGATACTATGAAAGCCATGGAAGAATTTTCCTCAGGAAAAACTTTGTCACCTCCCAAAGGTTATCATCATGCTTTTGATGGTCCACGGCTTCCTCAGCGTGTGCCTTTACCAACCTCTCAACCTCCATCTCATTTGGAGATCAGCATGCGAACGCAACAGTTGATTCTGCAACACATTGCTGATGATCGACGTGAAAAAGAGCATCTTGCCGAAGAAATCAATCTCCTAAATAACCACACCAGGCTCATTCACCTGATAACCGATGAGAATAAGAAACACCTCTGGAAATTGCTTCGCAAGTTCTTCACCAAAAAACAATTGCTGCATGTGAAACTCAAAGAACTGTATGATTACATTGATCAAAGCTTCAGTATGAATGATCTTCAGGCTCGCAGCACTCCACCTCTGCCTGCTCGAGTGTCTCCCATCGATGATCTTCATTTGCAAATCCGCAAATTACTTGAGGAATCTGAAGCCACATCTCCTACCGTCAAACCAACCAAAGGCAATCTGCTATCCACTGCTCATCCGAAGGCTGATCCCAGTATGCCAAGTACCTCCCAGCAACCAGTACATGTGCCCGAAGACAATCCTGTTGTTGCTGATGGTAAAGGAATTCCAGTCACTTCTGAAGAGGAATTATCTTCAGACAACTCTTCTGGCGATGCCGAGGAATGATCTGTACTTTGCTTTCTTGCCCCGTGTAATTCGTCACCTTTTTGCCACTTGTTGACAAAAAGGGGGAGAATTACATCGAGTTTGATAGATTTGCCTTTTGGTGTTTCGTTTGAATTATTTTTCTGTCGAGTTTGCAACAGTTATTCCTCGTTTATCCGTCTCATGTTGTAAAACTCTCAGTAACTTCTATGATGCAATGTTAATAACCCCCTGCGATGAATATTCTCTCAAAGTATCTATTTTGCAGGTGGTTCTGTAACAGAAGTTATGATTGGTTGCACTAGTTCTATCGATGGATTTTATCACATCAGTACCAATCATTATCTCGAATGAATGAAATTTCCTCTACACATTATATCCATTGCTGGAATATCTCTTCGAAAAATTAATATCCATGCATACATTCAGGGGGAGCATATTTCATCCTCGAGAATAGTAACACTTTATCACTCTCACCATATTCTTTATTGCATATCTTTCTCTCTTCGATAATTATCTGTTTTGTCAACAATCGTTCAAAAAGGGGGGGGGGATTGTTGGTGCAATAATTTGCCTCCTTATGTTTTGAAGATTGTTGACATAAACAGTAAGGGACTAATATGTTTGCTAGTGCACATAGAGTAACAAGTCCCTGATGTCATGAGGAGTTTGCTATAAACTCCGAAGAATTTGCCCTGCGCAGCAGCGAGCATTATTCACAAAGATGATGATGTGAAGAGTGACCCCTAAAATTGTTGACGCAAAGCAATTGGTTCGGTGGGTTCCGAAGATATTGAATGCAGCCGAAGGAAGTCGAAGATGAAGTAAAGACATATCATTTGTTTCATTGTTCTTCTTCTTTTTCATTGAGTCATAGGATCACCGTACTATTAAGAGGGGTATAGTGCTCGAAGCTTAGGTTCTCTGATGCTAAACTCAAACCTATGAACGATGTGAGAGAAATCTCTTTGTGTTCCGAGCAAATACTTGCCAGCAAGAGACTGTGATCTTCTTTGCTGCGAGAGATTTGACTCTGACCGAAGAGTTAGCATTACTTGTTCCTCAAGTAATGTTACCATTGCTTCAAAAATCCGACCGTTGCAAATGTGTCGGTTGGCCATTGGCTGGGCCGCGTGTCCAAAATGGTCATTTCCCATTAGGGAAGGCTGCGGGTATTAATAGCCACCCCGCACCAGCTTTTTCTGGTGGGTTCTCCATTTGATTCTGAGAAGTTTGTTGAGCAACCCCCTCTCTAGAGTGATTTGAGTTTAAAATCCACCAAGAGAAAAACCCTAGAGCCGAAGAATTAGATAGTAGTTTAGCATCACTCGAATCTAAGTCCAGTACGCTCCACTTATTACTCTTGAGAGCTGCAAACTCTCTAGACGGTTAGGTATCATTTCCTTCAGAGACCATGAGTGATTGTGGTTCTTGAAGTAGAAGTCTGTAAAGGTTCGGAGATCGCCTCAAGTATCTACCACGAGTAATCGGCATTGGTTGACGAACCAATTGTTGAGGAGAATAGGGTGAAGAGAGTTTATCTTCTGTGTTAAATCACAACCCCTCCAACCAGACGTAGTCCTTGTGCAGAAGGACGAACTGATCTACCAAACTCCTTGTCTTCACCAAGCTTTACTGGTTATTCCTTCGCACTTTTATATTTGAACTACCCTGCCTGTATGTTTTCCATCATGTGATTCTCTTCGATGTCTGTGCTTAGTTTTAGTCCGGTAGTTTACTTTCACTCACTGTTATATGTTATCCTTCTTTCCACTGCTGTGTTCTGAGAGTTATGAAGTTTCCGAAGAAATTTTAAAACTCCCATTCACCCCCCTCTGGTAGACATACTTCGTTCCTACACATTTCCTACCACTGCAGGGGCTGTTATTGATTGTAATAAAAGCAAGGCCACTTTCCATGTCAACAACAATGAGCATGCGCTATATTTTCTGAAGAAACAAAACAAAGTGAATAGTATGAATTCCATTGAGAAAATTATGATAATCACTATAGGAGATTTTGAGTTTCCTCTTCCAGTTCCCGAAAAGAAATACCAGACTCTTATTGTTGGGACAATGCATATCCCAGTTGAGGTAACTTAGTGCTATACAAAAATTCTTCGGTTTTATGTCACTCAAAAACAGTTTGTTAATAAGACCTGATCAACCGTATTAATGGATTCTTTTTGAGGGGCATATGGTCGATGAATTCCGTAAGCACAACCTTCTGTAACTCTAGTTTACTTTCTGTTATCTTTAGTTTAATAAAGTAAAATGCCATGTTGATCCTGTTTTCTGAATTATCTATGCAATAAAAAAATGACCCAGAAATAAAAGTGCTCAAAATGTCGTAAAATTTTGACACGATTTTTTATTGATTAAATAAGAATTTTTGGCACTGGACGCACCCCAGGGGGGTTGCACTTGCTGTCCACAAGGCAGCAGGGCGCGCCTACCCCCTGGGCGCGCCCAGGTGCCTTGTGGGGCCCATGGAGCCCCACTCACTTATCTCCCATAACCATCTTCTTCCTCCACCTCCAGAAAAAATCCATGTCCAGTTCTTAGCTCGTGTTCTTGCTCCTAGATACAAATTTTTTGATCTCCTTGCTCGGAGTTCCGTTTCCGATTTTTTTTAGAGAAATTGCTCCCTGTTATGTGACTCCTCCAATGGTCCAATTAGTTTTTGTTCTAGTGGTTTATACTTTGCTTATTTTTGCTGCTGTGGTGACCAAGAAAATGAGCTTGCATGTTGAACTCATTTGGTTCTAAGTAGTTTGAATGCTTGATATAGCCTCTAGACACTTGTAGGAGTTGTTGGCATCGATTTTGTTAAGTTTTACTCACCTCTTATTTGTGTCCCAAAAATTTCAGAAATTTTTCATAGGAGGAAAAATGATGAGAAGGTTATTCACAAGGGGCTCCTCAAGACAGAGTTCGGATAGAACTTCGCGGGGAACACCTGGGTTCAACCTCCCTTGTAGAGCGGAGGTACGGCCATGTGAGTGGCCATGCAACACCTTCATGAGCGAAGCCTGTTTTCGACACGAGTTCGAACAATTCATAGAAAACGCCGGCTTGACCAATTTCATCGCAGATAAGTGTGATCAGTATCAACTTCTCACAAATTCCTTTGTGCAGCGTTTCTACTTCATGCCTAGACTGGAAATTCCTATGGTGCGCTTTCATTTATATGAACAAGCCTTTGAAATACCATTTGATAGGTTTTGTGAAATTTGCATGCTTCCTTCTGAGGGTGAGTGAGAGGATCCTCGACCTAGTGAGTTTGAGAAATTCACTTCCACTTTAACCGTGGGAGAATTTAGAGGAGCTTGTAAGGCTAGAGTTACTAGTCTGCATTTTCCTGCTGTACACTACTTTGGATTATTCATAGGAAAATGTTTGACTGCTAGGCAGGAGGGTGGTACACTCAGTGCCCCTGACCTCACCATTTTACGTTGTGCACTTTTCGGTGATAGAACTTATAGCTTGGGAGCCATTAGTGCACGCCGTTTGCACACTAATAGGACTCGAGGTAGTATTCATGGCGGTATTTATGCTACTCGTCTTGCTAAACATCTTAATGTTAACATCCATCCCGATGACCGCTTGCTACCTAAGGTTTATTTAGATTTTGAGTCCATGATAACCCATCATTTCATTGATGAACCTAAACCTCCTCATTATTATCGTTACAACTTGGTATTCAGCGAGGAAACTCGTGAGATTATTTTGTTGCATGCCCCTGCTTTATTTAATGTTAACGCCAGGAACGGATACACCATCATGGTAGATGACATCATCGCCTATAAGAGTGCACTAGCTGCTACTGAAAGCGAGGCCCAACACTACTGTAGGAATTCCCAGCAGTGGCGGGCGCAAAAAGCCTAGTAGTGGTGGGCCAGGCTCTCAGGGCCGCCCGCCACTGACCTCCTGCCACTGCTAAGATAACATCAGTGGCAGGCTCGCCCACCACTAATGGCAGTACAGTAGTGGCGGGCACTCGTTATCGCCCACCACAACTATTATAGCTATCGAGTGATGCATTTGTCTGTTCCCGCCACTGCTTTGCCTCTGCCCATCACTGTTGTGCGTAGTAGCAGTGGCAAGCACCTTTGCCGCCCGCCACTGGTAGTGATGTCGGCATATAGGGAAATTGCTGCCGTGGCAGCATTTTAATGGCATTGTAGCAGTATTTTGCACTCGATCATCTCATTGCATTACATATATATATAATATTGTCTTAGCATTCAAACAATCATCCACATTCAAACAATTATATTACAATGGTGATACAATAATTAAGAGTATTAATGAAGCAAACATATAGTATAAGAAGTGTAGGGCAACAAATAAACATGCATGTCTCAACTCATATAATGAACAATGAACCAAGATGTTTTGGAGCAGTGTATCACTCACAATCGATTACCGCAATATGTCTTCGACTCGGTGAAGTCGTTCTTTGATACGTCTCCGTCGTATCTACTTTTCCAAACACTTTTGCTCTTGTTTTGGACTCTAATTTGCATGATTTGAATGAAACTAGCCCGGACTGACGCTGTTTTCAGTAGAACTACCATGGTGTTGTTTTTTGTGCAGAAATAAAAGTTCTCGGAATTGGACGAAACTTTTTTGGAGATTTTTTATGGAATAAATAAAAAATACTATAGCCAAGATCTTCTTGAGAGGGGCCACCTGCTGCCCACGAGGCACCAGGGCGCGCCACCCCCCTAGCGCTCCCTGGTGGCTTGTGGGGCCCACGTGGCTCCGCTGACCCTAATCTCAAGCCTATAAATTCACAATTCCAGAGAAAAAATATGGGAAGAAGTTTCATCGCGTTTTACGATACGGAGCCGCCGCCACCTCCTGTTCTTCATCGGGAGGCCAGATCTGGAGTCCGTTCGGGGCTCCGGAGAGGGGGATCTTCCGTCATCGTCATCATCAACCATCCTTCATCACCAATTTCATGATGCTCACTGCCGGGAGTGAGTAATTCCTTCGTAGGCTTGCTGGACGGTGATGGGTTGGATGAGATTTATCATGTAATCGAGTTAGTTTTGTTAGGGCTTGATCCCTAGTATCCACTATGTTCTGAGATTGATGTTGCTATGACTTTGCTATGCTTAATGCTTGTCACTAGGGCCCAAGTGCCATGATTTCAGATCTGAACCCTTTATGTTTTCATGAATATATTTGTGTTCTTGATCCGATCTTGCAAGTTATACTTACCTGCTATGTGTTATGATCCGCATACCCCAAGGTGACAATAATTGGGATTCTTTCCGGTGATTACCGTAGTTTGAGGAGTTCATGTATTCACTATGTGTTAATGCTTTGTTCCGGTTCTCTATTAAAAGGAGGTCTTAATATCCCTTAGTTTCCTTATGGACCCCGCTGCCACGGGAGGGTAGGACAAAAGATGTCATGCAAGTTCTTATCGCAAGCACGTATGACTATATACGGAATACATGCCTACATTACATTGATGAATTGGAGCTAGTTCTGTGTCGCCCTAGGTTATGACTGTTACATGATGAATGTTATCCAACATAATCACCGATCCAATGCCTACGAGTTTTTCACATATTGTTCTTTGCTAAGTTACTACTGTCACAATTGTTACAAAACTATTGTTGCTATAGTCACTGCTACCATTATTATTATTGCTATTGCTATCAAACTACCATACTACTGTGCTACTGATCACTCTGCTGTAGATATTTAGTCTCCATGTGTGGTTGAATTGACAACTCCACTGCTAATACTTGCAAATATTCTTTGGCTCCCCTTGTGTCGAATCAATAAATTTGGGTTGAATACTCTACCCTCAAAAACTGTTGCGATCCCCTATACTTGTGGGTTATCAAGACCTTTTTCTGGCGCCGTTGCCGGTGAGCATAGCTCTATTTGCTGAGTCACTTGGGATTTATATCTGTTGATCACTATGAAGAATCTGAAAGACGCTAAGACCAAGATCGTTCCCTCTAAGACGAGGGGAGGTAAGGAACTGCCATCTAGCTCTGCACTTGATTCACCTTCTGTTTTGAGTAAGCTTGCAACACCACCACCTGTTATGCATTCTGATATGTCACAAGTTATTGATGATACTACTTCTGCTATGAATGATACTTATGATGATGCTAGTACTATGCTTGATAATACTGTGCCACTTGGTGAATTTCTTGATGAACAACTTGCTAAAGCTAAAGAAATTGAGAATGCTAAAAATGTTGAAACTCTTGAGAATTATGATTCACCTATTATGCCTAGCTCTCCTACTAGAGTTGAATCACCTGATGAACATGTCTTTGATAGGGAGACGGCTAGAGCCATTCTTGCTTGTAATGATAGAGATGAAGTTATAAAATTGCTTGCTGAAATGAAAGAAAAATCTATGAGGGAGAGAATGAAATATGATCCTAAGTTTGCTACCTCTCCCATATTTGTTACTGATAAGGATTATCAATTCTCTGTCGATCCTGAGTTAATTACTTTGGTTGAATCTGATCCTTTCCATGGCTATGAAACGGAAACCGTTGTGGCACACCTTACTAAATTAAATGATATAGCCACCCTATTCGCTCATGAGGAAAAAATTCGCTATTACTATATTCTTAAGTTATTTCCTTTCTCGCTAAAGGGTGATGCTAAGATATGGTATAATACTCTTGCTCCTGGTTGTGTGCGTAGTCCCCAGGATATGATATATTACTTCTCTGAAAAATATTTTCCTGCTCATAAAAAACAAGCTGCCTTACAGGAAATATTTAACTTTGTGCAAATTGAAGAAGAGAATCTCCCTCAAGATTGGGGGAGGCTTCTCCAATTACTTAACGCTTTGCCTGATCATCCTCTTAAGAAAAATGAAATACTTGATATCTTCTATAATGGACTAACCAATGCTTCTAGGGACTACCTAGATAGTTGTGCTGGTTGTGTTTTCAGGGAACGGACTATTGAAAAGCTGAGGAGATATTGAATAATATATTGAAGAATAATAATGATTGGACACTTCCCGAACCACCGCCTAAGCCCACTCCGAAGAAGAGGGGTATTCTATTTCTCAGTCCTGAAGATATGCAAGAAGCAAAGAAATGTATGAAGGAAAAAGGTATTAAGGCTGAAGATGTTAAGAATTTGCCACCTATTGAGGAAATACATGGTCTTGACATACCGCCACAGGTGGTAGAGGTAAATTCTTTTATAAATTTTGATGAAGGTGATATTCCTTATAACAAACCTCCTAGTCAATGTTTGTATGAATTGGACAATTATATTATTAAGCAAGATCATTTCAATGCAAATGTTATGAAACAATTGAAACGAAATGCGTACATGATTGATTGCTTGAGTGACTTGTTGTTTAGAATTGCTACTGATGTCAAAGGTGTAGGTAAACATGCATCTATGATTCAAACCCAATTAGAACAAGTTGCTAAATCTCAAAGTGAATTGCTCAATGAAATGAATAACAATATGAATGATCATGCTGTTAGAGTAATGACTAGAGGAGGTAGAATGACTCAGGAGCCACTTTATCCTGAAGGTCACCCTAAAAGAATTGAATAAGACTCTCAAAGAATTAATGTTGATGCACCTAGTCCATCTAAAAATAAAAATAAAAATAAAAATGATAGGACTTTGCATACTTCTAGTGAACCTGAGGTAGAAAAACCCTTAGAGGATAATAATGATGTTTCTATTTCTGATGCTGAAACACAATCTGGTAATGAACATTCACCTGATGATAATAATAATGATGATGCTCATATGGATGCCCAACCAGATAATGATAAAGAACTTGATAATGATGTTGAAATTGAACCTGCTGTTGATCTTGATAACCCACCTCCTAAAAACAAACGTTATGAATAAAGAGACTTCGTTGCTAGAAAAGATGGTAAAGAAAGAGTACCATGGGTTCAAAAACCCATGCCCTTTCCTCCTAAACCATCTAAGAATAAGGATGAGGAAGAATTTGAACGCTTTGCTGAAATGCTTAGGCCAGTCTTTTTGCGTACTCGTTTGACTGACATTTTAAGGATGACCCCTTATGCTAAATATATGAAAGACATTGTCACAAATAAAAGAAAGATACCTGAAGCTGAAATTTCTACCATGCTTGCAAATTATTCTTTTAAGGACGGAGTACCTAAGAAACTAGGAGATCCAGGAATACCAACTATACCATGCTCCATTAAAAGAAATTATGTCAAAACTGCTTTGTGTGATTTAGGAGCCGGTGTTAGTGTTATGCCCTTCTCTTTATATAAAAGACTTGATTTGAATAAACTCACTCCCACCGAAATATCATTGCAAATGGCTGACAAATCAACTGCCATTCCTACCGGTGTTTGTGAGGATGTGCCCATTGTAGTTGCAAATGTTACTATCCTAACAGACTTTGTTATACTTGATATGCCCGAGGACGACAACATGTCAATTATCCTTGGTAGACCCTTTTTGAATACTTCAGGGGCTGTTATTGATTGCAACAAAAGCAAGGTCACTTTTCATATCAATGGTAATGAACATACGATGCACTTTCCAAAGAAACAATTTCAAGTAAACAGTATTCATGTTATTGAAAAGACTCCGACAATTACTATTGGAAGTTTTCAACTCCCTCTTCCTACTGTCAAAAAGAAATATGAAACTCTTATTATTGGGGAGGTACACATCCCCGTTGAGGTAACCTAGTGTTTTACGAAGGTTCTTCGGTTTCATGTTACTCAGAAATGGTTTGTTAATAAGACTTGATCAACCTTATTAATGGATTCTTTTTGAGAGGCATGTGGTCGATGAATTTAGTAAGCACAACCTTCTGCACCCACTTTTTGTTTTCTGTTATTTTTAGTTAAATGCAATAAAATGCCATGATTACCCTGTTTTCTGAATTATTCGTGCAATAAAAAAGTGCCAAAAAATGAAAGTGCTTAGAATGATCTGAAATTTTTACATGAATTTTTATAGAATATTTAAGAATTTTTGGAACTAAAAACATACCAGGGGGATGCCCCAGGTGCCCACGAGGCACCAGGGCACGCCACCCCCCTGGGCGTGCCCTAGTGGCTTGTGGGCCCCACAGGGACCCCCTCACTTATTCCCTCAGCCCACTTCGTCTCTTACCTCTAGCAAAAATTCCTGGTAGCTCTCTCTCTCGTGTTCTTACTCCCAAACCTGAGATTTTCGATCTCTTTGCTCGGAGCCCCATTTCTGAAACTATTTTGGGAGATTGCTACTTGGTATGTGACTCCTCATTTGCTCAAATTAGTTTTTGCTCTAGTGGATTATATCTTGCATAATTAGCTGCTCTTGGTGCTACTGAAAATGAGCTTGCATGTTGAATTCTTTGAGTCCTAAGTAGTTTGAATGCTTGATATGGTCTCTAGGCACTTGTATGAGTAGTTGCTATCAGTTTTGTGAAGTATTGTTAACATATTTTTGTGGCCCAAAATTTTTCAGAAATTTGCTCTTAGGAAAATGAATTTCTTCCGGAGGAGTTCCTTGAAGCGGAATGCCAAGGGAGTCCTTGGAGACTCCTCGGACAGTGACCTCAACATTCCGCGTAGGACGGAGGTCCGGCCGTGCGAATGGCCGCACAATGCCTTCATGAACGAAGCCGGATTCTACCAAGAGTTTGCGCAATTTGTTGCCAATGCCGGATTGACCGACTTCCTCGCAGATGAGTGTGACCAGCACCACATCCTTATGAATTCCTTTGTGCAAAACTTTCATTTCCTTAATAGGCTCAAACCCCCTGTGGTGCGTTTTGATTTATATGCTGAACATCATCAGATATCGCTTGCTGAGTTTTGTGAGATTTCTTTGATCCCCTTTGATGGGGAAATAAGAGAACCTTGACCGGAGGAGTTTGAGAGCTTCCTCCACACTTTAACTGTGGGAGAGGAAAGGGGCGTGTCGAAAGCCCGAGCCACTAGCTTGCAATTTCCCGCTGTTCATTACTTTGCTTTATTCATAGGAAAATGCTTGACTGCTAGAGAGCAAGGTGGTGCGCTATGTGCACCTAACTTTGCCATTTTACGCCGCGCACTGCATAATGACAACACTTATAACCTGGGAGCTATCATTGCATGCCGCATGCACACTAATAGGACTAAGGGTAAAATTCATGGTGGTATTTATGCTACTCGCTTAGCGAGACGTTTTAATGTTAACATACGCCCACATGATTATTTGTTGCCCAGAGTTTACTTAGATCACCAGTCTATGAGGGACCACCACTTTCTTGGTGCTCCTGAGCCTCCTCACCACATTCGTTATAATTTGGTTTTTAGTGAGGATACTCGTGATATTATTCCGTTGCCTGCACCTGCTTTGTTTGATTCTCATGCCAGGAACGGATATACTGTTATGCCACCGGACATCGTTGCTTACCGGAACGCATTGGTAGCGGCAGAGGATGAGGCCCAAGATTGGGACGCTCAGGTGCCACCGCCTCAACACTTTCATATGGGACCGGATGGCTACTACGGATGGCCGTAGACCAAGCTAGGCAAATGCCTAAGCTTGGGGGAGTACGTATCTCTCACCGACATACATTCATGTTCACACATTCATTTCAGTTGTCGGTGTTCATACTTTTTCATTGTATATCCATGTTAGTTTTATTTTTCGCTTTCTTCTTGTATGTTTGAAAAAATTCAAAAACCCAAAAAATATTTCTCGCTTCTTTTCGGTTTTCCTTTCTTGTTTGTTAGTTCGTAGTATTAAAAGAAAACCCAAAAAGATTTCTTGTTTCTTCTTTTGCTTGTTGGGAGTTCTCCCATGTAAATAGTTTTCTCACTTTTCGTTTTTCATCCTTAATTTGCTCCCTTCAGAAAAACTAAAAACTCCAAAAATATCTCAGTGTGTTTCTCTGAATTCCTTTTCTTTTCGTTGAGTTGTCATAGGGAGAAGACCATGATGAAAATGATGAGCGGTTCTCATGTGCTTTATTGTTGATCTAACGAAGAGCCCATATTACCTTGTCTTCTCCTTTGAATAAAATGTTTGTAGATTCCAACTTAATCCACATCACTCTTGCACTATTATTATTTTCACATCATTCGGTCGTGCAAGTGAAAGGCAATAATGACGATAATTTGATGAAGTGACTGTGGCAAGGAAAAGCGGGTGTGAACTCAACTTGTTTTTTGTTTTTGTAAATATGTTTAACTCAGTATCCATGATTCAGCATATTATGATTAAACATGTTTATGATGACAATTAGAGATTATAGTTGCTCATGCCATGCTTATGTAGCTAGGAGTGGATAATGATTTACCTTGGGTGTCAACATGCATTAAAATGTTTGTGATGTAGTATGATGATATGGTATCCTCCTCTGAATGTTTCGAGTGGCTTGACTTGGCACATGTTCACGCATGTAGTTGATTCAAAACTAACATGGCCTCCACGATATTTATGTTCATGGTGCTTATATCCTACTCATGCTAGTATTCAATGTTGATTATTCATAATGCATGATTATGACCGTTTTCGCTCTCTAGCTGGTCACTTCTCAACCTATTTGCTAGCCTTCGCCTGTACTAAGCGGGAATACTGCTTGTGCATCAAAACCCTTAAACCAAAGTTATTCCAGATGAGTCCTCTACATCTACCCATATGCGGTATTACTCTGCCGTTCTACGTAAATTTGCATGCGCCACCTCTAAATATTCGAATGAACCTCTGTTTTGTGTGCCCGTACCGCTCTTGGAGCGACGGGGGGTGGTCAGTATTTTCCATGCTAAGCGGGTTATTCTCATGATGAGTGTTTATTCACTTGTCCTTGCACGAGAGAGGCTGGTAATCGGGATGCCCAGTCCCATGATTAAAATTGCAAAATAATAAAACAAACTCCCACGGAAAGTTGTTGGTATGGAGGGCACCCGAGGATTCGGCTAGCCATGGCTTGTGATTGTTGGTGGAGGGGGAGTAAACTTTACCTTTCCGCTTGGGAACCGCCTATAATGTGTTTAGCATGGAAGATATTGAAAACTCTCGGTCGTGACGTTAACAGGAAAGGCATACCTCCAAAAATTACATTTATCTCTGATTTAAGCTTTGAGCTCTGGCACCTCTGCAAATCCCTGCTTCCCTCTGTGAAGGGCCCATCTATTTACTTTTATGTTATTTTATTTTTATTGTTCAGTCACCACCTTTTCAAATAAGCACCAGTCCTGAGAGCACTATTGTCATTCTCATGCATTGTGTATAGTTAATGTTGTGTGCATCATGACTGGATCTCTTCTACCATGAATTACAATGTTTAGTCGCTGCTTGAACTTTGGAGGTGCTCTGCATTTATCTTTTGCGGTCTCAGAAAGGGCTAGCGAGATGCCATGTTGTCATATTATATCATGATTGTTTTGACAAAGTGTTGGCATTTGAGATATCTTATTATTGCTCGCTAGTTGGTTATGCCATTGATATGAGTGAATATAATTTCTAAGAGTTATCATTTCCAAGGTTAGTTATAATCTTTGCTGAAACCTTGGGTATTATTTAAGCATATATATGGATACAAGAACAAAAGAGTTCGTAAAAGTTTTTCTTTATCACTTTCAGTTTGTCAATTGAATTGCTTGAGGACAAGCAATAAGTTATTCTTCATCTCGCTCTGGCTGGCAGTGGAAATTCCCCTCCTCATTTACAACCTCTTTGTTGATGATTTTGGCCAACACCTTTTGGAGGCGCCCCTGCTCTGTTAATAGTTCCCCTATGTCCATGTCCCTCTCCATCTCTTCGGATCACTTGACGATCTGGCTATGATTACGCAAATATTTGCTTTTCTTCAAAAAGTCGTCCATGATAGCCATGGCACAGTAGCCAGACCTATGAGAGGTTTTGACATTTGGTTCTTGATAGCAACAAGCGCTAGTGAAGAACTTGAATTCTGAATGCTCTATTATTGTCTCTCTGAAGTTCTTACACTTGGATAGAGCATCATTTAAAACCTTCTTCAATCTAGTCCATTGCTTTAGGGTGTCTCTTCGAATCGAAGAAATAAGCCAAGTCCTGTGTCGGAAATAGTGCGATTACGATCCAATGTCGGTCGCTGCACAAAAAATGAAGAAATTAGCATTGATGAGATCAAACCACAAGGCCATTTGTATGTTTCAAAATACTCCCTCCGTCCACGAATAAGTGTACTTCTACCTTTTGTCCTAAGTCAAAATTTTAAAATTTTGACCAACTTTATAGAAAAGAGTAGTAGCATATATGACATCAAATTGGTATATTATGAAAGTAAATTTCAAAACAAATCTACTGATACTAATTTAGTGTCATAAATGCTGCTACTTTTCCCAATAAAGTTAGTCAAAGTTTCAAAACTTTGACTTAGGGCAAAAGCTAGATGTACACTTATTCGCGGATGGAGGGAGTAAATGAGTGAACGTTAATGACTTACTTGTCGTAGTATGACACTAGAAAGGTGTCCTTATGTGGATGATTGACCATAATGAATGGGAACATGTAGGCAGAGATGACCTCCTGGCTATCTATGGTTTCCATGTTGTGGCAGTGCATGTAAAAAGGATCAGGTAAGGACACCTTACCATGCAGGAGTAGGGGATATGTAGCTCGATGAAGTACCCAAAGCCTCATTAACTCTGGGGAGACTGCGCTGACAGAGAAGATATTTGCATGGATGACCTCATTAAAGGCCAGATCAATTCTGTTGGCCAGAAACTCCTGGACGAAACTATAACCTTCTATGACCTTGGCCGTGTATCCACATTGACCTTCTTTTGATTTATCTACCACATCGGCATGTAGAACTTGAAGATTGATCGAGAGGGTCTTCAACATAGAGTCCGATAGAAACGGTTCCCCGGGCTTATACATATTCATTTTCCGCCCTTCGGGGATGACAACAGGCACAGGTGGTTTGTTCATGGATGGTCCGCAACTGTCACATACATTCTCCTCCCCTGAATGCGGATTATCTGGCAGTACGTCTCCAGTGCCAGCATATCTGTGGGGAATCTCCTCTATATCATTCATTGGACACTTAAGTAGGTGGCTCTGGGTCACTTGTCCTAACATAGTGATGCCCTCTTCAGGGGGATGAGGCATTCCACCGGGTGTTCCGAGCCTTAGAGAAGTACTGACCGCTTGAAGTGACTAAAGGTTGAGCCTGTCATGAAAGCCACCATCGGTTTGCAATCAAGTACCATAGTAGAGGGTCGGGTTACTACTGGTTTACACTATAGTGCCACAACCTATAATGGTACCCGACCCCCGAGTGGTTTCTCTTAAATACTCCTCCCCTAGACGGTACCCAGATTCGTTTATATGACTGGATTTTACCCATGGAAAATCAGAGCGAGGAGAAGAGGGTAGGAGGATTTTGGAAAACTGCGTGGCGCTGAACCCAGACTTTTGACAAACCGGATAGTAACAGTAGGCGCTGGTCTGATGAAGGACCTATTGCCCTGTGGTCCCTCTAAATGATACTCAGGTGTATGGCAGGAAAAACCCTCCCTCTTCCTCCTGTGGAGCTGGGGAGGTACTCCCTATCGAACCCGCGTATGGTTTCCTATTCAAGGTATTCGCCCACCGCTATATCACAAAAAGGGTAAAAGTGAACATGACGATGTTAACTTCCTTAAGAGGTCCGTTCCTGGATTGTTGTATGTGCCGTGCGTGTGCAACCAGGCCCGAGGTGGCATGTCTAGTCACTTTGCCTGTGTCCGTGGATGTGGGGGAGGTGGCCTCGTCCTTCACCTGTATTCGTCCGGAAGGAAAACAACGAGATACCACCGATATAGGAAGGCTCTTTAGGGTAACTCTAGGTGCCAGATTGACTTAAGGGTCAATCGCCGGCTTGGAGTAGCAAATTTGCATGCCCCTAATAAGGTGTTAGGGGTTTGGCAGAAAATCGTCTCTACAAGAATTTCACCCAAAGGGCGCTGACCGGATCCACTCCGGGAAGCAACTATCATATCATAAACCCAGGCGCAGAACCTGGGAGTCCTTCGGAATTAACGGGTTGGCCGCTCGGGGGTTCCGGGGGCGAGAGCTAACAAACAAACAAAAGACAGCAATAGAGCAACCCTCATCTTGTTCCTACCTCGGAATTGCTTCACTGATAGTACGCGTTGCAAGCAGAGAGAAGTGTTCCCAGTACAAGATGGATACCAAGCGCCGGTCACGAGGTTACTGTCAATCCGAGAACACGAGTATTCCGGAAGGCCCAATCCTAAATGGCGTGGTGCGAAGCTTTGTGCCTCGTTCCCGGCCATAAAGAGGTTGGCGCAACCGAGTACATCTCTGGCAACCTACGCGATATACCCAAGCGTGTGAAGAAAAAGGGGGCGTTGTAGGAGCAAGGCTGCTAGGGTTACCATTTACATTAGACAAAACGGAGCGGAAATTACATATTTGCATATATTTCCACTCTAACCCTCGCTCACAAGCATCTAGTTCCTACTGCTTCTTACTGTTTAACAGGGCAAAAGGGGCGACTACCAAACAGGACGCGCCTACACGGGGTTGCAGTCCCTCTTCTTCTCTAGGCGCACCACGGCTTCAACCATAGAAGGCACCGCCCTTAGCTCCCTCGCGTACACTGCGGGGGGAAGATCATCCAAGATGGCGGTCGTTGGAAGGAAGGGATCCCGGTGGTGAAGATTGGAGAGGATACAGGATACTACCGCAATGGCAGCCCGAATCCCCTCTCGATTCAGCACCTTCTTTGTGATAGCTCGAAGGCGCACCAAGTCTTCAGAAAGGAAGGAGAAGAAGGACGCCAAGTCTGACAGGCGCTGCTCGCTGAAGTTGGCGTGATGGTCGAAGGAGTTGATGCCGAGGGTAGGCATGAGTACACTGGCCTGTTTGTAGGCGTGACGCAGGTGCTCCACCTATGCGCCCATGTCCAGCAACGCCTTCCCTAGGCGGTCTTCGATCGAGTCACGCCAAGTATGCTCCCGGTTGATGCGCTCCATCAACGCAGCAACCTCACGACGAAGGCGATCCGCTGCCTCCTCCATGGCGATCTGCGACTGGTGGTACTTCTCGGTGGTGGAAGCGAGCTCCTTTTTGAGCTCCGCGTTCTCTTCCCGAAGGCCGCGAAGCTCCTCACCCGTCGCCCGTCGAAGTTTCTTGAGCTCCGCCTCCCGCTCCATGACCTCGCGGTCCGCGGATCGGAGCTTCGCTCGCGTCCTCTTCCTGAGGGACTCAAGCTCTGCGTCCTTGGCCTGGAGCTCCCTCCTCTAGGCCCGGACCTCTTCATCAAGTTGCCTCACCTCAAACTCCGCCACTACCTAAGCTGCCATTTGGGGGAGAAGAGGAGAGGAAGAAGATTGGAAGAGAGAAGGATGAGGGACAACCCTCTCCTCATAGGCATTTATAACCTGGGGAGCGGGAGGGGGGGGGTCGAGTCCTCGATCGCACCGTTCCTTGGCCTTCCCAATGCGCCATTGGGTTCCCAAGATGAACTCAAGACAGCGCGTTGCATCAATTAATGGAAAGAAACATCATTACCCCTCTTGTCAATGCAAGAATCGAGGGGACTCGATGACCGGTCATCCGCCTGCAGGCGACACCCCCCCTCGAGGCTGGCATGCAACACTTCGTCCCCTCCATCAGCAGAGATGGGATGCCACATGTCAGGAGGACACCTCTGTCAAATCAAGAGGCCGTGCAATCGTGGCAAAGAATGAAGCTAAGGGGGATTGCTCATGATGAACAGTTATCCCCCGGTCTTCTCGGTCACTGCTGTCGTGCACACCATCCTTTGCGGTTTGGATTTGACCAAGCACGGGGGCTAGCGACGCATGGGCCCCATGCGTTGAAAGGACCTGACCCTGACGACGTGTGTGGCATGTGTCCAGACCAGGCCCGGGGGTTACTGTCGATACCACGACGGATGGGTTCATGTACCCAACTCTGCACGGGCCACAGTCGCCTTTGGACCTAGCTCGAGAAGGAAGAGTTGCATATCACTGCATTCTTCCCTTGAACCAGTGGTGGTATGTAGATCTTCGTGAAGAACTATACCAGGCAATCTCTTCAGAAGAAGGCTTATCTCGGTGGTGGCGTGCAGATCTCTGTACTAAAAGACCTCTGCACCGGATGAGTCCGACCAAGTCAAGTAGGAAGCTACTCTACAACACCCGGCAACGACCCTCGCGGTCCAAGACCCAGGAACGACCGCGCCCGACAACAGCCAAACCCAGCTGGCCCGCACTCAGCAAACCTTCGACAACAAGCTATCACCTCTCCCACGCATGGCGTGCTTGTTCTGCGCTCACAGAGCTTTTGAGCCATGTGGCAGAGGGGCAGGCGGACCAGGGGTTGGACATGACGCAAGGGGTGACTCATGCTACTTGTAGCTTGCGTTGGTATTTCCCCGAAGAGGAAGGGATGATGCAGCACAGTAGAGATAAGTATTTCCCTCAATTATGAAACAAAGGTTATCGAACCAGTAGGAGAATCACACAAAACCTCGTTAGCAGTACCTGCACACAAACAACAAACCCTTGCACCCAACGCAAACGAGAGGTTGTCAATCTCTCGGCGGTAAATTGCAAGATTAAATTGTATGTGATAGATTGATAGATTGAAACAAAAATACAAAATAAAATAAATAAAAAGAGATGGCAGCAATATTTTTAGTGTTTTAGTAATATGATTTTGATAGACCCGGGGGCCATAGATTTCACTAGAGGCTTCTCTCGAGAAAATAGCATACGATGGGTGGACAAATTACTGTTGGGCAATTGATAGAAAAGCAAATAATCATGACGATATCCAAGGCAATGATCATGTATATAGGCATCACATCCAAGATTAGTAGACCGACTCCTGCCTGCATCTACTACTATTACTCCACACATCGACCGCTATCCAGCATGCATCTAGTGTATTAAGTGCGATGAAGAACGGAGTAATGCCTTAAGAACGATGAAATGATGTAGACAAGACAAACTCACGAATTAATAAACCCAATGAATAGATCCCATCTTGTTATCCTTAGTAGCAATGATACATACGTGTCATGTCCCTTTCTGTCACTGGGATTGAGCACCGCAAGATCGAACCCACTACAAAGCACCTCTTCCCATGGCAAGATAAATCAACTCAGTTGGCCAAACCAAATCAATAGATCGGAGAAGAAATACGAGGCTATAATAATCATGCATAAAATATTGCAGCAAAGACTCAAATAATTTTGTGGATAATCTGATCATAAACTCACAATTCATCGGATCCCAACAAACACACCGCAAAAAGAGATTACATCGGATAGATCTCCAAGAACATCAAGGAGAACATTGTATTGAAGATCAAAAAGAGAGAAGAAGCCATCTAGCTACTAACTATGGACCCAAAGGTCTGTGGTAAACTACTCACGCATCATCGGAGAGGTAGTAAGGTTGATGTAGAGCCCCTCCGTGATCGATTCCCCCTCCGGCAGATCACCGGAGAAGGACCCCAGATGGGATCTCCCTGGAACCGAAGCTTGCGGCGGCGTAAAAAGTATTTCGTGGGCTCTCCTGAGGGTTTCTGATTTTTCTGGAATTTATAGTGCTGGAATTAGGTCAAACGGAGCTTGGTGGGCCCCATGAGGCACCAGGGCGCGCCTCCCCCCCAGGCGCGCCCTGGTGGCTCGTGGGCCCCACCAGGGTCTTCTGGCCTCCTCCCGAAGCTACTAGTGTTCTTATGGTCCAATAAAAAATCTCCAAAAACTTTCGTTGCATTTGGACTTCGTTTGGTATTGATTTTCTGTAAAACAAAAACAGGGCAGAAAACAACAACTGGCGCTCGGCACTAAGTTAATAGGTTAGTCTCCAAAAATGATATAAAATTGCTGTAAATGATTATAAAAACATCCAAGATTGATATTATAACAGCATGGAACAATCAAAAATTATAGATACGTTGGAGACGTATCAGCATCCCCAAGCTTAATTCCTGCTCGTCCTCGAGTAGGTAAATGATAAAAACAGAATTTTCGATGTGGAATGCTGCCTAACATATTCATCACATATTCTTTTCTTTTGTAGCATGGACATTGGACTTATATGATTCAAAGCAATAGTCTATAATTTGACATGAAAACATAGATACTCAAGCATACTAACAAGCAACCATGTCTTTCAAAATATCAACGCTAATGAAAGTTATCCCTAGCCCATTATGCTCAATCATTGATCCATTCATGAAACACACTCGAATATTAGCTACATCCAATGCACCAGTATGACAATAGTGCTCCCTAGTTGGTGCTTTTGTAAGAGAAGATGGAGACTCAAATAAAATAAAAATTGCATAAAAGTAAATAGATAGGCCCTTCGCAGAGGGAATCAGAGATTTGTCAAATGTGCCAGAGCTCAAAGCTGAAATTAAAGAGATAATTTTTTTTGAGAGGCATGCTTTTCCTGTCAACGAAAACGACCGAGAATTCCCAATATTTTCCATGCTAGATACATCATAGGTGGTTCCCAAACGGAAAGTAAAGTTCATTTCCTATACACCATTTCTTTCACATTCCCTGGCTAGCCGTATCCACGGGTGCCCTCCATACCATCACTTTCCAAGGAATTTTGTTGTTATTAATTTCATTTCATGCGGGACTGGGCATCCCTATTACCAACCATACTCTCATGCAATGACAAGTGAATAAACACTCATCGTGAGAATAACACACCTAACATGGAAAATATTGGCCTCCCCCTGCCGCTTCATGAGCGGTACGGGCACACAAAACAGAAAAATTATTTTGAAAATTAGAGTTGGCACACACAAATTTACTTGGAACGACATTGAGATACCGCATATAGGTAGATATAGTGGACTCATATGGCAAAATTGGGTTTAAGGATTTTGGATGCACAAGCAGTATTTCCGCTTAGTACAAATGAAGGCTAGCAAAAGATTGAGAGGCAACCAACCAAAAAACGAAAACGGTCATAAACATGCATTGAACATAACTAACACCGAATAATGCACCATAAGTAGGATATAATTTCATTGCATAACTATTGACTTAACGTGCTTGCATAGGGAATCACAAACCTTAACACCAATATTTTTACTAAAGCACAATTACTCACTAACATGACTCACATATCATCATCTCCATATCGCAAAACTATTGCAAGGAATAACACTTATCATATCCAATGATCTATATGAAAGTTTTTATCTATATCCCTCTTGAATATTCATCACTTTGGGACCAAATTCATATCTTGTGCAAATTACCGTTACTATTGATTAACTCTCAAAAAGATTTAAGTGAAGCATGAGAGTGCAAATATTTCTTCAAAATTTGAATCTTAACAATTCTCAAAATAATATAAGTGAAGCATGAGAATTCATTTCTTCAAAATTTTAATCTTGTCAATTCTCAAAATAATATAAGTGAAGCATGAGAATTCATTTCTTCAAAATTTTAATCAACTCTCAAAATAATATAAGTGAAGCATGAGAGTTTGTTTCTTCAAAATTTAGCCACCACCGTGCTCAAAAAGATTTAAGTGAAACACTAGAGCAACTGCCTAGCTCAAAAAATTTAAGTGAAGCACATGGAGTATTCTAACAAATCATGATGATAAACGTGTGGCTCTCTCAAGATAGGTGTGTTCAGCAAAGATGATTGTGGCAAACTAAAAAGCAAACAAAGCAAAGACTCATATAATACAAGACGCTCCAAGCAAAACAAATATCATGTGACGAATAAAAATATAGCTCCAAGTAAAATTACCGATGGTTGGTAGAAGAAAGAGGGGATGCCTTCCGGGGCATCCCCAAGC
The DNA here is from genome assembly GCA_039707655.1 of Elymus sibiricus. Taxonomy (NCBI): domain Eukaryota; kingdom Viridiplantae; phylum Streptophyta; class Magnoliopsida; order Poales; family Poaceae; genus Elymus; species Elymus sibiricus. The sequence goes on from CM077670.1 coordinate 114,291,169, forward strand.
TTAGACGCTTGAGTCTTCCTAGAATATTACCTTGGGGTGCCTCGGGCATCCCCAAGCTTAGGCTTTTGCTACTCCTTATTCCTTCATCCATCGTGATCTCACCCAAAACTTGAAAACTTCAATCACACAAAACTTAACAAAACTTTCGTGAGACCCGTTAGTATAACAAAACAAATCACTACTATAAGTACTGTTGAAAACCCATTCATATTTTATTTTTGCATTATACCTACTGTAATCTAATTTCACCATGGCTTATAACCCCCGATACAATCCATATATTCATCAAAACAAGCAAGTAGCGCATCAAAAACAGAATCTGTCAAAAACAGAACAGTCTGTAGAGATCTGAATTATGGTCATACTTCTGTAACTCCAAAAATTCTGAAAAATTAGGGCAACGTGGACAATTGATATACCAATACTGTGTAAAAAATTCAGAAGGTTCTAACGTTCCAGAGAAAAAACTAAATTCCAGCACTGGGCGCAAAACTTTCTGTTTTCAAACAGCATCAATTATACTATCTTCCAAATCATCCTAAAGGCTTTACTTGGCACAAACACTAATTAAAAACACAAAAACACCATAATACCAGTAGCATGACTGTAAAAACATACAATAACAAAAATTTATAGCAAAAAATTATTTTATTCATTGGGTTGCCTCCCAACAAGCGCTATTGTTTTATGCCCCTAGCTAGGCATAATGCATAATTTCCAGTATTGTCATCTTTCAAGTTGATTCCATAAGTGGCCCTCATGATTGATTCATATGGTGCTTTAATTATTTTCCAAGGGAAATGCTCCATACCCTTCTTTAATGGAAACTGAAATTTTATATTCCCTTCTTTCATATCAATAATGGCACCTATAGTTCGTAAGAACGGTCTACCAAGTATTATGGGGCAAGAAGAATTGCATTCAATGTCAAGAACAATAAAATCAACGGGCACATAATTTCTATTTGCAAGAATAAGCACATCATTAATTCTTCCCAAAGGCTTTTTAATAGTAGAATCCGCAAGATGCAAATTAAGGGAGCATTCATCTATATTGGTAAAACCTAGCACATCACATAGAGATTTTGGACTTGTGGAAGCGCTAGCACCCAAATCACATAAAGCATTGCACTCATAATTTTTAATTTTAACTTTGATGGTAGGTTCCCATTCATCATATAATTTTCTAGGAATTGAAATTTCTAGTTCAAGCTTTTCTTCTAATGCTTTCATCATTGCTTCTACTATATGTTTAGTAAAAGCCTTGTTTTGCTCATAAGCGTTGGGTGAATTTAACATGGATTGTAACAAAGAAATGCACTCAATCAAAGAACAATTATCATAATTAAAATCTTTGTAATCCAAGAGAGTGGGCACATCGCTATTTAATGTTTTTACCTCTCCAAACCCACTTTTAGCAATTTTCTTATCAAGATTTTCACCCTCCGAATTATGGGGACGCTCTTTAGCTAAAGTTGACTCTTCTTCAGTCCCCTTTTCATCAAGTTTTATTTTTATAAACAAAGAATCAATAGATGAAACACCAATCATTTTAATATCCTCATCATTACTACGATAAAAATCAGGAGGAATCGCTTTTTCTAAAAATTCTCGTTTAGCTCTTAGCATGGCGGTTCTTTTCTTACTCTCATCCATCGAGACATATAAAGCTTTGATTGATTCACTAATATCAATTTTTGGTGGCAAAATTTTAGTCTTAAGATTTTCCACATCATGAATAATTCTATCGATGCTCCTAGACATATCATCAAGTTTACTCAATTTTTCTTCTATCGTAGTGTTGAAATTTTTTTGAGCATTAATAAATTCTTTAATATTACTTTCAAGATCAGAAGGTATCCTATTATTATTGTAGGAATTACCATAAGGATTGCCATAATTATTAGAGGAATTTCCAGGAAACGGTCTAGTGTTGAAATTACCTCTATAAGCATTAGTATTAAAATTGTTTCGTGAGACAAAATTCACAACTATGGGATCATTATTTTGCTCAATCAAAGTGGACAAAGGAACATCATTAGGATCAATAGGAGCATTTTTGCTAGCAGCCAATTTCATAAGTGCATCAACTTTATCACTCAAAGTATTAATTTCTTCAATAGAATTCACCTTTTTACTAGTAGGAGTTCTTTCAGTATGCCATTGTGAATAATTTGCCATAATATTATCAAGAAATTTAGTAGCTTCACCCAAACTAATTTCCATAAACATACCACCCGCGGCGGAATCTAAAAGATTTGTAGAGACAAAATTCAATCCCGCATAAATTTTTTGTATGATCATCCATAAATTTAAACCATGAGTAGGGCAATTTCTTATCATTAATTTCATCCTCTCCCAAGATTGGGCAACATGTTCATGATCAAGTTGCTTAAAATTCATAATTTGATTTCTTAGAGAAATAATTTTCACGGGAGGAAAATACTTAGTAATAAAAGCATCTTTACAACTATCCCAAGAATCGATACTATTTCGTGGTAAAGATGAAAACCAAATTTTTGGACGATCCCGCAATGAGAACGGGAATGATTTTAATTTCACAATATCGTTATCCACGTCTTTTTTCTTTTGCATGTCACACAATTCTACGAAAGTGTTAAGATGGGACGCGGCATCTTCAGTAGGACTACCGGAAAATTGATCTTTCATAACGAGATTTAGCAAAGCAGCACTAATATCACAAGTCTCCGCACTAGCGGCAGGAGGAGCAATCGGAGTACTAATAAAATCATTATTATTAGTATTGGAGAAATCACACAATTTTGTATTTTCTTGAGACATCGTGACTACGCAAACAAAATAGCAAACAAGCAAACGAGAAAAAGGCAAACGAAAAATATTTTTGTATTTTTGTAAAAATGTTTTAGAAGTGGGGGAGATGAAAATGATTGGCAAATGGCAAATAAATTAAATGCAAGGAGATGAGAGTTTGTGCAAAGGTACTTGATAGATGTTGATGATGTCTCCCCGGCAACGGCGCCAGAAATTCTTCCTGCTACTTGTAGCTTGCGTTGGTTTTTCCCCGAAGAGGAAAGGATGATGCAGCACAGGAGAGATAAGTATTTCCCTCAATTATGAAACCAAGGTTATCGAACCAGTAGGAGAATCACACAACACCTCGTTAGCAGTACCTGCACACAAACAACAAACCCTTGCACCCAACGCAAATGAGAGGTTGTCAATCTCTCGGCAGTAAATTGCAAGATTAAATTGTATGTGATAGATTGAAACAAAAATACAAAATAAAATAAATAAAAAGAGATGGCAGCAATATTTTTAGGGTTTTAGTAATATGATTTTGATAGATCCGGGGGCCATAGATTTCACTAGAGGCTTCTCTCGAGAAAATAGCATACGGTGGGTAGACAAATTACTGTTGGGCAATTGATAGAAAAGCAAATAATGATGACGATATCCAAGGAAATGATCATGTATATAGGCATCACGTCCAAGATTAGTAGACCGACTCCTACCTGCATCTACTACTATTACTCCACACATCGACCGCTATCCAGCATGCATCTAGTGTATTAAGTCCGATAAAGAACGGAGTAATGCCTTAAGAACGATGAAATGATGTAGACAAGACAAACTCAAGAATTAATAAACCCAATGAATAGATCCCATCTTGTTATCCTTAGTAGCAACGATACATACGTGTCATGTCCCTTTCTGTCACTGGGATTGAGCACCGCAAGATCGAACCCACTAGAAAGCACCTCTTCCCATGACAAGATAAATCAATTCAGTTGGCCAAACCAAATCAATAGATCGGAGAAGAAATACGAGGCTATAATAATCATGCATAAAAGAGTGCAGCAAAGACTCAAATAATTTCGTGGATAATCTGATCATAAACTCACAATTCATCGGATCCCAACAAACACACCGCAAAAAGAGATTACATCGGATAGATCTCCAAGAACATCAAGGAGAACATTGTATTGAAGATCAAAAAGAGAGAAGAAGCCATCTAGCTACTAACTATGGACCCGAAGGTCTGTGGTAAACTACTCACGCATCATCGGAGAGGCAGCAAGGTTGATGTAGAGCCCCTCCGTGATCGATTCCCCCTCCGGCAGATCACCGGAGAAGGACCCCAGATGGGATCTCTCTGGAACAGAAACTTGCGGTGGCGTAAAAAGTATTTCGTGGACTCTCCTAAGGGTTTCTGTTTTTTCTGGAATTTATAGTGCTGGAATTAGGTCAAACGGAGCTTGGTGGGCCCCACGAGGCACCAGGGCGCGCCTGCCCCCCCAGGCACGCCCTGGTGGCTCGTGGGCCCCACCAGGGTCTTCTGGCCTCCTCCCAAAGCTTCTAGTGTTCTTCTGGTCCAATAAAAAATCTCCAAAAAGTTTCATTGCATTTGGACTTCGTTTGGTATTGATTTTCTGTAAAACAAAAACAGGGCAGAAAACAGCAACTGGCACTGGGCACTAAGTTAATAGGTTAGTCTCCAAAAATGATATAAAATTGCTGTAAATGATTATAAAAACATCCAAGATTGATATTATAACAGCATGGAACAATCAAAAATTATAGATACGTTGGAGACGTATCAACTCACCAACCCATGCCGCTGCATGGTGCACACCTGTGCCAAGACGTGTCATGCCCCGCGCAGGCGTCACCATGGTCGGTGAGTACAAGACAGGCGTTCATTCCCGAACACCAAAAGGCATCGACACTTCATCAAAGCATTAAATGCACCCACCTACCTGGTTGGACCCAGGTTACTACCTTAGCCTCGAAGCCATTGTGGTACCCCTTGAGCTATAAAAGGAGGGCCAGGCAGAAGTGTTAGAAGGAGGAGAGGAGAAGAATAATAGAGCAAAGGTTGGACACTTGATAGAAGAACAGTAGGACTACACAACGCTTCCCCGTTTTCAGGAAGGACTTGTAGCTTACGAATCCACCATATAAACACACAAAAAGCAGGAGTAGGGTATTACGCAACCATGCGGCCCGAACCTGGGTAAATCATCGTGTCCATTTTGTACATTTTAGTAGGGTAGATCCAAACCTTCGTGCGCCATCCACGAATCATCAAAGGGACGTTTACAGTCCAAGGTGTCACGTGTGTGTCCTGCACACGCCCGCCGACAGAGATGGATGAGATTGATCATGTAATCGAGTCAACTTGTTAGGGCTTGATCCCTAGTGTCCACTATGTTCTGAGATTGATGTTGCTATGACTTAATGCTTGTCACTAGGGCCCGAGTGCCATGATTTCGGATCTGAACCCATTATGTTTTCATGAATATATTTGAGTTCTTGATCCTATCTGCAAGTTATATGCACCTGTTATTGTTCTGAACCACAGACCCCAAGGTGTAATTGGGATACTCTCCGGGGATGACTGTAATTTGAGGAGTTCATGTTTTCACTATGTGTTGATGCTTTGTTCTGGTTCTCTATTAAAAGGAGCACCTTAATTACCCTTAGATTTCCATTAGGACTCCGTTGCCACGAGAGGGTAGGACAAAAGATGTTATGCAAGTTCTTATTATAAGCACTTATGACTATATACGGAATACATGCCTACATATGATTGATGAATTGGAGCTATTGTGTATCGCTCTAGGTTGTGATTGTTACATGGTTGATGTCATGCATAATATCCATCACCATTCCATGCCTACTCTTTTCTCATATTGTGTTTGCTAAGTTACTATTGTTGTTGCTACTGTTCCAATTACTACAAAACTACTATTGCTACTATTACCGCTAATATCAAAACTATTATATTATTGCGCTACTAATATCTTGCAGCTAGAATGTTCTTGCTGGTGTTGACTTCGATCTAAAGTTCACCTATGTGTTAGCTAGCTAGGAAGGATCAGCCCATGATGCTAACATCCTAACTGACAGCATGAGTCGACATGATGTCATCAATATCCCCGATGGCAAGTTATACCTAGGAGATGTTAGCTATGCATGTCGGCCAGGTGTTCTTCCACCCTTCAGGAAAACCAGGTACCATTTGAATGAGTTTGCTGGTAGGAACTATCCTATGACTCCACATGAACTGTTTAATTCAGACACACCAGCCTTTGAGTTACGGTTGAGAGGGCATTTGGAGCTGTGAAGAATAGGTTTAAGATTCTGGATTAGAAGCCATTCCACACATTCCCCACCCAGGTTAAGCTTTCTCTGCTTGTTGCATTCTGCACAACTAGATCCTGCAATGGGGTTGTGATGACCTGGTGCCGGATGAGGAAGAGGTGACACATGATGATGTTGTCAACTCCGGCCATGGTGTGGAGGCATTTGACAATGAAGCCTAGAAGAACAAATGGATGGAGTGGGCTGAGGCAATGTGGACAAACAGAGGTCAGACAAGGATCTGAAGAGGAAGAAGAGCAACAATAGCAGAAGAGTAAGCAGCAACAGAAGAAGAGAAGAAGCAGTAGGAGCAGAAGAAGAGAATGATGATGGACTTCCAACTAGTATGAGGTCAATGAATTTTCCCCTATTGAGCCATTTGATTGCTATATTTGTACTGATATTTGTTAGTAGCTAGGATGAACTGCGATTTGTTTCCTAGCTAGGACTTAAACTATGTACAAATCATGTGTGGTATTGTAACATCCCCATGTAATAGCTACAGTAATCACCTATTGATAATGCCAAGTCAGCATGTTTGTCAGTGCATAATCATCATTTGCATCATGTCACATTTCAAATTCTAAATTAAATTGAAATTCAAATACTAAGTGAAAATAAAAGTTGTTCAAAACCAGAAACTAAAATGTTCAAAATATTTCAAATAATTCAGAGGCATTTATAAAAATAAAATCAACATTTATTGAATTAGTTAAATGATCATAACACCCTAAAACAGAGCCAAAACAGCAACCTTTAATACCTTTTTATTTAATTAAAAATTCAAATGAAAACATATTTACACCAAACCAATTTCTGATGATAGATAATTTTGCACTGTTAATTTTGGGCTAATTCTCATATTTTACAAAACTAAATTTGGGGCTATACATTTTGCGAAACAGAAACTAAATAAAAGAAAAGAAAACAGAAACAAAAGAAAAAGAAGAAGGAAAACCCCCTGGACCAACTGGGCCTAGGCCCAGCCAGGCCGGCCCATCCCCATTTCCCCTGGCCTATAAGGCCCCCCTCGCTCACCCCAAACCCTAGCCCGAACCCCACTCCCCCTTGCCCCCTCTCCCGCCCGAGACGCCGCGCCGCCGCCGTCGCCTCCGTCGTCGTCGCCGCCTCGCCGCACGTCGCCGTCCCCGACCACCTCTCCCTCGCCGGCTTCCACAAGCCTCGCCGCCCCTCTCCCCTTCACCGTGGGTGAGCCGCGCCCCCCTTTCCTCTCCTCTCTGTCACCGTCGCCCGCTGGCCTCGCCCGGCTGCCGATCGCGCGCCACGCCTCGCTCGCCCGCACTGCCCGCACCCGAGCGCCTCGCCTCCGCCCGCTGCCGCTCGCCCCTACCTCCCCTCGCGCTCGCCGCCGCCGCTCTGCTGCTGGCCTCCGCCGCCTGCCGCTGCTGCTGTGTCGCCGCCGCACCCGCCAACGCCTGGCCCCGCCCCGCCGCTCGCCGCAGTTGCGGCCTCGCCCGCCTCTGCCGCGCGGCTGCAGGCCCGCGAGCGCGTCGCGCGCATTGACGCGCTACAGTGGCCGCCAGGGCCACTGACCAGTGGGGCCCGCCCCTGTAAAAAAAAAGAAAAACGAAAATGAAAAAGAAAATATTAAAATAAATAAATAAATATTAATTAATTAACTAATTAATTAACTTAATTAATTCTGTTTAATTAATCTAATTTTTAATTAAACTGTAATTAATTTAATTAAAACCCTAATTAACCTAAACAGTGACTGACAGGTGGGACCCACCTGTCAGGTTGACCAGTCAACGGACTGTTGACTGCTGATGTCATGCTGACGTCAGCATGCACTGTTTCGGATAATGTTGATTTAATTAATTTAAATAATTCCAGAAATTAATAAAAACTTTAGAAAATCATATCTTTTAAACGTAACTCAGATTAAAATAATTTATATATGAAAAACGATCAGAAAAATATGACGATTCCGAATACGCACTCCGTTCAGCTGTCACGTGCCTCTATCATAGCGAACATGGAACCGTCCCCTCCGTTTCATCTGACCGAAAAACGCCAGACTTCGAGAAAACATTCCCGGATGTTTTCCCCCTTCGCCTGTAACGTGTAGTACTGTTTTAGGTCACACCTAGCACCGCTTATTGCCATGTCATGCGTCGTGATGCATCTGTTTGCTTTGTATTTATTGTTTCTTCCCCCCTTCTCTTCCGTTAGACATCGAGACCGACGCCGCCCCGCAGGACTGCTACTCCGTCGACGACCCGTCCTTTTCAGCAGAGCAACCAGGCAAGCAAAACCCCTTGACGCATACCTATATCACCTATTCTCTCTCTCCCTCCTGCTTGCATTAGAAAATTGCTACTGCTATGTTTTATCCTATTTCTGATGCATAGCCTGTCCTTGTAACTGTTATTGATACCTGCCTGTTATCCAAACAACTTAGAATAGGTTGGTTGGTAGTAATCATCTGTGGCCCCTCTTCCTTGCTGTAGTTGCCCCGCTTTAGTAGTTGTGCCCCGATCAATGTGATCGTCGGGGTGTGACCAGTTTATCACCACACCCCCCCTAAGTTGCTCGACTCTGCAGAGCTGCCATCGAGTGCCAAGGGTGATACCTCTTATCTCACTCCCGTTGATGCCTCTGTAGTTCAGCTAGTCGGTTGTGGGTTACCGAGGGTGATTCCTCTTCCCCACCACCGATAAAGCTTCTGTCGTGCAACCCCACAAGTGTGAGTACCAGCGAGGGTGATTCCTCCGGGTTCACCTTGACGGGTTCATCGAGTGGAAATCCAACGAGGGTGGTTCCTTGGATTCCTGCTTGATGTTATGGACACACGGTTACTTGCACTTTATTACTGATACCTGGATAAAGTCGGGTCGACCCCGAGGGGTACCCGCGAGTGATGTGGAGTCGGGTTGACCATGAGGGTACCCGCGAGATGAATACGTGGCACGGCTGGGCATTCTTAGCCCTTGCCGTAAGTCCACGAGACGGGGCGACGGGGTCACAGGATCGTGAGTCTCTGCTCGTTTCCACGCGCTCCAAAGGCACTAAGGGTTAGGATATGTAATCTGAGTAGGCCTCTGGCCTTTTCGCGCTAACTAGCACGTGGGAATAAAATGGGTACTCCGCGCCGTATGTATCAGCCGAAAGCTTTGTCAGACGTCCAGTTCAGCAGTGCGGCACGGCAGGATCGGCGCCATCCATGACAGAGGTGGTGCTTGGATCTAACCATGTGCGCAACGACCCGGAGTGCAAATGGGGATGGGCCCAAGAACCCTGCGCGCTTAGGATGTAGACCGGCGGGGACCTCTCTGCTGAGCTCTAGGTAGGGCTGCGGTGTGTCGATCAGCCGAGGCCGGGCATGGCCCGATAAAAGTGTGTCCGGCCAGAGTTAATCGAGCGTGTTGGGTAACAGTAGTGCACCCCTGCAGGGAAGTATATCTATTCGAATAGCCGTGTCCACGGTAACAGGACGCTCGGAAAATATCCCGATCTTCTATAACTAGAACTGGGTTAATATGTGGCTCCGGGATCGCTTTCTCGCAGGGAGTCGAGGAAGGATCTCTGGGTGATGTTGATACTTGTTGCTACTACTATATTTATGTACTAATCTGTACTCTTCTAATGCTGCAAGACCCTGAAGATGCTAGTCTTCGATAGGCTAGGCCTTTCTCTCTATTCTGGCATTTCTGCAGCCAAGTCCACATATACAGCCTTCCATTGATAATGTTGCATATGTAGAATAGTTCTGATGTAAGTCTTGCTGAGTACTTTGGATGAGTACTCATGGTTGCTTTGCTTCCTTTTCCCCATACCCGATTATTGAGACCAGATGACGGAGCCCCGGAGCCAGCTGCCCCAGCAGCCAACGACGACTACTACCACTACTACCCCTCCGGATACTACTACTACGAGGAGTCGACCGACGACCAGGAGTAGTTAGGAGGCACCCAGGCAGGAGGCCTGCGCCTTTCGATCCAGTGTTTTATTTTGCCCCGCCTTCTTAAAGGCCTATCTGTTTAACTTTGTGTCTGTACTCAGATACTTTTGCTGCCGCCGACGCTTGTATGACAGCGAGCTTATGTATTCGAGCCCTCGAGGCCCCTGGCTTGTAATATAAAGCTTGTATTATTTTATTTGTGTTTAGAGTTGTGTTGTGATATCTTCAAGTGAGTCCCTAGGCTTGATCGTGTGCATTTGCGTGTATGATTAGTGCACGATTAAGTCGGGGGCGTCACAAGTTGGTATCAGAGCCGACTGCCTGTAGGATCCCCCTTTCCAACTCCTTGGCCGAAGTTGAGTCTAGTATCTCAAAAACTATTTTACTAACATGGCTGTGTGGCTTACGGGCCCACGTCGCCAATGGATGGGATTAGGATCTTTTATTCCTCTTCCTTACTCTGGGACTCTGCTCTCCCTCCTATTCGGGTTAAAGTTTTATTAACTCTAACATTAGGTTCTCGTGATCACATCCACCCGGAGTTCTGAATTTACCCCCTTTCTTCAAGATGAGGGCCAGGTTTCTGCTGCACAATATTCACGGACCGCAGGATCCTTTTATCGAGGACACCCTGCGTTGCCACTTGCAGATTTCTCGCTCTTGTGGTTTTCTCCAACGTTGGTGTAGCCTTTGCTATGTCTCGTTGTTGTATCTCTCCACCGTCTAGTTGTCTAGCTACGAGTGTTTCCGAACTCTTGCGATCTGTTAGTACCCAACTCTGTGCATGGATCTGTATGTCTTTAATGACTACTAATTTGTATCTAATGCACTTGTTGTTCATTGCTAATGTTACATCATGAATAGCCTCATTCAATGCAGTTGTTCTTGCTAAACTGCCCCTGTTGATTTGGCAGGATGGCTGATGATCCTCCACCTCCACCCTATATTGCCGCAATGATGCAGCAGTTTGAGCTGAACCGACAGTTTATGACTGGAGTAATGGCTCAGTTTCCAAATCAGAATGCCCAGCAACAGTCTGCCCCAATAACACTACAGGAATTCGTGCGCCTCAATCCGTCCATTTTCCGCAACTCCACCAATCCTATGGATGCTGATGATTGGCTTCGTGACATCCTGTTTGAAATGGAGTCCGCTAAAGTTGCCCCTGACAGTTACGTCAACTTTGCGGCATTTCACCTGAAAGGTCCAGCTGCTCAATGGTGGGAAAGCCAAAAGCGTATGCTGCCTGCTGGAACTGTAACCACTTGGCAGGAATTTCAGTCAGCCTTCCGTGCACGACACATTCCTCAAGGGCTGATCGACCAGAAGAAGACGGAGTTCCGTAAACTCACACAGGGCAAGATGACTGTTGATGAATATCAGAGGAAATTCCTTGAATTATCCCGCTATGCTGAAGAAGACGTCTGCACTGACGCTCGCAAGCAGGAGAAATTCCGTGAAGGACTGCATCCTGATATAAAGCTCGCACTTGCAGTTCATGAAGCTGCAGACTTTGCAACGCTTGTTAGCCAGTCTTTCCGAATTGAAACTGCTTTGACTGAGTACCAGGAATCGCTCAAGCGAACTGGTGACGTTGGCTCATCTTCGGGTCAGCCTGCTCAGAAACGTCAAGTCTGGATCCCGCACAATGTCTATCACCGACCCGCTCCAACCCCAAGACCGTCATATGTATCACCTCGTCTGCCTCTGCCGCCGAGACAGCTAGCGATTCAGGGTGGACAGCCCAAGGCCACCGCTCCTCCCCATAATGATGGTTTATGCCACAAGTGTGGACAGCCAGGGCACCGTGCTATCAACTGTCACCAGAACCAGCCTCAGAGTACACCACATCCTCCTGTTGGTCGCAGGAAGGGCCGTCGAAAACATCCTTCTAGGAACGCTGATGCCATACCACCTGCTAGTCAACTTATTCGTGTCAACCATGTCAAGATGGAAGAAGCTCGACAGGACACCAAAATTGTGATGGGTGCCTTCTAGTGAATTCAATCCCAGCTTCTGTCCTCTTTGATTCTGGAGCATCGCACTCCTTCATGTCTGAAAGTTTTGCGCGAACACATGAGATACCTTTTGAGGAGATGTCCACCCCTTTAGTGATCCAGTCACCCGGGGCTAGATGGCAAACTACCATGGTAAGCCACGGTAACCACATTGTGATTGGAGGATTGGTGTTCCCCGTGTCTCTCATTGCACTCAAGACTGCCGACATAGACATCATTTTGGGTATGGACTGGTTGAAACCTCATAAAGCGTTGATTGATTGTGCCACTGAAACAGTCCGACTCACACACCCTTCCGGTCAGACAGTCAGTTACTCAGCTCGGACAGTTCAAAATGCCGAGAGCCAGATATATGCTCTGAATGCTTTGAACGCTTCACCTCTTGAGGGAATTGAAAACGTTCCAGTCGTTCGAGATTTTCCAGACGTCTTTCCAGAAGAACTCCCAGGAATACCCCCTGTTAGAGCTGTCGAGTTCGTCATCGACTTGAAGCCAGGCACTACTCCTATTGCCAAGCGCCCATACAAGATGCCACCTCATGAACTCCTTGAGCTTAAGGAGGAAATCGACAAGTCACTTAAGAAGGGTTTCATCCGCCCCAGTTCTTCTGCTTGGGGGGCACCTTCTCTCTTTGTTAAGAAGAAAGATGGTACGAATCGGTTGGTTCAAGATTACCGACCCATTTACCAGGCAACCATTCAGAACAAATATCCGCTTCCTCGGATCAATGACCTGTATGATCAACTTGCCGGATCATCAGTGTTCTCTAAACTCGACCTGAGGTTGGGTTATCATCAGATCTGTGTTCGCGAAGAGGATATCCCCAAGACTGCATTTGTCACCCGATATGGCTCTTATGAGTACACTGTCATGTCCTTCGGCTTAACCAACGCTCCAGCAACTTTCTCTCGGTTAATGAACTACATCTTCATGGATTACCTCGACAAGTTTGTCGTGGTTTATCTGGATGATATTCTTTTATATTCCAAGAATGAAGAAGAACATGCTGAACATCTTCGGCTTGTACTGGAGAAACTTCGAGAACATCAACTATATGCCAAATACTCTAAGTGTGAATTCTGGTTATCCGAGGTGACTTATCTGGGTCATGTGATATCCAAAGATGGCATTGCTGTTAACCCAGAACGAGTTCAGGCTATTCTTGAATGGACTCCTCCGAAGAATGTCAAGCAAGTCAGAAGTTTTCTCGGCCTCGCAAGTTATTTTCGTCACTTTGTCGAGAACTTCTCAAAGATTGCCAAGCCTCTGACTAATCTGCTTCACAAAGGCGTTAAGTTTGAGTGGACAGATAAATGTCGGGAAAGCTTTCAGACCCTGAAGGACAAGCTCACCTCTGCTCCAGTGCTTGCTCCTCCGGATTCTCGCAAGGATTTTGTGATCTATTGTGACGCCTCTCGTCAAGGATTAGGCTGTGTCCTGATGCAAGAGCACAGAGTAATTGCTTATGCCTCGCGACAATTGCGTCCACATGAAGAGAATTACCCAGTGCATGATCTTGAACTTGCTGCAGTGATATATGCATTGAAGCTGTGGCGACATTACCTCCTTGGTAATCGATGTGAGATATATACTGATCATCAAAGTCTGAAGTATTTATTTACTCAGCCGGATCTCAATCTCCGCCAACAGCGATGGTTGGAAACAATTACGGACTATGACTGTGGTATTTCATATACCCCTGGCAAGGCTAATGTGATGGCCGATGCCTTGAGCCACAAGTCTTATTGCAACAACCTTATGATTCAGCGAGCTCAACCTCGTCTGTATGAAGAATTGCGCCAGCTGAACCTGCACATTGTTCCACAGGGTTCTCTAAATACCCTTGTTATACAGCCAGATCTTGAGAAGGCTGTTAAACGCGCGCAAGCTAAAGATGCTGAAGTTGATCTGATGAAAAGGGATCTCCACCTCGAAAAGTACAGGGATTTCTCGCTTGCTGAAGATGGAACCTTGTATTTCAAAGACCGCATCATGGTACCTCGGTTCGAATTGATGACTGACAAGGTCATGAAGGAGGCACATGATACACCACTGTCTATTCATCCGGGTAGCACCAAGATGTATTGTGATCTCCGACAAAGGTACTGGTGGTCTAGAATGAAGCAGGATATTGCCCGATATGTTGCTGAATGTGACGTTTGCCGTCGCGTTAAAGCAGAACATCAGAAGCCTGCTGGAATTCTGCAACCGCTCCCTATTCCTTTATGGAAATGGGATAAGGTTCAAATGGATCTCATTACTGGCCTTCCCAAGTCACAGAAGGGTCACGATGCTATTCTTGTCGTCGTCGACCAACTCTCCAAAGTTGCACACTTTCTGCCAGTCAAGGAGACGATCACTGCTAGTCAGTTAGCAGAGTTATATATCTCCAGGATTGTATCACTCCACGGTATTCCGAAGGAGATCAGTTCAGACCGTGGCAGCCTCTTCACTTCACACTTATGGAATAGTTTCCAACAAGCTATTGGAACTCATATTACTTGGAGTTCAGCTTATCACCCCCAGTCCCAAGGCCAAGTTGAAAGAGTGAATCAAGTGCTTAAAGATATGCTGCGAGCTTGTGTTATATCATTTGGCAAGAAGTGGGAAGAATCTCTCCCGTATGCCGAATTCTCTTACAACAACAGCTATCAAACGAGTTTGAAGATGGCCCCCTTCGAAGTGTTATATGGACGTAAGTGTCGAACCCCTCTGAATTGGTCAGAAACTGGGGAACGACCTCTCGTTGGTCCGGATATTATCCAACACGCTGAAGAGCAAGTCCGAATTGTGCGAGAAAATCTCAAGGCTGCTCAGGACTGCCAGAAGAGCAACTATGATCGCAAACGATTGGGATTGACCTATCAACCTGGTGATCAAGCTTATCTGCGTGTCACTCCGATGAAGGGCACTCACCATTTCGGAATCAAGGGCAAGTTAGCTCCTCGCTACATCGGCCCCTTCCGCATTCTCGCCAGACGTGGACATGTGGCTTATAAATTGGAGTTGCCACCGCAATTCTCCCACATCCACGACGTCTTCCATGTGTCGCAACTTCACCGTTGCTTCAAGGAATCTCCGCACCGAGCAGTGGATCATGAATTGCTTGATTTGCACGATGATCTATCTTATAAAGAGCATCCGATCCGCATTCTCGATCAAGCTGAACGTCGGACCCGCCAGAAGACTACCAAGTTCCTTAAGGTGCAGTGCTCGAATCATACTGAAGATGAAGCCACTTGGGAACGCGAGGATCGTCTTCGTGAAGAATACCCCACTTTCTTTCAGCCTGCCTCTTAATTCTCGGGACGAGAATTCTTGTTAGAGGAGGAGAATTGTAACATCCCCATGTAACAGCTACAGTAATCACCTGTTGATAATGCCAAGTCAGCATGTTTGTCAGTGCATAATCATCATTTGCATCATGTCACATTTCAAATTCTAAATTAAATTGAAATTCAAATACTAAGTGAAAATAAAAGTTGTTGAAAACCAGAAACTAAAATGTTAAAAATATTGCAAATAATTCAGAGGCATTTATAAAAATAAAATCAACATTTATTGAATTAGTTAAATGACCATAACACCCTAAAACAGAGCCAAAACATCAACCTTTAATACCTTTTTATTTAATTAAAAATTCAAATGAAAACATATTTACACCAAACCAATTTTTGATGATAGATAATTTTGCACTGTTAATTTTGGGCTAATTCTCATATTTTACAAAACTAAATTTGGGGCTATACATTTTGCGAAACGGACTGTTGACTACTGATGTCATGCTGATGTCATGCTGACGTCAGCATGCACTGTTTCGGATAATCTTGATTTAATTAATTTAAATAATTCCAGAAATTAATAAAAACTTTAGAAAATCATATCTTTTAAACCGTAACTCGGATTAAAATAATTTATATATGAAAAACGATCAGAAAAATATGACGATTCCGAATACGCACTCCGTTCAGCTGTCACGTGCCTCTATCATAGCGAACATGGAACCGTCCCCTCCGTTTCATCTGACCGAAAAACGCCAGACTTCGAGAAAACATTCCCGGATGTTTTCCCCCTTCGCCTGTAACGTGTAGTACTGTTTTAGGTCACACCTAGCACCGCTTATTGCCATGTCATGCGTCGTGATGCATCTGTTTGCTTTGTATTTATTGTTTCTTCCCCCCTTCTCTTCCGTTAGACATCGAGACCGACGCCGCCCCGCAGGACTGCTACTCCGTCGACGACCCGTCCTTTTCAGCAGAGCAACCAGGCAAGCAAAACCCCTTGACGCATACCTATATCACCTATTCTCTCTCTCCCTCCTGCTTGCATTAGAAAATTGCTACTGCTATGTTTTATCCTATTTCTGATGCATAGCCTGTCCTTGTAACTGTTATTGATACCTGCCTGTTATCCAAACAGCTTAGAATAGGTTGGTTGGTAGTAACCATCTGTGGCCCCTCTTCCTTGCTGTAGTTGCCCCGCTTTAGTAGCTGTGCCCCGATCAATGTGATCGTCGGGCTGTGACCAGTTTATCACCACACACCCCCCTAAGTTGCTCGACTCTGCAGAGCTGCCATCGAGTGCCGAGGGTGATACCTCTTATCTCACTCCCGATGATGCCTCTGTAGTTCAGCTAGTCGGTTGTGGGTTACCGAGGGTGATTCCTCTTCCCACCACCGATAAAGCTTCTGTCGTGCAACCCCGCAAGTGTGAGTACCAGCGAGGGTGATTCCTCCGGGTTCACCTTGACGGGTTCATCGAGTGGAAATCCAACGAGGGTGGTTCCTCGGATTCCTACTTGATGTTATGGACACACGCTTACTTGCACTTTATTACTGATACCTGGATAAAGTCGGGTCGACCCCGAGGGGTACCCGCGAGTGATGTGGAGTCGGGTTGACCATGAGGGTACCCGCTAGATGAATACGTGGCACGGCCGGGCATTCTTAGCCCTTGCCGTAAGTCCACGAGACGGGGCGACGGGGTCACAGGATCGTGAGTCTCTGCTCGTTTCCGCGCGCTCCAAAGGCACTAAGGGTTAGGATATGTAATCTGAGTAGGCCTCTGGCCTTTTTGCGCTAACCAGCACGTGGGAATAAAATGGGTACACGGCGCCGTATGTATCAGCCGAAAGCTTTGTCAGACGTCCAGTTCAGCAGTGCGGCACGGCAGGATCGGCGCCATCCATGCCAGAGGTGGTGCCTGGATCTAACCATGTGCGCAACGACCCGAAGTGCAAAGGGGGATGGGCCCAAGAACCCTGCGCGCTTAGGATGTAGACCGGCGGGGACCCCTCTGCTGAGCTCTAGGTAGGGCTGCGGTGTGTCGATCAGCCGAGGCCGGGCATGGCCCGATAAAAGTGTGTCCGGCCGGAGTTAATCGAGCGTGTTGGGTAACAGTAGTGCACCCCTGCAGGGAAGTATATTTATTCGAATAGCTGTGTCCACGGTAACAGGACGCTCGGAAAATATCCCGATCTTCTATAACTAGAACTGGGTTAATATGTGGCTCCGGGATCGCTTTCTCGCAGGGAGTCGAGGAAGGATCTCTGGGCGATGTTGATACTTGTTGCTACTACTATATTTATGTACTAATCTGTACTCTTCTAATGCTGCAAGACCCTGAAGATGCTAGTCTTCGATAGGCTAGGCCTTTCTCTCTATTCTGGCATTTCTGCAGCCAAGTCCACATATACAGCCTTCCATTGATAATGTTGCATATGTAGAATAGTTCTGATGTAAGTCTTGCTGAGTACTTTGGATGAGTACTCATGGTTGCTTTGCTTCCTTTTCCCCATACCCGATTATTGAGACCAGATGACGGAGCCCCGGAGCCAGCTGCCCCAGCAGCCAACGACGACTACTACCACTACTACCCCTCCGGATACTACTACTACGAGGAGTCGACCGACGACCAGGAGTAGTTAGGAGGCACCCAGGCAGGAGGCCTGCGCCTTTCGATCCAGTGTTTTATTTTGCCCCGCCTTCTTAAAGGCCTATCTGTTTAACTTTGTGTCTGTACTCAGATACTTTTGCTCCCGCCGACGCTTGTATGAGAGCGAGCTTATGTATTCGAGCCCTCGAGGCCCCTGGCTTGTAATATAAAGCTTGTATTATTTTATTTGTGTTTAGAGTTGTGTTGTGATATCTTCAAGTGAGTCCCTAGGCTTGATCGTGTGCATTTGTGTGTATGATTAGTGCACGATTAAGTCGGGGGCGTCACAGGTATGGTCATCACTAGTGAGAAGTGGTGATAGCACCTTATGCAGTTTGCAACCAAACAACGTGTAGTATGTGCGCCTAGTGCAACGTAGGCAACCAAACGGTGGGTCAATATTGCTTCCCTCATGCAACCAACCAAGATGCAGGCAACCAAACTATGTGGAGATGATGGTTTTTGGCCTGTTTTACCCTAGCCAGGCCCATCTGAGACACACATGCAAAGGGTAAAAAACAATGCAGGTAACCAAACATGCCCTAAATACATCAGCTGCGCGGCCGCCGTTCCAACATGTGATGTAAAAACGGCCAACGGCCGCGTGCCGCAGCACTACAGCTGCACTCATTCTAATCAAAATCAACACATGGACATAGAAAATCAACAAAATTTCAATTTAACATGAATTCAACTTCCATAGCAAACATAGTTTATCCTCCAACAAACAAAAGTGCATCATATCAAATGAAGTTCATGATCCAACAAATAAAAGTGCATATAAACATAAGATAAAACATAGCATCTCAACTTTCATCCTCCCTATTATCACTTGTCACATTGTGGACATTGGCATCGTCATCATCATCATCAATGGGCTCTTTCTCAATGTCCTCATGCGTTGATGCATCGATGCCGCCACCTCCATCGGAAGAACCTCCCATGCCACTCATATTGCCACTGATCCCACCTCCCATGCCGCTTGATACGTCCATTTTGCATCATGTTTTACCACTGTTATTTATAGTGTTTTTAATCAATATAACACTTTTTGGAGCTATTCTAATGCCTTTTCTCTCAAAATATGCAAGATTCACACAAGAAGGGAGAATACCGGCAGCTGGAATTCTGGACCTGAAAAAGCTGTGTCAAGATACCTATTCTGCACAACTCCAAATGAGCTGAAATTTTCTGGAGAATTATTTTGGAATATATAAAAAATATTGGAAGCAAAAAGTACCAGAGGGGGCCACCCAGGTGCCCACGAGGCACCAGGGCGCGCCACCCCCCCAGGCGCGCCCTGGTACCTCGTGGGGCCCCTGGCCCACTTCTGGCGCCCATTTTCTGGTATATGAGGGCATTTGACCTAAAAAAATATAGAGAAGACTTTCGGGATGGTGCGCCGCCGTCTCGAGGTGGAACTTGGGCAGGAGCACTTTTGCTCTCCGGCGGAGAGATTCTACCGGGGATAATTCCCTCCGGGAGGGGGAAATCGTCGCCATCGACACCACCAGCGACCCTCTCATCGTGGGAGGGCTAATCTTCATCAACATCTTCACCAGCACCATCTCATCTCAAACCCTAGTTCATCTCTTGTATTCAATCTTTGTCTCAAAACCTCAGATTGGTACCTTGGGTTGTTAGTAGTGTTGATTACATCTTGTAGTTGATGCTTGTTGGTTTACTTGGTGGAAGATTATATGTTCAGATCTATTATGCACTTCAATACCCTACTGGTCATGAACATGTTGATGATGTGTGAGTAGTTACTTTTGTTCTTAAGGACATGGGAGAAGTCTTGTCATAAGTAATCATGTGAATTTGGTATTCGTTCGATATTTTGATGATGTGTATGTTGTGATTCTCTTAGTGGTGTCATGTGAACGTCGACTACATGACACTTCACCATCTTTGGGCCTAAGGGAATGCATTGTGGAGTAGTAATTAGATGTTGGGTTGCTAGAGTGACAGAAGCTTAAACCCTAGTTTATGCGCTATTCCTTAAGGGGCTGATTTGGATCCACATGTTTAATGCTATGGTTAGAGTAATCTTAATTCTTCTTTCGTAGTTGCGGATGCTTGCGAGAGGGGGTAATCTTAAGTGGGAGGTTTGTCCAAGTAAAGGCAGCACCCAAGCACCGGTCCACCCACATATCAAATTATCAAAGTAGCGAACGCGAATCAAACTAACATGGTGAAAGTGACTAGATGAAATTCCCATGTGTCCTCGAGAACGCTTTACTTATTATAAGAGATCGTTCCGGCCTGTCCTTTGCTACAAAAAGGATTGGGCTATATTGCTGCACTCTTTGTTACTATTATTACTAGTCACTTGTTACAAATTATCTTGCTATCAAACTACCTGTGACCGATAATTTCAGTGCTTGCAGAAAACACCTTGCTGAAAACCGCTTGTCATTTCCTTCTGCTCCTCGTTGGGTTCGACACTCTTACTTATCGAAAGGACTACGATTGATCCCCTATACTTGTGGGTCATCAAGACTCTTTTCTGGCGCCGTTTCCGGGGAGTGAAGCGCCTTTGGTATGTGGAATTTGGTAAGGAAACATTTATATTACGTGCTGAAATTTACTATCACTTGTCACTATGGAAAGTAATCCTTTGAGGGGTTTGTTCGGGGTATCTTCACCTCGACCGGAAACACAAATAGTTGCTCCTCAACCTACTGCACCTATTGAAAAAGTTATTGAATATGAAATTCCTCCGGGCATGTTAGAGAAACTGCTAGCTAATCCTTATGCAGGAGATGGAACGGTACATCCTGATATGCACTTGATTTATGTGGAAGAAATTTGTGGATTGTTTAAGCTTGCAGGTATAACCGGAGATGGAGTTAAGAAGAAAGTTTTCCCTTTATCTTTGGAGGGAAAAGCATTAATATGGTATAGGCTATGTGATGATACTGATACATGGGATTGGAACCGCCTGAAACTAGAATTCCATCAGAAATTTTATCCTATGCATTTGGTTCATCGTGATCGGAATTATATATATAACTTTTGGCCTCGTGAAGGAGAAAGCATCGCTCAAGCTTGGGGGAGGCTTAAATATATGTTGCATACATGCCCCAATCATGACCTCTCAAGAAAAATTATCTTAGAAATTTTTTTTGCTCGGCTTTCTCATGATAATCAAACTATGCTCGATTCTTCTTCGACTGGCTCCTTTATGAAGAAAACTATTGAATTCAGTTGGGATCTTTTGGAAAGAATTAAACGCAACTCTGAAGATTGGGAACTCGACAAAGGTAATGAGTCAGGTATAATACTTGAGTTCGATTGTGTTAAATCTTTTATGGCCACCGATGCTTTTCATAAGTTTACCACTAAATATGGACTTGACTCTGAGATAGTAGCCTCCTTTTGTGAATCCTTTGCTACTCATGTTGATCTCCCTAAGGATAAGTGGTTTAAATATCATCCCCTTGTTAAAGAAAAGATAGAGGAACCTGTTAGTGTTAAAGAAGAAATAATTGTTTATCATGTTGATCCCCTTGTTAAAGAAAAGATAGAGGAACCTGTTAGTGTTAAAGAAAAACAGACCCGTTGTGGGCATGCCTGTTGTCTCAGTTAAAATAGGAGATCATTGCTATCATGGCTTATGTGATTTGGGTGCTAGTGTGAGTGCTATTCCTTTTACTTTATATCAAGACATTATGAATGATATTGCACCTGCTGAATTAGAGGACATTGATATTACTATTAAACTTGCAAACAGAGATACCATTACACCACTTGGGATTGTTAGAGATGTTGAAGTCTTGTGGGGAAAAATAAAATACCCTACTGATTTTCTAGTCCTTGATTCTCCACAAGATGATTTTTGTCCCATTATATTTGGTAGACCTTTCTTGAACACGGTTAATGCTAAGATTGATTGCACTAAAGAAACAGTCAGTGTTGATTTTGGTGGTATGCCTCATGAGTTTAATTTCTCCAAATTTCGTAGACAACCTCATGACAAAGAATTTCCTAGTAAGGATGAAATTATTGTTCTTGCTTCTATTGCCGTACCTCCTACTGATCCGTTAGAACACTATTTGCTAGACCATGAGAATGATATGCATATGCATGAAAGAAATGAAATTGATAAGATGTTCTTTGATCAACCACCTATCCTTAAACATAATTTGCCTGTTAAAACTCTTGGAGGTCCTCCTCCACCTAAAGGTGATCCTGTGTTTGAATTGAAGCAATTGCCTGATACATTGAAATATGCTTATCTAGATGAAAAGAAGATATATCCTGTTATTATTAGTGCTAACCTTTCAGCGTATGAAGAAAAAACATTGCTGAAAACTCTAAGGAAGCACCGAGCCACTATTGGATATACTCTTGATGATCTTAAGGGCATTAGTCCCACTCTATGTCAGCACAAAATTAAGATGGAGCTTGATGCTAAACCAGTTGTCGACCACCAACGTCGATTAAATCCTAAGATGAAGGAGGTGGTAAGAACTGAAATATTAAAACTTCTGGAAGCAGGTATAATTTATCCCATAGCTGATAGTAGATGGGTAAGTCCTGTTCATTGTGTCCCTAAGAAAGGAGGTATAACCGTTGTTCCTAATGATAAAAATGAACTCATTCCACAAAGAATTGTAACTGGTTATAGGATGGTAATCGATTTTAGAAAATTAAACAAAGCTACTAGAAAAGATCATTACCCCTTACCTTTTATTGATCAAATGTTAGAAAGATTGTCTAAGCATACACAATTTTGTTTCCTAGATGGTTATTCTAGTTTTTCTCAAATTCCCGTATCACAACCCGATCAAGAGAAAACCACATTTACTTGTCCTTTTGGAACTTATGCCTATAGACGTATGCCTTTTGGTTTATGCAATGCACCTGCTACCTTTCAAAGATGTATGACTACTATATTCTCTAACTTTTGTGAAAAGATTGTTGAGGTTTTCATGGATGATTTTTCCGTTTACGGAACTTCTTTTGATGATTGCTTAAGCAACCTTGATCGAGTTTTGCAGAGATGTGAAGAAACTAATCTTGTCTTGAATTGGGAGAAGTGCTACTTTATGGTGAAGGAAGGTATTGTCTTGGGCCATAAAGTTCCTGAGAGAGGTATTGAAGTTGATAAAGCTAAGGTTGATGCTATTGAGAAAATGCCATGTCCCAGAGATATTAAAGGTATAAGAAGTTTCCTTGGTCATGCAGGTTTCTATAGGAGATTTATTAAAGACTTCTCCAAAATTTCTAGGCCTCTCACCAATCTTTTGCAAAAAGATGTTCCATTTGTTTTTGATGATGTTTGTCTAGAAGCCTTTGAAACACTTAAGAAAGCCTTAACCACTGCACCTATTGTTCAACCACCTGACTGGAACTTGCCTTTTGAAATTATGTGTGATGCTAGCGATTATGCTGTTGGTGCTGTTCTAGGACAAAGAGTTGATAAGAAATTAAATGTTATCCATTACGCTAGTAAAACTCTTGACAATGCCCAAAGAAATTATGCTACTACTGAAAAAGAATTTTTAGCAGTTGTGTTTGCATGTGATAAATTCAGATATTATATAGTTGATTCTAAAGTAGCTATTCACACCGATCATGCTGCTATTAAATATCTTATGGAAAAGAAAGATGCTAAACCTAGACTCATTAGGTGGGTTTTGTTGCTACAAGAATTTGACCTGCATATTATTGATAGAAAGGGAGCTGAGAATCCCGTAGCAGATAATTTGTCTAGAATAGAAAATGTTCTTTGTGACCCACTACCTATTAATGATGATTTTCCTATTGAGCAATTAGCTTTCATAAATGCTTCTCGTAATACTCCTTGGTTTGCAGACTTTGCTAATTACATTGTTGCTAAATACATACCTCCTAGTTTTACATACCAACAAAAGAAAAAAAATTCTTCTTTGACTTAAGACATTACTTCTGGGATGACCCACATCTCTATAAAGAAGGAGTAGATGGTATTATTTGACGTTGTATACCTAAGCATGAACAAGAACAAATCCTACGGAAGTGTCACTCCGAAGCTTACGGAGGACACCATGCGGGAGAGAGAACTGCACACAAGGTATTACAATCTGGTTTTTATTGGCCTACTCTTTTCAAGGATGCTCATAAATTTGTCTCCTCTTGTGATGAATGTCAAAGAATTGGTAATATTGGTAGACGTCAGGAAATGCCTATGAATTATTCACTTGCTGTTGAACCATTTGATGTTTGGGGATTTGATTATATGGGACCATTTCCTAAATCCAATGGGTATACTCATATTTTAGTTGCTGTTGATTACGTTACTAAGTGGTAGAAGCTATTCCAACTAGTAGTGCTGATCATAACACTTCTATTAAAATGCTTAAAGATCTTATTTTCCCAAGGTTTGGAGTCCCTAGATATTTAATAACTGATGGTGGTTCACAGTTTATTCATGGTGCATTCCGTAAATTACTTGCTAAATATGATGTCAACCATAGAATTGCATCTCCCTATCATCCTCAGACTAGTGATCAAGTTGAACTAAGCAACAGAGAAATAAAATTAATTTTGCAGAAAACCGTCAATAGATCTAGAAAGAATTGGTCTAAGAAACTTGACGATGCACTGTGGGCTTATAGAACTGCTTATAAAAATCCTATGGGTATGTCTCCTTATAAAATGGGTTATGGAAAAGCATGTCATTTGCCTCTTGAGTTAGAACATAAAGCATATTGGGCAATTAAATAATTAAATTATGATTTCAAACTTGCCGGTGAGAAGAGGTTATTTGACATTAGCTCATTAGATGAATGGAGAATCCAAGCTTATGAAAATGCTAAATTGTTTAAAGAAAAAGTTAAAAGATGGCATGATAGAAGAATTCAGAAACGGGAATTTAAAGTAGGTGAGCAAGTTCTATTGTACAATTCTCGTTTAAGATTCTTTGCAGGAAAACTTCTCTCTAAGTGGGAAGGACCGTATATTAACGAAGAAGTTTATCGCTCCGGAGCAATCAAAATAAATAACTCCGATGGCACTAATCCGAGAGTGGTGAATGGGCAAAGAATTAAGCATTATATTTCAGGTACCCCTATTAATGTTGAAACTAATATTATTAAAACAATTACACCGGAGGAATACATAAGGGAGACCTTCCGGAACACTCCAGAACCCTGAAAAGGAAGAGGTATGTGATACGGTAAGTAAACCGACTCCAAAGATTCCATAAAAATACTTTCTGTCAGTTTTGGAATATTTATAAAAATACAAAAATAAGAAACAGCCGGGGGGACCCACCTGGTGCCCACGAGGCACCAGGGCGCGCCACCCCCCCAGGCGCGCCCTGGTGGCTCGTGGGCCCCACGTGTGCCTTCCCGACTCTGTTTTTCTTCTGGATTACTTGTTTTGCAAGATAAAAAATCTATATATGGCTTTCCAGACGTTTTGACCACTGTATCGCAGAAATCTCCTCTGTTCTTGTTTCGTGCTGATTTCCTGGCAGATCTGAAAATATGTCGTCTCAAGACTCAGATGGGGAGAGCTTCATATCACACTATCTTGCAAATCCGAAGGCCTATGGAGATTTAGACCGCTATGGATTGTTTGAGGAGGAGCAAGAGGCCAACATAAAGGGGATGGAAGACGCGAGTTCGGATGAAGATGATGCCCCTTTACCTCGACCTGGAGATATGCATGTGGAGTTCAAGAAGTCGAGTCTCCCAAACACAGTAATGAAATCTAAGATTCAATTTATTCCATCCCATTTTCTGCAGGAGAGCAAGGAGGCATTATGTAAAAGGGTATTGAAGCTTGAGCAAGAAGTCGATGATTTGAGGGAGGAAAATTTCATCCTCAAACGTAAGCTGGCCAAGCTTACCATTACTCCACCACCATCATCACCGGAGAAGGACACTTGAGCACATGGGTATGGGCACTCCCCTTGGCTTGCGCCAAGCTTGGGGGAGGTGCCCCGGTATCGTATCACCATCACTTTTATTATCTTTACTTACTTTTAGTTCGATCCTCAGTTATTTCATGATCTAGTTGAATAAAAGCTTAGCATGATCTATTTTCGAGTGTTAGTTTCGTGACCCATCTATCTATGTAATCGAGTTGAGAGCTATATAATAAAGAATAGTTTGAGCCCGTGTTGCTTTACTTTCATGTTTCAATCATAGCAATGAAAATAACGAAAAAGATCATATGCTAACCTTATGGAGAGTAATGACATTACATAAAGAAAAGTATAAGTGGTAAAATTTATTGGAGGATAACAAACATAGTATTAGTCAATGATGTAATTCATGAAAGAATTAATAAGGGAAGAGAAGATTCACATGCAAATATACTATCTTGGACATCTTTTATGATTGTGAGCCCCCATTAAGTATTTTGTGACAAATTGTTGACGTTGGACAAGGAAGACAACGTAATGAGTTATGTTTGTTCATATTCACATAGAAGTTATATTGTTATAGATCCTCCAACATGTGGTGCTTGCCCAATATCTTTGCTAGCCAAAAATTCGCACTAAGTAGAGATACTACTTGTGCATCCAAAACCCTTAGACCCAGTTTCATGTCATGAGAGTCCACTATATCTACCTATGGATTGAATAAGATCCTTCAAGTAAGTTGTCATCGGTGCAAAAAGCAATAAAAATTGCCTCTAAATATGTCTGAACTTTTATTGTAAGGGAAATAAGCGTTGTATGAGCTTGTGATGGTAAAGAAATAAAAGCGACGGACTGCATAATAAAGGTTGCTATCACAAGGGGCAATATAACATGATGTTCCTTTGCATTAAGAGCTCTAGCATTCAAAAACAAATAGCGCATGACAACCTCTGCTTCCCTCGGCGAAGGGCCTATCCTTTACTTTTATGTATTTTACTTTTTATGCAAGAGTCAATAGTATTCTCCTCTATTTCCTTTTTATTTTTCTCTTTTTGCAAGCATCATGTGGTGGGGAAAGATCTAAGCACATATATCCAGTTGGATATGAGTGATCATGAGTTATTATTGTTGACATCACCATTGAGGTGAATAAGTTGGGAGGCAGAACTGTAAGCCCCTATCTTTCTATGTGCCTGGCTGAGACTTTTTGCTCCATATATATGTCGTGAGTGTTAGCAATCATGGAAGACTAAATGATGGTTGAGTATGTGGACTTGCTGAATAGCTCCTACATGTGACCCTTCCTAAAAATATGATGAATTGTAATTGCATTGTTGACTGAGAACATAGTTTGTTAGCTTTCAAGCAAGTTTATGCCTTATACTCCACTGTTGTGGTGAATTGTTACTTGCTCATAAGAAGTTTATGATAATAAATATTGCTGCCATGATAATAAATATTGCTGTTATAATAATGATCATGATGCTTCTATGTCCATATTTTGTTTTTATCGACACCTCTCTCTCTAAACATATGGACATGATTATCGATATCGGCTTTCGCTTGAGGACAAGCGAGGTCTAAGCTTGGGGGAGTTGATACGTCCATTTTGCATCATGTTTTACCACTGTTATTTATAGTGTTTTTAATCAATATAACACTTTTTGGAGCTATTCTAATGCCTTTTCTCTCTAAATATGCAAGATTCACACAAGGAGGGAGAATACCGGCAGCTGGAATTCTGGACCTGAAAAAGCTGTGTCAAGATACCTATTCTGCACAACTCCAAATGAGCTGAAATTTTCTGGAGAATTATTTTGGAATATATAAAAAATATTGGAAGCAAAAAGTACCAGAGGGGGCCACCCAGGTGCCCACTAGGCACCAGGGCGCGCCACCCCCCCAGGCGCGCCCTGGTACCTTGTGGGGCCCCTGGCCCACTTCTGGCCCCCATTTTCTGGTATATGAGGGCATTTGACCTAAAAAAAATATAGAGAAGGCTTTCGGGATGGTGCGCCGCCGTCTCGAGGCGGAACTTGGGCAGGAGCACTTTTTCTCTCTGGCGGAGAGATTCTGCCGGGGATACTTCTCTCCGGGAGGGGGAAATCGTCGCCATCGACACCACCAGTGACCCTCTCATCGTGGGAGGGCTAATCTTCATCAACATCTTCACCAGCACCATCTCATCTCAAACCCTAGTTCATCTCTTGTATTCAATCTTTGTCTCAAAACCTCAGATTGGTACCTGTGGGTTGTTAGTAGTGTTGAGTACATCTTGTAGTTGATGCTTGTTGGTTTACTTGGTGGAAGATTATATGTTCAGATCTATTATGCACTTCAATACCCTACTGGTCATGAACATGTTGATGATGTGTGAGTAGTTACTTTTGTTCTTGAGGACATGGGAGAAGTCTTGTCATAAGTAATCATGTGAATTTGGTATTCGTTCGATATTTTGATGATGTGTATGTTGTGATTCTCTTAGTGGTGTCATGTGAACGTCGACTACATGACACTTCACCATCTTTGGGCCTAAGGGAATGCATTGTGGAGTAGTAATTAGATGTTGGGTTGCTAGAGTGACAGAAGCTTAAACCCTAGTTTATGCGCTATTCCGTAAGGGGCTGATTTGGATCCACATGTTTAATGCTATGGTTAGAGTAATCTTAATTCTTATTTCGTAGTTGCGGATGCTTGCGAGAGGGGGTAATCATAAGTGGGAGGTTTGTCCAAGTAAGTGCAGCACCCAAGCACCGGTCCACCCACATATCAAATTATCAAAGTAGCGAACGCGAATCAAACTAACATGGTGAAAGTGACTAGATGAAATTCCCGTGTGTCCTCGAGAACGCTTTACTTATTATAAGAGATCGTTCCGGCCTGTCCTTTGCTACAAAAAGGATTGGGCTATATTGCTGCACTCTTTGTTACTATTATTACTATTCACTTGTTACAAATTATCTTGCTATCAAACTACCTGTTACCGATAATTTCAGTGCTTGCAGAAAACACCTTGCTGAAAACCGCTTGTCATTTCCTTCTGCTCCTCGTTGGGTTCGACACTCTTACTTATCGAAAGGACTACGATTGATCCCCTATACTTGTGGGTCATCACCACTCATGTTGCCGCTGAAGCCACCATCCATGTTGCCACCGAAGCCAATTGTGTCCATGAACATAAACTTGAGTGCATTCTCCTCCACCGTCTTAAGATCTTCAGCCGCCACCTTCCTCCCCTCTAGTGCCACCTAACTCTCCTTGGCCGCCACCGACCTCTCCTCAGTCGCCGACCTCTTCTCCTCAGCCGCCGCCCTCTGCAGCTCGGCTTCCCCTCTCTCCTCCATTTCTTGCAATTTCAACATTCTTTTTTCTTCGGCATACTCTTTCCTCGCAAAGACAATGGCGTCAAATCCTTCATTAAGATCATTGTCTCCAGCGTTTGAGCCCTTTGTTTTCTTGTTTCCATCCGGCCTATATGGTTTGGTCGCCGAGTGTGGAGTGGCCATCCCGCCGAGATTGAACCTACTACCACAAGATTGAACCTACTACCATACACCACTTCCTCTAAAGATCTATGCATCAATCTTGGCCAAAGAATAATACATAGATCGGAAAGCATGTATGACTACTTAATTGTGCACGCACATCACAAGCGCTTTTCTCGGGAAGCTCTTGTTCTTCTCAGCAATGAGAGCAACCCCTTCGCTCCTCGAGTGCCTAGGGACATGGGAGCCCTACACATTCTTCTTCTTGAAAACGTTCTTCATCTTCACCTACAAATAAAAACACCAACAACCTACATGTTTTACGTGTGGATCAAGTCTATGCATCAAACTACCAGAAAGAAGGAGAGAACAGTGCGAGGGTCGCATCCAGGAAACAACCTACCTTGAACAGCACTGACACCAATAAAAGCCAATGGGCCTCCATCCGCCGTCGGTGACAAACAAAGCGCCAACACCGAGAAAGCTCTGGTGTCCTTCAACCGCCGAAATGCAACAGATACTCCTTGATGTCTACTACACAACTTTATTTTTGTAGACTTTGTTGGGCCTCCAAGCGCAGAGTTTTGTAGGACAGTAGCAAAATTCCCTCAAGTGGATGACCTAAGGTTTATCAATCCGCGAGAGGTGTATGATGAAAATGGTTCTCTCTCAAATAATCCTGCAATTAAATAGAAATAATCTCTTGTGTCCCCAACACACCCACTACAGTTGTCAATTTTATGGGTGCACTAGTTCGGCGAAGAGGTGATGATATATGTGTAATATGGATGGTAGAAATAGGTTTTTGTAATCTGAGCAAATAAAAACATCGAGGTAGCTGTAGGCTCGAGGAGATAGGTCTAGAGGGGGGGGGGGTGAATAGACTCTGAACCAACCAAAGGTGCAGTTTTTAGTTCTCTTAAAATTTAGGCAGATTTTGGCACAAGTTAAGATATCACCAAGACTTTCTACACATGCATATCTAGAGATTGAGTAGCGGAAATAGTAAAGCATGCACATGTACGGAAAGTAATGGGGTAGAGATCAGAAGACCAAACACAATGAAGACAGGGTGTTTTTGGCGTGGTTCCGATAGGTGGTGCTATCGTACGTCCACGTTGATGGAAGCTTCAACCCACGGCGGGTAACGGTTGTGCGAGTCCACGGAGGGCTCCACCCACGAAGGGTCCACGAAGAAGCAGCCTTGCTTATTCCACCATGGCTTCCGTCCACGAAGGACTAGCCTCATTCGGTGTAGATCTTCACGAAGTAGGCGGTCTTCTTGCCCTTACAAACTCCTTGGTTCAACTCCACATGATCTTGGAGGCTCCCAAGTGACACCTAACCAATCTAGGAGACACCACTCTCCAAAAGGTAACAAATGGTGTGTTGATGATGAACTCCTTGCTCTTGTGCTTAAAATGATAGTCTCCCCAACACTCAAACACTTCCTCACATATTTGGATTTGGTGGAAGAAAGATTTGAGTGGAAAGCAACTTGGGAAAGGCTAGAAATCAAGGTTCAAATGGTTGGATTGGAATATCTTGATCTCAACACATGAGTAGGTGGTTCTCTCTCAGAAAATGTATGGTGGAAATGTAGGCACGTTCTGATGGCTCTCTTACTTGGTAAGAGGGTGGTGGAAGGGTATAAATAGCCTTCACCTCAAATCCAACCGTTACAAGTCTTTGACCCAACTCAGTGACACCGACATGAAAATCTCGGTGAGACCGACTAGTGTAAAAGACATGAACATTAGGCTTTTCGGTGGGACCGATGAAAACATCTCAGTGAGACCGAAGTGCAATGGCTAGGACAAGACCAGGTTTCGATGAGACCGAAAATTTCATCTCGGAAATTCCGAAGTGAAGTAACATCGTTACAACAAGTTGGTCAAGCCGTCTCGGTGGGACCGATAACCATTTCGGTTACACCAAAGTGTTAGAGTTTTGGCTTTGGCAGTGGAATGATCATCTCGGTAAGTCCGGAGTAGATGGTATCGGTGGGACCGAAATGATGATTTAGGGTTTTGGACAGATGTGATTTGGGAAAGTGATTGAGAGTTTTTGGAGCAATACCACTGAGCACTTTGAGCAACAACCTCATCACCAATACCTCATCCCCTTTTAATAGTATTGGCTTTTCCTATGGACTCAATGTGATCTTGGATCACTAAAATGAAAATGAAGGGTCTTGTGGATGCCAATCTTGTCCTTAGTGTTTTGAGGGATTCCACATCTCCTCGTCCCTGCCATGCCATTGTTGAACTTGTCTGAAATTCACTAGATAAAGGTATTAGTCCAACAACATGTATGTTGGCATAAATTACCAAAACCACCAAGGGAGCAAATGTGCTTTCAATCTCCCCCTTTTTGGTAATTGATGACAACATACATCAAAGCTTCACAAAAAGATGTAATAGAAGATTGTATGAAAGCTTTGAAGAAAACATGTAACATGTATGAGCTCCCCCTAAAGATGTGCAGCTAGAAAATGATGATAGCTCATGGAAAGTAGAAGCACAAAGTGAAGGAAATACACATGTAACATGTATCTTGGCCAATGTTGGGGATATCGCTTATCGGGAACTTATCAGTCGACCCAAGATAAGGGATAAATCGGCCAGTTTATCAGCATATCAGCCGATTTATCGCCATATCGACCGATTTATCGGCCAATTTATCTTATCAGTCAGACACCGGTAAGCGATGAATCGGCCGATTTATCGGAATATCGGCCGATATCTTGAACAGTGATCTTGGCTATATGCATCATAGCAACAAAATGAAGTTGAAGTACCCACATGTTCATGACTATCTTCTTGCAAACAATATGTGCAAAAGCAAGAAGTCATCATGTACATGAGTATGATGCACATACTTACCTCGAAGTTCTTGATCCTATACCTAAAGAAATACACTTGAGAAAACAAGGTTAGATAACACAAGATAATTTCTCCAAGAAAAGACACAAGATCAACAAGAAACCAAGATTGGGATGACATGCAGAAGAAAGTATCACTAAGTGAATACTTCTGTCAGAAGCAGACATGTCCCCAAAAGAAATGACACATAAAATTAGTTGTCTCCCCTTGAAGTAACTTCCTTTCCCCCTGAATCTGACATTGGATATTGGGTGTAGGTAGGGTGAGAAAAACTAGAGCAACCAGAAAACAGACCAGATCATGTTTCTCCCCTCTTAGAAACATGTAGCATTCTTTCCTCTTATAAAGTGCATCTCTCTCCCCCCTTTGACAAGGAAGAGCTTGTGGTGATGAGCTTTGATGTGCATCTCTCTCCCCCTTTGACATCAATTTCCAAGAAGGGATACTTCAAGGTTATTGGTCAAGTGGGTTTGGTCCTTGAGAAACACAACTAGCCATTGAGTAGTTCCAGATGCAAGTTGAGGGAAAGAATCATTGAGTGGATCTGGAGGAGAAAACTCAAGAAATATTTGACAGAAAATTCCTTTAAGCAGCAAAGTCGGTGACTCCGAGTTGATTCAAATCGGTGTGACCGAGTCTGGTGCTAATGGAAGATTTTGTCAACTCAGCTCACTAGGCAAAGGAATCCTCACAAAGATTTGCAATGAATTTACTACGAAACTAACTAAGAAAGAAACAAAGAAACAAAGGAACATCTAGCTGAAGTTTTTTTTTTGAAAAAGAGACACTCTAGCAAGAAAAAGAACACAAGAGAAACACTAGAGAACTTCATCTAGAGGGGTCGGCAACTAGGCCACCTATGTTAGAGTATATTGACTTAGGAGTCAAGTGAGAACACTTGATCATAGGTCATACTCATCGTTAAGCTCAAAATGGGGTTACCATTTTTCCTTTAAGCATTTCAATGTATTCACATCTTGTTGAGTTGCTTTAGCTCATGGCTTTGAGTAAAGCTTCTCTAAGATATGAGAACTTACATTGGGGTTTTGGTGGTGATGTTCATCATGTAGTTGAACTTGAAGTGGATGCTCGTGAAATGAAGTTGGGAGCAACCCTATCATTTGTAGTTCATCTTCCTACATGGGTTACATTTGCAAGGAACAACATATGTATCCAAAATGACAAGAGTGAAGCAATCTCAAATGTTGTCAATGGATATGTTTGAGTTGTCTTGTTCCTTGTCCCACCAAAGATTGTTCATACTTGGGTTATACAAGATTGCTCAAGATAAGAATGAGATGCAATCTTGTGACATGAAGCTTGTCCAAGTACCTACAAGAGGTTAGATACAATACAAGGGAGCAAAGTGTCCAAGATATATAAAATGTTCATAGAAATATCATGGATTAGTCAAGAATGTTCATTCCCTTGCATGCATCCAAGTGAACCTCTAGTTCACGTTTGAAGCATCAATGATGTTCAACTCACTCCTCAAGTGACAAAATACCTTCTCATCAAGAGGTTTAGTGAAGATATCCGCCAATTTCTTGTCGGTACAAACATGCTTAAGGTCAATGTCACCCTTGGCAACATGATCTCGAATGAAATGGTGACGAACCTCAATATGCTTAGTTCGAGAATGTTGCATGGGATTGTGTGCAATCTTAATAGCACTCTCATTGTCACATAGTAGTGGAACATGTCTCACATGTCCACCATAGTCTTTAAGAGTTTGTGTCATCCATAGTAATTGAGCGCAACATGATCCCGCGGCAATGTATTCCGCTTCGGCGTTAGATAGAGATACCAAGTTTTGTTTCTTGGAGGACCAAGAAACAAGAGATCTACCAAGAAATTGACATGTACCCGAAGTGAATTTTCTATCAACCTTGTCTCCGGCATAGTCCGAATCGGAATAGCCAACAAGATTGAAAGAAGATCCTTTGGGATACCAAATGCCAAAGTTTGGTGTATGTAACAAGTATCTCACAATTCTTTTCATGGCCTTAAGATGACACTCTTTTGGTGCCAATTGGTATCATGCACACATGCACACACTTAGCATAATGTCAGGACGGGAGGCACATAGATATAGCAATGAACCAATCATAGATTGATAAACCTTTTGATCAACCATCCTTAGTCAAGTCAAGATGTCCACTCATGGGCATGGGAGTTTTCATACATTTACTTTCTTGCATGTTGAACTTCTTGAATAAGTCCTTGGTATACTTTGTTTGAGAAACAAAGTACCCTCCTTAGTTTGCTTGATTTGCAAACCCAGAAAGAATCTGAGTTCACACATAATAGACATCTCATACTTTTCCGACATCAACCTTCCAAACTTTTCACTAAAAGAGGGGTTAGTAGATCCAAAGATAATGTCATCAACATATATTTGGCATACAAATAATTCTCCATTAACCCTCTTAGTGAACAAAGTTGAATCAATTTTCCCAATTTCGAAACCCTTTTCAAGAAGAAACTTTGTCAAGCATTTGTACCAAGCTCCAGGGCCTTGTTTGAGACCATAAAGAGCTTTACGAAGTTTATAAACATGGTTAGGTTTCTTGGGATTAACAAAGCCGGGAGGTTGTTTAACATAAACTTCCTCCTCAATTTCACCATTTAAGAAAGCACTTTTAATATCCATTTGGTAAACGGTGATATCATGGTGATTGGCATAAGCAAATAAAATGCGAATGGACTCAAGTCTAGCAACAGGGGCATAGGTCTCACTATAGTCCATACCTTCGACTTGTGTGTAACCTTGTGCTATGAGACGAGCCTTGTTGCGTACAACTTGTCCATCTTCATCTTGCTTATTATGAAACACCCATTTGGTTCCAATAATGTTTTGCTCATCTTTAGGCTTCTCAACGAACGTCCAAACTTGATTCCTCTCGAAGTTGTGTAGCTCCTCATGCATAGCATTTACCCAATCGGGATCCTCGAGAACTTCTTCTACCTTCAAAGGTTCAACACTAGAGATGAATGAGTAATGCTCACAAAAGTTAGCTAAACAAGATTTAGAGCGAGTGATTCTCCTGGATTTGATGTCGCCAAGAATTTGTTCGACGAGATGATTCTTGTCAATTCTTGCTCTAACTTGAGGTAGCTTTTGCTTGGGTTGTGGTGAAGCTTCCTCATCATCATCATTGTCTTCCTCATTGTTGTTTTTGTCGTTGTTCGCTTGTGGAGGTGGAGAAGGAGGTCGAGGCGGATCATCTTGTTGCAGTTCCTCATTCCCTTTGTCTTGACGTGTTCCACTTGTGGATGCCTCCATGTCAACTTGTTGTTCACCTTGGCGTGAGGTTGGGCTTCCACTTGAATTGACGAAGTACTCTCTTTCACTTCCACGGGTCGAATCTTGCCAATGGACAAGTCTTGGATTGCTTCCGATGGTTCTTGATCTCCTACATCGATTGGCAATTTCTCGACTCGCGAGCCGTTAGTCTCATCAAACTTCACATCTACCGTCTCTTCAACTTTTCGAGTGAAGTTGTTGTAGACACGGTAGGTGTGAGAGTTCGATCCGTAACCAAGTAGGAAACCTTCATGAGATTTAGGAGCAAACTTTGAACGACGATGCTTGTCAAGAATGTAACATTTTGAGCCAAATACTCGAAAGTATCCAACTTGTGGTTTGTTACCGGTGAGTAGTTCATACGCCGTTTTACCAAGAAGCTTGTGAAGATAGAGTCGATTTGTAGCATGACAAGCTGTCTCAACCACTTCCGCCCAAAAGTGTTTTGGCGTCTTGTATTCATCTAGCATTGTCCTTGCCATCTCAATGAGAGTCCGGTTCTTCCTCTCAACAACTCCATTTTGTTGAGGTGTGTACGAGCCGAGAACTCATGTGAAATGCCTTCCTCATCAAGAAAGGTATCCACATTGGTGTTCTTGAACTCTGTTCCGTTGTCACTCCGAACCTTCTTGATCTTCACTTCAAATTGATTTTGGTCCTTCCTAGCGAAGTTCTTGAAGATCTTTTGTACCTACAATTTGTCATCGAGAAAGAACAACCACGTAAATCTGGAAAAATCATCAACAATGACCAAACCGAAGGAGTTACCACCAAGAATTTTATAGGCATTGGGACCGAAGAGATCCATATGAAGTAGTTCGAGTGGTCTCCTTGTGGTCATAATGTTCTTCACGGGATGGCTTCCTCCAACTTGTTTTCCTGCTTGACAAGCAGTACAAAGTCTATCCTTGTCAAATATAACATCTTTCACACCAAGAATATGATCTCCCTTAACAAGTTTATCAAGATTACGCATGCCAACATGTCCAAGTCTCCTATGCCATAACCAACCTTTAGAAGATTTAGCAATTAAACATGTACAGGGTTGGGCTCTCTTAGTGAAATCAACAATGTATAGATCACCTCTACGAATGCCGGTAAAGACCATATTATGATTATCTCGACGAAACACTTGGCAATCTACTTCGGTAAATAGAACATTGAAACCAAAGTCGGATAGTCTAGATGCGGAAAGAAGAATGTAACCAAGAGATTCAACAAGCATAACAGTTTGAATGGAGTTATCATTGGATATGGCCACCTTACCAAGGCCAAGTACCTTACCCTTGGAGTTGTCTCCAAAAGTCACATACTTGCGTGGACCATCGTTCTTTGCAAGCTCACAAAACATGTCTCTATCTCTGTTCATATGATCGGTACATCCACTATCAAGAATCCACTCTTTTCCTCCAGCCATGTAATCTCGAAGATTTGCCATAAGAATAAGATTCCTCATAGTCTTCTCATATTCGATATCAAACTCTTCGTCCTCATCATAATAGCCATGCTCAACATCATCATCATCAACATGTATATGATCGTCACCTAGGGCAATGAATTCATTAGTTTCATGATCATGACAATGTTCAAGTTTATGAATTCTAATGGCTTCCGTGATAATGTTACTAATAGTTCTAACATCTCCTTTAGCACGCATAAGATCACGAAGCTCAAATTAGCAATCATCAAAGTTAGGATCACTAGGCTTCATCTTGTGAAAAGTAATGGTCTTATGGAGAATCTCATCAAGATTCTTCAAAGAGTAGTCGGGATATCGCTTTTCTAAGTCATTCCATAGAGTATAGGCACACTCAAAGTTTTGCATACAACCAAGCACAACTTTAGGTAATCCTCTAATGATAAGATTGATAGTTCTAAGATTACAAAGCATGTCAATTTCCTATTCATGAGTGGGATGCAAGGGATTAATGGGAGGCACGTAAGGGTTATGAATGTACTTGCTCAAGTTAAATTCATCAAAGGTATCAAGCATTTCATCCTTCCAAAAGTGATAATACTCCCCATTGAAAATATGCACTCTACGTCTAAGACTCCCCAAAGTAGACACATCCATCTCCCTCCAATGGTGATTAAACCAAAGCAATGGAGACCAAAGCTCTGATACCAATTGTAGGGTCGAGGAGATAGGTCTAGAGGGGGGGGGGGTGAATAGACTCTTAACCAACCAAAGGTGCAATTTTTAGTTCTCTTGAAATTTAGGCAGATTTTGGCACAAGTTAAGATATCACCAAGACATTCTACACATGCATATCTAGAGACTGAGCAACGGAAATAGTAAAGCATGCACATGTATGAAAAGTAATGGGGTAGAGATAATAAGATCAAACACAACGAAGACAAAGTGTTTTTGGCGTGGTTCCGATAGGTGGTGCTATCGTACGTCCACGTTGATGGAGGCTTCAACCCACGGAGGGTAACGGTAGCGTGAGTCCACGGAGGGCTCCACCCACGAAGGGTCCACGAAGAAGCAACCTTGCCTATTCCACCATGGCTTCCATCCACGAAGGACTAGCCTCACTCGGGGTAGATCTTCACGAAGTAGGCAATCTCCTTGCCCTTACAAACTCCTTGGTTCAACTCCACATGATCTTGGAGCCTCCCAAGTGACACCTAACCAATCTAGGAGACACCACTCTCCAAAAGGTAACAAATGGTGTGTTGATGATGAACTCCTTGCTCTTGTGCTTCAAATGATAGTCTCCCCAATGATGTCTACTACACAACTTATTCTTGTAGACTCGTGTTGGGCCTCCAAGAGCAGAGTTTTGTAGGACAGTAGTAGTTTTCCCTCAAGTGGATGACCTAAGGTTTATCAATCTGTGGGAGGTGTAGGATGAAGATGGTCTCTCTCAAACAACCCTGCAACCAAATAACAAAGAGTATCTTGTGTCCCCAACACACCCAATACAATGGTAAATTGTATAGGTGCACTAGTTCGGCGAAGAGATGGTGATACAAGTGTAGTATGGATAGTAGATATAGGTTTTTGTAATCTGAAAATATAAAAACAGCAAGGTAACTAGTAACAAAAGTGCGCATAAACGGTATTGCAATGCTTAGAAACAAGGCCTAGGGTTCATACTTTCGCTAGTGCAAGCTCTCAACAATCCTAATATAATTGGATCATATAATCATCCCTCAACGTGCGATAAAGAATCACTCCCAATTTCCTATTAGCGAAGAACATAAGATAGAAATTGTTTGTAGGGTATGAAACCACCTCAAAGTTATCCTTTCCGATCGATCTATTGAGCTATTCCTATAAGTGTCATAAACAACCCTAGAGTTCGTACTAAAATAACACCATATGATACACATCAACCAACTCTAATGTCACCTAGATACTCCAATGTCACCACAAGTATCCGTGAGTTGATTATACGATATGCATCAAACAACTTCATAATCATAATATTCAATCCACACAAAGAACTCCAAGGAGCACCCCAAAGTTTCTATCAGAGAAAAGATAATGAAAACGTGCATCAACCCCTATGCATAGATTACCCCAATGTCAGCACATGAATCCGCAAGTTGAGTGCCAAAACATATATCAAGTGAATCAATATAATACCCCATTGTCACCATGGGTATTCATATGCAAGACATACATCAAGTGTTCTCAAATCTGAAATATTCAATCCAACAATACCGAAACCTCAAAGGGAAAAGATTCGATTCATCACAACAAGGATAGAGAGGGAAGAAACACCATATGATCCAACTATATTAACAAAGCTCGCGATACATCAAGATCGTGCCAAATCAAGAACACGAGAAAGAGAGATAAAACACATAGGTACTGGTACAAACCTCAGCCCCGAGGGTGAACTACTCCCTCCTCGTCATGGAGACCGCCGGGATGATGAAGATGGCCTCCGGTGATGCTTTCCCCCTCCGGCAGGATGCCGGAAAAGGGCTGTAGATGAGATCGTGGAGGTACAGAGGCTTGCGGCGGCGTAAAAACTCATCTAGGTTAACTTTTGGGGGTTTCTGAATATATATGATTTTTCTGCGTTGGAATCACATGAAGAGGTGCCACAGGGGGCCCACGAGGCACCAAGGCGCGCCTAGGGGGGGCTGGCAGGCGCGCCCAGGTGGCTCGTGGGACCCCTGTGGCTCTTCTGCTGCTGCTCCGAAGCTTCCTGGGTCTGTTTCCTTCCAGAAAAAATCGTCAAAAAGTTTTGCTGCATTTGGACCTCATTTGATATGGATTTTCTGGA
Organism: Elymus sibiricus; assembly: GCA_039707655.1. Taxonomy (NCBI): domain Eukaryota; kingdom Viridiplantae; phylum Streptophyta; class Magnoliopsida; order Poales; family Poaceae; genus Elymus; species Elymus sibiricus. The sequence continues at coordinate 114,330,953 of CM077670.1, forward strand.
AAACCAAAAACAAGCAGAAAACAGCAACTGGCACTAGGCACTAGGTCAATATGTTTGTCCATAAAAATCATATAAAATCCATATAAAAGTGCACCAAAATCATACAAAACGATAATAAACATGGCATGAATACTTCATAAATTATAGATACGTTGGAGACGTATCAGCATCCCCAAGCATAATTCCTGCTCGTCCTCGAGTAGGTAAATGATAAAAGAAATAATTTATGAAGTGTTAATGCTAGCATAGTGCATAAGTTTGATCAATGATAATTTCAATCACTTTTCCTAGCATCATAACAACAACTCTTTCTCATAAAACTCATCATGATAAAGTAGCAATAAATCCACATGTTATGGTTCAAACAATGCAATCTCTTGAAACTTAACAACCTATGTTCTTAGTTACCAAACAATTGCAATTCAACTTAATTTCAACAAAGTCTAAGTAAGAGCTCCACATACTCAATTATCATATAGTCTTCTATGATTGCTAGTACTCAAAGCATATTTTTAGAACAAATGGCATCCATCGAACACAGAGAAAGATAGGGGCTTAATGTTTCGCCTCCCAACTTATTTATCATAGAGATAATTGTCAACAATAATAATTCATGATCAAATATATTTGACTGGCCATATATGCCTAGATCTTTCCCCACCACATGATGCTTGCCAACTAGAGAATAATTGAGGTTGAAATGCGAATGAATACTTATTGACTCTTGCATAAAAGTAAATACATAAAAGTAAATGCATAAAAGTAAAAGATAGGCCCTTCGCAGAGGGAAGCGGAGGTTGTCATGCGTTTTTTATTTTTGGATGCACAAGCCCTTAATGCAAAGGAACGTCACGTTATATTGCCCCTTGTGATAGCAACCTTTATTATGCAGTCCGTCGCTTTTATTTCTTTACCATCACAAGATCGTACAACGCTTATTTTCCCTTACAATAAAAGATCATACATATTTTAGGAGCAATTTTTTATTGCTTTTTGCACCGATGACAACTTACTTGAAGGATCTTATTCAATCCATAGGTAGTTATGGTGGACACTCATGGCAAGAAACTGGGTTTAAGGGTTTTTGGATGCACAAGTAGTATCTCTACTTAGTATGAATATTTGGCTAGCAAAAGATCCTAAGCAAGCACCACATGTTGGAGGATCCATAACAATATAACTTCTATGCAAATATACCCAAACATAACTCATTACGTTGTCTTCCTTGTCCAACTTCAACTAATTTGCTCAAGTTTGAAAATAATTAATGGGTATTCACAATCATAAAAGATGTCCAAGATAATATATTTATATGTGAAAGTTCTCTTCCTTATACTAATCATTCATGAATTGCTTGTATGACCAATATTGTGATTGTCAAGCTTCAATAGATTTCACTTTCTAACCCAAATGTGAAACTACTACTAGACATGATACAAGCATATGAAGCACATATAATTTCAACTTTATGATATTCAATTCTTTCACAATTTACTCATAGGATATAAGTGAAGCACAAGAGTAAATGACAAACTACTCCAAAAAGATATAAGTGAAGATCAAATGAGTAGTTGAGTAAATAGGTAGCTATGTGAGGACTCTCTCTCATTTAAAAATTTCCGATCTTATTATTTTATTCAAACAGAAAGGAAAACAAAATAAAATGACATTCCAAGAATAGCACATATCATGTGAAGAAGCAAAAACTTAGGCTCAACCAAAACTGACCGATAATTGTTGATGAAGAAAGGTGGGATGCCTACCGGGGCATCCCCAAGCTTAGATGCTTGAGACTTCTTGAAATGTTAATTTGTGATGCCTTGGGCATCCCCAAGCTTGAGCTCTTGTGTCTTCTTAATTCCTCCCATATCATGGCTTCTCCTAAATCTTTAAAAACTTCATCCACACAAAACTCAACAAGAACTCGTGAGATAAGTTAGTATAAATCAACTCAAAACCTTAACATTCTCTACTGTAGCAAATCACTAAAATTATAATTTAACATTGCATACTAAATGTCTCTGCATATTTAATACTCCTATCCTCAAATAGAATCATTAAACAAGCAAACATATGCAAACAATGCAACTATAACAGCAATCTGCCAAAACAGAATAGTCTGTAAAAGGGGATTTAAAATTCATACTTACGTATCTCCAAAAATTCTAAAAAATTACCAAGTGACAGAGAACTCATGCATTCTTACTGTGTAAAAATTTCAGATTTTTATCATGTTCTTTATATTCAGGAATATTCTGGACATAACAGAAAACTTTCTGTTTTCAAACAGCAACACATGAACTTGCAAACTGAGCATGGTAAAGGCTATAATTGGCATTTTATTGAACTAGAAGATACAAAACATGATTATTGATAACACCAATAAAATATCAACAGAATAAAATGACGCTCCTAGAAAAACTCATATTATGTGATGAATAAAAATATAGCTCCGAGTAAGGTTACCGATAATGTTGAAGACGAAAGAGGGGATGCCATCCGGGGCATCCCCAAGCTTAGTTGCTTGGGTCTTCCTTGAATATTACCTTGGGGTGCCTTGGTCATCCCAAGCTTAGGGTCTTTCTGCTCCATATTCTCCTCATATCGATATCTCACCCAAAACTTGAAAACTTCAATCCCACAAAACTTAACGGAACTTGTGAGATAGGTTAGTATGATAAAAGTAAATCATCCACTTAGGTACTGTCAAGACAAGATTCATAATTGTTCTCACAAAATGCCTACTGTATTCTATCATTTCCGCAATTTATATTACTCAATATAAGCTATGGAAACACTAAAACAAGCAAACTATGCACCGAAAACAGAATCTGTCAAAAACAGAACAGCATGTAGTGAGCGATTGAAAAACCATACTTTTGTACCTATGAAAATTCTGAAAAATTAGGACAACGTAAACAATTTGTAACCCAATACTGTGTAAAAATTTCATAATTTTCTCACGCTCCAGTACAGAATAGAAATTCCAGCACTGGATGCAAAAGTTTCTGTTTTTGCACAGAATCAAATCAACAAGCATCCACACTATCCCAAAGGCTTTACTTGGCACATTATTGAAAGAAAACATATGAAACATGATTACTACAGTAGATTAATCATGTGGACACACAAAAACAGTAGGTATAAATATTTGGTTGTCTCCCAACTAGCACTTTTCTTTAATGCCTTTTTAGCCAGGCATGATGATTTCAATGATGCTCACATAAAAGTAAAGAATTGAAACAAAATGGGAGCATCATGAAGCATATGGCTAGCACACTTAAGCCTAACCCACTTCCTATGCATAGGTATTTTGTGAGCAAATAGTTTATGAGAGCAATAATCAACTAGCATAGGAAGGCAAAACAAGCATGACTTCAAAACTTTCAACACATAGAGAGGAAACTTGATATTATTGAGATATGTAAAAGCATATGATCCTCTCTCAAAATAATTTTCAGTAGCATCATGAATGAATTCAACAATATAGCTATAACATAAATCATTCTTTTCATGATCCACAAGCATATAATTTTTATTACTCTCCACATAAGCAAATCTCTTCTCATTCATAAAAGTGGGAGTATCATATGAAACTCGAATACTGTAAATTGTTTCCACATTAAAAGAGTAATGTTCAGAAAAAGGGTAATCATAATTATGACAAGTTTTATAAATATAATCATCACTACTTTTTATAACATAAGTATCATCACAATAATCATCATAAGTAGGAGGCATGCAATCATCATAACAAATTTGATCATTCAAAGTAGGGGGACTAAAAAGATCATCTTCATTAATCATAGCATCCCCAAGCTTGGGACAAACATTAATTGTAGCAAATAAATTCTCAAACATGTCATTCTCATCAAACATAGCATCCCCAATCTTGTTGGTTTGCATATCATTAGCAATATCACTATTATCATCAATAGTATGAATAGCACCAATAGTATAACAATTATTATCATATTCCTCCAAGTTGGTGCCATAAAGATTTTCAAGAACATAAGAAGTATCATTATGTTCCCAATCATAATCATCACAACAAGCAATAGGCATAACAAAATCATCATCAAGTGTATCATCTTCCACAATTATTTTTGATTCATTCTCATGAGGTACAACAATAGTAGGAGCAACATTATTTGGGAGAGATACCTCTTTGCCTCTACTTTTCCTTCTTTTCTTTTTCTTTACCACATTATGTGCGGGTTTATTTAATTCTTTCGAGCTTCTTATTGAAGAGATTGGTTGGATAGGAAGCTCCTCCTCGTTACCTGTTTCATCATGAGAGAAAATAGGAGGGAAAGGGGGAATCTTTACCCTTTCATTAGTATTTATTTTATATTCTATTTGTTTTCCCTTTTTCTATAGTTGGCAATATAAGCATTCTCCTTGCAATTTACCATACAAAACATATAGATTTCCTTTAGATTAGTTTCAATGTCATCCGTGAGAATGAATACTTCAATCCAACTATTTTTATGTGACAATTCCTCACACCCCAAGAATAGATAAAGCTCATTATATAGTTCGAGGGTGGTCAAGTCATTACAATATTTAGCCATGATTCGATCATAAAAAAGTATGCATTGAAAATTAAGGTGACCAACTTTATTGCAAAGTTCACAAGTGATAGGATAAAGAGAACATAATTTTGTAGCAAATTCATCTATCACTTTGAGCAAAAAATTGGTTCTATCATGTTTATGTTTCTTACAAAATCTATCATCCCTATAAGGCATGTCTTCACAAACTTTATGCACTCCTCAAAAATTGACATCCTTATAAGAAACATTTTTGCCATGACTAGTGCAATCATCTTTAGTATTTTGGATATTCATAGAATTCATAATAACAACATTGCAATCATGCTCATCATTCAAAGATTTTATGCCAAACATTTTATTGAATTCCTCTTCTATCAATTGACCACAATTTCCCGGTCCATCATTTTCAAGAAAGACATTATAAAGACGAATAATATGAGGCAACCTCAATTCCATTTTTTGTAGTTTTCTTTTTATAAAACCAAACTAGTGATAAACAAGAAACTAAAAGATTCGATCGCAAGATCTAAAGATATACCTTCAAGCACTCACCTCCCCGGCAACAGCGCCAGAAAAGAGCTTGATGTCTACTACACAACTTATTCTTGTAGACTCGTGTTGGGCCTCCAAGCGCAGAGTTTTGTAGGACAGTAGCAATTTTCCCTCAAGTGGATGACCTAAGGTTTATCAATCCGTGGGAGGTGTAGGATGAAGATGGTCTCTCTCAAACAACCCTGCAACCAAATAACAAAGAGTCTCTTGTGTCCCCAACACACCCAATACAATGGTAAATTATATATGTGCACTAGTTCGGCGAAGAGATGGTGATACAAGTGTAGTATGGATAGTAGATATAGGTTTTTGTAATCTGAAAATATAAAAAACAGCAAGGTAACTAGTAACAAAAGTGAGAAAAAACGGTATTGCAATGCTTAGAAACAAGGCCTAGGGTTCATACTTTCGCTAGTGCAATCTCTCAACAATGCTAATATAATTGGATCATATAATCATCCCTCAATGTGCGATAAAGAATCACTCCCAACTTCCTATTAGCGGAGAACATAAGATAGAAATTGTTTGTAGGGTATGAAACCACCTCAAAGTTATCCTTTCTGATCGATCTATTGAGCTATTCCTATAAGTGTCACAAACAGCCCTAGAGTTCATACTAAAATAACACCATATGATACACATCAACCAACTCTAATGTCACCTAGATACTCCAATGTCACCACAAGTATCTATGAGTTGATTATACGATATGCATCAAACAACTTCATAATCATAATATTCAATCCACACAAAAAATTCCAAGGAGCACCCCAAAGTTTCTATCGGAGAAAAGATAATGAAAACGTGCAACAACCCCTATGCATAGATTACCCCAATGTCACCACGGGAATCCGCGAGTTGAGTGCCAAAACATATATCAAGTGAATCAATATAATACCCCATTGTCACCACGGGTATTCATATGCAAGACATACATCAAGTGTTCTCAAATCTGAAATATTCAATCCAACAATAACGAAACCTCAAAGGGAAAAGATTCGATTCATCACAACAAGGATAGAGAGGGAAGAAACACGATATGATCCAACTATATTAACAAAGCTCGCGATACATCAAGATCGTGCCAAATCAAGAACACGAGATAGAGAGAGAGAGATAAAACACATAGCTACTAGTACAAACCCTCAGCCCCGAGGGTGAACTACTCCCTCTTCGTCATGGAGACCACCGGGATGATGAAGATGGCCTCCGGTGATGCTTTCCCCCTCTGGCAGGGTGCCGGAAAAGGGCTGTAGATGAGATCATGGAGGTACAGGGGCTTGCGGCGGCGTAAAAACTCATCTTGGTTAACTTTCGGGGGTTTCTGAATATATATGATTTTTCAGCGTTGGAATCACGCGAAGAGTTGCCACAGGGGGCCCATGAGGCACCAGGGCACGCCTGGGGGGGGGGGGGCAGGCGCACCTAGGTGGCTTGTGGGGCCCCTGTGGCTCTTCTGCTGCTCCTCTGAAGCTTCCTGAGTCTGTTTCCTTCCAGAAAAAATCGTCAAAAAGTTTCGCTGCATTTGGACTTCATTTGATATGGATTTTCTGGAAAACCAAAAACAAGCAGAAAACAACAACTGGCACTGGGCACTAGGTCAATATGTTAGTCCATAAAAATCATATAAAAGCCATATAAAAGTGCACCAAAATCATACAAAACTATAATAAACATGGCATGAATACTTCATAAATTATAGATACGTTGGAGACGTATCACCCAACACTCAAACACTTCCTCACAGATTTGGATTTGGTGGAAGAAAGATTTGAGTGGAAAGCAACTTGGGAAAGGCTAGAAATCAAGGTTCAAATGGTTGGATTGGAATATCTTGATCTCAACACATGAGTAGGTGGTTCTCTCTCAGAAAGTGTATGGTGGAAATGTAGGCACGTTTTGATGGCTCTCTTACTTGGTAAGAGGGTGGTGGAAGGGTATAAATAGCCTTCACCTCAAATCCAACCGTTACAAGTCTTTGACCCAACTCGGTGACACCGACATGAAAATCTCGGTGAGACCGACTAGTGTTAAAGACATGAACGTTAGGCTTTTTGGTGGGACCGATCAAAACATCTTGGTGAGACTGAAGTGCAATGGCTAGGGCAAGACCAGGTTTCAGTGAGACCGAAAATTTCATCTCAGAAATTCCAAAGTGAAGTAACATCATTACAGCAAGTTGGTCAAGCCGTCTCGGTGGGACCGAGAACCATTTTGGTTACACCGAAGTGTTAGGGTTTTGGCTTTGGTAGTGGAATGATCATCTCGGTGAGTCCGGAGTAGATGGTATCGGTGGGACCGAAATGATGATTTAGGGTTTTGGACAGATGTGATTTGGGAAAGTGATTGAGGGTTTTTGGAGCAATACCACTGAGCACTTTGAGCAACAACCTCATCACCAATACCTCATCCCCTTTTAATAGTATTGGCTTTTCCTATGGACTCAATGTGATCTTGGATCACTAAAATGAAAATGAAGAGTCTTGTGGATGCCAATCTTGTCCTTAGTATTTTGAGGGATGATACGTCCAATTTGCATCATGATTTCCTACTATTATTTATAATGTATTTGATCATTATTTCAATTTATGATGCAATTCTTATGCCTTTTCTCTCTTAATTTGCAAGATTTATATGAAGAAGGAAAATACCGGCAGTTGAAATTCTGGACCAGAAATAGCTACAGCAGAGATACCTATCCTACAGAGCTCCAATTGACTTGAAATTTCATGGAGATTTTTTATTGAATATATAAAAAATACTGGAGAAAAGAGATACTGGAGGGGACCTACCAGTTGCCCACAAGGCAACAGGGCGCGGCCCCCCTGGGCACACCCTGATGCCTTGTGGGGCCCCTGGCTGGCCTCTGCCCCCCTCCTTCTACTATATAAGCTCATTTGCCCTAAAAAATAGAGAGAAGACTTTCGGGATGAAGCGCCGCCGTCTCAAGGCGGAACCTGGGCAGGAGCTATTTTGCTCTCCGGCGGAGCGATTCCGCCGGGGATACTTCCCTCCGGGAGGGGGAAATCGAAGCCATCGACATCACCAACGATCCTCTCATTGTGGGAGGACCAACCTTCACCAACATCTTCACCAGCACCATCTAATCTCAAACCCTAGTTCATCTCTTGTATTCAATCTTTGTCTCAAAACCTCAGATTGGTACCTGTGGGTTGCTAGTTGTGTTGAATACATCTTGTAGTTGACGCTAGTTGGTTTATTTGGTGGAAGATTATATGTTCAGATCCTTAATGATATTCAATACCCCTCTGATCTTGAACATGAATATGATTTTCGAGTAGTTACTTTTGTTCTTGAGGACATGGGAGAAGTCTTGTCATAAGTAATCATGTGAATTTGGTATTCCTTCAATATTTTGATGATATGTATGTTGTTGCTTCCTTTAGTGGTGTCGTGTGAACATTGACTACATGACACTTCACCATCTTTAGGCCTAAGGGAAGGCATTGTGGAGTAGTAATTAGATGATGGGTTGCTAGAGTGATAGAAGCTTAAACCCTAGTTTATGCGCTATTCCGTAAGGGGCTGATTTGGATCCATATGTTTCATGCTATGGTTAGATTTATCTTAATTCTTCTTTCATAGTTACGGATGCTTGCGAGAGGGGGTAATCATAAGTGGGAGGTTTGTTCAAGTAAGAACAACACCCAAGCACCGTTCCACCCACATATCAAATTATCAAAGTAGCGAACACGAATCAAACAAACATGATGAAAGTGACGAGATGAAATTCCCATGTGTCCTCGAGAACTCTTTGCTTATTAAAAGAGATCGTTCCGGCTTGTCCTTTGGTATAAAAAGGATTGGGCCACCTTGCTGCACTTTATTATACTTGTTACTTGTTACTTGTTACGAATTACCTTGCTACCGAAACTATCTGTTACCACTACTTTCAGTACTTGCAAAGAATACCTTGCTGAAAACCGCTTGTCATTTCCTTCTGCTCCTCGTTGGGTTCGACACTCTTACTTATCGAAAGGACTACGATTGATCCCCTATACTTGTGGGTCATCAAGACTCTTTTCTGGCACCATTGCCAGGGAGTGAATCGCCTTTGGTGAGTGGAATTTGGTAAGGAAACATTTTTATTACGTGCTGAAATTTACTGTCACTTGTCACTATGGAAAGTAATCCTCTGAGGGGCTTGTTCGGGGTATCTTCACCTCGACCGAAAGCATTGAGAGTTGCTCCTCAACCTACTGAACCTACAGAAAATATTTATTATGAAATTCCTTCAGGTAAGATAGAGAAACTACTAGGTAATCCTTATGCAGGAGATGGAACGGTGCATCCTGATGTGCACTTGATATATGTGGATTGTTTAAGCTTGCAGGTTTATCTGGAGATGGAGTTAAGAAGAAAGTATTCCCTTTATCTTTGGAGGTAAAGGCGTTGACATGGTATAGGCTATGTGATGATACTGGAACATGGGATTGGAACCGGTTGAAGCTGGAATTCCACCAGAAATTTTATCCTATGCATTTGGTTCATCGTGATCGGAATTATATATATAATTTTTGGCCTCGTGAAGGAGAAAGTATCTCTCAAGCTTGGGGGAGGCTTAAGTATATGTTGCACACATGCCCCAATCATGAGCTCTCAAGAGAAATAATTATTCAAAACTTTTATTCTCGGCTTTCTCATAATGATCAATCCATGCTCGATACTTCTTCTGCTGGTTCCTTTATGAAGAGAACTATTGAGTTCAGATGGGATCTTTTGGAAAGAATTAAACGTAACTCTGAAGATTGGGAAATCGACAAAGGTAAAGAGTTAGGTATAAATCTTGAGTTTGATTGTGTTAAATCTTTTATGGAAACTGATGCTTTTCATAAGTTTAGTACTAAATATGGACTTGACTCTGAGATAGTAGCTACTTTTTGTGAATCTTTTGCTGCTCATGTCGATCTCCCTAAGGATAAATGGTTTAAATATCATCCACCCCTTGAATTAAATGAAGAACCTGTTAGTGTTAAAGAAGAAACAATTGTTTACAATGTTGATCCAGTTGTGCCTACTGCTTATATTGAGAAACCTCCTTTCCCTGTTAGGATTAAGGAACATGCTAAAGTTTCAACCATGGTTAACAAAAGTAATATAAGAACACCTAGACCTTCTGAACAAATTAAAGTTGAACCTAATATTGCAATGGTTAAAGATCTTTTGGTTGATGATATTGATGGGCATGTTATATACTTTTGTGAGAAAGCTGCTAGAATTGCTAAACCTGTTAGATATGAACAAGATATGTTAGACAAGAACAAGCCCATAGTTGGCATGCCTGTTGTTTCTGTAAAGATTGGAGATCATTGCTATCATGGTTTGTGTGATATGGGTGCTAGTGTGAGTGCTATTCCGTTTTCTTTATATCAAGTAATGCATGATATTGCACCTGTTGAGATTGAAGATATTGATGTTACTATTAAGCTTGCAAACAGAGATACTATTACACCACTTGGGATTGTTAGAGATGTTGAAGTCTTGTGTGGTAAAATCAAATACCCTACTAATTTCTTAGTACTTGGTTCACAACAAGATAATTTTTGTCCCATTATATTTGGTAGACCCTTCTTGAATATTGTTAATGCTGAAATTGATTGTGTTAAAGAGAAAGTTAGGGGTAAGTTTGGTGATATATCGCATGAATTTAATTTCTCTAAGTTTCGTAGACAACCTCATGATAAAGAACTACCCAATAAAGATGAAATTATAGGTCTTGCTTTTATTGATGTGCCTCCTACTGATCCTTTAGAACAATATTTGCTAGACCATGAAAATGATATGCATATGAATGAAAGAAATGAAATAGATGAGTTGTTCTTTAGGCAAGCACTTATCCTTAAACATAATTTACCTGTTGAAACCTTGGGAGATCCTCATCCACCGAAGAGTGATCCTGTGTTTGAATTAAAGCAATTACCCAGTACTCTTAAATATACTTATCTTGATGAAAAGAAGATATATCCTATTATTATTAGTGCTAACCTTTCAGAGCATGAAGAAAAGAGATTACTTAAAACTCTGAAGAAGCACCGTGCTGCTATTGGATATACTCTCGATGATCTTAAGGGCATTAGTCCCACTTTATGTCAGCATAAAATTCATATGGAGCCCGATGCTAAACCCGTTGATGATCATCAAAGAAGATTGAATCCTAACATGACGGGTGTGGTAAGAACTGAAATATTAAAGCTTCTGGAGGCAGGTATAATTTATCCCATAGCTGATAGTAGATGGGTAAGTCCTGTTCATTGTGTTCCTAAGAAAGGAGGTATTACTGTTGTTCCTAATGATAAAAATGAACTTATCCCATAAAGAATTGTACCTGGTTATTGGATGGTAATTGATTTCAGAAAATTAAACAAAGCTACTAGGAAAGATCATTACCCCTTGCCTTTTATTGATCAAATGTTAGAAAGATTATCTAAGCATACACACTTTTGCTTCCTAGATGGTTATTCTCGTTTCTCTCAAATACCTGTATCACCAGAAGATCAAGAGAAAACCACATTTACTTGTCCTTTTGGAACTTATGCTTATCGTCGTATGCCTTTTGGTTTATGTAATGCACCTGCTACCTTTCAAAGATGTATGACTGCTATATTCTCTGACTTTTGTGAAAAGATTGTTGAGGTTTTCATGGACGATTTTTCCGTTTACGGAACTTCTTTTGATGATTGCTTAAGCAACCTTGATCGAGTTTTGCAGAGATGTGAAGAAACTAATCTTGTCTTGAATTGGGAGAAGTGCCACTTTATGGTGAATGAAGGTATAGTCCTTGGGCATAAAATTTCTGAAAGAGGTATTGAAGTTGATAAAGCTAAAGTTGATGCAATTGAGAAAATGCCATGCCCTAAAGATATCAAAGGTATAAGAAGTTTCCTCGGTCATGCTGGTTTCTATAGAAGGTTTATAAAAGACTTCTCTAAAATTTCTAGGCCTCTCACTAATCTTTTGCAAAAATATGTTCCATTTGTTTTTGATGATGATTGCGTAGAAGCCTTTGAAATACTTAAGAAAGCCTTAATTTGTGCACCTATTGTTCAACCACCTGATTGGAACCTACCCTTTGAAACCATGTGTGATGCTAGTGATTATGCTGTTGGTGCTATTTTAGGACAAAGAGTTGACAAGAAATTGAATGTTATTCATTATGCTAGTAAAACTCTAGACAGTGCTCAAAGAAATTATGCTACTACTGAGAAAGAATTTTTAGCAGTTGTGTTTGCATGTGATAAATTCAGATCTTACATTATGGATTCCAAAGTTACTATTCACACTGATCATGCTGCTATTAAATATCTTGTGGAAAAGAAAGATGCTAAACCTAGACTTATTAGGTGGGTTCTTTTGCTACAAGAATTTGATTTGCATATTGTTGATAGAAAGGGAGCCGGGAATCCCGTAGCAGATAATTTGTCTAGAATGGAAAATGTTCTTGATGACCCACTTCCTATTAATGATGATTTCCCTGATGAACAATTAGCTGCAATAAATGTTTCTCGTAACACTCCGTGGTATGCAGACTATGCTAATTATATTGTTGCCAAATATATACCACCTAGTTTCACATACCAACAAAAGAAAAAGTTCTTCTTTGATTTAAGGCATTACTTTTGGGATGACCCACACTTATATAAAAAAGGAGTAGATGGTGTTATTAGACGTTGTGTACCTGAGCATGAATAGGAACAAATCCTACGGAAGTGTCACTCCGAGGCATACGGAGGACACCATGCGGGAGACAGAACTACACACAAGGTATTACAATCTGGTTTTTATTGGCCTACTCTCTTCAAAGATGCACGTAAGTTTGTCCTTTTTTGTGATGAATGTCAAAGAATTGGTAATGTTGGTAGATGTCACGAAATGCCTATGAATTATTCACTTGTTATTGAACCATTTGATGTTTGGGGTTTTGATTATATGGGACCTTTTCCTAAATCCAACGGGTATACACATATTTTAGTTGCTATTGATTACGTTACTAAGTGGGTAGAAGCTATTCCAACTAGTAGTGCTGATCATAACACTTCTATTAAAATGCTTAAAGAAGTTATATTTCCGAGGTTTGGAGTCCCTAGATACTTGATGAGTGATGGTGGCTCACATTTTATTCATGGTGCTTTTCGTAAATTGCTTGCTAAATATGATGTTAATCATAGAATTGCATCTCCTTATCATCCTCAGTCTAGTGGTCAAGTTGAATTGAGTAATAGAGAAATAAAATTAATTTTGCAAAAGACCGTTAATAGATCCAGGAAAAATTGGTATAAGAAACTTGATGATGCATTATGGGCCTACAGAACTGCTTATAAGAATCCTATGGGTATGTCTCCATATAAAATGGTTTATGGACAAGCATGTCATTTACCTCTTGAGTTAGAACATAAGGCATATTGGGCAATAAAAGAACTTAACTATGATTTCAAACTTACCGGTGAAAAGAGGTTATTTGATATTAGCTCTCTAGATGAATGGAGAACCCAAGCCTATGAAAATGCCAAGTTATTTAAAGAGAAGGTCAAAAGATGGCATGATAAAAGAATCCAAAAAATGGGAATTTAAAGTGGGTGGGCAAGTTCTATTGTACAACTTTCGTTTCAGAATTTTTCAGGAAAACTTCTCTCTAAATGGGAAGGACCATATATCATCGAAGAAGTTTACCGCTCCGGAGCTATCAAAATCAACAACTCTGAAGGCACCAACCCGAGAGTGGTGAATGGACAAAGAATTAAGCATTATATCTCAGGTACCCCCATTAATGTTGAAACTAATATTATTCAGACAATGACACCGGAGGAACACATCAAAGAGTCCTTCCGGAACGCTCCAGAACCCTGAAAAGGGGTAGGTATGTGATACGGTAAGAAAACCGACTCCAAAAATTCCATAAAAGTTATTTCTGTCCGTTTTGGAATATTAGAAAAATTACAAAAATAAGAAACAGCCGAGGGGACCCACGAGTAGCCCATAAGGCAACAGGGCGCGACCCCCCTGGGCGCGCCGTGATGCCTTATGGGCCCCTCGTGTGCCCTCCAGACTCCGTTTTTCTCTCATATGCTTGTTTTGCAAGATAAAAATTCTTTATATATATACTCACGGGTGTTTTGACCACCGCATCGCAAGTTTCCCCTCTGTTCTTGTTTCGGGCTGTTTTTCTGACAGATCTAGATCACCATGGCGTCTCCAAGCTCATCCAAGGACAAGTTCTACGAGAAGGTCATCAACCCGTACCTACCAGAGGTGATGAAGCACCCTCAAGCCATCGAGATGCGTGAGGGGGTGCTCCACATCCAGGACGTTCAAGGACCTAAGAAGACCGGGACCGAGAAGGCCAGGTTGGAAGTGATGGAACAGGAGATCTTCAAGTACCAAGGGATGGTGGAGCGCGGACTTAGTGCTAACCACTCCATGATCACGGAGTTCATCCGTGAGCACAAGGTGGACGGCAAGAATATTGGAGACGTCATCTTCAAGCTATCAATGACCGGATTGATTATCTTCAAGCCCAAATCTATGATCTACAAAATCAAAATTTTGAGTATGAGGCCAAGTTCAAAGGTATGAGTTTACCTGCAAATTTTAGGACTTCGGAAACACGTTCGTCCTTTTATGATGGAGAACCTATGCCTTGGAAGATGGAGGACAAGCCTATCACTTCATCACCACCATCACCGAAGAAGGAGACTTGAGTACATGGGTACGGGCACCACCCATGGCTTGTGCCAAGCTTGGGGGAGGTGCCCCGGTGTCGTATCACCATCACTTTTATCATGATCATCTATCTTAGTTTGATCCTTAGTTATTTCGTGATTTAGAAGAATAAAGTTTTAGTACGATCTAGTTTCGAGTGCTTGCTTCGTGGTCTATCTATCTGTGTAATTGTGTGTGAAAGTTATATAATAAAGAGTAGTTTGAGTTGAGTGTTTTGCTTTTGTTGATCCAATTTTGGAAATAAAATAAAGATAATAAAAAGTAAGATCATTTGCTAATCCCATGGGGAGTGATGACTTCACATAAAAGAAGTATAAATTATAAAACTTGTTGGAAGTTGACAAACATAGCATTGGTCATTGTTGCAATTCCTGAAAAAGTAATAAAGGAAGAGAGGTCTCACATATAAATATACTATCTTGGACATCTTTTATGATTGTGAGCCCCCATTAAATATTCTATGTCAACTAGTCGACGTTGGACAAGGAAGACAATGTAATGAGTTATGTTTGCTTATATTCACATAGAAGTTATATTGTTTTGGATCCTCTAACATGTGGTGCTTGCCCCCTATCTTTTGCTAGCCAAAAATTCTATACTAAGTAGAGATACTACTTGTGCATCCAAAAACCCTTAAACCCAGTTTCATGTCATGAGAGTCTACTATATCTACCTAGGGATTGAATAAGATCCTTCAAGTAAGTTGTCATCGGTGGAAAAGCAATAAAAATTGCTCCTAAATATGTATGAACTTTTATTTTAAGGGAAAATAACCTTTGTATGATCTTGTGATGGTGGAGAAATAAAAGCGACAGACTGCATAATAAAGGTCGCTATCACAAGGGGCAATATAAAGTGACATTCCTTTGCATTAAGAGTTTGCACATCTCAAAAGAAAAAGCGCATGACAACCTCTGCTTCCCTCTACGAAGGGCCTATGTTTTACTTTATGTATTTACTTTTATGCAAGAGTCAATAGTGTTCTCCTCTATTCCGTTTTTATTTTCTCTCTTGGCAAGCATCATGTGGTGGGGATAGATCCAGGCATATATATCCAGTTGGATGTAGGTGATCATGAGTTATTATTGTTGACATTACCCTTGAGGTAAATACGTTGGGAGGCGAAATTATAAGCCCCTATCTTTATATGTGTCTGGCTAAAACTTTTGCTCCATAAGTATGCCGTGAGTGTCAGCAATCATAGAAGACTAACTGATAGTTGAGTATGTGAACTTGCTGGACAAAGCTCTTATATAGACTCTTTATGATAATATGATGAATTGCAATTGCTTCAGTGACTGAGATCATAGTTTGTTAGTTTTCAATACGGTTTATGGTTCATACTTTAACTTGTGAATGAATTTTCACTTTTTCATGAGAAGTTTTATGATGACGTAATGTTGTTATAATAAAGATCATGATGCCTTCATGTCCGTATTTTATTTTTCTATCGACACCTCTCTCTCTCTCTCTAAACATGTGGTCATGATTATCGATTTCGGTTTTTGCTTGAGGAGAAGCGAGGTCTAAGCTTGGGGGAGTTGATGCGTCCAATTTGCATCATGATTTCCTACTGTTATTTATAATGTATTTGATAATTATTTAACTTTATGATACAATGCTTGTGCCTTTTCTCTCTTAATTTGCAAGATTTATATGAAGAGGGAGAATACCGGCAGCTGGAATTCTGGACCTGAAATAGCTACAACAGAGATACCTATCCTACAGAGCTACAATTGACTTGAAATTTCACGAAGATTTTTTATTGAATATATAAAAAATACTGGAGAAAAGAGATACTGGAGGGGACCCACCAGTTGGCCACAAGGAAACAAGACGCGCCCCCCTGGGCGCGCCCTGATGCCTTTTGGGGCCCCTGGCTGGCGTCTGTCCCCGTCCTTCTACTATATAAGCTCATTTTCCCTAAAAAAATCAAGAGAAGACTTTCAGGACGAAGCACCACTGTCTCGAGGAGGAACCTGGGCAGGAGCTATTTTGCTCTCCGGCGGAGCGATTCCGTCGGGGACTTCCCTCTGGGAGGGGGAAATCGAAGCCATCGACATCACCAACGATTCTCTCATCATGGGAGGACCAACCTTCATCAACATCTTCACCATCACCATCTCATCTCAAACCCTAGTTCATCTCTTGTATTCAATCTTTGTCTCAAAACCTCAGATTGGTACCTGTGGGTTGCTAGTAGTGTTGCTTACATCTTTTAGTTGATGCTAGTTGGTTTATTTGGTGGAAGATTCTATGTTCAGATCCTTAATGATATTCAATACCCCTCTGATCTTGAACATGAATATGATTTGTGAGTAGTTACTTTTGTTCTTGAGGACCTGGGACAAGTCTTGTCATAAGTAATCATGTGAATTTGGTATTCGTTCGATATTTTGATGATATGTATGTTGTTGCTTCCTTTAGTGGTGTCGTGTGAACGTCGACTACATGACACTTCACCATCTTTGGGCCTAAGGGAAGGCATTGTGGAGTAGTAATTAGATGATGGGTTGCTAGAGTGACAGAAGCTTAAACCCTAGTTTATGCGCTATTTCGTAAGGGGCTGATTTGGATCCATATGTTTCATGCTATGGTTAGATTTATCTTAATTCTTCTTTCGTAGTTGCGGATGCTTGCATGATCGGGTAATCATAAGTGGGAGGTTTGTTCAAGTAAGAACAGCACCCACGCACCGGTCCACCCACATATCAAATTATCAAAGTAGCAAACGCGAATCAAACAAACATGATGAAAGTGACTAGATGAAATTCCCATGTGTCCTCGAGAACTCTTTGCTTATTATAAGAGATCATTCCGGCTTGTCCTTTGCTATAAAAAGGATTGGGCCACCTTGCTGCACTTTATTATACTTGTTACTTGTTACTTGTTACGAATTACCTTGCTACCGAAACTATCTATTACCGCTATTTTCAGTACTTGCAGAGAATACCTTGCTGAAAACCGCTTGTCATTTCCTTCTGCTCCTCGTTGGGTTCGACACTTTTACTTATCGAAAGGACTACGATTGATCCCATATACTTGTGGGTCATCAAGGGATTCCACATTTCCTTGTCCTTGCCATGCCATTGTTGAACTTGTCGAAAATTCACTAGATAAAGGTATTAGTCCAACAACGTATATGTTGGCATAAATTACCAAAACCACCAAGGGAGCAAATGTGCTTTCAGTAGAAAGTAACAAAAGTGAGCAAAACGGTGTCGCAATGCTTAGAAACATGGCCTAGGGTTCATACTTTCACTAGTGCAATCTCTCAACATCATTAACATAATTGAATCACCTGATAATCCCTCAAAGTGCTGCAAAGAATCGCTCCAAAGTTTCTATTTCTATTGGGGAAAGTAGGATGAAATCGCCTAGGTAGCAAAACTACCTCAAAGTTGTGTTTCCAATCAATCTATTGAACCACCCCAAAGTGTCACAAATAGTTCTAGAGATCGTACCACGACAACACCATATGATACGTATCAATCAACTCTTATGTCACCTAGATTACCCCAATGTCACCATGGGAATCCACGAGTTAGACATGCATCAAGTTATCTCAAATCCAAAATATTCAATCCAACAGAAAGAAACCTCAAAGAGCAAGACTCAATTCACGACGAAAATAAGAGAGGGAGGTGAACATCATGTGATCCAACTTTATTAACAAAGCTCATGATGCATGAAGATAGTGTGAAATCAAGAAGAAGAAGAAGAAGAAGAAGAGAGAGAGAGAGAGAGAGAGAGAGAGAGAGAGAGAGAGAGATCAAACACATAGCTACTGGTACAAACCCTCAGCCCCGAGGATGAACTACTCACGCATCACATTGGAGGCAGCAAGGATGATGAAGATGGCCTCCCCAATGGTTTCCCCCTTCGGCAGGGTGCCGGAGAAGGCCTCCAGATGAGATCAGTTCGGAACAGAGGCTTGCGGTGGCAGAGTAAAAGTTCTAGGTTTTTTTTGGGATTTCTCAATTTATAGGATTTTTCAGTGTTGGAATCACGTCAAAAGAGTGCAGGAGGGTCCCACAAGCTTGCTAGGTGCGCATACCCCCCTGGGCATGCCCCTTGAGCTTGTGCCCCCCTCGTGTGTCTTCTGGTCTCTCCCCGAAGCTTCTAGGGTCTCTTATGTTCAAGAAAAAATCACCACAAAGTTTCACCGTGTTTGGAATTCAGTAGGTATGGTTTTTCTGTGAAACAAAAAACATGCAAAAAAAATAGGAACTTGCACTGTGCACTAGATTAATATGTTAGTCCATCAAAATAATATAAAAGTGCACCAAAACCATATATAATTGATGTAAATATAGCATGAATACTTCATAAATTATAGATATGTTGGAGACGTATCACTCCTTGACCGGTGTCAGTGCTTTCTCCGCCTCATCTGCCCCCATTAGCATCCCATCGTAACGCTGCTTGGGTTCAAGCATGTTGGACCCGGACACCGACGACTCGACCAGCGCAGGCACGGGCGAGGGCCGAAGACGCCGACAGGTGGGTCCGGCTAGCGTATCACGCATGACGTAACGCACAAGAGGGCTATCGAGACTGACTAGTATGAACGGCATGACCCGGCTAGTTCAACCGAACTAGCCCGACAGGGGCGTAGGCGTCGCATGAGCTGGCGCAAAAGCGCGCACCACATGCCTTGACTGTAGCGACAAAACATAGTCGGCGTAAGCGGGCTCACCACACGCGCTGATTGTTGATACGTCCATTTCGCATCATGTTTTCCTACTATTATTTAAAATGTTTTAGATCAATATTTCACTTTATGATGCAATTCTAATGCCTTTTCTCTCTTAATATGCAAGATACACATGAAGAGGGAAATTGCCAGCAGCTGGAATTCTGGACCTAAAAGAGCTACAACAGAGATAGCTATTCTCCGCAGCTCCAAATGACCTAAAATTTTATGGAGAATTATTTTGGAATATATAAAAAAAACACTGGAAGTAAGAAGTACCAGAGAAAACCCACCATGGGCCCACAAGGCAGGGGGCGCGCCCAGGTGCCTTGTGGGGCCCACAGATGCCCTCCGGTGCCCATCTTCTGCTATATGAGGCCATTTGCCCTAGAAAAAAAAATAGAAGAAGACTTTCGAGATGAAGCACTGCCGTCTCGAGGCAGAACCTGGGCAAGATCACTTTTGCTCTCCGGCGGAGCGATTCTGCCGGGGATACTTCCCCCCGGGAGGGGGAAATCGAAGCCATCGTCATCACAAATGTTCCTCTCATCGTGGGAGGACTCATCTTCATCAACATATTCACCAGCACAATCTCATCTCCAATCCATGCACTCGTGCAGCGACCTGCTATACAAACGGTTTTTACCCCCTTTCCGCGACAGAGTTTTAAACCGTCGCCTTGCCTGTGTGTGCGATAGGGAGGGGGGTCCTTCCCGCACGACCCAGAAACCGTCGGCGATAGGGAGCACGCAAGCATACGTTTTGCAGAACTAAGCGTATGCGATGCCCGATCTATCCCAGACGCGACTCATCACACAACTGTTTGTGATCTATCAAATATCCTAAATGCTCCATCCTTGCGACTCGTGTATGCTCGCATTACCATCGCACTCGGTATTTTGTGTTGAAACGTTTACGATGCGCGCCCCATCACAAACAGTTCACGATTGTAAAACATGTAAGATAAGGAGACTATCACACACATTCACTTCTCCCGAACTGTATGCAATATATAATTAAGAAGATTAGTTAATCATTGTACGAGTGTCGGATGAGATTACGAAACGTCCGACTGTCGTACGTGTGTCGGACGGGATAACTATCGCACACGCTATTCTGTGGTGCAACGTTTACGATGCGTACGCCATCAGAAATAGTTCATGGTTGTAAAGCTTGTACGATAAGGTGACTATCACAAACATTTAGTTCGCTCGCACCATTTTTGATATTGTCTGACATCACACACGCTTTGCAAACGGCAACTGTGTGCATGGTCGCACACGTTTCCTCTCTGTGAACCATGTTGGATTATGATGTATATCACACACGTTGTGCTATATAGACCGTGTGCGCCGTAATGACCTGCAGAGCGTATTTTCACCCTAATTTAATCGCTGCTATTTAAAATTGTACCGAATTTGAATTTGAATGTAGGCTATAACTTTATTCATATGCATCAGGTTCAACAACCAATGCATTATTCGATTCACAGGTACATATTACATCCAAAAAAACAAGAATTACATATGCACCAAATAAAGAATGATGAACCAGGGTTGTATACTTGTACTATTAAAGACGGTAAAGAAAGAGGCGAAAGACATTCTGGTTGCTGAACAAGGTGAAGCAGAATGCCCATATTGTGCCCCCTTCTATGCAGAAGGCACGCACGACTCTAGTCCAACCCCTTGTGATGGCCGACTGCCCACCCTTCACTGTCTTCATGAGGACATCTCGATAGTCATTGTGTTCTGGTAGAAATACTTTAACCTTTGCATGCCCACCAATCATGTAGTTTGAGAGGTAATCTTGAGTAAACTACTTTGGGAACCACTGCAAAGGAAAAGGATTCAGACATTGTCATCTAACACAACTCATTATGGGCAGTAAAAAGAAGGCTGCAGAGTTCTTACTTGCCATCCCGCAGTTCACTGTTGTCTTGGATAAAGTGTAAAATAGTTTAATTGCCATCTTGTGACCCATTTTACTAACAATCTTTATCAGTTTCCTCACTTGATGCTGGTTCATGAATATCTCATTGCCCCATACGCAAAAAGGGTCGAAGCACGGATCTTTACCAATGAGATATGTACCTAAAAGCACCAAGTTAATATTAGAAGCTAAACAACAATTGCACAATGATGTAGTACAACACTCCCTCTGTCCCATTATATAAGATCTTATTACATACAATATACTCACATATTGGATGAATTAACATCTTATATTATGGGGTGGAGGGAGTTTATTACATTGTTACAAATATCGGCCGATTAACTGCAGTTAACTGCTGTTGTGTTGTTGTTGTTGTTGTTGTTGTTGTTGTTGTTGTTGTTGTTGTTGTTGTTGTTGTTGTTGTTGTTGTTGTTGTTGTTGTTGTTGTTGTTGTTGTTGTTGTTGTTGTTGTTGTTGTTGTTGTTGTTGTTGTTGTTGTTGTTGTTGTTGTTGTTGTTGTTGTTGTTGTTGTTGTTGTTGTTGTTGTTGTTGTTGTTGTTGTTGTTGTTGTTGTTGTTGTTGTTGTTGTTGTTGTTGTTGTTGTTGTTGTTGTTGTTGTTGTTGTTGTTGTTGTTGTTGTTGTTGTTGTTGTTGTTGTTGTTGTTGTTGTTGTTGTTGTTGTTGTTGTTGTTGTTGTTGTTGTTGTTGTTGTTGTTGTTGTTGTTGTTGTTGTTGTTGTTGTTGTTGTTGTTGTTGTTGTTGTTGTTGTTGTTGTTGTTGTTGTTGTTGTTGTTGTTGTTGTTGTTGTTGTTGCTCTTCTATGTATATCTAGACATCATCAGAACATTAAGGTAACACTCTTCCCTGTTGCTATGTAGCCTAGGATTGCATATTTGGACATTCAGTACAATGCATGTTGCTATGTAGCCTCAGATATATTAGATATGGCCCTAGTTAACCTACCGATAAATGGGTTACAGATATATTCAGTTAAATATACGATTCACAGATTAATCCCTTATCAGCCCCCGGCCTATATGGTACCAGCTATCGATATCCTGAACGGTGAGTATATATAAGCCATGGGATGAAACTAACCTCGATGGAAAACAACAATCGTTCCCAATATTGTCCTGTGTAAGTACATCGAAAGGCATGTTAAGCACAACAGGCTAAACATCAACCAAATATATCCATGGTAGACAACATAATCTCCAAATGATAGCTTCAGTGTGCAGGTTTAAGCACGCTAGTTAAGCAAAACAAGAAGTGGAAAGGTGTGCTAACTGCACAGTTCATACTTGCACATATAGAACATCACATTGTGAATAACTGAAATAAACAAGGCATACTACATACAACCAAAGATAGCAATTGAAACTGGACATATGCTAACTACAAACAACCGAACAACCAAAGACCGTTAAAAGAGGCATATGGTCACTACAACCGGCTTAAAAGCAAGCAAATATAGTCATTCATATTGGTATTGTTGAAACTGGTATTGATGAAATTGAACTGCACAGTTCATACTTGCACATATAGGACATCACATTGTGAATAACTGAAATACACAAGGCATACTACATACAACCAAAGATAGCAATTGAAACTGGACATATGCTAACTACAAACAACCGAACAACCAGAAACCGTTAAAAGAGGCATATGGTCGCTACAACAGGCTTAACAACAAGCAAATATTGTCATTCATATTGGTATTGTTGAAACTGGTATTGATGAAATTGAACTGCAAAGTTCATACTTGCACATATAGAACATCATTGTGAATAACTAAAATAAACAAGGCATACTACATACAACCAAAGATAACAATTGAAACTGGACATATGCTAACTACAAACAGCCGAACAACCAAAAACCGTTAAAAGAGGCATATGGTCGCTACAACAGGCTTAACAGCAAGCAAATATAGTCATTCATATTGGTATTGTTGAAACTGGTATTGATGAAATTGAAATGCAAAGTTCATACTTGCACGTATAGAACATCACATTGTGAATAACTGAAATAAACAAGGCATACTACATACAACCAAAGATAGCAATTGAAACTGGACATATGCTAACTACAAACAACCGAACAACCAAAAACCGTTAAAATAGGCATATGGTCGCTACAACAGGCTTAACAACAAGCAAATATAGTCATTCATATTGGTATTGTTGAAACTGGTATTGATGAAATTGAACTGCAAAGTTCATACTTGCACATATAGAACATCACTTTGTGAATAACTGAAATAAACAAGGCATACTACATACAACCAAAGATAGCAATTGAAACTGGACATATGCTAACTACAAACAACCGAACAACCAAAAACCGTTAAAAGAGGCATATGGTTGCTACAACAGGCTTAACAACAAGCAAATATAGTCATTCATATTGGTATTGTTGAAACTGTTATTGATGAAATTGAACTGCAAAGTTCATACTTTCACATATAGAACATCACTTTGTGAATAACTGAAATAAACAAGGCATACTACGAACAACCAAAAATAAATCATGGGATTCCCCCTGTGAAGAGGCATGGCAAAACAAATCATGGGTTTCCTCACTTGTTAAAGATGGGCTCCTTCCCATTGGAAGAGCATGGACTCTGGGTGCGCTCCATGTTGTCACAGATGGGCTCCTTCGCCTTGGAAGAGCACGGTTGTAGGGTGCCCTCCCTGATGTCGCGGATGGGATCTCTCCCATGGAAGAGCCAGAGAGGGTGCCCTCCTCGTGGTCGCCGTCGATGAGGTCTGACTTGGCAGCTGAGGATCCCAAGCCAGCGTCGCAGAACGTGTCCTTCAGAAATGACAAAAGGGGCTCCATGGCGATGAAGGATGGCAAATTGTTGACAACGAGCTAGAGGAGATCAGCGGTAGAGCCATCGAGGAGATCGACGGCGATTGAACCCGAGGGGTTGTGGTGGGCAACTTAACCTGTGACATAGCCCGCGTCAAGCCATCGCTGTCGACGACCTCGATGTCGTAGCCGGCGTCCATGACATACCATAATACTCTAGCCCACTGATTGAAAGCCACCGGCCAGTCATCGTCGTTAGCTTCGTCGGCGGCCACCACGCCGACGTCGGGTGAAGAGGTTGCAATAAACCTCTTTTGGGCCATTCGCTCCTCGAGCTCCCCGGGAGCGTAGTCGGGCTTAGGCTGCGACGCTCTGGAGTGGGGGAGGGGGGTGGGGATGGGGATCTGTGGGAAAGGGGGCGTTTCGCAGGCGTCATCTAAGAAACTCAGGGCGACGAGGGTATGTTGATCGGTGGGTAACCTGCATGGGCAGACCGGCAGAGGTTGATGATGGAGGCGGCACGGCGGCGGCGGCGGTGGCGGTGACCTAGCTAGGTTTCGAGCGAGGGATGGGGGGGTGTGTGAAGTGTGAACGGAGGTTTTGGGGTGTGTGTGTGTGGAGGGGGGCCAAGGTGGTGTTTGAGGAAATGCTGCGGCTACTGAAAATTTTACTAGGCAGGAGTAAAATGCCGAGGCTACTGAAAATTTTGATCAAGGGGTTGAAGCAGAGCGGGAGTAACAAACATCGCACACGGTCCAAACATAATAATCGTGTGGTATCAAACAGAAAAACCCTCCAGGTGGGTAGATATTTTTTAGATTGCGAGGGATGTAGGCGGTAGTAAAATGCCAGGGCTACTAAATTTTTTGGATCAAGGGATTGAAGCAGAGCGGGAGTAACAGACATCGCACACGGTCCAAACATAATAATCGTGTGCTATCAAACATAAAAACCCTCCAGGCGAGCAGATATTTTAGAGATTGCGAGGGATGCAAGCGGGAGTAAAATGCCGGGGCTACTGAAAATTTGGATCAAGGAATTGAAGCAGAGCGGGAGTAATAGACATCGCACACGGTTGAAACATAATAATCATGTGCTATCAATCAGAAAAACCCTCCAGGCGGTTAAATATTTTCGAGAGCGGCAGCAACGAACATCGCAGACGGTCGAAACATAGTAATCGTGTGCTATCAAACAGAAAAACCCTCTAGGCGGGTGGAAATTTTTGTGATTGGGAGGGAAGCCTCATGACCCCAATCTACTGTGCTGATGTGAGTGACAGGCGCACGGGGTTGGCACATGGGTAGTCTGAGGGAACCGTGTCTGTTACGTCCCCAATCGCATCCGTCTCGTCTGCTGTTTATAAATTTGGCAAAAAACACACGGGAAAGGGTCAGAACATGAACACACTTGCATGTGGACCAAATATATATATGAAAAGGGTGGTTTGATGTTCAAATACCCAATGCACAACTTTGATGTGGCACGTGTCTCATAAAGCGCCCATTAATGCTATAGTCCGCCACACCCCCGCCCCCCCCCCCCCCACTTCGTGTCGGCGGGAGGGGAATCCTAGCTATGAACGCATGCCCCCAAATAGCTAGGTCTGACATCTCACCCTACCATAACACAAAACCTATAGGAGTCCATGATATGGTCAAACCCCCCCTCGCTTCCGGTCAAAGGTGGACCGTGTGCGGGCCCACAAATGTGTGCTTGTGGCGCGAGATGGGTGACACCACATACTAACCACATGCGGGTATATATATATATATATATATATATATATACATATATATATATATATATATATATATATACATCCCAGCTATTCTGCAACCCATTCCTAAATAAGCTATTCAGGAACCGTTCCTAACTGCCCGAGAACAGAGAGCTAACTGTGCGAACTATACTAGTTAACTGCCGGGCGGACTTTTTCTGGCACCATTTTTTCGCACTGTTTTTAGGTCGTAGTTATTGAACCATTAATCGGAATGATGCAAATTCAATACCATTGGATAGCTATTGAAAAGGAGCAAAAAACACATGTTGATCGTTTGCCCAAAATCGATTCGCTTTTTAAACAAAATTCAAAAAACTGAAAATCCATCAAACGAGTTTTCAATGTTTTTGTGAAAGGAATTTTCAAACTTTTTGTCGGAATGATGCGTATGATATACTGTCAGAAAGCTACCGATTAGCCCGAACTTTGGCATATATAACACATTTTCAGATTTGCTACGGTTTAAGAGCAGTTTTCAAAAAACTAACATCATTTTCGACATTTTTTTGCCCGGACTGCTACAATACACGCTAACTGCTCGAGCAAAAAGCTAACTGCCCCATTCTGAGCAAGCTAACTGCTGGACCGAGTAAACTAGTTTTTCCCTTTTTTTCTCTTTTTCCCCGGGTCAAGTTCACTGACAGGAGTGAAATAGCTAACTGCCAAAGACGGCGGCAATTAACACCAAGTTAACTGCCGGACTAAACATACTATTTTTTTCCGAAAAAAAAAATCGGTTCAAGATAACTGTTGGGACTGGAAGTAGCTAACTGTCGAGGATAGCGGCAGTTAACACCAAGTTAATTGCCGGACAGTTAGCTACTTCCAGTCCCAACAGTTATCTTTCTTTGCACGGCTCACGTTAACTGCTGGAATTTCATAAGTTAACTGCCACTAAGGCGAGTATTTTTCCTTTCTTTTTTTTATAGAGCTAACTGATACTGTCATCGAAATCAACTTCTATGGACAAGTTAACTGCCACATTTTTTTGCCATGGAAATGCTAACTGTCATTTTTTTCACTTCATTTTTTAGCAGTTTGCCAATTAGTAGTTTAATTGGCAGACAGTCAGCAGCACAAATAGCACACAATTAACCGTCTTAATATTTCTTGTTGAATATTTTCCCTTTTTAGCTAACTGCAACAACACTAGTAGATAATTGAAGAAGTGACGATAGTTAACTGTCGGAGTACAAAAATGCAGCTAACTGATGAACAAGCACAGCGGCAGCTAGAAGGATGGAGGCGCTCGGTGCTGTAGGCAGGAGTCGACAACCAGTGTGGGGAAGCACAGTGGCGGTCATCGGGATCTGCATTTCTCCCCACGCGAGGATGGGGGGGAGGTGGACGCCCTAACCCCTTCTCTGACTCGCTCAGCCGCCCCTTTCCATCTCCTCCGTGACGGATGAATTCCAGCCAGCATCGTCGGGGACGAGCTCTCCATCGCCAGCCAACGGCCGCTGCTTCCCCTGTCCTCTGTCGTGCGAGCAGGGTCGCTGGAGAAGCTCTGTGTGTATTTCAGTTGATGTAAAGTAGCTCTCAGGAGCGCCATATCCCGCCACCGGCCCAGGAGGACGCATCAGGCCACCGCTGGATCAGGGGAAGAAGTGGGAGACTAGCGATTGGGCTGGGGGAGCGACTGAGGGATGGGAGTGGGTCGCGGCGGTGTGCAGTTGGTGTGTGGACAGACCTTGAGCAGGGAGGATCTCCACCGGATTGCACGCCGCGTCGGGGAGGACAGACCTTGAGCTATCCTCGAGGAAGATGTGCGCAGGGGGAGGGTCTGATGCAGGAGGCGGCCTCGATCTGGCCCCTGTCTCGACGGGAGCAGGCGTTGCGGGCCTTAGCACGACGCCGGCTAGGGAGGCCCGCGGGCGTGCGGAAGGAGGCTGGGGCGGTGGCCCGAGTGGGGAACCAGGGAGGTCGGCGGCGACCAGATCGAGGAGTTGGGGAGGTATGCGGCGGCTAGTGTGTGTATCCGGGGAGGGAGGGCGCGGGACGATGGGTTCTGGTGGACTACGCGGCGCGGAGGCGCGTGGGATGCCTTCGGGAGGAGCTAGGATCCAGGGAGGTTGGGTGGCGGGCGGAG
This sequence comes from Elymus sibiricus, assembly GCA_039707655.1. Lineage (NCBI taxonomy): Eukaryota > Viridiplantae > Streptophyta > Magnoliopsida > Poales > Poaceae > Elymus > Elymus sibiricus. The sequence continues at coordinate 114,359,119 of CM077670.1, forward strand.
CGAGGTCGGGTGACGGAGCATGCAGGCATACCGGAGGAGGCTCAGCCAGTAGGGGTAGGTGGGGGTCCCGGTGGTGGTGGCGTGGTGAGGTGTCGGGGCCGCGGAGGGCGGCGGCGCGCGGCTGTCGTCAGAGGTGGCTGCGCGTGGGTCGCCGGAGGAAGAAGGCAGGTAGGGAGCGGGGTGAGGCGTGGGTAGTGGGCGAGGTCGACGGTTTTAACCAGCTCCGCTCGCTGCCGCTCGCTGCGCGCGGTGGTAGGAACAAGTAAGAGGGGCGGGGGTTTCTAAATAAGCGTATTTAGGAACTCCAGAGGGGGGTTGCAGAATAGTCCCACCCTATATATATATATATGTATGTGTGTGTGTGTGTGTGTGTGTGTGTGTGTATGAAAAGGGTGTGTGGTGTGATATTTAAATACCCAATTCACAATTTTGATGTGGCACATGTGTGCCTCTTACAAATTAACCGGGCATCCCCGACCCCACGGAGTTTCAGGAAGTGCGGAGTAGTGCCCCCCCCCACACACACACTTTGAGTCGGTGGGACGGTAGGGCATCTCACCAAGACGTACTGTAACAGGAACCAAGAAGAATCCACCTTGGTCGTATAACCTCTCTCTCGTTGTTGGTCAAAGTGATGGACGTCCACGTGGCCCCACAAATGGGCTAGCTTGTCGACGATAACCACGCGAGGGAGTGCCCGAAGACAACCACTGCGTGCATATGGCCCAAACTTATGTGTGGAAGTGTTGAGTGGTGTTTGAATACCCAATGCACAACTTTTGATGTGGCACCGCGCTTTGGAACTGGAAAGTCCCCACACGGAGCTAGCGAGGGTTCACGACGCGTATAGTATATATATATGTACGCATGTCACCCCACTTCAATCCGGTGAGAGGGATTCATGCGTACGCATGCATGCATGCGCTCAAACTTAGGTCTGGAATTAATCTCACCATGATCGACCTACGTACTATACGGTAACACGAACCAAAGAAGAAGAATCCACCCTGGTAACCTCTCTCCTTGTCGGTCAAAGTGATGGACGTCCACGCGGGCCCATGAATATATAGGCTTCCCGCCGATAACCAATCGAGGGGAGAGTGTACGAAGACAACCACTGTATGCATGTGTCCCAAACATATGTATGGAGGTGCGTGATGCATGCATATGTTTGAATACCCAATGCACACCATTGATGTGGCGCATGCGTCGAAAATCGCACAGTCCCCACATAGAGCGAGGTTCATGACGCGTCGTGTATATATATGCTCGCCCCCCCCACTTTGATCCGGTGGAAGGGATTCATGCATACACATGCACTCAAAGTATATTATGTAATCTCATATATAGCATGACCTATATCGTAAGACAAACCAAAAATTAATCCCCTCCTAAGTCAAATTATAACCTCTCTCGCTGTCGGTCAAAAGTGATGGACCAAGCGGGCCCACTGATGGAACCATCGTCGATAACCGCGTGAGTGAGTGCCAGAGGACACCGCCATCGCTTGCATGTGGCCCAAACATATGTATGGAGGTGTGTGTGGTTGTGATGTTTGAATACCTAATTAATGCACAACTTTGATGTGGCACCCGCCTCAGAAACCGTAAAGTCCCCACACGGAGCGAGGTTCTCGTGACGCGTAGTATATATATATATATATATATATATGCTGGTCCCCCCTCTTCGACGCGTACTATATACTCCTACCGTACGTAACACAACCCGAAAAGAAATCCTCCTTTGGTCGTCAAATTAACCTCTCTCATTGGGTCAAAGTGATTGATGACGACCTCGCGGGCCCACGGAGAGGGAAGCGTTTTGCATGCGAGTGAGTGTCATATAGGGCACTCATTGCACCGTCTGCATGTGGCCCAAAGAGGCCGGTGTTTGTGTATGTTTGAATACGTACCCAATGCACATCTGCCTCAGAGACCGAAAAGTCCCCACACGGAGCGAGGTTTTCATGACGCGTAGTTATGTGATGGTTGTCCCCTAGCTCCCCCGGCCCTCTTCGATGCGTCCTATATACTCGTACTGTAACTCAAACCAAAAAGAATCCTCCTTGTTGGTCAAATTAATTAACCTCTCTCCCGTTGGGTCAGAGTGCTCGAGACGACCTCGCGGGTCCATGGATGGAAGCGTCACACGCGAGTGAGTGTCCTATAGGGAAACCACCGCCTGCATGTGCCCAAAGAGGTGTTGTGTGAATGTTTTAATAACCAATGCACAACTTTGATGTGTCACCTGCCTCGAAAACCGGAAAGTCCCCACACGGAGCGAGGTTCATGACGCGTAGTAATTATGTTGCCCTGCCTCTTTGACGCATACTATATATATATACTCCTACCGTATGTAACACAAACCAAAAAGGAACCATCCTTGTTGGTCAAAATAATTAACCTCTCCCTCGCTGTAGGTCAAAGTGATATGGTGGACGACAACCTCGCGGGCACACAGAGAGCGTCACATGCGAGTGAGTGTCCTAGAACAACCACCGCGTGCATGTGGCCCAAAGAGGTGTTGTGTGATGTTTGAATACCAAATGCACAACTTTGATGTGGCACATGCTCCAGAAACACACACAGAGGTTCGCGACGTGTATGGTCCCCCTCACTTTGAGTCGGTGGTGAGAGGGACTCATGTGTCCACACGCGCTCGAACTTTGATCTGGAATCTCACCATGATCCACACCATATACACAGGCCAAGATGAATCCACCTTTGGTCAAATGCCTCTCGCTGTCAGTGAAAACTGATAACCTTCGTGGGCTAACGAATGGGCACAACGCTGATAACCGCACGAGGAGTGTCCGAGGACCACCAATAATGCATGCATGTGGCCCGAACATATATATATATATATATATATATATATATATACATTCCAGCTATTCTGCAACCCATTCCTGCATAAGCTATTCAGGAACTGTTCCTAACTGCTCAAAAACAGATAAGCTAACTGTGCGTCATATACTAGTTAACTGCCGGGCGGACTTTTTCTGGCACCGTTTTTTTGCACTGTTTTTTGGTCGCAATTTTTGAAGCGTTTATCGAAATGATGCAAATGATATACCGTTGGATAGCTATTGAAAAGGCGAATTTTTTTCATGTTGAAAGTGTTTTCAAAATTGGCACGGTTTTTAAACAAAATTCAAAAAACTGAAAATTCATCAAACATTTTTTCAATGTTTTTATGAAAGAATTTTTCAAACCGTTTATCGGAATGATGCAGATGATATACCGTTGGAAAGCTATCGATTGGCCCAAACTTTTGCATATATAACACTTTTTCAGATTCGCTACGGTTTAAGAGCAGTTTTCAAAAAACTAACTTCATTTTCGACCTTTTTTGCCCGAACTGCTACAGTACACGCTAACTGCTCGAGCAGAATACCTAACTGCCCCATGCTGAGCAAGCTAACTGCCGTACCGAATAAAATAATTTTTTTTCTTTTATTCTTTTTTTTCTCGGTTCAAGTTAACTGCTAGGATTGAAATAGCTAACTGCCGAAGATCGGGGCAGTTAATACCTAGTTAACTGCCGGACCAAAAATACTAATTTTTTTTTCATTCTTTTTTCCCGGGTCGAGCTAACCGCCAGGACTGAAATAGCTAACTGTCGGGATTGCACACCAAGTTAACTGTCGGACATAGGTTTTTTTTTCATTCTTTTTTTGGGGTCGAGCTAACCGTCGGGATTGAAATAGCTAACTGTCGGGATTGCGACAGTACACCAAGTTAACTGCCGGACCGAATATGCAAAAAAATCATTCTATTTTTGCACGGGTCACATTAACTGCCGCAATTTTTCAGAAGTTAACTCCACAGATTGCGAAAGTTAATTACACCTAGTTAACTGCCATGAACAAGTTAACTGCACATTTTTTTTCCCATGGAAATGCTAACTGTTTTGTTTTCACTTCAATTTTTGTTGCATATTTTTTCCCTGCTAGCTAACTGCGAGAACGTTAATAGCTAACTGAAGACATACTACTAGCTAACTGACAGAGTACACACATGTACCCAACTGATGAACATGCAGGCAAAAATACCCGTCGGTTGTGCTCGCACATGGGGGAGGAGCGGCAGTTAGAACCCAATAAGGAGAAGTCAAATGAAGTAGTTCACACGAGCTAACTGCTAGATGTTTCATATGTAACTGCAAAAAATGCAAAATTAACTAATGTCTCTCACGCCGAGATTGACCATGGCAGCGTGGCTATGGGGAGCCCGGCAGCAGCGACGTGCACGGAGGAATGGCCGGGGATCCATGGCCGCCCACCCTCCCGTGCGCCAAGGAGGCCGAGGTCGGCCAGCAGAGCCGCGGCGAGAGGCGCACATGGTCGATCTGGCGGTGGGTAGCAGAGGCGGCGCAGGAGGCCATGGAGGAGCACGAGAAACGCGGACCCGTCGGCTCCCTCCTCCCTTCCCTCGATTCACAACAAAATCGGCCGATGGCTGTCACTGCAGTTAGCCCAGCGATGCAAGAAGTTAGCTCATTTCCTCTGCCTCTCGCGGATCCCTCTGAGCTCGCCCTCCTCAACTCCCTTTGCTACTCCCTGCCGCTGGCCAATCGGCAGTTAACCATCACAGATCTACGCAGGCGCTCGGCCTAGCCCATGCAGCTCCACCACCGGTTCAGGTGAGCTTCGGGGACGAGCTCAACCACCGGATCTGGCGAGCTCCATCACCAGGACCCATGCGATGCTGGAGGGGAGGCGCGGGTCGCCGGAGGCGGTGGTCTCACAGCAGTGGTGGGGTTGCCACCGCCCACCGATGCGGAGTCTGAGGAGGGGCACGGCTTGCCGAGGGGATGGGGAGGCGCGCGGCTCACCGGGTGGACTGGGGAGACACGCAGCTCGCCGAGGTGAGGTGGGGAGGCGCGCAGCTCGTCGGCGAGCCGTATTGGGGGACGGTGTGCGAGGGGATCAGGGGTTCGGCCCCCTTTATCCCACCGCGGTGGCAGTTAGTTTGCTCAGTTGGGGCTCGTGGGCGTGCGGCGGCAGGAGTTGGTGGAGCTCGGCGGCGGGGTCTGGGGTCGCGCGGCGCACGGCGACAGCAGGAAGAAGGTAGGGAGTGGGGGGAGCGCGTGCGGGACGCCACTGGCTCCGCTCGCTCCGCGGGTAGCTACAGGTAGGTGGGGGTGGGGTTGCTAAATAAGCTTATTTAGGAACTCTAGAGGGGGGTTGCAAAATAGTCCCACCCTATATATATATATATATATATATATATATATATATATATATATATATATATATATATATATATATATATATATATATATATTAGAGGGTGGGTCTATTCTACCAACACCCTTAAGAGTCTTATTCTACCATCTTTTTCTTATTATGCCAACAAAACTGAACCAACAAGTCTAACGGAGCGAACTGCAGACCCCCCACGCCCACGACCTTAGCCACCCACCTGCCACCCCGCCCCGACCCAAACCACCCAGATCCCCACCAGCCTCCAAAGCGCCGCCGCACCACCCAGCTTCCAAAGCGCCGCCGCCGCCCACCCAGCTTCCAAAGCGCCGCCGCACCACGGCCACTCCGCTGCCTCCCTCCCCTCGGGCTACCTTCTGCACCACCTCCTCCCTCCCCTCAGGCAACCTCCCCGGCGCGCTCCCCTACCTCCTCCCCCAGTGTTAGCCGCGTCAGCCACCACCCGCGCTGGCCACCACATGCGCCGGCCGACCACCCGTCTCACCACCACCAGTGCCTTCTTCCCCGGTGTCGGATCCTTGGGGCAGGGCACCTGTCCCTGACGGATCCCCCGGCGGCGCCGCGTCCCCTCAACTCCCTCCTGGTGGACTGCAGCGAGGGTAGCAACCACCGGACTGCAGCGACTCTGCATCGGGACAACCCCCAACTGCCTCCCTCCCCCGCGCTGCTGGGCTCCCTCCCTCCCCACGCCGCCGCACCGCCTCCCGCCCCGCGCCGCCGCTACCTACCACCACACGGGAGGGGGTGCTTCGCCGTGCATAACGTCCGCCCCCACAGAGCCCTCCCCAGCGTCGCCGCGCACCCTGCCGCAAGCCACCCTGAGGAGCAACCTCCCCAGCTCCTGCGCATCCGTCCTCGCGCTACCCCACGTGTTCTTCCCCTCACTGCCGCACCGAGAGCAGCCGCTGCCCCGAATACGCGTCTACGGCGGCCGGATCTGCCTTCCCCGCGACACGGGAGCTCCCTGCTCCGCTGCTGAAGGTTGCTGCTGCTCGTGGCACGAGGAAGAGAGCCCTATCCGCCTCTGGGATTCTGTTCGCCGGACCACCCCGTTCGCAGCTCTGTTCTGCCCAAACAAGTAGTTCACCCCGTCGTAGCTCGCGGCTCCCTCCTCCAACTATTGCAGTTCATTTGTTTTTCTCTTGAAGCTGACTGAATTTTGTGTTTGAAGTTCACTGTCTTTTGTTTTTGAAGTTCACTGTCAAAATGAAAAATGGACAAAGTTTCTGACGCGGCGTCGGGCATTTTGGTAGGGCGCGGCGTGCAGTTTGCTTGCGTGGATGGGGGCTTCCTGAGGCTGCTCCGACCCATCTTCTTCCCTAGTGCACTGCAGTTGTTCATCAAATTCATCTCTGTGTTGTGCAGTTCGCAAATCATGGCCGTGCAGCTCGTCATCGGTGTTGTGCGGTTCATACTGCCCAAAAAAGTGTTAACTACAGTGTGCTGGGAGTTCGACGTTTGTGTTTGGACAGCACGCGGCGTTGACTATGCAGTACTCCTGTGCATAGCTTGCGGTTCGCCCGGCGCCTGTGTGGCGTTAAGAAAAATGCATTTTTTACACTTTTTCTCTGAAATCTCCAGAGACCCAATATATGAAAAAGTGCATGGAGTTCACAAAAACTATCATGTGGTGGTCCTGTTTTTTCAAACAAGCGGTTCACTTCTTGCCTTTGCGAGAAAACCAAACTCTAAAGAGAAAAACGAAAGAGGGAAATGCAGTGCACTCCGATCTAAAAAAAAGTCCAATTCGAAGGACTCTGCAGTACACTTCATTTGGAAAATATTGTATTTAAAAAAGTATATGCTTTCCACGGAAGCAACAACAAAAAAGTAATGCGGTTCACTTCTCGATAGTATTGCGGTTCACTTACGCCCGATGTGAAGCGCAGTCCACTTCCTCGTCTGGGAAAATTTACGTCTCACAAAAAGAAACCATGCAGTTCGCTTGCCCGTATGATGCAGTGCGGTTTTCAGTCTGAAGCAGTGCGGTTTTCTATCTGATGCGGTTCACTCGTCGATTTTGGTGTCGCGAAAAACAACATCCGCATTTCGGTAAAATCAAAACTGCTCTTAAACCGTAAGGAATTAGAGAGAGTGTTCTACATGAAAAAGTTGCGTCTTGTCCATATCTTTCCAACGGCGTATCATTTGAATCATTCCGACTAGCGGTTTGTAAAAATTCGTGAAAAAACGGCCGCTGCCACTCCTCGTCTGCCGCACCATTTTCAAAATTAATTTAAAACCGTAAGGAATCTCAAAAACATTGCTACATATCAAAGTTGTGCCTCGTCCGTAGCTTTCCAACAGCGTATCACACGCCTCATTTCGACAAACGGTTAAAAAACTGGAGTGAAAACAGTACCGAAAAATTGCAAAAAATTCAAAAACAGAATTCCGTGATTTAGTAAATTTGAAATTGCTCTTAAACCGTAAGGAATTAGAGAAAGTAATATATATCAAAAAGTTGCACCTCGACGATATCTTTCCAACGGCGTATCATTTGCTTCGTTCCGACAAGCGGTTTGCGAAAAAACACAAAATACGCTCGCTGCCACTCGTCGGGCGCCGCACAATTTTCAAAACTGCTCTTAAACCGTGAGGAATCTCGAAAAAATTTCAACATGAATAAGTTGCGCCTAATCCATAGCTTTCCAACGGTATATTACACGCCTCGTTCTGACAAACGGTTTAAAAATTGGCTCGAAAACACTACCGAAAAACACCGCGTGCAGTTTTTTCGACTAGAAGTTCACTAGTCTCTGTATTGCAGTGCGCTTGCTTCAGAAAGTGCAGTGCCCTCGCGTTGAGCGTGCAGTTCGAAAGTGTGGGCAGAATAACTATTCTGCCAATATTGGCAGAATAGACGGGCTATATCTATCTATCTATATATATATAGGGTGGGTCTATTCTACCAACACCCTTAAGACCTTATTCTACCCAAAATCTCCTTATTCTGCCAACAACCGGCCCCGAACCGAACCAAACGAACCTCAGTAAATCACCACCTGCGAGGCGCCAGTCAAATCCCCACCCCACCCGGACCACGACACCCACCTCCCACCTTCTTCCCTGGTCAAATCCCCATCCCACCCCGAACCACACTTCTCTCCTTCCTCCTCAACCACAGCCAAGCAGAAAACAGAGCCGCCGCTGCTCCGCCGTCCCACCCCGACCCCCTCCTCCTTCTACCACCGCCGCGCTGCCATCATCCCTCCAAGCACACCCCCTCCCCTCCCACCAGCCTTCGACCGCGCCGGCCAGCATGGCCACTTTCTGGTTCCAACGCCGCCCGGCCGGCCTTCATCCCCGCTCGCTGCCGCTGCCACACAAAGCCGCCGCCCCGCCAAACCACCACGCCCGGCCCACTAACGCCCAGATCCGGTGGGATCCTCCACCTTTCCCCTCTCGCGCCTGCTCGGGGACGGATCCGGCAGGACCCTCCTCCCGCACCTACCCGGTGACGGATCCGGCGGGATCCTCCTCCACCTCCCTCCTCCCGCGCCTACCGGTGAAGGATCCGCGCGTCCTCCACCCTGGCTTCCTGCACCGGCGCGCCCTGGTGGTTGCGCGTCTCCTTCTTCCCCAAGTCACCGCCGCGCCTCTTCCAACATCATCTCCATCGCGCCGACGGCGAAATCCACGCAGGACCGCGGCTCAGGCCACCCTGCCCCATGCACCGCCTGCCACTCCTCTAGCTTCCTTCCCCGCGTCGCCGGATCAAAGGCACGCCGGCGACGAGCAGCAGGCCAGGGGAGGAGTGTCGGATGTCGCCGAATCCGTCCCGGCAGGGTCCATTTCACGGGCGAGGGTGGGCGGATGGAGGAGAGAGTGTGCTCTCCCGGGCGTCTAACCGGTGAGATCCAGATCCCCCGGTGGCCGTCGGCTCCTTGCCGGCCTCTTGGAGCAATCTGGAGGTTCCCGTGGGCCTCCTCTCCCCACTGCACCGCCCTTCCCCCGCCGGCCTCCTGCAAGCATGGTGAGGAGAGCATCAGGAGTCACGCGGTGCTCCTTTGCAGTTCACTGATTTTGTGTTTTCTGAAGAAAAAATTAAGTGCAAATGAAGTCCGCTGTGGTTTGCTATTGAGGTTCATTTTACTTATTTTTGCAGGAAAGATGAAGTGATGCAGTTCGGTTGGATGCCCTGTTACTCAATTTTCTTCTTGTTAAAAATTGCATTTCATTACCATGATGGTGTGGTTCGCCTTCCCGCAGTTTTGTCTTAGTGCAAGTGTAGCCCGTAGAATTTTGTGCAGTTCGGGTGGTTGGAGAGTGAAGATTTTGTACGTGTGTGTGGTTGTGTGAAACAATCAGATAGATGTGTATGCTTTGAAGCTCACTTTTTTCTCCCACGCAGTTCGCTATAAAACTTCTCCGTGGTTCACTTGGTAAACAGAAACAAGAACTTCTCAAAGAAGCTCGCTTTCTTATTAGATGTAGTTCACTCGTTCAGTCTCTGCGGTCCACTCGTATGTTCTCCGTAAAAAATAATAAGTATGAAAAAGGGCAACAAAAACTCATGCGGTTCGCTTTCGGTATTGTCGTGGTTCACTTTCGATACTGTCGCGGTTCACTTACGCCCAATGTGAAGTGCAGAAAAATGTTACGGAAACGACAATAAATAATAATGTGGTTCACTTCTCGATAGTGTTTGCGATTAACTTACGCCCGATGTCAGCCACATTGCACTTTTTCGTATGGGAAAATTTACGTCTCACAAAAAAGAAACCATGCAGTTCGTTTGTCCGTCTGATGCAGTGCAGTCTTCAGTCTGAAGCAGTGCGGTTTTTTGTCTGATGCGGTTCACTCATCGATTTTGGTGTCGCAAAAAACAGAGTGTCCGCATTTCGGTAACTTCAAAACTACTCTTAAACCGTAAGGAATTAGAGAGGGTGTTCTACATGAAAAAGTTGCGTCTCGTCGATATCTTTCCAACGGCGTATCATCTGAATCATTCCGACCAGCGGTTTGTAAAAATTCACGAAAAAACGGCCGCTGCCACCCGTCGTCCGCCGCACCATTTTCAAAATTAATTTAAAACCGTGAGGAATCTCAAAATAATTTCTACATATGAAAGTTGCGCCTTGTCCGCAACTTTCCAACGGCGTATCACACGCCTCATTTCGAAAAACTCTTAAAAAACTGGAGCGAAAATAGTACCGAAAAATTGAATTTTTTTGAAAAAACAAAATTCCGCAATTTAGTAAATTTGAAACTGCTCTTAAACCGTAAGGAATTATAGAAAGTAATATATATGAAAAATTTGCGCCTCGACAATATATTTCCAACGGCATATCATTTGCTTCATTCCGACAAGCGGTTTGTGAAAAAACGCAAAAATACGCTCGCTGCCACTCATCGGGCGCCCGCCGTTTTTGAAACTGCTCTTAAACCGCGAGAAATCTCGAAAAAAATTCAACATGGCGAAGTTGCGCCTAATCCATGGCTTTCCAACGGTATATTATATGCCTCGTTCCGACAAACGGTTTAAAAACTGGCTCAAAAACAGTACCGAAAAACACCGCGTGCAGTTTTTTCGACGAGAAGTGCACTCGTCTCAGTACTGCAGTGCGCTTGCTTCAGAAAGTGCAGTGCCCTCGCGTTGAGCGTGCAGTTCGGAAGTGTGGGCAGAATAACTATTCTGCCAATATTGGCAGAATAGACGGGCTGTATATATATATATATATATATATATATATATATATGGAAGCGTTGTGTAATGTTTTAAATAACCAATTCACGACTTTGATGTGACATGCCTCACAAAACGGTCAATCCCACACGAAGGATCACGACTCGTAGTGTATTGCCGGACCCCCCCCCCCCAACCCACACACCGCACCACCACCGCCACTTCGAGGCATGTCAAACTTTTTCTGCACTGAACATGTGACCAAAGGAGTGTCATGTTAAATTTTGAAAAAAAAAATCAGAGGTCATTCGGCCGTTTTTATACATTGATTGATTTCCAAGGGATTTAATATGCAGAAATCAAAATTGAGCTACATGCACACGTGATACTGCACCAAAATGGATTGGAAAATCATATGTGTGTCCCTAGGTGCATGTTTATTCCCTGTGAAATTTCAAACATTGAGAATCTTGATTTTTAAAATCCAGTAAATCCAAAACTTAGTTGAAATTCATGAAACTTATCGTGTTGTCATATGGACACCAACAGACTGTGATATTGTATTTTTTCTCAAAATTGAGACAAGTTTTGATATAATCTTCTTACAAACGGAAGATTATTAATAATTGGCAACAAATATCGCAAACGGATTATTTATTCGAACCGTGGGCGTTAGACCAACAATGTACATGCCATGCTTCGGTTAAGCAATAAAGCGGCAGAATTAATCATCAAAAAAGAAAAACAATATACGTGCCGCCACGCGTCCCGTGTGCCGTGCGAGCAGGCGTGAGTTGACGGGATGCATGCGAGCAGTCCGCCGCGCTGGCAGACCGGGAGGCGTGCAGGCAGGTGTGTGAATTGACGGGAGGCATGTTCGCTGCGTAGTGTCATCGGGAGGCATGCTATTAGCTGTGTGAAATGACGGTAGGCATGCCAGCAGTCCGCTGCATAGGCTCACCGGGAGGCGAGCCAGCCCTTTGAGCGCCGCCCGCCTCGCTCCCACTGCTCCATCTTAATGGCGCGCCCGAGCCGCTGGTCGTAATAGGCTGCCGCACCCCCCGTCCACAGTGGTCACCGCCGTCTGGAGTGTATGAGGATGCCACCGAAGCGCACCATCGGAGGGAGTGGCGACGCAGGAGCTGGTGAAGCACCCGCGCAATGCGTGAAGCTGGGCACAGAGGTTGTTGTCGCCACCGACGAGGTCTCACGCGGGCAACAACATGACCTTGACATCGTCGCTGCCGTCGTGCCTCGCCAGCCGGAGCCGGAGGTCCACATCAACTCCGGCAACGACTCCGACTCCGACGGAAAACCGGTTAGTCATCTATACCCATTTTTGTGGCAAATATATCATGTGTTTTCTCTGGTTACTCCTCCCCCCTCCCCCCACCTTCATTTTTTGGAATAGAAATCCTATGGTTATGTTCTCTCAGTCCATGAAATCAGAGTAAGATTCGTTAGATCCGTGTAGTGTACTGTATTGATTGTTTGAATGGTATCCGTCTAGGGTTAGTGATTAATTGTTTGTTCTGTACAAATGATTTTTGCTAATAATCCGACAAGGGTTAGCGTTCGTGCTAATAATTCGTAGCCACATATTGAGAATTGATTTTGAATGTCCTACATATATGGTTGTGCCATTTTTTTTGTTCCAGATCTTGAGAATTGATTTTGAATGTCCTACATATATGTTTGTGCCAAAAAATTTCCCCAGATTGGTATGTACACTGATGAGGCTGCGGCCAGCGTCACCGCCGGTTGTAGATCCTGCACCCGGCAGCGAGGGCAGAAGCGGCCACGGGCCCCCTGGATCTGAGGAACCCGTAGAATATCGGGCGGATAGCATAAGCGATCTCCCGGACGCCATCCTTGGGGAGATCATCTCCCTTCTCGCCACCAAGGATGGCTGCCGCACACAGGTCCTCGCATCTTGGTGGCACCCTCTATGGCGCGCTGCGCCTCATAATCTCGACTGCCGTCAGCTATCTGTCGTTCATGATTTTGAACTCCCAGGATCCATCATCTCCTCCCACCAGGCCTCCGTTCAACGCCTCTGCATCCCGGCATGCTGCCTGCTGCACATACCCTGCACGGTGGACGACTGGCTGACATCCTGTGAATTCAAAAAACTCCAGCAGCTTTAGTTCTACCATTACTATGAAAATAGCTTACCACCAACCGCTGTATCTGTGCCCTCACCACCGATGTCCATCTCATGGTTTTCCTCCTCTCTCCACACTGCCACCTTGGCCCGGTGCCATCTAGCAGACAATCTGGTACAAATGCTTCGACTCCCACTGCTAAAAAAACTTGCGCTTGTGGTGGTTGATCTGTCCGAGGCCTCACTGCACAGCATCATCCACTCCAGCTGCCCTGCCCTAGAGCGCTTGCTGCTTGTTTTTCGAGAAGGAATCCATATCTGTTATCTCCAAATAAAGTCGCCTCACCTTGTAAGCATTGGAATTTGTTTTAAAGGACAAGAGCTCATCATTGAAGATGCCCCTTCACTTCAAAGGTTGCTCCTTGATTATTGTTATGCACCTTCGCAAATAACTGTGGTCTCTGCGCCTAAACTGGAGACATTGGGTGTAATTCGTGATCCGTTTAAAGGTTACAAGATGGTGTTTGGCTCCACAATTATTCAGGTACTGTATATTATCATCAACACTTTCGTAATCATAAGCTGCATTTTTCATTTGTGCGCATAAGTTTTATGTCATCTTGGAGTACACTTTTGGTACTAATTTTATGTTATATGCTCAATGAAGAGTTTGTCCATGGATAGCCTATCAATGGTGCTGGATTCTATCAACACCTTACATATCAGTATGTGGTGTTTAGATCTGAACATGATTATTGGCTTGCTGCGATGCTTTCCATGCCTGGAGAATTTGTATGTAGAGGTGATGATTTCACGCACATTGAAAGCCCATATATAATGTACTATAATTAACCGTTCAGCTGTCACTCTTTCGACATACTCTTTTTTAGACATTAACTGTTTTCAATCTTCATGTCTATTTAGGCAATAACACATGGACAAAAAGGTATAACCAATTGGTGGCGTAAGAAGCACAGGGAACTTCTCAGTTCTCATGACATTCGCTTGAGGACAATAACAATGGAAGGATATGCATCCAACCATGCAAACACTAGCTTTGTCACATTCTTCCTATTGAATGCGAGGGTACTATTGTCCGTGATGATTAAGTTTTTTAACAAAAAGTTTCTCACGGATGGACACATTGAACTGCACAAAAAGAAGTTTCAGGTGGACAAAAGGGCTTCTGAACGTGCTCGGCTTCTATTTACAACAACTTGTGATCATGTACCAGTAAATTTTCTGGCCCAGGATCTTGATTTTATGGATCAGACCGATCCATTTGACTGTGACTGCCGAAAACTTTGGTTGAGTTAGATGCTATTGCCATGTTCAATCTTGGTTTTGTCTAAACCTGATGAACTGATCCTCGTGCTTTTGTACCGTTTGTAAGCTGGAGTTAGATGTTGTTGCCCTTTTCAACTCGGCTGTAACTCATATTTTCTTTCAAACAGGGCCAATGGCTTGCCATTTCTTCAATTAAATGCCTAGAAATCATAAATGTGTCCTTGGGTGAATGCTTAGGTCCAATTTCTTTAGTTGAATGCCTAGAAATCATAAATGCTATATGCAATAATTATGCATGTGGTTGCTCGCCATTCAGGCAGCTGCGGCGTGCTCTGCTCGCGTCCCTGTGTGCGCTCTGCTTGATGTTGAGGTGGCCGCGGCGCGCTCTACTCGCGTCCCTCTGCGCGCGCTCTTTCAGCGGTTGGGGCCGGCGCACGATCACGTTTTGGGCGCCATATGCATGCGATTGCATCCGCGCGCGTCACCACGATGCAGTTAATACGTGCGGCACGATGCAGTTACGCGCTGCAACAACTGCCATCCGCGCGTGTTATAAGTAATCATGTGAAGTTGGTATTCGTTCAATATTTTGACGATGTGTTATGTTGTTCTTCCTCTAGTGGTGTCGTGTGAACGTCGACTACAAGACACGTTACCATGTTTGGGCCTAGGGGAAGGCATTGTGGAATTATTAAGTAGATGATGGGTTGCAAGAGTGATAGAAGCTTAAACCCTAGTTTATGCACTATTCCGTAAGGGGCTGATTTGGATCCATATGTTTCATGCTATGGTTAGATTTATCTTAATTCTTCTTTCGTAGTTGCGGATGCTTGCGAGAGGGGGTAATCATAAGTGGACTGCTTATTCAAGTAAGAATAGCACCCTAGCACCGGTCCACCCACATACTAACTTATCAAAGTAGGTAACGCGAATTAACTAAACATGATGAAGTTAACTAGACGAGATTCCCATGTGTCCTCGAGAACGCTTTGCTCATTATAAGAAGTACTCCTGGCTTGTCCTTTGCAATAAAAGGATTGGGCCACCTTGCTGCACCTTGTTACTTTGGTTATTTGTACTTGCTATCAAACTATCCATTACTACTACTTTACAACACTTGAAGAGAATACCTTGCTGAAACCGCTTATCAATTCCTTCTGCTCCTAGTTGGGTTCGACACTCTTACTTATCAAAAGGACTACGATTGATCCCCTATACTTGTGCATCATCAAGACTTAATTACGTGAGTGAAGCACTTTTGGCAAGAGGAATTTGGTAAGTAAACATTTTTATTACGTGCTGAATTTTATCTTCGCTTGTCACTATGGAAGATAATCCTTTGAGGGGCTTGTTCGGGGTATCTTCACTTCGAGCGGAAGTGTTAAGAGCCACTCCTCAACCTACTGAAAATATTTATTATGAAATCCCTTGTGGTATTATGGAAAAACTGCATGCTAAACCTTATACAGGAGACGAAACAATACATCCTGATATGCATCTAATCAATATAGACGAGCTTTGTGGATTGTTTAAGCTTGCAGGTTTACTAGAAGATGGAGCTAAGAAGAAATCGTTCCCTTAATCTTTGAAGGGAAGAGCATTGGCATGGTACAGGCTATTGGATGAACCTGAAACATGGGACTTGAACCGATTGAAGCTGGAATTCCATCAGAAATTTTATCCTATGCATTTGGTTCATCATGATCGGAATTATATATATAATTTTTGGCCTCGCGAAGGAGGAAGTATCACTCAAGCTCGGGGGAGGCATAAGGACATGATGCACACATGCCCCAATCATGATCTCCCAAGAGATATGATCATTCAAAAAATTTATGCTCGGCTTTCTCATAATGATAGAACAATGCTTGAGTCTTCTTATGTTGGTTCTTTCTCAAAAAGAAGTATTGAACTCAAGTGGGATCTTATTAAAAGAATTAAACGCAACTCTGAAGATTGGGAAATCGACAAAGGTAACGAGTCAGGTATGAATCTTGAATTTTATCGTGTTAAGTCTTTTATAGAAACAGATGTTTTTCATAAGCTTAGTGCAAAATATGGACTTGACTCTGAGATAGTGGCTACATTCTGTGAATCCTTTGCTGATCATGTTGATCTCCCTAAGGAGAAGTGGTTTAAATTTCATCCACCTATTGAAGATATTCGTGAAGAACCAATTATTCCTAAAACTGAAACAATTGCTTATACTGCTAGTCCAGTTGTGCCTACTACTTATGTTGAGAAACCTCCTTTCCTTGTTAGGATTAAGGAATATGCTAAGGCTACAACTATAGTTCATAAGAGTAATATTAAAACACCTAAACCCTCTGAACAAATTAAGGTAGAACCTCCTATTGCAATGGTTAAAGATCCCTTGGTTGATAACATTGATGGGCATGCTATTTATTTCTGTGATGAAGCTGCTAGAATTGCTAAACAAGTTAGAACAAGATATGTTAAATAAGAATAAGAAAGTTGTTGGCATGCCTGTTGTTTCTGTTAAGATTGGATATCATTGCTATCATGGTTTATGTGATATGGGGGCCAGTTTAAGTGTCATTCCTTTCTCTCTCTATCAAGAAATCATGCATGATATTTCACGTGCTGAGATAGAAGAGATCGATGTTACTATTATGGGACAATTGCATTTTTATCCCTAGTTGGTTCCTACCCACGGATTTTGCCCTTACTTTTCGAGCTTGCTCAGTTTTGCCCTTACTTTTTCCGCCGAGGTCCCTCGAATGCCCTTTGACCGTTTGACCAATACTTTGAAAATTCATAACAAATTCATATGAACTCAAAAAAAATGCAAATAAGATATCGAAATGTTCAGATAAACATTACCTTTATGTGCATATCATTTGCATTCAGGACAAAAGCACCGTTTAAACTACCCGAGGTTATTAATGTTATTAACATTATTAAAAATAAAAAGGTATAAACAATACTTTTTTCATGAATAAAAATTACATGCAAATGTAGGTGATGTTTTCTGAACATCCTGATATCTTATTTGCATTTTTCTGAGTTCGTATCAACTTGTTATGAATGTTCTAATGACTTTGACCATTATTTGGAAACTTCATAACAAGTTGACATGAACTCAGAAAAATGCAAATAAGATATCAGGCTGTTCAGAAAACATCACCTACATTTGCATGTAATTTTTATTCATGAAAAATATATTTTTTATACCTTTTTAATTTTTAATAATGTTAATAACATTAATAACCTCGGGTAGTTTAAACGGTGCTTTTGTCCTGAATGCAAATGATATGCACATAAAGGTAATGTTTATCTGAACATTTTGATATCTTATTTGCATTTTTCTGAGTTCACATGAATTTGTTATGAATTTTCAAAGTATGGGTCAAACGGTCAAAGGGCATTCGAGGGACCTCGACGGAAAAAGTAAGGGCAAAACTGAGCAAGCTCGAAAAGTAAGGGCAAAACCCGTGGGTAGGAACCAACTATTAAACTTGCAAATAGAGATACTATTTCACCGCTTGGGTTTTGTTAGAGATGT
The DNA here is from genome assembly GCA_039707655.1 of Elymus sibiricus. Lineage (NCBI taxonomy): Eukaryota > Viridiplantae > Streptophyta > Magnoliopsida > Poales > Poaceae > Elymus > Elymus sibiricus. The sequence goes on from CM077670.1 coordinate 114,376,892, forward strand.
TGAAGTCTTGTGTGGTAAGACTAAATATCCTACTAATTTTCTAATACTTGGATCACAACAAGGTAATTTTTGTCCCATTATATTTGGTAGACCTTTCTTGAATACTATTAATGTTGAAATTGATTGCGTTAAAGAGAAGGTTAAGGTTAAGTTTGGTGACGTATCCCATGAATTTAATTTCTCTAAGTTTACTAGACAACCACATGATAAAGGATTATCTAGTAAAGATGATATTATTGGTCTTGCTTCTATTGTCGTGCCTCCTACTGATTCATTAGAACAATATTTGCTAGACCATGAAAATGATATGTTCTTTGGGCAAGCACCAATCCTTAAGCATAATTTGCCTATTGAAACTTTGGGAGATCCTCTTCCACCCAAGTGTGATCCTGTGTTTGAATTAAAGAAAGTCCCAGATACACTGACATATGCTTATCTAGATGAAAAGAAGATATATCCTGTTATTATGAATGCTAACCTTTCAGCACACGAAGAAAGGAGATTATTGAAAACTTTGCGGAAACATCGTGCTGCAATTGGATATACTCTTGATGATCTTAAGGGCATTAGCCCTACTCTGTGCCAACACAAGATTAATATGGAGCCTGGCGCTAAACCTGTTGTCGATCATCAACGTCGCTTGAATCCTAAGATGAAGGATGTGGTAAGAACGGAAATATTAAAGCTTCTGGAAGCAGGTATAATCTATCCTATAGCTGATAGTAGATGGGCAAGTCCTGTTCAATGTGCCCCGAGGAAAGGTGGCATCACTGTTGTTCCTAACGATAAAACTGAACTTATTCCACAAAGAATTGTAACAAGTTATAGGATGGTAATTGACTTTAGAAAATTAAATAAAGCCACTAGGAAAGATCATTATCCTTTGCCTTTCATTGATCAAATGTTAGAGAGATTGTCTAAGCATACACACTTTTGTTTCCTAGATGGATACTCTTGTTTCTCTCAAATACCTATGTCACAAGAAGATCAAGAGAAAACTACCTTTACTTGTCCTTTTGGAACTTATGCTTATAGACGTACGCCTTTTGGTTTATGTAATGCACCTGCTACTTTTCAAAAATGTATGACTGCTATATTCTCTGATTTCTGTGAGAAAATTGTTGAAGTTTTCATGGATGATTTTTCCGTTTACGGAACTTCTTTTTATGACTGTTTGAGCAATCTTGACAGAGTTTTGCAGAGATGTGAAGAGACTAATCTTGTCTTGAATTGAATTGGGAGAAGTGCCACTTTAAGGTGAAGGAAGGTATTGTCCTTGGTCATAAAAATTTTGAAAGAAGAATTGAGGTAGATAAGGCTAAAGTTGATGCAACTAAGAAGATGCCATGTCATAAAGATATTAAAGGTATAAGAAGATTTCTCAGTCATGCGGGTTTCTATAGAAGGTTCATTAAGGACATCTCTAAAATTTCTAGGCCTCTCACTAATCTTCTACAAAAAGATGGTCCATTTGTTTTTGATGATGATTGCTTAGAAGCCTTTGAAATACTTAAGAAAGCTTTGATAACTGCACCTATTGTTCAACCACCTGATTGGAATTTACCCTTTGAAATAATGTGTGATGCTAGTGATTATGCTATTGGTGTTGCTCTAGGTCAAAGAGTCAATAATAAATTAAATGTTATTCATTATGCTGGTAAGACCTTGGATAGTGCTCAAAGAAACTATGCTACTACTGAAAAAGAATTTCTAGCAGTCGTGTTTGCTTGTGGTAAGTTCAGACCTTATATTGTTGATTCTAAATTTTCTATTCACACTGATCATGCTGCTATAAAATATCTTATGGATAAGAAAGATGTAAAACCTAGGTTGATTAGATGGGTTCTTTTGCTTCAAGAGTTTGATTTGCGTATTGTCGATAGAAAGGGAGCCGAAAATCCTGTCGCAGACAATTTGTCTAGGTTGGAAAATATTCTTGATGACCCAATACATGTTAAAGATAGTTTTCGCGATCAGCAATTAGCTGTTATAAATGCTTCCACTTCTTGTGATAATCCTTGGTATGTATATTATGCTAATTTCATTGTTGCTAAATATATACCACCTAACTACACATATCAACAAAAGAAAAAAATCTTCTTTGAGTTAAGACATTACTTTTGGGATGACCCACATCTATATAAAGGAGTAGATGGTGTTATTAGACGTTGTGTACCTGAGTATGAGCAGGAACATATCATAAAAAAGTGTCATTCCGATGCATACGGAGGACACCATGCTGGAGATAGAACTGCACATAAGGTATTACAATCTGGTTTTTATTGGCCTACTCTCTTCAAGGATGCACATAAGTCTGTCCTCTCTTGTGATGAATGTCAAAGAATTGGTATCATTGGTTGACGTCAAGAAATGCCTATAAATTATTCACTTGTTAGTGAACCATTTGATGTCTGGGGCTTTGATTATATGGGACCCTTTCTATCCTCCAACGGTTATACTCATATCCTAGTTGTTGTTGATTATGTTAATAAGTGGGTGGAAGCCATTCCAACTAGTAGTGTGATACGTCTCCAACGTATCGATAATTTTGGATTGTTTCATGCTATTATATTATCAATCTTGGATACTTGATATGCTTTATATGCAATTTTATATCATTTTAGGGAACTAACCTATTAACTCAGTGCCCAGTGCCAGATGCTGTTTTTTGCCTGTTTTTTGGTATTTTAGGAAATCAGTACCAAACGAAGTCCAAACGGAAATAAAACTTTAAAATGATTTTTTTCTGGATCAGAAGGGACCCTAGAAGGTTCGGGAGGAGGCCAGAAGACGTACGGGAGAGCCACGAGCTCACCTGGCGCACCCTGGGGGGGCGCCACCTGAGCTCATGGGTCCCACGCAGCTCCGTTTGACCTAATTCCACTTCTATAAATTCCCAAATATTCCAAAACCAACAGAGAGCCACCCGAAATAACTTTTCCGCTGCCGCAAGCTTCTGTTCTTCCTCGATCCCATATGGTTGCCTTTTCCGGCGATCTTCCGGAGGGGGAATCGATCACGGAGGACTTCTACATCAATCTTGCTGCCCTTCTGATGATGTGTGAGTAGTTTACCACAGACCTATGGGTCCATAGCTAGCAGCTAGATGGCTTCTTTTCTCTCTTTGATCTTCAATACAAAGCTCTCCATGATCTCCATGGAGTTCTATCCGATGTAATCTTCTTTTGTGGTGTGTTTGTTGGGATCCGATGAATTGTGGGTTTATGATCAGATTATTGATTGAAAGTAATTGAGTCTTTTCTGAACTTTATTATGCATGATTTTTATAGCTTTGTATTTCTCTCCGATCTATCCGTTTGGTTTGGCCAACTTGATTGATTTATCTTCAGTGGGAGAGGTGCTTTGTGATGGGTTCAATCTTGCGGTGTCCTCACCCAGTGACAGTAGGGGTAGCGAGGCATGTATTTGTATTGTTGCCATTAGGGATAAAACGACGGGGTTTATTCATATTACTTGAGTTTATTCTGTCTACATCATGTCATCTTGCTTAAAGCGTTACTCTGTTTGTTATGAACTTATATACCATAGATGCATGCTAGATACCGGTCGATTGGTGGAGTAATAGTAGTAGATGCAGGCAGGAGTCGGTCTACTTGTCACGGACGTGATGCCTATATACATGCTCATTGCCATGAATAACATCATAACTATGCGCTTTTCTATCAATTGCCCAACAGTAATTCATTTACCCACCGTATGCTATGTTTCAAGAGAGAAGCCTCTAGTGAAAAATATGGCCCCCGGGTCTACTTTTATTATATTAGAAAACCCTAATTTAACTTGCTGCAATTTATTTACTTTTCAATTTATATATCTATCACTATCAGATTTAATCCTTGCAAGTAACGAGTTCAAGGGGATTGACAACCCTCTTGCCCGCGTTGGGTGCAAGTATTTGCTCTCTTGTGTGTAGGTACTATTCACTAGGATTTGCTTGGTTCTCCTATTGGTTCAATAACCTTGGTTCTCACTAAGGGAAATACTATCCGCTAGTATATTGCTTCACCCTTGCTCTTCAGGGAAAATCCCAACGCAGCTCATAAGTAGCAGAGAGAATTTCTGGCGCCGTTCCCGGGGAGACATCATCAAATACCTACAGGCCCCTTCACACAATTTATCAATTACTTGTTCTACTTTTTATTTGCTTTTATTTGTCTTTATTATTTTTGTTAAAAATCAAAAATACAAAAATATTTTATTTTTCTTACTAGCTATAATTATGTGACTCAAGAAAAGAAAAATAAAGACATATGAATCCTCATCCACTTGCTAATCTTTTCAAACTTGCTGCTTGTTGTAAACCAATAGCTAATAATGAAGACGTGATAAAAGAAAATGCTATTGGGACACATTTATTGAATGAAAAGCATGATTGCAAGTGTGTTAGTATAAATTCTATGAATGTCAATTGTGCTAATGATCATGATTGAGGTGATGATGTTTCTTTTGATCTTGAAAATTTATTTAAGCCTAATAATGGATCTACTATTGATAATTAGATTTGCAATAGTATTGAAAGTGGGTTTGGAAGAGTGTCAACTTTAGGTAAAAAGAATCCCACATATTTGGAGAGTGTTCAATCTTATGATTTTTTTGATAAAAGTGGGTTTGGAGAGGTCATGACTTTAGTTGATGATTATCCCACTATCTTGGAAGATTATAAAACTTTTATCCATGTGGATCATAAAGGGAATGTTTTACATGATAGTTTTATTATTGAGTTTGATTATAATCCTACATGTAATTATTATGAGAGAGGAAAATACGGTTGTAGAAATTTTTATGTTACTCAATTACCTCTCTCAAAGTTCAAATTTTCAATGTTTTATTCTTCTTCCTTGCATATGCTAAATAGTTCTTGCCTTGATAATTTGTTTGCTTATAAAATGCCTATGCATAGGAATTATGTTAGACTTAAATGTGTTTTTCACATGCATCATGATGCTCTCTTTGTGTTTCAATTTTTATCTTTCATTTGAGCATCGATAAAATCTCGAAGCCTATCTTAATGGCTATAAAGAAAGAGCTTGTTGGGAGACTACCCAATAGTTATCTTTATTTTTGTTTTTTCCTTTTTGTGTGCAAACACAATTATAGCTACTGTAATGATTGTGTTTTTATCTTTTAATTAATGTTTGTGCCAAGTAATACCTTTGGGATGATTTAGCTGATAGTATAATTGATGCTGTTTGAAAACAGAAACTTTTGCGGCCAGTGCTGGAATTTATATTCTGTACTAGAACGTGATAAAATCCTGAAATTTTTACACAGTATTGGAATACAAATTTTTACGTTGTCCTGAGTTTTCAAAATTTGGGAGTTACGGAAGTATGATTTTAATTCAGATCTTTACAGACTGTTCTGTTTTAGACAGATTATGTTTTTATTGCATAATGTACTTGTTTTAATGAAACTATGGATTATATCGGGGGGGGGGGGGGTAAAAGTCATGGAGAAGTTAGAATACAGTAAATATTATGCAAGAACAATTATGAATGAGTTTATAACAGTACCTTAAGTGGATGATTGATTTATTATACTAACGGATCTCACGAAGTTTCTATTGAGTTTTGTGTGCTGAAGTTTTCAAGATTTGGGTGAGATCACGATGGATGAAGGAATAAGGAGCGGCAAGACCCTAAGCTTGGGGATGTCCAAGGCACCCCAAGGTAATATTAAAGGAAGACCCAAGCGTCTAATCTTGGGGATGCCTCGGATGGCATCCCCTCTTTCGTCTCCAATCTATCGGTATTTTACTTGGAGCTATATTTTTATTCATCACATGATATGAGTTTTACTTGGAGCGTCTTGTGCTATAGTTTTGTTTTGCTTTTAGTTTGCCACAATCATTGTTTGCTGGACACACCTTTTGAGAGGGACACACATTTATCGTGATTTGTTCGAATACTCTATATGCTTCACTTATATCTTTTGAGCTAGGCAGTTGCTCTTGTGCTTCACTTATACTTGTTAGAGCACAACGGTGGTCATATTTTATAGAAATGATTGTACTCTCATGCTTCACTTAAATCTTTTTGAGAGTCTTAAGTAGGAAGTGGTAATGTGCACAAGTTATGAGATAAGACCAAAAAGGATAGGTATTCAAGAGTGGTATAATAAAAACTTTCATGTAGATCACTAAAAATGAAATGTATGTTTTAATTATATCGATGTCGTAATATGAAAGGGTATTAGTTCATGATCATTGGTTAGTAAGAATATCGATATTAAAGCTTGTTATGCACTACTCATTTAAGTGTCTGTTATGGCATGGTGGGGATGTTTGAGCATTTTTATGTCTGATTGAAATCCTTGAGTGCTGTCATAATCGGGGATGCGCGATGGTTAACTCCTACCAACCTCCGCCCTAGGGGGATGCGAGTAGTACTTTGCTTCGAGGGCTAATAAAACTTTCATGATATGTATATGAGTTCTTTATGCCTCATGTCAGTTCATGGACAATTACGCACTCCCACCTTTCCGCAATTTGCTAGCCTCTTTGGTACCGCGCATTGCCCTTTCTCACCTCAAGAGTCGGTGCAAACTTTGCCGGTGCATGCAAATCCCGTGATATGATACGCTCTATCACACATAAGCCTCCTTATATCTTCCTTAAAACAGACACCATACCTACCTATCATGAAATTTCCATAGCCATTCCGAGATATGTTGCCATGCAACTTCCACCGTTCTGTCTTATGACATGTGTGTTCATCATCATATTGCTTTGCATGATCATATAGAGCTGACATGATATTTGTCGCAAAGCCACCGTTCACCATTACTATACATTAGATCCTTGATGGCGCGTGTTGCTGCGCCCATCTATTTTTAGTGGTTTATGATAGAGATAGGAATTTGTTTAAGTACACAGAGATAAGATCAACTATGGAAAATTCTACATTGGACTGAAACAATTTTTTTCACGAATGTTTCCCTTTTTCTTTTGATATGAAAGATATTTCTGTAAGTAGTAAGTAAAAGGGCAGTGATACGCACCGATGTGCCGGCCCAAATTTGGGCCGGTCGGCCTCCAGCCGTCCGATCCAGCCAGCAGGAGCCGTCCGATCCGCCCTCCCCCCACGTCATGTTCTTCTTCCCCTCTCCCCTGCACATGCGTCTTGGTTTAGATCCGTCAGCGACATGTCCCTGCCCCAGCCACCACACGCGTGTGCTCTATCGAGACGCGGAAGCACCCGCATCCTCTCCCTCGCTGTCGCCACTCGTTGCAGCACCCAGCCGCGAGTCGCCGCAACCTCTCTTGGATCACCGATGTCAAGTTTTTTTGCTCCGACAATGGTAGCAAAAGAAATCGTCGGTTCCAGCTTTCCCGAACAACGGTTCCAGGTTTTCTGGTCGTAGCATCACCGGCCACAGCTTCAGCATCACCGCTTGCAGCATATACGGCCGCGAGTCGTAGCTTTTTCTGTTGCCTATTGTAGCATTTTCTCATGCATCGGTCGATGGTAGCAGTCGTCTGCTTCGCCGGCCAAAAAAATCACCGTCACTGATGCAGCAAAAAAATTTGGCTGCTGGTTGTAGCTTTTTCTAAGGTGGTTGCAGCTTCCACGGCCCACCGCCCGTCGTCGTAGCCCCGATTCTCACCGTCGCCGTCCGCAGCTTCACTTCGCCGCTTGCAGCAAAATGGTCAGCGAGTTGTAGCTTTTCATTTGCCGGTTGTAGCTTTTTCTTCCGCTGGATGCATCTTCACGGTCGCGTGTAGCAAAAAATGACGCCGGTTGTAGCCGGATAGGGGGCTGGTTGTAGCAATTTGTGATGCCGGTTGTAGCTTGCAGCTCTGGTGATGTACCCTCCCATCCCATCCCCATGTCAGGTGCACCCTGTCGTCGCAGCTTCTCATGCTTTGGGTGTGCCTCGCCGTCGGAGTTATGCAGCTCGTCCACCGGAGCTGGGAAAACTGCTAGAACTAGAGATGGTGAGCTAGGAGAATCGCCGGCCGTGCGGTGGACGATGACTTCACCGGTCAGATTGGGCTGCAGCGAGGGTAGACGACGGCCTCGCCGGTGAAATTGGGCTGCAGCGGGGGGGGGGGGCGGGGGGATGCGGGGATAGACAGTGGCCTCGCCGGCGAGATTGGCCTGCAGTGGGGCTCACGAAAACAGGAGCGCATGGTAGCGGGCAACCGGCCGAAGCGCGCCGTCTCCAAACGTTTTCCAAAACTAAAAGATACTAAGCTACGATGGAGCAACATCTGCTTTCACTCGGTGAACAGTAACCTTAAGCAAGAATTTGCAGGGAATTTCAAGAATGCATAAGAGATAACATTGATAGGCAGCTATCATTTTGCAGTGTTTACCCAGCTACAGAGACAAAGATCTGAAAATGCAACAATTACTGCGAGGATGAAAGTAAAATCTTCATATTATACTCTTAGCTTTGCATACATGATACATCTTTTTCTGAGAAACATGTCCTCTGTTGGACGCTCACTAAAATGATAAGAACACATTTTTAGCACAAACAACGCAAGACAAAATCCTTTACTATTGAGGTCTCAAACATGTCATTTTTTGCAAGAATAAAAAAGTCACTAAGCTACACACAAGAGGGAATCAAGTCTGAAGTAGATATTTTCTCTACCTTCTTCAACTCCACAATCTGAATGGAAGCCCTATGGGCGCTGGTACCAGCGAATTCCATAGACATCCTCTGTTATCTCGGTAGCAATCTAGGCAACAGCTCAATGGAAACAACAATCCACCACTGCATCCAACACTGATGGGAAAGAAGACAACCAATCATCACATATTTTGTGCGAGAAAAAAGATCATCATGATTTTGCTACGAGTACGACCTTCCGCACACCAGTATACATGAAATGCTCATAAGCCATAATCATCGTCATCTAGCGCCCAGTGCTGTAAAAAATCATTTGCAAGTACAGCATGATAAAAGAAAAGCTACATACTGAGAGAAGTTGCATAAAGCTTTTGTTCATTTCTTCACAAGGCATTTATGTACATATAGATTTCAGGACCATGGACTGTCGGGGAAGATAGATATTTTTTTCCCTCTTGACAGGAGATGTAAGTACCAAAAACTTGCTGAAAACTGATTACACATACATGTACTAAACAAACCCGCTGCACTTGCACCGAGATTCCCTGCCCCGTAAATAGTATGAAATGTTCAGATTAATTAACTAAGGGTTTTGGATTGCTAAGGACATTAAAGTGAAATCTAACATAGACACCAAAATAGCGCCAGATAAACATAGTGCTGATCAAGATGAATGTATGGTTCAGAAGATACATATAGGAAGATGTCTCAATCCTAAAAAGTGCATTGGTGCATCAATAAAGGACTAACTCATATCTCGAATGTCAAAAATAGCCAATATATTTATGAGCAAGCCAGCCGGTGCCATGGTTTTATACTAATTAACTACTTCATAAAGAATGTATTTAGATATGTTCTAAATAAGTTTTGAGTTTTATTTCCTAGCATATAACAATTTCGGCAAATCGGCAATGGGGTTGACCATTCAAGCAACAAATTTCACCACAGGTTTCCAGATCTCTAGAGACAACACGTGTATGGAAATATATCACAACTAAGCAACAGAATCAGGAGATGAATAATAGCAACAAAGAACGAAGATAAGAACAGCCGAGGGTACAACACACTGACCTACCTAGTGGCGTCTTATTTTGCTCTGCTTAGTAGTAGGTTGTTGGCCTGCGAGCCTTATCTCTTGTTATCTGGGCCTGTGTGCCTTTCATACTTTCGGCCTGCGTGCCATTGGTTGTTGGCCTGGAACTTTGGTTACCGTTTGTGTTGGTCTGGTGTACTGTGGTTGCTACTCTGCCTAGTGGCTTTATCTATAAAGTCAGGCATATGGCCTTCCTCTAAAGAACACACTGACCTGATTTGCTGATTTTGCAGCACCATATCTTGCTGGATGCTGGCCTCCTCCTGACCAACCAACAGATGCGATGGTCTTATTAAAACAGGGTGGCAAATGCAAAACCTAGGAAAGGAGATAAGGAACCAAATTAAATTTTGAAAAAATCGGACCTCGCAATTAAACCTTGCAAGGGGGCGAGGAGTGCAGGAGGATTAAAGATGGGACGCATCCAGATTTTAGCTGATGGTGAAGCTGAGGGGCATAGGGTGCATCCAGATTTTAGCTGATGGTGAAGCTGAGGGGCATAGGGTGTAACACCCCTGCTTTCATGCTACAGTAACCTCCCCCTGATGGTTGCCACGTCATCATGCCTTACTAAGCCAAAAAACCACTTGTCCAAAAATCAAGTCCAATTCAATTCAAATTGCATGTCAAATATTTACTTCTTCTGTCATGCAAACAAAATAGTTCACAATATGGCAAATATTCTCTAAGTATTTGTCATGATGAAACCTACCTCTTTTAGATTCCAAAAATTCCCCTAGAAATTATTTGAGTGGTCCAGCAGCAATTAAATTGGCCTTTTCAATTTCTAAAAGTGCTTAAACATTTCCAAATGCTCTGAAATTTTTTGCGCAGCTTCACAATATTGCAAAGTATTTATTGTGGCATGTGGCACATTTTACAAGAGTCATTTGGTGCTCCGAATAATTGCCAAACAGTAGCTATTTGATTTCCAGAAAAAGAAAAGGAAAAGGGGCTAACAGCCTACTGTTCATTTGGGCTCTAGTTCAACAGTGAGAGCCCAACCCACCTCGCCACCTTCTCCTTACTCATGCTCACCAGGAGCGCCGTGGACGTGCATGCCCCGTCCATGGCCGCAGATGGCCACGCGGCGTCCATCCCGTGGCTCCCCGACGCGGTTAAGTTCTCCCCCGAACCCTAGAACGAACCCTAATCCCCATTCTCTTCTCCCTCTCCTCGCTCTCGTCACAAACGCGCGCGCCCGAAGCTGCCGTCGCCGCGCCATCGTCGTTGTCACGCACCAGAGCGTCCCCGAACCGCGAGGAGGTGTCCAGGAGCCTCCCCGCCCTCGTCTCCTTCACCTACGTGCTCTGAATCGAGTCGGGCCGTGCCATTCGCCCGGGATCGAGCCGTCCTCCTCGCCCATGGCCGCCGCTGCCCCGCGCCCGATTTACCTCGCCGGAGCTCCTCCGCCACGCCGGACGTGTCCTCCGCCTTCTTCCGTGAGTGCCACTTCCATCCCATCGTTCCCCCTCCGTTCCGTCGCCCTTCTGCCGTGGCCGAAGCTCGCCGTGGCCAAGCCCCGCACGTGCCCCGCCGCGCCCTGCTGCACCCACGCGCGCCCGCCCGAGCCGCCCGCTCGCTCGGCCGCCCGTGCTAGCTGCCGCTGCTCCTGCTGCTCGCTGGATACTGCTGCTGCTCCTCTGCCTTGCTGCTACTCATACGCTACTGCTGCTCATGCTCTGCTGCTGCGTGCCGCTAGTTGCTGCTTGCTTCTGCAGCTGCGCTGCGCTATTGCTGCACGTTGCTTAGCTGCCGCTGCTGCCCTGCCTCATGCGTGCTAGCCATGGCTTGCGTGCTGTGTGCTCTGTGTGCGTGAGTGTGTGGGTGTGTGGCCGGCTGGACTCTGTCCAGTACGGCCGGCCCTGATTCTAATTAGTATTACTAATTAGGTTAGTTATGTTAGTGATATTTATTTAGTCTAATGTACATATGACATGTGGACCCCTTTAACTAAGTTAGTTTTTATTTATTTGTTTAGGTTTAGCCTATGACATGTGGGCCACCCCCTCCCTATTTGACCTATCAATTTGACTTGGTCAAACTCGTATTAAACAAAAACCAGAAATTTCAGAATATGTTTAAAACTTTGGTAATTCATATAAATTCAATCGTAACTCGGATGAAAATGTTTTTTATATGAAAAACGCTCAGAAAAATAAGAAAAATCCGTTGGTGCACTCCATGTAGCTGTCACATGCCTCTAGCACTGCAAACATGGAACCTTTCCCTCCGGATCGTCAAACCGAATAATACCTAGAGCGGGCAAAATATTCGGGATATTTTCCCTCTTCTTTTAAAATGCCTAGTAATGCATTAGAGCATATCACCAACAGTTTTTGTCGTGACATACATCTATGATGCATTTGTTTTCTCTGTTATTTATTGTTCCCCCTTCGTTACTTCCTTTCCGGTAGACACTGAGACCGCTGTTGTTCCGGTGATCGACTACTTCATCGTCGAGGATCCGTATCTGTCTGCAGAGCAACCAGGCAAGCAAACCCCCTTGATCATTCCTATATCGCCTATTATTTCTCTCTCATGCTTGTATTAGATTTTTCTACTGTTGTTCGATAGCTCCTATTCTGATGAATAGCCTGCTTTTGTAACCTGCTATTGTTACCTTACCTAACATCCTAAACTGCTTAGTATAGGTTGGTTAGTGATCCATCAGTGACCCTTCACCCTTGTCCTTGTTGCCCCGCTTTGTTACCGGTGCCTCGATCAGTGTGATCAATGTACAGAGACCGACACCTCACCGGCACCCCCCCTAGTTGAACGACTCTGCAGAGCTACTATCGAGTGTCGAGGGTGATACCTCGTAGCTCACTCCTGATGATATCTCTGTAGCGTAGCTAGTCGGATGTGGGCTATCGAGGGTGATTCCTATTTCACCACCTCCGATGATGGCTCTGTTGTGCAACCCCTCAAGTGTGAACCCATCGAGGGTGATTCCTCCGAGTTCACCTTGACGGATACATCAAGTAGGAATCCAACGAGGGTGATTCCTCGGATTCCCCCTTGATGTGATGAACACACGGATACCCCTGTTTTACCTCAGTCCCTTGATGGAGGCGGGTCGACCCCGAGGGGTACCCGTGAGAAATGTGAAGTCGGGTTGACCGTGAGGGTACCCGCGAGATCATTATGTGGCACGGCCGGGCAGTCTTGGCACTTGCCGTAAGTCCGCGAGATGGGGCGACGGGACCACAGATCGTGGATCACTGATTGTCACCGCGAGCTCCCAGCACACTAATGGGTTAGGATATGTGATCTGAGTAGGCCTCTGGCCTTTTCGCACTAACCACCACGCGGGAATAAGTATGGGCACTCGGCGTCGTACGATTCTTCCGAAAGCTCTCAGACGTCAACAATTGAGTGGCGCGCGCCGGGTTGGACGGTAACCGCCTGCGCTTGTATTAAGGGGGTGGGTCTACTCCCGGCCGCGTTCGCAACGCACGGGAGTGCAAAGGACGATTGTCCCATGACACCAAAAAACTTAGGATGTAGACCGGCGTGCTGGCCTCTCTGTTGAGCCTAGGTAGGACTACGGCGTGTCGATCTGCCGAGGCCAGGCATGAACTGAGCAAGTGTGTCCGGCCAGGGTTAATCGAGCGTGTTGGGTAAGTTGGTGCACCCCTGCAGGGAAGTTATCTATTCGAATAGCCGTGTCCATGGTAACAGGACGCTCGGTGAGTATCCCGATCTACTACAACTAGAACTGGATACTTGTGACACTAAACAGGATATTATAGCTCCAGGATTGCTTTCTCGCAGGGAGTCGAGGAAGGATCTCTGGGCATTGCTACTATATACTTATTTCTATATGTTATGTAACTAATCTGCACTCTTCTAATGCTGCAAGACACTGAAGATGCTAGTCTTCGATAGGCTAGGCTATCCCTTCTATTCTGGCAATTCTGCAGTCTAGTCCACAGATATAGCCTTCCCATTGATACCGATGCATAAATAGAATAGATCTGATGTAAGTCTTGCGAGTACTTTGGATGAGTACTCACGGTTGATTTGCTTCCCTTTTTCCCCATACCCGAATGCTGCGATCAGATGACGGAGCCCCGGAGCTAGCTGCCCCCGTCGACGACTACTACTACCCCTCCGGTGGAGATTACTACTACGTGGAGACCGATGACCAGGAGTAGATAGGAGGCTCCCAGGCAGGAGGTCTGCGTCTTTTCGATCTAGTGTCGTTGTTTTGCTCAGCCTTCTTAAGGCAGACTTGTTTATCCTTTATGTCTGTACTCAGATGCTAATGCTTCCGCTGATGCTTGTATGACTCGAGCTTATGTATTCGAGCCCTCGAGGCTCCTGGCTTTTAATATAAAGCTTGCATGACTTTTATTTGTGTTTAGAGTTGTGTTGTGATATCTTCCCGTGAGTCCTTAGGCTTGATCGTGTGCATTTGCGTGTATGATTAGTGCACGATTGAGTCGGGGGCGTCACACAGGGGCGTCAAATCCATCGCCTGGAAACAGGAGCAAGGCAATTGCCATGGTCATCGCAGTCTGCTACAACTGAGGTGACCAGATGCCCCAGTCGATGAGGAGCCCCAGCGTCCAGTGGGAGGGTCATCTCGAGGATCTGCTCTCGCCCATGCCAGAGGAAAACAGGGAAGTTTAACCCGAACCCACCCAGCGCGCCCTGACTATCAGCGACACCTCCTCGCCCATGCGGATCTGTTGCCCTCTCATCTTCTCCGCTGATCATGGGAGTGCAAGAGGAAATTGAAAAGGTTGGCGATTTTCTGGTGGAGGACAGAGGAGAGGGGCGGCGATGGCTGAGGAGATGGAAGGCAAGCAGCACGGATGGCGATGCCGCAAGAGGATGCCGCAACGACACCTGCATACCTGGATCAACCAGAGAGTTCCAATTTTGCTACGGGAATAGCGGCCCTCACGGCGTCAGCCCATTCTGGAGCAGAAGATGATCCGCGGCCCATGCGCGCATTGACCAAGGCATCTAACGGCATTGAACGCCTAATACAGCCGATCCAATGGCCGAAATTGCTAGTGCCCTGAGATGGCTGGATTAGTGCTCGGTTATAATGTATCTAAATGTTACGCTAGATCATTGCACATCCTCGTACACTACCAGAGGCATTCATATAGAGTCATCGTTGATCAGTTATCGAGTTGTAATATCGAGTTGTTAGTAAATAAAAGTATGATGATCATCATTATTAGAGCATTGTCCCAGTGAGGAAAAGAATGATGGAGACTGATGAGTCCTCCAAAATGATGGGATGAGGTCCATGAGATTGTTCTAAAAAAATATAAAAAAAGAAAAGAAAATAATGAGAGAAAAAGAGAGAAGGGATAGTGCTACTATCCTCTTACCACACTTGTGCTTCAGAGTAACACCATGTTCTTCATATACAGAGTCTCCTGAGATATCATCTTCATATATTAGTGTGATTTATCATTATAGAATTTGGCTTGTATATTCCGATGATGGGCTTCCTCAAATGCCCGAGGTCTTCATGAGCAAGCAAGTTGGATGCACACCCACTTGGTTTCCATTGAGCTTTCATACACTTATAGATCTTAGTGCATCCATTGCATGGCAATCCGTACTCCTCGCATTGATATTGATTGATAGGTTTCTCCATTGCCTATCAATCCGCCAAGTTGATGCGAGCCTTTCTTCCTTTTTGACTTCTCATATATACCTTTACCACTGCATTCTATTCCACCTATAGTGCTAATGTCCATGTCTCATGCTCATGTATTGAGTGGAGTTGAAAATGCATAAGCGTGTTAAAAATATGATACAATTGCCAGGTTTGACACCGGGGTGCTCTTGATTTATATTTATGCGGTGAAGGCGGAGTCATGCCATGCTTACATAATTCAATGAGTAGGGGTAACATTCTTTGAGCATCGTATATTTTGAAAATTTAATGATTATTGATAACCCACAAGTATAGGGGATCAATTGTAGCCTTTCTCGATAAGTAAGAGTGTCGAACCCAATGAGGAGCTAAAGGTAGAATTAATATGCCCTTCAAGTTCTCTCGACCACCGATACAACTCTACGCACACTTAACGTTCGCTTTACCTAGAACAAGAATAAAACTACTTTGTAGGTGTAAGGATAAGTTTGCAAGAATAAAACTAGAAGTACTTAGCAGGAATAAAAGTAGGAGTAATTTGCAAGATAATAAAAGTTAGTTGTTTAGTAGAGAGCTTGTTGTAGCACAAAGAGAAGGATTTGTCCCTAGGCAATCGATAACTAGACCGGTAATCATTATTGCAATTTTATATGAGGGAGAGGCATGAGCTGACATACTTTCCATACTTGGATCATATGCAGTTATGATTGGAACTCTAGCAAGCATCCGCAACTACCAAAGATCATTAAGGTAAAATCCAACCATAGCATTAAGTAACAAGTCCTCTTTCCTCCCATACGCAACAATCCCCTTACTCGAGTATAAGCTTCTGTCACTCTCGCCACCCTCTATAAGCTAATCATGAACGTATTGCAAAACCCTACAGCAGTAATCCCACACGCTTGCGCGACATGGAGGGCATCATAGGACTGCACCAAAATAAAACATACAACTCAAATCAATCACGATCATCAATCAACCCATAGGACAAAACAAATCTACTCAAACATCATAGGATTGCCACATATCATTGGATAATAATATATAGCTTTAAGCACCATGTTTAAGTAGAGATTCCAGTGGGGAGAAGAGGTCTTACACCGCTGCATAGAGGGGGAGAGAGTTGGTGTTGACGGCGGCGAAGTTGTTGGTGTAGATCGCCGTCGCGATGGTTGCCCCGGCGGCGTTCCGGCGCCACCGGGAGATAGGGGGAGAGAGCCCCCCTCCTTCTTCTTCTTCTTCCTTGACCTCCCCCCTAGATGGGAGGAGAGTTTCCCCTCTAGTCCATGGCCACCATGGCTCCTAGAGGGGAGGAGCCCCTCCGAGATTGGATCTCTCTCTCTCTGTTTCTCTTATGTTTCGCGTTCCTGTTTTTTGGCCCTTCACCGTTTCTTATATCCCCGGAGATCCGTAACTCCGATTGGGCTGAAATTTTGAGGGGATTTTTATCCGGATATTATCTTTCTTGCGGCAGAACAAGGGCCCCAACCGCCTTACAGGGATGCCACAATCCTGCCCAACGTGCCCCTCAAGCTTGTGGGCCCCTCGAGCATCATCTCGCGTTGATTCTTTTTCCCAAAAATCACATATATTCCAAAATAAATCTCCGTAACTTTTTATCGCGTTTGGACTTTGTTTGATATGGATTTTATGCGAAATAAAAAACATGTGACAAACAAGAACTGGCACTGGGCACTGGATCAATATGTTGGTCCCAAAAATAATATAAAATGTTGCCAAATGTATATGAAAGTTGTAGAATATTGTCATGGAACAATAAAAAATTATAGATATGACAGAGACGTATCAGCATCCCCAAGCTTAATTCCTGCTCGTCCTCAAGTAGGTAAATGATAAAAAGATAATTTTTGATGTGGAATGCTACCTAGCATAATTTTGATCAAATAATCTAATCATTGCATGAATATTAAGCCACGAGTGATTCAAAGCTATAGTCTATAATTTGATATAAAGACATCAATACTTAGGCATATCAACAAACAATCATGCCTTTCAGAATAAAAATGCTAAAGAACGCTATCCCTACAAAATCATATAGCCTTGTCATGCTCCATCTTCTTAACACAAAATATAAATCATGTACAACCCCGATGTCAGCCGAGCAATTGGTTCATACTTTTTAACGCGCTTCAGCTTTTTCAACCCCCACGCAATACATAAGCGTGAGCCATGGACATAGCACTATAGGTGGAATAGAATGCGGTGGTAGGGATCAATAAGGAGAAGTCAAAAAGGGAGAAAGTCTCGCGTCAACTAGGCGGATCAATGGGCTATGCAGATGCCCATCAATCGATATCAATGTGAGGAGTAGGGATTGCCATGCAACAGATGCCTTAAGAGCTATAAGTGTATGAAAGCTAAAACTGAAAACTAAGTGGGTGTGCATCCAACTTGCTTGCTCATGAAGACCTCGGGCATTTGAGGCCCATCATCAGAATATACAAGCCAAGTTCTATAATGAAAAATTCCCACTAGTATATGAAAGTGACAACATAGGCGACTCTCTATATGAAAAACATGGTGCTACTCTGAAGCACAAGTGTGGTAAAGGATAGTAGCATTGCCCCTTCTCTCTTTTTCTTTATTTTTTTACTTTTTTTGTTGGGCTCTTTTTGGCCTCTTTTTTTATTTCCTCACTGGGACAATGCTCTAATAATGATGATCATCACACTTTTATTTACTTACAACTCAATATTACAACTCGATACTAGAACAATATGACTCTATATGAATGCCTCTGACAGTGTTCCAGGATGTGCAATGATCTAGCGTAGCAAAGATATCAAAAAACGGACAAGCCATGAAAATATCATGCTAGCTATCTTACGATCATGCAAAGCAATATGACAATGAATGCTCAAGTCAAGTATATGATGATGATGGAAGTTGCATGGCAATATATCTCGGAATGGCTATGGAAATGCCATAATAGGTAGGTATGGTGACTGTTTTGAGGAAGATATAAGGCGGCTTATATGTGATAGAGCGTATCATATCACGGGGTTTGGATGCACTGGCGAAGTTTGCACCGAATCTCGAGGTGAGAAAGGGCAATGCACGGTACCGAAGAGGCTAGCAATATGCGGAAAGGTGAGAGTGCGTATAATCCATGGACTCATATTAGTCATAAAGAACTCACATACTTATTGTGAAAGTCTATTAGTCCTCGAAGCAAAGTACTACTACGCATGCCCCTAGGGGGGAGGTTGGTAGGAGTTAACCATCGCACGCCCCCGACCTCCATGCAAAGGAAGATACTCAATAATAAATCATGCTCCAACTTCTTAGCATAACTAAAGACTATACGTGCATGCTTCAGGAATCAAAAACCTTAACACCAATATTCTTACTAAACCACAATTATTAACTAGTAGCTCCCACATATTACCATCTAAATATCGCAAAACTATTGCAAGGAATCAAACTTATCATATTCAGTGATCTACAAGTTTTATGTAGGATTTTATGACTAACCATGTGAATGACCAATTCCTGTTAGCTCTCTAAATAGATATAAGTGAAGCATGGGAGTTTAATTATTTCTACAAAATACCACACTCTAATAAATATAAGTGAAGCAAAAGAGCAGTCTATAAATAACGGTTTTCCAAATGTAGAAAAACAGGCATCCAAACTTCAAATAATATAAGTGAAGCACATGAAGCATTCTATAAAGCCATACTCAAAAGATATAAGTGAAGTGCATAGAGCATTCTATAAATCAACTAAGGACTATCTCATACTAGCATGGTGCATAAAAGAAAAAGGAAAAATAAACACAAAAGACGCTCCAAGAATTTACGCATATCATGTGAACAAAACAAAAACTGAGACATACCAGTAATTGTTGAAGAAGAAAGATGCGATGCCTTCCGGGGCATCCCCAAGCTTAGACGCTTGAGTCTCCTTGAATATTTACTTGGGGTGCCTTGGTCATCCCCAAGCTTGAACTCTTGCCTCTCCTTATTCTCCTCATATCGATTCCTCCTCGATCTTCGAACACTTCATCCACACAAAACTTAACCGAACTTTTTATTAGAGGGGTTAGTACATATATCATCAAATCCCATCATGTCCTGCTGTAACATTATTGTATAATTATAATCAAACATTACCCACTGTATTCTATCACAATTCTATGGCTCCCAAGTCAATGATGCTCAACAAGATTTCAAACATACGCAAATAAAGAAACTATAACAGCAATCTGTGAAAACAAGACAGTCTGTAAAGATGCAGATGAAACATGTACTTCTGTAACTCCAAAAATTATGAAAAATTAGGAAGTAATAAAAAAATTTCATAGCATTACTATGTAAAAATTTCAGAATTTTTGCACGCTTCAGTAAAATATTTAAATTCAAACACTACAGAAAAAGTTTCTGTTTTTTCACAGCACACACCACACAAGCAATTTAAACATCCTAAAGGTAAATCTTGGCACATTATTTTTATAATACAATTGATTTGTACAAGGGGATAATTATTTTTGCAAGAAACTTCCATGAAAAATTCTACATTGTTTCCATCAGCATGAACACAAGTGTTCAAGGTCGACCCTCACTTCTTCAATGCATAACCTTCCAATCGCTTCTCTTTTTGAAAAAGTTTTAGGTTGCCCTCTATATTTTTTTAGTTTTATTTTTTTTAAATCTCACAACAGAATAAAATTACTCTCTAAAAATTCCTGGTTGTCTCCCAGGCAGCGCTTTCTTTAAAGCCATTAAGCTAGGCATAACATGCTCAAGTAATTGATCCACCCGGATCCCAAGGTATATCAAAGCCAATTTTAATTAACAATGATTTATAATTTAGTAGTGAGCACAAAGAAACATATATCATGCAATGACGAAGTCTAAATCTCCTCCTATGCATCGGCATGTCATAAAATAACAATTCATGCACATCAAGTAAAGGCCAATGCATAGTATAAACAGTTTCTTGCAATTTTATCGTACTAGAAACATAGAGAGGTGGAGATGTAGTTGCTCTCTCATAATAATTGCAATTAGGAGAAGCAATCACATGCATACTATATCCATCAAAATCATCATGTGCAACGGTAAAACGCAACCCATCAATATAATCCTTAATAAGCACAAACTTCTCCGATATAGTGTAGTTGGGAGAATTCAAAAAGATAATAGGACTATCATGTGTGGGTGCAGCAGCAACAATTTCATGTTTAACATAAGGAACTATAGCGAGTTCATATCCATATGTATAATTCATACTGGCATCATGGCCACAAGCATAGCAAGCATCAATTTCATCAAAAAGGGATATTTCAAATGAATCCAAGGGATCATAGCAATTATCATAGCATTCATCCTTCGGTAAGCACAAAGGGAAATTAAACAATGTATGAGTTGAAGAGTTACTCTCATTAGAAGGTGGGCACGGGTAGCTAATCCGCTCTTCCTCCCTTTGTTCTTCGCTCTCCTCATCATCTTTTTCATCTAATGAGCTCATAGTTTCAGCAATTTTTTCTTCCATAGATTCCTACAAAATATTAGTCTCTTCTCGAACAGCGGAGACTTTCTCAATAAATTCATCAATATTGGCATTGTATTTATAATTATCATAGCAATATTTAAGTATAGCATAATTTTCAGATCTGTAAACAACATCATCATAATTTTCATACTTTTCAAACAAAGATTCAATTTCATAAGCACCCTTAAAAGCAACAAATTCTTCTATTTGTTCCACATCATAGTAATCATATACACCATTAGCATAAGAAGCCAAGGTTTCATTATCATTAAATTCACATCGAAAGGGAAGGTGTTTAGCCTTCATCTTCGAGCAACAAGTATAATCATACCTTAAGCATAAATTCCAAGCATACCATTGCAAATAATCAATTTGATCCCATAAGAGTTTCCCTTTTTGAGACAAGCGATAATCCCTAAAGTATTCCCGTTGATCCAAAGTATCTCCCATTATCAAGTTGAATGGAGATTTGTCAGGATTATCAAAGTAGTATTTAATATTTTTCACATAACTAGCATCGAGGATTTTAGGAGGTTCCCCATCTCCATGAGTAGCAAGTACAACTAATTTTTTTGGTGTTTCGTGTTCCATATCCATTGCTAAAGATATAAAACAACAATACAAAATAAAAACTACTTAGTGATAAAGCAAACAAGCACACACGAGAATATCAACCCCACGCTATTGCTCCCCGGCAACGGCGCCAGAAAAAGGTCTTGATAACCCACAAGTACAGGGGATCAATTGTAGCCTTTCTCGATAAGTAAGAGTGTCGAACCCAACGAGGAGCTAAAGGTAGAATTAATATTCCCATCAAGTTCTATCAACCACCGATACAACTCTACGCACACTTAACATTCGCTTTACCTAGAACAAGAATAAAACTACTTTGTAGGTGTAAGGATAAGTTTGCAAGAATACAACTAGAAGTACTTAGCGGGAATAAAACTAGGAGTAATTTGCAAGATAATAAATGTTAGTTGTTTAGTAGAGAGCTTTTTGTAGCACAAAGAGAAGGATTTGTCCCTAGGCAATCGATAACTAGACCAGTAATCATTATTGCAATTTTATATGAGGGAGAGGCATGAGCTAACATACTTTCTGTACTTGGATCATATGCAGTTATGATTGGAACTCTAGCAAGCATCTGCAACTACCAAAGATCATTAAGGTAAAACCCAACCATAGCATTAAGTACCAAGTCCTCTTTACTCCCATACGCAACAATCCCCTTACTCGGGTATAAGCTTCTGTCACTCTCGCCACCCACTATAAGCGAATCATGAATGTATTGCAACACCCTACAACAGTAATCCCACACGCTTGCGCGACACAGAGGGCACCATAGGACAGCACCAAAATAAAACATACAACTCAAATCAATCACGATCATCAATCAACCCATAGGACAAAACGAATCTACTAAAACATCATAGGATTGCCACATATCATTGGATAATAATATATAGCGTTAAGCACCATGTTTAAGTAGAGATTACAGCGGGGATAAGAGGTGTTACACCACTGCATAGAGGGGGAGAGAGTTGGTGTTGATGCCTATGAAGTTGTTGGTGTAGATCGTCGTCACGATGGTTGCCCCGGCGGCGTTCCGACACCACCGGGAGAGAGGGGGAGAGAGCCCCCTCCTTCTTATTCTTCTTCCTTGGCGCCCCCCTAGATGGGAGGAGAGTTTCCCCTCTGGTCCATGGCCTCCATGGCTCCCGGAGGGCAGGAGCCCCTCCGAGATTGGATCTCTCTATGTGTTTCTCTTCTGTTTCGCGTTCCTGTTTTCTAGCCCTTCACCATTTCTTATATTCCCGGAGATCCGTAACTCCGATTGGGCTGAAATTTTGAGGGGATTTTTATCCGGATATTATCTTTCTTGAAGCGGAAGAAGGGCCCCAACCGCCTTACAGGGGCGCCACAAGCCTGCCCGGCGCGCCCCTCGAGCTTGTGGGCCCCTCGAGCATCGTCTCGCTTTGATTCTTTTTCACAAAAATCACATATATTGCAAAATAAATCTCCATTATAGATATGACGGAGACGTATCAATTATGATCTTGTATTCATGGATATTATTATGTTGATATCAGTTACCTACTCGAGGACGAGCAGAAATTAAGCTTGGGGATGCTGATACGTCTCCAATGTATCTATAATTTTTGATTGTTTCATGCTATTATATTATCAATCTTGGATACTTTATATGCTTCATATGCAATTTTATATCATTTTTGGGAACTAACCTATTAACCAAGTGCCCAGTGCCAGTTGCTGTTTTATTGCCTGTTTTTGGTTTTTTAGGAAACGGAAATAATTTGCTACCCATGGTGGTAGCTACACATGGCCCCAATTTTTATCTCTAATTATTTTGGTAAATTATTTTGGACCATGGAAAATAATTCTATAACGAAAATATCGTTACTTTGGACCAGCCAGGCAAGCAAAAAGGCACTTGGGCCAAAAAGGCAAGCAAAAAGACTGAGAGAAGAGAGAAAAGGCCCATTCTACACAACGAAAAGGCACTTGTGTCAAAAAGGTAATAAAAAGACAAAGAGAAGTGAGAAAAAGTCATTTCCATACAACAAAAATGCACTTGTGCCAATGCCATAAAAAACATGACACCTCATATATAAAAAAAAGGCACTTATGCCCAATGGTGTGTAGCTGCCACCATGCGTGCGTAGTGATAACCCACAAGTATAGGGGATCGCAACAGTTTTCGCGGGTAGTATTTCACCCAGATTTATTGATTCGACACAAGGGGAGCCAAAGAATATTTCAGAGTATTAGCAGTTGAGTTGTCAATTCAACCACACCTGGAGAAATAAATATCTGCAGCAAAGTGTTTAGTAGCACAGTAGTATGATAGTTTCAAGAGCAATAGTAACAGTAGTAACAGTAACAGAAGCAGTTTTGTAGTGATTGTAATAGCAGCAGCAACAAAAGTAACTTAGCAAAGATCAATATGCGAAAAGCATAGGCATTGGATCAGTGATGGATAATTATGTTGGATGACATTCATCATGTAACAGTCACAACCTAGGGCGATACACAATAGCTCCAATTCATCAATGTAATGTAGGCATGTATTCTGTATATAGTCATACGTGCTTATAGTAAGAACTTGCATGACATCTTTTGTCCTACCCTCCCGTGGCAGTGGGGTCCTTAAGGAAACTAAGGGATATTAAGGCCACCTTTTAATAGAGAACCGGAACAAAGCATTAGCACATAGTGAATACATGAACTCCTCAAACTACGGCAATCACCGGAAAGAATCCCAATTATTGTCACCTTGGGGTATGCGGATCATGACACGTAACAGGTGCATATAACTTGCAAGATAGGATCAAGAACTCAAATATATTCATGAAAACATAAAGGTTTAGATCTGAAATCATGGCACTCTGGCCCTAGTGATAAGCATTAAGCATAGCAAAGTCATACTAACATCAATCTCAGAACATAGTGGATACTAGGAATCAAAGCCCTAACAAATTGACTTGATTACATGGTAAATCTCATCCAACCCATCCCCGTCCAGCAAGCCTACGAAGAAATTACTCACGCACGGTGGTGAGCATCATGAAATTGGTGATGGAGGATGGTTGATGATGATGACGGTGTCGAATCCCCCTCTCGGGAGCCCCGAACGGACTCCAGCTCAGCCCTCCCGATGAAGAACAGGAGGTGGCGGCGGCGGCTCCATCTCGTACAATGCGATGATTCTTTATTTTTGATTTTTTTCTCCATGAATAGGTATTTATAGCGTTGGAGTTAGGTCAAACGGAGTTGCCAGGGGCCCACAAGCCTGCTAGGCGCGCCCTGGGGGGTGGCCGCGCCCCCCAGGCTTGTGGCGCCTGTGCCCCCCCCCCCTCTGGTGGATATTTGCGCCAGTATTTTTTATATATTCTGAAATAATTCTCCATAAATTTTTAGGTCCATTCGAGAAATTTTATTTCTGCACAAAAACAACACCATGGCAATTCTGCTGAAAACAGCGTCAGTCCGGGTTAGTTTCATTCAAATCATGCAAATTATAGTCCAAACTAGAGCAAAAATGTTTGGAAAAGTAGATACGTTTGGGACGTATCAACTCCCCCAAGCTTAACTCATTGCTTGTCCTCAAGCAATTCAGTTGACAAACTGAAAGTGATAAAGAAAAACTTTTACAAACTCTTTTGTTCTTGTCGTCTGTATATATACTTAACTAGGATTCAAGTTTTCAGCAAAGATTATGAACTAACCATATTGATGATAACACTTAGGTCATCACATTTACTCATGGCAATAACATAACCAACTAGCGAGCAATAATAAGATATCTCGGATGCCAACATTTTGCAAAACAATCATCATATAATATGATAACATGGTATCTCGCTAGCCCTTTCTGAGACCGCAAAACATAAATGCAGAGCACCTTTGAGATTCAAGCAATGACTAAACATTGTAATTCAGGGTAGAGAATATCCATTCATGGTCACACCCAACATTAACTATACTCAATGCATAAAAATGACAATAGTGCTCTCCAACTGGTGCTTAAATGAGAGGGTGATGACTCAACAATAAAAATAAAATAACATAAAAGTAAATGGATAGGCCCTTCATGGAGGAAAGCATGGATATGCAGCGGTGCCAGAGCTCAAAGCTTAAATTAGAGATGAAAATAATTTTGGGAGGTATGCTTTTCCTGTCAACGTCACGACCGAGAGTTTTCAATATCTTCCATGCTAAACAAATTATAGGCGGTTCCCAAGCGGAAAGGTAAAGTTTACTCCCCCTCCACCATACCAACACAAGCCATGGCTAGCCGAATTCACGGGTGCCCTCCATACCAACAACTTTTCAGGGGAGTTTGTTTGTATTATATAATGATTTGAGCAATAGGACTGGGCATCCCAATTACCATCCTCTCTCATGCAATGACAAGTGAATAAACACTCATCTGAGAGTAACCCACTTAGCATGGAAGATACTGACCGCCCCCTGTCGCTCCATGAGCGGTACGGGCACACAAAACAGATGTTCGTTTGAATATTTAGAGGTGGCACTTGCAAATTTACTTGGAACGGCAGAGTAATACCGCATATAGGTAGATATAGTAGACTCATCTATAACAACTTTGGGTTAAGGATTTGGATGCACAAGCAGTATTCCCGCTTAGTACAGGCGAAGGCTAGCAAATAGATTGAGAAGCGACCAGCTAGAGAGCGAAAACGGTCATAGACATGCATTGCGAATAATTAACATTGAACACGAGCATGAGTAGGATATCAACACCCTGAACATAAATATCATGGAGGCTATGTTGGTTTTGATTCAACTACATGTATGAACATGTGCCAAGTCAAGCCACTCAAATTACTCAGAGGAGGATACCATGCTAACATACTACATCACAACCATTTTAATGCATGTTGACACTCAAGATAAATCATTATCCACTCCTAGCTATTTAAGCATGGCATGAGCAACTATGATCTCTAATTGTCATCACAAATATGTTTACTCATAATAATGCTGAATCATGAATACTGGGCTAAACATATTTACAAAGACAAAAACAAGAAGAGTTCATACCAGCTTTTCTTCACCGCAATCACTTCATCAAATATCGTCATTATTGCCTTTCACTTGCACGACCGAATGATGTGATAATAATAATAGTGCAAGTGTGCCGTGGACTAAGCTGGAATCTGCAAACATTTATTCAAAGGAGAAGACAAAGTAATAGTGGCTCATTGTTAGATCAACAATAAAGCATATGAGAGCCACTCAACATTTTCATCGTGGTCTTTCTCCTTGTGACAATTCAATGAAATGAAAAGAAATTCAAAGAAACACACTGAAATATTTTTGGAGTTTTTGGTTCTTCTGAAGAAAGCAAATTAACGAAGGAAAAACGAAAAATGAGAAAAACTTTTTACACGGGAAAGCTCCCAACAAGCAAAAGAAGAAACGAGAAATCTTTTTGGGTTTTCTTTTACTACTACGAATTAACTAGACAATAAAGAAACTACAACTAATTTTTTTGGATTTTCAAAAGTTTTTCAAACACACAAGAAGAAAGCGAAAATAAAACTAACATGGATATACAATGAAAAAGGATGAACACCGATAACTGGAATGAATGTGTGAACATGAATGTAATGTCGGTGAGAAATACGTACTCCCCCAAGCTTAGGCTTTTGGCCTAAGTTGGTCTATGGCCACGGGTCGAAATCAGCACCTCCCGGATAGTGCAGAGGTTGCTGGGGATCCCACTGGTAAATGGCCTCCCGAGGCTCCCACTGATAGATGGGCTCCTGGTACGGCTCTGGCACAGGTGCTGGATCAGGTACTTGGGGCTGGTCCAAGCCCCAATAAGCATAAATGTCTTGAGGCATGATGGTGTATCTGCCCCTGTGAATGTCAAACAAAGTAGGTGCAGTAAGAATAATAACCTCACGAGTGCCCTGACTGAACACCAAGTTATATCTAAAACGAACGGGGCCCTCATCAATGAAGTCATGCCCAACCATACTGTCGTAATCAAGATGCATAACGGGTAAAAGCATCTCTTCCCTCTCATCGTGCCTAATAGGAATCTCGAAATGTTTAGCGAGATGGGAAGCATAAATACCACCATAAATAGCGCCCCTTGAACGGCTAGTGTGCAACCGCCGGGCAACCATAGCACCCAAACTAAAAGTCCTATCAGCATAAAGTGTGTGGCGCAAAATAGCAAGGTCAGGCAAACTGAGTGTGCCAGTCTCCCACCGACCAGTCAAACACCTCCCAGCAAATAATGAATAATAGCGCAAAGCAGGGAAATGTAGACTAGTAACCCTAGCCTCAGAAACTCCCCTCGACTCCCCCACGGTAACCTCAGAGATGAACTCTGAGACATCTCGGGGATGTGACTCTAATGGGCTGCCCTCGTTGGGAAGTTTGCATACATCGCAAAAATCCTCAAGTGTCATCTCTTGGGGAACATCATATAAATTAAATGTCACTATGGGTGTATCTCTCCTAGCATGAAAATGAAAGCTTTGCACGAAAGTATTAGTGAGGAGAAGATACTGGTCACACTTATCTTCGAGGAACGGGATAATGCCAGCATGGTTCGCCAAATGATAGAAATCATCGTGAATCCCCGCACCCCTCAAGAACTTGTCGCACGGCCATTCGCACGGCCGCATCTCGGCCGCATGAGGAAGTCTATACTTGGGCTTAGGAGCCTCCTTGGGGTTCCGGCTCGAAGAACCCCTCAACCTCCACTTGAGCATTTTCTTTTTCTGAAATTTTCTGAAATTTTTAGTGACTCAAAAATAAAAGTGAACGAAACTCAACAAAATTGATACCAACTACTCCCACATGTATCTAGAAGCTATATCATGCATCAAAACTACTTTGGACCATACAAATTCAACATGCAAGCTCATAAACATGGTCACCACAGCAACAAAAATTTGCAAAGTATAAAGCACTAGAGCAAAAACTAATTGGAGCATTGGAGGAGTCACATACCAAGGAGTAATTCCTCAAAACAGTTTTGGAAATGGAGTTCCGAGCAAGGAGATCGAAATTCACAGCAAAATGAGCAAGAACACGGGCTTGGGAGCAAGTTTGATTTTTTCTGGAGGAAGAAGAAGGAGATGGGTGGCTGGCATAAGTGAGTGGGTCCCTGTGGGACCCACAAGCCTGCTGGGCGCGCCCAGGGGGTGGCGGCGCCCTGTGGGCTTGTGGCTCACAGGTGCACCCCCCTGGGGTGTGTTCAGTGCCAAAAATTCTTAAATATTCTGGAAAAAATCATACTAAATTTTCATGGCATTCTGAGAACTTTTATTTTTGGGCCATTTTTTATTGCACGGAAAATTCAGAAAACAGGATAATCATGGCATTTTATTTTATTCTACTAAAAATAACAGAGAGCAAAAGGTGGGTACAGAAGGTTGTGCTTACTAAATTCATCGACCACATGCCCCTCAAAAAGAATCCATTAATAAGGTTGATCAAGTCTTATTAACAAACTATTTCCGAATGACATGAAACCGAAGAATTTTCGTATAACACTAGGTTACCTCAATGGGGATATGCATCTGCCCAACAATAAGAATTTCATATTTCTTTTTGACAGCAGGAAGAGGAAATTTGAATCCCCCAATAGTGATTGTCGAAACTTTTTCAATACAATTGATACCATTCACCGAACTTTGTTTCTTCGGGAAATAAACCGTATGCTCATTACCATTGACATGAAAAGTAACCTTGCTTTTGTTGCAATCAATAACAGCCCCTACAGTATTCAAAAAGGGTCTCGCAAGGATAATCGACATGTTGTCGTCCTCAGGCATATCAAGTATAACAAAGTCTGTCAAGATAGTAACATTTGCAACTACAATGGGAACATCCTCGCAAATTCCAATAGGTATAGCAGTGGATTTATCAGCCATTTGCAAATATATTTCAGTAGGTGTGAGCTTATTCAAATCAAGTCTTCTATATAAAGAGAAAGGCAAAACACTAACACCGGCACCCAAATCACATAGAGCAGATTTAACATAATTTCTTTTAATGGAGCATGGTATTGTAGGTATTCCCGGATCTCCTAGTTTCTTAGGTATTCCACCCTTAAAAGAATAATTAGCAAGCATGGTGGAAATTTCAGCTTCAGGTATTTTTCTTTTATTAGTGACAATATCTTTCATATATTTAGCATAAGGAGACATTTTCAACATATCAATCAAGCGAGTGCGCAAAAAGACAGCTCTAAGCATTTCAACAAAGCACTCAAAATCTTCATCATCCTTATTTGTAGATGGTTTAGTAGGGAAAGGCATAGGTTTTTGAACCCATGGTTCTCTTTCCTTTCCATGTTTTCTAGCAACAAAGTCTCTTTTATCATATCTTTTGTTCTTAGGATGTGGGTTATCAAGATCAACAGCAGGTTCTATTTCTACATCATTATCTGGTTGAGCATCAACATGAACATCATCATTATCATTGTCATTATCATTATCATTATCACTAGGTGTATGTTCATTACCAGATTGTGTCTCAGCATGGGAAATAGAAGCATCATTATGATTCTCATGAGGTTTTTCTATCTCAGGTTCACTAGGAGCAGGCAAAGTTTTATCATTTTTCTTTTTCTTTTTCTTCTTAGATGGACTAGGTGCATCAATATTATTTCTTTGAGAATCTTGTTCAATTTTTCTTTTAGGATGACCTTCAGGATATAGAGGATCCTGAGTCATGCTACCTCCTCTAGTAACAACTCTAACATCATGATCATTCTTTTTATTATTCATCTCATCAAGCAAATCAATTTGTGACTTAGCAGTTTGTTCTAGCTGAGTCTGGACCATAGAAGCATGTTTACTCAAGCATTTAACATCATTAGCAGTTCTAAACATCAAATCACTCAAGCGTTCAATCATGATGGCATTCCATTTTAGTTGATTGCTAACATACATATTAAAGTGTTCCTGTTTAATAATGTAATTATCAAGCTCATACAGGCATTGACTAGCAGACTTATTATACGGAGTATCACCTTCATCAAATCTAGTGAGAGAATTTACCTCCACTACCTGTGTCGGGATGGCGAGCCCATGTATTTCTTCAATAGGTGGTAAATTCTTAACATCTTCAGCTTTAATACCTTTTTCCTTCATAGATTTCTTAGCTTCTTGCATATCTTCTGGACTGAGGAATAGAATACCTCTCTTCTTCGGAGTTGGCTTAGGTGGTGGTTCAGGAAGTGTCCAATCATCGGCATTTCTCAATATATTATTCAATAGTACTTCAGCCTGTTCAACAGTTCGTTCCCTGAAAATAGAACCAGCACAACTATCTAGGTAGTCCCTAGAAGCATCGGCTAGTCCATTATAAAAGATATCAAGTATTTCATTTTTCTTAAGAGGGTGATCAGGCAAAGCATTAAGTAACTGGAGAAGCCTCCCCCAAGCTTGAGGAAGATTCTCTTCTTCAATTTGCACAAAGTTAAATATTTCCTATAAAGCAGCTTGTTTCTTATGAGCAGAAAAATATTTTTCAGAGAAGTAATATATCATATCCTGGGTTCTACGCACACAACCAGGAGCAAGAGTATTAAACCATTTCTTAGCATCACCCTTTAATAAGAAAGGAAACAACTTAAGAATATAGTAATAGCGAATTTTTTTCCTCATGAGCAAATAGGGTGGCAATATCATTCAACTTATTAAGGTGTGCCACAATAGTTTCAGTTTCATAACCATCAAAAGGATCAGATTCAACCACAGAAATTAACTCAGGATCGAAAGAGAATTCATAATCCTTATCAGTAACAAATATGGGGGAAGTAGCAAACTTAGGATCATATTTCATTCTCCCCCGCATAGATTTTTCTTTCAACTCAGCAAGCAATTTTATAACCTCATCTCTATCATTACAAGCAAGAATAGCTCTAGCTGTCTGCTACTTGTGAGCTGCGTTGGTAATTCCCTGAAGAGAAAGGGAGATGCAGTACAGTAGAGATAAGTATTTCCCTCAGTTATGAAACCAAGGTTATCAATCCATTAGGAGAATCACGCAACACCTCATTAGCAGCACCTGCACACAAAACAACAAATCCTTGCACCCAACGCAATCAAGGGGTTGTCAATCCCTCGGCGGTAAGTTGCAAGATTAAATTGTATGTGATAGATAGATAGATTGAAACAAAAATACAAAAATAAAATAAATAAAGAAAAATTGCAACAAGTATTTTTCGGGTTTTAGTATATGATTTAGATAGACCCGCGGGCCATAGTTTTCACTAGAGGCTTCTCTCATAAAAATATCATACGGTGGGTAAACAAATTACTGTTGGGAAACTGATAGAAAAGCAAATAATCATGATGATATCCAAGGCAATGATCATGTATATAGGCATCACGTCCAATACAAGTAGACTGACTCCTGCCTGCATCTACTACTATTACTCCACACATCGACCGCTATCCAGCATGCATCTAGTGTATTAAGTCCATAAAGAACGGAGTAACGCCTTAAGAACGATGACATGATGTAGACAAGATAAACTCACGTCTGAATAAACCCCATCTTTTTACCCTTAATAGCAATGATACATACGTGTCATGTCCCTTTATGTCACTGGGATTGAGCACCGCAAGATCGAACCCATTATAAAGCACCTCTTCCCATGGCAAGATAAATCAATCTAGTTGGCCAAACCAAATCAATAGATCGCAGAAGAAATACGAAGCTATAATAATCATGCATAAAAGAGATCAGAGAAGACGCAAATAATATTCATGGATAATCTGATCATAAACTCACAATTCATCGGATCCCAACAAACACACCACAAAAAGTGATTACATCGGATAGAACTCCAAGAACATCGAGGAGAACATTGTATTGAAGATCAAAAAGAGAGAAGAAGCCATCTAGCTACTAACTATGGACCCGAAGGTCTGTGGCAAACTACTCACGCATCATCAGAAGGGCAGCAAGGTTGATGTAGAGCCCCTCCATGATCGATTCCCCCTCCGGCGGAGTACCAGAAAAGGCCTCCAGATGGGATCTCTCGAGAACAGAAAGTTGCGGTGGCGGAAAAAGTATTTCGTGGACTCCCCTGAGGGTTTCTGATTTTTTTGGGAATTTATAGTGCTGGAATTGGGTCAAATGGAGCTCTGTGGGCCCCCACGAGGCACCAGGGCGCGCCTGCCCCCCCCCCCCCCAGGCGCGCCCTGGTGGCTCGTGGCCACCTCCAGGGTCTTCTGGCGTCCTCCCGAAGCTTCTAGTGTTTATCTTGTCCAGAAAAAAATCTCCAAAAAGTTTCGTGGCATTTGGACTTCATTTGGTATTGATATTCCGTAAAACAAAAACATGGCAGAAAACAGCAACTAGCACTGGGCACTAAGTTAATAGGTTAGTCTCCAAAAAATGATATATAATTGTTGTAAATGTATATAAAAACATCCAAGATTGATAATATAACAGCATGGAACAATAAAAATTATAGATACGTTGGAGACGTATCACTGTCTCCCTATCAAAAACATATCCATCAGATATTTCAGGCATTTCAACTCTAGTAGGAGAGCTAGGCATAATAGGTGAATCATAATTTTCAAGAGTTTCAACATTTTCAGTTTCTTTAGCTTTAGCAATTTGTTCATCAAGTAATTCACCAAGTGGCACAGTGTTATCAAGCATAGTACTAGCATCATCATAAGTATCATTCATATCAGAAGTAGTATCATCAATAACTTGCGATATATCAGAATGAATAACAGGTGGTGGTGTCGCAAGTCTACTCAAAACAGAAGGTGAATCAAGTGCAGAGTGTGATGGCAGTTCCTTACCTCCTCTAGTCATAGAGGGGACGATCTTGGTCTTAGCGTCTTTCAGATTCTTCATAGTGATCAACAGATATAAATCCCAAGTGACTCAACAAATAGAGCTATGCTCCTCTGTAACGGCGCCAAAAAAAGGTCTTGATAACCCACAAGTATAGGGGATCGCAACAGTTTTCGTGGGTAGTATTTCACCCAGATTTATTGATTTGACACAAGGGGAGCCAAAGAATATTTGCGAGTATTAGCAGTTGAGTTGTCAATTCAACCACACCTGGAGAACTAAATATCTGTAGCAAAGTGTTTAGTAGCACAGTAGTATGATAGTTTCAAGAGCAATAGTAACAGTAACAGAAGCAGTTTTATAGTGTTTATAACAGCACCAGCAATGAAAGTAACTTAGCAAAGATCAATATGCGAAAAGCGTAGGCATTGGATCAGTGATGGATAATTATGTTGGATGACATTCATCATGTAACAGTCACAACCTAGGGCGATACACAATAGCTCCAATTCATCAATGTAATGTAGGCATGTATTCCGTATTTAGTCATACGTGCTTATAGTAAGAACTTGCATGACATCTTTTGTCCTACCCTCCCGTGGCCGCGGGGTCCTCAAGGAAACTAAGGGATATTAAGGCCTCCTTTTAATAGAGAACCGGAACAAAGCATTAGCACATAGTGAAAATATGAACTCCTCAAACTACGGCAATCACCGGAAAGAATCCCAATTATTGTCACCTTGGGGTATGCGGATCATGACACGTAACAGGTGCATATAACTTGCAAGATAGGATCAAGAACTCAAATATATTCATGAAAACATAAAGGTTTAGATCTGAAATCATGGCACTCTGGCCCTAGTGATAAGCATTAAGCATAGCAAAGTCATACTAACATCAATCTCAGAACATAGTGGATACTAGGAATCAAAGCCCTAACAAATTGACTTGATTACATGGTAAATCTCATCCAACCCATCCCCGTCCAGCAAGCCTACGAAGAAATTACTCACGCACGGTGGTGAGCATCATGAAATTGGTGATGGAGGATGGTTGATGATGATGACGGTGTCGAATCCCCCTCTCGGGAGCCCCGAACGGACTCCAGCTCAGCCCTCCCGATGAAGAACAGGAGGTGGCGGCGGCGGCTCCATCTCGTACAATGCGATGATTCTTTATTTTTGATTTTTTTCTCCATGAATAGGTATTTATAGCGTTGGAGTTAGGTCAAACGGAGTTGCCAGGGGCCCACAAGCCTGCTAGGCGCGCCCTGGGGGGTGGCCGCGCCCCCCAGGCTTGTGGCGCCTGTGCCCCCCCCCCTCTGGTGGATATTTGCGCCAGTATTTTTTATATATTCTGAAATAATTCTCCATAAATTTTTAGGTCCATTCGAGAAATTTTATTTCTGCACAAAAACAACACCATGGCAATTCTGCTGAAAACAGCGTCAGTCCGGGTTAGTTTCATTCAAATCATGCAAATTATAGTCACCTTGGGGTATGCGGATTGTTGAACATACGTTATCCATGCACATGTATAGTACTAGGGTCTGTGTATTTTGTACTGCCATGCCTCCTCTATCCCCCGTATATTTGTACTTCTTGGGAGATAAGTAGGGGCCGGCCCCCCTGTACCTATATATGTGCTAATGCACACGATCAATCAATTGTCGATGCATGCAATCCCTACATTCCCATCTAACATGGTATCAGATAGGTTCCGATCCTAGCCCTAGCTTCCGCCCTCGCGCCGCCGCCGCAGGTTCTTGCCGCCGCCGCGCCACCGCACCTCTGCCGCCGCCGCCGATCCAAACCCTAGTTTCCGCTCCCTGCCGCCGCAACACCTCCTGCCGCCGCCGCATCTCTCCTTCCTCCGTAGCCGCCGCACCTCTTGCCGCTGCTGCGCTTCTTCTCCATCCCCACGCAGCCGCCGCATCACCGCGCTGCCGCTACCCTACTCCCTACAATCGTAGAAGCCCGCCTCCTTCTTTCAGTTGCAGCCAGGTTCACGTACGCGCAGATAGGCAATGTTAATTGATCCAACTACGTGCATGTGTGCTTGCTAGCTTGTACGTGCATGTGTGCTTGTTAGCCGCCCCTGCCTTTTCTTGCCCTAGCCGCCACCGCCGCACCACCTAACTGCCGCTGCTATGGCCTTCAATAGCTCCTCCGTCTCCGGCGCCTCCAACCCGTTCGCCGATCCCGCACCACCGGCGCTGTTCTACCAGGCGCCGTCCTACCTGCAGCAGCAACCGCAGTGTCCGGCCCAGCCCACGCCCTCGTGGTCGGCCGGGCAAAACCCTTGGACGAATGTGCCATTGCCCTACTTCGCTGGTCCGCAGCTGCAGGGCGCCTACCCCATGCTGCCCTCTTCTCTGATGCAGCCGGCCGGCACCCACTACACCAACACAATGGCGCCTCCGATGCCTCCAGCGCCGTGGGATCAGGCTCTCCTAGCGGCTCTTCCTTTGGCTCCCTCACCGACTAACTACCCCAGTGGCGGCGACTGGTATATGGACACGGGTGCCACCGCTCATATGCCATCGCACCCCGATAACCTAACCTCTTTCTATCCCGTTAACACATCAACTCGCATCACCGTCGGTGGCGGTTCTTCTCTACCAATTACTCATGTAGGGCATAGTTCTTTTCCTTCCACATCTATGCCACTCACCTTGTCTAATGTTCTTGTTTCCCCTGATTTAGTCAAGAACCTTGTTTCTGTTCGTCGTCTTGCTCGTGAGAATCCCATTACCGTTGAGTTCGATGATGTCGGTTTTTCTGTGAAGGACGCCCGTACCCGGATGGTTCTCCATCGATGTGATAGTCCTGACGAGCTCTACCCGGTGCACTCCTCCGCCACCACTACCACCACTCCAGTCGCCCTCGCCGCACGTGTTGACCTTTGGCATGCTCGTTTGGGACACCCGAACTCCACCGTTTTGCGTCAAATTCTTAAGAGTTTTTCATTCTCATGTAATAAGATCGACAACCATACTTGTGAGGCTTGCCGTCTCGGCAAGCATGTTCGTCTTCCTTTTAGTGCGTCCACCACTATTTCCAATTTTCCGTTTCAATTACTTCATAGCGATGTTTGGACATCTCCAGTTGCAAGTAACACGGGCTATCTCTATTATTTGGTGATTTTAGATGATTTTTCTCATTATGTGTGGACATTTCCTCTTCGTCGCAAATCCGATGCCTTAGCCACACTCACGGCACTTTATTCCTATGTCACCACACAGTTCGGTCGCCCCATACTTGCACTCCAAACCGATAACGGAAAAGAATTTGACAATGTCGCTGTTCGAGATCTTCTCGCCTATCACGGCACTATTTTCCACCTAACCTGCCCCTACACTTCACAGCAGAATAGCCACGCTGAGCGCATCCTATGCACTCTTAATGATTGCGTTCGCACATTACTATTTCACTCTAATGTCCCTCCCAGGTTCTGGCCTGATGCTCTCGCCACCGCCACTCTTCTTCTTAACATTAGACCGTGTCATCCCCATTGGAACTACGCCCCTCACCAACTCCTCTTCAGTGCGCCTCCATCATATGATGGCCTTCGCACATTCGGGTGTCTCTGCTATCCTAGCATCGCGTCTACCGCCCCCCACAAACTCGCACCATGATCACTTCCTTGCATCTGCCTTGGCTACCCTTCCAACACCAAAGGTTACCGGTGCTATGACCCTGTTTCCCACCGTGTGGACACCTCACGGCACGTGTACTTTGACGAGAGGGTGTTTCCTTTTCACCAGGTACCACCGTCTGCAGCACTTTCGGCGGAGCCGCTCCCCGCACCCCCAGCATGGCGTGGGTCCCAGTCGTGGCCCACCACAGCCCCTCCGGTTCGGCGGCTGCTCTCTCCTCCACCACCGGTCGTGACTCCCTCCGCAGCCTCTTCTGGTGCTGCTGCCGTGGTCGAGTCGGACCGGGCGTCTCCCTCGGGTGCCTCGGCTGGCGCCCCTTCCTCGGGACCGGTGGAAGACAACGTCGCGGCAGCCGCCTCTGTCGGCGCTGCTGCTGGCTCCGCTGCTACTGCCGGCGCCGTTGCCGGTGCTGCTGCCGGCGCTGCTGCTGCCTCCGCTGCTGGCTCGCCTGCCAGCCCCTCTGCGACGGGCTCGACTCCACCCTCGCCCGTCGCCCAGCCCGCCCCGGCTGCCACACCGCCTCTTGGCTTGATGACACGGGCCCGGGCCGGTGTGTACCGGCCGAGTATGCGCTACACTTCGGACGAGTATGTGTGTGCCGCTTCGACATCGACACCATCACCCATTCCCTCCTCCATTCGCGCAACCCTTCGCGATCCTCATTTGCTTGCGGTGATGCGGGAGGAGTTCAACGCGTTGCAGCGCAACCGTACGTGCATCTTGTTCCGCGGCCTCCCCATGCTAACGTCATCAGTGGCAAGTGGGTGTTCCACCACAAGACACGTCCTGACGGTTCTCTCGAGCACTACAAAGCTCGTTGGGTGGTTCGCGGATTTCGCCAGCGTGCCGGTGTGGACTTCACCGACACTTTCGCCCCGGTTGTCAAACGGCGCATGACCCGCACTGTCCTTCAGTTGGCGGTCTCTCGCGCTTGGCCTGTGCATCAGTTGGATGTTTCCAATGCCTTTCTGCATGGGCCTTGTAGAGCAGGTGTACTGTCAGCAGCCCACTGGTTTCGTCGACGCCGAGCATCCGGATCACGTGTGCTTGCTCTCCCGTTCTCTCTACGGGTTGAAGCAGGCGCCACGGGCGTGGTACCAGCGTATCGCGGCCTTCCTCCAGCAGCTTGGCTTTCGGCCCACCCGCTCCGATGCTTCACTCTTCGTTTATCATCAGGGTGTTGCCACCGGGTACCTTCTGCTCTATGTTGATGACATCAACCTGACGGCATCTTCCACTGAGCTTCTCCAGCAGCTCACGGCTCGTCTTCGTGATGAGTTCGCCCTCAAGGATTTGGGGCCACTGCATTACTTCCTTGGCATCGAGGTGGTCCGGCGTGCCAATGGCTTCTTTCTGCATCAGCAGAAGTACGCCCACGAGCTTCTTGAGCGAGCCGGCATGCTTAACTGCAAGCCCGCCGCCACGCCTGTCGACACGAAGGCCAAGGTCTCTGCTACAGAGGGCTCTGCTGCACCCGATGCGGCGTTTTATCGCTCCATTGTTGGTGCCTTGCAGTACCTCACGCTCACACGCCCGAACTTGCAGTATGCTGTTCAGCAGGTGTGCCTCCATATGCACTCCCTGCGTGATTCCCACTGGACCTTGGTGAAGCGTATTCTCCGGTACATACGCGGCACTATGTCCTTGGGTCTTATGTTGACGGCTTCCGCCTCCACCGACATCGTCGCCTACTCCGATGCAGACTGGGCTGGCTGCCTCGACACTCGACGTTCTACATCAGGCTATTGTGTCTACCTCGGGCCCTCACTGATCTCGTGGTCGTCCAAGCGACAACCCACAGTCTCTTGCTCGAGTGCTGAGGCGGAGTATCGGGTGGTGGCTAATGTCGTCGCCGAGTGCTCTTGGCTCCGTCAGTTGCTCCAGGAGTTGCTTTGTGACATTCACAAGGCCACGCTCGTCTACTGTGATAACGTCTCCGCCGTCTACCTCTCCGCTAACCCTGTTCATCATCGCCGAACGAAGCACATTGAGCTCGACATCCACTTCGTTCGTGACCAGGTCGCACTTGGGCTTGTTCGGGTTCTTCATGTTCCCACCGCCCAACAGTTTGCCGATGTCATGACTAAGGGGCTACCGACTACCGTCTTCGAGGAATTTTGGTCCAGTCTCCGCGTCTCCGGCGACGCTTCGAATGCGGGGGGGGGGGGTGTTGAACATACGTTATCCATGCACATGTATAGTACTAGGGTCTGTGTATTTTGTACTGCCGTGCCTCCTCTCTCCCCGGTATATTTGTACTTCTTGGGAGACAAGTAGAGGCCGGCCCCCCTGTACCTATATATGTGCTCATGCACACGATCAATCAATTGTCGATGCATGCAATCCCTACTTTCCCATCTAACACGGATCATGACACGTAACAGGTGCATATAACTTGCAAGATAGGATCAAGAACTCAAATATATGCATGAAAACATAAAGGTTCAGATCTGAAATCATGGCACTCGGGCCCTAGTGACAAGCATTAAGCATAGCAAAGTCATAGCAACAACAATCTCAAAACATAGTGGATACTAGGGATCAAAGCCCTAACAAATTGACTCAATTACATGGTAAATGTCATCCAATCCATCAC
This sequence comes from Elymus sibiricus, assembly GCA_039707655.1. NCBI lineage: Eukaryota > Viridiplantae > Streptophyta > Magnoliopsida > Poales > Poaceae > Elymus > Elymus sibiricus. The sequence continues at coordinate 114,416,328 of CM077670.1, forward strand.
CGTCCAGCAAGCCTACGAAGAAATTACTCACGCACGGCGGTGAGCATCATGAAATTGGTGATGGAGGATGGTTGATGATGATGACGGCGTCGAATCCCCCTCTCTGGAGCCCCGAACGGACTCCAGCTCAGCCCACCCGATGAAGAACAGGAGGTGGCGGCGGCTCCGTCTCGTAAAACGAGATGATTCTTTCTCTCTGATTTTTCTCTCCATGAATAGGTACTTATAGCGTTGGAGTTAGGTCAAACGGAGTTGCCAGGGGGCCACAAGCCTGCTAGGCGCGCCCTGGGGGGTGGCCGCGCCCCTAGGCTTGTGGCACCTGTGGGCCCCCCCTCTGGTGGATCTTTGCGCCATTAGTTTTTATATATTCTGAAATAATTCTCCGTAAATTTTCAGGTCCATCCAAGAACTTTTATTTCTGCACAAAAACAACACCATGGCAATTCTGCTGAAAACAGCGTCAGTCTGGGTTAGTTCCATTCAAATCATGCAAATTAGAGTCCAAACTAGAGCAAAAGTGTGTGGAAAAGTAGATACGTTTGGGACGTATCACGTAGCTACCACCATGCATAGGAAATCACCTCTCTTTTAGGAAATCAGTACCAAACGAAGTCCAAACAGAAATGAAACTTTAAAATGAGTTTTTCTGGACCAGTAGGGACCCTTGAAGGTTCGGGAGGAGGTCAAAAGCCCTACGAGAGAGCCACGAGCTCACTTGGCGCGCCCCTGGGGGGGCCTACCTAATTCCACTTCTATAAATTCCCAAATATTTCAAAACCAACAAAGAGCCACCTGAAATAAATTTTTTGCCGCCGCAAGCTTCTGTTCTTCCTTGATCCCATCTGGAGGCCTTTTCCGGCGATCTTCCGGAGGGGGAATCGGTCACGAACGGCTTCTACATCAACCTTGCTGCCCTTCCAATGATGTGTGAGTAGTTTACCACAGACCTACGGGTCCATAGCTAGTAGCTAGATGGCTTCTTCTCTCTCTTTGATCTTCAATACAAAGTTCTCCATGATCTCCATGGAGTTCTATCCGATGTAATCTTCTTTTGCGGTGTGTTTGTTGGGATCCAATGAATTGCGGGTTTATGATCAGATTATTCATTGAAAGTAATTGTGTCTTTTCTGATCTTTATTATGCATGATTGTTATAGCTTTGTATTTCTCTCCGATCTATCCGTTTGGTTTGGCCAACTAGATTGATTTACCTTCAGTGGGAGAGGTGCTTTGTGATGGGTTCAATCTTGCGGTGTCCTCACCCAGTGACAGTAGGGGTAGCGAGGCACATATTTGTATTGTTGCCATTAAGGATAAAACGATGGGGTTTATTCATATTGCTTGAGTTTATTCTGTCTACATCATGTCATCTTGCTTAAAGCGTTACTCTGTTTGTTATGAACTTATATACTATAGATGCATGCTGGATAGCGGTCGATTGGTTGAGTAATAGTAATAGATGCAGGCAGGAGTCGGTCTACTTGTCACGGACGTGATGCCTATATACATGATCATTGCCATGAATAACATCATAACTATGCACTTTTCTATCAACTGCCCAACAGTAATTCGTTTACCCACCGTATGCTATGTTTCGAGAGAGAAGCCTCTAGTGAAAACTATGCCCCCCAGGTCTACTTTTATTATATTAGAAACCCCTAATTTACCTTGCTACAATTTATTTACTTTTCAATTTATATATCTATCACTATAAGATTTAATCCTTGCAAGTAACGAGTTCAAGGGGATTGACAACCCTCTTGCCCGCTTTGGGTGCAAGTATTTGCTCTCTTGTGTGTAGGTACTGTTCACTAGGATTTGCTTGGTTCTCCTATTGGTTCGATAACCTTGGTTCTCAGTGAGGGAAATACTATCTGCTACTATATTGCTTCACCCTTCCTCTTCGGGGAAAATCCCAACGCAGCTCACAAGTAGCATAGTGTTGATCATAACACTTCTATTAAATTGTTTAAAGAATTTATTTTTTCGAGGTTTCGAGTCCCTAGATATTTAATGACTGATGGTGGTTCACATTTTATTCATGGTGCTTTCTGTAAAACTTTGGCCAACTATGATGTCAACCATAGAATAGCGTCACCTTATCATCCTCAATCTAGTGGGCAAGTAGAATTGAGCAATAGAGAAATAAAATTAATCTTGCAAAAGACTGTTAATAGATCTAGAGAGAATTGGTCTAAGGAGCTTGATGATGCAATGTGGGCATATAGAACCGCTTATAAAAATCCTGTGGGTATGTCCCCTTATAAGATGGTTTATGGAAAAGCATGACATTTACCTCTTGAGTTGGAACATAAAGCTTATTAGGCAATTAAAGAACTTAATTATGACTTTAAACTTGCCGGCGAAAAGAGGTTATTTCATATTAGTTCTCTAGATGAGTGAAGAACGCAAGCTTGTGAAAATGTCAAGTTATTTAAAGAGAAAGTCAAAAGATGCATGATAAAAGAATTCAGAAACAAGAATTTAATATCGGGATAAAGTTCTTTTGTACAATTCTCATTTTAGACATTTTGCAGGCAAACTTCTCTCCAAATGGGAAGGCCCCTACATCATCGAAGAAGTTTACCATCCTGGAGCTATCAAGATCAATAATGCCGAAGGAACCAACCCAAAGGTGGTAAATAGGCAAAGAATTAAACATTATATTGCAGATACCCCCATTAACGTCGAAACCAACATTATTCAAGTAATTACACCAGAGGACTATCTAGAAGAGACCTTCCGGAACGCCCCAGAATCCTGAAAAGGGAATAGGTATGTGATACGATAAGTAAACCGGCCCCAAAAATTCCGTAAAAATACTTTTCGTCAGTTTTGGAATATTAGAAATATTAGAAAAATAAGAAACAACTGAGACTGTCCACGAGGGACCCACAAGGCAGGGGGCGCGCCCTACCCCCTGGGCGCGCCCTGGTACCTTGTGGGCCCCTCATGTACCTTCCCGACTCTGTATTCCTCTTGTATGCTTCTCCTGCAAGAAAAAAATTCATTATATATATTCATCGCTATTTTGACCTCCGTATCGCAAGTTTCTCCTCTGTTCTTGTTTCAAGCTATTTCCTGGCAGGACTTTAGACCTCCAAGTTCCCCATGGCCCCTCGGAAGCTCATTACCAAGAATCGCATCGTCCAACCAGCTCTAGGTACACGCCCCTACAATGAGGTTTACTATGAGTGGTCGATATGTCTCCAACGTATCTATTATTTTTAATTGTTTCATGCTATTATAGTATCAATCTTGGATGTTTATTATGCAATTATATGCTATTATATATCATTTTTTGGGACTAACCTATTAACCCAGTGCCCAGTGCCAGTTGCTGTTTTTTGCTTGTTTTTGCCTTTTCAGAAAATCATTATCAAACGGAGTCCAAACGAAGAAAAAACTTTGGATTAATTTTTTCTGGACCACAAGGGACCCTTGAAGCTTCGGGAGAAGACCAGACGAGCCACGAGGGAGTGACAAGCTCGGGAGGCGCGCCCGGGGGGGTAGGGCGCGCCCCCTAGGCTTGTGGGCCCCTCGTGGCACCTCTTGACCTAATCCCAGCGCTATAAATTCCCAAATATTCCCAATATACCATAGAGATAGAAGAGAAAACCTTTTCACCGCTGCAAGCCTTTGTTCTTCCGCGATCCCATCTGGAGGCCTTTTCCGGTACTTTGCCGGAGGGGGAATCGATCACGAAGAGCTTCTTCATCAACCTTGCTGCCCTTCCGATGATGTGTGAGTAGTTTACCACAGACCTACGGGTCCATAGCTAGTATCTAGATGGCTTCTTCTCTCTCTTTGATCTTCAATACCATGTTCTTCTCGATGTTCTTGGAGTTCTATCCGATGTAATCTTCTTTTGGGGTGTGTTTGTTGGGATCCGATGAATTGTGAGTTTATGATCAGATTATTCATGAGAAATATTTGAGTCTTCTCGGAACTCTTTTATGGATGATTTTTATAGCTTTGTATTTCTCTCTGATCTATCGATTTGGTTTGGCCAACTAGATTGGTTTATTTTGCAATGGGAGAGGTGCTTTGTGATGGGTTCAATCTTGCGGTGCTCAATCCCAATGACAGAAAGGCACATGACATGTATTTGTATTGTTGCCATTAAGGATAAAAAGATGGGGTTTAATCATATTGCTTGAGTTTACTTTGTCTACATCATGTCATCTTGCTTAAGGCGTTACTCTGTTTCATACTTAATACCCTAGATGCATGCTGGATAGCGGTCGATGGGTGGAGTAATAGTAGTAGATGCAGGCAGGAGTCGGTCTACTTGTCTCGGACGTGATGCCTATATACATGATCATTGCCATGAATCCATCATAATTATTTGCTTTTCTATCAATTGCCCAACAGTAATTTGTTTACCCATCGTATGCTATGTGTTCGAGAGAGAAGCCTCTAGTGAAAACTATGGCCCCCGGGTCTACTTTTATCATATATTAAAAACCAAAAATACCTTTCTGCAATTTATTTACTTTTATTTTATTTAGTATTTTAGTTTATCTATCTATCACTATCAGAATTAATCCTTGCAAATAACCGCTAAGAGGATTGACAACCCTCTTATTTGCGTTGGGTGCAAGTGTCTGCTTTAGTGTGTGCAGTAGCTGCTAAAGGGATTTTGCGTGGTTCTCCTACTGGATTGATAACCTTGGTTCTTAACTGAGGGAAATACTTATCTCTACTATACCGCATCATCATCTCCTCTTCGGGGAAATACCAACGCAGTCTACAAGTAGCAGGAAGAATTTCTGGTGCCGTTACCGGGGAGACATCACCAAAATCTATCAAGTACCTTCGCACAAACTATCATCCACTTGCATTTACTTTATTTGCCTTTTATTTGCATTTTCCTCTTGTTTTCATCTCCCCCACTACTAAAACAATTGTACAAAAAATACAAAAATATTTTGTGTGCTATCTTTGCTTGTGTTGCCATGTGCCTTCTATTTACTTGCATCTTCGCTTGCTAAAAATCTATTGATATGGATCCTCATCCACTTTCTAATCTTTTCAAAAAATCCAATTATGATGAACCAATTGCTAGTGAGTTGAGTGCTCTAGATTTTCTATATGAAGTTTTGCTTGAAAATTGTGAATCTGAAAATTGTGATGAAGTGTTAAAAGAAAAAAATTATAAAGTGATTCATGATAGCTCCTTGAATGAAAAGCATGATTGCAATGATTTTATTATAAATTATATTAATGTCAATTGTGTTAATGATATGCAAAAGTACAAGCTTGGGGATGATGATTTTGTGATATCCACTACTCATTGTAATGATCATGATTGGGGTAATGCTTCTTATGATCTTGAAAATTTATTTAAACCTCATGATGAATATGATATTGATAATAATGTTTGCAATAATTTTGAAAGTGGGTTTGGAAGAGTGTCAACTTTAAGTAAAAAGAATCCCACATATTTGGAGAATTATCAATCTTATGAATTTTATGATAAAAGTGGGTTTGGAGAGGTCATGACTTTAGTTGATGTTAATCCCACTATTTTGGAAGATTATAAAACTTTTATGCATGAGGATCATGAAGAGAATATTTTGTATGATAGCAATATTGTTGAATTTGATTATGATCCTACATGTAATTATTATGAGGGAGGAAAATATGGTTGTAGAAATCTTCATGTAACTAAATTACCTATCTTTATGTTGAAATTATTAATTCTTTATTCTTCCTACTTGCCTATGCTAGAGATTGCTTGTCTTGATAATTTGTTTGCTTATAAAATGCCTATGCATAGGAAGTATGTTAGACTTAAATGTGTTTGTCACATATTTTATGATGCTCTCTTTGTGTTTCAATTATTATCTTTCATGAGAGCATCATTGAAATCTCTAGCCTATCTTAATGGCTATAAAGAAAGAGCTTGTTGGGAGACAACCCATTAATCTTTTTATTTCTGTTTTGTGTGTTTACACAATTATAGCCTCTGTTATGATTGTGTTTTTATCTTTTAATTAGTGTTTGTGCCAAGTAATGCCTTTGGGGTGATTTGGAAGATAGTATAATTGATGCTGTTTGAAAACAGAAACTTTTGCGTCCAGTGCTAGAATTCTGATTTTTCTCTGGAGCGTCAGAACCTTCTTAATTTTTTACACAATATTGATATATGAATTGCCCACGTTTTCCTAATTTTTCAGAATTTTTATAGTTACAAAAGTATGACGTTAATTCAGATCTTTACAGACTGTTCTGTTTTAGACATATTCTGTTTTTTGTTGCACAGTTTGCTTATTTTGATGAATCTATGGATCGTATCGGGGGGTATGAGTCATGGAGAAGTTGGCGTACAGTAGAATTATGCCAATATTAAATATGAATCAATTTACAACAGCACCTAAAGTTTAAGATTTATTTGTTATACTAACGGATCTCACGAGGTTTCTGTTGAGTTTTGTGTGCTGAAATTTCAAGTTTTGGGTGAGACTACAATGGATAAAGGAATAAGGAGTGGCAAGAGCCTAAGCTTGGGGATGCCCAAGGCAGCCCAAAGCAATATTAAAGGAAGACTCAAGCGTCTAAGCTTGGGGATGCCCTGGAAGGCATCCCCTCTTTCGTCTACAATCTATCGGTAACTCACTTGGAGCTATATTTTTATTCATCACATGATATGTGTTTTACTTGGAGCGTCTTGTGATATAGTTTGTTTGATTTTGTTTGCTTTTTACTTTGTCACAATCATCTTTGCTGAACACAACTTTTTGAGAGGGACACACATTATTCGTGATTTGTTAGAATACTCTATGTGCTTCACTTATATCTTTTGAGCTAGGCAGTTGCTCTAGTGCTTCACTTATATCTTTTAGAGCACGGCGGTGGTTATATTTTAAAGAAATAGTTGCACTCTCATGCTTCACTTATATCGTTTTGAGAGTCTAACGAATAGCAATGGTAATATGCACGGGTTATGAATTTGGTCCTAATATGATAGGTATTCAAGAGGGATATAATAAAAACTTTCATGTAGATCACTGAATATGATAAGTTTGATTCCATGCAATAGTTTTGCGATATTAAGATGGTAATATGTGGGAGGTGCAAGTAGATAATTGTGGTTTAGTAAGAATATTGGTGTTAAGGTCTGTGATTCCCGAAGCATGCACGTATGATCTGTCGTTATGCTAAGAAGTTGGAGCATGATTTATTCTTGATTGTCTACCTTATGAGTGGCGGTCGGGGACGAGCGATGGTCTCTTCCTACCAATCTATCCCCCTAGGGGCATGCATAGTAGTACGTTGCTTCGAGGGCTAATAAACTTTCGCAATAAGTATGTGAGTTCTTTATGACTAATGTGAGTCCATGGATTATACGCACTCTCACCTTTCCGCAATTTGCTAGCCTCTTCGGTACCGTGCATTGCCCTTTCTCACATCGAGAGTTGGTGCAAACTTCGCCGGTGCATCTAAACCCCGTGATATGATACGCTCTATCACACATAAGCCTCCTTATATCTTCCTCAAAACAGCCACCATACCTACCTATTATGGCATTTCCATAGCCATTCCGAGATATATTGCCATGCAACTTCCACCGTTCCGTTTTTATGACACACATCGTCATTGTCATATTGCTTTGCATGATCATATAGCTGACATAGTATTTGTGGCTCAGCCACCGTTCATCATTTTTTATACATGTTACGCTAGTATCATTGCACATCCTGGTACACCGCCAGAGGCATTCATATAGAGTCATATTTTGTTCTAGTTTCGAGTTGTAATTTTCTTTTGAGTTGTAAGTAAATAGAAGTATGATGATCATCATTATTAGAGCATTGTCCCAGTAAGGAAAAAAAAGGAGGCCAAAAAGAGCCCACGAAAAAAAAAGAGAAATAAAGAGAGATGGGGCAGTGTTACTATCCTTTTCCATACTTGTGCTTCAAAGTAGCACCATGTTTTTCATATAGAGAGTCTCCTATTTTGTCACTTTCATATACTAGTGGGAATTTTTCATTATAGAACTTGGCTTGTATATTCCGATGATGGGCTTCCTCAAATGCCCGGGGTCTTCATGAGCAAGCAAGTTGGATGCACACCCACTTAGTTTTCATGTTGAGCTTTCACACACTTATAGCTCTTAGTGCATCCGTTGCAAGGCAATCCCTACTCCTCGCATTGACATCAATTGATGGGCATCTCCATAGCCCGTTGATTAGCCTCGTCGATGTGAGACTATCTTCTTATTTTTGACTTCCCCTTATTAATCTCTACCACCCTATTCTATTCCACCCATAGTGCTATATCCATGGCTTGCGTTCATGTATTGCGTGGGGGTTGAAAAAGCTAAAGCACGTTAAAAAGTATGAATCAATTGCTCGACTTGTCATCGAGGTAGTGCATGATAAATACTTTGTGTTAAGAAGATGGAGCATGACAGGATTATATGATTTTGTAGGGATAACTTTCTTTTGCATTTTTATTTTGAAAGATATGATTGTTTGTTAGTATGCCTGAGTATTGATGTCTTTATATCAAATTACAGACTATTGCTTTGAATCACTCGGATCTTATTATTCATACCGTAAGAGAGATTACATGATGAAACATGTTAGGTAGCATTCCACATCAAAAATTCTGTTTTTATCATTTACCTACTCAAGGACGAGCAGGAATTAAGCTTGGGGATGCTTGATACGTCTCCAACGTATCTATACTTTTTGATTGTTCCATGCTGTTATAGTATCAATCTTGGATGTTTATTATGCAATTATATGCCATTATATATCATTTTTTGGGACTAACCTATTAACCCAGTGCCCAGTGCCAGTTGCTGTGTTTTGCTTGTTTTTGCCTTTTCAGAAAATCATTATCAAACGGAGTCCAAACGAAGAAAAAACTTTGGATTAATTTTTTCTGGACCAGAAGGGACCCTCGAATCTTCGGGAGAAGACCAGACGAGCCACGAGGGAGCGACAAGCTCAGGAGGCGTGCCCTGGGGGGTAGGGCGAGCCCCCCAGGCTTGTGGGCCCCTCGTGGCACCTCTTGACCTAATTCCAGCGCTATAAATTCCCAAATATTCCCAATATACCAGAGAGAGAGAAGAGAAAACCTTTCCGCCGCCGCAAGCCTCTATTCTTCTGTGATCCCATCTGGAGGCCTTTTCCGGTACTCTTCCGGAGGGGGAATCGATCACGGAGGGCTTCTTCATCAACCTTGCTGCCCTTCCGATGATGTGTGAGTAGTTTACCACAGACCTACAGGTCCATTGCTAGTAGCTAGATGGATTCTTCTCTCTCTTTGATCTTCAATACCATGTTCTCCTCGATGTTCTTGGAGTTCTATCCGATGTAATCTTCTTTTGGGGTGTGTTTGTTGGGATCCGATGAATTGTGAGTTTATGATCAGATTATTCATGAGAAATATTTGAGTCTTCTCTGAACTCTTTTATGCATGATTTTTATAGCTTTGTATTTCTCTCCGATCTATGGATTTGGTTTGGCCAACAAGATTGGTTTATCTTGCAATGGGAGAGGTGTTTTGTGATGGGTTCAATCTTGCGGTGCTCAATCCCAGTGACAGAAAGGGACATGACATGTATTTTTATTGTTGCCATTAAGGATAAAAAGATGAAGTTTAATCATATTGCTTGAGTTTACTTTGTCTACATCATGTCATCTTGCTTAAGGCGTTACTCTGTTTCATACTTAATACCCTAGATGCATGCTGCATAGCGGTCGATGGGTGGAGTAATAGTAGTAGATGCAGGCAGGAGTCGGTCTACTTGTCTCGGACGTGATGCCTATATACATGATCATTGCCATGAATCCGTCATAATTATTTGCTTTTCTATCAATTGCCCAACAGTAATTTGTTTACCCACCGTATGCTATGTTTTCGAGAGAGAAGCCTCTAGTGAAAACTATGGCCCCCGGGTCTACTTTTATCGTATATTAAAAACCAAAAATACCTTGCTACAATTTATTTACTTTTGTTTTATTTAGTATTTTAGTTTATCTATCTATCACTATTAGAATTAATCCTTGCAAATAACCGCTAAGAGGATTAACAACCCTCTTATTTGTGTTGGGTGCAAGTGTTTGCTTTTGTGTGTGCAGGTGCTGCTAAAGGGATTTTGCGTGGCTCTCCTACTGGATTGATAACCTTGGTTCTTGATTGAGGGAAATACTTATCTCTACTATACTGCATCATCCTCTCCTCTTCGGGGAAATACCAACGCAGTCTACAAGTAGGAGTGGTCGACGGGCGAAGAAGATACCGAGGACCGTGGGGGGACCATGGAAACCACCGGCGGCAATATCAAGGGAGATGGAGAAAATAAATCAGTATCCCCCTTCAAGGATGCAGAAAAGGGAGACACCTTCTATTCTCTCTATCCTAATCTTTCTTTATCAGATATTAATGCATTCAAGGCCGTTGAGGCGATCTGTTCTCAGAACACGGCTCTTACTCAAGAAGTTATTGCATTGGTGGAACAAAATCGTGCTCTTTGCAGGATCATCAATGAGATGAGATCATTATCTGCAAAGGACAAGCCTAGTATCTCATCACCGTCATCACCGAAGAAGGAAACTTTAGTACACGGGTATGGAAACCACCCTTGGCTTGTTCCAAGATTGGGGGAGGTGCCCCGGTATCATATCACCATCACTTTTATCATGATTACCTATCTTAGTTCGATCCTTAGTTATTTCATGATTTAGAACAATAAAGTATTAGCATGAAGTAGTTTTCGAGTGCTTGTTTCGTGATCGTCCTATCTATGTAATTGTGTGTGCAAGTTATATAATAAAGAGTAGTATGAGTATCGTTGCTTTACTTTATTGTTTCAATCTCAGCAATGATAATAAAAATTCATATGCTAATGCCATGGGGAGTAATGAGTTCACCTATAAGAAGTATAATTGGTAAAATTTATTAGAAGTAACAAACATAGCATTGGTCATTGATGTAATTGATGAAAGAATAATAAAGGAAGAGTGATTTCACATATAAATATACTATCTTGGACATCTTCTATGATTGTGAGCCCCCATTAATTATTTCCAACCAAGTAGTTGATGTTGGACAAGGAAGACAACGTAATGGGTTATGTTTGTTTATATTCACATAGAAGTTATATTATCATGGATCCTCTAACATGTGGTGCTTTCTCATAATATTTTGCTAGCCAAATTTTCTGTACTAAGTAGAGATACTACTTGTGCATCCAAATACCCTTAAAACCCAGTTTCTTGCCATAAGAGTCCACCATATCTACCTACGGATTGAATAAGATCCTTCAAGTAAGTTGTCATCGGTGCAAAGCAATAAAAATTGCTCCTAAATATGTATGATATTTTATTGTAAGGGAAAATAAGCTTTGTACGAACTTGTGATGGTAACGCAATAAAAGCGACAGACTGCTCAATAAAGGTTGCTATCATAAGGGGCAATATAAAGTGACATTCCTTTACATTAAGAGCTTGCACATCCAAATGATAAGCGCATGACAACCTCTGCTTCCCTCTGCGAAGGGCCTGTCTTTTAATATTTAGGATTTACTTTTATGCAAGATTCAAAGGTATTTATTCTTATTCCGACCTTAATTATTCTCCACTTGGCAAGCACCATGTGGTGGGGAATGATCCAGGCACATATATCCAGCTGAATATAGGTAATCATGAGTTATTATTGTTGACATTATCCATGAGATAAATAAGTGGGGAGGTGAAATATTAAACCCCCATCTTCCTCTGTGTCTGATTGAAACGGTATGTTATAAAAAATATGCTTTGAGTGTCAGCAGTCATGGAAGACTATATGATAGTTGAGTATGTGGAGTTTGCTAAATCAAAAGCTCTTACATAGACCCTTCCTGTAAATATGATGAATTGCAATTGCTTCGATGACTGAGAACATAGTTTATAGCTCTCAAGAAAGTTTATTGCATATACTTTAGGTTGTGAATGAATTGTTACTTTATCATGAGAAGTTTTATGATGAATAATCACTGTTATAATAATGATCATGATGCCACCATATCCGTATTTTGTTTTATCGACACCTATCTCTATAAATATGTGGTCATAATTATCGAGTTCGGTATTCGCTGGAGGACAAGCGGAGTCTGAGCTTGAGGGAGTTGATACGCCCATTTTGCATCATGTTTTCCTACTATTAGTTATAATGTTTTAGATCAATATTTCACTTTATGATGCAATTTTAATGCCTTTTCTCTCTTAATATGCAAGATACACATGAAGAGGGAAATTGCCGGCAACTGGAATTCTGGACCTAAAAGAGCTACAACAGAGATAGATATTCTTCGGAGCTCCAAATGACCTGAAACTCTACGGAGAATTATTTTGGAATATATATGCTGGAAGAAACAAGTACCAGAGAAGACCCACCATGGGCCCACAAGGCAGGGAGCGCGCCCTACCCCCTAGGGCGTGCCCAGGTGCCTTGTGGGGCCCACAGATGCCCTCTGGTGCCCATATTCTGCTATATGAGGCCATTTTCCCTAGGAAAAAAATAGAAGAAGACTTTCGGGACGAAGCGCCGCCGTCTCGAGGCGGAACCTGAGCAGGAGCACTTTTGCTCTTGAGCGGAGCAATTCCGCCGGGGATACTTCCCTCCGTGAGGGGGAAATCGAAGCCATCGTCATCACCAACGTTCCTCTCATCGTGGGAGGACTCATCTCCATCAACATCTTCACCAGCACCATCTCATCTCCAAACCCTAGTTCATCTCTTGTATTCAATCTTTGTCCAAAACCTCAGATTGGTACGTGTGGGTTGCTAGTAGTGTTGATTACATCTTGTAGTTGATGCTAGTTGGTTTATTTGGTGGAAGATTACATGTTCAGATTGTTAATCACGTATTATTCTCCTCTGATCATGAACATGAATATGATTTGTGAGTAGTTCCATTTGTTCTTGAGGACATGACAGAAGTCTTGTGATAAGTAATCATGTGAAGTTGGTATTCGTTCAATATTTTGATGATGTGTTATGTTGTTCTTTCTCTAGTGGTGCCATGTGAACGTCGACCACATGACACATTACCATGTTTGGGCCTAGGGGAAGGCATTGTGGAATTAGTAACTAGATGATGGGTTGTGAGAGTGACAGAGTCTTAAACCCTAGTTTATGCACTATTCTGTAAGGGGCTGATTTGGATCCATATGTTTCATGCTATGGTTAGATTTATCTTAATTCTTCTTTCGTAGTTGTGGATGCTTGCGAGAGGGGGTAATCATAAGTGGGTTTCTTGTTCAACTAAGAACATCACCCTAGCACCGGTCCACCCACATACCAACTTATCAAAGTAGTGAACGTGAATTAACTAAACATGATGAAGTTAACTAGACAAGATTCCCATGTGTCCTCGAGAACGCTTTGCTCATTATAAGAAGTACTTCCGGCTTGTCCTTTGAAATAAAAGGATTGGGCCACCTTGCTGCACCTTGTTACTTTGGTTACTTGTTACTTGCTATCAATTATCTTGCTATCAAACTATCTGTTACTACTACTTTACAGCACTTGCAGAGAATACCTTGCTGAAACCGCTTATCAATTCTTTCTGCTTCTCGCTGGGTTCAACACTCTTACTTATCGAAAGGACTATGATTAATCCCCTATACTTGTGGGTCATCAACTGTAGCGACCGAACCAGCCAGCTCGAGAGAAGACACCGACAGGCGGGTCCGGTCAGGCTCTCGCGCGTGGGCTAGAGGCGCGTCGAAATCCACCGCATGACGGTGGCCCAGACACGCCATCGGTCCACCCGTCATGGAGCTTCCATCCGGGTCGCCTGGGTCCAAGCCGTTCGCGCCGAAGTCTGACTCATGACTGTATTGGTCCACCCATCATGGACATGCGCCGACCGTAGCGATCGCGCGCCCTTGGTCCACTCATCATGGACACGCGCTGACAGTAGCGATCACGTGCCCTCGGTTCACCCATCATCGACCTTCCAGCCGGGTCGCCTGGGTCCGAGCCATCCGGGCAGATCAGATGGCTCAGAGTCGCCCCGAGAGGCTCCCGCGACAACCACCCGGCGACGGACAACTGGGAGGCTCTGTTCGCTCGCGAGAGCCCAGGGAGGTTGTTACTCCACCATCCTTTATAGGAGTAATAACAAACAGAGTGTTGCAATAAGCAAAGTGACATAATGTAGATAGTAAAACTATCATCCAAGTGTGATAAAGAAACAATCATTTTATCCTTAGTAGCAAAACAACAATATGTGTACGTTCCCTTTATGTCACTGGGATGAATCACCGCAAGATTGAATCCACTACCATGCACAACTCCCTCCAAAGAACTACTTGTCAATCTTGGCCAAAGAAGACAAATAGATCAGAGAGCATAAATGATTACTTAATTATGCACCTAAGAAATTTCAAAAGATTCAATATAATTCAGTGAACACTCTGATCATAAAGTGACAATTCACCATATCCCAACAAACACAACCATCGATTACATCATATGGATCTCGATCATGTGAGGCAGCTCACGGGAACTTTGTATTGAATCACAATGGAGAGAGGATGCCATCTAGCTACTGCTATGGACCCTAAGGTCCTAAGGAAACTACTCACACATGGTCATGGTGGTAGCAAGGTTGATGAAGATGGCTCCAGTGATGCATTCCCCCTCCGGCAGGGTGCGGAAAAAGCCTCCATATTGGATCTCCCTGGAAAAGGAACTTGCGGCGGAGAAATCAGGAAAAAATGGTAAGGAGGGTTTCGGGAAATATGAGATTTATAGGCAAAAAATGGTCAAAAGACGGTGGCCAGGGGCCCCACGCGGCCTCCCCACGCAAGTGGGTCCTTGGTCATGTGGGTGCTGGGGTGGCCCCTCTGACCCCTTCCGTTGCTTTCTAGAGCCTTCTGCCCCAAAAAATTCCTCGTAAATCCCCAAGTTATTTTTAGCTCCGTAAATATTGATTTTCTAAAAAGTCAAAGACATGTAGAAAACAACAACTGGCTCTGGTCACAAAATTAATAGGTTAGTCCAGAATAATAAAAAAATACTGTTAAAGGTATTCAAAAGTGATAAAATAATGGCATGGAACAATAAAGAATTATAGATATGTTTGAGACGTATCAAGAAACCGGGGAGTGGTTGTCACAGGCCCATTTCTATGGTTTACCCATTGGGACATTCACTTGTGGGTGACCGCCCAGGCTCGAAGGGATTGTACAAGTTCAAATTTGAGTAGCTTCCATGTGTTACCGTGAGTCAATATGGGCTCTGTCGTGACCAAGTAATTTGTGGGAACATGGCTCGGCAGACTAGCTGATGTAGTTAGTTTGTAGGTCATATGGGTCGGCCTGGTGGTGCAGGTTACTTCTTCCCAAAAGTCTTGTCTTGGTCTACTTGGCTACTCCCCAGTGAAGTTTAGAAGTAGAAGGGTGTGACTAGGTCTCGCGGGTAAAGTACACAAACCTTAGTAGAGTGTTAAAAACTGATCATGATTAGCCGCGCCCTCGATTATGGATAACTTTGAGCAACTTGGCCAAGAATTATCAGCTTGATCTCATCACCTATTCTTAAAACTTGATGGGTTGACCATGGGAGGACTACCAGAGGGTTTACCTCTGTGTCCAAGACTATGACCAGGGTGTACATCAAGTAGCTCAGACTACGACCGGGGTGTACGGGAAGTGTCTCGGTATACTATGGATAGTTGGGGTTTACTAGTGTGTCCTCTGTATAGAGTAGATCCACCTATATAGAAAGATAGGACAAAAATAATACTGCTTTCAGTAAATGAAACTAGCCTCCACTTACCCCAAAAGCATGATCTAGGTTTGCTTATATTCATTTCGGTGAAACTTGCCAATACATTCTATGTATTGACCCTTGGTTGCAACGTATAATGTTGTAGGATTTCCATATCGAAGGAGAGATACGAAGTAGGGTTATGACGCTATACTCAACTTTTTCCTGTAAGTGGATGGATGCCACAAGATTATATTGTACTTCTGCTGCATGCTATTATAAGCTAGCCTCAAGATAAGCATGTATGTAATGTAAAAGAGACTAGATCTGTGATGTAATACTATGACATGTGATTTATCTTGGTATTTCATCGTGAACTATGCGTGTCAGCTATTGATCCAGGGCCTGACATAGCAAAGCACAAAAATTCGGGCCCCTATCCAGGACCAGGTCATCACAGGAGAGCTTACAAAAGGAAGGGCTTGGATACACACTGGTAAAGAAGGTTATAGTTTAGGCGGTGGAAGTCCAAGAAGATCCAAGCTAGGCAAAGTCAACAAAAATCAAATACTACATTTGGGCCAAGTGGGTACAAGGCTAATGTTGAGAAGGAGAAGATTTTGGGCAATGTGGCTACTAAGAGTAACATGACCCATGCCAAGTTTGACCTTACCAATCCTTTGTTCTTCAGAAGAGAAAGTATGAAAATGTATTTGCTCAATATGTCAGTGATTAGTATTATTATGTGCCTCGGACCATTTGGATTCCTATGGTTCTTGTTATTAATGTGAGAGGACCCACTACAAATGGGTACCTAAAACAAAGGCATGATCTTTATTGTAGGGCTATGGCTCCGATTGAAATCAATGTGTCATCGATAGTGGATACACCAATCATATAAAGGAGAGAAGGACTTGTTCATTCAATTCATTGAGGATATTAATTCACACTTAATCATTTTCTTTGGTGATTACAATAAGGGAAATGTACTTGGATTGGGCAAGATAACTATCACGAAGGATTCGATTCTTGGGAGAGTGATGGTTGTCCAACCCCTAAGCTACAACCTTCTTTCCATTAATCAATTGTGTCATGCCGGTTATATTTATTTGTTCTCAGATGTGGATGTGACCATCTTTAGAAGAGATAACCGCCAAGTGATCTTTGCGGGACATATTGAAGGCGCGCTACTAGGGATTTATTTGGTTGATTTTTTTTGTGTGAACAAGCAAAGCTAACAACATGTCTCATGGCTAAACCTACAAATGGAGGATTTGGCAACGTCGACCTGGACATGTTAGCATAAGGAAGTTGCAAAATCTTCTAAAGGGAAGCCACATCCTTGGAATAACTGATGTCACTTTTGGTAAGGATAAGGTGTGTAGTGCATGTGTAGACGGAAAGCAACTTGGGAAGAATAGTACTCCCAAGAATATCATTACTACCATGAGGCCCTTTGTGCCTCCAGATTATGAAAGCTTCGAGTAAATATGGTTTCGTTATTGTTGATGACTATTCCCGCTTCACTTGGATTTTCTTCCATAGGTCAAAATATGTGACTGAAGAAATATTCAATTCATTTGCAACAAGATCTCAGCACCAACTAGGGTTGATTATCTTGGTAGTGAGAAGTGATAATGAGACCAAGTTGAACGACCTCAAGGTGGACAAATCCTTTGATAGTGTCATGACCCGGTCCTGAGAGGGGCCCCGAATCTCTGCACTTTCTGTGTCACTCCCTGGATCAATAGCTGACATGCACAGTCGATTATGAAATACCAATAATACATCACATGTCATAGTATTGCATCGCAGATCCTGTGCGTTACAATACACACCTGCTTAGCTCATGGGCTAGCTATGATACAATCATGCAGCGGAGATAATATTCTAGTCTTGTGGCGTCCATCCACTCAGAGGCAAGAGTTTAGTATAGCATTGTAACCCTACTTCGTACCTTTCCTTCGATACGGTAAACCTGCAACATGATATGTTGCAGCCACAACTAAGGGTCAATACATTGAATGCATTGGCAAGCTTCACCACGACTGGCTTATTGGAAAATAAACATGCAATTTGGCGTGGCTGGTTTTTCTTTGCGCAAAATAGGTTTCCCTACTTTTGTAAGTGGTCTACTCTAATAGCTAGACATACCATCTGAGATGGTAGTCCTGGATACGCCATCTCACACAGTCGTCCATAAGCATGTATATATGGGCCACCATCTCACACGGCTGCCGTAGGCCGATCTCCATAGGTAATTCCCCTGATCTCACACCAGGCACTTGGGTTGGTCAATATTCCCTTCATTCAACCCAACAAATTTTAATTAGGTCATGAGATCAAGCTGACAATTCTTAGTAGAGTTGCTCAAAATTTGTCCGTAACCGAGGACACGGCTAATCATGATCAGTTTTATACAATTTACAGAGGTTTGTGTACTTTACTCGTGATTCCCAGTCACGCCCTTCTGCTAATAAACTTCACTTGTGAAGTAGCTAGGTAGACCAAGATAAGACTTTTGGGAAGTAGTAGCCCTCGCCCAATGGCAGACCCAGTCTGGTTCCCTACATGCAAAATCTACATCTGTTGGTCATGTCAGGGATGGTTCCCACAACTTACTTGGTCAAGACAGAGCCCATATTGACTTACGATTACACATGGAAGCTACTCAACCTTGAACTCGTACAATCCCTTTGAGCATGGGCGGTCACCCACTGGTAAGCTCCTCCTGCAGGTAGACTATAGACGTGGGCCTGCGGGAGTCACCCCCGGTTTCCCACCAAATCAATACCGAAGTACTGCCTAGATGATTCATTAATTAAGTTGTTATTAAGTAGTCATCCAAAAGTAACCTTTGAAAATAAATGTTGATCCCAATCCACGCTAATAGCGGCTAAGCAACTACACGTTGTTTACAAGGTCAAGGTAAAATGGCCCTAAGTTTCTTCTACTGGGATTTCCTAATTGGAAAAACTACAATGCATGAAAACATAGGTTATGATCAAAGGTTCCACTTGCCTGGTATTGACGATCCTTCAGTCTCACAATCTAGTCAAGTTACTCTTCACTCTCAACACAATCTAACATGAGTAAGGAGCAATTTTAAATGACCATACAATCAAGCATACAACAAGTGTAGTGCATGGTGTCAGTGTCGTTGTGCTGAGAGATCATGTGTCATGTGTTAACTCCTAAAGAGTTTTGAAAACAACATAGTGGTTGTCACTTCGAATACATGTGACATAAGGGTTGACATGAAAGTTTCAATAAAGGGTTCATCAGATAAGGAGTTGTGATGCCAAGTTGTGGTTGTCAGGTCCAATCAGAAGGAATCATAACAATAGGAGTCATGATCTATGAACAATGGACAAACCAAGTTCATGTTTAAGTCTGAATGATAATTCAAACTTGTTGACCTTTCATGAGTTTGAATACACACAAGCTGTCTAGCCTCAACAACTTGGTTTGGCTTACAATTCAATTTGAATTTGAAATAAGGTTCATCTCATTTTGAATTCAAACTGAATTATTCTTTAATTAACAATCCTTCAGATACCCCTTAGGTTTAAATAAATTCATGTTATAATTACTACTTCTCTAAATTCAAAACAAAACCAACATAATCACTATAGTTCATTTTTTAAAATTCTAATTTAAAATAAGGTCAACTATAAATCCATCATAATTACTATTTTAATTTACTTAATTCAGGTTTAGGCTAAATTCATAATAAATCCACGATTATGTACCACGTTCAAATCATAACAAAGTCAAATTCAGTTTAAATTCCTAAAGTCAATTAAAACTCCAACAATTACTAAGTTTAATTTGAATTACTAAATTATAATGTAAAAGGTTTTATTCAGAATTAAACCTATAGTTCAAAGGTTATAACTATACTATGTTTGAATTAAATACGATAATAATGGAATCCTAAAGTCATCATAAATCCACAGTAAAATTTTAGGCTTCTAAACTATGTTGCAAAATAATTATTCCAATAGACATTTTATTTCAAAGTTAAACAAATTAGGTTTTAACACTATTTGAATTATAGGTATTGTTGAACTATATTTCTATTCAAATTTTTAATTATTTAAAATTTAAATATTGTGGGCTAAGTTGAAACCATACTTCACTAGTTTTATGCTGCAAAAAGAATCAATGTAATCAGATTTACAAATTGCAAGTTATGCCCAATTCAATTTCAATTTCAATCTATTGGAATTCAAATTTTAAACTAGTCAAATTCTAAATTTTATTATTCTAGGTGAAATAAAATCTCATAAGGATCATTTTGCAAAAAGAATCACTAAATTTGGACTCACAGAATAAAAGTTATGATGTTTCTAAGTTATAGGGTTTTTTTGTAAAACTGCCAATTAATTAAATTAACCAGAAAAGATTTGGATAATGTGGCGGCTCGTGATTGGACGGTACCGATTCGGTAAGTGAGTGCGTGTGTGAGCCGTCATATCCAGATCTGACGATCCAGATTAGATCGGGGGATAGGGTTTCTGTGGCTCACCGGAGATTCGCTGGAGAGTCGCCAAAAAATGCGTACGCGGCGGTGCTAGCCTCGGGACTCGTCGGATTAGGAGCTTTGGTGGTTGTTGGTGATGATGGAGGGCACGGTTGGGCTCGGCTCGTCGT
This sequence comes from Elymus sibiricus, assembly GCA_039707655.1. Taxonomy (NCBI): domain Eukaryota; kingdom Viridiplantae; phylum Streptophyta; class Magnoliopsida; order Poales; family Poaceae; genus Elymus; species Elymus sibiricus. Next base: position 114,436,699 of record CM077670.1, read on the forward strand.
CGCGGCCCTTCTGGTGGTCGTTGCCGGCCTCGAGGATGACAGAGACGGCTGGGGCAAGGTCGTCCATGGTGTCCGTGCACCGGTGAGCTTCGGGTGTGGAGCATTTGCTCGAATCCGAGCGCGCCTGGACAAACAAAAGGGACATGGAAACACGCGTGATCACCACGAGCTCGAGGGACATGGTGGGAGACTCAGGTGCAAGCACACCTCGCTGGAGTGCAACGTCAGGCGGCGAAGAGTTTCAGGCGTCATCGAGCTTGAGGTTGCAGGGGGCTACAGGCATGCGGATTGTGTCTAGGAGATGCACACAGCGTCTCGGAGTGTAGCGGTGGCAATGGCGGGTCGAGAGGAGCTCTAGCCTCACCGGAATCCTGTCGGATTTGGCTCGGCAGTGGCGGCGGAGGTGGGTTCGATTGGGGCAGCCTGGCGGCGCTCGAGGTGCGACTCCTAGGGCAAAAGAATGAGCATGGGAAGGGGTATTTATCAGGCATGGAGGCAGGGTCGGGCGTGCACGGGAGGGCGGCAAACATGGGAGGTCATGCACGTCGTGCTCTGGTCGTGGGTGGGTGCGTGCATGCAGTTAGAGGTTAGGGACGCAGCTGACATGCGGGGGCCGCTGTCAGTGAGAGAGAGGTGGGCGAGAGAGAGAGAGGGTTGCACGTGTGGGCTGTGCACGTGTGTTGTTGGCCCGAGGTAGGCTAGCTAGTCCGGCTGGCCCTTTTTATTTTTCTTTTGTTTCCCTTTTCTGTTTCTTCTTTTATTTCCATTTGATTTTGATTTTTCTTTCAAAAACATACTTGCTCCAAATTCATTTATGACTATGTGAACATTTTATCGGAGCACTTTGGTGAAATATTTTCTGTACTTCTATCATAGGTTTTATTTAAATATTTCTTTTGATTATATTTATTTTCCAAAATAGTTTTCTCCTGATTTTCTTTAACTTGATTATTCTCTGATCCATCTTCAATTCATTTTTAAATATTTGTTTTATTTATTTACTTTCAATTATTTTCTGTTTAATCCCTTTAGGGTTTTATTTAGCTTTCCATTTTCTGTGATCAGGGTTTCAACAAAGCATAACCAAGTTTCAACTATTTGCATAGGGCCTTTAACCCTCTAGGTTGATCAAACAAAATCAACAATTTAATCAAATCCTAGGTCACGGTGTCCTGGATTAGGGGGTGCTAACCGGGCCGACCCGTCTCCTCGGTTGGGCCGATGTACCCCCGTACGTGACCAAGATGGACTCCGGAGACTGTACGAGGGAGGCGTGATCAATGTTGTCTCTGCCGAAGACTTGCAGTACACTTCAAGATTTGTCCAGCCGCCTTATTCCTAGATACCGACATTGTAACCCTAGATACCCTCCCTGGCGTGTATATAAGCCATAGGGTTTAGCCCGCAGGGGGGACATCAACACAACATTGCTCACCTAGCCTTAGAAGTTAGAATCACATTACGATCTCGAGGTAGATCAACTCTGTACTCGATACATCTTCATCAATATAACAGAAGCAGGATGTAGGGTTTTACCTCCATCAAGAGGGCCCGAACCTGGGTAAATACCGTCTCCATTGTCTCTGTTACCATCGATCCTAGATCCGCAGCTCGGGACCCCCCTACCCCGAGGTCTGCCGGTTTTTACACCGACACTGGTGCTTTCATTGAGAGTTCCGCTGCGCGATCACCGGAAGGGTCGATGGCTCACCTGCGGTTCAATCACACTAACGGCTGTGGGGACGTCTACGTCCCCGGACAGCTCTTCGTCTTCGGCAGCATGATGTTCTGTGCCGATTCGACAGGACACTTGACTTCTGTCGAGAACTACACGCCAGGACGGGTCATAACCTTCGGTGGCCTCGAGTACACTGCCGATTCCCGCGGCGAACTCGTCCTATCGGGATGGACGCCCGGCCTGATCGAAAGCTCGGCCGGTTCTGGAGCCTCGACCTCGGAACCGAACTCTGTCATGACGTCTTTTGAGACTACCGACGCCGCCACTCCGGCGGATCTCCCCTCGACCACTAGTTCGGAGAAAGATCTTGCTCCCACTCTCGAAATGGCGCCGGAGATGATTTCAAATCAAAACTCCGAATTACGTTCAGACTCCCTTCGCTCCGAAGACACGCCTGGTCACATACCGGATGTGCTTCGAATCAGCCCTGCCTACGGCGCATCCATGGATCCCGAAGAGTTATCTCACCTTGATGAGATGCTTTGCCGCATCCAGAGCAGGTCCATCTCGGACGGCAAGACTTCGGTTTACGATCAGATCGGACTTAAAGCTGACGATAGGGAAATTTACATCCCACCTACCACCCACCTAGTCACCACGCTCAATGATTTAACCGACGTGTTGGACTACGGCGAACCCTCAGATATGGAGGAGGACGCCGACGGCCCCATCGAGAACACCTTGCCCTTGGTCAACACGGGCAGGTGGACCGCCACATCCACCTACGATGTCTATATGGTGGACACCCCCAACTCCCCTCCCAGACACCGGCGACGGCGCGGAAGGGGCAACAATGGGGAACCTAGTGGCAACGACGCAATAGCCAATGACGACAATGAGGAGGACGGCAACGCCGATAACCCCGAGGAGGACATTCAAGCCTCCCCAGTAAGGAACGGCACACCAGACCGACCTCTTGTGGACTCTGATCCCGATGATCTCTTCGAAGGGGCCGACGACAATTACATGCCGGAGTCTGAGGAGGACGACAGCCTCGGTACCGAGGACTTCATCGTCCCCGAGGACCCCTTCGAACAAGAACGCTTCCGGCGACGCCTCGTTGCGACGGCCCGAAGCTTAAAACGCAAGCAGCAGCTGCTGCAGGAAAATACCGACGCGCTAAATGAAAAGTGGGTTGAAGTGCTTTCTGCCGAGCAGGATATGGAGGACCGATGCCGTAGTGCACTGAAGTCTTACCCACGCAGGCGCCTCCTACCAGAATTCGACGAAGAGCTTGCTGACGACCTCGACCGGCCCCCTAGAGGCCGGGACAGGCCAAGACGAGAAGACCATGGTGAAAGGCCACCCCCACGCCGTCATGGTAAAGACCCCGTGGACCACCTGGATCCTCGCGACATTAGACGTCGTATTCAAGAAAATAGGGCTCCCCCTCGGTCCATCTATGGATCCAGGGGACGCACCCCCACTGGGCCCAACGGCTACGATGCCTGGGTGGACAGGAATGACCGTGCCCGAGATCAAGCTTACTCACGGCTCTCTCCCGAGACCCGACAAGATCCTCCTCGGTCCTGAGGTCCAGCCCACCCAATCTGTTTTATAGACAGGGTGATGGAGCATCAGTTCCCGGAAGGGTTTAAACCCATTAACATAGAATCATACGACGGTACCACAGACCCAGCCGTCTGGATCGAGGATTTCCTCTTACATATACATATGGCCAATGGAGATGATCTCCATGCCATCAAATATCTGCCACTCAAGTTAAAGGGGCCGGCGAGACACTGGCTTAATAGCCTCCCCCCTCACTCTATCGGCAGCTGGGAGGCCCTAGAAGACGCTTTTCGGGCAAACTTCCAGGGCACGTATGTCCGACCTCCGGACGCTGATGACCTCAGCCGTGTTACCCAGCAGCCAGGCGAATCAGCCCGGAAATTCTGGAACAGGTTCCTCACCAAGAAGAACCAGATTATAGACTGTTCCGAGGCCATCGCCGCCTTTAAAAATAATATTCGGGACGAATGGCTAGCCCGACAACTCGGCCAGGATAAGCCGAGGACTATGGCCGCCCTAACATCTCTGATGACCCGCTTTTGCGCGGGAGAAGATAGCTGGCTCGCCCGAAGTACTCATAACGGCGAGGCAGGCACCTCGGAAACCCGCGACGCCAATGGAAAACCGAAGCGCAATAAAAATAAGCGCAGGTATAAGAACGGCGGAAGCGACACTGAAGACGCCGCGGTCAACGCTGGATTTGCCGGACCTACATCCGGGCAGAAGAGAAAACCCTATAAGGGGAACAAAGACGGACCTAGCCAGCTTGACAGGCTGCTGGACCACCCATGTGGGATTCACAGTACCTAGGAAAAACCAGCAACACACACTAATAGGAATTGCTGGGTCTTCAAACAAGTTGGCAAGATAGCGGCAGAGGGTCAGAATAAAACCCAACACCGCAGCGACGACGAGGATGAACCTCGGCAGCCCAATAATGGAGGGCAAAAGAAATTTCCAAATGAGGTAACAGAGGTCAATATGATCTATGTCACCCACATCCCTAAATGGGAGAGAAAGCGTGTGCTTCGGGACATATACGCGTTGGAGCCAGTCGCCCCGAAGTATAACCCATGGTCGGCCTACCCGATCACCTTTGACAAACATGATCATCCGACCAGCATCAGGCATGGCGGATCTGCGGCGCTCGTTCTGGACCCTATTGTTGATGGTTATCATCTAACACGCGTCCTGATGGACGGGGGAAGCAGTCTTAACCTCATCTACGAGGACACGGTTCGGAAGATGGGCATTGACTCATCCCGGATAAAGCCGAGCTCTACCACCTTTAAAGGTGTCATTCTGGGCATCGAAGCCCGTTGTACCGGGACAGTCACCCTCGAGGTAGTCTTCGGTTCGCCCGAGAACTTCAGAAGCGAGGAGTTAATCTTTGACATCGTACCCTTCCGGAGTGGATACCATGCGCTCTTAGGACGCACGGCCTTTGCACGCTTCAACGCAGTCCCCCATTACGCTTACCTCAAGCTCAAAATGCCGGGACCCAACGGTGTCATCACAGTCAATGGTAACACCGAGCATTCACTCCAGACAGAGGAACAGACCGCGGCTTTTGCAGCCGAGGTCCAAGCGTCCGAGGAGGCAGCCCGTAGCGATAAACGCGCCGCTCGCTCTTTGAAGCGAGCCCGGGCTGCACAGGTCGACCTCGGCCAGCTACCCCCGCACCCGAAATAGGGATGCGGGCTCCTCGCGTGCCCTAGCTGCGGGCACTACGTCCCCAGGGTGCACAACTTTGCACTCGAAATTCCCTGGGACGCCGAGGAGCCAATACAACTACCTACGCGTCACGCGCGGATTAACCACGCAAGGACAAGGCTTTGCGCCCCTGCACAGGCAGGCATCTGTAAAAGAAGTAGCCGAGCGTCACTACGTCTCTGTGGCCTTAACCACAGAGCGATGCCGGCAAACACCTCCCTTTGAGGAACTCGGTTAATTAAACACTTCGAGTGTATAAAGGGCCGGTCAGGCATTAGCCTTCACCAATCAACCATCATCAATCAAGAGCGATCTGTTTAACAGTTCGGAAACACAGACGTGCGGCAGGCTTCGGTCCGGATCTTTTCAAATCCGTCAGTAATTATCCGACCTTTTTTCCTTTCTTCCTTACTATTCACGTTGTACTCTTTCAATTAATCTCGTCACAACTGGGCTTGTACATGCTTGACACTATGATATAAAGAAACCGTGCCCTTTCAAGGTCTTTATTGTATTTCTTTATCAGCATAGCTCCGGGACGATGAAGTATTTAAAAAAAGATGCAATTGTATATGAAAGTCCGATGTATTTGGCGTCCCGGATTTTTGGCCTTATATGCATCAGTTTCGAACCTAGATTTTGGTCAATAGTTGGGTTGCCCGGCTCCTATGTGTGTACCCCTTACGTTCCTGATGTATTCGGCTAAGGGTGTAATGGGAGAACCACTGCGATTGCGCCGCCAGGTTAATTGGCATGGCGCCTCAGTGGAGAAAGCCGAAAACTAGTCTGCCATCCGGAGATCGCGTCAAGCGATGTGACGATAGATATCACCCGTGTCAAACGAAGGGCTTTTATTTCTAGCCGAAGTGTGACATGGCCTAGACCTCGGCCGCGTTGGCCGCACACTCCCTACGCCGGGGGCTGGTCCTCAGCCCTCACAATCAAACTCCTACGACTAAATGAAAGCTGTCAAGCCACTATAGTCCGATTACCTAGTTCCTTTAAGTCATTGACCGCCTCCGGGTACCGAGACGTCGGCCAAGGGTCAGATATGCCTTAAGGAGCACCCTCTGTATAACCTACACTGGGGCTGAAGCCGACGACTGGCCACTCTCATTTTGAACAGTCATATTGGAGGGATAATTGAATTATAAAATAAAAAACATATGGATTCTCAAGCCATCTTCATTCAAACACGGGATAAAGTTTTTACATTTTACACTCCGGCATTCCGAAGCATCACCTAAAAGTACAGAGTGTCCTTGGGGCACATGGCCTCGGTCGCCCTAGCTCCCGCCTCAACCTCGGTGAAGAACTGCTCGGCGGTCCGCGGCTTGTTGGCAGGAGGGCCAGTGGCACACGTCTCCGCGTCAACCTTGCGGAAGTGAGTCTTCACGCAAGCGTATGCCCTCCGTGCCCCTTCGAAGCATGCGGACCTCTTCCAGCGCTCAACGCAAGGCACGGCATTTTGGAGACGGGCCGACAGGCCGAAGAGACTCCTCGGCATGGCTTCGGCAGGCCACAAAGCGACGCAGAGGTCCTGGAGTGCCGGCCTGGTCATGCGGAACGGCTCGACCAGCTGCTTCACTCGATGATTCAGCAGCTGCCCAGACGGCGACCCCGGGAATTGACCCCAGAAGGCTTTCTCCGCCTCATGGCCCGCCAGTTGGCCGAAGTATGCCACCGCATCCTCCCGAGGCGATTTGCTCCACTTGCTGGAGCACCTCGCGATCCGCTCGGGCCGAGGTCTCGAGCTCGGCGTGGGCGCGCTGCAGCTTCTCGAGCTCCTCCTTCGTCCGCTGCCCCTCCTCCTGAAGTTTGTCGCGTGCTTCGAACACGCCCTTCAGGGTCTCCTCTACTTCTAGCACCCGTGCCTGGTGCTTCTCTCCGGCCGCCTTCTCGGCAGCCCGGGCCTTCTCGGCCACGGCGGCAGCATTCTCCTGCTGCCGCACCTCTTTACGAGCTTTGTCAAGCTCGGCCTTGAGCATCTCCAGCTCCACTGTCACACAGTTCGGCCTTAGTTGCTTTCCTTCACACCTATTACACAGATATAGCAAATATGCACGGCAAGTTTCAACTTGCTTACCTTGAGACTGCTCAAGTTTCCGGTTCATCTCCGCCATCTCTTCGAAGGCGGAGTCTGGGGTCGAGGTCGCAACCTGGAACAAAACAGATCCTTATTGTAAAAAGAATAATTCTGATCACTCAACGGCTCCTACTACGTCAAGCGACCCCGATGCCGGTTTCTTGAAACCGACTTCGGGCTCGGGGGCTACTCACTCATTATGCCGTTTAGAAGGCTATACTCTTATGTCCTCGGACAAAACTCACAAACGAAAAAGCTTAAATAAACAACGTGAATGCGCAGAAATCATACCTCGAAACCTGCTGCGAGGTTCTTAAAAACCTCGTGCAGGACGGCCCCTACGGACCGGTAGCTCTCCAGCGCCGTGCCCATCAAGGCACGGTGCTCCTCCTTGATGGAAGCACCCCTCAGGGTCTCCTCCACCTCCTCGGTCCACCCCACGCCAGCCCATCCCTGGGCAGTAGGTTGGGGCGACGGAATGACCTCGGGTGTCTCCATCCGAGTGGCCTCCTCCCGTTGTGGTGGAGCCAAGGTAGACTTCGGCTAGGCCAACGACTGGCCCAGCAGTTCTTTGATGACCTCGGGACGCTCCGTCCCCGGATCTTGTCAGGCCAAGGTGTCGTCCTTGGCCGCGGTCACCACCTCGTCGGCCCCCGTCAAGTTGACTTCGGGGACCAGGGTGGACGTCGCCTCCCCCAGACCGTCAGGCTTTGGGGGAGAAGCAGCGGGCTCTGGAGTCCCGCTGGTGGACGGCAGCCCGTCTGAAGAGCCGCTGGGGATTACCCTCGGCGGACTGCACATGAAAAACTACTTGTGTAAGATTCCCCCTTGCTGAAAAAGTGACTTAAGGAAAGACGATAGAGACAAGGGCTTACCCTTAAGGTGCTGGTTTTTTCCTCCCCATTGCGAGGGGGTCTTCCTCTGAGTCACCGGAGAGCTCGGCCCTCTCCGATGACTTGTTGGCGGCCTCGGATGAGGCTCGCCTCGGCCTCTTTGAGCCTTTTGGCGGCATGACCGCGTCGGCGTCTTCTACCGCCAACCTCTTCCCCTTCGGGGGGGAGGGGGGAATCTCCTCCTCGCCCTCCTCGGCGCCGCCGTCTTGCGCGGCGGAGGTGTGCGTCTCTTCTGACCGGGTGACCTAGGTCCCCCTGGTCCGAGCACTGGACCTCCCCGTCTGGGGCTTCGTCCCCTTGGAGGCCACCACATGTGGCTCCTCGGTCAGAAGCGCTGAGAGCAGGGAAGTTGGGGGCTTCTCTGGCAGTGGGGCTGGGCATTGTACCCCTTTTACCCAGGCCGACCACTTCTGCAAAATGTCAAAACACAACGATTCGAGTAAAAACTTTGATCCTCGACACAATTAACAAAGCACAGAGATTGAAAGGGCAAAATTACTTACCGGGGGGGCCTCATAGCCGTGTTCGAGGCCGCGGTCCTCTCCCGCCTGGGGGGGATCTTATCCTTGGCCAGCTTCATGAGTTTCGTCCACATGGTGGCCAAGGTGGAGCGGAAGAAGGTGTTGATGGTGTCCATGTCTTCGGGCTTTTGTGCCCACATCGGTTTAGCCCAAAACTGGAGGTAAAGTATACGGCAGTTAAGCATGACATTGATGACATCGGCCAGCTCAACCTCCCCCGTCGTGGACCACCACAGGACCCTGTCGATTAGGGTATCCACCTCTTCTGGCTTCCCCCAAGCAACGCCCTTCTCCTTCCAGGACTTGAGTTTCTTGGGTGGCCCGGCCGAGAAGGCCGGGATTTCGGTTTGACCAGAGGCAAGAGGTTCAGTGATATAAAAGCACTCCCTTTGCCATTCCTTCACCGTTTCGATGAAGGTTCCTTTGAACTAGATGGCCCCCTGGTTCTTGCTGACCATGGCTCCCCCGCACTCCGCGAGATCCTATCCGCTGGATTTCGGTTTGATCCCGAAAATCTTCAGCCACAGGCCGAAGTGTGGCTCGCAGCGGAGGAAAGCCTAACAAACTGTGATGAAAGCGGCGAGGTGGAGAATAGAGTTGGGGGCCATGTGGTGGAAATCTAATCCGTAGTAGAACATTACCCCGCGCACAAAGGGGTACAGCGGGAACCCCAGGCCTCGGATGAGGTGCGGGACGAAGACTACCCGCTCCCCGGCGTTGGGAGCGGGCACCAGTTGGTCGGCCGATGGAGCGCGGGCAGCGGTGGTGGGGGCAAGGTACCCCGCGTCACGCAGCTCGGCGATAGTCACCGCTGTCACCATGGAGCCGCCCCAGTGCCCCTTGAGGGTGTCGGCCATGGCTGGTTGGGAAGACTGAGCTCGCGAAAAGGGCGGGCGTGCTGGTCGGATCTGGGCGTTGGAGCTAGACGGCGTTGCAGTAGGGAAGGAATGGGAGCGTGCGTCATTGCGTTGTTCTCCCTTTGGTTCTTATAGACCTATAAAAGGCTAAGAGTCCCCTGTTGCGCTGATAAATTCGCGACCGCTATCAAAAATGTCGTTGAAACATATGGGGGGAAACAAAATCTTGATGATATCCCTGAGAAAGCGGGCACGATCTCTGTTTCGAAGGGACGTGCCAGCAAACAACTTGCCTCGAACCACGATTTGAGGATGAGGCAGTAACTGCTCAACTCATCATGGAGCGAGCCCCTCCGTTAAAGTTGTCAGGCAGGATTGAATTGTTCATACCTGTACGACCAGCCTTCGAGGCTAAGATACTTACACCCCTCGGGCAGGGTACCAGCTCGGTTGGACCACGGATATCGATGTCTTGTTGAAGAAAATCCGAAATGTGAAGTGGAACTCGTCTGTCAAGCCAAAGACTCCAGATCCGAAGTGATATATGTCGACCATCGTCCTCGGCGTAGAAGACTAGTTCGGGGGCTACTGACGGTGTCCTGGATTAGGGGTTGCTAACCGGGCCGACCCGTCTCCTCGGTTGGGCCGATGTACCCCTGTACGTGACCAAGATGGACTCCGGAGGCTGTACGAGGGAGGCGTGATTAATGTTGTCTCTGTCGAAGACTTGCAGTACACTTCAAGATTTGTCCAGCCGCCTTATTCCTAGATATCGACATTGTAACCCTAGAGACCCTCCCTGGCGTGTATATAAGCCATAGGGTTTAGCCCGCAGGGGGGACATCAACACAACATTGCTCACCTAGCCTTAGAAGTTAGAATCACATTACGATCTCGAGGTAGATCAACTCTGTACTTGATACATCTTCATCAATATAACAGAAGCAGGACGTAGGGTTTTATCTCCATCAAGAGGGCCCGAACCTGGGTAAATACCGTCTCCATTGTCTCTGTTACCATCGATCCTAGATCCGCAACTCGGGACCCCCTACCCCGAGGTATGCCGGTTTTTACACCGACACTAGGCAATGTTAGTTGACTAGCAAGCAAACAAAGATTTTCTAGCAAAAAATTTAATTCCCTATGAAAATTTAAACATACCAGATTTGGAAAAAATATGGGATGTGACAGATAGTGAGGGGATTGTGCATGAATTTTCCACTTCATATTCCCCTCAACAAACTGGAGTTGCGAAGAGGAAGAATAGGACACTCATTAAGATGGCAAGAGCAATCTTGAGTTCAAGACTCCACTCATTTTTTGGGTCGAATCCATTAATACCACGTGTTATGCTATTATCCGCATATATTTTCACAAGATCTTGGAGAGGGCACCATATGAGTTGCTTACCAAGAACAAGTAGGATGTCTTCTACTACTGAGTTTTCAGTTGTAAGTGTTTCATGCTAAATAAGAAACCTAGGTCAAAATTTGAATCTAGGACTATTGAAAGTATTCTTGTTGGCTATGGTGCGAACTCACACTTATTAGAGTCTACAACAAATTCACCAAATGTATTGAGAAGTCTATTGATGCGAGGTTCGATGAATCTAATGATTCTCATGTAGAACAAGTCGATCCATGTGTTGTAGTTGACATTCACCCCTCTAAAACAATCAAGAAGCTGACCATTGGAGATATTGCTCCAATCAATGATTATGTGTCATTTTTTAGTGAGGAGTCAAGTCCAAGCCTTGCAACTGGCGATCTGTTCGGCATCTACTTCCAGCGGTAACAACAAAACTTCTTCTCTAATAGGATATATATGTTTCTTTTTTTCTTTTTTTGCTATTACCATTAATGTAGTGTGTGTTTTTGTTTTTTGTTACACAGATCATCCCATGCAATGTGATGTTGGAATTCAATGAGCTGACCGGAGACACCGTCGTCTTCGAGGTTCCTAGGGGCCCCAACACTTTGGATATCGTGAAAGGACGAAAAATGTCCCAGATGGGAGGAGATGGATGGGATCGTTTTCTCGCCCACAATCATCTCACTGGGGGTGAATTGACCAGCTTCTCCTTCAGAGGAAGAAGACCTAGGCTGGCTATTATCTATCTCAATACGGATGAGATGATGAGGACCCACTTGATGAAGCCCTCTATGCCCAAAGAATGAGGCTGAACAAGGAGGAGACGGTCAACCTCTGGTACATACTTCCGCCACATGATGACTATGTCGTGGTGCCACTCGTGACCCGTTTGACAAGGACCAATGTTACCCGCACTTAGTGTAGTAATTTGTTTAGTGTGGAATCTGCTGATGTGCTTAGCATGTGTAGAATCTGATTGATATGCTTCGTGTAGAATCAACATAAAAAACAAATATGACAATATATATCAATAGTATGATCATGTCAAGAGCTTCAACTTAGAGTCATTTACTAAATAACACGAAGAAACATAATCAATATGTAATCATGTGTGAAGACTATAGATTCATGCCCAACACTATCAGTGCACCTTTGTCACCTTATGTTAGAATTGATGCAAATTTAACTAAAATATCCTAGTTTTGTTAAGTCCATACAGTATTGAGCGGATGTGCTTTTTTGCAGTCCAAAACATATCTTACTTCGAAAATAATTGAAGGAATTAGTAAATCTTATTGCTCTTGAATTTCCCGTGCTAACAAACCCAAGACATGGTGAACTATTCTAAGGTGAAAGCAATTTAAGATACCGAACTGATCTTGCGACTGAGTTTTAGATGTAACCATTCATGTTTGCATTAACAAACAACTATAAAAAATACTTGTGGATGACTGAGTCAAATTAAGATACCGAATGTGCTTAGCATGTGTACAATCTGATTGATGTGTTTTTTTCTTTAGAAATTGCCTAAGAGGCTAGCTCTGAGCTGTGGCATCGAGGCTGATGAAGCAGGCTATGCTGCAGTACGTCTTACCGCAAGGGGATCCGTCACCACCCGTGGGTATGTAGCGGACACAGACGGTCGCACTATCTTAAGCTCGGTGGGGTGGAAGAACTTCCTCGTTGGCAAGAATCTCCAGGTTGGACTGGCCGTCTTAGTCACTATCAGGAACACCCGATGCCATGACTTGAGGATGATGATCGTCATCGACATCATTTGAAAGAATGTGTGTGGGCTGCATGTTGATGCCATGGCTGGGCTAAGTACTAAGGCCTCGTTCGGATCTTCTCCTCCTCCCAGCTTCATCGGCTCCGAGCTGGAGTCGGCCCGAACGGCGCAGCTTCGAGAAGCCCACTTCGCAGAGCAAAATCCCCTCGCTATGCAAAAACGAGAAGCAGCGCGAGTCCCGCTCCCAAAAATCAAAGGAGGTGAAGTTGGAGATTATTACTGGATATGCCACCGCCAAGTGACCTCGGGGCAGCGTACCGGTTTGCTCGGTTCACTAGACATGTTTTTCTCCTCGATATGTTACTATTCCCACTGAAATCTGGGCTGCCTTTCCTTCGAACGGGCCTAAAGCAATCTTATTGGGCTATCAGTCCAACTAACCAATTGGAAGCAGAGATGACCCGCCAAACGGTTTCTCTCGACCCAGTTTTTGTACGAGAAGCAGGATTCTCGAGGAGGAGTGGAAGCTGGCTATTTGGAGTTGCAGGAGAAGATCCGAACGGGGCCTAAGTAAACTAGTTATTAAATGTTAGTTCACTTGTACTGCATGTTGACAATGACTAATTACTAGCTAGAACTGTTTGTGAGATCGATGATCGTCAGATATCTTCTATATATAATTACCTATGTTTGACCATTGTGCCGCTGCTGGTCTACATAATTATCTATGTGATCGAGATGCAAAATGCTATATGGTGGTGCAAATATAAAAAATTGGCTGCAAAAGCTGTTGTTGGCGTGCGTGTTACATGGGACGCCGCTAGGTGGGAAATAATAGTGCTGGCGTGGGCCACGTGGCACGCCATCAGTATCTAAAATACTGCTGATGTGGGATCCAAAGGCCACCACTATTTTTAACAGTGGCGCCATATTGGTGGTGTTGGGCTCCCACGCCAGCAAGGCTCATTTTGCCACGCCATAGCTAGGCTTTTCTGCACTAGTGATATGCCAATCATTGATTACGTTCGATCCGGTTGGTTTTGGATGTAGATATAGCCTTGTTCCCTAGAGATCCTAGGATTTATCGAATCCAGGAAGTGAATTAAGCTTGTTAAGAAAATATCTGCAAGTTCTTATTATCTCAAATCGTTCTAGTTCCCCGGTCCAACAACTATCGCAGAGGTTTTTTTTTTTTGAAACTAAACTATCGCAGAGGTTGTAACAATATAAAGGAAATAGACCAGAACTAAGATTTCACCTGGAACTGTGTACACACGCTTGGGATATAAATTAGATAGATCAACATGGTATCTGTAAAAACCATTACATAAACCTTGTAAACACGTTATGTGGGAGATATGCCCTAATAACACAACAACCAACTGCCAAAGCATCGAGGTTCTGCTGTCCAAACTTGGCCTATCCGGCTTGTGGGGTTACCTCTACTATTAAGGATAAACCATACCAACACATGAACTTTGGATGACTGCACCATAGTCTCCCCCAAAGACTTGATTCCGGCTACTGTACTCACCTTACTTTCACTGGCTTATTACACTACTTTCCTCTCCACTTTGTCCATAATCTCTCCTTGTTCCAATCTTCGGAGTCTCGGTTACCGGCGAGCCATGGGATCGAGGTGGAGACAAGATACAAAAATAGTTGCACAACAATATAGAATAAATTTCTCTTGAAGTAAACTGTCAATCCCTTCTTGCGCGTACACGGGGCTACAAGGCTATGCCTCGACCCCTAGCCCGAGGTGATTAATCAACATCGTGATCGAATAGCAATAGGCATTGTATGAAAAGTTACTTAAATATGAATGATTGGAAGTATTACGATGCCATTGTTTGCGATAAAATCTCATTACAAGTAACTAATCTAATGGAGATGGAGGCTTTGTTGGTGAGATGGCTATGGAGATGTGATGTTGATGATGGTTGAGTAGATGGGAATGGCAATGTGGAGTGAACCGGTGGCATGGCTGAGGTGGCGAACTCTAGCCGTTGAATCTTCCCCTCATTTATATAGTGCAGACGAGCAGAATAGGCACTCATCATTGGAACCTCATGTGCGTGCCCATATGTATGGAAAGTTTTCAATAACTGAGACAAAATAGTCTACTACCAATTATTTTAGTTCTTATAGCTAACACTTTCTTTCCATGAACACTTTGGAAGATTTTTGCAATGAAAACATAATTAAGAATGTGAGGGCATGTCAAAGAAGGCATGATGCTAGAGTAGCTTATGAACACCCACAAGCATCTCTGAATCAAGGCGCAATAGTGCTCATTCTATCACCATTTTTCTGAAACTTTTGCTCTTCCAGTAACGGGACCAAGTCAAAAAGTGATAGATGCAAACTGAATTATTGTTGTGGGGGAAGCCGAATACTCATGACCGATATAGGGTTTTATCCCATTGTGTAATTGATAATCGACCCGAGGAGTATCCATCTTTTCACAAGGAAACACATCTCTTTCAGAAAGCCAAAAAAAATCAACATCATAACATTTGAGTTACAAGACATGAACCAACTTAACAGGCGAAACTCGAGTTGAAACTCAGGTAGACCATTCTTAGGCGGCAGGGTTGTCAGCATTCTCACAGAGGCGACAATGGTTCGTAAGATACACGTAAAGCAATATCTTATATGAATACAGGACAAAATTTGCCATGTAATAATCTCAGACACCTCCAAACTTTGTTTCATTGGACAACTCTGTCTGCAAGCAATTGGATCCATCAAATTAAACACTATTGGGTCAAGTATCTCTAACTAGCTTCATAAAACATTTCTTTCTTAACATCACTTATTATTAAAACTAGTCCCACGACAAGTCTTAGCTATAGAATAAATTGAATAAAATCTACTTAACTATTTTAGCTAAGCGAATAAAAACTTTACACTAACTATCAAAACCTACTCCCATTTGAATACATCACACTTGCAACGAATACTGTAACTAGCATGGGTATTTCAAGCTTATAAAGCGGGAGTTGTAGGACATACTCCACGTCCATCAATCTTCGCGTTTTTCATCTTTATGACGTGTTCCTAGTATTGAAGCTCATAGACTAGCTAGATTTTTTCTCAGAGAAAAAGTGGGTCGCCATGTTTGGCTTGCATCATTGCCTTTTGACATTTCTATCCCAAATACCATTGCTTGAATATATTGAGGGTATGATTCTAAAAAAACAAGTTAAGATTATAATAAAAAATCTCATGCAACTGAACCCTAGCTTGCCAGCTGGAAAAAACTAGCTCCCTTAAGATTTACTTTTCTCTCAGAGAATACTAATAATACACCTCCTGATTGCAAGAATCGTTATGACATTTTCCACTTTCCATATAAATGGCAGATTTTCTTGTACTTTATTAGTGGTATAAAAGCCCTAAAACACATTCAGAAAGTTTGATCGTTTATATTATAATATGCTAGAGATAAACGTTCACATGTCTCACAGCTTATTTTCTGAAATTACATAGCACAACTACACACAATAGCATGATGGTAAAATAGCGTACGTGTATATTAGTACATTCCGCTTCCTCCTTGTCGATATCGTTAAGGAACCATAACAACCGGCGTTGCTTCTCAAGCTGCCTTGTGAGCTTGGCACGGACTGATGTAAACACCGATGGCATCAAGGAGCCAGCCGGAACGTCCCCAGAATCCTATGATGCATCCATTCGCGGCCGGGATGGAGAAAGGGGCCCCGGTCTCTTTGCCATACAGCCCATATGTTCTCCCCTTGTCTGTACGGAAAGTCAGCGAGGTGACAACCACTGCCGGAACATAGCTGCAATGCCCATAAGTCCCCTCGACCGCGATGAGCTGCTCATCCGATGCAAAGTTGATCTGTTCGTAGGGCTAAAAAGAAGATCTCTGTTAGAAGAGTCCATACAGAAATGGAAAATAAAGACTGCGTGTTTGGTTGGGGGTAATAAGAGCTAGGGAATGGGAATTAAAGGGGTACGAGACTTCAAATCTATTGTTTGTTAAGGGAATAGTCATGGAACTTGAGACTCCAACTCCCATCATTGAACATATAAAGGTCAAGGGATGTGCTAGGCAGAACCAAGCCATCCACGTCGCCCTCCGCGTCGCTATGAATAGTGGGCAAGCGCAGCGGGCAGCGAACAGAGAAAAAGGGGCGAGCGGGCAGCGGGCAGCGAAGGACACTATGAGTAAGGCCAGTTTATGTTTGTATATGTGTCTGAATGTGTATCAATTCACAGTGGGATATACAATGGTGTTAGTAACTGAATCATATGGGTTGGCCACCTAATTCTAAGTATGTAATAAGATAATAAAACAATGCAGAATAGCAGGGGTTTGAGCTTGTTTAAACTGTAGACTATCGATGCTTGTACTATATGTGAAGTAGGAAGGAAACAGGTGATAAGCGTAGGTAATTTTAGTAATTTTAATTAGTGTGTATGTACCATTGTCCCTGTGTAGTAGATTTTCCGCTACATGCTGAGTGATTTATCTAAAAAAGCACGGAATGTATATTGGGTTCATCTCATATAGATATGCATTATATCCTATGCATTATTATTGTTGTTCTTAGAACACACCATGTTATATCGTAGTGGCGCATGTCCTGAGCGGAAGCTCAACGGTGGGAAGTAGGGCACGGTTCTTCCTCGTTGTTATGTGCGCAACTCCCATCATTTTATTAAAAGGGGAGGGGGTGGAAGTTGGAAGGGAATCCATTTCCTATTTGGCGCCCACCACCCTCCGGCCAAGGCTTGGCCCATTTACGTTTTTTTTTTGTTTCTTCAATTTTCTAAAAAGGGTCGTACATGGGGATTTGATCACTGAACCTCCCGATTCAATACAAACCACGATAGCCAGCTAGGACACCTCGCCTTCGTGATTAAATACTGTTTTTTAAGTCTTTGTTATGTGTCAACTTGCAACACTAAAAAGAGGACTTTTATTTTTCTAAAAAAAAGAGGACTTTCCTTTTTCTTTTTTTTCTTTCCGTTCTCTTTGGCCGATTTTTACTCAGTTTTTATTTCCTCTTTTCTTTTTCTATGTTTTCTGTTTTTTTAATGCGTGAACTTTCTTCAATTTTCAAGGCTTTTTCAAATCCGTGAGCTTTCGTTCAGTTTTTTTTTGCTAACCTTCTAGTGAATCTTTTTCAAATTTCATAAACTTTTTTATCAAATCAGTGAACTTTTTTCAGTTTTTTGCAACTTTTTAGTGAACTACTTTTTTAGAATACGTGATTTTTTTTTAAAAAGTCGATGAACATTTTTTAAAACTGTGAAGTTTTTTTCCAATATAGATGAAAAAAATTTAGATCCAAGATTTTTTTTTTCAAAATACATGAACTTTTCCTCTTGAGCGAACCAACCTTTTCTCAATATTTCATTTCTTTTTTCTGTTATTTTTCTATTTCTTTTTCAATTTTTCTTTTTGTTTTTTTTTCTTTTCTAGAAAATGTTTGCACTTTTCAAAATTTGTTGAAATTTTCAAAAAAAAGTTCGCTTATATTATTATTTTTCAAAAATAAAAATATTCACATTCAATAAAATTGTACAGATATTTCAAAAAAAAATGTTTGTGCCTTTCAAAATTTCTCAGAATATCACAAAGCACAAACATAGAAAGAGCGAACAAAATTTTGAACATGAACATTTTTTGAATGTTTCAAACAGTTTTTATAAAACACTAACAAATTTTGAGTTTAGAACAAATCAGAAAAATACGAAAAAAAATATGAAACCAATTTTTTTTGAATTTCCCCGAACATTGTTTTTATTTGTGCAGAATTTTTTTGAAAACAGGAACATTTTTTAAATTCCAAACAATTATTTTGTTTCTATTTTTTTGTATTTGTGTAGAAAAAAAGTTTTTTTTCTTTTTTAAATAACTGTTTTAAGTAACTTTTCTAAAATATGATTTGAAAAAAGCATTTATTGTTTTAAATTTTATTCGTTTGTATTTATTAGATGTTGTCACGCCCAATATGCGATCCTATTCTCGAGGAACTCGGAGGCCCCACCAAGAGTAGAAACGCATATTGGAGACGCTTGCAAGGTGAATATCATTACATCGTACCACATACATAATAGATGGGGATACATATAAATACATACAATCGCCACATGAATACATTAATACATAGCAAACACTATACAGAAGAGCAGAATCTGACTACGGATGAAACACAAACGAAAAACACGAACGACATCCACCCTGCTAGCCCAGGCTGCCGACCAGGAACCTATTCCAAGATCGATGAAGAGGAAGAAGCAGAAGAAGAACTCCAAAAGCAAACATGCATCGCGCTCACGTCAAATCATCGCTTTACCTGTACCTGCATCTTTTGTTGTAGTAATCTGTGAGCCACGAGGACTCAGGAATCCCATAACCATGGGTAGCAAGACTATCAAAGCTTATTGGGTATGGAAGAGTAAGGTGGTGAGGTTGCAGCAAGCACTAAGCATTATATGGTGGCTAACTTACGAGTACAAGAATAAGAAGAGCATCTACGCAAAACGGTCGCAAACTACAAATGATCACTAAGTGATCCTGAACACCTACTTACGAGTACAAACATAACCCCACCGTGTTCTCTTCTCGAACTTCCTCGAAAAGAGACGATCATGGTTACGCACGCGGTTGGTGTATTTTAATTAGGATTTAGTGTCAAGTTTTCTACAACCGGAGGTTATAAATATCCAAGTGCCACATAACCGCGGGCACGGCTTCGCGTAAGATTTAACCCTGCAGGGGTGTTCCAACCTGGCCCATCATAAGCCTACACAAGCTGCGGTGAAAATACCTCAACCTCGAGATAGCCCGAAGTATCCTCGGAATCCCGGTGCACAAGACATTTCGACAATGGTAACACAATTCCAGCAAGACCTCCCGACATGTCGACACCCTGATAGGAGCCGCGCGTATCTCGTTCTCAGGACACTATCGGATGAGCAGTACGTACAGTTATCGAAGACCCCAGTTGCCCAGGGAGGTACCGCAAGTGGCTCTAGTTTGGACCAACACCATCGGCACTGGCCCACCTGCATTATGTGGAATTAAAATAATCCTTGGGTTCATGACGCCCTATGCCAATTAATTATTTAGTTCAGTATTATTATGTTGGCAAATGTTAAAACCAATGTTGGGTCTTGCTGGAAGCGGTTATTCAAAGCGAGCTGTCAAGAGGGTCCCATTCCCCTGAGCATGTTAGGAATGCTAAACATGGATCATAACACCAGCATTACGGAAACTAAGGCGGCTTGAGTGGAACAAAACACTAGGCAAAAGGCCGAGCCTTCCACCCAATACCAAGTGTATAGATGCATTAATTAAATAAGAGATATTGTGATAACCCAACATATCCATGTCCCAACATGGAACAACCTGCAAGAGCACCTGCAACTAGCAACGCTATAAGAAAGGGGCTGAGCAAAGCGGTAACATAGCCAAACAATGGTTTGCTGGGTAAGGGTGGTTAGAGGCTGTATCATGGCATATGGGAGGCTGACATATATGTGGTAGGAAGCGCGACATAACGATAGCAACGAGACGACTAGCAAGCAAAGATAGTAAAGATATCCAAGGTCATGATCATCTTGGCTGAAATCCCGCTCGGAAGAAGATCGAGTCCATGAAGAAGACAAACACGCGTAGTCGAACGAATCCTCACAATCGCAACGAAACCGGAACTATCGAGAAGAGGCACAACCGGAAAGAAGCAAACAACATAGTAAA
This sequence comes from Elymus sibiricus, assembly GCA_039707655.1. Taxonomy (NCBI): domain Eukaryota; kingdom Viridiplantae; phylum Streptophyta; class Magnoliopsida; order Poales; family Poaceae; genus Elymus; species Elymus sibiricus. The sequence goes on from CM077670.1 coordinate 114,456,860, forward strand.
CACACAAGCATAAACATGGCATGATGCACAATCAAATATGATGCATGACGAGGTTAAATATTGTTGAACATGGCAAGAGATGAAGCAAAAGCAATCCATACAACTAGGCAAGTTTAAATGAGGCCGGAAACACAAACAACAATTCCGGAAAATCCCCATATGCAAATTTCGAAATTAATACTGATCTGAATTAAACACAATTTTAAAGTTGTTAAACATCAAGTTAAGATGCACCATGATGATCTACACGTTTTTCTAGTCAAGTTACATATGTAGAACATTTAATTCGGAGCTACGGTCTAAAAGATATGAGCTAAACAAGTTGAACATGGAAATGATGCAAAATGCATGCAAACATCTACCACACACACGCTCAAATCAAGGATGCAACATGACAATATGAAGCTACACACAATTCTAAGCAAGTTTCATATAGGACATGAACAAAACGGGGCAACGGTTCAACACATACACTCTACACAAGTTATAATGGAAGTATACAACATGGGTATAATCATAGGAACAATAGATTCATGGCAATCATTAAGGCAATATGCAATCATGAACTAACAGAAAATTGGACATGCTGTCAACAACATTATGATGCTGACTTGGGAGGCACATAACAGCAAGCATAGCAATTTTAATATTTATGAAATTGACATGAGCATACAGTAGACATGACAACCTTCAAATCACTCCATTGGCTAAAGTTCATAGGATGCACATATTAATTACAATGATTTTTACGAAATGGAACATTCTGTTAACAGGTTGACCGTTTTATCATGATGGCAATTTGAGAGCAACAAAGAGACAAGCTACAGCAAGACTACATGGCAACCGAGGGCATGACATCAAAGTACACATTACATAAACCAAATCACACGAAGTAATCATATGCATATGAGCTCTAGATTAGTGGCAACCATCAAGCAAAGTGGGCAAGTTTATAACATAGACAGTTTTACTCAGAACAACAACATTAACTAGGCATGTTTACAAGCTCATGGCACTCACATCAGGGCATATCAGGGCATGAAATAAATACTACCAGCAAGAACTCATGAAAATGCTCCAAAGTCATGTTGACAAGTTGCTCATATGGTGCATGCATTAAATCACACAAAAATGACAATTATTAACAGTTTTCAGCAGTTAACAGCACATAGCACTCTTGCAACAGAGATTATGACATGAAGATGAACCCTATTATGCATGCAACAGAAACCATCACGTAGAGCACGAAGAGTAGATCATTTTTCATATATGGAGCATTGTCATAGGATCAACATGCACAAAGTTACAAGCCTCACAAAATGACCATATGATGCTGGAATTTTCAGAAACTGGGCGCTGGATAGCTATAACGCGCACGGGCGAGAGGTAGCTGTGGATGCTCACCAGAGGGCCCGTGGGCCTGCTGGACGGTGGAGAGGCTACTAGGCAGGCCAGGAGGCATGGGCTGGGCCTTGGGCGCCGGCGCGGCCCACGTGGACGAGCTGGACAGGGGCTCGTCGTCCTCCCTGTGCGCCCGCACGGGCAGAAGGCCATGGCGGCGGCGCGGAACTCCGGGGCGGCAGCGGGAAGGTCGGGAGAGACGCAGGAGTCGCGGAGGGGCAAATCCGGGGAAGGGGAGCCCGTTCCCGGCGGTGGAGGCGCGAACCGGCGACGGTGTGGCTCGAGGTCGTCCATGGCGGCGGCCTCCTTGCCCCTGGCTGCTGCTGGTCCGGCGGCGGCGCTCGCCGGCGCGGCTGCTGGAGGTGAGGTGCGGCGAGGGCGAGGCGGAGGCGGCGGTGAGCAACGGGCGACGGCGCGCGAGGCACGCGGCGGCGGACGCGGTGGCGCTCGGGATCGGCCCGATCCGATCGAGCGGGGGCTGCGGGGCTCGGGCGAAGGCGGCAGTTCGATCCGGGCCCGGGCGGGCCTCCAGATGGACTTCGCGGGCCTGCGTGGCTGGGAGGTGGGAGGTGGCGGCTATGGAGTGGAGGAGGCTGGCGGCGGCGCGGATTTCGAGGCGGGGCTAGGGTTTTCCAGAATAGGAAGGAGAGGGCCTTCCTTTTATAGGCAGGAGGGGCTAGGAGAGAGATTTTTGGGCGTTTCAAAGCCCTCTGATCGCGATCCAACGGTTCCGTTCGGAGGGGGGCTAGGCTGGGCTAGGTGGGCTGTGGAGGAGGGGATTGGGCTGAGGAGAGAAGGAAGATGGCAGCCCGGCACGGTTTTCGGAACACTGAAAACGTCCGACGTTTATCCGGCTACAGTGCCGCTATAGTTTAACGGTTGGGCTATCAAACGGACTGCGAATGCGACAAAATTTGGCAAGCGGTCTACCTATAATATAATAAGACCGCACGCCAACTTTCAACCCATTCCGAGAACATTTTTATCCCACTTATAAAATAATATTTCGAAGGTGCCGCGGGCGCGTGCGAGTGTGTCGGGTCTCGAAACGGACAACAGAAGGGACAGGGAGAAGCTGGCAACTGTGAACGGATGCAAGTTTAATGAAAACATGCGGATGAAATGCACACGATGACATGACGAAGTGCAACAAGCAAACGAATCACACAACAACAACGGCAAATAAATGGAAGGAATCTGGAGCATCGGTCTCGGGGCGTCACAACTCTCCCCCACTAACAGAAGATCTCGACCCGAGATCTTAGGAAGGAACCAGAAGATTGAAGAGGAAGAGGAAAAAAAGGGAGGTAAAACAAAGTTGCTTCTTGGACAAACGAGTGAAACCAACAAACCTCGAAGGTTGCAAAGAGTTGAAGAATGGCTTGAAGAAGAAGCAGGAATTCGAAACCACTCTGGGTGAAACGAGATAATTAAGGAATGCGAACAAAAAGAATTTGGGCAGCACTCCGGTAGAAAAGTTAAGCAAAACTTGATAAGAAGAAAAGGACTTGAAAAATAGGGCACAACACTCTGGTAAAATGGATAAGCAAGGAAATAACATGGTCTTGTCGAAACGAGATAATGGGTCGAAGAGAGCAACATCACCATACCTCCGGACGAAAGAATAGAAGCTAGATCGTTGGAAAGAAAAGAACGGAGAAGAAAATGACAATTTCTCCCACAATTGAATTTGAAAGCATCCTTACACAGAAGGATTGAACGGAGTTGTTAGATAATCAACAACGAAAAGAATAATCTTGTTGTGGGCTTATGGAAAACATCTCAAAATTATGAGGTGACAACCGGCCACTAACGGAAACAACTGATAACTTGAGATCTCGAAGAGATGAAAACCTCTTTCCTCGAGAAGAGAAGGAGAAACTTGGATCATTGATAAGCACCATAATAGCAACATTCCTTAGGGAAGGCTTTAGGTGAAATATAACCCAAGATAACTCATTCCTGAACGAAGAGAAAAATGATGGGTTTAAATATCTCATTCCTGACAACTTGTGAATCATGAAACACGAAGGGACATTGTCAAGAAAGACATAACACCACCTCAAAAGACAAGGTAGAGAGAATAGCACTTCGGAATGCGAGATGAAGAATACTTGAGCTCCAACAAGAATGTTGACGAACACTTCGAGAATGAATTAAATCCTTGATGAACCACCATGAAGAACTCCGGTAAACAAAAGGATTATCGAAACGAAGGTTGAAAAGAGCGAGATGCAACATGGCGATGATTTAGATGGAGCTTCGTGATGAGATAATGATAGAACTTTGAACTCCGGAAAAGAAAAGATGAAACACTTGGAACCGAGAATTTGATATCATGAACGAACTCCGGAAGAAAGAATTAAATCACCTCGATGGAATAAGAATAAGAATTATGTCATGCTTACCATTCATCAACTTAAATTGATGACAACAATGGATTGGCATGCCACTTATTCTTCTTAAATATTGAAGAGAGATATAGCAATCTTGGAGAAGGTCTTGAACGAACCACCGGTAGGATTAGAAAGAACGACTGAAATGATCGATAACAAAGGAAGAGGAACCTTGAAATGAACCACCGTAAGAAATGAAAAGAACGAATAAAAAGAGAATGAATCGCCGGGAAGAATTAGATAAACGAACGAAGATACTTGAGGGAATTTGGTACAAGAGAACGAAGAGATCACGAGCTTATTAGAGAATACTTGAATGATGCACCGGAAGAATTAGGAGACGAACGAAGAGACATCAATTTTTGGAATAATCGGAGAACGAAAGCTGAAAACTGAGAACGAATAGATCTTTTGAAATGATGGCCTTCGGAGAATCACAACGAAAACAACTCCTGAAATGCTTCGGATGGGTATGAAAAGAATTTCTCACAATCAAAAAGAATTGTGAGGATGGCATGAAGCTAGAACCACGAATCTTCAAGAGAACGGATGAGAGAAATTCTTCTTCGGTCTTCCAATGCTGAGAATGACGATGAGAACCACCATGAAGAATTTGTGAGATACTCCGGAATAAACAAGAATAGAAAGGTTGAGCCAAAGATGAAAATAATTAGGAAGCGATCTTGGAGACGACATTTGACCGATGAAAATTCATTCTTATGTCAAATTTTGAAAGAATTTGAGAATAACTCCTGGAAAAATTAGGAGAGTCAGGTAAGATCCTGGGAAAAGACCTGTGGGTTAGGGCCCACTCAAAAGAAACACCGTTGAAACAACTGCTTGAGATAGGAATTGCACTGGTTGAATTAAATGACTTGGAAGAGGTAACAACCACTAGATAGAACGAATGGATCTCAAATGGAAACATGGAACTTCTGAGATAATTACGGTACTCCGGGTAAGAATAGAGAGAGATGGATGATTAAGAGTTGCGCCGGCATGGGAAAGCATTTGAAACGATGAACGGGATATGATCAACACCGAAAGCTTGAATTGAATCCATCGAAAAGAAAATGAGAATGATGAACAACAAACTACTGAGCACCTTCACGAGAAATCACCGGTTAAGAATATTGAAGGAAAAGAATGTAGAGACTTCTCATGAATACAATGGATAATTGATTTGAGAATTTTGGCTTCGTAAAGAAAAAGGGTGGGAGGGTGGGAAAAAGAAAGACAACTTCGGATGGATGAAATGAACTCCATTGAGAAAACTAATAATTGATCTTGCAAATGTTGAAAGGATTGGATTAACTTGAAGAGAAGCACATCGGGTGAAAAGAATTGTCATGACAATCTCAATGATCAAAAGGATTGGCCTTCACATCAAAATATGGGAACACCGCTTAGGAAAGATTTAGAATCCACACTTGACTTCTAAGCAACTCGAATACCACAACAAAAATAAAACAAAGGATTTGGCTTGTAGAATAAGCCAGAACAAACATATGATAGACCCCATATCGTATCATGTGTCTATTGGAAAAGATATTCTAGGTAATACTTGAATTCCCACCTAAGAACTCCCGAAACTTCTTTGTTATAAGATCAGGTTGCGGATATGGGAACCAACTCAGCACGCAACAATAATATCCTAATCAGCTGCAACCAATCCGCAACCTTCACACACGACCAAGAAACTTTGCAAATTCGTCTACCTCAGACCTTCGAAAGCACAGCGATACTAGTCATAGTGGATCATCCGCGCTATCTCCACCAGTACTGGGGAAAAGTCACGACACTATTTGCCACCACAAAAAGTATAGAAGCGTTTCGATGTCGGCGTCCTCTGGTATTCTCGGAACCGAAACGATAGCGAGTGTGACAAAACCCCTTGGAGCTCAACTCCCCGGGTCCAATCCATACGGTCAGGAGGCACCAAGAACAGAGTCACGTCACACCGATATCGCAACCATTCCAACAATACCCGCGTGATCCTAAAAAAATTTGAGTGAGAAGAGATAGTAGGATCAAAACACCTACGTCACAATTCCTCACTAGAGCGACGAAGGGGATAAGGAGTAAAAAGAATTCCTACTCTCCGATATATAACTAGGACTCAAAATAGTTTTTCTTCTAGACTCGTCAGCGGTTCGATCAATCAAGGGGGCTCCTATGGTCGGTCGAGGCTCTGATACCAACTTGTCACGCCCAATATGCGATCCTATTCTCGAGGAACTCGGAGGCCCCACCAAGAGTAGAAACGCATATTGGAGACGCTTGCAAGGTGGATATCATTACATCGTACCACATACATAATAGATGGGGATACGTATAAATACATACAATCACCACATGAATACATTAATACATAGCAAACACCATATAGAAGAGCAGAATCCGACTACGGATGAAACACAAACGAAAAACACGAATGACATCCACCCTGCTAGCCCAGGCTGCTGACCAGGAACCTATTCCAAGATCGACGAAGAGGAAGAAGCAGAAGAAGAACTCCAAAAGCAAACATGCATCGCGCTCACGTCAAATCATTGCTTTACCTGTACCTGCATATGTTGTTGTAGTAATCTGTGAGCCACGAGGACTCAGCAATCCCATAACCATGAGTAGCAAGACTATCAAAGCTTATTGGGTATGGAAGGGTAAGTTGGTGAGGTTGCAGCAAGCACTAAGCATTATATGGTGGCTAACTTACGAGTACAAGAATAAGAAGAGCATCTACGCAAAACGGTCGCAAACTACAAATGATCACTAAGTGATCCTGAACACCTACTTACGAGTACAAACATAACCCCACCGTGTTCTCTTCTTGAACTTCCTCAAAAAGAGACGATCACGGTTACGCACGCGGTTGGTGTATTTTAATTAGGATTTAGTGTCAAGTTTTCTACAACCGGAGGTTATAAATATCCAAGCGCCACATAACCGCGGGCACGGCTTCGCGTAAGATTTAACCCTGCAGGGGTGTTCCAACCTAGCCCATCATAAGCCTACACAAGCTGCGGTGGAAATACCTCAACCTCGAGATAGCCCGAAGTATCCTCGGAATCCCGGTGCACAAGACATTTCGACAATGGTAACACAATTCCAGCAAGACCTCCCGACGTGTCGACACCCTGATAGGAGCCGCGCGTATCTCGTTCTCAGGACACTATCGGATGAGCAGTACGTACAGTTACCGAAGACCCCAGTTGCCCAGGGAGGTACCACAAGTGGCTCTAGTTTGGACCAACACCATCGGCACTGGCCCACCTGCATTATGTGGAATTAAAAGAATCCTCGGGTTCATGATGCCCTATGCCAATTAATTATTTAGTTCAGTATTATTATGTTGGCAAATGTTAAAACCAATGTTGGGCCTTGCTGGAAGCGGTTATTCAAAGCGAACTGTCAAGAGGGTCCCATTCACCTGAGCATGTTAGGAACGCTAAACATGGATCATAACACTAGCATTACGGAAACTAAGGCGGCTTGAGTGGAACAAAACACTAGGCAAAAGGCCGAGCCTTCCACCCAATACCAAGTGTATAGATGCATTAATTAAATAAGAGATATTGTGATATCCCAACATATCCATGTCCCAACATGGAACAACCTGCAAGAGCACCTGCAACTAGCAACGCTATAAGAAAGGGGCTGAGCAAAGCGGTAACATAGCCAAACAACGGTTTGCTGGGTAAGGGTGGTTAGAGGCTGTATCATGGCATATGGGAGGCTGACATATATGTGGTAGGAAGCGCGACATAACGATAGCAACGAGACGACTAGCAAGCAAAGATAGTAAAGATATCCAAGGTCATGATCATCTTGCCTGAAATCCCGCTCGGAAGAAGATCGAGTCCATGAAGAAGACGAACACACGTAGTCGAACGAATCCTCACAATCGCAACGAAACCGGAACTATCGAGAAGAGGCACAACCGGAAAGAAGCAAACAACTTGGTAAACACACAAGCATAAACATGGCATGATACACAATCAAATATGATGCATGACAAGGTTAAATATTGTTGAACATGGCAAGAGATGAAGCAAAAGCAATCCATACAACTAGGCAAGTTTAAATGAGGCCGGAAACACAAACAACAATTCCGGAAAATCTCCATATGCAAATTTCGAAATTAGTACTGATCTGAATTAAACACAATTTTAAAGTTGTTAAACAGCAAGTTAAGATGCACCATGATGTTCTACACGTTTTTCTAGTCAAGTTACATATGTAGAACATTTAATTCGGAGCTACGGTCTAAAAGATATGAGCTAAACAAGTTGAACATGGTAATGATGCAAAATGCATGCAAACATCAACCACACACATGCTCAAATCAAGGATGCAACATGACAATATGAAGCTACACACAATTCTAAGCAAGTTTCATATAGGACATGAACAAAACGGGGCAACGGTTCAACACATACACTCTACACAAGTTATAATAGCAACCTGCCCAAAACAGTAACATAGCACTTTGCAAACATAAAAACAACAAGCTACAGTAGCATGATGGGCACAAACTTAATATGCAATGAAAATAGATATGATATACTTCAATTTATCCTAAAGGTTCAGGTTCATAGGCATCAAGGTTAATTCAATATGATCCATGCAAAATGCAAAGTTCTACTAAAAAGGGCATATATATGAGCAGAGTTAATATGAGGACATGTTGGAGGCATGAAATAAATATGCTACAGTGCTAGAACATGGCATCAAATGGTACATCATGGAAGTATACAACATGGGCATAATTATAGGAACAATAGATTCATGGCAATCATCAAGGCAATATGCAATCATGAACTAACAGAAAATTGGACATGCTGTCAACAACATTATGATGCTGACTTGGGAGGCACATAACAGCAAGCATAGCAATTTTAATATTTATAAAATTGACATGAGCATACAGTAGACATGACAATCTTCAAATCACTCCATTGGCTAAAGTTCATAGGATGCACAGATTAATTACTATGATTTTTACGAAATGGAACATTCTGTTAACAGGCTGACCGTTTTATCATGATGGCAATTTGAGAGCAACAAAGAGACAAGCTACAGTAAGACTACATGGCAACCGAGGGCATGACCTCAAAGTACACATTACATAGACCAAATCACACGAAGTAATCATATGCATATGAGCTCTAGATTAGTGGCAACCATCAAGCAAAGTGGGCAAGTTTATAACACAGACAGTTTTACTCAGAACAGCAACATTAACTAGGCATGTTTACAAGCTCATGGCACTCACATCAGGGCATATCATGGCATGAAATAAATACTAGCAGCAAGAACTCATGAAAATGCTCCAAAGTCATGTTGACAAGTTGCTCATATGGTGCATGCATTAAATCACACAAAAATGACAATTATTAACAGTTTTCAGCAGTTAACAGCACATAGCACTCTTGCAACAGAGATTATGACATGAAGATGAACCCTCTTATGCATGCAACAGAAACCATCACGTAGAGCACGAAGAGTAGATCATTTTTCATATATGGAGCATTGTCATAGGATCAACATGCACAAAGTTACAAGCCTCACAAAATGACCATATGATGCTGGAATTTTCAGAAACTGGGCGCTGGATAGCTATAACGCGCACGAGCGAGAGGTACCTGTGGCTCCTCACCAGAGGGCCCGTGGGCCTGCTGGACGGTGGAGAGGCTGCTGGGCAGGCCAGGAGGCATGGGCTGGGCCTTGGGCGCCGGCGCGGCCCACGTGGACGAGCTGGACAGGGGCTCGTCGTCCTCCCTGTGCGCCCGCACGGGCAGAAGGCCATGGCGGCGGCGCGGAACTCCGGCGCGGCAGCGGGAAAGTTAGGAGGGACGCAGGAGTCACGGAGGGTCAAATCCGGGGAAAGGGAGCCCGTTCCCGGCGGCGGAGGCGCGAACCGGAGATGGTGTGGCTCGAGGTCGTCCATGGCGGCGGCCTCCTTGCCCCTGGCTGCTACTGCTCCGGCAGCGGCGCTCGCCGGCGCGGCTGCAGGAGGTGAGGTGCGGCGAGGGCGAGGCGGAGGCGGCGGTGAGCAATGGGCGACGGCGCGAGGCAGGCGGCGGCGGACGCGGTGGCGCTCGGGATCGGCCCGATCCGATCGAGCGGGGGCTGCGGAGCTCGGGCGGCGCGCAGCTCGGGCGGCGGCGGCAATTCGATCCGGGCCCGGGCAGGCCTCCAGATGGGCTTCGCGGGCCCGCGTGGCTGGGAGGTGGGAGGTGACGGCTGTGGAGTGGAGGAGGCTGGCGGCGGCGCAGATTTCGAGGCGGGGCTAGGGTTTTCCAGAATAGGAAGGAGAGGGCCTTCCTTTTATAGGCAGGAGGGGCTAGGAGAGAGATTGTTGGGCGTTTCGAAGCCCTCCGATCGCGTTCCAACGGTTCCGTTCGGAGGGGGGCTAGGCTGGGCTAGGTGGGCTGTGGAGGAGGGGATTGGGCTGAGGAGAGAAGGAAGATGGCAGCCCGGCACACTTTTCGGAACACCGAAAACGTCCGACGTTTATCCGGCTATAGTGCCGCTATAGTTTAACGGTTGGGCTATCAAACGGACTCCGAATGCGACGAAATTTGGCAGGCGGTCTACCTACAATATAATAAGACCGCACGCCAACTTTCAACCCATTCCGAGAACATTTTTATCCCACTTATAAAATAATATTTCGGAGGTGCCGCGGGCACGTGCGAGTGTGTCGGGTTTCGAAACGGACAACAGAAGGGACAGGGAGAAGCTGGCAACTGCGAACGGATGCAAGATTAATGAAAACATGCGGATGAAATGCACACGATGACATGACGAAGTGCAACAAGCAAACAAATCACACGACAACGACGGAAAATAAATGAAAGGAATCTGGAGCATCGGTCTCTGGGCGTCACAGATATGTTAAAAACTTAAAATAATAGTTTTATGTACATGCTTAAATTATGATTTTAAATAGTTGCTACACATTCGGCCTCCATGCGAGGTTTGAACGACTTGCTGTGGCATGCCCACCTGCTGGCAAAAGTTTGGATCATTTCAAGAATATCCACAAAAACACCATGTTGAACGGAGGGTGTTCGGGAAGAGGCCAAAGGGACCACCTGAGAGCACGTTGTTTTTCGACATTCTTGAAATGGCCCCAATTCTTTTCCATGGCCTTGTACGACCAATTCAAGGCACCATGCCAAGTTGTTTTGGTTTTCGATAATTTTTTGTATTTTCTGGAGTTTTCTTGGTCAAAAAAGGGCAATAAATGACCGGACATGTCGCAACTTGCATATGGTGCCGGAAATTGTTTAAACCGGACATGTATGACTACCATGGCTATACCCACCTGCTTGCAAAAGTTGGGGTCATTTTAAGGATGTTCAAAAATAGAACATGTTGAAAGGAGTGTGTTCGAAAAGGCCAGAAGGCTCCGTCAGAGCACGTTGTTTTTCGACATCCTTGAAATGTCCCATTTTTCCATGGCCTTGTATAACTAATTCAAGTCACCATGCCAATCCATTTTGGTTTTCGGCAAATTTTGCATTTATTGGAGTTTTCTTGGTCAAAAAGGCTGATAAATGGCTAGACGTGTCACAACTTGCATACGGTGTCAGAAATCGTTCAAACCTGACATGGATGCCTACCATGGACATGCCACCTGCTTGCAAAAGTTGAGGTCATTTTAAGGATGTCCAAAAATAGACCATGTTGAACGGATGGTGAGAAGGCTCCGTTTGAGAGCACGTTGTTTGTTGACATCCTTGAAATGGCCCCAATTTTTTTTCATGGCCTTGTATGACCAATTCAAGGCACCATGCCAAGTTGTTTTGTTTTTCAAATATATTTTTTGCATTTTCTGGAGTTTTCTCGATAAAAAGCCCGATAAATGGTTGGACGTGTCGCAACTTGCATACGGCGTTGGAAATCGTTCAAACCTTACATGGATGCCTATCATGGGCATGCCCACCTGCTTGCAAAAGTTGGGGTTATTTCAAGAATGTTAAAAACTAGACCATTTTCAACGGAAGGTGTTCGGCTAGGCTAGAAGGCTCCGTCTGAGAGCACGTTCTTTCTTGACGTCCTTGAAATGGCCCCAATTTTTTATCATGGCATTGTATGACCAATTCACCGCACCATGACAAGTTGTTTTGGTTTTCGACAAATTTTGCATTTCTGGAGTTTTCTTGGTCAAAAAAAGGCCGATAAATTGTCGGGCGTGTCGGAACTTGCATAGGTGTCAGAAATCGTTCAAACCTTACATGGATGCTACCATTTCCATGCCCACTTGCTTGCAAAAGTTGGGTTCATTTCAAAGATGTCCAAAAATAGACCATGTTCAATGGAGAGTGTTCGTGTAGCTAGAAGGGTCTATTTGAAAGCATATTGTTTTTCGACATCTGTCAAATGGCCCCATTTTTTTCACTAGCTTCTATGACCAATTCAAGGCATACTATCAAGTTGTTTGGATTTTTGACAAGATTTGCATTTTCTGAAGTTTTCTTGGTGAAAAAGGACCGATAAATGGCCGGACGTGTCGCAACGTGCTAACGGTTTCGGAAGTCATTCAAACCTAGCATGGATGCCTCATATGTCCGTTCTAGGTTGTTGCAAGAAGTTGGGGTCATTTATCCATAGTAAAAAAAACATCATTGAGAGGAGAGTGCTAGACAAGGCCACAAGGGTGCATCTGTGAGCATGTAGTTTTTACTAATTTGAATGCTTCAGTTATTTACAATTTCCATCGTTATCAATCAGCATGAACATTTTCCTATGTCCTAACCTTTCTTGAAATATGTCAACAATTTGGAGTTTCAAATTGTATATGAAAATTTTACAAACTTGAACAGTTTTTTTCAAAAATGTTAACAAATTCTCAACAATTGATGTTGAACACAAATTGCAAACCACGTGTTTTTTTAAAAATTTATCAACTTGTTTTGAAACGCAAACATTTCTTAAATTTGTGATTTTTTTTAAAAAGGGAACATTTTTTGAAATTTCAGAACATTCTTAAAAATTGTAAACAATATTTGAAAACAAGTACAATTTTTGGTATTCCAAACAACATTTCAATTTTTTGAACAGATTTTAAAAAAGAATAATAAAGTTCAAAAAAGAGAAAAATGAATTAACAAAAAAAGAAGATAAAAACAAAAAATTAGAAACAAAAATGGTTAGGCCTTGGCCCAACTAGACAACGACATCGCTCCCGTCTCAACCCGGTAAATCCGACCCATGGGTGACCGCGCCCATGGACACCCGACACGAATGGGTAGGGTATGGGTCGCCATATTCACCCATTGGTAAGCCCGATGGATAACCCGATTAGTCATGGGTGGGGGTATGGGCATGGGGTTTTGCCCTTTGGGTAGCCCAATGGGTCACCCGGTTAATATTAGTGGGTAAAATACATTTTTATTTTATACGATGTGTGGGGTGAAGATACATGGTAATTAATTTGTTTAGTACACACCATTTTTTTAGGTTAGTTTAGCACACACCAACGCTGCCAGTAACGATGCATGTATGCATATTTGCTCTGCCTTTTATTTCTTGTCGATCGCTCCAGAATGGTAAGGCTCATAGTTGAATTGTATAAATACTACTAGTCTATGTATGTAACTTCAAAATGGTGCAGTATTTCGGCCTATTGGGCCTCCAGCGACCGAAGGTCATGCACGAGGCGTGTGTTGTGCGTGGTTGGCAACAAAATGAACATAGGAGTAGCTTATTTAGTCCCACCTTGCTTGCTTGAGCGCACGGCGGGCTGGGCTGTGCTATAAAGCAGACAAAGAAGGGCATCGGTAAAGTTCAAAGGAATGCTAAACGCAAGACATGCAGTTAGTTCGGCAAAATAAAAATGAATTAAAATATTAGCCCCGACGGGTGTCCTATTGGGTCGGGTCGCCTGTCCGGTTCTGGCATGGGCCTCCGTCTAAGATCTTGTGCAGACTGTATGCCAAACCCCACCTGACTGCCAGGTTGATGTGAATTTGAAAAAAGTTATTATTTTGAAAAGAAAACAAGTTTATTATTTTGACAAAAAATAGCGGGGCCGGCCCAAGCGTTTATCGATTTGTAAAAGTTCATTAATTTTGAAATAAATAAATTGTGGACTTAGTAAAAAATTCATAACAGTTGAAAAGAGTTTGTGGATTTGAAAACAAAATTCGTGAATTTAAGAAAATGTTCATGAATTGAAGAAAAGTTCATGATTTAAAAATAGTTCATGAATTTTTAAAGAGAAAAGAAAATGAAAAAAAATAAAAAAAGAAGAAAAACCGGACAAACAAAAACTGAAAAAAAGAAAACCAAATAGGCGCTCGTTGGTAAGTGTTATATTTGAAGAAGAAAAAGAAAGTTGGTTATCGTGGTTGTTCTAAGCAATAGGTGCTGGGTTCGAATCTTGTCAGGGCATTTATTTTTTGAAGGTTTACCGAAGTGAAAAAAAGTACAAAATGGGCCAGCCCAGGGTGGAGAGAGTGTGTGTGGTACGTACACAGGCCGCATATAAAAAAAATATACTTTAAAAAAGACTATCTTGCCCTTTGTTACGAAGGGGTATGGGCAAATCTGGTCCATCGATGTGTTTAGGGGGTTGTATCGAAGAAGTGTTGATACAACTCCCTACTCTAAACTCCCATTCCCCTTCCCAAATATTACCAAACACGTTGGGAGGGTTTTTTGTCGAGATGTTGATTATTAGTGTTGCAGTAGATTTAGATAATTTGTTATTATATACTGAAGATCAGACCTACAAAGGTTTGCCCATCTCACAAATCTAAAACATATATATGCCAGCTGATGCACGTACCGTTAAACGAGGTCTACCTTGGCCACCGCCTTCTGCTCGCTGCAGCGTCTGCTTCAATACGGCCTCGTCAGAGCTTTGGTAGAAGGAATGGATGGCGTCGGTGTACTGCAGGGTGACACTGCGCACGCGAGGGGCGCTCAAGCCGCGGCCGCGGCGCATGTAGAAAGCTTTCCCGCCGGATCCTCCCCATGGCCCGACCTTAATCACTCCTCTTCCTCCCGGCCTCTTCTCGTCCGTGATCTCGTCGGAGAAGTTGCTGTGCCTCGGCCACGGTCTCGCTCCTGCCCTTGTGTGGACGTCATCCCTGGCCCTGCTGTTCACTTGCGTGTAGTTAGTAAGCACCATGGGCTGCAGCGCCGACTCGTGCTCCGCGGCGGCCGCCATGTTGGCTCGTGGTGAGAGTGAGGCGCTCGAGTGGGATGATGGCAGTACTGCTGTTCCGTCACCAGCACCCGCGAGAGCTCTGCCTGATCGTCCTTCCCTGTGATTACCACCCCCATAGCTCCTGAAATCACCATGGATATAAATTAGTTCCATCAGCCTGTGTGAAATCCAAACCCGATCGAGATGGTTAGGTAAATCTAGATGTGTCGATATATGTTTTATTTTTGAAGATCTGTCGATATATGAATACACGATCACCTTTGCGAAGTCCTCGGCGAGGCCTCTCAAGCTGACGCTGACGCGGAGGGTCCTGTCCGACGGCGTCTGCTTAGTCGTCGTGGACCTGTCCAGTGTTCGGCCGAGTGCGGCGCCGGCGATGATGGCGCAGGTGTAGACGGACAAGGTGGCGATGAGGATGAGGAGAACAGTGGCTCCGTTGAACCGCGCCATTGCTAGCTAGCTAGCTCGACCTTGAATGTCTGATGCAGAGATCGGTCAGCCAGGTCCCCCAGCAGGCCAGCACTCGTGATGGACCAGCTGGGCATAATATGTGTAATATATATACAGACACCTGCAGCCGGTCGCCGGCCATGCATCTCACTTATTAGGCTAATTTGTCGCTGTCAGAGTGTATCTGTCAATCTGCCGGTTCGGCCACGACGTTCATGCACAAATCAACACAAAGAATAGGGATGCAGGCGGACGCCGGATGCATGTCGCTCTGTCAGTGTTAGGCTGAGGGGAATGCTAGTACTATTATACTTTGGGTTCAGTATATATAGCAAATTCCGGTGGATATGTACGGTGACTAGGTCTTCATCTCGTATGTTTCCGTGTTTTGTCAACACGTTCCCTTTCACCTAGCTTGTTTAATCCGTGGTTAAGGTTCTCTTTGACATTGTAATTGCTTTCGAAAATTAAATTTTTAGATGAACCAACTTGACCGGTTGCAAAAGAGTTCGACAAACAATATGGCGTTGATTACGAGGACACATTTAGTATGGTGAAGGCTAGCACTAGTAAACTAATATTGTCATTGGCGGTTTCTAAGAGTTGTAACAGCGGCGATTTTATGTATTAGCTGACCCCACAATTTTTTTGATTACTCCTTAATTTTATTCATATTTGTCCAAAAATTTAGGATAGTTTACAGAGTTTAGCGCACTTGACCTCATTGCATTTTTGTGGTGGCGCCACCGTTGGTGAAATCATTGGGAGTTGGACATACAAAACATGTTTTTTCATGACTTCCTGAAAGGGAAAGTATATATGAGGCAACTACTAGGATATGAAGATAAGTCTAAACCAAATCACGTTTATACAAGCCCCATGTGCATGGTACTCTCTTCTTAGCTCAAAGCTCATTGATATTGGGGTTCACATTTTTGATTCATACATCACATTTCCTCTATTGAAAGAGTGGGCCACTGTATTTCTTCTTATATATGTTGATGATATAATTGTGGCTGGTTTATCAAGGGATGTTCTTGGTGCCTTGTTGCGTGATTTGAAGACTGAGTTTGCATTGAAAGACACGTTTAGTCATGTAGTGAAGGCTAGCACTATTACACTAGTATTGTCATTGGCAGCTTGTAAGGGTTGTAACCGTTGCTAGCTTGAAAGGGTTGTAAACATAAATAATGGTATCTCTGGATGCATGTCACTCTATCAGTGGCAGGCTTAGGAGGGGGTGCTAGTATTATTCTTTGGGTCCAGTATAGCAAACTCCGATGGATATGTATGATGACAAGGTCTTCGATTGTATCGGTATCTCATATGTTTATGCGTTTTGTCAATTAGCAGTGTTTGCGTGCCTACGTTCCCTTTGACCTAGCATGTTTAATCTGAGGTTAAGGTTCTCTTCGACATTGTAGTTGCTTTCTGAAATTAAATTTCTATATGAACCAACTAGACCTATTGCAAAAAGGTTTGAACAAGGATACAAAATTTATTAAGAGGAGAAGTTTAGTTATGTGGTGAAGGCTAGCACTATTAGACTAGTATTTTCATTGGTAGTTTCTAAGGGTTGTAATCAGTGGCGATTCTATGTGTTAGTTGGGGGGTCAGCTGAGTTGTTGGAGCTTAATGTTCACTTCTCGAAACCCCCCTAACTAACAAGTATATAAAAAACAAGTCTCTCCTTCATGTCCTCCATGCCCCATCTGAGACATGCATCCGTGATATTTTGCACTCTAAGGTGTTTCTATGGCTCTATGCTAGTCTTCCACGGTACCGTGCCTCCTTCCTACAACAGAATGACCATGTTCATAATTGTTATAACTATAGCATGGACATCTGGGTAACTACATAATAAGCGTGTTGGTAAGTATAGCATATGTAGCTCGGTAAGTACATAATAACCGTGTTGATAACTATAGCATGAGCAACCTGATAACAATTGTGACATGTTGGTAATTGTAGCATGGACAAGTGATAATTAGAGTATGGTTGTGCCATGTTGGTAACTTTATCTAGGGTGGTTAGGTAACTATAGTTGTGTCATGTTGGTAAGTTCATCACGTGCAACTAGGTAAATATGGTTGCGTCGTATTTGTAACTATAACATGGCAGCTAGTAACTACAGTTGTGTTGTGTTGGTAAGTTTATCGTGTGCAGCTAGGTGACTATAGTTATGTCATGTTGGTAAATTTATCCTGTATAGTTAGGTAACTATATTTGTGTCATATTGGTAACATCATCCAGTGCAGCTAGATAACTATAGTTGTGACTGTTTTTTATGATTTTTGGCTGGTTTTTTTTTTCTTGGGTTGCTTCCCGTTTTCTTATCTTGCCCCCTTTTCCTTTTTTTTCTTTTTCAATTTTAATGTGTTTTTGTAAGAAAAATTGTGAAGATTTTTTAAAATCCATGAATTTTAAATGATTCATGGACATTTCATTTAAACATGAACATTTTTCAAATTTATTGAAAATATCAAAACACATGAGCTTTCTAAAAATTCGTGAACATTTCAATTCTTTGTGAATATTTTAAAATTCAATAATATTGTTAATTTTTTTGAACATTTTTAAAAGTATTTTTTTTTGTTAAAATTGTGAATATTGATAAAATCCATGAACATTTGTTTGAAAACCATGGACATTAAAAAAATCATGAACATTTTTAAAAAATATTTTAAATTTAAAAACTTACTGCAAAAAAGATTAAAAAAATCAAAAAATAGAGATATATCAGCCCCTACACTAAATTGGCACCAACCCATAGAGGGCACGGGTGCATGCTACCTTGTGAGCAGAATAGGAGGACTCCTCAATCCACTCGAGGAGCAAATTCATTACAACCGAACAAGGTCGAAACAGAGAAGGCAATATGGCAACTAAGTCTTAGGCTGATGATGTCAGATGTGATCTTTGCCGGGATGCGACCTACAATTTTTTTGGGAAGGTGGTGGCTCAGGCTCGGTTCAAGAGGGACAAGACAAGACAACCAAAACTCTAGTGCCTGAGAGGCCCCCGTCCTCCTCTTGGCTGTAACACCCCTGTGTAAATGAGCTACAGTGATCATCATATTAATGCTAAGCTACTTTGATTTGCAAAGAATGATCACAGTGGAATCATATCTCATTTCAAACTCCTTCCCTGAATTCAAATTCATTTTGCAAGTGAAATTTGAAATTGCACAAAAGTTGCTGCAAAATAGTTCATCATTTAGAAAATATTCTATAACAATTGTTTGTTAAGGAAAACAATATCACCTTAAAGCTAAATGTGGGCTATGGCAATTAGATCAGTGCTAAAGCAGCATTTTCAAATGTCATTTCACTTGTGAAAAATTTAAATGAATTCAAAAGCCTCCCAAACTTTTTGTGGCAGTGCTCAATATTCCCTAGTATTTGTTTTGACCAGCTCCACATTTTTGCAAAGTCATTTGATGGCTAAAAATAAATGCAAAATAGCTGCTGGAAAAAGAAACAGAAAAGAAAAGGGAAAAGGCCTAAACGCTACTGTGCCAATGGGCTTAAGTTCAAACAGTGGCCGTCCCAGCCCACCTCTCTCTCTCCTTCAACCACCCACCCTCTCTCCCCTGCGTGTTGACGCCGCGCGTGCCCGAGCCGGTGATGGGCACGCGTCGGCCATCCCCGGCGCCGTCGCCGCCGCGGAGTGGATAAGAGCATCGCCCGCACCTCCCTGGCGAACCCTAGCCACTTTCCCCCTCCTCCATCGCCTCCCTCGCTCGATCCCGAGCGCCGCCGTCGCCATGGCCGAGCCGTAGCCGCGGCCACCGTGCTCCCCGCGCCTCGCCGTCGTGCCCACGAGCTTCGCCTACGTCAACTACGCCGTCTGCACCCACCAGCTCGAGCTCGGAGCCCCTGCATCGCGAGATCGCCGCCGTCTTCTTCCTCTACGGTCGCCGGCGTTCGTCGTCGATTCCGGCCGCCTCTGCTGCTCCCGAACCCCGACGAGCCTTTCTTGAGCTCCGCGGTGAGCACCCGCACCGAACCCCTCTCTCCCCTGCTCTTCTCCGTGCCGTAGCTCGCTGTGCCGTTGCCGTGCCCGCGCTGCCGCCGTTTGCTTATTCGCCGTGGCCACCGTAGTCCGAGCTCGCGTCCGAGCTCGCAGCCGAGCTCCTGGAGCTCGTAGGAACCCAACGCCGCCTTCCTTCGCCTTGCGGTGCTTCCTAGTGTCGAGTTCGAGCTCACCCGAATGCCGCCGCCTCCTGCCGTCGATTCTCCGTCCAACTCCGGCCATCTCAGCTCACGCCGCCGCCACCGTTCGACGTGGCTCGCTCTGCTCATTTGAACGCGCTATCGCGTGCGCCAAATGGCGCCCCGTAGCCGAATCCCGACGACCTACCGTGCGCTTCTGCCGCGTTTTTGGTCGCCGGCGTTTAAACGCCGGCCGCCGCCGACGTGGTTGGCCTGGGGCCCACTCCTGGGTCACTACCAGTGGGTCCCAGGGGCCCAGTTGACTATGTTGACTTGGTCAACTGTGCTGACTGGGCAGCCCCAGTCGCTGACAGGCGGGCCCCACTCGCTAATTAACTGTTTTTCTAATTAAACTTAATCCGTTAATTAGATCAGTCACTGACAACTGGGGCCCACCACTAATTAATTTCTGTTTAGTTTAAATAAGCTCTTATTAGCCCTGAGTCACTGACATGTGGGCCCAATCCACTGTTTCAGTGGATAAGGCTGTCCCAGTCAGCCTGCTGACTAGGCAGCTGGCCCACTAGTCAGCCTCTGCTGACTGGGTCGTTGACCCAGTTAGCTGGGCCCACTGGTCAGCCTCTCTGCTGATCAGCTGGGTACACTTCTGGGTACCCCTAGCATTTACTATTGTGGATAATTCAGATTTAAATAATTAAAATAATTCCAGAAATTCCAGAAATTGTTTAAAAACTTTGAAAATTCGTAGAAATTCAACTGTAGCTCAGATGAAATAGTTTTCTACATGAAAGTTGATCAGAAAAATGAGACAAATCCGAATATGCCATCCACATACCTGTCACATGCCTCTAACACTGCAAACTGGAACCTTCTCCTCCGGTTCATCTGTCTGACAGATGCTTAAAACTGGGAAAATATTCCCAGATATTTTCCCGCTCCGTCAGTAACACTTAGCACTGCGTTAGATCACCCCCAGCACAGCATATTGCCATGTCGTGCATCTGTTTTGCTTTTGATTGCTTTTTATTTATTGTTTCTTCCCCCTCCTCTCTCCGGTAGACCCCGAGACCGACGCTGCTGCCGAGTACGACTACGCCCCTGGCGACCAGACCTTTTCAGCAGAGCTTCCAGGCAAGCAAAACCCCCTTGATCATTCCTATATCGCCTATTCTTACTCTCCCATGCTTGCATTAGAATTTGCTACTGTAATTAATTGCTCATATTCTGATGCATAACCTGATTTTGTAACCTGCTGTTGATACTTTACCTGTTGTCCTATATACTTAGTATAGGTTGGTTAGTGATCCATCAGTGGCCCCGCACCCTTGTCCGTGTTGCCATGCTTTGCTTCCGGATGTTTCGATCAATGTGATCGATGTGCAGAGACCGACACAGCACCGCACACCCCCTTAGTTGTACGACTCTGCAGAGCTACTATCGAGTGCCGAGGGTGATACCTGTAGGAACGAAGTATGTCTACCAGAGGGAGGGGTGAATGGGAGTTTTAAATTTTCTTTCGGAAATATCAAAACTCTCAGAACCCAGCAGCGGAATGAACGAAAAACAGTATTCAGTGAGCGAATACAAACTATCGAATGGAAACTAAAGCATGCATCGAGGTAAATAACATAATTGAAACATGTCACATGGCATTGTTCGAATGTAAAGGAGAGTAGCAGAGATGACCAGTGATGCTCGATGGTGACAAGGTATTTGGTAGACCAGTTCGCCCTTCTGCAAAAGGACTACGTCTGGTTGGAAGGGTTGTGATTTAACACAGAAGATAAACTCTCTTCGCCCTATTCTCCTCGACAATTGGTTCGTCAACCAATGCCAATTACTCGTGGTAGATGCTTGAGGCGATCTCCGAACCTTTACAGACTTCTTCTTCGAGAACCACAATTACTCTTGGTCTCTGAAGAAATTGACACCTAACCGTCTAAAGAGTTCGCAGCTCTCAAGAGTAATAGGCGGAGCGTACTGGACTTAGATTCGAGTGATGCTGAACCACTATCTAATTTTTCGACTCTGGGGTTTTCTCTCGATGGATTTTAAACTCAAATCTATCGGAGAGGGGGTTGCTCAACAATCTTCTCAGAATCAAACGGAGCAGCCACCGGACAACGCCGGTGCGGGGTGGCTATTTATAGCCGCAGCCTTCCCTGATGGGAAATGACCATTTTGGACACGCGGTCCAGCCAATGGCCAACCGACACGTTCACAACGGTCGGATTTTAAGAGCAACGGTAACATTACTTGGGGAGCAAGTAATGTTAACTCCTCGGTCAGAGACAAATCTCTCGCAGCGAAGAAGATCACAGTCTCTTGCTAGCAAGCATTTGCTCGGAACACAAAGAGATTTCTCTCGCAGCTTTCATAGGATTTGGGTTAAGCATCAGCAAATCAAATCTTTGAACGCTACACCCCTCTTAATAGTACGGCGGTCCTATGACTCAATAAGAGAAAAGAAACAACGAAATGAATCCTACGTCTTCACTTCGTCTTCAATATTCTCGGACGCAGTCACTTCCTTCGGAAAGGCACTGAACCAATTGCTTCACGTCAGCAATTTTTGAGGGGTCACTCTTGTCGTCATAATCTTCGGTGATAACCTTCACTGCTACGCAGGGGATATTCTTCGGAGTTTGAAACCAAACTCCTCTTGACCCCAGGGATCTGTTACTCTGTGTGCATTAGCAAACACATCAGTCCCTCACTGTTTGTCAACAATCTCCAAAACATAAGGAGGCAAATCATTGCACCAACAATCTTCCCCTTTTTGGACGATTGATGACAAAACAGATAATCATCGAAGTGAATATAGATAAGTAAAAAAGCAATTCCAACAAGAGTGTGTAAGTGTTACTTTGCTCGAAGATGAAATAGACTCCCCCTAAATGTATGCAGGGAAGAAGAGGTATGAGATAAATTCTCCTGCAAGAATTGAAGTATATGGAGGAAATTTCAATCATTCGAGACATTGATTCGCACTGATGAGATATAATCCATCGAGATCGTAGTGCAATCAATTTTAACTTCTGATAATAGTTCCACCTGCAAGATAAATGCTTTGAGAGAAATAGTGCAGTAGCAGGGGTAATGAGCATTACAGCACAGAAGTTATCGAGTTTTACAACATATTACGGATAAGTGTAAAACAGAAGTTGCAAACTCACACGAAACCAAAATCAAACGAAACACCAAAAGCAATTCTATCGAGACTCGATGTAATTCTCCCCCTTTTTGTCAACAAGTGTCAAAAAGGTGAGGAATAACAGGAGTAAAGAAACGCAGAGCTTGGCTCAATCAGTGGCATCTCCAGACGAGCTATCCAAGGTTAGTTCTTCTTCGGAAGTGATGGGATTGTCGTCGTCTTCAGCAGCAACAGATTTTCCTTCAAGAATAAGAGCTTGAGGCTGAGCAGATGAGGGAATAGCTGGAGTGGCCACAAGAGGAATACGGGAATGCATATTGCCTTCGGCAGGTTTCTCTGTCGGTGAGGTGGCTTCAGATTCGTCAAGCAGTTTGCGAAGCTTGAGATGAAGAAGATCTGTTGTAGGCTCACGAGCAGGCAGAGGAGTACTCCGATCTTGAAAATCTTCGATAGTGAAGCCTTTGTCAATATAGTCATAAAGCTCTTGGAGATTGACATTCAGTAATTGTTTCTCGGTGAAGAACTTGCGAAGCAATTTCCAGAGTCTCTTCTTGTTTTCATCAGCTATCAGATGCATTATCCTCGTGCGAGTGTTAAGTGCAGTCAGTTCAAAGGCGAGATGTTCTTTCTCGCGACGATCCTCAGCGATATGCTGCAGCAGCAGTTGTTGTGTATGCAAACTGACTTCGAGTTGCGATGGAGGGTGTGGCGAAATCTTTCGGTCGCGCTGAGGCAGACGAGGCCCATCAAATTGCTGGTGATAGACTTGGGAGCTTGATGCGGGCGATTTGCCCGAAGAGATATCATTCATGACTTTCAAAGTATCGCGAACAGGAGGAATGAAGCCTTTATGGCTTTCCTTCGCAAGATACACTGTGCGCATTGCATGATCAACAACTTTCTGGATCCATGGCGCAAACACTTTGATGCAGAAGGGATATTGGGCAGAATCCTTCAGGATGCGTAGGAACATGTCTTCCACATCGAAAATGTATCGCTCCGAGATTGCATATATAGCATTACGAAGAACATCTGAGATGGACTTGTCCGGATTCATACCAGCCAGAGGACAAATGGTGTAAGAGAGCATGTGAAATAGTGTCTGATTGTCGAAGGTTAAATGCTTAGGACGAGGTGGACCATTGTAGTCACGAATCTTTTCAGGATCCATAGTGCACCGAAAATTTTCATCCGATATGACATCAATGTTATGGACCCGAATTTCAGTGCTACCATGCTCAAAGCGAGGGAAATGGAAGTGCGAGACAAAATCCGTTGAAGTGCATTTGATGCGTTTTCCTTCGTTCATCCATTCCATAACCCATTTGGAGCTATCAGATTCATCACCAGAGATGTATAGGGTAGCATAGAATTGAATAATAATCTCTCTGTTCCAAGGGTGCTCGAACTCAAAGACTTTGGTGAGGCAGAAATCATCCAGATCCTGAAGCAATTGATTGAAACACCCAATGTTGCGCATAGCAGGGATGTCTAGATATTCATGAGGAAATATCTTTCGGCTCTCATAGAGGACCCGAGAATAATAGATGGCATGTTCCTTAGTCCAGAAACGAGGCGATTCTGAAGTGCGCGGCCCATCATACGGACTGGCTTGAAAGAATTTGGGATGCACATTCCGATTGAAAAGAGGACCTTTTGCGCCTGCGTCTGACGAGAACAAAGGCAGTTCTTCACGAGGGTAGGGATATTTGAGTTCTTCTTCAGGAGAAAGATATTCATCACCATAGACAATCGAGTCCGTGCGGCGAGCAGAGACAGATTTCCGTTCGGAGGGAACAACATCTGGTATTCGTGTAGCTGTGTCGATGGATAACTTGAGTGGAGACGGAGCAGGTGTTGCAACTGTAGGAGGTGCCGAGGTAGAAGGCAGCAGAGCATGTTCAATAACAGTAGGCACTGAGGCAGAGTCATTTACTGAAGGTTGTTACTCGACTGGGATCTATTGTTGCTCGACTATAGGAGAAACCGAGACTGTTGGAGCTTCATGAGCCGGAGAAGCTTGGGGCTCGGAGCGAGGGATTTCACCTTCCTCAGAGACAAATTGTTGCGAGGGAATATCAGCTCGGGCAGGGGAGGCCACAGGCACTGATTCAGTTGGCCTTGGCGAGGGAGGAGCATCCGAGTCCTTAACAGGGGGTGGCGAAGGAATTGCTGGCTCAGGAGATTTTTCTTGCGGAGCAGGAGACTGAGCAACTTGGGAAACAGGCGACGGTTCCTTCGGAGCTAGAGGCACATTTTTCTTCGCCATTCGCTTTCGTTGCTTTTTCTTTTGCTGAGCAACTTGGTCAATATGGCCCTTGACCAGATCATTGTATCCAGTGACTTTTGCTTGATGTTCATCACAGATCTTCCGAACAATTTCATCTAGATCCGTGTGGAAACGTAACCTGCGGTGGCGAAGGAGAGTCATGGCACGATTGATATCCTTGTAGGAGTCTTCGAGCGCTTTGATGACAAATTTGGAAGAGGCAGATTTCATACGTTCATCAATGTCCACTAGCTCGGCAGAGAGAGAGTTGATCTCAACGGCATCTTCTCTCAGTTCTTGAACTACGGAAGTGGCTTGAGAAATGACTTCGGCAGGAATAGGTAGGGAAGCCACTTCTCCATCGAAAGGATTGTCCACAAATTTATCGAGCTGTTCCATGATGAATATGTGATCATAGTAATGAGGAGCATCAGACTTGACAGAGGGAGCAGTCTGGTCAAGGACTTGCTCGGTAGGAGGTTTTGAAGCCAAAGGCTGAGTCAAGGTAGGTGCAAATTTAGCAACCTTCTCCTTCGGAGCAGTAGCCTGCGGAGCAACTTTCTCGATAGGCGCCTTGATTTTCTTCAAGTCAGATTTGGGAATATTTTCGCCTTGCTTGGCAGTACTCACAGGAGCGTCAACTACCAAATCCTTCAAATTGATAGCATCTGGATGAGGAGTTGTGTTCACATGCTGCTTCATTGTGACAGTAGTAGCAGGGGTCTTTCGAGCTGGGATCTTCTTCGGTGGTACTTCTGGAACAATGTTAACACGAAGATCAGGCAGCACAGTAGATGTGGTAATGTTTACTTCCTCGCTGAGAGTAGCAGCAACTTCTTCCTTGGTGAGCGGAGGATCATCATCATCAGCAGAAGAATCATCCATGCGAAAATCAGCAGCAGGTTCAGCCTTTTTCCTCTTTGGTGCGCTCTTTTTCTTCGCAGCAGCGCTGGGATCATGCTTGCGCTTAGAACAACTTTCAGATTTTCCTTCGGCCTTTTCTTCTCCACATCATCTTTGAGAAGGCGAAGGTTTTCCTGTTCACGAGCCTTTTGCTTTTCGGCCCTCTGAGCTCTCTTGATGGCATTGCGCTGACGCTTAGCAAGCTCATCAGGATATGATGCAGGAGTTCGAAGGGAAGACTCATGAGCATTGGATGGAGGAGGTGGTCTTTCTTGGGGACCGTTTGCCTTGATGAGAGAAATTTCACGGCAGTCACCCCATGGTGGGTGAAATGCAAAGTTCTGAGCAAACCGAGGATGAATAAATTCATAGTTGAACCACTTGCGCACCCAGTGGCGGCGAATCCATTGTTGACGAGTATCTCTCTGATGTTTGGTTTCTCCTGGAACAGTGTCATACCGATCATGAGATATGTACTCGGCGGTGTTGGTGTATGCCTGTCTGCCACCCCTCTTTTTCTTCGGAGCAGTCTCTTCCTGCTCGTCGGCATTTTGATCGGTCCTTTTTCTCTTGCTGGTTGATGGGTCTACCGTTGGGCCCTTAGCATTCGGAGCTTTGGATTCATCAGCAGTGCCCAGAATAACATCATCTCTGTCAGCCCGACTGACTGGGTTAGCTGAATCCTCGGCTGACTGCATTTCCCTGTGAACATAGATAGATGCGAGGGAAAATGGGAACAGGGTTACTAATGCACACAACGAAGATTTTGAAAAAGGAACTCGTTTTTGATGAAGAAATAGATGCAGACTTTGAGAAATGTTTCGGGCGAAAGAAATGTGTAGAACGAACTAGTAGGTTCGAAGAGAATACTAGTAAACGTGCTAAGCATTCCGTTCGTTCGAGACATAACACAAACCCTAGATCTGAAAATTTTCGGATGCGAGGGACAACTACAAACCACATCCGCACAAGTTACCTATCAGTAAGGATCTGAGAAATACAGTAAAAATAGGCAGTTTTTACCGCGGACGAACTCGAACAGGAAGAGAGGAAGAACGAGCACTACACCTACCCTAACTCGATGATGTGCAGCAACTACGACGGCGCGGAGAGGAAGATGATCCGCGGCGGCGAGGAATGACTCCGGTGACCTCTTTCCGGCAGCGAAGCGGCAAAGATGGTCGACGTCGTTGAGCGCGAGGAGGAGCAGTGCGGTAGGGCTTCGGAAGGTGACGATGGGAAAGATGCGAAGTGAAATGAGGAAGGTGGCGGCACAACATTTATATGCGAGGGGGAAATAACCGCACCCTGGTGAATCTTATCGGATGGCCAGAGATAAAGGACTATTGCGATTCAACGGATCGGATAAGCTGGCAGTTGATGATCAGCACGTGGCAACCGTCACCAAAGAACGTGGTCCAGACTTGGGCGGGAAACCCCAAATTTTGGACGGCTTTCGCCAAAACTGATTAAGTTCGGACCGAAACTTTAAGGTGGTCAAGGACACCAAAAGAAGTTTCATTCCCAGATGAAATTTGTGCATTCATAACGGAACAGCATAGACTGGAAGAGATAGAATAGAGGGAAAAACAGGGTCCTAGGTATTTCACTCAGACGAGAAAACACAAACTCCAGAGAGAAAAACTATGAGTGAAATACATTCGGACTACCACAAAGGTTTCAACTGCAACTCAGCGAAGAGAAATTGTGGTGGTGTTACCCACCGTATAAGAACTGTATGACCCCGAGCGTCGCACAATTATCGTGGTACCCGGTTAGTCTAGTTCTCCGTTAATGTATTCACTCTTGGAAAGAAAATTTCACTTTGTCGAAATTTCCAGGCTCTTCGAGTGTTATGCACCCATTCCTTCTAAGATGTGGAAGTGTTGGTACGGGTGCCGAGTCCAGCTTACTGCACGTTTGCGGAATCTAGGATATTTAGCTCACACCGTAACGCACAGAATCTTTTCTCATCGAGAGGCTTGGTGAAGATATCGGCGAGATTCTCTTCGGTATTGACGTGACTGATTACAATATCCTCTTGAGCAACATGATCGCGTAGGAAATGATGTCTGATCTCAATATGCTTGGTGCGAGAGTGCTGCACAGGATTGTGGGCAATTTTGATTGCACTCTCATTGTCACACAATAGAGGGATCTTCTTGACCTTGATGCCATAATCCTTCAGAGTCTGCTTCATCCATAATAACTGAGTACAACAAGCGCCAGCAGCAATATATTCGGCCTCAGCCGTAGAGAGCGAGACACAATTCTGCTTCCTTGACGACCAACATACCAATGATCTACCGAGGAAATGGCATGTCCCCGAAGTAGATTTCCTGTCAACCCGGTCACCTGCATAATCTGAGTCTGAATATCCAACGAGGTCAAACTGTGCTCCCTTAGGATACCATAAACCTAAGGTGGGGGTGTGAGCCAAATATCTCAGAATACGCTTGACCGCTTGGTGATGCGATTCTTTCGGTGCAGCTTGAAAACGAGCACACATACAAACACTCAACATAATATCAGGTCTGGATGCACATAGGTAAAGCAAAGAACCAATCATCGAACGATAAGCTTTCTGATCGTAATCTTTACCGTACATGTCTGCGTCCAGCTGGCCATTTGTTGGTATGGGAGTTTTGTAACCCTTCTTTTTGCAATCTTGCATTTTGAACTTCTTAAGACAGTCTCTCAGATATTTCTCCTGAGATATGAAAATTCCATTTTACTGTTGACGAATTTGTAGTCCGAGGAAGAACTTCAGTTCACCCATCATGGACATTTGATACTTCTCGGACATCATTCGCCCGAATTCCATGCTGCAAGTATTGTTAGTACAGCCGAAAATAATATCATCCACATAAATTTGACACATGAATAGATCGCCATCAATAGCACGAGTAAAAAGAGTGGAATCAGTGGATCCTGGCTTGAACCCTTTTTCGAGCAAAAACCTCTTCAGAGTGTCATACCAAGCTCGATGGGCTTGCTTTAGCCCATACGGCGCCTTTTTAACCTGAAAACTTTGTTAGGAAACTGAGGGTTTTCAAAGCCAGGTGGCTGCCTAACATATACTTCCTCATCAATTTCACCATTGAGAAAAGCATTTTTCACATCCATTTGGTAAAACAGAATATCATTGTAATTTGCATAAGCGAGAAGAATACGAATTGCCTCAAGGCGAGCAACAGGAGCATATGTTTCACCGAAATCAATACCTTCTACCTGTGTATACCCTTGAGCGACAAGACGTTCTTTGTTTCTCACAACAATGCCATTTTCATATTGCTTGTTCTGGAAAATCCATTTTGTACCGATGATATTGTGCTTCTTAGGATTCGGTTTGTCAACCAATTCCCACACATCATTCAATTCGAATTGCACCAACTCTTCTTGCATGGCATTCATCCAATCGGGACCATTCATAGCTTCTTCAAACTTGGTAGGTTCTGTCAATGAGACAAAAGAGAAACTGCCACAGTAGTTAGCCAAACGAGTGTGAGAGCGATTTGTGGGTCGGTAACCTGGATTCTCGAGATCTTAGAGGATTAATGTAGGGTCAACTCGATTTGCCACTCGTGGGAGAGGATTGCCTTCTTGATGATCATTTTCGTTATCCTCATTATCAGCATCAGGGTTGGCATTAGTATCGCCATTTTCATTTTGATTGCCATTTTGATTGGCATTTGCATTTGGGTTGCCATTTGTGTTTGGTGTTGCATTTTCTTCGGCAGTAGATTGGCGTGTACGTCGAGCTATGGGAGCATCATCATCGGAAGAGTCAGGTGTATTAGCTTCGACTGGCCTGACGTCCCCAATAGCCATTTGTTGAATAGCATCCGAAATCGGAGGTTCACCTATCACATTAGGCAGGTGCTCCTTTTGGGAGCCGTTAGATTCATCAAATCGCACATTTACCGTTTCCATAACTTTCCCGTGGTGACAGTTATAGACACGATAAGTGTGCGAGTTCGAGCCATCACCAAGAAGAAAACCTTCATGTGCCTTGGGTGCAAACTTGGAATTATGATTCATGTCACGAATATAGCAAGGTGCACCAAATACACGGAAATAAGAAACATTCGGTTTCTTGCCAGTGATAAGCTCATATGAAGTTTTCTTCAGGAATTTATGAAGATAAACACGATTCACAACATGGCAAGCAGTGTTAATAGCATCAGCCCAGAAACGAATGGGAGTTTTATACTCACTGGGCATTATTCTCGCCATTTCAATGAGAGTTCTATTCTTTCGCTCAACAACTCCATTCTGTTGGGGAGTGTATGTAGCAGAGAATTCATGAGTGATACCATTTTCATCGAGAAAATCTTCGATATGAGTATTTTTGAACTCGGTGCCATTGTCGCTTCTGACATGCTTAATTCGCACATCATATTCATTCTAAGCCTTCTTAGCGAATCTTTTGAAGATGTCTTGGGTGCAGGTTTTGTCTTCGACAAAGAATACCCATGTGTATCGAGAGAAATCATCAACAATAACCAGACCATAATGACTGCCTCCGAAACTTGCATAGTTTTGAGGCCCGAATAAATCCATATGAAGAATTTCCAGAGGTCTTGTTGTGGTCATGACAGTTTTTGATGAATGATGCTTCTTGGCCAATTTACCAGCTTCACACGCAGCACATAGACGATCCTTGTCGAATTTCACATCAGGAATACCGCGGAGGTGATTTTTCTTCATGAGAGTCTGCAAATTTCTCATACCTGCATGACCAAGTCTACGGTGCCACAACCATCCTTCGGTTGCTTTTGCAAGCAAACAAGTTCGGACTGAGGGACCCTTAGAGAAATCCACAATATATAAATCACCTTTTCTATTTCCCTCGAAAACGAAGGAATTGTAAGTGGCCATAAAGACGATGCATTTGGATTTAGAAAATAGAACAAGCATGCCTAGATCACAAAGCTTGCCAACTGACATGAGATTGAATCCAAGAGACTGAACAAGTAAAACATCATGAATGTTCTTGTCCTTGGATATAGCAATTTTACCTAACCCAATTACCTTTCCTTTGTTGTTGTCGCCGAAAGTAATATACTTCTCAGATGAAGTCGTTAAGTTGGGGTCGACAAACAACGACTTGTCTCCGGTCATATGACTAGTGCATCCACAATCCATTATCCATTCTGTACACCCGGAGACATAGTCCTGCAGAGAAATTAGGCTTTCTTAACCACCCACATCATTGTAGGTGGCTTCGAAACATATGAGCGAGCAGGATATGATTTCTTTCGATAATTATGCGAATTGTAACTTGAATGAGTGCGAGCATAATCGAAAGAGTATGCATTGAAATTCCTTCCTGATGAATGAGTATAGCAGTTGGGTGAGGCAAGTATGTACTCATTCCGTCGAATCTTTTCAAGGATATATCGAGCATTTTCTTCCTGCATGGTTAGTAGTCTAGTAACAGGTAATGCTTCGATAGTTTTCCTGGGCACCCAGATAGATTCCTTTGGGGGCCATTCCTGCTGTTTGGTCCAACATAGCGAGCAACAGCCTCACCACGTTGGTTTTTGAAGAACTTATAGTTGTCCAGAGAATCATCATATGAGTACTCAGGGATAGGAGAGTCATATCCCGAAAGTAAAGCTGGATCGAGCATTTTG
Organism: Elymus sibiricus; assembly: GCA_039707655.1. Taxonomy (NCBI): domain Eukaryota; kingdom Viridiplantae; phylum Streptophyta; class Magnoliopsida; order Poales; family Poaceae; genus Elymus; species Elymus sibiricus. The sequence goes on from CM077670.1 coordinate 114,488,432, forward strand.
CTCTTAGCAGGTACCCACACAGTGCGAGGATATTGATCAGGTTCCCAGTAGGAGCCATTCTCATTCAGTTTCCTTTCGAAACCGACACCTTCCTTTCTGGGATTTTTGTGAAGAATGGATTTCTTCAGAACATCACACAGGGTTTGATGCCCTTTGAGAGACTTGAACATTCATGTCTGAAGAAGATCCTTCAACCTAGCATTTTCATCAGAAACAGAACCATTTTCCTCGACCGAGGGGTTAGCATTCACAGAAGATTCAGCATTGGATTCAGCGTTACTGCGTTCAAGGCATTTTAAGCAAGGAGGTACAAACACTTCAGGTTTCTCTTTGAGTTGTTGGGTGAGAAGAGAATTTTCTCTGATCAAGTCATCATGAGCCTCTCTCAGCGACTCGAGTTCCTGTTTCCGTTTCAGGTAATCATAAGTCAATCTTTCGTGGTCGGCTGAGAGAAAATCATGACGATCTGATAGTTCTTTCATTCGAGACTCGAGGGCGGAATGCTCTTCGGTCAACGATTGATTTTTCTCCATCTCCTCAACCAACAACCCTTCAGATTTCCTGAGGGTTTTCTCAATTTTCTCGAGAGAATTTTGTTGCATATTAGCAATTTTGATCAGTTTAGCATGGTCATCCTCATCAGAAGAATATTGATCACTGGAGTGAACCTTGTGATGTTTAGAGGATACCTTTTCTTTCGAAGCTTTGGCCATGAAGCAGTACGCAGGGGACTCGTTGTCGCTCGAATGATTCTCGAAGAAGTTCGATGCAGGAGTAGAAGCACACGCTATGCCAGCCATGCTGGAATCAGAATCCTCATCGGATTCATCAACTTCTTCGGAGTCAGATGACGCTTCTTCATCGGAATCCATCTCCTTGCCGATGTACGCCTTGGCCTTGCGAGAAGTGTTCTTGCGGTTGGATGAGGACTTGGAGGGATTCCTTGAGGAAGATCTTGACGAGGACTTGGAGGAGCTATCCTTCTTCTTGAAGAACTTCTTCATTTTCTTCTCATCATCGGAGTCGTAGCTTTTGCTCTTGCCTTTGCCATGGTTGTGTCCTGATTCAAATCTTCCACTGGCACGAATTTCAGCTTCCCAGAGAGGGCAGTCCGAGATGAAATGTCCTGGCTTTTTGCACTTGAAGCAGGTGTAATCTCCAGTAGGTTTTGATGAAGATTTGGAGCCGCCAGAGTTGCTGGATCCTTTCTTCTGAAACTGATTTTTCTTCTGAAAGCGTTGGAGTCTTTTCGTGATCAATTCAAGGTCCTTGCTGATTCTTTCTGGGTCATCTAAATCTTCATCGGCGTTTCCTTCTGAGGAAGAATCAGCCGCAGCCTTGAGAGCATGACTTTTTCGGTGATTTGATCCATAGAGATCTCTCTTTTCTTCTTCTTGTTCTTCATGAGTGTTTAGACTTTCCATGATATCAGCAGAGTCAAGAACTTTGAAATCAGCTCGTTCCCGAATCATTAGAACTAGAGTGTCGAACGAACTGTCAAGGGATCGAAGCAGTTTCTTCACAACTTCGTGATTAGTGATGTCTTTGGCGCTGAGACCTTGTAGCTCATTTGCGATGTCACTCAGACGATCGAAGGTTTGCTGGCAGCTTTCATTTCCAATTCGCTTGAACCGATTGAACTTGGCCCGAAGAGTATCAATGCGAGCTTCTTTCTGAGTTGAAACACCCTCGTTTATCTTTTCGAGAATGTCCCACAATTCCTTTGCAGTTTCACACTGACGATAGCAAAGAAATTGAGCACAAGAGAGATGGCCACCAATTTCATCTTTGGCTTGAGCATCCATCTGAATGAGTTTCTTCTCGTGGTCAGTGGGGACCTGGGGCACTTCAACTATGAATCCATTCTGCACCACATTCCACATATCATCATCAATAGCTCGGAGACGGATTTTCATCTTCTTCTTCCAGAAGGGATAGTCCATCCCATCAAAGATGGGAATCTTGAGGTGCGACTTGTAGCTCACTGAAGACATACTTAAACTCCAAGGTGGTTAGACCAAAATGAGCAGAGTCAAGGAGTACCTTGCTCTGATACCAATTGTAGGAACGAAGTATGTCTACCAGAGGGGGGGGTGAATGGGAGTTTTAAATTTTCTTTCGGAAATATCAAAACTCTCGGAACCCAGCAGCGGAATGAACGACAAACAGTATTCGGTGAGCGAATACAAACTATCGAATGGAAACTAAAGCATGCATCGAGGTAAATCACATAATTGAAACATGTCACGTGGCATCGTTCGAATGTAAAGGAGAGTAGCAGAGATGACCAGTGATGCTCGATGGCGACAAGGTATTTGGTAGACCAGTTCGCCCTTCTGCAAAAGGACTACGTCTGGTTGGAGGGGTTGTGATTTAACACAGAAGATAAACTCTCTTCGCCCTATTCTCCTCGACAATTGGTTCGTCAACCAATGCCGATTACTCGTGGTAGATGCTTGAGGCGATCTCCGAACCTTTACAGACTTCTTCTTCGAGAACCACAATTACTCTTGGTCTCTGAAGAAATTGACACCTAACCGTCTAGAGAGTTCGCGGCTCTCAAGAGTAATAGGCGGAGCGTACTGGACTTAGATTCGAGTGATGCTGAACCACTATCTAATTTTTCGGCTCTGGGGTTTTCTCTCGGTGGATTTTAAACTCAAATCTATCGGAGAGGGGGTTGCTCAACAATCTTCTCAGAATCAAACGGAGCAGCCACCGGACAACGCCGGTGCGGGGTGGCTATTTATAGCCGCAGCCTTCCCTGATGGGAAATGACCATTTTGGACACGCGGTCCAGCCAATGGCCAACCGACACGTTCACAACGGTCGGATTTTAAGAGCAACGGTAACATTACTTGGGGAGCAAGTAATGATAACTCCTCGGTCAGAGACAAATCTCTCGCGGCGAAGAAGATCACAGTCTCTTGCTGGCAAGCATTTGCTCGGAACACAAAGAGATTTCTCTCGCAGCTTTCATAGGATTTGGGTTAAGCATCAGCAAATCAAATCTTCGAACGCTACACCCCTCTTAATAGTACGGTGTTCCTATGACTCAATAAGAGAAAAGAAACAACGAAATGAATGCTACGTCTTCACTTCGTCTTCAATATTCTCGGACGCAGTCACTTCCTTCGGAAAGGCACCAAACCAATTGCTTCACGTCAGCAATTTTTGAGGGGTCACTCTTGTCGTCATAATCTTCGGTGATAACCTTCATTGCGACGCAGGGGATATTCTTCGGAGTTTGAAACCAAACTCCTCTTGACTGCAGGGACCTGTTACTCTGTGTGCACTAGCAAACATATCAGTCCCTCACTGTTTGTCAACAATCTCCAAAACATAAGGAGGCAAATCATTGCACCAACAATACCTCCTACCTCACTCCTGATGATATCTCTGTAGCGAAGCTAGTCGGTTGTGGGTTACCGAGGGTGATTCCTCTTTCACCACCTCCGATGATGCCTCTGTCGTGCAACCCCTCAAGTGTGAATCCATCGAGGGTGATTCCTCTGGGTTCACCTTGACGGTTGCATCGAGTGGGAATCCATCGAGGGTGATTCCTCAGATTACCCTCTTGATGTTACGGCCACACGGTTACCTTTAACTATTGCCCCCCATGTACTGTTACTGCGGGACTAAAGGGACAGGCGGTACCACCCCGGTAGAGGTGGATCTGAGTTCCCGACAGTCTCTTGGGAAGTCGGGTTGACCTGGAGGGTACCCGCGAGATAACTACGTGGCACGGCCGGGCAGGCAGACCTCCCAGGAGAGGGATGGGCCTGGCCCTTGCCGTAAGTCGACGAGACGGGGCGACGGGACCACAGATCATGGAGCACTAATCGTCACCGCGAGCTCCCAACACACTAATGGGTTAGGATATGTGAACTGAGTAGGCCTCTGGCCTTTTCGCACTAACCACCATGCGGGAATAGTATGGGCACTCAGCGTCGTATGTATCAGCCGAAGCTCTTCAGACGTCAACAGTTGAGCGGCGCGCGCCCGGGTGGACCGCGACAGCCTGCATGTGTATACAGGGGCTAGGTCTGGTCCCAGCCGCGTTCGCAACGCGCAAGAGTGCAAAGGGCGATGGGCCCAAGACCCCTGAGCGCTTAGGGTGTAGACCGGCGTGCTGGCCTCTTTGTTGAGCCTAGGTAGGGCTGCGGCGTGTCGATCAGCCGAGGCCGGGCATGACCCGATAAAAGTGTGTCTGTCCAGAGTTAATTGAGCATGTTGGGTAAGTTGGTGCACCCCTGTAGGGAAGTATATCTATTCGAATAGCCGTGTCCACGGTAACAGGATGCTCGAAAAGTATCCCGATCTACTACAACTAGAACTGGATACTTGTGGAATTTAATAATATGTTAGCTCTGGGATTGCTTTCTCGCAGGGAGTCGAGGAAGGATTTCTGGGCATTGCTATTATATAATTATTGCTTTATATTATGCTAATCTGCACTCTTCTAATGCTGCAAGACGCTGCAAGTTGCTAGTCTTCGATAGGCTAGGCTTTCCCCTCTATTCTGGCATTTCTGTAGTCTAGTCCACAGATACAACCCCCTCATTTGAAACCGATGCATACATAGAATAGTTCTGATGTAAGTCTTGCGAGCACTTTGGATGAGTACTCACGGTTGCTTTGCTACCTCTTTTTCCCCATACCCGATTGTTGCGATCAGATGGCGGAGCCCCGGAGCCAGCTGATCCCGACGGCGCCTACTACTACGTGGAGACCGACGACCAGGAGTAGTTTCGGAGGCTTCCAGGCTGGAGGCCTGCGCCTTTTCAATCTAGTGTCGTTTTTTTGCTCAGTCTTCTTAAGGCAACCTTGTCTAATTATGTCTGTACTCAGACACTGATGCTTCCGCTGACTCTTGTGTACCCGAGCTTATGTATTCGAGCCCTCGAGGCCCCTGGCTTGTAATATAAAGCTTGTATGACTTTTAATTTGTGTCTAGAGTTGTGTTGTGATATCTTCCCGTGAGTCTCTGGGCTTGATCGTGCGCATTTGCGTGTATGATTAGTGCACGATTGAGTCGGGGCGTCACAAGTTGGTATCAGAGCCGACTGCCTGTAGGAAGCCCCTTTCCAACTCCTTGGCCGAAGTTGAGTCTAGTCTTTGAAAAAACTATTTTACTAACATGGCTGTGTGGCTTATGGGCCCACATCGCCAATGGTTGGGTTTAGGATCTTTTATTCCTCTTCTTTACTCTGGGACTCTGATCTCTCTTCTATTCAGGTTAAAGTTTTGCTAACACTAACATTAGGTTCTCGTGATCACATCCACCCGGAGATTTGAATTGACCCTTCTTCGAGTTGTGGGCCAGGTTCTGCTTCACAGTGTTCACGGAGCGCAGGATCCTCGTGTCGAGGGCACCCTGCGTCGTCACTTGCAGTTGCCTGGCTTCAGTGGTTTTCTTCGACGTTGATGTAGCTATCGCTATGTCCCGTTGTTGTATTCCTCCACCGCGTGCCTGCATGCCGCCTAGTGTGTCTAGCTTTTCCTCTCCGAACTTGTACCGCTGGCTAGTGACCGAATCTATGTATGGATCTGCATGTAATGTTTGACTATTGTGTTGTATCTATTGCACTACCATTGTGGTGCGTGTTACTTCATGAATGAATCCATACACCTGCAATTGCTCGTTGCTAAACTACCCCCTGTAAATTTTTAGCAAGATGGTTAGACCCGCAGGTCGTGGCCGTGGTGCCAACAATCCACCACCGCCCGACTATATGGCTGCAATGATGCAATAGTTTGAACTGAATCGTCAATTCATGCAAGGGATTATGGATCAGTTCCCTCGTCCAAATGCTAACCAGCAGCCTTTTCCAATAAGTCTGCAAGACTTTGTTCGCCTCAACCCGGCTATATTCCGCGACTCAGTTCAACCTCTTGATGCTGACGACTGGCTTCGTGATATCACTTATGAGATGGAGTCAGCCAATGTTGCCCCAGACAACTATGTCACCTTTGCATCCTACTTCCTGAAGGGTCCCGCTGCTCAATGGTGGGACAGCCACCGACGCACACTACCAGTTGGAACAATCATCACCTGGATGGAATTCCAAGCTGCTTTCTGTGCCCGCTACATTCCCCAGGGAATCATGGACCGGAAGAAACGTGAGTTCCGCAACCTCGTCCAGGGAAACAAAACTGTGGATGTGTACCAGCAGGATTTCCTTGAATTGTCTCGCTATGCTGAGGAAGACATCGCTACTGATGCCCGCAGACAGGAGAAGTTCCGTGAAGGGCTCAACCCTGATATTAAGCTTGCGCTCCTTGTCCAAGACTTCGCTGATTTCGCCACCCTGGTGAATAAGGCCATTCAAGTTGAGACTGGACTGAAGGAACACAAGGACGCTCTCAAGCGCACCCATGATGCGAGCTCATCTTCGGGCTCGTCATCGCAGAAGCGCCATATCTGGATTCCTCACAGCATGTACCATCCAACTGCACCTGCTCCAATGTCGTCTTATGTTGCACATCGTCTGCCTCCTCCACCGCCGGGGCAGCCAAGACCTCAGGCTCCACTGCTTCGAGCTCTTGCTCCCCGTCCCAATGATGGGCTCTGCTTCAAGTGTGGCCGTCTAGGTCACTGTGCCAGAGAATGCCCTCAGAATCAGAATCAGCTTGTGATCCCATCAGCGGGCTGTGGAAATGGCCGTGGCAACAACCAGCCCCGCAACAACAATGCCAGACCTTCTTATGGTCGTGGTCAAGCTTACCATGTTGATCTGAATGAAGCTCAAGGTCAGCCAACTACTGTGATGGGTACTCTTCTTGTTAATTCAGTACCAGCCTCTGTTCTATTTGATTCAGGAGCATCGCATTCATTTATATCCGAAGCATTTGCATACATGCATGGCATTAAATTTGAGGAATTGAAAACGTTCCAGTCGTTCGCGACTTCTAAGAGGTACTTCCAGAAGAACTTCCAAGAATACCCCGACCTTTTCCTTGTACCTCCTAAATTCTCGGGACGAGAATTTCTTTTAGAGGAGGAGAATTGTAACACTCCTGTGTAAATGAGCTACAGTGATCATCATATTAATGCTAAGCTACTTTGGTTTGCAAAGAATGATCACAGTGGAATCATATCTCATTTCAAACTCCTTCCCTGAATTCAAATTCATTTTGCAAGTGAAATTTGAAGTTGCACAAAAGTTGCTGCAAAATAGTTCATCATTTAGAAAATATTCCATAACAATTGTTTGTTAACGAAAACAATATCACCTTAAAGCTAAATGTGGGCTATGGCAATTAGATCAGTGCTAAAGCAGCATTTTAAAATGCCATTTCACTTGTGAAAAATTTAAATGAATTCAAAAGTCTCCCAAACTTTTTGTGGCAGTGCTCAATATTCACTAGTATTTGTTTTGACCAGCTCCACATTTTTGCAAAGTCATTTGATGGCTAAAAATAAATGCAAAATAGCTGCTGGAAAAAGAAACAGAAAAGAAAAGGGAAAAGGCCTAAACGCTACTGTGCCAATGGGCTTAAGTTCAAATTGTGGCCGGCCCAGCCCACCTCTCTCTCTCCTTCAACCTCCCACCCTCTCTCCCCTGTGTGTCGACGCCGTGCGCGCCCGAGCCAGCGATGGGCACGCGTCGGCCATCCCCGGCGCCGTCGCCGCCGTGGAGTGGATAAGAGCATCGCCCGCACCTCCCTGGCGAACCCTAGCCACTTCCCCCTCCTCCATCGCCTCCCTCGCTCGATCCCGAGCGCCGCCGTCACCATGGCCGAGCCGTAGCCGCGGCCACCGTGCTCCCCGCGTCTCGCCGTCATGCCCATGAGCTTTGCCTACATTGACTACGTCGTCAGCACCCACCAGCTCGACCTGCATCGCGAGATCGCCGCCATCTTCTTCCTCTACGGTCGCCGGCATTCGTCGTCGATTTCGGCTGCCTCTGCTGCTCCCGAACCCCGACGAGCCTTTCTTGAGCTCCGCGGTGAGCACCTGCACCGAACCCCTCTCTCCCCTGCTCTTCTCCGTGCCGTTGTCGTGCCCGCGCCGCCGCCGTTTGCTTGTTCGCCGTGGCCACCGTAGTCCGAGCTCGCGTCTGAGCTCGCAGCCGAGCTCCTGGAGCTTGTAGGAACCCAACGCCGCCTCCCATTCGCCTTGCCGTGCTTCCTAGCGTCGAGTTCGAGCTCACCCGAACGCCACCGCCTCCTGCCGTCGATGCTTCGGCCAACTCCGGCCATCTCAGCTCACGTCCCGCCACCGTTCGACACGGCTCGCTCCGCTCGTTCGAACGCGCTATCGCGCGCGCCAAATGGCGCCCCGTAGGCGAATCCCGACGACCTACCGTGCGCCTCCGCCGCGTTTTTGGTCGCCGGCGTTTAATCGCCGGCCGCCGCCGACGTGGCTGGCCTGGGGCCCACCCCTGGGTCACTGCCAGTGGGTCCCAGGGGTCCAATTGACCACGTTGACTTGGTCAACTGTGCTGACTGGTCAGTCCCAGTCGCTGACAGGCGGGCCCCACTCGCTAATTAACTGTTTTTCTAATTAAACTTAATCTGTTAATTAGATCAGTCACTGACAACTGGGGCCCACCGCTAATTAATTTTCGTTTAGTTTAAATAAGCTCTTATTAACCCTGAGTCACTGACATGTGGGCCCAATCCACTATTTCAGTGGATAAGGCTGTCCCAGTCAGCCTGTTGACTGGGCAGCTGGCCCACCAGTCAGCCTCTACTGACTGGGCCGTTGACCCAGTCAGCTGGGCCCACTGGTCAGCCTCTCTGCTGATCAGCTGGGTACACTTCTGGGTACCCCTAGCATTTACTGTTCTGGATAATTCGGATTTAAATAATTAAAATAATTCCAAAAATTTCAGAAATTGTTTAAAAACTTTGAAAATTCATAGAAATTCAACCGTAGCTCAGATGAAAAAAGTTTTCTACATGAAAGTTGATCAGAAAAATGAGACGAATCCGAATATGCCATCCACATACCTGTCACATGCCTCTAACACTGCAAACATGGAACCTTCCCCTCCGGTTCATCTGTCTGACAGATGCCTTGAACCGGGAAAATATTCCCAGATATTTTCCCGCTCCGTCAGTAACACTTAGCACTGCGTTAGATCACCCCCAGCACAGCATATTGCCATGCCATGCATCTGTGTTGCTTTTGTTTGCTTTTTATTTATTGTTTCTTCCCCCTCCTCTCTCCGGTAGACCCCGAGACCGACGCTGCTGCCGAGTACGATTACGCCCCTGACGACCAGACCTTTTCAGCAGAGCTTCCAGGCAAGCAAAAACCCCTTGATCATTCCTATATCGCCTATTATTACTCTCCCATGCTTGCATTAGAATTTGATACTGTAATTGATTGCTCCTATTCTGATGCATAACCTGATTTTGTAACCTGCTATTGATACTTTACCTGTTGTCCTATATACTTAGTATAGGTTGGTTAGTGATCCATCAGTGGCCCCGCACCCTTGTCCATGTTGCCATGCTTTGCTTTCGGATGTTTCGATCAACGTGATCGGTGTGCAGAGACCGACACAGCACCGCACACCCCCTTAGTTGTACGACTCTGCAGAGCTACTATTGAGATCCGAGGGTGATACCTCCTACCTCACTCCTGATGATATCTCTGTAGCGAAGCTAGTCAGTTGTGGGTTACCGAGGGTGATTCCTCTTTCACCACCTCTGATGATGCCTCTATCGTGCAACCCCTCAAGTGTGAATCCATCGAGGCTGATTCCTCCGGGTTCACCTTGACGGTTGCATCGAGTGGGAATCCATCGAGGGTGATTCCTCAGATTACCCTCTTCATGTTACGGCCACACGGTTACCTTTAACTGTTGCCCCCCATGTACTGTTACTGCGGGACTGAAGGGACAGGCGGTACCACCCCGGTAGAGGTGGACCTGAGTTCCCGACAGTCTCTTGGGAAGTCGGGTTGACCTGGAGGGTATCCGCGAGATAACTACGTGGCACGGCCGGGCAGGCAAACCGCCCAGGAGAGAGATGGGCCTGGCCCTTGCCGTAAGTCCACGAGACGGGGCGACGGGACCACAGATCGTGGAGCACTGATCGTCACCGTGAGCTCCCAGCACACTAATGGGTTAGGATATGTGATCTGAGTAGGCCTCTGGCCTTTTCGCACTTACCACCACGCGGGAATAGTATGGGCACTCGGCGTCGTATGTATCAACCAAAGCTCTTCAGACGTCAGCAGTTGAGTGGCGCGCGCCCGGGTGGACCGCGACAGCCTGCGTGTGTATACAGGGGCTAGGTCTGGTCCCGGCCGCGTTCGCAACGCGCAGGAGCGCTAAGGGCGATGGGCCCAAGACCCCTGAGCGCTTAGGGTGTAGACCGGCGTGCTGGCCTCTCAGTTGTAACACCCCCATGTATTAGCAACAGTGATCACCCTTTTGATAATGCCAAGTCACCATGATTAATAGTGCTTGATCATCATTTAAATCATATCTCATTTCAAATTCCAATTCAAATTGAAATTCAAATTTAAAGTGAAAATAAAAGTTGTTCAAATCTGAAAACTAAAATGTTCATTAAATAGCAAATAATCCATAACTATTTATGTTAAGAAAAACAACATCACTAAAAATCACCAGATGACTCTATCATCCAAAAACGGTACCAAACAGCAATATTTAATCCCAAATTTATTTAACGAAATTTAAATGAAATCATTTGGTATTCAAACCATTTTCTGGTAGTACATACTATTGCACTGTAATTATTGTGCTAAGTCAGATATTTTACAAAACTAAAATTGTGGATAAACATTTAACAAAACAGAAAAGAAAAAAAATCAAATCAGAAAAGAAAAAGGAAAAGGCAGAGGACTCACTGGCGCGCTGGGCCTTGAGTGCACAGTGCAAATCGGCCCAGCCCGCCGAGGCCTTCTCCTTCCTCGCGCCAGGCCAAAGCCATGGCATGGCCGAACGCGCGCGTGCCGTCCACTCGCCGTTTGCCTCGCTGTCGATCATCCAGCGGTACCCCGCGCCGGATAAGATCCCCCTCTACCCCGTGGATGAACCCTAGCACGCCCAGATCCCCCACATCCCTCTTCCTCTCTTCCCCACCGCACCCGAGCGCGGCCATGGTGCCGCCGCCGTGAATCACGCGTCCACCGAGCCCAGATCGTCGCCGCGACCTGTCCACCGGCTTCCCCTCCCTCGCCTACGTCGGCTACGCCAACCCGTTGGAGCTCGGAGCCCCCACATCGACGCCGACGAGTTCATCTTCAACCTACGGGCGCCGGACTTCGCCGCTTCGATTCGCCGCCGTCGAGCCCTCCCCGCGCCCACTTTGCTCACCTACAGGTTCACGGTGAGCAGCCGCATCGAACCCCTCTCTCTCCCGCCTCTCCTCGAGCCCGTAGCCGCCGCATTTGAGATGCCCGAACGCGCCACCGCGGGGCTCGTCGCCGGCGAGCCTCCGGTGACCGTTTGGTCACGGGCTAGCGCCCGTTGAACTCGCCGCACCGCGTAGCTCCTCCCTAGCCTTTCCATTTGCTCGAATGCACGCCGCAACGCCATCCCCGTAGCTCACCCGAGAACCTCGCCGCCGGCGTTGTCATAGCGCTCAACTCCGGCCGCCTCGGCCGCTCCGACCACCGCCGTTCGATGCGCGGCGGAGCGCACATTCGAATGAGCCCGAACGCAGCTCCGGAGAACCCCTGTACGCGAATCCCGAGCCTCGCCCGTGCGCGCCGCCGCGGAAAATGGTCGTCAGCGACGTTCCGGCGACGTCGCCGATGTGGCACTGGCCGGGCCCACCTCTGTGTGGCTGACAACGAGCCCCACTGGCCCCGTTGACTGGGTTGACCAGTCAACGGTGCTGACTGGGCAGCCCAGTCCCACTGACATGCAGGCCCCAGCGCTTAATTAAAACTAATTCAAATTAAATTAAACCGTTAATTAAGCTAGACACTGACAGGTGGGTCCCGCTAGTTAATTAGGTTAGTTTAATTAAATTAACCTCTGATTAGTTAGGTGAGTCACTGACCAGTGGGACCCACTGGTCAGGTTTGACTCTGGTCAGCCGTAGTTGACCGCTGACGTCACCCCCACGTCATGCTGACGTCACAGCTACTGTTTCGGATAATTTTAAATTAAATAATTCCAAAAATTCCAGAAAATAATTAAAACTTTGAAAAATCATATAAAATAAACCGTAACTTGGATGAAAATAATTTATATATGAAAAATGATCAGAAAAATGTGAAGAATCCGAATATCCTACCCACATACCTGCCACACCCCTCTAACATACTGAACATGGAACTTTTTACCTGATTCCGATAAATGAATAGTGCCTGACCTTAGTAAAATAAATCCAAATAAATTCCTAAATTATCTAAAACAATTAGTTAGGCAATATATCACATCTGCATATCGTTTAGCCATGTCATGCATCCCTGTTGCATTGTTGCCGTGTATTTATTGTTTCTTCCCCCTCCTTCTCTCCCGATAGCCCCCGAGACTGCCGACGACACTGCAGTGTACGATGACGTCGCCGACGACCAGACCCCTTCAGCTGAGCTTCCAGGCAAGCAAAACCCCCTTGATCATCCCGATATCGCCCACTCCTTCTCTCTTATGCTTGCATTAGTAATTGCTTCTGTTGTTGCTCCGATAGCTCCTATTCTGATGCATAGCCTGTTTTCGTCGCCTACTGTTGATACCTACCTACTGTCCTAAGATGCTTAGATAGCTATGCTGTTGTTCCATCTGTGGCCCTTCACCCTTGTCGTTTGCCATGCTTGTTACCGGGCCGTGATCACTCTGGGTGATGATCACGGAAATATTTACTTTTTGCAATACTTTAAACTGATAAAGTCGGGCTGGCCCCAAGGGTGCCCGCGAGTGAATAATATTAAAGACGGGTCGGCTCCAAGAGCACCCGCGAGCCGTGTGTTATCAAGAAGGAGCGACAGGGATCCTGATCGTCTCTGCGAGTTACTAAATACGCCTAACGGATTTGGGTATTTGATCTGAGTAGGCCGCTGGCCTTATACGCACTACCACCACGTGGGACAATGGTTATGGGACCCTCTACGTCGTATGTATCAGCCGAAAGCTCTTCAGATGTCGCAGCTCAGAGATGCGGGCTGATCGTTGGGGTGGGCTGGTTACGTCACTGGTGTATTCAGTGTCGCGCCTGGGCCCTGACCAGCCACGTAACGTGCAGGAGTGCAAAGGGCGATGGCCCAAGACCCCTTTGCGCTTAGGATTTAGACCGGCGTGTTGACCTCTCTGCTGAGCCTAGGTAGGACTGCGTCGTGTCGATCACCCGAGGCCGGGTATTACCCAGCAAGTGTGCCCGGCCAGATGTGATCGAGCGTGTTGGGTAACAGTAGTGCACCCCTGCAGGGAAGTTATCTATTCGAATAGCCGTGTCCACGGTAACAGGACGCTCAGAGTTGCATCTTGATCTGCTACAACTACAAATGGATACTGTCACAATACTAAACTGTTACTACTGCTCTCGGGATCACTTTCTCGCAAGGTAGTCGAGGAAGGATCTCAGGGTTTTACTAAATATGATTGATTATATATTATCTTGATCTACTCTCTTCTGATGTTGCAAGATTGCTTCAAGATGCTAGTCTTCGATAGGCTAGGCCTCTCCCCCTCTGTCCCAGCATTTCTGCAGTTTAGTCCAAAGATATAGCCCCCTTCCTTTGATACTAATGCATATTAGTATAGTTCTGATGTCAGTCTTGCGAGTACTTTGGATGAGTACTCACGGTTGCTTTGCTACTTCTTTTCCCCATACCCGTTTGCTGCGATCAGACGACGGAGCCCCGGAGCCAGACGCCGCCGCAGGAGCCTACTACCAGGAGAGTCCCGGAGGCACGTACTACTGGGTTGAGCCAGCCGACCAGGAGTAGTTTGGAGGCCCTAGGCAGGAGGCCTTCGCCTTTTCGATTAGTGTCGCTGTTTGTGATAGCCTTCTTAAGGCAAACTTGACTAACTATGTCTATACCCAGATATTTGGTTTGTATGACTTATGTATTCGGGTCCTCGTGACCCCTGGTTTGTAATATGAAGATTTATGTTTAAATTTGAGTTTAGAGTTGTGTTGTGATATCTTCCCGTGAGTCTCTGATCTCGAGCGTGCACGTTTGTGTGTATGATTAGTGCACGGTCGAGCAGGGGCGTCACATCTGTTGAGCCTAGGTAGGGCTGCTTTGCTACCTCTTTTTCCCCATACCCGATTGTTGCGATCAGATGGCGGAGCCCCGGAGCCAGCTGATCCCGACGGCGCCTACTACTACGTGGAGACCAACGACCAGGAGTAGTTTCGGAGGCTCCCAGGCAGGAGGCCTGCGCCTTTTCGATCTTGTGTCGTTGTTTTGCTCAGCCTTCTTAAGGCAACCTTGTCTAATTATGCCTGTGCTCAGATACTGATGCTTCTGCTGACTCTTGTGTACCCGAGCTTATGTATTCGAGCCCTCGAGGCCCCTGGCTTGTAATATAAAGCTTGTATGACTTTTAATTTGTGTCTAGAGTTGTGTTGTGATATCTTCCCGTGAGTTTCTGGGCTTGATCGTGCGCATTTGCGTGTATGATTAGTGCACGATTGAGTCGGGGCGTCACATTGGCCTCCTGGGCTCTTGCCTCTTTTCTCCTTTACATGCCTACGTGTGACTTCCGACCCACTCTGACTCCTCACGGGGACTCACTGGTGCCTAGTGTCACCGCCACTCCTGCCTCTATTTGGCGACTCCCCTTTGCTCTTGACATGCCCAGAACTCGAAACTAGAGTTTAAAACAACATCGTCGCTCATCTGCTATCGTCGGCACTGCCTCTAAGCTTCTCTTCCAACATCGTCGTAGCTCTAGGCCACACCAACAATTCGACCAATACTGGACCTGGAGTGGACATATGGGCATATTGGTGGAGCTACGTCAGGGTCAACTTGAGCGGTGGCCCGCCCAACACTTGAGAAAGACAAATTATAACTAGGCCCAACCTACACCATCAGACAAGCACACATAAACACAACACACAACAGTTGATGGGTAAAATATTCACGAGTTTTTTTAAAAAATGAATTTTAAAAATATTCGTGAATTTGAGAAATGTTCATGTTTTTTTTAAATCATGGATTTTTTAAAATCAGGAATTTGGATATTTTTCAAACAACAACAGTAGCAGGATAATTCACAACTAAACGAACCAGGAGTGAACATTGTGAACATTTTAAAAAAATCTATAATATTGTTATAATTACTACACATTTTTAAAAGCATATTATTTTTGGTTAAATTCATGAATATTTTTAAAATCCATGAACATTTGTTTGGAAATCGTATGGACATTTAAAAAAAATTCATGAACACTTTAAAAAAAGTTTTATAAGTTAAAACTTACTACAGAAAAGATAAAAAAAATTAGAGATATAGCAGCCCCTACACTAAATGGGCATCGACCCACAGAGGGCACGGGTGCGCTCATCCTTGCACGCGGAATAGGAGGACTCCTCAATCCACCCGAGGATCAAACCATTACAACCGAACAAGACGAAACAGAGAAGGCAATGTGGCAACTAAGTCTTGGGCTGATGATGTCCGATGTGATCTTTGTCGGGATGCCATCTGCAAAACTCTTGGCAAGGTGGTGGCTCAAGCTCGCCTCAATAGTGACAAGACAACCCAAAGCCTAATGTCTGATAGGCCTCCATCCTCCTCTTGCCTCGTATGCTCTTGCCTTGTTTCTCCTTTCCATGCCTACACGTGACTGCCGACCCACTCTGGCTCCTCGCGGGGGCTCACTAGTGCCTAGTGTCGCCGCTGCTCTAGCCTCAATTTGGTGATTCCCCTTTGCTCTTCAACACCTCGAACTCGAGAATAGAATTTAGAACAATGTTGACGTTCATCTATTGCTGTCGGCACAACATCTAAACTTCTCCTCCACCGCCGCCATCGCTCCAGACCACGCCAACTATTCGACCAATCCTGGATCTCGAGTGGACATATGGGCACCAGTAGAGCCATGTCAAGGCCAACTAGGGTCGTGGCCTGCCCAGCAATAGAGAAAGAAAAAGTAATAACTAGGCCAAACCCACATGATTAGTCCCTTTAGTGATCCGATAAAGGAGCAGAAAGGATTCTCGCCTTTTCCCCCAAAGGTGACCCTGAGTTATCGAACCCACGAGAGGAAGACACCCTTGAAGTTGGAGGTTTCTACCAAGCTTTTGCAAGAGTATTAATTTCATCTTTTGACCGGATCAAAATCAAGTTGATACTTAAAACACTTGTAATAAAAATAGGCATGTGTATGAGGGCTTTTCTTACAACCATGTATTTGTGAATGGGACCATTATGATATTAATTTGTGCTCTTGAAGTAATCCATCGAGATGTGCTTGCAACGTATCGAAGTGGAGGGTGTGTCCAAATTACGTCTTGACCGGAGCGCGTCCTGTATCAAGAGTCAGTGGTCCAACCAAAAGGCCCTATCCGTCGCGTGGGGTTGCCCCGATAATTAAGATAGAAATCAGACAAAAGCATTGGGCGTTTAATGACTACACCTCTTGTATCCCCAAAGATAGTATCTGTGTTACCGTACTAAACCTTTCTGTCACTCGTGTTCAGAATAACACATCACGGTCTCCCTGGCCTTAGTCTCTCCGTGGCCCGCTCTCCATGATCCTGGGTACCTGCAGGGATGAAGAACGCGGATGAAACAAGAGACAACTACGAAGCAATTTTATGTTACACATACGGGACGTTTATTCAAAGTACTTCCATCGATCCCTCCAACAAATACGGGACGTTAATTCAAAGTACTTCCATCGATCCCTCCAACAAATACATCGGGTTGTAGGGTTATCCCTCAACCCATGACCTTACCGAACTACTCACACATGGAGATCAGATCACAAGAAGAAATCATTGAAGAACACATCATGAAGATTGATTGATTGATAATATGTCTTACAATAGATGCCGGATGTGATACACGACTACAAAGTATGGCTAGTTGGATGAATGCTACGGTGGTGGAGATGGTAGCGGCTATGGAGATGTAGATGAGAAATGGCGGCGGCTAGGGTTGTTGTGGATGACGAAGATGGAGCTTTCGGCGATGTTTCTGTGTTGTTTTTGGCATTGGCCCCTTCATGGTATTTGGAGTGGTGGATCAGAGGGCGCCCTTGGCAGGCCATATGACCGCGCATGCGAGCACGTGCGGTCGTATGGAACGTCGTCTTTTGCTCTGTTTCTTCATGTGCGCTTCCCACTTGATCTCCTCTTTACTCATTTTCATGTATTGGCTTGATTTCGTCCATTAATAGCTCATTTCCTGTGAAAGCAAAATAAAGATAGGATATTTGAAATCCTTTGCATTCATTAGTAATTAGTAGCAATATCGGAGTGAATATCTCGATTTTTATAAAATATCTCGGTTTAAACTCAGGTTAGATGAGCGTAAAAATAAGACTCATCCGGTGCACCGGTGCTTGTGGTGCTACCGGTGCACCGGACCTTCATAGCACATTTTAAAATGTTCCAAAAATGTGGAAAAAAAATTGTGCACATTCACACAATATCAATGTTTGTTATCGCAAAATTAGAAACATTGCTCGAGATACAGAAATACAAATTTAACACTGAATAGTTTGTAATACAAGTTGGGCTTCAGATTTGACCCATTATCGCATTGATGATAAATTTGTCATTTTCGTATCTCGAGCAATGTTCCGAATTTTGATATGAATTTTTGCGACAACAAACATTGATGTTGTGTGAATGTACTCAATTTTTTGAAACATTTTAAAATGTGCTAGGAGGTCCGGTGCACCAGATACGTTCCCCCCGCACCATCTGACCAACACACATCAACTAGGGATGTAAACGGATCGGATCGGATAACGCTTTTAACATATCCTTTATCATATTTTTTTTGTCAGATTCGGAGCGGAGCGGATATTGACCGGATGCGGATTATATCAGACTACGGATTCGGAGCGGACTCGGACCGGAAACGGACAAAAAATATCGGGTGATATGTGCAAAGAAACATGAACTTATCTCTACTATCCAAACATTATGAAAACACGTTTTAATCCAACCGCCTTACACTAGAGAGTGGCCAAGCTTTTTAAAGTCATAACTCACACCCATATGGCAACAATAAATAGTACCGGTAAAATGATGATAGCATTACACACGTCCAAGACGAAGGTCGTACTTAAGAAATACTTAATTCAATGTTCTATTGAAGTTTTTATTTGTTATAAAAGGCAAGTAGTCGGTCAAGTAGAAGCCCATAACACATCCTTGACTTCTCTTCAACATGGTGTTTCTTCCAGCCCACTTGCAACATCCTGTGAGAATGATAAGAGATATTTAGATGCTACACTTGACAATCAAAAAAATAATTGATAATTAGTTGTGGAGAATTAACAATTAAGTAGTTCGAACACACACGCATTATTCTGAGGTGTATGCATCCACATGATTAACATGCAAATTTTTAGTGTGTGTATATATAGAGAGAAGAGAAACATGAGGCATCACATATTATATGCATGCACTATGCGCACAACATGCATGCACTTATAGCTTTTATATCTTGTACGCTTTCTCACGTGCAACAAAAACTAGCATGAGATGATGCATGATTAATTAAATTATATTAGTAAAATCTGATCGGTGAGTAGCAACACACATATTCAAGGTCAGGAGTAGGGATTGGTAACTAGCAAGTATATATAAGTGATTGGTAACTAGCAAGTAGCAACGCACATATTCAAGGAACGAGTAGGTCGTATATTAGTAAAACTAATCTGTATGTGCAAAGAGGATACAAGCTAGGTAATATATACTAATAAACATTAGCGAATCGCTGGTATAACTGCATACCTGAATTACTTGCTCCTGATGCTGTTGATGAGCCACTTATTCAATATCCATTCCTTGATTGTCCTATGTACCAGCAGCATGCAAATTTACAAAAAAAATTGTTGTCACTTTACAGAAATAAAATAGCAGTAATGATCAAGAGGTAATCAGACATACTTGCATAGCTAGCTCCTCCCCTAAAGTTGAAGTACTCAGGGTATAATCAGATCTGTCATCATCACTAGCATCTTCTTCTCGTTGCTACAAAGTCCAGGAAATATATTAGCATTACATCACATAAATGGCATTAATGATGAATAAGGCAATTCCCTTACAAAATGAGTAGGAACGGCAGAGAGGACGGAGCCTTACCTTTTCGTCAAGCTGTTCCTCAAGACTCATATTAGCAACAAGTGTTTCGACCACCTCTAGATCGTGCACAATAGAACCAAGTCTATCCCCTCTTTTATTGTCACCTTTCCTAGATGCAGCTATCCAGTCTTTTATACATATCAATGCTTCTACCACCTGGGGGTCAAGACGACTGCGAAATGGATCAATAACACGACCACCAGCACTGAAAGCTGCTTCCGAGGCAACAGTGGAAACTTGTATGGCCAAAACATCACGAGCAAGCATTGATAACACAGGATATACATCTTGATGTGTTTTCCACCATGATAAGATATCAAAGTTATCAAAAGCAACCTTTGAAAGCCTTACTGTAACTTCTGCCATGTACTTATCCAAGTCAGTGTCACCTTCATTAAATCCATGAGTGCCCTGCTGAGACAGAAAATAATCATCTTCATCTTCTACCATAAAACCAGTATCACCTTCTTGGGAAGTAGTAGTAGAGCTTGGTACATCAGTGCTCCGTGAATAGTTACAAGCATATGCTTGGTACATCTGCTTCACAACAACGATCAACTGTTCTACTTTACCACGATACAATAGTTCCCCATGAACCTTTCTCATGTAATGTTCAATTCCACTTCTCTTGTATCTAGGGTCAAGAAAGAAGGCAACCGCAAGAGCAAGATTTGACTTCCTCCAGTACTTATCAAACTTAGTTTGCATAGAAGCTGCCATCTTTCTAATAGTAGTGTCACTACTTTTACGCCAACCAGAAATTAAAGCCTTGATTTCACAAAAGCCTTTATAGAATAAATTTGCTGTTGGATACTGATTACCTGATAGTAGAGTAGTGAGATCATCAAACTTCTTCAAGCATCTACAAAGAGTAACTGCCTTCTCCCAATCAGCAGCTGTTGGAGCAAATTTGTCAAACTTTTTTTTTGTCAATCTCATGCAACCTATCAAAGGCCTTCTTATAATATAGGGCATCACTCAACATGTAGTATGTCGAATTCCACCTCGTTTGGACATCCAGCTGCAGCCTTTTTTTTGTGGACAACCCACACTCAGATGCACACTTATAGAATTCCTCCTCCAACTGAGGAGACGATTTTACTGCCAAAACAAATGCCTTAATACCCAAAACTGCATCTGAAATCTGATCAAGACCATCTCTAGCAACCAAATTTAGAACATGATTTGCACATCTCACATGAAAGAACTCACCATCACATACTAGAGGGGAATACTCTTTCAGTTTACTAATGACATGTTTAACACAAACTTCATTTGAAGCTGCATTATCCAAAGTAAGAGAAAACAATTTTTTTTCAATGAACCAACGCAAAATGCTAGCAAGAAATTCTTCAGACATGTTAAGACCAGTATGGCGCCCTTCTACATGCATAAATTTGATGATCCTTTTCTGAATAATCCATTCCTGATCAATCCAATGCACAGTGACACACATGTACCCTTTATTCTGATTAGATGTCCACATGTCCATTGTGGTGCTAAAATGACAGTTAATTGCTTTGAAATACTCATATAGCTTATCCTTTTCTGTTTGAAACATGGCCACTATTTCATTTCTAACAGTGTTGCGGTTCTTCATAGGAAATGAAGGGCGTAGGGATTTGATGAAGTCACGGAAGTATTCATGCTCAACAATATTGAAGGGATATTCATGCATGATTATTGCCAAGTGGAGCTTTCTCAAGCAAGACTCTTGATCATACTTATAAGCCTCAACAGAAACAGAACCATGTTCCTTCTTTTCTACTTTGAGCAACTGTTGGCCTGACTTCACACTATGCATCTTAATATGGTTCAAGAAGACTGTCGTCCCATTCCTGCTATTTCTTTTTGCGTCATAAGTACAGTACTTACATTTAGCCCATGCTTCCTTAACTTTCTTGCCATCTACCACCACCATCTTGAAAAACTTATCAAAATGGTCCCAACATTCTGATGTGGTCTTCTTCTGTTTCTTCCCTACAGGCTCATCTACTCCCGCATCCTGATTCTTGCCCTCCAGATCAATCACTTCATTTGCAACTTCATTGCCAGTGCCGATATTCGGCGACTCTTCATCTTGAATTTCAGCTGGGGGTGATACAACCATACTCTGAACTGCACTTGCACTTGTTCTTGCAGATGTTGATCTTTTCCCCAATATCTTTTTCAGATGATATATAAAAAGAATAACAATACATAAGTAATCAGTCACTTTTTACTGATCAAAGGAATTAATATCTTAGAAGCTGTAGCAAGTAAGACATTAAACATCATAAATTCATAGTGTTTAAGTTTGCCTGCAACTGGAGCCAACTTACACATGTGCGGATGTGCCAGAATGTTTTTCTATCCTGCTGAGTTCAGTGTTTAAGTCAGGTTGTGTTGGCAACTGCATCTTGTATAAATGTTCAGGACTTTGTTGTACAGAAAGGCTAACTGAAAATTGAAGAAGAAAATGGCATGTGTTGCCCGGAACCAAATACTACTGTCTCTGTCTGTCTCCCCTGTTTTTCTCTGAAACTCTGAAGCAGACAATATTTCTGAAACACAGCATGTGTGTGAGTCCAAAGAAAACAGACAGAGACAAGAGAGACTGAGGGTCTGACCATAGTTACATCGATTCAGCGAGACGTGTAAGTGCAAGAAGCTAACCCAAGGCCCAAGCAAGCAAGTAGTTGGATTGATTTCTAGAGCTAGCTACTAGACTCGTTGCTTTCAATCTAGTGAGTTTAAAGGAGTACGTGCGTACGTGCTAGTAGTAAAGTTCCTATCGGAGTGTTACGGCCGCGTCGACGCAAACCCACGTCGGATCCATGGCAGACCACCGTCCCGACGTGCGTGCGTCGCACGGGCGGACGCTGCCCATCGTCGTGTCCGGGCTGCCGATCATGGCCGTAAGAAGCGTCGGCCACGCCCGTCGAGGCTCTACGACGTTGGCGTGCCTGGTGTCGTGGTGCGGGCGTGCGGCTGCTCACGGCGTCCAGCCGTCCACTGACAGCCGGACATGATCACAGATCATCGGTGCTCTAAACTTGCGCAGGGGACTCTGTGCATGTAGGAATTCACTTACCTCCGTTGTTGGGACCAACTGATTGGCCACGGGCATCTTTGACCATCGTTGAACCGCCAGACTATCGGAGAGATCGGAGATGCGACCGGCGGCCGGGGAGAAGCAACAATGCAAGATGGCGATGGAGAGAAGGATATGTATGCGCTATCACCGATATGCTACCAATTTTGCATGCCGTGATTGCGTACGAGATTATGGTAGAGTATATGGGGTGACTGCAAATCTACAATCGCCAACTTAAATGGGCATACATATGGACCGGGACGTTTGGGCTTATTTTATCGGATATAATCCGATTTGCTTTCCTCGGATAATCCATAAAAAATAGCGGATAATCCACATCCGCCGGATACTAGGGATACCATATCCGCCGGATATCCGATTGATCGATATCCGTATCTGCGTCCATATCCGCCGGATTCACATAATTGCGTACCATATCCTCAAAAATGGATGCGGATGCGGATACGGAGCGAAAATTATCCGTACCATTTACATCCCTAACATCAACACAACATGCAACCGTTGATGGGTAAAAATATCACGAATTTTACAGTTCACGAATTTTAAAAATGTTTGTGAATTTGGAAAAATTTCATGAATTAAAAGAATGTTCACAAATTTGAAAAAAAATTCACGAATTGTAAAAATATTTAACGAATTTGGAAAAACTTCATGAATTTGTAAAACAACTTCATGTTTTTGAAAACTGAAATTGGTATAATAAGAAGAAAATGAAAAAAGGAAAAAAAAACGTAAAAAGCCAAGAAAACAGAAAAGGAAAAACTGTATTTTTTTTGAGAAAAAAAAGGATAAACTGGTTGAAAAAACCAAATGAAACTCTAGTCGGCCCATTGATGAAACCTAGTCGGAAAATAGGAAAATAGGAAATGCCACGCAGCAGCCCAGCTAACACAGCACACACATCGACACATCACGCAGCAGCCCAGCCCAACACAACACATAGACACAACACGCCGCCGCCGCCCGCCGCCCCCGACGGAACGTCACACAGGTCACATCGGCCGCCGGCCCCTGCGGCTCCGCTACCAGCCAGCGGCGCACATCGGCCGCCGCCCACGGCTGGCCGCCACGACGACAGCAAGTCGGCCGACCCACGACTGGCGCCACGCGGCCACGCAAGCGCACGCAGCTAGCGGCGGCAAGCCGGCGACGCGTCTCCTTCTCTGAATCTGATCCTTTCCTATTTTCCTTGCCCTGCAAGCTGCATAGGTGATTTTCTTTGATTCATTCCCAATATATTTCCCCTAACTTTCATTTAGGTTATTGTCTATTCGTCTATGGTAGCATAAATAAATCAGTGAAGATCTTGTTGTTTACAGTTTATGCAAAGCCATTGTTGTTTACAGAATTGAAATGTGTTCTTCTTTAGCTTGGCCCGTCCAACAGTTTATTTGTAGCTCGGCCACTGATTAAGGCGCTTTCAATCCTCCCGCAGTCATGCTCGGCCATCTCCGGCGATCCCCCGGCGTTCTGCGCCGCCTACCGATCGCCAGCTTCGCTGCCTCCGACCCTGCGGCTGCATACTCGTGAGATTGCTCCCCTTTATCCAACCCTCTGTCAAAATGTTCCTTTCCCGGGTTCCCTTTAAAAGCATCCTTGTTCCTTATCGATTAGCTGGTGGCGTTTGGCTCCATTTCTGGTGCAATATTACACTTTCCTAAATTTGAGTGGCACAATTATAAGCTTATAGTTTGAGTACATCTTTCTGCTTGCTTCACTGCTTCTAATTCCATTCCATGACAACATAACTTTTGAGACAGTAAAACTTTTTTCACCTCTGACTTCTCCAAATAATATTGCCTGCATCGTGCAGGGGATGGAGTTCACACGCCGAGTCACTCTCGTTTGTCTCATGTAAGACCTTTTTTCCACTTTGCCATATCGAATCACCATTCGTTTTCTTTTCGATGATTGGCGCCTTTGATGAAATATGTTTAATCCATGGCAGGCTGGTGCGGCAAGCATGGTACCAGGAGTTTCTCTACAGATGATAAAGTTACCAATGGTCGTCGAGGGTATCGGCAAAAGGAGTTGAAGAAGCCAAGTACGGCCGTGAAGGTATTTTGACAGAGTTTTAGCCCTGTGCTTCACATGTGGCCTCTTTTTTAGCCTCATGCTGTTAATCCCAAGAATTATGATAGACAACAGGTTAAGTAATTTGATTTTGCTTCACAGGATAATGATGCAATCATTGATCGCATACAAAAGAGCACAAGGGGGTTGAAACAAGGGCCGGCTGGGCACACCCTTTCATCAGCAGAGAAAAGGAAATTCCTTATCAACACTGTATGTCACTACATAACACTGATTACGAGTCGAAGGACTAGTCGAGACTAGTCGATGGACTAGTCTATGAGTCGCAACTGTGGTGTCGACTGCAAATCTCGTGTAGACTAATTCGATGAGTCGAGCGGTCGAGAGACTAGTCGTAGACTAGTCTAGACTAGTCCTGCTCTCTGAGTCGCTCGACTCAAATTTGGGAGGGGAAAATTGGAGAGCGAGCTAGGAGAACGAGCCGCCTGGACGAGGCCACCGCCAGCACCCACTGACCCGCCGCCGGGATGGCGGATGGCGAAGCAAGGCGCGGCAGCCGGCCGGAGCTCGTGCTCGAGCGGCGGCCATGGCCGTGCCCCGTAGGCGCGCGCGGCCCTGTGACGAGAAAGAAGGAAGAGAGAGAGAGAGGAGAGGAGGCACGGCGGTGGTCGGCAGGCTCGCCGGCGGCAGCGGCCGGAGGCGCGGGTCGCGCGCGCGCGTGCTTTTGTGCGTGATGGCGCAGGCGGCGGCGACGGGATCGATCGGGAGCTAGGGTTACAGTGGCTGGGATGGGAAGTGGGCTAAGTAGGCTGGCTACTTGGGCCCAAATGGGCCAGCTGGGGGTGGCGTGCTGAGCGGCACTGGGCTGGGCCTGGCGAGCGTTGGCTAGCACTGCTGGTTTTATTGTATATACTGTAATGTGCTGTACAGTTTACTACATATACTACATACTGCTACTAGGTATTAGTAGTTGACTACTACAGTACTATGTCGACTAGTCTAGCACTAGTCTAAGACTAGTCTGATTAGTCTATGAGTCTCAACCTCAGAACGACTCAACGACTCGTCGACTCGTAATCCTTGCTACATAAAGATAGTCTTGATATTATCTTTTCTATCTTTCGAGTTTACCATGCGTCTGATACTTATACCTTAGCTGGTGCCTGTAGAGTTCCTAATCACATGTTCGCATAATTTAAAGGATTGTATGTAATAACTAACAATCAAAATGTTGTTGCAGAAGTGCAATTTCACTTGTTATATACCGGATATGAACTATAAAAAGTTTTCTTGCACCTTCAGGGCAAGTAATGAGCTTGCACTATGTAATCAACTAGCAACTGTTGTCCCTAAAAACTTTTAGTAGCTTATTCATTGCAATATGCTTAATTGTTTACAAGTAAGTAGGTTTTACCAAACATATCTTGGTTTCAACAATGGAATGACTTATCATATGCAGTTTATTGGAGCATGCAATACTGGGTACACAAAATAAGCACTTTGGGCTAGCATATTGGGAATTTAGGATTCACCTCAGTACACAAATTGCAGCCTTTATTTATGTAGAGAACACAATATGGATCAGATGTGCTTCTTGAAACCCAACTAGAGATTTTATTTATTGCTGGCATTTATCCACTGCTGCTCACTGGAACAAATTAATTAACTACTGCAATCTCTAAATTGCAGCTTCTTGATCTTGAAGATTCAAAAGAAGCTGTTTACAGCACCCTTGATGCATGGATCGCTTTTGAGCAGGACTTTCCACTCGCCTCGTTAAAGCAAGCAATTGTAGCTCTTGAAAAGGAGGAACAGTGGCATAGAATTGTCCAAGTATTGCGTATTATAATTTAATTTAATTTAATTGCATTTATCTTTTATACAGTATGAATTAAATTTCTGCCAACTACACACCTAGGTAATAAAATGGATGTTGAGCAAAGGGCAAGGAAATACGATCAGAACATACGAGCAATTAGTGCGTGCACTTGAGAAGGACAACAGAGCAGAGGAAGCACATAAAATCTGGGAGAAGAAAATAGCCCATGACCTGCATTCAGTTCCTTGGCGTTTCTGTGGTCTTATGTTGGCTATTTACTACAGAAACAATATGCTAGATAGGCTTATCAAGGTATGGACCACGAACGTCTTCTACTCTTCACTGACTACTACCTATTCTTTTACTTCAAGTTTATTGGCTGGTAATTTCTAATATTATCTTACCATTCCTTGCCTTCTCTGATGGCTTAGCTCTTCGGCGTCCTTGAAGCATGTGGTCGCAAGTGTCCTAGTAAAGACTATATACGGAAAGTTGAAGTTGCATATGAAATGCTTGGTCTATTAGAAGAGAAGAAGGATTTGCTTGAAAAGTACAAGGATTTGTACAACAAGCCATCAAATAGTGATAGAAAGAAAGATCGACGGTTCAAGAAGGCTGAGAAGAAAGCTGGTTAGTCCTGTGGCACCTGTAACCCTTTATTTGCCCAATGACAGTCAAGCATTTCTGAAAAGTTGAAATGGCATGTTTCTGTTAAATACTTATAGATCCATTTCCATGCATATGTAACTACTTTCTTATTGGTTTACACACCCCCATTTAAGCAGAATAAGATATTGGAAGCTCAAAATGTGCTAATTCTGGAGAAATACCTGATTTACTTTTACCTTTTATTTGCATGGTTATCTAGTCAAATTTGTTACTCCTTGTGTTCATAAATAAACGCCGTGTAGACATGAGCATGGTCTCCAGTATGCAAGTTTGACCACTATATTTTATATGACTATGTTGGTTAAATTTTACGCAATCTAAAATAGATATTTTATATTACTTTTACCTGTCAAAGTTGGAATTTTGCTTGCTTTCTAAAATGCCATATATTTCTGAATGGAGCTAATCCATTGCACCTGGTATTCATCTTTCAGTGCAGTAATTTGTTAGCGAGAAAATATCTGTCATTGTTACGTGGACATAGATGCTTGGTGTATTTTGTAGAAGTACGATTTCCCAGTGCTCAACTCTACACCACTTTCTTCAGAACAATTCTGAGAATCTTTTCATACCATGCTTGTGAAATTCCATTGTTTTCAGAGTTTTCTTGAGACATCATGGGGCAAACGTTTTTGAAATTTCTGGCAGCTACTAGAAAATCACTTGTTTTGCTATGATGCGGATACTAATTTTGAACAATATTCTTTTCTCAGCTGATGATGGCAGCAAACAATGTGAGATAGAAACATCTGAAAACTTACCAGTTAACTCTTGCCCTTCAGATAAGGAACCGGTTGCCAGCAATTAGTCAAGATAAGAAGTAAAGCAATGCAGTTGCTGGCATATTAGTTTACAATTATGTTTCTCTAGCTGCTCAAATATTTCTCAAGTGTTGAGATATTGTTGGCCAAAAATTGTAACGTCTGAATATTGGAACAAGTGGGCGCATAACAGTAGTCAACCAAGGGATTGTACATGAGGAAACCAGTACTTTATCTCATGTACTCAGTGTGAGAATGTTGTATTGACATTTATGTTTTCATACTAGAAAGCCAAATTCCTGTTATATGTCGCAGTCTAATATCTCTGCCTTTGCAGAATGTCAATGCTTTGCTGCTTTTTTTTCCTGGTTCTGAAACTGTGGTTGCTGTTTTGTTCTGCGCGAGTTCGCAGAGGTTTGCTCACTCCAATAATGGTGCAAGTCTTTGAAATGACAAACGTTAGCTTCTCAAAAAACAGAGAAGCCAACGATGGCTGGCGGGCTCGTAGAGTGTGAGGACATGCAGGGACGGTGTGGCCTGATGCACTCAGCAGAAGGAGGCGGCTGCCGACGGGAAGAGCAGCCAGGCAAGGTTGCGAGAGTGGAGCAGCAGTAAATTGGCAGGGGGATGGTGGGAAGCAATAATCGACGGGGGAACAAACCTATCTCTGCCGAAAGGAGACCGAGAATCAATCAGGGAAGAAGAACAAGAAGAAGAAAATCAATCTAGATCGGACGAGTTGCGGCGGCCAAGGAAAAGAGAAAACCTAGGGCTTCAACATCATGTTAGGAATATGCAACACTAACAAAGTGCAGATGATGGTGGCTGTCAGCCTGTCACCGCATTGGGCTGACAGCCCAAGCCTTGGCCTTGCAGGCGCTGCAAGATAGATGGTTGAACACTTGCAGAGCTGTGACCAAAACCACAACTCGCACATCCACTTGATACACACAGGGCTAAATAAGCTTAATATGTTAGGTTTCATCTGTTAGGTGACAGCTGATTTCTGTAAATATATATCACTTTGGTAATACAAACTCAGTATAAGAGAATGTAAACGGTCGCTCTTTCGAAAACTAGAGGACACTGTCAGCATCAAGAAACAGCTGAGAAACTTCAGCTCAGGTGTTGCGAGTCATGCCCTTGAGAATGATGGCCTTCCAGAGGGCACTTGCAATGTTTCTGCAGCTCCAGGTACTTCTCCATGTCGAAACCATGCTTCACGCAAAGCTTTCTCCTCCTCGACTCAAACATCCTCTCCATGAAGTCTTGGTATGTCGGGTCCCTTGAGGTGATGAGGAAGTAGGCATAGCCAACCAGCAGCCCTGAGGTGGTTGTGAAGAAGGCGATTGGCTCCATCACGTCCCATGAGAACTCCCAGAACGTGAGACGGAAGAAGAGTCCAACCTGGGTCATGAAGAACCCCAAGCCAGTCCACAGGACTCGACGGACTTGCTTGTGTGCCAGCTTGTCGATCCCTTCCTTCTTTTCCTGGAGCTGCTTAAACTCTTCCTTTCTTGTGTCGTTATCTGGTGCGAGTGCAAGCGGCACCGCCCTTCTGACCAGGTCCACAACCTAAAAACAGTGATTGACCATAAATATATCAGCTGAAAATTTAACTGCATGTCCGCCCTTTTCGTGTAGCATAAGAAAAATCATCAACTCTTGCCAAATAATTCACAAACATAGATAATCGATCACCACAAAAGATTTCAAAGTTGTCACTTGCCCACATATGAAAGCAACAGAAACAACATTATGCTGAATTATTGATGAGGCAATCCTTGTTGAATAAATATAAAGTTTTTGGATTTATTGCCCACATGTGAGGTGGATGCTTGGATGCTTTTAACTGGTGTAGGCATCATCTAAATAGGAACACAATGTCCACTTTTCTGCTCACAGGATTCTAAGGTCCTTATTCTGACCAGGGTAGGTGAAGAGAAGGGAAATCCCTTATTTCTACCACATGATGTGAATTGTCCAATCTTGTTTTTTATAATTCTGATAAAATTAATCTACGCACCGGCCGATTATATGCTACTTCAGCTATATTATTGTTACCTCCCAATTATACCCAACACTAGTCTTTCCACTGTTTGTTGTTCATCCAAGCAATTAAACACAATTCCACAATTAAACAGTGGTCAATATCATCTAATCGATTTGACCAGAAAATCAGTCTACCCGGCTCTCTATGGCGCAACGGTTCAAACAGGAATGCATGATCCCAATACATACATTTCCCACTTGCAACATAATTATAGGCCGAAAATAAAAACTGAGGTGAATGAAATTGCATTTGAAGCCACTGTATTTCTACCAAATTTGATCAGCTTTGAGTTGCAACCTATGTAGTGATCTGGTAAATTAGTAATCATATTCATCCAGTTCGCAAATATAACTAACTAGTAATTGAATCTCTCCAGCAATTTCAAAAGGACAACTCTACTAGTAGAAGTTTGCGATTTCACGAGTAAATCTCTCCGTGCGCAAGAACTCGAATCACTCCAATTGGAATAGGAGAACAGATCGTCGTGAAAGAACCTCGTTTAGTTAGGTTTAGGTACGAAAGAGGGACGGCGCCAGTGAAGAAAAACCTAGCAAGAGCAAAATGTTGACCTTCTCGGGGTGGAGGTACGCCTTGTCCCGGAAGAGAAGCACGACGCCGGCGTCGTCCATGGCCCGGGCCAGCACCTCCGCCTCGCCGCGCGTGCGGGCCGCGCCGGCCTCCACGCAGGCGTCGAGGAGCTCCCCGTAGCCGACCACCTCGCCCCGCCCGTCCTCCCGCAGCCGCCTCTTGAGCGCCTCCACGCCCACGAGCCGCACCAGACGCCGCGCCTCCGCCGGCGTCACCTCCGCATCCGGACCCCGACGCGGCTGCGGCGGCGGGGAGAAGAGGCGGAGGTGCCGCAGAGTGCAGGCCACCGTGGAGGGTGCCGGAGACAGGGACGGCCTCCGGAGGGGCACGAGGAGGCGGGAAGCGGCTGCGCGCAACATGGCGGTGGTGGTGGCCGGTGCCGGCGGTCCGCGTGCGAAGGCGAGGAAGCTTACGAGATGGCCTGTTTTCGAACGAGGAGGCGTTTCTGTCTATCGCCGTCAGGGCCGGAAATGCTGCATATACGTAATCTTCAGATTTTCTATGTGCAGTCAAACACTTTTTGTGTACTATTTTTTTCTTATGCAATTGTTGTCTGCTGCCGACGGCTGCTAAAGGGTATGGAACTTCAAAAACTAAAAATAAAAAGTACTCGCAAATAGAGACACATTATTCGATAATCATCTTCTGAGATATATACCTTGCCTCCTATGGATTCAAAACATAGGAAATAAATGACACACGAAGTCTGGAGGAAACTAAAAATAAGTGTGAGAATATATTGGAAGCCTCGAAGAGATTTGGGGTCATGTTAATGTTTTTATTAACCAGTAGAAATAATTTTAAAACCTTCCATTGCATTAATCAAACGGCTAATTTTTTAAATAGAGTACCGTTACGGAAAAAAGGGACATGTGGCAATGGCGATTAAATGCTATACTATGTTTCATTTTGTCCTTTTTGTCGTATGGCGACGAGTTGCCTTCTTCGTCACGGAAAAATTTGCTTCCTCTCCGACGACCACTCATTGGGCATATCATTCTTCGCTCTTACACTGAGGTAGTATGTTTTCTCTAAATATAACAACTTTATGTCTCACTGTATGTATTTGAGAAATAGTGGTGAAGGTTTGGCTGATGAGACCGACTCTGACTGTGTCAAACAACGCCTCTGTTGCTAGGTTCTTTCCACTTTGCGATGAGCTCCACCTTGCACCGCATCGTTTCAACTATTTAATCATTAATAACAAAAAAAAGTAGAGAAACAACATGAGAAGTGGATTCATATACATAAAAAGATCACTCAAACAAGATTATCCAAATGACCATGCCACCCTAAAAGCAGCAAGATACTACTATAACATAGCACAAAATTTCTGCATATAACATCAACAAACTTCTGGAAGATGAAACTATCTATTTAACTCCTAGTAGGCGTACACGTGCAACATACATTTATTTATTTCCAACTCCAATAATAAATTATTAAGATATGTAACCAGCCGCCAACCCTCGCCCTTGCCTCAACGTTCAGGTCGCCCCGTCGATCCCTCTCCTCTCCTCCTCGGCTTGCAAGTGGCGAGTAGGGCAAGGGGACATCTCTTTCCGTAGTTTAGGACTAGTCTAGTTTGTTAATTGCGTCCAATAAACCAGATCACTCACTAGAGTTTCTTTCTCTTTCTCCTAACTTTGGCAATGGCACCAAGATGGAGACGATGGAAGGATCTCGTCACAGTCGAACTGAGACTCCGCGAAAGGCTTTGGTAGGCACAACTCAAGTTCCATGTCATCGTTTTTCTCAACCCCGATATCTTGTCACCGTGGTGGTGGATGCGATTCAGGTTTTTGTCAAACATTCACCTTTGTATCCGGAGGTTCGTCCTTTGTTTGCTCCTAGTTTGTGTTTCCCCTCCTCCTCCCATGTCCTGGCCGGGGTGGCGTGGCGGCATCCTAGAGTTAGTGTAATGTCCTCCCTGCCCCATAGCTGCCCCGACGGAGGGCGCGTGGAGGTGTGTGTCTTTGGCGGATTTTCTTGGGTCTAGCAGGCATTTTTCTTTGGTAAACTTGTTTAGGTCCGGTCGGTGTTGGTATCCAGAAGATCCGTATGGATTCTGCCATGGTCTTTGGTGTGTTTGCGTGTATGGTTCTTCTGATCTACCTTTTTTTCACCCGCGACGGATGTTGTTCTGGTGTGATGGACCTTTGGGGCTATAGCACAACGACTTTCTGACTATCAACAACAAAAGGTTTGCCCAGCTCCATGAGGAAGGGGCGACGACGATAATGTGTCGTCAGCTCACTCAAGTGCTTGTACTCGTTGCTAGGTGGTCCATGGTCCTGCTTGAAATTTTTGTTACCTCTAGTGATCTTTGTACTGTTGTTACATATCATTAATAGATTTGAGGACTTTCGGCAAAAAAATTAAATCATTAAGTTATCAAACTATAGAAAACAATATAAAATTATCTATTGCTATCATTAGAGCATGAAAAATCGCAACACATAGATGTTTGTTGATCATCGTTAGGAAAAAAAATATCTATATAACCACAAAACACATGATATGATGTTAGAAATATTGAAATAAAATCAATCAAACATCATATTCTAAGTATTGATCGGGTAATCTCCTAAAAAAAGAGCTACTACTCATTCTATTTCAAAGTAACATATTGCACAATATAAAATCAATTTAATCAAATCCATCATGAACTATATTTTCTTATTATATTTATTTGATATTGTTGATAGGATTCCATAAACTTAGTCAAAATTACAAGGTTTTTACCCGCAAAAAAAATTACAAGGTTTGACTTATGACAAAACTACTTGTAATGTATTGAAATGAAGGAAGTATTGTGTATCCTAATTAATGCGACAGCGGCGTTTTGGCTCCTAGGTGTATATACACCTATTATGAAATATGTATAAAAACACATTTTAAAATGTTAAAAAAATCGAGAAAAAATCCCGCGTGTACATCCGGACATCCTATGTTCGCACACAAAATTTTGGTGAAAAGGGACATTTTTTGTGGCATGTATAAAAAAGATAAAAAAATGCCTCGTGAATAGCTGTAATTAAGCATCGAAAATTGTCTTTTTTACACAAGCCACAAAAAATGTCCTTTTTCACCGAAACTTTGTTCACACATATATAATGTCCGGATTTACATGTGGGATTTATTCTCAAAAAAATTTAACATTTTGAAATGTGTATTTAGACAATGGGTGCATATACACCTATGAGCCAAAGTGAATTTCCGAATTAATGCATACTTATCGATAAATTTTCAAGATTTAAGAGGCAAGTTAGTATGTAGTTAAAGCTAAATTTGGAAGGATGTAGTTGGGTGCATAGTTGAGCTTGTTTTGTTTCGCGAAAGTCATTTCCTTTTGTGCTCTACTGCCTTGAACTATTTCCTTAGTCGACACGACGGGTTTAGTGTCACGTATTAATATTGGTAGGATATAAAGTGACTTTGGGAGAGGTTGCAAATCGTCACGCGACTTCAGATCCATGAAATTGCATACAAAAAAGAGACAAAAAAACAAGATGTAGACGAAACTTGAGAGGGAAAATCCAGTGCCCTAGCTTTTCATTTTCCAGATTCTTCTGTTTTGTGGATCAAGACAACACAACTTGCATGTGTCTACTCTTTCGTGATGAATTGTTGAGTAAAGTTTATGCGTGGGACATCACATCAACCTTTTGTTCTACTGCGCGGCTGGATGGTTGTTAGACTAAGACGTATCATCTAAGTAACTGTGGCACCCCGGCTCAGAGTCACCGGAGCACCCCGTATTCCAGCCCAGAGATCAAGTCTTCTGGAATACGGCACTGTTTGGCATAGAACAAATCAGCTCTTTATTACAAATAGATGGGTACAAGGGTTTGAGATATTACAAAGGGTTGCCTCGGCAAAGCTACGCTTGCTACGACAATTCTATGCTAGCAGCGGCTCGAATCCTAGCAGCAGAATTTCGGCGTCGAAATGGACTCCACTCCACAGGGACTCTGGCTAGGGACACGTCCTAGCTTGCAATGCGAACACCTCCACTATGCAAACATGGCAGCACCTGCAAACTGGCATGACACGCCAGGTGAGTACTTTGAATGTACTCGCAAGCTCGCAACAATCAAGGGCATCAAGGCATAACAATGTCATAGCAGTCATAATTAATTCAGATTGGCATGTTACTAAAAAGGGTGGAAGGAAATAATAACATACTATTGCTACCACTATCCAAGTCGCTACTACTATGGAACCACTTTGTCCTGAGCCTCATGATTGAACCACTTACTCTCGTGACCCAACTCATAGTCACCTCAAGATCATCTGACAATCATTCCTGGAATCATCCTCAACAATTACCAGCAGCCTCAAGCGAGCGGTTACCCTACTATACTGGGACGAGTTCTTCCATCATTAACACGTCATTCCTTCACTGGTGTTGACAGACAGTGTGACTTAGTACGAATTGTGTCCAATACCGTGGACTCGGCTATTCGAATAGATTCTTACACTCTGCAGAGGTTGCGCACTTTACCCACACTATGAAGCTCCTGGCCCGTACCTCGGCACACTTCCCTTTCGGGTGGACCGGTGTTGCTTCAACGAAACTTGCCTAACCCGTGACTCCTCCACCATACCACCGACAATCATCCTCCCCCGGAGTCCTGCCCTGGGTGGCCCCTGTGTCACTCTTGACACCTGCCACCGTCATGGCCAACCAACTGTCCCAAACGAGGACCTGAGCTCAAAACCAAACTGGGCTCACAAGCTTATCGTCGTCTACCTGATCAGGGCAGCACGCACGCATAACCTTCCCTCTTTGGTGGTACCGGTAAAAGGGCACGCTGTTAGACCAAGCCAAGGCCGTCCCATTTCGGTAGGTGTGGCTGCACTGGAACGTTCGGTTCAGTGGCACTTGATCAACAATGAAGGGTTATATCCCCGAGTAATCATAGTCATTACTGACACTCCGAAATACGAGTGATCAAAGTTACCCTAACAATCAACTAGAAATCCAAGGAGCATCATGATCAACTTCTACTACTGATCCCATATATGCGGTACCGGAGATATCACAAAATAATCATAGACAGTAATCTCACAATTCGACAGCACTACAACATAAATCTGGAAATCTACTACTAATCCAAAATCTCATCATCATCATGAACGTAACTTATTCAAAATCTCCAAGGCATTACATGAATTCATCCATTCATAACTAAATCATATTTAGAATTAAAATAATTAATTCTACCATGATATTGCAATGCAATTATGCAAATGAGAGTTATGGCTTGCCTTGCACCAACAGAGTGTGGAAGTACTCCTGGTCTTCACCAACTAGGCAAACAAATCTGAAAAACATTTTTGAAAGCATTTTCAAATACCACATAAAGCATTTTCTTTTGACCAGAAATTCTAGACAGCAGAGAAAAATCCCAAATTTTTACAGCAGCTAGAGGAGCTCATAAGAAAAATAATGCAAAAAGAATGAACTCATTTGGACTTATGGTTTAAAAGTTATTGATGGTCAAAGTTCAGTCAAAGTTCTGGATTTAATTGATTTTAACTGAAAAACAGAAAAACCCAGGGGAGGCCACGTCGAAAGCGTAAACCAGCCGGGCGCCTTCACTTACATACCGGTTCGGGCGTGGCTGGAGTCACTGACGTGCGGGACCTGCCTGCCGGGTTTAAACAGAGAGGGAGAGGGAACAGAGGACGACGGCTCATCGGCGAGGGTTGCCGGCGATAGCGACGGCGGCGAGCTCCGGGGACGACGGGGATGGAACGAGCAGACGACGGCGAGTACTCCCGTACCCGTGGCTCCTCGAACGGTGGCCGGACACGGTCGCCCCCTTCATCTCAGGCGGCGGCGTGCTACAGGGGTCGACGAATCCGGCGACTCCGACGAGCTCTTGGGCAGAGGAGAGGCTGGGGAGGGTCAGTGGAGCTTCACGAGCTCACTGATGGTCTCAGCTGTGGTTAGGGTGGGAGGAGGCAAGCGGACGGAGCTAGGGTAGAGTGGCGGAGCAGCTCGCCGGAGACGAAGAAGGAGGGCTCTCCAGCCTGCCCTGGCTCTGCTGGTGGCGATTGAGAGAGGGAGAGAGCGATGGGTGAGGAGAGACGAGGCCAGGGAGGGCCTTTTATAGGTGGGCGGAGGGTGGCCGAGCCAGATCCCACCACGGGTGTGCTGGCGCGGCGAGGACGGCGAGCTGGCCGTCGTGGGGTGAGGTGAAGTGACGAGAGAGGTTAGGGGAGTTAAGAGCAAGGCGACGGCTCGCCGAGAAGCTGCCAGCCAGCTCATCCCTGTACGGCCACTGTGCTGCCCGTGCACGCACTTGGCCGTGTGCGGCAGCGAGGCTCGCCAGAGGGGGTAGAAGGGTCCAGGCTGGCCAGGTGGACGGCGGTGACGACGTCGGCATGCTAGGACAAAGAGAGGCATCGAGAGATGACCGGAGCGAGCGTGTCCGACGCGGGCGCCGTGCAGAGCACGATTTTGGCTCAGCTAGACGCGTGGTCACCGCATGCACTGGCGCACGCGGCGCGCTCTGGCCTGCCCGGTCATGTCCGTGCGATAGTCCCTCATTCCAGAGGCCTCTCGGTGCAGTTGGTTTGGCAAGAGGTGGTCTTAGCAGCTGGCTGGGTTCCAGACAAGTTTCTGGATAGAAACTTGGGTAGCAAGTTGAGGATAAATGGCTAGGGTTTTGAGAGAAAGAGTTTGCCATTCTAGAGTGTAGTAGAAAGGTTCATATGCTGCGAAAAATTCAGACCAAATGGACAAATTTAGAGCATGGTTGCTTTACAACTGTCCCTTTGATCTAGAAATCTTGTAGAGGATGTTGCACTCACTTGGATGGGTTCCTGGAGCTGTAACTTGGCATTTGTGGATGATTTGGGGATGCCAACATGCCATAAATTTTTTAGCCCAATTGGGTTAGTGTACAGGGTACTTCCTTCACAACACCTCCCACTGGACAGAAACTTGGGAGAATTTTATAGAGAAATTGGCTGAATGAAATGAGCCCAAAATTTGTGGAGACTGATAATATGGGTAGGAGAATGTCCTGGATTAATTTCAGAATTTTTGAACTAATATAAATATAGTTGCCTCACAAACTAAAATTATGTCCAGAATCAAAGATTGGATGATGTGCTCACCATGAAGAGTAAATCTTGAATATTTTCACATATCCAAGGTTCACATGATGCAAAGGATTTATGAGAATTTTATTGGGATTTTTGGGAGAGCAGAATTATGGGTTGCTTCACAACCTAGAGCTTAAAGGGCTATTCCTTTAATGGAAAAAGAATATTAGGTTGGAATAAAATTGAGAGTGAGCAAGAGTGGAGGTGACCTGACTTGAGAGAAGTTTTTAAGGGCCTGAGTCACTTGGGAAAGAAAATCAAAAGAAATTCCCAAGGTTTTAAGTCCATAGAGCCATTCAGAGACAAATCCAAGCCAAATTCCAAATAAAATTTTGAAAAGAAAAGGCTGAGAAAAACCAGGGTGTCACAGTAACATCATTTTCAAAAAGAAAAATAGTAAGGCATGGTTTTACACTATAGATTCATTTTTTCCATTATCGTGTGTCTTTTGTTAATTGTCTCACTCTATTTTCTTTCATTTTTTATTTTAAAGATTATTGCTGACCATGCTTGTCATGTGGTAATTGTCTCACTGCGTGGCGGTAATATGTTTTGTGTGCATGCGCGCGCGTGCATGTGCAGCGGTGGAGCCAGAATTTAGATATAGGCGGGTGGGGAGGGGTGGGGGCTAAGCTAACACAAAAAAAACAAGTACAAAAAATAATTAATATTCCGCTTCAGCGTTATAAAAACCACATTACGGTTGCATTGGCTTAAATTTATCTCTACAATTGTCAATAAGATAACAAAATATTAAAGATTTCATCATAAGAGATGTTAGCTGCTAATTCCTTTTCGATGTAGATTATCTTGAGTTGCTAAAAAACGTAGACTATCATGTAATCTGAAGCAAGTCATCTCACATTCTACTTTGAGAAATCAAAGCATCGTGGTTAACAAATAAATTATTTTTTACGATGTTTGGCGGCGTTTTTCTCTTCATAACTGCTGAAATTGCAAGTCTCGGAATTAGCATTAGATATCTTATAACCAAAAGAGTTAAAATCTAGTAATTTATAATTTTGACACGCACAAGGTGAGAATAGGGAGAGATTAGCAGTAGTAGACAGTAATAGGTGGTGCTAAACCTTGGCTAGAGAACAGGTTCATGAAAGCATATAGGCAGATCGCCCGTCGCTGCAGTGGTGCAAGCAAGGCAGGAGGCAAGCAGGGGCACATGGCGGCTTTACCTAACGCTAATCGCAATCACAGTTTAATCCGGGAGAGCAGTCGCGCTTGACGCCGCCTAGGAGTGAGTGGGCTTCCTTATGGGGATTTTCTTTTTCTTTTTCTGATTTTGTGATGAACCTAGATCTCATGATCGCCCCAGAGGGGTTAGGTGGTGGATTTTGTGGAGAAGAAGAAGAAAGGAAGGTAGGAGAAGGAGATAGAAAGTGAGCAATGAGTTCATTCATCCAAGCTGACGGACCAGCGTACAAACTCGGGGTTATAACATCCCAGACCGAGCCACCGGCCATACACACACACACACCATGGGCTCAACCCTACAATTCGAATACACAGGCTTGGCCCAACATTCTCTCTAGCTCTTACCCACTATGCTCCTCACGGCTAGTACTAGTGGTCGCCGTGCTGACAGGTGCACCCCTTGAAGATCCAGCTTGCCCCCAAGCTGGTGCCTTTGGATAGTGTGTTCACAATGCTTCATAATCTTCCCACGTTGCTGGCGCTACTGGCAAAGTGGACCATTTCACTAAAATCTGGAGGTGAGCATTGTTACCTTTCTTAACCAGTCTCCTGTCCAGGATTTCCTCAGGTTGCAAATCAGTGTCTGTCAGATCTACTTGAGTTGGCTATAGAAAAGACAGATATATGGTCTGGTACATGCTCTTTCAGCTGAGATACATGAAACACTGGGTGTATCAAGGCTTCATCTGGCAACTAGAGTTTGTATGCAGCTGGGCCAAATCTTTCCAGGATCTCAAAAGGGCCAAATAATTTCATGGCCAACTTAGGGCAGGGTCTGTTTGCCACTGAATGCTGAGCATATGGTTGTAATTTCAAGTTCACTATGTCCCCCACTTGAAATTCTCTTTCACTTCTATGCCGATCAGCATAATGTTTAATTCTGGTTTGTGCTATGAGCAAGTGATCCTTCAGACTTTGACAATGAGCTTGATTTTCAGAAATCCACTGTTGCACTTCTGGATGGAAAGAAGAAGTAATAGTGGGAAGAGTCCCATAGTTTGGCTCATGGCCATATAAGGCCTTGTAAGGAGAGCACCCCAGAGAAGTATGGTGGTTTGTATTGTACCAAAATCCAGCCACAGCCAGCCAGGTATGCCATTGTTTGGGTTTCTCATGCACAACACATCTCAAATACATTTCCAAACATTGATTCACCCTCTCACTCTGACCATCAGTCTGAGGGTGGTAAGCAATGCTCATTAGTAGCTTAGTATCCCATAGCTTGAACAATTCCTTCCAAAAGGAACTAGTAAAAATCTTGTCTCTGCCAGAAACTATAGTTTTAGGAGGTCCATGGAGCTTCACCACTTAGTCCAAGAAAGCTCTAGCCACCACAGGTGCAGTGAAGGGGTGTTTGAGTGGTATAAAAATGACTGTACTTAGTAAATCTGTTAACTACCACAAGGATGGAGGAGTACCCATTGGATTTAGGCAAACCTTCAATGAAGTCCATAGTAATATCCAACCAAGGGCCTTGTGGAATAGGCGGAGGGTTTAAAAGTCCAGGGGATTTACAATGCTCATGTTTGGCCTGTTGACACACTCCACATTGCTTGACAAACTCCTGTACATCCTGTTTGATAGGTTGCTTGGATGCCAGAGTGCCCACCAATAGCACTAGCATGAAAATTTGCAATGACTTTTGTTTTCAAAGCTGCATTCGCTCCTAGCCACATTCTGCCCTGATAATATATAATGCCTTCCTGAAGAGTGTATCCTTCCACAGATTCTGAAGATACTGCCAGTTTCTGCAATAAATGTTGAGCTGTAGAGTCCACAACATAGGAATTTAAAACTTCTTGCAACTAGGCTGGTTGAGCTTGAGAGATAAGCCGAGTTCTCATAAGGTGTCCAACCCTAGACAGGGCATCAACATCACTATCGTCTACTCCTTTCTTGTACTAGAATTTAAATTCCAGTCCCACCAGTTTTGTCATTGCTTTTCTCTTTAAATCAGTGGACATCACCTGATCCCCCAAATGACACAGGCTTTTGTGGTCGGTTTTGATAATGAAAGGGCCCCTGCTGAGATAGGCTCTCCATTTTTCTACAGCCATAATGATAGCAAAAAATTCCTTCTCACAAATGGAGAGTTGCTGGTTTTGCACACTCAGGGCCTTGCTGTAAAAGGATATGGGATGATCTTCCTGAGTTAATACATCTCCAATGCCAGTTGCACAAGCATCTGTCTCAATGGCAAATGGTTTACTGAAATCAGGCAAGAGCAGGACAGGTGTAACAGTCATGGCCTTTCTTAAAGCTAGGAAAGCCAAATATGCCTCATCACTCCACTAAAATGTTTTCTTTTGCAATAGAGTGTGACGCCCCCGACTTAATCGTGCACTAATCATACACGCAAATGCACACGATCAAGCCTAAGGACTCACGGGAAGATATCACAACACAACTCTAAACACAAATAAAAGTCATACAAGCTTTATATTACAAGCCAGGGGCCTCGAGGGCTCGAATTCATAAGCTCGAGTCATACAAGCATCAGCGGAAGCATTAGTATCTGAGTATAGACATAAAGGTTAAACAAGTCTGCCTTAAGAAGGCTGAGCAAAACAACGACACTGGATCAAAAAGGCGCAGGCCTCCTGCCTGGGAGCCTCCGAATCTACTCCTGGTCGTCGGTCTCCACGTAGTAGTAGGCTCCACCGGTAGGGTAGTAGTAGTCATTGACTGGGGTAGCTGGCTCCTGGGCTCCGTCATCTGATCGCAGCAATCGGGTATGGGAAAAAGGGGAAGCAAAGCAACCGCGAGTACTCATCCAAAGTACTCGCAAGACTTACATCAGAACTATTCTATTTATGCATTGGTTTCAAGTGAAGGGGTTGTATCTATGGATTAGACTGCAGAAATGCCAGAATAGGGGGGAAGGCCTAGCCTATTGAAGACTAGCAACTTGTAGCATCTTGCAGCATTAGAAGAGTGTAGATTAGTACATAGTAAAGTAGTAAGCAAGTAGTATCAATGCCTAGAGATCCTTCCTCGACCCCTGCGAGAAAGCGATCCCGGAGCCAACATATTATTAAACATCACAAGTATCCCGTTCTAGTTGTAGTAGATCGGGATACTTTCCGAGCGTCCTGTTACCGTGGACACGGCTATTCGAATAGATATACTTCCCTGCAGGGGTGTACCAACTTACCCAACACGCTCGATTAACTCAGGCCGTACACACTTTTATCGGGTCATGCCCGACCTCGGCTGATCGACACGCCGTAGTCCTATCTAGGCTCGACAGAGAGGCCAGCACGCCGGTCTAACTCCTAAGTGCGAAGGTGTCATGGGCCAATCGTCCTTTGCACTCCTGCGCGTTGCGAACACGGCCGGTGAGCAGACCTAGCCCCCTTAATACAAGCGCAGGCTTTCCCAGTCCAACCCGGCGTGCGCCGCTCAATTGCTGACGTCTGAGAGCTTTCGGAAGAATCGTACGACGCCGAGTGCCCATACTTATTCCCGCGTGGTGGTTAGTGCGAAAAGGCCAGAGGCCTACTCAGATCCCATATCCTAACCCGTTAGTGTTCTGGGAGCTCGCGGTGACAATCAGTGATCCACGATCTGTGGTCTCATCGCCCCGTCTCGTGGACTTACAACAAGGGCCAGGAATGCCCGGCCGTGCCACGTAAATAACTCGCGGGTACCCTCACGGTCAACCCGACTCCACATTTCTCGCGGGTACCCCTCGGGGTCGACCCGCCTCCAACAAGGTACTAAAATAAAAGTCATGGTAACCGTGTGTCCATCACATCAAGGGGGAACCCAAGGAATCACCCTCGTTGGAATCCTACTCAATGTAATCCGTCAAGGAGAACCAGGAGGAATCACCCTCGATGGTCCACACTTGAGGGGTTGCACGACAGTCATCATCGGGAAGGGGAGAGCGAGGAATCACCCTCTGCAATCACCACCGATGTGCTATACTACAGAGATATCATCAGGAGTGCAGTACGAGGTATCACCCTCGGCACTCGATAGTAGCCCTGCAGAGTCGTACAACTAAGGGGGGTGTGCGGTGATGTGTCGGTCTCTGCACATCGATCACAATGATCGAGGCACTGGTAACCAAGCGGGGCAACAGGGACAAGGGTGAGGGGTCACTGATGGATCACTAACCAACCTATTCTAAGC
The DNA here is from genome assembly GCA_039707655.1 of Elymus sibiricus. NCBI lineage: Eukaryota > Viridiplantae > Streptophyta > Magnoliopsida > Poales > Poaceae > Elymus > Elymus sibiricus. Next base: position 114,531,131 of record CM077670.1, read on the forward strand.
AGTTTAGGATGACAGGTAAAGTAACAACAGCAGGTTACAAAAACAGGCTATGCATTAGAATAGGAGCAATCAATTACAGTAGCAAATTCTAATGCAAGCATGGGAGAGAAAGAATTGGCGATATTGGAATGATCAAGGGGGGGGGGGTTGCTTGCCTGGAAGCTCTGCGGTAAAAGAGGGGTCGTCGGTGGAGTAGCAGTCCTCGGGGGCAACGTCGGTCTCGGGGTCTACCGGAGAGAAGAGGGCGGGAACAGATAAATACATAGCAAACAAATGCACTCACAGAGCATGACATGGCAATATGCAATACAGGGGTGACCTAATACATCCCTAAACCATTTTAGCTGATTTAGGAATTAATTGGGAATTATTTACCGAAGGTCAGGCACTATTCATCTATCGGAAACAGGCAAAAAGTTCCATGTTCATCTACCTAGAGGGTTCTAACATGAGTGCAGATGACATATTCGGATTCGTTAGATTTTTCTGATCATTTTACATATATAAATTATTTTCATCCGAGTTACGGATTAATTTATATGATTTTTCAAAGTTTTAATCATTTTCTAGAATTACTGGATTTAATTTAATTCAAAAATCATTTAAATATTAATTGCTATGGGTACACAGAAGTGTACCCAGCAAAGTGCTTATTAGGCTGACAGGTGGGTCCCAGTTGACTTCCCAGTTGACTTCCCAGTCGGCAGTCAACTGTGACCGTTGACTGGTCAACAGGATCAGTGGGTCCCACCTGTCATTGACTGGGGCCAGCCCAGTCAGCGGTTGACTGGTCAACTAGGCCCAGTGGGACCCAGTGGTCAGTCTTTGTTAGTTTAATAGGGTGTTAAACTAATCTAATTAGCTAATTAGCGGGGTGGGCCCCAGATGTCAGTGAGTATACTAATTAACACCGTTAGTTAGCTTAATTAAGCCGCTACAGTAGTAGGCCCACTCATCAACGTCTGTTAGGGCGGGGGTTAGCTGTTAACGACCTGACGTGCGGAACCCACCGGAGTTAACACGCCGACGCATGGCAGCGCACCTCCGGCAAGCACAAGCGAGGGTTGCGGGCGTCGAAAACGGCCGTCTGGCCACGGATCGGCGCGCGGAGAGGTGCTACGGGACCCTGGCGTCCGCGCGCATCCAGCGGTGGTGGCCGTTGGCGCTGTGGTGGCCGGCGTCGAGCACGACAGCGGCCTGGGCGGCGACCGGAGCTTGGCTGAGCATGGGTCCGTGGCCACAGCGCTCGCGCGGTCAAACGAAAGGGCTAGGGATGGCCTACGGCTCGCGGCGAAGCTAACGAGCTGCAAGGCATGGCCGTTTGGTCACCGAAGTGACGCCGGCGACGTGTCCAGGCGGCGGCGGGCGGCGCTGCTCGAAAACGACGCTAGAGTGGACCAGAGGGAGGGGGAAGAAATGCATACGGTGTAGTAGCTCACCGCGGTGACGAGGAGCTGCTCGGGGAGGCCGGGGCTCGTCAGAGGGGAGCGAGTCGAGCGGCGGACCGCGACGATCCAATCAGGGGAGATCGATGATGATGACGGCTTGGCGGTGTCCCTGCTCGAGCCCGAGGGCGTATACGATGAAGACGATGATGGCGGAGCCGATGGACAGCTCGACGTGGCTCGGGGTGGCCAGTGGCCGTGTCAACGACGGGGCGCGGCCATGGACGCGCTCGGGAGAGGTGGGAGAGTGCGGGAGAGAGGGAGAAGAGGGGCTAGGGTTAGTCCACGGGGGCGAGGAGGGTCTTCTAGCCCGTCGCGGCTCTGTAGCGGCGCGCTGTCGAGCGAGGAGAGGGGGGCCAGAGCGTGCGCGCGCGTGCGCGGCGACAGCGAGGGGAGTGAGCAGGAGGTTAGGGGAGACTGCGGTGGGCTGGGCCACTGGCACTGTGCGGCTGTGGGCTTAAGTGCACAGTTGCATTTTTCCAATTTCATTTCTGTTTTCCATTTCCAGTAGGTGTTTGCATTTTATTGAGCCACTATTTGACTTTTGTAAAATATGCAATTTGTCACATAATTAACATTGCATTATGTAGCATTGCCACAAAAAGTTTGGGGGCCTAAAGATTTCATTTGAATTTGCTGGCATTTTAAAAGGTGGAAGAAGTGCTGCTGGACCACTGTTTTAAATATCTAGGGGCATTTTGGGAATCCAAATGAGGTTGGTTCCAACATGACAAATACTTAGGGAATATTTTCCAAATTATGAACTATTTTGATGGCATGATGGAAGAAGTAAATATTTGACATGCAATTTGAATTTGAATTGGACTTTGATTTTGGGACAAGAGGTAATTTGACTTAGTAAAGCATGATGACATGGCATCATTATCATGAGGTCACTGTAGCTAATTACTGGGGGTGGTACATAGAGCAGTCAGGGGTCTTGCCAAAATACCATATCCCTTCACAAACTTTCTATAATACCCAGTAAGGCCTAGAAATCCCCTCAATTCAGTAGGCTTTGTAGGAACTAGCCAGTTAGCCATGGCCTCTATCTTTGTTGGATTTGTGGCCACACCCTTGTCAGAGATGATGTGGCCCAGGTATTCCAGTTTCTTTTGTGCAAAAGAACATTTGGACTCCTTGGCATAAAACTGACACTCTCTCAATAACTGAAGGACCAACCTTAGGTTCTCCAGGTGTTCCTCTAAAGTTGCATCGAAGACCAATATGTCATCCATAAAAACCAGCACAAATTTCCTGATGTACAAAGCAAAAACATAGTTCATCACACACTGTAATGTGGATGGGGCTATTGCCAACCCAAAGGGCATCACCTTAAACTGGTACTGGCCCAAATGTATCTTGAAAGCTGTTTTAAACTCATCCTCAGGGACCATCCTGATCTGGTGATACCCAGCTCTCAGGTCTATCTTGGAGAAGTAAGCAGTACCTACTAGCTCATCTAACAACTCTACTACAATTGGCATGGGAAATCTGTTCTTCACAATTATGGCATTTAACTTTCTGTAATCAATGCAAAACCGCCAGCCCATCTTTCGTTCTAACTAATAGTACTAGTGAAGCAAAAGGGCTCATACTTGGTGTGATCAGCCCGGCTTTAATCATTTCCTGCACCTGTCTCTCTATTTCATCCTTATGGAGAGGGGAGTATCTGTAAGGTCTGGAATTAACTGGTTGAGCTTCAGGTACCAAATGTATAGAATTATCAAAAGTTCTATGTGGAGGAAGTGTCTTGGGTTCCTGAAAAATGTCCTGGAATTTAGAGAGAAGTTGTTGCACAGATTCAGGGGGTGCAGTTGCAGGTTTGTCCTCCTTGGGCACAAGTACTAGTGTAGCCCAGATGTCATTTCCTTTATGACACTTTAGTATTTGGTCAACTGACATTTCATGCAACATAACTTGTTCCTTTGTTTGTATGCCCTTCAGTTGAATTTCCTTGTCCTTGTATTGGAACTTGATCCATTTGTCCCTCCAATGACAGGTCATGAGACTTCACTGCTCTAGCCAGTCCATACCTAGGATGATGTCGTATCCACCAAGTTCCACTACTTTCATAGGATAGCTAAATGTGTTGCCCTGAATCCACCACGTGAGGGGTAATTCAGTAGTACAGGCAACACTTCCCCATTTTCTACTTTAACTGACAGTGCTGATTCCAGCTGTTGTGGTTGGAGCTTCAGTCTAGTCAGTGTAGTTTCATCAATAAATCTATGAGTACTTCCTGAATCTAGAAGTATAATGACCACTTGATTCCCTACCATAGCCTTGAGTCTAATTGTCTTAGGGTGCTTTGCTCCTGATAAAGCATTGACAGATAATAGGAGTTCTTCCTCCACAGCCTCTTGCAGGGCTATTGTCGTGCTTTTGTCACGGCAGATGTCCTCGTGAAAGGACTTAGTCATGAGGCCATTGCAGCTAGGTGATAACTCGAACGGGGTTGATCGGAATCGAGAGACAAGGGTTTACCCAGGTTTGGCCCCTCTCAATGGAGGTAATAGCCTACGTCCTGCTTGATTGTTATTTGAAGATGATGATCTCGATTACAAGGGTGCAACTTGGCTAACCTAGTACTCGAGAGCTTGTAACTTGGTCCCTTTTCGCCTCAGGGGCTCGCCTTTATATACAGGTCAAGACCCCAGGTTTACAACAGAGTCGGGGTCGTAACATGACCCGTGCCCTAATCTATTTCCTACTCATCGTCTTCCCCAAGTAAAGGAAAACTTATTGCGTCCTTAGGTAAGCCGCCGCCTCAGGTACTGGACCGCCCAGCCGACCCGTTTATGAGTCGCCCTAATGGGCCTTGGAGTCTTGAGTCGCCCTTATGAGCCGCCACTGGATAACCCGGCCCTGAACGGGCGGGTCATACCGTGGGGTTATATCCCCAACATTAGCCCCCAGAGTGATGTGGATTCATTCACGTCAATCTTCAGTCTTGTTGTACTTCCGGGTCATACGAATTTGCCGGCTCATTATACCTCTTTACCTTAGCGTTCCTCGCTCCCTCGTGTCAGGACGTCATCTTCCGGAATCAACGGTGCTTAAGTGTGACGTCACAGCAAATCTGGATGCATATCTGTTAGGCACGAGAATCGAGGCGCCTCTTCGCCAAAAGTTACTGTGCCTCCTCTGTTTTCGCACCTGCCTTTTCCCCTTCTTATCATATTATAAATATCCTCAAGGGCCATAGTTTACTTCTTCGTCTTCTTCCTCCTCGCATCCAAGCCTTCTCGCAACTAGAACAGCACCGCCGCCGCGCGACCTTGGTGTCTCCAACGACGCCAACCGCTTCAACAGCTCCACTATTGGAAATATGCCCTAGAGGCAATAATAAAATGGTTATTATTATATTTCCTTGTTCATGATAATTGTTTATTATCCATGCTATAATTGTATTGGTTGGAAACACAAATACATGTGTGGATACATAGACAACAACATGTCCCTAGTGAGCCTCTACCGGACTAGCTCGTTGATCAAAGATGGCCATGGTTTCCTGGTCATAGACATGAGTTGTCATTTGATAACGGGATCACATCATTAGGAGAATGATGTGATGGACAAGACCCAAACTATTAACGTAGCATATGATCGTGTCAAGTTTATTGCTATCGTTTTCGCATGTCAAGTATCTGTTCCTATGACCATGAGATCATGCAACTCACTGACACCGGAGGAGTACCTTGTGTGTATCAAACGTCGCAACGTAACTGGGTGACTATAAAGATGCTCAACAGGTATCTCCGAGGGTGTCTGTTGAGTTGGCATGGATCAAGACTGGGAATTTGTCACTCCGTATGACGGAAAGGTATCTCAGGGCCCACTCGGTAATACATCATCACAATAAGCTTGCAAGCAATGTGACTAAAGAGTTAGCCACATGATCTTGTATTACGGAACGAGTAAAGAGACTTGCCGGCAACGAGATTGAACTAGGTATGGAGATACCGACGATCGAATCTCGGGCAAGTAACATACCGATGGACAAAGGGAATTGCATACGGGATTGACTGAATCCTTGACATCGAGGTTCGACCGATAAATATCTTCGTTGAATATGTAGGAACCAATATGGGCATCCAGGTCCCCGCTATTGGTTATTGACCGGAGAGGAGTCTCGGTCATGTCTGCATATTCCCGAACCCGTAGGGTCGCACGCTTAATGTTCGGTAGCGCTAGGGTAGTATTGAGATATTAATAGTGGAAAGTCCAAAGGTTGTTCGGAGTCCCGGATGGGATCCGGGACATCACGAGGATCTCTGGAATAGTCCGGAGGTAAAGAATCGTATATGGAAAGTTGTTATCGGGGTTCCGGAAAACGTTCGAGTTTTTTCGGTATTGTACCGGGAAGGTTCTAGAAGGTTCCGGAGTGGGGCCCACCTGCATGGGGGACCCACATGAACGTGGGTAGTGGGGAAAGTCCCCACAACCCTGGTCTAGGCGCACCAAGATCCTCCCTTAAAAGGAATAGTATCATATCCCAAAGGGATAAGATTAGGATCCCTAAAAAGGGGGATAGCGATCGGTGGGGAAGGAAAGGAGGGATTTCCTTCCTCCCCCTTTGGCCAACGACCCTAGGGCCTTGGAGGGCAAGCCACCAGCCCCCTCCACACCTATATAAAGGTGGGGAGGCGTTGGGGGCAGCCACCCCTTGGACCCTTGCCCGTTACCTCTCCCAACTCCTCCCACGTTTCACCGGTACGCGCTTGGCGAAGCCCTGCCGGAATTCCGCTGCCACCACCACCACCATACCGTCGTGTTGGTCCCGATCTCATCTACCCCCTCTCTCTCGCTTGCTGGATCAAGAAGGAGAGGACGCCACCGAGCCGCACATGTGCTAAACTCGGAGGTGCCGTCCGTTCGGCACTTGATCGGGAGTTCGTGGACGTATCGTTATTGGATCGCGAAGACGTTCGACTACATCAACCGCGTTTCTTAACGCTTCCGCTTAGCGATCTACAAGGGTATGTAGATCCAATCTCTCCTCTCGTAGATGTGCATCTCCTAGATTGATCTTGGTGAGCGTAGGAAATTTTTATTTTCCATGCAACGTTCCCCAACATCCACGCACGCCGCCGTCGACACCGTCAAGAGCCTCTCGAAGCTTCTGCTGCATCTAGGTACGCCCCATTTCTTCCTAGATCCATAGCAGTTCTTTATCCATTTTACCTAGTTCATCGGCGCTCGTCTGTTCATCCTTCACTGCTGTTTTTAGATCCAGATTCTAATGAACTCGTCGTAGAAATACTCCGATGTTGGCTGTAATACCATTTCTGCATCTAGGAACTTTAGATCTTCACTAAACACTGCGAATAAATAAAACCATGCTTCCAATGTATGAGTTAGGAATAGTAAATATTTTTCCTTTTCACGTATTTTGTAGATCCATAATTTTAGCCACTTTGTTTGAAATCTGTTCCTGCAATACTTAGCAAAAAATCAGAATCTTCAACTTTAAGATGAGCCGCCGTATAAATCATGACCCACCTTCCTTAGGAAGCATAGTTGAATCTCTGTTCGGGCGGCTTGTAATTTTGGTAATTGAATAACTATGTTGGCTGGCCTCTTAATTTTAACCACCTTGTCATACTGGCTTCTCTCCAAGCTGCCACGGCGACTTTAGAGATCGTGAAATGACCCGCCATTCATATTTTATCCGCAGCCGTTAATTCTTTAGGCGACTTACCATGGCAAAGAGCACAGTCTGCAATTGGGTGAGTTCCCAAATTTCACAACTCGTGCTCAATGACTATAAAGAACAAGGTTTTCTGCCTGCTCAAGAGGTGGTTGGCTGGCGGGCTCCTCAAGGCGAAACTGTTCCCCAACCCGGCAAAGGAGAAGTCGTGGTGTTTACAGACCATCTTCTTAGGGGCTTCTCTCCGCCCGGGTCAAAAAAAATTCGGGACGCCCTAAGCTTCTTCAACCTTCATCCTCAAGACCTTGGTCCAAATTCTATATCCAACCTATGCCAATTTCAAGTATTCTGTGAAGCATATCTGCAAATGGAAGCCACCGTTCCTCTCTTTAGAGAGTTTTTCTATATCAACCGCCAGACTAAATGTGCTGATGGCCCCAGTCTAGAACTTGGCGGGGTCTCGATCCAGAGGCGAAGAGACATTGCTTTTCCTTCAGTCACTCTGCCGAGTCATCCAAAGGGATGGAACAAGACCTGGTTCTATTGTAAGAACACAACTCCTGCTGATGAGAACCCTTTGCCGGGTTATAGACCTGATCGTTTTGACCCCACCATTGAACTTCCTGGCTGGGCTCCTCAAGAAGAGCGTGCTCAAGTCGCCCACATATATCCAAAGTTGAGGGCTTTATTAGCCAATGGTTTGACCGGGGTTGATCTGACCCGGTGCTGGATTACCTGGAGGATTCTCCCCTTATGTCGCTGGGCGAATTTAATGTGTAATTACTCAGGCAACTCAAATGATGTGCAAAGGTTCAGTCCCATTGACCTGTCAACTGACGAAATAAACAAGATTGTGAAGAAACTGCTTGGGGAGTCACAAGAAAACTGTAACAAGACGGGGCTGAGACCGTTCTATGCCCTTAACCAGGCTCCTCCAGTAAGCATTCATGTGATCATTTGTCCAGCTTATCAACTCTTTAAACTTACTTGTTGACCTTGTTTAAAACTGTGCAGGCCGACTCTCCATTCCGGAACAAGAAGAAAAAGAAAACACTAGCGACCAAGCCTAGGGCTGCTAAAGCTGCACCGGCTCAAAAGAAGAATAAACCGGCTATTGAAAGTGAGGCGATAGCTAGAGGTGGGTCACCAGCAGCTGATGATGAGTCAGAGGTAGAACTTGACTCCCTTGGCCATCTTTTTATTGAACTGGCTAACACCTCGTATTCTCAGGGCGATGCTGAAAATAGCCGGGCTGATGATGTTGAGGTAATTTCCATCTCCTCCGACTCAGAAAACTTTGTTCCCCAAAGAGCCAGAAAAACCGTCAGAAAAGTGCCATTTTCTCATCCACACGCTTATTTAGACCCACAATTTTCTTTAAAGAAATCCCAGCATGCCGGCTCTGGACGACGCCAGACTCGGAGTGGTTCTGGAGAACTCTTGACCGGCTTACCTGATGCTTCAGCTGCCCGTAAGCGACGCAATGAGGTGCCTCACAGTCCAACCCCATCTCTTCCACGAGCCGGCCTTTTTAAGCATCCTCTTAACCCGTCTGATTCAAATTACCAGGAGTCGCAACCATTATCTGGCGACTCATCTGCCACTCAACTGCCACCCTTGGTCATTAAGCAAGGGTAAGTTCTTCTCAATAAACCATGCTTCGTCGTAACCATTGTCTCGTTTATTTAAGTCTGCTTATGAATTCATAGGGCAAAGGCTAAGAAGAGGAAAACTGGCGAGTCATCTTTGACCCCAGAGAACTTTGAGTCAGAAAACCCAAACTTGGTGATCACTGAAGGTCAACACGAGACGGCGAAGGATCAGCCTGGTGAAAATGTTGATCCGCCCAAGCAAAACGAGCCGCCAACTACTGAAGAGGTGGATACTCAAGTCGGCACGACTGACGTGGTGGAGGATCTTAACCCGCCAAGTCCTATTCGCCCTTCTAGTCCGATGAAGGCGGCTAAAGATATGGTCTTATCATCTCCCCAAGCCGACGATGATGTTGGCGTCACAAGGGTATCCTTCAAGACTCCAGAGACGTCAAGCGTTCTGACCAAGCTTGTATCAAAAGATGAGCCGGTCACGTCTGAGAAAGGAAAAGGGAAACTTGAGCTCCCAAACTTTGAAGATCTCAGCGCGGCCGATCTCCATGAGGCGTACTTGACCCGGCTATCTGTAAGCCGGGAAATGGAAGTAAGCCTGGTCAATATGCTGAAGAGGAAATATGAGGTCAGAAATGCCCCTTCTTTCCATACTGTATATATCTTGTGTAGCCGCCAAGTCTTAGACGTAGGTCAGAATGAATATGTGTAAGACTTTCAGTATGATATACTCGCTTCGGGACTGTAGCCCCCAAGGGCCGGGTTGTTATGTATATAACAAACCGGTTCTTTAACATCTGTCTCTTAGAAGCAACGTGTAGCCCCCAAGGGCCGGATAGTTATGTATATAACCAACCGGTTCTGTAACAATTGTCTTTTAGAAGTGACGTGTAGCCCCCAAGGGCCGACTCATTTTGATAAGATGAGCCGGATCTTATTCCCTTAGTGATCATCAGAAGAGAAAAAATGACCTGCATTAGCCCCCAAGTGCCATGTAGATTGATAGCAAACTGCTTGGGACTTTAAGTGAGAATTTTGAGCCGTCTCATAGCCCCCATGGGCCGGGTTGTGCAATTTGGTGGGCTCAATAGCATATAGCATTCCACTGACAAGATCTGGTAATGACAGGATATGCTCAATGACGCCGAGTCAAAGGTGGCCAGCTTACAAGAGCAACTCAAAGCGGAGAAGAAGCTTCGTATAGACGCCGAGTCATCTGTCGCAGCCTTGCACGAATCTGTATCAACAGCTGCAGAAAATTTGAAATCTGTGAAGACTTCTCATGAGGAAGAAAAAGCAGCGTTGTTGAAACGTGCCGAAGGGGCAGAGAACCGGCTCAAGCCCGTTACTGATGAAGTAAACGGCTTGAAGCGTTATATTACCAATATGACTCAGGCCATCTTTGGTAAGCGACCCGCCAATCAGTCAGGAATAATTCGCCCAAAATCTCTGATATTTGTATTGGAATGATGTAATCGAATGTGTTCAAATATTGCAGGTAGCAGAAGCATCAATCTGCGTCAAGATCTCCGTATCAAGCTCAAGGCGGTTTACACTTTCTTGGAGCAACTTTATGCAGGGAGCTTGTTCACAATTATGACTGTGATGGGTCACAAAGAGCCGCCACGTTTCATAAGGGACGTGTTGAATCAACTTTCAACCATGCCTGGACAAATTGAAGAGTTGAAGAAATCAGCCGCCCGAGCGGGTGCCATGATGTCCTTAAGCCAGGCCAAAGCTTATGTGCCAGATATGGATCCTTCCAAGATGGCCGGCGGGTTTCCAGAGTTCAACATTGATGGCAGCGAATTCTCTGCAGCAGATTACGCCTGGTGTTTGAAGGAGACTCGTGTTTTGGCGAGTCAACTTGTTGAAGAGTTGGACTTGAAGAGGTACCGGCCGGCTTACAACGAAGAGAACGTGCGGGTCACCCCGCCATCTTACACGCCCATCGACCTAACTCCGGCACGGCGTAAGCATATCTTTGCTCCTGATGTTGACCCATCAGTTATCATGAAAGAGGATGCCGTCTTTCAGGCCTTGACAACTATCGACTGGGATCTGGACAATCTTCAGATCGGAAGAAGAGCGGAGCCGGAGCAGGATGACCTGGAGGCCCAAGCCGCCGATGAACACCAGGAAGGGGCTAACCCGGGATCTAATGTCCCGGAGGGCACAGAGACTGGTGCCCAGGAGTAGATGTCTTCAAAAAACTTTTGATATCATGGAGGCCAGCTGTGGCTTTGTAATAGGATAGTTGGAAACACTTGGGTGCGCTAACGTGCCTTCGCACACTTTAAATATTAGGCAGTATTTTGGATGAAACAGCTGCACTGGTGTGGTTGTATGTTAACCCGCCCAGTCTCCTTTGAAAAAATCTACGCTTCGTTGAGTAACAGTGTGGCAAGTCATATTTGTATGAACCATAAATAGTTTATCCTTCTCTGCATAACACAGGTGTAGAATAACCCGGAGCGCTTAATAGCTGTCCGGCTTGTGGTTAGCACCAGTCTGAAATAAACTGCTATGATTTTTGTTGACTCATGGTCGATAGGCATCTGTCTTTTGTTTTAAACCGGTTTGTCCATGATCCGGCGGCTCATGGCGAAAAGGAAACAAAGATACCCCCTGTAAAAAATTGAACAGATCGTGAATAGATATCAATGTTAAGTCGGCTTTCGAGGCACGGCAATATAGACCAGCTTTCCAGGCTCGAGTCTTGCTTCAATGAAGCTGGCGTGATAGCCCATGGTTTATCCTCGCTCTCTGTAAGCCGGCTCTCACGTGACATATCCGATGTTTTTACCAAGACAAATTCAGGGTCATAGAGATGATTGACTTGTCAAGAGTACACCTGGTCACCTAATCGGAGTAGCATCAAGCAGACAGGTAGGTTTAACCAAGATAATGTGGCGTCATTTGCCGGGTCAAGAGGGTGAGATAGCTAAACTCGGTGAGTTGGAAGCCCCCAAGTGACCAATGATAAAAAATGAAAAGACTCATGCACAATATGTGAGATGAAACGACAGAGACCCCGAGTTTCGGGGATGCCGGCTTATGTATGTTGATCATAATATATACAAAGGTATGTACAAGCAAACTTGAGCCAGTGGCTCTAAGTATAGTAAGGACGGAGATGAGCGATATTCCAAGGCCTGTTGGTCTCTTCCTCCGACGTACGTGACTTATTGTGTTCACGTATATCCATCAGGTATTATGACCCATTGTTGAGATTTTTGATGATGACAAAAGGCCCTTCCCAGGGAGGGGAAAGCTTGTGCATACCTATCTGTTCTTGTATCAGACGGAGCACTAAATCGCCCTCCTGGAAAGTATGGCTGCAGACTCTACGGCTATGATAGCGATGTAGGTCTTGCTGATAGATCGCAGATCGTGCTGCTGCTAAGTCACGTTCCTCTTCTAAGGCATCCAGAGAGTCTTGACGAGCTTGTTCATTGTCTGCTTCGATGTAGGCGGTAACTCTTGGGGAATCATGACGTATATCACTGGGCAAAACAGCTTCTGCACCATAGACCATAAAGAAAGGCGTATAGCCTGTTGATCTATTAGGAGTGGTCCGGATGCTCCAAAGGACAGAAGGGAGCTCTTCGACCCAACAACCCGGCGTGCGCTCGAGTGGTACCATAAGCCTAGGCTTAATGCCTCGTAAAATCTCCTGGTTAGCGCGTTCTGCTTGGCCATTGGACTGAGGGTGTGCAACTAATGCAACATCAAGCCGGATATGCTCTCTTTGACAAAACTGCTTCATAGCACCCTTGGAAAAATTTGTGCCATTATCAGTGATGATGCCATGTGGATAACCAAAGCGAAAAATCAACTTTTTCAAGAACTTGATTGCTGTGGCTGCATCACAATTGCTGATTGGCTCGGCCTCAACCCACTTGGTAAATTTATCGACAGCAACCAAAAGATGGGTCTTTTTGTCTTTGGACTGTTTAAACGGACCAACCATATCAAGCCCCCAGACTGCAAAGGGCCAAGTTATTGGGATCATCCGGAGCTCTTGAGCCGGAACATGAGCCTGGCGAGCAAACTTCTGGCAACCATCACACTTCTGTACGATATCCTCAGCATCTGCGTGAGCCGTAAGCCAGTAAAAACCATGCCGAAAAGCTTTTGCCACTAAGGACCTTGAGCCGACATGATGACCACAATCTCCAGAATGAATCTCATTGAGGATCTCTCGCCCTTCATCAGGGGAAACACAACGCTGGAAAACTCCTGTAATGCTCCTCCTATGTAACTCGCCATTGACGATGGACATAGACTTAGAGCGGCGGACGATTTGACGAGCCATGAGTTCATCTTCAGGGAGCTCGCCTCGAGTCAGATAATCCAGATAAGGAATTGTCCAGTCCGGAATAGCGTGAAGAGCCGCCACCAACAGTGCCTCCGGGTCAGGGATAGCGAGATCTTCCTCGGAAGGCAGTTTAACAGAAGGATTATGGAGCACGTCAAGAAACACATTCGGAGGGACCGGCTTACGCTGAGAGACGAGTCGTGACAATGCATCAGCCGCCTTATTGAGTCGCCGATCGATGTGATCAACTTGATACCCTTTGAAGTGTCCGGCCATGTTGGTTACCGCTTGCCGATAAGCCGCCATAAGCGGGTCCTTGGAATCCCACTTTCCTGAAACTTGTTGAGCGACCAAATCTGAGTCACCTAAACACCTGACCCGGCTGAGATTCATCTCTTTAGCTATCCGAAGACCGTGGAGGAGAGCCTCATATTCAGCTGCATTGTTAGTACAGGGAAACAAAATCCTCAGGACATAACAAAATTTATCACCTCGAGGGGAAGATATGACCACTCCAGCCCCCGAGCCTTCTAGCTGTCTGGAACCATCAAAATGTATAGTCCAATATGTGTTATCGGGCTTCTCTGTCGGAAGTCGGGCTCCGGGGACCCAAAGGTTCGAACACTGGGGTGAGCTCGTTCTACTGCTTCGTCTCTTATCACGGCTAAGCTACGACGAGGCTACGGCGAGAGCGCGCTAGCGAGGGACGGTGAGGACTCAGCAGTTTACCCAGGTTCGGGCCACCTTGCGGTGTAAGACCCTACTCCTGCTTGGTTGGGATTATTGTGGGCAAGAGAGTTCTCGCGTACAAGGTTGAAGACAAGGGAATCGAATCGCCCCCTCTATGGTGGCAGCACTGCCCCTTTTATATCAGCCTTGGACCTCTTCCCCCTGGAAACTTAGGCGGGAAGGGTTGCCACACTTGGCGATTTTGAAAGGGGACAGGCGCTCAGGCTATCCTGACTAAAGGTGGTCTTCGCCTGCCAAAGCATGATCCATGACGCGCCGGTGGGCTCGGTGATGACCTCCGCCCTGCGCGTCCATCGTCTTGGTCTTCCTTCGCCGATTGGGCAACCTTTGGGGTTGCTGTGGAGAATAGATAGCTGGCCCTGCTCCCTTAACATGAAAGAGGAAACCATCTTCACCCGCGCCTGCTGGCGCGGCCTCTGCTGCTGCTCGTCGCCGCGCGCGTCACCCATGTGATGGGCTCTGGACCGCGCGGCACGCCGAACGGCCTTCGTCTCGAGCGCCTGCGGGAGGGGGGCCTCAGGAGGCCACCTCAGGAAGCCGCCTTGCGAGGTCACTTCGGGAAGCCGCCTCGTGAGAGGGCCTCGTGAGGCCGTTGATGGTGGTGCTGAGCGTTGCTTGCTACTCCCTGAGAAGGGGGCCTCAGGAGGCCAGGGCCTCATGAGGGGTCTTGGTGAGATGCTCGGTGGTGACAGCCTGCTGGGCCCATGCCAGGCGTTGCGCCCTGGGCCGAAGGCAGACAGGCCTGGATACCCTGGGTTCCATGGGCCCGACATTCTCCTCTGGAGTTTGGAGTTCCGTCCAATCATTGATGAAATCCACGAGTGCCTGGGATTTGATGGCCGTGCGAGGGACATATTTAAGATGGTGTGGGCCAAGCTCAATTGCCCACTTGGCAACCCGGCCTGTAGCTTCCCTGTTCTGGATGATGTCTCCCAAGGGTGCTGAACTGACCACAGTAATGGGGTGCTCCAGGAAATAATGCCTGAGCTTGCGACTAGCCATGAAGATGCCAAACACCAGTTTCTGCCAATGTGGGTACCTCTGCTTGGACTCAGATAGAACTTCGCTGACATAATAGACTGGCCGCTGCACTGGATATTCTTTCCCTGCCTCTTTCCTCTCGACAACAACTGCAACACTTACCGCTTTGTTATTCGCAGCAATATACAGGAGCATAGGCTCTTTGGCGATGGGAGCAGCAAGAACAGGCGGCTCGGCCAATTGCTTCTTGAGGGATTCGAAAGCTGCATCAGCAGCGTCACTCCAAATAAAAGTGTCAGTCTTTTTCAACATCTGATAAAGGGGAATCGCCTTTTCGCCAAGGTGGCTTATGCACCGGCTCAATGCCGCGATCTGACCCGCCATCCGTTGAACGTCAGATGTTCTCCGGTTTTGCAAGTGAGGTTATTGCCTTAATCTTGTCTGGGTTGGCTTCGATACCTCACTCCGATACTAGGAAACCCAGCAACTTGCCTGCAGGAACACCAAAAACACACTTATCCGGGTTAAGCTTCATCTGGTAAGTCCGAAGATTAGCGAAAGTTTCCTTGAGATCATCCAGCAAGGTCTCCTTCTTCAATGACTTGACCACGATATCATCCACATAAGCATGAACGTTGTGCCCAATCTGCTTGTGGAAGCAATTCTGGACACACCACTGATAAGTTGCTCCTGCACTTTTGAGCCCGAAGGGCATAGAGACATAGCAAAAGGCCCCAAAAGGTGTGATGAAGGCCGTCTTCTCCTGATCCTCGACGGCCATCTTTATCTGATGATAACCGGAGTAAGCATCCAGGAAACACAAACTCTCACAACCCGCCGTGGCATCAATGATCTGATCAATGCGAGGGAGGGCAAATGGGTCTTTGGGACAAGCCTTGTTGAGATCTGTGTAGTCAACACACATGCGCCAAGTGCCGTTTTTCTTTAGAACAAGCACTGGATTAGCCAACCACTGAGGGTGAAAAACTTCAACGATGAACCCGGCAGCTAAGAGCCGGGCTACCTCTTCTCCAATAGCTTTGCGTCTCTCTTCGTTAAAGCGATGAAGGAATTGTCTGACCGGCTTCATTTGTGGATCCACATTGAGGCGATGCTCAGCGAGTTCTCTCGGTACACCCGGCATGTCAAAAGGTTTCCATGCGAAGATGTCCCAATTCTCATGGATGAACTCGATGAGCGCGCTTTCCTATTTGGGGTCCATACCAGTCCAAATAGTGAACTTCTTGGACGGGTCGCCCGGGACAAACTCAACCTGCTTGGTGTCCTCGGCCGACTTGAACTTGAGTGGCGGGTTAGATTCTGCAGTGGGTTTCTTCAAGGGCGTCATATCGGCCGGGTCAACATTTTCAGTGTAAAATCGCAACTCCTCCGCAGTACAAGCCGTTTCGGCATAGGCTGCATCCCCTTCCTCGCACTCAAGGGCGATCTTTCGATCTCCATTAATTGTGATAGTGCCTTTTGGTCCAGGCATCTTGAGTTTGAGGTAGACATAGCAAGGTCGAGCCATAAAGCGAGCATAAGCCGGCCGCCCAAATAGGGCGTGATATGGGCTCTTGATTTTGACCACCTCAAAGGTCAAAGACTCACACCTGTAGTTATCATCAGTGCCAAACGCGACATCCAGCTTGATTCGCCCGATAGGATATGCAGACTTTCCAGGAACAATCCTGTGAAACACGGTGGAAGATGACTGGAGCTGTTTTTCAGACAGATTCATCCGTCGGAAGGTGTCGTAGTACAAGATGTTTATGCTGCTTCCTCCGTCCATGAGCACCTTTGTGAGTGAATAACCGCCGACTTGAGGTGCCACCACCAAAGCCAAGCAACCCGGACTGTTGACTCGGGGAGGGTGGTCCTCCCTGCTCCATGTAATGGGCTGTTCCGACCAACGTAGATATTCCGGGACTGCCGGCTCGACAATACTGACGGCTCATTTCCGGAGTTTGCGATCTCGCTTGTCAGTATGGGTTGTGAACACGTGATACTGCCCACTATTCAACTGTTTGGGATTGCTCTGAAAACCAGACTGATTGCCCTGCTATTGATTTCCTTGCCCCGGATGCTGATTGCCTCCGTTGTTGCTAGAACCCTGGTAACCTGCTCCTGAGCCGCCCGGGCCGTGGAAACCCGAGTTGTGAAAGCCATCGGACGAGCCAGCTCCAGGCTGCCCCGGGTTGCCTCCTCCGCCGCCTTGATGGTTCTGAAAAAACTGCTCTCCGAAGGCTTGCATTATGTGACAGTTCTCCCAAGAGTGGGTTGACAGCTTATTAGGGAGGCTGTGTTTTGGGCATGGGCCTTTGAGGGCTTCCTCAAAATTACGGGGCTTGTTGCCATTGTAGGATCTTCCCGAATTATTCCCCCTCGGGTGTTTGTAACCAGTGTTGGTATTAGCAACCAAGTCTGATCCTCCTTCCTGATTCTTACGCTTCCCTCCATTGCCTTGATTACCATGGTTTCCATTGTTCCCTGAATTGTTCTGCTGGTTACCCTTGCCACCATTGTTTTTCTTTCCCTTGCCAGTCTGGTCATCGTCCGGGCTAGGATCCTTCGTGGTGTCTGACTCGGCATACCTAGTGAGGACATCCATGAGCTCGCCCATATCCTGAACCTTCCGCTTAAGCCGGCCAAGCTTCTGCACGAGGGGCTCGAAGTGATAGTTCTTCTCTAGGATCAGAACCGCCTGAGCCGCCGTGATGCTGTCAGAAACGTGAATAATGTCTGCGACCCGGCGTGTCCAGTGATGGGCCGACTCACCCTCATGTTGGATGCAGTGCTGAAGATCGACGATCGTCATTGGGCGCTTGCAGGTTCCCTGGAAGTTCTTGATGAAACGGTCCTTCAACTCCGCCCAGGTGTTAATAGAGTTTGGGGGCAAGTTTTTCAACCACGTACGAGCTGGCCCCTCCAACATCATCGTCAGGTACTTGGCGCAGACAGCGTCGCTGACATCCAGCATGTCCATGGCTATCTCGTAGCTCTCAATCCAAGCGGCCGACTCAAGGTCAGCCATGTAATTTGGAACCTTGCGAGGGCCTTTGAAATCGTTGGGCATGCGCTCGTTGCGTAAAGCTGGCACCAAACATGGTATCCCAATGGTCGTGCTACCAGAGGTCAATTGGGTTGTGACAAGCGACGCTTGAGCCGCCGTACTTGCTGCCTCCGCCGCTCGCTGAGCCCGAGCCGTATCAACAATCTCTTGGGCGTTAAGGGGCCCAAGGCGTGGCGGGTCACGAGGCTGCTCACGACGTCGATGAGTGCTGCTAGAGACGGCCGGCGACTCATCGTGGCGGCTTCTGCTGCGGCTTGGGAGCGGAGTAGAGTGGAGCCGCTGCCGACTGTAGGAGTGGTTCGCCTGTTGGGCGACCGCAGTTTTTAACATCTCAATGGAATTTCGGGCTTCAATCTCAACCAGCGAATTTCCCGTGATTGGGAGCGCGGCCAAATTGGTCACTGCTGCTATCAAGTTGTCCAATGGATTGGAGAAGTGACCCGCCGGCGTAAGGAAACGATGCGGGGGCGTCTGAACTGGCGGGAGTCACTGGACCGGCTCCTGCTGGTGCTGCTGAGCCGGCTGGTAGGGTTGACCTGGCGACGGCTGCCTACCTCTGCTTGGGGGCACAAACGGTGCTTCCGGGGTGCCTGCCCCAGCCCCTTGAACAGGCGTATCCTGGGGCGTGTTGAACAGACGCATGGGCTCGTAGTTATGTGATAGACGGCTCATATGGCGCCTCTGATGAACCGCCTCTGAGGCATTCTGACGGAGCCCCATGCGTCAGGCTTCAGCTTTCAGGCGCTCTACCTCGCCTTGGACTTGGGACCGCAACTCCGCCATACGAGTGTTTTCGGCATTGATATCTGCCTGTACCTTAGCCATCTGCTCGCGGAGTTTTGTCACCTCCGTGTTGCGTTCTGCCTGGTTCTCTGCGGTCACCGGCGTCGCAAGGAGCGTCGCCGGGGCGGTTGCCAATTCTGCCAAGGCCTGAGCCGGTGGTATGGCTGAGCCGGCTCCTGAGGTGCCAGTCCCCGCCGCTGCGCCGGCCACCGTAGAGTTAAGGGCTGGGGTAGAGCCCGCCATGTAGACAGCCGCCCATGGGGGCGTGTTGAAGGAACCCTGAGCCGGTCGGTCATCGGGGTAGCCCCCAAGCCCGCCATCATAAAGAGGGAGGATCGACTTGGTCTCGCCTACCGAGGACTCGCCATCAGAGTAGACGAGGGTATCGCTGCCGGACGCAGAGTTATCTGCAAGGTCCACCCCCTGAGTGAAGCCGATGAAGACGTGCTTCCGGCCGGCCTGAGCCTGGGCGGGTTGCGCGCGCCGAGCCGGCTCGACGATGTCGGTGCAGATGTCCGGCTCGGGTTCAGATCCGCCGGCCTTGCCGATGAAGACGTGGATTTTGCCGAAGGGGACCCGGTACCCGTACTCGATTGAGTCGGCCTCGGGGCCCCAATCTGAATCGTCGATGTAGAGCTTGCCGCGGCGACTCTTGGTCATGCGGCCGATCGAGTACCCTTCGATCCCTACGGGAGTTCCCTTCAAGTACTCAACACCACCGAGCGATAGCCCCACGGTGGGCGCCAAATGTCGTGGTTTTGTCACGGCAGATGTCCTCGTGAAAGGACTTAGTCGTGAGGCCATTGCAGCTAGGTGATAACTCGAACGGGGTTGATCGGAATCGAGAGACAAGGGTTTACCCAGGTTCGGCCCCTCTCAATGGAGGTAACAGCCTACGTCCTGCTTGATTGTTATTTGATGATGATGATGATCTCGATTACAAGGGTGCAACTTGGCTAACCTAGTACTCGAGAGCTTGTAACTTGGTCCCTTTCCACCTCAGGGGTTCGCCTTTATATACAGGTCGAGACCCCAGGTTTACAACAGAGTCCGGGTCGTAACATGACCCGTGCCCTAATCTATTTCCTACTCATCGTCTTCCCCAAGTAAAGGAAAACTTATTGCATCCTTAGGTAAGCCGCCGCCTCAGGTACTGGACCGCCCAGCCGACCCGTTTATGAGTCGCCCTAATGGGCCTTGGAGTCTTGAGTTGCCCTTATGAGCCGCCACTGGATAACCCGGCCCTAAACGGGCGGGTCATACCATGGGGTTATATTCCCAACAGCTATGGCGTCCAAAATTGCATCAGGAATACATTCTGGGTTTGCAGTTACTATAGCCACGACATTGGTTAATGAGTGTTATTTTTACACTCCTCTAACCTAAGTTTAAACTGATATATTTCATTAAAACCGAGATTTTCGCTCCAATATTGCCACTAATGACTAATGAATGCATAGGATTCCAAAAATCCTTTCTTCATTTTGTTTCCATGGGAAATGGGCTATTTATGGAACAAATCAAGTCAGAACAAGGAAAGGAGTAAAGGAGGAGATAGAAGAAATCAAGTCGAGGCGCACCAGAATAAACAGAGTAAAAGACAGTGTTCCATGTGACCGTGCTCGTTCGCATGAGCGGTCATATGGCGTGGAAACCGATGCTTCTCGTCCACCTGAACAAACTTTATAAAAGGGTCCAGGCGGAAATGTCAACAGAACATCGAGAGAGGAGCCGCAGAACCTCAAAACAGAGAGTCATCTTCATCCCCATCTTCATCAACCCTAGCCGCGGCCATTTCCCATCTCCGCCATAGTTCTTCCTCCTCTAGTCATACTTGTAATCGTGTATCACACACCATATCCATTGTAAGACGTATTATCAATCAATCTACCTTCATGATGTGTTGTAGGATGTGTTCTTCGTGTGATCTGACCTTCATGTGTGAGTAGTTCGGTAAGGTATGGGTTGAGGCAATGCTACTTGTGATCTGCGTTGGTTTTTCCCCGAAGAGGAGGGGATGATGCAGTACAGTAGAGATAAGTATTTCCCTCAGTTATGAAACCAAGGTTATCAATCCAGTAGGAGAATCACGCAACACCTCGTTAACAGTACCTGCACACAAAATAACAAATCCTTGCACCCAACGCAAACAAGGGGTTGTCAATCCCTTGGCGGTCAATTGCAAGATTATATTGTATGGTGATAGATAGATAGATTGAACTAAAATATAAAATAAAATAAATAAAGTAAAAGTGCAGCAAGGTATTTTTAGGATTTTTAATATATGATAGAAGTAGACCCGGGGGCCATAGTTTTCACTAGAGGCTTCTCTCATGAAAATAGCATACGGTGGGTAAACAAATTACTGTTGGGCAATTGATAGAAAAGCAAATAATCATGACGATATCCAAGGCAATGATCATGTATATAGGTATCACGTCCGAGACAAGTAGACCGACTCCTGCCTGCATCTACTACTATTACTCCACACATCGACCGCTATCCAGCATGCATCTAGTGTATTAAGTTCATAAAGAACGGAGTAACGCCTTAAGCAAGATGACATGATGTAGACAAAGTAAACTCACGCATGAATAAACCCCATCTTTTTACCCTTAATAGAAACGATACATACGTGTCATGTCCCTTTCTATCACTGGGATTGAGCACCGCAAGATCGAACCCATTACAAAGCACCTCTCCCATTGCAAGATAAATCAATCTAGTTGGCCAAACCAAATCAATAGATCGGAGAGAAATACGAAGCTATAATAATCATGCATAAAATAGTTCAGAGAAGACTCAAATAATATTGATGGATAATCTGATCATAAACTCACAATTCATCGGATCCCAACAAACACACCGCAAAAAGTGATTACATCGGATAGAACTCCAAGAACATCGAGGAGAACATTGTATTGAAGATCAAAAAGAGAGAAGAAGCCATCTAGCTACTAACTATGGACTCGAAGGTCTGTGGTAAACTACTCATGCATCATCGGAAGGGCAGCAAGGTTGATGGAGAGCCCCTCCGTGATCGAATCCCCCTCCGGCGGAGTACCAGAAAAGGCCTCCAGATGGGATCTCTCGAGAACAGAAGCTTGCGGCGGCGGAAAAAGTATTTCATGGACTCCTCTGATGGTTCCCCGATTTTAGAGAATTTATAGTGGTGGAGTTAGGTCAAACGGAGCGGGGCGCGCCCTGGTGGCTCGTGGGGCACTGCTTCATCTTCTCGTCTCCTCCCGAAGCTTCTAGTGTTTGTTATGTCCAGAAAAAAAATCTCCAAAAAGTTTCATGGCATTTGGACTTCGTTTGGTACTGATATTCTGTAAAACCAAAAACAGGCAAAAAACAGCAACTGGCACTGGGCACTAAGTTAATAGGTTAGTCCCAAAAAAATGATATATAATTGTTGTAAATGTATATAAAAACATCCAAGATTTATAATATAATAGCATGGAACAATAAAAAATTATAGATATGTTGGAGACGTATCAAGCATCCCCAAGCTTAATTCCTGCTCATCCTCGAGTAGGTAAATGATAAAAACAGAATTTTTGATGTCGAATGCTACCTATCATATTCATCATATACTCTTTTCTTTTATAGCATGGACATTTGGTCTTGAATGATTCAAAGCAATAGTCTATAGTTTGACATGAAGACATAAATACTCAAGCATACTAACAAGCAACCATGCCTTTCAAAATATCAATGCTAAAGAAAGTTATCCCTAGCCCATTATGCTCAATCATTGACCCATTCATGAAACACACTCAATATTAGCAACACACAATGCACAAGTATGACAATAGTGCTCTCTAGTTGGTGCTTTGTAAGAGAAGATGGAGACTCAAAATAAAAATAAAAATTGTATAAAAGTAAATAGATAGGCCCTTCGCAGAGGGAAGCAGAGATTTGCAAATGTGCCAGAGCTCAAAGCTTAAATTAGAGAGATAAAATTATTTTGAGAGGCATGCTTTTACTGTCAATGAAAACGACCGAGAATTCCCAATATCTTCCATGCTAGACACATCATAGGCGGTTCCCAAACAGAAAATAAAGTTTATTTCCTTTCCACCATTCTTTCACAATCCATGGCTAGCCATATCCACGGGTGCCCTCAATACCAACACTTTCCAAGGAATTTTGTTGTTTATTAATTTTTGATTCATTGTGGGACTGGGCATCGCTATTACCTGCCACTCTCTCGTGCAATGACAAGTGAATAAACACTCATCGTGAGAATAACACACCTAGCATGGAAAATATTGGCCACCCCCTGCCGCTTCATGAGCGGTACGGGCACACAAAACGGAAAATTATTTTGAAAATTTTAGAGTTGGAACATGCAAATTTACTTGGAACGGCATGAAAATACCGCATATAGGTAGATATGGTGGACTCATTTGGCACAACATGGGTTTAAGGAGTTTGGATGCACAAGCAGTATTCCCTCTTAGTACAAATGAAGGCTAGCAAATAGATTGAGAAGCGACCAACCAAAAAGCGAAAACGGTCATAAACATGCATTGAACATAACTAACACCGAATAATGCACCATAAGTAGGATATAATTTCTTTGCATAACTATTGACTTAATGAGCATGCATAGGGAATCACAAATCTTAACACCAATATTCTTACTAAATCATAATTACTCACTAACATGACTCACATATTATCATCTCCATATCGCAAAACTATTGCAAGGAATCACACTTATCATATCCAATGATCTATATGAAAGTTTTTATTATATCCCTCTAGAATATTCATCACTTTGGGACCCAATTCATATCTTGTGCAAATTACCATGACTATTATCAACTCTCAAAAAGATATAAGTGAAGCATGAGAGTGCAAATATTTCTTCAAAATTTTAATCTTATCAACTCTCAAAATAATATAAGTGAAGCATGAGAGTTCAAATATTTCTTCAAAATATAGCCACCGTCGTGCTCAAAAAGATTTAAGGGAAGCACTAGAGCAACTGCCTAGCTCAAAAGATTTAAGTGAAGCACATAGAGTATTCTAACAAATCATGATAAACGCGTGGCTCTCTTAAATGGGTGTGTCCAGCAAAGATGATTGTGACAAACTAAAAATCAAACAAAGCAAAGACTCATATAATACACGACGCTCCAAGTAAAACACATATCATGTGATGAATAAAAATATAGCTCCAAGTAAAATTACCGATGGTTGGTAGAAGAAAGAGGGGATGCCTTCCGGGGCATCCCCAAGCTTAGACGCTTGAGTCTTCCTTGAATATTACCTTGGGGTGCCATGGGCATCCCCAATCTTAGGCTCTTGCCACTCCTTATTCCTTCATCCATCGTGATCTCACCCAAAACTTGAAAACTTCAATCACACAAAACTCAACAAAACCTTCGTGAGATCCGTTAGTATAACAAAATAAATCACTACTTTAAGTACTGTTGCAAACCCATTCATATTTTATTTTTGCATTATACCTACTGTATTCTAACTTCTCCATGGCTTATACCCCCCAATACAATCCATAGTTTCATCAAAACAAGCAAGCAATGCATCAAAAACAGAATCTGTCAAAAACAGAATAGTCTGCAGAGATCTATTTAAAATCCATACTTCTGTAACTCCAAAAATTCTGAAAAATTATGAAAACGTGGTAAATTCATATAACAATACTGTGTAAAAATTTCAGATTTTCTGACACTCCAGTACAGAACTAAAATTCCAGCACTGGACGCAAAACTTTCTGTTTTCCAAACAGCATCAATTATACTATCTTCCAAATCATCCCAAAGGCTTTACTTGGCACAAACACTAATTAAAACATAAAAACACAATCATAACATTAGAATAATTGTGTAAACACACAGGAACAGAAACAAAAAGCAAAAATTTATTTTATTCATTGGGTTGCCTCCCAACAAGCGCTACTGTTTTATGCCCCTAGCTAGGCATAATGTATAGTTTCAAGTGTTGTCACGAAGGTAAGGGATGTCATCCATGCTCATCTCATATTCTCTCCTTTAGGCAGCAAGTTTTCTAAGTGGAAAGCAAAAGTACTCAAATGGACTAAATTTCATAGGGCAAGGATCCGTAAGATCAAATTCAGGAGGGGGAGATTCCTCCCTTGGCCCTTTGTAGGTGATGACTATTTCTTCATTATACATGTTTCTTTGAATATGTTGCTTAAGTTTTTTCTCAAGCACAAACCCCAATCCATTATTTTTTATGGCAAAGTTATCATTAAGTTCATAAATTTATCGAGTAAAATGGATGGAGGAACCTTTTTTCAAAGGTTTTCATTATAGGCAGCATAATCTGGAGATTGAAGTCTCCTCATTGCCTCTTGATTGTAAAGAATTTCCTCTATGGGAGGGCATCCACTATTCATATTGTAATAAGCAAATATTTCATGAGCCTCCTTCATGATGTGGCCAAACTCATAGGCTAAGAATAAGGTGACTACACATTTAGTAGAAGGATCACGGATGTTTGAAAACTCTAGGAGTATCCTTTGTATAGCGGGATGCATATGCACAAATTGTCTCTCAAATTCAACTATAAGCAAAGATATAGCATCCGCAAGGATAGAAGTTTTATTAAGTATTGACCCTCCTAACATAGGTAAGGTGCCCGCACATGTAAAGAAATCCTGAATAACTCCTTTTCCAATAATATTACCACTACCTATACGGAAGTTTTTGTATGCAAGATAGTGGGTTGTTCTTTATCAGGATCATCATTGGCAAGATTGTCTAATTTTTCTTTAGCAACTTTAGGAAAGCTTCTTTTAATATTTTTATTATTCATAAGCTTCAAGAGGCTGGATGGGTTGTCTAAAGAACTAGCACCAGAAAGAGAATTGCTAATTTTCTTATATTCAGCCATGATAAAAAAATATCAAGCAAGCAAACGAGAAAAAGGCAAACGGAAAATATTTTTGTATTTTTGTAAAAACATTTTAGAAGTGGGGGAGATGAAAACGAGAGGCAAAGGCAAATAAAATAAATGCAAGGAGATGAAAGTTTATGCGTAGGTACTTGATAGATGTTGATGATGTCTCCCCGGCAACGGCGCCAGAAATTCTTCCTGCTACTTGTGATCTGCGTTGGTTTTTCCCCGAAAAGGAGGGGATGATGCAGTACAGTAGAGATAGGTATTTCCCTCAGTTATGAAACCAAGGTTATCAATCCAGTAGGAGAATCACGCAACACCTCATTAACAGTACCTGCACACAAAATAACAAATCCTTGCACCCAACGCAAACAAGGGGTTGTCAATCCCTTGGCGGTCAATTGCAAGATTAAATTGTATGGTGATAGATACATAGATTGAACTAAAATAGAAAATAAAATAAATAAAGTAAAAGTGCAGCAAGGTATTTTTAGGATTTTTAATATATTATAGAAGTAGACCCGGGGGCCATAGTTTTCACTAGAGGCTTCTCTCATGAAAACAGCATACGGTGGGTAAACAAATTACTGTTGGGCAATTGATAGAAAAGCAAATAATCATGATGATATCCAAGGCAATGATCATGTATATAGGCATCACGTCTGAGACAAGTAGACCGACTCCCGCCTGCATCTACTACTATTACTCCACACATCGACCGCTATCCAGCATGCATCTAGTGTATTAAGTTCATAAAGAACGGAGTAACGCCTTAAGCAAGATGACATGATGTAGACAAAGTAAACTCACGCATGAATAAACCCCATCTTTTTACCCTTAATAGCAACGATACATACATGTCATGTCCCTTTCTGTCACTGGGATTGAGCACCGCAAGATCGAACCCATTACAAAGCACCTCTCCCATTGCAAGATATATCAATCTAGTTGGCCAAACCAAATCAATAGATCAAAGAGAAATACGAAGCTATAATAATCATGCATAAAAGAGTTCAGAGAAGACTCAAATAATATTCATGGATAATCTGATCATAAACTCACAATTCATCGGATCCCAACAAACACACCGCAAAAAGTGATTACATCGGATAGAACTCCAAGAACATCGAGGAGAACATTGTATTGAAGATCAAAAAGAGAGAAGAAGCCACCTAGCTACTAACTATGGACCCGAAGGTCTGTGGTAAACTACTCACGCATCATCGGAAGGGCAGCAAGGTTGATGGAGATCCCCTTCGTGATCGAATCCCCCTCCGGCGGAGTACCAGAAAAAGCCTCGAGATGGGATCTCTCGAGAATAGAAGCTTGCGGCGGTGGAAAAAGTATTTCGTGGACTCCTCTGTCGGTTTCCCGATTTTAGATAATTTATAAAGGTGGAGTTAGGTCAAACGGAGCCTTGTGGGCCCCATGAGCCACCAGGGCGCCCCCCTGGGGCGCACCGTGGTGCCTCGTGGGCCACTGCTTCATCTTCTCGGCTCCTCCCGAAGCTTCTAGTGTTTGTTATGTCTAGAAAAAAATATCCAAAAAGTTTTGTGGCATTTGGACTTCGTTTGGTACTGATATTCTGGAAAACCAAAAACAGGCAAAAACCAGCAACTGGCACTGGGCACTAAGTTAATAGGTTAGCCCCAAAAAAATGATATATAATTGCTGTAAATGTATATAAAAACATCCAAGATTGATAATATAATAGCATGGACCAATCAAAAATTATAGATACGTTGGAGACGTATCAGGCAAGAGCCTTTCAACCCAATGTATTTGTTGGAGGGATCAATGAAAGTGCTTTGAATTAACATCATGTATGTGTGAAATAAAATTGTTTCATAGTTGTCTCTTGTCTCGTTCGCGTTCTTCATCCCTGTAGGTACCCAAGATAATGGAGAATGAGCCATGGAGAGGCTAATTGCAGGGAGACCGTGAAGTGTCATTCTGAAGACCAGTGACAGAAAGGTTTAGTACGGTAACACAGATACTATCTCTGGGGATTCAAGAGGTGTAGTCATTAAACGCCCAATGCTTTTGTCTGATTATTGCAATCTTAATTATCAAGGCAACCCCGCGAGACAGATAGGCCTTTGGTTGGACAACTGACTCTTGATGCAGGACGCGTGCCAGTCAAGACGTAATTTGGACACATCCCCCACTTCGGTTCGTAACAAGCACATCTCGATGGGTGACTGCTACTTGTGAGCTGCGTTGGGATTTTAGGAAGGGTGAAGCGGTACAGTAGAGATAAGTATTTACCTCAGTGAGAACCAAGGTTTATCGAGAGGAGAAACACGCAAATCCTAGTGAACAGCACCTGCACACAAAAAAGAAAATATTGCACCCAACACGGGCAAGAGGGTTGTCAATCCCCTTGAACTCGTTACTTGCAAGGATCAAATCTTGTATAGGTAGATAGATAAATTGCAAAACAAAATAAAAGTAAATAAATTGCAGCAAGGTATTTTTGGTTTTTATAATATGTTTAAATAGACCCCGGGGCCATAGTTTTCACTAGAGGCTTCTCTCTCGAACACATAGCATACGGTGGGTAAACAAATTACTGTTGGGCAATTGATAGAAAAGCGCATAGTTATGACGTATTCATGGAAATGATCACATATATAGGCATCACGTCCATCACAAGTAGACCGACTCCTGCCTACATCTACTACTATTACTCCACCAATCGACCACTATCCAGCATGCATCTATAGTATTAAGTTCATGACAAACAGAGTAACGCCTTAAGCAAGATGACATGATGTAGACAAAGTAAACTCAATCAATAAGAATAAACCCCATCGTTTTATCCTTAGTAGCAACAATAAAATACGTACCCCGTCCCCTTCTGTCACTGAGTGAGGACACCGCAAGATTGAACCCACTACAAAGCACCTCTTCCACTGAAGATAAATCATTCTAGTTGGCCAAACCAAACGGATAGATCGGATAGAAATGCAAAGCTATAACAATCATGCATAATAAAGTTCAAAAAAGACTCAATTACTTTCAATGAATAATCTGATCATAAACCCACAATTCATCGGATCCCAACAAAAACACCACAAAAGAAGATTACATCAGATAGAACTCCAAGAAGATCGAGGAGAACATTGTATTGAAGATCAAAGAAAGAGAAGAACCAATCTATGTACTAGCTATGGACCCGTAGGTCTGTGGTGAATTACTCACACATCATCGAAAGGGCAACAAGGTTGATGTAGAAGCCCTCCGTGATCGATTCCCCCTCCGGCAGATTATTGGAAAAGGCCTCCAGATGGGATCACGGAAGAACAAAAGCTTGCGGCGGCAGAAAAGTTATTTCGGGCGGCTCTCTGTTGGTTTGGGAATATATGTGAATTTATAGGCTTGGAATTAGGTCAAACGGAGCTGCGAGGGGCCCACAAGCTCAGGGGACGCGCCCTGTGAGCTTGTGGCTCTCTCGTATCTCTTCTGGCCCCCTCCCGAACCTTCTAGGGTCCCTTCTGGTCCAGAAAAAATCATTTTAAAGATTTTATTCCGTTTGGACTTCGTTTGATATTGATTTTCTTTAAAGCCAAAAACAAGCAAAAAACAGGAATTGGCACTGGACACTGAGTTAATAGGTTAGTCCCAAAAAATGATATAAAATAGCATAAAAATGCATATAAAGCATCCAAGATTGATAATATAATAGCATGAAACAATCAAAAATTATAGATACGTTGGAGACGTATCAGTGACACAGTGCACAAATTAAGATCATATCTGGTCCCTTGACAAATATATGGTTGTAAGCATTAAGACCTCATACCCATGCCTGCTTTTATTGTAAGTGTTCCTCGTTAGTTGTTTGATTTTGATCCGGTCAAAAGTTGGAATCAATCCTTTAGCAAAAACTTTTCTGAGACCCTAGCTTAAAGGGCATCATCCTCCCGTGGGTTCGATAACCCAGGGTCACCTCTGGGGAAAAATGCGAGAATCCTTTCTGCTCCATTTCTGGATCACCAAAGGAAGTAATCAAACCTTTTTCTGGCGCCATTGCTGGGGAGGCTTTGTGTGCCTAGTCTTAGTGTTTAGAGTTTTTGTTAAAGTTTAGTTCCAATTTTTGTTTCAATTTTTATTTTTTATTTTTGTTGCAAGTCCTGTCAGTTTAAACCCCAAAAGATTACCATGGCTCGTAATCTTGGAAGTTTTGCTACTCCCAGCAATAACTTTATGCGTGAACCTACAACACAACCTGATGTTGCTGCCGCTGAGTATGAGATAAAACCAAACCTAGTCTCTATGGTTCAACATGACCAATTTGGAGGCTCTGCTTCTGAAGATGTTGGTATGCACTTGCATAATTTTACTGAATTGTGCAACATGACACGCATAAGAGATTATAATCCTGACTCTTTGAAGTTGCGTCTATTTCCTTTCTCTTTGAGAGGAAAAACAAAAGAACGGCTTCTAGCTTTACCTAGAGGCAATATAACTTCTTGGGCTGATTGTTGCAATAAGTTTCTATCTAAGTTTTGACCACCTGCAAAAATTATGCAACTTTGTTCGCAGATAACGAGTTTTAAGCAGGAAGATCGTGAGCCACTAGCGCTTGCTTGGGATCGCATGAAGGAAGCTATAAGAAATTTTCCTAACCATGGAATGGAAGAATGGTTAATCCTTCATTTGTTTTATAATGCTTTAAATCCTATGTCAAAGACTATGCCAGATACAGTTGCAGGAGGAACTATTATGGGTAAGCCCATAGATGATGTCAAAAAAATTGCTTAATGACATGCAAGAGAACCATGCCCAATGGCATGTTGAAAGAACTACCACCAAGAGAGTCAATGCCCTTAAAGAAAAGAGTACAGAGTTGACAACTAAGCTTGATGAACTTATCTCCGTCATGAAAGGTAAAGAAGAGGTAAACGTGAATGCCATCAGTGATCAAGAGGTTAATGATTTGAATTTTATTGCTCACAATAGCTATAATCCCAACTGGAAAAATAATGGATATGCTCCTAGATTACCTTATCCTAATAATAGTGGAGCACCTGACAATTTTAAGAGCTAGCAATAGAAATAGAAATACTCTTGAAGATACTCTAAAAAAAATTATTGCTAGTCAAAATGAGCAGAATGACACCTTAAAAAATGTCTTGAAGAACCATGACAACTTACTTGGTCAGTTGACCGGTAAGATTGTGGGACTAACTAATGATATGCAGATTCTTGATGGAAGAACCAAGAGTATGGAAGCACAAGTGGATAAAATTGCAGAGAGCCAAACTTTAATCCTAACCAAGTTTGCATGTAAACCGGAACCTAACCCGGTTGAAGATGTCAAGATGATGAGAAGTAACAAAGAACAGGGGGAAGAGATTGATAAAATCCATGTGCCAGAATATACTTATACAGTTGCAGACTTCATGAAGATGATAGCAATGAAGCACCCACTACCTTAGGTATCCAATGATGAGGCATATAATCTCTTTGTTGATCACGTTGTAGCCAAGGTACGTGAGTTAGATGATGAAAGAAAGAAGTTGTACAGTAAGTTACCAGCTAAAGAAGATGTTTTTGAGCCTACTATAGAGATCAAGATTGGTTTGAATAAATTCAGTGCTTTGTCTGTTCTAGGTGCTAGTGTTTCCACTATCCCAAAGTCTGTTTATGATAGTATCAATCTTGATCTGTATGCTACTACTGAGATTAGATTGAATATGGCTAATTCCACTTTTACTCAAGCAGTTGGAATTAAGCATGGTGTTGTAGTTCAGATAAATGATTGCCCTATCATGATTGATCTTGTGATAGTTGATATGCCAGAAGATCCAATTGTTCCTATAGTTCTCAGTAGACCTTTTCTAAGGATTATAAAAGCTATGATAAATGTGTTTGAAGGAAGATTTGACTTACCTGCAAAAGATCCTTTTGTGAGACATTTCCCCAGGAAAAAGAAAATGAAGACCTACACCGGAGACGGCATTGCCGTCAATGCTCGAAGCTATGGGCTCGGTGTATTTGTATCTAAGTGATGTTCACTATGGTCGAGCTATCCGACCAAAAACAAGTGCTTCCTGGGAGGAAACCCACGCAAATAAGGTAGAAAGGTAAGTTTTTTTTGTTTCAATAAAAAGAGTGTTGAAGTTTTAGTTAAAGAAGTTGAGTTTGGAAGAGTCATTCTAATGAAGGCTTGGATTTGTGCAAAATTATTATCTGTTGTACTGGCATTTTAATGCTTGGATACATGCCTATCTATTATGTTGGAACTAACCCTGCGGGAATTTGAGAAAAAAGAGAAGTTTCGGAAGAAACAGATCAAAAGACAGCCTAACATGCGACAAAGGAGGTCGTATGGCAACCTAGTGGTTCCAGCAGAAAATAGCAAGAGGCAACAGAGTGAACGATGGTGTACTATGTGAGCGCAACCGCTTGTATGCATGGTCGTATGCACTCTTGACAGAAACAAAGAGAAGGTCCAGAGCGTTTGACGGCGTATCATGCGAGCACATGTGCTTGTATGGATGATCATATGACACCATCGACCAGAAGACAAAATACAACAGAGCGTTTGATGGTGTTCCATATGGGCGCTGCCGGTTGCATCAGCGGTCATATAAGGTATGCACAGACAGAACTGCATCGACAGAGTGAATGATGGCGTTCCATACGAGCAGTCTTGCTCGTATGGCTAGACGTATGGATCTCTGGTAGCCATAAACAGCCCGAGGAAGAAGGTATTTCTCCCCCATCTCTTTCCTTTCTTCTTCTTCTTCCTCCAAACCTCCCCAAACCCTACCAGAACTTTGCCCGATCTCCCTACTCGTTCGATTTCAGTTCAAATCCTTCCATGTGATCGATCTACGGTACATTTCTCCTCCGATCCCCAACTTATTTTTCGTGAATCCATGTTCTATGTGCCTAGCATTGCCATGTCTAGGGTATGCGTATTTTTGATCTAAATTTTGAGTTTGGCTTGGATTCATTGTTGTTTTTAGAGGATTATGATGTTGTGACTACCGTAGGATCAATATTGTTTCATTGTATTGGACTGAAAAATTATTTTGTAGATGTTTACGAGGAGGTACACACGTGTTGCTCGTGGTGATGCACCGGGTTCATCCGTGAACGCCGCACAACAACAAAAAGTTTTCACACAGGGGATCGTCTTCACCGACTGTGAAGCAATGAGGAAATACAAGAAGCTTGATGCAAGGAAGATGAAGACCACCAAATGGGTTTGCGAGTCACCAAGCTAGGTATTACTAATGATTTCATTTTGCTTTGTGACAATGCCGGGTTGCATCATTCTTTTATTGGGGATGTGATACATACGAACACATGACACTTGAGTTTCTTAGTATTCTCTCGCATAATGTTGGTCTTGTGCCAAATGCATATGAGGAAGAGCGGATCACTTTTTGTCTCATGGACCAAGACTTTGACATCACTCTAGATGAGTGGTGTGCTCACTTTGGCTTCACCAACAATGATGATGACATCCGCTATGTTTATAATTTTACTGAACCGCACCCGAGGCAATCCTTCTACCAGATGAGTTGTCATGGCTCAAAGCAAAGAGCGAGTTGCATTGAAATTCCTGCCATACTTTCTTTCTATTATGTTATCACTAACTCGTTGCAGGCACGAGGAGAAGTTTCTAAGGTGAATGATGAGAATATGCTAATTCTTGGTAAAGCAACTAACCTTGACGTTGGTTATTCACCCAACTTAGGGGCAATACTTTTGCTACACCTTGCGCATCAAGCAAATCATGCACAAGTGGACATCGCGTGTGGAGGAGTGATGACCATGTTGGGCAACTCCCTTGGCATCAACTACAATCATCTTCGCCCCATTGTCGGTAACAACCTTGTTAATATTCGTGTTCTTTCTAGCGCTGGAATGGTAGTAGTTTGCCGTGGTTGTCATTGCATTCAAATTCCTGGAGTAAGGTACTTGTTGCCTACTCCTATGCCTAACCGTTTCTCCATAGAAAATGGACAATTGCATTATATGCCAAGGAAGGAGATGCAACTTTTGACCAAGAAGGCCTGAAACCCGAAAGAGTGGATGAAGAAGAACTAGTCCCCGATGAAGAAGAGGAGCAGCCCCAAAAGGAGCAGCAACAATAAGAATCCTATGCCACCTACACAGACCTCTATAGTCTCCAGGGTTCCATCAATGACATGAGCAACCTCGTTGAGTCCCTTCGAGACACGTCCGCCTACATGAACACGAGCTTCTCCAACTGGAGCCAGGGATGGGCTCCTGGCCAACCTCCATAATGATCTCACCGGTTTGGGCTTGCAAAAGCTTAAGCTTGGGGGAGGTCACTACCATGTTTGTATCAAGATGTGGCAGTGTTATTTGAATAAATTGTAATGAGGTTGTACTTCAGCTCGCTGAGCTTTGAAACACTCGTGTTGGTTTGTTCCAACACTTTGCTTCTTATTTGCTTTCGTTCTTCTTTTTACCGTTGTGATTTTTCATTTGCAAGTTAGTTTTAAAAAAACAAAAAATATAGAATAAGTTTTGCTTTGCTCTTTTCTTTTGCCCCTTAGAGTTCATTTGCATTCTTATTTATATTTCAGAGGAGTTGATCTACGCCGGACAATGAGGAATTCAAGCTTAAGGAAGAGAAGTGTGTACATTCATGACCGGAAGTTATGTCCTACGACTCCCATATTTTGCACTTGAAATGCTTAGAATAGATGTAGTAGTAGTATGTGTGATGTGTGCAAGAGGGAGTAAGTCCTGATAGTTAAAACAAAGGTTTTGTTTTAGTAGCTGAGATAATTTTGTAGCCTTTGTTCTGTTTAATCTAGATAACTGAGACTATCTGTGGGACTGTTTTTAAAAGAAATTGATCTTAACCACCATGCACAAGAGAAAGTCTTCAAAGACTTGGGTGTTGAGAAAAATTGTAGAGAAGCTGATGTTAGAAATGCTCAACCCCATATTGTTAATTTTAATAGACTCAATAGAACTTTTGGATTAAATTTTCTAGAGGAACTTAGTTGAAGTGTGAATGAGATTATGCCAAAAATCTGTGTTGTATCTCTTACATGGTGCTTCAGCTTCTCGCTGGTGCTATGGCCCTGCTACTATATGCACATGTACATGTGTAATTGTGGCTTTGTCACCTTTCTTGATGTTATGCTAAGAACTCCACTGGCAATTGAACGATCCACCAGAGTTTCAGCTCGGCTTTTGGCTATGAGTTTGTTACCGTACGTAGTGGCAACACTACATCGAATATTATTCAGCTATTTCTAGAATATTATTCAGAGTCTTTTCTGAACTGTATTATGTGTGATTGTTATAGATATTTCTCTCTGATCTATCCGTTTAGTTTGGCCAAGTAGATTGATTTATCTTCAGTGGGAGAGGTGCTTTGTGGTAGGTTCAATCTAGCGGTGTCCTCACCCTGTGACAAGATTAGCGAGGCATGTATTTGTATTTTTGCTACTGAGGGTAAAACGATGGGGTTTGATCATATTGGTTGGTCTTATTCTATCTACATTATGTCATCATACTTCATGCATTACTCTGTTTGTCATGAACTTAATACGCAGAGAGGCAAGCATAGAAGCACTCTCGAAGTGGAGTAATAGTAGTAGGTGATAACCCACAAGTATAGGGGATCGCAACAGTTTTCGAGGGTAGAGTATTCAACCCAAATTTATTGATTCGACACAAGGGAAGTCAAAGAATATTTGCAAGTATTAGCAGTTGAGTTGTCAATTCAACCACACCTGGAGACTAAATATCTGCAGCAGAGTGATTAATAGCACAGTAGTATGATAGTTTGATAGCAGCAGCAATAATAGTAACAGTTGCAGTAGCAGCAATAGTAGTAGCAATTGTAACAGCAGTAGCAACAGTAGTAACTTAGCAAGAACAATATGTGAAAAACTCATAGGCATTGGATCAGTGATTTCGTTGGATAACATTCATCATGTAACAGTCATAACCTAGGGCGACACAGAACTAGCTCCAATTCATCAATGTAATGTAGGCATGTATTCTGTATATAGTCATACGTGCTTGCGATAAGAACTTGCATGACATCTTTTGTCCTACCCTCCCGTGGCAGCGGGGTCCATAAGGAAACTAAGGGATATTAAGGCCTCCTTTTAATAGAGAACCAGAACAAAGCATTAGCACTTAGTGAATACATGAACTCCTCAAACTACGGCAATCACCGAAAAGAATCCCAATTATTGTCACCTTGGGGTATGCGGATCATAACACGTAGCAGGTGCATACAACTTGCAAGATCGGATCAAGAACACAAATATATTCATGAAAACATAAAGGGTTCAGATCTGAAATCATGGCACTCGTGCCCTAGTGACAAGCATTAAGCATAGCAAAGTCATAGCAACATCAATCTCAGAACATAGTGGATACTAGGGATCAAGCCCTAACAAAACTAACTCGATTACATGATAAATCTCATCCAACTCATCACCGTCCAGCAAGCCTACGAAGGAATTACTCACTCCCGGAGGTGAGCATCAAGAAATTGGTGATGAAGGATGGTTGATAATGACGATGCCGGAAGATCCCCCTCTCCGGAGCCCAGAACGGACTCCAGATCTGGCCTCCTGATGAAGAATAGGAGGTGGCGGTGGCTCCGTATCGTGAAACGCAATAAAACTTCCTCTCTTATTTTTTTCTCTGGAATTGTGAATTTATAGGCCTGAGATTAGGGTCAGTGGAGCCTCGTGGGCCCCACAAGCCACCAGGGCGTGCCAGGGGGGTGGCGCACCCTGGTGCCTCGTGGGCAGTAGGTGGCCCCCCTCCAGTAGGTCTTGGCTCCAATATTTTTTATATATTCCATAAAAAATCTCCAAAAAGTTTCGTCCAATTCCAAGAACTTTTATTTCTGCACAAAAAACAACACCATGGTAGTCTTGCTGAAAACAGCGGCAGTCCGGGTTAGTTTCATTCAAATCATGCAAATTAGAGTCCAAAACAAGAGCAAAAGTGTTTGGAAAAGTAGATACGACGGAGACGTATCAGTAGTCGTCAGTAAGTTTAAAGGTCTACTTGTCACGGGCGTAATTCCTATGTACTTAGTGAATACATTGTATCTCGCTAGCCCTTTCTGAGACCGCAAAACATAAATGCAGAGCACCTCCAAAGTTCAAGCAGCGACTAAACATTGTAATTCATGGTAGAAAAGATCCAGTCATGATGCACACAACATTAACTATACACAATGCATGAGAATGACAATAGTGCTCTCAGGACTGGGGCTTATTTGAGAAGGTGATGACTCAACAATAAAAGTAAAATAACATAAAAGTAAATAGATAGGCCCTTCGCAGAGGGAAGTATGGATTTGCAGCGGTGCCAGAGCTCGAAGATTAAATCAGAGATAAATAAAATTTTGGGAGGTATGCCTTTCCTGTCAACGTCACGACCGAGAGTTTTCAATATCTTCCATGCTAAACACATTAGCGGCGGTTCCCAAGCGGTAAAGTAAAGTTTACTCCCCCTCCACCAACAAACACAAGCCATGGCTAGCTGAATCCTCGGGTGCCCTCCATACCAACAACTTTCCGGGGGAGTTTGTTTTATTATTTTGCAATTTTAATAATGGGGATGGGCATCCCGATTACCAGCCCCTCTCATGCAAGGACAAGTGAATAAACACTCGTCATGAGAATAACCCGCTTAGCATGGAAGATACTAACCGCCCCCTGTCGCTCCATGAGCGGTACGGGCACACAAAACAAATGTTCATTTGAATATTTAGAGGTGGCACATGCAAATTTACTTAGAACGGCAGAGTAATACCGCATATAGGTAGATATAGTGGACTCATCTGGAATAACTTTGGTTTAAGGGTTTTGATGCACAAGCAGTATTCCCGCTTAGTATAGGCGAAGGCTAGCAAATAGATTGAGAAGCGACCAGCTAGAGAGTGAAAACGGTCATAATCATGCATTATGAATAATCAACATTGAATACTAGCATGAGTAGGATATAAGCACCATGAACATAAATATCGTGGAGGCTATGTTGGTTTTGAATCAACTACATGCGTGAACATGTGCCAAGTCAAGCCACTCGAAACATTCAGAGGAGGATACCATATCATCATACTACATCATGAACATTTTAATGAATATTGACACCCAAGATAAATTATTATCCAGTCCTAGCTACTTAAGCATGGCATGAGCAACTATAATCTCTAATTGTCATCATAAATATGTTTAATCATAATATGCTGAATCATGGATACTGAGTTAAACATATTTACAAAAACAAAGAACAAGTTGAGTTCATACCCGCTTTTCCTTGCCACGGTCACTTCATCAAATCATCGTCATTATTGCCTTTCACTTGCACGACCGAATGATATGAAAATAAAAATAGTGCAAGTGTGCCGTGGACTAAGCTGGAATCTGCAAGCATTTTATTTAAAGGAGAAGACAAGGTAAAATGGGCTCTTTGTTAGATCAACAACAATGCATATGAGAGCCACTCAACATTTTCATCGTGGTCTTCTCCTTACAATGACTCAACAAAAGAAAAGAATTTCAGAGAAACATACTGAAATATTTTTGGAGTTTTTAGTTTTCTGAATAAAGCAAATTAAAGAAGAAAACAAAAAACGAGAAAAACTATTTACACGGGAAATCTCCCAACAAGCAAAAGAAGAAACGGGAAATCTTTTTGGGTTTTCTTTTAATTCTACAACTAATTAAGCTAGAAAGAAAAACCGAAAAGAAACGAGAAATATTTTTGGATTTTCTCAAAGTTTTTCAAACACACAAGAAGAAAGCGAGAAAATAAAACTAACATGGATTATACAATGAAAAAGTATGAACACCGACAACTGGAATGAAATGTGTGATCATGAATGTAATGTCGGTGAGAGATACGTACTCCCCCAAGCTTAGGCTTTTGGCCTAGCTTGGTCATCGCCATCCCTGGTCTGGGTAATAATCAAAGTGGTAGCTCGTAGAGGCATTCTGAGCCGCCTCCTCATCCAGACGGGCGGCCTCGACCGTTGCCTTGTACTCGTGCACCTCGCTCTCCAATAGATAATATCTCTGTTTGTTCTAAAAATCAAAGAGAACAGGAGCAGGTAAAGCAACATACAGAGAACGATATTTATCAAAAACTAAGTTATATTCATATCCCTGTGCATTGCATTTTAAAAACTTATGTTCTCGCATTGTTTCAAAATTTAAATATTTATCAGGTAAGAGGGGATCATTGGAATTGGGCGAGACACTAACCTTGCAGCTACGCGGGAGGCATAAATTCCTCCATACAAATCACCATTACCCACGTTACGCTGCAGCCTACGTGCGACAATAGCCCCAAGATTATAATTCTTGCTGCCAGTCAAAGCCGTATGAATAAGACTTAGATCAGGGGCGCAAAGCGTTGTGATGCCCCCGACTTAATCATGCACTAATCATACACGCAAATGCACACGATCAAGCCTAGGGACTCACTTGAAGATATCACAACACAACTCTAAACTCAAATAAAAGTCATACAAGCTTTATAATACAAGCCAGGGGCCTCGAGGGCTCGAATACATAAGCTCGCGATCAAGCGTTAGCGGAAGCAACATCAGTATCTGAGTACAGACACAAAGTTAAACAAATCTGCCTTAAGAAGGCAAAAACAAACAACGACTCTGCTCGAAAGAGGCAAGGCCTCCTGTCTGGGAGCCTCCTAAACTACTCCTGGTCATCGGCCTCCACGTAGTAGTAGGCTCCACCGGAAGTGTAGTAGCAATCGTCGGCGGTAGCAGCTGACTCCTGGGATCCGTCATCTGGTCGCGGCAATCGGGTGGGGGAAAAAGAGTAGCAAAGCAACCGTGAGTACTCATCCAAAGTACTCGCAAGACTGACATCAGAACTATACTAAATATGCATCGGTTTCGAAGGAATGGGGCTATATCTTTGAACTAAACTATAGAAATGCTGGAACAGTGGGGGAAAGCCTAGCCTATCGAAGACTAGCATCTTCAGCGTCTTGCAGCATAAGAAGAGTGCAGATTAGTACATAATTAAAGTAGCAAGCATGTTGTAGCAAAGCCTAGGGATCCTTCCTCGACTCCCGGCGAGAAAGTAATCCCGGAGCTTCCAATTAATTAACATGTATCCAGTTCAAGTTGTAATAGATCGGGATACATCACTGAGCGTCCTGTTACCGTGGACACGGCTATTCGAATAGATAACTTCCCTGCAGGGGTGCACTACTGTTACCCAGCACGCTCAATTACATTTGGCCGGATACACTTGCTGGGTAATACCCGGCCTCGGGTAATCGACACGGCGTAGTCCTACCTAGGCTCAGCAGAGAGGTCCTCGCCGGTCTACATCCTAAGAGCTCAGGGGTCTTGGGCCATCGCCCTGTGCACTCCGGGTCGTTGTGTGCAGGGTGGATACCAGCGCCACCCTTGTGCTGGGTGACCCGATCCGACCTGGCCACAATGCTGAACTGGACGTCTGACAGAGCTTTCGGCTGATACATACGGCACCGAGGGTCCCATAACTATTATCCCACGTGGTGGTAGTGCGTATAGGGCCAACGACCCACTTAGATCAAATACCCAAATCCTTTAGTGAATTATTAGGAGCTCGCGGTGACGATCAGTACTCCTGTCGTCCCGTCTCGAGGAAGTGCAACAAGGGCCAGGCCCATCCCTCTCTAGGGCGGTCTCTGCCTGCCCGGTTGCGCCTCGTAATTATCTCGCGGATACCCTCACGGTCAACCCGACTTCACATCTCTCGCAGGTACCCCTCGGGGTCGACCCGACTTTACCCAGTAACTGTAGTAAAATCCCGGTAACGGTGTGTTCAGAACATCGAGAAGGAATCCGAGGAATCACCCTCGTTGGGTTCCCACTTGACGTCTCCATCAAGGTGAACCCGGAGGAATCACCCTCGATGGCGTTCACACTTGCGGGGTTGCACGACGGGAGCTTCACCGGAGGTGGATGAAGAGGAATCACCCTCGGTAATCTGCGTCCGACTAGCTGTACTACAAAGGCATCATCGGGAGTGAGTTAAGAGGTATCACCCTCGTTACTCGAGGATAACTCTGTAGAGTCGAACAACTTAGGGGGTGTGCGGTGCTGTGCTGGTCTCAGCCCAACGATCACTTCGATCGGGGCACTAGTAACTAAGCGGGGCAACTAGTACAAAGGAGGGGGTCACAGATGGATTACCAACCAAAAATATACTAAGCATCTCGGATAACAGGCAGGTATCAATAACAGTTACAAGGACAGGCTATGCATCAGAATAGGATAAAACAATAGCAGCAGCAAATTCTAATGCAAGCAGGAGGGAGAAAGAATAGGTGATATAGGCATGCTCAAGGGGGTTTGCTTGCCTGGTTGCTTTGCGGCAAAAGAGGGGTCGTCGACGGAGTAGCAGTCCTGCGGGGCGGCGTCGGTCTCGATGTCTAACGGGAGAGATGGAGGGGGAAGAAACAATAAATTCACGGCAAAAATGCAACAGCGATGTATGACATGCCTAATATGATATGCAGATGTGTTTTACTGCCTAACTAAATGTTTTAGTTAATTTTGGAATTTATTTGGATTTATTTTATTAATGTTGAACACTATTCATTTATCGAAATCAGTCAAATAGTTACATGTTCACCTAGCTAGGAGTGTTGGACAGGCATTTTGATTACATATTCAGATTCTTCATATTTTTCTGATCGTTTTACATATATAAATTATTTTCATCCGAGTTACGGTTTAATTTATATGATTTTTCAAAGTTTTAAGCAATTTCTGGAATTATTTTAATTATTTACTTTAGAATTATCCAAAACAGTAAGGAATGACGTCAGCATGACGTAGTGCTGACGTCAGCGGTCAACAGAGGCTGACCAGAGTCAACCCTGACCAGTGGGTCCCACTGGTCAGTGATTGTGCTAATTAAACAGGGTTTTAATTAACTAATTGATTTAATTAGCAGGTGGGACCCTTATGTCAGAGACTGATTAGCTAATTAATTTAATTAACAATTTAATTAATAGCTTATTTAAATTAAAAACGTTTTAATCTGGCGGGACACACATGTTAGTGGGCCACGGGCCAGCCCAGTCAGCGTTGACCGGGTTAACGGGACCGCCGGGCCCACTGGCAGTGGCACAAAGGCGGGCCCCACATGTCGCCATGTCAGCGTGGTCGGCGCCGTCGCCGGAGTTCCTTCGGCGACCACATTCGCGGTGGCGCGCATCGGGGAGTGGCCGGATTTCGCGTACAGAGGCCCATTCGCGATGCGGTTGGGCGCTTTGGATCGGCCGTTCCACGCCGCGTCTCGTGGTGGCCGCAGCCGGAGCTGAAGTGGACGGAAACGGCGCTGGCATTGAGCAAGAGCGGCGGCCGGAGTTGGGCGAGATGGAGATTGGCCCTACGGCCGCGCTTTCGACGAACTACGCGCGCGGGCAGCACCTACGCAGCACTACGAGCGCGACGGCGGAGCACGACATGCGGCGACGCGTCTACGGGCTACGGGGGAGACAAAGGAGAGAGGGGAGCCGGACGGTGTGCTCACCGGGCCCTGCAGATGTGCAACACGGGCTCGGGGGAGGCGCGGAGCAGACCGGACGGCGGCGGCAGTGGCGGACGGCGTCGGGGAAGAAGAGCTTGAGGGCGTCGTCTTGGAGCTTCCCCGGGCGAATGAGCAGCCGGAGTCGATGAGGTCGAACGCGAGGAGGTCGCTGGACCGGTCGAAACGGCGAGAGGGAGACGGTGGCCGCGTGCAACGATGAAGCAGCGGCGACGGCGTTCGGGCGCGAGCAGAGCAGAGGGGGAGAGAGGCGAGGGGGGAGAACTGCGGGGCCTAGGGTTCGAGAGGGAGGCCATCCGCGCTCGGGCGCGCGTGCCAGGCAACACCTGCCTGAGGAGGACGACGACCGGCTGGGCTGGGCCGCCAGGCACTGTGCACTCGAGGCCCAGCGCCACAGTAGCGTTAGGCCCATTTATCATTTTATTTTTCTGTTTTCTGTTTTACTTTCTGTTTTGTGAAATGTTTGGACACCGTTTGACTTTTGAAAAATATGTGATCTGGTTCAAATAATACAGTGCATTATTACCTATCACCAGAAAAGTGGTTTGAATAAAATATGATTTCATTTGTAACTTGGATTAAATAAAATGGATTAAAAGGTGCTGTTTAGTTACTGTTTTAGGTTGATAGAGTCACTTAGGCATTTTTAGTGATGTTGTTTTCCTGAACATAATTAGTAATAGATTATTTTCTATTTAATGAACATTTTAGTTTCCAATTTGAACAACTTTTATTTTTCACTTTAAATTTGAATTTCAATTTGAATTGGAATTTGAAATGAGATATGATGCAAAAGATGATTAAGCACTGCTAAGCATGGTGACTTGGCATTAACAAGAGGTGATCACTGTAGC
Organism: Elymus sibiricus; assembly: GCA_039707655.1. Lineage (NCBI taxonomy): Eukaryota > Viridiplantae > Streptophyta > Magnoliopsida > Poales > Poaceae > Elymus > Elymus sibiricus. The sequence goes on from CM077670.1 coordinate 114,574,045, forward strand.
TATTACATGGGGATGTTACAAGCGTACTGCAGTCTTGCTTACCAACAATGCATTTACCATTAAAGAGTGCAAAATATCGAATAGCAGGAAAGTGGATGCTAACTATTCTAGCCTGCGTGACTCCCCTATCCTCACCGTTGCAAAGGCTATTAAGAAATGGCTCATAATCAGATTTTTGTGGTTCATCTAACGAACCCCAATATGGATTTTTGCCTGCATCACAGAGTTCTTCTAGAGACATATTATATGATCTGTCATAGAGGTGAAATAAAACTCTAGAAGTGCGCGGATGATATTCAAAGTTTTGAGTGAATGAATGAGTGAGGTAGTAATGCTGTGGTGGCTTATCTGCGATGAAGGCGGAGAGCTCTGTGTTGTGAATATATTGGTCAAATTCTTCCTTGATGCCTACACCTAGCATGAACTCGTTGCACGGCCATCTACATGATTTTGCTTTGGCACCTCGCACCGAACTTGCCCTTGGTTCAACGTAAGATTGACGTGCGGGGTCTTCGCTAGATGATGCCTCGGTGGACCTCCTCCTTGAAGAACTCCTCCGGAAGATATTCATTTTCCTAAGAACAAATTTCTGAAAATTTTGGGCCACAAAATGATATCAATAAAACTTCACAAGATTGATAGCAACTACTCATATGGATGTTTAGAGGCTATATCAAGCATTCAAACTACTTGGAACTCAAAGAATTCAACATGTAAGCTCATTTTCAGTAGCACCAAGAGTAGCTAATTATGCAAAATATAATCCACTAAAACAAAAACTAATTGAAGCAGTGGAGGAGTCACATACCAAGGAGCAATCTCCCAAAACAGTTTCAGAAACGGAGCTCCGAGCAAAGAGATCGAAAATCTCAGGTTCGGGAGCAAGAACATGAGAGAGAGAGAGAGAGAGAGCTACCAGGAATTTTTTCTAGAGGTAAGAGATGAAGTGGGCTGAAGGGATAAGTGAGGGGGTCCCTGTGGGGCCCACAAGCCACCAGGGCGCGCCAGGGGGGGTGGCGTACCCTGGTGCCTCGTGGGCACCTAGGGCATCCCGCTGGTATGTTTTTAGTGCTAAAAATTCTTAAATATTCTATAAAAATTCATATCAAAATTTTATTGCATTCTGAGCACTTTTATTTTTGGACATTTTTTATTGCACGGATAATTCAGAAAACAGGGTAATCATGGCATTTTATTGCATTTAACTAAAAATAACAGAAAACAAAAAGTGGGTACAGAAGGTTGTGCTTACTAAATTCATCGACCACATGCCTCTCAAAAAGAATCCATTAATAAGGTTGATCAAGTCTTATTAACAAACCATTTCCGAGTGACATGAAACCGAAGAATTTTCGTATGACACTAGGTTACCTCAACGGGGATATGCATCTCCCCAATAATAAGAGTTTCATATTTCTTTTTAATAGTAGGAAGAGGGAGTTGAAAACTTCCAATAGTAATTGTCGGAGTCTTTCCAATATCACGAATACCATTTACTTGAAATTGTTTCTTCGGAAAGTGCACCGTATGTTCATTACCATTGATATGAAAAGTGACCTTGCTTTGGTTGAAATCAATAACAGCCCCTGCAGTATTCAAAAAGGGTCTACCAAGGATAATCGACATGTTGTCATCCTCGGGCATATCAAGTATAACAAAGTCTGTTAGAATAGTAACATTTGCAACTACAACGGGCACATCCTCACAAACACCGATAGGTATGGCAGTTGATTTGTCAGCCATTTGCAATGATATTTCAGTGGGAGTGAGTTTATTCAAATCAAGTCTTTTATATAAAGAGAAAGGCATAACACTAACACCGGCTCCTAAATCACACAAAGCAGTTTTGACATAATTTCGTTTAATGGAGCATGGTATAGTTGGTATTCCTGGATCTCCTAGTTTCTTAGGTACTCCATCCTTAAAAGAATAATTTGCAAGCATGGTAGAAATTTGAGCTTCAGGTATCTTTCTTTTATTTGTGACAATGTCTTTCATATATTTAGCATAAGGGGCCATTTTTAAAATATCAGTCAAACGAGTACGCAAAAAGACTGGCCTAAGCATTTCAGCAAAATGTTCAAATTCTTCCTCATCCTTTTTCTTAGATGGTTTAGGAGGAAAGGGCATGGGTTTTTGAACCCATGGTTCTCTTTCTTTACCATGTTTTCTAGCAACGAAGTCTTTTTTATCAAAACGTTTGTTTTTAGAAGGTGGGTTATCAAGATCAACAGCAGGTTCTATTTCAACGTCATTATCAGGTTCTTTATCATTATCCGATTGGGCATCCACATGAGCATCATTATTATTATCATCATCAGGTGAATGTTCATTACCAGATTGTGTTTCTACCTCGGGTTCACTAGAAGTATGCAAAGTCCTATCATTTTTCTTTTTCTTTTTCTTTTTAGGTGGACTAGGTGCCTCAGCATTAATTCTTTGAGAGTCTTGTTCAATTCTTTTAGGGTGACCTTCAGGATAAAGTGGCTCCTGAGTCATTCTACCTCCTCTAGTCATTACTCTAACAACATGATCATTCATATTGTTATTCATTTCATTGAGCAATTCACTCTGAGATTTAGCAACTTGTTCTAATTGGGTTTGAACCATAGATGCATGTTTACTTACACCTTTAACATCATTAGCAATTCTAAATAACAAGTCACTCAAGCGATCAATCATGTAGGCATTTCGTTTCAATTGTTTCATAACATTTGCATTGAAGTGATCTTGCTTAATAATATAATTATCAAATTCATACAAGCATTGACTAGGAGGTTTGTTATAAGGAATATCACTTTCATCAAACTTTATAAGAGAATTTACCTCTACTACCTGTGGCGGTGTGTCAAGACCATGTATTTCTTCAATAGGTGGTAAATTCTTAACATCTTCAGCTTTAATACCTTTTTCCTTCATACATTTCTTTGCTTCTTGCATATCTTCAGGACTGAGAAATAAAATACCCCTCCTCTTCGGAGTGGGTTTAGGCGGTGGTTCAGGAAGTGTCCAATCATTATCATTCTTCAATATATTATTCAATAATTCCTCAGCTTGTTCAATAGTCCGTTCCCTGAAAACACAACTCGCACAACTATCTAGGTAGTCCCTAGAAGCATCAGTTAGTCCATTATAGAAGATATCAAGTATTTCATTCTTCTTAAGAGGATGATCAGGCAAAGCATTAAGTAATTGGAGAAGCCTCCCCCAAGCTTGAGGGAGATTCTCTTCTTTAATTTGCACAAAGTTAAATATTTCCTACAAAGCAGCTTGTTTCTTATGGGTAGGAAAATATTTTTCAGAGAAGTGATAAATCATATCCTGGGGACTATGCACACAACCAGGAGCAAGAGTATTATACCATTCCTTAGCATCACCCTTTAATGAGAAAGGAAATAACTTAAGAATATAGTAATAGCGAATTTTTTCCTCATGAGCAAATAGGGTGGCTATATCATTTAATTTAGTGAGATGTGCCACAACGGTTTCAGTTTCATAGCCATGGAAAGGATCAGATTCAACCAAAGTAATTAACTCAGGATTGACAGAGAATTCATAATCCTTATCAGTAACAAATATGGGAGAGGTAGCAAACTTAGGATCATATTTCATTCTCTCCCTCATAGATTTTTCTTTCATTTCAGCAAGCAATTTTATAACTTCATTTCTATCATTACAAGCAAGAATGACTCTAGCCGTCTCCCTATCAAAGCAATGTTCATCAGGTGTTTCAACTCTAGTAGGAGGGCTAGGCATATTAGGTGAACCATAATTCTCAAGATTTTCAACATTTTCAATTTCTTTAGCTTTAGCAAGTTGTTCACTAAGAAATTCACCAAGTGGCACAGCATTATCAAGCATAGTACTAGTATCATCATGAGTATCTTCCATAGCAGAAGTGGTATCATCAATAACTTGCAACATATCAAAATTAATAGCATGTGGTGGTGTTGCAAGTTTACTCAAAACAGAAGGTGAATCAAGTGCAGAGCTAGATGGCAGTTCCTTACCTCCCCTCGTCTTAGAGGGAACAATCTTGGTCTTAGCGTCTTTCAGATTCTTCATAATGATCAACAGATATAAATCCCAAGTGACTCAGCAAATAGAGCTATGCTCCCCGGCAATGACGCTAGAAAAAGGTCTTGGTAACCCACAAGTATAGGGGTTCGCAACAGTTTTCGAGGGTAGAGTATTCAACCCAAATTTATTGATTCGACACAAGGGGAGCCAAAGAATATTTGCAAGTATTAGCAGTTGAGTTGTCAATTCAACCACACCTAGAGACTAAATATCTGCAGTTGAGTGATCAGTACCACAGTAGTATGATAGTTTGATAGCAGTAGCAATAATAGTAACAGTAGCAGCAGCAGCAATAGTAGTAGCAATTGTAACAGCAGTAGCAACAGTAGTAACTTAGCAAGAACAATATGTGAAAAACTCGTAGGCATTGGATCGGTGATTTCGTTGGATAACATTCATCATGTAACAGTCATAACCTAGGGCGACACAGAACTAGCTCCATTTCATCAATGTAATGTAGGCATGTATTCCGTATATAGTCATACGTGCTTGCGATAAGAACTTGCATGACATCTTTTGTCCTACCCTCCCGTGGCAGCGGGGTCCATAAGGAAACTAAGGGATATTAAGGCCTCCTTTTAATAGAGAACCGGAACAAAGCATTAGCATTTAGTGAATACATGAACTCCTCAAACTACGGCAATCACCGGAAAGAATCCCAATTATTGTCAACTTGGGGTATGCGGATAATAACACGTAGCAGGTGCATACAACTTGCAAGATCGGATCAAGAACACAAATATATTCATGAAAACATAAAGGGTTCAGATCTGAAATCATGGCACTCGGGCCCTAGTGACAAGCATTAAGCATAGTAAAGTCATAGCAACATCAATCTCAGAACATAGTGGATACTAGGGATCAAGCCCTAACAAAACTAACTCGATTACATTATAAATCTCATCCAACTCATCACCGTCCAGCAAGCCTACGAAGGAATTACTCACTCCCGGCGGTGAGCATCATGAAATTGGTGATGAAGGTTGGTTGATGATGACGATGCCGGAAGATCCCCCTCCCCAGAGCCCAGAACGGACTCCAGATCTGGCCTCCCGATGAAGAACAGGAGGTGGCGACGGCTCCGTATCGTGAAACGCAATAAAACTTCCTCTCTTATTTTTTTCTCTGAAATTGTGAATTTATAGGCCTGAGATTAGGGTCAGCGGAGCCTCGTGGGCCCCACAAGCCGCCAGGGCATGCCAGGGGTGGTGGCACGCCCTGGTGCCTCGTGGGCAGCAGGTTCCCCCCCTCCAGTAGGTCTTGGCTCCAATATTTTTATATATTCCATAAAAAATCTCCAAAAAGTTTCGTCCAATTCCAAGAACTTTTATTTCTGCACAAAAAACAACACCATGGTAGTTCTGCTGAAAACAACGTCAGTTCGGGTTAGTTTCATTCAAATCATGCAAATTAGAGTCGAAAACAAGAGCAAAAGTGTTTGGAAAAGTAGATACAACGGAGACGTATCAGTAGTCGTCAGTAAGTTTAAAGGTCTACTTGTCATGGGCGTAATTCCTATGTACTAATCATGCCATGAATAACATCATAACTATGCGCTTTTCTATCAATTGTCCAACAGTAATTTGTGTACCCACCATATGCTATGTTCTTGAGAGAGATGCCTCTAGTTAAAGCTATGGCCCCCGGGTCCATCTAAATCATATTGCTAAAACCCTAATTTCCTTGTTGCAATTTATTTACTTTTATTTAGTTTTGCAATTTATATATCTCCCACTATCAGATTTGATCCTTTCAATTAACGAGTATAAGGGGATTGATAACCCTCTTGCCCGCATTGGGTGCAAATATTTGCTCTTGTGTGTGTAGGTACTACTAAAGGTCGTTTGCGTGGATCTCCTATTGGTTTTATAAACCTTGGTTCTTAACTGAGGGAAATACTTTCTGCAACTATACTACTTTACCCTTCCTCTTCGGGGAAATCGCAACGCCTATGACAAGTAGCAGTGTGTATGTGGTAAATACCGGGAACTGATCACAAGAGCTCGAAAGAGACAAATATCAAGATCCATAGTTCCAAACATTAAGCCACAACGAAACTCTATGCATGATCACTTATTTAGCATACTCCCTTCACGTGAAAACCAAAGTTCCAGCAAACAATGATTGAAACAAAGTGCTTGCACTGGTGCAACGACGTGCTATATAAACGGTTTTTACCCCCTTTCCGTGACAGAGTTTTAAACCGTCGCCTTGCCTGTGTGTGCGATAGGGGGGGTCCTTCCCACACGACCCAGAAACCGTCGGCGATAGGGCCTCCGGTCACACACGTGGGGCAAATAGAGCTCGTGTGCGATCGAGCGAGCCATCGCAGACAATTATACTGGCCCAATCGTTTCTGTTCATATGTACATCCCACATAGTGAATCCCAGACAAACGTTTCCATTCATATGTAGATCCCACACAGTGAATCCTAGACAAACATTTCCGTTCATATGTACATCGCACACAATTTTTCGTTCGTGTGCGATCAGGGGAGATAACGCAAACACTTTCGTAGGACAAGCTGTGGGAGATCATCTTGCCACCCCACACAGTAATTATGGAACAAACGTTCGCGTTGTTTAAGTATATCACACACGATTCGATGAAGAAAACTGTATGCCATTGGGCTATCCATCACACACGCTTTTACTAAAATCCATGACCCATTTAGCAGGTTTATTAGTTTACTATTAATACCTCCAGTATTAAGAAAATTCCAATTTCATATCGAACAATTGTTTACCACTTTCATATCAGGCACACAAATATATTTTAACATCACTATATGATAGGTACGAGAATACAGCACAGTACAACATATAGCTAGTTCACCTTCATAAGCACAAAGTATGTTGAGCATAATATTAGAACAATATATTCATTTCCCTAATCGACTGATGCATGATCAGCCAAATTAGTCTTCTCCACCTCTGCTTTCAGTTTAGTAAGAACCTGTTTTGCACTGACCAACTGGGAAAGTGCCTCCTCCTTCGCAAACACCATCTTAGCAGAGTCTAATTTAAAAAATCTGAGCTTATTCTCCATCTTCCTCTTTTTTCCAGTACCTTGAAATATTCTTCAGCGTTGACAACATTTTCTCTAAGCCTATCTCTATTCTCTTCCTCATACATGCTCCAGAGCTTTGCTAGGCACATCTTCAAAGACGGTGGCCACTCTTGATCAACCCACTCCAGGTAAGAACACTTCCGTTCATCCTATAATATTTAAAACTAAATTAGTTATAGTTGTAGGGAAAATGGGTTTCTAGTAACATAGAAAATCACCACATACATATTTTGAAAAACTGAAGAAACACATTTATTATGACATATCTTCTCAAAAAGTTCAATGTGCAAATGAATTAATTGCTACTGAGACAACAACCAAATTTAGGAACATCACAAGCTATAATTAACTGCAACAACGTGACAAGTTCTTAGTCAGGTACTATAATAACAAATTGACCATTTTATGAGGAAGCTAAATATAATTGCAACAGCACAGTGACAGTGTTTCAATGCCATCTAATTAATACTAACATGTATGTACATGCACAAATTTAATAACATATAACTAATACCAATAAGGCCCTCCACTATGTAGGCCAAAACCGATGTCAAATCAACTATTGCTACATTTGGCACCGGTGCCCTGCACTGCCGAGTCATTGCCAGAGGAAAAATTCAGGGAACCGAAGCACCTAGTTGCTCCGATGCCCAGTTCCTTCGTGCCATAAAGTATTAGTATTTACTGCTTGGCTGCTCGGATGTGTGGAGCAAAGTTAGGTGCACAAACTGCTGAAGCGGTGCCAAAGAATTTTCTCAGGGCACCGCTGATGAGATGGTAACATTTTTAGATACTAGGTAGAAACTTTGACAGTGTCTTAATCACATCCATATTAACATAGCACAGTGAGAGTGTCTGAATCACATCTAACAAATGATTTGTAACAACGAAAGTGGGGCTAACCTTCTCTGCACATGCCAGAAACTTCCTCCCACTGTCCACAGATTCAAAAGCCACTAACTTCACGCATGGAGATTGATGGTGACAACGAGCAGGCGGATCTTCAGCTACCCCGCTCCATTCCTTGCAAGTGATGGTCCTAGGGAGCTACAAGAGGAACAAATGGCTCAAATCGGCCGCCGGGTTAAAATCCTTTATTACAAATCAGAACCCTAAGCCTAGGGGGGCGAGAGAGAGGAGAAAGGCATACTTGGCCGGTGACATAGTCGTCGGAGGAGGAGGAACCGCTGGAGAGGTCAATGAAGAAGACCATGGCGTCCGCGGCGGTCGGATGCGAGACGGCGAGAGCGAGGAAAGCAAGCGAGGAAGCGGCTATAGCTTGGGAAGGAAGGAAGGAGTAAACAATGGAAATGTGGCTTGTGGTCGGGGAGAAAAGGGAGTGGGGAGGGGGGAAGAGTTAGATATTTTGGCGGTAGGCAAATTTTTTTGAAAGGTGTGGGGGGAAACTTGGCGCGCAGTGTCATCGGACACCATTCACTTTGAACAAATGTGTGCATCGCAAATGATTCTTCTGCTTTATGCGCATGCGATGAGTTTGAGCACTTGAATTTTGGTGGAAATTTCCCTGGGTACAGTGGTCATCCACGTCATTGCATATTTAACATCACTTGCTAATTTGGGGGGTACACAAAAGAGACTATAGCACTGATACGTCTCCAACGTATCTATAATTAATGAAGTATTCATGCCATGTTTATTATAGTTTTGTATGATTTTGGTGCACTTTTATATGGATTTTATATGATTTTTATGGACTAACATATTGACCTAGTGCCCAGTGTCAGTTGCTGTTTTCTGCTTGTTTTTGGTTTTCCAGAAAATCCATATCAAACGAAGTCCAAATGCCGCGAAACTTTTTGACGATTTTTTTGGACCAAAAGAGACCCCCGAAGCTTCGTGGAAGGACTAGAAGCCTTACGAGGTGCACACAAGCCACCGCCGCGCGCCTTAGGGGGGGCAAGAGCGCCGTGGTACCTTGTGGGCCCATCTTAGCCCATCTTCGTGTGATTCCAACGCCAAAAATTCTTATACATATCAAAAACTCTAGAAATAACCGTAGAATTTTGACTACGCCGCCGCAAGCCTCTATAACTCCACGATCTCATCTGCAGCCCTTTTCCGGCACCCTGCCGGAGGGGGGAATCATCACCGGAGGCCATCTTCATCATCCCGGCGGGGCAGAGGGTATGTACTAGTAGCTATGTGTTTGATCTCTCTCTCTCGTGTTCTTGATTTGGCACGATCTTGATGTACCGCGAGCTTCGTTAATATAGTTGGATCATATGTTGTTTCTCCCTCTCTATCTTGTTGTGATAAATTGAGTTTTTACCTTTGAGGTTTCACTATTATCGGATTGAATATTTTTATGGATTTGAGAACACTTGATGTATGTCTTGCATATGAATACCCGTGGTGACAATGGGGTATTATATTGATTCACTTGATATATGTTTTGGCACTCAACTCACGGATTCCTGAGGTGACATTGGGGTAATCTATGCATAGGGGTTGATGCACGTTTTCGTCCTACTTTCTCTGGTAGAAATCTTGGGGCACTCTTTGAAGTTCTTTGTGTTGGATTGAATATTATGAATCTGAAGTTGTTTGATGCATATCGAATAATAAACTCACGGATACTTGTGGTGACATTGGAGTATCTAGGTGACATTAGAGTTGGTTGATGTGTATCATATGGTGTTATTTTAGTACGAACTCTAGGGCTGTTTGTGACACTTATAGGAATGGCTCAATAGATTGATCGGAAAGGATAACTTTGAGGTGGTTTCATACCCTACAAACAATTTCATCTTATGATCTCCACTTGATAAGAACTTTGGAGTGATTCTTTATCGCACGTTGAGGGATTGTTATATGATTCAACTATGTTAGCACTGTTGAGAGATTGCGCTAGTGAAAGTATGAACCCTAGGCCTTGTTTCTAAGCATTGCAATACCGTTTGTGCTCCGTTTTATCACTTGCTACCTTGCTGTTTTTTTTATTTTCAGATTACAAAAACCTATATCTACTATCCATACTACACGTGTATCACCATCTCTTCGCCGAACTAGTGCACCTATGCAATTTACCATTGTATTGGGTGTGTTGGGGACACAAGAGATTTCTTGTATTTGGTTGCAAGGTTGTTTGAGAGAGACCATATTCATCCTACGCCTCCCACGGATTGATAAACCTTAGGTCATCCACTTGAGGGAAAATTGCTACTGTCCTACAAAACTCTGCGCTTGGAGGCCCAACACGAGTCTACAAGAATAACTTGTGTAGTAGACATCAAGCTCTTTTCTGGCGCCATTGCCAGGGAGGTGAGTGCTTGAAGATAAATCTTTAGATCTTGCAATCAAATCTTTTAGTTTCTTGTTTTATCACTAGTTTGGTTTATAAAAGAAAACTACAAAAAATATGGAATTGATGTTGCCTCATATTATGCATCTTTATAATGTCTTTCTTGAAAATGATGGATCGGAAAATTGTGCTCAATTGATAGAAGAAGAATTCAATAAAAAAATTGGCATAAAATCTTTTAATGATGAGCATGATTGCAATGTTGCTAGTATGAATTCTTTGAATATCCATGATGCTAATGATATGCAAAACTACAAGCTTGGGGATGCTATGTTTGATGAAGATGATATTTTTATTCCCCCAAGTTTTGATATGCAAATTTGTTATGATGATGACATGCCTCCTATCTATGATGATTATTGTGATGACATGTATGCTATAAAGAATAATGATAACTATGAAAATTGTCATCATGATTTTAATGCTCAATTTGATTATGTCAATCAAGTATCTCATGATAGTTATTTTGTTGAGTTTGCTCCCACTACTATTGTTGAGAATAAATTAGCTTATGTGGAGAGTAATAAAATTTCTATGCTTGTAGATCATGAAAATAATGCTTTATGTGATAGTTATATTGTTGAATTCATGATGCTACTGAAAATTATTACGAGAGAGGAACATTTGCTTTTACATATCTCAATAATATCAAGTTTCCTCTCTATGTGTTGAAAGTTTTGAAGTCATGCTTGTTTTGCCTTCCTATGCTAGTTGATTATTGGTCCCATAAATTGTTTGCTCACAAAATCCCTAGGCATAGGAAGTGGGTTAGGCTTAAATGTGCTTGCCATATGTTTCATGATGCACCCATTGTGTTTCAACTCTTTACTTTTATGCGAGCATCATTGAAATCATCATGCCTAGCTAAAAAGGCATTAAAGAAAAGCGCTTGTTGGGAGACAACCCAACATTTAAACCTACTATTTTTTTGTGTTAATATGATTAAGCTACTGTGGTAATCATGTTTTATATGTTTTCTTTCAATAATGTGCCAAGTAAAGCTTTTGGGATAGTGTGGATACTTGTTGATTCGATTCTGTGCAAAAACAGAAATTTTTGCGTCCAGTGCTGGAATTTCTATTCTGTACTAGAGAGTGAGAAAATTCAGAAATTTTTACAGAGCATTTGTTTACAAATTTTTTACGTTTTCCTAATTTTTCAGAATTTTTCGAGGTACAGAAGTATGGTTTTTAAATCGCTCACTACATGCTCTTCTGTTTTTGACAGATTCTGTTTTCGTTGCATAGTTTGCTTGTTTTAGTGTTTCCATAGCTTATATTGAGTAATATAAATTGTGAAATGATAGAATACAGTAGTCATTATGTGAGAACAGTTATGAATCTTGTCTTGACAGTACCTAAGTGGATTATTTATTTTTATCATAGTAACCTATCTCACAAGTTCCGTTAAGTTTTGTGTGATTGAGGTTTTCAAGTTTTGGGTGAGATATCGATATGTGGAGAATAAGGAGTGGCAAGGCCCTAATATTGGGGATGCCCAAGGCACCCCAAGGTAATAATCAAGGAAGACTCAAGCGTCTAAGCTTGGGGATACCCCGGAAGGCATCCCCTCTTTCGTCTTCAACATTATCGGTAACCTCACTCGAAGCTATATTTTTATTCGTCACATAATATGAGTTTTGATTGGAGCATCATTTTATTTTGTTGATATTTTCTTGCTGTTATCAATAATCATGTTTTGTATCTTTTAGTTCAATAAAATGCCAATTATAGCGTTTACCATGCTCAGTTTGCAAGTTCATGTGTTGCTGTTTGAAAACAGAAAGTTTTCTGTTATGTCCAGAGTATTTCTGAGTGGTCAGAACATGATAAAAAACTGAAATTTTTACACAGTAAGCATGCATGAGTTTTCTGTCACGTGGTAATTTTTCAGAATTTTTGGAGTTAGGGAAGTATGAATTCTTATTCACCCTTTACAGACTGTTCTGTTTAGACAGATTTCGGTTATAGTTGCATTGTTTGCATATGTTGTTTGTTTAATATTTCTATTTGTGGATAGGAGTATTGAATATGCAGAGGCATTTAGTATGCAATGTTTAATTATAATTTTTGTGATTTGCTACAGTAGAGAATGTTAAGGTTTTGAGTGGATTTATATTAACTTATCTCACGAGTTCTTGTTGAGTTTTTGTGTGGATGAAGTTTTTAAAGATTTAGGAGAAGCCATGATACGAGAGGAATTAAGGAGACACAAGAGCTCAAGCTTGGGGATGCCCAAGTCATCCTAAGTTAATATTTCAAGAAGTCTCAAGCATCTAAGCTTGGGGATGCCCCGGTAGGCATCCCACCTTTCTTTTTCAATAACTATCGGTCAGTTTTGGTTGAGCCTAAGTTTTTGCTTCTTCACATGAGATGTGCTATTCTTGGAATGTCATTTTATTTTGTTTTCTTTGCTGTTTGAATAAAATACTTGATATCTGAAATTTTTAAATGAGAGAGAGTGCTCACATAGCTACCTATTTACTTAACTACTCATTTGATCTTCACTTATATCTTTTTGGAGTAGTTTGTCATTTACTCTTGTGCTTCACTTATATCTTTTGAGCTAGGCAGTTGCTCTAATACTTCACTTATATCTTTTTGAGCATGGTGGTGATTATATTTTGAAGAAATACATACACTCTCATGCTTCACTTATATTATTTTGAGAGTTGACAATAGTAATGGTAATTTGCACAAGATATGAATTTGGTCCCAAAGTGATGAATATTCAAGAGGGATATAATAAAAACTTTCATATAGATCATTGGATATGATAAGTTTGATTCCTTGCAATAGTTTTGCGATATGGAGATGATGATATGTGAGTCATGTTAGTGAGTAATTATGGTTTAGTAAGAATATTGATGTTAAGGTTTGTGATTCCCTATGCATGCATGTAAAGTCAATAGTTATGCAACGAAATTATATCCCACTTATGGTGCATTATTCAGTGTTAGTTATGTTCAATGCATATGACCGTTTTTGCTTTTTGGTTGGTTGCTTCTCAATCTATTTGCTAGCCTTCATTTGTACTAAGCGGGAATACTGTTTGTGCATCCAATTCCTTAAACCCAAAGTTGTGCCAAATGAGTCCACCATACCTACCTATATGCGGTATTTCCATGCTGTTCCAAGTAAATTTGCATGTGCCAACTCTAATTTTTCAAAATAATTTTTCCGTTTTGTGTGCCCGTACCGCTCATGAAGCGGCAGGGGGTGGCCAATATTTTCCATGCTAGGTGTGTTATTCTCACGATGAGTGTTTATTCACTTGTCATTGCACGAGAGAGTGGCAGGTATTAGGGATGCCCAGTCCCGAAATGCAAAGAAAAATTTAATATGATGATAATAATAAATTCCTTGGAAAGTGTTGGTATGGAGGGCACCCGTGGATACGGCTAGCCATGGATTGTGAAAGAATGGTGGAAAGGAAATAAACTTTATTTTCTATTTGGGAACCGCCTATAATGTGTCTAGCATGGAAGATATTGGGAATTCTCGGTCGTTTTCGTTGACAGGAAAAGCATGGCTCTCAAAATAATTTTATCTCTCTATTTTAAACCTTGAGCTCTGGCACCTCTGCAAATCTCTGCTTCCCTCTACGAAGGGCCTATCTACTTTACTTTTATGCAATTTTTATTTTTATTTTGAGTATCCATCTTCTCTTATAAAGCACCAATTGGAGAGCACTATTATCATACTTGTGCATTGGATGTAGCTAATATTGAATGTGTTTCATGAACGGATCAATGATTGAGCATAATGGGCTAGGGATAACTTTCTTTAGCGTTGATATTTTGAAAGACATGGTTGCTTGTTAGTATGCTTGAGTATTTATGTCTTCATGTCAAATTATAGACTATTGCTTTGAATCATTCAAGTCCAAGTGTCCATGCAATAAAAGAAAAGATTATATGATGATTATGATAGGTAGCATTCCACATCAAAATTTCTGTTTTTAATTGCTACTTTATCATGATGAGTTTTATGAGAAAAAGTTGCTGTTATGATGCTAGGAAAAGTGATTGAAATTATCATTGATCAAACTTATGCACTATGCTAGCATTCACACATCATAAATTATTTCTTTTATCATTTACCTACTCAAGGATGAGCAGGAATTAAGCTTGGGGATGCTGATACGTCTCCAACGTATCTATAATTTATGAAGTATTCATGCCATGTTTATTATAGTTTTGTATGATTTTGGTGCACTTTTATATGGATTTTATATGATTTTTATGGACTAACATATTGACCTAGTGCCCAGTGCCAGTTGCTGTTTTATGCTTGTTTTTGGTTTTCCAGAAAATCCATATCAAACGAAGTCCAAATGCAGTGAAACTTTTTAACGATTTTTTTTGGACCAAAAGAGACCCCCGAAGCTTTGTGGAAGGACCAGAAGCCTTACGAGGTGCACACAAGCCACCACCGCGCGCCTGGGGGGGGGACAAGAGCGCCATGGTACCTCGTGGGCCCATCTTAGCCCATCTTTGCGTGATTCCAACGCCAAAAATTCTTATAAATACCCAAACCCCCAGAAATAACCCTAGAATTTTGACTACGCCACCGCAAGCCTCTGTACCTCCATGATCTCATCTACAGCCCTTTTCCGGCACCCTGCCGGAGGGGGGAATCATCACCGGAGGCCATCTTCATCATCCCGTCCGTCTCCATGACGAGGAGGGAGTAGTTCACCCTCGGGGCTGAGGGTATGTACTAGTAGCTATGTGTTTGATCTCTCTCTCTCTCTCTCTCACGTTCTTGATTTGGCATGATCTTGATGTACCGCGAGCTTTGTTAATATAGTTGGATCGTATGGTGTTTCTCCCTCTCTATCTTGTTGTGATGAATTGAGTTTTTACCTTTGAGGTTTCACTATTATTGGATTGAATATTTTTATGGATTTGAGAACACTTGATGTATGTCTTGCATATGAATACCCGTGGTGACAATGGGGTATTATATTGATTCACTTGATATATGTTTTGGCACTCAACTCGCGGATTCCTGAGGTGACATTGGGGTAATCTATGCATAGGGGTTGATGCACATTTTCGTCCTACTTTCTCCGGTAGAAATCTTGGGGCACTCTTTGAAGTTCTTTGTGTTGGATTGAATATTATGAATCTGAAGTTGTTTGATGCATATCGAATAATCAACTCATGGATACTTGTGGTGACATTGGAGTATCTAGGTGACATTAGAGTTGGTTGATATGTATCATATGGTGTTATTTTAGTACGAACTCTAGGGCTGTTTGTGACACTTATAGGAATAGCTCAATAGATTGATCAAAAAGGATAACTTTGAGGTGGTTTCGTACCCTACAAACAATTTCATCTTATGTTCTCCGCTTGATAAGAACTTTGGAGTGATTCTTTATCGCACGTTGAGGGATTGTTATATGATTCAACTATGTTAGCACTGTTGAGAGATTGCACTAGTGAACGTATGAACCCTAGGCCTTGTTTCTAAGCATTGCAATACCGTTTGTGCTCTGTTTTATCACTTGCTACCTTGCTGTTTTTTTATTTTCAGATTACAAAAACCTATATCTACTATCCATACTACACTTGTATCACCATCTCTTCACTGAACTAGTGCACCTATGCAATTTACCATTGTATTGGGTGTGTTGGGGACACAAGAGATTTCTTGTATTTAGTTGCAGGGTTGTTTGAGAGAGACCATCTTCATCCTACACCTCCCATGGATTGATAAACCTTAGGTCATCCACTTGAGGGAAAATTGCTACTGTCCTACAAAACTCTGCGCTTGGAGGCCCTAGACGAGTCTACAAGAATAAGTTGTGTAGTAGACATCAAGCACACGGACCACACTTACTGAATCGAGCAATTTTAGTAATTAAACAGAGCCAGTTGACCTAAACATTGGTCTAACAAAATACCAGCGTTATAAACAAAGGCTAAGTATGCATAATTTAAACAAAGCCGCCGATGCACCGCCGCCCTATGCCTCGCCGGTGTATGATGAGATGTCGATGACTTGTCCTGGCGGCATGCCGCCGCTGGTGGACTCCGCGTCCCCCAGGCTGAAGTCGACTGCGTCGTTGTCCTCACTCTCGTCCTCGGCGCCGCCCTCAAGGTTGTAGTACTCGTAGTAGTGGCGGCGCCAGAGTTCGCGTTCGTACTCCACTGCCGATTCCTCGATGGACAGGGGCTCTCTACCTCCTCCTTAGCCACGCGCAACTCCTCCTACCAGCGCTCCTCGATCTCCGCCGCCTCCTGCATCTCCAGCTCCCGCTTGGCGATCTCATGAGAAAGCAGGGGCTCCATGGCCTCCACCGCCGCATCGGCTACAAGCATCTCCGCCGCCATTTCGGACATGGGGTGCATGCTGGATTCCGAGGAGGCCTAGAATATCTTGGCATGGGCGTCCTCGATCTGGGCGTGGATGGCCTCGACCCAGGCCAGGGCGACCTCCGCTGCACGGACGGCTGCTCGTGCGCTCTCGGTGTATGCAGCCGCCATTGCACTAGCTGTGCAGCCATCTCGGCTGCTGCAGCTGCCCTGTCGGCTGCCGTAGACAACCTCTCGGCGGATGCGGCCGCGCTCAATGCTGATGCGGCCACGCTCTCGGCGTAGGCGGCCGCGCTCTCGACGAAGGCGGAGCCGCTCAGGGAGGACCCGACGACCGTACGGGCCCTCACGAAGCGTGTCCACGGCGTCATTCTTTGCAAGAAGGGGATGGGGAATGGGTATCGGGGACTCGAGGATTCGGGGGTGAACGGCGCTTGAGCAGACGAATCCGGTGAAGCTTATGGAGGAAGACATAAAAAGACCCATGAATTTTCATCGCAAACGGTTCCTATAACCAACTGTGTGCGATGTAGTCCATTTTTTTATTACCTGCAACAGACTAATTTGGAGTACAGTGGCAACGGATGGTGATGGAAATTGTTCAAGTTTTTTTGTACCGTTAACATGGACTAATACAACTGTCATGTTAAAATTTGGAATTTTTCAGGGTTCATCTGACCTTTTTAAGACATTAAGTGAGTTCCTAGCCATATAATGGCCGTAATTCAAATTTGAACTACATGTACATGCAACAACAAACCATCTTGTGTTGGAAAATTATATTTGTGTCCTTTTGTGCAAGTTAATGCCCTATGCAGTAAATTGGAAGGAATTTTCAAACATATTGGTGTCACAGCTTGGACACAAACATTGAGAACCATGGCTTTTAAATTCCAAAAAATTCAAAAATGATCAGAAATACATGAAACCTTGCTTGATGTCATGTCACGGCACCAAGATGTTATGGTAAAAGAATTGGCCATTTTGACGAAAGTTGTGACACACACCTCTCACAAATCGGAGCATCTCACGAGAAGACGTGGTTCCGAGAGGGAACAATATGCATGTTTGACGTCGAACCGACGCTCGCTTCCTCGTATGACCCTGAATTTTTTTGTACCGTTAACATGCACTAATACAACGGAGATGTTAATTTTTGGAATTTTTCTGGGTTCATTTGACTTTTTTAAGACATTAAGTGAGTTTCTAGCCATATAATGGCCGTAATTCAAATTTGAACTGCATGTACATGCGATGGCAAACCATCATGGGTTGGAAAGTCATATTTGTGTCCTTGTGTGCGAGTTAATACCCTGTGCAGTAAATTGGAAGGAATTTTCAAACATATTGGTGTCACGGCTTGGGCACAAACAATGAGAACCATGACTTTTAAATTCCAATAAATTCAAAAATGATCAGAAATACATGAAACCTTGCTTGATGTCATGAAATGGCACCAAGATGCTGTGGTAAAAGAATTGACCACTTTCACGAAAGTTTTGGCACGCACCTCTCACAAATTGGAGCATCTCACGAGAAGACACGTGGTTCCGAGAGGGAACAATGCATGTTTAATGCCGAACTGGCGCTCGCTTCCTTGTATGACCATGATTTTTTTCTACCGTTAACATGCACTAATGCAACGGTCATGTTAAATTTTTGAAATTTTCAGTGTTCATTTGACCTTTTTAAGACATTAAGTGAGTTTCTAGCCATATAATGGCTGCAATTCAAATTTGAACTGCATGTACAAGCAATAGCAAACCATCATGGGTTGGAAAATCATATTTGTGTACTTGTGTGTGAGTTAATGCCTTGTGCAGTAAATTGGAAGGAATTTTCAAACATATTGGTGTCACGGCTTGGACACAAACATTCAGAACCATGGCTTTTAAATTCCAGAAAAATAAAAAATGATCAAAAATACATGAAACCTTCCTTGATGTCATGAAATGGCACCAAGATGTTGTGGTAAAGAATTGGCCATTTTGACAAAAGTTTTGGCACACACCTCTCACAAATCAGAGCATCTCACGAGAAGACACGTGGTTCCGAGAGGGAACAATGCATGTTTGATGACGAACCGGTGCTCGCTTCCTCGTATGACCCTGATTTTTTTTCTACCATTAACATGCACTAATGCAATGGTCATGTTAAATTTTTGAATTTTTTGGTGTTCGTTTGACCTTTTTAAGACATTAAGTGAGTTTCTAGCCATATAATGGCTGCAATTCAAATTTGAACTGCATGTACAATCAATAGCAAACCATCATGGGTTGGAAAATCATATTTGTGTACTTGTGTGTGAGTTAATGCCCTGTGCAGTAAATTGGAAGGAATTTTCAAACATATTGGTGTCACGGCTTGGACACAAACATTCAGAATCATGGCTTTTAAATTCCAAAAAATTCAAAAATGATCAAAAATACACGAAACCTTGCTTGATGTCATGAAATGGCACCAAGATGCTGTGGTAAAGAATTGACCATTTTGACGAAAGTTTTGGCACACACCTCTCACAAATCAGAGCATCTCACGAGAAGGCACATGGTTCCGAGAGGGAACAATGCATGTTTGATGACGAACCGGCGCTCGCTTCCTCGTATGGACCTGAATTTTTTTCTACCATTAACATGCACTAATGCAACGGTCATGTTAAAATTTTGAAACTTTCAGTGTTCATTTGACCTTTTTAAGACATTAAGTTAGTTTCTAGCCATATAATGGCCGTAATTCAAATTTGAACTACATGTACATGCAACGACAAACCATCATGGGTTGGAAAGTCATATTTGTTTCCTTGTGTGAAAGTTAATGCCATGTGCAGTAAATTGGAAGGAATTTTCATATTGGTGTCATGGCTTGGACACAAACATTAAGAACCATGGCTTTTAAAATCCAAGAAATTCTAAAATGATCAGAAATACATGAAACCTTGCTTGATGTCATGAAATGGTACCAAGATGCCGTGGTAAAAAAACTGGCTTGTTTGTCGAAAGTTTTGGCACAGACCTCTCACAAATCGGAGCATCTCACGAGAAGACTCGTGGTTCCGAGAGGGAAGAATATGAATGTTTGATGATGAACCGACAGTCGCTTCCTCTTATGGCTTGGCATTTTTTTCTACCGTTAACATGCACGAATACGACTTTCATGTTAAAATTTGGAATTTTTCAGGGGTTATTTGACATTTTTAAGACATTAAGTGAGTTTCAAACCATTTAATGGCCGTAATTCAAATTTGAACTACATGTACATGCAACATAATATCATCATGGGTTGGAAAAGTCATTTATGTAATACATTTTCCAACAATATCATGGTAACACGAAATAAGCATTCATGCAAAACATTTGGAAAGAAAATGTAAATATCTGGCAAGACAAAAGGGCCCCACATGATTGGCACTCTGTTTCGCGCCACGGGGTTTGGAAGGTGAGTGGCGCGGGTTATTAATCAGACGCGGTTCGGTCCTGGGAACCGTCAGCGATTTATTTCACACACGTATTTTGCTCCGAGAATCGTGTGTAATTCAAGCTGTAGTACTTGTAAATTTCGGCCACCGGCACTTGTACTGCTCCCGTTGATCTAGATTCTGGCCGCCAATAAATACTACCCCGCCCACGTCATCCTGCCTGCATTCTCATCTACATTCTCTCCTTGCTCGCCCCCCTCTCTCTCACAAAACTCTGCCATGGCACCACCGATCAGCCCACTCGTCAAGGAGGAGGCGCCGCCCCACGAGGACGTCCAGGCATAGAGCAGCGACGAGGAGGACCCCTATGTGCCACCAGACGAGGTTGCGCCGGAACCCCCAACTTTGGAGTGGTTTTGGGGCCAGTACAATCTTTGATTGTGGAAAGCGCTGCCGCCGGCTGAGAAAGCCAGGCAAGTGGCATTCAAGAAGGAGTTGGCAGAGGAGCGCGCCAAGTACCAGGCGGCCTGTGAAGCCCGTGAGGCCGCCTGGGAAAAGAAGATGCTGGAGCTTTGGCGGCGGGCGCGTCGACATGTGGAAGAGGTGTACGAAGATGGCAGGTACTTCGCTAGGAAGGCCAAAGGCACTAGGCGCCTCATCGCTGCATGGAGGTGGGCCGATAAGCTCCAGCGTGCTATTGACGAAGATCTCCGGTGGGCGCCCAATGAAATGGCAAGATCGTTCACGTGCGTCCGCCAGCAAGAGGCAGATCGGCAAGTCAAGCGCTACCAGGCGGAGGAAGTGGAGAACTCCCTCTGCGCTGGGAAGCCGCTGCGCACCAGGGAGCTGCTAGTGAGGGGCTGCCGGAATACTGGCCCCATAAGGAGGGATTATTAGTTTTATTATTGTTCATTTTCAATTTTATGCATTGTACTTAGTAGTTAAGTATGGGATCCATGTTAAGTATCATCACGTATTGTTCGTTTTCATACTAATTTCTATCTAGTTGTTTACCATCCACATGTACAGAATGGAAAACATACACATTGAAACAGAACAATATATAAGAACGAAAAACAGAGTACGCACATTGAAACAGAGCAATAACAGAGCAATATTATGATTGTTGGGACTACATAGCGATCAACGTCAAAACGACTCAACAAAATAAAACGCGTCCATGACCACCACCCCTACCTACGGTAGCTCTTGCCTCTGCCTGAACTCGTGCAGGCATTCGTCCAAGCGGTTGACATGTTCGCGCTACATTTGGAGCGCCATCTCGAGCTCCAAGTTGGCTATTTCATTGGAGATCACCAACTCGAGGATGCGACGGCCATGTTCCTCTACTGCGCCTATGTGGACACCTGGGCCAAGGAGGCGCTCGAGCCTATCGACCAGTGCGTTGGCATCGAGCAGGCCGCGGACAAGGCGAACTGCGCGACCCATGCAAACGGCGTGGCCGGCGTCCGGTGCAATCACGGTGCGGCCGGCCTCTGGTGCTAGTACGGCATAGACGGCCTCTACCCACTCTTGGCGAGGAATGGGGCTACTAAATGGCCGTGTACCCAGCTGCAACGCCCTGTCGACAGCAGGCAAGTACCGATAGAATCGCTCTTGCTGTGCAGCGCGCCGCGCCTCTCGCTCTGCGGCAGTCCATCGGTCTCGCTGTGCGGCGAGCCGCAGCCTATCGGCACGGATGCGCCTATCTTGCCCTGCGGCGCACCACTGATCATGTTGTGCGTCGAGCTGCAGCGTCTCGGTGCTGAGTTGCCTATCTTGATCCGTGGCCCTGAAGCGCCGTCCGCCAATGGTCTGCTCAACCCTGGCGAGGACGCGCAGCATCACATCGTCCATCGCGTTGCCGGGGACGCCCTTGGCCTCGATGGGCCGTGGCGCCTGCTCGTTTACCTCGTTGAAAGTGCAACTATTCCCCCGGTGGTTTTGGTAATCAATAACAATAAATACATCATTGATCTAATTCTTATTTCTAGTATATTTCAGAGAAGATCAATGATTGGCATGGCAAGGATTAATGGATGTGGACCCATCAAAATGCCAAGGACAAAGATTGGCAAAGCTTCAAGATTCTATTTTTGGTTAAATGATCCAAGATCACATTGAGTCGATAGGAAAAGCTAATACTATTAAATGGGGATGAGGTTTTGGTCATGACTCGGTTGCTCAAATGCTTAGTGATATTGCTCCAAAACTCCCAAATATTTCTCCACTTCCATCCTATCCAAAACCCTAAAAGTTGATCTTGGTCCCACCGAAACTTTCCTATCCGGACCCACCGAGACTGCTATACACTATGCCACATGCCAAACCCTAACTTATCGGTCTCACCGAAATGGTTCTCGGTCTCACCGAGAAGGAATTTCCAAGATGAAATTTTCGGTCTCACCGAGACCTGGTCTTGCCCTAGTCATTGCACTTCAGTCTCACCAAGAAGGTTATATCGGTCCCACCGAAAAGCCTAACGTTCATGTCTTTTGCACAGGTCGGTCTCACCAAGAATTTCATGTTGGTGTCACCGAGTTGGGTCAAAGACTTGTAACGGTTGGATTTTAGGTGAAGGCTATATATACCCCTCCACCACCCTCTTACCAAGTAAGAGAGCCATTAGAACATGCCTACATTTCCACCATACATTTTCTGAGAGAGAACCACCTACTCATGTGTTGAGATCAAGATATTCCAATCCTACCATTTGAACCTTGATTTCTAGCCTTCCCCAAGTTGCTTTCCACTCAAATCTTTCTTCCACCATAGACAAATCTGTGAGAGAGTGTTTGAGTGTTGGGGAGACTATCACTTGAAGCACAAGAGCAAGGAGTTCATCATGAACACACCATCTATTAACTTTTGGAGAGTGGTGTCTCCTAGATTGGTTAGGTGTCACTTGGGAGCCTCCAAGATCATGTGGAGTTGAACCAAGGAGTTTGTAAGAGCAAGGAGATCGCCTACTTCGTGAAGATCTACCCCGAGTGAGGCTAGTCCTTCGTGGACGGAAGCCATGGTGGAATAGGCAAGGTTGCTTCTTCGTGGACCCTTTGTGGGTGGAGCCCTCCGTGGACTCGCGCAACCGTTACCCTCCGTGGGTTGAAGCCTCCATCAACGTGGACGTACGATAGCACCACCTATCGGAACCATGCCAAAAATCATCGTGTCTTCATTGCATTTGAAATCTCCAATCCCCTCCTTTACTTACATGTGCAATGTTTTACTTTCTGCTACTACACCCTTAGAATTGCATGTGTAGAGTGTTACTTGACTTGGTATACTTGCTAAAATCTGCCCACAACTAAAATTGAGAAAATGATAGATTTTTATTTGGTCAAGTAGTCTAATCATCCCCCCTCTAGACATACTTTCGATCCTACAAGTGGTATCAGAGCTTTGGTCTCCATTGCATTGGTTTCACAACCTAGGAGAGTATGGCGTCTAGTGAGGGTAATTATCACCGTATAGGTCCATATTTTGATGGTACAAACTTTGCTAGTTGGAAGCATAAGATGAAAATGCATATTCTTGGTCATAACCCCACCATTTGGGCTGTTGTTTGTGTTGGCTTGCAAGGTAAATTCTTTGAGGATGGTAAGGAACCGGATCATGAAGCAACCGTGGAAGAATTGAAGATGTTGCAGTACAATGCTCAAGCTTGTGACATTCTCTTCAACGGTTTGTGCCCCGAGGAGTTCAACAAGATCAGCCGCCTCGAGAATGCAAAGGAAATTTGGGATACTTTGGTTGATATGCACGAGGGTACCGAGTCCATCAAGGAATCCAAGTTGGATGTGCTTCAAAGTCAACTTGACAAGCTCAAGATGAAGGATGGTGAAGGAGTCGCTGAAATGTACTCTAGGCTTGCTCTCATCACAAATGAGATTGCCGGCTTAGGAAGTGAAGAGATGACCGACAAATTCATCATCAAGAAGATCCTTAGAGCTTTGGATGGAAAATACAATACCGTGTGCACATTGATCCAAATGATGCCAAATTACAAAGATCTCAAGCCTACGAAAGTCATTGGAAGGATTGTTGCTCATGAGATGTCACTCAAGGACAAAGAGGAGCTACACAACAAATCAAGTGGTGCTTACAAAGCCTCAACCGATGCTCCCACAACTTCAAGCGACAAGCTAGTATCCAATGAAGAGATAAGCCTAATGGTGAAAAGGTTCAACAAGTTTTACAAGAACAAAGGAAAATAAAGAAGCTCAAGCTCAAGACACTATGAGAAAAGATCATCAAGTCGTGACCAAAATTGCTATAATTGTGGAAGACCCGGACACTATTCCAATGAGTGTACGGCACCTCACAAGAAAAGAGACGAATCACTAAGAGGAAGACATAGAAGAGATGAATCACCTCACAAGGAGAGAAGGAGTAGAGATGATCGTTATGAACGAAGATCTTCTCGAAGAAGCAAGGATTCGGAAAGGAAGGACAAGTCATACAAGAGCTACACTAGAAGAGGACATCAAGCTAATGTTGGTGAATGGATTTCCGGCTCCGACTCCGACAACCACTCCGAGAGAAGTTATCACTCCAACTCCGACTATAGTCAAGATGAAGGTGTTGCCGGACTTGCTCTTGTATCATCCAACTCCCATGATCTATTTGACTCACCAAATGAAGGAATTGGAAGATGCTTCATGGAAAATGGCCCAAAGATATCACACCCCGAACACTTTGACTTCAATAGTGATGATGATGATTTGCTTGGTGGTGATGATTTACTTGTTGATAAGACTAGTGATGTGAGCTACAATGAAAATGCTAGTAATCATAGTCAAGAGGAAACGAATGACAATGCTATGAAGGAGATTGAGCATCTAACTAAAGAATTAAATGCTCTTAAGTTAGCTCATGAAACAACTCAAGAGGATCATAGAGAGCTTTTAAGATCTCATGAGAAGTTACGCTTCGAGAAGCTAAATTTAGAGCAAGAGCATGAGTTTCTTAAAGCTATCA
Source organism: Elymus sibiricus (assembly GCA_039707655.1). Taxonomy (NCBI): domain Eukaryota; kingdom Viridiplantae; phylum Streptophyta; class Magnoliopsida; order Poales; family Poaceae; genus Elymus; species Elymus sibiricus. Next base: position 114,599,237 of record CM077670.1, read on the forward strand.
ATGTTGATCTTCGAAAGAAGAGTTCTTCATATCTTGTCAAACGTTTACTCTTGTCTACCTTCATGCCCCAAGTTAAATCTAAGCAAACTAGTAACAAGGGTAAAAAGGGTTCTACCTCTAGTAGTAACAATAACAATGGTAAATCCAATATTGTTACTTCTAGTAGTTCTATTGATTCCACTAATGATTCTCTTAGCCAAGTTACACTTGAGCAAGAAAACAATTTATTGAAAGGAATTATAGAAAAGGGTGTCTACAAGAGCCTTGTCGGGAGTAAGCAATTTGAGGAAATTGTGCGCAAGCAAGGAAAGCACCGGAAGAACCAAGGTATTGGTTTTGAACAAAAGTTCAATGCCAATGGAGTTGAGTGGGAAGAAGATCAATACCCCAAGACGAAGTTTGTTCCTCAACAAGAGAAGTATGATCCTACTTCTTTCAAGGGGACACAATCTCAAGATGATCTTCCACCACAAGACCTCAAGCTAAAAGGCAAGGACAAGCTTCAAGAGGAGATTGACTCATTTGAAGAAGCACCTCAAGCCTTCGTCAAGTGGGTTCCCAAGACTTCATTAAGTTCTACTTCATCAAGTGCTACCACAACTCCAAGGATTCCCATCAAGTTGATGTGGGTCCCAAAGAAGAAGAACTATAAAGTTCTTGAGGGTGACTCCGCCAACAAACTTCACTCGTGATACGTCTCCAACGTATCTATAATTTTTGATTGTTCCATGCTATTATAGTATCAATCTTGGATGTTTTATATGCCATTATATATCATTTTTTGGGACTAACCTATTAACCCAGTGCCCAGTGCCAGTTGCTATTTTTTGCTTGTTTTTGCCTTTTCATAAAATCATTACCAAAAAGTGTCCAAACGAGAAAAAAACTTTGGATTAATTTTTTCTGGACCAGAAGAGACCCAGGAAGCTTCGGGAGAAAACCAGAACAGCCACGAGGAGACGGCAAGCTTGGAGGGCGTGCCCCAGGGGGGTGGCCGCGCCCCAGGCTTGTGGGCCCCTCGTGGCACATCTTGACCTAATTCCTTCGCTATAAATTAACAAATATTCCCAAACCAACAGAGAGACAGAAGAGAAAACCTTTCCACCGCCGCAAGCCTCTGTTCTTCCGCGATCCCATCTGGAGGCCTTTTTCGGTACTCTGCCGGAGGGGGAATCGATCACGGAGGGCTTCTACATCAACCTTGCTGCCCTTCCGATGATGTGTGAGTAGTTTACCACAGACCTACGGGTCCATAGCTAGTAGCTAGATGGCTTCTTCTCTCTCTTTGATCTTCAATACCATGTTCTCCTCGATGTTCTTGGAGTTCTATCTGATGTAATCTTCTTTTGCGGTGTGTTTGTTGGGATCCAATGAATTGCGAGTTTATGATCAGATTATTCATGAGAAATATTTGAGTCTTCTCTGAACTCTTTTATGCATGATTGTTATAGCTTTGTATTTCTCTCTGATCTATCGATTTGGTTTGGCCTACTAGATTGATTTATCTTGCAATGGGAGAGGTGCTTTGTGATGGGTTCAATCTTGCGGTGCTCAATCCCAGTGAAAGAAGGGGACATGACACGTATTTGTATTGTTGCCATTAAGGATAAAAAGATGGGGTTTAAAAATATTAATTGAGTTTACTTTGTCTACATCAGGTCATCTTGCTTAAGGCGTTACTTTGTTTCATACTTAACACCCTAGATGCATGCTGGATAGCGGTCGATGGGTGGAGTAATAGTAGTAGATGCAGGCAGGAGTCGGTCTACTTGTCTCGGACGTGATGCCTATATACATGATCATTGCCATGAATCCGTCATAATTATTTGCTTTTCTATCTATTGCCCAACAGTAATTTGTTTACCACCGTATGCTATGTGTTCGAGAGAGAAGCCTCTAGTGAAAACTATGGCCCCCGGTCTACTTTATCATATATTTAAAACCCAAAAATACCTTGCTGCAATTTATTTACTTTTATTTTTATTAGTATTTTAGTTTATCTATTTTACTCAATAAGATTTAATCCTTGCAAATAACCGCTAAAAGGATTGACAACCCTCTTATTTGCGTTGGGTGCAAGTGTTTGCTCTTGTGTGTGCAGGTGCGCTTAACGGAATTTGGCTTGGTTCTCCTACTGGATTGATAACCTTGGTTCTTAACTGAGGGAAATACTTTTATCTACTGTACTGCATCATCCTCTCCTCTTCGGGAAAATACCAATGCAGACTGCAAGTAGTAGGAAGAATTTATGGCGCCGTTGCCGGGGAGACATCATTAAAATTACCAAGTACCTTCACACAAACTATCATCCACTTGCATTTACTTTATTTGCCTTTTATTTGCATTTGCCTCTCGTTTTCATCTCCCCCACTTCTAATTTTTTTTACAAAAACACAAAAATATTTTTATTTGCTTGTTCGCTAGTTCTGTCACTATGTCGCTAGAGGAATTTCGCGATAGTTTCTATACCAGAAGATTGTCTGAAATTGAAAATGTTACTAAGAGTTTTATGACTTCGCAATTTGAGCAAAATAAATTCTTTTCCGAAGAGCTTAAGGAACATTCTAGCTTGTTGGATGCCATTAATAAACAACTTGAAGATGTTAATCTAGAAGTATCCAACCTTCAGGCTCAACTTGCTAGTACTGAAAATTTACTAGGAAAAATTTCGGATAAACAAACAACTCTAGTGAATAGGATGGCTGCCAAACCAGAGTCACTATCTAGTAATGATGAAGATATTAAAATGGTTGGTGTCATTCCTATCAAATCATTATTTAGTAACATAAAACTTGATGAAAAAGGGACTGGAGAAGAGTCAACTTTAGATAGAAGGAGTCCCACTTGCTTGGAGGGTGATAATCTTGATCATAAAAATAAAAAAAAGTGGGTTTGGAGAGGTCAAAACTTTAAATAGTAATGCACCCACTACATTGGATTACCAGGACTTTAATTATGATATTTGTTCTTTGATTGAGTGTATTTCCTTGTTGCAATCCATGACTAATTCACCAAATGCATATGAACAAAATAAGCTTTCACTAAACATATCGTAGAAGCCATGATGAAAGCACATGAAGAAAAGCTTGAGTTAGAAGTATCAATTCCTAGAAAATTACAAGATGAATGGGAACCTACTATTAAAGTCAAAATTAAAGATTATGAATGTAATGCCCTTTGTGATCTTGGTGCTAGCGTTTCCACTATACCAAAGTCTTTGTGTGATGTGCTAGGTCTCACCGACATGGATCCTTGTTCCCTTAATTTGCATCTTGCGGATTCCACTATTAAAAAGCCATTGGGTAGAATAAATGATGTGCTTATTCTTGCAAATACAAATTATGTGCCCGTGGACTTTATTGTTCTTGATATTGAATGCAATCCTTCTTGCCCCATAATACTTGGTAGGCCTTTTTTACGTACAATTGGTGTTATTATTGATATGAAAGAAGGTAATATAAGATTTCAATTTCCATTAAATAAAGGGATGGAACAACTCCCTAGGAAGAGAATTAAATCACATTCTGAATCTATTATGAGGGCCACCTATGGAATTAACTTGAAGGATGACAACACTTGAAACTATGCATTATGCCTAGCTAGGGGCATAAAACAATAGCGCTTGTTGGGAGGCAACCCAATGAATAAAATAATTTTTTGCTTTTACCTTCTGTTTTTTAGTGTTTGCACAATTATAGCTTCTATTATGATTGTATTTTTATGTTTTAATTAGTGTTTGTACCAAGTAATGCCTTTGGGATGATTTGGAAGATAGTATAATAGATGCTGTTGGAAAACAAAAACTTTTGCATCCAGTGCTGGAATTTTGTTTTTTCGTTGGTGTGTCAGAACCTTCAGAATGTTTTACACAGTATTTATATGTGAATTTCCCACGTTGTCCTATTGTTTCAGAATTTTTGGAGTTACATAAGTATGACGATAATTCAGATCTTTACCGACTGTTCTGTTTTAGACAGATTCTATTTTTGTTGCATAGTTCGCTAATTTTGATGAATCTATGGATCGTATCGGGGGGTATGAGTCATGGAGAAGTTGGAGTACAGTAGCATTATTCAAATATTAAATATGAATCAATTTACTACAGTACCTAAAGTTTAAGATTTGTTTGTTATACTAACGGATCTCACGAGGTTTTTGTTGAGTTTTGTGTGCTGAAGTTTTCAAGTTTTGGGTGAGACTACGATGGATAAAGGAATAAGGAGAAGCAAGAGCCTAAGCTTGTAATATTCAAGGAAGACTCAAGCGTCTAAGCTTGGAATGCCCCGGAAGGCATCCCCTCTTTCGTCTACAATCTATCGGTAACTCACTTGGAGCTACATTTTTATTCATCACATGATATGTGTTTTACTTGGAGTGTCTTGTGATATAGTTTGTTTGCTTTTATTTGCTTTTTAGTTTGTCACAATCATCTTTGCTGAACACACCTTTTTGAGAGGGACACACATTATGCGTGATTTGTTAGAATACTCTATGTGCTTCACTTATATCTTTTGAGCTAGGCAGTTGCTCTAGTGCTTCACTTATATCTTTTAGAGCATGGCGGTGGTTTTATTTTAAAGAAATAGTTGCACTCTCATGCTTAACTTATATCTTTTTGAGATTCTAATGAATAGCAATGGTAATATGCACGGGTTATGAATTTGGTCCTGATATGATAGGTATTCAAGAGGGATATAATAAAAACTTTCATGTAGATCACTGAATATGATAAGTTTGATTCCTTGCAATAGTTTTGCGATATTAAGATGGTAATATGTGGGAGGTATTAGTAGATAATTGTGGTTTAGTAAGAATATTGGTGTTAAGGTTTGTGATTCCCGAAGCATGCACGTATGATCTGTCGTTATGCTAAGAAGTTGGAGCATGATTTATTGTTGATTGTCTACCTTATGAGTGGCGGTCGGGGACGAGCGATGGACCTTGTCCTACCAATCTATCCCTCTAGGGGCATGCGTAGTAGTACTTTGCTTCGAGGGCTAATAAACTTTCGCAATAAGTATGTGAGTTCTTTATGACTAATGTGAGTCCATGGATTATACGCACTCTCACCCTTCCGCAATTTGCTAGCCTCTTCGGTACCGTGCATTGCCCTTTCTCACATCGAGAGTTGGTGCAAACTTCGCCGGTGCATCCAAACCCCGTGATATGATACGCTCTATCACACATAAGCCTCTTTATATCTTCCTCAAAACAGCCACCATACCTACCAATCATGGCATTTCCATAGCCATTCTGAGATATATTGCCATGCAACTTCCACCGTTCCGTTTTTATGACACACATCATCATTGTCATGTTGCTTTGCATGATCATATAGCTGACATAGTATTTGTGGATCAGCCACCGTTCATCATTTTTATACATGCTACGCTTGCATCATTGCACATCCTGGTACACTGCCAGAGGCATTCATATAGAGTCATAGTTTTGTTCTAGTATCGAGTTGTAATATTGAGTTGTAAGTAAATAGAAGTGTGATGATCATCATTATTAGAGCATTGTCCCAGTGAGGAAAGGATGATGGAGACCATGATTCCCCCACAAGTCGGGATGAGACTCTGGACGAAAAAAAAGAGGCGAAAAAGAGCCATGAAAAAAAAGAGAAAAAGAGAGAAGGGGCAATATTACTATCCTTTTTCCACACTTGTGCTTCAGAGTAGCACCATGTTTTTCATATAGAGAGTCTCCTATTTTGTCACTTTTATATACTAGTGGGAATTTTTCATTATAGAACTTGGCTTGTATATTCCGATGACGGGCTTCCTCAAATGCCCGAGGTCTTCATGAGAAAGCAAGTTGGATGCACACCAACTTAGTTTTCATGTTGAGCTTTCTTTTGTTTCTTTTTTTTCATGTTGAGCTTTCATACACTTATAGCTCTTAGTGCATCCGTTGCATGGCAATCCCTACTCCTTGCATTGACATCAATTGATGGGCATCTCAATAGCCCGTTGATTAGCCTCGTCGATGTGAGACTATCTTCTTATTTTTTTACTTCTCCTATTTATCTCTACCACCACACTCTATTCCATCCATAGTGCTATATCCATGGCTTGCGCTCATGTATTGAGAGGGAGTTGAAAAAGCTGAAGTGCGTTAAAAAGTATAAACCAATTGCTCAGCTTTTCATCGGGGTAGTGCATGATAAATATTTTGTGTTAAGAAGATGGAGCATGACAGGATTGTATGATTTTGTAGGGATAACGTTCTTTAACATTTTTATTTTGAAAGACATGATTGTTTATTATTATGCCTGAGTATTGATGTCTTTATATCAAATTATAGACTATTTCTTTGAATCATTTGGATCTTATTATTCATACCGTAAGAGAAAGATTACATGATGAAACATGATAGGTAGCATTACACATAAAAAATTCTGTTTTTATCATTTACCTACTTGAGGACGAGCTGGAATTAAGCTTGGGGATGCTTGATACGTCTCCAACGTATCTATAATTTTTTGATTGTTCCATGCTATTATAGTATCAATCTTGGATGTTTTATATGCAATTATATGCCATTATATATCATTTTTTGGGACTAACCTATTAACCCAGTGCCCAGTGCGAGTTGCTGTTTTTTGCTTGTTTTTGCCTTTTTAGAAAATCATTATCAAAAAGTGTCCAAACGAGAAAAAAACTTTGGATTAATTTTTTCTGGACCATAAGAGACCAGGAAGCTTCGGGAGAAGACCAGAAGAGCTACGAGGAGGTGGCAAGCCTGGAGGGCGCGCCCCAGGGGGGTGGCCGCGCCCCCCCCAGGCTTGTGGGCCCCTCGTGGCACATCTTGACCTAATTCCTTTGCTATAAATTCACAAATATTCCCAAACCAACAGAGAGACAGAAGAGAAAACCTTTCCACCTCCGCAAGCCTCTATTCTTCCGCGATCCCATCTGGAGGCCTTTTCCGGTACTCTGCCAGAGGGGGAATCGATCACGGAGGGCTTCTACATCAACCTTGCCGCCCTTCCGATGATGTGTGAGTAGTTTACCATAGACCTACGGGTCCATAGCTAGTAGCTAGATGGCTTCTTCTCTCTCTTCGATCTTCAATACCATGTTCTCCTCGATGTTCTTGGAGTTCTATCCGATGTAATCTTCTTTTGCGGTGTGTTTGTTGGGATCCGATGAATTGTGAGTTTATGATCAGATTATTCATGAGAAATATTTGAGTCTTCTCTGAACTCTTTTATGCATGATTGTTATAGCTTTGTATTTCTCTCCGATCTATCGATTTGGTTTGGCCTATTAGATTGATTTATCTTGCAATGGGAGAGGTGCTTTGTGATGAGTTCAATCTTGCGGTGCTCAATCCCAGTGATAGAAGGGGACATGACACGTATTTGTATTGTTGCCATTAAGGATAAAAAGATGGGGTTAAATCATATTGCTTGAGTTTTCTTTGTCTACATCATGCCATCTTGCTTAAGGCGTTACTCTGTTTCGTACTTAATACCCTAGATGCATGCTGGATAGCGGTCGATGGGTGGAGTAATAGTAGTAGATGCAGGCAGGAGTCGGTCTACTTGTCGCGGACATGATGCCAATCTACATGATCATTGCCATGAATCCGTCATAATTATTTGCTTTTCTATCAATTGCCCAACAGTAATTTGTTTACCCACCGTATGCTATGTGTTCGAGAGAGAAGCCTCTAGTGAAAACTATGGCCCCTGGTCTACTTTATCATATATTAAAAACCCAAAAATACCTTGCTGCAATTTATTTAATTTTATTTTTATTAGTATTTTAGTTTATCTATTTTACTCGATAAGATTTAATCCTTGCAAATAACCGCTAAGAGGATTGACAACCCTCTTATTTGCGTTGGGTGCAAGTGTTTGCACTTGCTTAACGGAATTTTGCTTGGTTCTCCTACTGGATTGTTAACCTTGGTTCTTAACTGAGGGAAATACTTATCTTTACTGTACTGCATCATCCTCTCCTCTTCGGGGAAATATCAACGCAGACTACAAGTAGCAGCTCACATTCATTTATGGCAAGAACTTGTGCAACCAACTTCAACATCTTGCACTAGTTCATGGACTCACAAACCCTCTTGTTGGTAAGGCAAGGGACAAGGTATTCAATGCATTAATGGACATCATCATACGTGCATTTCACTCTATGTCTATGGATATCTTTATATGTTCCTTGTGTGGGTCTAACCCATGTAGGTATTGAAAGTGCAAAACTCCAAGGATTGCTCCCAACTCTTGATGGTCTACATCAACATTGAGCATCCACATCTTCAACATCTACATGAAGTCATCATCGACAAAACCCAAGGTTAGTTCATCCCTCCTTGGGGGGATATCACATCTAGGGGGAGCTTTTCTCTAAGACTTGAGCTAAAGCAACTCTAATGGTGTGAACACATTAATGCATTATGTAAAAGTGGTAACACCACTGATGCTTAAACGATGAGTATAACCTATGATCAAATGTTCTGATTTGGCTCCTAAGTCAATATACGCATATATAGATGACTATGTCATCGCCCATTGCTTGATAGATACTAGAATTGGTTGTGCATGTTTGACACATATTTCAATTGCTATCTTATTGTGTGAGCATGTTGCAATGCATTTTTTTTTATTCGAGGACATCCATTTGTTGTTTTGATTGTCTTGGTTTTTCTGGCCAAGTGGATGTACAAGAATGCCTAAGCACCTTCTCTAGCTATCTATTCTTTCTTGTCTCAAATTCTATTCTTGCTATATTACAAAAACTTGAACAAGTCTCTATCGGACTCTCCGGGTGAGGAGCACTGGGAGCCACCGATCCACTTAGGCTGAACTCCAAAACCTTCTAGATGTCTTTCGGTTAGACCAACACATTCTCATTCGGTCTCACCGAAACCATTTAGACTGATCAGATTTCTAATCTCGGTGCAACCGACATGAATCATCTCGGAGCCACCGATACGCCAAACTGCAAGCAGTTGCACGTCTCGGTGCCACCGATTCGCTTCAATCGGAGCCACCGACAGCCAGTGGGTATATATATCCAGCGGGTTCATTCGATTGAAATTTCTCAAAACCCTTCGAAATCGCGCCCCACTGCTGCCGTCATCCTGGTCCATGGATCGTCGCCTTTGTCTCTAGCGTGCCCTCGCCGTCAACAGCATTCGTCACCGCTGTTGCCGCCGTAGAGGATCTCCACCAAGTTAGGGTGAGATTCAGTCCTCTAGTGCTTCAAATTTCCGATTCTATGCACTAGAGCTATTGCGCCCGCAATCATCACAAGGATTGAAATTTCTATTCTAGCAAACTCCGTAGAGATTGATTTTGAACTATAGGGTTAGGGTTGCTCAGATTTTACCTCGGACTGACCGAATTGAAAGACTCGGGCTCACCGATTTGGCCTCTGGCCATTGCACTCAGTACACATCGGTGCCGCCGAGTTGTACTAGCCGGTGAAACCGAATCTATAGTTTCAGTAGAACCCTAGCGCTTCGGAGAGACCGGGACACACATCGGTCTGACCGAAACAGTGTGGCCAAGTCTCTGTTGCTGCTTTCCGTGCTAGCATGACTATCAAATCGGTGACTCCGAAATACTCTCTGTGAAAACCTAAAACTGAAGTTTGGATTCAAATTGTTTTCAAAATGCTGTGTTTTTGTGATGCTCATCTACTCCACTCTGCCCCATCTACTTCACAGCTGCAGGTGTCAAGATGTCAGATGCTAGTGACAGCCAGAACATGTCAGAACAAGAGGCAGAGCTGAATGCAGGTTCAAGCCCTGAGGGAAGTTACTATGAGGGAGAAAGGAGCTCTCCAGAATTGCCTAAGGCAGCTACCAGAACAAGGAATAAGAGAAATTCTGATGATGATGATGATGAGGATTTTGCTGCTGAGGAAGCTACCTCAAAGAAGAAGAAACCATCTGTTGTAGCCAAGGAATATGGCACAAGGAAAGAGAGAGGAGTCACAAGGAAGGTTTCTGCATCCATAGCTGCCAAGAGGAACATCTTGCCAGAGAATCCAGAAGGATCAAAACAGGCTCCTACTCAGTCAAAGCCAAAGACAGCAGGCAAAAAGAGAGAGAGAAAGCAGACTGCTCATGTGATCTTCAGACCTACATCCATGAGAAGGGATGATGCTACAGATGAGGAAGAGGAAGCTGCAAATCCACCTCCTCCCAAGCAGCAGAAGCTCATGGGAGATGCCATCAAGACAACAGCTCCTTCCAAGGCCAAGCCTGCAGCAGCAAAGCCAAAGAGGACTACCAGAGATGTCCCAGCCAGTGAGAAGAACAAGGCCCCAGTGCCTGAGAGAGAAGAAGAGGAAGAGGAAGAAGCCCAAGTGCTTATGAAGTTAAGGCCCAAGTTGCCAGAACACAATGATGATCACCCAGTAGCTGAGAATATGAAGAAGAGAAAAGATGCTGGTCTCAGGAAATGGAGGGAATTAGACCCCTATTCAGTCAGGAGGAGAACTGCAGTTGACTACAGATTCCACACCAAGGAGCAACAAGATTTCTATGAAACAATGTTGCTTGAAAAGAAGCCAATTGTTAGTGATATGAAGTGGGCGGACTGGAAGTATATTGATGCAAATGAAGATCACTTCCCCCATGTTCATGAGGACTTCAGATCTATTGATCTTGATGAGTTCATTGGAAAGAAGTTGACCAACTGGAATGATGAGATGATCATGAAGTTTTACTCTACAGCTCATTTCTATCCCAATGGGAGGATTGTGAGGGTGTCAGATATCAGTCCAGTGTACAAGAGTGGGCCACATTGCTTGGTGTGCCAGAAGCTGAAGAAAATGACATTGATGTGTATGCTAAGTCCAAGATGGGACATAATTCTATGGCAAACCTGTACACAGAGATTCCAGAGAAGGATAAGGATAACCACAAGCTTGGTTCAGTATACTATCTACTTGCAGGGCTTGCTACATCCAACACAATCATGAGGCATACCTTGATGCCCAAATCAGGAGATGATAGGATGATCAGAGGACACTCCATCAACATGCTGCATCACATAGACCAACATGAGAGGATTAAAGTGATGGATCTCATAGTTGAAACTATCAAGAGGACAACTGCTGATCAGAAAAGGTCTTGTGGATTTGCCCCACATATCCAGATGCTCATCAACTCCAAGGGTGCAAACAAGTATTTTCAGCTGGATCGTGAACATTTGCCACTTCGCCCAGAATTTGAGGACAACACAGTCACTATGGATGCATCACATCCTACCTCAGCTGAAGCACAGGCTAGTGCAGAAGCTACAAGATCTTCTAGGACAAGTATTCCTCCTGCTCCAGTGCTGAAAACCAAGGATCAGATGCAACATCTTCTACAAGCCACTCTGAGAATTGAGAAGAGTTTGGCTGACATGGCTGCAAATCAGAAAAGCCTTGAGAGGATTGTTGAAACAAAGTTTCATGACCTAGATGTTAAGGTCACAGAGATCCAAACAGTGGTTGAGACACTGAAATCTCAAGTAGATGAAGTTAGGAAGGGCACCAGCAGTGATGATGAAGAGCATCAGGGCAGATGTCTTCCTACGACAGCTCAGTTCCAAAGGATGCCTAGATCTGCTACTCTGCTGGTCACTTCCAGAGCCACAGTCTCTGCCCCTGCTGCTACTACCACAATTCCACCTTCAGCACCTCCAGTATCAACACCTCCAGCTCCTCAGACATCCGCAGAGATCTTCGTAGATGCACTTATCTCCACTCCAACAACGTCTACGCACACTAGCGCTGCAAGTCAGAAGACTTCATCACCAGGAGCTACCGGAGATCAAACCTAGAGCGACGATTAGCTCTATACATATTTGAATTTTTTGGTACTTGTTGCCAAAGGGGGAGAATTTGTATAGATCATTAAGCTTCGAGAGAGAGAGAGTGCTTTGCTTTTGTTCGTTTGTCTTTTTGAGATTTTTTGCTACTTGGTTTACTGCTTTGTTTGATGCTTGTATGAGATACTACTTTATTGTGTGCTTGATCATACCATACATTATTGCTATGCTTGCTTGAATATCCATTTGCATGCTCTTGTATGATCATTCACTTGTTTGGTTGGTGATGAGTGCTAATTGTTATGCAATCTTATCATTTTGAGCGCTCCACCAAGATGTATGTGACATGGAAGAGTGACCCACTATCCTAACCGATTATGCATTTGCATTCAAACGCAAATTTTAAATAATGCACAAATTTAGGGGGAGCTCTTACTTATCACATACTTCTCAAAGCAACGATATATTTCATTGATTATATTATTTGTCGAAGCTTTGATCTATATGTTGTCATCAATTACCAAAAAGGGGGATATTGAAAGTGCAACTATTCCCCGGGTGGTTTTGGTAATCTATAACAACATATACATCATTGATCTAATTCTTATTGCTAGTATATTTCAGAGAAGATCAATGATTGGCATGGCAAGGATTAATGGATGTGGACCCTTCAAAATGCTAAGGACAAAGATTGGCAAAGTTTCAAGATTCTATTTTTGGTTAAGTGATCCAAGATCACATTGAGTCCATAGGAAAAGCCAATACTATTAAAAGGGGATGTGGTTTTGGTCATGACTCAGTTGCTCAAATGCTTAGTGATATTGCTCCAAAACTCTCAAATATTTCTCCACTTCCATCCTATCCAAAACCCTAAAAGTTGATCTCGGTCCCACCGAAACTTTCCTATTCGGACCCACCGAGACTGCTATACACTATGCCACATGCCAAACCCTAACTTATCGGTCTCATCGAGAAGGCTTAACCAACTTGCTGTAATGTTGTTACTTCACTTTGGAATTTCCGAGGTGAAATTTTCGGTCTCACCGAGACCTCGTCTTGCCCTAGCCATTGCACTTCAGTCTCACCGAGAAGGTTATATCGGTCCCACCGAAAAGCCTAATGTTCATGTCTTTTGCACAGGTCGGTCGCACCGAGAATTTCATGTCAGTGTCACCGAGTTAGGTCAAAGACTTGTAACGGTTGGATTTTAGGTGAAGGCTATATATACCCCTCCACCACCCTCTTACCAAGTAAGAGAGCCATTAGAACGTGCCTACATTTCCACCATACATTTTCTGAGAGAGAACCACCTACTCATGTGTTGAGATCAAGATATTCCAATACTACCATTTGAACCTTGATTTCTAGCCTTCCCCAAGTTGCTTTCCACTCAAATCTTTCTTCCACCATAGCCAAATCTGTGAGAGAGTGTTTGAGTGTTGGGGAGACTATCACTTGAAGCACAAGAGCAAGGAGTTCATCATCAACACACCATCTATTACCTTTTGGAGAGTGGTGTCTCCTAGATTGGTTAGGTGTCACTTGGGAGCCTCCAAGATCATGTGGAGTTGAACCAAGGAGTTTGTAAGGGCAAGGAGATCACCTACTTTGTGAAGATCTACCCCGAGTGAGGCTAGTCCTTCGTGGACGGAAGCCATGGTGGAATAGGCAAGGTTGCTTCTTCGTGGACCCTTTGTGAGTGGAGCCCTCCGTGGACTCACGCAACCGTTACCCTCCGTGGGTTGAAGCCTCCATCAACGTGGACGTACGATAGCACCACCTATCAGAACCACGCCAAAAATCATCGTGTCTTCATTGCGTTTGAAATATCCAATCCCCTCCTTTACTTACATGTGCAATGTTTTACTTTCTGCTGCTACACTCTTAGAATTGCATGTGTAGGGTGTTACTTGACTTGGTATACTTGCTAAAATCTGCCTACAACTAAAATTGGGAAAAGGATAGATTTTTATTTCGTCAAGTAGTCTAATCACCCCCCCCCTCTAGACATACTTTCGATCCTACACTCATCGAGGAGGTTGATGGCAGAGGCGGCGCTTCGGTGGATTGGCATGCTTGGAAAAGGTAGTTAGAGGGGCTATAGGCTGCACTTGTGCCTCGGTGTGTCGTTCGCCGCCTAGGCTTATGCGCAATCGCTGGGTGGCGGCGGGAAACCGATGGGGAAATGGTGGGAAACGGTGGCGAGTTCATAAAATGCCATCAATTAATGGAAACTTAGCATAGAAGGAAGCGCGAGCTAGCACGACGCATGCGCGCACATTGCTTGCCCACGGGTGTGATCCATATATCTCGTGTGTCCAACAGAGCACACTATTCACACAACATAATATTGTTCTGTACACAGAGAGCGTAGATGTTGTGCAGACTGAGCAAATCACATCTCACACGGATTAAACTACGGAACCCGTCGATGATGATTTCATCAATCGCTGACAATTGTTTACCAACAAGCGTTTGCCCACAACACACACGACTTATTTGGAGCAATCGTCTGTGTTATTATCGGTCTTCGCACACATTTCTGATTACTCACCTGTTTGCCACATATCACACACATCTTGTTAAGTTAAACCGTGTCTGTTGTTTTGGCTCATCGCAAACAGTTCATCCGAGTGAACCGCATGCCGTATATCGCACACACCTTGATCTGACTGACCGTTTCTGTTGTGTTGGCTAATCGCAAACAGTTCATCCGAGTGAACTGTATGCCATATATCGCACACACCTCAAATTGGCTGCCCGTTTCTGTTGTTCTGGCTCATCGCAAACAGTTCATATGGATGAACTGTATGCCATGTATCGCACACGCGTCTCTATTCTGAATCGTGCTTGATGTCTCCAGCATCGCACACAGTTCATCTTATTGGTGATGGTTTTATTACGACACCGTTTGCTATTCATGCATCGCACACAGTTTGGTCGGGGGGTCTCTGATTCATGTGTCGCGTTAGCAGTCGCCTGTAGTAGTGTTGAGAGCCTTGAGGGTGAGACATTCGTGGGTATGTTAATGAGTACTCTAGCATCATGTTTGTCTTTACATACCTTTCACTCCCTAATTTATGTTTTCATGGCTCCATCAAAGAAAAACTCTTCCATGCATTCCAAGCAAGCAAGTGTTAACTAGGGGAAATAGAATTAAGTGTTGCAAAGTTGTTTTATCTAGTAGAGCAAAAAACTTTGAGTTGATTATCTTTGCTCACTAACACTTGCATAATAACCATGCCACCGCTACAGCTATGCTAAGTTTTTAGGTCAAGAAGCGGAGGGCTATCTAGGCATACCGATCGTAAGTGAACCAAAACCTTCTCGTTATTTTGGTTTAAACAACTGAGTTCCTTATGATTCGGATTTCTCTTTATGATTGCTCGAGGACGATCAAGTTTAAGCTTGGGGGAGTTGATGAGTGTTATTTTTACACTCCTCTAAACTAAGTTTAAACCAATGTATTTCATTAAAACTGAGATATTCGCTTCGATATTGCCACTAATGACTAATGAATGTATAGGATTCCAAAAATCCTTTATTTATTTTCTTTATACAGGAAATGGGCTATTTATGGACAAAATCAAGTCAGAACAAGGAAGGGAGTTAGGAGGAGATAGAAGAAATCAAGTGGAGGTGCACCAGAAGAAACAGAGTAAACGACAACGTTCCATGCGACTGCGCCCGCTCGCATGAGCGGTCGTATGGCATGGAAATCGATGCTTCTCGTCCACCTGAACAAACTTTATAAAGGGTTCGAGGCCAAGATGTTAACATGTAGGATCACAAGTACGTCTAGAGGAGGGGTGATTAGACTACTTGACCAAATAAAGACCAAGACTTTTCCCAATTTTAGTTCTTGGCAAGTTTTAGCAATTCTCACAAGTCAAGCAACACCTTACACATGCAAGTCTAGATAGTAGGCAGCGGAAAGTAAAGACTTTGCATATGAACATAAAGGAGGGGTCGGAGAAAATCAAACACAATGAAGACATGGTGATTTTTGGTGTGGTTCCAATAGGTGGTGCTATCGTACGTTCACATTGATGGAGACTATAATCCACGGAGTAATGGATGCGCGAGTCCACGGAGGGCTCCACCCACGAAGGGTCCACAAAGAAGCAACCTTATCTATGCCATCATGGCTTCCGCTCACGAAGGAATAGTCTCACTCGTGGTAGATCTTCATGAAGTAGGCAATCTCCTTGCCCTTACAAACTCCTTAGTTCAACTCCACAAGATTTGGAGGCTCCCAAGTGATACCTAACCAATCTAGGAGACACCACTCTCCAAAAGGTAATAGATGTGTTGTTGATGATGAACTCCTTGCTCTTGTGCTTCAAAAGATAGTCTCCTCAACACTCAATCACTCTCTCATAGATTTGGCATGGTAGTAGGAGAAGGATTGGAGTGGAAAGCAACTTGAGGGGGCTAGAAATCAATGATCAAAGGTTGAAGTGGAATCCCCTTGATTTCAACACAAGTGTAGGTGGTTCTGTCTCAGAAAATGGATATGGGAAGTGGTAGTTTCGTTCTGGTTGCTCTCTTAGAGAGTAGGTGGAATGGGTGGGGTATATATAGCCATCACCAAAAATCTAACCGTTACACACCTTTATGCACAACTCGGTGGGACCGGGTGAAACCATACGGTGAGATCGACTAGTGCAAAAGGTTTGAACTTTAGGCCTTTCGGTGAGACCGGATGAAATAGCTCGGAGGGACCGATGGGTGATGACCTAAGCACTTTCCACACTTCGGTGACACCAATCAAAACCACTCGGAAATTCCGAGATGAAATCGATAGGTTACAGAAGGTTGGCAAGCGCACTTCTGCCGCCTCTCTCCTAGATACCGATTTTGTAACCCTAGATACCCTCCCTGGTGTGTATATAAGCCATAGGGTTTAGCCCGTAGGGGGGACATCAACGCAATATCGCTCACCTAGCCCTAGAAGTTAGACACACATTACGATCTCGAGGTAGATCAACTCTGTATTCGATACATCTCCATTAATATAAACAGAAGCAGGACGTAGGGTTTTACCTCCATCAAGAGGGCCCGAACCTGGGTAAACATCATCTCCCTTGTCCTTGTTACCACCGATCCAAGATCCACAGCTCGGAACCCCTACCCCGAGGTCTGCCGGTTTTTACACCGACACTGGTGCTTTCACTGAGAGTTCCGCTATGCGATCGCCAAAAGGATCGATGGGATCGCCGGTTAACGGCCTCAAGCCCATGAAGCACGTCTCCACGTCTGAATCCTCGGTCACAGAAATGCCCCCACATAATGTGGAAGCGAATCATGACCCTTCTCTGGTTCCAACAAAGAATCCCCTCATGGACGAGGGGCTAAGATACTTCTTGGAGAGCGGATCGGACAGCGACCTACCGGCGACCGACCCCCAGATCAATTCGGCTAAACCGGTAACCGCGGATCCGGCGTCAAGTGTTAATAACGAGGCCTTGAGACCGCAGTCTTTAGAGATGGGAACTGGTCCGCGCACCTCCCATATAGAATATCGCCCCAATTGTCGGAAGTCGAGCTCCGGGGACCCAAAGGTTCGAACACCGGGGTGAGCTCGTTCTACCACTTCGTCTCCTACCACGGCTAAGCAACGGTGAGGCTACGGCGAGAGCGCGCTAGCGAGGGCCAGACCGTGGATTCAGCGGTTTACCCAGGTTCGGGCCACCTTGCAGTGTAAGACCCTACTCCTGCTTGGTTGGTATTGCTCTGGTGCGAGAGAGAGAGAGTACAAGGTCGAGGGCGATGGGAACTCGAGTCGATCGGCTATCGCTCTACAATGGCAGCTCTGCCCCCCTTATACCCGCCTCGATCCTCCTCCCCCTGGAAACTTAGGCGGGAAGGGATACCACACTTGGCGGGTTTTGAAAGGGGACAGGCGCTCAGGCTATCCTGACTAAAGGCGGTCTTCACCTGCCAAAGCATGATCCACGACGCGCTGGTGGGCTCGGTGATGACCTCCGCCCTGCGCGCCCGCCGTCTTGGTCTTCCTTCGCCGATCGGGCAACCTTTGGGGTCGCTTTGGGGAGTAGGTATCTGGCCTTGCTCTCTTAACACAAAAAGGAAACCATCTTCATCCGCGCCTGCTGGCGCGGCCGCTGTCACCGCTCATTGCCGCGCGCGTCACCCACGTGATGGGCCCCACACCGCGCGGCTCCGCTGAACGGCCTTCGTCTCGGGCACCCTCGGGAGGCCACCTCAGGAGGTCGCCTCACGAGAGGACCTCGCGAGGCCGCTGGTGGAGGTGCTGAGCCTCGCTTGCCTTCTCCCTGAGGAGGGGACCTCGGGAGGCCAAGGCCTCATGAGGAGCCCTGGTGAGGTGCTTGGTGATGATGGCCTGCAGGGCCCATGCCAGGCGTTGCGCCTTGGGCCAAAGGTAGACGGGCCTGGATACCCCGGGTTCCATGGGCCCGAAAGTAGCCCCCGGGCCCGCGGCGCGCAAGTTCCCGCCTGCAGGGGGGCAAAACGGCGCGGGCCCTAACCGCCTACGGCCAGGCGCGACGCGTGGCGCACGATGTGACTGGGGACGCCTCCACTTCTCCCACGACATCTTGGTAACCGCCCGCGCTGACATAAGGTCCGCTGCAGGCGACGCGAGACCATCATTGCCTTCCTTCTCAAGTTCCATCTCCCTGCGACTTCCTTCCCGCGCACGGCTCCTTCCTCTCCCGAAACTCCGCCGCCCTAAACCCTTGCTGCGTCGCCATGTTGCCCCCGGGCAGGGAGGAAGAGGCGGCGGACACAGAGGTTGCGGGGGTGTCGCCGGAGCCTGCTCTGAGTAAGCCCACAATTGTCAATGCCGAGGGGCTCAGCAAGGTGCTCCCAATGACCGTAGCTGCTTCCAACGAGTGGGGGGCCACTCACATCTGGCCGGCTTCGCGCCCGACCGCTGACCTCGATGCCATCTCTGCCGCCCTCTTCCTTCCCGCGCTCTTCGCAGGCCTGCTTCCTCCATTCTCCGATTTCTTCAATGCCGTCCTCTCCCACTACCAAGTCCACGCGCTGCATCTCGAGCTGAACTCCGTCCTTCTCCTTTCCGCCTTTGCCTTTTTATGCGAGGCCTTCCTGGGCGTGACGCCTTCAGTGGCGCTCTTCCGCCACTTCTTCAACCTGTGGCTGACCGTGGCGAACCAATGTTCCGGGTGCGTCTCATTCCGCATCGCCGACGAAGCGGCGGGCGATGGTATCGACATGAGGCTTACCAAGGAGGTTGAGAGCTTCAGGAGGCAATGGGTGTACGTGGACGCTGCCCAATACAGCCCCCTGCTGGAGCTGTCCATGTCCCCGGCGGCGAGAAGCTCCGGGTGGGGGCAGGAAAGGCTCACTGACCCGAGGCTGGCACGGGTATGGAAGAGGTTGGCCGAGCTAAGGGCCACGAAAGTGACGGTGGTCACGGTCGTGAGGGAGTTCCTCCGGCGCCGCATAGCTCCCCTCCAGCGACACTCCTGCCCGATGTGGGCTTTCACTGGCCCGAAGGACCCGATGCGGTTGAGCGCGGACGGCTTGCTGCCGGAGGTGCTGAACGGGGTGCTCCATGCCCTGACCGGTGAGGAGGTGAGCGAGCCGCGCATGGACGGGCTTCCCTCGTATCGCTACAAGAACAAGGAGGCGCTGGCCGGCTCGATGCCGCGCTTCGACCAGTGGGGACCGCTTCCAGAGGGCCTCGAAGGGCCCCGGGACAACCCCTTTTTGGTGGTCCCGGGTTCAGGCGGCCGCGGCCGCGCCGGGGCCTCGACGGGTGCTGCGGAAGGCGGAGGCAGCCCGGTTCGGCAGACCCGCTGCCGACTCATCCGCGGGCTTGAAGATGATGAAGACGTCACCTTGCCTGAGGCCTCGGCCGCCGTGCCCGGCCAGGAGGAGGGCGCGGGAAGCCCCCGTGCGGCAGCTGCGAAGCCGCAGAGCTCCGGAAGCGGTGGCGAGGGCGGACCCCGCGGCCCTCCCGCGAGGGGGACGGTCACGAGAAGGGGCCCCAAGAAGGCGGCGGCGACATTCCTCCGTGGCCGCCGAGGAAGAGGAGATGGTTTGCCAGGGACCAGTAAGTGCTCGGCCTCCCTTCTCCTGTGCCCGGCGCGTTGCACGCGCCTGAGCCCTTGTTCCTCTCCTCTTTTTTAGGACCTCCTCGAGCAAGAAGAGGAAGAAGGAGGAGAGGTCCCCCGGCCTGGCGGGGGCTTCACCACCGGTTGCTAGGGTCGGGGGGCGTGAAGAGGGCGCCAACAGCCTCGACATCGAGGCAGGCCTCGCGAGGGCAAAGGGGCAGGAGGCCCCTCCTGAGTCACAGACGAACGCGGCTCGAGGGTCCCAAGAAGGCGAGCCTCAGGAGGCATCGTCAGGAGGCGGCTCCGCGGTTCCCGGGGCGCCAACTGCCAGGGCGGACGTGGTGGTGACAGAGGCGGAGACGCCGGTTCTCCCACCCGGCACCATCGGAGGTGGTGGCGTCGCGGGGGGCCGGCAGGACTCGCCAGCACGCGGGGCCTCTTCCGGGGGGCCACCGAGCCCGTGAGGTGCGTCGCCACGGCGGGACGAAGAGGGGGCCCCCGCGAGCTCCCCGCTCCTGACCGGCGGCGCCGGGCCCCCGCGAGAGGGCGGCGCTGAGGCGCACACCGGCTGGGCCCTGCAGCTTGTGAGTAGCAGCGCCGTGCTCAAGCGTGGGGCCCTGCAAGGCACCAGGGCTGCCCTTGACCAGCTGGAAGCGGACCTCCGGGCGGAGGAGGCGTGAATCATCGAGGAGCGCCAGTGCCTCGCGGAGAGGTGGCGCCAGCTTGATGTGGCCATTAAACTGGGCCGTCGTCGAGATGAAGACGCGTGGGAAAAGCGCGAGAAGGCCGCCCAGGACGCGAAGGAAATCTTCGAAAATGCCGTCAGGGAGGCCGATGAGGCCAACAGGCGGCACGAGGCGGCGGAGACCCGCAGGAAGGAGCTCCAGGACCAGAACGCCTTACTGGAGCAACAACTCCAGGCACGGAGAGACGCCATCTCCGCCCTCGAAGAGGGGCTGGCGGCCCGCGAGGCGGACCTTGGCATCCGCGAGCGGGAGCTCGCACGGTCGGCATCTGCGCAAGACTTGGAGCGTGAGCGGCTAGAGACGTTGGAGCGAGAGGTGTCCGCTGCCCAAGGCTCCTACGCCGAGCGCCTAGACAAGGCCAACGCCAATCTGGCGGCCAAGGCGGAGAAGATCCAGGAGGACACCGATAGGAGGGTCGCGCTGAGCCGCGAGGCGCTTGCCAACGAGAACAGCAAGAAGCTGAAGCGATAGGAGGACCGCTTCAAGGCCAAGCGCGAGGAGTTCCAGCACGAGATCACGGGCCTCAAGGAGATGCTGGTCAAAGCCGAAAGGCGGCGGGAGACCGCGCTGAAGGCCCGGGCCGACGCCGAGGCCGAGCTGGCCTCCCTCTGGCAGCAGGTGGCGGGTGTCGCCACGGTCGTGGAGCAGGCACGGGACGAGGCGGCCCGAGCGCGGGGGCGGCAACTCCAGCGCTCTAAGATGTTCCGTGCCCTCGAGGTCCGGGCCCGCCGCGCCTTGGGCTCCATTTGTAAGGAGGGCGTCAGTAGCCCCCTCGAGACCCACGACGGCAGCTACCTCGACTTCTTCACCAAGCTCGTGGATCGGCTCGAGGTGGGCGCCAAGAAGGTGGGCGGAATCATCGAGGAGGAGAGTCGCGATCTCCTCACCCAGGTCGCCACACGCATCTTCAGCCATCTTCTCGACGCCGACCCCAATTTTGACTTCGGCAAGGTGATAGCCCCAGTCCCGGAGGAGGTCCGCGACACCCTAGGGAAGGCGGTGGAGGATCATGTGGACGCCTTGCACGAGCACTTCGCCCCTGGCAGTAGCGAGAGCTCAAGCGGAGTTGACGGAAGTGAAGATGATGGTGGCAGCAGCGGTGAAGGCGACGCGCCATCTTAGGCCTTTCCCCATATCCTGCGTATAGTTGATCGTGACCCTGTGGGGGCGTGAGGACAACGCTTTGGTGTTTAAGTACTTTATGATTTGCTGTAATGAACGCTCGTGCCCTCGTGAGGCTTTCTCTTGAGGCCTGTTTCGCTCTTTTTGCTTGCCATGATGCTCTACGTTGTCAGGACCCAGCCCCCGAGCGGGCCTCGGCCGTCGCTGGTATGTCAGGTCGCGATGTCTGGACAAGGCCCGGAGGTGAGGGGCACCGGGAGCCAGTGAGGGCTCCTGAGGCGCGATGCTCAGGGAGCCCCCCTTCGACGCTCAAGCGGCTTGCGCCAAGAGGAACGCTGGCGCTCGTGAGGCCACCGGAAGGGAAGGCTTAAGAGGCGACGAGAGCGGCTCGCGAGGCGGGAGACTTAGCTCTGCACAAGGAAGTGTTCGGTGGGCCATCTCTTATAGGGTACGCCTCGTGAGGGCTCCGCTCGCGAAATCCCCTGCAAAGACGGCCGCCGAGGGTTAGCTGCCGAGGCGGGGCCTGCTGGCTTCCTGAGGCCTTGAGGGGGACACCCCGCGAGGCATCCTTGCAAGGCCTTCCGGGGAACCTGCCCCTGAGATGACTGCATGCAAAGTGCTTGATGACAGGGGAGCAGCACACACTCATCGATTCGCTCATGGGCATTACGCGAGGAGACAAGACACCAAGAACCTTGGTGGGGTGGAGTGCATGGGAGCAGGCCCGCGAGCTAGAGCCCGGTTGCTCGGGTTTTTCAGCGCTGCTGGGACTGACCCGAGCGCAGACACCGTGTCCAGCCCCCACTCGCGTGAGGCTCATGAGGGAGGTCGTGAGCGTGCGAGGCTCATGAGGCAAAAACGAAATGCCATGTGAGGAACGGAATTTTACTGAAGTAAAATATCAGCCCGTTACATAACTAAAACAAGATGCGGCTGCCGTGTCCGGCACGGGTCAGCCTGAGGTTGGTGCAGCCCGTGGGGCGCCCTCAATTGATCGTTCCGCTAGCGCGGAGCATGGGGCTTCCACAGGGGTGTGGGTATGATCGCGGGTCGATCGTTCCGCCAGCGCGGAGCATGGGGCTTCCACTTGGGCGTGGGCGGGAGCTCTCGTGGGCCCATCAGGCGAACGCAATGAGAGGCTCCGGGGCGTGTACAGCCCCATTTCGTTCGTACACATGAGAGTCACGGGTAGAACTTGCGGAGGTGTTGGATGTTCCAGGCGTTAGGCACAGGAACTCCGTCCTCCGTCTCCAGCCGGGCTGAGCCGGGCCTGGAGACATGATCAACCCTGAAAGGGCCTTCCCATTGGTGACAGTTTGTGGGGCCCCCCTCTCTGGAGAGGATTCTGCACAGGACGAGGTCACGGACTTCGAGAGTGCGAGGGCGACAGAGGCCGCGGCTGTGGCAGCGACGTGAGGCCTGCTAGTACCTCGCGGCGCGAACGGCGGCCTGGCGGTGGTCCGCCTCGAGGCGCAGCAGATCAGTCTCCCGCGAGCCGTCCTGACGCACCTTGTCAAAGGCAAGGGCTCACGGGGAGCCATGCTTCAGCTCCAGTGGGATGACCACCTCGGCGCCGTGGACGAGGAAGAAGGGTCTCGCCGGTAAGCTTGCTTGCCGTCGTGCGGCGGACCACAGCACGGACTGCAGCTCGTCAAGCCAGCCCCTGCCGCTCGCGAGCCGTGCTCACGAGGCTCGGCGTTCGAAGTGTCTTCGTCTCGCGAGGCCGGCTCGCGAGAGGCCGCCTGCGAGGTCCTCGCGCAGCTCACCTCCTGAGGGGCTGCATGTCGACAAATTCACGATGGGGGGAGCGGCACGCGCTCGCTAACTCGCCCGTGGCCGTTGCGTGAGGAGATAAGGAACCAAGGACCTTGGTGAGGTGGCGTGCATGGGAGTAGGCCCACGAGCCAGAGCTTAGTCGCTTGGATTTGACGGCACTGCAGGGATGGACCCGAGCACAGACACCGTGCCTAACCCCCGCTCACGGAATCGGCCAGGGGAGGGGTCGCGAGCGTGTGGCGCTCTCCGGTTGGCATCGAACTTAACAAGCAATTAAGCAGGTAACATAACTCATCAAGGTAAAATCAGCAAAATTCGTTACACAACCAAAAGGATAGGGGCTAGGCTGCCGCGTCCGGCATGGATCAGCTCGAGGTTGGTGCGGCCCGTGGGGCACCCTCAGCCGCATTTAAACAAAATCACCTTGGCAGAAGGGTTCCGGGAGCGAGGCGCGGGAGGCGCGGCAAGAAGGAGTGTGGGCCGCGCAGGGCGATGCGTCGAGCGCACCTGGCAGGACCGCGCTAGGGCGACGTCAGACCGCTTGGCGAGGCACGCCCAGGGGGTCCGCTCCTCCGGGGCCAGGGGGCTCACGAGGCCCTGGGGGCTCGCGAGGAGCAGGAGGCTCACGAGGCTCTGGCACGAAGGGCGCCAGCCTCTGGAAAGAGGCGCCGGCGTCCCTCAGCCCGAAAGGCATGCGCATGCCGCCGACGGTGGGGCCAACGCCCTGGCCAATCCGAGGCAGCCGGAAGGGATCCTGAGGGCAGAACTTGTTGAGGCTGGTGAAGTCAACGCACATGCGCTCCTTGCCGCCCTTCTTGGGAACGACGACTGGGTTGGCGAGCCATTCGGGATGGCGCACCTCGCGAACGACCCCGGCTTCCTGGAGCTTCTGAACTTCCTTGACGATGAAATATTGCTTCTCTGGCGCCTGGCGCCGTGCTTTCTGCTTGACGGGGCGTGCATTGTGGCACACCGCTAAGTGGTGCTCGATCACCTCCCTCGGCACACCGGACAAGTCAGATGCTTTCCAGGCAAACACATCCGAGTTTGCCCAAAGGAAGGTGACGAGCGCGCTTTCCTATGCAGGAGGGAGGCCTGTGCCGATGGTGAAGGCAGGGCCGGATCCACTGCCGTCCACCGACACCTTCTTCATCTCGGCGCGGTCCTGAGAGAACAACTGCTTCTTCTTCGCGGGCGCGGCCTTAGGAGGCTCGGCTGTGTCCTCGTCGGCCGAGTACGCGACCGCGGCGGCCTTGTAGGCATGCTCGAGGGTGCTGGCTGCATCCTTCTCGTCACAGGTGACGGTGATGATGCCGCTGCAGCCGGGCATCTTGAGGACGTTGTAGGTGTGATGGGTGGCCGCCATGAACTTGGTGAGAGCTGGGTAGCCCAAGATGGCGTTGTAAGGCAGGCCGATGTGCGCGACGTTGAAGTCGATGAGCTCGGTGTGGTAGTTCTTGCGGGTGCCGAAGGTGACGGGGAGGCGCACTTGCCCCAGAGGGATGGTGGAGCCATCGGTCACTCCGGAGAAGGGTCTGGTCGGCATCAGCTGGTCGTAGGGCACCTGGAGCGTCTCAAAGGTCTCGATGGAGATCACATTGAGGCCGGCGCCCCCGTCGATGAGGGTCTTGGTGACCGCAACGTTGCTGATGGTGGGGGTGCACAGCATGGGGAGCGCGCCTGCGGAGGCCGTGGATTTGGGGTGGTCCTTGGAGTCGAAGGTGATGGCGTACCATGACCACTTGAGGGGTCGCGCGGCCTCGGGCCTTGGGAGGGCGGCATACACCTCGCGAGAGAGCTAATTGAAGTGGCGGATGGACGCAGGGGCTTGGGACCCGCCAAGGATGCAGGCGACCGCGCGAGGCTCCTGGTAGCCCCCAGCGCCCTCATCAGGCCGGTTGACGTCATTCCTCCGGGGTGGCGGCAGCATTGCCCTGAGGGTCTGTCTCACAAGGCTGGTCATGCCAGACGGCCTCACGAGGCTGGTCGCGCCAACCCTGGCGGAAGTTGCCACTGCCGTTGCGGCTGTCCCAATGGTTGTTGCCGCGGCCACCTCCACGGCCGGCGCCGCGGCCATTGCGGTCGTCTTGGCGGCTTTGGCGCTCGTCGCGGAGCAGCTTGAGCTCCTAACAGTCTTCGGTGTTGTGGGAGCGCACATTGTGGAAGGCACAGAGCGGCCGACCATCCTTCCTGGGCTCGTCGCGGTCACGGCCGCGCTTCTGCTTGGGCTCTGCCGCGAGCACAGCCGGGCCCTTACGCTTGACGTCCTTGCTCTTGGCCTTGGCGGCGTCGAGCGCCGCGTCGGGGTCGTTGTGGATGAAGAGGCGGCCTTCCTTAGCCTTGGCGCACTTGTCGGCGAGATCGAGCAGCTCTACCACGGAGTCGAGCTCACCATTGATGGCGAGCTTCTCGCGCATCTTGACGTCCATGATGCCGGTCGAGAAGGCAGAGATGACGGCCGCGTCGGAGGCGCGCGGGATCTTGTTGCGCAAATGGCTGAAGCGCTGGATGTATTTGCGGAGGGTCTCGTCCGAGCGCTGCTACACGCGCCGCAGGTCGATGGTGAGGGAGCGGTCCTGTGTGCCCTTGAAGTTGGCGACAAACTGGCTGCAGAGCTCGGCCCATGAGGAGATGGACGCCTCGGGGAGGTTCATGAGCCAGGAGCGCGGGCCGTCCTTGAGGGCCATGGGGAACTAGTTTGCCATGACCTTGTCATCACCGTTCGCTGCCTCGACGCTCAGCGTGTAGAGCTGAAGGAACTCCGTGGGGTTGGGGGTGCCGTCGTAGCGCGGAGGCAGCTCCGGCTTGAACTTCGCGGGCCAGACCATGCGACGCAGCTCGCGAGTGAAGGCACGGCAGCCCACGCCGCTTGAGGGGACGCCGCCAGCGAGGGCGCCGTGGGTTTGACGCCCAGCCGCCGCAACGTCTTGCACGGCCTGGTCCTGGCGCCGGCGCTGCCGCTCGAGGAGCACACGCGCATCAGGGGGCGCGCGGCGAATGATCTGGCAGCTGGCCTCGTCTCGGTCCGGCGAGGACGCTCCGCGGGACGGCTCGTGAGCCCGCGCGCCGTGCTGAGACCCGCCATGCTCGTCGCGCAGAGGAGGCGGCGGGGGAGCGCCGTGCGCCAGGTCCCCAGCGCGGGACAACAGAGGGCAAACTGAGTGGGAAGGCACCGGAGCGTCCCCGGCGGCATTGACGAGCTCGGTGATGCGACCTAGCCAGGCGTCGTAGCCGGCGTCAGCTGGACGGTAATGGAGCAGCTCGCGCGCCATGAGCAGCGCGGCCTGTGGGTTCGGCGGCCCACGGTGGGCGAGGGAGGAGGCAGTGGCGGTGTGGCCATTCGCCTGCACGGAGGGGTTCAGGGAGGAGTCCTGCTACTCGCGGACAGCGGGGTCGGTGGCGGCAGCAACCTCGGCTTCGGGGCGGTGGCGATTCCCGCGGGCCACTGGCTCCGTCTGAGCCACTCGGCCAGCCCTGCGCTCGGCGCGCTCGCGACGTGCGTCGGCCATGGGGTTGGTGGAGCAGAGGGCGGATTGGAAGAACAGCAGCACACCCCTACCTGGCGCGCCAAATGTCGGAAGTCGGGCTCCGGGGACCCAAAGGTTCGAACACTAGGGTGAGCTCGTTCTACCACTTCGTCTCCTACCACGGCTAAGCAACGGCGAGGCTACGGCGAGAGCGCGCTAGCGAGGGACAGACAGTGGACTCAGCGGTTTACCCAGGTTCGGGCCACCTTGCGGTGTAAGACCCTACTCCTGCTTGGTTGGTATTGCTCTGGTGCGAGAGAGAGAGTACAAGGTCGAGGGCGATGGGAACTCAAGTCGATCAGCTATCGCTCTACAATGGCAGCTCTGCCCCCTTATACCCGCCTCGGTCCTCTTCCCCCTGGAAACTTAGGCGGGAAGGGCTGCCACACTTGGCGGGTTTTGAAAGGGGACAGGCGCTCAGGCTATCCTGACTAAAGGCGGTCTTCGCCTGCCAAAGCATGATCCATGACGCGCCGATGGGCTCGGTGATGACCTCTGCCCTGCACGCCCGCCGTCTTGGTATTCCTTCGCCGATCGGGCAACCTTTGGGGTCTCTTTGGGGAATAGGTATCTGGCCTTGCTCTCTTAACACAAAAGAGGAAACCATCTTCATCTGCGCCTGCTGCGCGGCCTCTGTCACCGCTCGTCGCCGCGCGCGTCACCCACGTCATGGGCCCTAGACCGCGCGGCTTTTCCGAATGGCCTTCGTCTCGTGCGCCCTTGGGAGGGGGCCTCGGGAGGCCACCTCAGGAGGTCGCCTCGCGAGGCCGCTGGTGGAGGTGCTGAGCCTCGCTTGCCTTCTCCCTGAGGAGGGGGCCTCGGGAGGCCAAGGCCTCATGAGGAGCCCTGGTGAGGTGCTTGGTGATGAGGGCCTGCAGGGCCCATGCCAGGCATTGCGCCTTGGGCCAAAGGCAGACGGGCCTAGATACCCCGGGTTCCATGGGCCCGACACCAATAACTCCGGCCCACCTGACGTCTGGGACTTGGCCTACGTACGGCAGTCCCCCGATGAGCCGATCAGACGATACTGGGCCAGATTCTTGTCCGTCAAGAACAAGATACTGGAGTACCAAGACTCTAACATAATTGCCGCTTTCGAGCGCGGATGCAAGGATAAAGGCATCTCGAACGTTCTCGCTCGTCATTGCGTCCATACACTCCCTGAATTAACCAACCTGGTAGCATGATTTTGCGCCATCGAAGATGCCTGGCGGACCGAGGAAAACAAGGACTCGGTCTGTGAGGACTACCCGGAACGCGACCGGTCGGCACTTCGGCGCCAAAATTGCAAACGGAACACTCCGGGCGATCGACCCCGGAAGAAGAAGAAAACCTTCGGTCACCCCGGAACAGCTCTGGACGGTTTTCTAGATAAACCATGCCCAATCCACGCCATATTGGTTAACTCCTGCCCGACTCATAGCCTTCGCGACTGTTGGGTGTTGAGGCAGGTGGCCAAAGGGGGACCCGCCCTCCTGGCGGGCACCTCCAGCCACCTCGAACAGACCTTGGACGAAGACGAGGTCCTAATGATTTATGAGACCTTTACGTCTAACAACCAGCGCAAATGGGCCTTGTGGGAAATCAATTCCATCCAGCAAGTACCACCTCGGGGCGCGTGGATAGACACGCCGATCACCTTCAACCACCATGATCAGCCGAAGTCGGCCCTAGACAGGTGTCCCGCCGCGCTAGTCCTCAACCCCATTGTGGACCACTGCCGCCTCCATAAGGTCCTTATGGACGAAGGCAACAGCTTGAATCTAATATACGAGGACACTCTAGACAAAATGCACATCGATAAATCGCGCATAGAACAGAGCACCACCACCTTCAAAGGAATAGTCCCTGGACGAGAGGCACGCAGCAGTGGAAAGATAACCCTGGACGTAGTCTTTGGGACTCCGGATAATTATCGCTCCGAGGAGATTACGTTCCACATTGCGCCTTTCAAGAGCGGTTACCACGCCATCCTCGGACGAGACGCCTTTTCAAGATTTCAAGCAGTGCCGCACTACGGCTACATGAAGCTCAAGATGCCAGGCCCGAAAGGGATCATTACTATCTCAAGCGATCCCGACAGGGCACTCAAAGCCGAGAATAAAATGGCGTCCCTCGCCCTCGAGACTCTGGCCGAAGCCTTCGCGGCCGAGGAGCTCACCGCGCTGCGCACCGAGGTCAACCGGGACGATGTCGTTCTCGACAAAAGATCAAAACCTACTTCTTTCAAGCCGGCCGACGAGATAGTCAAATTCCAGGTTCACCCAATGGACCCTGCTAAAACGGCGTCCATAGGGGCTAACCTCGACCCAGAAGTTGCCGAAGTCCTACGCGCTTTCCTCAAGCAAAACTGGGACATATTCGCCTGGCACCCCTCCGATATGACAGGGATACCCCGTAGGCTTGCAGAGCATAGCCTAAACATACTAACAGGCTATAAGCCTGTTAAACAAACACTTCGGCATTTTTCCGAGCCCAAGCGTCAAGCAATAGGCGAGGAACTAGCAAAGCTGCCGGAGGCAGGATTCATCAAGGACATAAAACACCCTGACTGGCTAGCCAATTTGGTCATGGTACCAAAAAAGGACAGGTCCTGGCGGTTGTGTGTCGATTTCAAAGACCTCAATAAAGCTTGCCCCAAAGTCCCCTTCCCCTTACCCCGTATTGACCAAATTGTGGACGCCACTGCGGGCCATGATGCATTGTGCTTCCTAGATGCCTACTCAGGATATCATCAAATAAAGATGAAGGATTCTGACCAGGCAGCAATGGCATTCATCACGCCCTACGGGCCGTTTTGCTTCAACACGATGCCTTTCGGGCTAAAGAACGCTGGCGCCACGTACCAGCGTATGATTCAAACATGCCTGAAAAAACACATCGAAAAGACCGTTGAGGCCTATGTTGACGATGTAGTTGTCAAAACTAAACACGTCGGCCAGTTGGTGGACAACCTTCGAGATACATTTGCCAGCCTACGGGAATATCAAATAAAACTTAATCTGGAGAAATGCGTTTTTGGAGTCCCAGCCGGCAAACTCCTCGGTTTCATCATATCTAGCCGAGGAATTGAAGCCAATCCGGCTAAAATTTGAGCCTTGGATCGCTTGGAGATTCCAACAGAGCTCAAGCACGTACAAAAACTGGCGGGCTGCATAGCAGCCTTGAGCCGCTTCATATCACGGCTCGGAGAAAAAGCCTTACCCTTGTACAAGCTGTTAAAGCAGACCAAAACATTCAAATGGACCAAGGACGCCGCGGCGGCCCTGGAAGACATCAAGGCCCTCCTCGCCACCAATCCCATCCTGGCAGCGCCAGGTGTCTGCGAACCGATGCTATTGTACATCTCGGCCACAAAACAGGTGGTTAGCGCAGTCCTCATAGTCAAACGAGACAGGGAAGGTCACAAATTCCAAGTCCAGAAGCCCGTGTATTACGTATCCGAGGTCTTAACTCCATGCAAGTCACGCTACCCTCACTACCAAAAGATAGCATATGCGGTCTTCATGGCGTCACGAAAACTCTGGCACTACTTCCAAGAGTGTTCGGTGACCGTGGCATCCGAAGTCTCGCTAAGTGACATCATCAATAATAGGGACACGACAGGGCGCATCGCCAAATGGGCCATAGAGCTCTTACCTTTTGAAATCATCTACAAACCACGCCGGGCCATTAAATCCCAGGTGCTGGCAGACTTCGTAGCTGAATGGACTGAAGCCGAACTCCCCCGTGAGCACAGTACTTACTCGCATTGGACAATGTATTTCGATGGCTCCAAAATGCTCACCGGCCTAGGGTCTGGCGTGGTGCTCACGTCACCCACGGGAGATAACATTAGATACGTGCTACAAATCATGTACACAAACTCTAATAATGCGGCTGAATACGAAGCCCTCCTACACGGACTTCGGATAGCAGTCTCTATGGGTGTTAAACGCCTGGAGGTCCGAGGTGATTCTAACCTCGCCATCTCACAAATCAACGGCGAGTTTGACGCCAAAGACCCGAAGATGATAGCTTACCGAAACGCCATCATAAAGATCTCGGCCAGGTTCGAGGGGCTGGAGTTTCACCACATACCCCGAGACAGCAACCAGGCCGCAGATGTGCTCGCCTGGTTGGGCGCAAAATGGGATAAGGTTCCCGAAAACACCTTCCTTGAATGGCTTTTCAAGCCATCTGTAGTCTGGCAAGATAGCAAAGGAACGTCGGAATCAGCTGACGTCGGGCAACAGGCCCCGCCCGAAGAAGATGATGGTATCATAGGTGGATCAATGATCCAGAAGACTGCTTCAGCGCATGAAGTCATGGCAGTCATCGCACCATGGACCGAGCCGCTCCTCACGTACCTGCTCCGAAAAGAGCTCCCCAATAACCAAACCGACTCCCGCCGGATTGTAAGGCAGTCTAAAGCTTACAAGGTTCATGAAGGGGAACTTTATAAAATGAGCACAACGGGCGTCCTCTAGAGATGCATATCCGAGGAAGAAGGACAACTCCTACTTCGGGAGATACACTCCGGCATGAGCGGACATCACGCCACTGCTCGGACCTTGGTCAGCAAGGCTTTCTGAGCCGGTTTCTATTGGCCAACTGCGGGCGCCGATGCCTCGGCATTAGTACAATGTTGCCCAGGCTGCCAGGTATTTGCCAAGCAGAGCCACATGCCCCCACGGCCCTTCGCACCATCCCCATCACTTGGACTTTTGCGGTCTAGGGGCTTGATATGGTCGGGCCACTCAAGGGTGGATCACACAAAAATAAGTACCTCCTCGTCATGGTCGACAAATTTACCAAGTGGATCGAAGCAAAGCCGGTCACCTCGGCCGAAGCCATCCAGGTAATCGGATTCATCTCGGGGGTAGTACATCATTATGGTGTCCCCCATAGTCTGATTACAGACAACGGAACCAACTTCACGGCCAAAGAGGTTAAGGCATGGTGTAAAAAACTGGGCATTATGCTCGACTACGCGTCCGTCTACCACCCGCAGTCTAATGGGCAGGTGGAGCGAGCCAATGGACTAATCCTTAGCAGAATTAAGCCAAGGTTAGTTCGCTCCCTTAAAAAAGCCGACTGTAAATGGGTTGAGGAACTTGATTCCGTACTATGGGGCTTGCGTACGACACCAAACAGGTCCACAGGATACACCCCGTTTTTTATGGTGTACGGCGCCGAGGCGGTCCTCCCCTGCGATATCATACACGACGCACCTCGAGTACGCATGTATGAGGAGCTAGAGGCCGAGCTTGATTGGCAGGATGCCCTAGACGCTCTCGACGAAGAGCGCAACGTCGCACGGGCGAGATCAGCTATTTATCAGCAGCAGGCCCGGCGCTACCATGGAAGAGAGGTTCATGCCAAAGAATTTAATGTCGGGGATCTCATAATGAGGCTACACCCCGAAAAACAAAAGCATAAACTCTCCCCTAGATGGGACGGGCCATTCATCATTAACCAAGTACTCATTGGAGGAGCCTATCGAATCCGAGATCCAGAGGACGGCCGATTAGAGCCCCATCCCTGGAATGCGGCGCTACTCCGACGCTTCTACGCTTGACACCACGCATACGGTCCGGGTAGATGTGTATCGGTGGGACCAAGATGGACTTTAGGGTTTTGGACAGGTAGGAATGTGAGGGCATGGCTGAGGGTTTTGGAGCAATATCTCTAAGCACTTGAGCAAATGATTCATGATCAAAACCTCATCCCCTTTTAATAGTACTGGCTTTCCTATGGACTCAATGTGATCTTAGATCACAACTAAAATGTAGAGTCTTGGAGATTTTTCCAATGCTTTATCCTTTGCATTTCAGGGGTCGACATTCAAATCCCATTGCCATACCTAGATTGAACTTTCCTGAAATATTCTTTTAATAGGCATTAGCTCAATGATGTATATGTTTACCAGGCAGCTAGCCTGGTAAGCTATCTAAAAAAATGATGTATATGTTTTTATGAATTACCAAAACCACCCGGGAATTAGTTGCACTTTCAATCTCCCCCTTTTGGGTAATTGATGATAACATATAGGTCAAAGCTTCGACATAAGATATAATCATTGAATTACATCGTCGCTTTGAGAAGTATGTGATAAGCAAGAGCTCCCCCTAAATTTGTGCATTATTTAAAATTTGCATTTCAATGCAAATTCACAATCGATTAGGATCATGGGGTGACCCCTCCATGCCACATAGATCTTGGTGGAGTGCACAAAATAATATGAATGGAATATAACAAGCACTCATCACCAAGCAAACATGTGAATGACCATAACATCAAGCATATCTATAGGATAAGTAGCATGATAAGCAAACAAAGTACGGTTATACACGAATAGTCTTACAAACCAAAAAGATCAAAGTATCACAACCAAATCAAACTTGAAAAGCAGCAAAAGCAAAAGAGACTCTATCTCTCTCTCTCTCTCTCTCTCTCTCTCTCTCTCTCTCTCGAAGCCCTATGATCCATATCACTCTCCCACTTTAGCAACAAGTTACCAAAAAGTTCAAATGATCTAGAGCTAAATGTCGCTCTGGACTCGGTCCACGACAGCTGGCGATGAAGTCCTCTAGCTGGCAGCTCCTGTGTGGGTCGATGGAGTGGAGAGAAGTCCGTCTGCAAATGCTTCGGAACACGTCTGCTGAACTGGAGGGGCGGACACTATTGGTGGAACAACAACTGGAGTTGGGGCAACAGAAGGAGCTGATATGGGCTACGTCTCAAACTGAGTAGTCATTGGTTCATCAGAATCATTCAATCGTGCCTCAACATCTGCCTTGAGCTTCTCCAAGTCAGTGGCCATCTCAGTTACCTTGACGTCAAGATCATGGAACTTGGTTTCCACAATCCTCTCAAGGCTCTCCTGGTTCTTCACAAGGTTAGCTTGGCCTTGCTCGATCCTCTAGGTAGCTAAGAGAAGATATGTCATTTGATCATTCTTTGTCTTGGGCAAATCCGCGGTAGAAGTACTGGGCCCACTAGATGATGCAGTAGCTCTGACAATCTCACCTTGCTCTTGAGCAGCAGCAGTAGAGGTAGGGTGCGAAGGATCCATAGTAACCGTGCAATCCTCTAACTCTGGCTGAAGTGGCAAGTGCTAGCAGTCGAGCAGATAGACATTGTTACCAACCTTGGAGTTGATAAGCATCTGAATATGGTGCATATCAGCATGAATGCTTCACATCAGCTGCTGTCCTCTTCATGGTTTTCACAATGAGATCCATGACATTGAAGTTAGTGCAACCATCAATGTGATGTAGCATGTCAATACAATAGCCATGGATCATCCTCTCATCTCCATACTTGGGTATAAGTGTGTATCTCAGGATAGTGTTGATGGCAGCAAGCCCTGGCAGAAGGTAGTAGACGGATCCCAACTTGTGTTTGGAGACATACTCAGAAGGGATGGCCGTGTACGTGTTAGTCGTGGAGTTATGATCTCTGCAGGGTTTGGCATAAACGTTCACATAACTCTATTCAGATGGGGGCAAGCCAAGCATCTCAGCCCATTCTCTAATAGACGACTCATATCTGACACCTTCAGTCATCCACTTGATCTTGCCATCGGGGTAGAAATGCGCTGTAGAATAGAATTGCATGATGACCTCATCATTCAATGCAGTCATCTTGGTAGCAATGAATTCATCAAGCTCTAGTGTCTTGAAGTTCACATGCACATTGGGGAAGTTATCTAGGTGAGCATCGATGTAATCCCAGTCAACCCATTTCATGTCACTGACAGTTGGGTTATTGTCAAGAAGCACAGTCTCATAGAAATCCTGTTGCTCCCTGGTGTGGAATCTGTAGTCCACAGCTATCCTCCTCTTGATAGCATAGGGATTAGGGATCAGTAGTCCTCCATCTCCTCAGACCTTTGTCCTTCCTCTTCTTCATGTCTTCTGCCTCTGGATGTGAATCATCATGAGCTGGCAGAAATGGTCTGATCTTCTTTAGATGCGTTGGGGCTTCCTCTTTCTCTCTCTCAGGTACTCGGGCCTTGTTCTTCTGCGAGGCAGCAATGCTTGCAATAGTCTTGCCCTTGGCTTTAGGTGTTGTCTTGGCCTTCGTAGTAGGGGGTGCAGTCTTTGGCATAGCATCTGCCATCAACTTCTTTTTCCTCTTGGGAGGTGGCTTGACCACTTGCTCTTCCTCCTCCTCTTCTTCTTCATCCTCAGCTGGGTCTTCATACATGGAAGTTGGTCTGCCAACCACATGCACAATTCTCTTCCTTGCTCTCTTGGGCTTGGGCTTTGATTGCCCCTGAGCGTGTGTGTCAGTGCAATTCCTCTATTTGCTGCAGTGGAGGATGACACCTTTTGAGCAACTGCTCTCTCCTTGTCAGAAGTGCCATACTCTTTTCTCACAACCTTCCTCTTGGAGGTTGCATCATCTGGGATAAAATTAGAATCCACCTCATTAGAATTTTTCTTCTTCCTGGCATATGTTGCAGCCTTGGGTAATCCATGTGAGCTAGGAGTACCTAGATCTGAATTTGTGCTGCTCTCAAGACATACTAGTGCCTGCACTCAACTTAACATCCTCTTCTATCCTGTTCTAGCTGTCATCTGACCCTGACATCTTGGCAAAGTGACCCTGTGAATAGAATAGGTGGGAATAGACAAGATGAGGATCACAAAATGCAGAGGTTTTTGCAAAAATTTGAGTTCAAAAGTCAAATTTAGGTTTTCTCTGTCTACAATTCGGTCTCATCGAGTGAACTCATATGGAATTTCCGAGGCAACAACAGAGACTTGTCAACACATTTCAGTGGCACCTACTATGTGAGTCGGTCTCTCTGAGGCGCTCATGGAAGTTCAGAAATATGATTCGGTCACACCGAGCGAGTATGTTTCGGTCAAACCTAGTTGTACTCTGTGCAATGGCCTAAGCCGACTCGGTGGCACCGAAGCATGTTCATTCGATCAGTCCGAAGTGAAGACAGCGAGACCCTAACCCTAACTTTTTCGCTCAAATCCTAGAATCTACGGATTTGATCGGTGGATCACCGGAACAGCGAGCTGCTATACAAACGGTTTTTACCCCCTTTCCGCGACAGAGTTTTAAACCGTCGCCTTGCCTGTGTGTGATATAGGGAGGGTTGATGACCCACAAGTATAGGGGATCAATCGTAGTCCTTTCGATAAGTAAGAGCGTCGAACCCAACGAGGAGCAGAAGGAAATGACAAGCGGTTTTCAGCAAGGTATTTTCTGCAAGCACTGAAATTATCGGTAACGAGTAGTTTGATAGCAAGATAATTTGTAACAAGTGACAAGTAGCAATAGTAACTAAGGTGCCGCAAGGTAGCCCAATCCTTTTTTTTGCAAAGGACAGGCCGGAACGTTCTCTTATAATAAGCAAAGCGTTCTCGAGGACACATGGGAATTTCATCTAGTCACTTTCATCATGTTTGTTTGATTTGCGTTCGCTACTTTGATAATTTGATATGTGGGTGGACCGGTGCTTGGGTGTTGTTCTTCTTGAACAAGCCTCCCACTTATGATTAACCCCTCTCGCAAGCATCCGCAACTACGAAAGAAGAACTAAGATAAATCTAACCATAGCATTAAACATATGGATCCAAATCAGCCCCTTACGGAATAGCGCATAAACTAGGGTTTAAGCTTCTGTCACTCTAGCAACCCATCATCTAATTACTACTCCACAATGCATTCCCTTAGGCCCAAAGATGGTGAAGTGTCATGTAGTCGACGTTCACATGACACCACTAAGAGAATCAACAACATACATATCATCAAAATATCGAGCGAATACCAAATTCACATGATTACTTATACCAAGACTTCTCCCATGTCCTCAAGAACAAAAGTAACTACTCACACATCATATTCATGTCCAAGATCAGTGGGGTATTGAATAGCATAATGGATCTGAACATATAATCTTCCACCAAATAAACCAACTAGCATCAACTACGAGATGTAATCAACACTACTAGCAACCCACAGGTACCAATCTGAGGTTTTGAGACAAAGATTGAATACAAGAGATGAACTAGGGTTTGAGATGAGATGGTGCTGGTGAAGATGTTGGTGAAGATTGGTCCTCCCACGATGAGAGGATCGTTGGTGATGACGATGGCTTCGATTTCCCTCTCCCGGAGGGAAGTATCCCCGGCGGAATCGCTCCGTCGGAGAGCAAAAGTGCTCCTGCCCAAGTTCTGCCTCGAGACGGCAGCGCTCTGTCCCAAAAGTCTTCTCCCTATTTTTTCTAGGGCAAATGGGCTTATATACCAGAAAATGGGCACCGAAGGCTGGCCAGGGGCCCCACAAGCCACCAGGGCACGCCTGGGGGGTGGCGCGCCCTGGTGCCTCGTGGGCACCTGGATGGCCCCTCTGGCATTTCTTTTCTCCAGTATTTTTTATTTATTCCAAAATAAATCTTCGTGAAATTTCAGCTCATTTGGAGATGTGCAGAATAGGTATCTCTGACATAGCTTTTTCAGGTCCAGGGTTCCAGCTGCCGGCAATCTCCCTCCATATGTAAATCTTGCATATTAAGAGAGAAAAGGCATTAGAATTACTCCAAAAAGTGTTATATTGATTAAAAATACTATAAATAACAGTAGGAAAACATGATGCAAAATGGACGTATCAACACCCCCAAGCTTAGACCTCGCTTGTCCTCAAGCGAAAGCCGATATCGATAATCATGTCCACATGTTTAGAGAGAGAGGTGTCGATAAAAACAAAATACGGACATAGTAGCATCATGATCATTATTATAGCAGCGATATTCATTATCATAGATCTTCTCATAAGCAAGTAACAATTCATCACAACAACGAAGTATAAGACATAAACTTTCTTGAAAACTAACAAACTATGTTCTCAGTCAACAATGCAATTGCAATTCATCATATTTCCAGGAAGGGTCTCATATAGGAGCTTTTTAGCAAGTCCACATACTCAACCATCATTTAGTCTTCTATGATTGCTAACACTCACAACATATATATTGAGCAAAAAGTTCCAGCCAGACACATAGAAAGATAAGGGCTTATAATTTCGCCTCCCAACTTATTCACCTCAAGGGTAATGTCAACAATAATAACTCATGATCACTCATATCCAACTGGATATATGTGCCTAGATCTTTCCCCACCACATGATGCTTGCAAAAGAGAAAAATAAAAAGGAATAGAGGAGAACACTATTGACTCTTGCATAAAAAGTAAATACATAAATGTAAAAGATAGGCCCTTCGCAGAGGGAAGCAGAGGTTCTCATGCGCTTTTTGTTTTTGGATGCACAAGCTCTTAATGCAAAGGAACGTCACTTTATATTGCCCCTTGTGATAGCAACCTTTATTATGCAGTCCATCGCTTTTATTTCTTTACCATCACAAGTTCGTACAAAGGTTATTTTCCTTTACAATAAAAGTTCATACATATTTAGGAGCAATTTTTATTGCTTTATGCACCAATGACAACTTACTTGAAGGATCTTATTCAATCCATAGGTAGATATAGTAGACTCTCATGACATGAAAGTGGGTTTAATGGTTTTGGGTGCACAAGTAGTATCTCTACTTGGTGCGGATTTTTGGCTAGCAAAGATATTGGGCAAGCACCACATGTTGGAGGATCCATGACAATATAACTTCTATGTGAATATAAGCAAACATAATTCATTACGTTGTCTTCCTTCTCCAACGTTAACAATTTGACATAAAATACTCAATGGGGGCTCACAATCATAAAAGATGTCCAAGATAGTGTATTTGCATGTGAATCTTCTATTCCCTTATTAATTTTTTCATGAATTGCATCATTGACTAATGCTATGCTTGTTAACCTTCAATAAATTTTACCACTTATACTTTTCTTTATGTAATGTCATTACTTTCCATAAGGTTAGCATATGATCTTTTTCATTATTTTCATTGCTAGGATTGAAACATGAAAGTGAAGAAGCAAAAACTCAAACTACTCTTTATTATATAACTCTCAACTCAATTACACAGATAGATAGATCACGAATCTAGCACTCGAAAATAGATCATACTAAACTTTTATTCAACTAGATCACAAAATAACTAAGGATCGAACTAAAAATAGGTAAAGATAATGAAAAGTGATGGTGATACGATACCGGG
Organism: Elymus sibiricus; assembly: GCA_039707655.1. Classification (NCBI taxonomy): domain Eukaryota; kingdom Viridiplantae; phylum Streptophyta; class Magnoliopsida; order Poales; family Poaceae; genus Elymus; species Elymus sibiricus. The sequence continues at coordinate 114,638,374 of CM077670.1, forward strand.
GCACCTTCCCCAAGCTTGGCACAAGCCAAGGGGAGTGCCCATACCCATGTAGTCAAGTTTATGTCTTCAGTGATGATGGTGATGATGAAGTGGTGGGCTTGTCCTTCATGACATTAATTAGGATCTCCTTTAGGCTCTGGATTTCCCGGAGCACATGCTTTATCATCTTTGTATTCTTTTGGACTTCGGCCATAATATGCTTATTCTCTGGCCCCCAAGCATTCTTTCCTGCATCACTTTCACTTGGACGAGAGATGTCCCGATTGGAGGGTATGTGCATACGAGGAGTATTTTCAACCCCGTAATTGTGGACCAAGTTATGAAAGTTGTTATGATGTAACCTGTGTAAGGGCCTCCGAGGAGGAAGCCCTCCTTGTACCTCTGGATTCCCATGGCTCGTAGTGCTTCTCCGGGCTTGATGAGGATTTGGGATCGTGGAGATGCCGGCAAGGGTACCCCTCTCGGAAGCCGGAGGGTGGACCTCAAGCGAATCTCCATCTTCTTCTTCAATGGTAACCTCTCCTTCCTCCCCCCTCCTAAGCTCCATCTGCATCAACCAAGCATCGTCTCCCACATTGTTGGAGGAAGAGGAAGACATGATGCCTGGCCTCAAAATCTGATAGAAAACAGTACGAAACAAGAATAGAGGGTATTTCTGCGATACGGTGGTCAAAACGTCCGGGAGTATATATAAAGAATTTTTATCTTGCAAAACAAGTGTTCCAGGAGAAAACGGAGTCGGGAAGGCTCACGAGGGGCCCACGAGCCACCAGGGCACGCCCAGGGGGTGGCGCGCCCTGGTGCCTCGTGTGCACCTCATGGGTCCCCTCGATTGTTTCTTATTTTTATATTTTTTCTAATATTCCAAAACTGACAGAAAGTATTTTTATGGAATTTTTGGAGTCGGTTTACTTACCGTATCACGTACCTCTTCCTTTTCAGGGTTCTGGAGTGTTTTGGAAGGTCTCTCTTATGTATTCCTCCGGTGTCATAGTTTGAATAATGTTAGTCTCAACATTAATAGGCGTACCTGAGATGTAATGCTTAATTCTTTGCCAATTGACCACCTTCGGATTAGTGCCTTCGGCGTTATTGATCTTAATGGCTCCAGAGCGATAAACTTCCTCGATGATATACGGTCCTTCCCATTTAGAGAGAAGTTTTCCTGCAAAAAATCTAAAACGAGAATTGTACAATAGAACATACTCACCCACTTTGAATTCCCATTTTTGAATTCTTTTATCATGCCATCTTTTAACTTTTTCTTTAAACAGTTTGGCATTTTCATAAGCTTGGGTTCTCCATTCATCTAGCGAGCTAATATCAAATAACCTCTTTTCACCGGCAAGTTTAAAATCATAATTGAGTTCTTTAATTGCCCAATATGCTTTACGTTCTAACTCAAGAGGTAAATGACATGCTTTTCCATAAACCATTTTATAAGGAGAAATACCCATAGGATTTTTATAAGCAGTTCTATAAGCCCATAATGCATCATCAAGTTTCTTAGACCAATTCTTTCTAGATCTGTTGACGGTTTTTTGCAAAATTAACTTTATTTCTCTATTGCTCAATTCAACTTGACCACTAGATTGAGGGTGATAGGGAGATGCAATTCTATGGTTGACATCATATTTAGCAAGCAGTTTACGGAATGCACCATGAATAAAATGTGAACCACCATCAGTCATTAAATATCTAGGGACTCTGAACCTCGGGAAAATAACTTCTTTAAGCATTTTAATAGAAGCGTTATGATCAGCACTACTAGTTGGAATAGCTTCTACCCACTTAGTAATGTAATCAACAACAACTAAAATATGTGTATACCCATTAGAGGAAGGAAAAGGTCCCATATAATCAAATCCCCAAACATCAAATGGTTCAATTACAAGTGAATAATTCATAGGCATTTCCTGACGTCTACTAATATTATCAATCCTTTGACATTCATCACAAGATAAGACAAACTTACAAGCATCCTTGAAAAGAGTAGGCCAATAAAAACCAGATTGTAGTACCTTATATGCAGTTCTGTCTCCCGCATGGTGTCCTCCGTAAGCCTCGGAATGACACTTCCGTAGGATTTGTTCCTTTTCATGCTTAGGTATACAACGTCTAATAAAACCATCCACTCCTTCTTTATAAAGATGTGGGTCATCCCAGAAGTAATGTCTTAAATCAAAGAAGAACTTTTTCTTTTGTTGGTATGTGAAACTAGGTGGTATAAATTTAGCAACAATGTAATTAGCATAGTCTGCATACCAAGGAGTACTACGAGAAGTATTTATCACAGCTAATTGTTCATCAGGGAAATCATCATTAATAGGAAGTGGGTCATCAAGAACATTTTCCATTCTAGACAAATTATCTGCTATGGGATTCTCAGCTCCCTTTCTATCAATAATGTGCAAGTCAAATTCTTGTAGCAATATAACCCACCTAATGAGTCTAGGTTTAGCATCTGTCTTTTCCATAAGGTATTTAATAGCAGTATGATCGGTGTGAACAATTACTTTAGAATCAACTATGTAAGATCTGAATTTATCACATGCAAACACAACTGCTAGAAATTCTTTCTCAGTAGTAGCATAATTTCTTTGAGCACTGTCTAGAGTTTTACTAGCATAATGGACATTTAATTTCTTATTAACTCTCTGTCCTAGAACAGCACCAACAGCATAATCACTAGCATCACACATAATTTCAAAAGGCAAGTTCCAATCAGGTGGTTGAACAATAGGTGCAGAGGTTAAGGCTTTCTTAAGTGTTTCAAAGGCTTCTACACAATCATCATCAAAAACAAATGGAACATCTTTTTGCAAGAGATTAGTAAGAGGCCTAGAAATTTTAGAGAAGTCTTTAATAAACCTTCTATAGAAACCAGCATGACCTACGAAACTTCTTATACCTTTAATATCTTTAGGACATGGCATTTTCTCAATTGCATCAACTTTAGCCTTATCTACTTCAATACCTCGTTCAGAAATTTTATGCCCCAAGACAATACCTTCATTCACCATAAAGTGTCACTTCTCCCAATTCAAGACAAGATTAGTTTGTTCACATCTCTGCAAAACTCAATCAAGGTTGCTTAAGCAATCATCAAAGGAAGTTCCATAAACGGAAAAATCATCCATGAAAACCTCAACAATCTTTTCACAAAAGTCAGAGAATATAGCAGTCATACATCTTTGAAAGGTAGCAGGTGCATTGCATAAACCAAAAGGCATATGTCTATAAGCATAAGTTCCAAAAGGACAAGTAAAGGTGGTTTTCTCTTGGTCGGCTTGTGATACAGGTATTTGAGAGAAACCAGAATATCCATCAAGAAAGCAAAAGTGTGTATGCTTGGACAATCTTTCTAACATTTGATCAATAAAAGGCAAGGGGTAATGATCTTTTCTAGTGGCTTTGTTTAATTTTATAAAATCAATTACCATCCTATAACCAGTTACAATTCTTTGTGGAATGAGTTCATTTTTATCGTTATGAACAACAGTAATGCCTCCTTTCTTAGGGACACAATGAACGGGACTTACCCATCTGCTATCAGCTATGGGATAGATTATACTTGCTTCCAGAAACTTTAATATTTCAGTTCTTACCACTTCCTTCATCTTAGGATTTAATCGTCATTGGTGGTCGACAACTGGTTTAGCATCAGGCTCCATATTAATTTTGTGCTGACATAGAGTGGGACTAATGCCCTTAAGATCATCAAGAGTATATCCAATAGTACCACGGTGCTTCCTCAGAGTTTTTAGTAATCTCTTTTCTTCATGCTCTGAAAGGTTAGCACTAATAATAACAGGATATATCTTCTTTTTATCTAGATAAGCATATTTCAATGTATCAGGCAATTGCTTCAATTCAAATACAGGGTCACCCTTAGGTGGAGGAGGACCTCCAAGAGTTTCAACAGGCAAATTGTGTTTAAGGATAGGTGGTTGATCAAAGAACATCCTATCTATTTCATTTCTTTCATTCATGTGCATATCATTTTCATGATCTAGCAAATATTGTTCAAACGGATCAGTAGGAGGTACGGCAATAGAAGCAAGACCAATAATTTCATATTTACTAGGCAATTCTTTATCATGAGGTTGTCTACGAAACTCAGAGAAATTAAACTCATGAGATATATCACCAAAATTAACACTGACAGTTTCTTTAGCGCAATCAATCTTAGCATTAATAGTGTTCAAGAAAGGTCTACCAAATATAATGGGACAAAAATTATCTTGTGGAGAACTGAGGACTAGAAAATCAATGGGGTATTTTATTTTTCCACACAAGACTTCAACATCTCTAACGATCCCAAGCGGCGTAATGGTATCTCTGTTTGCAAGCTTAATAGTAACATCAATGTCCTCTATTTCAATAGGTGCAACATCATTCATAATTTCTTGATATAAGGTAGACGGAATAGTACTCACACTAGCACCCAAATCACATAAGCCATGATAACAATGATCTCCTATTTTAATAGAAACAACAAGCATGCCAACGACAGGTTTATTCTTATCTTTAGGATTGGGCTTAGCAATTCTAGTAGCTTCATCACAGAAGTAAATAAAATGCCCATCTATATTATTGACCAAGAGATCTTTAACCATAGCAACATTAGGTTCAACTTTAATTTGTTCAGAGGATCTAGGTGCTCTAATATTACTTTTGTTAACCACAGTTGAAACTTTAGCATGTTCCTTAATCCTAACAGGAAAAGGTGGTTTCTCAATATAAGCGATGGGCACTACTGGATCAACATTGTAAATGATAGTTTCTTCTTTAACTATAACGGGTTCCTCAATCTTTTCTTTAACAGGAGGATGATATTTAAACCACTTCTCCTTAGGGAGATCAACATGAGTAGCAAATGATTCACAAAAGGAGGCTACTATCTCATAGTCAAGTCCATATTTAGTGCTAAACTTACGAAAGCATCGGTATCCATAAAAGATTTAACACAATCAAACTCAAGTGTTATACCTGACTCATTACCTTTACCGAGTTCCCAATCTTCAGAGTTGCGTTTAATTCTTTCCAGAAGATCCCATCCGAATTCAATAGTTTTCTTCATAAAGGAGCCAGTCGAAGAAGAATCGAGCATGGTTTGATCATCATGAGAAAGCCGAGCATAAAAATTATGTAAGATAATTTCTCTTGAGAGCTCATGATTAAGCCTCCCCCAAGCTTGAGCGATGCTTTCTCCTTCACGAGGCCAAAAATTATATATATATATATATAATTCCGATCATGATGAACCAGATGCATAGGATAAACCTTTTGATGAAATTCCAATTTCAATCGATTCCAATCCCACATTCCAATATCATCACATAGCCTATACCATGTCAATGCCTTTCCCTTCAAACATAAAGGGAAAACGTTCTTCTTAACTTAATCTCTGGGTAAACCTGCAAGCTTAAATAATCCACAAACTTCATCAATATAGATTAGGTGCATATCAGGATGTAGTGTTCCATCTCCTGCAAAAGGATTAGCTAGCAGTTTCTCTATCATACCCGAAGGAATCTCATTATAAATATTTTCAGTAGGTGCAGTAGGTTGAGGAGCAACTCTTTGTGCTTCCGGTCGAGGTGAAGATACCCCGAACAAGCCCCTCAAAGGATTACTTTCCATAGTGACAAGTGACAATAAATTTCAGCATGTAATATAAATGTTTCCGTACCAAATTCCACTCACCAAAGGCGCTTCACTCCCCGGCAACGGCGCCAGAAAAGAGTCTTGTTGACCCACAAGTATAGGGGATCAATCGTAGTCCTTTCGATAAGTAAGAGTGTCGAACCCAATGAGGAGCAGAAGGAAATGACAAGCGGTTTTCAGCAAGGTATTTTCTGCAAGCACTGAAATTATTGGTAATGAGTAGTTTGATAGCAAGATAATTTGTAACAAGTGACAAGTAGCAATAGTAACTAAGGTGCAGCAAGGTAGTCCAATCCTTTTGTTGCAAAGGACAGGCCGGAACGTTCTCTTATAATAAGCAAAGCATTCTCGAGGACACATGGGAATTTCATCTAGTCACTTTCATCATGTTTGTTTGATTCGCGTTCGCTACTTTGATAATTTGATATGTGGGTGGACCGGTGCTTGGGTGCTGTTCTTACTTGAACAAGCCTCCCACTTATGATTAACCCCTCTCGCAATCATCCGCAACTACGAAAGAAGCATTAAGATAAATCTAACCATAGCATTAAACATATGGATCCAAATCAGCCCCTTACGGAATAGCGCATAAACTAGGGTTTAAGCTTCTGTCACTCTAGCAACCCATCATCTAATTACTACTCCACAATGCATTCCCTTAGGCCCAAAGATGGTGAAGTGTCATGTAGTCGACGTTCACATGACACCACTAAGAGAATCAACAACATACATATCATCAAAATATCGAATGAATACCAAATTCACATGATTACTTATGACAAGACTTCTCCCATGTCCTCAAGAACAAAAGTAACTACTTACACATCATATTCATCTCCAAGATTAGAGGGGTATTGAATAGCATAATGGATCTAAACATATAATCTTCCACCAAATAAACCAACTAGCATCAACTACGAGATGTAATCAACACTACTAGCAACCCACAGGTACCAATCTGAGGTTTTGAGATAAAGATTGAATACAAGAGATGAACTAGGGTTTGAGATGAGATGGTTCTAGTGAAGATGTTGATGAAGATTGGTCCTCCCACGATGATAGGATCGTTGGTGATGACGATGGCTTCGATTTCCCCCTCCCGGAGGGAAGTATCCCCGGCGGAATCGCTCCGCCGAAGAGCAAAAGTGCTCCTGCCCAAGTTCCGCCTCGAGACGGCGGCGCTCCATCCCAAAAGTCTTCTCCCTATTTTTTCTAGGGCAAATGGGCTTATATACCAGAAAATGGGCACCGGAGGCTGGCCAGGGGCCCCACAAGCCACCAGGGCGCGCCTGGGGGGGTGGCGCGCCCTGGTGCCTCGTGGGCACCTGGGTGGCTCCCTCTGGTATTTCTTTTCTCCAGTATTTTTTATTTATTCCAAAATAAATCTCCGTGAAATTTCAGCTCATTTGGAGATGTGCAGAATAGGTATCTCTGACATAGCTTTTTCAGGTCCAGGGTTCCAGCTGCCGGCAATCTCCCTCCTTATGTAAATCTTGCTTATTAAGAGAGAAAAGGCATTAGAATTACTCCAAAAAGTGTTATATTGATTAAAAACACTATAAATAACAATAGGAAAACATGATGCAAAATGGACGTATCAGGGGTCTTCCGACACGACCCAGAAACCGTCCGCGATAGGGAGCGCTGATGCAGACACCTCGTCAAATGTAATCGTATGCGATGCACGAACATATCGTACACACTATATTTTTGGCACACGTGTGGGATTGGTGAGTCAAACATTTCTAATTGCGCAGGCAAACCAAACGGTGTTTCACATTGGACCGTTTGTGAAATAGTACCTAAGGCAAACAGGCCACCATAGAAACTGTGTGCGATATGTGGCCCATCGCACACAAGTATTATATGGCAATCGTCTGCCATGCATGACATCATCGCACATGTTTCCTGAACAATTTATGAGTGGGATTGTATTTTGCATTGGGCATGGTTTCCTCTAAGCTCTCATGTGCAATAATGTGCTAGCACAAACGGTTCAAGAGCCCCTATGCACACGTAGAAGTGCTCAAAACCGTCTGCGATTTGTTGTGTATCACCGATGGTTCTGCTATGAGTGGCGTGTGCTTTCCGTTCTGGATCGCACACACTCATTTAGTCAAACCGTGTGCGCATCAATGGCCAGGTTAAAGCAAAAATAGCGCATTTGAATTGCCCTGCAAATAGCAAATTCGCCACAATATGCAATTGAACAAATAGTGTCCATAGGACGAACATTCATCAGAATTCGCAACAATATGCAATTGAATAAATGCTAGCTAAATTCCACTAATTTATTGACAAATGCAGTACATAATCATAGTGTACGAAATACGAAGACCTCATCACATGGAAAACAATGCATCCATGCGTATATGTTTAGCGGCTAACTCGTGTTGAATGTTTACTCATTGTTTCAGGAATAGCCATGCGGAAATCTTCATTATCACCAGTGGGATTGATGAAGTGATTCAGGAAGAAGTTGCTGATAAATCTCCTAACCTCCATCAATTCACCAGGGAGGAGCGGTTCAGGGGTCATCGGTTCAAAGATGAGCTGCAGGATTTTTAGATCAGAATGTGCCATACAAGTGGAGTAGAAGATATTAATTAAGATACAGACTTACTGGTGCTAAATTGCATGCATCGTTACAGCAATCAGTAGATTTGAAGATGGAGATCATGTGTCTGCAGACATAGTATCCACAAAGGTTGGTCCCTGGTTGTTGCTGAGGACACTGAAATTTTTTGTACAGAATTTGTCATGTATTTGACCTGTTAGGAGCAACCTAACCGGTGTAAGATGTTTATTTTTTCTTTGGAGAGAAATAGAAAGAGGTTTATTTAGAAACTTGAACATTAGACTAGTGTAAGAAAAGGTATTTGCAAACATTTGGATACATTTTCTGAAAATAACGGATTTCGATGTATTACCGGATAAACGATCTCGTGCTGCAGAGGTAGTGCACTCTTGAACTGGTTCCCTCGTTTAGTTATGCATGATGCCAACACACTGCAAATGGAGATGAATTTCCACATACTCAGTTCTTGAACCAGATATGAATGCAAATTTTAACATCATAGAATTCAATACTTATCCATGAATTGCTGAAGATGCATCAGATCCTGAGGCTTTATTGAATCTCTGAGAGAATCCAGGTAGTAAACTCTGTTCTGGTTTGGAGCAATGACTACCAAGATCCAATGAATGCTACAGATTAAGAAAACCATGAACTTACAAACTATGACGAAATGTGAAAGACGGTCAATGTATGTGTGGTTGCTTATTTGACTTACCCTTCATGATATGGCCAGAGAAAGAGTTCTGCATGGGGCGTGCGACACAAGATACTGGCGACCTTGCCAATGGCCCACTCCCAATCATCTGTGCCACCACGTAATAATATGCCATTTGCTACGTGAGGATCTATGAAATACACTGCCTCCATTTTTCTTTGCGTGATCAATCCCCTGAGAGGAATACAATACAGTTAGCTTTTTTTCGTTTACAGCCTTGTACGGCGAAGTTGATCAGAGTTGGTGAAGTACTTACAACATCAAGCATTTAACAAGAGTCATATCGAGCACATCGAAGTTGAAGAAGAGATGAAAGTCCTCGAATCCCACACTGATGGTTCCTTGATCGTGACCGAAATGATCACTGTCGTAGTGGACTACCAGACCCTTATGACCTTCTGACATTGCATCCATGCAATATTTATGTAACTTGCGGCAACAAGAAATGCACTCCTCTAAGTATTCGTCAACAAGAAATGGCTGGCCGTGGACGTACTTGCATGCTACAAGTACGTCTGCTTTATTTTAGCAAGTATCCTTTCGACTTCTTCATCGGGCAAGCTGTCAGAACCAGTATAACTCTCCGATTCGAACAACTTGCTGGTAATTTGGTTCTGGGCGATGAGTGCTTTTAGTAAGAGGCTATCATTCGCATTCTTCCTCGGTCTCAGAGGCCGCTTCCTCGCGAGTGCGGCCGTGGCCGCTTTCCTCTTAGTACTTGAAGCACTTCTGGTGCAAGGTTTGGATCGTTGATAGACGGGCTGCTGAGCAGGCGGTGAAGATATGATGGGCTACTGAGCAGACGGTGTAGCTACGCTGGACTGCTGAGCTGGTGGTGTTGCTGTGATGGACTGCTAACCAGGTGGTGAAGCTATGTCGGGCTTCTGCGCAGGTGGTGCCAACACGTCGGTGTGCTGAGGAGGCTGTGCCAACGCGTTGGTTTGCTGAGCAGGCAGTGCCGACGCATCGGTATGCTGATCACGCGGCTACAAACCGACGGACTGATGAGCAGGCTGTTCCGGACCTTCTGACTGCTTACCAGTTGTGGCATCCTGCCTGAATACCACTGTAGCCAGACGGTCGCCGCACACACCAGCCCAGGAAATCACTCTGGCATGCGCGTTTACAACAAGTATCATGAACACAGGCATTTCTATTAATGAATATATGAGTCTTACATGATATTTTACAAGAGTGATGGCAGCAGAAAAGTTCTATCTAAGGCAGCATGGTCTTGGTGCAGGTCCAATCCATAGGGATCTGACTGGGTTACTCTTCTAGCCCGCGAACACTCCGGCTCCTCACTAGTGGACGTCGGATCCTTAGGTGAACCTGGCCACATTGAAGGCCGCTGAGTACTTTTGAATGTACTCGCAAGCAAACCAAACCAACATATACACCAAGCAAAGCAATCCATGGCATTCAAGCATGCGTTTGTTATCTTAACAGTATTAACTATCATGTTATGGCAGGATTATCTAACAATATTAATCATCATATTATAACAGGATTATCTAGCATGATTGTCAGGCCCGTGGAACCCGGGGTATCCAGGCCCGTCTGCCTTTGGCCCAGGGCGCAACGCCTGGCATGGGCCCAGCGGGCCGTTACCACCGAGCATCTCACCAAGACCCCTCATGAGGCCCTGGCCTCCTGAGGCCCCCTCCTCAGGAAGTAGCAAGCAACGCTCAGCACCACCATCAACGGTCTCGCGAGGTCCCCTCACGAGGCGGCTTCCCGAGTGGCCTCGCGAGGTGGCTTTCCGAGGTGGCCTCCCGAGGTCCCCTCCCACAGGCGCTCGAGACGAAGGCCGTTCAGCGTGCCGCGCGGTCTGGTGCCCATCACATGGGTGACGCGCGCGGCGACGAGCAGCAGCAGAAGCCGCACTAGCAGGCACGGATGAAGATGGTTTCCTCTTTTGTGTTATGGGAGCAGGGCCAGCTATCTACTCTCCAAAGCAACCCCAAAGGTTGCCCGATTGGCGAAGGAAGAAGAAGACGATGGGCGCGTAGGGCGGAGGTCATCACCGAGCCCACCGGCGCGTCATGGATCATGCTTTGGCAGGCGAAGACCACCTTTAGTCAAGATAGCCTGAGCGCCTGTCCCCTTTCAAATCGCCAAGTGTGGCAACCCTTCCCGCCTAAGTTTTGAGGGGGGAGAGGACCAAGGCCGATATAAAAGTGGCAGTGCTGCCACCGTAGAGAGGGGATTCCCTGGTCTTCAACCTTGTACGCGAGAACCTTCTTGCCCACAATAATCCCAAACACAAGCAGGAGTAGGGTATTACACCGCAAGGTGGCCCGAACCTGGGTAAACCACTGAGTCCTTGCTCCGTCCCTCGCTAGCGCGCTCTCGCCGTCGCCTCGCCGTCGCTTAACCGTGGTAGGACACGAAGTAGGTAGAACAAGCTCACCCCAGTGTTCGAACCTTTGGGTCCCCGGAGCCCGACTTCCGACAATGATGACTACCAAAGTAACTGCAATATGACGAAGATAAAGCATATCAAGTAATGTATTCATATTCCAAATACTCTCATGACCCAATCCAAGTCCGATCCAAACTTTGCGGTCATCTGACCGCTCATCTCATAGCCATCGCATGGCTAGCATTCATACCCCTAACATTTTCTGATGTCGATGCATCTGTACTGCAACTCTGACAAACCTTACCTTACTCTGGTTGATTCTTGGTAACAACATTATTTAGTTTATTCCGCCAGACTCGACACAGACCAAATAGTGTGACCTAGTACGAACTGTGTCCCATGACCGAGGACGCGGCTATTCGAATAGATTTACACTCTGCAGAGGTTGCGCACTTTACCCACACTATGGAGCTCCCGGCCTCATGCTCCCATTCGGGTGGACCGGTGATGCTCCAACAGAACTTGTCTATTGCCTGCCACTCTTACGGTCCCACCGACAATCATACCCTTCCCGGGTCGTGTCCTGGGTGGCCCCTGTATCACTCCTGACACCTGCCACCGTCGTGGCCAAACAAAACTGTCCCAAACGGGGACCTGAGCTCAATAACCAAACCGGGCTCACAAGATTATCGCCGCCTACCGGGCCAGGGTAGCACGCGCGCATAACCTTCCATCTTTGGAGGTACCGACAAGAGGCAAGACATAGACCAAGTTAGTGCCTTCCCATAAAGACAAGTGTGGCTGCACTGATGAGCTCGGTTCAGTGGCACTATGACTCGATCCAGCCGACGGAGGAGGTTGTTATAATTAAGTCACATTATTTATCATTGCAATAGCTGTAACAATGCATGACGTAACAACTATGGAAACGTGACAACCTATCTCCATATAATATCACACTGAGTCATTAGTGAAACAATATTTAAATGGCAAGTTTATTACTTTACAAGTTCTAGTAGTAAGTTACGACCATCTGAACCCTTGCATGAAACCGGCAAATAAACCAGTAGCCACCAGAATAGTCTTTACAACTCAGATCTGGGACGTTACTGGAATAACTCAACCCCAGCTCAAGACGGCTGAAAAGCAGCTCAGAGCATGAGACGGTGTTGATAAAAAGAGAGTAGCAATTCCCTAAGACGGCCGAAGAACAGCTCAGAGCATAGGGTCACCACTACAGAAAGGAATTCAACAGCTGCCTGCGACGGCCGAAAAGCAGCTCAGAACACGGGCCAGTTGTTGAAAAGAGAAACATAAAGTCGGCATCCACCCTGGACGGCCGGAAGCAGCTCAGAACATAGGCGTGGTGCCGTCACCAAAGAAAGGCAGGCAAGGGTTCATTAGCGTCACATACAGCTCACCACTACACATACGAGCATGAGCATATTAATTTAAACACGCAAGAATAACACAGAGCAATGCTTTAGAGCATATATCAGATGGTCGGCTTGCCTGGGGGTCGATGAATTTGCCGGAGAGAAGTGCGATCATATCGCGGAAAAATTCGCTGGAGAAGGTTCCCTCTCGGAGGGGCTAAATATAGGGCAGGGGCAAAATGGGTATTTTTAGAAAGTGTCAACCTCATGAAAATGATACCATCGGAACGGGCTCGACGAACTGAGAAAGTGGGCTTTGGAATCACCTGATTCGGAGTTGCGAGCAAAAAGATATGAGGGTTTGACTTCCGGGGACCTATTTGTAAAGAAAATATTTACCACCGGGTCCTTGACAGCACAGCTGCCGGCGCCTTCTCTGGAAATATGTTTTGCAATAGAGAAAATGTATTCTGGCCAAAGTACGCTTTCTCTGAATGAAAGCGCATAGCGCTCTAATACGCTTTCAGTCAACCGAAAGCGTAACCGAGTGGGTACGCGTCCACTTATCCGACGTGGCGAGGGTGGGGGCCCAGCTGCTGTCGCTGACTGGTGGGTCCCGCACTGCTCTCTCTCTCTCTCTCCTCCTGACCTCCTCCTCCTTCCTCCGATGGACAGAGGCAGAGGCAGAGCCGGCAGCCCCGACGGCGAGCCCCGGCGACTCCGGCCACCGTTCCCGGCGTTCTGGGTACCGGTGAGCTCGAGGAAGAGCGCCGCATCCATCCCGGGGCTTCATGCGCGCCGAGGAGGTCGGAGGCGGCCACACGATCAGCCTCAGCGGACGGCGACCACTGCGAGCTCGGGGTGAGGGCCACGGCCTTCCCCGGAGCAGAATGGGGGCGGGGAGGTCCTACGTGTGGTGGTGGCGGTCGGGTGAGGAGGTGAGGTGGAGCGGGGACAGCCTAGGCGCCGCGAATTCGGGCGAGGTGCGCCGGCAGCCATGGTGGCTGTGGAGGAGCGGTAGAGCTCCTTGAGCTCAATGGAGGGGTGAGGTGGGATACCAGGAGGGAGAGGTGGAGCTGTGGGTGCTCGAGGAGGGCTCAGGGAGGGCTATTTATAGCCGGCGAGGTGAGGGGATAGGCACAGCTATGGCGGTGAGCTAGCCGGTGTCCTGGAGCTCGGAGGCGACGGCTCAGGCTGGAGGCTGGCGTCGCGGGGTGGCACAGGCAAGCAGTGGAGGCCAGCTGGGCTTCGGGAGAGCTCCGGCTTGGCTCCATTCGGCGGCGCTGTGCGAGTACAGTGGCGTACGGCGGCGTTCGTCGCGGCGCAGCGAGGAAGAAACCGAAGGGGGAAGCTGCGGGAGAGGGGTACGTGGACGGCTGGGGAGCTAGCCGGCACGCGGGGACAAGCCATGGCCAGCTGAAGCTAGCTATTCGAGGCGACCAGACACGGTCAGTGCCCAAAGTGTCGTTCTTGCATGGCCCCCGCGTGGTCACCATGCCATAACACGCTCTGGTGCAAGCATCGATGACTAGGCTTGTCAAAAAGATGGAGCAGAGATCCATGAGATGACCTGAGGAGGTTTGGACTGAAGAGGAGGCAAGAAATGACTGATTTGAGCTTGCATAGGTTCTGAACAGAAACTAGGATGGATCCTTGTGGAGAAATGGATGGAGGGTTCGAGCCGGTTCCTTGTCACAATGAAATGTGGTAGGAAGGAGTAGGTGCTTGCAAAATTTGAAGTCATTTGGACCTTATTTGCATGCACTTCCTTCACAATGCAAAATTTGGTCCAGAAAATGGATTTTGAAGCTGGGGTTAAATGGCTCAATGAAATGAGCTGAATTTTGGTGTAGGGAGGTGATTTGGAAGTGAGAATGCACTGGTAAAATTTCATGCCATTTGGATGCTCCTACATGGTACTTCCTTCACAGTGCTTGAATCTGGACAGAAACTAGACGGAATTTTTGGGAGAGATTGGCTAGATGAAGTGATATGAATTTTTACAGGCTCACATTACATAGCGAATTTGAGGTCCTGGATTAATTTCAAGAATTGTGGAGTAATATAAAATATAGTTGCTTCACAAGCTCAAAATAGGTCCAGAAACAAGAACTGGATGATGTGCTAAAAATTTGAACTATGGAATTTGGGTTCTTGATGGAAATGGTGAAGATATGGATAGGAGAAGCTCCACAAATTATTTGGGATTTTTCCTGGCTACCAAAATGGTAGTTCCTTTGGAGAGTGCCCAAAATGCAATATTGGCTTTAAATAGGAAAATGCAATTTCCCTTATTTAACCATGGCCAATATTTTTATGGGAGCTCAATATGATCACAAAAAATATCCCCACAAGTTTTCATGAACTTTGGGGATAGACAGATATTTTCTTGGATTTAATTCCTTAAACTAGCAGAAAAAGGAATTAATTTTAAATGAAAAATATTGCAAATGACTTGGCAATATTTTTGCATATCCAGGGTTTACAGAGGTGGGATGATCACTGGAAAAAGTTTGGGAGGCAACGGATCAAAGGAAATTAGGGTTGCTTTGTAACAGGAGGAATTAGGGTTTCCCCTCCGATAATTCGGAGAGTAGGGTTTTGACGGCAAAATTCTGAGAATATACCTTGGGTGGCAAGGTTGTACTGGAGAGAATCTCTGGTTGGATAGGAAAGGCAAGGCTATGTGACCATCTTCATATACCCAAGAGCGAGAGAAAATCTGATAACAACGAAAAAACAGACGGAAGTCAAATCCCGCGAAGGAAAAAAAATCGGGGAGCGAAAACCAAGGTGTTACAAACCTACCCCCCTTAAGAAAATCTCGTCCTCGAGATTTTCGGACTTACCTCCCGACGAAGGGGACATACCTGTGTGCGACTTGGATCCATCAGCTGTCTCTGGTCTTTGTCGGTTCACTGGCCTTTTAACTGCCTCTTCTGGTGGCTCAGGTGCTGTCTTCTCAAACGGCCGTATTGAATCCTTTTCTTTCCTATCAGGTGTACCTTTTGTCCTGGTAGTTTGTTGCTTGGTGGGGTAGCGGTAGTATTAACAGAATAGCTCATTTTCAAGGCTTGGAGCTAGTCGCTTCGGATTTTGCTGCGATACTCCGTACACTGACGCTCATGGGCAAGACATCCTTCCTTGGTGCATGGTATTGCATGCATACATCCTCGATAGTCCCTATTAAAACCTTTGAGCTAAACATGGTGTGGCTATCATTCAGCGCCTTTTTTGGAGCATAACCTCTTATCTTCGTTGATGGCCCATATTCATGAGTGTGGCAGGCTCACTTGTAACCACAAGTAGCGCATTGATGTGGTCGCATATGCAAGAGCCTGACAAGGGTTGGTAATATCACCTTGTCTATGAAGCTTTATTTTATTGACCATCACGGAGATTGTTTGTCCACAATTTCTTTGTTCTTGAGGATTCTTGTCTATGGAGCTGTCATGACCGACCAACACGGCTCCTTGGTCGTACCATAACTTGTCGGGCTGATACTCACAACTTACTTTGCATATATCGTAGGGGTTGTTACGTTCATATCCTTCTTGGTGCTGTGAGGTCGATATTTATTTGAACACGGTCATTCTCGTGTACGAGTGGCTTGCATGAACTGATCCACTAGACTGCATTCTCACACTTATGCAAAGGTAGAATAAATCATTTCATGACCAGTGAGTTCTGAGGCAGACGTGTATTCGGACTAGTTCGTGCTTCTGACAGGATTGTTGTGGGCACGATGGCATGTTGAAGAAGGTTGAATACCTTACGCTCGAAGCTTCTGTCGGGGTAGTGTGTCGAAGAAGGCTGGGTATCGTACCTCAAAAGTTTCCCCTCAGGTTGCTTACTGGGGAAGGTCGGGTACCTTATGTTGGAAGCTTTCCGCGGTAGTGGCTGAGGGAGATTGGAGTACCGTATCCCAGAAGATTTTCCCCTGGTAGCATAGCAAGTAAGATTGGGAGTCTTGCTTCATAAGCTCCTCTTGATAGCTTGCGGAGGAAGGCTGGGTTTCTTATACCAGAAGCCTTTCACTGTGATACGCAGTTGGACCTGTGGCCAGTTCTGGCTTCCTTCCGGAGTATCCAAAATTCACCTATGTGGGGGCCAAAACTCGGTATAGGCCATACCTTGACTGAAGATATCCTGTTGGCCATGCACACCGCTAGTCCTTCTGCTGGTCCGATCATAGCAACGGTTGCCGACTTCGTGTTGATAATTAATCCAGATGTATGCCGATAGTAAGCAGTTGGCGAATAATTCCATACGATTTGGCTGAGCTTCCAGGTGTTTGGAATTCTCATCGATTCTGGGCAGCCATGAACTCACCCATATTCCTCGCAAACCTTGTTCATAGTGCCCGGAAATTTGTATATACACTAGTGAATTCCAAAATATGCTTTGCAATTTGTATCAACGTACCAGAGTTTTGTTGTTGCTCTCGGCACATTCACATTCTTGAAATATGTCTTCGGTGGATAATAAATGGTTCTTGAGTCCATTGGGAAAAGACATCAAGGTTCACCCCACTGACTGAAATAATCCTTGTGTCGAGGACGGAATCATTTGTCCCTTAGGTGTAATCTATTCTGCGGCAAACTCCCTTAGGTATAGTGTGGCCTTGTCTGTAGCACACAGATTCTGCTTCTGACCCATTCTTTATTCTTGACAGATTTGGTGATAATGTTCTGGATATCGGGCAGTTAGCTTGGCTTGACTCTTACTGAATTTGGATTATTGGGTATTATCCAAGCTGTGTGTTGGTCTTCTTTGGTAGCTCTTGCAAATGGATCCAGTCGGAGCGATAGAACGGAATCGACAAAAGAAGCAAGAACCGCGAAAAACCCAAAAAGAATACTACAAAGCAAATAAAGCTCAAGTTTTGCGGACCTTACACATGTGGCCGAAGATTCACTAGTATAACTAGCCTAGCGCACTTGATGCACCTCTAAGGACTTAGAAGCAAAACCACACAATGCTCCTAGTAGCAATTGGTGTCAAGCTCCTACTACTTCCTTAGGGAATACCAAACTCGACGCACGACCATAGCCAAAGTGGCTTAGTCAACGATCCTAAGGTTGTCGGAGAAAGATGGAATTTATAGGTGTTTCCCAAAGGAAACTGGATTTGAGGAGAGAAACTCCATGGCTAGCAAGCAAGGTGGGGATATCTGGTTTACCTAGGGGTTCAGGGCTCACGGGTCATTGCCTGGTGCGGACATTTCCCACCGGAGGCAAAGGCCACGAGAGTTGGGGTCTGATGTGGGACAAAGCCTATGGGATTGCCTTATGATCAATAGTAGCCGTGCCTGTTTGGCAAAGATGGCTGAAATCCATCTGGGCTTTCTACTGAGCACAAGACAATGAAATCTGGCTAGGGTAACCTACAGTTATCCTGGCTGCTCTGATACCATCCGTTGTGGCGCCCCGCCTGAATACCACTATAGCAGACGGTCGCCGCACACATCAGCCCAGGAAATCACTCTGGCATGCGCGTTTACAACAAGTATCATGAACATAGGCATTTCTATTAATGAATATATGAGTCTTACATGATATTTTACAAGAGTGATGGCAGCAGAAAAGTTATATCTAAGGTAGCATGGTCTTGGTGCGGCTCCAATCCACAGGGATCTGACTGGGTTACTCTTCTAGCCCGCGAACACTCCGGCTCCTCGCTAGTGGACGTCGGATCCTTAGGTGAACCTGGCCACATTGAAGGCTGCTGAGTACTTTTGAATGTACTCGCAAGCAAACCAAACCAACATATACACCAAGCAAAGCAATCCATGACATTCAAGCATGCGTTTGTTATCTTAACAATATTAACTATCATGTTATGGCAGGATTATCTAACAATATTAATCATCATATTATAACAGGATTATCTAGCATGATGACTACCAAAGTAACTGCAATATGACGAAGATAAAGCATATCAAGTAATGTATTCATATTCCAAATACTCTCATGACCCAATCCAAGTCCGATCCAAACTTTGCGGTCATCTGACCGCTCATCTCATAGCCATCGCATGGCTAGCATTCATACCCCTAACATTTTCTGATGTCGATGCATCTGTACTGCAACTCTGACAAACCTTACCTTACTCTGGTTGATTCTTGGTAACAACATTATTTAGTTTATTCCGCCAGACTCGACACAGACCAAATAGTGTGACCTAGTACGAACTGTGTCCCATGACCGAGGACGCGGCTATTCGAATAGATTTACACTCTGCAGAGGTTGCGCACTTTACCCACACTATGGAGCTCCCGGCCTCATGCTCCCATTCGGGTGGACCGGTGATGCTCCAACAGAACTTGTCTATTGCCTGGCACTCTTACGGTCCCACCGACAATCATACCCTTCCCGGGTCGTGTCCTGGGTGGCCCCTGTATCACTCCTGACACCTGCCACCGTCGTGGCCAAACAAAACTGTCCCAAACGGGGACCTGAGCTCAATAACCAAACCGGGCTCACAAGATTATCGCCGCCTACCGGGCCAGGGTAGCACGCGCGCATAACCTTCCATCTTTGGAGGTACCGACAAGAGGCAAGACATAGACCAAGTTAGTGCCTTCCCATAAAGACAAGTGTGGCTGCACTGATGAGCTCGGTTCAGTGGCACTATGACTCGATCCAGCCGACGGAGGAGGTTGTTATAATTAAGTCACATTATTTATCATTGCAATAGCTGTAACAATGCATGACGTAACAACTATGGAAACGTGACAACCTATCTCCATATAATATCACACTGAGTCATTAGTGAAACAATATTTAAATGGCAAGTTTATTACTTTACAAGTTCTAGTAGTAAGTTACGACCATCTGAACCCTTGCATGAAACCGGCAAATAAACCAGTAGCCACCAGAATAGTCTTTACAACTCAGATCTGGGACGTTACTGGAATAACTCAACCCCAGCTCAAGACGGCTGAAAAGCAGCTCAGAGCATGAGACGGTGTTGATAAAAAGAGAGTAGCAATTCCCTAAGACGGCCGAAGAACAGCTCAGAGCATAGGGTCACCACTACAGAAAGGAATTCAACAGCTGCCTGCGACGGCCGAAAAGCAGCTCAGAACACGGGCCAGTTGTTGAAAAGAGAAACATAAAGTCGGCATCCACCCTGGACGGCCGGAAGCAGCTCAGAACATAGGCGTGGTGCCGTCACCAAAGAAAGGCAGGCAAGGGTTCATTAGCGTCACATACAGCTCACCACTACACATACGAGCATGAGCATATTAATTTAAACACGCAAGAATAACACAGAGCAATGCTTTAGAGCATATATCAGATGGTCGGCTTGCCTGGGGGTCGATGAATTTGCCGGAGAGAAGTGCGATCATATCGCGGAAAAATTCGCTGGAGAAGGTTCCCTCTCGGAGGGGCTAAATATAGGGCAGGGGCAAAATGGGTATTTTTAGAAAGTGTCAACCTCATGAAAATGATACCATCGGAACGGGCTCGACGAACTGAGAAAGTGGGCTTTGGAATCACCTGATTCGGAGTTGCGAGCAAAAAAGATATGAGGGTTTGACTGCAGGGGACCTATCTATAAAGAAAATATTTACCACCGGGTCCTTGACAGCACAGCTGCCGGCGCCTTCTCTGGAAATACGTTTTGCAATAGAGAAAATGTATTCTGGCCAAAGTACGCTTTCTTCGAATGAAAGCGCATAGCGCTCTAATACGCTTTCAGTCAACCAAAAGCGTAACCGAGTGGGTACGTGTCCACTTATCCGACGTGGCGGGGGTGGGGCCCAGCTGCTGTCGCTGACTGGTGGGTCCCACGCTGCTCTCTCTCTCCTCCTTACCTCCTCCTTCTTCCTCCAACGGACAGAGGCAGAGGCAGAGCCGGCAGCCCCGACGGCGAGCCCCGGTGACTCCGTCCACCGTCCCCGGCGTTCCGGGTACCGGTGAGCTCGGGGAAGAGCGACACATCCATCCCGAGGCTTCACGCGCGCCGAGGAGGTCGGAGGCGGCCGCACGATCGGCCTCGGTGGACGGCGACCACGGCGAGCTCGGGGTGAGGGCCACGGCCTTCCCCGGAACAGAATGGGGGCGGGGAGGTCCTACGTGTGGTGGTGGCGGTCGGGTGAGGAGGCGAGGTGGAGTGGGGACAACCTAGGCGCCGCGAATTCGGGCGAGGTGCGCCGGTGGCCATGGCGGCTGTGGAGGAGTGGGAGAGCTCCTTGAGCTCAGCGGAGGGGTGGGGCGGGATACCAGGAGGGAGAGTGGGAGCTGTGGGTGCTCGAGGAGGGCTATTTATAGCCGGCGAGGTGAGGGGATAGGCATAGCCACGGCGGTGAGCTGGCCGGCATCCTGGAGCTCGGAGGCGACGGCTCAGGCGGGTGGCTGGCGTCGCGGGGTGGCACGGGCAAGCAGTGGAGGCCAGCTGGGCTTCGGGAGAGCTCCAGCTTGGCTCCATGCGGCGGCACTGTGCGAGTACAGTGGCATACGGCGGCGTTCGTCACGGCGCGGCGAGGAAGAAACCGGAGGGGGAAGCTGCGGGAGAGGGGTAGGTGGACGGCTGGGGAGCTAGCCGGCACGCGGGGACAAGCCATGGCCAGCTGAAGCTAGCTGTTCGAGGCGACCAGACACGGTCAGTGCCCAGAGCGCCGTTCTTGCGTGGCCTCCGTGTGGTCACCACGCCATAACGCGCTCTGGTGCAAGCATCGATGACTAGGCTTGTCAAAAAGATGGAGCAGAGATCCATGAGATGACCTGAGGAGGTTTGGACTGAAGAGGAGGCAAGAAATGACTGATTTGAGCTTGCATAGGTTCTGAACAGAAACTAGGATGGATCCTTGTGGAGAAATGGATGGAGGGTTCGAGCCGGTTCCTTGTCACAATGAAATGTGGTAGGAAGGAGTAGGTGCTGGCAAAATTTGAAGTCATTTGGACCTTGTTTGCATGCACTTCCTTCACAATGCAAAATTTGGTCCAGAAAATGGATTTTGAATCTGTGGTTAAATGGCTTGATGAAATGAGCAGAATTTTGGTGTAGGGAGGTGATTTGGAGGTGAGAATGCATTGGTAAAATTTCATACCATTTGGATGCTCCTACATGGTACTTCCTTCACAGTGCTTGAATCTGGACAGAAACTAGATGGAATTTTTGGGAGAAATTGGCTAGATGAAGTGATATGAATTTTTGTAGGCTCACATTATATAGGGAATGTGAGGTCCTGGATTAATTTCAAGAATTGTGGAGCAATATAAAATATAGTTGCTTCACAACCTCAAAATAGGTCCAGAAACAAGAACTGGATGATGTGCTCAAAATTTGAACTATGGAATTTGGGTTCTTGATGGAAATGGTGAAGATATGGATAGGAGAAGCTCCACAAATTATTTGGGATTTTTCCTGGCTACCAAAATGGTAGTTCCTTTTGGAGAGTGCCCAAAATGCAATATTGGCTTTAAATAGGAAAATGCAATTTCCCTTATTTAACTATGGCCAATATTTTTATGGGAGCTCAATATGATCAAAAAGAATATCCCCACAAGTTTTCATGAACTTTGGGGATAGACAGATATTTTCCTGGATTTAATTCCTTAAACTAGCAGAAAAAGGAATTAATTTTAAATGAAAAATATTGCAAATGACTTGGCAATATTTTTGCATATCCAGGGTTTACAGAGGTGGGATGATCACTGGAAAAAGTTTGGGAGGCAACGGATCAAAGGAAATTAGGGTTCCTTTGTAATGGGAGGAATTAGGGTTTCCCCTCCGATAATTCGGAGAGTAGGGTTTTGACGGCAAAATTCTGAGAATATACCTTGGGTGGCAAGGTTGGACTGGAGAGAATCTCTGGTTGGATAGGAAAGGCAAGGCTATGTGACCATCTTCATATACCCAAGAGCGCGAGAAAATCCGATAACAACGAAAAAAATAGACGGGAGTCAAATCCCGCGAAGGAAAAAAATTGGGGAGCGAAAACCAGGGTGTTACAGCAGTCCGTTCCACCGGGTTAGTCTACTGAGCATGCGGTGCCGCTGTGTCTCCCTCTGCTGCTTCAGTGGCCGGCATCTGAACCGGTGGTGCGTCTTCAGCAGTTGTAGGCCTTGCCACTGGCTGCTCAGGGGTGGACGATGACATGGCCTGTACGGCACGACGTCGGGCAGGCTGATCACAGGTTGATGCATCAGCCGTCGGATTACGAGTATTATGTTCCTTGGGGGAAGCACGTGAGAGCTGCTGTGGCAAGGAGAGAGTCGCCGGTTGAAGGGCGACATTGATTGCTCTTGGCAGGGCTTGAGAGATCTCATCTATGAAGTCTATTTTCTTTCGTGGCCACTGGATATGATTTAACAGTGTTTCTTGCAAGGTCCTCTCCTCATCACAGTCCCCTAGGACATTCTTCAGGGCAAATTTATTGAATCCAGGCTTTACTTCAGTCACGTAGCACTTCACACAGCCCGGCCTCAATGGCACATTGTCCAACAAGAGGCCTCCTTCAGAGTAGGGGGACAAAACCCAGGCGGTTGCACATTTTAATGTACCTTCATAATGTGTCAGCACGCCCCTCAGTTTGTCTTTCATTCTGGATATCAGATATATCATCATCATGCGTAGCTGTAGTCTCAGTGTCGCTGGGGTCAGCTGATGCACAACTACTCTTGTACGGTGCTGTCGCGCAATAAGCAGCATCGTCCATGCCCGCCTCCCCTCCCATCTGCTGGTTATCTCTCAGTGTTAGAGTCTTCTGCATCATCATTGACTCCTCAATTTCCATTCGAACTTTCGTATACATGTCCATCCTCAACCTTTCATACAATTCTTCCTTCTTCTGTCCACTCCTTGCTTTTTTCATGGCGAGCCTCTCTTCTTTGCTGAGTGTGAAAGCCCTCTTGTGCGGGACATTGACACCTATACCCTTTGCACGGCCAGGGGGCTCTTTTGTTGCTAGAGCATTGGACAGAATGTCACATGGCCCTGAGTTCCTGTAGAACCTTCCAGGGTTGCTGGTGGAAGCCTTTAACATCACGCAATATAGTTCTTCGTCATGTGAGTTTTCAAAGTAATAAGAACCGTCATCACGCCTCCTTGCGCGTGCCCGTAAGTAGTCTCTAGCGCGTTCGCCCCTGATTTCACTAAAGGTCGGTTTTCCACCCGCGGCTACTGCTTCTTTGTCCTCCTGGTCCCATATCGGTTTCATGTCGTAGTATCCTGCCACACCCATACGGTGGGGGTGTGTGTTCCTCTTCTGAAGTTCCGATTGCTTGGCACTCTTATTGGTAAATTCTGCAGTTGCCCTGGCCCTTTTGAATTCTGCCCAGTCTGCCTTTGTAATTTGGGGGTATGCAGGGATTGGGTCCTTGCCTTCACTCAAGTACTTCTTGTACAACACGTGCTTCCAGTTTTTCCAAGCATCCCTGGCCTTCTTTAGTGCAGCGTGTTCCACCTGCATTCTCCACTGCTCTGGAACGTTGAAGTGTTCCATGATCTCCCGGATTATCCTGTGTCGTGTTTCTGTGTCAGCCTTCCGAAACCCTAGCAGATTAATGTTGAGCATTGCCCTGCCAACAAATCCACACACACTCCTGAACCTCGTGCGTGCTTTATCTGGTTTAGTTGGAGCCCAAGACTTTAAATTGATGTCGGTTACTTCATACACACCTTTAGGCTGGTGTGTGGGCTTTCTTGGAGCATTCTTCCGTGTCCTGACTGGAAGGGTGATTGCGGCAGCTCTATCCCATTCCAGATTAATTGTTCCCTAATCATCTGCTGGAGACCTAGGGTTGTCGGACTCAGATGAAGATACATCGCCTGAAGCATGAGTGTTGTCGCTGCTACTCGGCATCTACAGAGAACAAATGCGAAATTCAGAAAAGGGAGATAAGCATAATGCTAACAACTTGGTAGCAAGCTGTCTAGACATGTCATGTGATAATTTGGAAAATGTATGGCTAATTTGTTCATTTTGTGTGACTCGGGCGCCCACGATCTGTAAATCGACAATAACTAATTGGAACAAATACAGCTTATGTGTACAAGTTAGGAAGGTAGATAATGAACATATATACGCTCTCCGTTATTGTATAGCCAATTTGGGAACATACAGAACCAAATAGGAAGAGGGATCGCGAGGAAATATGCCTCACCTCGATGGAGAGTGGTAACTGACAGGTTTTTGTGCAAACCCGGCAGGAGAGGCGAGGGGTATAGGATCGATACGGTCGAGGGCGGCTGGCGAGCAAACTAAGATGGCGAGGCGCGGGCGGCCGCGTGTTGGGAACGGCAGCGAAGGTAGGGTTGACGCCGAAGAGCGGGCACACGGCCGGGATGAGCATGCCGGAGGGGGCAGCAACGCCGGAGGAGCCGTCCTCGCTGGAGGAGCCGCTGTAGATGTCCTTGCTCTCCGCGCAGCACTCCAGGCGGCAACCGGAGAGCCCGAAGATCTTCACGAAGAGCATGGCGGCCCCGTCGTACTTGAACTGGAGGACGTGCCCCCGCTTCAGGCTGCAGGCGAGGGCGAACGACTTCCACCCCTGCCTCAGGAACATGAAGCCCGAAGGGGTGAGCTCCGTCGCCACCCAGGAAGGGCCATTGCAGCAGCCGTCGGCCTGCACCCACAGGCCCAAGGGCGCGCGGTCCGCCATCGCCACCGCGAAAGAGTCCGGGAGCCGGAGCCAGGTGCAGGGGCTGCGGTGCATGTTCACAATGAACTCATGCGCCGCCTCCGCCGAGTGGCTCCCCGCCTGGGGCGGAAGCGCAGCCGCTCCGCCGCGGTCGCCTCGGCCCCGCGCGCCTCGCCCTCCGCGCCCACGAGCGGCGCTCCTTCCACGATTGCTGGGCCCGGCGCCGGCCGCCGTCGGGGAGCGCCTGCATCCCCGGGGCGGAACCTGAGATGCGGCAGCAGAGGCGCGGCCACGCCCTCTCCTCCTCGCCATCTCTTCGGCAGCTCTAGCAAGGAGGCAGGGGAGGCTGGAGGAAGGAGAAGATGGGTGGATGACTCCAGTTCTCCTCTCCCCCTCTTTATACCCGGCGCGGAGCCCCCCTCGTCGCTCTGGCTTCTCCGGCGTTGGGGATTGAAGCAACAACGACGTATGAAGGAAAGCAATGATGGCCTCGCGCCGCCCGCGCCAGGATTTATGTCAGCGTGGCAGTTCCCGAGGCGTCGTGGGGAAGTGGGGGCGTTCCCCGTCACATTGTGTGCCACGCGTCGTGCCTAGCCGCAGGCGGTTAGGGCCCGCGCCGTTTCACCCCCCCCCCCCCCGATAGGCGGGAACGTGCGCGCCGCGGGCCCGGGGGCTACTGTCGGGCCCATGGAACCCGGGGTATCCAGGCCCGTCTGCCTTCGGCCCAGGGCGCAACGCCTGGCATGGGCCCAGCAGGCTGTCACCACCGAGCATCTCACTAAGACCCCTCCTGAGGCCCTGGCCTCCTGAGGCCCCCTCCTCAGGGAGTAGCAAGCAACGCTCAGCACCACCATCAATGGCCTCGCGAGGCCCTCTCACGAGGCGGTTTCCTGAAGTGACCTCGCGAGGCAGCTTCCCGAGGTGGCCTCCCGAGGCCCCCCTCCCGCAGGCGCTCGAGACGAAGGCCGTTCGGCGTGCCGCGCGGTCCGGAGCCCATCACGTGGGTGACGCGCGCGGCGACGAGCAGCAGCAGAGGCCGCGCCAGCAGGCGCGGATGAAGATGGTTTCCTCTTTCATGTTAAGGGAGCAGGGCCAGCTATCTACTCTCCAAAGCAACCCCAAAGGTTGCCCGATCGGCGAAGGAAGACCAAGACGACGGGTGCGCAGGGCGGAGGTCATCACTGAGCCCACCGGCGCGTCATGGATCATGCTTTGGCAGGCGAAGACCACCTTTAGTCAGGATAGCCTGAGCGCCTCTCCCCTTTCAAAATCGCCAAGTGTGGCAACCCTTCCCGCCTAAGTTTCAAGGGGGAAGAGGACCAAGGCTGACATAAAAGGGGCAGTGCTGCCACCGTAGAGGGGGCGATTCGTTTCCCTTGTCTTCAACCTTGTACGCGAGAACTCTCTTGCCCACAATAATCCCAACCAAGCAGGAGTAGGGTCTTACACCGCAAGGTGGCCCGAACCTGGGTAAACTGCTGAGTCCTCGCCGTCCCTCGCTAGCGCGTTCTCGCCATAGCCTCGCCGTAGCTTAGCCGTGATAAGAGACGAAGCAGTAGAACGAGCTCACCCCAGTGTTCGAACCTTTGGGTCCCCGGAGCCCGACTTCAGTTAGGTGCGCTACTGTTCTTCTGCTCCGCCCTCAGCTCCACCAACCCCATGGCCGACGCACGTCGCGAGCGCGCTGAGCGCAGGGCTGGCCGCGTGGCCCAGACAGAGCCGGTGGCCCGCGGCAACCGCCGCCGCCACGATGCTGAGGCTGCTGCTGCCACCGACCCCGCTGCCCGCGAGCAGCAGGCCTCCTCCCTGCACCCCTCTGTGCAGGCGAACGACCACACTGCCACGGCCTCCTCCCTCGCCCGCCGCGGGCCGCCGAACCCGCAGGCCGCGCTGCTCATGGCGCGTGAGCTGCTCCGCTACCGACCGGCTGACGCCGGCTACGACGCCTGGCTTGGCCGCATCACCGAGCTCGTCAACGCCGCCGGGGACGCTCCGGCGCTTTCCCAGTCATTTCGCCCTCCGCCGTCTCGCGTTGGGGACCTGGCGCACGGTGCTCCCCCTCCCCCTCCTCTGCGCGACGAGCGCGACATGCCTCAGCACAGCGCGCGGGTTCGTGAGCAGTCCCGCGGCGCGTCCTCGCCAGGCCAGGATGAGCCCAGCTGCCAGATCATCCGCCGCGCGCCCCCCGACGCACGAGTGCTCCTCGAACGGCAGCGCCAGCGCCAGGACCAGGCCGTTTAGGACGTTGCCGCGGCCGGGCGCCAAAACCGCGCTGCCCTCGCTGGCGGCGTCCCCTCGAGCGGCGTGGGCTGCCGTGCCTTCACCCGCGAGCTGCGTCGCGTGGTTTGGCCCGCGAAGTTCAAGCCTGAGCTGCCTCCACGCTACGATGGCACCCCCAACCCCACGGAGTTCCTCCAGCTCTACGCGCTGAGCGTCGAGGCGGCGAACGGCGACGACAAGGTCATGGCGAACTGGTTCCCCATGGCCCTCAAGGACGGCCCGCGCTCCTGGCTCATGAACCTCCCCGAGGCTTCCATCTCATCATGGGCCGAGCTCTGCAGCCAATTCATCGCCAACTTCAAGGGCACGCAGGACCGCTCCCTCACCATCAACGACCTGCGGCGTGTTCGATAGCGCCCAGACGAGACCCTCCGCAAGTACATCCAGCGCTTCAGTCAGGTGCGCAACAAGATCCCGCGCGCCTCTGACGCGGCCGTCATCTCTGCGTTCTCCACCGGCGTCACGGACGTCAAGATGCGCGAGAAGCTCGCCATCAACGGTGAGCACGACTCCGTGCTCGAGTTGCTCGACCTCGCCGACAAGTGCGCCAAGGTTGAAGAAGGCCGCCTCTTCATCCACAACGACCCCGACGCGGCGCTCGACGCCACCAAGGCCGAGAGCAAAGACGTCAAGTGCAAAGGCCCTGCCGTGCTTGCGGCGGAGCCCGAGCAGAAGCGCGGCCACGACCTCGACGAGCCCAGAAAGGACAACCGGCCACTCTGCGCTTTTCACAACGTCCGCTCCCACAGCACCGAAGACTGTCACGAGCTCAAGCTGCTCCGCGACGAGCGCCAGGGCCGCCGGGACGACCGCAACGGCCGCGGCACCGGCCGCGGAGATGGCCGCAGCGGCAACCGCTGGGACGGCCGCAACGGTAATGGCAACTACCGCCAGGGCTGGCGTGATCAGCCTCGTGAGGCCGCCTGGCGCGATCAGCCTCGTGAGGCCGCTTGGCGCGACCAGCCTCGTGAGGCGAATCCTCAGGCCAATGCCGCTCTCCCGCCGCTGCCACCGCCACCCCGAAGGAACGACGTCAACCAGCCTGACGAGGGCGCAGGGGGCTACTAGGAGCCTCGCGCGGTCGCCTGCATCCTCGGTGGGTCCCAAGCCCCCGCGTCCATCCGCCACTTCAAGCAACTCTCTCGCGAGGTGTACGCCGCCCTCCCGAGGCCTGAGGTTGCGCGGCCCCTCAAGTGGTTGCAGTATGCCATCATCTTCGACCCCAAGGACCACCCCAAGTCCACGGCCTCTGCAGGCGCGCTCCCCATGTTGTGCACTCCCACCATCAGCAACGTCGCGGTCACCAAGACCCTCATCGACGGGGGTGCCGGCCTCAACGTACTCTCCATCGAGACCTTCGAGACGCTCCAGGTGCCCTACGACCAGTTGATGCCGACCAGGCCCTTCTCCGGAGTGACTGATGGCTCCACCATCCCGCTGTGGCAGGTGCGCCTCCCCGTCACCTTCGGCACCCGCAAGAACTACCACACCGAGCTCATCGACTTCGACGTGGCGCACATCGGCCTGCCTTACAATGCCATTTTGGGCTACCCGGCTCTCACCAAATTCATGGCGGCTACTCATCACGCCTACAACGTCCTCAAGATGCCCGGCTGCAGCGGCATCATCACCGTCGCCTGCGACAAAAAAGATGTGGCCAGCACCCTCGAGCATGCCTACAAGGCTGCCGCTGTCGCACACCCGGCCGACGAGGACGCGGCCGAGCCTTCAGAGGCCGCGCCCGCGAAGAAGAAGCAACTATTCTCTCAGGACCGCGCCGAGACGAAGAAGGTGTCGGTGGACGGCAGCGGCTCCGGCCCTGCCTTCACCATCGGCACAGGCCTCCCTCTCACATAGGAAAGCGCACTCGTCACCTTCCTTCAGGCAAACTCGGATGTTTTCTCCTGGAAAGCATCTGACTTGTCCGGTGTGCCGAGGGAGGTGATCGAGCACCACTTAGCGGTGTGCCCCAATGCACGCCCGGTCAAGCAGAAAGCACGGCGCCAGGCACCAAAGAAGCAAGAGTTCATCGTCAAGGAAGTCCAGAAGCTCCAGGAAGCCGGAGTCGTTCGTGAGGTGCGCCATCCCGAATGGCTCGCCAACCCGGTCATTGTCCCCAAGAGGGGCGGCAAGGAGCGCATGTGCGTCGACTTCACCAGCCTCAACAAGTCCTGCCCTCAAGATCTCTTCCAGCTGCCTCGGATTGGCCAGGGCGTTGGCCCCACCGCCGGCGGCATGCGCATGCCTTTCGGGCTGAGGAACGCCTGCGCCTCCTTCCAGAGGCTGGCGCTCTTCGTGCCAGGGCCTCGTGAGCCCCCTGCTCCTCGCGAGCTCCCAGCGCCTCGCGAGCCCCTGGCTCCGGAGGAGCGGACTCCCTTGGCGCGCCTCGCCAAGTGGACTGACGTCGCTATAGCGCGGTTCTGCCAAGTGCGTCCGGCGCCTCGCCTCGCGCGGCCCTCGCTGCTTCGCGCCACGCCTCTCGCTCCTTCGGAATCTTCCGCCAAGGTGATTTTGTTTAAATGTGGCTGAGGGCGCCCCACGGGCTGCACCAACCTCAAGCTGATCCATGCCGGACACGGCAGCCTAGCCTCTATCTTTTGGTTGTGAAATGGATTCTGCTGATTCTACCTTGATGAGCTATGTTACCTGCTTAATTCCCTATTAAGTTCGATGCCGCCCGAGAGCGTCGCACGCTCGCGACCCCTCCCCTGACCGATTTCGTGAGCGGGGGCTAGGCACGGTGTCTGTGCTCGGGTCCGTCCCTGCAGTACTATCAAATCCAAGCGACTGAGCTCTGGCTCGCGGGCCTGCTCCCGTGCACGCCACCTCACCAAGGTCCTTGGTGCCTTATCTCCTCACGCAAAGGCCATGGGCGAGTTAGCGAGAGCGTTCCGCTCCCCACATTGTGAAATCTGTCAACATGCAGTCATTCAGGAGGCGAGCTGCGTGAGGACCTCGCGGGCGGCCTCTCAGGAGCCAGCCTCGCTAGGCGGAGACTCTTCGAACGCCGAGCCTCATGAGCACCCCTCGTGCGCACGCCTCGCGGGCTGTGCGAGCTCCTCATGAGCTATGGCTCGCCCAACACCGCTCTCCGCTAAAAGCTAAGTCTGACTACCTCGCGAGACGCCCTTACCATCACTCAAGCTCTCTCCCCTCGCGATCCCGCTGGGTGCTAGCATTTTTTCTTCTGCGTAAGCCGCTTGCTTGCCAAAGGGGGGCTTCCTGAGCATCGCGCCTCAGGAGCCCTCACTAGCTCACGGTGCCCCTTACCTCCTGGTCTTGTCCCGGCATCGCGACCGGACATACCAGCAGCGGTTGAGGCTCGCTCGGGGGCTGGGTCCTGACGGCGTAGAGCGCTAAGGCGAACAGAGAAAAAAACCGGCCTCACGAGAGGAGTTCGGGAGAGAATGCATACATCCTCATTTCACAAAAGCATCAAGTTAAACATAAGAAGATACTGTTTCACGCCCCCGCGGGGTTACATCGGTTCAATGCAGGAAAATGAAAAGAAAGAAGGGGCCTAGGCGAGGCGCCGTCTCCCTCAAGACTCCAGCGCAAGGTGCCGCGCGTATCCCCAAGCAGGTGCTACGGGCACGAGCGGCTCCGTCACCGTGCGCACGGTGCCACCGCCATCGGTTCCGGAGCCCTCGCCGCGCGTACCTAGTCGGAGTCCTCGTCCTCGCTCTTGACGCGGGGGGAGCCGTCGCCACTTCCGCCCCCGCCGTAGGGGGCAGCACCGCCGCAGGAGCCGTCCTCACTAGAGGAGCCGCTGTAGCTGTCCTCGCTCTCTGCGCAGCACTCCAGGCGGCTACCGGAGAGCCCGAAGATCTTCACGAAGAGCGTGGCGGCCCCGTCGTACTTGAACTGGAGGACGTGCCCCCGCTTCAGGCCGCAGGCGAGGGCGAACGACTTCCACCCCTGCCTCAGGAACATGAAGCCCGAGGGGGTGAGCTCCGTCGCCACCCAGGAAGGGCCATTGCAGCAGCCGTCAGCCTGCACCCACAGGCCCAAGGGCGCGCGGTCCGCCATCGCCGCCGCGAAAGATTCCGGGAGCCGGAGCCAGGTGCAGGGGCTGCGGTGCATGTTCACAATGAACTCATGCGCCGCCTCCGCCGAGTGGCTCCCCGCGCGCCTCGCCCTCCGCGCCCTTGAGCGGCACTCCTTCCACGATTGCTGGGCCCGGCGCCGGCAGCCGTCGGGGAGCACCCGCGTCCCCGGGGCGGAACCTGAGATGCGGCAGCAGAGGCGCGGCCGCGCCCTCTCCCCCTCGCCATCTCTTCGGCAGCTCTAGCAAGGAGGCAGGGGAGGCTGGAGGAAGGAGAAGATGGGTGGATGACTCCGGTTCTCCTCTCCCCATCTTTATACCCGGCGCGGAGCCCCCCTCGTCGCTCTGCCTTCTCCGGCGTTGGGGATTGAGGCAACAATGACGTATGAAGGAAAGCAATGATGGCCTCGCGCCGCCCGCGCCAGGATTTATGTCAGCGCGGTAGTTCCCGAGGCGTCGTGGGGAAGTGGGGGCGTCCCCCGTCACATCGTGCGCCACGCGTCGCGCCTAGCCGCAGGCGGTTAGGGCCCGCGCTGTTTCGCCCCCCCCCCCGATAGGCGGGAACGTGCGCGCCACGGGCCCGGGGGCTACTGTCGGGCCCATGGAACCCGGGGTATCCTGGCCCGTCTGCCTTCGGCCCACGGCGCAACGCCTGGCATGGGCCCAGCAGGCTGTCACCACCGAGCATCTCACCAAGACCCCTCCTGAGGCCCTGGCCTCCTGAGGCCCCCTCCTCAAGGAGTAGCAAGCAACGCTCAGCACCACCATCAACGGCCTCGCGAGGCCCTCTCACGAGGCGGCTTCCCGAAGTGACCTCGCGAGGCGGCTTCCCGAGGTGGCCTCCCGAGGCCCCCCTCCCGCAGGCGCTCGAGACGAAGGCCGTTCGGCATGCCGCGCGAGCGGAGCCCATCACGTGCGTGACGCGCGCGGCGACGAGCAGCAGCAGAGGCCGCGCCAGTAGGCGCAGATGAAGATGGTTTCCTCTTTCATGTTAAGGGAGCAGGGCCAGCTATCTACTCTCGAAAGCAACCCCAAAGGTTGCCCGATCGGCGAAGGAAGACCAAGATGACGGGCGCGCAGGGCGGAGGTCATCACCGAGCCCACCGGCGCGTCATGGATCATGCTTTGGCAGGCGAAGACCACCTTTAGTCAGGATAGCCTGAGCGCCTCTCCCCTTTCAAAATCGCCAAGTGTGGCAACCCTTCCCGCCTAAGTTTCCAGGGGGAAGAGGACCAAGGCTGACATAAAAGGGGCAGTGCTGCCACCGTAGAGGGGGCGATTCGATTCCCTTGTTTTCAACCTTGTACGCGAGAACTCTCTTGCCCACAATAATCCCAACCAAGCGGGAGTAGGGTCTTACACCGCAAGGTGGCCCGAACCTGGGTAAACTGCTGAGTCCTCGCCGTCCCTCACTAGCGCGTTCTCGTCGTAGCCTCGTCGTAGCTTAGCCGTGATAAGAGACGAAGCAGTAGAACGAGCTCACCCCAGTGTTCGAACCTTTGGGTCCCCGGAGCCCGACTTTCGACAGTTGGTTACTTTATCGTTTCACCTCAAAAAAATTCCACGGTACGCAATCACCATTATACGCCAGTATTGATTTTTTCATGCATTTCGGGTCTCATTTGCTATATTTAAGCCATTTTTGCATTTACCGTGCATTCTGTGCATATAAATCAAATCTCAACCGCAACTACATGTGGGTGTTGGCAAATAAGGTCTACAAAATCATTTGTGTGTCGCTTTGCGTGTTTTCATTCATTGTCCAAGGAATTGGAAGATGTTTCAAACATTTCATATGCGAGATGCGGCCACCGGCGTAGGTCTTGTTGGTATTTTAATTACAGGAAATGCAGATGGAGTCCAAAAATCACAAAAATCGGTGTGTCACCATGGCGTGCTCTCAAGACCCCGTGGAAAAATTTTGGTAAAGTTTGGCACAAGTTTGGATGACCGCTCCTTGGAAACCTGAGCATCTCACAAGAAGGATCATAGTTTCCAAAAGGAGACGTGGTAATTCGAACTCCAGTTGCTGGTGACTTCATCGTTTCGCCTTGAATTATTTTCCATGGTATGCAATCACTATTATACCCTAGGTTTGATTTTCTCGCACATTTCGGGGCTCTTTTACTATATTTAAGCAATTTTTTGCATTTACCGGGCATTTCGTGCATATAAATCAAATCCCAATTGCAACTGCATGTGGTGATGAAAGGGATGAGGATCGCCGTTCGATCTGGGTGCATCTAACGGTGCAGACGTACGATCCGTGGGGTTTGGGTTCTGGCCAATCAGAATGCACGACTCAGATCGCGCGCAGCAGGGGTCATCGGCCATAGTTTGATAGGCACATGGCTTTCGTGACTGAACCATGTGCTATTGGAAAACATCTACATCAAGGAGCAGCATAATTTCGTTTGAAATGAAGACGTGGTAATTTTGAAACGAAGACGTGAGTTCAACGTTTCGCCTACAACTTTTTTCCACCGTACGCAATCACCATCATACCCCTACGTTTGATTTTCTGGGGCATTTCAGGTCTCGTTTGCTACATTTAAGACATTTTTTGCATTTATCATGCATTTAGTTTATATAAATCAAAACCATACTGCAACTACATGTGGGTGTTAGCTAAGAAGGTGTAAAAATCATTTATGTGTCGCTTTGCTAGTTTTAATTCATTGTCCGAGAAACGGGAAGAATTTTCAAACATTTCGGCCGCGAGATGCGGCCACCGGCATAGGGCTTGTTGGTAATTTAATTATAGGAAATGAGGATGGACTTAGAAAATCACGAAAATCAATGTGTCACCGTGGCGCGATCTCAATAACGAGTGGAAATTTTTTGGTAAAGTTTGGCACAAGTTACGATGATCGCTCCTTGCAAACCGGAACATCTCACAAGAAGGATCATAGTTCCCAATAGGAGATGTGGCAATTCAGACTCCAATCGTCGGTGACTTCATTGTCTTGCCTCGGAAATTTTTCCACAGTACACAATCACCATTGCACCCAAGTATTGATTTTCTGGCGCATTTCAGGTCTCGTTTGCTATATTTAAGCCATTTTTGCATTTTATCGTGCATTTTGTGCATATAAATCAAATCCCAACCACAACTACATGTGGGCTACTTGCAAAGCAGGTCTACAAAATCATTTGTGTGTCGCTTTGCATGTTTTCATTCATGTCCAAGGAATGGGAAGAATTTTCAAACATTTCGTATGCGAGGTGCGGCCACCGGCGTTGGTCTTGTTGGTATTTTCATTACAGGAAATGCAGACGGAGTCCGAAAATCACGAAAATCGGTGTGCCACCATGGCGTGCTCTCAAGACCCCGTGGAAATTTTTTGGTAAAGTTTGGCACAAGTTTGGATGATCGCTCCTTGGAAACCGGAGCATCTCACAAGAAGGATCATAGTTTCCAAAAGGAGACATGGCAATTCGAACTGCAGTTGCTGGCGACTTCATCGTTTCGCCTCAAATTTTTTCCACAGTACGCAATCACTATTATACCCTAAGTTTGATTTTCTAGTGCATTTTGGGGCTCCTTTGCTATATTCAAGCCATTTTTTTGCATTTACCAGGCATTTAGTGCATATAAAACAAATCCCAACTGCAACTGCATGTGGTGATGAAAGGGATGAGGATTGCCGTTCGATCTGTGTGCATCTAACGGTGCAGACGTACGATCCGTGGGGTTTGGGTTCTGGCCAACCAGAACGCACGACTCACATCGCGCGCAACATGGGTCATCGGCCACGGTTTGGTAGGCACACGACTTTCGTGAATGAACCGTGTGCTATTTGCAAACCAGATTGCATATGTTTTGTTCATACATACTGGAGTGACATCAATTAAGTGTGCTAGCTATTGGGTATACAATCATAAATAGTTCAAACTCGCATTGCCTTTGCTGACGACATATCAAGGTCAACATATTAATCATTCTTAGATCAACAGAAGGCCGGGCATAACTCACAATTAAGTACATGTGACAGTTCTAATTGAATGAATTAAGTTGCAGAGTAGACATAATAAATAGTGTTACGTATTAATTCCCATGTACATGGGAGAACTGGGATCATTAGGTTGACCCCGAATGAACTTAGGATTTCTGAAGATTTTAAGCCTCTCTTTATGTTTGGTGCGTGATCCCTTCGCTGGCATCTGAGCAAATTCATCGTACTCGTCCTCATCAGCAACACCCTCGACGCCCAGTACCCTCCTCTTCCCACGCATCACTACATGCAGTTCTTATGCAAGGGGTCTTCCACATTGAAAATCTGGGTTGCATTGCTGGCAAGAATGAACGGGTCCTTGTGATATGCCATCTTTGTCTTGTTAACACAGGTCTTCCTGTATTCATCAACCTTTACCTGACTAAGAGGGACCCATTTGCACCTGAATAATGGCACCTTAACTTTCACATAGTTAACCTCCCAAATCTCTTCGATGGTTCCATAGTATACCCTTTTATCAGCTTCATCTACAGTTATGCATTCTATTCGAATGGAGCTGTTCTGATATGAGGTCTTCTTATCACGTTCCTCAGTGTAGAACGTGCAGCCATTTATGTCATACGCTTGGTACCTCAATACCATAGGTGATGGCTTTTGTGCCAACCACGTTGCAATGTCATCCATGGATCCACGTGACAAACGATCCTTCAGCCATCTGACGTACTCCTTATTGTGCGCCTTCATCATGACATCTAATGGATGCACCATGGGTAAGAAGCTTCGTCGTATCTCCGCCAAGTGTTCTTCAGCATAAGCGTCGAGAACTGGGCTGTTAAGTAGTACCGTCAAATGGCCTTTATCGGTCTCACCTCCGGGTGCAGCGTGTGGCGCGCCAGCAAGGACCGGCTTACCAGCCAGCCTTCCCTCGTGGCGAGAGAGGGGCAAACCTATAGGTCTTTGTTTCATGTATTCGGTGCAAAACTCAACCACCTCATCCGTGGTATAACCTTGTAGGATTCTTGCCTCTGGATGACATCGGTTCCGACAATAGCGCTTCAATATTCCCATGAACCGCTCGAAGTGATACATGTTGCGAAGAAACACAGGACCACAGTACTTTATCTCGTCGACAAGGTGCACAGTGAGATGGACCAGGACATAAAAGAATGATGGTGGGAAAAACATCTCTAGTTTGGACAATATTCTTGCAATATCCTCTTGCATATGATCCAGCTCCTCATGATTTACCACTTTCTGCCATAGTTGGTTGAAGAAATCACAGAGATCAATGAGTGTGTTTCTTATGTCTGTGTCCATCAAATGTCTGATGGCCACCGGGAGGATTTGTGTCAACATTATGTGGCAATCATGTGACTTCATGTGTGCCAACTTCATTTTACCCGTGCTCACATACACGAGACTTCTGATGTTTGTGGAGTAGGAAGAGGGTGTCTTAATTGACAACAAATAATTGTAGAACTCTTTTGCTTCTTTTGCAGTGAAATTGTAACTCTGGCAAACGTGGAGGAATTTGTCACCATCTTCAGCTTCATTCATGTGTTCTATTTGATCACCAAGCATATTGAGTCGTGCTCCATCACCATCCTTTGTTTTACCTTGAGTAGAGTACCAAGGATGCTTTCACATACGTTCTTCTATACGTTTATGACATCGATGCAGTGACATACACTTAGAATCTCCCAATAAGGTAATTGCTAGAACACTAATTTCTTCTTAAACACTTGCATCCTGAGTGTTTTTTTCGACGACGAACTGGGTCCCTTGCCAAGCACAACTTCAATTTCTTTAGCCATTCTGTGGACCTCCTTCCCAGAATAAGGTCTTGGGCTCAAACCTACCTCTGCCGTACCATCAAATTCAGCTTTCATCTTTCGGTATGGGTGCTCTCTCCGTAAGAATCTACGATGACGCAAATACACGGTTTTGTGCGAGTTGGAAAGAAATCTACTCGCTGTCCTATCCATGCATGTGACACATCCTACATCTCCACTTGTTTTCTGCCCCGAATGGTGTGCAACAGCAACACATGTTGATCAAAAATCTCCTTTTTGTAAGCATCATAACATTTTACAGAGGCTCTTTTACCCACAATGTCAGCAGTGTAGGGGGACGCGACAGAAAACAAAAAAAATTGGTACAGCGAGCACGCCCAGGATCACTATGGAGATGCATACCAGGCTTGATCTTTTCGTTACCGACTCATAGCGCAGCTGAAGTAGAGTTTATGATGATCGGCGGTGCAGATCCCCACAACTAGGATTTACAACCTCCCAACCGCGAGGATGTACTCCCTCATCTGCCCCTCGGACAGCCCTCCGGGCGGCGGTCGGACAGTCCCTCGGACGGTGTCACGGACAGCCCTTCGGGAGGCACTCTCGAACTCGGACGGTAACTCGGACAGCCCTTCGGGAGACACTCTCGAACTCGGACGATAACTCGGACAGCCCTTCGGGAGGCACTCTCAAACAGCCCCTCGGGCAAAAAGATCGAACCTACGACCTCTCTACGGGGTTGCACACATACGGTGTCATCTATCCGGCAAGGCTTCGCCGTCCAGAACTAGTTCCCACCGGAACCCAGACAGCCTTTCGGCTCTACGAAACTATTTCGTGGGGAGGGAGAGAAGAAGCCAGATCATTGCAATGGCATGTGTATGTGAGAAAGAGTGAGTGTGGAGAGTGCCTCTCCACCTATATTTATAGGAAAACCCAAGGGGTAGGGTGGCTCCCAAAATACCAAAATGCCCTCAGATATTTTTCACACTAATCATAATAGTGTTTCCACTATTCATGAGATATTTTCTCCCAATAGTGTTTCCACTATTCATAATAGTGTTTCCACTATTCGTGAGATATTTTCTTCCAATAGTGTTTTCACTATTCACGAAAATATTTTCCGCAACCGTTAAATCCAAAAATATTTCTGTGGGTCTTAGAACATTTCCAGTACCCACTAAAATAATTTTGGACGCGTTCCGAAACAATTCCGGATTAGTGATTTTCATCTGCGAAAAGCAACCAAAGCGGTTCCGGCAGCTCCGGAACATTTCCGGGTTTTTTCTCTGGAAAAATCCCAGAAGTTTCCAGAACAATTCTGGCACCCTGCAAGAATTTCCAGGCGTGTGCCGAAACCAATATAACATAATGGTATACCCTGAAACAACTTTTCAGTTTTACCGAAACTATTCCGGTGTTCTCTCTCCGGAACTTTTCCATTGTCTCCGAAACTTTTCCGATGACTTTCTCTCAGACTCCCTGTCCAGAATTCAGCAGATAGATGAGCCTTAAGCGTGTGACCCTATAGGTTCGGTGAAGTATAGACATGACCGGAACACTTTCCGATCAATGATCAACATCGGAGCCGTGGACACCCATATTGACCCCTATACCCACACGAATAAATATTCGAGTGAACCTCCAGTTGCCGTGTGCTATTCCTATTGCTTCGCGATATGTTACAAATACCCGAGGTGAGATTTATCGGCATCCCCGTGGATCAACACTTGTCCACAATGCCAGTTACCTCGTTACCGGTTTTGTTCTCTTTTCTCGTACCCGTGTTCCGGCATCCCCGTGATCAAATCACATTGTGTCTGGCCAGACGATGATGGATACCGTAACACTGAGAGGGCCTAGAGATATCTCTTCATCGTCGGAGGAGCAAATCCCAATCTTGAGCTATCAAGTCCCTTGTCATACTTTCCCATGAACCCGTAAGCCGCCGTAACAGTCACCCAGTGACGGATGACGTTTAACAAACCCCAAAGTTCATGAATCAAGCATGAAGGAACTCGATACTCTCATGGTCTAAGGAATTATGCAAACGTTAACTTTCTCTGTGTTATTAACCATAAACTTGTGATGAATCTATCTCATAGCATAACATCAATCGGGTCGATTCAACACAAGTGTTCTCCTAACATTGTGCCCTCAAAGTTGCCGGCATAGTCATGCCCATGATCATGAAAACAGAACCATCATGCAACACTTGAGCTAGTCTTAGAGGCCAGACTAGGAATACATTTTACTGTTTCTTATTCCACACGTGCATATGAGTCTTCCTCCGAGCCTCGTGGTTATTGCAGACTCGAGAACCATAGCAGTTATAGCATGGAATATAAACTTAATTACGAACATGGGGATAAATAATAACATTTATTATTGCCTCTAGGGCATATCTCCTACAGACTCCCACTTGCACTAGAGTCAATAATCTAGTCAATGCTAAAACACTTTACACCTATGGCATACCGGTGTAAAATATGCTTCGCTCGTGGTATAGCCTGATGTCCAACGGATCTGACAACTTCAGTTCCGTGTGTATCTTTGCATCTCCTCGCGTTTTCACGCTTTCACAAAATTCATATTTTGTGTGGACTTGGCTTTGTATATATGTGAATCACAGGTCAAACCTTGATTCCTCAGACTGAGCTATGGAGCAACTATCTACAATAGTGTCCCATTGACCAAAGCCTTCTTGGAACCATACTAAGTTCATGAACGAACTGTACGATTCAACATCTTCTATGTCACTTTGAAAGCGGCAACATACTTAGCCTTTGTTATAGAATTCGCCACAGTAACCTGTTTGGAACAATTTCCAACTACCGTGCCACCATATTGTGTATTACAAAAAACCCTTAACTTAAATCGAAAATCGCATGGAGCATTGATGAAGACTGTATCGATGTAATTACTTACAACGAGCACTTCATAATCTCTGCTTGCGAGAAAACATGTCATCAGTGCTACTTTAGTACTTAATGACATTTTTCACTGTTGTCCCATGATCAGTACTTTGATCACTTTGGTATCTATACTCGCAACAACTTTGGGAGTATCGGACATATCTAGTTGTTTTACATACCATGGAATACATGATTAATCCAAACATGAAAGTGTGTGGAA
Source organism: Elymus sibiricus (assembly GCA_039707655.1). NCBI lineage: Eukaryota > Viridiplantae > Streptophyta > Magnoliopsida > Poales > Poaceae > Elymus > Elymus sibiricus. The sequence goes on from CM077670.1 coordinate 114,678,880, forward strand.
TCTCCATCATGTATTTTGCTCATTAGTGTTTTGGGACACCGAGTCTTGCAAAAACTCTTTCCATGTGACTTCAGCAAGAATCACTCCTTGGCGTTCTTATGCTAAACTGTTTTAGCATCTTGTCAATATGTATTTTTGGCTTAGCCTATTAGGCAATTCTATCTCATAGATAAATATGCCTAATATCAAGGCTATTTAGCCCAAGCACTTCATCGAAAAACTATTTTCAATGAAGTCCTAATTCGTGTCAAGAAATTTATATTATTTCCAATCAACAATGTGTCAAGCACACAAGTTTTTTAGAAATATTATTATGCTCCCACTTACTTTCTTGTAACCACAAGCATCTTCGTTATCCATTGATGAAATCAAACTCTTTTGACTATTTCATCAAAAACGAAGATTCCAACTCCATTTTGCTCTCTTCTGCCCATTGCTGGAACTCTGAAGTTTGCATACTCACTAGCATCCTCTGGATTGACAAAATACCTTGGACTGTATCACATGCAAGTCCTAGGTTACATTTCCATTTCATGGAAATCCTTTTGGCATCCATGTATCATATCTCAAGATTGAAATATGTATCAATTGCTAGTTTAACCCGAACCGACTTTAAGCATCGCTACGGAGAGACAATCTCGCTGTAGTCAATTCCTCGAATTTGTTGTAAGCAACAAGTCAAGCTTTATGGATAAAACATTTTTATCCATATCAGTTTATAGTTCCATTAATATTCATTAGACTCTAAGTCTTCTGAAAGGGGTATCAAGATATGATCTTGAATCACTTATATGGAAACTATCTCGGATTGTATTGGCACTTAGCCAATTCCGGAGTTAGGGCCCATCAACGCTTCCTTGTGTATCGTAGGTATACTATTGTCTAACAACAATATCTCGCTTGCGCACCTGAGAGGTTTGCACGAGTTTTGCCTACGTGGTTCAGTTGCAAGTTCGACCGAAGTCCATACATTTTATTGTAGAGACTTCCGTATCAGTCGCAGGAGGAAACTCTGGAATCACTTCCAAGGTCTCTTTCCTTTGACCTGATAACGAAGATACTGTTATCTCGTCGAGTTGCACTGTCCTCCCACTCACCTTTTTGCAAGAAACATTTTCTTCAAAATCATACCGTTCTTTATGGCAAAACCTTTTGCCTCGGTATAGTGGTAGGGGAATACCCAATAACTTGGGATAACCTACAAAGTAGCACTTGTCTGATTTGGAATAGGTTTGTAAACATTTTACACAAGCCCCATATTCCAAATGTTAAGAAAAGACAAAACATGGTTGGGCGTACCATACCATGGCGTCATTTCAACAGATCTGATGGCGCTCTATTCAGTGTAAAAGCCGCAGTCTCTAAAGCATTACTTTAAAAGGGATAATGGCAAATTGATTTATGTCATCTTTGATCTTACCATGTCATAAATGGTTTGATTACATCTTCACGGATATTCCACTCATAGTGGTGCTCCGTGAGGTCTAAGTTATGAAACTCTTTTCACAACTCATCAGACATTCGCTAAACTTGTAACTCAAATATTCCTTTCGGCAATCTAGTTTGCAGAAACATAATTTTCTTGTTACAATAATTTCTACTTAATTTTTGAAAACCTTATGAATGATTTCAAAAGATCCAGACTTACGTCTCATCAAGTAAATATCCATATATCTACTTGAGTCATTTCTGAAGATAGATAAATCCACTGGTAGCAACAACATTTATCGGACAACATACATCAAAATGTATGATCACCAATAAGTTTGTTGCTCGTTCCTTATGGCCTGTGAACGATATTTCAGTCACTTCACTTTTCAGAGGAAATTTGCAAGTGTCAGATGATTCATAATCAAACGACTTCAAAATCCATCATTATGGAATTTCTCCATGCGGGTTTCTCCAATGTGACCGAATGAAGTGCCACACATTTGTGGTATTGTTTTAGTCTTGCGACATTCAGCGTCAGTGTTATGGATGTATCATATTACAATCAATATTCATAACATACATCCCATTCTCAATGGAAGCATGGCCCTTTATGTTATTCATACTACTGAACAACAATTGTTCTTTTATGAACAACCCTTTTGCAACAAACATTATGCAATGGGCTAGAGTGTTTAAAACTCTAAAATGAATTATGAAAGTAAATACAGAGGTAATGTATTATTATCAATATTCATAACATACATCTCATTCATAATGAAAGTATGGCCCTTATGTTATTCATAACACCGAACATCAAAAGTTCTCTTATGAACAACCTTCTTGCAAGATACCTTATGCAATGGGCTAGAGTGTATGAAACTCCAAAAATGAATTGTGAAAATAAATACATAGGTAATACACCGATGGAAGGTATAGTAACATTTACTATGTTCCCAGCGTGTATCTAAACCTCATTCCCGGCAAGTCTTTTAGGCCGTAGTAGTTCTTGCATCGAGTCGCAACAGAATGCAATCGAGCGGGTATCTTTGTGATCAACTCACAATACCCAAGAATTAGTGATTAACAGGTTTAATCATAATTCCCAAGAATTATATCTTTGACCAGCCTTCTATACATCAATAACTTGCATGACTTTCATACATGAGCTGGACATTCTAGTCTTCTCTCTTTTTGCCATTATACTTCTAACAGTTTAACTTTTAGTATTTCTCCTACTCGCAGAAGAAGCACCCAACTTAAGAGTGGCGTTAGCCCCGGACTTCCTAGGCGTGTAAGTCATACTAACACCCTTTGGACATTTCCTTTCTCTTTAAGTTGTTGTTTTATTCACCATCATCATATGACCGGCGTTCTTATGGATCCCTCTCTTATCAGTCAAATGCATAGTAAACACTTTACTAATAATTTGCAAAACAAACATTGCTTTGGATATCCCATATCTTCTAGCCTTTGTTTGTATCTGAAACTAATTTTTAGTTCCATGATATTACATAGCTATCCCAAACTTTTGAAGTTCGGGTCTCATGGAAGCAAACATATTGCACTTGACCGTAACGGAATTCTAGCTTTTGGATCGAAGGACGAGAGTCACATCATCCATAGCATTAGCGGGAGAATACCGAAAGCATGCGATAGGACAAAATCCTTCTCGGCACTCTTGAGGACAATCCTCACATTACGTTACCAACCATAAAGTTTTAACCAGATATTTAACAGCTATTCAATTTTAATAGGGAAGGTGGAACCGCGAGCCATTATTCTATAACTATTATGCAAATTTCACTTAGACAAAGTTCATAATTAATTGCACTGAGAATTAAGCAAGTTAATTCTACAGTGCGCTCCCACTCAAACCAATATCTCTCATAATTGATTGTGAGTGTTACAAGACCCGCATTTCAATTCAATGCCATTGATGGAAACATCACTGATGACGGGAATTTCAATCGGTAGGCCAACTTGTCGATCACATCTCTATGTGACTCTTGTTCATCTTTCGATGGGCGTGTTCCGAGCTCAGGACTCTCAAGCCAGAACGTCAAGACAACCAAGTGATCTCGCTGCGAGGTCTCAACTCACCCGCCTCACACTTCTCTAATCGTTTGTACTCATGGAAACATGATGCACACCGAAAAGATAGGTGCCGTGACGGTGCTACACTTGGGAGAACACTAACTATTTGATATTTTTGTGAGAGATCACCCTAATAAAAGCGACTACCGCGTAATAAAAAAGGGTGCATCATAAGGGATAAACATCTCAGGCAATTCATAATAGCATGATATGGTATAGCCCTTTCTGACGGAGAAGTCTTTAATTTCTTTGTCTTCGGCATTCGCGTCGGTGTTCACCTTCACGAAGATTGCCACCACCTTGTCGATGCACCAGATAATATTGCTATCTCTATAGCTAATAAAATAAGTGCATTACAAAAGGTTGACACGCAGGTCATTAAAGTGACAATCATGTGGCTCCAGCCATCATGCCGAATCATGACACGCAGGTCATGTTAATTTACATCATATAGTCATCTCATACATAATCCAATTAATATGAGCACTGCTATACCACATCACATGCACATCCTGCAAAACCAAGTTAGACGCCTCTAATCGGTTTATGCAAAAATTTATTTTCCGTGGCTTCTAAGGTTTTGAAGCAAACCGAAGCTACAAACGTTCATCATCAAGTATGATTATTCAAGTCGCTAGATTAACTTTGCGGGGTGTATGAAACACGAGATAATAAAATCTCGAGCCCCATACTGAACTTCGTCATACGCATGACCCCCGTGCAGATCATATCTGCATTGCCCTTTTGTCTGCGAAATTTCATCTTTCTCTCTAACTATGGTGGAATTCAACGAACTATTAGCACTTCGTTGAGCAATCAGGATCGCGGATTGCTAGAACTTTGAAACTCCACCATGCTGTTATCAAGATCAGAAATATGCAAATTCCAGGGAAGCAACAAGAACATCGGGTAACAGATTTCATCTGCTACCCGCACAAATAATTATCAGTAGTAGAACTCATCTACTACAAATTATATTGTGCAACACCCATACATCTCTATGTATTCTAGATCATAACCTACATCTACGCATAGCACGGCTCATGATGCCACTGTAGGGGAACGCGACAGAAAACAAAAAAAATCGGTACAGCGAGCACGCCCAGGATCACTATGGAGATGCATACAAGGTTTGATCTTTTCGTTACCGACTCGTAGCGCAGCGGAAGTAGAGTCGATGAAGATCGGCGGTGCAGATCCCCGCAGCTAGGATTTACAACCTCCCAACCGCGAGGATGTACTCCCTCATCTGTCCCTCAGATAGTCCCTCGGACAGCCCTCCGGGAGGCGGTCGGACAGTCCCTCGGACGGTGTCACGGACAGCCCTTCGGGAGGCACTCTCGAACTCGGACGGTAACTCGGACAGCCCTTCGGGAGACACTCTCGAACTGGGATGGTAACTCGGACAGCCCTTCGGGAGGCACTCTCAAACAGCCCCTCGGGCAAAAAGATTGAACCTACGACCTCTCTACGGGGTTGCACACATACGGTGTCATCTATCCGGCAGGGCTTCGCCGTCCAGAACTAGTTCCCACCGGAACCCAGACAGCCTTTCGGCTCTACGAAACTATTTCGCGGGGAGGGAGAGAAGAAGCCAGATCATTGCAATGGCATGTGTATGTGAGAAAGAGTGAGTGTGGAGAGTGCCTCTCCACCTCTATTTATAGGAAAACCCAAGGGGTAGGGTGGCTCCCAAAATACCAAAATGCCCTTAGATATTTTCACACTATTCATAATAGTGTTTCCACTATTCATGAGATATTTTCTCCCAATAGTGTTTCCACTATTCATAATAGTGTTTCCACTATTCGTGAGATATTTTCTCCCAATAGTGTTTTCACTATTCATAAACACTATTTATGAAATATTTTCCGCGACCGTTAAATCCGAAAATATTTCTGGAGGTCTTAGAACATTTCTAGTACCCACTAAAATAATTTTGGACGCGTTCTGAAACAATTCCGGATTAGTGATTTTCATCTGCGAAAAGCAACCAAAGCGGTTCCGGCAGCTCCGGAACATTTCCGGGTTTTTTCTCTGGAAAAATCCCAGAAGTTTCCAAAACAATTCTGGCACCCTCCAACAATTTCCAGGCGTGTGCCGAAACCAATTTGACCTAATGGTATACCCTGAAACAACTTTTCAGTTTTACCGAAACTATTCCGGTGTTCTCTCTCCGGAACTTTTCCGTTGTCTCCGAAACTTTTCCGGTGACTTTCTCTCAGACTCCCTGTCTAGAATTCAGCAGATAGATGACCCTTAAGCATGTGACCCTATAGGTTCGGTGAAGTATAGACATGACCGGAACACTTTCCGATCAATGATCAACATCGGAGCCGTGGACACCCATATTGACCCATATACCCACACAAATAAATATTCGAGTGAACCTCTAGTTGCCGTGTGCTATTCCTGTTGCTTCGCGATATGTTACAAATACCCGAGGTGAGATTTATCGGCATCCCCGTGGATCAACACTTGTCCACAATGCCAGTTACCTCATTACCGGTTTTGTTCTCTTTTCTCGTACCCGTGTTCCGGCATCCCTGTGATCAAATCACATTGTGTCTGGCCAGACGATGATGGATACCGTAACACCGAGAGGGCCCAGAGATATCTCTTCATCGTCGGAGGAGCAAATCCCAATCTTGAGCTATCAAGTCCCTTGTCATACTTTCCCATGAACCCGTAAGCCGCCGTAATAGCCACCCAATTACGGATGACATTTAACAAACCCCAAAGTTCATGAATCAAGCATGAAGGAACTCGATACTCTCATGGTCTAAGGAATTATGCAAACATTAACTTTCTCTGTGTTATTAACCATAAACTTGTGATGAATGTATCTCATAGCATAACATCAATCGGGTCGATTCAACACAAGTGTTCTCCTAACATTGTGCCCTCAAAGTTGCCGGCATAGTCATGCCCATGATCAGGAAAACAGAACCATCATGCAACACTTGAGCTAGTCTTAGAGGCCAGACTAGGAATACATTTTACCGTTTATTATTCCACACGTGCATATGAGTCTTCCTCCGAGCCTCGTGGTTATTGCAGACTCGAGAACCATAGCAGTTATAGCATGGAATATAAACTTAATTATGAACATGGGGATAAATAATAACATTTATTATTGCCTCTAGGGCATATCTCCTACAAGCAATTCTTCTACCAGTAGCTCAAAGTAAATGTCGATGTCATTTCCAGGTTGCTTCGGGCCTTGGATAATCATTGACATCATGATGTATTTTTTCTTCATACACAACCAAGGAGCAAGGTTATATATGCACAGAAGCACCGGCCATGTGCTGTGTTTGGTGCTCATATAGCCAAATGGATTCATCCCGTCAGTACACTCCCCGAGCCATATACTTCTAGGATCCATGGCAAAGTCTTTATGCTTTTCCTCGATTAACTCCCACTGAGCCCCATCTTTCGGGTGCCTCAAATATTCATCCGCAATTCGCTCATCATGATGCCACCGCAACCTCTTTGCCTCTCTAGGGTTTGCAAACAAACGCTTCAACCTTGGAATTAAAGGCAAGTACCAAACAACCTTGAACGGGATTTCTGTCTTGATCTCGCCATCCAATTTGTCCTTGTCCTTTGCTTTCCTGTGCTTGTATCATGGATGCTTGCATATGCGACATGCACGCAAATCTTTGTACTCACCGCGGTACAACATACAATCATGCACACAAGCGTGTATCTTCTGGACTTCAAGTTCCAATGGGCAAACAATTTTCTTCGCTTCGTTCATGCTTTTGGGGAGCACATCATCTTCTGGAAAAATGTCTTTGAAAAGACCTAATAACTCTGTGAAGCCCTTGTTTGATAGACCGTTTTCTACTTTAAATCTGAGAAGCGCCAGTGTGGAACTCAACTTGGAATATTTCCTTTTGCAACCTGGATTCAAATCTTTCTTTGAGTCTGCATCAATGGTTGGCAGATCCTTGTACCCAACCATTTCTTTATCTGGGCCCTGGAAATCTGCAATCATAGCAGCAAAATCTGGCATACCATCAAGGTCGTCGTCTTCGTCGCCGTCTTGGTTTTCCAGTGGGGTTTTTCGATTGTCTCTGTTCCATTGGTAGCTTGACGTCTGAGCCCCGAGGTTAGATTCAACATCCATGTGACTCTGATCGGGGTTTGGCATCTCGCCGCTCTGGTTACCTTCATCCATGACCGGCTCTTCACCGTGTCTAGTCCAACGTGTATATCCATCCATGAATCCCCGCTTGAATAACTGGTACTCGACGTCTGTAACTTTATGTGACTCTGTATTGCCACAATCCTTGCATGGACACAAGATGTAATCCTCGTTACGGACTCTCTTCTTTGTCCTTTCAGCCAAAGTGATGAACTCCGTCACGCCACTCGCAAACTTTGAGCTTCTCCGGTCCTTCATCCATTCAGATCGTTCCATCTGCACCACATGAGGGGTAATTCAAAAAAGCATTAATAAATGGATTAATTGATGCCCAAAGATGCATGCATAAATCACAAGATTTTATTTTCATAATTTATGGAGGGCGCTCCATATTGTTTTATCCAGCCGTGCGATGACACAAATTAATGACCAGTCAATTTCCACGCAGAGTACAGTATACTACCCTTATGAATTGAATACCTTAATTAAGCCACTCAACGAAAAGAATACCTTAATTAATTAGCCGCGCGGCTACCTCCACCCAGCGGACAGAGAAGCGCGATGCCGCGGCACGTCGAGACAACAAGGTCGATGAGCAAAGCTTAGTGGGGCATCTACCTGAAGTTCGAGCTCCACTATCCCGCCTTCGACCACGAGGGATGTGCTCCAATCACGCCGCCGCCGACCTCGAGGATTGAGATCTCCTCCTATCTCCCGTCGCCGACCGAGGATTGACCTCCTATCATGCCGCCACCACCGACCGACCGAGGATTGACCTCTTATCCGGTAGCCGCTGCCTCGGCCGTCGCCCCCATCTCTATGCAGAGCAGCTGTTTTTATTTTTTGACGGGTATCCGCAGAGCGGCTGTTTACAGTATTAACTCCATTATTGCATCCCCATATGTACCGGGTAGTACATCACATACGGTTATGTCATGGGAACCGTGTGTCACGCATGTTGTCTTCTCACACGGTTTCGTGTGGAAATCGTGTGTGAAGTTGTAATATCGAACACAAATGATATGTACAAACCGTGTGCCGTTTACAACAGAGTGCGATAAGTAGTTCCCGACCGTTATCAGATCCCCACAGTTTCCCCATTTCCCCCAAATCCCTAGATAGCCCCCAAATTCCCTCGCGTGGTGCTGACATTGGGGGAATGTGGACGAGTGGTGCTGATGGTTTCGGTTCGGCTGCTCCGGCTCGTATCGTCGCTCTCGGCAGCGCGATGGGCGGCGCCACCACGACGGCGGTCACCGCCGAGCGCTTGCCTAAGGTCATCAGAAGGCCGGTGTACTACGAATCTGAATCATCTTGTCAGGTTCCAATCAATCCCGATCTTTTTTAGCATGTCCAAATTAAAGTAGCTCCCTGCTCAATCCGTCCTCAATGACCCCCGCTCCCCCACCCAGGAAAGCGATCAACCGCCGGATCCGGAGTATGACTCCAGACTCCCGCAACATGAGTTCAACTCCGAGTTTTGTGCTACCGAGAAGTACCAAAAGCTGAGTTGTGCGCACGGACACACTCCCACTCGACGTGTATGCATGGAGGGATTTGACATTGGCAGACGGTTTCTCAGTTGCCCCTTAGAGGTTAGTGCTAAGTTCATCATTTAAGTTGAGTTAATGCCCCCGCCCATCCTAAATATTTAACATTGGCAGGGATATGAGGCTTGTGCCTTTGTTAACTGGTTGGATGATGAATGGCATGGCAGGGCTCGGAGTGTTATCACCAAGCTCGCAAAAGATAATGTAAAGCTAAAGAAGAAACTGACTGATCTGGAGTGTACAATCACTACGATGAAGCAAGAAAGACTCAATCATAGGCAACAGATGAAAGCAAGAGACAAGAAGGAACTAGCATGTGTAGTTGTAGTTGTCGCATTAGCCATCTTCTATGCACTGTTTGTAATGATGATTAGGGGTTTTGTTTGATTATCACTGGCTACATCAATAAGCAGAGCTCATCTATTGCTTGACAACTGTCCTATGAAAACTGCTTGTTTCACATTTGGATGCTGCAACCTATGTGTGTAATTATCACATTGAGAACTGCGCAACCGCGGTAATTTGGAGCGACTGGGTACTAATAATTGCGGTTGATTATATCAGGATTCTAACCGCCTGCCAAGGCGGCAATAAAAATCATCAATCCCCCGCTTCAATTGCCATTCCTCTTTTCTTCATACCCCGCTTCAGTCTCCACCATCTTCATCATCCCGGCCGGCCACGCTACACACTTACACACACTCTGCAATCTCGCTTTGTGTACGTACCGCAGCCATGTCGAGCGACAGCGAGGATGACAGTTCCACCAGCAGTCTTCCGCCTGATGATAGGTCAACCTCGGAATCATCTCGCTCGTCTTCGATGAGTCCGGCGTCGAGCCCTGACCTTGATTTTATCCAGATCATGGAAGGGATGCCACCGCCTGAGTCATCGGACGACGACCAGATAGACGAGGACCTGTCGGAGGATGATGAAGACGACGACGATGATGATGAGGAGGAGGAATGTTCAAATGAGGAGGATGACGACGAGGACATCAACGACGAAGACGACAGCGGCGGCGATGAAAAGCCAACGGTCAGCGGCAAGAAGCATCCTCGCCAGGACGATGTCGCGGAGCCATCCAACAACAACAACAACAACAACAACAACAAGAAGGACTAAATTAAGCAAACTGCATATCTCTGTTGCCGTTCGCTCATATTAATCTGTGTCCCCTGTCAATCTCATCGCAGACGGTTATCAATACGTATTCGACAGAGATCTTTTACATTATCGCCCATAGTTGGTTTCTTGAATTTTGTGCCCTGTCGAGCACACAATTCACAACAAACAATCGTATACGCTGTCTATAATTATCGCACACAATTCTGATTACCGACCTATTTGCCAGATATCACCCACATCTTGTTACGCCGAATCGTTTCTGTTCTTCTGGATCATCGCAAACAATTCATCCGAGTGAACCGCATGCCGTGTATCGCACACACCTCGAATTGGCTGCCCATTTTTGTTGTGTTGGGTAATCACAAACAGTTCATCCGAGTGAACTGTATGCCATGTATCGCACACACCTCGAACTGGTTGCCCGTTTCTGTTGTTCTGGCTCATCGCAAACAGTTCGTATAGATCAACTATATGCCACGTATCGCACATGCATCTCTAATCTGAATCATTTTTTATGTCTCCTGCATCGCAAACAGTTTGTCTTATTGGGGACGGTTTTTTTACGACACCGTTTGCGATTCATGCATCGCACACAGTTTGGTCGCGGGGTCTTTGATTCATGTGTCGCATTAGCGGTCACCTGCAGTAGTGGATGGATCTTGTGCATACGTGGGAAGATAATGCGCGAAGTCTTGTGCTAAGAATCGGAGTTTGGAAAGCACAAGAGTTTGAATCTGTACCCTAACTTGGTGACAGTCCTCTACGGCGGCGACGTCGGTGGAGATTGACGATGACGGCGACGGAATCCTCCAACGAGGGCACGCGGGAGACAATGGCGATGATCAGGCGATCCGGACGCGGCAGAGGCGAGTTGCAGAAAGGCTTCGTTTGAAGAAATTTTTAGGTGAACCGTCCGCATGATATATATACTCGCACACTGTCAGTCAGTCCGAGTGAAACCGTTCGGAGGCACCGAGACGTGTAATTGCTAGAACCAGAGCGTTCTGGTGAGACCGAGCGTGTTTAGTCAGGCTGTCCGAGAGGCATAAAACAGATCGGTCATTGTGACTCGGTGGGACCAAAAGGGAACTTGTCGGTCAGACCGAAGTCACAATGAAAGTTTTAAAGTTCGGCCCTATTCAGATCAGTGACTCCGAGTGCTCCTGACCCGAAGGGTCCGAATAGACACTTGTTCAAATTTTGTGATCAGCAAGAATGAATTTGAGACAAGTTGAGATAGATAGCTAGAGAGTGTTCTTAGGCATTCTTGTCAATCCAATTGGCCAAAAGATCCAAATCAACCAAACAACAATTGGATGTCCTCGAATGGGAAAATATGCATAGCAACATGCTCACACAATAAAATTGCAAATGAAATATGGCAAACATGCACAACCAATCTAGCATCTATCAAGACAATGGTCAATGACAAATTCATCTATACATGAGTATATTGACTTAGAAGCCAAATGAGAACATTTGATCATAGGTCATACTCATCATTTAAGCACAAATGGGGTTACCATTTTTACATAAAGCATTAATGTGTTCACATCAATAGAGTTGCTTTAGCTCAAGTCTTAGAGAAAAGCTCCCCCAGATGTGAGATCCCCCCCTAAGAGGGATAAACTAACCTTGGGTTTTGTCATTGAAGACTTCATGTAGTTGTTGTTGTAGTTGTGGAAGCTCAATCTTGATGATGATCATCAAGAGTTGGGAGCTTTCCTTGGGATTTGTAGCACTTTCAACCTATATGGGTTAGTCCCACAAGGAACAACAAGGATATCCATAGACATAGAGTGAAGTACACATATCATGATGTCCATGAATGCATTGATTACCTTGCTCCTTGACTTACCAACAAGAGGGTTGTGACTCCATGAACTAGTGCATGATGTTGAAGTGGTTTGCACAAGTTCTTTCCATGAATGAATATGAGTGAAGTTTGTTGGCGGAGTCACCCTCAAGAACTCTCTAGTTCTTCTTCTTTGGGACCCACATCAACTTGATGGGAATCCTTGGAGTTGTAGTTGTACTTGATGAAGTAGAACTTGAGGTAGTCTTGGGAACCCACTTGACCAAAGCTTGAGGTGGTTCTTCAGATGAGTCTATCTCCTCTTGAAGCTTGTCCTTGCCTTTTAGCTTCTGGTCTTGTGGTGGAAGATCATCTTGAGCTTGAGTTCCCTTGAAACAAGTAGGATCATACTTCTCCTTTTGGGGAACAAACTTCATCTTGGGGTATTGATCTTCTTCCCATTCAACTCCATTGGCATTGAACTTTCGTTCAAAACCAACACCTTGGTTCTTTCGGTGCCATCCTTGCTTGCGTACAATTTCTGCAAATTGCTTACTCCCGGAAAGGCTCTTGTAGACACCCTTTTCTATAATTCCTTTCAATAAATCATTTTCTTGCTCAAGTGTAAATTTTCTAAGAGAATCATTAGTGGAATCAATAAAACTACTAGATGCAACATCATGAGATTTAACATTGTTATTGTTCCCACTAGAGGTAGAACCTTTCTTGCTCTTGCTAATAGATTGCTTAGATTTAACTTGTGGCATAAAGGTAGACAAGAGGAGTCATTTGGAAATGTAAGAGGAACTCTTCTTTTAAAGATCGTCATTGACAGCTTTTCGAAACTCATGCTCTTACTCTAAATTTAGCTTCTCAAAGCATAGCTTCTCATGAGTTCCTAGGAGCTCTTTATGATCTTCTTGTTGAGTTTCATGAGCTAACTTAAGAGTGTTTAGTTCTTTATTTAAGCGCTCAATTTCCCTCATTGCATTGACAACCGTCTCATCTTGACTATCATAATTACTAGCAAGTTCATTATAGCTAACATCACTAGTTTTATCGTTGAGCAAGTCATCATCACCTAGCAAGTCATCCTCATCACTATTAAAGTCAATGAATTCGGGGTGAATTACCTTAGGGCCTTTTGCCATGAAGCATCTTCTAATTCCTTCATTTGGTGAATCAAATAAATCATATGACTTGGAGGATACGAGAGCTAGTCCGGCATCACCTTCATCTTGAATATAGTCAGAGTTGGCGTGGTAGCTTCTCTCTGATTGGTTGTCGGAGTCAGAGCCGGATATCCATTCACCAACATGAGCTTGGGGTCTTCTTCTTTAGTAGCGCTTGGTGGACTTGTCTTTCCTCTCCGAATCCTTGCTTCTCCGGGAAGGACTTCGTTCATATCGATCTTCTCTACTCCTTCTCTCTCTACAAGGTGACTCATCTCTCTTCTTGTGAGGTGTCGTACGCTCATTGGAGAAGTGTCCGGGTCTTCCACAATAGTAGCAATTTCAGTCACGACTTGAATAGTGATTCTCATAATGTCTTGAGTTGGAGATTCTCTCTTTGCCTCTATTCTTGTAGAATTTGTTAAAGTTCTTGACCACTAGGCTTAATTCTTCATTGGACACAAAATTGTTACTTGAAGTTGTTGGAGTATCACTTGAAGCTTTGTAAGCACCACTAGACTAGTTGTGGAGCTCCTCTTTGTCCTTGAACGACATTTCATGAGCAACAATCCTTCCAATAACTTTCGTGGCCTTGAGATCTTTGTAATTTGGCATCATTTGGATCAATGTGCACATGGTATCATACTTTCCATCCAAGGCTCTAAGGATCTTCTTGATGATGAATTTGTCGGTCATCTCTTCACTTCCGAAGTCGACAATCTCACTTGTGATGAGAGCAAGCCTAGAGTACATTTCCGTGACTCCTTCACCATCCTTCATCTTGAACTTGTCAAGTTGACTTTGGAGCACATCCAACTTAGATTCCTTGACGAACTAGGTACCTTCATGCATATCAACCAAAGTATCCCAAATTTCCTTTGCATTCTCAAGGCGACTAATCTTGTTGAACTCCTCGGGACACAAACCGTTGAAGAGAATATCACACGCTTGAGCATTGTATTGCAACATATTCAATTCTTCCACGGTTGCTTCACAATCCAATTATTTTCCATCTTCAAAGAATTCACCTTGCAAGCCAACACGAACAACAACCCAAACGGCGGGGTTATGAATAAGAATATGCATTTTCATCTCATGCTTCCAACTAGCAAAGTTTCTACCATCGAAATATGGACCTCCACGGTGATAATTTCCCTCACTAGACGCCATACTCTTCTTCGTGGTTAAACCAAATCAATGGAGACCAAAGCTCTGAAACCACTTGTAGGATTGCAAGTAGGTCTGGAGGTGAGGGTGATTAGAGTACTTGACCAAATAAAAACCTAGCCTTTTCTCAATTTTAGTTCTTGGCAAGTTTTAGCAATTCTCACAAGTCAAGCAACACCCTACACATGTAAGTTTAGATAGTAGGCGGCAGAAAGTAAAGACTTTGCATATGAATGTAAAGGAGGGGTCAGAGAAAATCAAACGTAATGAACACACGGTGATTTTTGGCATGGTTCTGATAGGTGGTGCTATCGTATGTCCATGTTGATGGAGACTTCAACCCACGAAGGGTAACGACTGCGCGAGTCCACAGAGGGCTCCACCAACGAAGGGTCCACGAAGAAGCAACCTTGTCTATGCCATCATGGTTTTCGTCCACGAAGGACTAGTCTCACTCGGGGTAGATCTTCACGAAGTAGGAGATCTCCTTGCCCTTACAAACTCCTTGGTTCAACTCCACAAGATTTGGAGGCTCCCAAGTGACACCTAACCAATCTAGGAGACACCACTCTCCAAAAGGTAACATATGTGTTGTTGATGATGAACTCCTTGCTCTTGTTCTTCAAAAGATAGTCTCCTCAATACTCAATCACTCTCTCACAGATTTGGCATGTAGTTGGAGAAGGATTGGAGTGGAAAGCAACTTGAGGGGGTTAGAATCAAGGATCAAAGGTTGGAGTGTAATCCCCTTGATTTCAACACAAGTGTAGGTGGTTCTCTCTCAGAAAATGGATATGGGAAGTGGTAGTTTCGTCGTGGTTGCTCACTCTGAGAGTAGGTGGAATGGGTGGGGTATATATAGCCATCACAAAAAATATAATAGTTACACACCTTTATGCACAACTCGGTGGGACCAGGTGAAACCACTTGGTGAGATCGACTAGTGCAAAAGGTTTGAACTTTAGGCCTTTCGGTGAGACCGGATGAAACATCTCGGAGGGACCGATGGGTGATGAATGATACTTCCTTCTTAGTGAACCGATAAAGGAATAGAAAGTACCCCTGTAACATCCCAATTTTATTAATTTGTATGTTAATAGAATCATTCAATGCATATCATATTTTATGGCATTTTGGAGTTTTATGAAATATTCAAATATTCTTTTCCACTCAAGAAAAATAAAAGAGAGAGGATAAAATGACTTCCTCAAATATAAAAGAGTTGGGAAAATTATTAGGATATTATTTGGAGTTTATTTGGTATTTATTTTATTGGCAAAAAGTGCATTAATTGCATTAGGAAAATATTTTCAAAATTGTTTGTGCTAGGATTAATGTTCATTATGCTCTATATTATGCATAATGATTTTATAAATTATTGTAGTGTTTTTAGAAATTTGTTTGGTTGTGATTTAGGCCCGAAAACATTCTCTGTTTTAAAAAAAACAAAAGAAAACACGCGCGCGCGCAGCGCCTGGCCAGGCACACCAGCCCGCCCAGCTGCGCTTTTGGCCCAAGGCAGCCCCGCGCCCGAAATCCTTTGGCGCCGGCCGCCCGCCCCCACCTCGCTTCCCCGCACTCGCCGATAGGTGGGACCCACCCCACCTTATCGTCTTCAACCTCCACCGCAGCGCACGGGAGGGACGCCGCGCCGCGCTCCCGCAACCGCGGGATAAGCTCTCGGGATAGAGCTTATCCGTAGCCCCGCTGCGCCTCTAGCCTCGCCTATAAAATCCCCCGAGCCCTCTCTGTTCATTTTGCCGTCCCGCTACTCCCCACGCCGCTCGCACTGCTCGCCCTGCCCATTTGGATCTCGCCGGAGCCAAGCCGCCTCGCCATCATTTCCGTCGCCGGTGAGCACACCCGAGGCCTCATTCCTTCGTCAATCTACTCCCCGTGCCCATTCGCATCTCACTGACATCATTTTTCCCCTAGGTTTCCCCGGAGCCGACCGCACGATGACCCCGAGCCCTCGTCGGAGCACCCGGAGCACCACCGCCTTCGTCTCGCTCAACCCCGACGCCCCGAGGATCGCCGCCACCACCGTCGTGACGCCCTCGTCGAGCCGCATCTCCCCGTCATCTCCGTTGTCGCCGAGGACCGCCGTAGCCGCCGCCTCCTTCGACCCGAGCCGCCGCCACCGTCGTCCTCGCCGCCGTTCATCGTCGTTGACCCACTGTGAGCCACCGCCCCCTCCCATGTCCGTTAGATCATAATCCAATGGCATAGATTAGATTAGATTGAATGGTTTTTTTATCGAACCGGTACGCGGTTAAACTGCGGGTTTTATTTTATTTAGCCGCCACGTACTGTTTTACTTAGTTGTCGGCCATCCGTTGGTTAAGCCAAGCAGCGGACACCTTCTGGCCACTCGCGTGTTGCCACGTGGCCAGGGACTTTATTGCAGTAGTTTTTTTTCACAGATTAGACCCTAAACTTCGTTTAGCCACAGTTTTTAAACCATAGATCCAAATTAGACGAAACCAGCGGCAAATTCTTCATATCAAATAGATCTATCTAGTGAACCCATTTTTGCAAACTTTTGCTAATTTCAAATCTGAATTTATTCAAATTTGAATTCAAAGTCAATTTGGCCATATCTTCTAAACCGTAGACCCGTTTGAATTAATTCCTTTTGCACTTTGTCACCGTAGCCAAACCCTATGACTTGCACCAATGTCACGGTATTTTCACACCATTTGGATCTGTCCATGAATAATTTTACTCCTATAACATGTATGCACGTTAGATCACATCACAAATTTTGAACCCTATGTCATATGTTGTATTGCACTTAGAAAATTTTGTGATAGTTGAGTGTGTTGGATTTTCATTTGGATTTTCCAAGTCTTTTCTTGTTGCATGTTATTTTGGTTCTTTGAAATGATTGCTTATGTGAATTTATTTACTTTGGCGATAGATTGTCCGGAGTGCGAAGCAGAATATTATCATTCTCTAGAATTGAGCCAGCAGTACGAAGGCAAGTTTGCGTCTTCACCATATTTTTATCTTCCTATGTTTTTATTATGCACTTAGTCCTTTGTGGTAGGTTTTCATGGTAGGAATCTATGCCGGATGGCTATGCTTATACCTAGTAGTTCATTTAAGGTAGGTCTGAACTATACAACCTTTGTCACCACCGTGTAAGATTATATTGCCTCGCTAATGTAGACAGGGATTGGGGAGTGTTCATGATGAGACATGAGTGACAAAGTAGTAATCAGGACCAAGACTTTTAAATGAACTACCTGGGCGGAATTGGTTTGAATGGTGGCGAAGTACAGTGGGAGCATGCATGGGAAATCCATGGTGGTGCACCACTAGTGGTCTGCCGCCCAGGCTCAAAGGGATCAAATGTGTTTTCATGTCTAGAAGCTTACGTGTGCAGCCACAAGCCAATATGGGCTCTGGCTTAGTTGAGTAGTTAGTGTGACATCTTCCCGGATAGGCTAGCAGATGTAGAATGAGTAGGTTTACCGGCCTATCCGTGGGTTAAGAGGGAATGCTTTCGAAAGACTATGTCTCAATCTTCCGATCAAGGAGGTGGTTGAGTCTTGTGGGGAAAAGTGCGCAAACCTCTGCAGAGTGTTAAATCTAATCGATTAGCTGTGTCCTCGGTTACGGACAACTTGAGCTTTTAGTAGTGGAAATGCCGGGAGATCTCGTCACCCTTAATTTAATCAGTTGTGTTTAAATAAACTTTGGGAATGGATTGAGTTGGGGTTGCCATCTCAATCTTATGCTATTTTTGTAGTAGTAGAATAAATTATTTTATGATAGAGAAAAATCAGCTTTATGCAAAGTTAAACTTAGAGCCTTTCCACCAACCAAATTGCATGTACAAATAGGTTCTTTACACTCTTATGATGTGACTTGCCAGTACATTCAATGTATTGACCTACATGGCTGCAACTTATCATGTTGCAGATTTATCCGACGAGGATTAAGGTGCGATAGGTCGATGTTCTACACTCAGCTTTGCTCGTGGAGTTGATGGACTCATTTACTTCTATGCTTCTGCAATATTTGTTTATTGGCCTTATGCCATATCGTTGTAATAAATTTGTATTACTCCTGGACTATCGATGTAATAAAGATGTGTGTTATTTCTGTTATTTCATCGAGTACTGTGTGTGCTAGCAAGTCGATCCAGGGACTACCACGGTAAGCACAGAGACTTCGATCCTTACCGGGTCGGGTCGCTACAAGATGGTATCAGAGCACACGTTGACTGTAGGACGCGCCCCCTAGAAAATGGAAAAGCCATAGGATGAAAATTCTATTTTAAGATTTCCCTATATATCCTTTGGTCTCGTACTTTTCTCTGCTTCATTACTAATTTCTCCTCTCTTTAAAAAATGTAGATGTCGACCGCCATTGTGGAGTTTGAGCAGCCCGATGAGACCATGCCCTTTGGAAGGCAGCTGATGAAGATCGTGAAGCACCTGAGGATCGCGCTGCCCACACTCACTGTAACCTTCATGGCCACCTTGCCCGAGGAGACATGCTGGAGGATTGATGTCCATATTCCCGGACGCACCGTCGGAGTCCCTACCGAGCCCATTGACTTCTATCTGGATGTTGCTTCATGGGGCCTGGGCAAGGTCATTGCTGCTCATATTGCTCTTGGCCGCATTCTGGAGGAGTATGCTGAGGAACTCAAGAAGACCTCCTTTGTCATGTACGGCCGCCGCGACGCGGATGGAGAAGTGGTGCGTACTCTGGAGGATGAGACGATAGCTTCCCATATCCAGGACTTGGAGGAGCACATTCGCAGGATGGAGGTAGAGATGCATCACAGTCTGATCATCACCAAGAACCTCATGACCCGCAAGGTAGAGCTTGAGGAGGAGCTCCAGGACGCTCGCGCCGAGCATGAGGAGGAGATCGAGGTGCTGCAAGACAAGTACGACGACCTGAAGCTTCAGCTAGAGGAAGCCGAGGAGAAGCTGGATGAAGGGGAAAACATTCAGGAGGATCACTCTTATGGTGCTTACGTCAGCCAGGACAAGGACCAGGATGGCGAGCTTGGAGATGACGACATAGAGAGCGATTCAGCAGGAGCCGACATCGACATGGTTGACTTGTCGTCATCCGATGAGAGTTAGATTTTATTCCACCATGAGAGTTTAGGAATTCGATTTCATTATTCGATTAGTTTTATTCATTTGTGAGACCATGTCAAATCTTGTGACATGGCTTATCTTAGGATGATGATTTGTGTGAACCTCTTTGTTTGAAATTGAATTAGTGTGATTTGAAGTCTTATTGCTATCAATCGCATATGGGTAGTGTGATTTTCCTCATTAGGCCCTTGTTCTTTTGTAATTTCTCATCCACTCTAAACCCATCAGATGCCTCCGAGACGTGACCCGGGATCCAACTTTCCACCGGAACTCACCCAGTTGATTCAGAACCAGAATGCTCTTATGCGGATGCTTATCCAGAACCAGAACCACAACAACAACAACAACAACAACAACAACAACAACAACAACAACAACAACAACAACAACAACAACAACAACAACAACAACAACAACAACAACCCACCGCCGCAACCCCCAGTTGATAGTCTTACCCGTTTTCTGAGGCTGAACCCACCCGTGTTCTCAAGCAGCACGGAGCCGATCGTCACAGATGACTGGCTTCGCACGATAGGAAGGGAGCTCGCCACAGCAGGATGCAATGATGCTGAGAAGGTGAGGTTTGCCGCTCACCAGCTGGATGGACCGGAAGCTTCATGGTGGGAGAACTACACCACCACGTACCCCATGGAGAGTGTGACTTGGACTCAGTTCCAGTAGGCATTCCGCACTGCTCATGTTTCAGCTGGAGCTATGAGTCTCAAGAAGAGGGAATTCCGCAACTTACGCCAGGGGAACCGTTCAGTGGGAGAGTATGTTGATGACTTCAGCAAGTTGGCCCGTTATGCTCCAGGAGACGTGGCCACGTTCTCTACTGAGGGAGATACTTATCCGCTACTATATTGCTTCACCCTTCCTCTTCGGGGAAAATCCCAACGCAGCTCACAAGTAGCAGGAGGCTCCGCCACCGTGCACACCGGCCTTTGGGCCGATGCCATCTCCACCACGCCGGCACCACCGAGACCGCTCCCATCTCCATCACCACCGATGACGCCATCATCATCACCACCACCATTGGCAGTGACGTCTCCATCACCATCATGCGTTCTCCCTTCACCGGCACAATGCCGGCTTGTAACTTGACCCTCTCTTTTGTTTCGTTCGTTTATATGTTTGAGTAGTTGTACTAGTTCTCTGGGATATGGATGAACTCTTTATGCGATCAATAATTATCTCGTCATGTTCTTGATAGTAGCCTTCGCGAATGTTGAGAGGAGGTCTCGCTCGCATTACTGCCTTGTTGCCGTGAGGCATATTACTGTCGTTGTAGAGGTTAGGATGTCGAGGTAACTAGAGGTGATAATAAATGTTGGAAATATGCCCTAGAGGCAATAATAAATTGGTTATTATCATATTTCCTTGTTCATGATAAATGTTTATTATTCATGCTAGAATTGTATTGACCGGAAACTTAAATACATGTGTGAATACATAGACAACACCGTGTCCCTAGTGAGCCTCTACTAGACTAGCTCGTTGATCAAAGATGGTTAAGGTTTCCTAATCATAGACATGAGTTGTCATTTGATAATGGGATCACATCATTAGGAGAATGATGTGATGGACAAGACCCAACCGTAAGCTTAGCATCAGATTGTTTAGTTATTTGCTACAGCTTTCTTCATGTCAAGTATTTGTTCCTTAGACCATGAGATCATGTCACTCCCGGATACCGGAGGAATGCCTTGTGTGCTATCAAACATCCCTTCGTAACTGGGTGATCATAAAGGTGCTCTACAGGTATCTCCGAAGGTGTTTGTTGGGTTGCATGGATCGAGACTGGGATTTGTCGCTCCGTGTGACGGAGAGATATCTCTAGGCCCTCTCGGTAATACATCATCACAAGAAGCTTGCAAGAATGTGACTAATGAGTTTAGTCACAGGATCTTGTATTATGGAACGAGTAAAGAGACTTGCCGGTAACGAGATTGAACTAGGTATGGAGATACCGACGATCGAATCTCGAGCAAATAACATATCGCCGGACAAAGGGAATTGCATACGGGATTAACTGAATCCTTGACATCGTGGTTCAACCGATAAAGAGCTTCGTTGAATATGTGGGAACCAATATGGGCATCCAGGTCCCGCTATTGGTTATTGACCGGAGAGGAGTCTCGGTCATGTCTACATGATTCTCGAACCCGTAGGGTCGCACGCTTAACGTTCGGTAGCGCTAGGGTAGAAATGAGATATTAATATGGTGAAGTCCGAAAGTTGTTCGGAGTCCTGGATGGGATCCGGGATATCACGAGGACCTCCGAAATGGTCTAGAGGTAAAGATTTATATATGGGAAGTCATATTTTGGGTTCCAAAAAAAGTTTGGTTTTTCCCGATATTGTACCGGTAAGGTTCTAGAAGGTTCCGGAGTGGGGCCCACCTGCATGGGGGGCCCACATGAATGTGGGTAGTGGGGAAAGGCCCCACACCCCTGGTCTAGATGCACCAAGATCCCCACTTAAAAGGAATAGGATCATATCCCGAAGGGATAAGATCAAGATCCCTAAAAAGGGGGATAGCGATCGGAGGGGAAAGGAAAGGAGGGATTTCCTTCCTCCCCCTTGACCAACGACCCTAGGGGATGAGGGCAATCCACCAGCCCCCTCCATGCCTATATAAAGGTGGGGAGGCATTGGGGGCAGCCACCCTTCGACCCTTGCCCGTCTCCCTCCCGTTACACCTCGTCCACCTCGCGCAGACGCTTGGTGAAGCCGTGCTGCAGTTCCGCTGCTGCCACCACCACCACACCGTCATGATGATTCAGATCTCATCTACCTCCTCTCCCTCGCTTGCTGGATCAAGAAGGAGAGGATGCCGCCGAACCATACGTGTGCTAAACTCGTAGGTGCCATTCGTTCGGCACTAGATCGGTTGGATAGTGATTGGATCGCGAAGAGTACGACTACATCAACCATGTTTTATACGCTTCCGCTTTTGGTCTACAAGGGTACGTAGACACACTCCCCTCTCATTGCTATGCATCTCCTAGATTAGATCTTGTGTGTTCGTAGGAATTTTTTTGATTTTCATGCTTCGTTCCCCATTAGTGATATCAAAGTAGGTCTATGCGTAGATGTATTTGCACGAGTAGAACACAAAGAAGTTGTGGGCGTTGATGTTCAAATTGCTTACTTCCTTTGTCTTATTTGGATTCGGTGGTATTGTGGGATGAAGCGGCTCAGACCAACCTTACTTGTCCTCGCACAAGAGACCGGTTCCACTGACTGACATGCAACTTGTATTGCATAAAAGTGGCTTTGCGGGTGTCTGTCTCTCCCACCTTAGTTGAATCTGATTTGACAACAGCAGTCCTTGTAGAAGGTGAAAAGGAAACTTGTATATCACCGTTGTGGTTTTGCGTAGATAAGAACGGTTCTTATAGTTTGCCCTAGCAGCCACATAAAAATTGCAACAACAAAGTAGAGGATGTCTAACTTGTTTTTGCAGGGCATATTGTGATGTGGTATGGCCAAAACGTGATGTGATATATGTTGATGTATGAGATGATCATGTTTTGTAATAGGTTCATGACTTGCATGTCGATGAGTACGGCAACTGGCAGGAGCCATAGGGTTGTCTTTAATTTATTGTACGACCCGCGTGTCAATGATTAAACGCCATGTAATTGCTTTACTTTATCACTATGCGCTAGCAATAGTTGTAAAAGCAATAGTTGGCGGAGAAAACCACATGATGACACGATGATGGAGATCATGGTATCATGCCGGTGACGATGGAGATCATGCCGGTGCTTTGGAGATGGAGATCAAAGGCACGAGATGATAATGGCCATATCATGTCACATATTGATTGCATGTGATGTTTATCTTTTTAAGCATCTTATTTTGCTTAGGACGACGGTAGCATTATAAGATGATCCCTTCACTTAATTTCAAGATTAAAAGTGTTCTCCCTAAGTATGCACCGTTGGGAAAGTTCGTCGTTTCGAAGCACCACAAGATGATCGGGTGTGATAGACTCTATGTTCGCATACAACGGGTGTAAACCAGTTTTACACATGCAGAATACTTGGGTTAAACTTGACGACCCTAGCATGTATAGACATGGCCTCGGAACACGGAGGACCGAAAGGTCAAACATGAGTCATATAGTAGATATGATCAACATGGAGATGTTCACCATTGATGACTGCCCCATCTCCCGTGATGATCGGACATGGGTCAGTTGATGTGGATCATGTAACACTTAGACAACTTGAGGGATGTTGATTTAAGTGGGAGTTCTTTAGTAATTTGATTAGAAGAACCAATTATCATGAACCTAGTCTAAATTGTCTTTGCAAATTAATGTTGTAGATCAATGGCTCGCGCTGTAGCTCCCCTGAATTTTAATGCGTTCCTAGAGAAATAAAAGTTGAAAGATGATGGAAGCAACTATGTGGACTGGGTCCGTAATTTGAGGATTATCCTCACTGCTGCACAGAAAGTTTATGTCCTTGATGCACCGCTAGGTGAACCACCCGCTCCCGCGAACCTGGATGCTATGAACGTCTGGCAGACAAGAAATGATGACTACATGATAGTTCAGTGCGCCATGCTTTACGGCTTAGAACCGGGGCTCCAAAGATGTTTTGAGCACCACAGAGCATATGAGATGTTTCAGGAGCTGAAATTGGTATTTCAGGCTCATGCCCGGGTTGAGAGGTATGACACCTCCAACAAGTTCTTTAGCTGTAAGATGGATGAGAACAGCTCCGTTAGTGAGCATGTACTCAAAATGTCTAGGTACTATAATCGCTTGAATCAGTTGGGAGTTAATCTTCTGGATGAAGTAGCGATTGATAGGGTTCTCCAGTCACTGCCACCAAGCTAC
Organism: Elymus sibiricus; assembly: GCA_039707655.1. Lineage (NCBI taxonomy): Eukaryota > Viridiplantae > Streptophyta > Magnoliopsida > Poales > Poaceae > Elymus > Elymus sibiricus. Next base: position 114,703,351 of record CM077670.1, read on the forward strand.
AAGAGCTTTGTGAAGAACTATAATATGCAAGGGATGGAGAAAATGATCCCTGAGCTTTTCGCGATGCTGAAGGCCGCGGAAGTAGAAATCGAGAAAGAGCATCAAGTGTTGATGGTCAATAAGACCACCAGTTTCAAGAAGGGCAAGGGGAAGAAAGGGAACTTCAAGAAGAATGGCAAGCCAGTTGCTGCTCCCGTGAAGAAACCCAAGGCTGGACCCAAACCTGAGACTGAGTGCTTCTATTGCAAGGGGAATGGTCACTGGAAGCGGAACTGCCCCAAGTACTTGGCAGATAAGAAGGCTGGCAACATCAACAAAGGTATATTTGATATACATGTTATTGATGTGTACCTTACTAGTGCTTGTAGTAGCGCCTGGGTATTTGATACTGGTTCGGTTGCTAATATTTGTAACTCAAAACAGGAGCTGCGGAATAAACGGAGACTAGCTAATGATGAGGTGACGATGCGCGTCGGAAATGGTTCCAAGGTTGATGTGATCGATGTCGGTACGCTCCCTCTACGTTTACCTTCGGGATTAGTTTTGAACCTGAATAATTGTTATTTGGTGCCTGCGTTAAGCATGAACATTATATCTAGATCTTGTTTATTGCGAGACAGTTATTCATTTAAGTCAGAGAATAATGGTTGTTCTATTTATATGGATAATATCTTTTATGGTCATGCACCCCTTGTGAATGGTTTATTCTTGTTGAATCTCAATCGTAGTGATACACATATTCATAATATAGATGCCAAAAGATGCAAAGTTAATGATGATAGTACCACATACTTGTGGCACTGCCGCTTAGGTCATATTGGTGTAAAGCGCATGAAGAAACTCCATGTTGATGGACTTTTGGAATCTCTTGATTATGAATCATTTGAGACATGTGAACCATGCCTCATGGGCAAGATGACTAAAACCCCGTTTTCCGGAACAATGAAGCGGGCAAGTGACTTGTTGGAAAAAATACATACTGATGTATGCGGTCCGATGAGTGTTGAAGCACGCGGTGGATATCGTTATTTCCTAACCTTCACAGATGACTTAAGTAGATATGGGTATATTTACTTAATGAAGCACAAGTCTCAAACTTTTGAAAAGTTCAAACAGTTCCAGAGTGAAGTGGAGAATCATCATAACAAGAAGATAAAATTCTTACGATCTGATCGTGGGGGAGAATTGAGTTACGAGTTTGGTATGCATTTAAGACAATGTGGAATTGTTTCACAGCTAGCGCCACCTGGAACGCCATAGCGTAATGGTGTGTCCGAACGTCGTAATCATACTTTATTGGATATGGTGTGTTCTATGATGTGTCTTACCGATTTGCCGCTATCATTTTGGGGTTATGCATTAGAGACAATCGCATTCACTTTAAATAGGGCACCGTCTAAATCCGTTGAGATGACGCCGTATGAATTATGGTTTGGCAAGAAACCTAAGTTGTCGTTTCTTAAAGTTTGGGGATGAGACGCTTATGTCAAGAGGCTTCAGCCTGATAAACTCGAACCCAAAGCGGAAAAGTGCGTCTTCATAGGTTACCCTAAATAGACTATTGGGTACACCTTCTACCACAGATCCGAGGGCAAGGTCTTGTTGCCAAGAATGAATCCTTTCTGGAGAAGGAGTTTCTCTCGAAAGAAGTGCGTGGGAGGAAAGTAGAGCTTGATGAGGTAATCGTACCTCCTCTCGAATTGGAGAGTAACGCATCACAACAAGAAGTTCTCATGATGCCTACACCAGCCGGAGAGGAAGCTAATGATGATGATCCGAAAACTTCGGATCAAGCTACTATTGAACTTCGTAGGTCGACCAGGGTACGTTCCGCACCAGAGTGGTACGGTAATCCTGTCCTGGAAGTCATGTTGTTAGACAACAGCGAACCTACGAACTATGAAGAAGCAATGATGAGCCCGGATTCCAACAAATGGCTTGAGGCCATGAAATCTGAGATAGGATCCATGTATGAGAACTAAGTATGGACTTTGGTAGACTTACCCGATGACCGGCAGGCCATTGAGAACAAATGGATCTTTAAGAAGACAAACGCTGATGGTAATGTCACCGTCTATAAAGCTCGACTTGTCGCAAAGGGTTTCCGACAAGTTCAAGGGGTTGACTACGATGAGACTTTCTCACTCGTAGCGATGCTGAAGTCTGTTAGGATTATGTTAGCAATTGCTGCATTTTTCGATTATGAAATCTGGCAGATGGATGTGAAAACCGGTTTCCTTAAGAAAGAGTTGTATATGATGCATCCCAAAGGTTTTGCGCATCCTAAGGATGCTAAAAGGGTATGCAAGCTCCAGCGATCCATCTATGGACTGGTGCAAGCATCTCGGAGTTGGAATATACGCTTTGATGAGGTGATCAAAGCTTTTGGTTTTATACAAACTTATGGAGAAGCTTGTATTTACAAGAAAGTGAGTGGGAGCTCTGTAGCATTTCTAATACTGTATGTGGGTGACATATTATTGATTATAGAATTTCTGGAAAGCATAAAGGGTTATTTGAACAAGAGTTTTTCAATGGAAGACCTGGGTGAAGCTGCTTACATTTTGGGCATCGAGATCTATAGAGATAGATCAAGACGCCTGGTAGGACTTTCACAGAGCACATACCTTGACAAGATTTTGAAGAAGTTCAAAATGGACCAGTCAAAGAAGGGGTTCTTGCCTATTTTGCAAGGTGTGAAGTTGAGTAAGACTCAAAGCCCGACAACGGCAGAAGAAAGAGAAAGGATGAAAGTCATCCCCTATGCCTCAGACATAGGCTCTATAATGTATGTCATGCTGTGTACCAGACCTGATGTGTGCCTTGCCATATGTTTGGCAAGTAGGTACCAGAGTGATCCAGGAGTAGATCACTAGATAGCGGTCAAAAATATCCTTAAGTACCTAAAGAGGACCAAGGAAATGTTTCTCGTTAATGGAGGTGAAGATAAGCTCGTCGTAAAGGGTTACGTCGATGCTAGCATTGACACTGATCCGGATGACTAAAAGTCCCAATCCGGATATGTATTAAATGGTGGAGTAGTTAGCTGGAGTAGCTCCAAGCAGAGCATTGTACACATAGAGATTTGCAAAGAACATACGGATCTGAATGTGGCAGACCCGTTGACTAAACCTCTTCCACGAGCAAAACATGATCAGCACCAGGACTCCATGGGTGTTAGATTCATTACAATGTAAACTAGATTATTGACTCTAGTGCAAGTGGGAGACTGTTGGAAATATGCCCTAGAGGCAATAATAAATTGGTTATTATCATATTTCCTTGTTCATGATAAATGTTTATTATTCATGTTAGAATTGTATTGACCGGAAACTTAAATACATGTGTGAATACATAGACAACACCGTGTCCCTAGTGAGCCTCTACTAGACTAGCTCGTTGATCAAAGATGGTTAAGGTTTCCTAATCATAGACATGAGTTGTCATTTGATAACGGGATCACATCATTAGGAGAATGATGTGATGGACAAGACCCAACCGTAAGCTTAGCATCAGATCGTTTAGTTATTTGCTACAGCTTTCTTCATGTCAAGTATCTGTTCCTTAGACCACGAGATCATGTCACTCCTGGATACCGGAGGAATGCCTTGTCTGCTATGAAACGTCACTTCGTAACTGGGTGATCATAAAGGTGCTCTACAGGTATCTCCGAAGGTGTTTGTTGGGTTGCATGGATCGAGACTGGGATTTGTCGCTCCATGTGACGGAGAGATATCTCTAGGCCCTCTAGGTAATACAACATCACAAGAAGCTTGCAAGAATGTGACTAATGAGTTTAGTCACAGGATCTTGTATTACGGAACGAGTAAAGAGACTTTCCGGTAACGAGATTGAACTAGGTATGGAGATACCGACGATGGAATCTCGGGCAAGTAACATATCGACGGACAAAGGGAATTGCATACAGGATTAACTGAATCCTTGACATCGTGGTTCAACCGATAAAGATCTTCGTTGAATATGTGAGAACCAATATGGGCATCCAGGTCCCGCTATTGGTTATTGACCGGAGAGGAGTCTCGGTCATGTCTACATGATTCTCGAACCCGTAGGGTCGCACGCTTAACGTTCGGTAGCGCTAGGGTAGAAATGAGATATTAATATGGTGAAGTCCGAAGGTTGTTTGGAGTCCCGTATGGGATTCGGAACATCATGAGGAGCTCTGGAATGGTCTAGAGGTAAAGATTTATATATGGGAAGTCATATTTTGGGTTCCGGAAAAAGTTTGGTTTTTTCCGGTATTGTACCGGGAAGGTTCTAGAAGGTTCCAGAGTGGGGCCCACCTGCGTGGGGGGACCCACATGAACGTGGGTAGTGGGGAAAGGTCCCACACCCCTGGTCTAGGTGCACCAAGATCCCCCCTTAAAAGGAATAGGATAAGATCAAGATCCCTAAAAAGGAGGGATAGCGATCGGTGGGGAAAGAAAAGGAGGGATTTCCTTCCTCCCCCCTTGACCAACGACCCTAGGGGATTGGAGGGCAAGCCACCAGCCCCCTCCACGCCTATATAAAGGTGGGGAGGCGTTGGGGTCAGCCACCCTTCGACCCTTGCCCGTCTCCCTCCCGTTACACCTCGCCCACCTCGCGCAGACGCTTGGCGAAGCCCTGCTGCAGTTCCGCTGCTGCCACCACCACCAAACCGTCGTGTTGGTTCAGATCTCATCTACCTACTCTCCCTCGCTTGCTGGATCAAGAAGGAGAGGACGCCGCCGAGCCATACATGTGCTAAAATCGGAGGTGCCGTCCGTTCGGCACTAGATCGTTGGATCATGATTGGATCGCGAAGAGAACGACTACATCAACCGTGTTTTATACGCTTCCACTTTCGGTCTACAAGGGTACGTAGACACACTCCCCTCTCGTTGCTATGCATCTCCTAGATTAGATCTTGGGTGTTCGTAGGAATTTTTTTGATTTTCATGCTTCGTTCCCCATCAGTGGCATCATGAGCTAGGTCTATGCGTAGATGTGTATGCACAAGTAGAACACAAAGAAGTTGTGGGCGTTGATGTTAAAATTGCTTACTTCCTTTGTCTTATTTGGATTCGGCAGTATTGTGGGATGAAGCGGCTCGGACCAACCTTACTTGTCCTTGCACAAGAGACCGGTTCCACTGACTGACATGCAACTTGTATTGCATAAAAGTGGCTTTGCGGGTGTCTATCTCTCCCACTTTAGTTGAATCTGATTTGACAACGGCGGTCCTTGTAGAAGGTTAAAAGGCAACTTGTATATCACCGTTGTGGTTTTGCGTAGATAAGAACGGTTCTTATAGTTTGCCCTAGCAGCCACGTAAAAATTGCAACAACAAAGTAGAGGACGTCTAACTTGTTTTTGCAGGGCATGTTGTGATGTGGTATGGCCAAAACGTGATGTGATATATGTTGATGTATGAGATGATCATGTTTTGTAATAGGTTCACGATTTGCATGTCGATGAGTATGGCAACCTGCAGGAGCCATAGGGTTGTCTTTAATTTATTGTATGACTTGTGTGTCAACTGTTAACCGCCATGTAATTGCTTTACTTTATCGCTATGCGTTAGCAATAGTTGTAGAAGCAATAGTTGGCGGAGACAACCACATGACGGCACGATGATGGAGATCATGATGATGGAGATCATGGTGTCATGCCGGTGACGATGGAGATCATGCCAGTGTTTTGGAGATGGAGATCAAAAGCACAAAGATGATAATGGCCATATCATGTCACATATTGATTGCATGTGATGTTTATCTTTTTATGCATCTTATTTTGCTTAGGACGACGGTAGCATTATAAGATGATCCCTTCACTTAATTTCAAGATAAAATGTGTTCTCCCTAAGTATGCACCGTTGCGAAAGTTTGTCGTTTCGAAGCACCTTGTGATGATCGGGTGCGATAGACTCTACGTTCACATACAATGGGCGTAAGCCAGTTTTACACATGCGGAATACTTGGGTTAAACTTGACGAGCCTAGCATGTACAGACATGGCCTCGAAACACAGAGGACCGAAAGGTCGAACATGAGGCATATAGTAGATATGATCAACATGGAGATGTTCACCATTGATGACCACCCCATCTCACGTGATGATCGGACATGGGTTGTTTGATTTGGATCATGTAACACTTAGAAAACTTGAGGGATGTTGATTTAAGTGGGAGTTCATTAGTTATATGATTAATTGAACCAATTATCATGAACATAGTCTTGATGTCTTTGAAAAATTATGTTGTAGATCAATGGCTTGCGTTGTAGCTCCCCTGAGTTTTAATGCGTTCCTAGAGAAAGAGAAGTTGAAAGATAATGGAAGCAACTATGCGGACTGGGTTCGTAATCTGAGGATTGTCCTCACTGCTGCACAGAAGGCTTATGTCCTTGATGCACCGCTAGGTGAACCACCCACTCCCGAAAATCTAGACACTATGAACGTCTGGCAGACAAGGAATGATGACTATACGATAGTTCAGTGCGCCATGCTTTACGGCTTAGAACCGGGGCTCCAAAGACGTTTTGAGCACCACGGAGCATATGAGATGTTCCAGGAGCTGAAATTGGTATTTTAGGCTCACACCCGGGTTGAGAGGTATGACACCTCCGACAAGTTCTTTAGCTGCAAGATGGAGGAGAACAGCTCCGTTAGCGAGCACGTACTCAAGATGTCTGGGTACTACAACCGCTTGAATCAATTGGGAGTTAATCTTCCAGATGAAGTAGCGATTGATAGAGTTCTCCAATCACTACCACCTAGCTACAAGGGCTTTGTGATGAACTATAATATGCAAGGGATGGAGAAAATGATCCCTGAGCTCTTCGCGATGCTTAAGGCCACGGAGGTAGAAATCAAGAAAGAGCATCAAGTGTTGATGGTCAATAAGACCACTAGTTTCAAGAAAGGCAAGGGAAAGAAAGGGAACTTCAAGAAGAATGGCAAGCAAGTTGTCGCTCCCGTGAAGAAACCCAAGGGTGGACCCAAACCTGAGACTGAGTGCTTCTATTGCAAGGGGAAGGGTCACTGGAAGCGGAACTGCCCCAAGTAAGAAGGCTGGCAACGTCAACAAAGGTATATTTGATATACATGTTATTGATGTGTACCTTACTAGTGCTCGTAGTAGCGCCTGGGTATTTGATACTGGTTCAGTTGCTAATATTTGTAACTCGAAACAGGAGCTGCAGAATAAACGGAGACTAGCTAAGGATGAGATGACGATGCGCGTTGGAAATGGCTCCAAGGTTGATGTGATCGCCATCGGCACGCTCCCTCTACATCTACCTTCGGGATTAGTTTTAAACCTAAATAATTGTTATTTGGTGCATGCGTTAAGCATGAACATTATATCTGGATCTTGTTTATTGCGAGACAGTTATTCATTTAAGTCAGAGAATAATGGTTGTTTTATTTATATGGATAATATCTTTTATGGTCATGCACCCCTTGTGAATGGTTTATTCTTGTTGAATCTTGATCGTAGTGATACACATGTTCATAATATTGATGCCAAAAGATGCAAAGTTAATGATGATAGTACCACATACTTGTGGCACTGTCGCTTAGGTCATATTGGTGTAAAGCGCATGAAGAAACTCCATGCTGATGGACTTTTGGAATCACTTGATTATGAATCATTTGAAACATGTGAACCATGCCTCATGGGCAGATGACTAAAACCCCGTTTTCCGGAACAATGGAGCGGCCAAGGGACTTGTTGGAAATAATACATACCGATGTATGCGATCCGGTGAGTGTTGAAGCGTGTGGTGGATATCGTTATTTCTTGACCTTCACAGATGATTTAAGTAGATATGGGTATATTTACTTAATGAAGCACAAGTCTGGAACTTTTGAAAAGTTCAAACAGTTCTAGACTGAAGTGGAGAATCATCGTAACAAGAAGATAAAAATTCTTATGATCTGATCGTGGAGGAGAATTGAGTTACGAGTTTGGTATGCATTTAAGACAATGTGGAATTGTTTCACAACTAACGCCACCTGGAACACCACAGCGTAATGGTGTGTCCGAACGTCGTAATCATACTTTATTGGATATGGTGCGCTCTATGATGTCTCTTACCGATTTGCCACTATCGTTTTGGGGTTATGCATTAGAGACAGCCGCATTCACTTTAAATAGGACACCGTCTAAATCCGTTGAGACGACACCGTATGAGTTATGGTTTGGCAAGAAACCTAAGTTATCGTTTCTTAAAGTTTGGGGATGCGACACTTATGTCAAGAGGCTTCAGCCTGATAAGCTTGAACCCAAAGCAAAAAAGTGCATCTTCATTGGATACCCTAAAGAGACCATTGGGTATACCTTCTATCATAGATCCGAGGGCAAGATCTTTTTTGCCAAGAATGAGTCTTTTCTAGAGAAGGAGTTTCTCTCGAAAGAAGTGAGTGGGAGGAAAGTAGAACTTGATGAGGTAATCGTACCTTCTCTCGAACTGGAAAGTAGCACATCACAGAAGGCAGTTCCAGTGATGCCTACACCAACCGGAGAGGAAGCTAATGATGGTGATCATGAAACTTCGGATCAAGTTACTACTGAACTTCGTAGGTTGACCAGGACACGTTCCGCACCAGAGTAGTACGGTAATCCTGTCTTGGAAGTCATGTTGTTAGACAACAGCGAACCTACGAACTATGAGGAAGCAATGATGAGTCCGGATTCCGACAAATGGCTTGAGGCCATGAAATCCGAGATAGGATCCATGTATGAGAACCAAGTATGGACTTTGGTAGACTTACCCGATGACCGGCAGACCATTGAGAACAAATGGATCTTTAAGAAGAAGACAGACGCTGATGGTAATGTCACCGTCTATAAAGCTCGACTTGTCACAAAGCGTTTTCGACAAAGTTCAAGGGGTTGACTATGATGAGACTTTCTCACCCGTAGCGATGCTTAAGTCTGTTAGAATTATGTTAGCAATTGCCGCATACTACGATTATGAAATCTGGCAGATGGACGTCAAAACAGCGTTCCTTAACGGTTTCCTTAAGGAAGAGTTGTATATGATGCAACCGGAAGGTTTTGTCAATCCTAAGGATGCTAACAAAGTATGCAAGCTCCAGCGATCCATCTATGGACTGGTGCAAGCATCTCGGAGTTGGAATATACGCTTTGATGAGGTGATCAAAGCTTTTGGTTTTATACAAACTTATGTAGAAGCTTGTATTTACAAGAAAGTGAGTGGGAGCTTTGTAGCATTTCTAATACTGTATGTGGATGACATATTATTGATTGGAAATGATATAGAATTTCTGGAAAGCACAAAGGGTTATTTGAACAAGAGTTTTTTCAAAGGAAGACCTGAGTGAAGCTGCTTACATATTGGGCATTAAGATCTATAGAGATAGATCAAGACGCCTGATAGGACTTTCACAGAGCACATACCTTGACAAGATTTTGAAGAAGTTCAAAATAGACCAGTCAAAGAAGGGGTTCTTGCCTGTGTTGCAAGGTGTGAAGTTGAGTAGGACTCAAAGCCCGACCACGACAGAAGTAAGAGAAAGGATGAAAGTCGTCCCCTATGCCTCAGACATAGGCTCTATAATGTATGCCATGCTGTGTACCAGACCTGATGTGTGCCTTGCCATATGTCTGGCAAGTAGGTACCAGAGTGATCCAAGAGTAGATCACTAGACAGTGGTCAAAAATATCCTTAAGTACCTAAAGAGGACTAAGGAAATGTTTCTCATTAATGGAGGTGAAGATAAGCTCGTCGTAAAGGGTTACGTTGATGCTAGCTTTGACACTGATCCAGATGACTAAAAGTCTCAATCCGGATATGTATTAAATAGTGGAGTAGTTAGCTGGAGTAGCTCCAAGCAGAGCGTTGCAGACATAGAGATTTGCAAAGGACATACGGATCTGAATGTGGCAGACCCGTTGACTAAACCTCTTCCACGAGCAAAACATGATCAGCACCAGAACTATATGGATGTTAATTCATTACGATTTAAGCTAGATTATTGACTCTAGTGCAAGTGGGAGACTGTTGGAAATATGCCCTAGAGGCAATAATAAAATGGTTATTATCATATTTCCCGTTCATGATAAATGTTTATTATTCATGCTAGAATTGTATTGATCGGAAACTTAAATACATGTGTGAATACATAAACTACACCGTGTCCCTAGTAAGCCTCTACTAGACTAGCTTGTTGATCAAAGATGGTTAAGGTTTCCTGACCATAGACATGAGTTGTCATTTGATAACAGGATCACATCATTAGGAGAATGATGAGATGGACAGACCCAACCGTAAGCTTAGCATCAGATCGCTTAGTTATTTGCTACAACTTTCTTCATGTCAAGTATCAGTTCCTTAGACCATGAGATCATGTCACTCCCGGATACCGGAGGAATACCTTGTGTGCTATCAAACGTCACTTCATACTGGGTGATCATAAAGGTGCTCTACAAGTATCTCTGAAGGTGTCTGTTGGGTTGCATGGATCGAGACTGGGATTTGTCACTCCGTGTGACGGAGAGATATCTCTGGGCCCTCTCGGTAATACAACATCACAAGAAGCTTCATGTGACTAATGAGTTTAGTCACGAGATCTTGTATTACGGAACGAGTAAAGAGACTTGCCGGTAACGAGATTGAACTAGGTATTGAGATACCGACGATCGAATCTCGGTCAAGTAACATATCGCCGGACAAAGGGAATTGCATACGAGATTAACTGAATCCTCGACATTGTGGTTCAACCGATAAAGATCTTCGTTGAATATGTGGGAATCAATATGGGCATCCAGGTCCCGCTATTGATTATTGACCGGTGAGGTGTCTCGGTCATGTCTGCATGTTCTCGAACCCGTAGGGTCGCACGCTTAACGTTCGGTAGCGCTAGGGTAGAAATGAGATATTAATATGGTGAAGTCCGAAGGTTGTTCGGAGTTCCGGATGGGATCCGGAACATCACGAGGAGCTCCGGAATGGTCCGGAGGTAAAGATTTATATATGGGAAGTCATATTTTGGGTTCCGGAAAAAGTTCAGTTTTTTCCGGTATTGTACCGGGAAGGTTCTAGAAGGTTCCGGAGTGGGGCCCACCTGCATGGGGACCCACATGAACGTGGGTAGTGGGGGAAGGCCCCACACCCCTGGTCTAGGCGCACCAAGATCCCCCCTTAAAAGGAATAGGATCATATCCCGAAGGGATAAGATCAAGATCCCTAAAAAGGGGGATAGCGATCGGTGGGGAAAGGAGAGGAGGGATTTCCATCCCCCCCCCTTGACCAACGACCCTCAATTTCGTGCCTTTGCAATTGATATGTGAATAACGAAGAACTCTTGGTTAGGCTGCGTCCACAGGGAAACCCTTGATTAATCGTAGTTATAACCAGTATGGGGAAGCTACGGTTGGTGACGTATGTGGCATAAAGTCTACGTGAGAGTAGAACATGTTCTGTACCCGAATCCACCCACTTATGCACATGAAGAGTGGATATGAGAGAAAATGTGCATACTAGTAGTGATGATTTTGGAACCCTCGAGAATGCTTTACTACTCAAGCACCGTCTATACTAATTTAGTGTCTTTTATTTCCAGTTTTTACCTTTCCGTTTGTAGATTAGCAGAACTCCTTTTTACTCGTTTCCTTAACAAGTTATAGAGTAGAGTATTTCCAAACTCTGGTTTGAGTGCGTACGAAACTACATAAGTGACAGCGTAGTTGCGGGGATTGTAGTGCCTTCCTTTCCTCCCCCTGTGGGCTTGACACTTTACTTATCACGAAAGTGTTACAACAGCCTTGTGCACTTGCAGGACATCACCGCCACACGCCATGGGCACTAGATGCCCATCGAGTGGACCGGTGCCAGCAAGCAATTCCCAGCACCTGCTCGCAGCTCTGCGCCTACGCGGCGAGCCCCACGACATTGACGAATCCAATCACTAGTTTGGGGGCCAACATGTTGGACTACCGAGCAGCTCCCACCGTGCTCGAGTGCTGCCCAGAGTCGCGAACAAAAGGTACCCGCCGCCGCCATCAGCCACACGGCTTCGCCTTGTGGCGTACTCCGGCGACGGAGACTAGGGACAAGATTCTGGTGGCGGCTAGGGTTGAGTCGTCCGCTTGAGTCGCTCGCACGGGAGCGACGCGAGGTCCGGGTTGGTGCTCCTAATGCCAACCTGCGCGAATGTGGAGTTGTTCGACACTATAAGCTATAGCTAGACCTGCCCCGACTGCGAGTGACATCTGGGTATAGTACTCTTCTGTAGTTTGTGAGATACAAAAATATTGCTCGCCTTCACTGTTGTCTCGCCCACTATATCTACATCGTGGTTCCGCCCGTGAATGATGTGCTGGTCTAAGCGGTGTCGGGATGCCGGGTGGGTGACAGATGATTACGGAGGAGAAGGAGGTACCAGAGGCGCAAGATCATGTGAGACACCGATGAAACAAACACGGGGTCGGGGCGTACTACGTGTTTATATACATCTGATTCAGATAAAATTATTATAATATTTGTGAACAAAGGGTGAAGCTTTTTCGGCCAAATCGCCATAAAAGCGGATTCGTAGCATTCTGCTTTTTTGCACACAGTGCAAACACAGATGCTCACATGCACACACATACATTTAACCAAATGAACGCACGCACACACTAACTCTGTGAGCACCTTTGAGATATCGAGCCACACCTTCGTAGTTGATGAAAACCTGTGTCTAAGTTTAGGAGTTGAAAACCTTGGCGGGTTGGTTTCACCACAATCAACCTGGTACACACTTAGTTCGCATTTATGTGGTTAAAAATTAATAATTTAATGATGTTGTTTTTCGCGTGACGCAACTGGCCACCTGTCCCATAGCAGCACAACGGTGTCCCAGAACCAATTTTTTTTCGAAATGGCAGTTATCCTGCATTCATTAAGAAGAAAAGAGTTTCTCAGTTAATTAAGGAAAACCGAGCGAAAACCAGGTTGTCCGGTTCATTATGGAGAACCGGACGAATACCATCACAACCGCTGGACGGCACACATAAGAAATCTCACGCACACCACTCCAAAGAGGGTCTTGCCGAGACAGCACGTAGGCGTCATCGTCATCACTCCTCCCCTAGAGGCGTCATCGCCATCCCTAAACCTTGAGCAAACGACTCTGACTTCGCCGTAGGCGATCATCAACTGAACCCTGCACTGAAGAAGCCGTGTGGAGATGCATGAAGGCCCGCGCCAGACCCAACCACCGGCGACCAGACAACGCAGCTCCGACTCTGACGGAGAACCATGAAGGAGAACTAGGCACGGCCGGCGTCGCGGAAGATCATCGAACGGACCACCTGCTGCATGTCATCGTATACCACCTGGACCCCGCCACCGCAGCTTCGACTTCACAACAACAAAGCAGCCGAGACGACCCCGCAGACACGCCAGAGAAGAGCCGACTACCGCAACCATAGCCACGGCTTCGACATTGCTCACCCCATCATCGTTGCCACAGAAGCCTCGTGCCAACACCGCCGTCTTCCACTGGTCTCGCTCACCGACATACAGCTCCAAAGACGAAGCCCCAAGAGGGAATACAACACCAAGGCGTCGTCTTCGTTCGATCAAACCAGATCAAGGTTTCCCCCGAAGCTGCAGTTATCCGCACGGGAGGGGTGCAACAGCAATACAACGATGTCTCCAAGAAGACGAGCGACGGCCACGGCCGCCGCCATCGCTGGTCCCGGCCACAACCAAGACAAGGTTTTCACCCAGGCTGAGACCACCTCATCCGCACATCATCACACTACGACCCACCAAGCACCACCACCGAGCCGGCTCGCAGACGAAGAAGCCCATCGTCGGAGAACCGCCGCTGCCCCAGTGCCGTACAGGCCACTGGAGCCCCTCCACCATGCGCCCCGCCGGAGCAGCAGCACCACAACGGGCCTCGGCCCTCCCATCGCAGACCCGAGCTGCCCGGATCTCCACCGCGCGCCTGCCGAGACCCCCTGCTGTGCCTCGCCCGAGCCGCCGCTCCCCACGCCTTGCACGCCCCTGCCGGGCCTCTTGCACATCCGCCCTCCTGCGCAGCCGCAGGGCGCAGGCCGTGCCGCCGCCGCTGCCGGGCCCTTGCCTGCATGCTCTCGCCCGCATCTCCGTCGTGGCTGCAAGCGCCCCACCCCACACACAGCAACACCGGGCAACCGCAGCTCCGCGCGCCCCTGGACGCGGCCACCACGCCTCGCCGCGCCTGCTGCGCCCCTGGTCGTGGCCGCCGCGCCTCGCCGCGCCCTGGACGCGGCCACCACGCCTCGCCGCGCCTGCTGCGCCCCTGGCCGTGGCCGCCGCGCCGCCTCTGCTCGCCAAGTGGCCCCGCGCCGCGCACTTGTCTCGCGAGAGGAGACAGAAAAGGCCCGCCGCCGCCGACACCGCGCGGGCTTCGCCCGGCGGCGCCCGCCGGCGGCGGCGGGGGGAGGAGCGCCGGGATCTGGGGTAGGAGCGGTGGCTAGGGTACCCCCGGGTCGCCCGCAGCGGGAGCGACACGGGAGTCGGGTTCATTCGGTGTAGAAGTTATACCAAGAGGGTTTCGTATGTCCCCCCAGAACCAATTTACAAAGCCATGGCGTCGACCTACCACTACCGGCTACCATATCCTCTCCCATTGACTGCTGCATCCCCAGCGTTCGCATCCCGCTGCCGCTTCCCGATGGCCTCCACCGCCCCCCTGGGTACGTGCTTTTCTCGCAAATACTTGTCGAACCTTTAACTTGACCTAGCCAAAATTGGGATGCTACTGTGAAGCGCATGGCGTGCTAGATCAGGCAAGGTTGTTGAAATCGGGAAGGGGCGTGGGCTCGATTAGGTAGAAATGTGCTGAATTCAGCAAATCGCCAAAACTAGTTCTAGATTCCAGACCAGGAAGATCAGTTGGAACATCGCACGCAAGAAATAGCATTGCGCCAACGGATTCCGGGCTTAGGGGGTTCCCCGATGCAATTCTCATGATAAACATTGACTAGATGCTTATTTTAATGGCTGTTTAGGCTCTGTTCTTATTTTAAGGGTAATGCTATCCAGCGAATGTTCCCTGGGAAGGATGGCATTTGTGAATATTTTTCGCTTGCGGGAGCATGGCAATTCTTTCAGGCGAACACGGGAATTATCACAGCAAAATCCCTTCTTTGCAGAAGTTGTCATGTGTTCCTGAAGAAATTGCCACGTGCTTTCGAAGAACTTGCCATAAAAAACGTTTGCAGATGCCATGCTTCCCAGGGAACATTTGCTGGCTATTGGGGTCCTATTTTTATGAGTAGATGCTTATTCACTTTAAGGGGAAGCCGTCGTCAGCACCCTTTTCAATCTAGTTCCGTTGCACATGACTCTCCACATGCGCCCCTAATTGACAGGCGCCTGTTTTAATATATCCTCTTTTTTCTTGTATCATTTTCCTTGATGACAGCAGGAGCATCTCATGACGCAGGGGTTACAGTGTCCACATCGGAGAGTGTTGGTCAGAATGACTTGCTGATTGTCGGGCCTGGTGTGCTTGGTCGAATCGTAGCTGAGAAATGGCGACAGGTAGGAGAAGTATCTTCCTCACTAAGTGGGTCGCCTGTTATTTTTAAAATATCAAGAACTTTCCTCATACCATGTTGAGCTAATGAAATGATTATTTTGTTGAGAGATTTGAATTTTCCGAGCTAATGAAAGAAAACAATTTGTCATGTTCAAATCAGGTCTTGTTTCTAGTTAAAGGGCATTTGTTCCTCATAGAATGTTATCATTTCTCCGGTGGCATTGGGAACTAGTAAATCCTGAAGATATTTTCGTTGAAAACCAATAACTTTCTAGTTTATTTGATATCCACTATATGTATCTTTTCTGTCTGCAAAACGTGAGAATTGTATGCTTATAATATATTTTGTTTTTTTCTGCTTCGTAAATATTGTAAAGAATTCAAGCATAGCTTTAATATATCTTTCAGGAGCATCCAGATTGCAAAATTCATGGCCAGACTGCAACCACAGATCATCACAGTGAACTAACTAAAATTGGGATAATTCCCTCCCTGAAGGGACCCAGAGTTGATCAGAAAGTTCCATACGTTATTTTCTGTGCTCCTCCATATCGCACGGATGATTACCCTGGGGATCTTAGGTAAGCAAAGTGTTTGATCGTTTTTTCATCTGAGAATAAACTGGAAGGTTTTTCAAATACAGTTAAGTTAATATTGCAGTATATTTATTTTGTTTATATAATGGTAAATCACGGCGGGATATATCCTGATAACAAAATGAACCTTCAAATCGGCATGCTTATAATGTTTGGCGACATGCATCTAGAAAATAGTTGTGTGCTTAGCAAATGTTCTGGATATAGGAAGTATATATGGCGTGTGGTTACATATGAATATAGTTTTTTGGACTTCATATTCATATGTTTTGAAAATACAAAAGTATCTGTTATTGTCACTAATCATAGTTATTCAGAAGGAGCTCGAGTATTTTTCGAATCTGTGTAGATGGTATGTTATTATAGAGATGCCATATATGTCATTCGGTTGTTTTTACGAAGTCGGAAGTCATGCATGATGTTTTCTCTTTATCTAATCCTACCCATGGAAGAAAATAGGTACACCCTCTGTAACTAAATATAAGACGTTTTTGCAGTTCAAATTGAACTGCAAAAATGTCTTCTATTTAGTTACGGAGGTAGTAGTTTGGATTCATAATCCTTGTGTTATACTGCTCGCTAGGATCAAATTAACTTCAAAGAGAAAGAGATGGATGGGGCATGCACTATTTGCAGGAACTGCACATGGACACACTGAGAAATTTGACTATATATTTTTTCTTGGTAAAAACATGGCTGAGGGTTGCTTTCGTACCTCCATCCATTTTGTTATATGGAAATTTGATTCTGAGTTTTCCCATCCTTCCTACAGAAATTTGTGAAAACTGAAGCTTATGTTGCAAACTTAATGAACATAAATTAGTCTAGGCTTAAGGTGATATATACACCTTCAAATGATCAAGACACTGAAAAGATTAAACTCACATACATAGAAAGAACATTGTATTAAAAATTGGATATTTAGTAGGACGTGAGAGATAATGTTGTTAACACCATCGTCGCATGGTACTGTGGACAAATACATGAATCCAATCTATTTTAGCATAATTTGCACTACTAAATGGAGAAACGGGAAGCTTCCTTCCCTCGTATGCGTACCTTTATATATCAAATTTATCACAAACTGAGAAACATAAGATGGGAATAGTTCTCGACCTCTAGGAGTCCGAGCAGAAGTGTTTTTCCCATTATGCCTTATCACTCAAATATATGCTTTTGTAGTTGCATCTCTAGTTTGTTATATCAACATAATGCACCATTTGAGATCGTTTTATTATAAATGTGACAAGACTATGTATGAGAACTGCTAGCTTCAATAGTGATTTATACTGCAATGATAATACATGGGAGATGGAAACTACTAACACGCGCATTAGGCATTCTTATTTCCCATTGATTGTCAGGATACTCGGAGTGATCGATGATATTTTTGTACATATTAATACATACCCAAGACGATTTATTGATGCAAATGAAATAATACTATTACAATAAAACATGACATGCACTTGCATGCATCTTTGTTGAGAAAACACCAAATAGTGTATGAAGGACATGTACAATATCTTATTTCAGAAAAAATGTGCAGAGTTGCTGCATCAAACTGGAGTGGGGAAGGCTCTTTCCTGTTTACATCAAGTACTGCCGTGTATGACTGCAATGACAATGGATTTTGTGGCGAGGTATAAGTTTAAATCTAATCTAAACTGCTTATTGTAAAGAATCAAAATTCTCTTATCTGTTTATTCTTTTTTTGTAAGAAACATATTTCAGTAAATGTTAAATTAGTCGTTAAGTAAGCTGAAGTTTGTCGAAAGCTTTTACTTTTTGGTGATGCTCTGGTATTACCTCCTACTATCTTGATTTTATTTGACCTTGATTTTCCATTTCACTTTTGTAGGATTCTCCTTGTGTGCCGATTGGTAGGAGTCCTCGGACTGACGTCCTTTTAAAAGCAGAAAATGTCGTCCTCGAGGCAGGAGGCTGTGCCCTGAGGCTAGCAGGGCTTTATATATCCTCACAATGAGGCTACTTTTTATTCCAAACATCAAGCATTGTTAAACATAAATTTTTCCAAACTCTTAATACATCAGAGTGGAGAGAACCAGTGCAGTTTGTTTCCTTGACTTACCACACAAAAAGGATCAAGGTCCTCATGTTTTCTGGTTGTCAAAAGGAACTGTAGATGCACGACCAGATCTCATAATCAGTATGATCCATTATGAAGTAAGATCTTCTACTTGTTTATTAAATGATAGGATAGTCGCTAGATGAGTTTGTTGCGGTTAGATTGTTTCAACATATCTCAACCCAACCCATATTTGATCAAACGCCATCCTTGCCCAATTTCATTCCTCTTTACAATTTAAATAAATGCTCAGAATGGTATCCATGCTTATCATTCTGTTGACATAATTAAATTCTATCAAGACCGTCTGTTCTGTTGATTACATGTGGGTGAAATGGTATATCCGGGATATGTTTTTTATCATCTACTTGTGCTATTTGCAGGATGCTGCTTCGCTTGGAATTGCCATCATGAAGAGGAGACTTCGCGGGCGTGTCTTTGTGGGCTGTGACAACCAACCTCTGTCCAGGTCACTACAACCTTCATCTTTCTCAGCTCGCCGCCTGCTCATCTAAGTTCAGTTTTGCTCTGCCTTGCAAGTGTGTTGAGATGAGTTTGGGGGCTTTGCAGGCAAGAAATAATGGACCGTGTTAACAGGAGCGGGAAATTTGACGGCAAGTTTGAGGGCTTCACAGGTTAGTTGTCTAGTCTAGCTGTTTTTCTTGGGGGGTTTATTGCACAAACGATTATAAAGCCTGCATCTCCCTTGGCTTCAGGGACGAACGGTCCATTGGGGAAGAGGATGGACAATTCCAAAACTCGTGCTGAGATCGGCTGGGAGCCCAAATATCCTAGTTTCACAGAATTCCTTGGTCTCAGCAATTGACATCTTGCCAGCTGCAAAATTCCTCTGATTCCAGATATAAATCAATACAGCCGATTTGATAGAGGATACAATCTACATTATGAATTTCTTCGACAGTTGTCTAAAGTTCCTCCTTATGTTGTGTAAGCATCGTAAATCTGTGTATCAGAAGATGGTGCAATGCATGGTCAATATTTGCACACGGTACCATACTAGTAGCGTTTTCTTTTTGCATGGAAACGAGGGATATGTATTAATCAAACCTGGAAGACGTTGGCTTTTTATGTGTTTTTCCTGTTTGAAGATATATATGAACAAAAGAAGAAAAAAAAAACGAACTAACCTGCAGGGAGTTACTTGGGCCGGCCCAATAGTAGCGACGGAAGGGCGACCTTGAGGCGAGAACTCCTTTGGTCTCGCGATAGGCGAGCTCCTGTATGGCGACCGCGCTGGAAATCAATGCGAAATCACTAATTAAGGAGTACTTTCTGCAAAGGTTACTTCTACCTTCCTAGGTTGCGACAAGTGGTGTACTGCATGTGCGCCACTTGTCACAACCTGGGAATTTCTCCTTTTTCATACATTCGTTTATTCAAAACGTTTTATCTCTTAAACCTGTGTTCAAATATCAAACCGTTTTTACCGTTGGATTCCTCGGGTCGAGATCTTCAAAACTAGATTCCATGTTGATAGATTTCGACGAACTTATTTTTTCACGGAAAAAACCGGACGAAAAAAATCAATCCAGGAACACGTTTTTCTCCCTTTCCGAAGAGGCACAACTGTGCCTCTCGCGGAAGCAAATCCGTGTGTCCACAAGAAGTAAATCTGTACCTCTTGTGGAAGGAAAAAAATGCTTTTTTCCCTTTTCGAGAGGCACGACTGTGGCTCTCGCGAAAGCAAATCCGTGCATCCACGAGAAGTAAATCCGTGCCGCTCGCGGAAGGAAAAAACGCAATTTTTTCCTTTTCCGAGAGGCAGGACTGTGCCTCTCGCGAAAGGATGAAAAAAAAGAAAACGTGTTTTTTTTTCGAGAGGCACGGTACGACTGTGCCTCTCGCGTAAGCAAATCCGTGCCTCTCGCGGAAGGGAAAAAAGAAAACACGTTTTTTTTTCCTTTTCCGAGAGGCACGACTGTGCGGCCTCTGGCGGAAGCAAATCCGTGCCACCACGAGAAGCAAATCCGTGCCTCTCGTGGAAGGGAAAAAAAAGAAAATGCGTTTTTTCCCTTTTCCGATAGGCACGACTGTGCCTCTCGCGAAAGCAAATCCGTGCCTCCACGAGAAATAAATTTTCCTTTTTCGAGAGGCACGACTATGCCTCTCGCGGAAGTAAATCCGTGCATCTCGCGGGACGAAAAAAAAGAAAACGTGTTTTTCCCCTTTCCGTGTGTGCCTCTCGCGGGAGGAAATCCATGCCTCCACGAGAAGTAAATCCGTGCCTCTCGCGGCAAAAAATAAACACATTTTTCGCGAAAATTTGTTTTTAGGAAAAAAATTGTGGCCCAAAACCTAAGAAAAACTGGGGGGAAACCGAAAAGCCGAAAAAACCCCAAAAAATTCATCTAAAAGCTGAAAAACGCATACAGAAAAATAAAATAAAAAACAACATCCGGAGGGAGCGCCCGGAGTGCGACATGTGGCGGCAGCTGAGAGCACGCCAAGTGGCGCGCTCCCCGCCAACCCAAAGTGACCCTTGCGGGGGCTCCCGAAGGAGTACTCATTGATTAGTTGCTCCCCACGCGCACCCACCACTCCCTGCGCGCCCTCATGGGCCGGCCCATGTGCTTGGTGGGAAGCACCTTTGTTTTTTTTTGTTTTTTCTGTTTCCAGTTTTTCCCTTTTTTTAAATAATTTGGGATTTCAAAAAGTTGTGAATTGTGAAAAACATGTTCGTGAATTTAAAAAATATTCATGATTGAAAACATTTTAGGGAAATGATAAATTCTCACAAATTCAAAAAAATGTTCGTGATTTCAAAAAAAATGTTCGTGTATTCAAAGTTTTAGAAACTGTTATTGAATTTTTTTAAAAAGTTCATAAACTTTTAGAAAATTTTCAAAATATTCAAAATATGTTCGTAAATTTCAAAAATTGTTCCCAAATTTAAAAAAATGTTCGCTGATTCAGAAAATCTCATGAACTCAAAATATGTTTGCCAAAAAATTGTTCCCAAATTTCAGAAAATGTCTGCCGGTTCAAAAAAACTGTTTGCAAGTTTCAAAAAATGTACTCAATTTCAAAAAATGCTCGAAAATTTAAAATATGCTCATGATTTCGAAAAAAAAAAGTTCATTAATTTAAAAAATATTCGTGGTTTTAAAACCTGTTTACAATTTCAAAAAACAAATTTCCTGAACTTGAAAGATGTTTGAAAATATGGAATAGAAAATGAAAAATAGAAGAAATAAAAAGTGAAAAATGAAACAAAGAGAAGAAAAAACAAAAAGAAAAAGAAAAAGAAAGGGAAAAAAAAGAGATAAACATAAAACAAAAAATGGAGAGGAAAAAACAAACAAACAAAAAGAAAGAAAAAAACAAAATAATCTGTTCAGGAAAATTTCTAGAACTTTCCCAAGACCGGTGGAGATGAATTCCGAAAATGGCCCAGCCCATATGAAAAATAGAACATGAGGGGGGTACGCGCTAGGTCACTAGACAGCGACCTACGCGCGGAATAGGAGTGGCCGCGACACATGGCCGCTCCCCTATATATCGCGGTGTGGGATCGAGGAGATAGGTCTAGAGGGGAGGGGGGTGAATAGACACTTAACCGACCAAAGTCGTAGTTTTTAGTCGCAATTTTTAGTTTCTCTTGGAACTTAGGTAGATTTTGGCACAAGTTAAGATAACACCAAAACTTTCTACACATGCAAATCTAGAGATTGAGCAGCGGAAATAGTAAAGCATGCAAGTGTACAAAAAGTAAAGGGGTAGAGTATGGAAGATCAAACGCAATGAAGACACGGTGGTTTTTGACGTGGTTCCGATAGGTGGTGCTATCGTACGTCCACGTTGATGGAGGCTTCAACCCACGGAGGGTAACGGCTGCGCGAGTCCACGGAGGGCTCCACCCACAAAGGGTCCACGAAGAAGCAACCTTGCCTATTCCACCATGGCTTACGTCCACGAAGGACTAGCCTCACTCGGGGTAGATCTTCACGAAGTAGGTGATCTCCTTGCCCTTACAAACTTCTTGGTTCAACTCCACATCATGTCGGAGGCTCCCAAGCGACACCTAACCAATCTAGGAGACACCACTCTCCAAAAGGTAATAGACGGTGTGTTGATGATGAACTCCTTGCTCTTGTGCTTCAAATGATAGTCTCCCCAACACTCAAGAACTTCCTCACGGATTTGGCTATGGTGGAAGAAGGATTTGAGTGGAAAGCAACTTGGGAAAGGCTAGAAATCAAGGTTCAAATGGTTGGATTGGAATATCTTGATCTCAACACATGAGTAGGTGATTCTCTCTCAGAAAATGTATGGTGGAAGTGTAGGCACGTTCTGATGGCTCTCTTCACTGAGGAAGAAGGGGTGGAGGGGTATATATAGCCTCCACACAACATCCAACCGTTACACACTTTTGACCCAACTCGGTGGCACCGATCAGAAATCTCGATGGCACCGACCTGTGTAAAAGATATGAACGTTAGGAATCTCGGTGGGACTGACTGGAACATTTCGGATGGACCGATGTGCAATGGTTAGGGCAAACATCGTCTCGGTGGCACCGATTGCATCATCTCGGTGGGACCGAAGTGAAGCAATAAGGCAACAGAGAGTTGGCAAGCCATCTCGGTGGTACCGATTGCAAATCTTGGTGGGACCGAAATAATTGCAACAAGTAACAGAGAGTTGGCAAGGCCATCTCGGTGAGACCGAGATCCATATCGGTGGATCCGATTTGTTAGGGTTTGGCAGTGGCTAAGTCCAAATGAACTCGGTGGCTCCGGATAGGAAATTTTGGTGGGGCCGAGTTGGAATGTAGGGTTTGGACATATTTGAATGGAGAAAGTGGTTGAGGATTTTGGAGCAATATCACTAAGCACTTGAGCAAAAAGACCATTAGGCAACACCTCATCCCCTTTTAATAGTATTGGCTTTCCTATGGACTCAATGTGATCTTGGATCACTAAACCAAAATGTAGAGTCTTGAGCTTTTGCCAATCCATGTCCTTAGCAGTTTGAAGGGTCCACATCTCTAGTCCTTGCCACGCCAATGCTGAACTTATCTGAAATTTACTAGATAGAAACATTAGTCCAACAACATGTATGTTGGCATAAATTACCAAAACCACCAAAGGGAACAAATGTGCTTTCAATCTCCCCCTTTTTGGTAATTGATGACAACATACATCAAAGCTTCAAATAAAGATGTAAATGAGAATGAACTAAAGCTTTGAAGAGAAACATGTAACATGTATAAGCTCCCCCTAACGATGTGCATCTAGTCAATGATAGCTTATGAAGAGTAGAAACACAAAGTGAAAGACATACACATGTAACATGTATCTTGGCTATATGCATCAGAGCAAAGAATGTAACACTTAGATATCCACATGTTCATGATTGCCTTCTTGTAAACAATATGTGCAAAACAAGAAGTCATCATGCTCATGAGTGTGATGCATATACTTACCTCAAAGTTCTTGATCAAGTACCTGAAGAAATACACTCGAGAAAACAGGGTTAGATAACACAAAATAATTTCTTCAAGAAAAGACACAAGATCAATCAGAAAACCAAGATTGGGATGACATGTAGAAGAGAGTATCACTGGGTGAGTACTTCTTTGAAGCAGACATGTCCCCCTAAAAAAAACTTCCCTTAAAGAACTTCCTCTCCCCCTGAATCTGACATTGGATATTGGGAGCAGGTAGGGTGAGAAAATTAAAGCAACCAAAGAACAAACTAATCATGTTTCTCCCCTCTTAGAAACATGTAACATTCTCTCCTCTTGTAAGATGCATCTCTCTCTCAAAGAAGAGCTTGTAATGATAAGCTTTGATGCATTCCTCTCTCCCCCTTTGACATCAATTTTCAAGAAGGGACTTCAAGGTTATTGGTCAAGTAAGTATGGTCCTTGAGAAACACATTGAGTAGTTCCAGATGCAATTAGAGGATAAGAGTCATTGAGTGGAGCTGGAGTAGAAAATGTATGGTAGAAGTGTAGGCACGTTCTGATGGCTCTCTTCACTGAGGAAGAAGGGGTGGAGGGGTATATATAGCCTCCACACAACATCCAACCATTACACACTTTTGACCCAACTCGGTGGCATCGATCAGAAATCTCGATGGCACCGACCTGTGTAAAAGATATGAACGTTAGGAATCTCGGTGGGACCGACTGGAACATTTTGGATGGACCGATGTGCAATGGTTAGGGCAAACCTCGTCTCGGTGGCACCGATTGCATCATCTCGGTGGGACCGAAGTGAAGCAATAAGGCAACAAAGAGTTGGCAAGCCATCTCGGTGGTACCGATTGCAAATCTCGGTGGGACCGAAATAATTGCAACAAGTAATAGAGAGTTGGCAAGGCCATCTCGGTGAGACCGAGATCCATATCGGTGGATTCGATTTGTTAGGGTTTGGCAGTGGCTAAGTGATGCGGAGCATCCCACGGTCATCCCCATGGACCTACCTACGTCCCCTCAAGTGCCAAGTGGACCTATGACACGAGCACGTGCAAGAGCTCTCAAAACCGAGGTGACATCTCTCCTTAGTGAACTTCCATTCGACTCGGGTGATACATGGCTACTACCTCAAGTCGAAGTGCTATGTGTGATCAGGTATGAAGAAGACCGCCTCGGGAATGCTAGGAACGAAGACCAAGTCGGCAAGTACACGGACGGACGTGCGCGAGGAGGGAGACCGCTGGAAGGCTACAGCGGCCAGACATCCGGCCCCTGAAGAAATGCCCAGCAGCAGCAGCCTAGCCATGAAGATGCTACAGGGCCCGGACATCCGGCCGGAGGCCCGGATATCCGGCCCCTGCCCAGAAATCCGGCGCTGAAAGATCATGGATGTCGCCTAGAGGGGGGGTGAATAGGCACTTTCAAATAATTACGGTTAAGGCTTGAACAAATGCGGAAAAAACCTAGCGGTTAATTTGTCAAGCACAAAACCTACAATAACTAGGCTCACCTATGTGCACCAACAACTTATGCTAAGCAAGATATACAACTATGTGATAGCTGTAGGAGATATGCCCTAGAGGCAGTAATAACAGTTATTATGTATCTCCGAGTTTGTAATGAATGTTTATGTTCCATGCTATAACTGCAATGATTCTCGAGTCTACAATATCCACGAGTAAAAGCACATTTGCTCCCTTGGTGGTTTTGGTAATTCATAACAACATATATCTCATTGAACTAATGTCCATTCAAGATTAAGATTTCAGGATGTTCAATGATTGGCATGGCATGGACTAGAGATGTGGACCCCTCAAAATGCTAAGGACAAGGATTGGCAAAAGCTCAAGACTCTACCCTTTTTAGTTTAGTGATCCAAGATCACAATGAGTCCATAGGAAAGCCAATACTATTAAAAGGGTATGAGATGTTGCTTAATGGTCTTTTTGCTCAAGTGCTTAGTGACAGTATTCCTAAACCCTCAACCACTCTCTCAATCCCAAATATGTCCTAAACCTACATTCCAACTTGGCCCCACCGATATTTCCTATCCGGCCCCACTGAGTTCATCCAAGACTTAGCCACTGCCAAAACCCTAACAAATCGGATCCACCGAAATGGATCTCGGTCCCACCGAGATGGCCTTGCCAACTCTCTGTAATCGTTTGCACTTACTTCGGTCTCACCGGGTTATGCAAATCGGTCTCACCGAGATGGCTTGCCAACTCTCTGTTGCATTATTGCTTCACTTCGGTCCAACCGAGTTGATGCAATTGGTGCCACCGAGATGAGGTTTGCCCTAAGCCATTGCACTTCGGTCCATCCGAGTTGTCCGTATCGGTCCCACCGAAATGCCTAACGTTCATATCTTTTACACAGTTCGGTGCCACCGAGTCTTCTGAATCGGTGCCACCGAGTTGGGTCAAAAGTGTGTAACGGTTGGATTTTGTGTGGAGGCTATATATACCCCTCCACCACTCCCTTCTCTGTAAGGAGAGCCATTAGAACGTGCCTACACTTCCACCATACATTTTCTGAGAGAGAACCACCTACTCATGTGTTGAGATCAAGCTATTCCATTCCTACCGTTTGAACCTTGATCTCTAGCCTTTCCCAAGTTGCTTTCCACTCAAATCCTTCTTCCACCATAGCCAAATCTGTGAGGAGTTGTTTGAGTGCTGGGAAGACTATCATTTGAAGCACAAGAGCAAGGAGTTCATCAACAACACACCGTCTATTACCTTTTGGAGAGTGGTGTCTCCTAGATTGGTTAGGTGTCACTTGGGAGTCTCCAACCTGATGTGGAGTTGAACCAAGGAGTTTGTAAGGGCAAGGAGATCGCCTACTTCGTGAAGATCTACCCCGAGTGAGGCTAGTCCTTCGTGGACGTAAGCCATGGTGGAATAGGCAAGGTTGCTTCTTCGTGGACCCTTCATGGGTGGAGCCCTCCGTGGACTCGCGCAGCTGTTACCCTTCGTGAGTTGAAGCCTCCATCAACGTGGACGTACGATAGCACCACCTATCGGAACCACGCCAAAAACCACCGTGTCTTCATTGCGTTTGAAATCTCCGATCCCCTCCTTTACTTACATATGCAATTGCTTACTTTCCGCTGCTATACTCTTAGAATTGCATGTGTAGGGTGATGCTTGACATGTACTATTGCTAAAATTTGCCCACAACTAAAATTGGGAAAATGTTAGGTTTTATTTGGTCAAGTAGTCTAATCACCCCCTCTAGACATACTTTCGATCCTACAAGTGGTATCAGAGCTTTGGTCTCCGTAAGCCTTGATTTCCATTGCTTTGGTGATCATAGCCTTGGTTTCATAACCTAGGAGAGTATGGCATCTAGTGAGGGTAACTATCACCGTAGAGGTCCATATTTTGATGGTACAAACTTTGCTAGTTGGAAACATAAGATGAAAATGCATATTCTTGGTCATAACCCCGCCGTTTGGGTTGTTGTTCGTGTTGGCTTGCAAGGTGACTTCTTTGAGGATGGCAAGGAACCGGATCGTGAAGCAACCCCGGAAGAATTGAAGATGTTGCAATACAATGCTCAAGCTTGTGACATTCTATTCAACGGTCTATGTCTCGAAGAATTCAACAAAATCAGCCGCCTTGAGAATGCAAAGGAAATTTGGGATACTTTGGTTGATATGCATGAGGGTACCGAGTCCGTCAAGGAATCTAAGTTGGATGTGCTTCAAAGTCAACTTGACAAGTTCAAGATGAAGGATGGTGAAGGAGTCACTGAGATGTACTCTAGGCTTGCTCTCATCACAAATGAGATTGCCGGCTTAGGAAGTGAAGAGATGACCGACAAATTCATCATCAAGAAGATACTTAGACCTTTGGATGGAAAATATGATACCGTCTGCACATTGATCCAAATGATGCCAAATTACAAAGATCTCAAGCCCACGGAAGTCATTGGAAGGATTGTCGCTCATGAAATGTCACTCAAGGACAAAGAGGAGCTACACAACAAGTCAAGTGGTGCTTACAAAGCCTCAACCGATGCTCCAACAACTCCAAGTGACAACCTAGTATCAAATGAAGAGATTAGCGTAATGGTGAAAAGGTTCAACAAGTTCTACAAGAACAAAGGAAAAGAAATAAGCTCTAGCTCAAGACACTATGAGAGAAGATCATCAAGTCGTGACCGTAATTGCTACAATTGTGGGAAGCCCGGACACTACTCCAATGAGTGTACGGCTCCCTACAAGAAAAGAGACGAATCACCAAGAGGAAGACATAGAAGAGATGAATCACCTCATAAGGAGAGAAGGAGTAGAGATGATCATTATGAATGAAGACACTCTCGAAGAAGCAAGGATTCGGAGAGGAAGGACAAGTCATCGAGGAGCTACACAAGAAGAAGACATCAAGCTCATGTTGGTGAATGGGTTTCCGGCTCCGACTCCGACAACCACTCCGAGAGAAGTTATCATTCCAACTCCGACTATAGTCAAGATGAAGGTGTTTCCAGACTTGCTCTTGTGTCATCCAACTCCTATGATCTATTTGACTCACCAAATGAAGGAATTGGAAGATGCTTCATGGCAAAAGGCCCCAAGGTATCACACCCCGAGTATCTTGATTTCAATAGTGATGAAGATGATTTGCTTGGTGATGATGATTTACTTGTTGACAAGGATAGTAATGTGAGCTATAATGAAAATGCTAGTAATCATGATAGTCAAGAGGAAACGAGTGACAATGCTATGAAGGAGATTGAGCGTCTAACTAAAGAACTAAATGCTCTTAACTTAGCTCATGAAAAAACTCAAGAGGATCATAGAGAACTTCTAAGAACTCATGAGAAGCTACGCTTCGAGAAGCTAAATTTAGAGCAAGAGCATGAGTTTCTTAAAGCTATCAATGACGATCTTCGAAAGAAGAGTTCTTCATATCTTGCCAAACGTTTACTCTTGTCTACCTTTATGCCACAAGTTAAACCTAAGCAAACTAGCAACAAGGGTAAAAATGGTTCTACCTCTAGTAGTAACAATAACAATGCTAAATCCAATGTTGTTGCTTCTAGTAGTTCTATTGATTCCACTAACGATTCTCTTAGCCAAGTTACACTTGAGCAAGAAAATATGCTATTGAAAGGAATTATAGAAAAAGGTGTCTACAAGAGTCTTGCCGGGAGTAAACAATTTGAGGAAATTGTACGCAAGCAAGGAAGGCACCGGAAGAACCAAGGTGTTGGTTTTGAACGAAAGTTCAATGCCAATGGAGTTGAGTGGGAAGAAGATCAATACCCCAAGACGAAGTTTGTTCCTCAACAAGAGAAGTATGATCCTACTTCCTTCAAGGGAAAACAAGCTCAAGAAGATCTTCCACCACAAGACCACAAGCTAAAAGGCAAGGACAAGCTTCAAAAAGAGATTGATTCATTTGAAGAAGCTCCTCAAGCCATGGTCAAGTGGGTTCCCAAGACTTCATCAAGTTCTACTTCATCAAGTGCTTCTACAACTCCAAGGATTCCCATCAAGTTGATGTGGGTCCAAAAGAAGAAGAACTAGAGAGTTCGTGAGGGTGACTCCGCCAACAAACTTCACTCATATTCTCTATGGCAAGAACTTGTGCAATCAACTTCCACATTTTGCACTAGTTCATGGAGTCACAAACCCTCTTGTTGGTAAGGTAAGGGACAAGGTAATCAATGCATTCATGGACATCATCATATGTGTATTTCACTCTATGTCTATGGATATCCTTGTATGTTCCTTGTGTGGGACTAACCCATGTAGGTATTGAAAGCACAAAACTCCAAAGGATTGCTCCCAACTCTTGATGGTCTACATCAACATTGAGCATCCACATCTTCAACATCTACATGAAGTCATCATCGACAAAACCCAAGGTTAGTTCATCCCTCTTAGGGGGAATATCACATCTAGGGGGAGCTTTGCTCTAAATAATTGAGCTAAAGCAACTCTAATGGTGTGAACACATCAATGCTTTATGTAAAAGTGGTAACCCCACTTGTGCTTAAACGATGAGTATGACCTATGATCAAATGATCTCATTTGGCTCCTAAGTCAATATACTCATATATAGATGACCTAGTCATCGCCATTGCTTGATAGATGCTAGAATTGGTTGTGCATGTTTGACACATATTTCATTTGCTATCTTATTGTGTGAGCATGTTGGTTTGCATGTTTTCATCATTCGAGGACATCCATTTGTTGTTTTGATTGTCTTGATTTTTCTGGCCAAGTGGATGTACAAGAATGCCTAAGAACTTTCTCTAGCTATCTATGCTTTCTTGTCTCAAATTCTATTCTTGCTGCATCACAAAAATTGAACAAGTCTTTTTCGGACCCTCCGGGTGAGGAGCACTCGGAGCCACCGATCTGAAAGGGCTGAACCTCCAAAACCTTCTAATTGATTTCGGCCGAACCAACTCACTCAAACTCGGTCCAACCGAAATCACTTAGATTGATCCAGGTTTTCCATCTCGGTGATACCGAATTGAACCACTTCGGCGCCACCGATGTGCTATACTGCGTGCAGTTACACATATCGGTGCCACCGAGTTGTTCAACTCGGCGCCACCGACAGCGTACGGGTATATATATATCGCGCGGACCAAACGGTTGAAAATTCTCGACCCCACTCGTTCCAGCTCCCCGTTGCTGCCGTCGCCCTTCGTCTTCGGACTTCGCCGTCGTCTCCAGCGCGCCCTCGCCGTAGGACTCTGTCGCCGTCAACGGCAATCTCCACCGCCATTGCTGCCGTAGAGGATCTCCACCGAGTTGGGGTGAGATTCGATCCCTTTCGTGCTTCCTTTTCCGATTCAATGCACGTTAGGAATGCCATGATTCTTGCCACGATTGCAATGCTAAATCCACCAGGAAAATTCCGTAGATTAGATTCGAGCGAAATTTCTAGGTTTATGTTTTCGCCGAATGCATCTCGGACCGACCGATTCGAAATTTTCGGCCCCACCGATTTGGCCTCTGGCCATAGCACTAGTACGTCTCAGTACCACCGAGTTGTACGAATCGGTGAGACCGAAAGTAAAGTCTCAGTGAAACCCTAGCATCTCGGAGCCACCGAACCCCATCTCGGTCTGACCGAAGTGGTGTGTAAGGTTTCTGTAGTATGCTTCGGTGTCACCGAGATAATCAACTCGGTCCATCCGAAATGCATCCTGTGAAAACTTTAAACTAAAAGTTGAACTCAAATTTTATGAAAACTATCTGCTTTTTGTGATGACTCATCTACTCAACCTATACCCATCTATTCACAGGGTCAGCTCAACAAGATGTCAAGTGGCAGTGACAGTCAGAACAGGTCTGAACAGCATGCAGAACTAAGTGAAGGGTCAAGCCCTGATGAGAGTTTCTATGAGGGAAAGAGGAGCTCTCTAGATCTTCCTAAGGCAGCCACCAGAATAAGGAAGAAGAAAACCTCTGACAGTGAGGATGAAGATTTTGTTGCTAGTGAGGCAGCAACAAAGAAGAAAAGAGTTGTGCTTGCTAAGGAGTACAACACCAAACCATCATCTACCAAAGATAAGACTGCTGTGAGGAAAGTTCCCAAGCAGACTGTGCAATACACTCTTGAAGAGCCTAGTGACACAGAACCAGCAACAGGTGCCAAGAAGAAGAGAGTGAGGAAAACTACTGCCCGTGTGATTGGCAGACCCTCCATGATGATTGATGAGGAGGAAGAGGAGGAGGATGAGCCAGCAAATGCACCCCTAGCAAAAGCTCAAAAGCTCATGTCTGATGCAATCAAGATTGCTGCACCCTCCAAGTCCAAGCCTAAGGTGTCAGCACCAAAGAGATCAACCAGAAACATATCAGCTACCGAGAAGAACAAGGCCCCAGTGCCAGAGTCAAATGTTGATGAAGAGCCTCTAGTGCTCAGAAAATTGAAGCCTAAGATTCCAGACCATAACAATGCACACCCAGTTGCGGAGAACATGATGCTGAGGAAGGATAAAGGACTGCGTCAGTGGAGACAGTCAGATCCTTATGCTATAAGGAGAAGGACAGCATGTGATTATCGCTTTCACACTCGTGAACAACAAGACTTTTATGAGACAGTGTTGCTCGACAAGAAGCCCATAGTCAGTGACATGAAATGGGTGGACTGGGAATACATCGATGAGAATGAAGATTATTTTCCCCATGTTCATGAGAGCTTCAGGATTGCAGGAGTTGATGAGTTTGTTGGAAATAAATTGACCAAGTGGAATGATGAGATGATCATGCAATTTTACTCTACTGCTCATTTCTATCCAGATGGCAGAATAGTGTGGATGACTGAGGGTATAAGATACCAGTCTACCATCTCTAAGTGGGCAAATCTTCTTGGTGCACCCAAGGAAGAGGATGATGATCTAGACATATATGCCAAGCTCAAGATGGATCACAACTCCATGAAGAACATGTACACTGCAATTCCTCAGAAGGATATAGAGACACACAAACTTGGATCAGTGAAGCATTTGCTGCCAGGACTGGCCACCACGAACACCATCTTGCGGTACACTTTGCTACCCAAGTTAGGAGATGACAAAATGATTCGTGGCCACTCCATCAATTTGCTGTATTTGTTTGATACACCTCAGAAATTCAAGGTGATGAGCCTGATAGTAGAAACTATCAAGAGGACTGCAGCAGATCAGAAGAGATCATGCGGATATGCTCCACATATTCAGTTATTGATCAACTCTAAGGTTGGAACCATCACATACCTTCTTGATTGAGAGCATTTGCCATTGCATCCAGACTTTGAGGACAATGTTATAGTGATGGATCCTTCGCATCCCACTTCAGCACAAGCTCAAGAGGAAATCCGCAAAGCCAGAGAAGCAAAAGTAGCTCAGGAGGCATCAGCTCCCAATGCTCCAATTGCCAATCTCAAGACACCCAAGGATCAAATGACATATCTGCTTGAAGCCACTCTGAGGATTGAGCGAAGTTTGGCCAACCTCACCCAGACCCAGGCTAGTTTTGAGCAGATTATTGAGACAAAATTTCATGATTTGGATGTCAAAGTTACAGAGATTCAGACTTAAGTAGAATAGCTGCAGGGTGATGTTGATGTTGTCAAGCTAGCCAAATCAGATGACAGTGGAGATGACAGACCGACCACAGAGCGATTTCAGACAGTGCCTAGGGCAGCCAGGTCTGCTGCAGTGCCAGTTGTGGATCCGAGGACCACAATATCTGCACCAGCCGCTACTGCCACAGTGCCACCGCCGGTATCAACTCCACCAGCCCAGCAAACGTCTGCAGAAGCCTTCGCGGATGCTCTCCTCTCCACGCCGTCTACGCACACCAGAGCCGCCAGCAGGAGATCGCCTTCAGGAGCTTCAGAGGACCATGCTTAGCGAGCCGATTAGTCCTATACTTATTTGAACTTTTTGGTACTTGTTGCCAAAGTGGGAGAATTTGTATAGATCATAGGCTTCGAGAGAGAGAGAGTCCTTGCTTTTGATTTGCTTCGAGTTCTTTTGCTACAATTTGTTTGATGCTACCTTGTTATGTGGGTGCTTGCTATAGTACTTTGATATTTGCTTATGCTTGTAAGATACTATGCCTCATGTGATGATCATACTATGCTTATTGTGATGATCTATGCTTATCTTTATCATTATCTTGTGATGATCAATTACTTATGTTGGTGATGCGTGCTTACTTTTACACTCATATCATTTTGCGCGCTCCACCAAGATGTATGTGACATGGAAGAGTGACCCATGAGCCTAATCGATTGTGCATTTGCATTCAAACGCAAATCTTTAATAATGCACAAATTTAGGGGGAGCTCTTGCTTATCACATACTTCTCAAAGCGACGATGTATTTCATTCATTTAATCATTTGTCGAAGCTTTGATCTATATGTTGTCATCAATTACCAAAAAGGGGGAGATTGAAAGCACATTTGCTCCCTTGGTGGTTTTGGAAATTCATAACAACATATATCTCATTGAACTAATGTCCATTCAAGATTAAGATTTCAGGATGTTCAATGATTGGCATGGCATGGATTAGAGATGTGGACCCCTCAAAATGCTAAGGACAAGGATTGGCAAAAGCTCAAGACTCTACCCTTTTTGGTTTAGTGATCCAAGATCACATTGAGTCCATAGGAAAGCCAATACTATTAAAAGGGGATGAGATGTTGCTTAATGGTCTTTTTGCTCAAGTGCTTAGTGACAGTATTCCTAAACCCTCAACCACTCTCTCAATCCCAAATATGTCCTAAACCTACATTCCAACTCGGCCCCACCGATATTTCCTATCAGGCCCCACCGAGTTCATCCAAGACTTAGCCACTGCCAAAACCCTAACAAATCGGATCCACCGAAATGGATCTCGGTCCCACCGAGATGGCCTTGCCAACTCTCTGTAATCGTTTGCACTTACTTCGGTCTCACCGAGTTATGCAAATCGGTCTCACCGAGATGGCTTGCCAACTCTCTGTTGCCTTATTGCTTCACTTCGGTCCAACCGAGTTGATGCAATTGGTGCCACCGAGATGAGGTTTGCCCTAAGCCATTGCACTTCGGTCCATCCGAGTTGTCCGTATCGGTCCCACCGAAATGCCTAACGTTCATATCTTTTACACAGTTCGGTGCCACCGAGTTGGGTCAAAAGTGTGTAACGGTTGGATTTTGTGTGGAGGCTATATATACCCCTCCACCACTCCCTTCTCTGTAAGGAGAGCCATCGGAACGTGCCTACACTTCCACCATACATTTTCTGAGAGAGAACCACCTACTCATGTGTTGAGATCAAGCTATTCCATTCCTACCATTTGAACCTTGATCTCTAGCCTTTCCCAAGTTGCTTTCCACTCAAATCCTTCTTCCACCATAGCCAAATCTGTGAGGAGTTGTTTGAGTGCTGGGAAGACTATCATTTGAAGCACAAGAGCAAGGAGTTCATCAACAACACACCGTCTATTACCTTTTGGAGAGTGGTGTCTCCTAGATTGGTTAGGTGTCACTTGGGAGCTTCCAACCTGATGTGGAGTTGAACCAAGGAGTTTGTAAGGGCAAGGAGATCGCCTACTTCGTGAAGATCTACCCCGAGTTAGGCTAGTCCTTCGTGGACGTAAGCCATGGTGGAATAGGCAAGGTTGCTTCTTCGTGGGTGGAGCCCTTCGTGGACTCGCGCAGCCGTTACCCTTCGTGGGTTGAAGCCTCCATCAACGTGGACGTACGATAGCACCACCTATCGGAACCACGCCAAAAACCACCGTGTCTTCATTGCGTTTGAAATCTCCGATCCCCTCCTTTACTTACATATGCAATTGCTTACTTTCCGCTGCTATACTCTTAGAATTGCATGTGTAGGGTGATGCTTGACATGTACTATTGCTAAAATATGCCCACAACTAAAATTGGGAAAAGGTTAGGTTTTATTTGGTCAAGTAGTCTAATCACCCCCCCTCTAGACATACTTTCGATCCTACAACGAGGCTCGGAGGGAAACTCATGTGCACATGTGGTATAATAAACGGTAAAATGTATTCCTAGTCTTGCCTCTAAGACTGGCTCAAGTATTGCATGATGATCCTGTTTTCCTGATCATGGGCATGTCTATGCCGGCAAATTTTGAGGGCACAATGTTAGTAGAACACTTGTGTTGAATCGACCCGAATTGATGTTATGCTATGAGATACATTCGTCACAAGTTATGGTTAATAACACAGAGATAGTTAATGTTTGCATAATTCCTTAGACCATGAGAGTATCGAGTTCCTTCGTGCTTGCTTCGTGAACTTTGGGGTTTGTTAAACGTCATCCGTAACTGGGTGGCTATTACGGCGGCTTACGGGTTCACGGAAAAGTATGACAAGTAAGGAGATAGCTCAAGATTGGGATTTGCTCCTCCGACGATGGAGAGATATTCTCGGGCCCTCTCGGTGTTACGGTATCCATCATCGTCTGGCCAGACACATTGTGATTTGATCACTGGGTTGCCGAAACACGAAAACGAGAAAAGAGAACAAAACCGGTAATGAGGTAACTTGCATGGTGGACAAGTTGTTGATCCACGGGGATGCAATAAATCTCACCTCGGGTGTTTGTAATATATCGTGAAGCAACAGGAATAGCACACGGCAACTGGAGGTTCACTCGAATATTCATTCGTGTGGGTGTAGGGGTCAATATGGGTGTCCACGGCTCCGATGTTGATCATTGATCGGAAAGTGTTCCGGGTCATGTCTATACTTCACTGAACCTATAGGGTCACATGCTTAAGGGTCATCTATCTGCTGAATACTAGATGGGGAGTCTGAGAGAAAATCACCAGAAAAGTTTCGGACGCAACGGAAACGTTCCGGAGAGGACACCGGAATAGTTCCGGTAAAACTGAAAAGTTATTTCAGGGTATACCATTAAGTCAAATTGGTTTTGGCACACGTCTGGAAATTCTTGGAGGGTGCCAGAATCATTCTGGGAACTTCTGGGATTTTTCCGAAGGAAAAACCGGAAATGTTCCGAAGCAGCCGGAACCGCTATGGTAGCTTTTCGCTGAAGAAAAACATTGTTCCGGAATTGTTTCAGAATGCGTTCAAAATTGTTTTAGTGGGTACTAGAATTATTCTAGGCACACAGAAATAATTTGGGATTTAACGGACGTAGAAAAATGTCTTCGTGAATAGTGAAAGTGCTTTTTGGGTTTTTCTTCTAGAAGAAAATCACTTTTGGTGAGAGATAAAGGTGCGTGAAAGGTGGTGGCCCCCCCCAAAGGGGGCAGCACCAAATTTCGTCCATGGTGGTGTGGGGGGGGGGGGGGCTTGGGGTTTCCTTCCACCTCATGGTGGATATGTTCTACACACACCCTTATGTGGCATTTGGGTGAAAAGATCTTGAGCCCCTTTTGGTCTTTTTACCCCTTGCCTCTACCCCTTGCTCCTCCTATAAATAGAGGTGGAGGGGGCTGCCTAAAGACTCATCCTTGCTCTCATACACATGCCATTTGACTTGTCTGGCTTCTCTCTCCCTCCCAGCGAAATAGTTTCGTAGAGCCGAAAGCCTGTCTGGGTTCCGGCAGGAACTAGTTCTGGACGGCGAAGCCCTGCCAGATAGCTGACACCGTATGTGTGCAACCCTGTAGAGAGGTCGTAGTTTCGATCTTTTGCCCGAGGGGCTGTTCAAGTGTCCTCCCGAAGGGCTGTCCGAGTTTCCGTTCGAGTTTCGAGGGTCCTCCCGAAGGGCTGTCCGTGACATCGTCCGAGGGACTGTCCGACCGCCTCCCGAAGGGCTGTCCGACGAGAGAGTACATCCTCGCGGTTGGGAGGTTGTAAATCCTAGCTGCGGGGATCTGCACCGACGATCTACACCGACTCTTCTTCCGCTGCGCTACGAGTCGGTACGGATCAGATCAAACCTTGTATGCAGTCTCCATAGTGATCCTGGGCGTGCTTGCTGTACCGGAAATTTTTGTTTTCTGTCGCGTTCCCCTACAATAGCAAGATATATAACAAGAAACACTATGGCTATCACAAATAAAGTGCATAAGTAAAGGGCTCGGGTAAGAGATAACCGAGGCACGCGGAGACGACGATGTATCCTGAAGTTCACACCCTTGCGGATGCTAATCTCCGTTTGGAGCGGTGTGGAGGCACAATGCTCCCCAAGAAGCCACTAGGGCCACCGTAATCTCCTCACGCCCTCGCACAATGCAAGATGCCGTGATTCCACTAAGGGACCCTTGAGGGCGGTCACCGAACCCGTACAAATGGCAACCCTTGGGGGCGGTCACCGAACCCGTACACTTTGGCAACCCTTGGGGGCGGTCACCGGTACCCGTCAAATTGCTCGGGGCGATCTCCACAACCTAATTGGAGACCCCGACGCTTGCCCGGAGCTTTACACCACAATGATTGAGCTCCGAGGCACCACCAACCGTCTAGGGCGCCCAAGCACCCAAGAGGAACAAGCTCTAGGGTACCAAGCACCCAAGAGTAATAAGCTTCTCAACTTTTCACCACCACGTATCACCGTGGAGAACTCAAACCGATGCAACTAATGCAATGGCAAGAACGCACGAAGTGGTCAAGTCCCTCACTCCCAAATCCCACCAAAGCAACAAAAGCTATGGAGGAATATGAGAGGAAGAACAAGGAGAACACCAAGAACTCCAAGATCTAGATCCAAGAGGTTCCCCTCACATAGAGGAGAAAGTGATTGGTGGAAATGTGGATCTAGATCTCCTCTCTCTTTTCCCTCAAGAACTAGCAAGAATCATTGGAGGGATTCAGAGATAGCAAGCTCGAAGAAGGTCAACAATGGGGGAAGAACACGAGCTCAAGTGATAGAAAACCATTGGGGAAGAAGAACCCCTTTTATAGGCCTCCCCAAATCCAACCGTTATGCCCTTCAGCCCGTGCACAAGCGGTAGTACCGCTCGGGTGAGCGGTACTTCCGCTGGCACGGAAGTTCCGGCTATCTGCGTACAACTGAACAAGTCAGGGAGGCGGTAGTGCCGCCGGAGCGGTACTACCGCTCCCACCAGTGGTACTATCGCGTAGTGTTGAGCAAACAGCTAGAACAGCGGTAGTAGGGGAGGGCAGCGCGGTAGTGCCGCCCGAAGCGGTACTACCGCCCGTTACTGCTGCTCTACTTCCGCTCGAAGGACAGGGCATAACAGAAGGCACAAATAAGCGGAAGTGCCCACGGCACTGGAACCGCGGAAGTACCGCGCAAGAGGTACTACCGCTGAGCAGAGCGGTACTACCGCTGGGGTGCAACAAAAGGACTAAGAAAAACAGAAGGAAGCAAGAAAACCAAAACTGCCACAACTTCTACACGTGAACTCCGAATCCAGCAAACTCAAGCTCGTTGGATAGATGAAGACGAGTAGTATCCAACAGCGACAGAAGAGATATGCCTATGATATAGAGATGTGAAACTCAAGCTCGTTGGTTATAATAAGAAGTGGCAGAAGATATATGCCTATGATATAGAGATGTGAAACCTCTATCAATGAAGATCCGGCAAAAACCCCAACATCGAGAACAAACAAGAAGAAGCAAACGAAACCCGTTCTCGATGAACTGGAGCTTGTCATGAAGGTGACCAAAAGCTCAAAAACTCACACAGAGAAAAACCAAACAAGAACCATGAAAGATGATGCAAGGATGCAATGGTTTGAGCTCTCTACGAACGATACGATCAAGCTACTCATACGAGAGCCCCCCTTGATAGTACGGCAATCGATCCTATAACCCGGTCTCCAAACTACCACCATGAGACCGGTAAAATAGAAAACCTATCAAGGGCAAACCTTTGCCTTGCACATAGTCCACTTGAGCTAGATGATGACGATCTTGACTTCCTCAAGTTGGACCACCTTTCTTGATTGCGTTGGCTCGATGAAGACAAGTTGATTGCTCCCCCATACTCCACTATGGGTGAGCCACTCTTCGGCACATCTTCACAAGTCAATTGTCACCACCATGGACGGCAAGCTACAAGCATGATCTCTTCGTGATGCTCCACTTGAACTTGCACACCGCAATCTTGATGACGATCACCACTTGATGTCATCCTCCATGGGTTGTATGATATCTTCCTTTTGATGCACGCCCATGGAAACAAACCTAACCCCACAAAGAACTCTCGCATAGAACATGGGTTAGTACACAAAGCGTAATGGACAATGCTTACCATACTGTGAGATCACTTGATCCCACTCGGTACATCTTCTACGCTTTGTGTGTTGATCAACTTGAATCACTCTTCATATTTAGTCTTGATCAACCTTGAATCTTTCCACTCTCTTCATTAGGATGATGTCTTGAAGGTAAACATGAATGTTCACACAATCTTCTTCTTCAAGACATGCTTGCAATAGGCTCAACCCTTACATGACCAATCTTTGGATAAATCCTTGAATATCACCTTGGTCATCACATAATCTCCTTGAAACCAACAAATGGACTTCAAGAAATGCCTATGGACAAACCCTTCAATATAACTCAAGGCAACCATTAGTCCATAGAGATTGTCATCAATTACCAAAACCAAACATGGGGGCAGCACATGTACTTTCAGGCGCCCCATCACAGTAGCTGAGCCGCCCACAGGCCGGACATCCGGCGCCAGGTCCGGACATCCGGCACCCGCATGAACCACCGGACATCTGGCCCCTGCACAGCGTGACTTGTCCATCTGGCCGTGTAATCTCGTCCACTCATCCCCCACTTCGTCCTAGACTATAAGTAGACCCCCTCCTCATCCTTTCTAGGGTTAGCAAAGTATTTTGAGACATAGAGTAGAGCTTTGCTCCTTGTATCTCCTCTTGGGGAATCAAGACCTCTCTAGGGAGAAGGATCCCCATCATAGGATCATCAAGACCTCCTAAGGGAGAAGGATCTCACCTAGATCATCAAGACCTCACCTCCTTTGGAGTGGGAAGAACTTTACCTTGTGCTTGTTTCCTTGGATTGTCCTTGTATACTTGTGGATCTCATGTATGCTATCCTAGTGGATGTGTGATTTGGGTTTGTTTGAGTGATTTCCCTTGGTTGATTTTGTTGTTCCTCTCTTTTCCCCCTCCAAGTGTGGAAAGATCGTCAAATTAGGGTTCCACCCTACATCATCTTGGATCAGAGCCACGTTGATTCACACTTTGGAGTCTTTCCCCTCATTTTCTAGCCCAATTTTGTTTGATTTTTACCCAATTTCGAAAATTCCCCATAAAAATAGCCCTACCAAAAATTTTGTGATTTGTTGGTTTGATGATGTTTTGTTGATTTTGATCCATGGATTTGCTTGGTTTCGAGTGGATCTAGCTTTCCCCTATCTTCTCCATCAATTTCATCCACAAAATCGTCCGAATTTTTCCCCAAAATTTTCTTTTACCCACTTGTTCTCGGAGTTCTTCCACGGATCCAGCAGCCCGGACATCTGGCCCGAGTGCCCGGACATCCGGCCAGAAGGCCCGGACATCCGGCCCCTGGGAATCAGCACGCCAACACTTCACACTTTCTTCAATTTTTCGCCTTTTCCCACCGTTTCTTTCGCAACCACTTGAGCCACTCCACCACCGATTTCCGCAAACCACCACTTTGTGCCATTTGATATTTTGAGTCACGGATTTGCCATTTCCTAACGTGTTTCGGCTACTTAGGAATGGTTCGACATCAACATCGCCGCCGCTCATCATCGCCACGGACTCGTCATCAACAACACCAACTCCACCATTGTGACACCCTAACCGTAAGCAAGGACGGTAACATCGACGACAACTTGTTCATATCCTTGCCATTGCATTGTGAAACCCCGAGACCATCTTTTGCGTCACTTTCCTACGAGACTAGCCATTTGAGTATTGCCGGGCAACGCTACTTGTGCACTTTAGTGATACCGATCCGCATAGCTATCATAGCGTGCATACATACACATATCAACTCTTGTGCCAAAATTTTGTTCCCGCATATACATCATTGCTATCTTCGTACGAACATTTCGCATAAGTGGCCAAAGGAAACAATCAAAAGAAGAGAAGCTTTTAAGTAAAAGAGAAAGGGCAACAAGCTTGTAAGCAATAGCCATAGCATCGCCACTTTACATAGCATATTTGATCATCTTGGATCATTGTGTCAAGTTCACCGGGAATCAGACATACATAGCATAAGTGAGTAAGAAAACCATACGTTTTGTCTCTTATAGGTTGTGCACAAGTTCGTATCCGCCTATTGAGCAATCGTGCTAGCGTCTCTCTAGTGTTGTGCAACAAGAGCATTTTCCGTGGATTCCACATTTTGAGCTCATTCCTTGGTTGCACGACCTCATTTATCTATCCGTGCGTGTGTTTCCGTGTCCTACTTATTGCTATTGGTCTACTCGTTACACTTGCGAACTTGTGAATCTTTTTCAACATTATTGATATCTTGCTTGCAAATTGCAATTATTTTGTGCCACCATCCTAACCAAGCTACTCCATAAGCCTTTTGTGTAGGTGTGAGAAACAAACCCGGTACCAATTCTACTATCATAGCAATACATTGAGTGATACTCGATACATCTTCAATCTTCGGAAAAGGTAACTTTGGTATTGTTCTCTCACTTCCTACTCACTTTTACTTGATCATGATGGATAGGCCAAGTACATCTTCGAATCCTCTCTTCGACGAGCACGAAGCACCGAACGACTACATCTCCAAGAGCCATCTCTTTGGGGTACAACGAGCCTTGCATCAAGAAAATGAAGCTTTGGGCGATCGCATTGAGCAACTCGCCACCGACTTGCGTCACTCCAAAACGCGAACAAGGGACTACCTCAACACCAAGCTTACTACACAAATGGAAGAATTTCGTGCCATGATGATTGACCGCGCTTCTACAACTTCGTCCTCGACAAGGAGAACACGGTCAAGACGCCACTCTTTGGATTCATCATCGGATGCAAGTCTTCATCGAGCTCGTCTACATCCTCGGCAAGAACATCAAGCTCGACAAAACCCATTACATGGCAATGGTTTGCAACAACGACTTCGAGAGCGCGAACGTCAACGCCACCAAGTTCAAGACGACACGCACCAAGAGCAAGTTCCACGACGTCAACAACAAGACGCACAAGACGGCGATCCACTTCGGCAAGAGCAACAACGTCGTGAACAACAAGCCCTCGAAGCACAACGTGCCCTTCGCGAAGCCACTCGTGCTCTAGAAGAACACAACCGTCGCGTGCGTGAAGAAGAGGCACGTCTCCAAGAAGAAGCCGCACACCAAGAAGAGAATCAAGAAAGGAGGAACCGGGCAAGAGTACCTCGTCCCCACCATCAAGCCAATCGCGTGGAGCAATACA
Organism: Elymus sibiricus; assembly: GCA_039707655.1. Classification (NCBI taxonomy): domain Eukaryota; kingdom Viridiplantae; phylum Streptophyta; class Magnoliopsida; order Poales; family Poaceae; genus Elymus; species Elymus sibiricus. The sequence goes on from CM077670.1 coordinate 114,745,815, forward strand.
AAAACGGGGATGACAACCCACCTCCAAGACAAGAACTACGACAACATCGGCATAATGATGAACAACGCTACGGCAAGCTCAAGTTCAACATGCCCAAGTTTTCCGGAAGCAACGACCCCGAAGACTACCTTTCATGGGCCTTAAAGGTGAACAAGATTTTCCGTCTACAAAACTACGATGAAGAAGAAAAGGTAGCCATGGCATCGCTTGAGTTCCAAGACTATGTTCTCATTTGGTGGGAGCAAGTGGTCGAGAAACGCCAAGAGAAAGGCGAACCACCTATCACAACGTGGACTCAAATGAAGGATGTCATGAGAGCTCACTTTGTGCCTACACACTATAGCCGCGACCTCTTCAAGAAACTTCAACTCCTCAAGCAAGGCACCAGGTCGGTTGAAGAATACTACAAAGAAATGGAGATTGCAATGATACGAGCCAACATTAAGGAAGATGATGAACAAACGATGGCGCGTTTCTTGAATGGTCTCAACCATCCAATCAAGAAAATTGCGGACTTTCAACCATACTCCAACCTCCTCAAGCTAGTGCACCAAGCCACCAAAGCGGAGCGTCAAGTGCAAGATGATTACAAGTACTCCAAGTAGTCTTCCAAGACCTATGGTTTGTACACTCAAGCATCAACGACTATGACACCTCCTCCAACGACTCGTGCTACACCAAGTACCGGTGACAAGTCAAGCCACAAGAACCCTTTGACATCTTCAAGTCGTCCTCCTACTACTACAAGAAACTCCAAGCCAAGAGCTTCGTCATCAACAACTCCTACGGATGCCAACGACAAGACAAGTGACATCAAGTTCTTTACTTGCAAGGGCCGAGGCCACAAGTCTTTCGAGTGCCCCACAAGACACACTATGATCCTCAACGCCGATGGCACCTACGACACTATGAGTGAAGAAGAATTGGAAGCACTTGAGCACGTGGCAATGCATCGACAAGTGAATGAAGAAGAAGATGATCAAGTGTTTTGCGACAATGATTCGAGCCCCGCTCTTGTTGTCTCCAAGGTCTTGACACTTCAACAACATCAAGATGAAGATCAACGTTGCCACATCTTCCATACCAAAGCAGGTATCCAAGGACGTTCCGTCAAGGTCATCATCGACGGCGGAAGTTGCCACAACTTGGCAAGTGAAGAATTATGCTCCAAGCTACATTTGGTCAAGAAGAAGCACCCTCGCCCATACAAGGTCCAATGGCTTAGCGACTCCGACACCATTCAAGTGGAGTACACCGTCCAAGTATCCTTCAAGATCGGCGCCTACGAAGATACCTTGGAATTTGATGTCGTTCCTATGTCCGTATGCCATCTCCTCCTTGGACGACCTTGGCAATTCGACCGCGGCGTCATCCACAACGGACGGACCAATCACTATAGCTTCAAGATGAAGGGCAAGGAATTCGTTCTTCGACCTATGACACCAAGTCAAGTCATCGCGGATAAGCAAGCATCTACCCATCGTGGAGAGACAAGTGAGCGAGTGAACCACCAAAAAGAGAGTAAGTTCCACAAGCAAAAAATGAGCGACTCCACGATGAGCGACAAGAGAGACTTAGTTCTTTTAGCCACCAAAAGAGATTTGAGGGATGTGAGTGAGAGCCCATCAAGTGTTCTTCACTTTGTGTTTGTGTGCAAAGATGAAGTGGTGCGGACTAATACTTCACAACATCTTCCTTTGGTATTATCTCATTTATTGCAGGAATTCGCGGACGTGTTTCCAGATGAGCTACCTCCCGGACTTCCTCCACTTCGCGGAATCGAACACCGCATCGACCTCATCCCCGGCGCACCTCTACCGAACAAGGCACCTTACCGCGTCAACCCCGAAGAGACCAAAGAGATCCAAAGGCAAGTGCAACATCTCATGGAGAATGGGTATGTACGCGAAAGCTTGAGCCCTTGTGCCGTTCCGGTCATTCTTGTGCCTAAGAAAGATGGTACTTATCGCATGTGTTCCGATTGCCGTCCAATTAATGCTATCACCGTTCGATATAGACATCCCATTCCACGCCTTGATGACATGCTTGATGAACTTAGTGGAGCCACAATTTTCTCCAAAATTGATCTTAAAAGTGGCTACTATCAAATACGCATGCAAGAAGGTGATGAATGGAAAACCGCTTTCAAAACCAAATTTGGCTTGTATGAATGGTTAGTCATGCCTATGGGTTTGTCGCAAGATCCTAGCACTTTTATGCGTGTGATGCATTATGTTGTTCGCAAATATATTGGCATTTGTGTTGTGGTTTACTTTGATGACATCCTTGTGTTTAGTGAAACTCTTGAAGATCATGTCAAACACCTTAGAGACGTATTGCAAGTTCTTAGAGACGAGCGACTTTATGCTAACATGGAAAAATGCACTTTCGGTGTTGATAAGCTTGTTTTCTTGGGCTTTGTTGTCTCCTCTAAGGGTGTTCAAGTGGATGAAACTAAAATTGATGCTATTAAGAATTGGCCACAACCAACCAATTTGCTTCAAGTGCGTAGTTTCCTTGGCTTAGCCGACTTTTATCATTGCTTTGTGAAGGATTTTAGCACCATTGCATCACCATTGCACGCATTGAGTAAGAAGAATGCACCATTTGTTTGGGGTCCATCTCAAGATGCCGCATTTCATGAGCTTAAAACCTTGCTTACACATGCTCCATTACTTGCATTACCCAACTTTGACAAAACTTTTGAAGTGCACTGTGACGCTAGTGGTAATGGCATTGGTGGTGTGTTAATGCAAGAGAAGCGACCCATTGCATATTTTAGTGAGAAGCTCTCCGGTGCGCAACTTAACTACCCCATCTATGACAAAAAGTTATATGCTTTAGTGAGAGTCTTGCATGTGTGGGAACATTATCTCCGTCCACGTGAGTTTGTCATCCATACGGATCATGAAACGCTTAAGTACCTTAAGGGACAAACCAAATTGAATAAGCGTCATGCTAAATGGAGTGAGTTCATTGAGTCATTTCCTTATGTTATCAAGTATATCAAAGGTAAGGAAAATGTTGTGGCGGACGCTCTCTCACGCAAATGCATGCTAGTTACTAAACTTGAATTGAATGTCATAGGATTTGAGCACATTAAAGACTTGTATGCGCATGATGCTTCATTTGCGATTCCATATGCCAAATGCTTATCACACAACACTTGGGAGCGATACTATTTGAAAGATGATTATCTTATGCGAGCTAACAAACTTTGTATCCCCGAGTCTTCTCTTCGTTTGTTGCTTTTGCAAGAGGCTCACGGTGGAGGACTCATGGGACATTTCGGACGTGACAAGACATTTGCTACGCTCTCCAAGAACTACTTTTGGCCTAAGATGTTTCGCGATGTGTCACGCTACACAAACCGGTGCTCTACATGCCGCAAAGCTAAGTCCAAAGCTCAATCTCATGGTCTATATATGCCACTTCCTATTCCATATCATCCATGGGAAGATATTAGTATGGATTTCGTGCTTGGTTTGCCTCGAACTCAAAACGGCAAAGACTCGGTATTCGTTGTTGTGGACCGTTTCTCTAAGATGGCACATTTTATCCCATGTAACAAGATAGACGATGCTTCACATGTTGCAAATCTCTTTTGTAGGGAAATCTTGCGATTGCATGGAGTGCCAAAGACGATCGTGTCGGACCGAGACGTCAAGTTCCTTAGCTACTTTTGGAAGACACTATGCGCCAAGCTCGGAATCAAGCTCCTATTCTCATCGGCATATCACCCTCAAACGGACGGCCAAACGGAGGTCACGAACCGGACTCTTTCCACACTACTCCGCGTGTTGATCAAGAAGAACATAAGGGAGTGGGAGGAATGTTTACCCATCGCCGAGTACGCTTACAATCGAGCACGACACTCTACTATCGGCAAGTCCCCCTTCGAGGTCGTCTATGGCTTCAATCCATTGTCTCCATTGGACATTCTACCGCTACCTCTACAAGAGCGCATCGACATGGACGCGAGTGCACGAGCGAGCTACCTCAAGAAGATGCACGAAGATACAAGGCATGCAATCGAGCGCCAAGTACAACGACTCGCGACCAAGGTCAACATCAACAAGCAGCCCATGGTGTTCCACCCCGGCGATCTTGTGTGGCTACACCTTCGCAAAGACCGCTTCCCCAATGAGCGCAAGTCCAAACTACTACCTTGAGCCGACGGACCTTTCAAGGTGCTCGCACGCTTGAACAACAATGCCTACAAGATTGACATCCCTCGCGACAAGTACAACATGAGTGACACATTCAACGTCAAGGACCTATCTCCCTTCCATGGTGATGTGGATTCTGATCCGAGGACGGATCTTTTTCAAGGGGGGGAGATGATGCGGAGCATCCCACGGTCATCCCCATGGACCTACCTACGTCCCCTCAAGTGCCAAGTGGACCTATCACACGAGCACGTGCAAGAGCTCTTGAAACCGAGGTGACATCTCTCCTTAGTGAACTTCCATTCGACTCGGGTGAGACATGGCTACTACCTCAAGCCGAAGTGCTATGTGTGATTAGGTATGAAGAAGACCGCCTCGGGAATGCTCGGAACGAAGACTAAGTCGGCAAGTACACGGACGGACGTGCGCGAGGAGGGAGACCGCTGGAAGGCTACAGCGGCCAGACATCCGGCCCCTGGCCCGGACATCTGGCCCCTGAAGAAATGCCCAGCAGCAGCAGCCCAGCCGTGAAGATGCTACAGGGCCCGGACATCCGGCCCGACCAGGCCGGACATCCGGCCCCTGCCCGGAAATCCGACGCCCCATCACAGTAGCTGAGCCGCCCGCAGGCCGGACATCCGGCACCCGCATGAACCGCCGGACATCCGGCCCCTGGCCCGAACATCCGCCCCCTGCACAGCGTGACTTGTCCATCTGGCCGTGTAATCTCGTCCACTCATCCCCCACTTCATCCTAGAATATAAGTAGACCCCCTCCTCATCCTTTCTAGCGTTAGCAAAGTATTTTGAGACATAGAGTAGAGCTTTGCTCCTTGTATCTCCTCTTGGGGAATCAAGACCTCTCTAGGGAGAAGGATCCCCATCATAGGATCATCAAGACCTCCTAAGGGAGAAGGATCTCACCTAGATCATCAAGACCTCACCTCCTTTGGAGTGGGAAGAACTTTACCTTGTGCTTGTTTCCTTGGATTGTCCTTGTATACTTGTGGATCTCATGTATGCTATACTAGTGGATGTGTGATTTGGGTTTGTTTGAGTGATTTCCCTTGGTTGATTTTGTTGTTCCTCTCTTTTCCCCCTCCAAGTGTGGAAAGATCGTCAAATTAGGGTTTCACCCTACATCACTAAGTCCAAATGAACTCGGTGGCTCCGGATAGGAAATTTCAGTGGGGCCGAGTTGGAATGTAGGGTTTGGACATATTTGAATGGAGAAAGTGGTTGAGGATTTTGGAGCAATATCACTAAGCACTTGAGGAAAAAGACCATTAAGCAACACCTCATCCCCTTTTAATAGTATTGGCTTTCCTATGGACTCAATGTGATCTTGGATCACTAAACCAAAATGTAGAGTCTTGAGCATTTGCCAATCCATGTCCTTAGCAATTTGAAGGGTCCACATCTCTAGTCCTTGCCACGCCAATGCTGAACTTATCTGAAATTTACTAGATAGAAATATTAGTCCAACAACATGTATGTTGGCATAAATTACCAAAACCACCAAAGGGAGCAAATATGCTTTCACGCGGGCGCTGCTATGTCTCGCGTTCAGCGAGTCGAGTCTTCTGACTCGCTGAAGCGCGCGAGGATATGGGTCGGCCCAGTTCGCGCTAGATACATTGCCCGTTTTCTTTTCTTTTTTTTCATGTTTTTATTTCGTTTTTCGATGCCATATTTTAGTTTTATTTACACTTTTAAATATTCTAAACATATATATTACAAAAAATTACTTCACATAATATTATTTTAAAATGTTACTCATGCTTTGAAAAATGTTGAACAAGTATTTGAAAAATGTTTAATAAGTATTAAAATGTTGAACGAGTATTTGAAAAATGTTAAACAAGCGTTCGGACATTGTTGAACAAGTATTTGAAAAATGTTGATCAAGCATTTGTACAATGTTAAATGTGTATAGAAAAAATGTTGACCATGTATTAAAAAAATGAAGAAATTTGTTGATTATGTATATAAAAAAATGTTAATCAAGCATTTGGAAAAATGTTGAATGCGTATAGAAAAAATGTTGACCATGTGTCCAAAAAATGTTAATATTGCATTTAGAAAATGATAATCAAGCATTTGAAAAATATTAAATGTGCATAGGAAAATGTTGACCATGTGTTAGAAAATGTTAATCTAGTATTTGAAATATGTTAGTCAAGCATTTGAAAGGTTTAATAAGTGTATATAGGAAAAATGTTGACCATGTATTCAAACATGTTAATCTTGTATTTGGAAAATGTTAAGCATGCATTTGAAAAAATATAAAAAAATGTGTATAGAAAAAATGTTGACCATGTATTAAAAAATGTTAAAATTTTATTAGAAAATTTGAAACATGTATTAGAAAAATCTTGTTGACATATACAAAAAAATGTAGAATGAAAACCAAAAGAAACAAAGAAAACAAAAAATAAAAACCAAAAAAGAAACAAAAATAAACCAAAGAAAAAATAAAATAAGAAATAAAACCAAAGAAACAAATGCAGAAAGAATGAAAACAAAACAAAAACCGGAGAGGAAAAAAGAAAAGAAACAAAATAAAATGAAAAAAAGCATTCAAAACCAAGAAAGTAACAAAAAACCAAAGAATGAAACAAGGAAAATGTGTAAGAAAAGAAAAAAGATAAAAACAATGGAGGAAACAAAAAGAATAACAAAAATTCGGAGAAAAGTAATAAGAAAAGCAAACAAAAAAATGGGGGGGGGGGGGGAACCCGGAGAAAACCGAATAAAAATGAAGAAAGAAAAGAAAAAGAAAAACCCTAGTAAAAACAGAAAAATTAAAAAGGACCGGTGTGAAAAACCGGCTCATTTTCCTTCTTCTAGGTATTCGCGACCATGTATTGTGCACGAAAGAAGATGCTCGCATAGTGGCTAGCAGTGCCTCGAAGAAACAGGGAGGTCCTAGGATCGATCCCTCCCGTGCGCATCATTTGTTAATGAAAAAAATGCGTTAACGGGCTGGCCCGTAACGACCACGACCAGGAAAAACTTAACGCGAGAGTTTCCTCTTGACTCACTTAAGGCGAGAAATAGTCGCCGCTATATATCGCCCATACCGATATGTAACTTGGTCTCGCCGCAGGGCGTGAGACACTGTAGCACCACTGGCTCAAGTTTTTCACTGATAGCAACCTTTTTCTTCTGTTTTTCTTTCATTTTTTTACAGGTTTTTGTTGGTTTCCTTTTCTTTTTTCTCTCGGTTATTTTTTTTTTGGTTTTCATCAGTTTTCTTTGGGTTTTTTTGTTTCTTTTTCCTTTTTTTCAACACAGGTCTACATTTTTCTTCGAAAATTGTAAATTTTTTGGAACATTTTTTCAAATAGATGATTAACATTTTTTTCCAATATATGTTTTGATGCCTACTTTATTTCATGTACATTGTACATTATTCGTATACATCTAAAACATTTTTATACACTTTTACCATTTTTCCAATATATTTTTGAACATTTTTTCAAATCGTCTATAACATTTTTCAATAAAAGTTGTAACATTTTTTTTGAATGGCACGAAACATTTTTTAAAATTATACGAACATTTTTTTAAATGGTATATAACATATTCTGTAAATGCCATCAGCATTTTTTTAATGTAATGTACATTTTTTAAAATTACACAAATATTTTTTTACATTGTATAAACATGTTTTTACAAATGTGATGTGATTTTTTTAAACGTGTGGACATTCTTTAAATGCCGGGAACATTTTTCTGAATACTATCAACATTTTTTAAAAACTACGGTAGCAATTTTTACACTGCATTTAACATTTTCCAAATTCACAGTTTTAAAATTTCAAAAGTTTAAGGTTTGGAATATATGTATTTAGAATATTTCTTTCAAAAAATATGAAAAAAGATGTACTAACCTGCAGGGAGCTACTTTGGCCGGCCCAATAGTAGCGACGGAAGGGCACCCTTAAGGCGAGACTTCCTTTGATCTCGCAATAGCCGCTCCCTCAACATCAAGCTCTACGTCATTTTTCGACAAACACCTCTCTGACAGGCTCAAGCCTAACAAGAGCATACATAACACATTAGCCTCACGACTCAGCCTGGTTGGTTTGATGTGCATATTGAGTGACTTAGGCCAACTCCATCATGGATCATCACAACCGACACACGAAATGTCCATGAACACGTCCAAACGTGTCCACGGATAGCGATAGGGGAGCCTGCCATCCAACTGGATTCACCAAATGTCCGCTCCCAATTTTTATTGGGATTTCTATTTCTGTGCCCCTCTTTTCTTAGTTGTGCTCAATTTTGCCCATGTCATCTAACATTCCTCACTTTTGCTCTCCACCACTTAGCCCATTCTCACAAATGCCCAAACGGAGCCTTGTCGTCGGGTCAAAGCAGTTGACCGTTACCTGGCTAAGTTACTGACGCCTGGGACCGGGGCTCTTATGACAAGTGCCGCTGATGAGAGCTTCGATGGGGCAGCAACCTGGTGCCACGACGTCTCCCTTCGGCCCATCGATTGTAGGAGTACGAGGTCGTTGGCCATCCGTTAAGTATCAACCCTAGAAAACCCTAGTTCATCCCCTGGTAAATAGTCCTAAAATATCTAGTGAATATGTATAGGATTTGTTGATAGGGACATTGAATTGTTGTTTGTTTGCGTTAGTTTTCAAATAGGAATGAACTAGATTACGTTTGAGACTAGGGTATCCAGTGACCATATGGGTAGGATTCAGTTGTGTAAAAGTTTAGCAAATTGGATTGAGAAAATTGGAATGATGATTTAGCAAATTGTGAACTAGTTAGTTAGTTTGAACACCCCCCCCCCTCAGTAATGATTTTTGAGTTTGTGTGTTCAATCAATTCTGCTAGCACGTTAGGGATGGAAGAGTTTCGCACCAGCGATGAGCCCTTGGTGGCAAAGTGCAAGGAGATATGATCCTGGTTTCCGAGCCAGAAAGCTCTCATGATGCACGCGTTGGATCTGACGGAGGAGGTGAAGCATATGCTACCTCTAGAAAAATCAGTGCTTTCTATTGAAATTTTGCTCTAGGCAATGGGCGAGGCGATGGAGGCTTCGGATCCTCGACAGCAAGCTCGCTGGCACGAGTACCGCTCTCGCCTCTCCTCGCCGAATCCGGAGGCCGAAGGGCCAGTGAATTTGCGGATTACCGAGGTCGTCGACGAGGAGACAGTGGATGATAGCGAGGAGGAGGCGACTGCAAGTGAGGAGATGGAGGAGGAGGATGCCGATGATGGTGACTAGGAGGGATTGGAGATCATCGCACTGCCAGGGGATGCAGAAGAGGAGGGCTACCCGGGGGCTTGGAAATCATCTCTCAGCCTGCGCTGACATACATGAATCGGACGACGAGGTTGACCAGGAGCCCTTGGAGGCAGATTTCGGTGAGGCTCTGGTGTTGGTCACCATCCAACCCAAGCTGGGCAGCAAGACTGCCCCCAATAGTGGTGCAGTATGAGGCCAACTCCAATGCAGGTACCCAAACGGACACGGATTTTGTTCGGTTTTTGTCTGTTTGGGTACGCCGTCCTTTGACATGGGGCGGACACGCTGGGCCGGTCGATGCACCCAATGCGCAATACTGAGGCGGACGCGCGAGGCTATCGGTGTGGAGGCGCGAGCCAAGCCATGGCCGTGTGCAGCAACTTCACCCGGCTGCGTCGCGGCACGTCAAGCTGTTGCAGCTTCACCCGACCGCATCGCCACACTAGGGTTCCTCATGAGATCCCGCACGTCAAGCTGCTGCTGCTCGAGGCGTGCGCCGCTCCACCCGGCCGCGTCGCAGCGAAGCCATGGTGAGGCGCGGGAGCTGCTCAGCCAGTGTGGCAGAGCAGCATGGGGAGGCATCCGTGTGCAGCTGAAGCAGCACGACCATGGCCATGGCGTGGCCGCTCGCAGACGGGGGTGCACCATCGACATCCTAGCTGGCCGGCAGCACCACCAGGCTCCTCGAATGGGACAACGACGGCGTAGCTCGCGGGGCTCGACGCCGGCTAGATCCAGAGTGCTGCCGCAGCTCGGCAACACGCTAGGGCTCCTCGACCGGGACGACATCGGCAGAGCTCGTAGGGCTTGTCTTGGCTCGTCGCTGGTTAGATCCAGGCAGGGAACGGCGGGACTCGGGAGTAGGGAACGACGGCTCTACGGTTGCGGTGGCGGCCTGCGCCGGTGACGCGTGCGACGGCGGGGATTGAAACAGGGACCCAACTCGTGCGGTCAGTCGCTATTTTGTGGGACCAGGGCAGACACGGGCGGCGACAGCGGGCGACGAGAGCGTCCGTTTATGTCCGTTCGAGACCATTTCTTGCCCATATTTGGTCCAGGTTTGGGTTGGGACGGACAACGAACGGACACCAGGCGAACAACTTGTCCGTTTGGGTAGTCCTGTTGGGCCAAGTTTTTTGCCCAAATGACCCAAACGGGCGAAATGGGTACCTGCGTTAGAGTTGGCCTGAGCTCTCCACTCAGTTTGAGCAAAATGCTCAACGCTCCAACCGCCGCCTGGCTCGCCATATTAAGTGTGTCCAGTAGATAATAAAATTTATTATTTCTAGTCTTGAGGATCCGACATATGAATGCCCTGTAGTTATTGAAAACAGTGTGCTTGTTATGCTATGTTTAATTATGCGGTAAATATGCTTATTCAGTTAGATCCTTAGTGGGTTTTGCATGTCGAAAAATAGTGCAACAGGTAAAACTTACCCAAAATAGTCCAACATAGGAGCAGAGTAGCATGCACTAGCAAAACTTATCAAAAATAGTGTAACATGTCCAAAAGCAGTCCAACATAGCAGACCAGAACTATGTACTTGCCAAAAGACCAAAAATGAGGCCAAGCTTGTACAACTACCGAAAGAAGTTTTTTTTAATTTATGGTATTGCAAGTTTATCATTTTTCCCACTAACTAGTGCACATAAAAGGGCTCCATGCAAAAGGATTTCAAACTTTGAGACTTATTTAATTTTCTTTGATTTTTTCCAAAATGAGGTCAAAGTGGCTAGGATGGCTATTCATAGCAAATGTTTACAAAATTCAACTTTGATTGTCCTTAGTGCATACACAATCAATATGAAGCTTTAAATGATTTTTTAAAATTTTCAAGACCAAACTAGATCACACTTGTAGTTCAAATTTGAGCTATTTGTGGTAAATCCCTAGAAATGCACTAAATCAATGAGATATAGCAATAAAACTCTAAAATTCATGTGGTCTACTTTGGACGAAAAATGCAAAGGCCCATTTTTCAAACTTATTTGTGGTACTTTCTTCACGAAAAGGGCACCTCAAATAAGTTTTTCATTTTCCAAGGAGGTCTGGTTCAACATTGTTCTGTCAACAGGGGGGTCGTTTGCAAAAGTGTTTGATCTCTCTGCTTCGTCGCCGCCCGTACGCTGCTATCCAGAGAGCAGAGCCACGCGGCGGTTCCCCATTGACACAGCCCAACGAGTCCACCGCTCCTTCCCGCCACCATGCCTTCCCGCCAAATCTCTCTGCCGCCAAAACTATCTCCCGCCACCATCATCTCCCACCATCACCCACTTCCGGGACTGCTTAAATACCGTCGCCCGGCATCGTTCCACCGCCGCTCTAATCCATTGCTCCATGCGCCGCCAAATCTAGTTCTGTGCCAAGGTGAGCAAGCAATTTACCTCCTGAATCTCGACAGGACCTCGCTGTCGCAATGGTCAAGCAGCGCCGGCGCCCGGAACCGGCGGCAGCATAACCAGCACGGGCGACTCCAACTCCAGCGAGGGCGGCTCCAAGTCTGGTGCGTCCGGCTCGTCGTCAAGCATGTGCGCTTCCTTGTCAGCCTCGGGTGGCTACTCATCAGGCGCATTCGGCCACTCCTACTTCTCCGAGCTCGAGCCCACGGCGTCGGAGCTATCTCGCAACCACATGAAGGTTGAGGAGGAGGACGCCGAGGAAGAGGCGGCCTTAGAGGTGATGCAGGTGTACCTCGACGTCAACGCCGAGGAAGAGAAGGCTGAGGAAGAGGAGGCCGAGTAAGAGGTGTCGACGCTAGCGTACGATGCTGTCGTGCTCACTGCCAAGGCCGAGGAGGCCCTCACGCGGCGCAGCAGCAGCTCGACCAGGCGGTGCTCGCCTCGTCTCTATCCACGGCACAGGCAGCGGCCGTCACGCACCGGCCGGCATAAGCAGAGGCGATTGCTCGAGGGCAGAGGAGGGCGACCACTCTGCGTGTCGCGGTCGCCGTCGAGGCGGAAGACGGGGGACAAGAAGTTGTCGTCCTATCCTCCTCCTCTGACGAAGACGATAAAGGCGACAACCACGACGCCACCATCGTCATTTTGGACGATGACAAGTAGTCGTTCATCTATTGTCCCTGTCGGCGCCGACAACTTTAGGTCGCCACTATTATCGCTTGTTAATTTGGTAGTATTGCAATGTCAGTGCGCTATGTAAAAGTTGAACAAAATCCATGAATGTGCTTGTTATGCTTTTTTGAATGTGCTATTTCTCAATGTGCTTTGTCATTTCATGGGTCACTGAATCGTGGGTCCATATTTCGCGTACACCAGGTCAGGTCAAAAGGGCACGACACAACCTCTCTGCACACACGCACACTAGCTCAAATGGTTCGTACGATGCATATTCAACGGCCGCGCTCGAATTCGACTCTCGTCGGGCGGCATTATATGCCACACTTTTTTGCCAATAAACCAGACCCCGACAAGTGGGACCAGGGGAGACCTACGACAGTGGCACATGGCAAGGTGTGCCCCACTATTCAGTACTTGAGCCACGTAACATTCAACTGCTTTGCCCCGATGGCAAGGCTCTGTTTTGGGAATTTTTAAGTGTGTGCATTGTACTGAAGGGGAAAAGTGAGGAATGTTATTTGGGTGGGGCAAAACTGAGCACAACTTTTCACTGATAGCAACGTTTTTCTTCGGTTTTCTTTGGTTTCTTCGGGTTTTCGTTGGTTTCCTTTTCTTTCTTTTTCATTTTCTTTCTTTTTCTTTGGGTTATTTGTTTCTTTTTTTCTTTGGGTTATTTGTTTCTTTTTTCGGTTTCCTGTGGTTTTCTTTGGTTCCTTTTTCCTTTTTTTTCAACACATGTCTACATTTTTTATACAAATTGTACATTTTTCGGAACATTAGGAACATTTTACATGTTTAAACATTTTTTTAAATAGATGATTAACATTTTTTTTCCAATATATGTTTTGATGCCTACTTTTTTCATGTACATTGTATATTTTTCGTATACATCTAAAACATTTTTATACACTTTTAACATTTCCCCAAATACATGTTTTTGAGAATTTTGTCGAAATCGTCTAAAACATTTTTTCAATACAAGTTGTAACATTTTTTTTGAATGGCACAAAACATTTTTTTAAACTATACAAACATTTCTGAATGGTATATAACATATTCTTTAAATGTCACGAGCATTTTTTTAATGTAATGTACATTTTTTAGTGGCTCAAAACATTTTTTTAATAGTATATGAATATTTTTTTTCCATTGTATAAACATTTTTTTTACGAATGCGATGTGATTTTTTTAAATGGGTGGACATTTTTAAATGCTAGGAACATTTTTTTAATGCTATCAACACTTTTAAGACTACGGTAACAATTTTTTACACTATGTTAACATTTTCCAAATTCACAGTTTTTAAAATTTCAAATTATGTTTAAGGTTTTGGAATATATGTATTTAGAATATTTCTTTCAAAAATATTAAAAAAGTACTAACCTGGAGGGAGCTACTTTGCCAGGCCCAATAGTAGCCACGGAAGGGCACCCTTAAGGCGAGGCCTCCTTTGATCTCGCAATAGCCGCTACCTCAACATTAAGCTCTACGTCATGTTCCGACAACGCCTCTCTGACAGGCCCAAGCCTAACAAAAGCATACATACACATTAGCCTCACGACTCAGCCTAGTTGGTTTGATGTGCATATTGATTGACTTAGCCCAACTCCATCATGTATCATCACAACTGATAGACAAAATGTCTGTGGGCACATCCATACATGTCCATGCATAGCGATAGGGGAGCCGGCCATCCAACTGATACACGAAGTACCCAAAATAATCAAAGATAAATAGCACAATTCTTAAGAAATTACAAGATAAATATTCCAATGCAAAAATAATTCAAAAAATATATATATTACAATCCATGTATAAGTTTTGAATAAAATAGTTCAAGTTTAAATCGAACTTAGTTAGACACATGTTTTACATGTCCATATGAAACGCCCAAAAATGCTCAACCACATCATTCTGAAGCTGCTCATGGGTTCCTCGATTGCGGATATGGCGATGCGTTTGGAGAAAATCCTCAAATGTTGCCGGATTCTGCTTTGAAAGCTGCATAGGATCACCCACGTTTTGAAAATCCAGACCATGGTGAACTCCCTCACCCTTATCCTCCACAATCATGTTGTGCATGATCACATAAGCTATCATCACCTCCCACAATGTCTCCAGATCCCATAGTTTAGCTGATCCGCGAACAACTCTAAAACGGGTTTGGAGCACTCCAAATGCCCTCCCACATCCATTCTAGCAGCTTGTATTTGAGCAAAGTGACATTTTTTGTTACCCCTTAGTTCAGATATGGTCTTGACGAAAGTCGCTCACGGAGGGATAGATACCATCACAAAGATAGTACCCCATGTTGTAGTCATGATCATTAATGGTACAGTTGCACAGAGGAGCTTCTCCCGCACAACCTTGCAAACAAATGGAGACCGTTGCAACACGTTAATGTCATTGTGAGACCTGGGAAAGCCAAAGAAAGAGTGTCAAATCCAGAGGTCTTGTGATGATTGTCGTGGTAAAATCACGGCAGATGCCATGAGATGGCTAAAAGTGGGGGGCTGCGTGAGGACGCCGGGGGGTTCCGGAAGCGAGGTTGGCACACGCGTGCGGGAGACACAAGGCGTACCCAGGTTCGGGGCCCGCCGGGGAGGTAACACCCCTAGTCCTGCCGAATGGGATGATATGCACAAGGGTTACAGGGTTGCTCCTGGAACTGTTTGAGCGGAGGAGGAAGAAGGGGCTAGGCCGCCGTTCTGCCTCTCCTGTGGATGTGGGTGTGTGTTGCTACTAAGAGCCGTGGAAGCCGAAGACCCTCTGCATGGAGGCTTCCCGGGGGCTCTTATAGCCCGACCCCCCAGGGTTACATGGGCAAGGTCCCACACTGCGGGACCCGTATGTCGGCGTCCGGAGCCGGCTGTGGGGCCCGCCGGCTGCTGGGCTCCGCCGGCTGCTCGGCACTGTGGCCCGTCGCTTCACGCATCACGGAGTGGCCGGCGTCGTGGGGACTGCAGTGGCGCGTTGGTGCTGACGTTGGTCGTCCCGGTCAGGGGGGATGGCAGCACTGCCACCGCGCCTTCCCAAGACGGATTGCACTGTAGCCACGCTCTCCCGTCGTGGGGGCTGTCTTGTCGTTGGGAGCGATGGGATGGCCGCTGACCCGTCACCAGCCGGCTAGCGGGCAGCCGGACCCGGCCAGGGGCCGGGCCTAGCCGGCTCGCGTTGGGAAACCGGCCGGATGGCCAGCCGGCGGGGAGGGGCACGGGCTGCCCCGACGCGCGCCCCCACTGGAAACAGCCAGCCGGCGGACTCCACGTCCGCGCCCGGCAGGGCCCCCCACCCACCAGCCGGCGGACTCCGCTCCGCGCCCGGCAGGGTTTCGCGCCCACCTGCCGGCGGCGCCTCGCGCCCACCTACCGGCGGACTCCGCGTCCGCGCCCGGCGGTGCTCCGCGCCCATCTGCTGCAACAAACTGCAAGGACCCTCCGCCCGACTCTTCGACTCGCCCGGAGGCTCGGAGGCTACACCCAGTGCGTGCGCTGGCGCGCCCCCACTGGAAGCGAGCCGCGCTGGCTGCAAGCCCGCAGCCGGCTGTCATCGACAACATCTGCTGCATCAACGCCCGCGGAAACCCTCCGCCCGACTCTTCAAGTCGCCCGGAGGCTACACCCAGTGTGTGCGCCGGCGCGCCCCGCTGGGAAAATGCCACGCCGGTTGCAGGCCCGCCGCTGGCTGCCACCGGCATCCTCGACGCCACCGTCTGCTCCAACATCTGCGAAGACCCTCCGCCCGACTCTTCGAGTCGCCCGGAGGCTCGGAGGCTACACCCAGTGGGTGCGCTAGTGCGCCCCCACTGGAAGCGAGCCGCGCCAGCTGCAAGCCCGCAGCCGGCTGTCATCGACAACCTCTGCTACCACGACAGCGAAGACCCTCCGCCCGACTCTTCGAGTCGCACGGAGGCTCGGAGGCTACACCCAGTGGGTGTGCTGGCGCGCCCCCACTGGAGAGTCAGCAAAGCTCCGCGCCCACCTGCCGGCGGACTCCGTTCCGTGCCCGGCGGCGCCTCGCGCCCACCTGCCGGCGGACTCCGCTCCGCGCCCGGCGGCGCTCCGCGCCCGGCGCCGCTTTGCGCCCATCTGCTTCAACAAGCTGCAAGGACCCTCCGCCCGACTCTTCGAGTCGCCCGGAGGCTCGGAGGGCTCCGCGCCCACCTGCCGGCGGACTCCGCTCCGCGCCGGCGGCGTTCCGCGCCCATCTGCTTCAACAAGCTGCAAGGACCCTCCGCCCGACTCTTCGAATCGCCCGGAGGCTCGGAGGCTACTGTCGGGGGGATGACCCCCGGGTAGGCTCAAGAGGACAAGTCACCATTTCGAAACTTTGCCAGGGGAGCGGCCCCTGGCTGGCTGGAACACGGCCGGCTGGCTTGAGCCCGGAAGACGGCCGGCTGGGTTGAGCCCGGAAGACGGCCGGCTGGGTTGAGCCCGGAAGACGGCCGGCTGGCAACCCTGCAACTCGTCCGGCTGGCCTTCCTGCAACTCGACCGGCTGGCAACCCTGCAACTCGTCCGGCTGGCCACCCTGCAACTTGTCCGGTTGGCCACCCTGCAACTCGTCCGGCTGGCAACCTTGCAACTCGTCCGGCTGGCCACCCTGCAACTCGGCCGGCTGGCAACCCTGCAACTCGTCCGGATGGCCACCCTGCAACTCGTCCGGCTGGCAACCCTGCAACTCGTCCGGCTGGCCACCCTGCAACCCGTCCGGCTGGCAACCCTGCAACCTATCCGGCTGTAACTCGTTCGGCTGGCCACCCTGCAACCCGTCCGGCTGGCAACCCTGCAACCCGTCCGGCTGTAACTCGTCCGGCTGGCCACCTGGAGCCAGCTGGCCTGCCACACGAAGTCAACCGCGACGTCCCGTCCGACCTGCGCGGACGAGACGGCCATGCTCTAAAGTGGAGCACTGTTGATGAACAACAGACATTGTTCATACGTCAGGTGTCACCTCGAATAGTGTATAGTTGGCCATGTGGGCCACCCCTTGTCCCCTGGGCACCCCTTTATAAGGTGCACCAGGGGAGCTCACTTGACCACGGGCTCTCAGGCCACACACTCACGCACACACACAGGAGGCTAGAAGCCCACGGCTCTCTTCTCTTATACAGCTCCAGGAGCAACCATGTACTATCATATACTCCACATATACATCAGACATGCAGGAGTAGGGGTGTTACCTCCCACGGAGGGCCCCGAACCAGGGTAAACCACCGTGTACAGTTACCCAATCCCGTCCCGGATCTCCACTGTAGCCTTGCCCTCACCTCTTCAAGCCATCCCATGGCATCTGCCGTGACGCGGCACCCCCCGCGAGAAAACCACGACAGTTTGGCATCCGGGTCCCGCAGTGTGCGACCTTGCCCATGTAACCCTGGGGGGTCGAGCTATAAGACCCCCCGGGAAGCCTCCATGCAGAGGGTCTTCAGCTTCCACGGCTCTCAGTAGCAACACACACCCACATCCACAGGAGAGGCAGAACGGCGGCCTAGCCCCTTCTTCCTCCTCCGCTCAAACAGCTCCAGGAGCAACCCTGTAACCCTTGTGCATATCATCCCATTTGGCAGGACTAGGGGTGTTACCTCCCCGGAGGGCCCCGAACCTGGGTACGCCTTGTGTCTCCCGCACGCGTGTGCCAACCTCGCTTCCAGAACCCACCGGCGTCCTCACGCAGCCCCCCACTTTTAGCCATCTCATGGCATCTGCCGTGATTTCACCACGGCAGCGATCAAGAGGGAGTGTAATCTTGTTAGCCATGAACTAGCTAAGATTGGGAGGGTTGAGGTTAAGACGGCCGGCCGTCTGGTTACGGTCGGATCTGGAGAGGGTTGTAAAACTATGTGCAGTGGATCATACTGATCCGGATTAATTAATACAAAACCTTTCCCCCCAGCAAAAAAACACATACATGCACAGGATGCTTGATACGTGACTACTTATCGTTGCAAGGCTGCGGATGGGGTCCGCCAGAAGCAAGTTGACCAATAGTAGAGATAAGGCGCATATTTAATTTTGTTTGTTAAATTAGGTAACTGCAGAGATGTAAAAGGCAGATTATATTTAAATTAGTAGAAGGTCAGGATGGCACCAGAGATAGATGCGTTGAGTTAGTCGGTTAAGTTAGAGGAGTCGACCATTATATAAGTCCATGTACGTGCGCCATGTAATATAGGTTATTTTTATGAAATAGACACGATGTGTTTTGCAGGGTGATACCCGTATCGAGTTTTGGGGGAAGCTGTCTAAAAATCCCTAAGTTTTTGAGGAAGATTTAAAAAACCTCTGTGTTGCGATTTCTGCGAGGAAATTGTTTTGCGTGTGAGTTGCCGTCGTCAAGATTGTATCTCTCGTTCTGACCCGGAAGGTTCAAACCCTCTACTTCGTGTACATCGTGTAGGGGAACGCGACAGAAAACAAAAAAAATTGGTACAGCGAGCACGCCCAGGATCACTATGGAGATGGCATACAAGGTTAGATCTGATCATTACCGACTCGTAGCGCAGCGGAAGTAGAGTCGATCTAGATCGTCGGTGCAGATCCCCGCAGCTAGGATTTACAACCTCCCAACCGCGAGGATGTACTCCCTTGTCGGACAGCCCTTCGAGAGGCGGTCGGACAGTCCCCCGGATGATGTCACGGACAGCCCTTCGGGAGGACCCTCGAAGCTCGAACGGCCCTTCGGGAGGACCCTCGAACATCCCCTCGGGCAAAAGATCGAACCTACGACCTCTCTACGGGGTTGCACACATACGGTGTCAGCTATCCGGCAGGGCTTCGTCGTCCAGAACTAGTTCCTGCCGGAACCCAGACAGCCTTTCGGCTCTACGAAACTATTTCGCGGGGAGGGAGAGAGAAGGCCAGATCATGCATGGCATTTGTATGAGAGTAAGGAGTGAGTGTGGAGAGTGCCTCTCCACCTCTATTTATAGGAAAACCCAAGGGGTAGGGTGGCACTTAAAAATACCAAAACCCATGGAAATATGGCCTTCACAAGGGCATAAAGGGGAAAGCAAGTGTGGCATCATGGAGATGCCACCCTTCGCCGGCCACCTATGTGGGGCCCCCCAAAAGGGGGTCTCACCCTTCCATGTCATACTCCCCTAGATCTTTTGAGCAAAGCCCCAAAAAAGGCTTTCCAAAAAGTAACCATAAAGTGCTTTTTCACTATTCATGAACCCATTTTTTCGCGACCGATAAATCCAAAAATATTTCTGTGGGTCTTAGAATAATTCCAGTACCCACTAAAATAATTTTGGACACGTTCCAAAACATTTTCACATCAATGATTTTCATCAGCGAAAAGCAACCAAAGCGGTTCCGGCAGCTCCGGAACATTTCCGGTTTTTCCCCGAAAAAATCCCAGAAGTTCCCAGAACAATTCTGGCACCCTTCAAGAATTTCCAGGCATGTGCCGAAACCAATTTGACTTAATGGTATACTCCGAAACAACTTTTCAGTTTTACCGAAACTCTTCCGGTGTTCTCTCTCCGGAACTCTTCCGTTGTCTCCGAAACTTTTCTGGTGACTTTCTCTCAGACTCCCTGTCTAGTATTCAGCAGATAGATGACCCTTAAGCATTTGACCCTATAGGTTCGGTGAAGTATAGACATGACCGGAACACTTTCCGATCAATGATCAACATCGGAGCCGTGGACACCCATATTGACCCCTATACCCACACGAATAAATATTCGAGTGAACCTCCAGTTGTCGTGTGCTATTCCTGTTGCTTCGCGATATGTTACGAACACCCGAGGTGAGAATTATCGGCATCCCCGTGGATCAACAACTTGTCCACTATGCCAGTTACCTCGTTACCGGTTTTGTTCTCTTTTCTTGTTTCCGTATTGCGGCATCCCTGTGATCAAATCACATTGTGTCTGGCCAGACGATGATGGATACCGTAACACCGAGAGGGCCCGAGAATATCTCTCCATCGTCGGAGGAGCAAATCCCAATCTCGAGCTATCTCGTTCCTTGTCATACTTTTCCGTGAACCCGTAAGCTGCCGTAATAGCCACCTAGTTATGGATGACGTTTAACAAACCCCAAAGTTCACAAAGCAAGTACGAAGGAACTCGATACTCTCATGGTCTAAGGAATTATGCAAACATTAACTATCTCTGTGTTATAAACCATTAACTTGTGATGAATGTATCTTATAGCATAACATCAATTCGGGTCGATTCAACACAAGTGTTCTTCTAACAATGTGCCCTCAAAATTGTCGGCATAGTCATGCCCATGATCAGGAAAACAGGATCATCATGCAATACTTGAGCCAGTCTTAGAGGCATGACTAGGAATACATTTTACCATTTATTATACCACACGTGCACATGAGTTTCCCTCCGAGCCTCGTGGATATTGCAGACTCGAGAATCATTGCAGTTATAGCTTGGAACATAAACATTCATTACAAACTTGGAGATACAAAATAACTGTTATTACTACCTCTAGGGCATATCTCCTATAGACTCCCACTTGCACTAGAGTCATAATCCAGTTACATGGCTTGCCTAACACCAATGGCTATCCGGTGCTGCTCATGTTTTGCTCGTGGTAGAGGCTTTGTCATCGGGTCTGACACGTTCAGATCCGTGTGAACTTTGCGTACTTTCACTAACCCGCTTCGACATGATGTCGAATGAGTTTATATTTGCATTCAATATGTCTTATCTTATGGTGCGAAGATGGCTCTCTAGCCTGAGCCACGGCGCCACTATTATCACAATAGATCTCTACCGGGTCCAGCGCACTTGGAACCACACCAAGGTCTTCAAGAAACTGCTTGATCCAGACCGCCTCCTTGGAGGCTTCTGAAGCTGCAACATATTCCGCCTCAGTTGTAGAATCCGCCACAGTCTTTTGTTTGGAACTTTTCCAATCAACTGCCCCACCGTTCAATATGAAAACATAGCCTGATTGAGATTTGAAGTCATCTGGGTCAGTCATGAAGCCTGCATCAGTGTAACCACTTACAATGAGCTCTTCATCACCTCCGTACACAAGGAGTAAATCCTTGGTCCTTCTGAGGTACTTAAGAATATTTTTGACTGCGGCCCAGTGTTCCAATCCTGGATCACTTTGGTACCGACTGCTAACACTTAGCGCATAGGAAACATCTGGTCTTGTACACAGTATGGCATACATAATAGAACCAACTGCCGAAACATATGGAACATCATTCATTTGTACTCGCTCATCGAGAGTCCGAGGACATTGATTCTTGCAAAGCACCGTGCCAGGTGACATGGGGAGTAGGCCTTTCTTGGAGTTCTCCATGTTGAACCTTTTCAACACCTTGTCAATGTACGAGCTTTGGCTAAGCGCTATCAGGCGTTTTGATCTATCTCTATAGATTCTAATGCCCAATACATATGCTGCTTCGCCTAAGTATTTCATTGAAAAACTCTTCTTCAATGAGTCTTTTATTTCGCTAAGAAAATTCACGTCATTTCCAATCAACAATATGTCATCCACATACAAGATTAGAAATGCTTTTGCGCTCCCACTAAACTTCTTGTAAACACAAGATTCTTCGTCATTCCTAATGAAGCCAAACTCTTTGACTACTTCATCAAAACGAATGTTCCAGCTCCTTGATGCTTGCTTCAGACCATAAATGGCCTTCTGAAGTTTGCATACCTTTCCAGCATCCTTATGAACGACAAAACCTTCAGGCTGTATCATGTATACATCTTCTTTGAGATTTCCATTTAGGAAAGCCGTTTTGACGTCCATCTGCCATATTTCATAATAGAAATAAGCAGCAATTGCTAGTAATATCCGAACAGACTTAAGCATAGCTACGGGCGAGAAAGTCTTGTCGTAGTCCACTCCTGGAACTTGCGTGAACCCTTTCGCGACAAGTTTAGCTTTATGGATAGTAATGTTACCATCTGCGTCTGTCTTTCTTTTGAAAATCCATTTACAACCAATAGGCTTAACGCCTTCTGGAAGTTCTTCCAAGTTCCAAACTTGGTTTTCGTACATGGATTCCATCTCAGATTTCATGGCTTTGTGCCATTCCCTTGACCTGGGCCCCGCCATCGCTTCCTTGTAGTGCGCAGGTTCATCGTCTTTAAGAATGAAGATTTCATTATGAAATCACTCAGGTGGCTCGATAGCCCTACCTGATCTGCGCGGTTCAAATACAAACTTGTCTGAAGTTTCCGCATCACATGCGACAACTTCCGGCTCGGTTGTAGGGATAATTAGCAGAATTTCTTCCGGATCCTTAGCCATAACAACGGTTGCCGAAGATTCACTAATCTCATCAAGTTGTACTATCCTCCCACTTAATTATTTAGCGAGAAATTCTTTCTCGAGAAAGTGTCCAACTTTTGCGACAAACACTTTGCCCTCGGACTGGTGGTAGAAGGAATACCCAATGGTGTTTTGGGGATAACCTACAAAGTAACATTTGTCTGATCTGGGATCGAGTTTGCTTGGCTGTAAACGCTTTACGTATGCCTCACAACCCCAAATTTTAAGATGCGACACACAAGGTTTCTTCCCATGCCACATCTCATGTGGTCTCGCCTCAACAGACTTAGACGATGCTTTGTTTAGTGTGTGAGTGGCAGTTTCCAGTGCGTGACCCCAAAAAGATATCGGCAGATCTGTAAGAGACATCATCGACCTTACCATGTCTAATAGGGTTCGGTTACGTCGTTCCGATACTCCGTTTCTCTGTGGAGTTCCGGGAGGCGTAAGCTGTGAAACGATTCCACGGTCACTCAGATGTTGGCTAAACTCATGACTAAGATATTCGCCCCCGCGATCTGATCGTAGAAACTTAATCCTTTTATTACGATGATTTTCTACCTCATTCTGAAATTCTTTGAACTTTTCAAAGGTTTCCGACTTATGCTTCATCAAGTAGATATAGCCATACCGACTTAAATCATTAGTAAAAGTCACGAAGTAGAAATACCCACCCCGTGCGGCTGTGCTCATTGGACCACATACATCACTATGTATTATTTCCAATAATTCACCCGCCCATTCAGGATGACCCGTGAACAGCATCTTGGTCATTTTCCCCATCAGAAAAGCTTCACATGTGTCGAATGATTCAAAATCAAAGTACGGTAAAACTCCATCTCTCTGGAGTCTTTGCATGCGTTTCTTTCCGATGTGGTCAAGCCGACAGTGCCACATGTAAGTGTTGGTGGTATCAGCCTTCTTAAGGCGTTTAGCATTCACGTTAAAGACATCATTTCCACATTCAAGATTTAGTATGAAAAGGCCCCCAACAATGGGTGCAAATCCATAAAACATATCCTTACAATAAAGCGGACAACCATTGTTCTCAGACTTGTAGGAGTACCCATCGTGTACTAAACATGATCCAGAGATAATGTTTCTACACAATGCCTGAACAAAATAATAGTTACTTAGTTCTAAGGTAAATCCTGAAGGGCGACGTAGAGGCATAATGCAGACGGCTTGAGCGGCGATCCCAGCGCCGTTCCCGACGCGCATCACGACTTCATTCTTTGCCAGCTTGCGCACCTTCTGAAGGCCCTGTATCGAGTTGCAAATGTGAGCAACCGATCCGGTATCAAATACCCAAGACTTAGAATTTTTGCTAGCAAGCAAAACGTCAATGACATTAACCTGTATAACAGTTATACCTTTTCCGGTTTTCCCGGATTTCTTATCTTCCAGATACTTCTTGCAGTTTCTCTTCCAGTGTCCTGTGCCCTTGCAGTAGAAGCACTCAGTTTCATTCTTGGCTCCACCCTTAGAGTTGCTTCGGGAGCCGGTCTTACCGGCGCCCTTGCCCTTCTTGGACTTGCCTTTCCTTTTGAAACCAGCGGTTTTATTCACAAGCAACACTTGCTTGCGATTTTTCCGCAGTCCTCCTTCCGCAGTTTTTAGTATGGCGAGCACCTCATTTGGTGTCTTCTCCATCCCACTCATGTTGTAGTTCATGGTAAAACCGTCGTAAGACGGGGGGAGTGAAGCAAGCAACATGTCCATCATATGGGCTGGTGGAATTGGAAATTCCAGGGTTTCAAGCCTTTCAACGTAGCCAATCATTTTGACCACGTGTTCGCCAACTGAACTGCCCTCAGCCATCTTGCAATCCATCACGGTCTTCATGATATCAAATCGTTCAGACCGTGCAGTTTCCTTGTACAGAGCATCCAATTCCCGAATCATATCATGGGCGTTATGGAATTCAAAACGTTTTTGAAGCTCTGGACTCATGCAAGCTAGCATGAGGCACTTCACTAAGTTGTAATCATCATCCTTAGTGGCCCAGACATTTTATTCATCTTTCAGGGCAGTTGCCGCCGGTTTAGCTGGAAGAGGGGATTCAAGCACATACATTCTCTTAGCGCCCCTGAGGACAATCCTCGGGTTACGGACCCAGTCCGCAGAGTTGTTTCCAGTCGCAGCTAACTTCTCTTTCTCTAACATTGGGCCTAAGTTGAACGCGGCGTTGCGAGCCATTTGATCTACAACGGTAAACACAAGTTTCACTTAGACTTTGTTCATAATTAATTTGCACTAGTGAATAAACAATTTTATTCTAAAGTGCGCTCCCACTCAAATCAATATCTCTCATAATTGATTGTGAGTGATTCAAGATCCAAATTTCAATTCAACGCCAAGGATGCATCCATCTCAAGTGACGAGAATTGCATTTGGTAGGCCAACTTGCCAATCACATCTCTATGTGACTCTTGTTCATCTTTCGATGGGCGTGTTCCGAGCTCAGGACGATCCTCCGGAACGTCAAGACAACCAAGTGATCTTGCTGCGAGGTCTCAACTCACCCGCCTCACACTTCTCTAATCGTTCGTACCCATGCATCCATGTGATACCCCGAAGAGATAGGTGCCGTGATGGTGCTACACTTGGGAGAACACTAACTACTTGATATTTTTAAGTGAGAGATCACCCTAATAAAAAGCGACTACTACGCAATCAAAAGGGTGCATCAAGAGGGATAAACATCTCAGGCAATTCATAATAGCATGATATGGTATAGCCCCTTCTGACGGAGAAGTCCAGTATTTCTTTGTCTTCGGCATTTGCGTCGGTGTTCACCTTCGCGAAGATTGCCACCACCTTGTCGATGCACCAGATAATATTGCCATCTCTATATCTAATAAAATAAGTGCATTACTTAAGGTTGACACGCAGGTCATTAAAGTGACAATCATATGGCTCCAGCCATCATGCCGAATCATGACACGCATGTCATGTTAATAAATTTACATCATATAGTCATCTCATACATAATCGAATTAATATGAGAGCTGCTATACCACATCACATGCACATCCTGCAAAACCAAGTTAGACGCCTCTAATCGGTTTATGCAAAATTTTATTTTACGTGGCTTCTAAGGTTTTGACTTAAACCGCAGCTACAAACGTTTATCATCGAGTATGATTATTCAAGTCGCTAGATTAACTTTGCGGGGTGTATGAAACACGAGATAATAAAATCTTGAGCCCCATATTGAACTTCGTCATACGCATGACCCCCGTGCAGATCATATCTGCATTGCCCTTTCGCCTGCGAAATTTCATCTTTCTCTTAACTATGGTGGAACCCAAAGAACTGATAACACTTCGTTGACCAATCAGGATCGCGGATTGCCAGAACTTTGTGAAATTCCACCATGCCGTTTCAAGATCAGAAATACGCAAATTCTAGGGAAGCAACAAGAACATCGGGTAACAGATTTCATCTGCCACCCGCATAAATAATTTTCAGCAATAGATCTCATCTACTACAAAATTATATTATGCAGTACCCATACATCTCTATGTATTCTAGATCATAACCTGCATCTACGCATAGCAAGGATCTTGATGCCAATGTAGGGGAACGCGACAGAAAACAAAAAAAATTCAGTACAGCGAGCACGCTCAGGATCACTATGGAGATGGCATACAAGGTTTGATCTGATCATTACCGACTCGTAGCGCAGCGGAAGTAGAGTCGATGTAGATCGTCGGTGCAGATCCCCACAGCTAGGATTTACAACATCCCAACCGCGAGGATGTACTCCCTCGTCGGACAGCCCTTCGGGAGGCGGTCGGACAGTCCCCCGGACGATGTCACGGACAGCCCTTCGGGAGGACCCTCGAAGCTCGAACGGTAACTCGGACAGCCCTTCGGGAGGACCCTCGAACAGCCCCTCGGGCAAAAGATCGAACCTACGACCTCTCTACGGGGTTGCACACATATGGTGTCAGCTATCCGGCAGGGCTTTGCCGTCCAAAACTAGTTCCTGCCGGAACCCAGATAGCCTTTCGGCTCTACGAAACTATTTCACGGGGAGGGAGAGAGAAGGCTAGATCATGCATGGCATTTGTATGAGAGTAAGGAGTGGGTGTGGAGAGTGCCTCTCTGTAACACCCCCATGTATTAGCTACAGTAATCCCCCATGATCAATGCCAAGTCATCATGCTTAACAGTGCTTGATCACCTTTAATCTCATATCTCATTTCAAATTCTACTTTGAAATGGAATTCAAATTTAAAGTGAATTTAAAAGTTGTTCAAATCCAGGAACTAAATAGTTCATAATATTGCAAAAATTCCCAAAGCAATTATAAAAATAAAATCAACATTAATTGAATTATTTAAATAGCCCTAACATCCAAAAACAGTACCCAAAACAATTCTTTTAATCTCTTCTCTTTAATGCAAAATTCAAACTAATTCAAATGAGCCTCAAACTTTTTGTGGCAGTGCTCAACATTGCCTAGTATTTGTTTTGACCACTTGCCTATTTTACAAAAGTCAAATAATGGCTAAAGAAAAAGGGAAAACAGAAGCAAAAAGTAAAACAGAAAAAGAAAAAGGAAAAGGCTAGCGGTTATTGTACCTATGGGCTCTAGTGCTACAGCGCCGGCCCAGCCCACTCCCGCTCGTCCCCTTCCTCTGTTCACCCGCGTGCGCGCTGTCGCCGTGCCCGCACGCGCCGCGCCAGGCCCCCCCTCTCCTCCTATCGACAACACGCCGCTACAGGCGCCCGTGTCGACTACATGGCCCCCCTCGACCCCCTGGCGAGCCCTATCCCACTCCCTCTTCCTCTCCCGCGCTCTCCTCCCTCACCCGATCGGCGCCATGGCCGCGCCGCCGTGAAGCTCGCGCCCTCCGTCGCCTTCTCGTCGCCGCAGCTTGTCCACGGGCTCCGCCACCTTGCGCTACTCCGGCTGCTGCCTTCAACCCAAGCCGGGAGCCCCTACATCGAGCTGCACGACCTCGCCTCCCCCTCTCGGACGCCGGTGATCGTCGACGTCGATCCGCCACCTCGAGCCCTCCCCGAGCACGCTTTGAACCACTACCGGCTCCCCGTGAGCACCGCTACCTCTCCTCTCTCCTCTCTCCTTCTCGGTCGTCCTCTAGCCGCCGTCCTCGTCGTGCCCGAGCCCGCCGCCGCACGAGCTCATCGCCGGCGTGGTTCCGGTGACCCTTTGGTCACGCGCGCACGTCCACTCGCTTAGTTGGCCCGCGTAGATGCCGTAAGAGCCTCACGCCGCTCGTTTTGCTCGCCGTAGCCTAGATTTCGATGCCGCCCGAAGTCTGGCGTCCGCTGCGGTGCTCGCCGCCGTCGCTGCACGCCGTCTCCGGCCACGGCACCACCGCCATCCGACGCGGCTTGAAGTGCCCGATCGAACGCAAGTGGAACCGCGCAAAATGACCCACTGTAGCGGATTTCCGAGCTCGCCGGAGTTCGGCCTCCGCGTTCGGGCTCGCCGGCGCGATTCCGGTGACGTCGCCGACGTGGCGCCACCTGGCCCGCCTTGTGCCACTAACGGGTGGGCCCAGTTGACCCGTTGACCGGGTCAACTGCTGACTGGGCTTGCTTAGCCACTGACATGCGGGCCCCCACTTAAATTAAACATTTTTATAAATAATAAAATTGCTAATTAATCTATTAATCCTAATTACGTTAATTAGTTAACTAATCTGACACTGACAGTAGGCCCCACTAACTAATTAACCTAAATAGTTAATTTTAACCCTACTGTTAGAGCTACTGTGTATGATATGTGGGTCCCACTGGTCAGGTTTGACCCTGGCCAGCTGGGTTTGACTGCTGACGTCATCATGACGTTCTGCTGGCGTCACCTAATACTGTTTC
Organism: Elymus sibiricus; assembly: GCA_039707655.1. Lineage (NCBI taxonomy): Eukaryota > Viridiplantae > Streptophyta > Magnoliopsida > Poales > Poaceae > Elymus > Elymus sibiricus. The sequence goes on from CM077670.1 coordinate 114,774,464, forward strand.
GGATAATTCGAATTTAATAATTAAATTAATTCCAGAAATTCAATAAAACTTTGAAAAATCATATAAAATAAACAGTAACTCGGATGAAAATAATTTATATATGAAAAACGATCAGAAAAATATGACGAATCCGAATATCCTACCCACATACCTGCCACACCCCTCTAACATACTGAACATGGAACCGTCCCCTCCGGTTTAATATACCGATAATCACCCGGAGCTGGTAAAACACCTCCAGATGTTTCCCGCTCCGACTAACTTGCGTAGTACTGCATTAGGGCACTCCTCGAATAATGTGCTGTTGTGCCATGCATAGTGACTGCATTTGTTTGCTTTTATTTATTGTTTCTTCCCCCTATTCTCTCTGGTAGACTCCGAGACCGACGCTGCCCCTGTGATCGACTACGTCACCGACGACCCCTCTTCCTTTTCAGCAAAGCTTCCAGGCAAGCAAAACCCCCTTGATCATTCCTATATCACCTATTCCTTCTTCCCCATGCTTGCATTAGATTTTGCTACTGTAATTGATTGCTCCTATTCTGATGCATAGCCTGATGTTGTAACCTGCTGTTGTTACTTTACCTGTCATCCTAAAATGCTTAGTATAGGCTGGTTAGAGATCCATCAGTGGCCCTACACCCTTGTCTGTGTTGCCCTGCTTTGTTATCGGAAGACACGATCAATGTGATCGATGTACAGTGACCGACACAGCACCGCACAACCCCTTTAGTTGTACGACTCTGCAGAGCCACTATCGAGTGACGAGGGTGATACCTCGTACTTCACTGCTGATGATGGCTCTGTAGCATAGCTAATTAGTTGTGGCTATCGAGGGTGATTCCTCTTTCACCACCTCCGATGACGACTCTGTCGCACAACCTCTCAAGTGGGAATCCATCGAGGGTGATTCCTCGGATTTCCCTCTTGATGTTACGGACACACGGTTACCTTTAACTATTGCCCCCATGTACTGTTACCGTGGGACTGAAGGGACAGGCGGTACCACCCTGGTAGAGGTGGACCTGAGTTCCCGACAGTCTCTGGATTAGTCGGGTTGACCCGGAGGGTACCCACGAGATAATTACGAGGCGCGGCCGGGCAGGCAGAGACCGCCCTAGAGAGGGATGGGCCTGACCCTTGTTGCACTTCCTCGAGATGGGACGACAGGAGTACTGATCGTCACCGCGAGCTCCCAACACACTAACGGATTTGGGTATTTGATCTGAGTTGGCCACTGGCCTATACGCACTACCACCACGTGGGATAATGGTTTAATGGGGCCCTCTACGCCGTATGTATCAGCCGAAAGCTCTGTCAGACGTCCAGTTCAGCATTGTGGCCGGGCCGGATCGCGCCATCCAGGCAGAGGTGGTGCTGGTATCCCCCTGCGCACAACGACCCAGAGTGCAAAGGGCGATGGGCCCAAGACCCCTGAGCACTTAGGATGTAGACCGGCGGGGACCTCTCTGTTGAGCCTAGGTAGGACTACGTCGTGTCGATCAACCGAGGCCGGGCATGACCCGGAAAAGTGTGTCCGGCCAGAGTTAATCGAGCGTGTTGGGTAACAGTAGTGCACCCCTGCAGGGAAGTTATCTATTCGAATAGCCCTTGTCCACGGTAACAGGACGCTCAGTGTTGTATCCCGATCTACTACAACTTGAACTGGATACATATTAATTAATTGTAAGCTCCGGGATCGCTTCCTCGCAGGGAGTCGAGGAAGGATCTCTAGGCTTTGCTACTACATGCTTGTTACTTTTTGTTATATTGCTAATCTGCACTCTTCTAATGCTGCAAGACGCTGAAGATGCTAGTCTTCGATAGGCTAGGCCCTCTCTCTATTCTGGCACTTCTGCAGTCTAGTCCACAGATACAGCCCCTTCATTTGATACCGATGCATATTTAGCATAGATCTGATGTAAGTCTTGCGAGTACTTTGGATGAGTACTCACGGTTGCTTTGCTACTTCTTTTTCCCCATACCCGATTGCTGCGATCAGATGACGGAGCCCTGGAGCCAGCTGTTTCCGCCGACGACTGCTACTACCCCGGCAGAGCTTACTACTACATGGAGACCGGAGACCAGAAGTAGTTTAGGAGGCTCCCAGGCAGGAGGCCTTGCCTCTTTCGATCAGAGCCGTTGTTTGTTTTCGCCTTCTTAAGGCAGATTTGTTTAACTTTGTGTCTGTACTCAGATACTGTTGTTGCTTCCGCTAACGCTTGTTCGCGAGCTTATGTATTCGAGCCCTCGAGGCCCCTGGCTTGTATTATAAAGCTTGTATGTCTTTTATTTGTGTTTAGAGTTGTGTTGTGATATCTTCCCGTGAGTCCCTGGGCTTGATCCTGCGCATTTGCGTGTATGATTAGTGCACGGTCGGGTCGGGGGCATCACACTCTCCACCTCTATTTATAGGAAAACCCAAGGGGTAGGGTGGCACTTAAAAATACCAAAAACCCATGGAAATATGGCCATCACAAGGGCACAAAGGGGAAAGCAAGTGTGGCATCATGGAGATGCCACCCTTGGCCGGCCACCTATGTGGGCCCCCCCAAAAGGGGGTCTCACCCTTCCATGTCATCCTCCCCTAGATCCTTTGAGCAAAGCCCCAAAAAAAGGCTTTCCAAAAAGTAACCATAAAGTGCTTTTTCACTATTCATGAAACCATTTTTCCGCGACCGATAAATCCGAAAATATTTCTGTGGGTCTTAGAATAATTCCAGTACCCACTAAAATAATTTTGGATGCGTTCCGAAACATTTTCAGATCAATGATTTTCATCAGCGAAAAGCAACCAAAGCGGTTCCGGCAGCTCCAGAACATTTTCGGTTTTTTCCCCGGAAAAATCCCAGAAGTTCCCAGAACAATTCTGGCACCCTCCAAGAATTTCCAGGCATGTGCCGAAACCAATTTGACTTAATGGTATACTCCAAAACAACTTTTCAGTTTTACCGAAACTCTTCCGGTGTTCTCTCTCTGGAACTCTTCCGTTGTCTCCGAAACTTTTCCGGTGACTTTCTCTCAGGCTCCCTGTCTAGTATTCAGTAGATAGATGACCCTTAAGCTTGTGACCCTATAGGTTCGATGAAGTATAGACATGACCGGAACACTTTCCGATCAATGATCAACATCGGAGCTGTGGACACCCATATTGACCCATATACCCACACGAATAAATATTCGAGTGAACCTCCAGTTGCCATGTGCTATTCCTGTTGCTTCGCGGTATGTTACAAACACCCGAGGTGAGAATTATCGGCATCCCCGTGGATCAACAACTTGTCCACTATGCCAGTTACCTCATTACCGGTTTTGTTCTCTTTTCTCGTTTCCGTATTGCGGCATCCCTCTGATCAAATCACATTGTGTCTGGCCAGACGATGATGGATACCGTAACACCGAGAGGGCCCGAGAATATCTCTCCATCGTCGGAGGAGCAAATCCCAATCTTGAGCTATCTCGTTCCTTGTCATACTTTTCCGTGAACCCGTAAGCCACCGTAATAGCCACCCAGTTACGGATCACGTTTAACAAACCCCAAAGTTCACAAAGCAAGTATGAAGGAACTCGATACTCTCATGGTCTAAGGAATTATGTAAACATTAACTATCTATGTGTTATAAACCATTAACTTGTGACGAATGTATCTCATAGCATAACATCAATTCGGGTCGATTCAACACAAGTGTTCTTCTAACAATGTGCCCTCAAAATTGCCGGCATAGTCATGCCCATGATCAGGAAAACGGGATCATCATGCAATACTTGAGCCAGTCTTAGAGGCATGACTAGGAATACATTTTACCATTTATTATACCACACGTGCACATGAGTTTCCCTCCGAGCCTCGTGGATATTGCAGACTCGAGAATCATTGCAGTTATAGCATGGAACATAAACATTCATTACAAACTTGGAGATACAAAATAACTGTTATTACTGCCTCTAGGGCATATCTCCTACACATCGCGTGCGCGGGCGAGAGGTTGCTGCTACTGAAGGTGGAGTGTCGTGAAAGATCAGACCGTAACAACAGATTGGATCTCGCCAACGAGGTTCGGTCTACATCACAAGCTATGAGACTTTGAGACTGAACGATGCTTCACACTCAATACTCGTCAATTAATTTGTAGAAGAAACAATTTCCTTTCAGCAGTAAGAAAAATTATAAGTCCATACTTAGCTCTACAGAAAAAGGTGCCTAGGACATCTAGAGAGTGGCCATCTAGAGCTTTGCATATGCACCCTGCCTAGATAGATTAACAATGCGAGCATCAACAGATTGCATAGAGCGCCAGACCACCACCGAATTCCTCGTTGGCGCCCTTCTCATCTCGACCCCACGTGTCATCTTAGACCCTAACCACCGTCGCTACTCCAAGAAATGCTCAGGCCGGAGCCCTCGGCTCCCCCGCCGAAGAACATTCCCGGCTCCGGTGCGGTTTTCGCTGCCCTCCTGCCGGAGCTCCTCCACCTGGTGCAGTCTACGGTTGGCATCACTGACATCTGGGCCGCCAGCCGTGCGTGCCACCACGCGGTACAGGGGTCTGCTGCATCAGAGGAGTAGGCAGGAGAGGCGTTGCAGACTCCGCGGACGGCCGGCGCCGGCGGCGTACTTGCCTATGTCGGCGTCGTAGGAGACGAGGTAGGGGCAGGAGGAGACGGCGGGGAGGAAGGGAGGTGGAGGTGGAGGTGGGTGTGGTGGTGAGGCTGCTGCTGCAGAGAGTTGGGAGCGGACGGCGCCGGTGGTGTGCAGAGCGGCAGGGGCCGCTGCCACTTCGGTTCCATTTTTTACCAGAAGGATCTATTGCTTGGCCGATTGGATAAGGTGGGACTGGATGGAGATGGACAAAGAGAATGAGGTTTTTTTTTTGCAAATGTGAAGTGGGGTTGGCTCCTATGCGTCGGATGCAGATCAAACGGTCGAAAATGATGGATGGCAGGCGTACCATCATCAACCGTGGTTTTTATAGGAGTAGAGATATGTTTTGATGTGGGTTGTACAAAAAATTCATGTACTTTTATAGTGAATAGTACACGTGCTTGAAATACGTGAATTTGCCATCTTTATGTAGCTCGCATAAAAAAGAATTTTACCATAAAACTTTGCACACAAGTACTACCTTCGTACTAGTTTATTAGTTTCCTCATATTTAGGGTTATATTTTGACCATGATTTTAATTAATAAAATATAAGTTATACGTACCAAAAATAATATCATTTGAAACAATGTTTAAATACGAATCTAACGATATAATTTTTTATGACATGCATTAGTATTTTATTAGTTTAATGTATGTCAAAATTTGTCACAAAATATGAAGGGGACTAATAAACCATGACGGAGGTAGTAAGTATGCATCTATATGTATGTGTGTACTTTTTTCAGAATTTTTAAAACCTAAAAAATGATTTTTGTTTTTTTTTTAAATTAAGGGCTCCATGGTTCTGGAGCTCATTTAGCAGTTTCCGCTACTCCATGAAAACTGCTAACTAAGCCCTTAATGCCATTTTCGAATAATGCCATTCTCTCTCCCTCGGACGACCAAATTTATGGCTGGACGGATGATAGTAGTTACTGCCGGAATCAATGGCCTCACCAACTTCTGTGACTTTGCCCTTTCCAGCAACGAGGCAGGACAGAGAGGTTCCTTTCCCAGTTTCCCGTTTGAAATGACATGACACTCTCTAGCTAGCTGCTCCTCCTCCTACCAACGGGCCCACGATCTTGACACGACGCTTCAAGCCTGTATAGGTAGGCACGTTTGCTTCGTTGCTGCCATGGTCGCAGCTCAAACAAGCTCCGATCTGATTTGGCCCTGAAGAATGTTGCGATCCCACACACGCGGTCACGGTACACAATCACCCAAGAACGACCGAACGAGCAGCACCTTGGCCCTTGGCCCACTCAACTCAGTGAACACACAACAGTTTGATTGTTCTATCTTGATACTAGTGGCATCAATCAGTATCCTGTAGCAGATCAGTGTGATCTCTTTCAGATCAACCCTGGACTGTTTGTTTGTTTGTTTCTTTCTTTCCTCTGTAGCTAGCTAGAACCTGAAAGAAAGCATGGGGAAGGAGAGAGGAGGATGGCGAGCAACTCATCAGACCAACTCCATTTAGCACGACCAACAACCATCGTCGTCGCCACCCCCGAAATACCAATGGCAAACCCAGCAAAGGCAGGAGCCTTTGCCATGGCTGACCACAAGAGACAGTAGGAGGATGGAGAAGGACCACCACTCCTTCGGGTAAATGGGTTGGGCCCTTCCCGGGGACAGACAGCAGAAGAGAAGATGAGAGTGAGTTATTAGGAGAGAGAGAGAGAGAGAGGGAGGGTGAGATATTGATGGCGAACAGGCAGAGGACAGGCGCCATAAAGCTAGCTGCTGGAGAGGTAGCTTTCTCTCTCTACTCGACTACTCTGCCTGCCTGCTCCCAGCTGAGCGGCTGAGCCCCCTCTCCCTCTCGTCGGCTCCGCAGCCGCAGGGAGAGAAAGTGGAGATTTTCCTTTTATCAGAGAAGAGATGGCGCTGCAGATGACATGGATGAGTGGGGCCAGGTTTTTCAATGCTTTGAAGGTGATGTTTCTTGCTACATCGAGATCGGGGGGGCAGATAACCGTAGATATGAAAAGATTGGCAGGTAACCCTCTGAATTAGGAAACGCGACTAGGAGGCAAAGAGGGAAACAATCTTGCACGGCTTGTTAACCGCAAAATGTTTCCTTTTTTCGGTGGATTCGCATTTGGGTTTCTTGTGTGCAAGTGCAACTTCACCGGGACACCCGTTTTTCGACAATGGGTGAATTTGATTAGTTTAAAATCAAGTTTCGAGAGAAAACAAACATAATGAGCAACATCGAGCCTCTGCATAGGTGAGACACACACAACTAATATCAACGTACAGGCACAAAAAAATACTCCGACAAATAGCAAAGTCATATTAGACAAAAAATATGCGTAGGTGAGGAAAAATAATTCCAAAGCGATTAAATCCGCGATGGACGAACTACAACAATATCATATTACATCAATCATCTCATGACATCACATGGAAGACAACGCCTTTAGGAAGGGAGCGATGCTCAAATGCCACCGTCACCGAATCCAACCATCCAAGAACAGAATCTAGGTTTTCACCTTCAATAACTAACCTGAGCATATCTGAGCAATGCCTTCAACAAGGTAACAATATAAAAACATCGTCATTGCCATGCATAACCAACTTGGTTCAGACCTAGGCCTTCACCCCGTAGCTAGAGACCGGGTGCTCGAGTAGCACCATCATTGAGATCACTCATGTGTTGTCGCCACCACTTTTTCGTAATCCAGGGAGCTACATGCGATGCGACCGTCGCCGATGCACAATCATCCCTCTCCGTCAAGTTACCTTCCATAGTTTGCATCTCATTGCCGAAATCAAACACCGGATCTGCAGAGAGGAACCCTCACAAAGACCTTTCCATGGCCACCGCAATTCGCAGCGAGGCCGCCGCCGCAGGCCGAAGTGGTCACCACAATGACCAACACCGACGGCGGAGCATCCCATCAACAACTACCACCTCGCTGGAGAGAGCCTGCCTAGGCCCATCTGCCCAGGGCCCGACATGGTCGCAACTGGAGCACGAAAGGCAGATCACGATCGCCGATGGGCCCTTGCATGAAGCGCAATGGCCGCATATCGGGATTGCACACACCCCAGATCGGCGTTGCGCCTCCCGATCAGAGCATTGTGCATGCCATGAGCATGCCTGTTGTCGCCTCACATCTGCGCCACCATGGCCACGCTGTCTCCTATGGACGAGGACGCGGCGGCGACTGCTAGGGTTAGCACCTGGACGGGTTAGGGAAGGGAGAGGAGAGAGGAGAGGGAGAACTGCCCTGCAGCCACCTGCCACCGCCCGGGGCTGACCGACAACATCGAGGGGATGGGCGGCGACGGGTGGATTTGGCGGCGGCGATTGTAGGTACCACCCGTGTCGTCCAGGGTGGACGACATGGGGCTCTCCAAGCGTTTTTTTTTCCTGTTTGCACTTTGAATGACAAATCTGGTGTTCCCGGTGTTAAACTAGGACACCCGTTGGAGCAAAGGAACACTAGAGAATTCTTTCTTTCTTTGTTCATGGAATTTTGGACAGCTGTCTTTTCTTCTGGAGAAAACAAACCATGAGCTCTAACTTCATAAAAATGACACAAACCCTTCAAAATTTCAAGTATTTATCATTCACAATAGTACCTAACATTGAAATTCTGCATTTTTCTTATACAACATTCAAATACCTTTTTTTAAAATGCTTATATTTTGTTCTCAGTGCGATTCAGCAACACATTTCATCCCACTCTTCTCGAGGCGGCTCGGGCAGATCTAGATCTTTCAACCACAACACCCAAGTTCTCGCACATGTCCCCACGCTGCTGCCGGAAATCCAGGGCGATGGTCTTCCTTCATGTTCTACTCTTGCCACAGCTACCAGCGTGGCCGATGCACGTGTTGGCGGTTCAGGGCCATTGCTGTTGTAGGTGGAGGCGGCTCGGAGCTAGCTCACGACTTCACACCAGGGAGGCCGGCCGTTTATGTTGCATGTGTTAGGTTTATGGCTCCCGGATCCAAGGGTGGCAGAATGTGCATCGGTTCAGCATCTATTCTCTGTGCGACGAGGGTTGGGGTGGCTGACGTTGGCAGCAGTGAGGCTGGCGATGTGAGTCCTCTCCGTTGCAGGTGGGTTGGGGGGGGGGGGGGGGGGATTGGCGGTGGTTATGGCGGGCCAGCCGGTCAAGGGTTTGGTTGGTGTGGCCTCCAGTGAAAGCCAATGACGACGGCGCATGCGGGTGTCGTTACCTTGATGAAGGCGTCAAAGATGTGGTTCTCTCCCCCGGATCCTATGGCTCTTGGGAAAACCCTAGGTCTGGGTTACCTCGGACCAGACCATGACATCACTTGTGTCGTGTATTCTCTTGGGGGCATCATTTTGGAGAGGATTCTGGCTGGAAGGACCCATGGTTGGTGGGAGATTTGCTCCGTGGTTGTCGCTTCTATGTCTGTTTGGTACCCTGATTTTGTTAGATGAGGCATGGAGACGGTGCGTGGCGGTGACCCTTCGTTGTGGCGTTGCATTGCGGAGATGGCGCGTGGCCACAGTGGCGGTGTTGCTGGCTAGAGATGCAGATGGCTGGGCCATGATTGCCGATGGTATTTGCGACGAGACAATGACAACTCGTTGTGTATTGTCCGTGGACAGATGGCCAGGCTCAGATTTACCACTAAAATACACTTGTGTCAGAGGTGTGGGATCGTGATTGCGTCTTCAATGTAGGATTTTGGTTGTCCATCTTCTCCCGTCCTGCGATTTGCATCACACGTGCACTGTCGGATGTTCTTGGATCCACAGATGACTCGTGGTTTGCCTAAGGCATAACTTCGGTTTTGTATTGCTTTGCTCTTTGCCGACGTGATCTTTGTTGTGTGTTGGTGTTGATCATATGTATCCTAATCGTGTAGAGGCCAGATGCACATTCATTATGTTTATATTTCCTTGATCATTCATTATAAGTTAATACATAAAATTAAATATGCCCTTTATTGAAAAAAAAAAAGTTCTTTCCATTACTCAACTTTTAAAATTAATCGAATGGAGGAGGAGAAGCCAATAAAACTTTATCAAAGCAGAGACAACTGTGAGCTATTGCCTTCGCTCCGGCCATAGACATGCCATATCACCTCTGCCATTATGGACGCTCTGGTTACCAAACATTAGATTTTTTTTTTATCTTGGAAAGCTTATGCATATCATGTATATTGTACTCTATGTTATAAATTATTTGAAGTCGTAGCTTTGAACTAAGTCAAACCTCTTGAAATTTGACCAAATCTATAAAAATGTGCTAATATCTCCTGTATCAAATACTAGTATGAAAATATCGAAATTACCCATTAAAACCTGAATCTAGGTGCATCCATAGTGATCCTTGTCTTGTTAATGATAGTGAATAAACGTTGACAACGGTTAAATCTTTCCTACTTTTAATGATTGGAGTTGATGATGAGTTCATATGTGGGTCCAACAACCCTCACAATAAACAAAATACAACCCTCCAACGGATGCGGCGAAATGGTTCCCGAACTCATTTGCTCCCTGCCATGAACAGTAAAACAAATAAAAAATACTAGAAAATTTATAAACGACTGAATTTTTTTTATGGAAGATGTTCGAGTGCGTGATGTCCGTGCCGGATTTGGTGGTGTTTGGACATCTAAGTAGCTCTTAACAAAAACATAAAATTGGGGTATGTGAGAAAAATTTACTGTGTTCACGAACTGTTGGGACCGATTTTGTCTTTTTTGCCATGAGCTCAGATGTCCAAACATGATGAAATTTGGCACGGACATCACGCATTTGAGTGTCTTGGTTGAAAAAAAATCAGAATTTTTTTTTGATTTTTTTATTGTTCATTAAGATCAGATGAGCTTGGGTGCAGAATTGAATATTCGCCTCCCCACAACCTCAAAGAGACATATAAAAAACTGTACTTACTCACATGTGGGACCTAAAATAAATAAACAAATACACTACTACTTTTACACGAGACCAACACTTTTGTAGAAGACACAAAAAACACATGAAAAAATATGACTCCAACTCAAAATCATGATCTTTCTTTTTAGTTTCTATTTCCAACCAATTCTCCGAGTTCTATGTCATAGCATAAGAGCAAACAAATTGTAATGTAAACGCACAGATGTACCTTATCCTCCTATCCGATCCATGACCTTGTGCAATCAACTTCTATTCTCCCATATTGTAAATTCAAAATGTTGTTTCCCTTTAAATCTTGCAAAGGATTTGTAAATTCAAAATGTTGTTTCCCTTTAAATCTTGCAAAGGATCTACTACGGCCGCTTAAATTTCTTCGACGCCTACTGCATCCCCCTTATGGTGAATGGCCTAACTCCTTGTCTTTTTCATGACTTTAGCAACGCACGGGCATGGTGCTAGTAAAAAAACGCAAGTAGTAGTTTGGCAATTAAAGGGTTAAACAAGATTATTGTGGTGGTCAAATATCGAAGTGAACGTCCAAGAACTTACCCGACAATTGATACCAAAAGAGACAGAGATCATATTAAAGGATTCATGGTATTACAACAGGGGAGAAGATCTGAGAAAGTGATGTGCTAATAAATTAAAAGTGTCTTACAACCAGGCTTTGGCTAACAAAACAATCACTAGCCAAGAAGCACAAAAGAATTGTCAGAAGTAATGGAGTGAGATTGCATGATGGGGATGGTGAACTAACAAATACCCAAACATGGATCCAAGCTGGTGATGCAAAGGCCAAGTCAACAAGCTAATGACCTCATGGAGGGAAAAGTGAAAAGGATGTTGTTAAAAGGAGAGGATACATCCAGACAGAGACAAGAATTGGTGAACTCCATTAAATATAGCCATGGCTATGCAGGTACATCAAGTGATGTTGAATAAACCAGATGCTGAGAACCAACAGAACTTCTATACCAAGAAAAGAAAAAGGAATCAACAGCCATCAAACATGAACTAATAATCACCGAGTGAATGGCTTCAATATGCCATTGACAATCATATATTTGATTCACTAGAAAATGCACATGTGAATTCTCATAGTAATGGGAAAATGCACAATTTGATTCAAGGCACCAAATATTTGATTTGTTTCATCAAGGACAATGGCATCTCATATCAACAAGGATCAAGAAACACAAGATGAAAAAGGTAAACTTAATTGGCCAGAATGGTGAAGTTGAGCATGAAGTGGACATAAGCTACTATTAAGTTCAACATTACTCCCTCCGTCCCATAATGTAAGACGTTTTTTGACACGTGTCAAAAAACGTCTTACATTATGGGACGGAGGGAGTAGTAACTACCACTGTGGAGATATGTAGTAGCAATTAGTGATCAGAATGCTTTCCTTTTTCCTGATTTGGAATTGGTCGAACTGGGCAGCTCAAGAGGCAAAAGAAGACGGTTGCACCAAGTAAAATCTAGTGATGCTTTAGCTCTATAACTCTAACGACCTAAAGCCTGAATTGGGCGCCAAGCAGATGCAGTGAGCAAGCAAAGATCCTTCCATCCAAGCTTGAGAGTGCCATTCTCCTCGACGAGAGTGTAGCCATCCGAGGGGAACATGCCGAGCAGCAGGGAGGCCTGCGCCGCGGCGCTGCCCGCCAGCGACGCCGCACGGAACCCCGACTGCGCGAGCTTCTCCCGCCAGTTTCCGAACTTGATGTCCCCGGTGCGTGCCGGGCCGCCCACGGCCAGCACATTGCGGATCTCCCTCGCCAGCAGCTGCTGCTCCACGACGTGCCGCTCCGAGCTGTCCTCGCCATAGCTAGCGTCCAGCGAGTCGAAGAGTGCCGAGTAGTAGTGGATGGCCTCCACGAAGCGGGCCAGAAAGGAGCCAGAGTGGCTCAGGTCCTGCTCCACCATTGTCACCACCTTCGGCGCCAACCTGCAATCCGTGGCCCACATATTAAGATCAGCACAGCAATTTAAGGTGATTCTGCTGAACTAGGAACTCAATCATCAACGTGTAGCATGGCGATGATGCATCAAAGTCAAAGGACAGTTTGGTTGAGTTCTTAGCTCCCAATGCAATGCTTAGCCTTGAGACGAGTAGATCAACTTTTGAGCTTAGCCTTTTTAACTGATTAGTACTAGTAGTGCTACTAGGTTAATAGATGACAGTAATTTTAGTTTAATAATCAACGTTTGTGGCACTTGGAACAAGAAAGTTGCAAAGCTTTTTAGGATGAAAAGTTGGTCATGATGATAAAAACTTTTAGCTCGCTCCAGTATCTTTCTTCTCGGATAAAATGGAACACAGATAGAGCACTTGCAGAAGAGTAGTAGTTTATATTTTCTTTTCGGATCACCAAAGATCATGGATGGAAGAGCATAAAAAGCTGGTCATAATGACGAACTTTTAGAGCTTCTAAACGCAATCTCTTCTTTTCCAGCTCGTTAGTCGTTAAATCAATCAATGGCGTACTTGGACTAGTACCATACTAACATTGGTGATTGATGCCTGATGCCAAGATGACTTGACATTTCTTCTGAAGTGAAAAGTTTCAAGATTCATTTCACAATGGAAGCAACATAGCAGCATATTAGTACAGTACCTTTGGATGAGGTTGAGTGTGTTGGAGTCGTTGCCGGTGACGTCGTAGAGCGAGTGGTGGAGCCAGTGGACGGCAACAGCCTCGCGCCGCCGCGTGTCGACGCCGAGCTTCTCCGGATCAAGGTTCCCAGCTTTGCCCGCCACCGGGTAGAACTCGAATGGCAGGCCCAGCGTGTGGGCGAAGTCCGACAGCCGCTTCCCGGTGGCCTCCAGCGCCTCCATGGACGCGCCGAGCCCGGTGAGCCTGACCCTGGGCGGGCCGCCCGGGCGGGAGGCCAGGATGTGGAACAGTCCCGGCCACTGGAGCCCCTGCATGATGTCGAGGTCCACGATGTGGACGCGGTCCTCCCGCTCGAACGCCTCCTGGATGGCCTGGTTCGCCGTGAAATGGGAGAACTTGACGAAGGGGCTGATGCCGTTGAACACCTGGAACGCCGCGGCGACGCGCGAGTTGACGAGGCGGGACGCAGCGGGGGACGACGCGTTGGGCAGCGGCGCGTAGAGGCCGAGGCAGGAGCTGACGAGGCGGGCCGACATGGCCTCCGCGAAGTAGGCGGCGACGCGCTGCGTGGAGGTGCCGAACGGGGTGGCCAGCTCGGCGATCTCCAGCAGGGCGCGCTGGGCCTCGTCGAGGTCGTCGGAATTGACGGACTCGGCGCACTGCAGAAGGAGCGTCAGCAGATGGAGACCCTCTTCGTCGCGCTGCCTCCGCCGCTGCTCCTCTTTGCGCTCCTTCAAGGCGGCGGAAGCTGCCGCTGCAGCGGCTGCGGCGGCCGCGGCGGTTTCCTCCGAGGAAGGGGGCGGCTTCGGCGACTGCGGCGGCGGGTTCTGCTGCTCCTCCTCGCGGCGCCGCTTGTCTGGAGGTGGCGGTGGAGGGAGCGCCGGCACTGGCGGGGCGGAAAGTATCGTGTTGCCACCGGGTAGGAGCGAGGGCGGATGATGGGGAGGAGGAGGAGGTGGCGGAGGGTGCTGGACAAGGTCGGATGCGAGGAGCGAGCGGAGGCGGAGCTCTAGGAGCGAAGCGAGTCCGGGGTTACAGGGGTGGATGATCTCCCGGACGTTGTGGATGAGCTGCGCGACGGAGACCGCGGCGCCGCTGCTCCCGATGATGTCCCGGATGATGCCGTCCACCCACGCCGTGCTGTTATTATTCGCGTTAACCTCCGTCGCGACCTGCGGTGCGACGACGACGTCCATCGTCGGCACTGGCGCCTGCAGGTGACCGCCGAACGCCGGCAGCTGCATCGGCAGCGCGGGCAGCTGCGCGCTCCCTGCTCCCGCCGACGGGTGCAGCACAGGCTGCTGCGGGGGCGCTGCTCCGCCCGTAGCGGCGGTGACGTCGGAGAGGTCCCCGGTCACATGGCGCCGGGGCGGGGGCAGGTCGACGTCCGGTGCCGGGCGCTTGCGTACCATGGCGGCGGCGCCCTCTTGGTGGTCTAGCTGGTCGAGGTAGAGGAGTAGGTCGGAGGGAGACGGGGAGGGGAGCGGTGGGAGCAAGGCGGAGTGGGAAGCGGAGGCGGCAGCATGAGCATGGGAATAAGAGGATTGGTTGGGGGCGGAGGAGGAGGACGAGGGGAAGAGGAGGAGGGAGGAGGAGCCCATCTAGAAACGCCAAAGGGAAGCCGCCGCCGCCGCTGCCGAGGCTCGCATGGCGAGCGCAGCGCAGGAGAGGAGAGGGGGTGGTGGTGGAGTAGCTACGGGGTGTGATGCGGTGGCGGAGGAGTAAAGGGGAAGACGCCGACGGGAGAGGAACAAGGGCGTAAGCACAAGGGGCTTGTGTTAGCAAGGACGGTAATTTATGGAGAGAGCCGTAGCAGACGTAGCTATTGGGCTCTGTGTCATCTTTTTCTTAAAAATCCATCCATGTGTCGTCTCATTTATTTATTTCTCTGTCTGTCTGATGTAGTACTCTGATCGTAGTAGTGATGTCCATCGATAGTGAACACCAGTGGGTTCCTGGGACAAGAGAACGTCCATCTCTTCAAAATTGCAAGAACGGAAATCCTAGGGAAACATTCGCCGTAAAATAGATTACAAGAAAAACATGGTCACTACGTCAAATACATGATGTTTAAGCATTGACATAGTTCACAATATGTATCTTTGACTCTTTTTTGTATATTTTAAAGTAGAAATACTGGCATGGAATATATGCTAGCAGAAAATCTAACAAACTAGGTGATTTTCCCGCTCGTTGCGGTGGAAATTTAAAAATTAATTTCACATGTATTATGTATGAAGAAGATGATCTAAATCAAGAACTACTACTTCTTACTGTAGAAATGTTTCATACTTGCACTATGTGTGACCAAAGAGTATGCATGTGGTTTGCATGGGGTTGCGAAATAGTGTTAGTGAATGCTGACATGCCACACTTGGTGAGGTGGAAGACCGCATGTTGAGAGAATTAAACTTAGTGGGGATCAACTATTTAAGAATAGTAGATTATTGTCAATCCTACTAATCTATCTTTTTTTTGCATATATTAGTAGTCAAAGCTAACAAAATATTACCTAGGCACTTTGTATAATCTCTTGGGGCTGATTCGGTTTATTAAATTTTCACATGAAAAACAGGGAAAATAAAGGATTCAAATGCACTCTCCACTCTAATCCTTAGAAATTTTCTAGGAGGTCTCACATAATGCTACGGATCCTTAGCAATTAGTAGGTCAATATGGACAGTCCTAATAAATCTAGTACCTTCATTTCTATAAAATGAATGTCGTGCATAAAATCCCAACATTCAAAAATTTATGGGAATCTTCCAAAAATCTTGCAAGTCGAATGAGCCCTTATAATTACAAAGCGAGGTGCGTTCTTGATTTTTATTTTTTACAAAGGGAGGTATTCGGACTCTTCGCATGCAAATGAGGTATTAGTAGGATCATCTTATGAAAAATGAGCATAAAGAAAGTTTAAGTGCTTCATTGATTCACAAGATTCTCAAAACACATGAATAGGAATTGAGGTGGCATGCTCTATTGAGCCCTATAAGATTAGAAAACTACAGGAATTTGGAACAGTCTGTTTGATATCACACAAGAGATTTGATTGGATGGAAATACTCCTTCAAAATTGAGTGCAAATAAATCCTTAATAAAAAAACCAACGGATTGTAATCCTTTGAAAACTGTCAAAGGATTCAAATCCCGAAATTCCCATTGAATTCCTTTGAATCAAAGGGGGCCTAAATGAATGTTAGAAATCGAGTCGAAATGGGACAGAAAAATGGTCCATAAGAATTTGGCAGCACAAATTATTTACCAAATGGTTGTTAAAATACATAAATATTTAAATCCTATTAAAAAGCCTGCAATCCAAAACAGACATGAGTGAAAATTGGAAAGAAGAAACATTTTTCATGCACATCATGTCAATATGCAACAACCTACGTAACGTTGCACTCAATCATGCACTTGTGTTCTTTTCCAAAATTATAAATTTTTAATTCATTGGTACGTTTTCACAAAGACCATTTGGGTCAAATGAATTAGAATAATTATATTTATACCAAGATTTTAATCTAGACCGACATATAGGTCGATATATCGGTTTTGGGGCTCTACCGATATTAACATAACATATCATTTTGTTAATATTATTTTCACACAGATAATCTTATATGGATCAAAATATCGACCGATATGGTTGATATTTGACCACTGATATAGACCGATAGATAGATGACAACAATTCTTTAAAAGAAAGTAGTGAAAATAATGTTATGTATTTACAGCTTCATCCTATTATCAAAGCCATGCATAATGTTTTGTGGAAAGACATATATAACATATTGTTTTTAATCTTAAAGTAAGGATTCTATGAATCTTTCTTAAAGACTTTCTTAATTAACAACTTAATGAACTGTGAATCTAATTTTTTTATGCTAAAGCATTGCCATCAAACATTTTGTTTTACCATAAAGACATGTTTTGAACAAGAATAATGAAAATAATTCAGATATATTTCTCTGATATATCTACATATCATCGGATATGTTACTCGATATCTGTCATCGATAAGTCGAAGGCAAACCAATATCTGGTATTTTGAACCATGATTCATACGGATTGCTCACATTCACTGCAATTTTACTATATTTTAGCGAAACGTAGATCTCATGATTTATCTATGTGGTTTGTACTTTGTACTCCTCTTGTAACTTCAAAATCTCAGGGCTCACTTGGAACAAAAGAACTTTAAAAATAATATCAACTGAATCCTATAGGAATCTTCCCCCTATAATGCCTTTGAATTTCAAGAATGGACATATGAACTCTTATTTTATTTTATTTTATTTTTCGTGAGAAAAATATGAACTCTTATTGGAAACATTTTTCTCTACATTTTGTGAATAGACATACGAAATTTCTTTGTTTTTCATTTTTGTTTATAGAATCCACATGCGGGACATGAAATTATTATGTTTTTGTATTTCGTTTTCATACTCCGGTATGAACTGCGTGAGTTTCCTGTGGGATTCGAAGAGTCGCGATATGACACTATTTTTATGTACTGTTATTAATTGGATTTCTAGGAGGCCAGGAGCTTTCGTCGACAAGAGATGCCAAGCACAATGTCATTGCCAAATGGAACCTGGCCTCCTTGAGAAACTAGCTCGGCCACATGTATTACTCCTGGCCCCTTCAAGGGAAGCCCCAGCTGGATAATGGAGTGGTTATACTCAGTCTGAACGATGACTCCAGTCCCGCATCTTACGCCAAGTGAACTGATTGGCGATTTCGCACCTTATCTAGCGCTTTGCATCCTCCTTTGCTGGACTGGTTGACCCGCACTGTCCATATATAGTGGATCACTCACCGTGGGCTCTTCTCCGGTGAGATTTTTCCACCCAGACGAGGCGACGGCGACCACTTGGGTCGCCGTCTCTGCCGTGCCTGCCTTTCTCGTTTCTTCCTTTTCCACCCGTCGCCGTTTCGCTGTCCGGCGCAGCGCCCAAGGCACGCACACTGTTCGATCGCAGACACGGCAGGCAGACGTGCGGCGTGCCGTCGAACTGCAACCAGCGATTTCTTTCTGGTAAAAGGCCCCTGGTTTTGTTCGTATGCAGGACACTCTATTTCGCGCCGCTGATTGTATAGCTCTCAAAAACAGAACGGTATCAAAAGATGTATATATACCTTCAAAAGAAAATGACCTTCTCAGCTCGAGTTTATATGAGCACGGGTGAACAGTTAAATTAAAAAATGATTTTTTTCTAATTTTGTTGGTAAGCTTTGACAAAGCGCTTCACATGCATTTGAAAGCTGCAAACACAGAGTCGCCAGAATCCGGCATTCATAAATATATCATCCGTTCACTAATATAAGACGTTTTGACAGTTTAATTTGAACACAACCATTAAAACCAAATAACTCAGTAATTCAACAAATAATCCGATCAAATAAATAATTCAAGTAAAACAATTAATTGTAAAGAAATTTAAACACACTATCTCCCCGCTAGCTGCCAATGTGCTAAAGCCCGCTCTTCAGTCCTTCGGTAGGCCCCCCAAAAAATGCTTGAATGCGGGTTGTGTGCCTGTGCTTGCAGCACTCCAAATGCCCTGTCAATGTTCTTCATATGATCTTCTTGCGCCTTTGCGAAATTCTTAAGTTTCATGGTCTTAGATTGGAAATTGTCTTTACAAATGTTGACCAAAATGGTATGGTAGTCTTGGTCATATTTTTTTTTAGAGAAAAGGCTATTGCCCGGCTTTATAGATAAAGCCAAACATGACAGAG
This sequence comes from Elymus sibiricus, assembly GCA_039707655.1. Lineage (NCBI taxonomy): Eukaryota > Viridiplantae > Streptophyta > Magnoliopsida > Poales > Poaceae > Elymus > Elymus sibiricus. The sequence goes on from CM077670.1 coordinate 114,793,367, forward strand.
AGAGCCATACACCCAAGCATTCTCAAATATCATCCAAGTAAGAAGATATTACAAGGTCAACCAGACCACATGAACGAAAAGTGCACGTATGCCCAAAATAGATGTAGGGGTACAAAACAAAAAAGGACTAAGAGCATCTATAGCCAGACTTGGCAAATCCGATGCTCAAACGCCCGTGGATGCGATCGGACGCGTCCGTGGACAGTGACCGGTCACGCCTCATACTTGGTGCTATGCATCCAAGTCTCTCATATTTCATCCCTTAGATCCATACAAACCATGCAAAAAAAAATCCTACGTACTACGCACACGCTAGCTAACTACGCTTCGTCGTCGGAGATGTCCAGGACGTCGGTGCCGGGCGCCGGGTAGATGGGCGCGTAGGAGGGGGCGGGCTCCTTCTCCTCCTCATCATCATCCATATACGTGAGCATCTCGTCGACTTTCGTGGCGTGCTCCGCTTCCGCCTCTTGCCGACGACGGCGTTTGGCCTCCGCCTCCGATTACGACCGGAGGGAATCGAGGATCGCCTGCTGTTCCGCGTCCCAGCGTCCCCCACATCCTCCTCGTCCTCCTCCTGCACCGCGTCCTCCCCGTCCTCCTCCTCCCACTCCACCTCCAAGTCCTTCTCCGGATCCACCGCGTCCGGAGGTAGCCCCGCGGCGATCCGAGCTTCACGCCTTGCCCGGATCTGTTCAAGGAGCTGCAGCCGGCGTTCCAGCGTTAGATATGGGCAGCTCCTTACCCGACGGCGTGGGGGCATGGCTACTAGTGGTGGCGGACGACGATTGGAAAGTGGCGGCAGCGGACGGGAGGGGGGAAATGTGGACGGGTAGGGTTTCGGTGCCGGCGGTCGGCTTGAATATCCGGGCTAGGGCACTACGCGGCCCGTGGGAGCGGCGCCATGCGGCGCCATCGGTCCCACAGAGGTGACGAGCTTCGACCGCCGGGTTTTGGAGTGTTTTCGTGTGAGACCCCATCGTCAGTCTGACATGGCGGACATGCCCGGTCGCGCCCGGGCCTCCCCATATCCGCCACAGATTTGGGCTGGATATGAGGGGTGCCGATTAGCCCGGGCTTTTGAGGCCTGTTTGAGCGTCCGTCGGGGGCAGGTTTTTTTTTGACCGGTCAGTGACCGGGCCGTCGGCCCGGGCGTTTAAGAAGGGTTTGGGGCGCCCGTGTGTAGATGCTTTAAGGAGTAGTCGGAGACAAGGAAGCCGTCGTGTCCTGGATCTTTCTGATCATCATGTCCATATCTGCAATGTCTTGTGATCTAGCAAGCGGCCGCCATTGCTGTAAGGTGCCAATCAGTTTAAATAAGTACGTGATCTAAAGACTCTTATATTTCTTTACGGGGGAGTAATAAATAGGTTTAGTGGGAAAGGAATGCTCAATAGTAAATTTATCACCGGATCAACCACACGAAGCCGGGGTGTCGAAGGGTCAGCAACAACCACTGGATCACTTGCCTTCTGAGCAACGTCAATAACTCTGGCCTCGACTAAGAGAGCCACAACAACCTTGTTTGCACGCATGGAAGAAAGGATATCACTAGTCTGTGAAATATGATCATCACAAGAAAAACCCGAGTCTGCATAAATTCCTATAAGGTGATCATCAGAGAGAAATATCTAATGCAATGAAAGCTTTTTTTTAGAGAAAAGACGCAGCCGAGTCCGAGAAGGACACGCACCTTGCCCGACTTTGAATTAACAAAGCCATCAACCGGCCAGGATACAACTGCAGCACACAACTGACAAGAGCAAATTGGAAGCGGAAAGATGCAAAGGCGCTGGAAAGCAGCTAACAAGGCCTCAAACGCTTCGCACAGGAAGGATATACAAAGAAACTAAGAGCTGAAAACATCGAGGTCCTCTTCCGCGGCTGAACCATAACATGTAGCATGCCGGCACTGGAGTAGGAATGAGTAAGCATCGACATGGCGTGCCATCACCAAACACTAAGGACCCCGGCGCAACCCATCCATCCAAATCCATCTCCGAAGGAGGCCACAACCTCCTCGCCTGGATCGCAAGGTGCCGCACCGTCGGAAGATCAGAAAGTTCCCAAGAACATGGATGAATGCCACCGGAGGATCACTTAGAGAGGGTTAGCGCACACCTGATGTGCCGTCTTGGCACTCCGAGAGCAAGCAGAGACCACGCTGCACATGCTTGGACGAAGAAGAGCACACCAGCTGCCGCCGCCAACACTAACCCAATAGTGCCCACCACCGCAAAGCTCCCAAGGAGACGCCTTCTAGAAGGAAACGACGCAGGGCCCCGCCGCCGCCCACCGAGGTTAGGGTTTTCACCCGGGAGGCTTTGAGCAGGGAATAGGTGGAGCAGACTTGACCGACGTCTCCATGAAGAACTACGGCACCCTCGGGCGTCGTTGTCGTCGTGGCCGGCCGAAGCCGACCAGGGATTACTCCCGGTCTGGATCCCCACCACCAGCTCCCACCGCAGCCCGGAGACCGACTAGCACGCCGGCGCGGCCCAGATTCGGAGGGAATAGAGCACACCGAGCATGGGAAGAAGAGCAACAAGCAGATCTAGCGCCGCCAGCCGCCAGGGTTGCACGCCAAGGCCCCAGTCCACCGGAAGCCCACCATTCGCACGACTAGGCCACTAGTACCACGCCTACCCCATCGCTCACCGCAGAGCAAATGGAGTCTCGCCGAAAGGGCCGCTGCCCCAAATCCAGAGAGCCACGCCCACCCGTCTTCGAAGAAACGAGCAGCTCGCGCGAAGCCGGCCGCTCCAGCCATCGCAACGAGCACCACTCTGAGGCCCCACCCCGGAACGACCTCCTTCTTGCACCCCATCGCCATGATCTAGATCTGGCCGCTCCAAGCGAAGGGAGCGGCCCACCGGACGGGGCAACATCTATCAACGACCATGCCTACTCCCCAGGCCGGCCGGCGGCAGGAGGCAAGGTCCCAGGCCGGCCGGCGGCAGGAGGCAAGGTCCCAGCCCGCAGGGAGGCCACCTGGACGAGATCCAGCGGCGGCGACCTCCACGCAGCTCCGCGCCACCGAGGACGAAGCGGGCGAGCAGGGAGGAGGCCAACACGGGGAGGGAGGGAGGAGGAGGTGGAAGGAGCCCCGTCGTCGCCGCGGGCCGGCCGGAGGCCGCCGGCGACGATGGCGAGGGGAGGCATCAAGGGTGGCGGTGCTCGGGGGGGGGGGGGGGGACCTAATCGCCCTCGAGTCGCCTCCATGAGACGACACGGGGGGGGGGGGAGGCAGCCCCACCATGCAATGAAAGCTTCGGAGGGTGTAATACCTTTTGGATCCAGGTTGCGTCCCGCAGCGTGGTGCTCCGCCTTCTACATGATTGGTAGGGCATCTCCAACGCTCTGACCTACAAACCGGACATCGCATCCGTTCATGGATAGGGGACTAGTCCGTGGACATGGATGCGGAAGCCGGCCATCCAAAGCTAGCCGCATACTTTCGTCTCTATTTTTTTAAATTCGCGTACATCCGCACACTAAAAAAATAGCAGTTTAGCTAAAAACGATCAAATGTTCAAATGCAGTAGTAGTTCTAATTTAAATATTACACTCCAACAATGTTGTCCCCTTTGACCATCAACAGATGCTCAATCAGATCTTTCTTCAGTTGCCCATGAGTTGCTCGATGTCGAATTTGTTGATGCATTTGAACAAACTCATCAAATGTGGCTGAATTCTGGTTTGGTAGTTTGATAGGATCACCATGTTCTCAAATTCAAGACCTACGACATCATCCTCATTCTCATCCTCGACGTTCATGTTGTGCATGATCACACAACATATCATCACCTCTCACAAGGTCTCCATATCCCACTATTTATCAGGTCCGCTAACAACAGCAAAACGTGCCTGCAAAAGTCCAAATGCCCTCTCAACATCATTTCTTGTTGCTTCTTGTTTTTGGGCAAAGTGAGACTTTTTCTGGCCAATCGGGTCAGAGATGCTATTGAAAAAGGTAGCCCACAAAGGATAGATACCGTCAACCAGATAGTAGTCCATATTGTATTCATGCCCATTGATCGTATAGTGGCAAGTAGGAGCTTTTCCTTCAGTCAGTCTGGCAAACAATGGTGATCGTGATGGGTAACGAAGCATGAAAATCAAAAAAATTCCTACGAACACACAAGATCTATCTAGGAGAAGCATAGCAACGAGAGAGGAGAGTGTGTCTACGTACCCTCATAGACCAAAAGCGGAAGCGTATATAAAGCGGTTGATATAGTCGTACTCTTCGCGATCCGATCATGATCCAACCGATCTAGTGCCGAACGGACGGCACCTCCGAGTTTAGCACACGTGCGGCTCGATGACGTCTCCTCCTCCTTGATCCAGCAAGAGAAGGCGGAGAAGTAGATGGGATCACAACCAGCATGACGGCATGGTGGTGATGGTGGTGGTGGAGCTAGTTCAGCAGGGCTTCGCGAAGCGCTACTAGAACGAGGACGGAGGAGCTACGGAGTAACGGGAGAGAGAGGGGCGCCAAGGGCTTGGTCTGTCCTCTTGGGGCGCCCCCTCCCCTCTATATATAGGTGGAGGGGCGTGGGGAACAGCCCCTCCAAGCCCTAGGGCGCAGCCAAGGGGGAGAGGACTTGGACTTCAAGTCCAATCCTATTCCTACTAGGACTCCCCTTTTTTCCCTTCCCTAGCCACATGGGCTTTTGAGGACTTGGTGCGCCTAGCCCAATAAGGCTAGGGCGCCTCCCCTCAGCCCATGCCAGCCCTTGGGACGTGGTGGACCCATTTGTGGACTTCTGGAACCCTCCGGAATCCTCCGGAACCTTCTGGAAGCTTCCGGTACAATACCGAAAAAACTGCACCTTTTTTCGGAACTCAAAATATGACTTCCCATATATAAATCTTTACCTCTCGACCATTCCGAGACTCCTCATGACGTCCGGGATCTCATCTGGGACTCCGAACAACATTCGGTTACCAATCATCAAATATCCCAATACTACTCTAGCATCGACGAACGTTAAGCGTGAGACCCTGCGGGTTCGGGAATCATGTAGTCATGACCGAGACACCTCTCCGGTCAATAACCAATAGCAGGACCTGGATGCCCATATTGATTCCTACATATTCCATGAAGATCTTTTATGGGTTGAACCATGATGTCAAGGATTCGGTTAATGCAGTTCCCTTTGTCCGGCGATATGTTACTTGCCCGAGATTCGATCGTCGGTATCTCCATACCTAGTTCAATCTCGTTACCGGCAAGTCTCTTTACTCGTTCCGTAATACAATATCCCGTGACTAACTCATTAGCCACATTGCTTGCAAGCTCTTTACGATGTTGTATTACCGAGAGGGCCCAGAGATATCTCTCCGTCATACGGAGTGACAAATCCCAGTCTCGATCCATGCAACCCAACAGAGACCTTCGGAGATACCTGTAGAGCACCTTTATGATCACCCAGTTATGAAGTGACGTTTGGATACACACTAAGTATTCCTTCGGTATCCGGGAGTGACATGATCTCATGGTCTAAGGAATAGATACTTGACATGAAGAAAGCTGTAGCAAATAAACTAAACGATCTGGTGCTAAGCTTACGAATGGGTCTTGTGCATCACATCATTCTCCTAATGATGTGATCCCGTTATCAAATGACAACTCATGTCTATGGTTAGGAAACCTTAACCATCTTTGATCAACGAGCTAGTCTAGTAGAGGCTTACTAGGGACACGGTATTGTTTATGTATTCACACATGTATTTAAGTTTCCGGTCAATACAATTCTAGCATGAATAATAGACCTTTATCATGAACAAGGAAATATGATAATAACCAATTTATTATTGCCTCTAGGGCATATTTCCAACAGTCTCCCACTTGCACTAGAGTCAATAATCTAGTTCACATAGTTATGAATCTAACCCCTAATGAGTTCTGGGGCTGATCATGTTTTGCTCATGGGAGAGGTTTTTAGTCAACGGGTCTGCAACATTCAGATCCGTATGTACTTTGCAAATCTCAATGTCTCCGTCCTTGATCCAATCATGGATGGAGTTGAAAGGGCGTTAAATACGCGCTTCACATGTAAATCCCGCCTCAACGCTCAGTTTGGAACTACTCCAAACGACTGCTCCACTTTACGTATCTGGTTCGAGAGTCAGGGTCATCCAGATCGGAGTCAAAGCTTGCATCGACGTAAACCTTTACGACGAACTCTTTGTTACCTCCATAAACGAGAAACATTTCCTTAAGTAACCTAAGGATAATTTTTGACCGCTGTCCAGTGATCCACTCCTGGATCACTCTAGTACCCCCTTGCCAGATTCACGGCAAGGCACACAATAGGTATGGTACAAGTATGGCATACATTATAGAGCCCATGGCTGAGGCATAGGGGACGACCTTCGCCCTTTCTCTTTCTTCTGCTGCGGTCGAGCTTTGAGTCTCACTCAACTTCACACCTTGCAACACAGGCAAGAACTTCTTCTTTGACTGGTCCATTTTGAACTCCTTCAAAAACTTGTAAGGTACGTGCTTTGTGAAAGTTTTATCAGGCGTCTTGATCTATCTCCATAGATCTTGATGCCCAATATGTAAGCTGCTTTACCCAGGTCTTCCTTTGAAAAACTCCTTTCAAACAACCCTTTTATGCTTTCCAGAAATTCTATATCATTTCCAATCAACAATATGTCATCCACATATACTATCAGAAATGTTACAGAGCTCCCACTCACTTTCTTGTAAATACAAGCTTCTCCATAAGTTTGTATAAAACCAAAAACTTTGATCACCTCATCAAAGCGAATATTCCAACTCCGAGATGCTTGCACCAGTCCATAGATGGATCGCTGGAGCTTGCATACTTTGTTAGCATCCTTAGGATCGACAAAACCTTCTGGTTGCATCATATACAACTCTTCTTTTAAGGAATGCTGTTTTGACGTCCATCTGCCAGATTTCATAAAATGCGGCAATCGCTAACATAATTCTAACAGACTTAAGCATCGCTATGGGTGAGAATATCTCATCGTAGTCAACCCCTTGAACTTGTCGGAAACCTTTTGCGACAAGTCGAGCTTTTATAGACGGTGATATTACCATCAGCGTCTGTCTTCTTCTTAAAGATCCATTTATTCTCAATGGCTTGCCGATCATCGGGCAAGTCCACCAAAGTCCATACTTTGTTCTCATACATGGATCCTATCTCGGATTTCATGGCCTCAAGCCATTTGTTGGAATCCGGGCTCATCATAGCTTCTTCATAGTTCGTAGGTTCGCCGTTGTCTAACAACATGACTTTCAGGACTGGATTACCGTACCACTCTGGTGCGGAGTATGTCCTGGTCGATCTACGAAGTTTAGTAGTAACTTGATACGAAGTTTCATGATCATCATCATTAGCTTCCTCTCCGGTTGGTGTAGAAATCACGGGAACTGTTTTCTGTGATGTGCTACCTTCCAATTCGAGAGAAGGTATGATTACCTTATCAAGTTCTACTTTCCTCCCATTCACTTCTTTCGAGAGAAACTCCTTCTCTAGAAAGGACCCATTCTTGGCAACAAAGATCTTGCCCTCGGATCTGTGGTAGAAGGTATACCCAATGGTCCCTTTAGGGTATCCTATGAAGACGCACTTCTCCGCTTTGGGTTCGAGCTTATCAGGCTGAAGCCTCTTGACATAAGCGTCTCATCCCCAAACTTTAAGAAATGACAGCTTAGGTTTATTGCCAAACCACAACTCATATGGTGTCGTTTCAACGGATTTAGACGGTGCCCTATTTAAAGTGAATGCGTCTGTCTCTAATGCATAACCCCAAAACGATAGTGGCAAATCGGTAAGAGACATCATAGAACGCACCATATCCAATAGATTACGATTACGACGTTCAGACACACCATTACGCTGTGGTGTTCCAGGTGGCGTGAGCTGTGAAATAATTCCACATTGTCTTAAATGCATACCAAACTCGTAACTCAAATATTCACCTCCACGATCATATCGTAGAGACTTTATTTTCTTGTTACGATGATTTTCCACTTCACTCTGAAATTCCTTGAACTTTTCAAATGTTTCAGACTTGTGTTTCATTAAGTAAATATACCCATATCTACTCTAATCATCTATGAAGGTAAGAAAATAACGATATCCACCGCGTGCTTCAACACTCATTGGACCGCATACATCAGTATGTATTATTTCCAATAAGTCACTAGCTCGCTCCATTGTTCCGGAGAACGGAGTTTTAGTCATCTTGCCCATGAGGCATGGTTCACATGTCTCAAATGATTCATAATCAAGAGATTCCAAAAGTCCATCGGCATGGAGTTTCTTCATGCATTTTACACCAATATGACCTAAGGGGCAGTGCCACAAATATGTGGTACCATCATTATTAACTTTGCATCTTTTGGCATCAATATTATGAATATGTGTATCACTACGATCGAGATTCAACAAGAATAAACCATTCACAAGGGGTGCATGACCATAAAACATATTACTCATATAAATAGAACAACCATTATTCTATGACTTAAATGAATAACCGTCTCGCAATAAACAAGATCTAGATATAATGTTCATGCTCAACGCAGGCACCAAATAACAATTATTTAGGTTTAAAACTAATCCCGAAGGTGGATGTAGAGGTAGCGTGCCGACGGCGATCACATCAACCTTGGAACCATTTCCGACGTGCATCGTCACCTCGTCCTTAGCCAGTCTTCGTTTATTCCGCAGCTCCTGTTTTGAGTTACAAATATTAGCAACCGAACCAGTATCAAATACCCAGGCGCTACTACGAGCACTAGTAAGGTACACATGAATAACATGTATATCAAATATACCTTTGTTGACGTTGCCAGCCTTCTTATCTGCCAAGTACTTGGGGCAGTTCCGCTTCCAGTGACCATTCCCCTTGCAGTAGAAGCACTCAGTCTCAGGTTTGGGTCCAGCCTTGGGTTTCTTCACGGGAGCGGCAACCGCTTTACCGTTCTTCTTGAAGTTCCCTTTCTTTCCCTTGCCTTTCTTGAAACTAGTGGTCTTTTTAACCATCAACACTTGATGCTCCTTCTTGATTTCTACCTCCACGGCCTTAAGCATCGCGAAGAGCTCGGGAAGTGTTTTCTCCATCCCTTGCATATTATATTTCATCACAAAGCCCTTATAGCTTGGTGGCAGTGATTGGAGAATTCTGTCAATAACTGAGTCATCTGGAAGATTAACTCCCAACTGAGTCAAGCGGTTGTGCAACCCAGACATTCTGAGTATATGCTCACTATCAGAACTGTTCTCCTCCATTTTACAGCTAAAGAACTTGTCGGAGATGTCATACCTCTCGACTTGGGCATGAGCTTGAAATACCAATTTTAGCTCCTGGAACATCTCATATGCTCCGTGGTGCTCAAAACGTCTTTGGAGTTCTAAGCCGTAAAGCATGGCGCACTGAACTATCGAGTAGTCATCAGAACGTGCCTGCCAGATGTTCAAAACATCCACAGACGACGCTGGAGGGGGTGCGTCACCTAGCGGTGCATCAAGGACATAAGTCTTCTGTGCAGCAATGAGGATAATCCTCAAGTTACGGATCCAGTCTGCATAGTTGCTTCCATCATCTTTCAACTTAGCTTTCTCTAGGAACGCATTAAAATTCAGGGTAACTACAACGCGGGTCATTGATCTACAACACAAATTTTGCAAAGACAATTAAGACTAAGTTCATGATAATTTAGTTCAGTTAATCAAATTACTAATGAACTCCCACTTAAAGCAACATCCCTCAAGTTGTCTAAGTGACACATGATCCAAATCAACTAACCCATGTCCGATCATCACGTGAGATGGAGTAGTCATCAATGGTGAACATCTTCATGTTGATCATATCTACTATATAACTCATGTTCGACCTTTCGATCTCCTGTGTTCCGAGGCCATGTCTGTACATGCTAGGCTCGTCAAGTTTAACCCAAGTATTCTGCATGTGTAAAACTGGCTTACACCCGTTGTATGCGAACGAAGGGTCTATCACACCCGATCATCACGAGGTGCTTCGAAACGATGAACTTTCGCAACAGTGCATACTTAGGGAGAACACAATTTCTTGAAATTAAGTGAAGGGATCATTTTATAATGCTACCGTCGTCCTAAGCAAAATAAGATGCATAAAAGGATAAACATCACATGCAATCAATATGTGACATGATATGGCCATTATCATCTCGTGCCTTTGATCTCCATCTCCAAAGCACCGGCATGATCTCCATCGTCACCGGCATGACACCATGATATCCATCATCATGATCTCCATCATCGTGTCGTCACATGGTTGTCTTGCCAACTATTGCTTCTATAACTATTGCTAACACATAGCGATAAAGTAAAGCAATTACATGGCGTTTAATGATTGACACGCAGGTCATACAATAAATTAAAGACAACCCTATGGCTCCTGCCGGTTGCCGTACTCATCAACATGTAAGTCGTGAACCTATTACAAAACATGATCATCTCATACATCAACATATATCACATCACGTTTTGGCCATACCACATCACAACATGCCCTACAAAAACAAGTTAGACGTCCTCTACTTTGTTGTTGCAAATTTTACGTGGCTGCTATGGGCAACTAGCAAGAACCGTTCTTACCTACGCAAAGCCACAACGGTGATAATCAAGTTACCTTTTAACCTTCTATAAGGACCGCCTTCGTCAAATTAGATTCAACTAAAGTAGGAGAGACAGACACCCGCTAGCCACCTTATGCAAAAAAAGTTGCATGTTAGTCGGTGGAACCGGTCTCATGTGCGAGGACATGTAAGGTTTGTCCGAGCCGCTTCATCCCACAATACCACCGAATCCAAATAAGATAAGAGAGGTAAGCAATTTGAGCATCAACGCCCACAACTTTTGTGTTCTACTCATGCATATACATCTACGCATAGACCTAGCTCATGATGCCACTGATGCGTAACGAAGCATGAAAATCAAAAAATTTCCTACGAACACCCAAGATCTATCTAGGAGAAGCATAGCAACGAGAGAGGAGAGTGTGTCTACGTACCCTCGTAGACCGAAAGCGGAAGCATATATAACGCGGTTGATGTAGTCGTACTCTTCGCGATCTGATCACCATCCAACCGATCTAGTGCCGAACGGACGGCACCTCCGAGTTTAGCACACGTGCGGCTCGATGACGTATCCTCCTCCTTGATCCAGCAAGAGAAGGTGGAGAAGTAGATGGGATCACAACCAGCACGACGGCGTGGTGGTGATGGTAGTGGTGGAGCTAGTTCAGCAGGGCTTCGCCAAGCGCTACTAGAACAAGGACGGAGGAGCTACGGAGTAACGGGAGAGAGAGGGGCACCAAGGGCTTGGTATGTCCTCTTGGGGCGCCCCCTCCCCTCGATATATAGGTGGAGGGGCGTGGGGAACAGCCCCTCCAAGCCCTAGGGCGCAGCCAAGGGGGAGAGGACTTGGACTCCAAGTCCAATCCTATTCCTACTAGGACTCCCCTTTTTTTCCCCTTCCCTAGCCACATGGGCTTTTGAGGACTTGGTGCGCCTAGCCCAATAAGGCTAGGGCACCTCCCCTCAGCCCATGCCAGCCCTTGGGACATGGTGGACCCACTTGTGGACTTCCGGACCCCTCCGGAATCCTCCGGAACCTTCTGGAAGCTTCCGGTACAATACCGAAAAAACTGCACCTTTTTCCGGAACCCAAAATATGACTTCCCATATATAAATCTTTACCTCTCGACCATTTCGAGACTCCTCGTGACTTCCGGGATCTCATCTGGGACTCCGGACAACATTAGGTTACCAATCATCAAATATCCCAATACTACTCTAGCGTCAACGAACGTTAAGCGTGCGACCCTGCGGGTTCGGGAATCATGTAGTCATGACCGAGACACCTCTCCGGTCAATAACCAATAGCGGGACATGGATGCCCATATTGATTCCTACATATTCCACGAAGATCTTTTATCGGTTGAACCACGATGTCAAGGATTCGGTTAATGCAGTTCCCTTTGTCCGGCGATATGTTACTTGCCCGAGATTCGATCGTCGGTATCTCCATACCTAGTTCAATCTCGTTACCGGCAAGTCTCTTTACTCGTTCCGTAATACAAGATCCCGTGACTAACTCATTAGCCACATTGCTTGCAAGCTCTTTACGATATTGTATTACCGAGAGGGCCCAGAGATATCTCTCCGTCATACGGAGTGACAAATCCCAGTCTCGATCCATGCAACCCAATAGAGACCTTCGGAGATACCTGTAGAGCACCTTTATGATCACCCAGTTACGAAGTGACATTTGGATACACACTAAGTATTCCTTCGGTATCCGGGAGTGACATGATCTCATGGTCTAAGGAATAGATACTTGACATGAAGAAAGCTGTAGCAAATAAACTAAACGATCTGGTGCTAAGCTTACGGTTGGGTCTTGTCCATCACATCATTCTCCTAATGATGTGATCCCATTATCAAATGACAACTCATGTCTATGGTTAGGAAACCTTAACCATCTTTGATCAACGAGCTAGTCTAGTAGAGGCTTACTAGGGACACGGTATTGTTTATGTATTCACACATGTATTTAAGTTTCCGGTCAATACAATTCTAGCATGAATAATAGACCTTTATCATGAACAAGGAAATATGATAATAACCAATTTATTATTGCCTCTAGGGCATATTTCCAACAGATCGCTGCAACACATTGCTGTCATTGTGAGACCCGGGCATACCAAAGAAACTGTGCCAAATCCAAAGATCCTGTGATGCAACTGCTTCAAGAATGATGGTAGACTTCTTAACATGACCCTAATATTGCCCTCGTAGAGCTTTTGGGCAGTTCTTCCATCTCCAATGCATGCAGTCAAGAGATCCGAGTAAACCTGGCCACCTCTTGCTTCAGACATTGCGAAGATCCTCTCGGTGTCTGCCACAGTTGGTTCTCTCAGATACTGAGGTCACTACAAAATCAGCTTTATTTTGTGACGTTTCACTTGTGTCACGTAAAACCATTTTTTGTCACCAAAAATGCTCTAGTGACATTTTCTGGCCGTCGTCCCAACCATCACTGAAGTGCCGTCACAGAAAATAAAATCTTGACGGTACCACTTCCTCTGTCACGCAAGATCGTGTCTTAGGTGACGAACCCAAATTTGTCACTAATGACCGTTTTCAGTGACGGTGCAGATTGTCACCTATGATAGGCCAGTCTGTCACCTAAGACCATTTTTGGTGACGATAATCCATCACCAGTAATCGGTCCACGGATTTGACCGGTCAAAGATTCTGACAACTGGGTCCAGCAGTTGCTGACGTGGCCGCTTCCATGTTGGTCCGCCATAGGTTTTATCGTTGACGGTCCCGTCAGTAATAAGTCGGGCGTCAGTTTTGACCTGTCAACGCCGGTTACATATGGACCCGGAAGATGCTGACGTGGCTGCTTGCATGTGGGACCAGACATGGGTGATGTGGCTGCTTACATGTGGGTCCATATGCTGGGGACGACATCCATAACCATCACAGTTTGTAGACTGATAATTTGTTTTAGTTGAATTTGCTTCCAAAAGTGGAATAAAATTCATAATTTGCTCTCATAGCTTAGAATCATAAACTGCAACATTACAGTTAAGAACCATGCGACAAAGTATTTCACGGCAAAATAAAACACTTGTTAGCTTCAACTGCGTGCTGCTGCTCTCGAATGGCCTTGATGACAACTTTAGTTCTTCCTGCATGTCTAATAAGGCATTACAAGTTCTTCATTGTTCTCTGATACGTCTCCATCGTATCTATAATTTTTGATTATTTCATGCCATTATCCTACAATTTCCACATACTTTTGGCAATATTTTATATGATTTCTTGGACTAACATATTGATCCAGTGCCCAGTGCCAGTTCCTGTTTGTTGCATGTTTTTTGTTTCGCAGAAAATCCATATCAAACGAAGTGCAAATGCGATAAAAATTTACGGAGATTTATTTTGGAATATATGTGATTTTTGGGAAGAAGAATCAACACGAGACGATGACCGAGGGGGCCACAAGCCCAGAGGGCGCGCCCCCTACCCAGGGCGCGCCTGTCAGGCTTGTGGGTCCCCTATAGGTCGACTGGAGCTATCCTTTGCCCGCAAGGAAGCTAATATCCAGATAAAAATCCCCCTCAAAATTTCAGCCCAATCGGAGTTACGGATCTCCGGGAATATAAGAAACGGTTTTCGGCCAGAAAACAGGAACGCGAAACAGAAGAGAATAGAGAGAGAGATCCAATCTCGGAGGGGCTCCTGCCCTCCGGGATCCATGGCGGCCATGGACCAGAGGGGAAACTCTTCTCCCATCTAGGGGAGGTAAAGCAATAAGAAGAAGGAGGGGGGCTCTCTCCCCCTCTCTCCCGGTGGCGCCGGAACGCCGCCGGGACAATCATCATGATGGCGATCTACACCAACAACTTCGCCACCGTCAACACCAACTCTCTCCCCTTCTATGCAGCGGTGTAACACCTCTTCTCCCCACTGTAATCTCTACTTAAACATGGTGCTTAACGCTATATATTATTATCCAATGATATGTGGCAATCCTATGATGTTTGAGTAGATTCGTTTTGTCCTATGGGTTGATTGATGATCGTGATTGGTTTGAGTTGTATGTTTTATTTTGGTGCTGTCCTATGGTGCCCTCCGTGTCGCGCAAGCATGAGTGATTCCCGCTGTAGGGTTTGCAATATGTTCATAATTCGCTTATGGTGGGTTGCGTGAGTGACTGAAACACAAACCCGAGTAAGGGGGTTGTTGCATATGGGAGTAAAGAGGACTTGTTACTTAATGCTATGGTTGGGTTTTACCTTAATGATCTTTGGTGGATGCGGATGCTTGCTAGAGTTCCAATCATAAGTGCATATGATCCAAGTACGGAAAGTATGTTAGCTCATGCCTCTCCCTCATATAAAATTGCAATAATGATTATCGGTCTAGTTATCGATTGCCTAGGGACAAATCTTTCTCTTGTGTTACAAAAGATTTCTACTAATCAACTAACTTTTATTATCTTGCAAATTACTCGTAGTTTTATTCTCTCTAAGTACTTCTAGTTTTATCCTTGCAAACTTATCCTATTACACCTACAAGTAGTTTCATTCTTGTTCTAGATAAAGAAAATGTTAAGTGTGCGTACAGTTGTATCGGTGGTCGATAGAACTTGAAGGGAATATTAATTCTACCTTTAGCTCCTCGTTGGGTTCGACACACTTATTTATCGAGAAAGGCTACAACTGATCCCCTATACTTGTGGGTTATCATTCTCTACCAAGGTCAATTTGAAACCTTCAAGTTCATCCTTCTGCTTTGATAGGGACTTCTTGACAAATTCAAGTTCTTGTTGCTGCTTTGCCAGGGCCCCCTTGATAGCTTCAAGTTCTTCATGCTGCTTTGCCAGGGCCTTCTTGACAACTTCAAGGTCTTCGTGCTGCTCTTGCAGGGCCTCCTTGCCAGCTTCAGGCTCTCCATGCTGCTCTGCCAGGGCCTTGTTTATAGCTTCATGCTCTTCCTACTGCTCTGCTAGGGCCTTGTTGGTAGCTTCAGGATCTTCCTACTGCTCTGCTAGGGCATCCTTGCCAGCTTCAGCCTCTTCATGCCAATATGCTATGCGCCCCTTGACAGCTTCAGGCTCTTCATGTTGATCTGCTAGTGCCTCCTTGACAACTTTAGGCTCTTGTTCATCTGCCAGGGCATTCTTGAGTGCTTCATTTGTTTATGCTGCATCTTCATAGGTCCAATTTCCTCATGCGGGCCTTCTAGACTTGCATCCAGCTCAGCATATGTGAATTCCAACTCTCCCTACAGAAATCATATATCCAGGTTAATGTTGTGGTTTAATATTTAGTTATTGCACAATTCCAAAATATTAATGCATTTGTGGCAATATACAGTGGTAAGGAAAAAAACAAAGTATATGGATTTAAATATCTTGTTTAAATAAGTGTTTAGAGGGTAAAAAGTATGCTGACTAACCGGTTCAACCCACATTCTCTTCGACACACCCGAGCTTTGCATAACAGTCATCTCTCCTTCGTTTTTGTCATAGAAAAATGCCTGCTATGATGTAATTCAACATATTAGATTGTAATCTACATTTTGCAGTACCATGTTGAATGTAAAACTACGTAAACATATTGTCACCAGGGTTGAAGGGTTTTCCTTCTCACTGTCCTCTAGACCTCCTATCATATTTGCAAAATTGGCTAGCTCCTGAACAGTTGGTTCATATTCATCGTCGTCACAGTGCATCACTTCTTCGGTTTGAGACCATTTATCCATGTTCGGGACTGCTTGAATAATCTCAAATCATGTTGGTGAGCTTTTAGCGGCTGCTGTACAACGACGATAACAATTAAACATATACGTACTTGCTCATCAATAAAGTAGGAGTAATTAGCTGCTAGATTAGATCTTATAACCTTCAATTTAATTACAACATCCTACCCATACTAGAAAATCCTAACCATACTAGAACCATAGATAGAATGACCCGCAGTCTTAACCCGGATAAGAACCCTAAAAGTTAGTACTAGTACAAGTAACACAATATGATATTGCATCTCTGACTCAAGAAGGAACGAGATGCACAGATCTAGACACGTGCGTAAATTTGATGTGGGGGAGGGGGTGTGACCTCGTCATCTAAGGTGAGGTATTGGAGTACTTTTGCCTTCAGAGCCGATGGAGTCCATCGTAATGCCATCGGTCATGTCATGCGCCGCGAGGGGACTGAACGATTTGTAGAGGCGGAGATGGAGCCACTGGCAGGGGGAAGGGGATGATCTAGTTTAGAAGAGAGAGACGGGAGGCACTTTTTTCTTCGAAGGAGATGTGGTCACACTTATAAGGATAGGCTGTATTTACGGAGGGGGTGGGGTTAAGGGGACGGGCCTTTCAAACGTACTGGAGGGAAGGAAATTTTTTGAGGGAAAGGCTAGGCTAATTTGAGGGAACACTATTTTGGAGGGAAGGAAATTTTTCAAGGCAAAGGCTAGTTGGAGGGAATGCCATTTTGAGGGAAAGTCAAGTAGGAGGGAAGGATCGCATGTACGTGTGTTAAGTTGTACCATGTTAGAGCATCGTGATGCACAATATATTTGTAGTTGTGCATGTAACTTCAATAGTGGACATGATCATGTGAAGTGTGCTGGTGTCATGGGTGTTTAATTTAATATCCGAAGTCGTATTGTCGGTTGTCACGTCATATCTTGACATCCTACATACTCTTGCGCGATAGCCCTCGTCTTCAATGCCTCGTGAACATCTTACGACAACATAAATACAAGTGTACTCCGTCCTTTTTAGTTAAGATGATGCATGGCACATTGTGCATTGGATTTTGAGTGATTTCTATGCATTTCTAGTCATTTTTCATTACAAAATATTTAAAAACACACTTATTAGTCTATGTAAATAGTTGGAGTTATGGACGGGGTCATATATATATGTTAGGATGTACCATGTTTTATAACGTGTTGATGTAGAAGCAAGAATCTGGGATGTCGAAGGTGAATCTTAGTGGATCGTGATGCACAATATATTTGTAATTGTGCATGTAACTTCAACAGTGGACATCATCTTGTGAAGTGTGATGGTGTCATGGGTGTTTAATTTCATATTCAAAGTTGTGTTGCCGGTTGTCACATCATATCTTGACTTCCTATGTACTCTCACGTGATTCATGTGAACTGTATTTACTGTCTAATCACATGAAGGGCCCGACGCGCACGATCCTATCCTATCCGAGCCCGTCATTGCATGCACTTTGGACAGCCATCCGTAGCATCATAAAGAGCACCTCTCGTTCGAGGTACCCAAATGGAACGGTCTTTATTTGTGTTGTTGGTTGGTCTTTGTCAACGTGGTCTATAGCTAGAAAAACCATTCTTTACAAGATATGGTAGATCGTGTTGTTGGTTGTCACGTTTCAATTTGTACATATGACGTTTACATATTTTAAAGATTTGGGAAAAACAAAAGAAGCGAGACTGACGCTCTTATTTCCCCATCCAACAGTGAATTGTTCTTATCGACTCCCCTCATACAAACGGATCGCCGCCCCCCATTTATTATCTCCCCCTGTCCCCCGGCCGCCACCGTCGTCATTCACCCAATGTCCGCATCGTCAGATCCGTCCACTACCACTTATTTCGGTAGTTCGCCGCCACCATCCCTAATGCGGATGCCGCCTCCGTCGCTGTCGTGGGAGAATGACATGGTAGGCGAGGTGGCGATGCAAAAGCATCTCAGGATGGAGGCGCAGATTGAGGCGTGGCTCGCCAACGCCGGCCTCCTAGACCTGTACCGCGCGGATCCCGAGTTCGTTGAGATGTAGCTAGCCATGGACTACTCCTTCGATTCCCTCAGGGCTGACGAGGAGGCGAGGGTGGCATGCGCGGAGAAGCAGCGTCGGCTGCAACAGACATATCGGGAGGTCACCGCTTTCTTCGAGTCCATTCCTTCCTTCCGACGACAAAGAGATCTCGTGGCCTCTGGCTGTAGCTCCACTGCCGCATCCTGCATCCCAAGATGCGGAGTACGAGGAGGTGAGGGTGTAGCATCCGCTGTAGCAGTCGGTCCTGGGGATGCACGCTCTCTTCGTGTCTGTCCCTCCCGACGTCGTCGTGGAGATGTTACGGCCGTCGGCGACCTTGCCTCTTGCATCCGACGACGCGGAGGGTTCCGGGTCTGGCCCCGTCAACGATGCAGTCATCCTGCTCTCAAATTATGACAATTAGGCTGGCCGGCGATGGCGGAGGGTCTCCTGATGGATTTGGGTGCGCCATCCTATTAGTTTTACTATAATTAGAAGTATACATTTTATGATTTGAACCATAGTGTTCAAATCTGGCATGTGTTACCGATGCGAACTAGTTAAATTGTAATGTTTAATTAACTTTCATCAAGTTTTAGTTTAACTGCTATCAACTTCTTGTTGTAACCAACGCGCCATACCGTGGCCGTATGAGGGAGGTTGAAAATTCTCGCAACGAATATACACACAACATGTTAATCTTTCAATAGCGATAGTTAATAAACAACGATGTTAGATTCATGGCCATTGGATGCACGATGTGCAACCTCTTTGTCGCTGCCTACTCGTCTTCTTTGAAGCACTAGGAACCGCCAAATGTAGGATGGATGGCTCCTGATTCCCCTCTCTTCTCCTCTGGCTTGTCATATAACCTTCGACCGCCTCGGGAAGGTACACAGAACAGTTTCCTCTGCTCCTCCTACTCCCCCATGCATATCAGAAAGCGCCGCTGCCGAGGAGACTCTGGAGTTACCCGTGCCGCTGCCTGGTGCGATGGAGGATGAGGCAACCAACAAGCAGAGGTGGGTCGATCCAGAAGAGCAAGAGCCTCCGGCGAGCTTGGACTTCATCAGCAACCTCCCCGACGAGATGTTGGTAATCATCACCTCCCTTCTCCCATCAAATCTGGCGTGCGGACAACCATCCTCTCCCAACGGTGGCGCCCCCACTGGTCCTCTACCGCCTCAACCTCATCGACGACCACGAGCTCTTCCGCGGGGATCGCAAACACTTGGATGCATTGTCCTAGATCCTCGCCACACATCCTAGGCCAGACGCCTTGCCATCAAAAAGTTTCGTTCCAACTGCAAGGTCGAAGCCAAGTTTCATGAGTGGTTCCTATCCCCCGCCCTAGATCACACTAGCACACCCGACCGCTATTCACAAGATTTTTACCCCAAATCACAGACACGTTCCGTAACTGTGTACTCAAGTGGTTAGCGAGGGGGAGGGGTCGATCGCTGACGGTAATGGAGATCGTGTGCGCTGGACAAGCACATTAACCACGTTCGGTATAATGCAATCATGTGGCATTGGTTAGGGGAACACACACAATTGCGGATAGCCAACTGTGTGTGATAACTAAATGATCACAAACAGTTATGTGTTGTTAATTGTATGCGATAGATATGTTCATCGCAAACATTTGCCTCCAGAAATCGTTGGCGATGGTACGGGTGATCAAACACGATTTCCGAGGTAAAATAGCGTGGGATATATATTTTCGTCACAGACAGTTGGCAAAGCTTCTTGGTATGCCTTCATATTAGTTTGCATACATTTTATTATTGTCGACTCTGTGATATGATTGTCAGTTCATACGGTTTTTCATCCCGTACCGGTGTGCTTTGTTTCTGGGATCGCACATGAATGACATGTCATACGCGTGTGCTCCTTTTTATTATCGCACATGGTTGGTTATTTCAAACAGTGTGCGATTTCTTGAAACCAATTTGGTATTTCAAATTATTAGCTCCATACATTTGACCAAATAGGCCGTTTTGCAGAAAGCAAGTCCAGTACACCAAGATATAGTGAAAAAAATGAACATATATATGGAGTCAAATAATGTGCAGTACACACCATCATGATGTGTGGTAGTTTATAGCTCACATGAACATAGAGTCAAATTTTGAACGTACATTGCCATGTACGAAGGACAACACACGTAGCAAAGGCACTATCGCAGACATTGAACCACAAAATTAACTAGGAAATGTTTGATATCCCAAATACATAATGATTACCATGGATAACATAATTGGTGAGAAATGAAGCAATCTTTGTCTTTATCTCCCCCATGTCGTCATCAGGCATCGGTTGCTTGTCCATCGATGTTAGGATCTGTGTTATTATGTTAAGATTTGCCGTGCATGCTTTTAGAGTAGTCAACTACTAGAGATATGGACATACCGAGGTTAAGTTGTCTATACTATCCGTTGTGCAGAGTCTAGCCATATGTTTGTAAACATAGTAGCCACAAAGGTTGGTCCAGGCTGGCTCCTGAGGACACTAAAATTATGTTCAAAAAATGAGCTATGCCATATGGCAATGAAGAACATATAATCAAATTTGGCACTTAATCATGTAACAAAAAATGTGTTTGTGAGGCATCTTCAACACATTACTACATTACAAGGTTTCTATAAACTACAACGTACAAGCAACTATAAATCAGGTATCGGTATCTCACGTACCTTAATATCGGCTATGTGTTCCAACTCTTTCTTGTTATCAATGGCCCTCTAGCTCGCTCCTAAACGCTGGTTGTACAAGGCAAATGCTCTAGAAACAAGATGTATAGTTCTGTAATAAACTACAAAATGGGAGATGGGTACGGGTTGTGAAACAAAAATGCCAATACCTTCCTAAGAATTCTTTAATGAATGTCAAATCAAGAGGATGGACAGAGTTCTTGAGAGAATAATCAAGTAAGTAGGCTCTGCTAAGCTTTGGTACAGTCACAATCAAGATCCAGTGGCCACTACAAGAAGAAATATCTTCATCAGAAAAATATGTTTAATGGAGACAAGTAATGTAGATGTATGATGAACTTACTGTTTGAAGTAGAAAGAATTCTGCAAATTTTTGGTTATGAAGCAAGGTGACGACATGTTCGAAGGCAACGTGTTTCTGGATGGTAGTAAATTCTCTCGAGGTAATTACTGGGTCAAAGAAACCAACCATTTGAATCTTTTCTATTGCCTAAGTCACCATTAGCCTGAGAGAACAAAGGAATCATGATTTATATCATTTAGAGGCATTTCGACAATAAATGATGAGGACTATATACTTACAAGACAAAGCATCTCATAGAACTTGCATTAAGAAGTTTAAAGTTGAAGAGGAAGAACAAATCTTTGTATAATACAAGGAAGGAACCCGTGCCACCTGTTCCAAATTGATTCTGGAAGTGCACTTCGAAGCCTTGTTCATTTGGAAATTCTTGCATTCACTTGAGGCATCAGTTCTGCAACGCCGTGCAATGCGTGCCTGCCTTCTTCAAGTCTTCAGGTAGAGGGAATTCCACTCCATGTTTGTACTGACGTGCCCTTGCAACATTGCTCCCATAAATTGCAGAGTCTTCCATTATGGAACCTTTAAGTTCATCAACTAATTAGTTGAAGTAAGAATTAGGAGATGTATGATACGTCTCCATCGTATCTATAATTTTTGATTGTTTCATGCCAATATTCTACAACTTTCATATAGTTTTGGCAATATTTATATTATTTTTGGGACTAACATATTGATCCAGTGCCCAGAGCCAGTTCCTGTTTGTTGCATGTTTTTTGTTTCACAGAATATCCATATCAAACGAAGTCCAAACGCGATAAAAATTTACGGAGATTTATTTTGGAATATATGTGATTTTTGGGAAGAAGAATCAATGCAAGACGGTGCTCGTGGGCCCCACGAGGCACCAGGGCGCGCCCAGGGGGTAGGGCGCGCCGTGGTGCCTCGTGAGCCCCTCGTAAGTCGGTTGACCCCCTTCTTTCGCCGCAAGAAAGATAATATCGGGAAAAAAATCATGTTAAAATTTCAGCCTGATCAGAGTTACGGATCTTCGGGAATTTAAGAAACGGTTTTCAGCCAAAAAAGAGGAACGCGAAACAGAAGAGAACAGAGAGAGAGATCCAATCTCGGAGGGGCTCCCGCCCCTCCGGGTGCCATGGA
Source organism: Elymus sibiricus (assembly GCA_039707655.1). NCBI lineage: Eukaryota > Viridiplantae > Streptophyta > Magnoliopsida > Poales > Poaceae > Elymus > Elymus sibiricus. The sequence goes on from CM077670.1 coordinate 114,815,890, forward strand.
GGCCAAGGACCAGAGGGGAAAACCTCCTCCCATCTAGGGGGGAGGCCAAGCAAGAAGAAGAACGAGGGAGGCTCTCTCCCCTTCTCTCCCGGTGGCGCCGGAACGTTGCCGGGGCAATCATCGTGACGGCGATCTACACCAACAACTTCGCCGCCGTCACCACCAACTCTCTCCCCCTCTATGCAGCGGTGTAACACCTCTTCTCCCTGCTATAATCTCTACTTAAACATGGTGCTTAATGCTACATATTATTATCCAATGATTTGTGGCCATCCTATGATGTTTGAGTAGATTCGTTTTGTCCTATGGGTTGATTGATGATCGTGATTGGTTTGAGTTGTATGTTTTATTTTGGTGCTGTCCTATGGTGCCCTCCGTGTCATGCAAGCGTGAGGGATTCCCGCTGTAGGGTTTGCAATACGTTCATAATTGTCTTATAGTGGGCGGCTAGAGTGACAGAAGTTTACACGCGAGTAAGGGGGTTGTTGCGTATGGGAGTAAAGAGGACTTGATATTTAATGCTATGGTTGGGTTTTACCTTAATGATCTTTGGTAGTTGCGGATGCTTGCTAGAGTTCCAATCATAAGTGCATATGATCCAAGTACGGAAAGCATGTTAGCTCATGCCTCTCCCTCATATAAAATTGCAATAATGATTACCAGTCTAGTTATCGATTGCCTATGGACAAATCATTCTCTTGTGTTATAAAAACTTTCTACTAAACAACTAACTTTTATTATCTTGCAATTTACTCATAGTTTTATTATCTCGCAAATTACTCCTAGTTTTATTCTCGTTAAGTACTTCTAGTCTTATCCTTACACCCACAAAATAGTTTCATACTTGTTCTAGGTAAAGCGAACGTTAAGTGCGCGTAGAGTTGTATCGGTGGTCGATAGAACTTGAAGGGAATATTAATTCTACTTTTAGCTCCTCATTGGGTTCGACACTCTTATTTATCGAAAAAGCTATAATTGATCCCCTATACTTGTGGGTTATCAAGACCTTTTTCTGGCGCCGTTGCCGGGGAGCAATAGCGTGAGGTTGATATTCTCGTGTGTGCTTGTTTGCTTTATCACTAAGTAGATTTTATTTTCTGTTCTAAGTTGTTTTATATCTTTAGTTATGGATATGGAACACCAAATATCAAAAAATAGTTGTACTTGCTACTCATGGAGATGGGGAACCTCCTAAAACCCTCGATGCTGGTTATGTGAAAAATATTAAACACTACTTTGATAATCCTGATAAATCTCCATTCAACTTGATAATGGGGTATACTTTGGATCAACGGGAATACTTTAGGGATTATCGCTTGTCTCAAAAAGGGAAACTCTTATGGGATCAAATTAAAATGTTGCAATGGTATGCTTGGAATTTATGCTTAAGATATGATTATACTTGCTGCTCTAGGATGAAGGCTCCACACCTTCCCTTTTCATGTGAATTTAATGATAATGAAACCTTAGCTTCTTATGCTAATGGTACATATGATTACTATGATGTGGAACAAATAGAAGAATTTGTTGCTTTTAAGGGTGCTTATGAAATTGAATCTTTGTTTGAAAAGTGTGAAAATTATGATGATGCTGTTTACAGATCTCAAAATTTTGCTATACTTAAATATTGCCATGAGAATTATGAATATAATGCCTACATTGATGAGTTTATTGAGAAAGTCTCCGCTATCGAAGAAGAGATTAATATTTTGCAGGAATCTATGGAAGAAGAAATTAATGACACTGTGAGCTCATTAGATGAAAACATTGAGGAGGAGAGCGAAGAACAAAAGGAGGAAGAGCGGATTAGCTACCCGTGCCCACCTTCTAATGAGAGTAACTCTTCAACTCATACATTGTTTAATTTCCCTTCGTGCTTACCGAAGGATGAATGCTATGATGATTGCTATGATCCCTTTGATTCGTTTGAAATATCCCTTTTTGATGAAATTGATGCTTGCTATGCTTGTGGCCATGATGCCAATATGAATTATGCTTATGGAGATGAACTTGCTATAGTTCCCTATGTTAAGAATGAAATTTTTGCTATTGCACCCACACATGATAGTCCTATTATCTTTTTGAATTCTCCAAACTACACTATATCGGAGAAGTTTGTGCTTATTAAGGATTATATTGATGGGTTGCGTTTTACCGTTGCACATGATAATTTTGATGAACATAATATGCATGTTCTTGCTGCTCCTAATTTCAATTATTATGAGAGAGGAACTACATCTCCACCTCTCTATGTTTCCAATACGATAAAATTGCAAGAAACTGTTTATACTATGCATTGGCCTTTACTTGATGTGCATGAATTGTTCTTTTATGACATGCCGATGCATATGAAGAGAGTTAGACTTCATCATTTCATTATATATGTTGCTTTGTGCTCACTACTAAATTACAAATTGTTAATTAAAATTGGCTTTGATATACCTTGGGATCCGGGTGGATCGATTACTTGAGCACTATATGCCTAGCTTAATGGCTTTAAAGAAAGTGCTACCTGGGAGACAACTCGGAAGTTTTAGAGAGTCATTTTATTCTGTTGTGTGCTTTTAAAAATTTCAAAAACAAAAAAATATATAGGAGAACCTAAAACTTTTCAAAAAAGAAAAGTGAAAGTAAGAAAGACGAACACCGTTGAAGTGGGGGACGTCCTTGAACTTTGTTCATGCCCATGGAAACTTTGTGAATCTTGAATTACAGAAACTTTTCAACAAAAATAATTATCCCCTTGTATAAATCCATTGTATTATAAAAATAATGTGCCAAGATTTACCTTTAGGATGTTTAAATTGCTTGTTTGGTGTGTGCTGTGAAAAAACAGAAACTTTTGCTGTAGTGCTTGAATTGTTTTATTTTACTGGAACGTGCAAAAATTCTGAAATTTTTACACAGTACTTGTATACAAATTTTTTATTTTTTCCTAATTTTTCAGAATTTTTTGAGTTACAGAAGTATATGTACCATTTGTATCTTTACAGACTGTCCTGTTTTCATAGATTGCTGTTATAGTTTCGTTATTTGCGTATATTTGAAATCTTGTTGAGCCCCATTGACTTGGGAGCCATAGAATTGTGATAGCATATAGTGGTTAATGTTTGATTATAATTATACAATAATGTTACAGCAGGACATGATGGGATTTGATGTTATATGTACTAACCCCTCTAATAAAAAGTTCGGTTAAATTTTGTGTGGATGAAGTGTTCGAAGATCGAGGAGGTATTGATATGAGAAGAATAAGGAGAGGCAATAGATCAAGCTTGTGGATGCCCAAGGCACCCCAAGTAAATATTCAAGGAGACTCAAGCGTCTAAGCTTGGGGATGCCCCGGAAGGCATCCCATCTTTATTCAACAATTATCGGTATGTCTCCGTTTTTGTTTTGTTCACATGATATGCGTAAATTCTTGGAGCGTCATGTGCCTTTTATTTTTATTTTAATAATGCACCATGCTTGTATTGGATAGTACTTGGTTGATTTATAGAATGCTCTATGCACTTCACTTATATCTTTTGAGTATGGCTTTATAGAATGCTTCATGTGCTTCACTTATATCATTTGAAGTTTGGATGCTTGTTTCTCTACATATAGAAAACCGTTATTTGTAAAATGCTCTTTTGCTTCACTTATACTTATTAGAGAGTGGTCTTTTGTAGAAAGAATTGAACTCTCTTGCTTCACTTATACCTATTTAGAGAGTCAACAGGAATTGGTCATTCACATGGTTAGTCATAAAATCCTACATAAAACTTGTAGATCACTAAATATGATAAGCTTGATTCCTTGCAATAGTTTTGCAATATGAAGATGATGATATGTGGGTTGTGCTAGTGAGTAATTGTGGTTTAGTAAGAATATTGGTGTTAAGGTTTGTGATTCCCTATGAATGCACGTCAAGTCAATAGTTATGCAACGAAGTTACATCCTACTTATGGTGCATTATTCAGTGTTAGTTATGTTCAATGCATGTTTATGGCTGTTCTTGTTTTCTGGTTGGTCTCTTCTCAATCTATTTGCTAGCCTTCACTTGTACTAAGCAGGAATACTGCTTGTACATCCAATCCCTTAAACCTAAAGTTGTGCCATATGAGTCCACCATACCTACCTATATGCGGTATTTACATGCCGTCCCAAGTAAATTTGCATGTGCCAACTCTAATCATTCAAAATAATTTTCTGTTTTATGTGCCCGTACCGCTCATGAAGCGGCAGGGGGTGGCCAATATCTTCCAAGCTAGGTGGGTTATTCTCACGATGAGTGTTTATTCACTTGTCATTGCACGAGAAAGTGGTAGGTAATAGGGATGCCCAGTCCCATAATGAACCAAAAAAAATCCTTGGAAAGTTGAAAGGTTGGAAGGCACCCGTGGATACGGCTAGCCATGGATTGTGAAAGAATGGTGGAAAGGAAATGAATTTTATTTTCTGTTTGGGAACCGCCTATAATGTGTCTAGCATGGAGGATATTAGGAACTCTCGGTCGTGACGTTGACAGGAAAAGCATGCCTCTCAAAAAAATTTATATCTCTTTTAAGCTTCGAGCTCTGGCACCTCTGCAAGTCTCTGTTTCCCTCTGCGAAGGGCCTGTCTATTTACTTTTATGCAATTTTTATTTTTATTTTGAGTCTTCACCTTCTCTTATAAAGCACCAACTGGGGAGCACTATTGTCATACTTGTGCATTGGGTGTAGTTAATATTGAGTGTGTTTCATGAATGGATCAATGATTGAGCATGACGGGCTAGGGATAACTTCCTTTAGCGTTGATATTTTGAAAGTGATGATTGTTTGTTAGTATGCCTGAGTATCTATGTTTTTATGTCAAATTATAGACTATTGCTTTGAATCACTCGTGTCTTAATATTCATGCCATGATTAGATTCTATGATCAAGATTATGCTAGGTAGCATTCCACATCAAAAATTATCTTTTTTATCATTTACCTACTCGAGGACGAGCAGGAATTAAGCTTGGGGATGCTGATACGTATCCATCGTATCTATAATTTTTGATTGTTTCATGCCAATATTCTACAACTTTCATATACATTTGGCAATATTTTATATTATTTTTGGGACTAACATATTGATCCAGTGCCCAGTGCCAGTTCCTGTTCGTTGCATGTTTCTTGTTTCGCAGAATATCCATATCAAACGAAGTCCAAACGCGATAAAAATTTACAAAGATTTATTTTGGAATATATGTGATTTTGGGAAGAAGAATCAACGCAAGACGGTGCTCGTGGGCCCCACGAGGCACCAGGGCGCGCCCATGGGGGTAGGGCGCGCCGTGGTGCCTCGTGAGCCCCTCGTAAGTCGGTTGACCCCCTTCTTTCGCCGCAAGAAAGATAATATCGGGAAAAAAGCATGTTAAAATTTCAGCCCTATCGGAGTTACGGATCTTCGGGAATTTAAGAAACGGTTTTCGGCCAGAAAAGAGGAACGCGAAACAGAAGAGAACAGAGAGAGAGATCCATTCTCGGAGGGGCTCCCGCCCCTCCGGGTGCCATGGAGGCCAAGGACCAGAGGGGAAAACCTCCTCCCATCTAGGGGGAAGGCCAAGCAAGAAGAAGAAGGAGGGGGACTCTCTCCCCTTCTCTCCCGGTGGCGCCGGAACGCCACCGGGGCAATCATCGTGACGACGATCTAAACCAACAACTTCGCCGCCGTCACCACCAACTCTCTCCCCTCTATGCAGTAGTGTAACACCTCTTCTCCCGGCTGTAATCTCTACTTAAACATGGTGCTTAATGCTACATATTATTATCCAATGATTTGTGGCCATCCTATGATGTTTGAGTAGATTCGTTTTGTCCTATGGGTTGATTGATGATCGTGATTGGTTTGAGTTGTATGTTTTATTTTGGTGCTGTCCTATGGTGCCCTCTGTGTCACGCAAGCATGATGGATTCCCGCTGTAGGGTTTGCAATACATTCATAATTCTCTTATAGTGGGCGGCTAGAGTGAAAGAAGCTTACACCCGAGTAAGGGGGTTGTTGCGTGTGGGAGTAAATAGGACTTGATACTTAATGCTATGGTTGGGTTTTACATTAATGATCTTTGGTAGTTGCGGATGCTTGCTAGAGTTCCAATCATAAGTGCATATGATCCAATTACAGAAAGTATGTTAGCTCATGCCTCTCCCTCATATAAAATTGCAATAATGATTACCGGTCTAGTTATCGATTGCCTATGGACAAATTATTCTCTTGTGTTACAAAAACTTTCTACTAAACAATTAACTTTTATTATCTTGCAATTTACTCATAGTTTTATTATCTCGCAAATTACTCCTAGTTTTATTCTCGTTAAGTACTTCTAGTCTTATCCTTACACCCGCAAAATAGTTTCATACTTGTTCTAGGTAAAGCGAATGTTAAGTGCGCGTAGAGTTGTATCGGTGGTCGATAGAACTTGAAGGGAATATTAATTCTACCTTTAGCTCCTCGTTCGGTTTGACACTCTTATTTATCGAAAAAGCTACAATTGATCCCCTATACTTGTGGGTTATCAATGTACATGAATGTTATCAGGCATAGTTCATGATACACATTGTTTGTCCTCTTATATGTGCAACAAAGCCAGACAATCATTACTCTTTAAAATTGAGTATGGACTTCCTAGCTATATATATATGCTTTGTTGCACGAATGAAAAGAGGACCGGCGTATAACCCTACCAATTTTCATCATGGATCAAGTGTATACACAAGCCTAACTTTCAAGATCACTCAAGAAATTAAGATATACACAAGTCATCACAAAATGCTTATGTAGGTCATAGCCGAGAAAAGATAAACATCAATCGCTAAGTACAGAACAAAGAGGAAAAATAGTCTTTTTGATATATAGTTGGCTGGCGGAGGGGAAAAAGGGAAATACGTCTGCTGCAATCACATGGCAATGATGTCGGTTCTGAACCCGGGATTTTAGAAACTAACTACTGATCTATTGGGAAATCTAACCTAGCATCTATCGTTCGATCGAGATGGCATACGAACTGCAAAAAGAAGAGGAGGCAAACAACATGTGATATGAAACACCAAGATCCGTGTGCGCGGATTGAAAGGTCGGCTAGGGAATTTTGGGGATGGCGCCAAGTTAGTCGCCGGCCAGCGATGGATTGGATGAAATTGAAGGCAGGGATAAGGGGGAATGGGGTTTCCTGTGGTTGAACAAGGTGGGGAAAGGGGAAATGCAGTTCTCTTTGGTGAATCAAAGAGGGGTCGGGTGGGTGGGCAGTTGGAATTTGGGCTTTTTGGCGCGGCTGGCAAAACTTTTGGCGGTGTGTTTGGCGCTTGTGTGCCATTTTAACAAAGCAGACGGTTTATTCTTCAAGTCATGTGCGTTAAACCCAAATTTTCAAAAACGATTTCGTAGTGTACCGGACGCAGAGTAATACTGGTCGAAGGTGCACCATTTTTTTCCTAGGATGCATGCACCCCACTATGAAGTCCCTCTAATATTTTGGTAGGTTTTCGATTCCATTTTCTATTTTTATGAATATAATGCATTTCAGGCATTTACCGGTATTAATTTGATTTTGAACTACAAGTATGCTTAAGAAATGTTTGAATCGCGTCGGAAAATCACTTGTGATATTGGTCACCGGTGTATGGCACACAAGCAGAGTACATCTGGCTTTGAAAGGTTTTCTTTGCAAAAGATGGAATTGTTTAGTGTATGTTGTTGAGAAATTACAATTCCAAAAATGTAAATGTTGTCTGAAATTCATGAAAGTTGGCATGGGGCCATTATTTCACCTTAGTATAATGTGGTAAAAAATTCAGCCAATTTCACAAAATCTAGAATGTACATTGGGTTGTGACAGGAGCATTTCCACCTCTGCCAGAAGTGTCGAGTTTGAAGAGCACTTCACCCTTTCTTCGTCGCATGAGCTTCAAACTTTGGAATACAACTATGCACTCCCAAACACGCTGCTATACACAAACTCCACCACACGCTTTGCCCCAAGTTTACCCTTCTTTATCTTTTTCCAAAAAAGAAGCATTGAAATAGAGCCAGGGCGTGCCTTAATGAGCTTGGTGCGTAAATGAGCGCATGTCGATGGCGCACCAAAAAAATTCTAAGATGCATGCACCCCACTATGAAGTCCCTCTAATATTTTTGCAATTTTCATATTCCATTTTCTGTTTTAAGCATATAATGCATTTTTGGGCATTTACGGTATTAATTCAATTTTGAACTACAAGTATGTTTAAAAAAGGTTTGAATCGTGTGGGAAAATCACACTTGTGATATTGCTCACCGGTGTATGGCACACAAGCAGAGTTCATCTGCCTTTGAAAGGTTTTCTTTGCAAAAGATCGAATTGTTTTGTGTATGTTGTTGAGAAATTAAAATTCCAAAATGTAGATGTTGGATGAAATTAATGAAGGTTGTCATGGGGCCATTATTTCGTCTCAGTATACTGTGGTAAAAAATTCAGCCAATTTCCCAAAATCTAGAATGTTCATTGGGTTGTGACCAGAGCATTCCCACCTCTGCCAGAAGTGACGAGTTTGAAGACCACTTCACCCTTTCTTCATCGCACGAGCTTCAAACTTTTGAATAGAACTATGCACTCCCAAAATCGCTGCTATACACAAACTCCACCGCGCGCTTTGCCCCAAGTTTGATCTGCTTTATCTTTTTCCAACAAAGAAGCACCGAAACGAGGCCGAGGTGTGCTTTAATTACCTTGGTGTGTACTTGAGCGCATGTTGAAGGTGCACCAAATTTTTTCTAGGATGCATGCACCCCACTATGAAGTCCCTCTAATATATTGGCAGTTTTCCAATTCCATTTTCTATTTTTAAGCATATAATGCATTTTCGAGCATTTATGGTATTAATTCGATTTTGAACTACAAGTATGTTTAAAAAAAGGATTGAATCGTGTGGGAAAATCACACTTGTGATATTGGTCACCGGTGTATGGAACACAAGCAGAGTTCATCTGGCTTTGAAAGGTTTTCTTTGCAAAATATCGAATGTTTAGTGTATGTTGTTGAGAAATTAAAATTCCAAATATGTAAATGTTGTGTGAAATTAATGAAAGTTGGCATGGGGCCATTATTTTACCTCAGTATAATGTGGTAAAAAATCAGGAAATTTCACAAAATCTAGAATGTACATTGGGTTATGACCGGAGTATTCCCACCTCTGTCGGAAGTGTCGAGTTTGAAGAGCACTTCACCCTTTCTTCGTCGCACGAGCTTCAAACTTTGGAATACAACTATGCACTCCCAAACACGCTGCTATACACAAACTCCACCGCTTGGGGGTGTGCCTTAGCTTGGTATGTGTACTTGAGCGCATGTCGAAGGTGCACCATATTTTTTTCTAGGATGCATGCACCCCACTATGAAGTCCCTCTAATATTTTGGCAGTTTCCGATTCCATTTTCTATTTTAAGCATATATAATACATTTTTGGTAAATTACCTGTTTCTATTTGGCAATTGGATGGCTAGTTTTTTTTGTACTTAAGCGGCTAATTGGGCCATCTCTCTTCACTCCCCTCCCCTCGCTCCTCTCTGCCGCGAACCCGATCCCAAATTTCTTAGCCTCTCCCGCCGCCCTATTCCGGCAAACTTCGGCGATTCCGGCACATACGTTCGCAACTCCCCGGCTCTCTCACCCCGCCCTACCTTTCCATTGCTATCGATCTGACCCGCACAACTTCTGCGTCACGTATTAGCTAACCATAGCTCCCCGCCCTATTCCGGCAAACTCCGGCGATTCAGCACCACGGCTCGCACCGCCAAGCCACTCTCACCCCGCTCTATGCACTACTGCAGGAATGCCTAGCAGTGGCAGGTGCCTAAAGCCCAGCAGTGGCGGGCGAGCCTCTTTGGTCTGCCCGCCACTGACCTCCCGCCACTGCTAAAGGGGCATCAGTGGCGGGCGCCCGCTCGCAAGTGGTAGGATCCTAACAGTGGCGGGCGGCGTAATTTGCCCGCCAGTGTAGTCAATCTCGTAGCAGTGGCGGGCGACCCTACCAATGGCGGGCGTGGTGCATCGCTCGCCACTACCATGAGAAGTACTTGCGGCGGGAGCTTATTAACGCCCGCCACTGATTGCCGCACCAGGCTAGAATAAAAAACACTCACATGGCAGCATAATATATGCTGCCACAGCAGTGTTAGCTGATGCAAATAGAGAACAGTTCTCAATAAATGCGAGCAAATCAGGAATAAAACTAGTGGTAATAACTCAGAATAAAGAACGAGAAGTACATTAGGAATAAACGAGTAACGCAAAATACATCGTCATCAAAAATAGTCTGCTGATCAAGTTGAAGAACATAGTGCATGACGCCAAATATGTTTAGTCACGGTTTCAGTTGTGCCCGCTGCAATAAGCTAGGTTAGGCTCTTTTGTTGGTTGGACTCATCTTCTTCGGTGTTATTATAGAATAGGCCAGACGACGAGCGGACCTCCTTGTTTATGATAGTCGCGAACTTGACTTGTAGTTCTTCGAGCACTAAGCCAACTTCGGCCGAATTGTTTTGTACATCTTGACCCCATTTGAGCATTTATCATGGTGCTTTAATGTTTTAGCGGACCGTATGAATTCTTCCATGTGAATGCAGACGTAGAAGCCACAAGTCAGACTTATCGGCGGTTGTTGCATACAAGATAGAGTGTTCCATCTGAAGGCAATCATTTTCTTTCCACTTCCTTTGTAGTTTTTTTCAACCATGTGGCCTCCTGTAGTATTCCAATCAAAAAGACAATCATCAAGAAAGTCCTTCAAGTCAGTCTTTTCCCGGGCTCTTCATGGAATCCAGCAAGTAACAATTACACCTTTGTAGTCTTAGCACTAGGAGAACCCAATGGTTGCTGCGCAAAATAGAATAAACATACCGTGATCATGAGAAAGTTACAAATTTTGAGACGTGAAAACACATATGAAGGAAAAAGGTACAAAAGCAAAAGCGTAAAGCCTGAGAAGGACGTATATGGGTCGGTACGGCACGAGGAGGAAGTTTTTAAGCTTGTTCTGTTGCATTAAATCCAGAAGGTAATTCTTCATGCACCGCCTCCCTTCCTCATTTTTTAGGTTTTCCTCATTCAAGAGATAAGGGTAGGCTATGGCGACATCAGAAATATTCTCGCTTCTTACCTCAGTGGCTTGAAAAAGCACCCATAGCCTCATTAGGCAAGTTTCAAGACTATAGAATCTGAACGTATAGAAGATCTCTTTGAAATCTACATATATTTTGTCCCCACAGAATTTTTCAACGAAAGTATATCCCTTTGGCACCTTCGCAGTGTAATGTGTTGGGTTAAGATGGATCCTTGCTTATTATTGGCTAGCTCTGAATCCACATTTTTTCATGTAGAATCTTCATCTCAAGACTAAGGTGCTCGTATACTTTGTCTGGTAGCATTCTCTTACCATGGATATAGACATGTACTTTTGGGTTGTCAGCACATTGTTCATATGCCAAGGACTTCTTGGGTGCCTTCTTCTTTACCGGTGGTCTACCATTTCCACGTGTGGTGGAAGAAGTGTTTGCCTTAGTATTCATTTTGGCGCCCTTTAGATGCGTGTTTCTTTTTTTCACTGGTTGGACGGAAACGGACGGACATGACATCGCTTCTTGGGCCACCACATTCTTTAGTGTTGTTGGAGTAAACTTTGGTTTTTTGCAAGGTTGCATCTCGGGATGGGCTGGCGGTGTCTCCTCATCTGCATCATAATTAGGATTTTGTGATTCTTCAAGCATGTGCTCTTCCTGCACATCCTTAGCCGATACGGGGTTGCAAAGACCTAGAGGAGATCGTCTAGGTGGCGGTCCAACGCCGTGGATGTTGGGAGATGGTGATGATGCTACAATGCCAGGGATGGTCGGAGACGGTGTTCTGTTTGGGGATGGCTTTTCTTCCATTATGATATGCATTGAAGGCCATTTGAGGTAACCAGCAAAGCATTCCGAAAGGGGCTGCGGCATCACCCTCTTCCAGAATGTTCTGTGGTAGAATCAAACTGTGGTATTGTGGGAACACCCTAATCAAACAAACCTTCCTCACATTCTCATCTAATTTGTTGTTGTGCATGACATTTCCTGTAAAGACTCTAGCTTTTGCAACCTCCAACAAGTCGCCACTAGTACTCACTCTAGCTAGGAGAGTGCAAGGCATTTGTTCCTCTAACGAATGTGGTGACCCACCATGACCATCCATGACATTACTAACCAAGGGGCTTCTGATCTTTGTGGGAGCAAGGGGCGGCGGCGTATGGGTATCCACCGTTTGTGGCATATTTGTCGACTCTTTGGACTGAATTTGCTTTTGAACCTCTGCCAAACAATTAGGTAAGATTTCCTTTAACCTTTCGTTGACTAACTGGTCTATTTTTTATTTGTCCCTTCTTTCTCTTTCTGACTTAGTCATCCTTTTCTTGGGAGGGGGGGGGGGATAGTAGGCATCCCAGAAAGTACTGCCGGCGCCGAGCTTACGGCCTCTTGTGAGCTCTCTCTTCCTTTGGAGAGTGTACATAATTGGGTCGGATGACCACCTTGGGGCATCCGGTGACTCTTCAGAGCTTGGTGTGTTTTGGGTAAAATTTGCCTGCATGAACAAACTAATATCATTTAGAAACTACTCCTAAACATATATGATGGAAAGTGTGGTTGTATAGGCTAATTACGTACCGCTCTTTAGGCCGCCTTCGCCACCTCAGCGTCCTCGAAGTAGTAGAATCCGGTTTCTTTATTAAGAACCACTAGGGATCTAAAATATTTCTTGGCACACGGGTCCAGGATATTACTGAAGGGTGTCGGTTGACCTTGTGAAGAAAACATAGCATCATGCTTATCCCAGATTGGCTGGTTCCCTTCATAACCACGGGTGCCTAGATTGTGGTTCCCTACCATTTGGCTTCGGAGCTTCGTAAACTTCTCTTTGTCCTATTTGTATGCATCTGAGTCTCAGTAATCAAGGAACTTCTTCCATTCCTCATCGGTAGTACTAGGATATAGCTTTTTGATATCCTCTAAATCATACCCATTGTCCAGTAGCTTGTTTGCACAATATCTATTACTGCTCAAGGCCTTAGTGAACACGCGCATGGCATGGATTTCTACAAGTGCATTGTCTCTGTCGTTAAACTGGAAAATATCTCTCATCTTTCCTAACAGGAGGTTGTACCATTGTTTGTTTCTAGGGATAATTAGTTTTATGCGCCTAGTTATGTCCCACTCGTGTGTTTTACCCCTAATTTCAGAAACTCACCTGTTCAGTCCAAGCCACTTTGCAATTCATAACAAATTCATACTAACTCAAAAAAATTCATAACAAATTCATACTAACTCAAGCTTTTGCCCTTTGACCCTTTGACCGTCACTTTGAAAAATTCATAACAAATTTCAAATAAGATATCAAAATGTTCAGAAAAACATCACCTATATGTGCAAGTCATTTTCATTCTTCACAAAAGTGTTGGAAAGTCCCCATCTCAGTTTTAGCTCATATGATCTTAGCATGAACAGTAAAATCAAAAAAATTCAAAAAATTCTAATTTGTTTTTTTGGCAAACATTGACCAATGTTTTGAGTGCTTGCCAAGTTTCATAATGGAATGACATTCGTGGAAGTCGTGGCAAAAAAAGGAAATTTTGGAGCATTGATTTTACTTTTTTTGCCACGACTTCCACGAATGTCATTCCCTTATGAAACTTGGCAAGCACTCAAAACATTGGTCAATGTTTGCCACCCAAAAAATTTAGAAATTTTTGAATTTTTTTAGATTTTACTGTTCATGCTAAGATCATATGAGCTAAAACTGAGATGGGGACTTTCCAACACTTTTGTCAAGAATGAAAATGACATGCACATATAGGTGATGTTTTTCTGAAAATTTTGATATCTTATATGAATTTTTCTAAGTTAATATGAATTTGTTATGAATTTTTCAAAGTGACGGTCAAAGGGTCAAAGGGCAAAAGCATAAGAATTGCAAAGTGGCTTGGACTGAACAGGTGAGTTTCTGAAATTAGGGGTAAAACACACGAGTGGGACACAACTAGGGGCATAAAATTAATTATCCCTTGTTTCTAGGGCCCCTTAAGGATCTAAGGTTGATGCCACAGTTTTCACGGGCGATGGCACCTAGGACGTTACCCCATTTCGTTGCATTCTTGATCGGACTAACGGGTCTCCCTTCTTTGTTAATCCGTTTTATTACGTAAGTAGCTGTAGGCACCTTATTCCGTGACCTACGCTTCCGTGGCTGAATTTCCAGATCAGCTTTTGCACCGTTGAGGTCTCCTTCCTCTTCAGCACCATCCAACTCATCTCCCAAATGTTGGTCATCTTGCACTTCCTCTTCAGCACCATCGTCGAAATATACTTCCCCATCGTCTTGCACTTCCTCTTCATCACCATCTGAATCTTCTTCCCCATCTAGCCCTCCATATGTAGCACGATCGGTCTCCTCGTGCAACCTGTAAGCATAATTTGGCTCATCCTGTTGGGAAGTCAAAGCCTCACTCTGAGACCGTGTATGTCTCGCCATCTTTTATTTGCAAAATGAAGATTGCATTTGTAATGAGTAAAAAGGAATTACAAATTAATAAAAAATCGCAAGATGAGTGCTAAAAAAGAGACATATTAAGTGCCAAAAATTCGATGAAATGGAAGTGAATCAACATTTCGTCAAAACTTTGGTACTCATTTCTATTCCCTATAAAAGAAGACAACAAACCGCAATGAAATTCACCACTGGCCATCGCCATTTATCCAAAAAAATTGGCATAACCTTTGCTAAAAATTGGATATATTGAATGCCAGAAATTCAACGAAATGGAAGTGAATCAACATTTCGTCAAAACTTTGGCACTCTTCTCTATTCCCTGTAAATCAAACCGTGAGCATCGACATATAGCACAAGCAATTGTATCATATTCATCCATCTAACAACAACCCATGAGCACGAACATAGCACAAGCAATGAAATGAAATCATTTCAAATCAATGAACATATATAGCACAAGAAATGTATTCAAGCAACCGAGGGCAGCGGTGTGTAGATGGCCGAGGAGCCGTTGGTGCGGGCGGAGGCGCGCTTGCGGATGGGTAAGTGGAGATGGCCGAAGGTCGTCTGTTGGTGGAGAGGGCCGAGGAGTAGGGGCGGCCGAGGGCGTGTGGCCCGCTGTTGGGTGGAAGGGGAGTAGCGGAGCATGCGGGGGCCGCGGCGCGCGGTGCCGGCGCTTCTAGGGGTCGGCGGAGCGCGGTGGCGTTCGGGGGGGGGGATGATTGGGTGGGGGAACTCAGTGGCGTGAATTGGGCGGGCGGGGGATTAGCTTTCGCGGCCGATCACGTGGACATAATTTTCGTCTAGTCCCATGCTGAAAATTTGAAAAAAATAAGTTGCAGTGGCGGGTGCTACCGATCGTCTGCCACACGTAGTGGACTTACCAGTGGCGAGTACTTTCGGCCGCCGGCCACATATAATAGGTCTTTCATGAATACATTACACCACACGGCGATTATCGATCCGATCCACATGTCTTAATATTAAAAAAAACTTCATAAATGTATCACACCACACGGCGATTATTGATCCGATCCACACATGCATGCATATATATGTCTTTAATTATAGTACAAAACGTTCATACAACTACATTACAAATAAGTTGTTAATGGATTCTATTGATGGTCTTCACATGAATTTTCGTGATCTTCTTCCTGGTATGGACTATTGTCTTGTTGTGACCCTGTCTTCACCATGTGGAATGTCGTCTTTGGGCAATGCTGATCTTCTTCTTCTCGGTACATGTTTGACACCTCGTTCTTCTTCCGCGGGGTAGTCGTCGAATTGGTCATAGTCCTCCTCGTCATTGACTTCGTCCATCCCCGTATCTTTTGTCTTGTCTGGGATGGTCAAAATGGTAGCAACCAAACTCTCGCAAACATTCTTCGTGATATGCATGACATCGATGCAATGGGGCGTCGAGAGATACTTCCAATATGCCAAGTCCCAAAATGGACTCCGCGTTTTCCATATTTTTAAGAGTGGCTCCACTCTTTTTCGTTTCTTTCCAGGCTCTGGACACTCTTCCTAGTTGTTCAGCATATCTAGGATTTCTATTCCACTCCTCTTGCGTGGCTTCCCTCGCTTTTCTTTTGTGTTATCAAACAAATCTTCTCTGTTTCTCCATTTATCATTCAGATATAGAGAATGAGTTTCATCCATACACCTCACACATGCACAGTTCCCGTGGCAAACCTGACCCGAATTATAACCGTATGCCGGCTAGTCCTGTACCGTCGTCAGCAACACAGCTTTCATAGGGAAATATGTACCCGTTTTAGTGTCATATGTCCACACCCCTTTATCCGAGCATAAAATTTCTAGCTCCTCCTTGAATAACCGCAGATACAAGTTCATATCACTACCCGGTTGGCTTGGCCCTTTAATTAACATGACCATGTGTAGATACTTTCTCTTCATGCACACCCACGGGGGGAGGTTGTAGATGCAGACAACCACAGGCCAGGTGCTATGCATGCTGTTTTGGTTGCTAAAGGGATTCAGACCATCCATGCTATAGCCCAACCTGACATTCCTATCATCTCCACTGAAATGAGGGAACTCATCAACGATTGCTTTCCACTGCCGACCATCTGCAACGTGTTTAATCACTCTGTCATCCTTGTTCCTCTTAGAATGCCAAAGCATAAGCTTTGACTGCTTCTTGTTTGCGTACAAACACTTCGGGTGTGGAATGATTGGAAAGTACCATACAACCTTATAAGGAGTACCTCTTGCAGGTGCTCTATCATCATCATTGTCTTCCCGACTATTATTTCCCCGCTTGAATCGGGGAAAATTGCATGTTGGACACCTTGTTAGGTTGGAGTACTCGTTCCAGTAAATGATGCAGTCATTTTTGCACGCATGGTATTTTATCAGCTCCATATCAAGAGGACACAATACCTTCCTTGCCTCATCGATACTTTTTGGTAACCCGTTGCCTTCAGGCAGAACATCATGCAAATACTTCAAATTCATATCGACGGAAGTGTCTGTGCTATTGCTCTTTGCTTTAATGTCCATAAGATTCATCGTGACACTTAGTCGGGTGTGTTCTGCCTTGCAACCAGCGTACAAAGGAGTTGTTGAGTCCTTCACGAGAGTCGCCAGTTTGGTAGCCTCTCTACGAGAAGCTGTCTCCGTGCTAGTCTCTTTCACGATCAACTCTTGCATGTCTTCGTCATTCACCATTCCGGCCAATTTGCCCTAGATGATTGCCTCCTCCGCTTCGGCCTCCTCAGTTTCGTCGGACTCTTCACCCGACTCATCATGTTCACCTGACTCGTCATCTTCATCACCGTCAGATTGTTAAGCATGTCCATCCATCATCCATTATTGTTCCTCGTCATGTTTCGCTCCTTCACATGACATCCCATCCTCACCATGACCTGTCCATGTCGTATAACCGGGCATGAAACCACTAGCCAACAAGTGCTTATGCAACTCTCCTGATTCAATTGTGCACATAACATCATTCTCGCAAACAACACACGGACAACATATTTTTTGTGAACCCCTTTTCCTAACATATTCCTCCGCAAACTGTAAGAACTCCATCAAACCATTAAAAAAATCATTGGACGCCCGTGGTATGGAGTACATCCAACTATGATCCATCATTCGACGCCAAAACCTGCAAATACATAACGTAATAGATTACTATTCGATCTAAGAATGTGGAAAATTCAAAAAAATTGGCATGACCTTTGCCAAAAAATGGGACATATTGAGTGACACCAACTAGACGAAACGGAAAATAATCAACATTTCGACGAGATTTGGCACTCATTTGTATTCGCTAAAAAATTGCAACAAAGCATGTGATCAACCGAATGTTGAATCGCCCAACACTTCCACCGCGCCACACCAACAATCAACTACGCATGTATGCTCATACAATGATACATACTACTCAAATTTAAGCATATAGAGAGCTACAATTTAGATAAGAATTCTCACCTAAAACGTGTCTCGCTCGTCTCTCTCCGATGTTGTGTCCGATCGATCGGCTGAAATCAAGAAGAGAGAGATGTGGTGGTTTGAGGGTTAGAGAGGGTGGTGGGTCGTAGATTGCTAATTAATTAGGGTGGATGTATGTGGGCCCACGGACTAAGTATGCAATGGAAAAATGGGTCCAATAAGGCTAATGAGGAGCGGCTAGGATGACCAATGGTGAGAGGAGTAGGAGGAAGAAGAAGAGGGCCTTGTTGGAGAGGAAGAAGAAGTTGGGAAGGGGAAGCTACTGAACCAGGAAGCAAATATTACACACGATCTTATCTCTGGCGGGCGCTAATAAGGGCCCGCCACAACTAAGTGACGTGGACAGCACCCCCGCGCGGGAAAAATGTTTTGTGGCGGGCTTAACGTTCTGCCATCCTCTGCCATTTAAACTACCACTGGCGGGTGGTAAGGACCCGCCACAACTATGTTCTGCCAAAACTGGACATCTGGCATGGATAACTAGTGGCGGTTGCTTGTCACCTCCCGCCACTGCTTGGTCATCAACCTGTGGCGGGCGCTAGGTGGAGCCCATCACTGCTCAGTTACACAAACAAGTCCTGCCCGGGAGATTATACTTGTGGCGGGCCATGAGAACTGCTCGCCACAGTTACGCTCTTAGCTGTGGCGGGCGGTTTTTGTTACCCGCCACTGCTTGTTTTCGAAAATAGATGTGGTGGGTAACACGTCGCGCCCGCCACTCATTTCAGTTCACCTATAAGCCCTTTCCCCAGTAGTGATGTTTCCGTAGGCGTCGATCTGACCCGCACGGCTTTTGCATCGCGTATTAGCTACCCCTAGGTGGACCTGCATCTATGACCCGCGGGAGTGGATTAGGGTCAGCGCGGCGGCTGAGGAAGCTCAGAGGGACACCGAGCTCCACGTTGGTTGGCACCTACGGGAGAGGAAGAGGGGCGTCACGATGGACCTGCGGCGACGGTCGTGGCTGCATTAGGTAAAATTTGCAAGATCTCAGATATGCAGTTGTACTGTAATTTGCAAGATCTAAGATTTGCAGTTGTACTATAATTTTAAATGGATGTGCATCTTGTTCAAGATATCTGATATGTATACTCATATCATGGGACAGAGGGACTATAAGTTGTCGGTAAGAACACTTAGGACATTGCTTCAAGTTTGGATGCATATGTGATTGTGTACTGTAAACAAAGAGTTTGCATATGTGCTTGTGTACTGTAAACAGTTAATGTATTGCATTCCCGTAATAGAGTGTTATACATCTTGTTTGGTATGACCTTTGCAAGTAAAGGAGTGCACCTACCTATAGCTTTTGTATGTAATGCACACTTTGTATTTCGTATGAACTAGTAATGATTATTGTCGTTCCACATCTTAACAGATGGTATCGTGGCGCGCATCTTCACACATGGGATCCCAATAATTTTTTACGAGACCAATTACATTTAATAGCTAGAGCTTGTCGGCGATGCTTGGTGGTCTTCTTCAGTTTGGAGATATGCTTGCAGATGGAACATACAGGATTATTTGAAGCCCACCTTGGAATTTTAAGTGGAGGCTTTCTTGTTTGGCTCTACCAAGGTTGTTAGAGCTTTTTTGAGCCGGATGAGAAAGCACTTCGCTCAATATTCCAAGGAGAGTTGCAAATACCTGTTTCCTTCATCGGCAGGCGGCCCCAAATTAAGGGAGACAATGAAGCATCACCGATGAGCTTAAGCTAAAGAGTCATCATTTTGGTAATAAATTTTTGTAAACCCCGGACTGAAGACGCTTCAAACTAAAGACAATACTAAGGGATATGGCCTTTGTAGTTAATATTAACTATATATTTCTTTTCTTGTGCTTATAGACAAATGGGATCGCAAGATGCAGACGATGCGGTCTATGCATAGAATAACGAGAACGTGAACGAGTTGACGCTTGAGAGGCAACGGGCGGGACGGTTCAAAGAGGCGATGTTCAACTGGATCAATGTTGTTGAACACACTCGGGGATGGATCCCAGAGCTAGAGTTGGACGCGAGGAAGAGGATGGCAGATAGGCAACTTTCAAGCCTGGCGACGCGCATCTTGGTAGAGGAAGCTCCGAGGAGAAGTGGGAGATGTGGCCTCATCGTACTTTTGCAACCAGATATACATGAAGCGGGTGCGATGGTCAAGTGGGCTCTTCTGTAGGGCAGATCTTCGAATCCAAAGCGGGTAGCACGTTGGTCCTCGTGGTATCCGGATGCCGCCAACGTGCTAGATTATATCTGATATGCAATGCACTTATGTAATTTTCATATGCAATGGAATTTTGGACTGTAATGTGATGATTTCATATGCAACGCAATTATTATTTTAATTATGTCATACTTGATAGTAGCATTCATATGGCGTTGATATTTAAGGAACAACAGTACTACAATGGCATTGGACGACGTTTCATCACACATGATTTTATAACAGAGAACGTGTGCCACCCCGGCTCAGAGCAACCGGTTTACCTTGCATTGTCAGCCCAGAGATCAAGTCTTCTGGCAATACACAACAACTTGGCACAGAAAACAACCACTTTATTGATCTCTTAGCGGAAACATGGGTTCACATCTTACATGATGAGCGAGGCCAAGCGGCACACACGGTGCAGCTGCACTTATGTACATTATTTAGTAGACATCTTCAGGGCCTCGATGATGAAAGGGAAACTACTACGCGACAGCGGAACGACGAGGTAGCGGAACTCCACTCCACAGGGACACTGCTGGGACACGGCCTAGATCGCGACAAACTACTCAACATCAACTCCTTGCACGGCTTCTCCTGCATCTGGCATGATAAGCCAGGTGAGTACTTCGAATGTACTCGCAAGCTCACAGCAAACAAAACAAGTGCGACAAACAACAACAAGGCATTTAACAAATTTAATGCATGAGCATGATACTACTCAACATGAGATGTGCGTGAAACAGTGCCATGGTCCTCGGGACCAACTTACCGTTTCGGGGTTACCGCGTAACCACCGTTCATCACTTACCAACGTGATCCTCACTTGATCACATTCATACCTTTCATAGTGATCCTCGATCACCATTTCTGCATGTGCTATCTTGTGAAGCTTAGTGTGCAAGTTAACTTTATCTGTTGACCCACGGTGTGACCTACTACGAACTGTGTCCATATCCGAGGACGCGGCTATCGATAGATTATACACTCTGCAGAGGTTAGTACGCTGTATCCACACTACGGAAATCATGGCCTCGTGCTCCCATTCGGGTGGACCAATGACATTCCGACAAAACCAATCTATTGCATGACACTCTCCTGGCCACTCCGACAAACTCCCCTTTGGGCTATGTCCTGGGTGACCCTGATGTCAACATGTGACATCCGCCACCTCTGTGGCTGCCACCATCATGGCCAAACACAAACATTGTCCCAAACGGGGACCTCGGTACCATCAAAACTCGGGTCTTCAAGGTTATGACTGCCTACCGGGCCAGGGTAGCGCCAGAGCACAACCTTCCCTCGTAGGAGGCACCGGCGAGAGGCATGACAATAGACCGCATTAGGGCCTCCCCATCCAGGCAAGTGTGGTTGCACTGGTGAGCTCGATTCGGTGGCACCATGACTCGATCAACAGCATGTTCAAGTTGGATTATTATCAGGTTTAACTTGAAAAGAAAATGATTCGAGCCATAGTGTATGAATGGATGCACGGGTCACGGTGATGAATGATGAATGCATCATACTACCATATGAGCATATGACATGATTCCTACTGCACACTATCAATAAAACATGTACCTTACTGCATATTAACAAAATGACAAGATTAAAGTCATTTTGAGAATACGCCTCCACTTACGTACCGGTTCGGGAGCGAGGGAGAGAATGACAGGTGGGGCCCGATGTCAGGATTAAATAGAGAGAGAGAGGAACAGAGCTCGGTGGCTCTGGCGCCGGCGTTTCTCCGACGAGGAGATGTCGGCGATCACCGGAGAGGAGGGGGATGGGTTCAGCTCATCGAGACGGTCACGGGCGTACCCGAAGCGTGAGCTGCGGTGGTCGGACGGTGTCGCGGTGATCTTCTCTAGAGACGGCGGCGGCGGAGCTGGTCGAGGTCGACGTTTTCGGTGACAATCCGGTGAACTCTTGGTACTGTCGTGATCAGGAGGTTGCTACGGTCTCGTTGGTGGCAGTGGTTGGAGCTGAGGTGGACTAGGATGAGTGAACGGAGGAGAGGGATCCGCGGCGGTCGCCGGCGAGATTTGAAGGCCAGAGGCCTTCCCGGCGTTGTCCACAGCTTTAGAAGCTCGATTTGAGAGAGGAGAGGGGGTTTGGTGATGGCTAGAACGGTCGGGGGAGTGCTCTATTTATAGGAGGAGGCGAGGCAGTGCTCGGGCTTCCGCCGGAGCTGAGCGGGAGGGCGACCTGGGGGCGGTGAGGTCTCGGGCGAGCAAGGAGACGATGAAGCAGAGGCCAAGCATAGTGCTTGCATGCGGGCTCGAGCGCAGGCGCAGTAAAGAGGAATAGGGCACGTGTGCGACCCACTGTGCCATCGGCTAGTGCCGTGGCCGCTTCCGGCGTGCCTCCTGCCGACGACGGAGAGGATCAGAGAGGGCTGGGGGGGGGGGAAGAATGGGTGTACCAGGAGTGGACTAGACATGTTGCTGTGGCGGGAGAGGAGAGGTTGGACGGCGGCCGATCGAACCCGACGGGCAGAGCGCGCAGAGCGCGTGCGTTGCACCCTGCCCGCACGCGGTCACCGCGTGCATTGGCCCGGGGTGGCTTTCGGCGCTGCCAAAACATGTCCTCAGTGTTGTCCCTTCAACACTTTGCCAAGAAACGCGCTGGGCTTGCCAAATGGTTCACTGGATGTGACTGGAGCTAGAGCTAAAGTTTCTGGACAGAAACTTGCTCCAAGAGCTGAGGACAAATGGCTGGGATTCTAGGGCTGGTTTTAGGTGTTTAAGCATCACTTAGGAAGGTTATCAAGTGGTAAAAATTTCAGCTAAGATGGATCAAGGAAAAATATAGTTGCTTCACAATGTGCTCTTTCTGACCAGAAGCAAAAACATTTTCCTTGGCTGAATTTTCCAAATGACCCTGAGATATTTTTGCATAGGGAGGTGAGGCATGATCCAAAGAATATCTAAGAATTTTCTTGGAATTTTTAGAGCAATAAAAATAGGGGTTGCTTCATAGCTCTGTGGGAAAATAGGCATTTTCAGAGAGAAAAAGCATATAATGCCATTAAATAAAAATACCCAATGGCATTATTATGGGAGGGATGAGGTCTAGGGAGGGTTTAAGAATGGAAGAACCCACTTGGAAGAAAATCAAAAATAAATCCAAGTGGTAAGTCCAAAAGAAATGACAGAAAACCTCAAATGCAAATCCAAATATTCAATAAATCCAAATAAAAGAAAAGGACAAAATCCAGGGTGTTACAAACCTCCCCCCCTTAGGATGAATCTCGTCCTCGAGATTCGGTTGCTCAGGAAACAAATATGGGTATGCAGTCCTTAAATAATCCGCTCTTTCCCAGGTGGCTTCATCCTCAGTGTGGTGCTCCCATTGGACCTTGTAAAACTTTATAGTTTTGCTGCGGGTGACTCTGTCCGTTTCTTCCAAGATTCTCAAGGGTTTCTCTTCATAGGTTAAATCCTTGGCAAGCTCTAGTTCTGTCATATCTGTCCGCTTTGCAGGTGGTGAGATGCATTTTCGTAGCTGAGACACGTGGAACACATCATGAACCTCGGATAGCTCGGGAGGCAATTCTAACTGATAGGCCACTTTGCCCACTCTGGTCATAACTGGAAATGGACCGATGTATCTGGGTGCAAGTTTTCCCCGAGTGTGAAACCTCTTGACTCCTTTCATGGGGGTAACTCAGAGATAAGCATATTCACCTGGTTCGAAGCTGATCTGCCGATGCTTTGAGTCATAGTAGCTTTTCTGACGCGATTTTGCCACTTGTAGTCTGTCTCGAATCTCCTTGACTTGCTTCTCTGCTTCCATCATTAGGTCAGTCCCAAAGATTCGTCTGTCTCCTGTCTGAGACCAGTTCAGTGGTGTACGACACTTACGTCCATATAGAGCCTCGAAAGGTGACATCTTGAGACTAGTCTGATAGCCGTTGTTGTATGAAAACTCAGCGTATGGCGGGCTGTCTTCCCATTTGGGTCCATGTGCAAGAGCGCATGCCCGGAGCATATCTTCCAAGATTTGATTTACCCGCTCTGTCTGTCCATCTGTCTGCGGGTGATAAGCGGTGCTATGCTTTAAAGCGGTTCCTAGGGCTTGATGTAGATGTAGCCAGAATGCCGAGGTAAACAAAGATCCCCGGTCTGAAGTGATCGTCTTGGGTACCCCATCCAGACTGACAATCCTGGATACATAGAGTTGAGCAAGTTGGTCTGCACGGTAGGTGGTCTTTATTGGAATAAAGTGGGCCACCTTGGTGAGCATGTCGACCACGACCCATATGGCATTATTACCTCGTGGTGTCCTTGGTAATCCCACGATAAAATCCATGCAGATATCATCCCATTTCCATTGCGGAACGGGTAAGGGTTGAAGCAGACCGGCTGGTTTCTGGTGTTCAGCCTTCACCTTGTTGCATATATCACAACATGCGATGTAATAGGCGATGTCTTTCTTCATACCTTCCCACCAGAATGTTTGCTTTAAGTCTTGGTACATTTTAGTGCCTCCGGGATGAATAGAGTATGCGGACTCGTGGGCTTCCTTCAGAATTTGCTGCTTTAATTCTCCAAGGTCCGGCACACATACTCGATCCCGAAATCGCAGTGTGCCTTTGTCATCAATATTGAATTCTGATGTCTTTCCTTCTCGCACTTGAGTCATTATCTTTAGTAACATCGGGTCACCAGGTTGAGCCCTTCGGATTTCGTCTTCCAAAGTAGGGGTTACTTCCAAGGTAACCGAGCAAATTGCATCACATAAGATCATATTGACCTGAGCTATTTCTTCTTGGAGTACTGGGTGCAGACGCTCGATTAATGAGTTTGCGGTAGCCGGTTTGCGACTGAGGGCATCGACGACCACATTGGCTTTTCCTGGGTGGTAGTTAATACCCAGGTCATAATCTTTGACCAACTCAAGCCATCTTCGTTGTCGGAGGTTCAAGTCCGGTTGCGTGAATATATACTTGAGACTCTTGTGGTCGGTGTAGATTTGGCATCGTTTTCCAATGATGTAATGCCTCCAAATCTTTAAAGCATGAATCACGGCTACCAATTCCAGGTCATGGGTAGGGTAATTCTCCTCATGAGGTTGGAGCTGTCTTGATGCATAGGCCATGACCTTCCCATCTTGCATGAGCACACACCCAATGCCACGCCTGGATGCGTCGCAATAGATGTCGAAGCTCCGGTAGATGTCTGGTAGAGTCA
This sequence comes from Elymus sibiricus, assembly GCA_039707655.1. Lineage (NCBI taxonomy): Eukaryota > Viridiplantae > Streptophyta > Magnoliopsida > Poales > Poaceae > Elymus > Elymus sibiricus. Next base: position 114,841,327 of record CM077670.1, read on the forward strand.
ATACCGGAGCGGTAGTCAACCGGGTCTTGAGTTCATTGAAACTGTTCTCACATGCTTCCGTCCATATGAACTTCTGATTCTTCTTGAGTAGTTCAGTCATGGGCTTGCCAATCTTTGAGAAACCTTCAATGAAGCGACGGTAATAACCTGCTAGACCCAAGAAACTCCTGATTTCTGGTACCGAAATAGGGGTCTTCCATTTTAGGACTTCCGTGACTTTGCTTTGATCCACTGCCACTCCTTGAGCGGAAAGAGTATGCCCAAGGAATCCCACTTCCTTAAGCCAAAATTCGCACTTGCTGAACTTAGCGTAGAGTTGATGGGCGCGTAATCGTTCCAGCACTGCTCGGAGATGTTGCTTGTGCTCCTCTTCACTTTTGGAATATATGAGAATGTCGTCAATGAACACCACTACAAACTTGTCCAAGAAGTCCATGAACACCTTGTTCATTATGTGCATAAAGAATGCAGGGGCGTTGGTCAGTCCAAACGACATGACCGTATACTCGTACAACCCATATCTTGTAGTGAATGCCGTCTTGGGAATATCTTCTTTTCTGATTTTCAGCTGGTGATACCCGGTGCGCAAATCAATCTTGGAAAACACTTGAGCTCCGCTGAGCTGATCAAACAAATCATTGATCCTGGGCAGCGGGTATTTATTCTTGATGGTGACATCATTTAGAGCACGATAGTCAACACACATCCGAAGACTGTCGTCTTTCTTGCCCACGAATATTGCAGGTGCACCCCAAGGAGATGAATTGGGGCGAATATATCCTTTTTGGAGCATCTCATCCAATTGCTTTTTCAACTCCACTAGTTCATACGAAGGCATTCGATAATACTTCTTGTAAATTGGTGCTGTTCCGGGCACAAGCTCAATAGAAAATTCCAACTCCCGGCCAGGTGGCATGCCTGGCAACTCATCTGGAAACACATCTGGAAATTCACAGACCACTGGGACTAGATTCATTTCTGTTGCAATGGCAGCGTAAACCATCCCTTTCTTTGGTATGGCTCGACCCGCATAGAATCGAGCGGACTGGCCCGAGGGATTTATTAACGTGACTTCTCTTGTTGCGCAGCTGATGCAAACCTGGTGTCTTGTCAGCCAATCCATCCCCAAAATAATATCCAATGTGGGAGACTCAATGGATACCAGTGATGCGGGGAAGATGACTCCATAGATTGATATTTTCAACCCTCGACATACAATATTTGTCCTGAGTCTGGATCCGGGGGATTGTACCACCATAGCTTTGTCCAAAAGAGTATAGGGAATGCGATGTTGGGCAACAAAACTCCGCGAAATAAAAGAATGGGAAGCCCCGGAATCGAATAAAATTGTTGCAGGTATGTCATTAACAGGAAACATACCAATGACCACATCGGGGGCTTCTGAGGCTTCCTCGGCGGAGATGTGATGAACTTGCCCTTGAATATAACTTCGTTTGGGGAATTGCCCCACATAATTGACTTGAGGCTTCAGGTTGGCTTGTGTCTTGCCGTTCTTGGGACACTGCCTAGCGTAATGTCCAGTCTGTCCACATGTGAAATAGGCATTGTTACGCTGACATTCTTCCTTATTTGGTTTGGCGACCACGGTCTTGTTCTGACTTTCATTCTTGATGTTCCCTTGCTGCAGGTTGGCTTAAACTCGAACTGAGGTTGCTACCAAGTACGAACCTTCTGAAAGACTTGCCCTTCCTTCTTGGGTTCAAACTTGCGTTTGCGGTCTTCATAGACAGTCTTATGATCATTAACCAGTTTATGTTCCCTTTCGGCAATGAGTGCCTTGTTCACCAAAGTTTGGAAGTCGGGGAAGTCTAGCATTCTGAGTGCACATCGGAGGGTAAGGTTGAGTCCTCCGAGGAACCGATCTATTTTCCGTTCTTTGGTGGCCACATCATGAGTGGAGTAATGGGCCAAGTGATTGAACTTGTTTAAATATTCACTTACAGTCGAGGTTCCTTGGGTAAGGGTGAGAAATTCTCGCTGCTTGACCTTCATGATACCGGCAGGAATGTGATACTTGCGGAATTTGTCTTTGAATTTATCCCAAGTGATCTCGTCTTCAGCAGGCCACATAACTTTGGCATTGTCCCACCATATAGCAGCTGGTCCTTCAAGATAATGAGTGGCGAAGGGCACCTTGTCAGCATCTTCTGTGCGAGCAATTTCCAGCTTCTTCTCAATAGTCCTCAACCAATCATCGGCTTCCATCGGGTCTACTGCTTGACTGAAACTCGGCGGTTTGGTCCTCTGAATGTCTGACAGCTTGGAGTGATTACCATTGTGATTATTCTGCCCAACCACAGTCTGCATGCTTCTCAAGAATTCCATCAGGTCTTGGTTCCTCTTTTCTTCAAACATTCGCATAATCTGCTCTGTGGTGGGTGCTTGAGGTGGAGGAGGTGGTGGCTGATATGGTTCCGGAGAATGTCCTGCTTGCCTGGCGGATCGACGAACTGAAGTATCGTCGCCACCATGACAGTTACTGCCACACCTTGTCATGCTATATATGTTTCCCAATACGAAGCATCGAGATGAGCAACATCCATAAGGGGAAAAACCAGAAAATTAGGGAGGTGAAGCAACAAACCCGGAACAGAAAAACGAGAAAAGCCAAAGCGAGTAACAGAAAGCAACATAATTATACAATACATCATCCAGCATACATAACAGGGCAACAACATGGATAGTACTACTACATGCATACAACCGAACACCACACCATCCTTGTCTACATGCGACGACCGGGATCGCACTGGCACACTGACGGTCCTGCTGGTGTCTCCTCGGTGTCGGACTCCGAATCGGAACTAATAACAGATACATCCGGAGCAAAGGAAACATGACGACGCTGGCGGGAAGACTCTCCCTCAGGGTCCGGAGCAGGGTGACTCCGCAGCATCGGAGCGGCTGGGGTAGCGAGAAGCATAGCCCACTGGGCTGGGGACTCATGAGGGTTCACTACTGAAGTACCTGAGCTACTCTGGGAGGGTGTGGGGATCACGGGTGTGGACGGAGGTAATGTAGCTGGAGGAACAAGTGATGTGTGGATAAGCAGAGGTGGAGCGAAGGCAGATCGAGCGGCAGCTAGCTCACCTCGAATGCGGGTCAGCTCCTGGGCTAGATTGGTGATCAGAAAGTATCCCGCCGTAATGTAGCGAGACAAGTGACTGGCTGACCGGTCGCACTCCGGATTAATGTAAGGGAAGCGGATCTGTCCTGACTCGTACAGGGACGGATAGAAGTAGAAACATGGGTGAGTCTGCATCTGAACCTCGTTATAGCGCAAGTCAGTAAGAGCCTCGAATGCTGCAAACTGGACCGCCTGGTCGGGTGTAGAAGCCGTCCCGCTCTTGGTGGAGCGAGAGTAAGTGCCCACCACGGTACTGTTGTGCAGGATGACCTCCGCATGATACTCGTAAACGCCATCAGCGAGCCGCTCTCGGTACACCTGGTATATGGGGTCATCAACATCGGGGTAGAGTCGGCACCATACGTTGGTAAGCAGGTGTGGAAAAGTGGAAGGTGCCGGCTCAGGCTGGTACGGATAAGGGACTGGTGCCATCTACACTCACAACATTAGCTGGTCAACATTAGAAGTAACCTATATGCATGCAATGCAGCACCCAAGTGCACAATCAACCTCAAGTCACTACCAAGACTAAGACTATCGTTTTCTAGCGCGTTGGCTGTCTAGGGCGTCCTACAGTCAGCGCGGCTCTGATACCAAGCGTTGTGGCACCCCGGCTCAGAGCAACCGGTTTATCTTGCATTGCCAGCCCAGAGATCAAGTCTTCTGGCAATACACAACAACTTGGCACAGAAAACAACCGCTTTATTGATCTCTAGCGGAAACATGGGTTCACATCTTACATGATGAGCGAGGCCAAGCGGCACACACGGTGCGGCTGCACTTATGTACATTATTTAGTAGACATCTTCAGGGCCTCGATGATGAAAGGGAAACTACTACGCGACAGCGGAACGACGAGGTAGCGGAACTCCACTCCACAGGGACACTGCTGGGACACGACCTAGATCGCGACAAACTTCTCAACATCAACTCCTTGCACGGCTTCTCCTGCATCTGGCATGATAAGCCAGGTGAGTACTTTGAATGTACTCGCAAGCTCACAGCAAACAAAACAAGTGCGATAAACAACAACAAGGCATTTAACAAATTTAATGCATGAGCATGATACTACTCAACATAAGATGTGCGTGAAACAGTGCCATGGTCCTCGGGACCAACTTACCATTTCGGGGTTACCGCGTAACCACCGTTCATCACTTACCAACGTGATCCTCACTTGATCACATTCATACCTTTCATAGTGATCCTCGATCACCATTTCTGCATGTGCTATCTTGTGAAGCTTAGTGTGCAAGTTAACTTTATCTGTTGACCCACGGTGTGACCTACAACGAACTGTGTCCATATCCGATGACGCGGCTATCGATAGATTATACACTCTGCAGAGGTTAGTACACTGTACCCACACTACGGAAATCATGGCCTTGTGCTCCCATTCGGGTGGACCAACGACATTCTGACAAAACCAATCTATTGCATGACACTCTCCTGGCCACTCCGACAAACTCCCCTTTGGGCTATGTCCTGGGTGACCCTGATGTCAACATGTGACATCCGCCACCTCTGTGGCTGCCACCATCGTGGCCAAACACAAACATTGTCCCAAACGGGGACCTCGGTACCATCAAAACTCGGGTCTTCAAGGTTATGACTGCCTACCGGGCCAGGGTAGCGCCAGAGCACAACCTTCCCTCGTAGGAGGCACCGGCGAGAGGCATGAAAATAGACCGCATTAGGGCCTCCCCATCCAGGCAAGTGTGGTTGCACTGGTGAGCTCGATTCGGTGGCACCATGACTCGATCAACAGCATGTTCAAGTTGGATTATTATCAGGTTTAACTTGAAAAGAAAATGATTTGAGCCATAGTGTATGAATGAATGCACGGGTCACGGTGATGAATGATGAATGCATCATACTACCATATGAGCATATGACATGATTCCTACTGCACACTATCAATAAAACATGTACCTTACTGCATATTAACAAAATGACAAGATTAAAGTCTATGCAAAAAGGTCTATGTAGCAAATTATTTTATATAGTGAATATATGATGAATTTAATTCAATTAAACCAACGTTATTGCAATGCCATCCTTGCATATGAATGTTGTGGCTTGCCTTGGTTCAGAGGAGTGTCACAGTACTCCTGGCCTTCTCCAACACAACTAGGTTCTTCTGAAATTAAATTAAATGCAAAAAGAAAATGTCACATAACACTGTTTATTGCACCATAAATTCTCAACAGCAAGAAAAATTCTGAAATTTGGCATACAGAAACTTTGGAATTTTATAAACCAATAGCAAAAAGAATCAAATCATTTGGACTTATAGATTAAAAGTTATTGCAGGTCAAAGTTGGATTAGAATCTGGTCAAAATTTCCATTTAAATGAATTTAACCGAGCGGCCACGTCGAAGGCGTATTTTGAGAATACGCCTCCACTTACGTACCGGTTCGGGTGCGAGGGAGAGAATGACAGGTGGGGCCCGATGTCAGGATTAAATAGAGAGAGAGAGGAACAGAGCTCGGCGGCTCTGGCGCCGGCGTTTCTCTGGCGAGGAGACGTCGGCGATCACTGGAGAGGAGGGGGATGGGTTCAGCTCATCAAGACGGTCACGGGCATACCCGAAGCGTGAGCTGCAGTGGTCGGACGGTGTCGCGGCGATCTTCTCCAGAGACGGCGGCGGCGGAGCTGGTCGGGGTCGATGTTTCCGGCGACAATCCGGCGAACTCTTGGTACTGTCGTGATCAGGAGGTTGCTACGGTCTCGTTGGTGGCAGTGGTTGGAGCTGAGGTGGACTAGGATGAGTGAACGGAGGAGAGGTATCCGCGGCGGTCGCCGGCGAGATTTGAAGGCCAGAGGCCTTCCCGGCGTTGTCCACAGCTTTAGAAGCTCGATTTGAGAGAGGAGAGGGGGTTTGGGATGGCTAGAACGGTCGGGGGAGTGCTCTATTTATAGGAGGAGGCGAGGCAGTGCTCGGGCTTCCACCGGAGCTGAGCGGGAGGGCGACCTGGGGGCGGTGAGGTCTCGGGCGAGCAAGGAGACGATGAAGGAGAGGCCAAGCATAGTGCTTGCACGCGGGCTCGAGCGCAGGCGCACTAAAGAGGAACAAGGCGTGCGTGCGAGCCACTGTGCCGTCGGCTAGTGCCGTGTCCGCTTCCGTCGTGCCTCCTGCCAGCGACGGAGAGGATCAGAGAGGGCTGGGGGGGAAAGAATGGGTGTACCAGGAGTGGACTAGACATGTTGCGGTGGAGGGAGAGGAGAGGTTGGACGGCGGCCGATCGAACCCGACGGGCACAGCGCGCAGAGCGCGTGCGTTGCACCCTGCCCGCACGCGGTCACCGCGTGCACTGGCACGGGGGTGGCTTTCGGCGCTGCCAAAACATGTCCTCGGTGTTGTCCCTTCAACACTTTTCCAAGAAACGCGCTGGGCTTGCCAAATGGTTCACTGCATGTGACTGGAGCTAGAGCTAAAGTTTCTGGACAGAAACTTGCTCCAAGAGCTGAGGACAAATGGCTGGGATTCTAGGGCTGGTTTTAGGCGTTTAAGCATCACTTTGGAAGGTTATCAAGTGGTAAAAATTTCAGCTAAGATGGATCAAGGAAAAATATAGTTGCTTCACAATGTGCTCTTTCTGACCAGAAGCTAAAACATTTTCCTTGGCTGAATTTTTCCAAAAGACCCTAGATATTTTTGCATAGGGAGGTGATGCATGATCCAAAGAATATCTGAGAATTTTCTTGGAATTTTTAGAGCAATAAAAATAGGGGTTGCTTCATAGCTCTGTGGGAAAATAGGCATTTTCAGAGAGAAAAAGCATATAATGCCATTAAATAAAAATACCCAATGGCATTATTATGGGAGGGACGAGGTCTAGGGAGGGTTTAAGAATGGAAGAACCCACTTGGAAGAAAATCAAAAATAAATCCAAGTGGTAAGTCCAAAAGAAATGGCAGAAAACCTCAAATGCAAATCCAAATATTCAATAAATCCAAATAAAAGAAAAGGACAAAATCCAGGGTGTTACAGAACGTGTGTGCACCTCTGCTTACAATACACACGAGTACTTTTTTTTGACGTTAATACACACGAGTACTGGTGATTACTTGTGTGCGAAGTTACAAGTTAAATCACAAACGATTCTAGATGCGAAACCATGTTTGATAACTGTTGTACCATAGTCAGCCATGGGGAGACCGCGAGACACCACACGTTCGCGCGCACCGAGCGTGGGGCTTCCATCCATGCGGCGGTTGTGGCGATTGCCCATGCGCGATCGATCGCGCCGGTTGGGGCGCCATGCTTGCGGTTTGCACCGACGCGCACGCCGGCCCACGCGCTCGCTTTGGACTGGAACCGCCCATTACGCGCATATGCGTGCAATTAGCCTGACGTGATGACGATTTATATACCCGTATATATGTGCGGCACACTCTTTACTCGTCGATCGATTGCGCCATTATTGTTTCCTATCTTCTCCCTCTCACCCATGAGCCGTCCCACGCTCCAGCCCCCAATGGCGATGGCGAGGTGATCGTCATCGCCGGCGGCGTTCGGCCATGAACACGAAATGACAACCCACGAAAAATCCAAAATGACAGTGATGTATGCCAATGATCCGGTAGATGTGGACAGCTGGATCTCCATGTTTGAGCAGTTCATCATGGAGGACGGGTGCAACGTGGTCGGCTTCGACCTGGAGTACACCTGTGCGCGCACTGGGCAAGTTCAGAAGGTCGTCGTCACCCAGTTGTGCATGCAGAGGCACGTCCTTGTCTATCACCTTTGCAGGGCCTCGAGGCTTTGCGCAAGTTTCGTCAGGATCATCGATAGCCCACATTATGAATTTGCTTCGGTAGGCACCAGCAACGATGCAACGGTGCTTCAGAATACCGGCCTCTACTGCCGGAAACTCGTCGACATCCAGAGACAGTATAAGATTGACAACAAGAACCAATATGACTCCCTGGATGACCTCGCCGAGGCCATCATCGACCCATCTTAAAAAGGCATGAAGGACAACATAGACAAGGCTGTCCTGCACTCGAAGTGGGAGCAACCTCTAGACGAGGATCAAATCCTTTATGCATCCAAGGACGCATTCACAAGCAATGATATGTATAGGAGGATCGTCAACATGCGGAAGTGTCTCCTTCTCGCCGCCGACGACGGGGTGAGTCGGACCAGCAGCAGCAAGAAGAAGAATCGGCGTGGTGGCAAGTGATGAGTAATATTTTTACACTCCTCTACCCTTTGTTTAAACTAATATATTTCATTAAAACTGAGATATTTGCTCTGACTTCACGGTCTCCCTGCCCTTAGCCTCTCCGTGGCTCGCTCTCCATGATCCTGGGTACCTGCAGGGATGAAGAACGCAAATGAGACAAGAGACATCTACGGAAATTTTTGTTTAACACATACGAGACATTAATTCGAAGCCCTTCCATTGATCCCCACAACAAATACAGAGGGTTGCAAGGCTCTTGCCTCAACCCATACCTTACCGAACTACTCACACATGGAGATCAGATCACATGAAGAACAGATCATAGAACACATCATGAAGGTAAATTGATTGATAATATGTCTTACAATGGATGCCGTGTGTGATACATGATTACAAGTATGATCTAGTGGAAGAAGAACTCTGGTGGTGATGGTGGCTATGGAGTTGGAAATGGCGGCGGCTAGGGTTGATGGAGATGGATGAGGATGACTGTGTTCTGGTTCTTCTCGCGGATGTTCTGTTGATATTTCGGCCTCGACCCCTTTATAAAAGTTGTCCAGGTGGGCGAGAGGCCTCGGTTTCCACGCGATATGACCGCTGATGCGAGTGGTCACGGTTGCATGAAACTTCATCTTTGATGCTGTTTCTTCTAGTGCGCCTCCTCCTGATTTCTTCTATCTCTTCCTTTACTCCTTTCCATGTTCTCACTTGATTTCATCCATATTTAGCCCATTTCCTGTAGAAACACAATAAAGAAAGGATTTGTGGATTCCCATGTATTCATTAGTCATTAGGGGCAATAGTGTCATTCTGAACACCAGTGACAGAAAGGTTTAGTACGGTAACACAGATCCTATCTCTGGGGATTCAAGAGGTGTAGTCATTAAGCGCCCAAAGCTCTTGTCGGATTATTGCATTCTTAATTATCGAGGCAACCCCGTGATACGGATAGGGCCTTCGGTTGGACAACTGACTCTTGATGCAGGACGCGTGCCGGTCAAGACATAATTTGGACACATCCCCCACTTCGGTTCGTAACAAGCACATCTTGATGGGTAACTTCCAGCGCACAAATCCAGATCATATTTGGTCCAAACACAAATATATGGTTGTAAGCATTAATACCTCATACCCATGCCTATTTTTATTATAAGTGTTCCCCTTCAGTTTGTTTGATTTTGATCCGGCCAAAAGCTAGAATTGTTCTTTAGCAAAAGCTTGCTTGAGACCCTAGCTTCAAGGGGGCCTTCCTCCCATGGGTTCGATAACTCAGGGGAAATAGGCAAGAATCCTTTCTGCTCCATTTTCAGATCACCAAAGGAAGTAATCATGCTGTTTTCTAGCGCCGTTGTCGGGGAGGAGTTGAGTGTTCCTAGTCTTTGTGTTTAGAGTTTTTGTTAAAGTTTTAGTTTTACTTTTTGTTGCAAGTCTTGTTAGTTGAAAACGCCCAAAAGATTACCCTGGCTCGTAATCTTGGAAGTTTTTCTACTCCTAGAAATAACTTTATGCGTGAACCCATAGCGCAACCTGATGTTGCTGCTGCTGAGTATGAGATAAAACCGAACCTAGTCTTCATGGTTCAACAGGACCAATTTGGAGGCTCTGCTTCTGAAGATGTCGGTATGCACTTGCATAATTTTACTGAATTGTGCAACATGACACACATTAGAGATTATGACCCTGACGCTTTAAAGTTGCATCTATTTCCTTTCTCTTTGAGAGGAATAGCAAAAGAATGGCTTCTAGCTTTACCTAGAGGCAGTATAACTTCATGGGCTGATTTTTGCATCAAATTTTTATCTAAGTTTTGTCCACCTGCAAAAATTATGTTACTTCATTCTTAGATTACAGGTTTCAAACAGGAAGATCGTGATTCACTAGCACTTGCGTGGGATCGAATGAGATAAGCCATAAGGAATTGTCCTAACCATGGAATGGAGGAATGGTTAATTCTTCATATGTTTTATAATGGTTTAAATCCTATGTCAAAAAGTATGCTTGATACAGCTGCATGAGGAACAATCATGGGAAATCACATAGATGATGTCCAGAAGCTACTTGATGATATGCAAGAAAACCATGCCCAATGGCATGTTGAAAGAACTACCACCAAGAGAGTGAATGCAATTGAAGAAAGTAGTATGGAGTTAACAGCCAAGCTTGATGAACTCATCTCCGTCATGAAAGGTAAAGAAGAGGTAAACTTGAATGCCATCACTAATGAAGAAATTAATGATGTGAATTTCATTGCTCGCAATAGCCATAATCCTAACTGGAAAAATAATGGGTATGCTCCTAGATTACCTTGTCCTAATAATAATGGAGCACCTACTAATTTTAATGGAGCTAGCAATAGCAATGGCAATAGCAATAGAAATACTCTTGAAGATACTCTGAAAAACTTTATTGCTAGTCAAACTGAGCAGAATGATAACTTCAAAAATATTTTGAAGAACCATGATAACTTACTTGGTCAGTTGACCGGTAAGATTGTTGTACTAACAAATGATGTGTAGATGCTAGATGGAAGATCCAAGAATATGGAAGCACAAGTGGCTAAAATTGTAGAGAGCCAAACTTTAATCCTAGCCAAGTTTGTAGGTAAACCAGAACCTAACCCGGTTGAAGATATCAAGATGATGAGAAGCAATGAAGAGAATGTAGAAGAGCTTGATAAAAGCCATGTGCCAGAATATACCTACACTGTCGCAGTCTTTGTGAAGATGATAGGAATGAAGCACCCACTACCTGAGGTATCTAATGATGAGGCATATAATGTCTTTGTTGATCACGTTGCAGCCTGATAAGTCTCCAACGTATCTATAATTTATGAATTATTTATGCCATGTTTACAATGATTTAATATGGTTTTGGTGCACTTCTATATGATTTTTATGGACAAATCTATTTAATTAGTGCCCAGTGCCAGTTCCAGTTTTTGGCTATTTCTTTGTTTCGCAAAAAAACTATACCAAACAAAGTCCAAATGCGATAAAATTTACGGTGATTTTTTATGGAAGGAAAGAGACCCACGAAGCTTCGGGGGGGGGGGGGGTTAGAAGGTGTCCGGGGGAGCCACAAGCTCACCTGACTCCCCCTTGGGTGCGCCACCTGAGTTTGTGGGCCCCTCGGTACTCCCCCTGGCGTGATTCCAACGCTGAAAATTCCTATAAATACAGAAACCCCCGAAAATTAACCTAGATGAGTTTTTCCGCCGCCGCAAGCCTCTGTTCTGAAGCGTTCCCATCTGGAGGCCTCCGCCGGTACTCTGCCGGAGGGGGGAAGTCATCATCGGAGGCCATCTTCATCATCCCCACTACCTCCATGATGAGGAGGGAGTAGTTCACCCCCGGGGCTGAGGGTATGTGCCAGTAGCTATGTCTTTGATCTCTCTCTGTCTCCGTCTCTGTCTCTCTCTCTCTCTCTCTCTCTCTCGTGTTCTCTATTTGGCACGATCTTGATGTACCATGAGCTTTGTTAATATAGTTGGATATCATATGGTGTTCTTCCCTCTCTATCTTTTTTGTGATGAATTGAGTCTTGATCTTTGAAGTTTCGTATGTTGGATTGAATACTTTGGATTTGAGATCACTTGATGTATGTCTTGCTTGTGGATTCCCGTGGTGACAATGGGGTAATTTATCGAGATCACATGACATATGTTTTGATAATCAACTTGCGGATTCCCGTGGTGACATTGGGGTAATCTAGGCATAGAGGTTGATACACATTTTCGTCCTACTTTCTCCAATAGGAACTTTGGGGTGATTCTCTGTCGCACATTGAGGGATTGTTATATGATTCAATTATGTTAGCACTATTGAGAGATTGCACTAGTGAAAGTATGAACCCTAGGCCTTGTTTCCAAGCATTGCAATACCGTTTGTGCTTACTTTTATCACTTGCTACCTTGTTGCTTTTATTAATTCAGATCACAAAAACCTATATCTACTATCCATACTACACTTGTATCACCATCTCTTCGCCGAACTAGTGCACCTATACAATTTACCATTGTATTGGGTGTGTTGGGGACACAAGAGATTTCTTATATTTGATTGCAGGGTTGTTTGAGAGAGACCATCTTCATCCTACACCTCCCATGGATTGATAAACCTTAGGTCATCCACTTGAGGGAAATTTGCTGCCGTCCTACAAAACTCTGCGCTTGGAGGCCCAACAGAGTCTACAAGAATAAAGTTGCGTAGTAGACATCAAGCTATTTCTGGCACCGTTGCCGGGGAGGTGAGTGCTTGAAGGTATATCTTTAGATCTTGGAATTGAATCTTTTAGTTTCTTGTTTATTAACTAGTTTGGTTTTATAAAAGAAAACAACAAAAAATGGAAGTTAAGTTGCATCAAATTCTTTATCTTTGTGATGTCTTTCTTGAAAACATGGAATCTGAAAATATTGCTAAATTTTTAGAAGAAGTTAACAAAATGTTTAATGTGAGTTCCATGAATAATAAGCATGATAGCAATATTGTTAGTATGCTCTCTAAGAATATCTATAATGCTAATGATGATTGCACTTGCCATGATAAAATTTCTGAAAAAAGGGTTTCTTATAAGCATGTCAATTATTGTGGAGAGAATAGACCTTGTGTGGATGTACCAATTAGGGTTGATATATTTTGTAAGAAGCATAAATATGAAAGAACCCAATGGTTGCTTAAGATTCTAGATGATTACGCTAAAGAATTATGTTCTCTTCATCACATTACTTTTTGAACTTTGTAATGAAGGTGGTCATCTCAATTTTCAATGCATGCAATTTTATTATCGAATTGCGTTCAAATATTGTGATGACATGATCACCCTTGAACATTATAATGAACTTAGTCTATTTTTGGGGTATGAAGAAGTGACACATAGAAATAATTGGTATGAAGTATTAATTCTCACAAAAACTCTTGAACTTGATCTAAGGGAAATTTATATGTATTGTGTGGTAAATTGCAATGAGAATGCTTATCTTGCCAATTATATAAAGACGGGAAAACCAATAGAATATAAAAGGAATACTAATGTAAGGGAAAAGATTTACCAATTCCCTCCTATTGTTTTTCATGATGAATCAGGTGACGAGGAGGAGCTCCCTATCAAACCAATCTCTTCAATAAGATGCTCAGAAAAATCAATTAAACCAACACATAATGTGGTGGGGAAGAAGAGAAAGAGAAGAAGGAGAAAGAAAAATAAAGAGTTATCTCTCCCAAATAATGTTGCTCCTATTATTGTTGCACCTCATGAGAATGAATCAAAAAGTATTGTGAAAGATGATACACTTGAGGATGATATTGTCTTTTGGTCTTATGGCACAAAATCCGAAGGAACTATTGAGGATGATTTTGTTATGCCTATTACTTGTTGTGATAATTATGATTGGGAAGATAATGATACTTCTCATGATCTTGAAAATCATTTTGTCACCAACTTGGAAAATTATGATGATAATGAATGTTATACTATTGGTGCTATTCGTGCTATTAATGATAAGAGCGATTATGTGTAACATCCCAAAATTCTAAATTTTGGAATGTTATATTAATTAATTAAATAGGATTGATTGTTTGATTTATTGACTGAAAGTGAGTGAAATTTGAAACTTTTTGAAACTTTAAAGAGAGGGAATGAAATGACTTTCCCAAAAAATTTCACTTTGCATTTTGATCCCAAAGAATTCAAATTCATTTCATCACAAAACCCTAGAGTGAAGATGATATGACTTCTTCCATTTCAAGAAATGAAAAGGGATTTGGAAAGGATTTGAATTTCCATTTGAAAATATTTTCAAATTCAGAAACTTTATGCAACTCAATGATTTTCATGAGGGAAGATAAAATGACTTCTTCAAATTATATGAAATATGAGTTGGAAGTTTAAAAGAAAGGATTTGAAAGTGGTTTGAAATTCAAACTCAAACCCAATTTGGAGTTATTTGGTTTTAATTCAATTTATTTTTCTCCAAACAAAGTATATGGAAAATAGGGTAACATGATTCCCTTCAACATAAAAATGGAGAAAAATAAATTTGAATTCATTTTGGTATTTTAAAATAATTTTATTTGCATTTTAAATGCAACAGTAGCACTGTTTGAATTTTATGAATTTTTGTGGATTTTATTTGACTTTGAACAATAGTTAATGTTTTAGAATTAATTTTTCTGAAAATTTTGATATATAATATGTATATATTTATTTTATTTTTTATTTTATTTTCTGTCTTTTTCTCCTCTGCTATTTTCAAAAATGGAAAATGTTTAAAAAGGGAAATGGCCACCGAGGCCCACCTCTCTCTCTCTCTCTCTCTCTGTCTGGCCCACTGGCCCAACTCAGAGCGCACCCGGGGCCGAATCCCTTAGGATCCGGTCACCGATCTTTTTCCCCTCTCTCTCTCTCACTGCAGGCGGGACCCACTGCCCGATCCCCTCTCTCCCGCGGTCGCCTTCCTCCCGCGGCCTCCCATTCCTTTCCCGTCGCCGGCGCCGATCCCCGGCGCGCTTTCTTAACATTTGGCCATGCCCCCTGCCCCAAGCCACGACGCCCTATAAATACCTCGACCCCTCGTTCGATTCTTCTCTAAAACCCCCTCCAAAACACCCTGACTCCGTCGGAATCCCTCGCCGGAGTACACTACGGCCGCCGCGCCATTGTTGCCCTCGCCGACACCTCCGACTTCCCCGAACTCCGCCGCCCCCACCATTGGCCTCGTCACCCTCGCCCGCACCTCCCCGTGCTCTCGCCCGAGCCCAACACCCACGGGAGCGCCGTCAAGGATGACCACCGAGCGCCATCTCCGCCCCGAGCTCGCCGCCGATCGACTCCGACCGCCTCCGCCGTCTCCACGACTACCACCGGACTTGCCGACATCCGCTACACCTCCTCGTCCACTTCGCCAATGCCGACGACCACCGGAGCGCCCCCGCCAACAACGAACAACGCCAATGCCGCCGCGGTGAGCCTCGCCGTGCTCCCCCTCCGTCCGAGCTAAATCTAGCGGCTAGGATTAGATCTGCTATTTTTTTATTTTTCGCGCGAACCGTTTTCTGTTATTTAGCGGCCACCTGCCCGATTGCATCGTTCGGTCGCCGCTCCCGTCCACTCATAGCACGCCACGTGGCCACTGTCTGATCCGTAGTTTTTTCTTTATTTTCTTTTCTGTTTTAATTTCCAGAATAGTTTCTGTTTTAGATTTTTAATATCTTTTCGTGTGCTTATCCAAATTGAGTGATTCTTTTTTTGCATTGGATTAAGAATTTCATCTAGTTTCTGTAGATACCAAGTTTGGCCATGTTTGAAAACTTTAAATTTGAGTTTGCATGTATTTTCTTCAAATCTTGTTTTGTGAATATCTTGAGTTTAAAAATAGCTATTCAATTAATTCTTTTTGCTAGTGATCACTTGATCTTTTGTCTAAACAGTAGGCTTTTGCAAATTAGTTTTTGTTTATTTTAAATTAGGGTTATAGGTGAAACAGTACTGTTTTACATAGTTTAGTGTTATTTTCTTTGCCCTTAGTATTTAATTGGTTTTAACTAAAGCCTTTTGTCTTTTCGACAAATTTAGTTTTGTTTCTATTGATTAAAAGTAGACAATTTTATTTTTATTTTAAAAAATTATTTTCTTTAGTTTTGCACTAAAACTTGTATAGGTCATAAATAGGGTTTTATAAAGGCTTTTTATTTGTTTCTTTTTGGAAATAAAACTTTATGAAAATTTCCTTCTGTTTATTTATTTGTTTTAGTTTTTATTTTCTGTTAAGTTATTAGTTTTGTGATTTTCTTTCCTGATAAATTTATATTTATGACAAAACTATTTTGATGGTTGTGGCTAAGTCATAGAGTTTTGCGAGTAGTTTTCTTTAGTGATTTTCCTTTTTGGGAAACTTCCTTTGCGCTTTATTTGGTTTTCTTATCAATTTCTTTATTAATTTATTTGTTACCTTTATTGATTGAGTGTTAATATGATTGATATAATTGATTACTAGAGTGTTTGCTTATGTGAATACTATGTTGATATTTTAGATTTCATCGGAGTGACGAATAGTTCTACCAAGTCTTTTTATGAGAGCGTTATAAACTTCATCAACTTACCAGGCAAGTTCACTTTGATCATGCTTTTCATACCTAAGTTTTATTTGCATGTAGTATCACCCTTTCAACATTTTCTTCCAGTAGTGTTATTGACTTCTTGTAGTTGAGTAGAATGCATAAGGTAGGAACCCATCTCCCTGTTATCAAGCCCCGGGACGTTATATAGTTTTAATGCTACGCTATAGTAGACGGGGTTTGGTATGAGTGCCCAGGAGTGGTGTGAGAAGGAGGACTCTACGTCAATGACGACAACTTCATGATGGCATCTTCAAGGCCTGCATCTTCAAGACGTCAAGACTTCAAGATTTCAAGACTCGAGACAAGACTTCAATACACACTACTGGGTGGACTGGTTGTGAGGCACCCTGGAGTACCCAGTGGATGCCTAGTGAGCTGGAGTAGGCCAGTACTCATGAGGAAAGTTCCACCCAGACTCAAGGAGACGGAAGAATACTTCATGCCCGGAAGCTTACCTGTGCAGCCGCAAGTCATTATGGGCTCTGGCTTGGTTGACCATAGCTGTGACTCTGGCTGGGACGGTGCTAGCACATGTAGAACTACGGTAGGATTGGATGAGCACCGAACAGTGGTCAGAGGAACTCTTCGGAAGACCATGTTTCGGTCGTCTTGTTCTCAAACACCCTGAAGTGCGAGAACGTAAAAAGAGGGATCGAATCTTGTGGGTAAAGTGCACAACACTCTGCAGAGTTAAAACCTAATCGATTAGCCGTGTCCCCGGTTATGGACAATTTGAGCCTCTGGACTTGGATCTATCTCGGAACTCTCAACACTGGACTGATTATTAATTGTGGGCCACTTATAATTGTTTTGGGCTATGAGACATTGGTTGGCGGAACCATGTCATAGTAGATAACTCTGTAGTAAAGACTCCTGTTATTCCTTTGATGTAGGGAAAATAAAACCAGCTTTTACGCAAAAACTCAAACACAGAGCCACAAAGCCATATTGCATATATAATAGTTTCATTATCTGTTTTCCTTATTGTGATCTTGCCAGTACAATCAATGTACTGACCTACACGGCTGCAACGTATCATGTTGCAGGATTTTTTCTACGACGAGTGAGTTTCGTTGTAGGGTTACGGTCTACACTCAACCTGCCGTTGGCGTTGATGGGACTCCACACCCGTTTGTTTGTTTTCGCTAAGACTTATGAGGTATATGTAGGAGATATGCCCTAGAGGCAGTAATAACAGTTATTTTGTATCTCCGAGTTTGTAATGAATGTTTATGTTCCTGGCTATAACTGCAATGATTCTCGAGTCTACAATAACCACGAGGCTCGGAGGGAAACTCATGTGCACGTGTGGTATAAAAAACGGAAAAATGTATTCCTAGTCATGCCTCTATGACTGGCTCAAGTTTTGCATGATGATCCTGTTTTCCTGATCATGGGCATGGCTATGCCGGCAATTTTGAGGGCACAATGTTAGCAGAAAACTTGTGTTGAATCGACCCGAATTGATGTTATGCTATGAGATACTTTCGTCACAAGTTAATGGTTAATAACAGAGAGATAATTAATGTTTGCATAATTCCTTAGACCATGAGAGTATCGAGTTCCTTCGTGCTTGCTTCGTGAACTTTGGGGTTTGTTAAACGTCATCCGTAACTGGGTGGCTATTACAGCAGCTTACGGGTTCAAGGAAAGGTATGACAAGGAACGAGATAGCTCAAGATTGGGATTTGCTCCTCCGACGATGGAGAGATATTGTCGGGCCCTCTCGGTGTTACGGTATCCATCATCGTCTGGCCAGACACATTGTGATTTGATCACTGGGAAGCCGGAACGCGGAAACAAGAAAAGAGAACAAAACCGGTAACGAGGTAACTAGCATAGTGGACAAGTTGTTGATCCACGGGGATGCAGAAAATCTCACCTCGGGTGTTTGTAACATATCGCGAAGCAACAGGAATAGCACACGGCAACTGGAGGTTCACTCGAATATTCATTCGTGTGGGTATAGGGGTCAATATGGGTGTCCACGGCTCCGATGTTGATCATTGATCGGAAAGTGTTCCGGGTCATGTCTATACTTCACCGAACCTATAGGGTCACACGCTTAAGGGTCATCTATCTGCTGAATTCTTGACAGGGAGTCTGAGAGAATGTCACCGGAAAAGTTTCGGAGACAACGGAAACGTTCCGGAGAGAACACCGGAATAGTTTTGGTAATATTGAAAAGTTGTTTCAGGGTATTCCATTAAGTCATATTGGTTTCAGCACACGCCTGGAAATTCTTGGAGGGTGCCAGAATTGTTCTGGTAACTTCTGGAATTTTTCCGGAGAGAAAAACGGGAAATGTTCTGGAGCAACTGGAACCGCTATGGTAGCTTTTCGCTGAAGAAAAACATTGTTTCGGAATGCGTTCAAAATTGTTTTAGTGGGTACTAGAATTGTTCTAGGCACACAGAAATAATTTGGGATTTAACGGACGCAGAAAAATGTCTTCCTGAATAGTGAAAGTGCTTTTTGGTTCACTTTTTCGATAGCCACCTTTTGGGACTTTAGTCAAAGTTTCTAGAAGGAAGAGGCTTGCAAGGGAAGGAACCCCTTTTTGGGGGGCCCCCATGAAGTGGCCGGCCAAGGGTGGTGGTGCTCCTTGGAGCTCCACATGGCCTCCCATTATGCCCTAAATGCCCACCATTTGTGACCTAATGCATGGGTATTTTGGTATTTTTGGAGGCACCCCTACCCCTTGGCTTTCCTATAAATAGAGGTGAATAGGAGCTCTCCACACTCATCCCTTGCCCTCATACACATGCCATGACATTTTTGGCTTCTCTCTCCCTCCCAGCGAAATAGTTTCGTAGAGCCGAAAGGCTATCTGGGTTCCGGCAGGAACTAGTTCTGGACGGCGAAGCCCTGCCGGATAGCTGACACCATATGTGTGCAACCCCGTAGAGAGGTCGTAGTTTTGATCTTTTGCCTGAGGGGCTGTTCGAGGGTCCTCCCGAAGGGCTGTCCGAGTTACCGTTCGAGCTTCGAGGGTCCTCCCGAAGGGCTGTCTATGACATCGTCCGAGGAACTGTCTGACGAGGGAGTACATCCTCGCGGTTGGGAGGTTGTAAATCCTAGCTACGGGGATCTGCACCGACGATCTACATCGACTCTACTTCCGCTGCGCTATGAGTCGGTAATGATCAGATCAAACCCTGTATGCAGTCTCCATAGTGGTCCTGGGCGTGCTTGCTGTACCGAATTTTTTGTTTTCTGTCGCGTACCCCTACAGTGGCATCAAGAGCCGTGCTATGCATAGATGCATGTTACGATCTAGAATACATGGAGATGTATGGGTATTGCATAATATAATTTTGGAGTAGATGAGATCTATTGCTGAAAATTATTTATGCGGGTGGCAGATGAAATCTGTTACCCGATGTTCTTGTTGCTTCCCTAGAATTGGCGTATTTCTGATCTCGAGACAGCATGGTGGAATTTGACAAAGTTCTGGCAATCCGCGGTCCTGATTGATCAACGAAGTGCTATCAGTTCTTTGGGTTCCGCCATAGTCAAAAGAAAGATGAAATTTCACAGACGAAAGGGCAATGCAGATATGATCTGCACGGGGGTCATGCGTATGACGAAGTTTAGTATGGGGCTCAAGATTTTATTATCTCGTGTTTCATACACCCTAAAAGGTTAATCTAGCGACTTGAATAATCATACTTGATGATAAACGTTGGTAACTGCGGTTTGAGTCAAAACCTTAGAAGCCACGTAAAATAAAATTTTGCATAAACCGATTAGAGGCGTCTAACTTGGTTTTGCAGGATGTGCATGTGATGTGGTATAGCAGTGCTCATATTAATTCGATTATGTATGAGATGACTATATGATGTAAATTTATTAACATGACCTGCGTGTCATGATTCGGCATGATGGCTGGAGCCATAGGATTGTCACTTTAATGACCTGCGTGTCAACCTTAAGTAATGCACTTATTTTATTAGCTATAGAGATAGCAATATTATCTGGTGCATCGACAAGGTGGTGGCAATCTTCGCGAAGGTGAACACCGACGCAAATGTCGAAGACGAAGAAATACTTGACTTCTTCGTCAGAATGGGCTATACCATATCATGCTATTATGAATTGCCTGAGATGTTTATCCCTCTTGATGCACCCTTCTTGATTGCGCGGTAGTCACTTTTTATTAGGGTGATCTCTCACTTAAAATATCAAGTAGTTAGTGTTCTCCCAAGTGTAGCACCGTCACGTCACCTATCTTTTCTGGGTACCACATGGATACATGGGTACGAACGATTAGAGAAGTGTGAGGCGGGTGAGTTGAGACCTCGCAGCGAGATCACTTGGTTGTCTTGACATTCCGGAGGATCATCCTGAGCTCAGAACACGCCCATTGAAAGATGAACAAGAGTCACATAGAGATGTGATTGGCAAGTTGGCCTACCGATTGAAATTCTCGTCACTTGAGATGGATACATCCTTGGCGTTGAATTACAATTTGGGTCTTGTATCACTCATAATCAATTTTGAGAGATATTGATTTGAGTGGGAGCGCACTTTAGAATAAAATTGTTTATTCACTAAGTGTATTTTCATTATGAACAAAGTCTAAGTGAAACTTGTGTTTACCGTTGTAGATCAAATGGCTTGCAACACCACGTTCTTCTTAGCCCCGATGTTAGAGAGAGTGAAGTTAGCTGAAACTGGAAACAACTATGCGGACTGGGTCTGTACCCTGAGGATTGTCCTCTAGAGCACTAAGAAAGACTATGTGCTTGATCAACCTCTAGGTGATTCGCCTATGCCCGAAATGGCTCAGGATATCATCAACGTGTTTATCTCACGAAAGGATGATTTCAGTGTTGTTAAAAATCTTATGTTATCTTGCATGGATCCTGTGCTACAGAACCGTTTTGAATGACTTAGTACCTTCGAGATTATCGAGGCACTAGATGTTCTGTATCACAAACAGGATTCGACCAAAGTTCATGAGATAACTGAGGCCATGAAAGAATGCAATATAAATAAGAAATCTCTAGTTGATGAGCATAGTGTCAGACTAGCAAACTGTTACGATAGTTATGCTGAAAGGGGAATTAATTTTCCAAAGACACCTGGTAATGATTTGATCCTTACCTCGCTTTATGAAGCGATGCTCAAAACAAATGAGATAGGACTGCAGAATCAGCAAAAGTTGCTGGTGAATAAAACTGCCAGTTTCAAAAAGAAAGGCAAGCCTAAGGGCGGAGCCAAGATTGAAACTGTGTGTTTTCACTGCAAAGGCACTGGACACTGGAAGAGAAACTGCAAGAAGTATCTGGAAGATAAGAAGTATGGGAAAACCGAAAAGGTATAATTGTTATACAAGTTAATGTCATTGACGTTTTGCTTGCTAGCAAAAAATTTAAGTCTTGGGTATTTGATACCGGATCGGTTGCTCACATTTGCAACTCGATACAGGGGCTTCAGAAGGTGCGCAAGCTAGCAAAGAATGAAGTCATGATGCGCGTCGGGAACGGCGCTGGGATCGCCGCTCAAGCCGTCGGCATTATGCCTCTACGTCTCCCTTCAGGATTTATCTTAGAACTAAGCAACTGTTATTTTGTTCCACTATTGTGTAGAAACATTATCTCCGGATCATGTTTAGTACACGATGGGTGTTCGTACAAGTCTGAGAACAATGGTTGTTCACTTTATTGTAAGGATATGTTTTATGGATTTGCACCCATTGTTGGGGGCCTTTTCATACTAAATCTTGAATGTGGAAATGATGTCT
Organism: Elymus sibiricus; assembly: GCA_039707655.1. NCBI lineage: Eukaryota > Viridiplantae > Streptophyta > Magnoliopsida > Poales > Poaceae > Elymus > Elymus sibiricus. The sequence continues at coordinate 114,863,532 of CM077670.1, forward strand.
TTAACGTGAATGCTAAACGCCTTAAGAAGGCTGATACCACCACTTTCATGTGGCACTGTCGGCTTGGCCACATCGGAAAGAAACACATGCAAAGACTCCATAAAGATGGAGTTTTACCGTCCCTTGAGTTTGAATCATTTGACACATGTGAAGCTTGCTTGGTGGGGAAAATGACCAAGACGTCGTTCACGGGTCATCCTGAACGGGCGAGTGAATTGTTGGAAATAATACATAGTGATGTATGTGGTCCAATGAGCACAATCGCACGGGGTGGGTATTTCTACTTCGTGACTTTTACTGATGATTTGAGTAGGTCTGGATATATCTACTTGATGAAGCATAAGTCGGAAACCTTTGAAAAGTTCAAAGAATTTCAGAATGAGGTAGAAAATCATCGTAACAAAAGGATTAAGTTTCTGCGGTCTGATCGCGGGGGCGAATATCTTAGTCATGAGTTTGGCCAACATCTGAGTGACCGTGGGATTGTTTCACAGCTTACACCTCCCGGAACTCCACAGCGAAACGGAGTGTCGGAAAGACGTAACCGATCCCTGTTAGACATGGTAAGGTCGATGATGTCTCTTACAGATCTACCGATATCTTTTTGGGGTCACGCACTACTCACTGCCGCTTATACATTAAACAGAGCACCGTCTAAGTCTGTTGAGACGACACCACATGAGATGTGGCATGGGAAGATTCCTAGTGTGTCGCATCTCAAAATTTGGGGTTGTGAGGCATACATAAAGCATTTACAGCCAAGCAAACTCGATCCCAGATCAGACAAATGTTACTTTGTAGGTTATCCCAATAACACCATTGGGTATTCCTTCTACAACCAGTCCGAGGGCAAAGTGTTTGTCGCAAAAGTTGGACACTTTCTCGAGAAAGAATTTCTCGCTAAAGAACCAAGTGGGAGGACAGTACAACTTAATGAGATTAGTGAATCTTCGGCGACAGTTGATATGGCTAAGGAACCAGAAGTAATTCCGCAAATTATCCCTACAACCGAGCCGGAAGTTGTCGCATGTGATGCGGAAACTTCAGACAATGTTGTAACTGAACCGCGCAGATCAGGAAGGGCTATCCAGCCACCTGAGTGGTTTGATAACGAAATCTTCATTCTTGAAGACGATGAACATGCGCACTACAAGGAAGCGATGGTGGGGCCCAGCTCAAGGGAATGGCACAAGGCCATGAAATCCGAGATTGAATCCATGTACGAAAACCAAGTTTGGAACTTGGAAGAACTTCCAGATGGCGTAAAACCCATTGGTTGTAAATGGATTTTCAAAAGAAAGACGGACGCGGATGGTAACATTACTATCCACAAAGCTAGACTTGTCGCAAAAGGGTTCACACAAGTTCCAGGAGTGGACTACGACGAGACTTTCTTGCCCGTAGCTATGCTTAGGTCTGTTCGGATATTACTAGCAATTGTTGCTTATTTCGATTATGAAATATGGCAGATGGATGTCAAAACGGCTTTCCTAAATGGAAACCTCAAGGAGGATGTATACATGATATAGCCAGAAGGTTTTGTCGATCCTAAGGATGCTAGAAAGGTATGCAACTTCAGAAAGCCATTTATGGTCTGAAGCAAGCATCAAGGAGCTGGAACATTCATTTTGATGAAGTAGTCACAGAGTTTGGCTTCATCAAGAATGACAAAGAATCTTGTGTTTACAAGAAGTTTAGTGGGAGCGCAAAAGCATTTCTAATCTTGTATGTGGATGACATATTGTTGATTGGAAATGACGTGATTTTTCTTAGCGAAATAAAAGACTCATTGAAGAAGAGTTTTTCAATGAAAGACTTAGGCGAAGCGGCATATGTATTGGGAATCAGAATCTATAGAGATAGATCAAAATGCCTGATAGCGCTTAGCCAAAGCACGTACATTGACAAGGTGTTGAAAAGGTTCAACATGGAGAACTCCAAGAAAGGCCTACTCCCCATGTCACCTGGCACAGTGCTTTGCAAGAATCAGTGTCCTCGGACTCTCGATGAGCGAGTGCAGATGAATGATGTTCCATATGCCTCAGCAGTTGGTTCTATTATGTATGCCATGCTATGTACAAGACCGGATGTTTCCTTTGCGCTAAGTGTTAGCAGCCGGTACCAAAGTGATCCTGGACTGGAACACTGGGCCGCAGCCAAAAGTATTCTTAAGTACCTCAGAAGGACCAAGGATTTACTCATTGTGTACGGAGGTGATGAAGAGCTCATTGTAAGTGGTTACACTGATGCAGGCTTCATGACTGACCCAGATGACTTCAAATCTCAATCAGGCTATGTTTTCATATTGAATGGTGGCGCAGTTGAGTGGAAAAGTTCCAAACAAAAGACTGTGGCGGATTCTACGACGGAGGCGGAATATGTTGCAGCTCAGAAGCCTCCAAGGAGGCGGTATGGATCAAGCAATTTCTTGAAGACCTTGGTGTGGTTCCTAGTGCTCTGGACCCGGTGGAGATCTATTGTGATAATAGTGGCGCCGTGGCACAGGCAAGGGAGCCAAGTTCGCACCATAAGACAAGACATATTGAACGCAAATATAAACTCATTCGACATCATGTCGAAGCGGGTTTAGTGAAAGTACGAAAAGTTCACACGGATCTGAATGTGTCAGACCCGATGACAAAGCCTCTACCACGAGCAAAGCATGAGCAGCACCGGATAGCCATTGGTGTTAGGGAAGCCATGTAACTGGAGTATGACTCTAGTGCAAGTGGGAGTCTGTAGGAGATATGCCCTAGAGGCAGTAATAACAGTTATTTTGTATCTCTGAGTTTGTAATGAATGTTTATGTTCCATGCTATAACTGCAATGATTCTCGAGTCTACAATAACCACGAGGCTCGGAGGGAAACTCATGTGCACGTGTGGTATAATAAATGTAAAAATGTATTCCTAGTCCTGCCTCTATGACTGGCTCAAGTATTGCATGATGATCCTGTTTTCCTGATCATGGGCATGGCTATGCCGGCAATTTTGAGGGCACAATGTTAGCAAAACACTTGTGTTGAATCGACCCGAATTGATGTTATGCTATGAGATACTTTCATCACAAGTTAATGGTTAATAACACAGAGATAGTTAATGTTTGCATAATTCCTTAGACCATGAGAGTATCGAGTTCCTTCGTGCTTGCTTCGTGAACTTTGGGGTCTGTTAAATGTCATCCATAATTGGGTGGCTATTACGGCAGCTTACGGGTTCATGGAAAGGTATGACAAGGAACGAGATAGCTCAAGATTGGGATTTGCTCCTCCGACGATGGAGAGATATTGTCGGGCCCTCTCGGTGTTACGGTATCCATCATCGTCTGGCCAGACACATTGTGATTTGATCACTGGGATGCCGGAACGCGGAAACGAGAAAAGAGAACAAAACCGGTAACAAGGTAACTGGCATAGTGGACAAGTTGTTGTTCCATGGGGATGCAGAAAATCTCACCTTGGGTGTTTGTAACATATCGCGAAGCAACAGGAATAGCACACGACAACTGGAGGTTCACTCGAATATTCATTCGTGTGGGTCTAGGGGTCAATATGGGTGTCCACGGCTCCGATGTTGATCATTGATTAGAAAGTGTTCCGGGTCATGTCTATACTTCACCGAACCTATAGGGTCACACGCTTAAGGGTCATCTATCTACTGAATTCTAGACAGGGAGTCTGAGAGAAAGTCACCGGAAAAGTTTCGGAGACAACGGAAACGTTCCGGAGAGAACACCGGAATAGTTTTGGTAAAACTGAAAAGTTGTTTCAGGGTATTCCATTAAGTCATATTGGTTTTGGCACACGCCTGGAAATTCTTGGAGGGTGCCAGAATTGTTCTGGTAACTTCTGGAATTTTTCCGAGAGAAAAACCGGAAATGTTCTGGAGCAGCCGGAACCGCTCTGGTAGCTTTTCGCTGAAGAAAAACATTGTTCCGGAATTGTTTCGGAATGCGTTCAAAATTGTTTTAGTGGGTACTAGAATTGTTCTAGGCACACAAAAATAATTTGGGATTTAACGGACGCAGAAAAATGTCTTTGTGAATAGTGAAAGTGCTTTTTGGTTCACTTTTTGGATAGCTACCTTTTGGGACTTTAGTCAAAGTTTCTAGAAGGAAGAGGCTTTCAAGGGAAGGAACCCCTTTTGGGGGGCCCCCCATGAAGTGGCCGGCCAAGGGTGGTGGTGCTCCTTGGAGCTCCACATGGCCTCCCATTATGCCCTAAATGCCCACCATTTGTGACCTAATGCATGGGTATTTTGGTATTTTTGGAGGCACCCCTACCCCTTGGCTTTCCTATAAATAGAGGTGGAGAGGAGCTCTCCACACTCATCCCTTGCTCTCATACACATGCCATGACATTTCTTGCTTCTCTCTCCCTCCCAGCGAAATAGTTTCGTAGAGCCGAAAGGCTGTCTGGGTTCCGACAGGAACTAGTTCTGGTCGGCGAAGCCCTGCCGGATAGCTGACACCGTATGTGTGCAACCCCATAGATAGGTCGTAGTTTCGATCTTTTGCCCGAGGGGCTGTTCGAGGGTCCTCCCGAAGGGCTGTCCGAGTTACCGTTCGAGCTTCGAGGGTCCTCCCGAAGGGTTGTTCATGACATCATCCGAGGGACTGTCCGACCGCCTCCCGAAGGGCTGTCCGACGAGGGAGTACATCCTCGCGGTTGGGAGGTTGTAAATCCTAGCTGCGGGGATCTGCACCGACGATCTACATCGACTCTACTTCCGTTGCGCTACGAGTCGGTAATGATCAGATCAAACCCTGTATGCAGTCTCCATAGTGGTCCTGGGCGTGCTGGCTGTACCGATTTTTTTTTCTGTCGCGTTCCCCTACAGTATATATCAGTATTACGTTATTTATACATGTGATTGCACTTTGATATATATGTTGATGTACTGTGTGTGCCAGCATACTGATCCAGGGATGGCACAGATACACAGAGGCTTGACCGTTTGAGGTCGGGTCGCTGCAGAGATGGTATCAGAGCACATGTTGACTGTAGGACGTGACCCTAGAAATCGGAAAGCCCCTAGGACAGGATATCTCTAAAACTTTATTTTCAAAAAGACCCTTACTTCTCATCTTTTCTGATTTATTCAAATGGCCCCTCTTACCTCAATTAGTTAGAATATATCCCTTCCCCTTTGACCACCCGGAGGATCAACTGAAGCCACTCCAAGAAGGACAAGATATCGGACAACTGATGGCCACTACAGAGGATTTCACCATACATTAGAAGAATTGAAGCTACACCAGTTAAAGACTCCGAAGACTCGAATAAATGGAAGACCCTGAAGAAACCCAGCATTTATGTGACCCTTAGAAGACCAAACCCCTGTTGTATGCTCACGTTAGATACGATGATTTGTGAGCTGTCATTGTTTGATGTTTTTCCGACAGCCAACAAAATAAAACATATTTTCAAAACTATATTGTTTGCATTGTGTGTGTCCCTCTCTAGCTCTCTCTGACCTCATCCCAAAACCTTTGTACCCAATAGATGATGAATGAAGATGGACTTGTATTCTCTGGACCGATGACTCGGCTGGAGGTAGAACAGTGGATACAGAACATGGAAGACCACATGAAGAAATACAGTGTAGGAAGCGCGTATATGGTACCGTACTCCCTACGGTACTTCACACAAGGTGCTTTAACATGGTGGAAGATGCATCAAGCTATACAAGGATGGAATGGAGCAAAAACCTGGGAGGAATTCAAGATGACTCTACTAAGATCTCGTCTTGTCCAGAAGCCCGGTGACAGTAAAATGAAGAAACCTTGTGCATGCGAGCTATGTGGAGAAATAGGACATACCCATGAAGAGCACAAAGATGGATGCCATCATTGTGAAGGAAATCACCCAGAGGAAGAATGCCCAACTAGGCAGGTGACATGTTTCTTGTGCGAAGGAACTACGCATTACCCAGCTTAGCGCCAAATTTACCCCAAGGTACAAGAAATTTCCAAGCAGCTGAAAGAAGCAATGAAGGAAGCTCTCAGTAAAGGTATGAAGACACCAACGAAGAAGGAAGATGTACAAACCCACCTGAAGATACCACAAAGGAGTTCTATAGCAAGTCATGCTATTCATGTGGAGAAGAAGGACATATCTTCCAGAATTGTCCAAAGGAGTATTTAGTAGAATTTTCGACAACGGAGTTTGAGTATGACTCGCAGGAAATAGAAGCTCTGATCAGTATGGAGAAGTCCAGGAAGAGAAGGGGAATGTGTCCCCAGGACAACCAAGTTTCTACAAAGAAGTATAAGAGCCATATTACCTTTTTTGAGTGCAAGAACACTGGACATTATGCGAATGATTGTCAGGAATGGAAGCCAAGAACCCAAGGAGCATACAACATCACCAAGAAGCCCCGAGACTTGTCAGAAGTCATCTGTTTTCGCTGCAAGGAAGCTGGACATTATGCTAATAAATGTCCAGACAAGAAGAAAGCATGAGCTGAGTATTCCAGATTTTTGGTGCTGGAATAAGAATAAAATGTAGTTGGAAGTACTTTTATATTCATGGGTTATGGAGTTGAATTATGTAATGGAAGTCTCAGAGATTGTAATGATTCATGAATCAGTAAAGTTAATGTGTTATGATTTCATATGTTGAATTGTATGAGTTGTTACTCTATGAACCAAGATTTTGACCATTTTCGAGGATATGAGAAATGTGGTGTATGGATGAATTTGTGCATTTCATTTTAAGGGTGGTAGTACCCTGTGAGGACACTTGACCAATGGAAAGGAAAAAATGTATTCCACAGAGTGGAGTTTTGAGTTTTAATATCTTGGCTACCTCAAGAGTATGAAGGAATGGTGTACTATTGGATTTAAAGGAGGTGTAATGTTGGAATATGGAACAATAGTAACTCCAAGGATGAGTGAAAGCGGTATAAGTGATTGAAGTGGGTCATAACCCACAGGCCCTGGAATTAATAAGGAATCAAGCACTACCATGTTGAAGGAAGAATTTGGAAGAAACTATGATTTCATCAGCTTACGTTTCATAGGAGGATACGCAAAAAAAAACCCGAGGGTTGTGAAGAAACAATAGATGTTATGTTTGGCTTGCAGAACCAATGGATTTATCTGAACTCAGTTTGTCGACAAGAGAATTTCTGCAATGCTTGTGAGAATGCCCGAGAGAATTATGAGATTCGCTAGATCTTATACAGGGTAATGATCTGGGTGCGGAATGGATTGATCACCATACTGACTTACTCTTATCATTCGCTCCTGCTATTTGGGATGGTAAATCTAGAGTGACTTACCCATAATAGAGAGACGACGATGTCAAAACCTTGTTTAAACCTTAGACTGGTAGGATGATGGATCCATGTACAGGCAACCATTGCTAACCGTAGGATATACGGCGAGATTCAAACCCAGACCCATTTCCTGCAGGAACCAGTAATTGTTGACCACCATGAGATTTTCGACAGTTGTTTAGTATTGGCGACAGACCTGTCGGATAAGAAGACCCAGTCTCGAAAAAACCTTACTCTGATGAAAGGACACAAGAAATTGAGGAAATGGTTATGCCTTTACCGGAAGAGCACCAGTGAAGGAGTTACCTCGGAGATGTGAGAAGACCGACATTGCCAGCCCCAAAGGAAGAGTACATGAGTTTTGTTGGAACCGTAACCATGCTTCTAAGGGTGGTAGCACCCCAGACCTTTATAATCAATGGATTTGCTGAAGACCCCCGAACCCTAACCTTTTCTTGCTAGCCTCTCTGAATCTCGAGGACGAGATTCATTTTAAGTGTGGTAGGTTTGTAACATCCCAAAATTCTAAATTTTGGAATGTTATATTAATTAAATAAATAGGATTGATTGTTTGATTGATTGACTGAAAGTGAGTGAAATTTGAAACTTTTTGAAACTTTAAAGAGAGGGAATGAAATGACTTTCCCAAAAAAATTCACTTTGCATTTTGATCCCAAGGAATTCAAATTCATTTCATCACAAAACCCTAGAGTGAAGATGATATGACTTCTTCCATTTAAAGAAATGAAAAGGGATTTGGAAAGGATTTGAATTTCCATTTGAAAATATTTTCAAATTTAGAAACTTTATGCAACTCAATGATTTTCATGAGGGAAGATAAAATGACTTCTTCAAATTATATGAAATATGAGTTGGAAGTTTGAAAGAAAGGATTTGAAAGTGGTTTGAAATTCAAACTCAAACCCAATTTGGAGTTATTTGGTTTTTATTCAATTTATTTTTCTCCATAAACAAAATATATGGAAAATAGGGTAACATGATTCCCTTCAACATAAAAATGAAGAAAAATAAATTTGAATTCATATTGGTATTTTAAAATAATTTTATTTGCATTTTAAATGCAACACTAGCACTGTTTAAATTTTATGAATTTTTATGGATTTTATTTGACTTTGAACAATAGTTAATGTTTTAGAATTTATTTTTCTGAAAATTTTGATATATAATATGTATATATTTATTTTCGTTTTTATTTTATTTTCTGTCTTTTTCTCCTCTGCTATTTTCAAAAATGGGAAATGTTTAAAAAGGGAAAAGGCCACCGAGGCCCACCTCTCTCTCGCTCTCTCTCTCTCTCTCTCTCTCTCCGGCCCACCGGCCCAACTCAGCGCGCACCCGGGGCCGAATCCCTTAGGATCCGACCACCGATCTCTTTCCCATCTCTCTCTCACTGCAGGCGGGACCCACTGCCCGATCCCCTCTCTCCCGCGGTCGCCTTCCTCCCGCGCCCTCCCTTTCCTTTCCCGTTGTCGGCGCCGATCCCCGCCGCGCTTTCTTTCCGTTTGGCCACGCCCCCTGCCCCAAGCCACGACGCCCTATAAATACCTCGACCCCTCGTTTGATTCCGCTCTAAAACCCCCTCCCAAACCCCCTGACTCCGCCGGAATCTCTCACCGGAGTACACTACGGCCGCCGCGCCATTGTTGCCCTCGCCGACACCTCCGACTTCGCCGAACTCCGCCGCCCCCACCATTGGCATCGTCGCCCTCGCCCGCACCTCCCCGTGCTCTCGCTCGAGCCCAACACCCACCGAAGCGCCGTCGAGGACGACCACCGAGCGCCATCTCCGCCCCGAGCTCGCCGCCGATCGACTCCGACCGCCTCCGCCGTCTCCACGACTACCACCGGAATTGCCGACGTCCGCTACACCTCCTCGTCTACTTCGCCAACGCCGACGACCACCGGAGTGCCCCCGCCGATGACGACCGACGCCAACGCCGCCGCGGCGAGCCTCGCCGTGCTCCCCCTCCGTCCGATCTAAATCTAGCGGCTAGGATTAGATCTCCTTTTTTTTTCGCACGAACCATTTTCTGTTATTTAGCGGCCACCCGCCCGATTGCATCATTCGGTCGCCGCTCCCGTCCAGTCATGGCACGCCACGTGGCCACTGTCCGATCCGTAGTTTTTTCTTTATTTTCTTTTATGTTTTAATTTCCAGAATAGTATTTGTTTTAGATATTTAATATCTTTTTGTGTGCTTATCCAAATTGAGTGATTCTTTTTGCATTGGATTAAGAATTTCATCTAGTTTCCGTAGATACGAAGTTTGGCCATGTTTGAAAATTTTAAATTTGAGTTTGCATGAATTTTCTTCAAATCTTGTTTTGTGAATATCTTGAGTTTAAAAATAGCTATTTAGTTAATTCTTTTTGCTAGTGATCACTTGATCTTTTGTCTAAACAGTAGGCTTTTGCAAATTAGTTTTTGTTTATTTTAAATTAGGATTATAGGCGAAACTGTACTGTTTTACATAGTTTAGTGTTATTTTCTTTTCCCTTAGTATTTAATTGGTTTTAACTAAAGCCTTTTGTCTTTTTGACAAATTTAGTTTTGTTTCTGTTAATTAACAGTAGACAATTTTATTTTTATTTTAAAATTTATTTTCTTTAGTTTTGCACTAAAACTTGTATAGGTCATAAATAGGGTTTTATAAAGCCTTTTTATTTGTTTCTTTTTGGAAATAAAACTTTATGAAAATTTCCTTCTGTTTATTTATTTGTTTTAGATTTTATTTTCTGTTAAGTTATTAGTTTAGTGATTTTCTTTGCTGTTAAATTTATATTTATGACAAAACTATTTTGATGGTTGTGGCTAAGTCATAGAGTTTTGCGAGTAGTTTTCTTTAGTGATTTTTCTTGTTGGGAATCTTCCTTTGGGCTTTATTTGGTTTTCTTATCGATTTATTTATTAATTTAATTGTTGCCTTTATTGATTGAGTGTTAATATGATTGATATAATTGATTGCTAGAGTGTTTGCTTATGTGAATACTACGTTGATATTTTAGATTTCATTGGAGTGACGAATAGTTCTACCAAGTCTTTTTCTGAGAGCGTTATAAACTTCATCAACTTACCAGGCAAGTTCACTTTGATCATGCTTTTCATACCTAAGTTTTATTTGCATGTAGTATCACCCTTTCAACATTTTCTTCCAGTAGTGTTATTGACTTCTTGTAGTTGAGTAGAATGCATGAGGTAGGAACCCATCTCCCTGTTGTCAAGCCCCGGGACGTTATATAGTTTTAATGCTACGCTATAGTAGACGGGGTTTGGTATGAGTGCCCGGTAGTGGTGTGAGAAGGAGGACTCTACGTCAATGACGACAACTCATGATGGCATCTTCAAGGCCTGCATCTTCAAGACGTCAAGACATCAAGATTTCAAGACTCGAGACAAGACTTCAATACACACTACTGGGTGGACTGGTTGTGAGGCACCCTGGAGTACCCAGTGGATGCCTAGTGAGCTGGAGTAGGCCAGTACTCATGAGGAAAGTTCCACCCAGACTCAAATAGACGGAAGAATACTTCATGCCCGGAAGCTTACCTGTGTTGCCGCAAGTCATTATGGGTTCTGGCTTGGTTGACCTTAGCTGTGACTCTGGCTAGGACGGCGCTAGCAGATGTAGAACTACGGTAGGATTGGATGAGCACCGGACAGTGGTCAGAGGAACTCTTCGGAAGACCATGTTTCGGTCGTCTTGTTCTCAAACACCCTGAAGTGCGAGAACGTAAAAAGAGGGATTGAATCTTGTGGGTAAAGTGCACAACACTCTGCAGAGTTAAAACCTAATCGATTAGCCGTGTCCTCGGTTATGGACAATTTGAGCCTTTGGACTTGGATCTATCTCAGAACTCTCAACACTGGACTGATAATTAATTATGGGCAACTTATAAGTGTTTTGGGCTATGAGACATCAGTTGGCGGAACCATGTCATAGTAGATAACTCTGTAGTAAAGACTCCTGTTATTCCTTTGATGTAGGGAAAATAAAACCAGCTTTTACACAAAAACTCAGACACAGAGCCACAAAGCCATATTGCATATAGAATAGTTTCATCATCTGTTTTCCTTATTGTGATCTTGCCGGTACATTCAATGTACTAACCTACACGGCTGCAACGTATCATGTTGCAGGATTTTTTCTACAACGAGTGAGTTTCGTTGTAGGGTTACGGTCTACACTCAACCTGCCGATGGCGTTGATGGGACTCCACACCCGTTTGTTTTTTCCGCTGAGACTTATGAGGTATATATCAGTATTACGTTATTTATACATGTGATTGCACTTTGATATATACGTTGATGTACTGTGTGTACCAGCATACTGATCCAGGGATGGCACAGATACACAGAGGCTTGACCGTTTGAGGTCGGGTCGCTACATTATGCTAATGATATGCAAAACCATAAGCTTGGGGATGCTATGTTTGATGAGAATGACATATTTGAGAATGTATTTGCTACAAATTATGTTTATCCTAAGCTTGGGATGCTATGTCTAATAAAGATGTTCTTTTTAGTCTCTCTACTTTTTATGAGCAAATTTATTATGATGATTACATGCCTCCTATTTATGATGATTGCAACAATAATGAAAGTGGGTTTGGAAGAGTGTCAACTTTAGGTAATAATTATCCCACTAACTTGGAGGTTGTTGAATCTTATTATAATGATAAAAGTGGATTTGGAGAGGTCATAACTTTATTTAGTGATGATTCCACTATTTTGGAAGAGATTTCAATTGATTAGGATGAGAACAAAGTTGCTACTTATGATGAATATTGTGATGATAGTCATGCCATAAATATTAGTGATAATTATTCTTCTAAAACTTGTCATAATTATTAATATCATTTTAGTGAACATTACTCTTTTAATGTGGAATCAATTTATAGTGTTCAAGTTTTATATGACACTCCCACTATTATGAATGAGACGAAATTTGTTTATGTGGAGAGTAATAAATTTTCTATGCTTGTCGATTATGAAAAGAATGCTTTGTGTGACAGCTATATGGTTGAATTTGTTCATGATGCTGCTGAAAATTATTATGAGGGAGGAACATATGCTTATAGATTTCTCAATAATATCAAGTTCCTTCTCTATGTGATGAAATTTTTGTAGCTATACTTGTTTTGCCTACCTATGCTAGTTGGTTCTTGCTTAAATAAATTGGTTGTTCATAAAATCCCTATGCATAGGAAGTGGGTTAGGCTTAAATATGTTTTATATATGCCCTTTGATGCTCTCTTTATGTTTCAATTCTTTACTTTTATGTGAGCATCATAAAAATTATCAATGCCCAGCTAAAAGGCATTAAAGAAAAGCGCTTGTTGGGAGACAACCCAATATTTATACCTATTGTTTTTTGTGTGTCTTCATGATTAAGCTACTGTAGTAATCATGTTTTGTATATTTTCTTATAATAAAGTACCAAGTAAAGCCTTTAGGTTGATGTGGATGTTTGTTTATTTGGTTCTATGCAAAAACATAAAGTTTAGTGTCCAGTGCATGAATTTACATTTTGTACTGGAACGTGAGAAAATTATGAAATGTTTACACAATACTTCTATGAAAATTGTTTACGTTGTCCTTATTTTTCGGAATATTTCGAGTTACAAAAGTATGATGATTAATTAGATCATTACGTGTTGTTCTGTTTTTGACAGATTCTGTTTCTATTGCATAGTTTGCTTGTTTTGGAGTTTCCATAGCTTACATTAAGTAATATAAATTGTGGAAATGATATAATACAGTTGGCATTATGTGAGAACAATTATGAATCTTGTCTTGACAGTACCTAAGTGATGATATATTTTCATACTAACCCATCTCACGAAGTTCCGTTAAGTTTTATGTGATTGAAGTTTTCAAGTTTTGGGTGATATGATGATGGAAGGAGAATAAGGAGTGGCAAGACCCTAAGATTGGGGATGCCCAAGGCACCCCAAGGTAATATCTAAGGTATACTCAAGCACCTAAGCTTGGGGATGCCCCGGAAGGCATCCCCTCTTTCGTCTTCAACACCATCAGTATACCTCACTTGGAGCTATCTTTTAATTCTTCACATAATATGTGTTTTTCTTGGAGCATCATTTGCTTTTGTTGGGGTTTGATTGCTATTATTCATAATCATGTTTTGTATTTCAATAAAAGTGTCAAGTATAGCCTTTACCATGTTCAGTTTGCAAGTTTATGAGTTGCTGCTTGAAATAGAAAATTTTATGTTATGTCTTGAATATTCCTGAATAGTCAGAGTATGATAAAAATCTGAAATTTTTACACAGTAAGCATCCATGAGTTTTTTATCATGTGGTAATTTTAAAGAATTTTTGGATTTATGGAAGTATAAATTTTTATTCCTCCTTTACCAACTGTTCTGTTTAGACAGATTGCGGTTATAGTTGCATTGTTTGCATATGTTTGCTTGTTTAATGTTTCTATTAGGTGATGGAAATATTAAATATGCAGAGACATTTAGTATGAAAAGTTTATTTATAATTTTTTAAATTTTCTACACTAGAGAATGTTAAGGTTTTGAATTGATTTGTACTAACTTATCTCACGAGTTCTTGTTAAGTTTTGTGTGGATCAAGTTTTTAAGACATAGGAGAAGCCGTGATATGAGTGGAATTAAGGAGACACAAGAGCTCAAGATTGGGGATGCCCAAGGCTCCCTAAGTTAATATTCCAAGAAGTCTCAAGCATCTAAGCTTGGGGATACCCCGGTAGGCATCCCACCTCTCTTGATCGTCAACTATCGTTTAGTTTTGGGTTGAGCCTAAGTTTTTTTTTTGTTCACATGATATGTGATATTCTTGAAGTGTCCTTTTATTTTTTGTTTTGTTTGCTGTTTAATATAATCCTTGGATCTGAAATTTTTATTTGGAGAGAGTCTTTACATAGCTACCTATTTACTTAGCTACTCTTTGTTCTTCACTTATATCTTCTCGGAGTAGTTTCATGTTTACTCTTGTGCTTCACTTATATCCTAAGAGTAAATTGTTGAGTGAATTGAATATCATAAATCTGAAATTATACATGTTCCATATGCTTACTAATAGTTTCACATTGGTTTTAGAAAGTAAAATCTATTGAAATTTGACAATCACAATATTGGTCATACAAGCTTTTCATGAAAGATTAGTATAAGGAAGAGAAATTTCACATACAAATATATTATCTTGGACATCTTTTATGATTATGAATACCCATTAATTATTTTTCAAACTTGATCAAATAAGTTGAAGTTGGACAAGGAAGACAACGTAATGAGTTATGTTTGGGTATATTTGCATAGAAGTTATATTGTTATGGATCCTCCAACATGTGGTGCATTAAGTAGAGATACTACTTGTGCTTCCAAATACCCTTAAACCCAGTTTCTTGTCATGAGAGTCCACCATATCTACCTATATACGGTATTACCCTGATGTTCCAAGTAAATTTGCATGTGCCATCTTTAAATCTTCAAATGAACATCTATTTTGTCTGCCCGTACCACTCATGGAGCGATGGGGTAGTCAATATCTTCTATGCTTAGTGTGTTTTACTCGCCGATGAGAGTTTATTCACTCATTACATTTGAGGGAGGCTGGTAAAAAGGATGCCCAGTCCTGAATTATTTACAAAAATACTCCTCCTGGAATGTTGAAAGTTAGCAGGCACCTGTGGCTTCGGCTAGCCATGGTTTGTGTTAGTATGGTGGAAAGGAGAGGAAAACTTTTTGCATGGGAACCACCATTAACGTGTTTAGCATGGAAGATATTGAAAACTTTGTTGTTAAACTTTTGACAGGAAAAGTACACCTCTCAAATGAAATTATCTCTGTTTCAAGAAATGAGCTCTGGCACATAAGCAAATCCCTGCTTCCCTCTGCGAAGGGCATAACTATTTACTTTTCATGTCAAGTCAAATTCTTATTCCAACCTCAGTTATTCTCCACTTGGCAAGCATCGTGTGGTGGGGAAAGATCCAGGCACATATATCCAGTCAAATATATTGGATCATGAGGTATTATTGTTGACAATTATATCTATGATAAGTAAGTTGGGAGGTGAAACATTAAGCCCCTATCTTCCTCTGTGTCTGATGGATGTTGTTTGTCCTAAAAATATGCTGTGAGTACTAGCAATAATAGAAGACTATATGATAATTGAGTATGTGGAGCTCTTACTTAGACTTTTCTGAAAATAAGCTTTATCATTGATCAAACTTATCGCTATGCTAGCATTCACACTTCATAAATTATTTCTTCTATCATTTACCTACTCGAGGACGAGCAGGAATTAAGCTTGGGGATGCTGATACGTCTCCAACGTATCTATACACTACAAAAAAACACTTCCGTGGTGATACATGTTTGTCACAGTAGGTCACATTTTCTGTCATGCATGTACATCCGTGACGATTTTATTACAGAATCAAGATAGTCATACCTATGCTGTCGTAGAAGTGTTTGATAACCCACAAGTATAGGGGATCAGTTGTAGCCTTTCTCGATAAATAAGAGTGTCGAACCCAACGAGGAGCTAAAGGTAGAATTAATATTCCCTTCAAGTTCTATCGACCACCGATACAACTCTACGCACACTTAACGTTCGCTTTACCTAGAACAAGAATAAAACTAGGAGTACTTTGCGAGAATAAAACTATGAGTAATTTGCAAGACAATAAAAGTTAGTTGTTTAGTAGAAAGCTTTTTGTAACACAAGAGAAAGTGTCGAGGTACGACACCTATGGGATCATGCGGATCCCTTTTACGGTTCGGCTAGGGAGAAGATGTATACAAAGAGCGGATCCAACGATCAACGCGGGGATCTTTTACCCAGGTTCGGGCCGCTGAGTAGCGTAAAACCCTACTCCTGCTTTGGTTTATTGTGGGTGTTTGAGCTCAGATACACGGAGCGCTTCTTGGTGAACAGTACACAAGAAGAGCGGCTACGCATGCAGCTGGGCCAGAAAGCTCCCCCCCCCTGTAGCTTTGCCTTGGGCCTCCTTTTATATGATAAAGGGGTCACCAACAGTGGCGAACAGCAAGTACAAGAGGTGTAAAGTTACTACAGTGTTAACATGCTTATCCTTGACAACTTAGGACAATTGCATTAAATGCTCTACTTAGGTGTCCCTTACTTTCTTGGGGATGGAAAAAGAGCCCATCCCATCAGCACTGCTTAATCCCATCCGCCGCTAGTGCCATGACACGCATCCAGGAGGACAAACCCTAAACGACAGGCTGGTCGCTCCCCTTGAGCGGTGGCAGGGTGGTGGGATCTTGCCGGGTGCGAGGCCTTGCCGGGCCTTCGCGAGCCTTCCCGGCAAGTATCTTGCCGGGAATCCAGCCTTCGGTCTTCTGTCTTCTGATCATCGGCTTGAATGCCTTCTTGATATTCTTGTGTTTGTCCCCAGCTGTCCCCCGGCAAGCCTTGCCGGGTCTTGTCTTTCTAGGAGATCATGCCGCTGGGAAGAAGCTTCTCCCCAACGAGCTCTTGTTCTTGCTTGTTAATATAATGCTTGCCAGATATGGTATTCGCCGGGAAGCTTGGCCTTGCCGGGGTTGCCAGGCAACAATCCTGGACGGGAATGACCCATGCTAAGAAGGCTGATGAGACCCTGGTTCTCATTACACCGACAGGAGCCCCCGGGCCCGCCTTCAGCAGAGAACTCAAAGATCTCGATGCTGGAGGTGGGGCCAAATTTGGCGTGGGTCATGACTGCCATGCCCTTTCTTTCTGGAAGTATAGTTGTTTAAGAAAAACAGCCCTTGTCGGAGTGCATGGCTCGACGACAAGGTTGAAAGTCCCCTTTTCGGAGTGCATGGCTCGACGACAAGGTTGAAAGTCCCCTTTTCGGAGCGTATGGCTCGACGACAAGGTTAAAAGCCCCCTTGTTGGAGCGCATGACTTGACGACAAGGTTGAAAGCCCCCTTGTCGAAGTGCATGACTCGACGACAAGGTTGAAAGCCCCCTTGTCGGAGCGCATGACTCGACGACAAGGTTGAAAGCCCCCTTGTCGAAGCGCATGGCTCGACGACAAGGTTGAAAGCCCCCTTGTCGGAGCGCATGACTCGACGACAAGGTTGAAAGCCCCCTTGTCGGAGCATATGGCTCGACGACAAGGTTGAAAGCCCCCTTGTCGGAGCGCATGGCTCAACGACATGGTTGAAAGCCACCTTGTCGGAGCGCATGACTCGACGACAAGGTTGAAAGCCCCCTTGTCGGAGCGTATGGCTCAACGACAAGGTTGAAAGCCCCCTTGTCGGAGCGCATGACTCGACGACAAGGTTGAAAGCCCCCTTGTCGGAGCGTATGGCTCGACGACAAGGTTGAAAGCCCCCTTGTCGGAGCACATGACTCGACGACAAGGTTGAAAGCCCCCTTGCCGTAGCGTATGACTCGACGACAAGGTTGAAAGCCCCCTTGTCGGAGCGCATGGCTCATGGCTCGACGACAAGGTTTGCTATTCTTCCGCCGAAGAATATTTCTGGAAAAGTTTGCGATTTCAGCAGAGAACTTTGACGTTCTCGATGCCGGCCTCCGGCAAAGATGTTGCCGGGAAGGCTGATGACTTCAGCGGAGAACTTTGACGTTCTCGACGCCGGCTTCCGGCAAGAATGTTACCGGGAAGGTTTATGACTTCAGTGGAGAACTTTGACGTTCTCGATGCCGGCTTCCGGCAAGAATGTTACCGGGAAGGCTTATGACTTCAGCGGAGAACTTTGACGTTCTCGACGCCGGCTTCCGGCAATGATGTTGCCGGGAAGGCTGCAAAGTAATCGCCCACCTGTATACCTGCAACACTGATTCGGAAATGTAATGCCACGACAGCGTTTTAACACAATAAATTAATTAGCTTCTGGCTTTATGGCTAATTTGTTGTAATTTTGACATATGCCGAATATTCCCTTGCTTGCCGGAACACTTTCCGGTGCGCACGATCCAGTCAGCAGCGCTTTGAGGAGCTGGTCCTTAGCGGCTTGCCGGGAACGCCACCTCCCGAAAAAGGTTTTTCCTTCCCAGCTTTAGTGCAGCTGCTCACGTCGACGAGCAGACTCGAGGCGACAAGGAGCGCAACTAGCCCTGGGAAGGCTCCTCAGCATACGGGTTTACGCAGAAACCTTAAAATAAAACTTGTTAAGCCCTTTGCTTAAATGATTGCATTTTTGTACAATGAATCCCTACGCTTGCCTGCATACCTCCCGAATGCGCACGTCCTGGTCAATGGCGCTTAGGACCGGGTCCTGTCTAGCAGCCTATCAAGAACGCCGCCTCTTCGGGAGCTTAACGCTCTAGAAACAATTACAGCTGCATCTGTGTTGCTGGGCGGACCCAAAACAACCAGGAGCGCAGAGTGTTTTAAGAGCGCTCCCCCGCGCACAGGTTATACAAAAACACCATCAAGGATAAGACTACGCAGCAGAAAGCGATTAAAGTTTTAGGACTTAGCTTTCGCAAGGAATTTCAGCTGCCCCCGCTTCTTCTTGGGCGCCATGACGATGAAGACGATCAAAAACTGACGCGCTGACGACTAGCTCGGGTTCGCGCAACCTCTCCCCCTACCTGGCACGCCAAAGATGTAGGCGTACGACACCTATGGGATCATGCGGATCCCTTTTACGGTTCGGCTAGGGAGAAGATGTACACAAAGAGCGGATCCAACGATCAACGCGGGGATCTTTTACCCAGGTTCGGGCCGCTGAGTAGCGTAAAATCCTACTCCTGCTTTGGTTTATTGTGGGTGTTTGAGCTCAGATACACGAAGCGCTTCTTGGTGAACTGTACACAAGAAGGGCGGCTACGCATGCAGCTGGGCCAGAAAGCTTCCCCCCTGTAGCTTTGCCTTGGGCCTCCTTTTATATGACAAAGGGGTCACCAACAGTGGCGAACAACAAGTACAAGAGGTGTAAAGTTACTACAGTGTTAACATGCTTATCCCTGACAACTTAGGACAAGCGCATTAAATGCTCTGCTTAGGTGTCCCTTACTTTCTTGGGGATGGAAAAAGAGCCCATCCCATCAACACCGCTTAATCCCATCCACCGCTAGTGCCATGACACGCATCCAGGAGGACAAACCCTAAACGACAGGCTGGTCGCTGCGCTGGAGCGGTGGCAGGGCGGTGGGATCTTGCCGGGTGCGAGGCCTTGCCGGGCCTTCGCGAGCCTTCCCGGCAAGTATCTTGCCGGGAATCCAGCCTTTGGTCTTCTATCTTCCGATCATCGGCTTGAATGCCTTCTTGATATTCTTGTGTTTGTCCCCAACTGTCCCCCAGCAAGCCTTGCCGGGTCTTGTCTTGCTAGGAGATCATGCCGCTGGGAAGAAGCTTCTCCCCAACGAGCTCTTGTTCTTGCTTGTTAATATAATGCTTGCCAGATATGGTATTCGCCGGGAAGCTTGGCCTTGCCGGGGTTGCCAGGCAACAATCCTGGACGGGAATGACCCATGCTAAGAAGGTTGATGAGACTCTGGTTCTCATTACACTGACAGAAAGATTTGTCCCTAGGCAATCGATAACTAGACCGGTAATCATTATTGCAATTTTATATGAGGGAGAGGCATGAGCTAACATACTTTCCGTACTTGGATCATATGTGCTTATGATTGGAACTCTAGCAAGCATCCGCAACTACCAAAGATCATTAAGGTAAAACCCAACCATAGCATTAAGTAACAAGTCCTCTTTACTCCCATACGCAACAACCCCCTTACTCGGGTGTAAGCTTCTGTAACTCTAGCCGCCCACTATAAGAGAATTATGAATGTATTGCAAACCCTACAGCGGGAATCCCTCATGCTTGCGCGACACGGAGGGCACCATAGGACAGCACCAAAATAAAAAATACAACTCAAACCAATCACGATCATCAATCAACCCATAGGACAAAACGAATCTACTCAAACATCATAGGATTGCCATACATCATTGGATAATAATATATAGCGTTAAGAACCATGTTTAAGTAGAGATTACAGCAGGGAGAAGTGGTGTTACACCGCTACATAGAGGGAGAGAGAGTTGGTGTTGACGGCAGCGAAGTTGTTGGTGTTGATCGCCGTCACGATGATTACCTTGGCGGCGTTCCGGCGCCACCGGGAGAGAGGGGGAGAGAGCCCCCCTCCTTCTTCTTCTTCCTTGGCCTCCCCTCTAGATGGGAGGAGAGTTTCCCCTCTGGTCCATGGCCACCATGGCTCCCGGAGGGGAGGAGCCCCTCCGAGATTGGATCTCTCTCTCTCTGTTTCTCTTCTGTTTCACGTTCCTGTTTTCTGGCCGAAAACCGTTTCTTATATATCCGGAGATCCGTAACTCCGATTGTGCTGAAATTTTAACACGATTTTTTTCTCGATATAAGATTCCTTGCGGCCGATGAAGATCCCCAACCGACTTACGGTGTGCCCACAAGGCAACACCACGCCGCCTGGGGGGTGTGGGCCTCCGTTTGCGTTGATTCCACCTCCCAAAAATCACATATATACCAAAATAATTCTTCGTAAAATTTTATCGCGTTTGGACTTCGTTTGATATGGATGTTTTGCGAAACAAAAAACAAGCAGGAAACAGGAACTGGCACTGGGCACCGGATCAATATGTTAGTCCAAGAAATCATATAAAATGTTGTCAAAAGTATGTGGAAATTGTAGGATATTGGCATGAAACAATCAAAAATTATAGATACGATGGAGACGTATTAGCATCCCCAAGCTTAATTCCTGCTCGTCCTCGAGTAGGTAAATGATAAAAAAGATAATTTTTGATGTGGAATGCTACCTAGCATAATCTTGATCATATAATCTAATCATGGCATGAATATTAAGACACGAGTGATTCAAAGCAATAGTCTATAATTTGATATAAAGACATCAATACTCAGGCATACCAACAAATAATCACGCCTTTCAGAATAAAAATGCTAAAGAACGCTATCCCTAGCCCGTCATGCGCAATCATTGATCCAGTCACGATGTACATAACATTAACTATACTCAATGCATAAAAATGAGAATAGTGCTCTCCAACTGGTGCTTGAATGAGAAGGTGATGACTCAACAATAAAAGTAAAATAACATAAAGTAAATAGATAGACCCTATGCAGAGGGAAGCATGGATTTGTAGAGGTGCCAGAGCTCGAAGCTTAAATCAGAGATGAAAACATTTTGAGAGGTGTACTTTTCCTGTCAACGTCACGACCGAAGGTTCACAATATCTTCCATGCTAAACACATTATAGGCGGTTCCCAAGCGGAAAGTTAAAGTTTACTCCCCCTCAACCATTCAAACACAAGCCATGGCTAGCCGAATCCTCGAGTGCCCTCCATACAATCAACTTTCCGAGGGAGTTTGTTTGCATTATATAATTTCGATTTGAGCATAGGACTGGGCATCCCAATTACCAGCCTCTCTCGTGCAATGACAGGTGAATAAACACCCATCGTGAGAATAACCCGCTTAGCATGGAAGATATTGACCACCCACTGCCGCTCCATGAGTAGTATGGGCACACAAAACAGATGCTTATTTGAATGATTAGAGGTGGCACATGCAAATTTACTTGGAACAACAGAGTAATACCACATATAGGTAGATATGGTGGACTCATCTGGAACAACTTTGGTTTAAGGATTTGGATGCACAAGCAGTATTCCCGCTTAGTATAGATGAAGGCTAGCAAATAGATTGAGAAGCGACCAACCAGAGAGCGACAACGGTCATAATCATGCATTAGGAATAATTAACATTGGATAATGACATGAGTAGGATATAACTTCGTCGCATAACTATACATGCATGCTTCGGGAATCACAAACCTTAACACCAATATTCTTACTAAACCACAATCATTCACTAGTACACCCACATATTACCATCTTAATATCGCAAAACTATTGCAAGGAATCAAACTTATCATATGCAGTGATCTACACATTTTATGTAGGATTTTATGACTAACCATGTGAATGACCAATTCCTGTTGACTCTCTAAATAGATATAAGTGAAGCATGAGAGTTTAATTCTTTCTACAAAAGACTTGCCCATGCTCTAATAAATATAAGTGAAGCAAAAGAGCATTCTACAAATAATGGTTTTCCACAAGTAGAGAAACAGGCATCCAAACTTCAAATGATATAAGTTAAGCACATGAAGCATTCTATAAAGCCATACTCAAAAGATATAAGTGAAGTGCATGAAGCATTCTATAAATCAACCAAGGACTATCTCATACCAGCATGGTGCATTATTAAAAGAAAAAGAAAATGCACACGACGCTCCAAGAATTTACGCATATCATGTGAACGAAACAAAAACCGAAACATACCGATAATTGTTGAAGAAAGATGGGATGCCTTCCGGGGCATCCCCAAGCTTAGACGCTTGAGTCTCCTTGAATATTTACTTGGGGTGCCTTGGGCATCCCCAAGCTTGAGCTCTTGTCTCTCCTTATTCTCCTCATATCGATACCTCCTCGATCTTCAAACACTTCATCCACACAAAACTTAACCGACTTTTTATTAGAGGGGTTAGTACATATAACATCAAATCCCATCATGTCCTGCTGTAACATTATTGTATAATTATAATCAAACATTACCCACTGTATGCTATCACAATTCTATGGATCCCAAGTCAATGGGTCTCAACAAGATTTCAAACATACTCAAATAAACAAACTATAACAGCAATCTGTGAAAACAGGACAGTCTGTAAAGATGCAGATGGTACATATACTTCTGTAACTCAAAAAATTCTGAAAAATTATGAAAAAATAAAAAATAATTGCATATCAATACTGTGTAAAAATTTCAGAATTTTTTCATGTTCCAGTAAATTATAGAAATTCATGTACTACAGCAAAAGTTTTTGTTTTTGCATCACACACACCAAACAAGCAATTTAAACATCCTAAAGGTAAATCTTGGCACATTATTTTTATAATACAGTGGATTTGTACAAGGGGATAATTATTTTTGCTCAAAAGTTTTTGTAATCAAGATTCACAAAGTTTCCATGGGCATAAACAAAGTTCAAGGACGTCCCCCACTTCAACGGTGTTCGTCTTTCTCACTTTCACTTTTTTTTGAAAAAGTTTCAGGTTCCCCTCTATATTTTTTGTTTTTAAACTTTTAAAAAGCACACAACAGAATAAAATGACTCTCTAAAACTTCCGGGTTGTCTCCCAGGCAGCGCTTTCTTTAAAGCCATTAAGCTAGGCATAAAGTGCTCAAGTAATCGATCCACCCGGATCCCAAGGTATATCAAAGCCAATTTTAATTAAAAATGATTTATAATTTAGTAGTGAGCACAAAGCAACATATATAACATAACAACGGAGTCTAACTATCTTCCTATGCATCGGCATGTCATAAAGAACAATTCATGCACATCAAGTAAACGCCAATGCATAGTATAAACAGTTTCTTGCAATTTTATCGTATTGGAAACCTAGAGAGGTGGAGATGTAGTTCCTCTCTCATAATAAGTGCAAGTAGGAGCAGCAAGCACATGCATATTATATTCATCAAAATCATCATGTGTAATGGGAAAACGCAACCCATCAATATAATCCTTAATAAGAGCAAACTTCTTCGATATAGTGTAGTTGGGAGAATTCAAAAAGATAATAGGACTATCATGTGTGGGTGCAATAGAAACAATTTCATTCTTAACATAAGGAACTATAGCAAGTTCATCTCCATAAGCATCATTCAAATTGGCATCATGGCCACAAGCATAGCAAGCTTCAATTTCATCAAAAAGGGATATTTCAAACGAATGCAAGGGATCATAGCAATTATCATAGCATTCATCCTTCGGTAAGCACGAAGGGAAATTAAACAATGTATGAGTTGAAGAGTTACTCTCGTTAGAAGGTGGGCACGGGTAGCTAATCCGCTCTTCCTCCCTTTGTTCTTCGCTCTCCTCGTCATCTTTTTCATCTAATGAGCTCACAGTTTCATCAATTTCTTCTTCCATAGATTCCTGCAAAACATTAGTCTCTTCTTGGATAGCAGAGGTGTCCTCAATATATTCTTTAACATAAGCATTATAATCATAGTTTTCATAGCAATATTTAAGTATGGCAAAATTTTCAGATTTGTAAAGAGTAGCATCACACTTTTCAATCAAAGAAGCAATTTCATATGCACCCTTAAAAGCAACAAATTCTTCTATTTGTTCAATATCATAGTAACTATAAAGACCTCTGGCATAAGAAGATAAAATTCCATTATCCTTAAACTCACATTGGTACTGGAGGTATTTTTTTAGGGTTTTCAGAACAACAAGTAAAATCATGTATTTCACATAAATTCCAAGCATAGCAATTCAAAGTATTAATATGATGCCATAAGAGTTTCCCTTTTTGAGACAAACGGTGTCGCACAAAATAAGCATGCTCATCTAATGATTTTCTCTCAACTAAGCTAGTTGGGTTTTCAGCACGAGCACAAAGGGATCGAAGATGATCCAAGTAGAAAGCTTCAGCAGTATGATAGATTTTGAGTGGTTCTTCAACCATTGGTTTAGCAGGTACAACTAATTTTTTTGGTATTTTGCGTTTCCTACCCATAACTAAAGATAGAAAACAAGAGCACAAAATAAAATCTACTTAGTGATAAAGCAAACAAGCACACACGCGAATATCAACCCCATGCTATTGCTCCCCGGTAACGGCGCCAGAAAAAGGTCTTGATAACCCACAAGTATAGGGGATCAATTGTAGCTTTTTCGATAAATAAGAGTGTCGAACCCAATGAGGAGCTAAAGGTAGAATTAATATTCCCTTCAAGTTCTATCGACCACCGATACAACTCTACATGCACTTAACGTTCGCTTTACCTAGAACAAGTATGAAACTATAAGTACTTTGTAGGTGTAATGCTAAAACTACTTTGCAAGAATAAAACTAGGAGTACTTTGCGAGAATAAAACTATGAGTAAATTGCAAGATAATAAAAGCTAGTTGTTTAGTAGAAGGCTTTTGTAACACAAGAGAAGGATTTGTCCCTAGGCAATCGATAACTAGACCGGTAATCATTATTGCAATTTTATATGAGGGAGAGGCATGAGCTAACATACTTTCCGTACTTGGATCATATGCACTTATGACTGGAACTCCAGCAAGCATCCGCAACTACCAAAGATCATTAAGGTAAAATCCCACCATAACATTAAGTATCAAGTCCCCTTTACTCCCATACGCAACAACCCCCTTACTCGGGTGTAAGCTTCTGTCACTCTAGCCGCCCACTATAAGAGAATTATGAACATATTGCAAACCCTACAGCGGGAATCCCTCACACTTGCGCAACACGGAGGGCACCATAGGATAGCACCCAAATAAAACATACAACTCAAACCAATCACGATCATCAATATCCGGAGATCCGTAACTCCGATTGCGCTGAAATTTTAAAACGATTTTTTCTCGATATTATCTTTCTTGCGGCGAAAGAAGGGGGTCAACCGACTTACAAGGGGCTCACAAGGCACCACGGCACGCCACCCCCTAGGGCGCGCCCTGGTGCCTCGTGGGGCCCACGAGCACCGTCTTGCGTTGATTCTACTTCCCAAAAATCACATATATTCCAAAATAAATCTCCGTAAATTTTTATCGCGTTTGGACTTCGTTTGATATGGATATTCTGTGGAGCAAAAAACATGCAACAAACAGAAACTGGCACTGGGTACTGGATCAATATGTTAGTTCCAAAAATAATATAAAATGTTGCCAAAAATATGTGAAAGTTGTAGAATATTGGCATGAAACAATCAAAAATTATAGATACGATGGAGACGTATCAGCGGTCAAGTTCATCAAGGGCCTGGTGTGCCGCTTTGGCGTCCCCAATCGCATCATCACGGATACAACTCTACGCACACTTAACGTTTGCTTTACCTAGAACAAGTATGAAACTAGAAGTACTTTGTAGGTAATGCTAGAACTACTTTGCACAAATAAAACTAGGAGTACTTTGCGAGATAATAAAACTATGAGTAAATTGCAAGATAATAAAGCTAGTTTTTTAGTAGAAAGCTTTTGTAACACAAGAAAAGGATTTGTCCATAGGCAATCGATAACTAGACCGGTAATCATTATTGAGATTTTATATGAGGGAGAGGCATGAGCTAACATACTTTCCGTACTTGGATCATATGCACTTATGATTGGAACTCTAGCAAGCATATGCAACTACCAAAGATCATTAAGGTAAAACCCAACCATAGCATTAAGTAACAAGTCCTCTTTACTCCCATACGCAACAACCCCCTTACTCGGGTGTAAGCTTCTGTCACTCTAGCCGCCCACTATAAGAGAATTATGAACGTATTGCAAACCCTACAGCGGGAATCCCTCACGCTTGCGCGACACGGAGGGCACCATAGGACAGCACCAAAATAAAACATGCAACTCAAACCAATCACGGTCATCAATCAACCCATAGGACAAAAGAAATCTACTCAAACATCATAGGATGGCAACAAATCATTGGATACTAATATGTAGCATTAAGCACCATGTTTAAGTAGAGATTACAGTGGGGAGAAGAGGTGGTACACCGCTACATAGAGGGGGAGAGAGTTGGTGTTGACGGCGGTGAAGTTGTTGGTGTAGATCGCCGTCACATTGGTTGCCCCGGCGGCGTTCCAGCGCCACCGGGAGAGAGGGGGAGAGAGCACCCCTCCTTCTTCATCTTCCTTGGTCTCCCCCCCTAGATGGGAGGAGAGTTCCCCCTCTGGTCCATGGCAGCCATGGCTCCTGGAGGGGAGGAGCCCCTCCGAGATTGGATCTCTCTCTCTGTTTCTCTTCTGTTTCGCGTCCCCCTTTTCTGGCCTTTCACCGTTTCTTAAATATCCGGAGATCCGTAACTCTGATTGCGCTGAAATTTTAACACGATTTTTTTCTCGATATAAGCTTCCTTGCGGCCGAAAAAGAGCCCCAACCGACTTACGGTGTGCCCATGAGGCACCACCATGCGGCCAGGGGGCCGCGCCAAGGTGGCTTGTGGAGGCTGTGGGCCTCCGTTTGCGTTGATTCCACCTCCCAAAAATCACATATATTCCAAAATAATTCTCCATAAAATTTTATTGCATTTGGACTTCGTTTGATATGGATTTTCTATGAAACAAAAAACAAGCAGAAAGCAGGAACTGGCACTGGGCACTGGATCAATATGTTAGTCCCAAAAATAATATAAAATGTTGCCAAAAATATGTGGAAGTTGTAGAATATTGGCATGAAACAATAAAAAATTATAGATACGACGGAGACGTATCACCCGACGAAATTGAGAGTTCAATTTTCCGACCGTTGCTGTACCGCGTGCCAGCTGTCGAGTGGATTCTTATCCTGACAATGGTCATGTCCGAAGGGGCATTTATGACAATTCATGTCGGGTTGCCCCTGGCTATAAATAGCCACCCCCTACAACCACTTGTTGGTTGGCTGCTTTAGAGAAAACTTGACACTTGTCATTTGAGAGCAACCCTTCCTCTGACGACTTTGAGAGAAACCCAAATGAGGAAAAACCCAACCAGGGCCAAAGTGATTGAGCATCACTGAAGAAGTTGATCTGTGTGATCCGACGCCTGTTACCTTTGAAGACTGTCATTCTTCCAGACGGTTAGGCGTCATGTTCTGAGCACCCAAGAGTAATTGTGGCATGCCCTGTGGCATGCCGGTGAACAAGTCTGTGAAGGTTTTGGAAGTCTACCTTGAAGACTTACCACGCGTGATTGGGCGAGGTCTAAGTGACCTTAGCTCAAGAGAAATACAGTGAGGACTAAGTGTCCTCTGAGGTAAAACTCAGCCACCTCAACTAGACGCACAGTTGATACAAAAACTGGAACTGGTCTACCAAATCGCTGTGTCTTCATCGAGCCTACCTGGTTTCAAATTTCTCACCCCTTACCTTTACGTTATTCCGCTATTGAAGAATCTGTGATTTATATTCTGAAGAATTCGAACTGATAATTTTCATCATGCTGTTTCTCATTTCTTTAGTTCATCTTCCTCATACTTGAATGTTTGTATGATTACATGTTCTTCACTTGTATGTATCTCGTATGCATGCTTTCTGTCTCTGTGATGATTTAGTTTCTATCATGTTTCTATTTCTTCACTTTGATGTTCGTCAAATTCATCAGAGTTTGACGAATTTCTAAAAATCTCCCATTCACCCCCCTCTGGGAGTAAACCCGTGCTTTCAATTACTCTGTGTGTTATGAACTTAATACGAAGAGAGGCAAGCATAGAAGCGCTCTCGAAGTGGAGTAATAGTAGTAGATGAAGAATCATTTTGGTCTACTTGTCACGGATGTGATGCCTATATACATGATCATTGCCATGAATAACATCATAACTATGCGCTTTTCTATCAATTGCCCAAACAGTAATTTGTTTACCCACGGTATGCTATGTTTCGAGAGAGAAGCTTCTAGTGAAAACTATGGCCCTCGGGTCTACTTTAATTATATTAGAAAAACCTAAATTACCTTGCTGCAATTATTTTACTTTCTATTTAGTTTTCAATTTATATACTATCATTACCATATTTGATCCTTGCAAGTAACGAGTTCAAGGGGATTGACAGCCCTCTTGCCCGCATTGGGTGCAAGTATTTGTTCTTGTGTGTGTAGGTACTGCTTGACTAGGATTTGCTTGGTTCTCCTATTGGTTCGATAACCTTGGTTCTCACTAAGGGAAATACTATCCGCTACTATATTGCTTCCCCCTTCCTTTTCGGGGAAAATCCCAACGCAGCTCGCAAGTAGCAAAAAGGATTTTTGGCGCCGTTGCCGGGGAGACATCATCAAATACCTACAGGTCCCTTCACACAAATTATTATTTACATTTTCTACTTTTTATTTTCCTTTATTTTCTTTTATTAGTCTCATTACAAAAAAATCAAAAATATTTTACTTTGCTTGTTTTGTATCATGTCCGAGTTCGAGAGAGTTATTGTTGAAAGTGCTAGTGAAGACAGTACTAGTGAGTCTCTTGAGGAAAAGCCTAAATTATTTGATCTTAATCATGATACTTCGAAGAATAAAGCTCCCACAATGTTTAAAACTAAAACTTATCATGTGGGTAGCGGGAATATAATTGGAAAGAATGTCATTCAGGAATTCTTTAATTGCACGGGAGTCACACCAATAATTAAAGGAACTATTCTTGATAAAACAAATTGCTATGTGGATGCTATTGCTATGCTTGTGGTTAAACTAGAAAGAAAATTATTGCATATCCATCCTGCCTTACAAAAGATGCTATTGCAGATGTCCCTGCTCCCCTTCTTGACAAGGAACATACTATACTTATTAAAGAAGAACAGAAGAGGAACATGTTAATGAATAGAAGGGGAAGCATAATATGGAGATTTCACTTCTTTCTATACAATGTTCGTTGCCCACTCATGATGAACCAGAGCGCACAAAGAAATGCAATTCCCTGCTGTCTCTCTATATGTGGCCACGTGCATTTGGAAACTCAAGTGGGAACATTAGCTGACCAATTAAATGTGTGTCCATTAACTAATATCAGTATCATATCACATTCGGATATGAACAACTAAGCTTTGGAAATATGAGTGGTGTGTTGTTTAGCTTGAAGGGTGGAGTGCTGCTAGTACGACACAAAGCACCTAGCAGATCATAGTATAAATAAAAGGGGAAAACCCTATGCATCACGAGTAAAATTGGGAAAGTGGAACTAGCTGGAAAATATGGGCTTGTATTGCCGGTATGGCTAGAAAGGCTTTGTATCCCCTACAGAGGCAGCTCTCTTCAATTGAAGGCGCACTACTGTTACTATCATTCTAGACTCTCAAAGGCGACACAGCTCCCAACATTTCCTGGATATTATGGCAGACCAACTCGATGAGCTGAAAGCATCGATCAGAAGCGACCCAATAGACTTGTGGACTGCAAATGTCCCTGCTCCTCTTCCCGACAAGGAACATACTGTACTACTATACTTATTAAAGAAGAACAGAAGAGAAACATGTTAAAGAAGAGCAAGCTGATTTTGGATAATACAATGTTCATTGCCCACCCATGATGAACCAGAGCACACAAAGAAATGCAATTCCCTGCTGTCTCTCTATATGTGGCGCACATGCTTTTCGTAACTAAAGTTGAACATTACCTAACCAATTAAAGGTGTCTCTATTTTAGTAATATCAGCATCATATCAGATTCGTATTCGAACAACTATGCTTTGGAGCAGACTAGCACCTAGGATGATGGTAGTGAATATAAAAGGGGAAAACCATAAGCATTGCGAGTATAGTGTTGACCGTGCCATGGCGGATCTAAAGGTGCAAACCGGACAAAGGCTACGTCGCAACCAATGTTTCCTTTCAACTAACAAGTAAGATTCTAAGTGATGGGCAAGAAATCACAGTAAAGCAGTGGCGATCTATTTTCTGGATGAGATAAATAACTTGAGGAGATATGAAAGGGTACCACATCTGTTGCGGCGCCGTGTAAGCATCTGCTGAGACATGGAGGGTGTTGCGGTTGCGATGGCTGTCGGTTGTGTGGAAGCAGATCTGGGAGAGCAGACGATGGTGGCGGGGGATATGTGCCGGTGCGGTGGACGAGATGGTCATAGGAGCGGCCCCAGCAAGGTGGACGATGGTGCGGATGAAGCGAGAGGACGCGATGCAAGGATCCTGGTCCGGAGCCGTGGATGAGAGATGTCAATCTCTTGTAATGGATGACTGTTGGTTTCTAAGAACCTACATATGAGTTGTGAGCAACAACTCTTTGAGAGTTCGGCCAGGGACTGAACACGTCTAGCGATCCTAAGTTATGGATGAAAAGGAGTCGGTGCGAGGGGAAGAAAATCTCCCCTCACACCCGTCTGCCGAAGGTACTTCATATGCATCGTGGCCTGCTACAGTACATCTTAATAGCTCCATCATGCGAGCCGTCCCGCTACACTGTTGATGACTACAGAGGAACAAGACTTTACCGCCTTGCCTCTGAAGTTAAACCTTATCACTTCCACTCCACGCTTCTTCAGCAGGTACACCCACCTTCGGACCACCGGGCAGAGTGTTTCCTTAATCTGACATACGCAGGGTGTTCCTGTATGCTTCCCATGAAGGCTTCCAGGGAGGAGAGTCGCCCTGGGTTTCCTCCCGGAGGTCCCTACCGTCAGACCACCTTCCCCTTGCTCACCATGGCACTTCTCCGTGGGTCCTTCCGGTCATCCGGGCCTGGGTACCCCGTAATTCGTTGATCCGATAGTAGCCCCCGGGGCCATTCTTCGATCGCAACCTTGGTGTTACGCGAAGAAGAAGAAATGGGACCCAAAGACCGGGGAGGAACCCACATGTGTCGTCGGCCTTCAATGCATCGATTCTCCGCCTCCATCTTCGTCTCGCACGCCATCATTATGGCGACGAGCCGAACCGTCAGCACGCGAGGGGTGCCCCCTCGATTTCGCCTCCTGAGTCCCTGACTGAGATGGGTGGCAAGAGGTAGCGGTTCCTTGGTTGGCGAGCGGTTTCTGTCTTGGCTGTCAGGCACAAAACCGGACACCAACTGGCGGCGAAACCTGCTTCCCACCTCCTGTCAAAAAGAAATCCCTCGTTGCCCCCATGGCGCCATGGAGGATGACCACGATGGCGAAGAGAGGACGGGGTGGAGGACCACATCGCCCAGATCCCCCACCATAGATTCTGCCCCGCCCGAAGATAGTGAACACCGAAGGGCTGAACATGGTGCGTCACCTGGGCGGCGGGGAGAACAACAAGTGGGGGCCCACTCGACTGAAAGTGACCGGCGGGAGGGAGCCGGACGTCACCGATGCACCCATTTTCGTTGTCTTCCTCGCCGCCGGTTTGGTCCCCCCTTTTTCTGCCTTTTTCTGTGCGGCGCTGGAGCACTACCAAGTTCATATGCTCCACCTTTGCCTGGAGGTGGTCTTGGTCCTGGCACTATTTGCCCACCTGTGCGAGACATTCATCGGGGTCATGCCGTCACTGCAGCTTTTTCGCCATTTCTTCTTGATGCACCTGTCCCCAGGGGATCAGATCTCCGGGTGTGTGTCCTTTTGTTCTTGCGGATGGGGCGAAGGACCCCGGTTTTCCAAAGCTTGGGAGACACTCTGTTTCGGTAGACTGGCGTCAAAGGTGGGTGCTCGCCGACCTCCGGGAGACCGGGGGTGCTCCTGCAGCCCCCCACGGCCCAGGGAGTCTGGCACAAAGGATGGAGGAGGTCCCCTCTTGCTGACGTGGCTTGGTTCCCAGTGCTGGACCGTATTCGGCGCTTGTCGGAGCTTGGGCTTCACTGCCATATGGTGGCGCTCCACTTCGTGCGCCACCGTCTAGCCCCCTTGCAGGCGAGGAGTCAGCCGGTCTGGCAGTTCAGTGGTCCTTCGGATTCGCGATGCCTTCATCGCTCCAAGCTGGATCGTGAGGTGATCGCGACCGTCCTAAGGGAATTCTTCGATCTTGAGGGCATGATTTCCCTTCCGGGGCTCGTCCGACCTCTATATGGCGATGAACACCGCGAATCGATCCTGGCACCCCTGCCAGCCTGCGATCGATGGGGCATTATCCCGGAAGTCTCCGCCGATCCTGACCGCCTGAACCCGCTTCCATGGCAGGCGAACGTATCTGATTCTGACGATGGCAGAGACGACGTGGGCGTTGTAGGTCCCCTTCATACCAGCCGTAGTCTATCTCTGGTGCGACCGGTGCCCGCCGCTGTCTTCCCAGGAGCGAGACAGCAAAGCCCCCTGGGAGAGGACAAGCCCGTCCTCAGGAGTCCCAAGAGGCAAGGTCGTCGTCCCTGCCCTAGTGGTCCCAATGGGTTAGCATCATCTCTATCCTCACCTTTCTTTGGTCCATCCATTCTCCCCTGAGCGACATTCTGTTTTCTTGTTTTCAGTGAAACAGATGGCGATTCAGAGAAGACGACATCTTCAAGGCCCCTCGAGGGGAAAAAGGGGCTTCGCGGAAGGGGGCCCACTGTGAGTGGTTCATCTTTCGCACGTTCCCCAAGCGGGGAGGCAGGAGATCAAACAATCAGTCCCCCGACCATTATTTTCCTAGGAGGGAGGTTGAGGAAAACGTGGCGCGCTTCCGACGAGTAAGTTCTTGCGCCGCCTTGTTTTCCCTTCTTTTCCAGATGGGAGAGATCTTTCCGAGATTCCTGAGACCTGTGGCTTTTTGTTCAGATCTCCTGCTTCAAGGCCACGTCTGGCAAGGTTATCCGCCCTGGCGGCCACGACGTCAGCCCTGGAGGTTGTCGTCTCCTGTCCAGATGCTGGGGAAGGTCATTCCGCTGTCATTGTCCGGCCCAGCGGCGTCGCCATTGGGGAAGCCGACGCGGGTCGAGGAATCCCTGCTTCTGTCCCAACTTATCTTGGGGTTGGCTCAGAGGTCCCGACGGGCGCTGCTCTGAGCCCCTCGACTGGCATGGAGGCCATCGCGGCGCAGAGCGCGGGCACACTTGGTGTGTCTTCGCTCGGGGGTAACGCCATGGTTCGGACCGAGTCTAGCACCGCCGCGGACGCTTCCAATATGCAAGACGACCCCATCGGAGGTCAGCCCCCAGACAATACACCCTCATCGGGGTCTCTTGACCCAACAACTCCGGAAGAGGCCATGCGTGACGAGGGAGAGATCGTGTACGTGAAGCACCCGCCTCCCTCCCTTGGGGGAAGAGCTTTTTCTTCTAGGACGAGAAGCCTCGAAGGAAATTTCATGGGGACCGGCCGGGCTTTGGGCACCGGGATCGGTCTGGGAGACATCGATGATGGCCCCGCGCCATTGACCAGCGAAGTCCTCATTCGAGGTTCCCACCATGCCATTGACCGGTTGGAGGCAACACTCGCTAGCCGCGAGCGAGTGCTGAGGGGCCGCGAAGAGGCTATCGCTGACCGAGAACTTGATGTCCAGATCCGGGAGGAGGAAACGGATAAGGCTCTGGCGGATCTTTGCGATGAAAATTCGAGGCTTGAGTTCCTTCGGGAAGTGTTGGACGCCCGGGAGGCCGCGCTCGACCATCGCGGAGGTCGACAATCTGAGTTGGAGAAACTCTGCGACCAACAAGAGGACGACTTGCTTCGTCTTGGAGAGCAACGCGTGATGCAAGGGACCATGCTTCACGATGTTAGCCAGCGTGCCTTCGTTGCGGCAAATGGCCTGGGCTTTAACATGAACACGCCAGTCTTCCATCGAACGTGAACGTGCCATTCTTACGCGCAACTCTTCCAGGAACTTGCCACCAAGCTTGAGGAAGGCGAGTGGGCCATGTGTGTTGCCACCAAGAAGGAGGTTCGTGAAGTGTTGGAGCAGGTGGGAGACCACATATTCACCAACCTCTTCATGCGTGATGCCCATTTTCCCTTTGGTGAAGTATTGAAGCCCCCGGAACCTGAGGCCGAAGCGAGGGCCGCTCAAAACGCCATTACCGATCACACCGTAGAGCTCGTCCGTTTGTACGAGCATGATGTTGGCGGAAGTGAGGTGTCTTCCCGGGGCTCACCTCATTCTCAAGACCCTTCGAAGAGTGATCCGGTATCGGAGGATGTAAATGATTTGTGAAGTTGTACTGTAACATCAATCCTCCTGATCTTCTGTTGTTATAACTTTATGATGTTTGTCTTGGATGTACTCTGTCTTCCTTCGTGAGAGGCCGCTTGCCGCCGTCATGATTGTGTCTTGACGCACCCTCAACCTGTCTTTTTAGGAATAGGCCGATGGTGTAATTGTAGCCCCTGGTCCGGTGCGCATCACACCTTCGCCTGGCGAGCGTCGAGGGGCACAGGACCCTGTAGTCCGGGAGGCCGCTGATCATCCTGGTGCTCCGGCGGCAGCTGTATCACATGACGGTGGTTTGCTTGCCATACCCAGAGAAAAACGAATGCTCAGCATCCTGAGGAAAGAGGGTCGTATGGGGGATGCCCAAGATCATTTCCTTGCTTGTAGGAGGAACGTGTCGCTGTGACTCTGTCTGTCGCGAAGAGAAAAACGAGTTGTCCAGCACGCTGCGGGGAGAGGTTCTCGTGGGGCGGGCCCGGGAACGTTCTAGGGGGGAGGAGAGACGTGTTGTTGTGACTCCTCCTACCATGTGGGGAGAAAGTAACTAGTGCCCGATGCCCTACCAAAAAGCGGTTCGTATGGGATAGCTCCCGAGAACATTTTCTATGTGGTAGGGTGGAATCACATCATGGTGACTCGTCTCGCAACGAGGAGAGAAGCAGGCACCCAGCTCCCTGCGAAAAGAGGTTCGTATGGGATAGTGTCCAAGAACGTTTTCGTATCTGCAGGTGGGGTGCGCCATCGTAACTCCTCTAACCTTGGGGGGAGAAACGAGTGTTCGGCAATCACGTGGGAAGAGGCCCGAGAGAACATTCCCATAATGCGGACGGAACATGTATTTGTACTACCAGCCAGGCGTTACACATGGTAGTGACAAAGGCAAGGAAATTGACATACTAATCCTTCTTCTTGGCGGGGGAGGTCCCGGATACATTTTTACAACGTTTTGTTGTTCAAGGGTAGAACTTGCGAAGATGTTCGATGTTCCATGCATTTGGCCCGCGGCGTCCTTCCTCCACCTCCAATCGAACCTACCCCGGTCGGGCAACGTGCACCACCTTGAACGGGCCCTCCCAGACGGGCGACAGCTTGTTGAGGCCCTCATGGGTTTGTAGTCGACGTAGGACGAGGTCCCCGACCTCCAACGCACGAGAGCGGACACGTCGACTGTGATAGCGACGGAACTCCTGCTGGTACCGGGCGGCGCGAACGGTGTCGTGGCACCACGCCTCCTCCAGGAGAGCTATTTCATCAGCCCTTAGACAGGCCTGTCTTGATTCATCGAATGCCAGCACCCGGGATGACCCGAGAGAGAGCTCTGTTGGGGGGACAGCCTCCGCCCCGTAGACGAGGAAAAAGGGTGTTTCACCGGTGGATCTTGTTGCTGTGGTGCGGATTGACCAGAGCACAGAAGGTAGCTCCTCAATCCAATTCCAACCACTTTTCTTCAACGTGTCGAACGTCCTGGTCTTGAGCCCTTTAAGCACCTCCGCGTTGGCGCGCTCGTCCTGTCCATTGCTGCGAGGGTGTGTGACAGAGGCGAAGCAGATCTTGGTGCCGATGGAGCCACAATAGTCCTGAAAGGCACCACTGGTGAACTGGGAGCCGTTGTCGGTGATTATCCGACTGGGGACTCCGAAACGGGAGACCAGGCCCCTGATGAACTTGACGGCAGACTTGGCCGGAATGGTACGGACAGGTTCCACCTCAGTCCATTTAGTGAACTTGTCAATGGCAACGTAGAAGTACTGGTAGCCGCCGACGGCACGCAGGAAGGGACCAAGGATGTCCATCCCCTAGACCGTGAAGGGCCAGGAGAGCGGGATAGTTTGGAGGTCCTGGGCGGGCTGGTGGATTTGCTTGGCGTGGAACTGGCAGGCCTCGTAGCTTCATACCATTTCGGCAGCATCATGAAGGGTTGTGGGCCAAAAAAATCCTTGCCGGTAGGCTTTACCCACGAGTGTACGGGACGAGGCGTGATTGCCGCATTCCCCTCCATGGATGTCCGCGAGGAGTTCACAGCCGTCCCGGCGGGTTTTGCACTTGAGGGAGACTCCGTTAGGGCGAACTCGATATAGATCTCCATCCCTTAAGGAGTCTAGCTTGGATTGGCGCACGATCCTTTCCGCATCGGCTTCGTTCTCTAGGAGGATCTTTTGAGACAAGAAGCTCCTTATCTCTTCCATTAAATCTTGCTCCTGGCGGGGCACAAACATCATGGTGAGGGTGTTCAAGGGCTCGGTGTACTTGGGGGAAGCCGGGGCGTGTTCTTTTCCCTTTAGTCTGCTATGATCTTGGATGGGCACTTCCCCCTTTGGCTCCTTGATCTTGACGGAGGGTTTAGTGAGCCTTTCCTCGAAGACACCAGACGGGAGTGGCTCTCGTGTAGCGGATTTCTTGGCGATATCATCAGCGTCGTGATTGTCTAGCCGCAGGATGTGCCTGGAGCTTATGCCCTGGAAGTGTCTTTCCATCCTTCTGACTGCCGCTAAGTATGCGGCCATCCTTGGGTCCTTCACCTTGTAATCCTTGTTGGATTGATTAATGACCAACTAGGAGTCCCCTTTTATGACCAAACGTTTCACGCCGAGGGCTACAACGGCCCGAAGCACTGCCATCAACCCCTCGTATTCAGCAATATAGTTGGAGACCTTGTCAAGCTTGAAGTCCAGCTGCACGGAGTAAGAGAACTGATCTCCCGCGGGGGTTGTAAACATGACCCCAGCACCCGCGTCCTGCAATGAGAAAGCACCGTCGAAGTTCATTACCCAGTGCTCCGGGGTTTCCCGCCCTGAATGGGCGGATTGTTCCTGGTCGTCTCCCGGAGCTGAAGGCGCCCATTCTGCCACGAACTTTGCCAGAGCTCAACTCTTGATAGTCTTGGTTGACACAAACTCCAAGGCGAAAGCTTGAAGCTCTATCCCCCACTCTGCCACTCGTCCACTCGCATTGGGGCTGTGTAGGACGCCTTCCAAAGGGAATTTGATGACGACCTTGATCGGGTGCCCCTGGAAATAGTGCCGTAGCTTCCGCGAAGCGATGAGGAGGGCATACAGCAGCTTCTGGGGTATAGGATACCGCTCCCGGGACTCTCTCAGCACCATGCTCACGAAGTACACCGGGTGCTGCACCGAAGAGCCCTTCGTGGCTCCCGGCATCTCCCTTCCGGCTGGTTGTCCTTGATCTTGCTCCGGCGATGCTTCCAAGGGCTCTCGTTCTGCCACCAGGATTGCGCTCGCTGTCTGTGGGGTTGCCGCGAGGTAAAGCAAAAGCGGCTCATTCGGACGAGGAGCCAACATGATCGGGGGCATAGCCAGGTACCTTTTCAGGTCCCGGAAGGACTGGTCAGCCTCCGGGGTCCATTCGAAAGGTCCTGTTCTTTTCATGATCATGAAGAATGGAAGCGTGAGCTCTCCTAGCTTGGAAATGAACCGTCCCAGAATGGCAACGCACCCTGCCAAGCACTGTGATGACCCACAAGTATAGGGGATCAATCGCAGTCCTTTCGATAAGTAAGAGTGACGAATCCAACGAGGAGCAGAAGGAAATGACAAGCGGTTTTCAGCAAGGTATTTTCTGCCAGCACTGAAATTATCGGTAACGAGTAGTTTGATAGCAAGATAATTTATAACAAGTAACAAATAGTAACGGTAACAAAGAGTGCAGCAAGGTGGCCCAATCCTTTTTGTAACAAAGGACAAGCCGGAACGAACTCGTATAATAAGCTAAGCGTTCTCGAGGACACATGGGAATTTCATCTAGTCACTTTCATCATGTTTGTTTGATTCTCGTTCGCTACTTTGATAATTTGATATGTGGGTGGACCGGTGCTTGGGTGCTGTTCTTACTTGAACAAGCCTCCCACTTATGATTAACCCCTCTCGCAAGCATCCGCAACTATGAAAGAAGAATTAAGATAAATCTAACCATAGCATTAAACATATGGATCCAAATCTGCCCCTTACGGAATAGCACATAAACTAGGGTTTATGCTTCTGTCACTCTAGCAACCCATCATCTAATTACTACTCCACAGTGCATTCCCTTAGGCCCAAAAATGGTGAAGTGTCATGTAGTCGACGTTCACATGACACCACTAAGAGAATCAACAACATACATATCATCAAAATATCGAACGAATACCAAATTCACATGATTACTTATGACAAGACTTCTCCCATGTCCTCAAGAACAAAAGTAATTACTCACACATCATATTTGTGTCCAAGATCAGAGGGGTATTGAATAGCATAATGGATCTGAACATATAATCTTCCACCAAATAAACCAACTAGCATCAACTATAAGATGTAATCAACACTACTAGCAACCCACAGGTACCAATCTGAGGTTTTGAGACAAAGATTGAATACAAGAGATGAACTAGGGTTTGAGATGAGATGGTGCTGGTGAAGATGTTGATGAAGATTGGTCCTCCCACGATGAGAGGATCATTGGTGATGTCGATGGCTTCGATTTCCCCCTCCCGAAGGGAAGTATCCCCGGTGGAATCGCTCCGCCAGAGAGCAAAAGTGCTCCTGCCCAAGTTCTGCCTCGAGACGGCGGCGCTCTGTCCTGAAAGTCTTCTCTTTATTTTTTTTGAGGGTAAATGGGCTTATATACCAGAAGATGGGCTCCGGAGGCTGTCCAGGGGCCCCACAAGCCACCAGGGCGCGCCTAGGGGGGGGGGGGTGGGCGCGCCCTGGTGCCTCATGGGCACCTGGGTGCCCCCCTTTGGTACTTCTTTTCTCCAATATTTTTTATTTATTCCAAAATAAATCTCTGTGAAATTTCAGCTCATTTGGAGATGTGCAGAATAGGTATCTCTGACATAGCTTTTTCAGGTCCAGAATTCCAGCTGCCGGCAATCTCCCTCCTTATGTATATCTTGCTTGTTAAGAGAGAAAATGCATTAGAATTGCTCCACAAAGTGTTATATTGATTAAAAACACTATAAATAACAGTAGGAAAACATGATGCAAAATGGACGTATCAACTCCCCCAAGCTTAGACCTCGCTTGTCCTCAAGCGAAAGCCGACATCGATAATCATGTCCACATGTTTAGAGAGAGAGGTGTCGATAAAAACAAAATACGGACATAGTAGCATCATGATCATTATTATAACAATAATATTCATTATCATAGAACTTCTCATGAGCAAGTAACAATTCATCAGAACAACGAAGTATAAGGCATAAACTTTCTTGAAAACTAACAAACTATGTTCTTAGTCAACAATGCAATTGGAATTCATCATATTTTTAGGAAGGGTCTCATGTAGGAGCTTTTTAGCAAGTCCACATACTCAACCATCATTTAGTCTTCTATGATTGCTAACACTCACAACATATATATGGAGCAAAAAGTTTCAGTCAGACACATAGAAAGATAGGGGCCTATAATTTCGCCTCCCAACTTATTCACCTCAAAGGTGATGTCAACAATAATAACTCATGATCACTCATATCCAGCTGGATATATATGCCTAGATCTTTCCCCACCACATGATGCTTGCAAAAGAGAAAAATAAAAAGGAATAGAGGGGAACACTATTGACTCTTGCATAAAAAGTAAATACATAAAAGTAAAAGATAGGTCCTTCACAGAGGGAAGCAGAGGTTGTCATGCGCTTATTGTTTTTGGATGCACAAGCTCTTAATGCAAAGGAACGTCACTTTATATTGCCCCTTGTGATAGCAACCTTTATTATGCAGTCCGTCGCTTTTATTTCTTTACCATCACAAGATCGTACAAAGCTTGTTTTCCCTTACAGTAAAAGATCGTACATATTTAGGAGCAATTTTTATTGCTTTAAGCACCGATGACAACTTACTTGAAGGATCTTATTCAATCCATAGGTAGGTATAGTGGACTCTCACGGAATGAAACTGGGTTCATGGTTTTTGGATGCACAAGTAGTATCTCTACTTGGTGCGGATTTTTGGCTAGCAAAGATATTGGGTAAGCACCACATGTTGGAGGATCTATGACAATATAACTTCTATGTGAATATAAGCAAACATAATTCATTATGTTGTCTTCCTTGTCCAACGTCAACAATTTGACATAAAATACTCAATGGGGGCTCAGAATCATAAAAGATGTCCAAGATAGTGTATTTGCATGTGAATCTTCTCTTCCCTTATTATTTTTTTCATGAATTGCATCATTGACCAATGCTATGTTTGTTAACTTTCAATAAATTTTACCACTTATACTTTTCTTTATGTAGTGTCATTACTTTCCATAACATTAGCATATGATCTTTTTCATTATTTTCATTGCTAGGATTGAAACATAAAAGTAAAGAAGCAAAAACTCAAACTACTCTTTATTATATAACTCTCAACTCAATTACATAGATAGATAGATCACGAAATTAGCACTCGAAAATAGATCATACTAAATTTTTATTCAACTAGATCACGAAATAACTAAGGATCGAACTAAAAATAGGTAAAGATAATAAAAGTGATGGTGATACGATACCGGGGCACCTCCCCCAAGCTTGGCACAAGCCAAGGGGAGTGCCCATACCCATGTACTCAAGTTTCTTTCTTCGGTGATGATGGTGGTGGGCTTGTTCTTCAGTTTTCGCTTGAGAGCACAGTTTTCTTCCTTCAACTTGCTAATTTCTTGCTCAAGCTCCACTGTCTTCTCAGACAATACGTTCTTGTTTTCCTGTAGAAGATGGAAAGGGATAAATTGGATCTTAGATTTGTTTACTGTGTTTGGGAGGCTCGACTTCTTGAACTACACATGCATATCTCCCGGTTGAGGTAGAGGGGCATCATCTTCATCCGAGCTCGCTTCTTCCGTTCCCTTCAAGTTGACATCTCGCTCCTCCTCCGTGGACCATCCATAGGGATCTATATCCCCATAGATCCTTGGATTTGTAACATAGTGTGATACGAAGCTCTCTCCATCTGAGTCTTGAGACGACATACTTTCAAATCTGTCAGAAAAATAGCACGAAACAAGAACAGAGGATATTTCTGCGATACGGTGATCAAAACGTCCGGGAGTATACATGAGGAATTTTTATCTTGCAAAACAAGTATTCCAGAAGAAAACGTTCGGGAAGGCTCACGAGGGGCCCACGAGCCACCAGGGCGCGCCCTGGGGGGGGGGGGTGGGCACGTCATGGTGCCTCGTGTGCACCTCGTGGGCCCCCTCTGCTGTTTCTTATTTTGTATTTTTCCTAATATTCCAAAACTACCAGAAAGTATTTTTATGGAATTTTTGGAGTCGGTTTACTTACCGTATCATGTACCTCTTCCTTTTCAGGGTTCTGGAGTGTTCTGGAAGGTCTCTCTTATGTATTCCTCCGGTGTCATAGTTTGAATAATGTTAGTTTCAACATTAATAGGTGTACCTGAGATGTAATGCTTAATTCTTTGCCCATTGACCACCTTCGGATTAGTGCCTTCGGCGTTATTGATCTTAATGGCTCCAGAGCGATAAACTTCCTCGATGATATACGGTCCTGCCCATTTAGAGAGAAGTTTTCCTGCAAAAAAACTAAGACGAGAATTGTACAATAGAACATACTCACCCACTTTGAATTCCCGTTTTTGAATTCGTTTATCATGCCATCTTTTAACTTTTTCTTTAAACAATTTGGTATTTTCATAAGCTTGGGTTCTCCATTCATCTAGCGACCTAATATCAAATAACCTCTTTTCACTGGCAAGTTTAAAATCATAATTGAGTTCTTTAATTGCCCAATATGCTTTATGTTCTAACTTAAGAGGTAAATGACATGCTTTCCCATAAACCATTTTATAAGGAGACATACCCATAGGATTTTTATAAGCAGTTCTATAAGCCCATAATGCATCGTCAAGTTTCTTAGACCAATTCTTTCTAGATCTATTGACGGTCTTTTGCAAAATTAGCTTTAATTCTCTATTGCTCACTTCAACTTGACCACTAGATTGAGGGTGATAGGGGGATGCAATTCTATGGTTGACATCATATT
Source organism: Elymus sibiricus (assembly GCA_039707655.1). Lineage (NCBI taxonomy): Eukaryota > Viridiplantae > Streptophyta > Magnoliopsida > Poales > Poaceae > Elymus > Elymus sibiricus. The sequence goes on from CM077670.1 coordinate 114,906,371, forward strand.
TAGCAAGCAGTTTACGGAATGCACCATGAATAAAATGTGAACCACCATCAGTCATTAAATATCTAGGGACTTCGAACCTCGGGAAAATAACTTCTTCAAGCATTTTAATAGAAGTGTTATGATCAACACTACTGGTTGGAATTGCTTCTACCCACTTAGTAACGTAATCAACAACAACTAAAATATGTGTATACCCATTAGAAGAAGGAAAAGGTCCCATATAATCAAATCCCCAAACATCAAATGGTTCAATAACAAGTGAATAATTCATAGGCATTTCTTGACGTCTACCAATATTACCAATTCTTTGACATTCATCACAAGATAAGACAAACTTACGAGCATCCTTGAAAAGAGTAGGCCAATAAAAACCAGATTGTAGTACCTTATGTGAAGTTCTTTGTCCCGCATGGTGCCCTTTGTAAGCCTCGGAATGACACTTCCGTAGGATTTGTTCCTATTTATGCTCAGGTATACAACGTCTAATAATACCATCTACTCCTTCTTTATAAAGATGTGGGTCATCCCAGAAGTAATGTCTTAAATCGAAGAAGAACTTTTTCTTTTGTTGGTATGTGAAACTAGGTGGTATAAATTTAGCAACAATATAATTAGCATAGTCTGCATACCAAGGAACATTACGAGAAGCATTTATGACAGCTAATTGCTCATCGGGAAAACTATCATCAATAGGCAGTGGGTCATCAAGAATATTTTCCATCATAGACAAGTTATCAGCTACGGGGTTCTCAGCTCCCTTCCTATCAGTAATATGCAAGTCAAACTCTTGTAGCAATAGAACCCACCTAATGAGTCTAGGTTTAGCATCTTTCTTTTCCATAAGGTATTTAATAGCAGCATGATCGGTGTGAACAATTACTTTAGAATCAACTATGTAAGATCTGAATTTATCACATGCAAACACAACTGCTAGAAATTCTTTCTCAGTAGTAGCATAATTTCATTGAGCGCTATCTAGAGTTTTACTAGCATAATGGATAACATTTAATTTCTTATCAACTCTTTGTCCTAGAACATCACCAACAGCAAAATCACTAGCATCACACATAATTTCAAAAGGCAAGTTCCAATCAGGTGGTTGAACAATAGGTGCAGAGGTTAAGGCTTTCTTAAGTGTTTCGAAGGCTTCTACACAATCATCATCAAAAACAAATGAAACATCTTTTTGCACGAGATTAGTAAGAGGCCTAGAAATTTTAGAGAAGTCTTTAATAAACCTCCTAGAGAATCCAGCATGACCGAGGAAACTTCTTATACCTTTAATATCTTTAGGACATGGCATTTTCTCAATTGCATCAACTTTAGCCTTATCTACTTCAATACCTCATTCAGAAATTTTATGCCCCAAGACAATACCTTCATTCACCATAAAGTGGCACTTCTCCCAATTCAAGACAAGATTAGTTTGTTCACATCTCTGCAAAACTCAATCAAGGTTGCTTAAGCAATCATCAAAAGAAGTTCCGTAAACGGAAAAATCATCCATGAAAACCTCAACAATCTTTTCACAAAAGTCAGAGAATATAGCAGTCATACATCTTTGAAAGGTAGCAGGTGCATTGCATAAACCAAAAGGCATACGTCTATAAGCATAAGTTCCAAAAGGACAAGTAAATGTGGTTTTCTCTTGGTCGGCTTGCGATACAGGTATTTGAGAGAAACCAGAATATCCATCAAGAAATCAAAAGTGTGTATGCTTGGACAATCTTTCTAACATTTGATCAATAAAAGGTAAGGGGTAATGATCATTTCTAGTGGCTTTGTTTAATTTTCTAAAATCAATTACCATCCTATAACCAGTTACAATTCTTTGTGGAATGAGTTCATTTTTATCGTTAGGAACAACAGTAATGCCTCCTTTCTTAGGGACACAATGAACGGGACTTACCCATCTACTATCAGCTATGGGATAGATTATACCTACTTCCAGAAGCTTTAATATTTCAGTTCTTACCACCTCCTTCATCTTAGGATTTAATCGTCGTTGGTGGTCGACAACTGGTTTAGCATTAGGCTCCATATTAATTTTGTGCTGACATAGAGTGGGACTAATGCCCTTACGATCATCAAGAATATATCCAATAGTAGCACGGTGCTTCCTCGGAGTTTTTAGTAATCTCTTTTCTTCATGCTCTGAAAGGTTAGCACTAATAATAACAGGATATATCTTCTTTTCATCTAGATAAGCATATTTCAATGTATCAGGCAATTGTTTCAATTCAAATACAGGGTCACCCTTAGGTGGAGGAGGACCTCCAAGAGTTTCAACAGGCAAATTGTGTTTAAAGATAGGTGGTTGATCAAAGAACATCCTATCTATTTCATTTCTTTCATTCATGTGCATATCATTTTCATGGTCTAGCAAATATTGTTCTAACGGATCAGTAAGAGGTACGGCAATAGAAACAAAATCAATAATTTCATCTTTACTAGGAAATTCTTTATCATGAGGTTGTCTACAAAACTTAGAGAAATTAAACTCATGAGATATATCACCAAAGTTAACACTGACAGTTTCTTTAGGGCAATCAATCATAGCATTAACAGTGTTCAAGAAGGGTCTACCAAATATAATGGGACAAAAATCATCTTGTGGTGATCCAAGAACAAGAAAATCAGTAGGGTATTTGATCTTACCACACAAGACTTCAACATCTCTAACAATCCCAAGTGGTGAAATAGTATCTCTATTTGCAAGCTTAATAGTAACATCAATATCTTCAATCTCAACAGGTGCAATATCATTCATGACTTCTTGATAGAGAGTAAACAAAATAGCACTCACACTAGCACCCAAATCACATAAGCCATGATAACAATGATCTCCTATTTTAACAGAGACAACAGGCATGCCAACGACAGGTTTATTCTTATCTTTAGGATCGGGCTTAGCAATTCTAGTAGCTTCATCACAGAAGTAAATAACATGCCCATCTATATTATCGGCCAAGAGATCTTTAACCATAGCGACATTAGGTTCAACTTTAATTTGTTCAGAGGGTCTAGGTGATCTAATATTACTTTTGTTAACCACAGTTGAAACTTTAGCATGTTCATTAATCCTAACAGGAAAAGGAGGTTTCTCAATATAAGCGCTGGGCACAACTGGATCAACATTGTAAATGATAGTTTCTTCTTTAACTATAACGGGTTCCTCAATCTATTCTTTAACAGGGGGATGATATTTAAACCACTTCTCCTTAAGGAGATCAACATGAGTAGCAAATGATTCACAAAAGGAGGCTACTATCTCAGAGTCAAGTCCATATTTAGTGCTAAACTTATGAAAAACATCCGTATCCATAAAATATTTAACACAATCGAACTCAAGTATTATACCTGACTCATTACCTTTGTCGAGTTCCCAATCTTCAGAGTTGCATTTAATTCTTTCCAGAAGATCCCATCTGAATTCAATAGTTTTCTTCATAAAGGAGCCAGTCGAAGAAGAATCGAGCATGGATTGATCATTATGAGAAAACCGAGCATAAAAGTTTTGAAGAATTATTTCTCTTGAGAGCTCATGATTGGGGCATGTGTGCAACATATACTTAAGCCTCCCCCAAGCTTGAGCGATGCTCTCTCCTTCACGAGGCCAAAAATTATATATATCATTCCGATCACGATGAACCAAATGCATAGGATAAAATTTCTGGTGGAATTCCAGCTTCAACCGGTTCCAGTCCCATGTTTTAGTATCATCACATAGCCTATACCATGTCAATGCCTTTCCCTCCAAAGATAAAGGGAATACCTTCCTCTTAACTCCATCTCCGGATAAACTTGCAAGCTTAAACAATCCACAAATTTCATCCACATAGATCAAGTGCATATCGGGATGTACCGTTCCATCTCCTTCATAAGGATTAGCTAGCAGTTTATCTATCATACCCGAAGGAATTTCATAATAAATATTTTCAGTAGGTGCAGTAGGTTGAGGTGCAACTCTTTGTGCTTTCGGTCGAGGTGAAGATACCCTAAACAAACCCATCAAAGGATTACTTTCCATAGTGACAACAAATTTCAGCACGTAATATAAATGTTTCCTTACCAAATTCCACTCACCAAAGGTGCTTCACTCCCTGGCAATAGTGCCAGAAAAGAGTCTTGACGACCCACAAGTATAGGGGATCAATCGTAGTCCTTTCGATAAGTAAGAGTGTCGAACCCAACAAGGAGCAGAAGGAAATGACAAGCGGTTTTCAGCAAGGTATTTTCTGCAAGCACTAAAATTATCGGTAACGAGTAGTTTGATAGCAAGATAATTTATAACAAGTAACAAATAGTAATGGTAACAAAGAGTGCAGCAAGGTGGCCCAATCCTTTTTGTAACAAAGGACAAGCCGGAACGAACTCGTATAATAAGCTAAGCGTTCTCGAGGACACATGGGAATTTCATCTAGTCACTTTCATCATGTTTGTTTGATTCGCGTTCGGTACTTTGATAATTTGATATGTGGGTGGACCAGTGCTTGGGTGCTGTTCTTACTTGAACAAGCCTCCCACTTATGATTAACCCCTCACGCAAGCATCCGCAGCTACGAAAGAAGAATTAAAATAAATCTAACCATAGCATTAAACATATGGATCCAAATCAGCCCCTTATGGAATAGCGCATAAACTAGGGTTTAAGCCTCTGTCACTCTAGAAACCCATCATCTAATTACTACTCCACAATGCATTCCCTTAGGCCCAAAAATGGCGAAGTGTCATGTAGTCGACGTTCACATGACACCACTAAGAGAATCAACAACATACATATCATCAAAATATCGAACGAATACCAAATTCACATGATTACTTATGACAAGACTTCTCCCATGGCCTCAAGAAAAAAAGTAACTACTCACACATCATATTCATGTCCAAGATCAGAGGGGTATTGAATAGCATAATGGATCTGAACATATAATCTTCCACAAATAAACCAACTAGCATCAACTACAAGATGTAATCAACACTACTAGCAACCCACAGGTACCAATCTGAGGTTTTGAGACAAAGATTGAATACAAGAGATGAACTAGGGTTTGAGATGCGATGGTGCTGGTGAAGATGTTGATGAAGATTGGTCCTCCCATGATGAGAGGATCGTTGGTGATGTCGATGGCTTCGATTTCCCCCTCCCGGAGGGAAGTATCCCCGGCGGAATCGCTCCGCCGGAGAGCAAAAGTGCTCCTGCCCAAGGTCCGCCTCGAGACGGCGGCACTCCGTCCCGAAAGTCTTCTCTTTATTTTTTCTAGGGAAAATGGGCTTATATACCAGAAGATGGGCACCGGAGGCTGGCCAAGGGCCCCACAAGCCACCAGGGCGCGTCTGGGGGGGGGGGGGGCGCCCTGGTGCCTCATGGGCACCTGGGTGGCCCCCTCTGGTACTTATTTTCTCCAATATTTTTTATTTATTCCAAAATAAATCTCCGTGAAATTTCAGCTCATTTGGATATGTGCAGAATAGGTATCTCTGACATAGCTTTTTCAGGTCCAGAATTCCAGCTGCCGGCAATCTCCCTCCTTATGTAAATCTTGCATGTTAAGAGAGAAAAGGCATTAGAATTGCTCCACAAAGTGTTATATTGATTAAAAACACTATAAATAACAGTAGGAAAACATGATGCAAAATGGACGTATCACGCTGCATGTCCTTGAGGCGCTTTGGGGGTTGCATCTCCTCGAGGGCCCGAATCTTTTCAGGGTTAGCCTAGATTCCTCGGTGCGACACCAGGAACCCGAGGAGCTTCCCGGAAGGTACTCCGAAGGCCTCCGTATTCCTCCCCATATGAGGACTGAGGGCGATGCGCATGAGTCTCTGGAAGGTCGCCCCGACATTCTTCAACCCGAAAAACATGCATACAAAACAGTACACTCCGCACGGCGTGATGAAAGCCGTCTTTTCTTCATCCTCCTTGGTCATCTTGATCTGGTGGTAGCCCGAGAAGGCATCAAGGAAGCCGAGGAGGTCGCACCCTGCCTATGAATCGACGATTCGGTCTATTCTTGGCAGGGGATATGGATCCTTTGGACAGGCCTTGTTGATGTCCTTGAAGTCCACGCACAGACATAGGTTGCCGCTGACCTTTGGCACGACCACAGGGTTGGCGACCCACTCTAGGTGGGACACCACGCGGATGAACTTAGCCTCCTTCAGCTTCTCTATCTGCCGGGTAATGAACTCCTGTTTTTCTGGCGATTGGCGCCGTATCTTCTGCTTGATGGGACGGCAGACGGGGCATACTGTAAGTGGTGCTCGATCACCTCCCGTGGAACACCGGGCATATCTGACGCTGTCAAGACGAACATGTCAGCATTTTCCCGCAGGAAGGTGAAGAGCGCGCTTTCCTATTTGTCGGTGAGCGTCCCGCCTATTAGGATGGAGGCTCCTTTTCCCTCGTCGAGCGCTACCTTTTTGGTCGCGGCTTTCTCTTTCGTCATTAATCTCCGCTGGCGAGAGGCCGAAGCATCTGAGGGCCGGGAGGGTCGAGGTCGCCCGGGGCGACAGAGGCCGCAGCCTTGTAGTAGTGCTCGACGCATCGGACGGCGTCCTCTTGGTCCGCCTGGACAGTGATCACCCCTCCTGGACCCGGCATCTTGACAACGTTGTAGGCGTGATCTATCACCACGATTAATTGGGCCAAAGCGGGTAACCTAGAATAGCGTTGTATTCCTGGCTGATATGGGCCACATCGAAGATGATGCTTTCCGTCCGGTAGTTTTTGCTGGTCTCGAACGTGACTGGGAGGGCCACCTCCCCTATGGGGGTCGTGCTCTCAGAAGTTACGCCCGAGAAGGCCTGGTAGCTAGGAATCAGATGGCCATACGGGATCTGCATCAGGTCGAAAATCTTTGGAGATATGACGTTTAGCCCGGCCCCACCGTCAACGAGAGTCTTCGTGACCTTGATGTTATGGATGGTGGGTGATACCGGGATTGGCACAATTCTGACCGTCTTCGCATTCACGGGATGATCCGCGATGTCAAATTGTTGGTGCAATAATTTGCCTCCTTATGTTTTGGAGATTGTTGACATAAACAGTAAGGGACTGATGTGTTTGCTAGTGCACACAGAGTTACATGTCCCTGGAGTCAAGAGGAGTTTGGTTCAAACTCCGAAGATAATCCCCTGTGTGGCAGTGAAGGTTATCACCGAAGATTATGATGACAAGAGTGACCCCTAAAAAATTGCTAATGCAAAGAAATTGGTTCGGTGCTCGTCCGAAGAAAGTGACTGCGGCCGAGAAGATTAAAGATGAAGTGAAGACGTAGCATTTATTTCGTTGTTTCTCTTCTCTTTATTGAGTCATAGGACCACCATACTACTAAGAGGGGTGTAGTGTTCGAAGCTTTGATTCTCTGATGCTAAACCCAAATCCTATGAAAGATGCGAGAGAAATCTCTTTGTGTTCCGAGCAAATACTTGCCAGCAAGAGACTGTGATCTTCTTCGCTGTGAGAGATTTGTCTTTGACCGAGGAGTTAGCATTACTTGTTCCTCAAGTAATGTTACCGTTGCTCTTAAAATCCGACCGTTGTGAACGTGTCAGTTAGCCATTGGCTGGACCACGGGTCCAAAATGGTCATTTCCCAGCAGGGAAGGCTGCGGCTATAAATAGCCACCCTGCACTGGCGCTGTCCGGTGGCTCCTCCATGTGATTCTGAGAAGATTGTTGAGCAACACCCTCTCCTGAGTGATTTGAGTTTAAAATCCACCGAGAGAAAACCCCAGAGCCGAAAAATTAGATAGTGGTTCAGCATCACTCAAATCTAAGTCCAGTACGCTCCGCCTATTACTCTTGAGAGCTGCGAACTCTCTCGACGGTTAGGTGTCAATTTCTTTAGAGACCAGGAGTAATTGTGGTTCTCGAAGAAGAAGTCTATAAAGGTTTGAAGATCGCCTCAAGCATCTACCATGAGTGATCGGCATTGGTTGACAAACCAATTGTCGAGGAGAATAGGGTGAAGAGAGTTTATCTTCTGTGTTAAATCACAACCCCTCCAACCAGACGTAGTCCTTTTTCAGAAGGGTGAACTGGTCTACCAAATTCCTTGTCGCCATAGAGCATCACTGGTCACCTCTGCTTCTCCCCTTTACATTCGAACTGTGCTGTTTGACATATTTCAATCATGTGATTTGTCTCGATGCATGCTTTTGGTTTCCATTCGTTAGTTTGTATTCGCTCACTGTACGCTGTTTTCATTCGCTCCACTGCTGGGTTCCGTGAGTTTTGATGTTTCTGAAGAAAATTTAAAACTCCCATTCACCCCCCCTCTGGTAGACATACTTCGTTCCTACAATTGGTATCAGAGCAAGGTACTCCTTGACTCTGTTCATTTTGGTCTAACCACCTTAGAGTTTAAGTATGTCTTTAGTGAGCTACAAGTCGCACCTCAAGATTCCCATCTTCGATGGGACGGACTATCCCTTCTGGAAGGAGAGGATGAAGATCCGTCTCCGAGCTATTGATGATGATATGTGGAACGTGGTGCAGAATGGATTCATGGTTGAAGTGCCCCAGGTCCCCACTGACCTCGAGAAGAAACTTAATCAGATGGATGCTCAAGCCAAAGATGAAATTGGTGGCCATCTCTCTCGTGCTCAATTTCTTCGCTATCGTCAGTGTGAAACTGCAAAGGAATTGTGAGACATTCTTGAAAAGATAAATGAGGGTGTTTCAACTCAAAAAGAAGCTCACATTGATACTCTTCGGGCGAAGTTCAATCAGTTCAAGCGAATCGGAAATGAAAGCTGTCAACAAACCTTCGATCGTCCGAGTGACATTGCAAACGAGCTGCAAGGTCTCGGCGCCAAAGACATCACTGATCACGAAGTTGTGAGGAAACTGCTCCGATCCCTTGACAGCTCATTCGACACACTAGTTTTGATGATTCAGGAATGAGCTGATTTCAATGTTCTCGACTCAGCTGATATCATGGAAAGGCTAAACACCCACGAGGAACAAGAAGAAGAAAAGAGAGATCTATATGGCTCAAGTCACCAAAAAAGTCATGCTCTTAAGGCTGTGGCTGAATCTTCCTCAGAAGGAAATGCCGAAGAAGATTCAGATGACCAAGAAAGGATCAGCAAGGATCTCGCATTAATCATGAAAAGATTCCAGCGCCTTCAAAGGAAAAATCAGTTTCAGAAGAAAGGATCCAGGAACTCTGGCGGCTCCAAATCTTCATCAAAACCTACTGGAGATTACACCCGCTTGAAGTGCAAAAAGCTAGGACATTTCATTTCGGACTGCCCTCTCTGGGAAGCTGAAATCCGTGCCAGTGGAAGATATGATTCAGGAAACAACCATGGAAAAGGCAAGAGCAAGAGCTATGACTCCGATGATGAGAAGAAAACGAAGAAGTTCTTCAAGAAGAAGGACAGCTCCTCCTCCAAGTCCTCATCAAGATCTTCCTCAAGGAATCCTTCCAAGTCCTCATCCAACCGCAAGAATACCTCTCGCAAGGCCAAGGCATACATCGGCAAGGAAATGGACTCCGATGAAGAAGAGTCATCTAGCTCTGAGGAAGTTGATGAATCTGATGAGGATTCGGATTCTGGCATGGGTGTCATAGCATGTGCCACTACTCCTGCGTCGAACTTCTTCGAGAATCATTCGAGCAACGACGAATCTCCTGCCTACTGCTTCATGGCCAAAGCTTCAAAAGAAAAGGACTATGTCTCCGGGTGTACCAAATGGATAATGGATAGTGGATGCACTAGTCATATGACCAGAGACAAGTCGTTGTTTGTCGACCCCAACTTAACTGCTTCATCTCAGAAGTATATTACTTTCGGCGACAACAACAGAGGAAAGGTAATTGGGTTAGGTAAAATTGCTATATCCAAGGACAAGAACATTGACGATGTTTTACTTGTTCAGTCTCTTGGATTCAATCTCATGTCAGTTGGCAACATTTGTGATCTAGGCATGCTAGTTCTATTTTCAATATCCAAATGCATCGTCTTTATGGCCTCTGACAATTCCTTTGTCTTCGAGGGAAATAGAAAAGGTGATTTATATATTGTGGATTTCTCTAAGGGTCCCACGGTCGAAACTTGCTTGCTTGCAAAAGCAACCGAAGGATGGCTGTGGCACCGAAGACTTGGTCATGCAGGTATGAGAAATTTGCAGACTCTCATGAAGAAAAATCATCTTCGTGGCATTCCTGATGTGAAATTCGACAAGGATCGTCTCTGTGGTGCGTGTGAGGCCGGCAAATTGGCCAAGAAGCACCATTTGTCAAAAACTGTCATGACCACAACAAGACCTCTGGAAATTCTTCATATGGATTTATTCGAACCTCAAAACTATGCAAGTTTCGGAGGCAGTCATTATGGTCTAGTTATTGTTGATGATTTCTCTCGATACACTTGGGTATTCTTTCTCAAAGACAAAACCTGCACCCAAGACATCTTCAAAAGATTCGCCAAGAAGGCTCAGAATGAATTTGATGTGCGAATTAAGCATGTCAGAAGCGACAATGGTACTGAGTGCAAAAATACTCATATCGAAGATATTCTCGACGAAAATGGTATAACTCATGAGTTCTCTGCCGCATACACTCCCCAACAGAATGGAGTTGTTGAGCGAAAGAATAGAACTCTCATCGAAATGGCGAGAACAATGCTCAGTGAGTATAAAATCCCATTCGTTTATGGGCTGATGCTATTAACACTGCTTGTCATGTTGTGAATCGTGTTTATCTTCACAAATTCCTTAAGAAAACCTCATATGAGCTTATCACTGGCAAGAAACCGAATGTTTCTTATTTACATGTTTTCGGTGCACCTTGCTATATTCGTGACATGAATCATAATTCCAAGTTTGCACCTAAGGCACATGAAGGTTTTCTTCTTGTTTATGGCTCGAACTCGCATACTTATCGTGTCTATAACTCTCACCATGGGAAAGTTATGGAAACGGTAAATGTGGGTTTGATGAATCTAACAGCTCTCAAAAGGAGCACCTGCCTAATGTGATAGATGAACCACCGATCTCGGATGCTATTCGGCAAATGGCCATTGGGGACGTCAGACCAGTCGAAGGCAATACACCTGACTCTTTCGATGAAGATGCCCCCATAGCTCGAAGAAGAACACGCCTATCTACTGCCGAAGAAAATGCCACACCGATCACAAATGGCAACCCAAATGCAAGTGCAAATGAAAACGGCAATCCCGATGAAAATGGCGATATAAATGCTCATCTTGATGCTGATACTGAGGAAAATGAAAATGATCATCAAGAAGGAAATCCTCTCCCACGTGTGGCAAATCGAGTTGACCCTGCATTAATCCTATTCTTGAGAATCCAGGTTACCGACCCACAACTCGCTCTCGCACTAGTTTGGCTAACTACTATGGCAGTTTCACCTTTGTCTCATTGACAGAACCTACCAAGTATGAGGAAGCCATGAATGATCCCGATTGGATGAATGCCATGCAAGAAGAGTTGGTGCAATTCGAATTAAATGATGTGTGGGAATTGGTTGACAAACCAATATCATCGGCACAAAATGGATCTTCCGAAACAAGCAAGATGAAAATGGCATTGTTGTGAGAAACAAAGCGCGTCTTGTCGCTCAAGGGTATATGTCGGAAGTCGGGCTCTGGGGACCCAAAGGTTCGAACACTGGGGTGAGCTCGTTCTACCACTTCGTCTCCTACCACGGCTAAGCAACGGCGAGGCTACGGTGAGAGCGCGCTAGCCAGGGACAGACCATGGACTCGGCGGTTTACCCAGGTTCGGGCCACCTTGCGGTGTAAGACCCTACTCCTGCTTGGTTGGTATTGCTTGGGTGCAAGAGAGAGAGTACAAGGTCGAGGGTGATGGGAACCGGAGTATCTCCGCCCCTCTACAATGGCAGCTCTGCCCCCCTTATACCCGCATTGGTCCTCTTCCCCCTTGAAACTTAGGCGGGAAGGGCTGCCACACTTAGCGGGTTTTGAAAGGGGACAGGCGCTCAGGCTATCCTGACTAAAGGCGGTCTTCGCCTGCCAAAGCGTGATCCATGACGCGCCTGTGGGCTCGGTGATGACCTCCGCCCTGCGCGCCCGCCGTCTTGGTCTTCCTTCGCCGATCTGGCAACCTTTGGGGTTGCTTTGGGGAGTAGATATCTGGCCCTGCTCCCTAAACACAAAAGAGGAAACCATCTTCATCCGCGCCTGCTGGCGCGGCCTCTGTCGCCGCTCGTCGCCGCGCGCGTCACCCACGTGATGGGCCCCAGACCGCACCGCTCCGCTGAACGGCCTTTGTCTCGTGCGCCCTCGGGAGGTGGCCTCGGGAGGCCACCTCAGGAGGTCGCCTCGCGAGAGGACCTCGCGAGGCCGCTGGTGGAGGTGCTGAGCCTCGCTCACCCGCTCCCTGAGGAGGGGGCCTCGGGAGGCCAAGGCCTCATGAGGAGCCTTGGTGAGGTGCTTGGTGATGATGGCCTGCTGGGCCCACGCCAGGCATTGCGCCCTGGGCCAAAGGCAGACGGGCCTGGATACCCCGGGTTCCATGGGCCCGACAGTAGCCCCCGGGCCCGCGGCGCGCACGTTCCCGCCTACAGGGGGCGAAACGGCGCGGGCCCTAACCGCCTGCGGTCAGGCGCAACGCGTGGCGCACGATGTGACTGGGGACGCCTCCACTTCTTCCACGACGCTTCGGTAACCGCCCGCGCTAACATAAAGTCCGCCGCGGGCGACGCAAGACCATCATTGCCTTCCTCAGCGCCTCACCTCCCACGCACAGCTCCTCGCGACCCCATCTCTGCATTCTACCTTCTTCCCCCTCCTTCGTCCATATCTCCGCTGCACCGATGGCGCCCGCCGGCAAGGGGGGTAAGGCGGCAGCCCCGTCCCCAAGCGCGCCTGCCATTGGGGCGGCGCTACAACGCTCCTATATCGTCGATGGGGAGGGCCTAGGTCGGGTGCTCCCGCTGGTGGCTGGCGACACAAACGAGAACCAGGCGACCCAAATCTGGCCAGGGTCACGCTCGCGGCGTGACCTGGTGGCGACGACCTACCCCTTCTTCCTCCACAGCGTCTATGACGGGTTGGTGCCGCCGTTCTCGGACTTTTCTACGCCATTCTCTCACACTATCAGATTCATGCCCTCCATCTTCAGCCCAACTCCATCCTCCTCCTTGCCATGTTTGCCTTTTACTGTGAGGCCTTTGTGGGTGTGATGCCTTCAGTGGCGCTCTTCCGCCACTTCTTCTGCCTGCGGCTGACCGCGTGCGACCAGCGCTCCGGGTGCGCATCGTTCCTTGCCGTTAAGGCAACGGAAAACAACATCATCAACCTGAGGGTCGCGAAGAAGGTGGAGGGCTATCGGCAGCGCTGGGTCTTCATGGATGCGCGCCGGACCAGCCCGCTCCTGATGATCCCGATGGAGCCGGCTGAGAAGAACTCCCAGTGGGGGAGCGAGAGGCTCACCGACCCGAGGATGGAACCCGTTCTGGAGCGGATGGCTGCGCACTGGGCCGCGAAGCTATCAGGAGCGTCGGTCGTCAGGGAGTACCTCCGGCGGCGCATAGCGCCACTCCAGCAACACTCGCGCCCCGTGTGGGAGTACACTGGTGTGGGCGATGCCATGAGGCTGCACCCGAGCAGCCTAACGCAAGAGGAGTTAGACGGGGCCCTAGCGAATCTGCTCAACACCCCTGCCGAGGGCCCGCCCGAAGATGCACTCCCTCTGTTCCGCTACGAGGAGATGGCGGAGCTGGTCAAGGAGATGCCTCTCTTTGATCGGTGGGGCCTTGTGCCAGAAGGCCACGTCCGTCCTCGCGAGGACCCTCTCGTGGTGGAGCTGGACTCAGGGGGCAGCAGTGGCGAGGAGGACTCAGCGGAGGCCACGGAGGAGGACGCCAACCGGGCGCCACCGCGCACTCGCCGTCAGCTCCTCTGCGATTTTGGGGATGACGACGCCGACAGCTCGCCTCCTACAGCGGAGGGTGCTCCCGGCCGAAAAGCGGCCGAGCCCCCAGCGCCCGAGGCCCATCACGAGGCCGAAGCCCCCCAGGGCCCCGAGGCGGACGGCGACGCGTCCGGGTCTACTGCGATACACCCCGGGGGGCCGTGCGGCGGTGCCGGGGCGATGCCTGACGGTGGCAGCGACGGCCCGCCCCTCGCGGGGGAGAAGAAAAGGAAGTGGTACATTAGTGACGAGTAAGTCCCCTGCCTCCTCCCGGTGTTCCTAGTCCTTGCTCTTCGTCCGGGCTCGGAGCTGTGCCACCATTCGCGCAGGAAGTCTGCCGTGGATCAGAAGAAGAAGAAGAAGAAGATGAAGACGAAGGCGAAGGGGACCCCCGGCCCGCAGGGGGCGTCGGCGCCCGCCACGGGTGCCGGGAGGCACAGAGGGGCCACCCGCCGTCCCGACGATGAGGCGGGGCGCATGGAGGTCGGGGAGGAGACGGTCGTTCCTCCGGAGTCGCATGCGGGTGCGCCTCGTGAGGCCGAGACGGAGGAGCCTCGGGAGGCAGGCTCAGGAGGCGGGGACGCCCTCCCTCTTGACCCCGCTGCGAGGAAAGGAGCGGCGACGGGGGAGGTCGGCACACCCACCCCCCCGCTGGGAGCCTCCTTGAGCGTGGGGGGAGGAGCCATGGGGCACGCCGTCGCAGGCATGGAGAGCCCCCATAGTGTGCCGCCGCAGCCAAATGCGGGGGGTGGCCTGGCGAACCCACCGCTCCAGGAGAGCAGCACCGAGTCCTCCCTTGCCGCGGCGGCGGAGAGTGCCAGAGGGCCCAACCCGGACTGGCTTCTGGCCCTTGTGGGCGGCCACACCCTACTCCGACCCGAGGCCTTGCGCGACGCCAAGGCCGCGCTTGCTTGGTTCGGGACGGATTTCCAGGACGCAAAGACGCGCCTTGCCGAGGAGCGCCTGAATCTTGCTGATGGGTGGTGTCGGCTTAGCATCGCCATCGAAATGGCCCGGCGCCAGAGCGAACGCGCTCGCGCACAGGATGAGAAGGACGCCACCTAAGTGGAGGGGGTCCATGCGAGAGCCCTTCAGGAGGCCGAAGCGGCCATCGCGCACCGCGAGGAGGTGGAGGCCTGCCTGAAGGAGTTCCAGGACCAGCGCGCCGAGCAGGCATAGTCGCTCCTAGCGCGGGAAGGCGCTCTCACCACCCGCGAGAAGGAGGTTGCGGCCTGTGAAGCGGGCCTCGAGACTCGCACGGAGAGCCTTGAGAGGACGACGACCGAGCAGGCCACGGAGAAGGAGCACCTGGAGCTGCTGGGGCGCCAGCTGGCGGATGCCCAGGAGGCCCACACGAAGCGCACAACCGAGGCCAACGCCCAGCTGGAGGCCAAGGAGAAGAAGGTTCAGGAGGATGCTGACGCGAAGGTAGCGGAGGCGCGCCCGGCGCTTGCCGAGGAGCACGGTAAGACGCTGTCGTAGCAGAGGGACGCCTTCGAGACGGAACACGAGCGATTCCGGCAGGAGATCTCTGATCTCAAGGTGGCACTCGCCGAGGCGGAGACCCGCCTGGGGGCCGCGCCGCAGCCCAGCTCCAGCGCCGCGGACCGGGAATAGGAGCAGCAACGCGAACGCATCAAGACGCTTCACTCCCTCGAGCTCCGCGCCCGCGACGCCCTGAACTCCATCTGCCAGGGAAGGCTTGCGGCCCTCCGCGAGTCCCGCGACGCTGACTACGTTGACTTCTCCACCAAGCTCGTGGAATAGCTTGAGGACGGGGCCAAGGCGGTGGATGGCATCTTGGAGGAGTGCCACGACCACTTCTCCCTGGCGGCGACTCGCGTCTTCAGCCACCTCCTTCACACCGATCCCAACTTTGATTTTGACAAGGTGATAGCCCGGTCCCCTAGGAGCTTCGCGACGGCCTCGCAAAGGCGGTAGAAGGCCACGTGGACGCGTTGCTTGGGAAGTACTCCTGCGGCAGCGGCGAGAGCTCTGGCGGCGACGACGGCACCGACGACGACGACGATGGTGCGAGTTCCTAGGGTCCATTTTCCTTCGTTACCCTGCACTAGACCGATGTGGCCCCGTGGGGGCGTGAAGACGATGCCTTGGTGTTTAAGTACTTTATGATTTGCTGTAATGAACGCTCGTGCCCTCGTGAGGCTTTCTCTTGAGGCCTACTTTGCTCTTTTTGCTTGCCATGATGCTCTACGTTGTCAGGACCGAGCCCCCGAACGGGCCTCGACCGTCGCTGGTATGTCAGGTCGCGATGCCTGAACAAGGCCAGGAGGTGAGGGGCACCGGGAGCCAGTGAGGGCTCCTGAGGCGCGATGCTCAGAGAGCCCCCCTTCGACGCGCAAGCGGCTTGCGCCAAGAGGAACGCTGGCGGTCATGAGGCCACTGGAAGGGAAGGCTTAAGAGGCGGCGAGAGCGGCTCGCGAGGCCGGAGACTTAGCTCTGCACAAGGAAGTGTTCGACGGGCCATCTCCTTTAGGGTACGCCTCGTGAGGGCTCCGCTCGCGAAATCCCCTGCAGAGACGGCCGCCGAGGGTTAGCTCCCGAGGGGGGGCCTATTGGCTTCCTGAGGCCTTGAGGGGGCCACCCCGCGAGGCATCCTCGCGAGGCCTTTCCGGGAACCTGCTCCTGAGATGACTGCATGCAGAGCACTTAACGACAGGGGAGCAGCGCACGCTCGTCGATTCGCTCATGATCTTTACGCGAGGAGACAAGACACCAAGGACCTTGGTGGGGTGGCGTGCACGGGAGCAGACCCGTGAGCCAGAGCCCGGTTGCTTGGGTTTTTCAGCGCTGCTGGGACTGACCCGAGCACATACACCGTGTCCAGCCCCCACTCGTGTGAGGCTCATGAGGGACGTCGTGAGTGTGCGAGGCTCGCGAGGCAAGAACAAAATGAAACGGCATGTAAGAAACCGAACTTTACTGAAGTAAGATAGCAACCCATTACATAGCTAGAACTAGATGCGGCTGCCGTGTCTGGCACGGGTCAGCTTGAGGTTGGTGCAACCCGTGGGGCGCCCTCAGTTACACATCGAAATGAGAAAAGAGTGCTGCCGTGTCCGGCACGGGTCAGCTTGAGGCTGGTGCAGCCTGTGGGGCGCCCTCAGTTGATTGTTCCTCCAGCGCGGAGCATGGGGCGTCCACAAGGGTGTGGGTATGATCGCGGGTCGACCGTTCCGCCAGCGCGGAGCATGGGGCTTCCACTTGGGCGTGGGTATGATCGCGGGTCGACCGTTCCGCCAGCGCGGAGCAAGGGGCTTCCACTTGGGCGTGGGCGGGAGCTCTCACGGGCCCATCAGGCGAACGCAATGAGAGGCTCCGGGGCGTGTACAGCCCCATTTCGTTCGTACGCATGAGGGTCACGGGTAGAACTTGCGGAGGTGTTGGATGTTCCAGGCGTTAGGCACAGGAGCTCCGTCCTCTGTGTCCAGCCGGGCTGAGCCGGGCCTGGAGACATGAGTAACCCTGAAAGGGCCTTCCCACATAGGTGAGAGTTTGTGAAGCCCCTCTCTGGAGAGGATTCTGCATAGGACGAGGTCGCCGACCTCGAGAGTACGAGGGCGGATGCTGCGGCTGTGGTAGCGACGCAGGGCCTGTTGGTACCTCGCGGCACGAAGGGCGGCCTGACAGCGGCCCTCCTCGAGGAGCAGCAGATCGATCACCCGCGAGCCCTCCTGACGTGCCTCGTCAAAGGCAAGGACTCGCGGGGAGCCGTGCTTAAGCTCCAATGGTAGGACCGCCTCAACGCCGTAGACGAGGAAGAAGGGTGTCTCGCCGGTAGGCTTGCTTGCTGTCGTGTGGATGGACCACAGCACGGACTGTAGCTCGTCGAGCCAGCCCTTGCCGCAAGCCTCGAGTTTCTTCTTGAAGCTCCTTGTTTTGAGGCCCTTGAGGTCCTCGGCGTTGGCACGCTCGGCCTGACCATTGCTTCGCGGGTGTGCCACCGAGGCGTAGCAGATCTGCGTACCGAGGCTGGCGCAGTAGGACTTGAAGAGGCCACTTGTGAACTGGGAGCCATTGTCCGTGATGATGCGGCTGGGAACCCCAAAGCGGCTCACGAGGCCCTTGATGAACTTGACGGCAGAGCCTGCCGGGATGGTGCGCAGCGGCTCGACTTCTGCCCACTTGGTGAACTTGTCGATGGCGACGTAGAGATAGCGGTAACCGCCAGCCGTGTGAGGGAAGGGCCCCAAGATATCCAGCCCCCAGACCGCGAAGGGCCATGAGAGAGGAATCGTCTGGAGGCCCTGCGCCGGCTGGGGAATCTGCTTGGCGTGGAACTGGCAGGCCTCGCAGGCTTGGACCAGCGCGGTAGCGTCACGCAGCGCAGTGGGCCAGTAGAAGCCACTGCGGAAAACCTTGCCGACGAGTGTGCGTGACGAGGAGTGGTGGCCGCAGTCCCCTCCATGGATATCAGCTATCAACTCGCGCCCTTGTTCTTCAGAGATGCACTGCAGCGAGCCGCCATTTGGGTGCCTGCGGTACAGCTCGCCATCTTGCAGGAAGTAAGCGGCGGCCTGCCGGGCCATGCGCTCTGCTTCTGAGTCTTTCTCCGGAAGGGTGTCGCGAAGCAAGTAAGCCTTGAACTCCGCGGCCCAGCTGTCTTCTTGAGGCTCTAGTGCCAGCAGCAGGCGGGCTCTTGAAGCCGGGCCGCAGTCTGGCGTGCCCGTGGGTGGCGCGGGCGGGAGTTCTTCGCGAAGGAGCGCCGTGCTCGCGGCAGGAGGCGCGGCTGATGGCTTGAGGAGCCTTTCCTCGAAGACGCCGGGGCTCTGAGGCTCGCGGCGAGATGCTCGTTTGGCGATGTCATCGGCTTCTTTGTTGCCACTGCGGGGGACGTGCTGTAGCTCCAGGCCAAGAAAACGCTTCTCAAGTTTACGTACCTCTTCCAGGTAGGCGGCCATGTGCTCGTCCTTGGGCTTGCAGCTTTTGTTGGAGAAGTTGACGAGGAGTTGCGAATCGCCCTTGATGGTCAGACATTTGATGCCTAGGGCGAACGCGGCCTTGAGGCCGGCGATGAGGCCCTCATACTCTGCGATGTTGTTGGAGACCTTGTCGGTGTGCCTGAAGCAGAGCTGTACGGCGTAGTAGAGCCTATCCCCTGTCGGCGAGGTGAGCATGACCCCAGCCCCCGCGCCCTGTCGGGAGAAGGCACCGTCGAAGTGCATGGTCCAGCCGCCAGGCGCCTCGTCCCCTGGCAGGAGGGGCACGTGGAATCCCGTGTGAATCAGCAAGGACCACCTTGCAAGGCTAAATACTCCTGGGTGACCGATAGCGAAGTAGTACCGCCACTGTCTCAGGAAAAGGTGAAGAATTGCAATTTATTGAGCTTTGACTGGGCCTCGTGAGGCTCCTGCTCGTATGTGTTCGTCCATTCTGCCACAAAGTCGGCCAGGGCTGTGCCTTTGATGACTCTGGTGGTGGAGAATTCCAGCTGGAAGGCTTGCAGCTCGATGTTCCATTCGGCGACGCGGCCGGTGGCGTTAGGGCTGCGCAAAACTTGCTCCAAGGGGTAGGAAGAAATGACTTTGATGGGGTGATCCTGGAAGTAGTGGCGCAACTTCGTGGAGGCGACGAGGAGCGCGAGGAGGAGCTTCTGCTGCATGGGGTAACGCTCGCGCGCATCCCTTAGCACGGTGCTGACGAAGTACACGGGGTGCTCGATGAGGCGCGTAGTTGCTGTGGCAACTTGCTCTTCAGGCGCCTCGCGAGGCTTGGAAGGCTCGGGATTCTCACGAGGCTCAGGAGGCTCGCGAGGCTCGGAAGGCTCAGGAGGATCGGTGGCCTCACGAGGCTCAGGAGGCTCGCGAGGCTCGGAAGACTCATGAGGATCGGTGGCCTCATGAGGCCCAGGAGGCTCGCGAGGCTCGGAAGGCTCACGAGGATCGGTGGCCTCACGAGGCTCAGCGGGCTCATGAGCCCGAAGGGGCGCGGAGGGTTTTTCCTTTGTACAGACGCGCTCCTCCTGCACCGCAACCAGCGCTGCGCTGGCCTTCTGGGGGGTGGCCGCCAAGTACAAAAGCAAGGGCTCACGAGAACGCGGCGCGACCATGATGGGCGGGCTTGTGAGGTACCTCTTGAGGGCTTCGAAGGCGGCGTCTGCCTCAGGAGTCCATTTGAAGGAGCCGGACCTCTTTAGGAGCTTGAAGAAGGGCAATGCTCGCTCGCCAAACTTGGAGATGAAATGCCCCAGGGAGGCTATACATCCCACCAAGCGCTGCATTTCCTTGAGGGTCCGGGGAGGACGCATTTTCTCAATGGCCTTGATCTTCTCTGGGTTGGCCTCGATGCCATGGTGCGAGACTAGGAAGCCGAGGAGCTTGCCGGAGGGGACTCCGAAGACGCACTTCTCTGGGTTGAGCTTGAGATTGACCTTGCGCAGGTTGGCAAATGTTTCCTGGAGGTCCGCGATGAGGGATCCAGCCTCACGAGACTTGACTACGATGTCGTCGACATAGGCCTCCGCATTCCTCCCCATTTGAGGCCCCAGAGTGATGCGCATTAGCCGCTGGAAAGTGGCGCCCGCGCTCCTTAAACCGAAAGGCATGCAGACGTAACAATATAAGCCGCAGGGGGTGATGAAGGCCATCCTCTCCACATCTTCGGCCACCATCTTGATCTGATGATAGCCTAAGAAGGCATCCAGGAAGCATAGCAAATCGCACCCGGCGGTGGAATCCATGATCTGGTCGATGCGGGGCAGCGGAAATGGATCTTGAGGGTAGAACTTGTTGAGGCTGGTGAAGTCAACGCAAATGCGTTCCTTGCCGCCCTTCTTGGGAACGACGACTGGGTTGGCGAGCCATTCGGGATAGCGCACCTCGCGAGAGAGCTGCTTGAAGTGGCGGATGGACGCGGGGGCTTGGGACCCACGAAGGATGCAGGCGACCGCGCGAGGCACCTGGTAGCCCCTAGCGCCCTCATCAGGCCGGTTGACGTCATTCCTCTAGGGTGGCGGCGGCAGCGGCGGAAGAGCGGCATTGCCCTGAGGGTCTGCCTCACGAGGCTGGTCGCGCCAGATGGCCTCACGAGGCTGGTCGCACCAACCCTAGCGGAAGCTGCCGCCACCGTTGTGGCTGTCCCAACGGTTGCTGCCGCGGCCACCTCCACGGCCGGCGCTGCGGCCATTGCGGTCGTCTCGGCGGCTTTGGCGCTCGTCGTGGAGCAGCTTGAGCTCCTGACAGTCTTCGGTGCTGTGGGAGCGCACATTGTGGAAGGCGCAGAGCGGTCGACCGTTCTTCCTGGGCTCGTCGCGGTCACGGCCGCGCTTCTGATCGGGCTCCGCCGCGAGCACAGCAAGGCCCTTGCGCTTGACGTCCTTGCTCTTGGCCTTGGCGGCGCCGAGCGCCGCGTCGGGGTCATTGTAGATGAAAAGGCGGCCTTCCTCAGCCTTGGGGCACTTGTCGGCAAGATCGAGCAGCTCTACCACGGACTCGAGCTCACCGTTGATAGCGAGCTTCTCGCGCATCTTGGCGTCCATGACGCCGGTGCAGAATGCAGAGATGACGGCCACGTCGGAGGCACGCGGGATCATTTTTGCGCACCTGGCTGAAGCGCTGGATGTACTTGCGGAGGGTCTCGTCCGGGCGTTGCCGCACGTGCTGCAGGTCGTTGATGGTGAGGGAGCAGTCCTGTGTGCCCTTGAAGTTGGAGACAAACCGGCTATAGAGCTCGGCCCATGAGGAGATGGACGCCTCGGGGAGGTTCATGAGCCAGGAGCGCGGGCCGTCCTTGAGAGCCATGGGGAACCAGTTTGCCATGACCTTGTCGTCGCCGTTCGCCGCCTCGACGCTCCGTGCGTAGAGCTGAAGGAAATCCGCGGGGTTGGGGCTGCCGTCGTAGCGCGGAGGCAGCTCGCGAGTGAAGGCACGGCAGCCCACGCCGCTTGAGGGGACGCCGCCAGCGAGGGCGGCGTGGTTTTGATGCCCAGCAGCCGCAATGTCTTGAACGACCTAGTCCTGGCACCGGCGTTGTCACTCGAGGAGCACACGCGCATCAAGGGGAGTGCGGCGAATGATCTGGCAGTTGGCCTCGTCTCGGTCCGGCGAGGACGCGCCACGGGACGGCTCGCGAGCCCGCCCGCCGTGCTCGTCGCGCAGAGGAGGTGGCGAGGGAGCGCAGTGCGCCAGGTCCCCAGCGCGAGACGGCGGAGGGCGAAGTGAGTGGGAAGGCGCCGGAGCATCCCCGGCGGCGTTGACGAGCTCGGTGATGCGACCTAGCCAGGCGTCATAGCTGGCGTCAGCTGGACGGTAACGGAGCAGCTCGCGCGCCATGAGAACCGCGGCCTGCCGGTTCGGCGGCCCGCGGTGGGCGAGGGAGGAGGCAGTGGCGGTGTGGCCGTTCGCCTGCACGGAGGGGTGCAGGGAGGAGTCCAGCTGCTCGCGGGCAGCGGGGTCGGTGGCGGCAGCAACCTCGGTTTCGGGGCGGCGGCGATTGCCGCGGGCCACTGGCTCCGTCTGAGCCACGCGGCCAGCCCTGTGCTCGGCGCGCTCGCGACGTGCGTCGGCCATGGGGTTGGTGGAGTAGAGGGCGGAGCGGAAGAACAGTAGCGCACCCCCTACCTGGCGCGCCAAATGTCGAAGTCGGGCTCCGGGGCCCCAAAGGTTCGAACACTGGGGTGAGCTCGTTCTACCACTTCGTCTCCTACCACGACTAAGCGATGGCGAGGCTACGGCGAGAGCGCGCTAGCCAGGGACAGACCGTGGACTCGGCGGTTTACCCAGGTTCGGGCCACCTTGCGGTGTAAGACCCTACTCCTGCTTGGTTTGTATTGCTCGGGTGCGAGAGAGAGAGTACAAGGTCGAGGGTGATGGGAACCGGAGTCTCTCTGCCCCTCTACAATGGCAGCTCTGCCCCCCTTATACCCGCATCGGTCCTCTTCCCCCTTGAAACTTAGGCGGGAAGGGCTGCCACTCTTGGCGGGTTTTGAAAGGGGACAGGCGCTCAGGCTATCCTTACTAAAGGTGGACTTCGCCTGCCAAAGCGTGATCCATGACGCGCCGTTGGGCTCGGTGATGACCTCCGCCCTGCGCGCCCGCCGTCTTGGTCTTCCTTCGCCGATCGGGCAACCTTTGGGGTTGCTTTGGGGAGTAGATATCTGGCCCTGCTCCCTAAACACAAAAGAGGAAACCATCTTCATCTGCGCCTGCTGGCGCGGCCTCTGTCGCCGCTCGTCGCCGCGCGCGTCACCCACGTGACGGGCCCCAGACCGCACGGCTCCACTGAACGGCCTTCGTCTCGTGCGCCCTCGGGAGGGGGCCTCGGGAGGCCACCTTAGGAGGTCGCCTCGCGAGAGGACCTCGCGAGGCCGCTGGTGGAGGTGTTGAGCCTTGCTCGCCCGCTACCTGAGGAGGGGGCCTCGGGAGGCCAAGGCCTCATGAGGAACCCTGGTGAGGTGCTTGGTGATGATGGACTGCTGGGCCCATGCCAGGCGTTGCGCCCTGGGCCAAAGGCAGAGGGGCCTGGATACCCCGGGTTCCATGGGCCCGATAGTATACACAGGTAGAAGGTATTGATTTCGGTGAAACATATGCTCCTGTTGCTCGCCTTGAAGCAATTCGTATTCTTCTCGCTTATACAAACTACAATGATATTCTGCTTTATCAAATGGATGTGAAAAGTGCTTTCCTCAATGGTGAAATTGATGAGGAAGTATATGTTAGGCAGCCACCTGGCTTTGAAAACCCTCAGTTTCCTAACAAAGTTTTCAGGTTGAAAAAGGCTTTGTATGGGCAGAAGCAAGCCCCTCGAGCTTGGTATGACACTCTGAAGAGGTTTCTGCTCGACAAAGGGTTCAATCCAGGATCCACTGATTCCACTCTTTTCACTCGTGCTATTGATGGTGATCTATTCGTGTGTCAAATTTATGTGGATGATATTATTTTTGGCTGTACTAACAATGCATGCAGCATGGAATTCGGGCGAAGGATGTCCGAGAAATATCAAATGTCTATGATGGGTGAACTCAAGTTCTTTCTCGGACTGCAAATCCGTCAACAGGACAACGGAATTTTCATATCTCAGGAGAAATATCTGAGAGACTGTCTGAAGAAGTTTAAAATGCAAGATTGCAAACAGAAGGGCTACAAAACTCCCATGCCCACGAATGGCCAACTGGATGCAGATGTGTACGGTAAAGATTACGATTAGAAAGCTTATCGTTTGATGATTGGTTCTTTGCTCTACTTATGTGCATCCAGATCTGATATTATGTTGAGTGTTTGTATGTGTGCTCGTTTCCAAGCTGCACCGAAAGAATCGCATCACCAAGCGGTCAAGCGTATTCTGAGATATTTGGCTCACACCCCCACCTTAGGTTTATGGTATCCTAAGGGAGCACAGTTTGACCTCGTTGGATATTCAGACTCAGATTATGCAGGTGACCGGGTTGACAGGAAATCTACTTTGGGGACATGCCATTTCCTCGGTAGATCCTTGGTATGTTGGTCGTCAAGGAAGCAGAATTGTGTCTCGCGCTCTATGGCTAAGGCCGAATATATTGCTGCTGGCGCGTGTTGCACTTAGTTATTATGGATGAAGCAGACCCTGAAGGATTATGGCATCAAGGTCAAGAAGATCCCTCTATTGTGCGACAATGAGAGTGCGATCAAAACTGCACACAATCCAGTGCGGCACTCTCACACCAAGCATATTGAGATCAGACATCATTTCCTACGCGATCATGTTGCTCGAGAGGATAATGTTATCAGTCACGTCAATACCGAAGAAAATCTCGCCGATATCTTCACCAAGCCTCTCGATGAGAAAAGATTATGTGCATTACGGTGTGAGCTAAATATCCTAGATTCCGCAAACGTGCAGTAAGTTGGACTCGGCACCCGTACCATCACTTTCACATCTTAGATGGAATGGGTGCACAACACTCGAAGAGTTTGAAAATTTTGACAAAGTGAAAATTTCTTTCTGAGAGTGAATACATTAACGAAGAACTAGACTAACCGGGTGCCACGATAATTGTGCGATGCTCGGAGTCGTACAGTTCTTATACGGTGGGGAACACCACCACAATTTCTCTTCGTTGAGTTGTCTTTCGGTTGAATTTTTTTTGTCCGAATGTATTTCACTCATAGCTTCTCTCTAGGGTGTTTGTGTTTCTTCGTCTGAGTGAAATACCTAGGACCCTATTTTTCTCTCTATTCTATCTCTTCCATTCTATGCTGTTCCGTTATGAATGCACAAAATTCATCTGGTAACGAAACTTTATCTGGTGTCCTTTACCACGTTAAAGTTTCGGTCCGAACTTAATCTGTTTTGGCGAAAGCCGTCCAAAATTTGGGGTTTCCCGCCCAAGTCAGGACCACGTTCTTTGGTGACGGTTGCCACGTGTTCTTCATCAACTGCTAGTTTATCTGGTCCGTTGAATCACAATAGTCCTCTGACTGTGGCCGTCCGATCAGATACACCGGGTGCGGTTATTTCCTCATCGCATATATATTCTGTGCCGCCAACCTCCCTCAATTCACTTCGCATCTCCACCACCGTCACTTTCCGAAGCCCTATCGTACTGCTCCACCTCGAGCTCGACGACGTCGATCATCTTCGCCGCTTTGCTGCCAGAAAGAGGCCGCCGGAGTCATTCCTCGCCGCCACGGATCATCTCCATCCCCGCGTCGCCGTAGTCGCTGCACATCACCGAGTTAGGGTATGTGTAGTGCGAACTCGTTCTTCCATTCATCCTGTTCGACTTCGTCCGCGGTAGTAATTGTTTGTTTTTACCGCATTTCCCAGATCTTTACTGATAGGTAACTTCTGCGGATGTGGTCTGTAGTAGTCCCTCGCATCCGAAAATTTCAGATCTAGGGTTTGTGTTGTGTCTCGTACGAACGGAATGCTTAGCACGTTAACTAGTGTATTCTTCGAACCTACTAGTTCATTCTACACATTTCTTTCATCCGAAACATTTCTCAAAGTCTGCATCTACTTCTTCATCAAAACGATTTCTTTTTCAAAATCTTCGCTGTGTGCATTCGTAACCCTATCCCCATTTTCCCCTCGCATCTATCTTTATTCACAGGGAAATGCAGCCAGTTGAGGATTCGGCTCAACCAGTGAGCCTGGCTGACAGGGATGATGCTGTTCTGGGTACAGCTGACGAATCCAAAGCTCTGAATGCCAAGGGCCCAACGGTAGGCCCATCAACCAGTAAGCGAAAAAGAACTGAGCAAAATGCTACTGAGCAAGAAGAGAATGCCCCGAAGAAGAAGAAGGGTGGCAGACAGGCATACACAAACACAGCTGAGTATATCTCTCATGAACGGTACGATACTGTTCCAGGAGAAACCAAACAGCAGAGAGATACGCGTCAACAATGGATTCGATGTCATTGGGTGCAAAAATGGTTCAACTATGAATTTGTTCATCCTTGGTTTGCTCAAAACTTTGCATTTCATCCACCATGGGGTGACTGCCGAGAAATTTCTCTCATAAAACCAAATGGTCCCAAAGAGGGACCACCTCCTCCACCCAATGCTCATGAGTCCTCCCTTCGCACACCCGAATCTTATCCTGATGAACTTGCTAAGCGTCAGCGAAATGCCATCAAGCGAGCTAAGAGGGCTGAAAAGCAAAAGGCTCGTGAAGAGGAAAACCTTCGCCTTCTCAAAGATGATGTTGAGGAGAAAAAGGCCGAAGGAACATCTGAAGGACGCACTAAATGCAAGCATGATCCCATCGCTGCTGCATCAAAGAGAAAGAGTGCACCAAAGAAGAAAAAGGTTGAACCAGCTGATGAATTTAAAATGAATGATTCTTCGGATGATGACCCTCCACTCACCAAGGAAGAAGTTGCTGCTGCTCTCAGCGAGGAAGTGAATATTACCACTTCAATTGTGTTGCCTGATCTTCGGGTTCATATGGTTCCAGAAGCACCACCAAAGAAGATCACTACTAGAAAAACTCCTGCTACCACTGTCACTATGAAACAACATGTAAACACAACTCCTCATCCAGATGCTATTAATTTGCAAGATTTGGTAGTTGACACTCCTATGAGTACTACAAAGCCAGGCGAAAGTATTCCCAAGCCTGACTTGAAGAAAATCAAGGCGCCTACAGAGAAAAATGCTCCACAAGCTACTGCTCCGACGGAGAAGGCTGCTAAGTTTGCGCCTACCTTGACTCAGCTATTGGCTTCTAAACCTCCTTCCGAGCAAGTTCCTGTGCAGACTACTCCTATTGCCAAGTCTGATGCTCCTCACTACTATAATCACGTGTTTATCATGGAACAGCTTGATAAATTTGTGGATAATCCATTCGATGGTGAAGTGGCATCTCTGCCTATTCCTGCTACAGTCATTACACATGCCACTTCCCTAGTTCAAGAAATGAGAGAAGATGCAGTTGAGATCAACTCTCTCTCTGCCGAACTAATTGACCTTGATGGTTGAATGAAAACTGCTTCTTCAAGATTTGTCATTAAAGCGCTCGAAGACTCTTACAAGGATGTCAACCGTGCCATGACTCTCCTCCGTCATAGAAGGTTGTGCTTTCACACGGATCTAGACGAAATTGTACGCAAGATCTGTGACGAACATCAAGCAAAAGTCACTGGCTACAATGATCTAGTCAAAGGCCACATTGATCAAGTTGCTCAGCTCAAGAAGAAGCAACGAAAGAGAATTGCGAATAAAAATGTACCTCCTGCTCCGAAGGAAAAATCGTCTGTTCACCCAGTTGCTCAGTCTCAGCTAGAAAAATCTCCTGAGCCAGCTACTCCTTTGAACCCCCCCAGTAAAGGACTCGGATGCTCCTCCCTCGCCAAGGCCAACTGAATCAGTGCCTGTGGCATCACCTGCTCGAGCTAATATTCCCTCACAAAGATCTGTTTCTGAGGAAGGTGAAATTCTTCGTTCCGAGCCCCAAGCTTCTCCGGCTCATGAAGCTCTAAAAGTCTCGGCTTCTCCTATTATAAAGCAAAAACAGATTCCAGTGGAACAACCTCAACCACCTTCAGTACATGATTCGGCCTCAGTGCCTAAACTGGATGAACCTGCCCTGTTGCCTACTGCCTCTGCAGCACCCTCTGTTGTAACACCTGCTCCATCTCCACTCAAGCTAACTATCGACACGACGGCACGCATCCCAGATGCTGGTCCTTCCGAACGAAAATCTGTCTCTATTCGCCGTACTGACTCCGTTGTATATGGCGATGAGTTTCTCTCTCCTGAAGAAGAACTCAAATACCCATACCCTCGTGAAGAACTACCTTTGTTCTCGTCAGGAGCAGGCGTGAAAGGTCCTCTTTTCAATCGGAATGCGCACCCAAAATTCTATCAAGATAGTCCGTATGATGGGCCGCGCGCACTTCGGAATCGCCTCGCTTCTGGACTAAGGAACAGGCCATATATTACTCTCGGGTCCTGTGTGAGAGCAGAAAGATATTTCCTCACGAATATCTAAATATTCCTGCAATGCGCAATATTGGCTGTTTCAATCAATTGCTTGAAGATCTGGATGATTTCTGCCTCACCAAGGTATTTGAATTCGAGCATCCCTGGAAGAGAGAGATCATTCTTCAATTCTATGCTACACTGTATATCTCTGGCAATGAATCTGATAGCTCAAAATGGATTATGGAGTGAATGATCGAAGGAAAACGCATCAAATAGACTTCAACAGATTTTGTCTCGCACTTCCATTTCCCTCGCTTTGAGCATGGTGACACTGAAATTCGAGTTCACAACATTGATGTCATATCAGATGAAACTTTTCGGTGCACAATGGATCAAGAAAAGATTCGTGACTACACTGGTCCTCCTCGTCCTGAGCACTTAACCTTCGAGAACCAGACGCTATTTCACATGCTCTCCTACACAATTTTCCCTCTGGCGGGTATGAATCCTGACAAATCCATCTCAGATGTTCTTCGAAATGCTATATATGCAATCTCTAAATGATACATCTTCGACGTGGAAGACATGTTTCTGCGTATTCTGAAGGATTCTGCCCAATATCCCTTCTGCATCAAAGTTTTCGTGCCCTGGATCCAGAAAGTTATTGATCATGGTATGCGCACAGTGTATCTTGCGAAGGAAAACCATAAAAGCTTCATACCTCCTGTTCGCGAAACCTTACAAGTCATGGAATATATTACTTTGGGTAAATCGCCCGCATCAAGCCCCCAAGACTATCACAAGCAATTCGACGGGCCACATCTTCCTCAGCGCGACCAAAAGATTTCGCCTCAACCTCCATCGTAACTCGAAGTTAGTTTGCGTACACAACAACTGCTGCTGCAGCATATCGCCGAGGATCGACGCGAAAAAGAACATCTCGCCTCCGAGCTAAATGCGCTCAACAATCGCACCAGAATCATGCATCTCATAGCTGATGAAAACAAGAAGAGACTCTGGAAATTGCTTCGCAAGTTCTTCTCCGAGAAACAACTCCTGAATGTCAATCTCCAAGAGCTCTATGATTATATTGACAAAGGCTTCACTATTGAAGATTTTCAAGATCGGAGTACCCCTCCTCTTCCTGTTCGTGAGCCAACCACTGATCTTCTTCATCTCAAGCTTCGCAAACTGCTTGACGAGTCTGAAGCCACCTCACCGACCGAAAAACCTACCGAAGGCAATGTGCTATCCCGTGTTCCTCCTGTGGCTACTCCACATATACCCTCATCTGCTCAGCCCCACGTTATTATCCCTGAAGGAAAATCTAATGCTGCTGAAGACGAAGACAATCCCGTCACTTCCGAAGAAGAAGTCACCTCGGACAATTCTTCTGGAGATGCCACCGATTGAACCAAGTTCTGCATTTTTGCACTCATGTTATTCGTCACCTTTTGACACTAGTTGACAAAAAGGGGGAGAATTACATCGAGTCTCGATAGATTTGCTTTCTGTGTTTCGTTGGTTTTGGTTTCGTGCGTGTTTGCAACTTCTGGTTTAAGCTTATCTGTACTAAGTTGTAAAACTTGATAACTTCTGTGCTGTAATGTTAATAACCCCTCCCGCTGCACTATTTCTCTCGAAGCACTTGTTTTGCAGGTGGAATTATTATCAAAAGTTATGAATGATTGCACTACGATCTCGATGGATTATATCTCATAAGTGCGAATCACTGTCTCGAATGATTGAAATTTCCTCAGGATACTTCAATATATGCAGGATAATTTATCCCATATCTTTTTCCCTGCATACATTTAGGGGGAGTTTATTTCATCATCGAGCAAAGTAACACTTACTCACTCTTGTTGGAATTACTTTATACCTATCTATCTCCACCTTGATGATTATCTGTTTTGTCAACAATCGTCCAAAAAGGGGGAGATTGTTGGTGCAATAATTTGCCTCCTTATGTTTTGGAGATTGTTGACATAAACAGTAAGGGGCTGATGTGTTTGCTAGTGCACACAGAGTAACAGGTCCCTGGAGTCAAGAGGAGTTTGGTTCAAACTCCGAAGATAATCCCCTGCGTGGCAGTGAAGGTTATCACCGAAGATTATGATGACAAGAGTGACCCCTCAAAAATTGTTGATGCAAAGCAATTGGTTCGGTGCTCGTCCGAAGAAAGTGACTGCGGCCGAGAAGATTGAAGATGAAGTGAAGACGTAGCATTTATTTCGTTGTTTCTCTACTCTTTATTGAGTCATAAGACCACCGCACGACTAAGAGGGGTGTAGTGTTCGAAGCTTTGATTCTCTGATGCTAAACCAAAATTCTATGAAAGTTGCGAGAGAAATCTCTTTGGGTTCCGAGCAAATACTTGCCAGCAAGAGACTGTGATCTTCTTCGCTGTGAGAGATTTGTCTGTGATCGAGGAGTTAGCATTACTTGTTCCTCAAGTAATGTTATCGTTTCTCTTAAAATCCGACCGTTGTGAACGTGTCGGTTGGCCATTGGCTGGACCGCGGGTCCAAAATGGTCATTTCCTAGCAGGGAAGGCTGCGGCTATAAATAGCCACCCCGCACCGGCGCTGTCCGGTGGCTGCTCCGTGTGATTCTGAGAAGATTGTTGAGCAACCCCCTCTCCTGAGTGATTTGAGTTTAAAATCCACCGAGAGAAAACCCCAGAGCCGAAAAATTAGATAGTGGTTCAGCATCACTCGAATCTAAGTCCAGTACGCTCTGCCTATTACTCTTGAGAGCTGCGAACTCTCTAGACGGTTAGGTGTCAATTTCTTCCGAGACCAAGAGTAATTGTGGTTCTCGAAGAAGAAGTCTATAAAGGTTTGGAGATCACCTCAAGCATCTACCACGAGTGATCGGCATTGGTTGACGAACCAATTGTCGAGGAGAATAGGGCGAAGAGAGTTTATCTTCTGTGCTAAATCACAACCCCTCCAACCAGACGTAGTCCTTTTGCAGAAGGGCGAACTGGTCTACCAAATTCCTTGTCGCCATCGAGCATCACTGGTCACCTCTGCTTCTCCCCTTTACATTCGAACTGTGCTATTTGACATATTTCAATCATGTGATTTGTCTCGATGCATGCTTTTAGTTTCCATTCGTTAGTTTGTATTTGCTCATAGTACACTGTTTTCATTCACTCCGCTGCTGGGTTCCGAGAGTTTTGATGTTTCTGAAGAAAATTTAAAACTCCCATTCACCCCCTCTGGTAGACATACTTCGTTCCTACACAAATGTTATGGAGACCCCAGACCATTTCAGGGGCCTGGCAGCCTTTCCTCCGGGAAGGGTGGCGCACACCTCCCGAGCGTGGTACTTGAAGCACCGATTCGAGTGAGGAGTCTGGGCCCCGCCATGAATGCACGGAACCACCTTGGGCTCCTGGAAGCCTCCACCGCTATTCTTGTCCGAGTCAGGGCTGCCAGCGTCATTGCCATCTCCCGCTTTCTCACGTCCTCAGGGAGAGTGCTTGCGTCGGCCTCCATGTTGGCCAGTGCGTCCTCCCCCACTTCCCCCTTCCTTTCTTCCTTCACCACGGCTCCACTCACGCCATCCTTTGCCGCACCTTTGCTCACACCACTCATTCTGGCCGTCCTCTGCCATCTTCTTGATCTCACGACACTCGGCCATGTCATGCGTGCGCGAGCTATGCAAGGCGCAGTACGGGCCGCCGCCTGAGTCGTCAGTAGCCGCCTCCTCCTTCTTCTGCTGCTTCCACTCAAGTTCAGCCACGAAGACCCCGGGCGGCTTTCTCTTCTAGACCTTCTTGTCATAGGATGGTCCGGCCTCTCGGTCAATAGTCAAAGGAGACGGGTTCCGGGCCACAGTTGCCCGGGCGCATTTGTCTGCCAGCTCGTAGAGCTACACAGTCATGCAGACGTCGTGAACTGCCATCTTCTCGCACATCTTGGGGTCCGCGACCCTGTTCCGGAAGGCCGCGACAACCTCCGCGTCATTGATGCAGGGTATCTTGTTGCGGACTTGGCTGAAGCGTTGTATGAATCTGCATAGCGTCTCACCCTCTTTCTGCCAGCTGGCATTTAAATCGGCAATCGTGGATGGCCGGTCGCAAGTTCCCTTGAAGTTGCCGATGAGGCACTCACACAGCTCGTCCCATGTTTCGATGGAATTTTGGGGGAGGTTCATGAGCCACGAACGCGCCGAGTCTTTGAGGGCCATAGGGAACCAGTTGACCATGGCGTCTGCTTGCCCACGCGCAGCCTGGATTACCGTGGTGTAGATCTGGAGGAACTCAACAGGGTCGTTGACCCATCATATCGTGATGATAGGTTCAGTTTGAATGGCGGGGGCCAGATCACTTCACGAAGTTCGGGGGTGAATGCCTGGCATCCCGCACCTATTGGCACGGCTCGGACGCCCGGGGAGCCCTGCACTGGGCGTCCTATCGCTGCTATCTCTTGGACGAACCTGTCCTGTCACTCTCGCCAGCGTTCTATGGCCACGCGGGCATCCTCTGCCGGATGACGCGTCGGCAGCTGCCGATCCTTACCCCCCTCGGGAGAGGTGGCCACCGATTGACACGCCTCTCCTTCCGGATGCCCATGAGTCTGTCGCGGCACACGACCTTGAAGATGCTGAGGGGGCGGCGTGTGCTCCGGGGCACGCGATCGCTTGCGGGGCTGTCATGACGGCGTCCGCGAATGTGACTGTGCCTGTCCCGCGATGCCAAGTAGATATGTGATCCATGCGAGCCAGGGGCCACGTTCGGCCTTCGGTGGTGGATACTGCTGGAGTTCGCGTGCTGCCATCAATGCCGCCGCTGGAGTGTAGATGGTATGGGCTGTGGTCGCTAACGGGACATCTGAAACATGAGTCCACCCCTCCTGCCGCGGAGAAGCAATAGCCCGGCCGTGATCCACACTCACGCCATGACCTGCGACTCCTCCTCCCTCATGCTGCCCTGCATCCCCCTCATGGCCCTGGATAGGGTGATGGGCCTCCTCCGGTGGCGGAGGAGGAGGAGGGGGATGAGGAGGAGGAGGAGGAGGAGGCTGAGGGGGTGCCACCTACTGGGCGGCATCCGCGGCCTCCTGTACCCGGCGTCGCGCCAATGAACGCGCTTCCTGGCTGCTCACTGGGGCCACGGACGCCCTAGAGCGCCTTGACACCATGATCAGAGTCGCGCTCAAGGTTCCGAGAAGAGGAGCCGACAAAGATAGCGCTGGTGTTAACGCTAGACGTCTCAATCCCCTACCTGGCACGCCAAATGTTGGTTTCTAAGAACCTACATATGAGTTGTGAGCAACAACTCTTTGAGAGTTCGGCCAGGGACTGAACACATCTAGCGATAATAAGTCATGGATGAAATATGTGGATGAACTACAGATGAACACGAAGAACTACCCAGGTTCGGGCCACCTTTTGGTGTAATACCCTACTCCTACTTCGTAGTATTTCAATGGAGAGAGCTACAATGTGTCTGTTACAAGATGAAAGATCGACCTCGTGCAAGGTTCCGATCCCCTTCTACTTATACTAGGGGGAGCGAGAAAAGGAGTCAGTGCGAGGGGGAAGAATCTCTCCCCTCGCACCCGTCTACCGAAGGTACTCCCTATGCATCGTGGCCTGCTACAGTACAACTTAGTAGCGCCATCATGCGAGCTGTCCCGCAACACTGTTGATGACCATAGAGGAACAAGACTTTACCGCCTGGCCTCCGAAGTCAAACCTGATCACTTCCGCTCCATGCTTCTTCAGCAGGTACACCCCACCTTCGGACCACCGGGCAGAGTGCTTCCTCAATCTGACGTACCCAGGGGGTTCCTGTATGCTTCCCGTGAAGGCTTCCAGGGAGGCGAGTCGCCCTGGGTTTCCTCCCGAAGCTCCCTACCATCAGACCACCTTCCCTTTGCTCACCACGGCACTTCTCCGTGGGCCCTTCCGGTCGTCCGGGCCTGGGTACCCCGTAATCCGTTGGTCCGACAATGACGACATCGGGGTATCAGCTCCGGCATGGGGGAGGAGGACAGCGGTGGATGGGGTGGCGGACGGAGGAGACTCGGTTGGAGAGGGTGTTTTGTTGACCAAGGAGTATTAATGGGGAAATGGAGGGAAACAGGTAGGGGGAATCATGCCTTTGGTATACGCTTGTCTTAGATGCGGGGAAAGTTACAAACTTAGCCCCCGTTTAAAATTTCAGACATCAGAGCGATATTGGTCGGTTGGGGATAGGACGGTAATCTCGCATACCCCACATATTTGCCGAGAGTGATTTCCGCCGAGGAGAGTTTGTTTTGGCGCCCACTGTTGGCGCCCACCGTGTATGAATCGGGGTGAGAGGCAATTTTGGCCGAAGAAAGACTGTGTTTTGGCTTCCACCATCAATGAATCAGGGTGAGAGGCGGTTTTGTCACGTTTGAGTGAAATTACAAACCTACCCCTATCAAGACCTATAGAAATCGAGTCGATAGGCTTTGCGTGTCAAGAATAGGCAGTAATTTCCATCTCCCAAAATTTCTTTTCGGGCGGTTACGGCCAAGGAGGGACTGGGTGTTTTGCCGTTTCGTTCAAATTTTAGGCGAATATAAGTTTCATGTTTACCATGCCAACTAATTTTGAATCCATTTTGTATTCTTTTTTTTCGGGCAGGATCCATTTTATATTCGAATACAAATCTATATACATCATTTATATATATATACTTTCAAAAGCACAACAGCCTTTATATATAAATATGGTTTACAAATGCCATGATCTCAAATTCATAAGGTTGAATCTACTTAAGTTGAATTCTAATATTTGAAACCACATATAATGTGTTGACATGCAACATATAGTGTAATCCCATTTAGACATGAATTGCATAAGCCATGCATTGTCTCTAATTAAAAAAATCTATGGATCACTAATATCGATCAATTAAATAACATTACATGTGTCCCCAAATTCAAATGAATATGCATGTTTGATAGACCAATTTCTGTTCTACAATTATCGATGTCCTGATATCTACAAATATTTGAATCCCATTTAATCCAGATATTCGTCTCATATAGCTATCACTCATGCCCTTATATATATCTCTAGACCCGTACGCCTTCACTATCTCTCGGGTATCTCTTGTGCTCCTTGTATATATCTCTCTGGATAGCAGTCTATTTTCTTTGTCACACACTAACAGTACTCTCTCCCTTGACCTTCACACACTCTCTCTCTAGGTATATCTCGCTCCCTACTATGTCTCTCTAACTATGATTCTCCCTCTGAAATCTCTTTCTCTGCCACAAACACAAAGTCCGTCTCCTGGGGTCTCATTTCTCTCTAGTATTCCCTTGTATGCCGCTCACACACACCCTCTCTCTCTAGAGATGTCTCGCGCTCCCTATGTCTCTGTAGCTATGACTCGCCCGCTTAAATATCTTTCTCTCTCACAAACACAAACTCAGTCTCCCAGGGTCTCATTCCTCTCCACTTTCCCTGTGTATGCCGCTCACACACACCCTCTCTCCCTAGGGATATCTCGCGCTCCCTATGTCTCTCTAGCTATGACACTCCCTCTGAAATATCTTTCCCTCTCACAAACACAAACTCTGTCTCTCGGGGTCTCATTCTCTCTAATATTTGCTTGTATGTCACTCACATGCACCCTCTCTCTATCTTTCTCACACACACATAACTCACCCTTTGATATCTCCTTTTTATCGATCCGGTATTGGAACAAGAAAAGGTATCCCGCACCTATTTCCCCACAGGTGACCCTGGGTATCGAACCGACGAGAGGAAGATCCCCTTGAAGCAATGGTCTCTAGGAAGCTTTTGCTAAAGTGTCAAATTCATCTTTTGACCGGATCAGCAAGCAAATTGTGATTCAAACACTTATAATAAAAAGAAGGTACGTGGATGAGGTCTTAATGTTTACAACCATGTATTGGTGTTGGGATAAAAATGATAGTAGTTTGTGCACGGGAAGTCACCCATCAAGAGGTGCTTGCTTCGTATCGGAGTGGGGGACGTGTCCAAATAACATCTTGACCGGCACGAGTCCTGCATCAAGAATCAGTTGTCCTACCACAGGCCCTATCCGTCTCGTGGGGTTGCCCCGATAATTAAGATAATAATATTAGACAAAAGCTTTGGGCGTTTAATGACCACACCTCATGAATCCCCAAGGTTATGATCCATGTTACCCTACTAATCCTTACTATCACCAGTGTTTGGCATAACACTTCACGGTCCCCTTGCTCCTAGCCTCACCGGTGCTCGATCTCCATGATCCTGGGTACCTGCAGGGATGAAGATCGCGGACAAGACAAGACAAACTTCACGAAACAATTTTATTTCACACATACGAGACGTTATGTCAAAGACTCCCAATGATCCCTTCACCGAACACCTGGGGTTGCAAGGCTCATGCCTCACCCCATACCTTACCGATCTATGCACACATCGAGATCAGATAGCGAGAAGAAAAAATTGAAGAACACATCTTGAGATTGATTGATTGCAATATGTCTTACAATGGATGCCTTGTGCGATGCACGATTACAAGTATGAACTAGATGAGAGAGAACTATGGTGGTGGAGATGGCAATGGAGATGCAAATGGCGGCGGCTAGGGTTTGTGGATGAAGAAGATGATGAAGGGGTTGTGGCTGTGCTGGACATTCTCCTGACGCGCTCTCTGTTCACATTTCGACTGGGTCCCCTTTATAAAAGTTGTTTAGGTGGACGACCTGCCTTGGTTTCCACGCCAAACGACTGCTCATGTGAGCGCTCGCAGTCGCATGGAACGCCGTCTTTTACACTGGCGGCCTTCTGGCGCCTCCTGGTGACTTATCTCTTCTCCAATTTCCTTCCTTTCTATTCTCCCACGTGATTTCTTCCCTTTTAGCCCATTTTCCGTGTAAAAATATCAAAGAGAGGATTTGTGGAATCCCTCGCACTTATTAGTCATTAGTGACAATATCAGAGCGAATATCTCTCTTTTAATGAAATATTTTGGGTTAAATGAGGTTGAAATGAGTGTAAAAATATCACTCATCAACTCCCCCAAGCTTAAACTTGATCGTCCTCGAGCAACATAGACAGAAATCCAAAGCATAAGGAACTCAGTTGTTTAAACCGAAATAACGAGAAGATTTTGGTTCACTTACGATCGGTATGCCTAGATAGCCCTCCGCTTCTTGACATGAAAACTTATCATAGATATAGAGGTGGCATGGTTATGGAGCAAGTGTTAGTGAAGCAAAGATAATTAACACAAAGTTTCTGATCTACTAGATAAAACAACTTTGCAACACTTCATTTCATTTAATCTAGACAACACTTACTTGCTGGGAATGCACGGAAGAGTTTCTTTAGATGGAGCCATAAAAACATAAGTTAGGGAGTAGAAAGCATGTAGTAAAATATAATGTCCAAGTGCTCATGAGTACATCCACAATTGTCTCCTCCTCTACGCTCATAAACACTTTGTTTCAATCATTGTTTGCTGGAACTTTGATTGTCACATGAAGGAGATTATGCCAAATAAGTGATCATGCATAGGTTTTCGCTATGGCTTAATGTTTGGGAACTATGAACCTTTAGCAATAATGTCTCTTTTGAGCTCTTTTGATCAGTCCCCTTTATTTACCACATACGCACCCACTCAAGAGAAAGCTGAATAATATTCGTTTGTAGTGTTGCCACTACGTACGATAACAAACTCATAGCCGAAATCCGAGCTGTCGCTCTTGGTGGATCGTTCATTGGACAACGGAGTCCTCAGCATAACATCAAGAAGGGTGATGAAGCCACATTTACACACGTAAATGCGTATATAGCAGCAAAGGCCATGGCACCAGCCGGAGGCTATAACACCATGTTGGGATATACAACGCAGATTTTTGGCATAATCTCACCCACCTTTCAACTAAGTTCCTCTAGACAATTTAATCCACAAGTGCTATCAAGTCTATTAAAATTAACAACATGGGGTTGAGCGTGATTAAACATTACTTCCACTACAATTTCTCAACTCCCAAGTCTTGAGAGACTTTCTCTTGTGCATATTCATATTTGGTTGATAACATTTCACTTAAAAACTGTCCCACGGCAAGTCTTAGTTGTCTAACTTAAAGAAAACAAAGGCTACAAAATTATTTCAGCTACTTTGTATCAACTATCAAGACTTACTCCCATCTGCACATATCACAGATACAACTACTACATCTATGCTAAGTATTCAAGTGCAAAAGACGTGGGTCGTGGGGCATACCTTCACGGTTGCGAATTTACACACTTCTCTTCCTTACTCTTGCATTCCTCGTTGTCCTGGCATAGATCAACTCTTCTGAAAACAAAATGCAAACTAACTCCGAGGGGCTAAATAAAGAACAAGAGCAAAGAAAGGCTTGTTCTATTTTTTTGGGTTTTTGAAAACTAACCTGCAACCGAAAAATCGCAAAAGGCAAAAATAAAAAGCAAAAGCAAAATAAAAAGCAAAGTGTTGGAACAAACCAACACAAGTGTTTCAAAGCTCCTCGAGCTTAAGTACAACCTCATTACAATTTCTTCAAATACCACCACATCTTGATGTAGAAGTGGTGATAACCTCCCCCAAGCTTAGGCTCTTACAAGCCCAAACCGGCGAGATCATTGTGGCGGTTGGTCAGGAGCCCACTCCTGCCTCCAGTTGGAGAAGTTCATGTTTATGTAGGTGGCCATGCCTCTCAGGGACGATGCGAGGTTGCTCATATCTTGGATAGAGCCCTGAAGGTTGTTGAGGTCCGCTTAGGTGGTGTAGTCTTGTTGGGGCTGCTCTTCCTCTTTGTCGGTGGCGAGTTCTTCTTCATCTACTTATTCAGGGTCTGGCCCTTCTTGGTCAAAAGCTACATCTCCTTCCTGTGCAACATAATGCAATTGTCCATTCTTGATGGAGAAACAGTTAGGCATAAGTGTGGGTACCAAGTATGCCACTCCAGGAATTTTGATACAATGACGGCCATTATGAACTACTACCATTCCAGCGCTAGTAAGGACATGAATGTTAACAAGGGTGTTACCAACAATGGGACGGAGATGATTGTAGTTGAGGCCAAGGGAGTTGGCCAACATGGAGATCACTCCTCCACACACGATATCTCCTTGTGCATGGTTTGCTTGATGCGCGAGGTGTAGCAAAAGTATTGCCCCTAGGTTGGGCGAATAACTGACGTCCAGGTTTGCTGCTTTCCCGAGAACTAGCATGTTCTCCTCATTCACTTTAGAAACTTCTCCTCGTGCCTGCAATGAGTTAGTGATAACATAGTAGAAATAACGTATAGCAGGACTTTCAATGCAACTAGCTCTATGCCTAGAGCCATGATGACTCATCTGAAGAAAGGATTGCCTCGGGTGAGGGTCAGTGAAATCATAAACATATCTAATATCATCATCATTGTTGGGGAAGCCAAATTAGTTACACCACTCAGCAAAAGTGATGTTAAAGTCTTGGTCAAGGAGACGGAAAGTAATCCTCTCCTCCTCATATGCATTTGGCATTACAATAACATTGTGCGAGAGAGTACTAAGAAAATCAAGCGTCAATTGTTCATAAGTCTCACATCCCTGATAGACAAAATGATGCAACCTGGCATTATGACAAAGCAAATTAAAAATCACGGGTGATACCTAGCTTGGTGAGAGTATTCGCACAAGCCCATTTGCTTGCTTTGATCTTCCTTGTTGTGAGCTTCTGGAACTTCTTCCTTGCTCCACGGTCGATGAAGGCGATCCCCTGAGTGAAGACTTGTTACGGTTGTGCGGTCGATGAACTCAAACAACCGGGTATGCAAGAAGACCTCTGTGTAAACATCTATAAAACAATTTTTTAGTCCAATACAATGTAACAATAATGATCCTACGGTACTCACAACATCTTACTCCTCTAAAAACATCAACAAATCCATGCCAAACTCAACTTTGAATCGAAAATGTGCATATCCTAAACATGGCAATGCTAGGCATGTAGAACATGGATTCGCGAAAAATAAATTGGGGATCGGAGGAGAAACATACCGTAGATCGATCACACGGAAGGTTTCGTACTGAAAACGAATGAGTAGAGAGATCGGGTGAAGTTTTGCTAGGGTTTGGAGAGGTTTGGAGGAAGAAGAAGAATAAAAGAGAGAGATGGGGGGAAAGATACCTCCTTCCTCAGGCTTATTGAGGCTGCCAGGATACCAAACGACCGCTCATACGGGTGCAAGTGCCCGCATGGAACGTCGTCATTCTTCCTGATGACTTACCAGCGTCTGTGCTCTCCTCATACGACCGCTTATACGACTGGCGGCGCCCGTTTAAAACACCGTTGTTCATTCTGGCTTTTTCTTCTTCTGGTTGACGGTTTGAAACCGCTCAGACGAGCGCATGCGCCCGTTTGGAACGCCGTCTTTGGATCTGGAATTTTCTTCGTTTTCTACAAAAGAGTTAAACGACCGCTCGAACGGACGCACGCGTCCGTTTGAAACACCGTCTTTGCTCCTGCGGTCTCTGTTGTCTTGCGCTGGAACCTCCGGCAGGTCATGTGACCGTTCATACGACCGCACGTGGTCGTTTTGAACGTCGTCTTTTGATCTATCTCTTGCGAGACTTTTCTTTTCCTTTGTTTCCTGCGGGGTTAGTTCCAAGACAATACATAGACATATTTCCAGGTATTCAAACATTAATCATATTGCACAAGACTAGGCCTTCATTAGAACAACTCTCCCAAACTCACTTCTTCACACGGAACTTCAATCACTCTTTTATTAAAACAAAATAAAAACTTACTTGTCTACTTTATTCATGTGGGTTTCCTCCCACGAAGCGCTTGTTTTCTGTCGGATAGCTCGACCATAGTGGTGATCAGGGTGGTGCTAGAACACCAAGACCATAGCTTCTGGCATTCAAAATGATGCCACCTCCTGCATAGGTCTTTAATTTCTTTTTCCTAGGGAAATTCCTTATAAAGGGATCTTTAGATGGTAAATCAAAACAAACATTTCCTTCAAACACATTTATCATAGCTTTGACAGTCCTTAGTAAAGGTCTACCGAGAATTATAGGAGCAATAGGATATTCAGGCATATCTACTATAACAAGATCAATCATGACAGGGCAATCATTTATTTGAACTATAACTCCATGCTTAATGCCTACTGACTGAGTAAAAGTAGAATTAGCCATATTCAATATAATCTTAGTATTAGCATAAGGACCAAGATTGAGACTATCATAAACAGATTTTGGGATAGTGGAAACACTTGCCCCTAGATCACATAAATCACTGAACTTATTAAGTCCTATCTCAATCTCTATAGTAGGTTCGGAAGTATCTTCTTAATTAGCTAGTAACTTACTGAATAATTTTTTTTCTTTCATCATCAAGTTCACGTACCTTGGCTGCAACTTGTTCAACAAAGACATTATATGCCTCATCATTAGTTACCTCCGGTAGTGGATACTTCATGGATATCGTCGTGACAAAATCTGCAACGGTATAATTGTACTCTGGCACATGGCTTGTGTCAAGTACCTCATCTTTCTCTTCGTTGCTTCTCACCATTTTAACTTCTTCAACCGGGTTAGGCTCCGGTTTTCCTGCAAACTTGGCCAAAATCAGGGTTTGGCTCTCTTCTATTTTTTCCACTTGTGCCTCCATATTCTTGGATCTGGCTTCAAGTATCTGCACATCATTTGTTAGTCCAACAACCTTACCAGTCAATTGGCTGAGTAAGTTATCATGATTCTTTAAGATATTCTTGAAATTTTCATTCTACTCAGACTGGCTAGCAATAAAACT
Source organism: Elymus sibiricus (assembly GCA_039707655.1). Lineage (NCBI taxonomy): Eukaryota > Viridiplantae > Streptophyta > Magnoliopsida > Poales > Poaceae > Elymus > Elymus sibiricus. The sequence goes on from CM077670.1 coordinate 114,948,437, forward strand.
TTTAAGAGTTTCTTCAAGGGTATTTCTATTTCTACCATTAGCTCCATTAAAATTATTGGATGCTCCCCCATTATTTGGATAAGGAAGTTTAGGAGCATATCCATTATTTTTCCAATTGGGATTATAGCTATTACGAGCAATAAAATTAGCATCACTAGTATCTTCATTAGTGATGGCATTGACATTTACCTCTTCTTTACCTTTCATCAAAGAGATAAGTTCGTCTAGATTGGTTGTCAACTCTGAGCTATTTTCTTCTATGACATTCACCTTTTTGGTGGTGGTCCTCTCAACATGCCATTGGGCATGGTTCTCTTGCATATCATCTAGTATCTTCTTAACATCTTCTATGGGCTTTTCCATGATTGTTCCTCCTACAGCTATATCAAGCATAGTTTTTGACATGTGATTTAAGCCATTATAAAACATATGAAGGATTAACCACTCCTCCATTCCATGATTGGGGCAGTTTCTTATAGCTTCTTTCATTCTATCCCACGCAAGCGCTAGTGGCTCACGTTCTTCTTGCTTGAAACCTGTAATATGAGAACGTAATTGCATAATTTTTGCAGGTGGACAAAACTTAGATAAAAATTTGCTGCAACAAGCAGCCCAAGAAGTTATACTTCCTTTAGGTAAAGCTAAAAGCCATTCCTTAGCTTTTCCTCTCAAAGAGAAAGGAAACAAGCGAAGTTTAAGAGCATCTGGGTCATAATCCTTTATGCGTGTCATGTTGCATAATTCAGTAAAATTATGTAAATGCATACCTGCATCTTCTGAAGCAGAGCCTCCAAATTGGTCCTGTTGAACCATGGAAACTAAGTTCGGTTTAATCTCATATTCTGCAGCTACAACATCAGGTTGTGCAATTGGTTCACACATGAAATTGTTATTAGGAGTAGCGAAACTCCCAAGATTATGAGCCATAGTAACTTTTTGGAATTTTCCACTAAAAGATTTGCAACAAAATAAAACTTAAACTAAAAACTGAAAGTAAGACCAAAAACTAAAAATTAACTTTAAAAAAAACTCTAAACACAAAGACTAGGAATACTAAACTTCTCCCCGGCAACGGCGCCAGAAAAAGGGCATGATATCTCCTTTTTATTGATCTAGTATTGGAACAAGAAAAGGTATCCCGCACCTATTTCCCCATAGGTGACCCTGGGTATCAAACCCACGAGAGGAAGATCCCCTTGAAGCAATGGTCTCTAGCAAGCATTTGCTAAAGTGTCAAATCCAGCTTTTCACCGGATCAACAAAAAAATTGTGATTAAAACAATTATAATAAAAAGAAGGTAAGGGGATGAGGTCTTAATGCTTACAACCATGTATTGGTGTTGGGATAAAAAATGATAGTAGTTTGTGCGCGGGAAGTCACCCGTCAAGAGGTGCTTGCTTCGTATCGGAGTGGGGGATGTGTCCAAATAACATCTTGACCGGCACGAGTCCTGCATCAAGAATCAGTTGTCCTACTGCAGGCCCTATCCGTCTCGCGGGGTTGCCCCGATAATTAAGATAATAATATTAGACAAAAGCTTTGGGCGTTTAGTGAGTACACCTCATGAATCCCCAAGGTTATGATCCATGTTACCCTACTAATCCTTACTGTCACCGGTGTTCGGTATAACACTTCACGGTCCCCTTGCTCCTAGCCTCACCGGTGCTCGATCTCCATGATCCCGGGTACCTGCAGGGATGAAGATCACAGACAAGACAAGAGAAACTTCATGAAACAATTTTATTTCACACATACGAGACGTTATGTCAAAGACTCCCAATGATCCCTTCACCGAATACCTGGGGTTGTAAGGCTCATGCCTCACCCCATACCTTACCGATCTACTCACACATCGAGATCAGATCGCGAGAAGAAAACATTGAAGAACACATCTTGAGATTGACTGATTCCAATATGTCTTACAATCGATGCCTTATGCGATACACAATTACAAGTATGAACTAGATGAGAGAGAACTATGGTGGTGGAGATGGCTATGGAAATGCAAATGGTGGCGGCTAGGGTTTGTGGATGAATGATGACCCACAAGTATAGGGGATCAATCGTAGTCCTTTTGATAAGTAAGAGTGTCGAACCCAACATGGAGCAGAAGGAAATGACAAGCGGTTTTTAGCAAGGTATTCTCTGCAAGTACAGATAGTTTCGATAGCAAGATAATTCATAACGAGTAACAAGTAACAAGTATAATAAAGTGCAGGAAGGTGGCCCAATCCTTTTTGTAGCAAAGGACAAGCTGGAACGATCTCTTATATAAAGCAAAGAGTTCTCGAGGACACATGGGAATTCTCATCTAGTCACTTTCATCATGTTTGTTTGATTCGCGTTCGCTACCTTGATAATTTGATATGTGGGTGGACCGGTGCTTGGGTGCTGTTCTTACTTGAACAAACCTCCCACTTATGATTACCCCCTCTCGCAAGCATCCGCAACTACAAAAGAAGAATTAAGATAAATCTAACCATAGCATGAAACATATGGATCCAAATCAGCCCCTTACGGAATAGCGCATAAACTAGGGTTTATGCTTCTGTCACTCTAGCAACCCATCATCTAATTACTACTCCACAATGCCTTCCCTTAGGCCCAAAGATGGTGAAGTGTCATGTAGTTGTCGGTGTATAAAACATGGGTATTTTATACCCTGACTTATGCATGGACAGTAGCAGCCTCCTTGCCGGCCAAAGCTTGCTGGGAACCGCCAAGACCAAGATTCAAGGCCCAATTGCAGAAGCCACTGGAGGGAAGCTCAAGGCACAACATCAACAAGCACTCAACCAGTACCAAAAATGAAGACATTCCTAGCCGGCAAGGACGAACTGGCAAGGTGAAGACCCGGCAACCCCCATACCGGCAAGCTTCTGCCAGCACGTCAGCGCTCCACCTCACCGGGCAGCTAGTCACTAATCGGTGAGGTGTCGACCGTGCAGTCTGATTGGTAAGGTTTGTCGGACACGTGTCAGCATGCAGGGAGAAGATTTGCCTCTAAAGACACCCGTCCAGGAGGCGTGTCAGAATAATACCTGGTAGCTGGGCAAGCGGTGCAGAAACCTTGCCGGGGCTACCTCTCCGCATTACACCTAATGGCGCATTTAATGCCTTTGTCCTAAACTGTCAGAGTTAGGTATGATAGCACTGTTTGCTATCTAATCGATATGTAATTACTATTTTGCCACTGTGGTAACCCCTTGAGCTGTAAAAGGAGGGCCAGGGCAACAGTTAGAGGGATTCTGACTCCGTTTCAAACACTTGCACGTCTAGTGTAGCAGCTCTCTCTGCGCCTTGCCGAGGGAAGCGCTCCTTGTACTTGTGCACTCATACAACCAATACACCAAAAGCAGGAGTTGGGTTTTACGCTTCTCAGCGGCCCGAACCTGGGTAAATCCCTTGTGGCTTCCATTGATTCTGCTCTTTGTGCACGTCGATCTCCCTCGCCGAACCACAAGGTGCTGGATGGCCCCATAGATGGTCATACCACCACAACATCTTTGGCACGCCAGGTAGTGGGGATCGCTTGCGCGAACCTGAATCAGTGAATTTCACGTCATCTTCATCAACTTCGTCATCGTCCTCCTCCTCATCGATGGCTCCCAAGAAGAAGGGCATCATGATGACGGCCACTCTGCACGTATCCGCAGGCGGCGCAGGCGGCACGGCCAATGCAGGCAGTGCAGGTATCATGGTTGCCATGGCCAGCGCAGGCAGCGCGGTCGCCATGCCCACCGTTGTCGGCGCAGGAGACGAGCACGCTGGAGGCGGTCGCCTTCCTCGGTCCTCCTCCTCCTCGCCGCGCCGACGAACGCAGCCACTGGAGTGGCAACGCCCGGGCCGGCGTGAGCCAAGATCCCATCACGGCGGCGTCCAAGGAAGCTGCTTCAGGACAGACGCCATGCCCCTCACACAACGGGAGCGGTACGGCTCCAAGCGGCACCAACGACTCCGGGCAGCGGCGACCTCACGGCAACACTCCCGTTGATCAAATCCCAGACCCTCGGGCACAGCCTCTGCCATAGCGACCCGCTGCTAATCATGTGCCATGGCAGCAAGACCAAGATGGCGCTCCTGCTGGCTCTGCCAGGAGTAGAGTGACGTCGTGTTGTTCGCTTCCGCCATGCCAGCCACGGCAGCGGAAGCAATGGCGCGAGCCCAGATGCTGCTAAATTTCCCTCCAGCAGCAGAGAAGATGGATGAGTGGAGAGCCACCATCCAAAGCTTGTTTGGGTTTGCCGAAGCCAGCAAATCGCAGTAGGCGATGCCCTCACGGCGTCTGCAAACGGCACCAGCAGCCCCAACTGGTGGCCACGTTGACGGTGTTGCGCTAACGGTGCAATCGCCCCAGCGGCAATAGTCTCAACAGCAGCAACGCCAACAACCGCAGCAAGCTCGATGATCTTTCGAGCCCAACGAGGTGTCGATGGCCTCTTCGGATCCGCGAGTGCGGCAAGACCAGCGGCAAGTGCTGCGAGACAAGCGGGCAGAAGACGCCCGCACCACCATTGAACGGCGTCGGGAGGCGCGCTGTCAATCCAACGCGCGCAACGGCCCCATCGTTGATGAGCCTGCGCCAGGGGTTGGCGGGTATCTACCTTACGAGGTTGGATGTCCTGCCTTTACCCGTGAGCTGTGGCAAGTCCGATGGCCGTCCGTCCGAGCCTTCAAACCAGAAGTACCAGAAAAGTACGACGGCAAGCTGAACCCGGCAGAGTTTCTGGGCATCTACGCGATCGCCGTACAAGCTGCCGGGGTTAGAGATGAGAAAATCCTCGCCAACTAGTTCCCGTTGGTACTGAAGCCCAACGTGAGATCTTGGCTGATGAACTTGCCGGAGAACTCTATTTCTTCATGGTCGGATCTCTGCAACGAGTTTGTTGGTGCCTTTACCGGAGGCCACAAGGCCCCTGGACAGCCTAGCGACCTGCAAGTGATCCCGCAAAGAGATGGAGAGACTTTGAGCAAGTACATCCAGATATTTAGCCGCGTGCATTGCAATATCCCAGATGTGCACCCCGCAGTTGCGATTGCCGCCTTCCATACGAATGTGCGCAATCAGAGGATGCGGGAGAAGATGAACTTCAAGCTACCCAAAACCGTTAACGAGCTCTATACGTTGGCGTATAAGTGCGCGCATGCTGAGGAAGGGAGAAGGCTTCCCGGGGAGGACGCTGGTGCCGAGGTGGATTCTGAAGATGACGATGCTGCCACCCCGAGGAAGAAGGGTCGAAAGCAAAAAAGGAAGCGCAAGGGCAAAACTGTAATGGCCGTCGAAGGTTCCGGCAACTCCGAGTCTGCCAAGAAAGCCAAGACTGAGAACTCCGGCAAGGAGGCAGCTGTATGCGCCGCTTGCCAGGAGGCGGCGGCAAATGAGAAAGCCAGCAAGTCTAATGGACCATACTGCAAGATTCACCGCACCAAAGGCCATGATCTCCAAGAGTGTCGGCAAGTCGAGCACCTTGTTGAGAAACAAAAGGCTGAATACGAAAAGCGTGAAAAAGAGAAGGGTCAATATGGTGCCGGTGGATCCGGCAAAAAGGGTCGTGGTGGTTGCGGAGGCCGCCGTGGCAAGGCCAGGCAATAGAAAGAGAATCCTGCTAGGGGCCGCGAAAAGAAAGGTGAAGATGATGGAAGTGAGGAAGAAGAGGACGACGGAGAGTCCATTGAACAAGAATTCCAGAAGGCAACTGAGGCCATGTGCATTGACGGAGGGGCATCTTTGCACTCCTCTCACCGTCAACTTATGCAGTGGGCTCGTGAGGTTAATGCGGCAGAACCGGCAATGGGCTCTGAAAAGCCACTCAAGTGGTCACACATGCCTATCATTTTCGATGCCGAGGACCACCCTGATCGCACGACTGCGGTCCGGTGTTTGCCATTGTTGGTTTCGCCAACAATTCGCAACCTCCAGGTCACGAAAATGTTAGTTGACGGTGGGGCCGGCCTGAACTTGATTTCTCCAGAGGTAATCAAGAGGCTGCAGATTCCCGACGAGGAGCTCGAGAAGACAGACACTTTTCAAGGAGTAAACCCGGGAAGAAGCTAGCCCAAGGGAAAGATCATGTTGCCGGTGACATTTGGTGGGGAATTGAACTACAAAACAGAAAAGATCATGTTTGATGTTGTCAAGATCCCCTTGCCGTACAATGGAATTCTTGGCCACCTAGCCTTGGCAAAATTCATGGTAGCATCTCACTATGCTTACAACACATTGAAGATGCCAGGGCCGATGGGTGTCATTTCCATCAACTCCGACAAGAAGGATGCAGTTATCTGCGTCGATAAGATGTACAGAGACGCGGTTGCAGCAGAGGCCGCCAAGGCGCCAGCTCCCGCCAAGAAGAAGTAAAGCAAGAAATCCGGCAAGACCTCTAGCAAGGATTCCGGGAAGCGCACCTCTTCGGAGTGTTGCGCGCCTGTTGAAGACTTGCTGGAGTGCTCTGCCGGTAAGAAATCCAAAGCTGCTTCACCGGCAACCAAAAAGGTGCCGGCGAGGGAGGACGGCACTGATGGTACCTTCACCATCAGTGCCACCCTTGACAGGAAATAGGAAATCGCGCTCATTGTCTTCCTGCGGGCAAATGTCGATGTGTTCGCATGGCGACCATCCGACATCCCCGGTGTTCCCAGGAAGGTAATTGAGCACCACCTTGCTGTCTGTCTCCACTCTCACCCCGTCAAACAAAAAGTCCGGAAGCAAGCTTTGGAGCGGCAACAATTCATTGCCGAAGAAATCAAGAAACTTGAAGCGGCAGGCTTAGTCAGAGGTGTACTACATCCAACTTGGTTGGCAAATCCAGTTGTGGTGCGTAAAGCAAATGGAAAGTGGAGACTTTGTATTGACTACACTGATATTAACAAAGCTTGTACAAAGGATCCTTTTCCCTTGCCGCGCATCGATCAAATTGTGGACTCTACTTCCGGCTGCGATTTACTCTCCTTCCTTGATGCATATTCTGGATACCATCAGATATTCTTGGCCAAGGAGGATGAGGAGAAAACTGCATTCATTACTCCATGTGGCACATACTGCTTCGTGCGTATGCCTTTCGGATTAAAGAGTGCTGGTTCAACATTTGCATGGGCGGTCCAGATTGGTTTTGAGCCCCAGCTACACAGGAATGTGGAAGCATACATGGATGATATAGTGGTCAAAACCAAGGACAAGTCAACCCTAATTCAAGATTTAGAAGAAACATTTGTAAACTTGCGCAAAATCAACTTGAAGCTCAATCCCGAGAAGTGTGTATTTGGCGTTCCATCCGGCAAGCTTCTCTGGTTCTTTGTATCTCAACGCGGAATCGAAGCAAATCCCGACAAGATCAAAGCAATTGAGCAGATTCAAGCACCAAAAAGCGTCAAAGATGTGCGGTGTCTTGCCGGCTGTGTTGCTGCCTTGAGTAGGTTCATTTCAAGATCCGCCAAGCGCGCCCTACCGTTTTTCAAGATTTTGAAAAAGGCAGGTCCGATGAAATGGACTCCGGAAGCGGAGGCCGTGCTGCAGGACTTGAAAGGATACCTCTCCTCCGCACCAACACTAGTTGCGCCTAGACCGCAAGAGCCGTTGCTGCTATACGTAGCGGTAACGAATCAAGTGGCTAGTGCTGCATTAGTGGCGTAGAGGGAAGTCGATGACGAGGAAGCAGCCATGGCAAGCCCGTCCAGTGACAAACCGGAATCTTCCCCAGAAAGGTCCGATGCCGACAAGTCAAAAACAGCGCAAGCAAGTGAAGCTGATCAGCAAATGGTGCCGAAGAAGAAGGTTGTGTAGCGACCCATGTATTTTGTTAGTTCCCTTCTGCAGGGGGCTAGATCAAGATACTTTGGCGTGCAGAAACTGCTTTTCGGCCTCCTTATGGCTTCGAGAAAACTGCGTCACTACTTCCAAGCACATGAGATCACCGTCGTCACCCGCTTTCCGTTGCAACGCATCTTGAGAAATCCAGAGGCAACCGGCAGGATAGTGGAGTGGGCGTTGGAATTGTCAAGCTTTGCACTTAAGTTTGAAAGCACTTCAACCATCCAGAGCAGAGCCTTGGCGGAGTTCATTGCCGAATGGACGCCAACGCAAGACGAAGAAATTCCAGAAACAGCTCTCCCCGGCAAAGAGACGGCCAAAGAATGGATCATGTACTTTGACAGTGCCTTCTCGCTGCAAGGCGCCGGTGCCGGAGTGCTGCTTGTCGCACCCACCGGAGAACACCTCAAGTATGTGGTTCAAATGCACTTTCCCAGGGAGCAAGCTACGAACAACACTGCCGAGTACGAAGGACTCCTTACTGGTCTTAGGATCGTAGTGGACCTTGGAATCAAAAAATTGATCATCCGTGGTGACTCGCAGCTTGTTGTGAAACAAGTAAACAAAGATTACCAGAGCCCGTTGATGGAAGCGTTTGTGGAAGAAGTGAGGAAATTAGAAGAACACTTTGTCGGGTTGCAAACAGAGCACGTCCCTCATGCGGAAAACAGCATTGCTGATAGCCTGTCAAAGTGTGCCGCTCAAAAGCTTCCCGTGGAACAGGGAATGTTTGTGCTCCATTTGAATCAACCAACAGTCACTCCATCAATGCAGGCCAGTAAGAGAAGGAAGTTGAATACTGGTAAGTACTTTTCGGCAGAGCTCCCAGAAGCCACCGACAAGGATGTTACCTGGAACAACGACACGGTTGTCGGTGAGCAGCAGCTCAGCTCAGAGCCTTAGGTTCTTGCCGTAGAGGCAAGCGCTCCCATAGCTGAAGAGATGCCTTTAGTCCTTGTCGTCGAGCCGCAGGCTCCGGCGTGGGCACAGCGGATAGTTCATTTCCTTCAAACAGGAGAACTTCCCGACGAGCAAGAAGAAGCCGAGAGAGTAGCCCGTCAGTCAAGTATGTATCAGTTTGTGGATAGCATTCTGTACAGAAAGCAACCAAACGGTGTGAAATTGACGTGTATTTCCCGGGAAGATGGACTGAAGCTGTTGGCAGAGATACACGGAGGCATATGTGGCTCTCACATAGGATCAAGGGCACTTGCCTGCAAAGCTTTCCGGCAAGGCTTCTATTGGCCCACTGCCCTCCAGGATGCAACTGAGCTAGTAACCAAGTGTGAAGCATGCCAGTTCCATTCGAAGAACATACATTAGCCAGCTCAAGCTCTCCAAACAATCCCTCTCTCCTGGCCCTTTTCGGTCTGGGGGCTCGATATCTTGGGCCCCTTCCCCCGTGCTGCTGGGGGCTTTGAGTTCTTGTACGTCGCCATCGACAAGTTCACAAAGTGGCCCGAAGTGGAGCCAGTGAGGAAGGTGACAGCGCAATCAGCGGTCAAGTTCTTCAAAGGATTAGTTTGCCGTTTCGGGTTCCTAACAGAATCACCACCGAGAACGACACACAATTCATGAGCCGCACCTTCATGCAGTATATCCAAAACCTTGGCAGCAAAATCTGTTTTGCATATGTCGCTCACCCGAGAAGAAACGGCCAAGCGGAAAGGATGAACGCTAAAGTGCTGCGTGGCCTCAAAACAAAAACCTTTGACAGGCTGCGCAAGTGTGGAAGGCGCTGGATTGATGAGTTGCTGGCGGTTCTTTGGTCACTCAGGACGACACCAAATCGAGCTACCGGCCAAACGCCCTTCTCCCTAATCTATGGTGCAGAAGCGGTGCTCCCCACGAAACTCATATACGGGTCACCTCGAGTGCTCGCTTACGATGAAGCTGAGCAAGAGCAGCTGCGGCAAGCCAACGCAACGCCCCTTGAGGAAGATCGTCTTCGGGCGACTGTGCGAGTTGCACGCTACCAGCAAGCCTTGCGCCGCTATAATATCCACAAAGTGCACGCCCGAAACCTTGAGGAAGGCGACCTTGTTCTTCGGCGCGTTCAGTCCGCCAAGAAATCAAACAAGTTGACGCCGAAGTGGGAAGGCCCTTATCGGGTAGTACGAGTCACCAGACCTGTCGCAGTCCGTCTGGAGACCGAAGATGGCACCCCAGTGCAGAACTCATGGAACATTGAGCATCTTCGCAAGTTCTACCCGTAAGGCGCAGTTGCCGGGCCTCCCGGCAAGCCCTTTTGTACAAGCTTTGTCAGCAAGACTTGTAACCCTTTGTACAAAGCCAGGCGTAGATCCTGTGCATAATAAAGCTAAGTGTTTCGCAACTCTTCGTACATATTCTTTTATATATGGATACATGTGATGTTGTGATTTACACTTTACTTTGTATGGAATGGCTGATGGACCGTCAAGGTTCCCAAACCACTCTTTTCTCTTCTTTCTTTTTCTTAAAAGGACAGAAGGACCCCTCGCATGCAAGTTTCCCGGGGGGGGGGGGGTGGATATGGGGTACCATTTTAATGACGTTCAAGTGATCATTTCATGCAACGAGAGAAACAACGCAAGGTAAAGCTAAGTTGAAAAACTTTGGAATTTTTTCCTTGTTAATTTGCGATTTCCCTTGAACGATTCTGTGCTTTGTATGAGAAACTTGCACGCGAAGGAACCTTGTCGCGATCAGTCCGTGCTCTAGCTTGCCTCGAGTCCGCTCGGCAAGCCTAGCAGCTGCATTCTGGCCCGGCAAGTTGCCTTGCCGGCAGCGGCACTTCTAGGAGGCTGCTAAGGACCCGTTCCTCAAAGCGCTTGCGGCAAGTGTGCGCACCGGCAAGTTTCCAAACAAGCATAGGGAACGCGATCATACAAAGGCAAAATAAAACAAGGGGAATGGCGCACATGCATTCAAGCAGCACAAGTTATATTACATCACAGAAACAGTGCAGGACTAACATAAGATCAAATGTATCTTTCACATGCAGCACAGTCATGGATGTAACGCCAAACTCAGTCCCGACGATCGCCCTGGACCCTAGGGATTTGGAGAACCTTGTCGACAAGAGGGGCAGCGGTCTTATCGGCAGCAGTAATGTCGGTGCTCGCCGGTAGCCTTCTGAAGACCCCGGAGAGATCAAGGCTGGGATTGCGATGAGCGATCTTGAGCAGCACCCTGTACACGATTTCACGCGCAAACTTCCGGGATTCATCAGCGAATGAAGCAGACCTGTCCTCATGATACGTCTTCAAGGCGTCGACGAGAACCTCGAAGAACTTGGTCAGTCTGACGCTGGTGGCCTCCTTGTCATTGACGGTGAATCCCCAGCTCTTCATATCCAACACGGCAATTTGGGAACTGATGCGCTCGGCAGCATTGACAAGCCTACCGGTCTAGAGGGAGAGGTTCTCGTGCAGTTGGGCGTAGTTGTTCTCAGCCTCCTTCTTCGAGGCCTCTTCCTCCTCCTGCTTCTCTGTCAAGACCCTCTCCCTCTCCTTGGCGGATTCTGAAGCTGTTACCACGGTGGCCAGTTGGGATTTCAGATCCCCAATTGTCTTGGCGGCAGCATCAAGATCTTGGTTCTTGGATGACAGTTGCGTTTGCAAGTCCCCTAGAGTGCGGGCTGCCTTCAGCACTTCGTCCTTGAGAGCCTCAATTTCTTTGCCGCTGCCGACAAGATCTTCCTTCAATTTGGCCACCTGGGATTCCAGTTCTGCCTTGGCGGAGGCAGTGGCAGCAACCTTATCAGCAGCCTCCTTAAGCTTGGCGGCGTTCTCCAAGGCCTGAGCTTTGATGAATTTCTTGTGCCCGTCTTCCAGCTCTTGAGTCCGCTGCTTAAGGAGCGCTTCAATCTCATCATCCTTGCCTCGGAGAGTGGCGGCGAGGGCTCCTTCCCGCGCGGCAAGATCTTTTTCTTTGGCATTGAGCGGCGTTTCGCGCTCTGTCATCTTGCCATCGCGGATTACTGCTTCTTCTTTGGCGGCGTTAAGATTACGGGCCTGCTGACTGTACCATATGCGTAGCTCGTCCACCTTTTCTCTCAACTTCTGGTCGACCAGATCCGCAGCTTTGCGTTCCTCTTGCACCTTGTCCTACCTCCGACCGTACCGTTCCTGGACGCCTTTGAAACCGACGGCCATGATTTCCATGAAGGCGAGATCTTCGGCGTTGTCGGTCACATCGGTGGATTCATCGGTTCTTTGGACCAAAGGGAGCACGATCCGAGCTATTTCTTCGTCAAAGTTTGGCCCCGCAGTGCTAGATGAACTGGGGGCTCCGGACCCATGCTGAAAAGTAATCAACGCCAAGCTGCTTGACGGGGCCGGCAAGCTTGGCACTGCTAGTTGGTTGCCGGGGTTCGGCGCATCGGTGCTGACGGGCGCCTTCTCCACATCCACCCTAGCGGGGTCAGACGTGTTGCCGGAGGACCTCTCGGATTCTTTGGGGAGTATTCTGGTCTCCTCGGCAACTTGCGCAAGGCCCTCCTCAGCGGCAATCTTGGTGGCTTCATCAGCGGCGTTCCCTTGCGATATTGGCTACCTCCACAAGAACTTCACCTTCTTCAGGAGAGGTTCGAGCTGTGGATTGAAGCAGGAACAAGGGTGAAATAGGGTTCAAAATCACAAGTCAAGCTCAAGAAGACAAAAAAAATCTTTCCCGTGAGAGGTATGCAAAGGCAAGAGGATTACCCGTTGGTGCTTGCTGAGGAAGGGCATCTCCTTCCCCGGCAACTCGTGTTGCCGGCACGCGGTCGGCGGCGGCCTTGCTTGTCGGGGTGGCCTCCGTGCGGGCAGGCTCGTCGGTGGAGGCCCTTGTCGGGGAAGCACTCTCTAGAACATTGGTCGATGGGGAAGCCACGGTTGGATCCGCCTCTTGGTGCTCTTCCTCTTGGCGGGTCTCCTCCATCTCCACGACAGGCCCAGCAGAAGGAACTCCAGTACTGGTGCTAGTGGGAGGCACCTGCACCACATCCTCACGCAGGGGGCTGGGCTGGGGGCTGGTAACAATGGTTTCAGCCGTTGCAACCCCCTGCCCAGCGCTCGCCGCAGGATCCTGTGCTGCTGCAGATCTGGCCCGTTTTGACCGGTGCACGAGTGGTTCTGGATCCCTGTCAGGACAGAAGAAATCAAGTCAGAACAGCAACCAAATGAAATCAAGACTTGATGAAAATAAGTGGAATTACTCACTCCTCCTCCTCAGACTTGCCAAGGACGTCAAAATCGTACATCACCGGCGGGGGCGACTCCCTGGCCCTCTTGAGTGCCGGGGGAGGCGAGCCCGTCGGCTGGGTGGATCCGACTTCCTCGACAATCTCTTGCCGAGGAGACGGAGGTTGAGTTTGAGGACGCCGAGTCGATTGCCGGCGCACCTCTTCTTGGCGGCCGGTCTTTGTGGTCGTCTTCTTCACTAAAGGACCAGCCCCTGGTGAGGAGGTGCGCACCGGCTCTTGGCGTTTCCTCGTCGGAGCTCGAGGGCCTTCTCCTTCTTCGGGCTCTCCGACAGCTTCGGTCCCGGCAACATCAGCTCCGGCGGCCTCGTCCCCGGCACGCTCTTCTTGGTGCTCTTCGGCGACCTCTTCATCAGGATGTTCTTCGTCGTCGTCCTCGGTTGTCACGGCACCAAAACCACCTGCCATGTCAGGCCTGGAAGCTTCCGCGGCTATGCTGGCAAGATACACCAGTTCCTCTTCCTTGGTGGCCTGGATAAGGTCATTTTCTTTCCGGGTGGCGTTTTCTGTTAAGTTGGAGGCCCAGTCCATTTCATCCACCAATCTGGGCATCGGCCAATCTGCATTGACTCCATGGGCGTTGCAGTCCGGCATCATCACCAAAATGGAATCCTTCGCGGATTTGATATGCAATGGGATGATCTGGCCCGGCAAGTGAAACATGCCGGTCTTCCTGAATAGCTGCTCACAAAGTGCGGCATGCTCCAAAGTCGTCAGATTGTTGCCAGTCCCAGGATACAGCCGCATGATATCAGCAGCTTTCTGGTAATCCCAAGCAAACCTCTCTCTCTTCTGCAGCGGCGCGATGCGTCACCGGAGGAAATCAGCGCCAACCATCTCTATAGTCAGCTTGGCGGTCTTGAGGCGGGCGATTCTGTTTAACGCCGGGCGAAGCTTCTCCTCAGTGGTGCCAAAACTGCTCCAGTTCTTGCCGCGCTCGACCTTAACTGTGCGCGGTATGCAAAATTGGGGGAAATCCTTCTCCTGAATCCAACACCACTCTGCCATCCATTCGTCCCATTTGAGATGGAGTTGCCCGGCAAGGTACTGGCCCTTGGTCTTGGCCCTGGGGATCCATGTCACGCTGCCGGAGACTGACTTGTCTTCAATCCGAGTGACGAAGAAATGGCGGAACAGATCCACATTGGGGGCAACCCCGACAAAGTTCTCACATAGATGGGCAAAGACTGCCATGCAAGTCATTGCGTTGGCAGTGAAATCCAGCAGCCTGAACCCATAGCTGAACATCATGGAGCTGAAGAAATCCGAGAATGGGGGAACCAGACCACAGTAAAAATTGGCGCAGAAGAACGGATATGAGGGGGCATGTGGCTTGCCCTCCAAGGCCCTAGGGTCGTTGGACAAATGGGGAGGAAGGAAATCCCTCCTTTCCTTCCCCACCGATCGCTATCCCCCCTTTTTAGGGATCCTGATCTTATCCCTTTGGGATATGATACTATTCCTTTTAAGGGAGGATCTTGGTGCGCCTAGACCAGGGTTGTGGGGACTTTCCCCACTACCCATGTTCTTGTGGGTCCCCATTGCAAGTGGGCCCCACTCCGGAACCTTCTAGAACCTTCCCGGTACAATACCGAAAAAACTCGAACTTTTTCCGGAACCCTGATAACAACTTTCCATATATGAATCTTTACCTCCGGACTATTCCGGAGCTCCTCGTGATGTCCCGGATCCCATCCGGGACTCCGAACAACCTTCGGACTTTCCACTATTAATATCTCAATACTACCCTAGCGCTACCGAACGTTAAGCGTGCGACCCTACGGGTTCGGGAATATGCAGACATGACCGAGACTCCTCTCCGGTCAATAACCAATAGCGGGACCTGGATGCCCATATTGGTTCCTACATATTCAACGAAGATCTTTATCGGTCGAACCTCGATGTCAAGGATTCAGTCAATCCCGTATGCAGTTCCCTTTGTCCATCGGTATGTTACTTGCCCGAGATTCGATCGTCGGTATCTCCATACCTAGTTCAATCTCGTTATCGGCAAGTCTCTTTACTCGTTCCGTAATACAAGATCCCATGGCTAACTCTTTAGTCACATTTCTTGCAAGCTTATTGTGATGCTGTATTACCGAGTGGGCCCTGAGATACCTTTCCATCATACGGAGTGACAAATTCCCAGTCTTGATCCATGCCAACTCAACAGACACCCTCGGAGATACCTGTAGAGCATCTTTATAGTCACCCAGTTATGTTGCGACGTTTGATACACACAAGGTACTCCTCCGGTGTTAGTGAGTTGCATGATCTCATGGTCATAGGAACAGATACTTGACATGCGAAAACGATAGCAATAAACTTGACACGATCATATGCTACGTTCATAGTTTGGGTCTTGTCCATCACAACATTCTCCTAATGATGTGATCCCGTTATCAAATGACAACTCATGTCTATGACCAGGAAACCATGGCCATCTTTGATCAATGAGCTAGTCCGGTA
Source organism: Elymus sibiricus (assembly GCA_039707655.1). Classification (NCBI taxonomy): domain Eukaryota; kingdom Viridiplantae; phylum Streptophyta; class Magnoliopsida; order Poales; family Poaceae; genus Elymus; species Elymus sibiricus. The sequence goes on from CM077670.1 coordinate 114,963,941, forward strand.
GAGGCTCACTAGGGACATGTTGTTGTCTATGTATCCACACATGTATTTGTGTTTCCAACCAATACAATTATAGCATGGATAATAAACGATTATCATGAACAAGGAAATATAATAATAACCATTTTATTATTGCCTCTAGGGCATATTTCCAACAGTCTCTCACTTGCACTAGAGTCAATAATCTAGCATTACATGGTTATGAATCTAACACCCATAGAGTTCTGGTGTTGATCATGTTTTGCCCGTGGAAGAGGTTTAGTCAACGGATCTGCAACATTCAGATCCGTGTGCACTTTGCAAATGTTTATGTCCTCCTCCTTGATCGCATCGCGGATGGAATTGAAGCGTCGCTTTATGTGTCTCGTCCTCTTGTGAAACCTTGGTTGCTTGGCTAGAGCAATGGCACCAGTGTTGTCACATAATAGAGTCATCGGGTCTAGTGCAGTGGGCACAACTCCAAGATCTGTCATGAACTGCTTCATCCAGACACCTTCCTTCGCCGATTCCAAGGCAGCAATGTACTCCGCTTCGCATGTAGAATCAGCTACCACGCTTTGCTTGGAACTGCACCAGCTTACCGCTCCCCCATTTAGAATATATACGCATCCGGTTTGAGACTTAGAGTCATCCGGATCAGTGTCAAAGCTTGCATCGACGTAACCCTTTACGACGAGCTCCTGATTACCTCCATAAACGAGAAACATTTCCTTAGTCCTTTTCAGGTACTTAAGGACATTCTTGACCGCTGTCCAGTGTTCCACTCCTGGATCACTTTGAAACCTTCCGGCCATACTTATGGCAAGGCTGACATCTGGTCTTGTGCACAGCATCGCATACATGATAGAGCCTATGGCAGAAGCATAGGGGATGACAATCATCTTTTCTCTATCCTCTGTAGTTGCTGGGCATTGAGTCTTACTCAACTTCACACCTTGCAAAACAGGCAAGAACCCCTTCTTGGACTGATCCATTTTGAACTTCTTCAAAACTTTATCAAGGTATGTGCTCCGTGAAAGTCCTATTAAGCGTCTCGATCTATCTCTATAGATCTTGATGCCTAATATGAAAGCAGCTTCTCCTAGGTCCTTCATTGAAAAACTCTTGTTCAAATATTCCTTCACGCTTTCCAAAAGTTCTATATTGTCTCCAATCAGTAATATGTCATCCACATATAATATTAGAAACGCTATAGAGCTCCCACTCACTTTCTTGTAAATACAAGCTTCTCCGTAAACTTGTATAAACCCAAACGCTTTGATCACCTCATCAAAGCGAAGATTCCAACTCCGAGACGCTTGCACCAGTCCATAAATGGATCGCTGGAGTTTGCAAACTTTGTCAGCATTCTCTGGATCGACAAAACCTTCTGGTTGCATCATATACAACTCTTCCTTAAGAAAACCGTTAAGGAACGCTGTTTTGACATCCATCTGCCAAATTTCATAATCGAAAAATGCAGCTATTGCTAATTAAGCATCGCTACGGGTGAGAAAGTCTCATCGTAGTCAACTCCTTGAACTTGTGAAAAACCCTTTGCCACAAGTCGAGCTTTATAGACGGTGACATTACCGTCCGCGTCCGTCTTCTTCTTGAAGATCCATTTATTCTGAATGGCCTTTCGCCCTTCAGGTAATACTTCCAAAGTTCATACTTTGTTTTCATACATGGATCCCATCTCGGATTTTATGGCCTCTAACCATTTGTCGGAATCTGGGCCCACCATCGCTTCTCCATAGCTCGTAGGTTCATCGTTGTCCAACAACATGACATTCAAGACAGGGTTACCGTACCACTCAGGAGCAGTACGTATCCTTGTCGACCTACGAGGTTCGATAGTAACTTGATCCGAAGCTTCATGATCACCATCATCAGCTTCCTCTTCAACTGACGTAGGTTCCACAGAAACATCTTTCTACGCAGTGCTACTCTCTGGTTGAAGTAAAGGTTCAAGAACCTCATCAAGTTCTATCTTCCTCCCACTCAATTCTTTCGAGAGAAACTCTTTCTCGAGAAAGGACCCGTTCTTCGCGACAAACACTTTGCCTTCGGATCTGAGATAGAAGGTATACCCAACCGTCTCTTTTGGGTATCCTATGAAGACGCATTTGTCCGCTTTGGGTTCAAGCTTTTCTGGCAGAAGCCTTTTGACATAAGCATCGCATCCCCAAACTTTAAGAAACGACAACTTTGGTTTCTTGCCAAACAATAGTTCATACGGTGTCGTCTCAACGGACTTAGATTGTGCCCTATTTAAAGTGAATGCAGCTGCCCCAAAATGATAGTGGCAGATCGGCAAGAGACATCACGGAACGTACCATATCCAATAAGGTTCGATTACGATGTTCGGACACACCATTACGCTGTGGTGTTCCAGGTGGCGTCAACTGTGAAACAATTCCACATTGTCTTAAGTGACTGCCAAACTCATAACTCAGATATTCTCCCCCTCGATTAGATCGTAGGAATTTGATCTTCTTGTTACGATGATTCTCAACTTCACTCTGAAATTGCTTGAACTTTTCAAACGTTTCAGACTTGTGTTTCATTAAGTTAATATACCCATATCTACTCAAATCGTCGATGAAGGTGAGAAAATAACGATATCCACCGCGCGCCTCAATGCTCACCGGACCGCACACATCAGTATGTATGATTTCCAACAAGTCACTTGCCCGTTCCATTGTTCCGGAGAATGGGGTCTTAGTCATCTTGCCCATGAGGCATGGTTCGCATGTGTCAAGTGATTCAAAATCAAGTGACTCCAAAAGTCCATCAGCATGGAGTTTCTTCATGCGTTTTACACCAATATGACCTAAGCGGCAGTGCGACAAGAAAGTGGTACTATCATTTTCAACTCTACATCTTTTGGCATCAATGTTATGAACATGTGTATCATCACTATCGAGATTCAATAAGAATAAACCCCTCACAATGGGTGCATGACCATAAAAGATATTACCCATATAAATAGAACAACCATTATTCTCTGATTTAAATGAGTAACCATCTCGCATTAAACAAGATCCAGATATAATGTTCATGCTCAACGCATGCACTAAATAACAATTATTCAGGTTCATCACTAATCCCGATGGTAATCGAAGAGCGAGCGTGCCGACGGTGATCACATCAACCTTGGAACCATTTCCCACGCGCATCGTCACTTCGTCCTTCGCCAGCCTCCGTCTATTCCGCAGTTCCTGTTTTGAGATGCAAATGTGAGCAACCGCACCGGTATCAAATACCCAGGCACTACAACGAGAGTTGGTAAGGTACACATCAATAACATGTATATCATATATAACTTGTTTGGCGTTGGCCCCCTTCTTGTCGGCCAGATACTTGGGGCAATTCCGCTTCCAGTGGCCAGTTCCCTTGCAATAGAAGCACTCAGTTTCCTGCTTGGGCCTAGCCTTGGGTTTCTTCACGGGAGGGGCAACTACTTTGCCACTCTTCTTGGAGTTTCCCTTCTTGCCCTTGCCATTCTTCTTGAAACTAGTGGTTTTACTGACCATCAACACTTGATGCTCCTTCTGGATGTCTCACTCAGCGACTTTCAGCATCGCAAACAGCTCGGCGACTGACTTGTTCATCCCTTGCATGTTATAGTTCAACACAAAGCTCTTGTAGCTAGGTGGTAGCGATTGAAGAACTCTGTCAGTGATCGCCTCTGGCGGGAGCACAACTCCCAACTCAGCCAGACGGTTGTAATACCCAGACATTTTGAGTATGTGTTCATTGACAGACCCGTTCTCCTCCATCTTGCAAGCATAGAACTTATCGGAGGTATCATACCTCTCAATCCAGGCATTCTTCTAAAAAATAAACTTCAACTCCTGGAACATCTCATATGCTCCATGACGTTCAAAACGCCTTTGAAGTCCCGGTTCTAAGCCATACAACATGGCGCACTGAACTATTGAGTAGTCATCAACATGCCCCTGCCAGGCGTTCCTAACGTCCACAGATGCTGGAGGGGGTTGCTCACCAAGCGGTGCATCAAGGACATAAGCCTTTTGGGCAGCCATGAGGATAATCCTCAGATTATGGGCCCAGTCTACAAAGTTACTTCCATCATCTTTCAGCTTGGCTTTCTCTAGGAACGCATTGAAATTCAGGGGAGCTACTGCGCGAGCCATTGATCTACAACATAAATTTGCAAAAACAACTTAGACTATTGTTCAAGATAATGAGTTTAGTTTACTTAAAAACTCCCACTCAAATCGACATCCCTCCGGTCGTCCGAGTGTAACATGATCCAAATTCACCAACCGAAGTCCGATCATCACGTGAGATGAGGTGGTTTCAATGATGAACATCTCCATGTTGATCATATCTACTATATGACTCATGTTCGACCTTTCAGTCTCTTGTGTTCTGAGGCCATGTCTGTACATGCTAGGCTCGTCAAGTTTAACCCAAGTGTTCCGCATGTGCAAAACTGGCTTGCACCCGTTGTATGTGAACGTAGAGTCTCTCACACCCGATCATCACGTGGTGCTTCGAAACGACGAACTTTCGCAACGGTGCACACTTGGGGAGAACACAATTTTATCTTGAAATTTTAGAGAGGGATCACCTTATAATGCTACCGTCGTCCTAAGCAAAATAAGATGCATAAAAATATTAACATCACATGCAAATCATAAGTGACATGATATGGCCATGAACTTGTGCTTTTGATCACCATCTCCAAAGCACCGGCATGATCTCAATCGTCACCGACATGACACCATGATCTCCATCATCATGATCTCCATCATCGCGTCGCCATCGGGGTTGTCACGCCAACCATGCTTCTACTACTATTGCTACCGTTTAGCGATAAAGTAAAGCATTACATAGCGCTTAATGATTGACACGCAGGTCATACAATAATTAAAGACAACCCTATGGCTCCTTCCGGTTGCCGTATTCATCGACATGCAAGCCGAGATAAACTATTACAAAATATGATCATCTCATACATCAAATATATTTCATCATGTCTTTGGCCATATCATATCACAACATACCCTGCAAAAACAAGTTAGATGTCCTCTAATTTGTTGTTGCATGTTTTACGTGGCTGCTATGGGTATCTAGAAAGAACGATTCTTACCTACGCAAAACCACAATGGTGATATGCAAGTTGCTATTTAACCTTCTACAAGGACCGCCTTCGTCGAATCCGATTCAACTAACGTGGGAGAGACAGACACCCGCCAGCCATCTTATGCAACAAAGTCGCATGTCAGTCGATGGAACCGGTCTCATGTACGTGGACATGTAAAGTTGGTCCGGGCCGCTTCATCCCATAATACCGCTGAATCAAGAAAAGACCAAGGAAGGAAGCAATCTGAATATCAGCGCCCACAAACTCCTTTGTGTTCTACTCGTGATGTCATCTACGCAAAGACCTAGCTCATGATGCCACTGTTGGGGAACGTTGCATGGGAAACAAAAAATTTCCTACCCTCACCAAGATCGATCTAGGAGATGAACATCTACGAGAGGAGAGATTGCATCTACATACCCTTGTAGATCGCTAAGCGGAAGCGTTAAGAAACGCATTTGATGTTGTCGAACGTCTTCGCGATCCAATCACGATCCGTCCACGAACTCCCGATCAAGAGCCGAACGGACGGCACCTCCGAGTTTATGTAGCGTCCCGACTCAAAACGAGTCAAGCCTCTGTGTGTCAGTGCCATCCCTGGATCAGTATGCTGGCACACACAGTACATCAATGTATATATCAAAGTGCAATCACATGTAAATAACGTAAATATTGATATATACCTCTTAAATCTCAGCGGAAACAGTCAACGGGAGTGGAGTCCCAATAAACACCAACGGCAGGTTGAGTGTAGACCGTAACCCTAAATCGTACTCTTACTCGTCGTAGAAAAGTATCTGCAACATAAGACGTTGCAGCCGTGTAGGTCAGTACATTGAATGTACCGGCAAGATCACCATAGAATGAAATGATAAAAACTATTCTATATGCAAATGGCTTTGTGGCTCTGTGTCTGAGTTTTTTTGCAGAAAAGCTGGTTTTATTTTCCCTACAACAAAGGAGTCAAGCGGAAAACACTACAAAAGTTGGTTGTTAATGAGATGGTTCCACCAACCAATTCTCATGTCCCAAAATTATTAATAGACCCACTCATCATAAAATTTTATTAATTGTGTTGAGACTGGCTGATAGTATCATCTCCGGTGCTCATGTTGTCCGTAACCGGGGACACGGCTAATCGATTACTTTAACACTCTGCAGAGGTTTGTACACTTTACCCGCAAGATTCGATACCTCTCGTTGTGTCCTCGCACTGCATGATGTTTGAGAACGAGACGATCGAAACATGGTCTTCCAAAGTGATCCTCTGATAGAAAGTCAGTGCCCATCCAATCCTACCGTTCTTCTACGTCTCGTAGCAATCTGACCTACCAGAGTCACCACTAAGGTCAACCAAGCCAGAGCCCATATTGACTTGCGGTTGCACACGTAAGCTTTCCGGCCTTGAAGTATCCATCCATCTCTTTGAGCCTGGGTGGCATTCCGTTGGGATGATCACAGGTAGATACCAGGATTCCCGGCATAACCATGATAGATATCAGGCTGCCAAAAATGCATGTCCAATCCACCCAGAGGTATATTGAGTCCTTGAAGTCTTGATCATCATGCAGGTCTTGAAATAATTAATTAACCGCACAACACTCCTGAATCTCACAACCAAACCCTGTCTACTAAAGCGTAGCAATTGTGAAGTAACGTCCCTTCCCGGGCAATGGTAACAGGGTGTTGGGTTTCTCCTACCTCATGATACTACAATAAGTTCAAGCTCAATATCCTACTGGATGTATGATGGAGAGATTTATTCTAATGCAAATAAAACATAGGTAATGTAAGATGATCAAAGTGAACTTGCCTGTACTGTTGATGAAGATAAATATCTCTCTCAGAAATAACTTGATAGAACTATTCGTCACTCTCCGATGAAAATCTATATAATCAAACATTGCACTCATATAAGCAATCATACTAGCAATCAATACTAGCAATCAATAAGCCAAACCAAAAAGATTTAACACACTTGTGTTGTGATGAAGGAAATACTTAAGACAAAAGTTAAAACAACAAAACTTCATCACAACAACCAAAGGTAGTTTTTCCTACAAATAAACTATTTTCAATAGCAACAAAACAAAAACAAAGAAAAATGTAACAAAAGTATTTTATTAAATATTTTACTAGCAAAAAGAATTACTTTTGAAGAACAAGTAAGAACTATGAAAACAACACACTAAACAATATGAGTTTTCTAACTAATAGAACATAACAGCAAAGAAAACACTAAGATAATAAAAATAACAGAAATCAAAATATAAAACAACTAAGCTAACAGAAATTAAAACCTAAAAAAACACTTTATAAAAATATTTTCAAATAGGAAATCAATCTAGCAATGAAAATCAATTGCAAGTTATAACTGAACTAGAATTGATTTCATGCAAACAAAATGAATAAACAACATAGAAATAAACTTGGTTGAAATACTACTGCTAACTAACATAAAACAAGGTAAAACTTGTCAACTAATATAAAAGAAAATAAACTAAAACAATTTAAAACAAAAGAAATAGAAATAAACCTAAAAGAACTAAAACAGAATCTGTTTTGCTTGAAACCCTAATTTAAAATATTCTAAAAATTCTCAAATTCTACCTAGTGATAAATAAAGTCACTAGTGACCAGTATCAAAAAGAATCAGCTCAAAACCTATTTTTGAACTCAAGTTATTCTCAAAACAAGATTTGAATCAAATCTGTTTGAATTCAAATTTAAAATTTTCAAACATGGCCAAACTTTATATCCACAGAAACTAGAATAAATTTGTGAAACAAGTCAAAAAGAATCACTCAAAAACAATTAAAAACATAAAAGTTATAGCTATTTTAAAAATAGAAACAATTCTGTTAACTAAAACAAAAACAGAAAAAGATAAACTAACCTAACGAACAAGGGGTCTACGTGGCGCACTGTGAGTGGACGAGTGGTGCGCGTGAGCGAGTGCTTCGGGCGGACGGCCGATAATTAACAGAAAACGATTCGGCCTATTAAGTGATCTAATCTTGGCCTTAGGATCGAGATCTAGCGGTGAGAGGGGGCTCCGGTGACCTACCGCGGTGGAGAAGTTCTCCGGCGAGGTTCCGGCAATGTCCGAGGCGGCGGGCTTGACGGGGACGGCGTTCCAGGGGTCCTCCGGCGACGGAGAGGTGCTCAGGAGAAGAGGACGACGACGGCGAGCACGATGGTGACCTCGGGGTCGGTTGGGAGCGACGGGGTTGACGACGGCGAGCTCGTGGGCGGCGGATGGCGTTCGGGTGTCGACGGGGAGGTCGCTCCGGGGGTGTTGGGCTCGGGCGAGTGCACGGGGAGGCGCAGGTGAGGGTGGCGGAGCAATTTGCGGGCTCAGTTGGCGAGGGGAGTGACTAGGGCGAGCAGGGGATTGGCAATGGCGGCGGTGGCCGTGGTGCAGCCCCGGCGAGGGATTGCAGCGGCGGTGGTGCGTGGGAGGTGGTGTTCTAGGGCGGAACGGGTGCGTGGTGATGTGGCTTATATAGCCAGGTGGTCGAGGGCGTCTAAATGGAAGCAAAGCGGCGGCGGCGATCGGATCCGGCGACGTCCGTGGCGAAGGAAAGAGATCGGGGCGGGGGAAGGAAAGAGGTGCGGGAAGGAAGGTGACCGGCAGGGGCGATCTGATCGGTGGGTGGGCCTGGGGTGTCAGTGGGAGAGGGGGAAAGGGAAAGGGATCGGTGGCCGATCCAAAAGGGATTCGGATCCGATCTGGATCCGATCGGGCCAGATTCGGTAAGTGGGCCTCGTCGGCCTTTCCTATTAACAGGATATTTCCTTTTTATAAATAACAGGAAAGAAAATCAAGATTTGGAAAATCAAATCAATCCTAAACATGGGAGTTTTATATACTAAAAATGTCAGAAAAATATATACAACAATATGAACATTTTTCCACGGCCAAACAAATATTTTAAGAAAATGTTTTTCAGAAAATGCCTAAATTGATTTTGTTTCTTTTTGCAAAATATTTTTCATATAACCCCATTGGTTTTATGGTTCAACTATTTCACAAAAATACCCCTGGTTTGGAGGGTCATGTTCCTCCTCTCATATTTCTAATATTTGACAGGGGAATTTTAATTCATTCAAACTTTTAAAATAGAGCCAAATATGAAATAGATTCCAAATTGTATATTTTCAGAAATTTTCAAATCCACTTTTCAAATACTTTATTTGAAGAAGTCATGTCATCTTCTCTCATTGATCTGAATTGGATGAATTTGAAATCAAACACAAAGGGAAAGTTATTTTATTCCCTCTCATTCAAAAGTTTCAAAAAGTTTCAAATTTCACTCAATTTTTAGTCACTCAATCAAACAATCATTCATTCAATTCATTTATTTAACATTCCAAATTTTGGGATGTTACAAACCTACCACACTTAAAATGAATCTCGTCCTCGAGATTCGAAGAGCTAGAAAGAAAAGGTTAGGGTTTGGGGGTCTTCTAGCAAATCCACTGGTCTGATAAGTGTGGGTACTACCACACTTAAAATGAGAGTTACTGGTCTCTCAAAATCTTGACAGTTCTCTGGGGTCTTGACATCTGTCTCTTCACATTCTCCACAGAAAACTCTTTTGGTGATGCTCTTCCTTTATAGTCACAATCTTTCCTTCAAAAATCCAGTGTTCTTTCACTAATAGAAAGTTCTTCCATCACTGGGTCTTCTTAGCTGGCAAGTCTCGTGATCATTCTAAATAACTTATCGATGATCTCATGGTGGTCTACCATTTGTAGTTATCCTAGAGTAAAATGGGTCTTGGCTTCATCCTCACCGTAAAATTCCTACGTGTGACAACAACTGCCATGTACAAGGGTTCATCATCATACCATTCTAAGGCTTAAACAAAAGCTTCAAAGAACGTCATCTCTTTACTATGGGTAAGTCACTCAGATTTACCATTCCAAATAGCAAGAGAATGATAGGAGTAAGTCGTCATGGTGGCCAAGCCATGTCGCACTGAAATCATTACCTTGTATAAGGTTTAGTGAATCTCGTATTCTAACACTTGGGCTTCCTCACAAGCTTTGCAGAATTTCTCTTGTCTACGAACGAAGTTCGGATAAATCCATTGATTCTGCAAGCTGAACAAACGATATATCGTTTTCTTCACAACTCTCAGGTTTTCGTATCTTCCTAAGAAAACGTCTGCTGATCTGGCATAGCTTCTTCCAAGTTCCTTCGTTCAATAAGGTAGGGCTTGCTCCTTATCAATCCTGAGGTTGTGGCTCACTTCAATACTTGTACGGCTTTAACTCACCCTTGGGGTTACTAGCGTTTCATATTCCAACATTACCTACAATTCATTTCATCATACCTTCGGGGTAATAAATCACAGACTCATCCTTGTCTAGATTCCACTCGGTGGAATTCATTTTCCTTTCCATTGGTCTGTTTACCAATAAGGTATTGGTTCATCATAATCATTCCTTCATATCATCCTTATTTTATTCTCAAAACTCTAACTTCAAAATTACTTTATCACAACTGCTGTCATCCACATAGTTTGATATGGTCCAACATTTCCTTATTCTTTATTCACTTATCCAAACTCCTTGGCATGAAGTATACATTCTTTTTCCTTGGATCCTGTGGTTTTACCGGTTACTACCACACTTAAAATGAAATGTACATATGCCTGCATAGACCATATTTTCTCATATCCTCAATAAAATGGTCGGAGATCTTGCTTACAGAGTAACAACTCATACAATTCAACATAGGAATTCATGACAATAAATTCTATTGATTCATGAAGTTATTACAATCTTTGGGACTTCCGTTACATAATCCAATTTCATAACCTCAAGAAAAATAAGAGTGCTTCCTATTATATTTTTTTACTTCCAAAATCCAAAACTCAAGCTACTCATGTTTAGCCTTCTTCTCCGGGCAGGTATAGGAGTAGTGTCCTGTCTTGTTGCACCGATGACAAGTGATGTGGCTCAGGTCCTTCCGTGTACAAAACCACGGAGTCCTTTTCTTCTTCTTGGGTTGGGTTCCTTTCCTGAGGCTTGGCTCGTACCTCTTGCAAAAACAGTAGGGCCTCTCCAAGCTACAATGCAAACATCTGATGCCTCCGCTTACTTGGCCTTTCTTCTTGTCCAGGTTGATCATTCCTTCTATCTCCTGAGGATCATATTGCACTTCTGCTGTCGGGAAATCTCCCAGATACTCATTTGGACAATACTGGGAAATATGTCCTTCTCCACATGAATAACATGACTTGGTATCTATGTTTGGGTCTGGTATATCTCCCGTCATCATGGGTTCTTCTAACCTTTTTCCGAGGGCTTCTTTCATTGCTTCCTTCTGATTCTTGATAACTTGTTGCACCTTGGGGTAAATGTGGCACTGAGCTGGGTAGTGAGTGGTTCCTTCACACAAGAAACAAGTCACCTGACTAGTTGGGCATTCCTCGGCAGGAAGATTTTCTTCACAATAAGGGCATCCATCTTTGTGTTCTTCCTGGGTGTGTCCTATTTCTCCACAGATCTTGCAAGCACGAAGCTTCTTTATAGGGCTATCATAGTGCTTCCGGATGAGACGGGATCTTAACAGAGTCTTCTTGAATTCTTCCCAACTTTTTGCTCTATTAAATCCTTGTATGGCGTGATGCATTTTCCACCAAGTTGCAGCACTTTGGGTAAAGTACTGAAGAGCGTATTGAACCTCATACTTCTGTGCAATCGAGTTTCTCCCAAAGCTATCCTCCATGTTTTGAATCCATACTTCTGCCTCCAGCTGGGTCATTGGTCCAGAGATTACAAGTCCAGCTTCATTCACCATCTATTGGTTCCAAGGGTTTTGGGATGAGATATGGGAGAGAGATGGAGGGAGATACACACAATACAAACAATAGCTTTGAAAATATGTTTTATTTGTGGCTGTCGGAAAAATGCACACAAATGACAGCTCACAAATCATCGTATCTAACGTGAGTATGCAACAGGGGTTTGGTCTTCTAAGGGGCATAAAATCTTGGAAATTCTTCATGGTCTTCAATTTCTTCACGTCCTTATAGTCTTCAAAAAAAAAATTGTAGCTCTGTCCATAGTGGTCAAAAGGGTATTATCTAACTATTTGATAAAACTCAGAAGGGATAAGAAGTAAAAGATTTTTTTGAAAATAATTTTGAGAGATATCCTGTCTTATGGGCTTTCCAGTTTCTAGGGTCACGTCCTACAGTCAACATGTGCTTTGATACCATCTCTATAGCATCCCGACTCAAAACGAGTCAAGCCTCTGTGTGTCAGTGCCATCCCTGGATCAGTATGCTGGCACACACAGTACATCAATGTATATATCAAAGTGCAATCACATGTAAATAACGTAAATATTGATATATACCTCTTAAATCTCAGTGGAAACAGTCAACTGGAGTGGAGTCCCAATAAACACCAACGGCAGGTTGAGTGTAGACCGTAACCCTAAATCGTACTCTTACTCGTCGTAGAAAAGTATCTGCAACATAAGACGTTGCAGCCGTGTAGGTCAGTACATTGAATGTACCGGCAAGATCACCATAGAATGAAATGATAAAAACTATTCTATATGCAAATGGCTTTGTGGCTCTGTGTCTGAGTTTTTTTTGCAGAAAAGCTGGTTTTATTTTCCCTACAACAAAGGAGTCAAGCGGAAAACACTACAAAAGTTGGTTGTTAATGAGATGGTTCCACCAACCAATTCTCATGTCCCAAAATTATTAATAGACCCACTCATCATAAAATTTTATTAATTGTGTTGAGACTGGCTGATAGTATCATCTCCGGTGCTCATGTTGTCCGTAACCGGGGACACGGCTAATCGATTAGTTTAACACTCTGCAGAGGTTTGTACACTTTACCCGCAAGATTCGATCCCTCTCGTTGTGTCCTCGCACTGCATGATGTTTGAGAACGAGACGATCGAAACATGGTCTTCCAAAGTGATCCTCTGATAGAAAGTCAGTGCCCATCCAATCCTACCGTTCTTCTACGTCTCGTAGCAATCTGACCTACCATAGTCACCACTAAGGTCAACCAAGCCAGAGCCCATATTGACTTGCGGTTGCACACGTAAGCTTTCCGGCCTTGAAGTATCCATCCATCTCTTTGAGCCTGGGTGGCATTCCGTTGGGATGATCACAGGTAGATACCAGGATTCCCGGCATAACCATGATAGATATCAGGCTGCCAAAAATGCATGTCCAATCCACCCAGAGGTATATTGAGTCCTTGAAGTCTTGATCATCATGCAGGTCTTGAAATAATTAATTAACCTCACAACACTCCTAAATCTCACAACCAAACCCCGTCTACTAAAGCGTAGCAATTGTGAAGTAACGTCCCTTCCCGGGCAATGGTAACAGGGTGTTGGGTTTCTCCTACCTCATGATACTACAACAAGTTCAAGCTCAATATCCTACTGGATGTATGATGGAGAGATTTATTCTAATGCAAATAAAACATAGGTAATGTAAGATGATCAAAGTGAACTTGCCTGTACTGTTGATGAAGATAAATATCTCTCTCAGAAATAACTTGATAGAACTATTCGTCACTCTCCGATGAAAATCTATATAATCAAACATTGCACTCATATAAGCAATCATACTAGCAATCAATACTAGCAATCAATAAGCCAAACCAAAAAGATTTAACACACTTGTGTTGTGATGAAGGAAATACTTAAGACAAAAGTTAAAACAACAAAACTTCATCACAACAACCAAAGGTAGTTTTTCCTACAAATAAACTATTTTCAATAGCAACAAAACAAAAACAAAGAAAAATGTAACAAAAGTATTTTATTAAATATTTTACTAGCAAAAAGAATTACTTTTGAAGAACAAGTAAGAACTATGAAAACAACACACTAAACAATATGAGTTTTCTAACTAATAGAACATAACAGCAAAGAAAACACTAAGATAATAAAAATAACAGAAATCAAAATATAAAACAACTAATCTAACAGAAAGTAAAACCTAAAAAAACACTTTATAAAAATATTTTCAAATAGGAAATCAATCTAGCAATGAAAATCAATTGCAAGTTATAACTGAACTAGAATTGATTTCATGCAAACAAAAAGAATAAACAACATAGAAATAAACTTGGTTGAAATACTACTGCTAACTAACATAAAACAAGGTAAAACTTGTCAACTAATATAAAAGAAAATAAACTAAAACAATTTAAAACAAAAGAAATAGAAATAAACCTAAAAAGAACTAAAATAGAATCTGTTTTGCTTGAAACCCTAATTTAAAATATTCTAAAAATTCTCAAATTCTACCTAGTGATAAATAAAGTCACTAGTGACCAGTATCAAAAAGAATCAACTCAAAACCTATTTTTGAACTGAAGTTATTCTCAAAACAAGATTTGAATCAAATCTGTTTGAATTCAAATTTAAAATTTTCAAACATGGCCAAACTTTATATCCACAGAAACTAGAATAAATTTGTGAAACAAGTCAAAAAGAATCACTCAAAAACAATTAAAAACATAAAAGTTATAGTTATTTTAAAAACAGAAACAATTCTATTAACTAAAATAAAAACAGAAAAAGATAAACTAACCTATCGAACAGGGGGTCTACGTGGCGCACTGTGAGTGGCCGAGTGGTGCGCGTGAGCGAGTGCTTCGGGCGGACGGCCGATAATTAACAGAAAACGATTCGGCCTATTAAGTGATCTAATCTTGGCCTTAGGATCGAGATCTAACGGTGAGAGGGGGCTCCGGTGACCTACCGTGGTGGAGAGGTTCTCCGGCGAGGTTCCGGCAATGTCCGAGGCGGCGAGCTTGACGGGGACGGCGTTCCAGGGGTCCTCCGGCGACGGAGAGGTGCTTAGGAGAAGAGGACGACGACGGCGAGCACGATGGTGACCTCGGGGTCGGTTGGGAGCGACGGGGTTGACGACGGCGAGCTCGTGGGCGGCGGATGGCGTTCGGGTGTCGACGGGGAGGTCGCTCCGGGGGTGTTAGGCTCGGGCGAGTGCACGGGGAGGCGCAGGTGAGGGTGGCGGAGCGATTTGCGGGCTCAGTTGGCGAGGGGAGTGACTAGGGCGAGCAGGGGATTGGCAATGGCGGCGGTGGCCGTGGTGCAGCTCCGGCGAGGGATTGTAGCGGCGGTGGTGCATGGGAGGTGGTGTTCTAGGGCGGAACGGGTGCGTGGTGATGTGGCTTATATAGCCAGGGGGTCGAGGGCGTCTAAATGGAAGCAAAGCGGCGGCGGCGATCGGATCCGGCAAAGTCCGTGGCGAAGGAAAGAGATCGGGGCGGGGGAAGGAAAGAGGTGAGGGAAGGAAGGTGACCGGCAGGGGCGATCTGATCGGTGGGTGGGCCTGGGGTGTCAGTGGGAGAGGGGGAAAGGGAAAGGGATCGGTGGCCGATCCAAAAGGGATTCGGATCCGATCTGGATCCGATCGGGCCAGATTCGGTAAGTGGGCCTCGTCGGCCTTTCCTATTAACAGGATATTTCCTTTTTATAAATAACAGGAAAGAAAATCAAGATTTGGAAAATCAAATCAATCCTAAACACGGAAGTTTTATATACTACAAATATCAGAAAAATATATACAACAATATGAACATTTTTTCACGGCCAAACAAATATTTTAAAAAAATGTTTTTCAGAAAATGCCTAAATTGATTTTGTTTCTTTTTGCAAAATATTTTTCATATAACCCCATTGGTTTTATGGTTCAACTATTTCACAAAAATACCCCTGGTTTGGAGGGTCATGTTCCTCCTCTCATATTTCTAATATTTGACAGGGGAATTTTAATTCATTCAAACTTTTAAAATAGAGCCAAATATGAAATAGATTCCAAATTGTATATTTTCAGAAATTTTCAAATCCACTTTTCAAATACTTTATTTGAAGAAGTCATGTCATCTTCTCTCATTGATCTGAATTGGATGAATTTGAAATCAAACACAAAGGGAAAGTTATTTTATTCCCTCTCATTCAAAAGTTTCAAAAAGTTTCAAATTTCACTCAATTTTTAGTCACTCAATCAAACAATCATTCATTCAATTCATTTATTTAACATTCCAAATTTTGGGATGTTACAGTTTAGCACACGTGCGGCTCGGCGGCGTCCTCTCCTTCTTGATCCAGCAAGCGAGAGAGAGGGGGTAGATGAGATCAGGACCAACACGACGGTATGGTGGTGGTGGTGGCAGCGGAATTCCGGTAGGGCTTCGCGAAGCTCGTACCGGTGAAATGTGGGAGGAGTTGGGAGAGGTAACGGGCAAGGGTCCAAGGGTGGCTGCCCCCAATGCCTCCCCACCTTTATATAGGCGTGGAGGGGGCAGGTGGCTTGCCCTCCAAGGCCCTAGGGTCGTTGGCCAAAGGGGGAGGAGGGAAATCCCTCCTTTCCTTCCCCACCGATCGCTATCCCCCCTTTTTAGGGATCCTGATCTTATCCCTTTGGGATATGATACTATTCCTTTTAAGGGAGGATCTTGGTGCGCCTAGACCAGGGTTGTGGGGACTTTCCCCACTACCCATGTTCTTGTGGGTCCCCATTGCAAGTGGGCCCCACTCCGGAACCTTCTAGAACCTTCCCGGTACAATACCGAAAAAACTCGAACTTTTTCCGGAACCCTGATAACAACTTTCCATATATGAATCTTTACCTCCGGACTATTCCGGAGCTCCTCGTGATGTCCCGGATCCCATCCGAGACTCCGAACAACCTTCGGACTTTCCACTATTAATATCTCAATACTACCCTAGCGCTACCGAACGTTAAGCGTGCGACCCTACGGGTTCGGGAATATGCAGACATGACCGAGACTCCTCTCCGTTCAATAACCAATAGCGGGACCTGGATGCCCATATTGGTTCCTACATATTCAACGAAGATCTTTATCGGTCGAACCTCGATGTCAAGGATTCAGTCAATCCCGTATGCAGTTCCCTTTGTCCATCGGTATGTTACTTGCCTAAGATTCGATCGTCGGTATCTCCATACCTAGTTCAATCTCGTTACCAGCAAGTCTCTTTACTCGTTCCGTAATACAAGATCCCATGGCTAACTCTTTAGTCACATTGCTTGCAAGCTTATTGTGATGCTGTATTACCAAGTGGGCCCTGAGATACCTTTCCGTCATACGGAGTGACAAATTCCCAGTCTTGATCCATGCCAACTCAACAGACACCCTCGGAGATACCTGTAGAGCATCTTTATAGTCACCCAGTTACGTTGCGACGTTTGATACACACAAGGTACTCCTCCGGTGTCAGTGAGTTGCATGATCTCATGGTCATAGGAACAGATACTTGACATGCGAAAACGATAGCAATAAACTTGACACGATCATATGCTATGTTCATAGTTTGGGTCTTGTCCATCACATCATTCTCCTAATGATGTGATCCCATTATCAAATGACAACTCATGTCTATGACCAGGAAACCATGGCCATCTTTGATCAACGAGCTAGTCCGATAGAGGCTCACTAGGGACATGTTGTGTATGTATCCACACATGTATTTGTGTTTCCAACCAATACAATTATAGCATGGATACTAAACGATTATCATGAACAAGGAAATATAATAATAACCATTTTATTATTGCCTCTAGGGCATATTTCCAACACTTTACAGGCGCACTACCGCGATATAACCACAACAGTCCAAGTTCCCACGACCCGCATTTAATGCGTGGATTGGACGTGCGTCAGGATGAATATCATGAAAAAAATTACAGCGGCAGTTTTTCCACCGCGTGTCTGTGCATTGTTTGGGCCTAACCCAACGACGCTTCGGACGCATGTATGGCCCAGGACCTGGAGCTCCTGTCGGTGTATAAAACATGGGTATTTTATACCCTGACTTATGCACAGACAGTATCAGCCTCCTTGCCGGCCAAAGCTTGCTGGGAACCGCCAACACCAAGATTCAAGGCCCAATTACAGAAGCTACTGGAGGGAATCTCAAGGCAAAGCACCAACAAGCGCTCAACCAGTATCGAAAATGAAGACATTCCTTGCCGGCAAGGACGAACCGGCAAGGTGAAGACCCGGCAAGCCCCATACCGGCAAGCTTCTGCCAGTACGTCGGTGCTCCACCTCACTGGGCAGCTAGTCACTAATCGGTGAGGTGTCAACCACGCAGGCTGGTTGGTAAGGTTTGTCGAACACGTGTCAGCACGCAGGGAGAAGATTTGCCTCTAAAGACACCCATCCAGGAGGCGTGTCAGAATAATATGAGGTAGCTGGGCAAGCGGTGCAGAAACCTTGCCGGGGCTACCTCTCCGCATGACATGTAATGGTGCATTTAATGCCTTTGTCCTAAACTGGCAGAGTTAGGTATGATAGCACTGTTTGCTATCTAATCGATATGTAATTACTGTTTTGCCACTGTGGTAGGCCTTGAGCTATAAAAGGAGGGCCAGGGCAACAGTTAGAGGGATTCGGACTCCTTTTCAAACACTTGCACGTCTCGCGTAGCAGATCTCTCTGCGCCTTGCAGGGGGAAGCACTCCTTGTACTTGTGCTCTCATACAACCAATACACCAAAAGCAAGAGTAGGGTTTTACGCTTCTCAGCGGCCCGAACCTGGGTAAATCCCTTGCGTCTTCCAATGATTCTGCTCTTTGTGCACGTCGATCTCCCCCGCTGAACCACAAGGGGCTGGATGGCCCCATAGATCGTCGTACCACCACGACAGTAGTCGACGTTCACATGACACCACTAAAGGAAGCAACAACATACATATCATCAAAATATCGAACGAATACCAAATTCACATGATTACTTATGACAAGACTTCTCCCATGTCCTCAAGAACAAAAGTAACTACTCACAAATCATATTCATGTTCAAGATCAGAGGGGTATTGAATAGCATTAAGGATCTGAACATATAATCTTCCACCAAATAAACCAACTAGCATCAACTACAAGATGTAATCAACACTACTAGCAACCCACAGGTACCAATCTAAGGTTTTGAGACAAAGATTGAATACAAGAGATGAACTAGGGTTTGAAATGAGATGGTGCTGGTGAAGATGTTGATGAAGATTGGTCCTCCCACGATGAGAGGATCGTTGGTGATGTCGATGGCTTCGATTTCCCCCTCCCGGAGGGAAGTATCCCCGGCGGAATCGCTCCATCGGAGAACAAAATTGCTCCTGCCCAGGTTCTGCCTCGAGACGGCGGCGCTTCATCCAAAAAGTCTTCTTCTGATTTTTTCTAGGTCAAATGGCTTCGTATAGGAGAAGATGGGACCTAGAGGCCTACCAGGGGCGCCACAAGCTCGGGGGTGCGCCCCCCGGCTTGACGCCTCCTGGTGGGCCCCCTCTGGTTATTTCTTTCGCCAGTATCTTTTATATATTCCAAAATGATTCTCCATAAATTTTCAGGTCATTTGGGGATGTGCAGAATAGCTATCTCTATTGCAGCCCTTTCCGGTCCAGAATTCCAGCTGCCGGCAATCTCCCTCTTCATGTGAAACTTGCAAAATAAGGGAGAAAAGGCATAAGAATTGTATCATAAAGTGAAATAATGATCAAAAGAATAATAAATAACAGTAGGAAAACATGATGCAAAATGGACGTATCGACTCCCCCAAGCTTAGACCTCGCGTGTCCTCAAGCGAAAAACCGAAATCGATAATCATGACCACATGTTTAGGGAGAGAGGTGTCGATAAAACAAAATACGGACATGAAGGCATCACGATCTTTATTATAACAGCAATATATTATCATAAAATTTCTCATGACAAAGTGACAATTCATCCACAAGATAAAGTATGAACCATAAACCGTATTGAAAACTAACAAACTATGATCTCAGTCATTGATGCAATCGCAATTCATCATATTATCAGAAAGAGTCTATGTAAGAGCTTTTGTTTAGCAAGTTCACATACTCAACTATCATTTAGTCTTCTATGATTGCTGACACTCACGACATACTTATGGAGCAAAAGTTTCAGTCAGACACATAGAAAGATAGGGGCTTATAATTTCGCCTCCCAACGTATTTACCTCAAGGGTAATGTCAACCATAATAACTCATGATCACCTACATTCAACTGGATATATATATGTCTGGATCTTTCCCCACCACATGATGCTTGCCAAGAGAGAAAAAATAAAAATGGAATAGAGGAGGATACTATTGACTCTTGCATGAAAGTAAATACATAAAAGTAAAAGATAGGCCCTTCGCAGAGGGAAGCAGAGGTTGGCATGCACTTTTTATTTTTGGATGTGCAACCTCTTAATGTAAAGGAACGTCAATTTATATTGCCCCTCGTGATAGCAACCTTTGTTATGAAGTTTGTTGCTTTTATTTCTTCACCATCACAAGATCGTACAAAGCTTATTTTCCCTTACAATAAAAGATCATACATATTTAGAAGCATTTTTTATTGCTTTTGCACCGATGACAACTTACTTGAAGGATCTTATTCAATCCATAGGTAGATATACTGGACTCTCATGACATGAAACTAGGCTCAAGGGTTTTTGGATGCACAAGTAGTATCTCTACTTAGTACATAATTTTGGCTAGCAAAAGATAGGGGGCAAGCACCACATGTTAGAGGATCCAAAGCAATATAACTTCTATGTGAATATAAGCAAACATAACTCATTACGTTCTCTTCCTTGTCCAACGTCAACTATTTGACATAGAATATTTAATGGGGGCTCACAATCATAAAAGATATCCAAGATAGTGTATTTATATGTGAGACCTCTCTTCCTTTATTACTTTTTCATGAATTGCAACAATGACCAATGCTATGTTTGTCAACTTCCAACAAGTTTTATCAATTATACTTATTTTATGTGAAGTCATCACTCTCCATGGGATTATCATATGATCTCTCTTTCCGTTATTCTCTTTATTTTATTTCTAGGATTGGATCAACAAAAGTAAGATAACTCAACTCAAACTACTCTTTATTATATAACTCTCACACTCGATTACATATATAGGTAGATCACAAAGCAAACACTCGAAACTAAATCATACTAAAACTTTATTCTTCTAAATCATGAAATTACTAAGGATCGAACTAAGATAGATAATTATGATAAAAGTGATGGTGATTCGATACCGGGGCACCTCCCCCAAGCTTGGCACAAGCCAAGGGTGGTGCCCATACCCGTGTACTCAATTCTCCTTCTTCGGTGATGGTGGTGATGATGTGACAAGCTTGTCCTTCAGCTTCAACAAGTACTCCAGATTGCTATTGATCCTCCGAAGGGCACAATTTTACTCTTCTAACACAATAACTTCATGGGTAAGCGACGTATTCTGAGCACAAATTGCTTCAAAAACCTTTAGTGTATCAATTTCAGACGGGGGAAGGTTATGATAAAGAGTTTGCCATGTATCTCCCTTTTCTGGTGCTTCTCCTGTGCGTTTGGCTTGATCTTCTTCTCCTTGAATCCGGTCCTCCATGAACTCTCCTGATCCCTCCTTCATATCGGTGTCCTCCTCTCCGGATGACCACTCATAATAGACTTCGCTGAAAGGACGCTTACCGGGCGAAGGTTGCACTATCTGATGCTTGGTGCGGAGTCTTCGAGGAGCCATGGGGATCTAGATCTGCCAGAAAAACAGCCCGAAACAAGAACAGAGGAAGAACTTGCGATACGGTGGCCAAAACATCCGAGAGTATATATAATGAATTTTTTCATGCAGGACAAGTAATATGGAAGAAAAACGGAGTCAGGAAAGTCCACGGGGGAGCCACAAGCTCAGTAGGCGCGCCCTCGGGGGTAGGGCGCGCCCCCCAGGCTTGTCGCTCCCTCATGCACTTTTTGGACTGTTTATTATTTTCCTAATTTTTTATATATTCAAAAATGGACAGAAAGTACTTTTATGGAATTTTTGGAGTCGGTTTACTTACCGTACCACATACCTACTCCTTTTCAGGGTTCTGGAGCATTTCAAAAGGTTTCTTCTATGTGCTCTTCCGGTGTCATTGTTTGAATGATATTGGTTTCAACATTAATGGGAGTACCTGAGATATGTTTAATTCTTTGCCCATTAACCACTCTTGGATTAGTGCCTTCGGAGTTATTTCTTTTGATGGCTCCGGAGCGATAAACCTCTTCGATGATGTATGGTCCTTCCCATTTAGAGAGAAGCTTTCCTGCAAAGAATCTTAAACGAGAATTGTATAATAGAACATGATCACCTACTTTGAATTCCCATTCTTGAATTCTCTTGTCATGCCATGTTTTAACTTTTTCTTTAAACAACTTGGCATCTTCGTAAGCTTGGGTTCTCCATTCATCTAGAGAGCTAATATCAAACAACCTCTTCTCACCAGCAAGTTTAAAATCATAGTTAAGTTCTTTAATTGCCCAATATGCCTTATGTTCTAGTTCAAGAGGTAAATGACATGCTTTTCCATAGATCATTTTATATGGAGACATACCCATAGGATTTTCATAAGCAGTTCTGTAAGCCCATAGTGCATCATCAAGTTTCTTAGACCAATTCTTTCTAGATCTATTAACGGTCTTTTGCAAGATTAATTTTATTTCTCTATTAGTTAATTCAACCTGACCACTAGACTGAGGATGGTATGGAGTTGCAATTCTATGATTAACATCATATTTAGCAAGCAATTTACGGAAAGCACCATGAATAAAATGTGAACCACCATCAGTCATCAAATACCTAGGGACTACAAACCTCGGAAATATAACTTCGTTAAGTATTTTAATATAAGTGTTATGATTAGCACTGCTAGTTGGAATAGCTTCTACCAACTTAGTAACGTAATCAACAGCAACTAAGATATGTGTATACCCATTAGAGGAAGGAAAAGGTCCCATATAATCAAAACCCCAAACATCAAACGGTTCAATAACGAGTGAATAGTTCATAGGCATTTCCTGACGTCTACCAACATTACCAATTCTTTGACATTCATCACAAGAGAGGACAAACTTACATGCATCTTCGAAAAGAGTAGGCCAATAAAAACCAGATTGTAATAACTTATGTGCAGTTATGTCTCCCGCATGGTGTCCTCCGTATGCCTTCGAGTGACACTTCCGTAGGATTTATTCCTGATCATGCTTAGGTACACAACGTCTAATAACACCATCTACTCCTTCTTTATATAAATGTGGGTCATCCCAAAAGTAATGTCTTAAACGAAAGAAGAACTTTTTCTTTTGTTGGTATGTGAAACTAGGTGGTATATATTTAGCAACAATGTAATTAGCATAGTCTGCATACCAGGGAGTGTTACGAGAAGCATTTATAACAGCTAATTGTTCATCAAGAAAACTATCATTAGTAGGCAGTGGGTTATCAAGAACATTTTCCATTCTAGACAAGTTATCAGCTACGGGATTCTTGGCTCCCTTTCTATCAATATTATGCAAATCAAATTCTTGTCACAAAAGAACCCACCTAATAAGTCTAGGTTTAGCATCTTTCTTTTCCATAAGGTATTTAATAGCAGCATGATCGGTGTGAATAGTTACTTTAGAATCAATAATATAAGATCTGAATTTATCACATGCAAATACAACTGCTAAAAATTCTTTCTCAGTAGTAGCATAGTTTCTTTAAGCACTGTCTAGAGTTTTACTAGCATAATGAATAACATTCAATTTCTTATCAACTCTTTGTCCTAGAACAGCCCCAACAGCATAATCACTAGCATCACACATAATTTCAAAGGGTAGGCTCCAATCAGGTGGTTGGACAATAGGTGCAGATATTAAGGCTTTCTTAAGTATTTCAAAGGCTTCTACGCAATCATCATCAAAAACAAATGGCAAATCTTTTTGCAAGAGATTAGTAAGAGGCCTAGAAATTGTAGAGAAATCTTTTATAAACCTTCTATAGAAACCAGCATGACCAAGGAAACTTCTTATACCTTTGATATCTTTAGGACATGGCATTTTCTCAATTGCATCAACTTTAGCTTTATCAACTTCAATACCTCTTTCAGAAATTTTATGCCCAAGGACTATACTTTCATTTACCATAAAGTGGCACTTCTCCCAATTCAAGAGAAGATTAGTTTCCTCACATCTTTGCAAAACTCAATCAAGGTTGCTTAAGCAATCATCAAAAGAAGTTCCGTAAACGGAGAAATCATCCAAGAAACCTCAACAATCTTTTCACAAAAGTCAGAGAATATAGCAGTCATACATCTTTGAAAGGTAGCATGTGCATTACATAAACCAAAAGGCATACGACGATAAGCATAAGTTCCAAAAGGACAAGTCAATGTGGTTTTCTCTTGATCTTCTGGTGGTACAGGTATTTGAGAGAAACCAGAATAACCATCTAGGAAACAAAAATGTGTATGCTTTGATAATATTTCTAGCATTTGATCAATAAAAGGCAAAGGGTAATAATCTTTCCTAGTAGCTTTATTTAATTTTCTGAAATCAATTACCATTCTATAACCGGTTACAATTCTTTGTGGGATAAGTTCATTTTTATCATTAGGAACAACAGTAATACCTCCTTTCTTTGGAACACAATGAACATGACTTACCCATCTACTATCAGCTATAGGATAAATTACACCTGCCTCCAGAAGCTTTAATATTTCAGTTCTTACCACATCCTTCATTTTAGGATTTAATCTTCTTTGATGATCAACAACTGGTTTAGCATCTGGCTCCATATGATTTTTTTGCTGACATAGAGTGGGACTAATGCCCTTAAGATCATCAAGAGTATATACAATAGCAGCATGGTGCTTCCTCAGAGTTTTAAGTAGTCTCTTTTCTTCATGCTCTGAAAGGTTAGCACTAATAATAACAGGATATATCTTCTTTTCATCAAGATAAGCATATTTAAGTGTATCAGGTAGTTGCTTCAATTCAAACATAGGATCACTCTTGGGTGGGAGAGGGTCTCCCAAAGTTTCAACAGGCAAGTTATGTTTAAAAATAGGTGCTTGTTTAAAGAACAACTCATCTATTTCATTTATTTCATTCATATGCATATCATTTTCATGGTCTAGCAAGTATTGTCCTAAAGGATCAGTAGGAGGCACATCAATAGAGGCAGGACCAATAATTTCATCTTTATTGGATAATTCTTTAACATGAGGTTGTCTATGAAACTTGGAGAAATTAAATTCATGAGACACATCACCAAAATTAACACTAATAGTTTCTTTGTTGCCATCAATCTTAGCATTAACTGTATTCAAGAAAGGTCTACCGAATATAATGGGACAAAAATCATCTTGTGGTGATCCAAGAACAAGAAAATCAGTAGGGTATTTGATCTTACCACACAAGACTTCAACATCTCTAACAATCCCAAGTGGAATAATAGTATCTCTATTTGCAAGCTTAATAGTAACATCAATTCACTGCTGCAGCGACTTGCTAAGTTTTTACCCCCTTTCCGCGATAGAGTTTTAAACCGTCGCCTTGCCTGTGTGTGCGATAGGGGGTCCTTCCCAGACGACCCAGAAACTATCGGAGACAGGGCCTCCGGTCACAGACGAGGGGCAAAAAGACCTCGTGTGCGATCGGGCGAGCCATCACAGACAATTATACTGGCCCAATCGTTTCTGTTCGTATGTACGTCCCACATAGTGAATCTCAGAAAAACCTTTCCGTTCATATGTACATCACACACAATTTTTATGTGGAAAGGTTTGTGCAAGGTGGCCTAACGCAAACATTTGTCGGGCGGAAGTCATGTGTGATTGTTCATTGATCCAACACGGCTACTTTCTAGGAACTATGTGCGTTGTTTGAGGTCATCGCCCATGGTGTTGTATGACAAACTGTCTGCAATACAAAAACCCAATAAGCAGGCTAATTCAGCACTCAGTTACACCATATAGGCATATAGCTAGCTACGCAATTACACAATAGCACAAAGTTTCACATGCAACATCTAAAACCTTTGGAAAGTAGCATCATATACAGTATATAGAGAGATGAATCTCATCTGGAAAACTGCTGAATCTCAAGGCGAATATTGAGCCTTCAATGATGTTGAATGTCCTTGCAACTTTACGCCAGTGGCTGCGGATGATTGCCCGCCCAACCTTTGTCCTCTTGAGGAAGACTACAATATTGTACCGTGGGTGTTGAATGAGTACCTTCCTCACCTCTTAACCATGGAGGTGGTTTGAGAGGTAATCATCGGTGAACTGCTTTGGAAAGGACTGAAAACAAAGATATGCATAAATATCTGTTCTAAATTTTTAAAATGGCGCATAGGAAAATACACAAGGTAAAAGAGTTAGTACCATCCTATAGTTTACTGATGTCTTCTTCATTGTGCAAACAAAGATCTTGTTGTTATTCAACGCTAGTTTCTTTATCCTAACAATCTTTCCGAGTTTCTTGACTTGACTGATATTCCTGTCCATCTCATTTCCCCATATGCAAAATGGATCAAACAGTGGGTCTAAACCTCTGACAGCAGGACCTACATGTGCAAGACCAAATTGTTAAAAACCTAAATATTACTCCCTCCGTCCCATAATATAAGAACGTTTTCACTAGAGGCTTCTCTCTCGAGCACAGAAACATACGGTGGGTAAACAAATTACTGTTGGGCAATTGACAGAATAGCAAATAATTATGACGGATTCATGGCAATGATCATGTATATAGGCATCACGTCCGAGACAAGTAGACCGACTCCTGCCTGCATCTACTACTATTACTCCACTCATCAACCGCTATCCAGCATGCATCTAGAGTATTAAGTTAATAAAAACAGAGTAACGCCTTAAGCAAGATGACATGATGTAGAGAAGCAAATTCAAGCAATATGAATAAACCCCATCTTTTTATCCTTAATGGCAACAATACAAATACGTGTCATGTCCCCTTCTGTCACTGGGATTGAGCACCGCAAGATTGAACCCATCACAAAGCACCTCTTCCATTGCAAGATAAATCAATCTAGTAGGCCAAACCAAATTGATAGATCGGAGAGAAATACAAAGCTATAACAATCATGCATAAAAGAGTTCAAAGAAGACTCAAATATTTCTCATGAATAATCTGATCATAAACTCACAATTCATCGGATCCCAACAAACACACCGCAAAAGAAGATTACATCGGATAGAACTCCAAGAACATCAAGGAGAACATTGTATTGAAGATCAAAGAGAGAGAATAAGCCATCTAGCTACTAGCTATGGACCCGTAGGTCTGTGGTAAACTGCTCACACATCATCGAGATGGCAGCAAGGTTGATGTAGAAGCCCTCCGTGATCGATTCCCCCTCCGGCAGAGTACCGGAAAAGGCCTCCAGATGGGATCGCGGAAGAACAGAGGCTTGCGGCGGCGGAAAGGTTATTTCTTCTGGCTCTCTAGTGGTTTCCCAATATTTTTGAATTTATAGAAGTGGAATTAGGTCAAACGGAGTCACGTGGGCCCCACAAGGAGGGGCGCGCCCTGTTGCCTTGTGAAGCCTCCGTGAGGCTTCTGGCCTCCTCCCGAAGATTCCAAGGTTTCTTTTGTCCAGAAAAAAATCTCCAAAAAGTTTCATGGCATTTGGACTTCATTTGGTACTGTTTCTCTGAAAAGCCAAAAACAAGCAGAAAACAGCAACTGGCACTGGGCACTAGGTTAATAGGTTTGTCCCAAAAAATGATATATAATTGCATATAATTGCATATAAAAACATCCAAGATTGATACTATAATAGCATGGAATAATCAAAAATTATAGATACGTTGGAGACATATCAAGCATCCCCAAGCTTAATTCCTGCTCGTCCTCGAGTAGGTAAATGGTAAAAACAGAATTTTTGATGTGGAATGCTACCTATCATGTTTCATCATGTAATCTCTCTCTTACGGTATGAATAATAAGATCCAAATGATTCAAAGCAATAGTCTATAATTTGATATAAAGACATCAATACTCAGGCATACTAATAAACAATCATGTCTTTCAAAATAAAAATGCTAAGGAACATTATCCCTACAAAATCATATAATCCTGTCATGCTCCATCTTTTTCACACAAATTATTTATCATGCACTACCCCGATGACAAGCCGAGCAATTGGTTCATACTTTTTAACGCGCTTCATCTTTTTCAACTCCCACTCAATACATGAGCGCAAGCCATGGATATAGCACTATGGGTGGAATAGAGTGTGGTGGTAGAGATAAATAAGAGAAGTCAAAAATGGAGAAAGTCTCACATCGAGAAGGCTAATCAACGGCTATGGAGATGCCCATCAATTGATGTCAATGCGAGGAGTAGGGATTGCCATGCAATGGATGCACTAAGAGCTATAAGTGTATGAAAGCTCAACATGAAAACTAAGTGGGTGTGCATCCAACTTGCTTGCTCATGAAGACCTCGCGCATTTGAGGAAACCCGTCATCAGAATATACAAACCAAGTTCTATAATGAAAAATTCCCACTAGTATATGAAAGTGAGAAAATAGGAGACTCTCTATATGAAAAACATGGTGCTACTCTGAAGCACAAGTGTGGAAAAAGGATAGTAACATTGCCCCTTCTCTCTTTTTCTCTCATTTTTTTTCATGGCTTTTTTTTGCCTCTTTTTTTTAGAACGATCTCATGGACCTCATCCCCACTTTTTCGAGGACTCATTAGTCTCCATCATTCTTACCTCACTAGGACAATGCTCTAATAATGATGATCATCACACCTCTATTTACTTACAACTCAACATTACAACTCGATACTAGAACAAAAATATGACTCTATATGAATGCCTCTGGCAGTGTACCAGGATGTGCAATGATGCTAGTGTAACATGTATAACAATGATGAGCGGTGGCTGAGCCACAAATACTATGTCAGCTATATGATCATGCAAAGCAATATGACAATGATGATGTATGTCATGAAAACGGAACGGTGGAAGTTGCATGGCAATATATCTCAGAATGGCTATGGAAATGCCATGATATGTAGGTATGGCGGCTGTTTTGAGGAAGATATAAGGAGGCTTATGTGTGATAGAGCGTATCATATCACGGGGTTTGGATGCACCGGCGAAGTTTGCACCAACTCTCGATGTGAGAAAGGGCAATTCACGGTACCGAAGAGGCTAGCAAATTGCGGAAGGGTGAGAGTGCGTATAATCCATGGACTCACATTAGTCATAAAGAACTCACAAACTTATTGCGAAAGTTTATTAGCCCTCGAAGGAAAGTACTACTACTCATGCCCCTAGAGGGATAGATTGGTAGGACAAGGTCCATCGCTCGTCCCTGACCGCCACTCATAAGGTAGACAATCAATAATAAATCATGCTCCAACTTCTTAGCATAATGACAGATCATACGTGAATGCTTCGGGAATCACAAACCTTAACACAATTATTCTTACTAAACCACAATTATCTACTAATACCTACCCCATATTACCATCTTAATATCGCAAAACTATTGCAAGGAATCAAATTTATCATATTCCGTGATCTACATGATTTTTTTTATTAAATCCCTCTTGAATACCTATCATATCAGGACCGAATTCATAACCCGTGCATATTACCATTGCTATCATGTAACACCCCCCTGTAAATGAGCTACAGTGATCACCATCTTAATGCTAGGCTACTTTGATTAGTGAGGAATGATCACAGTTGGATTAATATCTCATTTCAAATTCCTCTACTGAATTCAATTCAAATCGTAAGTGAAATTTGAAATTGCTCAAAAATTGCTGGAAAATAGTTCATCATTTAGCAAAAATTCCAAAACAAATAATTGTTCAGGAAATCAACATCACCATCAATGCTAAATGTGGATTAGGGCAATTAAACAGTGCTAAAACAACAATATTATTTGCCATTTCAATTTATGAAAAATTCAAATGGATTCCAAAATTGCCCAAACTTTTTGTGGCAGTGCAACAATTGCCCTAGTATTTGTTTCTACTAGTTGCACTGTCGTGGTATTCTCACGGCAGATGCCATAAGAGGGCTAAAAAGATGGGGTTACAGGAGGACGCCGGTGGGTTTCGGAGGCGAGGTTGGCACGCGCAAGTTCGGGACACCAGACATACCCAAGTTCGGGGCCCTCCGGAGAGGTAACACCCCTAGTCCTGCCGAATGGAGTAAGGAAAGCACAAGGGCTACAAGGTTGCTCCTGGAGCTGTGTAGGCGGAGGAGAGAAGGGGCTAGGCCGCCGTTCGGCCTCTCCTGTGAAAGTGTTCATGTGTGTGTGGTGGAAGATAATGCGAGCCTAGTTGCCAACCCCCTTGCATGGAGGCCCCCTGGGGGGTCTTATACCTCAACCCCCCAGGGTTACATCAGTAAATTACATAGCCATGGGGCCCTGGTGTCATCGTCTAGGAGCCGGCGGCAGGGCCGCCGGGTCACCGGGTCCGCCGGGTACGCCGGACACGGGTTCGGTCGGCAGCGCGGCACTGTGGCAGGTCTTGTCGTTTGTCATAGGGCGATCGGCGCTGCCTAGCAACAGGATCGCGCCGCCCGGACACCGCCCGTCCCGGGCGGGGGCACAGGGAATGCTGTCGCCACGCCCGCCAGGGCCGGCGTAAAGGACGGGGCGCTGTTGCCACACTTGTCTTGTTGTGAAGGTTTGCCCTCGAGCGGCCAGCAGGTAGGGGCCAGCCGGCCAGGCCGGGTTGCCACGCCGAGCCGGCTCGCGCTGGGGTGCCGGCGCGCGGGCCAGCCGGATTGAGGGGCTTGGCCTGCCCCGATGTTTTGAAAGGGATCCGGGCTCCGTTGCCTACCCGGGGGTCATCCCCCCGATAGTTGTCCCCGAAGCTGTGAAGGTTCGCCGGCTTGAGGCGGGGGGGGCCTTCGAAGCTTACCCCCCTACAGGAGTCGATTTGCTGGTGAAGTGCGGGAGTCCGGCCGAGCGGCTCCGCCCGGCCGCGTGCTGGCAACGCGGCAGCGGACGCCGGGAACACCCGCTGGGGGCCGGTTTCCGGAAGCTAGGCAGCGGCACCTTGGCCTGGGCGGGAAACGGAAACGTCCGCCAGACGAGTCTTGCTTTGCACGACGATTCGCGCCCACCGCAGCTTGACAGGCCGCCACGTGCTGCCCCGCGGCGGGCGAAGCCTGCCAGCCCACGCGCGCGACGGGACGTGACTGCGGACCGGGCCCGCCACGACGCACCCTCGGCCCGCGCGCGAGGGATTTACTGCGGCGACCCTTGGCGATTGCGCTTCCCCACGCAGTTAATGTTCGTGGGGAATGTGCGCGCACAGTGCGGTGGAGTGGGGATCGTGGGCGCAAACGATCCCACTCCCCCACGATCTCTCGCGGTTATAAATGAGGCAAGGGCAGAGTGCGACGGAAACGCTTCCGCACGCACCCCCGCCCCTCGCTCCTCCTCTGCTTCTGCCTCTTCTTCAACATGCCCGAGCGGAGTGCTGCTGCCGGCGCGCGCCTTGCCCACGCCTTCGGCTGCGCATCGCGACCCGAAGCCCGAAACGCGCCGCTCTTTCTCCCTCTTCTTTTCCATTGCCGCATCTTCACGCCCGTCGAAAACCCTCCCCAATGGTGCTGCCGAAAGGCTCGTGGGAGGGCTCCATCACGACCGAGACGAACATCCGCTACCTTCGCCGCACGAAGCGGCTGCCGCCGGAGGAGGCGTTGGTCGCGCACGCACCCGGCTCGGAGAGGGTGCCGCAGCCGCGGGCGGGCGAGCATGTCATTTTCTACTCGCATTTCGAGCGCGGCTTCGGCCTCCCTGCGAGCCTCTTCTTCCGTGCTTGGCTCGACTTCTTCGGGCTGCAGCCGCATCACCTCGGCGCCAACGCCGTGCTGTAGGTTGCCAGCTTCACCACGCTCTGCAAAGGCTATCTTGGCATGCTACCGACTGTGGAGCTGTGGGCGAAGATGTTCTTCCTTAAGCAGCAGGCGGCGTCGGCCGGCGTCATGTCCGACTGCGAGGCAGCGGTGGTCACCGGCCGACCGAACGGGCCGTTTCCCAAGCTGCCGCTTGAGGACTCGGACAAAAAGTGGCAGACGACGTTCTTCTACGGCCGGAACGCCGACCCGGCGGTGGACGTCATCAACCTTCCGCCCTTCGTTGACGCGCCGCCGCTCGAGATGCCGAACTGGGGCTACTGCCCCAAGAAGCCGCCGCAGGAGATGGTGAACATCTGCCGCCGGGTCGGGGAGATGATGGATCGCGAGGGGCTGAAGCCGGTCGACCTCATCGCGGCCTTCATCGCCCGCTGGGTGCAGCCGCTGCAGCGCCGGGCACACTAGATCTGCGACATGAGCGGCCGGCACGACCCGACCCGGATGTCGACCAAGGAGCTGACGCCGGCCGGGATCACCCAACGGGTGAACTACATCTCCAAGGCCGGGTTGAAGGAGGAGGGGTGGAGCTTCGGGAAGGAGCCCTACCACCGGGGGAACCCGGCGCCGGTGGTGAGTCCCTGGTCTTTATTTTTTGCCGCTTCGACGTTATTCTTGTGTCCTGACGCCGCGGGAGGGCTGCAGCTATTCGCTAGCCAGCGGAATCACGACGGGCCGAATCCCCAGATCCTGCTGGCCGACCTGCCCGACTCGGACGTGGAGGAGGCCGGCGCCGAGGCGGAGGAGGGGGCGGTCGAAGCGCGTCTGGCCGATGCCGCGGCCAGCGGATCGTGGAATGCTGGTAAGTCTCCGCCTCCAGATCTTCTGCGCGACTGGCCGGATGACGACGAGGAGGGCCTGACCGGTGCCCAGGGTGCAGCGCCCTCGGCCGGGGAGGAAGCCAGCGTCGACCCCCCAAGACGGCTGCGGAAGACGGCCGGCGCCGGGCCGGCCCGAGCGGCGGCGTCCGGCAGCCGGCCGCATGGGAAGGAGGCGGTCGAGGCGAGGCCGGCCGCGAAGCACCCGGTGGTGGAGGGTCCTGCGCGCGAGAGGGCCGTTGTCAAGAAGAAGTGCCGGCTCGCCCTGTCCATGGGCCCGAGGCAGGAGGTCCCGAAGGTCATTGGGTAAGTGTGCTTTGTCTTTTTCTGATTCTTTCTTGTTTCTTGCTTATGCCTTCGCCGTGATGAACCTGCCGTGCACAGGTCCGCCCTTGACTTGGTGGTGGTGGCAGCGGAAGCCGCGGCGGGCGAGGCCGTCTGGAGGAAGACCAGGAGCAGCGTCGTCGACCGTGAGCCGGGCCGGACTGCGGAGGAGGACCTCGCGGCCCGCCAGTATGGCCAAGATCTTGACACGGCGACGCGCGCCGCCTGGCGGGATCGGGCGGAGGCCGAGAAAGAGATGGCGGAGGCCAAGAGAGAGATGGCGGAGGCCTCGGCCCGAGCGTGGGAGAGGGCCTCCGCGAAGCGGACCAGGACCGCCGAGGACCCGGCCTGGCCGGAGATGGAGAGGGGGTTGACGCCGGACGCCACCATCATCGAGCCGCAGCCAGAGGGAGCGGGCGAGCCGGCGGGGCGGACGGAGCCGGCCGACGGCGAGTCAGACGTTGATGAGAATATCGTCGTGGACACGTCGCCCCGGGCCGACCTGGTGGGAGGAGGCGAGGGCGGCAGAGAGAGGCACGAGGCGGACTTCGTGCCATCAGGCCAAGCGCAGCCGACGCCAGCCTCGGAGGCCGCGACCGGGGACGCCGGCACCCTGGTGGTCGTGCCGCCCCAAACCGCCACGAACTCCGAGCGGCCGGGTGGAAGCAGATCCGGCGCCGGGACCGTGATCCAGTAGCCGTGGGCGAGCTCCGGCGAGGTCGTGGTCGGGCCGCGAACACGGGAGGATGACGCGGCGGATGCTTTGCGCTCGCAGCTTCGTGGCCGGAGCGAGCGCCTGCAGAGCGGAACCGGGCGCGGAAGCTAGAGCAGGCGGTCGCGGTGAGTTTTTTCGTCTTTGCTTGTCTTGGTTGTTGGATCAGTGGGGCGCGCCAGCGCACCCACTGGGTGTAGCCCCCGAGGTTCGGCCGGGCTGCGAATCTGCCGGGTCGAATTTTATAGCTTGTCTTTTGTATTCTTCTAATCTTCTGTCTGCGCGCAGCATCTGTACGACCTCCAGGCCAGCGCGTACAACCGGCTCCGGGAGCGGTACCGCGAGGCCAAAACCCAGCTCGCCGCCAAGGAAGAGGAGCTGCGCCGGGTTCAAGGTACGCCTTGCATGCCTTCAGTGGGGGCGCGCCAGCGCACCCACTGGGTGTAGCCCCCGAGATTCGGGCCGGACCGCGGAGCAGCCGGGTCGAATCTTAGAGCTCTGTCTTTTTCTTCTAATCTTTGCTTCCGGCATCTGACCGGGAACCCTGTCGCGCAGCCGGTGCGGCCGAGGTGCCAGGCCTCCGAGGCCGGCTTGCCGAAGCTGGCGAGCAACGCGATCGCGCCGTCACCGACCGAGACCGGTTCCAGGCCGAGGTGGACCGGCTGGTGGCCGAGACGGCCAAGACGGAGGAAGCCTACCAGGCGGAACTGGGCCAGCTGGCAGAGGAGCGCGGCAAGGTGGCCGAGGAGCTGGCGGAGGCCGGCAGGAGGATCGCCCAGCTCGAGAAGGATCTCTAGGCCCAGGCTCGCGCGTCGGCCATACGAGAGAACGGGATGCTGGGCGAGGCGCAGCACCTCGACGATACCTTCGCCCGTAAGTGCTATCTTTTCTTTGGTTCGGCTGGCGTAGCCGGCAAGTTGCTTTCTTTGACTGATTTGTTTCCTTCCTTTGCCAGGAGTCTTCCCGGAGATGCACGAGGCGGCCGATGCGGCTGTGTAAACCCACCGGGCAGACCTGCGGGCGACGGGGGCGGAGATCGACGTTTACGCCGCCTGGAGCCTCTCGGAGATCGTCCTTGCCCGCGAGGCCTGTCTTCGAGTCGTGGAGGGGCACATGCACCGCCTCTTCGAGGCCGGGATGGTCATGGCGAGCAGCCTCTGGCCGAGTGCGGTGGTGTCGAACAGCGTCACCCGGCTGGCGTGATGGCTGGAGGCCGGGGTAGAGCGACTCGGCGCGTGGAGGGCCTCCGCGGCCCGCGCCGGAGCAGAGACGGCGCTGCACTTCGTCGTGTGATGGTATCCGGGCGTGGACCTCGACCGCTTGGCGGCGCAGTGGGCCGGCGTGGAAGAGGACTTGGCGGCACGGGCGCAGCGGATCGCCGGGCGGGCCAGCTACCAGGCCTCGTTCGCCCCACACGACGAGTTCGTCCTGGAGGTGGACGGAAGACGGTGAGGAGCTCCTTGAGGTCGGCCAGTAGCGTGAGGTGCTGCTTGGTCTTCATCACGATGTCATCGACGTAGACGTGCACATTTCTGCTGAGCTGGGGCAGCAGGCATTTCTGCATGCAGCGCTGGAAAGTGGCGCCGGCATTCTTCAAGCCGAACGACATGGTGATGTAGCAATACGACCCAAAGGTCGTGATGAAGGACGTCTTGAGGGCGTCGGCCGGGTCCAGCTTGATCTGGTGGTAGCCGGAGTAGGCGTCCAGGAAGGACAGGAGCTCGCAGCCGGCTGTGGAGTCGATGACTTGGTCGATCCGGGGCAGAGCGAACGGGTCTTTGGGGCATGCCTTGTTCAGGCTGGTGTAGTCGATGCACATGCGCCAGGTGCCATTTTTCTTCAGGACGAGGACTGGATTGGCCAGCCACTCGGGGTGGAACACTTCCATGATGAAGCCGGCTGCGAGCAGCAGGGCGATCTCTTCACTGATGGTTCTTCGCTTCTCCTCGGAGAAACGGCGTAGCGGCTGTCGGACAGGCTTGGCGTCCTTGCGGACATGAAGTTTGTGCTCGACGAATTCCCTCGGGACACCCGGCATGTCTTTGGGGGACCATGCAAAGATGTCATGATTCTCACGGAGGAAATCGACGAGCTCGCCTTCCTATTTGCTGTCGAGGCCGGTGCCCATGACGACGTACTTGCTGGAGCCGGGGTCGGCCGGGTTGAGAGGGACCCTCTTCGTGTCTTTGGCCGGCTTGAAGGAGGCTTCGTCGGCCGCCGGCTTGGGCGGAGCCGGCATGGCCGGCTTCGCGTTGGCCAGCGCCACGATCCGGTCGAGCTAGCGCCTCTCCTCGGCGATGACCAGCGACTCGGCCAGCTGGGAGCCGGCTTTGGCGCACTCGAGGGACTTCTTGTAGTCGCCGACGATGGTGATGAGGCCCTTGGGACCCGGCATCTTCAACTTCAGGTAGGCGTAGTGGGGGACCGCCATGAATTTGGCCATCGCAGGCCGGCCCAGCAGCGCGTGGTAGGGGCTGGCCAGGTCGACCACCTCGAACCAGATCGGCTCGTGGCGGAAATGGCTGCTGGAGCCGAACAGGACGTCAAGCCGGATCCGGCCGATCGGAGAGCAGGAGAGACCCGGCTTGATGCCGTGGAACACTGTCCGGGTCGGCTTCAGCTGTCGTGCCTCGATGCCGAGCTTGGTCATGGTGTCGTGGTACAGGATGTTGATGCTGCTGCCGCCATCGATCACCACCCGCGAAAAGTGGCAGGTGCATTTCTCGAAGACGAAGGTGGGGTCGAGCACGAGGGCGTAGCCACCCGGTGTGGGCATGACGGCCGGATGGTCCTCCCGGGTCCAGCTGACCGGCCGGTCGGACCAATGCATGTACTGGGGAACCGGGGGGACGACGGCGTTCACCTCGGCCGCGTGCTTGCACTTGGCGTGCTTGTCATCCCCCTCGCTGGTGAAGACGACATAGGACGCGTCCGAGCGCGGGAAAGGGTTGTCGGCGAGGGCGCCGGGTGGCGGCAGGGGCGGGGGAAGCGGCGGCTGCTACGGGCCGGCTCCGGGTGGCGGGGGTGGAAGGTTGCCCTTCAGCAGGCGCTGGGTGAAGCTGCACTACCGGAGCGTGTGCGTCGACGGCTTCGCGCCGCTGTGGTTTTTGCAGGGGGCGTCGAGCATCTGCTCGAAAGACAGCTTGGGCTGCCAGGCGGCCTTGCCGGTGCGTGGGCGCTGGCTGGAGCCTTGATCTGCCGGCTGCTCCCCTTCCACCGCGGCGACCTGCCGGTTGTCATACCGGGGCACCGGCTGGTCGTTCCGGCGCTTGCCGTTGTTGTTGTTGTCTTGCCGGCACGGGTTGTTGTCGCCAGCCGGCTTGGGAGGCACTGGCTGGACCGGGAGGAGTTTGCCATCCGCGTCGATAGTGACCTTTACGTTCATCGCGGAGTCGGCCGTAGCGTACTTGTCCGCCACAGCCATGAGCTCCGCCAGAGTCTCCGGCTCATCGCACACCAGCCGGTGCTTGACCAGAGTGCCGTCTAGGCATCCGTCGATGAAGTACTGGATGGCCTGGGCCTCGTGGACGCCCTCGCAGGAGTTGCGGAGCTTTGTCCACCGCGTGAGGAAATCGCGAAGGGGTTCGCCCGGCTTCTAGACGCACATGGAGAGCTGGCGAGGCTTGCCGAGATGCTTATAGGTGCTGGTGAAGTTGCGGATGAACCCGTCTTCGAAATCCAGCCAGGAGTTCATGCTGCCGGCTCGGAGGCTGCTAAGCCACATGCAGGCCGAGCCGAGCAGCATGAGGGGGACGTATCGGACAGCCACACTCCGGTTGCCGCCGGCTATGCCGACAGCCGTGGTATAGTCGGTCAGCCAGTCCCCCAGCTTGGTGGCGCCATTGTACTTTGGGGAGTCGCGGGGCAGCGAGAAGCCTTTGGGGAAGGGTTCCTCGCGAATGCGGGGGCCAAAGCACGCCGGGCCGACAGAGCTTTCCTCCTCCAGGGCCGTGGAGCGCGCCAGCCGGTCAATGCGGTGACGGGCGTCGCTTTCGTCGTAGGGCTCGCGGGGGTCGAGTCGGTCGGCCACGGGACCGCGGGGACCAAGCCGGTCAGCCGCGGGACTGCGGGGTGCAGGGGCTTCCGGGGCCGGCTCGGGCCGCCGAGCCGGCCGCACGGGGGGCTCCGACTGCTGAACCCGGCCGTCGCCGGCTGTCTCGCCGGCGTTGCCGTCTCCAGCGGTGGTGGCACGGTTGTGCCGGCTCTGACCTGACCGGTGCCGGCCAGAGCGGCTCGCGCTAGTGGCGTGCGAGGACGTCTGCCGCGCGTCCCGGAGAGCCCTCTTCGGGTTTCCGGTTTTTCCTGAGGCGGAGGCGGATGGCTGGGCCGGGTGGAAGCGCTGCTGTTGCTCGTTCGCCGCGGCGATGAGGTCGCGGATTCGCTGCTGCTGTAGCAGCAGCTCCTCGCCCTCCAGGAATTCGAGATCCGCCATGG
This sequence comes from Elymus sibiricus, assembly GCA_039707655.1. NCBI lineage: Eukaryota > Viridiplantae > Streptophyta > Magnoliopsida > Poales > Poaceae > Elymus > Elymus sibiricus. Next base: position 115,002,109 of record CM077670.1, read on the forward strand.
CCGCCTGTGCCGCGTGCATGTTCTTGACGGGGGTGTCGTAGACGGGCCGGCTTGCGCCTAGCGCACGGCCGATTGTGCCCCCACGGATCCGCACCTCCGCGACCCGGCTGGGCTCGGCGGCGGACAGCGTGAAGCCGTGGGCGCTGTCGTACTCTCGCTAGGAGGACTCCAGCCGGCGCCGGGTTGCCGCGAGCTCCATGGCCTCGACCAGCAGGTGCTGGTGGTCCTCGTTGAGCTGAGCCGCTACGGCAGCCGTTTCGGCGTCGGGCGTGATGGGAACTTGCAGGCTCCGGATCGTCTCGCGGAGCGGGTCAGCCCGTCGTGGCGGAGCCGCCGCCGTGGCAGCGGCGGCCACGGCAGCCTTCTCCTTGGCGCGCGGGGAGCCGGAGCTAGCACCGATGGTCAGCACCTCCGCGCGGGCGCAGAGGTTCGCGACGTCGTCCGAGACGGCGCACCCAACAGGGACGGGGGAGTCGGCGAAGTTGCGCACTTCACTGGGAAACACGTCGGGGATGAGCGCGACGAAGATGCGCAGCGCGCCGAGGGGGACGACGAGGCAGCCTGCGGGGCAGGCGACGTTGGCGCCCGGCGCAGCGTTGCAGCCGGCCGGGTTGGCCGCGCGAGGCGCGCGGACCAACCCGTGCACGATGCGCTCGCCGGAGCTGGTGAAGGGCCTCATCCGGAACCTGACTCCGGCCGGCACCGCGAGCAGCCCCACGATGGGCGCCAGCTCTCGTGGTATTCTCACGGCAGATGCCATAAAATGACTAAAAAGGTGGGGTTACACGAGGACGCCGGTGGGTTTCGGAGGCAAGGTTGGCACGGGCAAGTGCGGGACACCAGACGTACCCAGGTTCTGGGCCCTCTGGAGAGGTAATACCCCTAGTCCTGCTGAATAGAGTAAGGAAAGCACAAGGGCTACAAGGTTGCTCCTGGAGCTATGTGGGCGGAGGAGGCAGAAGGGGCTAGGCCACCGTTCGGCCTCTCCTGTGAAAGTGTTCGTGTGTGTGTGGTGGAAGATAATGCGAGCCTAGTTGCCAACCCCCTTGCATGGAGGCCCCCTGTTGGGTCTTATAGCTCGACCCCCCAGGGTTACATTGGTAAATTACATGGCCATGGGGCCTTGGTGTCATCGTCTAGGAGGCGGCGGTGGGGGCCGCCGGGTCGCCGGGTCCGCCGTGCACGGGTTCGGTCGGCAGCGCGGCATTGTGGCAGGTCTTGTCATTCATCATAGGGAGGTCGGCGCCACCTAGCAACAGGATCACGCCGCATGGACACCGCCCGTCCCGGGCGGGGGCACAGGGAATGCTGTCGCCACGCCCGCCGGGGCCGGCGTAAAGGAGGGGGCGCTGTTGCCACACTTGTCTTGTTGTGAAGGTTTGCCATCGAGCGGCCAGCCGGCAGGGGCCAGCCAGCCAGGCCGGGTTGCCACGCCGAGCCGGCTCGCGCTGGGGAGCTGGCGCGCGGGCCAGCCGGATTGAGGGGCTTGGCCTGCCCCGATGTTTTGAAAAGGATCCGGGCTCCGTTGCCTACCCGGGGGTCATCCCCCCGACATGCACATTTTTGCAAAGTCATTTGTTGGCAAAAACAAAATGCAAAAGCTGCTGGAAAAAGAAAATAGAAAATAAAAAGGGAAAAGGCCACTCTACACGGGCCTAAGTGCACAGTGCGGCCCAGCCCGCTCCCCACCGTCTCCCTCCTCTCTCTCTCTCTCTGCGCGTGTCAGCGCGCCCGTGGACACGCGCGCGCTCCGGCGAGCGGCCGACACGGCGCCGCTACAGGCTGGCGAGGGGATAAGGGCGACTCCCCTCGGCCCCCTCGTCCTCCCCTATCCATTCGCTCCTCCCCTCTCGCTCTCTCTTGCTCGCACGCGAGCTCCATCGAACGCCTCCGTCAACCTCGTCGTAGTTCGCGTGGCCTCCGTCGTGGCCGCGCTTCTCCGTCGTGTCCGGGAGCCTCGCCGAGCTCCGCTACGTCGTCTACGCCCTCGACCCCGAGCTCAAAGCCACTGCATCGCCGCCCCGCCTCGTCTGCCTCCTCTTCGGATCGCCGTCGATCCCCGTCGATTCCGACGAGCCTGCTGCTACTAAGCTGTCACCGGGCCCCCTTGAGCCTTCCGGTGAACTCCTCTCCCTCTCCCCTCACTCACCACTTCCTGCCGCGCCCGTAGTCGCTGTTTCCGCCATGGCCGTACTCGCCGCCGTAGACGAGCTCGCCGCCGTGGCCAACATCATCGCAGCTCGCTTTCGAGCTCGTAGTCGAGCTCCCGGAGCTCGTAGGACCCCAGCGCGCCCCGCCTCGCTACCAGCGCCGCCCGCGAGCTCGCCTTCGTCGATTCCAACGACGCCACGGCCACCAATCGATGCGGCTCACTCCGCATGTTCGAACGCGGGGTCGAGCGCGCCAAATGGCTCGCCGTAGCCGATTTTCGGCGCCTCCTGTGGCCCTCCGCCGCATTTGGAGGTCGCCGGCCACCGCCCACGTGGCGGCCACCTGGGGCTCCCTGGGTCTCTGACCAGTGGGCCCGGGGGGCCCAGTTGACCACATTGACTGGTCAACATGCTGACGTGGCAGCATAGTGCCGCTGACATGTGGGCCCCCGTGTTGATTAAACTAATTTGATTTTAAAAATTAATCTAATAAGTTAAATAGACACTGACAGATGGGGCCCACCTCTAATTAACCTCTGTTAGTTTAATTATAATCTCTGTTTAGCTCTCTGTCACTGACATGTGGGACCCAGCTGTCGGGTTTGACCTGGAACAGCTGGGGTTGACTTGATGATGTCATGCTAACATCATGCTGACGTAGTAAATCCTTTTCTGTTAATTTTGAATTAGATTTAAATTCCAGGAATTTTAGAAAAAGGTTTAAATCTTTGAAAATTCGTAGAAATTCAACCGTAGCTCGGATCGAAAAGTTTTCTACATGAAAGTTGATCAGAAAAACGAGACGAATCCGAATATGTGGTCAAAATGCTTGACCATCACTCCTAACTATCTGAACATGGAACCTTCCCCTCCGGTTCAGTATACCGATAACTGCCTAAAAGCCGGGAAAATATCCCAGATATTTTCCCGCCTCGTCTTCATCGTGTAGCCTTGCATTAGGTCACCACCAGCACTGCATTTTGCCATGCCATGCATTGTGTTGCATTTGTTTGCTTTTATTTATTGTTTCTTCCCCCTATTCTCCCCTCGTTAGACCCCCGAGACCGACGCTGCCCCGGAGGACTGCTACATCCTCGACGACCCCTCTTTTGCCGCAGAGCTTCCAGGCAAGCAAACCCCCTTGATCATTCCGATATCGCCTATTCATTCCCCCTCATGCTTGCATTAGAATTGCTACAGTTATTGTTCCGAATACAGATTCTGATGCATAGCCTGTTTTGTAAACTGCTATTGATACTTTACCTGATATCCCAAATGCTTAGTATAGGTTGGTTAGCGAACCATCTGTGGCCCCTCATCCTTGTCCTAGTTGCCCCGCTTTGTTACCAGTGTCCTGATCGATGTGATCGATGAGCTGAGACCGACTCATCACCGCACACCCCTAAGTTGTACGACTCTACAGAGTTACCATCGAGTGCCGAGAGTGATACCTCTTATCTCACTCCTGATGTTGCCTCTGTAGTACAGCTAGTCGGTTGTGGGTTACCGAGGGTGATTCCTCTTTCACCACCTCCGATGAAGCTTCTGTCGTGCAACCCCGTAAGTGTGAATGCCATCGAGGGTGATTCCTCCGGATTCACCTTGACGGATACATCTAGTGGGAATCCAACGAGGGTGATTCCTCGGATTCCTTCTGGATGTAATGGACACACGAATACTTTGACTTTACTTCTGACATTGTTTAAAGACGGGTCAATCCAGAGGGGTACCCGCAAGTAATGTGGAGTCGGGTTGACCGAGAGGGTACCCGCGAGATAATTACGTGGCACGGCCGGGCATTCATAGCCCTTGCCGTAGGTCCACGAGACGGGGCGACGGGGTCACATGATCGTGAGTCTCTGCACGTTTCCGTGTGCTCCCAACGCACTAATGGGTTAGGATATGTAATCTGAGTAGGCCTCTGGCCTTATCGCACTAAGCACCACGCGGGAATAGTATGGGCACTCGGCGTCGTATATATTAGCCGAAGTTCTTCAGACGTCAGCGATTGAGCGGCGCGCGCCCGGGTGGACCGCGAAAGCCTGCGTGTGTATACCGGGGCTAGGTCTGGTCCCGGCCGCCCACGCAACGCGCAGGGGTGAAATGGGCGATGGGCCCAAGACCCCTGAGCGCTTAGGGTGTAGACCGGCGTGCCGGCCTCTCGGTTGAACCTAGGTAGGGCTACGACGTGTCGATCAACCGAGGCCGGGCATGGACCGAGTAAGTGTGTCCTGCCAGAGTTAATCGAGCATGTTGGGTAAGTTGGTGCACCCCTACAGGGAAGTATATCTATTTGAATAGCCGTGTCCACGGTAACAGGACGCTCGGAAAATATCCCGATCTTCTACAACTAGAACTAGTTACTATGTTGGCTCCGGGATCGCTTTCTCGTAGGGAGTCGAGGAAGGATCTCTGGGCGTTGTTACTACTTGTTGCTACTACTATATTTATGTACTAATCTGCACTCTTCTAATCCTGCAAGACGCTGAAGATGCTAGTCTTCGATAGGCTAGGCCTTTCTCTCTATTCTGGCATTTCTGCAGTCCAGTCCACTGATACAGCCATTCTTTGATACTGATGCATATTTATAATAGATCTGATGTAAGTCTTGCGAGTACTTTGGATGAGTACTAACGGTTGCTTGCTTCCCCTTTTTCCCCATACCCGATTGATGCGACCAGATGACGGAGCCCCGGAGCCAGCTACCCCTGTCGACGACTACTACTACCCCTCTGGTGGAGACTACTACTATGTGGAGACCACCGACGACCAGGAGTAGATAGGAGGCACCCAGGCAGGAGGCCTGCGCCTTTCGATCCAGTGTCGTTGTTTTGCCCCGCCTTCTTAAGGCTTATCTGTTTAACTTTTATGTATGTACTCAGATATCTGATGCTTCCGCTGATGCTTGTATGACTCAAGCTTATGTATTCGAGCCCTCGAGGCCCCTGGCTTGTAATATGAAGCTTGTATGACTTTTATTTGTGTTTAGAGTTGTGTTGTGATATCTTCAAGTGAGTCCTTAGGCTTGATCGTGTGCATTTGCGTGTATGATTAGTGCACGATTAAGTCGGAGCCGTCACAAGTTGGTATCAGAGCCGACTGCATGTAGGAACCCCCCTTTCCAACTCCTTGGCCAAAGTTGTGTCTATTCTTTGAAAAACGATTTTACTAGCATGGCTGTGTGGCTTAAGGTCCCACGTCGCCAATGGGTGGTATTAGGATCTTTTAGTCCTCTTCTTTACTCTGGGACTCTGATCTCTCTTCTTTTTGGGTTAAAATATTTTGCTAATTCTAACACTAGGTTCTCGTGATCAGATTCACCTGGAGAGCTGGATTATCTGCAATCATTCCTTTCCAAATTATCATATGCTTCTCACAATTTCATTTGACATCTTGCACTTCTTGTTTCAGATGCGTCCCGCAAGACAGCTCGTACGCCACACTATGGCTGTTGATGCGACTGGATTCCCTGCTATCTTGGTCGATCTCTTGACCAGGTTGGGATATCGCTGGTACCCCGAGTACACTATTTATGAGGATTACCACGAGTTCAACCAGGAGCAGTACCACGCTGTGGTTCGCATCTTTGATCGGCAGAACAACTCCATCACTGAGTTGCACACCTTTCATGGTGTTGGAGTGACTATCGACATGGCCGTCCATGATGCTGCCTATACTGCTATTGCCCGTCTCCGTGGAGAGCACAGTCGCTTGGAGGAGACTGCTTTCAGATATATCCCTTATGCCCCCGCTGGGGACGAGACTGGATATTACACTGCTGTCTGTAATCCTTACGTGCTGCGTCTCTATGACCCGCAGGTTTTGGTACAGTACACTCAGGCTCTGGATCGCATTGCTCGAGCTTTTGCTGTCAAGTTGTACGCCACTCGTGCTCGTCTTTACGATGCTCTGACACAGTTGCTACCAGTAGTCAGTGCGAGGATACATCCAGAGTATATCCTTTACCCGCGCAGGACGGAGATGCCACCAGGTCTTGAGTGGCCTGCTGTTGGAGGTTGTACTCCTCCACGTGGTCCTCTTCTTCCAGTTCGGGACCAAGTTCTGCATCAGAGTGTTCATGGAGCAGAGGATCCTTACATCGAGGGTACCCTGCGTCGTCACCTGCAGCTGCCTGGCTTCAGTGGTTTTCTCCGACGTTGATGTAGCTATCGCTATGTCCCGTTGTTGTATCCCTCCACCGCATGCCTGCGTGCCGCCTAGTTGTCTAGCTTTCCTTTTCGCTGATACAACGCTGGTTTGTCACCGAATCTATGTATGGATCTGTATGTCATGTTGACTATGATCATGTATCTATTGCACTTCTTTTGTTGTGCATGTTACTTCATGAATGATTCCATAAAACTGCAAAGTTCGTTGCTTAACTACCCCTGTTGAATTTTAGCAGGATGGTTAGACCCGCAGGTCGTGGCCGTGGTGCCAACAATCCACCACCGCCCGACTATATGGCTGCAATGATGCAACAATTCGAAATGCACTGTCAGTTCATGCAAGGACTTATGGATCAATTTCCTCGTCCGAATGCCAACCAGCAGACAGCCGCTATAACCTTGCAAGAGTTTGTGCGTCTCAACCCGACTATCTTCCGCAACTCAGTTTAGCCGCTTCACGCTGATGACTGGCTCCGTGACATCACCTTTGAGATGGAGTCTGCTAATGTGGCCCCTGCCAGCTATGTCACTTTCGCCTCCTACTTTCTGAAGGGACCCGTAGCCCAATGGTGGGACACTCACAGGCATACCCTACCTGCTAGAACCATCAGCACTTGGGTGGAATTCTAGGCTGCTTTCCGTGCCTGTTACATTCCGCAAGGAGTCATGGACCGGACGAAGCGTGAGTTCCGCAACCTTACCCAGGGCAACAAGTCTGTGGAAGCCTATCAGTGCGAATTTCTGGAACTATCTCGCTACGCTGAAGAGGACATTGCTACTGATGCCCGCAGACAGGAGAAGTTCCGCGAAGGGCTCAACCTAGATATCAAGCTCGCACTGCTAGTCCAAGACTTTGCCAACTTCGCCACCTTGGTGAACAAGGCTATACAGGTTGAGACTGGTCTGAAGGATCACAAGGATGCTCTTAAGCGCACCCGTGAAGCGGGCTCATCTTCGAGCTAATCTTCCCAGAAGCGCCGTATTTGGATCCCTCATAGCATGTACCGTCCGACTGTACCTGCCCCAAGGCCATCGTATGCTGCACCCCGTATGCCTCCACCACCTCTGAGCCAGCCAAGACCTCAAGCAGCACCGTTTCGAGCTCCTGCTCCCCGTCCTGAGGATGGACTGTGTTTCACCCATGGACGTCCGGGTCACCGTGCTAAAGACTGCCATCAGAACCAGAATCAGTTGGCACTTCCATCTGCTGGCCGTGGTCATGGCCGTGGTAACAACCAGCCCCGCAACAACAATGCCAGGCCTTCTTATGGTCGTGGTCAGGCTTATCATGTCAACATGAATGAAGATCAAGACCAACCAGCTACCATGATGGGTACACTTCATGTTAATTCAGTACCAGCTTCTGTTTTATTTGATTTAGGAGCATTGCATTCTTTCATATCAGAAAATTTTGCACTCATGCATGACATTAAATGCGAAGAGCTACACCAATCGTTAGTGGTAAACACACCCGCGGGCCAATGTCGAACTTCCATGTTCAGCCCCGATGTCACCATTGAAATTGAAGGGTTAGAGTTCCATGCATTTCCCATTATTTTGAAGTCTTCCAAGGTTGATCTCATTCTGGGAATGGATTGGTTGAAGGCTCACACCGCCTTAGTCAATTGTGCTACCAAAGTTGTACAACTCCTACACCCATCGGATGGGCTAGTAAACTACCATGCTCATCTCGTTCAAAATGTCGAGGCTCAAATTTATGCACTGAATGTGTTGAAAGCTTCTCCTCTTGAGGGGATTGAAAATGTTCCAGTCGTTCACGACTTCCAAGATGTCTTTCCGGAAGAACTTTCAGGAGTACCCCCTGCTAGGGCTGTCGAGTTTGTCATCGACTTAAAACCAGGCACCACTCCTATTGCGAAGCGTCCCTACAAGATGCCGCCGCATGAGCTTCTTGAGCTTAAGGAGGAACTCGACAAATCACTTCACAAAGGTTTCATTCGTCCAAGTTCCTCTGCCTGGGGAGCACCTTCTCTCTTTGTCAATAAGAAAGATGGTACAAACCGATTGGTCCAAGATTACCGACCTATCAACCAGGCAACCATTCAGAACGAGTATCCGCTTCCTCGGATCAATGACCTGTATGATCAACTTGTTGGATCATCAGTGTTCTCAAAACTCGACTTGAGGTTGGGTTATCATTAGATCCGCGTCCGCGAAGAGGATATTCCCAAGACTGCCTTTCTTACTCGCTATGCCTCATATGAGTACATTGTCATGTCATTCGGCTTAACTAATGCCCCAGCAACGTTCTCCCGCCTGATGAATTATATCTTCATGGATTACCTCGACAAATTCATCGTGGTTTATCTGGATGATATTCTGGTATATTCCAAGAATAAGGAAGAACATGCTGAACATCTTTGTCTTGTTCTGGAAAAGCTTCGAGAGCATCAGCTATATGCCAAGTAGTCCAAGTGTGAATTCTGGTTATCTGAAGTGACCTACCTTGGACATGTGATTTCCAAGGATGGCATTGCTGTCAACCCAGAGCGAGTTCAGGCTATTCTTGACTGGACTCCCCCGAAAAGTGTCAAGCAAGTCAGAAATTTTCTCGGACACGCAAGCTATTGCCGTTGATTTGTCGAGAACTTCTCAAAGATTGCCAAGCCTCTGACTAATCTGCTTCACAAAGGCGTTAAGTTTGAGTGGACAGATAAATGTCAGGAAAGTTTCCAGACCCTCAAGGACAAGCTGACCTCTGCTCCAGTGCTTGCTCCTCCGGATTCTCGCAAGGACTTCGTGATCTATTGCGACGCCTCTCATCAGGGATTAGGCTATGTCCTGATGAAAGAACGCGGAGTGATTGCCTATGCCTCCCGACAGTTATGTCCTCCCGAAGAGAACTATCCAGTGCATGATCTTGAACTTGCTGCAGTGATATATGCATTGAAGCTGTGGCGACATTACCTCCTTGGTAACCGATTTGAAATATACACTAATCACCAAAGTCTGAAATATTTGTTTACTCAGCCGGATCTCAATCCCGTCAACAACGATGGTTGGAAACGATTACGGACTATGACTGTGGAATTTCATATACCCCTGGTAAAGCTAATGTGATGGCTGATGCCTTGAGCCGCAAGTCCTATTGTAACAACCTCATGGTTCAGCGAGCTCAACCCCATCTTTATGAAGAATTGCGTAAGATGAACCTGCTGGAATTCTGCAACCGCTCCCTATCCCTGAGTGGAAATGGGACAAACTGCAAATGGATCTTATCACTGGTCTTCCCAGGTCACAAAAGGGTCATGATGCTATTCTTGTCGTCATCGATCAACTCTCCAAAGTCGCACACTTTCTGCAAGTCAAGGAGACGATCACTGCTAGTCAGTTAGCAGATTTGTATATCTCGGTATTCCGAAGGAGATCAGTTCAGATCGTGGTAGCCTTTTCACCTCTAAGTTCTGGGCAACTTTCCAAGAAGCTATGGGAACTCATATAACCTGGAGCTCTGCTTATCACCCCCAGTACCAAGGCCAAGTTGAACGAGTGAATCAAGTGCTTGAGGATATGCTGCGTGCTTGTGTCATCTCATTTGGCAAGAAATGGGAAGAATCTCTCCCGTATGTTGAATTTTCGTACAACAACAGCTATCAAGCCAGCTTGAAAATGGCCCCCTTTGAAGTACTATATGGACGTAAGTGTCGAACCCCTCTGAATTGGTCCGGATATTATCCAACACGCTGAAGAGCAAGTCCGTATTGTCCGGGAAAATCTCAAGGCGGCCCAGTCTCGCCAGAAGAGCAATTATGATCGTCAACACTGGGGATCAATCTATCAACCTGGTGAGCAAGCTTATCCGCGTGTCACTCCTATGAAGGGCACTCATCGTTTTGGAATCAAGGGCAAGCTAGCTCCTCGCTACATTGGTCCCTTCCGCATTCTCGCCCGACGTGGACATGTAGCATATAAATTGGAACTACCACCGCAATTCTCTCATATCCACGACGTCTTCCATGTGTCACAACTTCGCCGTTGCTTCAAGGAATCTCCGCACCGAGCAGTGGATCATGAATTGCTCGATTTACAAGATGACCTATCTTATAAAGAGCATCCGATCCGCATTCTCGATCAAGCTGAACGGCGGACCCGCCAGAAGACAACCAAGTTCCTTAAAGTGCAGTGGTCAAATCATACAGAAGATGAAGCCACTTGGGAACGCGAGGATCGTCTTCGAGAGGAATACCCCGATCTCTTCCCTTCTACCTCCTAAATTCTTGGGACGAGAATTTCTTTTAGAGGAGGAGAATTGTAACACCCCCCTGTAAATGAGCTACAGCGATGACCATTTTAATGCTAAGCTACTTTGATTAGTGAGGAATGATCACAGTTGGATTAATATCTTAATTCAAATTCCTCCACTGAATTCAATTCAAATCATAAGTGAAATTTGAATTGCTCAAAAATTGCTGGAATATAGTTCATCATTTAGCAAAAATTCCAAAACAAATAATTGTTCAGGAAAACAACATCACCATCAATGCTAAATGTGAACTAGGGCAATTAAATAGTGCTAAAACAGCAATTTAAATGCCATTTCAATTTATGAAAAATTCAAATGGATCCCAAAATTGCCCACACTTTTTGTGGCAGTGCACCAATTTCCCTAGTATTTGTTTCTACCAGTTGCACATTTTTGCAAAGTCATTTGTTGGCAAAAAGAAAATGCAAAAGCTGCTGGAAAAAGAAAACAGAAAATAAAAAGGGAAAAGGCCACTGTGCACGGGCCTAAGCGCACAGTGCGGCCCAGCCCGCTCCCCACCGTCTCCCTTCTCTCTCTCTCTCTCTCTGTGCGTGTCGGCGCGCCCGTGGACGCGCACGCGTGCTCCGGCGAGCGGCCGACACGGCGCCGCTACAGGCTGGTGAGGGGATAAGGGCGACTCCCCTCGGGCCTCTCGTCCTCCCCTATGCATTCGCTCCTCCCCTCTCGATCTCTCTCGCTCGCATGCGAGCTCCACCGAACGCCTCCGTTGAGCTCGCCATAGTTTGCGTGGCCACCATCGTCGTCGCGCTTCTCTGTCGTGTCCGGGAGCCTCGCCGAGCTCCGCTACGTCGTCTACGCCCTTGACCCCGAGCTCAAAGCTACTGCATCGCCGCCTCGCCTCGTCTGCCTCCTCTTCGGATCGCCGTCGATCCCCATCGATTCCGGCAAGCATGCAGCTACTAAGCCGTCACCGGGCCCCCTTTCGCCTGCCCGGTGAGCTCCTCTCCCTCTCCCCTCATTCCGGTGATGCCACGGCCACCAATCGACGCGGCTCACTCCGCACGTTCGAACGCGGAGTCACGCGCGCCAAATGGCTCGCCGTAGCCGATTTCCGGCGCCTCCCGTGGCCATCCGCTGTGTTTGGAAGTCGCCGGCCACCGCCGACGTGGGGCTCCCTGGGTCTCTGACCAGTGGGCCCAGGGGCCCCAGTTGACCACATTGACTGGTCAACGTGCTGACGTGGTAGCACAGTGCCGCTGACATGTGGGCCCCCGTGTTAATTAAACTAATTTGATTTTAAAAATTAATCTAATAAGTTAAATAGACACTGACAGATGGGGCCCACCCTCTAATTAACCTCTGTTAGTTTAATAATAATCTCTGTTTAGCTCTCTGTCGCTGACATGTGGGACCCAGCTGTCAGGTTTGACCTGGAACAGCTGGGGTTGACTTGCTGATGTCATGCTGACATCATGCTGATGTAGTAAATCCTTTTCTGTTAATTTTGAATTAGATTTAAATTCCAGGAATTTCAGAAAAAGGTTTAAATCTTTGAAAATTCGTAGAAATTCAACCGTAGCTCGGATCAAAAAGTTTTCTACATGAAAGTTGATCAGAAAAATGAGACGAATCCGAATATGTGGTCAAAATGCTCGACCATCACTCCGAACTATCTGTACATGGAATCTTCCCCTCCGGTTCAGCATACCGATAACTGCCTAAAAGCCGGGAAAATATCCCAGATATTTTCCCGCCTCGTCTACAACGTGTAGCCTTGCATTAGGTCACCACTAGCACTGCATTTTGCCATGCCATGCATTGTGTTGCATTTGTTTGCTTTTATTTATTGTTTCTTCCCCCTCTTCTCCCCCCGTTAGACCCCGAGACTGACGCTGCCCCGGAGGACTGCTACATCCCCGACGACCCCTCTTTTGCCGCAGAGCTTCCAGGCAAGCAAACCCCCTTGATCATTTCGATATCGCCTATTCATTCACCCTCATGCTTGCATTAGAATTGCTACAGTTATTGTTCCGAATACCTATTCTGATGCATAGCCTGTTTTGTAAACTGCTATTGATACTTTACCTGATATCCCAAATGCTTAGTATAGGTTGGTTAGCGAACCATCTGTGGCCCCTCATCCTTGTCCTAGTTGCCCCGCTTTGTTACCAGTGTCCCGATCGATGTGATCGACGAGCTGAGACCGACTCATCACCGCACACCCCTAAGTTGTACGACTCTACAGAGTTACCATCGAGTGCCGAGGGTGATACCTCTTATCTCACTCCTGATGTTGCCTCTGTAGTACAGCTAGTCGGTTGTGGGTTACCGAGGGTGATTCCTCTTTCACCACCTCCGATGAAGCTTCTGTCGTGCAACCCCGGAAGTGTGAATGCCATCGAGGGTGATTACTCCGGATTCACCTTGACGGATACATCTAGTGGGAATCCAACGAGGGTGATTCCTCGGATTCCTTCTAGATGTAATGGACACACGGATACTTTGACTTTACTTCTGACACTATTTAAAGACGGTCGACCCTGAGGGGTACCCGCGAGTAATGTGGAGTCGGGTTGACCGAGAGGGTACCCGCGAGATAATTACGTGGCACGGCCGGGCATTCTTAGCCCTTGCCATAGGTCCACGAGACGGGGCGACGGGGTCACATGATCGTGAGTCTCTGCTCGTTTCCGCGAGCTCCCAACGCACTAATGGGTTAGGATATGTAATCTGAGTAGGCCTCTAGCCTTATCGCACTAACCACCACGCGGGAATAGTATGCGTACTTGGCATCGTATGTATCAGCCGAAGTTCTTCAAATGTCAGCGATTGAGCGGCGTGCGCCCGGGTGGACCGCGAAAGCCTGCGTGTGTATACAGGGGCTAGGTCTGGTCCCGGTCGCCCACGCAACGCGCAGGAGTGCAAAGGGCGATGGGCCCAAGACCCCTGAGCGCTTAGGGTGTAGACCGGCGTGCTTGCCTCTCTGTTGAACCTAGGTAGGGCTACGACGTGTCGATCAACCAAGGCCGGGCATGGACCAAGTAAGTGTGTCCGGCCAGAGTTAATCGAGCGTGTTGGGTAAGTTGGTGCACCCCTACAGGGAAGTATATCTATTCGAATAGCCGTGTCCATGGTAACAGGACGCTTAGAAAATATCCCGATCTTCTACAACTAGAACTGGTTACTATGTTGGCTCCGGGATCGCTTTCTCGCAGGGAGTCGAGGAAGGATCTCTGGGTGTTGTTACTACTTGTTGCTACTACTATATTTATGTACTAATCTGCACTCTTCTAATGCTGCAAGACGCTGAAGATGCTAGTCATCGATAGGCTAGGCCTTTCTCTCTATTCTGGCCTTTCTACAGTCCAGTCCACTGATACAACCATTCTTTGATACCGATGCATATTTAGAATAGATCTGATGTAAGTCTTGTGAGTACTTTGGATGAGTACTCATGGTTGCTTGCTTCCCCTTTTTCCCCATACCCAATTGATGCGACCAGATGAAGGAGCCCTGGAGCCAGCTACCCCTGTCGACGACTACTACTACCCCTATGGCGGAGAGTACTACTATGTGGAGACCACCGACGACCAGGAGTAGGCAGGAGGCACCCAGGCAGGAGGCATGCGCCTTTCGATCCAGTGTCGTTGTTTTGCCCCGCCTTCTTAAGGCTTATCTATTTAACTTTTATGTCTGTACTCAGATATCTGATGCTTCCGCTAATGCTTGTATGACTCAAGCTTATGTATTCGAGCCCTCGAGGCCCCTGGCTTGTAATATAAAGCTTGTATGAGTATTATTTGTGTTTAGAGTTGTGTTGTGATATCTTCAAGTGAGTCCTTAGGCTTGATCGTGTGCATTAGCATGTATGATTAGTGCACAATTAAGTCGGGGGCGTCACATATCATGAGACTCTCAAAAAGATATAAGTGAAGCATTAGGGTGCAACTATTTCTTTAAAATATAACCACCGCCGTGCTCTAAAAGATATAAGTGAAGCAGTAGAGCAACTGCCTAGCTCAAAAGATATAAGTGAAGCACATAGAGTATTCTAACAAATCACGAATAATGTGTGTCCCTCTCAAAAAGGTGTGTTCAGCAAAGATGATTTTGACAAACTAAAAAGCAAACAAAAACAAGCAAACTATTTCACAAGATGCTCCAAGTAAAACACATATCATGTGATGAATAAAAATATAGCTCCAAGTGAGTTACCAATATATTGTAGACGAAAGAGGGGATGCCTTCCGGGGCATCCCCAAGCTTAGACGCTTGAGTCTTCCTTGAATATTACCTTGGGGTGCCTTGGGCATCCCCAAGCTTAGGCTCTTGCCACTCCTTATTCCTTTGTCCATCGTAGTCTCACCCAAAACTTGAAAACTTCAGCACACAAAACTCAACAGAAACCTCGTGAGATCCGTTCGTATAACAAACAAATCTTAAACTATTGGTACTGTTGTAAATTGATTCATATTTAATATTGGCATAATGCTACTGTACTCCAACTTCTCCATGACTCATACCCCCCCGATACGATCCATAGATTCATCAAAATAGGCAAACTATGCAACAAAAACAGAATCTGTCTAAAACAGAACAGTCTGTAAAGATCTATTTAAAAGCCATACTTCTGTAACTCCAAAAATTCTGAAAAATTAGGATAACGTAAAAAATTCATATACCAATACTGTGTAAAAAATTCAGATTTTCTGTCGCTCCAGTACAGAATTAAAATTCCAGCACTGGATGCAAAACTTTCTGTTCTCCAAACAGCATCAATTATACTATCATCCAAATCATCCCAAAGGCATTACTTGGCACACACACTAATTCAAACATAAATATACAATCATAACAGAAGCTATAATTGTGCATACACTCAAAAACAGTAGGTAAAAGCAAAAAAAAATTATTCATTGGGTTGCCTCCCAACAAGCGATATTGTTTTATGCCCCTAGCTAGGCCTAATGCATAGTTTCAAGTGTTGTCATCCTTCAAGTTAATTCCATAAGTGGCCCTCATAATGGATTCATAAGGTGCTTTAATTCTTTTTCTAGGGAAGTGTTCCATCCCTTTCTTTAGTGGAAATTGAAATCTTATGTTACCTTCTTTCATATCAATAATAGCACCAATTGTTTGAAGAAAAGGCCTACCAAGTATTATGGGGCAAGAAGGATTGCATTCAATGTCAAGAACAATAAAGTCCACGAGCACATAATTTCTATTTGCAAGAATAAGCACATCATTTATTCTACCCAATGGCTTTTTAATAGTGGAATCCGCAAGATGCAAATTAAGGGAACAAGGATCCATATCGGTGAGACCTAGCACATCACACAAAGACTTTGGTATAGTGGAAACGCTAGCACCAAGATCACAAAGAGCATTACATTCATAATCTTTAATTTTTACTTTAATAGTAGGTTCCCATTCATCTTGTAATTTTCTAGGAATTGATACTTCCAACTCAAGCTTTTCTTCATGTGCTTTCATCATGGCTTCTACAATATGTTTAGTGAAAGCCTTATTTTGTTCATATGCATTTCGTGAATTAATCATGGATTGCAACAAGGAAATACACTCAATTAAAGAACAACTATCATAATTAAAGTCCTTGTAATCCAAAGTAGTGGGTGCATTACTATTTAAAGTTTTGATCTCTCCAAACCCACTTTTTTCATTTTTACGATCAAGATTATCACCCTCCAAGAAAGTGGGACTCCTTCTATCTAAAGTTGACTCTTCTCCAGTCCCTTTTTCATCAAGTTTTATGTTACTAAATAGTGATTCTATAGGAGTGACACCAATCATTTTATTATCTTCGTCATTACTACGATAGAAACCGGGTGGAATCGCTTTTTCTAGAAATTCTTGCTTAGCTCTCAACCTAGCGGTCCTTTCTTTACTTTCATTAATTGAAACATAGATTGCTTTAATAGACTCATTTATATCGTGCTTGGACGGCAAAATTTTAGTTTTGAGATTTTCCACATCATGAGCAATTCTATCCATGTTCCTAGCCAATTCATCAACTCTATTCAACTTTTCTTCTATCATAGTATTAAAATTCTTTTGAGAACTAATAAATTCTTTAATATTACTTTCAAGATCAGAGGGCAACCTATTATTATTATTATAAGAATTACCAAAAGGATTGCCATAATTATTAGAGGAATTTCCAGGAAACGGCCTAGCATTGAAATTACCCCTATAAGCATTGTTGTTGAAATTATTTCTAGAGACAAAGTTCACATCAACAGCATCATTATTTTGCTCAGTCAAAGTAGACAATGGCACATCATTAGGATCAATATGAGCATTTTTACTAGCAACAAATTTCAATAGAGAATCCATCTTATCACTCAAAGTATTAATTTCTTCAACATAATTTACCTTCTTACCAGTTGGAGTTCGGTCAGTGTGCCATTGAGAATAATTTGCCATAATATTATCAAGAAGTTTTGTAGCTTCTCCCAATGTAATTCCATAAAAGTACCACCTGCGGCAGAGTCTAGCAAATTTCTAGAGACAAAGTTTCGTCGCGCATAAATTTTTTGTATGATCATCCATAAATTCAAACCATGAGTTGGGCAATTTCTTATCATTAATTTCATTCTCTCCCAAGATTGTGCAACATGTTCATGCTCAAGTTGCTTAAAATTTATAATTTGATTTCTTAAACAAATAATCTTAGCAGGAGGAAAATACTTGGTAATAAAAGCATCCTTACATTTATCCCAAGAATCAATAATATTTCTAGGCAAGGATGAAAACCAAGTTTTAGCACGGTCTCATAGTGAGAACGGAAATAATTTTAATTTGACAATATTATTATCCACATCTTTCTTCTTTTGCATATCACAAAGTTCAACGAAAGTATTTAGATGGGATGCAGCATCTTCATTAGGACGACTAGAAAATTGTTCTTTCATAACAAGATTAAGCAAGGCAGCATTAATGTCACATGACTCCGCACTAGTGGCAGGAGGAGCAATAGGAGTACTAATAAAATCATTATTATTAGTATTGGAAAAGTCACACAATTTTGTATTTTCTTGAGACATCGCGACAAAGCAAGCAAACTAGCAAACAACTAAATAAAATATTTTTGTGTTTTAATAAAAAAAAATTAGAAGTGTGGGAGATGAAAACGAGAGGCAAAAGCAAATAAAAGGTAAATGCAAGTGAATGATAATTTGTGCAAAGGTACTTGGTAATTTTGATGATGTCTCCCCGGCAACGGCGCCAGAAATTCTTCTTGCTACTTGTAGTCTGCGTTGTATTTCCTCGAAGAGGAGAGGATGATGCAGTATAGTAGAGATAAGTATTTCCCTCAGTTAAGAACCAAGGTTATCAATCCAGTAGGAGAACCAAGCAAAATTCCGTTAAGCACACCTGCACACACAAGAGCAAACACTTGCACCCAACGCAAATAAGAGGGTTGTCAATCCTCTTGGCGGTTACTTGCAAGGATTAAATCTTATCGAGGTAAATAGATAAACTAAAATACTAGTTAAAATAAAAGTAAATAAATTGTAGCAAGGTATATTTAGGTTTTTTATATGATAAAGATTGACCCGGGGGCCACGGGTTTCACTAGAGGCTTCTCTCTCGAGCACAAAAACATACGGTCGGTAAACAAATTACTGTTGGGCAATTGACAGAATAGCAAATAATTATGACAGATTCATGGCAATGATCATGTATATAGGCATAACGTCCGAGACAAGTAGGCTGACTCCTGCCTTCATCTACTACTATTACTCCCCTCATCGACCGCTATCCAGCATGCATCTAGAGTATTAAGTTAATAAAAACAGAGTAACGCCTTAAGTAAGATGAAATGATGTAGAGAAGCAAATTCAAGCAAAACCCCATCTTTTTATCCTTAATGGCAACAATACAAATATGTGCCATGTCCCCTTCTGTCACTGGGATTGAGCACCGCAAGATTGAACCCATCACAAAGCACCTCTCCCATTGCAGGATAAATCAATCTAGTAGGCCAAACCAAATCGATAGATCGGAGAGAAATACAAAGCTATAACAATCATGCATAAAATAGTTCAGAGAAGACTCAAATATTTCTCATGAATAATCTGATCATAAACTCACAATTCATCGGATCCCAACAAACACACCGCAAAAGAAGATTACATCGGATAGAACTCCAAGAACATCAAGGATAACATTGTATTGAAGATCAAAGAGAGAGAAGAAGCCATCTAGCTACTATCTATGGACCCGTAGGTCTATGGTAAACTACTCACACATCATCGGAAGGGCAGCAAGGTTGATGTAGAAGCCCTCCGTGATCGATTCCCCCTCCGGCAGAGTACCGGAAAAGGCCTCCAGATGGGATCGCGGAAGAACAGAGGCTTGTGGCGGTGGAAAGGTTATTTCTTCTGGCTCTCTGATGGTTTCCCAATATTTTTGAATTTATAGAAGTGGAATTAGGTCAAACGGAGTCACGTGGGCCCCAGAAGGCAACACGGCGCCCCCCGGGGCGCGCCCTGTTACCTTGTGAAGCCTCCGTGAGGCTTCTGGCCTCCTCCCGAAGCTTCCAAGGTTTCTTTTGTCCAAAAAAAAATCTCCAAAAAGTTTCATGGCATTTGGACTTCATTTGGTACTGTTTCTCTGAAAAGCCAAAAACAAGCAGAAAACAGCAACTGGCACTGGGCACTAGGTTAATAGGTTAGTCCCAAAAACTATATATAATTGCATATAAAAACATCCAAGATTGATACTATAATAGCATGGAACAATCAAAAATTATAGATACGTTGGAGACGTATCAACGCACACGCTCGAACTTTGGTCCGGAATCTCACCATGATCTACACCGTAATACAGGCCAAGATGAATCCACCTTTGCCATGCCTCTCGCTATCAGTCAAAGTGATAACCCGCGTGAGCTAACGAATGGGCGCATCGCTGATAACCGCATGAGCGAGTGTCCGAGGACCACCATATAATGAATGCATGTGGCCCAAACACATACATATATGAAAGGGTTGTGTAATGTTTTAAATACCCAATTCACGACTTTGATGTGACTACTGCCTCATAAACTGGTCAATAATCCCACACGGAGGATCACGACACGTTAGTGTGCCGGACCCCCCCCCCCCAACCCACCACCGCACCACCATCGCCACTTCGAGGCATGTTAAACATTTACTACAGTGAACATGTGACCAAAGGATTGCCGTGCAAAAATTTGAAAAAAAATCAAAGGATCATTGAGACATTTGTATACATTGATTGATTTCCTAGGGATTTAATGTGTAAAAATCAAATTTGAACTACATGCACACGCGATAGTGTACCAAAATGGATTGGCAAATCATACGTGTGTCCTTGGGTGCATGTTTAGTCCCCAATGCAAGAAGTGGCAAGAAATTTCAAACATTGAGAATCTTGATTATTAAATTCCAGTAAAACCAAAACTTAGTTGAAATTCATGAAACTTGTCATGGTGTCATATCGACACCAAAATACTGTGATATTGTTTCTTTTGTCAAATTCGAGACAAGTTTTGATATAAGCTTCTTACAAACGGGAGATTATTAATAATTGGAACACAATATCGCAAACGGTTTATTTATTCAAATCGTGGGCATTAGATCAACAATGTACGTGCCATGCTTTGGTTAAGTGATAAAGCGACAGAATTAATCCTCATCTAAAAAGAAAAACAATATACGTGCTGCCACGCATCCCGCGTGCCGTGTGAGTAGGCATGAGTTGACAGGACGCATGTGAGCCGTCCGCCGCGCAGGTAGACCGGGAGGCGTGCGAGCAGGCGTGTGAATTGACGGGAGGCGTGTTCCCTGCGCAGTGCCATCGGGAGACGTGCGAGCAGGTGTGTGAACTGACGGGAGGCGTGGCATGCGAGCAGTTGATATGTCTTCAACATATCTATAATTTATGAAGTATTCATGCCATGTTTACAACAATTTTAAATGGTTTTGGTATGATTTGAATGGAACTAACCCGGACTGTCGCTGTTTTCAGCAGAACTACCGTGGTGTTGTTTTCTGTGCATAAATAAAAGTTCTCAGATTGGGCTCAAAATTTAAGGTGATTTTTTATGGACTAAAAGAGACCCCCAAAGCTTCGAGGAAGGACCAGAAGCCTCACGAGGAAGCGACAAGCCTGGGGGGCATGCCTACCAAGCTTGTTGCTCCCTCGTGGGCCCCCATGGCATAAATTCAACGCTGAAAAATCCTATAAATACCAGAAACCCCAAAAAGAAACCTAGAACTTCCACTCCGTCGCCGCAAGCCTTTGTACCGAAGCGATCTCATCCAGAGGCCTGTTCCGGCACTCTGCCGGAGGGGGAAATCATCGCTGGAGGTCATCTTCATCATCCCGGCGACTACCATGATGAGGAGGGAGTAGCTCACCTCGGGGCTGAGGGTATGTACCAGTAGCTATGTGTTTGATCTCTCTCTCTCTCTCACTCTCTCTCTCTCTCTCTCTCTCTCTCTCTCGTGTTCTTGATTTGGCACGATCTTGATGTATCGCGAGCTTTGTTAATATAGATGGACCATACGGTGTTTCTTCCCTCTATATCTTCTTGTGAGGAATTGAGTCTTTCCCTTTGAGGTTTCGTTATTGTCGGATTGAATACTTTGGCTTTGAGAACACTTGATGTATGTCCTGCATGTGGATACCTGTGGTGACAATGGGGTATTCTATTGAGTCACTTAATGTATGTTTTGGTGATCAACTTGCGAATTCCCGTGACCTTGGGGTAATCTAGGCATAGGGGTTGATTGCACGTTTTCATCCTCTTTTCTCCGATAGAAACTTTGGGGTACTCTTTGAAGTTCTTTGTGTGGATTGAATATTATGAATATGAAGTTGTTTTGATGCATATCGAATAATCAAATCACGGATACTTGTGGTGACATTGGAGTATCTAGGTGACATTAGAATTGGTTGATGCGTATCATATGGTGTTTTTTTAGTACAAACTCTAGGGCTGTTTGTGACAGTTATAGGGATGGCTCAATAGATTGATCGGAAAGGATAACTTTGAGGTGGTTTCGTACCCTACAACAATTTCATCTTATGTTCTCCGCTAATAGGTATTTTGGAGTGATTATTTGTCGCACGTTGAGGGATTGTTATATGATTCAATTATGTTAGCACTGTTGAGAGATTGCGCTAGTGAAAGTATGAACCCTAGGCCATGTTTTCAAGCATTGCAATACTGTTTGTGCTCCGTTTTATCATTTGCTACCTTGCTATTTTTATATTTTTCATATTACAAAAACCTATATCTACTATCCATACTGCACTTGTATCACCATCTCTTTGCCGAACTAGTGCACCTACATAATTTACCATTATATTGGGTGTGTTCGGGACACAAGAGATTTCTTGTATTTGATTGCAGGGTTGTTTGAGAGAGACCATCTTCATCCTACACCTCCCATGGATTGATAAATCTTAGGTCATCCACTTGAGGGAAATTTGCTACTGTCCTACAAGACTCTGCACTTGGAGGCCCAACAACGTCTACAAGAATAAAAGTTGTGTAGTAGACATCAGCAGTCCACTGCGCACGCTAACCGGGAGGTGAGCCAGCTCTTTGACCACCACCCGCCTAGCTCCCACTACTCCGTATTAATGGCGCGCCTCAGCCACTAGTTATAGTAGGTAGCAACTCCCCCCATTCTTGCTACACACACAATCCTCTCTCCCCACCTGCATCCTCGACGCCGTTCTCAGTCGTCACCATCGTCTGAAGTGTATGAGGATGCTGCCGAAGCGCACCATCGGAGGGAGTGGCGATGATGGGGCTGCTGAAGCACCTGAGCATCGCGTGCAGCTGGGCACAGAGGTTGGTGTCACCGCGGACGAGGTCTCACGGGGGCAGAAGCGCGACCTTGACGTCGTCGCCGCCGCCGTGCTTCCCCAGCCAGAGCCGGAGGTCCACAACGACTCCTGCGACGACTGCGATGACGACGGAGAACCGGTTGGTCATCTATACCCATTTTGTGGCAAATATATCCTAGGTTTTCTCTGGTTAGTCATGATTCCCCCTTTTTGGAATAGAAATCTTATAGTTATGTTGTCTCAACTCTCAATGCATGAAATAAGGGTAAGATTCGTTAGATCCGTGTAGTGTATTGATTGTTTGAATGGTACAAATGTAAGTGCTAGATGTTGATAAGTGAGATATGTACAAATGATCATGCCGATAATCCGACTAGGGTTAGTGATTAATTGTTTGCTCTGTACAAATGATTTTTGCCAATAATCCGACTATGGTTAGTGTTGATGCTAATAATTCGTAGCTAGATCTTGAGAATTGATTTTGAATATCCTACATAAATGTTTGTGCCAATTTTTTTTCTAGATTGGTATGTACATAGATGATTGTGCTAAAAAATCAAACCAAAATCTTGCTAATAACTCGTCCAGGGTTAGTGATTTATTGTTTGTTCTGTACAAATGATTTTTGCTCATAATCTGACTAGGGTTAGTGTTCGTGCTAATAATTCATAGCCAGATCTTGAGAATTGATTTTCATATCCTACTTTTCGACATGTAAATTGGTTTGATGCCAAAAGTTGGCATGCCAAATTTTGGCAACTGCTAATGTTCGCTAGAGGTTGGTTGCATACCAATGTTCATTGCCAATCTCACAAAAGGTTACCAAGTGTTGGCAACTTTTGATTTTGCCAAATGTTGGTAGCAAACCAATCAGACTCTTAATTTTGTTAGACTAAGTTGTGTGCTCTCAATTTATGCATTTCTTTCATCAAGATCACTTGATGATTTAGGGTTCACGCTGTCACACGTTATATTATGTTTCATAAACTCTGCCTGCTGAATTCGCATTATAAAATATACTGACACCACATTTTTTACTATATGTATAGGTGTTATCTGAGGATGTCGACAGCGAGGATGAAGATGCCCAGAGGAGGTTTGTCGTGGTTTTGTCACGACAGATGTCCTCGTGAAAGGACTTAGTGGTGAGGCCATCGCAGCTGGGTGGTAGCTTGAACAGGGTTGATCGGAATCGAGAAGACGCGAGTTTTACCCAAGTTCGGCCCCTCACGGTGGAGGTAAAAGCGTACGTCCTACTTGATTGATATTGATGATCATAGTTTCGATTACAAGGGTGCTGTTTCCCTGACTCTGTCTCGAGAGCTATCAAAACGTCTGTCTTGATACGTAATTGTCTATCTTGACCTCTAAAAACCTGTCCCTCTTGGGGTACCCTGCCCCTCCTTATATAAGTTGAAGGGGCAACTTACATGAGATTTCGGGTTATACCCGTGATTGGAGTCCTAATCTAAGTCATCCATGTCTTCCAAGTTAAAGGGTCTCCATCTTGTATTTTGACTCCTCGCCCGGGTCACTGTAGCAGGCCAGGTTAACTTCAGGCCTGGCACTGTAGCATGACGGGTTAACTTCAGCCTGGCACTGTAGCAGGCCGGGTTAACTTCAGGTCTGGCACTGTAGCAGACCGGGTTAACTTCAGGCCTGGCACTGTAGCAGGCCGGGTTAACTTAAAACCTGGCACTGTAGCAGGCCGGGTCATACTTCGGCCGGGTCTCATCCTTAGGGTGACTTAAGCCCAGAGATGACTTAATCTCAGGGCGACTTAACGTCATGAGCTGGGTCATATCGTGGAGTTATATCCCCGACATTAGCCCCCAGATTAGCTTGGATTTATTCATGCTAAGCTCCTGAGTTTCTTGATGCTGATTCCATGCAGAAAAAATAACCCTTATGATATTTTTGAATTGTCTTCAAATGCCTCGGCTTGATAAAGAGAAAATCCGTCTGATGTTGTGCCAACTTTCAATGCTTCAGACATTGATGAAAAAATGAACAAAAAATCCGTATGATGTTGAGCTAACTTGTCTGAATAGCTTGGAGGAGATAACCTGTAGCCCCCAAGTCTTAAGAGTAGAACAAAGTGATAGCTTTAAGACTTGCTTAAATATAAATGTGGCAACTTTGAAGAAAATCCGGGTTGTCCATCTGCGTCTTCAATTATGAACTGAAAGTTTTGCACTTCACATGTGTAGCCCCCAAGGGCCGGCTCATCAGTATATGATGGGCCGAGTCTTCAACTTGGACCTTTTTGATTTATTTAAACAACTGACTGTTGTAGCACCCAAGTACGGGTCGTTTGCTTGCAGCGACTTGGAACTTACTTGTACTCCTTTGGAAAGAAAATCATATGATGTAGCCCCCAAGCTTTGGGTCACTATTAAGGCTTGTTTACTTTGAATTTTTGATAGGAGCAATTGGTAGCCCCCAAGGGCCGGCTTATCTTTATGTGATGGGCCGGGTCTTCAATGAGACTAGTAAAAATGACCATGCATTAGCCCCCAAGTGCCGTGGTGCATGCTTGTTGTGACATGGGACTTTCATACTTGATGTAATCTTGATTGGAATAATGTAGCCCCCAAGGGCCGGGTCGTGTGCCCGCGGCGACTCGGGACTTTTTCTTCCATTGTAGAATAAAATCATATCCACTCTGTGATGCCTTTGTGATGAAAGAAATCCTTGGCCGTGGCTGCAGTGCAACCCGGCAAATATGTGTGAGAAAATCCATAAGTGCAGTATTCTTCTACAAAGCACATGTTGAATAACCAAAAACCTGGTCAATTAAATAACCAGGTATTATATGTGACCCGGCTGGAATTGTACCCGGGGAAAATAGGAGAATTGATATCTCAATCATTTAATACTGGTTATGATAAACCATGATGAAGATCCAGCCATTTTTGCTATTAAAGATTTGTTTGTTTCTGCAGAGTTACAATGTAACTCGGTTTGAAAACCGGCTCTTGCAACAGAAACAAATATGTTCATGCATATACGATGCATTGTATGATGATGCAATGATGATGCAATGTATGATGATGTATGTGTATGATAACAGAGTATAAAAAGGCCGGCTTTCGAGGCACGACAATTTAGACCAGCTTTCGAGGCTCGTGTCTTGCTTCAATTAAGCTGGCGTGATAGCCCATGGTTTATCCTTGCTCTCTGTAAGCTGGCTCTCACGTGACATAACCGATGTTTTAACCAAGACAAGTTCAGGGTCATAAAGATGATTGACTTGTCAAGAGTACATAGGGTCACCTAAGCGGAGTAGCATCAAGCAAACAGGCAGGTTTAACCACGATAATGTGGCGTTATGTGCCAGGTCAAGAGGGTGAGATAGCTAAACTCGGTGAGTTGGAAGCCCCCAAGTGACCAATCATCAAGATTGAACAGGATACCCATATTTAGACTGTGCATCATGGCGACTAGTCCTCTTCGGCAAAATTTATTGTTTCGCCAATACGGCATCAGCCCCCCAAATCCAGGTTGTCTCCCTTGCAATAATCCGGGGTTCTTGTATTTGTGAAAACAGCCAAATCTTGCTGAGTCATGTCGGTGTAGCCCCCGAGTCTAAAGGCGACTCGAGGAGTCGGCGTGAGATTCATCATACTGTGGCTATGGCATCAGCCGGTATATAGTTGCCAACTGGAAGATGGAATTTGTTGAAGCTGGAAGCGAGGTGGCGAGTTTGATGATTTTCGCTATGCTCGTCGTATGTTCTCCCTTTGCTTGTTATTTTCTCTAGATCTGGCTCATCCGCCTCTTCCAGGGCCATTAACCACTGAACTCTTTACATTGAGTCGGATTATCCCATGATATCGTTAAGCTCTTCGCGGGTTTCCTCATTTGTGTCTCCTACTGCTGATATTTAAATCGCCAGGTTCCTTGGTTCTTCCAGGGATGATTTCTCTGGCTCCTTCAGGGTTATTTCCTTCATAGGCCAGCTTTTTTACGGTCAGTTCTTGTGACTCTTCTATGGTTGGTTTTTCTGGCTCCCCATGTTATGGCCGGCACTGACCGAACCGCGAAGGTGAGAGGCCATGTGTGTGTCCGCCAGGCAACTCCAGGTGCAGATGCTGCAACGGCCTCCGATGTATCATTGTGGACCGGACCATTGGATGATTAGCAGCGTGTTTGCCGGACAGTGTGATGTAGGTCAGCCTCTGGCATGTTAATATAGAGTGGACCACCAAGATGATAGGTTTGATGCTAGTCTGCCCATCGGGAGTGTCGACGCCGGTCACAGGATGATGCAAACGAGAACTCTGTACCCGCAGTTCGATGGTCTTCTTTTGTAGTGAAGAATTGTTCTGCATAAAAGATATCGCAGGCGAGAGTAATTGTTCTCGAAAAGAAAATATATAAAAATTGATTGGATGGATTTCACCTGATATGTTTTGTCGGAAATTATCAGCCGCGGGGTTGATGATGAGCGCGGTGGAGTTGAAGTCAACCGCGGGCGAGTTGGAGATACTCATAATAATTGGCGTGTGTACTCTGATAAATTTTGAGCTGACCACACCCTCTTTTTTTTTGACCAGTCAATCCTCTGTTTCTTTTCCAAACGGCCCCGCTGTTGCTTGGATGGCCGGCTACAGCGACTTGGCAGCGAGAGGAGTCTGCGGGGGCGAGCAGCGCGGCCGGCCGTGACGCACGGGGCGGAGACGACGCGAGCAGAGGCAGCGCGGGGAAGTGACGCGGTGTAGCCGGCAGGGTCAAGCGGCTGCTGCTTGAGGCGGCGAGAGGCGAGTTGGCGGCGGCAGCTTGAGGCGGCGAGAGGCGAGTTGGCGGCGGCTGCTTGAGGCGAGGCAGGGCAGCGGCTCGAGGCTGCGGCAACGCGCAGCAGAGGCGAGGCCGGCTGCGGAAACGCGGCGACAGGGCAGCTCGAGGCCGACGAAGGCGGCGACTCGAGGTGGCGGCAGAGGCGGTTCGCGCTGGAGGTGAGGCAGGGCAGCGGCTTTGGGCCGCGGCAACGCGCAGCAGAGGCGAGGACGGCTGCGGAAACGTGGCGACAGGGCGGCCTGAGGCCGACAGAGGCGGCGACTCGAGGTGGCGGCAGAGGCGGCCAGGCGAGCCACGGCGACGAGCCGGCAGAAGAACTCGGGGTGAGGGTTAGGCCACGGCAGCGGCTTGGATGGCCAGCAGGGGCGGAGACGCTTTGGAGGTGGACCGGTGACTCGAGCGAGGGCCGCGGAGGCGACTCGAGGCAAGACGGCGAGGCCGTCGGCCGTGGAAGCAGAGGCGAGGTCGTAGCCGCGGGGGTGACTCGGCAAGGCGAAGCTGGCGACTAGGAGGCAAGGCTGGCGACTCTATGCAGCTGCGGCTGAAGTAGGCTCCGGCGAGGCAGCGCGGGGGCGGCTCGGAGCGGAGGCGGGCCACAACGGAGGCGGCTCGTGGCCGTATAGCTCAGAGGCGGCCGCGGCAGAAGCGGCAGGAACGGTCCGACGCGGCGAGCCGGCGAAGGCGGCCGGCGATTTTGGCGATGGCGGCTTTGGAGCGGAGGCCGCTCGGTGCGGCAGCGAAGATGGCGGATTGACTGCATCGTGGCCGGCTCGAGGCGCGACGGCTGGACGTGCGGCATGGTGGTGAGCAGCGGAGGCGAGGCAGCTCGGCGACGCCGGCTTGAGGCCGCGACGGCGGAACGGCGCGCCGGCCACGGCAGAATCGCGGCAGTGGAGGCGGCGACTCTGCGAGGCGAGCCATGGCGATTCTGCGGAGGCTCGGGAGGCCGGGTGAGACCACAACGGTGGTAGAGCAGGCGGGGCAGAGCCGGCGATTGGGCGGCTCGAGGAGGCCCCGGGGAAGCAGAGCAAGGCGGTTCGGGGAGGCCCCCGGCGAGGCGGGTCACGGTGGAGGCGGCCCGACGCGGCTGCTGGTGAGGGGGCCCGCGGCGAGGCGGGTCACGGCGGCGGCGGCTCGGCGGCTGACTTGGTCACGGCGGCTTGACGCGGTGAATCCGGGTCGTGGTTGGTTTGACCCCCTTTTTTTTACTGCTCCTGCACTTTAGACGCGTCGAACAGGGTCAGCATGCTCCGGCACTTTAGATGCGCCGAACAGGGTTAGCGAGCGCAGGTCTTGACGCTGCAACGTCCAGGTCTCCGCCCGAGTGTCTGTTGCTGCAGTTTTCTGTTGGTCTCAGCTGTAGCAGACATCGATCCGTCCTTGGACAGATCCCCTCAGACATGTGCGGCGGCGCATACAACGAAGCCCTAACTTCCCTTGAACTCAATCTTGTGTCTTCTGCTTTTACTGCTTGTTGATGATGTAAGTCCTTCCGTGCTGGCTTTTCTTGAACCAGTCAATTACGAGTCTCTCGATCCCTGTGGAGCTCCCTCCAAGAACACAACACCATCGTGCTCTGGCCCCACGGTGGGCGCCAACTGTCGTGGTTTTGTCATGGCAGATGTCCTCGTGAAAGGACTTAGTGGTGAGGCCATCGCAGCTGGGTGGTAGCTTGAACAGGGTTGATCGGAATCGAGAAGACGCGAGTTTTACCTAGGTTCGGCCCCTCATGGTGGAGGTAAAATCCTACGTCCTGCTTGATTGATATTGATGATCATAGTTTCGATTACAAGGGTGCTGTTTCCCTGACACTGTCTCGAGAGCTATCAAAACGTCTGTCTTGAGACGTAACTGTCTATCTTGACCTCTAAAAACCTGTCCCTCTTGGGTGCCCTGCCCCTCCTTATATAAGTTGAAGGGGCGGCTTACATGAGATTCCGGGTTATACCCGTGATTGGAGTCCTACACTAAGTCATCCGTGTCTTCCAAGTTAAAGGGTCTCCATCTTGTATTTTGACTCCTCGCCCGGGTCACTGTAGCAGACCGGGTTAACTTCAGGCCTGGCACTGTAGCATGCCGGGTTAACTTCAGGCCGGGCACTATAGCAGGATGGGTTAACTTCAGGCCTAGCACTGTAGCAGACCGGGTTAACTTCAGTCCCGGCACTGTAGCAGGATGGGTTAACTTCAGGCATGGCACTGTAGCTGGCCGGGTTAACTTCAAACTTGGCACTGTAGCAGGTCGGGTCATACTTCGGCCGGGTCTCATCCTCAGGGTGACTTAAGCCCAGAGATGACTTAACCTCAGGGCGACTTAATGTCATGAGCCGGGTCATATCGTGGAGTTATATCCCCGACAAGGTTCAATAAGCAAAAGCTCAGGGAGCTTTATGCAGGAAAGCATAACAAGCGTGTGAGGACCTGGAATCGGGGCTTTGGATGCCTGTTCTGCAACCAACTCCTTCATCACGAGTATGCAAGTGTTCTGGCGCATGCAAGAGGATGAGCCGTTGGCTCCTTCAAGCAAAAGTTTTCTCGCAGGGTGCCGCACGCCGCGTACGCTGAGTACCTGGAGAAGCATCACCTTGGTGCAGGCCTGCCGACAGATGAGATGTGGGATTGAACTATGGCTATGTAGTGTCTTAATTATAACTATGCTTAATATCGGTTGAACAATGCTTGACTATGCTTATTATCTATGCCTGAGTATGCTTATATATATCTATGTTCTCTTATGTCTAGATGTGGGATGAGTATGCAATCAGTTTAGTTGATGGAATTTTATGCTTCTCTTAGGCCAACATATGAATGCCCACATCACACACAGCTTATTAGCGCGAATTGTCAGTGTTACTTTCGGTCTTCCCACACAATTTTATATTAGCAACCATTTGCCCACAACACGCCTGATATGTATCCAACGTATATATAATTTTTGATTGTTCCATGCTGTTATATTATCAATCTTGGATGTTTTTTATATGCATTTATAGCAATTATATATCATTTTTTGGGACTAACCTATTAACTTAGTGCCCAGTGCCAGTTGTTGTTTTCTGCTTGTTTTTTGTTTTACAGAATATCAATACCAAACGAAGTCCAAATGCGACGAAACTTTTTGAAGATTTTTTTCTAGACAATACCAACACTAGAAGCTTCGGGAGAAGACCAGACGCCAGAGGAGGTGGCCACGAGCCATCAGGGCGCGTCCTGGGGCCTCGTGGGCCCACCTCAGCTCCGTTTGACCTAATTCCATCACTATAAATTCCCAAAAATCAGGAAACCAACAGGGGAGTCCACGAAATACTTTTTCCGCCACAGCAAGTTTTTGTTCTCGAGATATCCCATCTGGAGGCCTTTTCCGGTACTCCACCGGAGGGGGAATCGATCACGGAGGGGCTCTACATCAACCTTGCTGCCCTTCCGATGATGCGTGAGTAGTTTACCACAGACCTTCGGGTCCATAGTTAGTAGCTAGATGGCTTCTTCTCTCTTTTTGATCTTCAATACAATGTTCTCCTCGATGTTCTTGGAGTTCTATCCGATGTAATCACTTTTTGCGGTGTGTTTGTTGGGATCCGATGAATTGTGAGTTTATGATCAGATTATCCATGAATATTATTTGAGTCTTCTCTGATCTCTTTTATGCATGATTATTGTAGCTTCGTATTTCTTCTCCAATCTATTGATTTGGTTTGGCCAACTAGATTGATTTATCTTGCCATGGGAAGAGGTGCTTTGTAATGGGTTCGATCTTGCGGTGCTCAATCCCAGTGACAGAAATGGACATGACACGTATGTATCATTGCTAATAAGGGTAAAAAGATGGGGTTTATTCTTGCGTGAGTTTACTTTGTCTACATCATGTCATCGTTCTTAAGGCGTTACTCCGTTCTTTATGGACTTAATACACTAGATGCATGCTGGATAGCGGTCGATGTGTGGAGTAATAGTAGTAGATGCAGGCAGGAGTCGGTCTACTTGTCTCGGACGTGATGCCTATATACATGATCATTGCCTTGGATATCGTCATGATTATTTCCTTTTCTATCAATTGCCCAACAGTAATTTGTTTACCCACCGTATGCTATTTTCTTGAGAGAAGCCTCTAGTGAAAACTATGGCCCCCGGGTCTATCTAAATCATATACTAAAACCCTAAAAATATTTGCTGCACTTTTTCTTTATTTATTTTATTTTTGTATTTTTGTTTCAATCTATCTATCTATCACATACAATTTAATCTTGCAACTTACCGCCGAGGGATTGACAACCCCTTGATTGCGTTGGGTGCAAGGATTTGTTGTTTTGTGTGCAGGTGCTGCTAACGAGGTGTTGCGTTATTCTCCTACTGGATTGATAACCTTGGTTTCGTAACTGAGGGAAATACTTACCTCTACTGTGCTGCATCATCCCTTCCTCTTCGGGGAAAATACCAACGCAAGCTACAAGTAGCAACGCGCAGCTACGTGTGGAGAGTTGGGGAAAAAAATCAAATCTAGCGGCTGATGGTGCTTGCGCACCGTGTAAATAGTTTGGACGCCAAACGATGAAGTCACCGTAAAATCAAGTCCAAATTGCCATTTATCATTTTGGAAACAGTGATTCTTCTTGTTAGATGCTCTCGTTTTCAAGGAGTTATCGTTACAACTTGTGCCAGAATTTGCCATTTTTTTACCACAGAATACTGAGGTCATACCATGGCACCGTGCCAGGTATCTTCTTTTTCAAACATGTCTTTCAATTTTCTAGACTTGAAAAACCAATAAACGACACGTTTGTGGTTGACTCTTGCCACACAAGTCCTTGAAATCTCTCCCCATTCCTCGTAAAAGGCATGAAAATTTACTAAATACCACAAGCATGATTTTCCATACCGTTTTTGTGCACTTTTCACGAACCGATTGTGCAAAATTGAATTATGTGCATTAATGTCTAGAAAGTGCACATAATGCCCCAAATATAGTAAATTAGCCCGGAAAAGTGCCAAATTTGAACACGGTGCATTCTAGGGTGTATGTTGATCGTAGAAAAAAACTGAAGGACAAACGACGAAGGAAATTTGGATTCCCCTTCAAACCTGGTGATTTCCCTCTCGAAACCACAAAACTTCCTTTGTGATGGTTCGATTTATGAAGAGCGTGTATAATGACATTAGCCAAACCTTCTCAAAAAATTACCACGGCATGCTGAGGTCATACCATGGCACCATGCCAGGTATCATCTTTTTCAGGCATGTTTTTCAATTTTCTAGAGTTAAAAAACCAATAAATGACTCATTTGTGGTTGACTCTTGCCACACATATCATTGAAATCTCTCCCCATTCCCTTGTAAAAGGCATGGAAATTTACTAAATACCACAAGCTTGATTTTTCAAACCGTTATTGTTCACCTTTTTCATGCACCGAGTGTGCGAATTTGAATTGAGTGCATAAATGCCTAGAAAATGCAAATAATGGCCCAAATATAGTAAATGAGCCCGAAAAAGTGCCAAATTTGAACAAGGTGCATTCTAGGGCCTATGTTGATCGTAAAAAAAACTCAAGGACGAACGACCAAGGAATTTGGATTCCTTTCCAATCTTGGTAACATCAAGCACACACGGGGTGTGTTTACGAAACGTTGCCTCCGCAGCGCATTATTTTGGCGCAGAAAAACCCTCACCAACACGTCAATAAAGGAAAGAAAACCCTCACCCCCGCTCCCCCTTCGTCCCCACTCGTCACTTGCACTGCACTCCTCTGCAACTCTGCATATCAACTTCTATCGCCGCGGCCACCCCTTAGCTCGACGACTGTCACCGGCGGGCTTTGGCCGCGCGCCAAACGTCACAGGATTTCGCTGCTGCCGCTTGTCGCCGCCTGTCTACCCGACTTGCGTAGACGTCGTCGTTGCTCGTTCTCGACAGGTCCGCCCAAATCTTTCATCTCGACGACGCCCCTCGCAACCGGCTGCCGCCAACAAGCGCCACCGCATTTTGTTTCTTCCCCTCGCCGACGCCTATCGGCACCGACTTTCTCGACTCTGGTCGATTGTTGTTTTCTGTGGGATTTTCCGCAGCCCCCAAATCTGGCCTTCCGCGCTCGCCTCCCTGCCTCACCCATTGGATTCCGCCATGGATAATCCACTAGATCCGAGCATCCCGCGGGCTTCCCTCTTGCTGCGGCCCGCGGCACTGCCGCCGTTGAGAGAAACCCACGTATCTATCAGAGGGGATCCATTGCTCTGGACTCACAGATCGGTGGCGCCGGAGGACATGTCGGGGCTGCGTTGGAGATGGTGGGCAGCAGGGGCAAATCGGATCGAGGAAGCGAGTTATCGATTGGAGACATGTTCGAAGGAGCTGCGCCTGGCGAAGCACAAGGCGGAGGCGCAAGTGGATCTCATGGCAGAGATGCTGAGGGATGTCAGCATCTGGCAGCGTCACGTCGACTTCGAGTTGGCACTAATGGCAGAGATCATATTGACAGAGTCAATTGCGGAGGAGAGAATGCGCATGCCTACGGAATGGTATCCGAACCCGGTGTGGCTGTTTAGATGGGTGCTAGAAGAACCCAAATCGCCCAACCCGCTGCACCGGCGGGGCTGGGCATGCAACGTAGGCGAGGTGACCTGCACTCCTAACCTGCCAGCTACTAGATGAAGATCACCTCAAGTACGCGGCCATGGACACGTACACATGCTACGAGATGTACAGGCGGATCTTGACATGAGGAAGTGCCTCCTTCCTGTAGACGACGAGGGATCGAGCCACAAGCAGAGCATTGGAGGCAAGCGTCACAACAAGAAGTAGTTGATTTGATGACTGTTTCTCCTAGTTTATTATGCATGTAATTGTTTACTTAGGTGTGCAAACGCTATTTGTAGTCAGTTATGTAATTGGATGTTTATTTTGGTTGTGCAATCATGTTCTTATAAGTATATATGTTGTTGTTCTGTAGACAGAGCATAAATGTTGTGCAGACAGAGCAAATCACATCACACACGGACTAAACTACGAAACCCGTCGGTGATGAATTCATCAATCGCTGACAATTATTTACCACCAACCATTTGCCCACAACACACACAGCTTATTCGGAGGAATCATCTGTGTTATTATCGGTCTTTCAACACAATTCTGATTACTGACCTGTTTGCCGGGCATCACACACATCTTGTTAAGCTGAATCGTTTGTGTTTGTTTTGGCTTATCGCAAACAGTTCATCCGAGTGACCTGTATGCCGTCTATCGCACACACCTTGATCTGGCTAACCGTTTACGTTGTTTTCGCTCGTCGCAAATAGTTCATCCGAGTGACCTATATGTCGTCTATCGCACACACCTTGATCTGGCTAATCGTTTGTGTTCTTTTGGATCATCGCAAATAGTTCATCCGAGTGTATGCCGTCTATCGCACACACCTTGAACTGGCTGACCGTTTCTGTTGTTCTGGCTCATCGCAAACAGTTTGTATGGATCAACTGTATGACATGTATCGCACACGCATCTCTAATCTGAATCGTGCTTGATGTCTCCGCCATCGCACATAGTTCATCTTATTGGTGACGGTTTTATTACGATACCGTTTGTGATTCATGCACCGCACACAGTTGGTCGAAGGGTCTCTAAAACATGTGTCACATTAGCAGCATCCTGCAGTAGTGTGGCTATCCAACCGGTCTCTTGACCGAAAAGGGAAATGTCGAGGAAATGCTGTTGTCGGGGTTGTGGAACCCGGGGTACCACGACCCGTCTGCCTTTGGCCCAGGGCG
The DNA here is from genome assembly GCA_039707655.1 of Elymus sibiricus. Taxonomy (NCBI): domain Eukaryota; kingdom Viridiplantae; phylum Streptophyta; class Magnoliopsida; order Poales; family Poaceae; genus Elymus; species Elymus sibiricus. The sequence goes on from CM077670.1 coordinate 115,037,057, forward strand.
CAACGCCTGGCATGGGCCCAACAGGCCGTCACCACCGAGCATCTCACCAAGACCCCTCACGAGGCCCTGGCCTCCTGAGCCCCCCCCCCCTCCTCAGGAAGTGGCGAGTAATCCTCAGCACCACCATCGACGGCCTCACGAGGCGGCTTCCCGAAGTGACCTCGCGAGGCATCTTCCCGAGGTGGCCTCCCGAGGCCCCCCTTCCGCAGGCGCTCGAGACGAAGGCCGTTCGGCGTGTCGCGCGGTCTGGGGCCCATCACGTGGGTGACTCGCGCGGCGACGAGCAGCAGCAGAGGCCGCGCCAGCAGGCGCGGATGAAGATGGTTTGCTCTTTCGTGTTAAGGGAGCAGGGCCAGCTATCTACTCTCCAAAGCGACCCCAAAGGTTGCCCGATCGGCGAAGGAAGACCAAGACGACGGGCGCGCAGGGCGGAGGTCATCACCGAGCCCACCTGCGCGTCATGGATCATGCTTTGGCAGGCGAAGACCACCTTTAGTCAGGATAGCCTGAGCGCCTGTCCCCTTTCAAAACCGCCAAGTGTGGCAACCCTTCCCGCCTAAGTTTCCAGGGGGAAGAGGACCAAGGCTGGTATAAAGGATAGTGCTGCCATAGTAGGAAGGGCCTCTCTCCCGCTGAGATCCCTCCGGACCAGTTCTTCCTCCTCCTCACCTTGTACGCAAGAACTCTCTGGTTCATTGCAATCCAAACCACAAGCAGGAGTAGGGTCTTACACCGCAAGGTGGTCCGAACCTGGGTAAACCGCTGAGTCCTCGCCCCGTCCCTCGCTAGCGCGCTCTCGCCGTAGCCTCGCCGCAACTTAGCCGTGGTAGGAGACGAAGCCGTAGAACGAGCTCAGCCCAGTGTTCGAACCTTTGGGTCCCCGGAGCCCGACTTCCGACATTTGGCGCACCAGGTAGGGGTGCGCTACCATTCTTCTGCTCCGCCCTTAGCTCCACCAACCCCATGGCCGACGAACGTCGCGAGCGCGCCGAGCGCAGGGCTGGCCGCGTGGCTCAGACCGAGCCGGTGGCCCGCGGCAATCGGCGCCGCCCCGAAGCCGAGGCTGCTGCCGCCACCGACCCCGCTACCCGCGAGCAGCAGGACTCCTCCCTGCACCCCTCCATGCGGGCGGACGGCCGCACCGCCACGGCCTCCTCCCTCGCCAACCGTGGGCCGCCGAACCCGCAGGCCGCGCTGCTCATGGCGCGTGAGCTGCACCGCTACCGTCCGGATGACGCCGGCTACGACGCCTGGCTTGGCCGCATCACCGAGCTTGTCAAAGCCGCCGGGGACGCTCCGGCGCCTTCTCACTCGCTCCGCCCTCCGCCGTCTCGTGCTGGGGGCCTGGCGCATGGCGCTCCCCCGCCGCCTCCTCTGCGCGACGAGCGCGCCGGGCCCCAACGCAGCGCGCGGGCTCGTGAGCCGTCCCGCGGCGCGTCCTCGCCAGACCGAGACGAAGCCAGCTGCCAGATCATCCGTTGCGCGCCCCCCAACGCACGAGTGCTCCTCGAGCGGCAGCGCCAGCGCCAGGACCAGGCCGTTCAGGACATTGCAGCGGCCGGGCGTCAGAACCGCGCCGCCCTTGCTGGCGGCGTCCCATCGAGCGGCGTGGGCTGCCGTGCCTTCACCCACGAGCTGCGTCGCCTGGTCTGGCCCGCGAAGTTCAAGCCTGAGCTGCCTCCACGCTACGACGGCACCCCAACCCCACGGAGTTCCTCCAGCTCTACGCGCTGAGCGTCGAGGCGGCGAACGGCGACGACAAGGTCATGGCGAACTGGTTCCCCATGGCCCTCAAGGACGGCCCGCGCTCCTGGGTCCTGAACCTCCCCGAGGCTTCCATCTCATCGTGGGCCGAGCTCTGCAGCCAGTTCATCGCCAACTTCAAGGGCACACAGGACCGCTCCCTCACCATCAATGACCTGCGGCGTGTTCGGCAGCGCCCAGACGAGGCCCTCCGCAAGTACATCCAGCGCTTCAGTCAGGTGCGCAACAAGATCCCGCGCGCCTCCGACACGGCCGTCATCTCTGCGTTCTCCACCGGCTTCACAGACGTCAAGATGCACGAGAAGCTCGCCATCAACGGTGAGCTCGACTCCGTGCTCGAGCTGCTCGACCTCGCTGACAAGTGCGCCAAGGCTTAAGAAGGCCGCCTCTTCATCCACAATGACCCTGATGCGGCGCTCGACGCCGCGAAGGCCAAGAGCAATGACGCCAAGTGCAAGGGCCCTGTCGTGCTTGCGGTGGAGCCCGAGCAGAAGCGCGGCCGCGACCACGACGAGCCCAGGAAGGACAACCGGCCACTCTGCGCATTTCACAACGTCTGCTCCCACAGCACCGAAGACTGTCAGGAGCTCAAGCTGCTCCGCGACGAGAGACAGAGCCGCCGGGACAACCGCAATGGCCACGGCGCCGGCCGTCGAGGTGGCCGCGGCAGCAACCGTTGGGACAGTCGCAACCGCAATAGCAACTTCCGCCAGGGCTGGCGCGACCGGCCTCGTGAGGCCGCCTGGCACGACCAGCCTCGTGAGGCCGTCTGGCGCGACCAGCCTCGTGAGGCCGTCCGGCACGACCAGCCTCGTGAGGCCGTCCGGCACGACCAGCCTCGTGAGGCCGTCCGGCCCGACCAGCCTCGTGAGGCCGTCCGGCGTGACCAGCCTCATGAGGCTGCCTGGCACGATCTGCCTCGTGAGGTAAACCCGCAGGCCAACGCCGCTGCTGCCGCCACCCCGGAAGAACGACGTCAACTAGCCTGACGAGGGCGCTGGGGGCTACCAGGAGCCTCGTGCAATTGCCTGCATCCCCGGCGGGGCTCAGGCTCCCATGTCCTCGTCTACGGAGCTGAGGCGGTCCTTCCTTCAGAGCTTAAGCATGGCTCCCCGCGAGTCCTTGCCTTCGACGAGGCGCGTCAGGATGTCTCGCGAGAGTCTGGTCTGCTGCTCCTCGAGGAGGGCCGCCGCCAGCCCGCTCTTCACGCCGCGAGGTACCCGCAGGTCCTGCGTCGCTACCTCAGCCGCAACATACGCCCTCGCACTCTCGAGGTCGGCGACCTCGTCCTACGCAGGATCCTCTCCAGAGAGGGACTCCACAAACTCTCACCCACGTGGGAAGGCCCTTTCAGGGTTGCTCATGTCTCCAAGCCTGGCGTCGTCCGGCTGGAGACGGAGGATGGAGTTCCTGTGCCTAACGCCTGGAACATCCAGCCCCTCTGCAAGTTCTGCCCGTGACCCTCACGCGTACGAGCGAAATGGGGTTGTACATGCCCCGGAGCCTCTCATTGCGCTAGCCTGATGGGCCCGCGAGAGCTCCAGCCCACGCCCAAGTGGAAGCCCCATGCTCCGCGCTGGCGGAACGATCAAACCGCGATCATGCCCACGCCCAAGTGGAAGCCCCATGCTCCGCGTTGGGGACGGAGGAAGGAGTTTCAGCGTATGACGCGCGGAACGTCTGACCCCTCCGCAAGTTCTGCTCGTGGCCCCCACGAGTACGAACGAAACAGGGCTCTACACGCCCCGGAGACTCTCATTGCGTAAGCCTGATGGGCCCGCGAGAGCTCCAGCCCACGCCCAAGTGGAAGCCCCATGCTCCGCGCTGGCGGAACGATCGAGTCGCGATCATGCCCATGCCCAAGTGGAAGCCCCATGCTCCGCGCTGGCGGAACAATCAACTGAGGGCGCCCCACGGGCTGCACCAACCTCAAGCTGACCCGTGCCGGACACAGCAGCCGCATCTCCTTCTGGTTGTGTAATCAACCTTACTATTTCGTCTGTTCGTTGATGGCGAGCCGTGCGCGCTCATGGCGTCCCTCCTGAGCTTCACGCGAACGGGGGATGGGCATGGTGCCTGTGCTCGGGTCAGTCCTAGCAGCGCTGAAAAACCTAAGTGATCGAGCTCTGGCTCGCGGGCCTGCTCCCATGCACGTCACCTCACCAAGGTCCTTGGTGTCTCATCTTCTCGCATGATAGGCACGGTGCCTGTGCTCGGGTCCGTCCCTGCAGCGCCGCTAAACCCAAGTGGCCGAGCTCTGGCTCGCGGGCCTGCTCCCATGCACGCCACCTCACCAAGGTCCTTGGTGCCTTATCTTCTCGCGTGACGCCCATGAGGGGGTTAGCGAGCACGCGCGGCTCCCCCGTCACGAGACCTTGCGCCTTGCAATTGTCTCAGGAACAGGTCACACGGAAGTCCTCGCGAGCGTGCCTCGCGAGGTAACCCGACGGAAGGATGCCCCCCGGAGCCTCAGGAGGCCTCAGGAGCACGGCTTCCAGAGCCAAGCCCTTTAGAGACACGCCAACCGGAGGCCTCACGAGCGGAGACCTCGCGAGGCACACCCTACAAGTGGCGGCTCGCCCGACGCCGCCCTCCGAAAAAGCTAAGTATAAATAAACACCTCATGAGATGTTTTCACCGCCCCTCAAGCTCTCCTCTCACCGCTGCCACGCTAAGCGCTGAGTTTCCTTCTTCTGCGCGAGCGGCTTGCACGTCAAAGGGGGGCTTCTTGAGCATCGCGCCTCCGGAGCTCTTACCCCCTCGCAGTGCCCTACACCTCCTGGCCTTGTCCAGGCATCGCGACCGGACATACCAGCGACGGCTCTAGCCGCCCGGGGGCTGGGTCCTAACGACGTAGAGCGACAAGGCAAGCAAAGAAAGGGAGATAAGCCTCGCGAGGAGGTCTTGTGAGCCGCTCTCATCATTTTTCAAGCTCTCTCTTTCTTTTTGTGATCTCACCGAGCGCCCACATTTTCTCTTTTGCGTGAGCCGCTTGCACGCCAAAGGGGGGCTTCCTGGGCATCACGCCCCAGGAGCCCTAACAAGCTCCCGGGCCCCTCACCTCCTGGCCTTGTCCAGGCATCGCGACCGGACATACCAGCGACGGCTATAGGCCCGCTCGAGGGCTAGGTCCTGACGGCGTAGAGCACCAAGGCAAACAAGAAAGAAAAGCGAGGCCTCACGAGAGGACTTCGAGAGGAAATAAGCATGCATTACAGCAAGTCATAAGATACTTAATGCAAAGGACATCGTTTTTCCTCACGCCATCAGGGGCTACGTTGACTTGTTATAGGAATAAAAGGAAGAAGGGTGCCCTCGGCGCCGCCTCGCCTTCAATGCGCAAGGAATCATGGCGGAACACACGGGCGAGGCAATGATGGCCCCGCGCCGAGCGCGAACAGGCTTTATGTCAGCCTGGGCAGTTGCCGAGGCGTCACGAGGAAGTGGAGGAGCCTTCCGTCACATCGTGCACCACGCGTCGCGCCTGGCCCGCAGGCGGTTAGGGCCCGCGCCGTTTCGCCCCCTTAGGCGGGAACGTGCGCGCCGCGGGCCCGGGGGCTACTGTCGGGGTTGTGGAACCCGGGGTACCACGACCCCTCTGCCTTTGGCCCAGGGCGCAACGCCTGGCATGGGCCCAGCAGACCGTCACCACCGAGCATCTCACCAAGACCCCTCATGAGGCCCTGGCCTCCTGAGGCCCCCCCTCCTCAGGAAGTGGTGAGTAATCCTCAGCACCACCATTGACGGCCTCGCGAGGCCCTCTCATGAGGCGGCTTCCCGAAGTGACCTCGCGAGGCAGCTTCCCGAGGTGGCCTCCCGAGGCCTCCCTTCCGCAGGCGCTCGAGACGAAGACAGTTCGGCGTGTCGTGCGGTCTGGAGCTCATCACGTGGGTGACGCGCGCGGCGACGAGCAGCAGCAGAGGCCGTGCCGGCAGGCGCGGATGAAGATGGTTTCCTCTTTTGTGTTAAGGGAGCAGGGCTAGCTATCTACTCTCCAAAGCGACCCCAAAGGTTGCCCGATCGGCAAAGGAAGACCAAGACGACGGGCGCGCAGGGCGGAGGTCATCACCGAGCCCACCTGGGCGTCATGGATCATGCTTTGGCAGGTGAAGACCACCTTTAGTCAGGATAACCTGAGCGCCTGTCCCCTTTCAAAACCGCCAAATGTGGCAACCCTTCCCGCCTAAGTTTCCAGGGGGAAGAGGACCAAGGCTGGTATAAAGGACAGTGCTGCCATAGTAGGAAGGGCCTCTCTCCCGCTGAGATCCCTCCGGACCAGTTCTTCTTCCTCCTCACCTTGTACGCAAGAACTCTCTGGTCCATTGCAATCCAAATCACAAGCAGGAGTAGGGTCTTACACCGCAAGGTGGCCCGAACCTGGGTAAACCGCTGAGTCCTCGCCCCGTCCCTCGCTAGCGCGCTCTCGCTGTAGCCTCGCCGCAGCTTAGCCGTGGTAGGAGACGAAGCCGTAGAATGAGCTCACCCCAGTGTTCGAACCTTTGGGTCCCCGGAGCCCGACTTCCGATAGCTGTACACACTAGATAAGCAACCAATATCTTGGTTGAAAAAGGAAAGAAAGTGGGGGCTGGGGGTGACAAGGCAATAGAGTATGACTAGGACTAGATTTGCTATCAACACATAGGAATAGGTGGCTGGAGAGAACAAAAATGGGACCAACCCAGATATGTTGCTTGGATGTTTGTTTCCCTCGAGGCAACAAACTTTGCATCACCACTTTATGCCCCGGTTGAGGTACATGGTGCTGGTGTACCCACTGTCCCATGCCCTTATAGCAACTATTTAGTTGTTCTTAATCTAATGCCCCTAGTAAAATGAAGCCATGCCACTATTATTAGTCATTACAAGTTTAACCAATTGTTATTTCCACTAATTGTTTGAGACTCTGATTGTTTCCTTTGTAGCTTTTTCTGCAAACAGGGATATCCATTTCACCTCGTTGCTATTGCGACCTTTTTGGTGCACTGCACAAAACACTTCTTAAAAGAAGTGAGAAGTTATTTGTGTGGTTCAACTAAAATGTCACACTGGAACAGTTGGTCGATTTCAGTGGAACTGCACAAAGGGAGATCTGAGTTCCTCTCTTCATCATCCATATTGGCACCATAACCCTAAACCCTAGACCTCTATTTTGCTATGGTCATGAGAAAATAATGCTATTGTTTACTAGTATACTTGTACTCCCTCACTAACAAAACCAAATCTGACATTGAAGGCCAATCATGTCATTGGTTTCACCAATTGGTGAGGAGAAAGGGGAACAGACCAAGAAGAGGAAGACGAAGAAGAAGAAGGAGGAAATGAAGAAGGATCACTCGTTGGTACCGTCCTTTGTTATCCTTACATCTTGCTAGTGGTGATGTATTGCTGTGTTGCTACGATCTTGGTAGTGTCATGAGATAGTAATCCTATCATTTTGTATGTCAATTCATTGCCACTGGTTGAATGAGCCAATGTTTTCTTACTTTATTGTCATCATGATTTGATGCTACTGTTAAAGTAGTATGCTATTGTCTTTCTATCATTTCTCACTAAGCTAATGAAGGTTTCACCTCATTCCTACTTTGTGCAAACAGGGATCATGTTGTGTCAATTGTACATTTTAGTGGAATTGCACAAGAGGATACTATGGATTGTATTCCAGCTGGTGCTTTATCTCTGCTGGAAGTGCTTGATAATCTCTCGATATAATCTCACAAGAGGATACTATTGAATGATTCCAGTCAATGCTTTATCTTCTCTTCTAAAATTACTTGAATAAGCTTCCTCGTGTAGGTTGGTACCGACCTACGTTCTTAATCCAGATTAGTGTGTTGTCACCTCTATTGGTATCATTCTACTGTTTTGCTACTGTCATGAGAAAGTGCTTTATCTTTGCACATTAAACCTTTGCAACCGATGATACATGGCAATGCTTTGCGTGTTGAGCTAATTGGCACTGATAAAATAAACTAATACCTCTGTTTAAGCAAGGCTACTATGTTGCTATCTTTACCCATTAAGATAATGAGGATGCTTCTATTTGTTAGTGTATGTTTCATCTACTGGTGCCACTATTATAGTAATCTCACTTTCTCAATATATGTGCCAACAAGGATGCTCGATTTTAGTGGAACTGCACAAAGACTTTGGGTAGTTCAGTGCCTCCACTGCCTTCTTACTTTCCTGTCAGTCGCTTATCTCTGCTTCCAGTCAAAGGAAGTACTAATTGATAAGCTTCCTCACACAAATTGGTACCGACCTACGGCCTTCATCCTGATTATTGTGATTTGTCATATCTATTGGTAATTTGGTATTGTGCTACTGTTTTGCTACTGTCATGAGAAAGTGCTTTAGCTTTGCATGTTAATCTAATCCAACTTATGTACACGCCAATTCTTTGCTTGATGAGCCTATGTCACTAATAAAATAAACTAATACCACCCTTTAAGCAAGGATACTACGTTGCTATCTTTAGCCATTAAGATAATCACAATGCTTCTATTTGTTAGTATATGTTTCATGAACTAGTGCCACTATTATAGTAAATTTCACTTCCTCAATATCTGTGCATGCTCGACTGCTGGAAATATTGGCACCTTTTCGATTAATCTAATCCATGAGTAGATAATAAGCATGGCAATCACAGTGGCTGGTTCATTGCCTTCACTGCCTCATTTCTTGCCTGCAAGGTAAGAGTCTTTGCGAGCTATAGACCCAAGATGAGGCAACATAGCTTTATAAAAGGAGTAACTTGGAGCCTCAACTCACAGGCAACATTAAGCGTATCATCGTAATGGTCCATGTCAATCTCCGAACGGAGAACATACCCCATCCAAACTGCATGCAACATTAATGGAAAGACCCTACAAGCAAAGCATTACGTTGGCCGATTTTAGTAGAACTGCACAAAAAGATCAGATGGTCAGATACTTATGCTGGCTCCAATGTACTCCAAAGTTCACTGAGACAAGCATCGATGTTGACAAGAAGAAGTGCCAGAGTGAACTCCACTTAACCAGTCTGCACCCGAGGGATGCTCCATTTTAGTTCAACTGCAAAAAAAACTTTGGGTGTGGTTCATTTTGTCCACCGCCTCCTTGTCTGCATGGTAGAATTTTGGCGAGCTACACGACCAAGATGAGCCAGTAAACTAGTTGGATGAAAGTAGTGGCCAAGGTGCTCAAACCTCTCGCAGCATCAAGGCCACCATCACGAGGATAACCTACAAGCAAAGTTCAGATGGTCTGTGCTGCCTCTTATTGGCGGTGTAAAAACCGACTGACCTCGGGGTAGGGGGTCCCGAGCTGTGGATCTCAGATCAATGGTAACAGGGACGAGGGAGACAATGTTTACCCAGGTTCGGGCCCTCTCTATGAATGTAAAACCCTACGTCCTGCTCTTGTTCATATTGATGATGGAGTACCGAGTACAAGCTTGATCTACCTCGAGATCGTAATGAGAAGTCTAACCCTAGGGCTAGGTGAATGGTAATTGTGATTCCGTCCCCTCTACAGGCTAAACCCTCCGGCTTATATACACGCCAGGCAGGGGCATCAAGGGTTACATAGTCTGTATCTAGGGATGCGCATGGAGGCGGCAGGAGATATCTTGGGGTACAATCCAAGTCTTCGGCAGATGCAGTCTTGATCATATCACGGCTTCCGGAGTCCACCTGGATGAGAACAGGGCCTTCATTCCCAGCCCGAGGACTATGGGCCATCTAGGTTGGTACCCCCTAGTCCAGGACACCGTCAGTAGCCCCTAAACAGGTCACGCCGAGGGCGACACCTTTGCTTGCAAAACTTCGGATCCGGAGTCTTTGGCTCGATAGGCGAGTTCCCACCAAATATCTTCAGCTCGGCCTTGAAGTCCTCGGTATGTCATTCTGGCCCCACTACACGTGGCCTCTGATTCCTGACCTCGATCATCGTGCCTTCTAGGGAATCGAGTCGCTTTATAGCGAGACGCTGAAGCGTCAGCCTCTTTTGCCTATAAATGTATCTTCACCCTAGGTCTGCGCCAAAGCGCATCTTGACCCCGCCCCGAAGCCCATACCAGCCTCTCTTTCTATCCTCAGGTCTAACCCTCAAAGTTTCGAGCGATGGCCAGCGACGCAGGATCCTCACGGCGACCTCATGGTCCTATCAAGGGCGATTGGGGGAGCTGTTCCGTGACGCAACTCCACCTGGGGCGTCTAGCCACCCAAGTTTATCTGCCAGATTCAAATCTGACCTCCACCCGCTCAGGATTAACCATCATGGGCAGGCAGGCGCATGCCAAGAGCCACCCTACCCCTCGAGGGGACGAGTGGGTATGCTTCGTTTCCTTTCTTCTTCGCGGCCTTGGATTTCCCATTCATCCCTTCCTCCGGGGCTTGCTTCAATTTTATGGGCTTCAACTCCACCACCTCACCCCCAACTCAATCTTACATATCGTGGGGTTCGTCACCCTCTGTGAAATGTACCTCGGATGCGAGGCACACTTCGGGCTCTCGCAGAGGTATTTTTGCATAGTGCCCTGCTCCCCAACCGGAGTGCTATTTGAAGAGGGCGCCGTCGAGGTCTGCCGAATTGATGGCACGAACTACCCATCCGGTACCCCTCAGGAGGACTCCTACATCTGGCCGATAGAGTGGTTTTACAAAGAAGATGTTCTACTGTTTGATCTAGCTCGGCCCGGGCTCCCGGTGTATTCGTCGGAGCCCCTGAAGAAACGCTATAGCTGGAGACTCAGAAGCGTTGCCCAGGAGGACGACGTCAACATAGTCTGCCTAGCAGCTCAAGTGAAGCAGCTATCCGACACTAGCCTCACTATCATAGATGTGATGTCGATGGCGATAAAACAAAGAGTCCAGCCACTTCAGCAACGCCAACATCTGTTGTGCATGTATAATGGAACTAATGACGCCTCCTGGTCGATAAAGGAGGATCTTGACGACTAGGCGGCACTCGGGGCCGCATTAGCTGGCATCTATCGAGGCTCAGCGGAGGATTTCGCAAGCCAGCAGTTCCGCGATGGGCTGGCTAGTTACAACCCTACCGAGATTGTAAGTTTTCACGGATTCCCATGTTTATCCGAAATTTTTCATGGTTTAATCTGCTCTGACCAACCCTTTACTTAATCTGGACAGAGATGGAGACAGTGGGTCGTGGCGTTGAGCAGCCCTGCACCTGAACCCGAGGTACATCGTCGGGCAGAAGACCCCCTTTTCCATGAAGATGAAGAGCTGTCTCTCATATATGAGGAGGGAAAGTTCTATATGGAGAGCTTTGATGGCTCAAGAGTACCCGTCGCCCCCGACGTGCCGGGGACTCGGCCGTCCTCTTCGGTAAAGCCCCTCACTTCGACTCGAAAGAGAACTTCTCGTCCCGAGGCCTCTAGACCTCTGACTCCTTCTCAAAAGGGCCGACATTGAAAACGTTCACACGGGGAGCCAGTCCCTCCCAGGCCTCCTCCATCGGGGGTGCCCGAAGCTCGCGCGTCAGCGGCGACCGTGGAATCAAATCAAGATAGCTCCGTAACCAACAGGTAATGTCTTTATCATTGTATCCTCCGGGAGCAAAGTCCCGGACTTCAATTCCTTTAATTTCTGTGCAGGCCATCAGCTCCTCTTCCAACAACGGAGGACACCAGGGCCGAGGGAACCTAGGCTCCAGGAAGTGACGTCGGACCTCGCCCCACCTCAGAGGCCACTCACGAGGTACCCCAACCCGAGGACTCGGGGACCTGTTCGGCCACGCCATCCGAGGTTGAAAGTGCCATGAACCACCGACGGCGGAAAGCCTCTTTAAGGAGTTCCGCCTTTACAAGTCAAGAGTTTAATGCTCTGAGTTCGGTGGACGCATACCTTGGCACGACTCACGATGTCTTTGAAAAGGCAGTGAGTGTCCTCTCGCATGGCTTGCAGGTAAGGCCCTGCTCCAAGTTCTATTTGGAAATGTAATGTACCTACCGTACTCTATTTGCTTAAAGGCAAATTAAACTGCCGGCGCTCGCAGTAGCCCCTAAGGCTTGGTACGGGTGCTAGCAACCGTGGCGAGGCTTATCAGCATTAATACTGTATTGTTTGACAGGGTTCTCGGGAGAAAAATGAGCACCTCGCTGAAGTGCTTTCCCGGACTGAAGGGAAATTGAGCGCTGCTTTAGCCGAGGTAGAGCAAGTGAAGACCTTCACCAGGGAGGCGCACGATAAGTGCTCTCATTCGATAAGTTACTTTCTTCATGAAAATCATTGGGCTATATAACACCGTGGTGTACTTTTAGCAGCGGAAGCCATTGGCCATCTGGAAAGGGATCTAAAACAGGCCCGCGAAGAGCTGCTCTACACGGAACCGCAACGGTAGGTGAGCCAGCATGTGCTGTCCCAAAGGAGGGAGGACTCGAACCTATTGAAGGCGGAGAATGCCCGACAGGCTCAGGAGATTAAGACCCTGAAAGCTCGTCTAGCTGCCGCCGAAGCGAAAAACTAGCAAACGAGCGAGGCAATATTTGGTAACATCCGCCTTTCCCTCTGAAGATGATCTCTTGGCCGTAGGGGTGCTACAGTTGGTCGTCGGACAGATTTTTTATTCATGGCAGCTTCGTTAATAGGTCAGTCCTTACAACCCCTGGTGTGCTGCCCGAAGATGCCACGACTCAGCTAGCCGAGGTGCATGAAAATGCGCGGACATCAATGAAGGTGGTATTTAATACCTTGTGGCCCGAGGAACAGGTGCCTGAAGACATGGCCGCCCTTGCGGAGCGTCTAAAAGGAGCTCGGCGGTGGATTCAAGCCTGGAAGGTGTCAGTGTGTCATGAAGGAGCGAGAGAGTCCTGGGCCATGGTCAAGACCCGATACACCAAAGTCGAGACAACTTATTTTGCCGAGGTAGGGCCCATGGGGCCTGACGGGGAGGAGATCCCTACCAGCCTGGTGTACGAGAAGGTCATGCCAGCGACTCGCTATTCGCAAAATGAATGTACCCTAGATACCTTGATAGACGGGCTAGACCGAGCGTAGTTTAAATGTTTATATGACTCTATCTATTAAAGTACTTTACGTCATGAATCAATCTGCGCATCCATACCCCGGTAACCAGCCATCGGCTTCGGACTCCTCGTCCAATGGCCGAGGAGTGTCGCTTACTGCTGGCCGAACTAGTCGGACCAGATACTTCGGGCGACCAGGCAATCTGGCTATATGGTTCAAAGGACAAGGATGGGGCAGAAAGTTATGTTATATTACTTTTTAACGTAAGAAACATCTTCCAAGAAAAATAGTTCTTCCAACAGTTCCTTTCCTTGGGTAATTGTGCCGAGCACTTGTGTCCGAAGATAGGTGACTTCGGTGATAAGGCCCCTGGTCAGGGTGTTAAGACCCGTTTCCACTATTTTCCAAAGCCGTGGCCGACCAATTTGCACATTTAAGACCGCTAGCTTTCGGCTTTGTCCATCTGAGGTACTACGCCGGGTGACCCGGGCGTAACAATCACAACGGTGCTCCCTTTGCCCTTTAGCCGAATAGTCGGGAACGTAAAGGGCAAACACAGGAGCCGGGCAACCCAGCTTGGCCAAATCTTAAGTCAAATTTGGTGCATATGTTGGCTTTATTGGCGATACGGTGAAGGGAGTGGAATAGACGCATGTTGTAAAGAACGTATGGTATGTTAACATGTTCCATAAGGAACGATATGGAAAAAAGGTCTCACCGAGGTGAGCAGAGGGTAAATGCTTTGGATGTAAAAGAAAAAAAGGTATGTACATGGGAAGAAGATGTTCGGGCGTTTATCCATAGAAACGCCGAAGTAGCGTGGCATTCCAGGGGTTGGGCTCTAAGCGCCCGTCCATTGGGTCTCGGATCCGATATGCACCTCCAATTAGGATCTGGTCTATAATGAATGGTCCGTCCCATTTAGGCGAAAGTTTATGTTTCTGCTTCTCCGGCTGGCGCCTCATGACCAGATCCCCGACGTTGAAATCTTTTCCGCGAACCTCCCTGTTATGGTAGCGTCTCGCTTGCTGCTGATAGATTGCAGAGCGCGCCCGAGCTACATTGCGTTCCTCTTCCAAGGCGTCCAATGCATCTTGCCGATCTAGCTCGGCTTCCCGCTCCTCATACATGCGTACCCGAGGTGCATCATGCATTATGTCGTAGGGGAGTACTGCCTCGGCACCATATACCATAAAAAATGGGGTGTACCCTGTGGATCGATTTGGTGTGGTGCGTAAGCCCCATAGGACGGAATCGAGTTCCTTCACCCATTTGCAGTCCGCCGCTTTAAGGGAGCGTACTAGCCTTGGCTTGATGCCACTGAGGATTAAACCGTTGGCACGTTCTACTTGCCCGTTGGACTGCGGGTGGTAGACTAACGCGTAGTTGAGCTTTATGCCCATCTTTGCGCACTATTCCTTTACCTCCTTAGCGGTGAAATTTGTCCCGTTGTCTGTTATGATCCTATGAGGGATACCGTAACGGTGCACCACACCAGAAACAAACTCAATTACAAGGACTGCACCCACCGAGGTGACTGGCTTTGCTTCGATCCACTTTGTAAATTTGTCTACCATGATGAGTAGATATTTGTTTTTTCTTGATCCTTCGTTGAGCGGGCCGACCATGTCTAGCCCCCAGACCACAAAAGGCCAAGTGATAGGAATAGTCCTGAGGGATGTAGAGGGCATGTGGCTCTGTTTGGTGAACACTTGATAGCCGGGGCAGCGTTGTACCAGAATTTTGGCATCGGCCCCTGCTGTTGGCCAGTAGAAGCCAGCTCGGAATGCCTTGCTTACCAAGGTTCGAGCAGCGGCGTGATATCCGCTCATGCTGGAGTGTATTTTGCTAAGTAGCGATCTTCCTTCCTCTTCAGGTATACATCATTGGAGGACGCCCATGGTACTTTGCTTGTAGAGCTCACCCGCATGGACTTTATAGGCTTTAGACTGCCTGACGATCTGACATGCGTCCGTTAGGTCCTCAGGGAGCTCTTTTGGAAGTAGATAAGCGAGGATGGGCTCGGTCCAAGGTGCAATAACTGCCATGACCTCGTGGGCCAAGGTCGTTTCCCGAATGTCGGATCCTCCGATTATTTCTTCCTCCGTTTTGTCCTCGGGTGAGGAAAATTGCCGTGCATCGTTTGAAGCCGACGTCTCTTTGTCGTCCTACCAGGTTACGGATGGCTTGAATAGCCGTTCGAGGAAGGTGTTTTCTGGTACCTTATCCCGTTTGGCACCCATTCGAGCTAGGACATCGGCAGCCTGGTTGCTATCGTGGGGGATATAATGAAATTCAAGCCCCTCGAACCTGGCTGAGATTTTTAACACTGCGTTCCAGTAGGCTGTCATTTTTGGGTCCTTTGCGTCGAACTTGCCATTTACTTGAGAGATGGCGAGGTTGGAATCTCCTCGGACCTCGAGGCGTTTAACGCCCGTTGAGACTGCTATCCGGAGCACGTGTAGAAGAGTTCGTATTCGGCCGCGTTATTGGAGTCTTTGTACATGATTTGCAGCACGTAGCGAATATTGTCGCCAGTTGGCGATGTGAGTACTACTCCGGCTCCTAGTCCAGCAAGCATTTTTGAGACATCGAAATACATGGTCTAGTGTGAATATGTGCTGTACTTTTTAGGGAGCTCGGCCTCTGTCCATTCAGCCACGAAATCTGCAAGCACCTGAGATTTAATGGCTCGGCACGACTGGTATGTTATTTCAAAGGGTAAGAGCTCTATGGCCCACTTGGCTATACGCCCTGTAGCATCCCTATTGTTGTTTATGTCGCTTAAAGGAACTTCAGGTGCTACAGTAGTCGAGCACTCTTGGAAGTAATGCCGAAGTTTTCTTGATGCCATGAATACGGCATAGGCTATCTTCTGAAAGTGTGGGTAGCGTGTTTTACACGGCGTTAAGACCTTGGAAACATAATAGACTGGTTTTTGCACCTGGAATTTGTGGCCTCCATGTCTCGTTCGACTACGAGTAGTGCACTGACCACCTGGTTGGTGGCCGAGATGTATAGTATCATTGGCTCACCTATGCCTGGTGCAGCTAAGATGGGGTTTGTGGCAAGGAGGGATTTGATATCTTCCAGGGCGGTCGCTGCCTCATCAGTCCATTTAAAAAATTTGGTGTGCTTTAGTAGCCTATAAAGAGGTAAAGCTTTTTCCCCGAGTCTCGAGATAAAACGGCTTAAAGCTGCCACGTAGCCCTCAAGTTTCTGGACATGCTTGAGCTCGGTAGGCACCTCTAGTCAGGCCAGGGCTCTTATTTTCGCCGGATTGGCTTCAATACCTCGTCTAGACATGATGAAGCCGAGGAGTTTGCCCGCAGGTACACCGAAAACGCACTTTTCCGGGTTAAGTTTGATCTGGTACTCCCTCAGGCTGTTGAATGTATCTCGGAGGTTGTCCACCAGCTGACCAACGTCCTTAGTATTGACCACCACCTCGTCGAAGTAAGCTTCGACGGTTTTTCTGATGTGTTTTTCAAGGCATGTTTGAATCATGCGATGATACATTGCCCCAGCGTTTTTTAGCCCGAAAGGCATTGTATTGAAACAAAATGGCCCGTAGGGCGTAATAAAGGCGGTCACGGCTTGATCAGAATCTTTCATCTTTATCTGATGATACCCTGAGTAGGCGTCTAGGAAGCACAATGAATTGTGCCCGGCGGTGGCATCCACAATCTGGTCGATGCGGGGTAGTGGGAAGGGGTCTTTGGGGCAAGCCTTGTTAAGGTCTTTGAAATCGACGCACAGGCGCCATGACATGTCCTTTTTGGGCATCATGACCAGATTGGTGAGCTATTCGGGATGCTTTATGTCACTTATGAATCCGGCCTCGAGGAGCTTAGCCAGCTCTTCGCCCATCACTTGACGCTTGGGTTCAGAGAAGCGCCAAAGTGCTTGTTTGACAGGCTTGTAGCCCTTTAAGATATTCAGGCTATGTTCGGCGAGCCTTCGGGGTATCCCTGGCATGTCCGAGGGATGCCAGGCAAATATATTCCAGTTTTCTTTGAGGAAGTTGCGTAGAGCCTCATGAATCTCTGGCTCAAGATTTGCCACGATTGATGCCATTTTGGCTGGGTCAGTGGGGTGAACTTGAAACTTGATTATCTCATCCGCCGGTTTGAACGAGGTAGATTTCGGCCGTTTGTCGAGGATGACATCATCTCGGTCAACTTCGGCTCGAAGTGTTGTTAGTTCCTCGGCTGTGAGAGCCTCAGATAGGGATTCTAAGGCAAGCGACGCAGTTTTGTTTTCAGCCCTTAGCGCCCTGTCGGTGTTGCTCCAGATCGTAATGATCCCGTTGGGGCCTGGCATTTTAGTTTCATGTAGCCATAGTGTAGGATCGCCTGAAATCTTGAAAAGGTGTCCCGTCCCAAGAGGGCGTGATAGCCGCTTTTAAGGGGACCGATATGGAACGTTATTTCTTTGGATCGGTAGTTGTCAGGCATTCTGAAGACCACGTCTAAGGTTATTTTGCCGCTACAACGTGCTTCACATCCAGGTATTATACCTTTAAAGGTGGTGTGGCTCTGTTCGATGCGTGATTTGTCAACCTGCACCTTGTCCAGAGTGTCTTCATATATTAATTTTAAGCTGCTACCTCCATCCATGAGCACCTTCCGGAGACGGCAGCTTCCCACGATTGGGTCAAGAACCAGCGCCGTGGGGCACCTACTCGGGGCGGACTTCGGTTGATCTTTATGATCAAAGGTGATCGGCGTGTCTACCCACGTGCTTCGGGCGGCTACTTCTCGGATGGAATTAACTTCCCGGAGGGCTCGCTTCCTTTGGTTGTTGGACGTGAAGGTTTCGTAGATCATTAACACTTCATCATCGCCTGACGGCTCTTCCGAACGCCGAGGCGCGGCAATGAGGAGGTTTAGGCCTCCTTTGGCCACTTGCCTCATCACCCAGCGGTCACGAAGGCTGTGGGTGGGGCTGGTGTTCAATAGGACGGAGTGGATCGGGCATGGCTTATCCAGGAGGCCATCGAGGGTGGTCCTAGATCGGTCCGCGGATTTCTTCTTTTTCCGAAGTCGCGTGACCATCGCGCGTTGATCACTGGATTCGTGATGAGGTGTGGCCCTGACGCATTTCGAGTGGTTGCTACAGATCGAGTCTGTTTGCCTTTCCTGGTCCAGCCAAGCGTCTTCAATGGCACAGAATCTTGACACTAGACTGGATAGTTCCGGCAGTGTTCGGATGCATCGGCGGGTGAGAGCTTTCGAAATGCCCTGGTCCCTATAGCCGCGCTGAAAGGCTGCTATTATCTCCGAGTCCTGGTAATCTCGCATGTCATCTTTTATAGACGAAAACCGGGCCCAGAAGGGCCTGATCGACTCATCGGGCAGCTGTCGTATGTAGGCTAGATCCCAAACATCAGGTGGGCCCGATCTATCGGGACGATATTCGGTGTGGGACGTCTTCGGGACGGGAACCTCAACCTCCATAGGCTGAGGGTTTGAAGCTTCGATGTTTTTGTCCTATGAGGGACATGCAACCGCCGGAGAGGCCGAAACAATCGGGAGATCCGTCTTACCAGTTGCTTCTAGCTGGTCGCTGTCGGAGTCGCTTTCCAGAAAGTACCTTAGCCCCTCGCTCTTTATGGAGACTTCGGCCGGGGCGTCTGAGGTGACTGGGATCATTCCTTGCTCGTAAAGGAGAGGGAGCGGTCCGGCGATGACGGTTTCGGGCATAGAAATAGTGCCCTGGGGGTTAGAGTCGTTGATCTTTTGTAGATCTCAGAGCGGAACTCTCAATGAAAGCACCAGTGTCAATGTAAAAATCGACTGACCTCGGGGTAGGTGGTGTCGATGATGGTGTCCTAGACTAGGGGGTGTTAACCTAGTCGGCCCATATTCTTCGGGCTGGGCTAGTGGGCCCTCATTCTCCTTAAGGCGGACTCCAGAAGCCGTACGCTAGGGACAAGATCAAGACTACATCTGTCGAAGACTTGACGTATACTCCAAGGCTCCTCCTACTGCCTCCAGGCCAAGTTACCGAACTTGTAACCTTAGATGCCCTACCTGGCGTGTATATAAGCCAAAGGGTTTAGCCCTTAGAGGAGACTTCAACACAATCTCATTCATCTAGCCCTAGAACTAGAACACATCTTATGATCTCGAGGTAGATCAACTCTGTACTCGATACATCTCCATTGATATAAACAAGAGCAGGACGTAGGGTTTTACCTCCATCAAGAGGGCCCGAACCTGGGTAAACATCGTCTCTTTGTTCCTGTTACCATCTGTCCGAGATCCCTGCTCGGGACCCCCTACCCCGAGGTCTGCCGGTTTCTACACCGACACTGGTGCTTTCATTGAGAGTTCCGCTGTGTGATCGCAAAGGATCGATGGCTCATCTGCAGATCAACTGTGGCAGTGGCTATGGGGACGCCTACGTCCCCGGCCAGCTTTTTGTGTTCGGCAGCATGATCTTCCACGCCGACTCGACAGGCCATCTGGTCACCGTCGAGAACTATGCTCCCGACCACATCGTAACCTTCGGAGATCTAGAGGACACCGCGGACTCCCGTGGCGAGCTTGTCTTATCAGGCTGGACCCCCAGCCGGATTCCGGGTCTTGCAAACACCAGAGGCTCGACCTCGGAACGGATCTCCTTTGAAGACCATGAATCGTGCCCCCCAACACCGCCGGGGGCTATGGAGGAACTGCCCTCCCCCTCCTCGGATAACCCCGTCGCAGTGCCTGACTCCGACATAGATCAGAGCTCAGCCTTGGACACCAAATCAAGCTTAGAACTGATCCCGGCGGCGGATCTCAAATCCACCCCGCTTCCTTGTACGGCAGAAAATGCATCAGGCGTGCCACTATGAATCGACCCGGCCTATGGCCAGACCATGAACCCTGAGGAGCTATCTCACCTCAATGAGATGCTTGACCGGATCCAGAGGTTGTCAATCTCGGACGGCAAGACCTCAGTTTAAGATAAGATCAGACTTAAAGCTGACGATCGGGAAATTTACATCCCACCCACCACCCACCTGGTCACCACTATCGACGATTTAACTGATATGCTAGACTACGACGAGGCAACCGACATGGATGAAGATGTCGACAACCCTATGGACAACACCTCGCCGCCTACTAACACCGGTAGGTGGAAGGCAACATCCACGTACGATGTGTACATGGTCAACACTCCCAACTCCCCTCCAAGGCGCAGGCGAAGACGCAGAAGGGGTGCTAACGGGGAGCCCAGCGGGAACAACCCTACCGCCGATACGGCGGCCAACGACACGGAAGACCCAGGGAAGGACCCTCAAGCCTCCCCAGAACGCCACGTCGACCTCCAAGGCTCCCCCAGAGACTCGGATCCCGACAACCTCTTTGAAGGGGCCGATGACAATTATATGCCGAAATCCGAGGAGGACGTGAGCCTCGACACCGAGGACTTCATAGTCCCCGAAGACCCTGCTGAGCAAGAACGCTTTCAGCGGCGCCTAGTTGCTACCGCCCGAAGCATGAAACGCAAGCAGCAGCAGCTGCAGGCTAACAAGGATGCACTAAACGACAAGTGGGTCGAAATACTTTCGGCTGAGCAAGACCTCGAAGAACGGCACCGAAGTGTGCCTAAATCTTATCCACGCAGGCGTTTACTGCCTGAATTTGATGATGAATTAACCGTTGACGCACCCGATCGCCCCCCTTGAGGACGCGACAGGCCCGCGCGGGAGGATTTCCACACCCAACCAGCCCCATGTCATCATGGCAAGGACCCTGTGGATTATCTGGACCCTCAAGATGTTCGACGTTGGATAGAGGCAAACCGGGCGCCACCCCGGTCCATTTATGGATCAAGAGGACGCGCTTCGGCCGGGCCTGACGGCTACGACGCCTGGTTGGACAGGAACGGCCGCGCCCGAGATCAAACTTATACTCGGCTCCCTCCCGACATCCGACATGATACCGCTTGGCTCCAAGGACCAGCCCACCCGATCCGTTTTACATATAGGGTAATGGAACACCAGTTCCCCGATGGGTTCAAACCCATCAACATAGAATCTTACAATGGCACCACGGACCCATCGGTATGGATTGAAGATTTTCTTCTCCATATACACATGGCCAATGGAGATGACCTCCACGCCATCAAGTACTTGCCGCTCAAGCTAAAGGGGCCGGTGAGGCATTGGCTGAATAGCCTGCCACCCCACTCCATTGGAAGCTGGGAGGCTCTTGAAGACGCCTTCAGGGAAAATTTCCATGGAACCTACGTCCGACCTCCGGACACTGATGACCTCAGCCGTGTCACTCAACAGCCCGGCGAATCAGCTCGGAAAATATGGAACCGGTTTCTTACTAAAAAGAACCAGATCATAGACTGCTTAGACGCCGAGGCCATCACTGCATTCAAAAACAACATCCGAGATGAGTGGCTCGCCCGCCAGCTCAGCCAGGACAAACCGAGGACCATGGTATCCCTAACCTCACTCATGACCCGCTTTTGCGCGGGAGGGGACAGTTGGGTGGCCCACAGCACTCACGATGGTGAGGCGGGGACCTCGGAGACTCGCGACGCCAACGGCAAGCCTAAGTGCAGCAAAAATAAACACAGGCATAGAAACGGCGGAAGCGACACAGAAGACGCGGCAGTCAGCGCAGGCTTCACCAGACCTCGATCCGGACAGAAAAGAAAGCCCTTTAAAAGGAACAAGGATGGACCGAGCCAGCTCGACAAGATCCTGGATCGACCGTGCCAAATTCATGGCAGTCTAGACAAACCAGCAACCCACACCAGCAGGAATTGTTGGGTCTTTAAGCAGGCTGGCAAGGTAGAGACAGAGGGTCAAAGTAAAACCCGAAATCGCAGTGAAGACGAGGATGAACCTTGGCGGCCAAACAACTGAGGCCAAAAGAAGTTTCCTAATGAGGTAACAGAGGTAAACATGATTTACGTTACCCACATCCATAAAAGGGAGAGGAAGCGCGTACTTCGGGACATTTACGCGTTAGAGCCTGTGGCCCGAAGTACGATCCGTGGTCGGCTTACCCGATCACATTCGACAAACACGACCACCCGACAAGCATCAGGCATGGCGGATCGGCCGCACTCGTCCTGGACCCGATCGTTGACGGTTTTCATCGGACGCGCGTCCTTAAGGACGGAAGGAGCAGCCTCAACTTGATCTACGAGGACACGATAAGGAAGATGGGTATTGACTCATCTCAGATTAAGCCTAGCAGCACCACCTTTAAAGGTGTAATACCAGGGGTCGAGGCTCGCTGCACCGGAACCGTGTCCCTGGAGGTAGTATTCGGATCACCCGAGAACTTCAGTAGCGAGGACTTAATCTTCGACATCGTACCTTTTCGCAGCGGATACCATGCGCTCCTAGGGCGCACTGCATTCGCCCTCTTAAATGCAGTCCCGCATTATTCTTATCTCAAGCTCAAAATGCCGGGACCCAACGGTGTCATTACAATCAATGGTTACACCGAACGCTCTCTCCGGACGGAGGAGCTGACTGCGGCTTTCGCGGCCGAGGTGCAGGCATCCGAGGAGGCATCCCGAGGCAGTAAACGCACCCCCAGCTCTTCAAAGCATATGCGGGCCACGCCAGTTGACCTTGGACATGCACCTCCCCACCCTTAATAGGGGTACGGGCTCCTCGTGCGCTTCCCTCGGGAGGGGTACTACGTCCCCAGGGTGCACAACTTCGCACTAAAAATTCCCTGGGTCGCCGAGGAGCCAAAACAACAGAAACTTCGGGACGGCTAGACCGAGCAGCGACGAAACCTCGGGCTTACATGTCGGCAGGGTTCTGTCAAAGAGCTAGCCAACACTAGCATGCCCATGTGGCTTTAACCGCACAATTAACAGCTGCAGACTGCTTCAAAGGGCTCGACCAACGAACGCAAAAAGCGCATACTTGGCCGAAGTTGCATGCTACCAATATCAACCCCCGCTATCAATGAGGACGAGCTGGTCAACAGCATGAAGACGCAGACGTGCAACAGGAAGTGGCCCGGGCTCATAGACCGGATGACAAGATCTGCCCTGTCTTCTGATACGTCTCCAATGTATCTATAATTTTTGATTGTTCCATGCTATTGTAGTATCAATCTTGGATGTTTTATATACACTTACAAGCAATTATATATCATTTTTTGGGACTAACCTATTAACTTAGTGCCCAGTGCCAGTTGCTGTTTTTGGTTTTTCGGAATATCAGTACCAAGCGAAGTCCAAATGCCACGAAACTTTTTGGAGATTTTTTTCTGGACATAAGAGACACTAGAAGCTTTGGGAGAGCGCCAGAAGACAGAGGAGGTGGCCATGAGCCACCTCGGGGGGGTGGCGCGCCCTTGTGCCTCGTGGGCCCACCTCCGCTCCGTTTGACCTAAGTCCACCTCTATAAATACTCTAAAATCGGTAAACCAAGAAAGGAGTCCACGAAATACTTTTTCCGCCGCCGCAAGTTTCTGTTCTTGAGAGATCCCATTTGGAGGCCTTTTCCGGCACTCTGCAGGAAAGGGATTCGATCATGGAGGGGCTCTACATCAACCTTGCTGCCCTTCCGATGATGCGTGAGTAGTTTACCACAGACCTTCGGGTCCATAGTTACTAGCTAGATGGCTTCTTCTCTCTTTTTGATCTTCAATACAATGTTCTCCTCGATGTTCTTGGAGTTCTATCTGATGTAATCACTTTTTGCGGTGTGTTTGTTGGGATCCGATGAATTGTGAGTTTATGATCAGATTATCCATGAATATTATTTGAGTTTTCTCTGAACTCTTTTATGCATGATTGTTATAGCTTCGTATTTCTCTCCGATCTATTGATTTGGTTTGGCCAACTAGATTGATTTATCTTGCAATGGGAGAGGTGATTTGTAATGGGTTCGATCTTGCGGTGCTCAATCCCAGTGACAGAAGGGGACATGACACGTATGTATCGTCGCTATTACGGGTAAAAAGATGGGGTTTATTCATGCGTGAGTTTACTTTGTCTACATCATGTCATCTTGCTTAAGGTGTTACTCCGTTCTTTATGAACTTAATACTCTAGATGCATGCTGGATAGCGGTGGATGTGTGGAGTAATAGTAGTAGATCCAGAATCGTTTCGGTCTACTTTTCTCAGACGTGATGCCTATATATATGATCATTGCCTTGGATATTGTCATGATTATTTGCTTTTCTATCAATTGCCCAATAGTAATTTGTTTACCCACCGTATGCTATTTTCAAGAGAGAAGCCTCTAGTGAAAACTATGGCCCCCGGGTCTACTTTTATCATATATTGAAAATCCCAAAAATACCTTGCTACAATTTTACTTCATTTATTTTATTTTGTATTTTTGTTCAATCTATCTATCTATCACCATATAATTTAATCTTGCAATTAACCGCCAAGGGATTGACAACCCCTTGTTCGCGTTGGGTGCGAGGATTTGTTATTTTGTGTGCAGGTGCTGCTAACGAGTTGTTGTGTGATTCTCCTACTGGATTGATAACCTTGGTTTCACAACTAAGGGAAATACTTATCTCTACTGTACTGCATCATCCCCTCCTCTTCGGGGAAATACCAACGCAGATCACAAGTAGCATCTTCTTTTAGTTTCTCCTTCATTATCTTTACTCGCATTGTATCTTGTTTAGTTCCTCTCATCAAAAGTTCGGCATGTAAAGCTTGGCCACATGAAATAAAGAAATCGTGCCCATAAAAGTCTTTAACGTATTTTCTTACAAGCACTGCCTACGAACCATGAGAACATCTCTAAGATACAATTGCTAAAGGGCCTTGATTTTACACCCTGAAACACAAGTCCGAAGTACTCGGCGTCTCGGATGTTGCATTATATGCATCAGTTTTGAACCTAGATTTTGGTCAATAGTTGGGTTGCTCGGCTCCTATGTGTACCCCTTACGTTCCCAACAAATTCGGCTAAGGGTGTAACGGAAGAACCACTGCGATAGTGCCGCCAGTTTAACTGGCAGAGCGCCTCAGTGGAGAAAGCCGAAAACTAACTATCTAGGTAAGCGAAAACTGGTCGGCCATCCGAAGACCGCGTCAAGCGACGTGTCATTAGAGATCACCCGTGTTAAACGAAGGGCTTCTTCCTCGAACTAGCCGAGGTGGGCACGAGCATAGACCTCGGCTGACTAAAGCCGACCACTTCACTCACCGGGGGCTCGTCATCAGCCCCCACCGTCAAACTCCTAGTCCCTATGTGAAAGTTATAAAGCCACCACAGTCCGATTGCCTAGTCCCTATGTGCATAGACCTCCTCTAGGAACCGAGACGTCAGCTAAGGGTCATGATCGCCTAAAAGGGGCACCCTTTGCATATTGTATAATGGGGTTGAAGCCGACGACTGGCCACTTTCAGTTTAACACGGTCAAATAGGAGGAATATTAAAAACAAAGAAGAAACATATGAGAGGAACTTAAGCCGCACTCATTAAATAACTAATAATTTTCATACATCCCATGCACTTCGGCATTCCGAAGTGCTACCTAAAAATACAACTTGTCCTTAGGACACACAGCCTCGGTAAAACGGGCGCCCACCTCTACGTCGGCAGAGAACTGCTCCGCGGTGTGCGCCTTCCCTTCAGGGGGCCCCGTAGCAACAACCTCCGCCTCAACCTTCTGAAAGTGCGTCTTCACACAGGCATACGCCCGTCGCGCCCCTTCCAGACACGCGGATCACTTCCAGCGGTTGACTTGCGGAACGGCCTCTTCCAGTCGCTCCAGGAGCCCGATGAAGTTGGCTGGCAACACCTCCGTTGGCCACAAATTGACGCAGAGGTCTTGGAGCACCGGCCTCGCCATCCGGAGAAGTTCCGCTAGTTGCTTCATCCGATGATTGAGCAACCGCGGCGGCGACGACCCCTGGAACTGCCTCCAGAACGCCTTCTCCGCCTCATGGCCCTCCAGTTGGCCGAAATGAAGGCCGACGTCTGCCGTACTATTCGAGAGATCGGCGTAGACCTTTGCGGATCGCCATAGCTGGGTGAGCTCGACGCACCCTTTGCTGCCAAACGCACATTGAAGTAAATATGGCTTACCCACGGCTATCTGCTCCACTTGTTGGAGCACCTCGCGATCAGCTTGGGCCTTGATCTGGAGCTCGGAGTGCGCAAGACCGAGCTTCTTGAGCTCTTCCTTCGCCTTCTTCTCCTCGGCTTAAAGGGCATCACGTGTTTTGAACATGCCCTTCAGGGTCTCCTCGACCTCCACGACCCGCGCCTGGTCTTTCCCCCTAGCCACCTTTTTGGCGGCTAGGTCCTTCTCCGCCTTGGCCGCAGCAGCTTTATGCTGTTCGACTTCCTGCCAAGCCTTCAAGAGCTCGGCCTTGAGCCTCTCAAGCTCGGCGACAGCCTCTATAATTCAAACAGTTCGGCGTCAGCTTCTATTTCACAAAATACATTTGCTTGAACTCACATCCAAAGATGAAAAGCATCGGTCGCTTACCTTGAGACTGCTCGACCTACTTGTTCATTAGGACGAGGTCCTTCTCGGACTGCTCGAGCTTCCGGCTCATCTCCGCAATCTCCTCGGAGATGGAGCCCAGAGCCGAGGTTGAAGCCTGCATAGACACTTTCTGATGAGCCCCAAGATCAATTCGTTGACACTTCGTACAAACATTCTGTCTTATTAGTCCTGGGGGCTACTCTTTCCTCTGCTCCTATACTTCGACCCCAACACCGGTTTTTCAAACTGGCCTTAGGCTCGGGGGCTACTCACTGGCTACGCCGTCTAAACGCCAGGTAACGGATGTCTTCGGACAGTTACAAGGATCGATAAACTAAATCTAAGCAGAGAAGGCCCTTTTTCGCGTAAAGATAGAAAGATTACCTCGAAGATCGTGATGAGGTCCTTGAAGGTCTCACGCATTCCGGCCTCTATGGACCGGAATCCCTGCAGCGCCGCGCCAATCAACGCGCGGTGCTCTTCCTTGAGGGAGGAGCCCGTCAAGGCTGCCTCCATTTCTTCAGTCCACCCCGTGCTAACCCGCCCTGGAGCGGGAGGTGGGGGGGGGGGGTAAGACCTCAGACCATAGCACCTGGGTGCTGGGTACGTGGGTCTCCAGCTGCGGCAGTGGAGCCAGAGTAGACTTTGGCTGGGCCACCGATTGGCCCACCCTTCCTGGACGACCTCGGGGACCCCGTCCCCTTGGCCTTGTGGGGCCGAGGTATCAACCTCGGTCATGACGACCAACTCTTCGGCCACCGCTGTGTCAACCTGAGGGGCCGGAGTTGATGTTGCCTCCCCCAACCCTTCTTGAGCCGGGGCAGCACGGTCCGGCGTCCCGCTAGTGAGCGGCAATCCACTGGAGGAGTCGCTAAGGCGTGCCCTTGGCGGGCTGTGGAAAAATACTCATGCGAATTTAGTCCTGCTGAAAGGACTTGATGTAAAATCAAACACAAAAGACGATGACGGACCTTCGAGGTGCCGGTTTATTCCTCCCCATTGTTAGGGGATCATCTCCCGACTCGTCGGAGAGTATGGCCTTCTCCGACGTTATGGCCTTGATGGCGGCCCCGACCGGGGTCTTCTTCGACCTCTTTGGGCCCTCGGGCCGCATCCCAGCCTCGGCGTCCTCCGACGCTGCCCTTTTCCCCTTTGGGGGAGGGTTCTCTTCTTCCTCGTCCTTCCCCCCATCCCTCTCGTGGGTGGAGGAAGCGTGGGTCTCCTCGGAACGGGTGACCGAGGTCTCCTGCTTCCGAAGACCTGCCCTGCCCTTCTGGGGCTTGGACCCTTTGGGGACCACCACGTGCGGCTCCTCAACTAGGAGCGCCGTAAGCAGGGGATCTCTCCTCCTCTGGCAGTGATGTTGGGCATAGCATCCGCTGCATCTTGGTTGCCCAGTTCTGCAAATATGAAATGAGGCTATTCGTCAAAATCTGTCTCACTTAACAGGAGAAGAATATGAACGTGTATATCCAACACTCACCGGCGGGGCGTCGTAGCCGACCTCGAAGCCGAGGTCCTCCCCCTCCTTAGGGATCTTGTCCTTAGGCAGCTTGAAGAGCCGCGCCCACATGCCGGCCAAGGAGGAGTGGAAGAAGTTGAGCATGGGCCCCGCATCCCTGGATTTATGCTCCCACATCGGGGTGGCCCGGAGTTGGAGCGGGTGGATGCGGCGATGGAGCATGACGTTGACCACTTTGGCTAATAGGAGTTCCCTCTTGGTGGACCACCACTTGATCTTCTGGATCAGGGCTTCCACCTCCTCTGGATTCCCCCAGATGATGGCCTTCTCCCTGCTGGACTTGAGCTTCCTTGGGGGCCCAGCCGAAAAGGCTGGAACTTCGGTTTGGCCAGCGGCAAGCGGCTCAGTGATATAGAACCACTCACGCTGCCACTCCTTGACTGTCTCGATGAAGGTTCCTTTGAACCAGGCGGCCCTCTGGTTTTTGCTGACCATGGCCCCTCCGCACTCTGCCAAGTCGAAGCCGCTGGACTTTGGCTTGATGCCGAAGTGCGGTTCGATGTGAAGGAAGGCCTCGCAGACCATGATGAAGGAGGCGAGGTGCAGGATGGAGTTCGGGGCCATGTGGTGAAAGTCGAGCCCGTAGTAGAACATTACCCCGCACACGAACGGGTGCAGCGGGAACCCTAAACCTCTGATGAGGTGAGTGATGAAGACTACCCGCTCCCCTGGGTTGGGAGCGGGCACCTGCTGGTCGGCGTCTGGAGCATAGGTGGCGACGTTGGCGGGGATGTACCCCGCGTTACTCAGCTCCAGGATAGTGCTCTCTGTCATGGTGGAACCACCCTAGTGCCCTTTGAGGGTGTCGGCCATGGCTGAATGAGGGAGCACGGATGCGCTGAGGTGGGAGAAGGCGAGATTGGATCTAGGCGGTCGAGCTCGAGGAGGCAGAAGGCGGGGGAAATGGGAGCGTGATTGCT
The DNA here is from genome assembly GCA_039707655.1 of Elymus sibiricus. Taxonomy (NCBI): domain Eukaryota; kingdom Viridiplantae; phylum Streptophyta; class Magnoliopsida; order Poales; family Poaceae; genus Elymus; species Elymus sibiricus. Next base: position 115,065,682 of record CM077670.1, read on the forward strand.
GGCTCTATTAGCTTTTTACTCTTATAGGCTGTTGAAAGGCCAAGAGTCCCCTCGTCGCGCCGGTAAAAACGCCACTCCTACCTGCAAAAGATGCCGTTATATGCATGGGGAGAAACAAAATCTTGATGATATCCCTGAGAATACGGGCACGATCTCCACCTCAATGGGACGCACCAGTAAAAAGGCGGCCTCGAACCACGATTTGAGGTAGGCAATAACTGCCTGACCCGTTGTGGGTAGCGCCGTTTCGATAAAGTTGTCAGGCTATGAGGTACTGTTCACACCTAGGTGTCCGGCCTTCAAGGTTAAGTAAACTCGCGACCCTGGATGGGGAGGGAACTTGGCTGAACCTCGTTTGCAAGACACCGCTCCTTGGAAGGACGGTTAAGAGATCTTGAATTGCGAAAGGGAACTCGTCTGTCGAGCCAAGGACTTTAGCTCCAAAGATACTTCCGTTGGAGAAATCGTCCTCGGCGTAGAAGACCAGTTCGGGGGCTACTGACGGTTTCCTAGACTAGGGGCTGTTAACCTAGTCGGCCCATATTCTTCGGGCTGGGTTAGTGGGCCCTCATTCTCGTTAAGGTGGACTCCGGAATCCGTACGCTAGGGACAAGATCAGGACTACATCTACCGAAGACTTGGCGTATACTCCAAGACTCCTCCTACTGCCTCCAGGCCAAGTTACTGACCTTGTAACCTTAGATGCCCTACCTGGCGTGTATATAAGCCAAAGAGTTTAGCCCTTAGAGGGGACTTCAACACAATCTCATTCACCTAGCCCTAGAACTAGAACACATCTTACGATCTGGAGGTAGATCAACTCTGTACTCGATACATCTCCATTGATATAAACAAGGGTAGGACGTAGGGTTTTACCTCCAACAAGAGGGCCCAAACCTGGGTAAACATCGTCTCTTTGTTCCTGTTACCATCTGTCCGAGATCCACAGCTCGGGACCCCCTACCCTGAGGTCTGCCAGTTTTTACACCGACACCCGAGCTGTGGATCTTGGATTAATGGTAACAGGGACGAGGGAGACAATGTTTACCCAGGTTCGGGCCCTCTCTATGGAGGTAAAACCCTATGTCCTGCTCTTGTTCATATTGATGATGGAGTACCGAGTACAAGCTTGATCTACCTCGAGATCGTAATGAGAAGTCTAACCCTAGGGCTAGGTGAATGGTAATTGTGATTCCGTCCCCTCTATAGGATAAACCCTCCGGCTTACATACACGCCAGGCAGGGGCATCTAGGGTTACATAGTCGGTATCTAGGGATGCGCATGGAGGCGGTAGGAGATATCTTGGGGTACACTCCAAGTCTTCGTGTAGGATCGAAACTATGTCTAGAGGGGGGGTGATTAGACTACTTGACCAAATAAAACTTAACCTTTTCCCAGATTTTAGTTGTAGGCAGATTTTAGCAATAGTACATGTCAAGCATCACCCTACACATGCAATTCTAAGAGTATAGCAGCGGAATGTAAGCAATTGCATATGTATGTAGAGAGGGGGTAGGAGATTTCAAACGCAATGAAGACACGGCGGTTTTTGGCGTGGTTCCGATAGGTGGTGCTATCGTACGTCCACGTTGATGGAGGCTTCAACCCACGAAGGGTAACGGCTGCGCGAGTCCACGGAGGGCTCCACCCACGAAGGGTCCACGAAGAAGCAACCTTGCCTATTCCACCATGGCTTACGTCCACGAAGGACTAGCCTCACTCGGGGTAGATCTTCACGAAGTAGGCGATCTCCTTGCCCTTACAAACTTCTTGGTTCAACTCCACATCTGGTTGGAGGCTCCCAAGCGACACCTAACCAATCTAGGAGGCACCACTCTCCAAAAGGTAATAGACGGTGTGTTGTTGATGAACTCCTTGCTCTTGTGCTTCAAATGATAGTCTTCCCAGCACTCAATCACTCCTCACAGATTTGGCTATGGTGGAAGAAGGATTTGAGTGGAAAGCAACTTGGGAAAGGCTAGAGATCAAGGTTCAAATGGTAGGAATGGAGTATCTTTATCTCAACACATGAGTAGGTGGTTCTCTCTCAGAAAATGAATGGTGGAAGTGTAGGCACGTTCTGATGGCTCTCCTTACTGAGAAGGATGGGGTGGAGGGGTATATATAGCCTCCACACAAAATCCAACCGTTACACACTTTTGACCCAACTCGGTGGCACCGAAACGATAATCTCGGTAGCACCGAACTGTGTAAAAGATATGAACTTTAGGAATCTCGGTGGGACCGATACGAACAACTCGGATGGACCGTAGTGCAATGGCTTAGGGCAATCCTCATCTCGGTGGCACCGACTGCATCAACTCGGTTGGACCGAAGTGAAGCAATAAGGAAACAGAGAGTTGGCAAGCCATCTCGGTGAGACTGAAGTGAATGCAAACGATTACAGAGAGTTGGCAAGGCCATCTCGGTGGGACCGAGATCCATTTCGGTGGATCCGATTTGTTAGGGTTTGGCAGTGGCTAAGTCTTGGATGAACTCGGTGGGGCCGGATTGGAAATTTCGGTGGGGCCGAGTTGGACTTTGGGTTTTGGACATATTTGGGATAGAGAGAGTGGTTGAGTGTTAGGAATGTTGTCACTAAGCACTTGAGCAAAAGGACCATTAAGCAACACCTCATCAACTTTTAATAGTATTGGCTTTCCTATGGACTCAATGTGATCTTGGATCACTAAACCAAAAATGTAGAGTCTTGATCCTTGCCAATTCTTGTCCTTAGCATTTTGAGGGGTCCACATCTCTAGTCCATGCCAAGCCAATCATTGAACATCCTGAAATCTTAATCTTGAATGGATATTAGTTCAATGAGATATATGTTGTTATGAATTACCAAAACCACCAAGGGAGCAAATGTGCTTTCACTTCGGCAGATGCAGTCTTGATCACGTCACGGCTTCCGGAGTCCACCTGGATGAGAACAGGGCCTTCAGGCCCAGCCCGAGGACTATGGGCCATCTAGGTTGGTACCCCCTAGTCCAGGACACCATCACTTATGTACTCGAAAGTTTGCTCAGACAAGCATTAATTTTAGCAAGAAGTACCACCGAGTGAACACCACTTAACCAGTCTACACCCCAGGTAATTAATGTGTGTCGATGGAGGATATTGGCTGTGATTTCTCAATCATTTGGATGCATAAACATGCTGAGCTTGTATACGTGAATATTTTGAGTTGTTGATTGTGAATGTTGGCTATAAATATTGTCTTGTGATCTCTCAATCATTTGGATGCATAAACCTGCTGAACTTGTGTATATGTGAATCTTCTGAGGAGTTGATTGTGAATGTTGGCTATGAATATGAACGTATCCTATGAACCTGAGTTTGATCTGAATGTTTAACTTTTATGTTGTACTTGTGTGTGAACTTGTTAGAATGTATACTATGGGCTTGTGACGTGTGAGTGTCACATGGCACACCATCGTCTTGAGAAGAATGGCACCTGCTTGTTAGGGTTGCAAGGGCACATCAACTCTTATTTAGCTTTTGCTCAGTCTGTACATGCACTGATCGCTAACTAGCCTGCTAACACATGAACACTACATGGCATCAGATCGACTGTATCCTACACGAATGACCCAGTTCATCGATTGCATCAACTCGGTAGGACCGAAGTGAAGCAATAAGGCAACAGAGAGTTGGCAAGCCATCTCGGTGAGACCGATTTGCAAACTCGGTGAGACCGAAGTGAATGCAAATGATTACAGAGAGTTAGCAAGGCCATCTCGGTGGGACCGAGATCCATTTCGGTGGATCCGATTTGTTAGGGTTTGGCAGTGGCTAAGTCTTGGATGAACTCGGTGGGGCCGGATTGGAAATTTTGGTGGGGCCGAGTTGGACTTTGGGTTTTGGATATATTTGGGATAGAGAGAGTGGTTGAGGGTTTAGGAATGTTGTCACTAAGCACTTGAGCAAAAGGACCATTAAGCAACACCTAATCCCCTTTTAATAGTATTGGCTTTCCTATGGACTCAATGTGATCTTGGATCACTAAACCAAAAATGTAGAGTCTTGATCCTTGCCAATTCTTGTCCTTAGCATTTTGAGGGGTCCACATCTCTAGTCCATGCCATGCCAATCATTGAACATCCTGAAATCTTAATCTTGAATGGATATTAGTTCAATGAGATCTATGTTGTTCTGAATTACCAAAACCACCAAGGGAGCAAATGTGCTTTCAATCTCCCCCTTTCTGGTAATTGATGAAAACATATAGATCAAAGCTTCGACAGATGATTAAGTAAATGAAATACATCGTCGCTTTGAGAAGTATGTGATAAGCAAGAGCTCCCCCTAAATTTGTGCATTATTAAAAATTTGCGTTTGAATGCAAATGCATAATCGATTAGGCTCATGGGTCACTCTTCCATGTCACATACATCTTGGTGGAGCGCGCAAAATGATATGATTGGAATAATAGGCACGCATCACCAACATAAGTAATTGATCATACAAGATAATAGTAGAGATAAACATGGAATATCACAATGGGCATAATATGATCAATCACCATCGTATCTCACAAGTATGAATGACAGAATACTGTAGCAAGCACACACATAACAAAGAGTATCAACAAACGATCAAACAAGTAGCAAAAGAAACTCTCAAAGGAAATCAAAAACAAGAAACTCTCTCTCTCGAAGCCTATGATCTATACAAATCCTCCCCCTTTGGCAACAAGTACCAAAAAGTTTGAATCGTATAGCACTAGTCGGCTCTCTAGGCACGATCCTCCGAAGGCGATCTCCTGCTGGCGGCTCCGGTGTGCGTAGACGGCGCTGAGATGAGAGCGTCCGCGAATGCTTCTGCTGACGACTGCTGGACTGGTGGAGTTGAGACCTGCTGTGGCACTGTGGCTGTGGCGGCTGGTGCAGATACTGTGGTCCGTGGATCCACAACTGGTATCGCAGCTGACCTGGCAGCCCGAGGCACTGACTGAAACTGCTCTGTAGTCGGTCTCTCATCTTCACTGTCATCTATTCTGGCAAGCTTGACAGCATCGACATCTCCTTGCAGCTGTTCCACTGTGGTCTGAATCTCAGTCACTTTGACATCCAAGTCATGAAACTTTGTCTCAATAATCCGCTCAAAACTAGCCTGGGTCTGGGTGAGGTTGGCCAGACTTCGCTCAATACTCAGAGTGGCTTCAAGCAGATATTGCATTTGGTCTTTTGGTGTCTTGAGATTCGCAATTGGAGCATTTGGAGCTGCTGCTTCCTGAGCTGCTTTAGCTTCTTGTGCTTTGCGGATTTCCTCTTGAGCTTGGGCAGAAGTGGGATGCGAAGGATCCATCACTATGACATTGTCCTCAAAATCTGGACGGAGTGGCAAATGCTCTCGATCAAGAAGATACGTGCTCGTTCCAACCTTGGAATTGATCAACAACTGAATATGTTGAGCATAACCACACGATCTCTTCTGATCTGTTGCTGTCCTCTTGATAGTCTCTACTATCAGGCTCATCACCTTGAATTTCTGAGGTGTATCGAATAAGTGCAGCAAGTTGATGGAGTGGCCACGAATCATCTTATCATCGCCTGACTTGGGTAACAAGGTGTACCGCAGGATTGTGTTTGAGGTGGCCAGACCTGGGAGCAAATGCTTTACTGATCCAAGCTTATGAGTCTCAAGATCCTCCTGGGGAATAGTAGTGTACATGTTCTTCATAGAATTGTGATCAAACTTGAGCTTGGCATAAACATCATAATCATCATCTTCTTCCTTGGGTGCACCAAGAAGATTTGTCCACTCAAAAATAGTTGATTGATATCTAATGCCCTCAGTCATCCACACTATGCGACCATCTGGATAGAAATGTGCTGTGGAGTAGAATTGCATGACCATCTCGTCATTCCACTTAGTCAATTTCTTCCCAACAAATTCATCAACACCTGCAATTCTGAAGCTTTCATGCACATGGGGGAAATAATCCTCGTTCTCATCAATGTATTCCCAGTCCACCCATCTCATGTCACTGACTATGGGCTTCTTGTCAAGCAATACTGTCTCATAGAAATCCTGTTGCTCACGGGTGTGAAAGCGATAATCACAAGCAGTCCTCCTTCTGATAGCATAAGGATCTGACAATCTCCATTGACGCAGTCCTTTGTCCTTTCTCAACATCATGTTCTCAGCTACTGGGTGTGCGTTGTCATGTTCTGGTATCTTGGGCTTCAATTTTCTGAGCACTAGAGGCTCTTCATCAACAGTTGATTCAGGCACTGGGGCCTTGTTCTTCTCTGCAGCAGATATGTTTCTGGTTGATCTCTTGGGTGCTGGTGCCTTAGGCTTTGACTTGGGAGGTGCAGCAGTCTTGATAGCATCAGACATGAGCTTATGTGCTTTTGCAGAGGGTGCAGCAGCTGGCTCTTCCTCCTCTTCTTCTTCCTCATCAATCATCATAGTAGGTCTGCCAATCACTCGGGCAAAAGATTTCCTTACTCTTTTCTTCTTGGCACCTGCAGCTGCCTCACTAGGCTCTTGCATAGTCTTTTGAGGCACTTTCCTCACAGATGTTCTTTCCTTGACAGAAGTAGGCTTTGAGCTGTACTCCTTAGCTAGCACTACTCTCTTCTTCTTTTGTGCAGTTTCACTTGCAACAAAGTCCTCATCCTCACTATCTGAGGTTTTCTTCTTCCGTGTTCTGGTTGCAGCTTTAGGAAGATCTGGAGAGCTTCTCTCTCCCTCATAGTAACTTTCATTATGGCTTGATCCTTCACTTTGTTCTTCATGCTGCTCTGACCTGTTTTGACTGTCACTGACATCAGACATCTTGTTGAGCCGACCCTGTGAATAGATAGGTATGGGTAGAGTAGATGAGTCATCACAAAAAGCAGATTGTTTTTCATAAAAATGAGTTCAAACTTTAGTTCTAGGTTTTCACAGAATGCAGTTCGGATGGACCGAGTTAGTAATCTCGGTGACACCGAAGCACACTACAGAGACATGGCACGCCATTTCGGTCTGACCGAGACGGGTTTCGGTGGCTCCGAGATGCTAGGGTTTCACTGAGACGTTACTTTCGGTCTTACCGATTCGCACAACTCGGTGGCACCGAGATGTACTTGTGCTATGGCCAGGGCCAAATCGGTGGGACCAAAAATTCCTATACGGTCGGTCCGAGATGCATTCGGCGGAAACCTAACCCTAAAATTTTTGCTCGAATCTCATTCAAATGAACTAATCTGCTGGAAAGTGAATTGCATTCGTGGCAAGATTACAGGCAATCCAATCGTGCATTGAATCGGAAAAGGGAAGCACGAAAGGGATCGAAACTCACCCTAACTCGGTGGAGTTCCTCTACGGCGGCAACGGCGGTGGAGATTACCGTTGACGGCGACGGAGTCCTGCGGTGAGGGCGCACAGGCGACGACGGCGACGATCTGGAGACCAAAGGGGCGGCAGCAATGGGGCGCGGGCGCGTAACGTTTGAAGAAATTTTCAACCGCACGAGCCGCTGGATATATATACCCATGTGCTGTCGGTGGCACCGAGTGGAACAAATCGGTAGCACCAAGACGTGCAACTGCTTGCAGTTACAGCAACTCGGTCCGACCGAGTTGGTCTAATCGGTAGCACCGAGATGAAAACCTAGATCAATCTAAATGCTTTCGGTTCGACCGAGTTTGAGTAGGTTGGTCTGACCGAAATCAATTAGAAGGTTTTGGAGGTTCAGCCCTTTCAGATCGGTGGCTCCGAGTGCTCCTCACCCGGAGGGTCCGAAAATGACTTGTTCAATTTTTGTGATGCAGCAAGAATAGAATTTGAGACAAGAAAGCATAGATAGCTAGAGAAGGTTCTTAGGCATTCTTGTACATCCACTTGGCCAGAAAAACCAAGACAATCAAAACAACAAATGGATGTCCTCGAATGATGAAAACATGCAAATCAACATGCTCACACAATAAGATAGCAAATGAAATATGTGTCAAACATGCACAACCAATTCTAGCATCTATCAAGCAATGGCGATGACTAGGTCATCTATATATGAGTATATTGACTTAGGAGCCAAATGAGAACATTTGATCATAGGTCATACTCATCATTTAAGCACAAGTGGGTTACCACTTTTACATAAAGCTTTAATGTGTTCACACCATTAGAGTTGCTTTAGCTCAATTGTTTAGAGCAAAGCTCCCCCTAGATGTGATATCCCCCCTAAGAGGGTTGAACTAACCTTGGGTTTTGTCGATGATGACTTCATGTAGATGTTGAAGATGTGGATGCTCAATTTTGATGTAGACCATCAAGAGTTGGGAGCAATCCTTTGGAGTTATGTGCTTTCAATACCTACATGGGTTAGTCCCACACAAGGAACATACAAGGATATCCATAGACATAGAGTGAAATACACATATGATGATGTCCATGAATGCATTGATTACCTTGTCCCTTGCCTTACCAACAAGAGGGTTTGTGACTCCATGAACTAGTGCAAAATGTGAAAGTTGGTTGCACAAGTCCTTGCCATAAAGAATATGAGTGAAGTTTGTTGGCGGAGTCACCCTCAAGAACTCTCAAGTTCTTCTTCTTTTGGACCCACATCAACTTGATGGGAATCCTTGGAGTTGTAGTAGCACTTGATGAAGTAGAACTTGATGAAGTCTTGGGGACCCACTTGACCATGGCTTGAGGAGCTTCTTCAAATGAATCAATCTCTTCTTGAAGCTTGTCCTTGCCTTTTGGCTTGTGGTCTTGTGGTGGAAGGTCTTCTTGAGCTTGTGTTCCCTTGAAGGAAGTAGGATCATACTTCTCTTGTTGAGGAACAAACTTCGTCTTGGGGTATTGACCTTCTTCCCACTCAACTCCATCGGCATTGAACTTTCGTTCAAAACCAACACCTTGGTTCTTCCGGTGACTTCCTTGCTTGCGTACAATTTCCTCAAATTGTTTACTCCCGGCAAGACTCTTGTAGACACCTTTTTCTATAATTCCTTTCAACAGCATATTTTCTTGCTCAAGTGTAACTTGGCTAAGAGGATCGTTAGTGGAATCAATAGAACTACTAGAAGCAACAATATTGGATTTAGCATTGTTATTGTTACTACTAGAGGTAGAACCATTTTTACCCTTGTTGCTAGTTTGCTTAGGTTTAACTTGTGGCATAAAGGTTGACAAGAGTAAACGTTTGGCAAGATATGAAGAACTCTTCTTTCGAAGATCGTCATTGATGGCTTTAAGAAACTCATGCTCTTGCTCTAAATTTAGCTTCTCGAAGCGTAGCTTCTCATGAGTTCTTAGAAGTTCTCTATGATCCTCTTGAGTTGTTTCATGAGCTAACTTAAGAGCATTTAGTTCTTTAGTTAGGCGCTCAATCTCCTTCATAGCATTGTCACTCGTTTCCTCTTGACTCTCTTGATTACTAGCATTTTCATTATAGCTCACATCACTAGCCCTATCAATAAGTAAATCATCATCACCAAGCAAATCATCTTCATCACTATTAAAATCAAGATACTCGGGGTGTGATACCTTAGGCCTTTTGCCATGAAGCATCTTCCAATTCCTTCATTTGGTGAGTCAAATAGATCGTAGGAGTTGGATGACACAAGTGCAAGTCCTGCAACACCTTCATCTTGACTATAGTCGGAGTTGGAGTGATAACTTCTCTCGGAGTGGTTGTCGGAGTCGGAGCCGGAAACCCATTCACCAACATGAGCTTGATGTCTTCTTCTTGTGTGGCTCCTTGATGAATTGTCCTTCCTCTCCGAATCCTTGCTTCTTCGAGAGTGTCTTCGTCCATAATAATCATCTCTACTCCTTCTCTCCTTACGAGGTGATTCATCTCTTCTATGTCTTCCTCTTGGCGATTCGTCTCTTTTCTTGTAGGGAGCCATACACTCATTGGAGTAGTGTCCGGGCTTTCCACAATTGTAGCAATTACGGTCACGACTTGATGATCTTCTCTCATAATGTCTTGAGCTAGAGCTTCTTTCTTTTCCTTTGTTCTTGTAGAACTTGATGAACCTTTTCACCATTAGGCTAATCTCTTCATTGGATACTAGCTGGTCATTTGAAGTTGTTGGAGCATCGGTTGAGGCTTTGTAAGCACCACTTGGCTTATTGTGCAGCTCCTCTTTGTCCTTGAGCGACATTTCATGAGCGACAATCCTTCCAATGACTTCTGTGGGCTTGAGATCTTTGTAATTTGGCATCATTTGGATCAATGTGCAGACGGTATCATATTTTCCATCCAAAGCTCTAAGTATCTTCTTGATGATGAATTTGTCGGTCATCTCTTCACTTCCTAAGCCGGCAATCTCATTTGTGATGAGAGCAAGCCTAGAGTACATCTCTGCGACTCCTTCACCATCCTTCATCTTGAACTTGTCAAGTTGACTTTGAAGCACATCCAACTTGGATTCCTTGACGGACTCGGTACCCTCATGCATATCAACCAAGGTATCCCAAATTTCCTTTGCATTCTCGAGGCGGCTGATTTTGTTGAATTCTTCGGGACATAAACCGTTGAATAGAATGTCACAAGCTTTAGCATTGTATTGCAACATCTTCAATTCTTCCGGGGTTGCTTCACGATCCGGTTCCTTGCCATCCTCAAAGAAGTCACCTTGCAAGCCAACACGAACAACAGCCCAAACGGCAGGGTTATGACCAAGAATATGCATTTTCATCTTATGTTTCCAACTAGCAAAGTTTGTACCATCAAAATATGGACCTCTACGGTGATAGTTACCCTCACTAGACGCCATACTCTCCTAGGTTGTGAAACCAAGGCTATGATCACCAAAGCTATGGAAATCAAGGCTTAAGGAGACCAAAGCTCTGATACCACTTGTAGGATCAAAAGTATGTCTAGAGGGGGGTGATTAGACTACTTGACCAAATAAAACTTAACCTTTTCCCAGATTTTAGTTGTAGGCAGATTGTAGCAATAGTACATGTCAAGCATCACCCTACACATGCAATTCTAAGAGTATAGCAGCGGAATGTAAGCAATTGCATATGTATGTAGAGAAGGGGTAGGAGATTTCAAACGCAATGAAGACACGGTGGTTTTTGGCGTGGTTCCGATAGGTGGTGCTATCGTATGTCCACGTTGATGGAGGCTTCAACCCACGAAGGGTAACGGCTGCGCGAGTCCACGGAGGGCTCCACCCACGAAGGGTCCACGAAGAAGCAACCTTGCCTATTCCACCATGGCTTACGTCCATGAAGGACTAGCCTCACTCGGGGTAGATCTTCACGAAGTAGGCGATCTCCTTGCCCTTACAAACTTCTTGGTTCAACTCCACATCTGGTTGGAGGCTCCCAAGCGACACCTAACCAATCTAGGAGACACCACTCTCCAAAAGGTAATAGACGGTGTGTTGTTGATGAACTCCTTGCTCTTGTGCTTCAAATGATAGTCTTCCCAGCACTCAGTCACTCCTCACAGATTTGGCTATGGTGGAAGAAGGATTTCAGTGGAAAGCAACTTGGGAAAGGCTAGAGATCAAGGTTCAAATGGTAGGAATGGAATATCTTGATCTCAACACATGAGTAGGTGGTTCTCTCTCAGAAAATGAATGGTGGAAGTGTAGGCACGTTCTGATGGCTCTCCTTACTGAGAAGGATGGGGTGGAGGGGTATATATAGCATCCACACAAAATCCAACCGTTACACACTTTTGACCCAACTCGCTGGCACCGAAACGATAATCTCGGTAGCACCGAACTGTGTAAAAGATATGAACTTTCGGAATCTCGGTGGGACCGATACGAACAACTCGAATGGACTGAAGTGCAATGGCTTAGGGCAATCCTCATCTCGGTGGCACCGATTGCATCAACTCGGTAGGACCGAAGTGAAGCAATAAGGCAATAGAGAGTTGGCAAGCCATCTCGGTGAGACCGATTTGCAAACTCGGTGAGACCGAAGTGAATGCAAACGATTACAGAGAGTTGGCAAGGCCATCTCGGTGGGACCGAGATCCATTTCGGTGGATCCGATTTGTTAGGGTTTGGCAGTGGCTAAGTCTTGGATGAACTCGGTGGGGCCGGATTGGAAATTTTGGTGGGGCCGAGTTGGACTTTGGGTTTTGGACATATTTGGGATAGAGAGAGTGGTTGAGGGTTTAGGAATGCTGTCACTAAGCACTTGAGCAAAAGGACCATTAAGCAACACCTCATCCCCTTTTAATAGTATTGGCTTTCCTATGGACTCAATGTGATCTTGGATCACTAAACCAAAAATGTAGAGTCTTGATCCTTGCCAATTCTTGTCCTTAGCATTTTGAGGGGTCCACATCTCTAGTCCATGCCATGCCAATCATTGAACATCCTGAAATCTTAATCTTGAATGGATATTAGTTCAATGAGATATATGTTCTTATGAATTACCAAAACCACCAAGGGAGCAAATGTGCTTTCACTTCGGCAGATGCAGTCTTGATCCCGTCACGGCTTCCGGAGTCCACCTGGATGAGAACAGGGCCTTCAGGCCCAGTCCGAGGACTACGGGCCATCTAGGTTGGTACCCCCTAGTCCAGGACACCATCACTTATGTACTCACTAGTTTGCTCAGACAAGCATTAATTTTAGCAAGAAGTACCACCGAGTGAACACCACTTAACCAGTCTGCACCCCAGGTAATTAATGTGTGCCGATGGAGGATATTGGCTGTGATTCTCAATCATTTGGATGCATAAACATGCTGAGCTTGTATACGTAAATATTTTGAGTTGTTGATTGTGAATGTTGGCTATGAATATTGGCTTGTGATCTCTCAATCATTTGGATGCATAAACATGCTGAACTTGTGTATATGTGAATCTTTTGAGGAGTTGATTGTGAATGTTGGCTATGAATATGAATGTATCCTGTGAACCTGAGTTTGATGTGAATGTTTAACTTTTATGTTGTACTTGTGTGTGAACTTGTTAGAATGTATACTATGGGCTTGTGACGTGTGAGTGTCACATGGCACACCATCGTCTTGAGAAGAATGGCACCTGCTTGTTAGGGTTGCAAGGGCACATCAACTCTTATTTAGGTTTTGCTCAGTCTTTACATGCACTGATCGCTAACTAGCCTGCTAACACACGAACACTACATGGCATCAGATCGACTGTATCCTACACGAATGACCCAGTGCATCATCATGCTTAGACACACAAGGTACATAGTAGATTTTAGACTAACATCTGGTACCCAGTTGGTTGAACCGCGCCGCTCAGCCCCCGCCATATTGTTTTCGGCCTCTAAAAAAACATACTACTGCATTGTTTTTGGGCTTTGACAAGTGCTATTTTCTGTAGGTTGGGCCGCCCGCAAATGGGCTGCTGGTCCACCACAGACTGGGAGGCTATAAAAACAAGTTGTATCATGGAGAGGCAAGCTAAAAAAACACCTCATCGAGAGCCATCCACTGAAAAAAAAATCACGTCTGCCATTCTTCATTAGTCTTCCCTATGCTGGTTCTCCCGCCGCCCAAACCAGCGCGGCCGGACCGCCTGCTACCGCCCAGGGGCCGGCGGCGCTGCCTCGCACTGTGCCCCTGCCCCCTCTTAAATCCAGCTCTCTCCATACCCCAACCGACAGCGCAGGATGGAAGTTTCAGCTTATCCCCCCTCGCGTTGCCCGGAGATTGAAGAAGCGCCAATGCACCACCGGCGATGGCTGCCTGTCATTAGTCTCTCCAATTACGGAGACTGCGACGCATCATCCAATGCACTACATCCGGGAGACGCGCCCTTTGACCGCCCACCGCCGCTCTTACCTCCTCCTTAATGGCACCTGCGGCAGCCTATAAGACGCCGCTGCCGTACCCTCTATCCCCCAAATCCTCTCTCTGGCGCCTCCCATTCCCATCTCCAATCCACCAGCACTCCCTTGTCAATGGCGCAACTGGAGGAGCACCCACTCGTGTTCAATTTTGGAGAGGAGGAGGATGACCATCCCGCGAATCCTCTGGATCCGTTATGGGATGAGATGGACCTGGGCTTGGAGATAGTTGCCCAGAAGAAGGCGCAGGCAGAGCAGCTGTTTGGGGCCCCTGCACCCACCGTGGATGAATGGCCTACCTTGGACGCTGATGTCGCCGAGGCGTATTTCCACGCCATCCACTCCAACTTTGCCCGATTCCACACATTCTACCATGGCGGTGGCAGCGGTCATGGCCGTGGGGGTGGCGCTGGCCGCTGCCGTGGTGGTGGCGAAGGTCGTGGCTGTGGGGGTGGCGATGGCGGTGGCCATGGTGGTGGCGGTGACCGTGGCCATGGCGATGGCGGAGGTCGTGTCCGCGGGGGTGGCACTGGCCGGGGCCGTGGGGGTGGCGCTGGACGTGGCGGAGGCCGTGGCCGTGGCTAGTGTCTGGTTCAGCTTCAGCCTCTAAAAATGTAGTCATGGTGGAAGCAAATTAACTAGTACTACTAATGTTGTTTGTCTCAATGAATCAACTGTCAAAGGGGTGTTTTCTTTCAGCCAATGGTTGGATTCATATCGAATGGTTGGCGTGCGTTTTCTCTTACACCTTCTATCTCCTGTCTAGTTCTTCCTACAGCCTCCCAAACCAACGCTGGCCAGACCGCATGATCCCGTCACCCCGTGGCCAGCAACTGATGCGAAACAAATGTTCTGTCACCAGAAATATAAATAGTAAAAGCGAAAAAAGAGTCTCGCCGCCTACTAAAATACTGACATCTCGGACCCACTAAGTTGTCAATGTAGTAAATAAATGAGTGAATTAAACAAGGAGAGGCTGTCACCAAGGACTTCCTTTTTTTAGGTCGAGCAAAAATAAACTGGACTTTGGCCTGCCCAACCTAGTATATGCGCAACCCACGACATGCTGACACCGGGATCCAGCAAGTCTCGACTGGGCTGTGGGACACAGAGCCCAGTTTTTTCCTTCAAAAATGGCGCAGCCAGGTTATGTTACCTTTTTTTAAAGAAAAAATGCATAGCTCACTTCTTATTTTCTACTCCCTCCGTATCAAAATATAACACGTTTTGGTAGACTAAAAATAGCCTACAAAATATCTTATATTTTATAAGAATGTTGTGGCCAGACCAACATTACTATTTAACCCAGAGAAGCAAATGCGTGTATTTCCAAAAAAAGGTATTGGCTGTAAATTATACAAAAATATTAAATGGGGCATGTCCGCAACATTAATTTTTAATCCATCCTAGAAATCGGTGTATTTCGAAGAAAAAAATGATTGGGCTTTAAATTCTCATAAAAAAAGTTAATGGGTTGCAGTCCGCAACAATATTTTTTCACCCATCCTGTAAATTATTAAAGAAAATCTCTTGTCGAAATGAAATGCCCAACCCACTTTTATTTTTTATAACATTGCTCTGTCCAGCCAGCCCAGCAAATGTGTGTATTTAGAAAAGAAGCAAATGGGTTGTAAGTTCTAAGAAAAAAGAATAAATGGTTGCAGCATTCCCGCAACATTATTTTTTTCACCCAGCCCAGCAAATGGGTGTATTTCAATTTTTTAAAGAATGGGCTTTAAATTCTAAAAAATATTAAATGGGCTGAACGTCCGACACAGAATAGGAAGCTGACATTGTGGGCCCACGAGGTTGAAGCCCACGCAAGGCATTGTCAACTTAGTCAACAAAACGATTCGGATAGCCGTAGGCGTTGGATCTAAATCAAACGGCCAACGTGCTTCTTCAATCTCTCGTCCTCTTCCTCCCGCGCTGGCGGGACCGTGCTGGGCTGCAATTTTTTTTTGTGAATTGCTGGGCTGCAAATCTTTCAAGACAAGGAGGCATGCCCAGAAATTGGCTGAAATAACTAATGAGAGAAAGGTTGTAAATATAAAAAAGCACAGCAAACTGGCAATTAGTTTCAAATTTTGGCTTTTTTCTTCGGATTTTGAGATTTTAAATATCATTGGATTTTAATCTAATTTTATTTTATTTTCAAATTAATTTGAATCTGATGTGAAATTTCGATATTAAAAATAGTTCGGACTCCACCGAAATATGCGAAACTTCGTTGAATTTATTAACCGTGGTACTCGGCAGAAAATGGGCTGCAATAAATTCCTTAAGAATTAGCAAATGGGTTGTAAATTATTTATAAAAAATAGCAAATGGGATGTATACTGTCTGCCACACAATGGGACTTAGTCAACAATCAATTCTATGAGCGTGATCATTCGATGTCAATCCAACGGCCGCTGTGCTTCTTCAATCTCTGATTTCTTGCTCCAGCCGCCCAAATCAGCACCGACGGGACCGCCTGCTCCCGACTCCGATGGACGGCTGTGCTGCCATGAAGGACTCACCGCCCACCCTACTCCCACCGGTGGCCAGTCCATCCCTCTACTCACCCACACCTTCTGTTCTTCTCCAGCGACGACAGCCTCACCCCACAGTCAACCCTCGTACTCCCTTCGCCTGGTGCTACTTGTAGCTTGCGTTGGTATTTTCCCCAAAGAGGGAGGGATGATGCAGCATAGTAGAGATAAGTATTTCCCTTAGTTATGAAACCAAGGTTATCGAACCAGTAGGAGAATCACACAACACCTCGTTAGCAGCACCTGCACACAAACAACAAATCCTTGCACCCAATGCAAACGAGGGGTTGTCAATCCCTCGGCGGTCAATTGCAAGATTAAATTGTATGTGATAGATAGATAGATTGAAACAAAAATACAAAATAAAATAAATAAAAGAAAATGGCAGCAATATTTTTAGAGTTTTAGTAATATGATTTAGATAGACCCGGGGGCCATAGTTTTCACTAGAGGCTTCTCTCAAGAAAATAGCATACGGTGGGTAGACAAATTACTGTTGGGCAATTGATAAAAAAGCAAATAATCATGACAATATCCAAGGCAATGATCATGTATATAGGCATCACATCCAGGATTAGTAGCCGACTCCTGCCTGCATCTACTACTATTACTCCACACATCGACCGCTATCCAGCATGCATCTAGTGTATTAAGTCCCTAAGAACGGAGTAATGCCTTAAGAACGATGACATGATGTAGACAAGATAAACTCACATATGAATAAACCCCATCTTTTTACCCTTAATAGCAATGATACATACGTGTCATGTCCCTTTCTATCACTGGGATTGAGCACCACAACATCGAACCCATTACAAAGCACCTCTTCCCATGGCAAGATAAATCAACATAGTTGGCCAAACCAAATCAATAGATCGGAGAAGAAATACGAGGCTATAATAATCATGCATAAAAGAGTGCAGCAAAGACTCAAATATATTCATGGATAATCTGATCATAAACTCACAATTCATCGGATCCCAACAAACACACCGCAAAAAGTGATTACATCGGATAGAACTCCAAGAACATCGAGGAGAACATTGTATTGAAGATCAAAAAGAGAGAAGAAGCCATCTAGATACTAACTATGGACCTGAAGGTCTGTGGTAAACTACTCACGCATCATCAGAAGGGCAGAAAGGTTGATGTAGAGCCCCTCCGTGATCGATTCCCCCTCCGGCGGAGTACCGAAGAAGGTCAGACGGAGCTCTGTGTACCCCACGAGGGACCAGGGCGCGCCCTAGTGCCTCGTGGCCCACTGCTCCATCTTCTGGCCCTCTCCCGAAGCTTCCAGTACTTGTTATGTCCAATAAAAAATCTCCAAAAAGTTTTGTGGCATTTGGACTTCGTTTGATATTGATTTTCTGTAAATTAAAAATAGGGCAGAAAACAGCAACTGGCACTGCGCACTAGGTTAATAGGTTAGTCTCCAAAAATGATATAAAATTGTTGTAAATGATTATAAAAATATCCAAGATTGATATTATAATAGCATGGAACAATCAAAAATTATAGATATGTTGGAGACGTATCAACATCCCCAAGCTTAATTCCTGCTCGTCCTCGAGTAGGTAAATGATAAAAACAGAATTTTTGATGTGGAGTGCTGCCTAACATATTCATCACATATTCTTTTCTTTTGTAGCATGGATATTAGACTTGAATGATTCAAAGCAATAGTCTATAATTTGACATGAAGATATAAATACTCTAGCATGCTAACAAGCAACCATGTCTTTCAAAATATCAACGCTAAAGAAAGTTATCCCTAGCCCATTATGCTCAATCATTGATCCATTCATGAAACACACTCAAATATTAGCTACACACTATGCACAAGTTTGACAATAATGCTCTCTAGTTGGTGCTTTATAAACGAAGATGGAGACTCAAAAAATAAAAATTGCATAAAAGTAAATAGATAGGCCCTTCGCAGAGGGAAGCAGAGATTTGTCAAATGTGCCAGAGCTCAAAGCTGAAATTAAAGAGATAAAAATATTTTGAGAGGCATGCTTTTCCTGTCAATGAAAATGGCCGAGAATTCCCAATATTTTCCATGCTAGACACATCATAGGTGGTTCCCAAACAGAAAGTAAACTTTATTTCCTTTTCACCATTCTTTCACAATCCATGGCTAACTGTATCCATTGGTGCCCTCCATACCAACACTTTCCAAGGAATTTTGTTGTTATTAATTTTGATTTCATTGTGGGACTGGGAATCCCTATTACCAACCATCCTCTCGTGCAATGACAAGTGAATAAACACTCATCGTGAGAATAACACACCTAGCATGGAAAATAATGGCCACCCCCTGCCGCTTCATGAGCGGTACGGGCACACAAAACAGAGAAATTATTTTGAAAATTAGAGTTGGCACACGCAAATTTACTTGGAACGGCATTGAAATACCGCATATAGGTAGATATAGTGGACTCATTTGGCACAACTTGGGTTTAAGGATTTTGGATGCACAAGCAGTATTTCCGCCTAGTACAAATGAAGGCTAGCAAAAGATTGAGAAGCAACCAACCAAAAAATGAAAAAGGTCATAAACATGCATTGAACATAACTAACACCGAATAATGCACCATAAGTAGGATATAATTTCTTTGCATAACTATTGACTTAATGTGCATGCATAGGGAATCACAAACCTTAACACTAATATTCTTACTAAATCACAATTACTCACTAACATGACTCACATATTATCATTTCCATATCGCAAAACTATTGCAAAGAATCACACTTAGCATATCCAATGATCTATATGAAAGTTTTTATCTATATCCCTCTTGAATATTCATCACTTTGGGACCAAATTCATATCTTGTGCAAATTACCGTTACTTTTATCAACTCTCAAAAAGATTTAAGTGAAGCATGAGAGTGCAAATATTTCTTCAAAATTTTAATCTTAACAATTCTCAAAATAATATAAGTGAAGCATGAGAATTCATTTCTTCAAAATTTTAATCTTGTCAATTCTCAAAATAATATAAGTGAAGCATGAGAATTTATTTCTTCAAAATTTTAATCAACTATCAAAATAATATAAGTGAAGCAGGAGAGTTTATTTCTTCAAAATATAGCCACCACCGTGCTCAAAAAGATTTAAGTGAAGCACTAGAGCAACTGCGTAGCTCAAAAAATTTAAGTGAAGCACATAGAGTATTCTAACAAATGATGATAAACGTGTGGCTCTCTCAAGATAGGTGTGTTCAGCAAAGATGATTGTGACAAACTAAAAAGCAAACAAAGCAAAGACTCATATAATACAAGATGCTCCAAGCAAAACTCATATCATGTGACGAATAAAAATATAGCTCCAAGTAAAATTACCGATGGTTGGTAGAAGAAAGAGGGGATGCCTTCCAGGGGATCCCCAAGCTTAGACACTTGAGTCTTCCTAGAATATTACCTTGGGGTGCCTCGGGCATCCCCAAGCTTAGGCTTTTGCTACTCCTTATTCCTTCATCCATCGTGATCTCACCCAAAACTTGAAAACTTCAATCACACAAAACTCAACAAAACCTTCGTGAGATCCGTAGTATAACAAAATAAATCACTACTTTAAGTACTGTTGCAAACCCATTCATATTTTATTTTTTAATTATACCTACTGTAATCTAACTTCACCATGGCTTATACCCCCTGATACAATCCATAGATTCATCAAAACAAGCAAGTAGTGCATCAAAAACAGAATCTGTCAAAAACAGAACAGTCTGTAGCAATCTGAATTATGGTCATACTTCTGTAACTCCAAAAATTCTGAAAAATTAGGCCAATGTGGGAAATTAATATATCAATATTGTGTAAAAAAATCAGAAGGTTCTGACGTTCCAGAGAAAAACCAAAATTCCAGCACTGGACGCAAAACTTTCTGTTTTCAAACAGCATCAATTATACTATCTTCCAAATCATCCTAAAGGCTTTACTTGGCACAAACACTAATTAAAAATGCAAAAACACATTCATACCAGTAACATAAGTATGAAAACACACAATAAAAGAAAAAAAATTATTTTATTCAATGGGTTGCCTCCCAACAAGCACTATTGTTTTATGCCCCTAGCTAGGCATAATGCATAGTTTCAAGTATTGTCATCTTTCTTCTTCTTATCCAAAGGTGCACTCTTATCAAGGGGTTTTTAAAAGGTAATATGAAACACATCATCCATAGAAATTTTAGCATTAGCAAGTTGTCCATCTTTAAATCCCTCTTGATTACCGGCTACAATCCAAGAATATTGTCTATTAACGCTATTGAAAACTTGTTGGATTATATTCAAAGCAGGAACTTCTTTTTTAATATTCCCATCAAAGATGTGGTCATTGCGGAACAGATACCTCAACAAGTAATCATTATTATAAAGTATCTCATCTATTACCGGTTTTTCACGGCTCATACCATAAAAATCAAAAATTTCCCTAGCTTCTCGCACTATATGATCAAATTCATTCATGAGAATAAGGGTAGCTATTTTCTTAGATCTAGGATATTTTATAACCGGTAACTCATAAAACAATCTTTGCAAAGTAGGATGGGTGCGAATAAATCTTCTTTCAAGTTTAAGAACAAGTGCAGAAATAGCATCGGCATAATTATTAGTTTCTTTAAGTATAGGTGCATCATCAAAAGCCAAGGTCCCAATGCAATTAAAGAATTCTTGGATGACACTTTTTCCTATAACATTACCATGTCCCAACACAAAAGTTTTAGCATCAAGATTGGTAGAACTTCCCTTTTTAGGAGTTTTACCATCATCGATTTCCGCCATGCCAAAATCACTCATGATAACAATTTCAAGCAAGCAAACAAGAAAAAGGCAAACGAAAAATATTTTTGCATTTTTGTAAAAACATTTTAGAAGTGGGGGAGATGAAAACGAGAGGCAAATAAAGTAAATGCAAGGAGATGAGAGTTTATGCAAAGGTACTTGATAGATGTTGATGATGTCTCCCCGGCAACGGCGCCAGAAATTCTTCCTGCTACTTGTAGCTTGCGTTGGTATTTTCCCCGAAGAGGAAGGGATGATGCAACACAGTAGAGATAAGTATTTCCCTGAGTTATGAAAACAAGGTTATCGAACTAGTAGGAGAATCACACAACACCTCGTTAGCAGCACCTGCACACAAACAACAAATCCTTGCACCCAACGCAAACGAGGGGTTGTCAATCCCTCGGCGGTCAATTGCAAGATTAAATTGTATGTGATAGATAGATAGATTGAAAAAAAATACAAAATATAATAAATAAAAGAAAATGGCAGCAATATTTTGAGGGTTTTAGTAATATGATTTAGATAGACCCGGGGGCCATAATTTTCACTAGAGGCTTCTCTCAAGAAAATAGCATCGGTGGGTAGACAAATTACTGTTGGGCAATTGATAGAGAAGCAAATAATCATGACGATATCCAAGGCAATGATCATGTATATAGGCATCACATCCAAGATTAGTAGACCGACTCCTGCCTGCATCTACTACTATTACTCCACACATCGACCGCTATCCAGCATGCATCTAGTGTATTAAGTCCATAAGAACGGAGTAATGCCTTAAGAACGATGACATGATGTAGACAAGATAAACTCACATATGAATAAACCCCATCTTTTTACCCTTAATAGCAACGATACATACGTGTCATGTCCCTTTCTTTCACTGGGATTGAGCACCGCAAGATCGAACCCATTACAAAGCACCTCTTCCCATGGCAAGATAAATCAACTCAGTTGGCCAAACCAAATCAATAGATCGGAGAAGAAATACGAGGCTATAATAATCATGCATAAAAGAGTGCAGCAAAGACTCAAATATATTCATGGATAAGCTGATCATAAACTCACAATTCATCGGATCCCAACAAACACACCGCAAAAAGTGATTACATCGGATAGAACTCCTAGAACATCGAGGAGAACATTGTATTGAAGATCAAAAAGAGAGAAGAAGCCATCTAGCTACTAACTATGGACCCGAAGGTCTATGGTAAACTACTCATGCATCATTGGAAGGGAAGCAAGGTTGATGTAGAGCCCCGCCGTGATCGATTCCCCCTCCGGCGGAGTACCGGAGAAGGCCTCCAGATGGGATCTCTCGAGAACAGAAACTTGCGGTGGCGAAAAAAGTATATCGTGGACTCTCTTGAGGGTTTCTGATTTTTTCTGAATTTATAGTGGAGGAATTAGGTGAAACGGAGCTCTGTGGGCCCCATGAGGTACCAGGGCGCCCCACCCCCCTGGGGCGCGCCCTGGTGCCTCGTGGCCCACTGCTCCATCTTCTGGCCCTCTCCTGAAGCTTCCAATATTTGTTATGTCCAATAAAAAATCTCCAAAAAGTTTCGTGGCATTTGGACTTCGTTTGATATTGATTTTTTGTAAAACAAAAACATGGCAGAAAACAACAACTGGCACTGGGCACTAGGTTAATAGGTTAGTCTCCAAAAATGATATAAAATTGCTGTAAATGATTATAAAAACATCCAAGATTGATATTATAATAGCATGGAACAATAAAAAATTATAGATATGTTGGAGACGTATCACCTGGGACTCCACTGCCGTGTCTTCCCCGGCTTCGGGTTGTTCCCTTCCTAGGCCTCGCCGTCGTCCACCGCCTTGGTGCTCTCGGCGCGGCGTGGTCGACGAACGACAGCCATCGAAAGAGGACTGTACATGGAGAGGCTGATAGCTGGGTCCACGGCCGCACGCAAGGAAGTGCCTCCTTATTATGCGCAAAATAATGATTCCTTCACCTGACAGCTGGGACCCATCGGAAGTGCCTCCGTATTATGCGGAAAAAATGATTCCTCCCCCTGACAGCTGGGACCCACCAGCTATATCTTCGCAGACAAGGAAGTGCCTCCTTATTACGTGGAAAATAAATGCTTGCTTTCCCTGACAGCTGGAACCCACTAGCAACATCTTCGCACGGAAGGAAGTGCCTTCTTATTATGCCAAAAAAATGATTCCCCCCTGACAGCTGGGACCCACCCGGTCGAAGCATACGTAGCATTATCTATCTGGTCGCGAACGTGTACGTACATACTGGTCGATCGGTCTCTCTGCAATGATGAACCGTGGTCGAGTAAGAAGCGACACGTGTCGTACTAGATCCCCCAACGTAGCATGTCACGCAGTCCCATCTATATCGTGTAAACGTACGTACAGCCACGCTGCAAAAAATACGGCCACGTACGTACATAAGTGCGTCGTCTCGAATGCGTACAACAATGGCGTCCTGTTCATCGGCAGCCAACCGGCTGGGTCGGAATAAAGAAACAGTGTCGTGTTCATCGAGAGGCAACCAACTGGGTCGGAATCTGTCCAGTTCATCGCTAGCCAACCGGCTTGGACTGAATAGCTGAAACGGGGTCCTGTTCATTGGCTGGGGGTCAGGCGTACCAGAAAACGGAGGAAACGGACTTCTGTTCAACCGCCTACGGTCGAAACGGGGTCCTGTTCATCGGGAGGGGTGTGGCGTACCACAAAACGGACGAAACAGACTTCTCGCCAACCGCGTACGGTCGAAACGGGGTCATGTTCATTGGGAGGGCTGTGGCGTACCGTAAAACAGAGGAAACGGACTTCTCTCCAACCGCCTACAATCGAAACAAGGGTCCTGTTCATCGGGAGGGGTGTGGCGTACCGCAAAACGGGACTCCACGGGCTACTGTTCATCATCGTCGACATCCAATTGCGCGCCTCCACAAGCCACTATTCATCCACAACATCCTACGGCCTCCACGGGCTCCTGTTCATCCACCCCCAACCGGCTGGGGTGTGGTGTACCGCGGCATGGCTTCCTAGATCGATCGGGTTCCTGTTCATCCAGCGCCAACCACCTTCACATGGCCAGGGTACTGTTCATCCACAGCCAACCCACTGGCTGGGGTGGGGCGTACGAGTGGGCGGCAGCAACGTGAACAGTTCATCCACAACCAACCAACCAGCTAGGTCAACTCACCACGTCTCGTGCAAAGGGGCTCGATCGATCGATGCAAGTCTTGACTCGTTCTACGTATCGCGCGCACGGCACCAACGGACACTGTTCATCGAGAGGCAACCAACCGGCTACGTCTCGCACGGGGGCTCAATGCAACGCATCGACCGATCAGCTTTAGTAAGCAGCAGCGATCGATCGCTCGGGTTCAGTTAGCAGCGAAGGAATCGGTCGGGTTAAGTTAGCAGCGAAGGAATCGCTCGGGTTTAGTTAGCAGTGAAGGGATCGATTGGCTTCAGTACGTAGTGGGATCGATCGCTCGTGTTCAGTACGTAGTAGTGCGATTGATCGACCGATCGCTCGGGTTTAGTAAGTGAATGCCTCGCTCAGGTTCAGTTAGCCAATGCCTCACACACATGCGCTTACAAGAGAAACGCGCAAACCATAGTGCATCGCTCGACCGAGACCACCCACCGAGTGCCCACCGTAACTGGGAACTCCCCGAAAACTTCCTCGCCCTCACTTCTACCATGATTTTTTACGTCATGGACGGCCCAAAGAATGTCATGTAGGTGCGTCTCCGGCCCGCCCAGGACGAAAAGCCCATTTTCTGTCATAATTTTTTGTCATAGAAGTCGGAGCCCACCACATCTATGATGATACGTGTTTTTGTCACAATTATCGTCATAGAAGTGTCATATCCATGACAAAAAAAGTTTTCGTTTGGGCCATAATGTCACGGATGTGTCTTTTTTTTGTAGTGATAATTTATGAAGTATTCATGCGATGTTTACAATGATTTTATATGGTTTTGGTGCACTTTTATATGATTTTTATGCACTAACCTATTAACTTGGTGCCCAGTGCGGGTTCCTGTTTTTTGGCTATTTCTTTGTTTCGCTGAAAAACTATACCAAACAAAGTCCAAACGCGATAAAAAAATTCGGTGATTTTTTATGGAAAGAAAGAGACTCGCAAAGCTTCGGGAGGGAGCTAGAAGGTGTCCAGGGGAGCCACAGGACGCGCCACCTGAGCTTGTGGGCCCCTCGGGACTCCCCCTGGTGTGATTCCCACGCTGAAAATTCCTGTAAATACAGAAACCTCCAAAAGTTAACCTAGATGAGTTTTTTCACCGCCGCAAGCCCCTGTTGCAAAGCGATCCCATCTGGAGGCCTCCGCCGGTACTCTACTGGAGGGGGGATGTCATCACCGGAGGCCATCTTAATCATCCCCGCTGCCTCCATGATGAGTCGGGAGTAGTTCACGTCGGGGCTGAGGGTATGTACCGGTAGCTATGTGTTTGATATCTCTCTCTCGTGTTCTTGATTTGGCACAATCTTGATGTACCATGAACATTACTAATATAGTTGGATCATATGGTGTTCTTCCCTCTCTATCTTTGTTGTGATGAATTGAGTATTGCTCTTTGAAGTTTCGTATGTTGGATTGAATACTTTGGATTTGAGATCACTTGATGTATGTCTTGCTTGTGGATTCCCATGGTGACAATGGGGTAATTTATTGAGATCACCTGACATATGTTTTGGTAATCAACTTGCGGATTCCCGTGGTGACATTGGGGTAATCTCGGCATAGAGGTTGATACACGTTTTCGTAGATGCACATAAGTTTGTCCTTTCTTGTGATGAATGTCAAAGAATTGGTAATATTGGTAGACGTCAGGAAATGCCTATGAATTATTCACTTGTTATTGAACCATTTGATGTTTGGGGTTTTCATTATATGGGACCTTTTCCTAAATCCAACGAGTATACACATATTCTTGTTGCTGTTGATTATGTTACTAAGTGGGTAGAAGCTATTCCAACTAGTAGTACTGATCACAACACCTCTATTAAAATGCTTAAAGAAGTTATATTCCCAAGGTTTGGAGTCCCTATACACTTAATGACTGATGGTGGTTCACATTTTATTCATGGTGCTTTCCATAAACTTCTTGCTAGATATGATGTTAACCATAGAATTGCATCACCTTATCATCCTCAGTCTAGTGGTCAAGTTGAATTAAGCAATAGAGAAATAAAGCTAATTTTGGAAAAGACTGTTAATAGATCTAGAAAACAACTGGTCTAAGAAACTTGATGATGCATTGTTGGCTTATAGAACTGCTTATAAAAATCCTATGGGTATGTCTCCGTATAAAATGGTTTATGGAACAGCATGTCATCTACCTCTTGAATTAGAACATAAAGCTTATTGGGAAATTACGGAACTTAATTGTGGCACCCCGGCTCAGAGCAACCGGTTTACCTTGCAATGCCAGCCCAGAGATCAAGTCTTCTGGCAATACACAACAACTTGGTACAGAAACAACCGCTTTGTTGATTTCTTTAGCGGATACATAGGTTCACATATTACATGATAAGCGAGGCCAAGCGGCACACATGGTGCGGCTACACTTATGTACATTATTTAGTAGACATCTCAGGGGCCTCGATGATAAGGGAACTACTACGCGGCAGCGGAACGATGAGGTAGCGGAACTCCATTCCACAGGGACACTGCTGGGACACGGCCTAGAGCGCGACATACTGCTCGACATCCACACAATGCACGGCTTCTCCTGCATCTGGCATGATAAGCCAGGTGAGTACTTTGAATATACTCGCAAGCTCACAACAAAATAAAACAAGTACGAGAAACAACAACAAGGCATTTAACAAGTTGAATGCATGAGCATGATTCTATTCAACATGAGGTGTGAGTGAAAAGTTGCCGTGGTCCCTGGGACCAACTTACCATTTCGGGGTTACCACGTAACCACCGTTCATAGCTTACCAATGTGATCCTCACTTGATCACATCCATACCTTTCATAGTGATCCTCACTCGATCACTGCTTTTGCATGTGCCATCTTGTGAGTCTTAGTGTGCAAGTTAATTATATCTGTTGACCCATGGTGTGACCTACTACGAACTGTGTCCATATCCGAGGACGCGGCTATCGATAAATTATACACTCTGCAGAGGTTTGTACACTATACCCACACTACGGAACTCATGGTCTCGTGCTCCCATTCGGGTGGACCAACGACATTCCGACAAAACCAATCTATTGCATGACACTCTCCCGACCACTCCGACAAACTCCCCTTTGGGCTATGTCCTGGGTGGCCCCGATGTCATCTCGTGACATCCGCCACCTCTGTGGCTGCCACCATCGTGGCCAAACATAAACATCGTCCCAAACGGGGACCTTGGTACCGTAAAACTCGGGCACTCAAGGTTATGACTGCCTACCGGGCCAGGGTAGTGCCAGTGCACAACCTTCCCTCATAGGAGGCACCGGCGAGAGGCACGACAATAGACCGCATTAGGGCCTCCCCATCCAGGCAAGTGTGGTTGCACTGGTGAGCTCGATTCGGTGGCACCATGACTCGATCAACAGCATGTTCAAGTTGAATTAACATCCAGTTTAACTTGAAATAAAATGATTTGAGCCATAGTGTGAATGGATGCACGGGTCACGATCATGAATAACTAATGCATCATGCTACCATAAGAGTATATGACATGATCCCTACTGCGAACTTTAGCAAGAAAGCATGTACCCTACTGCATACTATCAAAATGAGATGGACAAATTCTATGCAATAAATTCTATATAGCAAATCATTTTAATAGTGAATTATATGATGAATTTAATTCAAATAAACCAATGCCATTGCCATGCCATCCTTGTATATGAATGTTGTGGCTTGCCTTGGTTCAGAGGAGTGTCACAATACTTCTTGTCTTCTCCAACACAATTAGGAGCTTCTGAAAATATTTTAAATACAAAAAGAAAGGGTCACATAAAGCATTTTATTTCACCAGAAATTCTCAACAGCAAGAAAAATTCTGAAATTTGGCATGCATAAACTTTGGCTCAATACAAACCAGTAGCAAAAAGAATCAACTCAATTGGACTTATAGAATAAAAGTTAGAGCTGGTCAAAGTTGGGGTCAGAAACTGGTCAAAATATTTATTTAAATGATTTTAACCGCATTTCCAGAAACGGCCATGTCGAAGGCGTATTTCTGGTTTACGCCTCCACTTATGCCGCTTCGGGAGAGAGAGTGAGAGGCTGACAGTGGGGTCCCACTGTCAGGATTAAAAGAGAGAGAGAGGGAACGGTAGAGGCGGCGCTGTCGCCGGTGGTTCTCCGGCGAGGAGGCCACTGCGGTAGCCGAAGATGGGCGGGATGGTCTCAGCGCAGCACGGCGAGCACGCATGTACCCGGGGCGATGGTTGGGGTGGACGGACGGCGTCAGAAGCTTCTTCTCCAGAGACGGCAGTGGCGGAGCTCGTTGGATTCCGCGATTCCGGCGATGATCCGGCGAGCAAGTGGTACCGTCTAGCTCAGGAGATCACCACGACCTCGATGGGAGCAGTGGATGAAGCTGGGAGTGGCTGGAATGAGTGCACGTTCCAGGGGGATCCGCGGCGGATTCCGGCGATGAACGGCGGCAGGAGGCCTTCCCGGCCTTGCCACGCTCCTTGGGGAGTGATTTGTGGCCAGGTGGAGTGAGAGCGATGGCTAGGAGGAGTCACGGATGCCTCTATTTATAGGTGGAGGGTGGCCGTGTTCGGGTCTCCGCTGGCGACGAACTGCAGAAGAGAGATGGGGAAGATAAGCTCGGGCGCGGCGTGGGGGAGGAGGAGGGGTGCACAGGCTACGCGGTGCACGCGTGCAAGCACAGTGGCGCGCACTACGCGGAGAAAACAGAGCATGCGCGCCCACTGTTCCGCCACGTAGCGTTCGGCCGCTTCCGGCGAGCAGCTTTCCGGCGTCGGGGAGGAGCAGGGCGAGGCTAGGTGGCGTGCTGGGGGCTGCTGGTGAGCTGGGACACGCTGCGGTGGTGAGCGGAGGGCGAACGGGCGGCGGCAGAGGGACCCGGTGCACAGAGCGCTGATGACCCACATGTATAGGGGATCAATCGTAGTCCTTTCGATAAGTAAGTGTGTCGAACCCAACAAGGAGCAGAAGGAAATGACAAGCAGTTTTCAGCAAGGTATTTTCTGCAAGCACTGAAATTATCGGTAACGAGTAGTTTGATAGCAAGATAATTTGTAACAAGTGACAAGTAGCAATAGTAAAAAAGAGTGCAGCAAGGTGGCACAATCCTTTTTGTAGCAAAGGACAAGCCGGAACGATCTCTTATAATAAGTACAACGTTCTCGTGGACACATGGGAATTTCATCTAGTCACTTTCATCATGTTGGTTTGATTCACGTTCGCTACTTTGATAGTTTGATATGTGGGTGGACCGGTTCTTGGGTGCTGTTCTTACTTGAACAAGCCTCGTGGGCACCTCGGTGGCCCCCTCTGGCACTTCTTGGCTCCAGTAATTTTGTATTTATTCCAAAATAAATCTCCGTGAAATTTTAGCTCATTTGGAGATGTGCAGAATAGGTATCTTTGACATAGCTTTTTCAGGTCCAGAATTCCAGCTGCCGGCAATCTCCCTCCTTGTGTAAATCTTGCATATTAAGAGATAAAAGGCATTAGAATTGCTCCACAAATTGTTATATTGATTAAAAACACTATAAATAACAGTAGGAAAACATGATGCAAAATGGACGTATCAACTCCCCCAAGCTTAGACCTCGCTTGTCCTCACGCGAAAGCCGATATCAATAATCATGTCCACATGTTTAGAGAGAGAGGTGTCGATAAAAACAAAATACGGACATAGTAGCATCATGATCATTATTATAACAGCAATATTTATCATCATAAAACTTCTCATGAGCAAGTAACAATTCATCACAACAATGAAGTATAAGGCATAAACTTTCTTGAAAACTAACAAACTATGTTCTTTGTCAACAATGCAATTGCAATTCATAATATTTTCAGGAAGGGTCTCATGTCGGAGCTTTTTAGCAAGTCCACATACTCAACCATCATATAGTCTTCTATGATTGCTAACACTCACAACATATATATGGAGCAAAAAGTTTCAACCAGACACATAGAAAGACAGGGGCTTATAATTTCGCCTCCCAACTTATTCACCTCAAGGGTGATGTCAACAATAATAACTCATGATCACTCATATCCAACTGGATATATATGCCTAGATCTTTCCCCACCACATGATGCTTGCAAAAGAGAAAAATAAAAAGGAATATAGGAGAACACTATTGACTCTTGCATAAAAAGTAAATACATAAATGTAAAAGATAGGCCCTTCGCAGAGGGAAGCAGAGGTTGTCATGCGCTTTTTGTTGTTGGATGCACAAGCTCTTAATGCAAAGGAACATCACTTTATATTGCCCTTGTGATAGCAACCTTTATTATGCAGTTTGTCGCTTTTATTTCTTTACCATCACAAGTTCATACAAAGCTTATTTTCCCTTACAATAAAAGTTCAGACATATTTAGAGGCAATTTTTATTGCTTTTTGCACCGATGATAACTTACTTGAAGGATCTTATTCAATCCATAGGTAGATATAGTGGACTCTCATGAACTGAAACTGGGTTTAAGGGTTTTGGATGCACAAGTAGTATCTCTACTTGGTGCAAATTCTTGGCTAGTAAAGATATTGGGCAAGCACCACAGGTCGGAGGATCTATAACAATATAACTTCTATGTGAATATAAGCAAACATAACTCATTACGTTGTCTTCCTTGTCCAGCGTCAACAATTTGACATAAAATACTTAATGGGGGCTCACAATCATAAAAGATGTCCAAGATAGTGTATTTGCATGTGAATCTTCTCTTCCCTTATTAATTCTTTCATGAATTGCATCATTGACTAATGCTATGTTTGTTAACTTCCAATAAATTTTACCACTTATACTTTTCTTTTTGTAATGTCATTACTTTCCATAAGATTAGCATATGATCTTTTTCATTATTTTCATTGCTAAGATTGAAACATGAAAGTAAAGAAGCAAAAACTCAAACTACTCTTTATTATATAACTCTCAACTCAATTACATAGATAGATAGATCATGAAACTAGCACTCAAAAATAGATCATACTAAACTTTTATTCAACTAAATCATGAAATAACTAAGGATCAAACTAAAAATAGGTAAAGATAGCAAAAGTGATGGTGATACGATACCGGGGCACCTCCCCCAAGCTTGGCACAAGCCAAGCGGAGTGCCCATACCCATGTACTCAAGTTTCCTTCTTCGGTGATGGTGGTGGTGATGAAGTGATGGGCTTGTCCTCCGGCTTCCATGGCATAGGTTCCCCATCATAAAAAGATGAATGAGTCTCCGGAGTCCTGAAACTTGCAGCTAAACTCATACCTTTGAATCTTGCCTCATACTCATAATTTGGGTTTTGAAGATCATAGATTTGGCCTTGGAGATAGTCGATTCGTTCATTGAGATTGAAGATGATGTCCCCCATCGATCGGTCATCCACCTTGCAATCACGGGTGAACTCCATGATCATGGAGTGGTTGGCGCTGAGTCCATGTTCCACCATCCCTTGGCACTTGAAGATCTCCTGCTCCAGCGCTTCGAGCCTGGACTCCACGCTCCCGGTCTTCTTGGGTCCTTGCACATCCCGGATGTGAAGCACCCACGCATCTCAATGGCTTGAGGGTGTTTCATCACCTCCGGTAGGTAGGGGTTGATGACCTTCTCGTAGAACTTGTCCTTGGAGGAGCTTGGTGGAGCCATAGCGATCTAGATCTGTCAGAAAAATAGCACGAAACAAGAACAGAGGAGATTTCTGCGATACGGTGGTCAAAACGGCCGGGAGTATATATAAAGAATTTTTATCTTGCAAAACAAGTAATCCAGAAGAAAAACGGAGTCATGAAGGCTCACGAGGGGCCCACGAGCCACCAGGGCGCGCCTGGGGGGAGTGGCGCGCCCTGGTGCCTCGTGGGCACCAGGTGGGTCCCCTCGGCTGTTTCTTATTTTTGCATTTTTTTCTAATATTCCAAAACTGACAGAAAGTTTTTTTATGGAATTTTTGGAGTCGGTTTACTTACCGTATCACGTACCTCTTCCTTTTCAGGGTTCTGGAGCGTTCCGGAAGGTCTCTCTTATGTGTTCTTCTGGTGTAATTGTTTCAATAATATTAGTTTCAACATTAATGGGGGTACCTGAAATATAGTGCTTAATTTTTGCCCATTCACCACTCTTGGATTAGTGCCTTCGGAGTTGTTTATTTTGATGGCTCCGGAGCGATAAACTTCTTCGATGATATACGGTCCTTCCCATTTAGAGAGAAGTTTTCCTGCAAAGAATCTCAAACAAGAATTGTACAATAGAACTTGCTCACCTACTTTGAATTCCCGTTTTTGAATTCTTCTATCATGCCATCTTTTAACTTTTTCTTTAAACAATTTGGCATTTTCATACGCTTGGGTTCTCCATTCATCTAGTGAGCTAATATCAAATAACCTCTTTTCGCCGGCAAGTTTAAAATCATAATTTAGTTCTTTAATTGCCCAATATGCTTTATGTTCTAACTCAAGTGGTAAATGACATGCTTTTCCATAAACCATTTTATAAGGAGACATACCCATAGGATTTTTATAAGCAGTTCTATAAGCCCATAATGCATCGTCAAGTTTCTTAGACCAATTCTTTCTAGATCTATTGACGGTTTTTTGCAAAATTAATTTTATTTCTCTATTGCTCAATTCTACTTGACCACTAGATTGAGGGTGATAGGGAGATGCAATTCTATGGTTGACATCATATTTAGCAAGCAATTTACGGAATGCACCATGAATAAAGTGTGAACCACCATCAGTCTTGATGACCCACAAGTATACGGGATCAATCGTAGTCCTTTCGATAAGTAAGAGTGTCGAACCCAACGAGGAGCAGAAGGAAATGACAAGCGGTTTTCAGCAAGGTATTTTCTGCAAGCACTGAAATTATCGGTAACGAGTAGTTTGATAGCAAGATAATTTGTAACAAGCAACAAGTAGTAATAGTAACAAAGAATGCAGCAAGGTGGCCCAATCCTTTTTATAGCAAAGGACAAGCCGGAATGATCTCTTATAGTAAGCAAAGCGTTCTTGAGGACACATGGGAATTTCATCTAGTCACTTTCATCATGTTTGTTTGATTCGCATTGGCTACTTTGATAATTTGATATGTGAGTGGACCGTAGCTTGGGTGCTGTTCTTACTTGAACAAGCCTCCCACTTATGATTACCCCCTCTCGCAAGCATCCGCAACTACGAAAGAAGAATTAAGATAACTCTAACCATAGCATTAAACATATGGATCCAAATCAGCCCCTTACGGAACAGCGCATAAACTAGGGTTTAAACTTCTGTCACTCTAGCAACCCATCATCTAATTACTACTCCACAATGCATTCCCTTAGGCCCAAAGATGGTGAAGTGTCATGTAGTCGACGTTCACATGACACCACTAAGAGAATCAACAACATACATATCATCAAAATATCAAACGAATACCAAATTCACATGATTACTTATGACAAGACTTCTCCCATGTCCTCAAGAACAAAAGTAACTACTCACAAATCTTAATCATGTCCAAGATCAGAGGGGTATTGAATAGCATAATAGATCTGAACATATAATCTTCCCCCAAATAAACCAACTAGCATCAACTACAAGATGTAATCAACACTACTAGCAACCCCCAGGTACCAATCTGAGGTTTTGAGACAAAGATTGAATACAAGAAATGAACTAGGGTTTGAGATGAGATGGTGCTGGGGAAGATGTTGATGAAGATTAGTCCTCCCACGATGAGAGGATCGCTGGTGATGTCGATGGCGACGATTTCCCCCTCCCGGAGGGAAGTTTCCCCGGCAGAATCTCTCTGCCGGAGAGCAAAAGTGCCCGTGCCCACGTTCCACCTCGAGACGGTGGTGCACCGTCCTGAAAGTCTTCTCTATATTTTTTCTAGGGCAAAATGACTTATATACCAGAAAATGGGGGCTAGAGGCTGGCCAGGGGCCCCACGAGCCACCAGGGCGCGCCTGGGGGGGGGGTGGCATCTTGGGAGTCTTAGTGTGCAAATTAATTATATCTGTTGACCCACGGTGTGACCTACTACGGACTGTGTCCATATCCGAGGACGTGGCTATCGATGGATTATACACTCTGCAGAGGTTAGTACACTGTACCCACACTACGGAACTCATGGCCTCGTGCTCCCATTCGGGTGGACCAACGACATTCCGACAAAACCAATCTATTGCATGACACTCTCCCGGCCACTCCAACAAACTCCCCTTTGGGCTATGTCCTGGGTGGCCCCGATGTCATCTCGTGACATCCGCCACCCCTTTGGCTGCTACCGTCATGGCCAAACATAAACATCGTCCCAAACGGGGACCTCGGTACCGTAAAACTCGGGCACTCAAGGTTATGACTGCCTACCGGGCCAGGGTAGCGCCAGTGCACAACCTTCCCTCGTAGGAGGCACCGGCGAGAGGAATGACAATAGACCACATTAGGGCCTCCCCATCTAGGCAAGTGTGTTGCACTGGTGAGCTCGATTTGGTTGCACCATGACTCGATCAACAGCATGTTCAACTTGAAATAAAATGATTCGAGCCATAGTGTGAATGGATGCACGGGTCACGATCATGAATAACGAATGTGCTACCATAAGAGTATATGACATGATCCCTACTGCACACTTTAGCAAGAAAGCATCTACCCTACTGCATACTATCAAAATGACATGGACAAATTCTATGCAATAAATTCTATATAGCAAATCATTTTAATAGTTAATTATATGATGAATTTAATTCAAATAAACCAATGCCATTGCCATGCCATCCTTGCATATGAATGTTGTGGCTTGCCTTGGTTCAGAGGAGTGTCACAATACTTCTTGTCTTCTCCAACACAATTAGGAGCTTCTGAAAATATTTTAAATACAAAAAGAAAGGGTCACATAAAGCATTTTATTTCACCAGAAATTCTCACCAGCAAGAAAAATTCTGAAATTTGGCATGCATAAACTTTGGCTCAATACAAACCAGTAGCAAAAAGAATCAACTCAATTGGACTTATAGAATAAAAGTTAGAGCTGGTTAAAGTTGGGGTCAGAAACTGGTCAAACTATTTATTTAAATGATTTTAACCGAATTTCCAGAAACGGCCACGTCGAAGGCGTATTTCTGGTTTACGCCTCCACTTATACCGCTTTGGGAGAGAGAGTGAGAGGCTGACAGTGGGGTCCCACTGTCAGGATTAAAAGAGAGAGAGAGAGGGAATAGTAGAGGCGGCGCGGTCGCCCGTGGTTCTTCGGCGAGGAGGCCACGACGGTCGCCGGAAATGGGCATGATGGACTCAGCGCAGCATGGCGAGCACGCACGTACCCGAGGCGATGGCTGGGGTGGACGAACGGCGTCGGAAGCTTCTTCTCCAGAGACGGCGGCGGCGGAGCTCGTCGGATTCGGCGATTCCGGCGATGATCCGGCGAGCAAGTGGTACCGTCGAGCTCAGGAGATCACCACCACCTCGATGGGAGCAGTGGATGAAGCTGGGAGTGGCTGGAATGAGTGCACGTTCCAGGGGGATCCGTGGCAGATTCCGGCGATGAACGGCGGTAGGAGGCCCTCCCGGCCTTGCCGCACTTGTTGGGGAGTGATTTGTGGCCAGGTGGAGTGAGAGCGATGGCTAGCAGGAGTCGGGGATGCCTCTATTTATAGGTGGAGGGTGGCCGTGTTCGGGTCTCCACCGACGCTGAACTGCATAAGAGAGGAGGGGAAGATTAGCTCAGGTACGGCGTGGGGGAGGAGCAGGGGTGCACAGGTTACGCGGTGCACGCGTGCAAGCACAGTGGCACGCACTACGCGGAGAAAACGGAGCATGAGCGCCCACTGTTCCGCCGCGTAGCGTTCGGCCGCTTCCGGCGAGCGGCTTGCCGGCGTCGGGGAGGAGCAGGGCGAGGCTGGGTGGCGCGCTGGGGGCTGCTGGTGAGCCGGGACACGCTGCGGTGGCGAGCGGAGGGCGAATGGGCGGCGGCAGAGGGACCCGGTGCACAGAGCGCGGCGAGCGCATGCAATGCACCGTGCTCTCACGCGGTCACCGCGTGCACTGGCACATGCGGTGCTTTCGGCGCTGCCAAACCATGTCATTCGTGAAGTCCCTTCAACGCGGTGCCTAGAACTGCGCTTGGCTTGCCATCTGGCGCAGTGGAGGTGACTGGAGCTTGATGCAGTGTTTCTGGACAGAAACTTGTGCCAAGTGCTGGGGACAAATGGCTAGGAGTTTAAGTCTAAAATTTTGGGGTTAAGCATTTCTTAGGTGGGTAGTCATGTGGAAAAAATTTCAGCTCCAACAGATCAAAGAAAAATGTACTTGCTTCACAAAGTGTTCATTCTGTCCCGAAGCAAAAACATTTTTCTTAGCTGAAAATTTCCAAATGACTATGGGATATTTTGGTATAGGGAGGTGAGGAATGATTCAAAGAATATTTGGGAATTTTCTTGGAATTTTTGGAGCAATAAAAATGAGGGTTGCTTCATAGCTTAGTGAGAAAATAGGCATTTTCAGGAGGATAAAGAATATAATGCCATTAAATAAAAATATCCAATGGCCTTATGGTGGGAGCGATGAGGTCTAGGGAGGGTTTATGGATGATAGAACCCACTTGGAAGAAAATCAAAATAATTCCAAGTGGTAAGTCCAAAAGAATTGACTGAAAAAATCAAATGCAAATTGAAATATTCAATAAATCCAAATAAAAGAAAATGGCAAAATCCAGGGTGTTACATTAATTATGATTTCAAACTTGCCGATGAGAAGAGGTTATTTGATATTAGCTCTCTAGATGAATAGAGAACCCAAGCCTATGAAAATGCCAAGTTGTTTAAAGAAAAATTTAAAAGATGGCATGATAAAAGAATTCAAAAATGGGAATTCAAAGTGGGTGAGCATGTTCTATTGTACAATTCTCGTTTCAGATTTATTGAAGGAAAACGTCTCTCTAAATGGGAAGGGCCATGCATCATCACAGAAGTTTATCGCTCCAGAGCTATCAAAATCAACAACTCCGAAGGCAGTAATCCGAGAGTGGTTAATGGCCAAAGAATTAAACATTATATCTCAGGTACGCCCATTAATGTTGGAACTAATATTATTCAAACTATGACACTGGAGGAACACAGAAAAGAGACCTTCTGGAATGCTCTAGAACCCTGAAAAGGAGTAGGTATGTCATACAGTAAGTAAACCGACTCCAAAAATTCCATAAAAAATATTTTTGTCCGTTTTGGAATATTAGAAAAAATACGAAAATAAGAAACAGCCGAGGGGACCCACGAGGAGGTCACAAGGCAACAGGGCGCGCCCTACCCCCTGGGCACGTCGGGTTGCCTTGTGGCTCCCTCGTGTGCCCTCCCGACTCCGTTTTCCTCTCATATACTTGTTTTGCAAGATAAAAATTCTTCATATATACTCCCTGATGTTTTGACCACCATATTGCAAGTTTCTCCTCTGTTCTTGTTTTGGGTTGTTTTCTGTCAGACTTTCGAGGCCAGGCACCATGTCATCCCAGGATTCGGACGGGGAAAGCTATGTCTCACACCTCATCGCAAACCCTAGAGTCTATGGGGATGTTGAGCCCTATGGATGGACAACCGACGAGGAAGAGGATGCAGATTTAAAGGGGATGAAATCATCGAGTGAAGAAGAAGAAGAGGATCCTCTGCCCTAGCCAGGAGATATGCATGTGGAGTTCAAAAAGTCGAGTCTGCCAAATAAAGTTAAACCCTCCAAAACTCGATTTACCCCGTATGGCCGTGTGCAGGTGCATGTTTCCTCTTCCGCCACCAAAACCCATCCCCTAGAGTCTAGTTGATACGTCTCCAACGTATCTATAATTTTTGATTGTTCCATGCTATGATAGTATCAATCTTGGATGTTTTATATGCAATTATATGCCATTATATATCATTTTTTGGGACTAACCTATTAACCCAGTGCCCAGTGCCAGTTGATGTTTTCTGCTTGTTTTCGTCTTTTCAAAAAGTCATTATCAAAAAGTGTCCACACACAAAAAAAATGGATTAATTTTTTCTGGACCAGAAGAGACCCACGAAGCTTCGGGAGAAGACCAGAAGAGCCGCGAGGAGGCGACAAGCCTGGAGGGCACGCCCAGGGGGGTAGGGCGCGCCCCCAGGCTTGTGGGCCCCTCGTTGCCCCTCCTGGCCTAATTCCAGCGCTATAAATTCCCAAATATTCCTAATATACCAGAGAGAAAGAAGAGAAAGCCTTTCCACTGCCGCAAGACTCTGTTCTTCCGCGATCCCATCTAGAGGCCTTTTCCGGTACTCTGCCGGAGGGGGAATCGATCACGGAGGGCTTCTTCATCAACCTTACTGCCCTTCCGATGATGTGTGAGTAGTTTACCATAGACCTACGGGTCCATAGCTAGTAGCTAGATGGCGTCCTCTCTCTCTCTTTGATCTTCAATACCATGTTCTCCTCGATGTTCTTGGAGTTCTATCCGATGTAATCTTCTTTTGCGGTGTGTTTGTTGGGATCCGATGAATTGTGAGTTTATGATCAGATTATTCATGAGAAATATTTGAGTCTTCTCTGAACTCTTTTATGCATGATTATTATAGCTTTGTATTTCTCTCCGATCTATCGATTTGGTTTGGCCTAGTAGATTTATTTGTCTTGCAATGGGAGAGGTGCTTTGTGATGGGTTCAATCTTGCGGTGCTCAATCCCAGTGACAGAAGGGGACATGACACGTATTTGTATTGTTTCCATTAAGGATAAAAAGATGGAGTTTAATCATATTTCTTGAGTTTACTTTGTCTACATCATGTCATCTTGCTTAAGGCATTACTCTATTTCATACTTAATACCCTAGATGCATGCTGGATAGCGGTCGATGGGTGGAGTAATAGTAGTAGATGCAGGCAGGAGTCGGTCTACTTGTCTCGGACATGATGCCTATATACATGATCATTGCCATGAATCCGTCATAATTATTTGCTTTTCTATCAATTGCCCAACAGTAATTTGTCTACCCACCGTATGATATGTGTTCGAGAGAGAAGCCTCTAGTGAAAACTATGGCCCACGGATCTACTTTATCATATATAATAAAAATAAAAATACCTTGCTGCAATTTATTTAGTTTTATTTGAATTAGTATTTTAGTTTATCTATTTATTTCTATAAGATTTAATCCTTGCAAATAACCGCTAAGAGGATTGACAACCCTCTTATTTGCATTGGGTGCAAGTGTTTGCACTTGTGTGTGCAGGTGCGCTTAACGGAATTTTGCTTGGTTCTCCTATTGGATTGATAACCTTGGTTCTCAACTGTGGGAAATACTTATCTCTACTATACTGCATCATCCTCTCCTCTTCCGGGAAATACCAACACAGTCTACAAGTAGCAGGAAGAATTTCTGGCGCCGTTGCCGGGGAGACATCATCAAAATTACCAAGTACCTTCGCATAAACTATCATCCACTTGCATTTATTTTATTTGCCCTTTATTTGCATTTTCCTCTCGTTTTCATCTCCCCCATTTCTAATTTTTTTTTTACAAAAACACAAAAATATTTTTAATTGCTTGTTTGCTAGTTTGCTTGCTTCGTCACGATGTCTAAAGAAAATACAAAATTGTGTGACTTTTCCAATACTACTAATAATGATTTTATTAGTACTCCTATTGCTCCTCCTGCCACTAGTGCGGAGTCGTGTGACATTAATGCTGCTTTGTTAATCTTGTTATGAAAGAACAATTTTCTGGTAGTCCTAATGAAGATGATGCATCCCATCTAAATACTTTCGTTGAGCTTTGTCATATGCAAAAGAAAAAAGATGTGAATAATTATATTGTCAAATTGAAATTATTTCCGTTCTCACTACGAGACCATGCTAAAACTTGGTTTTCATCCTTGCCTAGAAATAGTATTGATTCTTGGGATAAGTGTAAGGATGCTTTTATTACCAAGTATTTTCCTCCCGCTAAGATTATTTCTTTAGGAAATCAAATTATGAATTTTAAGCAACTTGAGCATGAACATGTTGCACAATCTTGGGAGAGAATGAAATTAATGATAAGAAATTGCCCAACTCATGGATTAAATTTATGGATGATCATACAAAAAAATTATGCGGGACTAAACTTTTTCTCTAGAAATTTGCTAGACTCTACCACAGGTGGTACTTTTATGGAAATTACATTGGGAGAAGCTACAAAACTTCTTGATTATATCATGAGAAATTATTCTCAATGGCACACTGAACGAACTCCAACTGGTAAGAAGGTAAATTATGTTGAAGAAATTAATACTTTGAGTGATAAGATGGATGCTTTATTGAAATTGGTTGCTAGTAAAAATGCTCATATTGATCCTAATGATG
This sequence comes from Elymus sibiricus, assembly GCA_039707655.1. Lineage (NCBI taxonomy): Eukaryota > Viridiplantae > Streptophyta > Magnoliopsida > Poales > Poaceae > Elymus > Elymus sibiricus. The sequence goes on from CM077670.1 coordinate 115,106,244, forward strand.
TGCCATTATCTACCTTGATTGAGCAAAAGAATGATGCTATTGATGTGCATTTTGTCTCTAGAAATAATTTCAACAACAATGCTTATAGGGGTAATTTCAATCCTAGACCGTTTCCTGGAAATTTCTCTAATAATTATGGCAATCCTTATGGTAATTCTTATAATAATAATAATAACAATAGAATACCTACTTATATTGAAATTAATATTAAAGAATTTATTAATTCGCAAAAGAATTTCAATGCTATGATAGTAGAAAAATTGAAAAGAATTGATGAACTGGCTAGGGACATGGATAGAATTGCTCATGATGTGGAAAATCTCAAAACTAAAATTTTTCCACCCAAGCATGATATAAATGAGTCTATTAAAGCTATCTATGTCTCCATTAATGAAAGTAAAGAAAGGACCGCTAGGTTGAGAGCTAAGCGAGAATTTCTAGAAAAAGCGATTCCACCCGGTTTCTATCGTAGTAATGATGAGGATATTAAAATGATTGGTGTCACTCCTATTGAATCATTATTTAGTAACATAAAACGTGATGAAAAAGGGACTGAAGAAGAGTCAACTTTAGATAGAAGGAGTCCCAATTGCTTGGAGGGTGATAATCTTAATGAAAAAAATGAAAACAGTGGGTTTGGAGAGGTCAAAACTTTAAATAGTAATGCGCCCACTACTTTGGATTACAAGGACTTTATTTATGATAGTTGTTCTTTAATTGAGTGTATTTCGTTGTTCCAATCCATGATTAATTCACCAAATGCATATGAACAAAATAAAGCTTTCACTAAACATATTGTAGAAGCAATGATGAAAGCGCATGAAGAGAAACTTGAGTTGGAAATATCAATACCTAGAAAATTACAAGATGAATGGGAACCTACTATTAAAGTCAAAATTAAAGATTATGAATGTAATGCTCTTTATGATCTTGGTGCTAGCGTTTCCACAATACCAAAGTCTTTGTGTGATGTGCTAGGTCTCACCGACATGGATCCTTGTTCCCTTTATTTGCATCTTGCGGATTCCACTATTAAAAAGCCATTGGGTAGAATAAATGATGTTCTTATTCTTGAAAATAGAAATTATGTGCCCATGGACTTTATTATTCTTGATATTGAATGCAATCCTTCTTGCCCCATAATACATGGTAGGCCTTTTCTGAGAACAATAGGTGGTATTATTGATACGAAAGAAGGTAATATAAGATTTCAATTTCCATTAAAGAAAGGGATGGAACACTTCCCTAGAAAGAGAATTAAAGCACCTTATGAATCTATTATGAGGGCTACTTATGGAATTAACATGAAGGATGACAACACTTGAAACTATGCATTATGCCTAGCTAGGGGCATAAAACAATAGCGCTTGTTGGGAGGCAACCCAATGAATAAAATAAATTTTTGCTTTTACTTTCTGTTCTTGAGTGTTTACACAATTATAGCCTCTGTTATGATTGTATTTTTATGTTTTAATTAGTGTTTGTGCCAAGTAATACCTTTGGGATGATGATGATGATAGTATAATTGATGCTGTTTGGAAAACAGAAAGTTTTGCGTCCAGTGCTGGAATTTTATTTCTGTACTGAAGCGTCAGAAAAATCTGAAATTTTTACACAACATTGGTATATGAATTTATTACGTTTTCCTAATTGTTCAGAATTTTTGGAGTAACATAAGTATGACTTTTAAATAGATCTTTACAGACTGTTCTGTTTTAGACAGATTCTGTTTTTGTTGCATAGTTTGCTTATTTTGATGAATCTATGGATCGTATCGGGGGGTATGAGTCATGGAGAAGTTGGAGTACAGTAGCATTATGCCAATATTAAATATGAATCAATTTACAACAATACCTACATTTTATGATTTGTTTGTTATACTAACGGATCTCACGAGGTTTCTGTTGAGTTTTGTGTGCTGAAGTTTTCAAGTTTTGGGTGAGACTACGATGGATAAAGGAATAAGGAGTGGCAACAGCCTAAGCTTGGGGATGCCCAAGGCACCCCAAGGTAATATTCAAGGAAGACTCAAGCGTCTAAGCTTGGGGATGCCCCAGAAGGCATCCCCTCTTTCGTCTACAATCTATCGGTAACTCACTTGGAGCTATATTTTTATTAATCACATGATATGTGTTTTACTTGGAGCATCTTGTGATATAGTTTGTTTGCTTTTGTTTGATTTTTAGTTTGTCACAATCATCTTTGCTGAACACACCTTTTTGAGAGGACACACATTATTCGTGATTTGTTAGAATACTCTATGTGCTTCACTTATATCTTTTGAGCTAGGCAGTTGCCCTAGTGCTTCACTTATATCTTTTAGAGCACGGCGGTGGATATATTTTAAAGAAATAGTTGCACTCTCATGCTTCACTTATATATTTTTGAGAGTCCAATGATTAGCAATGGTAATATGCACGGGTTATGAATTCGGTCCTAATATGATAGGTATTCAAGAGGGATATAAGAAAAACTTTCATGTAGATCACTTAATATGATAAGTTTGATTACTTGCAATAGTTTTGCGATATTAAGATGGTAATATGTGGGAGGTGCTAGTAGATAATTGTGGTTTAGTAAGAATATTGGTGTTAAGGTTTGTGATTCCCGAAGCATGCACGTATGGTCTGTTGTTATGCTAAGAAGTTGGAGCATGATTTATTCTTGATTGTCTTCCTTTGTGTGGCGGTCGGGGGCGCGCGATGGTTAATTCCTACCATCCTCCCCCTAGGGGCATCCGTAGTAGTACTTTGCTTCGAGGGCTAATAAACTTTTGCAATAAGTATGTGAGTTCTTTATGACTAATGTGAGTCCATGGATTATACGCACTCTCACCCTTCCGCAATTTGCTAGCCTCTTCGGTACCGTGCATTGCCCTTTCTCACATCGAGAGTTGGTGCAAACTTCGCCGGTGCATCCAAACCCTGTGATATGATACGCTCTATCACACATAAGCCTCTTTATATCTTCCTCAAAACAGCCACCATACCTACCTATCATGGCATTTCCATAGCCGTTCCGAGATATATTGCCATGCAACTTCCACCGTTCCATTTTTATGACACACATCGTCATTGTCATATTGCTTTGCATGATCATATAGCTGACATAGTATTTGTGGCTCAACCATCGTTCATCATTTTTATACATGTTACGCTAGTATCATTGCACATCCTGGTACACTGCCAGAGGCATTCATATATAGTCATATTTTTGTTCTAGTATCGAGTTGTAATATTGAGTTCTAAGTAAATAAAAGTGTGATGATCATCATTATTAGAGCATTGTCCCAGTGAGGAAAGTATGATGGAGACCATGATTCCCCCACAAGTCGGGATGAGACTCCGGACGAAAAAAAGAGAGGCCAAAAAGAGCCACGAAAAAAAAGAGAAAAAGGGAAAAAGAATAAATGAGAGAAAAAGAGAGAAGGGGCAATGTTACTATCCTTTTTCCACACTTGTGCTTCGGAGTAGCACCATGTTGTTCATATAGAGAGTCTCCTATTTTGTCACTTTCATATACTAGTGGGAATTTTTCGTTATAGAACTTGGCTTGTATATTCCGATGATGGGCTTCCTCAAATGCCCGAGGTCTTCATGAGCAAGCAAGTTGGATGCACACCCACTTAGTTTTCATGTTGAGCTTTCATACACTTATAGCTCTTAGTGCATCCATTGCATGGCAATCCCTACTCCTCGCATTGACATTCATTGATGGGCATCTCCATAGCCCGTTGATTAGCCTCGTTGATGTGAGACTATCTTCTTATTTTTGATTTCTCTTTATTGATATTTACCACCACACTCTATTAAACCCATGGTGATATATCCATGGCTTGTGCTCATGTATTGTGTGGGGGTTGAAAAAGCTGAAGCGCGTTAAAAAGTATGAACCAATTGCATGGCTAAAACCGGGGTTGTTCATGATAAATATTTTGTGTTAAGAAGATGGAGCATGACAGGATTATATGATTTTGTAGGGATAGCGTTCTTTAGCATTTTTATTTTGAAAGACATGATTGTTTATTAGTATGCCTGAGTATTGATGTCTTTATATCAAATTATAGACTATTTCTTTGAATCATTCGGATCTTATTATTCATACCATAAGAGAGAGATTACATGATGAAACATGATAGGTAGCATTCCACATCAAAAATTCTGTTTTTATCATTTACCTACTCGAGGACGAGCAGGAATTAAGCTTGGGGATGCTTGATACGTCTCCAACGTATCTATAATTTTTGATTATTCCATGCTATTATAGTATCAATCTTGGATGTTTTATATGCAATTATATGCCATTATATATCATTGTTTGGGACTACCCTATTAACCCAGTGCCCAGTGCTAGTTGCTATTTTCTGCTTGTTTTTGCCTTTTCAGAAAATCATTATCAAAAAGTGTCCAAATAAGAAAAAAACTTTGGATTAATTTTTTCTTGACTAGAAGAGACCCACGAAGCTCCGGGAGAAGACCAGAAGAGCCACGAGGAGGCGACAAGCCTGGAGGGCGCGCCTAGGGAGTAGGGCGCGCCCCCCAGGCTTGTGGGCCCCTCGTTGCCCCTCCTGACCTAATTCCAGTGCTATAAGTTCCCAAATATTCCCAATATACCAGAGAGATAGAAGAGAAAACCTTTCCACTGCCGCAAGCCTCTGTTCTTCCGCGATCCCATAAGGAGGCCTTTTCCAGTACTCTGCCGGAGGGGGAATCGATCACGGAGGGCTTCTTCATCAACCTTGCTGCCCTTCCGAAGATGTGTGAGTAGTTTACCACAGATCTACGGGTCCATAGCTAGTAGCTAGATGGCTTCATCTCTCTCTTTGATCTTCAATACCATGTTCTCCTCGATGTTCTTGGAGTTCTACCCGATGTAATCTTCTTTTGCGGTGTGTTTGTTGGGATCCGATGAATTGTGAGTTTATGATTAGATTATTCATGAGAAATATTTGAGTCTTCTTTGAGCTCTTTTATGCATGATTATTATAGCTTTGTATTTCTCTCCGATCTATCGATTTGGTTTGGCCTACTAGATTGATTTGTCTTGCAATGGGAGAGGTGCTTTGTGATGGGTTCAATCTTGCGGTGCTCAATCCCAGTGACATAAGGGGACATGACACATATTTGTATTATTGCCATTAAGGATAAAAAGATGGGGTTTAATCATATTTCTTGAGTTTACTTTGTCTACATCATGTCATCTTGCTTAAGGCGTTACTCTGTTTCATACTTAATACCCTAGATGCATGCTGGATAGCGGTCGATGGGTGGAGTAATAGTAGTAGATGCAGGCAGGAGTCGGTCTACTTGTCTCGGACGTGATGCCTATATAAATGATCATTGCCATGCATCCGTCATAATTATTTGCTTTTCTATCAATTGCCCAACAGTAATTTGTCTACCCACCGTATGCTATGTGTTCGAGAGAGAAGCCTCTAGTGAAAACTATGGCCCCCGGGTCTACTTTATCAGATATAAAAAACATAAAAATACCTTGCTGCAATTTATTTACTTTTATTTTAATTAGTATTTTAGTTTATCTATTTATCTCTATAAGATTTAATCCTTGCAAATAACCGCTAAGAGGATTGACAACCCTCTTATTTGCATTGGGTGCAAGTGTTTGCTCTTGTGTGTGCAGGTGCGCTTAACAGAATTTTGCTTGGTTCTCCTACTGGATTGATAACCTTGGTTCTTAACTGGGGGAAATACTTATCTCTACTATACTGCATCATCCTCTCCTCTTCGGGGAAATACCAACGCAGTCTACAAGTAGCAATGGTCTATCCAATGTTACAAGCAAGTTTTGCAAGGAGAATGTGGATCTTAAGAAGGAGGTCAATGAGCTCAGGGAGGAAATTCGTACCCTTAGGTGAATCATCGCTAAAGAATTACTTCATCACCACCATCACCAAAGAAAGACACTTGAGTACACGGGTATGGGCACCACCCTTAGCTTGTTCCAAGCTTGGGGGAGGTGCCCCGGTATCATATCACATCTCTTTTTATTATCATTACCTATCCTAGTTCGACCCTTAGTTATTTCATGATCTAGAAGAATAAAGTTTTAGTATGATCTAGTTTCGAGTGCTTATTTCGTGATCTATCTATTTATGTAATTGTGTGCGAGTGTTATATAATAAAGAGTAGTTTGAGTTTTGCTTCTTTACTTTTATATTTCAATCTTAGCAATAAAAAATGATGAAAATATCATATGCTAATCCCTTGGGGAAGTAATGACTTTACATATGAAAAGTATAGTTGATAAAATTTACTGGAAGTTACCAAATGTAGCATTGGTCATTGATGCAATTCATGAAAAAATTAATAAAGGAAGAGAGGATTCACATATAAATATACTATCTTGGACATCTTTTCTGATTGTGATCCCCCATTAAATATTCTATGTCAAAGAGTTGATGTCGGACAAGGAAGACAACGTAATGAGTTATGTTGCTTATATTCACATAGAAGTTATATTGTCATAGATCCTCTAACATGTGGTGTGATACGTCTCCAACGTATCCATAATTTTTGATTGTTTCATGGTATTATAGTATCAATCTTGGAAGTTTTATATGCAATTATATGCCATTATATATCATTTTTTGGGACTAACCTATTAACCCAGTGCCCAGTGCCAGTTGCTGTTTTTTTCCTTGTTTTTGTCTATTCAGAAAATCATTATCCAAAAGAGTCCAAACAAGAAAAAAAACTTTGTATTAATTTTTTCTGGACCAGAAGAGACCCACGAAGCTTCGGGAGAAGACCAGAGGAGCCACGAGGAGGCGGCAAGCCTGGAGGGCGTGCCCAGGGGGGTAGGTGCACCCCCTAGGCTTGTGGGCCCCTCGTAGCCCCTCCCGACCTATGCATTATGCCTAGCTAGTAGACTGTATTCGTGACTTGTTAGAATACTCTATGTGCTTCACTTATATCTTTTGAGCTAGGCAGTTGCTCTAGTGCTTCACTTATATCTTTTAGAGCACGGTGGTGGTTATATTTTAAAGAAATAATTGCACTCTCATGCTTCACTTATATATTTTTGATAGTCTAATGAATAGCAATGGTAATATGCACGGGTTATGAATTTGGTCCTAATATGATAGGTATTCAAGAGGGATATAATAAAAACTTTCATGTAGATCACTGAATATGATAAGTTTGATTCCTTGCAATAGTTTTGCGATATTAAGATGGTAATATGTGGGAGGTGCTAGTAGATAATTGTGGTTTAGTAAGAATATTGGTGTTAAGGTTTGTGATTCCCGAAGCATGCACGTATGATCTGTCGTTATGCTACGAAGTTGGAGCATGATTTATTCTTGATTGTCTACCTTATGAGTGGCGGTCGAGGACGAGCGATGGTCTTTTCCTACCAATCTATCCCCCTAGGGGCATGCATAGTAGTACTTTGCTTCGAGGGCTAATAAACTTTCGCAATAAGTATGTGAGTTCTTTATGACTAATGTGAGTCCATGGATTATACGCACTCTCACATTTCCGCAATTTGCTAGCCTCTTCGGTACCGTGCATTGCCCTTTCTCACATCGAGAGTTGGTGCAACCTTCGCCGATGCATCCAAACCCCGTGATATGATACGCTCTATCACACATAAGCCTCTTTATATCTTCCTCAAAACAGTCACCATACCTACCTATCATGGCATTTCCATAGCCATTCCGATATATATTGCCATGCAACTTCCACCGTTCCATTTTTATGACACACATCGTCATTGTCATATTGCTTTGCATGATCATATAGCTGACATAGTATTTGTGGCTCATCCACCGTTCATCATTTTTTATACATATTACGCTAGTATCATTGCACATCCTGGTACACCGCCAGAGGCATTCATATAGAGTCATATTTTTGTACTAGATTCGAGTTGTAATTTTTTCAGTTGTAAGTAAATAGAAGTATGATGATCATCACTATTAGAGCATTGCCCTAGTGAGGAAATAAAAAAAAGAGGCCAAAAAGAGCCCATGAAAAAAATGAGAGAAAAAGAGAGAAGGGGCAGTGTTACTATCCTTTTCCTTACTTGTGCTTCAAAGTAGCACCATGTTTTTCATATAGAGACTCTCCTATTTTGTCACTTTCATATACTAGTGGGAATTTTTCATTATAGAACTTGGCTTGTATATTCCGATGATGGGCTTCCTAAAAATGCCCGATGTCTTCATGAGGAAGCAAGTTGGATGCACACCCACTTAGTTTTCATGTTGAGCTTTCATACACTTATAGCTCTTAGTGCATCCGTTGCATGGCAATCCCAACTCCTCGCATTGACATCAATTGTTGGGCATCTCCATAGCCCGTTGATTAGCCTCATCAATGTGAGACTATCTTCTTATTTTTGACTTCCCCTTATTAATCTCTACCACCATACTCCATTCCACACATAGTGCTATATCCATGGCTTGCGCTCATGTATTGCGTGGGGGTTGAAAAAGCTGAAGCGCGTTAAAAAGTATGAACAAATTGCTCGGCTTGTCATCGGGGTAGTGCATGATAAATATTTTGTGTTAAGAAGATGGAGCATGACAGGATTATATGATTTTGTAGGGATAACTTTTTTAGCATTTTTATATTGAAACACATGATTGTTTATTAGTATGCCTGAGTATTGATGTCTTTATATCAAACTATAGACTATTGCTTTGAATCATTCGGATCTTATTATTCATACCGTAAGAGAGATTACATGATGAAACATGATAGGTAGCATTCCACATCAAAAATTCTGTTTTAATCATTTACCTACTCGAGGACGAGCAGGAATTAAGCTTGGGGATGCTTGATACGTCTCCAACGTATCTATAACTTTTGATTGTTCCATGCTATTATAGTATCAATCATGGATGTTTTATATGCAATTATATGCCATTATATATCATTTTTTGGGACTAACCTAATAGCCCAGTGCCTAGTGCCAGTTGCTGTTTTTTGCTAGTTTTTGTCTTTTCAGAAAATCATTATCAAAAAGAGTCCAAACGAGAAAAAAACTTTGGATTAATTTTTTTTGGACCAGAAGAGACCCACGTAGCTTTGGGAGAAGACCAGAGGAGCCACGAGGAGGCGGCAAGCCTGGAGGGCACGCCCAGGGGGGTAGGCGTGCATCCCAGGCTTGTGGGCCCCTTGTAGCCCCTCTTGACCTAATTCCAGCGCTATAAATTCCCAAATATTCCCAATATACCAGAAAGACAGAAGAGAAAACATTTCCATCGCCGCAAGCTTCTGTTCTTCCGCGATCCCATCTAGAGGCCTTTTTTCGGTACTCTGCCGGAGGGGGAATCAATCACGGAGGGCTTCTTCATCAACCTTGCTGCCCCTCCGATGATGTGTGAGTAGTTTACCACAGACCTACGTGTCCATATCTAGTAGCTAGATGGCTTCTTCTCTCTCTTTGATCTTCAATACCATGTTCTCCTCGATGTTCTTGGAGTTCTATCCGATGTAATCTTCTTTTGCGGTGTGTTTGCTTGGATCCGATGAATTGTGAGTTTATGATTAGATTATTCATGAGAAATATTTGAGTCTTCTCTGAACTCTTTTATGCATGATTATTATAGCTTTGTATTTCTCTCTGATCTTTTGATTTGGTTTGGATAACTAGATTGGTTTATCTTGCAATGGGAGAGGTACTTTGTGATGGGTTCAATCTTGCGGTGCTCAATCCCAGTGACAGAAAGGGACATGACACGTATTTGTATTGTTGCCATTAAGGATAAAAAGGTGGGGTTTAATCATATTTCTTGAGTTTACTTTGTCTCCATCATGTCATCTTGCTTAAGGCGTTACTCTGTTTCATACTTAATACCCTACATGCATGCTGGATAGCGTTCGATGGGTGGAGTAATAGTAGTAGATGCAGGCAGGAGTCGGTCTACTTGTCTTGGACTTGATTCCTATATACATGATCATTGCCATGAATCCTTCATAATTATTTGTTTTTCTATCAATTGCCCAACAGTAATTTGTTTACCCACCATATGTTATGTGTTCTAGAGAGAAGCCTCTAGTGAAAACTATGCCCCCCGGGTCTACTTTTATCATATATTAAAACCAAAAATACCTTGCTGCAATTTATTTACTTTTATTTTATTTAGTATTTTAGTTTATCTATCTATCACTATCAGAATTAATAGATGCAAATAACCGCTAAGAGGATTGACAACCCTCTTATTTGCGTTGGGTGCAAGTGTTTGCTTTTGTGTGTGCAGGTACGTTTAACGGGATTTTGATTGGTTCTCCTACTGGATTGACAACCTTGGTTCTTAACTGAGGGAAATACTTATCTCTACTATACTGCATCATCCTCTCCTCTTCGGGGAAATACCAACGCAGTCTACAAGTAGCATGGTGCTTGCTCACTATCTTTTGCTACCCAAAAATCCGCACTAAGTAGAGATACTACTTGTGCATGCAAAACCCTTGAACCGAGTTTCATGTCATGAGAGTCCACTATATCTACGTATGGATTGAATAAGATCCTTCAAGTAAGTTGTCATCGGTGCATAAAGCAATAAAAATTGCTCCCAAAATATGTAAGAACTTTTATTGTAAGGGAAAATAAGCTTTGTACGAACTTGTGATGGTGAAGAAATAAAAGCGACAGACTGCATAATAAAGGTTGCTATCATAAGGGGCAATATAAAGGGACGTTCCTTTGCATTAAGAGTTTGCACATCCAAAAATAAAAAAAGCATGACAACCTCTGCTTCCCTCTGTGAAGGGCCTATCTTGTACTTTTTTGTATTTACTTTAATGCAAGAGTCAATAGTGTTCCTCTCTATTCCGTTTTTATTTTTTCTCTTTGCAAGCATCATGTGGTGGGGAAAGATCTAGGCACATATATCCAGTTGGATATAAGTAATCATGAGTTATTATTGTTGACTTTACCCTTGAGGTGAATTGGTTGGGAGGTGAAACTATAAACCCCCATCTTCCTATGTGTCTGATTAAAGCTTTCGCCCCATAAATATGCTGTGAGTGGCAGCAATCATAGAAGACTAAATGATGGTTGAGTATGTGGACTTGCTAAACAAAAAGCTCTTACATAGACTCTTCCTGAAAATATGATGAATTATGATTGTTTCATTGACTAAGAACATAGTTTGTTAGTTTTCAAGAAAGTTTATGCTTTATACTTTGATATTGTGATGAATTATTACTTGTTTATGGGAAGTTTTATGATGATATATTGCTGCTATAGTATTGATCATGATGCTTTCTTGTCTGTATTTTGTTTTATCGACACCTCTCTCTCTAAACATGTGGTCATGGTTATCGATTTTGGTTTTTGCTTGAGGACAAGCGAGATCTAAGCTTGGGGGAGTTGATTCGTCCAATTTGCATCATGTTTTCCTATTGATAGTTCTTATATAATTGATCATTATTTCACTTTATGATGCAATTCTTATGCCTTTTCTCTCTTAATTTGCAAGATTTATATGAAGAGGGAGATTACCGGCAGCTGGAATTCTAGGCCTGGAATAGCTACAGCAGAGATACCTATTCTATAGAGCTCCAAATGACCTGAGACTTCACAGAGATTTTTTATTGAATATATAAAAAATATTGGAAGAAACAAATACCAGAGGGGGCCCACCAGTTGCCCACAAGGCAACAGGACGCGGCCACCCCCCTGGGCGCGCCCTGATGCCTTGTGGGGCCCACGGCAGGCCTCTGGCCTCCTCCTTCTACTATATAAGGTCATTTGCCCTAAAAAATAAGGAGAGGACTTTCGGGATGAAGCGCCGCCGTCTTGAGGCGGAACTTGGACAGGAGCACTTTTTCCCTTCGGTGGAGCGATTCCACAGGGGATACTTCCCTCCGGGAGGGGGAAATCGAAGCCATCGACATCACCAATGTTCCTCTCAATGTGGGAGGACCAATCTTCATCAACATCTTCACCAGAACCATCTCATCTCAAACCGTAGTTCATCTCTTGTATTCAATCTTTGTCTCAAAACCTCAGATTGGTATCTGTGGGTTGCTAGTAGTGTTGATTACATCTTGTAGTTGATGCTAGTTGGTTTATTTGGTGGAAGATTATATGTTTAGATCCTTAATGATATTCAATACTCCTCTGATCTTGAACATGAATATGATTTGTGAGTAGTTACATTTGTTCTTGAGGACATGGGAGAAGTCTTGTTATAAGTAATCATGTGAATTTGGTATTTGTTCGATATTTTGATGATATGTATGTTGTTGCTTCCTTTAGTGGTGTCATGTGAACGTCGACTACATGACACTTCACCATACCTAGGCCTAAGGGACGGCATTGTGGAGTAATAAGTAGATGATGGGTTGCTAGAGTGACAGAAGCTTAAACCCTAGTTTATGCGTTATTCCGTAAGGGGCTGATTTGGATCCATATGTTTCATGCTATGGTTAGATTTATCTTAATTCTTCTTTCATAGTCACGGATGCTTGCGAGAGAGGGCAATCATAAGAGGGTTGCTTGTTCAAGTAAGAACAGCACCCTAGCACCGGTAAGCCCACATATCAAATTATCAAAGTAGCAAATGTGAATCAAATAAACATGATGAAAGTGACTAGACGAGAATTCCCATGTGTCCTCGAGAACGCTTTGCTTTATATAAGAGATCATTCCGGCTTGTCCTTTGCTATAAAAAGGATTGGGCCACCTTGGTGCACTTTTGTTACACTTGTTGCTTGTTGCTTGCTACGAATTATCTTGCTACAAAACTATCAGTTACCGCTACTTTCAGTGCTTGCAGAAAACACCTTGCTGAAAACCGCTTATCATTTCCTTCTGCTCCTGGTTGGTTTCGACACTCTTACTTATTGAAAGGACTACGATTGATCCCCTATACTTGTGGGTCATCAGTGTGTTGGGGACACAAGAGATTTCTTGTATTTGATTGCAGGATTGTTTGAGAGAGACCATCTTCATCCTACACCTCCCACGGATTGATAAACCTTAGGTCATCCACTTGAGGGAAATTTGTTGTTGTCCTACAAAACTCTGCGTTTGGAGGCCCAACAGAGTCTACAAGAATAAAGTTGTGTAGTAGACATCACAGCCAAGGAACGTGAACTATATGATGAAAGAAAGAAGTTGTACAGTAAGTTACCAGCTAAGCAAGAAGATGCTTTTGAGCTTACTATAGAGATTGTGATTGGTTTAAATAAGTTCAATTCTTTATGTGATCTAGGTGCTAGTGTTTCCACTATCCCGAAATCTATTTATAATAGTCTCAATCTAGGTCCTTATGCTACTACTAAGATTATATTAAATATGGCTAATTCTACTTTTACTCAAGTAGTAGGAATTAAGCATCGAGTTATAGTTCAAATAAATGATTGCACTGCCATGATTGATCTTGTGATAGTTGATATGCCTAATGATCCATTTGCTCCTATAATTCTCGGCAGACCTTTTCTAAGGACTATAAAAGTGGTGATAAATGTGTTTGAGGGAAATGTTAGATTTGACTTACATGCTAAAGATCCTTTTGTGAGACATTTCCCCAGGAAAAAGAAAATGGAGATCTACACCGGAGACAGTATTGTTGTCAATGCTAGAAGCTATGGTCTCGGTGTGTTTGCACCTACATGATCTTCACTATGGTCGAGCTAACCGACCAAAAACAAGCGCTTCATGGGAGGCAACCCACGCAAATAAAGTGGAAAAGTAAGTTTTGTTTTAGTTTCAATAAAAAAGAGTGTTGAAGTTCTAATTAAAGAAGTTAAGTTTGGAAGAGTCGCTCTAATGAAGGCTTTGTTATGTACAAAATAATTATCTATTGTATTGACGTTTGAATGCCTGGATATATGCCATTGTACTGTGTTGGAACTAACCCCACGGGAATTTGAAAAAAAAAGTTTCAGAACAAAAAGAACAAAAGATGGCCTAGCATGAGACCACCAAAGGTCGTATGGGCGGTCGTATGACTTCCGGGCGGTTCCAGCAAAAAAACAACAAGAGGCAACACAGCGTTCAACGGCATTTCATACGAGCGCAAGCGCTCGTATACGCGGTCGTATGGACTCTTCGAAGAAACAGAGAAAGGATCCAGAGCGTTTGACGGCGTTTCATGCGAGGGCTCCCGCTTGTATAAGCGGCCGTATGACACCCTCGACCAAAAGAGAAAAGAGAATAGAGTGAACGACGGCATACCATACGAGCGCTGCCGGTCGCATGAACGATGGTATGAGGTATGCACAGAAATGATTTTGCTAACAGAGTGAACGACGGCCTTCCACGAGCGTTCCTTCTTGCATGGCCGGTCGTATGGATCTCTGGCGGCCACAAAAAGCCCAAGGAACAAGGTATTTTGCCCCCACCTCTTTCCTTTCTTCTTCTTCCTCCAAACCCTAGCACAACTACGCCCGATCTCCCTACTCGTTCGAGTTCAGTTCAAATCCTTCCGTGTGATCGATCTACGGTATGTTTCTCCTCCGATCCTCAACTTAGTTATCGCGAATCCTTGTTCTACATGCCTAGCATTGCCATGTCTAGGTTATGCATATTTTTTATCTAAGTTTTGAGTTTTGCTTGGATTCATTGATATTTTTAGAGGAGTATGATGTTGTTACTACCGTAGGATCAATATTGTTTTATTGTATTGGACTGAAATATTATTTTGTAGATATTTTCGAGGTGGTTCACCCACACCATTCGCGGTGATGCATCGAGTTCATCCATGAATGAATCACAACAACAACAATTTTTCACACAGGGGATCATCTCCACGGACCGTGAAGCAAGGAAGAAATACCAGAAGCTTCATGCAAGGAAGATCAAAGCAACCAAATGGGCTTGCGAGTCAACACTCGCCAAGCTAGGTATTACTAATGATTTCAATTTGCTTTGTGATAATGCCGGGTTGCATCATTTTGTTTATCAGGGATGTGAGACATATGAACGCATGACGCTTGAGTTTCTTAGTACACTCTCGCATAATGTTGGGCTTATGCCAAATGCATACGAGAAGGAGAGGATCACATTCCGTCTCTTGGACCAAGACTTCAACATCACTCACGGTGAGTGGTGTGCCCACTTTGGCTTCCCCAAGAACGATGATGACGTCCGCTTTGTTTATGATTTTACCGAACCGCACCCGAGAGGCAAATAATTTATCAGATGAGCCAGTTGCATTGAAAGTCCCGCTATACATTATTTCCATCACTAACTCACTGCATGCACGAGGAGAAGTTTCTAAGGTGAATGATGAGAATATGCTAATTCTTGGGAAAGCAGCAAACCTTGACGTCGGTTATTTGCCCAACTTAGGGGCAATACTTTTGTACCTCCCGCATCAAGCAAATCACGCACACGAAGATATCATGTGTGGAGGAGTGAACACCATGTTGGCCAACTCCCTTGGCCTCAACTACAATCACCTTCGCCCCATTGTTGGTAACAACCTTGTTAATATTCGTGTTCTTACTAGCGCTAAAATGGTAGTAATTAGCCGTGGTCATCATTGCATCAAAATTCCTGGAGTGGCATACTTGTTGCCTACTCCTGTGAATAAATGTTTTTCCATAGAACATGGACAATTGCATTATGTGCCACAGGAAGGAGATGCAGCTTTTGATCAAGAAGGCCCCGAAACTGAACAACTAGACGAAGAAGAACTCGCCACCGACGAAGAGGAGGAGCAGGCCCAAGAGATGCCACAACTAGAAGCCTACACCACCTAAATGGACCTCTATAGTCTCCAAGGCTCCATCAATGATATGAGCAACCTCGTCGAGTCCCTTCGAGGCATGTCCGTCTACATGAATACCAGCTTCTCCAACTCGAGCCAAGGATGTCTCCTGACCAACCGCCACAATGATCCTGTCGGTTTGGGCTTGCAAAAGATTAATCTTGGGGGAGGTCACTACCACGTCTACATCAAGATGTGGCAGTATTATTTGTATAAATTCTATTGAGGTTGTATGTCAGCTTGTTGAGCTTCAAAACACTCGTGTTGGTTTGTTCCAACACTTTGCTTTTTATTTGCTTTCGTTTTTCCTTTTCGCCGTTGTGATTTTTCATTTGCAAGTTAGTTTTAAAAACCCAAAAAACCAAGAATAGAATAAGCTTTGGTTTGTTCTTTTCTTTTTGCCCCTTGGAGTTTGTTTGCATTCTTGGTTATATTTCAGAGGAGTTGATCTATGTCGGACAACGAGGGTTGTAAGCATAAGGAAGAGCAGTGTGTACATTCATGACCGTGAAGGTATGTCCTACGAGTCCTGTCTTTTGCACTTGAAATACTTAGAGTAGATGTAGTAGTAGTATGTGTGATGTGTGCAAGAGGGAGCTAGTCTTGATAATTAAAACAAAGGTTGTGTTCTAGTAGCTGAAATAATTTTGTAGTCTTTGTTCTGTTTAATCTAGATAACCGAGACTTGTCGTGGGACTGTTTTTAAAAGAAATTGATCATAACTATGAATAACCATGCAAAAGAGAAAGTCTTCAAAGGCTTGTGTATTGAGAAAAATTATAGAGAAGATGATTTAGAAATGCTCAACCCCATGTTGTTAATTTTAATAGACTTGATAGCACTTGTGGATTAAATCATCTAGAGGAACTTAGTTGAAGGGTGAACGGGATTATGCCAAAAATCTGTGTTGTATCTTTCACATGGTGCTTCGCCACCTTTCTGATGTTATGCTGAGAACTTCGCTGGCCAATGAACAATCCATTAGAGTTTCGGCTCAGATTTCAGCTATGAGTTTGTTACCGTACGTAGTGGCAACACTACAATCGAATATTATTCAGCTTTCTCTTGAATGTGCGTGTATGTGGTAAATATCGGGAACTGATCAAAAGAGCTCGAAAGAGGTATATATCAGGATCTATAGTTCCCAAAATTAAGCCACAATGAAACTCTATGCATAATCACTTATTTGGCATAATCCCTTTACGTGACAACCAAGGTGTCTGCAAACAATGATTGAAACAAAGTGCTTGAGAGCCTTGAGGAGGAGACACTCGTGGGTATGATTATGAGCACTCTAGTATCAGGTTTGTCTTTACATGCCTTTCATTCCCTAATTTATGTTTTAATGGCTCTATCAAAAGAAAAACTCTTCCGTGCATTCCCACCAACCAAGTGTTAACTAGAGGAAATAGAATTGAGTGTTGCAAAGAAGTTTTTATCTTGTAGATTGAAAACTATGAGTTGATTATCTTTGCTTTACTAACACTTTCATAATAACCATGCCACCGCTACAGATATGCTAAGTTTTCAAGTGAAGAAGCAGAGGGCTATCAACGTGTATCGATCCTGAGTGAACCAAAACCTTCTCGTTATTTCGGTTTAAACAACTGAATTCCTTATGATTTGGATTTATCTCTATGTTGCTCGAGGACGATCAAGTTTAAGCATGGGGGATTTGATGAGTGATATTTTTACACTCCTCTACTGATGTCTACTATGCAACTTTATTCTTGTAGACTCCGTTGGGCCTCCAAGCGCAGAGTTTTGTAGGACAGTAGCAAATTTCCCTCAAGTGGATGACCTAAGGTTTATCAATCCGTGGGAGGTGTAGGATGAAGATGGTCTCTCTCAAACAACTCTACAAGAATCCAACTTCAGGAACATTCTGAAGAAACACCTTCTGCGTCTGTTGAAATACCAAAAAGAATACTGGAAAAAAAGATGTACGATTCGCTGGATCCAATTCGGAGACGAAAACTCTAAATTTTTCCAAGCTGCTGCAACCGCTCGCTACAGGAAAAATTGCATTGCCAACCTCCGCTCTGATGAGGGCGACATTGTTGATGACCATGTTGGAAAAGAGTCCATTATTTTTGAATCTTTCAAAGAAAGGCTGGGTAAATCAAGCCCTCCGGATATGCAGTTTGATCTCCCTTCGCTTATCAACTCTGACAATGATCTCGAACAACTCACGACTCCATTTACACATGATGAAATTGACTCTGTTGTAAAAGAAATGCCTGCTAATCGTGCCCTAGGCCCAGATGGTTTCAACGGGGCCTTTCTCAAAGCCTACTGGCCCATCATCAAGACGGATTTCTACCGCCTATGCTCTGAATTTCATGAGGGATCTCTGAACCTTGAAAGTTTGAATTATGGACACATAACCATGATCCCTAAAACTAATTCACCAGAGACTGTGAATGACTATCGCCCCATCACCCTCCTCAACTGCTGCTTGAAAATTCTTACGAAACTATTGGCTAATCGCCTACAGAGGGTTATTCTAAGACTGGTCCACCGCAACCAATATGGATTCTTGAAAGGGCAATCTATTCATGATTGCCTAGCATGGGCCTTCGAATTCATACATCAGTGCCAATCCTCCAAACGAGAGATTGTCCTACTCAAGCTTGATTTCGCCAAGGCGTTTGATACTATTGAGCATTCAGCCATGATCCAAATTATGAAGCAACAAGAATTCAATGATAAATGGATTGGATGGATGGGTTGTATCTTCTCTTCGGGCAAGTCATCAGTTGTTTTGAATGGTGTGCCAGGCTGCCACTTCCACTGCAAATGAGGCGTTCGACAAGGTGACCCCATGTCCCCTCTCATCTTCGTCCTTGCAGCGGATATTCTTCAGGCTGCCATCAATGATGCCATGCGGAAAAACTTGTTGAAACATCCACTGAATCCCAATACTGATAGTGACTTCCCGGTGATCCAGTACGCCAACGATACGTTGATCATCATGCCAGTGTGCAGAGCGCAAGCAATTGTGATGAAGAAAATTCTTGCGGATTACACTGCGTCCATCGGCCTTCATATCAATTTCCACAAATCCACGATCGTCCCAATTAACACCGCTTCGGAACTCTGTCAAAGCATTGCCGACATCTTTGACTGTAAAATTGC
Source organism: Elymus sibiricus (assembly GCA_039707655.1). Lineage (NCBI taxonomy): Eukaryota > Viridiplantae > Streptophyta > Magnoliopsida > Poales > Poaceae > Elymus > Elymus sibiricus. The sequence goes on from CM077670.1 coordinate 115,125,076, forward strand.
AAGCATGCCATTTACATACCTGGGACTCGCCCTCAGCACCACTAAACCCATGGTTCAAGACCTAACCCCTCAGGTATGCAGAGCCGAGCGCCAGATCACAGCCACGATGTTCTTGATGTCGTACGCGGGCAAACTTGCTTTGATCAACTCACTCATCACCTCTCTGGCAGTATTCACTATGGGCATCCTTCGACTCCCTCCCAAAATCGTCGCACAGTTGGACAAAATTAGAAGATGCTGTCTTTGGAGAAAGAAAACTAAAAATGGAGAAAAATGTAACTCCCTTGCTGCGTGGGTCATGATATGTCGACCCAAGAAACATGGTGGACTCGGAGTAATAAACCTGCAAATCCAGAATGACGCGATGCTCCTAAAATTTCTTCATAGATTCTATAACCATCACGACACCCCCTGGGTACACTTGATCTGGGAGACATACTACAAAGACTCCATCCCACATGCCTCAGACCCATGCGGCTCCTTTTGGTGGAGAGATGTGATGCAACTTAGCCCCATCTTCAGAGGTATCACCTCGGTTCAGATTCACTCTGGTGATTCGGCCTTGTTCTGGAAAGATTGCTGGAACCAATCTGTCTTCTCTGAAACCTTCCCATGACCCTATTCGTACATGACCAAAGAAGACATCTCGGTCAAGGAATTTCTGATGATGACTGATTTAAACTATGTCTTCCATTTGCCACTCTCTATACAAGCGCATGAAGAAGTGAGACAGCTGCAATCTGAAACTCTAAGTACAGACATATATGGGCAAGCCTATGACTCCTGGGTCTATGTGTGGGGAGCGACTGAATTCAAGACCAACAAATGCTATGATTTCTATTTCAGAGACATCCAAGCCCACAAGGCCTTCCACTGGCTGTGGAAATCTAATAGCACACCCAAACTGAAGGTCTTTGGTTTGCTCCTTCTCTCTGACAGACTTAATACTAGAAACATGCTGAAAAGAAGACATTACAATATTGGGAGCAATCTAAACTATCTTCTTTGCGAGACACCAGTTGAAGTGACGGTGGAACACTTATTCTTCCACTGCAATTTCAGTAGAGAATGCTGGGATATCATTGGTCACAGTTGGACCTAGCACAATGACAGATTTCATATAATTGAGCTGGCTAAACGCAACCATGATGGACCTTTGTTTATGGATAAGTTCTTGGTGGCTGCTTGGAGTTTATGGAAAGAAAGGAACAACAACTTTTTTAGGGGCATCCCCCCACTGTAGCAGCCTGGAAACGAAGATTCAAATTTGACTTTGCCAACCTGAGCTTCAGAGTTTCTGAACCCAAAAAACAGCTTTTTACTGCCTTTGTTGCGTCCATTGGATAGTGTGATCCTTCTGCATTTGTTTTTTTACCTTACCCCATGTGCCCTTAGTGACAATAATGGGGTATCGGATGTAAATATGTAACATACTTATTCTTTTAATATATATGCAGTAGGATCCTTTCCTATTGTTTCAATGGTCAAAAAAATAATAATACAAAGTCTCTTGTGTCCCCAACACACCCAATACAGTTGTCAATTGAATAGGTGCACTAGTTCGGTGAAGAGATGGTGATACAAGTGTAATATGGATGGTAGAAATAGGTTTTCATAATCTGAACAATTAAAAACAGCAAGGTAACGAGTAGCAAACAGCGAGCAAAACGGTATATCAATGCTTAGAAAAAAGGCCTAGGGTTCATACTTTCACTAGTGCAATCTCTCAACAGTACTAACATAATTGAATCATATAACAATCCCTCAACGTGCAACAAAGAATCACTCCAAAGTTCATATCGGAGAAAGTAGGACGAAAATGTGTATCAACCTCTATGCCTAGATTACCCTAATGTCACCACGAGAATCCGCAAGTTGATTACGAAAACATATATCAAGTGACTCAATAATATACCCCATTGTCACCACGGGTATCCACATGCAAGACATACATCAAGTGATGTCAAATCCAAAATATTCAATCCGATGACAATGAAACCTCAAAGAGCAAGACTCAATTCATCACAACAAAGATAGAGAGTGAAGAACACCATATGATTCCACTATATTAACAAAGCTCATGATACATCTAGATCGTGCCCTATCAAGATCACGAGAGAGAGTGAGAGATTTAGCTACTGGTACATACCCTTAGCCTCGGGGGTGAACTACTCCCTCCTCATCATGGAGACCATCAGGATGATGAAGATGGCCACCGGTGATGTTTTCCCCCTCCGGTAGGGTGCCGGAGAAGGCCTCCATATGAGATCGCTTCGGAATAGAGGCTTGCGGTGGCGGCGTAAAAGTTATAGGTTTCTTATGTTGGAAATATGCCCTAGAGGCAATAATAAATTGGTTATTATCATATATCCTTGTTCATGATAAATGTTTATTATTCATGCTAGAATTGTATTGACCAGAAACTTAAATACATGTGTGAATACATAACACAACACTGTGTCCCTAGTAAGCCTCTACTAGACTAGCTCGTTGATCAAAGATGGTTAAGGTTTCCTAACCATAGACATGAGTTGTCATTTGATAACAGGATCACATCATTAGGAGAATGATGTGATGGACAAGACCCAACCGTAAGCTTAGCATCAAATCGTTTAGTTTATTTGCTACAGCTTTCTTCATGTCAAGTATATGTTCCTTAGACCATGAGATCGTGCAACTCCCTAACACCGGAGGAATACTTAGTGTGTATGCAAACGTCACTTCGTAACTGGGTGATCATAAAGGTGCTCTACAGGTATCTCGGAAGGTGTTTGTTGGGTTGGCACGGATCGAGACTGGGATTTGTCACTCCGTATGACGGAGAGATATCTCTGGGCCCTCTCGGTAATACAACATCATAAAGAGATTGCAAGCAATGCGGCTCATGAGTTAGCCACGGGATCTTGTATTACAGAACGAGTAAAGAGACTTGCTGGTAATGAGATTGAACTAGGTATCGAGATACCGACGATCGAATCTCAGGCAAGTAACATATCGCCGGACAAAGGGAATTGCATACGGGATTAACTGAATCCTCGACATTGTGGTTCAACCGATAAAGATCTTCGTTGAATATGTAGGAATCAATATGGGCATCCAGGTCCCGCTATTGGTTATTGACCGGAGAGGAGTCTCGGTCATGTCTGCATGTTCCGAACCCGTAGGGTCGCACGCTTAACGTTCGATAGCGCTTGGGTAGTAATGTGATATTAATAGTGGAAAGTCCGAAGGTTGTTTGGAGTCCCGGATGGGATCCGGGATATCACGAGGAGCTCCAGAATGGTCCGGAGGTAAAGATTGATATATAGGAAGTCCTATTTTGGTCACCGAAAAGATTTCAGGATTTGCCGGTATTGTATCGGGAATGCCGAAAGGGTTCCGGAGGTCCACTGGGGGGGTCCTACCTGCCCCGGAGGGCCACATGGGAAGCAAAGGGGGCGCACCAGCCCCTAGTGGGCTGGGCGCCACTTCCCCACCTGGGCCCATGCGCCTAGGGTTGGTGGGAACCCTAGATGGGGGCGCCCCCCTTGGTTTGGGGGGCAAGCCAACCCCCTAGGGCCGCCGCCCCCTCCTTGGAGGAGGGGCTAGGGACGGCGCCACCTCTCCCCTTGCCCCTATATATAGTGGGGGGGTGGGAGGGTAGCCGCACGCCTCCACCCTTGCCGTCCGTCGCTCCCAACTCCTCCCACCTTTCCTCCGGTACGCGCTTGGCGAAGCCCTGCCGGAATTCCGCTGCCACAACCACCACCACGCCGGCGTGCTAGTTCCAATCTCATCTACCTCCTCCTCCTCTCTTGCTGGATCAAGAAGGAGAGGATGCCATCAATCTGAATGTGTGCTAATCTCGGAGGTGCCGTCCGTTCGGCACTAGATCGGATTGGATCGCGATTGGATCAGGAAGAGTATGACTACATCAACCGCGTTACGACTCTAACGCTTTCGGTCTACACGGGTATATAGACACACTCCCCTCTCGTTGTTATGCATCTCCTAGATTGGATCTTGGGTGTTTCGTAGGAATTTTTTTGATTTTCATGCAACCTTCCCCATCAGTGGCATCATGAGCTTGGTCTATGCGTAAATGTATTTGCACGAGTAGAACACAAAGAAGTTGTGGGCGTTGATGTTCAAATTGCTTACTTCCTTTATCTTATTTGGATTCGGCGGTATTGTGGGATGAAGCGGCTCAGACCAACCTTACTTATCCACGCACAAGAGACCGGTTCCACTGACTGAGAAGCAACTTGTATTGCATAAAAGTGGCTTTGCGGGTGTCTTTCTCTCCCACTTTAGTTGAATTTGATTTGATGAGGGCGGTCCTTGTAGAAGTTTAAAAGGCAACTTGTATATCACCATTGTGGCTTTGCGTAGGTTAGAACGGTTCTTGCTAGTTGCCCATAGCAGCCACGTAAAAATTGCAACAACAAAGTAGAGGACGTCTAACTTGTTTTTGCAGGGCATGTTGCGATGTGGTATGGCCAAAACGTGATGTGATATATGTTGATGTATGAGATGATCATGTTTTGTAATACATTTATGACTGGCATGTCGATGAGTACGGCAACCGGCAGGAGCCATAGGGTTGTCTTTAATTTATTGTATGACCTGCGTGTCAATCATTAAACGCCATGTAATTGCTTTACTTTATCACTATGCATTAGCAATAGTTGTAGAAGCAATAGTTGGCGAGACAACCACGTGGCAACACGATGTTGGAGATCATGATGATGGAGATCATAGTGTCATGCCGGTGACGATGGAGATCATGCCGGTGCTTTGGAGATGGAGATCAAAGGCACGAGATGATATTGGCCATATCATGTCACATATTGATTGCATGTGATGTTTATCTTTTTATGCATCTTATTTTGCTTAGGACGACGGTAGCATTATAAGATGATCCCTTCACTTAATTTCAAGATAAAAGTGTTCTCCCTAAGTATGCACCATTGCGAAAGTTCGTTGTTTCGAAGCACCACGTGATGATCGGGTGTGATAGACTCTACGTTCACATACAACGGGTGTAAGCCAGTTTTACACATGCATAATACTTGGGTTAAACTTGACGAGCCTAGCAAGTACAGATATGGCCTCAGAGCACGAGAGACCGAAAAGTCGAACATGAGTCATATAGTAGATATGATCAACATGGAGATGTTCACCATTGATGACTGCCCCATCTCACGTGATGACCGGACATGCGTCAGTTGATGTGGATCATGTAACACTTAGACAACTTGAGGGATGTTGATTTAAGTGGGAGTTCTTTAGTAATTTGATTAGAAGAACCAATTATCATGAACATAGTCTAATTGTCTTTGCAAATTAATGTTGTAGATCAATGGCTCATGTTGTAGCTCCCCTGAATTTTAATGCGTTCCTACAGAAGAAAAGTTGAAAGATGATGGTAGCAACTATGCAGACTGGGTCCGTAATCTGAGGATTATCCTCACTGCTGCACAGAAAGTACATGTCCTTGATGCATCGCTAGGTGATCCACCCGCTCCTGCAAATCTGGATGCTATGAACGTCTGGCAGACAAGGAATGATGACTACACGATAGTTCAGTGCGCCATGCTTTACGGCTTAGAACCGGGGCTCCAAAGACGTTTTGAGCACCATGGAGCATATGAGATGTTCCAGGAGCTGAAATTGGTATTTCAGGCTCATGCCCGGGTTGAGAGGTATGACACCTCCGACAAGTTCTTTAGCTGTAAGATGGAGGAGAACAGCTCCGTTAGTGAGCAAGTACTCAAAATGTCTGGGTACTATAATCGCTTGAATCAGTTGGGAGTTAATCTTCCGGATGAAGTAGTGATTGACAGAGTTCTCCAGTCACTGCCACCGAGCTACAAAGCTTTGTGATGAACTATAATATGCAACGGATGGAGAAAATGATCCCTAAGCTTTTCGCGATGCTAAAGGTCGCGGAAGTAGAAATCAAGAAAGAGCATCAAGTGTTGATGTTCAACAAGACCACCAGTTTCAAGAAGAAAGGCAAGGAAAAGAAAGGGAACTTCAAAAAGAATGGCAAGCCAGTTGCCGCTCCCGTGAAGAAACCCAAGGCTGGACCCAAACCTGAGACTGAGTGCTTCTATTGCAAGGGGAATGGTCACTGGAAGTGGAACTGCCCCAAGTACTTGGCAGATAAGAAGGCTGGCAACGTCAACAAAGGTATATTTGATATACATGTTATTGATGTGTACCTTAATAGTGCTCGTAGTAGCCCCTGGGTATTTGATATTGGTTCGGTTGCTAATATTTGTAACTCGAAACAGGAGCTGCAGAATAAATGGACACTAGCTAAGGACGAGGTGACGATGCGCGTTGGAAATGGTTCCAAGGTTGATGTGATCGCCGTCGGCATGCTCCCTCTACGTTTACCTTCGGGATTAGTTATGAACATGAATAATTGTTATTTGGTGCCTGCGTTAAGCATGAACATTATATTTGGATCTTGTTTATTGCGAGACGGTTATTCATTTAAGTCAGAGAATAATGGTTGTTCTATTTATATGGATAATATCTTTTATGGTCATGCACCCTTGGTGAATGGTTTATTTCTGTTGAAGCTCGATCGTAGTAATACACATGTTCATAATATCGATGCCAAAAGATGCAAAGTTAATGATGATAGTACCACATACTTGTGGCACTGCCGCTTAGGTCATATTGGTGTAAAGCGCATGAAGAAATTCCATGCTGATGGACTTTTGGAATCTCTTGATTATGAATCATTTGAGACATGTGAACCATGGCTCATGGGCAAGATGACTAAAACCCCATTTTCTGATACAATGGAGCGGGCAAGTGACTTGTTGGAAATAATACATACCGATGTATGCGGTCCGATGAGTGTTGAAGCACGCGGTGGATATCGTTATTTTCTTACCTTCACAGATGACTTGAGTAGATATGGGTATATTTACTTAATGAAACACAAGTCTAAAACATTTGAAAAGTTCAAGGAGTTTCAGAGTGAAGTGGAGAATCATCGTAATAAGAAAATTAAATTTCTACGTTCTGATCGTGGAGGTGAATATTTGAGTTACGAGTTTGGTATGCATTTGAGACAATGTGGAATTGTTTCACAGCTCACGCCACCTGGAACACCACAACGTAATGGTGTGTCCAAACGTCGCAATCATACTCTATTGGATATGGTGCGTTCTATGATGTCTCTTACCGATTTGCCACTATCATTTTGGGGTTATGCATTAGAGGCAGCCGCATTCACATTAAATAGGGCACCATCTAAATCCGTTGAGACGACACCGTATGAATTATGGTTTGGCGAGAAACCTAAGCTGCCGTTTCTTAAAGTTTGGGGATGCGACGCTTATGTCAAGAGGCTTCAGCCTGATAAGCTCGAACCCAAAGCGGAGAAGTGCGTCTTCATAGGATACCCTAAAGAGACCATTGGGTATACCTTCTATCACAGATCCAAGGGCAAAATCTTTGTTGCCAAGAATGGGTCCTTTCTAGAGAAGGAGTTTCTCTCGAAAGAAGTGAGTGGGAGGAAAGCAGAACTTGATGAGGTAATTGTACCTTCTCTCCAATTGGAAAGTAGCACATCACAGAAGGAAGTTCCCGTGATGTCTGCACTAGCTGAAGAGGAAGCTAATGATGATGATCATGAAACTTCAGATCAAGTTACTACTGAACTTTGTAGGTCGACCAGGGTACATTCCGCACCAGAGTGGTATGGTAATCCCATCCTGGAAGTCATGTTGTTAGACAACGGCGAACGTACGAACTATGAAGAAGCAATGATGAGCCCGGATTCCGACAAATGGCTTGAGGCCATGAAATCCGAGATAGGATCCATGTATGAGAACAAAGTATGGACTTTGGTAGACTTGCCCGATGATCGGCAAGCCATTGAAAACAAATGGATCTTTAAGAAGAAGACAGACGCTGATGGTAATGTCACCATTTATAAAGCTAGACTTGTCGCAAAGGGTTTCCGAAAAATTCAAGGGGTTCACTACGATGAGACCTTCTCACCCGTAGCGATGCTTAAGTCTGTTAGAATAATGTTAGCAATTGCCACATTTTATGATTATGAAATCTGGCAGATGGACGTCAAAACAGCGTTCCTTAATGGGTTTCTTAAGGAAGAGTTGTATATGATGCAACCGGAAGGTTTTGTCGATCCTAAGGATGCTAACAAAGTATGCAAGCTCCAGTGATCCATCTATGGACTGGTGCAAGCATCTCGGAGTTGGAATATACGCTTTGATGAGGTGATCAAAGCTTTTTGTTTTATACAAACTTATGGAGAATCTTGTATTTACAAGAAAGTGAGTGGGAGCTCTGTAGCGTTTCTAATATTATATGTGGATGACATATTGTTGATTGGAAATGATATAAAATTTCTGGAAAACATAAAAGGTTATTTGAACAAGAGTTTTTCAATGAAAGACCTGGGTGAAGCTGCTTACAAATTGGGCATCAAGATCTATAGAGATAGATCAAGAAGCCTGATAGAACTTTCACAGAGCACATACCTTGACAAGATTTTGAAGAAGTTAAAAATAGACCAGTCAAAGAAGGGGTTCTTGCCTGTGTTGCAAGGTGTGAAGTTGAGTACGATTCAAAGCCCGACCACGGCAGAAGAAAGAGAAAGGATGAAAATCATCCCCTATGCCTCAGCCATAGGCTCTATAATGTATGCCATGCTGTGTACCAGACCTGATGTGTGCCTTGCCATAAGTCTGGCATGGAGGTACCAAAGTGATCCAGGAGTAGATCACTTGACAGCGGTCAAGAATATCCTTAAGTACCTGAAGAGGACTAAGGACATGTTTCTCGTTTATGGAGGTGGCGAAGAGCTCTTCGTAAAGGGTTACGTCGATGCTAGCTTCGACACAGATCCGGATGACTCTAAGTCTCAAACCGAATACGTATTTATATTGAATGGTGGAGCAGTCAGTTGGTGCAGTTCCGAGCAAAGCGTCGTAGTGGGATCTACATGTGAAGCGGAATATATAGCTGCTTCGGAAGTAGCGCAAGAAGGAGTCTAGATGAAGGAGTTCATATCCGATCTAGTAGTAATACCTAGTGCATCTGATCCAATGACTATCTTTTGTGATAACACTGGAGCTATTGCCATTGCCAAGGAGCCCAGGTTTCACAAGAAGAAAAAGCACATCAAGCGCCGCTTCAACTCCATTCGTAATTACATTAAGGATGGAGACATAGAACTTTGCAAAGTACATACGGATCTGAATGTGGCAGACCCGTTGACTAAACCTCTTCCGCGAGCAAAACATGATCAGCACCAGGACTCCATGGGTGTTAGATTCATTACAATGTAAACTAGATTATTGACTCTAGTGCAAGTGGGAGACTGTTGGAAATATGCCCTAGAGGCAATAATAAATTGGTTATTATCATATTTCCTTGTTCATGATAAATGTTAATTATTCATGCTAGAATTGTATTGACCGGAAACTTAAATACATGTGTGAATACATAAGATAACACTGTGTCCCTAGTAAGCCTCTACTAGACTAGCTCGTTGATCAAAGATGGTTAAGGTTTCCTAACCATAGACATGAGTTGTCATTTGATAACGGGATCACATCATTAGGAGAATGATGTGATGGACAATCATAAGCTTAGCATCAGATCGTTTAGTTTTTTTGCAACAGCTTTCTTCATGTCAAGTATCTGTTCCTTAGACCATGAGATCGTGCAACTCCCTGACACCGGAGGAATACTTAGTGTGTATCCAGATGTCACTTCGTAACTTGGTGATCATAAAGGTGCTCTATAGGTATCTTCAAAGGTGTTTGTTGGGTTGGCACGGATCGAGACTGGGATTTGTCACTCCGTATGACGGAGAGATATCTCTGGGCCCTCTCGGTAAAACAACATCATAAAGAGCTTGCAAGCAATGTGGCTAATGAGTTAGCCACGAGATCTTGTATTACAGAACGAGTAAAGAGACTTGCTGGTAACGAGATTGAACTAGGTATGGAGATACCGATGATCGAATTTCGGGCAAGTAACATATCGCCGGACAAAGGGAATTGCATACGGGATTAACAGAATACTCGACATCGTGGTTCAACCGATAAAGATCTTCATTGAATATGTAGGAACCAATATGGGCATCTAGGTCCCGCTATTGGTTATTGACCAGAGAGGAGTCTCGGTCTTGTCTGCATGTTCTGAACCCGTAGGGTTGCACGCTTAACGTTCGATAGCGCTAGGGTAGTAATGAGATATTAACAGTGGAAAGTCCGACGGTTATTCGGAGTCCCAGATGGGATCCAGGATATCACGAGGAGCTCTGGAATGGTCCGGAGGTAAAGATTCATATATAGGAAGTCCTATTTTGGTCACCGGAAAGATTTCAGGATTTGCCGGTATTGTATCGGGAATGCCGAAACGGTTTCGGAGGTCCACCGGGGGGGTCCTACCTGCCCCGGAGGGCCATATGGGCAGCAAAGGGTGTGCACCAGCCCTTGGTGGGCTGGGGGCGACTTCCCCACCTGGGCCCATGCGCCTAGGGTTGGTGGGAACCCTAGATGGGGGCGCCCCCCTTGGCTTGTGGGGCAAGCCAACCCCCTAGGGCCGCCGCCCCCTCCTTGGAGGAGGGGCTAGGGCCGGCCCCCCTCCCCCCCTTGCCCCTATATATAGTGGGGGTGGGAGGGCAGCTGCACGCCTCCACCCTTGCCCTCCGTCGCTCCCATCTCCTCCCACCTTTCCTCCGGTACGCGCTTGGTGAAGCCCTGCCGGAATTTCGCTGCCACCACCACCAACACGCCGTCGTGCTGGTTCTGATCTCATCTACCTCCTCCCCCTCTCTTGCTGGATCAAGAAGGAGAGGACGCCATCGAGCTGAACGTGTGCTAATCTCGGAGGTGCCGTCCGTTCGGCACTAGATTGGATTGGATCGTGATTGGATCGTGAAGAGTACGACTACATCAACCGCGTTATGACGCTAACGCTTTCGGTCTACAAGGGTATGTAGACACACTCCCCTCTCATTGATATGTATCTCCTAGATTGGATCTTGGGTGTTTCGTAGGAAATTTTTTGATTTTCATGCAACGTTCCCCATCATCTTTCTGGGGGTTTCTCAATTTATAAGAATTTTCAGCGTTGGAATCATGCCAAAAGGAGTCCCGATGGGCCCACAAGCTCGCATGGCCCTCCCGGCCCCACAGAGTGTGCCATGTGAGCTTGTGGCCTTCTCATGCATCTTCTGGTCCTTCCACGAAGCTTATGTTCCAAAAAATTCACAGTAAATTTTTATCGCGTTTGGACTTCGTTTGGTATAGTTTTTCTGCGAAACACCCCGTCAAAAAAATAGTTTTTCTGCGAAACAAAGAAATAGGCAAAAACAGAAACTGGCACCGGGCACTAGATTAATATGTTAGTCCATAAAAATAATAAAAGTGCACCAAAACCATATAAAATCATTGTAAACATGGCATGAATACTTCATAAATTATAGATACGTTGGAGACGTATCAGCATCCCCAAGCTTAATTCCTACTTGCCCTCGAGTAGGTAAATGATAAAAGAAATAATCTATGAAGTGTGAATGCTAGAATAGTGCATAAGTTTGATCAATGATAACTTCAGTCACTTTCCCTAGCATCATAAACAACAACTCTTTCTCATAAAATTCATCATGAAAAAATAGCAATCAATTCACATGTTAATGTATAGACCATAAACTCTCTTGAAGCTTAACAAACTATGTTCTTAGTCATCAAACAATTACAATTCATCTTATTTTCAAGAAAGTCTAAGTAAGAGCTCCACATACTCAATTATCATATAGTCTTCTATGATTGCTAGTTCTGAAAGCATATTTTTAGAACAAACAACATCGATCAAACACAGAGGAAGATAGGGGCTTAATGTTTTGCCTCCCTACTTAATTATCATAGAGATAATTGTCAACAATAATAATTCATGATCAAATATATTTTACTGGATATATGTGACTGGATCTTTCCCCACCACACTATGTTTGCCAAGTAGAGAAGTTTTAAGATAGGAATAAGAAGTTGATTCAACATGACAAGTAAATAGATAGGTCCTTCGCAGAGGGAAGCATGGATTTGCTAATGTGCTAGAGCTCATTGCTTAAAACAGAGATAATTTCATTTGAGAGGTGTACTTTTTTTGTCAACGGTTTAACGACAAAGTTTTCAATATCTTCCATTCTAAACACGTTAATGGCGGTTCCCATGCAAAAATTTTACTCACCTTTCCACCATACTAACACAAACCATGGCTAGCCGAATCCACGGGTGCCTGCCAACTTTCAACATTCCAAGAGGAGTATTTTTATAAATAATTCAGGACAGGGCATCCTTTTTACCAGCCTCCCTCAAATTTAAAAAGTGAATAAACTCTCATTGGTGAGTAAAATACACTTAGCATGGAAGATACTGACTACCCCATCACTCCTTGAGCGGTACGGGCACACAAAATAGATGTTCATTTGAAATTTTAAAGATGGCACATGCAAATTTACTTGGAACGGTAGGGTAATACCATATATAGGTAGGTATGGTGGACACTCCTGGAAGAAACTTGGCTCAAGGATTTTGGATGCACAAGCAGTATTCCTGCTTAGTACATAAATTTTTGGCTAGCAGAGATTATAAACAAGCACCACATGTTGGAGGATCCATAACAATATAACTTCTATGCAAATATACCCAAACATAACTCATTACGTTGCCTTCCTTGTCCAACTTCAACTTCTTTGATCTAGTTTTAAAATAATTAATGGGTATTCACAATCATAAATGATGTCCAAGATAATATATTTGTAACTGAAGTTTCTCTTCCTTATACTAATCTTTCATGAATTGCTTGTATGACCAATATTGTGATTGTCAAATTTCAATAGATTTTACTTTCTAAACCCAATGTGAATCTACTACTAAGCATTTGGAACATGTATAATTTATGATTTATGATATTCAATTCATTCAACAATTTACTCTTAGGATATAAGTGAAGCATAAGAGTGAATGACAAACTACTCCAAAACATATAGGTGAAGAACAAAGAGTAGCGAGACAATTAAGTAGCGATGTAAAGACTCTCTCCAAATAAAAAAAATCAGATCTAAGGATTGTATCAAACAGCAAACAAATCAAAATACACTCCAAGAATAGCACATATCATGTGAACAAATAAAAACTTAGGCTCAACCAAGACTAACCGATAGTTGTTGACGAAGAGAGGTGGGATGCCTACCGGGGCATCCCTAAGCTTAGATGCTTGGGACTTCTTGGAATATTAACTTGGGGAGACTTGGGCATCCCCAAGCTTGAGCTCTTGTGACATTGTCCTGGAGTAGGGGGGTGCTAACCTAGTCGGTTCATAGTCCTCGGCTGGGCCTGAGGGCCCTCATCCTCATTCAGATGGACTCCGGAAGCTACACGCCTGGACGTGATCAAGACTACGCCTATCGAAGACTTGACGTATACTCCAAGACATCTCCTACCGCATCCATGCATGTCCTTGGATACCGACCATGTAACCCTAGATGCCCTGCCTGGCGTGTATATAAGCCAAAGGGTTTAGCCCGTAGAGGGGACCGAATCACAATTACCATTCACCTAGCCTTAGGGTTAGATCTCTCCTTATGATCTCGAGGTAGATCAATCTTGTACTCGTTACTTAATCATCAATATAATCAAAGCAGGACGTAGGGTATTACCTCTTCGAGAGGGCCCGAACCTGGGTCAACACTGTCTCCTTCCTTCCTGTTACCACCGATCCAAGATCCACAGCTCGGGACCCCCTACCCCGAGGTCTGTCGGTTTCATCACCGACACTGGTGCTTTCATTGAGAGTTCTGCTGTGGGATCAACAAAAAGATCGATGGCTCATCTACAGATCAACTGCGGCACCGGCTATGAGGACATCTTCGTCCCCGGCCAACTTTTCATATTCGGCAGCATGGTCTTTTGTGCCAACTCTGTGGGCCGTCTGGCTCCCGTCGAGAATTACGCGTCGGATCACGTCGTAACTTTTGGAAGCTTGGAGTACACCACAGATTCCCACGGTGAGCTCGTCCTTACAGGTTGGACGCCAGGACGGATCAAGGGCTTATCAGACATCGGGGGCTCGACCCCGGAACCGATCTCCTTCGAGGATGTCGGGCCAAGCCCCCTGGCCCCACAGGGTCCTGCGGAGGAATCGATTACCCCCACGTCGGACAACCTCGTCCCGGTATCAAGCCACGACGTTGGTCCGGACCCGGCTTCGGATACCACGTCGGATTTAGAACCGACTCGGAAACCAGATCCAGAACCAACTCTGGCCCCTCATGAGGCTGTGGACGCGTCAAGCGACCCGCCAGTTGTACTTCGAGTCAGCCCGGCTTATAGCCAGGCTATGAACCCCGAAGAATTATCTCACCTAAACGAGATGCTTGACTGCATCCGGAGCTTATCAATCTCAGACGGCCAGACCTCGGTCTATGACAAGATCGGACTTAAAGCCGACGATCGGGAGATTTATGTCTCACCCACCACCCACCTAGTCGCCATGGTCGACGATTTAACTGATGTGTTAGACTATGAGGAGGCTACCGACATGGATGAAAATGTCGACGGCCCTACAGAAACCACTACGCTGCTGGTCAACACTAGCAAGTGGACAGCAACATCTACGTACAATGTATATATGGTAGACACTCCTAAGAATCCATCAAGACGTCGACGAAGGCGCGGAAAAGGTGCCAACGGGGACCTCAGCGGGCATGACGCCACCGCCACCAACACCGGCGCTGCAGCAGATGAGGCCGACAACCCAGGAGAGGACTTTCAAGCCTCCCCGGGGCGGCCACATAGCCCCGCAGGAATCCCTGAGGACGAGGACCATGATGACCTCTTTTAAGGGGCTGCCGACAATTACTTACCTCAATCTGAGGAGGGCGAGAGCCTGGGCACCGAGGACTTTATAGTCCCCGAGGACCCCTTTGAGCAAGAACGGTTCCGACGATGCCTTGTTGTCGGTACCAAAACCGGCAGATCTCGGGTAGGGGGTCCGAACTATGGGTCAAGGAGTCGATGGTAACAGAGAGCGTAGAGACAGCGATTTACCCAGGTTCGGGCCCTCTCAAAGAGGTAATACCATACGTCCTGCTTGAATGTATTGATGTGATTGTATGAAGGTTACAGAGTTGATCTACCTCGAGATCAGATGGGCTAAACCCTAGATTATGAGTGTTCCTCCTACGGACTAAACCTCCTGGTTTATATAGACACCAGGGGGGCCCTAGGGTTACATATGGTCGGTTACCATCAGGGATAACATGCCGGTTACGCCATCTATTCCTTGGAGGAGACGCCAAGACTTCAGAGATTTCCTTCTATCATACGGGGTCGTCCAAAATCCAGCCTTCCATCGACGTGCAGAGAGCGGCCCACCAGTCCGGCCCATGAGAGATAGGCCGGCAGCCCGAGTACCCACGAGTCCGGGACACCCTCAGTAGCCCCCGAACTAGTCTTCGAAGCCGACGTAGATGCCGAACACCATCGGCTTTGTGGACCAGTTCACTTTCCTCCATGACACCGGTAACAGGCCTGTATTACTCCTAGTTGTATTTTCAAGCATTCTCCGGTCGTGTATGCGCCGAACTGTATCTTGGTAACGAAGTATAATAATAACTTAGCCCCGAAGGCTAGCCGCTTCAGCGTGAATAGTGTTCTTATCTGACAACTTTTACCGAAGGGTCACACCTTGCCATGACCGCAAGTTGGTTTATGATAAACTCGATTCGCGGTTCAAGGTGGTTCTCATTGGCACGTTCCATCGATATGGAGATCGTGTCCTGTTTTCAAGGGATATAATCAATAATCCGCCTCACCCCACGCGCGCATAATGGCACGGTTATATGGGGAAGCGGCGAGGACTGTGGCGCAGTAAAGGGACCGTGGGTTTTACAGCCCATAAAAGGGGCACAATCCTTGTTTCGGTCGCACGCTCTCATTCCCCTCTTTCGCCATTGCCTTCCCCGATTCCAGAGCTCCAACACCCAGATCTGCTCTCCTTCCCAAGAACCATTCCATCCACCCGCCTATTCCGGCAATGGCGGGTTCCGGGTCCAAGGGCAGGTGGGAGGCGTCCGTCGTCACCGAAAGCGCCATCATGGAGATGAAGGGCGCGGGATATCTCCCCGCCAACGTAGCCCACCGCGCTCCAGAGACCGGCCAGGCCGTCCCCACGCCGTGACCGGGCGAAAGGGTGGTGTTCGTCCCCCACTTCCTCCGAGGTTTAGGATTTCCCCTTCACCCCTTCGTCAGGGGTCTTATGTTCTTTTACGGGCTTGACTTCCATGATCTCGCGCCGAATTCCTTTCTACATATCTCGGCCTTCATCATCATCTGTGAAGCCTTTCTCCGAATCCGGCCACACTTCGGCCTATGGCTGAAGGTCTTCAACATCAAGCCGAAGATCGTCGACGGCCAACAAGCGGACTGCGGGGGTGCTATGGTCAGCAAACTACCCCGAGTGGAATGGCCAGAGGGCACCTTCATCGAGACCGTCAAGGTTTGGCAGAGGGAATGGTTCTACATCACCGAGCCGAGGGGCGCGGGTTGGGTGGCGATTTCGGCCTTCCGATCCGGACCCCCTACGAGGTTGGTCTCATGGACCAAGAAAGGCCTCGACTGGGGGGTAAACAAGGAGGTGGAGCAGCTACAGCAACAAATTGCCAAGATGATAGGGAAAGGCGTCGAGCTGCCCAACGTGGTCCAGATCATGCTCGGCCGTCGAATACTCCCATGCCAGGATAGGGGCTCCCCCATGTGGGCCTACAAGCCCGAAGACCCGGCCACCGTGCGCAACTTCCGCACCACCCACGCCCAGCTATGGAGAGCGTTGTTCAAGCCGCAGAAGGATTGGCCGGCCGAGGGAGAGGACATCGGGCTTGACGCCGCAAACCCCCCACGGGAGGTATGACTAAGTTTGTTCTTGTATCCGAACTATTTCCCTTTAATAAGGTACTCAACTTCTTGACTTCTTATCCACAGAAATGGCAGAAGAAGGCCCAGCGGATTGACAGTCCGGCGCCGCTGCCAGAGGGACCCAGAACGCCCCTCCTGACGGCCATGTTGGCCGAGGAGCCGTACGAGGTGCCGGAAAGGAAGAAGAAGAAGAAGCAACAGGGAGAGGCCAGAGAGGTCCTCCGCTCCCGAATACCCCCGGGTGCTAGATCCGGGGACACCAATGCTCCCTCTGCGCAAGAGGAGGATAAGGAGCAAGGAGAGGACGGGGAGGCGGACGATTCCTCCCGAACAGGGAAGAGGGCGGCGTCCGAGGATGCCGAGGAGGAGCCCCCTCGACCCGCTCCCAAAAGACCGTGCAAGGCCAAGGTAGCCTTGTCCGGCGATAGCTCGCCTTCTGCCGAGGACTCTGAGGCCTCAGAAGAGGTTCCTCAGAAAATTCCCAGGGCCAAACCGTAGCCCAAAGGTATGCGCTCTAGCGATTACCTGACCGTCTTTAGCCGAACTGGGCTGATACTGATCAAGTTTCCATGTGCAAATTTGCAGTCCACTGCGCGATCTCCCCGCCGACCGAGTCTCGGAGGGGGATTCTCCACCGGCGGCGCTAGCGGAGAGCGGCACTGGATCCCGCGCCTCGCCTTCCCCAATCGTGAAGGAAACCGAGGAGGTCCTGTCGAGGAGGACTCCTCCCATATCACATACAAGGGAAGGAGGCGATACTATCATGGCCTAGGTGAATGCCTCGGTCGCCGAAGACCAGGAGGGGAGGGCCCCTTTGGTGAACGAAAGGGAGGAGCTCGGACAAACCGAGCTCTTTGCGAGGACCACTCTAGAGACGTCAAGGCGTCCAGAGTCCGGTGCTCCGGACTTGGAGAAGGAAGGAGCCGGAGTGCCACCGCCACCCTCGCCTGCCCAAGAGCAGGCATCAACCAGGTGGCCGGACGATTGGCCTTCTGACCGGCTCTAAGGTGAGCGAAGTAATGCTTTTTCCTTAGGAAAATTCATTTGTGCAAATATATAGCCTCATACATAGTAGCCCCTGAGACTCTGACCGGCTGAGCAAAGCCGGTCGGAGGATCAAAAATCGACATCTCGGATATTAACGGGTGCAGAATAATGCGCAGGCATCATCCTCGGCCGCAGCTGCCAACGCCGAAGAGTTGGCCGAGCTGAATCAGAAGCTAAAGAGCTCCGAGGACGATCTGAGCCTGGTGAACAAGAGGTTCGACGAGGCGCAAGGTAAGGCCGAGTTGTGATAGTGAATACAACCGTAGATTTGAAGCAGTGTTCGATGTATCCTTACGGAGATAACCGATTGAACTGTAGATGCCGCCGCGGAGGTCGAAAGCCTCAAGGCCGCACTGAGGACAGCTCAGGCGGACGCGGCGACGCAAAAGTCGGCAGCCGAACAGGCAGCTGCCGAGCTGGCGGCGCTGAGAACCACAAGTGAAAAGCACGAGGCCAGGGTGCTGGAAGTGCAGCAGGAGCTTGGGGATGCCGTCACAAGATGTGAGGCCCTTGAGCAAAAGAATAAAGAGAAGGCCGCTGAGCTGACCTCGTTAGCAGCGGCGGCTAAGGAAGCGTGGACAGAGGCGCGCGGTTACCAAGAAGAGCTCCGCCAAGTCAGGCTGATCGCGGACGGTAAGCCGTACTTGTTACAATGTGTCTTTGGAGGTAACAGGTTCGCGTTGCTCACGCGGGTATGGCGTTCCGCAGGCGCCTTTGCGGACCTCCCGAAGAGTGCGGCGGATGCGGCGAGGTTCTTTGCCGACCAGGAGGGTTGGGCCGAGCAGAGGCTTTTCTGGGCGCAATTTCAAGCGCCCGAACACCCTTCCCTCCTCAACAACCAGATGAAACAGCTAATGGAGCTGCATCGGATGGCGGAGCCGGTGATGAAGGACCTCTGCTTCAAACTATGGCCGTTGGAGCCGCTGCCGAGCAGCTACTTCGGTCTGGTGCAGAGGATGTTCGGCGCTCCTGCTCAGGTCGATGCCTGGAAGCGCTCCACATGTATCGAGGGTGCTCGGATGGCCTTCGTCAAGACAATGGTACATTGGCCGAAGCTAAAACCCGCTGAGATAGCCACCGGACCTTCGCCGCCAGGGAAAGAGCATAGGCGTCACGAGCAGTACTTTCCAGCCGTGATGGACAGTGCTCGGGCAGTAGATGCCCAATGCCCAAAAGATGTAATTTATGAGTAGATGTAGTTTCCTTGTAACCAAGGAGTTGAAACTTTTGCTTTATTATAGTGCAAACGATCGGCTATGGATATAGTGCCGGATTAATTTTGACTCCTGTGCGGCCGATTTGAAACTGAAAGTTACTAGTCGTCGGCTTCAGCCCCCTGGCAGATACTGCATGGGGTGTTTTCTCGTAATACATGAACCCTTAGCCGACGTCTCGGTGCCCGGGGGCGGTTGTATGTACGGTAAACCAGGCAATCAGACTATCTGGTTTTAGTGCTTTAACTTAGCCAGAGGAGCTTGACAGTGGGGGCCGGTGACGAGCCCCCGGTGTTTGTGATATTCGGACGAGCCGCGGTTGATACCATCATCACATGGTTTCTGTGACAGAGAACCCTTCGTATGATACGGACTAACCTCCAACGATATTAGGCTAACGCCAGTCATCGGATCTCCGACCAGTTCTCGCTTATTGGGACAGTCAGTTTTCGGCTTTCTCCACTGAGGTACTTGACCAGGCGAGCTAGAAGTACAATCGCAGTGGTTCTCCCTTTACCCTCTCAGCCGAACAGTGCGGAACGTAAGAGGGTAAACACAGGAGCCGGGCAACCCAACTATTGACCAAAGACGCAATTCGGAACTGATTCATATAATGCAATATCCGTGACACCGAGCACATGAAAAGAGAAGTGCCTGTATAAAGTTTTAAGGCAAGATCTATGGTCGAGCCCCTGGTCTATTAGCCGGTTTAAAATAAATGTATCGTGATAGTGTACTTCGGCGGAAAAAGGCGGAAAGGAATATGCAACGTGAATGACTGCACGAGTATACCATAATAAAGTGGTCTTTACTTCCTTTGAATGTGTGACGTGCAACCGTACAATCCGTATTGCCGAAGTAGCTTAAATAGATACTTTAAAGGAATGTATATATTGAGAGTAAAGGTTTACACAGGGCTTCCATGAGTGGTTTGACGTCCCTACTACGCCCTGCTGCACGTCTGCACCTTTGCTCGTCAAGAAGCTGTCGTGGAAGCGAAGCTGTCCGCCGTGTATTCGGCGGAAGAAGTAATCTTTGGCGGGCGAGCCCTTGAAAAAGGGTTTTGAGAAGTCGCCGTGGTATATCAGCTGGACGCTGATCGGGCCCTAGATGGTGCCCATTGTTGATGTCGATTTGAAGACATTTGGTGGCCATTGGTCGGTCGAACCGAGCTCTGGACCTTTTGTTTGATGTGTCCCCACAACTGCCCATGGAATTTTGAGCGCGAAATTGTGCACGCGAGGTACGTATTTCGCGACTAGGTAGACAGTGCTGTGGGGCGCGTATCCCTATTTGGGTGGAGCATGGGAGCGCGCCGGGACCGAGGCTGCAGCTCGGGAGCGCTTGCATGTGTCCAGTGTCTTGACAGTGGACTGGGATTGCGACGCCTCTTCGGCAGCTTGAACTTCGGCGGCGAGAGCCGCAGTGTGTTCCTCTGTTCGGAGCGAGCACTCGGTATTACCGTTAATGGTAATAACGCCCCTTGGTCCTGGCATCTTCAGCTTCAGGTATGCATAGTGCGGGATGGCGTTAAAGCGAGCGAAGGCGGTCCGTCCGAGGAGTGCGTGATAACCACTGCGGAAAGGAACGATATCGAAGATCAAGTCCTCGGCGCGGAAGTTGTCGGGCGAGCCGAAGACTACTTCCAAAGTCACGGATCCCGAGCAGCTTGCCTCGACGCCAGGTATTACACCTTTAAAGGTGGTGTTGCTGGGTTTGATCCTTGACGGGTCGATCCCCATCTTCCTCACTGTATCTGCGTAAAGCAGGTTAAGACTGCTACCTCCGTCCATCAGGACTCTAGTGAGGTGAAATCCGTCCACGATGGGGTCGAGTACCAGAGCCGCCGTTCCTCCATGGCGTATACTGGTCGGATGATCTCGACGGTCGAAAGTGATCGGGCAAGCCGACCAAGGGTTGAATTTCGGGGCTACCGGCTCTAAGGCGTAAACATCCCGAAGCGCGCGTTTCCGCTCCTTCTTTGGTATATGCGTGACGTAGATCATGTTCACGGTTTTGACCTCCGGAGGGAACTGTTTTTGGCCACCATTGTTCGGCCCGCGAGGTTCGTCGTCGTCCTCACTGTGGGGGCCCTTGCCCTGTTCTTTGGCTATGGCCTTGCCGGCCTGCTTGAATACCCAACAGTGACGGTTTGTGTGGTTAGCTGGCTTGTCGGGGGTGCCGTGAATCTGGCAGGGCCTATCCAATATTCTGTCCAGCGCAGATGGGCCATCTTGGTTCCCTTTAGAGGGTTTTCTCCGCTGTCCCAATTTCGAGCTGCTGAATCCGGCGTTCACCGCTGCGTCATCGGCTTCACCGCCGTTGTTTGAGTGTCGGCGCTTGTTGTTCCTATTGCGCCGGGGTTTGCCATTCCCGTCCCGGGTCTCTGAAGTACCGGGGTCTTCGGGGTGGTTGCTTCGACGAGCTAACCAGCTATCCTCACCCGCGCAAAAGCGGGTCATGAGAGAAGTAAGGGCCGACATTGTTCTTGGCTTGTCTTGGCCGAGCTGGCGAGCGAGCCACTCGTCCCGGATACTGTGTTTGAATGCCGCAATTGCTTCGACGTCCGGACAGTCGACGATCTGGTTCTTCTTGGTCAAGAACCGGTTCCAAAATTACCGGGCTGACTCTCCGGGCTGTTGGATAACATGGCTCAGGTCATCGGCGTCCGGTGGTCGAACGTAGGTGCCCTGAAAGTTAGCTCGGAATGCATCTTCGAGTTCTTCCCAGCTCCCGATGGAGTTTTCGGGTAGGCTGTTCAGCCAATGCCTGGCCGGTCCCTTAAGTTTCAGTGGTAAGTACTTGATAGCATGGAGATCATCTCCTCGAGCCATATGAATGTGTAGAAGAAAATTCGCAATCCACACAGCTGGGTCAGTTGTCCCATCGTAGGATTCTATATTAATGGGTCTAAACCCCTCGGGGAACTGATGCTGCATCACCTCGTCAGTAAAACACATTGGGTGTGCGGCACCCCTGGCCCGGGCCGCGTTGCGCCGAAGATCAGTTGTCATCCGGGCACGGTGCTGATCCCGAGCCCTGTTGTTTCTATCACGCCAGGCCTTGTATCCGTCCTGTCCAGCGGGTGCATATCCTGTGGATCCATAGATGGACCTCGACTGAATCGCTCGTGCATTCAGGTCGTGGCGCAGATCATATTGGTCATCCGGTTGAACCGGGTCTTTACCTGCTCGGCGAGAAGGCACGAGTGGGTATTCGGCTTCCCTGGCGGTCCTATCCCGTCCTCAAGGGGGCAGGGGTGGGAGTTTGGCTTCTCCGACCGCTCTATTTCGTCCTCGAGGGGGCGTGGGTGGGTATTCAGCTTCTCCAGCCGTTCTATCTCGTCCTCGAGGGGGCGCGGGTGGGAGCTCGGCTTCCACAGCTGGCCTATCTCGTCCTCGAGGGGGCCGGGCGGGTTGGTCTGCGTAAGTTCGTCTGGTAGGTACAGGCTCGAAGGCCTCATCCTCGAAGTCTGGAAGGAGGCGCCGCCGCGGATAACTCCTATATTGGCCCTAACGTTGATCGTCGAGGCCTTCTTCGGCGGCTAGGACCATCGTCCATCTATCGTTGAGTGTATCCTGCTCGGCCTTGAGCTGTTGTTGTTTCATCTTTAAGCTTCGGGCAGTGGCAATGAGTTGCCACTTGAATGTTTCTTGTGCCAGGGGATCCTCTGGGACGATAAAGTCCTTGGGTCCGAGGCTATCTTCCTCTTCGGATGGGGGGAGGTAATTACTGTCCTCGGAATCATCGAGGTCCTCGGGGTCACCCTAGTCCTCTTGCCCTTCTGGGGAGTCAGGTCATTGCTCGGGCGTGTTATCTCTGAGCTCCCCCAAATTATCCGGAGTCTCGTTAGCTCCGGTGTCGTTTGTGTCTGTGTGATTTTCCTTGCCCTTCCCCCGCCCTCTGGCTCGCCGTCGTCGGCGTCGGGGCGGGTCTTCGGTGGTGTCGTCGCCGCCTTTGTTGGTTGTGTCACCGTCCTTCACGGGGGTGTCAACCATGTAGGCGTCATACGTGGAGGTGGCGGTCAACTTTCCGGTATTTGTAGTGGCAAGGAAGGTATCCGTGGAGGGCGGGACGTCCATATCCTCGTCCATGTAGTCAGCCTCCTCGGAGGCGTAGTCCAACATGTCGGTTAAATCTTCGACAGTGGCTACCAAGTGGGTGGTGGGTGGGACGCAAAATTCCCCGTGGCCGGCATCCTGTCCGACCTTCTCCTGGTCCGAGGACGGGCCGTCCGCGATTTTTATCATCTGGATCCGGTCCAGCATCTCGCTTAAAATCGAGGGATCCACCAGATCTGTGTTCGGATGGTCCTTGGAGTTGACCTCCGGCGCGTCGTTAACGGGAGTGTGCTCGGCCAAGGGTGACCCCTGGTTCTCTGGCACCGGAGTCGGAGCCAAACTAAAGGTTAGGTCCGATCCGAAGCCCGCCCCGAGGACTGGGGCAGGGAAGGGATCCGAAGTCAAGGCCTCGGGGTTGGTGGGTTCCTCGGGTAAGGCCGAGAACCCAGTGAAGATCAGATCGCCTCGAGCATCGGCGACGAACTCAAGGCTGCCGAACCTGGTTTCCTGCTCGGGGGCGAAGTTGGCGACCTAGTCGGGGTGACCGGTCGGATCGGCGTATAACACGATGCTGCCGAACGCGAAGAGCTGGCCGGGGACGAAGATGTCCCTGCCACGAACTCCGTCGCTGAAGAGAAGAGCTGTCCGAGGACGATGATATCCCCGCTGCAGATTCCATTGCTGAAGAACTGTCCGGGTACGGCGAGCCATTGATCCTTGGTGACCCACAACGGGACTCTCAATGAAAGCACCAATGTCGGTACCAAAACCGGCAAATCTCGGGTAGGGGGCCCGAACTATGGGTCAAGGAGTCGATGGTAACAGAGAGCGTAGAGACAGCGATTTACCCAGGTTCGGGCCCTCTCGAAGAGGTAATACCCTACGTCCTGCTTGATTGTATTGATGTGATTGTATGATGGTTACAGAGTTGATCTACCTCGAGATCAGATGGGCTAAACCCTAGATTATGAGTCTTCCACCTACGGACTAAACCTCCTGGTTTATATAGACACCAGGGGGGCCCTAGGGTTACATATGGTCGGTTACCATCAGGGATAACATGCCGGTTACGCCATCTATTCCTTGGAGGAGACGCCAAGACTTCAGAGATTTCCTTCTATCATATGGGGTCGTCCACAATCCAGCCTTCCATCGACGTGTAGAGAGCGGCCCACCAGTCCGGCCCATGAGAGATAGGCCGGCAGCCCGAGTACCCCCTAGTCCGGGACACCCTCACTTGTGGCCACCGCCCGAAGCATGAAACGGAAGCAGCGGCAGCTGCAAGCCAATCAAGACGCGCTGAATGACAAGTGGGTCAAGATACTCTTGGCCGAGCAAGATCTCGAAGAACGGCGCTGTAGTGCGCCTAAATCTTACCCGCGCAGGCATTTGCTGCCCGAGTTCGACGAAGAACTAACCGACGATGTGCTCTTAACACGCGGACGGGCTGACGAACCTGACCGACCCCCTAGAGGGCGCGACAGGCCAGTATGGGAAAATTTCCTCACTCAAACAATGACACGCCATCACGGCAAAGATTCCGTTGATCACTTCAAGCCTTACGACGCATGACGCCAGATAGAGGCGAACCGGGCGCCCCCTCGGTTCATCTACGAATCAAGAGGGCGTGCGCCAGCCGGGCTCGATGGCTATGATGCCTGGATGGACAGGAACGGCTGAGCTCGGGACCAAGCTTACACACGGATATCTCCCGACGTCCGACGCGAGACTGCTCGGTTCCGAGGTCCCGCTCACCTGATCTGTTTTACAGACCGGGTAATGGAACATCAGTTCCCTGGTGGGTTTAAGCCCATCAACATCGAGTCATGTGATGGCACTACTGACCCAGCGGTATGGATCGAAGATTTCCTTCTCCATATCCACATGGCCAATGGAGACGATCTCCATGCTATCAAATATTTGCTGCTCAAACTAAACGGGCCGGCGAGGCATTGGCTGAACAGCCTGCCCCCTCATTCCATCGGGAGCCGGGAAGCACTCAAGGACGCCTTTAAGGCAAACTTTCAGGGCACTTATGTCCGACCGCCAGACGCCGACGACCTCAGCCATGTCATTCAGCAACCCGGCGAGTTGGCAAGGCAATTCTGGAATAGGTTCTTAACTAAAAAGAACCAAATCATAGACGGCCCCGACGTCGAGGCTATCGCCGTCTTTCGGCACAGCATCCGAGACGAATGGCTTGCACGCCAGCTCGGGCAAGATAAACCAAGGACCATGGCGGCCCTCGCCTCACTTATGACCCGCTTTTGCGCGGGAGAGGATAGTTGGCTGGCCCGCAACACTCACAATGGCGAGGCAGGCACCTCGGAAGTTCGTGATGCCAATGGTAAGCCCAGGCACAATAAGAATAAGTGCAGGCATAAAAATGCCGGGAGCGATACCGAGGGCGCCGCGGTAAACGCAGGGTTCAACGGACCTAGATCCGGGCAAAAAAAGAAGCCCTTTAAAGGGAACAAAGATGGAACCAGCCAGCTAGATAAGATCCTCGATAGGCCGTGCTAGATCCATGGCACCTCGGACAAACCAGCAACCCACACCAACTGGAATTGCCGGGTCTTCAAGCAGGCCAGAAAGCTGGCAATGGAGGGCCAAAATAAAGCCCAACCTCGCAGTGAAGACGAGGATGAACCTCGGTGACACAATAACGGAGGCCAGAAACAGTTCCCTCACGAGGTGAAAGACGTGAACATGATCTACGTCACCCACGTCCCTAAAAAGGAGAGGAAACAAGCACTTCCGGACATCTACGCCCTAGAGCCTGTTGCCCCGAAGTTCAATCCATGGTCGGCTTACCCGATCACATTTGATAAACATGATCATCTGACCAGCATAAGACATGGCGGATCGGCTGCTTTGGTCCTGGATCCAATCATTGACGGATTCCATCTGACGCGCGTCCTCATGGACGGAGGCAGTAGCTTCAATCTAATCTATGCGGATACGATCAGAAAGATGGGCATAGACTTTTCTCGGATCAAACCCAGCAGCACCACCTTTAAAGGTGTCATACCAGGTGTCGAAGCTCGCTGCATGGGAACAGTGACTCTGGAGGTAGTCTTCGGATCACCCGAGAACTTCCGAAGCGAAGAGTTAATCTTCAACATCGTCCCCTTCCGGAGCGCATACCACGCGCCACTCGGGCGCACCGCATTTGCTCGCTTTAATGCAGTCCCGCATTACGCATACTTAAAGATGAACATGCCAGGACCTAACGGTGTTATTACAAACAATGGTAACACTGAACGATCCCTCCGAACGGAGGAGCAGACTGCGGCTTTCACAGCCGAAGTACAGGCAACCGAGGAGGCAGCTCGTGCAACTAAACACACGCCCAGCTCATCAAAGCGTACACGGGCTACACAGGCCGACGTCGGTCAGGCATCCGCTCACCCCAAATAGGGGCATGGGCTCCTCGTTCGCCTCCCTTTGGAAGGGCATTACGTCCCTAGGGTGCATAACTTTGCACTAAAAATTCCATGGGCGGCCGAGGAGCCGAAGCAAATGAGACGTCATTGTCGGCTCGACCGAACTGTGACACACCTCGGAATTGCACACCAGAAGGGCTCTGTAAAAGGCCCAAACGGCAGTGGCATGTCCATATGGCTTAAACCATCCAAGGGGCAGTTGCACACCTTTTTAAAGGACTCGACCAACGAAAGCATCAAGTAAGCAAACGGACGAGGTTGCACACAGCCCACACCCACTTCGCTATCAACGAAGATGAGCTGGTCAACAGCACGGAGACACAGACGTGCGACAGGAAGGGACTCGGGCTGCTAAACCCGACAACATGTCCGCCCTGTTCTTACTCCTCTTCCTTTTTCTTTTCAATTGTATCTTTTGTGAATCTCTTTTGTTAAAGCTCAGCATGTACGGCTTGACCACAATAAATAAATAAAGTGCACCCTTCGAGGTCATTGCGCATTTCCTTATATCTACTGCCTTTGAGCCAAAAGTATACTTTCATGATACAACCGTTATTTACATTACAAAGGGCTTCGCTTTTAATCTCATGCCCCCACTACAAGTCTGAAGTATCTATTCGGTGTCTCGGATGTTGCATTATATGAATCAGTTTTGAACCTCGATTTTGGTCAAGGTTGGCCGGCTCCTGTGCTTACCCCTTACATTCCTGATCCATTTAGCTAAGGGTGTAACGGGAGAACCACTGCGATTGCACGGCCAGCTCGAATGGCAAAGCGTAAACTAGTCAGCCATCCGAAGATAGCGTCAAGCAATGTATCATTCGAGATCACCCGTGTTAAACGAAGGGCTTTTTGTTAAATCAGCCGAAGTGGTTAGCGGCATAAACCCCGGCTATACAGCCGATCACTTCATATACCGGGGGCTCGTCAATCATCCCTCACAGTCAAGCTCCTACGACTAAGTGGAAGTTATAAAACCACTATAGTCTGATTGCCTCGTTTCCATATGCATCGACTGCCTTCGGGAAATGAGACGTCAGCTAAGGGTTATGATGACATAGGAAACACCCTTTGTACGCTGTACAAAGGGGTTGAAGCCGACGACTGGTCACTTTCAGTTTAACACGGTCACACAGGAATCAAAAAACAAAAGGCACACAATAATATGTCAGAATATAAAGACGAATTCATTTGAAACAAAAGGAAGTTTTTTACATTACACCAAACTTCGGCATTCCGAAGTACTATCTAAAAATACATAGTGTCCTTAGGACACTCAGCCTCGGTGATCCGGGCTCCTTCCGCCACCTGAGCTAGGTACTGCTCCACGGTCTGGGCCTTCCCTTCGGGGGGCCCGGCGGCCATGACCGCCGCTTCAACGCGCGGATAATGCGTCTTCACGTGGGCATACGCTCGCTGAGCACCCTCCAGGCACGCGGAATGCTTCCAGCGCGCCACCTGGGGGACGGCCTCCTGTAGCCGAGCAAAGAACCCGAAGAAGCTGGTCGGCAATACCTCCGTGGGCCAAAGGTTGATGCAGAGGTCATGGAGCGCCGGCTTCACCATGTGGAAGAGCTCCATCAACTGCTTCATCTGATGATTCAGCAGCTCCGGATGCGAGGGCGTCTGGAATTGTTGCCAGAACGCTCTCTCCACGGCGTGGCCCTCCCGCGCGCTGTAATAGCGGCCGGCGTCCGCCGCACTCCTCGGAAGATCCACGAAGGCCTCTGCGGATCGCCATAGCTGGGTGAGCTCGACGAACCCCTTGCGGCCGAAAACACAATGAAGTAAAAATGGCTTACCAGCAGCGATCTGCTTCACTTGCTGAAGCACTTCGCGGTCCGCCCGGGCCTGGGTCTGGACCTCGGCGTGCACCAGGCACAGCTTCTCGAGCCGTGATCGCCACCTTCTTCTTGTTCTTAAGGGCGTCGCGCTCCTGATACACGCCCTTCACGGTCTCCTCCACCTCCAGGACCCGTGCCTGGTCCTTGTCCCTGGCCACCTTTTCGGCGGCCAGATCCCCCTCGGCCTTAGTGGCCGTAGCCTTCTGCTTCTCGGCTTCTTGCCGAACTTTCGCCAGCACGGCCTTAAGCCCCTCAAGCTCGGCCATAGTAGTTGTCATGTAAAACAGCTCGGCGTCAGCATTCAAAAACTGTAAGAGCATTTTCAAAGTAAATTTGATGCCCTCGCAACTTCTTAAAGTTTACCTTGAGACAGCTCGATCTGCTTTCGCATCAGATCGAGGTCCTCCTCAGACCTCTTGAGCTTCCGATTCATCTCCGCTATCTCCTCGCATGCGGAGTTCGGAGCCGAGGTCGATACCTGCAAGCATACACTCATGCCTTAGTCCCTATTTTCGACTTCAATCCTCTGGCCAGTCCTTTTTCGAAGGCCGGCCAGAGTCTTGGGGGCTACTGGATTAGCGCCTAATATTTTTCATGCTTTGACCCCAAAGCCAGTTTCTCAAAACTAGCTTTGGGCTCGGGGGCTACTAGCTGGCTATACTCTTACAAGTGTTACGCTATGATACAAGAAAAAAAGTCTTCGGACAGAAAGCCCGCTTTCACAAGCAATTCTAAGCATGGAGGTTATTCGTAATACAAGTATAAAGAAGCATACCTCGAAGCTCTTGACGAGGCCCTAGAAGACCTCATGCATTCCGGCCTCTGCGGACCGGAAGCCATGCAGCACCGTGCCGATCAAGGCACGGTGTTCTTCTGCGATGGAGGAGCCCGTTAGGGCTACCTCCATCTCCTCAGCCCGTCCCACGACAGCCCGCCCTAGAGCGGGAGGTGGGGGTGGTGCAACCTCTGAACCCACCACCGAGGTGCTGGGCATGAGGGTCTCTGGCTGTGGCGTTGGCGCCGGAGATCGCTCAGGCTGGGCCGATGTCTGGCCCAGCCCTTCCTTGGGGACCTCGGGGACTGCCTTCCCTTGGCCCTGTGTGGCCGAGGTGTCAACCTCGGCCATGGTGACCGGCACCTCGGCCCCCGTTGTATTGAGTGGGGGGGCCGGACCGGATGTTACTTCCCCTAGCCCCTCGAGAGCTAGGGGAGTCTTGGCGCACTCGGGCGCCCCGCTGTCCGATGGAGGCAGCTCGCTCGAAGTGTCGCCGCTGAGGCGTGCCTTGGGCGGGCTGGTAAAATGCCTTTATAAGTCTCATTTTATGGACGGGTTTTTGAAGCCCAAATTTGATTGCAATGACGTACCTCCGGGGTGCCAGCTTCTCCCTCCTCCGCTCGAGGAGGAAGTCTTCGTCCGACTCGTCGGAGAAGCTGGCCTTCTCCGACAGGACATGATTAGTGGAGGCCTTGCGCGGCCTCTTCGGGCCACCCGGCCTCGCCTCCTCCTCGGCGCCCTCGGACGCCTCCCTCTTCCTCTTGAGGGAAGGGTTTCCTTCCTCCGCGCCCTCCTTCACTTCATCCCCATGGGTGGAGGAGGCGTGGGGCTCCTCGGATCGGGTGACCGAAGTCTCCGGGGTGCCCGGCCCCATGGAGGTTTCGAATCCTTGGGGATCACCACGTGCAGCTCCTCGGCTAGGTGGGCCGTGAGTTTGGGAGTCCTCTCCCCCTTGGGCCTCGGCGCCGGGCACAACATTCGTTGTGCCTTGGGGATCCACTTCTGCAAATATGCAATTGATTGGTCAGCCGAAGTTAATGAGGTTCGAAGAAACACAGAGGGTAGAGCTGTGTATTGAAAATTACCTCAGGGGCGTCATGGGCGGCTTCGAAGTCGAGGTCCCTCCCGGTCGAGAACCCATCCTTGGACGGCTTGAACAGCAGC
Organism: Elymus sibiricus; assembly: GCA_039707655.1. Lineage (NCBI taxonomy): Eukaryota > Viridiplantae > Streptophyta > Magnoliopsida > Poales > Poaceae > Elymus > Elymus sibiricus. The sequence goes on from CM077670.1 coordinate 115,155,588, forward strand.
GTCCACATCCCGGCCGGTGTGGAGCGGAAGAAGTGGTGGATGGGCACCACATCCTCGGGCTTATGCGCCCACATCGGGGTGGCCCGAGATTGGAGTGGCAGGATACGGCGGTGGAGCATGACGTTTACCACGTCCGCTAGCTTGAGATCCCTCTTGTCGGTCCAGAACTCGATGTTCTGGACCAGTGCCTTCACCTACGCCGGGTTCCCCCAGTCCATGCCCTTCCTCTTCCAGGATGCTAGCTTCTTCGGAGGTCCGGCCGAGAATGCCGGGACCTCGGCCTGACCAGCAGCGACTGGTTCAGTGATATAAAACTACTTGCGCTGCCACTCCTTGATGGTCTCTATGAAGGTGCCTTGGAACCAGCCCACCTTCTGGTTCTTGCTAATCATCGCGCCCCCGAACTCCGCGAGCTCGGAGCCGCTGGATCTCGGCTTGATGCCGAAGATCTTCAGCCACAATCCAAAGTGCAGCTCGATGCGGAGGAAGGCCTCGCAGACGATGATGAAGGAGGCGAGGTGGAGAATGGAGTTCGGGCCTAGATGGTCGAAATCGAGCCGGTAAAAGAACATGATCCCACGCACGAAAGGGTGCAGCGGGAACCCTAGGCCTCTGATGAAGTGGGGGACGAACACGACCCTCTCCCCAGGATTGGGAGTGGGTACTCGCTGGTTTGGCTCCGGCGCGCGGGTGCTGACCTCAGTGGGGATGTACCCCGCGCTGCGCAGTTCCAGGATGGTGCCCTCCGTGATGGAGGAGCTGGCCCAATGCCCCTTAACGGTGCTCTCCGCCATTGCGGGATGGAGGTGGAGAAGCGCTGAGGGAGCAAGGCGAATTTGGGGTTGGATCTAGGCGCTGGAGCTCGAGAGGCGGCAGGTAGGAAGGAGGGGGAGCGTACTTTTCCCGTCGCTATCCCTTTGCTCTTATATAGGTTGATAAAAGGCCAAGAGTTACTCCGGCCACACCTTTGAAATCGCCATTTCCCCATAAAAATATGCCGTTATGCGTATCGGAAGAAACAAAATCTTAATGATATCCCTTAGAAAACGGGCACGATCTCCGTCTCGATGGGACGTGCCAATAAGAGGATTGCCTCGGGCCATGATTCGAGTGAGCAGTAACTGCCCGCCCTGTCCTGGGTGGTGCCACTTCGCTAAAAGTTGTCAGACTAGAAGTACTGTTCACACCTACGCGGCAGGCCTTCAAGGCTAAGTAACCCACGTCTTCGGACGCGGGGCGGGTTCTGTCGGGTCCTGTTCAAGGGATGCCACTCCTTCGAGGAGTGGTCCATGGTGGCTTTGGATGAAGAAAAATATCAACAGAGATGGGAGAACTCATCTGTCGAGCCAAGGACTTCGAATCCGAAGTTGTTAAAATCATGGAGGTCGTCCTCGGCATAGAAGACCAGTTCAGGGGCTACTGACGGTGTCCTGGAGTAGGGGGTGCTAACCTAATCGGCCCATAGTCCTCGGCTGGGCCTGAGGGCCCTCATCCTCATTCCGATGGACTCCGGAAGCTACACGCCTGGACATGATCAAGACTGCGCCTACCGAAGACTTGACGTATACTCCAAGACATCTCCTACCGCCTCCATGCACGTCCCTGGATACCGACCATGTAACCCTAGATGCCCTGCCTGACGTGTATATAAGCCAAAGGGTTTAGCCCGTAGAGGGGACCGAATCACAATTACCATTCACCTAGCCTTTGAGTTATATCTCTCCTTACGATCTCGAGGTAGATCAAGCTTGTACTTGTTACTTCATCATCAATATAATCAAAGCAGGACGTAGGGTATTACCAATTCGAGAGGACACGAACCTGGGTAAACACTGTCTCCTTCATTCCTGTTACCACCGATCCGAGATCCACAGCTCGGGACCCCCTACCCCGAGGTCTGCCGGTTTTATCACCGACATCTTGCGTCTCAATTCCTCTCATATCACGGCTTCTCCTAAGTCCTAAAAACTTCATCCACACAAAACTTAACAAGAACTCATGATATAAGTTAGTATAAATCAATTCAAAACCTTAACATTCTCTACTGAAGAAAATTACTAAAATTATAATTAAACATTTCATACTAAATGTATATGCATATTTAATACTCCCATCACCAAATACAAACATTAAACAAGCAAACATATTCAAACAATGCAATTATAACCGCAATCTGTCTAAACAGAACAATCCGTAAATGACGAATAAAAATTTATACTTGCCTAACTCTAAAAATTCTTAAATATTACCACGTGACAGAGAACTCATGCATTTCTACTGTGTAAAAATTTCAGATTTTTATCATGTTCTTACTATTCACGAATATTCAGGACATAATAGAAAACTTTCTGTTTTCAAACAGCAACTCATAAACTTGCATGGTAAAGGTTATACTTGGCACTTTATTCAAATAAAAGATAAAAACATGATTATGAATAACAGAAAACAAATCCAAATAAAAGCAAATGATTCTCCAAGCAAAATGCATATTATGTTATGAATAAAAATATAGTTCTGAGTGAGGTATACCGATAGTTTTGAAGACGAAAGAGGGGATGCCTTCCGGGGCATTCCCAAGCTTTGACGCTTGAGTCTTCCTTGAATATTACCTTGGGGTGCCTTGGGCTTCCCCAATCTTATGGTCTTGCCGCTCCTTATTCTCCTCATATCGTTGTCTCACCCAAAACTTGAAAACTTCAATCACATAAACTTAATGGAACTTTGTGAGATAGGTTAATACATAAAAGATAAACCTTATGATCATGTACTGTCAAGACAAGATGCACATTTGTTCCCAAGTAATTTCTACTATAATATATAATTTCCACAATTTATATTACCCAATATAAGCCATAGAAACTATAAAACAAGCAGAAAACAGAATCTGTCAAAAACAGAACAGTCTGTAAAGATCAAATATAATACGTACTTCTGTAACTCAAAAAATTCTGAAAAGTTAGCACAACGTAAAAAAAATTGTATAGCAGTACTGTGTAAAAAATTCATAATTTTTCACATTCCAGTACAGAACATAAATTCATGCACTGGATGCTAAACTTTCTGTTTTTGCACAGAACCAAATAAACAATCATCCACATCAACCTAAAGGATTTACTTGGTACTTTATTGAAATAAAAGACACAATACATGATTTCTACCGTAGCTTAATCATGTAAAAACACAAAAAACAGTAAGGATAAACAGTGGGTTGCCTCCCAACAAGTGCTTTTCTTTAAAGCCTTTTAGCTCGGCATCGATGATTTTAATGATGCTCACATAAGAATAAGGATTGAAACATATAAGAGAGCATTATGAATCATATGGCAAGCACATTCAAGCCTAACCCACTTCCTATGCATAGGGATTTTGTAAGCAAACAATTTATTGGAGCAAGAATCTACTAGCACAGGAAGGCAAAACAAGCGCGACTTCAAAACTTTCAACATAAAGAGAGGAAACTTGAAGTTGTTGAAATATATAAAAGCATATCTTCCTCTCTCATAATAATTTTCAGTAGCATCATGAACAAATTCAACAATATGACAATCACATAAAGCATTATTTTCATGATCCATAAGCATAGAAATTTTATTACTCTCCACGTAAGCAAATTTATTCTCATCAATAGTAGTGGGAGCAAATTCAATGAAATAACTATCATATGAAACTTTATTGACATAATCAATTTGAGCATTAAAATCATGAAGACAAATCTCATGGTCATCATTATTATTTATATTATAAGTGTCATCACAATAATCATCATAGATAGCAACTTTGTTCTCATAATAATCAACTGACACATCTTCCAAAGTAGTGGATTCAACATTAAATACAGTTATGACCTCTCCAAATCCACTTTTATCATTATAATAAGATTGAACACCCTCCAAAATAGTGGGATCATTACCTAGAGTTGACACTCTTCCAAACCCACTTTCATCATTGTAATCATCATAAATAGGAGGCATGCTATCATCATAATAAATTTGCTCATCAAAAGTAGGGGGGCTAAGAAGATCATCTTCATCAAACATAGCATTCCCAAGCTTATGGCTTTGCATATCATTAGCATCACGGATATTCAAAGAATTCATACTAGCAATATTGCATTCATGCTTAACATTCGAGGAACTCATGTTAAACATTTTGTTAAATTCTTCTTTTAACACTTCATAGCAATCATCGGAATTCATATTTTCCAGAAAGACTTCATAGAGATAAAGAATTTGATGCAACTTCACTTCCATTTTTTTGTAGTTTTCTTTTATAAACCAAACTAGTGATAAACAAGAAACTAAAAAATTCAATTGCAAGGTGTAAAGATATACCTTCAAGCACTCACCTACCCAGCAATGGCGTCAGAAATATCTTGATCTCTACTACGCAAGTTTATTCTTGTAGACTCCGTTGGGCCTCCAAGCGCAGAGTTTTGTAGGACAGTAGCAAATTTCCCTCAAGTGGATGGCCTAAGGTTTATCAATCTATGGGAGGTGTAGGATGAAGATGGCTCTCTCAAACAACCCTGCAATCAAAATACAAAGAGTCTCTTGTATCCCCAACACACTCAATATAGTTGTCGATTGTATAGGTGCACTAGTTCGGCGAAGAGATGGTGATACAAGTGTAATATGGATGGGAGAAATAGGTTTTTATAATCTGAACAATTAAAAACAGCAAGGTAATGAGTAGCAAACAACGAGCAAAATGGTATATCAATGCTTAGAAACAAGGCCTAGGGTTCACACTTTCACTAGTGTAATCTCTCAACAGTACTAACATAATTGAATCATATAACAATCCCTCAACGTGCGACAAACAATCACTCCAATGTTCCTATCGGAGAAAGTAGGACGAGAACGTGTATCAACCTCTATGCCTAGATTACCCCAATGTCACCACGGGAATCCGCAAGTTGATTACCAAAACATATATCAAGTGACTCAATAGAATACCCCATTGTCACAACTGGTATCCACATGCAAGACATACATCAAGTGATCTCAAATCCAAAATATTCAATCCGATAACAATGAAACCTTAAAGAGCAAGACTCAATTCATCACAACAAAGATAGAGAGGGAAGAACACCATATAATTCCACTATATTAACAAAGGTCATGGTACATCAAGATCGTGCCCTATCAAGATCACGAGAGAGAGAGAGAGAGAGAGAGAGAGATCAAAGACATAGCTACTGGTACATACCCTCAGCCCCAGGGGTGAACTACTCCCTCCTCGTCATGGAGACTGCCGGGATGATGAATATGGCCTCCGGTGATGTTTCCCCCTCCGGCAAGGTGCTGGAGAAGGCCTCCAGATGAGATCGCTTTGGAACAGAGGCTTCTGGTGGTGGCATAAAAGTTCTAGGTTTCTTTCTGGGGGTTTCTCAATTTATAAGAATTTTCAGCATTGGAATCACGCCAAAAGGAGTCTCGAGGGGCCCACAAGCTCGCATGGCCCTCCAGGCCCCACAGGGCGCACCATGTGAGCTTGTGGTATCCTCGTGGGTCTTCTGGTCCTTCCTCGATGCTTCGGCGGTATCTTATGTTCTAAAAAAATCACCATAATTTTTTATCGCGTTTGGACTTCGTTTGGTATGGCTTTTCTGCGAAACAAAGAAATAGGCAAAACAGAAACTGGCACTTGGCACTAGATTAATATGTTAGTCCATAAAATAATATAAAAGTGCACCAAAACCATATAAAATCATTGTAAACATGGCATGAATACTTCATAAATTATAGATACGTTGGAGACGTATCATCTACCTTTTGTTTAAACCAAGATATTCATTCCGATATTGCCACTAATGGCTAATGAATGCATGGGATTCCAGAAATCCTCTCTTTATTATTTTTCTACAGGAAATGGGCTAAATGTGGACGAAATCAAGTGAGAACATGGAAAGGAGTAAAGGCGGAGATAAAATAAATAAGGAGGAGGCGCACCAAAAGAAATAGCACCAAAGACGGCGTTTCATGCAGCCGCGACCGTTCTCATGAGCAGTTATATGGCGTGGAAACCGAGGACTCTCATCCACCTGAACAACTTTTATAAAGGGGCCGAGGCTGAAATGTTAGCAGAACATCCACGAGAAGAACCAGAACAAAGTCATCCTCATCCATCTCCATCAACCCTAGCCGCCGCCATTTCCATGTCCATAGCCACCATCACCACCATAGTTGTTCTTCCACTATATCATACTTGTAATCGTGTATCACACACGGCATCCATTGTAAGACATATTATCAATCAATCTACCTTCATGATGTGTTCTATGATGTGTTCTTTGTGTGATCTAATCTCCATGTTTGAGTAGTTCGGTAAGGTATGGGTAGACGCAAGAGCTTTGCAACCCTCTATATTTGTTGTGGGGATCAATGGAAGGGCTTTTAATTACCGTTCCGTATGTGTGAAATAAAATTGTTCCGTAGATGTCACTTGTCTCGTCTGCGTTCTTCATCCCTGCAGGTACCCAGGATCATGGGGAGCGAGCCACAAAGAGGCTAAGGGCAGGGAGACCGTGGAGTGTTATTCTGAACACCAGTGACAAAAAGTTTTAGTAAGGTAACATGGATCCTATCTCCGGGGATTCAAGATGTGTAGTCATTAAACGCCCAAAGCTCTTGTCTGATTGTTGCAATCTTAATTATCGAGGCAACCCCGCAAGACGGATAGGGCTTCGGTTGGACAATTGACTCTTGATACAGGATGCGTGCCGATCAAGACGTAATTCAGACACATCCCCCACTTTGGTTTGTAACAAGCACATCTCGATGGGTGACTTCCAGCGCACAAATTAAGATCATATTTGGTCCCAGCACAAATATATGGTTGTAAGCATTAAGACCTCATACCCATTCCTATTTTTATTATAAGTGTTCCCCTTCAGTTTGTTTGATTTTGATCTGGCCAAAAGCTGGAATTGTTCTTTAAAAAAAGCTTGCTTGAGACCCTAGCTTCAAGGGGGCCTTCCTCCCATGGGTTCGATAACTTAGGGTCACCTCTGGGGAAATAGGCGAGAATCCTTTCTGCTCCATTTCTGGATCACCAAAGGAAGTAATCAGCAAGAAGCAATACTAGTAGTTGTGTGCCACGAACTATTATATGTGCAGTCACTACAATATGTATTTAATATTTTAGGTAATTATTAGCATATGAAACTATGTTCCTATATCAGTAAACTACATCTGAATGTTTTTATAGATCATCGCACATGATATGAAAGAACTACTCATCGGCGTTCACAGTATTATCTCAAACAGTTTGTTTGATGGAACTATTTGTAATATAAGTATTGCGAACGGTCCTAATATTGAATGTGTGGAATAGCAATTCCAAAATGCCTTCAGTGCAAATTCAGTTCATTTCATTCCTAATTTTGTCGCACTGCGACTACATTTTCAGATAACACATATTAGTAAAAGTTGCTTGCATATATATGCAGCTACCTAGTAGTTGCGGGTGCAGCCACACCCATGACAGCCATCGCCACACAACCTCCATGCCGCCACCGCCGATGCCATATATGGCCGCCTCCATGCATCATGCATCACCACGGCCACGCCCGCCGCCAACGCCCCGGCCACCATGGCCACCGCCACCGTCGTGGTACAAAGCGTCGTTCGCAGCAAGGTCGTACGCCTGGTCGTCGTTGGCCACAAGCGTGGGAGTTGGTGACACCTGCACCGGTGCTGCTGGCGCCAGCGCTGGCACAGCTGCAGCGGCAGCGGTGGTCGTGGCAGCCGCTGCCTCTGCCATGACCTGATCGACCGCATCTGAGGCAGCTTGCTCGTCGAGGTGGGCCATGACACGCATGAGGGATTATTGGTGGTGGTGGAATGGGGAGGCGGTGGATCGATAGAGATTGTGGCCAGACGGAGGGGGGAGAGCATTGTGTTTATATGAAGCCGCGCGCAGGCACGCCATTAATTCGTGGCGTCGTCCGAGGTGCGCATGCGCGTGATTAATCGACCACTTGTTCCCACGGCCATGCTCACACGTGCCTCCCGGCGGCTGCACATATTTTGACGGCGGGTGGTCAAGGGCGCGTCTTCCGGCTTGTGTGAAACACGGCCCTTCCGCGGCTTGTTTACTCTAGCTCGCCTGCAAAAGTAATCATCCACAGTTTACAAAATGGTACGTGCGAGATCCTGTTCTCAAGCGCAGACAGTTTATTCAAGTCAATCATGAGTAATGTATCACAAACAGTTCATTACAGAACAGCGTGTGTGATACTTTGTAACATCCCAAACAATTCCCTTTAGAGAACTATGTACATAATATCGCAAATAGTTTTCTTCACCCGAATGTGCGTGATGGACGTGTGATCGCACACGATCATTTTTTCGAGACACGGTTATGTTTTTCTACCGTGTGGGGTGTCATCATCACACACAGTCCGTTCCTATCGTGTGCAATTTGGGGGCCTTAATAGTGGTCGGGTGTAGTAGTGTCAACTTGAGGAGCTCAGTTTTCAAGCTGGACATCTGTGCTCCCTGCCGCTGTTCTAGATCAATTGAGGTCTTTCATGATATGGTCATTGAGGATGCGCCTTTCCTTGAGAGATTGCTTGTATTTGATCTAGAAGGTCCAACAAGAATCTGGGTCATTGACACGCCAAAATTGACAGTGTTGGGCTATTCATGTGCTGAATTCTCCGAACTTGTTACTGGATCCATATCTGTTTAGGTATAACAATCTTCTCCTTCTTCTTCTTCTTCTTCTTCTTGAAATTCACATTTTTACTAATTTTCATGATGTATGTTCGGCTGTCATCTAGAAAATGATTCCCATAAGCTTGACCCCGTCTCTGCGCATAGTGAAGGTCTTGGCACTAGAATCTATCGGCCCCAATCTGGATCAAGTTGTTAGATTCCTTAGATGCTTTCCGTGCACAGAGAAGTTATACATCGAGATGATGCTCCGTTCTTGTTAAATGTTAACCACAATGGAGTTCAATTTTTTGGTACTTTTACCAAAGTTTACAATGACAAATGTACTAGGATTTCTAAAGGAATTTTTGAGGATTTCAATACATAGATTTTTTTCCTATATTGGTAGCTTGATTAGTAGGATTACAATCCATAGGTATTTCACCTTTGGATTCATTTGTACTAGGTTTCATAAAAAAAATCCATCCACTCCAACCTCTTGTGAAGAATCCTACATTTTTCCAGAGTGTGATCAAACGCCCATGTTAATCATGTAGGATCGAAGATGGCATGTCACTCTATTCATGTATTTTAGAAATCCTGCAAATCAAAGAGGCCCATAGTGTTCAAAACTGCATCTAGGCACTAATATGTTGTCTTCATTTGCAGATACAAAAAGGTGCGAAAGTGGCAAATGTGCCGCAATATAACAATCCCATCGAATGCCTTGATCTCCATCTCACAGAAACTACTTTGGACGAGTACCGAGGCACCAAACTGGAGATTAAATTCACCAGGTTCTTTGTTCTGAAAAGCAAGTGTGCTCAAGGTAATGAAGTCGGCCCTATATTTAGTGCGCGCAAATGAATGGATTGCTGATCAATGCAGGCGTCTACAGCTGGATGAAAAAGGCTCTGTAGAAACTGAATTTCATTTTGGAAATTCAGGTGACAGATTATTTGAAATTCATTGTGTCGAGCCCATACATGAATTTTCATTAGCTGATCCCTTTGCAGAAATATTGAAATGGAGAAACTATTTGTAATATCAGTTTGAACCTTTAATATGTGCATGTTCAGCTGATCAGTGCGAGCATCTAAAACTGCATGACAAAGGTTCTGGAGAAGCTGAATTTCATTTCTAATATGAGTTTGAACCTTGTAATCTTTGAATTTGAGCCTTGTAATACTGGAATTTGAACCTTGTAATATTTCTAGCATTTGTGATACAATAATTGAAATGGCATTGTGTTCTTTTTTGTTTGAAATGTCCTGCTGCAATTTATATATGTGGAGTACCATCCGACTAGGGATGCAAGCGGACGGCATCCGCATGACATGGGATTGAGATGATCCAAAAGGCAAATTGTTCGTTTCTAGGAGACGAACAACTTTCTTGCTGACCACCTTTCGGTTTGAAGCCATCTTAGTCTAACTTATCTAACTTATACATAAGAGCGAGGTAGTCGGTTCGAATCTCGTAGTCTCAATTTTTTCTATTTATACACCATTCACTATCCCGTCCATGATTTTTAGTGACAGTAAAAACTGTCCTAGAAAATGGACATGCCTAGTGACGCCCAAAAGCTTCACCTAAAATCAAAGCGATTCGTCGCCAAAGATGCCGAGGGGCCGCCCCGAGAGGGAATCAGCTAGAGACGGTCGACCATCACAGAAAATGTTCTTAGGTGACGGTCTATCGTTTTTCTGGGTTTTCATCACAAAATAGAGCATATTTTGTAGTGGGTCCAAACACCATGACAACGGCAATAGAAAATCTTACCATGACATCTCCGCATGTGCTCTCAGACATCCATAGGTATTCGTCCCACGAATCAGCGACCGTGCCATATGCAAGCATCTGTAGTGCTTCCGTGCACTTCTGGTAACCAGAGAACCTAATCCTTCCCACAACATCCTTCTTCAAGATGAAGTAGTCATCGAAAGAATGGATGGCATGGTATAGACGATCAAAGAAATTTTTTCGCATTTGGAAGGTGCGGCGAAAATTGTCAGTGAATAGGGCATCCGAGGTAAAGTAGTCGTCCATCAATGTCAAATGGCCGCGCGCCCTGTTGTGGTTCAGAACTCGATGACCCTTGATCGATCCCTTGAAATTGAGAACATTCTCTTTCGCACGCTCCGCGTCTGCAAGGACCGTCTACTTCATCGACATCTCATCCTTGTAGTCCTCTTGTCGGACGAGCCGTCGAATGACTCAACAAAGTGCTCATATATGTACTCCATATCCAAATCCATTGCTTCAAAAAAAAGTGACAAAAAAATTACCACAAGCATTAGAAGCTTTGGGAGGGAGCCAGAAGTGGGTTGTGGCCCCACAAGCCCAAGCCGCACCCCCCATGGGGCCGCGCCATGCAGGCTTGTGGGAGCCTCGAAGCTGTGTTTGACCTAATTCCATGCCTATAAATTCTGTGATTTCCCGAAATCCTCAGAAGCGAACATGAAATAATTTTATCGCCGCAAGCCTCTGTTCCGAAGTGATCCCATATGGAGCCATGTTTCAGAACTCTGCCGAAGGGAGGAATCATTGGGAAGGCCGTCTTCAACAACCTTGTTGCCTCCATGATGATGTGGGAGTAGTTCCCTTAGGACCTATGGGTCCAAAGTAGTAGCTAGATGTCTCTCTCTCTCTCTCTCTCTCTCTCTCTCTCTCTCTCTTGATCTTCAATTCAATGATCTTCTCTAAGATCAATCTGATGTAATCTTCTGCGGTGTGTTTGTTGGGATACAATGAATTATGGGCTTATGATCACATTATTCATTGATCTATTCTGAATCTCTTGAAGTTTCTCTCCTGTGTAATTTTATAGCTATGTATGATTTTCGATCAATGAGTCTTCTTTGGACAATTAGATGAGTTGATCTTCAGAGGGAGTGGTGCATAGTAGTGGGTTCAATCTTGCAGTGATCTTGCCTTGTGATGGGAGGGGAGAAGGCACGTATTGTGTTGGTGCCACTAAGGATAAAACGACGGGGTTTGGTCATATTGATTGATCTTTTCCTGTCTACATTATGTAATCATGCTTATTGCTTTACTCTGTTTATCATGAACTTAATACTTTGAGATGCATGCTGGATAGCGGTCTTAGGGTGGAGTAATAGTAGTAGATGAAGTTGGATTAACGGTGTGCTTGTCACAGACGTAATGCCTATGTGAGATTATGCCATGAATGATTACAATTATAACTATGCTCAATTTTGTCAATTGCCCAATAGTAATTTGCCTACCACACCATTGATATGATTCTGAGAGAGATGCCACTAGTGAACCTATGGCCCTCGGGTGTATTTTCCATCAATACAAAAGTTTCTACAATTGCTTTCTTTTTGTTCTTTACTTTTTTGCCACTTTGCCTATCACTATCTGCTTTTAATCTTGTGGCTAGCAATAACAAGGGGAGTGACGACCCCCTTTCCTTTATTCAGTGCAAGCAATTGTTTTGTTTGTGTGCAGGTGCTGCTAAAATTGTTAGTGTGGTGCCTCCTACTGGTCCGATAAACCTTGGTTCTTAACTAAGGGAAGTACTTTCTGCTGCTATGCTACATCTCCTTTCCTCAGGAATCCAACAACTACTACTGGAGTAGCAGAAGAATTTCTGGCGCCGTTGCCGGGGAGAAATCATCTAACTAATCCGGTGCCTTCGCACAAACACTTTTCTTTTGCTTGTTTTTATTTACTTGTCTTTTGCCTTTCGCCTTTTTATTTGCCTTCTTCTTACTTTGCCAAAATTTCCAAAATACTAAAAAAATCTTGTGTTACTATCTCTGCTTGTGTTGCCATTATGTCTACTCCTGAAAATACTAAGCTTTGTGATTTCACTAGTACTAATAACAATGATTTCATAAGTACTCCCATTACTCCTCCCGCCACTAGTGCGGAGTCTTATGATTTTAAAGCTGCCATGTTAAATCTTGCGAGAGATCAAACTCCTAGAAGAGATAAAATTTCTAGTGATCTTAGGGATAATCATGAGGAAACACGAAAGAACCCTACTAATGATAATGATTCTCATGAAAAAGAAGTGCTTTCTGTTTTGCGAACCAAAAAGTTCCATATAGGAAGTGGAGACATTATTGCAAAAACTGATATTCATTAATTCTTTACTTCTGCGGGAACTATATCGGCAATAGGGGGTGATATTCTTGCAAAAACTGCTAGTTATTGCTACTTGTGAGCTGCGTTGGGACTTTCCCCGAAGAGGAAGGGTGAAGCAATATAGTAGCGGATAGTATTTCCCTCAGTAGAGAACCAAGGTTATCGAACCAATAGGAGATTCACACAGACAAAGGTCGACAGTACCTGCACACACACAAACAAAATACTTGCACCCAACGCGGGCAAGAGGGTTGTCAATCCCCTTTTGCTCGTTAATTGCAAGGATTATTTCTGAAAGTGGTAGATATATAAATTGCAAAAGAAAATAAAAAGAAATAAATTGCAGCAACTAAATTAGGGTTTTAGTAAATTTGGTGAATGGACTCGGGGGCCATAGTTTTCACTAGAGGTATCTCTCTCAAGAACATAGCATACGGTGGGTGAACGAATTACTATTGGGCAATTGATAGAAAATCGCATAGTTATGACGTTATTCATGGCATGATCAGTACATAGGCATCACGTCCGTGACAAGTAGACCGACTCCTGCCTGCATATACTACTATTACTCCACCCCTCGACCGCTATCTAGCATGCAACTTAAGGTATTAAGTTCATAACAAACAGAGTAATGCTTGGAGCATGATGACATAATGTAGACAGAATAAAACCAAGCAATATTATTAAACCCCATCGTTTTACCCTCAGTAGAAACAATACAAATACGTGCCTCGCTACTCCTCCTGTCACAGAGTGAGGACACCGCAAGATTGAACCTACCACAAAGCACCTCTCCCGCTGAAGATAAATCAATCTTGTTAGCCAAACCAAATGAGTAGATCGGAGTGAAATACAAAGCTATGATACGTCTCCAATGTAAATATAATTTTTGATTGTTCCATGCTATTATAGTATCAATCTTGGATGTTTTTATATGCAATTATATATAATTTTTTGGGACTAACCTATTAACCTAGTGCCCAGTGCCAGTTGCTGTTTTCTGCTTGTTTTTGGTTTTTCAGGAAATCAGTACCAAACGAAGTCCAAATGCCCCGAAACTTTTTGGAGATTTTTTTCTGGACAAAAGAGTCCCTGGAGACTTGGAGAGGAGGCCAGAAGCTTCACGAAGCCTCCACAAGGCAACAGGGCGCGGGCCAGGGGGCGCGCCCTGATGCCTTGTGGGGCCCTCATGGCTCCTTTTGACCTAATTCCACTTATATAAATTCTCAAATATTCAGAAACCAATAGAGAGCCACCCCGAATAACTTTTATGCCACAGCAAGCCTCTGTTCTTCCGCGATCCCATCTGGAGGCCTTTTCCGGTACTCTGTCAGAGGGGGAATCGGTCATGGAGGGCTTCTACATCAACCTTGCTGCCCTTCCGATGATGTGTGAGTAGTTTACCACAGACCTACAGGTCCATAGCTAGTAGCTAGATGGCTTCTTCTCTCTCTTTGATCTTCAATACCATGTTCTCCTCGATGTTCTTGGAGTTCTATCCGATCTAATCTTCTTTTGCGGTGTGTTTGTTGGGATCCGATGAATTGTGAGTTTATGATCAGGTTATTCATGAGAAATATTTGAGTCTTCTTTGAACTCTTTTATGCATGATTGTTATAGCTTTGTATTTCTCTCCGATCTATCGATTTGGTTTGGCCAACTAGATTGGTTTATCTTGCAATGGGAGAGGTGCTTTGTGATGGGTTCAATCTTGCGGTGCTCAATCCCAGTGACAGAAAGGGACATGACACGTATTTGTATTGTTTCCATTAAGGATAAAAATATGGGGTTTAATCATATTGCTTAAGTTTACTTTGTCTACATCACGTCATCTTGCTTAAGGCGTTACTTTGTTTCATACTTAATACCCTAGATGCATGCTGGATAGCGGTCGATGGGTGGAGTAATAGTAGTAGATGCAGGCAGGAGTCGGTCTACTTGTCTTGGACGTGATGCCTATATACATGATCATTGCCATGAACCCGTCATAATTATTTGCTTATTGCCCAACAGTAATTTGTTTACCCACCGTATGTTCTGCGCTCGAGAGAGAAGCCTCTGGTGAAAACTATGCCCCCCGGGTCTACTTTTATCATATATTAAAATCCAAAAATACCTTGCTGCAATTTATTTACTTTTATTTTATTTAGTATTTTAGTTTATCTATCTATCACTATCAGAATTAATCCTTGCAAATAACCGCTAAGAGGATTGACAACCCTCTTATTTGTGTTGGGTGCTAGTGTTTGCTTTTGTGTGTGCAGGTGCTGCTAAAGTGATTTTGCGTGGTTCTCCTACTGGATTGATAACCTTGGTTCTTAACTGAGGGAAATACTTATCTCTACTATACTGCATCATCCTCTCCTCTTTGGGGAAATACCGACGCAGTCTACAAGTAGCAAGCTATAACAATCACACATAATAAAGTTCAGAAAAGACTCAATTACTTTCAATGAATAATCTAATCATAAACCCACAATTCATCGGATCCCAACAAACACACCTCAAAAGAAGATTACACGGGTAGAACTCCAAAGAGAACATTGTATTGAAGATCAAAGAGAGAGAGAAAGCCATCTAGCTAATCATTATGGACCCGTAGGTCCTGTGGGAACTAGTCACCACTACTGCAGGATGGTCCTAACGCGACACATGTATACGAGACCAATCGACCAAACTGTGTGCGATGCATTAATTGCAAATGGCATTGTAATAAAACCACCACCAATAAACGAACTGTGTGCGATGACTGAGACATCAAATACAATTTAGAAAAGAGTTCCTTGTGCGATAAGTGGCATCAGTTGATCCATACAAACTGTTTGCGATGACACAAATAACGCGAACGGTTATCCAAATCTAGACGTGTGCGATAGACAGCATACAGTTTACGTGGATGAACTATTTGCGATGAGCGAAAATAACACAAACGATTACCCAGATCCAGATGTGTGCGATAGACGGCATATAGGTCACTCAGATGAACTGTTTGCGATTGTCCAGAAGAACACAAATGATTTGGCATAACAAGATGTGTGTGATATCCGGCAAACAGGTCGATAATCAGAATTGTGTGTGATAATTCTAGACAGCCCATACAATTTTTTGTTGTGAATTGTGTGCTCGATAGTGCACACAATTCAACAAACCAACTGTCGGCTATACTATAAAAGATCGCTATCGAATACGTTTTGCTAACCGTCTGCGATGAGATTAACAGGGAAAACAGAGATAACAAATTAATATGAGTCAATGGTAATGGAGATATACATTCTGCTTAATTTAGTCCTTCTTCTTCTTCTTCTTCTTCTTGTTGGATGGCCCCGAGACATCATCTTGGCGAGTACGCTTCTTGCCGCTGACCGTTGGTTTTTCATCGTTGTCGCCATCCTCGTCGTAGTCGTCATCGCCATCGCCGTCCTCATCGTCGTCGTCATCGTCGTTGATGTCCTCGTTGTTCTCCTCCTCGTTCGACCATTCCTCCCCCTCCTCATCATCGTCATCATTGTCTTGATCCTTCAACGGCTCCTCATCCATCTCGTCGTCGTTCGATAACTTGGGCGGTAGTGTCCCTTCCATGAACCGGATAAAATCGAGGCTGGGATTGACGCCAGACTCATGGAAGACGAGCGGGATGATTCTAAGGTTGACCTTTGATCGGGCGCCAGACTGTTGTCGGAACTGTCGTCCTCACTGTCGCTCGACATGGCTGCGCTGCGTATACAAACCGCGAGAAAGCAAGATTGCAGAGTGTGTGTAAGTGTGTAGCGCAGCCGGCCGGGACGATGAAGATGGTGGCGACTGAAGCAGGGTATGAAGAAAAGAGGAATGGCGATTGAAGCGGGGCATGAATAAAAGAGGAATGGCAATTGAAGCGGTGGGGTGACGGATTATATTGGAGCCTTGGCAGGCGGTTAGAATTCTGATATAATCAACCATGATTATTAGTACACCAGTCACTCCAAATTCCCGCGGTTGCGCGGTTATCAATGTGATAATTACGCACATGGTTGGAGCGTCCAAATGTGAAACAAGCATTTAACAACAAGCAATAGATGAGCTCTGCTTATTGATGTAGCCAGTAATAATCAAACAAAACCCCTAATAATCATTGCAAATAGCGCATAGAAGATGGCAAATGCAACAACTAGAACTACACATGCTAGTTCCTTCTTGTCTCTTGCTTTCATTTGTTTCCTATGATTGATTCTTTCTTGCTTCATCGCAGTGATTGTACACTCCAGATCAGCCCGTTTCTTCTTCAGCTTTACGTTATCTTCTGCGAGCTTGGTGATAACACTCCGAGCCCTGCCATGCCATTCATCATCCAACCAGTTAACAGAGGCACAAGCCTCATATACCTCTCGAATGTTAAATACTCAGGATGAGTGGGGGCATTAACTCAACTTAAAGGATGAACTTAGCACTAACCTCTAAGGGGCAACTAAGAAACCGTCTGCCAATGTCGAATCCCTCTGTGCATACACGTTGACCGGGAGTGTGTCCGTGCACACAACTCAGATTTTGGTACTTCTTGGTGGTGCAAAACTCGGATTCGAACTCATGTAGCGGGAGTCTGGAGTCATACACCGGATCCGGCAATTGATCGCTTTCCTGTGTGTGTGTGGGGGGGGGGTTACGCATTCAGGACGGATTGAGGGAGCTACTATGGACATGCTAAAAAAGATCAGGATTGATTTGAACCTGACAAGACGATTTGGATCCGTAGTACACCGGCCTTCTGATGACCTTAGGCAAGTGCTCGGCGGTGACCACCGTCGTGGCGGCACCGCCCATCGCGCTGCCGAGAGCGACGACACGAGCCGGAGCAGCCACACCAAAACCATCAGCACCAGTCATCCGCATTCCCCCAATGTAAGCGCCACGCAAGGGAATTTGGGGGCTAGGGATTTGGGGGAAATGGGGAAACTGTGGGGATCTGATAACGGTCGGGAAACTACTTATTGCACTCTATTGTATACGGCACACGTGTCAGAGTCGAGGATCTGCATCCAAGAAACTTCTCCAAGAACTGAGGTTCGAACTCTGGGGGGCTTTGCTTGGCGACCTACGACACGACGGCGACTATGGCGGAATCACGACGGGCTCGCTGGCTCTCACCGGACACGGAAGGGACGTGCGAGCTACCCAGGTTCGGGCCACCATGCGGTGTAATACCCTACTCCTGCCTGTGTTCGATTTCTCTGTAATGGAGAGCTTGTGGCTCGAGGTACATGAGGTGTGGGGGAGAATGAATCGATCCCCCTACATGCAAGAGGCCCTGTCCCTTTTGTAGTGCCTTGGTCCTCTTCCCCAAAAATATGAGCGGGAAAGGGTGGCCACAGGGCGGCAATTCAAAGGGGGACAGGTGCACAGGCTTATCCTGACTAAAGGCGGTCTCCGCCTGGCAAAGTAGTCGTCCTAACGTGTTGGTGGGCTCGGCGATGACCTCCGTCCTGGCGTACCGACCCATCCTGATCTCCTTGTACCAAAGAGGAATGCTTTGGGACCTGCTTTGGAGGAGGCAGATGCTGCTGCTCCCTTATCACCAGAATGGAAACCTGTCTGAGCCGCACCTTGTTGTCCTTCCCCTGACATCGGGACGTCACCCACGTAACGGGCCGGTCGCCCTGCGGCTGGTGCCGTACGTCACGCCCCGCGAAGCGGCCTCGCGAGGGGTTGCCTCACGAGGCGCTCTGGGGCTTGCCGGCCTCACCAGGGCTTGGCCTGGCAGCGAGGGGCCTCGCGAGGCTCGCTCCCCGCGAGGCGACTCCCTCCCGAGCAACGACGCTAGGGCCACCTGGCTGGGGCCAGCCCAAGCGTCGTCTTCTAGGCCAGAGGCAGACGGGCCTGGTACCCTGGTTCCAACTGGGCCGACAGTAGCCTCCGGGCCCATGGCGTGGGCGTTCTGGCTATTGGGGACGAAGCGCTGCGGGGCCCATCGAGCTGCCGGGCCCATGGCAACGCACGGAGGCCTTCGCGGGAGCGGCGCCTCCACTCCCCCGCGACGCCTCGATAACCGTTGTCTCGACGATAAAGCCTGCCCGCGCAGGACGCGGGCATCTCATTGCTCCTTCACCCCGCCCCCAGCCTTCCTTGCGACCAACTCCTCGGCTCCCCTTTCTTCTCCAACTTCCCAAGCTCCACCCGCTGCCGCCGCGGCCATGGCTCTCAAAGTAAGCTTTCCGCATCCAAGAAAGGGAAGAAGGCGGCAGAGGAGGTGGAGCCGCCGAAGCCGGCGCCGGCGAGGGGTAGAGGCCGGGCCCATGGTTCGGCCATGGCGACGAGGGTTCCTCCCCAGGGCCGGACGCGCTCCGCAGCCGCCGCCGTGGAGGTCGGCCCCAGCATCCACGGAACGGCCACGACTCATGGTCACGGGAGGCGTGGCGCTCGCGGTCGCGGAGGGCACGATGGAGCACGCGCCTCCTCTCCCCGGGCGAACGCCCACACGGCAGAGGTCGCGCATGAGTTTATCGTGGGGCTGCACCGCCCGCCTCGCAGCTAGCTCCGGCTTCCGGACTCCTTTGCAAGGACGATGGAGGACGACGAGCCCCTGGGCCTGTGGCTGCAGGCCGACGACTGCTGCAATGGCCCTTTCTGGGTAGCGGTGGAGTTTTCCCCCGCCGGGTTCATGTTCCTGGCCCGGGGGTGGAAAACATTCGCCCGCTCCCACGATCTGAAGCGCGGGCAGGTCTTGCAGTTCAGGTATGACGGAGCTGCAACCCTCTTCGTGAAGTTCTTCGGGGTCGCCGGCGACCGCGTGGGGTGCTGCGCAGAGAGCGAGAGCAGGAGGGGCTCCGACTCCTTCAATGGGAGCGGCTCCGACCCCTCCAGCGGGAGCGGAAGCGGCGGGAGCCCCCGGAGCGTCAAGAGTGAAGACGAGGATTCCGACTAGGTGCAGGTGGCGCCCGGGGCGGACCCTTGAGGACGATTCCTTCCTTTTGCCCCTGCAACCAATGTAGTCTGGTGGGGTGTAAAAATATTTTGTATGGCGCCATATGTCTAAGTACTTGATGTCTCCCGCGTTTTTGCTTTCTCCCCGAGATCCTTCTTTTCTTCTTACGCTGCCCATGTGCCCTGTGTGGCTGGGGCCCAGCCCTCGAGCTAGCTACGACCGTCGCTGGTGTGCTTGGAGCATGCGCTCAGCAAGGCCAGAGGGTGTTGGGCTCTTGAGGCCGGTAGGAGTCCCTGAGGCGTGATGCTCAGGGTCCCCCCCTTGACGCGCAGGTGGCTCGTGCCAAGGAAGTCCAGGTTCTTTGAGGGGAAACCAAGAGAAGGGAAACCCGAGGGGCGCTTAGACTTAGCTCTTTTAGAGACGCGCATCTTGGAGCGAATCCTTCGCCGGGCGCAGCACGCGAGGCATGCTCCCTCACGAAGCTTTCTGCCCGCAGGGCGCCGAGCGCGAGGCCTCCCGAGGTGGGGGGAGGGGGGGGCTACAGAGGCCCTTGAAATCCTGCACCAGGGAAAATTGCCAAGTTTTCGCAAGTAATGTAGTGGGATGCGCTTGCTAGGCCGCCTGTGGGTTCTACGCGAGGAGGCCAGAGCACCAAGGACCTGGTGACGTGACGTGCGCGGGAGCAGGCCCGCGAGCCAAAGCTCAGTCACTTCTGTTTTGCAGCGCTGCTGGGACTGACCCGAGCAGAGGCACCGTGCCCAGCCCCCGCTCGCGTGAGACACACGGGGGGAGATCGCGAGCGCGCCTCCCGAGGCAAACTCAGCTGCAAGGACACCGTTTTTTTAGGAAGTAGACTTTACTAATGCATGAAATAGATTCATTACACAATAGAAAAGATACGTGCTGCCGTGTTCGGCACGGGTCAGCTTGAGGATGTGACGGCTGGTAGGCCCCTCAAGTAAGTAGGCCACCAGCGCGGAGCATGGGGCGTCCGCTAGCGCTGAGCATGGGACATCTTCCAGCGCTGAGCATGGGGCTTCCACGAGAGTGGGAGGGAGCTCCCGCGTGCTGAAGGCAGCGCCGGTAGAGGGAGCTCCGGAGCGTGTACAGCTCCATTTCGTTCGTATCCGTGGGGTCATGGATAGAACTTAGGAAGATGCTGGATGTTCCATGTGCTTTGCACCGGAACACCCTCCTCCGTTTTGAGCCATGCCGCGCCGGGCCGGGAGATGTGCGTTACCCTGAAAGGGCCCTCCCACATGGGTGAGAGTTTGTGGAGTCCCTCTCTGGAGAGGATCCGGCGCAGGACAAGGTCGCCCGCCTCGAGGGTACGGGTACGTATGTTGCGGCTGTGATAGTGATGCAACGCCTGCTGGTACCTTGCCGCGTGAAGGGCGGCTTGGCGGCGCGCTCCTTCGAGGAAAAGCAGGTCATCCTCCCGTAGGCCGCCCTGACGAGATTCGTCGAAAGCCAACACCCGCGGGGACCGGTGCTTGACCTCGGCTGGGAGAACCGCTTCTGCCCTGTAGACGAGGAAGAAGGGTGTCTCGCCGGTGGACTTGGTCGCCGTGGTGCGGATGGACCATAGCACTGACGGGAGCTCCTTCAGCCAGCCCTTGCCGCAGGCCACGAGCTGCTTCTTGAAGCTCCTAGTATTGAGGCCCTTGAGGACCTCAGCGTTGGCACGCTCAGCCTGGCCGTTGCTTCGGGGGTGTGCCACGGAGGCGAAGCAGATCTGCGTGCCGATGCTGGCGCAGTAGGTCTTGAACAGGCCGCTAGTGAACCGTGTGCCGTTGTCCGTGATGATGCGGTTGGGGACGCCAAAGCGGCACACCAGGCCCTTGATGAACTTGACCGCTGATACGTCCCCATCGTATCTATAATTTTTGATTGTTTCATGCCAATATTCTACAACTTTCACATATTTTTGGCAACATTTTATATTATTTTTGGAACTAACATATTGATCCAGTGTCCAGTGCTAGTTCCTGTTTGTTGCATGTTTTTGTTCCACAGAATATCGATATCAAACGAAGTCCAAACGCGATAAAAATTTACGGAGATTTATTTTGGAATATATGTGATTTTTGGGAAGAAGAATCAACGCAAGACGGTGCTCGTGGGCCCCACGAGGCACCAGGGCGCGCCCCAGGGGGTGGCGCGCCATGGTGCCTCGTGATCCCCTTGTAAGTCGGTTGACCCCCTTCTTTCGCCGTAATAAAGATAATATTGAGAAAAAAATCGTTTTAAAATTTCAGCACAATCGGAGTTACGGATCTCCGGATATTTAAGAAACGGTGAAAGGCCAGAAAAAAGGAACGCGAAACAGAAGAGAACAGAGAGAGAGAGAGAGATCCAATCTCGGAGGGGCTCCTCCCCTTCGGGAGCCATGGCGGCCATGGACCAGAGGGGGAACTCTCCTCCCATCTACGGGGGAGGCCCAGGAAGAAGAAGAAGGAGGGGGGCTCTCTCCCCCTCTCTCCCGGTGGCGCCGAAACGCTGCCGGGGCAATCATTGTGACGGCGATCTACACCAACAACTTCGCCGCCGTCAACACCAACTCTCTCCCCCTCTATGCAGCGGTGTAACACCACTTCTACCCAATGTAATCACTACATAAACATGGTGCTTAATGCTACATATTATTATCCAATGATGTGTTGCCATCCTATGATGTTTGAGTAGATTTCTTTTGTCTTATGGGTTGATTGATGATCGTGATTGGTTTGAGTTGTATGTTTCATTTTGGTGCTGTCCTATGGTGCCCTCCATGTTGCGCAAGTGTGAGGGATTCCCGCTATAGGGTTTGCAATACGTTCATAATTCTCTTATAGTTGGCGGCTAGAGTGACAAAAGCTTACACCCGAGTAAGGGGGTTGTTGCGTATGGGAGTAAAGGGGACTTGACACTTAATGTTATGGTTGGGTTTTACCTTAATGATCTTTGGTAGTTGCGGATGCTTGCTAGAGTTCCAGTCATAAGTGCATATGATCCAAGTATGGAAAGTATGTTAGCTCATGCCTCTCCCTCATATAAAATTGCAATAATGATTACCGGTCTAGTTATCGATTGCCTAGGGACAAATCCTTCTCTTGTGTTACAAAAGCCTTCTACTAAACAACTAGCTTTTATTATCTTGCAATTTACTCGTAGTTTTATTCTCGCAAAGTACTCCTAGTTTTATTCTTGCAAAGTAGTTTTAGCATTACACCAACAAAGTACTTATAGTTTCATACTTGTTCTAGGTAAAGTGAACGTTAAGTGCGTGTAGAGTTGTATCGGTGGTCGATAGAACTTGAAGGGAATATTAATTCTACCTTTAGCTCCTTGTTGGGTTCGACACTCTTATTTATCGAAAAAGCTACAATTGATCCCCTATACTTGTGGGTTATCAAGACCTTTTTCTGGCGCCGTTACCGGGGAGCAATAGTGTGGGGTTGATATTCTCGTGTGTGCTTGTTTGCTTTATCACTAAGTAGATTTTATTTTGTGCTCTTGTTTTCTATCTTTAGTTATGGGTAGGAAACGCAAAATACCAAAAAAAATAGTTGTACCTGCTAAACCAATGGTTGAAGAACCACTCAAAATCTATCATACTGCTGAAGCTTTCTACTTGGATCATCTTCGATCCCTATGTGCTCGTGCTGAAAACCCAACTAGCTTAGTTGATTAAAAATCATTAGATGAGCATGCTCATTTTGTGCGACATCGCTTATCTCAAAAAGGGAAACTTTTATGGCATCATATTAATACTATGCATTGCTATGCTTGGAATTTATGCGAAATACATGATTTTACTTGTTGTTCTGAAGACCCGAAGAAACTCCTTCCCTACCAATGTGAGTTTAGTGATAATGGAATTGTATCTTCTTATGCTAAGGGTGTTTATAGTTACTATGAAATTGAACAAATTGAAGAATTTGTTGCTTTGAAGGGTGCTTATGAAATTGCTTCTTTGATTGAAAAGTATGATGCTACTCTTTACAAATCTGAAAATTCCGCCATACTTAAATATTGCTATGAAAACTATGCTTCTAATGCTTATGTTAAAGATTATATTGAGGACACCTCCGCTGTCCAAGAAGAGACTAATATTTTGCAGGCTCCTATGGAAAAAGAAATTGATGACACTGTGAGCTCATTAGATGAAAAATATGACGAGGAGAGCGAAGAACAAAAGAAGGAAGAGCGGATTAGCTACATGTGCTCACCTTCTAATGAGAGTAACTCTTTAACTCAAACATTATTTAACTTCCCTTCATGCTTACCGAAGGATGAATGCTATGATGATTGCTATGATCCCTTTGATTCGTTTCAAATATTCCTTTTTGATGAAATTGATGCTTGCTATGATTGTGGCCATGATGCCAATATGAATTATGCTTATGGAGATGAACTTGCTATAATTCCTTATGTTAAACATGAAATTGTTTCTATTGCACCCACACATGATAATCCTATTATCTTTTTGAATTCTCCCACCTACACTATATCGGAGAAGTTTGCTCTTATTAAGGATTATATTGATGGGTTGAGTTTTACTATTGCACATGATAATTTTGATGAATATAATATGCATGTGGTTGCTGCTCCTACTTGCAATTATTATGAGAGAGGAACTACATCGCCTCTCTATGTTTCCAATACGATAAAATTGCAAGAAACTGTTTATACTATGCATTGGCCTTTACTTGATGTGCATGAATTGTTCTCTTATGACATACCGATGCATAGGAAGAGAGTTAGACTTCGTACTTGCATGATATATATTTCTTTGTGCTCACTACTAAATTACAAATCATTGTTAATTAAAATTGGCTTTGATATACGTTGGGATCCGGGTGGATCCATTACTTGAGCACTGTATGCCTAGCTTAATGGCTTTAAAGAAAACGCTGCCTGGAAGACAACCCGGAAGTTTTAGAGAGTCATTTATTTCTGTTGTGTGCTTTTAAAAAGTTTAAAAACAAAAAAATAAAGAGGGGAACCTAAAATTTTTTCAAAAAGAGAAGCGATTGGAAGGTTATGCATTGGAGAAGTGAGGGTCGACCTTGAACACTTGTGTTCATGCTCATGGAAACAATGAAGAATTTTTCATGGAAGTTTCTCGCAAAAATATTTATCCCCTTGTATAAATCCATTGTATTATAAAAATAATGTGCCAAGATTTACCTTTAGGATGTTTAAATTGCTTGTTTGGTGTGTGCTGTGAAAAAACGGAAACTTTTGCTGTAGTGCTTGAATTTTTTTATTTTATTGGAAAGTGAAAAATTCTGATATTTTTACACAGTACTTCTATGCAAATTTTTTATTTTTTCCTAATTTTTCAGAATTTTTTGAGTTATAGAAGTACATGTACCATCTGCATCTTTACAGACTGTCCTGTTTTCACAGATTGCTGTTATAGTTTCTTTATTTGCGTATGTTTGAAATCTTGTTGAGCCCCATTGACTTGGGAGCCATAGAATTGTGATAGCATACAGTGGTTAATGTTTGATTATAATTATACAATAATTTTACAGCAGGACATGATGGGATTTGATGTTATATGTACTAACCCTTCTAATAAAAAGTTCGGTTAAGTTTTGTGTGGATGAGTGTTCAAAGATCGAGGAGGTATTTATTTGAGAAGAAGAAGGAGAGGCAAGAGTTCTAGCTTGGGGATGCCCAAGGCACCCCAAGTAAATATTCAAGGAGACTCAAGCGTCTAAGCTTGGGGATGCCCCGGAAGGCATCCCATCTTTATTCAACAATTATCACTATGTCTCGGTTTTTGTTTTGTTCACATGATAGGCGTAAATTCTTGGAGCGTTGTGTGCCTTTTATTTTTCTTTTAATAATGCACCATGCTGGTATGAGATAGTCCTTGGTTGATTTATAGAATGCTTCATGTGCTTCACTTATATCATTTGAAGTTTGGATGCCCGTTTCTCTTCATATAGAAAACCGTTATTTGTAGAATGCTCTTTTGCTTCACTTATATTTATTAGAGTGTTGGCAGGTCTTCTGTAGAAAGAATTAAACTCTCATGCTTCACTTATATCTATTTAGAGAGTCAACAGGAATTGGTCATTCACATGGTTAGTCAGAAAATGCTACATAAAACTTGTAGATCACTGAATATGATATGTTTGATTCCTTGCAATAGTTTTGCGATATGGACATGATAATTTGTGAGTTATGCTAGTGAGTAATTGTGATTTAGTAAGAATATTGGTGTTAAGGTTTGTGATACCCTATGCATGCACGTAAAGTCAATAGTTATGCAACGAAGTTATATCCTACTTATGGTGCATTATTCAGTGTTAGTTATTCTCAACGCATGTTTATGACCGTTTACACTTTTTGGTTGGTCGCTTCTCAATCTATTTGCTAGCCTTCATTTGTACTAAGCGGGAATACTTCTTGTGCATCCAACTCCTTAAACCCAAGTTGTGCCAAATGAGTCCACCATACCTACCTATATGCGGTATTTCCATGCCGCTCCAAGTAAATTTGCATGTGCCAACTCTAATTTTTGAAAATAATTTTCCGTTTTCTGTGCCCGTACCGCTCATGAAGCGGCAGAGGGTGGCCAATATTTTCCATGCTAGGTGTGTTATTCTCACGATGAGTGTTTATTCACTTGTCATTGCACGAGAGAGTGGCAGGTAATAGGGATGCCCAGTCCCGAAATGAAAAGAAAAATTTAATATGATAATAATAAATTCCTAGGAAAGTGTTGGTATGGAAGGCACCCGTGGATACGGCTAGCCATTGATTGTGATAGAATGGTGAAAAGGAAATAAACTTTATTTTCTGTTTGGGAACCGCCTATAATGTGTCTAGCATGGAAGATATTGGGAATTCTCGGTCGTTTTTGTTGACAGGAAAAGCATGCTTCTCAAAATAATTTTATCTCTCTAATTTAAGCTTTGAGCTCTGGCACCTCTGCAAATCTCTGCTTCCCTCTATGAAGGGCCTATCAATTTTAATTTTATGCATTTATATTTTTTTTGAGTCAACATCTTCTCTTATAAAGCACCAACTGGAGAGCACTATTGTCATACTTGTGCATTGGATGGAGTTAATGTTGAGTGTGTTTCATGAATGGATCAATGCCTGAGCATAATGGGCTAGGGGTAACTTTCTTTAGCGTTGATATTTTGAAAGACAAGGTTGTTTGTTAGTATGCTTGAGTATTGATGTATTTATATCAAATTATAGACTATTGCTTTGAATCACTCGTGTCTTAATATTCATGCCATGATTAGATTATATGATCAAGATTATGCTAGGTAGCATTCCACATCAAAAATTATCTTTTTTATCATTTACCTACTCAAGGACGAGCAGGAATTAAGCTTGGGGATGGTGATACGTCTCCGTCGTATCTATAATTTTTGATTGCTGCATGCCAATATTCTACTACTTTCACATATTTTTGGCAACATTTTATATTATTTTTGGGACTAACATATTGATCCAGTGCCTAGTGCCACTTCCTGTTTGTTGCATGTTTTTTGTTTCACGGAATATCCATATCAAATGAAGTACAAACATGATAAAAATTTATGCAGATTTATTTTGGAATATATGTGATTTTTGGGAAGAAGAATCAACGCAAGACGGTGCTCGTGGGCCCCACGAGGCACCAGGGCGCACCCTAGGGGGGTGGCGTGCCGTGGTGCCTCATGAGCCCCTTGTAAGTTGGTTGACCCCCTTCTTTTGCCACAAGAAAGATAATATCGAGAAAGAAATCATGTTAAAATTTCAGCGCAATCGGAGTTATGGATCTCCGGATATTTAAGAAACGGTGAAAGGCCAGAAAACAGGAACACGAAACAAAAGAGAACAGAGAGAGATCCAATCTCGGAGGGGCTCCTCCCCTTCGGGAGCCATGGAAGCCATGCACCAGAGGGTGAACTCGCCTCCCATCTAGGGGGGAGGCCAAGGAAGAAGAAGAAGGAGGGGGCTCTCTCCCCCTCTCTCCCAGTGGCGCCGGAACGCCGCCGGGGCAATCATTGTGACGGCGATCTACACCAACAACTTCGCTGCCGTCTACACCAACTCTCTCCCCCTCTATGCAGCGGTGTAACACCTCTTCTCCCCACTGTAATCTCTACTTAAACATAGTGCTTAATGCTATATATTATTATCCAATGATATGTGGCAATCCTATGATGTTTGAGTAGATCTGTTTTGTCCTATGGGTTGATTGATGACCGTGATTGGTTTGAGTTGTATGTTTTATTTTGGTGCTGTCCTATGGTGCCCTCCGTGTCGCGCAAGTGTGAGGGATTCCCGCTGTAGGGTTTGCAATACGTTCATAATTCTCTTATAGTGTGCGGCTAGAGTGACAGAAGCTTACACCCGAGTAAGGGGGTTGTTGCGTATGGGAGTAAAGGGGACTTGATACTTAATGCTATGGTTGGGTTTTACCTTAATGATCTTTGGTAGTTGCGGATGCTTGCTGGAGTTCCAATCATAAGTGTATATGATCCAAGTACGGAAAGTATGTTAGCTCATGCCTCTCCCTAATATAAAATTGCAATAATGATTACCGGTCTAGTTATCGATTGCCTAGAGACAAATCCTTCTCTTGTGTTACAAAAGCCTTCTACTAAACAACTAGCTTTTATTATCTTGCAATTTAGTCGTAGTTTTATTCTCGCAAAGTACTCCTAGTTTTATTCTTGCAAAGCAGCTTTAGCATTATACCTACAAAGTACTTATAGTTTCATACTTGTTCTAGGTAAAGCGAACGTTAAGTGCGTGTAGAGTTGTATCGGTGGTCAATAGAACTTGAAGGGAATATTAATTCTACCTTTAGCTCCTCGTTGGGTTTGACACTCTTATTTATCGAAAAAGCTACAATTGATCCCCTATACTTGTGGGTTATCAACTACTGACCCTGCCGGAATGGTCCGGACAGGCTCCACCTCTGCCCATTTGGTGAACTTGTCGATGGCGATGTAGAGGTAGCGATAGCCGCCAGCCACGCGAGGGAAGGGCCCTAGGATATCCAGCCCCCAGACCATGAAAGGCCACGAGAGAGGGATGGTCTGGAGCCCTTGCGCTGGCTGGTGGATCTGCTTGGCGTGGAATTGGCAGGCCTCGCATGCCTGGACCAGCTCTGCGGCATCCTCGAGTGTTGTGGGCCAGTTGAAGCCGCTGTGGAATGCCTTACCTGTGAGGGTGCGTGAGGACGAATGGTGGCCGCAGTCGCCTCCGTGGATGTCGGCAAGCAGCTCGCGCCCCTGCTCCTTGGAGATGCACCGCAACACGACTTCGTTTGGGCGGTGGCGGTATAGGTCACCCTCCTTCAAGTGGTAGAGCGCACGCAGCCTGGCGGACCACATGCTCTGCTTCTGCGTCGACCTTCGGGAGGGCGCCACCCTCCATGTAGGCCTTGAGCTCCATGGTCCAGCTTTCAGGCTGCAGCTCGAGCGCCAGCAGCAGGCGAGCGCGTGAAGACGGTCCGCAGTCTGGTGCGCCCATGGGTGGTGCGGGAGGGAGCTCCTCATGAAGCGCTGTGGGGCTGGCGATCGGAGGTGCCGCTAAAGGCTTCAGGAGCCGCTCCCCGAAGACGCCGGAGCTTTGGGGCTCACGGCGAGAAGCGCGCTTGGTGATTTCTTCCGCCACGCTGTTGTCGCCATGAGGGATGTGCTGTAGCTCCATACCCATGAAGCGCTTCTCGAGCTTGCGCACCTCCTCCAGGTAGGCCGCCATATATTCATCCTTCAGCTTGTACTTCTTGTTGGAGAAGTTGACGAGGAGCTGCGAGTCCCCCTTGATGATGATGCACCTGACTCCAAGCACGATGGCGGCCTTGAGCCCAGCGATGAGTCCCTCATATTCGGCAATGTTGTTGCAAACCTTGTCGGTGCGCCCGAAGCAGAGCTGCACCATGTAGTAAAGCTTGTCGCCTGTGGGTGTGGTGAGAACCACACCAGCCCCCGTGCCCTGGCGCGCGAAGGCCCCGTCGAAGTGCATGCTCCAGCCTCCGGAGGTAGCCTCCTCAGGCAAGGGCGACTCCTCCTGGGGCTCGCCCTGGTGCGGGTCCGTCCACTCTGCCGCGAAGTCCGCCAAAGCCGCGCCCTTGATGGTCCTGGTGGTGAGGAACTCTAGCTCGAAAGGCTGCAGCTCAATGTTCCATTTGGCGACGCGGCCGGTGGCATTTGGGCTCCGCTGGACTTGCTCCAGTGGATAGGAGGCCATGAGAAGCGCCAGGAGGAGCTTCTACTGCATGGGGTATCGTCCGTGCGCGTCTCGCAGCACCGTACTGACGAAGTAGACGGGGTGCTCGACGAGGCGCGTGACCATGGTATCCAAGTCGTGTTCACCGAGGAGCTCAGGCTGCTGCGCCGCGGGGGCCTCCGGAGGCTGAGCTCTAGCGGCCTCTGGAGGGGGCGTCGGGGCCTCCTGAGGAGGGCCCTCGGAAGGCGCCGGCAGGGCCTTGAGGGGCTTCGGGGATGCCTTCACGGGGGCGGCCTCCGCAGACGCAGGCTTGGCATACTTCTTCTTGGCACAGACTCGCTCCTCCCGTTCTACCACAAGGGCCGTGCTGGCCGTTAGGGGAGTGGCCGCCAAGTACAACAACAGGCGCTCGCGAGGGCGCGGGGCGACCATAACGGGGGGGCTCGTGAGGTACCTCTTGAGATCCTCGAAAGCAGCGTCGGCCTCAGGAGTCCACTTGAAGGGGCCAGTCCTCTTCATGAGCTTGAAGAAAGGCAGAGCCTGCTCGCCGAACTTGGATATGAAGCAACCGAGTGAGGCCATGCACCCCGCCAGGCGCTGCATCTCCTTGAGGTTGCGGGGCGGCCGCATTTCCTCGATAGCCTTAATCTTCTCAGGGTTGGCCTCTATGCCGCGATGGGAGACCAGGAAACCAAGGAGCTTGCCGGAAGGGACACCGAAGACGCACTTAGTGGGGTTAAGCTTGAGGTTGACCTTCCACAGGTTGGCGAAGGTTTCTCGCAGGTCCTTAATGAGGGTGCGCACCTCGCATGTTTTGATGACGATGTCGTCGACATATGCCTCCGCATTTCTCCCCATCTGGCACCCTAGGCAGATGCGCATTAGCCTCTGGAAGGTAGCCCCCGCGCTCTTCAGGGAGTGATGAAGGCGGTTTTCTCCTCATCCTCCTTTGCCATCTTGATCTGATGATAGCCTGAGAAGGCATCCAGGAAGTAGAGCAAATCGCACCCGGCGGTGGAGTCTACTATCTGGTTGATCCTGGGCAGCGAGAAATGGTCCTTGGGGCAGGCCTTGTTGAGGTTGGTGAAGTCGACGCACATACGCTTGCCGCCGTGCGGCTTGGTGACGACGACGGGGTTGGCGATCCACTCCGGGTGGAGCACTTCGCGGATGATTCCGGTGCCTTGGAGTTTCTCGACCTCTTCAATGATGAAACCCTGCTTCTCGGGCGCCTGGCGCCGTTCCTTCTGCTTGACGGGGTGTGCATTGGGGCACACCGCCAAGTGGTGCTCGATGACCTCCCTCGGCAAGCCGGGCATGTCTGAGGCTGTCCAAGCGAACATATCAGCATTCGCCCAGAGGAAGTCGACGAGGGCGCCCTCCTCCCCGGGGTAAAGGCCGCTGCCAATGGTGAGGAAGAGGCCCGCGCCGCTCCCATCCAATGACACTTTCTTGGTCTCGGCCCGCTCCTGGGAGAACAGTAGCTTCTTCTTTGCGGGCGCCGGCTCGGCAAGCTCAGGGGCGTCCTCCTCAGCCAGGGATGCGGTGGCGGCCACCTTGTAGGCACGCGTGAGGGCGCACGTTGCGTCCTTCTCATCGCAATGGATGGTGAGGGTGCCGTCGCTGCCGGGCATCTTGACGAGGCCGTAAGCGTGGTGGGTCGCGGCCATGAACTTGGAGAGCGCCAGGTAGCCCAAGATGGCGTTGTAGGGCAGGCCGATGTGAGCCATGTTGAAGACGATGAGCTCCGTGTGGTAGTTCTTGTGGGTGCCGAAGGTGACGGGATGGAGCACCTGCCCCAGGGGGACAGTGGAGCCGTCAGTGACGCCCGAGAAGGGCCTGGTGGGCGCCAGGCGCCCATATGGCGCCTGGAGCGTCTTGAAAGTCTCCACAGAGAGCACGTTGAGGCCAGCGCCGCCATCGATGAGCGTCTTGGTGATGGCCACACCGCCGATAGTAGGAGTACATAGCAGAGGGACAGCTCCCACAGCCCTAGTGGACCTGGGGTGATCGCTAGCGTCAATGGCGAAGGGAAACTCGGACCACTTGAGGCGGCCGGCGGCCTCGGGCGCCTGAAAGGCCGCGCTCACTTCGTGCGAGAAACGCTTGAGGTGGTGGCTGGACGGAGGGGCCTGAGCCCCTCCCAGGATGCAGGCCAGGGGCACCTGGTAGCCCCCGCTGGTCACAATGCCCTTGGCCGGCGCCGCACGGCTCCCGCGCTCCCCTGTGGCAACGCCGCAGGGGACGCGGCGGACGATTCGGCGGCGGCCACCGACACCGCCCAGCGCGGACGAGCTGTGGGACGACTCCGAGGCGCACGCCGCGCGGTTCCACCCGGCCGCGCCGCGCCCCGGAGGAGGGGGTGGATGAGGGGCGGCGCGCCCGGGTCGCTCGACGCACCGCGGTGAAGCGGGCGAGGAGTGAGGGGGCGCCTGCCCGCCGCGGGCGGCGGAGACGAGCTCGGTGATGCGCTCGAGCCAGGCGTCGTGACCGTCCCTGGCAGGGCGACAACGCAGCAGCCCCTGTGCCATGAGCAGCGCGACACGCGAAGCAGGAGGGCCGGGACCTACGGGCAAGGACGCGGTGGAGGAGCGGCCACGCTCCTGCTCACTCGCCAACGGGCGGATGGAGGAGGCCACCCGCCCCCCAACAGGCTCGGTGGCGGTGCCAGGGCGCCGCCCATGGGCACCTCGGACGGCAGGCGCCGCGGGGTCCCCGGTGACGGCTCGGCACGCCGCGTGCTCCCGGCAAGCGGCGGCGGCGTCCATGTCGATGCTGTCGTCGAGGTCGAAGGCGCAAAGACGGCAAGCCCCCCCTACCTGGCGTGCTAAATGTCGGAGTCGAAGATGTGCGTCCAAGAAACTTCTCCAAGAACTGAGGTTCGAACTCTAGGAGGCTTTGCTTGGCGACCTACGACACGACGGCGACTACGGCGGAATCACGACGGGCTCGCTGGCTCTCACCGGAAACGGAAGGGACGCACGAGCTACCCAGGTTCGGGCCACCGTGAGGTGTAATACCCTACACCTGCGTGTGTTGGATTGCTCTATAATGAAGAGCTTGTGGCTCGAGGTACACGAGGTGTGGGGGAGAATGAATCGACCCCCCTACATGGAAGCGGCCCTGTCCCTTTTGTAGTGCCTTGGTCCTCTTCCCCGAAAATATGAGCGGGAAAGGGTGGCCACAGGGCGGCAATTCAAAGGGGGACAGGTGCACAGGCTTATCCTGACTAAAGGCGGTCTCCGCCTGGCAAAGTAGTCGTCCTGACATGCTGGTGGGCTCGGTGATGACCTCCGTCCTGGCGTACCGACCCATCCTGATCTCCTTGTACCGAAGAGGAATGCTTTGGGACCTGCTTTGGAGGACGCAGATGCCGCTGCTCCCTTATCACCAGAATGGAAACCTGTCTGAGCCGCACCCTGCTATCCTTGCCCTGACATTGGGATGTCACCCACGTGACGGGCCGGTCGCCCCGCGACTGGCGCCGTACGTCACGCCCCGCGAAGCGGCCTCGCGAGGGGTTACCTCAAGAGGCGCTCTGGGACTTGCCGGCCTCACCAGGGCTTGGTCTGGCGGCGAGGGGCCTCGCGAGGCTCGCTCCCGGCGAGGCGACTCCCTCCCGAGCAACGATGCCAGGGCCACCTGGCCGGGGCCAGCCCAAGCGTCGTCTTCTGGGCCAGAGGCAGACAGACCGTGGTACCCTGGTTCCCACTGGGCCGACAACACGGTTTGTACATATCATGCGTGTTCGATATTACAACTTCACACACAATTTCCACACCAAATCATGTGAGATGACAAGATGCGTGAGACACGGTTCCTGTAACATAACCGTATGTGATGTAATACTTAGGGTAAACAGCCGCTCTGCGGATACTCGTCATCAAAAAAGTAAAAACAGCCGCTTTGCGGATAGAGATGGGGGCGGCGGCTGAGGCTGCGGCTACCAGATAGGAGGTCAATCCTCGGTCGGTCGGCGATGGCGGCGTCATAGGAGGTCAATCCTCGGTCGGCGGCGGGAGATACTAGGAGGAGCTCAATCCTCGAGGTCGGCGGTGGCGTGATTGGAGCACATCCCTCACGGTCGGTGGCGGGATAGTGGAGCTCGAACTTCAGGCGGTTGCCCCACTAAGCACTGCTCCTCGACCCTGCTGTCTCGGCGTACTGCGGCTACGCGCTGCTCTGTCTGCTGGGTGGAGGTCGCCGCGCGGTGATTTAATTAAGGTATTATTTTCATTGAGTGGCTTAATTAAGGTAGTATTCAATTCATAAGGGTAGTACTGTACGTGTAAATTGACTGGTCATTAATTTGTGTGATCGCACGGCTCAATGACAATATGGAGCGCCCTCTGTAAATTATGAAAATAATATCTTGTGATTTATTCACGCATCTTTGGGCATCCAGTAATCCATTTATTAATGTTTTGTTGAATTACCCCTCGTGTGTGCAGATCGAACGTTCTCAATGGATGAAGGATCGGACATCCTTATAGTTTAGGGGTGGCGTTCAGGAGTTCATGACTTTGGCTGAACAGACAAAGAGGAGAGTTGGTGAAGAATATTACATCCTCTGTCCATGCCTGGATTGTACCAATACAGAGTCACATCCAATTATGGAGGTCGAGTACCACTTATACAAGCGGGGATTCATGGATGGATATACACATTGGACTAGACATGGTGAAGAGCCAGTCATGGATGAAGGTAACCAGGGTAGCGAGATGCCAAACCTTGATCAGAGTCACATGAATATTGAATCTAACCTCGGGGCTCAGACATCAAGCTATCGACGGAACAGAGACATGCCAAAAAAACCACAGAAAAACCAAGGCTGCGACGCAGACGACACCGACGACCCTGATGGTATGCCAGATTTTGCTGCTATGATTGCAAATTTCCAAGGCCTAGTTAAAGAAATGGTTGGGTACAAGGATCTGCCAACCATTGAGGCAGACTCCAAGAAAGATTTGTATGTAGATTGCAAAAATAAATATTCCAAGTTGAGTGCCACACTGGCGCTTCTCAGATTTAAAGCAGAAAGCGGTCTATCAAACAAGGGCTTCGCAGACTTGTTAGGTCTTTTCAAAGACATTCTTCCAGAAGATAATGTGGTCCCCAAAAGCACGAACGAAGCAAAGAAAGTTATTTGCCCGTTCGAACTTGAAGTCCAAAAGATACACGCTTGTGTGAATGATTGTTGTACCGCGGTGACTACAAAGATTTTCATTCATGTCGCGTATGCAAGCATCCATGATACAAGCACATGAGAGCAAAGGACAAGGACAAAACGGACGACGAGATCAAGACAGGAATCCCGTTCAAGGTTGTTTGGTACTTGCCTATTATTCCAAGGTTGAAGCGTTTGTTTGCAAACCCTAGAGAGGCAAAGAGGTTGCGGTAGCATCAAGATGAGCGAACTGTGGATAAATATATGAGGCACCCCAAAGATGCGGCTCAGTGGCAATTAATCGACGACAAGTATGAAAACTTTGCCAAGAATCCTAGAAATATAAGGCTCGGGGAGTGTACTGACGGAATGAATCCATTTGGTGATATGAGCACCCAACATAGCACATGGCCAGTGCTTCTGTGCATATATAACCTTGCTCCTTGATTGTGTATGAAGAAAAAATACATCATGATGTCAATGATTATCCAAGGCCCAAAGCAACCTGGAAATGACATCGACATTTACTTTCAGCTACGGGTAGAAGAACTGCTGACATTGTGGAAAGAGCATGGTGTAACGTGTTATGATGCTTACAAAAAAGAGATTTTCCAGCTACATGTGTTGCTGCTGCACACCATTCAAGATATGCTGGCATTAGGCAACACATCGGGGCAGAAAACAAAGGGACCAGTAGGATGTGTCACATGCATGGATAGGACAGTGAGTAGATTTCTTCCCAACTCGCGCAAAACCGTGTATTTGCGTCATCGTAGGTACTTACGGAAAGATCACCCAAACCGAAAGATGAAAGCTGAATTTGATGGTAAGGAAGAGACAGGTTCGGGCCCAAGACCTTATACTGGGAAGGAGGTCCACAGCATGGCTAAAAAAAATTAATGTTGTGCCTGGCAAGGGACCCAGTTCGTCGTTGAAAAAAACACCCAAGGGGCAAGTGTTTAAGAAGAAATCAGTGTTCTGGCAATTACCTTACTGGGAGTTTCTAAGTGTACGTCACTTCATCGATGTCATGCACGTAGAGAAGAACGTATGTGAAAGCATCCTTGGTACTCTGCTCAAGATTAAAGGCAAAACAAAGGATGGTGACGGTGCACGACTCGATATGATTGGTGATCAACCAAACCACATGGCTGAAGCAGAAGATGAGGACAAATTGCTCCATGTTCGCCAGAGTTACAATTTCACTCCACAAGAAGCAAAAGAGTTCTTCGACTATTTGTTGTCAGTTAAGACACCCTCTTCCTACTCCGCAAACATTAGAAGTCTCGTGGATCTGAGCTCAGGTAAAAATAAGTTGGCGCACATGGAGTCACATGATTGCCACGTAATGTTGACACAAATCCGCCCGATGGCCATCAGGAATATGATGGACACAAACATAAGAAACACACTCATTGATCTATGTGATTTCTTCAACAAACCATGGCAGAATGTGGTAGAGGTTGAAGAGCTGGATTTTATGCAAGCGGATATTGCAAGAATATTGTCAAACCTAGAAATGTTTTTCCCACCATCATTTTGATGTCATGGTCCATCTCACTGTGCACCTTGTCGACGAGATAATGTATTGTGGTCATGTGTTTCTTCGCAACATGTATCCCTTCGAGCTGTTCATGGGAATATTGAAGCGCTATTGTCAGAACCGATGTCATACAGAGGCAAGCATCCTACAAGGTTATGATGCGGAGGAGGTTGTTGAGTTTTGCACCGAATACATGAACAAAGACCTATAGGTTTGCCCCTCTTTCGCCATGAGGGAAGGCTGGCTGGTAAGCCGGTCCTTGCTGGCGCGCAATTTTGTGCACCTGGAGGTGACACCGATCAAGCCCATTTGACGGTACTGCTTAACAGCCCAGAGCTTGAAGCTTATGTTGAAGAACACTTGGAGGAGATACGACGAAGCTCCTTACCCACTGTGCATC
Organism: Elymus sibiricus; assembly: GCA_039707655.1. Taxonomy (NCBI): domain Eukaryota; kingdom Viridiplantae; phylum Streptophyta; class Magnoliopsida; order Poales; family Poaceae; genus Elymus; species Elymus sibiricus. Next base: position 115,192,545 of record CM077670.1, read on the forward strand.
CATTAGCTGCCGAGGTCAATATGCACAATAAGGACTACGTCAGATGGCTAAAGGCTCATTTGGCACGCGGATCCATGCCATTGCAACGTGGTTGGGAAAAAAGCCATCACCTACGATTATGAGGTACCAAGCGTATGACATAAATGGCAACACGTTCTACACTGAGGAACGTGATGGGAATACCTCATATCAGAACAGCTCTGTTCGAATAGAATGCCTAACTATAGATGAAGATGATAAAAAGGTATACTATGGAACCATCGAAGAGATTTGGGAGCTTGACTACGTGAAAGTAAAGGTGGCATTATTCAAGTGCAGATGGGTCCCTCTTGGTCAGGTAAAGGTTGATGATTACAGGAAGACCTATGTTAACCTCACAAAGATGGCATATCACAAGGACCTGTTCATTCTTGCCAGTGATGCTACCCAGATTTTCTATGTGAAAGACCCATTGCATAAGAACTGCCATGTAGTGATGTCTGGGAAGAGAAGGGTACTGGGCGTCGAGAATGTCGCTGATGAGGAGGAGTACAATCAATTTGCTGAGTTGCCAACTGAGGGTTCCCGCAAGAGAAGAGCATCTAAAATCATCAAAAATCCTAAGTTCATTCGGAGTCAACGTAACGATCCCAGTAACCCCATGTACATGGGAATTATTCCGTAACACTATTTATCATGTCTATTTTGCAACTTAATTCGTTCGATTAGAACTGTCGCATGTACTGAATTATGATTTATGCCTGGCCTTCTGTTGATCTACGAATGATTAATATGTTGACCTTGATATGTTGTCAGCCCTAGCAATGAATTTGAACTATTTGTGATTATATACCCTAGAGCTAGCACACTCAATTGATCTCACTCCAGTATGTATGAAATGAACATGTGCAATCTGGTTTACCATTAGCACACGGTTCATTCACGAAAGACATGTGCCCACGAAACTGTGGCCGATGACCCCTGATGTGCGTGATGTGAGTCGTGCATTCTTATTGGCCAGCACCAAAACCCCACGGATCGTGCGTCTGCATCGTAGGATGCACCCAGATCGAACGGCAATCCTTGTCCCATTCATCACCATATGCAGTTGCAGTTGGGATTTTATTTATATGTACTAAATGCCCTGTAAATGCATAACATGGCTTAAATATAGCAAATGAGCCCTGAAATGCGCCAGAAAAACAAACCTAGCTTATAATGGTGATTGCCTACCATGGGAAAAATTTCGAGGCGAAACTGTGAAGCCACCGTCGATTGGAGTTTGAATTGCCACGTCTCCTTTTGGAAACTATGATCCTTCTTGTGAGATGCTCCAGTTTCCAAGGAGCGATCATCGTAACTTGTGCCAAACTGTACCAAAACTTTTCCACGGGGTCTTGAGATCACGCCATGGTGGCACAACGATTTTTCGTGATTTTTGGACTCCATCTGCATTTCCTGTAATTAAAATACCAACAAGCCCTACGCCGGTGGCCGCATCTCGCAGCCGAAATGTTTGAAAATTCTGCCCATTCCATGGACAATGAATGAAAACACACAAAGCAACACACAAATGATTTTTTAGACCTTCTTTGCCAACACCCACATGTAGTTGCGGTTGGGATTTGATTTATATGCACTAAATGCAGGGTAAATGCCAAAATGGCTTAAATATGGCAAACGAGCCTTGAAATGCGCCAGAAAATCAAACCTATTGTATAATGGTGATTGCGTACCGCGGACAAAATTTCGAGGCAAAACGACGAAGCCACAGCCGATTGAATTCCAAATTGCCATGTCTCCTTTTGGAAACTATGATCCTTCTTGTGACATGCTCCGGTTTCCAAGGAGCGATCATCCTAACTTGTGCCAAACTTTACCAATTTTTTCCACAAGGTCTTGAGATCACGTCACGGTGACACACCGATTTTCATGATTTTTGGAGTCCATCCGTATTTCCTAAAATTAAGATACCAACAATCCCGACGCCGGTGGCCGCATCTTGCAGCCGATATGTTTGAAAACTCTTCCCGTTCCTTGGACAATGAACAAAAACACGCAAAGCGACACAAAAAATATTTTTTAGACCTTCTTTGCCAACACCCACATGTAGTTGCAGTTGGGATTTGATTTATATGCACTAAATGCATGGTAAATGCAAAAATGGCTTAAAATAGCAAACGAGACCTGAAACATGACATAAATCAATACTAGAGTATAATGGTGATTGCGTACCGTGGAAAAAAATTGAGGCGAAAGGATGAGGCCACGTCTTCATTTCAAAATTGCACGTCATAATTTCAAACGAAATTATGTTGTTTGTGTACACGGGTACATAGATGTAACCGTTTACATAGGCCTTTCCGCGCGGCGACCGGCGCTCTTTTTTCACTTTTTTCACCGAAGCTGCCAACACCCACCCCCCCCCCCCCACCGCCCGCCCCTGTTTCACTCAATAGTCCGCATATTCTACCCAAACTCCATCGCCAGCTCCCCCTCCCCCAGATCCGCACCAGAACCCTTGCTGGTGCCGTCGTGCTCAACCCGACCGTGTGCCCTCTCTTCAGCGCCAGCCCTACCTTCACTGTTGTTCCCAACACGTGGCTGCTCGCCAGCCGCCCTCGAGCATATCGATCATGTAACCCTCGCCTCTCCTGCTCTCCATCGCGGTGAGACCTATTTCCTCGTGATCCGTTTTCCTATTTGGTTCGGTATGTTCCCAAATTGGCTATAAAATAATGGAGAGCGTATATATGTTCATTATCTACCTTCCTAACTAGTACACATAAGGTGTATTTGTTCCAATTAGTTATTGTTGATTTACAGATCATGGGCGCCTGAGTCACACAAAATGAACAAATTAGCCGTACATTTTCCAAATTATTACATGCTATGTTTAGACAGCTTTCTACCAAGTTGTTAGCTTTATGCTTATCCCCCTTTTCTGAATTTAGCATGTGTTCTCTGTAGAGGCCGAGTAGCAGCGACACCACTCATACTTCAAGCGATGCATCTTCATCTGAGTCCGACAACCCTAGGTATCCAACAGATGATCTGGGGTCAAGTAATCTGGAATGGGATGGAGCTGCCGCAATCACCCTTCCGGTCAGGACACGGAAGAACGCTCCAAGAAAGCCCACACATCAGCCTAAAGGTGTATATGAAGTAACCAAGATCGATTTAAAGTCTTGGGCTCCAACTAAACCAGATAAAGCACGCACGAGGTTCAAGAGTGTGTGTGGATTTTTTAGCAGGGCAAGGCTCAAAATTAATTTGCCGGGGTTTCGGAAAGCTGACACAGAAACGCGGCACAAGATAGTCCGGGAGATCATGGATCACTTCAACGTTCCAGAGGAGTGTAGAATGCAAGTGGAACACGCTGCACTGAAGAAGGCCATGGATGCTTGGAGAAACTGGAAGCACGTGTTGTACAAGAAGTACTTGAGTGAAGGCAAGGACCCAATCCCCGCATACCCCCAAATTACAGTGGCAGACTAGGAAGAATTTAAAAGGGTCAGGGCCACTGAGGAGTTTATTAAGAAGAGTGCCAAGCAATCGGAACTTCAGAAGAGGAACGTGCACCCCCACTGTATGGGTGTGGCAGGATACTACGGCATGAAACCGATATGGGACCAGGAGGACAAAGAAGCAATAGCCGCGGGTGGCAAACCGGCCTTTAGCGAATTTAGGGGTGATCGCGCTAGAGACTACTTGCAGGCACGTGCAAGGAGGCGTGACGACGGTTCTTATTATTTTGAAAACTCAAAAGACCAAGCACTATATCTTGAGTTGTTAAAGGCTTCCGACAGCCCAACTGGAAGGTTCTACAGGAACTCAGGGCCATGTGACATTCTGTCCGTGGCTCTGAAAACCAAAGAGCCCCCGGCTGTGCAAGGGGTATAGGGGTCAATGTCCCGCACAAGAGGGCTTTCACACTCAGCAGAGAAGAGAGGCTCACCATGAAAAATCCAAGGAGTGAAATGAAGCAGAATGATTTGTACGGAAGTGAGGAAGGATATGTATCCGAAAGTTCGAAAGGAACTTGAGGAGTCAATGATGATGCAAAAGACTCTAACACTAAGAGATAGCCAGCAGACGGGAGGGGAGGCGGGCATGGAGGATGCTGCTTATTGCGCGATAACACCTCACAAGAGTAGCTGTGCATCAGTTGACCCCAGCGACACTAAGACTGCAGCTGCGCATGATGATGCTATATCTAATTTATATGGAATGACAGGCAGACAGAGGGACGTGCTTACACATTATGAAGGTATGTTAAAATGTGCAACAGCATGGGTTCCCCCCCCCCTCTCGGAGGGAGGCCTCTTGTTGGACAATGTGCCATTGTAGCCAGGCTGTATGAAGTGCTACGTGACTGAAGTAAAGCCTGGATTCAGTGAATTTGCCCTAAAGAATGTCCTAGGGGACTATAATGAGCAGAGGACCTTGGGAGAAACACTGTTAAATCATATTAGTGGCCATGAAAGGAAATAGACTTCATGGATGAGATCCCTCAAGCCCCCCCCCCCAAGAGCAACCACTGCCGCCCTTCAACCGGTGACCCTCTTCTCGCCACAGCAGCTCTCGCGTGCTTCCCCCGAGGAACGTAATAATCGTTATCCAAGGGCTGATGCATCAACCTGTGATCAGCCCGCCCGACTTCCTGCCGTACAAGCCATGTCATTGTCCGCCCCTGAGCAGCCTATGGCAAGGCCTACAACTGCTGAAGACGCACCACCAGTTCAGATGCCGGCCACTGAAACAGCTGGGGGAGACACAGCGGCACCGCATACTCAGTAGACCAACCCAGCGGAACGAACTGCTATGTAGTCCGATGCTTCGAACCTCCCTGCTCAGCAGTCAGACGGTTTGGAACCGCCTGCTAAGCAGTCCGAAGGTCCGCAACCGCCTGCTCATCAGTCCGGTGGTTCGCAGCCGTGTGATCAGCATACCGATGCATCGGCAATGCCTGTTCAGCAAACCAACGCATTGGCACCGCCTCCTCAGCACAACGACGCGTTGGCACCACCTGTGCAGAAGCCCGACATAACTTGAATGCCTGGTCAGCAGTCCGATGCCTCTGCTCCTACAGTGCAACAGTCCGTCACACCAGCACCGCCAGCTCAGCAGTCCGGCATAGCTAGACCGTCTACCCAGCAGTCCGTCGTAGCTACACTGCCTGCTCAGAAGTCCGTCGTTCATTCATCCAGACCTCGCACCATAAGTGCTACAAGTACCAAGCAGAAAGCAGGCACGGTCACACCCGCGAGGAAGCGGCCCCTGAAACCGAGGAGGAATGAGAATGATAGCCTCTTACTACAAAGACTCTTCGCCCAGAACCAAATTATCAGCAAGTTGCTTGAATCGGTGAGTAATACAGGTTCTGACAGCTTGCCCGATGGAGTATTGGAGAGGATACTTTCTAATAATGAAGCACACGTACTTGAAGCACGCAAGTACGTCCATGGCCAACCATTTCTTGTTGGCGAATACTATGAGGAGTGCAGTTCCAGTTGCCGCAAGTTACATAAATATTACATGCAGAAAATGTCAGAAGATCATAAGATCGTGCAAGTCCACTACGACAGAAAGCATTTCTGTCACGATCAGGGTACCATTAGTGTGGAATTCGAGGACTTTCATCTCTTCTTCAACTTCGATATGGTCGCTGCCACTCTTGTTAAATGCTTGATGTTGTAAGTACTTCACAAACTCTGATCAACTTCTCCATACAAGGTTGTACACGAAAAAAAGCTAACTGCATTGTATTCCTCTCAGGGGATTCATCACGCAGAGAAATCTAAGGGAGAAAGCATATTTCATAGATCCTGAGTTAGCAAATGGCACACTTTTAAAAGGGACCCATGAACAACGGGGGAAGGACATTGAATATGTCGCCAGTGTATTGCATTTCATGGGGTATGCAGAATTCTTTCGCTGGCCATATCATGAAGGGTAAGTTAAATATACAACCATGCATACATTGAGTGTCTTTCAGTTTTTGACATAGTTCCTAAGTTCATGGTTTTCTTAATCTGTAGCAAGCACTGGATCTTGGTAGTCATTGTTCCAAAGCACAACGCAGTTTACTACCTGGATTCTCTCAGAGAGTCAATTAATCCTCAGGATCTGACACATCTTTAGGAATTCATGGATAGGTATTGAATTCTTGGATGTTAAAATTTGTATTCATATCAAGTTCAAGAATTGAGTATGTGAAAATTCATCTTCATTTGCAGTGTGTTATCATTGTACATAACTAAAGGAGGGGCCAAGTTCAACCTTCAACTACCTCTGCAGCATGAGATCGTTTCTCTGGTAAGACACCGAAATCCGTTATTTTCAGAAAATGTGTCCAAAGGTTCACAAATACCTTTTCTTATGCTTGTCAAATGTTCAAGTTTCTAAATAAACCTCTTTCTATTTCTCTCCAAAGGAAAAAATGAACAGCTTGCACTGGTTAGGTTGTTCCTAACAGGGCAAATACATGACTAATTCTGTACAAAAAATTTCAGTGTCCTCAACAACAGGAAGTGACCTACCTTTGTGGATACCATGTTTGCAGACACATGATCTCCGTCTGCACATCTGCTGATTGTTGTAACAATGCTGGCCATTTAGTACCAGTAAGTCTGTATCTTAATTACTATCTTCTACTCCACACGTATGGCACATTCTGATCTAAAAATCCTGCAGCTCATCTTTGCACCGATGACCCGTGAACCGTTGACCAAGTTCTTCCTGAATTACTACATCAGGCCCAAAGATGATAATGAAGATTTCAGCAAGGATATTCCTCAAACAATCACTATGCATTCAGTTAGTATTAGCAGATAAACATATGCGCATGGATGCATTGCTTTCCATGTGCTGAGGTCTTCGTATTTCGTACACTATGATTATGTACTGCATATGTGATAACCCACAAGTATAGGGGATCGCGACAGTCTTCGAGGGTAGTATTTCACCCAAATTTATTGATTCGATACAAGGGGAGCCAAAGAATATTTATGAGTATTAGCAGTTGAGTTGTCAATTCAACCACACCTGGAAAACTAAATATCTGCAGCAAAGTGTTTAGTAGCACAGTAATATGATAGTTTGGATAGCAGTAGTAATAGTATCAAAAACAGTAACAGTAGCAGTTTTGTAGTGATTGTAACAGCAGCAACAACGGTAGTAGCTTAGCAAATATCAATATGCAAAAAGCGTAGGCATTGGATCAGTGATGGATAATTGTGTTGGATGACATTCATCATATAACAGTCACAACCTAGAGCGATACACGATAGCTCCAATTCATCAATGTAATGTAGGCATGTTTTCCGTATATAGTCATACATGCTTCTAATAAGAACTTGCATGACATATTTTGTCCTACCCTCCAGTGGCAGCGGGGTTCATAAGGAAACTAAGGGATATTAAGGCCTCCTTTTAATAGAGAACTGGAACAAAGCATTAACACATGGTGAATACATGAACTCGAATTACAGTCATCCCCGGAGAGTATCCCAAACAATTGTCACTATGGGGCTACGGATCAGAACAATAACAAGTGCATATAACTAGCAGATAGGATCAAGAACTCAAATATATTCATGGAAATATAGAGGGTTCAGATCTGAAATCATGGCACTCGGGCCCTAGTGACAAGCATTAAGCATAGCAAAGTCATATCAACATCAATCTCAGAACATAGTGGATACTAGGGATCAAGCCCTAACAAATTCACTCGATTACATGATAAATCTCATCCAACCCATCACCGTCCAGCAAGCCTACGAAGGAATTACTCACTCCCGGTGGTGAGCATCATGGAATTGTTAATAGAGGATGGTTGATGATGACGATGGCGACGAATCCCCCTCTTTGGAGCCCCGAACGGACTCCAGATCAGCCCTCCCAGGGGGGGCGCCATGTTGCCTTGTGGGCAATAGGTGGCCCCTCTTCGGTAGATTTTTGCTCCAGTATTTTTTATATATTCCATAAAAAATCTCCAGAAAGTTTCATCCAATTTCGAGAACTTTTATTTCTGCACAAAAACAACACCATGGTAGTTCTGCTGAAAACAACATCAGTCCGGGTTAGTTTCGTTCAAATCTTGCAAATTAGATTCCAAAACAAGCAAAAGTGTTTGGAAAAGTAGATACGATGGAGATGTATCAACTCCCCCAAGCTTAACTCATTGCTTGTCCTCAAGCAATTCAGTTGAGAAACTGAAAGTGATAAAGAAAAACTTTTACAAACTCTTTTGTTCTTGTGTCTGTATATAAGCTTAAATAGCACCCAAGTTTTCAGCAAAGATCATGAACTAACCATGCAAATGATAACACTTAGAATTTATATTTACTCATATCAATGGCATAATCAACTAGAGAGCAATAATAACATATCTCCAATGCCAACAATTTTTCAAAACAATCATGATACAATATGATAACATGGTATCTCGCTAGCCCTTTCTGAGACCGCAAAACATAAATGCAGAGCACCTCCAGAGTTCAAGCAACGACTAAACATTGTAATTCAGGGTAGAAGAGATCCAGTCATGTTATACCCAACATTAACTATACTCAATGCATAAAAATGACAATGGTACTCTCAGGATTGGTGCTTAAAATGAGAAGGTGATGACTCAACAATAAAAGTAAATAACATAAAACTAAATATGTAGGCCCCTTGCAGAGGGAAGCAGAGATTTGCAGAGGTGCCAGAGCTCAAAGCCTAAATCAGAGAAGAAAACAATTTTGAGAGATGTTCTTTTCCTGTCAACGTCACGACCGAGGATTTTCAATATCTTCCATGCTAAACATATTATCGGCGGTTCCCAAGCGGAAAGGTAAAGTTTACCCCCCCTCCACCATACAAACACAAGCCATGGCTAGCCGAATTCATGGGTGCCCTCCAAACAATCAACTTTTCGGGGAGTTTGTTTTATTATATTTTTCTTTATTTTGATTATAGGACTGGGCATCCCAATTACCAGCCTCTCTCGTGCAATGACAAGTGAATAAACACTCATCATGAGAATAACCCGCTTAGCATGGAAGATATTGACCGCCCCTTGTCGCTCCATGAGCGGTACGGGCACACAAAATAGATGTTTATTTGAATGATTCGAGGTGGCACATGCAAATTTACTTGGAACGGCAGAGTAATACCGCATATAGGTAGATATAGTGGACTCATCTGGAATAACTTTGGTTTAAGGATTGTGGATGCACAGGCAGTATTCCTGCTTAATACAGGTGAAGGCTAGCAAATCGATTGAGAAGCGACCAACTAGAGAGCGACAACGGTCATAATCATGCATTGCGAATAATTAACATTGAATACTAGCATGAGTAGGATATAAACACCCTGAATATAAATATCATGAAGGCTACATTGGTTTTGAATCAACTACATGTGTGAACATGTGCCAAGTTAAGCCACTCTAAACATTCAGAGGAGGATACCATACAAACATACTACATCATAACCATTTTAATGCATGTTGACAACCAAGATAAATCATTATCCACTCCTAGCTACTTAAGCATGGCATTAGCAACTATAATCTCTAATTGTCATCACAAACATGTTTACTCATAATATGCTGAATCATGGATACCGAGTTAAACATATTTACAGAAACAAAAACAAAAAGAGTTCATACCAGCTTTTCTTTGCCATAGTCACTTCATCAAATCTTCGTCATTATTGCCTTTCACTTGCACGGCCAAATGATGTGAAAACAATAATAGTGCAAGAGTGTCGTCGACTAAGCTGGAATCTGCAAACAATTTATTCAAGGGAGAAGACAAGGTAATATTGGCTCTTCGTTAGATCAACCACAAAACATATGAGAGCCACTCAACAATTTCATCATGGTCTTCTCCCTACGATGACTCAACAAAAACAAAAGGAAATTCAGAAAAACACACTGAAATATTTTTAAAGTTTTTAGTTTTTCTGAAGAAAGCAAACTAAAGGAGAAAAACGAAAAGCGAGAAAAACTATTTACACGGGAGAACTCCCAATAAACAAGAAAAGAGAAATCTTTTTGGGTTTTCTTTTAACTACTACGAACTAACTAACGAGAAAGAAAAACTGAAACGAAGCAAGAAATATTTTTGGATTTTCAAAGTTTTTCAAACACACAAGAAGAAAGTGAAAGAAGAAAACCTAACATGGATCCTACAATGAAAGAGGATGAACACCGACAACTGGAATGAATGTGTGAACATGAATGTAATGTCGGTAAGAAATACATACTCCCCCAAGCTTAGGCTTTTGGCCTAACCTGGTAATCACCACTCGTAGTAGCCATCAGGTCTGGTAGGAAAGTGGCAGTGCGGAGGCACTCAAGCGTCCCAAGGTTGGGCTTCATTCTCCGCTGCAGCCAACTCGTTCTTGTAAGCAGTTATATCCGGCGGCATGACGTCGTATCCGTTCCTGGCATGAGAGTCAAACAAAGAGGGTGCAGGCAATGAAATAATATCACGAGTATCCTCACTAAATACCAAGTTATAACGAATGTGGTGAGAAGGCTCAGGGTTGTCAATGAAGTGTGATCTATCATAGACTGGTGGTCTAAGTAAACCCTCGGTAGAAGAAAATCATTATGACGTATATCAACATGAAAGCGTTTCGCTAAGCGAGTAGCATAAATACCGCCATGAATTTTACCCCTAGTTCTATTAGTATGCAAGCGGCGTGCAATGATAGCTCCAAAACTATAAGTCTTATCACCATGAAGTGCACGACGTAAAATGGCGAGGTCGGGGACACTGAGCGTACCACCTTCCTCCCTAGCAGTCAGACATTTCCCTATAAATATACCAAAGTAGTGCACTGCAGGAAAATGCAAGCTAGTAACTCGGGCTCTCGACATGCCCCTATTTTCCCCACAGTTAAAGTATGGAGTAAACCCTCAAACTCCTCCGGTCGAGGCTCCCTAAGTTCCCCATCAGAGGGAATCAAACATATCTGAAAAAATTCCTCAAGTGGTATCTCATGATGTTCAGCATATAAATCAAAACATACCATGGAAATATTGAGCCTAGGCATGAAATAATTTTTTTGCATAAAGGAATTTGTGAGGAGGTGGTATTGGTCACACTCATCTGCGAGGAAGTCGGTCAGCCCGGTATTCGCAACAAATTGCGCAAACTCTTGGTGTCGTGGGTACGACCATCTATGGGGCCATCCAGCCCCTTGTAGTTCGGCAGGGGAGATCGACATGCACAAAGAGCAGAATCAATGGAAGGCGTAGGGGATTTACCCAGGTTCGGGCTGCTGAGAAGCGTAAAACCCTACTCCTGCTTTTGGTGTATTAGTTATATGGGAGCACAAGTACAAGGAGCGCTTCTCTCGGCAAGGTGTGGAGAGAGCTGCTATGCGAGACGTGTAAGTGTTTGAAAAGGGGTCCGAATTCCTCTAACTGTTGCCTTGGCCCTCCTTTTATAGCTCAAGGGGTTACCACAGTGGCAAAACAGTAATTACAAGTCGATTAGATAGCAAACAGTGCTATCATACCTAACTCTGCCAGTTTCGGACAAAGGCATTAAATGCACCGTTAGGTGTCATGTGGAGAGGTAGCCCCGGCAAGGTTTCTACACCGCTTGCCCACCTACCTCGTATTATTCTGACACGCCTCCTGGACGGGTGTCATTAAAGGTAAATCTTCTCCCTGCATGCTGACACGTGTCCGACAAACCTCACCAACCAGCCTGTGCGGTCGACACCTCACCGATTAGCGACTAGCTGCCCGGTGAGGTGGAGCGCTGACGCGCTGGTGAAAGCTTGCCGGTATGGAGCCTGCCGGGTCTTCACTATGCCGGTTTGTCCTTGCCGGCAAGGAATGTCTTCATCTTCATTACTAGTTGAGTTCTTCGTCTTGAACTTCTCTAATGTAGCTTCTGCCACTGGGCCCTGAATCTTGGTCTTGGTGGTTCCCGGCAAGCCTTGGCCGGCAAGGAGGCTGCTACTGTCTGTGCATAAGTCAGGGTATAAAATACCCATGTTTTATACACCGACAGGAGCCCCCGGGCCTGGGCCATACACGCATCTGAAGCATTGTTGGGCTAGGCCCAAACAATGCACAGACACGGGGCGGGAAAACTGCCGCTGTAATTTTCGTCATGATGGTTATCATCTTCTGAGATCTTCTTTGCTTCTTCATTAATATAGTCATGAGCGTGCTCTTGGCCATCCTTCGGCAAACCTTGTTGTTGAGTGAACGGCTATCGCCTGTGCACAAGCCAGGAGTACGCCCATGTGTGAGGCGCATGCGGCCGGGCTCGAATGGGTGCCTGGCATGGGGCGCAGAACGCGGGATTGGCGAACTTGGACGGTCGCTGGAGTAATGCGCCTGGCCAAGAGCGCAGGACATAGGATTGTGGAGGCTGGGCGGCCGCCCGAAGATAGTGAAGAGCCAGCCTCCGCGCTCTCCCTATAAAGAGGGGGGTTGCGGGATGCGATGCTCATCCACTTCTTCCCATCCCAATCTTCCAGCATCCACCATCTTCCTCTTCTTCCTTCCCCCTGCGTCTGCTGTTACTATGGCAAGGGGAAAGAGTCGAGCTCGTGCATCCGCCGTCGCCATGAGGGCTTCTCCTCGGTGCCACACCCATGTCTCGGGCACGGATGCGGGAGTCGGCTCCAGCGCGCGAGGAAGGGCAACGGCCCGCGGTCGTGGACGCGGCGTTCGGGGTCGGGGCGGCCATAGTGGTGCGCTCGTAGCTTCATCTTCGGCCGTTCCATCCCCAGCAGAGGGCCATACGGAGGACATGATGCAGGAGTTCGTCGTGGAGCTGCGTGATCGGCCGCGGAGCTGGCTACGGCTTCCCCGTCCCTTTGCTACGGAGATGGAGGGCCGTCATCTGCACGGCTTGTGGCTGCGCGTGGACGGCTGCTGCAACAGCCTAGTCTGGGTGACCATTGAGATCTCCAGCAATGGCATCATGTATCTCACGCGCGGATGGAAATCCTTCGTTCGTGCCCGCTGCTTGGGGCAGGGACACCTTCTTCACTTCAAGCTTGTCGAATCCGACACGCTCGTCGTGAAGTTCTTCGGGGCTTCAGGCGCTCGTGTGGAGTGCTGTGCGGAGAGCTCGAGCGACAGCGACACTGCTTCCTCCAGCGATGCTGAGGATGACGATGATGACGGCTCTCTGGGCGTGAAGATTGAAGACAATGATGACGAGTCTGGCTGATCGCCGGCAGCACCATCATCTGGCCTTCCGGGAACAAGCCGGGCTTCGCCTAGGTGCCCCTTTTACCCTCTTTGCACTCAATGTAAACCCTGGGGAAGGGCCAATAAAATGTAACCGAGTACTTTTTTAATTTATATTTATTGTTTGTCGGGCTTAGATGAATTTATGCCGTTCCCCTTGTTTTATTTTGCCTTTGTATGATTGCGTTCCCTACGCTTGTTTGGAAACTTGCCGGTGCGCACACTTGCGGCGAGCGCTTCGAGGAACGGGTCCTTAGCAGCCTGCTGGAAGTGCCGCTGTTGGCAAGGCAACTTGTCAGGCCAGAATGCAACTGCTAGGCTTACCGAGCAGACTCGAGGCAAGCTAGAGCGTGGACTGATCGCGACAAGGTTCCTTTGCGTGCAGGTTTCTCATACAAAGCATAGAATCATTCAAGGGAAATCGCGAATGTAACAAGGAAAAAATTTCAAAGTTTTTCAACTTAGCTTTTCCTTGTGTTGTTTCTCTCGTTGCATGAAATGATGACTTGAACGTCATTAAAATGGTACCCAATCATCACTTCCCCCGGGAAACTTGTACATGAGGGATCCTTCTTTTCCTTGAGAAAAAGAAAGAAGAGAAAAGAGCGGTTTGGGAACCTTGACGGTTTGTCAGCCATTCCACACAAACTAAAGTGTAAATCACATCATCACATGCATCCATATATAAATGAATATGTACGAAGAGCTGTGAAACACTTAGCTTTATTACGCACAGGATATGTGCCTGGCTTTGTACAAAGGGTTACATGTCTTGTCGACAAAGCTTGTACAAAAGGGTTGCCGGGAGGCCCGGCAACCGCGCCTTATGGGTAGAACTTGCGAAGATGCTCAATATTCCATGAGTTCTGCACTGGGGTGCTATCTTCGGTCTCCAGACGGACTGCGCCAGGTCTGGTGACTCGTACTACCCGATACAGGCCTTCCCACTTCGGCGTCAACTTGTTTGATTTCTTGGCGGACTGAACGCGCCGAAGAACAAGATCGCTTTCCTCAAGGCTTCGGGTGTGCATTTTGCGGCTATGATAGCGGCGCAAGGCTTGCGGGTAGAGTGCAGCTTGCACAGCCGCTCGACGATGATCCTCCTCAAGGAGCGTTGCGTCGTCTTGCCGCAGCTGCTCTTGCTCAGCTTCATCATAAGCGAGCACTCGAGGTGACCCGTATATGAGTTCCGTGGGGAGCACCGCTTCTGCACCATAGATTAGGGAGAAGGGTGTTTCGCCGGTAGCTCCATTCGGTGTCGTCCTGAGTGACTAAAGAACTACCTGCAACTCGTCAATCCAGCGCCTTCCACATTTGCGCAGCCTGTCAAAGGTTCTTGTCTTGAGGCCTCACAGCACTTCAGCGTTCATCCTTTCCGCTTGGCCGTTGCTTCTCGGATGAGCAACAGACGCAAAACAGATTTTGCCGCCAAGGTCCTGGATGTACTGCATGAACGTGCGGCTCATGAATTGTGTGCCGTTATCGGTGATGATCCTGTTAGGAAGCCTGAAATGGAAAACTAATCCTTTGAAGAACTTGACGGCTGATTGCGCCATCACCTTTCTCACCGGCTCCCCTTCTGGCCACTTTGTGAACATGTCTATGGCGACGTACAAGAACTAAAAGCCCCCGGCAGCACGGGGGAAGGGGCCCAAGATATCGAGCCCCCAGACCGAAAAGGGCTAGGAGAGAGGGATCGTTTGGAGAGCTTGAGCTGGCTGATGTATGTTCTTTGAATGGAACTGGCATGCTTCACACTTGGTTACTAGCTCAGTTGCATCCTGAAGGGCAGTGGGCCAATAGAAGCCTTGCCGGAAAGCTTTGCCGGCAAGAGCCCCTGATCCTATGTGAGAGCCACATATGCCTCCATGTATCTCGGCCAACAGCTTCTGTCCATCTTCCCGGCAAATACACTTCAATTTCATACCGTTTGGTCGCTTTCTGTATAGAATGCTATCCACAAACTGATACATACTTGAGTGACGGGCTACTTTCTCAGCTCCTTCTTGCTCATCGGGAAATTCTCCCGTATGAAGGAAATGAACTATCCGCTATGCCCATGCCGGAGCCTGCGGCTCGACGACAAGGACTAAAGGCATTTCTTCGGTTGCAGGAGCGCTTGCCTCTGCGGCAAGAACCTGAGGTTCTGAGCTAAGCTGCTGCTCACCGACAACCGTGTTGTCGCTATTCCCGGCAACATCTTTGCCGGCGGCTTCTAGGAGCTCTGCCGGAAAGTACTTGCCGGTATTCAACTTCCTTCTCTTATTGGCCTGCGTTGATGGAGTGACTGTTGGCTGATTCAAATGGAGCACAAAAGTTCCCGGTTCCACGGGAAGCTTTTGAGTGGCACACTTTGACAGGCTATCAGCAATGCTATTTTCCGCACGAGGGATGTGCTCTGTTTGCAACCCGTTAAAGTGTTCTTCCAATTTCCTCACTTCTTCCACATATGCTTCCATCAACGGGCTCTGGTAATCTTTGTTTACTTGTTTTACAACAAGCTGCGAGTCACCGCGGACGATCAACTTTCTGATTCCAAGGTCCACTGCGATCCTGAGACCGGCAAGGAGTCCTTCGTACTCAGCAGTGTTGTTTGTGGCTTGCTCCCTGGGAAAGTGCATTTGAACCACATACTTGAGGTGCTCTCCGGTGGGTGCGACAAGCAACACTCCGGCACCGGCGCCTTGCAGCGAGAAGGCACCGTCAAAGTACATGATCCATTCTTTGGCCACCTCTTTGCCGGGGAGAGCTGTTTCTCGAATTTCTTCATCTTGCGTTGGCGTCCATTCGGCGATGAACTCCGCCAAGGCCCTGCTCTGAATGGTTGAAGTGCTTTCAAACTTGAGTGCAAAGCTTGACAGCTCCAACGCCCACTCCACTATCCTGCCAGTTGCTTCTGGATTCCTCAAGATGCGTTGCAATGAAAAGCGAGTGACGACGGTGATCTCATGTGCTTGGAAGTAGTGACGCAGTTTTCTCGAGGCCATGAGGAGGCCGAAAAGCAGCTTCTGCATGCCAGAGTATCTTGACCTAGCCCCCTGCAGAAGGGAACTAACAAAATACACGGGTCGCTGCACCACCTTCTTCTTCAGCACCACTTGCTGATCAGCTTCACTTGCTTGCGCTGTTTCTGACTTGTCGGCGTCAGACCTCGCCGAGGAAGATTCTGGTTTGTCGCTGGACAGGCTTGCCGCGGCCAATTCCTCATCATCGTCTTCCCTCTGCGCCACTAATGCAGCACTAGCCACTTGATTTGTGGCCGCTATATATAGCAGCAACGGCTCTTGTGGTCTAGGCGCAACTAGTGTTGGCGCAGAGGAGAGGTATCTTTTCAAATCCTGCAGCGCGGCCTCTGCTTCCGGAGTCCATCTCATTGGACCTGCCTTTTTCAAAATCTTAATAAACGGCAGGGCGCGCTCAACAGATCTTGAAATGAACCTACTCAAGGCAGCAACGCAGCCGGCAAGACGCCGCACATCCTTGACGCTTTTTGGTGCTTGAATCTGCTCAATTGCTTTGATCTTGTCGGGATTTGCTTCAATTCCACGTTGAGATACAAAGAACCCGAGAAGTTTGCCAGATGGTACGCCAAACACACACTTCTCGGGGTTGAGCTTCAAGTTGATCTAGCACAAGTTTGCAAATGTTTCTTCTAAATCTTGAATGAGGGTTGATTTGTCCTTGGTCTTGACTTCTATATCATCCATATATGCTTCCACATTCCTGTGCAGCTGGGGCTCAAAACCAATCTGGACTGCTCTTGCGAATGTTGAACCGGCACTCTTTAATCCGAAAGGTATATGCACGAAGCAGTACGTGCCACATGGAGTAATGAATGCGGTTTTCTCCTCATCCTTCTTGGCCATGAATATCTGATGGTATCCAGAATATGCATCAAGGAAGGAGAGTAAATCACAGCCGGAAGTAGAGTCTACAATTTGATCAATGCGCGACAAAGGGAAAGGATCCTTTGGACATGCTTTGTTGATATCAGTGTAGTCAATACAAAGTCTCAACTTCCCATTTGCTTTGCGCACCACAACTGGATTTGCCAACCAAGTTGGATGTAGTACACCTCTAACCATACCTGCTGCTTCAAGCTTCTTGATTTCCTCGGTGAAAGCACATTTGCTCCCTTGGTGGTTTTGGTAATTCATAACAACATATATCTCATTGAACTAATGTCCATTCAAGATTAAGATTTCAGGATGTTCAATGATTGGCATGGCATGGACTAGAGAAGTCGACCCCTCAAAATGCTAAGGACAAGGATTGGCAAAAGCTCAAGACTCTACATTTTTTGTTTAGTGATCCAAGATCACATTGAGTCCATAGGAAAGCCAATACTATTAAAAGGGGATGAGGTGTTGCTTAATGATCTTTTTGCTCAAGTGCTTAGTGACACTACTCCTAAACCCTCAACCACTCTCTCTACCCAAATATGTCCAAAACCTACATTCCAACTCGGCCCCACCGAGTTCATCCAAGACTTAGACACTGCCAAAACCCTAGCAAATCGGATCCACCGAAATGGATCTCGGTCTCACCGAGATGGCCTTACCAACTCTCTGTAATCGTTTGCACTTACTTCGGTCTCACCGAGTTTTGCAAATCGGTCTCACAACTTTCATGTAGAACACTTTTCCATACGAGGCCATCTAGATAATCGTTTGAGCCCATCTTTAGCTTCTGGTCAGATTGCCCAAAACTGACATTTTTCACTCGGCCGGCAAGCTTTCACCCGGCAAGCTTTTCACCCGGCAAGCTTTTCACCCGGCAAGCTCTTTGCCCGGCAAGCTTTTCACCCGGCAAGCTCTTTGCCCGTCAAGTTTTTTCCACGGCCGGCAACCACTTTGCCGGCAAGCCTTTTTACTCGGATTTTCCGACCCAAACTTCAGCCTGATCTTATTTTGTCTCTCCAGGTTGCATATGACCTCGGATTGAGACAATTTATATATTAAAATCGACCGATTTGATGAGACGAAGACAATCCGCGTAGATAATTTTCTCATAGGAAGCCGTCTTGGAGGCGTAATCGGCCGAACAGTACTTTGAATACAAAATTTTGGCACTTCGAGTACAGTTTCAGCCCTCTAGATTAGACCAGATGGCGATGACCCAAACATCAAAGTTTCTCATTATGACGATATCAAACTTTCTCTTGTTGAGAACTTTTCCATTTGAGGCAATCTTAATTAATTTCTTGACCATGCCAAAATCTGGTGTCAACACAGGATTACCTGAAACTTTAGCTTGGCGTCCGGCTAGGATTTGTCCTTGGTAGCGTACTAGCTCGACGTAAACCAGGATCTGGGCAGGACTTATCCCATGTAACTGCCAATCCATGCAAAATACCTGTTGTAACACTTGAGCAATATATCAGCTGATCAGCTTAATCAATAAATTAATTAATTTGGCCTATTAAAATACCCATCAGCCAAATTATAGCTCCAACACATGCCCCCCTGTTTTTGGTATAATATAATTTATCAAAAACATATATACTCAGGGCGATATTCAGAATAACATATCGGCCATAGCACTACCAATTCTCAGGATATTTCAAAAAATTGTATCTTTCCGAGTTGCTGTAACTCGGTGAACATCATTACTTAGGGCGAT
This sequence comes from Elymus sibiricus, assembly GCA_039707655.1. Taxonomy (NCBI): domain Eukaryota; kingdom Viridiplantae; phylum Streptophyta; class Magnoliopsida; order Poales; family Poaceae; genus Elymus; species Elymus sibiricus. The sequence continues at coordinate 115,211,365 of CM077670.1, forward strand.
GTACAAAGAACACATCGGCCAAGTTTTTCTTAGGGCGATATTTCAAACAACATATCGGCCACAGCATCCTCAAGCCTCCTGCCACATGCTAGGATAGTATTTCTTCAAATATTTTCCATTGAGGGCTTTAGACAACTTCTCCCCTTGCAAAGATTGTACAAAATATGAATTGCCAGGAACAATCTCTACAACTTTATATGGACCTTCCCAACTTGGCGACCACTTGCCAAATTTTCTATCTTTAGTTCCAATGGGTAAAATCGTTTTCCATACTAAATCTCCTATTTGAAACGATTTTTCTTTCACCCTTTTGTTATAAGCCTTGGCTACTCTTAATTTTTCTTTCTCAATCTCTCACAAAGCTTTTAGTCTTTCTTCTGGAATATCATCTATTTTTTCCATCATCAAATTAGTGTACTCCACAGCCGACAAATCATTTTGTCTGGTTACCCTAAGAGCTTGCAACTTAACTTCCACGGGTAACACCGCCTCCTGGCCATACACTAGCTCAAAAGGTGATACTTGAGTAGCTCCATGCTTAGATATTCTATGAGCCCATAAAGCTTCCGAAAGCACCTCGTGCCATCTTCTCGGATGTTCTTCAATCTTCTTCTTTATAAGTTTGATCAAAGTCTTATTGCTAGATTCGGCCTGTCCATTAGCTTTAGCATAATAAGGCGACGAATTCAACAACTTAATCCCATAAGATTCGGCAAATTCACGAAATTGATGAGACATAAAAGAAGCACCTTGATCAGTAGTCAATGTTTGAGGAATACCGAATCTATGAATAATATGCTCCAAAACAAAATTAATCACTTCACTATGAGTCATATTTCCCAAAGGAATTGCTTCTGTCCACTTGGTGAAATAATCAGTGGCTACTAGGACAAAGCGATGTTGTTTAGAAGACGAAGGATGTATCTCACAAATAAAATCTAAGCCCCATCCTCTAAACGGCCACGGCTTAATTATGGGATTCAACATAGCTGCGGGTGCTAATTGTATATTGCCAAACTTCTGACAAGCCTCACAACCTTTATAATAACGGAAGCAATCTTCTAACAAAGTCGGCCAATAAAAACCTGCTCTTTTTATCAACCACTGCATCTTATGAGCCGACTGGTGTGTCCCACATATGCCTTCATGCACTTCACCCACGGCTAATCTAGATTGGTCAGAATCCAAGCATTTTCACAGTAGCCCATCTATAGTTCGGCGATGTAACTCGTTATTCAACATAGTATATTTTAAAGCCTGTCGCCGAACCTTCCTATCCCTGGTTTGACTTGGGTCTTTTAAATGATTAATCAAAGGAACCCTCCAATCTACAGCCTCCGAATTATTAGCTAACTCGGTCACTGGTGGGATTTGTACCGGATTACTAGCTAACTTGGTCGCTGGCAAGCCTTGCACCGAATCACTACCTAACTTGGTCACTAGTGATAATTCGCTCACTTTCTTCGAGTTATTTAACTCAGTCACTGGCGATAACTCGGTCATTTGTGGGCCTTTCACCGAGTTATCTAACTCGATCATTTGTCGCGCTGAATTTTCTTCTCCTCGCGTGCTGCAACCCGGTGTGAATTCCGAATTATCTGGCGCTCGCTGTAGCTCGGCATAACTCGGTGTATGTTCCGAATTATCTTTCTCTCGGTATGACTCGGTATAACCCGGTGTGTGTTCCGAGTTATCTTTCTCTCGGTATGACTCGGTATAACCCGGTGTGTGTTCCGAGTTATCTGGCACTCGGCGTGTATTCCGAGTTATCTGTAACTCGGTCTCACACTTTGCAGCAACCAACATCGGTTTTTCTAAGATGAAGAACTTTCCTCTACTGATATTATAACCGGATGCCTGTTGTGCCAAAGAATTAGCCCTAGAATTTTCCTTCCTAGGTATATGACTAATAGTGAAAGTATCCAGGGACTTGATTATATCTAAACATTGGTCCATGTAACTATTTAGTAACCCATCAAAACATTGAAATTCGCCTTTAATTTGTTGCACTACCAGAAGAGAATCACCAAAAGCATCTACATCCTTAACACCCATATCCTGTAAATTTTGTAACCCAAACAAAAGAGCCTCATACTCAGCTTGGTTATTTGTGCAAGGATATTCTAAGCGAACCGATGCCTCATATATAACATTATTAGGAGATATCAGAACATTGCTGACGCCTTGCCCCTCTCTACAAACCGATCCATCAAAATAAAGTTTCCATGGGTGTATGCTAACATAATTAATATCTTCCTCATCTTTAACTCTATGATCAACAATGAAGTCGGCGATAATTTGACCTTTCATAGCGCGCATTGATTCATATGTCAAATCATACTCTATTAGTGCATAAGCCCAATTACCAATCCTACCACTAAGAATCGGTTTTTGCAACATGTATTTAACTACGTCGGCTTGACAAGCTACTACACAAGTACTGGACAGCAAATAAGGTCGAAACTTGGTACATGCATAATATAAGGATAAGCATAACTTTTCAATAAACACATACCGAGTTTCGGCGTCAATCAAACGGCGACTTAAGTATGCTATGATGTACTCCTTCCCACCATCTTCTTGTGTCAACACCGCGCCGATCACTCTATCTTGTGCAGCAGTGTATAATTTGAACGGCGCACCAGATTTGGGTGCACGCAATACCGGAGGATTCAACAAATATCTCTTTATGTTATTAAAAGCCTCCTGTTGTTCTGCTCCCCAAGTGAATTCGGCTTCATTCTTCAGTCGAAGTATTGGAGCAAACGATTCAATCTTCCCTGCCAAGTTAGATATGAATCGTCTCAAGTAATTGATTTTCCCCAATAACTTTTGCACATCTCTTTTACAAGTCGGCTGTCCAAATTTTTAATTGCCCCCACTTTCTTAGGGTCAATCTCTATACCATCTTCATGAATTATAAACCCCAAGAATTTTCCAGCCGACACACCAAAAGCACATTTAAGGGGATTCATATTTAACCCATACCGGCGCATTCTTTCAAAACCGAGTCGTAAATCGGCAAGATGATGTTCAAACCCATCTGATTTAACAACTATATCATCAATGTATATTTCTAATATAATGCCAAGAAGATCATGAAATATTAGATTCATGGCACGTTGATATGTAGCACCGGCATTCTTCAACCCAAAAGTCATGACTACCCACTCAAACAAACCGACAAAGCCAGGGCACCGAAAAGCAGTCTTAGACATGTCCTTTTCGGCCATAAATATCTGATTATAACCAGCATTACCATCCAAAAAACTGATTATTCTATGTCCCGAAGCATTATTAATAAGGATGTCGGCAATAGGCATAGGATATTCATCTTTCGGAGTAGCCTTATTCAGGTCCCTAAAATCAACACATACTCTAATTTTGCTAGTGTTCTTCTTTTCAACAGGAACAATATTAGACACCCAATCTGCATATCTACATGGCCAAATAAACCCTGCTTTTATCAACCGATCAACTTCTTCTTTGATGCGGTCATACATGTCAGGATTAAAATTTCTACGGGGTTGCTTATACGGCCTAAAACCAGGTTTGATAGGTAATCTATGTTCCACTAAATCTCTATTTAAGCCAGGCATCTCGGTATAGTTCCAAGCAAAGCAATCAACAAATTCTTTAAGTAACTCGGTTACCTTGCTTTTCTGATCGGCCTTTAAGTTAGCATTGCTGAATGTAGGTCTCGGAGTGCTTCCATCACCAATGTCTATTTCTTCAAGTGGATCAGCCGATGAGAACCCATGCCCAAGCTTGTCCATGTCTTCAAATTCTTCAATAGTTTCACGCATATCGTTCTTTCCGGAACGATACTCTTCTGTACGTTTTTGTAACCATTTAATGCTATCTTCTTTATTCATCATTTACATAGATAGATCATTAAGCCGAGCTACATCAGCCGGCTGTACATTTACAGGTACAAAACCATCTCTACCTATACTAATGTAATCATAGTCCGATAGATCTCTACCGGTCAAGCATTGCATATCACCGAGTTGCCAATCAACCGGCGCTTCTGTCAAGGCTATGCAAGTCGAGTTGTCTGCCCCAATCACCTCCACATCATCATTTACCCATTGAATTAAGCACTGATGCAAAGTAGATGGGATGCAACAATCCGCATGGATCCAGTCACGCCCCAATAGAACATTGTATCGGCCTTTGACATCAACTACAAAGAAAGCAGTCGGCAATGTCTTGCTTCCGACTGTAAGCTCCATAGATATAACGCCCTTGGCTTCAGACGGCTCTCCTGAGAACCCACTGAGTCCCATGTTGGTTCTCATTAGCTCTCTCTCCTTTCGGTTCAGCTTGGAAAACACCGAACGAGGCATGATATTAACACCTGCGCCGCCATCAACAAGCATGCGCCCAATGGGCTTGCCATCAATATGTCCCCTGATTAATAATGGCTTCAAGTGCTGGTCGGGCTTCTCTGGTTTCTCAAACATAGCCTTATTCGGCCCAAGAACTAACTCGGCAACTTCAGACTCAGGCGCACGGAACTCGGCGGGCAATGCAAAAACCATGTTAATATCCATATCAGTGAATGTATTGTTGCCATTCTCCGAGTTGGTACTACCTTCCGAGTTGACACCGTCAGCCTTGTCATCTGCCATGTCATCGTCTGAGTACTTGCCATCATCTTCCGAGTTGTGGGCAGTATCTTCCGAGTAATTGCCACCATCTTCCGGATTGTGGGCGGCATCTTCCGAATAACTGGTGACTGCATCAACCGAGCCTGCGGGAGCATCAACCGAGTTATCGGCAACTGCATTTCCCTCTTTCGATACGTGCTTTTCTTTCCACGCCAGTCGGGGTATTATTGGTTTCTCCTTATTGAATAGTTCGTCCCGCTTCTTCTCAGCTATGTCCTCTCTGATCTCCAGCGCTCGCAGCCGCTGTACTCGGCGTTTCTGAGTGGGCGTGAGTCCCGTTGGGCACCATTGAGGCCCCGGTTTAGTCCCTGGAGCGACAGATTTGCTGCCCCCCCCGAGTTACTCGGTCCTGGTTGGGTTCCTGGAGCGACCGACTTGGCTCTGCTGCTCCCCAAGTTACTCGGCATATACTGATGTATTGTCCTGTTGCCCCCCGAGTAGCCCGGCCTGTACTGACTGCCTCCTGAGTATCTCGGCATGTTGCTTCTCACGTAACTCGGCCTGTTCCGAGTAGCCGAAACATCCTTCTGCTGATGCGATACAACCCCGCTGCAACCTTCTGTCTTCCACTAGTACATGGGTTCCCATGCTGATTGAGCGAGCCAAAAATAACTGGAGACTGGCCAGGGGATGCACGTCAGTTGTTCTCTCTGATGAGTGGATCAATTATCACACCAACCGCTCCAACTTTCCGAGTTACGCTGGAAGATACAGTATGTGCATTGGCATCTTCTCTCTGAACAGAATTATCTTTCAACTCGGCAACGTCCTCTTTTCCTGGACTTTTCTATCCAACTCCAGTCGGTTGACCTTCTCCGAGTTCTTTTATAGGCTTGCGCATCCAAGTAAGCCCACGGCCATTAGGATTTCTACCATCCGACCTACGTACCGGTGACCGATTCCTTCGAATCGTGTCTTCATCGAACCGAGTCCTTTTATCAAGCATTTGTCCTCTGTACAAAGCACTCGGCTGATCCCAGCCCAGCTGAAAACAACCTGCTGGCCCCATAGGGTATGGTGTCCAAGGATTAAACACCCATGGAGGGAAGTGTGAATGCATAGGAGGCGCACATCCCCAATAAGCCGGTTCCATTGGGAAACACGGCTGTTGCTCATATGAATTCCTCCCCCAATGCTCATGATCGTTAGGTCCAGGAGGAGACCTCGGACGCTTAACTCCTCCAAGCCGATTGAACACGTTGCTGTTTCTACGTGAAGTGTATTTTTCCAACAGCATGTTAACAGTTGGCTTTGGTCTTGGACCTTGCTTTTTCCTTCCATTGACCTTCCACACTCCGACCTCTGGATTCTTGGGTTTAATCATCCTTGGTGGAGCATTCTCATCAACAGTATTTTTTTTCTTGGCTGACTCGGTCTGATCCGACCGAATTAGCATCTTCTTGCCTTCAAACTCGATCACATTAATAGGGAAAGGATCACTATCGAGCTTCATCCCTCGTTGATGGCCGATTGCACCTGTTGACGAAAAATATTACAGTCATTAGTAGCATGTGAAAAGGAGTTATGCCACTTACAGTAAGCTCTTCATCCCAATTCTTCCGGAGATGGGATCACATGACCTCCTCTCAATCTTATTTGTTTCCCTTGCAATAGCATGTCAAAGATCCTATCACACTTGATAACATCAAAAGTATATTTAATCTCCTCTCTCTTAGCAGGTGTGGGTTTAAGGCAGGGCACGCAAAAGGTTTGGACTTTGGCGTTTGGATCCACTCGGCTACACATATGTTTACCTCATCATCACTAGCCGAGTCACCTCCACACTCTAAAGTGTTAATAGCAGGAGTAACCTTATCTTTGTTTTTGTTATCTCTAAACCGATTATATTGCTTAACTTCCCTAGCTCGGTTTTCCTGCGCCAAAGTCTTCTGTAACACTTGGTTGACATCTCAAAATTCCTGCCCTTCTAGCTTATCTTTAATGTGAGCAAGCGAACCCGAAAAGGCTAGATCAGCCAAGTCCTTTTCGGCTATAGTTAAGCTGTAGCAGCGGTTCTTTACATCCCTAAACCTTCTAATGTAATCATGCACCGGCTCATTATACTTCTGCCTAACCATAGTTAGGTCGGAAAGCCGAAGCTCAGTTTCACCGCTATAGAAGTACTCATGAAATCGCTGCTCTAATTGTACCCATGAAGAAATAGAGTTAGGAGCAAGGGATGAAAACCAAGTGAATGCAGTGCCGGATAGAGACAAAGGAAATAACCTAACTCTATAAATATCCGAGTTACCAAACTCACTGCATTGTGCTAAGAACTGTCCCACATGTTCAACAGTAGATCTACCACCTTCCCCGGTGAATTTAACAAAGTCAGGGATCCTAACACCACGAGGATAAGGAGTAGAGTCAAAGTACTCGGGGTATGGTTTCTGATAGGCACGTGTTGTACCTTTCGGTGCTAAACCGTATTCTCTAAGTATGTCAACCAACTGATTTTTCCAACTATCATTAGATGATGGAGCATGGGTTTGTGGAACAGTAACATGTGGTGGGTACTCCGGCATAAATGTTTGAGCATATGGAGTTTGCAACGGAGGACCATTAACATGTGAATCAAGTACCGGCCCATATGGAATCCCGGTACTGGCAGCTGGCAGCATAGTCTCCGAGTTATTTGCAATTGGGTGAGGGTTCATACCGAGTTGATTGTAACCCGGCGGGTTTACACCGAGTTGGTTGTAACTCGGTGGTGAGTTTGCTCCGAGTTGATTGTAACTCGGTGGTGTGGTATACGCTCCGAGTTGATTGTAACCCGGCGGGTTTACACCGAGTTGGTTGTAACTCGGTGGTGAGTTTGCTCTGAGTTGATTGTAACTCGGTGGTGTGGTATACGCTACTGTTTGATAGTAGGGCTGCTGCAGATTTGAATTCAAAACCCTACTTCGGTTGTTGCTGTTGTAATTTTGTGCAACCGAAGTAGAAACCATAGGAGGAGCAGCATTAGGAATAAAATTATGGGCCGAGCTACTAGCATGGTTCCGGCCACTTTGATCATTACTTAGAGCAACATGACTTTGATCTACGTTAGCCGATCCACCTGGCATATGAACATTACTAGACATGTTAACTACTCAGTTATGTTCCATATGCATCGGTCTTTTATCATAGTACTCACGTTCAACATGTTGCCCTAACTAATGAGCATGATGAGATAAACCAATCCCTAAATCTTTACTAAATTGCTCTTTAAGCTCTTCAAATTTATCAGCCATGGATTTCGAAAGTGTGTGCATCGTATCTGCCATGTTGGATCCAAATTTGCTAGCTACGGATGCATCAATTAGATGAGCAAGGTCTTCGTTTGATTGTTTTACCTCAGTACCAAGTAGATCTGAAATACTCGGCATAGCGCTTGGCATAGCCACTTTCTTGATGACACCGTTCCGAGCCTTCCGGAATCCCGCCAGCATCATCTTCCTCTGCTCTCCAAGTAGACGTTCAATCTCCAGCCGGTCTTCCTCTGAGAGATCTTACATTGCGGCAGGGATGATGTTGTCTGGGCTGATGTCGCTGTTGTTATTGGGATCGGTCATCATCTTGTCCGAGTGGATGTTGCCCTTGTTCTTCTTGTCGCCGAGCAGATTGGAAGTACTCGGCGTTCTTCGCTGTCCCCAGCGGAGTCGCCAATTTGTGTTGGTGCAGAAAATTGCACCGCACAACACAAGATAATCCTCGCACTTTCGTGGCGAGGGACGAATGCTTTTCGAGCAAAGCAACAAAGGGGTTCCTCAATTTCGGAGAGTTGGACGACTGCTTTACGGCGCAAAACAGCAAAGATGAACCGCGCCCTAGGGTTTCTAGAGCTCGGCGAGAAAGATAGTAAACGAAAGCAAAGGTACGTGAAAACAGTAAATTGAATTGGATGTAGATCGATTGTGTGTGTTCAATCGGCCGTCACCCCCAACATATATAAGAGGCGGCTGGACTTCCCGTACAAGCAAAGGATTCATCTAAGCTTTCCTTACAAGAAAATTACATCAATTCACGTCCTTGAGTCCTAGCTCTAGTCTAACTCAGATTCAACCCGAATCTGGCCCAAATTTCTGTCTTGCTCCTTGCGCGGACTATAGAATCTGCATACGACCTCCGATTGATGATGACTCCAAAAGAAAAGTTGACCGTTTCGACGATACGCACAACTTTCATGTAGAACACTTTTCCATACGAGGCCATCTAGATAATCGTTTGAGCCCGTCTTTAGCTTCTGGTCAGATTGCCCAAAACTGACATTTTTCACTCGGCCGGCAAGCTTTCACCCGCCAAGCTTTTCACCCGGCAAGCTTTTCACCCGGCAAGCTCTTTGCCCGGAAAACTTTTCACCCGGCAAGCTCTTTGCCCAGCAAGTTTTTTCAACGGCCGGCAACCACTTTGCCGGCAAGCCTTTTTACTCGGATTTTCCGACCCAAACTTCAGCCTGATCTTATTTTGTCTCTCCAGGTTGCATATGACCTCGGATTGAGACGATTTATATATCAAAATTGACCGATTCGACGAGACGAAGACAATCCGCCCAGATCATTTTCTCATAGGAAGCTGTCTTGGAGGCGTAATCGGCCGAACAGTACTTTGAATACAAAATTTTGGCACTTCGAGTACAGTTTTGGCCCTCTAGATTAGACCAGATGGCGATGACCCAAACATCAAAGTTTCTCATTTTGACGATATCAAACTTTCTCTTGTTGAGAACTTTTCCATTTGAGGCAATCTTAATTAATTTCTTGACCATGCCAAAATCTGGTGTCAACACAGCATTACCTGAAACTTTAGCTTGGCGTCCGGCTAGGATTTGTCCTTGGTAGCGTACTAGCTCGACGTAAACCAGGATCTGGGCAGGACTTATCCCATGTAACTGCCAATCCATGCAAAATACATGTTGTAACACTTGAGCAATATATCAGCTGATCAGCTTAATCAATAAATTAATTAATTTGGCCTATTAAAATACCCATCAGCCAAATTATAGCTCCAACACCCTCCTTTACTTACATATGCAATTGTTTACTTTCCGCTGCTATACTCTTAGAATTGCATGTGTACGGTGATGCTTGACATGTATTACTGCTAAAATCTGCCCACAACTAAAATTGGGAAAAGGTTAGGTTTTATTTGGTCAAGTAGTCTAATCACCCCCCTCTAGACATACTTTCGATCCTACACTCGGCAATGAATTGCTGCCGCTCCAACGCTTGCTTCCGGAATTTTTGCTTGACGGGCCGAGCGTGGGGACAGACGGCAAGGTGGTGCTCAATTACCTTCCTTGGAACACCAGGGATGTCAGATGGTTGCCATGCGAACACATCGACATTCGCCCGTAGGAAGGCAATGAGCGCGCTTTCCTATTTGCTGTCAAGGGTGGCACTGATGGTGAAGGTACCGTTAGTGTCGTCCTCCCTCGCCGGCAAATTTTTGGTTGCCGGTGAAGTAGCTTTGGATTTCTTACCGGCAGAGCACTCCGGTAAATCTTCAACAGGCGCGCAGCACTCCGAAGAGGCGCGCTTCCCGGAATCCTTGCCAGAGGTCCTACCCGATTTCTTGTTTTCTTTCTTCTTGGCGGGAGCTGGCGTCTTGGCGGCCTCCACTGCAATCGCATCTTTGTACATCTTATCAACGCAAATGACTGCATCTTTCTTGTCGGAGTTGATGGAAATGACACCCATCGGCCCTGGCATTTTCAACGTGTTGTAAGCATAGTGAGATGCTGCCATGAATTTCGCCAAGGCTGGGTGGCCAAGTATTCCATTGTACGGCAAGGGGATCTTGACAACGTCAAACACAATCTTTTCTATTCTATAGTTCAATTCCCCGCCAAACGTCACCGGCAATGTGATCTTTCCCTTGGGCTGGCTTCTTCCCGGGTTTACTCCTTGAAAAGTGCCTGTCTTCTCGAGCTCCTCGTCGGGAATCTGCAGCCTCTTGATTACCTCCGGAGAAATCAAGTTTAAACCGGCCCCACCATCAACTAACATTTTCGTGACCTAGAGGTTGCGAATTGTTGGCGAAACCAACAATGGCAAACACCTGACCGCGGTTGTGCGATTAGGGTGGTCCTCGGCAACGAAAATGATAGGCGTGTGTGACCACTTGAGTGGCTTTTGAGAGCCTATTGCCGGTTCTGCCGCATTAACTTCACGTGCCCACTGCTTAAGTTGGCGGTGAGAGGAGTGCAAAGATGCTCCTCCGTCAACGCACATGGCCCTAATTGCCTTTTGGGATTCCTGTCCACTGGACTCTCCGTCGTCATCTTCCTCTTAACTTCCATCATCTTCCCCCTTCTTTTCGCGGCCTCTAGCAGGTTTCTCTTTCCGCTGCTTGGCCTTGCTGCGACGGCCTCCTCGGCCACCACGGCCCTTTTTGCCGGATCCACCCGCACCATCTTGACCCTTCTCTTTGTCGCGTTTTTCATATTCAGCCTTTTGTTTCTCAACAAGGTGCTTGACTTGTCGGCACTCTTGGAGGTCATGGCCCTTGGTGCGGTGAATCTTGCAGTATGGCCCATCAGACTTGTCGGCCTTCTCGTTTGCCGCCGCCTCCTAGCAAGCGGTGCATACAGCTGCCTCCTTGCCAGAGTTCTCAGTCTTAGCTTTCTTGGCGGACTCAGAGTTGCCGGAGCCCTCGACGGCCATGACAGTCTTGCCTTTGTGCTTCCTGTTACGCTTTCGGCCTTTCTTCCTCGGGGTGGCAGCATCGTCGTCCTCGGAATCCACCTCCGCACCAGCATATTCCCTGGGAAGCCTTCTCCCTTCCTCAGCGCGTGCGCACTTATCCGCCAACGTATAGAGCTCGTTGACGGTTTTGGGTAGCTTGACGTTCATTTTCTCCTGCATCCTTCGATTGCGCACGTTCGTATGGAAGGCGGCAATCATGGCCACGGGGTGCAGATCTGGGATATTGCGGTGCACGCGGCTGAATCTCTGAATGTACTTGCGCAAAGTTTCACCATCTCTTTGTGGGATTACCTGCAGGTCACTGGTCTGTCCAGGGGCCTTGTGGCCTCCGGTAAAGGCACCAACAAACTCATTGCAGAGATTTGACCATGAAGAAATGGAGTTCTCCGGCAAGTTCATCAGTCAAGACCTCACGTTGGGCTTCAGTACCAACGGGAAGTAGTTGGCGAGGATTTTCTCATCTCTTCCTCCGGTAGCTTGTACGGTAATCTTCAGTACCAACGGCCGTCGGACTTGCCGCAGCTCACGAGTGAAGGTAGGACATCTGACCTCGTAAGGTAGATACCCACCAACCCCTGGTGCAGGCTCATCAACGATGGGGCCGTTGCGCGTGTCGGATTGACGGCGCGCCTCCCGGTGCCATTCAATGGTGGCGCGGGCATCCTCTACCCGCCTGTCTCGCAGCACTTGCCGCTGGTCTTGCCGCGCTCATGGATCCGAAGAGGCCATCGACATCTCGTCGGGCTCAAAAGATCGTTGAGCTTGCCGCGGTTATTGGCGTTGCTGCTGTTGAGACTGTTGCCGTTGGGGTGATTGCACCGTCAGTGCAGCACCGTCAACGCGGCCATCAGTTGGAGCTACTGGTGCTGTTTGCGGCCTCCGTGAGGGCCCCGCTTGCTGTGATTTACTGGCCTCGGCAAACCCAATCAAACTTTGGATGGTGGCTCTCCACTCGTCCATCTTCTCTGCTACTGGAGGAAAGTTCAGCAGCATCTGGGCTCGCGCCATTACTTCTGCTGTCGTGGCTGGCATGGCCGGAAGCGAAGAGCGCGGCGTCGCTCTACTCCTGGCGGAGCCAGCAGGAGCGCCATCGCGGTCTTGCTACTGCGGCACATGATCAGCAGCGGGTCACTGTGGCGGAGGCGGTGCCTGAGGATCTGGGATTTGATCAACAGGAGTCTTGCCGTGAGGTCGCCGCTGCCCGAAGTCGTTGATGCCGCTCGGAGCTGTACTGCACCCGTTGTGCGAGGGGCATGGCGTCTATCCTGAAGCAGCATGTCTAGACACCGCAATAGCAGGATCTTGGCTCACGCCGGCCCGGGCGCTGCCGCTCCGGGGGCTGCGTTCGCCGGCGTGGCAAGGAGGAGGAGGAGGAGGTCATCCGTCCGCTCCACCCGCGCCATCGCGGCTTTATTCGCCAAAGGATCAAGGAAGTCGACCGCCTTCAGCGCGCTTGTCTCCCGCACCAACCACGATGGGCATGGCGACCGCGCCGCCTGCGCTGGTCGTGCCAACCGCGGTATCCGCACCGCCCGCATTGGCCGCGCCGCCTGCGTCGCCTGCGGATACGTGCGAAGGGGTCGTCATCGTGATGCCCTTCTTCTTGGGCGCCATCGACGATGAGGAGGACGATGATGAAGTTGATGAAGATGACGCGCAATCCACTGATTCAGGTTCGCGCAAGCGACGCCGCTACCTGGCGCGCCAAAGATGTCGTGGGTACGACCATCTATGGGCCCATCCAGCCCCATGTAGTTCGGCAGGGGAGATCGGTGTGCACAAAGAGCAGAATCAATGGAAGGCGCAGGGGATTTACCCAGGTTCGGGCCGCTGAGAAGCGTAAAACCCTACTCCTGATTTTGGTGTATTGGTTGTATGAGAGCACAAGTACAAGGAGCACTTCTCCCGGCAAGGTGTGGAGAGAGCTGCTACGCGAGACGTGCAAGTGTTTGAAAAGGGATCCGAATTCCTCTAACTATTACCCTGGCCCTCATTTTATAGCTCAAGGGGTTACCACAGTGGCAAAACAGTAATTACAATTTGATTAGATAGCAAACAGTGCTATCATACCTAACTCTGCCAGTTTAGGACAAACGCATTAAATGCATCATTAGGTGTCATGTGGAGAGGTAGCCCCGGCAAGGTTTCTGCACCGCTTGCCCAGCTACCTCGTATTATTCTGACACGCCTCCTGGACGGGGGTCATTAAAGGCAAATCTTCTCCCTGCGTGCTGACACGTGTCCGAAAAACCTCACCAACCAGCCTGTGCGGTCGACACCTCACCGATTAGCGACTAGCTGCCCGGTGACGTGGGGCGCTGACGCGCTGGTGAAAGCTTGCCGGTATGGAGCCTACCGGGTCTTCACCTTGCCAGTTCATCCTTGCCGGAAAGGAATGTCTTCATCTTCAGTACTAGTTGAGTGCTTCATCCTGAACTTCTCTCCTGTACCTTCTGCCACTGGACCCTGAATCTTGGTCTTGGTGGTTTCCGGCAAGCCTTGGCCGGCAAGGAGGCTGCTACGGTCTGTGCATAAGTCAGGGTATAAAAGACCCATGTTTTATACACCGACACTTAGTGAAACCCAGTTCGTTCATGAAGGCATTGTGTGGCCTTTCACACGACCAAACCTCCATCCTACGCAGAAAGTGAAGGTCCAGGGCACCTCCGGTGACTCCCTTGGGACTCCGGCTCGAAGAACCTCTCCGGAAGAAGTTCATTTTCCTAAGGACAAATTTCGGAATTTTTTGGGCCACAAAATGATGTCAACAAAACTTCACAAGATTGATAGTAACTACTCATATGAATGTCTAGAGGCTATATCAAACATTCAAACTACTTAGAACTCAAAGAATTCAACATGCAAGCTCATTTTTAGTAGCACCAATAGCAGCAAATTATGCAAAATATAATCCACTAAAGCAAAAACTAATTGGAGCAATGGAGGAGTCACATACCAAGGAGCAATCCCCCAAAACAGTTTCGGAAACGGAGCTCCGAGCAAAGAGATCGAAAATCTCAGGTTTGGGAGCAGGAACACGAGGGAGAGAGCTACAAAGATTTTTTTTTCTGGAGGTAGGAGATGAAGTGGGCTGAAGAGGTAAGTTAGTGGGGTCCTGTGGACCCCACAAGGCATCTTAGCGCGGCCGGGGGATGGCCGCGCCCTGTTGCCTTGTGAGCAACAGGGGCGCACCCCCCTGGGATGTATTCAGTGCCATGCTACTTGTGATCTACGTTGGTTTTTCCCTGAAGAGGAGAGGATGATGCAGTACAGTAGAAATAAGTATTTCCCTCAGTTATGAAACCAAGGTTATCAATCCGGTAGGAGAATCACGCAACAACTCGTTAGCAGCACCTGCACACAAAATAACAAATCCTCGCACCCAACGCGAACAAGGGGTTGTCAATCACTTGGCGGCTAATTGCAAGATTAGATTGTATGATGATAGATAGATAGATCGAACAAAAATACAAAATAAAATAAATAAAGTAAAATTGCAGAAAAGTATTTTTTGGATTTTCAATATATGATAAAGGTAGACCCGGGGGCCATAGTTTTCACTAGAGGCTTCTCTCTTGAAAATAGCATACGGTGGGTAAACAAATTACTGTTGGGTAATTGATAGAAAAGCAAATAATCATGACGATATCCAAGGCAATGATCATGTATATAGGCATCACGTCCGAGACAAGTAGACCGACTCCTGCCTGCATCTACTACTATTACTCCACACATCGACCGCTATCCAGCATGCATCTAGAGTCTTAAGTTCATAAAGAACGGAATAACGCATTAAGCAACATAACATGATGTAGACAATGTAAACTCGTGCATGAATAAACCCCATCTTTTTACCCTTAATAGCAATGATACATACGTGTCATGTCCCCTTCTGTCACTGGGATTGAGCACCGCAAGATCGAACCCATTACAAAGCACCTCTCCCATTGCAAGATAAATCAATCTAGTTGGCCAAACCAAATCAATAGATCAGAGAGAAATACGAAGCTATAGCAATCATGCATAAAAAGAGTTCATAGAAAACTCAAATAATATTCATGGATAATCTGATCATAAACTCACAATTCATTAGATCCCAACAAACACATAGCAAAAAGTGATTACATCGGATAGAACTCCAAGAACATCGAGGAGAACTTTGTATTGAAGATCAAAAAGAGAGAAGAAGGCATCTAGCTACTAACTATGGACCCGAAGGTCTGTGGTAAACTACTCACGCATCATCGCAAGGGAAGCAAGGTTGATGTAGAGCCCCTCCGTGATCGAATCCCCCTCTGGCAGACTGCCGGAAAAGGCCTCCAGATGGGATCTCTTGAGAACAGAAACTTGCGGCGGCAGAAAAAGTATTTCGTGGACTCCCCTCTTGGTTTCCGGATTTTAGAGAATTTATAGAGGTGGAATTAGGTCAAACGGGGCAGAGGTGGGCCCACGAGGCACCAGGGCGCGCCACCCCCCTGGGGTGCGCTCTAGTGGCTCGTGGCCACCTCCTCTGTCTTCTGGCCCTCTCCCGAAGCTTCTAGTGTCTCTTATGTCCAGAAAAAAAATCTCCAAAAAGTTTTGTGGCATTTGGACTTCGTTTGGTACTGATATTCTGAAAAACCAAAAACAAGCAAAAAACAGCAACTGGCACTGGGCACTAAGTTAATAGGTTAGTCCCAAAAAAATGATATATAATTGCTTGTAAGTGTATATAAAACATCCAAGATTGATACTATAATAGCATGGAACAATCAAAAAATATAGATACGCTAGAGACGTATCATGCCACAAATTTTTAAATATTCCAGAAAAAATCATGTTAAAAATTTATGACATTCTGAGCACTTTTATTTTTGGGCCATTTTTTATAGCACGGATAATTCAGAAAATAGGATAATCATGGAATTTTACTTTATTAAACTATGAATAACAGAGAGCAAACTATAATTACAGAAAGTTGTGCTTACTAAATTCATCAACCACATGCCTCTCAAAAAAATTCATTAATAAGGTTGATCAAGTCTTATTAACAAACTATTTCCGAGTAACATGAAACCGAAGAACTTTCGTATAACACTAAGTTACCTCAACGGGGATATGCATCTCCCCAACAATAAGAGTTTCATATTTCTTTTTGACGGTAGGAAGAGGCAATTGGAGACCTCCAATAGTGATTGTCAAAACTTTTTCAATATAGTTGATACCATTCACCGAACTTTGTTTCTTCGGAAAATAAACCGTATGCTCATTCCCATTGACATGAAAAGTGACTTTGCTCTTGTTGCAATCAATTACAGCCCCTGCAGTATTCAAAAAGGGTCTACCAAGGATAATCGACATGTTGTCGTCCTTGGGCATATCAAGTATTAAAAAGTGTATTAAGATAGTAACATTTGCAACTACAATGGGCACATCCTCGCAAATTCCAATATGTATCGCAGTTGATTTATCAGCCATTTGCAAAGATATTTCAGTAGGTGTCAACTTATTCAAATCAAGTCTTCTATATAAACAGAAAGGCATAACACTAACACCGGCTCCTAAATCACATAAAGCAGTTTTGACATAACTTTTTTTAATGGAGCATGGTATAGTGGGTATTCTCGGATCTCCTAACTTCCTAGGCTCTCCACCCTTAAAAGAATAATTTGCAAGCATGGTGGAAATGTCAGCCTCAGGTATCTTCCTTTTATTAGTGAGAATATCTTTCATGTATTTAGCATATGGAGGCATTTTCAAAATATCAGTCAAGCGAGTGCGCAAAAAGACAGGTCTAAGCATTTCAACAAAGCGCTCAAAGTCTTCCTCAACTTTATTTCTAGGTGGCTAAGTAGGAAAAGGCATGGGTTTTTGAACCCATGGTTCTCTTTTTTCCCCATGTTTTCTAGCAATGAAATCACTTTTATCATATCTTTTATTCTTAGGAGGTGGGTTATCCAGATCAACAGCAGGTTCTATTTCTACATCATTATCTGGTTGACCATCAACATAAACATAATTATCATTATCATTAGGTGGGTGTTCATTACCAGACTGTGTCTCAGCATCAAAAATACAAACATCATTATGATTCTCAGGAGATTTTTCTATCTCAGGTTCACTAGAAGCATGCAAAGTCCTATCATTTTTCTTTTTCTTTTTCTTCTTAGATGAACTAGGAACATCAATATTATTTCTCTGAGAATCTTGCTCAATTATTTTAGGATGACCTTCAGGATACAGGGGCTCCTGAGTCATTCTTCCTCCTCTAGTCATTACCCTAATAGCATGACCATTCATTTTATCATTAAGCAAATCATTTTGTGACTTAGCAATTTGTTCTAACTGGGTATGAACCATGGACGAATGTTTACTTAAGCCTTTAACATCATTAGCAATTCTAAACATCAAATCACTCAAACGGTCTATCATGAAAGCATTGCATTTTAATTGATTGCTAACATACATGTTAAAGTCTTCTTGCTTAGCAGTGTAGTTATCAAATTCATCCAGGCATTGACTAGCAGATTTATTATAAGGAATATCACCTTCATCAAATCTAATAAGAAAATTTACCTCTACTACCTATGTCAGGGTGTCGAGCCCATGTATTTCTTCAATAGGTGGTAAATTATTAACATCTTCAGACTTAATACCTTTTTCTTTCATAGATTTCTTTGCCTCTTGCATATATTCAGGACTGAGGAATAGAATACCTCTCTTCTTTGGAGTTGGTTTGGGTGGTGGTTCAGGAAGTGTCCAATCATTGGCATTCTTTAATATATTATTCAATAGTTCTTCAGCCTGTTCAACAGTTTGTTCCCTGAAAACACAACCAGCGCAACTATCTATGTAGTCCCTAGAAGCATCAGTTAGTCCATTGTAAAAGATATCAAGTATTTCATTTTTCTTAAGAGGATGATCAGGCAAAGCATTAATTAATTGCAGAAGCCTCCCCCAAGCTTGCGGGAGATTCTCTTCTTCAATTTGCACAACGTTAAATATTTCCTGTAAGGCAGCTTGTTTCTTATGAGCAGGAAAATATTTTTCAGAGAAGTAATAAATCATATCCTGGGGACTACACACACAACCAGGAGCAAGAGTATTAAACCATTTCTTAGCATCACCCTTTAATAAGAAAGGAAACAACTTAAGAATGTAATAGTAACGAATTTTTTCCTCATGGGCAAATAGGGTGGCTATATCATTCAATTTAGTAAGGTGTGCCATAACAGTTTCAGTTTCATAACAATGAAAAGGATCAGATTCAATCAAAGTAATTAACTCAGGATCGACAAAGAATTCATAATCCTTATCGGTAACAAAGATAGGAGAGGTACAAACTTGGGATCATATTTCATTCTCTCCATCATAGACTTTTCTTTTAGCTTACTCAGTAATTTTCTAACATCATCTCTATCATTACAAGCAAGAATTTCCCTAGTTGTCTATCCATCTGTAACATAACCATCAGGTATCTAGGCATTTCAACTCTAGTAGGAGAGCTAGGCATGATAGGTGAATCATAATTTTCATCAGTTTCAACATTCTCAATTTCTTTAGCTTTAGCTATTTGTTCATCAAGAAATTCACCTAGTGGCACAGTATTATCAAGCAGAGTACTAGCATCATCACAAGTTTCATTTATAGCAGAAGTAGTATCATCAATTACTTGTGACATATCAGAATGAATAGCAGGTGGCGGTGTCGCGAGTCTACTCAAACTGATGGTGAATCAAGTGCAGAGCTAGATGGCAGTTCCTTACCTCCCCTCCTCTTAGATGGTACGATCTTGGTCTTAGCGTCTTTCAGATTCTTCATAGTGATCAACAGATATAATTCCCAAGTGACTCAACAAATAGAACTATGCTCCCCGGAACGGCGCTAGAAAAAGGTCTTGATAACCCACAAGTATAGGGGATTGCGACAGTCTTCGAGGGTAGTATTTCACCCAAATTTATTGATTCGACACAAGGGGAGCCAAAGAATATTTATGAGTATTAGCAGTTGAGTTGTCAATTCAGCCACACTTGGAGAACTAAATATCAGCAGCAAAGTGTTTACTAGCATAGTAATATGATAGTTTTGATAGCAGTAGTAACAGTAGCAATAGTAACGGAAATAGTAACAGTAGTAGTTTTGTAGTGATTGTAATAGCAGCAGCAACGGTAGTAACTTAGGAAAGTTCAATATGCAAAAAGCGTAGGCATTGGATCAGTGATGGATAATTGTGTTGGATGACATTCATCATATAACAGTCACAACCTAGAGTGATACACGATAGCTCCAATTCATCAATGTAATGTAGGTATGTATTCCGTATATAGTCATACGTGCTTATAATAAGAACTTGCATGACATCTTTTGTCCTACCCTCCCGTGACAGCGGGGTCCATAAAGAAACTAAGGGATATTAAGGTCTTCTTTTAATAGAGAACCGGAACAAAGAATTAACACATGGTGAATACATGAACTCCTCGAATTACAGTCATCCCCAGAGAGTACCCAAACAATTGTCACTATGGGGTCTACGGATCAGAACAATAACAAGTGCATATAACTAGAAGATCGGATCAAGAACTCAAATATATTCATGAAAATATAGAGGGTTCAGATCTGAAATCATGGCACTCGGGCCCTAGTGACAAGCAATAAGCATAGCAAAGTCATAGCAACATCAATCTCAGAACATAGTGGATACTAGGGATCAAGCCCTAACAAATTGACTCGATTACATGATAAATCTCATCCAACCCATCACCGTCCAACAAGCCTATGATGGAATTACTCACTCCTGGCGGTGAGCATCATGGAATTATTTATTGAGGATGGTTGATGATGACGACGGCGACGAATCCCCCTCTCCGGAGCCCCGAACGGACTCCAGATCAGCCCTGGCGATGAAGAACAGGAGGTGGCGGCAGCTCCGTATCGTAAAATGCATTGAAACTTCTTCTCTTATTTTTTTCTTAGGGAAACAAATTTTATAGCGCTGGAATTAGGTCAGACGGCCGCCTGTGGGCCCCACAAGGTAACAGGGCGCGCCCGTTGGGGATGGCCGCACCCTATTGCCTTGTGGGCAACAGGTGGCCCCTCTTCAATAGATTTTTTGCTCCAGTATTTTTTATATATTCCATAAAAAATCTCCAGCAAGTTTCGTCCAATTTCGAGAACTTTTATTTCTGCACAAAAACAACACCATGGTAGTTCTGCTGAAAACAGCGTCACTCCGAGTTAGTTTCATTCAAATCATGCAAATTCGAGTCCTAAACAAGAGCAAAAGTGTTTGGAAAAGTAGATATGATGGAGACGTATCAATATGTCGATACATCTCTGGAATTTAGCTAGCATTTGTTCAATTGCATATTGTGGCAAATTTGGATGAATGTTCTTCCTGTGGACACTATTTGTTGAATTGCATAATGTGGCGAATTTGCTTTTTGCAGGGCGATTCAAATGCGATATTTTGCCATAACCTCGCCATATTAAAGCGCACACGGTTTCTAGTAACTAAGCGTGTGGGATCCAGATGGGAAAGCACACGTCATTCGTAGTGTAACCACCTGTGATCTACTGGAAAAGCACATGGGGTATGAACTGAACCGTTGGTGATACACAACAAATCGCACACAATCTGTAGTACTTCTACGTGTGTGTAGGGCTCCTTAACCGTTTGTGATAGCACATTATCGCACACGTGTGCTTGGAGGAAATCATGCCCAAAGCAAAATGGAATCCCACTCGTAAATTTTTCGGGAAACATGTGTGATGATGTCGTGCATGACAGACGCTTGCCATAGAATACTCGTGTGCGATGGGCCACATAGCGCGCACAGTTTCTATGATGGCCCGTGTGGCTTAGGTAATATTTCGCAAACGGTCGAATGGCAAACACCGTTTGGTTTTCCTACGCAATTAGAAACGTTTCACTCGTGAGAGACATGTGTTGGGCCCATGGAACCCAGGGTATCCAGGCCCGTCTGCCTTTGGCCCAGGGCGCAATGCCTAGCATGGGCCCAGCAGGCCGTCATCATCAAGCATCTCATCAAGACCCCTCATGAGGCCTTGACCTCATGAGGACCCCTCCTCAGGGAGCGGCGAGCAAGACTCAGCATCCTCACCAGCAGCCTCGCGAGGCCCTCTCGTGAGGCGGCCTCCCGAGGTGGCCTCCCGAGGCTTCCTCCCGAAGGCACTCAAGACAAGGGATGTTCGGTCCGGCAGCGCGGTCTCGTGCCCACCACGTGGGTGACGCGCGCGGCGATGAGCGGCGACAGAGGCCATGCCAGCAGGTGCGGATGAAGAGGGTTTCCCCTTTTGTGTTAAGGGAGCAAGGCCAGCAGTCCACTTCCCAAAGCAACCCCAAAGGTTGCCCAATCGGCGAAGAAGACCAAGACGGCGGGCGCGCGGGGCGGAGGTCATCACCGAGCCCACCGGCGCGTCAAAGATCATGCTTTTGCAGGCGAAGACCGCCTTTAGTCAGGATAGCTTGAGCGCCTGTCCGCCTTCAAACCCCGTTAAGTGTGGCAACCCCTCCCGCCTAAGTTTTGAGGGGAAAGAGGACCAAGGCAGGTATAAAGGGACAGTGCTGCCATCGTGGTAGGGAGATCCGATTCGGCCGACTCCTTCTCCTACCTTGTACACGAGAACACTCTCTTGCTCACTACAATCAAAACCAAGCACGAGTAGGGTTTTACACCGCAAGGTGGCCCAAACCTGGGTAAACCGCTGAGTCCACGGTCCGCTCCTCGCTAGCGCGCTCGCGCCGTAGCTTCGCCATAGCTTAGCTATGGTAGGGGACGAAGAGGTAGGAACAAGCTCACCCCAGTTTTTGAACCTTAGGGTCCCCGGAGCCCTACTTCCAACATTTGGCGCGCCAGGCAGGGGTGCGCTACTGTTCTTCCGCTCCGCCCTCCATTCCACCAGCTTCATGCCC
The DNA here is from genome assembly GCA_039707655.1 of Elymus sibiricus. Taxonomy (NCBI): domain Eukaryota; kingdom Viridiplantae; phylum Streptophyta; class Magnoliopsida; order Poales; family Poaceae; genus Elymus; species Elymus sibiricus. The sequence goes on from CM077670.1 coordinate 115,233,636, forward strand.
GACGCACGCCGCGAGCGCGCCGAGCGCAGGGCTGGCAGCGTGGCTCAGACGGAGCCGGTGGCCCGCGGCAACCGCCGCCGCCCTATCGAGGCTGCTGCCGCCACCGACCCTGCTGCCCGCGAGCAGCAGGACTCCTCCCTACACCCCTCCGTGCAAGAGAACGGCCACACCGCCACGGCCTCTTCCTCCCTCGCCCACCGTGGGCCGCCGAACGTGCAGGCCGCGCTACTCATGGCGCGCGAGCTGCTCCGCTACTGTCCAGCTGACACTGGCTACGACGCCTGGCTTGGTCGCATCACTGAGCTCGTCAACGCCGCCGGGGACGCTCCGGCGCCTTCCCACTCGCTCCGCCCTCTGCCGTCCCGTGCTAGGGACCTGGCGCACGGTGCTCCCCCGGCCCCTCCTCTACGCAACGAACTCGGCAGGCCCCAGCGCAATGCGCGGGCGCGCGAGCCGTCCCATGGCACGTCCCCGCCAGTCCGTGATGAGGCCAGCTGCCAAATCATCTGACACGCGCCCCCCGATGCGCGAGTGCTCCTCGAGCGGCAGCGCCAGGACCAGGCCGTCCAGGAGGTTGCAGCGGCAGGGCGCCAGAACCGCGCCGCCCTCGCCGGCGGCGTCCCCTCGAGCGGTGTGGGCTGCCGCGCCTTCACTCGCGAGATACGTCGGGTGGTGTGGCCCGCGAAGTTCAAGCCTGAGCTGCCTCCGCACTACGATAGCACCCCAACCCTGCGGAGTTCCTTCAGGTCTACGCACTGAGCGTCGAGGCGGCGAACGGCGACGACAAGGTCATGGCGAACTGGTTCCTCATGGCCCTCAAGGACGGCCCGCGCTCCTGGCTCATGAACCTCCCTGAGGCATCCATCTCATCATGGGCTGAGCTCTGCAGCCAGTTCGTCGCCAACTTCAAGGGCACGCAAGACCGCTCCCTCACCATCAACAACCTGCGGCACGTGCAGCAGTGCCTAGACGAGACCTTCCGCAAGTACATCCAGCGCTTCAGCCAAGTGCGCAACAAGATACCGCACACCTCCGACGCGGCCGTCATCTCTGCATTCTCCACCGGCGTCATGGACGTCAAGATGCGCGAGAAGCTCGCCATCAACGAGGAGCTAGACTCGGTGCTTGAACTGTTTGACCTCACCGACAAGTGCACAAAGGCTGAAGAAGGCCGCCTCTTCATCCACAACGATCCCGATGCGGCGCTCGAAACCGCCAAGGCCAAGAACAAGGACGCCAAGCTCAAGGGCCCTGCCATGCTTGCGGCGGAGCCCGAGTAGAAGCGCGGCCGCGACCGCGATGAGCCCAGGAAAGACGCCCGGCCGCTCTGCGCCTACCACAATGTGCGCTCCCACAACACAGAAGACTGCCAGGAGCTCATGTTGCTCCGCGACGAGCGCTAGGGCCGCCGAGACGACCGCAATGGCCGCGGTGCCGGGCGCGGAGGTGGCCGCGGTGGCAACCGCTGGGACGGCCGCAACGGCAACGGCAACTTCCACCAGGGCTGGCGCGACCAGCCTCATGAGGCCGCCTGGCGCGACCAACCTCGTGAGGCCGCCTGGCGTGACCAGCCTCGCGAGGCGAACCCTCATGCCAATGCCGCTCTCCCACCGCTGCCGCCGCCACCCCGGAGGAACGACCTCAGCCAGCCTGATGAGGGCGCTGGGGGCTACCAGGAGCATCGCGCGGTTGCCTGCATCCTTGGCGGGGCTCATGCCCCCGAGTCCAACCGCCACTTCAAGCTGCTCTCTCGTGAAGTGAATGCCGCCCTCCCGAGGCCTGAGGCCACGCGGCCCCTCAAGTGGTCACAGTACACCATCACTTTCGACTCCGAAGACCACCCCAAGTCCACAGCCTCCGTAGGCGCACTCCCCATGTTGTGCACTCCCCCCATCAGCAACGTCGCCGTCACCAAGACCCTCATCGACGGAGGCGCCGGCCTCAACGTGATCTCCATCGAAACTTTTGAGACGCTCCAGGTGCCCTACGACCAGCTGATGCCAACCAGGCCCATCTCCGGAGTGACCGATGGCTCCACCATCCCTCTGGGGCAAGTGCGCCTTCCCGTCACCATCGGCACCCGCAAGAACTACCATACCGAGCTCATCGACTTCGACATGGCGCACATCGGCCTGCCTTACAATGCCATCTTGGGCTACCCAGCTCTCGCCAAGTTCATGGCGGCGACCCATCACGCCTACAATGTCCTCAAGATGCCTGGCTGCAGCGGCATCATCACTGTCGCCTGCGACGAGAAGGACGCGATCTGCTCCCTCGAGCGCGTCTACAAAGTCACCGCTGTCGCGCACCCGCGAAGAAGAAGCAGCTGTTCTCTCAGGACCGCGCCAAGACGAAGAAGGTGTCGGTGGACGGCAGCGGCTCAGGCCCTGCCTTCACCATCGGCACTGGCCTTCCTCCTGCATAGGAAAGCGCGCTCATCACATTCCTTCGGGCAAACTCGGATGTCTTCACCTAGAAAGCATCTGACTTGTTCGGTGTGCCGAGGGAGGTGATCAAGCACCACTTAGCGGTGTGCCCTAATGCATGCCCCGTCAAGCAAAAAGCACGGCGCAAGGTGCCAGAGAAGCAAGATTTCATCGTCAAGGAAGTTCAGAAGATCCAAGAAGCTGGGGTCATCCGAGAGGTGCGCCATCCCGAATGGCTCACCAACCTAGTCGTCGTCCCCAAGAAAGGCGGCAAGGAGCGTGTCGGAGTCTAGGATCTGCGTCCAAGAAACTTCTCCAAGAACTTAGGATTCGAACTCTGGGGGACTTTGCTTGGCAACCTACGACACGACGGCAGCAATGGCGGTCTCACGACGGGCTCACTGGCTCTCACCAGGCACGAACGGGACGCACAAGCTACCCAGGTTCGGGCCACCATGTGGTGTAATACCCTACTCCTGCCTGTGTTGGATTGCTCTGTGATGGAGAGCTTGTGGCTCGAAGTACACGAAGTGTGGGGGAGAATGAGTCGATCCCCTTACATGGAAGTGGCCCTGCCCCTTTTGTAGTGCCTTGGTCCTCTTCCCCCAAAAATACGAGAGGGGAAGGGTGGCCACAGGGCAACAATTCAAAGGGGGACAGGAGTACATGCTTATCCTGACTAAAGGCGGTCTCCGCCTGGTAAAGTAGTCTTCCTGACGCGTTGGGGGGCTCGGCGATGACCTCCGTCCTGGCGCGTCGATCCGTCTTGATCCTCTTTCACCAAAGAGGAAATGTCTTGGGGCTTGATTTTTGGGGGAGGCAGATGCCACTGCTCCCTTATCACCAGAATGGAAACCTGTCTGAGCTGTATCCTGCTGTCCTCGCCCTGACGTCGGGGCGTCACCCATGGGACGGGCCGGCCGCCCCGCGACTGGCAGCGTCTGCCACGCCTCACAAAGTGGACTCATGAGGGATTGCCTCACAAGGTGATCTAGGGCTTGCCGGCCTCACCAGGGCTAGGCCTGGCGGTGAGGGGCCTAGCGAGGCTAGCCCCTCACGAGGCGACTCCTAGGCAACGACTCCAGGGCCACCTTGCCTGGGCCGGCCCAGGTGTCGCCTCCTGGGCCAAAGGCAGACGGGCCGTGGTACCCTGGTTCCCACTGGGCCGACAGTAGCCCCCGGGCCCGCGGCGCGCGCGTCCCGCCCGTTGGGGACGAAGCGCTGCGGGGCCCATCGAGCCGCCGGGACCAGGGGCGACGCGTGGCGGCCTTTGCGGACACGGCGCTTCCACTTCCTACGACGCCTCGATAACCGTCATCTCAGCGGTAAAACCTGCCCACGCGAGGCGCGGGCATTTCATTGCTTCTTCATTCCGTCCCCAGCCTGCCTTGCGACCAACTCCTCGGTTCCCCCCTTCTCTTCCACCTTCCAACCCCTCCGCCTGCCGCCGCCATGGCCATGCCCCCAAAAGGAAGCTCTCCGCGGCCGAGAAAGGGAAGAGGGCGGCGGAGGAGGCGGAGCCGCCAAAGCCAGCGGCGGCGGTGAGGGGTAGAGGTCGGGCCCGTGGTTCGGCTACGACGAGGGTTCCTCCCCGGGGCCGGACGCGCTCCACGGCCGCCGCCGCAGAGCGCGGCCCTAGCACCCGCGGAACGGCCGCGACCCGTGGTTGCGGGGGAGGGGGGCGCTGCTTGCGGGCACGGAGGGCGTGGCGGCCATGGCCAAGGCGGCCGCGGCGGTTCAGCCACTCTTCCTCCCCAGGCGGGGAGCCACTCGGCGGAGGCAGCCCACGAGTTCATCGTGGACATACACCGCTCGCCCTGCACCTGCCTTCGGCTCCTGGACTCCTTCGCGAGGGTGATGGAGGAACGCGCACCGTTGGGCCTGTGGCTGCAGGCGGACGACTGCTGCAATGGCCCCTCTTGGGTGGCGGCAGAGTTCACCCCCTCCGGCTTCATGTTCTTGAAGCAGGGGTGGAAGTCCTTTGCCCTCGCCCGCGGCCTGAAGCGGGGGCACCTCCTCCACTTCAAGTATGACGGGGCCGCCACGCTCCTCGTGAAGATCTTCGGGCTCACTGGCAGCCGCCTGGAGTGCTACGTGGAGAGCGAGGATGGCAGCTACAGCGGCTCCTCCAGCGAGGACGACTGCGATGACGGCGCTGCCTCCTCCGGTGAGGGCGGAAGCGACGACAGCTCTCCCTGCGTCAAGAGCGAGGATGAAGACTCCGACTAGGCACACGCGACGCCCATGCTGGATCCTTGGGGATGGCGACGCCTGGCCTAAGCTTATTTCTTTTTGTTTTCTGCACTAGATTGATGTAGCCCCCTGGGGGTGTGAAACATTTGCGCAGCACTTTTGTTGTTAAGTACTCGATGCTTAATGTGTTTTCATTTTCCTCCCGAGGCCATTATCTCTCCTTTACATTGCCTTCGTGCCCTATGTCGCTGGGACCCAGCCCCTGAGGCGGGCTACACCGTCGCTGGTGTGCCTAGAGCGTGCGCTCGGCAAGGCCAGAGGGTGTAGGGCTCTTAGGGCTAGTAGGAGTCCCTGAGACGTGATGCTCAGGGTCCCCCCCTTGACGCGCAGGCAGCTCATGCCAAGGAAATCAAGACGCCACGAGAGAGAAACAAGAGGGAAAAAACCCGAGGGGTGCTTAGACTTAGCTCTTTCGGAGTCGTGTGGCTTGGAGCGAGTCCTTCGTAGGGCGCAGCGTGCGAGGCACGGTTCCTCACGAAGCCTTCTTCCCGCGGGGCGCCAATCGCAAGGCCTCCCGAGGAGAGGGCTCCTGAGGCGCTTGAAATCCTGCACCAGGGAAGTTGCCAAATTTTCGCAAGCAATGTAGCGGGGCGCGCTCGCGAGGTCGCCTGTGGGTGTTATGCGAGGAGACAAGAGCACCAAGGACCTGGTGAGGTGACGTGCACGGGAGCAGGCCCGCGAGCCAGAGCTCAGTCACTTGGGTTTTGTGGCGCTGCTGGGACTGACCCGAGCACATGTGCCGTGCCCAGCCCCCACTCGCGTGAGACACACGGGGGGACATCGCGAGCGCGCCTCCGCTGCAAGGACACCGGCTATTATAAGGAAGTAGACTTTACTGATGCATGAAATAGATTCATTACACAATAGGGAAGGTATGTGCTGCCGTGTTCGACACGGGTCAGCTTGAGGATGTGACGGCCGTAGGCCCCTCAAGTAAGTAGGCCGCCAGCGCAGAGCATGGGGTGTCTGCCAGCGTGGAGCATGGGGTATCCGCCAGCGCGGAGCATGGGGTATCCGCCAGTGCGGAGCATGGGGCTTCCACGAGAGTGGGAGGGAGCTCCCGCGTGCCGAAGGCAGTGCTGGTAGAGGGAACTCCGGTGCGTGTACAGCTCCATTTTGTTCGTATCCATGGGGTCACGGATAGAACTTGTGGAGATGTTGGATGTTCCATGTGTTTTGTACTGGAACACCGTCCTCCGTTTCGAGCCGTGCCGCACCAGGCCGGGAGATGTGTGTGACCCTGAAAGGGCCCTCCCACATGGGTGAGAGTTTGTGGAGTCCCTCTCTAGAGAGGATCCGGCACAGGACAAGGTCGCCCGCCTCGAGGGTGCGGGGGCATATGTTGCGGCTGTGATAGCGACGCAACGCCTGCTAGTACCTTAGCGCGCGAAGGGCGGCCTGGCGGCACGCTCCTTCGAAGAAAAACAGGTCATCCTCCGGCAGGCCGTCCTGACGAGACTCGTCGAAAGCCAAGACCCGCGGGGACCGGTGCTTGACCTCGGCTGGGAGAACCGCTTCTGCCCCATAGACAAGGAAGAAAGGCGTCTCGCCGGTGGGCTTGGTCACCGTGGCGCGGATGGACCACAGCATTGACGGGAGCTCCTCCAGCCAGCCCTTGCCGCAGGCCACGAGCTGCTTCTTGAAGCTCCTAGTCTTGAGGCCCTTGAGGACCTCAGTGCTGGCATGCTCGGCCTGGACGTTGCTTTGAGGGTGTGCCACGGAGGCGAAGCAGATCTGTGTGCCGATGCTGGCGCAGTAGGACTTGAATTGGCCGCTGGTGAACTGCGTGCCGTTGTCCGTGATGATGTGGTTGGGGACGCCAAAATGGCACACCAGGCCCTTGATGAACTTGACCGCAGACCCTGCCGGAATGGTCCTGACAGGCTCCACCTCCGCCCAGTTGGTGAACTTGTCGATGGCGACGTAGAGGTAACGGTAGCCGCCAGCCGCGCGAGGGAAGGGCCCGAGGATATCCAGCCCCCAGACCGTGCAGGGCCACAAGAGAGGGATGGTCTGGAGCCCTTGCGCCGGCTGGTGGATCTGCTTGGCGTGGTACTGGCAGGCCTCGCACGCCTGGAGCAGCTCCGCGGCATCCTCGAGCGCTGTGGGCCGGTAGAAACCGCTGCGAAATGCCTTACCTGCGAGAGTGCTTGAGGACGAATGGTGGCCGCAGTCGCCTCCGTGGGTGTCGGCAAGCAGCTCGCGCCCCTGCTCCTTGGAGATGCACCGCAGCGCGACTCCATTTGGGCGGTGGCGATACAGGTCACCCTCCCACAAGTGGTAGAGCGTGGCCTGGCGGACCACACGCCCTGCTTCCGCGTCGACTTCCGGGAGGGCCCCGCCCTCTAGGTAGGCCTTGATCTCCGTGGTCCAGCTTTCAGGCTGTGGCTCGAGCGCCAGCAGCAGGCGAGCGCCTGAAGATGGTCTGCAGTCTGGTGCACCCATGGGTGGTGCGGGAGGGAGCTCCTCATGAGGCGCCATGGGGCTGGCGATCGGAGGCGCCGCTGACGGCTTCAGGAGCCGCTCCTCGAAGAAGCCGGGGCTCTGGGGCTCGCGGTGAGAAGCGCGCTTGGTGATTTCGTCTGCCTCGCTGTTGTCGCTGCGAGGGATGTGTTGTAGCTCCATGCCCATGAAGCGCTTCTCGGGCTTGCGCACCTCCTCCAGGTAGGCCGCCATGTGCTCATCCTTTGGCTTGTACTTCTAGTTGGAGAAGTTGACGAGGAGCTGCGAGTCTCCCTTGATGATGATGTGCCTGACCCCAAGCGCGATGGCGGCCTTGAGCCCCGCGATGAGTTCCTCATACTCGGCGATGTTGTTGGAGACCTTGTCGGTGTGCCCGAAGCAGAGTTGCACTGCGTAGTAAAGCTTGACGCCTGTGGGTGTAGTGAGAACCACCCCAGCCCCCGCGCCCTGGCGTGCGAAGGCCCCATCGAAGTGCATGCTCCAGCCTCCGGAGGTAGCCTCCTCGGGCAAGGGTGACTCCTCTTGGTGCTCGCCCTGGTGCGGGTCCGTCCACTCCATCGCGAAGTCCGCCAAGGCCGGGCCCTTGATGGTCCTGGTGGTGAGGAATTCCAGCTCGAAAGGCTGCAGCTCGATGTTCCATTCGGCGATGCAGCCGGTGGCATTTGGGCTCCGCAGGACTTGCTCCAGCGGGTAAGATGAGATCACTCCGACTGAGTGACCTTGGAAGTAGTGGCGCAGCTTCCTGGAGGCCATCAGGAGCACCAGGAGGAGCTTCTGCGGCATGGGGTATCGTTCGCGTGCGTCTCGCAGCACCGTACTGACGAAGTAGACGGGGTGCTCGACGAGACGCGTGACCATGGTGTCCGAGTCATGCTCACCAAGGGGCTTAGGCTACTGCGCCGCGGAGGCCTCCGGAGGCGGCACCACGGGGGCCTCCGGAGGCTGGGCTCTAGAGGCCTCCCGAGGGGGCATTGCGGCCTCCTCAGGAGGGCCCTCGGCAGGCGCCGGCAGGTCCTTGTGGGGCTCTAGTGACGCCTCCACGAGAGCGGCATCCGCAGGTGCGGGCTCGGCAGGCTTCTTCTTCGTGCATACCCGCTCCTCCCTCTCTACGACAAGGGCCGCACTGGCCGTTTGGGGAGTGGCCGCCAAGTACAGCAGCAGGCGCTCGCGTGGGCGCGGGGCGACCATGACGGGAGGGCTCGTGAGGTACCTCTTGAGATCCTCGAAGGCAGCATCAGCCTCGGGGGTCCACTTGAAGGGCCAGACCTCTTCATGAGCTTGAAGAAAGGCAGAGCCCGCTCGCCGAACTTGGATATGAAGCGACCGAGCGAGGCCATGCATCCCGCCAGGCGCTGTATCTCCTTGAGGTTGCGGGGCGGCCGCATCTCCTCGATAGCCTTAATCTTCTCAGGGTTGGCCTTGGTGCCGCGATGGGAGACTAGGAAGCCAAGCAGCTTGCCAGAAGGGACACCGAAGACGCACTTGGCGGGGTTAATCTTGAGGTTGACCTTGCGCAGGTTGGCGAAGGTTTCCCTCAGGTCTTCGATGAGGGTGTGCGCCTCGCGTGTTTTGATGACGATGTCGTCGACATATGCCTCCGCATTTCTCCCCATCTAGCACCCTAGGCAGATGCGCATCAGCCTCTGGAAGGTATCCCCCGCACTCTTTAGGCCGAAGGGCATGCACACGTAGCAGAACACTCCGCAGGGGGTGATGAAGGCGGTTTTCTCCTCATCCTCCTTCGCAATCTTGATCTGATGATAGCCCGAGAAGGCGTCCTGGAAGCAGAGCAGATCGCACCCGGTGGTGGAGTCCACTATCTGGTCGATCCTTGGCAGCGGGAAGTGGTCCTTGGGGCAGGCCTTGTTGAGGTTGGTGAAGTCGACGCACATACGCTTGCCGCCGTGCGGCTTGGCGACGACAACGGGGTTGGCGATCCACTTCGGGTGGAGCACTTCGCGGATGATTCCGGCGTCTTGGAGTTTCTCGACCTCCCCAATGACAAAGTCCTGCTTCTCGGGCGCCTGGCGCCGTACCTTCTGCTTGACGGGGCGCATGTTGGGGCACACCGCCAAGTGGTGCTCGATCACCTCCCAGGGCACGCCGGGCATGTCTGATGTTGTCCAAGCAAACATATCAGCATTCGCCCGGAGGAAGTCGACGAGGGCGCCCTCCTGCTTAGGGGGAAGGCCGCTGCTGATGATGAGGAAGGGGCCCGCGCCGTTCCCATCCAGCGACACCCTCTTGGTCTCGGCCCGCTCCTGGGAGAACAGCAGCTTCTTCTTCGCGGGCGCCGGCTCGGCAAGCTCAGGGGCGTCCACCTCAGCCAGGGATGCGGCGGCGGCGGCCTTGTAGGCGCGTGCAAGGGTGCGCACCGCGTCCTTTTCATCGCAATGGACGGTGAGGGTGCTGTCGCTGCCGGGCATCTTGACGAGGCCGTAGGCGTGGTGCATCACGGCCATGAACTTGGAGAGCGCCGGGTAGCCCAAGATGGCATTGTAGGGCAGGCCGATGCGAGCCACATCAAAGACGATGAACTCTGTGCGATAGTTCTCGCGGGTGCCGAAGGTGACGGGAAGGCGCACCTGCCCCAGGGGGGCAGTGGAGCCTCCAGTGATGCCCGAGAAGGGCCTGGTGGGCGCCAGACACCCACCAAGCGCCTGGAGCGTCTCGAAAGTCTCCATAGAGAGTACGTTGAGGTCAGCACCGCCATCGATGAGCATCTTGGTGATGGCCACACCGCCGATAGTAAGAGTACACAGCAGAGGGACAGCCCCCGCAGCCCTGGTGGACTTGGGGTGGTCGCTGGCGTCGAAGGAGACAGGAAACTCGAACCACTTGAGGCGACCGGTAGACTCGGGTGCCGGGAGGGCCGTGCTCACCTCGTGCGAGAAGTGCTTGAGGTGGTGGCTGGACGGAGGGGCTTGGGCCCCTCCCATTAGGTAGGCCACCCCTCGGGGCCCCTGAGAGCCCCTGCTGGCGGCACTGCCCTTGGGTGGGCAGCGGCCGCCGACGCCATCCAGCGCGGACGAGCCGCGGGGCAACTCCGTGGCGCGTGCCGTGCGGCACCGCGCGGCCGCGCCGTGGCCCAGAGGAGGAGGGAGATGAGGGGTGGCACGCCCAGGTTGCTCAACGCGCCATGGAGGAGCAGGCGAGGAGCGAGGGTGCAACTGGCCGCCGCTGGCGGTGGAGACAAGCTCGGTGAATCGCTCGACCACCCTTGGCGGGGCGACAGCGTAGCAGCCCCTGAGCCATGAGTAGTGCGACACGCGGAGCGAGAGGGCCGCGACCTGTGGGCGAGGACACGGTGGAGGAGAGGCCGTGCTCCTGCTCACTCGCCGTCGGGCGAATGGAGGTGGACGCCTGCCCCCCAGCGGGCTCGGCGGCGTCGCGAGGGCACCGCCCAGGGGCACCTCGGGCGGCGGACGCCGCGTGGACCCTGGCGGCGGCTCGACGCGCAGCGCGCTCGCTGCGCGCGGCGGTGTCGTCCATGTCGATGCCGACGTCGAAGTCGAAGGTGCGAAGATGGCAAGTCCCTCTACCTGGCGCGCCAAATGACGGAGTCTAGGATCTGCGTCCAAGAAACTTCTCCAAGAACTTAGGATTCGAACTCTGGGGGACTTTGCTTGGCAACCTACGACACGACGGCAGCTACAGCGGACTCACGACGGGCTCACTGGCTCTCACCAGGCACGAAGAGGACGCGCGAGCTACCCAGGTTTGGGCCACCATGCGTTGTAATACCCTACTCCTGCCTGTGTTGGATTGCTCTGTGATGGAGAGCTTGTGGCTCGAAGTACACGAAGTGTGGGGGAGAATGAGTCGATCCTCTTACCTGGAAGTGGCCCTCCCCCTTTAGTAGTGCCTTGGTCCTCTTTCCCCAAAAATACGAGCGGGAAAGGGTGGCCACAGGGCGGCAATTCAACGGGGGACAGGAGTACAGGCTTATCCTGACTAAAGGCGGTCTCTGCCTGGTAAAGTAGTCTTCCTGGCGCATTGGCGGGCTCAGCGATGACCTCCGTCCTAGCACGCCGATCCGTCTTGATCCTCTTTCACCAAAGAGGAAATGTCTTGGGGCTTGCTTTTGGGGGGAGGCAGATGCCACTGCTCCCTTATCACCAGAATGGAAACCTGTCTGAGCTGTATCCTGCTGTCCTCGCCCTGACGTCGGGGCGTCACCCATGTGATGGGCCGGCCGCCCCGCGGCTGGCGGCGTCCGCCACACCCCGCAAAGTGGCCTCACGAGGGATTGCGTCACGAGGTGATCTGGGGCTTGCTGGCCTCACCAGGGCTAGGCCTGGCGATGAGGGGCCTCGCGAGGCTAGCCCCTCGCGAGGCGACTCCCTCCTGGGTGACGATGCCACGGCCAACTTGCCTGGGCCGGCCCAAGTGTCGCCTCCTAGGCCAGAGGCAGACGGGCCGTGGTACCCTGGTTCCCACTAGGCCAACAGAGCGTATGTGCGTTAACTTCACCAGCCTCAACAAGTTCTGCCCTCAAGATCCATTTCCGCTGCCCCGCATCGACGAGATCGTGGACTCCACCGCCGGGTGCGATTTGCTATGCTTCCTAGATGCCTTCTGAGGCTATCACCAGATCAAGGTGGCGGCCGAAGACGTGGAGAGGACGGCCTTCATCACCCCCTGTGGCATATACTGCTACGTCTGCATGCCCCTCGGCTTGAGGAGCGCGGGCGCCACCTTCCAACGGCTAATCCGCATCACGCTGGGGCCTCAGATGGGGAGGAACGCAGAGGCCTACGTCGACAACATCGTGGTCAAGTCTCGCGAGGCTGGATCCCTCATTGCGGACCTCAAGGAGTTCCCTTCGGCAAACTCCGTGGCTTCCTGATCTCGCACCGTGGCATCGAGACCAACCCTGACAAGATAAAGGCCATCGAGAAAATGCGTCATCCCCGGACCCTCAAGGAAATGCAGCGCTTGGCAGGATGTATGGCCTCCCTGGGATGCTTCATCTCCAAGTTTGGCGAGCGAGCCCTGCCTTTCTTCAAGCTCCTGAAGAGGTCCGGCTCTTTCAAATGGACTCCTGAGGCAGACGCCGCCTTTGAAGACATCAAGAGGTACCTCACGAGCCCGCCCATCATGGTCGCACCGTGCTCTTGCGAGCCCTTGCTCCTGTACTTGGCGGTCACCCCTCAAACGGCCAGCGCGGCACTTGTGGCGGTGCGAGAGGAGCGCGTCTGTGCTAAGGAGAAGAACTCCGCACCTCCCGAGCCTTGTGAGCCCCCCGAGCCTCGCGAGCCTCCTGAGCCTCGTGACCCCCCCGAGTCTCGCGAGCCTCATGAGCCCCCCGAGCCTCGCGAGCCTCCTAAGCATCATGAGCTCCTCGGGCCCATCAAGCCTCACGAGGCACCTGTAGAGCAAGCTGCTACCACAACTACGCGCCTCATCGAACACCCCATGTATTTCGTCAGCACCGTGCTAAGGGATGTGCGCGAGTGCTAACCCATGCAGCAGAAGCTCCTCCTCGCACTCCTCGTTGCCTCCAGGAAGTTGCGCCACTACTTTCAGGGTCATCCCATCAAGGTTGTTTCTTCCTATCCTTTGGAGCAAGTTCTGCGCAGCCCCAACGCTGTCGGCCGTGTCGCCAAATGGAACATCGACCAGCAAGCCTTCCAGCTAGAATTCCCCACCACCAGAGTCATCAAAGGCACGGCTCTGGCCGAGTTCGTGGCAGAGTGGACAGACACATATGAGGAGGAGCCTCGCGGGGCTAAATCCCTTCTGCCAGGGGACGAGGCGCCTGGTGGCTGGGCCATGCACTTCGACGGCGCCTTCTCTCGACAGGGCGCGGGGGCTGGAGTCATGCTCACCTCGCCGACAGGAAACAGGCTCTACTACGCCGTGCAGCTCTGCTTCAGGCACACCGACAAGGTTTCCAACAACATCACAGAGTATGAGGGCCTCATCGCCGGCCTCAAGGCCGCGTTTGCTCTGGGCATCAAGCGTCTGACCATCAAGGGCGATTCGCAACTTCTCGTCAACTTCTCCAACAAAAGCAACAAGCCCAAGGATGAGCACATGGCCGCCTACCTAGATGAGGTACGTACACTTGAGAAGTGTTTTCTTGGCTTGGAGGTGCAGCACATCCCCCGCCGCGGCAACAAAGAACCTGACGACATCGCCAAACGAGCATCTCGCTGCGGGCCTCAGAGCCCCGGTGTCTTCGAGGAAAGGCTCCTCAAGCCATCAGCTGCACCTCCTGCCGCGAGCACCGCGCTCCTTCATGAGGAACTACTGCCCGCACCGCCCATGGGCGTGCCAGACTACAGCCCAACCTTAGGAGCCCGCCTGCTGCTGGCGCTGGAGCCTCAAGCGGATAGCTGGGCTGCGGAGTTCAAGGCTTACTTGCTTCACGGCACCCTCCCGGAGGAGGACTCAGAAGCGGAGCGCGTGGCCCAACAGGCCACCGCTTCTGCTTACAAGATGGTGAGCCGTATTGCAGGCGCCCCAATGGCGTCTCGCTGCGGTGCATCTCTGAAGAACAAGGGCGCGAGTTGCTCGCTGATATCCATGGGGGAGACTGTGGCCACCACTCCTCGTCACGCACCCTCATCGGCAAGGTGTTCCGCAGCAGCTTTTACTGGCCCACTGCGCTACGTGACGCTACCGCGCTGGTCCAAGCTTACGAGGCCTGCCAGTTCCACGCCAAGCAGATCCACTAGCCGGCGCAGGGCTTCCAGACGATTCCCCTCTCATGGCCCTTCGCGGTCTGGGGGCTGGATATCCTGGGGCCCTTTCCTCGCGCGGCTGGCGGTTACTGCTACCTCTACGTCGCCATTGACAAGTTCACCAAGTGGGCAGAGGTAGAGCCCGTACGCACCATCCCGGCAGGCTCCGCCGTCAAGTTAATTAAAGGCCTCGTGAGCCGCTTTGGAGTTCCCAACTGCATCATCACCGACAATGGCTCCCAGTTCAGAAGCGGCCTCTTCAGGTCCTACTGCGCCAACCTCGGCACGTAGATCTGCTACGCCTCGATGGCACACCCGCGAAGCATTGGCCAGGCCGAGCGTGCCAACGCCGAGGTCCTCAAGGGCCTCAAAACAAGGAGCTTCAACAAGAAGCTCGAGGTCTGCAGCAAGGGCGGGCTCAATGAGCTGCAGTCCATGCTGTGGTCCATCCGCACGACGGCAAGCAAGCCTACCAGCGAGACCCCCTTCTTCCTCGTCAACGGAGCTGAGGCGGTCCTTCCATTGGAGCTTAAGCACGGCTCCCCGCGAGTCCTTGCCTACGACAAGGCGCGTCAGGATGGCTCGCGGGAGACCGATTTGCTGCTCCTCGAGGAGGGCCGCCGTCAGGCCGCTCTTCATGCCGCGAGGTACCAGCAGACCTTGCGTCGCTACCACAGCCGCAACATCTGCCATCGCACTCTCGAGGTCGACGACCTCGTCCTGTGCAGGATCCTCTCCAGAGAGGGACTTCACAAACTCTCACCTATGTGGGAAGGCCCTTTCAGGGTTACTCATGTCTCCAGGCCCGGCTCAGCCCGGCTGGAGACGGAGGATGGAGTTCCTATGCCTAACGCCTGGAACATCCAACATTACCGCGAGTTCTACCCGTGACCCTCACGCGTACGAACGAAATGGGGCTTTACACGCCCCGGAGCCTCTCACTGTGTTCGCCTGATGGGCCCGCGAGAGCTCCCGCCCACACCCAAGTGGAAGCCCCATGCTCCGCGCTGGCGGAACGATCGACCCGCGATCATACACACACCCCTGTGGAAGCCCCATGCTCCGCGCTGGTGAAACAATCAACTGAGGGTGCCCCACGGGCTGCACCAACCTCAAGCTGACCCGTGCCGGACACGGCAACACCCTTTTTCTCATTTTGATGTGCAACTGAGGGTGCCCCACGGGTTGCACCAACCTAAAGCTGACCCGTGCCGGACACGGCGCTCGCATCTTGTTTTGGTTATGTAATGGGTTGCTATCTTACTTCAGTAAAGCTTCGGTTTCTTTACATGGTGTTTCGTTTTGTCTTTGCCTCATGAGCCTCGCACGCTCACGACGTCCCTCATGAGCCTCAATCGAGTGGGGGCTAGACACGGTGTCTGTGCTCGGGTCAGTCCCAGCAGCGCTGAAAACCCCAAGCAACCGGGCTCTGGCTCGCGGGCCTACTCCCGTGCACGCCACCCCACCAAGGTTCTTGGTGTCTTGTCTCCTCGCGTAATGCCCATGAGCGAATCGGCGAGCGTGCGTTGCTCCCCTGTTGTTAAGTATTCTGCATGCAGTTATCTCAGGAGCAGGTCCCCTGAAAGGCCTCGCGAGGATGCCTCGCGGGGTGGCCCCCTCAGGGTCTCAGGAAGCCCCGCAGGCCCTGCCTCGGGAGCCAACCCACGACGGCCGTCTCAGCAGGAGATCTCGCGAGCGAAACCCTCATGAGGCGTACCCTACAAGTGACGGCCCACCAGACACTATCCTGCACAGAGCTAAGTCTCCTGCCTCGCGAGCCGCCCTCGCCATCTCTTAAGCTTTCCCCTCCAGCAACCTCACGAGCGCCAGTGTTTCTCTTGGCGCAAGCCGCTCGCGCGTCAAAGGGGGGCTCCCTAAGCATCGCGCCTCAGGAGCCCTCACTAGCTCCCGGTGCCCCTCACCTCCTGGCCTTGTCCAGGCCTTGCGACCTGACATACCAGCGACGACTGTGGCCCACTTGGGGGCTAGGTCCTGACGACGTAGAGAATCAAGGCTAGCAAAAAGAGCAAAACAGGCCTCAAGAGAAAGCTTCACGAGGGCACGAGCGTTCATTACAGCAAATCATAAAGTACTTAAACACAAAGGCATCGTCTTCATGCCCCCACGGGGCCACATCGATCTAGTGCAGGGTAGCGAAGGAAAAGGACCCTAGGAACTCGCGCCGTCGTCGTCGCCGCCATCATGGTCGTCCCCGCTCCCTCCTGAGCTCTCGCCGCTATCGCAGGAGTACTTCCCAAGCAGCGCGTCCACGTGGCCTTCTACTGCCTTTGCGAAGCCATCACGGAGCTCCTCGGGGATGGGGGCTATCACCTTGTCAAAATCAAAGTTGGGATCAGCGTGAAGGAGGTGACTGAAGATGCGGGTCGCCGCCTGAGAGAAGAGGTCGCGGCACTCCTCCTCCAAGATGCCATCCACCTTCTTGGCCCCATCCTCGAGCCGCTCCACGAGCTTGGTGGAGAATTCAACGTAGTCGGCGTCGCGGGACTCACGGAGGGCTTCAAGCCTCCCCTTGCAGATGGAGTTCAGGGCGTCGCAGGCTCGGAGCTCGAGGGAGTGGAGCATCCTGACGCGTTGGCGCTGCCGCTCTCGTTCCTGGTCCGCCTCGCCTCCGGCTTGTTCGGCGGTGCTGGCGGTGCCCCCCACTTGAAGACGAAGGGAGGACGGCTCAGCCTCGGTGCCGGAACCGGCCTGCAGCGCGGCCTCTCGGCGGGTCTCCGCCTCGCCGAGTGCCACCTTAAGACCAGCAATTTCCTGCCGGAACCGCTCATGCTCCGTCTCGAAGGCGTCCTTCTGCTGCTTCAATGCCTTACCGTGCTCCTCGGCGAGCACCAGGTGCGCCTCCGCTATCTTCACATCAGCATCCTCCTGGGCCTTCTTCTCCTTAGCCTCCAGCTGGGTGTTGGCCTCGTTGACACGCTTCGTGTGGGCATCCTGGGCGTCGGCCGGTTGGCGCCCCCGCTCCGTGGCCTGCTCGATCGACACCCTCTCGAGGTCTTCCGTGCGAGCCGCGAGGCCTGCTTCGTGGGCCGCAGGCTCCCTCTCGCGAGTGGCGAGGGCGCTTTCCCGCGTGAGGAACGACTGTGCCTGCACGGCATGTTGATCCTGGAGCTCCTTCAGGCGGGCCTCCGCCTCCTCGCGGTGCGTGACGGCCACTTCAGCCTCCGAGAGAGCGCTCGCACGGACCCCCTCTGCTTCGGCGGTATCCTTCTCGCCCTGTGCATGAGCGCTTTAGTTTTGGCGCTGAGCCGTTTTGACGGCGACGCTAAGCCGGCACCACCCGTCAGCAAGCTTCAGGCGCTCCTCGGCGAGGCGCGCCTCCGCGTCCTGGAAGTCTGTCCTGAGCCGAGCGAGCGCGGCCTCGGCGTCGCGCAAGGCTTCAGGCCTGAGCAGGGCACGGCCGCTCACGGGTGCCAGGGACCAGTCCGGGTCAGGCCCCCTGACATTCTCCGTCGCCGCGGTCAGGGATGCCCTGGCGCCGCTTGCCAGGAGCGGTGGGTTCGTCGGGACCTCCCCCGCGTTCGGCTGCGGCGGCACGCTGTGCGGGTTTGCCAGGCGGCGGCGCGCCCCACGATTCGTCCCCCCGCGCTAAGGGAGGCCTTTGGCGGGGGAGTGGGCGCTTCGGCCTTCCCCGTCACTACTTCTTCCCTCACGGCGGAGTCCGAGGGGAGCGCGTCCTCACCTCCTGAGGCTGCCTCCCGAGGCTCCTCCGTCTCGGCCTCACGAGACGTGCCCACATGTGGCTTCGGAGGAACGGCTCGCTCCCTCTCGACTTCCGCATGCTCTGACACGGCGGCAGGGCGGCAGGCGGCCTCTCCATGCCCCCGGCACCGCAGTGGGTACTAATGCCCCCTGCGGGCTGGGGGTCGCCTTCCCTTTTGTCGTCGTCTTCTTCTTCTTCCTTCGGTCCCCGGCGGACCTCCTGCGCAAATGGTAGCTCAGCTCCGAGCCTGGACAAAGAGCAAGAGCATAAATGTCGGGAGGAGTCAGGGGGACTTACTCGTCGCTGGCAGACCACATCCTCTTCTTCTCCATGAGGGGCGGGTCATCGCTGCCGCCGTCAAGCATCGCCTCGACTCCGCCGCCCGGGCCCCCGGAGCAGGCCGCGGTGGACCCAGACGCGTCGTCGCCCGCCTCGAGGGCCTGGGAAGTTTCGGCCCCTTGACGGGCCTCTGACGCTGGGGGCTCGACTGCCCCCCGGCCGAGAGCCCCCTCCACCGCGGGTGGCTCGTTGTCGGCGTCATCATCCTCAAAGGCACAGAGGAGCTGACGGCGAGTGCATGGTGGCGCCCGGTTGGCGTCCTCCTCTGTGGCCTCCTCCGAGTCCTCGCCACCGCCGCTACCTCCTGAATCGAGCTCCACCATGATGGGGTTCTCGCGAGGTCCGACGTGGCCCTCCGGCACGAGACCCCACTGGTCAAAGAGAGGCATCTCCGCGACCAGCTCTGCCTTCTCCTGGTAGCGGAACAGCGGGAGTGCACCCTCGGGCAAGTCCGCGGCAGGAGTGCTAAGCAGAGTCGCCAGGGCCCCGTCCAGCACTTCTGGCTTCAGGCTGCCGGGGTTCAGCCTCATGGCGTCACCCGCCCTGGTGTACTCACACATGGGGCATGAGTGCCGCTGGAGTGGCGCGATGCGCCGCTGCAGGTACTCCCTGACAACCGTCGCCCCCAATAGCTTCACGGCCCAGTGCACAGCCATCCGCTCCAAGATGGGCTCGATCCTCGGGTCAGCGAGCTTGTCATGCCCCCACCCAGAGTTCTTCTCAGCCGGGTCTGTCGGGATCATCAGGAGCCGGCTGGTCCGGTGCGCGTCCATGTAGACCCAGTGCTGCCGATAGCCCTCCACCTTCTTCGCAACCCTCAAGTTGATGATGCTGTTTTCCATCCCCTTCACAGCGAGGAACGACGCACATCCGGAGCGCTCGTCTGTTGCAGTCAGCCGCAGGCAGAAGAAGTGGCAGAAGAGCGCCACCGAAGGCATCACACCCACGAAAGCCTCGCAGTAAAAGGCAAACATGGCCAGGAGGAGGATGGAGTTGGGTTGAAGGTGGAGGGCATGAATCTGATAATGGGAGAGAATGGCGTAGAAAAGTTCGAGAATGGCGGCACCAACCCGGCATATACGCTATGGACGACGAAGGGGTAGGCCGTCGCCCCAGATCGCGTCGCGCGCGTGACCCCGGCCAGATCTGGATCACCTGATTCTCGTTCTGATCGCCGGCCACCAGCGGGAGCACCTTGTCCAGGCCCTCTCCATTGACGATGGAGGACCGTTGCAGCGCCGCCCCGATGGCGGGCGCGCTTGGGGACGGGGCCATCGCCTTTCTCGTCTTGCCGGCGGGCGCCATCTGTGCGGCGGAGGCGTGAATGGAGGAGGGGGAAGAGGTGGAGCTCGGAGATGGGGTCGCGAGGAGCTACAATGGGGAGGCAAGCTCAGGGAGACGGAGTGCGTTAAGGAAGGCAATGATGGTCTCGTGTCTCCCGCGGCAAGCTTTATGTCAGCACGGGCGGTTACCGAGGCGTCGTGGGAGAACTGGGGGCGTCCCCCGTCACATCGTGCGCCACACGTCGCGCCTGGCCCGCAGGTGGTTAGGGCCTGCACCATCTCGCCCCCTAGTAGGCAGGAACGTGCGCTACGCGGGCCCGTGGGCTACTGTCGGGCCCGTCGAACCCAGGGTATACATGCCCGTCTGCCTTTGGCCCAGGGCGCAACGCCTGGTGTGGGCCCGCCGTCATCATCAAGCATCTCATCAAGACCCTTCATGAGGCCTTGGCCTCATGAGGACCCCTCCTCAGGGAGCGGCGAGCAAGACTCAACATCCTCACCAGCACCCTCGCGAGGCCCTCTCACGAGGCGGCCTCCCGAGGTGGCCTCCCGAGGCTTCCTCCCAAAGGCGCTCAAGACATGGGTTGTTCGGTCCGGTAGCGCGGTCTCGTGCCCATCACGTGGGTGACGCGCGCGGCGACGAGCAGCGACAGAGGCTGTGCCAGCAGGTGCGGATGAAGAGGGTTTCCCCTTTTTTGTTAAGGTAGCAAGGCCAGCAGTCCACTTCCCAAAGCAACCCCAAAGGTTGCCCGATCGGCGAAAGAAGACCAAGACGGTGGGCGCGCGGGGCGGATGTCATCACCGAGCCCACCGGCGCGTCACAAATCATGCTTTTGCAGGCAAAGACCGCCTTTAGTCAGGATAGCATGAGCGCCTGTCCCCCTTCAAAACCCGCCAAGTGTGGCAACCCTTCCCGCCTAAGTTTTGAGGGGGGAAGAGGACCAAGGCATGTATAAAGGGACAGTGATGCCATCGTGGTAGGGAGATCCGATTCGGCCGACTCCTTCTTCTCCTACCTTGTACGCGAGAACACTCTCTTGCTCACTACAATCAAAACCAAGCAGGAGTAGGGTTTTACACCGCAAGGTGGCCCGAACCTGGGTAAACCGCTGAGTCCACGGTCCGCTCCTCGCTAGCGCGCTCCCGCCGTAGCTTAGCCGTGGTAGGGGACGAAGAGGTAGGAACAAGCTCACCCCAGTGTTTGAACCTTTGGGTCCCCAGAGCCCTACTTCCGACAACCTGGGCGATTGATCACCAATTCCACACGTCTGCCAGAATATAGTGTGTGCGATATGTTCCTGCATCGCATATGATTACATCTGGCAGAGCGTGTGCATCATCGCTCCCTATCACCGATGGTTTCTGGGTCGTGTGGGATGGACCGCCCCCCTATCGCACACACAGGCAAGGCGATGGTTTAAAACTCTGTCGTAGAAAGGGGTTAAAAACCGTTTGTATAGCACGTCGCTGCACCAGTGCACACATCATCGGAAGCGTAGCAAGGTTGATGAAGAACCCCTCTGTGATCGATTCTCCCTCCGGCAGAGCCGGCGGAGGCCTCCAGATGGGATCGCGGAAGAATAGAGGCTTGCTGCGGCGGAATAATTGTTTCGGGTCCCGCTCTGGGGGTTTTGGAATATTTGGGAATTTATAGCGCTGGAATTAGGTCAATTGGACCTATGAGGGGCCCACAAGCTCAGGTGGCGCGCCCCCCTGGGGCACGCCGTGTGAGCTTGTAGCTCTCTCGTAGAGCTTCTGGCCTCCCCCCAAAGCTTCTAGGGTCCCTTCAGGTCCAAAAAAATCACCGTAAAGTTTCGTCGTGTTTGGACTTTGTTTGGTATGGTTTTTCTGCGAAACAATAAAATAGGCAAAAATAGGAACTGGCACTGGGCACTAGGTTAATACGTTAGTTCCCAAAAATGATATAATGTAGCGACCCGACCCAAATGGATCGGAGTCTCTTTGCTTAAATGTCATCCCTGGATCGGTATGCTGACACACACAGTACTCGAGGATTTATAACAGAGTTCAATCACACACTTTATTACATCGAGGTCCTCAAAAGAGTATTTATTACATAAATATGGCTGAAGGCCATCTAAATAAAATAACTGCGGAAGCTTCGTAGTAAATGAGTCCATCCAACTCCACAGCAAAACTCTGTGCACAACAATGACCTATCGCACCTTACTCTTCGTCGGAAAAATCTGCAACATAAAACGTTACAGCCCTCACAGAGGGTCATTACATTGAATGTATTGGCAAGTCACACCCAAAGTATTGAAACAGACCTATCATCTATATGCAAGGATATATCAACTGGAAAGCTCTAGGGTTTCTTTTGCATAAAGCCAATTTTGTCCTAATTCTACTCCCTAGTCAAGTTTTATTTCTTTTCATTTTAATTAACCTATTATTAAATTGGACCGCCTCCAATTTAATCCACCTATGAGAGCCTCCGAGGATCATAGGTTCCCAATTGTTATTACCATGAGAGCCCCCGGGGATCATGGTTTAATTAAACCCACTTTATATTATTAATTTGAGATGAGAAGATCTTCCAGAGGTTTCAACTCCAGTTGCTCAAAATTGTCCGTAACCAGGGACACGGCTAATCGATTAGTTTTACACTCTGCAGAGGTTTGCACACTTTTCCCCACAAGACTTGATCTCCTCCGTTGTATTCCTCCCACTGCCTGGTGTTTGAGAACCGAATGATCGAGACATAGTCTTTCTGAAGAGGTTCACTTAACCGATAGATAGGCCGGTACACCTACAATTCCCCTACATCTGCTAGTCTATCATGGAAAGGTTTCCCACAACTTACTCAACTACGCCAGAGCCCATAATGGCTTGTGGCTGCGCATGGAAGCTACTTGATATGAAACATGTCCAACCTTTTTGAACCTGGGCGGCATTCCCCACCTTTCCTGAGTAATGCAGAGCCTCCCGGATGATACATACTTGCTGACTGGTCCCAACAAACCTTTCCGCCCAGATGATTGATTAATTGGTATTGCCGAGCCCCGGGGAATACAATACATGTGAGTTATTAATTTAATAATTGTTTAGCTTCACTCACAACTTTCATGATCACACGATACCCAATCCACGTCTACCATAGCAGGGCTAAGCAATAACTACAATGTAACGATACCCAAATGGCGGCAAGGATTTTCAGGATCAGGCTAAACATATGGCTATCTTACCTGGGTTCAGCATAGCACATTATTCCTACACATGCATACTACTATGTTGAAGGCACTACATGCATAGTAAAACATGGGATTGGTATGATCAAAAGTGCAACTTGCCTGGAAATTCTTATGAAGTCCTTCGCACTCAAAGTTCTGACAATTCTACTCTTGGCATTCCGGACAATCTATCGTAAGCAAATAATGACATACATAAGCAATCAAGTAAAAATCCAAAAAGAAAACGAAGAAAAGACTTCGGAAAACTCCAAAAACAACCAAATAAAGTTTCTGTACAGAATGTAATTTTAACAGTAGCAAAATTATATGATTTTGGGTTCTACAAAAAGTACATGTCACGA
Organism: Elymus sibiricus; assembly: GCA_039707655.1. Lineage (NCBI taxonomy): Eukaryota > Viridiplantae > Streptophyta > Magnoliopsida > Poales > Poaceae > Elymus > Elymus sibiricus. Next base: position 115,256,366 of record CM077670.1, read on the forward strand.
GCTTCGATTTACAAAAAGAATCAACTAAATCGGAGTTATAGATTTCAAATTATAGCCAAAACAAGTTTAAACATGAATCTGTTCAAATTCAAATTTAAATTGTGAAAAATATTTTTAGTTTGGTTCTCTGGATAGATAGGATTTTTATGAAACCGTAGGAAAAAGAATAACTGAAATTGGATCTATAGATTTAAAGATATGATAAAAGGAAAATTGGAAAACAATCTGAAAAAGAAAAACTCCAAAAACCCTAGATTTCGGCCGACCGTGCTGGAAGTGCCACATGGCACACTGCGAGAGGCTGCGACTGTCTGCTATGGGCAGATGGCTGACCGCGAAGAAAAAACGGTTCGAACAAAAATAAAAAAACAGAGATCTAATCTAAACTGTTAGATCACGATCTGACTGCTGGGGTGTGTCCCCTGAGTAGCCAAAGTGGCGAACGGCCGGGAAATAGTGCATACCGATTCAAAAATAAAAAAACGACATGATCTAATCTGAGCCGTCAACAGCATATCGGACGGAGGGGAGCGACGGCGGCTTACAGCGAAGAGGACGACGGCGGGGTTGGCTCGGGCGTCGACGGCGGCGATGTTCCGGTGGTCGAAGGCGACGACGAAGATGTTGGGGAGATGCGGCTCGGCGAGGGGGCTCTGGTGGTGGTGGAGTTCGAGGTCGACGATGGGGTGAAGCAGTGTGTCGGTGTATAAAACATGGGTATTTTATACCCTAACTTATGCACAGACAGTAGCAGCCATCTGATACGTCTCCAACGTATCTATAATTTTTTATTGTTCCATGCTATTATAGTATCAATCTTGGATGTTTTTATATGAAATTATATGTCATTTTTTGGGACTAACCTATTAACCTAGTGCCCAGTGCCAGTTGTTGTTTTCTGCTTGTTTTTGGCTTTTCAGAGAAACAATACCAAATGAAGTCCAAATGCCATGAAACTTTTTGGAGATTTTTTTCTGGAAAAAAGAAACCTTGGAAGCTTCGGGAGGAGGCCAGAAGCCTCACGAAGGCTTCACAAGGCAACAGGGCGCGCCCCAGGGTAGGGGGCACGCCGTGTTGCCTTGTGGGGCCCACATGACTCCGTTTGACCTAATTCCACTTCTATAAATTCACAAATATTGGGAAACCATCAGGGAGCCAGAAGATAAAACCTTTCCACCGCCGCAAGCCTCTGTTCTTCTGTGATCCCATCTGGAGGCCTTTTTTGGTACTCTGCCGAAGGGGGAATCGATCACGGATGGCTTCTACATCAACCTTGCTGCCCTTCTAATGATGTGTGAGTAGTTTACCACAGACCTACGGGTCCATAGCTAGTAGCTAGATGGCTTCTTCTCTCTCTTTGATCTTCAATACAATGTTCTCCTTGATGTTCTTGGAGTTCTATCCGATGTAATCTTCTTTCGCGGTGTGTTTGTTGGGATCCGATGAATTGTCAGTTTATGATCAGAATATTCATGAGAAATATTTGAGTCTTCTCTGAACTCTTTTATGCATGATTGTTATAGCTTTGTATTTCTCTCCGATCTATCGATTTGGTTTGGCTTACTAGATTGATTTATCTTGCAATGGGAGAGGTGCTTTGTGATGGGTTCAATCTTGCGGAGCTCAATCCTAGTGATAGAAGGGGACAAGACACGTATTTGTATTGTTGCCATTAAGGATAAAAATATGGGGTTTATTCATATTGCTTGAATTTGCTTCTTTAAATCATGTCATCTTGCTTAAGGCTTTAGTCTGTTTTTATTAACTTAATACTCTAGATGCATGCTGGATAGCGGTCCATGAGTGGAGTAATAGTAGTAGATGCAGGTAGGAGTCGGTCTACTTGTCTCGGACGTGATGCCTATAGACAAGATCATTGCCATGAATCCATCATAATTATTTGCTATTCTATCAATTGCCCAACAGTAATTTGTTTACCCACCGTATGTTTCTGTGCTCAAGAGAGAAGCCTCTAGTGAAAACTATGGCCCCCGGGTCTATCTTTATCATATAAAAAACCTAAAAATACCTTGCTGCAATTTATTTACTTTTATTTTAATTAGTATTTTATTTTTCCTATTTACCTCGATAAGATTTAATCCTTGCAAGTAACCGCTAAGAGGATTGATAACCCTCTTATTTGCGTTAGGTGCAAGTGTTTGCTCTTGTGTGTGCAGGTGCGCTTAACAGAATTTTGCTTGGTTCTCCTACTGGATTGATAACCTTGGTTCTTAACTGAGGGAAATACTTATCTCTACTGTACTGCATCATCCTCTCCTCTTCGGGGAAATACCAACGCAGACTACAAGTAGGAGGAAGAATTTCTGGCGCCGTTGCCGGGGAGACTCATCAAAATTACCAAGTACCTTCGCACAAATTATCATTCACTTGCATTTACTTTATTTACCTTTTATTTGCATTTGCCTCTCATTTTCATCTCCCCCACTTCTAATTTTTTTTACAAAAACACAAAAATATTTTATTTGCTTGTTTGCTAGTTTGCTTGCTTTGGTTGAAACTGTTATCATGTCTGAATTCGAGAAATTTGTGGTTGAAAGTGCTAGTGAAGGTAGTGGTAGTGAATCTCTTGGGGATAAAACACATTCTTTTGATCTTAATCATGACTCTCCGGAGACTAACTCCCCCACTAATTTTAAAAGTAAAGTCTATCATGTGGGAAGTGGTAATATTATTGGGAAAAACATTATTCAGGAATTCTTCAATTGTGCGGGAGTTATACCAATAATTAATGAATCCATTCTTGATAAGACAAATTGTTATGTGGATGCTATTGCAATGCTTGTGGTTAAATTAGAAAGAATTTTTTGCATATCCACCCCGCCTTACAAAAGATATTTTATGAACTTCCCAACATTCATGATCCTAGGGCTAAGAAAATTGCCACTATAATCCTTATGCATGAATTTGATTATATAATCCGAGAAGCTAGGGATATTTTATCCTTTTACAAAATAAATTTTGAGCATCCTCCTATAGAGGAGATTCTTCATGATAAAGATACTATTCATAGGTTGGAATCTAAAGATTACTTTGCTTATGGTAAAAATATTAGAAGGAGAGTTCCATACGCCGAAATAATTAAAACTACGAACCACCATGCTTGTGATAAATTTGAATGGGTTACTAAAGGAATTGATGAGGGATTTAGTGAACAATGGTTCGAGAGTACGGCTAGAGATCCTATGGTTGATGAGATACATGTTTTATATGGGGACGTTTATGGTGATGATCCTGAGTTTGAAGTTATGAATGCTAAGGTTACCAATCAAAGCCCCTTCAATTACATAAGCTCACCCACTAGAAAAGAAGATCATGAGAGTAGAGAATTAATGAGAAAAGTTTTGGAAGATTTAATCAAAAAGGAGTTGGGGATGAAGGATGACAACACTTGAAACTATGCATTATGCCTAGCTAGGGCATAAAACAATAGCGCTTGTTGGGAGGCAACCCAATGAATAAAATAAATTTTTGCTTTTACCTACTGTTTTTGAGTGTTTGCACAATTATAGCTTCTGTTATGATTGTGTTTTTATGTTTTAAATAGTGTTTGTGCCAAGTAATGCCTTTGGGATGATGTTGATGATAGTATAATTGATGCTGTTTGGAAAACAGAAAGTTTTGCGTCCAGTGCTGGAATTTTAATTCTCTACTAGAGCGTCAGAAAAATCTGAATTTTTTACACAGTATTGGTATATGAATTTTTTACGTTTTCCTAATTTTTAAGAATTTTTGGAGATACAGAAGTATGGCTTTTAAATAGATCTTTACAGACTATTCTGTTTTAGACAGATTCTGTTTTTGTTGCATAGTTTGCTTATTTTGATGAATCTATGGATCGTATCGGGGGGTATGAGTCATGGAGAAGTTGGAGTACAGTAGAATTATGACAATATTAAATATGAATCAACTTACAATTGTACCTAAAGTTTAAGATTTGTTTGTTATACTAACGGATCTCACGAGGTTTCTGTTCAGTTTTGTGTGCTGAAGTTTTCAAGTTTTGGGTGAGACTACGATGGATAAAGGAATAAGGAGCAGCAAGAGCCTAAGATTGGGGATGCCCAAGGCACCCCAAGGTAATATTCAAGTAAGAATCAAGCGTTTAAGCTTGGGGATGCCCCGGAAGGCATCCCCTCTTTCGTCTACAATCTATCGGTAACTCACTTGGAGCAATATTTTTATTCATCACATGATATGTGTTTTACTTGGAGTGTCTTGTGATATAGTTTGTTTGCTTTTTAGTTTGTCACAATCATCTTTGCTGAACACACCTTTTTGAGAGGGACACACATTATTCGTGATTTGTTAGAATACTCTATGTGCTTCACTTATATCTTTTGAGCTAGGCAGTTGCTCTAGTGCTTCACTTATATCTTTTAGAGCACGGCGGTGGTTATATTTTAAAGAAATAGTTGCACTCTCATGCTTCACTTATATATTTTTGAGAGTCTCATGATAGCAATGGTAATATGCATGGGTTATGAATTTTGGTCCTGATATGATAGGTATTCAAGAGGGATATAATAAAAACTTTCATGTAGATCACTGAATATGATAAATTTGATTCCTTGCAATAGTTTTGCGATATTAAAATGGTAATATGGGGGAGGTATTAGTAGATAATTGTGGTTTAGTACGAATAATTGTGTTAAGGTTTGTGATTCCCGGAGCATGCACGTATGATCTGTCGTTATGCTAAGAAGTTGGAGCATGATTTATTATTGATTGTCTACCTTATGAGTGGAGGTCGGGGACGAGCGATGGACCTTGTCCTACCAATCTATCCCTCTAGAGGCATGCGTAGTAGTACTTTGCTTCGAGGGCTAATAAAGTTTCGCAATAAGTATGTGAGTTCTTTATGACTAATGTGAGTCCATGGATTATATGCACTCTCACCCTTCCGCAATTTGCTAGCCTCTTCGGTACCATGCATTGCCCTTTCTCACATAGAGAGTTGGTGCAAACTTCACCGGTGCATCCAAACCCCGTGATATGATACGCTCTATCACACATAAGCCTCCTTATATCTTCCTCAAAACAGCCACCATACCTACCTACCATGGCTTTTCCATAGCCATTCTGAGATATATTGCCATGCAACTTCCACCGTTCCGTTTTCATGACATACATCATCATTGTCATATTGCTTTGCATGATCATATAGCTAACATAGTATTTGTGGCTCAGCCACCGCTCATCATTGTTATACATGTTACGCTAGCAACATTGCACATCCTGGTACATTGCCAGAGGCATTCATATAGAGTCATATTTTTGTTCTAGTATCGAGTTGTAATGTTGAGTAGTAAGTAAATAGAGGTGTGATGATCATCATTATTAGAGCATTGTCCCGGTGAGGTAATAATGATGGAGACTAATGAGTCCTCAAAAAAGTGGGGATCAGGTCCATGAGATCGTTCTAAAAAAAGGCGAAAAAGAGCCATGCAAAAAAATGAGAGAAAAAGAGAGAAGGGGCAATGTTACTATCCTTTTTCCACACTTATGCTTCATAGTAGCACCATGTTTTTCATATAGAGAGTCTCTTATTTTGTCACTTTCATATACTAGTGGGAATTTTTCATTATAGAACTTGGCTTGTATATTCCGATGACGGGCTTCCTCAAATGCCCGAGGTCTTCGTGAGCAAGCAAGTTGGATGCACACCCACTTAGTTTTCGTGTTGAGCTTTCATACACTTATAGCTCTTAGTGCATCCGTTGCATGGCAATCCCTACTCCTTGCATTGACATCAATTGATGGGCTCTCCATAGCCCGTTGATTAGCCTCGTCGATGTGAGACTTTCTCCATTTTTGACTTCTCTTATTTATCTCTACCACCACACTCTATTCCACCCATAGTGCTATATCCATGGCTTGCGCTCATGTATTGAGTGGGAGTTGAAAAAGCTGAAGCGCGTTAAAAAGTATGAACCAATTACTCGGCTTGTCATCGGGGTAGTGCATGATAAATACTTTGTGTGAAGAAGATGGAGCATGACAGGATTATATGATTTTGTAGGGATAACGTTCTTTAGCATTTTTATTGTGAAAGACATGATTGTTTATTAGTATGCCTGAGTATTGATGTCTTTATATCAAATTATAGACTATTGCTTTGAATCTTTTGGATCTTATTATTCATACCGTAAGAGAGATTACATGATGAAACATGATAGGTAGCATTCCACATCAAAAATTCTGTTTTTATCATTTACCTACTCGAGGACGAGCAGGAATTAAGCTTGGAGATGCTTGATACGTCTCCAACGTATCTATAATTTTTGATTGTTCCATGCTATTATAGTATCAATATTGGATGTTTTTATATGCAATTATATATCATTTTTTGGGCCTAACCTATTAACCTAGTGCCAAGTGCCAGTTCCTGTTTTCTGCTTGTTTTTGGCTTTGCAGAGAAACAGTACCAAATGAAGTCCAAATGCCATGAAACTTTTTGGAGATTTTTTTCTGGACAAAAGAAACCTTGAAAGCTTCGGGAGGAGGCTAGAAGCCTCACGGAGGCTTCACAAGGCAACAGGGCGCGCCCAGGGGGAGCGCCGTGTTGCCTTGTGGGGCCCACGTGACTCCGTTTGACCTAATTCCACTTCTATAAATTCACAAATATTGGGAAACCATCAGGGAGCCAGAAGAAAAAACCTTTCCACCGCCGCAAGCCTCTGTTCTTCTGTGATCCCATCTGGAGGCCTTTTTTGGTACTCTGCCGAAGGGGGAATCGATCACGGATGGCTTCTACATCAACCTTGCTGCCCTTCTAATGATGTGTGAGTAGTTTACCACAGACCTACGGGTCCATAGCTAGTAGCTAGATGGCTTCTTCTCTCTCTTTGATCTTCAATACAATGTTCTCCTTGATGTTCTTGGAGTTCTATCCGATGTAATCTTCTTTTGTGGTGTGTTTGTTGGGATCCGATGAATTTTGAGTTTATGATCAGATTATTCATGAGAAATATTTGAGTCTTCTCTGATCTCTTTTATGCATGATTGTTATAGCTTTGTATTTCTCTATGATCTATCGGTTTGGTTTGGCCTACTAGATTGATTTATCTTGCAATGGGAGAGGTGCTTTGTGATGGGTTCAATCTTGCAGTGCTCAATCCCAGTGACAGAAGGGGACATGACATGTATTTGTATTGTTGCCATTTAGGATAAAAAGATGGGGTTTATTCATATTGCTTGAATTTGCTTCTCTACATCATGTCATCTTGCTTAAGGCGTTAGTCTGTTTTTATTAACTTAATACTCTAGATGCATGCTGGATAGCGGTCGATGAGTGGAGTAATAGTAGTAGATGCAGGCAGGAGTCGGTCTACTTATCTCGGACGTGATGCCAATATACATGATCATTGTCATGAATCCGTCATAATTATTTGCTATTCTGTCAATTGCCCAACAGTAATTTGTTTACCCACCGTATGTTTCTGTGCTCGAGAGAGAAGCCTCTAGTGAAAACTATGGCCCTCGGGTCTATCTTTATCATGTAAAAAACCTAAAAATACCTTGCTGCAATTTATTTACTTTTATTTTAATTAGTATTTTAGTTTACCTATTTACCTCGATAAGATTTAATCCTTGCAAGTAACCACTAAGAGGATTGACAACCCTCTTATTTTCGTTGGGTGCAAGTGTTTGCTCTTGTGTGTGCAGGTGCGCTTAACGGAATTTTGCTTGGTTCTCCTACTGGAATGATAACCTTGGTTCTTAACTGAGGGAAATACTTATCTCTACTGTACTGGATTATCCTCTCCTCTTCGGGGAAATACCAACGCAGACTACAAGTAGCACCTTCCCAGTGGCCAGGGCTTGCCGGAGATTGCCAAGATCAAGATTGAAGGCCTAGTTGCAAAGGCATTAGGGAGAAGATCAAGACAAGATATCAAGAAGCACATGACTTGTCCCAGCCATGAAGAAGATACTTGCCGGCAAGGTCCAAGCCGGCAAGATGAAGGCCCGGCAAGCTCCGTGCCGGCAAGCCCTCGCTAGCTTGTCAGTGCTCCACCGCACCGAGCTGCTAGTCGTTAATCGGCGAGGTGTCGACCGTGCAGGCAGTTTGGTGAGGTTTGTCGGGGCACGTGTCAGCCTGCTGGAAGGAGGGTTAACATTAATAACACCCGTCCAGGAGGTGTGTCAAGATAATAAGAGGTTGCTGGGCGAGCGGTGCAGAACCCTTGCCAGGACTCCTCCTCCACATGACACCTAACGGCGCAATAAATGCTTTTGTCCTAATCCGGCAGAGTTAGGTATGATAGCATTGTTTGCTATCTAATCAACATGTAATGACTGTTTTACCATTGTGGTTACCCCTTTGAGCTATAAAAGGAGGGCCAGGGCAACCTTTACAAGGGTCGACACTTTGCTCACTTTGCATGCGTAGCTGCTCTTCCTGCACCTTGCCGGCAAGAAGCGCTCCTTGTACTTGAGCTTAAACACATCCAATTCACAAAGTAGGAGTAGGGTTTTACACCTCACGGTGGCCCGAACCTGGGTAAATCTTTTGCGTTCCTGGTGGTTCTGCTCTTGGTGCTTGCGCATCTCCCTAGTCGAACCGCAAAGGGGCTAGATGGCCGCACAGATGGTCATACACACGACATCTTTGGCGCGCCAGGTAGGGGGATCGCTTGCGTGAACCTGAATCAGCAGTTTGCGCATCAGCAACATCTTCATCACCAGTGATGGCACCCAAGAAGAAAGGCCCGTCTGTAGCAGCTCCATCGACCTCTAAGCTTCCGTCATATACGCCCACGGGCGGCGGAGATGATCCGGCCGGCGCAGGCGGAGCGGAAGGCGTCACCGGTGCAGGCGGCACGGGCGACGTAGCTAGCACTAGTGGTGTAGGCGGAGTGCGCAACACCAACTCCCAGCTTCCTCGCCACTCTGGCGATGGCAGCCACAACGGTGCAGGAGGCGCAGATGGCCAGGTCTCGCCTCCTCGACGCACCGAAGAGCGAAGCCACCGGAGCAACACCGTCCGGTCCGGCGCGAGTCAGGACCCTGCTGCTGCAGCATCCAAGGATGCTACGTCAGGACACACACCGCGACCGTTGCAAGATGGGCGCGACGTGGCTCCGAATGGCGCAGGCGGCTCCGGTCGGCGGCGTCCACATGGCAAAACGCCTGTTGATCAGCCACGAGATCTTCAGGCACCACCTCCACCGCGTCAACCCACTACTGGGCATGAGCCGCGGCAGCAAGCTCGCAATGGCGCTCCTGCTGGCTCTGCCAGGAGTCGAGCAACATCGCGTTCTTCGCTCCCAGCCATGCCAGCCACAGCGGCAGAAGCAATGGCGTGGGCTCAGATGTTGTTAAACTTCCCTCCGACGGCAGACAAGATGGATGAGTGGAGGGCCACCATCCAAAGCCTCATTGGGTTTGCCGAAGCCAGCAAGTCACAGCAAGCGGGACCATCTCAGCGCCCGCAAACAGCACCAGTAGCTCAAACTGGTGGCCGTGTCAAAGGTGTTGTGCCAACGGTGCAATCACCTCCGTGGCAACAACGTCAACAACAACAATAGCAGCAGCCGCGGCAAACTCACCGGTCTGTTGAGCCCGATGAGATGTCAATGGCCTCTTCAGATCCGCGAGCATGGCAAGTTCAGCGGCAAGTGCTGCAAGATAGGCGGGCAGAAGATGCCCGCACTACCATTGAACGGCGCCGAGAGGTGCGCCGTCAGTCTGACACGTGCAATGGCCTAGTCGTCGATGAGCCTGCGCCCGAGGCTGACGGGTATTTGCCTTACGAGGTCGGGTGCCCAGCCTTCACTCGCGAGCTGCGGCAAGTCCGCTGGCCGTCTGTCCGGGCCTTCAAGCTAGAAGTACTAAAGAAGTACGACGGCAAGCTGAACCCGGCAGACTTTTTAGGCATCTACACAATTGTTGTGCAAGCTACCGGGGGAAGAGATGAGAAGATTCTCGCCAATTACTTCCCATTGGTGCTCAAGCCCAATGTGAGGTCTTGGCTGATGAACTTGCCAGAAAACTCCATTTCCTCATGGTCCGATCTATGCAACGAGTTTGTTGGTGCTTTTACCGGAGGTCACAAGGCTCCTGGTCAGCCCAGCGATTTGCAGGTGATCCCGCAGAGAGATGACGCATCCTTGCGCAAGTATATCCAGAGATTTAGCCGCGTGCACCGCAACATTCCAGATGTGCACCCCGCAGCCGTGATTGCCGCCTTTCACACGAATGTGTGCAATCGAAGGATGCGGGACAAGATGAACGTCAAGCTGTCGAAGACCGTCAATGAGCTGTACACGTTGGCGGATAAGTGTGCATGCGCTGAAGAAGGAAGGAGACTTCCCGGGGAGGACGCTGGTGCTGAGGTAGATTCCGAGGATGATGATGCCGTCACCCTGAAGAAGAAAGGCTGAAAGCACAACAGGAAGCGCAAAGGCAAAACGGTTATGGCTGTCGAGGGCTCTGGCAATTCTGATGCCGCCAAGAAAGCCAAGACAGAGAACTCTGGCAAGGAGGCTGCTGTATGCGCCACTTGTTAGGAGGTGGCGGCAAACGAGAAGGCCGGCAAATCTGACGGGCCATACTACAAGATCCACCGCACTAAAGGTCACGACCTCCAAGAGTGCGGCAGGTTGAGCAACTTGCCAAGAAGCAAAAGGCTGAATATGAAAAGGGCGACAAGGAGAAGGGCCAGGATGGTGTGGGCGGATCTAGCAAGAGAGGCCGTGGTGGTCGAGGAGGCCGCCGTGGCAAGGCCAAGCAGCAAAAGGAGAAGCCTGCTAGAGGCCGAGAAAAGAAATAGGATGATGATGGAAGTGACGAGGAGACGACGAAGAGTCCAGTGAACAGGAATTCCAGAAGGCAACTCGGGCTATGTGTATTGACGGGGGTGCATCCATGCACTCTTCTCACCGCCAACTCAAGCAATGGGCGCGTGACGTCAATGCAGCGGAACCAGCAATAGGCGCTCAGAAGCCGCTCAAATGGTCACACACGCCTATCATTTTTATGCCGAGGACCACCCTGATCGCATAATTGCGGTTGGGTGTTTGCCGTTGTTGGTTTCACCAACAATACGCAACCTCAAGGTCACAAAAATGTTAGTTGACGGTGGGGCAGGCCTGAATTTGATTTCACCAGAGGTAATCAAGAGGCTGCAGATACCCACCGAGGAACTCGAGAAAACTAGCACGTTTCAAGGAGTAAACCCAGGAAGAAGCCAGCCCAAAGGGAAGATCACTTTGCCGGTGATGTTTGGTGGGGAACTGAACTACAAGACAGAGAAAGTTGTTTTCGATGTTGTGAAGATCCCTTTGTCGTATAATGCAATTCTGGGTCGCCCAGCCTTGGCAAAATTCATGGCAGCATCCCATTATGCTTACAATACGCTGAAGATGCCAGGGCCGATGGGTGTCATAGCCATCAACTCCGACAAGAAGGATGCAGTTATTTGCGTCGACAAGCTTTACAGAGAAGCGGTTGCTGCATCTGCCGTCAAGGCACTTGCTCCCGCCAACGAGAAAAAGAAAAGCAAGAAGAACGGCAAGACCTCATTTCTGTGCAGCTGATTTAGAGGAAACAGTTGCAAATTTGCGCAAAATCAATCTGAAGCTCAACCCCGAGAAGTGTGTGTTTGGAGTTCCATCTGGCAAGCTTCTCAGGTTCTTTGTATCTCAACGTGGAATAGAAGCTAATCCCGACAAGATCAAAGCTATTGAGCAAATTGAAGCACCAAAGCACGTCAAGGATGTGCGGCGTCCTGTCGGCTACGTTGCTGCATTGAGCAAGTTCATTTCAAAGTCTGCCGAGCGCGCCTTGCCATTTTTCAAGATTTTGAAAAAGGCAGGTCCAATGAAATGGACTCCGGAAGCGAAGGCCGCGCTGTAGGATTTGAAAAGATACCTCTCCTCTGCGCCAACACTAGTTGCGCCTAAACCGCAAGAACCATTGCTGCTGTACTTGGCGGCAACAAATCAAGTGGTCAGTGTTGCATTAGTGGCACAGAGGGAAGTTGATGACAAAGAAACAGCAGCGGCAAGCCCGTCAAGCGACAAGCCGGAATCCTCTCCGACAAGGTCTGGTGCCGATAAATCAGAAGCAGCGCAAGCAAATGAAGTAAATCAGCAGATAGTGCCCAAGAAGAAATTGGTGTAGCGCCCAGTTTACTTTGTAAGCTCCCTTTTGCAGGGGGCTAGGTCAAGGTACTCTGTTATGCAAACATTGCTTTTCGGTCTTCTCATGGCCTTGAGAAAGCTGCGCCATTACTTCCAAGCACATGAGATTACCGTCGTCACTCGCTTTCTGTTGCAGCGCATTTTGAGAAATCCAGATGCAACCGGCAGGATAGTGGAGTGGGCGTTGGAGCTGTCAAGCTTTGCACTTAAGTTTGAAAGCACTTCAACTATTCAGAGCAGAGCTTTGGCGGAGTTCATTGCAGAATGGACGCCAACGCAAGACGAAGAAATTCAAGAATCAACTCTCCCCAGCAAAGAAACAGCTAAGGAGTGGATTATGTACTTTGACGATGCCTTTTTGCTACAAGGCACCGGTGCTAGACTGCTGCTTGTCGCACCCACTGGGGAGCATCTCAAGTACGTCATCCAAATGCACTTTCCTAGGGAGAAAGCTACAAACAACACTGCTGAGTATGAAGGACTCCTTGCCGGTCTCAGGATCGCAGTGGACCTTGGAATCAGGAAATTGATCATCCGTGGCGACTCGCAGCTCATTGTCAAGCAAGTCAACAAAGATTATCAGAGCCCATTGATGGAAGCATATGTGGAAGAAGTGAGAAAATTGGAAGAAAATTTTGATGGATTGCAAACAGAGCACGTTCCACGTGTGGAAAATAGCATTGCTCATCATCTGTCAAAGTGTGCTGCTCAGAAGCTACATGTGGAACCAGGAACTTTTGTGCTCCATTTGAATCAACCAACAATCACTCCATCAACACAAGCAAACAAGAGAAGAAAGTTGAATACCGGCAAGTATTTTCCAGCAGAGCTCCCAGAAGCCGTCGGCAAGAATGTTGCCGGGAACAACACTGAGGTTGCTAGTGAGCAGCGGCCTCTAGCAGAATGTCAAGTTCTTGCCGTTGAGGCGAGCACTCCTACACTCGAAGAGATGCCATTAGTCCTTGTCGTTGAGCCACAGGCTCCAACTTGGGCACAACAGATAGTTCATTTCCTTCAAACAGGAGAACTTCCCGATGACCAAGAAGAAGCTGAGAAAGTAGCCCGACAGTCAAGTATGTATCAGTTTGTGGATAACATTCTGTATAGAAGAAGACCAAACGGTGTGAAATTGAAGTGTGTTTGCCGGGAAGATGGACTGAAGCTGTTGGCAGAGATACATGGAGGCGTATGTGGATCTCACATAGGTTCAAGAGCACTTGTCGGCAAAGCTTTCCGACAAGGCTTCTATTGGCCCACTGCCCTCCAGGATGCAACTGAGCTAGTAACCAAGTGTGAAGCATGCCAGTTTCATTCAAAGAATATACATCAGCCAGCTCAAGCTCTTTAAACAATACCTCTCTCCTGGCCCTTCTCGGTCTGGGGGCTTAACATTTTGGGTCCCTTCCCCCGTGCTACCGGGGGCTTTGAGTTCTTGTACGTTGCAATCGACAAGTTCACAAAGTGGCCTGAAGTGGAGCCAGTGAGGAAGGTGACAGCACACTCAGCCGTCAAGTTCTTCAAGGGATTGGTTTGCCGTTTTGGTGTTCCCAACAGAGTCATCACCGACAACGGCACACAATTCACGAGCCGCACCTTCATGCAGTACATCCAAGACCTTGGCAGCATAATCTGTTTTACATCTGTTGCTCACCCGAGAAGCAACGGTCAGGCGGAAAGCGCAAATGCTGAAGTGTTGCGAGGCCTTAAAACCAGAACATTTGACAGGCTGCACAGGTGTGGAAGGCACTGGATTGATGAGTTGCCGGCGGTTCTTTGGTCACTCAGGACGACACCAAATCGAGCCATCGGCCAAACGCCCTTCTCCATAGTCTATGGTGCAGAAGCGGTGCTCCCCACAGAACTCACATACGGGTCACCTCGAGTGCTCGCCTACGATGAGGAAGAGCAAGAGCAGCTGCGGCAAGATGATGCCACGCTCCTTGAGGAAGATTGTCTTCGGGCAGCTGTGCGAGCTGCACGCTACCAACAAGCCTTGCGCCGCTATCACAGCCGCAAAGTGCATGCCCGAAGCCTTGAGGAAGGCGGCCTTATTCTTCGGCGCATCCAGTCCGCCAAGAATTCAAAGAAGTTGACGCCGAAGTGGGAAGGCCCTTGTCGGGTAGCGCGAGTCACCAGACCTGGCGCAGTCTGTCTGGAGACCGAAGATGGCATCTCGGTGCAAAACACATGGAATATTGAGCATCTTCGCAAGTTCTACCCATGAGGCGCGGTTGCCGGGCCCCCCGACAGCCCTTTTTGTACAAGCTTTGTCGGCAAGACTTGTAACCCTTTGTACAAAGCCAGGCGCAGATCCTGCGCATAAGTGAAATAAAGCTAAGTGTTTAGCAACACTTCGTCAAAGTACATATTTATTTGTGTATAATTCTTGTGATGTTGTGATTACGCTTTCACTTGTATGAAATGGTTAATAGATCGTCAAGGTTTCCAAACCACTCTTTTTTCTTCTTTCTTTTTCTCAAAGAACAGAAGGATTCCTCGCATGCGAGTTTCCCGGGGGGGGTGACGATGAGGACACCACTTAATGACGTTCAAGTGATCATTTTGTGCAACAAGAAAAATAGTACAAGGAAAAGCTAGGTTGAAAAACATTGAAACATATTCCTTGTTACACTTGCAATTTCCCTTGAACGATTCTGTGTTTGTATGAAAAACCTACATGCGAAGGAACCTTGTCATAATTAGTTGCGCTCTTACTTTGTTTCGAGTCCGCTCAACAATTTAAGTAGCTGCATTTGAAAACGTCAAAGGAAAACTTGTTGGCGGCGACACTACCGGCAGGCTGCTAAGGATCCATTCCTCAAGCGCTCGCGGCAAGTGCACACACCGGCAGGCTTCTGGTATGCATAGGGTATCAAAGAAATCATACAAAGACAAAGTGAAACAAGGGAGATAGCATACATTCATCCATTAACACAAATTATATTACATCACAAAATTAGTGCAGATCTAACATAAGATCAAATGTATCTTTTACATGACAGCACTGTGGCGAATGCAAAGACAAGCTTAATCCTGACGATCGCCTTGGATCATGGGGACGTGGAGAACCTTGTCGGCAAGAGGACCGGCAATCTTGTCGGCGGCAGTGACGTCGGTGTTCTGTGGCAACTTCCTGAAGATCCCAGAGAGATCGAGATCAGGATGGCAGTGTGCAAGCTTGAGCAGTACCTTATAAAGGACGTTGCGCGCAAACTTCCGAGATTCGTCAGCAAACGAGGCAGATCTATCTTCATGATACGTCTTCAAGGCGTCAATGAGACCCTCGAAGAACTTGGTTAGCCTGACGCTGGAGGCCTCCTTGTCATTGATGGTGAAGCCCCAGCTCCTCATGTCCATGATAGCAATTTGGGAGGTGATGCGCTCGGCAATGTTGATGAGACCATTGGTCCAAAGGGAGAGGTTCTCTTGCAGCTGATTAAACCTGTTTTCAACATCTACGTGCAAGTCCTCCTCTGTTCCCAACTTCTCCATCAAGATTCTTTCCCGCTCCTTGGCGGACTCGAGATCTGTTTCCAGGCCAGCAAGTTTAGACTTCAAGTCCTCGGCTACCTTGACTTGATTCTTGGATGAGAGCTGCGTTTGCAGTTCCCCTAAGGTGAGGGCTGCTTCCTGCGCTTCGCCCTTGAGAGTCTCAACCTCTTTACTACTGCCGGCAAGATCCGCCTTGGCAGTGGTGGCAGTGGCAGCTTCATCAGTAGCCTCCTTGAGCTTGGCGGCATTTTCTTGAGCTTGGGTCCCAATGAAATCTTTATGGTTCTTCTCTAGCTCCTGCGTCCTTTACTCAAGGAGCTTCTCAATTTCTTCATCCTTGCCGCGAAGTTTAGTGGCAAGGGCCTCCTCTTGTGCGGTAAGATTCCTTTCCCAGGCATTGAGCTGTGCCTCGCGCTTTGCCAGCTTGCCGTCCAAAGTTGTCGCCTTCTCCTGGGCGGCGACAAGTTTTTCCTCTTGCCTCCTCAGATTGTGAGATTGGTTGTTATACCAGGTGTGGATATCTTCTGCCTTCTTCTTCAGTTTCTCCTCGATTACCTCCAGAGCCGTGTGCTCAGCTTGAAGCTTGTCCCATCGCTTACCTTAGCGCTCTTGCACATCCCTGAGACCAGCGGCCATGGTTTCTAGGAAGGCGAGATCTGCTGTGCTATCGGTAGTGTTGTCAGATTCAAGGGTACTTTTGGGGATGGAGGCAAGGATGCGAGCAATCTCTTCATCAAAGTTCAACTCTCCGGTGCCTGATGAACTGGGGGCTTCGGACCCTTGTTGAGGAGCGGCAAGGATAAGAGCGTCCGCTAAGATTTGAGCAATTTGTGCGGTTGGTTGAGCAACAGAATCTGGCTTGTCAGCAGCAACCACCACCATTTTTGTACTCGTTTGAATGGGAGCAGATATGTGACCGGAAGACTCCCTTATGTCTCCGGCAACTTCCCTTGCTTCCTCGACGGCAGAGTTGGTGGCCTCTTCAGCAGCTATCTTGGCGGTGTCATCAGTAGCTTCCTTTGCAAAGTCTGCCACTTCTGCAAGGATTTCCCCTTCTTCGGGAGAGGTGGGAGCTGCAGAATGAAACAGAAGCAAAGGACAAAATGAAAATCAATTTACAAGTCAAGTTCAAGAAAACAAAAAAATTGGGAAATGCTTAAAAAACAAGTGGATTACCTATTGGCGCTTGTTGTGGAAGGACAGTTCCTTCCCCGGCAGCTTCAGTTGCCACCGCGCGGTCTTCGGCAGCCTCGCTTGCCAGGACTATTTCAGTGCGGACGGGCTCATCAGTGGAGGCCCTTGTCGGAGAAGCACTCTTCGGGATGGTGGTTGACGGAGGAACCATGGTGGGATCTGCATCTTGGCGCTCTTCCTCCTGGTAGCCTTCTCCTACCTCCTTGTCGAGACCAAGAGAAGGAGCATCGGTGCCAGTACCGGCGAGTGGAAACCGCGTCACGGCCTCGCGCAGGGGGCTTGGCTGGGGGCTGATGACGATGGTATCGGCAGATACGCCCCCTTGCCCAGAGCTTGCCACAGGCTCGCTTTTCGCTGCATCCTTGGCTCGCTTGGCTCGGTGCACACGTGGCTCTGTGTCTCTGCAAGAATAGAAGAAAATCAAGTCAGGAATCACAATGAAGATGGAGTCAAGACTTGGTAAATACAAGACAATTATGCTTACTCCTCGTCTTCTGACTCGCTGAGGACGGAGAGGTCATATCTCGCCGGCGGGGGCGATTCCCTGGACCTTTGGAGTGTCGGAGGGGATGAACTTGCCGGCTGAGAAGACCCGATTTCACCGACAACCTCTTGCTGAGAAGATGGGCGCTGAGCTCATGGACGCCGAGATGGTTGCCGGCGCACTTCTTCTTGGTGGCTAGTTTTGGTGGTCGTTTTCTTCACGACAGGCCCAGCCTTTGGCGAAGAAACGCGCACTGGCTCCTGGCTAGCCCTCTTCCGAAGAATGTGTGCCCTCTTCTTTGGAGCCCGAGGACCTTCTTCTTCTTCGTCTTCGGGTTCCCCGGCAACCTCATCCCCGGTAGGCTCTTCTTGGTGTTCCTTGGCAGCCTCCTCTTCAGGATGTTCTTCTTCATCATCCTCAGTTGCCGCGACCAGAGAACCACCAGCCTTGCTAATTCTAGCAATTTCTACGGCTTTGCTGGCGATATATGCCAGCTCCTCGTCCTTGGTGGCCTTGATGAGATCCCTCTCTTTCCGGATGGCCTTCTCCGTCAAGTTTGAAGCCCAGGACATTTCATTCTCCAGAGTAGGCATTGGCCAGAGAGCTTCGACTCCTTGAGCATTGCATTCTGGCATCATCGCCAAGATGGAATCCTTGGCGAAATTGATATGCAATGGGATGATCTGGCCCGGCAAGTGGAAGGTCCCGGTAGATCTGAACAACTGCTCATAGAGGCTGGCGTGCTCCAAAACAGTCAAATTGTTGCCGAGCCCTGGATACAATCGCATGATATCACCTATGTTCTGGTACTCCCAGGTGAACCTCTGCCTTTTCTGTAGTGGTGCAATGCGTCGCCGGAGGAAATCGGCACCCACCATCTCTATAGTCAACTTGGCGGCTTTAAGGTGAGCAACTCGGTTTTGTGCTGAGCCAAGTCTCTTGTCGCTGGCGCCCAAATTGCTCTAGTCATCGCCGCGTACGACTCTCTCTGTGCGCGGCAAGCAGAAACTAGGAAAATCCTTTTCCTGGATCCAACACCACTCAGCTCGCCATTCTTCCCACTTTAAGTGCAGCTGCCCGGGAAGATACTGGTCCTTGTTCTTGGCCCTGGGGATCCATGTGACACTGCTGGAGAGCGCTTTCGATGCGAGGAATGAAGAAATGGCGGAATAGATCGACATTGGGGGCAACTCCAATGAAATTCTCACAGAAATGGGCGAAAACTGACATGCAAGTCATAGCATTTGGGGTAAAATCCAATAGTCTAAACCCGATGTTGTACGTCATTGCGCTGAAGAAATCCAAAAATGGAGGAACCAGCCCGCAATAGAAGTACGCGCAGAAAAATGGGTACGAATCTGATGGGGTTTTGCCTCCGGCGGGGAGCACTACTAGGGCATCGTGCTCTTTGGTGTCTCGTCCCCACATATAGGCATACCTCTCGATCAAGGTATTCCCATCCAAAGCCGGTGGCGAGAATACCACGTTCTCCCTCCACCGCTTCTCCAGTTCCTCCAGTTCCTTCTTCTTCTTCTCCGCCTTGGGATCGACAGGCTTGGCGGGCTTCTTCCCTGCTGCGTCGGTCTTCTTGGGTACCATAAGGGATCAGGGAGAAAAGAGGGAGTCGAGGTGAGGTGTGAATCGGCGGCGGCAGAAGCTGCTCTGGCTAGAGGAAGAAGATGAAGCAGAGGGAAGCAAGGGTGAATGAACAGCGTCCCCTCACGGTTGCCTTTTTATGGGGAAGGCGCGAGGGGGCTGGCTCTTTACTGTTTGCCTTGGCAGCGCTTTTGCAGGCGCACTACCGCGGAATAACCGCTACAGTCCACCACTCCTGCATCCCACATTTAATGCGCGGCGTGGGCATGCTTGGAGGAAAATCATCATTGCAAAAATTACGGTGGTAATTTCCCACCGCGTGTCTGTGCATTGTTTGGGCCTAGCCCAATGACGCTTCGGACGCGCGTGTGGCCCAGGCCCGGGGGCTCCTGTCAGTCTATAAAACATGGGTATTTTATACCCTGACTTATGCACAGACAGTAGCAGCCTTCCTAGTGGCCAGGCCTTGCTGGAGATTTCCAAGATCAAGATTGAAGGCCTAGTTGCAAAAGCATTAGGGAGAATATCAAGACAATATATCAAGAAGCACATGACTTGTGCTAGCCATGAAGAAGATACTTGCCGGCAAGGTCCAAGCCGGCAAGATGAAGGCCCGGCAAGCTCCGTGCCGGCAAGCCCTCGCTAGCTTGTCAGCGCTCCACCGCGCCGAGCTGCTAGTCGTTAATCGGTGAGGTGTCGACCGCGCAGGCAGTTTGGTGAGGTTTGTCGGGGCACGTGTCAGCCTGCTGGAAGGAGGGTTAACTTTAATGACACTCGTCCAGGAGGCGTGTCAAGATAATAAGAGGTAGCTGGGCGAGCGGTGCAGAACCCTTGCTGGGGCTCCTCCTACACATGACACCTAACGGCGCAATAAATGCTTTTGTCCTAATCTAGCAGAGTTAGGTATGATAGCACTGTTTGCTATCTAATCAACTTGTAATGACTATTTTGCCATTGTGGTTACCCCTTTGAGCTATAAAAGGAGGGCCAGGGCAAACTTTACAAGGGTCGACACTTTGCTCACTTTGTATGCGTAGCTTCTCTTCCAGCACCTTGCCGGCAAGAAGCGCTCCTTGTACTTGAGCTTAAACACATCCAATAAACAAAGCAGGAGTAGGGTTTTACACCTCTCGGGGTGTAAGTGCATCAAGTGCCCCCTTAGTGGTTTTGGAGTATTGAAGACAAATAGGTTGAGGAACTAATGTGTTTGTGAGTATACACAGGAGACAGAGTCCCTGAAGATTTGGTTTAACACATGGAAGACGACCCCTAAAAATAGATTTCTTCAAGTGAAGAATTTGGTGATGAAATTGGTACGTCCTTTTAAGAAATTGATGTGAAGACTTTGAAGCTTGAAGACTTTGGTTTTCGTAGTTTCTTTTGTTCTTATTTGAGTCATAGGAAAAACCGTACTGTTAAAGGGGGTCTAGGTAAAACATATTTCACATTTCCAAATTGATGCTCAAAACTTCTCAAACCTATACACACAAAAGCTGCTTCGAGTGAAGCCTTTGGAAATCTCCAGTACAGCTGACGCATTTGCTTGCGACAGTGACGAAGTTCATCTGGTCCCTGACGAGCTTGGTCAGGCTGAGGAGTTAGGAGTTCGCCAGTGCGAGCTGCCTACCGTGAGGAATTTGAGTGCCCTGACGAAATTGAGAGTTCAATTTTTCAGACCGTTGTTGCGCCGCGTGCCAGCTGTCGAGTGGATCCTTTTCCGGACAACGGTCGAATCAGACAAGGGCATTTATGACAATTCATGTCGCGTTGCCCCCTGGCTATAAATAACCGCCCCCCACAACCACTTGTTGGTTGGCTGCTCCGAGAGAACTTGACACTTGTCATTTGAGAGCAACCCATCCTCTGACGACTTTGTGAGAACCCAAGTGAGGAAAAACCCAACCAGCGCCTAAGTGACTGAGCATCACTGAAGAGATTGATCTGTGTGATCCGACACTTGTTACCTTTGAGGACTGTCATTCCTCCAGATGGTTAGGCGTCATGTTCTGAGCACCCAAGAGTGATTCTGGCGTGCCGGTGAACAAGTCTGTGAAGGTTTTGGAAGTCTACCTTGAAGACTTACCACGAGTGATTGGGCGAGGTCTAAGTGACCTTAGCTCAAGAGGAATACGATGAGGACTAAGTGTTCTCTGAGTTGCGACTCAGCCGCCTCAACCAGACGTACCGTTGATATAGCAACTGGAACTGGTCTACCAAATTCCATTGTCTTCACCGAGCCAACCTGGTTTCAAATTCCTCACCCTCCCTTACTTTATTCCGCTGCTGAACAATTTGTGATCTATCCTCTGACGAATTTGAACTAAAGTTTTTGATCATGCTATCATTTATTTCCTCAGTTCATATTCTTCATGCGTGTATGATTGTATGATTGCATGTTCTTCACCCTTATATATTCTGTTCGCATGTACTCTGATTCTGTGATGACTTAGTTTCCCTTGTGTTTCTATTTCTTCACTCTGATCTTTGTCAAATTCATCAGAGTTTGACGAATTTCTAATAATGTCCCATTCACCTCCTCTGGCAGATAACCTGCGCTTTCAATTGGTATCAGAGCAAGGTACTCCCTTGTTCTGTGTGATTTTGGTTTAACCACCTGGAGTTTTAGTTATGTCGACCGCAGGTATGATCAAGGTTTCCGCTGCGTGCCCCATCTTCGATGGCACAGACTATCCCTACTGGAAGAACAAGATGCGGATGCATCTTGAGTCTATTGACAATGATCTCTGGTTCATCGTCGAGAACGGCATCCCCACCATTTCACCAAGTATCAATGCTGCTGATGTGAAGCGATTCAAGCAACTGGACTCTCAAGCGAAGAACATCATTTGTGGTCATCTCAACAAAGGACAGTATGGCAGAGTGAGTGCACTGGAAACCTCGAAGCTTATCTGGGGCCGGCTTTCAAAAGTGAATGAGGGTGTTTCTACTCAACGTGACTCCCGAGTTGAAGTTTTGCGCAATCTCTTCAATCGCTTCAAAAGACCCGACAACGAAAATGTGCAGCAAACCTTCGACCGCCTCACTGATATCTCCAATGAGCTTCAAGCTCTTGGTGCTGCTGACATTACCGATCATGAGGTGGTGAAGAAATTGCTAAGATCTCTGGACAGTTCCTTCGACACTTTGGCACTGATGATTCAAGAGCGCCCTGATTACAAGTCACTGGATCCTGCTGACATTCTTGAGAGGCTCAACACACATGAATTTCGGCAAGCAGAGAAGAGAGATATGTATGGACCCAGCTATGGTCGCCCCCGCGCTCTGAAGGCTAAAGCAAAAGCCAAGGCTATTTCTTCATCTGAAGAAGAAGAAGAGGAATATGAGAGCAGTTCTGACGGTGCTGAGGAAATTGGCAGAGAGCTGGCTATGCTAGTGAAGAAGTTTCAGAAGTTTTCCAAGAAGAACAGATTTGGAAAATCTTCAAAGTATGACTCGAAGAACACTGGAGAAGCGTCTGCTCGAGACTACAACAAAGGAACCTGTCACAAATGAAAGAAGCCAGGCCACTACATCGCCGACTGCCCTCTTTGGCAGAAGAAGAAGAAGAAGAAGAGCAGGGATGATGATGAATCTGATGGGAAGAAAAAGAAGTCCTCAAAGTCTTCATCAAAGTCCTCAAAGTCTTCATCAAAGTCCTCATCTCACAAGAAATCTAGTTCTAGCAAAGCTCGTGCATTCCTTGGGAAGGAAATGGATTCTGAAGAAGAATCTGATGATCAGCAAGCTGAGGAATCTGAGGAAGAGTTAGACATTGGTGTGGCAAGCCTTGCACTCGGTACTGAGTACGTCAGCAAGTCCATCTTCAAAACTGAGGATAATGGTATCTCCACCAACAATGATGACTGTGCTGATGACTACACTCCCACCTATTGCTTCATGGCTCGAGGTGCAAAGGTAACCTCACGAGAAGCTTACTTTGAAACCTCTAGTGATGATGACTCTGAGTGTGAATCTAAACCAAGCTATAAGAAACTTGCTAAAATTGCAACTGAACAGCAACATGCCATGGAAAAGATTCAAAAACTGCTAGACAAAAGCGATGACCTGTTGGACGAGGAAATGGATCGTAGTCAAGCCTTGTCTGAGGATCTCAGAAGGCTTAAGTCTCAATATGACAAACTTGAAAGTCGTCATGTGTCCCTCTCAGCTGAACATGAGAAGCTGTCCTATGAATTTCTTCAAAGGAAGCAAGATCTCGAGAAGCTGAGAGCGTCTCATGATGATCTTCAAAAAGAAAATGATTCACTCCTTGCTCAACAGATCGGTACCGCTCAGGAAGAATTTGTTGCACCATGCTTAAAATGCCTTGAACGTGATAATGCTAATTCTTCAACTGAATGTTCAAATGCTTCAGTACTTCCAATTGCTTCAACTGCTACGGTGGCCACTAACCCCCTCATCTGAGGAAGCCACCGGTGATACTGATGAAAATGCAGGGCTGAAGGAATTGTATGTCACTGGCATGTACAAAAGCCTCAAAGGGCATCAAACCCTGTGTGGCGTGCTCAAAAAGCAAATTCTTCATAGGAACCCTAGGAAAGAGGATATTGCCTTTGAGAGAAAGCTCAACGCTGATGGTTCGTACTAGAAGCCTGAGCAGTATCCCAAAACCACTTGGGTTGCTGCAAAGGGACCTCCAGTAGACCCATCCACTTTATCTGGCTATACTTGTGATTCTTCATATTCTTCAGATGAGTCATTTGACTCCAACTATAAACTGTTCAAGAATCAGAATGGTGAGGTCTTTGCCAGATTCATTGGTACTAACTGCAGGAACGGTCCACCTGTGAAGAAAATCTGGGTTCCTACAAGCCTTCTGGAAAATCTTTAGGTGAATGTCATCATGACACCACCGATAAAGAAGAAACTTCCCAGGGCAAATTCTTCACAGGGATCAAGGTCGTCAAATGGACACAGACCCACTTATGGTCGCACTAATGCCTCTGTTTCGCAGGGAAACAGACAGCAAGTTGATGAATATGAGCATTATTCTTCGAACCACTATGTTCACAAATCTTCGAGGAATTTCTCTCCTTATTCATTCAATTACTATAATCCTCCTGTGAAGAGAAATGCATATTCTTCAATGCCTAAGTTCTCCATCAATGCACTTCATCACATTGCTTCTCAACCACCCATTCAGATGTGGGTGGTTAAGAAGAAGAACTAATCTCTTCTGTAGAGTCAGGTCTTCAGACAACTAAACGTCTGATGAATTTGCTGAAGACCTGACAAAATACCTGTTGGGATGCAGGCTAATCATGCTGGAATGAATGTTCATTTCACACATCCCTTATGCTGCTAGACATTATTCCATGATGAAATTGTCAGACGAAATTGATTAGCATCATATTCTTCACCTTGAAGCATATGAATTTTTAAGTCAAACTAATGCTTCTATAGGATGATACACCTTCAGTCACTGAATGGGTCTTGGACAGTGGCTGCACGAATCACATGACTGGAGATAGGAATCTCCTCACTGATGCTCCCCTTACTCCATCTCATCTGAAGCATATCACATACACTGACAAAGGGAAAAAGCAAGGTATTGGGTCTAGGTAAGGTTGCCATTTCAAAGGATCGACACATGGAAAAGGTGATGCTTGTCGAGTCCCTTGGATTCAACCTCATGTCTGTCTCAATGCTTTGTGATCTTGATATGATTGTCATCTTTGGCAAATATAGATGCATTGTGCTGTTGGAATCTGACAAATCCAAAGTCTTCAAAGGCTTTAGGAGAGGTGACTTGTACATTGTAGATTTCTCTACAGGTCCTCAGCCTGCAACATGTCTAATGGCAAAAGCTTCGAAATGCTGGCTATGGCATCGACGTCTTGGACATGCTGGAATGAGGAATTTGAGCACTCTCGTCAAGAAGAAGCATATCATTGGCGTCGAGGGTGTCAAATTCGTCAAGGATCACCTCTGTGGTGCTTGTGAGTCTGGAAAGATGACCAGAGCCAAGCACTAGGCGAAGACAATCATGACCACTACTCGTCCTTTTGAATTGCTTCATATGGATTTGTTTGGTCCTACACATTATGCCACACTAACCAATGCAGCATCTCTCTACGGATTCGTCATTGTTGATGACTACTCACGCTACACCTGGGTGCACATCATTACCTACAAGACTGAAGTTCAGAATGTCTTCAGACAATTCTCCAATCGGGCCATGACGAATTATGGTCTCAAGATCAAGCACATCAGGAGTGACAATGGCACTGAGTTCAAGAACACTGGCCTCGGCGACTATCTTGATGAACTTGGTATCACTCATGAGCTCTCTGCTCCCTACACGCCTCAGCAGAATGGAGTAGTGGAGCACAAGAACAGAACCCTCATCAAGATGGCGCGTACTATGCTTGATGAATACAAGACACCTCGTCACTTCTGGCCTGAGGCAATTGATACTGCATGCCACATCATCAACTGGGTATATCTTCACAAATTCCTCAAGAAGACCTCATATGAGCTCCTCACTGACAAGAAACCCAATGTGAGTTATTTCAAAGTCTTCGGTGCTAAATGTTG
This sequence comes from Elymus sibiricus, assembly GCA_039707655.1. NCBI lineage: Eukaryota > Viridiplantae > Streptophyta > Magnoliopsida > Poales > Poaceae > Elymus > Elymus sibiricus. The sequence goes on from CM077670.1 coordinate 115,281,857, forward strand.
GATTAGAGATCCTCATCACAGTTCTAAATTTGCACCGAAAGCACATGAAGGTTTTATGCTTGGTTACGGAAAGGACTCGCACACCTATAGAGTCTTCAACTCCTTTCACCACAAGGTTGTTGAGACTATAGACGTGTGGTTCGATGAAACTAACGGCTCACAAAGAGAGTACCTGCCTCCTGTGCTAGATGAAATGCCTCCTGAGGAATCTATCAAGCTGATGGGCACTGGTGAAATTGTGCCCAGTGAAGAAATAGCTCCTGATGAAGAAGTGGTTGTTCCTCGTCGTGAAGAAAATGAACATCCTGATGAAAATGATGCTGAGGATTCTGCACGACAACAACAACAACAAGGCCCTCGTCCAGCACATCCACGAGTGGCAAATGAAGTGCAGATTGAGAAGATCCTCGACAACATCAATGCACCTGGTCTCCTCACTCGCTCAAGAGCTTCACATTAAGCTAAATTTTGTGGGCATTACGCGTTTGTCTCTATTTTAGAGCCCACCAAAGTTGATGAAGCCTTTCTGGAACCTGATTGGATTCAAGCAATGCAAGATGAATTGTGTCAATTCGAGCTCAACAATGTGTGGGAGCTTGTTAAGCGTCCTGATCCACGCAAGCATAATATCATGGATACTAAGTGGATCTACCGCAACAAACAAGACGAAAATGGCCAAGTGGTGAGGAATAAGGCCCGTCTTGTAGCTCAAGGCTACACACAGGTTGAGGGTATTGATTTCGATGAAACATTTGCACCTGTTGCTAGGCTTGAAGCCATTCGTGTATTGCTTGCATATGCTAACCATCATGATATCCTCTTATATCAAATGGATGTGAAAATTGCATTCCTCAATGGTAAGCTTGACGAAGAAGTATATGTTGCTCAACCACCAAGTTTTGAGGACCCAAAGCATCCTGACAAAGTCTTCAGACTCAACAAGGCTCTCTATGGCCTCAAGCAGGCCCCTAGGGCTTGGTATGATACACTGAAGGAATTCCTGAAGAAAAAGGGGTTCAAGCCCCGTTCACTTGACCCTACTCTTTTTACTAAATCATATGATGGTGAACTGTTCATATGTCAGATATATGTTGATGATATTATCTTTGGTTGCACTAACAAGAAATACAGCGACGAATTTGCTCATATGATGCAAGAAGAATATCAGATGTCTATGATGGGGGAGTTGAAATTCTTCCTCGGGTTTCAAATTCGTCAACAACCCAATGGCATCTTCATATCTCAGGAGAAATACCTCAGAGACTGCCTGAAAAAATTCGGAATGCAAGATTGCAAAGGCCTCAAGATACCAATTCCAACGAATGGCCAACTCAACACTGACAAAAATGGTAAAGATTTCGATCAGAAGGTATATCGCTCCATCATTGGTTCGCTACTTTACCTATGTGCATCTAGGCCAGATATTATGCTTAGCCTTTGCATGTGTGCCCGCTTTCAAGCGTCGCCGAAGGAATCACACCACCAGGCTGTGAAATGAATTCTTAGATATTTGGCTCACACCCCAACGCTTGGATTATGGTATCCCAAGGGCTCATCGCTTGATCTTGCTGGATATTCTGATTCTGATTAAGCTGGTGATCGTGTGGATCGCAAGTCAACATCAGGCACATGCCATTTCCTCTGTCGATCTCTTGTATGTTGGTCCTCGAAGCAGCAGAACTGCGTCTCACTTTCCACTGCCGAGGCTGAGTACATTGCTGCTGGCGCCTGCTGCTCTCAGTTACTATGGATGAAGCAAACCCTCAAGGACTATGGCGTCAACGTGAAGAAAGTGCCACTCTACTGCGACAATGAGAGCGCCATCAAGATCGCCCACAACCCAGTGCAACATTCAAGGACGAAGCATATTGAGATTCGTCACCATTTCCTTCGTGATCATGTGCTGAAGGGAGACATCGTCATCGACCACGTGAAGACTGAAGACCAGCTTGCAGATATCTTCACAAAGCCCTTGGATGAGAGAAGGTTTTGCATGTTGCGGTGTGAGCTAAACATCTTAGAATCTTTGAATGTCCTTAGAAAAGGACACATGTCCTAACGCTTGTGCATTCTTGATGACTTGATGCACAACACATGAAGTAATGTTTTTCTTCAATCAATGAAGACTAACCCTCTAAGTGTGAAGAAATTAATGAAGAACTTGATTCTTAGAACCCTACGACAATTGTACGCAGTGTCTGAAATCATCATAGTTCTTATACGGTGGGTAACGCCACCACCTCTTTTTGACATTCTTCAAATTTGAGTTTTTCGTCATTTGCAATTTCGTCAAACTTTTCAAATTCGTCATTTGAGGTTATTCTTCACTGCTTATTATATATATATATATATATACTTGAGTTTGTCATGTCCTCAACAGCATCCACATATAGCTATTTCTTCAAACAGTGTTTTTCGTCATCTATGTGGATGTGATCGGACTCGCTCCCCTCTATGATAAACTCAACCCACTCTGTTCAAAAATTCTTCATATGCGTTCTACTTGACACTGTTCAAAATCTTCACTGTGTCCTTGACAGCTGAAGAAATTGCGAACACATTTTGAAAATATTCTAATCAATTTTTGGCAGTTGCCACAGTAACTTCATCCCGCGCTTCACACGCATGTATAAAGGTGAAAATGCATGTGTGACATGTGTCACTCAGATGCGAAATGCCAGGGGCTTATCCGTCCAAAATCTTCGGACCTCTCAGTTTTTACCACGCCTATATAAAGGCTTGACCTCATCATCATTTCACTCTCGCGCCCCTGTCGCTCTCAAACCCTAGCGCCGCCGCTGGAACTCATCGTCGCCGCAGAGGAAGAGCTTCACTGCCTCGACTTCTTCGCCATCGTACTCGCACCGACCGCGGATTTCTTCACCACCGCCGCCGCCGTAGACATCTTTCGTTGCCAAGTTAGGGCACGGAAGATCTGAACTAACGATTTCCTTCGCCTCGTCATCTAGTTTGTCGAGTTCATCCTTGGGGTAATTAAAATTTATTTTTACCGCCCAAGTTTGATCTTTCAACTGCCACAAAATCTTCAAGTGTTGTTTATACCACTCTTCCAATTCTTCAGCACTTCCTTCTGGTCAGTCTTGAGTATATTCATCTAAGTTATACTTAACATTATGATTCCTCAATTGTGCAATTGCTTCAATATGTACAACTCTGGAATCTATGTCAAGAACACTTAGTGAATTGCGTCAAGACAATAAGGGTCAATTTCTTCACCTGGTTTATTTTGAAAAATCTCTGAGAACGCATGTGACTCTTCCCTATTTCCTCGCAACTATACTCTATTCACAGGTACAATGTCTGTAGACGAATCCCTAGGTTCTCATCAAATTAATTCATTTGCAGCATTGCTTGAGGAAAACCTTCAAACATCTTCAGAGTCCTCACATGTTCAAAAACCTCAGCTGAAGAAAATGGCTGATGGGAAAAGGCCTCAGAAGGGAGGCAAAAGGAAGGAGGAGCATACAGCTTTTGAGATTCCTGATGATCTGTATGAAGGATACTGCACTCCAGATGAAGAGACTCATGGAAAAGAAACAAAGGAGCAGCGCAAAACGCGCATGCAAAAGATAAAGAGATACTGGACCTATCAGTGGAGAGATTACAATTTCGTCACCTCCAAGTACATGAAGGATTTTGCTGTGAAGCCTCCATGCAATAGGCCACCGCTTGCTGAAGGACAAACAGCTCATCCTACAAGCATCAGAAGGTGTGAAGAATTCCCCAAAGAGCGGGCAAAGCAACAAGCTAAGTTGCAGAAACAGGCCAAAAAGGCCGTTGATGAATTCAACAAGGCCGCAAAGGCCTCAGCTGAAGCAGATTCCAGTGGCAGTGCCAGTGCTCCGAAGAAGGCTATGCAAAAGAAGCCTGTCTCCAAGCCAAAGCCGTCTGCCCCAAAGCCCTCAATGGCCCAGCCGGCTGCTTCAAAGGCTTCAGCACCCAAGATCTCAAAATCTTCAGTGCCTCCTCCTACTACAAGTTCATCAATGGCAGCAGCAAAAGCTTCAACACCGGTCATGCTCGCATCTTGCCAGCGCACCGAGGGCTTTCCAACAGCCTCAATCACTGCATCAAGTGCCTCAGCTAGTGGGCAACCATCGTCTTCACTGCCCAAGCTGAAGAAAAAGCTCACTGCTGGCCGTGGAACCAGGCCTAGTCCCAAGAGCAAGGTCGTCGTGCCACAGGCTGACGAACATGGGCTAGCTGACGAAGATGAGCTCGCCGAGTTCCTCAGAAGGAAGCAAGACAAGCTGCAATTGCTAAAAATTCTTCAGTCCCCATGATGCTGGACCCCAAGAAGCTTCTGGACTTCATTGACATCTGGTGCACCAAGCCAGATATGCCTCTTGACGAATTGAATCTACCTCCAGGCCCTAGTCATGTCTTATCTGCCTTCATCTTGAATGAGAAACACAAGATTGCTCAGGCCAAGTTAGTGAGGAAACAACAGTTGCAGAAAGAGAAGGAGCTCTGGAAGAACATGCTGTCTATTTTCCCTCGGCAGCTTGTGTCTTTGCAGTCTGAAATTCAACAACTGTCAGAAGAGTTTGAACGCCAGTCAAGTCACTGCTGTGGAGTGCGTGATAGATTCATCCAAGCCTCCACCAATGTAGTCAATGAGCACAACAAGCGTGAGGCTGCCAAGTTTGGCATCGTGCCTCCTTCAAGTACTTCAGCTCCTCCACCATCTGCTCTCACCAGTGAGACTGCCAGGGCAACAGAGGTTGTGCCTGAAGACTATGAAAGGGCAACTGAAGAAGTTGTTCCTGAAGAAACTGCCAGGGCGACTGCATCAGTCGTTCCTGAAGAAAATGAACCACCAAGTTCCTCAGCAGCAGCACCACCAGCGACTTCCCCTGTGAAGAATATCACCCTTCCTTCTGCATCAGAAGTGAAGAGGACCAAGGCTGCTGAGAAGGAAGCGAAAAAGAGAAAAGCTTCAGCCCCACCTACCATCACAGCAACTGTGAAGAAAGTGAAGACGACTCCAGTGTCTTCAGATGTTCCAATTGATGCCATTCCTATCTCATCAGCGCCCCCTGCTCCTGCCAATAAAAATCTTCAGATTGTTCCGTATGGGGTGGAATATGAAATTCCTCCAGCTGATGAAGAAGACGCTGAAACCCACTCTGCTGCAACCACAGAGCAAGTGGATGAAGCAATTGAAGTCGAAGAAGATGCGTCGCTTCACCAAGTCCTGTCCCAGAAGCCCTCACAGGTTCCAGTGACTGAAGAACATGCCACTGCTTCATCTGGAAGTAGTGAAGAAACTGAAGAGGATGTGGATATTGATGGTGCAACTACCCCTCCTATCATTGACGAATTTTGGGAAGCTTATCATCCAAATTCGCCCCTCACCTCTCCTCTGACGCAAGTGCCACAGTCACCCGCCGTCACTGAAGAAATTCACACGGGCTCTAAGGAAAAACAACCATCACCACTCCAAAGCATTCCTGAAGAAATTCCAGCTGCAACAGCTGATGAAATTGCTCAAGATGAGCCAATGGTTGATGTCATCAATACATCCCCTCAGCGCGATGACTCAATTCCTTCAGCAGATACCAACACAGTTCCAACTGCCACTGCTGAGGAAATTGCCAAATCACTTGCTGTGACAGATCCAAATGATTCCACTGGGTCCCCACGACCAGTGTTTGATGTACACAAAAATATGCATAACCTTCACCCAGTGCCTGTGATGCCTAAGATTGGCAGAGCCCTCAGGCGGCCTGAATTTGATAATGCTAAATTCTTCGAAGAGAAGAACTTCTTCATTGGTGAGTCCCCATATGACTCAGCCAAAATTAGACGCCTGCGATTCTGGATAAGGACACATATGAACTTCTATGCTTCGCTCTTATTCGACAAGAACAAAGTATTTCCGCATTTCCATATTCCTCACGTGCATATGGAGTCATTACCGTGCTTTCGGCTAGTTCTGGTTGTTCTTCACGATGCTAGATTACTCAGCTTCTGCTCTGACGTCTGCGATTGGAATGAAGAACTCATTCTTCAATTCTACGCCACAGTGCACTTCTCTGGAGACGCTGACGACATTGCAACATGGGCTCTGGACTGGATGAGTGAAGACACTCACTACAAAGCTCAAATTGAAGAACTTCTTCGAGCTCTCCCAGTTGAACCACCCCATGAAGAAGCAAGGAGAATTTATGAAGAACCTGAACTCCCCAACCACCTGATGCAAGTGCTTATGAAGCCAATCGCTGAAGGAGAAGCTTCAAGGACAACCTTCCTAGTGAAGGATTTGCTATATGTGCCAAGAACGGTGGACCGCATTCTGGCCAAAACCCTCAGTCCAATCAAGGGCCACAACTCCAATACTGAAGAAGTTGTGGGACTTATGAAGAATCTGCTGTTCCACATCATTCATGGTACTCCCATCAACATTCATGATTTCTTTCTAAGGACTTTGGTTACAGTGGCACAGTCGCCTTTTGATCTGAAGCCATATGCTCCATGGATCATGAGATTCATCAGATCCCGATCTGCAATTCACTACCAGGCTGACAGTCAAAATCATTTGAGCTATTTGCCTGAAATAGAAGTTCTTCAGAGCACCATCTCCTCAGTTCCTGGCAAGGGCAAGGCTGTAGTAGATGAAGGAATTCATCCCCTTGATGGACAATTGTGTCAACCAATTTCCAGCTCCAATGCTGATGAATCTGCTAGCCAGGATACTGCTGCAAAAGCTTCAAGGCCAATTTCTTCACCTGAAGCACCACGAGTCATGACGAACCGTGAGCTGCTCATAAGCCTTCACCAGAAAGTTGACAAGAATCACCGATGGGTTAAGCGTCAGTATGCGGCTATTCAAGCCAACATGACTGTGACGCATAACGCCGTCCGAAAAAACTGCTATTATCTTCATGAGATATTTGACAGATCATGGGCCATCCTCTCACAGCTCAAGACTGATGAAGAACTTGCTGATTTGGACTTCCAAATGAACTTCGACTGGGCCGAACCGCCAAGGAAGAAGTTCAAGAACATCAAAGTTCCTCCTCTTATGCCAAGCTCAGAGTCTTCATCACACACAACTAACACAAATGAAGCTGTTGAAGACACTGCGGCTGGTCCATCTACATCACGCGACCCCAACAACGCTGGCGCTCCCTCGTCTTCACTATGATGATTTTCTTCAGGGGCGTTAGTCCTCACCCTTGTCTCCTTTTGCTCATTGATGACAAAGGGGGAGAAGTGTGAGTTAGTCTTCAAGTGGGTCATTATATGGGCTGTTTTTGCTGAGTTACAACTCTTGAACTTCATTTGATTCGCTCTTGACGAGTTGTAAATTAAATAACTATTGGATGTCTAACTCTTTTGCAATGTTTTATATGCATGCTCTGATCTTAATATATATCAGCTCATACATGCACAAATTCGTCAGACGCCAATTTTGATCATGCATTCATATTCTTCAAATATCTTATGATCATGCATGATTGGATTCCAAGATATAGGGGGAGATCTCCACAATTTTTACCTGCCATGTGCATTTGCAATCGAAAGCAAATTCCTCATATGCACATCTTCAGGGGGAGTTCCTCAATATCTTGTAATCAATTTCTTCAAACTCTGTACTTACACTTCAATTATTTTTACTCCCATTGAAAGCCTAACCAATTTGTCATCAATCACCAAAAAGGGGGAGATTGTAAGTGCATCAAGTGCCCCCTTAGTGGTTTTGGAGTATTGAAGACAAATAGGTTGAGGAACTAATGTGTTTGTGAGTATACACAGGAGACAGATTCCCTGAAGATTTGGTTTAACACATGGAAGACGACCCCTAAAAATAGATTTCTTCAAGTTAAGAATTTGGTGATGAAATTGATACGGCCTTTTAAGAAATTGATGTGATAGCTGACGCATTTGCTAGCGACAGTGATGAAGTTCATCTAGTCGCTGATGAATTTGGTCAGGCTGAGGAGTTAGGAGTTTGCCAGTGCGAGCTGCCTACCGTGAGGAAATTGAGTGCCCTGACGAAATTGAGAGTTCAATTTTTCAGACCGTTGCTGCGCCACGTGCCAGCTGTCGAGTGGATCCTTATCCTGACAACGGTCGAATCAGACAAGGGCATTTATGACAATTCATGTCGGGTTGCCCCCTGGTTATAAATAGCTGCCCCCCACAACCACTTGTTGGTTGGTTGCTCCGAGAGAACTTGACACTTGTAATTTGAGAGCAACCCATCCTCTGACGACTTTGTGAGAACCCAAGTGAGGAAAAACCCAACCAGAGCCTAGGTGACTGAGCATCACTGAAGAGATTGATCTGTGTGATCCGACGCTTGTTACCTTTGAGGACTGTCATTCCTCCAGACGGTTAGGCGTCATGTTCTGAGCACCCAAGAGTAATTGTGGTGTGCCGGTGAACAAGTCTGTGAAGGTTTTGGAAATCTACCTTGAAGACTTACCACGAGTGATTGGGCGAGGTCTAAGTGACCTTAGCTCAAGAGGAATACGGTGAGGACTAAGTGTTCTCTGAGTTGCGACTCAGCCGCCTCAACCAGACGTACAGTTGATACAGCAACTGGAACTGGTCTACCAAATTCCATTGTCTTCACCGAGCCAACCTGGTTTCAAATTCCTCACCCTCCCTTACTTTATTCCGCTGCTGAAGACATTCTGATCTATCCTCTGACGAATTTGAACTGAAGTATTTGATCATGCCATCGTTTATTTCCTCAGTTCATATTCTTCATGCGTGTATGATTGTATGATTGCAAGTTCTTCACCCTTATATATACTGTTCGCATGTACTCTGATTCTGCGATGACTTAGTTTTCCTTGCATTTCTATTTCTTCACTTTGATCTTCGTCAAATTCATCAGAGTTTGACAAATTTCTAATAATCTCCCATTCACCCGCCCCCCTCTTGGAGATAACCTGCGCTTTCACGGGGTTGCTCACCGGTGATGAATTCGTCGGCGGAAGCTCACAGCTCCGACGGAGATGTGAACGGCAATGGCGTGGGCTACGGGTAGTTTGGGGTGTAGGGTATTAGGGGGATCGGGAGAGGAGGTAGAGGGGTATTTATAGGACAACTTTCGTGGGCGAGGGGAAAGGCTAGAGATAGGATTTCGAACGGGTGAGGACACGGCCGTGACGACGTGCGCGAGCCAGACTCCGAGCGCGACTTGCGGAGGAAGAAGAAAGGCGGGACCCACCCGTCAGTGGGTGTGGGTAAAAGGGAGGTGGGGCGGGCGTCCGACCCGTAAGGGTTTCGGCGCGGGAGGCGGGCGGCTGGGTCGAAAGCTGCTAGCTGGGCCGGCGGTTAGCGCTGGCCTGGCTGGCGGCTTGTTTTTTTTATAACAAAACCTTTTCTGTTTTTTTTCTATTTAGGGAAATAGTAAAACACAGAAAATACAAAGTAAACTAAATAGAAAATTCCAGAAAAATTCACATAATTATTTGGCAATATATAGAGCCATGTGAACTTTATTCTGGCCTAAATGCAATATTTTTTAAATAAATATTTTTGCTATGCTAATAAATTTTGCATTAAAATAATTTGCAACTAAATCCAAATAAATATATTTTGATTTCAAATTAAATTTCCAATATTTCCTTTCTGTTTTTGAAGAAGTCCTTTTATCTTCTCTTTTTTTTTAAATAATGGTAATGAATTTGATGAAACCAAATTTGATCCAAATTCCAAAATTTGAATTTAAAGAACTTTCAAAAATGGATTTAGGGAAATTTCCAACTCTCTCTTTTGGTCCTTGAGTTGCACAAAGTTCCTTGGATCAGATTCAAATGAAAACAAATAGAGGGCAAAAATGCATAAATCATGGATGCATATGAATGATCTATTTATAAACATCCAAATTGAAAATTGGGATGTTACAAACCTACCCCCCTTAAGATGAATCTCCTCCTCGAGATTCGAGTTGGCTAGCAGGGTTAAAGATGGGAACTCATAAAAAATCCATATTCAAAATATCATGCTTGCACAATGCTTGATACCCGTACTCCCTTGATATGAATGAAAATCATGCACCAATACCGAAGAATGATCGTAATGCTGGGACTTGATGGGAATCTTACCAAAGACTGGGGTGTTATACGCTCTTCCCACTCTGGTATGGTTCACATGGCCTCTGTTGAAAGGGTTGGGCTTCTTCTCTCCAGATTTTCTATTCTCATTCCTTGGCTCCGGGCAATCTCTGGCAAAATGTCCTGGCTCTTGGCAATTGAAGTATCTTATCTGGTTCATGTCCTTCACGGGTGTCGAAGGGTTGGATGAGAGACTGGTGTTCCCTCCATTGTTGTTATGTCCATTTCCATCGTGATGATGGCTAGTGTGGTTATGACCATTATGCTCCTCCCTTGCAGATATGTCGTATCCAAAAGAAGTTGATGAACTACGAGGCTTTTGCTGAACTCCAGAGTTGTACTTGTCATGTTCGTGCTTCCACTTACGGTTCTCCATCTGCTGCTACTTGCCCTCAAGAATAATAGCTTTGTCAACCAACTCTTGATAGTTATTGAAGGTAGCCACGGTCAACTGAAGTCCCAGCTCATCATTCAGTCCCTCCAAAAATTTCTCATGTTTGGCTGCATTAGTGGCCACATCATCTGGGGCATAACGTGCCAAGTTGCTGAACTCATCCACATATTGTGCCACTGAACGGCTTCCCTGGCGTAAGTTACGGAACTCCTTCTTCTTGAGGCTCATAGCTCCAGCTGAAACATGTGCGGTACGGAACGCTTGCTGGAACTGATCCCAAGTCACATTGGCCATGGGGTATGTGGTGGTGTAGTTCTCCCACCATGCCGCTGCCGGTCCATCCAGCTGATGAGCGGCAAACCTAACCTTTTCTGTGTCTGTGCATCCTGCGGTAGCCAACTCCCTTCCGATCTTGCGAAGCCAGTCATCTGCGATGATTGGCTCCATGCTGCTTGAGAACACGGGTGGGTTCAACCTCAAGAAACGGGTAAGGTTGTCAACTTGGGGTGGCGGGTTGTTGTTGTTGTCGTTGGTCTGGTTCTGAATGAGCATCTGCATGAGAGCATTCTGGTTCTGGATCAACTGGGTAAGTTCCGGTGGAAAGTTGGATCCTGGGTCACGTCTCGTAGGCATCTGATGGGTTTAGAGTGGATGAGAAATTAGAATGGAACAAGGGCCTAATGAGGAAAATCGCTACCCATATGCAAATGAGGCAAATAAAACTCCAAATCACACCATTCAGTTCAATCAAGTTTCACACATCGATCCTAAAATAACGTAGTCTCACAAAACAATCATAATGAACTAATCAAGAATCTAATTGACTAACGAATTTCTAATGTTTACATGGTGGTCTGAATCTAGTTCTCATCGGTAGAAGGCTTCATCAGATCAACGTCAGCTCCAGCTTCTTCTTCGTCAGTGTCGTCTTCATAGGGCATGTTCTCGTCGGGCTGAGCAAACTCGGTGATGGGGTCAACAACTATTTTATTGAAGTAGAGAAGAGATAGAAATGAATAGAAAAGAGTATAGACCAACGGATATATAGGAAAATTGTAAAATAAGTTTTTTTTCTATGGCTTTTCCATTCCTAGTGGTCGCGTCCTACAGTAAGAGTGTGCTCTGATACCATCTTGTAGCAACCCGACCCAAATGGATCGGAGTCTCTGTGCTTAAGTGTCATCCCTGGATCGGTATGCTGACACTAGGGATGAAAACGAAGCGGAAACGGACGAAACTGGGTGCTACCACATTTGTTTTCATATTTTTTTGCAGAAATGGAAACGAATACAGAAATCCCGGAAATGAATACGGAAACAGATACTACCGGAAATGGATACGGAGCAAATACAGAGCGGACACAGAAACAAAAGTGGGTGTTAACCAGAACTTAGAAACCCGTTGAATCATAGATAAATACACACACAAACAAACAAATTTAATGAATTGCTAACAAGGCTGCAAAATAATACGATTATGTTAGCAACTTAGTGCAGCATTGTAGTTGTACTAGACAATTGTGTATATGGTCTAGACGTCTAGTTGTGTATGTGTATGGCAGTAGAAGTTGGGCTTCAAATGATCCATCTGCTCGTTCTTGTCATTGTGTCATTGTGTATAGGTTCTAGTTGAGTACGTGTGTGATAGTAAAAATGGAAATTCCATATTCACAGAAACGGAAAGTTCCGTTTCCACGTCTGTTCCACCGGAAAACACCGTTCCATTTTTGTTTCCATTTCCACATAAAAAATTCCATTTCCATTTCCGTTTTGCAAATTTCCATTTTTGTTTCCATATTTCCTCTCCGTTTTTATTTTTCCTTCGAAAAAACAGAAAGTTTCCACTCCATTTTCATCCCTAGCTGACACACACAGTACTCGAGGATTTATAACAGAGTTCAGTCACACACTTTATTACATCGAGGTCCTTAAAAGAGTATTTATTACATAAATATGGCTGAAGGCCATCTAAATAAAATAACTGCGGAAGCTTCATACGTAAATGAGTCCATCCAACTCCACGGCAAAACTGAGTGCAAAACAATGACCTATCGCACCTTACTCTTCATTGAAAAAATATGCAACATAAAACGTTGCAGCCCTCACAGAGGGTCAATACATTGAATGTATTGGCAAGTCACACTCAAAGTATTAAAACAGACCTATCATCTACATGCAAGGATATATCAAGTGGAAAGTTCTAGGGTTTATTTTGCATAAAGCCAATTTTGTCCTAATTCTACTCCCAAGTCAAGTTTTATTTCTTTTCATTTTAATTAACCTATTGTTAAATTGGACTGCCTCCAATTTAACCCGCCTATGAGAGCCTCCGAGGATCATAGGTTCCCAATTGTTATTACCATGAGAGCCCCCGGGGATCATGGTTTAATTAAACCCACTTTATATTATTAATTTGAGATGAGAAGATCTTCCAGAGGTTTCAAATCCAATTGCTCAAAATTGTCCGTAACCGGGGACACGGCTAATCGATTAGTTTTACACTCTACAGAGGTTTGTGCACTTTTCCCCTCAAGACTCGATCTCCTCCGTTGTAGTACTCGCACTGCCTGGTGTTTGAGAACCGGATGATCGAGACATAGTCTTTCCGAAGAGGTCCCCTTAACTGATAGATAGGCCGGTACACCTACAATTCCCCTACATCTGCTAGCCTATCATGGAAAGGTTTCCCACAACTTACTCAACTACGCCAGAGCCCATAATGGCTTGTGGCTGCGCATGGAAGCTACTTGATATGAAACATGTCCAACCTTTTTGAACCTGGGTGGCATTCCCCACCTTTCCTTAGTAATGCAGAGCCTCCCGGAGGATACATACTTGCCGACTGGTCCCGACAAACCTTTCCGCCCAGATGATTGATTAATTGGTATTGCAGAGCCCCCGGGGAATACAATACATGTGAGTTATTAATTTAATAATTATTTAGATTCTCTCACAAATTTCATGATCACATGATACCCAATCCACATCTACCATAGCAGGGCTAAGTAATAACTACAATGTAACGATACCCAAATGGCGGCAAGGATTTTCAGGATCAGACTAAACATATGGCTATCTTACCTGGGTTCAGCATAGCACATTACTCCTACACATGCATACTACTGTGTTGAAGGCACTACATGCATAGTAAAACATGGGATTGGTATGATCAAAAGTGCAACTTGCCTGGAAATTCTTATGAATTCCTTCGCACTCAAAGTTCTGACAATTCTACTCTTGGCATTCCGGACAATCTATCGTATGCAAATATTGATAGACATAATGTTAGGACCGAGAGTATATCGACCAGAGGGGGGGTGAATGGGAGATTCAAAAATTCTTCTGAATGTTTTGAGCTGATCCCAAACACAGCAGCGGAAATAATGTTCGGTAGAGATGTACTTAATCAAGCACGCTATTGAGGAACATATCTATCGATGTAGGGAGCAATAACAGTTCGAGCATAGAATATCACAGGTTTGACAATTATGATGGTAATGCGATATACGAACAGATGCAGAAGCATGAGGGAAAACCAGGTAAGAACTACGAGGGAAATGCACGAATAATACTGACGAGGTGAATGGATCCGACACTGAATGAAATCACGCTAACATGCAGAAGTGCGAAGAGAAATAAATTAGATTGAGACGACAGAAATGAACGATGAGAAAGCGAAAGATAAGTAATGAGCTATAGTAGATCAGATAAACTATTAACACAGAGCACGAAAGTAAACTACTGTAGGAAATGCAGTAAAGTAGAGTGAACCAGTGGTGCTCGATGGCGACAGATGAATTTGGTAGACCAGTTCGCCCTTCTGCCAAAGGACAACGTCTGGTTGGAGGGGTTGTGATTTAACACAGGAGATAAACTCTCTTCGCCCTATCCTCCTTCAACTCGGAGCTGATCAGACTCCAGTTGATTTCACTCATGGTAGATACTTGTCGGCGATCTCCAAGCCTTCGACAGACCTCTTCGCAAACCACAGTGACTCTTGGTTGCTGAAGATCTTGCTCGGTGAAGATAACAACTCTTCAACACTCGAGACGACACCTATCCGTCTAGAGAGTGCGCAGCTCTCAAGAGTAATAGGTACAAGAACTCTAACTCAGAACTACTGTGATGCTCAACCACTGTCTAAGTTTTGGCTCTTGATTTTCTCTCGGTAGATCTTAAACTCAAATCACTCGGAGAGGGGATGCTCAATCAATCTTCTCAGAAATCTTAAGCGGAGCAGCCAATGGGCAACGTTGGAGCGGGGTGGCTATTTATAGCCGCAGCCTTCCCTGAAGGGAAAAGACCAAATTGGACATGTGGAGCAGCCAATGGCCGAACGACACGAGTCCAACGGTCGGAAATTGAGCACAACGGTAACATTCCTTGCGGAGCAAGTAATGCTAACTCCTCAGTTCGAAAGATTTCTCCAATAGCACTGAAAACAACGTCTTCTGCTGGCAGGTAATCATTCAAAGCATAAAGAGATTTCTCTCAGTCTCGCATAGGTTTGGGCTAAGCATCATACCGAATCTAAGCTTCGAGAACCTATACCCCTCTTAATAGTACGGAGGTCCTATGACTCAAATGAAATGAAAGAAGAACAACGAGATGAATGCTACGTCTTCACTTCGTCTTCGACTTCCATCGCTGCAGTCAATTTTCTTCGGACAGAATCACCGAACTAATTGCTTTGCGTCAGCAATAAATTTTTAGGGGTTAACTCCTTCACATTGATCTTCTCGCCTACATGACTTCAATAGATGTAGCTCAATCTTGTCTGTTGTGCAGATATTCTTCGGTGAAGTTACTCGAACTTGACACCAGAGACAGCATTCTCTTCGGCACTGCATGGACTATTTCTCTCTGTGTTCACTAGCAAACAAATCAGTCCATGCCTATTTCTATTAACAATCTCCAAAACACAAGAGGGCAAATATTGCACCAACAATCTCCCCCTTTTTGGACGATTGTTGACAAAACAGAACACATCGAAAGATAGAAGATAGAATGAAATGGAATGCGAAGGGTAATGAAAGAAGGGAGATAATTACGAAGATAAAACATGCTCCCCCTGAAGGTATGCATCATTCAGACTTAGAGTATGCATAGAGGATAAACCGGAAGGTAGCGAGGTGAATCTTCGTATGAGTGACATTGACAGATGATCTCATTCGTAGTTTCATCCAATGCACTCGACGGTGTCTGAGGTATTTCCTGCCACACACAACCTTTGAAATAGATTTGTTAGATAGTGAGTTGTGGCAATGGATAAGCCATGAAGATTTTCTCAGAACACTATTTGAATCCACACGAGATATAGGTTCCCTGCTAGTTAGATATTCGAAGAAAATCAGAGCAAGGGAATCACAAGTATATTGCTCGGAGTAGATATGCTTCAGACGAGGTTTTCCTGCAAAAAGGATGATGCGATAGAAATATGCGAGGAAAAACAGCTTATGAGACAGATAGAAAGAGTTCTCTTTTGAATCATGAGTAAATTCACTTTGAAGCAACCTTTCTTCTCCTGCATCGTTAGATAGCGAAAGATAATCAAAGGAGTATATCTAAGTGGAAGATACATGTAGTTTCAAGGAGTAAGATATCTCTTTTAGAGAAACATGATTTCCAATCCTCCTTGAAATGCTTTCACTTAACCTTGCACGATATATAAGTATCAAGGATAATCATTGCAAGGAAGTAAGCTTTCGATAGCACCTGCAAACAGATAACTGGAAGCAAATATAGCATTGCAGGGGTTATTAACGGTACATGACGACGCAGTATACCAACACCACAGGCGGTGAGACCAAGTTCCATGACCAAAAGCAAATAGTTCAAACACCGAAACCAAATTGTTCGACTGAAAAGCAAATGGCAAACGGAAACAGCCTGCAAATAACCCGCTTATCTATCTCTCGATGTTCTTCTCCCCCTTTTTGTCAACAAGTGTCAAAAAGGAAAGAGAATTGCATGCGAGGAACTACTCGTTCGAAGAATCCTCTGTACTCGAACTGTTCGGCGAAGTAGAGAGAGCAATGGTCGAGGCTGAAGCAGGAGTTGGAGTCGCAACATGGGCTTCGGGATCAGCTTTGGGAGTAGCAGCGTGAGGTGCATCTGGCTTGAATATAAATGTGCCTGTTGTGTATTCAAGTTCATCATCTGGTTCAACAAACAGCAGGTCGGAGGAGGCGGAACGCTGACGAAGCACTGGGGTTTGCCTTCGGATGCGAGGAACTTCAAACAGCTCCAGATGATCATATTCTTTCTCGATACCGTTGGCAGATAGTTGTTTGCGAGAAGAATGCTGGCGCAGAAGGGTCCACGACCACTTCTTTTGTTCTTTCTCATATAGAAGAGCTTGGCGAGCATAATTGTGAAGCAGATTTATCTCAGCCATCATCTCCAGCTTTACTTTGCGGTCGAGCTTAATGTGACTTTCCAGGGCTTGCTGAGTGCGAAGACAAATCTCATACAGTGAGGGATTTTCTTCACGAGGGATTTCGACCGTTGCCTTTTTAACCTTCCGAGCTTTAGCAGAGGCAGAGGATGTAGCACCAATAGGTGTCTTCCCTTTGCCGATGTCCTTTACGATTCGGAGAGTATCCCGAACTGGTGGAATGTAAACTTTCGGGATATGTGGGCAGAGAAACTTTTTCTCAATAAGCTGCTCAATAGCAAACATGACCCATGGTGCATATGGCTTCAAGGCTTGAGGACTATCAGCTGCATAGGCCAAGTTGCGAATGAAAAGATCAGGAATGTCAAACCGAATGCCATGAGCTGTTGCTTGAAGAGCATTTGCCACGATGCCATGAATAGTTTCTGGCCTGTTTGTTGGGGTGAGGGAGTAGCAGAGGATATAGAACAAAATTTGTTCTCATAGGCCAGATTCTTAGGATTTGCTTCGGTACATTCATCACCAACAAGTTTGGGGTCCATCAGCACATGAAGTTTGGCTTCGGATACATCCCAGCAGTGCAGTCTGTGTTCGCGAGTTGCATCAAATTCGCACCGAGGAAGATTCAACAGTGCTAAGAACTGGTCAGCCGAACATTTGATCTTGTCTTCTTCGGTCATCCATTCGAGGATCCAAGTACTGCTATTTGCAAAGTCCCCTGAGATATAACGAGTGGCATAGAACTGAAGAATTACTTCATGATTCCAGCCATGATTGAAACGAACGAAGCTCTTCAGGAAGACTTGTTCAATCTGCTCGATGGTTTGATGGAAGCAAGGTAAACTTTCGAGCTCTGCGAAATCCAGAATCTTGTGCTTGAAGATGCGATTCTTGCAGTACAGAATGCGAGCATAGTACACGGCCTGTTCCTTCGTCCAGAATCTTGGTGACAAGGAAGTTCTTTCTCCATCATATGGGATGGTCCCAAAGAATGCAAGTTTCGAATGATGAAACTGCTCGTTGAAAGCTGGACCATTCGGGCCATCATCGATAGGAAACAAAGGGTAGGTTTCCAAGGGGTTTCTCAGTTGTTCTTCATCGGCCATAAACCGGGTCCGAATGTCATCAGGTGCAGGCACACCTTCTTCAATGGGCTTGAGAGGAGCACGTGGCAACCTCGACTTTTCTTGTACAGATTTCTTCGAAGAACTTGACTGACTATCGTTTTTGCTCGCCGGAACTCCTTCAGCGGCTTTCTGGCTTTCGGGCACAAGGGCCTTTTCTTTCTTAGTGCTTTCTTCGGTTGGAGGCACAACAACCTCTTTCTCAGACGCTTGAGACACAACTGGTTGTGTAATTACTTCTCGAGCCATCGGCTCATCAGATTTCTTTTCTTCCTCTACCAACTTTGGTGCACCGGTAAGAGGAGCAGGATCAACATCCATCTGAGTAGGGGTACCAGATGATGCGATCGGGGTTGTTTTCTCTCGGGAAGCATTTAGCTCCCCCTCAATCTTGTCATTCTCCTCCTTATTTAGTTCGGAGGTCTCTGCTTCCGATGTTCTCGGCGGCGATGGATCTGCCTTCTCAACTTCAATTTCTTCATCAACCTCATCAACTGGGGATTGCTGCTTAGGAGGTGCATTTTCCTCATCAGTCTTTTCCGGGAGTATATCAACAACTTCAAGTTGCTCTTGGGCTGCTTTAGGTGGAACAATAACCTCCATAGTGTCAGCTTGCTACATAGGTTCATCTTCGTGAGGTGGAGATGGTGGAACCTGCTTCAAGGGTGCACTGGAGTTCAATGGAATAGGATCAGTAGCAACATTCTGAAGGCGGCGGTCTTTGTTTTCTTTCGGTTTGCTGATTCTCGCCCTAGCCTTCTGACGTTTTTCTTCTTGAATTCTTCTTCGAGCAAGATCTGCCTTGCGTTCAATCTCCTCGTTTCCTCTGTCACACCACTAAGCTACCTCCATGAGCAAACGCGAGTGCCAATCAATTTTCTCATTACGCATGACACTGAGAACCATGGTGAGTTCAACTATTTCTTTGTTCAGATCTTTTCTTTCGGATTCAGTTGTGGCCCCACTCCTCATTTTCTCGATAGCTTGCTTGTCTTTGACAGCTTTATTTAGCTTCTTGGAGATTTTCCTTAGCTCGATGAAATGCTTAGTTACCATTTCAGTAACATCATCACGCAATCCCAGACCGCTTACATCATTAGATTTTGCATCATATGCAGCACTGTCAATCACCTCGATCATGAACTTGAAATCATACTTCTGTTCCTCTGTGGGAGCAGGAACAGTGAGCCTGGTCTTCTTAGCAGATACATCAGCTTTTTCTTCAGACTGCAGCTTTCTCTTTGCTGTAGTGTTTGTCAAAGTTCTCGGAGCTGTAGAACCCGAAGGTTTGTCAGTGAAGGGAACGGGTGCATGCCTTGGTGATCGCCTTGGAGAGGGTAAAACTTTCACTGGAGAGGGGTTCTCGGATGGCTTGTTGAGAATGGCTAGTTGATCATACAGTGGAATTTCATCAGGGATATCTTCGCTGGATGACTCATCAGACGAGCCAGAGACTGCCTTCTTGATTCTCTTGGCGACAGTTTCTTTCGAGGTGCACGAGGGGAAACTAATTTCCTAGACTTGCTTCCCTTGGAAGTAGATGCACGATCCTTCTTCTTCTATGTGTCTTGCTAGGTCAGCGCGACGTTTTTCGCTTCAACTTGGTTTTTCTTCGCTTCCCTAGTGAGGGTGTCCCGGATTAGGGGGTACTCGGGCTATTGGCCTATCTCTCGTAAGCCAGACTAGTGGGCTGCTCTCTACTTGTCAATGGAAGGCCGGATTGTGGGCAACCCCGTGCACCAGAAGGAAACCTCCGAAGACTTGGCGTCTCCTCCAAGGAATAATTTGCGTGGCCGGCATGTTTATCCCCCGATGGTAACCGACCGTATGTAACCCTAGATCCTTCTGGTGTCTATATAAACCAGAAGGTTAGTCCGTAGAGGCCATCATCAGATACAAACCTAGGGTTTAGCTCGTCCGATCTCGAGGTAGATCAACTATGTAACCTTCATACAATCACATCAATACAATCCAGCAAGACGTAGGGTTTTACCTCTTCGAGAGGGCCCGAACCTGGGTAAATCGCTGTCTCTACGTTCCCTGTTACCCATTGATTCCTAGATCCACAGTTCGGACCCCCTACCCGAGATCTGCCGGTTTCAGTACCGACATTGGTGCTTTCATTGAGAGTTCCGCCGTCGGGTCTCCAGGGATCAATGGCTCGCCTTCTCATCAACGATGGGATCCGCAGCGGAGACATCTTCGTTCCCTTACAGCTCTTCGCATTCGGCAGCGTTGTGCTGCACGCCGATCCGACCAGTCACCTTGACTAGGTCGACAGCTTCGCCCCTGAGCAGGAAATCAGGTTCGGCAACCTGGAATACGTCATCGATGCTCGAGGCGATCTGGTCTTTACTGGGTTCTCGGCTTTACCCGAGGAGCCCGCCAATCCCGAGGCCTTGACCTCGGATTCTCTCCCCGTCCCTGTCCCCAGGCCGGGCCTCAGCTCGGATCTGGCCTTGAGTTCGGATCCAACCCCGGCGCCAGAAAACCAAGGGTCACCCTTGGCCGAACACACTCCCAGTATTGGCGCGCCGAAGCTCAACTCCGACGGCTGCCTCAACGTGAATCCGGTGGACCACTCGTTTTTAACCGAGATGTTAGATCGGATCCAGAGGATGAATATCGCGGATGGCTCATCCTCGGACCATGAGCAGGTCGGACAGGAGGCCAGCCACGGGGAATTTTGCGTCCCGCCCACCACCCACTTGGTAGCCACTGTCGAAGATTTAACCGACATGCTGGACTACGCCTCCGAGTAGGCTAACGACATGGACGAGGATATCGACGTCCCGCCTTATACGGCTCCCTCCCTTGCCACTTCCAACACCGGAAAGTGGACCGCCACCGTCACCTATGACGTTTACATGGTCGATGCCCCCATGAAGCACGGCGACGCGACCAAGAAGGACGGCGACGATCCCGCCGAAGAACCGCCCAGACGCCGACGATGGCGAGCCAGAGGGCGAGGAAAGGGCAAGGAAAACCACACAGACACGAACGGCACCAGAGATAACGAGACTCTGGACAACTTGGGGGAGCTCGGCGATAACACCCCCGAGCAGCGCCATGACACCCCAGAAGGGCATGAGGACCAGGGTGACCCCGAGGACCTCGAGAATTCCGAGGACAGCAATTACCTCCCTCCGTCCGAAGAGGAGGATATCCACAGACCCGAGGACTTCATCGTCCCAGAGGACCCCCTGGAGCAGGAAAGATTCAAGCGGCAACTCATCGCTACTGCTTGAAGCTTGAAGAGGAAGCAACAGCAGCTGAAAGCCGAACAGGATACGCTCAATGACAGGTGGACGATGGTCTTAGCAGCCGAAGAAGGCCTCGACGATCAGCGTCAGGGTCAATATAAGAGTTACCCACGGTGGCGCTTGCTCCCGGAATTCGAGGATGAAGCTCGTGAGCCCACGCCTCCCAGACGAACTCAAATAGACCAGCCCGACCGCCCCCCTCGAGGATGGGACAGGGCGGCTGCAGAAACCGAATACCCACCCGCGCCTCCTCGCCGAGCAGGCAAAGACCTGGTTCAACCGGACAACCAATACGATATGCACCGCGACTTGAACACGAGAGGGATCTAGTCAAGATCCATCAATGGGTCCAAGGAACACGCGCCCGCTGGACGGGATGGATACCAAGCCTGGCGCGATAGGAACGACAGAGCTCGGGACCAGCACCGTGCTCGGATGACAACCTATCTCTGGCGCGACATAGCCCGAGTCAAGGGCATCGCACACCCAATGTGTTTCACTGATGAGGTGATGCAGCATCAGTTCCCCGAGGGGTTTAAACCCGTGAATATAGAACCATACGATGGGATAACTGACCCAACCGTGTGGATCGAAGATTTTCTTCTCCACATTCATATGGCCCGAGGAGATGACCTCCACGCCATTAAATACTTACTATTGAAACTCAAGGGACCAGCAAGGCATTGGCTGAATAGCCTACCCGAAAACTCCATCGGGACCTGGGAAGAGCTCGAGGATGCATTCCGAGCTAACTTTCAGGGCACCTATGTTCGGCCACCGGACGCCGATGACCTGAGCCATGTCGTTCAGCAGCCCGGGGAGTCAGCCCGGCAATTCTGGAACCGGTTCTTGACCAAGAAGAACCAGATCGTCAACTGTCTAGATGCCGAAGCAATTGCGGCATTCAAACACAGTATTCGGGACGAGTGGCTCGCTCGCTAGCTCGGCCAGGACAAGCCGAGAACAATGTCGGCCCTTACCTCCCTAATGACCCGCTTTTGCGCAGGTGACGATAGCTGGTTAGCTCGTCGAAGCAACCACCCCGAAGACCCCGGCACTTCAGAGGCCCGGGACGGGAATGGGAAACCCTGGCGCAACAGGAACAATAAGCGCCGGCACTCAAACAACGGCGGTGAAGCCGATGACGCGGCAGTAAATGCCGGATTCAGCGGCTCAAAATTGGGACCGCGGAAAAAACCCACTAAAGGGAACCGGGATAGCCCGTCTGCGCTGGATAGAATATTGGATAGGCCCTGCCAGATTCACGGCACCCCGGATAAGCCCGCCAACCATACCAACCGTAACTGTTGGGTAATCAAACAGGCCGGCAAGATCACAGCCGAAGAACAGGGCAAGGATCCCCGCAGCGAGGATGACGACGAACCCCGCGGGCCAAACAATGGATGCCAAAAGCAATTCCCTCCAGAGGTCAAAACCATGAACATGATCTACGTCACGCATATACCAAAGAAGGAGCGGAAACGCGCACTTCGGGATGTCTACGCCTTAGAGCCGGTAGCCCCGAAATTCAACCCATGGTCGGCTTACCCGATCACTTTCGACCGTCGAGACCATCCGACTAGTATATGCCCTGGAGGAATGACGGCTCTGGTGCTCGACTCCATTGTGGACGGATTTCACCTCACCAGAGTCCTTATGGATGGAGGCAGCAGCCTCAACCTGATTTATTCAGATACAGTGAGGAAAATGGGGATCGACCCGTCAAGGATCAAACCCAGTAAAACCACCTTTAAAGGTGTAATCCCAGGTGTCGAGGCACGCTGCTCGGGATCCGTGACATTGGAAGTAGTCTTCGGCTCACCCGATAACTTCCGCAACGAGGACTTGATCTTCGATATTGTCCCCTTCTGCAGCGGTTACCACGCACTCCTCGGCCGGACTGTGTTCTCCCGCTTCAACGCCATCCCGCACTATGCATACCTGAAGCTCAAGATGCCATGACCAAAGGGCTTTATTACCATCAACGGTAATACCGAGCGCTCGCTCCGAACAGAGGAACACACGGTGGCTCTAGCCGCCGAAGAAGCGTCGCTAGCCCAGTCTACTGTCAAGACACTGGACACACGCAAGCGGGCCCGAGCTACAGCCTCGGTCCCGGAGCACTCCCGTGCTCACCCTAAATAGGGGTACGCGCCCCACAGCACGGCCCACCTAGTCGCGACATACGTACCTCGAGTGCACAATTTCGCGCTCAAAATTCCATGGGCAGTTGTGGGGGCGCATGAAACAAAGGCCGAGAGCTCGGTTCGACCGAGCAATGGCCAATAGATGTTTTCGGATCAACATCGACAACGGGCACCATCTAGGGCCTGATGAGCGTCAAACTGATATACCACGGCGACTTCTCAAAACCCTTTCCCAAGGGCTCATCTGCCGAACATTACTACTTCCGCCAAACATACAGTCGACAACTTTGCTCACACGGAAGCTTCCTAAAGAGCAAAGGCGCAAACGTGCAGTAGGGCGTAGTAGGGACATCAAACCACTCATGAAGGCCCTGTGTAAACCTTTACTCTAATGTATTTATTTCTTAAAGTATCTGTTAGTTACTTCGGCAGTGCGGATTGTACGGTTGAACCTCACAAATTCAAAGGAAATAAAGACCAATTTTTCTCTGGTAATTGTGCAGTCATTCGTGTTGCATATTCCTTTCCGCTTTTTTAGGCCAAAGTAAACTATTACGATACGTCCCTTTTTTTTAAGCAACCGGCTAATAGACCGGGGGCTCAATCATAAATCTTGCCTCAATCTTTATTCCGGCACCAACTTTTATTTTATGTGCTCGGTGTCATGGATATTGCGTTATATGAATCAGTTCCGAATTGTGTCTTTGGTCAATAGTTGGGTTGCCCGGCTCCTGTGTTTGCCCTCTTACGTTCCGCACTATTCGGCTAAGAGGGTAAAGGGAGAACCACTGTGATTGTACTTCTAGCTAGCCTGGTTAAGTACCTCAGTGGAGAAAGCCGAAAACTGACTGTCACAATAAGCGAGAACTGGTCGGCGATCCGATGACTCATGTAAAAACCAAAAATCGTTGGAGGTTCGCCTGTGTTAAACGAAGGGTTCTCTGTCACAGGAACCACGTGATGATGGTATCAACCTCGGTATACCTGGATATCACATACACTGGGGGCTAGTCATCAGCCCCCGCCGTCAAGCTCCTATGGCTAAGTGAAAGCACTAAAACCGCATAGTCTGATTGCCTCGTTTTTCAGACATACAACCGCCTTCGGGCACCGAGACGTCGGCTAAGGGTTAAGGTATGATGAAAAAACACCCCATGCAGTATCTGCACAGGGGGCTGAAGCCGACGACTGGTAACTTTCAGTTAAGAAACGGCCGCACAGGAGTCAAAATTACCATGGCAGACATTATATATACAGCCAACACATTGCATTCCAAGCAAAGCAAAAGATTTTTTAAAAAAACTCCTCGGCTACAAGGAAAATAAATCTACTCATAAATTACATCTTTCGAGCACTGGGCCTCTATTGCCCGAGCACCATCCATCACGATGGGAAAATATTGCTCGGGGCGCCTATGCTCCTTCCCAAGGGGTGGAGGTCCGGTGGCCATCTCGGCTGGCTTGATCTTCGGCCAGTGCACCATGGTCTTGCCGAAGGCCATCTGAGCTCCCTCAATGCACGTGGAGCGCTTCCAAGCATCAATTCGGGGCATGGCGTCGTACAGCCTTTGCAACAACCCAAAATAGCTGCTCGGCAGAGGCTCTGAAGGCCACAGCTTGACGCAAAGGTCCTTCATCACAGGCTCCGCCATCCAGTGCAGCTCCATCAGCTGCTTCATCTGGTTGTTAAGGAGGGGAGGGTGTTCTGGCGCTTGAAATTGCGCCCAAAACAGCCTCTGTTCGGCCCGACCCTCCTGGGCGGCGAAGAACCTAGCCGCATCAGCCGCACTCCTCGGGAGGTCCGCAAAGGCGCCTGCGGAACGCCACACCCGCGTGAGCAAAGCGAACCTGTTACCACCAAAGACACTTTGCAGCAAATACGGCTTACCATCCGCAATAAGCTTCACTTGGCGGAGTTCTTCCTGGTAGTCGCGCGCCTCTATCCACGCTTCCTTGGCCACCGACACCAGTGAGGTTAGCTCAGTGGCCTGCTCTTTATTCTTTTGCTCAAGGGCCTCACACTTTGTGACGGCATCCGTGAGCTCTTGTTGCACTTCAGCCACTCTGGCTTCATGCTTCTGACTAGCGGTTTTCACCGTAGTCAGTTCGGCAGCTGCCTGTTCGGCTGCCGGCCTCTGCTTCGCCGCTTCTAGCTGAGCCCTCCTCAGCGCGGCCTTGAGGTTCTCGACCTCTGCGGTGGCAGCTGTAGTCATATCAGTTGATTTCGTTTAGGCTACTTTAAACCTTACTTAACAAAAATGAAATGGCTGTAATAAACACTGCGGTTTGAACTTGCCTTGCGCTTCGTCGAACCTCTTGTTCACCAGGTTGAGGTCGTCCTCGGAGCTTTTGAGCTTCCGATTCAGCTCGGCCAACTCCTCGTCATTGGCGGCTGCTGCCGAAGATGACGCCTGTGCATCACTCTGTGTATGAGGCAATACATTTATGCAAACGAACTTTTCTAAGGGAAAAGCATTACTTTGCTTACCTTGAAGCCCGTGAGAAGGCCACTGAAGGCCTCCTTCAGTCCGTTATCCATGGACCGAAGACTTTGCAACACCGCGCCCATATGGGCACGGTGTTCTTCGGCGATAGAGGAGCTAGTTAAAGCATCCTCCATCTCATCTGGCCACCCGGTCAACGCCCGCTCTGGGGCGGGCGGGGCTGGCGGGGGCACTTCGGCTTCTTCCCTCTCGAAGACCGGAGTGCCCGATTCCGGACGCCTTGATGACTCCGGAGCCGCCCTCGGAGAGAGCTCGGATCGTCCGGGCTCCTTCTCTTCGTTTACCAGAGGGGCCCTCCCCTCCTGGTCTTCGGCGGCCGAGGTATTTACCTCGGCCATGATGGTATCGCCCCCTCCCCCTGTGTGCGGCACGGGAGGGGTCCTCCTCGACAGGACCTCCTCGGCCTCCTCGACGATTGGAGGAGGCAAGGCGCGCGATTCGGTCCCGCTCTTCGCCAGCGCGGCCGGTGGAGAATCCCCCTTTGAGACTTGGTCGGTGGGAAGGTCGCGCAGCGGGCTGCGATGTTAGAAGAAAAAAGGTGATCAATATCAAACTCAATTCGGCCAAAAATAGTTACGCGGATATTAGGATGCATACCTTTGGGCCTGCAGTTTGGCCCTGGGGGCCCTCCGAGGAACCTCTTCGGAGGCCTCGGAGTCCTCGGCAGATGCCGAGCTATTGTCGGATAGGGCCACTTTGGCCCTGCACTGTCTCTTGGGGGAGGGGCGAAGCAGCTCCTCTTCGGCATCCTCGGACGCTGCTCTCTTCTTTGATCGGGGGGAATCACCTTCCTCCCCTTCCTCTCCCTACTCCTTCTCCTCCTCCTGTGCGGAGCGAGCGTGGGTGTCCTCGGATCTAGTGTCCGGGGGTCCTCGGGAACGGAGGCCCTCTCTGGCCTCCGTCTTCTTGTCCTTCTTCTTCTCCTTCCACTCCGGCACCTCGTACGGCTCCACGGCCAACATGCCGTCAGCAGGGGCGTCCTGGGTCCCTCTGGCAGCGGGGTCGGGCGGTCCATCCGCTCGGCCTTCTTCAGCCAGCTCTGCAGATGGGAAGTGAGAAAATTGAGTACCTTGTCAAAAAGGGGACAATCCGGATATAAGAACAAAACTAGTCATACCTCCCGCGGGGGGTTTGCGGTGTCAAGGCCGATGTCTTCCTCCTCGGCCGGCCAGTCCTTCTGCGGCTTGAACAGCACCTTCCACAGTTGAGCATGGGAGGTGCGAAAGAAGCTGAGCACGATGGCCGGGTCCTTGAGCTTGTAGGCCCACATGGGGGAAACCCTGTCCTAGAATGGGAGGATTTGGCGGCAGAGCATGATTTGGATCACGTTGGGCAGCTCGACGCCCTGCTCTATCATCTTGGCAATCCGGCTCTGCAGCAGCGCCACCTCCTTGTTCGACCCCCAGTCGAGGCCTTTCTTGGTCCATGAGACCAGCCTCGTGGGGGGTCCAGATCGGAAGGCCGGAATCGCCACCCAATCCGCGCTCCATGGCTCTGTGATGTAGAACCATTCCTTCTGCCAGATCTTGACGGTCTCGATGAAGGTGCCCTCTAGCCACTCCACTCGGGGAAGCTTGCTGACCATCGCTCCCCCACAGTCCGCCTGCTGGCCATCAACGATCTTCGGCTTGATGTTGAAGATCTTCAGCCACAGGCCGAAGTGTGGCCGGATCCGAAGAAAGGCCTCGCAGATGATGATAAAGGCCGAGATGTGCAGGAAGGAGTTCGGCGCGAGATCATGGAAATCAAGCCCGTAGAAGAACTTGAGGCCCCTGACGAAGGGGTGGAGGGGAAAGCCCAAACCTCGAATCAAGTGGGGGAGGAATACCACCCTCTCGCCCTGCCGCGGCGTGGGGATGACTTGGCTGGCCTCTGGGGCACGGTGGGCGACATTGGCAGGAGATAGCCCGCGCCCTTCAGCTCCAAGATGGCGCTCTCAGTGATGACGGACGCCTCCCACTTGCCATTGGACCCGGAGCCCACCATTTCTAGATTGAGCGGGCGGCTGGAGAGGTTCTTG
This sequence comes from Elymus sibiricus, assembly GCA_039707655.1. Taxonomy (NCBI): domain Eukaryota; kingdom Viridiplantae; phylum Streptophyta; class Magnoliopsida; order Poales; family Poaceae; genus Elymus; species Elymus sibiricus. The sequence continues at coordinate 115,309,801 of CM077670.1, forward strand.
GAAGGGAGAGCGGATCTGGGCGCTGGAGCTCAAAAGATGGGGAAGGCAATGGCGAAGGCAAAGATGAGAGCGTGCGAAGGAAACAAAGGCCGTTCCCCTTTTTATGGGCTGTAAAACCCACGGTCCCTTTACTGCGCCGCAGTCCTCGCCATTTCCCCATGTAACCGTGCCATTATGCGTGCATGGGGTGAGGCAGATTATTGATCATATCCCTTAAAAACAGGACACGATCTCCATATCGATGGGACGTGCCAATGAAAAAACTGCCTCGAACCACGGATCAAGTTTTTCATAAAACAACTCGCGATCGTGGCACGTTGTGACCCTTCGGTAAAAAATTGTCAGAGGGGGGTACTATTCACACCAAAGTGGCTAGCCTTCGGGGCTAAGTTATTGGTACACCTCGGCGACCGAAGCATATTTTGGGGCATGTGCGGCTAGGTAACGCTTGAGAACTCGACTCAGAGGAGATACAGGCCGATCACCGGTATCATGGGAAGAAGGGAACTGGTCCACAAAGCTGATGGTGTTCGGCGTCTACCTCGGCTTCGAAGACTAGTTCAGGGGATACTAAGGGTGTCCCGGATTAGGGGGTACTCAGGCTGTCGGCCTATCTCTCGTAAGCCGGACTAGTGGGCCGCTCTCTACTCGTCAATGGAAGGCCGGATTGTGGGCAACCCCGTGCACCAGAAGGAAACCTCCGAAGACTTGGCGTCTCCTCCAAGGAATAATTGGCGTGCCCGGCATGTTTATCCCCCGATGGTAACCGACCGTATGTAACCCTAGATCCTTCTGGTGTCTATATAAACCAGAAGGTTAGTCCGTAGAGGCCATCATCAGATACAAACCTAGGGTTTAGCTCGTCTGATCTCGAGGTAGATCAACTCTGTAACCTTCATACAATCACATCAATACAATCCATCAGGACGTAGGGTTTTACCTCTTCAAGAGGGCCCGAACCTAGGTAAATCGTTGTCTCTACGTTCCCTGTTACCCATTGATTCCTAGATCCACAGTTCGGACCCCCTACCTGAGATCTGCCGGTTTCAGTACCGACACCTAGCATCACGTTTGGCTTTGGCCTTCGCCCTCTTAGCCACTTCCTCGGGGAAATCAGCGATGGTTTTGAGGGAGTTGGGATGAGCATTTGAAGGTTGTGGTGGTCTGACTTTTTCATCATCGGGGCCAATGCAGTTTTCCGCAATGCAGTCGTTCCATAGTGGTGTGAAAGCAAACAGAATCTGGTACTTCTTGCGAAAAATTTCATATCTGTACCATTTGCCTGCCCAGTGGCGGCGAATTCTTTGAAGCCTGTTGTTGTGGTCTGTCGTTGATTCACCCCCTGGTGGAGTTCTGTAACCATCAGGATCAGACATTTCTGCAGTGGTATTCTTTTCTCTGCCGCGATCGCCCTTTTTAGGATTTCCATCAGAGAAGATGGTTAGGGCGTCTGTGACCAATTCATCCTTGAGCTGACTGTGAGCAGAGGGAATTTCCTCATCATCTTCTTCGGGTTCAGACTCTTGTTTCTTCTTCGGAGCCTTGGGTGGCTTCGAAGATTTTCCTCCTCCAGTCATTCTCATTCGTTCAGACCTTGATGGAAACTGAGGAAAATTTTCTTCAGAATCTGAATGCTCTTGCGAACTCTGTGCCATGACCAACCTGTGAAATAGAATAGATGCGAGGGAAAAAAGGGTAGGGTCATAAGCATGCACAGAAGGTATTTTGAACGAAAATGATTTTGAGGGAGTCCGAAAGGAACTCATGGTAATTCAAAAAAATATCCTCGATAGATTTTACAAGCTAGCCACAGAAAATTCTAGGCAGGTTGATAGCTATCTAATCTTTCAGAAAATTACACATGAACCCTAGGTCAAGGAAAACAAGTACGAGGAAGATCTGCAAACCGTACAAGTCAAATCCTAGTGATTCCTAAAGATCTACCGTGGTGAAATAAAACCAGGAAAATAACATCGGTAAGAACTGCCCTAAGAATAGAGATATGGAAAGGAGCAGTTCCGGATCCAAGTGCCCTAACTTGGCAACTTAAATCAACTACGGCAATGCGGGAGGAAAGATTACTGCACCGGCGTCATCAGCTGCGACAAAATTCCACCGGAGGAGCACGGCGGAGCTTCTCGCCAGAGTTGCTTCGAGCACGGGCTCAGGTGGAGGTGGAATGAGGGTTTGAGGAACTGAGGAAGAAGACGCGGTGAGGGATATTTATAGCTGGAGAGATGAACCTCCTCTCCGAAATCTACGGCCCATAGTTGCGGGACGTTCCGCATTCGACGGAAACGATCACGATTGTGGAGATCGTGGGCACGTGGCAACCGTTCTCTGTGAGAAACTCGGGAAGAGAGCGGGAGTTCAAAAGGTTTGAGGAGGGCTAAACGCCAAAAATTGATAAAAGTTCGAAGTTGATTTCTTTCGCGACCAAGGACGTCGGAGAGAGATTTTCTTCAGATCAAATTGCATACCCACGACGGACAGCATAGATTTGGATGAGAAAGAATAGAGGGATAAAAGGGTCCGAAATAAAACACTCAGCCAGAAGAGAAGAAACACCAAACTAGGAGCTATGAGTGAGTTGTTCATCGGACGAAACACAAACATGACAACTCGAAGACAAACAACAAACTGAGAACAAGTAAACACAAATAACCAGCACCAACAAGATAGATCTCGGGGCTAAGGATAAACGAAAAAGAATCCCTGAGAGAGAGAGTTTCTACAAGACGAGTTAGTTCTTTCTCGCAACCCACACTTGTGTGGGCGGCGAAGACCTCATTTGTCTTAACTGAGCAGGGACGTTCCTTCGGTGATTTCTGTAGTTCGCATGTGCAATTCGAGAGTAATCATATGAATATGCATTGAAATTGTTCCCAGAGACATGAGCATAATGATTCCTTTTGTCGAAAGTTTGACCGAGATCCATTCGAGGAAGTTGCAGTGCCAATCTGCGAGTGATTATCATTTCCTCGAAGAGAATTACTCTGCATATTCAGGTTAGCAGTGACAGATAAATTTTCCATGATGCACTTCTTCACCCAGATTTGCTTCTTGGGTGAACCAGACCTGCAGTTAGTCCCAACATACCGAGCGAAAACCTTACCATTCTGTTGTTTGAAGAATTTGTAGTTTGAGTCATCAGACTCTTCAGAAACAACTAAAATGGGAGTGTCATATACAGACAGGAGTGCAGGTTTGAGAGTTTTTCTTTTAGCAAGAACCCAACTCGTTCGAGGATATTACTCAGGAGTCCAGTAGGTTCCTTCAACGTTGAGTTTCCTTTCGAAAACCAATCCTTCCTTTCAGGGATTTTTGTGCAGTATTGACTTCTTGAGCACATCACAGAGAGTTTGATGCCCTTTGAGGCTCTTTAGCATTCCTGTCTCAAGCAAGTTCTTTAGCCTGCAATTTTCATCAGAGATAGCAACAAATTCCTCGGAAGAGGGGTTAGAAATATCATTCGTAGTGTTTGCAATATTCTCGATGACGGCATTGGATGTTTCAGCATTCGAATCAGCATTGCTACGTTCTAGGCATTTTGAGCAAGGAGGCACAAAATCATCAGGAAGGTTGTTAGATTGCTCGGCGAAGAGAGAAGCTTTTTCTTTCGCAAGCACGTTATAAGACTCTTTCAGTGACTCGAGTTCTTGATTCCTGCTAAGAAGTTCATCTGATAAATTCTCGTAGTCGACTGCAAGAGAATCATATCGTTTGGAAAGATCATCAATCGTTGAAGAAAAAGCATCATGCTCTTCAGTCAACTCTTGATTCTTCTCCATCTCTTTGACCAGTAATCCTTCGGATTTCCTGAGATTCTTCTCAAGTTTTTCAAGCTCATCTTGTTGAGATTTGGCAATATTAACCAGTTCAGCATAGGCAATGTATTCAAAAGAATATTCATTCATAGATTTTCGGTGCTTTGCTGATACGTGATCCTTTGAGGTTTTTGCCATGAGACAGAGTGCGATTGCTTCATCATCACTTGAAGCATTATCATCAGTGTCTGATTCGAGTGATTCCTCGGATGATTCATAAGCAACGAATACATTTCCTCTTCCTAGGCTTTTGTGAGGCTCTTCGTCTTCTGATTTGGATTCGGATGTCTCATCTTCAGATTCCATATTCATTTCAGCACATACTCTAGTCAGCTGCGATATTCTCTTCATATTAGATTCAATGGTTGCTTTGGCTTGCACGTCAGTGACTGGTCTCTTCGAAGAGGATGAGAAAGATTATTTTTTCTTCGAGAGCTTAGTGTGACGGTCCATTCGAGTGAATCCAGTGCAGTGAAGAAAAATCCATCTGTTGCTAGGTTTTTCATTTAGTTCCCAGCTAGGACAGTCTGCTATGTAGTGACCGAATTGTTTGCACTTGAAGCACTTTATTTCTTTCGGAGGTAGTTTTCTTGAAGATTCAGGCAAGTCAACTTCGTCATCATTTGTGAGACACAGATTCTGTCTTCTGAGATTACCTAGTCTTTCTGTGAGCATTTCTAGTTCTCTTGTGATAGAGTGTTGATTCTCGATATCCTCTTCTTGTGAACTGCCATAGTGTGAAAGAATTTCCCCTTCGCTTTCCGAAGAAGATTCTTGATGCCCATTTTCAAGTTCCATCTTTTCTTCGTGAATAGACAACAGCGTCATGACCTCGATGTAGTGAAGTTCGTCATAGTCTCGTCTTTGCTTGATTTCAGCTACGATTGGATCGAAGGTTGCATCAAGAGCACTCAGCAGCTTGTTGACCACATCCCTATCGGTGATATCTGTTACTCCTCGTTGATGAAGTCTTTCAACAATGTTTGTCAGCCGATCAGTGAGTTCCATAGCACTTTCCTTACGAAGACTTCTGAAACCAGCAAACATGGCACGAAGCATATCAGTGCGTGGATCTGTTCTGGTAATGAATTCTTCATGAACATTTTTGATGGCATCCCAGAGTTGCTTGGCAGTGTCAAGCTTTCAGAACCGAGTGAAAAAATCTTTCGAGATACTGTCATAGATAATATCTTTTGCTTGAGCATTCAACCGCATTATAGCTTTGTCATCGGAGGTAGGAGCATCAGGGTGCTGAACGGTGTATCCATTTTACACAATCTGCCAAAGTTCTATGTTGATGGCTTGAAGTCTGATTTTCATTCACTCTTTCCAGTAGACATAGTCATTTCCATCGAAGATAGGAAACCCTTCAGAGTGCAAGGATCTACCTGCATATGACATACTCAAAACTCCAAGGTTGTTAGACCTTTAATAAACAGAGACGGGGAATACCCGCTCAGATACCAATTGTTAGGACCGAGAATATATCGACCAGAGGGAGGCTGAATGGGAGATTCAAAAATTATTGTGAATGTTTTGAACTGATCCCAAACACAGCATCGGAAATAAGGTTCGGTAGAGATGTACTTAATCAAGCACGCTATTGAGGAAAATATCTATCGATGTAGGGAGCAATAACAGTTCGAGCATAGAATATCACAGGTTTGACAATTATGATGGTAATGCGATATACGAACAGATGTAGAAGCATGAGGGAAAACCAGGTAAGAACTGCGAGGGAAATGCACAGATAATACTGACGAGGTGAATGGATCCGGCACTGAATGAAATCACGCTAACATGCAGAAGTGCGAAGAGAAATAAATTAGATTGAGATGACAAAAATGAACGATGAGAAAGCGAAAGATAAGTAACGAGCTAGAGTAGATCAGATAAACTATCGACACAGAGCACGAAAGTAAACTGCTGTAGGAAATGCAGTAAAGTAGAGTGAAATAGTGGTGCTCGATGGCGACAGATGAATTTGGTAGACCAGTTCGCCCTTCTGCCAAAGGACTACGTCTGGTTGGAGGGGTTGTGATTTAACACAGAAGATAAACTCTCTTCTCCCTATTCTCCTTCAACTCGGAGCTGATCAGACTCCAGTTGATTTCACTCGTGGTAGATACTTGTCGGCGATCTCCAAGCCTTCGACAGACCTCTTCGCAAACCACAATGACTCTTGGTTGCTGAAGATCTTGCTCGGTGAAGACAACAACTCTTCAACACTCGAGACGACACCTATCCGTCTAGAGAGTGCGCAGCTCTCAAGAGTAATAGGTACAAGAACTCTAACTCAGAACTACAGTGATGCTCAACCACTGTCTAAGTTTTGGCTCTTGATTTTCTCTCGGTGGATCTTAAACTCAAATCACTCGGAGAGGGGATGCTTAATCAATCTTCTCAGAAATCTTAAGCGGTGCAGCCAATGGGCAACGTTGGAGCGGGGTGGCTATTTATAGCCGCAACCTTCCCTGAAGGGAAAAGACCAAATTGGACATGTGGAGCAGCCAATGGCCGAATGGCACGAGTCCAACGGTCGGCAATTGAGCACAACGGTAACATTCCTTGCGGAGCAAGTAATGCTAACTCCTCAGCTCGAAAGATATCTCCTACAGCACCGAAGAACAAGGTCTTCTACTGGCAGGTAATCATTCGAAGCATAAAGAGATTTCTCTCAGTCTCGCATAGGTTTGGGCTAAGCATCACAGCGGATCTAAGCTTTGAGAACCTATACCCCTCTTAATAGTACGGAGGTCCTATGACTCAAATGAAATGAAAGAAGAACAATGAGATGAATGCTACGTCTTCACTTCGTCTTCGACTTCCATCGCTGCAGTTAATTTTCTTCGAACAGAATCACCAAACAAATTGCTTCGCATCAGCAATAAATTTCGAGGGGTTAACTCCTTCACATCAATCTTCTCGCCTACATGACTTCAATAGATGTAGCTCAATCTTCTCTGCTGTGTAGATATTCTTCGGTGAAGTTACTCGAACTTGACACCGGAGATAGCATTCTCTTCGGCACTGCATGGACTACTTCTCTTTGTGTGCACTAGCAAACAAATCAGTCCATGCCTGTTTCTGTCAACAATCTCCAAAACACAAGAGGGCAAATATTGCACCAACACATAAGCAATCAAGTAAAAATGCAAAAATAAAACAAAGAAAAGACTTCGGAAAACTCCAAAAACAACCAAATAAAGTTTCTGTACAGAACATAATTTTAACAGTAGCAAAATTATATGATTTTGGGTTCTACAAAAATTACATGTCACGAGCTTCGATTTGCAAAAAGAATCAATTAAATCAGAGTTATAGATTTCAAATTATAGCCAAAACAAGTTTAAACATGAATCTGTTCAAATTCAAATTTTAAATTGTCAAAAATATTTTTAGTTTGGTTCTCTGGATTGATGGGATTTTATGAAACCGTAGGAAAAAGAATCACTGAAATTGGATCTATAGATTTAAAGATATGATAAATGGAAAATTGGAAAAGAATCTAAAAAAGAAAAACTCCGAAATCCCTAGATTTCGGCCAACCGTGGTGGAGGTGCCATGTGGCACGCTGTGAGAGGTTGCGACTGTCTGCTGCGGGCGGATGGCCGACCGCTAAGAAAAATGGTTCGAATGAAAATAAAAAAACTGAGATCTAATCTAAACTGTTAGATCGCGATCTAACAGCTGGGGTGTGTCCGCTGAGTAGCCAACGTGGCGAACGGCCGGAAAATAGTGCATACCGATTCAAAAATAAAAATGAGGCGATCTAATCTGAGCCGTCAATAGCAGATCGGATGGAGGGGAGCGATGGCGGCTTACAGCGAAGAGGACGACGGCGGGGTCGGCTCGGGCGTCGACGGCGGCGATGTTTTGGTGGTCGAAGGCGACGATGAAGATGTTGGGGAGATGCGGCTCGGTGAGGGGGCTCCGGTGGAGGTGGAGTTCGAGGTCGGGGACGACGGGGTGAAGTAGTGCGAACTTGGCCGAGCTTTGGTGCTCTGCGGCTCCGGCGATCTCCGCGCCGAGGCTGTAGGGGAACGGGAGCATCGAGGTCATGTCAAAATAGTGTGCGTAGGCGAGAGAAGATGATAGACAAAGGTAGGGGTCTCGGGGTTGCTCACCAGTGATGAATTCGTCGGTGGAAGCTCACGGCTCTGGCGGAGATGCGAACGGCGCTGGCGTGGGCTACGGGTGGTTTGGGGCTTAGGGTTTTAGGGGGATCGAGAGAGGAGGTAGAGGGGTATTTATAGGACAACTTTCGTGGGCGAGGGGAAAGTCTAGAGATAAGATTTCGAATAGGCGAGGACACGGCCATGACGACATGCGCGAGCCAGACTCCAAGCGTGACTTGTGGAGGAAGAAGAAAGGCGGGACCCACCCGTCAGTAGGTGCGCGGAAAAGGGAGGTGGGTCGGGCGTCCGACCCATAAGGGTTTCGGCACGGGAGGCGGGCGGCTGGGCTGAAAGCTGCTTGCTGGGCCGGCGGTTAGCGCTGGCCTGGTTGGCGGCTTGTTTTTTTTAAAACAAAACCTTTTCTGTTTTTTTCTATTTAGGGAAATAGTAAAACACAGAAAATACAAAGTAAACTAAATAGAAAATTCCAGAAAAATTCACATAATTATTTGGCAATATATAGAGCCATGTGAACTTTATTCTGGCCTAAATGCAATATTTTTGAAATAAATATTTTTGCTATGCTAATAAAAATTGCATTAAAATAATTTGCAAATAAAACCAAATAAATATATTTTGATTTCAAATTCAATTTCCAATATTTCCTTTCTGTTTTTGAAGAAGTCCTTTTATCTTCTCTTTTTTTTTTGAAATAATGGTAATGAATTTGGTGAAACCAAATTTGATCCAAATTCCAAATTTTGAATTTAAAGAACTTTCAAAAATGGATTTAGGGAAACTTCCAACTCTCTCTTTTGGTCCTTGAGTTGCACAAAGTTCCTTGGATCAGATTCAAATGAAAACAAATAGAGGGCAAAAATGCATAAATCATGGATGCATATGAATGATCTATTTATAAACATCCAAATTGAAAATTGGGATGTTACATATAAAATGCATATAAAGCATACAAGATTAATAATATAATAGCATGAAACAATCAAAAATTATAGATACGTTGGAGACGTATCAACATCCCCAAGCTTAATTCCTACTCGTCCTCGAGTAGGTGAATGATTAAAACAGAATTTTTGATGTTGAATGCTACCTAGCATGTTTATCATGTAATCTCTTACGGTATGAATATTGAGAAACGATGAAGTAATCGATATCAATATAATAATATCCATGAATACTAGAAAACAATCATTACTTTTCAAAATATACGATGCTTAACTAATGTTATCCCTACTCATTGAATTATGTAAGCATGGCATGACTCCGTCTTCCTAACATAAGTACAAAACATGAGCACCCCGGTGTCAAACCAAGCAATTGTATTGTACCATTTCACGCGCTTTAGCATTTTCAACTTCACTCAATATATGAGTGTGAGGCATGGACTTAGCACTACGAGTGGAATAGAGTTGGTTGATAGAGGTTTATAAGGGAAGACAAAAGTGAAGAAAGTCTCGCATTAACTCGGCGGATCATTAGGCAATGGAGAGGCCTTTCAATCGATATCAATGCAAGGAGTAGGGATTGCCATGCAACGGATGCACTAGAGCTATAAGTGTATGAAATCTCACTACTGAAACTAAGTGGGCGTGCATCCAACTTGCTTGCTCATGAAGACCTCGGGCATTTGAGGAAGCCCGTCATCGGAATATACAAGCCAAGTTCTATAATATAAAAATTCCCACTAGTATATGAAAGGGACAAATCATGGAGACTCTCTATATGAAGAATATGGTGCTACTTTGAAGCACAAGTGTGGTGAAAGGATAGTAGCATTGCCCCTTCTCTCTTTTTCTCTCATTTTTCTTTTTTCTCTCTCTTTTTTTAGAACAATATCATGAACCTCATCCCCACTTATTGGAGGACTCATCAGTCTCCATCATTCTTTACCTCACCGGTACAATGCTCTAATAATGATCATCACACTTTTATTTACTTACAACTCGATAGACTGAAATAATATGACTCTATATGAATGCCTCTGGCAGTGTACCAGGATGTGCATTGATCTAGCGTAACATGTGTTACAATGATGAACGGTGGCTTTGATGGGGAACGAAGCATGAAAATCAAAAAAATTCCTACGAACACCCAAGATCAAATCTAGGAGATGCATAGCAACGAGAGGGGAGTGTGTCTACATACCCTCGTAGACCAAAAGTGTTAGCGTCATAACGCGGTTGATGTAGTCGTACTCTTCATGATCCAATCGCGATCCAATACGATCTAGTGCCGAACGGACGGCACCTCCGAGATTAGCACACGTTCAGCTCAATGGCATCCTCTTCTTCTTGATCCATCAAGAAAGGGAGAGGAGGTAGATGAGATCGGAACCAGCACGGCGGCGTGGTGGTGGTGGCAGCAGCGGAACTGCAGCAGGGCTTCGCCAAGCGTCTGCGCGAGGTGGAGGAGGTGTAACAGGAGGGAGACGGGCAAGGGTGGCTGCCCCCAATGCCTCCCCCCCCTTTGTATAGACGTGGAGGGGGCTGGTGGCTTGCCCTCCAAGCCCCTAGGGTCATTGGTCAAGGGGGGAGGAAGGAAATCCCTCCTTTCCTTTCCCCGCCGATCGCTATCCCCCCTTTTTAGGGATCTTGATCTTATCCCTTCGGGATATGATCCTATTCCTTTTAAGAGGGGATCTTGGTGCACCTAGACCCGAGGGGGCCTTTCCCCACTACCCATGTTCATGTGGGTCCCCCCATGCAGGTGGGCCCCACTCCGGAACCTTCTAGAACCTTCCCGGTATAATACCGGAAAAAACCAAACTTTTTCCGGAACCCAAAATATGACTTCCCATATATAAATCTTGACCTCCGGACCATTCTGGAGCTCCTCGTGATATCCTAGATCCCATCTGGGACTCCGAACAACCTTCGTACTTTCCACTGTTAATATCTCATTACTACCCTAGCACTATCGAACGTTAAGCGTGAGACCCTACGGGTTCGGGAACATGCAGACATGACCGAGACTCCTCTCTGATCAATAATCAATAGCGGGACCTAGATGCCCATATTGATTCCCACATATTCAACGAAGATCTTTATCGGTTGAACCACAATGTCAAGGATTCAGTTAATCCCGTATGCAATTCCCTTTGTCCGGCGATATGTTACTTGCCCGAGATTCGATCGTCGGTATCTCCATACCTAGTTCAATCTTGTTACTGGCAAGGCTCTTTACTCGTTCCATAATACAAGATCCCATGACTAAACTCATTAGTCACATTAAGCTTCTTGTGATGTTGTATTACCAAGAGGGCCCAGAGATATCTCTCCGTCACACGAAGTGACAAATTCCAGTCTCGATCCATGCAACCCAACAGACACCTTCGGAGATACATGTAGAGCACCTTTATGATCACCCAGTTACAAAGTGACATTTGATAGCACACAAGGTATTCCTCCGGTATCCGGGAGTGACATGATCTCATGGTCTAAGGAACTGATACTTGACATGAAGAAAGCTATAGCAAATAACTAAACGATCTGATGCTAAGCTTACGGTTGGGTCTGTCCATCACATCATTCTCCTAATGATGTGATCCCGTTATCAAATGAAAACTCATGTCTATGGTTAGGAAACCTTAACCATCTTTGATCAACGAGCTAGTCTAGTAGAGGCTTACTAGGGACATGGTGTAGTTTATGTATTCACACATGTATTTAAGTTTCCGATCAATACAATTCTAGCATGAATAATAAACATTTATCATGAACGGGAAATATGATAATAACCATTTTATTATTGCCTCTAGGACATATTTCCAACAGGCTTTGCCACAAATATCATGTCAACTCTATATGATCATGCAAAGCAATATGATGATTAACACACAAGTCATGTGACTAGTGAAGTTGCATGGCAATATATCTCGGAATGGATATGTAAATGCCATGATAGGTAGGTATGGTGGCTGTTTTGAGGAAGGATATATGAGGCTTATGTGTGATAGAGCGTATCATATCGCAGGATTTGGATGCACAGACGAAGTTTGCACTGACTCTCGAGGTGAGAAAGGGCAATGTACGATACCGAAGAGGCTAGCAATATGTGGATAGGTGGGAGTGCGTATTAGTCCATGAACTCACATTAGTCATAAAGAACATATACTTATTGTGACAGTTTTATTAGCCCTCGAAGCAAGGTACTACTCGCATGCCCCTAGGGAGGAGGTTGGTAGGAGTTAACCATCGCGTGCCCCCGATTCGAACAACACAAAGGATTTCATAGAGGACTAAATATGCTCCAACATCCCCATCATGCCATGTCAAACACTTAAATGAGTAATACATAACAAGCTTTAATATCAATATTTATACAAACCAATGATTATGAACTAATACCCTTTCATATTACTACATCAATATAATTAAATCACACGCTTCATATTCAATGATCTACATGAAAGTTTTTATTATACCACTCTTGTATACCTATGATTTTTGAACTAGTCTTATAACCCGTACATATTACCACTTCCTATTTAGAGACTCTCAAATAGATTTAACTGAAGCATGACAGTGCAAATGATTTCTATAAAATATAACCACCACCGTGCTCTAAAGGTATAAGTGAAGCACATGAGCAACTGCATAACTCAAAAGATATAAGCGAAGCACATAGACACTAGTGGAAAAATGGCTAGCCACAACTTTCGTTGGTGGCACGCCATTTTCCATCAACGCCAGCATTATTTTTTTCAAATAGCGCCCGCGTTCGCTAAATACGCACGTCATAGATATGAGCTTAGTGCCGGCGTGGGAAATTTAAGAAACGCCACCTGTATGTGGGTCCCAACATTCTGCCCTAGCCTAACTTAGTGTTGACATCACAAAACTGTCATGTGCCAGCACTAATCCTCATAGCTATGGCGTCGCACATTATGTTACGCCAGCAGTATATTTTGCAGGTCCACCTTACTGGGTCCACTTTTGGGCAAGTATAACACCGGCGTTAGTAATAACAGCGTGCCAGGGATATACACAATTGTAATGGCGTTCCGTAATTAGGGCACGCCAGTAATTATGTCACAGCACTATTCACATGTGCCCTTGTCCATCCATTTAGATATTTTCCTTCCTCTTCTTCCTCCTCTCTCTTCTCTTCTTCTTGAGAAAAATACCAAATTATTTCTCATGATTCTTAATTAGATCTAGCTAGGTGATGGATTAATTAACTAAGCTTGCTAGCCTCCACACACTCACTCCCTAAGCTAGCTCTCTCCTCCCATCCACTCAAACACACACTTGTATTAAATTTTCCACCACACTCCATTAATGGAGCCTCCAACCTACGTACGGTCGGCCGGCCCCCCTCTCCCCGCCACTTTGATGAGGTAAATAGACCGAACTTCTCGTTACTTTATGCATATATATGATGCATGCGCATATGGATGGATATGTACGTGATGGAGATATGTGTGTGATTAATTGCTAGCTATATAAATTTCATTGCTCGCGAATTGTCTCATGCTCTATTTCATTTGCACGCAATGTCTAGAGAGTTGCCAATGTTTTGGCGAAATGTTGATTCATTTCCGTTTCGTCAAATTTCTGGCACTCGATCAATATGTCCCTTTTTTAGCAAAGGACATGCCGAATTTTTTTATGCCGTCATTGGTAATATATGTAATTATTTTTGTACTTATACCCTTTGCAGCGCTGCTTGATCTATCGAAAGATTCAATATGGACCGAAGTGTGAAGGGCTTTCTCAATTTCCTGATGGCAAATATGATACAAAAGGGTGAAGTGCAGATATTATGTCCATGTCCGACATGCGAAAATGGAGTTTTGCACAACCCGTTCGAAGGCAGTGTGCTAGCGCACTTGCTCCGTCGCAGTTTCATTACAAGTTATGCACGGTGGACAAAGCATGGTGAGGAGGATGTTAGTGATGATGAAGGAGGAAACAATGAAGCAAAAAACTCTTTCGATGAAGCAGAGCAGCCAGAAGGAGGAAACAATAACATGCGCATGGACGAGAAAATGATGAAATGCTACCGGAACATGAAGATGATCATGAGACTGTCACGCAGGATATGTCGTTGGCTACAATGCTGCAAGATCCTCATGTGAAAGATCTGCTTGGGAAGAAGACGACAACCGAGAGAGCTGCTATTAAAGAGGCTCTAAAGTTGGCGCAATTGGAAGACGCGAAAACTCCACTGTATGAAGGTTACGATCCCGAGCACACCCGCCTGCACGTCACGCTCAAACTTCTAGACATCAAGGCAAGATTCAAGAGCACAGTTGCAAGTCTGGATGCTACATTGAAATATTTATACAAAATTTTGCCCAAGGGGAATTTGTTGCCTCATAGTGTCGATGAGGCGAAGAAGATCGTGTGCCCGCTTGATTTGCCGCATGTAAGATATCACGCATGCATAAATGATTGCATCTTATATCGCAATGAGCATGAGAACAAAACAGAGTTTCCAACATGCAAGGAACCCCGATACAAGCCTGGAAAGAAGGAGCCTCGAAAGGTTGTATGGTACCTTCCGCTGATTCCTCGCTTGCAGCGTTATTTCGTTGACCCGAAGGAAGCAAAGAACATGACTTGGCACAAGACTAGAATGTCTAAAAATGGTGGCATTCTGAGAAATATTGCAGATGGTTGTCAGTGGAAAGCACTCGACAGTTTAGAACCAGAATTCGCAGCAGAACCCAGAAACCCCAGGTTGGGTGTTGATACGTCTCCAACGTATCAATAATTTTTGATTGTTCCATGCTATTATAGTATCAATCTTGGATGTTTTATATGCAATTATATATCATTTTTCGGGACTAACCTATTAACCTAGTGCCCAGTGCCAGGTGTTGTTTTCTGCTTGTTTTTGGTTTTTCAGGAAATCGGTACCAAACAAAGTCCAAATGCCATGAAACTTTTTGAAAAAAACATTTTGGACAAAAGAGACCATAGAAGCTTCTGGAGGAAGCCAGAAGCCTCACGAGGAGGCCACAAGGCAACATGGCGCGACCCCAGGGGGGCGCACCCTGATGCCTTGTGGGCCCCTCATGGCTCCTTTTGACCTAATTCCACTTCTATAAATTCACAAATATTGGGAAACCAACAGAGAGCCAGACGAGAAAACCTTTCCGCCACCGCAAGCCTCTGTTCTTCCGCAATCCCATCTGGAGGCCTTTTCTGGTACTCTGCCGGAGGGGGAATCGATCACGGAGGGCTTCTACATCAACCTTGCTGCCCTTTCGATGATGTGTGAATAGTTTCCCACAAACCTACGGGTCCATAGCTAGTAGCTAGATGGCTTCTCTCTCTTTGATCTTCAATACCATGTTCTCCTCGATGTTCTTGGAGTTCTATTCGATGTAATCTTCTTTTGCGGTGTGTTTGTTGGGATCCGATGAATTGTGGGTTTATGATCAGATTATTCATGAGAAATATTTGAGTCTTCTTTGAACTCTTTTACGCATGATTGGTATAGCTTTGTATTTCTCTCTCCCAGCCGCCCAATCTTCTCTCCCGCAACCCATTCTGTGTGAATCCCTGTCGTGCCGGAGTGCCCTGTGGTGATGGCGAAGGACAAGATGGCGAAGCTGGAGCGGGCAAAGAAGGCGGCGAAGGGGAAGAAGGCGTCGAGCTCTAGGGTCGCGCCCCCGCGCGGGTGGATCCAGGGCGATTGGCTCCCGCCGACCACTACGGTATACGACATCAGTGGGCTCGTCATGGACGGGCTGGTGCGCGACGGGACGTGGAGGCTGCCGGAGGAGGGGGAGATCGAGCCCGCGCCGCGCCCCGGGGAGCGCATGCTCCTCACCACTCACGTGGAGAGAGTTGCCACCCCACCCTTTCTTCCGTGGTTTCTTGAACTTTTTCGGTGCCCGGCTTCATCATCTTCCTTCGAATGCCATACTGTACCTTGCTGCGTTCATTTCCTTGTGTGAGAATTTCTTGGGCTGCCAGCCGCACTGGGTCTATTCAAACACATCTTCACATGTCGCTCTCAGTCGGTTAAAAAGGCTGACCCTGATGGAGAGAGGACCCATGTGACCCAGATGTGCATCGGCTTAGGTGTCCAGATGAGGGGTAAGAGTGCGTTCCCCTCCATGTCTTTCCCTGATTTGGTTAGAGGTTGGCAGTCGACCTGGTTCTACTGCAATGACCTTCCTTGCACCGGTTCATCGACTGGTCTTCCTCCCTACACGACTGAGAGGGTCAAGACTCCTCCCTCGCTGACGATTGCTAAGGAGGAGAAGACCGAAGTGGGGATCTTGGTGAGTGCCGTGGTCGGTCTGATTCAAGGCGGAGTGACGGGCCTGGATCTTCTGGAGGTCTTCCTCAGTCGACGGATCCAGCCGCTACAGGAGCGGGCTCACCCCATGTGGCGCTACACCAGAGCCAACGACTCGACCCGAGTGCACTCGGAGGATGTTGATGAGAAAACGGTGGAACAGTGGATCAGGTGCATCACTGGCGCATGCGACAATCTGCGAGGGTCGAGACGGATCCCGCCCTACGACGACGCGCATCAACCGTCAGAGGTAAGACGCACATTTCCGAGTGAATTACTTTCGCGCAAGTTATCCGAGTGAACTGAATGATCCAAATGAACTAACTGAACTGGTTGTCTCTGTTCTTCGTGTCTTGCAGGATTTCCAAAAGATGCTCTCGCATGTGCCGAATGGAGAACACCTTGTCGGGGACATGGAGAGCGATCATGGCAGCGTCGAGGGCAGCTACGTGGAGGACAGCGAGGAGGAGAGCGACGACTCGGAAGGGAGCGATGAGGTCGAGTCTTCCCAGTCTCTAGAGTTGCGCTCTGAGCGCCGCTCTAAGCAGATTCATGATCCGAGTGCTGGCTCGGAGAAGACAGCGGCTCCGAGTGCTAAGACTTCGAAGCACGCTCGGACATCGACGCCGGAGCCGACCGAGAAGACCGCCAAGCAGCTCAAGGTCGCTTCCCCCAAGCCTCAGAAGGCTTTACCCAGGATCAAGGTCACCGTTCCTGTCGCCTCAACGTGAGTGTCACGCCTTTCTTTTTTTTGTTTCTGTGAACTTCTGGACCTTTCTGACCGAGTGAAATTTATGAACCAGGGCTGCAACCTCAACGACGTCCCCCATGCAGATCGACGGAGACCGCGTCGAAGCCGAGTCGGCGGACACGGCAACTTCTCAGAAAGGTAGCAATGATTCCAGTTTTACTTTGATCTATGATTCTGATTGAATTGTCTCCATCCGACTGAATTGCGTATTGCGACTGACTGTGTCGAGTGAATGTAGTGCTTGCAGAGGTCATCCACGTCGCGGACGACGATGAAGGACCGCCACAGAAGGGCACCGGGAAGGAGACCGCAGCTCCCACTGCCTCTCAGACCACCACACAAAGGGCACCACCAAGCCAAGCGCCTCAAGTTGTCTCTGCGCCTAAGGTGACCGTGCCTCTGGGGCAAGGCTCTTCTCAGGCCGGTGTTGGCCCCGTCTCAGCCTCGTCGACTGCTCTAGTTTCGGCCCCAACTCCTCCCGTCAACATATCCAGTCTGTACAAAGTGTCAGAGGACCAAACCGGAGCCAGCAAGGAGGCGATGATCCAGGCGGATCTGATGACCCAGCGGCTGAAGGAGATGTGCGCAGCTGGCAAGTTGGCGTACGATGCCAGCGCTGCTCTCCAGGAGATTGTTCGAGTAAGTGCTCTTGTAAGTTGATCTCCAATTAATTTTTCTTCTGTAGGAGTTTCAGTCGGTAAATTTTTCGGTACACCCACTGGGGGTGTGTCGACCTGTGGGGGCACGCTGAGTGCACCCACTGGGTGTAGTCCCCGAGACTGCCGTCGACTGCGGGTAGTCGGCGGGAGTCTTAGAACCTGTTTTTTTTTGTTGTTTGGTCGTCACTCGGATCGGGCAGACCGTTCCGAGTGGATACCATTCCAGTGGGGGCACATTGAGTGCACCAACTGGGTGTAGTCCCCGAGACTGCCGTCGACTGCGGGTAGTCGGCGGGAGTCTTAGAACTTGTTTTTTGTTGTTGTTTGGCCGTCACTCGGATCGGGTGGACCGTTCCGAGTGGATACCATTCCAGTGGGGGCACGCTGAGTGCACCCACTGGGTGTAGTCCCCGAGACTGCCGTCGACTGCGAGCAGTCGACAGGAGTCTTAGAACTTAGAATCTGATACTGGTCAAGCTTGTTCCTCCCTGACAAAGGGTACTTCAGGATCTGGTATTGGTCAAGCTTGTTCCTCCCAGGAGTGCTGGTCTCTGGGCATTCGGAATATTCCTTAACATTAAATTGTCTACTCTCTCTTGTGTTTCAGAAAACTTGTGAGCTTGGGACTCAGTACGTGTCACTGGAGAAGGAGACGGTCCAGCTCCGACTGGACTTGGAGGTGGAGAAGAGGAACACAGCGCACGCCCAAGCGGAGCTTAAGGCCATGGGAGGTAAGCCTCAATTACTGAGCATTCTGCTTTCACTTTTTTCCATTCTTTGAACCGAGTGACTTCACTCGAACAGATGTGCGTAATGAAAACCATCGACTCCAAGTGCGGCTCAGAACTTCTGTCTCTTTAGAAACTATGAAGCAGGCACTCGAGAACAAGGACAATGAGCTGGCGGGGGTACAGAAGGTGGCGAGAGAGAAAACCAAGGCCGCCGAAGAGAAATTGGCCTCACTCGAGAAGCTTGAAGGAGAGAACAAGTCGCTGAAGGCCGCCGTCACGGAGGCGAAGAAGGAAGTGGCCGAGCTCAAGAAGCAGAAGGCCGAGTGGGACGGCAAGCTCAAGGCTCAAGCGAATGCTTACGAGCAAGAAAAGAAGACTCTGAATGAAAAGATCGCCCAGCTCATCGAGAAGAAGAATTCACTGGAAAAGTATATAGAGGATTTCGCGGAGGAGATGTACACCAAGCTTGCAGGTAACTTGTAATATCCAAGCGGGTTTTAATTTGTTTCCGAGTGAACTTCATGCATACTGATATTCGACTCTCCTCTTTTCTTGTTTACAGAGTACTGCCAAGACTTTGAGCTGGAGACTGACAGGATCGAGAGGGATCTGGATCTCTCCAGGTCACTCCTCGGTGACAAGGCTGCCCTAGGCGTCTTGCGGCTTGAATCTCGTATTGAAGACATTCTGGGGTACATCATCCATCTGCGGGGTGCACTCGGAAGGATCGACAAGGAGCTGTGGCCAGAAGACACTCTCGACACTGATTTGGAAGCAATGACGGCTCGCCTCAACGAGATTCCCAGTCGAGTGCAAGCATGGAAGAAGTCAGCTGCTCGCCGCGGAGCCAACGTGGCGCTCTCTCTCGTCTGTGTGCATTGCAAGGATGCCAAGGAAGAGAAGCTGAAGTCTCTCCAAGTCGCCAACACGAAGAAGCTCAAGTTTGAGGACTTCATGGAGACGTTCATAGAGGCAGCCACTCAGATCGCAGATGGCATCGACCTGGACGCCTTCGTCGACCTGGACGCCTTCGTCGAGCCGGCCAGCCCTTCTGGAGTATGAGAAAAACTTTAAGTCTTACCCATTTGCCTCGGTATGCCGAGTGGATTTGTATCCGTTAAACTCTTTTGGGCCCGGAGCCCGAGTACTCGCATTTACTTTTGAACTTCTAAAGTTATCCAAATGCTTTCTTTCAAGTCTTTAAATGTGTGTAGCTTAGGCGAAAGCTGGTTCGCAGCTAAGCCCCCCCCCCCCCCCCCGAGTGAGAGGGACGCTCTTCACTCGGAGTAGTGCTTTTAACTTAGGTGAAAGCTAGTTCGCAGCTAAGCCTCCAAGTGAGAGGGATGCTCTTCACTCGGAGTGGGTTTTTTAACTTGGGCGAGAGCTGGTCCACAGCCAAGCCCCCGAGTGAGAGGGATGCTCTTCACTCGGAGTGGGTTTTTCAACTTAGGCGAAAGCTGGTTCGCAGCTAAGCCCCCGAGTGAGAGGGACGCTCTTCACTCGGAGTAGGTTCTTAACTTGGGCGAAAGCTGGTCCGCAGCCAAGCCCCCGAGTGAGAGGGACGCTCTTCACTCGGAGTAGGTTTTTAACTTGGGCGAAAACTGGTCCGCAGCCAAGCCCCCGAGTGAGAGGGATGCTCTTCACTCGGAGTAGGTTTTTAACTTGGACAAAAGCTGGTCCGCATCCAAGCCCCCGAGTGAGAAGGGTGCTCTTCACTCGGAGTGGGTTTTTAACTTGGGCGAAAGCTGGTCCGCAGCCAAGCCCCCGAGTGAGAGGGACGCTCTTCACTCGGAGTAGGTTTTTAACTTGGGTGAAAGCTGGTCCGCAGCCAAGCCCCCGAGTGAGAGGGACGCTCTTCACTCAGAGTAGGTTTTTTAACTTAGGCGAAAGCTGGTTCGCAGCTAAGCCCCGGAGTGAGAGGCACGCTCTTCACTCGGAGTGGGTTTTTTAACTTAGGCGAAAGCTGGTTCGCAGCTAAGCCCCCGAGTGAGAGGGACGCTCTTCACTCGGAGTAGGGTTTTAACTTGGGCGAAAGCTGGTCCGCAGCCAAGCCCCCGAGTGAGAGGGATGCTCTTCACTCGGAGTGGGGTTTTAACTTGGGTGAAAGCTGGTCCGCAGCCAAGACCCCGAGTGAGAGGGATGCCCTTCACTTGGAGTAGGTTTTTAACTTAGGCGAAAACCGGTTCGCAGCTAAGTTGAAGGGCGTACACCCACTGGGGGTCATAAGCCAGAGAATGCATACGAGTGAACTCAATGTAGAACTGGAAAAGTCATGCTTTTATTCATCAAACATCACTCGAGTGCTTTTATTACATCTCAACATCAAGTATAAAAACGCCGAAGCAAGTCGGCATTCCAAGCACGGGGCTCGTCCACTTGCTTCAAAAGGTTGTACAGGTGGTACGCCCCGTTATGCAGAACTTTTGAAACGACAAAAGGACCTTCCCACGCAGGAGCAAGCTTGTGAGGTCGCTGCTGATCCACTCGGAGCACAAGATCACCTTCCTGAAAGGCCCGACCTCTGATGTGCGTGTCGTGAAAACGCCGTAGGTCCTGCTGATAGGTGGCCAAACGGATCAGAGCCATCTCCCTTTCCTCCTCCAAGAGATCAATGGTGTCTTGCCGCGCCTGCTCTGCTTCGGCTTCGGAGTATAGTTCCACTCGGGGTGAATTGTGGAGCAGGTCACTCGGCAGGACGGCTTCAGCCCCGTACACCATGAAGAAGGGAGTGCGATTGGTAGACCGATTGGGGGTCGTCCTCAGGCCCCACAGAACTGACGGCAATTCAGTGACCCGGGCTCTGGCTACATGCTCCAGGTCACTCATAAGTCGCGGCTTTAGCCCTTGAAGAATCAGTCCATTCGCTCTCTCGGCTTGTCCATTCGACTGTGGGTGAGCCATGGCTGCATAGTCGACTCGAGTGCCTTGGGCGGCACAGAACACTCTGAACTCTTTGGAGTCGAAGTTTCAGCCGTTGTCAGTGATTATGTTGTGAGGCACACCGTATCTGAAGATTATCTCTTTCATGAACTTGATCGCTGTACGAGAATCTAGTTTCTTGATGGGTTTGGCTTCAATCCATTTAGTGAACTTGTCAACTGCAACTAGCAAGTGGGTGAATCCATTCGCCCCTGTCCGAAGGGGCCCCACCATGTCAAGTCCCCAAACTACGAACGGCCAGACGAGTGGGATCGTCTTTAGAGCAGACGCGGGCTTGTGTGATAAGTTTGCATAGAACTGACACCCGGCGCAGTGTTGGACTATCTCCTGCGCAGCTTCATTAGCACGTGGCCAGAAGAAGCCGGCTCGGTAAGCTTTAGCCATGATTGTCCGAGAGGACGCGTGGTGTCCACAAGTTCCCGAGTGAATTTCCTCCAAGATCAGTCGTCCTTCCTCCGGAGAGATGCAGCGCTGAGTCACACCGGTGACGCTCTTTCTGTACAACTAATCGCCCATCACTGTAAAGGCCTTGGACCTGCGAACAATCTGGCGGGCCTCAACTTCATTCTCCGGAAGCTCCTGTCTGAGCAGGTACGTAATGTATGGTACCGTCCAATCGGGCGTGATCGCCAGAACCTCCATGACCAAGTCAATGACTGCTGGGACCTCAATTTCAGTCGAATCGGAGGGACTGACCATTTGCGGGGGCTCTTCGGTAAAGGGATCTTCTTTCACCATTGGGGAATGCAGATGCTCAAGGAACACATTGCTTGGAATAGGTTTCCGAGTGGACCCGATCTTTGCCAGATCGTCTGCCGCTTGATTCATGGCTCGGGGAATGTGGTGGAGCTCCAGTCCCTCGAATTTCTTCTCGAGCTTTCTCACTGCGTTGCAATATCCTATCATAGCAGGGCTCCTGATGTCCCACTCCTTCATCACTTGATTCACCACTAGATCCGAGTCTCCGTAGACCATCAGGCGTCAAACGCCGAGTGAGATGACCATACGCAGACCATAAAGGAGCGCTTCATACTGGGCCTCATTGTTGGAGGAATCGAAGTGGATCTGCAGAACATAACTGAGTTGATCGTCCTTTGGAGACACCAACACTACTCCAGCCCCTGAACCATTCAACATCTTGGAACCATCGAAGAACATGATCCAGTGTTCCGGGTGACTCTGAGTCGGTTGCTGCTGCTCTGTCCATTCGGCTAAGAAATCAGCTAATGCTTGTGACTTGATCGCCTTTTTGGCCTCGAACTTGATGTCCAGGGGTAGGAGCTCGATAGCCCACTTCGCCACTCGACCAATCGCATCCCGATTGTTCATGATCTCAGACAGCGGGGCGTCGCTGACGACTGACACGATGAGCTCTTGGAAGTAATGGGCTACTTTCTTCGCAGTCCGGTAGATGCCATAGACGAGCTTCTGATAATGAGGATACCTCTGCTTGGATGGAGTCAGGACATCAGAAATGTAATAGACTGGGTGCTGAACTTTGTAAGTTTTGCCCTGTTCTTCCCGCTCGACAGTGAGGACGGTACTGACAACCTGACCAGTGGCCGCAATGTACATGAGCAACGGCTCATTGCTGTTCGGAGCGGCGAGCACCGACTGGGTGGAAAGCAGGGCTTTGAGCTCAACAAACGCTGCTTGTGCTTCAGCAGTCCACTCGAACGAATCAGACTTTTTCATCAATCGGTACAGGGGCAGTGCCTTCTCACCGAGATGGGAGATGAATCGGCTCAAAGTTGCGAGGCAACCCGTGAACTTCTGTACATCATGAAGCCGTTCTGGACGTTTCATTCGTACAATCGCCCCGATCTTCTCAGGATTGGCATCTATCCCTCGTTCGGAAACGAGGAATCCGAGTAACTTGCCCCCGGGCACCCCGAAAGTGCACTTTGCTGGATTCAGCTTAATATCATACTTCCGCAGATTTGCGAAAGTTTCAGCTAGGTCAGCCAGCAGGTCGGAACCTTTTCTGGACTTGACCACGATATCATCCATGTATGCCTCGATGCTCCAACTGATTTGCATGTGAAAACACTTTTGAACCATGCGCCAGCATTTTTAAGACCGAATGGCATGGTGATATAGCAGAAACACCTGAATGGGGTAATAAAAGCTGTTTTTATTTCATCTGGCCCATACAGTCGAATCTGGTGGTACCCGGAGTACGCATCCAAAAAAGACAACCGCTCACAACCCGCGGTGGAATCTACAATTTGATCTATGCGAGGGAGCAGGAAATGATCCTTGGGGCAGACCCGATTGATGTGCTTGAAATCGATGCACATTCGGAGAGACTTATCCTTCTTAGGGACCATGAAGACGTTGGCGAGCCACTCGGAGTGGTACACCTCACGGATGAACTCGGCTGCCAGGAGCCGAGCAACTTCTTCGCCAATGGCCTTCCTCTTCTATGTAGCAGAGCGACGAAGATGCTCCTTCACAGGTTTTGCTTTAGGGTCGACTCGCAAACGGTGCTCAGCCAGCTCCTTGGGTACACCCGGCATGTCGGATGGCTTCCATGCGAAGATGTCCCAGTTCTCATGGAGGAACTGGATGAGCGCTTCTTCCTATTTGCTGTCGAGTGTAGTTGATATGTTGGTGGGCGCTGCATTGGGATCCTCTGGATGAATGTGTACATGCTTCGTCTCGTCAGCCGACTGGAACGCAGACTCTGCAGCTGGTTTCTTGGAGCGTAGCAGATCACTCGGATCAGCGTTTTTCTTGTATTCTTCCAACTCCACCATAGCCAACTGCTCATCAGCAATCTTGGACCCCTGCTACAAACATTCTTCCGTGCGCTGCCGACTGCCAGTGACTGTGATCACACCTTTGGGGCCGGGCATCTTCAGCTTAAGGTACACATAACATGGGCGGGCCATGAAACGTGCGTAAGCTGGCCGACCAAGGATTGCATGATAGGCGCTGCGGAAGCCGACCACTTCGAAGGTCAGCCTTTCCTTCCTGAAGTTCTTGTCGTCTCCAAAGACTACATCCAGGGTAATCTGCCCGAGTGACTTTGCTTTCTTGCCGAGGATCACCCCGTGGAACTGCATACTGCTTTCACTGAGACGGGACATCGGGATGCCCATCCCCTTCAGGGTGTCAGCGTAGAGTATGTTCAGTCCGCTTCCACCGTCCATGAGGACCTTTCGCAATCGAACGCCTCCCACGACCGGGTCAACCACCAGCGCCTGCCGCCCAGGGGTGGCGATGTAGGCCGGGTGATCCGACTAATCAAAGGTGATCGGAGTCTTCGACCAGTTCAGAAACTTTATCATCGCCGGCATATTCTCGGTTGATAACCTTCAACCGGCTCTTGCTCTCAACATCCGCAAAGATCATCAGAGTTGCATTGACAGTTGGATAAGCTTCATCTTTGTCTTCGTCATCAGCATCATCCGGGCTTTTCTCACTCGACTGACCCTCTCGAAACTGCTGTATCAGCAATCTGCACTGTCGAGTGGTATGCTTGGGCAATATTAGATTACCCTCCTCATCTTTCTTGGTGTGAATGTGACACGGCAAATCAAGGACATCCTGGCCCGACTGATCTTTCTTTTTCCTCGGGACCCACTTTTCCTTAGCTTTCCCTTTGTTTTTGGCTTGACCGGCTAGTGCGGCAGCCTTGGCCTAGGCCGATCCATCAGCCTTGCGCTTCGGCTTCCGACTGGCGTTATTGTTTCTAGGATTGGGCTCACTAGCCTTTCCCTTACCATTACAGAGACGGTCTTCCTCCTCTCCGTTAGCATACCGAGTGGCGATCTCCATCATTCGGCTCATGGTCAAAAATCCCGACCGGCCAAATTTCAGGATGAGCTCCCTGTATCTGACTCCTACCTTGAAGGCGCAGATGACTTGGTGCTCCGTGACGTTCTCAACCACATGATGCAAGGTTGTCCAGCGCTGAATGTACTCCCTCAAGGTTTCATTCGGTTTCTGCACACAATGCTGCAACTCGGTCAATCCGGCCAGGCGTTTGCACGTGCCCTCGAATGTTTTGATGAACACGAGCCAAATCTTCCCAGCAGTAGATGCTAGCCGGAGTGAGCTGGTTGAGCCAGGCTCGGGCGAACCCTTCCAGCACCAAGGGCAAATGCTTCATAGCCACATAGTCATTACCCCCTCCGATCTGCACAGCCACTCGGTAATCCTCTAACCAAGTTTCTGGTTTGGACTCGCCGGTGAATTTGCTTACTCCAGCCGCCAACCTGAAGTTGGGCGGGATCTCTGCAGCTCTGATTGCTCTGCTGAAACACTCGGGTCTGAAGACAAAGGCTCCACTTCCACTCGGACGATCTCTGTCCAAACTCCTTCTAAGAGCTCTGCCTCTGTCGACCAGGTTCTGAGCGAGTACGGATCTCGCGTTGAACTATGGATCGCGGAGGTCGACTGGTTCTCTTTGGCGATAACCGTCACCATGGCGGGGAGGGCTGGCCCTTCGATCATTGCCGTAAGGATGACCAGCATCGTACGGCCGTGGAGCGTACGAGCCATCCCGCGAAGGGGGCATCTGCATACGGCGATGATCATCCTGACGCCATGGAGGCGTATTCCGACTGCGACCCTGCTCAGAGTACTGGTCTCGGTGGCGGTTTTGGTCATTTCGCCGCGGAGGCGAGTGTCTGTTTCTTCTTTGGGTCACCGGACTGTGGGCCGACTGAACAGTGTCTGCTCTGACAGATCTGCTGTGAATCCTGTTGCGCGACTGAGACACTGCTGAATTCTGCTCTTCAGCCGCCTTAAGCAAGGCTCGGATCTGCCGTAGGCCCTCTCCCGCCTCGGATCGGGACGGCTCAATGGAATCTGCTATCCGAGTGGCCGTCGCCAAATTCTGAACGGGAGTGCAGAATACCTGGAAGTTCTGCTGCTGGTCACTCGAGAACAGCTGCCGCTGCCGCCGACTGGAACTGGGCTGATGCTGTCTGCGGGCGCGATCGTCGAGTGACTTCTGGAGCGCCTCCAGACGATTGCTCTCAGCCAAATTGGCCTGGCGCGCGGCCTCCAAAGCCTGAGCTTCGGGAGTCGTCCCAACGATGGGCGTCTGGAGGGTCTGCTCATTTCTGCGCTGCAATTCCCCCCTCTGCTGTCGGGTGAGAGGTCGGGGATAGTACTCGTCGTCATGACGGTCTCAGCCGCCGTCGAGATCGGCGCGCGACGGGTCGCCGGTCTCCGCGCCGCTGCGGCCGTACCCAGGCGGACTGGGCGGGGAATTGGCCATCAGCACCTCTGCAGCGGGATCGCTGCTCTCGCACTCG
Organism: Elymus sibiricus; assembly: GCA_039707655.1. Taxonomy (NCBI): domain Eukaryota; kingdom Viridiplantae; phylum Streptophyta; class Magnoliopsida; order Poales; family Poaceae; genus Elymus; species Elymus sibiricus. Next base: position 115,336,371 of record CM077670.1, read on the forward strand.
GATAAGCTTTCCGAGTGCTCATGCAAGGAGGCGAACGAGTCAAAGACTGGCTCATCGGGCTCGATTGCCGCGACTTGCGGGACCGCAGCCTAAAGGGCCATCGCGTGCTTGATCCACCCCTGCAGCCGCGAACGTCCGGAACGCTTGCGGCGGCGGCTGGTGAAGTGCGAAGGCGTCGACTGGTACGGGGTCGACGGTTGTCGAAGAAGGACGCCGAAGGTACTCGCGCGGAAGTGCGCTGCACCGTGGGCGGGCAATGCCTCGACATCCAGCGGGGCTTCCTGAAGACACGCCGAATCATCGGCGATGAAACTGAGGGCGCCGAAACGGATCTCGCCGCCCAGAGTCAGTCCGCCGTCGGAAACCATGATGAAGGTGGGAAAATCGCAACTACGCCGGAAGTCGCTAGACGCCTGCCTCACGATGGGCGCCAACTGTCATGGGTATAAGCCTGACAGTAGTGTATGGGGGTACGAATTGGAGGGCAGAGCCTAGCTACGGTGCAGTTGTTACACTCGGATTTACGAGTTCAGGCCCCTCACGGTGGAGGTAACGACCCTACGTCTCGGTGCTTAGGAGCTGTATGATTGAGTGTATGTTTACAGAAGATGCGAACCCCCGGAATGGAGCTGGGGGTGGCTTATATAGAGTCCGCTAAGCCACCATGAATGTTGCCATAACCGCGGGTTAAAGAGGAGGTTTAAGGGTGCCAGCCATTGGTAACGGGCGTATTGATTACAATTAATGAGGGCGGGCGCACGTCCTGACCGTTGTGTTCCTGGAGTCTCCTGGTCTTCTCCGGTCGAGTGACTGTCAGGTGCTCCGAGTGAAATAAGCCGGTCGAGTGAACTGCTGCCTGCCGAGTGGTTCGTTGACCTCCGAGTGAATGTCAGGTTGCAGAACTCCTGACTGCTGGTCTGGCTCTGGGGCCCAGTATAAGATGTGTGGTAACCTAGGGTAGGGTCTGTAGGTCAGGCTTGTTACCCTATCCCTAGTATATGTCCTCGTCAGTTCACAAGTAGCAGGAAGAATTTCTGGCGCCGTTGCCGGGGAGACATCACCAAAATCTATCAAGTACCTTCGCACAAACTATCATCCACTTGCTCTTATTTTCATTTGCTTTTTATTTGCATTTGCCTCTCATTTTCATCTCCCCCACTTCTAAAACAATTTTACAAAAATATTTTTATTTGCTTGTTTGCTAGTTGCTTGCTTTGCCATCATGTATGAGTTTGTCATTGAAAAGGGTGAGGACGGTAAAATCCCTAAGATAGAAATTCTCTCAAATTTGGACACTAAAATTTTTGTGACGGGAAGTGGGACTATCATAGGAAAAAGTGTTATCCAAGAATTCTTTACTTGTACGGGAACTTTGGTTTGTAATGACATACCCATTCTTAAAAGAACCAAAAGTTATGCCGAAGCTATTTCTGCACTTGTTCTTAAACTTGAAAGAAGATTTGTACGAACTCATCCCACTTTGCAAAGATTGTTCTATGAATTACCCGTTATAGACAACCCCAAGGCTAAAAAGATAGCTACTCTTATCCTTATGAATGAATTTGATTACATAGTTCGAGAAGCTAGAGAAATCTTTGATTTTTATAATATGAGTCATGAACACCCTGTGATAGATGAAATTTTATATGATGAAGATTATATGATGAGATATGTATTTGGTGATGATCATGCTTATGATGAAAATACTAAAAAGGAAGTCCCTCCTTTACATATTATCCAACAAGTTTTTAATGGTATTAATCAAAAATATTCTTGGATCGTAAAAGGGAATCAACAAGGATTTGACGAAAGTTACCTTAATAATGATGAAATTCTGACTGATGATGTGTTTCCCATTGTTTTTGAAAAGCCTCTTGATAAGCACACACCTCAAGATGTAAAAACCAAGGATGATAATACTTGAAACTATGCATTATGCCTAGCTAGGGGCATAAAACAATAGCGCTTGTTGGGAGGCAACCCAATATTTATTTTTATTGAAATTTTTATTTTCTTGTGTCACACAATAGTAGCCTGTGTTATTATTTTGTTTTTATCTTTTAATTGGTGTTTGTGCCAAGTAATGCCTTTGGGATGATTTGGATGATAGTATAATTGATGTTGTTTGGAAAACAGAAAGTTTTGTGTCCAGTATTTGATTTTTATTACTGTACTGGAGCGTCAGAAAAATCTGAAATTTTTACAAAGTATTGGTATATGAATTTTTTAAGTTTTCCTAATTTTTCAGAATTTTTGGAGTTACAGAAGTATGTATTTTAAATAGATCTTTACAGAGTGTTCTGTTTTAGACAGATTCTGTTTTTGTTGCATAGTTTGCTTATTTTGATGAATCCATGGATCGTATTGGGGGGTATTAGTCATGGAGAAGTTGGAGTACAGTAGCATTATGCCAATATTAAATATGAATCAATTTACAACAGTACCTAAAGTTTAAGATTTATTTGTTATACTAACGGATCTCACGAGGTTCCTGTTGAGTTTTGTGTGCTGAAGTTTTCAAGTCTTGGGTGAGACTACGATGGATAAAGGAATAAGGAGCAGCAAGAGCCTAAGCTTGGGGATGCCCAAGGCACCCCAATGTAATATTCAAGGAAGACTCAAGCGTCTAAGCTTGGAGATGCCCCGGATGGCATCCCCTCTTTCGTCTACAATCTATCGGTATATCACTTGGAGCTATATTTTTATTCATCACATGATATGTGTTTTACTTGGAGCGCCTTGTGCTATAGTTTGCTTGCTTTTGTATGCTTTTTAGTTTGCCACAATCATCTTTGCTTAACACACCTTTTTGAGAGGGACACACATTATTCGTGATTTGTTAGAATACTCTATGTGCATCACTTATATCTTTTGAGCTAGGCAGTTGCTCTAGTGCTTCACTTATATCTTTTAGAGCACGGCGGTGGTTTTATTTTAAAGAAATAGTTGCACTCTCATACTTCACTTATATCATTTTGAGAGTCTAATAAATAGCAATGGTAATATGCACGGGTTATGAATTTGGTCCTAATATGATAGGTATTCAAGAGGGATATAATAAAAACTTTCATGTAGATCACTGAATATGATAAGTTTGATTCCTTGCAATAGTTTTGCGATATTAAGATGGTAATATGTGGGAGGTGCTAGTAGATAATTGTGGTTTAGTAAGAATATTGGTGTTAAGGTTTGTGATTCCCGAAGCATGCACGTATGGTTTGTCGTTATGCTAAGAAGTTGGAGCATGATTTATTATTGATTGTCTACCTTATGAGTGGCGGTCGGGGGCGAGCGATGGTCTTTTCCTACCAATCTATCCCCCTAGGGGCATGCATAGTAGTACTTTGCTTCGAGGGCTAATAAACTTTCGCAATAAGTATGTGAGTTCTTTATGACTAATGTGAGTCCATGGATTATACGCACTCTCACCTTTCCGCAATTTGCTAGCCTCTTCGGTACCGTGCATTGCCCTTTCTCACATCGAGAGTCGGTGCAAACTTCGCTGGTGCATCCAAACCCCATGATATGATACGCTCTATCACACATAAGCCTCCTTATATCTTCCTCAAAACAGCCACCATACCTACCTATTATGGCATTTCCATAGCCATTCCGAGATATATTGCCATGCAACTTCCACCGTTCTTTTTTATATATGACACACATCATCATTGTCATATTGCTTTGCATGATCATATAGCTGACATAGAATTTGTGGCTCAGCCACCGTTCATCATTTTCATACATGTTACGCTAGTATCATTGCACATCCTGGTACACTGCCAGAGGCATTCATATAGAGTCGTATTTGTTCTAGTATCGAGTTGTAATTTTTGAGTTGTAAGTAAATAGAAGTGTAATGATCATCATTATTAGAGCATTGTCCCAGTGAGGAGATCTCAAAAAAAAAGGGCCCAGCGAAAAAAATTGAGAGAAAAAGAGAGAGGGGCAGTGTTACTATGTTTTTCCATGCTTGTGCTTCAAAGTAGCACCATGTGTTTCATATAGAGAGTCTCCTATGTTGTCACTTTCATATACTAGTGGGAATTTTTCTTTATAGAACTTGGCTTCTATATTCCGATGATGGGCTGCCTCAAATGCCTGAGGTCTTCATGAGCAAGCAAGTTGGATGCACACCCATTTAGTTTTTATTTTTGAGCTTTCATACACTTATAGCTCTTAGTGCATCCGCTGCATGGCAATCCCTACTCCTCGCGTTGACATCAATTGATGGGCATCTCCATAGCCCGTTGATTAGCCTCGTCGATGTGAGACTATCTTCTCTTTTTGACTTCCCCTTATTAATCTCTATCATCATTCTATTCCACCCATAGTGCTATATCCATGGCTTGCGCTCATGTATTGCGTGGGGGTTGAAAAAGCCGAAGCGCGTTAAAAAGTATGAAGCAATTGCTCGGCTTGTCATCGGGGTAGTGCATGATAAATACTTTGTGTTAAGAAGATGGAGCATGACAGGATTATATGATTTTGTAGGGATAACTTTCTTTAGCATTTTTATTTTGAAAGACATGATTGTTTGTTAGTATGCCTGAGTATTGATGTCTTTATATCAAATTATAGACTATTGCTTTGAATCATTCGGATCTTAATATTCATACCGTAAAAGAGAATTACATGATGAAACATGTTAGGTAGCATTCCACATCAAAAATTCTGTTTTTATCATTTACCTACTCGAGGACGAGCAGGAATTAAGCTTGGGGATGCTTGATACGTCTCCAACGTATCTATAATTTTTTATTGTTCCATGCTATTATAGTATCAATCTTGGATGTTTTATATGCAATTATATGCAATTATTTATCATTTTTTGGGACTAACCTATTAACCTAGTGCCCAATGCCAGTTGTTGTTTTCTGCTTGTTTTTGGTTTTTCAGGAAATCAGTACCAAACGAAGTCCAAATGCCACGAAACTTTTTGACGATTTTTTTCTAGACAAAAGAGACCCTGGAAGCTTCGGGAGGAAGCCAAAAGCCACACGAGGAGGCCACAAGGCAACAGGGCGTGGCCCCAGGGGGCGCGCCTTGATGCCTTGTGGGCCCCTCGTGGCTCCTTTTGACCTAATTCCACTTCTATAAATTCTCAAATATTGGGAAACCAATAGAGAGCCAGACGAGAAAACATTTTTGCCACCGCAAGCCTCTGCTCTTCCACGATCCCATCTGGAGGCCTTTTTCGGTACTCTGCCGGAGGGGGAATCGATCACGGAGGGCTTCTACATCAACCTTGCTGCCCTTCCGATGATGTGTGAGTAGTTTACCACAGACCTATGGGTCCATAGCTAGTAGCTAGATGACTTCTTCTCTCTCTTTGATCTTCAATACCATGTTCTCCTCGATGTTCTTGGAGTTCTCTTCGATGTAATCTTATTTTGCGGTGTGTTTGTTGGGATCCGATGAATTCTGGGTTTATGATCAGATTATTCATGAGAAATATTTGAGTCTTCTCTGAACTCTTTTATGCATGATTGTTATAGCTTTGTATTTCTCTCTGATCTATCCGTTTGGTTTGGCCAACTAGATTGATTTATCTTGCAATGGGAGAGGTGCTTTGTGATGGGTTCAATCTTGCGATGTTCTATATCCCAGTGACAGAAAGGGACAAGACACGTATTTGTATTGTTGCCATTAAGGATAAAAAGATGGGGTTTAATCATATTGCTTGAGTTTACTTTGTCTACATCATGTCATCTTGCTTAAGGTGTTACTCTGTTTTATACTTAATACCCTAGATGCATGCTGGATAGCGGTCGATGGGTGGAGTAATAGTAGTAGATGCAGGCAGGAGTCGGTCTACTTGTTGCAGACGTGATACCTATATACATGATCATTGCCTTGAATATCATCATAACTATGCGCTTTTCTATCAATTGCCCAACAGTAATTTGTTTACCCACCGTATGTTATGTGTTCGAGAGAGAAGCCTCTAGTGAAACGTTTGGCCCCCGGGTCTACTTTTATCATATATTAAAATCCAAAAATACCTTGCTGCAATTTATTTACTTTTATTTTCTTTTGCAATTTACTTTTCTATCTATCACTATCAGAATTAATCCTTGCAAGTGACCGCTAAGGGGATTGACAACCCTCTTATTTGCGTTGGGTGCAAGTGTTTGCTTTTGTGTGTGTAGGTGCTGCTAACGAGGTTCTGTGTGGTTCTCCTACTGGATTGATAACCTTGGTTCTTAACTGGGGGAAATACTTATCTCTACTGTACTGCATCATCCTCTCCTCTTCGGGGAAATCCCAACGCAGTTCACAAGTAGCAGGTGTCAGTAGTGATGGACTAAATCCATTTGGCAACCAGAGTAGCACACATAGTACATGGCCCGTGTTTGTATGGATGTACAACCTCCCGCCCTGGCTCTGCATGAAACAGAAGTACATACACATGGTATGCTAATTCAAGGGCCAGTCCAACCTAGCAATGATATGAACACATATCTTGAGCTGTTGAAGGATGAGTTAGAAATATTATGGAAGCCTGAAGGGGTCAAAACCTGGGACGCTAGCACGGGAAATTATTTTCACATGAGAGCAGCATTGCTCATGACTGTTCATGACTATTTGGGTTACGGATATATCTCCGGACAGGCATGCCATGGACACTGCGGATGTGTTAAATGTATGGATGACACATCTTTTCGGCAGCTACCGAAAAAGGGTAGTAGGAAAACAGTGTTCATGGGCCATAGAAGGTGGCTTGATAAAGAGGACGAGTGGAGAACTCGTGGAGATCTGTTCGACAACACGGATGAGACCCGAGGGCCACCACGTAAGAGGTCTAGAGCAGAAATACTGGAAATGTTAATGAATTTGAATGATTGCCCTAAGCCAGGAAAGAAAAGAAAGAAGTCCTCTGAGAAAATGCTGCTAAAAGTATGGAAAAGGAAGTCTGTTTTCTGGGGCTTGAAGTATTGGGAACTACTCAGTACGCCTCATTCTCTTGATATGATGCATATCACAAAAAAATGTGTGTGAGAGTTTGCTTGGCACACTGTTTGACATGCCAGAAAAGAGTAAAGATGGTCCGAGGCCCAGACAAGACTTGAAAGATATCGGTATTAGGGAAGAGCTTCAACCCTCATCTGTTAAAACCAAGGAGACGGTCAAGGGCAAAAAAAAGTCATAGCCAACTCAGACAAGGGAAAAACTGTGTCCAGAACCAAAGACGATTATTGCCCCCCCAGCTTGCTTCACTCTCGACGAGGATGAGCTTTCTCAAGTTTTCAACTGCCTTGATGGCATGAAAGTTCCTTCCGGTTACTTGGGGCTCATACGCAGGTATCTTAAATCGAAAAAGCAAAGGTTTAGCAACATGAAGTCTCATGACTGTCATGCGATGATGACACAATTACTTCCGGTAGCTCTCAGAGGGATAATGGACGATCACGTCCGCAACACACTTATTGACTTGTGCAACTTTTTCGACGTTATGTCTCGAAAGTTGATCAGTGTGTGGCATCTGACACGACTACAAGAGGAGATCATTTCAATACAATGTGAGCTTGAGATATATTTCCCACCATCATTCTTTGATGTCATGGTCCATCTGCTAGTTCATATTGTTCCGGAGGTTATAGACCTTGGACCGACATTCTTGCATACCATGTTCCCGTTTGAACGGATGAATGTAACTGTGAAGGGATACGTTCGTAACAAAGCCCATCCGGATGGAAGCATCGTCCAGGCCTATCTAATCGAGGAGTGTATATCATTCTGCAAGAATGTTATAGATGATGATCAATCTCTTGGTTTTCCCTAGAAGAAGCATGCTGATAGGCTCGAATGAGTAGGTCACTCACAGTTGAAGCGTGATTTAAATGTGGATATACAAAACCGCCGAGACGACTTTGACAGCGCACACAGTAGTGTTACAACACGTAGATATAATCAGTCCTTGGCAGCAGACTCACAATGACACCTTAAGGAGAAAGCACGAAATGGCGGGGAGGCAGAGGACTGAGGCCCAAATCATTAGAGAGCACAACTCCAAATTTGCGACTTGGTTCAAAGAGTGAATTCGAGACAAACCACTGCCAACCGGTGTGGCCAATGGAAATCTCATCTATGCATTAGCAATAGGCCCCGCATGCACCGTCGCCACTTACCAATCATATGATATAAATGGATACATACTGAGGCAAAGGACAAAAATTGTGATTGCCAGAACTCAGGTGTGACGATGATGCAGTTGACCGAAAATGAAAATAATAGATACTACAGAAGGATCGAAGAGATATGGAAACTTGAGTACGGCGAAGATTACACGGTGCCATTGTTCCGGGTCAGATGGGCGAAGAACGTCGAGACTGAAGAACGTGGTTTCATTACCATGTCTCTGCCCGAAGCACAACCTGCTGGTGCAAAGGGGGTGAAAGGAATCATCGCCAAATATGAGCCTTGGGTATTCTCTAAGGACATGTCACAATGCTTCTACTTAACTGACCCTACAAAGCCGAGTCGTGTTGTCATCCGGAGAGTCAAAAGGAGCATCGTCGGGATGGACGGAGTCACCAACGAGGATGACTATGATCAATTTGGTGTGGACCCAACAGAAGAGGAGATTTATGAACACACAGAGTACACCACCAGAAGGAGCAGAACTACGTTGCCTGCGACAGGACGTCCCTTCTTGAGAAAGAGTCATAGCGCAGGCCGGAAGTATTCAAGCAAGATTATGAAGACCCAAACAGTCGTTGAGAGGATTGTCAAACGACGTCGTACTACTTGATTTGTGCACTTCATTTCTGTGTACCCCTAAAAATGTCTACTTCGATCGAGTCGTATTAATTAACCGTACCATATTTTTGTACTCTGAACCACGAGAAGAATTTGTATCATTATAAATATCTGTATATGCATGTCGTCGCTCAAAATGCCATCTACAAATATGTTGTCGATTCTAATTCAAAAAACTACTGCTGGCGTTGGCCACGTCATCCGCGCCAGCACTAACAACCAACCAGCACTTAGGGCCAATTCTTTTGGGCGGCTTAAAAAATAAGCTGCCTCTCCCCAGCTTAAAATATAAGCCGCCCCCTAAATTTGTTGAAAATTCTAAATTAGTTATCCCATAACTAGCTTAGAAGCCCCAATGCATAAAAGAGACGGCTTATGGAAAAAGCTGGGGAGGAGGCGGCTTATTTTTTAAGCTGCCAAAAGAACTGACCCTTAGCGTGATTGGGGAAAGTAGAACTCATTTTCAGCATCTCCCCCCATCTCGCGCCGCCGACGGACACTTCGTCACCGCCCTCACCCCGCCCTGCCCCCCGCCGCTCGCCACACCGTGGCCCCGCCTTCGCTCCGCCGTCGCCAGCCGTGCCACCCCCCTTGCCACCGCCGTTCCCCACGCCCCCCTTGCCACCATCGTTCCCACGCCCCGCCTTGCCCCCGTCGTGGCGCCACCGTTCCACCCCCACAACCCTTCGCCCGGCAACCTAGCTCATCGCGTCTGGCCGCTCTCTCCCTCCGACGTCGTCCCTCTCGATCCGGACGGTATAGGACCTCCCTCTACCAATTTATTTCCATGTAGATTTGTTCTAGTGTGGATATTATTGTGATGAAATGCACACATTATGTGTACCTGTGAATTATTTGATGAAATGCATTACATGTGTACAAATGTGTTTATTGTGAATTGATCAACTTTTTCGGTGTGTGCTTGTTTTAATTTAGTCAATGCAACATTGCATTGTGTTGCTCGTGAATTGTCTCGCACTATGTTTCTTCTTGCAGGGAATGTCTAGAGAGTTGCCAATGTTTCGGCGAAACATTGATTCTTTCCGTTTCGTCAAATTTCTGGCACTCAATATGTCCTTTTTTTAGCAAAGGTCATGCCAAATTTTTCTGCTAATTTTAATTATATGAACGCAGCACAAAATGGAAGAGTGCCCCTACTGTTTCGACACTGGGGGTATGTGCGATGATCCTCATCTTGACAACAATAAATGCTTCTCCCTCACGCTTCAAAGTGACTACAAATATTATACGGTAATCATTTTTAATATTTGTTGGCACATATTTCCTTCTTAGGCATGTACTATATAAGGTTTTTTTTTCAAAGTGTAATTTTTGTCTTTTTATATTTCGACTAGTGTATCCCTTGCTATGCAAGACCTTTTGTCCTAGACAAGTTTTTTGTCCGCGACATGGAAGAGGTGACTGAGATGACTACTTACCTCAAGACAAAAGATGGTTTCAATTTCAAATCTATGATCTATAATGAGGTAGATCACACATATTTTGGTTGTGCTAATTGGAGAGGATTGGCCCAAGCTTACGGATTTGAGCCTGGTATGATAATAACATTTGATATCTGCACCTATTCTCAAAATGATGAGGACATATGGGTCTCTTTAGACGTGATTCCAGTTCTTCCTCCGTGTAAGTTTCGTGAACAAACTTGTTAAGTAACCGTTAGATTCCAGTTCACCCATAACTTATCTTGTTTATATAAATTTGACAGCTTATTTTCTATCTCGAAGAAACATACAGAACTTAGTAGACGAGACCTATTACACTGCTCGCAGTACGCTTACTTGGCAGGAAAAGAGGTATCTCGTGTCCTTTGTTGCTGATATTGAGTCGCTTAAGAGCACTTACGGAGCTTGTCCAAATGATGCACCATACCTGCCACTAGTGCACACCTTGGACAAGAACAACATTTCTAAAAAAAATGCATGGTTAGATTTTGATCGAGACTAGTATGTCTTTTTCATATACATTATTCTTTCTACTCATAGTATGTGTTACTATTGCTTACTATGTTACTATTATGTTCAAGAACAGAAGCTCCCTAGATGTGTTGTGCCTCACGTGATGGATGACCACCAGGCTGGTGAGATGACCATTATTTCCGACGACAATACCTATTTCAGAGGTACATACTCGATTGCACCACGACGAGATGGACAGCTCAAAATTAATGAATAGAGCCAACTACTAAGTGAGTGCGAGTTGAAGATTAGAGATCGGTGGATCTCTGTACTACACCATGGAGATGCAGGGGTTTTCCTATTCTTTAAAATTGTTCCTAAAGGAAAGGAGTAGCGTGCTAGTAGTTACGATGGTTGACAGCATATATATGTACTACTATCTAGCTAGCTAGGATAACTAATGAACATGTAATATGCATGCATGGTTTAGTTTAGTGGATGTTTAATTAGTCATGATCGATAAGAAGAAGCAAGTGTGTGGTTAATGTATGCATGTGAAGAAACGATGTGTATTATGCAAATATCTTATCGAAATCAATGTGGGACAAAAACGTGTTTATATGTATATTGATAATAAATTACGCTGCCATGGCAGCGATTTGCAGCTGCCGTGGCAGTGATTTTTTCTGCTTCTGAAAACAATAGTAATGGCGTTCAGACGATGCGTAACGTCAGTGAAGATTTAAATTATTACTGGCGTCAGAAAATATCGCACGACATAGCTACATACGACACTGCTGTCGTGCGAGTGTGCCCAACGCCATAGGTATCTAAAATACTGTTGGCATGGTTGCCAACGCCACCACTATTTCCTAACAATGGCGCCATATTTGTGGTGTCGTGTGTCCACGCCAGCAAGGCCATTTTTGGCACGCCATAGCTAGGCTTTTCTGCACTAGTGAGAGTATTCTAACAAATTATGATGAATGTGTGTCTCTCTCAAAAGGTGTGTCCAGCAAACAATGATTATGGAAAAGTAACAAGCAAGCAAAATAAAACTATCACACAAGAGGCTCCAAGTAAAACTCATATCATGTGACAAATAAAAATATAGCTCCAAGTATCATACCAATGAATTGTGGACGAAAGAGGGGATGCCATCCGGGTTATCCCCAAGCTTAGACGCTTGGATCTTCCTTGAATATTACCTGGGGGTGCCTTGGGCATCCCCAAGCTTAGGGTCTTGCCACTCCTTATTCCTTCATTCATCGGGATCTCACCCAAAACTTGAAAACTTCAGCACACAAAACTCAACAGAAACTTCGTGAGATCCATTAGTATAATAATTCAATCATCCACTTTAGGTACTGTTATAAATTGATTCATAATTGTTCTTGCATAATATCTACTGTATTCTAACTTCTCCATGACTTATACCCCCGATAATCCATAGCATCATCAAAATAAGCATACTATGCAATAAAAACAGAACTTGTCTAAAACAAGACAGTACGTAATTACAGAATATTTATCCCTACTTCTCTAACTCCAAAAATTCTAAAACATTTGTAAAACATAAAAAAATTGTAACCCAATACTGTGTAAAAATTTCAGATTTTTTTGACGTTCCGGTACAGAATTGAAATTCTAGCACTGGGCGCGAAACTTTCTGTTTTCAAACATCATCAACTTTACTATGATTAAAATCATCCCAAAGGCATTACTTGGCACAAACACTAATTAAAAGATGAAAACATAATCTTTACAGTAGCAATAATCATGTGACTCAAGAAAAATAAAATGAAAGCAAAAGGATAAATATTGGGTTTCCTCCCAACAAGCGTTATTGTTTAATGCCCCTAGCTAGGCATATTGCATAGTTTCAAGTATTGTCATTTTTCAAAGTAATTCCATAGGTGGCTCTCATAATAGATTCATATGGCGGTTTGATTCTCTTCCTTGGGAAGTGTTCCATCCCTTTATTTAGTGGAAATTGGAACCTTATATTTCCTTCTTTCATATCAATAATGGCACCTATGGTTCGTAGGAAAGGCCTACCAAGTATTATAGGGCATGACGAATTGCATTAGATATCAAGTACAATGAAATACACGGGTACATAGTTTCTATTAGCAATTATAAGGACATCATTAATCCTACCCAATTGTTTCTTAATTGTTGAATCCGCTAAGTGCAAATTGAGGGAACATTCATCCATATCGGTGAGACCTAGAACGTCACATAAAGATTTTGGTATAGTAGAGACGCTAGCACCTAGATCACACAAAGCATTGCATTTATAATCTTTAATCTTAACTTTAATAGTAGGTTCCCATTCATCTTATAATTTTCTTGGTATTGATACTTCCAATTCTAGTTTCTCTTCATTTCCTTTAATAATGGCTTCTATGATGTGTTTAGTAAAAGCTTTATTTTGTTCGTAAGCATTGGGTGAATTTATCATGGATTGCAAAAAGGAAATACATTCAATCAAAGAACAATTATCATAATTAAAGTCCTTGTAATCCAAAGTAGTGGGCACATCACTATCTAAAGTTTTGACCTCTTCAAACCCACTTTTGTTGTTTTTATCATTAAGATCATCACCCTCCGAAGAATTGGGATGCATTCTAATTAAAGTTGACTCATATTCAGTCCCTTTATCATCAAGTTTTATATTACTAAACAAAGATTCAATAGGTGTCACACCAATCATTTTAATGTCTTCATCATTATTATCATAAAAACCGGGTGCAAGTTCTTTTTCTAAGAATTCACGTTTAGCTCTTATCCTCTCAATTCTTTTTCTACTTCCATCCATGGTGCCTTGTATAGACTTTAGAGATTCAGTTATTACATCTCTTTTAGGTGGATTTTTTTTTATTTTGAGCGTATCCACATCATGAGCAATTCTATCCATGTTTCTAGACATGTCATCCACATTACTTAGTTTTTCTTCTACCATGGCATTGAAAACCTTTTGAGAACTAATAAATTCTTTAATGTTGTTCTCAAGCTCAGTAGGTATCCTACTATTATTATTATATGAATTACCATAGGAATTACCATAATTATTAGAGAGATTACCGGGATACGGTCTAGGATTGAAATTCCCTCTATAAGCATTGTTGTTGAAATTATTTCTAGCAAAAAAATTCACATCGATAGCATCATTGTTTTGCTCAATCAAAGTAGACAATGGGATATCATTAGGATTAGCATGAGCATTTTTACTAGAAAGCATATTCATAAGAGCATCCATTTTCTCACCCAAAGTAGTGATTTCTTCGACAGAGTTTACCTTCTTACTAGTTGGAGCTCGTTCGGTGTGCCATTGAGAATAATTTGTTGTCATATTATCAAGAAGCTTCGTGGCTTCTCCCAATGTAATTCCCATAAAGGTGCCACCTGCAGCAGAGTCTAGAAGATTTCTCGACACAAAGTTTAGTCCCGCATAAAAGTTTTGTATTATCATCCATAAATTTAATCCATGAGTGGGACAATTTTTAATCATGAATTTCATTCTCTCCCAAGATTGTGCAACATGTTCTTGCTCATGTTGTTTAAAGTTCATGATTTGATGTCTAAGAGATATTATCTTAGCGGGAGGAAAGTACTTAGCAGTAAAAGCATCCTTACATTTATCCCATGAATCAATACTATTGCGAGGAAAGGATGAAAACCAAGTTTTAGCACAATCTCTTAGTGAGAAAGGAAATAATTTCAACTTAACAATATCATTATCCACATCTTTTTTCTTTTGCATATCACATAATTCAACGAAGGTATTAAGATGGGATGCAGCATCTTCATTAGGATTTCCAGCAAAGTGTTCTTTCATGATAAGATTCAGTAATGCAGCATTTATATCATATGACTCCGCACGAGTGACGGGAGGAGCAATTGGAGTAATACTATAACAATTGTTATTAGTATTCGAGAAGTCACACAACTTAGTGTTTTCTTGAGACATATTGACAATTCAAGGAAGAGAGCAAACAAGATAATTTTTTCCTATTTTTGATTTTTTAACGAGACTAATAAAACCAAATAAAAACTAGAACAAGTAAATGGTAATGTGTATGTAGGGACCTTGCTTTGTTTGATGAAGTCTCCCCGGCAACGGCGCGAGAAATTCTTTCTGCTACTTGTGAGCAGCGTTGGGATTTTCCCGAAGTGGAAGGGTGAAGCAATATAGTAGCGGATAGTATTTCCCTCAGTAGAGAACCAAGGTTATTGAACCAATAGGAGATTCACACAGACAAAGGTCGACAGTACCTGCACACACAAAAACAAAATACTTGCACCCAACGGGGGCAAGAGGGTTGTTAATCCCCTTGTACTCGTTAATTGAAAGGATTAATTCTGATAGTGGTAGAATATAAATTGCAAAAGAAAATAAAAAGAAATAAATTGCAGCAAGTAAATTAGGGTTTAGTAAATTTGGTGAATGGACCTGGGGGCCATAGTTTTCACTAGAGGCATCTCTCTCAAGAACATAGCATACGGTGGGTAAACAAATTACTATTGGACAATTGATAGAAAAGCGCATAGTTATGACGTTATTCATGGCATGATCAGTACATAGGCATTACGTCTGTGACAAGTAGACCGACTCCTGCCTGCATCTACTACTATTACTCCACCCCTCGACCGCTATCCAGCATGCATCTTAAGGTATTATGTTCATAACAAACTGAGTAATGCTTGGAGCATGATGACATAATGTAGACAGAATAAAACCAAGAAATATGATTAAACCCCATCCACTGGTGCCACGACGTCCTATACAAACGGTTTTTAACCCCTTTTCGTGACAGAGTTTTAAACCGTCGCCTTGCCTGTTTGTGCAATAGAGGGGTCCATCCCACACGACCCAGAAACCGTCGGCGATCGGGAGCGATGATGCAAACGCTCTGCCAAATGTAATCGTATGCGATGCATGAACATATCGCACACACTATATTCTGGCACACGTGTGGGATTGGTGATCAATCGCCCACGTCTCTCACGAGTCAAACGTTTCTAATTGCGTAGGGAAACCAAACGGTGTTTACCATTCGACCATTTGCGAAATATTACCTAAGCCACACGGGCCATCATAGAAACTGTGAGCGATATGTGGCCCATCGCACACGAGTATTCTATGGCAAGCGTCTGCCATGCATGACATCATCGCACATGTTTCCCAAAAAATTTACGAGTGGGATTGCATTTTGCATTGGGCATGGTTTCCTCTAAGCTCACGTGTGCGATAATGTGCTATCGCAAACGGTTGAGGAGCCCCTATACACATGTAGAAGTACTGCAAATCATCTACGGTTTGTTGTGTATCACCAATGGTTCAGTTCATATCTTGTGTGCTTTTCCTATATATCACAGGCAGTTACGCTACGAATGGCGTGTGCTTTCCATTCTGGATCCCACACGCTCAGTTACTAGAAACCATGTGCGCTTTAATATGGCCAGGTTATGGCAAAATATCGCATTTGAATCGCCCTGCAAAAAGCAAATTCGCCACAATATGCAATTGAACAAATAGTGTCCACAGGAAGAACATTTATCAAAATTCGCCACAATATGCAACTGAACAAATGCTAGCTAAATTCCACAGATGTATTGACATATGCAGTACATAACCATAGTGTACGAAATACGAAGACCTCAGCACATGGAAAGCAATGCATCCATGCGCATATGTTTATCTGCTAATACTAATTGAATGCATATTGATTGTTTGAGGAAAATCCTTGCTGAAATCTTTATTATCATCAATGGGCTTGATGTAGTAATTCAGGAAGAACTTGGTTATAAATCTCCTAAAAAACAGCAGTTCACCAGCGGGGAGCGGTTCACTGGTCATCGGTGCATAGATGAGCTGCATGATTTTTAGATCAGAATGTGCCATACGTGCGGAGTAGAAGATAGTAATTAATATACAGACTTACTGGTACTAAATGGACAACATTGTTACAACAATCAGCAGATTTGCAGATGGAGATCATGTGTCTACAAACATAGTATCCACAAAGGTTGGTCCCTTCCTGTTGTTGAGGACACTGAAATTTTTTGTACAGAATTAGTCATGTATTTGCCCTATTAGGAACAACCTAACCGGTGTAAGTTGTTCATTTTTTTTTCTTTGGAGAGAAATAGAAAGAGGTTTATTTAGAAACTTGAACAATTGACTAGCATAAGAAAAGGTATTTGCGAACCTTTGGATACATTTTCTGAAAATAACGGATTTCAGTGTCTTACCGGAGAAACGATCTCGTGCTGCACAGGTAGTTGACGAACGAACTTGCCCCCTCCTATAGTTATGTACATTGACAATACACTGCAAATGAAGATGAATTTTCACATACTCAATTCTTGAACCAGGTATGAATACAAATTTCAACATCAAAGAATTCAATACCTATCCATGAATTCCTGAAGATGCGTCAGATCCTGAGGATTAATTGACTCTCTGAGAGAATCCAGGTAATAAACTGCGTTGTGCTTTGGAATAATGACTACCAAGACCCAGTGCTTGCTACAGATTAAGAAAACCATGAACTTACGAACTATGTTAAAAACTGAAAGACAATCAATGTATGTGTGGTTGTATATTTAACTTACCCTTCATGATATGGCCAGAGAAAGAATTCTGCATACTCCATGAAATGCAAGGCACTGGCGACATATTCCATGGCCTTCCCCCGTTGTTCATTGGTCCCTTTTAAAAGTGTGACATTTGCTAAATCAGGATCTATGACATATGTTTTCTCCCTTAGTGTTCTCTGCGCGATCAATCCCCTGAGAGGAATACAATGCAGTTAGCTTTTTTTCGTGTACAGCCTTGTATGGAGAAGTTGATCAGAGTTTGTGAAGTACTTACAACATCAAGCATTTAATAAGAGTGGCAGCGAGCATATCGAAGTTGAAGAAGAGATGAAAGTCCTCGAATTCCACACTAATGGTACCCTGATCATGACAGAAATGCTTTTTGTCGTAGTGGACTTGCAGAATCTTATGATCTTCTGACATTTTCTCCATGCAATATTTATGTAACTTGCGGCAACTGGAACTGCACTCCTCATAGTATTCGCCAACAAGAAATGGCTGGCCATGGACGTACTTGCGTGCTTCAAGTACGTGTGCTTCATTATTAGAAAGTATCCTCTCCAATGCTCCATCGGGCAAGCTGTCAGAACCAGTATTACTCACCGATTCGAGCAACTTGCTGGTGATTTGGTTTTGGGCGAATAGTCTTTGTAGTAAGAGGCTATCGTTCTCATCCCTCCTCGGTTTCGGGGGCCGCTTCCTCGCGGGTGCGACCGTGCCCGCTTTTTGCTTGGTACTTGTAGCACTTATGGTGCGAGGTCTGGATGAATGAACGATGGACTTCTGAGCAGACGGTGTAGCTACGACGGACTGCTGAGCAGACGATGTAGCTACGCCGGACTGCTGAGCTGGCGGTGCTGCTGTGACGGACTACTGAGTTGTAGGAGCAGAGGCATCAGACTGCTGACCAGGCGTTGAAGCTATGTCGGGCTTCTGTGTAGGTGGTGCCAACGTGTCGGTGTGCTCAGGAGGCGGTGCCAACGCGTTGGTTTGCTGAGCAGGCAGTGCCAACGCATCGGTATGCTGATCACGTGGCTGCGAACCGCCGGACTAATGAGCAGGCGGTTCCGGACCTTCGGACTGCTTAGCAGGCGGTTGCAAACCGTTTGACTGTTGAGCAGGGGGGTCCAAAGCATCGGACTGCATAGTAGTCCATTCTACCGGGTTGGTCTGCTGAGCATGCGGTGCCGCTGTGTCTCCCCCAGCTGCTTCAGTGGCCGACATCTGAACCGGTGGTGTGTCTTCAGCAGTTGTAGGCCTTACCACAGGCTGCTCAGGGGCGGAAGATGACATGGCCTGTACGGCAGGAAGTCGGGCGGGATGATCACAGGTTGATGCATCAGCCGTCATATTACGATTATTAGGTTCCTCGGGGGAAGCACGCGAGAGCTGCTGTGGCGAGAAGAGGGTCACCGGTTGAAGGGCAGCATTGGTTGCTCTTGGGAGGCTTGAGGGATCTTATCCATGAAGTCTATTTCCTTTCGTGGCCACTGGATATGATTTAACAGTGTTTCTCCCATCCTCTGCTCATCATAGTCCCCTAGGACATTCTTCAAGGCAAATTCACTGAATCCATGCTTTACTTCAGTCACATAGCACTTCACACAGCCCGGCTTCAATGGCACATTGTCCAACAAGAGGCCCCCCTCAGAGAGGGGGGGACCCAGGCTGTTGCACATTTTAACGTACCTTCATAATGTGTAAGCATGCCCCTCAGTCTGCCTGTCATTCCATATAAATCAGATATAGCATCAACATGCGCAGCTGCAGTCTCAGTGTCGCTGGGGTCAGCTGATGCACAACTACTCTTGTGCGGTGTTGTCGCGCAATAAGCAGCATCCTCCATGCCCGCCGCCCCGCCCGTCTACTAGCTATCTCTCGGTGTTAGAGTTTTCTGCATCATCATTGACTCCTCAATTTCCTTTTGAACTTTCGAATACATGTCCCTCCTCAACCTTTCATACAAAACATTCTGCTTCATTTCACTCCTCGCTTTTTTCATGGTGAGCCTCTCTTCTTTGCTGAGTGTGAAAGCCCTCTTGTGCAGGACATTGATCCCTATACCCCTTGCACGGTCGGGGGGCTCTTTGGTTTTCAGAACCACAGACAGAATGTCACATAGCCCTGAGTTCCTGTAGAACCTTCCGGCTGGGCTGTCGGAAGCCTTTAACAACTCGAGATACAGTGCTTGGTTTTTTGAGTTTTCAAAGTAATAAGAACCGTCGTCACGCCTCCTTGCACGTGCCCGCAAGTAGTCTCTAGCACGATCACCCCTAATTTCACTAAAGGCCGGTTTGCCACCCGCAGCTATTGCTTCTTTGTCCTGCTGGTCCCATATCGGTTTCATGTCATAGTATCCTACCACACCCATACGGTGGGGGTGCGTGCTCCCCTTCTGAAGTTCTGATTGCTTGGCACTCTTCTCGATAAACTCCTCAGTGGCCCTAACCCTTTTGAATTCTGCCCAGTCTGCCACTGTAATTTGGGGGTATGCGGGGATTGGGTCCTTGCCTTCACTCAAGTACTTCTTGTACAACACGTGCTTTCGAGAGAGATGTCACTAGTGAACCTATGGCCCCCGGGTCTATTTTCCATCAATACAAAAGTTTCTACAATTGCTTTCTTTATGTTCTTTACTTTTTTGCCGCTTTGCATATCACTATCTGCTTTTAATCTTGTGGCTAGCAAGAAGAAAGGGAGGTGACGACCCCCTTGCCTTGGTTGGGTGCAAGCAATTGTTTTGTTTGTGTGCAGGTGCTGCTAAAGTTGTTAGTGTGGTGCCTCCTACTGGTTCGATAAACCTTGGTTCTTAACTGAGGGAAATACTTTCTGCTGTTGTGCTACATCTCCTTTCCTCTTTGGGAAATCCAACAACTCCTACAGGAGTAGCACCTATGGAAGATGAGTAAGAATCTGAAGTGAGCGCACAAAGAAAATAGATTCATGAAATAGATTTTGGGATGGTTAGAGCATTTACACCACCACCCCCCCCCCCCAGCTAAATGTTCAGATGGACAACCAGAACACCTCATGGACCCAAAAATGCCTCCCGACCGGGCCCTCAAACCCAACCCAAACGTCCGGGTTGTCCAACACACCCCATATCCAGCCTATATGGGGGGAGGATATGGGGCGGTCTCGATGCGATACGTCCCTCTCTAAACCCAAAAAAACCACTTGGGCGAAACCCCAGTATCTTCCGCTTCCACTCTCCTCGTTCGCGCCGCTTCTAGTGTCCTTTCGCCATCTTCTCCTCTCCCCTAGCCGAACCATGGCCAGATTCGGCAATGGCTCCTCGTCCGAAGCCGACCCCATCAATTGGGATGTCCTCTTGGCAAAGTCGGATGAGGAGCTCGCAATCTAGGGTTGCCCTCGACCGACCAAGGGTGGATAAGGGTGGCTCCTTATCCTTGCATTCCCTAGTGGACCATCGGAGCTCCTCCTCCTCTGCGCGTGCCAGCGCTGGTTCTTCCTGACCCTAGTGGACCGGCAGGGCTCTTGGAGCTTCCGACCATCACCCCTGCCCCCCGCTGCCCCCGGTCGATGATGGGTGCTAGTGTAGGCACCGCCTAGCCCGCGGTCGCGGCTCCTCGAGTCGGAGGCTCGGGCAGCTCGCTGCGTGAGGCAGAGGGCGCATGACAGATCTAGATGGTCCGCTTACGGGTTGTGCAGATTCACCCCTATTGCCCTGCCCTCCGACTCGAAGAGGAGCTCATCCGTGACGTCTTCTGGCAGTCGTTGACCATGAACGAGACAGGTGTTTGTCGTCGCCGCCTCCGCAATAATGCCAAGGCATTGTGTCTCGAGCTCGGGGAGTCCGAGCGGCTCACCAAGGAGAAGGCCGCCAATGCGGCGAAAGTCGAGCGATTTGCCATGGACTAGACCCACACCTCCCGTTCTCTGGCCGGACTTCCCTCCTTTTCCTCGTCCGACGACGACACCACCACCAACAACGATGACGATGCCCCTCTGGCCGCTGATGCCATCCTAGCAGTATTTGTCGTAGATCATAGCTAGTTTATCAAACTATCTAATCTTTTGTGAACTTGTTTTATGTCCGGTTGTATAAAGAACTTGCTAGGTCCGATGCTATCCTATGTGTTAAATTTAACTATGTTGTGTTGATCTACGTTGCATGTGATTGCATGGATTTGAGGGTTTGAATATGAAGGAGAGGATTGTGGACGAGGATAAATGAGGGATGGGTGGACGCTGCCTCTGAAAGCATTCCTGGACATATAGGGATTTATATTAGGCACATTCGGTTGTAGAATGGAAAGAAACTCTTCTCTAAGAGCATCTATAGCCGAGCTCCCCAAATGCCCATATGGCATCTATAGCCGAGTTCCATAGGCCGTTTGTTTATTTGGAATCACGATCATTTTAGGAAAATATGATGTTAGACATGATCAAGAGCCTACAACCCCTGTGGAATATGAGTTGGGGGATCCAAATTGTCCTACGTTTGATGTTGGGAGATTATCACGCACTACCAAGAAAAAACAGAAAAGATAGCCAAGGCAAGAGGTCCGGCATTCAAAACATGTGAGGATGTTTTGTTGGTTGAACCGTGGTTGGCAACTAGTATGGACCCTATATGTGGCACGGAGCAAAAGGGCAACAAGTATTGGGAGAAGATCCACAAGCACTACCATGAACACAAGGAATATGTGGAGCCGCATCCTATCAATACCACCCGCAATGTGGCCTTTCTCCAACATAGATGGTCCATCATCCAAGACAACGTGAACAAGTTTGTCGGCCAGCATGCTTCCGTTCTTGGTCGGAATCAAAGTGGGATTGGAGTTGTAAGTCACATTAGATGAATTGCTTCATTTTGTCATAATTTGCTTTGCTAGTTTTTGATGTCGCATTCTCATGATTACTTTACTGTTTGATAGATGGTGTTGGCGGCCACTCTGTACCAACAAAGCGAGAAGACGCCATTTTGGATGAAATTGAATGACAAACCAAAGTGGATAGAACTGTGAAAGACCTGAAGACCTACAACAAGAGGTTGAAGAAAAATCATGGCTCAAGGTCCCAACAATCCATTGGATTGGATGACAAAGAGAAAGAAGTTGTAGGGGAGAATGGACGAGCCACCGTTCAATGAATAACTGACAACTGATGGGAGATGGGCAAGGCCGCCCGTGATGCTCCGGCGACAAAAATGTCCACCGGCAAAGAGAGGTACAAGCTCATGTTGAATGCGCAAAAAAAGAGGATGTATTGTGATTGGGAGAGGGTGGACCACAAGTTGTAAACTAAGAGGAAGAAGATAGTTGAAGAAGAAAGATGTGTGTGTCAAATGAGATCTCGAGAAGGCCCGTATTTTTGGATCATTAGAGGTTGAGAAGTAGAGATTGCAACTTGCTCGAACACCGAGCATTTGAGGATAATGTTGGTAGCACAATGCCTCTTGGTTGCGAAAGGCAAGAAGTGACTTGAGTGGAAGAAGGAGATCAACATGCATAAGGAGTATGAGGTGGCGAGAGCGGCGGCCCAAGCAGCGGCCGCGGCAAACCACTCGGCAAGGATGGTGCCTGGCGAGTGATTGATTACGTTGAATTTTTTTGGCATGTCTGGATTGTTGAATTGTGATTAATTTTATTTTATTGCATTGTTGAATTGTGATGAATTTATGCTATATGATTAACATACATGGATTTGTATGGATTTACGGGTTTGATATTAGAAGCGTAGCTGTCTGAAAGGACATTTGAGAGGCCGTCAAGCGCTATCCGCGGTAGCGTCCGCCGTCCGGGTGCCTGATTTGCTCTCTAGATGCTCTAGCTCGAAGAGAGGGAAGCAAAGGGACAGATCCGGCTGACGAGGTGGGCACTCAAACATACATTCATTGACGCGTGCTTGGCTGCATGAATTTGTTGCGCACGCCTTCAATCTCACTATCTCGAGAATTCAACATCCAATGACGATCTATTTTTATTTTTTTGTAATTCCATTGACGATCTAGTAGGATCCACAATTTTACAGGTAGACTTTTCGAGCACTCACTCATTGCCTACGAGGCTACGATGCTCACGTGCAGTTGTTCACTTTCCTTCCATGGTTACAAAAATAGTACAATCTGCTAAGGCACACCGGACTAGTTCTCTCAGAAAGTCAACCGGAAAAGGAGGAAAAGAAAACTCAAAAGTATACCCGGTGATGAATCTGTTGAAGAAGCTTTTTCCCTGTGAGTTCAAGCTTTGACTCTTGGGGCTGACAGCTAGTAACGGGGCGAGTACTTAAGTACGCAAGAAACGAGGGGAGGGGTGGATTAGCAAAAGGTGGCAGAGTAGGTAGGTTAGCTTTGTGGGATACTGGACCCGAGACCAGGCTTTCTGCCACTCACTCGCTGTCTTCAACCTCCGTCGTGTGCATGCATGGCCATGTGTAGGTGTGGCGCCCTCCCCTCGTTTCTGCCGATCGACTCCGGCCGGGGTGGAAAGCGTCCCACCTTTTCTTGTCACCTCTTCCCACCTCGTTTCAGCGCATGCATGCATGCGGTGCGGTGCCCGTCCTCGGGGTTCGCTGGAATTTGTCGTTGCCCCGGCCCCGGTGACTCGCCGCTCCTTTCGTCCCCATTCGGCGGCCACACTCCCCGGTGACTAGCTAGCTGCCGCCGCTACCCAGTTCCCACTGCCACTGCCGCAGCGCAGCAGGCTAGCCGCCAGCTGCATCGTGCATCAAGCGTCGCTGTGACTGACACACACACTCCGCGTGACCGCATTGATCCATGGATGGATGGATGGATGGATAGGCTCATGCGCAACACTGTTGTTGGCAATGCGACCCTGCCAGTTTGCATGCTCGTTTCCTTTGTAATCTTGTCAATAATTTCACAAAGCCATCTACCCCTCTGGCCGCGTGGGATCGGCTTGATCTCCTTCTCATCGTGCTATAATCTGGAATTCTAGTCCCGATTCTATAATCTGCATCATGCTCCGGCGCGCTCCACTTCGTCGCACAGCGCCGCTCGTGGCAGCATATGCAGGTGCATTGATTAAAGGAGACATACATTTACGTTGTGCAGCGTCGTAGTAATGCCAGTACAGTCTGCACTCTGCCGATCAGCAAATGCACTCACGCGGCTACGCGAGGGCATAAACGCTTCACCTAACGATGGTAATGGACGTCACTGTTCCTTCGGCTAGGCCTTTGTTTGTACTACCAGTACGGCGCTAGTACGTTGAATGCTACTGTGTGGTGCGCGGCCAGGCCTCTCAAATGCAAACATGATTGGTCGTGCGTGCACATGGTTACGTGTCAGCTAACATTATCTTTCGAGGAGCCACAACCAAGTTTTTCGGAGATGGTCATGGCGATCGATTCGTTCGCCCATGCACTCCTTTCTCATCGAACGTTTTTGTTCGCTACCAGAACGAGCACCGAAGGAACGTTTTTGTCGTGGCCATCGAGCCTAGCCAATGTACCCTATCCTGGACTAAGGGCCAGTTCTTTTGGTAGCTTAAAAAATAAGCCGTCTCCTCCTCAACCTTTTTCATAAGCCGTCTCTTATATTCGTTGGGGCTTCTCAACTAGTTAAGGGATAACTAATTTAGAAGTCTCAACAAATTTTGGAGGTGGCTTATTTTTTAAGCTGAGGAGAGGCAGCTTATTTTTTAGAGGTTTTTTACGGTACCCTATACTGCTAGCAAGCAGCAGCAGTATAGATCTCATCTAACCGTTGATTTCTTGAGGCCTTGAGGGCGAGACACTTCACCGTCGGCTCCCTAATCCTCTCGTCACCACACTAATCACCCTCACTCGAACATCCGCGACCTGCCATTAATGTCCATTGATGACTCAGAAGTAGTAGAGCTCGAGGGGCGGCGACTTCGTCATGCCGGTGACGATGACGTACTTCTGTATAGCCCACTCGACGCCAGGTGGTTTCGCCCCCACCACCGTGAGCAGTGATCCAGGCCACTGCCAGCTTAATTTCAGTGCTCTCGGCCATGGGAACATTGTGGTGTGGAGGAACGGTGTAGATAGGAGAGCCCTCGAGCGCCGAGACCTGCACCATGATGCCAAGCGCCTGGTCCACGAGCGCGAGCGAGGAAGGGGATGCGGCTTGCCGAGGAAGGGACGGGAGGCAGGCTCGCTGAGGAAGGGGATGCGACTGGCGAAGGAAGAGGATGCGGGCGCGCGGCGGCGGCGGCGGCGGTGGCCACAAGCCCAGAACTGTTGCGGCGTTGGTCTACAGAGTGGAAGGGGATACGGCAAGTAAGGACCAAGCAAGAAGCCCATGAACTGCCCTCAGATCATGTATACTGCTCGTGCTGAACCGAGCAGGTGCTCGTTGAACTGCTAATCAATTCCAGCAGTATACATCGCGTTGGACCGTTCGATCTTCAGGAATAGACGGTCAGTATCCATTAGCGGGTACCGTAAAAGAGCTCATTTTTTAAGCCGCTCAAAAGAACTGGCCCTAAAGTCATCAACAAGTGAAGCACATAGCAAAAACAACTATGACAGAACCATTATAAAATATGAATGTATACTCATTAAGTTATTTCGCAAAAAAATGTTTACTCATTAGGTTGCATTTTTATTTTAATTCCCCACATGTGTATCTCACATGCTTGGGAAACTGGCTTCCTGGGATCATATGAGCACTAAGAGCATCTACACCCGGGCACCCTAAACCGTTCTCAAATGCCCAGGCGGATGGCGCGGTCAAAAAAATCTGACCCAGACAGGCGCCTCAAACCGGTCTCAACCTGGGCTAACAGGCACCCCTCTGACCCAAATTTGGAGCAGATATGGGGTGGCCCGGGCACGTCTACCACGTCGGACCCGACCCACGCTAGCCTACCCGTCCCCACATACATTCGTCCCCATCCGCTTCCCAGACCAAACCCTAGCCACTCCCATCCACTCCACTCCGCCACCCAAGCTCCCGTCCGGCGATCTCCTACCTTCTCTGGCAAGGCGGGCAGCGGATTCGGGTCCTACACCTCCAAATCAATTGATCTGGAGCTCGGCCCACACGGCCCCGAGGAGGAGATGACAGTCTGCCTTGCGCTCCGCCGCTCCAGGGAGGAGGCCGCCCGACGGGAGTGCTCGGACACCTTCCGTCGGGAATCCATTGCGTCCGCCTAAATGGCGCATGGATCTGGCACGAGGTGTGTCGCTGCTGCCTCGCCGGAGGTGGTGCGGTCCGCCTGGCGTCTGAACACGGCGGCGGATGCACGACCGCTTCGTTGGCGCGCCGAGGCAGAGGTGAACGCATGGGCGTCGTCCGATGCAAATATGGCGCGGCGTGCCCGCCGGGCGAGGCAGCAGGCGCGGAAGGCGGCGTAAGCCCTCGCGGCGGTGGACGTTGGCGAGGCAGAGTCGCATTATCTGGCTCCCCGTATGGTGCACATGTCCGGGCGCCGCAACCGCGTCATGGTGGACATCGCCTGCTCCTCCCACGACAGATCCATCATCGATCTCACGTCCACCGGCAACGTGAAGGCTCCGGACTCCGACAAGGAAGAGTAGGGCATGGAAGACGGCGACAACCCTCGTCTCACGAGCCGGTGCGTGTCCCATGTCCTACTCTACCTCGCCGGCGACCGCACCAACACTTTGAGGGGCGCAGCCAGCCGCCGGACATGGACACAGCGGAGCCGGACGAGCTCCGCTCAAGTTTAGTTTCACGTTGCATGTATAATATGGATTTGATGATTTGAAAATGGGGTATCCGGTTGTGGAAAAGATTATTTGAGACGTGACCGGTCACTGTCCGCGGAAGCGCCCAGGCGCGTCCGCGGGTGTCTGAGGGGTCGGATTTGCTGTATCCGGTTGTAGATGCTATAAGCTAAGTACGTAGCTAGCAAATTTCTTCTCCTCTTCTCTCACACTCACAATCATTATTTTTCCACACATACTCTAACTTATTCATATCATTCCATATATCGGCCCCATATTAATTTATATGCCCTAGATAAGTACTTAGCTAGCAAATATAACAATAACAACTAATCTAACCACTATCTATATACTAAACAATTGACAAATAAACTTGTGTAACATTTTATCAAAAGAAAAAAGTGAAAAAAGGTGAAGAAGCTCACCTTCTCGTGGTTGACGACCGAAGGAGGAGACGAGCCGCGGGTGGAGGAGGCCTGGCTAGACGAGAGCCGCATGGTTGTAGATCTGAGCAGCGGAGAGGCGGTGGTGGCCGAAGAAGGAGGACACGATGGCGCGACAGCGGTTGCAGGGGGGAGGAGATGACGCGGCGGCTGAGGGCGACGATGGAGTCGGCGACGTGGCGTATATATCATTTATAGTGGCGCGGGTAGACGAAGGGTCGGCTCTTTGACATATTATTTTTATTATGGGAGCTCGGCAAAAAAAGTGACCCCTGGAATTCCCTACGAAAAGAAATGAAAAACCGAAAAAGATTGCCGAGTATTCGTTAGTTGTAACTCAGCAAATATAGATCATTGTCACGGTTCTGTCGCCTACGCGACCGCGGGTCCCATCTGTCGTACTTTGCCGAGTTTTTACTTGGGGGAACTTGGCGAATGTGAGGCTCTGCCGAGGTTCTTTCTTTCGCCGAGTCCTTTTTCGCTGGTACAAGGCAAAATGTGAAGTTTGCCAAGTTTCTTATCAGTGCCGAGTACAAATTTGAATCAAACTCGGCAGGCACAAACTTTGCTGAGCTCCCGATAAAATGAACTCGGCAAAATATCATAACTCGAGACAAAACCAGATTCCAGTAGTGAAGGTCGCTTATTTATGTTCGCGTAGCTGATTATGTCCATTTTACTTTGACGTAATGATGTGGTTTTTGAGATGGATGTAATGATGTGGTTTTTTTTTATCAAAAGGAATCATTTGTGTTGTACTAGGAGTAATAGTTTAATGTTGCAACGAATGGACCAACGGGAGGCAATGATGAAGAACAACAACAAATGAAGTAAGTTAATGAGAGATTTACGTCTCAACATGGGTGGCAGTTGCGAACCAACATGTGGTTGGATGGTTAGGTGGACAGTGGTATCCCCAGCCCATCAGGGTTCAAGTCATGTTGCTCGCATTTATTCTGAATTTATTTCAGAATTTCCGTCGATACACCTTTAGTAGGAGGAGACGTTCCCGTCGACTATGAGGCGCCTACGATGATTTCGTAAAATCTCAAGATGATATGTCAACTCAGTCTCTCGGAGTGGTAGGGTTTGCATGTGTGCATTTATATGGGTGAATGTATGCGCGTATACACGAGCGCTTGCGTCTACTGCGTTTGAATAAAAAACATGGGCGGCAGTTTAGCAATAGGTTTGTTGTACTACCTGATTTTTCACTGTGTTTTAGTAGCTATGTTGATTTTTATTTTGCACACCTACTGTATTGCTTTTATCTTTTGAGATATATGAGGCCAAAAAGGTTATTTATCCATTATTAAAAAAAAACGAAGCAGGGTGTGCTATCGAGGCATATAGGTCAACCATGATGGTGACACTTGTAGCCATCACTCCACGTTGGAAAGTGCCTGTGGCAATTGGCAGAAAACGCTCCAGTGTGGTTGAAGGTGGAACACCACGGAGTCTGTTGTACTAGTATCGATTCTTCCTAGTTACAAGAGCAATAAATATTTCTTGATTCCTTGCAGTCACATTTTGCTCCAGGCTGCTGATGACCAGAACGAAACGCTGATCAATCACCGAGTAGTAGGCTTCCGCAAAAAAAGAAATCACCTAGTAGGCACATGGTGACCATGTTCATGCATTGACTTTGGAGGGACCGATGTAGTAACCTTTTGGTTGAGTGCTTGACTGCAAGGCCTAGCAGGATCCATGGTTTGGAACTTAGAGCATCTACAGGCGCGTCACCAAATCCGGTCCTCAAACACTTGCGGACACGCCCTGACCGAGCACTTCTTAATTTGTGTCCTCCACATTCATGTATTTTATATCCAATACCCTATATCCATACTAAGCATGTGAAGTACGTAGATCATCGCGCGGACTATGAAACGGACATACATATGCACATTGCGATCACCAAAAGATCACCAACGGATCTCCAAAAGCTAGTCAAAGTTCACATATTCCACATACACGACGGACAGATTCTAACTAGAGTACTAAATAATTAGAAATTAACGGCGAAGACGGCGGAGATTCACCACTTCCTCGCGGGGCCTTTGTCCTTCCATTCGCCGGCGCAGCTGTAGGCGGCCGCAGCAGGTGGTGGATCGTCGGAGTCGGAAGAGTCGGAGCCGTGGTCGTCGCCGTGGTCGGACGAGGAGTCGGAGAGGACGATGATCCCCTTCATCCGCCGGATGGCCCTGTCCTACTGCCGCTTGAGCTTGGCCACCCGAGCCGCCTCCGCCGCTGCCTCCGCCGCCTCGTGCTCTGACTGCTCAATGGCAAGCCGGAGCGCCTTCGCGTTCTTCCTCAGTAGCCGCGCGAGCGTCCGTCTCCGCCGTCGTCAGCGACGGGCGCTAGACCCAAGTGAGGAGCCGCTCGTCCTCGTCGAGCACCGCCGGCGACCCGCAGGGGCGGCGCACAGATTGCTCCGTCACATTCCTCTCCCTTACCTCTCGCGGCGGGCGAGTTCGGGTTGGCGGAGCGGGCACTAGCACCCACCGTTGCCCTTGCGGAGCAGCGGCCCACGGGCGAAGCGAGTGGCGTGGGGGCGGCGCGAACTGCGCAACCCTCGCGGAGCCGCGCGCGGGCCGGGAGGGGCCAACTCCGCCCCCGGCGTGAGAGTGGCGACGGGGCAGATCCGGAGCTCCCCCCTCCCCCCGTGTCCACCTTGGACCGCTCCAGTGCAATGCGGAGGGCCAGCTCCTCGTCGACGTCGAGGTCGGAGTCGGAGCGGCTGCCGGAGTTCGACATCCTCGCTGGAGTCATCGAATTCGATCCAAATCAGAGAAATCGGAGACGGGGGAAGAAGGGACGGAGCGAGAGAGGAGAGTGAAGTGAGCTACGGTTCCGAATCAGTTTTTTTTATGGGGACGGAGTGGAGTCGGTGGTGGGCCGGTTGACGTGGCGGACGCGCCCGGGCCGCCCCATATATGCCCTACATTTGGGCTGGATATGAGGGGCGCCGGATAACCTAGACGTTCGAGGCCGGTTTGAAGCGCCCGAGCAGTGACTGATCCGCCCGGTTTGTGGCGCCCTAGATGCTCTTAAATAAACTACTAGCCGTGTCAAGACTCCCCGGAAGAAATTCCTGCAGAAATCTCACGTACCGAAAGGGACCTAAAGGGTTTACCAGACCAGACTATACTGCCTGGGTAGTGGGTGGCCGATTTCTCAAGATGTAAGGGCAACTCCAACGCACGACCCCAAATCGTCCGGCCGCGTCCGTTTGGGGGTAAACGGACAGAACAGGCGGCCCAACGCGCGGGAGCAAACAGACCAATGTCTGTTTTCGGTCCGCTTTCGACCCATTCCCGGCCCAAATTTCGGCCGCGCTTGCGTCGTAATGGACAGCGCGCGAACGGGCGGGACGCGCGCCCTTGTCCTCCCCTGGCCCGCCCGTCGGGGACACACCCCTCCCACTTTCCCTCCATTTCGCCAAAACCCTCCCGCAAGCCCCCTCCTCTTCCTCCTCCATGGACGGCGGCCCGACGAATCCCGGCGACCCGAGGCGAAGAAGAAGGGTCCCAGGAAGCCTCGGTCGGAGCTCACGCCGGCGGAGCTCGCCAAACTCGACGCCGAATCGGCCAAGAGTAGGGGCCGGCGGACAAAGGTGACGGAGAAGAAGGCCGCTGCCGACTACGCCGCCAAGGTCGCCGCATGGCGCGCCGCGCAGCACCTTGCTGACATCGATGAGAAGGAGTCTATCGTCGCCAAGGCGCACGCCCTCCTCATGCTAGGGTTGGCCCGACCCCCGCCGGCCATTCTCTCGGTCGCTGCCATGGCCGCGGCTAGCACGGGATCGTCGGCCGCTCGTCCTCCGCAGTACCGGTCCCCGAGCTCGTCCACCACACCCGAGACGCCAGGGTACCGTGCGCCGCCGCTGCATGGCCATGGGCAGACACCTTTCTCCACGTCGCCGGACTGCAGCATGGTCGCTCCGGCCACGCCCGCGGGCGTCATTGACCTCAACGTGACGCCGGGGTACAGTGGCGCTGGCCACCCGTCCGACGGGACGCAAAGGAAGCAGCCCCGGTCGTTTCCTTCGGCCAGCATGGCTGGTGCCCGCAAGCTGTTCGATGAAATGCCACAACCGACGCCCGCGGGCGACGACCCTGACTACTCGGCATTCATGGAGAACGTCATCTTCGAGGGCCGTGGCGAGGCCTTCCACGTCGACGGCCAAGGCCAGGCTTTCGATCCCGACGCGACGCAAAGCCAGGACGGCCGCGGCCAATATGGTGTGCCGGCCGCCGGCTTTGTTGCTGGCGTGAAACTGGAGGGTGACCATTCTGTAGGCCGCCGGCTTTGTTACCGACCGGCATGAACTAGTGTGAACCGCGGTCGCTGCCAACTTCTTTTGTTGTTTTCCATTTGCATGCACGGACCAGATGCGGCCGAAGATGCGGCCGCGCTTTAAAAATTAGGCGCACGGCCGGCGCAAACAGAAATCCGGACGGACACGGTCCCATAGCCACCCCAAACGGATGAAATCCGGACAAAACGGACGTCCGTTTGGGGTCGTGCATTGGAGTTGCCTTAATCGGAATCGGATGGTACTAGAGTGAGAAGAGAACAACGCTAGAAGTGATTTTAGCTTAGGCAACTCAGATGCAACAATTTGTGTGTTTCGGGGCAACATCAGAGTAGCACTCACGCATCGCATGCATGCCGCTAGCAACCAAGCTGGCCATGCCATGGCAGGCAAAGCTAGCTACAGAACATTATGGGACAAGCGGCGGAACGCATACACGGCCAGTGCGGCACTGTAGTGAGATTCCGGCCGAGCAGGAAAAAATTCTGAATGTTGAAACACGGGCGGTGCGTGCATGCTTGTACAGTTCGTACCATGAATTGATTGTAGCCACATTCCATCAGGTTCTGCGGCCTCCGGGGACCATACCAGACCAGACTCGATCGATCCCGTGCGCCGACGCCTGTGCGTGTGTAGGGCAGCACCGGGCATGGGCTGAGCCGGCCATCTCCGGCGTGCCCAAGGGCGACAGCTACGTTCACGTGGTGGATGACGCCGTGGTCCAGCTGCCATGCATGCATATATATGGTCCCGGGTCCATAAACTGCAGCCGTCGATTATATGCGAATCGGAGCAGATCAGGGCCAAAATCACTATTTTGACCCTTAATCAAAAGGTTAGCATGAGTTGACGCTGTCTGATAACTTTAGCACGGTCAAATCCTTTTTTATCAAGGTCCAACCGTTTGGCGTGAAGCTCAGTGGAAGCAGAAAACATCAACCTATCAAGCATTCAAAACAAAAATCCTATTCCTACGTGCAGTTTTCTACAAAAACTCTACATACTACTAGTTTGTTTCCGATTATACCTGGCCATGGGCAGCCCGGCCCGGCCCGACCTTGCCCACGGGCCGGGCCTGGGCCTGAGATCTAGGCCCGACAGCCGGGCCGGGCCGGGCTTGGGCCTGACATATTGGAGATTTAGGGAAGGGCCCGGCCCGGCAAGCTTTTGCACTCATGGGCCGGGCCTGGGCCTGATATCTAGGCCCGACGGCCGGGCCGAGCCGGGCCCGGGCCTAGGTTTTTTGCAGCGGGCTTTGTTAGGCCCGGCCCGGCCCGACATATGGCCAGATATATTTCCGATTGTAACCACCTCCACGGTTTTAGCTAATCACCTTCAGATTGGACTAGTACATAAACATTTCGTAAGATGCCTATGTAGGAATACCGTTAAAAGTAATATCATTCATGTTTTTTTAGAGCATCTCCAACGCTAACCTTCAAACCGCCCGCATTCGTCCGGACCGCTCGGTCCGGACGCCGCAAGCCATTCAATTCGGTACCTTATCGGTCCGGGGACCGATCCGGACCTTCATTTTCCAGAAACAGGAAGCAAAGTGCGGGAGTGGGAGAGGGGGCTTTACGAGCGTCCGGGCCGCTGCCACGCACGCATTCGACACCCCGGACCCAACCAAAAATGTCTCTCACTCCCGCGCCCGCACTCGCTCCCGCGTGAAGCGGTTGCCACGCATTCATGTCGGCCCAGAGCGGACGTGGCGCCGCCCCCAAGAGCGCCACCTGCGACACGTCCCGGTCTCCGCGCATTCATGCCGCTCAAGAGCGTCAACGCCACATTCATGTCGGCCCAGAGCGGACGTGGCGCCACCCCCAAGAGCGCCACCCGCGACACGTCCCGGTCTCCGCGCATGTTCAATGCCGGAGCGACATGAGTAAACGGAACGGGACATATATCTACCGCATTCAAACGGGTAGTCCGGTCGTCTGCCTGCCAACATTAAACATGCACGTCGGCTAAGAAACCCACTCCGACGCGGGCATTGACACACCCCGCCGCTTGGCCTGGACGACGTCCTCTATTTAAACGAGGCCACGCCCGGTACAAACCGCACCACACCATCGTCCCGCTTCACATCCTTCTCCGTGTATCACCTCCACCATGACCATGAGCTCCAACACGTTGTGGGAGAGTAATACAACAAAAAGTTTACCACAGTTTTTCGATTCCTAGGCCGTGAAGAAAGAGCAATTATCATGTCGGTAAAGTGTTGTATCAGAGAAAAAAAACACCCCCGCGTCATCACCCTCCTCTGCCGACAAGGGGGGCGATACCTGCGCACCGCCACCAACTCCCCTTCTTCCTTCTTCTCGTCGCGCCGCCGTCAGAGGTACCACCGGCGAAGCCCAGGCGGGCTCCAAGGACGGCGACGGCGGGGCGGTCCCCTGGGCAATCCCCGCCCAGCTCTCCCGACCTCATGGCTGGTGGCGTCGGCATGGCAGACCTCGCCCGATCTGCGTGCGTCGGCGGCGAGGTGTGGCGGCGGACCTTGGTGGGCATCTGGCAGGAGCCGGCGGAGTCGAGGAGCCCAGGTACGTGGCTGGGGCGGCCGGAGCTGGCGGCCCAGATCTAGGTGCTGCGAGCCTGCAACTGCGTTCGTGGCCGCCCTCGCCGGGGGAGGTGCAACATCTGCTGGCAGCAGGTGTTGCGGTGGTGGATGGCGCGGTCTTCGATGGCGGCGTCGATCCGAGAGCGGGTCAGCTCCATCCCCAAGCTAGGCGTGTGCAGGATGCCCAAAGCTCCATCCCCAAGCTAGGCATGTGCAGGATGCCCAAAGGGCTGGACTTTTCCCAATTTCGCCCACCGTTGAGGGATGTTATGTCGGCACGGGTGCCTCGACATCATCCTTGCCTCCCATCTGGTGGGGTGCGCTACTGGGGAGCTCACCTTTGCCTGGGAGGGGCAAGGCGGGGCGGTGGTGGCCAGATCTGGCCAGCCCGGGGGTGGGTGCGAACTTGGGGGCTGTTCAGGGGTTGGGAAGGTGGTGCTTTCCCACCCATCTCTTTTGTCATCTTGGGTGCAAGCGTGGGGCGAGCGTGGAGTTGGAGCTCACCCTGTGCATTTTAAAACCGAACCGAAAAACCATACCGAAAATAAACCGAACCGAACCAATTTTATGGTTTTTATGGTTTTATGGTTTCGGTATGGTATGAACTTTTCATACCGTTTTGAAGTTTGGTTTTTATGGTATATACCGAAAAACCGAATGGTTAACCGAATAAACCGAAGTACAAAATATATTTATATATCTTAGGGAAACAACCATACACGTAGTCATTTTTGTGTGCAGAAGCCAGATTTCCTATTAAGTGCATCTGTTTTCCTCCCGACAACGAGGTCCAAAACGGAGTATATAACTATATGAAGTCATATTTCTCTTCACAAGAATGCTAAGCACGTCCATAACCATCGAATTTATGCATGCATATACATTTCATATAGTTATATACTCTTCGTATAAAAAGATGTGTGTTTTGAGTCATAAATTTGTAAATTGTTATATGCCATTTTCAAATTCGCGTCAACTTTGGTTTATACGGTATATACCGAAACCATACCGAAATAATTTGGTATATACCGAAACCGAACCGTATATAAATCTCATACCGTATTTACCGAAGTATTGATACCGTACAAACCGAAAAACCGTATAAACCGAACCGTGTAAACCGAATAAACCGAACGCACAGAGTGAGTTGGAGCCATGGATGCCGAGGCAGCGGCCTTGGTGGCGGGAGCTGCGGTGCTCGGGGGCGGAGCTCGCGGCTCGGGTGTTGGTTGGGTCCCATGGCCGTGCAGGCGACGTGGTGGCCAGAGTCCGATGGTCGGTGGCGTTGGCGCAGCAGACATGGCCTGCGGTACTACGTTTCGAAGGAGAAGTGCTTGCCGGAGTGAAAACCTACTCTGGCTCTGCCAGGCCGACGATGGCGGCGCCTATGGGCGTCGTTCTCTTCTTGAAGGCGTCGCGTGGCTACTCTTCGTCCTCCATATTGCTTCGAGGGAAATCTTGATCCTCGGATCAGGTGGTGGCGGTGCTCCGGTGTCGTGCCCTTCTTGAAAGCGTCGCCTTGGAGTACCCGGCTCGTCGTACACGGCTTCGTCTCTTCGCGGTGACTCGCTCACGGTTGTGAGCTCCCGTGACTCCCAGTTGCTTCCTCGTGTAGTGTGCTTCGAGTACTCCGGATTGTGTAGTTGTCCTTTAACATCCTTGTATCTAGCCTTGTGTGCGTGTGTTGTAGTGTCGTGTCGTGTTGTATGACTTGATTTGTATAATCGTTGCTTTTATATATATATAAAGCGCCCCAGGTCCTTTTGGATAAAGTGTTGTATCACGTTTGCTGCTATCCAGCCCCAACACCGGGAGCGCCAAAGCATTGCATCGATGGAGCTCAGCCCTGTAATCGAACTCAAGAGGAAACATGTACAAGGTGACATAAATGTCAATGTCGATGCCTCTCAAGAAAGAAAAATGTGAATCTCGATGACAGCCTCGTGGCCCTCATCTCACGCAGAATGCCGTGCATTCCGGCAAGACAAGCAGTACAAGTCGAGACTCGGGACTATACTAGTACAAGCAGACCCGTTGGCACTCCATTCCCGTGACAGACTGATCAGCGCGACACACCAGCTAAAGCTAGTACTTGGACGTAATGGAGTTATAAATGAAAAGCTGGACCAGGCTGGGTCAGTGGATCACCGTTCTCGGGACATGTACGTCTGAATGATTTATGTGCATGTTTAGTGGAAGGAAGCATATAAAGTGGACGAACGGTTTAGCTACTGTACGCCAATCAAGATACAATCAAATTCAGCTCTGTATCTACAGTTGGGCGGCCGTAGCTAGGTCACGATAATGCGATATGCATGCATATATCCTTGAAACCTACATATGTGCCGAGTGCCGACGTACGTCTCAACATGCCATATATCCTGTGTGATCGCCTAGCTATTGCCGACAAATTACAATATGTCAAGGCCGGCATGCATGCACCACAAGGTGCCCATGCATGCGTTGCGTGCATGCATGAAAATAACCATAGGCAAGATGTTACTGTTCAAGCTGTGACACACATCGACAGGGAATGGGAGAAGAGAGGAAAGAAACAAGCAAGGAAGTGTATTTTTGGAGCATTATGGCAGAGGGCGGCACTTCAGACCTTGCATGTATGCATCCATCATGACCATATTATTGCCTGCCTCGATCCAGCCATGCACCTCGGTCGCTGTCCCTGCTAGGATCTCTCTTTGATCTAGCTAGGGTTCCTAAACCGTGTTGGATACGGACACATGCATGCAGTATGCATATCTGTAGCGATCGACCGACTAGCGAGGCCAGTGTGCCCTTGTCTCACGTTGCTTCTGCACACCCGTTATCCCCGTTGCTACGAATATCTTGCGCCCGCGCGCGCATGTCCCCGTGCCCGTGCGTGCATGTGACACAACTGCGTGCACCATATCTATATTGACATAGGTAGGTAGATTAGACAATCCTGCCTAAGATCGAGATGCCTTGTTTAGTTCCGTTGTTGTTTTCTATTGATTGTCAGGACGTATGAGTGTCTCTCTGCACGGCATGCAAACAAGATACAGCAGCCTCGAGACATGTGCATTATGTCTGTAATACAGATGCGTGCGAATTAGTTAAAGCAAATCTCCACTGGTACTAGTACTACGTGTTTTGGCTGCTGGCTATAGCAGTATAGCTGCTGCTACTGTAGGTCTGTGCATCTGTATGGAGGGCTTTGCTTTTTGCGGAATCTGCGGTATTGGGAGCTTAGCTCACAAATCATAAATAAATCTAGTACCTTGCATTGTTGGAGTATTTTTTTTAGGATATTCTAGTATATAACCACTTTTTTTGGAGGAATTAGTTTTTTGGTGAAATTAATATTTTTTGTTGAGACAATCTCGCAAAGCTTTTCATTAATTCGTCACAATGTTTACAAGGACGAAGGTAAGATCACCCGGATTGCCTAACCAAACATGGCGGCCAATCCCACGTAAGGCCCAGCCAAGCAGTGGCCTTTACAAATGGCTATTGCGAGATGTAGCTCTCGCTCGCCTACAGTGCGCAGCCAATGGCCTGGCCAGTAACGGATGTACATGTTCGATTTATGGTCCGTTTCTTCAATTTACTTCGTTTATGACTGGTTTTTGCGTTTCTTCACTGGTTTTTTCTTTATTTTTCTTTATTTTTCTGTTTTTTTTGTGTGTTTCCTCACTGGTTTCTTTGTTCTCGATTGGTTTTCCTACTTTTTGGCATTTCTTCAATGGTTTTCTTCTGGTTTTTTCCTTTTTATTTTTTTAACACATGTCTACCTTTTTCAAAACACATTGTACATTTTTTATATACATGTGGCATGTTTTTTGATACACACTGATTTTTTTTCAAATACATGATGTATATCTCTTCAAATGCACGTTTCAAACTTTTTTGATACATCTTTAAACATTTTTCAAATACACGCTAATTTTTTAAAAATTGGCAACAATAATTTTAGTTAAACCATGCGAAAAAAATTACATTGTATAAACATTTCCTTAAAATTTCATGAAACATTTATTTAAATGCAAGAATATTTCTTTAAAATTTCACATACATTTGTTTAAACAGTACAAAAAATATATACTACGCAAACATGTTTTACATTGCATAATTTTTTTTCTAAAAAATGTCATGTACATACTTTTGAAATACATAACTATTTTTTGAAAGGTCACATACAATTTTTTTAATGAACGCCACATTTTTTTTTGCATTACACAAATACTCCCTCTGTATCAAAATATAAGGCGATTTTTGATACAAAGGGAGTATCAAAATATAATACGTTTTGTACATTGTATGTATACTTTTTAAAATTTCACGTACATTTTTTTTTGAAATGTAGGAACATTTTTTAATTGTCACAGATGTTTTTTAATGCTCCCAACAGTTTTTAAAACTTGCGCAATCATTTTTGTAACACTACATTAACATTTTTTGGAAAGTGTGGTGAACATTTGTAAAATTTTAAAAAATATTGTTTCCATTTTAGAAATATGAATAAAAGTAATAGAATAGATAAAAGGAAGAAGAAAAAACCTGTGCTTTTTTGTGAGGGGGGAAATCCGGGTGCTAGGGAACCAATGCTCCCCCCGCTCGCTGGGCGGGCCCATTTATGGAGTACTGCAGCATAAGCCGCGTCTATACTTGCTTATGGGCGCGCCTATGTCTCGCGTTCAGCGAGTCGAGCTTCCGACTTGCTGAAGCGACTCCCACTGCGCGCGAGCATATGGGTCGGCCCAATGCGCGGTAGGACACTGCCTCGTTTTCTTTCCTGTTTTTTTTTCATGTTTTTATTTCATTTTTTGATTCCATCTACTTTTGTTTACACTTTCAAATATTCTAAACATATATATTAAAAAAATTACATAATGTTTTGAAAAATGTTAATCCTGCATTTCAAAAATGTAGAATGTGTATACAAAAAATTATGACCATGTATTATAAAAATGATCAAATCTTTTGATCATCTATATAAAAATATTAATCAAGCATTTGAAAAAAATGTTGAACAAGTATTTCAAATATCATAACCAAGCATTGGGGAAATGTTAAATGTGTATAGAAAAAATGTTGACCATGCATTAAAAAATAATGAATTTTTTTATCGTTGTATAGAAAAATGTTAATCAAGCACTTGAAAAACTGTTAAACAAGATTTCAAAAAACTTAATCAAGCATTTGGAAAATGTTTAATGTGTATAGAAAAAATGTTGACCATCCATTCAAAAATAATGTTAATCTTGCATTTCAAAAAATGTTGATAAAGCATTGAAAAATGTTAAATGTGCATAGAAAAAATGTTGACCATGTATTAGAAAAATGTTAATATAGTATTTGAAATTTTTTAATCAAGCATTCAAAAAAGTTTAAAGTGCGTGTAAGAAGAATGTTGACCATGCATTCAAAAAATGTTAGTCTTGTATTTGAAAATTTTAATGAAGCATTTGAAAAAAAATGTATAGAAAAAATGTTAACTACGTATTAAGAATAGTAAAAAAAAATTTTAAAAATGTTGTTGACATATACAAAAAGTGTAGAACAAAAACCAAAAGAAACAAAGAAAACCAAAAATATAAAAACCAAAAAAGAAAGAAAAGTAAACCAAAAGAAAATAGAAGATGAAAAATAAAACCGAAGAAACAAATGAAAAAAGAATGGAAGAAACGGAGAAACGGAGAAAAAAAAGAAACAAATGAAAATGAAAAAAACCCGAAGAAAACTGAATAAAAGAAAAGAAAAGGGAGAAAGAAAATAAAAAACAAAAAGGCCTGAAAACCAGTGTAAAACCAGCTCTTTTCCTTCTAGTTTTTTTTTTTTTGAGGAACAACTCTTTTCCTTCTAGTAGGTTGCGCCCAAGTTATTTAACATGAACTCGATGTTGGATCAGTGGCTATCGGTGCGACGAAGCAACTAGTGGGCTGGCCCGATTACTCCAAACACTCCAGCGAGAGATCCATACGTCTCGCTGAATGTGAGACATAGCTCTCGCGCTCGCTTATAGCGAGTTGGACGCATGTCTCTCGTGAACCACTCGCGACCATGGGCCTGCACAGCACGCGACTGCACTCGCCGGTCTAGCTAGCTAGAGTGCTTCTTTTTGTTTTTCCTTTCATTTTTTCACATTTGTTTTTCCTTTTTTATTTCATGTTTAAGTTTTTTTTATATATCGAAATATTCTAAACTTATATGTTAAACGAGTATTTGAAAAATGTTAATCAAGCATTTGAAAAATGTTAAATGTGTATATAAAAAATGTAGACCATGTATTTAAAAAATGCTAAACATGCATTTTAAAATGTCAAATTTGTATAAAAAAATGTTGGCCATCTTTTTACCAAATGTTAAACTTGTATTCGAAAAATGTTGTGTATAGAAAAAATGTTGACCATGTATTAAAAACAAATTAAACTTATATTTGAAAAATGTTAAATGTGTACAGAAAAAATGTTGACAATGTATTAAAAAATGTTAAACTTTTATTTGAAAAATATTAAATGTGTATAGAAAAAATGTTGACCATGTATTAAAAAATTAAACTTGCATTTTGAAATTGTTAAATGTGTGTAAAAAAAATGTTGACCATGTATTCAAAAAATGTGAAACTTGTATTTGACAGATGTTAATAAATCATTTGAAAATAAATTGTTAAATATGTATATAAAAATGTTGACCATGTATTAAAAAAATGTTAGTCTGGTATTTAAACAATGTTAATCAATCATTTGAAAAATGTTAAATGTGTATTGAAAAATGTTGACTATGTATTCAATAAATGTTAATCTTATATTTGAAAATACTAAACATGTATTAGAAAAATGTATTAGATATATACCAAAAATGTGTATAGAAAATCAATTAGAACCCGAGAGAAAACAAAAAAAAACAATGAAAATAAGAAAAACCGATTAAAATGAGAAAGAAAAGGAAAAAGCTAGTGAAAAAGAAGAAGAAACAAGGAAAACCAAAGAAAAGAAAAGAACCTGTAAAAACAGATAGAAGAACCGAAAAAACCCCGGTGAATAACAACAACAACAAAAAACAGAAAATCAGTGGAAACCCGACTCTATTGCTTTAACAAGGTCGTGACCTAATAGTTAAACACAAAGCAGATGGTTTCTCAGTGCTTAGCAATGCAACGCTGCAGCTAGGATCAAATCCTGCACGACCCTTTTTCACAGGTGTATTTCTTTTAGCGCAAATGGCCGGCCAGGCGCTTCAGTGTTACCGAAGAAAGACTCCCTATAAGCGAGATATAGTGTTTGCGGACGATGTGCTCTGTATAGCAGCAAGCGATAAATAACGGCGCCCTGCGTGTAAGTCTCGCCTGACGCGAGACCAAAGACCCCCTCGCCTCAAGTGCCTACATATGAGCCAGACCTACAGCAACATCGCCCCGTCTGTCTAAGGTACCTTACGTACTGGTCTTTTATATATTTCGAAAACTTTTCAATATACATATTTTGGAAATTACCTTAATTATTTTTTCGAAAAGATCACCATGCATTCATACGAGAAGTATCCAACATGTATTTGAAAAATGTTCAACATGTATCAAAAAAATATTCAACGTGTATAAATGTACAACATGTATCCGAAAAATGTTCAACATCTATTTGAAAAAAATATTCATCATGTATCTTATAAAAAATGTTCAAGGTGTATCTGAAAAATGTTTCACATGTGTTCAAGAAGTGCTTTTGATGTGTATTCGTAAAATGTTTAACAAGTATCTGAAAAAAAAGTTCAAACATGTATTAAAAAAAAGTTCATCATGTATTTGAAAAATGTCTAACGTGTATCCAAAAAATGTTCAACGCGTATACGAAAAATGCACAACGTGTATTCGGAAAATGTCAATGTCTATTTGAAAAATTGTTCATCATGTATTTTTTTTACATGTGCAAGACGTATCTGGAAAATGTTCCACATGTATTCAAAAAATATTCAACATATATTAAAAAAATCAACATGTATTTAATTTTTTTTAACAATTATTCAGAAAAATGTTGAAACATGTATTTGAAAAAATGTTCATCATGTATTTGAAAAATGTTCAACGTGCATTAAAAATGTTTAGCGCGTATACAAAAATTTACAAGGTGTAACTAGAACTCGATATTAGAAAATTTAATGAAGAAAGAAAGAAAAACTAAAAGAATGAAGACCTAAAAAGAAAATAGTTGAAAAGTACACCGAAAGTAAGCTCGAAGAAAAAAACAAAAAGTAAATAAAAGAAAACCGCTGAAAACCGACAGAAAAAGAAAAAACGCGCGGAAGGTTCTAAAATCGATTCACACTGGTCCATAGAACCTTCCAAAACATGTGATTGGATCGGCCCACTAAGTGAGACCCCTTGAGGCGAGGCTATCCTCTATTTCGTAGCAGGCGAGATAAAGCTTTTGCGATGAAAGTTAAGTGTTATTTTAATTATTCTCTTGTATTTGCAGATTCTTCGTAGAGGTGACAATCATAAGTATGTATTATGTTCAAGTAAGAATAGTACATAAGCATAGGCTCCACGACACAACACTTATCAAGGCAATGAATTTTCTGTTGCGAAAAAGATTCAGATCTATTATAATAGTTCAATAGAAGTACAAAGCACCTCAAACATAATAAAAAGGGTCTTTTACATCTGTGTCCCTAACTAGAACCCACTACTCATATTTGCCCCTAATTTTGAAGCCTGCTCAAATTTGCCCCTCTGCCGTTATGTGCACTTATAGAAATGCCCTTCTGTGCCGTTACCGTCCAGTCAAAGCCGGTCAAAGGGCTTTGACCGTCCTGAAAAAATGGCAAAAAAAATCTAAAAAATCTGAAATTTTGTGGGATCAAAGATACTTAGGTTCGCAAGGTGCGTGCAAATTTTCGTGCTGTTTGGACATTCCAGGAGCTCGTGGCGAAGGAAAAACAGTAAATATGTATGCCTGTGAACAGTAAATTCAAACAAAAATAGCAAGAAAATTCAAAAAAATATGAAAATTTTTGGCATCAAAGAGGCTCGGGTCCGCAAGGTGCATGCAAATTTTTGTTGTGTTTGGACATTGTAGGAGCTCGTGGAGAAAAAAACAAAATTTGGCTCGGGAAAAAACTTTGGAAAAAATGACTATTTTTTTTTTTTTTTGCTAGAGCTCCTCGCATGTCATTTGATCACAAAAACTTGCAAGCACCTTGTGCACCCAAGCCTCTTTAATGCCAAAAAATTTCATATTTTT
The DNA here is from genome assembly GCA_039707655.1 of Elymus sibiricus. Lineage (NCBI taxonomy): Eukaryota > Viridiplantae > Streptophyta > Magnoliopsida > Poales > Poaceae > Elymus > Elymus sibiricus. The sequence continues at coordinate 115,379,837 of CM077670.1, forward strand.
TTGAATTTTCTTGCTATTTTATTTCAAATTTACTGTTCACAAGCGTACATATTTACTGTTTTTCCTCGCCACGAGCCTCTGGAATGTCCAAACAGCACGAAAATTTGCACGCCGCAATCGTTGAACCTTTGAATATATTTGAAGCACGTGACATCAAATCTCACAGTTACACACGCACTACGAGAAACCATAACCTCACCACCCCAAGGAGACGACAAGAATCTATGCTGGAGTTCCATCGACTACGTCCAGATGGACGAACTCGGGAAGGATTGGAGCCCGAAAGACAAACTCAATGAAGAAGCGTTGTCATTCGCCCGAGCGCCGCACCTGCGAGAACTAAAAAAGCCCTAACCTAAAATACTAGCTGGAGCAAAGTCACCGGGATTCTCCTACCTGCCATCAGCCGCCGAAGTGACAGACGGAGGGGAGGCGAATCCACAGGCTCACTAATGAAGTCTAGATGGGAGAGTTGGACCTAGGTGCCGAGAGGAAGGGGAGAAAATGCTTGGAGAAAAAGACGACGTCTGTGAAAGCAACAAAAGTTAAAGTCAATGGAACTAGGTGAAAAGACCAGGTGAAATTCCCGTTGTCCTTGAGAACGATTTGATCCCTATAAGTAACACAACCAGCTTGTACTTAGCACAATTAAGCATTGAGCCACTTGCTGCACTGTTATACTCTCGTTGCAAGTTACGTTCTTGCAATTGCTCTCTTGATCAAACAAACAATCAAACAATCTTTGCGGTGTTTAAATGATTCATTATTGTTTTCCATCAATCAATTCCTTCTGCTCCTCGTTGGGTTCTGTTGGGAAACATAGTAGAAAACAAAAAAAACCATCCTACGCTCAAACCAGGAACACTATGAAGATGCATTAACGATTTAGATCGGATCGTTACCAACTTTGAGTTGCAGCGGAAGAAGAGTCGATGTAGATCGTACTTGAAGTCCCTTGAACCATTCACGAACGATCTGTCGGGGGAATTACCCGCGGTTAGACCCGGCAGCCCAAGACATGGCCCGGCCTGACCAGAAGGCCCATGACCGGGTCATCCAGGGCGCCATATGGGCCGGCTTTCCATGAGCTGGAGCCTGGAAGGAACCCGGCAAGGGAAGAAGACCCGGCCGGTGGAGAGCAGACCCGGCAGGCCGCGAATTCCTGTGAGTATTCGTCCTGGCGCCCTGTATGATGATTTTGATCTTTATGGGGGTTTTCAAGTCTTTAGAGAGTATGCATGTGGTATTGAAGCCGAGACCCCAGTTTGTTCGGGTGTCATGGATTTTAGATTTGGACTAGCACTTATCTGTCAAAATCTTTCATCATTTACTTAAACAGTTGATTGATCATACACTGAGTATCATTTAACTGGAATTAACCGCTGCAAGTCCAAGGATTGGCCGGTGCCGCCAGCTGGCGTCAAGTTTGATCCCACGGATCAGGAGCTGATCGAGCACCTTGAGGCCAAAGTGAGTGCTGACAGCGCGAGATCTCACCCTCTCATCGATTTTTCATACCGACCATCGACAGCGAGCACGGCATATGCTACACCCATCCTGAGAAACTTCCAGTTGAGACACTGATCGACCGTCTACTTGCACAAAATATATCCCTTTCTTTTTGCAAATTTCTGAGGTATGCTACCCGGCCTGAGATTGTATTTCGCCAATACTGCAGGTATCACACTGAGTGGCCTAAGCAAGCATTTCTTCCAGCGCAACTACAGGGCGTTCAAAAGGGGCACGCGGACGTGTCGCAAGATACAATCGGAGTGTGGTATGCACGCGATGTGGCACAAGACCGGCAATACCATGCCGGTGATGGTCAACGGCTGGCAGAAAGGCAGTAAAAAGGTTCTGGTGCTGCACACCAACAAGAACTTCGACCAGCAGAGGACTAACTAGTTGATGCACCAGTACCACCTCGGGGATCTCGAGCAAGAGAAGGAGCGGGAGCTGGTCGTCTGCAAAATCTTCTACCAGACGAACACGAGGGCCAGGACTAAAAAGATTATAAGTTAGTTTGGTACTAGTTCTACCTAGTCGACTGCAAGTTGGTGTTGTTGTTAAGGATCTTTTGGTATGAACTTGGCATTTGCTTCCAACCATCATGTCGAGGGTCGACGTGGATATAACGCTGAATCAATTGTTGCGAAATGAATTTTCAGGCACCTGATAAGTAGCAAAAGCACCTGTCGTTCGAATTCCCAGTTCTCCAAAATTTTAACATCTTCCAGAACACAGGGGATCCATCAGGTTTCACAGGCTGACAGTTGGACGTAGCACGTCGGGACTGGGTTGTGGCATGCCAAGCCCAGCTACAAATTGCACCACTGGTGTTCCCTAAAACCAACTCAATTGTCCCATGTCTTATTAACTTATGAAAATAAAATAACATTTTATTTGGTAAAACGTGTTAAGATTTTACGGACCAATGTAATAATAGACGTGCAATCACGTCTCAATCTACTAGAATGTTTATGCTCCCGTCGCAACTCACGCGCAAATTATCTACCGTTATAATAAAATGTCCAGACCAGGTTTATTTTTTAACATTGCTCTGTCCAGCCATGCTAGGTTGCAAATTGTTTTTTTTTGTGAATTGATGGGCTGCAAATCTTTCAAGACGAGGGATGCATTTTGGCTTGCCCAGAAAATGGGTTGTAATAAGTAATGGGTTGTAAATAAAAGAACACAGCAAACTGGCAATTACCCCTAAAAAAAGCAAACTGGCAATTAGTTTCAAATTTCGGTTTTTTCTTTGGATTTTGAAATTTTAAATATCATTAGATTTTAACCAAATTTAAATTTATTTTCAAATTAGTTTGTTTCTGACTCTATACTTCGGGATTAAAACAGTTCGGACTCCACTGAAATATGCAAAATTACGTTGAACTTTTTCACCGTGGCTGTAAAAAATTCCTTAAGAATGAGAAAATGGGCTGTAAATTATTAAAAAAAATAGCAAATGGGTTGTATGCTGTCGGCCACACATTTGGAGGCTGACTTGTGGGCCTACTAACTTGATGCGTACGCAAGGCTTTGTCAATTTAGTCAACAATCGATTCTACTAGCGTGATCGTTCGATGTCAATCCAACGGCCGCCGTGCTTCTTCAATCTCTGATCTTCTTACTCTAGCCGCCCAAACCAGCGCCGACGGGACCGCCTACTCCCGACTCTGATGGACGGCTGTGCTGCCGCGAAGGACTCACTGCCCCACCCTATTACTCCCACCGCTGGCCAGTCCATCCCTCTACTCACCCACACCTTCTGTTGTTCTCCAGGTGACAGCAACCTCATCCCACAGTCAACCCTCGTACTCCCCTCCGCCTAGGACTCCACAGCCGCATCTTCCCCAACTTCTGGTCGTTCCCTTCCTAGGCCTCGCCGTTGTCCACCGCCTAGGTGCTCTCGGCGTGGCGTGGTCAACATGGTCAATGAACGACAGCCATCGGAAGAGGACTGTACGTGGAGAGGCTGACAGCTGGGTCCACGGCCGCACGCATGGAAGTGCCTCCTTATTAAGCGCAAAATAATGATTCCTCCACCTGACAGCTGAGACCCACCGGAAGTGCCTCCTTATAACGCGCAAAGTAATGATTCCTCCACCTGACAGTTGGGACCCACCGGAACTGCCTCTGTATTACGCGAAAAAACAATTTCTCCCCATGACAGCTGGGACCCACCAGCTGTATCTTCGCATGCAAGGAAGTGACTCCTTATTACGCGCAAAAAAATGATTCCTCCCCCTGACAGCTGGGACCCACCCACTACATCTTCGCACGCAAGGAAGTGCCTCCTTATTACGCGAAAAAAAGTTTCCTCCCTCTGACAGCTGGGACCCACCAGCTACATCTTCGCACGCAAGATAGTGGCTCCTTATTACGCGCAAAAAAAATTGCTTCCTCCCCCTGACAGCTGGAACCCACGAGACATCTTCGCATGCAAGGAAGTGCCTCCTTATTACGCGGAAAAAATGCTTCCTCCCCCTGACAGCTGGAACCCACGAGACATCTTCGCACGCAAGGAAGTGCCTCCTTATTGCGTGCAAAAGAAATGATTCCTTCCCCTGACAGCTGGGACCCACCAGCTATATCTTCGCACGCAAGGAAGTGCCTCCTTATTCCCCACTGACAGTTGGGACCCACCAGGTCGAAGCGTACGTAGCGTTATCTGTCTGGTCGCAAAACGTGTACGTACATACTGGTCGATCGGTCTCTCTGCAACGATGAATCGTGGCCGAGTAAGGAACAACACATGTCGTAGTAGAGCCCCCGACGTAGCAGTTCAGGCAGTCCCGTCTAAATCGTGTACACGTACGTGCAGCCACGCTGCAAAAAAATCAGCCACATACGTACATACGGGCGGGATCTAGAACGCGTACTCGCACATACGTTCGGCCAGGGCTCGTTTACATCGAGAGGCAACAGACGACTACACTGGACGGCAGCAATGGCGTCATGTTCATCGGCAGCCAACCAGCTAGGTCGGAACGGAGAAACAACGTCGTGTTCATCGGGAGGCAATCGACTGGGTTAGAATGCGTTATGTTCATCGAGAGCCAACCGGCTTGGACGGAATAGCCGAAATGGGGTCCTGTTCATCGACTGGGGGTCTGGCGTACCGCAAAACGGAGGAAACGGACTTCTGTTCAACTGCCTACGGTCGAAACGGGGTGTTGTTCATCGGGAGGGGTGTGGCGTGCCGCAAAACGGAGGAAACGGACTTCTGTTCAATCGCCTACGGTCGAAATGGGGTCCTGTTCATCGGGAGGGGTCTGGCGTACCGCAAAACGGACGAAACGGACTTCTCTTCAACCGACTATGGTCGAAACGGGGGTCCTGTTCATCGGGAGGGGTGTGGCGTACCGCAAAATGGGACTCCACGGGGTACTGTTCATCACCATCTACTTCCTCCAGCCTCTATGGGCTACTATTCATCCACAACTGCCTACGGCCTCCACGTGGTCCTGTTTATCCACCCCCAACCGGCTGGGGTGTGGCGTACCGCTGCACAACCTCCTCTTGGTCCTGTTCATCCAGCGCCAACCGCCTACTACCACGGGGTCCTATTCATCCAACCCCCATCGGCTGGAATGGGGCGTACGAGTGGGCGGCTACAACGGGAACCGTTCATCCACAGCCAACCAACTGGCTAGGTCAACTCACCACGTCTAGCGCAAGGGGCTCGATCGATCGATGAAAGTCTTGACTCGTTCTACGTATCACGCGTGCGGCAGCAACGGACACTGTTCATCGAGAGGCAACCAACCGGCTACGTCTCACACGGGGTCTTAATGCAACGCATCGATCGATCGGCTTCGGTAAGCAGCAACGATCGATCGCTTGGGTTCAGTTAGCAGTGAAGGAATCGGTCGGGTTCAGTTAGCAGCGAAGGAATCGCTCAGGTTCAGTTAGCAGCGAAGGGATCGATCGGCTTCAGTACGTAGTGGGATCGATCGCTCGTGTTCAGTACGTGTAGTAGTGCGAGGGATCGATCGATCGCTCGGGTTTAGTAAGTGAACGCCTCGCTCGGGTTCAGTTAGCGAACGCCTGGCACACACGCGCGTACGAGAGAAACGCGCAAACCACACTGCATCGCTCGGCCCCGACCACCCACCGATTGCCCACCGTAACCGGGAACTCCCCGAAATTTTCCTCTCCCTCACTTCTACCATGATTTTTTACGTCATGGACGGCCCAAAGAATGTCATGCAGGTGCATCTCTGGCCCGCCCAGGACGAAAAGCCCATTTTCTGTCATGATTTTTTGTCATAGAAGTAGGAGCCCACCACATCTATGATGATACGTGTTTTTCTCACAATTATCGTCATAGAAGTGTCACATACATGAGAGAAAAAGTTTTCGTTCGGGCCATAATGTCACAGAAGTGTCTTTTTTTTGTAGTGGACACGGTGTTTGTTTATGTATCCACACATGTATTTGAGTTTCCGGTTAATACAACTATAGCATGGAGAATAAACACTTATTAAGAACAAGGAAAAATGATAATAACAACTTTATTATTGCTTCTAGGGCATATTTCCAATAGTCTCCCACTTGCACTAGAGCCAATAATCTAGTTTACATTGTTATGAATCTAACACCCATGGAGTTCTGGTGTTGATCATGTTTTGCTCATGGAAGAGGCTTAATCAAAGGATCTGCAACATTCAGATCCGTATGAACTTTGCAAATCTCTATGTCTCCTTCCTTGACGTAGTCACGGATGGAGTTGAAGCGGCATTTGATATGCTTAGTTTTCTTGTGAAACCTTGGCGCCTTGGCAATGGCAATGGCACAAGTGTTGTCACAATAAATAGTCATGGAATCCGATGCACTAGGAACCACACCTAGTTCGGATATGAACTCCTTCATCCAGACTCCTTCCTGCGCCACTTCCGAAGCAGCTATATATTCCGCTTCAGTTGTCGATGCTGCTACAACGCTCTGCTTGGAGCTACTCCAACTGACGGCTCCACCATTCAAAATAAATACGTATCCGGATTGAGACTTTGAGTCATCCGGATCTGTGTCAAAGCTAGCATCGACGTAACCCTTTACGACGAGCTCTTCATCACCTCCATAAATGAGAAATTCCTTAGTCCTCTTTTGGTACTTAATGATATTTTTGACCGATGTCCATTGTTCCACTCCTGGATCACTTTGGTACCTACCAGTCATACTAATGGCAAGGCACACATCACGTCTAGTACACAACATGGCATACATGATAGAGCCTATGGCTGAGGCATAGGGGACGACTTTCATCTTTTCTCTTTCTTCTGCCGTAGCTGGGCATTGAGTCTTACTCAACTTCATACCTTGCAACATGGGCAAGAACCCCTTCTTTGACTGGTCCATTTTGAACTTCTTCAAATCTTTGTCAAGGTATGTTTTACTTTGTGAAAGTCCTATCAGGCGTCTTGATCTATCTCTATAGATCTTGATGCTCAATATATAAGCTGCTTCACCGAGGTCTTTCATAGAAAATCTCTTGTTCAAATAACCCTTTATGCTTTCAAGAAGTCCTACATCATTTCCAATCAATAATATGTCATCCACATACAGTATTAGAAATGCTATAGAGCTCCCACTCACTTTCTTGTAAATACAAGCTTCTCCATAAGCTTGGATAAATCCAAAACCTTTGATCACCTCACCAAAGCGAAGATTCCAACTCTAGGATGCTTGCACCAGTTGATAAATGGATCGCTGGAGCTTGCATACCTTATTCGCATTCTTAGGATCGATAAAACCTTTGGATTGCATCATATACAACTCTTCCTTAATGTAACCATTATGGAACGCAGTTTTGATGTCCATCTGCCAGATTTCATAATCGAAAAATGCAGCAATTGCTAACATAATCCTAACAGACTTTAGCATCGCTACGGGTGAGAAAGTCTCATCATAGTCAACCCCTTGAACTTGCCGAAAACCTTTTGCGACAAGTTGAGTTTTATAGACGGTGACATTACCATGAGCGTCTGTTTTTTTCTTAAAGATCCATTTGTTCTCAATGGCCTTTCGGTCGTCGGGTATTGCTACTTGTGAGCTGCGTTGGGATTTTCCCCGAAGAGGAAGGGTGAAGCAATATAGTAGCGGATAGTATTTCCCCCAGTAGAGAACCAAGGTTATTGAATCAATAGGATATTCACACAAACAAAGGTCGACATTACCTGCACACACACAAACAAAATACTTGCACCCAACGCGGGCAAGAGGGTTGTGAATCCCCTTGTACTCGTTAATTGCAAGGATTAATTCTAATAGTGGTAGATATATAAATTGCAAATGAAAATAAAAAGAAATAAATTGCAGCAAGTAAATTAGGGTTTTTGTAAATTTGGTGAATGGACCCGGGGGCCATAGTTTTCACTAGAGGCATCTCTCTCAAGAACATAGCATACGGTGGGTAAACAAATTACTGTTGGGCAATTGATAGAAAAGCGCATAGTTATGATGCTATTCATGGCATGATCAGTACATAGTGACGGTGCCCTGGACCAAGGGGTACCAACCTAGTTGGCCCATCGTCCATGGGCCGAGCTTATGACCCACCGACCTCGCCAGAAAGGACTCCAGAAGCCTCGAACCCCGGCGTGATCAAAACGGACTCTACCGAAGACTTGGCGTGTACTTCAAGAACTACCCTAGCTGTCGGCGTGCAACGTCTTAGATGGTAACCAACCATAAGAAACCCTAGCCCTCCCTGGTGCCTATATAAACGATGGGGTTAGTTCGTAGAGAGACAAGTACAATCACCTCCATTAGGGTTTAGTACACAACATACGATCTCGAGGTAGATCAACCTGTACTTGATACTTCATCATCAATATAATCAAGCAGGACGTAGGGTTTTACCTCTTCGAGAGGGCCCGAACCTGGGTAAACACCATGCCCTTTGTCTCTTGTTCACCATCGATCCTAGATCCACAGCTCGGGACCCCCTACCCGAGATCTGCCGGTTTTAGTACCGACATTGGTGGCCCATGCAAGTCCTGCTATGTGGTCAGCAAGGATCAATGGCTCGACTGCAGATCAACTGTGACATCGGTTGTGGTGACATCTTCGTCCCCGGCCAGCCTTTTGCTTTCGGCAGCATTGTTCTGCATGCCAACTCGACCGGCCGCCTGGACCGCGTTGAAAGATTTGCCCCGAACCAGATTGTCACGTTCGGGAGTTTGGAATACACTGCTGACTCTTGCGGTGATCTCGCCCTCTCTGGCTGGACGCCATACCGGCTTGAGAACCCTTCTAATATCATGGCTTTGACCACGGATCCGACCTTCAATCTGGGCATCAGATCAGATCCAGAATTGGAGCCGATCTTGAGTATGGACCCGATCGTTGCCACGTCGGATACACCTCAAGCACGGGGCCGACCACTGTCTTATCGGATCTCACCTTTGAGTCGAGTCCAAACTCGAAATCAGCGTCAAACTTGGATCCGACCATCTCACCCGCGGACCAGGAGTCAACCCTAGCCAGCCAAGACTCTGAAACTGCGTCAAGCAAACCACGGAACATATTTCATATCAATCCGGCTTGCAGTCAAGCCATGGGCACCGAGGATCTCTCGCAGATAAACGAGATACTAGATCGTATCCAGGATATGGCCATCTCATCCTCGGTTTACGAACGAATCGGATGTAAAGCCGACGACAGGGAAATTCACGTCCCACCCACCACCCACCTAGTCGCTACGGTCGAAGACTTAACCGACGTATTAGAATACGCCTCTTAAGAAGTAACTGACATGGATGAGGATGTCAATGGCACATCACGAGTGGCGTCGCCTATGGCTGTACCCCACACTGGCAATTGGGCCGCAACGTCTACCTATGACGTCTACATGGTCGACACGCCCAAAGATCCCCCCAAGCGCCGACGCCCTCGCAGGCGACCAAAAGGCACTGGAGAAGACAAGAGCCAGACAAACAATACGGGAGCCACAGAGGATGGATCCACTCCCGAAAACACCGACGAGCAGGAAGACGACAATAACGCCATGCCGGCTCAGGTTAACGGCCCAACAGGGGCATCAGATAACGAGAATCCTGAAGACCTCAAAGATAGGGAGGATAGTAACTACCTCCCTGAGTTCGAGGAGGATGTCAGCCTCGGACCCGAGGACTTCATAGTCCCTGAGGACCCATACGAACAAGAAAGATTTCGGCGGTGCCTTGTTGCAACCGCCCGAAGTATGAAGAAAAAGCAGCAGCAGCTTCACGCTGATCAAAACACGCTAAACGATAAGTGGGTAGAGATCCTTGCAGTCGAGCAAGAGCTCAAAGCACAACGCGAGGGACAAGTTAAATCTTACCCATGTCGGCGTCTACTCCCAGAATTCGATGACGAGGTCGCCGAGAACGTGCCTTCTAAGCATGGCCGAGCTGATCAACCTGACCGCCCTCCCTGGGAGAGAATAGGAATCCCCCCACTATACCCCACCATGAAGGCAAGGACCCGGTTCAATACCCCGAGCCGTATGACTTGCTACAGAAGCTGGGCGCAAATCCGGCCCCGGCACGGTCCATTTACGGATCGCGAGGACAAGTCAGTTATGAGGACTGGTTGGACATGCATGGTAGAGCTCGTGAGCAAGCTTATGCTCGGATGCCAACCGATATTCGGTACGAGGCGGCTCGCTTCCGAGGACCCGCGCACCCAATATGCTTTACAGACGAGGTCATGGAACATCAGTTCCCCGAAGGGTTTAAACCCGTAAATATCAAAGCTTACGGTGGAACGACTGACCCGGCTGTGTGGATTGAAGACTTTCTTCTCCACATTCATATGGCTCAAGGAGACGATCTCCACGCCATTAAGTACCTCCTGCTGAAACTTAAGGGATCGGTGTAGCCTACCCGAGAACTCTATCTGGAGCTGGGAGCAGCTCGAAGAGGCTTTTCGGGCAAACTTCCAGGGCACGTACGTCCGGCCTCCGAACGCTGATGACCTTAGCCACATTATTCAGCAGCCCGGCGAGTCCGCCAGGAAATTCTGGAATCGATTCTTAACTAAAAAGAACCATATAGTTGACTGCCCTGATGCCGAAGCGATCGCTGCTTTTTGGCATAGCATCCGGGATGAGTGGCTAGCGCGACAGCTCGGACAGGATAAGCCAAGAACCATGGCGGCCCTCACGTCTCTGATGACTCGCTTTTGTGCGGGCGAGGACAACTGGTTGGCTCGTAGCACTCACGGCGGTGAGGCCGGTACCTCGGAGGTACGTGATGGCAATGGCAAGCCCAGGCGCAACCGGAACAAGCGCCGGCATAAAAATAGCGGCAGTGACGCTGATGACCCAGCTAGCAGTCAATGCCGGGTTCAGTAATCTGAGGACCAGTCAGAAAAAGAAACCCTTTAAAGGGAACAATGATGGTCCTACCGCACTCGACAAGATCCTCGACAGGCCTTGCCAGATTCATGGCACTTCGGACAAGCCCGCCAACCACACCAACTGGAACTGCTGGATCATCAAACATGCCGGGGAGGTGGTATTCAAAAGCCAAGGCAAAGGCCAGTCTCGCAGTGAGGACGAGGATGAACCTAAAAGGCCCAACATCAGAGTCCAAAAGCAATTCCCTTCCAAAATAAAAGATGTGAACATGATCCCCGCTATTCACATCCCAAAAAATGAGAGGAAACGTGCACTTCGGGATGTCTACGCCTTAGAGCCTGTAGCCCCGAAGTACAACCCATGGTCGGCTTGCCCGATCACCTTTGACAAGCACGACCATCCGACCAGCATCTGTCATGGAGGGATGGAGGCTCTAGTCCTCGACCCCATTATCGATGGGTTTCACCTAACATGGGTCCTTATGGACGGTGGCAGCAGCCTAAACCTGATCTACGCTGACACGGTCAGCAAGATGGGCATCGATCCGTCAAGGATCAAGCCCAGCAACACCACTTTCAAGGGTGTAATTCCAGGTGTAGAGGCGCACTGCACTAGGACCATCACATTGGAAGTAGTCTTCGGTTCCCCCGAGAACTTCTGAAGCGAAGACTTGATCTTCGATATAGTCCCCTTTCGCAGTGGCTATCACACACTGCTCGGCCGAACCGCGTTCGCCCTATTTAACGCCGTCCCACATTACGCATATCTGAAGCTTAAAATGCCGGGCCCAAACGGTGTTATCACAGTAAATGGTACCGACCGAGCCCTCCGTATAGAGGAGCAAACCGCGGCTTTCGCGGCCGAAGTCCAAGCAGTCGAGGAGGCGTCCAAGACCCTCACCGGTGTAAAGGAACAAGGAACTTCAAAGCATACCCAAGCTGTTTCTTTACCCTCCTGGCAGTCAGGTCGCACCCTCAAATAGGGGTACATGCTCCATAGCTCTCCCTTGCTGACAAAGGACCACTAGTGCAGCGACCTGCAATACAAACGGTTTTTACCCCCTTTCGCGACAGAGTTTTAAACCGTCGCCTTGCCTGTGTGTGTGATAGGGGGGGTCCTTCCCACACAACCCAGAAACCGTCGGTGATAGGGCCTCCGGTCACACACGCGGGGCAAAAAGAGCTCGTGTGCGATCGGGCGAGCCATCGCAGACAATTATACTGGCCCAATTGTTTCCGTTTGTATGTACATCCCACACAGTGAATCCAAGACAAACATTTCCGTTCGTATATACATCCCACACAGTGAATCCCAGACAAACATTTCTGTTTGTATATACATCCCACACAGTGAATCCCAGACAAACGTTTCCGTTCGTGCATAGATCACACACAATTTTCCGCATCACATCGTCTGTGATAGCGTTGCCATTGCAGACGATAGTAATAATTTTATTGTTTGTGTTATTGAATGCATCACGCACGGTGCCTAAAAGAAACTGTGTGGCATAGGCTGTCCATCACACACACTTTTTATGTGGAAAACATTTGTGCAAGGTGGCCTAACGCAAACAGTTGTCCAGAGGAAGTCGTGTGTGAATGTTCATTGATCCAACACATTTACTTCCTAGAAACTGTGTGGGTTGTCTGAGATCATCGCCCACGGTGTTGTCTCAATAACCGTTTGCACTAGAAAAACCCAATAAGCAGGCTAATTGGCCTATTATTATTAATCCATTTTGTAATCAAATTGACATTTCATATTAAACACACAATATATTTCATTTTCTTATTACGGAACCAGGATTTCATAATTCAAATACATCAGAGTACAACATCATATAGCTTCACCACTCACTTACACCAAATAGGCATATAGCTAGCTACCCCATTACACAACAGAATCAAGTTTCACATGCAACATCTAAAACCTTTGGAAATTAGCATCATAGACGGTAGATAGACAGATGAATCTCATCTGGAAAACTGCTGAAGTGGAAGGCGAATATTGGGCCTTCAATGATGTTGAAGGGAAATGGCGCAAAGGAATAAAAAAACAAGGTTTAAGATTTTTTTTTGAAAAAGAGAGCTCTCTCTCCGATTTCATTTAACTAAAATCACAAAGTCTTTTTACAAGCACCCAGTAACACACTGCAACTAGATAGCTAGCGCTGCAACATGAAAGGAGCTATCCCTTCCTCCCACACCACAGCTCACGCAAAACACAAGGTATAAGAGTTAGTACCATCCTGTAGTTCACTGATGTCTTCTTCATTGTGCAGACAAAGATCTTGTTGTTTTTCGTCACTAGTTTCTTTATCCCAACAATCTTTCTGAGTTTCTTGACTTGGCTGATATTCATGGACATCTCATTTCCCCATATGCAAAATGGGTCGAACAGTGGGTCAAAACCTCTGATAGTAGGACCTACATGTGCAAGACCAAATTGTTAAAAACCTAAATACTAGAATGGTTCCTGCAATTGCACAATAATGTGCTATTAGACAAAGGACCATGCATGTGCGAACCTCGATGGTAAACATCTGTCGGGGGGATGACCCCCGGGTAGGCAACGGAGCCCAGACCCCTTTTTAATTCTTCGGAGCAGGCCAAGCTCCTCACTCCGGCAAGCCCGCTCGCCGACTCCTCAGCGCGAGCCGGCTTGGCACGGCGACCCGGATCAACCGTCTGGCCCATGCCGGCTAGCCACGAGGGGACAAACCCTCATGACGAGGCAGGCGTGGCTACAACGCTCCCTCCTTTGCGCCGGCCCCGGCGGGCGTGGCTACAGCGCACCCTGCACCCCCGCCCGGGGCGGGCGGGGTGCGGGTGAGGGTGTCCCGGACTAGGGGGTACTCGGGCCGCCGTCCTATCTTACATGGGCCGGACTGATGTGCCGCTCTCTACTCGTCGATGGAAGGCCGGATTATGGGCGACCCCGTGTGTCAGAAGAAAACCTTCGAAGACTTGGCGTCTCCTCCAAGGAACAGTTGGCGTGGCTAGCCTGTTTATCCCCTGATGTAACCGACTATGTGTAACCCTAGGACCCTCTGGTGTCTATATAAACCGGAGGGTTTAGTCCGTAGAAGATCATATCCATTACCTAGGGTTTAGCCCAGTCAATCTCGAGGTAGATCAACTCTGTAACCTTCATACAATCACATCAATACAATCAAGCAGGACGTAGGGTATTACCTCCTCGAGAGGGCCCGAACCTGGGTAAATCGCTGTCTCTACGTTCCCTGTTACCATCGACTCCTTGACCCATAGTTCGGATCCCCTACCCGAGATCTGCCGGTTTTGTTACCGACATTGGTGCTTTCATTGAGAGCTCCGCCGTGGGTCGTCAAGGATCAATGGCTCGCCTAATCATCAGCAACAGCCCTAGCCGCAGGGACACTTTCATTCCCGGCTAGCTCTTCGCGTTCGGAAGCATCGTGCTACACGCCGATCCGGCCGGTCACCTTGGCCGGGTCGACAGCTTCACCCCCGACCAGGAGATCAAGTTCGGAAACTTACAATTCGTCGCCGACTCCCGGGGAGATCTTATCCTCACGGGGTCCTCAGCTTCGCCTGACGGACCCACGAATCCTGAAGCACCTACTTCGAGTACGGCCAACCCCACTGCCGAGACGGCCGCCGCTGCGGATCCAACCTTGAGCCCGGATCTAATCTCCGTGCTCGGTTGCTGAATATCAGCCTCGACCGAACATAACTTCGGGGCGAATTCTGACACCCCCGTCACGGCCATACTGCGGGTTGACCCTGCAAATTACCCGAACCTGGAACCAACAGATCTCTCGTCATTAAACGGGATACTAGATCGGATCCAGGCTCTGGGAATCGCCGATGGCCAGTCCTCGGTGTATGATCAGATCGGGCTTAAAACCGACGACAGGGAAATTTACGCCCCCGCCACTACTCACTTGGTCGCCACTATCGAAGGCCCCTCAGAGGGCTCACCCGTTACCTCAGAACCAAAAATGCATGAGGTGCAAGTTTCCGACCAGCAGGCTTCGCCTTCCAGCTCGGCAGCCGAATTCCGCTCCGGAGAGGGTTTAGAGCCGAAGTCTGGTTCAACATGCAAGTCCGGATCCACGCACCCGCGCCCGGTCAATCATCCAGAGCTCGGAGCACCGGATTCCATGACAATCCAGGACGCGGCCCCCAAAACTCCGGACTCACACTCCGCTGGGATCAAGTTTCTTATCCCACCCACCCCCGACATTGAGTATTGTCCAGATAACTCAGGACGGCCCGACATATGGGACCTGATGTACGTTAAGCAGCAGCCCGGAGAGACAGGCCGGCACTTCTGGGCCAGATTCCTTATCATCAAAAATAAAATGATGGACGGCTGCGACAAGGACATTCTAGACATCTTCCGACAGAACTGCAGATTCGAGGGCGTCTTAAACGCCCTCGCCCGCCGCCTCATCCAAAATTTCTCTAATTTATCGGATCTGGTGTCCAAATATTGCACCATGGAGTACGCTTGGCAGGCTCAGCTCGAGCAAACGGAGTCAATCCGCACAGAGGAACTAAACCGAGCTTGGGCAAAACGCGCATTCCCTCGCCGGACATGCCAATATGAGCCATCCGAGAAAAAGATGAAACCCCTGACAAGATCCAGAACGGTCCTTGACGGAATACTGGATAAACCATGCCCCATACACTCCACAAACCCAACCCACAGCCTTCGAGCTTGCTGGGTGGTCAGGCAAGTTGCCAAGAGCGGCGAGGTCATCCTCGAAGGCCCGTACTCAAATAAAAGTCCAGTAATGCCCCTTGATGACGACGCCGAAATCTTAACAATCTACGAGACTTACTTTTCGAAGAATCAGAGGAAGAGAGCCCTTCGAGAGCTCGCTCAAATTCACCACGTGGCAGAGACAGACTCATGGACAGACACACCCATCACTTTTAGTGAACAAGACCAGCCGAGGTCCTGCCCTACTCGAGCCGCTGCCGCCCTTGTCCTTGATCCCATAGTGGATGGATTCCGACTCCAAAAGGTGTTAATGGACGGCGGTAGCGGGCTAAACCTCATTTACGAGGACACCTTGGACAAAATGCAGTTTGACAGATCCCGCATCGAGCAAAGTCACACTAATTTTCGAGGGATCATCCCCGGAAAGGAGGCACGTTCTAGTGGCCGCGTGACTCTTGATGTGGTCTTCGGAACTCCCGAGAACTACCGATCCGAAGAACTGCTTTTCCACATCGTGCCCTTCCGCAGCGGCTATCATGCCTTACTAGGGCGCGATGCCTTCGCACGATTCCATGATGTACCACATTACGGGTACATGAAGCTTAAAATGCCAGGGCCAAACGGCGTGATCACAATAACAAGTGATCCGGACAGAGCTCTTCGGGCCGAGAACAAAACTGCATCCCTTGCCCTCGAAGCATTGTCCGAAGCCCTCGCAGCTGAAGAACTGACCGCGCTCCGCTCAACGGTGGATAAGGACGACGTAATCCTCGACAAAAGGCCCAAGTCCACGTCCTTCAAACCAGCGGATGAAATCGTCAAATTCCAGGTGCACCCAACAGATCCCAATAAAACGGCGTCTATTGGAGCCCAGCTGGACCCCGCGGTCGATGAAGAGCTGCGCAACTTTTTGCGTGAAAACTGGGATATCTTCGCCTGGCACCCGTCAGACATGCCAGGGATCCCGCGTTGGTTAGCCGAGCACAGCTTGAACATCATTAAGGGGTTCAAACCAGTCAAACAGACTCTGTGTCGGTTTTCCGAACCCAAGCGTCAGGCTATGGGCGAGGAATTGGCAAAATTGCTCGAAGCCGGATTCATCCGGGACATCAAACATTCTGAGTGGTTGGCCAACCTGGTCATGGTGCCGAAGAAGGATAAGTCCTGGCGTCTGTGTGTCGATTTCAAGGATTTGAACAAGGCCTGCCCCAAGGATCCTTTCCCCTTGCCCCGCATAGACCAGATCATAGACGCCACTGCCGGGCATGACTCACTGTGTTTCCTCGACGCTTACTCCGGATACCATCAAATCAAAATGAAGGAGTCCGACCAGGCGGCCACGACATTCATCACTCCTTATGGACCATTCTGCTTCAACACAATGCCCTTCGGATTAAAGAACGCAGGGGCTACATACCAGCGCATGATTCAAACGTGTCTGGAAAAGCAAATCGGCAAGACAGTCGAAGCTTATGTGGACGATGTGGTTATCAAAACCAAACACGTCAGCCAGCTGGTGGACGATCTCCGACAAACCTTTGACAGTCTTCGGACTTTTGATATACGGCTTAATCCGGAAAAGTGCGTCTTCGGAGTGCCGGCCGGTAAGCTGCTCGGCTTCATAGTTTCCCATAGAGGAATAGAGGCCAACCCAGCGAAAATCCGGGCACTGTCCGAGCTGGCTATCCCCACTGAGCTCAAACACGTCCAGAAACTTGCCGGCACTATTGCAGCCCTAAGCCTCTTCATCTCACGCGTCGGCGAAAAGGCCTTGCCGCTATATAAATTGCTCAAACAGACGAAGATCTTCGAATGGACCAGTGAAGCGGCGGCGGCACTCGAAGAAATAAAAACTCTACTAGCCAGCAACCCGATCTTGACAACACCCAGTCCGAGCGAGCCAATGCTGCTATATATCTCGGCGACGAATCAGGTGGTCAGTGCGGTTCTCGTCGTCGAACGAGAGGCAGAGGGTCACAAGCTCCAGGTGCAGAAACCTGTGTACTATGTATCCGAAGTGCTAACCCCATGTAAAACGAGGTACCCGCATTACCAGAAGAGCCTACGCAGTTTTTATGGCATCCCGAAAGCTCCGCCAGTACTTCCAGGAGTGCTCGGTTACGGTGGCATCCGAAGTACCATTGAATGACATAATCAACAATCGAGATGCCACCGGCCGCATAGCCAAGTGGGCTATAGAACTCCTCCCCTTCGAAATCATATATCGACCCCGCCGAGCTATTAAATCTCAGGTTTTGGCTGATTTCGTTGCGGAATGGACGGAAGCCGAACTCCCTAGGGAGTACAGCGCATACTCACATTGGACGATGTACTTCGATGGCTCCAAAATGCTCGCAGGACTGGGGGCTGGAGTGGTCCTCACATCCCCCACCGGCGACAATATTCGGTACATACTCCAGATCATGTACACCGACTCCAACAACGCAGCCGAATACGAGGCTCTGTTACATGGACTTCGGATTGCGGTGTCAATGGACATACAACGGCTCGAGGTATGGGAAGATTCTAATCTCACCATCTCTCAATTCAACGGCGAATTCGACGCAAAAGACCCAAAAATGACAGCATACCGCAATGCCGTCCTGAAAATCTCCGCCCGTTTAGAAGGACTGGAGTTTCACCATATACCTAGAGACAACAATCAAGCTGCCGATATTCTCGCTCGAATGGGCGCCAAGCGCGACCGTGTCCCTGAGAACACCTTTTTAGAACGACTCTTCAAGCCGTCCGTGGTGTGGCAGGAGGAGGCCCAAGGCTCGGCATCCAATACATCGGGAGAGCTCGCCCCTCTGCCTATCGAACCAGACAAAGGAATCATCGGGGGCTCGGCAATCGAAATGACATCTTCGGCTCATGTGGTCATGGCAGTAATCGTGCCGTGGACCGAGCCCTTCCTCGCCTACCTCCTCTGCCAAGAACTACCGGCCGACCAGACCGAGGCAAGGCGTATCATTTGACGCTCCAAAGCCTATAAAATCCACGAGGGAGAGCTGTATAAGAAAAGCACTACTGGCGTCCTCCAAAGATGTATATCTAAAGAGGAGGGAAGGCAGCTCCTGGCCGAGATTCACGCTGGCATGGGCGGTCACCACGCGGCAGCTCGGGCCTTGGTCAGCAAGGCTTTCCGAGCAGGGTTCTTCTGGCCCACTGCCCGAGCAGACGCCCAAACATTGGTCCAACATTGCGTTGGATGCCAGCTCTTCGCAAATCAGAGCCATATGCCTCCCACGGCCCTTCGGACGATACCGATCACTTGGCCTTTCGCGGTCTGGGGGCTGGACATGGTCGGCCCTCTTAAAGGGGGGACTAAGAAAAAGAAGTATCTACTCGTCATGGTAGACAAATTTACTAAATGGATTGAGGCAAAGCCGGTCACTTCAGCCAAGTCTAAGCCGGTCATCAACTTTATATCCGGTGTCGTACACCGTTACGGCGTTCCCCATAGCATAATAACAGACAACGGATCCAATTTTACCGCCCAGGAAGTCAAAGATTGGTGCGATAATTTAGGCATTAAGCTCGACTATGCCTCGATGTATCACCCACGGTCTAATGGACAAGTCGAGAGAGCTAATGGACTAATCTTGAGCGGCATCAAGCCCCGTTTGGTCCGATCTTTAAAAGAATCCGACTGCCATTGGGTCGAGGAGCTCGACTCCGTACTGTGGGGCCTCCGCACCACCCCTAATCGATCCACGGGCTACACACCGTTCTTCATGGTGTATGGGGCAGAAGCCATCCTCCCCCGTGACCTTATTCACGACGCCCCTCGGGTGCGTATGTATGAAGAAAGGGAGGCCGAGCTGGATCGGCAAGATGACCTGGACGCCCTGGAGGGCGAGCGCGACATAGCTCGGGCTCGTTCTGCTTTTTATCAGCAGCAGGCCAGACATTATCAGAGCAGGGAAGTATGGGCGAAGGCCTACAACGTCGGCGATCTAGTCATGCGCCTCCCGGAGAAGCAGAAGCATAAGCTGGCGCCCAAATGGGAGGGGCCCTTCATAATCGACCAAGTGCTCGCGGGCGGAGCGTACCACCTCCGCGACCCAACGGGCGACCGCCTCGAATCAAACCCATGGAACGCAGCTCAGCTGCGACGCTTCTACGGCTAGCTCCGCGAACTTACTTTGTTCGGTTTATCCTTTTAGGATTTCTATTTTTTCTAGTCAATAGTCTCTCACGGGTTGTGTTCGGAAATGCTGAATTACGTTAAGTTCTTCTTCGGCAAACATCTTTGAATGTACCACACTCTGTTACCTGGGGGCTTCTTTTACGGAGCCCATCATATTTTATTTATGCAATCATCCGTCTTTTTCGAGTTTGCAAACCTTCCCGCATCGTTTTGAAGCCACTATATGCATCAATTTGACTCAAGATTTTGCCAAGCTGGGTTGCCTCGCTCCTGTGTTTACCCCCTACGTTCCCGATCGTTCGGCTAGGGAGTAAAGGGAGCACCTTTGTGATTGTTACGTCCGGATTTCCCGGGCACGTACCTCAGACGGGTGAAGCCAAAAGCTAGCGTTCTTAAGAACATAATTGGTCGGCCATGAGGGAAGTGAAAATAATTGGTAACTATCACCAAGTTTCCGGGGTATTTTCCCGAAGTAACCATCCCCGCTTACCTTGGGTATTCGGTTATCCATCCACAGTTAAACGTGGTAACCCGGTGAAAGGGACCCATCGAGGACCTATTTTCGTCGGAAGATGTTGCTTACGTTATACAGTAATATAACATAACTCCCCAAGCACGTTTTTGTCTGTTTGCACCAAATGGCCGGATTGCCTGGTTCTCCGAAGTATTTTTCCGATGTCCTCGGATCACATAGTAGGAAACACTCCTCGGCCCCTGGTCGAGGAGGCGGAAGCCGATGGCCGGTTAAGACAAACGTTTTATGCACGGTTCGGAGATTATTCGATGTCAAGTACATAGATACATAGAATCGAACAATTAATCTTGCTCAAGACCATCTATTATGGTATCGTGAGCACAATCTGCTTGGGACAACCGAGTTGCGGGCATGACCTGGTCATATACCAGATGCACGGGCACTTCCTGCCCATCTGGCCCTACCGGTCCAACCCTCGCTAAGTGCCCCGGCTCCAGCTTGGTGAAACGGGTCTTGATCATCGCCCACGCCTCCCGTGCTCCCTCACAACAAGAGGATATCTTCCATAGCTCCAGGCGGCGCCGAGCTCCTTTGAATCGACTGGCGAGTTCGGCCATCCCTTCCGGAGCCGCTTCGCCGGGCCACAGAGCTTTGCACATGCTCTTCATGGCCTTTTGGGCCCGCTCGTGCACGGCGGATAGTTCCTTCAGCAGATCCTGCCCCAAAGAGCCGGCCTCCTCGTCGGGACGCCCGGTCAGTAGAACTGCAATGAGACGCGGCGTTGTTCATATTGTTGTCTACCCGAATAGTTTATGAACTAAAACAACTGGGTCGCACTCACCGAACATGTCCGCTTTCAGTCTCTGGTTTTCCTCTTGGGATTGGGCCAGTTGAGCCTTTAGGCTTTTGATTTCGTGGGCCTGTTGTTCGGCTTCCGCCTTCAGCTTATCCCTCTCCTTATGACTTCGGGAAAGCACCCGGTAGCCAGCTTCTTGCTGCGACTCCGCATACCTTTGAGCTTCCCTGGCGATTTCTAGATCCCTTTGCAGCTGATTTATCGACTCGGCTGCTATGGATGAATCTTTCATTAACAAAGGTGTTCCCTCAAAATTTTCTTAAATAACTTGGAGCTTGGCACTTACCATGTGCCTCTCTGGTGAATTTCTTCACACCCCCTAGCTCGGCCTTCACAGACTCTAACTCTGTTCGTACCTGTTTAAGGTCCTCAGACGGCTTTTTGTTTTGCTCCCGAACAGTCTGCACAACATCAGGGCATTCTAAATATCAGACCCTTACTTCGGCCGTCCCGCCCAAAATAAGGCTCGGGGGCTACTGGGTTAGATACTAGTTGTCAAAACTAATACCATACCTGCATATTGGTAGACATGAGCTTCACGGCCCCTTCGAGTCCCGTTCGGGCAGCGCCGAGGTACGCGTCTACCGAGCTAAGAGCATTGAACTCCTGATCAGAAAGCGCGGAGTGCCGAAGTGACGCCTTACAGCGCCGATGATTCATCACACTTTCAACCTCGGAGTTAGTGACCGAGACGCCACCTGAGTCCTCGGGATGTTGGTCCTCGGCATGGACCCCCAGAGTAACTCCGGCTACAGCTGGCGACCTCCGGTTTGAGTCACCCCTCGGTGCTTCTTCAACATCCCCAGCCGAGGGCGGTTCCACACATCGTCTACAGAACACCATGGAGAAAATTATTGGCATATTCGGTGGATGTTGAAGATAGAGCCTATGACGGTGCGGCGAATGCGTTACCTCTTCGGGCGGGGCGCCGATGATGTAGCTCCCATTGGGGCCGCGCGTCTGGTCACCCCATGACTACTCGTCGTCGGGGCTGCTGGTGCCGCTCTTGCGGCTGTTCGACGCGTCGTGCGGCGGCCCTTGGGAGTAGGTGTCAGTGTATTCGGGCCTGCAATGGCTGAGCGTTTCTTTCGAGAGGAAGCCCGTTGGCCACTTACCGCGGAGGAGGGAAGCGCCCCGGGATGATCGGCCAACAGGGCCACCTTGGAGCCATCGAGGTTCTCCTGGTAGAAGACCCCCTCCTCGAAATCAATCGATGTCTCAGGGTCATCATGGAACCCGGGATCATCATCACGAGAGTAATTCTCCGGTTGAGGAGCAGGGCAACTCACCGTCTCGATCCAGCGCCTCCAGTTCTGTTCGGACAGGATGAGAATCTGGTTAGGAAAACATTTGAAGTACCTTCCGAACTATAATGCATGGTCGGACTCACCATTTCAATGGGTTTTTGGCTCGAGAAGCCTTCCTTGGGCCTTAACCGAGCAAATTCCTGCTCTTCTCCCTTGAAGAGATCGGCCAGTATGGCTGCCATTGCTGCCTGGTCGGCGGGTCCCATCCGTTTGTACCTGGTTGCGTCATCTACCCTGTTGTAGCACCAAAGTGGGTGCATTCTCTGTTGGAGAGGTTGGATGCACCGAGCAATGGCTGCGGCCATTACGTCAATGATGGTTAGCCCGTTGTGGGCTAGCCACCTCACTTGAGCAGCCAGCCGAGTTACTTCGGTGCTTTCCTCTTGAGAAGGACTCTTCGGGCGCCAGTTGAACCGCTTCTTCGGCGGGACCAATGAGAACTTGGGTAGCCCCCTCCGGACTGGATCAAATAAGGGGACGTCTTCAATATAAAACCATTCCGAAGTCCACTCTTCGGCATTTTTCTTCGGAGTCCCTACGGGATATCCGGTTCCGGCGACCCGCCATACTTCGGCCCCACCGACTTCGTAGATTGTCCCTCCTCGGGTACGGGGGACGAGGCAGAAGAACTTCCTCCACAATTCAAAGTGGGCCTCGCAGCCCAGGAACATCTTGCAGAGAGCGACGAAGCCCGATATATGGAGAATCGATCCTGGGGTAAGGTGGTGGAGCTGAATCCCATAAAACTCTAATAGACCCCTCAAGAAAGGATGAATGGGGAAACCCATCCCTCGCAAGAGGAAGGGCACGAAGCACACCTTTTCCTCCCCATGAGGGGAAGGAAAGTTCTCCGCGAGGGCCTCCTCGCCTGCAGAAGTTAATCCGGGACAGGTGGATGCGAGATCTGAAGCAGGGAGATATCCCTGCGTCTCGAGCCTGCGTAAATGCATGAGGGATACAGAACAACTCGCCCAATCACCTTGACGGGGGCCGTGATGGCGTGAGGAAGAGCCTGGGACGCTCGCCATTGTTTGCTGGTCGCGACCTCGCGAGGACGTGAGGAAGAATGGCAGGGGGTGGGGTGCGTCAACCTCCGCGCCCTTGGCCCATTAAAAAGGCATTGACTCCCCCCGAAAGAGGGGCATTTTTGTAAAAACCCATTAGGCCACTCGCATTCCGTGGGTGCGCAGACATCGAGGGTCGTCATTTGATTCAGGGCGAAGAAAAGCAGTATGGCGGGCCCCACGATGCCTCGCCAATTGGAGGATTCTTTGGCGACCGAACTATTGGTGGCCGAATTATTGTTAGATCAAATACAGGTAAAGGGAGGAACTCGCCACCCAAGCCAAAGACCATTGAAGCATGAAGCTGCCGAAGATTGTCAACCTCGGCGTTGGAGGCTAGTTCGGGGGCTACTGAGGGTGTCCCGGACTAGGGGGTACTCGGGCCGCCGGCCTATCTTACATGGGCCGGACTGATGGGCCGCTCTCTACTCGTCGATGGAAGGCCGGATTATGGGCGACCCCGTGTGTCAGAAGGAAACCTTCGAAGACTTGGCGTCTCCTCCAAGGAACAATTGGCGTGGCTGGCCTGTTTATCCCCTGATGTAACCGACTATGTGTAAACCTAGGACCCTCTGGTGTCTATATAAACCGGAGGGTTTAGTCCGTAGAAGATCATACCCATTACCTAGGGTTTAGCCCAGTCGATCTCGAGGTAGATCAACTCTGTAACCTTCATACAATCACATCAATACAATCAAGCAGGACGTAGGGTATTACCTCCTCGAGAGGACCCGAACCTGGGTAAATCACTGTCTCTACGTTCCCTGTTACCATTGACTCATTGACCCATAGTTCGGATCCACTACCCGAGATCTGCCGGTTTTGGTACCGACAGCGGGCGGCGCAGTCCTGTAGCGGGGCGGCGTCGGCCGCCCTGTGACGCGAGAAAAGACATGCCACAGTGCCGTGTAGCCGACCGGACCCGTGTCCGGCGGCCCCGGCGCTCCCGGCGCACCCGGCGGACCCGGCGCTCCCGGTGCACCCGGCGGACCCGGCGCATCCGGCGCACCCGGCGGACCAGGCGACCCAGCGGCCCCCACTGCCGGCTCCCAAACGATGACACCAGGGCCCAAAGCCCATGTAATCTTACCATTGTACCCTAGGGGGTCGAGCTATAAGACCCCCCAGGAGCCCTCCATGCAAGGGGTCGGACGCCTGATCTTACACACACACACACACCCAAATACTCACAGGAGAGGTAGAACAGAGACCTAGCTCTTTCTTCCTCCTCCGCTCAAACAGCTCCAGGAGCAACCTTGTAGCCCTTGTGCACTCCATACTCCACTCGGCTGGACTAGGGGTGTTACCTCTCCGGAGGGCCCCGAACCTGGGTACGTCTCGTGTCTCACACATGCGCGTGCCGACCTCGCCTCTGGAACCCACCGGCATCCTCACGCACCCCCACCTTTTTAGCCATCTCATGGCATCTGCCGTGAGAACACCACGATAGTTGGCGCCCACCGTGGGGCCGCTCGCGGCGCCGGTCGGAGTCAAGTTCCAGATGAGGCCCTTCACCAGCTCCGGCGAGCGCATCGTGCACGGTTTGGTCTGCGCGCCTCGCACGGCCAACCTGGCCGGCCGCAATGCTACGCCGGGCGTGGACGCCGCCTGCCCCGCAAGCTGCCTCGTCGTCCCTTTCGGCGCGCTGCACGTTTTCATCGCGCTCGTCTCCAACGTGTTTGCCAGTGAGGTGCGCAGCTTCATCGACTCGCCCGTCCTCGCTGGTTGTGCTGTCTCCGACGATGTCGCAAACCTCTGCGCCCGCGCGGAGGTGCTGACCGTCGGCGCTAGCTCCGGCTCCCTGCGCGACAAGGAGAAGGCCGCCGCAGCTGCTACTGCCGCGGTTGCGGCTCCACCACGCCGGGCTAACCCGCTCCACGAGATAATCCAGAGTTTGCAAAGCCCCATCACGCCCGACGCCGACACGGCGGCCGCAGCAGCTCAGCTCAACGAGGACCGCCAGCATCTGCTGGTCGAGGCCACGGAGCTCGCGGCAACGCGGCGCCGGCTGGAGTCTGCCCAGCGAGAGTACGACAACGCCCACGGCTTCACGCCGGCCGCTGCCGAGCCCAGCCGGCTCGCGGAAGTGCGGATCCGTGGGGGCGCGATCGGCCGTGCGCTAGGCGCGGGCCGGCCCGTGTACGACACCCCCGTCAAGAACATGCGCGCGGCGCAGGCGGCCATGGCGGATCTCGAATACCTGGAGGGCGAGGAGCTGCTGCAGCAGCAGCAGCGTATCCGCGACCTCATCACCGCCGCGAACGAGCAACAACAGCGCTTCGACCCGGCCCAGCCATCCGCCTCCGCCTCAGGAAAAACCGGAAACCCGGAGAAGGCCCCCCGGGACGCGCAGCAGACGTCCTCCCACGCCACTAGCGCGAGCCGCTCTGGCCGGCACCGGTCCGGTCGGAGCCGGCACAATCGTGCCACAATCGCTGGAGACGGCATCGCTGGCGAGACGGCTGGCGACGGCCGGGTTCAGCCGCCGGAGCCCCCCGTGCTGACCGGCTCGGCCCCTCGAACCCTACGACGAAAACGACGCCCGTGACCGCATCGACCGGCTGGCACGCTCCACGGCCCTGGAGGAGGAAAGCTCTGTCGGCCCGGCGTGCTTTGGCCCCCGCATTCGCGAGGAACCCTTCCCCAAAGGCTTCTCGCTGCCCCGCGACTCCCCAAAGTACAACGGCATCACCAAGCCGGAGGACTGGCTGACTGACTACACCATGGCTGTTGGCATAGCCGGCGGCAACCGGCGCGTGGCCATGCGATACGTCCCCCTCATGCTGCTCGGCTCGGCCCGGACGTGGCTTAACAGCTTGTGAGCCGGTAGCGTGAACTCCTGGCTGGATTTCGAAGACGCGTTTATCCGCAACTTCACCGGCACCTACAAGCGCCCCGGCAAGCCTCGCCAGCTCTCCATGTGCGTCCAGAAGTCAGGCGAGCCCCTTCGCGACTTCCTCACGCGATGGACAGAGCTCCGCAACTCCTGCGAGGGCGTCCACAAGGTCCAGGCCATCCAGTACTTCATCGACGGATGCCAAGACGGCACTCTGGTCAAGCCTCGGCTGGTGTGCGACGAGCCGGAGAACCTGGCGGAACTCATGGCCGTGGCGGACAAGTACGCTACGGCCGACTCCGCGATGAACGTGAAGATCACGATCGACGCGGACGGCAAACTCCTCCCGGTCCAGCCGGTGCCCCCCAAGCCGGCCGGCGACAACCACCCGCGCTGGCAAGACAACACCAATAACAACAACAACAACGCCAAGCGCGGGAACGACCAGCAGGCGCCCCGCTACAACAACCGGCAGGTCGCCGCGGTGGAGGGGGAGCAGCCGGCCGAGCAAGACTCTAGCCAGCGCCCGCGCACCGGCAAGGCCGCCTGGCAGCCCAAGCTGTCCTTCGAGCAGATGCTCGACGCCCCCTGCAAACACCACAGTGGTGCAAAGCCGTCGACTCACACGCTCCGGCAGTGCAGCTTCACCCAGCGCCTGTTGAAGGGCAACCTTCCACCCCCGCCACCCGGAGCCGGCCCACAGCAGCCGCCGCTTCCCCCGTCCCCGCCGCCACCCGGCGCCCTCGCCGACAACCCTTTCCCGCGCCCGGACGCGTCCTACGTTGTCTTCACCAGCGAGGGCGACGACAAGCACACCAAGCGCAAGCACGCGGCCGAGGTGAACGCCGTCATCCCACTGGTTCCCTAGTACATGCATTGGTCCGACCGGTCGGTCAGCTGGACCCGGGAAGACCACCCGGCCGTCATGCCCACGCCGGGCGGCTACGCCCTCGTGCTCGACCCTACCTTCGTCTCTGAGAGGCGCACCTGCCGTTTTTCGCGGGTACTGATCGACGGCAGCAGCAGCATCAACATCCTGTACCGCGACACCATGACCAAGGTCGGCATCGAGGCGCGACAGCTGGAGCCGACCCGGACGGTGTTCCACGACATCATGCCGGGTCTCTCCTGCTCTCCGATCGGCCGGATCCGGCTCGACGTCATGTTCGGCTCCAGCAGCCATTTCCGCCGTGAGCCGATCTGGTTCGAGGTGGTTGACCTGGCTAGCCCCTACCACGCGCTACTGGGCCGACCCGCGATGGCCAAATTCATGGCGGTCCCCCACTATGCCTACCTGAAGTTCAAGATGCCGGGTCCCAAGGGCTTCATCACCATCGTTGGCGACTACAAAAAGTCCCTCGAGTGCGCCAAAGCCGGCTCCCAGCTGGCCGAGTCGCTGGTCATCGCCGAGGAGAGGCGTCAGCTCGACCGGATCGTGGCGCTGGCTAGTGCGCAGCCGGCCGTGCCGACTCCGCCCAAGTCGGCCGACAGCGAGGCCTCCTTCCAGCCGTCAAAAGACACGAAGAGGGTCCCGCTCGACCCGGCCGACCCCAGCTCCAGCAAGTACGTGGTCGTGGGCACCCGCCTCGACAGCAAATAGGAAGGCGAGCTCATCGATTTCCTTCGTGACAATCAGGACATCTTCGCATGGTCTCCAAAGGACATGCCAGGTGTCCCGAGAGAATTCGCCGAGCACAAACTTCCCGTACGCAAGGACGCCAAGCCTGTTCGACAGCCGCTACGCCGCTTCTCCGAGGAGAAGCGAAGAACCATCGGTGAAGAGATCGCCCGGCTGCTCGCAGCCGGCTTCATCATGGAAGTGTTCCACTCCGAGTGGCTGGCCAATCCAGTTCTCGTCGTGAAGAAGAATGGCACCTGGCGCATGTGCATCGAATACACTAGCCTGAACAAGGCCTGCCCCAAAGATCCGTTCGCCCTGCCCCGGATCGACCAAGTCATCGACTCCACAGCCGGCTGCGAGCTCCTGTCCTTTCTGGACGCCTACTCCGGCTACCACCAGATCAAGCTGGACCCGGCCGACGCCCTCAAGACGTCCTTCATCACGCCCTTTGGGGCGTATTGCTACATCACCATGTTGTTCGGCTTGAAGAATGCCGGCGCCACCTTCCAGCGCTGCATGCAGAAATGCCTGCTGCCCCAGATCGGAAAAAATGTGCACGTCTACGTCGACGACATCGTGGTGAAGACCAAGCAGCACCTCATGCTCCTGGCCGACCTCAAGGAGACCTTCGCCAACCTGCGCCGGTTCCAGATCAAGCTCAATCTGGAGAAGTGCGTCTTCGGCGTGCCGGCTGGCCAACTCCTTGGTTTCCTTGTCTCGGAGCGCGGCATTGAGGCCAACCCGGAAAAGATCAAGGCAATCGAGCGCATGCGCAAGCCGGCCCGGCTGCGCGACGTCCAGAAGTTCACCGGCTGCTTGGCCTCTCTCAGCCGGTTCGTCAGCCGGCTGGGGGAGAGGGCTCTGCCCCTATATCAGCTGATGAAGAAGACAACGGCGTTCGAGTGGAGCGACCAGGCGGACGAGGCGTTCCGCGACCTCAAGCGCATGCTGTCCACCGCACCCGTCCTGGCCGCGCCGGCTGAGAAAGAGCCACTCTTGCTGTACATCGCCGCCACCTCCCGCGTGGTAAGCACGGTGCTGGTGGTCGAGCGTCTTGAGGAGGGCAAGGTGCAGCCGGTCCAGCGTCCGGTGTACTTCCTGAGCGAGGTGCTCTCCGCCTCCAAGCAGAACTACCCCCACTACCAAAAGATGTGCTACGGCGTGTACTTTGCCGCCAAGAAGCTGAGGCAGTATTTCCAGGAGCATACCATTACCGTGGTGAGCACGGCCCCCATCGGCGAGATCATGGGCTGCCGGGATGCCTCTGGCCGGGTGGCCAAGTGGGCCATTGAGCTAGCCGGCCACACGATCCTCTACGAGCCCCGCACCACCATCAAGTCCCAGGCGATGGCCGACTTCCTTGTCGACTGGACCGAGACCCAGTACCTGCCGCCGGCGCCCGAGTCGACTCACTGGCGCATGCACTTCGATGGCTCCAAGATGCGCAACGGCTTGGAAGACGGTGACCTTCCCAGCAACGAGACTGAAGCCCGGCAAGTGCAGCAGCGAGCGTCTGCCTACAGCATCATCAACCATGAGCTCGTCAAACACAGCACGACTGGCGTGTTCCAGCGCTGCGTCGAGCAGGACAAAGGGATCGAGATCCTCCTCGACATCCACCAGGGCGAGTGCGGGCACCACGCCGCCTCGAGGTCCCTGGTGGCCAAGGCTTTCCGCCATGGTTTCTACTGGCCCACGGCCCTGCAATACGCCGAGCAGTTGGTCCTCAAATGCGAGGGCTACCAACGCTTCAGCAAGCGCAGCCACCAGCCGGCCACAGCCCTCCAAACCATCCCAATCACGTGGCCCTTTGCCGTCTGGGGGCTCAACATGGTGGGGCCCTTCAAGACCGCCCGAGGCGGCATGACGCATCTGTTGGTCGCCGTCGACAAGTTCACCAAGTGGATCGAGGCAAGGCCGATCAAGAAGCTCGACGGCCCCATGGCCGTCCGGTTCATCAAGGATATCGCGGTTCGCTACGGCGTTCCCCATAGCATCATCACGGACAACGGCACCAACTTCGCCAAGGGCACGCTGGCCCACTACTGCTCTGCATCCGGCATCCGGCTCGACTTGGCCTTTGTCGCACACCCCCAGTCAAACGGCCAGGCCGAGCGGGCAAACGGCCTCATCCTAGCCGGCATCAAGCCGCGACTCGTCGAGCCGCTCGTGCGCTCACCCGGCAGCTGGCTCGATGAGCTGCCGGCCGTCCTCTGGAGTCTCCGGACGACACCCAACCGCTCAACCGGGTTCACCCCGTTCTTCCTCGTCTACGGAGCCGAAGCAATTATTCCAACCGACGTCGAGTTCGACTCGCCCCGGATGACCATGTACACAGAAGCCGAGGCAAAGGAAGCACACGAAGACGGCGTCGACCTACTCGAAGAGGCGCGCCTCCTGGCCCTCAGCCAGTCAGCCATCTACCAACAAGGCCTGCGCCACTACCACATCAAGAAGATCAAACCCCTCGCGTTCCACGAGGGCGACCTCGTGCTCCGGCTCGTCCAGCAGATACCCGGCCAGCACAAGCTGGTCTCTCCTTGGGAGGGCCCCTTCATCATCAGCAAAGCTCTCTGCGACCGGAACGCGTACTACCTCATCGACGCGCAGAAGCCGAACAAGCACAAGAGAGACGCAGCCGGCGAAGAGTCCAGCCGGCCCTGGAACACGGAGCTCCTCCGTCCGTTTTACGGCTGTCCGGCCGGTAAGAGTCAAAGGCCGGAAGCGTCGTCACGCAAGAATAACTAAGGAGGAGAGTCCGGCTCGGCCAAACCGGCCCAACCCGCCCTTTCTCACTAATTCGCCGCACGACCAGCTGCGTGCCAGCCGATTTCGCCGCCTGCCGCCAGCCGGCCCAGTGGGTGTTTCGCTCGCGCTCAACGTCTGAAAAAACCTAAGTATTGTACGCCCCCTCTCAAAGCCGAATCCCCATCCTAGCCACAGCCGCCACCCGGCTGTCCGGCTAGCGGGAAGGAAGTCCAAAGAAAAGACGGACAAGAAAAGGCCCAAGGCCGAACAAGTAAAAGCGAAATCACATGCAAAATTTATAAACAGCAAGGGCCTGCGGCAACAAGTTCATTACATGAAACTACACCCCCAGTGGGTGGACCTACTACCTAACCGAGTTCAAGTACAGGAAGAATGAAGATAAAAAGGAGAAAGCCCTAAGCGGCACCCGCGTTGGCTCCGGTCGGCGACGGCTCGGCTGAGGTGGACGCGGCCTCCGGGTCGGGCCCAGAGCGCTCCGGCCTCTCGGTCGTGGCGTCGTCGTCCGGGTCGGCCTCGTCGTCAGCGTAGACCCCCGTCTCAGCCGAGCTGCCATCCGGGTCATTGAGCAGCAGACCGAACTTGTCGGCAGGGAGCTCCTCGCCGTCTTCCGTCCGCTCCAGGACGAACAAGTCGTGCGGGGCGAATGAGGCCAGGTAGCTGGCCCGCCCGGCAATCCGCTGCGCCCGCGCCGCCAAGTCATCCTCCGCGCCGGCCCGCTACGCCGCCAGGCGGTCGAGGTCCACGCCCGGATACCAAGACACGACGAAGCGCAGCGCCGTCTCCGCGCCGGCCCGGGCCGCGTAGACCCTCCACGCGCCGAGTCGCTCCACGCCGGATTCCAGCCACCGCGCCAGCCGGGTGACGCTGCTCGGCACCACCGCGCCCGGCCAGAGGCTGCTCGCCATGCTCACCCCGGCCTCGAACAGGCGGCGCATGTGCCCCTCCACGGCTCCAAGACGGGCCTCACTGGCGAGGGCGATCTCCGAGAGGGTCCAGGCGGCGTAAGCATCGATCTCCGCCCCTGCCGCTCGCTGGTCCGCCCGGTGGGCGTGCACGGCCGCATGGGCCGCCTCCTACGTCTCTGGGAAGACTCCTGGCCAAGGAAGGAAACATGTCAGCCGAAAGAAAACGACTTGCCGGCTAGGCTAGCCGGACCAAAGAAAAGATAGCACTCACGGGTGAAGGCCTCATCGAGGTGCAGTGCCTCGCCCAGCATCCCGTTCTCCCGCAGGGTCGACGCGCAGGCCTGGGCCTCGAGCTCCTTCTCAAGCTGGGCAATCCTCCTGCCGGCGTTCGCCAGCTCCTCAGCCGCCTTGCTGCGCTCTCCCACCAGCCGGCCTAGCTCCGCCTAGTGGGCATCCTCCGTCTTGGCCTTCTCGGCCACCAACCGGTCCACCTCGGCCCGGAGATGGTCGCGGTCGGCGGCCGCAAGATCGCGCTACAGGCCGGCTTCGGCAAGCCGGCTTCGGAGGCCCGGCACCTCGGCCGCGGCGGCTGCACGACTAGATTCCCGGTCAGACGCCGGAAGCAAGGAAAAGAAGAAAAAGACAAGCTTTAAAGATTCGACCCGGCTGCTCCGCAGTCTGGCCCGAACCTCGGGGGCTACACCTAGTGGGTGCGCTGGCGCACCCCCACTGAAGGCATGCACATCATACCTTGGACCGGGCGCAGCTCCTCCTCCTTGGCGGCAAGCTGGGCCTTGACCTCGCGGAACCGCTCCAGAAGCCGGTTGTACGCGCTGGCCCGCAGGTCATACAGGTGCTGCGCGAAGACAAAAGTTAGAAGAGTGGAAAAAACGCACATAAAGACCCGACCCGGCTGCTCCGCAGCCGGCCCGGGTCTCGGGGGCTACACCCAATGGGTGCGCTATCGTGCCCCCACTGATTCAACGGCCAAGACAAACAGAAAGTGAAGACTCACCGCGACCGCTTGCTTCAGCTTCCGCGCCCACTCCTGGTCTTCACGGACGAAGGCCTGCAGGCGCTCTCCCCGCCCGCGAAGCTGCGAGCGCAGGGCATCCGCCGCCTCATCCTGCCGGGTGCACGGCCCGACCACTGCCTCACCGGCGTTCGCCCACGGCTGCTGCATCGCGGCCCCGGCGCCGGATCCGCTTCCACCTGGCCGCTCGAAGTTCGTGCCGGCTTGGGGCGGAACGACCACCAAGGCACCAACGTCCCCGGTCGCGGCCTCCGGGGCCGGCGTCGGCTGCGCCTGGCCGGACGGTGCGGTGTCCGCCTCGCGCCTCTCTCCGCCGCCCTTGCCTCCTCCCGCCGGGTCAGCCCGGGGCGGCGTGTCCATGACGATGTCCTCGTCGATGTCCGACTCGTCGTCGGCCGGCTCCGACCGCCCTGCCGGCTCGCTCGCCCCCCCGGCTCGCTCGCCCCCCGGCTGCGGCTCGATGATCGTGAAGTCCGGCGTCGAACCCCTCTCCATCTCCGGACAGGCCGGGTCCGCGGTGGTCCTGGCCCGCTTCGCAGAGGCCCTCTCCCACGCCCAGGCGGAGGCCTCCGTCATCTCCTTTGCGGCTTCCGCCCTATCCCGCCAAGCGGCGCGCTGCGCCTCATCAAGATCCTGGCCGGACTGACGGGCCACGATGTCCTCCTCCGCGGTCCAGCCCGGCTCACGATCGATGGCGCTGCTCTGGGTTTTCCTCCAGACGGCCTCGCCCGCCGCGGCCTCCATTGCCACCACCGCTAGGTCAAGGGCGGACCTGTGCACAACAAGTTTATCACAGAAGAGGCACGGGCAAGAAACAAGAAAGAAATCAGAAGACAGCAAGAGGCACTTACCCAATGACCTTCGGGACATCCCGCATCGGGCCCACGGACGGGGCAAGCCGGCGCTTATTCTTGATGGCGCCCCTCTCGCGCGCCGGCCCCGCCGCTGCCGGGTGCTTTGCGGCCAGCCTCGGCTCGACCATATCCTTCCCATGCGGCCGGTTGCCGGACGTCGCCGCGCGAGCCGGCCCGGCGCCGGCCGTCTTCCGCAGCCGTCTTGGGGGGTCGATGCTGGCGTCCACCCCAGCCGAGGGCGCTGCACCGCACGCATCGGTCAGGTCCTCATCGTCGTCTTCCGGCCAGTCGTGCAGAAGATCCAAGGGCGGAGACTTACCCGCATGCCGCGACCCGCCGGCCACAGCGTCGGCCAGGCGCTCTTCGACCGCCCCTCCTCCGCCTCGGCGCCGGCCTCCTCCGCGTCCGAGTCGGGCAAGTCGGCCAGCAGAACCTGGGGATTCGGCCCGTCGTGGTTCTGCTGGCTGGCGAATAACTGCGGCCCTCGCGTCACGTCAGGGCACAGGAATAATGATGAGGCGGCAAAGAATAAAGACCAGGGACTTACCGCCGGCGCCGGGTTCCCCCGGTGATAGGGCTCCTTCCCGAAGCTCCACCCCTCCTCCTTCAACCCAGCCTTGGAGATGAAGTTCACCCGCTGGGCGATCTCGGCCGGCCCCAGCTCCTTGGTCGACATCCGGGACGGGTCGTGCCGGCTGCTCATGTCGCAGATCCGGTGCACTCGGCGCTGCAGCG
Organism: Elymus sibiricus; assembly: GCA_039707655.1. NCBI lineage: Eukaryota > Viridiplantae > Streptophyta > Magnoliopsida > Poales > Poaceae > Elymus > Elymus sibiricus. The sequence goes on from CM077670.1 coordinate 115,414,004, forward strand.
GCAGCACCCGGCGGGCGATGAAGGCCGCAATGAGATCAGCCGGCACCAGCCCCTCACGATCCGTCATCTCCCCGACCTGGCGGCAAATGTTCATGAGCTCCTGCGGCGGCTTCTTGGGACAGTAGCCCCAATTCGGCTTCTCGAGCGGCGGCGCGTCGACGAAGGGCGGGAGATTGACAACGTCCACTGCCGGATCGGCGTTCCGGACGTAGAAGAAAGTCGTCTGCCACTTCTTGGCCGAGTCCTCGAGCGGCAGCTTGGGAAACGGCCCGTTCAGCCGGCCGGTGACCACCGTTGCCCCCACATTCGGACATGACGCCGGCCGAAGCCCCCTGCTGTTTGAGGAAAAACATTTTCGCCCACAAGTCCACGTTCGGTAGCATGCCGAGGTAGCCCTCGCAGAGCGTGGCGAAGCTGGCGACCTGCAGCACGGCATTGGCGCCAAGGTGGTGCGGCTGCAGCCCGAAGAAGTCGAGGAAGCCGCGGAAGAAGAGGCTCGCGGGGAGTCCGAGCCCGCGCTCGAAATGCGAATAAAAGACGACGTGCTCGCCCTCCCGCGGCCGCAACACCCTCTCCGAGCCGGGCGCGCGCGCGGCCAGTGCCTCTGCCGGCGGCAGCCCTTTCGTGCGGCGGAGATATCAGATATCCGCCTCGGTTGTAATGGAGCCCTCCCAAGAACCTTTCGGCAGCGCCATTGGAGGGCTCTTCGGGCGTGAAGGTACGACAACGGAGAAGAGAAGGAGGGGAAGAGCTGCGCGGTGCGGGACTCCGGTCGCGGTGCGACGTGGCGTGCGTGAGCAAGGCGTGCAGCGGCAGCGCTTCGCCTAGGCATGGCGGAGAAGAAGGAGAGGAAGAGCGAGGGGCGGGAGTGCGCGCGTGAGCGTTTCCGTCGCACTCCCTCCTTCTCATTTATAACCACGAAGGAACGTGGGGGAGTGGGATCATCTGCGCCCACGATCCCCACTCCCCTGCACTGTGCGCGCACGTTTCCCGCGCGCATTAACTGCGCGGGGAAGCGCAACCGCCAAGAGCCACCACAATAAATCCCCCACGCGCGGGCCGAGGGCGCAGCGTGGTGGGCCCGGTCCGCAGTCGCGTCCCATCGTGCGCGTGCCCAGGCAGGCCTCACCCGCCGCGGAGCAGCATGTGGCAGCTCGTCAAGCAGCGGCCGGCGCGAATCGTCGTACGGAGCAAGACTCAACCAACGGGCGTTTCCGTTTCCCGCCCCGGCTGGGGTGCCGTGACCCGGTTTCCGGAAGCCGGCGCCCGGAGGGTGTTCCCGGCGTCCGCTGCCGCCTTTCCGGCAAGAGGATGGACGGAGCCACCCGGCCGGACTCCTGCACTCCACCAACGAACCAACTCCTCGGGGGGGGGGGGGGGGGTAAGCTGCGAAGGCCCCCCTGCTTGGAGCCGGCGAGCCTTCACAGCTTCGGGGACTACTGTCGGGGGGATGACCCCCGGGTAGCCAACAAAGCCCGGACCCCTTTTTAATTCTTCGGAGCAGGCCAAGCTCCTCAATCCGGCAAGCCCGCTCGCCGGCTCCTCAGCGCGAGCCGGCTCGGCACGGTGACCCGGATCAACCGTCTGGCCCATGTCGGCTGGCCACGAGGGGACAAACCCTCACGATGAGGCAGGCATGGCTACAACACTCCCTTCTTTGCGCCGGCCCGGCGGGAGCGGCTACAACGCACCCTGCACCCCCGTCCGGGGCGGGCGGGGTGCGGGCGGCGCAGTCCTGTAGCGGGGCGGCCCCGGCCGCCCTGTGACGCGAGACAAGACATGCCACAGGGCCGCGCAGCCGACCGGACCCGTGTCCGGCGGCCCTGGCTGTAACACCCCGATTTTTGGCCCTTTCTTTTTCTTTTGGATTTCTTCGAATTTTTATTTGGAGTTCCTTTTTCCCGTGGCTATGTGGTCTTAAAACCTGGGAAGATCCTCTCTCCTGCCACTTCCAAGTGGCTTGTCACTCTCAAATCTATCCCAAGGCCATGTCATTTCCATCTTAGCCTAACCCCAATATTTTATTTCTTGGGAATATTCCTTTTTCTATTAAAGGAATAACCCTGTTTGCCCTAGGTTGTGAAGCAACCTATATTTCTGCCATTCCAAAAATTCCCACAAAATTCTCATAAATCCTTTGGATCATATTTCCCACCAATATGCCAAAATCCACCCTTGCCTAGTTCAAAAATAATTCAGGAATATTCATTTCCTATTCTGTCCGGAATGGCACTTTGTGAAGGAAGTGCCATTTATATTTTCTGGATTGCCCTCAAAATTTTTGGGCACTCTCTCATATCCAAATTATTTCCACATGCCAAAATTCAGCTTCATTTGCCTAGTAAATCTCTCTCAGCAAATTTCCAAAGTTTCTGTCCAGAGAGAAGCTTTGTGAAGGAAGTACTAGCTAGGCTTATCCAAATGAGTTGAAATTTTGGTAGATCGTTTATATGGTCAAATAATTGCTCGCCACCAAATTTCATATCCATCCAACTATCTATGTGAGCACACCTTCAAATCTTGGTTTCTGGTCACAATTTCAGTTTGTGGAGCAACTATATTTTATATTGCTTCAAAAATTCTGAAATTAATCCAGGACCTAAATATCCCTAAATAATGTGAGAATGCCAAAACTCACATTATTTTGCTAAACCATTTTCTCTGCAAAACTCCCCCAAGTTTCTGTCCAGTGAGGAGCATTGTGAAGGAAGTACCATTTTTATTTATCCAAATGGGATGAAATTTTTATGGTACCTTCATATGCCCAAATGATCATGCTCCACAAATTTTCAGCTCAATCCAAGCAATCATGTGAGTGCTACTTCCTGATCAAGTTTCTGGACCAGTTATTGCAGTTGCAAAGCCACTATGTTAAATACTTGTCCAAACCCCATCAAAATTCACAGGATCATAGTCCTTCCTACCATAAACCTCTGAGAAATTCTGGTTTGCTCTTAACCTAGCCCATTTGATCACTACTTCCTGCTTAAGTTTGCAACAGCAAAGTTCAGTCGACCTCTCCCATCCACCTAAAGTGCCTTTCTTCGATCTATCACCTCAGGTAGGACCCACTTAGGAGATACAACACGCTAGACATCGTTTGGTTGGCCAGAGTGCACCGCGTCCGCCTATGCACGCGGTGACCACGCGGTCTGGCACGCCGAAAGCGTGCTCTGGCCGTCGGGGCCCTTTGTCGCCGTCCAAACCACGTCGTATCGCCACCGCACCATGTCCTGTGAGTTGCTCCCACTCTCCTGCGTCCGCGTGTACTCTCTCGACCCCTCCCCCTCTCCTCTTTCCTCTCCGGCGAGCACGCCATCCCGGGATGCCCGCGGCCGTCGTCGCTTAGCCCTTGTCCTCTTCCTCCCCGCAGCATTTCAGCACCGAGTGAACCTCCCCTGGACCTCTCTCCCCCTCCGCGCGTGCACGCATGCACGCGGTCGTGCCAGAGAGCATCAACCGCGAGCTCCCGTCGGCTTCCGGCGAAGGCATATCCCCGTCCGGCTATATATAGCCCACCCCGAGGCCTCCCGAGCTCATCAGCCTCCTCACCGCTCTCCTCTAGCCCTCCCCAACCAGTCAAACGAGCTCCGGAGCCCCTCCTCGCTCCGCATGGCCGCCATGGCCGCCGCTCGGCCTCGCTCGAATTCGAGCTGTGCCAGCCCTCCCTCCTCCTTCTGACCACACCAGCCTCTTCCCCGAGCTCCAGTGATCCTCCCCACCTCTTCTTTTCGTTCCCGGAGTGCCCATGGCCTCGCCCCCAAATCCGGCCGCCGTCCTGTCCACGGCCACCGCGAGCCGCCGCGGCTCTAGCCCTCCTCAGCGTCCCGTCCATACGGTGCAGGGACGGATGCGGCCCGCTCTCCCGAGCTCGCCGGTGTCCTCACCTCGGCCGGAGATGGCCCGAGTCGCCGGGACGGCCGCCGGCGTTGAGCTCCTCCTCTGTCCCGCGAGCGACAGCGAGGTTGAAGACGGCGACCAGTTCGGGTGGGCCCCACCACCCAGCGACCCCACCAGTTAGCCGCACGAGGAGTCAACCCCGGGCCCGCGCCGATCTAAGTGAAGACGTATTCTCCAGAATACGTTTTCACTTAATAAAAGCGTATTCTATCACGGCTGCGCGAGAAAGTACGCTTTCACCTTCTGAAAGCGTATTCGGCAAAGTACGCCTTCTGTTTTAACCGCTGGCCGAAATCTCTAAATAGCGGACGTTCGTCCGTTAAGGCCAGAAAAGAACAGATTTTTATTCTTTTTCTGCCTAACGAACGAACCGCCGTAACTTCACGACCGTAACTCCGAATCAGGTGATTCCAAAGCCCACGATCTCAGTTCGTCGAGCCCGTTCCGATGGTATCATTTTCATGAGGTTGTCACACTGTGAAAATGACCATTTTCCCCTTGCCCTTAAAACAGCTCCGCCGAGAGGGAAACTTTTCCGGCGAATTTTTCTGCGAGTGTCTCGTACTTCTCCCCAGTGAATCCTTCATCCCCAGGCAAGCCACGACAGCCACTTGCATGATGGCCTTGCAGTAGCCATGGTTTTCACTTGAATATTTAAATAAATGTTTGCTCATTTAATTATTTTGTGAATATTATATGCTTGTGAATCCATGCTCGTTCTTATGCCTTGCTCATTTGCATCTAGTAAGTTGAATGATTATTTGCTAGTATTATTATTATCATGTTAGTTCTCAGATTTATTTTCTGATGCTAGTGATAACAATATGCTCATTTGAATAGTTAGGGTTTATTATGAAAATACTTGTTATATTCATGACTGTCATTATGCCATGCCCATTTGCATCCCGTAGAGTAAAATGATTTATCATTGTTGATGTTAAATGGTTATGTTGCCCATCCATGGTTACACTGATATCATGCTCATCTGCATTGTTATTTCATTATGTTGTTATGACTCAGCTCATCACCATTCAAGTTTAACCTGACATTAATCGAACTTGAACAAATATGTTGGCTGAGTCATGGTGCCACCGAATCGAGCTCACCAGTGCAACCACACTTGCCTGGATGGGGAGGCCCTAATGCGGTCTATTGTCATGCCTCTCGCCGGTGCCTCCAACTAGGGAAGGTTATGCGCGCGCGCTACCCTGATCAGGTAGGCGGCCATAAGCCTTGTGCCCGAGTTGTTTGCGCGCGGTTGTCCCCGTTTGGGACGAGTTTGTTTTGTTGGGCCACGACGGTGGCAGCCACGAAGGTGGCGGATGTCACGAGTTGACATCGGGGCGACCCAGGACATAGCCCAAAGGGGAGTTTGTCGGGAGTGGCCGGGAGAGTGTCATGCAATAGACTGGTTTTGTCGGAACGTCGTTGGTCCACCCGAATGGGAGCATGAGGCCATGAGTTCCGTAGTGTGGGTACAGTGTACTAACCTCTGCAGAGTGTATAATCTATCGATAGCCGCGTCCTCGGTCATGGACACAGTTCGTAGTAGGTCACACTATGGGTCAACAGAAATAATAACCTGAATAATAAACAACCCCGGTTCCATGAGAAAGAAGTTGGTTGATCTTTATGTGGTCGTGCGATGATCACAGGTAGAGATCAAGCTCCGTGTGGTCATGTGATGATCACGATGGTATAGTTGATACCGAGCTTGGTTGATCCTGAGGTGATCGTGTGATGATCATGATGGTAAGTTGGTGGTTACGAGATAACCTTCGAGCAGAGTAAGTTGGTCCATGAGACCTTAAATGTCGACCCCCTTGCATGCTAGTGCTAGTACCATCCTGTTCATATCATGAATTATATGTACATGCCATGCTCATGTTGTTCTAGTAGTATCGTGTTCATCTTTAATGATTAACCTGTAAATGCCATGCTGTTGTATGTCTTGATTGCTTTGGTTGCTGTGAGCTTGCGAGTACATTCAAAGTACTCACTTGGCGTGTCATGCCAGATTGCAGGTCATGCCGTAATTGCTTGTTTGTCGAGGATCCCGAGGTTGCGCTCTAGGATACGTCCCAGCCAGAGTCCCTGCGGAGTGGAGTTCATCACCGTCGCCGTTGTTCCGGTGCTAGAGTTTATTCCGCTTCGAGATGTTCCGCTGCTAGCATAGAACCACCTTAGCAGGCGAAGTGTCGCCGTGCCTTTGTAATATCGGACCCTTGTACCCCGTTTATTCGTAATAAAGAGCTGATTTGTTCTATGCCAAGCAATGCCGTATTCCAGAAGACTTGATCTCTGGGCTGGAATATGGGGTGTTCCGGTCTCTCTGAGCCGGGGTGCCACACCGGCGCACCCGGCGGACCCGGTGCTCCTGGCGGACCCGGCGCACCCGGCGCTCCCGGCGAACTCGGCGCATCCGGCGCACCCGGCGGACTAGGCGACCCGGCAGCCCCCACCGCCGGCTCCCAGACGATGACACCAGGGCCCCACGCCCATGCAATCTTACCATTGTACCCTGGGGGGTCGAGCTATAAGATCCCCCAGGAGCCCTCCATGCAGGGGGTCAGACGCCTAATCTTACACACACACACACACCCAAATACTCACAGGAGAGGTAGAACGGACACCTAGCACTTTCTTCCTCCTCCGCTCAAACAGCTCCAGGAGCATCCTTGTAGCCCTTGTGCACTCCATACTCCACTCGGCAGGACTAGGGGTGTTACCTCTCCGGAGGGCCCCGAACCTGGGTAAGTCTCGTGTCTCACACATGCGCGTGCCGACCTCGCCTCTGGAACCCACCGGCATCCTCACGCACCCCCACCTTTTTAGCCATCTCATGGCATCTGTCGTGAGAACACCACGACAACATCAGTGCCTCCCATTGTTTCCCTGCAACACATATAAGGTAGTTATTGATCAGGTTAAGTGAGGGTGGCATACTATCAGTAAAATATGTTGATGAAAAATAAACACATTGCAGATTCAGCAGATTAATTCGAGCCACATGGAAAAGCCATTTATCCAAACCAAGCATGCTTAAGAACTAGGAAATATAGCAGTTGTATATGTTTCTCATGTATTTAGTACCACCAAATTCAATTTATTTCTCACATGCATAACAATACAAAATTGTACCCAAAACAATTGAACATCGCATTGCAGAATTGAACCAAACAGTTAACTAAGCACCACAACAAATGAACCAAACAGTTAACTGAGCACCACATTGCACAATAGAACATATTAGAAGATCAGACAGTTAACCAAACCTAGTATGCTTAACAACTTGGAAATATAGCAATTGTATTTGTTTCTCATGTATTTTGTACAACCAAATTCGAATTATTTCTCACATGCAAGAGAATACAAAATTGCACCCACAAGAATTGAGCATCACATTGCAGAATTGAACCAAACAGTTAATTGAACATGACAACAAATTAACCAAACAGTTAACTGAGCACCACATTGCACAATATATAGAACATATATACTAGAGGATCAGATTGCATAGTAACAGTATATAAGGCAATTCACTAGAATTTGTAAAGGAAAGGCAGGAGCAGGACATGCAACAGGTAAACCGAACATGCTTAACTGGCGTAGCTGGCTAGCTAAACACAGGTCCTTATAGTGAGCTAAAAAGACAAGCTACTCCTCATCGTCGGAGATATCGATGACGATGGGCTCCTTAGACTTGGAAGAGGGCGAGGCCTCCACATCGCGGGTGCCCTCCTCGTAGTGGTGAGTCGCCTGAGCCGCTCCGGGCACCAACCTGCTGGCTCTGGAGTTGAGGTAAGCACGGGCACGCTCTGATGACCCACAAGTATAGGGGATCAATCATAGTCCTTTGGATAAGTAAGAGTGTCGAACCCAACAAGGAGCAGAAGGAAATGACAAGCGGTTTTCAACAAGGTATTCTCTGCAAGTACTGAAAGTAGCGGTAACAGATAGTTTCGATAGCAAGATAATTCGTAACAAGTAACAAGTAACAAGTATAATAAAGTGCAGCAAGGTGGCCCAATCCTTTTTGTAGCAAAGGACAAGCCGGAACGATCTCTTATATAAAGCAAAGAGTTCTCGAGGACACATGGGAATTCTCATCTAGTCACTTTCATCATGCTTTTTTGATTCGCGTTCGCTACTTTGATAATTTGATATGTGGGTGGACCGGTGCTTGGGTGCTGTTCTTACTTGAACAGGCCTCCCACTTATGATTATCCCCTCTCACAAGCATCCGCAACTACGAAACAAGAATTAAGCTAAATCTAACCATAGCATGAAACATATGGATCCAAATCAGCCCCTTACGGAATAGCGCATAAACTAGGGTTTAAGCTTCTGTCACTCTAGCAACCCATCATCTAATTACTACTCCACAATGCCTTCCCTTAGGCCCAAAGATGGTGAAGTGTCATGTAGTCGACGTTCACACGACACCACTAAAGGAAGCAACAACATACATATCATCAAAATATCGAACATACCAAATTCACATGATTACTTATGACAAGACTTCTCCCATGTCCTCAAGAACAAAAGTAACTACTCACAAATCATATTCATGTTCAAGATCGGAGGGGTATTGAATATCATTAAGGATTTGAACATATAATCTTCCACCAAATAAACCAACTAGCATCAACTACAAGATGTAATCAACACTAATAGCAACCCATAGGTACCAATCTGAGGTTTTGGGACAAAGATTGAATACAAGAGATGAACTAGGGTTTGAGATGAGATGGTGTTGGTGAAGATGCTGATGAAGATTGTTCCTCCCACGATGAGAGGATTGTTGGTGATGTCGATGGCTTCGATTTCCCCCTCCCGGAGGGAAGTATCCCCGGCGGAATCACTCCGCCGGAGAGCAAAATTGCTCCTGCCCAGGTTTTTCCTCGAGACGGAGGCGCTTCGTCCCGAAAGTCTTCTCTCTATTTTTTCTAGGGCAAATAGCCTTATATAGCAGAAGATGGGCCCTGGAGGCCTGCCAGGGGCGCCAAAAGCTCGGGCTTGTCGCCTCCTGGTGGGTCCCCCTCTGGTATTTCTTCAGCCAATATTTTTTATATATTCCAAAACATTTCTCCGTAAATTTTCAGGTCATTTGGAGGTGTGCAGAATAGCTATCTCTGTTGCACCCCTTTCCGGTCCAGAATTCCAGCTGCCGGCAATCTCCCTCTTCATGTGAAACTTGCAAAATAAGAGAGAACATGAATAAGAACTGTATCATAAAGTGAAATAATGACCCAAAACATAATAAATAACAGTAGGAAAACATGATGCAAAATGGACGTATCATAGTCTTCGTCGAAGGCACCGACGGTGGCCTCGAGAAAACGCCACGAACTATCATTTAAAGCAGCCAATCGCATGGCAGCGTCCGCATGCGAGGCGTCGACGGTGGCCTCGACGCCGAGGTGCTCCTCCAAGATATGGAGGTCGGCACGCATGGCAGCCATCACGACCTCATCCGCGCGTGGGGCCGTGATTTGCTTCTCCGCTGCCAAATGCTCCTGAGCTCCTGGCTATACTGCGTGCACCATGGCTTAGGGTGGCGCTTATTTGGAGGATGGGTCGGTGATTTGGGTGGAAGGTGTCGCGTCGGCGGTCGGGGCATGTGGGATGTAGAAGGAGGTGGAGGATGGGGGTCGGGTGTGGATTACCTGACTAGATCGACGAGGCCGAGCAGTAGGAAGGAGCGTCAGCGGCGAGGCGGCGGCGCTGCACGCCAGCCGCGTGGTCCTGTGCCCACCACATGGGTGACGCGCTTGGCGACGAACGGTGACAGAAGGCGCGCCTGCGGGCGCGGACAGAGAAGTTTTCCACTTTTTGGTGATAAAGGGAGCAACCCAGCTGCCCTCCTCCAAAGTAAGTCCCAAGGACTGCCCGTTTGGTGAAAGAATACCAAGACAGCAAGGCACGCGGGGTGGAGGTCACCACCGAGCCCACCGACGCATCATGAATCATGCTTTTGCAGGCGAAGACCACCTTTTGTCAGGATAGCCTGGGCGCCTGTCCCCTTTCAAAACCCGCCGAGTGTGGCTACCCTTCCCACCTAATTTTCAGGGGAAGAGGACCAGGGCGGCTATAAAAGGGACAGAGCTGCCGTTGTAGAGGGGATCGATTCCTTCATCTCCTACCTTGTACGTGAGGACATCTCTTTGCTCACAGGAATCCCAACCACAAGCAGGAGTAGGGTTTTACACCACAAGGTGGCCCGAACCTGGGTAACCGCCGTGTCCCATGTCGTGCCTCCGCGCTAGCGCTCTCGCCGTAGCCTCGCCGTGGTCACCCTTGGTTGCTAGGAACTAGCTCGCCCCCAGTGTTCAAACCTCTAGGTCCCCGGAGCCCCGGTTCTGACATTTGGCGCGCCAGGTAGGGGCCGGCTCCAGTTCTTCCCATCTCCTCACCGCCATGGCCGGCGCTCGTCGTGAGCGCTACGCGCGCCGAGCTGCCAGGGTGTCCCAGACGGAGCCTGTCGCCCGTGACGACCGTCGACGCCGCGCCGCCGGCGCCGCTACCGACCCTGCTGCGAGGGAGCAGCAGGCTTCCTCCCTCCACCCATCCGTGCAGGCGGACGGCCACACCACCATGGCCTCGTCGCTCCCTTGCCGCAATGCGCCGGCCCCACAGGCCGCGCTGCTCATGGCGTGCGAGCTCCTGCGCTACCGCCCCACCGATGCCGGCTACGACGCCTGGCTCGGCCGCATCACCGAGCTCGTCAACACCGCTGGGGATGCCCTGGTGCTTTCTCACTCGCTCCGCCCTCCGCTGTCTCGGGCCGGGGACGTGGCGCATGATGCTCCTCCTCTGCCTCCTCCGCCTAGCGAGGGCGCCAGGCGCCACCGTGATGCGCGGGCGCGTGAGCCATCTCGTGGCGCGTCTTCACCGGACCATGACGAGCCCAACTGCCAGATTGTTCGGCGCGCACCACCCGATGCGTGCGTCCTCCTTGAGCGGCAGCACCAGCGCCAAGACAGGACCATCCAGGAGGTCGCAGCCACTGGCCGCCCTTGTCGGTGGCATCCCTTCCAGCTGCGGGGGCTGCCGCGCCTTCACCCGCGAGCTGCGCCGCGTGGTGTGGCCTACCAAGTTCAAGCCGGACCTGCCTTCGCGCTACGACGGCACCCCCAACCCCGCAGAGTTCCTGCAGCTCTATGCACTGAGCATCGAGGCAGCGAACGGCGACGATGAGGTCATGGCGAACTGGTTTCCCATGGCCCTCAAGGACGGCCCGCGCTCATGGCTCATGAACCTCCCCGAAGCATCCATCTCCTCGTGGGCCAAGCTCTGCCGGCAATTTGCCGCCAACTTCAAGGGCACCCACGAGCGCTCCCTCACACTCAACGACTTGCGCGCCGTGCGCTAGCGCCCTGACGAGACTCTCCGCAAGTACATCCAGCGCTTCAGCCAAGTGCACAACAAGATCCCTCGCGCCTTCGAGGCCGCCATCGTCTCCATGTTCTCCAACGGCGTCACGGACGTCCGGATGCGCGAGAAGCTCGCCATCAACGATGAGCTCGACTCCGTGCTCGAGCTGTTCGACCTCGCCGATAGGTGCGCCAAGGCCGAAGAGGGCCGCCTTTTCGCCCACAATGACCCCGACGCGGCGCCTGACGCCGCCAAGGCCAAGAGCAAGGATGCCAAGCGCAAGGGACCTGCCGTGCTCGCGGCGGAGCCCGAGCAGAAGCGCGGCCGTCAGCGTGATGAGCCCAAGAGGGATAGCCGCCCTCTCTGCGCCTACCACAACTCGCACTCCCACAGCACCGAGGACTGCCACGAGCTCAAGCTGCTTCATGAGGAGTGCCTGGGCCGCCGAAGCGACCGCAACGACCGCGACATCGGCCGAGGAGGTGGGCGCAATGGCAACCGCTGGGGAGACCGCAACGGCAATGGCAACTTCCAGCAGGCCTGGCGCGACCAACCTCGTGAGGCCCACCCTCAGGCCAACGCCGCTCTTCCACCGCTGCCGTCGCCACCGCGATGGAACGATGGCAACCAGCCTGACGAGAGTGCTAGGGGCTACCAGGAGCCTCGCGGCGTGGCTTGCATCCTTGGCGAGGCCCAGGCTCCCGCATCCAACCGCCACTTCAAGCTGTTCTCTCGCGAGGTGAACGCTTCCCGAGGCCAGGGGCCGCTCGGCCCCTCAAGTGGTCGCAATACGCAATCACCTTCGACTCCAACGATCTCCCAAGTTTTCAAGCGCTGCGGGCACGGTCCCCATGCTGTGCACCCCCACCATCAGCAATGTCGCCATCACCAAGACACTCATCGACGGAGGTGTTGGCCTCAACGTGATCTCCATCGAGACCTTCGAGCAGCTCCAAGTGCCCTACGACCAGCTGATGCCGACCAGGCCCTTCTCCGGAGTGACTGATGGCTCCACCATCCCTCTGGGGTAAGTGCGCCTCCCTGTCACCTTTGGCACCCGCAAGAACTACCACACCGAGCTCATCAACTTCGACGTGGCGCACATCGGCCTGCCGTACAACGCCATCCTGGGCTACCCGGCGCTCGCCAGGTTCATGACGGCGACTGATACGTCTCCAACGTATCTATAATTTTTTATTGTTCCATGCTGTTATAATATCAATCTTGGATGTTTTTATACACATTTACATCAATTATCTATCATTTTTGGAGACTAACCTATTAACCTAGTGCCTAGTGCCAGTTGCTGTTTTCTGCCCTGTTTTTGTTTTACAGAAAATCAATACCAAACGAAGTCCAAATGCCACGAAACTTTTTGGAGATTTTTTATTGGCCAAGATAAACACTAGAAGCTTTGGGAGAAGACCAGACACCAGAGGAGGTGGCCATGAGCCACCAGGGCGCGCCTGGGGGGGGCAGGTGCGCCCTGGTGCCTCGTGGGCCCACCCCAGCTCCGTTTGACCTGATTCCACCACTATAAATTCAGGAAAATTCAGAAACCCTTAGGGGAGTCCATGAAATACTTTTTCCACCGCCGCAAGTTTCTGTTCTCGAGAGATCCCATCTGGAGGCCTTCTCCGGTACTCCGCCGGAGGGGAATCGATCACGGAGGGGTTCTACATCAACCTTGCTGCCTCTCCGATGATGCGTGAGTAGTTTACCACAGACCTTCAGGTCCATAGGCAGTAGCTAGATGGATTCTTCTCTCTTTTTGTTCTTCAATACAATGTTCTCCTTGATGTTCTTGGAGTTCTATCCGATGTAATCACTTTTTGCGGTGTGTTTGTTGGGATCCGATGAATTGTGAGTTTATGATCAGATTATCCATGAATATATTTGAGTCTTTGCTGCACTCTTTTATGCATGATTATTATAGCCTCGTATTTCTTCTCCGATCTATTGATTTGGTTTGGCCAACTAGATTGATTTATCTTGCCATGGGAAGAGGTGCTTTGTAATGGGTTCGATCTTGCGGTGCTCAATCCCAGTGACAAAAAGGGAAATGACACATATGTATTGTTGCTATTAAGGGTAAAAAGATGGGGTTTATTCATATGTGAGTTTATCTTGTCTACATCATGTCATCGTTCATAAGGCGTTACTCCGTTCTTATGGACTTAATACACTAGATGCATGCTGGATAGCGGTCGATGTGTGGAGTAATAGTAGTAGATGCAGGCAGGAGTCGGTCTACTTATCTTGGACGTGATGCCTAGATACATGATCATTTCCTTGGATATCATCATGATTATTTGCTTTTCTATCAATTGCCCAACAGTAATTTGTCTACCCACCGTATGCTATTTTCTCGAGAGAAGCCTCTAGTATAACCTATGGCCCACAGGTCTATCTAAATCATATTACTAAAGCCCTAAAAATATTGCTGCCATTTTATTTTATTTATTTTATTTTGTATTTTTGTTTCAATCTATCTATCTATCACATACAATTTAATCTTGCAATTGACCACCGAGGGATTGATAACCCCTCGTTTGCGTTGGGTGCAAGGATTTGTTGTTTGTGTGCAGGTGCTGCTAACGAGGTGTTGCGTGATTCTCCTACTGGTTCGATAACCTTGGTTTCATAACTGAGGAAAATACTTATCTCTACTGTGCTGCATCATCCCTTCCTCTTTGGTGTACCGCGAGCTTTGTTAATATAGTTGGATCATATGGTGTTTTTCCCCTCTCTATCTCGTTGTGATGAATTGAGTTTTTACCTTGGTTTCATAACCTTGATGTACCGCAAGCTTTGTTAATATAGTTGGATCATATGGTGTTTTTCCCCTCTCTATCTCGTTGTGATGAATTGAGTTTTTACCTTTGAGGTTTCACTATTATCGGATTGAATACTTTTATGGATTTGAGAACACTTGATGTATGTCTTGCATATGAATACCCGTGGTGACAATGGGGTATTATATTGATTCACTTGATGTATGTTTTGGCACTCAACTCACGGATTCCCGAGGTGACATTGGGGTAATCTATGCATAGGGGTTGATGCACGTTTTCGTCCTACTTTCTCCGGTAGAAATCTTGGGGCACTCTTTGAAGTTCTTTGTGTGGATTGAATATTATGATCTAAAGTTGTTTGATGCTTATCGAATAATCAACTCACGGATACTTGTGGTGACATTGGAGTATCTAGGTGACATTAGAGTTGGTTGATGCGTATCATATGGTGTTATTTTAGTACGAACTCTAGGGCTGTTCGTGACACGTATAGGGATGGCTAAATAGATTGATCGAAAAAGATAACTTTGAGGTGGTTTCATACCCTACAACAATTTCTATCTTATGTTCTCCGCGAATAGGAACTTTGGAGTGATTCTTTATCGCACGTTGAGGGATTGTTATATGATCCAATTATGCTAGCATTGTTGAGAGATTGCACTAGTGAAAGTATGAACCCTAGGCCTTGTTTTCAAGCATTGCAATACCGTTTGTGCTCACTTTTGTTACTTGCTACCTTGCTGTTTTTTATTTTTAGATTACAAAAATCTATATCTACTATCCATACTACACTTCTATCACCATCTCTTCACCGAACTAGTGCACCTATACAATTTACCATTGTATTGGGTGTGTTGGGGACACAAGAGATTTCTTGTATTTGATTGCAGGGTTGTTTGAGAGAGACCATCTTCATCCTACGCCTCCCACGGATTAATAAACCTTAGGTCATCCACTTGAGGGAAAATTGCTACTGTCCTACAAAACTCTGCGCTTGGAGGCCCAACACGAGTCTACAAGAATAAGTTGTGTAGTAGACATCAGTGGCCGCCCCGCCACGACCACCTCGACCGCGGGCGCTGCACCCTCCACGGCCACGAACGGTGGCCCTTCCGTGAGTACTAGGGCCGGGCGAGGCGGCCGCCGAAGAGCGCCCCCGGCCCCGAGGGGGGACCCTCGCGGCGGCAGCAGATGCGCAGGCTCGCCCTCTTCCTCTCGCCATAGCAGTAGGGGCCCTGGAAAGAGCAAGGAAGAGTGAAGGGTGGAAGAAGGGGGAGGCAGAGGTAGAAGATGGCGGGGGAGGCCTCTACCTTCCTTCCGCCCCCTTTTATATCGCTTTATGGGGACTGCCTCCTTGTCGCTCTGTCTTCTTCGACACTGGGAACCGAGACAGCAGAAGGGAAGCAATGATGGCCTGCGCCCTGCGCGGGCAGGCTTTATAGCAGGCGCAGGCAGTTACCGAGGCATAGTGGGGAAGTGGGGGTGTCCCACGTCCCGTCGTGCACCACACGTCGAGCCTGGGCCCCGCAGTCTATCAGGCCCTGCGCCGTTGCACTCCCAACGGGCGGGAACATGCGCGCCATGGGCCCGGGGGCTACTGTCGGGCCATTGGGAACCAGGGTACCACGGCCCATCTGCCTGCAGCCCAGGAAACGACGCTTGGTGAAGGCCCAAGACGTGGCCCATCTAAGGGCACCGCGAAGCAAAGACACCTCGTGAGGCGCCAGCCCCCGAGGACCCCTCTTCAGGGGTAAACCACCAAGACTTAGCCGCAGCAGCGGCAGGAAGCCTCGCGAGGCTCTCTCGTGAGGCGGCCTCCCGAGGCAGCCCCCCGAGGTGGCCGCCCGAGGCTCTCCGAGGCTGACGCCATCCGTGCGGTCCTGTGCCCACCACGTGGGTGACGCGCTTGGTGACGAACGGTGACAGAAGGCGCGCCTGCAGGTGCGGACAGAGAGGTTTTCCTCTTTGGTGATAAAGGGAGTAGCCCAGCTGCCCTCCTCCAAAGCAAGTCCCAAGGACTACCCGTTTGGTGAAAGAAGACCAAGACAGCAAGGCGCGCAGGGCGGAGATCACCACCGAGCCCGCCGGCGCATCATGAATCATGCTTTTGTAGGCGAAGACCACCTTTTGTCAGGATAGCCTGGGCGCCTGTCCCCTTTCAAAACCCACCGAGTGTGGCTACCCTTCCCACCTAATTTTCAAGGGAAGAGGACCAGGGCGGCTATAAAAGGGCCAGAGCTGCCGTTGTAGAGGGGATCGATTCCTTCATCGCCTACCTTGTACACGAGGACATCTCTTTGCTCACAGCAATCCCAACCACAAGCAGGAGTAGGGTTTTACACCGCAAGGTGGCCCGAACCTGGGTAACCGTCGTGTCCCCTATCGTGCCTACGTGCTAGCGCTCTCGCCGTAGCCTCGCCGTGGTCACCCTTGGTTGGTAGGAACTAGTACGCCCCCAGTGTTCGAACCTCTAGGTCCCCGGAGCCCCGGTTCCGATAGCCACGAGCTGGGCATGAGCGGCCACGGTCTGGGCTTGGACGGGCTCTGTCGTGGCAAGGTATGCCGTGAACGAACGAACGACTGCTCGAACGCTCTCGGCGATTGCCAACTCTTCGACCGTGGGTTGCCGACCATTGTCAGAGAAGCTTCGTGCGATTTGTGCAGTGACCGCCAGGAGCTGGGCGTGGGTGGCCTCGACATGGGTGTGGGCGGCCTCCATCAGGGCTAAGGCGGCTGCCGCGGAACGGACAACTGCTGTCCCGCTCTCTCCATTTGCTATCCCCGTCGCAGATGTTGCTGCCACCATCTGAGCTGCAGTAGCGACCGTTTCGGCTACCGCAGCTGCCCGGTCGCAGATTGCGGCCACACTCATGCAGGTTGTGAGCATGCTCATGGAGGCTGCGGCCGCGCTCTCGCCGGAGTGGGCCACCGAAGTTGCCCTCACGACGCGGGTCCACGTCCCCATCTTTGACCGGTGACGATTGAATAGTGAAATGATATTTGGGGAGCTAGTTTGCTTGACGCGTCGACTATGGACTATAGCCGATGAACCTTCTCGCGTAAGCCATATATGACGGTGCTCCAAGATATTTTGTACTGCATCTCACACGATTGGTGATAATAAACTGTGTGTGATGTACTTGATTTTTCGTGTTGATATGTGATACGTCCCAAACATATCTACTTTTCCAAATACTTTTGCTCTGGTTTTGGACTCTAATTTGCATGATTTGAATGGAACTAACCCGGACTGACGTTGTTTTTAGTAGAATTGCCATGGTGTTATTTTTGTGCAGAAATAAAAGTTCTCGGATGGAACTGAAAATTTACGAAGAATTATTTCAGAATATATAAAAAATACTGGCAAAGAGAAATACCAGAGGGGGGCCACCCAGGCGCCACAAGCCCAGGGGGCGTGCCTAGCAGGCTTGTGGGCCCCTGGCACCTCCGGCAACCCTAACTCCAATGCTATAAGTACCTATTCTTCTAGAAAAAAATCAAAGAAGAAGTTCCATCACGTTTTATGCTACCGAGCCGCCGCCACCTCCTGTTCTTCATCGGGAGGGCTGATCTGGAGTCCGTTCGGGGCTCCGGAGAGGGGGATTCGACGCTGTCATCATCATCAACCATCCTCCATCACCAATTTCATGATGCTCACCACCGTGTGTGAGTAATTTCTCCGTAGGCTTGCTGGACGGTGATGGGTTGGATGAGATTTACCATGTAATCGAGTCAATTTGTTAGGGCTTTGATCCCTAGTATCCACTATGTTCTAAGATTGATGTTGCTATGACTTTGCTATGATTAATGCTTGTCACTAGGGCCCGAGTGCCATGATTTCAGATCTGAACCCTTTATGTTTTCATGAATATATTTTTGTTCTTGATCCTATCTTGCAAGTTATATGCACCTATTACGTGTCATGATCTGCATACCCCAAGGTGACAATAATTGGGATTCTTTCCGGTGATTACCGTAGTATGAGGAGTTCATGTATTCACTATATGTTAATGCTTTGTTCCGGTTCTCTATTAAAAGGAGGCCTTAATATCCCTTAGATTTCCTTATGGACCCCGCTGCCACGGGAGGATAGGACAAAAGATGTCATGCAAGTTCTTACTATAAGCACGTATGACTATATACGGAATACATGCCTACATTACATTGATGAATTGGAGCTATTGTGTATCGCCCTAGGTTGTGACTGTTATATGATGAACGTCATCCAACATAATTATCCATCACCGATCCAATGCCTATGCTTTTCGCATATTGATCTTTGCTAAGTTACTTTCGTTGCTGCTGCTGTTACAATCACTACAAAACTGCTACTATCACTGTCTCTGTCACTGATGACCCACAAGTATAGGGGATCAATCATAGTCCTTTCGATAAGTAAGAGTGTTGAACCCAACGAGGAGCAGAAGGAAATGATAAGCGGTTTTCAGCAAGGTGTTTTCTGCAAGCACTGAAATTATCGGTAACGAGTAGTTTGATAGCAAGATAATTTGTAACAAGTGACAAGTAACAATAGTAACAAAGAGTGCAGCAAGGTGGCCCAATCCGTTTTGTAGCAAAGGACAAGCCGGAACGATCTCTTATAGTGAGTAAAGCGTTCTCGAGGGCACATGGGAATTTCATCTAGTTACTTTCATCATGTTTGTTTGATTCGCGTTCGCTACTTTGATAATTTGATATGTGGGTGGACCGGTGCTTGGGTGTTGTTCTTACTTGAACAAGCCTCCCACTTATGATTACCCCCTCTTGCAAGCATCCGCAACTATGAAATAAGAATTAAGATAACTCTAACCATAGCATTAAACATATGGATCCAAATCAGCCCCTTACGAAATAGTGCATAAACTAGGGTTTAAGCTTCTGTCACTCTAGCAACCCATCATCTAATTACTACTCCACAATGCATTCCCTTAGGCCCAAAGATGGTGAAGTGTCATGTAGTCGACGTTCACACGACACCACTAAGGGAATCAACAACATACATATCATCAAAATATCGAACGAATACCAAATTCACATGATTACTTATGACAAGACTTCTCCCATGTCCTCAAGAACAAAAGTAACTACTCACAAAACATAATCATGTCCAAGATCAGAGGGATATTGAATAGCATAATAGATCTGAACATATAATCTTCCACCAAATAAACCAACTAGCATCAACTACAAGATGTAATCAACACTACTAGCAACCCACAAGTACCAATCTGAGGTTTTGAGACAAAGATTGAATACAAGAGATTAACTAGGGTTTGAGATGTGATGGTGCTGGTGAAGATGTTGATGAAGATTAGTCCTCCCACGATGAGAGGATCGCTGGTGATGTCGATGGCGACGATTTCCCCCTCCCGGAGGGAAGTATCCCCGGCAGAATCTCTCCGCCGGAGAGCAAAAGTGCTCCTGCCCAAGTTCCGCCTCGAGACGGCGGCGCACCATCCCGAAAGTTTTCTCTTTATTTTTTTAGGGCAAAATGACTTATATACCAGAAAATGGGGGCCTGTGGCTGGCCAGGGGCCCCACGAGGTACCAGGGCGCGCGTGGGGGGTGGCGCGCCCTGGTGCCTCGTGGGCACCTGGGTGGCCCCCTCTGGTACTTTTTGCTTCCAGTATTTTTTATTTATTCCAAAATAATTCTCCGTGAAATTTCAGCTCATTTGGAGATGTGCAGAATAGGTATCTTGACATAGCTTTTTTAGGTCCAGAATTCCAGCTGCCGGCATTCTCCCTCCTTGTGTGAATCTTGCATATTAAGAGAGAAAAGGCATTAGAATTGCTCCAAAAAGTGTTATATTGATTAAAAACACTATAAATAATAGTAGCAAAACATGATGCAAAATGGACGTATCAACTCCCCCAAGCTTAGACCTCGCTTGTCCTCAAGCAAAAGCCGATATCGATAATCATGTCCGCATGTTTAGATAGAGAGAGGTGTCGATAAAAACAAAATACGGACATAGTAGCATCATGATCATATTATAACAGCAATATTTATTATCATAAATTTCTCATGAGCAAGTAACAATTCATCACAACAATGGAGTATAAGGCATAAACTTTCTTGAAAACTAACAAACTATGTTCTCAGTCAACAATGCAATTGCAATTCATCATATTTTCAGGAAGGGTCTCATGTAGGAGCTATTTAGCAAGTCCACATACTCAACCATCATTTAGTCTTCTATGATTGCTAACACTCACGACATATATATGGAGCAAAAAGTTTCAGCCAGACACATAGAAAGATAGGGGCTTGTGATTTCGCCTCCCAACTTGTTCACCTCAAGGGTGATGTCAACAATAATAACTCATGATCACTCATATCCAACTGGATATATGTGCCTAGATCTTTCCCCACCACATGATGCTTGCAAAAGAGAAAAATAAAAAGGAAAAGTTCGGACATATTTAGAGGCAATTTTTATTGCTTTTTGCACCGATGACAACTTACTTGAAGGATCTTATTCAATCCATAGGTAGATATAGTGGACTCTCATGACATGAAACTGGGTATAAAGGTTTTGGATGCACAAGTAGTATCTCTACTTGGTGCGGATTTTTGGCTAGCAAAGATATTGGGCAAGCACCACATGTTGGAGGATCTATAACAATATAACTTCTTTGTGAATATGAACAAACATAATTCATTACGTTGTCTTCCTTGTCCAACGTCAACAATTTGGCATAAAATACTTAATGGGGGCTCACAATCATAAAAGATGTCCAAGATAGTATATTTGCATGTGAATCTTCCCTTCCCTTATTAACTTTTTCATGAATTGCATCATTGACTAATGCTATGTTTGTTAAGTTCCAATAAATTTTACCACTTATACTTTTCTTTATGTAATGTCATTACTTTCCATAAGATTAGCATATGATCCTTTTTATTATTTTCATTGCTAGAATTGAAACATGAAAGTAAAGAAGCAAAAACTCAAACTACTCTTTATTATATAACTCTCAACTCGATTACATAGATAGATAGATCATGAAGCTAACACTCGAAAATATATCAAACTAAACTTTTATTCAACTAGATCATGAAATAACTAAGGATCGAACTAAAAATAGGTAAAGATAATAAGAGTGATGGTGATACGATACCGGGGCACCTCCCCCAAGCTTGGCGCAAGCCAAGGGGAGTGCCCATACCCATGTACTCAAGTTTCCTTCTTCGGTGATGGTGGTGGTGATGAAGTGGTGGGCTTGTCCTCCGGCTTCCATGGCATAGGTTCCCCATCATAAAAAGATGAACGAGTCTCCGGAGTCCTGAAACTTGCAGCTAAACTCATACCTTTGAATCTTGTCTCATACTCAAAATTTTGGTTTTGTAGATCATAGATTTGGCCTTGGAGATAGTCGATTCGTTCATTAAGCTTGAAGATGATGTCCCCCATCGATTGGCCATCCACCTTGTGATTACGGGTGAATTCCGTGATCATGGAGTGGTTGGCGCTGAGTCAACGTTCCACCATCCCTTGGCACTTGAAGATCTCCTGCTCCACCGCTTCGAGCCTGGACTCCACGCTCCCGGTCTTCTTGGGTCCTTGAACATCCCAGATGTGAAGCACCCCCTCACGAATCTCAATGGCTTGAGGGTGTTTCATCACCTCCGGTAGGTAGGGGTTGATGACCTTCTCGTAGAACTTGTCCTTGGACCATAGCGATCTAGATCTGTCAGAAAAATAGCACGAAACAAGAACAGAGGAGGTTTCTGCGATACGGTGGTCAAAACGTCCGGGAGTATATATAAAGATTTTTTTATCTTGCAAAACAAGTAATCCAGGAGAAACGGAGTCGGGAAGGCTCACGAGGGGCCCACGAGCCACCAGGGCGCGCCTGGGGGGGTGGCGCGCCCTGGTGCCTCGTGGGCACCAGGTGGGTCCCCTCGGTTGTTTCTTATTTTTGTATTTTTCTAAATATTCCAAAACTGACAAAAAGTATTTTTATGGAATTTTTGGAGTCGGTTTACTTACCGTATCACATACCTCTTCCTTTTCAGGGTTCTGCAGTATTCCGGAAGGTCTCTCTTATGTATTCCTCTGGTGTAATTGTTTCAATAATATTAGTTTCAACATTAATGGGGGTACTTGAAATATAGTGCATAATTCTTTGCCCATTCACCACTCTCGGATTAGTGCCTTCGGAGTTGTTTATTTTGATGGCGCCGGAGCGATAAACTTCTTCGATGATATACGGTCCTTCCCATTTAGAGAGAAGTTTTCCTGCAAAGAATCTCAAACGAGAATTGTACAATAGAACTTGCTCACCTACTTTAAATTCCCGTTTTTGAATTCTTCTATCATGCCATCTTTTAACTTTTTCTTTAAATAAATTGGCATTTTCATACGCTTGGGTTCTCCATTCATCTAATGAGCTAATATCAAATAACCTCTTTTCACCGGCAAGTTTAAAATCATAATTTAGTTCTTTAATTGCCCAATATGCTTTATGTTCTAACTCAAGAGGTAAATGACATGCTTTTCCATAAACCATTTTATAAGGAGACATACCCATAGGATGTTTATAAGCAGTTGTATAAGCCCATAATGCATCATCAAGTTTCTTAGACCGATTCTTTCTAGATCTATTGACGGTTTTTTGCAAAATTAATTTTATTTCTCTATTGCTCAATTCAATTTGACCACTAGTTTGAGGGTGATAGGGAGATGCGATTCTATGGTTGACATCATATTTAGCAAGCAATTTACGGAATGCACCATGAATAAAATGTGAACCACCATCAGTCATTAAATATCTAGGGACTCCAAACCTTGGGAAAATAACTTCTTTAAACATTTTAATAGAAGTGTTATGATCAGCACTACTAGTTGGAATAGCTTCTACCCACTTAGTAACGTAATCAATAGCAACTAAAATATGAGTATACCCATTGGATTTAGGAAAAGGTCCCATATAATCAAATCCCCAAACATCAAATGGTTCAACAGGAAGTGAATAATTCATAGGCATTTCCTAACGTCTACCAACATTACTAATTCTTTGACATTCATCACAAGATAGGACAAACTTACGAGCATCCTTGAAAAGAGTAGGCCAATAAAAACCAGATTGTAATACCTTGTGTGCAGTTCAGTCTCCCGCATGGTGTCCTCCGTAAGCTTCGGAATGACACTTCCGTAGGATTTGTTCCTATTCATGCTCATGTATACAACGTCTAATAATATCATCTACTCCTTCTTTATAAAGATGTGGGTCATCCCAGAAGTAATGTCTTAAATCAAAGAAGAACTTTTTCTTTTGTTGGTATGTGAAACTAGGTGGTATAAATTTAGCAACAATATAATTAGCATAGACGGCATACCAAGGAGTATTACGAGAAGCATTTATGACAGCTAATTGTTCATCAGGAAAATCATCATTAATAGGTAGTGGGTCATCAAGAAGATTTTCCATTCTAGACAAATTATCAACTACGGGGTTCTCAGCTCCCTTTCTATCAGTAATATGCAAGTCAAATTCTTGTAGCAATAAAACCCACCTAATGAGTCTAGGTTTAGCATCTTTTTTTCCATAAGATATTTAATAGCAGCATGATCGGTGTGAACAGTTACTTTAGAATCAACAATGTAAGATCTGAATTTATCACATGCGAACACAACTGCTAGAAATTCTTTTTCAGTGGTAGCATAATTTCTTTGAGCACTGTCTAGAGTTTTACTAGCATAATGAATAACATTTAATTTCTTATCAACTCTCTGTCCAAGAACAGCACCAACGGCATAGTCACTAGCATCACACATAATCTCAAAAGGCAAGTTCCAATCAGGTGGTTTGACAATAGGTGCAGTGGTTAAGGCTTTCTTAAGTGTTTCAAAGGCTTCTTGACAATCGTCATCAAAAACAAATGGAACATCTTTTTGCAAAAGATTGGTAAGCGGCCTAGAAATTTTAGAGAAGTCTTTAATAAATCTCCTATAGAAACCAGCATGACCAAGGAAACTTCTTATACCTTTAATATCTTTAGGGCATGACATTTTCTCAATAGCATCAACCTTAGCTTTATCAACTTCAATACCTCTTTCAGAAATTTTATGCCCCAAGACAATGCCTTCATTCATCATAAAGTGGCACTTCTCCCAATTCAAGATAAGATTAGTTTCTTCACATCTCTGCAAAACTCGATCAAGGTTGCTTAAGCAATCGTTAAAAGAAGTTCCGTAAACGGAGAAATCATCCATGAAAACCTCAACAATCTTTTCACAAAAGTCAGAGAATATAGCAGTCATACATATTTGAAAGGTAGCAGGTGCATTGTATAAACCAAAAGGCATACGTCTATAAGCATAAGTTCCAAAAGGACAAGTAAAGGTGGTTTTCTCTTGATCGGGTTGTGATACGGGTATTTGAGAAAAACCAGAATAGCCATCTAGGAAACAAAAGTGTGTATGCTTAGACAATCTTTCTAACATTTGATCAATAAAAGGTAAGGGGTAATGATCTTTTCTAGTAGCCTTGTTTAATTTTCTAAAATCAATCACCATCCTATAACCAGTTACAATTCTTTGTGGAATGAGTTCATTTTTATCATTAGGGACAACGGTAATACCTCCTTTCTTAGGGACACAATGAACGGGACTTACCCATCTACTATCAGCTATGGGATAGATTATACCTGCTTCCAGGAGCTTTAATATTTTGGTTCTTACCACCTCTTTCATCTTAGGATTTAATCATCGTTGGTGGTCGACAACCGGTTTGGCATCAGGCTCCATATTAATTTTGTGCTGACATAGAGTGGGACTAATGCCCTTAAGATCATCAAGAGTATATCCAATAGCAGCTCGGTGCTTCCTCAGAGTTTTTAGTAATCTCTTTTCTTCATGCGCTGAAAGGTTAGCACTAATAATAACAGGATATATCTTCTTTTCATCAAGATAAGCATATTTCAATGTATCAGGCAATTGCTTCAATTCAAACACGGGATCACCTTTAGGTGGAGGAGGGCCTCCAAGAGTTTCAACAGGCAAATTGTGTTTAAGGATAGGTGGTTGATCAAAGAACATCTTATCTATTTCATTTCTTTCATTCATATGCATATCATTTTCATGGTCTAGCAAATATTGTTCTAACGGATCAGTAGGAGGTACGACAATAGAAGCAAGACCAATAATTTCATCTTTACTAGGCAATTCTTTATCATGAGGTTGTCTATGAAACTTAGAGAAATTAAACTCATGAGACATACCACCAAAATTAACACTGACAGTTTCTTTAGCGCAATCAATCTTGGCATTAACAGTGTTCAAGAAAGGTCTACCAAATATAATGGGACAAAAATCATCTTGTGGAGAACTGAGGACTAGAAAATCAGTAGGGTATTTTATCTTTCCACACAAGACTTCAACATCTCTAACGATCCCAAGTGGTGTAATGGTATCTCTGTTTGCAAGCTTAATAGTAACATCAATGTCCTCAATCTCAACAGGTGCAATATCATTCATTACTTCTTGATATAAAGAAAATGGGATAGCACTCACACTAGCACCCATATCACACAAACCATGATAGCAATGATCTCCAATCTTAACAGAAATAACAGGCATGCCAACTACGGGCTTGTTCTTGTCTAACTTATCTCGTTCATTTCTAACAGGTTTAGCAATTCTAGCAGCCTCATCACAAAAGTAAATAGAGAAAATTGCTTCTATACCATCGACAACATCTGCAATGGCTCATTTGCCATCCAACAAAGTTTCAGTGCTTATATACCAAACACAAACAAATTCTATTGCTTATTTGCCATTGCCGTTAGTCTGCCGTTAGATAGTCCCCGTTTTCCTGTCTGCTTTCTCACAAATTCCAAATTTACCCTCACTTTAGATTTTTTTTTAAAAATTAACTCACGCACGCACCCGACCCTTCCCATCTCTATGACTCCACGCACGCGCCCGACCATCCCCAATCTGCACACGCGCAGTCGAAGCAAGAAGAGAGCTGCGCCTAACAGCCAAGCAATGGCCAGTCGAAGCAAAAAAAGTTGAAACTGTGAAATTCTCTAAAATCTCACGAATTATTTATGTATCGCACCTCTTCATGTGTATGCTATTTTATTTAGAGACTTGCTTGTGTGAACAACATATTTCGGTTGTGGTATTTTGGTTCTGGATGATGTGAACTTGGTACTGATTGCGTAAGATTTAATATGGTGTTTGCTGAATCTCTTCTAAATGATGTGAATTTTCTTGAGTATTACTCTATTGCTGGAATTATTTATATGCTAGAATTGTTAGATAGTCACTATATTTTTGCTGGAATGCCGAAAATAGAGGGCGAATGCTGTCAGTTTTTTTTTCTGGACATGTTTTACAGTTGCTTGCTTATTTGCCATTGAGGGCAGGACAATCATTTTGGCCACTTACCGGACTGAGATAACGCTAGAGTAACTGCTAGTGGTATATAAGCACTAGAATTTGTTTGTGTTTGGTATATAAGCACTGGAGCTTTGTTGGATGGCAAATGAGCCATTGCAGATGTTGTCGATGCTATAGAAGCAATTTTCTCAAGTAAATAACATGCCCATCTATATTATCGACTAAGAGATCTTTAACCATAGCAACATCAGGTTCAACTTTAATTTGATCAGAAGCTCTAGGTGCTCTAATATTACTTTTGTTAACCACAGTTGAAGCTTTAGCATGTTCCTTAATCCTAACAGGAAAAGGTGGTTTCTCAATATAAGCAGTAGGCACAACTGGATCAGCATGGTAAACAATTGTTTCTTCTTTAACACTAATGGGCTACTCAATCTTTTATTTAACATGGGGATGATATTTAAACCACTTCTCCTTAGGGAGATCAACATGAGTAGCAAATGATTCACAAAAGGAAGCTACTATCTCAGAGTCAAGTCCATATTTAGTGCTAAACTTATGAAAAGCATCGGTGGCCATAAAAGATTTAACACAATCAAACTCAAGTATTATACCTGACTCCTTACCTTTGTCGAGTTCCCAATCTTCAGAGTTGCGTTTAATTCTTTCCAGAAGATCCCATCTGAATTCAATAGTTTTCTTCATAAAGGAGCCAGTCGAAGAAGAATCGAGCATAGTTTGATTATCATGAGAAAGCCGAGCATAAAATTTTTGTAAGATAATTTCTTTTGAGAGCTCATGATTGGGGCATGTGTACATCATGTACTTAAGCCTCCCCAAGCTTGAGCGATGCTATCTCCTTCACGAGGCCAAAAGTTATATATATAATTCCGATCATGATGAACCAAATGCATAGGATAATTTTTTTGATGGAATTCTAGTTTCAATCGGTTCCAGTCCCATGTATCAGTATCATCACATAGCCTATACCACATTAATGCCTTTCCCTCCAAAGATAAAGGGAATACTTTTTTCTTAACTCCATCTCCGGATAAACCTGCAAGCTTAGACAATCCACAAATTTCATCCACATAGATCAAGTTCATATCAGGATGTACTGTTCCATCTCCTGCATATGGATTAGCTAGAAGTTTCTCTATCATACCCGGAGGAATTTCATAATAAATATTTTCAGTAGGTGTAGTAGGTTGAGGAGCAACTTTTTGTGTTTCCGGTCGAGGTGAAGATACCGCGAACAAACCCCTCAAAGGATTACTTTCCATAGTGACAAGTAACAGTAAATTTCAGCACGTAATATAAATGTTTCCTTACCAAATTCCACTTACCAAAGGCACTTCACTCCCCGGCAACAGCACCAGAAAAGAGTCTTGATGACCCACAAGTATAGGGGATCAATCATAGTCCTTTCGATAAGTAAGAGTGTCGAACCCAACGAGGAGCAGAAGGAAATGATAAGCGGTTTTCAGCAAGGTGTTTTCTGCAAGCACTGAAATTATCGGTAACGAGTAGTTTGATAGCAAGATAATTTGTAACAAGTGACAAGTAACAATAGTAACAAAGAGTGCAGCAAGGTGGCCCAATCCTTTTTGTAGCAAAGGACAAGCCGGAACGATCTCTTATAGTGAGTAAAGCGTTCTCGAGGACACATGGGAATTTCATCAAGTCACTTTCATCATGTTTGTTTGATTCGCGTTCGCTACTTTGATAATTTGATATATGGGTGGACTGGTGCTTGGGTGCTGTTCTTACTTGAACAAGCCTCCCACTTATGATTACCCCTCTCGCAAGCATCCGCAACTACGATAGTAGAATTAAGATAACTCTAACCATAGCATTAAACATATGAATCCAAATCAGCCCCTTACGGAATAGCGCATAAACTAGGGTTTAAGCTTCTGTCACTCTAGCAACCCATCATATAATTACTACTCCACAATGCATTCCCTTAGGCCTAAAGATGGTGTAGTGTCATGTAGTCGACGTTCACACGACACCACTAAGGGAATCAACAACATACATATCATCAAAATATCGAACGAATACCAAATTCACATGATTACTTATGACAAGACTTCACCCATGTCCTCAAGAACAAAAGTAACTACTCACAAAACATAATCATGTCCAAGATCAGAGGGATATTGAATAGCATAATAGATCTGAACATATAATCTTCCACCAAATAAACCAACTAGCATCAACTACAAGATGTAATCAACACTACTAGCAACCCACAGGTACCAATCTGAGGTTTTGAGACAAAGATTGAATA
This sequence comes from Elymus sibiricus, assembly GCA_039707655.1. Taxonomy (NCBI): domain Eukaryota; kingdom Viridiplantae; phylum Streptophyta; class Magnoliopsida; order Poales; family Poaceae; genus Elymus; species Elymus sibiricus. Next base: position 115,442,724 of record CM077670.1, read on the forward strand.
CAAGAGATGAACTAGAGTTTGAGATGAGATGGTGCTGGTGAATATGTTGATGAAGATAAGTCCTCCCACGATGAGAGGATCGCTGGTGATGTCGATGGCGAGGATTTCCCCCTCCCGGAGGGAAGTATCCCCGGCAGAATCTCTCCGCCGGAGAGCAAAAGTGCTCCTGCCCAAGTTCCGCCTCGAGACGGCGGCGCACCGTCCCGAAAGTCTTCTATGTATTTTTTCTTGGGCAAAATGACTTATATACCAGAAAATGGGGGCCAGAGGCTGGCCAGGGGCCCCATGAGGTACCAGGGCGCGCCTGGGGGGGGGGGGGTGGCGCGCCCTGGTGCCTCGTGGGCACCTGGGTGGCCCCCTCTGGTACTTTTTGCTTCCAGTATTTTTTATTTATTCCAAAATAATTCTCCGTGAAATTTCAGCTCATTTGGAGATGTGCATAATAGGTATCTTGACATAGCTTTTTCAGGTCCAGAATTCCAGCTGCCGGCATTCGCCCTCCTTGTGTGAATCTTGCATATTAAGAGATAATAAGGCATTAGAATTGCTCCAAAAAGTGTTATATTGATTAAAAATACTATAAATAACAGTAGCAAAACATGATGCAAAATGGACGTATCAGTTACAATTGCTACTGTTACTACTGCTATTCAAACTATCATACTACTGTGCTACTAAACACTTTGTTGCAGATATTTAGTTCTCCAGGTGTGGTTGAATTGACAACTCAATTGCTAATACTCACAAATATTCTTTGGCTCCCCTTGTGTCGAATCAATAAATCTGGGAGAAATACAACCCGCGAAAACTGTTGCGATCCCCTATACTTGTGGGTTATCAATATGAAATACGGAATGGGGTCATAGCGGCAAAAGACAGTGTTTGAATTGCTAGAACATTTATCTGTAGTGAACATACAACTATAGGAGTGTCATAAAAAAATTTGGAATTATTTGGGGTTCGTTTGGACATTTATATACATTAACTGAGTTTTCTAGGCATTTTATGTGCATAATTCAAATTTGAACTACAGGCACATGCTCCGGTGCACCTAAATGGGTTCAAAAATCATATATGTGTCCTTGGGTGCATGCTTACATCCCATGCAAGAAATGGGAATGAATTTCAAACACCTCGGCATCGTGGCTCCACCGCAAACGTTGAGATACTTGGTTTTGAAATTCTAGTAAATCCAAAACTCATTTGAAATTTATGAAACTTGGCATGCTATCATGGAATGGCACCAACATGTTGTGGTAAAAAATTTGTCCCATTTGGGGCAGGTTTTGGTATAAGCTTCTCATAAACCAGAGCTTCTCACAAGAAGCCACATGGTTCCGGTAGGGAACATGTCACCTTTGTGGACGAAATGACATTCGTTGCCTCTTCTTGCCTTCAATTTTTTCTAGGGGCAACATAGACCAATAGGAGTGTCATGTTAAATTTTGGAATTATTCGGGGTTCGTTTGGACATTTTTATACATTAACTGAGTTTTCTAGGCATTTTATATGCATAATTCAAATTTGAACTACAGGCACATGCTCCAGTGCACCAAAATGGGTTGAAAAATCATATATGTGTCCTTGGATGCATGCTTAGGTCCCATGAAAGAGATGGGAATGAATTTCAAACACCTCGGCATCGTGGCTCAACCGCAAACATTGAGATATTTGGCTTTGAAATTCTAGTAAATCCAAAACTTGTCTGAAATTCATGAAACTTGGCATGCCATCATGGAATGGCACCAATATGCTGTGGTAAAATTTTTGTCCCATTTGGGGTAGGTTTTGGTATAAGCTTCTCACAAACCAGAGCTTCTCACAAGAAGCATCATGGTTCCGATAGGGAACGTGTGTCACCTTTGTGGACGAAACGACAATCGTTGCCTCTTCTCGCCTTGATTTTTTTTCTAGATGCAACATAGACCAATAGGAGTGTCGTGTTAAAATTTTGGAATTATTCGGGGTTCGTTTGGACATTTTAATACATTAACTGAGTTTTCTAGGCATTTTATGTGCATAATTCAAATTTGAACTACAGGCACATGCTCCGGTGCACCAAAATGGGTTAAAAAATCATATATGTGTCCTTGGGTGCATGCTTAGGTCCCATGCAAGAAATGGGAATGAATTTCAAACACCTCGGCATCGTGGCTCCACCGCAAATGTTGAGATACTTGGTTTTGAAATTCTAGTAAATCCAAAACTCGTCTAAAATTCTTGAAACTTGGCATGCTATCATGGAATGGCACCAACATGCTGTGGTAAAAATTTTGTCCCATTTGGGGCAGGTTTTGGTATAAGCTTCTCACAAACCAGAGCTTCTCACAAGAAGCCTCATGGTTCCGGTATGGAACATGTGTCACCTTTGTGGACGAAACGACAATCGTTGCCTCTTCTCGCCTTGATTTTTTTTCTAGATGCAACATAGACCAATAGGACTGTCGTGTTAAAATTTGGAATTATTCGGGGTTCGTTTAGACATTTTTATACATTAACTGAGTTTTCTAAACATTTTATGTGCATAATTCAAATTTGAACTACAGGCACATGCTCCGGTGCACCAAAATGGGTTGAAAAATCATACGTGTGTCCTTGGGTGCATGCTTAGGTCCCATGCAAGAAATGGGAATGAATTTCAAACACCTCGGCATCGTGGCTCGGCCGCAAACGTTGAGATACTGGGTTTTGAAATTCTAGTAAATCCCAAACTCGTCTGAAATTCATGAAACTTGGCATGCTATCATGGAATGGCACCAACATGTTGTGGTAAATTTTTTGTCCCATTTGGGGCAGGTTTTGGTATAAGCTTCTCACAAACCAGAGCTTCTCACAAGAAGCCTCGTGGTTTCGGTAGGGAACATGTGTCACCTTAATTTGTGGACAAAACGACATTCGTTGCCTCTTCTCGCCTTGATTTTTTTTATAGATGCAACATGGACCAATAGGAGTGTCGTGTTAAATTTTGGAATTATTCGGGGTTCGTTTGGACATTTTTATACATTAACTGAGTTTTCTAGGCATTTTATGTGCATAATTCAAATTTGAACTACATGCACATGCTCCGGTGCACCAAAATGGGTTGAAAAATCATATATGTGTCCTTGGGTGCATGTTTAGGTCCCATGCAAGAAATGAGAATGAATTTCAAACACCCAGGCTTCGTGGCTCGGCCGCAAACATTGAGAAACTTGGTTTTTAAATTCCTGTAAATCCAAAACTCCTCTGAAATTCATGAGACTTGGCATGGTGTCATGAAATGGCACCACCATGTTGTGGTAAAAAAAATGTCCAACATGAGAGAAGGCGCACACATTAACAGCCACAAGCAACATAGCCATTTTTGAATAAATAGTTGTCACGTTATCATCACAAATGGTTGTGTAGTATTATTTAAATCATGGGCGTTCTACTAACCATTTACGTGCCGCCACACGTCCCACTTTTTTATTGGCAAGGAGGTGTCGTGCGGGCAGCTGTTTGAGTAGACGGGAGGCGTGCGAGCGAAGTCCGCGGCGCAGGATGACCGGGAGGCGTGCGACCAGTCCTCCGCTACGCAGGCTCACCGGGAGGCGTGCGAGCAGTACACTATGCAAGCTCACCAGGAAGCGGGCCCTTTGACCTCCATCGCCGACTGCCTCGCTCTCAACTTCTCCATTAATGGTGCCCGAGCCGCTGTTTAATAGGCGGCCTTACTGATCTCTCTTCGCCTCCCATTCCCCACTCGCCCGAATCCTATCTTCCAGAGCTCCACCTACGCCATGGCGCACAAGGATCATCTGCCACTAGTCTTTCGGTTTGGTGAAGTCGACTCCGAGCCGGAGGAGATAGAAAATAAGGAGTAATGGGACCTCAGGGACATGGCCCTGAATGAGCTGGCCGCGGCGGATGATGCCCCCGCGCTCGTCCCAGCTCCCGTCCTCGCGCCCGCACCAGTTACCATCCCCGTGGCATTGACGGGCTGGTCGCTGAGCACCATCGCAGCGCTAGAAGCCGCAGGCATCAGCGAGGTCCCCACGGACCCGCGCGAGCTCGTGTACGTGCCAGCGCCAGCGCCCCTGCCTGTGCTCGTGCGCCGGTCCCCGTGCGCTTGCCTACACCCGTAGCGCCCCCCTCAGCGTCATGGGACGCCGCCGTCGACCGCTACCTCGCAGCACCGCGAGTCGCCGGCCGCCCCGCCCCCACCCGTCGATCGCGCGATGAACGGCTCTTGGATTTGCAAGTCCAGAACATTCTGGGATGGCTTGAAGACTTGAACAACGGTGTCCCGGAGGACGACAATGCCGGCGCAGCATGCCACTGCCGCCGCAATTAGGTTTTTTTCTTAATATTGTATCTCGATCGTATGAATGTAAAATAACAGTGTCACTGAATGAAATCTATGGTTTTGATCAACTTAGCATTTTTTCTCTGAATGTACAGACTTATCAAAGTAAAAAAAACATCAATGTTTTTCTCTAAATAAAACACTCATCGCAAACGTTTCAGACTGAACACCCGTATGCAAAGCGAGAGCTGGGTTCCTTCACAGCTAAGCCAAGGAAAAATGTGGCGCGCAGGTTTTGGGCATCTCTTCATCGCAAATGTTTCAGCCTGAACACCCGTATGCAAAGCAAGAGCCGGGTTCCTTCGTAGCTAAGCCAAGGGAAATGTGGCGCGCAGGTTTTGTGCATCTCTTCATCGCAAATGATTTTGCATGATGACCCGTGTGCAACGACGTACACACAATGTGGTAAGATTTGCATCTGTCATATTGGGTATATTTGCCATTTGTCAAATTGGAAAAACTGGCATTTGTCAATCAAGTAACATTGCCATTTGTCAACCTTGTAACACTGCCATTTGTGATCCTCAAAAATAACACTGCCATTTGTCAAATTTTGCAGCCAAACATCACTAGTACTGTATAATTTTTGCAAATGAAATTCAGTAAGCATAGATTTCATTCATAGATTAATAAGTCGTTCTTTATACAAACAGTTCAGCTCAATAGCTGAACCGAACAAACTTTTACCCAATTGTTGCCAACCACGTACTGAAATAGCTAGTTCAACTATATATACCAGCTAATTTTAAGTACGTAGTACAGTTCAACCATATCTATAGTCAGATGAACTGAACAAAATAGCCCCTAAATACTACAACTACGGAGGGGCTTTGTACTACTTCCAGCAGCCTCTCCTCTGCCGAGCACGCTCAGTAAGAGGCAGAGGAGGAGGAGCCTACCGACGAGCTGGAGAAGTGGAATCCGGTGCCTGCCGCTGCTGCACCTTTAGAGACGCCTAGCTCGAACGCCCTCTGCCGCTCCAGACGACCCCTCTCGAAGCAGTGGGACTCCTCATAGATCTCCGCATTCCGTGCCACTACGGCGGCTTCTGCTGCGGCCACGACGGTGGTAAGACTCTTTGCGTGCTCGACCAGGCGCTCCTCTTCCTCCCGCAGGAACTCGATGCAGTGCGCGACAAGGTCACTTAGGCACATGTGGGCCTCCACATCTCGCCTTCGAGCCGCGGTGGCGGAGCGGGTGATGACCCCGGCGGTCGAAGGGGGGGTAGCGGCCATGGCGGCCGACGGTGGGGTGGCGGCCACCTCCCTCCTTCGGGCCGCGGTGGCGGGGCGGGTGATGGCCACGGCGGCCGACGGTGGGGTGGCGGCCACGACGGCCACCACCTGCCTTCGGGCCGCGGTGGCAGAGCGGGCGATGGCCTTGGCGGCCGACGGTGGTGTGGCAGCCACGTCAGCTGACGGTGGGGTGGCGGCAACGGCGGCCGGCAACAGCTACCGTCGGGCAACGACGGCGGAGCGTGTGGCAGGTGTTGTGCGCACACCCAACAGGGACACCACGCGCAGTACATGCCACCGGGGACTGCGCCGCTGCCGCGGTGTAGCCTCCCAGCGGGAGCTGTCCTCAGATGACGGCGAAGTGGCTGAGCGACGATGACGGACCGGTGCCATTGGCGATGGTGGGAGAAGCAGACAAGATAAGCTACAGGGAGGGAGGGGAAAATGCGATGCCGACTCGCCGACCGTGACTGTTTATATAGCAGGCCAGTAAGCACTGGGGTTTTGGGGGATTTCGCCGAGTCGGGCGGGAAGCTTGCACGGTTGTGCACGGGAACCAGCACAGTTGCGCGGGAATGGGCTCACCGACGACTCATTGGCGCCTCTTCGAGCTAACATTTGGCAAAAAGAACGCTTGTGTGGTGCTCAAGCTTGCGCTCGAAGCCTTCTGCGGCAGCGCAGTGACAAGACGTGCGAGAGGAGGATGAAATGACACGTACACATACGGTTAATAAAAAAATGTTTGTGATTTAATTACCTAGCACACGGCTGCTCTCTACGCAGCATTGCGAACGATTGTTCGACCACTGTGTGATGTGGAACGCGACATAGTTTCACATCACACCGCCAGCTCGCAACTGCCGGCCGGCTTGTAGACGGCCATTCCCTGCGTATTCAACTGCTCTATTCGTGTGGTTGCTCGCGGTTGAGGCAGCCGCGGCGCGCTCAGCCCGCGTCCCGCTGCGGCGCGCGCTGCCATCGTCTCGGGCCGGCGCACGATCACGTACGTTCGGGGTGCCATATGCATGCGGTTGCGCCGGACGCGGCGCCACGACGCAGTTACGTGCAGCAAAAACTGCCCAGCGGACGTGCCGAGAATCCCGGTCGCCCGGCCCTCATTTATTCCCGCGGCCATTTACCTTCATCTCTCCCACCCCACGACACATTAAGCACACCCACGACGAGACATACAAAGAGGATATCCAGCGGCTCCAATGGCGCTCCCAGTGGCTGACGACGACGACGGGCGGCAGTTCACCACGCCTCACGTAGTGGACACCCATGTGAGGGGGAAGAACCTCTTGTTGGTGTACACCAATGAGCCGGTCTCAGTGGAGAGCTCCATCCACACTATGGAGCAGTTGCTTGCTGAGGACAAGTACCAAGTGGTCGGCTTCGACCTCGAGTTCACCGGGTGTCGTGCCGGGTATGATCAGAAGGTTGTCATCGCCCAGTTGTGCGTGCGCCATCACATCCTCGTCTACCACTACTCCCTGGCCACAAGGCCTTGCGAGCGTTTCGCCAGGTTTATCAACAGCCCCGACTACATGTTCGCTACGGTGGACACCTTCAATGATCTAAAGGTGCTCGAGACTACGGGCTTGACCTGCCAGAAGCTTGTCGACATCCAAGGCCAGTACAGGGTCTGGGGCAGAAAGAAGGGGAAGGACTCCCTAGTTAACCTCGCCGTGGCCATCATCGACCCCTACTACAGAGACATGAAGGATGAGTGCAACAAGAACAAGGATGCCTGGCACGAGGCCTGGGTGCGGAGACTGGATGAAGAACACGTCAAGTACGCGGCCAAGGACGCGTACACAAGCTACGAGATTTACAGGCGGATCGTTGACATGAGGAAGTGCCTTCGTCCTACCCCAGGTGAGGGACCGAGCCACAGAGTAGTGGCGGCAGCGTCACAAGAAGTAGATGATTAGATGATCATTTCTCCTAGTTTAGAATGCATGTAATTGTTTATTGAGGTGTGTGTGAATGTTTTGTATAGTCACCTATGTAATTGGATGTTTAGTTTGGTTATATAAGTTGTTCTTCTGTAGACAGAGCAAATTACATCGCAGACGGACTAAACTAGGGAACCCGTCGGTGATGATTTCATCAATCGCAGACAATTGTATACCAGCAAGCGTTTGCCCACAACACACATGGCTTATTAGCAGGAATCGTCTGTGTTGTTATCGGTCTTCCCACACATTTCTGATTACTGACCTGTTTGCCATGTATCACACACATCTTGTTAAGTTGAACTGTTTCTGTTGTTTTGGCTCATCGCAAACAGTTCATCCGAGTGAACTGTATGCCGTGTATCGCACATAGCTCGAACTGGCTACCCGTTTCTGTTGTTCTGGCTCATCGCAAATAGTTCGTATGGATCAATTGTATGCCACGTATCGCACACGCGTCTCTGTAGGATCGAAAGTATGTCTAGAAGGGGGGGATTAGACTACTTGACCAATTAAAAACCTACCCTTTTCCCAATTTTAGTTGTAGGCATATTTTAGCAAGCATACAAGTCCAGCATCACCCTACACATGCAATTCTAAGAGTGTGGCAGCGGAAAGTAAATAATTGCATATGTAAGTAAAGGAGGGGATTGGAGATTTTAAACGCAATGAAGACACTGTGGTTTTTGGCGTGGTTCCGATAGGTGGTGCTATCGTACGTCCACGTTGATGGAGACTTCAACCCACGAAGGGTAACGGCTGCGCGAGTCCACGGAGGGCTCCACCCATGAAGGGTCCACGAAGAAGCAACCTTGTCTATTCCACCATGGCTTACGTCCACGAAGGAGCCTCACTCGGGTAGATCTTCACGAAGTAGGCGATCTCCTTGCCCTTACAAACTCCTTGGTTCAACTCCACATCATGTCGGAGGCTCCCAAGTGACACCTAACCAATCTAGGAGACACCACTCTCCAAAAGGTAATAGACGGTGTGTTGTTGATGAACTCCTTGCTCTTGTGCTTCAAATGATAGTCTTCACAACACTCAAACAACTCCTCACAGATTTGGCTATGGTGGAAGAAGGATTTGAGTGGAAAGCAACTTGGGAAAGGCTAGAGATCAAGGTTCAAATGGTAGGAATGGAATGTCTTGATCTCAACACATGAGTAGGTGGTTCTCTCTCAGAAAATGTATGGTGGAAGTGTAGGCACGTTCTGATGGCTCTCCTTACTGAGAAGGAAGTGGTGAAGGGGTATATATAGCCTCCACAAAAAATCCAACTGTTACACACTTTTGACCCAACTCGGTGGCACCGATTCAGAAGACTCGGTGGCACTGAACTGTGTAAAAGATATGAACGTTAGGAATCTCGGTGGGACCGACTGGAACAACTCGGATGGACCGAAGTGCAATGGCTAGGGCAAACCTCATCTCGGTGGCACCGATTGCATCAACTCGGTAGGACCGAAGTGAAGCAATAAGGCAACAGAGATTTGGCAAGCTATCTCGGTGAGACCGATTTGCAAAACTCGGTGAGACCGAAGTAAATGCAAATGATTACAGAGAGTTGGCAAGGCCATCTCGGTGAGACCGAGATCCATATCGGTGGATCCGATTTGTTAGGGTTTTGGCAGTGGCTAAGTCCAGATGAACTCGGTGGCTCTGGATAGGAAATTTCGGTGGGGCCGAGTTGGAATGAAGGTTTTGGACATATTTTGGATGGAGAAAGTGGTTGAGGGTTTAGGAGTACTGTCACTAAGCACTTGAGCAAAAAGACCATTAAGCAACACATCATCCCCTTTTAATAGTATTGGCTTTCCTATGGACTCAATGTGATCTTGGATCACTAAACCAAAAATGTAGAGTCTTGATCTTTTGCCAATCCTTGTCCTTAGCATTTTGAGGGGTCCACATCTCTAGTCCTTGCCATGCCAATCATTGAACGTCCTGAAATATTTAACTTGAATGGACATTAGTTCAATGAGATATATGTTGTTATGAATTACCAAAACCACCAAGGGAGCAAATGTGCTTTCAGTCTCTAATCTGAATTGTGCTTGATGTCTCTGCCATCGCACACAATTTTTCTTATTGGTGATGGTTTTATTACGATAGCGTTTGCGATTCATGCATCGCACATAGTTTGGTCGAGGGGTCTTTGATTCATGTGTCGTGTTAGCAGTCGCCTGCAGTAGTGGACTACGTTCCCCGCGTCCACAACTTCGCACTTAAAATTCCATGGGGGGGCATGGAGCAAAATCAAAGGGCACACTGTTCGGCTTGCCCGGACAGTGGCCCACCCACATCCTGGTTATTCTCAAGGCACTGTCATAGGCCTGCCAGGAATGACTTCAGTAACGGCATTAAAGTCGTTTGATCATGGATAGTTGCTACCACCTCTTCAAAGGACCTGCCATTCGAATGCATTAGGCACGGAAATAGGCGGCATAGCACATAGTATCGATGAACCTTGTGATAGACAAGGATGGGCTAATAAACAACACGGAGGTGCAGACGTGCGACAGGGCAGAGAAAGGATGATAAACCCAATTGTAGACGCCCTGTATAAAGCCTCCCTCTTATATTTTTACGTATCTTTCAAAGTTACTTTGATAAGCTCGGCATGTACGGCTTGACCTTATAAATGAAAGAGAAAACAGACCCTTCGCGGTCGTCGCGCATCTACTCTCGTTATGCACTGTTCTTTTATTATGCCTCTGAGCCAAGGATAACTCTCACGATACAACACTTCTCAAAACTCATCGACCTTCGACCAGGGGCTCAGATTTAAAAAACCTCCCCATTCCAATGCTCATATAAACGTATTTGGCGTCTCAGATATTGCCTTATATGCATCAGTTCTGAAATCATGTCTTTGGTCAATAGTTGGGTTGCCCGGCTCCTGTGCTTACCCCTTACGTTTCTGCTTCGTTCGGCTAAGGGTGTAAAGGGAGAACCACTCTGATTATGCTTCCAGCTCGAATGGTCAAGCGCCTTAGTGGAGAAAGCCAAAAACTGACTGTCATGATAGGCATAAACTGATCAGCGATCCGATGACTGTGTCAAACTGAAATCGATAGAGATTCTCCGTGTCGAACGATGGGCTCCTGTCAAATGAGCCGAAGTGATTAAAAGTTTTAACCTCAGTCCGCCCGAACACTTCAAACTTTGGGGGCTAGTCACTCGCCCCCACAGTCAAGCTCCTATATGACTAAGTAAAAGTTATAAAGCCGAAATAGTCTGATTGCCTAGTTTCTACCAACTTATATGGCCTTCGGGCGCTGAGATGTCAGCTAAAGGGTCTAAAAGTTGCAGAAACACCCCTCGTATTCTATACAAGGGGGCGGAAGCCGCCGACTGGCCACTTTCAGTTTTTAAACGGTCGCACAGGAGTCAAAATAAATAAATTGGACGAGAAAGCCAAACATTGCAAAATTAAGCTTGTCTTTTTACATAATCAAACTTCAGCATTCTGAAGTACAATGCAAAAGTACATGTTGTCCTTGCTACACCGGGCCTCGGTGATCCGAGCACCCTCCATCACCTGGGCCATATACTGCTCAGGAGTTCGGTTCTTCCCAGCTGGGGGGCCTGAAGCTACTTCTGTGGTACTAATGCCCGGGTAATGCGTCCTAACACACGCATACGCCCGTTAAGCACCCTCCAGGCAGGCCGAGCGCTTCCAACAAAGGACTTGGGGGCTGGTGTCCTGAAGCCGCTACACCAAGCCGAAGTAGCTATCGGCAACGGCTCTTGGGGCCATAGGTTGATGCAGAGGTCTTCCATGGCCGGCCTTGCCATGCGATACAACTCCATCAGCTACTTCATCTGATTGTTCAGCAGCGGTGGGTGCGATGGCGCCTGGAATTGCTCCCAGAAGCTCTTCGCCTCAGAGTCGCCGTCGATGGAGCCATAGTAGCAGCCGGCGTCTAACACACTCCTCGGCAGGTCCATGAAAGCGTCTGAGGAACGCCAGATTTGCGTAAGCTGGGCGAACCTGACTTCACCAAAAGCGCATCGAAGCAAGTATGACTTACCAGCGGCGATTTGCTTCACTTGTTGAAGCTCCTCGCGATCCGCCCGGGCCTGGCTCTGAGCTTCTTTACATGCCGAGCTCAATTTCTCGAGCTTGGCGCCCTTCTTCTTTTGGTCCTCCTGAAGGACCTCCCACTCCGCGAACAGGCCCTTCAGGTCCTCCTCGACCTCAACAACCCGAGCTTGATCCTTGCCATGGGATGTCTTCTCCTCGGCCAGCTCCTCACCAGCCTTCTTCACCGCAGCTTTCTGCTGATCGGCTTCTTGCCGAGCTTGTTTCAGCTCGGCTCGGAGGGCCTCAAGCTCCGAAGTGGAAGCTGGCAAACAATCAACAATATACATGTTAAAACAATTAATGTTACCACTACAACATGCTTTCAGCATAAGCCTCGAGCTCACCTTGGGCCTGATCCATCTGCTTCTTCAGCAGCTCTATGTCCTCCTCGGATTGAGCTAGCTTGTGGTTTAGCTCCGCCAACTCCTCGGAGTTGGATGTCGGAGCCGAAGCTAAGGCCTGCACAATTTATTCATTATTTGCCTCCAATATAGATTTTGATCCTCTGGTCGGCTTTATCAACCCAACCAGAGTCTCGGGGGCTACTGCATATTTGTTCCTCGATATATTACACAGACGACCCCTAAGTCAGTTCGTTTAAACTAACTTGGGGCTCGGGGGCTACTGCACATCGGCAGATTATCTATTATAGTCTCCGGATAACTCTATTCAGAGACATCCGTCAAGGGCTACTGGGTAGGACGAGTGTCAAACTAAAATGCCTACAAAAATGGTAAACAAGTCATACAGAACATACCTCAAAACCTTTAAAAAGGCCTTTGAAGGCCTCTCGGATTCCAGTCTCTGCGGACCGGAAGCTGCCGAGCGCCATACCAAGAAGGGCACGGTGCTCTTCGATAAGGGAGGAGCTTGTCAAAGCCACCTCCATCTCCTCGGGCCACCCCATGAAGACCTGCCCTTGGGCAGGAGGGGTTGGCGGAGTCACCTCGGCTCCACCCCCCATAGAGGTGGGGACAGAGATCTCCGGCCGCTGTGATGGCTCGGGGGCAGCCGGGGACGAGGACTCAGGTTGTCCGAGCACATCTCCTTCTTTGACCAAAGGGATTCCCTCCCTTTGGTCCTCGGCAACTGAGGCCGGAACCTCAGCCGTAGTGACACCAGTACCGCCATCCGTGTTGATGATGGATGGGGCCTGGTGCGATGACGCCTCCCCTGTCTCATCATGGACCGGGGAGGTAGGGACATGCTCGGCGGTCCCGCTCTCCGCCTTCTCCGATGGAGGAAGTTCGTCCTCCAAAGTCCTTTCGCTAATAAAGGCGCGCTGCGGGCTATAAAAACAGATGGTTGGTCGCGTGCTAATGACAATTATTGTAAAATATGTTGCGGTATCGAGCCGCGTACCTTCTCGGCACCGGCTTCTCCCTGCGCGGTTGCAGGAGGTCATCCTCTAACGAATCAGAGGGCGTGACCTTGGGGGAGCGAATGGCTGGACGGTCTGGGATGCGGAGGGCTTCCTCAGCTTCCTGCGGGCCCGAGGAGGGTCATCCTCCTCGGCGTCTTTGGATGCCGCCCTTTTCCTTTTCGGGGAAGGTAGTACCTCCCCCTCGCCCACTTCCTCTTCCTTCTCCTCTTCCTCCTCATGGATGGAGGAGGCATGGGTGTCTTCGGATCTGGCCCCCGAGGGATCTCGGATGCGTAGACCTTCCCTCTTCTTCAGCTCCTTCTCCTTGGCTGGCACCACATACGGCGCCTCAGCCGAAAGAGCCTCGAGCTGAGGGGACCGGGCCTCTTCGGGCAATGGTGTCGGGCACTTAATCTTTAGTGCCCCGGCGAGCCATTTCTGGAGGTTGAAAGGCAGGCATGGTCACTCTAAGTATGGGAGTTAGGAGGAAGTGAGAATGAACATAAAAATAAAGACTGTTGTTACCTCGGCCGCATCATGCTTGGCATCGAGGCTGTAGTCTTCCCCTTCTGCGGGGAATTCGTTTTTGGATGGCTTAAAAAGCGACGTCCACATCCCGGCCAAGTTGGTGCGGAAGAAGTGCCACACTGTTGGCACGTCCTCGGGCTTATAAAGCCACATCGGACTCGCCCGAAGTTGAAGGGGAAGAATACAGCATTGGAGCATGACGTCGATCACATCTACCAGCTTGATCTTTTGGTCCTTAATGGACTTGATCTTCTTCTGCAGCACCGGCACTTCCTCCGGGTTGCCCCAGTCCAGGCCTTTCTTTGTCCATGAGACGGACCTCTTCGGAGGGCCGGCTGAAAAGGCCGGGATCTCTGTCTGGCCCTCACTGGTCAGCTCAGTGATGTAAAACCACTCTCGCTGCCACACTTTGATCATCTCCATGAAGGTGCCTTCCAGCCAGGCCACCTTCTGGAGCTTGCTGATCATGGCACTGCCACATTCAGCTAGTTGGGCACCGCTGCTTTTTGGCTTTATGCCGAACGTCTTCAGCCATAGGCCAAAGTGCGGCTCAACGCGGAGAAAGGCCTCGCAGACGGTGATAAACGCCACGAGGTGAAGGATGGAGTTCGGGGCTAAATGATGGAAATCTAGCCCATAGTAGAATAGAACCCCCACGCACGAACGGGTGCATGGGGAACCCCAGACCTTGGACGAGGTGGGGAACGAAGATTACCCTCTCCCCTGGCTTGGGAGTGGGGATTCACCGGTTGTGCTCTAGAGCCCGGCAGGCGGCGTCGGTAGGGATATACCCCGTGGTCCGGAGCTCCTGGATGGTGCCCGTCATGATGGTGGAGACCGTCCACTGACCCTTCAGATTGGCGTCAGCCATCACGGAAGGAGAGCTGCGGGCGCCGATGGAGGATCACGAAAGCTTTGGGAATGGATCTGGGGCGCTGGAGCACTGGAGGCTGTGCGCGATGGTGAAGGAATGGAAGTGTGGGGAAAGTGGGATTGCTGCCCCTTGCCTTTATAGGTCAATGAAAGACCAAAGGTCCCTTTACTGCGCCGGGTAAAGCGCCACATTTCAATCCTTGGTGCCGTTATACGCGCATGGGGTGAAACAATTCTTGATGATATCCCCCGAAATACGGAGCACGATCTTTGCCTTGATGAAATACGCCAATGAGAGCTGCCTCGGGCCACGATTTGAGCTACTATAACTACCTCGCTTAGGCGTTGTGGGTGGTGACGGTTCGGAAAAAGCTGTCAAGATAGAACACTGTTCACACCTACACGGCAGGCCTTCGAGGCTGAGTGATACGTCCATTTTGCATCATGTTTTAATATTGTTATTTATTAGATTTTGAGTCATTATTTCACTTCATGGTATAATTCTTATACCTTTTCTCTCTTATTTTGCCAGATTCACATGAAGAGGGAGATTGCCGGCAGCTGGAATTCTGGACCGGAAAGGGGTGAAACAGACATAGCTATTCTGCACATCTCCAAATGACCTAAAAATTTACGGAGAATTATTTTGTAATATATAAAAAATATTGGCTGAAGAAATACCAGAGGGGGACCCACCAGGAAGCGACAAGCCTGGGGGGCACGCCCTGCCCCCCTAGGCGCGCCCCCCGAGCTTGTGGCGCCCCTGGCAGGCCTCCAGGGCCCATCTTCCACTATATGAAGCCATTTGCCCTAGAAAAAAAATCAGAAGAAGACTTTCGGGACGAAGTGCCGCCGTCTCGAGGCGGAACCTGGGCAGGAGCAATTTTGCTCTCCGGCGAAGCGATTCCACTGGGGATACTTCCCTCCGGGAGGGGGAAATCGAAGCCATCGACATCACCAACGTTCCTCTCATCGTGGGAGGACCAATCTTCATCAACGTCTTCACCAGCACCATCTCATCTCAAACCCTAGTTCATCTCTTGTATTCAATCTTTGTCTCAAAACCTCGGATTGGTACATGTGGGTTGCTAGTAGTGTTGATTACTCTCTGCAGTTGATGCTAGTTGTTTTATATGGTGGAAGATTATATGTTCAGATCCTTAATGCTATTCAATACCCCTCGGATCTTGAACATGAATATGATTTGTGAGTAGTTACTTTTGTTCTTGAGGACATGTGAGAAGTCTTGTCATAAGTAATCATGTGAATTTTGTATTCGTTCGATATTTTGATGATATGTATGTTGTTGCTTCCTTTAGTGGTGTCGTGTGAACGTCGACTAAATGACACCTCACCATCTTTGGGCCTAAGGGAAGGCATTATGGAGTAGTAATTAGATGATGGATTGCTAGAGTGACAGAAGCTTAAACCCTAGTTTATGCGCTATTCCGTAAGGGGCTGATTTGGATCCATATGTTTCATGCTATGGTTAGATTTATCTTAATTCTTCTTTCGTAGTTGAGGATGCTTGCGAGAGGGGGTAATCATAAGTGGGAGGCTTGTTCAAGTAAGAACAGCACCCAAGCACCGGTCCACCCACATATCAAATTATCAAAGTAGCGAACGCGAATCAAACAAACATGATGAAAGTGACTAGATGAGAATTCCCATGTGTCCTCGAGAACTCTTTGCTTTATATAAGAGATCGTTCCAGCTTGTCCTTTGCTACAAAAGGATTAGGCCACCTTCCTGCACTTTATTATACTTGTTACTTGTTACTTGTTACGAATTATCTTGCTATCTAAACTATTTGTTACCGCTACTTTCAGTACTTGCAGAGAATACCTTGCTGAAAACCGCTTGTCATTTCCTTCTGCTCCTCGTTGGGTTCGACACTCTTACTTATCAAAAGGACTACGACTGATCCCCTATACTTGTGGGTCATCAAGACTCTTTTCTGGCGCCGTTGCCAGGGAGTGAGGCGCCTTTGGTGAGTGGAATTTGGTAAGGAAACATTTATATTACGTGCTGAAATTTACTGTCACTTGTCACTATGGAAAGTAATCCTTTGAGGGGTTTGTTCGGTGTATCTTCACCTCGACCGGAAGCAATAAGAGTTGCTCCTCAACCCACTGAACCTACTTAAAAAAATTATTATGAAATTCCTTCAGGTATGATAGAGAAACTGCTAGCTAATCCTTATGTAGGAGATGGAAAGGTACATCCTGATATGCACTTGATATATATAGATGAAATTTGTGGATTGTTTAAGCTTGCAGGTTTATTCGTAGATGGAGTTAAGAAGAAGGTTTTCCCTTTATCTTTGGAGGGAAAGACATTGGCATGGTATAGGCTATGTGATGATACTGGAACATGTGATTGGAACAGGTTAAAGCTGGAATTTCACCAGAAGTTTTATCCTATGCATTTGGTTCATCGTGATCGGAATTATATATATAATTTCTGGCCTCGTGAAGGAGAAAGTATCGCTCAAGCTTGGGGGAGGCTTAAGTATATGTTGCACACATGCCCCAATCATGAGCTCTCAAGAGAAATAATTATTCAAAACTTTTATGCTCGGCTTTCTCAGAATGATCGGTCCATGCTCGATACTTCTTCTATTGGTTCCTTTATGAAGAGGACTATTGAATTCAGATGGGATCTTCTGGAAAGAATTAAACGTAACTCTGAAGCTTGGGAAATCGACAAAGGTAAAGAGTAAGGTATAAATCTTAAGTTTGATTGTGTTAAATCTTTTATGGAAACTGATGCTTTTCATAAGTTTAGTACTAAGTATGGACTTGACTCTGATATAGTAGCTACTTTTGGTGAATCTTTTGCTGCTCAAGTTGATCTCCCTAAGGATAAATGGTTTAAGTTTCATCCACCTATTGAATTAAATGAATAACTTGTTAGTGTTAAAGAAGAAACAATTATTTACAATGTTGATCCAGTTGTGCCTACTGCTTATATTAAAAACCTCCTTTCCCTGTTAGGGGTAAGGAACATGCTAAAGCTTTAACCGTGGTTAACAAAAGTAATATTAAAGCACCTAAACCTTCTGAACAAATTAAAGTTGAACCTAATATTGCAATGGTTAAAGATCTTTTGGTTGATAATATTGATGGACATGTCATATATTTCTGTGATGAAGCAACTAGAATTGCTAAGCCAGACACTAAAGATAAAAACAAACCGGTAATTGGCATGCCTGTTATTTCTGTTAAAATTGGAGATCATTGCTATCATGGTTTATGTGATATTGGTGCTAGTGTGAGTGCTATTCCATTTACTCTCTATCAAGAAGTCATGAATGATATTGAACCTGTTGAGATTGAAGAAATTGATGTTACTATTACGCTTGCAAATAGAGATACTGTTACTCCACTTGGGATTGTTAGAGATGTTGAAGTCTTGTGTGGTAAGATCAAATACCCTACTGATTTTCTTGTTCTTGGATCACCACAAGATGATTTTTGTCCCATTATATTTGGTAGACCCTTCATGAATACAGTTAATGCTAAGATTGATTGCAATAAAGAAACTGTCAGTGCTAATTTTGGTGATGTGTCTCATGAATTTAATTTCTCTAAGTTTCGTAGACAACCACATGATAAGAATTACCCAATAAATATGAAATTATTGGTCTTGCTTCTATTGTTGTGCCTCCTACTGATCCTTTAGAACATTACTTGCTAGACCATGAAAATGAAATGCATATGAATGAAACAAATGAAATAGATGAGTTGTTCTTTAAACAAGCACCAATTCTTAAACACAACTTGCCTGTTGAAACTTTGGGAGACCCTCTTCCACCAAAGAGTGATCCTGTGTTTGATTTAAAGCAATTACCTGATACACTTAAATATGCTTATCTTGATGAAAAGAAGATATATCTTGTTATTATTAGTGCTAACCTTTCAGAGCATGAAGAAAAGAGATTACTTAAAACTCTAAGGAAGCACCGTGCTGCTATTGGATATACTCTCGACGATCTTATGGGCATCAGTCCCACTTTATGTCAGCATAAAATTCATATGGAGCCAGATGCTAAACCAGTGGTTGATCATCAAAGAAGATTAAATCCTAAAATGAAGGATGTGGTAAGAACTGAAATATTAAAGCTTCTGGAGGCAAGTATAATTTATCCCATAGCTGATAGTAGATGGGTAAGTCATGTTCATTGTGTTCCTAAGAAAGGAGGTGTTACCGTTGTTCCTAATGATAAAAATGAACTTATCCCACAAAGAATTGTAACCGGTTATAGAATGGTAATTGATTTCAGAAAATTAAATAAAGCTACTAGGAAAGATCATTGCCCCTTGCCTTTTATTGATAAAATGTTAGAAAGATTATCTAAACATACACACTTTTGCTTCCTAGATGGATATTCTGGTTTCTTTCAAATACCTGTATCACCAGAAGATCAAGGGAAAACCACATTTACTTGTCCTTTTGGAACTTATGCTTATCGTCGTATGCCTTTTGGTTTATGTAATGCACCTGCTACCTTTCAAAGATGTATGACTGCTATATTCTCTGACTTTTGTGTAAAGATTGTTGAGGTTTTCATGGATGATTTTTCCGTTTACAGAACTTCTTTTGATGATTGCTTAAGCAACCTTGATCGAGTTTTGCAGAGATGTGAAGACACTAATTGAATTGGGAGAAGTGCCACTTTATGGTGAATGAAGGTATAGTCCTTGGGCATAAAATTTCTGAAAGAGGTATTGAAGTTGATAAAGCTAAAGTTGATGCAATTGAGAAAATGCCATGTCCTAAAGATATCAAAGGTATAAGAAGTTTCCTTAGTCATGCTGGTTTCTATAGAACGTTTATAAAGTACTTCTCTAAAATTTCTTGGCCTCTTACTAATCTCTTGCAAAAAGATGTGCCATTTGTTTTTGATGATGATTGCGTAGAAGCCTTTGAAATACTTAAGAAATCCTTAATATCTGCACTTATTGTTCAACCACCTGATTGGAACCTACCCTTTGAAATTACGTGTGATGCTAGTGATTATGCTGTTGGTGCTGTTCTAGGACAAAGAGTTGATAAGAAATTGAATGTTATTCATTATGCTAGTAAAACTCTAGAGAATGCTCAAAGAAATTGTGCTACTACTGAGAAAGAATTTTTAGCAGTTGTGTTCGCATGTGATAAATTCAGATCTTACATTGTTGAATCTAAAGTAACTATTCACACCGATCATGCTGCTATTAAATACCTTATGGAAAATAAAGATGCTAAACCTAGACTTATTAGGTGGGTTCTTTTGCTACAAGAATTTGATTTGCATATTATTGATAGAAAGGGGGCTGAGAACCCCGTAGCTGATAATTTGTCTAGAATGGAAAATGTTCTTGATGACCCACTGCCTATTGATGATAGTTTTCCTGATGAACAATTAGCTGTTATAAATGCTTATCATAATATTCCTTGGTATGCAGACTATGCTAATTACATTGTTGCTAAATATATACCACCTAGTTTCACACACCAACAAAAGAAAAAGTTCTTCTTTGATTTAAGACATTACTTTTGGGATGATCCACATTTATATAAAGAAGGAGTAGATGGTGTTATTAGACATTGTGTACCTGAGCATGAACAGGAACAAATCCTATGGAAGTGTCACTCCGAGGCAAACGGAGGACACCATGCGGGAGACAGAACTGCACATAAGGTATTACAATCTGGTTTTTATTGGCCTACTCTTTTCAAAGATGCACGTAAGTTTGTCCTCTCTTGTGATGAATGTCAAAGAATTGGTAATGTTGGTAGACGTCAGGAAATGCCTATGAACTATTCACTTGTTATTGAACCATTTGATGTTTGGGGTTTTGATTATATGGGACCTTTTCCTTCCTCTAATGGGTACACACATATCTTAGTTGCTGTCGATTACGTTACTAAGTGGGTAGAAGCTATTCCAACTAGTAGTGTTGATCATAACACTTCTATTAAAATGCTTAAAGAAGTTATATTTCCGAGGTTTGGAGTCCCTAGATATTTGATGACTGATGGTGGTTCACATTTTATTGATGGCGCTTTCCGTAAATTGCTTGCTAAATATGATGTTAATCATAGAATTGCATCTCCATATCATCCTCAGTCAAGTGGTCAAGTTGAATTAACTAATAGAGAAATAAAGTTAATTTTGCAAAATACCGTTAATAGATCTAGAAAAAATTGGTCTAAGAAACTTGATGATGCACTATGGGCTTACAGAACTGCTTATAAAAATCCTATGGGTATGTCTCCATATAAAATGGTCTATGGAAAAGCATGTCATTTGCCTCTTGAACTAGAAAATAAGGCATATTGGGCAATTAAAGAACTTAATTATGATTTTAAACTTGCCGGTGAGAAGAGGTTATTTGATATTAACTCCCTAGATGAATGGAGAACACAAGCTTATGAAAATGCCAAGCTGTTTAAAGAAAAAGTTAAAAGATGACATGATAAGAGAATTCAAAAACTGGAATTCAAAGTAGGTGATCATGTTCTGTTATACAATTCTTGTTTAAGATTCTTTGCAGGAAAGCTTCTCTCTAAATGGGAAGGACCATACATCATCGAAGAAGTTTATCGCTCCGGAGCCAGCAAAATAAACAACTCCGAAGGCACTAATCCGAGAGTGGTTAATGGGCAAAGAATTAAACATTATATCTCAGGTACTCCCATTAATGTTGAAACCAATATTATTCAAACAATGACACCGGAAGAGCACATAGAAGAAACCTTCTGGAATGCTCCAGAATCCTGAAAAGGAGTAGGTATGTGGTACGGTAAGTAAACCGACTCCAAAACTTCCATAAAAGTACTTTCTATTCGTTTTGGAATATATAAAAAATTAGGAAAAAAAATAAACAGTCCAAAAAGTGCACGAGGGAGCAACAAGCCTGGGGGCGCGCCCTACCCCCTAGGGTGCGCCTACCGAGCTTGTGGCTCCCTCGTGGACTTTCCTGACTCCGTTTTTCTTCCATATTACTTGTCCTGCACGATAAAAATTCATTATATATACTCTCGGATGTTTTAACCACCGTATCACAAGTTTCTCCTCTGTTCTTGTTTCGTGTTGTTTCCGGTCAGATTTTCGAGGCCAGGCATCATGTCTTCCTTTTCCTCCAACAACGTGGGAGATGACGCTTGGTTGCTGCATATGGAACTCGGGAGAGAGGAGGAGGAAGAGGTTATCATGGAAGAAGATGATGGAGATTCGCTGGAGGTCTACCCTCCGGCTTCTGTGAGGGGTACTGCTACTTGTAGCATGCGTTGGTTTTATCCCCGAAGAGGAAGGGATGATGCAGCATAGTAGAGATAAGTATTTCCCTCGGTTATGAAACCAAGGTTATCGAACCAGTAGGAGAATCACACAACACCTCATTAGCAGCACCTGCACACAAACACCAAATCCTTGCACCCAACACAAACGAGGGGTTGTCAATCCCTCAGCGGTTAATTGCAGGATTAAATTGTATGTGATAGATAGATAGATTGAAACAAAAATACAAAATAAAATAAATAAAAGAAAATGACAGCAATATTTTTAGGGTTTTAGTAATATGATTTAGATAGACCCGGGGGCCATAGGTTTCACTAGAGGCTTCTCTCATAGAAAATAGCATATGGTGGGTAGACAAATTACTGTTGGGCAATTGATAGAAAAGCAAATAATCATGACGATATCCAAGGCAATGATCATGTATATAGGCATCACGTCCAAGATAAGTAGACCGACTCCTGCCTGCATCTACTACTATTACTCCACACATCGACCGCTATCCAGCATGCATCTAGTGTATTAAGTCCATAAGAACGGAGTAATGCCTTAAGAATGATGACATGATGTAGACGAGATAAACTCACGTATGAATAAACCCCATCTTTTTACCCTTAATAGCAATGATACATATGTGTCATGTCCCTTTCTATCACTGGGATTGAGCACCGCAAGATCGAACCCATTACAAAGCACCTCTTCCCATGGCAAGATAAATCAACTCAGTTAGCCAAACCAAATCAATATATCGTAGAAGAAATACGAGGCTATAATAATCATGCATAAAAGAGATCAGAGAAGACTCAAATATATTCATGGATAATATGATCATAAACTCACAATTCATCGGATCCCAACAAACACACCGCAAAAGGTGATTACATCGGATAGAACTCCAAGAACATCAAGGAGAACATTGTATTGAAGATCAAAAAGAGAGAAGAAGCCATCTAGCTACTGCCTATGGACCCAAAGGTCTATGGTAAACTACTCACGCATCATCGGAGAGGCAGCAAGGTTGATGTAGAGCCCCTCCGTGATCGATTCCCCCTCCGGCGGAGTACCGGAGAAGGCCTCCAGATGGGATCTCTCGAGAACAGAAACTTGCGGCGGCGGAAAAAGTATTTCGTGGACTCCCCTGAGGGTTTCTGATTTTTCCTGAATTTATAGTGGTGGAATTAGGTCAAACGGAGCTGGGGTGGGCCCATGAGGCACCAGGGCGCGCCTGCCCCCCAGGCGCGCCCTGGTGGCTCGTGGCCACCTCCTCTAGCGTCTGGTCTTCTCCTGAAGCTTCTAGTGTTTATCTTGGCCAATAAAAAATCTCTAAAAAGTTTCATGGCGTTTGGACTTTGTTTGGTATTGATTTTCTGTAAAACAAAAACAGGGCAGAAAACAGCAACTGGCACTGGGCACTAGGTTAATAGATTAGTCTCCAAAAATGATATATAATTGTTGTAAATGCATATAAAAACATCCAAGATTGATAATATAATAGCATGGAACAATCAAAAATTATAGATACGTTGGAGACGTATCAGCATCCCCAAGCTTAATTCCTGCTCGTCCTCGAGTAGGTAAATGCTAAAAACAGAATTTTTGATGTGGAATGCTGCCTAACATATTCATCACATATTCTTTTCTTTTATAGCATGGACATTGGACTTGAATGATTCAAAGCAATAGTCTATAGTTTGACACGAAAATATAAATACTCAAGCATGCTAACAAGCAACCATGTCTTTCAAAATATCAACGCTAAAGAGAGTTATCCCTAGCCCATTATGCTCAATCATTGATCCATTCATGAAACACACTCAAATATTAGCTACATCCAATGCACAAGTATGACAATAGTGCTCTCTAGTTGGTTCTTTTGTAAGAGAAGATGGAGACTCAAATAAAAATTAAAATTGCATAAAAGTAAATAGACAGGCCCTTCGCAGAGGGAAGCAGAGATTTGTCAAATGTGCCAGAGTTCAAAGCTTAAATTATAGAGATAAAAATATTTTGAGAGGCATGCTTTTGCTGTCAATGAAAACGACCGAGAATTCCCAATATTTTCCATGCTAGACGCATCATAGGCGGTTCCCAAACAGAAAGTAAAGTTTATTTCCTTTCCACCATTTCTTTCACAATCCATGGCTAGCCGTATCCACGGGTGCCCTCCAAACCAACACTTTCCAAGGAATTTTGTGGTTATTAATTTTTGATTTCATTGTGGGACTGGGCATCCCTATTACTAGCCACTCTCTCGTGCAATGACAAGTGAATAAACACTCATCGTGAGAATAACACACCTAGCATGGAAAATAATGGCCACCCCCTGCCACTTCATGAGCGGTACGGGCACACAAAACAGAAAAATTATTTTGAAAATTAGAGTTGGCACACGCAAATTTACTTGGAACGGCATTGAAATACCGCATATAGGTAGATATAGTGGACTCATTTGGCACAACTTGGGTTTAAGGGTTTTGGATGCACAAGCAGTATTCCCGCTTAGTACAAATGAAGACTAGCAAATAGATTGAGAAGCAACCAACCAAAAAACGAATACGGTCATAAACATGCATTGAACATAACTAACACCGAATAATGCACCATAAGTAGGATATAATTTCATTGCATAACTATTGACTTGATGTGCATGCATAGGGCATCACAAACCTTAACACTAATATTCTTACTAAATCACAATTACTCACTAACATGACTCACATATTATCATTTCCATATCACAAAACTATTGCAAGGAATCACACTTATCATATCCAATGATCTATATGAAAGTTTTTATTTATATCCCTCTTGAATATTCACCACTTTGGGACCAAATTCATATCTTGTGCAAATTACCGTTACTATTATCAACTCTCAAAAAGATTTAAGTGAAGCATGAGAGTGCAAATATTTCTTCAAAATTTCAATCTTATCAATTCTCAAAATAATATAAGTGAAGCATGAGAATTCATTTCTCCAAAATTTCAATCTAATCAACTCTCAAAATAATATAAGTGAATCATGAGAGTTTATTTCTTCAAAATATAGCCACTGCCGTGCTCAAAAAGATTTAAGTGAAGCACTAGAGCAACTGCTCAAAAAATTTAAGTGAAGCACATAGAGTATTCTAACAAATGATGATGAACGTGTGGCTCTCTCAAGATAGGTGTGTTTAGCAAGGATGATTGTGACAAACTAAAAATCAAACAAAGCAAGGACTCATAGAATACAAGACGCTCCAAGCAAAACTCATATCATGTGACGAATAAAAATATAGCTCCAAGTAAAATTACCGATGGTTGGTAGAAGAAAGAGGGGATGCCTTCCGGGGCATCCCCAAGCTTAGACGCTTGAGTATTCCTTGAATATTACCTTGGGGTGCCTCGGGCATCCCCAATCTTAGGCTTTTGCTACTCCTTATTCCTCCATCCATCATGATCTCACCCAAAACTTGAAAACTTCAATCACACAAAACTCAACAAAACCTTCGTGAGATCCGTTAGTATAACAAAATAAATCACTACTTTAAGTACTGTTGCAAACCAATTGATATTTTATTTTTTCATTATAACTACTGTAATCTAACTTCACCATGGCTTATACCCCCCGATACAATCCATAGATTCATCAAAACAAGCAAGTAGTGCATCAAAAACAGAATCTGTCAAAAACAGAACAGTCTGTAGCAATCTATTTAAAATCCATACTTTTATAACTCCACAAATTCTTAAAAAATAGGATAACGTGGGAAATTCATATACCAATACTTTGTAAAAATTTCAGATTTTTTTGACGCTCCAGTACAGAAATAAAATTCGAGCACTGGATGCAAAACTTTCTGTTTTCCAAACAGCATCAATTATACTATCTTCCAAATCATCCTAGAGGCTTTACTTGGCACAAACACTAATTAATAACATAAAAACACAATCATAACAGTAGCATAATTGTGAAAACAAAAACAAAAAGAAAAAATTATTTTATTCATTGGGTTGCCTCCCAACAAGCGCTATTGTTTTATAGCCATTATGCTCACATGAAAGATAATAATTGAAACACAAAGAGAGCATCATGAAGCATGTGACAAACACATTTAAGTCTAGCATACTTCCTATGCATAGGCATTTTATAAGCAAACAAATTATCTAGACAAACAAAACCTAGCATATGCAAGGAAGAGGAAAGAAACAATAACAATCTCAACATGAAGAGAGGTAATTTAGTAACATGAAAATTTCTACAACCATATTTTCCTCTCTCATAATAATTACATGTAGGATCATAATCAAATTCAACAATATAGCTATCATATAAAATTTTCTCTCCATGATCCACATGCATAAAATTCTTATAGTCTTCCAAAATAGTGGGATTATTATTACCTAAAGTTGACGCTCTTCCAAACCCACTTTCAAAATTATTGCAAACATTATTATCAATAACATATTCATCATGAGGTTTAAATAAATTTTCAAGATCATAAGAAGCATTATCACCCCAATCGTGATCATTGCAATAAGTAGTGCACATAACAAAATTTTCATCCCCAAGCTTGTAGTTTTGCATATTATTAGCACAATTCACATTAATAGAATTTATAATAACATTATTGCAATCATGCCTTTCATTAAAGGAGCTATCATGAATCACTTCATAAATTTCTTCTTTCAACACTTCATCACAATTTTCCGGTTCATGATTTTCAAGCAAAACTTCATAGAGATAATCAATTGCACTCAACTCACTAGCAATTGGTTCATCATAATTGGATCTTTTGAAAAGATTAGCAAGTGGATGAGGATCCATATCAATAGATTTCTAGCAAGCGAAGATGCAAGCAATTAGAAGGCACATGGCACACAAGCAAAGATAGCAAACGAGCAAAAAGGCAAACGGAAAATATTTTTGTATTTTTGTAAAAAAAAAATTAGAAGTGGGGGAGATGAAAACGAGAGGAAAATAAAGTAAATGCAAGGAGATGAGAGTTTATGCAAAGGTACTTGATAGATGTTGATGATGTCTCCCCGGCAACGGCGCCAGAAATTCTTCCTACTACTTGTAGCTTGTGTTGGTTTTATCCCCGAAGAGGAAGGGATGATGCAGCATAGTAGAGATAAGTATTTCCCTCAGTTATGAAACCAAGGTTATCGAACCAGTAGGAGAATCACACAACACCTGCACACAAAAACAGTAGCAGCACCTGCACACAAACAACAAATCCTTGCACCCAACGCAAACGAGGGGTTGTCAATCCCTCAGCGGTTAATTGCAAGATTAAATTGTATGTGATAGATAGATAGATTGAAACAAAAATACAAAATAAAATAAATAAAAGAAAATGGCAGCAATATTTTTAGGTTTTTAGTAATATGATTTAGATAGACCCGGGGGCCATAGGTTTCACTAGAGGCTTCTCTCATAGAAAATAGCATACGGTGGGTAGACAAATTACTGTTGGGCAATTGATAGAAAAGCAAATAATCATGACGATATCCAAGGCAATGATCATGTATATAGGCATCACGTCCAAGATAAGTAGACCGACTCCTGCCTGCATCTACTACTATTACTCCACACATCGACCGCTATCCAGCATGCATCTAGTGTATTAAGTCCATAAGAACGGAGTAATGCCTTAAGAACGATGACATGATGTAGACGAGATAAACTCACGTATGAATAAACCCCATCTTTTTACCCTTAATAGCAATGATACATACGTGTCATGTCCCTTTCTGTCACTGGGATTGAGCACCGCAAGTTCGAACCCATTACAAAGCACCTCTTCCCATGGCAAGATAAATCAACTCAGTTGGCCAAACCAAATCAATAGATCGGAGAAGAAATACGAGGCTATAATAATCATGCATAAAAGAGATCAGAGAAGACTCAAATATATTCATGGATAATCTGATCATAAACTCACAATTCATCGGATCCCAACAAACACACCGCAAAAAGTGATTACATCGGATAGAACTCCAAGAACAGCAAGGAGAACATTGTATTGAAGATCAAAAAGAGAGAAGAAGCCATCTAGCTACTGCCTATGGACCCAAAGGTCGGTGGTAAACTACTCACGCATCATCGGAGAGGCAACAAGGTTGATGTAGAGCCCCTCCGTGATCGATTCCCCCTCCGGTGGAGTACCGGAGAAGGCCTCCAGATGGGATCTCTCGAGAACAAAAACTTGCGGCGGCGGAAAAAGTATTTCGTGGACTCCCCTGTGGGTTTCTGATTTTTCCTGAATTTATAGTGGTGGAATTAGGTCAAACGGAGCTGGGGTGGGCCCACGAGGCACGAGGGCGCGCCTGCCCCCCTCAGGCGTGCACTGGTGGCTCGTGGCCACCTCCTCTGGCGTCTGGTCTTCTCCTGAAGCATCTAGTGTTTATCTTGGCCAATAAAAAATCTTCAAAACGTTTTGTGGCATTTGGACTTCGTTTGGCATTGATTTTCTATAAAACAAAAACAGGGCAGAAAACAGTAACTGGCACTGGGCACTAGGTTAATAGGTTAGTCTCCAAAAATGATATATAATTGCTATAAATGCATATAAAAACATCCAAGATTGATAATGTAACAGCATGGAACAATCAAAAATTATAGATACGTTGGAGACGTCTCGGGTACCCTAGCCAGCATCTCCACAACTCCAAATCCTCATCAAGCCATAAGAAGCACCACAAGCCATGGGAGTCTAGAGGTACAAGAAGGGCTTCCTCCTAGGAGACCTTTACACAGGTTACATCGGAACAATTTTCATAATTTGGTCCACAATTATGGGGTTGAAAACACTCCTCGCATGCACATACCTTCCGATTGGGATATTTCCCGTCCAAGTGAGAATGATGCAGGAAAGGGCTCATGGTGGCCAGACAATAAACACATTATGACTGAAGTGCAAAGGAATGCCACCATGATCCAGCAGTTTCTTCGGGAAATCCAGAGTTTGAAAGATATCTTGTTGAATATTTTGAAGGACAAGCCCACTTCATCAACACCACCATCACCGAAGAAGGAGAATTGAGTACACGGGTATGGGCACCACCCTTGGCTTGATCCAAGCTTGGGGGAGGTGCCCCGGTATCGTATCACCATCACTTTTATCATAATTATCTATCTTAGTTCGATCCTTAGCTATTTCATGATTTAGAAGAATACAATTTTAGTATGATTTAGTTTCTAGTGCTTGCTTTGTGATCTATCTATCTATGTAATTGAGTGCGAGAGTTATGTAATAAAGAGTAGTTTGAGTTGAGTTGTTTTACTTTTCTTGATCCAATCTTGGGAATAAAATAAAAAGAATAAAAAAAGAGAGATCATATGCTAATACCATGGGGAGTGATGACTTCACATAAAAAGGTATAATTGATAAAAATTGTTGGAAGTTGACAAACATAGCATTGGTCATTGTTGCAATTCATGAAAAAATAGTAAAGGAAGACAGGTCTCACATATAAATATACTATCTTGGACATCTTTTATGATTGTGAGCCCCCATTAAATATTCTATGTCAAATAGTTGACGTTGGACAAGGAAGACAATGTAATGAGTTATGTTTGCTTATATTCACATAGAAGTTATATTGTTTTGGGTCCTCTAACATGTGGAGCTTGCCTCCTATCTTTTGCTAGCCAAAATTCTGTACTAAGTAGAGATACTACTTGTGCATCCAGAAACCCTTAAACCCAGTTTCATGTCATGAGAGTCCACCATATCTACCTATGGATTTAATAAGATCCTTCAAGTAAGTTGTCATCGGTGCCAAAGCAATAAAAGTTGCTCCTAAATATGTATGATCTTTTATTGTAAGGGAAAATAAGCTTTGTACGATCTTGTGATGGTGAAGAAATAAAAGCGACAGACTGCATAATAAAGGTCGCTATCACAAGGGGCAATATAAAGTGACATTCCTTTACAGTAAGAGCTTGCACATCGAAAAATAAAAAGCGCATGACAACCTCTGCTTCCCTCTGCGAAGGGCCTATCTTTTACTTTTATGTATTTACTTTCATGCAAGAGTCAATAGTATTCTTCTCTATTCCATTTTTTTTTCTCTTTTGGCAAGCATCATGTGATGGGGAAAGATCTAGACATATATATCTAGTTGAATGTAGGTGGTCATGAGTTATTATTGTTGACATTACCCTTGAGGTAAATACGTTGGGAGGTGAAATTATAAGCCCCTATCTTTCTATGTGTCTGACTGAAACTTTTGCTCAATAAGTATGCCGTGAGTGTCAGCAATCATAGAAGACTAAATGATAGTTGAGTATGTGAACTTGCTAAACAAAGCTCTTACATAGACTCTTTCTGATAATATGATGCATTGCAATTGCTTTAGTGACTGAGATCATAGTTTGTTAGTTTTCAATACGGTTTATGGTTCATACTTCATCTTGTGGATCAATTGTCACTTTGTCATGAGAAGTTTTATGATAATATATTGTTGTTATAATAAAGATCATGATGCTTTCATGTCTGTATTTTGTTTTATCGACACCTCTCTCTCTAAACATGTGGTCATGATTATCGATTTTGGTTTTTCGCTTGAGGACAAGTGAGGTCTAAGCTTGGGGGAGTTGATACGTCCATTTGGCATCATGTTTTCATATTGTTATTTATTAGATTTTGAGTCATTATTTCACTTCATGGTATAATTCCTAAACCTTTTCTCTCTTATTTTGCAAGATTCACATGATGAGGGAGATTGCCGGCAGCTGGAATTCTGGACCAGAAAGGGGTGAAACAGAGATAGCTATTCTGCACATCTCCAAATGACCTAAAAATTTACGGAGAATTATTTTGGAATATATAAAAAATATTGGCTGAAGATATACCAGAGGGGGGCCCACCAGGAAGCGACAAGCATGGGGGCGCGCCCTATGTAACACCCCTAGTGTTAAGCTAGAGTGATCTCCCCCCTAATGGTGGTCATGTCATCATGATCACTATGCCATTTGCCACTTGTCCAAAATCAAAGTCCAATTCCAAATTCAAATGCCAGTCAAATATTTGCTTCCTCAATCATGCCATCAAAATAGTTCATAATTTGGCAAATATTCTCCAAGTATTTGTCATGATGAAACCAACATCACCTAAATCCCCAAAATGCCCCTGGGAATTATTTGAGTGGTCCAGCAGCATTTATCTTGGCCTTTTCAATTTCTAAAAATGGTTAGACAACTCCATTTGGCCCCAAACTTTTTGTGGCAGTGCCAAATATTACAAAGTATTTATGTGGCCTAGTCCCACATTTTACAAAAGTGATCGGGCAGCTCACAAAAATCCAAAATAGTTTCTATTTTAAAAATAAAGAGAAAACAGAAGCAGAAAAGGAAAAGGGGGCATACCTGGCCTCTGGCCCATAGCTACAGTGCGGCCCAGCCCACCAGGGCCTCCCCTACCTGCTCCCATCGCCATGGCCAGAGCTCGATGGCTCCGGCCGCTGGCTGCCACGGCGATGAGTGGTTGGCAGAGGGGATAAGGCCGTGCCCCCCCTCGAGCTCCTGGACGCCTCCAGCCGCTCTCTCCCCCTCTCCTCGCTCCTCCCTTCTCCTCCTTCCTCAGCCGACACTGTCGTCGCCGCAACTCCGTCGTCCCCATGGTCTCTGGCGTCCCCGTGCCCGCTGCTCGTGTCTGGGAGGTGTGCCATCGTCCGCCACATCCTCTACGCCTACGGACGCGAGCCGGGAGGCACCCCAGTGCCGGATCGAGCATCGTCTTCAACCTCGGGAGCCGCCGCCGTTCTTTGTCGGTTCCGGCCAGCTGCTGCAACTAAACCGCCCGCCGAGCCATCGTGTGCTCCTCTGGTGAGCACCACGTCAAAAGTCCCCTCCCCTACGCTTGAATCCATGCTCGCTACTGCTGCTGCCATAGTGGCCGGAGCTCAGCTCTGCCGCGCCGCTCACTGCCATCGCTGCCGTTGTTGTCGTGGCCATCTGAGCACGTCAACGTGCTCGGGGAAGCTCCCTGGTGCCGCCCGTGCCCTCCGTTAGACCTGCCCAGCCCCGTAGCTGCTAGCCCGACCTCACCCGATTCTGGCCGTCCACCCCGCAAGTCACCGCCGTCGCTGCAGGCCATCTCCGGCGACGCCATCACCACCACTAGACACGGCGTGGAATGGCCGTTCCAATGCGACCCACCATGCGTAAAATGATCGCCCGTAGCGTTTTTCCGGCGAGATCCCGAGCCGCTCCACCGCGGAAATGGTCGCCAAAGCTCCTCCGGCGCCGCCCGCCGATGTAGCATGGCCTGGGGCCCACCTGGGTCACTGCCAGTGGGCCCCGTTGACTCCGTTGACTGGGTCAACGTGCTGACTGGGCAGCCCCTAGTCACTGACATGTAGGCCCCACACGCTTAATTACTGTTTTTGCTAATTAAACTTAATCCGGTAATTAGATAAGTCACTGACAGTGGGGTCCCACCTACCTAATTAACTCAGCTAAATAAATTAGATTAACTATTGTCTATGACACCTGGGCCCCACCAGTCAGCTTGACCAGGTCAACAGTCAACCCAGTTGACTGCTGACTGGACAGTTGTCTAAGTCAACTGGCCCCCCTGGCCCCACCTATCATCCACTATGGCTAGCCCACAGTGGGTGTAAAAGGTTCCAGCACTGTTCATTTTCAAAATAAATAATAATTCCAGAAATTCCAGAATATTGTTAAAACTTTGAAAATTCATATAAAATAATCCGCAGATCAGATGAAAATGTTCTCTATATGAAAAATGATCAGAAAAATTTAAAGAATCCGAATATGTCATCTGCATTCATGTCAGAATCTTCTAAGTAGGTGAACCTATAACTTTTGGCCTGTTTCTGATAGATGAATAGTGCATGACTACTGGATAATAATTCCAAATTAATTCCTAAATTAACTAAAACTGTTTAGAGATGCATTAGGTCACCCATGCATTGCATTCTGCCCTGTCATGCTCTGTGATTGCATTTGTATGCTTTGTATTTATTTGTTTCCTCCCCCTCTTCTCTCCGGTAGACCCCGAGACCGACGTGGCCCCTGAGTACGACTACGTCGCAGACGCCCAATCTCTTTTAGCAGAGCTTCCAGGCAAGCAAAACCCCCTTGATCATTTCAATATCGCCCAATTCTTTCTCTCCCGTGCTTGCATTAGAATTTGCTACTATTGTCCGATAGCTCCTATTCTGATGCATAGCCTGTTTTTGTAACTGCTATTGATACCTTACCTGCCATTCTAAATGCTTAGTATAAGTTAGTTAGTGATCCATCAGTGGCCCCGCACCCTTGTCCGTGTCGCCTTGCTTCCAGATGTTTCGATCTATGAGATCGAGGTGCGGAGACCGACACATCACCGCACACCCCTTTAGTTGTACGACTCTACAGAGCTACTATCGAGTGCCGAGGGTGATACCTCTTATCTCACTCTTGATGACATCTTTGTAGCGTAGCTAATCGATTGTGGATTACCGAGGGTGATTCCTCTTTCACCACCTCCGACGATGACTCTGTCGTGCAACCCCCCAAGTGTGAACCCATCGAGGGTGATTCCTCCTAGTTCACCTTGACGGATACATCGAGTAGGAATCCATCGAGGGTGATTCCTCGGATTCCCCTTTGATGTTACAGACACACGGTTACCTTTACACCGTTCCCGTTTTTGTTATGGCGGGGCTGAAGGGACAGGTGGTACCACCCCGGTAGAGGTGGACCTGAGTTCCCGACAGTCTCTTGATAAGTCGGGTTGACCAGGAGGGTACCCGCGAGATAATGACGCGGCACGGCCGGGCAGGCAGACCGCCCTACAGAGGGATGGGCCTGGCCCTTGTCGTAAGTCCGCGAGACGGGGCGACAGGATCACTGATCGTCACCGTGAGCTCCCAACACACTAATGGGTTTGGATATGTGATCTGAGTAGGCCTCTGGCCTTTTACGCACTGACCACCACGCGGGAATAAGTATGGGCACTCGGCGTCGTACGTTTCTTCCGAAGCTCTTCAGATGTCAGCAGTTGTGCGGCGCGCACCCGGGTGAACTGTGAAAGCCTGCGTGTGTATACAGGGGCTAGGTTTGGTCCCGGCCGCGTACGCAACGCGCAGGAGTGCGAAGGGCGATGGGCCCAGACCTCTGAGCGCTTAGGGTTTAGACCGGCGTGCTAGACGTTCTGTTGAGCCTAGGTAGGGCTACGGTGTGTCGATTAGCCGAGGCCGGGCATGACCCGATAAAAGTGTGTCCGGCCGGAGTTAATCGAGCGTGTTGGGTAAGTTGGTGCACCCCAGCAGGGAAGTTAATCTATTCGAATAGCCGTGTCCACGGTAACGGACTCTCAGAGAGTATCCCGATCTACTACAACTAGAACTGGATACCTGTGTTACTTTAATAATTGTTAGTTCTGGGATCGCTTTCTCGCAGGGAGTCGAGGAAGGATCTCTGGGCATTGCTACTACATACTTGTTGCTTTATTATATGCTGCTAATCTGTACTCTTCTAATGCTGCAAGATGCTAGTCTTCGATAGGCTAGGCATTCCCTCTATTCTGGCATTTCTATAGTCTAGTCCACAGATACAGCCCCTTCTTTTGGTACCGATGCATACTTAGCATAGTTCTGATGTAAGTCTTGCGAGTACTTTGGATAAGTACTCACGGTTGCTTTGCTACCTTTTTCCCCTCTACCCGGTTGCTGCGATCAGATGATGGAACCCCGGAGCCAGCTGATCCCGTCGACGACTACTACTACCACACTGACGGAGCCTACTACTACGTGGAGACCAACGACCAAGAGTAGTTAGGAGGCCCCAGGCAGGAGGCCTGCACCTTTTTTATCTAGTTGTCGTTGTTTTGCTAGCCTTCTTAAGGCAAACTTATCTAATTATGTCTGTACTCAGATATTGTTGCTTTTGCTGACTTTTGTATTTGGGTCCTCGTGGCCCTGGCTTGTAATATAAAGCTTTATGTTTGAATTTGTGTCTAGAGTTGTGTTGTGATATCTTCCTGTGAGTCTCTGGGCTTGATCGTGCATGTTTGCGTGTATGATTAGTGCACGGTTGAGCCAGGGGCGTCACACCCTACCCCCCTGGGCGCGCCCCCGAGCTTGTGGCGCCCCTGGTAGGCCTCCAGGGCCCATCTTCCACTATATGAAGCCATTTGCCCTAGAAAAAATCATAAGAAGACTTTCGGGACGAAGCACCGCCGTCTCGAAGCAAAACCTGGGTAGGAGCAATTTTGCTCTCCGGCGGAGCGATTCCGCCGGGCATACTTCCCTCCGGGAGGGGGAAATCGAAGCCATCGACATCACCAATGATCCTCTCATCATGGGAGGACCAATCTTCATAAACATCTTCACCAGCACCATCTCATCTCAAACCCTAGTTCATCTCTTGTATTCAATTTCTGTCTCAAAATCTCAGATTGGTACCTGTGGGTGGCTAGTAGTGTTGATTACTCTCTGTAGTTGATGCTAGTTGGTTTATTTGGTGGAACATTATATGTTCAGATCCTTAATGCTATTCAATACCCCTCTGATCTTGAACATGAATATGATTTGTGAGTAGTTACTTTTGTTCTTGAGGACATGTCAGAAGTCTTCTCATAAGTAATCATGTGAATTTGGTATTCGTTCGATA
The DNA here is from genome assembly GCA_039707655.1 of Elymus sibiricus. Classification (NCBI taxonomy): domain Eukaryota; kingdom Viridiplantae; phylum Streptophyta; class Magnoliopsida; order Poales; family Poaceae; genus Elymus; species Elymus sibiricus. The sequence continues at coordinate 115,477,991 of CM077670.1, forward strand.
TTTTGATGATATGTATGTTGTTGCTTCCTTTAGTGGTGTCATGTGAACGTCGACTACATGACACTTCACCGTCTTTGGGCCTAAGGGAAGGCATTGTGGAGTAGTAATTAGATGATGGGTTGCTAGAGTGACAGAAGCTTAAACCCAAGTTTATGCACTATTCCGTAAGGGGCTGATTTGGATCCATATGTTTCATGCTACGGTTAGATTTATCTTAATTCTTCTTTCGTAGTTGCAGATGCTTGCGGGAGGGGGTAATCATAAGTGGGAGGCTTGTTCAAGTAAGAACAGCACCCAAGCACCGGTCCACCCACATATCAAATTATCAAAGTAGCGAACACGAATCAAACAAACATGATGAAAGTGACTAGATGAGAATTCCCATGTGTCCTTGAGAACTCTTTGCTTTATATAAGAGATCGTTCTGGCTTGTCCTTTGCTACAAAAAGGATTGGGCCACCTTGCTGCACTTTATTATACTTGTTACTTGTTACGAATTATCTTGCTGTCGAAACTATCTGTTACCGCTACTTTCAGTACTTGCAGAGAATACCTTGCTGAAAACCGCTTGTCATTTCCTTTTGCTCCTCGTTAGGTTCGACACTCTTACTTATCGAAAGGCCTATGATTGATCCCCTATACTTGTGGGTCATCACTGAGCTATCTCAAGGTTTCGGATGCCGATGTGTGACTCTTAAAGTATGTGAACAACGGGCGGTCCCGTCAAGGGGGAGCTCAGTGGTAGCTTGCGTGGATCTCGGGCTTACGTGAAGACTGCCTAAGAAAGAGAACTCGCCTGTCAAGCCGAAGTCTCCAAGCCGAAGACATTAGTCCAAGGAATAATGCTAACTCCGGCTCTGAAGACAAGTTCAGGGGCTACTGACGGTGTCCTGGACCAAGGGGTACCAACCTAGTTGGCCCATCGTCCATGGCCGAGCTTATGGCCTATCGACCTCACCAGAAAGGACTCCGGAAGCCTCAAACCCCGGTATGAATATTGAGAAATGATGAAGTAATTGATATCAACATAATAATATCCATGAATACTAGAAAACAATCATTACTTTTCAAAATATACGATGCTTAACGAATGTTATCCCTACTCATTGAATTATGTAAGCATGGCATGACTCCGTCTTCCTAACATAAGTACAAAACATGAGCACCCCGGTGTCAAACCAAGCAATTGTATCGTATCTTTTCATGTGCTTCAGCAGTTTCAACTTCACTCAATATATGAGCATGAGGCATGGACTTAGCACTATGGGTGGAATAGTAGGTTGATAGAGGTTTATAAGGGAAGACAAAAGTGAAGAAAGTCATGCATCAACTCGGTGGACCGTTAGGCAATGGAGAGGCCTTTCAATCGATATCAATGCGAGTAGTAGGGATTGCCACGCAACGGATGCACTAGAGTTATAAGTGTATGAAAGCTCGCTATTGAAACTAAGTGGGTGTGCATCCAACTTGCTTGCTCATGAAGACCTTGGGCATTTGAGGATGCCCGTCATCAGAATATGCAGGCCAATGATACGTCCTGCATCATGATTTCCTACTGTTATTTACAATGTATTTGGTCATTATTTCACTTTATGATGCAATTCTTATGCCTTTTCTCTCTTAATTAGCAAGATTTATATGAAAAGGGAGAATACCGGCAGCTGGAATTCTGGACCTGAAATAGCTACAGCAGAGATACCTATTCTACAGAGCTCCAAATGAACTGAAATTTTATAGAGATTTTTTATTGAATATATAAAAAATACTGGAGAAAAGAAATACCAGAGGGGACCCACCAGTTGCCCACAAGGCAATAGGGCGCGCCCCCCTGGGCGCGCCCTGATGCCATATGGGGCCCACAGCTGGCCTCCGGCCCCCTCCTTCTGCTATATAAGGTCATTTTCCCTAAAAAATTATAGAGAATACTTTCGAGATGAAGCGCCGCCGTCTCGAGGTGGAACCTGGGCAGGAGCAATTTTGCTCTTCGGCGGAGCGATTCCGCCAGAGATACTTCCCTCCGGGAGGGGGAAATCGAAGCCATCGACATGACCAACGATCCTCTCATCGTGGGAGGACAAATCTTCATCAACATCTTCACCAGCACCATCTCATCTCAAACCCTAGTTTATCTCTTGTATTCAATCTTTGTCCCAAAACCTCAGATTGGTACCTGTGGGTTGCTAGTAGTGTTGATTACATCTTGTAGTTGATGCTAGTTGGTTTATTTGGTGGGAGATTATATGTTCAGATCCTTAATGCTATTCAATACCCCTCTAATCTTGAACATGAATATGATTTGTGAGTAGTTACTTTTGTTCTTGAGGACATGGGAGAAGTCTTGTCATAAGTAATCATGTGAATTTAGTATTCGTTCTATATTTTGATGATATGTATGTTGTTGCTTCCTTTAGTGGTGTCGTGTGAACGTCGACTACATGACACTTTACCATATTTGGGACTAAGGGAAGGCATTGTGGAGTAGTAAGTAGATGATGGGTTGCTGGAGTGGCAGAAGCTTAAACCCTAGTTTATGCACTATTCCGTAAGGGGCTGATTTGGATCCATATGTTTCATGCTATGGTTAGATTTATCTTAATTCTTCTTTCATAGTTGCGGATGCTTGCGAGAGAGGGTAATCATAAGTGGGAGGCTTGTTCAAGTAAGAACAGCACCCAAGCACCGGTCCACCCACATATCAAATTTTCAAAGTAGCGAACGCGAACCAAACAAACATGATGAAAGTGACTAGATGAGAATTCCCATGTGTCCTCGAGAACGCCTTGCTTTATATAAAAGACCGTTCCGGCTTGCCCTTTGCTATAAAAAGGATTGGGCCACCTTGCTGCACCTTGTTACTATTGTCACTTGTTACTTGTTATGAATTATCTTGCTATCAAAACTATCTGTTACCGCTGCTTTCAGAACTTGTAGAGAATACCTTGCTGAAAACCGCTTGTCATTTCCTTCTGCTCCTCATTGGGTTCGCACTCTTATCTAAAGGACTATGATTGATACTCTATACTTGTGGGTTATCAAGACTCTTTTCTGGCGCCGTTGCCGGTGAGTGAAGCGCCTTTGGTAAGTGGAATTTGGTAAGGAAACATTTTTATTACGTGCTGAAATTTACTGTCACTTGTCACTATGGAAAGTAATCCTTTGAGGGGTTTGTTCACGGTATCTTCACCTCGACCGGAAGCATTAAGAGTTGCCCCTCAACCTACTAAACCTACTGAAAATATTTATTATGAAATTCCTTCGGGTATGATAGAGAAACTGCTAGCTAATCCTTATGCAGGAGCTGGAAAGGTGCATCCTGATATGCACTTGATATATATAGATGAGATTTGTGGATTGTTTAAGCTTGCAGGTTTATCTGAGGATGGAGTTAAGAAGAAGGTATTCCCTTTATCTTTGGAGGGAAAGGCATTGACATGGTATAGGCTATTGGATGATACTGGAACATGGGATTGGAACCGGTTGAAGCTGCAATTTCACCAGAAGTTTTATCCTATGCATTTGGTTCATCGTGATCGAAATTATATATATAATTTTTGGCCTCGTGAAGGAGAAAGTATCGCTCAAGCTTGGGGGAGGCTTAAGTATATGTTGCACACATGCCCCAATCATGAGCTCTCAAGATAATAATTATTCAAAACTTTTATGCTCGGCTTCTCATAATGATCAATCCATGCTTGATACTTCTCTACTGGTTCCTTTATGAAGAGGGCTATTGAATTCAAATGGGATCTTCTAGAAAGAATTAAACGCAAATCTGAAGATTGGGAAATCGACAAAGGTAAAGAGTCAGGTATAAATCTTAAGTTTGATTGTGTTAAATCTTTTATGGAAACTGATGCTTTTCATAAGTTTAGTACTAAATATGGACTTGACTCTGAGATAGTAGCTACTTTTTGTGAATCTTTTTCTGCTCATGTTGATCTCCCTAAAGAGAAATAGTTTAAGTTTCATTCACCTATTGAATTAAATGAAGAACATGTTAGTGTTAAAGAAGAAACAATTGTTTACAATGTTGATCCAGTTGTGCCTACTGCTTATTTTGAGAAACCTCCTTTCCCTGTTAGGATTAAGGAACATGCTAAAGCTTCAACTGTGGTTAATAAAAGTAATATTAGAACACCTAGACCTTCTGAACAAATTAAAGTTGAACCTAATATTGCAATGGTTAAAGATCTTTTGGTTGATAATATTGATGGACATTTCATATATTTCTGTGATGAAGCAACTAGAATTGCTAAGCCAGACACTAAAGATAAGAATAAACCTGTAATTGGCATGCCTGTTATTTCTATTAAAATTGGAGATCATTGCTATCATGGTTTATGTGATATTGGTGCTGGTGTGAGTGCTATTCCGTTTACTCTTTATCAAGAAGTCATGAATGATATTGTACCTGTCGAGATTGAAGATATTGATGTTACTATTAAGCTTGCAAATAGAGATACTATTACACCACTTGGGATTGTTAGATATGTTGAAGTCTTGTGTGGTAAGATCAAATACCCTACTGATCTTGGATCACCACAAGATGATTTTTGTCCCATTATATTTGGAAGACCTTTCTTGAATACAGTTAATGCTAAGATTGATTGCAATAAAGAAACTGTCATTGTTAATTTTGGTGATGTGTCTCATGAGTTTAATTTCTCTAAGTTTTGTAGACACCTCACGATAAAGAATTACCTAATAAGGATGAAATTATTGGTCTTGCTTCTATTGTTGTGCCTCCTACTGATCCTTTAGAACAATACTTGTTAGACCATGAAAATGATATGAATATGAATGAAAGAAATGAAATAGATGAGATGTTCTTTAAACAAGCACCTATTCTTAAACATAATTTGCCTGTTGAAACTTTGGGAGATCCTCTCCCACCTAAGAGTGATCCTATGTTTGAATTAAAGAAACTACCTGATACACTTAAATATGCCTATCTTGATGAAAAGAAAATATATCTTGTTATTATTAGTGCTAACCTTTCAGAGCATGAAGAAAAGAGATTACTCAAAACTCTGAGGAAGCACTGTGCTGCCATTGGATATACTCTCGATGATCTTAAGGGCATTAGTCCCACTTTATGTCAGCACAAGATTAATATGGAGCCAGATGCTAAACCAGTTGTTGATCATCAAAGAAGATTAAATCCTAAAATGAAGGATGTGGTAAGAACTGAAATATTAAAGCTCCTGGAGGCAGGTATAATTTATCCCATAGCTGATAGTAGATGGGTAAGTCATGTTCATTGTGTTCCTAAGAAAGAGTATTACTTTGTTCCTAATGATAAAAATGAACTTAACCCACAAAGAATTGTAACTGGTTATAGGATGGTAATTGATTTTAGGAAATTAAATAAAGCTACTAGGAAAGATCATTACCCCTTGCCTTTTATTAATCAAATGTTAGAAAGATTATCTAAACATACACACTTTTGCTTCCTAGATGGATATTCTGTTTTTTCTCAAATACCTGTATCAAAAGAAGACCAAGAGAAAACCACATCTACTTGTCCTTTTGGAACTTATGCTTATCGTCGTATTCCTTTTGGTTTATGTAATGCACCTGCTACCTTTCAAAGATGTATGACTGCTATATTCTCTGACTTTCGTGAATAGATTATTGAGGTTTTCATGGATGATTTCTCCATTTACGGAACTTCTTTTGATGATTGCTTAAGCAACCTTGATCGAGTTTTGCAGAGATGTGAAGAAACTAATCCTGTCTTGAATTGGGAGAAGTGCCACTTTATGGTGAATGAAGGTATAGTCCTTGGGCATAAAATTTTTGAAAGAGGTATTGAAGTTGATAAAGCTAAAGTTGATGCAATTGAGAAAATGCCATGTCCTAAAGACATCAAAGGTATAAGAAGTTTCCCTGGTCATGTTGGTTTCTGTAGAAGGTTTATAAAAGACTTCTCTAAAATTTCTAGGCCTCATACTAATCTCTTACAAAAAGGTGTTCCATTTGTTTTTGATGATGATTGCGTAGAAGCCTTTGAAATACTTAAGAAAGCCTTAATATCTGCACCTATTGTTCAACCACCTGATTGGAACCTACCCTTTGAAATTATGTGTGATGCTAGTGATTATGCTGTTGGTGCTGTTCTAGGACAAAGAGTTGATAAGAAATTGAATGTTATTCATTATGCTAGTAAAACTCTAGTCAGTGCTCAAAGAAATTATGCTACTACTGAGAAATTATTTTTAGCAGTTGTGTTTGCATGTGATAAGTTCGGATCTTATATTGTTGATTCTAAAGTAACTGTTCACACTGATCATGCTGCTATTAAATACCTTATGGAAAAGAAAGATGCTAAACCTAGACTTATTAGGTGGGTTCTTTTGTTACAAGAATTTGATTTGCATATCGTTGATAGAAAAGGAATTGAAAATCCAATAGCGGATAATTTGTCTAGGATGAAAAATGTTCTTGATGACCCACTGCCTATTAATGATAATTTTCCTGATGAGCAATTAGCTGTTATAAATGCTTCCCGCACTAGTCCTTGGAATGCAGACTATGCTAATTACATTGTTGCTAAATATATTCCACCTAGTTTTACCTACCAACAAAAGAAAAAGTTCTTCTTTGATTTAAGACATTACTTTTGGGATGACCCACATTTATATAAAGAAGGAGTAGATGGTGTTATTAGACGTTGTGTACCTGAGCATGAACAGGAACAAATCCTACGGAAGTGTCACTCCGAGGCATACGGAGGACACCATGCGGGAGACAGAACTGCACATAAGGTATTACAGTCTGGTTTCTATTGGCCTACTCTTTTTAAAGATGCACGTAAGTTTGTCCTATCTTGTGATGAGTGTCAAAGAATTGGTAATATTGGTAGACGTCAGGAAATGCCTATGAATTATTCTCTTGTTATTGAACCATTTGATGTTTGTGGTTTTGATTATATGGGACATTTTCCTTCCTCTAATGGGTATACTCATATCTTAGTTGTTGTTGATTACATTACTAAGTGGGTAGAAGCTATTCCAACTAGTAGTGCTAACCATAACACCTCTATCAAAATGCTTAAAGAATTTATATTTCCAAGGTTTGGAGTCCCTAGATACTTGATGACTGATGGTGGTTCACATTTTATTCATGGCGCTTTCCGTAAACTTCTTGCTAAATATGATGTTAATCATAGAATTGCATTCCCTTATCATCCTCAGTCTAGTGGTCAAGTTGAATTGAGTAATAGAGAAATAAAGTTAATTTTGCAAAAGACCGTTAATAGATCCAGGAAGAATTGGTCTAAGAAACTTGATGATGCATTATGGGCTTACAAAACTGCTTATAAAAATCCTATGGGTATGTCTCCATATAAAATGGTCTATGGAAAAGCATGTCATTTACCTCTTGAACTAGAACATAAGGCATATTGGGCAACTAAAGAACTTAATTATGATTTTAAACTTGCCGGTGAAAAGAGGTTGTTTGATATTAGCTCTCTAGATGAATGGAGAACCCAAGCCTATGAAAATGCCAAGTTATTTAAAGAAAAAGTTAAAAGATGGCATGATAAAAGAATCCAAAAACGGGAATTTAAAGTGGGTGAGCATGTTCTATTGTACAACTCTCGTTTCAGATTTTTTTTGCTGGAAAACTTCTCTCTAAATGGGAAGGGCCATATATCATCGAAGAAGTTTATCGCTCCGGAGCTATCAAAATCAATAACGCCGAGGGCACTAATCCGAGAGTGGTTAATGGTCAAAGAATTAAATATTATATCTCAGGTACGCCCATTAATGTTGAAACTAATATTATTCAAACTATGACACCAGAAGAACATATCCAAGAGTCCTTCCGGAACGCTCCAGAACCCTGAAAAGGGGCAGGTATGTGATACGGTAAGTAAACCGACTCCAAAAATTCCATAAAAATTATTTCTGTCCATTTTGGAATATTAGGAAAATTACAAAAATAAGAAATAGCCGAGGGGACCCATGAGGAGGTCACAAGGCAACAGGGCGCGACCCAAGGGGCTCGCACCATGTTGCCTTATGGGCCCCTCGTGTGCCCTCCCGACTCCGTTTTCCTCTCGTATGCTTGTTTTGCAAGATGAAAATTCTTTATATATACCCCCGTATGTTTTGACCACCGTATCGCAAGTTTCTCCTCTATTCTTGTTTCGGGCTGTTTTTCTGACAGATCTAGATAACTATGGCGCTACCAAGTTCGTCCAAGGACAAGTTCTTCGAGAAGGTCATCAACCCTTACCTACCGGAGGTGATGAAGCACCCTCAAGCCATTGAGATGCGTGAGGGGGTGCTCCACATCCGGGACGTTCAAGGACCTAAGAAGACCGGTAGCGAGAAGGCCAGGCTGGAAGTGGTGGAACAGGAGATCTTCAAGTGCCAAGGGATGGTGGAGCGCGGACTCAATGCTAACCACTCCATGATCACAGAATTCATCCGTGAGCACAAGGTGGACATCAAGGATATTGGGGATGTCATCTTCAAGCTCAATGACCGGATTGATCACCTTCAGGCCCAAATCTATGATCTACAAAACCAAAATTTTGAGTATGAGGCCAAGTTCAAAGGTATGAGTTTAGCTGCAAATTTCAGGACTCCGGAAACATGTTCATCCTTTTATGATGGGGAGCCTATGCCTTGGAACACGGAGAACAAGCCTATCAGATCATCACCACCATCACCGAAGAAGGAGACTTGAGTACACGGGTATGGGCATCACCCTTGGCTTGTTCCAAGCTTGGGGGAGGTGCCCCGGTATCGTATCACCGTCACCTTTTTATCATCATTATCTATCTTAGTTCGATCCTTAGTTATTTCGTGATTTATAAGAATAAAGTTTTAGTATGATCTAGTTTTGAATGCTTGTTTAGTGATCTATCTATCTATGTAATCATGTGTGAGAGTTATATCATGTGTGAGAGTTATATAATAAAGAGTAGTTTGAGTTTTGCTTCTTTACTTTTATGTTTCAATCTAAGAAATAAAAGAATAAAGATATCATATGATATTTCCTTGGAGAGTAATGACTTTACATGAAGAAAAGTATAGTTGATAAAATTTATTGGAAGTTAACCAACATAGCATTGGTCCACTACTGCAGGATGGTCCTAACGCGACACATGCATTAGAGACCCCGCGACCAAACTATGTGCGATGCATTAATCGCAAACGGTGTCGTACTAAAACCGTCACCTATAAGACGAACTATGTGCGATGGCGGAGACATCAAGCATGATTCAAATTAGAGTTGCATGTGCGATACATGGCATACAGTTGATCCATATGAACCGTTTGCGATGAGCCAGAACAACAGAAACGGTCAACCAGATCAAGGTGTGTGCGCTAGACGGCATACAGTTCACTCGGATGAACTGTTTGCGATGATCCAGTACAACAGAAACGGTCAGCCAAATCAAGGTGTGTGCGATAGACGGCAAACAGTTCACTTGGATGAACTATTTCCGATGAGCCAAAACAACAGAAATGGTTAGCCAGCTCAAGGAGTCTGCGATATATGGACACACATTCTAATTAAAAGAATTGTGCGCGATGGTAATAACAAGCACACACGGTTGATGGAACAAGTCGTGTGCTGACATCGCCGATTGCGGTGCACATGCCACGTACGCATCCGAGAATGCTTGCCCACGTTACACCATCCGGGAATCATGCCGCACTTCGAAACCGGAACCGTCAAATAATTTTGAGCTTGTTTCCCATCACATTCCAAATTACCATGCTATATTTAATTGCAAACCTATTCGCACCGATCAAAACCTAAACGTTTTCCCACTTAGCAGCTTATTACTAGGTTATAAATACTACCTACTAAAAAATGACTGCACATTCCTCCTCAATTCCTCATCAACAAACAAACAAGTCTTCATCGTTTCTTGCGTCTACCATGGCCTGTGGGAGGAGTTCTTGGTCGAGAAATGACCACGGAGCGGCGAGCGAAGCAGCAGAGATGTCCCGCCTCACCGCGATAGCAGCCGAGAGGTCCCGCTGCGCCGTTGAAGCAGCACAGAGGTCCCGTCGTGTCGCCGAAGTAGCACTGAGGTCCCGCCATGCCGCCGAAGCAGCAGAGTGGCCTGCCCGCGCCGCGGAAGCGGCACAGATGTCCCGCCGTGCCGCGGAAGCAGCAGAGAGGTCCTGCCGCGCCATGGCAGCCTGGATAGATCTCTCGCGGGCAGTCGAGGGCTCTCACAGGAGCATGCGCGCTATGCTCAATAAGCTGATGGATGACATCTCCCGCTGGGCGAAGCTGCAGGTGGAGAGCTATGCCTCGTTGGATAAGGCGACCGGCGTCATCCGGGGACTAAGGGGTGACAAGGCGAGGCTCCGCACCGAGCGCGACCTGCTGAGGGCGAAGATCGCCGGCAGGGTGAAGCAGCACGAGGAGACAACTACCATCTTGAAGAAGACGGCCGTCATGGTCAGGAAACTTATGGACGAGAATGCTAAGCTTTGCATCGAGCGTGAAAGGCTCGTGGAGGAATCTGTGGATGCTCTCAAGCGATGTATTGAGGACGTGAAAGAGATCAACGCCGCTCGCCATGAGAACTCCTGCGACATATGGACGAAATGACGAAGATGGCGGAGTAGATCGAGGTGAGGTAGAGAGAAGTGACCCAGATCGTTGTCTGCGTCTTCCTTCTTCTTTTGCCCTTGTGTCTTTTGGGCGTTGCCGCATGTGGCATCTTTAATTATCTTCCTAAATATGTAAGACAATTATTATTATCCATTGCCATCGTCGTCATATATATCAGTCTTGCTAAGTCTCAGTCGATGCTATGTCCGTGAGATCTTACATCAAGATCCGTGCAAAATTTTCTTTTCAGATTTTCTTTTCTCTCTCTTAAATCTCAGTCGACTGAGACCTAGCCATGCCATTAAAACAGGGGCTCGGGCGCCATTAATGGAGAAGTTGGGAGTGAGGTGGGCGGTGGATGGAGGTCAAAGGGCTCACCTCCCGGTGAGCCTGTGCGGCGGTCTGCTCCACGCCTCCCGTCTACTCAAATAGCTACCATGCACGGCGCCTCCTAGCCAATAAAAATGGGGACGTGTGGCGGCATGTAAATGGTTAGTACAACGCCCATGGTTTGAATAACACTTGTGTTTCCGATTGACGTGTGGCAGCTCTTTGTTCCAAAATGACTTTGTTGGTTGTTAATCTGTGCGCCTTCAAAAAATCGGACAAAATTTTTACCACAGCATGTTGGTGCCATGTCAAGGCCACATGCCAAGTTTCATGATTTTCAGGCAAGTTTTGGATTTATAGGAATTTAAAAACCAAGTTTGTCAATGTTTTCGGCCGAACCACGACGCCCAGATGTTTGAAATTCATTCCCATTTCTTGCATGGGACCTAAACATTCACCCAAGGACACATATACGATTTTTCAACCCATTTTGGTGCACTGGAGCATGTGCATGTAGTTCAAATTTGAATTATGCACATTAAATGCCTAGGAAACTCAATAAATGTATAAAAAAGGCCAAATGAACCCAAAATAATTCCAAATTTTAGCACGACACTCCTATTGGTCTTTGTTGCCACTATAAAAAAATCAAGGCAGGAAGAGGCAGCGTATGTCGTTTCGCCAACAAAGGTGACACATCCCCTATCGGAACCATGAGCATTCTTGAGAGAAGCTCCGGTTTGTAAGAAGCTTATACCAAAACTTGTCCCAAATCGAACAAAAAATTTACCACAGCATGTTGGTGCCATGTCAAGACACCATGCCAAGTTCCGTGATTTTTAGGCAATTTTTGGATTTACAGGAATTTAAAAACCAAGTTTCTCAATGTTTTCGGCCGAGCCATGATGCCCAGATGTTTGAAATTCATTCCCATTTCTGGTATGGGACCTAAACATTCACCCAAGGACACATATATAATTTTTCAACCCATTTTGGTGCACTGGAGCATGTGCATGTAGTTCAAATTTGAATTATGCATATTAAATGCCTAGAAACTCAATTAATGTATAAAAAAGGCCAAACGAACCCGAAATAATTCCAAATTTTAGCACGACACTCCTATTGGTCTTTGTTGTCTCTGTAAAAAAATCAAGGCAGGAAGAGGCAGTGTATGTCGTTTCGCCCACAAAGGTGACACATCCCCTATCGGAACCATGGGCCTTCTTGAGAAAACCTCCGGTTTGTAAGAAGCTTATACCAAAACTTGTCCCAAATCGAACAAAATTTTTGCCACAGCATGTTGGTGCCATGTCAAGACACCATGCCAACTTCCATGATTTTTAGGCAATTTTTGGATTTACAGGAATTTAAAAACCAAGTTTCTCAATGTTTTCGGCCGAGCCACGACGCCCAGATGTTTGAAATTCACTCCCATTTCTTGTATGGGACCTAAACATTCACCCAAGGACACCTATATGGTTTTTCAACCCATTTTGGTGCTCTGGAGCATGTGCCTGTAGTTCAAATTTGAATTATGCACATTAAATGCCTAGAAAACTCAATTAATGTATAAAAATGCCAAACGAACCTGGAATAATTCCAAATTTTAGCACGACACTCCTATAGTTGCATGTTCACTGCAGATAAATGTTCTAGCAATTCAAACACCAACATTTCCTGCCGTAACCCCATTTTGTCTTTCCAATCAAAATGAAAAAATCAAGTACACCACAAACAGTTTATTAGCAAGAATCGTGTGCGATGCAGTATAAAATATCTTGGGGCTCCCTCATGTATGGCTTACGCCGGAAGGTTCATCGGCTACAGTCCACCGGCCACGCGTCAACCACACTTGCGCACCAGTTTTTCGCTGCACCGTTCATAAATTTTCGGCAACCGCGGAAATATCTAGGTCCCCGCCCCTCCCCCCACCAAAAGCCACATTTCCAATGTTTCCTCCTTCCTTTCCAAGTTCAAACCTTCACTGCTTGCTTTGCAGTGCCGCCTCCTCGACGGCAGCGCTCCTTCCCGCTGTGCGGCCTCGTCGATATAGTCAGGTAATCCACACCCCACCCCCATCCTCCTCCTCCTTCTCCATCCCACATGCCTCGACCGCCGGCACGACACCTTCCACCCAAATCACAGCCCCATCCTCCAAATAAGCGCCGCCCATAGCCATGGTGCACGCATTATAGCCAAGAGCTCAAGGAGCATCTGGCAGCAGTGAAGCAAATCGCGGGTGCACGCGCGGATGAGGTCGCGATGGCTGCCATGTGTGCCGACCGCCAGATCTTGGAGGAGCACCTCGCCGTCAAGGCCACCATCAACCCCTCGCGCGCAGACGCCGCCACGTGGTTGGCTGCTTTAAACAACAGTTCGTGGTGTTTTCTAAAGGCCGCCTCCGGTGCCTTCTAGTGAATTGTCCTCTGTAATGTTAATTTGCAATCTGATCTTCTGAAATGTCATGTTCAATTAACAGTTTGGTTCATTTGTTGTGATGTTCAGTTAACTGTTTGGTTCAATTCTGAAATGTGATGTTCAATTCCTGTGGGTACAAATTTTTTATTGTTATGCATGTGAGGAATAAAATCGAATTTGGATGTACTCTATACATGAGAAACATACACAAATGCTATATTTCCTAGTAGTTCTTAAGCATGCTAGGCTTGGTTAACTGTATGATCTTCTAGTATATGTTCTATTATGCAATGTGGTTCTTAATTAAATGCTTGCTTCATTTGTTGTGGTGTCTAGTTAACTTTTTGGTTCAATTCTGCAGTGTGATGTTCATTTGTTGTCGGTACAAGTTTGCATTAATATATTCTACTGATAGTATTGCAACTCTCACTTAAACTGATCAATATCTGCCTTATATGTGTTGCAGGGAAACAATGGGAGGCACTGAGGTTTACCATCGAGGTTTGCACATGCATGGTCCTTTGGCTAATAGCACATTATTGTGTAATTGCAGGAACCATTCTAACATTTAGGTTTTAACAATTTGGTCTTGCACATGTAGGTCCTGCTGTCAGAGGTTTAGACCCACTGTTCGATCCATTTTGCATATGGGGAAATGAGATGGACATGAACATCAGTCAAGTCAAGAAACTCAGAAAGATTGTTAGGATAAAGAAACTAGCGATGAATAACAACAAGATCTTTGTTTGCACAATGAAGAAGACATTAGTAAACTATAGGATGGTACTAACTCTTTTACCTTGTGTTTTTTCCTATGCGCCATTTCAAAATTTAGAACAGATATTTATACATATCTTTGTTTTCAGTCCTTTCCAAAGCAGTTCACCGATGATTACCTCTCAAACCACCTCCATGGTCAAGAGGCAAGGAAGGTACTCATTCAACACCCACGGTACAATATTGAAGTCTTCCTCAATAGGACGAAGGTTGGGCGGGTAATCATCCGCAGCCACTAGCGTAAAGTTGCAAGGACATTCAACATCATTGAAGGCTCAATATTCGCCTTCAGATTCAGTAGTTTTCCAGATGAGATTCATCTCTCTATATACCGTATATGATGCTATTTTCCAAAGGTTTTAGATGTTGCATGTGAAACTTCGTGTTGTTGTGTAATTGCGTAGCTAGCTATATGCCTATATGGTGTAACTGAGTGCTGAAGCTATGTGATGTTGTACTCTGATGTAATTCAGCTATGAAACCCTGGTTGCCGTAATACGGCTATGAAACATATGGTGTGCTTGATATGAAATGTCAATTTGATTACTAAATGCATTATCAATAATAGGTCAATTAGCTTGCTTATTGGGTTTTGGTATTGCAGACGGTTTCTCAAACAACACCGTGGGCGATGACCTCAAACAACGCACACAGTTTCTAGAAAGTAGCCGTGTTGGATCAATGAACAATCACACATGACTTCCGCCCGACAAATGTTTGCGTTAGGCCACCTTGCACAAACGTTTCCACATAAAAATTGTGTGTGATGTACATATGAACGGAAATGTTTTTCTGAGAATCACTGTGTGGGATGTACATACGAACAGAAACGATTGGGCCAGTATAATTGTCTGCGATGGCTCGCCCGATCACACACGAGCTCTTTTTGCCCCACGTGTGTGACTGAAGGCCCTATCGCCGACGATTTCTGGGTCGTGTGGGAAGGACCCCCCATATCACACACACGGGCAAGGCGACGGTTTAAAACTCCGTCGCAGAAAGGGGATAAAAACCGTTTGTATAGCAGGTCGCTGCACCAGTGGTCATTGGTGCAATTCATGAAAGAGTTAATAAAGGAAGAGAGGATTCACATATAAATATACTATCTTGGACATCTTTTATGATTGTGAGCCCCCATTAAATTTTCCATGCCAAATAGTTGACGTTGGACAAGGAAGACAATGTAATGAGTTATGTTTGCTTATATTCACATAGAAGTCATATTGTCATAGATCCTCTAACATGTGGTGCTTGCTCCCGATCCTTTGCTAGCCAAAAATCCGCACTAAGTAGAGATACTACTTGTGCATCCAAAACCCTTGAACCCGGTTTCATGTCATGAGAGTCCACCATATCTACCTATGGATTGAATAAGATCCTTCAAGTAAGTTGTCATCGGTGCATAAAGCAATAAAAATTGCCTCTAAATATGTATGAACTTCTATTGTAAGGGAAAATAAGCTTTGTACGATCTTGTGATGGTGAAGGAATAAAAGTGACAGACTGCATAATAAAGGTTGCTATCACAAGGGGCAATATAAGTGACGTTCATTTACATTAAGAATTTGCACATCCAAAAATAAAAAAAACACAAGACAACCTCTGCTTCCCTCTGCGAAGGGCCTGTCTTTTACTTTTTTGTATTTACTTTTATGCAAGAGTCAATAGTATCCTTCTCTATTCCGTTTTTATTTTCTCTCTTTGCAAGCACCATGTGGTGGGGAAAGATCTAGGCATATATATCCCGTTGGATGTAAGTGATCATGAGTTATTATTGTTGACATTACCCTTGAGGTAAATTTGTTGGGAGGTGAAATTATAAACCCCCATCTTCCTATGTGTCTAATTGAAGCTTTTGCTCCATAAAAATATGTCGTGAGTAGCAATCATAGAAGACTAAATGATAGTTGAGTATGTGAACTTGCTAAAACAAAAAGCTCTTACATGGACTCTTCCTGAATATATGATGAATTGTAATTGTTTCATTGACCGAGAACGTAGTTTGTTAGTTTCCAAGAAAGTTTATGCCTTATACTTCATTGTTGTGATGAATTATTACTTATTCATGGGAAGCTTTATGATAATATATTGCTGTTATGAAATTAATCATGATGCTCTCATGTCCGTATTTTATTTTATCGATGCCTCTCTCTCTAAACATGTGGTCATGATTATCGATTTCGGCTTTCGCTTGAGGACAAGCGAGGTCTAAGCTTGGGGGAGTTGATACGTCCAATTTGCATCATGATTTCCTACTGTTATTTACAATGTATTTGGTCATTATTTCACTTTATGATGCAATTCTTATGCCTTTTTCCTCTTAATTTGCAAGATTTATATGAAGAGGGAGAATAACGGCAGCTGGAATTCTGGACCTGAAATAGCTACAGCAAAGATACCTATTCTACAGAGCTCCAAATGACCTAAAATTTTACAGAGATTTTTTATTGAATATATAAAAAATACTGGAGAAAATAAATACCGGAGGGGACCCACCAGTTGCCCACAAGGCAACAAGGCGCGGCCCCCCCGGGCGCGCCCTGATGCCTTGTGGGGCCCACAGCTGGCCTCCGGCCCCCTCCTTCTGCTATATAAGGTTATTTGCCCTAAAAAATTATAGAGAAGACTTTTGGGACGAAGCACCGCCGTCTCGAGGTCGAACCTGGGCAGGAGCAATTTTGCTCTCCGGCGGAGCGATTCCGCCGGGGATACTTCCCTTCGGGAGGGGGAAATCGAAGCCATCGACATCACCAACGATCCTCTCATCATGGGAGGACCAATCTTCATCAACATCTTCACCAGCACCATCTCATCTCAAACCCTAGTTCATCTCTTGTATTCAATCTTTATCCCAGAACCTCAGATTGGTACATGTGGGTTGCTAGTAGTGTTGATTACATCTTGTAGTTGATGCTAGTTGGTTTATTTGGTGGAAGATTATATGTTCAGATCCTTAATGTTATTCAATACCCCTCTGATCTTGAACATGAATATGATTTGTGAGTAGTTACTTTTGTTCTTGAGAACATGGGAGAAGTCTTGTCATAAGTAATCATGTGAATTTGGTATTCGTTCGATATTTTGATGATATGTATGTTGTTGCTTCCTTTAGTGGTGTCGTGTGAACGTCGACTACATGACACTTTACCATATTTGGGCCTAAGGGAAGGCATTGTGGAGTAGTAAGTAGATGATGGGTTGCTAGAGTGACAGAAGCTTAAACCCTAGTTTATGCGCTATTCCGTAAGGGGCTGATTTGGATCCATATGTTTCATGCTATGGTTAGATTTATCTTAATTCTTCTTTCGTAGTTGCGGATGCTTGCGAGAAGGGGTAATCATAAGTGGGAGGCTTGTTCAAGTAAGAATGGCACCCAAGCACCGATCCACCCACATATCAAATTATCAATGTAGCGAACGCGAATCAAACAAAGATGGTGAAAGTGCCTAGATGAGAATTACCATGTGTCCTCGAGAACTCTTTGCTTTATATAAGAGACCGTTCCAGCTTGTCCTTTGCTATAAAAAGGATTGGGCCACCTTGCTGCACCTTGTTACTATTGTCACTTGTTACTTGTTACGAATTATCTTGCTATCAAAACTATTTGTTACCGCTGCTTTCAGTACTTGCAGAGAATACCTTGCTGAAAACCGCTTGTCATTTCCTTCTGCTCCTCGTTGGGTTCGACAGTTTACTTATCGAAAGGACTACGATTGATCCCCTATACGTGTGGGTCATCAGCCAAGTTCTATAATGTAAAAATTCCCACTTGTATATGAAAGTGACAAATCATGGAGACTCTCTATATGAAGAACATAGTGCTACTTTGAAGCAGAAGTGTGGTAAAAGGATAGTAGCATTGCCCCTTCTCTCTTTTTCTCTCTCTTTCCCCTTTTTTCTCTCTCTTTTTTTTAGAATAATATCATGAACCTCATCCCCAATTTTTGGAGGACTCATCAGTCTCCATCATTCTTTACCTCACTGGGACAATGCTCTAATAATGATCATCACACTTTTATTTACTTACAACTACATAAACTGAAATAATATGACTCTATATGAATGCCTCTGGCAGTGTACCAGGATGTGCAATGATCTAGCGTAACATGTATTACAATGATGAACGGTGGATTTGCCACAAATATCATGTCAGCTCTATATGATCATGCAAAGCAATATGATGATGAACACACAAGTCATGTGACTAGTAACCGTGGAAGTTGCATGGCAATATATCTCGGAATGGCTATGGAAATGCCATGATAGGTAGGTATGGTGGCTGTTTTGAGGAAGGATATATGAGGCTTATGTGTGACACAACGTATCATATCACGAGATTTGGATGCACCGGCGAAGTTTGCACCGACTCTCGAGGTGAGAAAGGGCAATGCACGGTACCGAAGAGCCTGGCAATATGTGGATAGATGGGAGTGCCATATTAGTCCATGAACTCACATTAGTCATAAAGAACTCATATACTTATTGTGAAAGTTTTATTAGCCCTCGAAGCAAAGTACTACTCGCATGCCCCTAGGGAGGAGGTTGGTAGGAGTTAACCATCGCGCGCCCCCGATTCGAACAACACAAAGGATTTCATAGAGGAATAAATATGCTCCAACATCCCCGTCATGCCATGTCAGACACTTAAATGACTAATACTGTCGGGCCCATGGAACCCAGGGTATCCAGGCCCGTCTACCTTTGGCCCAGGGCGCAACGCCTGGCGCGGGCCCAGCAGGCCGTCTTCATCAAGCATCTCAACAAGACCCCTCATGAGGCCTTGGCCTCCTGAGGACCCCTCCTGAGGGAGCGGCGAGCAAGACTCAGCATCTTCACTAGCAGCCTCGCGAGTCCCTCTCGCGAGGCGACCCCCCGAGGTGGCCTCCCAAGGCTTCCTCCCGAAGGCGCCCAAGACGAGGGCTGTTTGGTCCAGCAGCGCGGTCTCGTGCCCGCCACGTGGGTGACGCACGCGGCGACGAGCGGCGACAGAGGCCGCGCCAGCAGGCGCGGATGAAGAGGGTTTCCCCTTTTGTGTTTAGGGAGCAAGGCTAGCAGTCCACTTCGCAAAGCAACCCCAAAGGTTGCCCGATCGGCGAAATAAGACCAAGACGGCGGGCGCACGGGGCGGAGGTCACCACCGAGCCCACCGGCGCGTCATGGATCGCTTTTGCAGGCGAAGACCGCCTTTAGTCAGGATGGCTTGAGCGCCTGTCCCCCTTTAAAACCTGCCAAGTGTGGAAACCCTTCCCACCTAAGTTTTGAGGGGGAAGAGGACCAAGGCAGGTATAAAGGGACAGTGCTGCCGTCATGGTAGGGGGACCCAACTCAGTCAACTCCTTCTCCTACCTTGTACGCGAGAACACTCTCTTGCTCACTACAATCAAAACCAAGCAGGAGTAGGGTTTTACATCGCAAGGTGGCTCAAACCTGGGTAAACCGCTGAGTCCACGGTCCGCTCCTCGCTAGCGCACTCCTGCCGTAGCTTCGCCGTAGCTTAGCCGTGGTAGGGAACGAAGAGGTAGGAACAAGCTCACCCCAATGTTCGAACCTTTGGGTCCCCGGAGCCCCACTTCCGACAAATACATAACAAGCTTTAATATCTATATTTTTACTAACCTATGATTATGAACTAATACCCATTCATATTACTACATCAATATAATTAAACCGCACGTTTCGTATTCAGTGATCTAACATGAAAGTTTTTATTATACCACTCTTGTATACCTATCATTTTTGAACTAGTCTTATAACCCGTACATATTACCACTTCCTATTTAGAGACTCTCAAAATGATATAAGTGAAGCATGAGAGTGCAAATGATTTCTATAAAATATAACCACCACCGTGCTCCAAAGATATAAGTGAAGCACATTAGCAACTGCATAACTCAAAAGATATAAGCGAAGCACATAGAGTATTCTAACAAATTATGATGAATGTGTGTCTCTCTCAAAAGGTGTGCCCAGCAAACAATGATTGTGGAAAACTAACAAGCAAGAAAAATAAAACTATGGCACAAGACGCTCCAAGTAAAACTCATATCATGTGATGAATAAAAATATAGCTCCAAGTAACATACTGATGAATTATAGACGAAAGAGGGGATACCATTCGGGGCATCCCCAAGCTTAGACGCTTGGATATTCCTTGAATATTACCTTGGGGGTGCCTTGGGCATCCCCAAGCTTAGGGTCTTGTCATTCCTTATTCCTTCATTCATCGTGATCTCACCAAAAACTTGAAAACTTCAGCACACAAAACTCAACAGAAACTTCGTGAGATCCGTTAGTATAATAAATCAATCATCCACTTTAGGTACTGTTATAAATTGATTCATAATTGTTCTTGCATAATACGTATTGTATTCTACCTTCTCCATGACTTATATCCCCCGATATAATCCATAGCATCATCAAAACAAGCACACTATGCAATAAAAACATAACATGTCTAAAGCAGGATAGTACGTAATGACATAATATTTATCCATACTTCTGTAACTCCAAAAATTCTGAAAAATTAGGAAAGCGCAAAAAAATTGTAACCCAATACTGTGTAAAAATTTCAGATTTTTTTCGATGTTCCAGTACAGAATAGAATTCCAGCATTGGGCGCAAAACTTTCTGTTTTCAAACAGCATCAATTATACTATCATTTAAATCATCCCAAAGGCATTACTTGGCACAAACACTAATTAAAAGATAAAAACACAATCATTATAGTATCCATAATCATGTCATCACACAAAAAGTAAAAAAGGAAAAATAAAGATAACTATTGGGTTGCCTCCCAACAATCACTATTGTTTAATGCCCCTAGCTAGGTATAATGCATAGTTTCAAGTATTATCATCCTTCAAAGCATGCTTAACCATCTCTTTCATAAATGGTCCAGTGCCATTGTCAATCTTCCTCTTTCCCAACTTACTTTATTTTCCTTCATTAATTAGGTGAATCAAATGATTAATTTTTTCGTTTAAAACTTCTATCTCAGTTTTTAGTATGTCAACATATCAAGTTTCTGTTCTAAAGCATCATACTTCTTATTTTGTAACACAATGTTACCATTCACTTTAGTTGAAAGATTGTATACTCCCTTAAGACGAGCCTCCATACTAGCATTAGTTTCTTTTATTAATTCAGTTTGACGATAACTTACTAGTATAGTAGGTTCGATAGTTTCTATCTTGGGTTGTCCTAACATA
This sequence comes from Elymus sibiricus, assembly GCA_039707655.1. Lineage (NCBI taxonomy): Eukaryota > Viridiplantae > Streptophyta > Magnoliopsida > Poales > Poaceae > Elymus > Elymus sibiricus. The sequence continues at coordinate 115,499,317 of CM077670.1, forward strand.
CTTCTCATCTTTTCATAAGTGCCAAAAGCATTATTGCCAGTGAAATCTCTCTCAAATAATAAATCCAAAACATGCCTATGATGGAGAGATAAACCAACATAAAAGCTTCGGAGGAGTAATTTAACATGACATTTGGGATTAGCCCTTGCATGCATCTCTAATAGTCTATCCCAGGCGTCTTTTAAGGATTCATCACTTAAGTGTTTAAAGTTTAAAATTTCAGAACCTTCACCAAGGTAAGGAGGGAGGGGAGTTTCGGGATGAGAACTAGCCATAGCAATAAGCAAATAAAGCACACAAGATATTTTTGGTGTTTTTGATTTTTTAACGAGACTAATAAAAGCAAATAAAAGCAAAATAAAAAGTAGAACAAGTAAATGATAATGTGTATGTAGGGGCCTTGCTTTGTTTGATGAAGTCTCCTCAGCAACGGCACCAGAAATTCTTTCTGCTACCTGTGAGCTGCGTTGGGATTTCCCCAAAGAGGAAGGGTGAAGCAATATAGTAGCGGATAGTATTTCCCTCAGTAGAGAACCAAGGTTATCGAACCAATAGGAGATTCATACAGACAAAGGTCGATAGTACCTGCACACAAACAAACAAAATACTTGCACCCAACGCGGGCAAGAGGGTTGTGAATCCCCTTGTACTCGTTAATTGCAAGGATTAATTCTGATAGTGGTAGATATATAAATTGCAAAAGAAAATAAAAAGAAATAAATTACAGCAAGTAAATTAGGCTTTTAGTAAATTTGGTGAATGGACCCGGGGGCCATATTTTTCACTAGAGGCATCTCTCTCAAGAACATAACATACGGTGGGTAAACAAATTACTGTTGGGCAATTGATAGAAAAGTGCATAGTTATGACGTTATTCATGGCATGATTAGTACATAGGCATTACGTCCGTGACAAGTAGACCGACTCCTGCCTACATCTACTACTATTACTCCACCCCTCGACCGCTATCCAGCATGCATCTTAAGGTATTAAGTTCATAACAAACAGAGTAATGCTTGGACCATGATGACATAATGTAGACAGAATAAAACCAAGTAATATGATTAAACCCCATCGTTTTACCCTTAGTAGCAAAAATACAATACGTGCCTCACTACTCCTCCTGTCACAGTGAGGACACCGCAAGATTGAAAAAATCACCGTAAAGTTTCATCGTGTTTGGACTTCGTTTGGTATGGTTTTTCTGCAAAACAATAATATAGGCAAAAATAGAAACTGGCACTGGGCACTAGGTTAATAGGTTAGTTCCCAAAATGATATAAAATTGCATATAAAGCATTCAAGATTGATAATATAATAGCATGAAACAATCAAAAATTATAGATACGTTGGAGACGTATCAGATAAGTCCACCAAAGTCCATACTTGGTTTTCATACATGGATCCTATTTCGGATTTCTAGCCATTTTTCGGAATCCGGGTTCATCATCGCTTCCTCATAGTTCGTAGGTTCATCGTTTTCTAACAACATGATGTCCAAGACAAGATTACCGTAGCATTCAGGGTCAATACGTGTCATGGTCGACCTACGAAGTTTAGTAGCAACCTGGTTTGAAGTTTCATGAACATCATCATTAGCTTCCTCTCTAGCGGGTGTAGGCACCACAGGAACATCTTTCTGTGTTGCACTACTCTCCAATTCGAGAGAAGGTTCGATAACCTCATCAAGCTCTACCTTCCTCCCACTCACTTCTTATGAGAGAAACTCCTTCTCTAGAAAGGATTCATTCTTGGCAACAACGATCTTGCCCTCGGATCTATGATAGAAGGTATACCCAATTGTCTCTTTAGGGTATCCTATGAAGACGCATTTTTCCACTTTGGGTTCGAGCTTATCAGGCCGTAGCCTCTTGACATAAACGTCGCATCCCCAAACTTTAAGAAACGAAAGCTTAGGTTTCTTGCCAAACCATATTCATACGATGTCGTTTCAACGTATTCAAACGGTGTCCTTTTTAAAGTGAATGTGGCTGTCTCTAATGCATAACCCCAAAATGATAGTGGCAAATCGGTAAGAGACATCATAGAACACACCATATCTAGTAGAGTACGATTACGACGTTCAGACACACCATTACGCTGTGGTGTTCCAGGTGGCGTGAGTTGTGAAACAATTCCACATTGTCTTAAATGCATAACAAACTCGTTACTCGGATATTCACCTCCATGATCAGATCATAGAAATTTTATCTGCTTATTACGATGATTTTCTACTTCACTCTAAAACTCCTTGAACTTTTCAAATGTTTCAGACTTGTGTTTCATTAAGTAAATATACCCATATCTACTTAAATCATCTGTGAAGGTCAGGAAATAACGATATCCACCGCATGCTTCAACACTCATTGGACCGCATACATCGGTATGTATGATTTCCAATAAGTCACTTGCCTGCTCCATTATACTGGAGACTGGGGTTCTAGTCATCTTGCCCATGAGGCATGGTTCACATGTTTCAAATGATTCAAGGTCAACTGATTACAGAAGTCCATCAGTATGGAGTTTCTTCATGCGCTTTACACATGTTCATAATATTAAAGTATGTGGTACTATCATTATTCACTTTGCATCTTTTGGCATTAATATTATGAATATGTGTATCACTACTATCGAGATTCAACAAGAATAAACCATTCACATTGGGTGCATGACCCTAACAGATGTTACTCATATAAATAGAACAACCATTATTCTCAGATTTAAATGAATAACTGTCTCACAATAAACAAGATCCAGATATAATGTTCATGCTTAACGTAGGAACCAAATAACAATTATTTAGGTTTAAAACTAATCCTGAAGGTAGACGTAGAGGGAGCGTGCCGACGGCGATCACATCAACCTTGGAGCCATTTCCAACGCGCATTGTCACCTCGTCCTTTGCAAGTCTCCGTTTATTTTGCGGCTCCTGTTTTGAGTTACAAATATTAGCAACTGAACAAATATCAAATACCCAAGCGCTACTACAAGCACTAGTAAGGTACACATCAATAACATGTATATCAAATATACCTTTGTTGACATTGCCAGCCTTCTTATCTGCAAGTACTTGGGGCAGTTACGCTTCCAGAGGCCATTCCCCTTGCAGTAGAAACACTCAGTGTCAGGTTTAGGTCCACCCTTGGGCTTCTTCACGGGAGCAGCAACTTGCTTGCTATTCTTCTTGAAGTTCCCTTTCATTCCCTTAGCCTTTTTGAAACTGGTGGTCTTTTTGGCCATCAACACTTGATGCTCTTTCTTGATTTCTACTTCCGCGGTTTTAAGCATCATGAAAAGCTCAGGGAGTGTATTCTCCATCCCATGCATATTATAGTTCATCACAAAGCCCTTGTAGCTTGGTGGCAGTGACTGGAGAACCCTGTCAATCGCTACTTCATCTGGAATCTTAACTCCCAGCTGATTCAGGCGATCGGCGTACCCAAGCATTTTGAGTACGTGCTCCCTAACGGAGTTGTTCTCTTCCATCTTACAGCTAAAGAATTTGTCTGAGGCTTCATACCTCTTGAAAGCACATTTTCTCCCTTGGTGGTTTTGGTAATTAATGTCAACATACATGTTGTTGGACTAATATCTTTATCTAGTATATTTCAGATAAGTTCAACAGTGGCATGGCAAGGACAAGAGGATGTGGACCCCCTCAAAATGCTAAGGACAAGATTGGCAAAGCTCCAAGACTCTTCAATTTTTGGTTAAGTGATCCAAGATCACATTGAGTCCATAGGAAAGCCAATACTATTAAAAGGGGATGAAGTTTTGATCATGACTCAATTGCTCAAGTGCTTAGTGGTATTGCTCCAAAATCCTCACACACTTCTCCACATCACATCTTCCTAAACCCTAAAAGTCCATCTAGGTCCCACCGATATATTCCCATCCGGACCCACCGAGATGCTCCATACACTGCCACATGCCAAACCCTAATGATTCGGTACAACTGAAACGGCTCTCGGTCTCACCGAGATGGGCTGACCAAGTTGTTGTAATGCCATCGTTTCACTTCGGAGTCACCGAGATGAAACGATCAGAATTTCCGAAACGGCTCTCGGTCTCACCGAAAAGCCTAACAGTCAAGCCTTTTACACAGGTCGGTCTCACCGAGATTTCTGATCGGTGTCACTGAGTTGGGTCAAAAAGCTTGTAACGGTTGGATTTTTGGTGCTGCCTATTTATACCCCTCCACCCACATCTACTTTCTAAGAGAGCCATCAGAACGTGCCTACACTCCACCATTCATTTTCTGAGAGAGAACCACCTACTCATGTGTTGAGATCAAGAGATTCCATTCCAACCATTTGAAACTTGATTTCTAGCCTTTCCCAAGTTGCTTTCCACTCAAATCCTTCTCCTACCAAAGCCAAATCTGTGAGAGAGTGATTGAGTGTTGGGAAGACTATCATTTAAAGCACAAGAGCAAGGAGTTCATCATCAACAACACCGTCTATTACCTCTTGGAGAGTGGTGTCTCCTAGATTGGTTAGGTGTCACTTGGGAGCCTCCAAGATCTTTGGAGTTGAACCAAGGAGTTTGTAAGGGCAAGGAGATCAACTACTTCGTGAAGATCTACCCGAGTGAGGCTAGTCCTTCATGGACGTAAGCCATGGTGGAATAGGCAAGGTTTCTTCTTCGTGGACCCTTCGTGGGTGGAGCCCTCCATGGACTCGCACAACCGTTACCCTTCGTGGGTCGAAGTCTCCATCAATGTGGATGTACGATAGCACCACCTATCGGAACCACGCCAAAAACCACCGTGTCTTCATTGCGTTTGATCTTCTCTACCCCATTACTTTCCGTACAATTGCATGCTTTACTATTTCCGCTGCTCTATCTCTAGATATGCATGTGTAGGAAGTCTTGGTGATATCTTAACTAGTGCTAAAATCTTCCTAAATTGCAAGAGAATTAAAAACTACAACTTTGTTTGGTTAAGAGTCTATTCACCCCCCCCCCCCTCTAGACCTATCTTCTCGGCCCTACGATTGGTATCAGAACTTTGGTCTCCATTGCTTTGGTTTAATCACCATTGGAGGAAGATGGATGTGTCTACTTTGGGGAGTCTTAGATGTAGAGTGCCCATTCTCAATGAAGAGTATTATCACTTTTGGAAGGATGAGATCCTTGATATCTTTGATGAGTTTAATTTGAGCAAGTATATTCATAGCCCATATGTGCCTCCCATTGACCCCTTGCATCCCACTCTAGAGGAAGAAATTGACATGTTTTGTAATCTTAGAACCATCAATCTTATTATTAGAGGATTACCTAAAATAGTGCTTGGTTAATTGCATGCAAAACTTTGAGTGCGCCTATACTCTATGGAATGACTTGGAAAAGCGGTACCCCGACTACTCTTTAAAGAATCTTGATGAGATTCTTCATAAGACCATTGCTTTTCACAAGATGAAGCCTAGTGATCCTAACTTTGATAATTTCTTGTTTGAGCTTCGTGATCTCATGCGTGCCAAAGGAGATGTTAGAACCATTAGCAACATCATCATGGAAGCCATTAGAATTCACAAACTTGAACATTATCATGATCATGAAACTAATGAATCCATTGCCTTAGGTGATGATCACATACATGTTGATGATGATGATGTTGAACATGGCTATTATGATAAGGACGAGGAATTTGACATCGAATATGAGAAGGCTATGACGAATCTTAGTCTCATGGCAAATCTTCGAGATTACATGGCCGGAGGAAAAGAGTGGATTCTTGATAGTGGATGCACCGATCACATGACCGGAGATAGAGACATGTTTCGTGAGCTTGCTAAAAATGATGGTCCATGCAAGTATGTGACTTTTGGAGATAACTCCAAGGGTAAGGTACTTGGCCTTGGTAAGGTGGCCATATCCAATGATAGCTCCATTCAAAATGTTATGCTTGTTGAATCTCTTGGTTACAATCTTCTTTCCGTATCTAGACTAGCCGACTTTGGTTTCAGTGTTGAAAGAACATGTGCTGCCCCCATGTTTGGTTTTGGTAATTGATGACAATCTCTATGGACTAATGGTTGCCTTGAGTTATATTTGAAGGGTTTGTCCATAGGCTTTGCTTGTAGACCATTTGTTGGTCTCAAGGTGATTTGAAGAAGAATATGTGTTGACCAAGGTACTATTCAAGGATTTATCCAAAGATTGGTCATGTGTGTGTTGAGCCTATTGCAAGCATGTCTTGAAGAAGAAAATTGTGTGAACATTCATGTTTACCTTCAAGACATCATCCTAATGAAGAGAGTTGGAAAGATTCAAGGTCGATCAAGACTAAATATGAAGAGTGATTCAAGTTGATCAACACACAAAGCGTAGAAGATGTACCGAGTGGGATCAAGTGATCTCACGGTATGGTAAGCATTGTCCATTACGCTTTGTGTACTAACCCATGTTCTATGCGAGAGTTCTATGTGGGGTTAGGTATGTTTCCATGGGCTTGCGTCAAGAGGAAGATCTCATTCAACCCATGGAGGATGACATCAAGTGGTGATCGTCATCAAGATTGCGGTGTGCAAGTTCAAGTGGAGCATCACGAAGATATCACTGCTTGAAGCTTGCCGTCCATTGTGGTGACAATGGACTTGTGAAGATGTGCCGAAGAGTGGCTCACCCATAGTGGAGTATGGGGGAGCAATCAACTAGTCTTCATCGAGCCGGCGCAATCAAGAAAGGTGGTCCAACTTGAGGAGGTCAAGATCGTCATCATCTAGCTTAAGTGGACTGTGCGCATGGCAAAGGTTTGCCCTTGATAGGTTTTCTATTTTACCGGTCTCATGGTAGTAGTTGGGAGACCGGGTTATAGGATCGATAGCCGTTCTATCAAGGAGGGCTCTCAAGTGAGTAGCTTTATCGTATCATTCGTAGAGAGCTCAAACCATTGCATCCTTGCATCATCTTTATTGGTTCTTGTTTGATGTTTCTCTTTGTGAGTTTTTGAGCTTATGGTCATCTTCATGACAAGCTCGAGTTCATCGAAAGCGGAGTTCATATTTGCATCCTCTATGATGTTTTCGATGTTGGAGTTTATGCCGGTTCTTCATTCATAGAGGTTTCTCATCTCTATATGTTAGGCATATCTCCCCTGCCACTTCTTATTATAACCAGTCCTTGTTGGATAGTGCTTGTCGTTATCTATCCAACAAGCTTGAGTTTGCTCAATTCGGAGCTCATTTACAGAAGTTATGGCAGTTTCAGTCTCTGGGCAATTTTCTTGTCACCCAAGCGGTAGTACCGCTCGGTACCACGGTAGTACTGCTTATGCGGTAGTACCGCTGTGGTCTACCGCAGCGAGTACCGCTTGTGGGATTTTCTTCTGTTGCCTAATTTATTTGTGCGGTAGTGGCACGGTAGTAGCACGGTAGTACCGCTTGGGCGGTACTTCCGGTTTCTACTACCGCTGGTAGTTCCGCTTGGGAAATTCCTTCTGTGCACGTCTCTGTTGCCGATATTTGTTAAACGGAAGTAGTGCGGTAGTAGAGCGGTAGTACCGCTTAGTGCGGTACTTCCGCCCTCCACTACCGCTGCTACTACCGCTTGTGTTTCGAAGAGTGTGCAAGCTTCTGTTGCTCTATTCTCCTTAGCGGTAGTAGAGCGGATGTAGGGCGGTAGTACCGCTTGCGGCGGTAGTACCGCTCCTGTACCGCTCCACTACCTCGTTTCTGAGCTGTTCTGCGAACCTTTGTCGTAGTACCGCTTGTGGGTGCGGTAGTACCGCTTCGTGCGGCACTACCGCGCTCCTGTGCTTGCTGTACTCACTGGCTTCGGCTGGTAGTACCGCTCCTTGGAGCGGTAGTACCGCTTGAGTGCGTCCAGCACAGGTAACGGTTCGATTTGGTGGGGGCTATAAAAGGGGTCTTCTTCCCCAACGGTTTTCTTATCCTTTGAGCTCGTTTTTGCCCCCCATTGCTGATCTTCTTGAGCTTGCTAACTCTCAATCCCTCCAATGATTCTTGCTCCTTCTTGAGGGAAAAGAGAGAGGAGATCTAGATCCACATTTCCACCAATCACTTTCTCCTCTAAGTGAGGGGAACCCCTTGGATCTAGATCTTGGAGTTCTTCGTGTTCTTCTTCGTTCTTCCTCTCATTTTCCTCCCTAGCATTAGTTGCTTTGGTGGGATTTGGGAGAGAAGGACTTGGACACTCCGTGTGCCCTTGCCATTGCATTCGGTGCATCGGTTTGAGTTCTCCACGGTGATACGTGGAAGTGAGAAGTTGAGTAGCTTATTACTCTTGGGTGTTTGAGCACCCTTGAGCTTGTTCCTCTTGGGTGCTTTGGCGCCCTAGACGGCTTGGTGGTGCCTCGGAGCTCAATCATTGTGGTGCAAAGCTCCGGGCAAGCGTCGGGGTCTCCAGTTAGGTTGTGGAGATCGCCCCGAGCAATTTGACGGGTACCGGTGACCGCCCCCAAGGGTTGCCAAAGTGTACGGGTTCGGTGACCGCCCTCAAGGGTTGCCATTTGTACGGGTTCGGTGACCGCCCTCAAGGGTCCCTTAGTGGAATCACGGCACCTTGCATTTTGCGAGGGCGTGAGGAGAATACGGTGGCCCTAGTGGCATTGTTGGGGAGCATTGTGCCTCCACACCGCTCTAACGGAGATTAGCATCCGCAAGGGTGTGAACTTCGGGATACATCGTCGTCTCCGCGTGCCTCGGTTATCTCTTACCCGAGCCCTTTACTTATGCACTTTACTTTGTGATAGCCATATTGTTTCTTGTTATATATCTTGCTATCACTTAGTTGTTTATCTTGCTTAGCATAAGTTGTTAGTGCACATAGGTGAGCCTAGTCGATTTAGGTTTTGTGCTTGACAAATTAAACGCTAGTTTTATTCCGCATTTGTTCAAGCCTAAACCGTAATTATTTTAAATCGCCTATTCACCCCCCCCCTCTAGGCGACATCCATGATCTTTCAAGTGTTCTATTTACCGAGGTAGATTGCCAAGTGTTTCATCGAGATAATCATAATATGGTCTTTACCGGCATTCATATAGGTGATCTATACATTGTTGATTTCACTAAAAGAGCCCAACCTCGTACATGTCTTATTGCTAATCTTCTAAAGGTTGGTTATGGCATAGAAGGCTAGGACATGTTGGCATGCGTAATCTTGATAAGCTTGTTAAGGGAGATCATATTCTTGGTGTAAAAGATGTTATCCTTGACAAGGATAGACTTTGTAGTGCTTGCCAAGCAGGAAAACAAGTTGGAGGAAGTCATCCAGTGAAGAACATTATGACCACAAGGAGACCACTCGAACTACTTCATATGGATTTGTTCGGTCCCAATGCCTATAAAAGTCTTGGTTGTAATTCCTTCGGTTTGGTCATAGTTGATGATTTTTCAAGATTTACATGGGTGTTCTTTCTCGATGACAAATCGCAGGTACAAAAGATCTTCAAGAACTTTGCTAGGAAGGCCCAAAATCAATTTGAAGTGAAGATCAAGAAGGTTCGGAGAGACAACGGAACGGAGTTCAAGAATGCCAATGTGGATACCTTTCTTGACAAAGAAGGCATCTCACATGAGTTCTTGGCTACGTACACACCTCAACAAAATGGAGTTGTTGAGAGGAAGAACCGGACTCTTATCGAGATGGCGAGAACAATGCTTGATGAATACAAGACACCAAAACACTTTTGGGCGGAAGCGGTTGAGACAGCTTGTCATGCTACAAATCGACTTTATCTTCACAAACTTCTTAGTAAAATGGCGTACGAGCTACTCACCGGTAACAAACCACAAGTTGGATACTTTCGAGTATTTGGCTCAAAATGTTACATTCTTGATAAGCATCATCATTCAAAATTTGCTCATAAATCACATGAAGGTTTCCTACTCAGTTACGGATCAAACTCTCACACTTACCGTGTCTACAACAACTTCACTTGAAAAGTTGAAGAGACGGTAGATGTGAAGTTTGACGAGACTAACGGCTCGCAAGTCGAGCAATTGCCAGTTGATGTAGGAGATCAAGAACCATCGGAAGCAATCCAAGACTTGTCTATTGGCAAGATTCGTCCCATGGAGGTAAAGGAGAGTACTTTGTCCATTCAAGTGGAAGCCTCAACTTCACGTCAAGGTGAACCACAAGTGAATATGGAGGCATCCACAAGTGGAACACGTCAAGATGAAGGGAATGAGGAAGTGCAACAAGATGATCCACCTCAACCTCCTTCTCCACCCCCTCAAGTGAACAACAACAACAACAACAACAACAATGAGGAAGAAGAGGATGATGATGAGGAAGCATCACCACAACCCAAGAAAAAGCTACCTCGAGTTAGAACAAGAGTTGACAAGAATCATCCCGTCGAACAAATTCTTGGGGACATCACATCCGGGAGAATCACTCGCTCTAAATCTCGTTTAGCTAACTTTTGTGAGCATTACTCATTCATCTCTAGTGTTGAACCTATGAAGGTAGAAGAAGCTCTCGAAGACCCGGATTGGGTAAATGCTATGCATGAAGAGCTACACAACTTCGAGAGGAATCAAGTTTGGACGTTGGTTGAGAAGCCTAAGGATGAGCAAAACATCATTGGAACCAAATGGGTGTTTTGTAACAAGCAAGATGAAGATGGACAAGTTATACGCAACAAGGCTCGTCTTGTAGCTCAAGGTTACACACAAGTCGAAGGTATGGACTATGGTGAGACCTATGCCCCCGTTGCTAGACTTGAGTCCATTCACATTTTACTTGCTCATGCCAATCACCATGATATCACCCTTTATCAAATGGATATTAAAAGTGCTTTCTTAAATGGTGAAATTGAGGAGGAGTTTATATTAAACAACCCCCCGGCTTTGTTAATCCCAAGAAACCTAACCACGTTTATAAACTTCGTAAAGCTCTTTATGGTCTCAAACAAGCCCCTAGAGCTTGGTACAAATGCTTAACAAAGTTTCTTCTTAAAAAGGGTTTCGAGATTGGGAAAATTGATTCAACCTTGTTCACTAAAAGGGTTAATGGAGAACTATTTGTATGCCAAATATATGTTGATGATATTATCTTTGGATCTACCAATCCTTCTTTTAGTGAAAAGTTTGGAAGGTTAATGTCGGAAAAGTATCAGATGTCTATGATGTGTGAACTCAAATTCTTCCTTGGTTTGCAAATCAAGCAAACTAAAGAGGGTACCTTTGTTTCTCAAACAAAGTATACCAAAGACTTATTCAAGAAGTTCAACATGCAAGAAAGCAAAGGTATGAAAACTCCCATGCCCACTAGTGGACATCTTGACTTGACTAAGGATGGAAAACCGGTTGATCAAAAGGTTTATCGATCTATGATTGGTTCATTGCTATATCTATGTGCCTCCCGTCCCGACATTATGCTAAGTGTGTGCATGTGTGCACAATACCAAGCGGCACCAAAAGAGTGTCATCTTAAGGCCGTGAAAAGAATTGTGAGATACTTGTTACATACACCAAATTTTGGCATTTGGTATTCCAAAGGATTCTCTTTCGATATTGTTGGCTACTCTGATTTGGACTACGCCAGAGACAAGGTTGATAGAAAATCCACTTCGGGTACATGTCAATTTCTTGGTAGATCTCTTGTCTCTTGGTCTCTATCTACCGCCGAAGCAGAATACATTGCCGCCGGATCTTGTTGTGCTCAATTGCTATGGATGAAACAAACTCTCAAAGACTATGGTGTACATGTGAAACATGTTCTGTTACTATGTGACAATGAGAGTGCTATTAAGATTGCACACAATCCCGTGCAACATTCTTGAACTAAGCATATTGAGGTTCGTCACCATTTCATTTGAAATCATGTTGCTAAAGGTGACATTGACCTTAAGCATGTTCGTACCGACAAGCAATTGGCGGATATCTTCACTAAACCTCTTGATGAGAAGATATTTTGCCACTTGAGGAGTGAGTTGAATATCCTTGATGCTTCAAATATGAACTAGAAACTCACTTGGATGCATGCAAGGGCATGAGCTTTCTTGACTAATCCTTGATGATACACTTATCATTTAATATCTTGGATACATTGCTCCCATGTATTGCATCTAACCCCTTGTAGGTACTTGGATGTACATCACTCCATAAGGTTGCTCTCAAACTCCCATCTTGAGCAAGCAAATTGGACCAAGTATCTAAATCTTTGGTGTGTCCAAGGAACAAGACAACTCAAACATATCCTTTGACAACACTTGATCTCACACTTCATTCTTGTCAAATTGGATATATATGTTGTTCCTTGCAAATCTAACCCATGTAGGAAGATGGACTACAAATGATAGGATTGCTCCCAACTTCACTCCACGAGCATCCACCTCAAGTTCAACTACATGATGGACATCAACACCAAAAATCCCAATGTAAGTTCTCACATTTTAGAGAAGCTTTACTCAAAAACATGAGCTAAAGCAACTCAACACGATGTGAATACATTGAAATGCTTGAACGAAAAATGGCAACCCCATTTTGAGCTTAACGATGAGTATGACCTATGATCAAGTGTTCTCACTTGACTCCTAAGTCAATATACTCTAACATAGGTGACCTAGTCGCCGACCCCTCTAGATGAAGTTCTCTTGTGTTTCCCTTGTTGCTTGTGTGTATTTCTTTTCCTTTTTCAAAAAAAAAACTTCATCTAGATGCTTCCTTCTTTCTTTCTTTCTTCTGCTAGTTTTCCGATTCAGTCAATTCATTGCATATCTTATTTGAATTCCTTGCAAATCTTTGTAAGAACCTCTTTGCCTAGTGAGCTGAGTTGACAAAACCTTCTCTCTGCACTGAACTTGGTCACACCGACTTGAAACACATCGGATACACTGAAATGCACTTAAGACTGCACTTCAGTGATACCCCGATCTCGGCTACGCCGATTGATCAAACTCGGAGTCACCGACTTCATTTCTCAAAGAACTTCTGTCAAATATTTCCTGTATTTTCTACTCTAGCTCCACTCAATGATTCTTTCCCTCTGCCTGCATCTGACAAGACATCATGGCTGGTTGTGCTTCTCAAGGACCACACCCAATTGACCAATGACCTTGAAGCTATCCCTTCTTGGAAATTGATGTCAAAGGGGGAGAGAGATGCACATCAAATCTTATCACCACAATCATATCTAAAGGTATATCCTAAGGGAGTGTGATACATTTTATAAGAGGAGGGGATTCTACATGTTTCTAAGAGGGGAGAAATATGTCCTTTTGGTTGCTCTGTTTTTTGTCTCACCCTACCTAGTCCCAATATCCAATGCTAGATTCAGGGGGAGAGGAAGTTCACTTTAGGGGAGAAATTCTATAAAAGTTTACCTTGGATCTTATTTGACCTTTTGGGGACATGTCTGCATCTAAAAGATGTACTCACTTAGTGATACTCTCTTCTACATGTCATCCCAATCTTGGTACTCTTGTTGATCTTGTGTCTTTTCTTGGAGAAGTTATCTTGTGTTATCTAACACTGTTTTCTCAAGTGTATTTCTTCAGGAATATGATCAAGAACCTCAAGGTAAGTGTGTGCATCATACTCATGTGCATGATGACCTCTTGCTCTTGCACATATTGTATACAAGAAAGAATCATGGACATGAGGGTACTTCACTTTCATCTTGTTTCTCTGATGCATATAGCCAAGATACATGTGACTCATCACAATTCCTTCACTGTGTGCTTCTTCTATCCATAAGCTATCATTACTTACTAGATGCACACTTGTAGGGGGGAGCATATGCATGTCACATGTTTCCTTCAAAGCTTTCATACATTCTTCTATTACATTTCTACTTGAAGCTTTGATGTATGTTGTCATCAATTACCAAAAAGGGAGAGATTGAAAGCACATTTGCTCCCTTGGTGGTTTTGGTAATTAATGTCAACATACATGTTGTTAGACTAATATCTTTATCTAGTATATTTCAGATAAGTTCAACAGTGGCATGGCAAGGACAAGAGGATGTGGACCCCTTCAAAATGCAAAGGACAAGATTGGCAAAGCTCCAAGACTCTACAATTTTGGTTAAGTGATCCAAGATCACATTGAGTCCATAGGAAAGCCAATACTATTAAAAGGGGATGAGGTTTTGATCATGACTCAATTGCTCAAGTGCTTAGTGGTATTGCTCCAAAATCCTCAAACACTTCTCCACATCACATCTTCCTAAACCCTAAAAGTCCATCTCGGCCCCACTGATATATTCCCATCCGGACCCACCGAGATGCTTGATACATCTCCAACGTATCTATAATTTTTGATTGTTCCATGCTGTTATAATATCAATCTTGGATGTTTTTATAATCATTTATAGCAATTTTATATCATTTTTGGAGACTAACCTATTAACCTAGTGCCCAGTGCCAGTTGCTGTTTTCTGCCCTGTTTTTTGTTTTACAGAAAATCAATACCAAACGAAGTCCAAATGCCACGAAACTTTTTGCAGATTTTTTATTGGACAAGATAAACACTAGAAGCTTCGAGAGAGGGCCAGAAGACCCAGGAGGTGGCCACAAGCCACCAGGGCGCGCCTGGGGAGGGGGCAGGCGCGCCCTGGTGCCTCGTGGGCCCCCCTTTGCTGTGTTTGACCTAATTCCAGCACTATAAATTCAGAAAAAATCAGAAACCCTCAGGGGAGTCCACAAAATACTTTTTCCGCCGCCGCAAGTTTCTGTTCCAGAGAGATCCCATCTGGGGTCCTTCTCCGGTAATCTGCCGGAGGGGGAATCGATCACGGAGGGGTTCTACATCAACCTTGCTGCCTCTCCAATGATGCGTGAGTAGTTTACCACAGACCTTCGGGTCCATAGGCAGTAGCTAGATGGCTTCTTCTCTCTTTTTGATCTTCAATACAATGTTCTCCTCGATGTTCTTGGAGTTCTATCCGAGGTAATCACTTTTTGCGGTGTGTTTGTTGGGATCCGATGAATTGTGAGTTTATGATCAGATTATCCAGGAAATTATTTGGGTCTTTGCTACACTCTTTTATGCATGATTATTATAGCCTCGTATTTCTTCTCCGATCTATTGATTTGGTTTGGCCAACTGAGTTCATTTATCTTGCCATGGGAAGAGGTACTTTGTAATGGGTTCGATCTTGCGGTGCTCAATCCCAGTGACAGAAAGGGACATGACACGTATGTATCGTTGCTATTAAGGGTAAAAAGATGGGGTTTATTCATACGTGAGTTTATCTTGTCTACATCATGTCATCGTTCTTAAGGCATTACTCCGTTCTTATGGACTTAATACACTAGATGCATGCTGGATAGCGGTCGATGTGTGGAGTAATAGTAGTAGATGCAGGCAGGAGTCGGTCTACTAATCTTGGACGTGATGCCTATATACATGATCATTGCCTTGGATATCGTCATGATTATTTGCTTTTCTATCAATTGACCAACAGTAATTTGTCTACCCACCGTATGCTATTTTCTTGAGAGAAGCCTCTAGTGAAAACTATGGCCCCCGGGTCTATCTAAATCATATTACTAAAACCCTAAAAATATTGCTGTCATTTTCTTTTGTTTATTTTATTTTGTATTTTTGTTTCAATCTGTCTATCTATCAAATACAATTTAATCTTGCAATTGACCGCCGAGAGATTGACAACCTCTCGTTTGCGTTGGGTGCAAGGATTTGTTGTTTGTGTGCAGGTGCTGCTAACGAGGTGTTGTGTGATTCTCCTACTGGTTCGATAACCTTGGTTTCATAACTGTGGGAAATACTTATCTCTACTGTGTTGCATCATCCCTTCCTCTTTGGGGAAATACCAATGCAAGCTACAAGTAGCAATGCTCCATACACTGCCACATGCCAAACCCTAAAGATTCGGTACAACCAAAACGGCTCTCGGTCTCACCGAGATGGGCTGACCAAGTTGCTGTAATGCCATCGTTTCACTTCGGAGTCACCGAGATGAAATGATCGGTTGAAATGGGGTTCTGCCCTAGCCATTGCACTTCAGTCACACCGAGTTGTTCCATTCGGTCTCACCGAAAAGCCTAACGGTCAAGCCTTTTACACAGGTCGGTCTCACCAAGATTTCTGATCAGTGTCACCGAGTTGGGTCAAAAGCTTGTAACGGTTGGATTTTTGGTGTTGCCTATTTATACCCGTCCACCCACATCTACTCTCTAAGAGAGCCATCAGAACGTGCCTACACTTCCACCATTCATTTTCTGAGAGAGAACCACCTACTCATGTGTTGAGATCAAGAGATTCCATTCCAACCATTTGAACCTTGATTTCTAGCCTTTCCCAAGTTGCTTTCCACTCAAATCCTTCTCCTACCAAAGCCAAATCTGTGAGAGAGTGATTGAGTGCTAGGAGGACTATCATTTGAAGCACAAGAGCAAGGAGTTCATCATCAACAATACCGTCTATTACCTTTTGGAGAGTGGTGTCTCCTAGATTGGTTAGCTGTTACTTGGGAGCCTCCAAGATCTTGTGGAGTTGAACCAAGGAGTCTGTAAGGGCAAGGAGATCGCCAACTTCATGAAGATCTACCCGAGTGAGGCTAGTCCTTCGTGGACGTAAGCCATGGTAGAATAGGCATTGCTTCTTCATGGACCCTTCGTGGGTGGAGCCCTCCGTGGACTCGCGCAACCGTTACCCTTCGTGGGTTGAAGTCTCCATTAACGTGGACGTACGATAGCACCACCTATCGAAACCACGCCAAAAACCACCGTGTCTTCATTGCGTTTGATCTTCTCTTCTCTACCCCATTACTTTTGGTACAATTGCATGCTTTACTATTTCCGCTGCTCTATCTCTAGATATGCATGTGTAGTAAGCCTTGGTGATATCTTAACTAGTGCTAAAATCTGCCTAAATTCCAAGAGAATTAAAAACTGCAACTTTGTTTGGTTAAGAGTCTATTCACCCCCCTCTAGACCTATCTTCTCGACCCTACACCTCTCCACATGGGCGTGAGCCTGAAATATCATTTTTTGTTTCTCAATCATCTCATATGCCCCGTGATGCTCAAAACGTTTTTGGAGTCTTGATTCTAAGCCATACAGAATGGCGTACTGAACTATCGAGTAATCATCAACACGTGTCTGCCAAACATTCACAACATCTACAGACGTCCCAGGAGGGGGTGGCGCACCGAGCGGTGCATCAAGGACATAAGCCTTCTGTGCAGCAGTGAGGATAATCCTCAGATTACGGAGCTAGTCCGCAAAGTTGCTTCCATCATCTTTCAGTTTTTCTTTCTCCGGGAACGCATTGAAATTAAGCGGAGCTACAGCGCGAGCCATTGATCTACAACATATTTGCAAAGACATTTAGAGTATGTTCATGACAATTAGTTCAAATTAATCAAATTACTAATGAACTCCCACTTTAAACAACATCCCTTAAGTTGTTTAGTGATACATGATCCAAATTCACTATCCCAAGTCCGATCATCACGTGAGATGGAGTAGCTTCACTAGCGAAGAACATCAACATGTTGATCATATCATCCATATGACTCATGTTTAACCTTTCGGTTCGATGTGTTCC
Organism: Elymus sibiricus; assembly: GCA_039707655.1. Lineage (NCBI taxonomy): Eukaryota > Viridiplantae > Streptophyta > Magnoliopsida > Poales > Poaceae > Elymus > Elymus sibiricus. The sequence continues at coordinate 115,516,804 of CM077670.1, forward strand.
GAGACCATGTTTGTACATGCTAGCCTCGTCAAGTTAACCAAAGTATTTCCGCATGTGTAAAACTGGCTTACACCCATTGTATGTGAACGTAGAGTTTACCACACCCGATCATCACGAGGTGCTTCAAAATGACAAACTTTCGCAACAGTGAATACTAAGGGAGAACACTTTTATCTTGATATTAAGTGTGAGGGATCATATTATAATGCTACCATCGCGATCTAAGCAGAATAAGATGCATGAAAAGACAAACATCACATGCAAGTATAATGTGACATGATATGGCCTTTTTCTTCTTGTGCCTTTGATCACCATCTTCAAAGCACCGGCATGATCTCCATCACCACCAACATGGCACCTAGGTCCTTTTGGTGCCGTCATATAGTTGTCTCCACCAACTATTGCTTCTACAACTATTGCTAACTCATAGCGATAAACTAAAGCAATTACATGGCGTTTAATCATTGACACGCGGGTCATACAATAATATTAAGACAACCATATGGCTCCTGCCGGTTGTCGTACTCATCGACATGCAAGTTGTGCAAGATTACCAAACATGATCATGTCATACATCACATATATCACATCATCTTGTGTCCATACCACATCACATGCCCTGCAAAAACAAGTTAGACGTCCTCTACTTTGTTCTTGCAAATTTTACGTGGCTTCTAAGGTGTCGGTGTAGTGAGAACCAGGGTCTCACAAACCCTCCAAGCATGGGTCATGCCAGTCTAGAGTTGATACATGGCAACCCCGGCGAAGAGCCGATTTTCCCGGCAAGCGCTACATCCGCCAAGCGTTACATCAACAAGCAAGACCAAGAGCGCACCGGGAGGGAGCTTCTTCTCGGCAACGCATCTTCCCGGCATTGGGAAGCACTACAACCGCATAAGGGGATGAAACGTCTTTGACGTATCTATAATTTTTTATTGTTTCATGCTATTATTATATCAATTCTACATACTTTATATGCAATTTTATATCATTTTTGGAAACTAACCTATTAACCCAGTGCCCAGTGCCAGTTCTTGTTTTTGCCTATTTTCTTGTTTCACGGAAAAACTATATCAAACAAAGTCCAAATACAATAAAATTTTATGGTCATTTTTTCTGGACCAGAAGACACCCAGGAAACTTTGGGAGGAGGCCAGAAGACCTACGGGTGAGCCACAAGCTCACACGGCGCGCCCCTAGGGGGACGCCACCTGAGCTTTTGGAGCCCCCATAGACCCCCTGACCTAATTCCAGCGCTATAAATTTCGTAAAATCCCAAAACCAACAGAGAGCCACCCGAAATATTTTTTCCGCCGCCGCAAGCTTCTGTTCTTCCGCGATCCCATCTGGTGGCCTTTTTCGGTAATCTGCCGGAGGGGGAATCGATCACGGAGGGCTTCTACATCAACCTTGCTGCACCTCCGAAGATGTGTGAGTAGTTTCCCATAGACCTACGGGACCATAGTGATTAGCTAGATGGCTTCCTCTCTCTCTCTCTTTGATCTTCAATACAATGTTCTCTTCGGAGATCGATCCAATGTAATCCTTTTGTGTGGTGTGTTTGTTGGGATCCGATGAATTGTGGGTTTATGATCAGAGTATTCATTGAAAGTAATTGAGTCCTTGCTGTAATTTATTATGTATGATTGTTATAGCTATGTAATGCTTTCCGATCTATGGGTTTTCTTTGGCCAAGTTGATCTATCGATCTTCAGTGGAAGTGGTGCATAGTAGTAGGTTCAATCTTGTGGTGTCCTCACCCAGTGACAACAGGGGTAGCGAGGCACATATTTGTATTGTTGCTACTAAGGGTAAAACAACAGGGTTTAATCATTTTGATTGGTTTTATTCTATCTACATTATGTCATCTTGCTTAAAGCGTTGCTCTGTTCATCATGAACTTAATACCATAGATGCAGGCAGGAGTCAGTCGATTGGTGGAGTAATAGTAGTAGATGCAGAATTGTTTCGGTCTACTTGTCATGGACATAATACCTATATACATGATCATGCCATGAATAACGTCATAACTATGCGCTTTTCTATCAATTGCCCAACAGTAATTTGTCTACCCACCGTATGCTATTCTTTCGAGAGTGATGCCTCTACTGAAAACTATGGCCCCCAGGTATACTTTAATCATATTATAAAAACCAAAAATACCTTGCTGCAATTTATTTACTTTTTATTTACTTTGCAATTTATCTATCTACCATTACCAGATTTAATCATTGCAATTAACGAGTACAAGGGGATTTGCAACCCTCTTGCCCGCGTTGGGTGCAAGTATTTGCTCTTGTGTGTGTAGGTACTATTGATGGGTGTTTGCGTGGTTCTCCTATTGTTTCGATAACCTTGGTTCTCTACTAAGGGAAATAGTTATCCGCTAGTATATTGCCTCACCCTTCCTCTTCGGGGGAAATCCCAACGCAACTCACAAGTAGCAGAAAGAATTCCTGGCGCCGTTGCCAGGGAGACTTTACCAAACAATCGGAGGTACCTGCACACACACACACACACACCTTATTTGCTTGCAATAATCATGCGACTCAACAAAATAAAAATAAGACATATGCATCCTCATCCACTTGCTAATCTTTTCAAACTTGTTGTTTATTGTAAACTGATGGCTAATAATGAAGAAGTGATAAAAGAAAATGCTATTGGGATACATCTATTGAATGAAAAGCATGATTGCAAGGTCGTTAGTATAAATTCTATTAATGTCAATTGTGCCAATGATCTTGATTGGGGTGATAAGCATGATGTTTCTTGTGATCTTGAGAATTCTGAGCCTCATAATGAATCTATTATTGATGATAAAATTTGCAATACTATTAAAAGTGGGTTTGGAAGAGCGTCAACTTTAGGTAATAATGATCCCACTACTTTGTAGAATTATCAATCTTATGAAATTTTTGATAAAAGTGGGTTTGGAGAGGTCATGACTTTAGTTGATGTTAATCCCACTATCTTGGAAGATTATAAAACTTTCATGCATAAGGATCATGCAGAGAATATTTTATATGATAGCTATATTGTTGAATTTGATTATGATTCTACATGTAATTATTATGAGAGAGGAAAATATGGTTGTAGAAAATTTCAAGTTACTCAATTACCTCTCTTGATGATCAAATTGTTAATGCTTCATTCTTCCTATTTGCATATGCTAGATATTGCTTATTTTGATAATTTGTTTTACTATAAAATGCCTATTCATAGGAAGTATGTTAGACTTAAATGTGTTTGTCATATGTTTTATGATGCTCTCTTTGTGCTTCAATTCTTGTCTTTGACGTGATCATCATTGAAATCTCAAAGCCTATCTTAATGGCTATAAAGAAAGGGCTTGTTGGGAGACAACCCAATAGTTATCTTTATTTTTCCTTTTTCATTTTTGTGTGATAACATGATTAATGCTACTGTAATGATTGTGTTTGTATCTTTTAATTAGTGTTTGTGCCAAGTAATGCCTTTGGGATGATTTAAATGATAGTATAATTGATGATGTTTGAAAACAGAAAGTTTTGCACCAAGTATTTGATTTTACATTTCTTACTGGAATGTCCAAAAAATCTGAAATTTTTACAAGGTATTGGGATACAATTTTTTTAAGTTTTCCTAATTTTTTAGAATTTTTGGAGTTCCATAAGTATGGATAAATATTATGTCATTACGTACTGTTCTGTTTTAGATAGATTCTGTTTTTATTGCATAGTGTGCTTGTTTTAATGATACTATGGATTATATCGGGGGGTATAAGTCATGGAGAAGTTAGAATACAGTAGGTATTATGCAAGAACAATTATTAATGAGTTTATAACAGTACCTAAAGTGGATGATTGATTTATATACTAACGGATTTCACGAAGTTTCTGTTGAGTTTTGTGTGCTGAAGTTTTCAAGTTTTGGGTGAGATCACGATGAGTAGAGGAATAAGGACAGGCAAGACCGTAAGCTTGGGGATGCCCAATGAACCCCAAGGTAATATTCAAGGAAGACCCAAGCGTCTAAGCTTGGGGATGCCCCGGATGGCATCCCCTCTTTCGTCCACAATTCATCGGTATGTTACTTGGAGCTATATTTTTATTCATCACATGGTATGAGTTTTACTTGGAGCGTCTTGTACCATAGTTTTGTTTTTCTTTTTAGTTTTTCACAATGATTGTTTTCTGGACACACCTTTTTGAGAGAGACACCCATCATGATTTGTTAGAATACTCTATGAGCTTCACTTATATCTTCTGAGCTATGCAGTTGCTCTCGTGCTTCACTTATATTCTTAGAGCACGGCGGTGGTTATATATTTTATAGAAATTATTACACTCGCATGCTTCACTCAAATATTTTTGAGAGTCCTAGCTAGGAAGTGGTAATATGCACAGGTTATAAGACTAGTCTGAAAATGATAGGTATCGAGAGTGGTATAATAAAAACTTTCATGTAGATCACTAAATATGAAACATATGAGTTAATTATATTGATGTCATAATATGAAATGGTATTAGTTCATGATCATTGGTTAGTAAAAATATTGATATTAAAGCTTGTTATGTACTACTCATTTAAGTGTCGGTCATGGCATGGTGGGGAAGTTTGAGCATTTTTATGTCTGATTGAAATCCTTGAGTGCTGTCTAAATCGGGGGTGCGCGATGGTTAACTCCTACCAACCTCCTCCCTAGGGGCATGCGAGTAGTACTTTGCTTCGAGGGCTAATAAAACTTTCACGATAAGTATATGAGTTCTTTATGACTAATGTGAGTTCATGGACTAATACAGCACTCCCACCTATCCACATATTACTAGCCTCTTCGGTACCGTGCATTGCCCTTTCTCACCTAGAGAGTCGGTGCAAACTTCGCCGGTGCATCCAAACCCCGTGATATGATACGCTCTATCACACATAAGCCTCCTTATATCTTCCTCAAAACAGCCACCATACCTACCTATCATGGCGTTTCCATAGCCATTCCGAGATATATTGCCATGCAACTTCCACCGTCCGTCTTATGACATGTGTGTTCATCATCATATTGCTTTGCATATCATATAGAGCTGACATGATATTTGCGCCAAAGCCACCGTTCATCATTGTAATACATGTTACGCTAGATCATTGCACATCCCGGTACACTGCCAGAGGCATTCATATAGAGTCATATTGTTTCAATTTTATCGAGTTGTAAGTAAATAAAAGTGTGATGATCATCATTATTAGAGCATTGTCCCAGTGAGGAAAAGACTGATGGAGACTGATGAGTCCTCCAAAATGTGGGGATGGGGTCCATGAGATTGTTCTAAAAAAAGAGGCCAAAATAGCCCAACAAAAAAAATGAGAGAAAAAGAGAGAAGCGACAATGCTACTATCCTTTTACCACACTTGTGCTTCAGAGTAGCACCATGTTCTTCATATAGAGAGTCTCCTGAGTTATCACTTTCATATACTAGTGGGAATTTTTCATTATAGAACTTGGCTTGTATATTTCGATGACGGGCTTCCTCAAATGCCCGAGGTCTTCATGAGCAAGCAAGTTGGATGCATGCCCACTTAGTTTCAGTTGAGCTTTCATATACTTATAGCTCTTAGTGCATCCGTTGCATGGCAATCCCTACTCCTCGCATTGATATCGATCGATAGGCCTCTCCATTGCCTATTGATCCGCCGAGTTGATGCGAGACTTTCTTCTTTTTGACTCCCTTATTAATCTCTACCACCGCATTCTATTCCACCTATAATGCTAAGTCCGTGACTCACGCTCATGTATTGAGTGGAGTTGAAAATGCTGAAGCGCGTGAAAAAGTATAATACAATTGCCTAGTTTGACACCAGGGTGCTCATGATTTATATTTATGCGGTGAAGGCAGAGTCATGCCATGCTTACATAATTTAATGAGTAGGGATAAAATTCGTTGAGAATCATATATTTTGAAAAGTAATGATTATGTTCTTATATTCATGGATATTATTATGTTGATATCAATTACTTTATCGTTTCTCAATATTTATACCGCAAGAGGATTACATGATAAACATGCTAGGTAGCATTCAACATCAAAAATTATCTTTGTTTTATCATGTACCTACTCGAGGACGAGCAGGAATTAAGCTTGGGGATGCTGATACGTCTCTGATGTATCTACAATTTTTTATTGTTTCATGCTATTATTATATCAATTATACATACTTTATATGCAATTTTATATCATTTTTGGGAACTAACCTATTAACCCAATGCCCAGTGCCAGTCCCTGTTTTTGCCTATTTTCTTGTTTCAGAGAAAAACTATATCAAACGAAGTCCAAATACAATAAAATTTTATGGTGATTTTTTCTAGACCAGAAGACACCCAGGAAACTTCGGGAGGAGGCCAAAAGACCTACGGGTGAGTGGGGGGCGCGCCACCTGAGCTTGTGAGCCCCCCGTAGACCCCCCCCCCCCTGACCTAATTCCAGTGCTATAAATTCCCTAAAAAAATTAACCAACAGAGAGCCACCTGAAATAATTTTTCCGCCGCCTCAAGCTTATGGGCTTCCGCGATCCCATTTGGAGGCGTTTTCCGATAATCTACTGGAGGGGGAATTGATCACGGAGGGCTTCTACATCAACCTTGTTGCACCTCCGATGATGTGTGAGTAGTTTCCCACAGACCTATAGGTCCATAGTGATTAGCTAGATGGCTTCCTCTCTCTCTTTGATCTTCAATACAATGTTCTCTTCGGATATCGATCCAATGTAATCCTTTTGTGCGGTGTGTTTGTTGGGATCCGATGAATTGTGGGTTTATGATCAGATTATTCATTGAAAGTAATTGAGTCCTTGCTGTACTTTATTATGTATGATTGTTATAGCTATGTAATGCTTTCCAATCTATGGGTTTTCTTTGGCCAAGTTGATCTATTGATCTTCATTGAAAGTGGTGCATAGTAGTAGGTTCAATCTAGCGGTGTCCTCACCAAGTGACAACAGGGGTAGCGAGGCACGTATTTGTATTGTTGCTACTAAGGGTAAAACGACAGGGTTTAATCATATTGATTGGTTATTCTATCTACATTATGTCATCTTGCTTAAATCGTTGCTCTGTTCGTCATGAACTTAATACCATAGATGCAGGCAGGAGTCGGTCGATTGGTGGAGTAATAGTAGTAGATGCAGAATCGTTTTGGTCTACTTGTCATGGACGTAATGCCTATATACATGATCATGCCATGAATAATGTCATAACTATGCGCTTTTCTATCAATTGCCCAACACTAATTTGTCTACCAACTGTATGCTATTCTTTCGAGAGAGATGCCTCTAGTGAAAACTATGGCCCCCCGAGTCTACTTTAATCATATTATAAAAAACAAAAATACCTTGCTGCAATTTATTTAATTTTTATTTACTTTGCAATTTATCTATCTACCATTACCAAATCCAATCCTTGCAATTAACGAGTACAAGGGGATTGACAACCCTCTTGCCCGCGTTGGGTGCAAGTATTTGCTCTTATGTGTGCATGTACTATTGACGGGTGTTTGCGTGGTTCTCCTATTGGTTCGATAACCTTGGTTCTCTACTGAGGGAAATACTTATCTGCTACTATATTGCTTCACCCTTCCTCTTCGGGGAGAATCCCAACGCAGCTCACAAGTAGCAGGGGATCAGCTCCCCCCACAGCGGTGCCCAAGACTTGGGTTCCCAAGAAGCAGCCTTCCTAGGAACGGATCTCCTATCTCACCTGGCAAGCCCCGATGGATTACAGCCACATGTTCTGCTGCCACCCCACTCCCTACAGTGAGCGGTGCTGCTGTGTCACTATTTGGTAGTACTTTATTGACATATGGTGCACGGGCAGGCAGTTAGGTAGCACAGCAGGTATGCATGGGTGATTCATCACAGGTTTCTACCATGCATCGACACCTCCACAAGGACGTGTCATGGTAGTAATCAACAGCTGGGCCAAGCTGGACAGGTTGACAGAGATTGTTCCCGGCATCCAACATATCAAGACACCTAGCAGGTCGTTAATTGCTTTTGTAGGTATTATCAACATGTAATTACCATTATGCCATGGTTGTGACCTCTTTCATCTATAAAAGGAGGCCCATGGCATCATTGTTAGGGATTCGGCCCTTGTTAGTTAGTAGCGCCCCCGAGCTCCTTGCCGGCAAGGCTGCAACTTGTACAACAGGGCCTTTTACACACTTCAATCCACCAAGCAGGAGTAGGGTTTTACGCATCTCTGTGGCCCAAACCTGGGTAAATCTCTGTGTGCTGATTGTGGTTGATTGATGCTCTTTGTGTGTTGTGTCGCCCTCCATCGAGCCTGGGAAGGGGCCTGCCTTTGCTCCCATAGATTTTTGTACGTCGACATCTTTGGCGCCACGTAGGGGACTCGCACACGTGAATCTGCATCGACTTCTTCAGCAACTTCTTCATCAAGCAATGGTGTTTTCTTCGCCAACACCGGTTGAGCCTCGTGGTATTCCTTGATCAATGGGCGCGCCATGCTGCGCAAGGAGGATGGAGCTCTGAACCGCTAGATGGGACGTGCTCCGAGTATCCCTTGCGGTGCCCTTTCGAGCACCCCTCCTGCGGGAGGACAACAACGATGAGTTATTCACTCGAGCATGTTTCCAAATAGTGCTCTCGGTGCCTTTCCAGTGGTGGATCACGGCATCTTTGTCGTCCTTCAGAGAAAGCTAAGTTCTAACACTTTAATTGCTTTCTACTGCCTAGTCTTATCCTTGAATGACATTTTTGTACATAACCTGTGCGCGAAGGAGCGCTCTCAGAACATTTTGCGCTCTTGGTTGTTCTGGGTCCGCCCGGCAACACATATGCAGCTACGTTTATTCCCAGAGCATTAAGCTCTTGAGAAGGCGGCGTTCTCTATAGGCTGCTAACTAGGACCCGATCCTTGGCGCCATTGACTAGAACGTGCGCGACTGGGAAGCATTCCGGCAAGTGTAGGGAACAGTTGTGCAAAAACATAATCATTTAAGGATGGGGGAACATTCAGTAAAAAACAAACTTACACCCAAGTTAAGTGCGAATCAAATGCTAATTAACTTGTTGTGTTAAAGCGTTGTTGTGGCATTTCATGCCCGAATCAGTGTTGCAGGTATACAGGTGGAAAATTACTTCACGGTGGTACCAGCGTCAGCGTTCCCGGGAACAACCTTCCAGGAAGCCGGCCACAGTATCGAGAACTTTAAGTTCTCTGCTAAGAACCGGGGACGGTCTTTCTATCATAAGCCTTCCCGGGGACGATCTTCCTGGCATCGAGAACCCCAGAGTTTTCTTCTAAAATCAGAAACCTTCTCGGGAACAACCTTCCCGGAAGCCGGCCATAGTATCGAGAACTTTAAGTTCTCTGCTAAGGACCGGGGATGATCTTTCCATCATAAGCCTTCCCGGGGACGATCTTCCCGGCATCGAGAACCCCAGAGTTCTGTGCTGAAATCAGAAACCTTCCTGGGAACAACCTTCCTGGAAGCCAGCCACAGTATCGAGAACTTTAAGTTCTCTGCTAAGGACCGGGAGCGGTCTTCCCGTCATAAACCTTCTCGGGAACAATCTTCCCAGGAGCAAGGCAAAGATACAATAGACAAGGTCCCACTCCCGCATTGAGATCTTTGGAGTTCTCTGCCGGAGACGGACTCACCCTTAGCATAGAGGTTTTTAAAGATCTCTGCTGACGGAACTTCAATACTGAGATCTTCAAAGCTCTCTGTTAAAGGCGAGCTCAGGGGCTAGTACCCTTCCTGGAAGCTGTCTTCCCGGGAGCGATCTTTCCGGGAGGAAGGATATGACAGTCATGACCGATGCCAAGTTTGGTCCCACCTCCAGCATCGAGATCTTTGGAGTTCTTTGTTGAAGGTGGGCCCGGGGGTTCCTATCGGTGTAGTGAGAACCAGGGTCTCACAAACCCTCCAAGCATGGGTCATGCCAGTCTAGAGCTGCTACATGGTAACCGCGCCGAAGAGCCGATTTTCCCGGCAAGAGCTACATCCGCCAAGCGCTACATCCGCCAAGCACTACATCAACAAGCAAGACCAAGAGCGCACCGGGAGGGAGCTTCTTCCCGGCAACGCATCTTCCCGTCATTGGGAAGCACTACAACCGCATAAGGGGATCAGCTCCCCCCACAGCGGTGCCCAAGACTCGGGTTCCCGGGAAGCAGCCTTCCCGGGAACGGATCTCCTATCTCACCCGGCAAGCCCCGATGGATTACAGCCACATGTTCTGCTGCCACCCCACTCCCTACAGTGAGCGGTGCTGCTGTGTCACTATTTGGTAGTACTTTATTGACAGATGGTGCACGAGAAGGCAGTTAGGTAATACAGCAGGCATGCATGGGTGATTCATCACAGGTTTCTATCATGCATCGACACCACCACAAGGACATGTCAAGGTAGTAATCAGTAGCTGGGCCAAGCTGGACAGGTGGATAGAGATCCTTCCTGGCATCAAGCATATCAAGACACCTAACAGGTCGTTAATTGCTTTTGTAGCTATTGTCAACATGTAATTACCATTATGCCATGGTGGTGACCCCTTTCATCTATAAAAGGAGGCCCATGGCATCATTGTTAGGGATTCGGCCCTTGTTAGTTAGTAGCGCCCCCGAGCTCCTTGCCGGAAAGGCTGCACACTTGTACAACAGGGCCTTTTACACACTTCAATCCACCAAAGCAGGAGTAGGGTTTTATGCACCTCTGCGGCCCGAACCTGGGTAAATCTCTATGTGCTAATTGTGGTTGATTGCTGCTCTTTGTGTGTTGCGTCGCCCTCCATCGAGCCTGGTGAGGGTGTCCTGGACTAGGGGGTACTCGGGCCGCCGGCCTATCTCACATGGGCCGGACTGGTGGGCCGCTCTCTACTCGTCGATGGAAGGCCGGATTGTGGGCCACCCCGTGTATCGGAAGGAAACCCCCGAAGACTTGGCGCCTCCTCCAAGGAACAATTGGCGTAACCGGCATGTTTATCCCCTGATGGTAACCCACCATATGTAACCCTAGGACCTCCTGGTGTCTATATAAACCAGAAGGCCTAGTCCGTAGAGGATATATCATCATCATATCCATTGCCTAGGGTTTAGCCCATCTAATCTCGAGGTAGATCCACCCTATAACCTTCATACAATCACATCAATACAATCTAGCAGGACGTAGGGTATTACCTCTTCGAGAGGGCCCGAACCTGGGTAAATCGCTGTCTCTACGTTCCCTGTTACCAATGATTCCTTGACCCATAGTTCGGATCCCCTACCCGAGATCTGCCAGTTTTGGTACCGACATTGGTGCTTTCATTGAAAGTTCCATCGTGGGTCGCCAAGGATCAATGGCTCACCGTCCCCGGACAGCTCTTCAGCGATGGAATCTGTAGCGGGGACATCTTCGTCCCTGGACAGCTCTTCTCTTCAGCGACGGAATCCGCAGCGGGGACATCTTCGTCCCCGGACAGCTCTTCGCGTTCGGCAGCATTGTATTGCACGCCGATCTGACCGGTCACCTCGACCAGGTCGACAGCTTTGCCCCCGAGCAGGAAATCAGGTTCGGCGGCCTTGAGTACGTCGCCGATGCTCGAGGTGATCTGGTCTTTACTGGGCTCTCGGCCTTACCCGAGGAACCTACCAATCCCGAGGCCTTGACCTCGGATTCCTTCCCCGCCCCCGTCCTCGAGTCGGGCCTCAGTTTGGATTTGGCCTTGAGTTTAGATCCAACCCCGGAGCTGGAAAACCAAGGGTCACCCTTGGCCGAACACACTCCCGTTATCGGCGCGCCGGAGCTCAACTCCGATGGTTCCCCGAACATAGATCCGGTGGACCCCTCGATTTTAAGCGAGATGCTAGACCGGATCCAGAAGATAAATATCGCAGATGGCCTGTCCTTGGACCAGGAGCAGGTCGGATAGGATGCCAGCCGCGGGGAATCTTGCGTCCCACCCACCACCCACTTGGTAGCCACGGTCGAAGATTTAACCGACATGCTGGACTACGCCTCCGAGGAGGCTGACGACGTGGACGAGGACATTGACGTCCCGCCCTACACGGATACCTTCCTTGCCACTACCAATACCGGAAGGTGGACCGCCACCTCCACCTATGACGTTTACATGGTTGACACCCCCATGAAGAACGGTGACACAACCAAGAAGGACGGCGACGATCCCAATGAAGAACCGCCCAGACGCCGACGACGGCGAGCTAGAGGGCGGAGAAAGGGCAAGGAAAATCACACAGACATGAACGGCACCGGAGATAACGAGACTCCGGACAACTTGGGGGAGCTCGGCGATAACACGCCCGAGCAGTGACCCGATGCCCCAGAAGGGCACGAGGACCAGGGTGACCCCGAGGACCTCGACGATTCCGAGGACAGCAATTACCTCCCTCCGTCCAAAGAGGAAGATAGCCTCGGACCCGAAGACTTTATCATCCCTAAGGATCCCCTGGAACAAGAGAAATTCAAGCGGCAACTCATCGCCACTGCCCGAAGCTTGAAAATGAAACAACAACAGCTAAAGGCCGAACAGGATATGCTCAACGACAGATGGACGATGGTCTTAGCTGCCGAGGAAGGCCTTGACGATCAATGTCAGGGCCAATACAAGAGTTACCCACGGCGGCGCCTACTCCCAGAATTCGAGGATGAGGCCTTCGAGCCCATGCCTCCCAGACGAACTTACGCAAACCTGCCCGACCGCCCCCCTCGAAGACGAGATAGGCCGGTTGTGGAAACCGAGCTCCCACCCGCGCCCCCTCGAGGACGAGATAGAGCGGCCGGAGAAGCCGAATACCCACCCGCGCCACCTCGAGGACGAGATAGAGTGGCCGGAGAAGCCGATCTCCCACCCGCGCCCCCTCGAGGTTGGGACAGGGCGGCCAGGGAAACCGAATACCCACTCGCGCCCCCCCACCGAGCAGGAAAAGACCCGGTTCAATCGGACGACCAATACGATCTGCGCCACGATCTGAACGCACGAGGGCTCCAGTGGAGGTCCATCTATGGATCCACAGGATACGCACCCGCCGGACGAGACGGATACCAAGCCTGGCGCGATAGAAATGATAGAGCTCGGGAGCAGCACCGTGCCCGGATGATAACCGATCTCCGGCGCGATGTGGCCCGGGCCAGGGACGCCGCACACCCAATGTATTTCACAGACGAGGTGGTTCCCCGAGGAGTTCCCCGAGGGGTTCAAACCCGTCAATATAGAATCCTACGATGGGACAACTGACCCGGCCATGTGGATTGAGGATTTTCTTCTCCACATTCACATGGCCCGAGGAGATGATCTCCACGCTATTAAGTACCTACCGTTGAAACTCAAGGGACCGGCAAGGCATTGGCTGAACAGCCTACCCGAAAACTCCATCGGGAGCTGGGAAGAGCTCGAGGATGCATTCCGAGCTAACTTTCAAGGAACCTACGTTCGGCCACTGGACGCCGATGACCTGAGCCATGTTATTCAGCATCCCGGAGAGTCAGCCCGGCAATTCTGGAACCGGTTTTTGACCAAGAAAAACCAGATCGTCGACTGTCCGGATGCCGAAGCGATTGCGGCATTCAAGCACAGTATTCGGGACGAGTGGCTCGCCCGCCAGCTCGGCCAAGACAAGCCGAGAACAATGTCGGCCCTTACCTCCCTAATGACCCACTTTTGCGCGGGTGAAGATAGCTGGTTGGCTCGTCGAAGCAACCACCCCGAAGACCCCGGCACTTCAGAGGCCCGGGACGGGAACGGAAAACCCCGGCGCAACAGGAATAATAAGCACCGGCACTCAAACAACGGCGGTGAAGCCGATGACACAGCAGTAAACGCCGGATTCAGCGGCTCGAAATCGGGACAGCGGAAAAAACCCTCTAAAGGGAACCGGGATGGCCCGTCTGCGCTGGATAGAATATTGGATAGGCCCTGCCAGATTCACGGCACCCCTGACAAGCCAGCTAACCACACCAACCGTAACTGTTGGATCATTAAGCAGGCCGGCAAAGTCACAGCCGAAGAACAGAGCAAGGGCCCCCGCAGCGAGGATGACGACGAACCTCGCGGGCCGAACAATGGAGGCCAAAAACAGTTCCCTCCAGAGGTCAAAACCGTGAACATGATCTATGTCACGCACATACCAAAGAAGGAGCGGAAACGCGCGCTTCGGGATGTCTACGCCTTAGAGCCGGTGGCCCCGAAATTCAACCTGTGGTCGGCTTGTCCGATCACTTTCGACCGTCGAGACCATCCGACCAGTATACGTCATGGAGGAACGGCGGCTCTGGTACTCTACCCCATCGTGGACGGCTTTCACCTCACCAGAGTCCTTATGGACGGAGGTAGCAGCCTCAACCTGATTTACTCAGATACAGTGAAAAAGATGGGGATTGACCCGTCAAGAATCAAACCCAGCAACACCACCTTTAAAGGTGTAATCCCAGGAGTCGAGGCACGCTGCTCGGGATCCATGACATTGGAAGTTGTCTTCGGCTCGCCCGATAACTTCCGCAGCGAGGACTTGATCTTCGATATCGTCCCCTTCTGCAGCGCTTACCACGCACTACTCGGCCAGACTGCGTTCGCCCGCCTCAACGCTGTCCCGCACTATGCATACCTGAAGCTCAAGATGCCAGGACCAAACGGCGTTATTACCATCAACGGTAATACCGAGCGCTCGCTCCGAACAGAGGAACATACGGCGGCTCTAGCCGCCGAAGTCCAAGCCGCCGAAGAAGCGTCGCAAGCCTAGTCTACTGCCAAGCCACTGGGCGCACGCAAGCGCTCCCGAGCTGTAGCCTCGGTCCCGGAGCACTCCCACGCTCACCTCAAATAGGGGCACGCACCCCACAGCACGGCCCACCTAGCCGCGAAATACATACCTCGAGTGCACAATTTTGCGCTTAAAATTCCATGGGCAGTTGTGGGGGAACATGACACAAAGACCAGGTGCCCGGCTCGACCGAGCAATGGCCCACATGTGTCTTCAAATCAACATTGACAACGGGCACCATCTAGGGCCCTATCAGCGTCAAACTGATATACCACAGCGACTTCTCAAAGCCCTTCTCCAAGGGCTCGTCCGCCGAACATTACTACTCCCGCCGACCATACGGTGGACAGCTTCGCTTACACGGAAGCTTCTTGAAGAGCAAAGGCGCAGACGTGCAGCAGGGCGTAGTAGGGACGTCAAACCACTTATAAAGGCCCTGTGTAAACCTTTACTCTCACATATTCATTTCTTCAAAAGTATCTATCAAAGTTACTTCGGCAATCCGGATTGTACGGTTGGACGTCACATATTCAAAGGAAATAAAGACCATTTTTTTCTATGGTACTCGCGCAGTCATTCTCGTTGCATATTCCTTTCCGCCTTTTTAAAGCCGAAGTAAACTATTACGATACGTCCTTTTTTTGTAACCGGCTAATAGACCGGGGGCTCGAACATAGATCTTGCCTTAAACTTTATCCCGGCACTTATTTTTATTTTATGTGCTCGGCGTCGCGGATATTGCATTATATGAGTCAGTTCCGAATTGTGTCTTTGGTCAATAGTTGGGTTGCTCGGCTCCTGTGTTTACCCTCTTATGTTCCACACTGTTCGGCTAGGAGGGTAAAGGGAGAACCACTGCGATTGTACTTTTAGCTAGCCTGGTTAAGTACCTTAGTGGAGAAAGCCGAAAACTGACTGTCCCAATAGGCGAGAACTGGTCGGCGATCCGATGACTGGTGTTAAACCCAAATCGTTGGAGGTTAGTCCGTGTTAAACGAAGGGTTCTCTGTTACAGGAACCATGTGATGATGGTATCAACCGCGGCTCGTCCGAATATCACAACACACTGGGGGCTAGTCACCAGCCCCCGCAGTCAAGCTCCTATGGCTAAGTGAAAGCACTAAAACCGCATAGTCTGATTGCCTGGTTTTCCGTACATACAACCACCTCCGGGCACCGAGACGTCGGCTAAGGGTTCAAGTATTACGAGAAAACACCCCATGCAGTATCTGCAGGGGGCTGAAGCCGACGACTGGTAACTTTCAGTTTCAAAGCGGCCGCACGGGAGTCAAAATTAACATAAACATGCACTATATTAATAGCTGACAACTTGCATTACAATAAAGCACAAATTTCAACTCCTTGCTTACGAGGAAAATAAATCTACTCATATATTACATCTTTTGAACATTGGGCCTCTACTGCCTGAGCACCATCCATCACGATGGGAAAGTATTGCTCGGGGCGCCTATGCTCCTTCCCTGGCGGCGGAGGTCCGGTGGCCATCTCGGCTGGCTTTATCTTCGGCCAATGTACCATTGTTTTGCCGGAGGCCATCCGAGCCCCCTCAATGCATGCGGAGCGCTTCTAGGCATCAATCCGGGGAGCAACGTCATACAGCCTCTGCACCAGACCGAAGTAGCTGCTCGGCAGCGGCTCCGCCGGCCATAGCTTAACGCAGAGGTCCTTCATCATCTGCTCCGCCATCTGATGAAGCTCCACCAGCTGCTTCATTTGGTTGTTGAGGAGGGGAGGGTGTTCGGGCGCTTGAAATTGCTCCCAGAACAGCCTCTGCTCGGCCTGACCCTCCTGAGCAGCGAAGAACCTGGCCACGTCCGCCGCACTCTTCGGGAGGTCCGCAAAAGCGCCTGGGGAACGCCATACTCGCATGAGCAACACGAACCTGTTACCTCCAAAGATACTTTGCAGCAAGTACGGCTTACCGTCCGCAATAAGCCTGACTTGGCGGAGCTCTTCTTGGTAGCCGCGCGCCTCTGTCCGCGCTTCCATAGCCACCGCCACTAACGAGGTCAGCTCGGTGGCCTGCTCCTTATTCTTCTGCTCGAGGGCCTCACACCTTGTGACGGCATCCCCGAGCTCTTGCTGCACCTCCAGCACCCTGGCCTCGTGCTTCTCACTAGCGGTTCTCACCGCAGCCAGCTCGGCAGCCGCCTGTTCGGCTGCCGACTTTTGCGCCGCCGCATCCAGCTGAGCCGTCCTCAGCGCGGCCTTGAGGTTTTCCACCTCCGCGGCGGCAGCTGCAGTAGAATCGGTTAACTCCGTTAGGATACTTCGAAACCTGCTTATAAAACAACGGCTGTATTCACTATTATAGCTCGGACTTACCTTGCGCCTCGTCAAACCTCTTGTTTACCAGGCTCAAGTCATCTTCGGAGCTCTTCAGCTTCCGATTCAGCTCGGTCAACTCTTCAGCGTTGGCGGCTGCGGCTGAAGATGATGCATGTGCATTATTATACACACGTTAGTGTCCGGGATATTGATTTTCGATCCTCTGACAGGCTTTGCCCAAGCCAGTCAGCGTCTAGGGGGCTACTGTGTATGAGGCTATACATTTACACAAAGGAATTTTTCTAAGGGAAAAGCATTACTTCGCTCACCTTGAAGCCGGTAAGAAGGCCACTAAAGGCCTCCTTCAGTCCATTGTCCACGGACCGAATACTTTGTAACACCGCGCCCATAAGTGCATGGTGCTCTTCGGCGATAGAGGAGCTGGTTAGAGCATCCTCCATCTTGTCCGGCCACCCGGTTGACGCCTGCTCTGGGGCAGGCGGGGGTGGCGGGGGCGCTTCGGCTCCTTCCTTCTCGAAGTCTGGAGCGCCGGACTCTGGACGCCTTGACGTCTCCGGAGTCGTCCTCGGAGAGAGCTCGGCTTGTCCGGGCTCCTCCTCTTCGTTCACCAAAGGGGCCCTCCCCTCCTGGTCTTCGGCGACCGAGGTGTTCACCTCGGCCATGATAGTGTCGCCACCTCCCCCCGCGTGCAGCACGGGAGGGGTCCTACTCGATAGGACCTCCTCGGCCTCCTCGACGATCGGGGGAGGCGAGGCGCGGGATTCGTTCCCGCTCTCTGCTTGCGCTGCCGGTGGAGAATCCCCCTCCGAGACTCGGTCGACGGGGAGATCGCGCAGCGGGCTACAAAATTATAAATGGAAACGTGATCAATATTAAGCCCAGTTCGGCTAAAGACGGTCGAGCGGTTACTAGAACGCGTACCTTTGAGCCTGTGGCTTGGCCCTGGGGATCCTCCGAGGAACCTCTTCGGAGGCCTCAGAGTCCTCGGCAGAAGCCGAGCTATCGCCGGACAAGGCTACCTTGGCCTTGCGCGGTCTTTTGGGAGCGGGTTGTGGCGGCTCCTCCTCGGCATCCTCGGACGCCGCTCTTTTCCCTGTCCGGGAGGAATCGTCTTCCTCCCCGTCCTCTCCCTGCTCTTTCTCCTCCTCTTGCGCGGAGGGAGCATTGGTGTCCCCGGATCTAGCACCCGGGGGTCCTCGGGAGCGGAGGCCCGCTCTGGCCTCCTTTCTCTGGTCCTTCTTCTCCTTTCTCTCCGGCGCCTCGTATGGCTCCGCGGCCAACATGGCCATCAGCAAGGGGGTCCTGGGCCCCTTTGGCAGCGGCGCCGGACTGTCGATCCGCTCGGCCTTCTTCAGCCAATTCTACGGATGAAAAGTAACAAAGCTGAGTACCTTGTTAAAAGGGAACAGTTCGGATATAAAGTACAAAATTATTCATACCTCCCGTGGAGGATTTGCGGCATCGAGTCTGATGTCTTCCTCCTCGGCCGGCCAGTCCTTCTGCGGCTTGAATAGTGCCCTCCACAGTTGGGCGTGGGAGGTGCGGAAGAAGCTGCGCACGGTGGTCGGGTCTTCGGGCTTGTAGGCCCACATGGGGGAAGCCCTGTCATGGGAAGGGAGGATTCGGCGGCCGAGCATGATCTGGATCACGTTGACTAGCTCGACGCCCTTCTCTATCATTTTGGCGATCCGGCTCTGCAGCAGCACCACCTCCTTATTCGGCCCCCAGTCGAGGCCCTTCTTGGTCCATGAGACCAGCCTTGTAGGGGGCCCGGATCGGAAGGCCGGAATCGCCCCCCAATCTGCGCGCCTCGGCTCTGTGATGTAGAACCATTCCTTTTGCTAGATCTTGACGGTCTCGATGAAAGTACCATCTGGCCACTCCACTCGCGGAAGCTTGCTGACCATCGCCCCCCCACAGTCCGCCTGCTGGCCATCTACTATCTTTGGCTTGACGTTGAAGATCTTCAACCACAGACCGAAGTGTGGCCGGACCCGGAGAAAGGCCTCGCAGACGATGATAAAGGCCGAGATGTGGAGGAAGGAGTTCGGCGCGAGGTCGTGGAAGTCGAGTCCGTAGAAGAACATGAGGCCCCTGACGAAGGGGTGAAGGGGGAAACCCAAACCCCGGATGAAGTGGGGCACGAACACCACTCTCTCGCCCTGCCGCAGCGTGGGGATGGCCTGGCCCACCTCCGGAGCACGGTGGGCGACATTGTCCGGGAGGTAGCCCACGCTCTTCAACTCCAAGATGGCGCTGTTGGTGACGCTAGAGGCCTCCCACTTGCCCTTGGACTCGGAACCCGCCATTGCTGAGTTGGGAGGGTGGATGGAAAGGTTCTTGGGAGGGAAAGCGGATCTGAGCGTCGGAGCTCAAGAGATGGGGAAGGCAATGGCGAAGGGGGGAAATGAGAGCGTACGAAAGGAACGAAGGCCGTGCCCCTTTTATGGGCTGTAAAACCCACGGTCCCTTTACTGTGCCGCAGTCCTCGCCATTTCCCCATGTAACTGTGCCATTATGCGCGCATGGGGTGAGGCAGATTATTGATCATATCCCTTGAAAACCGGACACGATCTCCATATCGATGGGACGTGCCAATGAAAACTGCCTCTAACCGCGAATTGAGTTTTTCATAAACCAACTCGCGGTCGTGGCGAGGTGTGACCCTTCGGTAAAAGTTGTCAGATGAGGACACTATTCACACCAAAGCGGCTAGCCTTCGGGGCTAAGTTCTTATTATACTTCGTTACTGAGGTACAGCTCGGCGCATATACGACCGGGAAATGCTTGAGAATACAACTCGGAGTGATACAGGCATGTTACCGGTGTCACGGAGGAAAGGGAACTGGTCTACAAAGCCAATAATGTTCGGCACCTACCTCGGCTTTGAAGACTAGTTCAGGGGCTACTAAGGGTGTCCTGGACTAGGGGTACTCGGGCCGCCGGCCTATCTCACGTGGGCCGGACTGGTGGGCCGCTCTCTACTCGTCGATGGAAGGCCGGATTGTGGGCGACCCCGTGTATCGGAAGGAAACCCCCGAAGACTTGGCTCCTCCTCCAAGTAACAATTAGCGTAACCGGCATGTTTATCCCCTAATAGTAACCGACCATGTGTAACCCTAGGACCTCCTGGTGTCTATATAAACCAGAAGGCCTAGTCCGTAGAGGATATATCATCATCATATCCATTGCCTAGGGTTTAGCCCATCTGATCTCGAGGTAGATCCACCCTGTAACCTTCATACAATCACATCAATACAATCTAGCAGGACATAGGGTATTACCTCTTCGAGAGGGCCCGAACCTGGGTAAATCGTTGTCTCTACGTTCCCTGTTACCATTGATTCCTTGACCCATAGTTCGGATCCCCTGCCCGAGATCTGCCGGTTTTGGTACCGACACCTGGGAAGGGGCCTGCCTTTGTTCCCACAGATTGTCGTACGTCGACATAAGGGCAACGTATAAGAATCGTTCTTACCTACGCAAAGCCACAACAGTGATATACAAGTTGCCTTTTAACCTTTTCAGGACCGCCGTTGTCAAATCTAATTTTAACTATAGTGGGAGCGACAGACACCCGCCGCCAGTCGCTTTATGCAATACAAGTTACATGTCAAGCGCAGAACCGGTCTCTTGTGCGTGGACAAGTAAACTTGGTCTGGGCCGCTTCATCCCACTATGCCGCAAAATCCAAAATAACAAAGGAGGGTAGCAACATGAACATCAACGCCTCAACAAAATTGTGTTCTACTCGTGCAAAGCATCCACGCATAGACGTGGCTCTGATACCACTGATGGAAATCGTTGCATGGAAAAAAATCCTACGAGATAACGAATTCACCCAAGATCTAATCTACTAGATGATAGCTACGAGTGGGGAAAGTCTACATACCCTTGTAGACCAAAATCGGAAACGTTCTAACGAACGTGGTTGGTGCAGTCATACTTTCTTAACGATCCAATCCGATCCAGCACCGCATGAATGGCGCCTCCGAGATATGCACACGTACGGCTTGGTGACGTCTCCTTCGTCTTGATCCAGCAAGCGAGAGGGAGAGGTATATGGGATCTAGGCCAGCAGCATGACGGCGTGGTGGTGGAAATTCTGCAGGGCTTCGCCAAGCGACTGCGGAGGAGGAGGTGGAGTAGCAAGGAGGGGAGGCGCCTAGGGTTGAGATGGCTACTGCCCCCTTCGCCTCCCCCTTTATATAGGAATGGGGGCTGGGAGGCTTGCCTCCCAAGCCCTAGGGCCGGCGGCCAAGGGAGACTTGGCCTCCAAGTCTCCCCCCTTCCTTATTTGGGGCTAGGGTTTCCCCTAGGTGCATGGGCCAAGGGGGCTGGTGCGCCTGGCCCATGTAGGGCTGGTGCACCCCCCCTTGGGTCCATGTGGACCCTCCGGGGTAGGTGGGCTCCACTGTGGGACCCCCGAAACCTTCTAGAATCCTCCGATACAAATACCAGAAAAAACCGAACATTTTCCGGAACCCTGAAAACCACTTTTCTTATACGAACTTTATCTTCGGACCATTCCGAAGCTCCTCGTGATATCTCGGATCCCATTCGAGACTCTGAACTATCTTTGATCTCACCATTATGAATATCCCATTACTACCCTAGCATTACCGAACGTTAAGTGTGTGACCCTACGGGTTCGAGAACATGCGGACATGATCGAGACAACTCTCCGATCAATAATCAATAGCGGGACCTGGGTGCCCATAATGACTCCCACATATTCAATGAATATCTTTATCGGTTTGAACCATAATGTCGAGGATTGAAACAATCCCATATTCCATTCCCTTTGTCTCGCGATATTTTACTTGCCCGAGATTCGATCGTCGGTATCACCATACCTAGTTAATCTCGTTACCGGCAAGTTCTCTTTACTCGTTCCGTAATACAATATCCCCATGACTAAACACATTAGCCACATGCTTGCAAGCTACTTAGGATGTTGTATTACTGAGAGGGCCCAGAGATATCTCTCCATCACTTGGAGTGACAAATCCCAGTCTTGATCCATGCAACACAACTAGTACCTTCCGAGATACCTGAAGAGCACCTTTATGATCACCCAGTTACGAAGGGACGGTTGATACCCACAAAGCATTCTTCCGGCATTAGGGAGTGGCATGATCTCATGGTCTAAGGAATAGATACTTGACATTAAGAAAGCAATAGCAATTTGAACTTATTGACACGATCAGATGCTAAGCTTATGATTGGGTCTGTCCATTACATCATTCTCCTAATGATATGATCTCGTTATTAAATGAAAACTCATGTCTATGTTTAGGAAACCTTAACCATCTTTAATCAATGAGCTAGTCTAGTAGAGACTCACTAGGGACACGGTGTTTGCTTATGTATCCACACATGTATTTGAGTTTCCGGTTAATACAATTATAGCATGGAGAATAAACACTTATCAAGAACAAGGAAATATGATAATAACAACTTTCCTATTGCCTCTAGGGCATATTTCCAACAGGATATTTAAATAAATATAAAAGGATTACACTAGCCTTCTAATTATGAGGATTAGAGGATCTAGCTCTAGCTCTAATTGGATCAACTAGAACTAGAGAACTAGAGGAGGCTCTAAAACTTGTGTGTTAAAAAGTGCCAAAATCTCTAGTATATATAGGTTGGAGGAGGGGTTAGGGGCGCCACACAAGGGAGGAAAGTTTCCCCCCTTGGCCGGCCATGAGGAGGGGGAAACCCCCTCCAATTTGGCCTCCCCTTTCCTTGTACAAGCTACAAGGGGGGAAGGGGGCGCCACCTCTATTGGGCCCAAGTGGCCCAATATGCTTCCCACCACTTGGCCTTTTAAGGCTCGTTGGTATTTGAATAAATATAAAAGCATCCTAATCATTTTTAGAGCCTTTTAATATTAATTTAACATCATCGGAAACTATTTCCACCCATCACTACGGCAGGCGACCGCTAACGCGACACATGAATCAGAGACCCCGCGGCCAAACTGTGTGTGATGCATGAATCGCAAAATGGTGTCGTAATAAAACCGTCGCCAATAAGACGAACTGTTTGCGATGCCGGAGACATCAAGCACGATTCAGATTAGAGACGCGTGTGTGATATGTGGGATACAGTTCATCCATACGAACTATTTGCGATAAGCCAGAACAACAAACACGGTCAGCGAGTTCGAGGTGTGTGCGATACACGGCATACAGTTCACTCGGATGAACTGTTTGTGATTACCCAACACAACAGAAACGGTCAGGCAGATCAAGGTGTGTGTGATATACGGCATGCGGTTCACTCGGATGAACTCTTTGCGATTACCCAACACAACAGAAATGGTTCAACTTAACAAGATGTGTGTGATACGCAGCAAACAGGCCAGTAATCAGAAATGTGTGGGAAGACCGATAACAACACAGACGATTCCTACTAATAACCCGTGTTTGCTGTGGGCAAACGCTTGCTAGTATACAATTGTCAGCGATTGATGAAATCATCACCGACAGGTTCCCTAGTTTAGTCCGTCTGCGATGTAATTTGCTCTGTCTACAGAAGAACAACATATATAACCAAATTAAACATCCAATTACATAGGTCACTATACAAAACATTCGCACACACCTCAATAAACAATTACATGCATTCTAAACTAGGAGAAACGATCATCTACTTCTTGTGACGCTGCCGCCACTGCTCTACTTGTGGCTCGATCCCTCGTCATCCACAGGAAGGAGGCACTCCCTCATGTCAACGATCCGCATGTACATCTCGTAGCTTGTGTACGCGTCCTTGGCCGCGTACTTGACATGTTCTTCATCCAGTCTCCGCACCCAGGCCTCGTGCCAGGCATCCTTGTTCTTGTTGCACTCATCCTTCATGCCTCTGTAGTAGGGGTCGATGATGGCCACGGCTAGATCAACCAGGGAGTCCTTCGCCTTCTTTCTACCCCAGACCCTGTACTGGCCTTGGATGTCGATAAGCTTCTGGCAGGCCAAGCCCGTAGTCTCGAGCACCTTTAGATCATTCAAGGTGTCCACCGTAGCGAAACTGTAGTCGGGGCTATTGATAAACCTGGCGAAATGCTCACAAGGCCTTGTGGCCAGGGAGTAGTGGTAGATGAGGACATGATGGCGCACTCACAATTGGGTGACGGCAACCTTCTGACCATACCCGGCACGACCGCCGGTGAACTCGAGGTCGAAGCCGACCACTTGGTACTCGTCCTCAGCAAGCAACTGCTCCATAGTGTGGATGGAGCTCTCCACCGAAACCGGCTTGTTGGTGTACACCACCGAGAGGTCCTTCCCCCTCACGTGGGTGTCCACTACGTGAGGTGTGGTGAACTGCCGCCCGTCGTCGTCGTCAGCCACTCGGATGTGCTTATATGTGTCGTGGTGCGCGAGAGATGAAGGTAAAATGGCCGCGGGAATAAATGAGGGCCGGGCGGCCGGGATTCTTGGCACGTCTGCATGGCAGGTTTTGTCGCACGTAACTACGTCGTGGCACCGTGTCCGGTGTAACCACATGCATATGGCACCCCGAACGTATGTGATCGTGTGCCTGCCCGAAACGCTTGCAGCGCGCGCGGAGGGATGCGGGTAGAGCGCGCGAAGGGACGCGAGCAAAGCACGCGTGGCGGGACGCGAGCAGAGCACACCTCGGCCGCCTCAACCGTGAGAAACCACACGCATAGAGCTGTTGAACATGCAGGGAATGGCCGTCTACAAGCCGGCCGACAGTTGTGAACCGGCGGCGTGATGTGAAACTACGTCGCGTTCCACATCACACAGTGGGCGAACAATCGTTCGCGATGCTGCGTAGAGAGCGGCCGTGTGCTAGGTAATTAAATAGCAAACGTTTTTTCTATTAACCGTTTGTGTACGTGTCATTTCATCCTCCTCTCGCACGTCTTGTCAACGCGCTGCCGCAGAAGGCTTCGAGCGAAAGCTTTAGTACTGCACAGGCGTTCTTTTGGCCAAACGTTAGCTCGAAGAGGCGCCAATGAATCGTCGGTGAGCCCGTTCCCATGCAACCGCGCAGGCTCCCGTGCACAACCGTGCAAGCTTCCCGCCCGACTCGGCAAAATTCCCCAAAACCCCAGTGCTTACCGGCCTGCTATATAAACAGTCGCGGCCGGCGAGTCGGCATCGCATTTTCCCTTCCCTCCCCGTAGCTTATCTCGTCTGCTTCTCCCGCCATCGCCAATGGCACCGGTCCGTCGTCGTCGCTCAGCCACTCCACCGTCATCTGAGGACAGCTCCAGCTGGGAGGCTACACCGTGGCGGTGGCGCAGTCCCCGGCGGCGTGTACTGCCCGTGGCATCCCTGTTGGGTGTGCGCACAACACCCGCCACACGCTCCGCCGCCGCTGCCCGACGAATGTTGTTGCCGGCCGCCGTTGCCGCCACCCCACCATCGGCCGCCGTGGCCGCCACACCACCGTCGGCCGCCAAGGCCATCACCCGCTCCGCCACCGCGGCCCGAAGGCGGGTGGTGGCCGTCTTGGCCGCCACCCCACCTTTGGCCGCCGTGGCCATCACCCGCTCCGCCACCGCGGCCCGAAGGCGGGAGGTGGCCGCCACCCCACCGTCGGCCGCCGCGGCCGCCTCCCCACCGTCGACCGCCGGGGTCATCACCCGCTCCACCATCGCGGCCAGAAGGCGGGATGTGGAGGCCCGCACGAGCATCGGCAACCTTGCCGCGCGCTACATCGAGTTCCTGCGGGAGGAGGAGGAGCGCCTGGTCGAGCACGCAAAGCAGAAGCCACCGCAGTGGCGCAGAATGTGGAGATATACGAGGAGTCCCGCCGCTTCGAGAGGGATCGTCTGGAGCGGCAGAGGGCGTTCGAGCTGGGCGTCGCTAAATGTGCAGCAGCGGCAGGCGTCGGATTCCACTTCTCCAGCTCGTCGGTAGGCTCCTCCTCCTCGGCCTCTTACTGAGAGCGCTCGGTAGAGGAGAGGCTGCTGGAAGTAGTACAAAGCCCCTCCTTAGTAGTAGTAGTATATAGGGGTTATTTTGTTCAGTTCATCTAACTATAGATGTGATTGAACTATACTACGTACTTAAATTTAGCTAGTATATATAGTTGAACTAGCTATTTCAGTACGTGGTTGGCAACAATTGGGTAAAAGTTTGTTCAGTTCAGCTGTCGAGTTGAACTGTTTGTATAAAGAATGACTGCTTAATCTATGAATGAAATCTATGCTTACTGAATTTCATTTGCAAAAATTACAGTGCTAGTGATTTTTAGCTGCAAAATTTGACAAATGGCAGTGTTTTTTTTCCTGAGGATCACAAATGGCAGTGTTACAAGGTTGACAAATGGCAATGTTACTAGATTGACAAATGCCAATTTTTCCAATTTGACAAATGGCAAATATACCCAATATGACAGATGCAAATCTTACCACATTGTTTGTACGTCGTTGCACATGGGTCATCATGCAAAATCGTTTGCGGTGAAGAGATGCACAAAACCTACGCGCCACATTTTCCCTTGGCTTCGCTGCGAAGGAACCCAGCTCTCGCTTTGCATACGGGTGTTCATTCTGAAACGTTTACGATGAAGAGATGCACAAAACCTGCGCGCCACATTTTTCCCTTGGCTTAACTGCGAAGGAACCATGTTTTCGCTTTGCATACGGGTATTCAGTCTGAAACGTTTGCGATGAGTGTTTTATTCAGAGAAAAACATTGATGCTTTTTATTACTTTGATAAGTTTGTACATTCAGAGAAAAAACGATAAGTTGATCAAAACCATAGATTTCATTCAGTGACACTGTGATTTTACATTCATACGATCGAGTTACAATATTAAACTAAAAAACTAATTGCGGCGGCGGCGGCGGTGTGCTGCGCCGGCGTTGTCGTCCTCCGGGATGCCGTTGTTCAAGTCTTCAAGCCATCCCAGAATGTTCTGGACTTGCAAATCCAAGAGATGTTCGTCGCGTGATCGACGGGCGGGGGGCGGGGGGACGGCGACTCACGACGCTGCGAGGTAGCGGTCGATGGCGGCGTCCCATGATGCTGAGGGGGGCGGCGGGTGCAGGCGCGCGCACGGGCACGGGCGCGGCGGGCAAGAGCACGGGGACCGGCGCCGCGGTGGGTGCTGGGGCGCGCACGAGCACAGGCGGGGGCGCTGGCGCTGGCACGTACACGAGCTCGCGCGGGTCCTCGGGGACCTCGCTGACGCCCGCAGCTTCCAGCGCTGCGATGGTGCTTGGCGACCAGCCCATCAATGCCATGGGGATGGTCGCAGGCGCGGGCGTGAGGATGGGAGCTGGGACGGGCGCGGGGGCAGCATCCTCCGCGGCCAGCTCGTTCAGGGCCATGTCCCTGAGGTCCCATTCCTCCTTATTTTTTATCTCCTCCGGCTCGGAGTCGACTTCACCAAACCAGAAGACTAGTGGCAGATGATCCTTGTGCGCCATGGCGTAAGTGGAGCTCTGGAAAATAGGATTCGGGCGAGACGGGAATGGGAGGTGAAGAGAGATCAGTAAGGCTGCCTATTAAACAGCGGCTCGGGCGCCATTAATGGAGAGGTTGAGAGCGAGGCGGGCGGCGATGGAGGTCAAAGGGCTCGCTTCCCAGTGAGCCTGCGCAGCGTACTGCTCGCATGCCTCCCAGTGAGCATGCGCAGTGTACTGGTCGCACGCCTCCCGGTGAGCCTGCGTGGTGGAGGACTGGTCGCACGCCTCCCGGTCAGCCTGCGCAGCGCAGGACTGGTCGCACGCTTCCCAGTCAGCCTGCGCCGCGGACTTCGCTCGCACACCTCCCGTCTACTCAAACAGCTGCCCGCACGGCACCTCCTTGCCAATAAAAAAGTGGGACGCGTGGTGGCACGTAAATGGTCAGTAGAATGCCCACGATTTAAATAATATTGTACAACCATTCGTGATGATAACGTGATAGCTATTTGTTCCAAAATGGCTATGTTGGTCATGGCTGTTAGTGTGTGCGCCCTCTGTCATTTTGGACAATTTTTTTACCAAAGCATGTTGGTGCCATTTCATGACACCATGACAAGTCTCATGAATTTCAGACGAGTTTTGGACTTACAGGAATTTAAAAACCAAGTTTCTCAATGTTTGCGGCCGAGCCACGAAGCCTGGGTGTTTGAAATTAGTTCCCATTTCTTGCATGGGACCTAAACATGCACCCAAGGACACATATATGATTTTTCAACCCATTTTGGTGCACCGGAGCATGTGCATGTAGTTCAAATTTGAATTATGCACATAAAATGCCCAGAAAACTCAGTTAATGTATAAAATGTCCAAACGAACCCCGAATAATTCCAAAATTTAACACGACACTCCAATTGGTCTATGTTGCCTCTATAAAAAAAATCAAGGCAAGAGGAGGCAACGAATGTCGCTTCGTCCACAAAGGTGACACGTTCCCTACCAGAACCACAAGGCTTCTTGTGAGAAGCTCTGGTTTGTGAGAAGCTTATACCAAAACCTGCCTCAAATGGGACAAAAAAATTACCACGGCATGTTGGTGGCACTTCATGATAGCATGCCAAGTTTCATGAATTTCAGACGAGTTTTGGATTTACTAGAATTTCAAAACCAAGTATCTCAACGTTTGCGGTGGAGCCACGATGCCGAGGTGTTTGAAATTCATTCCCATTTCTTGCATGGGACCTAAGCATGCACCTAAGGACAGACATATGATTTTTTAACCCATTTTGGTGCACCGGAGCATGTGCCTGTAGTTCAAATTTGAATTATGCATATAAAATGCCTAGAAAACTCAGTTAATATATAAAAATGTCCAAACAAACCCTGAATAATTCCAAATTTTAACATGACACTCCTATTGGTCGATGTTGCATCTAGAAAAAAAATCAAGGCGGGAAGAGGCAACGATTGTCGTTCCGTCCACATAGGTGATACACGTTCCCTACCGGAACCATGAGGATTCTTGTGAGAAGCTATGGTTTGTGAGAAGCTTATACCAAAACCTGCCCCAAATGGGACAAAAAAATTACCACACCATCTTGGTGCCATTCCATGATAGCATGCCAAGTTTCATGAATTTCAGACGAGTTTTGGATTTACTAGAATTTCAAAACCAAGTATCTCAACGTTTGCGGTGGAGCCATGATGCCGAGGTGTTTGAAATTCATTCCCATTTCTTGCATGGGACCTAAGCATGCACCCAAGGACACACATTTGATTTTTCAACCCATTTTGGTGCACCGGAGCATGTGCATGTAGTTCAGTTTTGAATTATGCACATATAATTCCTAGAAAACTCAGTTAATGTATAAAAATGTCCAAACAAACCCCGAATAATTCCAAATTTTAACACGACACTCCTATTGGTCCATGTTGCCTCTAGAAAAAAAATTAAGGCAAGAAGAGGCAACGAATGTCATTTGGTCCACAAAGGCGACATGTTCCCTACCGGAACCATGAGGCTTCTTGTGGGAAGCTCTGGTTTGTGAGAAGCTTATACCAAAACCTGCCCCAAATGGGACAATTTTTTTACCACAGCATGTTGGTGCCATTCCATGATAGCATGCCAAGTTTCATGAATTTCAGATGAGTTTTGGATTTACTAGAATTTCAAAACCAAGTATCTCAACGTTTGCGGTGGAGCCACGATACCGAGGTGTTTGAAATTCATTCCCATTTCTTGCATGGGACCTAAGCATGCACCCAAGGACACATATATGGTGCACCGGAGCACGTGCGTGTAGTTCAAATTTGAATTATGCACATAAAATGCCTAGAAAACTCAGTTAACGTATAAAAATGTCCAAACGAACCCCGAATAATTCCAAATTTTAACACGACGCTCGTATAGTTTTATGTTCACTACAGACAAATGTTCTAGCAATTCAAACACCATCCTTTGCCGCTGTGACCCCATTCTGTATTTCAAATCAAGACAGAAAATCAAGTACATCACACACAGTTTATTATCACCAACCGTGTGAGATGCAGTTCAAAATATCTTGGTGCACCGTCATATATGGCTTACGCGAGAAGGTTCGTCGGCTACAGTCCACAGCCGGCGCGTCAAGCAAACTAGGTCCCCAAATATCATTTCACTATTCAATCGTCGCCAGCCAAAGATGGGGACATGGACTCGCGTCGTGAGGGCAACTTCGGCGGCCCACTCCGGCGAGAGCGCGGCCGCAACCTCCATGAGCGTGCTCACAACCTGCGTGAGCACGGTCGCAATCTGCGACCGGGCGGCTGCGGCAGCCGAAACGGCCGCTACTGCAGCTCAGATGGCGGCAGCAACATCTGCGACGGGGATAGCAAATGGCAAGAGTGGGACAGCAGCTGTCCATTCCGCGGCGGCTGCCTTAGCCCTGATGGAGGCTGACCGCGCCCATGTCAAGGCCGCCCACGCCCAGCTCCTGGCGGTCACTGCACAAATCACTAAAATCTTCTCGAACAACGGTCGGCAACCCATGGCCGAAGAGTTGGCAATCGCCGAGAGCGTTCGAGCAGCCGTCCGTTCGTTCGCAGCATATCTTGCCGCGATGGAGCTCGTCCAAGCCTAGACCGCGACCGCCCACGCTCAGCTCGTGGCGGCCTTTCCCAAAGAGATGGCGGATGCGGATGGCGAGATGCTTGCCGAGTATGGTGCGATGGATGCCATGGAGCCCCTTCCCCAGGAGATCGTCGGGCGCGAGCTGGACATGGAGGAGGCGGCGGAGATCGACGAGTGCCAGGCGGAGTAGTAGTCTTTGTTTATAGCGCCGGTCTTTTGTTAGAGTAATGTTTAGGTCAGCTAGCTCTGTTTAATTGCTGAACTTGCTTGATTAAGAAGTGTGGGTGTGCTGTAGGCCCTTTTGTGTACCCAAATTATGCAATGACGTGGATGACCACTGTAACCAGGGAAATTAGAACCAAAATTTTCACGTTCAAACTCATCACACACGGCGTAAGCCATATGAATCGTTTGTGATGTTCAGATATCGTACACAGTGCAGAATAAGGGACCGTGTCTGATGACACTGCGCGCGCCAGTTTTTCGCTGCACGGAGCTGATACGTCTCCAACGTATCTATAATTTATGAAGTATTCATGCCATGTTCATTATAGTTTTGTATTCTTTTGGTGCACTTTTATATGGCTTTTATATAATTTTCATGGACTAACATATTGATCTAGTGCCCAGTGCCAGTTGTTGTTTTCTGCTTGTTTTTGGTTTTCCAGAAAATCCATATCAAATGAAATCCAAATGCAGCGAAACTTTTTGACGATTTTTTCTGGAAGGAAATGGACCCAGGAAGCTTCGGGGAAGCAGCAGAAGAGCCACAGGGGCGCCATGAGCCACCTGGGCGCGCCAACCCTCCCCCCCAGGCGCGCCCTGGTGCCTCGTGGGCCCCCTGTGGCACCTCTTCGCGTGATTCCAACGCCAAAAAATCATATATATTCAGAAACCCCCGAAAGTTAACCTAGATGAGTTTTTACGCCGCCGCAAGCCTCTATACCTCCACGATCTCATCTACATCCCTTTTCCGGCACCCTGCGAGAGGGGGGAATCATCACCGGAGGCCATCTTCATCATCCCGGCGGTCCCCATGATGAGGAGGGAGTAGTTCACCCTCGGGGCTGAGGATTTGTACCAGTAGCTATGTGTTTTATCTCTCTCTCTCTCGTGTTCTTGATTTGGCACGATCTTGATGTATCGCGAGCTTTGTTAATATAGTTGGATCATATGGTGTTTCTTCCCTCTCAATCCTTGTTGTGATGAATCGAATCTTTTCCCTTTGAGGTTTCGTTATAGTTGGATTGAAGATTTCAGATTTGAGAACACTTGATGTATGTCTTGCATATGAATACCCGTGGTGACAATGGGGTATTATATTGATTCACTTGATATATGTTTTGGCACTCAACTCGCGGATTCCCGTGGTGACATTGGGGCAATCTATGCATAGGGGTTGATGCATGTTTTCATTATCTTTTCTCCGATAGAAACTTTGGGGTGCTCCTTGGAGTTCTTTGTGTGGATTGAATATTATGATTACGAAGTTGTTTGATGGATATCATATAATCAACTCACGGATACTTGTGGTGACATTGGAGTATCTAGGTGACATTAGAGTTGGTTGATGTGTATCATATGGTGTTATTTTAGTACGAACTCTAAGGCTATTTGTGACACTTATAGGAATAGCTCAATAGATCGATCGGAAAGGATAACTTTGAGGTGGTTTCGTACCCTACAAACAATTTCTATCTTACGTTCTCCACTAATAGGAACTTGGGAGTGATTCTTTATCGCACGTTGAGGGATGATTATATGATCCAATTATATTAGCATTGTTGAGAGATTGCACTAGTGAAAGTATGAACCCTAGGCCTTGTTTTCAAGCATTGTAATACCGTTTGTGCTCACTTTTGTTACTTGCTACCTTGCTGTTTTTATTATTTCAGATTACAAAAACCTATATCTACTATCCATACTACACTTGTATCACCATCTCTTCGCCGAACTAGTGCACCTATACAAATTACCATTGTATTTGGTGTGTTGGAGACACAAGAGATTTCTTGTATTTGATTGCAGGGTTGTTTGAGAGAGACCATCTTCAACCTACTCCTCCCATGGATTGATAAACCTTAGGTCATCCACTTGAGGGAAAATTGCTACTGTCCTACAAAACTCTGCGCTTGGAGGCCCAACACGAGTCTACAAGAATACGTTGTGTAGTAGACATCAAGCTCTTTTCTGGCGCCGTTGCCGGGGAGGTGAGTACTTGAAGGTATATCTTTAGATCTTGCAATCGAATCTTTTAGTTTCTTGTTTTATCACTAGTTTGGTTTTATAAAAGAAAACTACAAAAAAATGGAAGTGAGGTTGCCTCATATTATTCATCTTTATAATGTCTTTCTTGAAAATGATGGAGCAAAAAATTGTGCTCAATTGATAGAAGAAGAATTCAATAAAATGTTTGGCATAAAATCTTTGAATGATGAGCATGATTGCAATGTTGCTAGTATGAATTCTTTGAATATCCATGATGCTAGTGATATGCAAAGCCATAAGCTTGGGGATGCTATGTTTGATGAAGATGAAATTTTTAGTCCCCCATGTTTTGATGAGCAAAATTATTATGATGATTGCATGCCTCCTATTTATGATGATTACAATGATGAAAGTGGATTTGGAGAGGTCACAACTTTATTTAATGATGATTCCACTATTTTGGAAGAGGTTTCAATTGATTATGAAAACAAAGTTGCTATCTATGATGATTATTGTGATGACATGTATGCTATAAAGAATAATGATAACCATGAAACTTGTCATCATGATTTTTATTTTCAATTGGATTATTCCAATCAAGTATCACATGATAGTTATTTTGTTGAGTTTGCTCCCACTATTATTGATGAGAATAAATTTGCTTATGTGGAGAGAAATAAATTTTCTATGCTTATGGATCATGAAAAGAATGCTTTATGTGATACTTATATTGTTGAATTCATTCATGATGCTACAGAAAATTATTATGAGAGAGGATCATATGCTTGTAGGTGTTGCAATAATATCAAGTTTCCTCTCTATGTGATGAAAATTTTGAAGTCATGCTTGTTTTGCCTTCCTATGCTAGTTGATTCTTGCTCCCATAAATTGTTTGCTCACAAAATCCCTATGCATAGGAAGTGGGTTAGGCTTAAATGTGCTAGTCATATGCTTCATGATGCTCTCTTTGAGTCTCAATTCGTTACTTTTATGCGAGCATCATTCAAATCATCATGCCTAGCTAAAAAGGCATTAAAGAAAAGCGCTTGTTGGGAGACAACCCAATATTTATACCTACTGTTTTTGTGTGTTCACAAGATTAAGATACTGTAGTAATCATATTTTATATGTTTTCTTTCAATAATGTGCCAAGTAAAGCCTTTGGGATAGTGTGGATGCTTGTTGATTTGATTCTACAAGAATAAGTTATGTAGTAGACATCAGGAGCGAAAAATTTCGGCATCCGCGGAAATATCTACCTCCCATGCCCCCCTCCTCCATACCAAAAGCCACATTTCCCCTGTTTCCGCCTTCCATTCCAAGTTCAAACCTTCACTGCTTGCTTGCAGCGCTGCCGCCTCGCCGGCGACGCTCCTTCCTGCTGCTCGGCCTCGTCGATCTAGTCAGGTAATCCACACTCGACCCCCATCCTCCACCTCCTTCTACATCCCACATGCCCCGACCGCCGGCGCGACACCTTCCACCCAAATCACTGACCCATCCTCCAAATAAGCGCCGCCCTAAGCCATGGTGCACGCAGGATAGCCAGGAGCTCAAGGAGCATTTGGCAGCGGAGAAGCAAATCACGGCCGCACACGCGGATGAGGTCGCGATGGCTGCCATGCGTGCCAACCCCCAGATCTTGGAGGAGCACCTCGCCGTTGAGGCCACCGTCAATGCCTCGCGCGCGGACGCTGCCACATGGTTGGCTGCTTTAAACGACAGTTCGTCGCATTTTCTCGAGGCCACCGTCGGTGCCTTCGATGAAGACTACGAGGTGTTTTCTTAGTGTGCCCATGCTTACCTCAACTCCAGAGCCAGCAGGTTGGTGCCCGGAGCAGCTCAGGCGACTCACCACTATGAGGAGGGCACCCACGATGTGGAGGCCTCGCCCTCTTCCAAGTCTAAGGAGCCCATCGTCATCGATATCTCCGACGATGAGGAGTAGCTTGTCTTTTTAGCTCACTACAAGGACCTATGTTCAGCTAGCTAGCTACGCCGGTTAAGCATGTTCGGTTTACCAGTTGCATGTGCTGCTCCTGCCTTTCCTTTACAAATTCTAGTGAATTGTCCTATGTACTGTTACTATGCAATCTGATCCTCTAGTATATATGTTCTATATATTGTGCAATGTGGTGCTGAGTTAACTGTTTGGTTATTTTTTTGTCATGTTCAGTTAACTGTTTAGTTCAATTCTGCAATGTGATGCTCAATTCTTGTGGGTGCAATTTTGTATTCTCTTGCATGTGAGAAATAATCGAATTTGGCTGTACAAAATACATGAGATACAAATACAATTGCTATATTTCCAAGTTGTTAAGCATACTAGGTTTGGTTAACTGTCTGATCTTGTAGTATGTTCTCTTGTGCAATGTGGTGCTCAGTTAACTGTTTGGTTCATTTGTTGTGGTGCTTAGTTAACTGTTTGGTTCAATTCTGCAATGCGATGTTCAATTGTCATGGGTACAATTTTGTATTATTATGCATGTGAGAAATAAATCGAATTTGGCTATACTAAATACATGAGAAATATATACAATTGCTATATTTCCTAGTTCTTAAGCATGCTTGGTTTGGATAAATGGCTTTTCCATGTGGCTCGAATTAATCTGCTGAATCAGCAATGTGTTTATTTTTCATCAACATATTTTACTGATACTATGCCAGCCCTCACTTAACCTGATCAATAACTACCTTATATGTGTTGTAGGGAAACAATGGGAGGCACTGAGGTTTACCATCGAGGTTCGCACATGCATGGTCCTTTGTCTAATAGCACATTATTGTGCAATTGCAGGAACCATTCTACTCCCTTCGTCCCATAATATAAGAGCGTTTTTGACACTACACTAGTGTAAAAAATGCTCTTATATTATGGGACGGAGGGAGTAGTATTTAGGTTTTTAACAATTTGGTCTTGCACATGTAGGTCCTGCTGTCAGAGGTTTTGACCCACTGTTTGACCCATTTTGCATATGGGGAAATGAGATGTCCATGAATATCAGTCAAGTCAAGAAACTCATAAATATTGTTAGGATAAAGAAACTAGCGACAAAAAACAACAAGATTGTTGTCTGCACAATGAAGAAGACATCAGTGAACTATAGGATGGTACTAACTCTTATACTCCCTCCGGTCCTTTTTAGTTTGCATATAAGTTTTATCCGAAGTCAAAGTATCTCTACTTTGACCAAAGTTATAGAAAAAAGTATCAACATTCAAACTGCAAAATCATTATTTTTAGATGCATTATGAAATACAATTTTATAGTATACATATTTGGTATCGTGGATGTTGATATTTTTTAAAATAAATTTGGTGAAACTTTACAAAGTTTGACTTGATACAAATCTAATGCGCGGAGTAAAAAGGACCGGAGGGAGTACCTTGTTTTTTTATTCCTTTGCACCATTTCAAAATTCAGAGAAGATATTTATGCATATCTTTGTTTTCAGGCCTTTCCAAGGCAGTTCACAGATGATTACCTCTCAAACCACCTGTATGGTCAAGAGGCGAGGAAGGTGTTCATACAACACCCACGGTACAATATTGAAGTCTTCCTCAAGAGGACGAAGGATGGACAGTCAATCATCCACAAGCATTGGCCTAAAGTTGCAAGGACCTTCAACATCATTGAAGGCTCAATATTCGCCTTCCGCTTCAGCAGTTTTCCAGATGAGTTTCATCTGTCTATCTACCATCTATGATGCTAATTTCCAAAGGTTTTAGATGTTGCATGTGAAACTTGGTGCTGTTGTGTAATGGGGTAGCTAGCTATATACCTATATGGTGTGAGTGAGTGCTGAAGCTATATGATGTTGTACTCTGATGTATTTCAATTATGAAATCCTGGTTCCGTAATACGAAAATGAAATATATTGTATGTTCATTGTGAAATGTAAATTTGATTACTAAATGGATTAATAATAATAGGCCAATTAGCCTGCTTATTGGGTTTTTCTAGTGCAAACGGTTATTGAGTCAACACCGTGGGCGATGATCTCAGACAACCCACACAGTTTCTAGGAAGTAAACGTGTTGGATCAATGAACAATCACACACGACTTCCTCTGGACAACTGTTTGCGTTAGGCCACCTTGCACATATGTTTTCCACATAAATAGTGTGTGTGATGGACAGCCTATGCCACACGGTTTCTTCTAGACACCGTGCGTGATGCATTCAATAACACAAACGATAAAATTATTACTATCGTCTGCAATGGCAACGCTATCACAGACGATGTGATGCGGAAAACTGTGTGCTTTGTATATACGAACGGAAATGTTTGTCTGGGATTCACTGTGTGGGATGTATATATGAACGAAAACATTTGTCTTGGATTCACTGTGTGGGATGTACATACGAATGGAAACGATTGGGCCAGTATAATTGTCTGCGATGGCTCACCTGATCGCACACGAGCTCTTTTTGCCCCGCGTGTGTGACTAGAGGCCCTATCGCGAACGGTTTCTGGGTTGTGTGGAAAGGACCCCCCCTATCGCACACACAGGCAAGGCGGCGGTTTAAAACTTCATCGCTGAAAGGGGGTAAAAACCATTTGTATAGCAGGTCGCTGCACTAGTGTATATACAATTTATCGGTATTACCCGGTAAACCCCGAAACCCTTCCTGTGACCCCGGAACGCTTCCGGTTCCTCTTGAAACTATTTTGAATATTAATGAAACTATTTCATAAATATTTTCTCATTACTCCTATCCCACTAACACTCAACAGATCGTGATTACCTTAAGCTTGTGACCCTGTAGGTTCGGTAAAACATAGACATGAACAAAACCCCTTTCGTTCAATGACCGATAGCGGAACTGTGGACGTCCATATCGATCCCTATGAGTACACGAATGACATTCGAGTGAAACTTTGGTTATCATGTGCTATTCCATTTGCTTCGCGATACTTTACAAAACCGAGGTGAGATATATCATTATCCTCTTGAGTCATACACATGCTCACTATACCGGTCTCCTCGTTACTGGTTTTGTTCTTCTTTCTCGTTGACATGTTCCGGCATCCCCGTGACCTAGTCACCTCTGTCTGGCCAGACGATGATGGATGTCATCACACCGAGAGGGCCCTAAGAATATCTCTCCATTGTCGAAGGAGAAAATCCCACTCTTGAGTTATCTAGTCCCTTGTCAAACTTTCCGATGAACCTGTAAGTTATCGTTATGATCTCCATGTTACAGATGACATTTGAGCAATCCCAAAGTTCATCATAAGGTAAGAAGTGACTACGATACTCTTATGGTCTAAGGAACTACATCACACGTTAACACTCCGTGTTATAACAATTGACTTCTGACGATTGTATCTCAAAGTATAACAAACAAGTTTGGGTCGATTCAATATACGATCGTTCTTCTAACTTCATACTCTCAAAGTTGTTTTAGTGTTACACTTAACGATATCCTAAGATTCGGAAAACATAATCACCAACAACATTTGAGCTAGTCTTAGAGGTGAGACTAGGAATCTTATTTTACGGTTTATCATTCCACACGTGCATATGAGTTTTCCACTGAATCGCACATTCCAGGATTATAGCAATTATAGCATAGAATATAAACTCTTAATTATGAATATGGAAATATAATAATACAATATTATTGCCTCTAGGACATATTTCCAACAACGTAACCTTGTATGCCTTACATGGTTTACCCTTCTAGAGTGTTACATGAACAAATTGGACTAGGGGTTTATCCATAGAGAGCCGCACCCTCTGCCTCATAAAGTCACCAATGAAATTTCAAGGGGCCAGCGCTACATATTCACCAACTTTGTCACCCATTACTTTTGCTACAGTTTTATTGATCAAACCATTAGTAACCTTCATAATTCTAAAACTGACATCGGTTGAGTTCATATCACTTGTATCAATTTCTAGGAAGCCATCATATTTCTTCAAGTGCACTGCATAGTCTCGTAATAATCATGGGTCATCTTCCATCGCTCTCTTCCAATCTCCAAGACATTGAAATTGCACTGTAAGTAGATTGGATTCAATAGCCCCAAACCTTGCATCCCTTGCTGGTAGTCAAGAAGTGTTCATGGTGGATATGAATGAGATCCTGCTGAACCTCTTGATGGTACAAACTTGTTTTATTGCAATTCATCTTGTCATGACCTCGGCTCATCAAACACCTCCTCAAGATTTATCTCCTCATTCTCCTCGCTTTACAGGCGCAGCCTACCGAGCATTTCATCCAGGTATACCCCGACGCCAGGTCGGGATCCACCTCTGTCTGTAGACTATGATGATTGTCCTTCTCTCGCCATCAAACCCTAGCGCCGCCTCGTAGAACTAGCGCGCTTCAATTGGTCAGGTTGTCTTCTCTGGACCTTATCAGAGAAGGTCTCCGATTAGGCGTCTGTACGGTTGCTTCACCCCAGGATCGCACCAGGAGTAACCTACCCTAGATGGGTAGTCATCTCCGATGTGTCAGTATGGTTGCCTTGCCTCGGAATCACAGGGTACATAACCTAGATGGGTAGTCACCTAAAAAACTCTGTTTTTAGAATGTGAAATTCCTATAAACGCACGCAAAACTCCTCTTCATCAAACTCTCAATTTTTGTCTCACTATGCTGAGTGGCAACATCAATTTGGTTTGAGAATAAGGCGTAGTGACGACCAAGGATCATCAAGGCTGAATCCAGTATGGGACAATCTGTGGAAACTACCTGTGCTAAGTCAGGTTAAAAACTTTGCATGGTACTGTTCCTGTTAGAGCAACGTTGGCAAATAGGCACATAAAAGTATCTCCACAATGCCCAATTTGTTTACCTGGTGCAGAGGATCTACGGCATATGATATTTACCTGCCGAAGGGCAAAGGAGGTGTGGTGAGCCTTGGGACTCCACGAGATCATTACTCAAGTGCTCACTATGGACCGATCTGGAAGCGTTGTTCTGGAGGAAATTTTGTGCCAAAAACCAATGAAAAACACGAACTTACTTCGCTAGAAGAATTATGGAAATGAGTTCAAATGAAAGATAAAAATCGGTTGCTAAATGAATTCCAATTTGTTGAACATTATTTATGAGACCCTGTTCTACTATTTGGTTTGATCTTGCAGTCCAAAGAATTCCATACCATGATGTATCTGGGATAGTAGTCATTAGTGAAAAAACAATAGTTATACAAACGAGTGAAGTGAACCCATCTCCAATAGTCCAATAATTCTTATCTTTAGACCATTCTGAGCCATTTACGAACACTACAACAAATATGATTGATGTCTACTACACAACTTTTATTCTTGTAGACGTTGTTGGGCCTCCAAGTGCAGAGTTTTGTAGGACAGTAGCAAATTTCCCTCAAGTGGATGACCTAAGGTTTATCAATCCGTGGGAGGTGTAGGATGAAGATGGTCTCTCTCAAACAACCTTGGAATCAAATACAAGCAATCTCTTGTGTCCCCAACACACCCAATACAATGGTAAATTGTATAGGTGCACTAGTTCGGCGAAGAGATGGTGATACAAGTGTAGTATGGATAATAGATATAGGTTTTGTAATCTGAAATAATAAAAATAGCAAGGTAACAAGTAACAAAAGTGAGCACAAACGGTATTGCAATGCTTGGAAACAAGGCCTAGGGTTCATACTTTCACTAGTGCAATCTCTCAACAGTGCTAACATAATTGAATCATATAACAATCCCTCAACGTGCGACAAAGAATCACTCCAAAGTTTATATTGGAGAACATAGGACGAAAATGTGTATCAACCTATGTGCCTAGATTACCCCAATGTCACCATGGGAATCCGCAAGTTGAATACCAAAACATACATCAAGTAACTCAATAGAATACCCCATTGTCACCGCGGGTATCCACATACAAGACATACAACAAGTGATCTCAAATCCAATATTCAATCCAACATAACGAAACCTCAAAGAGCAAAACTCAATTCATCACAACAAGATAGAGAGAGGGAAGAAACACCATATGATCCAGCTATATTAACAAAGCTCGCGGTACATCAAGATCGTGCCAAATCAAGAACACGAGAGAGAGAGAGATCAAACACATAGCTACTGGTACATACCCTCAGCCCCGAGGGTGAACTACTCCCTCCTCGTCATGGAGACCGCCAGGATGATGAAGATGGCCTCCGGCGATGATTTCCCCCTCCGGCAGAGTACCGGAACAGGGCTCCGGATGAGATCGCTTCGGAACAGAGGCTTGCGGCGGTGGCATGGAAGTTCTAGGTTTCTTTCTAGGGTTTTTGGTATTTATAGGAATTTCTGGCGTTGGTTTCACATCAAGGGGGCCCACGAGGGAGCGACAAGCTCGCTAGGCCCTCCCTACCCCCCAGGGCGCGCCTAGCAGGCTTGTCGCTTCCTCGTGACTCTTCTGGTCCTTCCACGAAGCTTCGGGGGTCTCTTATGTTCCAAAAAAAATCACGAAAAAGTTTCAGTCAATTACGAGAACTTTTATTTCTGCACAAAAAAACAACACCACGGTAGTTCTGCTGAAAACAGGGCCAGTCCGGGTTAGTTCCATTCAAATCATACCAAAACCATATAAAATTGTTGTAAACATGGCATGAATACTTCATAAATTATAGATACGTTGGAGACGTATCAGCATCCCCAAGCTTAATTCCTGCTCGCCCTCGAGTAGGTAAATGATAAAAGAAACAATTTATGAAGTGTGAATGCTAGCATAGTGCATAAGTTTGATCAATGATAATTCCATACACTTTTTCTAGCATTATTATATATCATAAACAGTAGCCCATCTCCTAAAACTTCTCATGGTCAAGTAGCAAGCTATTCACATGCTAAAGTATAGACCATAAACTTTCTTGAAAACTAACAAACTACGTTCTCAGTCATCAAACAATTGCAATTCATCTTATTTTCAGGAAGGGTCTATGTAAGAGCTTTGATTTAGCAAATTCCACATACTCAACTATCATTTAGTCTTTCATGATTGCTGACACTCAAAGCATATTTTTAGAACAAACCATTTCAGTCAAACACATAGGAAGATGGGGGCTTAATGTTTTGCCTCCCAAGTTATTTATCTCAGGGATAATGTCAACAATAATAACTCATGATCACCTATATTCAACTGGATATATGTGCCTGGATCTTTCTCCACCACATGATGCTTGCCAAGAGGTAAAATAAAAATGGGATAGAGAAGAACACTATTGACTCTTGCATAAAAGTAAATACATAAAGTAAAAGATAGGCCCTTCGCAGAGGGAAGCAGAGGTTGTCATGCACTTTTTATTTTTGGATGTGCAAGCTCTTAATGCAAAGGAACGCCACTTTATGTTGCCCCTTATGATAGCAACCTTTGTTATGCAGTCTGTCGCTTTTATTTCTTCACCATCACAAGTTCGTACAAAGCTTATTTTCCCTTACAATAAAAGATCATACATATTTAGGAGCAATTTTTATTGCTTTTGCACCGATGACAACTTACTTGAAGGATCTTATTCAGTACATAGGTAGATATAGTGGACTCTCAGGGCAAGAAACTGGGTTTAAGGGGTTTTGGATGTACAAGTAGTATTTCTACTTAGTACGAAATTTTGGCTAGCAAAAGATTATGAGCAAGCACCACATGTTAGAGGATCCAAGAACATATAACTTCTATGTGAATATAAACAAACATAACCCATTACGTTGTCTTCCTTGTCCAACATCAACTACTTGATCAAGGTTGAAAATAATTAATGGGGGCTCACAATCATAGAAGATGTCCAAGATAGTATATTTATATGTGAAATCTCTCTTCCTTCAATATTCTTTCATGAATTGTTCAAGTGACCAATGCTATGTTTGCTAACTTTCAATAAATTTTACCACTTATACTTCTTGTATGTGAAGTCATTACTCCCCATGGGACAAGCATATGAAGCATATATAATTTCATATTTATGACATTCAATTCATTCAACAATTCACTCTTAGGATATAAGTGAAGCACGAGAGTGAATGACAAACTAATCCAAAAGATTTAAGTGAAGAACAATGAGTAGTTGAGTAAATAAGTAGCTATGTGAAGACTCTCTCCAAATAAAGATTTCAGATCTAAGTGCTTTATTAAAACAGCAAACAAAATGAAAATAAAAGGATACTCCAAGAATAGCACATATCATGTGAACAAGTAAAAACTTAGGCTAACCGATAGGTGTTGATGAAGAAAGGTGGGATGCCTACCGGGGCATCCCCAAGCTTAGTTGCTTGAGACTTCTTGGAATGTTATCTTGGGGAGCCTTTGGCATCCCCAATCTTGAGCTCTTGTGTCTCCTTAATTCCTCTCATATCATGGCTTCTCCTAAATCTTAAAAACTTCATCCACACAAAACTCAACAAGAACTCGTGAGATAAGTTAGTATAAATCAACTCAAAACCTTAACATTCTCTACTATAGCAAATCACTAAAATTATAATTAAACATTGCATACTAAATGCCTTTGCATATTTAATACTCCTATCCACAAATAGAAACATTAAATAGGCAAACATATGCAAACAATGCAACTATAAGAACAATCTGCCAAAACAGAACAGTCTGTAAAGGGGGAATAAAAATTCATACTTACCTAACTCCAAAAATTCTGAAAAATTACCAAGTGACAGATAACTCATGCATGCTTACTGTGTAAAAATTTCAGATTTTTATCATGTTCTGACAATTCACAAATATTCAGGACATAACAGAAAACTTTCTGTTTTTAAACAGCAACACATAAACTTGCAAACCGAGCATGGTAAAGACTATAATTGGTATTTTATTGAATTAAAAGATACAAAACATGATTATTGACAACAGCAAGAAAATATCAACAAAAGAAAATGACGCTCCAAGCAAAACTCATATTATGTGATGAATAAAAATATAGCTCCAAGTGAGGTTACCGATAATGTTGAAGACGAAAGAGGGGATGCCTTCCGGGGCATCCCCAAGCTTAGACGCTTGAGTCTTCCTTGAATATTACCTTGGGGTGCCTTGGAAATCCCCAATCTTAGGGTCTTGCTGCTCCTTATTCTCCTCATATCGTTATCTCACCCAAAACTTGAAAACTTCAATCACATAAAACTTAATGGAACTCCTTGAGATAGGTTAGTATGATAGAAATAAATCATCCACTTAGGTACTGTCAAGACAAGATTCATAATTTTTCTCACATAATTCCTACTGTATTATATCATTTCCACAATTTATATCTCATAATATAAGCTATGGAAACACTAAAACAAGCAAACTATGCAAAAAAAAATCAGAATCTGTCAAAAACAAAACAGCATGTAGTGAGCGAATTAAAAAGCATACTTATGCACCTCCAAAAATTCTGAAAATTTAGGACAACGTAATTTTTTTTTAACCCAATACTGTGTAAAAATTTCAGAATTTTCTCGCACTCCAGTACAGAACAGAAATTCCAGCACTGGACGCAAAAGTTTCTGTTTTTGCACAAAATCAAATCAACAAGTATCCACACTATCCCAAAGGTTTTACTTGGCACATTATTGAAACAAAAGCTATGAAACATGATTAATACAGTAGCTTAATCATGTGAATACACAAAAACAGTAGGTATAAATATTGGGTTGTCTCCCAACAACCGCTTTTCTTTAATGCCTTTTGGCTAGACATGATGATTTTAATGATGCTCACATAAGAATAAAGAATTGAAACATAAAGAGAGCATCATGAATCATATGACAAGCAAGTTTAAGCCTAACCCACTTCCTATGCATAGGGATTTTGTGAGCAAACAACTTATGGGAGCAAGAATCAACTAGCATAGGAAGGCAAACAAAGCATGCCTTCAAAACTTTCAACACATAGAGAGGAAACTTGA
Source organism: Elymus sibiricus (assembly GCA_039707655.1). Taxonomy (NCBI): domain Eukaryota; kingdom Viridiplantae; phylum Streptophyta; class Magnoliopsida; order Poales; family Poaceae; genus Elymus; species Elymus sibiricus. The sequence continues at coordinate 115,561,440 of CM077670.1, forward strand.
TATTATTGAGATATGTGGAAGCATATATTCCTCTCTCAAAATAATTTTCAGTAGCATCATGAAGAAATTCAACAATATATCCATCACACAACGCATTCCTTTCATGATCCACAAGCATAGAAATTTTATTACTCTCCACATAAGCAAATTTATTCTCATCAATAATAGTGGAAGCAAATTCAATAAAATAACTATCATGTGATACTTGATTGGCATAATCCAATTGAAAATTAAAATCACGATGACAAGTTTTATAGTTATCATTATTCTTTATAGCATACATGTCATCACAATAATCATCATAGATAGCAACTTTGTTGTCATAATCAATTGAAACCTCTTCCAAAATAGTGGATCATCATTAAATAAAGTTGTGACCTCTCCAAATCCACTTTCATCATTGTAATCATCATAAATAGGAGGCACGCAATTATTATAATAATTTTTCTCATCAAAACTTGGGGGGCTAAAAATATCATCTTCATCAAACATAGCATCCCCAAGCTTATGGCTTTGCATATCATTAGCATCATGGATATTCATAGAAAGCATACTAACAACATTGCAATCATGCTCATCATTCAAAGATTTTATGCCAAACATTTTATTGAATTCTTCTTCTAACACTTTGGCACAATTTTCCGATCCATCATTTTCAAGAAAGATATTATAAAGATGAAGCATTTGAGGCAACCTCAATTCCATTTTTTTTGTAGTTTTCTTTTATAAACCAAACTAGTGATAAAACAAGAAACTAAAAGATTCAATTGCAAGATCTAAAGATATACCTTCAAGCACTCACCTCCCCGGCAACGGCGCCAGAAAAGAGCTTGATGTCTACTACACAACTTTTTTTCTTGTAGACGTTGTTGGGCCTCCAAGTGCAGAGTTTTGTAGGATAGTAGCAAATTTCCCTCAAGTGGATGACCTAAGGTTTATCAATACGTGGGAGGTGTAGGAATGAAGATGGTCTCTCTCAAACAACCCTGCAATCAAATACAAGCAATCTCTTGTGTCCCCAACACACCCAATACAATGGTAAATTGTATAGATGCACTAGTTCGGCGAAGAGATGGTGATACAAGTGTAGTATGGATAGTAGATATAGGTTTTTGTAATCTGAAATAATAAAAATAGCAAGGTAACAAGTAACAAAAGTGAGCACAAACGGTATTGCAATGCTTGGAAACAAGGCCTAGGGTTCATACTTTCACTGGTGCAATCTCTCAACAGTGCTAACATAATTGAATCATATAACAATCCCTCAATGTGCGACAAAGAATCACTCCAAAGTTTCTATTGGAGAACGTAGGATGAAAACGTGTATCAACCTATGTGCCTAGATTACCCCAATGTCACCACGGGAATCCGCAAGTTGAATACCAAAACATACATCAAGTAACTCAATAGAATACCCCATTATCACCGCGGGTATCCACATGCAAGACATACATCAAGTGATCTCAAATCCAATATTCAATCCAACATAACGAAACCTCAAAGAGCAAGACTCAATTCATCACAACAAGATAGAGAGAGGGAAGAAACACCATATGATCCAACTATATTAACAAAGCTCGCGGTACATCAAGATCGTGCCAAATCAAGAACATGAGAGAGAGAGATCAAACACATAGCTACTGGTACATACCCTCAGCCCTGAGGGTGAACTACTCCCTCCTCGTCATGGAGACCGCCAGTATGATGAAGATGACCTCCGGCGATGATTTCCCCCTCTGGCAGAATACCGGAACAGGGCTCCGGATGAGATCGCTTCAGAACAGAGGCTTGCGCCGGCGGCGTGGAAGTTCTAAGTTTCTTTCTGGGGTTTTTGGTATTTATAGGATTTTTTGGTGTTGGTTTCACGTCAAGGGGGCCCACGAGGGAGTGACAAGCTCGCTAGGCCCTCCCTACCCCCCAGGGCGCGTCTAGCAGGCTTGTCGCTTCCTCGTGACTCTTCTGGTCCTTCCACGAAGCTTCGGGGGTCTTTTATGTTTCAAAAAAAATCACCAAAAAGTTTCAGCCAATTCCGAGAACTTTTATTTCTGCACAAAAAAAACAACACCACGGTAGTTCTGCTGAAAACAGCGTCAGTCCAGGTTAGTTCCATTCAAATCATACCAAAACCATATAAAATTGTTGTAAACATGGCATGAATACTTCATAAATTATGGATACGTTGGAGACATATCAATGATCAAGACATTTATGACTCCCACATAAATAAGAAGTTGTGCGACAGCTACAAAGTAGGAATTTAATAAAAAAATAGAATAAGGATATACAAACAAGAACTAATCCCAACGAAAAGGCAAAATAAATGGGGTTGGTAAGTAAAACTACTCCTAGACCCCCTAGTAGAAGAACAAATCCCCCAAATAGCATAAGAATCTCATGCATTGGTCCATAGTGAAGAGAAACACAAGTTAATACTCCTGTGCGGACTGCTTTTGCTATAAACGCCATTGCTTCCAATTTTGATGCAGCCGCAGACAAGAACCAAACACATAAGATCCCATGGTCTAAACCAGTACAAGGCACTTACAAGATGAACATGGATGCAACCTTCTTTAAGGATGGATCGGGCGCACCAACGGCAGTTCTCATAAATCATAAAGGAGAAGTTGTGGCAGGGGGTCATGGATTCTGAATAATGTACTTGATGCTACAACAGCTGAAGCAATGGCAATGCAGAAGGGCTTGGGATTGCTCGATGATCTTGGATGTGCTGGAGTTGTGGTGAAATCAGATTCCTTAAGAGTTGATCCAAGCTTTGTGGCACCCCCGTCTGGCACAGACGGGTTGCCTGCACGTGCCGGCCCAGGATAACTCCCGGCACGTGCCAGTAACATGGTACACAGTTCCAGACATAGCTTTATTGTTAATACAGGGTATATAGCCCGATTACAATGGGGTCTATCCCGTATAACTCCATAGCAGAGTTATGCGGCAGCGGAAGAACTAAATGACAGCGGAAGACTAGGTTGACGGCTTGGCTGGGCTTCACAACTCACAGGACTGGCTGGGGCGACCATCTAGCTTATCCATCTTCTCCAGAATCTGGCCACGTGCAAGGCCAGGTAAGTACTTTGAATGTACTTGCAAGACAACTGATTATATAGCAATCAAACGAATGAGTGACAAAGCAATAACAAAGTTTAACCAACAACAACAAGAACAACAAGAATAATAATATCCTGACAAGAACACGAATAAACTTACCACTAGACTAGCAAGTAAATACACATGACTCATCGAGAACACGTCTCACGTGCAGTCCGAACAATACTGTGCCTTTCTCAGGCCAACATAAATCAACCTACTGAAACAGTGGTACGACTGTACCGAACGAAATACTATCATGCTATTCTTTCCCAAACGTGACCATTACTAAATTAAAGTTGACCTGATCCAAGTGGTCGAGACTCTTTACCATATCCTCTTACTCCTTTACACAAGTGGCCTTAGACTAAAGTTATCATAATCCGAAGTGGCCAAACATTTCATCTTAAATCTTAACTTAAAATATTGTGCTCAACTTGGACACCATGTCCTGCTTAACTATACTCTAGTAAGTGAATGACAAGTTAGTGGCTTACTCCCGAACGTTGTCCATGACCGTGGACGCGGCTATTCGAATAGGTTTAACACACACTCTGCAGAGGTTGTACACTTCACCCACACTATAGACTCCCAGCCTAACGTATCCTGTTCATAGCATGGCACTCTAACCGTGTCTTCGACCTCCTGCAGGCTAGCCCTGGGTTAAGGGGATCTGGGTCCTTGCCACCCCGTGGCACCACTGTTCCCTCGGGAATCTCAACTTTCGAGTACTCTAACCAACCCAGGCCCTCTAACCGCGCTAAGGAAGACCGCTCGTCCAGGTTTGCCTCTTCCCGCGCTAAGGAAGACCGCTCGTCCAGGTTTGCCTCTTTGAAGACACACGAAAGAGACATAACTACAAACCAAGATATGGCCTTCCCACTAAGGCAAATGTGGTCGTACGGGTTTATTCGGTTCTTGGGCACCGTGGTTTGTCATGTGATCATCGACGGAGAAGGGTGTGTGATACTGCACTATTGTTCCGTCCGTCGGTAACAGTGGCATCCCACCCTACTACTGAATAAAACACGGCCATTGCCCTCGATCAGTAAAGTAAACTACGAGCATCTACTAAATACTACAAAACAACTGCGTAAAGCATCTAGTAGTAGTAAGACGGAAAAGCAACTAAGTAATGCTTCTACTGAAAGTAATACGGTAAGGTAGAACTGCTACTGAAAGTAATACTGACAAAAGTAAACAACTGACAGAACGGTAAACAGATAAACACGGAAAAACACTCAAACAATATTACACAATGTCACAAGGTCCTGGTTGCTCATGATAATGAGTTGGCTTGCCTCTGGTCGACGAGTCTTCCTGAAGTGGTGCGGTGATCCTCCCGGCGAAGTGCGTCGGCGAACGGGATCTCGGACAGGGCCTACTTATGTTAAACAAGCAAGGGCTAAACTATAAGCACAAACAAGAAAACAACCAGTACCAAAAGAACGGGCTCTGAACGAGGAAACCGTGGGTGTTGGAATCACCTCAATCAGAGCTACGAGCAAAAAGTAATAGCACTTTTATTGCCAGGGACCAATCTATAAGATAAATATTTCCAACGGGGTCACTGGGTCATGCGGCTGGTGGCGCCTTCGGACTGAATACGTTTTCCAGTGGCGAAAACGCATACCGACCGAATACGCGTTCACTTAATCAAGCTGGCCACGCGTTCTCTCTCCTCCTCTCGCTGATAGGTGGGGTCCGGTCCCACCTGTCGGGCCGCTTATCTCTTCCTCCTTCCTCCTTCTGCCGCCGCACTCTGGCGCTGATTCCGGCCAACTCCGGCGATGACTGTCAGATTTATTGCTACCGCTGGACTCCTATCTACAATTCGCACCCGCCTGTACATGTCATACCTCCGATGGTGCGCTGTGGCGACGGCGGCGAGCTTCTCAGCGACGGCGAGCTTCGGGTGGTGTTGGCTCCGGCGAACTCCGAGGCTTCTGGATCCAATCTCCGCTTCCATCTGGCTCTCCTGGCTCCACTTCTTCTCCTCCTCTCCATTTCTCTCGCGGTGGCTTCTAGGTGTGGCTATGGCCAAGGGCAGAGGGCGGTGGCGCTGTTGCAATTGCGGCTGCAGAGGCCGTGGTGGCTCTATCTACTAGCTCGGGAAGGATCAAAGCGGGAGAGTGAGGCGAGGTGTGAGTGGAGAGGCTACGGGATAGGGTAGTCAGGTCGGCAACAAAACGACGAGCTAGGTGGCGTGGCCACAACAGAGGGGGCTCGGGCGGCGGCGCTGGCGATGACTGGCGACGGCTGGGGCGGGGCTGGAGGCTGGCTGGCCTTCTAGAAGGGGGTAGGGGCCAGGGCTTCACGGGTGACACGGCGGCAGCGGCCAGGGGAGGTGCACGGCTCGGGTGTCATGGGCGCATAGTGGTGCACGCGTTTGGCACGCTCTGAAGGCGGTCACCACCGGCATTGGCATTTCCAGTGGCCTTCAAGAGGCCAATTCATGTCTAGGGTGTGTGCTGAAGCTCAAATAGGTTAGGTATGTGTTTGCATCAACCCCAGGATGAAACAGTGGAGTGCATCATCCATTTGTCCCTTCTGACAGCAATCTTGGGGGCTTGATGCAGTGCAATATATTGTGACCTAAGTTATGAATCCATGTCCAATAGTGATAAATCACTAAGGTTCAGCTCTCCACAAATTTTCAGCTCAATCAGATACTTCTAGCCTGCACTTCCTTCGCAACTTGAAATTTAGGGCAGAAAACCAAACTTGGCACTGTGCTTCTGTGTGGATGTGAATGACCAAATTTGTGAGGTATTTAGGTCATGTGTGACTTCTAGATGCTGATCAAATTGTTTCACAATTTTTGAAGTTACCAAAATGGTGGTTCCTTCACAACAGCAACCTAGGTCATATTGGTTTTGTCAATTAAATAAAGACTTTGTCTTTATCCAATTGAGCCAATACTTTTACCAGAGCTTAACATAGGCCTAGTGATCATCTCCAATTAATTTCATCAATTGTTGGCATGCCTAAGTATTTTCTGGATTTATTTCCCCAAGTGGCAGAAACTTAAATTATTTCTGTGAGAAGAATATTGCATTGATCTTAGCAATATTTGGTCACTCCTTGGATTCATATGGAATGGAGAGCCTTCTCAAATACTTGGGTGATCTAGCTCAACAAAGAAAGTGAAGTTCCTTTGTGGCAGACAGAGCTAGGATTTCAATTTTCAGATGACTGAGAATTGAGTTGGTTTTGGTCTTGGCTGTGATGTGATCCAGGTATAGCTAGGGTGAGGGGAATTTTAATTACAAAGTTCACTAGAAAAAGTTTGGAAGAGAGTCCAAAGTCAGTAACAACACAAAAATCAAAAAGGTCTGATTTTGGGGTGTTACAAGCTTGCACCGGTATCATTGATGTTTGGACTCCATACACAACACTTCTTGCAGACTGTTTCCAGAAGACAAGTAGAATAGGTGATGTAAGTTTTCAGCACTGTCCTAGGGATGCAAATAGGGTCACACACAATTTGGCTAGACATGTTTTTTTGATGGGGATGCCCTTCGGCATTTTTTATTAAACTTCAAATCACGATTACATCAGAATAATATTAGAGATAATAAAGCTAGGCGGGTCATCATCCCAATTATAAACAACATTTGAATCATGGGTACGCCTAGCCAGATTATGTGCCGCCCTGTTTGCATCCCTAGGACAATGACAAAACCTCACTGAACCTATTCTTCTCACCATTTGAAAACAGTCTGCAAGTATCGCAGTGTAAGGATTCCAAATTTTAATGATTCCATTACAAGCTTGAATGAGCTCCAGAGAATCTGATTCCATCAAAACTCCTGTGTACCCGGCTCTTCAACCAACATAAGCCCCTTTTGCATGCCAACAACTTCTACTGTAGTGGCATTTAGTAAATTATTGAGGATGCAAGATCAACCCGCCAAAGGATTGTTGTAGCTGCTCTAGAACCATTCTCAAAATAAGCCGCATCCACGTTCACTTTATACTTTTCTAGCCTAGGTTTTGACCAAGAGATTCTATGGGAAGGTGATCCTCCTAGTTTCATCCTTCCGGACATTATATTTGATGTAACTGTGTTATGAGTTTAATAAAGTGCGCACTAGGGCATTTCCTTCAAAAAAATATCAACTACTCCCTTTGTCCCATAATATAAGAGTTTTTTTTATACTACACTAGTGTCAAAAATGGAATGGGGCGGAGGGAGTAAGAAAAGTCCACAAAATATCAGTGGCATCGTGTGGTTTTTTACTTTACACTACTGGATCTACACGAGCCGGGCTGCACTGACGCGTTGGTCCCATTTGGCATCGAGTCAAACAGGCGAGCGGACTCCCGCTACGGCCACAGACGCGGAGCTGGCCTGTGAACCGCACCACAGCTCCGTCCGTCTCCGAGACCTCCCACCCAACTCCCATGGCGAAGGGCCCTCCAGCCGCACGCCCGCATCCCTAACCCTAGGCTAGATCCCACCGCACCTCGCGCGCACGCGAAACCAAACACACGCCTCTGACCACTCTCCCCCAGCCCCGCTGACTCCTCTGGGTCCGTGAGTCCATTGCTTTACCCATGGATTCGGCTAGTAGCAGCGCCCGGACGGTGGCGGCGTGCGTGATCGGCGGGATCGTGCTGGGCGCCTCGGTGGTCGCGCTGCACCTCGGCGGTGGCCCCGCGGCCCCGAGTCTGCCTCCGGTCGAGGCCCTCCGGCGGCGCTTCCGCCGCCGCCGCCGCCGCCGCCCCGTGCGGGTCTACATGGACGGCTGCTTCGACATGATGCACTACGGCCACTGCAACGCGCTGCGCCAGGCGCGAGCGCTCGGGGACGAGCTCGTCGTCGGCGTCGTCAGCGATGACGAGATCACCGCCAACAAGGGACCCCCCGTCACGCCGCTCCACGAGAGGTCATCCCGCATCCCTTCGTAATTCTAGTGTTTGCTTGCGCCATGTATAACAGTTAGGTGTGGCGGAGATGCGCATGTTGAGATGGATGTGTGGCCACACAAGGAAGGACCGAATCCGGAATGATGATATACGAGATAGAGTTGGGGTAGCGCCAATTGAAGAGAAGCTTGTCCAACATCGTCTGAGATGGTTTGGACATATTCAGCGCAGGCCTCCAGAAGCCCCAGTACATAGCGGACGGCTAAAGCGTGCTGATAATGTCAAAAGAGGCCGGGGTAGACCGAACTTGACATGTGAAGAGTCCGTAAAGAGAGACCTGAAGGATTGGAGCATCACCAAAGAACTAGCCATGGACAGGGGTGCGTGGAAGCTTGCTATCCATGTGCCAGAACCATGAGTTGGTCGCGAGATCTTATGGGTTTCACCTCTAGCCTACCCCAACTTGTTTGGAACTAAAGGCTTTGTTGTTGTTGTTGTTGTTGTTGCTTGCGCCATGTATAAGATCACCGCTAAGTTTTGTGCTCCAGCCAGCATTTTGTTCCAATGAGAACATAATCAAGGCAATATTCCCCCCTTAGGTTGATGCTTGTTGTCATGTTGTGGGACTCGCTCTAATTATGTTCTTACAATGAAAACTGCTGGGGAACACTTGTGGCTGTTGTTCATTGTTAGGATTCAGGACCAACTTTCGGTGTCATTATGTGAATTAATGTGTTTGCTGAGGTGCTACTGTGCGGACCAGTTGCATACTTGCATCAAAGTTTTCCTTTTAGCTTGAGTTCTAAGGTGATGTTTTGTGGGCAGGACGGACTGTTTGGCGTTCTCAAACTTGTATGGATTTAAAACATAGCAGTAGCTCGAATGTTAGAATTGTTTAGTTTGTTGATTAGAAACAATGAAAAAAGTGTCTCTAAGTTATGGTTAACTAGTTGTATTGTTGTGTTGAATTAATGATTTGAATAGGGCAATTAGTATTACAGTTCTGAAGTTAAGTGTGTTTTTGGTTAGTAGATAGCTTGGGTGGATCTGGGATGGGCTAATCAGCCCAAGCAGCAGTGGCGGAGCTTGAAAGAAAAAGTTGGGCGGGCCAGACTGAACAAGGTCACAATTTTTTGGAAATTCTGAATCGTAAGCATTAGTATATGATACAAGGTTACCAGATGGAGCGAGCAATATGTATATATACAGTAAAATACTCCCTCCGTCCCAAAATAAGTGACTCAAAAGTGACTCAATTTTGTACTAAGTTAGTACAAAATTGAGTCACTTTTGAGTCACTTATTTTGGGACGGAGGGAGTACAATTCAACCATGAACCACTATTAAGTTAGCTAATACAAAAGCGTTGAGACATTAGACATGGACTTGCTCACATACTACAAATCAACTCTCCGATCACCCTTGCTTCTAAAATCTCCGATGACATCTTCGTGGCTGTAGTTCTCCAGAATTCCACCCTCTATGTGAACTAAATATTATTAGCAAGATTCTCATCTTCCATCTTATTGCGCAATCCTTGGAAGCATCCGAAACAAAATGTTTAAGCTGTTGTTGTAATCCATAAACATCTTGGTGAAAATCTGCTCGGTAGTACCATCTCACATATATCACTAGCTTTGAATCCTTTGAATCTGTTTCTAGGAATCAAGGTGGCGCTAATGGTTAGAAGATCCATTACCTTCTCATTGAATCTTAGCTGAGTGTCAAGTGTTGAAAAGAAAACTTCCACTCGAAGTAATGGACACTCAACTATTTCTTATCAACACTGGACACTGAAAATAGATGAGTAGATATAAAGAACTGAACAAAAATGATAAAATGGGGAATTACCTGTTGCTGTTGGAGGAGAGTAGGAGACTAAGAGAGCAGAAGCAGCCACGCAGGGCCGCACAAGCAGTTCTGCACACGATGGGGGCTCATCCCGTCATGCGCCAGTCGCCAGGCCACAGGTGGCAGCACGACGGCGTGGCCGAGCCCGATTGTTCGCTGCAGGTGCAGCCGTGCAGGGAGTCGGGGGGGAGGGAGGAGGGCAAGGGGTTAGCCCCTGGCTGCGAGATCCATGAGATTTTAGCGAGAGAGGAGAGACGCCGTTGGGCGGCCGGTGGTGGCGGCTTGCTCCGGTGCTCCCTGCTTGAGACGGGATTGGGGATGCGCAGCGCTGCCTGCCTCTCTACGTCTGCGTGAGACCAGTGTCTGAGAGGAAGCGAGAGGATGCAGGTGGGCTGGGCTTGGAAGACGCCTAGGTAAAAAAAATTGGTCAAAATCTTGGGCGGGCCATGGCTCAGTTTGGTCCCTACAAAGCTCCGCCTCTGCCAAGCAGTAGATAGTGCTGGAAATGTTCGCTAATGCCTGCTGTGTGTTCTGCTCACTAACCACTTGGTGAGCCTGTGCATTTCATTTTATATGGTCTATGTGGTATGCCTGCTGTGTGCTCTGCTCGGCTGATTGGTAGTAACAAGACCAACTTTGCTCAAACGACATTAATGCATTTTAGAAAATTGGTTATGCCAGTAGCTTTTCTTTTCGCAATTGCGCTTACAATGGATGCAATTCTTGCTGTGTCAAAATTTATTATGGTACTGATTTAATTTTGATGATTAATCAGATCCCTGAGTTTATTTTTTCTGCTTGCTTGGAGAAAGACGAGTTAAGCAAGATTTACTGGCAGGAGTTACTGTGCCTAGTGACGCCTTACTGTTTCTCTGCTTCTGCAATTTGTAGATTTAGGTACAATTCATGGGTTTCTTATGTGCTCTGGTGGTAGTTACTCTTGTGTTGACACAGCCAGATTTTTCCTCTAATGCAGTTTAGGCTTAAGGCTGTATGGAATTTTAGGCATTTCTTCTATGTCATGCTTTTGCCTCTTTGAATGCACCGGTATAATCCCTAATTTTGTATTGTGTTTAGCATAAATTCTTTTTCCTAATGTTTCCATTTTTCTGGGTAATACAGAATGAAAATGGTCCGTGCTGTCAAATGGGTTGACGATGTCATTCCAGATGCACCATATGCCATAACCGAAGATTTCATGAACAAGCTATTCAATGAGTACAATATTGATTACATTATTCATGGTGATGATCCTTGCCTGCTCCCAGATGGTACTGACGCATATGCCCTTGCCAAAAAGGCTGGCCGATATAAGCAGATTAAAAGAACTGAAGGAGTGTCAACAACAGACATTGTTGGTACTTATTCTGCTTTAATTTTCTCTTGTATGTTTTAAATGCTAAAAGTTGTAATTGCCATACTGAAATTGAAGTCTGAATGGCTACCGCATTGGGATATCTTTTGGCTACAGTTTTTTTAGCTGCAGGCCGTCTCTGATCTGACAACCTCACTGTTCACCAGATTTTTATTACCTGGTTTCTGCTGATATGCCACTTTAAGAAAGCGTTTGACAGTGTCATATCTGTCGTCAAGACTATTTTCTTGCTCCCACCATCACATGCATTCCAACATTTCTGTTGTATCCATTTATGAGCCAGGATGGTATGGAGTACAATTTACATTTGGAACCAATGAGTTGGTCATGGACTCATTTCTATTGCTTATGGTGATGAATTTTTATTACTGTCATCTTGAGCTTGGCTCTCTTCATTGCAGGAAGAATGCTTCTTTATGTTAGAGAGAGACCAGTTTCTGATAATCACAGCCACTCTTCACTACAAAGACAGTTCAGTCATGGGCATGGTCAGAATATTGATGATAGTGGATTTGGAAGTGGAACAAAAATATCTCATTTTCTTCCTACATCTCGGCGGATAGTTCAGTTCTCAAATGGCAGGGTATGTCTTATAGAGTTTCAGAGTTTCTCTTGCATAAATAATACATCATTTATATCTCTGGGTAATGAATACCCGATGACCTCTGCAACGTGGTTGGCACCTAGTCCTGAGATCAGAAACTAGTTTGAGGTGGCTACACTTACGATATTCTTTATGTAAAAAGGCAGTTCTTTTGTATTGAGAGTGAGATTTCCATATGTTAAACTCCTCTGACAAGTCAAACTGTACAGGTTTTGCCCAGGTAGAGATTTGCCTGTGCATCATAGATGAAAACTTCCACTGAAACATGTTTTTCTTAAATATTAAGCTTTTAGTGTTGATGCACTTACTAGGCATGAATGAGGACTTGAGAGAGGGAGTGAGAGTTATTCATGCAGTGTGCTTCATCAATTACAAATGCCACGTGATTATTGGTTGACGGTTTGAGTGGTTCTGAGTTGAGGGTTGATAGTCAAAAATAATAAAGTTCATATATCCTTGAATTACCATAAGCAGGCATTGCTGTGCTCACAGCTCAACTTCTTATAAGGTGTAGTGAAGATTGGCTGGGAAAAAAGTAGTGGGATAGCAACTAGAAGGGAAAGAGTTCATTTCTTGCTTGCCCCCTTACAGTAGGGATACATCCTTATATAGATCTTCTAGGTTGGTTACTGTTCCCTGAAGAGTAATTCCAGCGTGTGCTAGCTGAACCCATATCCCTAACATAAAAACTCAGCATAACTTGACCCCCAAGATAAGGACTTGTAATTGGATACAAACTGTAGCATCGTGGTATACACCTGATATCTGTATACAACAAGCGTATGCTTGTAAGATTGAACTATTCACTTTGTAACCATAGAGTTTAATTTGATATTTCTACTTCTTGCATACTGGTGATAGTTTGTGTAATTCGAGTATTCAACTAAATAAAACAGGTCCTTCTTTTCTCAACTTATTTCCTTTTCTGTTGACTAAGCTTTACCAACGCAGGGTCCAGGACCAGATTCCCGGGTAGTTTACATAGATGGTGCATTTGATCTGTTCCATGCTGGACATGTTGAGGTAAATGCCTCCCACAAAAGAAGCAGAGAAAAACCATGACATCTTTCTCAGCATTTGGATGCACTGTCATGTGCTTGTCTTGTTTGTGTATTTTTTTCCAGTTCTTTCTGCGGGGAGAATACTGAACTAAAGTCTTCAAAACATTGCAATTCATAATTCAGTGTATTTATGGTTTCTTCAACGTAGATATTGCGACTTGCTCGAGGGCTTGGAGATTTCTTGCTTGTGGGCATTCACACAGATCAGACCATAAGGTAAGTATGATGGTTGCCTCTCCTTTTATCTTCTAATTACAGTGCTTATACAGTTCATTCGCTTTTGCAACAGTCATAGTTTATACTCAGAGACTCAGAGTGCACTGTTGAGCATAACTTCTGTAGTCAGTTTTTTAGTATAGTATTTTTTTACGTTCATGCTTAATATTTCCCAGTTCAACTCGAGGACCACATCGCCCAATCATGAATCTCCATGAGCGCAGTTTGAGTGTTTTGGCTTGCCGTTATGTTGACGAAGTGATCATTGGTGCTCCGTGGCACATTTCAAAAGACATGGTGAGCTGTCTACTCCACTCTGAACCATGACATAACATAACTGTAGTATAACATGCTTGATGATACGACTTTTATGCTGTACAAGTAAAAACCTAATTTCAAATCTAGTATTTTTTGTATAAAAATATGGGCTGACTTGCATTTATCCATGGATCTATACACATAGGATAAATCTTATTTTCATAGTACTGCTAAATTCACTCAAATCTATGACCTGGCTTAGTTCGTCAAATTAGCTTAGATGTGACATCTGAGCTAGATATATGCCGAGAACTAGATTAGAAAAAGTAGGCCCATGCATTTAACTATTTAAGTTGATGATTGACATTCACTTGCTACTTATGTTGGATATAAAGGCCTAGACTTATCTTTGGTGAAAGCTGAAGTAAATTACTTACAAGTCACACAATCATGGATGGAGTACGGACTGTACCTGTAGCCAACAACAGTCAAAACTTCGCTGAACCAGACAAGACATATGCACAAAACATCACTACCTCTAAATAGTACAAAATGTCCGTTTCAAAAAAAAAAAGTACAAAATGTAATTATGTGTGACGCCCCCATTCATAACCGTGCACTAATCATACACGCACCATGCACGATCATGAACGGTGACTCCACGTTAATATCACAACACAACTCTACGACACAGATTTACCGTTCGTGATCGTGTATGGTGCGTGTATGATTAGTGCACGGTTATCCCCCATTCATAACCGTGCACTAATCATACACGCACCATGCACGATCACGAACGGTGACTCCACGTTAATATCACAACACAACTCTACGACACAGATTTACCGTTCGTGATCGTGCATGGTGCGTGTATGATTAGTGCACGGTTATGAATGGGAGCGTCACATTATGCCAAGTATGAGAATTAGTTCACTACAAAATAAAGATAAGAATGAAATGGACAGAGAGATTCCCAATTTCCTATAGGCCTTTCACAACTTCTTGCATTTCCAGTATCCTTCGTCTCATCTCTAGCTTGATCTTCATTAAGCAATGCTGAGCTATTGCGTTGCTTTCCCAGGAAATTGTGTTGTCTAATTGGTTGTATTATCCATGCAAAGTTGCAATGCTAACCATGGTTAGCTGCTAGGTTCTGTGAAGCTGTTGACTCCGAAATCCTGTCTCAATCTAAGGCATTCCTCGTAGTCATAGCGCAGTAGTACACTGAGAAAATTTGGTCATTGTGCTCACTGCTCAGAGACAATGTGATCAGTGTCCTCAAGTTATCCTCACTGGTTGGATTGAAACCTAACCTGTAATTTTGAACACAAAACAATCAATATTTCATCAAATAAAATCTATATAGGAGTATTTTTCATCTATATAACGTACTGTCTAACCTTGTGTATTATCGAGGATCGTTTAGAAACCACCAGCTACAATTTTAGTTGTCAATCAGGTTATGTGTGTGTGGTGTGTACCAAGAGCTCTCTGACTTTCCTTTTTGTACAGGTTACCACTTTTAATATTTCATTGGTTGTTCATGGAACTATAGCTGAGAACATGGACTATACAGAGGTAATTAAGCTGTCTTTTTCTTGGAATATGCAAATGTTGAACCTTGATAATTGATCATTGTCACTTTGTGCACTTCTCAGGATGATTCAAATCCATATGCTGTTCCAATTGCTATGGGCATTTATCATAAGCTGGAGAGCCCTTTGGACATCACCACTAGTACTATTATAAGGAGGATAGTTTCTAACCATGAAGCCTACCAGGTAACTACCCTGAAATCGGGTTAGATTGTTGGGCGGAGCTTTGTCCTTCTGTGCTGTATGCAGTACTACACTCTATATTCTGTGCAAATGTGATTTGCCTTTTGTCCTCGTCATATCAATGTTGTGCATGCAGGAGTTATTTTCTACTGATGTTTATGGTAGTGCATTAGTGTCTTGAGTTAATCCCTTTGGATATGCAGCATTGAATATTTGTCTGTCTCCCTGGGACCAATATTTCCTGCTATAACTATGCTCAACAACACGTTCTTTGGTGTAGGGGTCGATATGGTTTGCATTTATTCTGGTCCACTGCTTTGGTGTGTTTTTACTCATGCTTGGTCTGTGGTGTTGCCTTTGTGCAGAAGCGGAATGAGAAGGAAGCCAGCGAGAAGAAGTACTACGACAGTAAAAGCTTTGTCAATGGAGAGTAGTTACCTATGAATAGATCTTCTCAGAAGACTGTTCCTGGATCTTTGAGGCTCTGACACAGGTCACAAATGAAACCATTAGGTGATCTACAATTTTACCGCTCCATCGCCATTTTCGCTATATAGCTTAGTAGCTTCAGATGCAATCTTGGTGCATGACAGGCAGTGGCGCTGAATTGGGTGCGGAACCTGGATGAATTTCCAATGCCCACTTTCAGTGCCACTACCTACCTACCCTATTCCCCCCCTGTATACCGGCTTCCAGAGCTGCTGTTACCGGCTGAGTTCTTTTTGAGATCTATCTATAGTTCTCCGAGAATTGTGGTACAAGATGAATGCTAGGTCAATCAATTGTTTGTTTCCCTGTTGTTCTTATGTGGTGGGCATCCAATGCCAGTCGTTTTCTCATATATTTGGTGGAGCTTAGTCCTGATCTTAAACCCAACATGGACTAACTGATATGGTATTGATATGGTATGCCAGTCGCTGGTCGGTGCAAGCAGCTGGGTCTGATGGTACACCTGGACGGTTGGTTTCGTCGGGATCTGCCGACACGTCGAGATCTACCAGTAATCTCGGCAAAATGCTTGCTAGGCAATAACATAACACTAGAAAGGCGCCAGATAGCCGCACCCTGCTGGCTCTGTCCGCGGGTCCAGCCAGTACGCTGTTAAGCCATGGAAAAGGATGTGGTACCTGTGAGATTTCCAAATGGTGCATTTTTAGCAGCAGCTGGGGCTGCCTGTGTTTGCTCTCTTGTGAGCAAATCTCCACTATTTGCTGGCCATCGTTTGCGCCTTGCTGCTTCCCAGCACTGGCTTGGCCTTGATTTGGACTCCTAGTTTTTGGGTGGTTTATCTGTCATGATAGATAGGGTGGCCTGCAGATGTGGTAAAACAGCTGTCGTGTCAGACACGCGTGATCAGCTCATGGAGTCGAGTGTTGCTGCGTTTGGGAAATCATCTTGCTTCTTTCTGGGGTGAGATAGGATAGGAGGGCCCCTGAATTGATGGACGACCTCAGATGTGGTCTGCATCCTTCATGGTTAAAAGGAGAGGTTACACTGAACCGTTCCCTGGTGCTTGGAAACACACGGAGTACAGTTCATGATGGAAAATTCCTGAAAAAGGCGAGAAACGCTGCATTGGTGATCTTTGGTTTTCAGAAAATTCAAATACTAGGAATTTATCAAGAGGAAAAATACATGTCATTCTGTTTGAAAAGAAAGTTAAAAGACAAAGGGGAGAGGTCTGATCGCAGTTGATATTTTGAACTTCCGATTGAACTTGGGAGGATGCTTGATCACGTTATGCCCTATCTTGCGCGTTCCGGCATATTTCCCACGACCATTTCCATTTGAATCGAGCCCTTGGAAAATGCTGATGAGCCGACCCTATGGTTTGGGATGCACCAAAAACTTTCGATACATACGCACTCCATTTACTTTGCTTGGCCAACATTTTGGAGTATCTAACTAATTTTTTTTTTGAACACAGTACGGACGCAAGCGTTCATATACACGCGCATACACTCATCCCTATGAACGCACACACGCACACCCTACCCCTATGAGCACCTTCGAGAGACTGAGCTGGCATATCATCTTGAAATTTACGAAGTCACCGTAGGCACCTCGTCATCGACGGGAACGTCTCCTCCCACTGAATGCGCATCGCCGGAAGTCTTGAAATAATTTCAGGAATAAATGCGAGCATCAGGATTTGAACCATGGTGGGCTGGGGATACCACAGTTCCTCTAACCATCCAACCACAGGTTGGTTTTTTGCATGTCCATTTACTTGGTGCTCTTAAAAATTGCACGAGTGGTTTGCGACGCAACAAAGATTTCTCCTCTCCTCAGGAGTTGCTATCCATTGCCTTTCGGTGCCTTTTTCTCTGCGCCCAAGCACAAGAATTAATGGTTTGGGACATGGTTTGTGAATAATGGAGTGGGGGCTGCGTAAAGAAGAGAACCAGCAGCATCTAAAAGGGCAGTGGAAAAGAGAGTCGCTCTCAGCATGGATGGTGTGGGACAAGCCCAAGATCCACCTGCTGGAGATCCCAGCGACGACCCTCCGACACACACACCCCCCCTTGTCAGACGCCCACTTGTTATTACTACCCATGTATGTCAGCTCATTCATATCGCGTTGCACGCCCCCACTGATAAAACAAACATGGAATCATCAGATTTTTCATCCTGATCTAATCTCTGTGTTTAGAACTACGTAGCCAGCTAGCTAGGCAATCCGATCTGTACATTTTCTGGTTGGGCATGCTTGCAGATAAGGAGCCACTGTGCATGTTGTGCAGGCTAGATTCATTAGGGCGCCTTTAATTAACTACTAATACTACTTACTAACATCATCATAGTGCACTCGGTGCTGCATGCGTTGTTGCGTTGGATGGACCGGTTTCGCGCGCCAAGTTTTCGTGGCATGCATGATGGCTACGTGTGTCCTGCCGGCGACGGCGACGGCGAGCTCTTGTTATGACCTCGGTCGCGCTTTTCCGGCATGATTCCTTCTTGTCATCTTTTTTCATGTGACATTTGGCGTTTCAGGCTTGATTTTGTGAATATATGTAGTATGGTACTGAAAGGAAATGGTTTGGCCTAGCTAAGATCATCATTACATTAGACTGGGCTGGGCAGCAGATACTACTTACTGGTTCCTCCTCTCGGATCATGGCTAGGCTTAGCTGCTAGCATGTGTAGCATTAGTTTACTGTCAAGTTCAGGACTGTAGCGAGCAAGAAAAATAACGGCATGGTCAGCTTTAGCTTGTCCTTTAGCTGGGCGTGCACATGGAAACTTGGCCATGATCATAACTGTCATGGACTGCCCCAAGTGAGCTGGGCTTTGTCATCGTTGGCCTTTGGGCTGTGTGTGTTGGGCCGAGTGGACTAAAGCGACATCGCATATAAGTTGGAAGAAACGTACAGGGAGAGGGATGGAATGAACTGGCTGTAGCTGAAGCTACTTTCCCTTCCTCCTCTGCTCTTCCTCTGTTCTTCTTCCTCTCAAATTGCTCCTCTTGTATCCCCCAAGTGCTGATTCTGAATGTATCCTCTGGTCGAATCCTACTCGGTGTGCTGCCATTAGGACTGAGATCGTAACAAATGGTATTCAGAGCCTTCGATCTTCGGATCCTTACCCCAAAAATTTCCAGAAAATTTCCCCAAATTTTTTTTCCACCATGAGTCCCCTCGATTCGACGCCCACCTCCGACCACCTCATGTCCATGGAGAGTCTCAAGGCTCTAGTTGCTGCCAACGCCGCCGCTTGCGCGGCTCTCGTTGAAAGGACCGCGCACCTTTGCGCCGAGCCATCCACGAGCATCAACACCACCACCACCCCGTCGCCAACTGCGCCCGTACAAGCAGTCCCACCTCCGGCGACCACCCCCGTTGCTGAGCCTACATCTGCCACCATCATTGAGGCATCTCACGGCGCAGTTACTGATGTACTAGGTGTGGATGTGGCTCTCACACCAGCGACGCCCACCGTGTGCTCGACGAAATGCCGAGACGACCTCACCAAGGTGCAGGAAGCTGCACGTACACCGCCGATGCCCCAGCTGCTCGGCGTCGCCATGTCGGCGTCCAGGTTGCTTGTGACTCGCAGCATACCGCACAAGGAGGGAGCCGAGGAACGACCCATTCCATGGCCATCCTTTGTCTGCTATGGTCATGGAAAGGTTTCAATGCAGCCGCAGCAAACTTCTGAAGGTATACCACTGAAAATTGTGATTGAGGATATGCATGAGGTACTTGGTTGCCCTATATCCAGTTCTGCTGTGCTGATGTGTGGCTATGGTGCTAAAAGTTACTTCCAGTTCAAATGTTTGTTTCCTGGTTGTCTGAAAATGATGGCACAATGCTTAGCATTATTACCTTCTGTTAACCCTGCTTTATATCCACCTTGGCGTCCACCTGATCGAGCAACACATCAGACCATGATTCACTATTTTCCGAGTGATTTATATGGATTGCATAGCACCTTGTTTCCCGAAGAGGAGGATAATGGCTGGCTTTATTTGCGACATGTGTTCTTATCTGTTTTGGCACACTTTCAATGGGAAATTCCATGGCCATATCCTCAAGATTGCTGTGCTATACTATCATTGTGGGAACCATTCTGTTTTGGTCATCAGCTCTGGCACATTTGTTCTGTGAAGTTTCGCTTAGTGAGCAAAAATTATGTTGCTGAATTCTGGGTGCAGCCAGCATGTGCTCTTAATTGGATGTGTCGATTGGGCTTCATCAATGGTATATTGGACAGCGGGACCTTCGGGCTGGGTATACAAGTTGCTACTAATGGTGTTTGGTGGAGCTTCATATGGAATCCAGGTGACTGGGTTAAATATTTGCCTCACTCAATTGTGAAGTTCAACTTTGTGCATTCTAGGGACAAAGCATATGCAAACAAGCACTTCAATCTGGGAGGTTCCAAGCAAGACCTTGCGATGGCTACATGTGATGATTCTAATTCTACCATTATTAATGGTACTGAATTTTTTGTTGCATATTTGGAGTTGTCTTGGGACCTAGGAGACCACGAGAGGTGCAGGTTTCTTTTCATCAGTGGTGCTACACTTATCTGTCCGAAATTGTCACAACAGCGTGCCTTACCTTATTGCTTATTTCCCAAAATCTGGGAACTAAAGAACACCCACTCAAGAGAGGCTAGCTCTCTAAACAGACAACCGGGTGTTGTTGCAATCTATGTGTTGGATGTGTTTGTACCAAGCTCTGCTCAGTTTGTTCAAAATTTAGTCAAGACAACATCATGAGATAATATGCAGATCAAGCTACCACGGATTGTTACAACAAAGTGGCACCCAAGAATTCTGAGATATGTTTTGCTTAGCACGTTCAAGCGGGTTGCCATCCAAGTCTTCATTCAATTTTTGCACAAATCATTGAACCATCGGCTAGCTTTTCATGTGGTCCTTGGTAATCTGAACATGCTCAGGATTTGCAGTTATGGAATAGTTCTGTCAGTTTCACTCTTGACAATAAATCTGACATTGCAACCACTATATCTGGTTCAAATTGCATATTTTGAGGTTGGCTACAACAATTGTTCAGACAAGGTCGAACTATTTCCGTGTAGGCATGTGCTTGCGACAGACTCCATTGATCAAGTTGCTGGAGAAGCACTTCTAAATGTCAGAGAAGATGTCTACTTGTTTGGACATTACAGGAAGCAAAGTTATATTTCATTTTCCAGCTTTGGACAGCTGACCTTAATGCTTGATATACATCGGAAACCATGCTATCTGCTTCTACATTCTAAAATGCACTTTCGACATCATGAAGGCTGGAGGTGGCAGGTAGAGACTATTGTTTCAGTTGTCAATGCTTATCACCTGGCACCAGTTCAAGCTTCAATCGGATGTGGCAATGAGTACTACTTAAATCAGCAGTCCAGCTCGCATGATGGGAAGTCAATATTCACTTCCTGGCCAAGTTACTTGCACACCATCTCACCATCTGCCACTATGCCATGGGATCCTGGTGGCGTATGTCGTAGCGGCTTGAGGGCAAGCCGGAATTTAAGGGGGCGAGAATGTCATGGACTGCCCCAAGTGAGCTGGGCTTTGTCATCGTTGGCCTTTGGGCTGTGTGTGTTGGGCCGAGTGGACTAAAATGACAGCGCATATAAGTTGGAAGAAGCGTACAGGGAGAGGAATGGAATGAACTGGCTGTAGCTGAAGCTACTTTCCCTTCCTCCTCTGCTCTTCCTCTGTTCTTCTTCCTCTCAAATTGCTCCTCTTGTATCCCCCAAGTGCTGATTCTGAATATATCCTCTGGTCGAATCCTACTCGGTGTGCTGTCATTAGGAGTGAGATCGTAACAATAACTAACGCCGGTAATTAATTAATTAAGACATCGTGAGTCATTCAGTCCGGTGATTACCGCAGTTGATTAGCACATCCCCAACTACCCCTACCATTGATGATGATGAAACTCGCAGGCATGCATGTGCAGGCACGCACTTTCACTCGCAAGCGCACGTAATTTAGTTGCTATCAGCAGCTTAATCTATTGCGTGAATGCTGCTACAAGTGCACTAGTCCACCCGCTTCATCATCTTTTCACCGTGTCTGACAGCAAGTAGAAGAAGGCATTGGCGCCAAAGTTGGTGGGCTGGAGGGAGAGCGTGCACTGCTGCATGCCTCGTACGTGTAAAAGCGCACCTGTGGACGCGGTGCGCAGTGGTATTATCTTTCGCTAATTCCAAGGCAGAAAGAAAGAAGGAAGATCTTGGCGGACCCTTGGCTTTTCCCGTCACATGCATCCCTCCCTGCTTGCTTTGCCCGCCGCGTCCGCCCCCGCCCGGTGGCCAAAAGAAAAGATCTCTCACACGCTCACGCACGCACACGCGCCTGCGGGGGAGTTGCCACTTGGCCGGCTGGCTCCCTCCACGATCATGATCAGTCAGTCCCCAGCTGCTGCTGCACTGGTAGGCTCGGGGCCGGGGGGCAGCTACACTGCACCCGTGTGGTGTGGTGTGTGCATGGCCAAATTGCCCGCCCATGACCACCACCATCTTATCGATCTCTGTCTGTGGTCCCGCGGAGAGATCACCAAACATTTAGCGCGCCTTTGATCGAAATGAATTTTATAGGACTTCTTTTCTTCCAGTACCCCCTCAATTTCTTTTTACTCCGCATATTATATTTCTCTTAAATCAAAAATTAAAGTTTGGCTGAGTTTATAAAGAAAAACACCAGCATTCACAATACCAAATCAATATTCTTATATTCATCATGCAATATATTTTCATACTGATAATTTTTTTCTATAAAATTGTTCAAACCTTACTAAGTTTGATTTAAGACAAATAATAGGTGGAGTAAAAAGAAACAGAGTTTGTACTCCTTCCGGTTGGGTTTATAAGTCGGACAGGATTTCAACGAAGCATTTTTCTGAGGTAGCACACAGTTAAATGAGTAAAGAGATGATTGGGCATCATGATATGATATTGTATCGTATTAAATGATGTACTAGTATGTGTCATGCATGACAAAAAATAAAGCCACTATGATACCAAGGTAGGCTGGTCATAATGAGAAGTAACTTAGACTAGTAACATGCATATATTATTACCTTCATAATGGGTAGTAATAACCCCTCAAAAAAATAATGGGTAGTAATATATGTGTGGTTTCATGTGAACTTTCATTTATTTAGATGTAGATCCATTTTGCCTCGGTGTGTGTTATGTTACTGTAACATATCATGTTACCGTAACATATCATGTTACCACAAACATCTCTCACCTCATTAACTGCTTGCCACATAAGTAAATTTGCCTTGGGTTATGTTACTAGCTAACTTACTCCCACTATGACCAGCCTGGATACTCGTAGTGGGGAGTATCATATATTAGTATCATGCATATGATACTAGTGTATGATACTACCTTAGAGTATCATAGATTGGTATCATAGATGATCTTATTAATTGTCATGCATGACACATATAGTAGCATAGCATTTATTATGATACGGTATCATAATATGATACTCAACCCTCTCTTTCTTCTTTTAATTTTATGTCACCTCATCACAATTACCTAGTTGGCATGATACTAGTTATGATACCCCCACTACGGGTAGCCGGGCTTCTTTGGTCCATAGGATTCTAAGGGCCTCTTTGATTTGCACATAGTAAAAAAAATAGGAATAGGAAAAACATAAGAATGGAATGCCATATCTATCCAAATCCTACACAATCTGAGTATGTTTGATTGCATCACAGAAAAGCACAAGGAATATTTTCAAGAGGTTGAAGTGGACACTATATTTCCTATGAAATTCTTTAGGAATTTTTTATATGATCCAATATACAAATCAAACAATCAACATAGGAAAAATTCTTAAGGATCCCAATCCTCCGAAAACTCTAATTATGAAAACATAGGAAAAATGATAGGAATGCATGCGCAAAACAGAGAATTGCTAAACATAGGAATTATGTCATTTTGGTGTCTGATTTATAGGAATTGAAAAATCAATAATTCTAATAAACATGGTAAAATCAAAGCCAAACCACATGAAAAATGTATAGTTAGGATGTTATTAATCCACTAAAGATCATAATCTCAGCCTTCGTGCATAAGAATTTGAAAAGGAGGTGCAAATGGATGTTAAAAATTCTATGTTTTTTCCTTTCAAACTGAGATCAAAGAAAAATTTCCTGCACTTTTCTTTTGACCCATTCCTTTGAACCAAAGGCATGAATAATAGCACCATAGAAAAATTTCATATTCCTACATTTTCCCTCCACTATTCGTTCGAACCAAAGGAGCCCTAAAATTTCCAACCAACGAGGACAATCCTTTCAATTTTTCTATGATGGAAACAAAACAATGTAGGATTAAATAGGCATGACATTATAGTCCTTTATTGTTCTTTCTAATCCTACGAATCAAAAGACTTTTAGCTTGTGTTTGCGTATATTTCATTTACGTGTGACAATCTGATTTTTATGTTCTAAACTTCAGCAAAAATAAATAACCCTATCCACCTTGTGATGAGACCGTTGGCCAATTTCCATTTACTAGTACCTACTCATACGAGGAAATTGTGCGAATACCTCGACCCTTTTTCCTCAACGAGTCCCCAAGGGCCCCAAAGTCCCATGTCCCGTCACACCCAAGTGACAACTCGAGAGGAGATAAGTTCGAGTGTGTCATATCAGGGATCTTTCGGTTGTAAGGAGGAGATAATATCTTATCTCAAGTCAAGGGCTTTAATCTAAACGTCCACCCATGCAGCCAGTCAAGGCCAAGATTTTGGCGTGGTAACCATCGACCATGATCCAAACGGCCCCTTATTGCGATACTCTGTTTCTTGCAAACTCAATACCTTAAGATGCATGCTGGATAGAGGTTTTGGGGTGGAGTATTAGTAGTAGATGCAGTTGGATTAACAGTCTACTTATCACGGACGTAATACTTGTATGAGATTATGACATGAATGATCATAGTCATAAATATTGCAATCTTTTCAATTGCCCAACTGTAACTTATTTACCATGCCATCCGCTTGTTTTCGAGAGAGAGATGCCACTAGTGAACCTATGCCCCCTGTGTCCATTCTCCATCAATTTCTTCTACAAAAACTGCTCTTTTATTTGCCATTCACTTTACCATTGTCTATCTATTATTTGATTTTAACTTTGTAACTAGCAAGACAAGGGGCTTGACAACCCTCTTGCCGCATTGGGTGCAAGTATTTTATTTTGTTTGTGTGTAGGTACCGCTTATCTTGTTAGCTTAGAAGCTCCTACTGGTTCGATAAACCTTGGTTCTTAACTGAGGGCAAACTTTGCTGCTATATACTTCACCCTTCCTCTTTGGGGAAACCCAACGACTCCTAAGGGAGTAGCAACACTCAGGGCTATACCATATCATGATATTATGAATTGTGTGAGATATTTATCCCTTTTTGTTTGCACCCTTTTGATTGTGCACTAGTCGTTTTTATTAGGGTGATCTCTCACATAAAATATTTAAGTAGTTAGTGTTCTCCCAAGTGTAGCACCGTCTAAAACATGTAGCTCTTCGGGGTGCGCCATGTCCACATGGGTACGAACGATTAGTGAGGTGTAAGGCGGGTGTCGGTCATACCTCACTGCAGGATCACTTGGTTGTCTTAAATGATCAAGCAGGATAGTCCTGAGATCGAAACATGTCAATCGAAAGATGAACAAGAGTCACATGGAGATGTGACTGGCAAGTTGGCCCACCAATTGAAATTCTCTTCATCAGTGATGTCCACATCAATGGCACTGAATTGCTTTATGGGCCTTGAATCATCCACACTCAATTATGAGAGATATTGGTTTGAGTGGGAGCGCTCTTTAGAATTAATTAAGTTTAATCACTAGTGTAATTAATTATGAACCTTGTATTAGTTTGCATTATAATTTGTAAAATTATGGCTCGCGATTCCACCTTCCCTGTTGAAATTTGTTAGCTATTTTATTATTATCTGGTTAAAAATTTATGATTGGTAGCGTAATGTGAGGATTGTCCTAAAGAGTGCCGAGAAGGACTTTTGTCCTATTGCATGCTTTCAATATTCTC
The DNA here is from genome assembly GCA_039707655.1 of Elymus sibiricus. Lineage (NCBI taxonomy): Eukaryota > Viridiplantae > Streptophyta > Magnoliopsida > Poales > Poaceae > Elymus > Elymus sibiricus. The sequence continues at coordinate 115,587,089 of CM077670.1, forward strand.
CCACTGATGTTATGGATGATGTGACTCACGTCCTTCGATCCAAAAGGCTAGAATTCTATCATGGTCTAGTGTAGTATGTTTGCTTCCATGAAACCTGGACTTCAATGTGTTTGGGATAGTTATGTAATATTCTTGGAACTGTAATGCGTTTTCAGAAACAAACAAAGGCTGTGATATCCAAAGAAGTGTTTGCTTGCAAGTTCTAGTGAAGTGTTCACTATACCTAAAGACTAAAATGAGTAGAATCTAGAAGAATGCTAGCCATGTGATGATGGTGAATAAAACGACAACTTAAAGAGAAAAGACAAGTCTGAAGGTTGTAATGAGACTTACGCATCTAGGAAGTTTGGGGCTCATGCCACTCTTGAAGTTGGGTGTTTCTTCTGTGAGTAGTAGAAATATTGGAAGTAAAACTATAAGAAGTAAACTGGAAGAAAGAAAGAAGACTAGAATGTCCAGCTCAGGTATGAATGTCATACAAGTTATAGATGAAGAGAAGGTTACTCAAGTAAATATAATTCTTGGGAATTATGATTAAATTGTTAATCACTAATTCTTTGGTTTTGTGGTTAAATGTTGATCAGAAGAATACCGGCTCGATTGCATACTATTGCTATTCGATGCAAGAACTATTATGGCCTAAAATACTAGTTGGTAATGAGGTTAGATACGTGCTGGGAACATAGTAAATGTTGCTATACTGACTATTAACATATTACCGTTGTGGTTATTTTCATAATTCATTCTAGAGTTTTGTATACTATAGCCTAGTGCATAATGTTAGTTGCAAAAGGGGTTGTTCATAAAACAACATTTGTTGTTCTTTGTTATGAATAACAAAAAGGCCATACTCTTATTATGAATAGGATGTATGTTATGAATATTGACAGTAAAATTAAAACATCCATAACAGTGATGCTAAATGTCGCAAGACTAAAAGAATACCACATATGTGTGCACTGCCTTTAGTCACATTGGAGAAACCCGCATGGAGAAATTCCATAGTGATGGATTTTGAAGTCATCTGATTATGAATCATCTGACACTTGCAACTTTCGTCCAAAAAGGTGAAGTAACTAAAATATCGTTCATAGGCCATAAATAATGAGCAACAAAATCATTAGAAACATACATACTGATGTGTGTAATTCAATAAGTGTTGTTGCAAGCAGTGGGTTTATCTATCTTCAAGATGACTCAAGTAGGTATTTGTATTTAATTAATGAGACATAAGTCCCGATCCTTTGAAATGTTTCAAAAGGTTTTCAGAATGAAGTGGAAATTATTGTAACAATAAAATTATGTTTCTACAATCAGATTGTAGAAAGGAATATTTGAGTTACGAGTTTAGCGAATTTCTGATGAGTTGTGAAAAGAATTTCATAACTTGCACCTCTCGGAACCCCACTAAGAGTGATGTGTCCAAGAAGATGTAATCAAATCATGTGTGACATAGTGAGATCAAAGATGACATGAATTGATTTGCCATAAATACTTTTTGAAGTGATGCTTTAGAGACTACTGCTTTTAATTACACTGAAAAGAGTGCCATCAAATCTGTTGGAATGACACCATATAAGATATTGAATGGATCCTAAACCATTTATGTATTTTCTTTACATTTGGGAATATGAGAGATACGTAAAATGTTTACAAGGTTATAAGGCTCATGTCCTAACTCAGATAAGTGCTACTTTGTGGGTTATCCCAAAAGGCTGGGTATTCCTCTATCACTACGCCATGGCAAAGTGCTTTGTCACATAGTGTGGTATATTTTGAAGAAAATGTTTCTTGCAAAAGAGTGAGTGGGAGGACAGTGCAACTCGACGAGATTACAAAATCTTCATCATCAGGTCAAAGAAAAGAACATTGGAAGTAGTTTCAGAGTTTCCTACTACGACTGATACAGAAGCCTCTACATGAGATATAGAGACTTCGGTCAAACTTGCAGTTGAACCACGTAGGTTAGACAAAAACTCATGCAAACCTTTGTGGTGTGCAGATGAGATATTGTTGTTAGACAAAAAACCTACGATGCACAAAGATGCATTGATGGGCCCTGACTCCGGAATTGGCTATATGACAAAGTAATCTGAGGTAGTACCTATATTCATGATTCAAGTTTAGAATTTGATGGACCCTCCGAAAGACTTAGAGTCTAACATGAGAATAATAGATCTATAAATTGATGAAAATAAAATTGTTTTATAAATCTTGACTTGTTGCAAATAGTATGTAAACAAGTTTAAAGAGTTGATTATGAGAAGATTATCTCATCATAGCGATGCTTAAAGTCAGTTCGGATTAAAACTAGCAATCACTACATATTTCAAGTGGATGCTAGTAAGTGTGAAAACTTCAGAGATCCAAGACTGGACTGAAGCCAGCATAATGGAGTTGGAATCTTCGTTCGAATGAAATAGTCAAGGAATTGGATTTCATTGGGGAAAGCGAAGATGCTTGTGTTTACAAGAAAGTAAGTGAGAGCATGATAGTATTTCTAAACACTGTGTGTGCATAACAGATTGTTGATTGGAAATATTATAAATTCTTGACACGAAATAGAACTTCATTGAAAATAGTTTTCCAATGTAGTTGTTGGGAAGGATAGACTTAGTGTTAGGCATAATAATCTATGGAGATAGTAGTGCCTAATAGGACTTAGCCAAAATACATATTGACAAGATACTAAAGTGATTTTGTATGGAAAACGCCAAGAATAGTTTCTTGCCGAGGTCACATGGAAAGAATTTTAAGCAAGAATCAGTGTCATGGAATATTGATGAGCAAACTATATGATTGAGATTTCATTCACAATTGTGTTTGAATTAATCATGTATTCCATGGTATGTAAACAACCATATATATTCAAGTACTACAAATAAGTTGCGAGTAAGTTACCAAAGTGATCAAGGTGTTGATCATAGGACAACAGTGAAAATGTTATCAAGTACTAATGTAGGAATAATGACATGTTTCTCACACATGGAGAAAATGAAGAGATCATTGTAAGTAGTTACATTGATGCAGTCTTCGTCATGAATTTTTGATTTCAATTAAAGTTTTGTGTATTACATTAAGTGGTGGCACAGTAAATTGTTCTAAACAGTTACTGCAACGAATTCTATAACAAAGAGGCTAAGTATTATGTTGCTTCAGAAGTGACAATGGAGGGTGATGGATCAAATAGTTCATTTATGAACTTGGTATGGTTTCAAAATGGCTTGTGCCAATGGAACTCTATTCTAAATAGTGGCTCTATAGCTCACTCTAAGGAATCAAATGTCCTACCAGTGATTCAATATGTACAGAGCCAGTTCCACACAAATTATGAATTTTGTGTAAGTGTGAAGACGCGTGAATATGCAAAAATACACATGGACCTGAACTTGTAAGATCCGCTGGACGAAGTCTATACCACAAGCATAACATAATTTACCGGTATGCCAGAGGTGTAAAGTGTATTAGCATTGACTAGATTATTGACTCTAGTGAAAGTGGGAGACTGTGAGAAATATGCCCTAGAGGCAATAATATTTGACTATTATTTATTTCCAAGTTTATAATTAATGTTTATATTCTATGCTATAACTGCTATGATTCTTGAATATGCGATTCATAGGAAAACTCATGTTCACATGTAGAGTTATAAACGGTAAAACAAGATTCCTAGTTTTGCCTCTAGGACTAGCTTAAAGTGTTGATTGATGATTCAGTTTTCCTGATCATGGGTATGACCATAATGTCAACAATATTTGAGAGCACGATGTTGGAAGAACACTCGTGTTGAATTGACCCAAGTTGTTTGTTATACTTAGAGATTATATCGTCTAAAGTCTATGGTCCATAACACATGAGTTAACGTATGTATGATTCCTTAGACCATGAGAGTATCGATTCGCTCCATACCGGATGTTGCACTTTGGGGTTCTTCCAGCATCATTTGTAACAGGGTGATCATAACGATAACTTATTGGTTCATCGGAAACGTACGATGAGGGACTAGATAGCTCGAGAGTGGGATTTGCTCCTCCGACGATGGAGAGATATTCTTAGGGCCCTCTCGGTGTGATGACATCCATCATTGTCTGGCCAGACAAAGCGTGATTTGATCATAGGGATGTCGGAACACGAGAACGAGAAAAGAGAACAAAACCGATAATGAGGAAGACCCGTATAGTGAGCACGAGTTGATCTCACGGGGATATCGATATATCTCACCTCGGGTTTTGTAACGTATCGCGAAGCAAAAGGGACAACATATGATAACCAACGGTTCACTCGAATACCATTCATGTAAGTATGGGGATCAATTCCATGGTCCTGCTGTTGATCATTGAACGAAAGGTGTTTTCGTTCATGTCTATATTTTGCCGAACCTGCAGGGTCACATGCTTAAGGGATTACGATTTGTTGACTTCTATAGGAGTTGGGAATATGAGAAAATATTACCCGAAAAGTTTTAGGAATAAAATAAATAGTTTCGAGGGAAACTGGAAGCGTTTCGGGGTTACCAAAAGTGTTTCGGAGAATACCAGGAAAGGCTATATAGGCGGAAAATGTTTCCGGGGACCTAATATAAATAATAGAGGGCTCAAATAATTATCTATAAGTCCTTGGGATTTATTTAGAGTCAATGGGCTAATAGAAATACTAAAAGCCTCATAGGGGAAAAGATAATGGGCCTATTGGGCCCAATAGGAGGTGGCGCCCCCTTAGCCTATTGGATAGGCTAAGGGGGCACAAGGGAGTTGGGGGAGGACTCCTCCTCTTGGCCGCATGAAGCGAGGGTTCTTCCCTCCCCAAGTAGGCTACCCCCTCCCTCCACACACACACACACACACACACACACACACACACACACACACACACACACACACATATATATATATATATATATGTGAGGGGGCGTCCCTCTAGGACACACACGTCCCTTTATTCGCCCCCCTCTAGTTCTCTCTTCTTGTTCTAGTTCTTGATATAGACTTGACATAGCCCTGGTTTTCTCTAGTCCTCATAATAGAGAAGCCCTGAGAGGTTCTCTTCTCCCTTCTCTAGTTCTCCGGCGACGACAAGCTCTGATGGCGAAGCGCTGTCGGATCATGATGCCAGTACGCGTGCAATCCGTAGAAAGGCCATGCTTTCGGTCTTCGGTTCGAGGTGTCGTTCATGAACGGTTTGAGGGACTTCATCAATGATCTACACCAACTCTTCTGCTGCTGCAAGTCAAAGTTGGTAACGATCCGATCTAACCTCTTTATGCATCTTCATAGCGATCCATGATCTTGTTCGTAGGGCAATTTTTTTTGTTATCTACTACATTTCCCAACAGTTCACATCATCAGTGATGCACACATTAATGGCGGTGTATAAGATATGGGTCTTGAATCATTCAAAATCAATTATGGGAGATATTGGTTTGAGTGGGAGCGCACTTAAGAATCAAATAAGTTTGTATTATAGTTGTAGAATAATGGCTCGCGGTTCCACCTTCCCTGTTGAAATTGATTAACTGTTTTAAATTATATGGTTAAAACTTTACGATTAGTAATGTAATCTGAGGATCATCCTCAAGAGTACCAAGAAGGACTTTTGTCCTATTGCATGCTTACAATACTCTCTCGCTGATGCTATGGATGATGAGACTCACGTCCTTTGATCCAAAAGGCTAGAATTCTATCACAGTCAAGTGCAGTATACTTGCTTCCAAGAAAACCAAACTTTAAAACATTTGAGATAGTTATGTGGTATTCTTGGAACCAGAATTTTTTCTTCAAAAAAAAACAGAGGCTAAAACATATGTGATATCCAAATAAGTGTTTGCTTGCAAGTTCGAGTGAAGTGTTCACTATGCTTAAAGCTAAATGAGTAGGATCCAGAAGAATGCTAGTCATGTGATGATGGTGAATAAAATGACAACTTAAAGAGAAAAGACAAGTCCGAAGGGTGTAATGAGACTTGCATGCCTAGGAAGTTCGGGGCACACGCCACTCTTGAAGTTGGGTGCTTCTTCTATGAGTAAGAGAAATATTGGAAGTGAAACTATAAGAAGTAAAAATGCAGAAAGAAAGAAGATTGGAATGGCAGCTCAGGTATGAATGTCATACAACTAATAGATGTAGAGAAAGTTGGTCAAGGTAATGTAATTCTTGGGAATTATGATTAGAATTGTTAATCGCTAATTCTTCGGTATTGCAGTTAAAAGTTGATCACAAAGAATACTGATTCGATTTGCATAGTGTTGGGACTCGATATAAGAACTATTACGGCCTAAATGACTAGCGAGTAATGAGGTTAAGATATGATGGAAACTTTGTAAAAGTTACAATACTTCCCATAAGTGTATTACCTCTATGTTTATTTTCATAATTCATCCTAGAGTTTTGTATACTCTAGCCTATTGCATATTGTTTGTTGCAAAAGGGGTAGTTCATAAAATAACAATTGCTATGCGTTGTTATGAATACCTAAAAGGCCATACTCTTATTAAGAATAGGATGTATGTTATGAATATTGACAATAAAATTAAAACATTGATACGTCTCAAACTTATCTATAATTTTTTATTGTTTCATGATATTATATTATCACTTTTATATACTTTTTATAACATTTTATATTATTTTCTTGAACTAACCTATTAACTTAGTGCCAAGTGCCAGTTCCTGTTTTTTGCTTGTTTTTGGTTTCGCGGAAAATCAATACCTAAGAAGGTCCAAACACGATGCCATTTTTGATGATTTTTTATGGACCAGAAGGAACACCGGAAGCTTCAGGAGATGTAGAGAGGAGTCACGAAGCTCCCACAAGGCCACGTGACATGGCCAGGGGCATGGCAGTGCCACCTGGGTTTGTGGGGCCCCTATGCAGTGTTTTGACCTAATTCCACTGCCATAAATTCCTATAAATACCGAAACCATCCGTCATTCCTCCAGAAGACTTTTATTGCCGCCGCAAGCCTATGTTCTGAAGAGATCCCATCTGGAGCCCTGTTCCAAGTTCTGTCGGAGGGGGAAGCCATTGGAGGAGGCCTCTTCATCAACCTTGCTGCCTTCATAATGATGTGTGAGTAGTTCCCTTAGGACCTACGGGTCCATATTAGTAGTGATACGTCCATTTTGCATCATTATTTCCTACTTTTATTTATCTTTTTTGATGTTATATTTCATATTATGATGCAATTCTAATGCATTTTCTCTCTTAAAATGCAAGATACATCAAGAGAGGGAGATTACCGGCAGCTAGAATTCTGACCTGAAAGGGCTACAACAGAGATAGCAATTCTTCGAAGCTCAAAACAAAGCGTGGATTTTTGGAGATTTATTTTGGAATATATAAAAAAAATACTGGAACAAAGAAGTACCGAAGAAGAGCTACAGGGGGCCCACAAGGGTAGGGGGCGCGGCCACCCCCTGGCCGTGCCACCTGGGCTTCTGGGGCCCTTGTGGGTCCCCTCCCAACATTCTTCTGCTATATATTGCCATTTGTCCTAGGAAAAATAAAGATAGGAGTTTCGGGACTTTCGGTCGCCGTCTTGAGGCGGAAGCAGGGTAGGAGCACTTTTGCTCTCCGGCGAAGCGATTCTGTCGAGGATACTTCTCTCAGGGAGGGGGAAATCGAAGCATTCGTCATCACCAACGCTCTCCTCATCATGGGAATCATCATCTTCATCAACATTTTCACTAGCACCATTAACGTTGTCCTGGACTAGGGGGTCCCAACCTAGTTGGCCCATAGTCCTCGGGCCAGGCCTGAAGGCCCTGTTCTCATCCTGATGGACTCCGGAGGCCGTGATGTGATCAAGACTGCATCTGCCGAAGACTTGGAGTGTACTACAAGATATCTCCTGCCGCCTCCATGCACATCCCTAGATACCGCCTATGTAACCCTAGATGCCCCTGCCTGGCGTGTATATAAGCTGGAGGGTTTAGCCTGTAGAGGACACGAAATCATAATTATCATCCACCTAGCTCTAGGGTTAGGCTTCTCCTGACGATCTCGAGGTAGATCAAGCTTGTACTCGATACTTCATCATCAATATAAACAAGAGCAGGACGTAGGGTTTTACCTCCATAGAGAGGGCCCGAACCTGGGTAAACATTGCCTCCTTCGTCTCTGTTACCATTGATCCGAGATCCACAGTTCGGGACCCCCTACCCCGAGGTCAGCCGGTTTTTACACCGACACTGGTGCTTTCATTGAGAGTTCCACTGTGAGGTCAACAAAGGATCGATGGCTCACCTGCAGATCAACCGCGGCTTCGGCTATGGGGACATCTTCGTCCCCGGCCAGCTCTTCGTGTTCGGCAGTATGGTCTTTTGCGCCGAATCCTCAGGCCATCTGGCCTCCGTTGAGAATTACGCTCCAGATCACGTCATAACCTTCGGAGGCCTGGAGTACACTGCAGATTCACGCGGAGAACTCATCCTTACTGGTTGGACGCCAGGCCGGATCGAGGGCCTAGCGGACATCGAGGGCACGATCCCAGAACCGACCTCCTTCGAGGACGTCGGGTCAAATCCCTTGCCCCTACAGGACCCTACGGAGAGGTCGGCTACCTCCACCACGGACAGCCTCGTCTTGGCATCAAGCACGACACCGCTCCGATCATCACTTTGGATACTACGTCGGATCTAGAGCCGGCTCAGACGGCGGATTCGGAATCAACCCCGGCTCCGCACCAGGCTAATGACGCGTCAGACGATCTATCAGTCGTGCTTCGAGTTAGCCCGGCTTTTTGCCAGGCCATGGACTCCAAAGAGCTATCTCACTTAAATGAGATGCTGGATCGCATCCAAAGCTTATCAATCTCCAATAGCCAGACTTCGGTCTATGACAAGATCAGATTTAAAGCTGATGATCGGGAAATTTATGTACCACCTACCACCCATCTAGTCGCCATGGTCGATGATTTAACCGATGTGTTGGATTACGATGAAGCCACCGACATGGATGAAGATGTCGACGGCCCCACAGAAACCACCACGCCACTGGTCAACACTAGCAAGTGGACTGCTACCTCCACCTATGACGTATACATGGTGGATACTCCGAAACCTCCATCAAGACGCCGACGGAGGCGCGGACGAGGTAGCAATGGGGACACTAGCGGGCACGACGCCGCTGCTACCAACATCGGGCCAGCGGTAGACGACACCGATGACCTGGGAGAAGATTTACAAGCCTCCCCAAAGCGGCCGCATAGCCCCGCGGGAATCCCCGAGGATGAAGACCCCGATGACCTCTTTGAAGGGGCCGATGACAATTACTTCCCTCAGTCCGAAGAGGACAAAAGCCTGGGCACCGAGGAATTTATAGTCCCCGAAGACCCCTTCGAGCAGGAGTGGTTCCGGCGATGCCTCGTGGCCACCGCCCAAAGCATGAAACAAAAGCAGCAGCAGCCGCAAGACAACCAAGACGCGTTGAATGATAAGTGGGTCGAGATACTCTCGGCCGAGCAAGACCTCGAGAACCGACTCCGGAGTGCGCCTAAATCTTACCCGCACAGGCGTTTGCTGCCCGAATTCGACGAAGAACTAGCCGACGACGTGCTCTTAACACGCGGCCGGGCTGACAAACCTGACCGTTCCCCTAGAGGGCGCGACAGGCCGGTGCAGGAAAATTTATGCACCCAAACAACTACTCGCCGTTATGGCAAGGTTCCGATCGATTACACCGATCCATACGACGCGAGACGCCGGATAGAGGCAAATCGGGCACCGCCTCGGTCCATATACGGGTCAAGAGGACGTGCACCGGCCGGGCTCAATGGCTACGACACCTGGATAGACAGGAATGTCCGAGCTCGGGAGCAAGCCTATACACGGAATACCCCCGAAGACCGACACGAGACTGCTCAGTTCCGAGGTCGTGCCCAGCCGATCTGCTTCACAGACAGGGTAATGGAACATCAGTTCCCTGACAGATTTAAGCCCGTCAACATCGAACTGTATGATGGTACTACTGACCCAGCGGTGTGGATTGAGGATTTTCTTCTCCATATCCACATGGCGCATGGAGATGACCTCCATGCCATCAAATATCTGCCGCTCAAATTAAAGGGGCCGGCGAGGCATTGGCTTAACAGCCTGCCTCCTCATTCAATCGGAAGCTGGGAAGCACTGGAGGACGCCTTTAGAGCTAACTTCCAGGGCACTTACGTCCGGCCTCCAGACGCCGATGACCTCAGCCATGTCATCCAACAGCCCGACGAGTCCGCAAGGAAATTCTGGAACAGGTTCTTAACTAAAAAGAACCAAATTATGGACTGCCCTGTCGGCGAGGCTATCACCGCTTTCTGGCATAGCATCCGAGATGAGTGGCTCGCACGCCAGCTCGGGCAGGATAAGCCGAGGACTATGGCAGCCCTTACCTCACTCATGACCCACTTTTGCGCGGGAGAGGACAGCTGGCTGGCCCGCAGTACTCACAACGGTGAGGCTGGCACTTCAGAAACTCACGACGCCAATGACAAGCCGAGGCGCAATAAAAATAAGCACATGCATACAAATGGTGGGAGCGACACCGAGGACGTCGCAGTAAATGTAGGGTTCAACGGACCTAGATCCGGTCAGAAAAAGAGGCCCTTTAAAGGGAACAAGGACGGACCCAGCCAGCTCGACAGGATCCTCGACAGGCCATTCCAAATACATGGTACCCCGGACAAACTAGCGAACCACACAAACCGGAACTGCTGGGTCTTCAAGCAGGCCGGAAAAATAGTGACGGAGAGCCAAACTAAAGCTCAACCTTGTAGCGATGACGAGGATGAACCTCGGCGACCCAACAATGGAAACCAAAAACAGTTCCCTCCCGAGGTGAAGGACGTAAACATGATTTACGCGACCCACATCCCTAAAAAGGAGCGGAAACGTGCACTTCGGGACATTTATGCCTTAGAGCCCGTCGCCCCGAAGTTCAACCCGTGGTTGGCTTGCCCGATCACATTCGATAAACACGATCACCCAACCAACATCCGACATGGCGGATTGGCTGCCTTGGTCCTGGACCCGATCGTTGATGGATTCCATTTGACGCGTGTCCTTATGGACGGAGGCAGTAGCCTCAATCTAATCTATGCGGATACGACCAGGAAGATGGGCATTGACTCATCCAGGATCAAACCCAGCACAACCACCTTCAAAGGTGTCATACCAGGTGTGGAAGCCCGCTGCACGGGAATAGTAACACTGGAAGTAGTCTTCGGCTCACCCGAGAACTTTTGAAGTGAAGAGTTAATCTTCGACATAGTCCTTTTCGGAGCGGATACCACGCACTGCTCGGGCGTACAACATTCTCCTGCTTCAACGCAGTCCCGCATTATGCATACTTAAAGATGAAAATGCCAGGACCAAATGGTGTTATTACAGTCAATGGTAACACCGAGCGCTCACTCCGAGCAGAGGAACAAACCGTGGCTTTCGCAGCCGAGGTACAGGCAACCGAGGAGGCAGCTCGCCACAAGCCCAGCTCTTCAAAGTGTGTACATGCCGCGTGAGCCGACCTTGGCCAAGCCACAATTCCCCCTAAATAGGGGCGCAGGCTCCTCGCTTGCCTCCCCTCGGAAGGACATTACGTCCCTAGGGTGCACAATTTCGCACTAAAAATTCCATGGGCGGCCGAGGAGCCGAAGTACACTACGCGCTGTTATCAACCCGACTGAGCGGCAACACACTTCGGACTTGCATACCAGCAGGGCACTGTAAAAGGCCCAAGCAGAAGCAGCATGTCCACATGGCTTAAACCATTCAAACGGCAGCCACATACCCTTTCAAAGGACTCGACCAATAAAAAGCATCAAGCGAATAAGAGGCCGAGGTCGCGGACAGCCCACTCACCTTTCGCTTTCAACGAAGGCAAGCTGATCAACAGCACGGAGACGCAGACGTGCGACAGTGACGGGCTTGGGTGAATAAACCCATCAGCACATCCGCCCTGTTTTTTACTCCTTTGCTTTTTTCCTTTCAAGTTGTATCTTTACAAGTTCCTTTTGTTGAATCTCGGCATGTACGGCTTGACCGCATTTAATAAAGATGCACCCATCGAGGTCATTACGCATTTCATTACGATCACTGCCTTTGAGCCAAAATCATACATTTACGATACAACTGTTTAAAACTATTATGGGCTTTGCTTTTCGATCTCATGTCCCCCACAAGTCTGAAGTATCTATTCGGCGTCTCGGATGTTGCATTATATGAAACAGTTTCGAACCTCGATTTTGGTCAATAGTTGGGTTGCCCGGCTCCTGTGCTTACCCCTTATGTTCTGACCTTTTTTTTGGGCTAAGGATGTAAAGGGAGAACCATTGCGATTGCGCTGCCAGCTCGAATGGCAAAGTGCCTCAGTGGAGAAAGCCGAAAACTGACTGTCTTGGTAAGCGTAAACTAGTCGGCCATCCGAAGACAGCGTCCAGCAGAGTACCGTTAGAGGATACCCGTGTCAAACAAAGGGCTTTTCATTAAATTAGCCAAAGTGGTTATCGGCATTGACCTCGGCTAAAATAGCCAATCCACTTCAAGACCGGGGGTCGTCATCAGCCCCCACAGTTAAGCTCCTATGACTAAGTGAAAGTTATAAAACCGCTATAGTCTGATTGCCTCGTCTTTGCGAGCATGGACCGCCTTCGAGAACCGAGATGTCGGCTAAGTGTCATGACTGCCGCGGAAACACCCGATGTGCACTGCACAAAGGGGTCGAAGCCGACGACTGGTCACTTTCAATTTAAAACGGTCACACAGGAGTAAAAATATATATATAAAAACACACAAGCACATGTCGGAAATTAAAACCGAATTCATTACAAAACAAAGTATTGTTTTTTTACATCCGAGCTACACTTCAGCATACCGAAGTACAAATCTAAAAATACAAGTTTTCCTTAGAGCATTGCACCTCGGTGATTCGAGCCCCGTCCATCGCCTTGCTCATGTACTGCTCCACGGTCCGGTTCTTCCCTTCGGGGAGCCGGGCGGCCATGACTGCCGGTTTAATGCATGGGTAGTGCGTGGTGATGCGGGCATACGCCCGCTGAGCACCCTCCAGGCACGCCGAACGTTTCCAGTGCACCAACTAGGGGGCGGCCTCTCGCAGACGGGCGAAGAACCCGAAGAGGCTGGTCGGTAGGGCCTCCATGGGCCAAAGGTTGGCACAGACGTCCTGAAGCACCGGCCTCGCCATGCGCAGGAGCTCCATCAACTGCTTCATTTGATCATTCAACAGCTCCAGATGTGAGGGCGCCTGGAATTGCAGCCAGAACGCCTTCTCCACAGCATGGCCCTCCTGCTCGCCGTAGTAGCGGCCGGCGTCCGCCGCGCTCCTCGAAAGATCTGCGAAGGCCTCTGTGGATAGCCACAGCTGGGTGAGCTCGATGAACCCCTTGTGGCCAAAAACACACTGGAGCAAAAACGGCTTACCGGTAGTGATCTGCTTCACTTGTTGAAGCACTTCGCGATCTGCACGGGCCTGGGACTGGACCTCAGCGTGGGCCTGGCGCAGCTTTCCAAGCTCGGTGCTCGCCACCTTCTCCTTCTCCTGGAAGGCGTCACGCTCCTTGTAGACACCCACCAAGGCCTCCTCCACTTCCAGGACCCATTCCTGGTCCTTATCCCTGTCCGCCTTCTCGGCAGCCAGCTCCTCCCCGGCCTTTAAGGCCGCAGCCTTTTGCTACTCGGCCTCTTGCCGAGCTGTGGCCAGCTCGGCCTTCAGTGTCTCAAGCTCCGCCGTAGCAGTTGTCATGCAAAAACAGCTCGGCATCAGGATCCGATCTTTTAAGACACCTCCCGATGTGAAATCGGTACTCTCAAAACTTCTTGACATTTACCTTGAGACACCTCGATCTGCTTTCTCATCAGCTCGAGGTCCTCCTCGGACCTCTGCAGCTTCCTGTTCATCTCCGCCACCTCCTCAGAGGCGGAGTTCGGAGCCGAGTTTGATATCTGCGAACATACACTCAGGCCTTAGTCCCTATTTCTCAGACTTTAAAGAGCAACCAGAGTCTTGGGGGCTGCTAGACCAGCACCTAAATCTTGTTCCTACATCGACCCCAAAGCCGGTTTTTTCAAGAACCAGCCTTGGGCTCGGGGGCTACTGGCTACAGATGACAGACTAGGCGACAAATCTTCGGACAAAAGCCGCTACTAAATCAATGGAGAGATAAAAGACATACCTCGAAGCTCCTCATGAGGCCCTTGAAGACCTCGCGTATTTTGGTTTCCGCTGACCAGAAGCCTTGCAGCGCCATGCCGATTAAGGCACGGTGCTCGTCCACAATGGAGGAGCCCGTTAAAGCCGCCTCCATCTTCTCGGGCCACCCCACGCTAACCCGCCCTTGGACAGGAGGTGGGGGTGGAGCAACCTCTGAACCCACCACCGAGGTGCTGGGAACGAGGGTCTCCAGGCGCGGTGCCTGCGCCGGAGACTGTTCGGGCTAGGCCAAGGCTTGGCCCAACCCCTCCTTTGGGACCTCGGGGACTGGTTCCCCTGGCCCGGATCGGCCGAGGTGTTAACCTCGGCCACAACGACCAGTTCTTTGGCCCCCGATGTGTTGGCCTGGGAGGCCGGACTGGACGACACTTCCCCCAGCCCCTCGAGAGCTGGGGGAGTCTTGGCGCGCTCCGGTGGCCCGCTGTCCGACGGCGGCAGATCCCCCGAGGTGTCGCCGCTGAGGTGAGCCCCGGGCGGGCTGTTGAAAAATCTCTCATAAGTCTTATGATGAAAGGCAGGCTCTCGAAGTCTAAATTAAAATACTAGTTACATACCTCCGGGGCACCAGCTTCTTCCTCCCTAGGGCAAGGAGGTCCTCGTCCGAGTCCTCCGGGAAGCTGGGCTTCTCCGGTAGAACAGGATCGGCGGAGGCCTTGCGCGGCCTCTTCGGTCCCTTCGGCCCCGCCTCCCCTTCGCCGCCCTCGGACGCCGCCCTCTTCCCTTTAGGGGAAGATTTCTCTTCCCCCTCGCCTTCCTCCTCGTCTTCGTGGGTGGAGGAGGCGTGGGTTTCCTCGGACCGAGTGACCGAGGTCTCCCGACCTCGGGGGCCCGCTCTGCCCCTCGGAGGTCTAGACTCCTTGGGGATCACAACATGTGGCTCCTCGGTTAGGAGGGCCACAAGCTGGGGAGTCCTTTCCCCCTCAGGCTGCAGCGCTAGGCACAACATTTTCTGCGCCTTGGGGATCCACTTCTGCAAACAATGAGAAAACTGGTTGGTCGAGATCTGTATTGTGCCAGGAAATGCAAAGTGTAAAACTGTGTGTGAAATTTTACCTTGGGGGCGTCATGGCCGGTTTCAAAGCCGTGGTCCTTTCCGGCCTCGGGAAAGCCTTCCTTGGCTGGCTTGAATAGCAGCTTCCACATCCCGGCCGGGGTGGTGCGGAAGAAGTGGTTGAGGGGCACCGCATCCGCGGGCTTGTACGCCCACATCGGGGTAGCCCGGGACTGGAACGGCAGGATGCGGTGGTGGAGCATGACGTTCAACATGTCCGTCAGCTGGATGTTCCTCTGGTTGATCCAGAAGTCAATCTTCTTCAGCAGCACCTCCACCTCCGCCGGGTTCTCCCAGTCCATGCCCTTCCTCTTCCAGGACACGAGCTTCTTCAGAGGGCCGGCCGAGAACTCGACCTCGGCCTGGCCATCGGTGAGCAGCTCAGTGATGTAAAACCACTCGCGCTGCCACTCTTTGCCGGTCTCGATGAAGGTACCTTTGAACCTGACTATTCTCTGGTTCTTGCTGATCATTGCTCCCCCGCACTCAGCGAGCTCGGAGTCGCTGGACTTCGGCTTGACGCCGAAGATCTTCAGCCAGAGCCCGAGGTGCGGCTCGATGTGGAGGAAGGCCTCGCAGACCGTGATGAAGGAAGCAAGGTGGAGGATGGAATTTGGGGCTAGATGGTGGAAATCTAGCCCGTAGTAGAACAGGACCCCGCGCACGAAGGGGTGCAGCGGGAACGCTAGGCCTCTGATGAGGTGGGGGACGAAGACGACCCTCTCCCCGGTGTCCGGAGTAGGGATGCGCTGCCCCGGAGTCGGCGCGCGAGTGCTGACCTCTGTGGGTATATATCCCGCGCTTCGCAGCTCCAGGATGGTGCCCTCCGTCATGGAGGAGCTGCCCCAGTGCCCTTTGAGGTTGGGCTCCACCATTGATGAGGGAGGAGAGCGCTGTCGGAAGTGGGAGAGCTCGGGAACGGATCTGAGCGATGGAGCTTGGGAGGCGATAGGCAGGGAAGCAGGGGAGCGTACTCTCCCTGTTGTTACCCTCTCGCCCTTATATAAGCTGGTAAAAAGGCCAAGAGTCCCTCTGGCCATGCCGTAGAAATCACCATTAATCCGCGAAAGATGCCATTGTGCGTATAGGGAGAAACAAAATCTTAATGATATCCCTTAAAAAGTGGGCACTATCTCCATTTCGACGGGATGTGCCAGTAAAAAGACTGCCGCGATTCGAGTACGCAGTAAGTGCTCGCCGGGTCGTGGGTGGTGCCGCTTCGAAAAAGTTGTCAGGCTAGAAAGCACTATTCACACCTATACGGCAGGCCTTTGAGGCTAAGTAATCCCATAACCTCGGATATGGGTCATGTTTGGAATCCGGGCGAGGGATGCCATTCCTTCGAGGAGTGATTTGCGGCAGCTTTGAATAAAAAGATAAGTATCAACAGGAAGGGGGAACTCGTCTCTCGAGCCAAGGACTCCGGATCCAAAGTCGTCAAAGGCAGGAATGTCGTCCTCAACATAGAAGACCAGTTCGGGGGCTACTGACGGTGTCCTGGACTAGGGGGTCCCAACCTAGTTGGCCCATAGTCCTTGGGCCGGGCCTGAAGGCCCTGTTCTCATCCTGATGGACTCCGGAGGCCGTGACGTGATCAAGACTGCATCTACCGAAGACTTGGAGTGTACCCCAAGATATCTCCTGCCGCCTCCATGCGCATCCCTAGATACCGCCTATGTAACCCTAGATGCCCATGCCTGGTGTGTATATAAGCCGGAGGGTTTAGCCTGTAGAGGACACAGAATCATAATTATCATCCACCTAGCTCTAGGGTTAGGCTTCTCCTGACGATCTCGAGGTAGATCAAGCTTGTACTCGATACTTCATCATCAATATAAACAAGAGCAAGACGTATTGTTTTACCTCCATAGAGAGGTCCCGAACCTGGGTAAACATTGCCTCCTTCGTCTCTGTTACCATTGATCCGAGATCCACAGCGGGACCCCCTACCCCGAGGTCAGCCAGTTTTTACACCGACAACCATCTCATCTATAAACCCTAGTTTATCTCTTGTGTTCAATCTTTGTGTCAAACCTCAGATTGGTACCTGGGGTGCTAGTAGTGTTGATTACATCTTGTAGTTGATGCTAGTTGGTTTACTTGGTGGAAGATTATTATGTTCAGATTGTCAATCATATATTTATACCCACTGAGCATGAACAATATGATGAGTTGTGAGTAGTTCTATTTGTTCTTTAGGACATGGGAGAAGTCTTGTCGCTAGTAATCATGTGAAGTTGATCACTGTTTAATGTTTTGATATTATGTTGTGTTGTTCTTTCGCTAGTGGTGTTATGTGAATGTCGACTACATGATAGTTCTCCATCTTTGGGCCTAGGGGAAGACATTGTGGAATTAGTTTGTAGATGGTGGGTTACGGGAGTGATAGAAACCCAAACCCTAGTTTATGAATTGTTACGTGAGGGGCTGTTTTGGATCCACATGTTTAATGCTACGGTTAGATTTGTCATAATTACTTCTCTTGTATTTGCGGATGCTTGCATGGAGAGTATAATCATAAGTAGGTATTTGTTCTAGTAAGGGCAGTACCATAGCTCCGGTCCACCCACATAACACTTATCAAGGCAATGAACGTGAAGTGAATGACTCATGGTGAAAGTAACTTGCGGTATTCCCGTGTGTCCTCAAGAGCGTTTTAATCACTATAAGAAATATCACCGACTTGTCCTTAGCACAATTAAGGATTGGGCCACTTGCTGCACCTTGCTACTGATGACCCACAAGTATAGAGGATCAATCGTAGTCCTTTCGATTAGTAAGAGTGTCGAACCCAACGAGGAGCAGAAGGAAATGACAAGCGGTTTTCAGCAAGGTATTTTCTGCAAGCACTGAAATTATCGGTAGCGAGTAGTTTGATAGCAAGATAATTTGTAACAAGTGACAAGTAGCAATAGTAACAAAGAGTGCAGCAAGGTGGCCCAATCCTTTTTATAGCAAAGGACAAGCCGGAACGATCTCTTATAGTAAGTAAAGCATTCTCGAGGACACATGGGAATTTCACCTAGTCACTTTCATCATGTTTGTTTGATTCGCGTTCGCTACTTTGATAATTTGATATGTGGGTGGACCGGTGCTTGGGTGCTATTCTTACTTGAACAAACCTCCCACTTATGATTACCCCCTCTCGCAAGCATCCACAACTGAGAAAGAAGAATTAAGATAACTCTAACCATAGCATTAAACATATGGATCCAAATCAGCCCCTTACGAAATAGCGCATAAACTAGGGTTTAAGCTTCTATCACTCTAGCAACCCATCATCTAATTACTAATCCACAATGCATTCCCTTAGGCCCAAAGATGGTGAAGTGTCATGTAGTCGACGTTCACACGACACCACTAAGGGAATCAACAACATACATATCATCAAAATATCGAACGAATACCAAATTCACATGATTACTTATGACAAGACTTCTCCCATGTCCTCAAGAACAAAAGTAACTACTCACAAATCATAATCATGTCCAAGATCAGAGGGGTATTGAATAGCATAATAGATCTGAACATATAATCTTCCATCAAATAAACCAACTAGCATCAACTACAAGATGTAATCAACACTACTAGCAACCCACAGGTACCAATCTGAGGTTTTGAGACAAAGATTGAATACAAGAGATGAACTAGGGTTTGAGATGAGATGGTGCTGGTGAAGATGTTGATGAAGATTAGTCCTCCCACGATGAGAGGATCGCTGGTGATGTCGATGGTGATGATTTCCCCCTCCCGGAGGGAAGTTTCCCCGGCAGAATCTCTCCGCCGGAGAGCAAAAGTGCTCCTGCCCAAGTTCCACCTCGAGACGGCTGCGTACCATCCCGAAAGTCTTCTCTATATTTTTTCTAGGGCAAGTGGGCTTATATACCAGAAAATGGGGGCCAGAGGCTGGCCAGGGGCCCCACGAGGTACCAGGGCGCGCCTGGGGGGGGGGGGGGTGGCGCGCCCTGGTGCCTCGTGGGCACCTGGGTGGCCCCCTCTGGTACTTCTTGCTTCCAATATGTTTTATTTATTCCAAAATAAATCTCCACAAAATTTCAGTTCATTTGGAGATGTGCAGAATAGGTATCTCTGACATGGCTTTTCAGGTCCAGAATTCCAGCTGCCGGCAATCTCCCTCCTTGTGTAAATCTTGCATATTAAGAGAGAAAAGGCATTAGAATTGCTCCACAAAGTATTATATTGATCAAAAACACTATAAATAACAGTAGCAAAACATGATGCAAAATGGACGTATCAACTCCCCCAAGCTTAGACCTCGCTTGTCCTTAAGCGAAAGCCGATATCGATAATCATGTCCACATGTTTAGAGAGAGAGGTGTCGATAAAAACAAAATACGGACATAGTGGCATCATGATCATTATTATAACAGCAATATTTATTATTATAAACTTCTCATGAGCAAGTAACAATTCATCACAACAATGGAGTATAAGGCATAAACTTTCTTGAAAACTAACAAACTATGTTCTCAGTCAACAATGCAATTGCAATTCATCATATTTTCAGGAAGCGTCTCATGTAGGAGCTATTCAGCAAGTCCACATACTCAACCATCATTTAGTCTTCTATGATTGCTAACACTCACGACATATATATGGAGCAAAAAGTTTCAGCCAGACACATAGAAAGATAGGGGCTTGTGATTTCGCCTCCCAACTCACCTCAAGGGTGATGTCAACAATAATAACTCATGATCACTCATATCCAACTGGATATATGTGCCTAGATCTTTCCCCACCACATGATGCTTGCAAAAGAGAAAAATAAAAAGGAAATAGAGGAGAACACTATTGACTCTTGCATAAAAAGTAAATACATAAAAGAAAAAGATAGGCCCTTTGCAGAGGGAAGCAGAGGTTGTCATGCGCTTTTTGTTGTTGGATGCAAAAGCTCTTAATGAAAAGGAACGTCACTTTATATTGCCCATTGTGATAGCAACCTTTATTATGCAGTCTGTCGCTTTTATTTCTTTACCATCACAAATTTGTACAAAGCTTATTTCCCTTGCAATAAAAGTTCAGACATATTTAGAGGCAATTTTTATTGGTTTTTGCACAGATGACAACTTACTTGAAGGATCTTATTCAATCCATAGGTAGATATAGTGGACTCTCATGACATGAAACTGGGTTTAAGGGTTTTGGATGCACAAGTAGTATCTTTACTTGGTGCAGATTTTTGGCTAGCAAAGATATTGGGCAAGCACCACATGTTGGAGGATCTATAACAATATAACTTCTATGTGAATATGAACAAACATAATTCATTACATTGTTTTCCTTGTCCAACGTCAACAATTTGACATAAAATACTTAATGGGGGCTCACAATCATAAAAGATGTCCCAGATAGTATATTTGCATGTGAATCTTCTCTTCCCTATTAATTCTTTCATGAATTGCATCATTGACTAATGCTATGTTTGTTAACTTCCAATAAATTTTACCACTTATACTTTTCTTTATGTAATGTCATTACTTTCCATAAGATTAGCATATGATCTTTTTCATTATTTTCATTGCTAGAATTGAAACATAAAAGTAAAGAAGCAAAAACTCAAACTACTCTTTATTATATAACTCTCAACTCAATTACATAGATAGATAGATCACGAAGCTAATACTCGAAAATAGATCATACTAAACTTTTATTCAACTAGATCACGAAATAACTAAGGATCGAACTAAAAATAGGTAAAGATAGTAAAAGTGATGGTGATATGATACCGGGGCACCTCCCCCAAGCTTGGCACAAGCCAAGGGGAGTGCCCATACCCATGTACTCAGGTCTCCTTCTTCGGTGATGGTGGTGATGATGACATGGTGGGCTTGTCCTTCATGACATTAATTAGGATCTCCTTTAGGCTCTGGATTTCCCGGAGCACATGCTGTATCATCTTTGTATTCCTTTGGACTTCAACCATAATATGCTTATTCTCCGGGCCCCAAGCGTTCTTTCCTGCATCACTTTCACTTGGACGAGAGATGTCCCAATTGGAGGGTATGTGCATACGAGGAGTATTTTCAACCCCATAATTGTGAACCAAGTTATGAAAATTGTTCCGATGTAACCTGTGTAAGGGCCTTCTAGGGGGAAGCCCTTCTTGAACCTCTGGAATCCCATGGCTTGTAATGCTTCTCATGGCTTGATGAGGATTCGGGATTGTGGAGATACCGGCAAGGGTGCCCCTCTCGGAAGCCGGAGGGTGGACCTCAAGCGAATCTCCATCACCCTCTTCCATGGTGACCTCTCCTTCCTCCTCCCTCCTAAGCTCCATCTGCAGCAACCAAGCGTCATCTCCCACATTGTTGGAGGAAGAGGATGACATGATGCCTGGCCTTGAAATCTGACAGAAAACAACACGAAACAAGAACAGAGGAAATTTCTACGATACGGTGGTCAAAACGTTCGGGAGTATATATAAAGATTTTTTTATCTTGCAAAACAAGTAATCCAGGAGAAAACGGAGTCGGGAAGGCTCACGTGGGGCCCATGAGCCACCAGGGCATGCCTGGGGGGTGGCGCGCCCTGGTGCCTCGTGGGCACCAGGTGGGTCCCCTTGGCTGTTTCTTATTTTTGTGTTTTTTCTAATATTCCAAAACTGGCAGAAAGTATTTTTATGGAATTTTTGGAGTCGGTTTACTTACCGTATCACATACCTCTTCCTTTTCAGGGTTCTGGAGCGTTCCGAAAGGTCTCTCTTATGTATTCCTCCGGTGTAATTGTTTTAATAATATTAGTTTCAACATTAATGGGGGTACCTGAAATATAGTGCTTAATTCTTTGCCCATTCACCACTCTCGGATTAGTGCCTTCGGAGTTGTTTATTTTGATGGCTCCGGAGCGATAAACTTCTTCGATGATATACGGTCCTTCCCATTTAGAGAGAAGTTTTCCTGCAAAGAATCTCAAACGAGAATTGTACAATAGAACTTGCTCACCTACTTTAAATTCCTGTTTTTGAATTCTTCTATCATGCCATCTTTTAACTTTTTATTTAAATAATTTGGCATTTTCATAAGCTTGGGTTGTCCATTCATCTAATGAGCTAATATCAAATAACCTCTTTTCACCAGCAAGTTTAAAATCATAATTTAGTTCTTTAATTGCCCAATATGCTTTATGTTCTAACTCAAGAGGTAAATGACATGCTTTTCCATAAACCATTTTATAAGGAGACATACCCATAGGATTTTTATAAGCAGTTCTATAAGCCCATAATGCATCGTCAAGTTTCTTAGACCAATTCTTTCTAGATCTATTGACGGTTTTCTGCAGAATTAATTTTATTTCTCTATTGCTCAATTCAACTTGACCACTAGTTTGAGGGTGATAGGGGAATGCAATTCTATGGTTGACATCATATTTAGTAAGCAATTTACGAAATGCACCATGAATAAAATATGAACCACCATCGGTCATTAAATATCTAGGGACTCCAAACCTTGGGAAAATAACTTCTTTAAGCATTTTAATAGAAGTTTTATGATCAACACTACTATTTGGAATAGCTTCTACCCACTTAGTAACGTAATCAACAGCAACTAAAATATGAGTATACCCATTGGATTTAGGAAAAAGTCCCATATAATCAAATCCCCAAACATCAAATGGTTCAACAAAAAGTGAATAATTCATAGGCATTTCCTGACGTCTACCAACATTACCAATTCTTTGACATTCATCACAAGATAAGACAAACTTACGAGCATCCTTGAAAAGAGTAGGCCAATAAAAACCAGATTGCAATACCTTGTGTGCAGTTCTGTCTCCCGCATGGTGTCCTCCGTAAGCCTCAGAATGACACTTCCGTAGGATTTGTTCCTGTTCATGCTCAGGTATACAACGCCTAATAATACCATCTACTCCTTCTTTATAAAGATGTGGGTCATCCCAGAAATAATGTCTTAAATCAAAGAAGAACTTTTTCTTTTGTTGGTATGTGAAACTAGGTGGTATAAATTTAGCAACAATATAATTAGCATAGTCCGCATACCATGGAGTATTACGAGAAGCATTTATGACAGCTAATTGTTCATCAGGAAAATCATCATTAATAGGAAGTGGGTCATCAAGAACATTTTCCATTCTAGACAAATTATCTGCTACGGGATTCTCAGCTCCCTTTCTATCAGTAATATGCAAGTCAAATTCTTGTAGCAATAAAACCCACCTTATGAGTCTAGGTTTAGCATCTTTCTTTTCCATAAGATATTTAATAGCAGCATGATCGGTGTGAACAATTACATTAGAATCAACTATATAAGATCTGAATTTATCACATGCAAACACAACTGCTATAAATTCTTTCTCAGTAGTAGCATAATTTCTTTGGGCACTATCTAGAGTTTTACTAGCATAATGGATAACATTTAATTTCTTATCAACTCTCTGTCCTAGAACAACACCAACAGCATAGTCACTAGCATCACACATAATTTCAAAAGGCAAGTTCTAATCAGGTGGTTGAATAATAGGTGCAGTGGTTAAGGCTTTCTTAAGTGTTTCAAAGGCTTCTACACAATCATCGTCAAAAACAAATGGAACATCTTTTTGCAAAAGATTGGTAAGAGGCCTAGAAATTTTGGAGAAGTCTTTAATCAACCTCCTATAGAAACCAGCATGACCAAGGAACTTCTTATACCTTTAATATCTTTAGGACATGGAATTTTCTCGATAGCATCAGCCTTAGCTTTATCAACTTCAATACCTCTTTCAGAAATTTTATGCCCCAAGACAATGCCTTCATTCACCATAAAGTGGCACTTCTCCCAATTCAAGACAAGATTAGTTTCTTCACATCTCTGCAAAACTCGATCAAGGTTGCTTAAGCAATCATCAAAAGAAGTTCCGTAAACGGAAAAATCATCCATGAACACCTCAACAATCTTTTCACAAAAGTCAGAGAATATAGCAGTCATACATCTTTGAAAGGTAGCAGGTGCATTGCATAAACCAAAAGGTATACGTCTATAAGCATAAGTTCCAAAAGGACAAGTAAAAGTGGTTTTCTCTTGATAGGGTTGTGATACGGGTATTTGAGTAAAACCAGAATAACCATCTAGGAAACAAAAGTGTGTATGCTTAGACAATCTTTCTAACATTTGATCAATAAAAGGTAAGGGATAATGATCTTTTCTAGTAGCTTTGTTTAATTTTCTAAAATCAATTACCATCCTATAACCAGTTACAATTCTTTGTGGAATGAGTTCATTTTTATCATTAGGAACAACGGTAATACCTCCTTTCTTAGGGACACAATGAACAGGGCTTACCCATCTACTATCAGCTATGGGATAGATTATACCTGCTTCTAGAAGTTTTAATATTTCGGTTCTTACCACCTCCTTCATCTTAGGATTTAATCGTCGTTGGTGATCGACAACTGGTTTAGCATCAGGCTCCATATTAATTTTGTGCTGACATAGAGTGGGACTAATGCCCTTAAGATCATCAAGAGTATATCCAATAGCAGCTCAGTGCTTTCTCAAAGTTTTTAGTAATCTCTTTTTTTCATGCGCTGAAAGGTTAGCACTAATAATAACAGGATATATCTTCTTTTCATTAAGGTAAGCATATTTCAATGTATCAGGCAATTGCTTCAATTCAAATACAAGATCACCCTTAGGTGGAGGAGGGCCTCCAAGCGTTTCAACAGGCAAATTGTGTTTAAGGATAGGTGGTTGATCAAAGAACATCTTATCTATTTCATTTCTTTCATTCATATGCATATCGTTTTCATGGTCTAGCAAATATTGTTCTAACGGATCAGTAGGAGGTACGGCAATAGAAGCAAGACCAATAATTTCATCTTTACTAGGCAATTCTTTATCATGAGGTTGTCTACGAAACTTGGAGAAATTAAACTCATGAGATGTACCACCAAAATTAACACTAACAGTTTCTTTAGCGCAATCAATCTTGTCATTAACAGTGTTCAAGAAAGGTCTACCAAATATAATGGGACAAAAATCATCTTGTGGAGAACCGAGGACTAGAAAATCAGTAGGGTATTTTATCTTTCCACACAAGACTTCAACATCGCTAACGATCCCAAGTGGTGTAATGGTATCTCTGTTTGCAAGCTTAATAGTAACATCAATGTCCTCTATTTCAACAGGTGCAATATCATTCATAATTTCTTGATATAAGGTAAACGGGATAGCACTCACACTAGCACCCATATCACATAAGCCATGAAAACAATGATCTCCAATCTTAACAGAAACAACAGGCATGCCAACTATGGGCTTGTTCTTGTCTAACTTATCTCGTTTATTTCTAACAGGTTTAGCAATTTTAGCAGCCTCATCACAAAAGTATGCCCATCTATATTATCGACTAAGAGATCTTTAACCATAGCAACATCAGGTTCAACTTTAATTTGTTCAGAGGGTCTAGGTGCTCTAATGTTACTTTTGTTAACCACAGTTGAAGCTTTAGCATGTTCCTTAATTCTAACAGGAAAAGGTGGTTTTTCAATATAAGCAGTAGGCACAACTGGATCAGCATGGCAAACAATTGTTTCTTCTTTAACACTAACGGGTTCCTCAATCTTTTCTTTAACGGGGGGATGATATTTAAACCACTTCTCCTTAGGGAGATCAACATGAGTAGCAAATGATTCACAAAAGGAAGATACTATCTCAGAGTCAAGTCCATATTTAGTGCTAAACTTATGAAAAGCATCGGTGGCCATAAAAGATTTAACACAATCGAACTCAAGTATTATACCTGACTCATTACCTTTGTCGAGTTCCCAGTCTTCAAAGTTGCGTTTAATTCTTTCCAGAAGATCCCATCTGAATTCAATAGTTTTCTTCATAAAGGAGCCAGTCGAAGAAGAATCGAGCAGAGTTTTCTTATCATGAGAAAGCCGAGCATACAAATTCTGTAAGATAATTTGTTTTGAGAGCTCATGATTGGGGCATGTGTACATCATGTACTTAAGCCTCCCCCAAGCTTGAGCGATGCTTTCTCCTTCATGAGGCCAAAAATTATATATATAATTCCAATCATGATGAACCAAATGCATAGGATAAAATTTCTGATGGAATTCCAGTTTCAATCGGTTCCAGTCCCATGTATCAGTATCATCACATAGCCTATACCACATCAATGCCTTTCCCTCCAAAGATAAAGGGAATACTTTCTTCTTAACTCCATCTCCGGATAAACCTGCAAGCTTAAACAATCCACAAATTTCATCCACATAGATTAAGTGCATATTAGGATGTACCGTTCCATCTCCTGCATAAGGATTAGCTAGCAGTTTCTCTATCATACCTGGAGGAATCTCATAATAAATATTTTCAGTAGGTTCATTAGGTTGAGGAGCAAATATTGGTGCTTCCGGTCGAGGTGAAGATACCCCGAACAAACCCCTCAAAGGATTACTTTCCATAGTGACAAGTGACAGTAAATTTCAGCACGTAATATAAATGTTTCCTTACCAAATTCCACTCACCAAAGGCGCTTCACTCCCCGGCAACGGCGCCAAAAAAGAGTCTTGATGACCCACAAGTATAGGGGATCAATCATAGTCCTTTCTATAAGTAAGAGTGTCGAACCCCACGAGGAGCAGAAGGAAATGACAAGCATTTTTCAGCAAGGTATTTTCTGCAAGCACTGAAATTATCGGTAACGAGTGGTTTGATAGCAAGATAATTTGTAACAAGTGACAAGTAGCAATAGTAACAAAGAGTGCAGCAAGGTGGCCCAATCCTTTTTTATAGCAAAGGACAAGCCGGAACGATCGCTTATAGTAAGCAAAGCGTTCTCGAGGACACATGGGAATTTCACCTAGTCACTTTCATCATGTTTGTTTGATTCGCGTTCGCTACTTTGATAATTTGATATGTGGGTGGACCGGTGCTTGGGTTCTGTTCTTACTTGAACAAACCTCCCACTTATGATTACCCCCTCTCGCAAGCATCCGCAACTACGAAAAAAGAATTAAGATAACTCTAACCATAGCATTAAACATATGGATCCAAATCAGCCCCTTACAGAATAGCGCATAAACTAGGGTTTAAGCTTCTGTCACTCTAGCAACCCATCATCTAATTACTACTCCACAATGCATTCCCTTAGGCCCAAAGATGGTGAAGTGTCATGTAGTCGACGTTCACACGACACCACTAAGGGAATCAACAACATACATATCATCAAAATATCGAACGAATACCAAATTCACATGACTACTTATGACAAGACTTCTCCCATGTCCTCAAGAACAAAAGTAACTACTCACAAATCATAATCATGTCCAAGATCAGAGGGGTATTGAATAGCATAATAGATCTGAACATATAATCTTCCACCAAATAAACCAACTAGCATCAACTACAAGATGTAATCAACACTACTAGCAACCCACAAGTACCAATCTGAGGTTTTGAGACAAAGATTGAATACAAGAGATGAACTAGGGTTTGAGATGAGATGGTGTTGGTGAAGATGTTGATGAGTATTAGTCCTCCCATGATGAGAGGATCACTGGTGATGTCGATGGCGATGATTTCCCCCTCCCGGAGGGAAGTTTCCCCGGCAGAATCTCTCCGCCGGAGAGCAAAAGTGCTCCTGCCCAAGTTCCGCCTTGAGACGGCGGCGCACTGTCCCGAAAGTCTTCTCTATATTTTTTCTAGGGAAAATGGGCTTATATACCAGAAAATGGGGGCCAGAGGCTGGCCAGGGGCCCCACGAGGTACCAGGGCGCGCCTGGGGGGGGGGGGTGGCGCGCCCTGGTGCCTCGTGGGCACCTGGGTGGCCCCCTCTGGTACTTCTTGCTTCCAGTATTTTTTATTTATTCCAAAATAATTCTCCACAAAATTTCAGCTCATTTGGAGATGCGTAGAATAGGTATCTCTGACATGGCTTTTTCAGGTCCAGAATTCCAGCTGCCGGCAATCTCCCTCCTTGTGTAAATCTTGCATATTAAGAGAGAAAAGGCATTATAATTGCTCCACAAAGTATTATATTGATCAAAAACACTATAAATAACAGTAACAAAACATGATGCAAAATGGACGTATCAGCTACTTTTGTTACTTGTTACCAATTATCTTGCTATCGCACTATCTATCAAAACTATCTTACAACACTTGCAGAGAAAACCCTGCTGAAAACCGCCTATCAATTCCTTCTGTTCCTTGTTGGGTTTGACACTCTTACTTATCGAAAGGAGTATGATTGATCTCATATACTTGTTGTTTATCAAGGCTCTTTTATGGCACTATTGCCTGGGAGTGTATAGATCTTGGTAAGTGGAATTTGGTAAGGAAACTTTTATTATATGTGCTGAATTTTATCTACACTTGCTATTATGGAAAATCATCCTTTGAGAGGCTTGTTTGTGGTGCCCTCGCCACGTGCACAAGTGGTAAGAGAGGAGCCCCCACCTACTGAAACTATTTATTATGAAATTCCTCTTGGTATTATGGTAATATTGCAAGTTAATCCTTATGCAGGAGATGGAACCGTTCATCCTGATATGCACTTACTTCTTATAGATGAACTATGTGGATTATTCAAGCTTGCAGGATTATCGAGGGATGGAGTTAAAAGAAAGTTATTCCCTTTATCTTTGGAGGGAAAATCATTGCATAGTATAGGCTATTGGATGATTCTCACTCATGGGACTAGAACCAAATGAAGCTGGAATTCTATGAAAAAAATTATTGTATGCACTTGGTTCACCGTGATCGGAATTACATCTATAATTTTGGCCGCGTGATGGAGAAATTATCGCTCGATCTTGGGGGAGGCTTAAGGACTTAATGCTCAAATTCCCCAATCATGATCTCTTGAGACATATTATTGTTCATAATTTTTATGCTAGGATTTCTCTTCACGGTAAAGAAATGCTTGATTCTTCTTCTGCTGGTTCTTTCTCAAGTAGACATATTGAATTCAAATGGAATCTTATTGAAAGAATTAAATGCAACTCTGAATATTGGGAGGTCGACAAAGGTAAGGAGTCAGATACAAAACTCGAATATGATTGTCTTAAGTCTTTTGTAGAAACAGATGTCTTTGATGAGCTTTAGAGCAAAATATGGGCTTGACTCTGAGATAGTTGTTAAATTTTGTAAGTATTTTGCTGCTCATGTCGATCTTCCTAAAGAGAAGTGGTTTAAATATCATGAACCCATTAAAGATATTTGTGAATGACCAATTCTTGCTAAAACTGAAATAGAAGCTTAATTTGGTAATCCTGTTGTACCCACTGCTTATATGGAAAAGCCTCTGTTTCCTGTTAGAATTAAGGAGCACTCTAAGGCTACAACTGTGGTTCATAAAAGTTATATTAAAGCACCTAAACATTTTGAACAAATTAAAGTAGAACCCTCTATAGCCATGGTTAAAGATCTTTTGGTTGAACATATTGATGGGCATGTTATTTATTTCTGTGATGATGCTGCTAGAATTGCCAAACCTCTTAGAAATGAAAAGGATAAGATAGATAAAAATAAAATAGTTGTTGGCATGCCTGTTATTTCTGTTAAGGGTGGAGATCATTGTTATCATGGTCTATGTGATATTGGTGCTAGTATAAGTGCTATTACTTTCTCTCTCTATCAAGAAGTCATGCATGATATTTCACCTGTTGAGATACAAGAGATTAATGTTACTATTAAGCTTGCAAATAGGGATACCATTTCACCACTTGGGATTGTAAGAGATGTTGAAGTCTTGTGTGGTAAGATAAAATACCCTACCGATTTCTTAGTTCTTGGATCTAAACAAGATAATTTTTGTCCCATTATATTTGGTAGACCCTTCTTAAATACTGTTAATGCTGAAATTGATTGTGCTAAACAGAAAGTTAAAGTTAAGTTTGGTGATGAACCACATGTATTTAATTTTCTAAGTTCACCAAACAACATCATGCTAAAGATTTACCTTATGAGGATATGATTATTGGTCTTGCTTCTATTGTTGTATCTCCTACAAATCCTTTAGAGCAATATTTGTTAGATCATGAGAAGGATATGAATATGAATTAAAGAAATGAAATAGATGAAATATTCTTTAGGCAAGAACCTATTCTTAATCATAATTTGCCTGTTGAAATTTTGGGAGATCCTCCACCACCTAAGGGTGATCCTGTGTTTGAATTAAAGAAACTCCCTGATACACTGAAATATTCTTATCTTGATGAAAAGAAAATATACCCTATTATTATTATTATTATTATCAATTCTAACCTTTCAGTGCATGAAGAAAAGAGATTGTTGAAAAATCTAAGGAAACATTGTGCCACAATTGGATATACCCTGGACGATCTTAAGGGCATTAGCCCAAGTATGTGTCAACACAAAATTCATATGG
This sequence comes from Elymus sibiricus, assembly GCA_039707655.1. NCBI lineage: Eukaryota > Viridiplantae > Streptophyta > Magnoliopsida > Poales > Poaceae > Elymus > Elymus sibiricus. The sequence goes on from CM077670.1 coordinate 115,617,699, forward strand.
AGCCCGATGCCAAACTAGTTGTTGATCAACAATGCTATTTAAATCCTAAGATGAAGGAAGTGGTAAGAAATGAAATACTAAAACTTCTGGAAGCATGTATAATTTATCCAATAGCTGATAGTAGATGGGTAAGTCATGTACATTGTATCCCTAAGAAAGGAGGCATCACTTTTGTTCCCAATGATAAAAATGAATTTATCCCGCAAAGAATTGTAACTGGTTATAGGATGGTTCTTGATTTTAGAAATATAAATAAGGCTACTAGAAATGATCATTATCCTTTGCCTTCTATAGATCAAATGTTAGAAATATTATCTAAGCATACACATTTTTGCTTCCTAGAAGGATATTCTGGTTTTTCTCAAATACATGTTAAAAGATGGCATGATAAAAGAATTCAGAAATGAGAATTTAATATTGGTGATAAAGTTCTTTTGTACAAGTCTCGTTTCAAGCATTTTGCAGGCAAACTTCTCTCCAAATGGGAAGGGCCATATGTCATTGAAGAAGTTTACTGTTCTGGAGCCATCAAGATAAATAACGCAGAAGGAAACAAATCAAGGGTGGTTGATGAGTGATATATTTACACTCCTCTACCCTTTGTTTAAACCAATATATTTCATTAAAACTGAGATATTTGCTCCGATATTGCCACTAATGACTATTTAATGCATATGATTCCACAAATCCTCTCTTTATTGTGTTTCCACAGTAAATGGGCTAAATATGGACGAAATCAAGTGACAACATGGAAAGGAGTAAAGGAGGAGATAGAAGAAATCAGGAGGAGGCGCACCATAAGAAAAAGCACCAAAGACGGCGTTTCATGCGACCGCGACTGCTCACATGACCGGTCGTATGGCGTGGAAACCGAGGCCTCTCGTCCACCTGAACAACTTTTATAAAGGGGTCGAGGCCGAAATGTCAACAGAACATCCGCGAGAAGAACCAGAATAGAGTCATTCTCATCCATCTTCATCAACCCTAGCCGCTGCCATTTCCATCTCCATAGCCACCACACCACCATAGTTCTTCTTCCACTAGATCATACTTATAATCGTGTATCACACACGGCACCCATTGTAAGACATATTATCAATCAATCTACCTCCATGATGTCTTCTTTGATGTGTTCTTCGTGTGATCTAATATCCATGTGTGAGTAGTTTGGTAAGGTATGGGTTGAGGCAAGAGTCTTGCAACCCTCTGTATTTGTTGTGGGGATCAATGGAAGGGCTTTGAATTAACGTCCTGTATGTGTGAAATAAAATTGTTCCATAGATGTCTCTTGTCTCGCCTGCGTTCTTCATCCCCGCAGGTACCCAGGATCATGGAGAGCGACGGAGAGGCCAAGGGCAGGGAGACTTATTCTGAACACCAGTGACAGAAAGGTTTAGTACAGTAACACGGATCCTATCTCTGGGGATTCAAGAGGTGTAGTCATTAAACACCCACAGCTCTAGTCTGATTATTGCAATCTTAATTATCGAGGCAACCCCGTGAGACAGATAAGGCCTTCGGTTGGACAACTGACTCTTGATGCAGGACGCGTGCCGGTCAAGACGTAATTTGGACACATCCCCCACTTCGGTTCGTAACTAGCACATGTCGATGGGTGACTTCCAGCACACAAATTAAGATCATATTTGGTCCCAACACAAATATATGGTTGTAAGCATTAAGACCTCATAAGTCATACCCATGCCTATTTTTATTATAAGTGTTCCCCTTCTGTTTGTTTGATTTTGATCCGGCCAAAAGCTGGAATTGTTCTTTACCAAAAACTTGCTTGAGACCCTAGCTTCAAGGGGGCCTTCTTCCCATGGGTTCGATAACTCAGGGTCACCTCTGGGGAAATAGGCGAGAATCCTTTCTACTCTATTTCTGGATCACTAAAGGAAGTAATCAAGCCTTTTTCTGGCGCTGTTGCCGGGTAGGAGTTGAGTGTTCCTAGTCTTTGTGTTTAGAGTTTTTGTTAAAGTTTTTGTTTTAGTTTTTGTTTAAGTTTTAGTTTTACTTTTTGTTGCAAGTCTTATCAGTTGAAAGCCCCAAAAAGATTACCATGGCTTGTAATCTTGGAAGTTTTGCTACTCCTAGCAATAACTTTATGCGTGAACCCATAGCACAATAACCTGATGTTACTGCCGCTGAGTATGAGATAAAACTGAACCTAGTCTCCATGGTTCAACATGACCAATTTGGAGGCTCTACTTCTGAAGATGCCGGTATGCACTTGCATAATTTTATTGAATTGTGCAATATGACACGCATTAGAGATTATGATCCTGACGCTTTAAAGTTGCATCTATTTCCTTTCTCTTTGAGAGGAAAAGCAAAAGAATGGCTTATAGCTTTACCTAGAGGCAGTATAACTTTATGGGCTGATTGTTGCAGAAAATTTTATCTAAGTTTTGTCCACCTGCAAAAATTATGCAACTTCGTTCTCTGATTACAGGTTTCAAGCAGGAAGATCGTGAGCCACTAGCGCTTGCGTGGGATCGAATGAAAGAAGTCATAAGTAATTGTCCTAACCATGGAATGGAGGAATGGTTAATCCTTCATATGTTTTATAATTGTTTAAATCCTATGTCAAAAACTATGCTTGATACAGCTGCAGGAGGAACAATCATGGGAAAGCCCATAGATGATGTCAAGAAGCTACTTGATGATATGCAAGAAAACCATGCCCAACGGCATGTTGAAAGAACTACCACCAAAAGAGTGAATGCAACTGAAGAAAGTAGTACGGAGTTGACAGCCAAGCTTGATGAACTCATCTCCATCATGAAAGGTAAAGAAGAGGTAAACGTGAATGCCATCACTAATGAAGAAATTAATGATGTGAATTTCATTGCTCACAATAGCTACAATCCCAACTGGAAAAATAATGGGTATGCTCCTAGATTACTTTATCCTAATAATAATGGAGCACCTAACAATTTTAATGGCGCTAGCAATAGAAATACCAATAGAAATACTCTTTGAGATACTATGAAGAATTTTATTGCTAGTCAAACTGAGCAGAATGACAATTTCAAAAATATTTTGAAGAATCATGATAACTTACTTGGTCAGTTAACCGGTAAGATTGTTGGACTACAAATGATGTGCAGATGCTAGATGGAAGATCCAAGAATATGGAAGCACAAGTGGCTAAAATTGCAGAGAGCCAAACTTTAATCCTAGGAAAGTTTGCAGGTAAACCGGAACCTAAGCCGGTTGAAGATATCAAGATGATGAGAAGCAATGAAGCACTACTAGAAAAAACCCTGTTAGTGGCGCACCTATTTTGGCTATTAATGGCGCACTATAGGTGCTCCACTATTAACACGCCACTAGTAATAAATAGTAATGGTGCACCTCTGGTGCGCCATTACTATTCCAAATACTAGTGGCGCACCATGTGGTGCGCCATTACTATTGCTACAGGTGCGCCACTACTATTGCTACAGGTGCGCCACTACTATTGCTACAGGTGCGCCACTACTAACCCTTAGGTGCTCCACTGGTATTCCGTCCAGGCGCGCCACTAATAGCCTTATAGGTGCGCCACTAGTAATAAAGGAAGGTGCGCCACTAATAAGGGCTAAAATGCGCCACTAGTAATGTATTTGGAAAACAAAAAAAAATACAAATTTACAGAAAACAACCTATAAACATAATTTGTTCGAATCAGCAAGTCACACAATCAAAATATATATATATATATATATATATATATTTTTCATCCATACATACAAATTCATACATTTAATAAACATAATTTGTTCGAATCAACAAGTCACACAATCAAAATACATACACCGCTACTAGTAGTCAATGGCATCAAGTAATGACATGTTACATCAGCAATCTCATGATTTACAAAGAGAGAGAGAAGCAGGTTCGAGGGGAGAAGAGAGCAACATCAGTTGTTTGAGGTAATCTGCAAAAGAAACAATTGACCAGATGATGATTAAATTAAATGAATGTTTAAAAACACTCCAGGTAGCTGGTACTGCACAAGATGATTGCATTTGCATAGATGATGGAAACTGAGAAATTGGCAAGCTACACTAAATGAACAAGCTACACTAAAATTAGTTGCTAGATGTACAATCTACACTAAATGAAGAAATTACTAATGAAGTAGATGTGCTACTGTATATAAAGAGCAAGATACTTGTGCGTGTATATTTCTAGACATTGGCAAGATACTTGAAACTACCAAGCAACCAGGACATGCCAAGCTAATTTTGCAAAACTGAAAAACTAGAGTACTTAAAACTATGGAAAATCATGCTCAACTTGAAACTTGAAGTTCAGAAGTTTTTAACTAGAGAAAACTGAGGAAACTAAAACAACTCAAATCCGTTGAGATGTCTATCCGTGTGACTCGGTGGATTAATATGTTAAACTAAATGGGTTGTCGTGTGACAGATTTTGTGCACATAGTAGAAGGGGTCTGGTGATGAGAAGACTTGTGAAACCATTTAGAAGTGGGATCATTAACAGATCAAGAACTCACCAAGGAGTAGTTGTCCTCCCCTGGCGACCGATCGATATAAGCACTCCACTGGCGATCTTCCAACACTGGATACTTGTAGCATATTTCAGTGCATTTACCTATGCCTGGGGATTTTACAGTGTGAGTTAGCTTGCACATTGACAGGGTGTACAAATTAAAAGATGACAATATGCTATTTAATAGTCACCCAAGAACACAACAATCTGCTATCTTACAGTTACCCACAATAAAATTTTTGCATATGAAAGTAATGAAGATGACCTTACTGCAAGAAAAATCCGAGGAATTCCATTTTATGCATACAATTCCTTGAACGAAAATTATTCATGTTAGCCCATGCCCCTCTTTATTTTTGCAAACCATGTGCGTGCAGTGAGCTGAACTTATTAGCAGGCCGATTCATCCAAGAAAACAGCCTATTAATTTCCTCACCAAAACAGAGGAACATAAAGTACTACTTCGTATTACTTTGATTACTTTTAGTGGAAATTGATTCCGGTGACCAATTTGTACCGCAATCGCTCCTAAGCAGCTAAATTTCTACTGCAAAAGCGACAAAGCCGGTAGATCACATCATCATATGGCAAATTCCAAGCGATCACTTGCTTTTATTCAGCTAAAATTCTGGTGCACCTCTGAAGCTGCAAAGACAGTGGATCACACCAACATATGGCAATTTCATTTCCCTATTGGTAAAACCTAATGCTATAGTTACTGCCAGAGAGCCCCAGGCAGTAAAAATTGAGATTTGATCATGTGATTTCGACTGCGCTTTGTTGATCTGACACCACCAACTAATAAATTGCGGATTCAAATTACCTACTTAGTGTGCCTCAAGCTCAGCTAACCGTGACAAGTTAGAGAATCTTAACCCTTTTTTATCTCATTCATAACAAGTCATGGTGCAAATTGTTGCTTCGGTCACTTCCAAGAAACTACGCACGAGTACGGTGACCAATTTGTACTTCAATTGTTCTAATTCAGCTGAAATCCTAGTGTACTGAAGCTGGAGGCACTGGATCACACCATCATATCGACACCTGCACCGAATTACCAGCAGGTGCTCGGCGAATCTACACCACAATTGAACAAAGCTAGTACTGTAGGTTTTTTGCTTGAACCAAAAAAATCGAACAGCCCTGTATGCTGGGATGCTCTAGTTTTGTTCTCATTTCACAAAAGTATTGCAAGCAAACCTCCTAATATGAAGGGCATAGACAATGGTAAAGTATCATGATGTTTGGTCTACTTTGAAAGTGAAACAATTTACAAATCTTTTGTGCGTCTAAACATGTTGCCAGTTTACATTCTGAAGCCAAAATCATACTTCTCAAAATGGGTGTTGTTTGTCGCATTGACCAGATTCAAAGCTACCAGACATTACGAAGAGTTAAGAGTTCATTCTGATGTAAAGGAAAATGATTTATACATTATAACATCAAATTCAAAAAATTATCATATAAAATAAAATTAGTTGTGCTAGTTCGTAACCCTCTTTTCAGAATATCAGACTCATAATCCATGGTGATGGCAAAGTATTATAGTCACAACACAAATCCTTGCATGCCATCATAAGAATACAGACCACACAATGCTAATTTTTTTTAAAAAAACGATTATTAGGGGCAAAATCAAAGCGTTTTGCCATGGCTCAGTGCCTATGCGTCGCTTAAAAACGCTTTCTGGCACACTGTACAAAAAACAGCAAAGTTTGCTACATTATTGACAAGTTTCCTACACACACACATTTCTATTAGCTTGGCTTAAGCTTAAATTGACATGTTACAACTAAACGGTGTTATGTTAGCATCTCTTAATTAACTTGGTGAGTATGCTGCTCATATTATCTTTGGCAGTTTACGGTGACAGGCAAATATCTTGTTAATTTGGTTGGCACAACAGGTTTGCTTGTGGATTTACCTATTTATTTATTTATTTATATGATGGTAGTAAAACAGAGATTTGGTGGCTTAAGCTTACATTGACAGACAGGTTACAAGCATCTGATAATTAATTTGCTACGTACGTAGGTGTTTATTCAAGTAAGTAGGTAGTAAATAATGAATGAATTAATTATTCCTAGAGGTAGTAGGGCGGAGAGAAAGCAAAGCAAAGTAGATGGGGCTTGCCTTCGGAGGGGTGCTCGAATCCGCAGTCCTGGATGGCCCGGAGCAGCTCGGGCTTGAGGAGGAAGTCGCGGAATCCGGAGCTGTGGATGCCGACGTAGCCCTTCTTGGCGGCTGCGGCGTCGGCGGCGGGCTTGGCGGCGGAGGCGTCGAGCGCCTTGTCGTCGTCCTCCTCGTAGTCGAGCAGCTCCTCCTCGTACAAGTCGTTCTCCTTGGCCTCTCCCATCCTGCAAGAAAACCAAAGCTAGCCCGTGTCAGTTCGATTCGATTCGATTCAACAAACAAACAAACCCTAGAAACCAACCAACCAACCAACCAGATCTCACCCAACTCACATGGATGGATGGATCCGGTAGGGGGAGAGGGGCGAGCTGCAGGGGAGGGGACGGGAGGATAGATACCGGCTGCCGGAGGAGGAAGCCGTCGCATCTGCCGATGAGGACGGGAGCGTGGGGGCGCAGTCGCAGGCGAGGAGCTCGACGCCGGAGGCCACGGCGAAGTAGAGGACGCATCCATGGGTGTGCTAGCGCCGCCATAGATACATGGATCTCGCGGGATCCTGAGGCCTCGTGCGCGCAGACAATGACGGCGACGTTGGTGAGGCGCCGGATCCAGTCGTGGGGAGTAGCAGAGGAGATGATGGAGAGGCGGCGATGGCGTCGAGGTCGGCGGTCAGCGCGCAGGACTGGATGGCGGCGGCTGTGGCGAGCGCGAGGAGGCGGAGCGAGTGGCGGCGGAGCGGCATCTTGTCGGTGGGCCGCGCGTCGGAGACGACAGAGAGGCAGCGATGGCGTCGAGCTCGGCCGCCACCATGGCCTCCGTGTCGCGGTCGGAGAGCCGAAGGAGGCAGCGGTGGGAGAGGACTAGGGCGCGCGGCGGGGGAGAGGACCAGTGGGCGGGGGGAGATCTCGGGCGGGGGAGAGGACCAGGGCGGGGGAGATCTCGCGCGGTGGGAGAGGAACTAGGGAGCGGTGGAGGGGAAAAGAAAATAAAAAGGCGGGCCGGTTGGTGCAGCACGTAGCAATGGCGCACCCAGGGGTGGTGGGCCATTGCTATGTGCCATAGCAATGGCGCACCAGGGGGTGGTGCGCCATTGCTATGTGCTGCCAAAAATGCCCACCTCCCCTGGCTTACCAATGGCGCACCTTTGCCAGGTGCGCCATTGCTACCTAAAATAGCAATGGCGCACCTGGCAAAGGTGCGCCATTGGTAAGCCTGGGGAAGGGGGTGGACCCGAGGAAAAAATAGCAATGGCGCATTGGACTAAAGGTGCGCCACTACTAAAAAAATAACAATGGCGCACCTGCTTCTGGTGCGCCACTGCTATATAGCAGTGGAGCACCACCACCATGGTGCGCCACTAATAGGGATATTGTCTATAGCCATTTTTCTAGTAGTGAAGAGAAGGCAGAAGAGCTTGATAAAAGCCATGTGCCAGAGTATACTTACACCATTGCAGACTTTGTGAAGATGATAGAAATGAAGCACCCACTACCTGAGGTATCTAATGATGTGGCATATAATGTCTTTGTTGGTCACGTTGCAGCCAAGGTACGTGAACTAGATGATGAAAGAAATAACATGTATAGTAAGTTACCAGCTAAGCAAGAAGATGCTTTTGAGCCTACTATAGAGATGGAGATTGGTTTGAAAAAGTTCAATGCTTTATGTGATCTAGGTGCTAGTGTTTCCACTATCCCTAAGTATGTCTATGATAGTCTCAATCTAGGTCCTTGTGCTACTACTGAGATTATATTGAATATGGCTAATTCTACTTTTACTCAAGCAGTAGGAATTAAGCATGGCGTAATAGGTCAAATAAATGATTGCACTGTCATGATTGATCTCTTGATAGTTGATATGCCTGAAGATCCAATTGCTCCTATAATTCTCGGTAGACCTTTTCTAAGGCCTATCAAATCTATGATAAATGTGTTTGAGGGAAATGTTAGATTTGACTTACCTGCTAAAGATCCTTTTGTGAGACATCTCCCCAAGAAAAAGAAAAAGAAGACCTACACTGGAGACAACATTGTTGTCAGTGTTAGAAGCTATGGTCTCGGTGTGTTTGCACCTACATGATCTTCACTACGGTAGAGCTAACCGACCGAAAACAAGCACTTCGTGAGAGGCAACCTACACAAATAAAGTAGAAAAGTAAGTTTTGTTTTTGTTTCAATAAAAAGAGTGTTGAAGTTCTAATTAAGGAAGTTGAGTTTGGAAGAGTCGTTCTAATGAAGGCTTTCTTATGTGCAAAATGATTATGTGTTGTATTGACGTTTGAATACCTAGAAATATGCCTATGTATTGTGTTGGAACTAACCCCCGCAGGAATTTCAAGAAAAAGAGAAGTTTCGGAAGAAACAGTACAAAAGACGGCTTAGCATGCTGATACGTCTCCGATGTATCTATAATTTTTGATTGTTCCATGCTGTTATAATATCAATATTGGATGTTTTTATAATCATTTACAGCAATTTTATATCATTTTTGGAGACTAACCTATTAACCTAGTGCCCAGTGCCAGTTGCTGTTTTCTGCCCTGTTTTTGTTTTACAGAAAATCAATATCAAACGAAGTCCAAATGCCACGAAACTTTTTGGAGATTTTTTATTGGGCAAGATAAACACTAGAAGCTTCGGGAGGAGACCAGTAGACCCTGGTGGGGCCCACGAGCCACCAGGGCGCGCCTGGGGGGGGGCAGGCGCTCCCTGGTGCCTCGTGGGGCCCACAGAGCTCCATTTGACCTAATTCCTCCACTATAAATTCCCAATTAATCGGAAACCCTCAGGGGAGTCCACGAAATACTTTTTCCGCCGCTGCAAGTTTCTGTTCCAGAGAGATCCCATCTGGGGTCCTTCTCCGGTAATCTGTCGGAGGGGGAATCGATCACGGAGGGGTTCTACATCAACCTTGCTGCCTCTCCGATGATGCGTGAGTAGTTTACCATAGACCTTTGGGTCCATAGGCAGTAGCTAGATGGCCTTTTCTCTCTTTTTGATCTTCAATACAATGTTCTCCTTGAGGTTCTTGGAGTTCTATCCGATGTAATCACTTTTTGCGGTGTGTTTGTTGGGATCCGATGAATTGTGAGTTTATGATCAGATTATCCATGAAATTATTTGAGTCTTTGCTGCACTCTTTTATGCATGATTATTATAGCCTCGTATTTCTTCTCCAATCTATTGATTTGGTTTGGCCAACTGAGTTGATTTATCTTGCCATGGGAAGAGGTGCTTTGTAATGGGTTCGATATTGCGGTGCTCAATCCTAGTGACAGAAAGGGACATGACACGTATGTATCGTTGCTATTAAGGGTAAAAAGATGGGGTTTATTCATACATGAGTTTATCTTGTCTACATCATGTCATCGTTCTTAAGGCATTACTCCGTTCTTATGGACTTAATACACTAGATGCATGCTGGATAGCGGTCGATGTGTGGAGTAATAGTAGTAGATGCAGGCAGGAGTCGGTCTACTAATCTTGGACGTGATGCCTATATACATGATCATTCCCTTGGATGTCATCATGATTATTTGCTTTTCTATCAATTGCCCAATAGTAATTTGTCTACCCACCGTATGTTATTTTCTCGAGAGAAGCCTCTAGTGAAATCCATGGCCCCCGGGTCTATCTAAATCATATTACTAAAACCCTAAAAATATTGCTGCCATTTTATTTTATTTATTTTATTTTGTATTTTTGTTTCAATCTATCTATCTATCACATACAATTTAATCTTGCAATTGACCGCCGAGAGATTGACAACCTCTCGTTTGCGTTGGGTGCAAGGATTTGTTGTTTGTGTGCAGGTGCTGCTAACGAGGTGTTGTGTGATTCTCCTACTGGTTCAATAACCTTGGTTTCATAACTGAGGGAAATACTTATCTCTACTGTGCTGCATCATCCCTTCCTCTTCGAGGAAAATACCAACGCAAGCTACAAGTAGCAGGAAGAATTTCTGGCGCCGTTGCCGGGGAGACATCATCAACATCTATCAAGTACCTTTGCACAAACTCTCACCTCCTTGCATTTACTTTATTTGCCATTTGCCTCTCGTTTTCATCTCCCCCAGTTCTAAAACGTTTTTACAAAAATACAAAAATATTTTTCGTTTGCCTTTTTCTTGTTTGCTTGTTTGCTTGCCAGCTTGAAATTGCTATCATGGCTGATTTTGGTATGGAAAAAAGTGAGGATGGTAAAAATCCTAAAATCGAAATTCCTACCAATTTAGATACTAAAACTTTTGTGATGGGACATGGGAATATATAGGAAAAAATGTCATCCAAGAATTCTTTAATTGCGTTGGAACTTTGGCTTATGATGACACTCCTATTCTTAGTAGAACCAAGAATTATGCCGAAGCTATTTCTGCTCTTGTTCTTAAACTAGAGAAAAGATTTATCCGTACTCATCCTACTTTGCAAAGATTGTTTTATGAGTTGCCAGTTATAAAAAATCCTAAGGCTAAAAATATAGCAACTCTTATCCTCATGAATGAATTTGATTACATAGTTCGAGAAGCTAGAGAAATCTTTGATTTTTATGGCATGAATCATGAAAAACCGGTGATAGATGAGGTCTTATACAATGATGATTATTTGTTAAGATATTTGTTTCGTGACGATTGCACCTTTGATGAGAATACCAAAAAGGAAGTACATCATTTAAATATAATCCAACAAGTTTTCAATGGTATTAATAAACAATATTCTTGGATTGTAAAAGGGAATCAAGAGGGATTCGAGGATGGCCAACTTAGTAATGCTAAAATTTCCATGGATGATGTGTTTCAAATTGCCTTTGAAAAGCCTCCTTGTCGGTGTAAAAACCGGCAGACCTCGGGGTAGGGGGTCCCGAGCTGCGGATCTCGGATCGATGGTAACAGAGACAAAGGGAGGCGATGTTTTATCCAGGTTTGGGCCCTCTTGATGGAGGTAAAACCCTACGTCCTGCTTCTGTTTATATTAATGGAGGTGTATCGAGTACAGAGTTGATCTACCTCGAGATCGTAATATGTGTCTAACTACTATAGCTAGGTGTTTGATGTTGTGCTCATGTCCCCTACGGGCTAAACCCTATGGCTTATATACACGCCAGGGAGGGTATCTAGGGTTACAAGGTCGGTATCTTGGAGTAAGGCGGCTGGAATAATCTTGAAGTGTACCGCAAGTCTTCGGCAGAGGCAGCCTTCATCACGTCTCCCATCTGCGGCCTCCGGAGTCCATCTTGATTACGTACGAGGGCATATCGGCCCATCCGAGGAGACGGGCCAGCTAGGTTGGCACCCCCTAATCCATGACACCGTCAGTAGCCCCCGAACTGGTCTTCTACGCCGAGGACGACTTTGAACCATCACTTCGGATCCGGAGTCTCTGGCTTGACAGACGAGTTCCATTAATAGAGCATCGACATCCGTGGTCCAACCGGACTTGTACCCTATCCGAGGTGAGCAAGCATCTTAGCCTCGAAGGCTTGCTGTGCCGGTATGAACAATCCAATCCGGCCTGACAGCTTTATCGGAGAGACCCGCCCCACGACAGGTTGAGCAGTTACTGCCTCCCCTCAAATCATGCTTCGAGGCGGCTCCTTTACTGGCACGTCCCGTCGGGGCAGAGATCGTGCCCGCTTTCTTAAGGATATCATCAAAATTTCGTTTCCCCATATGTTTCAACGGCATCTTTTGATAATAATCACGAATTTATTGGCGCAGCAAAGGGGGCTCTTGGCCTTTCATAGGCTTATAAAAGCAATGGGGAGAACAGGGCGATAGCCTACGCTCTCATTCCTCCCTTGCCGCCGCTTCGTCCAGCTCCAACGCCCAGATCCAGCCCTTACGCCTTTCTCGTACGCAAGCTCGATTTCCCCATCAGCCATGGCCGATACCCTTAAGGGGCACTGGGGCGGCTCCACCGTGACGGCGGTGACCATCGCCGAGCTGCGCGACGCGGGGTACCTAGCCCGAACCGTCGCCGCCCGCGCTCCAGAGGCCGACGAGCTGGTACCCGCTCCCAACGCCGGGGAGCGGGTGGTCTTTGTTCCCCACCTCATCCGAGGCCTGGGGTTCCCGCTGCACCCTCTCGTGCGCGGGATCATGTTTTACTACGGGTTAGATTTCCATCACCTAGCCCCCAACTCCATCCTTCACCTCGCCGCCTTCATAACAGTCTGCGAGGCCTTCCTCCGCTGTGAGCCACACTTCGGCCTATGGCTGAAGCTCTTCGGGATTAAACCGAAGTAAAAGCGGCTCCGAACTTGCGGAGTGCGGAGGGGCAATGATCAGCAAGAACCAGGGGGCCACCTGGTTCAAGGGCACCTTCATTGAAACGGTGAAGGAGTGGCAAAAGGAATGGTTCTACATCACAGAACCCCTTGCCGATGGTCAAACCGAGGTCCCAGCTTTCTCGGCCGGGCCTCCCAAGAAACTCAAGTCTTGGAAGGAAAAGGGCGTCGCCTGGGGGAAGCCCGAAGAGGTAGAGACCCTAGTCGAGAGGATCGTGTGGTGGACCACCACGGGGAAGGCTGAGCTGGCCGATGTCATCAACGTCATGCTCAACCGCCGCATCCTTCCTCTCCAGCTTCGGGCCACCCCGATGTGGGCACAGAAGCCCGAGGACATGGACACCATCAACACCTTCTTCCGCTCCACCTTGGCCACCATGTGGACAAAGTCATGAAACTGGCCAAGGACAAGATTCCCAAGGAGGGAGAGGACCGCGGCCTCAAACACGGCTATGAGGCCCCCCCGGTGAGTGGTTCTGTCCTTCAATCTTTCATTCTTTGCTTACTGCTCCGAGGAGTAAAGTCTTTATTTGGGCCGTCGTGTTTTGACATTTTGTAGAAGTGGTCGGCATGGGTAAAGGGGGTACAATGCCCAGCCCCATTGACGGAACAACCCCAAACTCCCCTGCTCTCGGCGCTTCTAACTGAGGAGCCACACGTGGTGGCTTCCAAAGGGACGAAGACTCAAACCGGGAAGTCTAGTGCTCGGACCCGGGGGACTTCGGTCACCCGATCAGAGGAGACCCACACCTCCGCCGCTCAAAACGGCGGCGCCGAGGAGGGCGAGGAGGAGATTCCCCCCTGAAGGGGAAGAGGTCGGTGTCAGAAGACGCCGATGTGGGCATGCCGCCCAAGGGCCAAAAGCGGCTGAGGCGAGCCTCATCCGAGGCCGCCAACAAGTCACCGGAGAGAGCCGAGCTCTCCGGTGACTCAGAGGAAGACCCCCTCAAAACGGGGAGGAAGAAGCCGGCGCCTCGAGGGTAAGCCCTTATCCTTATCTCCCTTGCTTGAGTCATTGTTTTATCAAAGGAAATTTTCACAGAAGCAACTTTTCATACACAGACCGCCGAAGGTGATCCCCAGCGGTTCCTCAAACGGGTTGCCGTCCGCCAGCGGGACTCTAGAGCCCGCTGCTTCTCCCCCGATGCAAGTGGGTCTGGGGGAGGCAACATCCACCCTGGCCCCCGAGGTCAACACGGCGGGGGCCGACGATGCGGTGGTCATGGCTGAGGTTGAAACCTCGGCCCAACAAGACCAGGGGACGAAGCGCCCCGAGGTCATCGAAGAAGGGCTGGGACAGATATCGGCCCAGCAGGAGTCTACCTCGGCACCGCCGTCACAGACGGGGGCTCCTCGGGTGGATCCATCCGAGGTCATCCCTCCACCCCAGCCTGTTGTCCGAGGACAGACCGGCGCGGGGTGGGCCGAGGAGGTGGAGGAGGCCCTAAAGGGCTGTTCTCTTAAAGAGGAGTACCGCACCTTGATAGGCGCGGCGCTGAAAGGCTACCGGTCCGCAGAGGCCGGCCTGCACGAGGTCTTCAAAAACCTCGTAGCAGGTTTCGAGGTACGTCTTCTGCGCATTCGGTTTGCTTTGTCTTTATGAAATTTGTCCAAGGACATAAAAAGTGTAGCCTGCTAAACGGCGTAATGAGTGAGTAGCCCCCGAGCCCGAAGTCGGTTGCAAGAAACTGTCATCGGGGTCGCTTGAGTAAGTAGGAGCCTATTGATGAGCCCCCAGGACGCTATCCGAAGTGGCTGTCCTGGAGCATGTTGATGGTCTAGGCCATTTTCCCTCTAACAAGGATTTTGTTATATTACAGGTTTCGACCTTGGTTCCGGACTCCGTCTCCGAAGAGATGGCGGAGAGGAACCGGAGACTTGAGCGATCTCAAGGTAAACAAGGTGAACCTTGCTTTGTGTGTTGTATTTTGAGGAAAACAACTAAGACTTAAATATGTTGACAGCGGAGCTGGAGACGCTCAAAGCCGAGCTAAAAAGTGCTCGGAAGGAAGTGCAGCAGCAGAAAGCAGCTGCCTCCACAGCCGAGAAGGCGGCCGGGGAGAAGCACCAGGCGCGGGTGCTGGAGGTCGAGGAGACCCTGAAGGGCGTGTTTGAAGCACACGACAAGCTTCAGGAGGAGGGGCGGCGCGTGAAAGAGGAGCTCGAGAAGCTTCAACGTGCCCACTCCGAACTCACCACCTCGGCTCGTGCGGACCGCGAGGTGCTCCAGCAAGTGGAACAAATCGCCTCGGGTAAGATATTTCTGCTGCAGTGTGCGTTTGGCAGCGAAGGGTGTGTCGAGCTCACCCAGTTGTGGCATTCCGCAGAGGTCTTCGAGGATCTCCCGCAGAGTGCAGAGGATGCGGTGGCCTATTTCGGCCAGCTGGCGGGTCATGAGGCGGAGAAAGCCTTCTGGGGTCAATTCCCAGGGTCCCCATCTGCGCAGCTGCTAAATCATCGAGGGAAGCAGCTGGTCGAGCTGTTCCGCATGACCAGGCCAGCACTCCAGGATCTCTGCGTTGCTCTGTGGCCGGCCGAAGCCATGCCGAGGAGTCTCTTCGGCCTGACGGCTCGTCTTCGAGATGCCGTGCCCTGCTTTGATCGCTGGAAGAAGTCCGCGTGCTTCGAAGGGGCCCGGAGGGCATACGCTTGTGTGAAGACTCACTTCCGCAAAGTTAATGCGGAGACTTGTGCTGCTGGGCCCCCTGCCGATAAGCCGCGGACCGCCGAGCAGTTCTTCACCGAGGTGGAGGCGGGAGCTCGGACCACTGAGGCCATGTGCCCTAAGGACACCCTGTATTTTTAGGTGCTCCGGAATGCCGGGGTGTATGATCTAAAAACTTTATCGTTTGAAATGAAAATGGCTTGAAGTTCCGTATGTGTTTATTTAGTAATTTGATTGTTCCTCCGATATGACTTTTTTAAAATGAGAGTGGCCATTCGTCGGCTTCAGCCCCAGTGTAGGTCATACAAAGGGTGTTCCCTAAGTCATACTTGACCCTTAGCCGACGTCTCGGTACCCATGGGCGGTCGATGACTTAGAGGAACTAGGCAATCGGACTATAGTGGCTTGATGTCTTTCATTTAGCCATACGAGTTTGACTATGGGGGTGATGACCAGCCACCGGTGCTAGAAGTGTTTGGCTTAAGTGGCCGAGGCTAGGCCATAGCACACTTCGGCTAGAAGATAAAAGCCCTTCGTTTAACACGGGTGATCTCTATGACCACATCGCTTGACGCGGTCTCCGGATGGCGGACCAGTTTACGCTTACCTAGATAGTCAGTTTTCGGCTTTCTCCACTGAGGCGCCACGCCAATTGACCTGGCGGCGCAATCGCAGTGGTTCTCCCGTTACGCCCTTAGCCGAATTCATCGGAATCGTAAGGGGTACACATAGGAGCCGGGCAACCCAACTATTGACCAAAATCTATTTTCGAAATTGATGCATATAAGGCCAAAATCCGAGACGCCGAACACATCGGACTTTTGTGATACAATTGCATCTTTTTTAGAGAACTTCATCATTCCAAAGCTAGGCTGCTAAAGAAATACAATAGGGACGTTGAAAGGGCATGGTTTCTTTATTTCATAATATCAATCATGTACATGCCCTGTGGACGAGAGTAATGGAAAGAATACAATGTAAGCTGTAAAGAAGGAGGAGGAAAAACAGGTCGGATAATTACTAACGGATTTTAAAGGATCCGAACCGAAGCCTGCCGCACGTCTGCGTTCCCGAACTGTTGACCAGATCGTCCTGATTGAAGACGAAGAATTTGCGAAGGTCGATGCCCTGCTGGCCCTTTATACACTCGAAGTGTTTGATTGACCGAGCTCCTTGAGTGGAGGTGTGGCCGAAGTCACTCTGTGGTTAAGGCCACCTAGACATATGCATATTTTGGCTGCTTATTTTACAGATGCCTGCATGCGCTGTGGCTCTAAGCCTCGCCATTGCGTGGTTAACCCGCGCATGACGCTTCAGAAGTGTTTTGGCTCCTCGGCGTCCAGGGGATCTTGAGTGCAAAATTATGCACTCTAGGGACGTAGTGCCCACAGAGAGGGCACTCGAGGAGCCCACACCCCTATTTCGGGTGCGGGGTTAACTGGACGAGGTCGACTTGTGCAGCCTTGACGCGCTTCAAAGAGCGGGCAGCGCGTTTACTGCTGCGGGCTGCCTGCTCGAACGCTTGAACCTCGGCTGCGAAAGCCGCGGTCTGTTCCTCTGTCCGGAGTGAGTGTTTTGTGTTACCAGTGACAGTGATAACGCCCTTGGGTCCCGGCATTTTGAGCTTGAGATAGGCATAATGCGGAACTGCGTTAAAGCGGGCAAAGGCTGTGCGCCCTAGGAGTGCGTGGTACCCACTCCGGAAGGGTACGATGTCGAAGATTAACTCCTCGCTTCTGAAGTTGTCGGGTGAACCGAAGACTACCTCTAGGGTTATTGTGCCCGTACAACGGGCTTCGACGCCCGGGATGACACCTTTAAAGGTGGTAGAGCTCGGCTTGATCCGAGATGAGTCGATGCCCATCTTCCGAACTGTATCCTCGTAAATGAGGTTAAGGCTGCTTCCCCCATCCATTAGGACACGTGTTAGATGATAACCATCAACAATAGGGTCCAGGACGAGCACCGCCGATCCGCCATGCCTGATGCTGGTCGGATGGTCATGCTTATCGAAAGTGATCGGGTAAGCCGACCACGGGTTATACTTCGGGGCGACTGGCTCCAGCGCGTATACATCCCGAAGTGCACGTTTTCGCTCCCTCTTGGGGATGTGGGTGACGTAGATCATATTGACCTCTGTTACCTCGTTTGGAAACTTCTTCTGCCCTCCATTAGTGGGCTGTCGAGGTTCATCCTCGTCGTCGTTGCGGTGTTGGGTTTTATTTTGCCCCTCTGCTGCTATCTTCCCGGCTTGCTTAAACACCCAGCAATTCCTGTTAGTGTGGGTTGCTGGTTTTTCCTGGGTACTGTGAATCCCACATGGGCGGTCCAGGAGTTTGTCAAGCTGGCTAGGTCCGTCTTTGTTCCCTTTATAGGGTTTTCTTTTCTGCCCGGATTTAGGTCCGGTGAATCCTGCGTTGACCGCGGCGTCTTCAGTGTCGCTTCCGCCATTTTTATACCTGCGCTTATTTTTATTGCGCTTTGGCTTTCCATTGGCGTCGCGAATTTCCGAGGTGCCTGCCTCGCCGTTGTGGGTACTTCAGGCGAGCCAGCTATCTTCTCCCGCGCAAAAGCGAGTCATTAGTGAAGTCAGGGCTGCCATAGTTCTCGGTTTATCCTGTCCGAGCTGCCGAGCCAACCATTCATCTCGGATATTGTTTTTGAAAGCGGCGATGGCTTCGGCCTCAGAGCAGTCTATAATCTGGTTCTTCTTAGTGAGGAACCTGTTCCAGAACTTGCGGGCAGATTCGCCTGGCTGCTGGGTGACACGGCTGAGGTCATCAGCGTCCGGAGGTCGGACATATGTGCCCTGGAAGTTTGCTCGAAAGGCGTCTTCTAGGGCCTCCCAACTGCCGATAGAATGAGGAGGTAGGCTGTTAAGCCAGTGTCTTGCCGGCCCCTTGAGTTTGAGCGGCAGATATTTAATGGCATGGAGATCATCTCCATTTGCCATGTGTATATGCAGGAGGAAATCCTCGATCCAAACTGCTGGGTCCGTGGTACCATCATATGACTCTATATTGATGGGTTTAAACCCCTCCAGGAAGTGATGCTCCATCACCCCGTCTGTAAAGCAGATTGGGTGAGCTGGACCTCGGGACCGAGGAGGATATCGTCGGGTCTCGGGAGAGAGTCGTGAGTAAGCTTGATTTCGGGCACGGTCATTCCTGTCCATCCAGGCATCGTAGCTGTTGGGCCCAGCGGGGGTGCGTCCCCTGGATCCGTAGATGGACCGAGGGGGAGCCCTATTTTTTTCAATACGATGTCTAGCATCGTGAGGATCTAGATTGTCCATGGGGTCTTTACCATGACGGCGTGGAGGTGGCCTTTCACCTTGGTCTTCTCGTCTTGGCCTGTCCCGGCCTCTAGGGGGCCTATCGAGGTCGTCAGCGAGTTCTTCATCAAATTCTGGTAGGAGGCGCCTGCGTGGGTAAGACTTCGGCGCACTATGGCGTCGGTTTTCCATATCCTGCTCGGCAGAGAGCACTTCAACCCACTTGTCATTTAGCGTGTCGGTATTTTCCTGCAGCAGCTGCTGCTTGCGTTTTAAGCTCCGGGCCGTCACAACGAGGCGTCGCCAAAAGCGTTCTTGTTTGAAGGGGTCCTCAGGGACGATGAAGTCCTTGGTACCAAGGCTGTCGTCCTCCTCGGACTCTGGCATGTAATTGTCGTTGGCCCCTTCGAAGAGGTCATCGGGATCAGAATCCACGAGAGGTCGGTCTGGTGTGCCGTTCCTTATTAGGGAGGCTTGAATGTCCTCCTCAGGGTTGTCGGCGTCGCCGTCCTCCTCATTGCCGTTATTGGCTGTTGCGTCATTGCCGCTAGGCTCCCCATTATTGCCCCTTCGGCGCCGTCGCCGGCGTCTTGGAGGGGATTTGGGGGTGTCCACCATATAAACATCGCAGGTGGATGTGGCCATCCACCTGCCCATGTTGACCGGGGCTAAGGTGTCCTCAAGGGGGCCATCAGCATCTTCCTCCATGTCGGAAGGTTCGCCGTAGTCCAACACGTCGGTTAAATCGTCGACCATGGCGACTAGGTGGGTGGTGGGTGGGGCATAAATTTCCCTGTTGTCGGCTTTAAGTCCGATCTGATTATAAACCGAAGTCTGGCCGTCCGAGATGGACATGCTCCGGATACGGTCGAGCATCTCGTCAAGCTGAGATAGCTCCTCAGGATCCATGGATGCGCCGTAGGCAGGGCTGAGTTGAAGCAGCCCCGGCGTGTAACCGGACGTGTTTCCGGTGCGAGGGGAATCTGAGCATGGATCCGATTTCTGCGCCGGGATCGATTTTGGCGCTGGCGTAATTTCAGGAGTGGGCGCCGGATCTATCTCCGGATCGATAATCGGGGAGGGACTGGCCGGAGCGGCGGCGTCCAGAGTCTCAAGGGGCACCGTGACAGAGTTCGGTTCCGGAGTCGAGCCTCCAGAACCGGCCGAGCTTTCGATCCGGCCGGGAGTCCATCCCGATTAGACGAGCTCCCCACGGGGGTCCGCGGTGTAGTCGAGGCCGCCAAAGGCCACGATCCGACGAGGGGCGTAGTTCTCGACGGAGGTCAGATGACCCGCCGAGTCGGCGCAAAATACCATGCTGCCGAAGACGAAAAGCTGTCCTGGGGCGTAGACGTCCCCACAGCCATTGATGCAGTTGATCTATAGATGAGCCATCAATCCTTCTGGTGATCACGCAGCGGAACTCTCAATGAAAGCACCAGTGTCGGTGTAAAAACCTGCAGACCTCGGGGTAGGGGGTCCCGAGCTGCGGATCTCGGATCGATGGTAACAGAGACAAAGGGAGGCGATGTTTTACCCAGGTTTGGGCCCTCTTGATGGAGGTAAAACCCTACGTCCTGTTTCTGTTTAAATTAATGGAGGTGTATCGAGTACATAGTTGATCTACCTCGAGATCGTAATATGTGTCTAACTACTATAGCTAGGTGTTTGATGTTGCGCACATGTCCCCTACGGGCTAAACCCTATGGCTTATATACACGCCAGGGAGGGTATCTAGGGTTACAAGGTCGGTATCTTGGAGTAAGGCGGCTGGAATAATCTTGAAGTGTACCGCAAGTCTTCGGCAGAGGCAGCCTTCATCATGTCTCCCATCTGTGGCCTCCGGAGTCCATCTTGATTACGTACGAGGGCATATCGGCCCATCCGAGGAGACGGGCCGGCTAGGTTGGCACCCCCTAATCCATGACACCGTCATTCCTATTAAGAACGTATCTTTAGATAAGAAAAAGAAAGATGACAATACTTGAAATTATGCATTATGCCTAGCTAGGGGCATAAAACAATAGCGCTTGTTGGGAGGCGACCCAATGAATAAAATATTTTTTTGTTATAAGTTTCTGTTATTGTGTGTTTTCACTATCATGCTACTGGTATGATTGTGTTTTTGTGCTTTTAATTAGTGTTTGTGCCAAGTAAAGCCTTTAGGATGATTTGGAAGATACTATAATTGATACAGTTTGAAAACAGAAAGTTTTGCGTTCAGTGCTGGAATTTTGTTTTTTCTCTGGAACGTCAGAACCTTCTGAATGTTTTACACAATATTTATATATGAATTTCCCACGTAGTCCTAATGTTTCAGAATTTTTGGAGTTACAGAAGTATGACCATAATTCATATCTCTACAGACTGTTCTGTTTTTAATAGATTCTGTTTTTGATTCACTACTTGCTTGTTTTGATGAATCTATGGATTGTATCGGGGGGTATAAGCCATGGTGAAGTTAGAGTACAGTAGGTATAATGCAAAAATAAAATATGAATGGGTTTGCAACAGTACTTATAGTAATGATTTATTTTGTTATACTAACGGATCTCACGAATGTTTTGTTGAGTTTTGTGTGATTGAAGTTTTCAAGTTTTGGGTGAGATCACGATGGATGAAGGAATAAGGAGTAGAAAAAGCCTAAGCTTGGGGATGCCCGAGGCACCCCAAGGTAATATTCAAGGAAGACTCATGCGTCTAAGCTTGGGATGCCCCAGAAGGCATCCCCTCTTTCTTCTACCAACCATCGGTAATTTTACTTGGAGCTATATTTTTATTCGTCACATGATATGAGTTTTGCTTGGAGCGTCTTGTATTATATGAGTCTTTGCTTTGTTTGGTTTTTAGTTTGTCACAATCATCTTTGCTGAACACACCTATTTTGAGAGAGCCACACGTTCATCATCATTTGTTAGAATACTCTATGTGCTTCACTTAAATTTTTTGAGCTAGGCAGTTGCTCTAGTGCTTCACTTAAATCTTTTTGAGCACGGCGGTGGCTATATTTTGAAGAAATAAATTCTCATGCTTCACTTATATTATTTTGAGAATTGATAAGATTAAAATTTTGAAGAAATGAATTCTCATGCTTCACTTATATTATTTTGAGAATTGCTAAGATTGAAATTTTGAAGAAATATTTGCACTATCATGCATCACTTAAATCTTTTTGAGAGTTGATAATAGTAACGGTAATTTGCACAAGATATGAATTTGGTCCCAAAGTGATGAATATTCAAGAGGGATATAGATAAAAACTTTCATATAGATCATTGGATATGATAAGTGTGATTCCTTGCAATAGTTTTGCGATATGGAAATGATAATATGTGAGTCATGTTAGTGAGTAATTGTGATTTAGTAAGAATATTAGTGTTAAGGTTTGTGATTCCCTATGCATGCACGTTAAGTCAAAAGTTATGCAATGAAATTATATCCTACTTATGGTGCATTATTCGGTGTTAGTTGAGTTCAATGCATGTTTATGACCGTTTTCGTTTTTTGGTTGGTTGCTTCTCAATCTTTTGCTAGCCTTCATTTGTACTAAGCGGAAATACTGCTTGTGCATCCAAAATCCTTAAACCAAGTTGTGCCAAATGAGTCCACTATATCTACCTATATGTGGTATTTCAATGCCGTTCCAAGTAAATTTGCGTGTGCCAACTCTAAATTTTCAAAATAATTTTTCCGTTTTGTGTGCCTGTACCGCTCATGAATAATAAGCGCCGGCACTCAAACAACGGCGGTGAAGCCGATGACACAGCAGTAAACGCCGGATTCAGCGGCTCGAAATCGGGACAGCGGAAAAAACCCTCTAAAGGGAACCGAGATGGCCCGTCTGTGCTGGATAGAATATTGGATAGGCCCTGCCAGATTCACGGAACCCCTGACAAGCCAGCTAACCACACCAACCGTAACTGTTGGGTCATTAAGCAGGCCGGCAAAGTCATAGCCGAAGAATAGGGCAAGGGCCCCCGCAGCGAGGACGACGACGAACCTCGCAGGCCGAACAATGGAGGCCAAAAACAGTTCCCTCCAGAGGTCAAAACTGTGAACATGATCTATGTCACGCACATACCAAAGAAGGAGTGGAAACGCGCGCTTCGGTATGTCTACGCCTTAGAGCCGGTGTCCCCGAAATTCAACCCATGGTCGGCTTGTCCGATCACTTTCGACCGTCGAGACCATTCGACCAGTATACGTCATGGAGGAACAACGGCTCTAGTACTCGACCCCATCGTGGACGGCTTTCACCTCACCAGAGTCCTTATGGACGGAGGTAGCAGCCTCAACCTGATTTACTCAGATACAGTGAAAAAGATGGGAATTGACCTGTCAAGAATCAAACCCAGCAACACCACCTTTAAAGGTGTAATCCCAGGAGTCGAGGCACGCTGCTCGGGATCCATGACATTGGAAGTTGTCTTCGGCTCGCCCGATAACTTCCGTAGCGAGGACTTGATCTTCGATATGGTCCCCTTCCGCAGCGGTTACCACGCACTACTCGGCCGGACTGCGTTCGCCCGCTTCAACGCTGTCCTGCACTATGCATACCTGAAGCTCAAGATGCCAGGACCAAAGGGCGTTATTACCATCAACGGTAATACCGAGCGCTCGCTCCGAACAGAGGAACATACGGCGGCTCTAGCCGCCGAAGTCCAAGCCGCCGAAGAAGCGTCGCAAGCCCAGTCTACTGCCAAGCCACTGGGCGCACGCAAGCGCTCCCGAGCTGTAGCCTCGGTCCCGGAGCACTCCCACGCTCACCCCAAATAGGGGTACGCGCCCCACAGCATGGCCCACCTAGCCGCGAAATACGTACCTCGAGTGCACAATTTCGTGCTTAAAATTCCATGGGCAGTTGTGGGGGAACATGACACAAAGACCAGGTGCCCGGCTCGACTGAGCAATGGCCCACATGTGTCTTCAAATCAACATCGATAACGGGCACCATCTAGGGCCCTATCAGCGTCAAACTAATATACCACGGCGACTTCTCAAAGCCCTTCTCCAAGGGCTCGTCTGCCGAACATTACTACTCCCGCCGACCATACGGTGGACAGCTTCGCTTACACGGAAGCTTCTTGAAGAGCAAAGGCGCAGACGTGCGGCAGGGCGTAGTAGGGACGTCAAACCACTTATAAAGGCCCTGTGTAAACCTTTACTCTCACATATTCATTTCTTCAAAAGTATCTATCAAAGTTACTTCGGCAATCCGGATTGTACGGTTGGACGTCACATATTCAAAGGAAATAAAGACCAATTTTTTCTATGGTACTTGCGCAGTCATTCACGTTGCATATTCCTTTCCGCCTTTTTAAAGCCGAAGTAAACTATTACGATACATCCTTTTTTTTGTAACCGGCTAATAGACCGGGGGCTCGAACATAGATCTTGCCTTAAACTTTATCCCGACACTTATTTTTATTTTATGTGCTCGGCGTCGCGGATATTGCATTATATGAATCAGTTCCGAATTGTGTCTTTGGTCAATAGTTGGGTTGCCCGGCTCCTGTGTTTACCCTCTTACGTTCCGCACTGTTCGGCTAGGAGGGTAAAGGGAGAACCACTGCGATTGTACTCCTAGCTAGCCTGGTTAAGTACCTCAGTGGAGAAAGCCGAAAACTGACTGTCCCAATAGGCGAGAACTGGTCGGCGATCCGATGACTGGTGTTAAACTCAAATCGTTGGAGGTTAGTCCGTGTTAAACGAAGGGTTCTCTGTTACAGGAGCCATGTGATGATGGTATCAACCGCGGCTCGTCCGAATATCACAACACACTGGGGGCTAGTCACCAGCCCCCACAGTCAAGCTCCTATGGCTAAGTGAAAGCACTAAAACCGCATAGTCTGATTGCCTAGTTTTCCGTACATACAACCGCCTCCGGGCACCGAGACGTCAGCTAAGGGTTCAAGTATTACGAGAAAACACCCCATGCAGTATCTGCCAGGGGGCTGAAGCCGACGACTGGTAACTTTCAGTTTCAAAGCGGCCGCACGGGAGTCAAAATTAACATAAACAGGCACTATATTAATAGCTGACAACTTGCATTACAATAGAGCACAAATTTCAACTCCTTGCTTACGAGGAAAATAAATCTACTCATATATTACATCTTTTGAACATTGGGCCTCTACTGCCCGAGCACCATCCATCACGATGGGAAAGTATTGCTCGGGGCGCCTATGCTCCTTCCCTGGCGGCGGAGGTCCGGTGGCCATCTCGGCAGGCTTTATCTTCGGCCAATGTACCATTGTTTTGCCGAAGGCCATCCGAGCCCCCTCAATCCACGTGGAGCGCTTCCAGGCATCAATCCGGGGAGCAGCGTCATATAGCCTCTGCACCAGACCGAAGTAGCTGCTCGGCAGCGGCTCCGCCGGCCATAGCTTAACGCAGAGGTCCTTCATCATCGGCTCCGCCATCCGATGAAGCTCCACCAACTGCTTCATTTGGTTGTTGAGGAGGGGAGGGTGTTCGAGCGCTTGAAATTGCGCCCAGAATAGCCTCTGCTCGGCCCGACCCTCCTGAGCACCGTAGAACCTGGCCGCATCCGCCGCACTCTTCGGGAGGTCTGCAAAAGCGCCTGGGGAACGCCATACTCGCGTGAGCAACGCAAACCTGTTACCTCCAAAGATACTTTGCAGCAAGTACGGCTTACCGTCCGCAATAAGCCTGAGTTGGCGGAGCTCTTCTTGGTAGCCACGCGCCTATGTCCACGCTTTCGTAGCCACCGCCGCCAACGAGGTCAGCTCGGCGGCCTGCTCCTTATTCTTCTGCTCGAGGGCCTCACACCTTGTGATGGCATCCCCGAGCTCGTGCTGCACCTCCAGCACCCTGGCCTCGTGCTTCTCACTAGCGGTTCTCACCGCAGCCAGCTAGGGAGCCGCCTGTTCGGCTGCCGACTTTTGCGCCACCGCATCCAGCTGAGCCGTCCTCAGCGCGGCCTTGAGGTTTTCCACCTCCACGGCGGCAGCTGCAGTAGAATCGGTTAACTCCATTAGGATACTTGAAACCTGCTTATAAAACAACGGCTATATTCACTATTATAGCTCGGACTTACCTTGCGCCTCGTCGAACCTCTTGTTTACCAGGCTCAGGTCATCTTCGGAGCTCTTCAGCTTCCGATTCAGCTCGGCCAACTCTTCGGCGTTGACGGCTGCGTCCGAAGATGATGCCTGTGCATTATTATACACACGTTAGTGTCCGGGATATTGATTTTCGATCCTCTAACAGGCTTTGCCCAAGGCAGTCAGCGTCTCGGGGGCTACTGTGTATGAGGCTATACATTTACACAAAGGAATTTTTCTAAGGGAAAAGCATTACTTCGCTCACCTTGAAGCCGGTAAGAAGGCCACTAAAGGCCTCCTTCAGTCCGTTATCCACGGACCGAATACTTTGCAACACCGTGCCCATAAGTGCACGGTGCTCTTCGGCGATAGAGGAGCTGGTTAGAGCATCCTCCATCTCATCCGGTCACCCGGTTGATGCCTGCTTTGGGGCAGGCGGAGGTGGCAGGGGCGCTTCGCCTCCTTCCTTCTGGAAGTCCGGAGCGCCGGACTCTGGAAGCCTTGACATCTCCGGAGTCGTCCTCGGAGAGAGCTCGACTTGTCCGGGCTCCTCCTCTTCGTTCACCAAAGGGGCCCTCCCCTCCTGGTCTTCGGCGACCGAGGTGTTCACCTCGGCCATAAATATTGTCGCCCCCTCCCCCCACGTGCGGCACGGGAGGGGTCCTCCTCGATAGGACCTCCTCGGCCTCCTCGACGATCGGGGGAGGTGAGGCGCGGGATTCGGTCCCACTCTCCGCTAGCGCTGCCGGTGGAGAATCCCCCTCCAAAACTCGGTCAGCGGGGAGATCGCGCAGCGGGCTACAAAATTATAAACGGAAACGTGATCAATATTAAGCCCAGTTCGGCTAAAGACGGTCGAGCATTTACTAGAATGCATACCTTTGAGCCTGTGGCTTGGCCCTGGGGATCCTCCAAGGAACCTCTTCGGAGGCCTCAGAGTCCTCGGCAGAAGCCGAGCTATCGCCGTACAAGGCTACCTTGGCCTTGCGCGGTCTTTTGGGAGCGGGTTGTGGCGGCTCCTCCTCGGTGTCCTCGGACGCCGCTCTTTTCCCTGTCCGGGAGGAATCGTCTTCCTCCCCGTCCTCTTCCTGCTCTTTCTCCTCCTCTTGCGCGGAGGGAGCATTGGTGTCCCCGGATCTAGCACCCGGGGGTCCTCGGGAACGGAGGCCCTCTCTGGCCTCCTTTCTCTAGCCTCCTTTCTCTGGTCCTTCTTCTTCTCCTTTCTCTCCGGCGCCTTGTATGGCTCCGCGGCCAACATGGCCGTCAGCAAGGGGGTCCTGGGCCCCTCTGGCAGTGGCACCGGACTGTCGATCCGCTCGGCCTTCTTCAGCCAATTCTGCGGATGAAAAGTAACAAAGCTGAGTACCTTGTTAAAAGGGAACAGTTCGGATATAAAGTACAAAATTATTCATACCTCCCGTGGAGGATTTGCGGCATCGAGTCCAATGTCTTCCTCCTCGGCCGGCCAGTCCTTCCGCGGCTTGAATAGCGCCCTCCACAGTTGGGCGTGGGAGGTGCGGAAGAAGCTGCGCACGGTGGTCAGGTCTTCGGGCTTATAGGCCCACATGGGGGAAGCCCTGTCCTGGGAAGGGAGGATTCGGCGGCCGAGCATGATCTGGATCACGTTGACTAGCTCGACGCCCTTCTCTATCATTTTGGCGATCCGGCTCTGCAGCAGCACCACCTCCTTATTCGGCCCCCAGTCGAGGCCCTTCTTGGTCCATGAGATCAGCCTTGTAGGGGGCCCGGATCGGAAGGCCGGAATTGCCCCCCAATCTGCGCACTTCGGCTCTGTGATGTAGAACCATTCCTTTTGCCAGATCTTGACGGTCTCGATGAAAGTACCACCTGGCCACTCCACTCGCGGAAGCTTGCTGACCATCGCCCCCCCACAGTCCGCCTGCTGGCCATCTACTATCTTCGGCTTGACGTTGAAGATCTTCAACCACAGACCGAAGTGTGGCCGGATCCGGAGAAAGGCCTTGCAGACGATGATAAAGGCCGAGATGTGGAGGAAGGAGTTCGGCGCGAGGTCGTGGAAGTCGAGTCCGTAGAAGAACATGAGGTCCCTGACGAAGGGGTGAAGGGGGAAACCCAAACCCCGGATGAAGTGGGGCACGAACACCACTCTCTCGTCCTGCCGCGGCGTGGGGATGGCCTGGCCCGCCTCCGGAGCACGGTGGGCGACATTGGCCGGGAGGTAGCCCGCGCTCTTCAACTCCAAGATGGCGCTGTTGGTGACGCTAGAGGCCTCCCACTTGCCCTTGGACCCGGAACCCGCCATTGCTGAGTTGGGCGGGTGGATGGAAAGGTTCTTGGGAGGGAAAGCGGATCTGGGCGTCGGAGCTCAAGAGATGGGGAAGGCAGTGGCGAAGGGGGGAAATGAGAGCGTACGAAAGGAACGAAGGCTGTGCCCCTTTTATGGGCTATAAAGCCCACGGTCCCTTTACTGCGCCGCAGTCCTCGCCATTTCCCCATGTAACTGTGCCATTATGCGCGCATGGGGTGAGGCAGATTATTGATCATATCCCTTGAAAACAGGACACGATCTCCATATCGATGGGACGTGCCAATGAAAACTGCCTCGAACCGCGAATTGAGTTTTTAATAAACCAACTCGCGGTCTTGGCGAGGTGTGACCCTTCGGTAAAAGTTGTCAGATGTGGACACTGTTCACACCGAAGCGGCTAGCCTTCGGGGCTAAGTTATTATTATACTTCGTTATCGAGGTACAGCTCGGCGCATATACGACCGGGCAATTCTTGAGAATACAACTCGGAGTGATACAGGCCTGTTACCGGTGTCACGGAGGAAAGGGAACTGGTCTACAAAGCCAATAATGTTCGGCACCTACCTCGGCTTCGAAGACTAGTTCGGGGGCTACTGAGGGTGTCCTAGACTAGGGGGTACTCGGGCCGCCGGCCTATCTCACGTGGGACGGACTGGTGGGCCGCTCTCTACTCGTCGATGGAAGGCCGGATTGTGGGCGACCCCGTGTATCGGAAGGAAACCCCCGAAGACTTGGCGCCTCCTCCAAGGAACAATTGGCGTAACCGGCATGTTTATCCCCTGATGGTAACCGACCATGTGTAACCCTAGTACCTCCTGGTGTCTATATAAACCAGAAGGCCTAGTCCGTAGAGGATATATCATCATCATATCCATTGCCTAGGGTTTAGCCCATCTGATCTCGAGGTAGATCCACCCTGCAACCTTCATACAATCACATCAATACAATCTAGCAGGACGTAGGGTATTACCTCTTCGAGAGGGCCCGAACCTGGGTAAATCGCTCTCTCTACGTTCCTTGTTACCATTGATTCCTTGACCCATAGTTCGGATCCCTTACCCGAGATCTGCCGGTTTTGGTACCGACAGTGGCCATTATTTTCCATGCTAGGTGTGTTATTCTCACGATGAGTGTTTATTCACTTGTCATTGCATGAGAGAGTGGATGGTAATAGGGATGCCTAGTCCCACATGAAATCAAAATTAATGACAACAAAATTCCTTGGAAAGTGTTGGTATGGAGGGCACCCGTGGATACGGCTAGCCATGGATTGTGAAAGAAATGGTGGAAAGGAAATGAACTTTACTTTTTGTTTGGGAACCACCTATGATGTGTCTAGCATGGAAAATATTGGGAATTCCCGGTCGTTTTCGTTGACAGGATAATCATGCCTCTCAAAATATTTTTATCTCTTTAATTTCAGCTTTGAGCTCTGGCACATTTGACAAATCTCTGCTTCCCTCTGCGAAGGGCCTATCTATTTACTTTTATGCAATTTTTATTTTTATTTTGAGTCTCCATCTTCTCTTACAAAAGCACCAACTAGAGAGCACTATTGTCATACTTGTGCATTGGATGTTGCTAATATTTGAGTGTGTTTCATGAATGGATCAATGATTGAGCATAATGGGCTAGGGATAACTTTCTTTAGCGTTGATATTTTGAAAGACATGGTTGCTCGTTAGCATGCTTGAGTATTTATGTTTTCATGTCAAACTATAGACTATTGCTTTGAATCATTCAAGTCCAATATCCATGCTACAAAAGAAAAGAATATGTGATGAATATGTTAGGCAACATTCCACATCAAAAATTCTGTTTTTATCATTTACCTACTCGAGGACGAGCAGGAATTAAGCTTGGGGATGCTGATATGTCTCCGATGTATCTATAATTTTTGATTGTTCCATGCTGTTATAATATCAATCTTGGATGTTTTTATAATCATTTACAACAATTTTATATCATTTTTGGAGACTAACCTATTAAACTAGTGCCCAGTGCCAGTTGCTGTTTTCTGCCCTGTTTTTGTTTTACAGAAAATCAATATCAAACGAAGTCCAAATGCCACGAATTTTTTTGGAGATTTTTTATTGGGCAAGATAAACACTAGAAGCTTTGGGAGGAGGCCAGAAAACCCAGGTGGGGCCCACGAGCCACCAGGGAGCGCCTGGGGGGGGGGGCAGGCGCGCCCTGGTGCCTCGTGGGGCCCATAGAGCTCCGTTTGACCTAATTCCTCCACTATAAATTCCCAAAAAATCAGAAACCCTCAGGGGAGTCCACGAAATACTTTTTCCGCCGCCGCAAGTTTCTGTTCCAGAGAGATCCCATCTGGGGTCCTTCTCCGGTAATCTACCGGAGGGGGAATCGATCACGGAGGGGTTCTACATCAACCTTGCTGCCTCTCCGATGATCCGTGAGTAGTTTACCACAGACCTTCGGGTCCATAGGCAGTAGCTAGATGGCTTCTTCTCTCTTTTTGATCTTCAATACAATGTTCTCCTTGATGTCCTTGGAGTTCTATCCGATGTAATCACTTTTTGCGATGTGTTTGTTGGGATCCGATGAATTGTGAGTTTATGATCAGATTATCCATGAAATTATTTGAGTCTTTGCTACACTCTTTTATGCATGATTATTATAGCCTCGTATTTCTTCTCCGATCTATTGATTTGGTTTGGCCAACTGAGTTGATTTATCTTGCCATGGGAAGAGGTGCTTTGTAATTGGTTTGATCTTGCGGTGCTCAATCCCAGTGACAGAAAGGGACATGACACATATGTATCGTTGCTATTAAGGGTAAAAAGATGGGGTTTATTCATACGTGAGTTTATCTTGTCTACATCATGTCATCATTCTTAAGGCATTACTCCGTTCTTATGGCCTTAATACACTAGATGCATGCTGGATAGCGGTCGATGTGTGGAGTAATAGTAGTAGATGCAGGCAGGAGTCGGTCTACTAATCTTGGACGTGATGCCTATATACATGATCATTGCCTTGGATATCGTCATGATTATTTGCTTTTCTATCAATTGCCCAACAGTAATTTGTCTACCCACCGTATGCTATTTTCTCGAGAGAAGCCTCTAGTGAAATCTATGGCCCCCGGGTCTATCTAAATCATATTACTAAAACCCTAAAAATATTGCTGCCATTTTCTTTTATTTATTTTATTTTGTATTTTTGTTTCAATCTATCTATCTATCACATACAATTTAATCTTGCAATTGACCGCCGAGAGATTGACAACCTCTCGTTTGCGTTGGGTGCAAGGATTTGTTGTTTGTGTGCAGGTGCTGCTAACGAGGTGTTGTGTGATTCTCCTACTGGTTCGATAACCCTGGTTTCATAGCTGAGGGAAATACTTATCTCTACTGTGCTGCATCATCCCTTCCTCTTCGGGGAAAATACCAACGCAAGCTACAAGTAGCACATGCGACCACCAAGGTCGTATGGGCGGTTGCTACTTATGATAGGCGTTGGGATTTCCCCGAAGAGGAAGGGTGAAGTATTATAGTAGCAGAAAGTATTTCCCTCAGTTAAGAACCAAGGTTTATCGAAGCAATAGGAGATCCACACAAACAACTTTTAGCAGTACCTGCACACACACAAACAAAATACTTGCACCCAACGCGGGCAAGAGGGTTGTCAATCCCCTTGTACTCGTTAATTGCAAGGATTAATTCTGATTGTGGTAGACATATAAATTGCAAAACTAAGTAAAAGTAAATAAATTACAGCAAGGTTTTTAGGGTTTTAGTAATATGGTGAGAATGGACCCGGGGGCCATAGCTTTCACGAGAGGCATCTCTCTCAAGAACATAGCAACGGTGGGTAAACAAATTACTATTGGGCAATTGATAGAAAAGTGCATAGTTATGATGTTATTCATGGCATGAACAGTACATAGGCATTACGTCCGTGACAAGTAGACCGAAACGATTCTGCATCTACTACTATTACTCCACTTCGAGAGCGCTTTTATGCTTGCCTCTCTAGGTATTAAGTTCATAACAACAGAGTAATGCATGAAGCATGATGACATAATGTAGACAGAATAAAACCAATCAATATGATCAAACCCCGTCGTTTTATACTTAGTAGCAACAATACAAATACGTGTCTCGCTACTCCTCCTGTCATAGAGTGAGGAAACGCAAGATTGAACCTACCACAAAGCACCTCTCCCACTGAAGATAAATCAATCTAGTTGGCCAAACTAAACAGATAGATCAGAGAGAAATACAAAGCTATAACAATCACACACAATAAAGTTCAGAAATAACTCAATTACTTTGAATGAACAATCTAATCATAAACGCACAATTCATCAGATCCCAACAAACGCACCGCAAAAGATTACGTCGAATCGATCTCCGAAGAGAACATTGTATTGAAGATCAAAGAGAGAGAGAGAGAGAGAGAGAGAGAGAGAGAGAGCCGTCTAGCTACTTCTATCGACCCGTAGCACCTGTGGGGAACTACTGACACATCATCGGAGAGGCAGCAAGGTTGATGTAGAGGCTCTTCGTGATCGATTCCCTCTCCGACAAAGTATCGGAAAAGGCCTCCAGATGGGATCACGGAAGAACGAAGACTTGCGGCAGCGGAATAATTGTTTCGGGTCTCGCTCTGGGGTTTTTGGAATATTTGGGAAATTATAGTGCTGGAATTAGGTCAGACGGAGGCACGAGGGGCCCACAAGACACCAGGGCGTGCCTACCCCCTGGACGCGCCTTGGTGCCTTGCCGTCTCCTCGTCTGTCTTCTGGTCCTCCCCTGAAGCTTCCAGGGTCCCTCCTTGTGCAGAAAAAATCATCAAAAAGTTTCGTCGCGTTTGGACTGTGTTTGGTAGGGATTTTCTATAAAACCAAAAACATGCAGAAAACAACAACTGGCACTAGGCACTAGGTTAATAGGTTAGTTCCAAAAAATGATATAAAATTGCATATAAAGCATACAAGATTGATAATATAATAGCATGAAACAATAAAAAATTATAGATACGTCGGAGACGTATCAGCATCCCCAAGCTTAATTCATGCTCGTCCTCGAGTAGGTAAATGATAAAAACAGAATTTTTGATGTTGAATGCTACCTAACATGTCTTATCATGTAATCTCTTTTACGGTATGAATATTGAGAAACGATGAAGTAATTTATATCAACATAATAATATCCATGAATACTAGAAAACAATCATTACTCTTCAAAATATACGATGCTTAACGAATGTTACCCCTACTCATTGAATTATGAAAGCATGGCATGACTCCATCTTCCTAACATAAGTACAAATCATGAGCACCCCGGTGTCAAACCAAGCAATTGCATCATACCTTTTCTCGCTTCAGCATTTTCAACTTCACTCAATATATGAGTGTGAGACATGGACTTAGCACTACGGGTGGAATAGAATATGTTGGTAGAGGTTTATAAGGGAAGACAAAAAGTGAAGAAAGTCTCGCATCAACGCGGCTGATCGTTAGGCAATGGAGAGGCCTTACAATCGATATCAATGCGACGAGTAGGGATTGCCATGCAGCGGATGCACTAGAGCTATAAGTGTATGAAAGCTCGCTACTGAAACTAAGTGGGTGTGCATCCAACTTGCTTGCTCATGAAGACCTCGGGCATTTCAGGAAGCCCACCATTGGAATATACAAGCCAAGTTCTATAATGTAAAAATTCCCACTAGTGTATGCAACTGACAAATCATGGAGACTCTCTATATGAAGAACATGGTGCTACTTTGAAGCACAAGTATGGTAAAAGGATAGTAGCATTGCCACTTCTCTCTTTTTATCTCATTTTATTATTTTTCTTCCCTTTTCTCATTTTTTAGAACAATATCATGAACCTCATCTCCACTTTTTCAAGGACTCATCAGCCTCCATCATTCTTTACCCCACTTGGACAATGCTCTAATAATGATGATCATTACACTTCTTTTATACTTAGAAATTGATAAACTGAAATAATATGACTCTATATGAATGCCTCTGGTAGTGTACCAGGATGTGCAATGATCTAGCGTAACATGTATTACAATGATGAACGGTGGCTTTGCCACAAACATCATGTCAGCTCTATATGACCATGCAAAGCAATATGATGATGAATACACAAGTCATGTGAATTGTAACCGTGGAAGTTGCATGGCAATATATCTCGGAATGGCTATGGAAATGCCATAATAGGTAGGTATGGTGGCTGTTTTGAGGAAGGATATAATGAGGCTTATGTGTGATAGAGCGTATCATATCACGAGATTCTCAAGGGGAAAATGGGCAATGCACGGTGCCGAAGAGGCTAGCAATATATGGATAGGTGGGAGTGCTGTATTAGTCCTTGAACTCACATTAGTCATAAAGAACTCATATAATTATTGTGAAAATTTTATTAGCCCTCAAAGTAAAGTACTACTCACATGCCCCTAGGGAGGAGGTTGGTAGGAGTTAACCATCACGCGCCCCCCGATTCGAACAACACAAAGGATTAAGAGGAATAAATATGCTCGAACATCCCTGTCATGCCATGACCGACACTTAAATGAGTAGTACATAACAAGCTTTAATATCAATATTCTTACTAAGCAATGATTATGAACTAATACTCTTTCATATTACTACCTCAATATAATTAAGTGATCTACATGAAAGTTTTTATTATACCACTCTTGTATACCTATCATTCTTGGACTAGTCTTATAACCCATGCACATTACCACTTCCTATTTAAGACTCTCAAAAAGATATAAGTGAATCATGAGAGTGCAAATGATTTCTATAAAATATAACAACCGCCATTCTCTAAAGATATAAGTGAAGCACATGAGCAACTGCCTAACTCAAAAGATATAAGTGAAGCACATAGAGCATTCTAATAAATTATGATGAATGTGTGCCTCTCTCAAAAGGTGTGTCCAGCAAACAATGATTGTGGCAAACTAACAAACAAAATAAAACAATAGCACATGACGCTCCAAGCAAAACTCATATCATGTGATGAATAAAAATATAGCTCCGAGTAATATTACCGATAGATTGTAGACGAAAGAGGGGATGCCATCCGGGGCATCCCCAAGCTTAGATGCTTGGGTCTTCCTTGAATATTACCTTGGGGTGCCTTGGGCATCCCCAAGCTTAGGGTCTTGCCGCTCCTTATTCCTTCATCCATCGTGATCTCACCCAAAACTTGAAAACTTCAGCACACAAAACTCAATAGAAACTTCGTGAGATCCGATAGTATAATAAATCAATCATCCACTTTAGGTACTATTATAAATAGATTCATAATTGCCCTTGCATAATATCTACTGTATTCTAACTTCTCCATCACTAATATCCCCCGATATAATCCATAGCATCATCAAAATATGCACACTATGCAATAAAAACAGAACTTGTCTAAAACAGAACAATACACAATGACAGAATATTTATCCATACTTCTGTAACTCCAAAAATTCTGATAAATTAGGAAAACGTAGACAATTTGTATCTCAATACTGTGTAAAAATTTCAGAATTTTATAATGTTCCAGTACAGAATGTAAATTCCAGCAGTGAGCGCAAAACTTTCTGTTTCTGCACAGAATCAATTCAACTATCACCCAAATCATCCCAAAGGCTTTACTTGGCACAAACACAAATTAAAAGATAAAAACACAATCATTACAGTAGCAACAATCATGTGGACTCAATAAAAGAAAATGAAAGAAAAAAGAAAACTATTGGGTTGCCTCCCAACAAGCGCTATTGTTTAATGCCCCTAGCCCGACATAATGCATAGTTTCAAGTATTATCATCCTTCAAAGTAATTCCATAGGTGGCTCTCATAATGGATTCATATGGTGGTTTAATTCTGATGAGGACATCACTACTACAGTTACACCCACAACCCCTCCTGCTACATATACTGGACCTATTACTAGAGCCCGCGCATGCCAATTAAATTGCCAGGTACTTCCGTTTCTTGGTAATGATTATAATGTTCATGAGAATATGATGTTGCCTAAATTGGATACATTTGTTTTGCTTACAAATGAAGGCCCTAACATGGACAAGAAGGATGAATATTGGAGCATGATCAAGCATGGAGGGGATGTCACGCGCAAGGGGAACAAGAACGGAGTTTCCAGTGGAGTTTTCAGCACTTCCAAGCCACCATGATGACATACATGGACATGGAGAAAATATACAAGATAGCCTTTCATAAATTTCTTCCATAGCTAACTATAGGTGCCGCACCACCTTATTTTTTGGCCAGGCCCATGTAATTTCGAAATACAACTTCGTAGGCTATTTTTAGAGTCCGTATTGTAGGGGAAATGACTCAGGAGGTGTTTTAGTCCCACCTTGCCAAGGGTGGACGAAATCCCCTCTCTTTTCCCCTATAAATACAGCCCTTGAGGCATCATTTAGACTTGGGTTTTGTTTAGATTAAAGTTTGCCATAGTGCGACACGCGTACTTCGTTTGTGTCCAACGACCAGGCCAAGGCGTTTCAGAACCCCACTTTGATCAATAAAGCTTTCCTCTTAAATTCGCAATATCCCGATTGCAATCTTTGTTTCTTGCTTGTTCTTCATTTGCCTACAGGAAATAAGTCCCTCGTGGTCAGGTTGATCATGCTCCGGCGTGGTCAATAACCTCTCAGAGTTGGTTTAGCGATTACTAAGGCGCGACATCTTCGTACGTTGTAGACGGATCGTCAAAGTCTACTCCACCAAAACCGATAGTTACCATCTCATCGAAAGATGGGACACCTTCGCCTCTATCAAGTGGTATCAGATTTCCAGGTTGCTCGGTGAGATTTTACCAGTTTTTCATAATCTAGATCGCATCCATTTTTCATACCTACAGTCCACGAAAAAGCCAAAAAAAAATTAGGGGTAGATCATCATATCCGAACCAATCTGAGCCTTTTGCAATTTTCTGTTCGGTGTTTTGCTTTGTTGAATTTGTGGTTGCATCATCGTGTCGAGTTGCTGGTCTTAGCATCTAGTCCTTTAGAGTTTCGAGTTCTGTTCACAAGTTGTTCGCCGCCGCACCATCTTCATCACCGCTGCTATATACCAACACCGCACCATCTTCATCACCGCTGCCATATACCACCACCGCACCCTCTTCATCGCCGCTGCCATATACCACCACCGCACCATGTTCATCGCCACTGCCATATAACTCCACCGCATATCCGCCAGCAATCTGAGTCCATATATACCACTACATATCCATCACGCCAATCCAAGTCCACCTCCATCACAGATTCGCCACCAGTCCATGTTCCACCGCCCCTACATATATATCCGCCACTAGTCCGAGTTCCACCAGATTCATCTCCATCACCAATCCTAGTCCGAGTCTAGTATTTCCTTCTTTGTTATTGATTTCCAGATCACGACATACTACGTGTCGTGATCTAGTCGGACTCCCCAACTTTCGTGTTACCCGCAGAAGAGAAATAGGTCCAGTTTTAAAAAAAAACTAAGTCTGGAAAATTCCAGCTAGGCAGTTTTTAGCCCATTTGGAAACTTTTTCAGAAAAACTTTGTTGCCGAGCAAAAAAAAAAGAGGACAAAAAAGTGAAAAAAGAAAGAAAAAAGAGATTCAGAGTGTGCTTCTCCCTTGTTTACGTGCCGCGCCGTGATTTTGTTAGTGTTCTAGGCTCGCATCTCTAATACGATCTAGCCTAGGATCATCACAGTACCATCGTTAAGCGTTTATTCAACTTTGCATCTCTGAATTGATTATTGCTGACCCTTTTTGCTTCCATATTATAAGCCTTCCCAGCTCCACATACATCTACGTCGTGCGTTTGACACCACCTGGCAATCGCTCTATCCAAACTTTGAGAGTTTTGACTGCAATGGTTGCCGATCACCGCCTGCTGCTTGGTAAGAACGGGTAAGAATTTTTGATTAGCTTCCACTTCCTATTAGTAGTCTATAGGACCTTTTCTTGTGTGTTTCTATTGCTGCTAACCATGCATGCCAGGATCACAAGCGGACGAGCTGGACTGGGAGAACATGACGAACAAGGAGCTATATTATAAATGTGCAAAAGTAATGGGAGAACAGGTGCAAGACATTCTGAACAGATTTAAAGAGGCAATGGAAAGGATAGATGGTTTTGAGAAGTCACTAGACACCAAGCTGGACAAATTTTTTAATGAGCTTCTCGCATGTCTACCACAACCACCACCAGTTGCTGCACCTGCTGCTCCTGTACTACAACAACAACAACAACAACAACAACAACAACAACAACAACAACAACAACAACGTCGCCTTCCAAATCACGTGGGATGAGCACAACGTGTGCCTACCAAGCAAGGCCAACATTCCGATGCGGTTGTTACTGTTGTTGCTTCTATGGCTGCTGCTGCTACCGTTGAGCGCTACGACAACTACGATGGTGATTACGAGGATGAGGTTGTTCAAAATCAGAACTACGTGCAACCACCAGCACCAGGTCATCCACATGCATATATTCGCAACGGTACGGCTGTACCACCCCCTCAGGTACTAGATGATGAACATGTTGCTAAACTAAAATTGAATACTCCACCATTTGAGGGTAGATACATTCCTGATATATATCTTGCTTGGGAATTAGAAACTGAACAGTGTTTTACATGTTTAGAATATCCTGAGGATAGACGTTTTACTGCTGCTATGTGTGAATTTAATGGTTTTGCATCTATTTGGTGGTCCACACATTGTACAACACATCATAATAATATTCCAACTACTTGGGCTGCTTTAAAAGATGTTATGCGTACTCGTTGGGTTCCTCCATATTATCAACGTGAGTTGCTTCAAAACTTGCAGCGATTAAGACAGGGCAAAAATTCTATAGAAGAATATTATCAGGAATTACAAATTGGGATGCTTAGATGTGGTATTGAAGAAGATAATGAAGCTCAACTTGCATGTTTCATGGGTGGGTTAAACAGAGAGATTCAAACTATCTTAGAGTATAAGGAGTATAACGATATTACTCGTTTATTCCATCTTGCTTGCAAAGCTAAACGTGAAGTGCAGGATCGACAGGCCATGGCGCGGACTAACTTTTCTGCAGGTCAATCTTCATCATGGACACCGCGTGCTTCTTCTACCACCACACGTCCTGCAGCACCGCCAACTTCAGCCGCCAACTCCAACCGTGATACAAGAAAATAGGCACCACCACCACCATCCGCAAAGAGCACACCTTCCGGTTCCGCGCAGAGCTCTTCTTCATCCATGGCATCAACATGGCAAACACATGATATCATATATCGTCATTGCAAGGGTGGAGGTCACTATGTGAGAGAATGTCCATCCAAGCGTGTGATGATTTCTACTGAGGATGGTGGGTATGAGTCCGCTAGTGACTATGATGAGGAGACTTTGGCTCTTATTGCAAGTGAAGAACAGGGTGGAGATGATGCTGAACAAGAGACGCAATACATGGCTTCTAAAGACGCTGACAGGTATGAAAGTTTAGTTGCTCAACGTGTTTTGAGTGTGCAGGTAACACAGGCCGAGCAAAATAAGAGGCACAATTTGTTCCATACAAAGGGAGTTGTGAAGGAACGTTCTGTTCGTGTCATCATCGATGGAGGGAGTTGCAACAACTTGGCCAACATGGAGATGGTGGAGAAGCTGTCTCTCACCACCAGACCACATCCTCATCCTTACTACATACAATGGTTCAACAACAGTGGCAAGGTTAAGGTAACACGTACTGTTCATGTGCATTTTAGTATTGCTTCATATGCTGATTATGTTGATTGTGATGTGGTACCCATGCAAGCATGCTCCCTATTACTTGGTAGACCATGTCAATTCGATAAAAATTCTGTACACCATGCTAGAAAGAATTAGTATACTCTTGTTCATAAGGATAAACATATTACTTTGCTTCCTATGACTCCTGAACACATTTTGAAAGATGATCTTACTAGAGCTAGTAAAGCAAAATAGGAGCAAAATAAGAGTGAAAATCAGATTGTGGCAAAAGAATTTGAGCAACACAATAAGCATATCAAACCATCATCTAGTGTTGCCTCTGAAATTAAATTGAAAAGTGGATGTTTATCCACCAAATCTGATATTGATGATCTAGATATTAGCAAATCTGTTTGCTATGCTTTTGTGTGCAAAGAGGCATTATTTTCATTCGAGGACGTGCCTCCCTCTTTGCCTCCTACCGTCACTAACATTTTGTAGGAGTTCGCTGACATCTTTCCACAAGACGTGCCACCGGGATCACCACCTATTCGAGGGATTGAGCTTCAGATTGACTTAATTCCCGGTGCATCACTGCCCAACCGTGCGCCATACCGTACCAATCCAGAGGAGACGAAGGAGATTATGCGTCAAGTACAGGAGCTGCTCGACAAAGGTTATATACGTGAATCTCTTAGTCCTTGTGTTGTTCCTATTATACTAGTGCCGAAAAAGGATGGTACATCGCATATGTGTGTTGATTGTAGATCCATTAATAATATTACAATTCATTATCGTCATCCTATTCCTAGGCTAGATGATATGCTTGATGAATTAAGTGGCTCTACCACATTCTCCAAAGTTGATTTGCGTAGTGGATACCATCAAATTCCTATGAAATTGGGAGATGAATGGAAAACTGCAATTAAAACTAAGTTTGGCTTATATGAGTGGTTAGTCATGCCTTTTGGGTTAACTAATGCACCTAGTACTTTCATGAGATTAATGAACGAAGTTTTACATGCTTTCATTGGACGATTTGTCGTAGTATATTTTGATGATATACTGATTTATAGCAGATCTTTGGAGGAACATTTGGAACATTTACGTGCTGTTTTTATTGCTCTACGTGATGCATGTTTGTTTGGTAACCTTGGGAAGTGCACCTTTTGCACTGATCGAGTATCTTTTCTTGGCTATGTTGTTACTCCACAGGGAATTGAAGTCGATTAAGCGAAGACTGAAGCTATTGAGAGTTGGCCGCAACCCAAAACGGTCACACAAGTGAGGAGTTTTCTTGGCCTCGCTGGTTTCTATAGGTGTTTTGTGAGAGATTTCAGCACCATTGCTGCACCTCTCAATGAGCTTACAAAGAAGGATGTACCTTGTGTTTGGGGTACCACACAGGAAGAAGCCTTCACGGAGGCGCATGGAGGAGGATTAATGGGACACTTTGGCGTGAAGAAGACAGAGGATGTACTTGCTACACATTTCTTTTGGCCAAAGATGAGACGGGATGTTGAGCGTTTTGTTGCTCGCTGCACTACATGTCAAAAAGCTAAGTCACGACTCAATCCTCAAGGTTTCTATATGCCTTTGCCTGTATCTAGTGTTCCATGGGAGGACATATCTACGGACTTTGTTTTAGGTTTACCTCGAACAAAGAAGGGGATGGATAGCATATTTGTTGTCGTGGATAGATTTTCGAAAATGGCACACTTTATACCATGTCATAAAAGCGATGCTGCTGCTAATGTTGCTGATTTGTTCTTTCGTGAAATTATTCGCTTGCATGGTGTGCCAAATACTATTGTTTCAGATCGTGATACTAAATTTCTTAGTCACTTTTGGAGATGTTATGGGCTAAGTTGGGGACTAAACTACTTTTTAGTACTACATGTCACCCCCAAACTGATGGACAAACTGAAGTAGTCAATATAACATTGTCTACTATGCTTAGGGCTGTTTTGAAGACTAATCTGAAAATGTGGGAAGAATGCTTGCCTCATATTGAATTTGCTTATAATCGTTCGCTGCATTCTACTACTAAGATGTGTCCTTTTGAAATTGTGTATGGTTTCCTACCTCGTGCACCTATTGATTTGTTGCCTCTTCCATCTTCAGAGAAGGTTAATTTTGATGCTAAACAATGTACTGAATTGATCTTGAAAATGCATGAGTTAACAAAGGAAAACATTGAGCGTATGAATGCTAAATACAAACTTGCTGGAGATAAGGGTAGAAAACATGTTGTCTTTGCACCTGGAGATCTTGTTTGGTTACATTTACGCAAAGATAGGTTTCCTGATTTGCGCAAGTCAAAGCTTATGCCACGTACTGATGGTCCTTTTAAGGTGTTAGAGAAAATAAATGATAATGCATACAAACTTGAGCTACCTGCAGATTTTGGGGTAAGTCCCACTTTTAACATTGCAGATTTGAAGCCTTATGTGGGTGAGGAATATGAGCTTCCCTCGAGGACGACTTCAATTCAAGAAGCGGAGGATGATGAGGACATCACTACTACAGTTACACCCACAACCCTTGCTGCTACATATACTGGACCTATTACTAGAGCTCATGCACACCAATTAAATTACCAGGTACTTTTGTTTCTTGGTAATGATTCTAATGTTCATGAGAATATGATGCTGCCTAAATTGGATACATTTGTTTTGCTTACGAATGAAGGGCCCAACATGGACAAGATGGATGAACATTGGAGCATGAGCAAGCATGGAGGGGATGGCGCGTGCAAGGGGAACAAGAACGGAGTTTCCAGTGGAGTTTTCAGCACTTCGAAGCCACCATGATGACATACATGGACATGGACAAAATATACAATATAGCCTTTCATAAATTTCGTCCATAGCTTATTATAGGTGCTGCGCCACCTTATTTTTGGGCCAGGTCCATGTAATTTTGAAATACAACTTCGTAGGCTATTTTTAAAGTCCGTATTGTAGGGAAAACGACTCAGGAGGTGTTTTAGTCCCACCTTGCCAAGGGTGTATGAATTCCCCTCTCTTTTATCTTATAAATACAACCCTTAAGGCATCATTTAGACTAGGGTTTTGTTTAGATTAAAGTTCGCCATAGTGCAACGTGCGTACTTTGTTTGTGTCCAACGACTAGGCCAAGACGTTTCAGAACCCCACTTTGATCAATAAAGCTTTCCTCTTAAATTCGCAATATCCCAAATGCAATCTCAGTTTCTTGCTTGTTCTTCGTTTGCCTGCAGGAAATAAGACCCTCGTGGTCAGGTTGATCGTGCTTCGGCGTGGTC
Source organism: Elymus sibiricus (assembly GCA_039707655.1). Lineage (NCBI taxonomy): Eukaryota > Viridiplantae > Streptophyta > Magnoliopsida > Poales > Poaceae > Elymus > Elymus sibiricus. Next base: position 115,660,916 of record CM077670.1, read on the forward strand.
AATAACCTCTCGGAGTTGGTTTAGCCATTGCTAAGGCGCGACGTCGTCGTATGTTGTAGTAGGATTGTCAAAGTCTACTCCACCGAAAACGATAGTTACCATCTCATCGAAGACGGGACACCTTCACCTCTATCAAATTCTCTTCCTTGGGAAGTGTTCCATCCCTTTCGTTAGTGGAAATTGGAACCTTATATTTCCTTCTTTCATATCAATAATTGCACCTATAGTTCGTAGAAATGGCCTACCAAGTATTATAGGACAAGATGGATTACATTAAATATCAAGCACAATGAAATCCACGAGTACATAGTTTCTATTAACAAGTATGAGGACATCATTATTCCTACCCAATGGTTTCTTAATTGTGGAATCCGCAAAATGCAAGTTGAGGGAACATTCATCCATATCGGTAAGACCCAGGGGCGGGCCCAGTTCAATTCAAGGGTATTCACTTGAATACCCATTATTTTCGGTAAAACATTATGTATATATAGAGTTTTTATCATGTAATTTATGAAAAAAGAGGTTTACAAGTCGTATACGCTTTACCCCATGGACCAGCCAGCCCACCTGCTTCTGTTTCTCTCCCTTCCCGCTCCAAAATGGCCTAGTGGCCCAATTCTCCCTCACGTATTCAACCTATCCCAGCCCAATAAAAAAATTCTTGTAGTGGACGTGGGGGCAATCGCAGGAAGCCCTGATCAATCCATCGGATCACATGAACCAGCGCCTCCTCCTAGTTGCGCTGCCGCACGGTGGCAGGGGCATCGGGCGCGGCGCCAGGCCGGCACCCGACGACGCCATGCATGCATCCATGGTGGAGACTGAGTCGAGGCACCAAGCTCGTTCGTCAATCCACACATCAACCATTTAAGATATGTTTTCTAATTTTTCTTCATGGGATGTGCTTTCCTTATGACCTTTTTAGTTAATTCTTAGATGTTTGTCTAGGATTCATTTTTATGGAGATGCTTCCGATTCAGAGTTGTTTGTTGGTCAAACCTTCTTTTGTTTTGGAGACATTGGCATTATTAGTACTAGGCGTGAATTAATTTTGATGTATTGGCATTAATATTACTGATTGTACCCTCCATTTCTATCACATGTTGCCAATTTGATATGTTTAAAAATCAGTACATTCATATGTTGAACAGTTTCAAGTTATGATCTCAGGTAAAAATAATCAAGTTATGATCAATTATATGAATCTGCAATAATATTCCTCTATTTTATATCTTTTATATACTATACAGTTCATATAAAATAGTGCTATAATCATTTATACATGCCAAAAACAAGAGGCTCCAAAACAAAATAAGCCTTTGAAATTTGGAATACACACTCTTAAAATCCTGGGCCCGCCCCTGGTGTGCAGGTGCTGTTCACGAGGGTTTGCGTGATTCTCCTATTGGTTCGATAAACCTTGGTTCTCACCGAGGGAAATACTTATCTCTACTGTACTGCATCTCCCCTCCTCTTCGCGGGGAAAATCCCAACGCAGCTCACAAGTAGCAGTGCTTTGTGTTAGTTTCAATCTTGCGGTGTCCTCACTCTGTGACAGGAGGAGTAACGAGGCACGTATTTGTATTGTTGCTACTAAGGGTAAAACGATGGGGTTTGATCATATTGATTTGTTTTATTCTGTCTACATTATGTCATCATGCTTCATGCATTACTCTGTTTGTTATGAACTTAATAGCTGGAGAGGCAAGCTTAAAAGCGCTCTCGAAGTGGAGTAATAGTAGTAGATGTAGAATCATTTCTACTTGTCATGGACGTAATGCCTTTGTACAGATCATGCCATGAATAACATCATAACTATGCGCTTTTCTATCAATTGCCCAAGAGTAATTTTTGTACCCACCATTGTTATGTTCTTGAGAGAGATGCCTCTAGTGAAAGCTATGGCCCCCGGGTCCATTCTCATCATATTACTAAAACCCTAAAAACCTTGCTACAATTTATTTACTTTTATTTAGTTTTGCAATATATATATATCTACCACTATCAGAATTAATCTTTGCAATTAACTAGTACAAAGGGATTGACAACCCTCTTGCCCGCGTTGGGTGCAAGTATTTTGTTTGTGTGTGTGCAGGTACTGCTAAAAGTTGTTTGCGTGGATCTCCTATTGGTTCGATAAACCTTGGTTCTTAACTGAGGGAAATACTTTCTGCTACTATACTACTTCACCCTTCCTCTTCGGGGAAATCCCAACGCATATCACAAGTAGCAGAAGAATTTCTGGTGCCGTTGCCGGGGAGACTTTGTCAAACAACCAAAGGTCCCTTCACACACATTATCATTTACTTGTTCTACTTTTTATTTGCCTTTATTAGTTTTCATTAAAAAATCAAAAATACCAAAATCTTTATGTGATGTTCTAGGTCTTACCAGGGGCGGGCCCAGGATTTCAAGAGTGTGTATTCAAAATTTCAAAGGCTTATTTTGTTTTGGAGCCTCTTTTTTTTGGCATGTATGAATGACTATAGCACTATTTTATATGAACTGTATAGTATATAAAAGATATGAAATAGGGGAATAGTATCGCAGATTCATATAATTGATCATAACTTGATTATTTTTACCTGAGATCATAACTTGAAACTGTTCAACATATGAAAGTACTGATTTTTAAACATATCAAATTGGCAACATGTGATAGAAATGGAGGGTACAATCAGTAATATTAATGCCAATACATCAAAATTAATTCACGCCTAGTACTAATAATGCCAATGTCTCCAAAACAAAAGAAGATTTGACCAACAAACAACTCTGAATCGGAAGCATCTCCATAAAAATGAATCCTAGACAAGCATCTAAGAATTAACTGAAAAGGCCGTAAGGAAAGCACACCCCATGAAGAAAAATTAGAAAACATATCTTAAATGGTCGATGTGTGGACTAACGAACGAGCTTGGTGCCTCGACTCAGTCTCCACCATGGATGCATGCATGGCGTCGTCGGGTGCCGGCCTGGCGCCGCGCCCGATGCCCCTGCCACCGTGCGGCTGCGCAACTAGGAGGAGGCGCTGGTTCATGTGATCCGATGGATCGATCAGGGCTTCCTGCGATTGCCCCCACGTCCACTACAAGAATTTTTTTATTGGGCTGGGATAGGTTGAATACGTGAGGGAGAATTGGGCCACTAGGCCATTTTGGAGCGGGAAGGGAGAGAAACAGAAGCAGGTGGGCTGGCTGGTCCATGGGGTAAAGCGTATACGACTTGTAAACCTCTTTTTTTCATAAAGTACATGATACAAACTCTATATATACATAATGTTTTACCGAAAATAATGGGTATTCAAGTGAATACCCTTGAATTGAACTGGGCCCGCCCCTGCTGCACACACAAAAGCAAATACTTGCACCCAGCGCGGGCAAGAGGGTTGTCAATCCCCTTGAACTCGTTAATTGCAAGGATTAAATCTTGTATAGGTAAAAGTATAAATTGCAAAATAAAAGAAAAGTAAATAAATTGTAGCAAAGGTTTTTAGGTTTTCCTTTTATATTTAAGATAGACCCGGGGGCCATAGTTTTCAATAGAGGCTTCTCTCTCGAACACATATCATATGGTGGGTAAACAAATTACTGTTGGGAAATTGATAGAAAAGCGCATAGTTATGATGTTATTCATGGCAATGATCATGTATATAGGCATCACTTCTGAGACAAGTAGACCGTCTCCTGCCTGCATCTACTACTATTACTCCACCAATCGACCGCTATCCAGCATGCATCTACGGTATTAAGTTCATGACAAACAGAGTAACGCCTTAAGCAAGATGACATGATGTAGACAAAGTAAACCCAATCAATATGAATAAACCCCTTCGTTTTATCCTTAAAGGCAATAATACAAATACGTGTCTTGTCCCCTACTTTGTCACTGGGATATAGAGCACCGCAAGATTGAACCCATTACAAAGCACCTCTCCCACTGAAGATAAATCAATCTAGTTGGCCAAACCAAACAGATATATCAGAGAGAAATACAAAGCTATAACAATCATGCATAATAAAGTTCAGAAAAGACTCAATTACTTTCAATGAATAATCTGATCATAAACCCATAATTCATCGGATCCCAACAAACACACCGCAAAACAAGATTACATCAGATAGAACTCCAAGAAGATCGAGGTGAACATGGTATTGAAGATCAAAGAGAGAGAAGAAGCCATCTAGCTACTAGCTATGGACCCGTAGGTTTGTGGTGAACTACTCACACATCATCGGAAGGGCAGCAAGGTTGATGTAGAAGCCCTCCGTGATCTATTCCCCCTCCGGCAGATTACCGGAAAAGGCTTCCAGATGGGATCGCGGATGAACAGAGGCTTGCGGCGGCGGAAAAGTTATATCGTCTTGCGTTTTGTTGGTTTGGAAATATTTTGGAATTTATAGGCTTGGAATTAGGTCAAACGGTGCTGCGTGGGGCCCACAAGCTCAGGGGGCGCACCCCTCGAGCTTGTGGCTCTCTCATATCTCTTCTGGCCACCTCCCGAAGCTTCTAGGGTCCCTTTTGGTCTAGAAAAAATTAATCTAAAGATTTTTTTTCCGTTTGGACTTTATTTGATATTGATTTTCTGAAAAGCCAAAAACAAGTAAAAAACAGGAACTGGCACTGGGCACTGGGTTAATAGGTTAGTCCCAAAAAATGATATAAAATATCATATAATTGCATATAAAGCATCCAAGATTGATAATATAATAGCATGAAACAATCAAAAATTACAGATACGTTGGAGACGTATCAGCATCCCCAAGCTTAATTCCTGCTCATCCTCGAGTAGGTAAATGATAAAAACAGAATTTTTGATGTTGAATGCTACCTAACATGTGTATCATGTAATCTCTTTACGATATAAATATTGAGAAATGATGAAGTAAAAACATTAACATAATAATATCCATGAATATAAGAAGCATAATCATTAAACTTTCAAGATATACGATCCTTAACGAATGTTATCCCCACTCATTTTATCATGTTAGCATGGCATGACTCCGCCTTCACCGCATAAATACAAATCATGAGCACCCCAATGTTAAACCAGGCAATTGGATCGTACTTCTAATGCGCTTCAGCATTTTCAACTTCACGCAATACATGAGTGTGAGCCATGGATATAGCACTATAGGTGGAATAGAATGCGGAGGTAGAGATCAATAGGAGAAGTCAAAAAGAAGAAGGTCTCGCATCAACTCGGCAGATCAAGAGACTATGGAGATGTCCATCAATCGATATCAATGTGAGGAGTAGGGATTGCCATGCAACGGATGCACTAAGAGCTATAAGTGTATGAAAGCTCAACTAAAACTAAGTGGGTATGCATCCAACTTTCTTGCTCATGAAGACCTCAGGCATTTGAGGAAGCCCGTCATCGGAATATACAAGCCAAGTTCTATAACGAAAAATTCCCACTAGTATATGAAAGTGACAAAATAGGAGACTCTCTATATGAAGAACATGGTGCTACTCTGAAGCACAAGTGTGGAAAAGGATAGTAACATTGCCCCTTCTCTCTTTATCTCTCATTTTTTGGGCTCTTTTTGGCCTCTTTTTTTTGCATCCGGAGCCTCATCCCGACTTCTGGGGGAATCATAGTCTCCATCATCCTTTCCTCACTGGGACAATGCTCTAATAATGATGATCATCACACTTTTATTTACTTACAACTCAATAAAAACTATATAAAATGACTCTATATGAATGCCTCTGGCAGTGTACCAGGATGTGCAATGATCTAGCATAACATGTATGATAATGATGAACGGTGGCTGTGCCACAAATATCATGCCAGCTCTATATGATCATGCAAAGCAATATGACAATGAACATAAGTCATATGATGGAACGGTGGAAGTTGCATGGCAATATATCTCGGAATGGCTATGGAAATGACATAATAGGTAGGTATGGTGGCTGTTTTTGAGGAAGATATAAGGAGGCTTATGTGTGATAGAGCGAATCATATCATGGGGTTTGGATGCACCGGCGAAGTTTGCACCAACTCTCGAGGTGAGACCGGGCAATGCACAGTACCGAAGAGGCTAGCAAATTGCGGAAGGGTGAGAGTGCGTATAATCCATGGACTCACATTAGTCATAAAGAACTCACATACTTATTGTAAAGCCTATTAGCCCTCGAAGCAAAGTACTACTCGCATGCCCCTAGGGAGGAGGTTGGTAGGAGTTAACCATTGCGCACCCCCGATTATAACAACACTCAAGGATTTCATTTCAGACATAAAAATGCTCAAACCTCCCACTGGGCACTGGGCACTGGCTTAATAGGTTAGTCCCAAAAAATGATATAAAATAGCATATAAAGCATCCAAGATTGATAATATAATAGCATGAAACAACAAAAAATTATAGATACATTGGAGATGTATCAAGCACCTCTCCCACTGAAGATAAATCAATCTAGTTGACCAAACTAAACGGATAGATCAGAGAGAAATACAAAGCTATAACAATCACACATAATAAAGTTCAGAAATAACTCAATAACTTTCAATGACAATCTGATCATAAACCCACAATTCATCGGATCCCAACAAACGCACCGCAAGATTACATCGAATCAATCTCCGAAGAGAACATTGTATTGAAGATCAAAGAGAGAGAGAGAGAGAGAGAGAGAGAGAGAGAGAGAGCCATATAGCTACTGCTATGGACCCGTATGTCCTGTGGGGAACTACTCACACATCATCGGAGAGGTAGCATGGTTGATGTAGAGGCCCTCCGTGGTCGATTCCCCCTCTGGCAGAGTACCAGAAAAGGCCTCTAGATGGGATCACGGAAGAATAGAGACTTACGGAGGTAGAATAATTGTTTCGGGTCTCACTCTGGGGATTTTAGAATATTTGGGAATTTATAGCGCTGGAATTAGTTCAGACGGAGCCACGAGGGGCCCACAAGACACTAGGGCGCGCCCTGGTGCCTTGCCGTCTCCTCATCTGTCTTCTGGTCCTCCCCTGAAGCTTCCAGGGTCCCTCCTTGTCCAGAGAAAATTGTCAAAAAGTTTTGTCGCATTTGGACTTCCTTCGGTAGGGATTTTATGTAAAACCAAAAACATGCAGAAAACAACAACTGGCACTAGGCACTAGGTTAATAGGTTAGTTCCCAAAAATGATATAAAATTGCATATAAAGCATACAAGATTGATAATATAATAGCATGAAACAATCAAAAAATATAGATATGTCGAAGATGTATCAGCGGTCTTATGACTTCCTTGCGGTTCCAGCATAAAACAACAAGAGGCAACAGAGCGTTCGGCGGCATTTCATACGAGTGCAACCGCTCGTATACGCGGTTGTATGAGCTCTTCGAAGAAACAGAGAAGATGTCCAGAGCATTTGACAGCGTTTCATCCGAGCGCTCCCACTCACATAAGCGGTTGTATGACACCCTCGACAAGAAGAGAAAGAAGAACAGAGCGTTCGACGGCGTTCCATACGGGTGCTGCCGGTCGCATCGATGTTCGTATGAGGTATGCACAGAAACAATTTCACTAACATAGTGAACGATGGCCTTCCATACGAGTGCTCCCGCTCTCATGGCCGGTCGTATGGATATCTGGCGGCCACAAAGAGCCCGAGGAAGAAGGTATTTTGCCCCCATCTCTCTCCTTTCTTCTTCTTCTTCCTCCAAACCTCTCCAAACCCTAGCACAACTTCGCCCGATCTCCCTACTCGTTTGATTTCAGTTCAAATCCTTTCGTGTGATCGATCTATGGTATGTTTCTCCTCCGATCCCCAACTTACTTTTCGCGAATCCATGTTCTACATACCTAGCATTGCCATGTCTCGGTTATGCACTTTTTTGGTTTAAATTTTGAGTTTGGCTTGTATTTGTAGATGTTTTTAGAGGAGTATGATGTTGTGAATACCGTAGGATCAATATTGTTTCATTGTATTGGACTGAAAAATTATTTTGCAGATGTTTTCGAGGAGGTCCACCCGCACCGTTCGTGGTGATGCATCGAGTTCATCCACGAACGCCGCACAATAACAACAAGTTTTCACTCAGGGGATCGTCTTCACCAACCGTGAAGCAAGGAAGAAATAGCAGAAGCTTCATGCAAGGAAGATCAAAGCAACCAAATGGGCTTGCGAGTCAACACTCACCAAGCTAGGTATTACTAATGATTTCAATTTGCTTTGTGATAATGCCAGGTCGCATCATTTTGTTTATCAGGGATGTGAGACATATGAACGCATGATGCTTGAGTTTCTTAGTACTCTCTCGCATAATGTTGGGCCTATGCCAAATGCATATGAGGAGGAGCAGATCACTTTCCATCTCTTGGACCAAGACTTCGACATCACTCTCAACGAGTCGTGTGCCTACTTTGACTTCCCCAACAACCACGATGACATCCGCTATGTTTATGAATTTACTAATCCGCACTCGAGGCAATCCTTCTATCAGATGAGTCACCATGGCTCTAAGCAAAGAGCTAGTTGCATTGAAAGTCCTACTATAAGTTATTTCTATTATGTTATCACTAACTCGTTGTAGGCACGAGGAGAAGTTTCTAAGGTAAATGATGAGAATATGCTAATTCTCGGGAAAGCTACAAACCTTGACGTCGGTTATTCACCCAACTTAGGGGCAATACTTTTGATACACCTCGCGCATCAAGCAAATCAAGAACAAGGAGATATCGTGTGTGGAGGAGTGATCACCATGTTGGCCAACTCCATTGGCCTCAACTACAATCACCTTCGCCCCATTGTTGGTAACAACCTTGTTAATATTCGTGTTCTTACTAGCACTGGAATGGTAGTGGTTAGCCGTGGTCGTCATTGCATCCAAATTCCTAGAGTGGCATGCATACTTCTTGCCTACTCCTATGCCTAACTGTTTCTCCATACAACATGGACAATTGCAATATGTGCCATAGGAAGGAGATATAACTTTTGACCAAGAAGGCCCAAAACCTAAACAAGTAGATGAAGAAGAAGTTGCCACCGACGAAGAGGAGGAGCAGCCACAACAAGAGGCCTACACCACCTACATGGACCTGTACAGTCTCCAGGGCTCCATCAATGATATGAGCAGCCTCACCGAGTCCCTTCGAGGCACGTTCATCTACATGAATACCAGCTTCTCCAACTGGAGCCAAGGATGGGCTCCTGACCAACCGCCACAATGATCCCACCGGTTTGGGCTTGCAAAAGCTTAATCTTGGGGGAGGTCACTACCACGTCTACATCAAGATGTGGCGGTATTATTTCAATTAATTGTAGTGAGGTTGTACTTCAGCTCGTTGAGCTTCAATACACTCGTCTTGGTCTGTTCCAACACTTTACTTTTTATTTGCTTTCATTTTTCTTTTTCTTGCCGTTGTGATTTTTTGTTTGCAAGTTAGTTTTCAAAAACCCAAAAAACCAGAAATAGAATAAGCTTCTCTTTGTTCTTTTCTTTTTGCCCCTTGGTGTTCATTTGCATTCTTGTTTATATTTCAAAGAGTTGATCTACGCCGGACAATGAGGAATGCAAGCATAAGGAAGAGAAGTGTGTAAATTATTGACCGTGAAGGTATGTCCTACGACTCCCGTCTTTTGCACTTGAAATACTTAAGAGTAGATGGTAGTATTATGTGTGATGTGTGCAAGAGGGAGTACGTCTTGATCATTAAAACAAAGGTTTTGTTCTATTAGCTGAAATAATTTTGTAACCTTTGTTCGGTTTAATTTAGATAACCGAAACTTACCATGGGACTATTTTTTAAAAGAAACTGATCATAACTAAGAACAACCATGCACAAGAGAAAGTCTTCAAAGACTTGGGTGTTGAGAGAAAGTGTAGAGAAGATGATGTTAGAAATGCTCAACCCCATAGTGTTAATTTAATAGACTTGATAGCACTTGTGGATTAAATTGTCTAGAGGAACTTAGTTGAAGGGTGAACGAGATTATGCCAAAAATCTATGTTGTATCTTTTACATGGTGCTTCAGCTTCTCGTTGGTGCCATGGCCCCGCTGCTATATGCACGTGTACGTGTGTAACTGTGGCTTCGTCACCTTTCTTGATGTTATGCTGAGAACTCCGCTAGCCAGTGAATGATCCACCAGAGTTTCGGCTCGGATTTCGGCTATGAGTTTGTTACCGTATGTAGTGGAAACACTACAATCAAATATTATTCAGCTTTCTCTTGAATGTGTGTGTATGTGGTAAATACCGGGAATTGATCACAAGAGCTCGAAAGAGACATATATCGAGATTCATAGTTCCTAAAATTAAGCCACAATGAAACTCTATGCATGATCATTTATTTGGCATAATCCCTTCACGTGACAACCAAAGTTTCAGCAAACAATGATTGAAACAAAGTGCTTGAGAGCCTCGAGGAGGAGACATTCGTGGGTATGTTTATGAGCACTCTAGTATCATGTTTGTCTTTACATGCATTTCACTCCCTAATTTATGTTTTAATGGCTCTATCAAAATAAAAACTCTTCCGTGCATTCCCGGTAAGCAAGTGTTAACTAGAGGAAACAAAATTGAGAGTTGCAAAGTTGTTTTATCTAGTAGATCAAAAACTTTGAGTTGATTATCTTTGCTTCAATAACACTTGCATAATAACCATGCTACCGCTATAGCTATGCTAAGTTTTCAGGTCAAGAAGCGGAGGGCTATCTAGGCGTACCGATTGTAAGTGAACCAAAACCTTCTCGTTATTTTTGTTAAACAACTGAGTTCCTTATGATTCGGATTTCCCTCTATGTTGCACGAGGACGATCAAGTTTAAGCTTGGGGATTTTATGAGTGATATTTTTACATTCCTCTACCCTTTGTTTAAACTGAGATATTTCATTAAAACCGAGATATTCGCTCCGATATTGCCACTAATGACTAATGAATGCATTGGATTCCACAAATCCTCTCTTTATTGTGTTTCTACAGGAACTGGGCTAAATATGGACGAAATCAAGTGAGAACATGGAAAGGAGTAAAGGAGGAGATAGAAGAAGTCAGGAGGAGGCGCACCAGAAGAAACAACAACAAAGACGACATTTCATGAGACCGGGACCGCTCTCATGAGCGATTGTATGGCGTGGAAGCCGAGGCCTCTCGTCCACCTGAGCAACTTTTATAAAGGGGTTGAGGCCGAAATGTCAACATAAGATCCGCGAGAAGAACCAGAATAGAGTCATCCTCATCCATCTCCATCAACCCTAGCCGCCGCCATTTCCATCTCCATAGCCACCATCACCATCATAGTTCTTCTTCCACTAGATCATACTTGTAATCGGTATCACACACGGCATCCATTGTAAGACATATTATCAATCAATCTACCTTCGTGATGCATTCTATGATGTGTTCTTCGTGTGATCTGATCTCCATGTGTGAGTAGGTCGGTAAGGTATGGGTTGTGGCTAGAGTCTTGCAACCCTCTGTATTTGTTGTGGGGATCAATGGAAGGGCTTTGAATTGACGTCCCGTATGTGTGAAATAAAATTGTTTCGTAGAAGTCTCTTGTCTCGTTTGTGTTCTTCATCCCTGTAAGGTACCCTGGATCATGGAGAGCGAGTCACGGAGAGGCCAAGGGCAGGGAGACCGTGAAGTGTTATTCTGAACACCAGTGATCAAGAGGTGTAGTCATTAAAAACCCAAAGCTCTTGTCTGATTATTGCAATCTTAATTATCTAGGCAACCACGTGAGATGGATAGGGCCTTCGGTTGTACAACTGACTCTTGATGCAGGACGTGTGCCGGTCAAGCCGTAATTTGGACACATCCCCCACTTCGTTTCGTAACAAGCACATCTCGATGGGTGACTTCCATTGCACAAATTAAGATCATATTTTGTCCAACACAAATATATGGTTGTAAGAATTAAGACCTCATACCCATGCCTATTTTTATTATAAGTCACTACTCTAGGAAGGTCCTAAGACGACACATGTATAGGAGACCATTCGACCAAACCGTGTGCGATGCATGAATCACAAATGGTATGGTAATAAAACCGTCACCAATGAAATGAACTATGTGCGATGGCTGATCCATCAAATACCATTTAGAAAAGAGTTGCCTATGTGATACATGGCATACAATTGATCCATACGAACTATTTACGACGAGTAAAAAAACACAAACGGTTAACCAAATCCAGATGTCACTGGTGCAGCGACCTGCTATACAAACGGTTTTTACCCCCTTTCCGCGATAGAGTTTTAAACCGTCACCTTGCCTGTGTGTGCGATAGGGGGGGGGTCCTTCCCACACGACCTAGAAACCGTCGGCGATAGGGAGCACGCAAGCATACATTTCGTAGAACTAAGCGTATGCTATGCCCGCATCGATCCCAAACGCGAGTCGTCACACAACTGTTTGTTATCTATCGAATATCCCAAACACTCCATCCTTGCTACTCGTGTGTGCTCGCATTACCATCGCACTCGGTATTCTGTGGTGCAAAGTTTACGATGCGCGCCCCATCACAAACAGTTCACGATTGTAAAACGTGTATGATAAGGAGACTATCACACACATTCACTTCTCCCGAACCGTATGCAATATATAATTAAGAAAATTAATTAATCATCGTACGAGTGTCGGATAGGATTACAAAATGTCAGACTGTCGTACCAGTGTCATACAGTATAACTATCGCACATGCTATTCTGTGGTGCAAACATTTACGATGGGTACGACATCAGAAACAGTTCATGATTGTAAAGCGTGTACGATAAGGCGACTATCACAAACATTTAGTTTGCTTGCACCATTTGTGATATTGTCTGACATCACACACGCTTTGCAAACTGCAACTGTGTGCATGGTCACACACATTTCCTCTCTGTGAACCGTGTCGGATTATGATGTATATCACACACGTTGTGCTTTACAGACCGTGTGCGCCGTAATGACCTGCAGAGCGTATTTTCACCCTAATTTAATTGCTGCTATTTAAAATTGTACCGAATTTGAATTTGAATGTAGGCTATAACTTTATTCATATCCATCAGGTTGAACAACCAATGCATTATTCGATTCACAGGTACATATGTTCAAGAGTTACATAAAAAAAGAATTACATATGCACCAAATAAAGAATGATGAACCAGGGTTGTATACTTGTACTATTAAAGACGGTAATGAAAGAGGCGAAAGGCATTCTGGTTGCTGAACAAGGTGAAGCGGAATGCCCATATTGTGCCCTCCTCCATGCAGAAGGCACGCACGACTCTAGTCCAACCCCTTGTGATGGCCGACCGCCCATCCTTCACTGTCTTCATGAGGACATCTAGATAGTCATTGTGTTCTGGTAGAAATACTTTAACCTTTGCATGCCCACCAATCATGTAGTTTGAGAGGTAATCTTGAGTAAACTGCTATGGGAACCACTGCAAAGGAAAAAGATTCAGACATTCTCATCTAACACAACTCATTATGGGCAGTAAAAAGAAGGCTGCAGAGTTCTTACTTGCCGTCCTGCAGTTCACTGTTGTTTTGGATAAAGTGTAAATAAATAGTTTAATTGCCATCTTTTGACCCATTTTACTAACAATCTTTATTAGTTTCCTCACTTGATGCTGGTTCATGAATATCTCATTGCCCCATACGCAAAAAGGGTCGAAGCGCGGATCTTTACCAATGACATATGTACCTAAAAGCACCAAGTTAATATTAGAAGCTAAACAGCAATTGCACAATGATGTAGTACAGCACTCCCTCTGTCCCATTATATAAGATCTTATTACATCCAATATACTCACATATTTGATGAATTAGCATCTTATATTATGGGGTGGAGGAAGTTTATTACATTGTTACAAATATCGGCCGATTAACTGCAGTTAACTGCTGCTGTGTTGTTTTTGTTGTTGCTGCTGCTGCTCTTCTATGTATATCTAGACATCATCAGGACATTAAGGTAACACTCTTCCTTGTTGCTATGTAGCCTAGGATTGCATATTTAGACATTCAGTACAATGCATGTTGCTATGTAGCCTCAGATATATTAGATATGACCCTAGTTAACCTACCGATAAATGGGTTACAGGTATATTCAGTTAAATGTCCAATTCGCCGATTAATCCCTTATCAGCCCCCGACCTATATGGTACCAGCTACCAATATCCTAAATAGTGAGTATATATATAAGCCATGGGATGAAACTAACCTCGATGGAAAACAACAGTCGTTCCCAATATTGTCCTGTGTAAGTACATCGAAAGACATGTTAAGCACAACAGGCTAAACATCAACCAAATATATCCATGGTAGACAACATAATCTCCAAATGATAGCTTTAGTGTGCAGGTTTAAGCATGCTAGTTAAGCAAAATAAGAAGTGGAAAGGTGTGTTAACTGCACAGTTCATACTTGCACATATAGAACATCACATTGTGAATAACTGAAATAAACAAGGCATACTACAAACAACCAAAGATAGCAATTGAAACTGGACATATGCTAACTACAAACAACCGAACAACCAAAAACCGTTAAAAGAGGCACATGCTCGCTACAACAGGCTTAACAACAACCAAATAGTCATTCATATTGGTATTGTTGAAACTGGTATTGATGAAATTGAACTGCACAGTTCATACTTGCACATATAGAACATCACTTTGTGAATAACTGAAATAAACAAGGCATACTATGAACAACCAAAGATAGCAATTGAAACTGGACATATGCTAACTACAAACAACCGAACAACCAAAAACCATTAAAAGAGGCATATGCTAGCTATAACAGGCTTAACAGCAAGCAAATATAGTCATTCATATTGGTATTGTTGAAACTGGTATTGATGAAATTGTACTGCACAGTAAATAGTTGCACATATAGAGCATCACACTGTGAATAACTGAAATAAACAAGGCATACTACAAACAACCAAATATAGCAATTAAAACTGGACATATTCTCACTACAAAAGGGGCTTGGCAAAACAAATCATGGGTCCCCCCTCTGAAGAGGCATGGCAAAACAAATCATGGGTTTCCTCACTTGTTACAGATGGGCTCCTTCCCATGGGAAGAGCACGGACTCTGGGTGCGATCCATGTTGTAGCAGATGGGCTCCTTCCCCTTGGAAGAGCACGGCTGTAGGGTGCCCTCCCTGATGTCGCAGTTGGGCTCTTTCCCCTTGGAAGAGGCGGAGAGGGTGCCCTCCTCGTGGTCGCCGTCGATGAGGTCTGACTTGGCAGCTGAGGATCCCAAGCCAGCGTAGCAGAACGTGTCCTTCAGAAATGACAAAAGGGGCTCGATGGCGATGTAGGATGGCAGATTCTTGACAGCGAGCCAGAGGAGATCAGCGGCGGGGCCATGGATGAGATCGACAGCGGTTGTACCTGAGGGGTTGGGGGTGGGCCACTGTAGAATCAAAAGTATGTCTAGAGGGGGGTGATTAGACTACTTGACCAATTAAAACTATCCTTTTCCCAATTTTAGTTGTGGGGGCAGATTTTAGCTAGTATGACAAGTCAAGTAACACCCTACACATGCAATTCTAAGAGTATAGCAGCGGAAAGTAAAACATTGCAAATGTAAGTAAAGGAGGGGATCAAAGATTTCAAACACAATTGTTCGCACATGAACGCGTCACGCGTACCCTCGACGCCGGGGGTGATGCACCGCAGCTCACATCGAGGGAGGCCTGCCGGAAGCGCGGTACGCAAGACAATCCGGCAGGCGCTTTTGTAGACCCGACGCACCGCTTCTCCGGGATGGAATCCGTCAGGAGTCACGGATGGACGATGGGCTGCCCTAGGTCGATTCGCTCGCCCCTAGGGCCTCGAGGATCGCCGCACTTCAATACGAAGAACGAACGAAGAACGAGAAGAAAGATACAAGGGAGAGGGATAAAAGTAGGGTAAAAGATGTAGATTTGATTGTTCGATTGTGTGTTGTTCCAATCGGCCATCACCTCTTCTATTTAAGAGGGGGTTGGACTTCCCGTACAAGTCATGGATTTCATCTAGGCTTTCCTTTACAAGAGAATTACATCAATTCATGTCCTAGAGTCCTAACTCTAGCCTAACTCGGATTCAAACCGAACCTGCCCGAATCTGTGCGTCGACAAGCGGTAGTACCGCTCTAGGCAAGCGGTAGTACCGCCCTGGGTACGGCTTAGTGCCGCGCCACTTCCGCTTGGGGTCCTCGGGATTCCAGAAGTATTTTCGTAAGCGGTAGTAGACGCGGTAGTAAAACACGGCAGTACCGCCCAAGCGGTAGTACCGCTTATACAGGCGGTAGTACCGCTCCAGAAGCTGTCTTGATGAGCCGGCACGTCCATCTTGATCCCCGGTCTTCGACAGGCTGCCGCCCTCCCGGGAGTACCATCAGGGTATCTTGCCGGGTCGCCTTGCCGGGTCGTCTCCTTGCCGAGCCGTCTCCTTGCCGGATCGCCTCCTTGCCGGGCCGTCTCCTTGCCAGATCGCCTCCTTGCCGGGCTGTCTCCTGCCTCTGTTTGGGTCTTCGGCAAGCACTCAAAACCGGCAAGCTTTTCGCTTGAGTCCACCTTTACTGCATTTTGCATCATGCCAAAATCAGGTGTCAACACATGCCCCCCTGTTTTTCGGCAAAACTTGTGTGCCGAAAAATAATTCGCATAGAGCTTGCTCTAAGGACGATGTCAACACTCCATCGGCCATTTAGATGTGCTTAGGGCGATAATCATATATCGGCCATGTTTGTGTTTAAGATGATAAGTATATATCTTGAAGTCGATTGCCACCATCCCGAACCGGCGTAGATTCAAAATCCTCCATCTCATCTTCATCTCCCAATGTGTATATTGGACTTAAAATTTCCTCAATAAAAGGGGATGTTTCAGGTGGCGTGGACGATGTAATAAAGGCTGCATCATCCTTTTTTGGTGGCGTAGGTGCTGTTGTAGCTAGTGTAGAGACATCTGCGTTTCCTTTTTGTTTAGGCCTCCACACTTGTTTTGTGGGCGCCACGGGCCGAATTTTATTGAACAATTCGTCCTTTTGCTCTTCTACTTCATGTGCCGCCTTCTCGCGGCTCCTCATACGTTGTAATCTCCTTTTTTGTGTCTTGGACAGACCGGGAGGACACCACTTAGGTTGAATATACTTGGGATCCCTAGATTCTGCTTCGCTTGGAGAATTTTTTGTTGGCCGATTAGCACCATGGCTTGAACGGCCTTGTGTAGGATAATAAAGCTTTTTGTGAGCAGGCCTTCTAGGTGTTGTCCACCCCATATGAAAAGCATAAGGGGCCATTGGGGGCTGCCCCCATCCTCCATTGAAGTCTCCCATGTAATATGTCGCATAGGGGGGTGGCGACATCCATGGTGCCGGTGCCCATGACCCACATGGCCTTGCATAGTGTCGAAACTCTTGCTTCGGAGGTGATCTTGAACGTTTTGAATATGATGGCCGATTGGAGCTAGAACCGGCCGCTTGACTTGCATATTTAGATAGCAACATATCAAAAGTTGGCTTGATTCACTTGTGCTTAGCTTCACTCCTTTTACACTTGCCAACTTCTGAATTCTTGGGCTTGATAAATTCAACATGAGTATCCTCTTATACTTCCGGTTGCCCCCCGAGTGCAGGATTTTTTATGGTGATCTTGATTACCTCTCCACCATCGGATTGCTTCTCAAGCACGACTTGCCTCCCCAAGATCTTGTCGCCATCTTTGTTCTTCCTGGGCTCACCAATGACAATATTGTCTTTATTAGCTGATTCGGCTATGTTAGGCCGAATTAACATTTTCTTCCCCTCCAAAGTCATGGTATTCATTGGGAAGGGCTGTCTATCAACTTGCATCTCAGAAAAACTCAATCATCCGTCATTAATGGCCGATTGTATCTGTCTCCGAAAAACATTGCAATCATTAGTAGCATGAGAAAATGAATTATGATATTTGCAATAAGCACGCCGTTTCAGCTCCTCAAACGGCGGTATGGTGTGTGATATTCTAATCATCTTTTCTTGCAAGAGAGCATCAAATATTCTATCACACTTGGATATATCAAAAGTAAATTTCATCTCCTCATCACGATTCTTACGAATCGGCTTAAGAGCATTGCATGCATAGGGTTTGGCCTTTGAGGACCAAACAAATTCAGTGGTACGGACATCAACCTCATCGTCCGAATATTCATCATTATAATCAAGCATATGCATTCTAGGACGATCGGTTGTTGACCTATGAATCTCTTTACTTCGGCTTTCTTGAGCCAAAGCTTTCTGCAAGACTTGGTTAATATTTAAAAATTCATAACTTTCTAGCCTCTCCTTAATGTGATTTTTCAAGCCATTAAGGACAAGATCCGCCAAGTCTCTTTCGGTTATCACTAAGCTATAGCATCGGTTTTTTATATCTCTAAATCTTTTGACATAATCGGTGACCGATTCATCATGCTTTTGCCTAACCGATGTAAGATGCGATAACTTAAGCTCATTGTCGCCACTATAAAAATGATCATGAAACTTTTGCTCTAGTTGCGACCATAAGAGAATTGAGCCAGGTGGCAAAGCAGCAAACCATGAAAATGCGGTGCCAATTAAAGATAAGGGAAATAACTGCACTTTCAATTCTTCTATGGAACTTGCTTCACCCAACTGTGCTAGATACTGACTCACATGCTCCCAAGTTGTTTTTGTGCCCTCTCCACTAAATTTGACAAAATCAGGAACCATATAACCTGGAGGGTACAAAACTGCGTCGAAGTGTTCAGGATAAGGCTTTTGATACACACGACTCTTTACTTTCGGTTCGTTTCCGAAAGTTTCTTGAAACATCTTATGCAAATCCTCCCTTAATTTGGCTAAAATTGGATACGAGGTAGATGAAGATGCTTGTGGCAATGACATAGGAGCAACTTGGGAACTAGCTAGTGATGCAACTTGTGGAGTAGGCGCCGAAACATAATTCGGCGGAAGACCAAATATGCTTGTATTCATAGGTGATGTGACAAAGTAATTCGGTGTAGACGCCGAATTGGGCACACTCATAATAGGATTAGGGTATGCAGGTGCGGCCACCAGTTGATTGGTTTGGCTAGGATAAAAATTCATCGGCAAATTGTAATGTTGTTGCACGGGAGGTGCCGATGAAATAGGTAAAGTTGGATTAGGTTTTTCTGGGCTAATGGATACACCAACATTAGCACTAGATGACGGCGGCATATTTTTCTGAGCATTGGTATTTGCCACGAAAGAATTGTACGCCATCACATTACCCTTACTAACAAGACTTTCAATCACAGCCAGTTGCTCAGGAGAAAAAACTTTGCTCACAGTGATTTCATCTTGTTCATCAATGGGAGGAGGTAACCTGATTTCTCCAATCGGAGTGATGTTGCCTTGGCGGTCCTTCTTGAAACTTGAAAGAAACGCCTCCAAATCCTCCTCCTCGCGCTTCTTCTTGAGCACCTCAAAAGCCTCTTCACGCTGTTTCTTGAGCGCTTCGTAGGTCTGGCGATGTTCCTCCGATAGCTCATCAAGACCGGGCTTAATGATGTTATCGGCGCTAACTTCTGAGGGCTGGGGAAGATTTGACATGGTTGATGATGATTCTTGATCTTTCTTCCCCAGCGGAGTCGCCAAAAAGTGTGTTCGCACACAAACGCGTCACGCGTACCCTCGACGCCGGGGGTGATGCACCGCAGCTCACGTCGAGGGAGGCCTGCCGGAAGCGAGGTACGCAAGACAATCCGGCAGGCGCTTTTGTAGACCCGACGCACCGCTTCTCCGGGATGGAACCCGTAAGGAGTCATGGATGGACGATGGGCTGCCCTAGGTCGATTCGCTCGCCCCTAGGGCCTCGAGGATCGCCGCACTTCAATACGAAGAACGAACGAAGAACGAGAAGAAAGATACAAGGGAGAGGGATAAAAGTAGGGTAAAAGATGTAGATTTGATTGTTCGATTGTGTGTTGTTCCAATCGGCCATCACCTCTTCTATTTAAGAGGGGGTTGGACTTCCCGTACAAGTCATGGATTTCATCTAGGCTTTCCTTTACAAGATAATTACATCAATTCATGTCCTAGAGTCCTAACTCTAGCCTAACTCGGATTCAAACTGACCCTGCCCGAATCTGTGCGTCGACAAGCGGTAGTACCGCTCTTGGCAAGCGGTAGTACCGCTTCCAGCTGTAGTACCGCCCTGGGTACGGCTTAGTGCCGCACCACTTCCGCTTGGGGTCCTCGGGATTCCAGAAGTATTTTCGTAAGCGGTAGTAGACGCGGTAGTAAAACACGGCAGTACCGCCCAAGCGGTAGTACCGCTTATACAGGCGGTAGTACCGCTCCAGAAGCTGTCTTGATGAGCCGGCACGTCCATCTTGATCCCCGGTCTTCGACAGGCTGCCGCCCTCCCGGGAGTACCATCAGGGTATCTTGCCGGGTCGCCTTGCCGGGTCGTCTCCTTGCCGAGCCGTCTCCTTGCCGGATCGCCTCCTTGCCGGGCCGTCTCCTTGCCAGATCGCCTCCTTGCCGGGCCGTCTCCTGCCTCTGTTTGGGTCTTCGGCAAGCACTCAAAACCGGCAAGCTTTTCGCTTGAGTCCACCTTTACTGCATTTTGCATCGTGCCAAAATCAGGTGTCAACAGCAATGAAGACACGATGATTTTTGGCGTGGTTCCGATAGGTGGCGCTATCATACGTACACGTTGATGGAGACTTCAACCCACGGAGGGTAACGGCTGCGCGAGTCCATGGAGGGCTCCACCCACAAAGGGTCCACGAAGAAGCAACCTTGTCTATTCCACCATGGCTTACGTCCACGAAAGACTAGCCTCACTCGGGGTAGATCTTCACGAAGTAGGCGATCTCCTTGCCCTTACAAACTCCTTGGTTCAACTCCACATGATCTTGGAGGCTCCCAAGTGACACCTAACCAATCTAGGAGACACCACTCTCCAAAAGGTAATAGATGGTGTGTTGATGATGAACCCCTTGCTATTGTGCTTCAAGTGATAGTCTCCCCAACACTCAAACAACTCCTCATAGATTTGGATTTGGTGGAAGAAGGATTTGAGTGGAAATCAAATTGGGAAAGCTAGAAATCAAGGTTCAAATGGTAGGATTGGAATAACTTGATCTCAACACATGAGTAGGTGGTTCTCTCTCAGAAAATGTATGGTGGAAATATAGGCACGCTCTGATGGCTCTCTTTTGGTAAGAGGGTGGTGGAGGGGTATATATAGCCTCCACACGAAATCCAACCGTTACACACTTTTGACCAAACTCGGTGGCACCGATTGGAAATCTCAGTGAGACCGACCTGTGCAAAAGATGTGAACTTTTGAAGTTTCGGTGGGACCGAATGGAAACAACTCGGAGCGACCGATGTGCAATGGTAGGGCAAACCTCGTTTCGGTGGCACCGATTGCAACATCTCGGTGAGACCAAAATAATTGCAACAAGGCAACAGAAAGTTGGCCAAGCCATCTTGGTGGCACCGATTGCAAACTCGGTTAGACCAAAATAATTGCAACAGATGACAGAGAGTTGGCCAGGCCATCTCGGTGGGACCGAGATCCATATCGGTGGATCCAATTTGTTAGGGTTTGGCTTGTGGCACTGTCTTGATGAGCTCGGTGGGTCCGGATGAATAGGATTCGGTGGAACCGAGTTAGACTTTGGAAATTTGGACAAGTTTGGATGGAGAAAGTGGCTGAGGGTTTTGGAGCCATATTACTAAGCACTTGAGCAAATAGATCATTATCAAAACCTTATCCCCTTTTAATAGTATTGGCTTTCCTATGGACTCAATGTGATCTTGGATCACTAAATCAAAAATGAAGAGTCTTGAGCTTTTGCCAATGTATGTCCTTAGCATTTTGAGGGGTCCACATTCCCTAGTCCTTGCCATGCCAATCATTGAACTTCCTGAAATCTTTCACTTGAATGTTTATTAGTTCAATGAGATATATGTTGTTTTGAATTACCAAAACCACCAAGGGAGCAAATGCACTTTCAATCTCCCCCTTTTTGGTAATTGATGACAACATATAGATCAAATCTTCGATAGAGGATTAAATCAATGAATAGTATCGTCGCTTTGAGAAGTACGTGATAAGCAAGAGCTCCCCCTAAATTTGTGCATTATTTAGAATTTGCGTTTGAATGCAAATGCACAATCGATTAGGATCATGGGTTACTCTTCCATGTCACATACAAGTTGGTGGAGCGCACAAAATCATATGAATGGAATAGTAAGCACGCATCACCAAAACACATGTGAATGATTATACATAGATAGAGATAAAGATAACCAATGTGCATAACATGAAGCATCGTATGATCCAACACACAATCAACCAACGTAGTCTCAAGCATAAGGAACAAAGTAGCAAGCACGAAACAAACACTCTCAAAAGAAATCAAACAAAGCAAAAGACAAGACGCTCTCTCTCGAAGCCTAAAGATTTATACAAATTCTCCCCCTTTGGCAACAAGTACCAAAAAGCTTGAATAGGTATAGAGCTACTTGTCACTCTAGGCACAATCTCCGGCAGCTCCTGAAGGTGAAGATCTCTGGCTGGCAGCTCCGGTGTGCGTAGACGGCATTGAGATCACTGCGTCTGCAAAAGCTTCGGCTAAAGTCTGCTGTGCTAGTGGAGTGGACACTGGAGGTGGAACTGATGGAGCATCAGCTGGTGCAGAAACTGTAGTTCTCATATCTGCAGTAGGTATGGCAGCAGACCTTGGTGCCCTAGGCACTGTATGAAACCTGTTGGTGGTAGGTATCTCATCACCACTGTCAGACTCTCTGACTCTATCCACATCTCTCTGAAGTGTCTCTACTGTGGTCTGGATCTCTGTGACTTTCACATCAAGATCATAAAACTTTGATTCCATAATCCGCTCTAAGCTTGCCTGATTCTTGACAAGGTTGGCCAGACTTTGTTCACTCCTCTGGGTGGCTTCTAGCAGATAAGCCATTTGATCCGACTTAGTCTTGAGCTGAGATGTAGATGAGCTAGGAGCTGATGCTTCCTTTGCTGCCTTGGCTGCTGCAGCTGCTTCCATCTTTGCTTGTGCCTCAGTAGAAGTAGGGTGAGATGGATCCATCACCACTACATTATCCTCAAACTCAGGAAATAGTGGAAGGTGCTCTCGGTCAAGAAGATATGTGCTCGTTCCAACCTTGGAATTGATGATCAATTGAATGTGCGGAGCAAAACCACATGACCGCTTTTGGTCAGCTGCTGTCCTCTTTATGGTCTCTACAATTAGGCTCATAACTTTGAATTTTTGAGGAACATCAAACAGTTGTAGAAAGTTGATGGAGTGGCCACGTATCATCTTGTCATCTCCAGATTTGGGCATCAAGGTGTGCCTCAAAATAGTGTATTGGTGGCCAAACCAGGTAGTAAATGCTTCACTGACTCTAGCTTGTGTGTCTCAAGATCCTTCTCTGGAATAGGCTTGTACGTATTCTTCATGGTATTGTGATCTTTCTTGGGCTTGGCATAAACATCAATATCATCCTCTTCTTCCTTAGGAGCTTCAAGAAGAGCAGCCCACTCAGTGAAGGAAGACTGGTATCTCACACCTTCAGTCATCCACACTATCTTCCCATCTGGATAGAAATGTGCTGTGGAATAGAATTGCATGATCATTTCATTACTCCATGATGTAAGCTTTCTTCCTATGAAGGTATCAACTCCAGCAAGCTTGAAACTCTCATGAACATAAGGAAAGTTGTCCTCATTCTCATCAATGTACTCCCACTTGACCCATCTCATGTCACTGAGTATTGGTTTCTTGTCTAGCAGCACTGTCTCATAGAAGTCTTGTTGCTCTCGAGTGTGAAACCTGTAGTCACAAGCTGTTCTTCTCCTGATAGAGTAAGGATCACTCTCTCTCCATTTCCTCAGACCATTGTCCCTTCTTGCCTTCATATCCTCTGCAATAGGGTGAGTGTCATCATGATCAGGCAACTTTGGCCTTTGCTTCTTGAGCACTAGTGGCACATCATCAACCTTAGCTTCAGGCACTGGGGCCTTGTTCTTCTCTTTAGCTGAAATATCTCTTGTGGTTCTCTTAGGTCTGGTTGTTGTAGCTTTCTTAGTCTTGGAGGAGGTGCTGGATTTCATTACACTTGCCATAAGCTTTTGTTGCTTTGCAGGAGGAGGATTTGCTGGTTCTTCCTCTTCATCATCAGTAGCATCATCTCTCCTCATGGAGGTTGGTTTGAAGATCACATGGGCAGTTTGTTTCCTCTCTCTCTTCTTGCCTGCAACTTTTGCTTTTGAGCAACTTCGCTCCTCAAGTGTGTGTGTGGTTCCTTTCTTGGCGGCAGATGATTCTGACATCTTTCTTGTAACTCCTCTTTCTTTCCTTGTGCC
Organism: Elymus sibiricus; assembly: GCA_039707655.1. NCBI lineage: Eukaryota > Viridiplantae > Streptophyta > Magnoliopsida > Poales > Poaceae > Elymus > Elymus sibiricus. Next base: position 115,685,235 of record CM077670.1, read on the forward strand.
ATATTCCTTGGCAACAACTACTGGCTTCTTCTTTTTGGAGGTAGCTTCCTCAACTGCAAAGTCCTCATCATCATCATCTGAATTTCTCTTCTTTCTGGATCTGGTGGCTGCCTTGGGCAATTCAGGAGAGCTCCTTTCTCCTTCATAGTAACTTTCCTCAGGGCTTGACCCTGCACTCAGCTCTGCTAATTTCTCCGACATGTTTTGGCTATCACTTGCTTCAGACATCTTGCAAACAGACCCTGTGAATAGTTTGGTACGGGCAGAGTAGATGAGTCATCACAAAAAGACAGCTGGTTTTTGAAAATGTGAGTTCAAATCTTAGTTTCAACTTTTCACAGAAGGGATTTTGGATCCTCTTAGTTGATAATTTCGGTGATACCGAAGCACTCAATAGAAACTTGGCACACAGTTTCGGTCAGTCCAATTTGTGGCTCGGTGTCTCCGATATGCTAGGGTTTCACAGAAACTTATTTTTGGTCTCACCGATTCGTACAACTCGGTGGCTATTGGGGATATTCCCCATGATTATAACCCGGCTAAAGGTTTGACCCGGCCTAGAGCTTGAAGGCCCTATGAGTCGCCCTGTTTTCTGGGTTAAGATAAGATGACAAGGAAGAATCCAGGGCCCAGTGACGAGACCCGGCAGGAGGCCGGCTTGACAGGAGCCCAATGGGCCGGCTCGCAGAGAAGGTCCAAGAAGAGGAAGGTTCCCTAACAAGGTAAGCAAGACCTGGCAAGGGAAGCAAGACCCGGACTAGTATCCAGCTTGTAGTAGAAAAGAGACTAGTTGTAGTCCTACTAGGACTCTACATGTAAGCCGGCCCCTTCAACTTATATAAGGAGGGGCAAGGCACCCCAAGAGGGACAAGTTAAGACAGACAAATTAGCAGCTCTCGAGATTAGAGGTAGCGAAATAGCACCCTTGTAATCGAGATCATCATCATCAATAGTAATCAAGCAGGATATAGGCTTTTACCTCCACCGTGAGGGGCCGAACCTGGGTAAAACTCGCGTCTCTCGATTCCGACCAACCCCGTTCAAGCTACCACCTAGTTGCGATGGCCTCACCACTAAGTCCTTTTCACGAGGACATCTGCCGTGACAAAACCACGACAGTTGTTGCCCATCGTGGGGCCTGCGCACGGTGGTGTTGTGTTCTTGGAGGGAGCTCTTCAAGGATAGAGAAGTTCGCAATTGGCCGGATGAAGAAGAGCAGGCACGGAACAGTCGTGCAGGATAACCCAGCATGGGACGACCTTATGCAGAGCCGGCAAATTCATTGTGTTTGTGATCAGAATCATGATTAAACTTTGGAGGTGATAGTAGGAGGTTTGAGGTCAAGAGAAATTAGGGTTACTGTCCGTCAACCGCCATCGCTTGTGCGATCCATCAAATTGCAGATTCCGCCGAGAATCAACAGGAGTTTTTCTGCCGAAAAACAACGTACAACAACAGTCTACCAAAGCCGTCAGGATTTCCGCTACAGATTCAGCGGCCGGGTCTGGTTGATACTGTGTCAACCAGTTGCCCGATCAACCGCGTTCGTGTGGTTGCCGTCCACTACGTTTCAAGTCCCGAGGAATTCCAAAGCGGTGACAGCAGGCCTACTTGCATGCTTGAAGAAATTAGGGTGAAGCCACCATGCCCAGATTCATTTTTAAATATGTTTTCTGATCAAAGACGTACTACTAGAGCAGCTGGCTACTAGTGCTAGTACGGGAAGCTACACATCAGATTTTTTGGTCTTCAATTACTGCCCCCAACCGAGACGTACTACCAGAAGCATCAATGCGAGATTCCAGCATGCCATAATGGAGCGAGCCAGCCAGCCGAACAAAAAAAAACGGCCCTGGAGGAGCCAGGAGAGCCGGACCAAGAGGCGTACGAAATCACTTTGGACAAAAACGTCCCTGCAAGATCTTCAACTCGCCACATTGCCTCCGGCTTCGATAAATTCCAGTTTTCAGCTGTCAACTATACGCCGGTTTATGCCACAGCCAAGTACAAAGAATCTCAAGCCGGCTCCTCGAGTTGACTTAAGATTCGGGGGCTACACAGATATGACTCGGTGGATTTGGCCGTTTTTAACAAATACAAGAACCCCAGGTTGTTGAAGGGACGACAACCCGGTCCCGGGGAGTGCTGCTTTATTTGCGAAAAGGTAAAGGTTGCCAAAGAGGACTAGCTGCCATGATGCGCAGTTCAAACATAGGTATCCTGCCTTATTGGCGAAAAAGTAAAGGTTGCCCAAGAGAACTAGCTGCCACGATGCGTAGTTCAAACATGGGTACCCTGCCATATTGGCGAAAAGAAAGGTTACCAAAGAAGACTAGTTGCCATGATCCGCAGTCTAAACATGGGTATCCTGCTCAATAATGAGCAATGGAATAAAGTCGGCTTATCTGGACCCCAGATGTTTTGCAGTAGTAGCATTGTCTCCTGTATATCCTATGCTGAGCTTTTCCATGATCATATGGTTACTTGGGGGCTTCCAACTCATCGAGTTTAGCTTACAAAACCCTTTTAACGCGGTGAAAAGCCAAAATATACTTGGTTAAACCTGCCTGTTAGTCAGATGCTACTCCAAAAAGGTGACCCGGCGTACGCCTGATGAGTCAATCACAACGGTGACCCTAAATTCATCAGAGTTAAAATGTTAGTTGGTCACGTGAGAGCCGGCTTTTAGAGAGATAGGACAAACCAAAAGAGGCCAAAAAGCCTGCTTCCACAGGAAGCGAAACCAGGACTCGAGCCTCAAAAGCCGGTCTTATGTCGTGCCTCGAAAGCCGGCATTTTTATACTCTGTTATCATACACATACATCATCATACATTCCATCAACATACATTGCATCATCATACAATGCATCATATATACATGTCTATATTTGTTTATGTCACAGGAGCCGGTTTTCAAACCGGGGTACATTGTAACTCTGCAGGAACAAACAAATCTTTGATAGCCAAAATGGCTGGGTCTTATGTGGTTTATCAAAACCAGTTTCAAATAACATGGCTATCAAAGCCGATTTTGAAAATTGCAGGTACATATTTGCTATATCTACAAAACCGGTTTACAATTGAGAGCCGGGTCTTCATCATGGTTTCTCATAACCGGTATTAAATGATTGAGGTTTTTAAAGCTGGCTCAGAGAGATGGTTATTCTTTCTAAAGCGCCGGCTTACAGTAAGGAGCATGGTGTAATAAATTACCAGTGGCAATTCATAAATTTGGATTATTCTGATGCTGCAAAGGAGAGCAAAATTCAAAAAAGGATATCATGGCAAAAGATCATGGCAATCGGCTTTATCAAAGGCAATGAAATATGAAGTGTTATGCAAAGCAGCACTCTTGATGGATTTAGCAACAAGTTCATCATTGATATGCAAAGCACTCAACAACATCATCCAGACTGTCTCTCAATCTCAGAAGAAAAAGTAAGTCCCGAGTTGCCGCAGGCAATACGACCCGGCACTTGGGGGCTACATTGTTCAAATCAAGATTACATTAAGTATGAAAGTCCCATGTCGCTGCAAGCATGCACCACGGCACTTGGGGGCTAATGCATTGTCATTTTAAACTACTTTCATTGAAGATCCGACTCACTATTAATAGTAACCCGGCCCTTGGGGGCTACAGTCATTGACTAGAGATAGTTCAAGTTCTAGATTGATGAGAACAGCTAAACCGGCCCTTGGGAGCTACATTTTTTGCAGCTATACATCTACAAACATCAAAAGCTAAGTTCAAGTCCCAGGTTGCTGCAGGCAAGACAACCCGGCACTTGGGGGCCACAGCATTCAGTTGTTTAAACAGATCATAAGGTCCAAATTGAAGACCCGGCCCATCACATACTGATGAGCCGGCCCTTGGGGGCTACACATGTGAAATGCAAACATTCAGTTTATGACTGGTGACTCAGATGAACAACCCAGATTTCTCCAAAGTTGCAACATTTATATTTAAGCAAGTCTTAAGCTATCACTACGTTCTACTCTTAAGGCTTGGGGGCTACAGGTAATATGGATATAAGGGAGGAACACCTTCAAGTTCTCAGTTTTGAGCGAGCCGGGTCTCATATCCTTGGTGAAGAAAAACAAATTCAAGTGCCGGCTTAATATCATATGGATTTCTTATTCCAAGTTTGAAGCATTAAAAGCTGGCTCAATATCATATGGATTTCTTATTCCAAGTCTGAAGCATTAAAAGCTGGCTCAATATCATACGGATTTCTTATTCCTAATATTTTAATCAAGTCTGAAGCATTGAAAGTTGGCTCAGCATCAGATGGATTATTTTTCTCAATATTTTTCTGCGAGGATTCAGTGTCAGCAAGTTGATTGCGAAGCAAGAATGTTGATATGACAAAGAAACCTGGATTTCTCCAGGAGCTGGTTCATTGAATAAGCCGGCTATTTGAACGAGCTGGTCCTTTAACATATTAATTATTCTTGTTTTCAGGAGCTTAGCATGAATAAATTCAAGCTAACCTGGGGGCTAATGTTGGGGATATTCCCCACGGTTATAACCCGGCTAAAGGTTTGACCCGGCCTAGAGCTTGAAGGCTCTACGAGTCGCCCCGTTTTCCGGGTTAAGATAAGATGACCCAGTGACGAGACCCGGCAGGAGGCCGGCTTGACAGGAGCCCAATGGGCCAGCTTGCAGAGAAGGTCCAAGAATAGGAAGGTTCCCTGACAAGGGAAGCAAGACCTGGCAAGGGAAGCAAGACCCGGACTAGTATCTGGCTTGTAGTAGAAAAGAGACTAGTTGTAGTCCTACTAGGACTCTACATGTAAGCCGGCCCCTTCAACTTATATAAGGATGGGCAAGGCACCCCAAGAGGGACAAGTTAAGACAGACAAATTAGCAGCTCTCGAGATTAGAGGTAGCGAAATAGCACCCTTGTAATCGAGATCATCATCATCAATAGCAATCAAGCAGGATGTAGGCTTTTACCTCCACCTTGAGGGGCCGAACCTGGGTAAAACTCGCGTCTCTCGATTCCGACCAACCCCGTTCAAGCTACCACCTAGTTGCGATGGCCTCACCACTAAGTCCTTTTCACGAGAACATCTGCCGTGACAAAACCATGATTGGTCCAAGATGCATTCTGCGAAAACTTAAACCTACATTTTTTGCTCGAATCTAATCTAAGGAATTTTACGTGAGGAAAGAGCAGTGCAAACTGTGGCATGAATCATGGCGAAAACCCTAGTGCATAGAATCGGAAATTGAAGCACAAGGGGATCGGATTTTACCCTAATTTGGCGCAAATCCTTGCTACTTGTAGCTTGCGTTGGTATTTCCCCGAAGAGGAAGGGATGATGCAGCATAGTAGAGATAATTATTTCCCTCAATTATGAAACCAAGGTTATCGAACCAGCAGGAGAATCACACAACACCTCGTTAGCAGCACCTGCACACAAACAACAAATCCTTGCACCCAACGCAAACGAGAGGTTGTCAAAATCTCGGCAGTCAATTGCAAGATTAAATTGTATTTGATAGATAGATAGATTGAAACAAAAATACAAAATAAAATAAATAAAAGAAAATGGCAGCAATATTTTTAGGGTTTTAGTAATATGATTTAGATAGACCCGGGGGCCATAGTTTTCACCAGAGGCTTCTCTCAAGAAAATAGCATACGATGGGTAGACAAATTACTGTTGAGCAATTGATAGAAAAGCAAATAATCATGACGATATCCAAGGCAATGATCATGTTTATAGGCATCACGTCCGAGATTAGTAGACCGACTCCTGCCTGCATCTACTACTATTACTCCACACATCGACCGCTATCCAACATGCATCTAGTGTCTTAAGTCCATAAGAACGGAGTAATGCCTTAAGAATGATGACATGATGTAGACAAGATAAACTCACGTATGAATAAACCCCATCTTTTTACCCTTAATAGCAACAATACATACGTGTCATGTCCCTTTCTGTCACTGGGATTGAGCACTGCAAGATCGAACCCACTACAAAGCACCTCTTCTCATGGCAAGATAAATCAACTCAGTTGGCCAAACCAAATCAATAGATCGGAGAAGAAATATGAGGCTATAATAATCATGCATAAAAGAGTGCAGCAAAGACTCAAATAATTTCATGGATAATTTGATCATAAACTCAGAATTCATTGGATCCCAACAAACACACCGCAAAAAGTGATTACATCGGATAGAACTCCAGGACCATCGAGGAGAACATTGTATTGAAGATCAAAAAGAGAGAAGAAGCCATCTAGCTACTGCCTATGGACCCGAAGGTCTATGGTAAACTACTCATGCATCATCGGAGAGGCAGCAAGGTTGATGTAGAACCCCTCCGTGATCGATTCCCCCTCCGGCAGATTACCGGAGAAGGACCCCAGATGGGATCTCTCTGGAACAGAAACTTGCGGCAGCGGAAAAAGTATTTCGTGGACTCCCCTAAGGTTTTCTGATTTTTTCTGAATTTATAGTGCTGGAATTAGGTCAAACGGAGCAAAGGGGGGCCCACGAGGCACCAGGGCGTGCCTGCCCCCAGGCATGCCCTGGTGGCTCGTGGCCACCTCCTGGGTCTTCTGGCCCTCTCCCGAAGCTTCTAGTGTTTATCTTGTCCAATAAAAAATCTCCAAAAAGTTTCGTGGCATTTGGACTTCGTTTGGTATTGATTTTCTGTAAAACAAAAACAGGGCAGAAAATAACAACTGGCACTGGGCACTAGGTTAATAGGTTAGTCTCCAAAAATGATATAAAATTGCTGTAAATGATTATAAAACATCCAAGATTGATATTATAACAGCATGGAACAATAAAAAATTATAGATACGTTGGAGACGTATCAGCATCCCCAAGCATAATTCCTGCTCGTCCTCGAGTAGGTAAATGATAAAAACAGAATTTTTGATGTGGAATGCTACCTAACATATTCATCACATATTCTTTTCTTTTGTAGCATGGACATTGGACTAGAATGATTCAAAGCAATAGTCTATAATTTGACATGAAAATATAAATACTCAAGCACGCTAACAAGCAACCATGTCTTTCAAAATATCAATGCTAAAGAAAGTTATCCCTACCCCATTATGCTCAATCATTGATACATTCATGAAACACACTCAAATATTAGCTACACACAATGCACAAGTATGACAATAGTGCTCTCTAGTTGGTGCTTTTGTAAGAGAAGATGGAGACTCAAAATAATAAAAATTGCATAAAAGTAAATATATAGGCCCTTCGCAGAGGGAAGAAGAGATTTGTCAAATGTGCCAGAGCTCAAAGCTGAAATTAAAGAGATAAAAATATTTTGTGAGGCATGCTTTTCCTGTCAACGAAAATGACCGAGAATTCCCAATATTTTCCATGCTAGACACATCATAGGCGGTTCCCAAACAGAAAATAAAGTTTATTTCCTTTCCACCTGTGTCGCCCCTGCTCGACCGTGCACTAATCATACACGCAAACGTGCACGCTCGAGATCAGAGACTCACGGGATGATATCACAACACAACTCTAAACACAAATTAAAACATAAATCATCATATTACAAGCCAGGGATCACGAGGACCCGAATACATAAGTCATACAAACCATAATATCTGAGTACAGACATAGTTAGTCAAGTTTACCTTAAGAAGGCTAGCACAAACAACGACCCTGATCGAAGAGGCACATGCCTCCTGCCTGGGAGCCTCCAAACTACTCCGGGCCGGCTGGCTCAACCCAGTAGTACGTGCCTCCAGGACTCTCCTGGTAGTAGTCTCCTGTGGTGGCGTCTGGCTCCTGGACTCCATCGACTGATTTCATCAAGTGGGTATGGGGAAAAAGATAGCAAAGCAACCGTGAGTACTCATCCAAAGTACTCGCAAGACTGACATCAGAACTATACTAATGATGCATTGGTTTCAAAGGAATGGGGCTATATCTTGGACTATACTGCAGAATGCTAGAACAGACGGGGAGAGGCCTAGCCTATCGAAGACTAGCATCTTGAAGCAATCTTGCAGCATCAAAAGAGAATTAGAGCAAGATAATATATATCAAACATAGTTTAGTAAAGCCCTGAGATCCTTCCTCGACTTCCCTACGAGAAAGTGATCCCGAGAGCAGTAGTAGCAGTTTAATATTGTAACAGTATCCATTTGTAGTTGTAGCGGATCAAGATACAACTCTGAGCGTCCTGTTACCATGGACACGGCTATTTGAATAGATAACTTCCCTGCAGGGGTGCACTACTGTTACCCAGCACGCTCCATTACATCTGGCCGGACACACTTGCTGGGTAATGCCCGGCCTCGGGTAATCGACACGACGCAGTCCTACCTAGGCTCAGCAGAGAGGTCAGCACGCCGGTCTAAATCCTAAGCACGAAGGGGTCTTGGGCCATCGCCCTTCGCACTCCTGCACGTTGCGAGACTGGCCGGGGCCCAAGCGCGACTGTGGAAGCACCACAGACGTAACCAACTCACCCCAACAATCAGCCCGCATCTCTGAGCTGTGACGTCTGAAGAACTTTTGGCTGATACTACGACGTAGAGGGTCCCATAACCATTATCCCACGTGGTGGTAGTGCGTATAGTGCCAACGACCCACTCAGATCAAATACCCAAATCCGTTAAGCACGTTTAGTAACTCGCAGAGACGAACAGGGTTCCTGTCGCTCCGACTTGGTAAGACATGTCGCGTGGGTGCTCTTGGAGCTGACCCGTCTTTAGTAGTATTCTCTCGCGGGCACCCTTGGGGCCAGCCCGACTTTAACAGTTTAAGTATTGCAGTAATGTAACATTTTCGTGATCCTCACCCAGAGTGATCACGGCCCGGTAACAAGCATGGCATACGGACAAGGGTGAAGGGCCACAGATGAAGCAGTAGCATAGCTAACTAAGCATTGTGGGACCGCAGGTAGAGTATCAATAGCAGACGACAAAATCAGGCTATGCATCAGAATAGGAGCTATCGGAACAGTAGCAGGGGCAATTCGAATGCAAGAATAAGAGAGAAGTAATGGGCGATATCGGGATGATCAAGGAGGTTTGCTTGCCTGGAAGCTCTGCGGAAGGGGTCTGGTCATCGGTGACGTCGTCGTACACTGCAGCGTCGTCGGCAGTCTCGGGGGCTATCGGGGGAGAAGGAGGGGGAAGAAACAATAAATACACGGCAACAATGCAACAATGATGCATGACATGCCTAAATGATATGCAGAGGTGATATAATGCCTATCTAATTGCTTTAGTTAATTTAGGAATTTATTTGGATTTATTTTATTAAAGTTATGCACTATTCATTTATTGAATACGGGCAAAATGTCCCATGTTCGGTATGTTAGAGGGGTGTGGTAGGTATGTGGGTAGGTTATTTGGATTCTACATATTTTTCTGATCATTTTTCATATATAAATTATTTTCATCCGAGTTACGGTTTATATGATTTTTCAACGTTTTAATCATTTTATGAAATTTCTGAAATTATTTAAATTAGAATTATCCGAAACAGTACAGGGTGACGTCAGCATGACGTGGGAGTGACGTTAGCGGTCAACTGTGTCGGTGGACTGGTCAATCACACCAATGGGTCCCACCTGTCATCCACAGTGGTTAATCCAGTGAGTTAGTTTAACTAAAATGATTAATTAGCATGTGGGCCCCATTAGTGAGTGACAGATTAAATAATTAATCTAATTAACAATTAAATTAACATTTTATTTATTTTTCAAATTTGTGTAATTAGGCGGGACCCACATGTTAGTGACATGGGGCCGCCACGTCTGCGGTGGACCGGGTCAACGGGGCCCGCGGACCCACCAGTCAGTGGCTCAGGGGGTGGGCCCCAGCGGCCACGTCGGACGCCGTCCACCGGAGCTCTCCGGTGAGGCCGAGCGCGGCGGCCACTCCGGCGAGCTCGGGTTCTCTCTACAGTGCATCAAATCGGCTACGGTCTGGCTCTCTGGAACGAGCACTCAGCGGCGCATCCGGTGGTGGCGGTGGTTGGCCATGGGGTGGCCGGATTGGTCGCCGGCGACGACGGCAGGCGGCGGCGACTACGGGCGGTTTGTCGGGTTTGGCGTTGCAGCACGCGTGCGAGGGAGCAAAGGGGCTAGGCGGGGTCTGCGTGACGCGGCGAGCAAGATGGGCAGCAGCACGCGACCAAATGGTCGCCGGAACGACGCCGGCGACGTGCTCCGCGGCGGCGGGCTCGGGCAAGTCGGGGGAGCTCGCTACGGCTAGCTAAAGACGGCGAGCGAGGAGGGGAAGAAGCGGAGGCTCACCGGGAGCCCGTAGATGTGCTAAAGCGGGCGCGGGGAGGCCGGACGGCGACGAATCGACGGCGGCGAGCGGCGGGTTCGAGGAAGAAGAAGACGCCGGGGAGGTCGCTACGGTGGCTCCCGGCCTCGGTTCGTTGGCGGAGACGGCGTAGTCGAGGACGGCGGCGACGATGGGCACGACGGAGTGGCGATCGGGGCACGGTGGCCGCGGGATCGAGCGGCGGCGACGAGGGAGCTCTCGGGCGAGGAGAGAGAGAGCGAACGAGAGGAGAGGGGGAAAAGATCAGGGGCCGGCTAGGGTTTCCAGGGGGGCTTCTTATCCTCTCCCACTCTCCTGTAGCGGCGCGAGAGCTGGCCAGAAAAACCAAGACAATCAAAACAACAAATGGATGTCCTTGAATGAAGAAAAACATGCATAGCAACATGCTCACACAATAAGATAGCAACTGAAATATGTGTCAAACATGCACAACCAATTCTAGCATCTATCAAGCAATGGGCGATGACATAGTCATCTATATATGAGTATATTGACTTAGGAGTCCAATGAGAACATTTGATCATAGGTCATACTCAACGTTTAAGCACAAGTGTGGTTACCACTTTTACATAAAGCATTAATATGTTCACACCATTAGAGTTGCTTTAGCTCATGTCTTAGAGCAAAGCTCCCCTAGATGTGATACCCCCCTAAAGAGGGATGAACTAACCTTGGGTTTTGTCGATGATGACTTCATGTAGATGTTGAAGATGTGGATGCTCAATGTTGATGTAGACCATCAAGTGTTGGGAGCAATCCTTGGAGTTTTGCACTTTCAATACCTACATGGGTTAGTCCCACACAAGGAACATACAAAGATATCCATAGACATAGAGTGAAATACACGTATGATGATGTCCATGAATGCATTGAATACCTTGTCCCTTGCCTTACCAACAAGAGGGTTTGTGACTCCATGAACTAGTGCAAAATTTTGAAGTTGGTTGCACAAGTTCTTGCCATAAATAAATGTGAGTGAAGTTTGTTGGCGGTGTCACCCTCAAGAACTCTCTAGTTCTTCTTCTTTGGGACCCACATCCACTTGATGGGAATCCTTGGAGTTGTAGTAGCACTTGATGAAGTAGAACTTGATGAAGTCTTGGGAACCCACTTGACCAAGGCTTGAGGTGCTTCTTCAAATGAGTCAATCTCCTCTTGAAGCTTGTCCTTGCCTTTTAGCTTGTGGTCTTGTGGTGGAAGATCATCTTGAGCTTGTGTTCCCTTGAAGGAAGTAGGATCATACTTCTCTTGTTGAGGAACAAACTTCGTCTTGGGGTATGGATCTTCTTCCCACTCAACTCCATTGGCATTGAACTTTCGTTCAAAACCAACACCTTGGTTCTGCCGGTGCCTTCCTTGCTTGCGTACAATTTCCTCAAATTGCTTACTCCCGGCAAGGCTCTTGTAGACACCTTTTTCTATAATTCCTTTCAATAGATTGTTTTCTTGCTCAAGTGTAACTTGGCTAAGAGAATCATTAGTGGAATCAATAGAACTACTAGAAGCAACAACATTGGATTTAACATTGTTATTGTTACTACTAGAGGTAGAACCCTTTTTACCCTTGTTACTAGTTTGCTTAGATTTAGCTTGTGGCATAAAGGTAGACAAGAGTAAACGTTTGTCAAGATATGAAGAACTCTTCTTTCGAAGATCATCATTGATAGATTTAAGAAACTCATGCTCTTGCTCTAAATTTAGCTTCTCGAAGCGTAGCTTCTCATGAGTTCTTAGAAGCTCTCTGTGATCCTCTTGAGTTGTTTCCTGAGCTAACTTAAGAGCATTTAGTTCTTTAGTTAGACATTCAATCTCCTTCAGAGCATTGTCATTCGTTTCCTCTTGACTATGATTACTAGCATTTTCATTGTAGCTCACATCAATAGTTTTATCAACAAGTAAATCATCATCACCAAGCAAATCATCTTCATCACTATTGAAATCAAGATACTCGGGGTGTGATACCTTGGGGCCTTTTGCCATGAAGCATCTTCCAATTCCTTCATTTGGTGAGTCAAATAGATCATAGGAGTTGGATGACACAAGAGCAAGTCCGGCAACACCTTCATCTTGACTATAGTCGGAGTTGGAGTGATAGCTTCTCTCGGAGTGGTTGCCGGAGTCGGAGCCGGAAATCCATTCACCAACATGAGCTTGATGTCATCTTCTTGTGTAGCTCTTGGATGACTTGTCCTTCCTTTCCGAATCCTTGCTTCTTCGAGAGTATCTTCGTTCATAACGATCATCTCTACTCCTTCTCTCCTTGAGAGGTGATTCATCTCTTCTATGTCTTCCTCTTGGTGATTCGTCTCTTTTCTTGTGAGGTGCCATACACTCATTGGAATAGTGTCTGGGTCTTCCACAATTTTAGCAATTACGGTCACGACTTGATGATCTTCTCTCAGTGTCTTGAGCTAGAGCTTCTTTCTTTTCCTTTGTTCTTGTAAAACTTGTTGAACCTTTTCACCATTAGGCTTATCTCTTCATTGGATACTAGCTTGTCGCTTGAAGTTGTGGGAGCATCGGTTGAGGCTTTGTAAGCACCACTTGATTTGTTTTGTAGCTCCTCTTTGTCCTTGAGTGACATCTCATGAGCAACAATCCTTCCAATGACTTCCGTTGGCTTGAGATCTTTGTAATTTGGCATCATTTGGATCAATGTGCACACGGTATCATATTTTCCATCCAAAGCTCTAAGGATCTTCTTGATGATGAACTTGTCGGTCATCTCTTAACTTCCTAAGCCGGTAATCTCATTTGTGATGAGAGCAAGCCTAGAGTACATTTCAGCGACTCCTTCACCATCCTTCATCTTGAACTTGTCAAGTTGACTTTGAAGCACATCCAACTTAGATTCCTTGACGGACTCGGTACCCTCGTGCATATCAACCAAAGTATCCCAAATTTCCTTGGCATTCTCGAGGCGGCTGATCTTGTTGAATTCCTCGGGGCACAAACCGTTGAAGAGAATGTCACAAGCTTGAGCATTGTATTGCAACATCTTCAATTCTTCCACAGTTGCTTCATGATCTGGTTCCTTAAATCCTCAGAGAATTCACCTTGCAAGCCAACATGAACAACAGTCCAAACGGCGGGGTTATGACCAAGAATATGCATTTTCATTTTATGCTTCCAACTAGCAAAGTTTGTACCATCAAAATATGGACCTCTATGGTGATAGTTACCCTCACTAGACGCCATACTCTCCTAGGTTGTGAAACCAATGCAATGGAGACCAAAGCTCTGATACCACTTGTAGGATTGAAACTATGTCTAGAGGGGGAGGGGTGATTAGACTACTTGACCAATTAAAACCATCCTTTTCCCAATTTTAGTTGTGGGGGCAGATTTTAGCTAGTATGACAAGTCAAGTAACACCCTACACATGCAATTCTAAGAGTATAGCAGCGGAAAGTAAAACATTGCACATGTAAGTAAAGGAGGGGATCGGAGATTTCAAACGCAATGAAGACACAATGATTTTTGGCGTGGTTCCGATAGGTGGTGCTATCGTACGTCCATGTTGATGGAGACTTTAACCCACGGAGGGTAACGGCTGCGCGAGTCCATGGAGGGCTCCACCCACAAAGGGTCCACGAAGAAGCAACCTTGTCTATTCCACCATGGCTTACGTCCACGAAGAACTAGCCTCACCCGGGGTAGATCTTCACAAAGTAGGCGATCTCCTTGCCCTTACAAACTCCTTGGTTCAACTCCACATGATCTTGGAGGCTCCCAAGTGACACCTAACCAATCTAGGAGACACCACTCTCCAAAAGGTAATAGATGGTGTGTTGATGATGAACCCCTTGCTCTTGTGCTTCAAGTGATAGTCTCCCCAACACTCAAACAACTCCTCATAGATTTGGATTTGGTGGAAGAAGGATTTGAGTGGAAAGCAACTTGGGAAGGCTAGAAATCAAGGTTCAAATGGTAGGACTGGAATAACTTGATCTCAACACATGAGTAGGTGGTTCTCTCTCAGAAAATGTATGGTGGAAATCTAGGCATGTTCTGATGGCTCTCTTTTGGTAAGAGGGTGGTGGAGGGGTATATATAGCCTCCACACGAAATCCAACCGTTACACACTTTTGACCAAACTCGGTGGCACCGATTGGAAATCTCGGTGAGATCGACCTGTGCAAAAGATGTGAATTTTTGAAGTTTCAGTGGGACCGAATGGAAACAACTCGAAGCGACCGATGTGTAATGGTATGGCAAACCTCGTTTCGGTGGCACCAATTGCAACATCTCGGTGAGACCGAAATAATTGCAACAAGGCAACTGAAAGTTGGTCAAGCCATCTCGGTGGCACCGATTGCAAACTCGTTTAGACCGAAATAATTGCAACAGATGACAGAGAGTTGGCCAGGCCATCTCGGTGGGACCGAGATCCATATCGGTGGATCCGATTTGTTAGGGTTTGGCTTGTAGCACTGTCTTGATGAACTCGGTGGGTCCGGATGAATAGGATTCGGTGGAACCGAGTTAGACTTTGGAAATTTGGACAAGTTTGGATGGAGAAAGTGGCTGAGGGTTTTGGAGCAATATTACTAAGCACTTGAGAAAATAGATCATTATCAAAACCTCATCCCCTTTTAACAGTATTGGCTTTCCTATGGACTCAATGTGATCTTGGATCACTAAATCAAAAATGAAGAGTCTTGAGCTTTTGCCAATGTATGTCCTTAGCATTTTGAGGGGTCCACATTCCCTAGTCCTTGCCATGCCAATCATTGAACTTCCTAAAATCTTTCACTTGAATGTTTATTAGTTCAATGAGATATATGTTGTTATGAATTACCAAAACCACCAAGGAAGCAAATGCACTTTCAGCCACTTAACCTGTGACATATTCCGCGTCAGGCCGTCGCTGTCGACGACCTCGATGTCGTAGCCGGCATCCTCGACATACCAGCATACTCTAGCCCGCTGATTGAGAGTCTGCGGCGAGTAATCGTTGCCAGCTTCCTCGGCGGCCACCTCGCCGACGTCAGGCGAAGAGGCCGCGATAAACCTCTTTTGGGCCATTAGCTCATGGAACTCCACGGGAAGTGTAGTCGGGCTTAGGCTGCGACGCTCTGGAGTGGGGGAGGGGGATGGGGATGGGGATCTGTGGGAAATGGGGCGTTTGGCAGGTGTCATCTAAGAAACTCAAGGCGGCTAGTGTATGGAGATCGGTGGTAACCTGCACGGGCAAACCGGCATATGTTGACGATGGTGGCGGTGCAGAGGCGGCGGCGGCGACCTTGCTAGGGTTTCGAGCGAGGGAGGGGTGGTGTGTGTGTGTGTGTGTGTGTGTGTGTGTGTGTGTGTGTGTGTGTGTGTGTGTGTGTGTGTGTGTGTGCACGCGGGGAGTTTTGGGGTGTGTGTGTGTGGAGGGGGGCCAAGCTGGTGTTTGAGGAAATGACGCGGCTACTGAATATTTAACTAGGGGGGTGTAAAATGCCGGGGCTACTAAAACTTTGGATGAAGGGATTGAGCAACAAACATCGCACACGGTCCAAACATAACAACCATGTGCTATCAAACAGAAAAACCCTCCAGGCGGCTAGATATTTTTGAGGGATGCAGGCGGGAGCGGGAGCAAACAACATCGCACACGATCGGAACATGCTAACCGTGTGCTATCAAACAGAAAAATCCTCCAGGCGGGTATATATTTTTTAGGGATGCAGGCGGGCGCGGGGGCAAACAACATCGCACACTATCAAAACATAATAATCGTGTGCTATCAAACAAAAAAACATTCCAGGCGGGTAGATATTTTTGAGATTGCGAGGGAAGCCTCGTGGAGCCCAATCTACTGTGCTGATGTGGGTGACAGGGGAACGGGCGTGGGACATGGGTAGTCTGAGGGAACCGTGTGTGTTGCGTGGCCAAAAAATGCGGGAAAGGGTCAGAACACGAACACACTTGCATGTGGACCAAATATATGTATGAAAAGGCTGGTTTGATGTTCAAATACCCAATGCACAACTTTGATGTGGCACCTGTCTCACAAAGCGCACAGTATTGCTAGTCCGCCCCCACACACTTTGTGTCGGCAGGAGGGGAATCCTAGCTATGAACGCATGCCCTCAAATAGCTAGGTCTGACATATCTCACCCTACCGTAACACTAAACCTATAGGAGTCCATCATGGTCAAACCCCCCCTTTCGCTTCCGGTCAAAGGTGGACCATGTGCGGGCCCACAAATGTGTGCTTGTGGCGCGAGATGGGTGAGACCACATACGAACCACCTGCGAGTGGCCCAACTATATGTACGAAAAGGGTGGTGTGATATTTAAATACCCAATTCACAACTTTGATGTGGCACATGTGCCTCGCAAATTAACCGGACATCCCCGACCCCACGGAGGTTCAGGAAGTGCGAAGTCTATACCCCCACCCCACCCCCACACACACACACTTTGAGTCGGTGGGAGAGGGCATCTCACCAAGACGTAGTGTAACACGGACCAAGAAGAATCCACCTTGGTCGTATAACCTCTCTTGTTGTTGGTCAAAGTGATGGACATCCACGTGACCCCACAGATGGGCTAGCGCGCCGATAACCACGCAAGGGAGTAGTGCCCGAAGACAACCACTGTGTGCATGTGGCCCAAACATATGTATGGAAGTGTTGTGTTTGAATACCCAATGCACAACTTTGATGTGGCACTGTGCTTTGGAACCGGAAAGTCCCCACACGGAGCGAGGGTTCACGACGCATACTATGTATGTCACCCCACTTCAAGCCGGTGACGGGGATTCATGCATACGCATGCGCTCAAACTTAGGTCTGGAATCTCACCATGACCTACTATACGGTAACACGAACCAAAGAAGAAGAATCCACCCTGGTAACCTGTCTCGTTGTCGGTCGAAGTGATGGACGTCCATGCGGGCCCATGAATATATAGGCTTTTCGCCGATAACCACGCGAGGGGGAGTACTGTCCGAAGGCAACCACTGCATGCATGCATGTGTCCCAAACATATGTATGGAGGTGATGCATGCATGTTTGAATACCATGCACAACATTGATGTGGCGCCTGCGTCGAAAATTGTACAGTTCCCACACAGAGCGTGATCGGTTCATGACGTGTCGTGTGCTGCCCCCCCCCCCCCCCACTTCGATCCGGTGGGAGGGATTCATGCGTACACATGCATGCGCTCAAACTATATTATGTAATCTCACAACATGACCTATACCATAAGACAAACCAAAAATTAATCCCCTCCTAAGTCAAATTAACCTCTCTCACTGTCGGTCAAAGTGATGGACCAAGCGGGCCCACAGATGGAAAGCATCGATATCGCCGATAACCGCGTGAGTGAGTGCCAGAGGACAACCGCCATCACTTGCATGTGGGCCAAAACATATGTACGTACGGAGGTGTGTGGTTGTTGTGATGTTTGAATACCCAAAATGCACAACTTTGATGTGGCACCTGCCTCGGAAACCGTAAAGTCCCCACACAGAGCTAGGTTCATGACGCGTAGTATATGCTGGTCCCATCCCCCCTCTTCGACGCGTACTATATACTCCTACCGTAACACAAACCAAAAATAATCCTCCTTGTCGGTCAAATTAATTAACCTCTCTCTCGTTAGGTCGAAGTGATGGACGATGACCTCATGGGCCCATAGATGTAAGCGTCACATGTGAGTGAGTGTCCTGTAGGACAACCACCGCCTGCATGTGGCCCAAAGAGGTGTTTGTGTGATGTTTGAATACCCAATGCACAACTTTCGTGTGGCACCTGCCTCGGAAACCGAAAAGTCCCCACACGGAGCGAGGTTCGTGACACGTAGTATATGCTGGTCGATCCCCTCCCCCCTCTTCGACACGTACTATATACTCCTACTGTACCACAAACCAAAAAGAATCATCCTTGTTGGTCAAATTAACCTCTCTCGCTGTAGGTCAAAGTGATGGACGACGACCTCGTGGGCCCACAGAAAGCGTCACACGCGAGTGAGTGTCCTAGGACAACCACCGCCTGCATGCCCAAAGAGGTGTCGTGTGATGTTTGAATGTACCCACTGCACAACTTTGATGTGGCACATGCTTCGCAAACCGGAAATGCCCTACACAGAGGTTCACGACGTGTCGTAGTCCTCCTCACTTCGAGCCGGTGGGAGGGATTCATGTGTACGCACACGCTCGAACTTTGATCTGGAATCTCACCATGATCCACACCATAACTCGTCCCAAGATGAATCCACCTTTGGTCAAATGCCTCTCGATGTCGGTGAAAAGTGATAAGCTTCGCGGGCTAACGAATGGGCGCATCGCTGATAACCGCACGAGGGAGTGTCCGAGGACCACCATGCATGCATGTGGCCCAAACATGTATGTATGAAAGGGTAGTGTAATGTTTTAAATAACCAATTCACGACTTTGATGTGGCACCTGCCTCACAAAATAGTCAACCCCAAACGATGGCTCATGACTCATAGTGTACTGCCGGACCCCCCCCCCCCGACACACACACACACCGCACCACCACCGCCACTACGAGGCATGTTAAACTTTTTCCACGGTGAACATATGTGACCAAAGGAGTGTCGTGTTAAAATTTGGAAAAAAAATCAGAGATCATTCGGACGTTTTTATACATTGATTGATTTCCTAGGGATATAATGTGCAAAAATCAAATTTGAGCTACATGCACACGTGATAGTGCACCAAAATGGATTGGCTAATCATATGTGTGTCCCTGGGTGCATCTTTATATAGTCCCCATGCAAGAAATTTCAAACATTGAGAATCTTGATTTTTAAAATCCAGTAAATCCAAAACTTAGTTGAAATTCATGAAACTTATCGTGGTGTCATATGGACACCAATAGACTATGATATTGTATTTTTTTGTCAAATTTGAGAGAAGTTTTGATATATTCTTCTTACAAACGGGAGATTATTAATAATTGGCAACCAATATCGCAAACGGATTATTTATTCGTACCGTGGGTGTTAGACCAACAATGTACGTGCCATGCTTTGGTTAAGTAATAAAGCGGCATAATTAATCATCAAAAAAGAAAAACAATATACGTGCCGCCACGCGTCTCGTGTGCCATGCGAGCAGGCATGAGTTGATGGGACAAATGCGAGCAGTCCGCCGCGCAGGCAAACCGGGAGGCGTGCGGGCAGGTGTGTGAATTAACGGGAGGCGTGTTCGCTGCGCAGTGTCACCGGGAGGCGTGCGAGTAGCTGTGTGAAATGAAGGTAGTCATGCCAGCAGTCTACTGCGCATGCTCACCGGGAGGCTAGACAGCCCTTTGACCCCCGCCCGCCTCGCTCCCACTGCTCCATATTAATGGCATGCCTGAGCCGCTGGTCATAAGAGGCGGCTGCACCCCCATTCTCGCTACACACACAATCCTCTCTCTCCACCTGCATCCTCGACGCCCCTCTCAGTCATCACCACCGTCAGTGTATGAGGATGCCGCCGAAGCGCACCATCAGAGGGAGTTGCGACGCCGAGGCTGCTGAAGCACCTGAGCATGGCGTCAAGCTGGAGACAGAGGTTGCCGTCACCGCCGACGAGGTCTCGCGTGGGCAGAAGCACGACGTTGACGTTGTCAACGGCGTCGTGCTTCCACTGCCGGAGCCGGAGGTCCACAGCGACTCCGGCAACGACTCCGACGATGACTCCGGCGACGACTCCAACGAAGACGGAGAACCAGTTAGTCATCTATACCCATTTATGTGGCAAATATATCCTAGGGTTTCTCTGGTTAGTCCTGCCTCCCCCTTTTTGGAATAGAAACCCTATGGTTATGTTCTCTCAATCCATGAAATCTAAGTTAGATTCGATAGATCCGTGTAGTGTATTGAATGTTTGAATGGTACAAATGATAAGTGATTAGTTGTTTCTTCTGTACAAATGATTTCTGCTAATAATCCGACTAGGGTTAGTGTTGCTAATAATTCCTAGCCAGATCTTGACAATTGATTTTGAATGTCGTACATATATGCTTGTGCCAAATTTTTTCCCAGATTGGTATGTACATAGATGATTGTGCTAAAAAAAATCAAACCAAAATCTTTGGATCTGTCTAAAAAATAGCCATAAAATCCTAATCCTACTTTATAGTATGTAAATTGGTTTGATGCCAAAAGTCGTTGGCATGCCAAATTTTGGCAACTCCGAAATGTTTGCTAGAGATTAGTTTGCATTCCATTGTTCATTGCCAATCTCACAAAAGGTTGCCAAGTGTTGGCAACTTTCGATTTTGCCAAATGTCGGTGGCAAACCAAACTTTTGATTCTGCCAAATGTTGGTAGCAAACCAATCAGACTCTTAATTTTGTTACACTAAGTTGTGTGCTCTCTATTTATGCATTTCTTTCATCAAGATCACTTGATGATTTAGGGTTCACGCTGTCACATGATATATTATGTTTCATAAACTCTGCCTGCTGAATTCACATTATTATAAAATATACCGATGCCACATTTTTTTACTATATGTATAGGTGCTATTTGACGATGTCGACAGCGAGGACGAAGATGGCCAGAGGAGGTTCAAGAGGCAAAAGCTCAGGGAGCTTTATGCGGGACTGCATAACAGGCCTGTGAGGACATGGAATATGGGCTTTGGATGCCCGTTTTGCAACCAAAAGCTTCATCACGAGTATGAAAGTGTTCTGGTGCATGCAAGAGGATGAGACGTTGGCTCCTTCAAGCAGAAGTATTCTCGCAGGGTGGCGCACGCCGCGTACGCTGATTACCTGGAGAAGCTTCACCTTTGTGCAGGCCTGTCGGCAGATGAGATGTGGAATTGAACTATATATGGCTATGTAGTGTCTTAATTATAACTATGCTTGAGTATGCTTAATATCGGTTGGACTATATATGGTTGAACTATGCTTGAGTACGCTTATTATCTATGCCTGAGTATGCTTATATCTATGTTTACTTATGTCTACATGTGGGATGAGTATGCAATCAGTTTGGTTGATAGAATTTGATGCATATTAGGGTGAATGTTTAGCGTGGGTAAAAATTTCAGATTTAACCGACGAAGGAAATGTGGACCCACCCTGAAACTTGGTGATTTTCCCAGATTGGAACCGTGTGCGATGACTTTCATTGTGCCGCGGCATGTGTGTTCTAATTGGCCAGAATGCATCCCCACGGATCGCCCGTCTGCACCATTGGATGTACACAGATCAAACGGCACTCCGTATCACCCTCACACCGGACTGATGTTTTTTTTAAAATACACCGGAGTGATGTTAATCACACACGGTTGGCTCTACCAAACCGTTGCCTCCGAAACGCTTTGTGGGACAGAAAAACCTCACCACCCAATTCAAAAAGGAAAAAAGAAAACCCACCATCCCCACGTCACAAAACCCTCACCCTGCCCGCCACCCCCCCCGGTCCCCATTCGCACCTGCACTCCTCCATGACTCTGCATGTCACCGCGTATCGCCGCGGCAACCACGTAGCTCGATGCCTGTCGCCGTTGCCGGCTGCCGGCAAGCATTTCGCCACTTCCGCTTGCCACCGCCTATCGCCATCGACTTTCTCGACGCTGCTCGCCGTCGACCCAGCTCCGCTCGATTGGGGAATCTGCGGTATTGGGTTTTTTTTCTCATGGAGAACCAGGTAACTAATTTACTGAAATATTCGCTCATCTCTTATCCCAGTCCGTCTGTCCCTTTTAATCACCCGGCCGAAATCGCCGTGAATTCTTTTTTCTTCTAGCTGATTCGAGGGTTTTCTTGCATTCATAGAGTGTACAGTGCATGGAGACATCAGGCATTTGTGGCCTCGGCCAGACAGCCGAGGAGTTCCATCTCACCGTACCAGATGACTTCAGGAGGCGCACGGTATGTTCAATCTCACCCTACCTCGGTTGGCATGACCTACTTTTCTGAACATATACTATATATTGCTGCATTTGGATAAAAGGTGCCACATGTAGCATACACGTCAAAGGGGATTTTTCTTCTTTCTATATTAGGCAAATTAATGTTGTAATGTTCTTTCGATTACTCTCATATTTGCATGACATCATGGTTACACTATCTGTTTAATTATAAATTTGTGTCCTTTGATTTCAACTGATGCGTAATGTTCTTTCAATTACTCCCATATTTGCATGTTACCCTATTCTTTAACAATCTTATCATTTCCTGCAGTACATCCCTTGCTTTGCAACAGCAACTGTAGTACACAATCTTGGCCTTTACATAACTGAAGACTCCAGGAATGTCATACTGAACACAAACCATGGATTTACAATCATTGTTTCTGTAAAACTTGATGAACATGGTCACTCCTATTGTGGCGCGGGCCTTTGGACAGAAATTTCTCAGTTTTATGTAGTGAAAGCTGGCACTAAAATTGCACTGCACCTAAAAGAGCCTGGTCATATGATATATGCTAACTTCCCCGACGATATCATTCGTCCAGACTTTGTTTGAAGTAAGTGTTCTTTTCAAGTATCTGCATGTTGACTTACCTAGCAATATCAAAGTAATTGTGTAGTATTTAAGCAACCAATAGGTATTCCATTTTCTGACTCTGTTAAGTCTGTCCCTACCTAGTAACTTCTAGTTACCAATACACTTTTCTTCTGCCCTGTTCTAACTAAATATTCCCTATCCTCCACTCCTATCAGATAGCGTCGCCACCGAGGAGACTCCAGAGGTGGAGGACGAGGCTGCCAACAAGTGGAGGCGGGTCGAGCAAGAACCGCAAGCGACTCTGGCAGGCCTAGACTTCATCAGCAGCCTCCCCGATGATATGTTGATCGTCATCATCTCCCTCCCCCCAATCAAATATGGCGCACGGACAACCATCCTTTCCCGGCGGTGGGGCCCCCTATGGCACTCCACCCCTGTTGGCCTCATCGACATCCACAAGCTCTGCCATGGCTATCGCAAAAGCTTGGATGCATTGTCTCAGATCCTCGGCAGGCACCCTGGCCCAATCAGAGGCCTGATCACGGGCAAGTTCCGTTCCAACGGCAAGGACCGAGCCAAGAATGTCGAGTGGTTCTGATCCCCCGCCCAAGATCACCTCGAGGAGCTCAGTTTTAATGATGGACATATGCGCTTGCTGCCACCGTCCACGCTCTGCCTCGCGCCCACGCTGCGGCTCGCCAGGTTCATGAACTGCCATTTGCCCCCGATTAATGACACGCCCGCTCTTTTTCTCCATCGACTGAAGCACCTCGAGCTCGTCACTATCTACATCCCCAAGGATGACATGGAGCACCTACTCCGCGGCTGTACTGCACTCGAGTACCTTCATCTTCAGGCTATCAATGGGTTGAGTAGGTTCCACATCACCTCCATGACTCTTCGGACAATTTATGTGTGTTGTTGGTGCTACAAA
Organism: Elymus sibiricus; assembly: GCA_039707655.1. Taxonomy (NCBI): domain Eukaryota; kingdom Viridiplantae; phylum Streptophyta; class Magnoliopsida; order Poales; family Poaceae; genus Elymus; species Elymus sibiricus. The sequence goes on from CM077670.1 coordinate 115,708,881, forward strand.
AAGAGATCACAGAAGGTGTATCACAGTATGGTCATTGAGGACACACCTTTACTTGAAAGATTACTTGTAGTTGATCAACAAGGTCCAACAAGAATCAGTGTCATTTCTGTGCCAAAATTGAAAGTGGTGGGCTACTCGTCTGTCAAATTCTCTGAACTTGTTATTGGATCCACACCCGTTCAGGTACAATAGTCGCCTTCTTCTTCTCCTTGAAATTAACATTTTTTCTAATTTTGAAGATGTATGTTCGTCTGTCATCCAGAAAATGAACCCGACAAGGTTGACCCCGTATCTGCACACAGTGAAGGTCTTCACACTAGAATCTATCGGCCCAACCTGGACGAAGTTGTCAGTTTCCTGAGATGCTTTCCATGCCTGGAGAAGCTATATATCGAGGTGATGCTCCTTTCCTGTTAAATGTTAACCATAAGGAAGTTCAATTTGTTGGTACCTTTTCCCAAGTTTACAATGATGAATGTACTACGATTTTTGAAGGAAGTTTGGAGGATTTCAGTACATAGATGTTTTTTTCCCTATAGTGGTTGCTTGGTTCATAAGGTTACAATCCATATGCATTTCTCCTTTGGATTCATCTGTACTAGTTTTCGTCGGGAAATTTCCATCCACTCCAACCTCTTGGGAAGAAGCCTACATTTTTCAAGATTGTAATCAAATGCCCATGTTAATCATGTAGGATCGACGATGGCATGTCACTCTATTCATGTATTTTAGAAATCCTGCAAATCAAAGAGGCCTGTAGTAGTGTTCAAAGCTGCTTGTAGGCACTAATACGTTCTCTTCTTTTGCAGATAAGATTAGGCCCGGTAGTGGATAATGTGATATAGTATAACAACCACATCGAATGCCTTGATCTGCATCTCTCAGAAATTACTTTGAACTCCTACCGAGGGACCTTACCGGAGATTATATTCGCCAAGTTCTTTGTTGTGAGAGCAAGGGTGCTAAAGGTAATGAGGTTTGACCTACATTTGCTTCGCAAAACTGAATGGTTTGCTGATCATTGCCGGCGGCTACGGCAGAATGGAAAAGGCTCTGCAGAAGCTGAATTTTATTTTGGAAGTTCAGTTGACAGAGTAATCGGAAGTAATTATGTCAAGCCCATACATGACTTGTCAGTGGCTGATCCCTTTGCAGAAATGTTGAGGTTTTGAAAAGGGTGTTACAAGTTGTAATATCAGTTTGAACCTCTCATATGTCCATGTTCAGCTGATCAGCGCGGGCGTCTACAGCTGCATGAGCTGAATTTCATTTCTAATATCAGTTTGAACCTTGTAATCTTCGAATTTGAGCCTTCGAACTCTGGAATTTGAACCTTGTAATATTTCGGGCTTTTGTGGTACAATCGTTGAAATGGCATCGTATGAGACTCGTATATTGGTAGTACTATTTTGACCTTCATATGCAATGGACGATTAATATCTGGACCTCAATGGACTTGATTTTATTTACCATTCTCGAATGTGTTTCCCCTATCGATCTCATCGCAAATGATCTATATTGCGGACTCGACAGCGGTCTTCGACATTATTGTACACATTTGGTTTCTTCAACTATGTGCCCAGAATTATCGCACTTGAGTGTCCATCATTTCCCGTCTGTGTAACTTTGACCTCATCACCCACGGGTAAACTTGGCGCCTCTTCGAGCCCACGCGTGGTCAAATGAAACGCATGTGGGGTGCTCAAGCGTGCACTGGAATCCTCCGCTAGGAACGCGGTGACAAGACGTGGCGATTACAGGCCGTCTGGCCCCCATTTATTACAGCGGCCATTTAACCCTTGTGTCTCTTCAACCCTTCGATCGCGCCCTAGTATTGCAAGAAGCACACCCACGACAACAAATACAGAGCGGGTATCGTGCGCGGCTCCAATGGTGCTCCCAGCGGCTGCCGACGACGAGCGGCAGTTCACGGAGCTCTCGGTGGTGTACACCAACAACCCAATCTGGGTGGAGAACTCCATCCACACTATGGAGTTGTTGCTGCTGCGGAGAAGTACAAGGTGGTCGGGTTCGACCTCGAGTACACCCGTGCTCGTGCCGGGTCTCGTCACAAGGTCGCCGTCGCCCAGATGTGCATGCGCAATCATGTCCTCGTCTACCACTACAGCCTGGCCACAAGGCCTTGCGAGCGTTTTGCCAGGTTTGTGAACAACCCCCACAACATGTTCGCTATGGTGGACATCACCAACGATGTAAAGGTGCTCAAGAATTCGGGCATCGCTTGCCAGAATCTTGTCGACATCCAGGGCCAATACAAGATCTGGGGTAGCAAGAAGCATGAGAAGGACTCACTAGTTCATCTTGCCGAGGCCATCATCGACCCCTACTACAGAGACATGAAGGATTCCTGCAACAAGGACAAGCGTGCCTGGCACTCGGCCTGGATGTAGAAACTCGACGAAGCTCACATCGTGTACGTGGCCAAGGAGGCGTACATGAGCTATGAGATTTACATGCGGATAGTTGACATGAGGAAGTGCCTCCTTCTTCCCCAAAACGGCCAGGGATCCTGCCGGAAGCAGAGCAATGGCAGGCGTCGTCACAACAAGAAGTAGATGATTAGATGATAGTTTCTCCTAGTTTAGTGTGCATGTAATTGTTTACTTTGGTGTGTGTAGTCACTTATGTAATTGGATGTTTAATTTGGTTATGCAACAATATTCTTATAAGTATATATGTTGTTGTTGTGTAGACAGAGCATAGATGTTGTGCGGACAGAGCAAATCACATCGGCCACGGGCTAAACTAGGGAACCCGTCGGTGATGATTTCATCAATCGCTGACAATTGTATACCAGCAAGCGTTTTCCCACAACACGCACGGGTTATTAGCAGGAATCGTCTGTGTTGTTATCCATCTTCCCACACATTTCAGATTACTGACCTGTTTGCCGCGTATCACACACATCTTGTTAAGTTGAACCGTTTCTGTTGTGTTGGGTAATCGCAAACAGTTCATCCGAGTGAACCACATGCCGTATATTGCACACACCTTGATCTGCCTGACCGTTTCTGTTGTGTTGGGTAATCACAAATAGTTCATTCGAGTGAACTGTATGTCGTGTATCGCACGCACCTCGAACTGGCTGCCCGTTTCTGTTGTTCTGGCTCATCGCAAATAGTTCGTACGGATCAATTGTATGCCACGTATCGCACACGCGTCTCTAATCTGAATCATGCTTGATGTCTCCGCCATCGCACATAGTTCGTCTTATAGGCGACGGTTTTATTATGACACTGTTTGCGATTCATGCATCGCACACAGTTTGGTCGTGGGGTCTCTGATTCATGTGTCGCGTTAGCGGTCGCCTGCAGTAGTGTGTGTGCGATAGACAGCATACATGTCACTCAGATGAATTGTTTGCGATGGCTAGGAGCATGGCACACGATGCGTGGTGCGAGTACTCGTGTGTGATGATTTGAAAGTTACACATACTGTTCCATATGTAAACACATGTGTGATAACACATGACACCACATACGATTGTGTGCTCTAACAGGCACACAGTTTAATTACAAGAATCGTGTGCAATAGTAATAACGAGCGCGCACGGTGCACTGTCAGAAGCATTTGTGTTTATTGGCAAACGCTTTGTACAAACGAATTGTTTGCGATGGCTAAGAGCATCGCACATGATGCATGGTATGAGTACTAATGTGTGATGATATGAAAGTTACACATATGGATCCTTATGTAAGTACGTGTGTGATAACACGTGAGAGCGCATATGATGGTGTGCTGGGAAATGTGTGCTCTAACGAGCACACAGTGTAATTAAAAGAATTGTGTGCGATAGTAATAAAGAGCGCACACGGTTGACGGAGCAAGACATTTGCTACCCAGAAACCGGCCCCAGTCCTACCATTAATGGCGTGCACTAGCTCGTACCAACCCAGAGACGCCCCAGTGCAGAAATTAATGGCGTTATACACGTGTCCCGCAAACCACTCCACCGCTTCACGCCTCTTCCCCCATTGGTTTCCCGCCACCAGCGAGTGGCTAGCTAGCTATAAGCCCCAGGCGGCAACGTCGATGCACCGTACCGACACTACGCATGCCGCCCATACCCATACCCATATACATATTCCAAGCATGCCAGGCCACCGAAGCGCTGCCTCCTTCATCAACCTCGGCGAGGAGAATGAGCCAGAGCAGGCCGGAGAACAAGAGCATCGTCGGCCAGTGCCGGTTCAGGCGCCACGGCCCATCAGCGATGTCAGCGTGGGCGTGGCGGCTATTTGGCGCACAATGGTCATGATGTAGAGGACCCTTGAAGCTGATTTGGCTAGCCACCGTGCTGAAGCGCTAGAGCGGCAACGTCCCGGCAGGGTCCCACTCCTTGGGCCATTGGCTCTGGTGCCCATCGGGAGGCTGAGGCCCCGCCAGGAATGGGCAGCGGGCATCAGCGCTGCAGTTGCACAACATCATTTCGGCCGCGATGTCATTGCTAACGGTCATGCCATCCTCGATGCCAACGGTCTGGTCGCGAGGCGGGAGTGCGCCCTTGGCGGAGATGATGTCCCCGGCGAAGTAGAGGGACATCACCGTTGAATCTTGGTGATCCAGCTCTTTGATGAAGTTGGCTACCAGTGGGTCGACATCTGGATGGAGCAGTACCGCGCGTGTGTCATTGATATATCTCCAACGTATCTATAATTTTTTATTGTTTCATTCTATTATATTACCAATCTTATATGCTTTATACATCATTTTATATCATTTTTGGGAACTAACATATTAACTCAGTGCCAAGTGCAGTTGCTGTTTTCTGCTTGTTTTTGGTTTTACAGAAAATCCCTACCAAACGGAGTCCCAACGCTACGAAACTTTTTGATGATTTTTTCTGGACCAGGAGGGACCCTAGAAGGTTCGGGGGAGGACCAGAAGCCAGACAAGGAGACGACAAGGCAATAGGGCACGCCCTGGGGGTAGGCGTGCCCTGATGCCTTGTGGGCCCCACGTGGCTCCTTCTGACCTAATTCCAGCGCTATAAATTCCCAAATATTCCAAAACCCCGAGAGCGAGACCCGAAACAATTATTCTGCCGCCGCAAGCCTCTATTCTTTCGCGATCGCATCTGGAGTCCTCCGCCTGTACTCTGCCGGAGGGGGAATCGATCACGGAGGGGTTCTTCAACAAACTTGCTTCCCTTCCGATGATGTGTGAGTAGTTCCCACAGCTAGATGGCTTTCTTTCTCTCTTTAGTCTTCAATACAATGTTCTCTTCGGAGGTCGATTCGATGTAATCTTCTTTTGCGGTGTGTTTGTTGGGATATGATGAATTGTGGGTTTATGATCAGATTATTCATTGAAAGTAATTAAGCCTTTTTTGAACTTTATGATGTGTGATTTTTATAGCTTTGTATTTCTCTCCGATCTATCCGTTTGGTTTGGCCAACTAGATTGATTTATCTTCAGTGGGAGAGGTGCTTTGTGGTAGGTTCAATCTTGTGGTGTCCTCACTCTGTGACAAGAGGAGTAACGAGGCACGTATTGTATTGTTGCTACTAAGGGTAAAACGATGTGGTTTAATCATATTGCTTGGTTTTATTCTATCTACATTATATCATCATGCTCCAAGCATTACTCTGTTTGTTATCAACTTAATACCTTAAGATGCATGCTCGATAGCGGTCGAGGGGTGGAGTAATAGTAGTAGATGCATAATCGTTTCGGTCTACTTATGATGGATGTAATGCCTATGTACTGATCATGCCATAAATAACGTCATAACTATGTGTTTTTCTATCAATTGCCCAATAGTAATTTGTTTACCCAGCGTATGCTACGCTTATGAGAGAGATGCCTCTAGTGAAAACTATGGCCCCCGGGGTCCATCTAAAACATATTACTAAAACCCTAATTTACTTGTTGCAATTTATTTCTTTTAAATTCCGTTTGCAATTTATAAACCTATCACTATTAGATTTGATCCTTGCAATTAACGAGTACAAGGGGATTGACGACCCTCTTGCCCGCGTTGGGTGCAAGTATTTTGTTTGTGTGTGTGCAGGTACTGTCGACCTTTGTTTGCGTGGTTCTCCTATTGGTTCGATAACCTTGGTTCTCTACTGAGGAAAAATACTATCCGCCACTATATTCCTTCACCCTTCCTCTTTGGGGAAAATCCTAACGTAGCTCATAAGTAGCAGTCATGCGCGTGCTTGCATGCTTTCAAGAGCTACTGGACGAGGCCAAGCAACCCCATGAGCGTCCTAGCAGCCCTGCAGGCGGAGACGGTTGCCGTGGCCACGGGTCTGGAGACTAGGAATTAATGAACGGTGGCAAGGGTGTCGCATGCTGTCGTGGACTTTTTAGCAACGTTGTTGTTGAAATAGCGGCAGCATTGCCTTATTATAATTGTATGGAAATGTTGCTTATCGACATTTTAAGTCGCTAATCATTTTTAAAGGCGACAAAAATTGCCCCTTATTTATAGGAAGTACCAATGTTTGTTTGAGCATTTCTTGTGTTTTAAAGCCTAGTAGGAAAAAACTGCAAAGGAACACATAGTTTTCAAAGCGTCGAATTGGATATGTCACACACGGGTACGAAATACGAAGCGCCTCCGATGAGTCACGCAACCACACACACACGGGTGTAAAGTAACAACTTATTGCCATTCCTCACCGCCTGTCGTCACCTACCCTCACCAATGGTGGCTCTGGTCGCCACTTGTGGGCTCCACTTAGTCTTCCCGCTCTCCAGCTAACACTTCCCGTGCAAGTGCCAGCCACAGCGGTAAATTGTAAAATCCCCAATCCCCTAGCTAGCTGCTAGCTATAAATAACCACAACATGGCCGACGGCGGCGACTCACTGATCCCCTTGCTAGTTACCACCACACATACCATCATACCCCCAATGGCCGACGATAGGATGGAGTTGGGCAATGACGGAATCGAGGCTGCTGGCGCGATGGTCGGCTTGGCGGTTAACGGTAGAAAATGCGGTACGAGCAAGCCACCAGGTTAGCCAGGGTCGTCCTAAAAGCGGCTAGGGATCGCTAGCGGGCGATACTGCGAGCTCGGCACAGAGTGCAGCGGATGGTGCTGGCGGCGGAGCAGCAACCCCGACGACGCAAGGACAACTGCGGCAGTGGCGGCCGCGGCACGAGGCGCTGGCTTATGTCCTAGGTGGAGGAGGACGCAGCGCCAAACGACGCCGGGGTAGGCCTGGTGGCCGTGACGGCAACCCTGGCGAGAGACAACGCCTCGTTGGCCGCCCATATTTGAGAAGGTTTGGCTAGTGTCGTTATACACGCTCTTCATAAATTGAACCATCAATAAGGAAGTTTCGTGGTTTCGAGAGGGAAATCACCAAGTTTGAAAGGGAATCCACATTTCCTTCCTTGTTTGTCCTTGAATTTTTTATAAAATCAACATACCCCGTACAATGCACCGTTTCCAAATTTGGCACTTTCCTGGGCTCATATGCTATATTTAGGCCATTGTGTGCATTTTCTAGGCATTAATGCACATAATTCAAATTTGCACAATCGGTCCATGAAAAAGTGCACAAAAACAGTTTGAAAACTCATGCTTGTGGTATTTAGTAAATTTTCATGCCGTTTACAAGGATTGGCGAGAGATTTCAATGATATGTGTGGCAAGAGTCAACCACAAACGTGTCGTTTATTGGGTTTTTAACTCTAGAAAATGGAAAACATGCCTGAAAAACATGACACCTGCCATGGTGCCATGATATGACCTTAGTATTCTGTGGTAACAAAATGGTAAATTCTAGCACAAGTTGTATAGATAACTCCTTGAAAACGAGAGCATCTCACAAGAAGAATCATCGTTTGCAAAAGGATAAATGGCAATTTGAACTCGAATTTATGGTGGCTTCATTGTTTCGGCTCCAAACTATTTACACGGTGCGCAAGCACTATCAACCACTAGATTTGAATATTTTTTACGCATTTCAAGACTCGTTTGCTATATTTATAAGCACTTTATAGCATTTACCTGACATTTAGTTCATATAAATCAAATCCCAGCTACAGCTACACGGATGTGATGAGAGGGATGTCGATTGCCATTCGATCACGGTGCATCCTACGGTGCACACACACGACTCGCGTTGCTGGGGTTCTGGCCAATCAGAATGCAACGCACAATAGGGTGAGCACACACGGTTGTCAGAGGCAACGAAAAGGAAGCGTGTGCGATAATAAATCACCAAGATTGAAGGGGAATCCAAATTTCCTTCGTCGTTTGTCCTTGAGTTTTTTTCTACGATCAACATACACCCTAAAATGCACTGTGTTCAAATTTGGCACCTTTTCCGGGCTCATTTACTATATTTAGGCCATCATGTGCATTTTCTAGGCATTAATGCACATAATTCAAATTCGCACAATCAGTGCATGAAAAAATGCACAAAAACAGTTTGAAAGATCATGCTTGTGGTATTTAGTAAAATTTTCATGCCTTTTACAAGGAATGGGGAGAAATTTGAAGGATATGTGTGGCAAGAGTCAACCACAAACGTGTCATTTATTGGTTTTTTTAACTATAGAAAAATGAAAAATATGCCTGATAAACATGATACCTGGCATGGTGCCATGGTATGACCTCAGCATGTTGTGGTAAATATTTGAGAAGGTTTGACTAAATTCATTATACACGCTCTTCATAAATCAAACCATCACCGAGGAAGTTTCGTGGTTTTGAGAGGGAAATCACCAAGTTTGAAGGGGAATCCACATTTCCTTTGTCGTTTGTCCTTGAATTTTTTTGTACAATCAACATACCCCCTACAATGTAGCGTGTTCAAATTTGGCACTTTCCTGGGCTCATATACTATATTTAGGCCATTATGTGCATTTTCTAGGCATTAATGCACATAATTCGAATTCGCACAATCGGTCCATGAAAAGGTGCACTAAAACGGTTTGAAAAATCATGCTTTGTGGTATTTAGTAAATTTTCATGCATTTTACATGGAATGGGGAGAGATTTCAATTATATGTGTGGTAAGAGTCAACCACAAACTTGTCGTTTATTGGTTTTTTAACTCTAGAAAATGAAAAACATGCCTGAAAAACATGACACCTCACATGGTGCCATGATATGACCTTAGTATTCTGTGCTAAAAAGGGTAAATTCTGGCACAAGTTGTAACAATAACTCATTGAAAATGAGAGCATCTCACAAGAAGAATCATCGTTTCCAAAAGGACAAATGGCAAGTCGAACTCGAATTTACGGTGACTTCATCGTTTCGCCTCCAAACTATTTACACGGTGCGCAAGAACTATCAGCTGCTAGATTTGAATTTTTCGCACATTTCAGGACTCGTTTGCTATACTTAGGCACTTTATAGCATTTACCGAACATTTAGCGCATATATATCATATCCCGGCTACAGCTACATGGGTGTGATGAGAGGGATGTGGATTGTCGTTCGATCATGGTGCATCCTACGGTGCACACCGTGATCCACATGGCTGGGGTTCTGGCCAATTAGAACGCAACACACAATAGGTTCAGTGCACACGGTTCTCAGAGGCAACGAAAAGGAATTGTGTGCGATAATGAATCACCATGAAGGGGAATCCAAATTTCTTCGTCGTTTGTCCTTGAGTTTTTTTCTATGATCAACATACACCCTAAAATGCACCGTGTTCAAATTTGGCACTTTTTTCGTGCTCATTTACTATATTTAGGCCATTATGTGCATTTTCTAGGCATTAATGCACATAATTCAAATTTGACAATCGGTGCATGAAAAAGGGCACAAAAACGGTTTGAAAAATCATGCTTGTCGTATTTAGTAAATTTTCATGCCTTTTACAAGGAATGGGGAGAAATTTCAAGGATATGTGTGGCAAGATTAAACCACAAACGTGTCATTTATTGGTTTTTTAACTATAGAAAATGAAAAACATGCCTGAAAAACATACCTAGCATGGTACCATGGTATGACCACAGCATTTTGTGGTAAATATTTGAGATGGTTTGGCTAATGTCGTTATACATGCTCTTTATAAATCGAACCATCACCGAGGAAGTTTCATGGTTTCTAGAGGGAAATCACCAAGTTTGAAGGGGAATCCACATTTCCTTCGTCGTTTGTCCTTGAATTTTTTTATACAATCAACATACCCCCTACAATGCACCGTGTTCAAATTTGGCACTTTCCTGGGCTCATATGCTATATTTAGGCCATTATGTGCATTTTCTAGGCATTAATGCACATAATTCAAATTCGCACAATCGGTCCATAAAAAAGCGCACAAAACGGTTTGAAAAGTCATGCTTGTGGTATTTAGTAAATTTTCAATCCTTTTACAAGCAATGGGGAGAGATTTCAATGATATGTGTGGCAAGATTCAACCACAACCGTGTCATTTTATTGGTTTTTTAACTCTAGAAAATGAAAAACATGCCTGAAAAACATGGCACATGGCATGGTGCCATGATATGACCTCAGTATTCTGTGGTAAATATTTGAACACTATGCAAAGTATCATGTACTATTTGAGTATGTATTCCAAAATTCAGTTTTTATCGCAAATGATTTCATGCAAGAAATTGTTTGCGAAATGTTCGATGGCACTGGAGAGAAGTAACGCTTGCATGCATGCGAGAGCTCGCTTTTAATGTTGAGTTATGCAGGCTTGTCGACGCGATCGAGCACACGCGATTGTCCGCACGCAATGCCGACCGTGTCTGGTTTATCGATGAGACTGCGCGACTCGCAACACGCAATGACGACGGCTCAGGTTCTCGAGGAACACGCAGGTTCTTGATGATCGCGCAAGCTCTGCGGCAACATGCATGCAAGCGCAACTAAGAAGCGCCATGGAAGCACGCAAGCGTAGCCAGAGCGCGCATTACGGCATCATATATATCAATCTCGAGTGCTCTAAAAAACCACCGCACTATACGCTTGTCCGACCACTCCATGCCAGAGCTCTCTCCAAGCGTCGTTCATGCCACTGCGCCGCACACTAACTGGTAAGGAAGCGATGGCATCCTGCCGCGCCGAGTTCATCGCCGCCCACGACCGCACACCTACATGGGCGGACTTAGAAGCTGCTAGGCCGAATGGGCGGTGGAGCAAGAGGAGGCCAAAGCAGCATAGGAGGAGCACAAAAGGGAGAAAGCACTCAAGAAAAGAGAGTCCCACGCCGCAAGAAAGAAGCGGTCACATGCGCTGCTGAGGAGAGTTGGGCAGAGATCCAAGCATGGTGGGCTGCCGCTGACAAGGCCATGAAGGAGAACGACGGCGTTTGGCCAGCATGGCCTGATGCCTCCACCTGCCAGTATCGTGGCGGTAGCTACCACGACGCTGAGGAGAGCTGGGCAGAGATCCAAGCACAGTGGGTTGCCGCCGACAAGGACGAGAAGGAGAATGATGGCGTCTGGCCAGCATGGGAGAAGTCGTTAGCATGTGTGTCGCATGTACGTTTGTTTAATTAATTACCAGTACTACTTTACTAGTTTTTTTTAGAGAAAATTTGTATCTAGGAATTTAAGTTGGTAGCTATAATTAACATACAATGTCAATAAGCGACATCCTTATATGGCTTTGAGGGTTGCTTAGCATGTGTTCACTGAAGTTTTAGAGCATCTACAGCCGGATCCCGGCCCTATTTCCTCCCAAAACATCCGCCCGGTCAGTGTCAGGTCAAAAAAACTTGACCCAACCGGGTCGGTCCCACCCGCAGCCACCCGAAGCTCCTTCCTCTCTCATCTCTGCACAACGGGCTTTTGCTTCGGCATGCGCGTTGGAGACGAGCTCACCCGAGCTTGTTTTTAGTCCCACCTCGCTGTGTGAGGCGGACGCTGACCGGCTTAAATGGCCGTTCCGGCGGATGGCATCAAGCTTCTCTCTTGTTGCATAGGTCGATCAATTCTCGCTGTGTGAACGAGGTAGGTCGACACTTGATTGCATTTCATAAACTGGTGATTGTTCATCGAGTGTCAACTTCGCCTCATTCATGTACGTTGATAGCCCTACTACAATGAAAGAGATTTTTAAATTTGCAGGTTGCAGATGTAGATGCTGATAGATATAATAATTATTAGAAGATCACAAAACACACGGTTGCTATGGCGTACTGTGTGCGTTACTGATCCATAAATCAGACAGATACGTGTGCGATGTTTTCTACTATCGCACGCGTACCACCATGACCGCCCGTGACTGATATAATCAACTACGCGTGTACAATTTTTTGGACACGGGATCCGCCAATTTTCTCTTTTCTCGCACACGAGTATTTTATGTGCCTCGTCTGCGTTGTGTGTTTCCCCCGCGTAAGTTTCGAGTTTCGTAGCAAAATTTTCAGTAGGCGTGCGATTTCAAAATTTGTTCCTTCCACCCCATCCCCACCTATCACATTTCCGTGGTATCTCCCCACCCTTTCCCCCTCCTGGCAGCTCAAACCGCCACCGCCGCAACCACAGCTTCAACCACATCTACGTTCTGCCCGAGCCTCGTTGATCCAGTCAGGTAACCCACCGATCTCCATCACCGCCCCGGTCTGATTGCTTAGATGGTGCCTGTGAAACACCCTCATGCCTCCAAATCTTCACCTTGTACCCCAGAGCATCGCGCGTAAGCCCAACCACATATCATGCAGAGGTCGAGGAGCTGATGGTGGTCGATGGCGCGGTGGCCGCTATGCATGTCGACCCAGAGGAACACCTCGCTGATACGTCTCCAATGTATCTATAATTTTTTTATTATTTCATGCTATTATATTATCAATTTTATATACTTTATATGCAATTTTATATCATTTTTGGCAACTAACCTATTAACGTAGTGCCTAGTGACAGTTTCTGTTTTTGCCCATTTTAATGTTTCACAGAAAAACCACACCAAACGAAGTCCAAACATGATGAAACTTTATGGTGATTTTTTCTGGACCATAAGGGACCCTAGGAGCATCGGGAGGAGACCAGAAGGCAGACGAGGGAGCGACAAGCTCACACGGCGTGCCCCTAGGGGGGAAGCGCACCGTCTGAGCTCGTGGGCCCCTCGTAGGTCGTCTTGACCTAATTCCACTTCTATAAATTCCCATAAATATGAAAACCACCAGAGTGAGACACGAAACAATTATTCCGCTGCCGCAAGCCTCTGTTCTTCCGTGATCCCATCTGGAGGCCTCCGCCGGTACTCTACCGGAGGGGGAATCAATCACAGAGGGGTTCTTCATCAACCTTGCTGCCCTTCCGATGATGTGTGAGTAGTTCCCACAGGACCTACGGGTCCATAGTTAGTAGCTAGATGTCTCTCTCTCTCTCTCTCTCTCTCTCTCTTTGATCTTCAATACATTGTTCTCTTTGGAGATCAATTCGATCTAATCTTCTCCTACGGTGTGTTTGTTGGGATCCGATGAATTGTGGGTTTATGATCAGATTATTCATTGAAAGTAATTGAGTCTTTTCTGAACTTTATTATGTGTGATTGTTATAGCTTTGTATTTCTCTCCGATCTATCCATTTGGTTTGGCCAACTAGATTGATTTATCTTCAGTGGGAGAGGTGCTTTGTAGTAGGTTCAATCTTGCAGTGTCCTCACTCTGTGACGGGAGGAGTAGCGAGGCACGTTTTTGTACTGTTACTACTAAGGGTAAAACGATGGGGTTCAATCATCTTGCTTGGTTTTATTCTGTCTACATTATGTCATCGTGCTCCAAGCATTACTCTATTTGTTATGAACTTAATACCTTAAGATGCACGCTGGATAGCGGTCGAGGAGTGGAGTAATAGTAGTAGATGTAGGCAAGAGTCGGTCTACTTGTCACGGACGTAATGCCTATGTACTGATCATGCCATGAATAACGTCATAACTATGCACTTTTCTATCAATTGCCCAATAGTAATTTGTTTACCCACCGTATGCTATGCTTATGAGAGAGATGCCTCTAGCGAAAATTATGGCCCCCAGGCCCATTCACCATATTTACTAAAACCCTAATTTAGTTTCTGCAATTTATTTAGTTTTAATTCCGTTTGCAATTTATAAACCTATCACTATCCGATTTGATCCTTGCAATTAACGAGCACAAGGGGATTGAGAACCCTCTTGCCCACGTTGGGTGCAAGTATTTGCTCTTGTGTGTGCAGGTACTGTCAACCTCTGTTTGCATGGTTCTCCTATTGGTTCGATAACCTTGGTTCTCTACTGAGGGAAATACTTATCCGCTACTATATTGCTTCACCCTTCCTCTTAGAGGAAAATCCCAACGCAGCTCACAAGTAGCACTCGCCTGCGCCGCCGCCGACTTGGTGCGGGCGCTGGCCCTGATGAAGTGCCCCAACAACTACCCCTCTCGATTTACCAAGTATGAACTGTCTAGTTAAATTTTACCAATACCAGTTGCAATGGCAATGTTTCATACGGTTGATGTATTAAGCATGTTGTAGTAAACACGCCTAACCCGTATTAGCTATTTTCCCTACCTTTTTTAGACAACTGGGCCATTCTCTGCTCTAGTAGCACTTGCCTTGCGATGTTTAACTCTATCAATTTCAATTTCATCAGCACCAGTTTCAATTGCTATATTAGTTTGTATGTAGTTAACATGTGCCTTGTTTATTTCCGTAATGCACACTGTGATGTTCAATTATGAACTTCCAGTTCAATTTCACCAATACAAGTTACAAACTTACAATGCATATGTTAGGTTGCTGTTAAGCCTGTTGTAGTAAACAGTTCTATCCATTTTTTACTCTGTCCCTTTGCTACCGTGCTACTACACACAATGAAGATATCATTGGAGATGCTGTCGTTTAATTACCATTGCTATTTTTGGTGGATGTTAACCTTGTTGTAGTTAACATCCCTTTCCATGTACTTATGTAGGGCCACAGTGGACGATGATGTTGTTTACCATCGAGGTTAGTTCCATCCCAATGTCTTATAGTATTTTACATCATTTGTGCAATTGCAATTTTGGTTCTAACATTTACTTGTTGCTTGTAGGTACACATATTAGCGGTACTGATCCACGAACACCCGGAGGAACACCTCGCCTCCGACGCCGCCGACTTGGGGCGGGCTTTGGCCCAGATGAAGTGCCCTAGCAACTACCCCTCGGGATTTACCAAGTAGGTACTGTCCAGTTCAATTTTACCAATACCAGTTGCAATGGCTATGTTTTGTACAGATGATGTATTAAGCATGTTGTAGTAAACACGCCTAACCCGTCTTAGCTATTTTCCCTACCTTTTTCTAGACAACTGGGCCATTCTTTGGTCTAGCAGCACTTGCCTTGCGATGTTTAACTCTGTCAATTTCAATTTCATCAGTACCAGTTTCAATGGCTATATTAGATTGTTTGTAGTTAACACGTGCCTTGTTTATTTTAGTAATGCACACTCTGATGTTCAAGTATGAACTGTCCAGTTCAATTTCATCAATACCAGTTATAAACTTACAATGCCCGACTTAGGTTCCTGTTAAGCCTGTTGTAGTAAATAGTACTATCCATTTTTACTCTGTCCCTTTGCCATCGTGCTACTCTTCGCAATGAAGATATCATTGGAGATGTTGTCGTTTTATTACCATTTGCTATTTTTGGTGGATGTTAACCCTGTTGTAGTTAACATGCCTTTCCATGTACTTACGCAGGGCCACAATGGGCAATGTTGTTGTTTGCCGTTGAGGTTAGTTGCATCCCATGTCTTCTAGTATTTTACATCATTTGTGCAATTGCAGTTTAGCTTCTAACATTTACTGGTTGCTTGTAGGTACATATATCAATGGTACTAATCCACGCTTCGACCCCTTTTGCGTATGGGGCAATGAGATATTCATGAACAAGCGTCAAGTGAGGAAACTAAGATAGATTGTTAGGCGAAAGAGATGGGTGATGGGAATTAAACTCTTTATTTACACTTTATCCAAGACAACAGTGAACTTTAGGATGGTAAATAATCTATTGACTTTTTTCCCTGCCCACAACGAGTTACTCTATTAGACATGAATATCTGAAAGTTTTCTCTTTTCAGTGGTTTCCGAAGCAATTTACTCATGATTACCTTGCAAACTACATGACCGGAGTGGAGGCAACCAAGGTTAAAGTATATATATATAATTCATACTACCATGATAATGGTCTAGAAGTCTTCCTGAAGGCAGTGAAGGATGGGCGAGCGGTCATCACAAGGGGTTGGACAAAAGTTGTGCGCGCCTTTGGCATTGAGGAGGGCACATTATGGGCATCCCGCTTTTTCAACACCATTGGTAGCCAAAATGATTTACACTTCTCTCTTCACCTTTACCACCTCTGAATACTGTGGTTCATCATAGTTACTATGCTGCCTAATTTTGTAATTATTGAACATATTGTACTGAGATTTTGATTTATGGATTGGTTGTTGAACCATTGTAAATAGGTATGTATGATGGATGTGAAATATTTGAATTCAACACTTCATAATCAAAATTTGAAATTTCCAAGTCGAATAATAAATTACCGGAAAAACTAAAATTAAACAGCAGGGAATAAAATATTGTACACACGGTTAGAAAGAAAACAACGTGTGCGATGGAAAAATATAGTACACATGAGTCTTTGACGGATAACGTGTGCGATTCTCAGTGGTATGACACACGGTTCCATCTCATATGCGTGTGGGATTGCCAGCAGTACCACACACGTTCCCATACCATATGCGTGTGCGATTCATGGTAATATGACAAACGTTTCAAACCTGTATGCGTGTGTAATATCGGACAAAAAGAAGATGGTTCACATATGGAGCGCGTGTGTGATAGGAATACCTATCGCACACACTTATGAAACGGACATGTTAGCGATAGTAGAGGCACCGCACACATTTTAAAGATTTTAACTATGTGTGATAATGTACCTATCGCAAACAGATCGGTAGATCAAATGTTTGTGATATCCACCTTTTGCACGCGAGTATATCCGCGTACTCATTTTGGATGTCTTGAGGATCACAAACATAACATCGAGGTCTAACGTGTGGGATAGTCCGCGACTTCACATACGATTACTTTATGGAAATCGTCAGCAACCGCTCGCCCTATCGCAGATGATTTTTTGGGTCGTGTGGGATGGACCCCCTATCGCACACACAGGCAAGGCGACGGTTTAAAACTCTGTCGCGTAAAGGGGGTAAAAACCATCTGTGTAGGAGTTAACTCTACCAATGAGTGTCCCCCTTAAGTTTATTTGATTTTGATCTGGCCAAAAGCTGGAATTGTTCTTTAACAAAAACTAGCTTGAGAACCTAGCTTCAAGGGCCCTTCCTCCCGTGGGTTCGATAACTCGGGTTCACCTCTGGGGAAATAGGCGAGAATCCTTTCTGCTCCATTTCTGGATCATCAAAGGAAGTAATCAGTGGTTAATGGGCAAAGACTTAAATATTATATTGCAGGTAACCCTATTAAAACTGATTCGGACATTATTCACGTAATTACACTGGAACAATACATAGAAGAAAACTTCTAGAAATCTGAAAAAGGAATAGGTATGTGGTACTGTAAGTAAACCGATTCCGAAAATTCCATAAAATTATTTCTGTCCTATTTGGAATAAGTAAAAAAATTAGGAAAAAAGAAACATCTGAGAAGGTACCCGAGGGCCCCACAAGGGCAGGGGGCACGACCACCCCCTGGCCACACCACCTGGGCTTGTGGGGGGCCCCGTGCGCTTTCTTGACTCCATTTTCTTATCATATGCTTGTTCTGCAAGATAAAAAATTATTATAGATTTCCCGAGATGTTCTAACCTCCGTATCTCAAGTTTTCCTCCTGTTCTTGTTTCGAGCTATTTTCTGACAGAGTTTCGAGCTCTAGATCATCATCGATCCTCGAAAAATTCGCACTAAGCATAACATCGTC
Organism: Elymus sibiricus; assembly: GCA_039707655.1. Classification (NCBI taxonomy): domain Eukaryota; kingdom Viridiplantae; phylum Streptophyta; class Magnoliopsida; order Poales; family Poaceae; genus Elymus; species Elymus sibiricus. The sequence continues at coordinate 115,726,741 of CM077670.1, forward strand.
CGACCAACTCCTGGTAAACGTCCTTTCAATGAAGTTTACTATGAGTGGTCGTCGGATGAAGAGATCGCCGCTAATCTGAAGGAGCCTACGGAGGAAGTCTACAACGAGGATGAGGAGGAAGAGGAAGATGCTCCTTGATATGTCTCCATCGTATCTACTTTGACAAACACTTTTGCTCTTGTTTTGCCCTCTAATTTGCATGATTTGAGTGAAACTAACACTGACTGATGTTATTCTCAGCAGAACTACCTTGGTATGTTTTTTGTGCAGAAATAAAAAGTTCTTGGAATTGGGCAAAGCTTCGCAGAGAATTTTTTGGAATAAATAAAAATACCGGAGCCAAAAAGTACCGGAGAGGGGCCAGGGGGTGCCCACATGGACAGGTGGCGCGACCACCCCCAGGTCACGCGAGATGTCCTTGTGGGGCCTCTGAGCATCCTCTTGACCTAATTCTGACGCTATAAATTCCCTTCCTCTCAGAAAAAAGAGAGAGATGTTTCATCGCATTTTACGATATGAAGCCGCCGCCACCTCCCGTTCGGCGTCGGGAGCGCTGATCTGGAGTCCGTTCGTGGCTCCAGAAAGAGGGAATCGTCGCAGTCGTCATCACCAACCCTTCTCCATCAATAGTTTCCTGATGCTCACAATCATGTGTGATAATCCCCTTGTAGGCATAGTGGAGGTTGATGGGATTTGACGAAATTTCATATGTTATCATGTCAATTTTTTAGGGCTTGATCCCTAGTATCCACTATGTTCTGAGATTGATGGTGCTATGACTTTGCTATGCTTAATGCTTGTCACTAGGGCCCGAGTGCCATGATTTCAGATTTGAACATGTTATGCTTTCATGAATATATTTGACTTGTTGATCTTACCTGGAAGTTGTATGCACCTGTTATCGTTCTGAACCCTAGACCCCCAAGGTGACAATAATTGGGATATCGACGGGGATGACTTTAACTTGAGGAGTTCATGTATTCACTGTGTCGCTCTAGGTTATGACAGTTACATATTGAATCTCATCTGAATATCTGTTCTGCTTGCTACAAATCTGCTACTGTTACTATTACTTTGCCATCACTACTATCATATTACTGTGCAATTAATTCAGCAAGGAAGTGATTCTCAGGTGTGGTTGAATTGACAACTCAACTGCTAAGGCTCATAAATATTCTTTGGCTTCCCTTGTGTCTGATATGTCCATTTTGCATCATGATTTACTAATATTATTCATATTATTTTGAAGTTATATTCCACTTTATGCAGCAATTCTAATGCATTTTCTCTTTCAAAATGCAAGATACACCACAAGAGGAAGATTGCCGACAGCTGGAATTTTGACCTGAAAAAGGTACAACAGAGATAGCTATTCTCCGGAGCTCAAAATGATGTGAAATTTAAGGAGAATTATTCTGGAATATATACAAATAATGGAAGAAAGAAGTACTGGAGAAGACCCTCAGTGGGGCCACAAGTTAGGGGGCGCACCCTGGTGAATTGTGGGCTCCACCGAGGCCCACTGATACCCATCTTCTCCTATATGAATCCATTTGCCCTAGAAAAAATCAGAAGAAGATTTTCGGGACAAGTCGCCGCCGTATCGAGGCGGAACCAAGGCATGAGCAATTTTTCTCTCCGGCGGAGAGATTCCGCCTGGGAAACTTCCCTCTGGGAGGGGGAAATCGAAGCCATCGTCATCACCAACGCTCCTCTCATCGTGGGAAGACCCATCTCCATCAACTTCTTCACCAGCACCATCTCATCTCCAAATCCTTGTGGCCAATAGTAATTTGTTACCATGCCACTACATGCTTTCAAGAGAGATGCCACTAGTGAACCTATGGCCCCGGGGTCTATTCTCCATTAATACAAAAGCTCCTACAATTTGCTCTTTTACTTTCTTGCATTTTTCTCTATCACTATATATTTGCTTTTAATTGGTAACTAGCAAGAACAAGGGGATTGACAACCTCCACTACAAAAAAAAGACACATCCGTTACATTATGGTCCGAACAAAAACTTTTTCTGTCATGGTTGTGAGACTTCTATGACAATAATTGTGACAAAAACACGTATCATCATAGATGTGGTGGGCTCCTACTTCTATGACAAAAAATTATGACAGAAAATGGGCTTTTCATCCTGGGCGGGCCGGAGACGCAGCCGCATGACATTCTTTGGGCCGTCCATGACGTAAAAAATCGTGGTAGAAGTGAGGTCAAGGAAATTTTCGGGGAATTCCCGATTACGGTGGGTGGTCGGGGCCGAGCGATGCAGTGTGGTTTGCGCGTTTCTCTCGTACGCGCGCGTGTGTGCGAGGCGTTCGCTTACTGAACCCGAGCGATCGCACTAGGTACGTACTGAAGCCGATCGATCCCTTCGCTGCTAACTGAACCCGAGCGATTCCTTCGCTGCTAACTGAACCCGAGCGATTCCTTCGCTGCTAACTGAAGCCGGTCGAGCCCCCGTACGTGCGAGACGTAGCCGGTTGGGTTGCCTCTCGATGAACAGTGCCCATTGCTGCCGCGCGCGCGATACGTAGAACGAGTCGAGACGCATCGATCGAGCCCCTTGCGCGAGACATGGTGAGTTGACCAAGCCGGTTGGTTGGCTGTGGATGAACAGTTCCCGTTGCTGTCTCCCGCTCGTATGCCCCACCCCAGCTGGTGGGTTGGCTGTGGATGAACAGTACCCTGGCCGTGTGAAGGTGGTTGGCACTGGATGAACAGGACCCAGAGGAGGCCAGCCGGTTGGGGGTGGATGAACAGGACCCCGTGGAGGCTGGATTAACAGTAGCCGGTGGAGGCTGGAGGAAGTTGACGGTGGATCAACAGTAGCTGGTGGAGGTTGGAGGGAGGTTGATCATGGATGAACAGTAGCCCGTGGAGTCCCGTTTTGCTGTACGCCACACCCCTCCCGATGAACAGGACCCCCATTTCGACCGTAGGCAGTTGGGGAGAAGTCCGTTTCCTCCGTTTTGCGGTATGCCAGAGCCCTCCCAATCAACAGGACCCCGTTTCGACCATAGGCACTCGAACAGAAATCCGTTTCCTCTTTTTTGCGGTACGCCAGACCCCCAGCCAATGAACATGACCCCATTTCGACCGTAGGCGCTCGAACAGAAGGCAGTTTCCTCCGTTTTGCGGTATGCCAGACCCCGAGTCGATGAACAGGACCCCGTTTCGGCTGTTCCGTCCAAGCCGGTTGGCTCCCGATGAACAGGACGCGTTCCGACCCAGTCGCTTGGCTCCTGCTGAACACGACGCTGTTTCCTCTATTCCGACCCAGCTGGTTGGCTGCCGATGAACAGGAGGCCGTTGCTGCCGTCCATTGCCTCTCTCTCCATGTACACGAACCCTGGCCGTACATATGCGCGAGTACGTGTTCGAGACCCCGCCCGTATATATACGTACGTGGCCGTATTTTTTGTTGTGTGGCTGTACGTACGTGTACACGATTTAGACGGGGCTGCCTGAATTGTTACGTCGGGGGCTCTACTACGACATGTGCCGCTCCTTACACGCCCATGGTTCATCATTGTAGAGAGACCGATCGACCAGTATGTATGTACATGTTTGTGACCAGACGGACAACGCTACGTACGCTTCGATCGGGTGGGTCCCAGCTGTCAGGGAGGATTAGGAGGCACTTCCTTGCATGTGATGATATAGCTGGTGGGTCCCAGCTGTCAGGGGGGAGGAATCATTTTTTTGCGCGTAATAAGGAGGCACTTCCTTGCGTGCGAAGATATAGCTGCTGGGTCCCAGCTGTCAGGGGGGAGGAATCATTTTTTTGCGCGTAATAAGGAGGCTCTTCCTTGCGTGCAAAGATGTAGCTGGTGGGTCCCAGCTATCAAGGGGAGGAAACATTTTTTCTGCGTAATAAGGAGGCACTTCCTTGTGTGCAACCATGGACCTCATGGGTCCCAGTTGTCAGCCTCTCCACGTACAGTCCTCTTCCGATGGCTATCGTTTGTTGACCGCGTTGACGACGCGTGCAGCAAGGTGGTGGACGACGGCGAGGCCTAGGAAGGGAACGACCCGGAGCTAGGGAAGACAAGGCAGTGGTTGCCCATGCGGAGGGAAGTACGAGGGTTTACTGGTTTGACTGCGGTGTGAGGCTGCCGTCGCCGGAGAATAACATGAGGTGTGGGTGAGTAGAGGGATGGCCTGGCCAACGGTGGAAGTAGGGTTTGGCGGTGATGCCTGCGCGGCAGCACAGCCGGCCACGGGAGGCAAGAGCAGGCAGTCCCGCCGACGCTGGTTTGGGCGGCTGGAGCAAGAAGATCAGAGATTGAAGAAGCAGCACGGCCGTTGGATTAACATCCAACGGTCACTGCTGCTAGAATCGTTTGTTGACTAAGTTGACAAAGCCCTGCGTACGAGTCAACTTGGTAGGCCCACAAGTCAACCTCCAAATCAGGTGGGTCCCAGCTAATAGGGGGAGGAATCATTTTTCTTGCGCGTAATAAGGAGAAACTTCCTTGCGTGCGACCATGGACCTCGTGGGTCCCAGTTGTCAGCCTCTCCACGTACAGTCCTCTTCCGATGGCTGCAGTTCGTTGACTACGTTGACGACGCCATGCCGAGAGCACCAAGGCGGTGGACGATGGCGAGGCCTAGTAAGGGAACGACCCGGAGACGAGGAAGACTTGGCAGTGGTTGCCCACGTGGAGGGGAGTACGAGGGTTTACTTCTTCGGCTGCGGTGTGAGGTTGCCGTCGCCGGAGAATAACAGGAGATGTGGGTGAGTAGAGGGATGGCCTGGCCAGCGATGGGAGTAGGCTGGGGCAGTGAGGACTGCGTGGCAGCACAGCCGGCCACGGGAGGCGGGAGAAGGCGGTCCAGCCGGCACTGGTTCGGGCGGCTGGAGTAAGAAGATCAGAGATTGAAGAAGTAGCATGGCCGTTGGATTAACATCCAACGATCACTACTGCTAGAATCGTTTGTTGACTAAGTTGACAAAGCCCTGCGTATGCATCAACTTAGTAGGCCCAAGTCAGCCGCCAAATCTGTGGCAAACATCATACAACACATTTGCTATTATTTTAATAATTTACAACCCATTTGCTCTTTCTTAAGGATTTTTTTGCAACACATATTCTTTTTGTTAGCATTACAGCCAATATTCTGGCCACAGTTAAAAAAATTCAATGAAATATTGCATATTTTGGTGGGCTCCGAACTGTTTTTAATCCCGATGTTTCGAGTCTGATTCAGACTAATTTGAAAAATAAAATTATATTAATTATAATACAATGATATTTTCACCGCAGAAAAATCCAATGAAACTTAAAATTTCAAAATCTGGATGAAACGAAATTTGAAACTAATTACCGGTTTGCTGTGTTTTTTAAAATTTACAGCCCATTTCTTATTGCTTATAGGCCATTTTCTTTTTTAGGGAAATAGGCCGTTTTGTGGGAAAGCCGAATGCATCCCTCCTCGTCTTGAAAGATTTGAAGCCCAGCAGGGCTGAGAAAAGCAAGTAGGCCTCGGTTGGGTATTGTGCAAAAGAAAATAGAACTGGGCTAGCCGTTTCAAGAAAGAAAACAAAACTGGGCTGGTGATGTGGTAAACATAAAATAAAAGACTGGTCATTGAAATTTTTGAACTATTTCTAATCCTGAAATTTCGAGCCCGATAAAAACAAATTTTAAAATATGTTTAAATTATGTTAAAATCCAATGAAATATGAAAAAATAAAATAAAATTCGTAATTTGAAACTAATTGCCCATTTGTTGTGTTTTTATATATTTACACCCCATTTCATATTACTCACAAAATTTATAGCCTTTTTTTATAGCCAGGCCGAATGTATCCCTCGTCGTGTTGAAAGATTTGCAGCCCAGCAGGGCGGGGACAAGGAAATCGGCCTGTGTAGGGTATTGTGAGGAAAAAAAGGTGCGCTAGTCATTTTCACAGACAAAAAAAACAGTTGGGCTCGTCATGTTGTAAATAAAGCCTGGGCTAGATGGGCCACAAACGCCGCACAGCCTAGTTGATACCCTGCTCTGTCTCAACAACAACAACAACAAAATCTAGTCGAGCTACTGGGTCCCTGGTGTCAGCCGCTCCTTGTGCAATTCTTTCGTTTATTGACTACATTGACAATGTCGTAGGTCCCGGATGTCAGCAAACCATTAGGAGGAAGCATTTTTTTCATGTAATAAGGAGGAACTTGCTTGCGTACGGTTATGGACCTGGGGGTCCCTACTGTCATCCTCTCCACGTACAGTCCTCACCAATTCCTGTCGTTTGTTGACAGTCGCTCGTTGTGCAATTCTCTCGTTTATTGACTACGTTGACAATGGGGTGGGACCAAGATGTCGGGAAACCATTCGGAGGAAGCTTTTTTTTGGCCTGTAATAAGGAGGCACTTGCTTGCGTACTGCCATGACCCTGGTGGGTCCCTACTGTCATCCTCTCCACGTACAATCATCTCTTGATTCCTCTTGGTTGTTGACCATGTTAACAACGCTAGAAGGCGGTGCCGCGGTGAGGGAACCAAAGCGGAGGACGACGGCGAGGCCTCGGGCGGGAACGAAAAGGAGCCGTGGAAGATGCTGCAGTGTGGTCGGAAATGGAGGGGAGTACGAGGGTTGGTGCGGAGTGGGGATGCCGTCGCCGGAAAATAACAGGAGGTGGGGGTGGGTGGGCGGGGGTGTAGAGGGATGGCCTGGCACTGGTTAGGGTATAGTGGGACAGCAATACGTGGGCGGCTGCGCAGCAAGCCGCGGAAGGCGGGAGCAGGCGATCCCGCCAGCGTTGGTTTGGTTTGGGTGGCTGGAGCCTGGAGGAAGAAGACAAGAGATTGAAAAAGCGTGACAGACATTGGATTGACATCCAACGGCTTAGGCTGCCACAATCGTTTGTTGACTAAGTTGACAAAGCCTTGTGTACGCATCAACCTAGTAGGCCCACAAGTCAGCCTCTTAATCCGTGACGGACAAATACAGCCCATTTAAAAATATAACAGCCCATTCCAAATGTTCAGTTGGAAAGTTCAACATTCAGAGCAAAGTAACAGGACTGATTCAGAGATAGAGTACTGAACTTCCACGTTGACAACCATCACAGCCAACTTAATTATCTACTCCCACTAATACTCGAGTTTAGAACAACTAACATACTCTTAGCTAACTAGACGATGCCGGCCACCATCTGCGGCTCACGATAAACACAGGGACTGACGTCCTCCTCCTCGCCTCGGACTTGGCAGAGGTGCGATAGGGCGCGTTGCTCGCGCCCGTTGGCCCTTTCCATGCCATCATGGTCCACCGAAGCTTTGGCTTTTAAGCAGGAAACCCACTTGACGAGCTGGTAGTAAAATTCAGCGTCGCACACGTGTGTGTGCCCGACAGCCTCTACGGGAATTCACCAGGCACCGGCCTCCACGTAGTCGGCCCAGTTGCTGGCGCTCTGCTCGCGACGCAGAGCGGCGGTGCGCTCCTCCTCCTCCATGCTCTGCTGGCGGCGCAAATCGGCGGTACGCTACTCCTCCGCCATGCGGTCATGCTCCAAGGCATCCTCATACTCCGCATTGCCATCTAAAGACTGCCAGAATGCCTCCCTCCGTCTGACTTCCCGTGAAAAACCGAACACTAACTCTGGCGGTGAGCGCCTCTGGCGGCGCCTATTGCTGCCGCGCGGGGGCATCACGGACGTGGCGAGAGCGAGGGAAAGTGGCGAGCGATGTCGGGCCGGTGGGGTCTTGTGAGGATAGGGTGCGTTGGGTGAAGGTGCCACCGGAGCACGCCGGGAACCAGTAATTATAGGTGGACGGTAGGTAAACCGGCATGTCGCGGGAAACGCGATGGTCATCGAATTCAATGCATAAGCAGGCATGGCTTAGCGCGCCAGCTTGCCATGGAAAACTGGAAAAACTGAAATTATGACTGTACCGTACTCCCGTCCCGTCCCGTTAGTGCTGGGTAGCACATCCGCACGACAGTCAAACGAGTGCACTCCATTCATCCAGATGAGGTACATGTGTGATCCGCTGGTTATTCGTGTAGGATCGAGTCAGCCAGATAGTGTACGTGTAGGATCGCAATAGCTGATGAATGTTCGCTGGGAGAGAAGGCATTTGCGAATGTTTTTGCTGGCAGTTTCTTCAGATTCGCATGGCATTTTCTTCAGAACAGCATGTCAGTTTCTTCAGAGGAAGGCATTTTTATTCTAAAAACTGCCACCCTTGGATCTTGCATCGCAACTAAAACTACCAGGAGTGTATTAGTAGGCTAGCTAGTGATCGATCAGTAACTTGTAAACACTGAGCGAAGAGAAATAAGGAACATGTTGGACCATTTGGTGCGATAGGAATGCTAGGGTGTTCCGGCACATGTCTACTCTTCCGTCCATCCTGTTGTTCAACATCCAGTCTGAGGCAAAACTTTGGGTCACCGCGGGCGCAAAACATTTGGGTCACATCATGCTGGGAGAGTAGTGTCTTTGTAATTTATGTCTCGCTTTTCTTTGTAAAAGCAACTATGAACTCCTTCTTAATTAATGCATGAGGCAAATATTTTGCCTCATTTAAAAAAAAACACTGAGCGAAGAGAAAAAAGGAACTGCCGTGCATAGTAGTAAGAGACGATCCGCTCTAAATGTTCAGACCAGACTCACAGGCCTGGCTTACTAATATGTTCACATTAATAGCCCAAATTCACAACCAACTAGTAGAATTCCCGTACATAAGATCAACATGTTTATGCATCTCAATGATTCACAGATCATACACAATATATCTGTTCTTGCTACTAACATTGATGCTTCTTAGGGCCAACATTCAGTACAGAGTGAATGACAAATTTGTTTGTAAAGTCTACATTTCCTCTAGCAAACGTAAGTGGTTTCACCAACAGATGGAACCATGAGAATCAACCACACATGATGGAGGAACATCCATTGAAATATGTTATGGTCATCTGTCGATCACACTGCAAGACTATTTTCGGAATTTAACTTTAAGTTTGGCAAGATGATGCCCATTGGATAATCAGACTAGAGCAATGAAGCACCTAGTGTTGGCCAATAAATAGTTCAGTACTACTTTTGTGCAGTCCATGCAGTGACTATCCAATCCTTCTGTGTCTATTTTCAAATGGCACTACATGCAGTGACTATCCTATTCTTTTGTGCAGTTCCACAATAATTGAGGTCCCTGTGTTTGTTTGCCAAATAGCAAAGAGCAGACATCTGTTTTCACAAATATCAAGCATCTAGTTAACATATACTCTACCTTGTATTTTCGGTTTAACCACGTCTCTGCTAGTCGTTTCCGCCTAGCATCTGTCATGTTTTGCACTGGACAATTTGATACTGAATTGATTTGCTGGTATAGAGCAGAAATATAGCGCCTATTCTTCATTAGACCAACGATATCCATGTTTGCAGGGATGGAAGAGGTGAAATCGATACAACCTAAAGTGAGCATCCAATCATTGATTGATGTCCTGCACCACCAATGGAGGTCCACCCTGGCAATAAATTTACATGCAAACCACTAATATTACTATCTAATGACAGTACAAAAACAGAAGCAAGATAGTAGCAAGATAGCAGCAAACCATGTGCCTTGGTAATGAACAGCTCATAGTGCCACCGATTGGATATAACTGTTTGCAGAAAATAATGGTCATAATGTTGAACCATCTGGACTTTTTGTGCAGTTCCACTAAAATCGAGCATCCCTGTTTGCACAGATATTGAAAGTGTGATTAAAAGTGGCACTAGTTGACAGTTAGCATAGACTCACAAATTTAAGCATTCCAAATTTCTTAATGGGAAAAGGTAGCAAGACAGTTTCTAACCACCTGTTCAAAGGAATAGAGAAGGCAACAGCGACGGATGTCATGATGGCATACATAGTATTTTGTGAAAGATTGAACCATTCCTGACCTTTCCTCTTCTTTTAAGAATTTTTTGTGCAGTTCAACTGAAATAAAATGCCATCACCGCCTTGACATTTTGGTGACACTGTACAAAAAAATTGACTTACCATTACATCATGATGTTAGGTATGTAATCAATAGGCAACATAGACAAAAATGCAGACCTCCTCCGATAACATAATAAACATTAATTTTAACAAAGGTGTGACTAGCTTTGCCGGCATAATTTGAAGAATTCTACACCCGCTGTTCCTTAATATAAGACGTTTTCGCAGTTCAATTTAATGTCAAAACGTCTTGTATTTTGAAAGAGAGGTGGAGTAGTAGTTTTCCTGCCTTTCTTTCCTTTTTCAATTTATCGGTGGCATTAGACTGACTACATCATTAGTTAAAAGTGGCATCACTTTAGCAGTAGCATAATTTTACCGGTGGTGTTATACTAACAGCAAAAAAGTGGCAATAAGAGCATGGTGTTGGCTGTGTGCATCCTAGTTGTGCAGAGGCCGGGTGTGTGCTCACTATGTTATGTATCTTCTTGATGCTCCGTTTTGAGCCAATAAAATCCACCCTTGGTCGAAAAAGTACAATGTATCTCCACGGACGCATAGACTGGTGAAGCAGGGATGGTTGCCCAGAGCAACAAATATCCAAGCAGCATATCTGGATTACGTCCCATTTTTGTTCTCTTTGGCCACCTTTTACCTATGTGAGGACAACAAACCTATCGACCTGGTCATTCACAATTGCGTTGTCCTGCCTTTCTTTCCTTTTTCAACCAAGAGACAAGAGACTAGTTCCTCAGCTACTACTGCTTTTCCCCTTTTCAACCAAGATGCAGGTTCGATACCAAGTCTCTTCTACAGTACCACTTTCCCCCCTTTCTTTCCTTATTCAACCCAGACATGGATTAGTCTGCATGAAGTAGGGTTTCCTTTAATAGTGCAAATTAAGGTTTTCGTCTGCATGACCAGTAGAGGCTAGTAACTTGGGGAGATGGGGCAGTGGAAAAACAACCGCATGCAGCGACGTGGGCAGATGGGGCAATAGCACAAGGGTATGGTTCGAAAAGAGGTAGCATACCAGAGGGTCGGCGGGAAGCGGCTTCTCTCGTTGTCGTCCTCCTCCGCCGACACTACGGCTGCGAGCTTGGGGACGGAGGCCATCCCGCACCGGTGCTAGGTCTGAGAAGACGGCCTTGTCGTCAGTGCACGTCCTCCTCTTCCCTGGCGGATGGGATCAGGCTAGATCTATGGCCACCGGTGAGGAGGGAGAGAGTGGCCACCGCCGTCTTTTTAAGGTCTGGAGAGGGTGATAGTGTGAGAAGCAAGTGGGCAGCCCTAGCAAGCCAGCGCTGAAGCTCCAGCCTATATAGTACTATATTATACTTGGTAGAGTACCTCCGTCAAGGTTTTCTAAGTCCCGCGAGCCGGAGCAACAGGACCAATAAATGGGGCAAATTAAGGTCTTCGATCTCTCTCCCATGCATGCACTTTTGCTCTCTCCTGCATGCACCCAATGGATAGCGTGCATGTAACGTCAAGCCTAATAAATCAGGATGACGTGTAGTAGTAATGCTTCAAAATTGAACGGCACACCATTAAAAAGTAAGTCGAGAAATAACGCGGCCCGATCGCATTTTGCACGAGAAATAAGAAACCATGTTTCGTTGACGAGTTGTCCCGTTCCAACGTGTCAGTGAGAAGACGGCGAGTCCTTTTGTACAATTTCCGAATGGACATCAATGTACGGCCAGGTCGCCTCTTCCTATACCGTGGCAACCATCTGCTCACTGCTCGCCTCTTCCTGTACCGTGGCAACCGTCCACCGCCTCTTCCCCTTTCCCTCTCGATTGGGAGTTGGAACTACTGTCGCACGTTCTTCGTCCCTCCATTTGCCTTGACCCTTCCTTCTGCCATTGTTCGTCTTCTTGATGGAGGAAAGTAGCAGGACACGACCCCGTTATTCTTGCCCCAATCTGACAGATGACGCGGTGGAGGAAATCATTGATCGGTGCGACGTCATCACCGCGGCTAGCATGGCAGGTTCATTCAAGAACATTCTCGACTCAACAAATAAGATCATTACAAACAACCCAAGGGTTCAAGAGTGGTTTGATCTCCTCTATCTTCTTCGCTATGACCCTGCTCTCTGGTACGGGGACGATGGAAGGCTCGCCTTGTGCAAGTTGATGCCACTTGATAATGATCCGTGTGATTTTAAGATGCCATCGCTTCAGCGTAAGGATTGGGCAGGCGCAAATGGAGATTGGGTTGTTTATATTGGGGACAACTGCGAGTGGGAGCTTGTGAATGTGTACACTCGTCACCGGATTCCAATTCCAAAAATCTCAGACTGCCCTGAGGTTGAGCACACCGATACTCTACGTATGTTTAAATACGATCATGGTGACTGTCGTCTACAGAAGATAGCAATTTGTCGAGTTCCCACACGCTCTTGGAGTTATCAGAACTATTGTGTTGTCACTGTCTTCGACAAGCTTCTTGCCGTCCTTACTCCTGGAGGGATTGGATGGATATTGCTTAAAAACCAGTTTCTGTACACGAGGGAGTACTGTGATGCAATTCAATATGAGCGTCTTGTGTTTGCTGTCACCACTTGTGGCACTATTTTTGCATGGGATCATTCTTGCTTTGGTACATTTGTCTTCCACCTTAATTAGAATTGTTTCATTCACCATGCATGCGAGTTATCCCTTTACTAATTAACCTTCAAAATTTTCAAGGTCCTGTCAACATTCCGCCACCGATACTTGGAAACTTTTATAACCAAGGGGGAGATGACGATGGTGATGATGATGATGACGATGGTGATGATGATGATGACGATGGTGATGATCACGAGCATGAAGACGAGCAATACCTACCTACTAGATGGTACCTAGCTACTTATTTCGATGGATCACCTCTTCTTGTCTGTATACAGGGCATTGCTAATGTTACAGAGGAAGCAGGTAGTAGTATTGTCTCGCATGGTCGTACTCTGCGGACCTATGCCAACTTCCGTTGTAGGCTATTCGGGATGGATACTAGTGTGCTAGCGCCACGAGCTTCTCCCTGGTTCAATATCGACAGTCTTGGAGAACACTCGCTTTTCCTTGGACTAAACTATCCAAGGATGGTGAAAGGCGATCCAGCGCCCGTTGGCACAACCTTGCCATTTATGAGAAGCAACTCTATCTATACCACCAACATTGCTGTTGCTGCTCACTACTCCAATGCAAGTATTGCTCCTGATATTGGCCGCTTCAGCCCGAATGGTGAGTCTTGCATTGGTCTCAAGATTAACAATACCACCGGGCCCTGGTCAGAGACCCGCTTCTGGTTCAAAGCAAGCGTTACCAACGCCGAGGATTGGTTGATGTGAAGGTCGTTTTCATTTGTTGTACGTGTTGTGTGAGAAAAACTTTAGTATTTACAATGTATATCCTCGTTGTCGTTGTGCATTGTAGACTTATTGTATGTAGTGTGAACGGTATATTTGCATATGAATGTGATAAACTTACTTAATTTATGAATGGATTTCGAGTCACTTCTCAGAGTGTGTGCTGTGACGCGGCAAAATACTTTTCACTGATAGTATGTGGGACCGAATGTCAGCAAACCAACGATGGGCACACTCTGCGCATCTGTCGGCTGGTTGATAAGAGAGGGAGAGGAGGGCCGAGCATGGACTCCAGGAAATTTGCCGACAGTGTGAGGTGGGCTGCCTAGTACTAGTGGTACCGAACTCCTGAAGAAATAATGTGTTTTTCTTTTTGCAAGTTGGAGAGATAATGTGTTCGCTCTACGTAACCAGCACCTCGATATAGTGGGGTGGCATGGGCCAAAACAAGCATTCACGTCTAGGAGTACGGCACACGCCACCACCAAGAGTCCCATCTGACACCAAATTTCTTGGATTCAATGCTACACCTAGCTCTTCTCTCTCCTCGTTTCTCTAACTCAACCATCGCACGGCGGCCAGGGGGGTGGGAGTTTCAGGTGATACGAAGCTGCTTATGCTCCCAAGATACGGCCGTTTCAAGGACCTTGGATTTGAGATAGAATGGTTGCATGTTGAGCTCCTGCAAGTTTGCAAAAAAGCCCACTTGGATCTGATATTTACGCACAGGTCTAGAATCTCGGAATGCGAGCGTTCGATCTCAGATCCAAGGGCTCTCAGAAGCCGGTATCATGGGAGCATGGACAAGTTGGTTTGCCGATAGTCGGTTTGCTGAACTGCGGTCCCACTTGTTAGTCAAAATGCAAGATAGCAAGCGTTCCCCCTTGAGCGGCGTGCCAGACCAACCGTGAGGGGGTACGACGCAAACCGTGTGGGGGTCCTTTTGAACTTGTAAGTTTGTAACATTTGGTTCTGCTCCTTGGCCTGACCGATAGATACAAATATAATGATTTTCCCTCAAAAATTAGAAATAACGATTAAAAACGCTATCGCTGGGCCACTGCCGTCTTTTTTTAGATCTGGAGAGGGTCCCGTTCCAACATGTCAGTGAGAAGACGACGAGTCCTTTTGTATAATTTCCGAACGGACATGTAGGCCAGGTCGCCTCTTCCTGTACTGTGGCAACCATCCGCTCCCCACTCGCCTCTTCATGTACCATGGCAACCGTCCACCGCCTCTTCCCCTTTCCCTCTCGATTTGGGAGTTGGAACTGCTGTCGCACGCTCTTCCTCCCTCCATTTGCCTTGACTCTTCCTTCTGCCATTGTTCATCTTCTCGATGAAGGGAAGTAGCAGGACCCGACCCCATTATTCTTGCCCCAGTCTGACAGATGACGTGGTGGAGGAAATCATTGATCGGTGCGACGTCATCACCGCGGCTAGCATGGCAGGTTCATTCAAGAACATTCTCGACTCAAGAAATAAGATCATTACAAACAACCCAAGGGTTCAAGCGCGGTTTGATCTCCCCTATCTTCTTCGCTATGACCCTGCTCATTGGCGCGGGGACGACGGAAGGCTCGCCTTGTGCAAGTTGATGCCACTTGACAATAATGATCTCTGTGATGCAATTGCTTCGGCATAAGGTCTGGGCAGGCGCAAATGGAGATTGGGTTGTTTATATTGGGACAACTGCGAGTGGGAGCTTGTGAATGTGTACACTCGTCACCGGATTCCACTTCCAAAAATCTCAGGCTGCCCTAAGGTTGAGCACACCGATACTCTACGTATGTTCAAATACGATTATCGTGACTGTCGTCTACAGAAGATAGCAATTTGTCGAGTTCCCAATTGCTCTTGGAGTTATAGGAACTATTGTGTTGTCACCGTCTTCGACAAGCTTGTTGCTGTCCTTACTTCTGTGCCTCAATGGATATTGCTTGAAAACCAGTTTCTGGGCACGCATGTGTACTGTGATGCAATTCAATACGATCGTCTTGTGTTTGCTGCCACCACTTCTGGCACTGTTTTTGCATGGAATCCTGATTGTTTCGGTACTTTGCTTGTCTTCCACCATAATTATAATTGTTTCATTCACCATGCATGCCAGTTATCCCCGTACTAATTAACCTTTTTTTGTGGGGTCCCGTACTAATTAACCTTCTTGTGTTTCCAAGGTCCTGTCAACATCCCCCCACCGATACTTGGAAACTTTTATAACCAAGGGGGAGATGACGATGGTGATGATCACGAGCATGAAGACGCGCAGTACCGACCTACTTAGTGGCGCCTAGCTACTTATTTCGATGGATCACCTGTTCTTGTCTGTATACAGGGCACTGGTGATGTTACAGAGGAAGCAGGTGTTGTCTACCATGGTCGCAGTCGTCTCCGAACCCGTTCCAACATCCGTTGCAGGGTATTCAGAATGGATACTAGTGTGCTAGCGCCAGAACCTTCTCCCTGGTTCAATATTGATAGTCTTGGAGAATACTCGCTATTCCTTGGACTAAACTATCCAATTATGGTGAAAGGCGATCCGGCGGCTGTTGGCTCAACGTTACCATTTATGAGAAGCAACTATATCGATACCTCGCACATTGGTATAATTCCCTATCCTGGCTATCACAATTTTCATACTCCTAAAATAGGCCGCTTCAGCCTGGATGGTGGGTCTTGCGTTGCTCTCGATGTTGACAATAGCTGGCCCTACCCAGAGGTTCACTTATGGTTCAAAGCAAGTGTTTCCAACGCCGAGGATTGGTTGAACTGAAGTTCATTTCATTGCTTGTTATTTGTTGTGTGATAAAAACTTTAGTATTTAGAATGTATCCTCGTTGTGGTTGTGCGTTGCTGACTTGTTGTATGTAATAAATGGCATATTTGCATATGCATGTTATAAACTTACTTAACTTATGATTGGTCGCCTGAATATTTTTTGTGGCGTGGCTAGATGACAGTCGCCTGAATATTTTTTGTGGCCAGTCAATTTGGCTTGGGCCGTTGGATGAAAAATGGACGGCGGGATCATCTTCCTAAACCTTCAGCCTGTCGTGTCACACTGCACACGGTGGGTCAGGCACGCCGCTCACCCAGTGAATGTGCGCCGTCTTGCGTTTTCACTGACATGTGGGACCGAATGTGAGCAAACCGACAATGGGCACACTCCGCGCGTCTGCTTGCCAGCTGAGGAGAGAGAGAGGAGGGCTGAGCACGGACTCCAGGAAATTTGGCGACAATGTGAGGTGGGCCATATGTTAATAAAAATAGTACTACTACTAGTGGTACCGTAGTCCAGGAGAGATACTACTAATGAGCTCGCTCTAGCCTCGCTCTATGTAACCAGCACCTCGATATAGCGGGGTGGCATGGGCCAGAACAAGCATTCATGTCCAGGAGTACGGCACACGCCACCACCATGAGTCCCTTCTGACACTATATTTCTTGGAGTCCGTGCTACAACTATCTCTTCTCCCTCCTCGTTTCTCTCAACTGCGGTCGGGCGGGGTGGGTGCTACTTGTGAGCTGCGTTGGTAATTCCCTGAAGAGGAAGGGAGATGCAGTACAGTAGAGATAAGTATTTCCCTCAGTTATGAAACCAAGGTTATCAATCTAGTAGGAGAATCACGCAACACGTCGTTAGCAGCACCTGCACACAAAACAACAAATCCTTGCACCCAACGCAAACAAGGGGTTGTCAATCCCTCGGTGGTAAGTTACAAGATTAAATTGTATGTGATAGATAGATAAATTAAAACAAAAATACAAAAAAATAAAATAAAGAAAGAAAAAGTGCAGCAAGTATTTTTAGGGTTTTAGTATATGATTTAGATAGACCCGGGGGCAATAGTTTTCACTAGAGGCTTCTCTCAAGAAAATAGCATATGGTGGGTAGACAAATTACTGTTGGGCAATTGATAGAAAAGCAAATAATCATGACGATATCCAAGGCAATGATCATGTATATAGGCATCATGTCCGAGACAAGTAGACCGACTCCTGCCTGCATCTACTACTATTACTCCACACATCGACCGCTATCCAGCATGCATCTAGTGTATTAAGTCCATAAAGAACGGAGTAATGCCTTAAGAACGATGACATGGTGTACACAAGATAAACTCACGTATGAATAAACCCCATCTTTTTACCCTTAATAGCAACGATACATACGTGTCATGTCCCATTCTGTCACTGGGATTGAGCACCGCAAGATCGAACCCATTACAAACCACCTCTTCCCATGGCAAGATAAATCAATCTAGTTGGCCAAACCAAATCAATAGATCGGAGAATAAATATGAAGCTATAATAATCATGCATAAAAGAGATCAGAGAAGACTCAAATAATATTCATGGATAATCTGATCATAAACTCACAATTCATCAGATCAAAACTAACACACCGCAAAAAGTGATTACATCGGATAGAACTCCAAGAACATCGAGGAGAACATTGTATTGAAGATCAAAAAGAGAGAAGAAGCCATCTAGCTACTAACTATGGACCCAAAGGTCCGTGGTAAACTACTCATGCATCATCGGAAGGGCAGCAAGGTTGATGTAGAGCCCCTCCGTGATCGATTCCCCCTCCGACGGAGTACCGGAAAAGGCCTCCAGATGGGATCATTCGAGAACAGAAACTTGCGGTAACGGAAAAAGTATTTCCTGGACTCCCTTGAGGGTTTTTGATTTTTTGGGAATTTATAGTGGTGGAATTAGGTCAAACGGAGCTGGGGTGGGCCCACGAGGCACCAGGGCGTTCCTGCCCCCCAGGTGCGCCCTGGTGGCTCGTGGCCACCTCCTCTGGCGTCTGGTCTTCTCCCGAAGCTTCTAGTGTTGGTATTGTCCAGAAAAAAATCTCCAAAAAGTTTCGTGGCATTTGGACTTCATTTGGTATTGATATTCTGTAAAACAAAAAAGAGGCAGAAAACAGGAACTAGCACTGGGCACTAAGTTAATAGGTTAGTCCCAAAAAATGATATATAATTGCTGTAAATGTATATAAAAACATCCAAGATTGATAATATAACAGCATGGAACAATAAAAAATTATAGATACGTTGGAGACGTATCAGTGGGGGTTTGCCGATAGTCGGTTTGCTCAACTGCGGTCCCACTTGTAAGTGAAAATGCAAGACATCGCGCGTTCCCCCTTGAGCGCCGTGCCGCACCATCCGTGTGGGGGTGCGATGCCAACACAACAGGCTTTTCCTTTTGAACTTGTAAGTTGTAACATTTGTTTCTGCTCCTTGGCGCGACCGATAGATAGAAATAACGATTTTCCCTCAAAAATTAGAAATAACAATTAAAAACGCTAGCGCTGGGCTTTTCCCGTGTGATAAGCGGGGGAGTTTGCCAATTTCGGCCATCATCGCTTTGCTTGCATGCTGTCCCACATGTAAGTGATATGCCTAGCCACTGTGTTGAGCGGCGTGCCAGAATGACCGTCTGGGGTGCGACGCGAATGGGACTGTACGTGAACCGGACTGTGCGTTGAGCAAGGGATCACACACGTCTTTATCAGCTAGAATGAGAATGCAATACAGTAAGAGTCAAGGCCACGACGACACGATGCAATGGTGGTGACACGAGGCCAAATGAAACTTGCGAGCAACCCAACCAAACACGCCCATGGTGCTGGGTTGCTGGCTGCATGCTGCTTCTCTATTTCCCTCAGCATGCAAATTGAAGGAGGATAAACATCAATGGCCGTTCATCGGGAACCGCTACCCTCTACTTTATTTGCATTCAAGCCGTCCCGGAAACAGTACTCGTTTACTAGCCCCCCTTGTATTTTGTGTCATATTTTGGCACTTAATCTAACTAATAAAATTGTGTGACCAATATAATGTCATTGGAAAACATATTCAAATACGAATCCAACAAAAAAATGTGTGACATGCTACTCAAATACTCCTACTACGTAGTAATGTCGTTGGAGTAGTAGGAGTAGTATGTTTGTCCATCGTTGACCCAAAATAAGATGAGACTAATAATCCAGACGTTGGTAGTTGTACTGGGGAAAATCTTGCAAAGTTTGGAGGCTTCTAGAGGGCAGGGGTGATCCTCCTTCACTAAAAAAATAAAAAATAAAAATAAGTACTACTCCTATAACCTAACCATCTGCCCTTCTCCATTTTCTTGCATGTGCACAAGTGGGACATTTGATTTGTTTATTGGGCGATAAGACATTAGTAGTAGTCTGTCCCCTAGGACAACGATTTATTGCGCGTAGAGCCAAGCTTTTGCATGTACTACTTGTGGGACGCAAGACCGATGAACCCTCCCTCCCTCCCAAGTCATTTATTAGAGTGGGTGGTGCCACACGGCCAAATATTTTCTAGCGCAATACTAGTACATAATTGCCCGAGCATTGCAACGAGCTATATATATATATATTCTATAGTATGTATGTCAGCCCATAATTTACATGTCAATATTAATATGCATACGTATCCATAAACGACATCCTCTAGCCCTAGTGTGCCGGGCCACCAACCGACGGGTGAGGAGCAGCGGTGTTGGTGGCGAGGTCAATGTGCTTCTAAACAATGCCGTCCAAGGTTGCTCTGCGGTCCAAGAAGGCCACCGTCCTATCGTCCTCCTTTGGCACATAGTGGTCCTTGTGGACTATTTCCTCGTAGATGCGGGTGATTATGTCGATGGTGTCTTGCTGGGCGAGGCGCTGCGTGGCGAGCACGACCTCGAGGTGGACATTCTCCAGCACGACGGTGGCAGTCACAGGGCTACCAGTGCGTCGAAGAGGTTGTCGCCATAGAGGCCGGTGAGAGTGGCGGGCATCGCAGAGCCTGGGCGCGTGGGCTGGAGGCGTACGCCAAGGTCGTCCGCGAGCTTCTTGACGATGGTGAACTTGTCGAGGAAGCCGACGAGGGCCTCGACGAACAAGGGGATGAAGCTGTCGTCCAAGAGGCCTCTTGCCCTGGCGGCCTCAAGCATGACCTGGAGACGTTCCTCGGTGCCGGGCCACAGGCCGGCATCATGGACCATCTGGCACAGCTGGCTCATGCTCGCACTCATCGCCTCCATGGCTCTAGCTTCTGGTCAATTGATCTTGCGATTGGAGTGATCCCTCTTGCCCTTGGTTAGAGTGCGTAGGTGCGTAGGATTTCGTAGATGGATTGGACTGGTGGGGAGCCTTTATATGAGAAGTGCAGACTACGTTTGGATTTATGTGTGCATTGCCTATCTACTCCTCGCTCCTTAGTAGTACTCCCGCCGGTCCTTTTTTCTCTGTGCCTAGGTCGAGCACGCATATCAAGGGTAGACTCAGTCTATTTTTTCTGGACATAATTGCCCTTGCGTTTGCAGAGTATCGCATGCCTGCTGCTGCCTCAAATCCCGCTCCACATGCACGCACTGCTCCCTGTCTCGCTGCATGCGCGCATAGTTGCAAGAAGATTGAGGTAAATTCTGCGTGCAATTATGTTGGAAGCTGGCGCAATTAATGCGGGGCGAATGCGGTGCAAGTACTACTAGTGTGGTTGATGAGATTTCATATTTGAGCCCTCAACTGGAATGGAGAGTGTATAATATCATCGGAAACTACACTCAAACACGCCCCGTCAAAAAATGGAGGTGGTAGTACTACTAAATCCAGATGGAGGGAGTTGTAGTACTAGTACCAAAGTACTACCCGTTGGTCAAATTATTACGTGCTGCTCCTCACGGTGAAGTGACAAGACCCTGCGCCGGAGATGACACCAGAGTGCAGGCGGCGTGTTCGGGTTACGAAAGTCAGCCTCACCGTGTGCAGTCACTATCATCAAGGCTGTAGAGCTACCCTGCTTACAACAAGCCGTGTTCTAGATATTTTCCCGTGCGTTGCCACGAGTTAGAATAATATATTGCAATGGGTATATTGGTTACATCGTTGTAGCACCTATGCACGCGAACATAATCGTAACGTACTACCACGTGCTGGATAGTCATAATTTTACAAGGTTCAAACTGATATTACAAATGCTAGTAGTAATGCTGCACCTACGAAGAGGGAATTATTAGGAAGTTTACGTAAGAAGTTTCGTTACTTTAGGTGGATGCAGCATTACCATACAAACTAAAATCCACCACCCCTGACAAGTCACTAATAGGCAAATAAACTTGTGCGTCTGTCGGCACTTGATCTTTCAAAAACAAATTCAGCTTCTGCAGAGCCTTTGTCATTCAGCTTTAGACGTTTGCGGTGATTAGCACACCATTCATTGTTGCGCCAGAGAACGCCAAACCTCATTACCTTGTGCACACTTGCCTTCAGAAACAAGAACCTGGCCAATTTAATCTCGGATGTGGTGCCTCGGTAGTCGATCAAATCAATTTCTGTAAGATGGAGATCAAGGCATTCGATGAGGTTGTTATATTGCAGCACATTTTTCACTTTCGGGTCTTTTTTTATCTGCAAAGAAGAGAACATATTAGAGGAGCTGGATATACTCCGTATAAGGTTGTCGTGTCATCAAGAGCTACCAATATCATTCGCTCATACAATAGGGTTGGCTGTAAGGCTAGTGATAATTTTCACTCTCTCTCTCTCTTTCCTCTCATTTACTCACTTTACATCCATCTTGGTTTAGAGATCCCCTTCGTATTTTGTGTAAAATTTTGACCATAGATTTACCTAACAAAATGTCAATGCATGTCACAAAAAATTATACCATTGGAAATTATGTTCAAATACGAATCCAACGATATAATTTTTAGTGACATGCATTAACATTTCGTTAGTTAAATCTATGGTCAAAATTTCATACTCCAAAATACGAAGGGGACTAGTAAACCAGGATGGAGGTAGTACTTGCTCCTAGGATAAAGTTACTTCCCACTATGACTAGCCTTTGCTACAACAACAAAAAAATGATGCAGGTGATCACTTGAGAAAAAATACTAAAAACATTTCTTTCAGTATAGTGCCTAGATGCAGTTTTGAACACTACATTTGTCATTGTAACTTGGGAAAAATTACAAAAAAATTGAGCTCCGTTGTGGTTCACATTTAATAGGAAAGGAGTTTCACCTTGATGAGTAGCTTCTCCGTGCACGGAAAGCATCTAAGGAATCCAACAACTTGATCCAGATTGGGGCCGATATTTTATTGCCAAAATCTTCACTGTGCGCACAGACTGGGTCAAGCATGTGGGAATCATTTTCTGGATGACAGTCAAACATACATCAAGAAAAAAATTAAAATGTGAATTTCAAGAAGAAGAACGAGAAGAAGAAGAGTGTTGTACCTGAACAGTTATGGATCCAATAACAAGTTCGGAGAATTTGGCAGACGAGTAGTCCAACGCTGTCAATTTCGGCACGTCAATGACCCTGATTTTTGTTGGACCTTCTAGATCAGATACAAGCAATCTCTCAAGGAAAGGCGCATTCTCAATGACCATATTGTGAAACAGCTCAACTGATCTCTTCCCAAGTAATGTCCTGTTGCGGGGCCAGCAAGACACATAAATCCATCGAAGATTCGTCGAGGCGATGTGGAGGCTAATGAACCCGTGGATCTATTGAAGACAAAGGTACTTGAGCGCTGTACAGCCACGGAGCAGCCGCTCCATAGCCTCCTTCGAGATACCAATGTCGAAGAGACTGAGCTGCTTGAGTTGAGGGAGAAGAAGAGCGGGCGCGGCATCAATCTGGGGAAAATAGCAGGAGCTGAACCTGGCGCGGCACAGCGTTGGCGCGTGGCGGAGCGCGGACAGCGGCAAAGAGAGACATCGTCCACCTTCAAACCTGAGCTCCTCGAGCTGATCTAGGGCGGGGGATAAGAACCACTCGTCGAACTTGGCTTGGACATTGCAGTTGGTACTGAACATGTGGATGTCAAGGCGTCTGGCTGGCCCAGGGTGCGATGCAAGGATCTTGGAGACTGCGGCCATGCGTTTGCAATCCGCATCGCAGAGGCAGCTGACGGTGAGGTTGAGGGGGACGCAGCGCCAGAGGGGGCACCACCGCCGGGAGAGAAGGGTGGTTCGCACTCCAGATTTGGTGGGGAGGAGGGCGATGATGACGAGCAGCATGTTGTCGGGGAGGCTGCTGATGAAGTCCAGGCTCGCCGGATGCGGTTTTGGCTCGAGCCGCCTCCGCTTGTTGGCCGCCTCGTCCTCCATCTCAGCCGGCGGCAACGTCGGTGTACACATGTGCTGGTGTGTATTGTGTGCTGGGTGTGCGCGAGTGCGTCCTTGTGTGCATGCCGCGTAGTGGTGTATGTGCGTTGTCGTAGTTTGTGTCCGTGGTGGCGTCTAAGAAGGTGTTAATCTAGTACTCTCTCCATTTCTTTTTAGTCCGCATATAAAATTTGGTCAAAGTCTAAATATGCAAAGTTTGACCAACTTTATATCAAAAGATATCAACATTTACAATACTAAAGTATATGCTATGAAAATTAATTTCAAGATGCATCTAAATATATTGATTTCATACTGTGAATGTTGATATTCTCCTATAAAGTTAGTCAAAGTTTAAGAAGTTTGACTCTGACCAAATTTTATATGCAGACTAAAAAGAAACGGAGGGAGTACTACAATACTGTTTTAATGAGGAAGAAGTGTGCACTCAATTTAGTAGCGTGCAGGGTTCTACCGCAAGTAGTTTCTAGTTTGTTTATTTCACCCCATGGCAGATGGGCCTCTAGTTTATTTAATTTCACCCACTGCCACATGGGCCCGCGCACCCATAGAGAACATGAGCTGACAAGGCACCATGTAGACTGGTTGACCGGTCAACTAGACAATATACAGAGCTATATGATGAGCCAGTGACCGTATAATCCCTCTGTAAAGAGAGATCGAATAAGAGGGGAGGTTCGTGGGAGGTAGATATAGAGAAAGAGATACTCCCTCCATTCGATAATGTAGTGCCTATAAATTTTTGAAAAGTCATACTTTTGAAAGTTTGACCAAGTTTATAGAGAAATTTACTTATATCTACAATACCAAAGATATGTGATATGAAACTACATCTTGTGATGAATCTAATGATGTATGTTTGTCCCTCCAGATGTAAATTTTTTTCTCCACATATACCTGGTCAAACTTTGTGAGGTTTGACTTTTCAATAAATGTATATATGCTATGGACCAGAGAGAGTACATGACTAGAGAGAGATCAAGTGTGTGTGAAGGAGAAAGAGTGAGTGTGCAAAAAGAGAGAGTGTGTGTGTGAAAGAGAAAGGGACAACACACGATAAAGTAGAGAGAAAGTGTGTGTGTCTTATGAAAATATATCACGCATGCAACTCCGAGAGAGAAAGCGAGGTGAGGAGATACATGGAGATATATTGTGTGGTTGTTTGCAACGGACAGAGAGAGAGACCCTTGGCACGTGTCCAAGAGAGGTTTGGCAAACAAGGGAGAGACGAGGTCGAGAGAGACGTATGGAGAAAATGGAGGCATGGGGAGGGAGAGAGGGTGTGTTTGTGATAGAGAGATCCCCTAGAGATCGTGTGGGGACTATATGGGTGGGAGATTGAGAGACAAGGTGTGTGTGCGATAGAAAGATACCCTGGAAGAGAATGAGATATGCCTAGCTAGGGAGGGAAGGAGACAATGTGTGTGTTTGTGATGGGGGGGTGAGAGATGGTCATACCTAGGGGAAAGTGCATGTGCGTGTGATGGAGTGAGAGATAATCGTACTTAGGGGGGCCGTGTGCGAGCGTGTGAGATAGAGAGAGAACGAGGGAGAGAGAGTGTTAGATGGGTCTATCTAGTGCGAGCGAGATATGTGTATGTGTGACCTAGGGAGAAAGA
Organism: Elymus sibiricus; assembly: GCA_039707655.1. NCBI lineage: Eukaryota > Viridiplantae > Streptophyta > Magnoliopsida > Poales > Poaceae > Elymus > Elymus sibiricus. The sequence goes on from CM077670.1 coordinate 115,751,809, forward strand.
AAGTTTGAAAAAGAGAGAGAAGAGCCCCGAGACGGCGGAGTGGTGCGTGAGGGAGTTGAGAGAGAGAAAGAGATACTCCCTCCATTCGATAATGTAGTGCCTATAAATTTTTGAAAAGTCAAACTTTGGAAACTTTGACCAAGTTTATAGAAAAAATCATTTATATATACAATACCAAAGATGTATATATAATATGACACTACATCCTGTGATGAATCTAATGATATATGTTTCCCGTTCCAGATGTAAATGTTTTTCTCCACATACCTGGTTAAACTTTGTGAGGTTTGACTTTTCAAAAAATCCATATGCTATGGACCGGAGAAAGTACCTAGGTAGAGAGAGATCAAGTGTGTGTGAAGGAGAAAGAGTGAGTGTGCAAAAGGAGTGTGTGTCTGAAAGAGAAAGGGACAACACATGATAAAATATAGAGAAAGTGTGTGTGTGTCTCTTATGCAAACATATCACGCATGCATCTCCGAGAGAGAAAACGAGGAGAGGATATACACGCAAATAGTGTGTGGTTGTTTGCAACGGAGAGAAAGACCCCTATAGCACGTGTCCAGGAGTGGTCTGGCAAACAAGGGACAGAGGTCGAGAGGGACGTATGGAGAAAATGGAGGCATGGGGAGGGAGATAGGGTGTGTTTGTGATAGAGAGATCCCCTTGAGATCGTGAGGGGACTATATGGGTGGGAGATCGAGAGATAAAGGTGTGTGTGCGATAGAAAGATGCCTCGAGAGAGATCGAGATAGTCCTAGGGAGTGGAAGAGACAATGCGTATGTTTCTGATGGAGAGTGTGAGAGATAGCCATACCTAGGGGCACTGCGTCGATACTCGTACTTAGCTTGGGGGGAGATTGTGTGTGTGTGTGTGTGTGCGCGCGCGCGCGCGCGTGTGAGACAGAGAGAGAACGAGGAAGAGAGAATGTTAGATGGGTCTATCTAGTGCGAGTGAGATATGTGTATGTGTGACCTAGGGAGATAGAATGTTTGAGAGAGAGGAGCCGGGAGACGATGGAGTGGTGCATGAGAGAGTTATGGACAACGAGCGAGAGAATTTGTGTGTGTACTATGAGTGCACCCTAGCTAGCTATTTAGCCTAGACCAGAGAGTCATACATTGTGTGCGAGGGAGACCTATACATAGAGTGTGCATGCGAACTAGAAAGACCTAGAGAGCGAGAGAGAGAGAAGGAGAGAGAGAGAGAGACCGATAAGGATTTTGTTCGTGTGCGTGCGATAGAAAGAAAGAGTGTCGGCTAGAGAGAGAACGGGAGTGCGGGAGATGGGAGAGGTCGCGTTTTTGCATCGAAGATTCATATAAACCATGATTTAGTATAAAATTCTAGTCAAATGTTTGAATTGGAGAACATGGTGTTTGCAATTCACACATGAACGGAGATATGCGTATCAAACAGGTTCATTAATTTGACTTTGAGCATGTTCATGGAGTACTATAATACAACATGCTATTCAATTGATGTGTTCAATTTTGGATGTAGTCCACAATTTGGACCGGGTCAAAAAGCTATTTCATTGAATTGAGATATCTCATTTCTGGTTTGATTCCTGTTTTTAAGTGGGTCAACTATATGTCAAATTAATCGGTAGCAACGAGCATGTAAATACACATTAGTCCCAAGCATCATCTCATCATCTAAAAAAGAAGTGGCAAGACGTGACACAATAGAACTAATATTTCTAAATATGATTCGGATCGACTTGGTACGGTAGATGTGGATGCTTGTTCTCCCAAAATTTGAATGAACCGGTAAAACACCCTCTGCTTGGTGGAATTCACCCGAGCAAATAAACGGGAGATGTGAAATTACCAGCCTATCTAGGACCCGCATCAATTGGCCCATTGTATACCGAGGGTAGGTTTGTAACTTCATCGAAGCGCGCCCTCTCATCGGCCGAAATGACAGACGCCGAATAATTCATAAACCATGGGCGGCAAAACACCCTCTCCTCAGCCGAAATCGCAGGCGCCGAATAATTCATAAACCATGGGCGGCAAAACACCCTCTCCTCGGCCGAAATCGCTCGCGCCCACTATTTCAAGCACGCCCTCCTCGCTGGCGCCCACTATTTGGGAGAAGCAAAGTTACCCTACTATCCTCGACCCTCAAGACTCAGACCCAAGCCCACAAGCCAATAGACAGGGGTAGAATTGTAAGTTCTCCCACATTTCAGACAAATGCGTCCGTAAGACATGGCCCCCTCCCAATTCCCCATTCATACACCGCGGGTGCCAAATCACCTTCTCCCCAGCCGAAAAACCTCAGCCCCTCCTCCATGCCCCCCCAACCGCACCAGATTCACCGCCACCCTCCTCCCCAATGCTGGAACTGCTGTCTGTTTGCCGTCGAGCACTGGGCCGTGTGCCTCTTACTCCGTGCTGCCAGAGCTGCCTCGACAACGACCGCGTGAACCGTGCAGGAGCCGATTCAACCGTGCCATCGTGCACAGTGCCGGAGCGGCTCGTACTTCGGACGCGTCCAGCGCACCGGCGCTGGTCCCCCGTAGCCATCGACCGCCGCCACATATCTGCTTTCCCGCCGCCGGCAGCCACCGCAACCGCGTTGGCCTCACCGACTCGGCAGATGGAGCTGCCTACTTCACTGGGCCGCAAGATAGGTCGAACACTCATCTTATTCACTTTACCTAGGCGTCAGTCGCCTGGATTTTTATTCTGGGACAGTCGGTTCCAAATGGAAGGAAGCAGCTCCCCTCGAGGCAGCGGAGCTCCTAGGCTGCCGGTTGGCCGGGGAAGGAGTGCCTCGGTGTCTATCGTAGGGGTGCGGGCAAGGGGCGCAGGTTCGCCACGGATGTAGTGCTTCGGTGCCTATCTTAGTGTTGCGTGGGGTAAAGGTACTGCTGGTGCCGGATCTGGATGACGATGAGTCTTTGAGGTATGGCCGGGGGACGGCGCAACCATGGCAGTGCGGTGGGGCGGGGGGCGGGGTCGAGGTCAGGGCTGCCGTGGCCAGGGACGGCGGAGGCAGGCTGCTCTGCCGGTGCTCGCTGGCTGTTCGAGGAAGATCCTGAATAGTGACAGCCGGGAGGCACAAGACGGCCATCCAGCCATCCGGTGTAGATCGGACAGTGAAAAAAAGCATGTGACCACAATTTAGTTTTCAGTGAACTGACGTGTGACCTGTCTCGTACCTGAGTGTTGATCGTATTTCTTCAGATCAGAAATATGTGTCATTCTTAACATTGTGTGTTTTCTGCATCTTCAGCCACACCATCTTCCTTCTCACCAGAGCTACTCCAACAAGGGATGCATGCACCAGATGGGAGCTATACTCCCCACTCAAGAGTTCCCTGTCTCGTATGTGTCAGCCAGACATGGACAGCCACAACAACCGTAGCGCCATCGACGATTCAGCAGATGATGCTCACTCCTACAGAGGGCGGCAAGATAGGTTGTACCCTCATCTTACTTGTGTGCAGCATTTATGGCTTCGTTCTTCATATAAGCATGGAAAATAGATTATCACTTGTCACTGTACATTCATGTTGATCTCTTAGTCTTACTTCAGATAAAAGACTTGTGTAGGAGTTAACGTTGTTCCATAGTTATCGTCCCTCAGCCAAAGCTATCCCACAGGCTGGTGATTATACCCCTTCTAGTAATACCTATGCTGTTGTTCTGTAGTACTTTTGTGTGCCATTTAGTTAATCTCGAGTACAAACAGTATATATTTTGTAGCTATCATGTGTGCTCTCTCTTTAGTCTTTGAGGTATCATCCTATTGCTGCTATTTAAGTGGACTCCTACTATTTATGTCGTCTCCTACAGGCACTCATTACATAATCTCACTACTAGTTGTTTTCCATGCATGTCAGAAATTATTGCACACAGTGATATTGAAAATCAGAACAAACCCACTAAAAGAAACTCGCGGAGCAATGCAACGACCAACATACTCGACCTCAATGATATTCAATATGATGGAACAGTTAAATGTAGTTCTTTAGAAGAGTTGCAGAGAGATAATGATTCCTATTCACCCCGGAAGGTCTTTGCTCTATCTTAACCTGTGATATGGGTAGCATCATGCATATAATGTCTTGCAATGCATCTACTCTGTTGCAATGCCATGTGCTTAGCCCGCTGATCATACATGTGAATATGTCATGCCTTCCAGTTTGTCTGTACCTATTCCATTAATGATAACATCTTTTCAAATTCAAGTACTGTCATTCTACTCTGCTGCAATGCCATCTGCTTAGTTTGGACATCATCCTTCTGAATATCTCATGCATTGTTGTTCGTCAGTATGTACTCCATCCGTCTACCATACCATGGTTTTTTACATTGAAGTGATGTTCTACTGCTCTGTTGCAATGTGATCTTAGTTTGCACATCAGACATGTGAATATGCTGCCTTGCTATTTTTCTGTACCTATTCCAGCTATCATATAGTTTTACATTCCACGACTGTTTCTTTTACTCTGTTGTCCTATCGTATCCTTAGCTTATACTCCCTCCGTAAAGAAACAGTGATCTAAACACTATTATATTTCTTTACGGAGGGAGTACATCATACTCCCTCCGTCTGTATTACTTGTGGCAGAAATGCATAAAAATGGATGTATCTAGGACTACAATACGTCTAGACACATCCATTTATTTCCGGATGGAGGGAGTACATGTTAATATGTCATGCCTTTCTATTCTTCAGTACCTATTCCATCTCTCTGCCATAGCATGTTTTATAACTGAAGCACCATTCTTCTGTACAAGGCATGTAAGCGGTAGAGGGCTATGTTAGAATCTGAAGGGGTACAAACAAGTTCTTTGCAAAAGATCCAAACTCCAGGAGATAGTAACCCAACTCAAGTGTTCATCGGAACTGCTCCAGCACAGAGAAACCCAAGTCCTACAGATAATAACTAGATTCTAGTGGCCAAAGAACCAGTCAGCTCCATTTCAACAAAAACATGTCAACTCCTTGCTAGGAAGAGTGTGCGTATCCTCGCATCATGAAATTTTATAGTATTCAGATCACATTCTTATATATTCTACATCTGTCTTACACATCTTTGTTGTAGAAAATATGCTTAAAGGACAACAAACGTTCTAAACTGGGATCGTGTTCGAGGAAAGTATCTTGCAGCAATGCTCTGCGCTCCAATGCTGATGTAAGTACCTATTGTATATCACTATAATTTTACATCAGTATGTAGTTTATTAAGTACCCAGGGCGTGAATCCAACCTTCACTACCCTACACCAATTATATGATCTAAATTTACTTGTAGCAAAATGTATAATTAAGGCGCTAATGTAGATTTTTGTAAGGGTAACTGCCTGGTAGTTTTGCATATTGAGCTGCATGATTGTACTATCTCATATATTGCACATTACTAATATCTAGTGGTGTGGTCTTTTTGCCCAATCGTTCATCGTGTCAATGTTGCTTTCCTATAAACTTACCCGGCTGATGATAGCAGTGCCATGTTGTGTTAATTCGGTGTAGGCTGGTGTGGTCTGGCTGCCCAAACGTTCATTGTGTGAATGTTACTTTCCTATTAAGTATTAACTGACCTGGCCGATGATTTGGTGTAGGCTGCTAAAGATAATACGACAAAGTCTGAAGACAGCAAGGCAACCCCATTGTTTCTCTCCAATAAATCTAGCGAAGGTAATATGGCAATAACTCTTGATTAATCTATTCAGTTTCCCCTCTAATTTAAGTTATGATGCAGTGGTCGAGACACTTTCCACTATCATTGATACAAGCCTGCCAAAATCCCCATATGATTCTGTTCAGTTTCCTTTGTCTCGAATCCAACGAAAAAGATGTACGTTTGTGAACCAATTACTGGCTGAAGCAATGATGGAAATCGTGGAGGAATCGGAGGTGCATATTCTTGCGCAACAACAACTGATTAATGATTTCAGTGACAGTATAGCAAAGAAGAAAGAACTTGCTGACATGCTTATGGGCATCATCCACGCTGAGGTTGCAGATTGTGAGGTTGTAGATCATTAAGCTCTGTTCGTTTATTTGCACTGGCATCAATCTTTGATTTCCCAGTGGATGTAATTTCCTGTAATATATGCTTCGATGTGCTATGTTTTCCCTTTTATGCGTATATTTGCTTAGCACGGGGTTGCACCCGAGCTTTCTCAGCCGAAACCTCAACTAGCGGCAAACAAGCCAAAATATACAGTGAAATTAATAATTGGAACAATGCGACATGGGCCCTTCTTCTAGGGGAACGGCCCATGTCCTGTAATGGCCCGGTAGTCGGCCTACAGTTACTAGATGGGCTCTGCCACAATCCATAATTGTTCCTCGTAATGGGCTCAAAGTAGTAGCTGGGCCCAAATCGACGTGGGCCTTCGATGGACTGTATTCGGCCCTGTCATTCAATGGGCATGTAGCCATGCTGGAAATTTAGCAGGCCCAATTAGTTGACGGGCCGTTAGCAGGCCGAAACCTCGATTGGGCTCCAACAGTGGAAACGGGCCTACGGGCCCTTAGCAAGCCAAAATAGATCAAAATTACTGCTTGGCCCATTCTGAGTTGGGCCGTTAACAGGCCCAAAGCCAATCGGGCCATAAGTCGGTCCATATACAAAACGGGCCTTTAATAGGCCGAAAGTCATATTGGGCTGGAATTGGTCCATGGAGAACATGGGCCGTTAAGAGGCCGAAAGTCAGTTCGAAATGTAAATGGCCCAACTACGGTGTGGGCCGTTAACAGGCCGAAAGATACACCAGGCTGGAAGTTGGCCCAAACCCCTAATGGGCTGCTAAAAGGACCAAATACGTACCACCAAGAAATTGGCCCATGCCTATAATGGGCCTCTAACGGGCCGAAAGTCGTACGTCTGGAAATTGGCCCATCTCCATAATGGGCCTCTAACAGGCCGAAAGAACCTCGGCCGGCAAATGAGCCCAAAGACATAGCGGGCTGTTAACGAGCTGGAACAGAAGATGGGCCGCAATGGTGTCAAATCGTTAACGGGCCATTGACGGGCTGAATTGGCAGATCTCGTATGGGCCATTTTTGTAAATGGGCCAGACAAAAGTAGGCCATAAATGGGCCGGCCCGCTTATTTCGACTGGGCCAGCCTTTTTAGCTAAATGGGCCTATTTTGGGCCGTGCCATATGTAACTTTTCCATAGGCGCGTCTCGTCCATTGGGTGGATGACATCTGTTGCGACGCCGAGCGGACACGTGGATCGGCTGGCGAATGAGAATTTTACACGTGGAAAATCCCCATTGGTCAGGGCTGTTAACGGGTTATCGGATCCAAACCGGAACCCGATAGCTCAACGGCGACCCATTACGATGGATGCCATGTGTCGGTCACCCTTGATGAAAACACTTCCATGACACGACATTTATTGTCATGGAAGTGGACACTTCCGTGATGATAATTTCAGTATTGTCATGGAACACTTCTACGACAGCACAGGTATGACTATCTTGATTCTGTCATAAAATTGTCATGGATGTACATGCATGACAGAAAACTTGACCTACTGTGACAAAGACGTATCATCACGGAAGTGTTTTTTTTGTAGTGCTCCTTGCCACTGTTGGGTGCAAGCAATTTTATCTGTTTGTGTGCAGGTGTTGTAACATTTTTAGCTTGGTTCCTCCTACTGGTTCGCTAAACCTTGGTTCTTAACTACGGGAAATACTTTCTGCTACTGTGCTACATCACCTTTCCTCTTCGGGGAATCCAACAACTCCTATGGGAGTAGCAATAGTATCCATATTCACGATTCAAGTTTAGAACTTGATGAACCCTCCGAAAGACTTAGAGTCTAACATAGAGTAATGGATCTATAAACCGATGAAGATAAAAATGTTTTATGAAGCTCAACTTGTTAAAAATAGTTTTATGACAAGTTTAAGGAGTTAATTGTGATGAGATAGTCTCATCATAGTGATGCTTAAAGTATGTTTAGGTTAAACTAGCAATTACTACATATTTCAATTATGAGATATAAAATATGGACTCCAAAAGGATTCCCATGAGATGGAAATAGAGCTAAGGTTGTATGTGTGATACAATCCAAGGTAATTTTGTCGATCCAGAGGATAGTAAGTGTGCAAACTTCAAAGATCGAAGAATGGGCTGAAGCAAGCATAATGGAGTTGGAATCTTCATTCTGATGAAATGGTCAAAGGGTTCGATTTCATCGAGGAAAGTGAAGATGCTTGTGTTTACAAGAAAGTAAGTGGGAGCATGATAATATTTCTAAACACTATGTGTGCATGACACATTGTTGATTGGAAATAATCACTGTTCAAAAAATCATCCGATTCAGCGATTTATCATCCGATTTATCGCTACTCGGGGGGTGACCGATAAGATTATGCCTTATCTTCACCGTTTATCGTTTGGGCCGATTTATCTCTTTGACAAGCAATTTATCGGGAATCTACCAATAAATCGAGCCTATTCCTAGCACTATGTTTGCAAAAACTATGTTTGTTTGTGTTTTGTGGACCTTGTTATGCAATATGTACTATTGTCCTATTTTGTTTGTCATTATACGAGGATTCAGAGGCTAGGAATCAAGGTAACACTTCTGTCCAATATTTTTTTGATGTTGAATATAGCATATTTTTAGTGTTGGGAACCTGGGATTTGCAAAAAATGGCCGATTAATAGTCGACCGATAAAATCGATTAATCGGCTGATTTCCGATTAATCTCTAATCCCCAACTGACCGAGACACTAACGATAAGCGATATCCTCAACATTGGAAATAATATGACACGAATTAGGACTTCATTAAAAATAGTTTTTTGATGAAGTACTTGGGCAAAATAGCCTTAGTGTTAGGCATAATAACCTATAGAGATAGTACTGCCTAATAGGGCTTAGCCAAAATACATACTAACAAGGTACTAAAGTGGTTTGGTATGGAAAATGCCAAGAAGAGTTTCTTGCCGAGGTCACAAGGAAAGAGTTTAAGCAAGAATTAGTATTCTGGAATACTGATGAGAAAAATATATGATCAAGATTTCATTCACATTTGTGTTTGAATTAATCATATATTCCATGGTATGTAAACAACTAGATATGTCTAGTACTCCAAATAAATTGCGAGTAAGTTACCAAAGTGACAAGGTGTTGATCATAGGACAGCAATGAAATGTTGTCAAGTACTAATGTAGGAATGATGACATGTTTCTCGCATATGAAGGAAATGAAGAGATCATTGTAAGTAGTTACACCAATGCAGTCTTCATCAGTGCTCCAAGCGATTTTTTGATTTCAATTAAGGGTTTTTGTATTATACACTAAATGGTGGCACAGTAAATTTGGAATTGGTCCGAGAAGGTTACTGTGGCGAATTCTATGACAAAAGGCTAAGTACATTGTTTCTTTAGAAGCGACAATGGAGGATGATGAATCAAATAGTTCATTTGTAAACTTGGTATGGTTTCAAAATAGCTTGTGCCAATGGAACTCTATTCTAGTTAGTGGCTCCATAGCTCTGTCTAAGGAATCAAAGGTCCTACCAGTGATTCAATTTATACAAAGCCATTTCCACACAAAATTATGAATTGTGTGAGAACGTGAAGACGCTTCGATATGCAAAGTTACACATGGATCTGAACTTGTCAAATCCGATAGGACAAAGTCTATACCACCAACAAAGCATGAACAAGCACTGGATTACCATTGGTGTAAAGAAGCTATGCAAACTAGATTATTGACTCTAGTGCAAGTGGGAGTCTATTGGAAATATTCCCTAGAGGCAATAATAATTGTATTATTAATTCCACGCTTATAATTAGATGTTTATATTCTATGCTATAACTAGTATGGTTCTTGAATATGTGATTCAGAGAAAAACCCATAAGCATGTGTAGAGTAACAAATGGTAAATCTTAATTCCTAATCCCGCCTCTAGGACTAGCTCAAGTATTGCATGATGATTATGTTTCCCGATCATAGGAATTAGTTAAGTGTAAAAATGATGCTGACAACATTGAGAGTATGATATTAGTAGAACGATCATACTGAATTGACCCAATTTATATGTTATACTTAGAGATGTTATCATCGCAAGTCTGTAGTCTATAACAAGGAGAGTTAACGCATGCTCAGCTCCTTAGACCATGAGAGTATTGAGTCACTTCATACCAGACAATGCACTTAGGTAGGGCTGAAAATGGAGCGGAAACTTTCCACTTTTCTGATGGAAATATGGAAACGGAGATGGAAAACAGAAATGGAAATAAAAAATTTCAAAACGGAAATGAAAATGGAATTTTTATGCGGAAACAGAAATGGAACAACGTTTTCCAGCGGAACAAGCGCGGAAATGGAATTTTCTATTTCTAATAATACAAAACTTTTCTGTTTTGGATATGAACATATGGCTATTTTGTGGCCCAACAAACACATAATTAGGCTCTCCGCATATAATCGGAAGAATGACTCATATGACCCAACTTCTACAGTACTACTAATGCATCCTTTACACTTTTCTTGTTGAGCTGAAGTGTGTACTACAGTACTAGTACTACTATTCAAGTTGTCAACTATGTAGAAAGTGATATATGAACTGTGTTCTAGTCTACTACATTATGTCACCGGTATGACCGTATGAGCATTATTGTGATTTCAGATGCAATGTATGGTTGTTCGATGCCTTTCAAGCTTTTGTGTTGCCAAAGTTGAATATTTATGCACAAATGGATATCTTCTTATATATCCACGACATATCTTTATATTTTGTTGCCTTCCAAGTCTTTGTGTTGCCTTCCAAGTTTTTGTGTAGCCAAAGTCACTACAAAAAAAAGACACATCTGTGACATTATGGCCCGAACGAAAACTTTTTCTGTCATGGTTGTGACACTTCTATGACAATAATTGTGACAAAAACACGTATCATCATAGATGTGCTGGGCTCCTACTTCTATGACAAAAAATTATGACAGAAAATGGGCTTTTCGTCCTGGGCGGGCCGGAGACGCACCCGCATGACATTCTTTGGGCCGTCCATGACGTAAAAAATCATGGTAGAAGTGAGGGCAAGGAAATTTTCGGGGAGTTCCCGGTTACAGTGGGTGGTCGGGGCCGAGCGATGCAGTGGTTTGCGCGTTTCTCTCGTACGCGCACACGTGTGCGAGGCGTTCTGAACCTGTCGGAGTCTAGGATCTGCGTCCAAGAAACTTCTCCAAGAACTTAGGATTCGAACTCTGGGGGACTTTGCTTGGCAGCCTACGACAGGACTACGGCGGGGATGCGACGGACTCGCTGGCTCTCACGGACACGAAGGGGACGCGCGAGCTACCCAGGTTTGGGCCACCGTGCGGTGTAATACCCTACTCCTGCCTGTGTTGGATTGCTCTTAGATGGAGAGCTTGTGGCTCCACATACATGAGGTGTGGGGGAGAATGAATTGATCCCCCTACATGGAAGCGGCCCTGCCCCTTTTGTAGTGCCTTGGTCCTCTTCCCCGAAAATATGAGCGGGAAAGGGTTGCCACAGGATGGCAATTCAAAAGGGGGACAAGAGCGTAGGCTTATCCTGACTAAAGGCGGTCTCCGCCTGCCAAAGTAGCTCCTTCTGACGCGTTGGTGGGCTTGGCGATGACCTCCGTCCTGGCGGGCTGATCTGTCCTGATCTTCTATCACCGAAGAGGAAATGTCTTGGGGCTTGTTTTGGGGGAGGCAGATGCCACTGCTCCCTTATCACCAGAATGGAAGCTGGGCTTGGTCACGCCTCGCCGTCCTTATCCTGACAGCGGGACGTCACCCATGTGCTGGGCGCGGAGCCCTACAGCTGGCGCCGTACGACTTGCCTCATGAGCAGGCCTCGCGAAGGATGCCTCGCGAGGCATCCCGGCATTTGGCGGCCTCGGCAGGGTCTGGCCTGGCGGCGAGGGGCCTCGCGAAGCTCGCCCCTCGCGAGGCGGCTTCCTCCGGAGCGGCCATGGCAGGGCCACTCTCATGGGCCGGCCGCTGAGCGCGGTCATCTGGGCCAGAGGCAGACGGGCCGTGGTACCCTGGTTCCCACTGGGCCGACAATAGCCCCCGGGCCCGCGGCGCGCACGTTCCGCCCGTTAGGGATGAAACGCCGCGGGGCCCACTGAGCTGCCGGGCCCAGAGGTGACGTGTGGCGGCTTTCACGGGGAGGGTCGCCCCCACTCCCCACGACGCCTCGGTAACCGCCGTCTTGGCGATAAAGCCTGCCCGCTCGGGGCGCAGGCGCGTCATTGCTCTTCGTCCCCATCTTGCCCTTTTCGCCCCGCGCGAGCCGCTCCCCTGTTACTCCTCCCCCAACTTCCGATCTCTCCTCCGCCATGGCCCCAGGCAAGAAACCCGCGGCCGTCAAGGCCTCCTCCAGCAAGAGCTCCCCGGCGGCGGAGCTCGGTCCGGCCTTGCTGCCGGCCACCATCAACGAAAACGGGCTAGCCAGGGCCCGCCCCTGTTAGCCTTGGCGCACTCTGAGGGAGGCGCCACCGAGATCTGGCCGGGCTCAGACCCACGGCGCGACCTCGGCCCCACGGTAATCCCCGTCTACTTCCACTCGCTCTTCGCCGGGCTGGTGCCGCCCTTCTCCGACTTCCTCTATGCCATCCTTGAGCATTATGATATTTGCCTTCTCCACCTTCATCCCAACTCCGTCCTCGTCCTTGTTCTCTTCGCGTACCTCTGTGAAGCCTTCCTGGGAGTGATGCCGTCCGTGGCGCTCTTCCAGACCTTCTACAGCTTGCGGGTTTTTTCTTCTGGGAACCACCGCTCCGGAGGTGCCTCCTTCCGCATCGACAGCGAGATAGGCAAGGTTTTTCTCGACATGAAGATCCTGAAGAAGGTGGAGAACTTTAGGTCGCGCTGGGTTTATGTTGACGCCCAGCGGACTAGTCCTCTCCTGGCGATCCCCACCGAGCCGGCTGAGAAGATCCCCCGCTGGGAGCACAAGAAGATTGGCGGCGCCGCCCTGAGGCCGATCCTGATGAGGCTGGTGGAGCTGCGCGGGGCCGGGCTTATGGCGGGCATGATTGCCATGGAGTTCCTCCACCGCCGCATCGCGCCCCTGCAGAAGCGCTCGCACCCAGTGTGGGACATCACCGGACCCAGGGACCGGATCAGGCTGGCACAGGAGCCCCTCTCGGCCGAAGCCGTGGCCGACGCTTGGGAAGTTTTATTCCCAGGGGAGGCAGAGGATGTGCCTTACGATGCGTGCCCGGTGCACCGCTGGTCCAACAAGGCTGAGCTGGTCGCAGTGATGCCCCAGTTCGATTAGTGGGGGCTGATTCGGACGGACCTCGAAGAGCCTGAGGAGCTTCTTGAGGGTTCTTCGGAGACGGGGTCCTCCTCAGGCGACCATGAGGCCTCCGACTCCGGGCAGGGGAGCAGCCAGGAGTCGTCTCCGCCACCCCCTCCGTCTCTGCTGGCGCGTCGTCGGCTTTGGCTGGGCGAGGACGAGGGCGAGGACGGGGACGCGTTTCGCGTCGTGCCGGCTAGGCCCGTGCCGGAGAGGGAGGGAGGAGGCGATGCCGCGGAGAGCGACGAGCCCCGCGAGGAGCGGGAGGAGGGGAACACCGCGGCTGCCGACCCCGACGAGAATCACGCCGCGCCCTCGGGCGGCCGCCCAGGCGCGCTGCGCGATGGGGGCAGCAGCAGTGGCGCCATCAAGGAGCGGAAGAGGAGGCGCTTCTACCCCAAGGACGAGTGAGTTCCTCCGCCCCTTCCTATCGATCCCTGCTTCCTGGCTGCTGCAGTGCTGATGAGCTGTCGCCTGCGCAGGAGCTCCGAGCCGGCCGCCGAGGAGGAGGATAAGACCAAGAAGAGGAAAGCCGAGGTCGAAGGGCCCTCCCCTCCTCTGAACACCTCCTCGCCTGCCGCGCCGACGCCCCCAGCGGCGAGACCGGGGGGTGGCGAGGAGACCACGCTGGCGCATCCCGAGGCGGTCCCCGTCGTTGGTGTTGAGATGGCGGGGAAGGGGGCGAAGCGCCGACCCCTCCCCAGCGCACCACGCCTGCCACGACGGAGGCCAACGCAGCCCCCACGGGAGCCACCTCCGGGCCCGGGCACTCAGACCCTGAAGTGTTCAGGGCGGCGCCGGAGCGCGGGACGACGCCGCCGGTGCCGGCAGTGGCCATCCCGGGGCCCCCGTGCTAGACGGCGAGCACAACCCTTGCTGGGGGCGATGACGCGGGGCAGCCGGAGGGGCTCGAGGTTGTGCCCTCCTGCCTGCCGACGCCAGCAGGCGATGAGGAGGCCCGGGCGAGCCGCGCCTTGGTGCTGCGGGAGAGCGGTACCGCACCCTGGAGCGGGGCCGTCAACGGCGTCAAGGCGTCTCTTGAGGCCCTCGAAGGTGAGCTCAGGAAGGAGGCGGAGCTCTGCGCGGAGGAGCGGCGGAGGGGTGGAGCCAGCTTCATGAGGCGGCGAAGCTCGACCGCCGGCGGGACGAGGAGGCGCAGGCGCAGCGCGAGCAGCTCGCCAAAGAGGCCAGGCGTCCCCCGCGAAGGCCCTCGAAGACGCCCAGGAGGCCAAGCGGCGGCGGGAGGAGGCGGACGCTTATGAGAAGACGCTCCAGGAGCAAGCTGCCACGCGCGAGCGCCGGCTTAAGGCGCGGGAGGAGGCTACGGAGGCCCTCGAGAGCCGGCTCGTGTCCCGCGAAGCTGAGCTCCTGAAGTGCGAGGAGGAGATCCTTAGGTCCCAGGAGGCGGTTGCTACCCGCGAGGTGAACGCCAAGACCTGAGAAGGCGAGCTCGTGGCATCTGCGTCTGCCCAGGAGGCAGAACGGGAGTGCCTGCTGGCGGCTGCCCAGGATGCTCTCGAGGAGCAGAGGAGCCTCACGGCCAAGCGGGACGAGCTCCAAGCCGAGGTTGACGACCTTAGGAAGCAGCTGCTGGACACGGATGCCACCATCGAGGAAGCGTGCCGCGACCTGCTGACCCAGGCGACAACGCGACTCTTCAGCAACCTCCTCCGCCTCGACGATCGCTTCGACTTCGGGCGGGTGGTGACCCCTGTCCCGGCAGAGCTCCGCGAACCCCTTGAGGAGGCTGTGAGGGAGTGCGTGGCCGGCTTCGTCGTGTTGTACGCCTTCGAGCCTGAAGTCAGCGGCGGCGGCGGCGAGCCCTCTCATGACGGCGGTGGTAGCGACAATGGCGGCGCCTCACGCGCCTAAATTCTCCTTGACTTGTTGCTGTAATAGGATAGACGTGGCCCCGCGGGGGCGTGAAAACGTTTGCATGGTACTTTTCGTGTAAGCAATTAATGATTCGTGTGTTTTCGCTTTCCTTCCGAGGCCTTTATTCCCTTTTTACATTGCCTTCGTGCCCTGCGTCGCTGGGACCCAGCCCCCGAGGCAAGCTACAGCCGTCGCTGGTATGCCCAGAGCGTGCGCTCGGCAAGGCCAGAGTGTGTAGGGCTCTTACGGCTGGTAGGAGCCCCTGAGGCAAGATGCTCAGGGTCCCCCCCTTGACGCGCAAGCGGCTCGTGCCAAGGAAATCAGGATGCCGCAAGAGAGAAACGAGAGGGAAGAAGACCCGAGGGGTGCTTTAGACTTAGCTCCTTCGAGGCGTGCGGCTTGGGGCGAGTCCTTCGCAGAGCGCGGCTCGTGAGGCGTAGTCCCCATGAGGCCTTCGGCCCGCAAGACGCCGCTCACGGCGCCTCCCGAGGGGGGGCTCCTGAGGCCTTCGTATCCTGCACCAGGAAAACTGCCAAGTTTTTGCAAATAGTGCAGCAGGGTGCGCTCGCGAGGTCGCCTGTGGGTGTTACGCGAGGAGACAAGAGCACCAAGGACCTGGTGAGGTGACGTGCACGGGAGCAGGCCCGCGAGCCAGAGCTCAGTCGCTTGGGTTTTTCAGTGCTGCTGGGACTGACCCGAGCACAGACACCATGCCCAGTCCCCGCTCGCGTGACAGGTACGGGCGAGACCATGAGCGCGCGCCCTGCAATGGCAAGCACATGGGGTTTTGAAGGAAATAAGCTTTCCTGCTGCCTGAAGCAAGTTCATTACATAATAGAACGATATATGCTGCTGTGTTCGACACGGGTCAGCTTGAGGATGTGACGGCCGAGGACTCCTCAAGTAAGCCGCTAGCGCGGAGCAAGGGGCATCCGCTAGCGCTGAGCATGGGGCTTCCACGAGAGTGGGAAGGAGCTCTCACGTGCCGAAGGCAGCATGGGTAGAGAAAGCCCCGGAGCGTGTATAGCTCCATGTCGCTCGTATTCGTGGAGCACGGATAGAACTTATGGTGATGGCGGGAGTTCCATGTGTTTGGTACCGGAACACCCGCCTCCGTCATGAGTGGGGCCGCGGTGGGCCAGTGGGCGAGTGTTAACCACCTCCGTAGTCCTTGCGATGTGGGGCTCCAGGCTCATGCGCATCAACCTCGCGAAGGTGGCTGCGGCACCCTCCAGGCCGAACGGCATGCGCGTGAGCCTGGGCGAGCCTGCGGCGATGCGCGGAGGAGGGAAGGGGCCTGCGGGGCAAGCCTGGTTGAGGGCGATGAAGTCGACGCACATGCGCACGCTATCGCGCGGCCTGGCGACAGGGGTGAGGCTGGCGATCCTCCTAGGGTGGGGGGCTTCACGGGCAATTCCAGCATCCTGGGGCTTGTTGACCTCTTGGGTGACGACTTCGTGCTTCTTGGGCGCATGACGAAATTCCTCACGCTTGACGGGCCGCGCGCTCCGGCACACGGCTGAGTGGTACTCGATCACCTCCCTCGGCAGGCTGGGCGCGCCTGATGCTGTCCAAGCTAACACATCCGGGCACGCCCGGAGGAAGGTGACGAGCGCGCCTTCCTATTTGGGGGAGGGCCCGCCGCCAACGGCCAGGGAGGGGCCTGCTTCGCCCCCATCCAGCGATGCCTTCTTGGACTCGACCCGCTCCTGAGGGAGCAGGGGCTTCTTCTTCACGGGCGTCTCCTCGGTAGGCCCAGGCGCGTCCTCGTCGGCCGGGTACGCGACGGAGGCAGTTTTGTAGGCATGCTCGAGGGTTTGTAGCGCATCCTTCTCGTCACAGCGGACGGTGAGGGTGCCGCGGCAGCCGGGCATTTTGACGAGGCCGTAGGCGTGGTGGGTCGCGGCCATGAACTTGGTGAGCGCTGGGTAGCCCAAGATGGCGTTGTAAGGCAGGCCGATGTGAGCCACATCGAAGATGATGAACTCCGTACAGTAGTTCTTGCGGGTGCCGAAGGTGACGGGAAGGCGCACCTGCCCCAGGGGGACCGTGGAGCCGTCGGTGACGCCCGAGAAGGGCCTGGTGGGCATCAGGCGCTCGTAGGGCACTTGGAGCGTCTCGAAGGTCTCGATGGAGATCACGTTGAGGCCAGCGCCTCCGTCGATGAGGGTCTTGGTGACGGCGATGTTGCTGATGGTGGGGGTGCACAGCAGGGGGATGGCGCCCATGCCCTTCATGGACTTGGGGTGGTCGCTGGCGTCGAAGGCGATGGGGAACTCGGACCACTTGAGGCGGCCGGTGGAATCGAGCGATGGGAGGGCCGCGTTCACCTCCCGAGAGAACTGCTTGAAGTGGCGATTGGATGGAGGGGCCTAGGCCCCGCCGAGGATGCAGGCCACCCTGCAGGGTTCTTGGTAGCCCCCAGCGTTCTCAGCGGGAGGGAAGTCGTTGGTGCGTATTGGGGCGGCGTTGGCCTGAGGGTCAGCCTGCTGCGGCTGGTTCTGCCAGCCCTGACGATTGTTGTCGCCAGCGCCATTGTTGTGGTTTTCGCCCCAGCGGCCACCTCCGCTACCGCCACCACGGCCCTTGCCGCGCTCCTTGCGGCGCTCGGTGCGGCCCTCGCGAAGCAGCTTGAGCTCGTGGCAGTCTTCTGTGTTGTGGGAGTTCATGTTGTGGTAGGCGCGGAAAGGGCGACCGTCCTTCTTGGCCTCGCCGCGGTCGCGGACGCGCTTGCAGTCCGACTCCGCCGCAAGCACGGCTGGGCCCTTGCGCTTGGTGTCCTTGGCCTTGGGCTTCGCCGCGTCAGGCTCAGCGTCAGCGTCGTTCTGGAGGAAGAGGTGTCCCTCTTCGGCCATGGCGCAGCGGTCGGCGAGGACGAACAGCTCTACCGCGGAGTCTAGCTCATCCAGGACTGAGAGCTTCTCGCGCATCTTCACGTCCGTGACGCCACTCGTGAAGGCGGAGACAATCGCGGGGTCGGAGGCCTTCGGGATCTTCTGGCGCACCTGGGTGAAGCGCTGGATGAACTTGCGAAGGGGCTCGCCAGGGCGCTGACTTATGTTCCGCAGGTCGTTGATCGTGAGGGCGCGGTCGCTCGTGCCCTTGAAGTTGGCGACGAACTACTTGCACAGGTCCTCCCACGAAGAGATGGACGCCTCGGGGAGGTTCATGAGCCACGAGCGCACAGTGTCCTTGAGGGCCATGGGGAACCAGTTCGCCATGACCCGATTGTCCCCCCTCGTGGCCTGGATGCTGATGGTGTAGAGCAGGAGGAACTCTGTGGGGTTCGCGGTGCCATCGTAGCGCTGAGGGAGCTTTGGCTTGAACTTGTCGGGCCACAACACGCGATGTAGCTCGGGGGCGAGGGCCAGGTAGCCCCCGTTGGTGACGGCTCCGTCGTTAAGGGCTGCACGGTTCTGGCGCCCAGCCATGGTGACGTCATGGAGGACGCGGTCCTGGCAGTCGCGCGCCCTCCCGAGGGCCGCGCGTGTCCGGGGGCGCGTGGTGGACGATCTAGCAGCTGTCGCCATTGCCGCCCGGTGCGATCGAGCCGCGTGACGGCTCCGGGGCGTGCGCAGCGGGGCGGTGCTCGGCCACGTCGTGGTCCGGAGGAGGAGGAGGAGGCACGTCGTGCCCGGCGCGGTCCGCACGGGACGGTGGGGCAGGCGGGGAGCGGGAGGGCTCTTGGCCATCGCGCGCGGCGTCGACGAGCTCGGTGATGCGCCCAAGCCAGGCGTCGTAGGCGTCCTCAGTGGGGCGATAGCGCAGCAGCTCCTACGCCATGAGCAGCATGGCGCACGGAGCAGGGGGATCGCGACGCGTGAGCGAGGAGGTGGCGGTGGAGGGGCCATGCGTCTGCTCGTTCACCGACAGGTGGGCGGAAGAGGCCACGCGCTCCCCAACAGGCTCAGTGGCGGCGCGAGGGCGTCGCCCAGGGACACCACGGGCGGCGGGCGCCGCGGGGACCCTGACAGCGGTGCGATGCGCAGCGCGTTCCCGGTGAGCGGTGGCGGCGTCCACGTTGATGCTGGCGTCGAGGTCGAAGGCGCGAAGACGGCAAGTCTCCTTACCTGGCGCGCCAAATGTCGGAGGCTAGGATCTATGTCCAAGAAACTTCTTCAAGAACTTAGGATTCAAACTCTGGGGGACTTTGCTTGGCAGCCTATGACAGGACTACGACGGGGACGCGACGGACTCGCTGGCTCTCACCGGACACGAAGGGGATGTGCGAGCTACCCAGGTTCGGGCCACCGTGCGGTTAATACCCTACTCCTGCCTGTGTTGGATTGCTCTGTGATGGAGAGCTTGTGGCTCCAAATACACGAGGTGTGGGGGAGAATGAATCAATCCCCCTACATGGAAGCGGCCCTGCCCCTTTTGTAGTGCCTTGGTCCTCTTCCCCGAAAATATGAGCGGGAAAGGGTTGCCACAGGACGGCAATTCAAAATAGGGACAAGAGCGCAGGCTTATCCTGACTAAAGGCGGTCTCCGCCTGCCAAAGTAGCTCCTTGTGACGCGCTGGTGGGCTTGGTGATGACCTCCGTCCTGGCGCGCTGATCCGTCCTGATCTTCTATCACCAAAGAGGAAATGTCTTGGGGCTTGTTTTGGGGGAGGCAGATGCCACTGCTCCCTTATCACTAGAATGGAAGCTGGGCTTGGTCACGCCCCGCCGTCCTTATCCTGACAGCGGGACGTCACCCATGTGCTGGGCGCTAAGCCCTGCGGCTGGCGCCGTACGACCTGCCTCGTGAGGAGGCCTCGCGAGGCATCCCGGCATTTGGCGGCCTCGGCAGGCTCTGGCCTAGTGGCAAGGGGCCTCGCGAAGCTCGCCCCTCGCGAGGCGGCTTCCTCTGGAGCAACCGCGGCAGGGCCACTCTCATGGGCCGGCCGCCGAGCGCGGTCCTTTGGGCCAGAGGCAGACGGGCCGTGGTACCCTTGTTCCCACTGGGCCGACAGAACCCGAGCGAGGCGTTCGCTTACTGAACCTGAGGGATCGATCGATCCCTCGCACTATTACACGTATTGAACCCGAGCGATCGATCCCACTGCGTACCGAAGCCGAGCGATCCCTTCGCTGCTAACTGAACCCGAGCGATCCCTTCGCTGCTAACTGAACCTGAGCGATCCCTTCGCTGCTAACTGAACCCGATCGATCCTTCTCGCTGCTTAGTGAAGCCGATCGAGCCCCCGTGCGAGACATAGCCAACAGCCGATGTTGGGTTGCCTCTTGATGAACAGTGCCCGTTGCTGCCGCGTGCGCAATACATGTACACACAAGTCGAGACGCATCGATCGAGCCGGTTGGTTGGCTGTGGATGAACAGTTCCGTTGCTGCCGCCCGCTTGTACGCCCCACCCCAGCCGGTGGGTTGGCTGTGGATGAACAGTACCCTGTCCGTGTGAACGTGGTTGGCGCTGGATGAATAGGACCCCGAGGAGGCCAGCCGGTTGGGGGTGGATGAACAGGACCCCGTGGAGGCTGGATGAACCGTAGCTGGTGGAGGCTGGAGGGAGATCGACCGTGGATGAACAGTAGCCGGTGGAGTCCTGTTTTGCGGTACGCCACACCCTTCCCGATGAACAGGACCCCCGTTTCGACCGTAGGCAGTTGGGGAGAAGTTCGTTTCCTTTGTTTTGCGGTACGCCAGAGCCCTCCCAATCAACAGGACCCCATATCGACTGTTGGCGCTCGAACAGAAGTCCGTTTCCTCCGTTTTGCGGTACGCCAGACCCCCAGCCGATGAACAGGACCCCGTTTCGACCGTAGGCGCTCGAACAGAAGGCCATTTCCTCCGTTTTATGGTACACCAGACCCAGAGTCGATGAACAGGACCCCGTTTCGGTTGTTCCGTCCAAGCCGGTTGGCTCCCGATGAACAGGACGCATTCCGAACCAGTCGCTTGGCTCCGGATGAACACGACGCTGTTTCCTCCGTTCTGACCCAGCCGGTTGGCTGCCGATGAACACGACGCCATTGCTGCTGTCCATTGCCTCTCCATGTACACGAGCCCTGGCCGTACATATGCGCGAGTACGCGTTCGAGACCCCGCCCGTATGTACGTACGTGCTCCTATTGTTTGCAGCGTGGTTGTACGTACGTGTACACGATTTAGACGGGGCTGCCTGAACTGTTACGTTGGGGGCTCTACTACGACACGTGCCACTTCTTACACGCCCACGGTTCATCGTCGTAGAGAGACCGATCGACCAGTATGTACGTACACGTTCGCAACCAGACAGACAACGCTACGTACGATTCGACCGGGGGGGTCCCAGCTGTCAGGGAGGATAAGGAGGCACTCCCTTGCGTGCGAAGATATAGCAGGTGTCCCAGCTGTCAGGGGGATGGATAATTTTTTTCCTGCGAAATAAGGAGGCGCTTCCTTGCGTGCGAAGATGTAGCTGGTGGGTCCAGCTGTCAGCCTCACCGCGTACAGTCCTCTTTCGATGGCTGTCGTTCATTGACCACGTTGACTACACCGTGCAAAGAGTATCAAGGCGGTGGACGACGGCGAGGCCTAGGATGGGAACGACGCGGAGCCGGGGAAGACGCGGCAGTGGATGCCCACGCGGAGGGGAGTACGAGGGTTGACTGGTTCGGCTGCGGTGTGAGGTCACCGTCGCAGGAGAATAATTGGGGATGTGGGTGCGTAGAGGGAAGGCCTGGCCAGCGGTGGGAGTAGGGTGGGGCGGTGAGACCTGCGCGGCAGCATTGCCGGCCACGGGAGGCAGGAGCAGGCGGTCCCGCCGGCGCTGGTTTGGGCGGCTGGAGCAAGAAGATCAGAGATTGAAGAAGCTGCATGGCCGTTGGATGAACATCCAATGGTCACCGCTGCTAGAATCGTTTGTTGACTAAGTTGACAAAGCCCTGCGTACGCGTCAACTTAGTAGGCCCACAAGTCAGCCTCCAAATCTGGTGGGTCCCAGTTATCATGGGGACAAATCGTTTTTTCGCGTAATATGGAGGAACTTCCTTCCGTGCAAAGATATAGCTGGTAGGTCCCAGCTGTCAGGGGAAGGAATCATTTATTTTTCGCATAATAAGGAGGTACTTCCTTGTGTGCGAAGATGTAGCTGGTGGGTCCCGGATGTCAGGGCTAGGACTCTTTTTTTTTGCGCATAATAATGAGGCACTTCCTTGCGTGTGAAGATGTAGCTAGTGAGTCCCAGCTGTCAGGGGGAGGAAACTTTTCTTTTCCGCGTAATAAGGAGGCACTTTCCTTGCGTGCGACCATGGACTTCGTGGGTCGCAGCTGTCAGCCTCTCCACATGCAGTCGTCTTCCGATGACTCTCGTTTGTTGACCATGTTGAACACGCCACGCCAAGCGCACCAAGGTAGTAGTCTACGGCGAGGCCCCACCGCCCCAGACGGGAACGACCCAGAGATGGGGAAGACGCGGCAGTTGAGTCGCAAACGGAGATGAGTGCGAGACTTGACTGGTTCGGGTGCGGGGTGGGGCTACACTCGGCGGAGAATAACATGAGGTGCGGAGGAGTGGAGGGATGGCCTGGCCGTCGGTGGGGTAGCATTTCGCAGCGAGGCGCGCAAAGCAGCGCTGCTGGACGCCGGAGGTTGGAGCAGGCGGTCCCACCAGCGCTGGGGGAAGAAGACGAGAGATTGAAGAAGAATGTCGGCCGTTGGATGTACATCCAACAGATAAGGCTGTCAAAAACTTTTTTTGACTAAGTTGACAACGCCTTGCGTAGGCTTCGACCTATTGGTCCACATGTCAGCCAGTCCATTTGGTGGGCTGGGTGAAACAATAATGTAGCGTCTATGCAGCCCATTTATATATTTTGTTAGAATTTATAGCCTACTTGTATTATTTTTCAAAATACACGGTTTTGCTGGGCTGGGTGAAAAATATCATTATGGGCAGGTCGGAGAAATGTTATAAAAACATAAACCGGTGTTGGGCATTTTATTATTATAAAACTACATAATTTGCGGAGCATAAACACGTGATTGCACGTCTATTACTGCATTGGTCCGTAAAATCTTAGCAAGCTTATGTACGCAATCACTAGGAATTAATTTGCCAACTTATTGTTAAATAATAATTATTATTTGGTAAGAACTTATCGATTTACCAAATAAAATATTATTTATTTTGAAGTGTTTATAAAATGTGGGGTATTATTATTTTTGAGGCTAGATGTGGGACAATTGAGTTGGTTTTAGGTAAAACCTGTGGGAGAAAAATCAGAGATAGGATTAATAAAAAACAAAAATAAAGGAAGTGGGAAGGTCTATACAAAGGTTGGACGAAGGACAGGTCAAACGGGAACCTTATGTTTTTCTAATATATGTACAGAGTATATGTAATAAAATAAAATATAAATATATATACAATTATAGAAGGGAAAACATAATTTGAGTTTGGCATTCTTATAGAAAAATAGAACTTCTTTTTTTGAGCAGTATAGAAAAATAGAACTGAGCTGTGAGTTGCCGAAGAAACAAACATAAGTTGGGCTGCTGATATTATAAAACAAGCTAGGCTGGGAGGCCCAGAGGCCGATTGATACCTGCTGGACCTCAAAAAAAAGTTGAAACCTGCTGGATCAACTGTGTCAGCATGTCGTGGGCTGCGCATGTTAAACTACAAAACCTAGGCTGGGCAGGCCACAGCCCAATTGTTACTTGTTCGACCTCTGAAAAAATGATTACTTACTAGGTCCCGAATGACAGCCACCTTGACTACTGTGACAATCTCGCGGGCCCCACACATCAACATACCATAAGGAGGAAACATTTTTTGCAATATATAAGGAGGCACTTGTTTGCGTACGGCCATGGACCTGCTGGGCCCGGACTATGAGCCTCTCCACGTACAGTCATCTCCCGATTCCTCTCGTTTGTTGACCATGTTAAGAACGACAGACGGCGGCGCCCCGGCGAGAGCACCAAGGAGGAGGACGATGTTGAGACCTTGGACCGGAACGAACCGGAGCCAGGGAAGAAGCAGGCGGAGGGGAGTGTCGGAAGTGGGGCTCCGGGGACCCAAAGGTTCTAACACTGGGGTGAGCTTGTTCCTACCTCTTCGTCCCCTACCACGGCTAAGCTACGGTGAAGCTACGGCGGGAGCGCACTAGCGAGGAGCGGACCGTGGACTCAGCAGTTTACCCAGGTTCGGGCCACCTTGCGGTGTAAAACCCTACTCCTGCTTGGTTTTGATTGTAGTGAGCAAGAGAGTGTTCTCGCGTACAAGGTAGGATAAGGAGTCGACTGAGTTGGATCCCCCTACCATGACGGCAGCACTGTCCCTTTATACCTGCCATAGTCCTCTTCCCCCTCAAAACTTAGGCGGGAAGGGTTGCCACACTTGGCGGGTTTTAAAGGGGGACAGGCGCTCAGGCCATCCTGACTAAAGGCGGTCTTCGCCTGCAAAAGCATGATCCATGACGCGCCGGTGGGCTCGGTGGTGACCTCCGCCCCGCGCGCCCGCCGTCTTGGTCTTCTTTCGCCGACTGGGCAACCTTTGGGGTTGCTTTGGGAAGTGGACTGCTGGCCTTGCTCCCTTAAAACAAAAGGGAAAACCCTCTTCATCCGCGCCTGCTGGCGCGGCCTCTGTCGCCGCTCGTCGCTGCGCGCGTCACCCACATGGCGGGCACGAGACCGCGCTGCCGGACCGAACAGCCCTCGTCTTGAGCGCCTTCGGGAGGAAGCCTCGGGAGGCCACCTCGGGGGGTCGCCTCGCGAGAGGGCCTCGCGAGGCTGCTGGTGAAGATGCTGAGTCTTGCTTGCCGCACCCTGAGGAGGGGTCCTCAGGAGGCCAAGGCCTCATGAGGGGTCTTGGTGAGATGCTTGATGAAGACGGCATGCTGGGCCCGCGCCAGGCATTGTGCCCTGGGCCAAAGGCAGACGGGCCTGGATACCCTGGGTTCCATGGGCCCCACAGTAGCCCCTGGGCCCGCGGAGCGCACGTTCCCGCCTACTTGGGGCGAAACAGCGTGGGCCCTAACCGCCTGTGGGCCAGGCGCGACGCGTGGCGCACGATGTGACGGGGGACGTCCCCACTTCTCCCACGACACCTCGGTAACCGCCCGTGCTGACATAAAGCCTGCCGTGGGAGACGCGAGACCATCATTGCCTTCCTTCGCACTCTCCATCTCCCTGAGCTTTCCTCCCCACGCACAGCTCCTCGCGACCCCATCTCTGAGCTTCGCCTCTCCTTCTTCCTCCATCCGCACCTCCGCCACACAGATGGCGCCCGCGGGAAAGAGGGGAAAGGCGGCGGCCCCGTCCCCAAGCATGCCCGCCATCGGGGCGGCGCTGCAGCGGTCCTCCATCGTCCATGGGGAGGGCTTGGACAAGGTGCTCCCACTGGTGGCCGGCGATCAAAACAAGAATCTAGCGACCCAGATCTGGCCAGGGTCCCGCGCGCGGCGCGACCTGGGGGCGACGACCTATCCCTTCTTCCTCCATAGCATTTATGCCGGGTTGGTGCCACCATTCTCGGACTTATTCTACGCCATTCTCTCCCATTATCAGATTCATGCCCTCCATCTTCAAACCAACTCCATCCTCCTCCTGGCCATGTTTGCCTATTACTGCGAGGCTTTCGTGGGTGTGATGCCTTCGGTGGCACTCTTCCGCCACTTCTTCTGCCTGCGGCTGACTGCGGTAGACCAGCGCTCCGGATGTGCGTCGTTCCTCGCCATCAAGGGGATGGAAAATAGTATCATCAACTTGAGGGTTGCGAAGAAGGTGGACGGCTATCGGCAGCGCTGGGTTTACATGGACGCGCGCCAGACCAGCCGGCTCCTGATGATCCCGATGGACCCGGCTGAGAAGAACTCCGGGTGGGGGCACGAGAAGATCATTGACCTGAGGATGGAGCCCGTCTTGGAGCGGATGGCTGTGCACCGGGCCGCGAAGCTATCGGGGGTGACGGTCGTCAGGGAATACCTGCGGCGGTGCATCATGCCACTCCAGCGGCACTCGCGCCCCGTGTGGGAGTACACCAGCGCAGGCGACGCCATGAGGCTGAACCCCGGCGGCCTGAAGCCAGAAGTGCTGGACGGGACCCTGGTGACTCTGCTTAGTACCCCTACCGTGGACCTGCCTGAGGGGGCACTCCCGCTGTTCCGCTACAAGGAGAAGGCGGAGCTGGTCGAGGAGATGCCTCTCTTTGACCAGTGGGGGCTCGCGCCGGAGGGCCACGTCTGACCCCACGAGAACCCCCTCGTCGTGGAGCTGGATTCAGCAGGCAGCGGCGGTGGCTAGGACTCGGAGGAGGCCACAGAGGAGGACGCCAACCGGGCGCCACCACGCACTCGCCGTCAGCTCCTCTGCGTGCTCGAGGATGATGACGCCGACAGCGAGCCACCCATGGCGGAGGGGGCTCTCGGCCGGGGGCCGGTCGAGCCCCCAGCGCCAGAGGCCCGTCAAGAGGCCGAAACTTCCCAGGGCCTCGAGTCAGGCGATGACACGTCCGGGTCCACTGCGGCCCACCCCGGGGGCCCGAGCGGCGGAGCTGGGGCGATGCTTGATGGCGGCAGCAACGACCCGCCCCTCGCGGAGAAGAAGCGGAAGTGGTCCACCAGCGATGAGTAAGTCCCCCTGACTCCTCCCGGCGTTTTATGCTCTTGCTCTTTGTCCGGCCTCGGAGCTGAGCCGCCGTTTGCGCAGGAGGTCCGCCGAGGACCAAAGGAAGAAGAAGAAGATGACGACAAAGGCGAAGGCGACCCCCAGCCTGCAGGGGACATCAGTACCCGCTGCGGGTGCCGGGGGGCATGAAGAGGCTGCCCGCCGCTCTGACGCCGAGACGGAGCGTGCGAAAGTCGAGAGGGAGCCAGTTGTTCCCCCGGAGCCGCATGCGGGCGCGTCTCGTGAGGCCGAGATGAAGGAGCCTCGGGAGGCAGCCTCAGGAGGTGGGTACGCGCTCCCCTCTGACCCCGCCGCGAGGGAAGAAGCGGCGACGGGGGAGGCCAAAGCACCCACTCCCCCACCAAAGACCTCCCTAAGCGCGGGGGGAGGAATCGTGGGGCGCGCCATCACAGGCATGGCGAGCCCCCACAACGCGCCGCCGAAGCCTAACGCGGGGGAGGGCCCGATGAACCCACCGTTCCAGGCAAGTGGCGAAGAGTCATCCCTGACCGCGGCGATGGAGAACGTCAGGGGGCCTGACCCGGACTGGCCCCTGGCACTCGTGAGCGGCCATGCCCTGCTCAGGCCTGATGCCTTGCGCGACACCAAGGCCGCGCTCACTCGGCTCGAGACAGACTTCCAGGACATGGAGGCATGCCTTGTCAAGGAGCGCCTGAAGCTTGCTGACGGGTGGCGCCGGCTTAGCGTCGCCGTCAAAATGGCTCACTGCCAGAACAAATGCGCTCACGCACAGGGCGAGAAGGATGCCGCCGAAGTAGAGGGGGTCCGTGCGAGTGCTCTCCGGGAGGCCGAAGCGGTCGTCACGTGCCGCGAGGAGGCGAAGACCCGCCTGAAGGAGCTCCAGGATCAACATGCCGAGCAGGCGCAATCATTCCTCGCGCAGGAAAGCGCCCTCGCCACTCGCGAGAGGGAGCTTGCGGCCCACGAAGCGGGCCTAGCGACTCGCATGGAAGACCTCGAAAGGGTGTCGATCGAGCAGGCCACTGAGCGGGGGCTCCTGGAGACGCTGGGGCGCCAGCTGGCCGATGCCCAGGATGCCCACACGAAGCGTGTTAACGAGGCCAACACCCAGCTGGAGGCTAAGGAGAAGAAGGCCCAGGAGGACGCTGACGCGAAGATAGCGGAGGTGCGCCTGGCGCTCACCGAGGAGCACGGTAAGGCGCTGAAGCAGTAGAAGGACGCCTTCGAGACGGAGCATGACCGGTTCTGACAGGAAATCGCTGGTCTCAAGGCAGCACTCGCTGAGGCAGAGACCCACCGAGAGGCCGTGCCGCAGGCGGTTCCGGCGCCGAGGCCGAGCCGTCCTCCCTTCGTCTTCAGGTGGGGGGCGCCGCCAGCACCGCCGAGCAAGCCGGAGGCAAGGCGAACCAGGAAAGGGAGCGGCAGCGCGAACGCGTCAAGATGCTCCACTCCCTCGAGCTCCGAGCCCGTGATGCCCTGAACTTCATCTGCCAGGGGAGGTTTGAAGACCTCCGCGAGTCCCGCAACGCCGACTACGTTGACTTCTCCACCAAGCTCATGGAGCGGCTCAAGGATGGGGCCAAGGAGGTGGACGGCATCTTGGAGGAGGAGTGTCGTGGCCTCTTCTCCCAGGCGGCGACCCGCGTCTTCAGTCACCTCCTTCACGCTGATCCCAACTTTGATTTTGACAAGGTGATAGCCCCTGTCCCCAAGGAGCTCCGCGATGGCCTCGCAAAGGCGGTAGAAGGCCACGTGGACGCGCTACTTGGGAAGTACTCCTGCGGTAGCGGCGAGAGCTCCGGCGGCGACGACGGCGACGGCGATGACGACGACGGCGCGAGTTCCTGGGGTCCTTTTTCCTTCGCCGCCCTGCACTAGATCGATGTGGCCCCGTGGGGGCGTGAAGACGATGCCTTTGTGTTTAAGTACTTTATGATTTGCTATAATGAATGCTCGTGCCCTCTTGAAGCTTTCTCTTGAGGCATGTTTTGCTTTCTTTGCTTGCCTTGATGCTCTACGTCGTCAGGACCCAGCCCCCGAGCGGGCCACAGCCGTCGCTGGTATGTCTGGTCGCGATGCCCAGACAAGGCCAGGAGGTGAGGGGCATCGGGAGCTAGTGAGGGCTCCTAAGGCATGATGCTTAAGGAGCCCCCCTTCGACGTGCAAGCGGCTTGCGCCAAGAGAAACGCTGGCGCTCGTGAGGTTGCTGGAGGGGAAAGCTTAAGAGACGGCGAGGGCGGTTCATGAGGCAGGAGACTTAGCTCTGTGCAGGATGGTGTCTGGTAGGCCATCACTTGTAGGGTACGCCTCGTGAGGGTTTCGCTCACGAGATCTCCTGCTGAGACGGCCGTCATGGGTTAGCTCCCAAGGCAGGGCCTGCGGGGCTTCCTGAGGCCCGGAGGGGGCCACCTTGCGAGGCATCCTCGCGAGGCCTTTTAGGGGGCCTGCTCCTGAGATAACTTCATGCAGAATACTTAACAACAAGGGAGCAATGCACGCTTGCCGATTCGCTCATGGGCGTTACGCGAGGAGACAAGACACCAAGAACCTTGGTGGGGTGGCGTGCATGAGAGCAAGCCCGTGAGCCAGAGCCCGGTTGCTTGGGTTTTTCAGCGCTGTTGGGACTAACCCGAGCACAGACACCGTGTCCAGCCCCCACTCGCGTGATGCTCATGAGGGACGTCGTGAGCGCGCGAGGCTCGTGAGGCAAAGACAATACGAAACACCATGTAAAGAAACTGAAGCTTTACTGAAATAAGATAGCAACCCATTACATAACCAAAACAAGATGCGGCTGCCGTGTCCGGCATTGGTCAGCTTGAGGTTGGTGCAACCCGTGGGGCGCCCTCAATTTCACATCAAAACGAGAAAAAGGGGTGTTGCCGTGTCCAGCACGGGTCAGCTTGAGGTTGGTGCAGCCCGTGGGGCGCCCTCAGGTGATTGTTCCGCCAGCGCGAAGCATGGGGCTTCCACAGGGGTGTGGGTATGATCGCGGGTTGATCGTTCTGCCGGCGCAGAGCATGGGGCTTCCACTTGGGCGTGGGCGGGAGCTCTCGCGGGCCCATCAGGCGAACGCAATGAGAGGCTCCGGGGGCCCATCTGCCAGCGCGGAGGTGTTGGATGTTCCAGGCGTTAGGCACAGGAACTCCATCCTCCGTCTCCAGCCGGGCTGAGCCGGGCCTGGAGACATGAGTAACCCTGAAAGGGCCTTCCCACATAGGTGAGAGTTTGTGAAGTCCCTCTCTGGAGAGGATCCTACGCAGGACGAGGCCGCCGACCTCGAGAGTGCGAGGACAGATGTTGCGGCTGTGGTAGCGACGCCGCCTGTTAGTACCTCGCGGCGCAAAGAGTGGCCTGGCGGCAGCCCTCCTCGAGGAGCAGCAGATCGGTCTTCCGCGAGCCATCCTGACACGCCTCGTCGAAGGCAAGGACTTGCGGGGAGCCGTGCTTAAGCTCCAATGGAAGGACCGCCTCAGCTCCGTAGACGAGGAAGAAGGGGGTCTCGCCAGTAGGCTTGCTTGCCGTCGTGCGGATGGACCACAGCACGGACTGCAGCTCATTGAGCCAGCCCTTGCCGCAGGCCTCGAGCTTCTTCTTGAAGCTCCTTGTTTTGAGGCCCTTGAGGACCTCGGCGTTGGTGCGCTCGGCCTGGCCATTGCTTCGCGGGTACGCCACCGAGGCGTAGAAGATCTGTGTGCCGAGGCTGGCGCAGTAGGACCTAAAGGGGCCACTCGTGAACTGGGAGCCATTGTCGGTGATGATGCGGTTGGGAACTCCAAAGCGGCTCACGAGGCCCTTGATGAACTTGACAACAGAGCTTGCCGGGATGGTGCGCAAAGGCTCGACCTCTCCCCACTTGGTGAACTTGTCGATGGCGACGTAGAGGTAGCGGTAACCGCCAGCCGCGTGAGGGAAAGGCCCCAGGATATCCAGCCCCCAGACCGCAAAGGGCCATGAGAGGGGAATCGTCTGGAGGCCCTGCACCGGCTGGTGGATCTGCTTGGCGTGGAACTGGCATGCCTCGTAGGCTTGGACCAGCACGGTGGTGTCACACAGCGCAGTGGGCCAGTAGAAGCCGCTGCGGAACACCTTGCCGATGAGGGTGCGTGACGAGGAGTGGTGGCCGCAATCTCCTCCATGGATATCGGCGAGCAACTCGCGCCCTTGTTCTTTAGAGATGCACCGCAGCGAGACACCATTGGGGCCCCTGCGGTATAGCTCACCCTCTTGTAAGCAGTAAGCGCTGGCCTGCCGGGCCACGCGCTCTGCTTCTGAGTCCTTCTCCGGGAGGGTGCCGTGAAGCAAGTAAGCCATGAACTCCGCGGCCCAGCTATCCGCTCAAGGCTACAGCGCCAGCAGCAGGCCGGCTCCGGAGGCTGGGCCGCAGTCTGGCGCGCCCGTGGACGGTGCGGGCAGGAGTTCCTCATGAAGGAGCGCGGTGCTCGCGGCAGGAGGTGTGGCTGATGGTTTGAGGAGCCTTTCCTCGAATATGCCGGGGCTCTGAGGCTCGCGGCGAGATGCTCGTTTGGCGATGTCGTCAGCTTCTTTGTTGCCGCTGCGGGGGATGTGTTGCAGCTCCAGGCCAAGAAAATGCTTCTCAAGTTTACGTACCTCGTCTAGGTAGGCGGCCATGTGCTCGTCCTTGGGCTTGTAGCTTTTGTTGGAGAAGTTGACAAGAAGTTGCAATTCGCCCTTGATGATCAGACGCTTGATGCCCAGAGCGAACGTGGCCTTGAGGCCGGCGATGAGGCCCTCATACTCTACGATGTTGTTGGAAACCTTGTCGGTGTGCCTGAAGCAGAGTTGTACGGCG
The DNA here is from genome assembly GCA_039707655.1 of Elymus sibiricus. Classification (NCBI taxonomy): domain Eukaryota; kingdom Viridiplantae; phylum Streptophyta; class Magnoliopsida; order Poales; family Poaceae; genus Elymus; species Elymus sibiricus. The sequence goes on from CM077670.1 coordinate 115,783,343, forward strand.
TAGTAGAGCATGTCTCCTGTCGGCGAGGTGAGCATGACTCCAACTTCCGCGCCCTATTAGGAGAAGGCGCCATCGAAGTGCATGGTCCAGCCGCCAGGCACCTCGTCCCCTGGCAGGAGGGATTTGGCCTCGCGAGGCTCCTCCTCGTACATGTCCGTCCACTCCGCCATGAAGTCGGCCAGAGCCGTGCCTTTGATGACTCTAGTGGTGGAGAACTCTAGCTGGAAGGCTTGTAGCTCGATGTTCCATTCGGCGATGCGGCCGGCAGCGTTGGGGCTGCGCAGAACTTGCTCCAAGGGGTAGGAAGAGATGACCTTGATGGGATGACCCTAAAAGTAGTGGCGCAGCTTCCTAGAGGTGACGAGGAGCGCGAAGAGGAGCTTCTGCTGCATGGGGTAGGGCTCGCGCGCATCCCTTAGCACAGTGCTGACGAAGTACACCGGGTGTTCGACGAGGCGCGTAGTTGTGGTGGCATCTTGTTCTCCAGGCGCCTCGCGAGGCTCGGCGGGCTCACGAGGGTCGCGAGGCTCGGAGGGCTCACGAGGCTGAGGAGGCTCGTGAGGCTCGGAGGGCTCACGAGGCTTGGGAGGTGCGGAGGGTTTCTCCTTAGCACAGACGCGCTCCTCTCGCACCGCCACCAGCGCCGCGCTAGCCGTCTGAGGGGTGGCTGCCAAGTACAGGAGCATGGGCTCGCGAGAGCGCGGCGTGACCATGATGGGCGGGCTCGTGAGGTACCTCTTGAGGTCTTCAAAAGCGGTGTTTGCCTCAGGAGTCCACTTGAAAGAGCCAGACCTCTTCAGGAGCTTGAAGAAAGGAAGGTTTCGCTCGCCAAACTTGGAGATGAAGCGCCCCAGGGAGGCCATACATCCTGCCAAGCGCTGCATTTCCTTGAGGGTCCGGGGAGGACCCATTTTCTCGATGGCCTTGATTTTCTCAGGGTTGGCCTCGATGCCACGGTGCGAGACCAGGAAGCTGAAGAGCCTGCTGGAGGGAACTCCGAAGACGCACTTCTCGGGGTTAAGCTTGAGGTTGACCTTGCACAGTTTGGCGAATGTTTCCTTGAGGTCCGTAATGAGGGATCCAGCCTCGCGAGACTTGACCACGATGTCGTCGACGTAGGCCTCCGCGTTCCTCCCCATCTGAGGCCCCAGCATGAAGCGCATTAGCCGTTGGAAGGTGGTGCCCGCGCTCCTCAAGCCGAAGGGCATGCAGACATAGCAATATATGCCGCAGGGGGTGATGAAGGCTGTCCTCTCCACGTCTTCGGCCGCCATCTTGATCTGGTGATAGCCTGAGAAGGCATCTAGGAAGCATAGCAAATCGCACCCAGTGGTGGAGTCCACGATCTGGTCGATGCGGGGAAGTGGAAATGGATCTTGAGGGCAGAACTTGTTGAGGCTGGTGAAGTCGACGCACATGCGCTCCTTGCCGCCTTTCTTGGGGACGACGACTGGGTTGGCGAGCCATTCGGGATGGCGCACCTCGTGGATGACCCCAGCTTCCTGGAGCTTCTGAACTTCCTTAACGATGAAATCTTGCTACTCTGGCGCCTAGCGCCATGCTTTTTGCTTGACGGGACGTGCATTGGGGCACACTGCTAAGTGGTGCTCGATCACCTCCCTCGGCACACCGGACAAGTCAGATGCTTTCCAGGCGAAAACATCCGAGTTTGCCCGAAGGAAGGTGACGAGCACACTTTCCTATGCAGGAGGAAGGCCGGCGCCGATGGTGAAGGCAGGGCCGGAGCCGCTGCCGTCCACCGACACCTTCTTCATCTCGGCGCGGTCCTGAGAGAACAACTTCTTCTTCTTTGCGGGCGCGGCCTCAGGAGGCTTGACCGCGTCCTTGTCAGCCGGATGCGCGACAGCGGTGACTTTGTAGGCGCACTCGAGGGAGCAGACCGCGTCCTTCTCGTCGCAGGCGACAGTGATGATGCCGCTGTAGCCAGGCATCTTGAGGATGTTGTAGGCGTGATAGGTCGCCGCCATGAACTTGGCGAGAGCCGGGTAGCCCAAGATGGCATTGTAAGGCAGGCCGATGTGCGTCACGTCGAAGTCGATGAGCTCGGTATGGTAATTCTTGCGGGTACCAAAGGTGACGGGAAGGCGCACTTGCCCTAGAGGGATGGTGGAGCCATCGGTCACTCCAGAGAAGGGACTGGTCGGCATCAACTGGTCGTAGGGCACCTGGACCGTCTCTAAGGTTTCGATGGAGATCACGTTGAGGCCGGCGCCTTCGTCGATGAGGGTCTTGGTGACCGCGACATTGCTGATGGTGGGAGTGCACAACATGGGGAGTGCGCCTGCGGAGGACGTGGACTTGGGGTGGTCTGTGGAGTCGAAGGTGATGGCGTACTGCGACCACTTGAGGGGCCGCGCGGCCTCAGGCCTCGGGAGAGCGGCATTCACTTCGCGAGAGAGCAGCTTGAAGTGGCGGTTGGATTCGGGGGCATGAGCCCCGCCAAGGATGCAGGCGACCGCGCGAGGCTCCTGGTAGCCCCCAGTGCCCTCATCAGGCTGGTTGATGTCCTTCCTCTGGGGTGGCGGCGGTAGCGGCGGGAGAGCGGCATTGGCCTGAGGGTTCGCCTCGCGAGACTGGTCGTGCCAGGCGGCCTCACGAGGCTGGTCTTTTGCCAATCCTCGTCCTTAGCATTTTGAAGGGTCCACGTCTCTAGTCCATGCCATGCCAATCATTGAACATCCTAAAATCTTAATCTTGAATGGACATTAGTTCAATGAGATATATGTTGTTATGAATTACCAAAACCACCAAGGGAGCAAATGTGCTTTCAATCTCCCCCTTTTTGGTAATTGATGACAACATATAGATCAAAGCTTCGACAAATGATTAAATGAATGAAATACATCATCGCTTTGAGAAGTATGTGATAAGCAAGAGCTCCCCCTATATTTGTGCATTATTAAAGATTTGTGTTTGAATGCAAATGCACAATCGATTAGGCTCATACATCTTGGTGGAGCGCGCAAAATGATATGAGTGGAAAAGTAAGCACGCATCACCAACATAAGTAATTGATCATACAAGATAATGATAAAGATAAACATTGATCATCACAATAAGCATAGTATGACCAATCACAAGCATAAATGATAGAGTATCTCACAGACACTGTAACAAGCACACACATAACAAAGTAGCATCAAACAAGCAGTAGCAAAAGATCTCGAAACAAATAAAAAAAAGGACTCTCTCTCTCGAAGCCTATGATCTATACAAATTCTCCCCCTTTGGCAACAAGTACCAAAAAGTTCAAATAAGTATAGGACTAATCGGCTCGCTAAGCACGGTCCTCCGAAGCTCCTGAAGGCGATCTCCTGTTGGTGGCTCCGGTGTGCGTAGACGGCGTGGAGAGGAGAGCGTCCGCGAAGGCTTCTGCAGACGTTTGCTGGACTGGTGGAGTAGATACCGGCGGTGGCACTATGGCAGTAGCGGCTGGTGCAGATACTGTGGTCCTCGGATCCACAACTGGCACTGCAGCAGACCTGGCTGCCCTAGGCACTGTCTCAAATCGCTCTGTGGTAGGTCTGTCATCTCCACTGTCATCTGATCTGGCTAGCTTGACAGCATCAACATCACCCTGCAGCTGTTCTATTGAAGTCTGAATCTCTATAACTTTGACATCCAAATCATGAAATTTTGTCTCAATAATCCGCTCAAAGCTAGCCTGGGTCTGGGTGAGGTTGGCCAAACCTCGCTCAATCCTCAGAGTGGCTTCAAGCAGATATGTCATTTGATCCTTGGGTGTCTTGAGATTGGCAATTGGAGAATTGGGAGCTGATGCCTCCTGAGCTGCTTTTGCTTCTTTGGCTTTGTGGATTTCCTCTTGAGCTTGTGCTGAAGTGGGATGCGAAGGATCCATCACTATAACATTGTCCTCAAAGTCTGGATGCAATGGCAAATGCTCTCGATCAAGAAGGTATGTGCTGGTTCCAACCTTGGAATTGATCAATAGCTGAATATGTGGAGCATATCCGCACGATCTCTTCTGATCTGCTGCAGTCCTCTTGATAGTTTCTACTATCAGGCTCATCACCTTAAATTTCTGAGGTGTATCAAACAGATGCAGCAAATTGATGGAGTGGCCACGAATCATTTTGTCATCTCCTGACTTGGGCAACAGAGTGTACCGCAAGAAGGTGTTCGTGGTGGCCAGTCCTAGTAGCAGATGCTTCACTGATCCAAGTTTGTGTGTCTCTATATCCTTCTGAGGAATTGCAGTGTACATGTTCTTCATGGAGTTGTGATCCATCTTGAGCTTGGCACAGATGTCTATATCATCATCCTCTTCCTTGGGTGCAACAAGAAGACTTGCCCACACAGAGATGGTTGACTAGTACCTTATACCCGCAGTCATCCACACTATTCTGCCATCTGGATAGAAATGAGCAGTAGAGTAAAATTGCATGACCATCTCATCATTCCACTTGGTCAATTTCTTTCCAACAAACTCATCAACTCCTGCAATCCTGAAGCTCTCATGAACATGGGGAAAGTAATCCTCATTCTCATCGATGTATTCCCAGTCCACCCATTTCATGTCACTAACAATGGGCTTCTTATCAAGCAAAACTGTCTCATAAAAGTCCTGTTGTTCACGAGTGTGAAAGCGATAATCACACGCTGTCTTCCTCCTTATAGCATAAGGATCCGACTGTCTCCACTGACGCAGTCCTTTATCCTTCCTCAGCATCATGTTCTCTGCAACTGGGTGTGCATTGTCATGGTCTGGTATCTTAGGCTTCAATTTTCTGAGCACTAGTGGCTCTTCATCAACATTTGACTCTGGCACTGGGGCCTTGTTCTTCTCGGCAGCTGATATGTTCCTAGTTGACCTCTTGGGTGCTGGAGCTTTCGATTTTGACTTGGTGAGGGCAGCAGTCCTGATTGCATCAGACATAAGCTTCTGAGCTTTTGCAGGGGGTGCAGTGGCTGCTGGCTCATCCTCCTCCTCTTCCTCCTCATCAATCATCATGGAGGGTCTGCCAATCACACGGGTAGTAGTTATCCTTACTCTCTTCTTCTTAGCAGCTGGTTCAGTGTCACTAGGCTCTTCAAGAGTGTATTGCACAGTCTGCTTAGGGACTTTCCTCACAACAGTCTTATATTTGGTAGATGATGGTTTGGTGCTGTACTCCTTAGCAAGCACAACTCTTTTCTTCTTTGTTGCTGCCTCACTAGCAACAAAATCTTCATCCTCACTGTCAGAGGTTTTCTTCTTCCTTGTTCTAGTGGCTGCCTTAGGAAGATCTGGAGAGCTCCTCTCTCCCTCATAGAAACTCTCATCAGGGCTTGACCCTTCACTTAGTTCTGCATGCTGTTCAGACCTGTTCTGACTGTGACTGCCACTTGACATCTTGCTGAGCTGACCCTGTGAATAGATGGGTATGGGTAGAGTAGATGAGTCATCACAAAAAGCAGATAGTTTTCATAAAATTTGAGTTCAACTTTTAGTTTCAAGTTTTCACAGGATGCATTTCGGATGGACCGAGTTGATCATCTCGGTGACACCGAAGCATACTACAGAAACCTTACACGCCATTTTGGTCAGACCGAGATGGGTTTTGGTGGCTCCGAGATGCTAGGGTTTCACTGAGACTTTACTTTCGGTCTCACTGATTCGTACAACTCGGCGGTACCGAGACGTACTAGTGCTATGGCCAGAGACCAAATCGGTGGGGCTGAAAATTTCGAATCGGTCGGTCCGAGATGCATTCGGCGGAAACTTAAACCTAGAAATTTCGCTCGAATCTAATCTACAGAATTTTCCTGGTGGATTTAGCATTGCAATCGTGGCAAGAATCATGGCATTCCTAACGTGCATTGAATCAGAAATTGGAAGCACGAAAGGGGTCGAATCTCACCCTAACTCGGTGGAGATCCTCTACGGCGGCAACGGCGGTGCAGATTGCCTTTGACGGCGATGAAGCCTTGTAGCGAGGGCGCGCTGGAGACGACGGCGAAGTCCAAAGACGAAGGGCGACGGTAGCAACGGGGTGCGGGAATGAGTGGGGTCGAGAAATTTCAACCGTTCGGTCAGCGCGATATATATACCCGTACGCTGTCGGTGGCGCCAAGTCGAACAACTCGGTGGCACCGATATGTGTAACTGCACGCAGTTTAGCACATCGGTGGCGCCGAAATGGTTCAATACGGTAGCACCGAGATGAAAACCTAGATCAATCTAAGTGATTTCGGTTGGACCAAGTTTGAGTGAGTTGGTTCGGCCAAAATCAATTAGAAGGTTTTGGAGGTTCAGCCCTTTCAGATCGGTGGCTCCGAGTGCTCCTCACCCGGAGGGTCCGAAAAAGACTTGTTCAATTTTTGTGATGTAGCAAGAATAGAATTTGAGACAAGAAAGCATAGATAGCTAGAGAAGGTTATTAGGCATTCTTGTACATCCACTTGGCCAGAAAAACCAAGACAATCAAAACAACAAATGGATGTCCTCGAATGATGAAAGTATGCAAACCAACATGCTCACACAATAAGATTGCAAATGAAATATGTGTCAAACTTGCGCAACCAATTCTAGCATCTATCAAACAGTGGCGATGACTAGGTCATCTATATATGAGTATATTGACTTAGGAGCCAAATGAGAACATTTGATCATAGGTCATACTCATCGTTTAAGCACAAGTGGGGTTACCACTTTTACATAAAGCATTGATGTGTTCACACCATTAGAGTTGCTTTAGCTCAATTGTTTAGAGCAAAGCTCCCCCTAGATGTGATATCCCCCCTAAGAGGGATGAACTAACCTTGGGTTTTGTCGATGATGACTTCATGTAGATGTTGAAGATGTGGATGCTCAATGTTGATGTAAACCATCAAGAGTTGGGAGCAATCCTTTAGAGTTTTGTGCTTTCAATACCTACATGGGTTAGTCCCACACAAGGAACATACAAGGATATCCATAGACACAGAGTGAAATACACATATGATGATGTCCATGAATGCATTGATTACCTTGTCCCTTGTCTTACCAACTAGAGGGTTTGTGACTCCATGAACTAGTGCAAAATGTGGAAGTTGGTTGCACTAGTTCTTGCCATAAAGAATATGAGAAAAGTTTGTTGGCGGAGTCACCCTCAAGAACTCTCTAGTTCTTCTTCTTTTGGACCCACATCAACTTGATGGGAATCCTTGGAGTTGTAGTAGCACTTGATGAAGTAGAACTTGATGAAGTCTTGGGAACCCACTTGACCAAGGCTTGAGGAGCTTCTTCAAATGAATCAATCTCTTCTTGAAGCTTGTCCTTGGCTTTTAGCTTGTGGTCTTGTGGTGGAAGATCTTCTTGAGCTTGTGTTCCCTTGAAGGAAGTAGGATCATACTTCTCTTGTTGAGGAACAAACTTCGTCTTGGGGTATTGATCTTCTTCCCATTCAACTCCATTGGCATTGAACTTTCGTTCAAAACCAACACCTTGGTTCTTCCGGTGCCTTCCTTGCTTGCGTACAATTTCCTCAAATTGCTTACTCCCGGCAAGACTCTTGTAGACACCTTTTTCTATAATTCCTTTCAATAGCACATTTTCTTGCTCAAGTGTAACTTGGCTAAGAGAATCATTAGTGGAATCAATAGAACTACTAGAAGCAACAACTTTGGATTTAGAATTTTTATTGTTACTACTAGAGGTAGAACCATTTTTACCCTTGTTGCTAGTTTGCTTAGATTTAACTTGAGGCATAAAGGTAGACAAGAGTAAACGCTTGGCAAGATATGAAGAACTGTTCTTTCGAAGATCGTCATTGATATCTTTAAGAAACTCATGCTCTTGCTCTAAATTTAGCTTCTCGAAGCGTAGCTTCTCATGAGTTCTTAGAAGTTCTCTATGATCCTCTTGAGTTGTTTCATGACCTAACTTAAGATCATTTAGTTCTTTAGTTAGACGCTCAATCTCCTTCATAGCATTGTCACTCGTTTCCTCTTGACTATCATGATTACTAGCATTTTCATTATAGCTCACATCACTAGCCCTATCAACAAGTAAATCATCATCACCAAGCAAATCATCTTCATCACTATTGAAATCAAGATACTCGGGGTGTGATACCTTGGGGCCTTTTGCCATGAAGCATCTTCCAATTCCTTCATTTGGTGAGTCAAATAGATCATAGGAGTTGGATGACACAAGAGCAAGTCCGGCAACACCTTCATCTTGACTATAGTCGGAGTTGGAGTGATAACTTCTCTCGGAGTGGTTGTCGGAGTCGGAGCCGGAAACCCATTCACCAACATGAGCTTGATGTCTTCTTCTTGTGTAGCTCTTGGATGACTTGTCCTTCCTCATCTTGTGTATTGCAACATCTTCAATTCTTCCGGGGTTGCTTCATGATCCGGTTCCTTGCCATCCTCAAAGAAGTCACCTTGTAGTCCAACATGAACAACAGCCCAAACGGCGGGGTTATGACCAAGAATATGCATTTTCATCTTATGTTTCCAACTAGCAAAGTTTGTACCATCAAAATATGGACCTCTACGGTGATAGTTACCCTCACTAGACGCCATACTCTCCTAGGTTATGAAACCAAGGTTGTGATCACCAAAGCAATGGAAATCAAGGCTTACGGAGACCAAAGCTCTGATACCACTTGTAGGATCGAAAGTATGTTTAGAGGGGGGGTGATTAGACTTCTTGACCAAATAAAACCTAACCTTTTCCCAATTTTAGTTGTAGGCAGATTTTAGCAATAGTACATGTCAAGCATCACCCTACACATGCAATTCTAAGAGTATAGCAGCGGAAAGTAAGCAATTGCATATGTATGTAAAGGAGGGGATAGGAGATATCAAACGCAATGAAGACACGGTGGTTTTTGGCGTGGTTCCGATAGGTGGTGCTATCGTACGTCCACGTTGTTGGAGACTTCAACCCACGAAGGTTAACGGCTGCGCGAGTCCACGGAGGGCTCCACCCACGAAGGGTCCACGAAGAAGAAACCTTGTCTATTCCACCATGGCTTACGTCCACGAAGGACTAGCCTCACTCGGGGTAGATCTTCACGAAGTAGGCTATCTCCTTGCCCTTACAAACTCCTTGGTTCAACTCCACATCATGTCGGAGGCTCCCAAGTGACACCTAACCAATCTAGGAGACACCACTCTCCAAAAGGTAATAGACGGTGTGTTGTTGATGAACTCCTTGCTCTTGTGCTTCAAATGATAGTCTTCTCAGCACTCAAACAACTCCTCACAGATTGGGCTATGGTGGCAGAAGGATTTGAGTGGAAAGCAACTTGGGAAAGGCTAGAGATCAAGGTTCAAATGGTAGGAGTGGAATATCTTTATCTCAACACATGAGTAGGTGGTTCTCTCTCAGAAAATGTATGGTGGAAGTGTAGGCATGTTCTGATGGCTCTCCTTACTGAGAAGGAGGTGGTGGAGGGGTATATATAGCCTCCACACAAAATCCAACCGTTACACACTTTTGACCCAACTCGGTGGCACCGAAACGATAATCTCGGTAGCACCGAACTGTGTAAAAGATATGAACTTTAGGAATCTCGGTGGGACCGATACGAACAACTCGGATGGACTGAAGTGCAATGGCTAGGGCAAACCTCATCTCGGTGGCACCGATTGCATCAACTCGGTAGGACCGAAGTGAAGCAATAAGGCAACAGAGAGTTGGTAGGCCATCTCGGTGAGACCGATTTGCAAAACTCGGTGAGACCGAAGTAAGTGCAAACGATTACAGAGAGTTGGCAAGGCCATCTCGGTGGGACCGAGATCCATTTCGGTGGATCCGATTTGTTAGGGTTTTCGCAGTGGCTAAGTCTAGATGAACTCGGTGGGGCCGGATAGAGAATTTCGGTGGGGCCGAGTTGGAATGTAGGTTTTGGACATATTTGGAATTGAGAGAGTGGTTGAGGGTTTAGGAATACTGTCACTAAGCACTTGAGCAAAAAGGCCATTAAGGAACACCTCATCCCCTTTTAATAGTATTGGCTTTCCTATGGACTCAATGTGATCTTGGATCACTAAACCAAAAAATGTAGAGTCTTGATCTTTTGCCAATCCTTGTCCTTAGCATTTTGAGGGGTCCACATCTCTAGTCCATGCCATGCCAATCATTGAACATCCTGAAATCTTAATCTTGAATGGACATTAGTTCAATGAGATATATGTTGTTATGAATTACCAAAACCACCAAGGGAGCAAATGTGCTTTCACCCGCGCGTTGCGCTGGGGCCCGCCGAGTTCGTCGCGCAAAGGAGGCGGCGGGGGAGCACCGTGCGCCAGGTCCCCAGCGTGAGACGGCGGAGGGCGGAGCGAGCCGAAAGGCGCCGGTGCGTCCCGGGTGGCGTTGACGAGCTCGGTGATGCGACCAAGCTAGGTGTTGTTGCCGGCGTCAGCTGGACGATAGCGGAGCAGCTCGCGCGCCATGAGTAGTGTGGCCTGCGCGTTCGGTGGCCCACGGGGGGCGAGGGAGGAAGAGGCCGTGGCGGTGTGGCCGTTCGCCGGCACGGAGGGGTGCAGGGAGGAGTCCTGCTACACACAGGCAGCGGGGTCGGTGGCAGCAGCAGGCTCGACAGGGCGGCGGCCATTGCCGTGGGCCACCGGCTGTGTCTGAGCCACGCGGCCAGCCCTGCGCTCGGCGCGCTCGCGACGTGCGTCGGCCATGAGGCTGGTGGAACGGAGGGCTGATCGGGAGAATAGTAGCGCACCCCTACCTGGCACGCCAAATGTCGGAAGTGGGGCTCCGGGGACCCAAAGGTTCGAACACTGGGGTGAGCTTGTTCCTACCTCTTCGTCCCCTACCACGCCTAAGCTAGAGCGAAGCTATGGTGGGAGCGCGCTAGCGAGGAGCGGACCGCGGACTCAGCGGTTTACCCAGGTTCGGGCCACCTTGCGGTGTAAAACCCTACTCGTGCTTGGTTTTGATTGTGGTGAGTAAGAGAGTGTTCTCGCGTACAAGGTAGGAGAAGGAGTCGACTGAGTTGGATCCCCCTACCACGACGGCAGCACTATCCCTTTATACCTGCCTTGGTCCTCTTCCCCCTCAAAACTTAGGCGGGAAGGGTTGCCACACTTGGCGGGTTTTAAAGGGGGACAGGCGCTCAGGCCATCCTGACTAAAGGCGGTCTTCGCCTGCAAAAGCATGATCCGTGACGCGCCGGTGGGCTCGGTGGTGACCTCCGCCCCGCGTGCCCGCCGTCTTGGTCTTCTTTCGCCGATCGGGCAACCTTTGGGGTTGCTTTGGGAAGTGGACTGCTGGCCTTGCTCCCTTAACACAAAAGGGGAAACCCTCTTCATCCGCGCCTGCTGGCGCGACCTCTGTCGCCGCTCGTCGCCGCGCGCGTCACCCACGTGGCGGGCACGAGACCGCGCTGCCGGAACGAACATCCCTCATCTTGAGCGCCTTCGAGAGGAAGCCTCGGGAGGCCACCTCGGGGGGTCGCCTTGCGAGGCTACTGGTGAAGATGTTGAGTCTTGCTCACTGCTCCCTGAGGAGGAATCCTCAAGAGGCCAAGGCCTCATGAGGGGTCTTGGTGAGATGCTTGATGAAGATGGCCTGCTGGGCCCGTGCCAGGCGTTGCGCCCTGGGCCAAAGGCAGACGGGCATGGATACCCTGGGTTCCATGGGCCCGACAGGGAGTACGAGGGTTGACTGGTTCGGGTGCAGGGTCGGCAGGTGGAGCTGTCGCTGCCGGAGAAAAAAAAGGAGATGTGGGGGAGTAGAGGGATGGCTTGGCCAGCGCCATGCATAGGCTAGGATGGGTTGTCGAGGTGTGCGCGGCAGCGCCGCCAACCGCTGTAGGGAGAGGACAAAAGATTGAACAAAATAAAGAAATACAAATGGATAGGTGGTTGGTCCTAGATGTCTGTGTACGAGACCTGCTGGGTCCACCTGAGAAGGGGAATATGTTGGGAGGAAGGAGATTCAAAGCACGCCAGCCGTTGGATTTCAATCTAATGGCTGGCAGAAGGACTGACGGAAGAGGTATCAAAGTTAACTTGTTCTCGTCGTTCACGATCAAAGATGACCACCCTGAGTGAAGTTATCTGATAATCTAGGCAAAACGAACGACTGTGCAACCTACAGAAAACCGCACTCAGACTTCAAAAAAAACGCACAAAAAAGTGATACAACTGCTGGATCCCCATAAGCATGACGTGGGCTGCGGATGTCCTAAGAAAAGAAACCTGGGCTGGGCATCCACAGCCAAGTTGATACCTACTCGACCTCAAAAAAAAAGGAAACACGGCAGCCCTGTGAACTAGTACTCTTATTACATACATAAGCAAACAGATTCATAACCACTTGGAAGAAAAAAAGCAAACAGGTTCATGGGTTCTTAGACGAAATATTATGGATAAAACAGATAATTACGACACATAGGCTAATGCATGAAACACTCAGATGATAAAGGTGCTTAAACAGACAAACTACACCATCTAGATCTTCCTAGCACGCTTGATCATGACGCTGCGGCTGTCCATGTACTCCTCGGTCACGGGAAGCAGACACGCCCTCATGTCCAAGATCCGCCTGTACATGTCGTAGCATGCGTATGCGTCCTTGGCCGCAAAGGTGATGTAGGCTAGATTCAGAGGTACCTCCCACATGTTCAGGTCCTTCGTATCCACGTCTTCTTTCATGTTGGCATAGCAGGGGTCGATGATGGTCGCGGCGAGGTCAACCACGGAGTCCTCCTCTTGCCCGTTGCCAATGATCTTGTATTGCTTCTGGATGTCTACGAGCTTCTTGCACCAGATGGCCGAATCGTAAAGCACAGTGGCTTTCTTCCGGCTCTCCACCATAGCGAAGGTGCAGTCGGTGGTGCCGATGAAATGGGCGAATGCTCCAGAACCCCTGATGGCCCAATAGTAGTGGTATACTAGAACCTCGTCCCGCACGCATACCTGGGCGGCGGCGATCCGCTGGTCCCTGTCAGGAGACGGATGGATGGGCACAAGGTCTAGTCCCGCGACCTTGTGCTTCTCGTCCTGTAGGTACTGCTTGAACTTGGCAACGCAGAGCTTCAACGAATCCGGATCGTTGGTGTACATCACATTCAACTTGGTGCTGCCATGGGTCTGAACGGCGAACTCAATGGTGAACTCCTTGTTGGAGTCCATATCCAGCAGGCTCACCCCTCGGATTGCCATTGGAGTCTCTTCTCACGGAAATTTGTTGTGGCGGTTCTCGTTTAGTGGGTATTGGGGGCAGGGGGAGATGAAGACGATGGGGAGATATGGACAGCGGAGGGCTCCTTATTTACACTGGGGATCGGTGTGTAGTGGGGTACTGGGGGACGGCAGTAGCAGTTCATTTTTCCAATCTTGGGGAACTGTTGCCAGTGAACGTAGGGGGTAGGCGGCGGCAGCAGTTCGTTTTTCCACTCTTGGGGAACTGCAATCGCCGGTGAACGTAATGGGTACAGGCGGCAGCAGTTACTACCCCCTCCTCCCTCGCCCACTGCACGCCCCCTCGACCCATTCAAATGCCTCCATTAAACCGGCGTGGAAGCCGAGAAACCTATTCTGTCCACACGTCTATTCACGAGAGGGTCGGCATTGGCACTGTAATAGCGAGACGTTTTAATGTTAACATACGCCCTCATGATTGTTTGTTGCCTAGAGTTTACTTAGATTTCCAGTCCATGAGGGGCCACCATTTTCTTGATGCTCCTGAGCTTCCTCACAACATTCGTTATAACTTTGTTTTAGTGAGGATACTCGTGATATTATTCCGTTACATGCACCTGCTTTGTTTGATTCTCATGCCAGGAACAGATATACCGTGATGCCACCGGACATTGTTGCTTATCGGAACGCGTTGGCAGCGGCCGAGGAGGAGGCCCAGGATTGGGACGCTCGGGTGCCGCCGCCTCAGGAGTTTCACATGGGACCGGATGGCTACTACGGATGGCCGTAGACCAAGCTAGGCAATGGCCTAAGCATGGGGGAGTACGTATTTCTCACCGACATTACATTCATGTCCACACATTTCATTGCAGTTGTCGGTGTTCATACTTTTTCATTGTATAATCCATGTTAGTTTTATTTTCTCGCTTTCTTCTTGTGTGTTTCAAAAACTTTGAGAAAATCCAAAAACATTTCTCGCTTCTTTTTGGTTTTTCTTTCTAGCTTAATTAGTGGTAGTATTAACAGAAAACCCAAAAAGATTTCTCGTTTCTTCTTTTGCTTGTTGGGAGTTCTCCCGTGTAAATAGTTTTCTTTTCTTGTTTTTGTTTTTCTTCTTTAATTTGCTTTCTTCAGAAAAACTAAAAACTCCAAAAATATTTGAAGTGTGTTTCTCTGAAATTCTTTTCTTTCGTTGAGTCATTGTAAGGAGAAGACCACGATGAAAATGTTGAGTGGCTCTCATATGCATTATTGTTGATCTAACAAAGAGCCCATTTTACCTTGTCTTCTCCTTTGAATAAAATGCTTGCAGATTCCAGCTTAGTCCACGGTACCCTTGCACTATTATTATTTTCATATCATTCGGTCGTGCAAGTGAAAGGCAATAATGACGATGATTTGATGAAGTGACTGTGGCAAGGAAAAGCGGGTATGAACTCAACTTGTTCTTTGTTTTTGTAAATATGTTTAACTCAGTATCCATGATTCAGCATATTATGATTAAACATGTTTATGATGACAATTAGAGATTATAGTTGCTCATGCCATGCTTAAGTAGCTAGGAGTGGACAATGATTTATCTCGAGTGTCAACATGCATTAAAATGATTGTGATGTAGTATGATGATATGGTATCCTCCTCCGAATGTTTCAAGTGGCTTGACTTGGTACATGTTCACGCATGTGGTTGATTCAAAACCAACATAGCCTTCACAATATTTATGTTCATGGTGTTTATATCCTACTCATGCTAGTATTCAATGTTGATTATTCATAATGCATGTTTATGACCGTTTCGCTCTCTAGCTGGTCGCTTCTCAATTTATTTGCTAGCCTTCGCCTGTACTAAGCGGGAATGCTGCTTGTGCATCAAATCCTTAAACCTAAAAGTTATTCCAGATGAGTCCACTATACCTACCTATATGCGGTACTACACTGCCATTCTAAGTAAATTTGCATGTGCCACCTCTAAAGATTCAAATGAACATCTGTTTTGTGTGCCCGTACCACTCATGGAGCGATAGGGGGCGGTCAGTATCTTCCATGCTAAGCGGGTTATTCTCATGATGAGTGTTTATTCACGCGTCCTTGCACGAGAGGGGCTGGTAATCGGGATGCCCAGTCCCATTATTAAAATTGCAAAAATAATAAAACAAACTCCCCCGGAAAGTTGTTGGTATGGAGGGCACCCGAGGATTCGGCTAGCCATGGCTTGTGATTGTTGGTGGAGGGGGAGTAAATTTTACTTTATCTCTTGGGAACCGCCGCTAATGTGTTTAGCATGGAAGATATTGAAAACTCTCGGTCGTGACATTGACAGGAAAGGCATACCTCCCAAACTTTTATTTATCTCTGATTTAACCTTCGAGCTCTGGCACCTCTGCAAATCCATGCTTCCCTCTGCGAAGGGCCTATCTATTTACTTTTATGTTATTTTACTTTTACTGTTGAGTCATCACCTTCTCAAATAAGCACCAGACCTGAGAGCACTATTGTCATTCTCATGCATTGTGTATAGTTAATGTTGTGTGCATCATGACTGGATCTCTTCTACCATGAATTACAATGTTTAGTCGCTGCTTGAACTTTGGAGGTGCTCTGCATTTATGTTTTGCGGTCTCAGAAAGGGCTAGCGAGATACCATGTTGTCATATTATATCATGATTGTTTTGACAAAGTGTTGGCATTTGAGATATCTTATTATTGCTCGCTAGTTGATTATGACATTGATATGAGTGAATATAATTTCTAAGAGTTATCATTTGCATGGTTAGTTATAATCTTTGCTGAAAACTTGGGCACTACTTAAGCATATATACAGATACAAGAACAAAAGAGTTTGTAAAAGTTTTTCTTTATCACTTTCAGTTTGTCAACTGAATTGCTTGAGGACAAGCAATGAGTTAAGCTTGGGGGAGTTGATACGTCTCTGTCGTATCTACTTTTCCAAACACTTTTGCTCTTGTTTTGGCCCCTAATTTGCATGATTTGAATGAAACTAACCCGGACTGACGCTGTTTTCAGCAGAATTGTCATGGTGTTGTTTTTGTGCAGAAAATCAAAGTTCTTGGATTTGGATGAAACTTTTTGGAGAATTTTTATGGAATATATAAAAAATATTGGTGCAAGAATCAACAGAAGGGGGGCCACCCAGTGCCCACGAGGCACCAGGGCACGCCACCCCCTCCCAGGCGCGCCCTGGTACCTCATGGGGCCCACGTGGCTCCGTCTGACCTAATTCCAACGCTATAAATTCAGTTTCCAGAAGAAGAAAATAAGAGAGGAAGTTTTATTGCATTTCACGATACAGAGCTGCCACCACCTCCTGTTCTTCATCGGGAGGCCAGATCTGGAGTCCGTTTAGGGCTCCGGAGAGGGGGATCTTCCAGCATCGTCATCATCAACCATCCTTCATCACCAATTTCATGATGCTCACCGCCGGGAGTGAGTAATTCCTTCATAGGCTTGCTGGACAGTGATGAGTTGGATGAGATTTATCATGTAATCGAGTTAGTTTTGTTAGGGCTTGATCCCTAGTATCCACTATGTTCTGAGATTGATGTTGCTATGACTTCGCTATGCTTAATGCTTGTCACTAGGGCTCGAGTGCCATGATTCCAGATCTGAACCCTTTATGTTTTCATCAATATATTTGTGTTCTTGATCCGATCTTGCAAGTTATATGCACCTGCTATATGTTATGATCCGCATACCCCAAGGTGACAATAATTGGGATTCTTTCCGGTGATTGCCATAGTTTGAGGAGTTCATGTATTCACTAAGTGTTAATGCTTTGTTCCAGTTCTCTATTAAAAGGAGGCCTTAATATCCCTTAGTTTAATTAAGGACCCCGCTGCCACGGGAGGGTAGGACAAAATATGTCATGCAAGTTCTTATCGCAAGCACGTATGACTATATACGGAATACATGCCTACATTACATTGATGAATTGGAGCTAGTTCTGTGTCGCCCTAGGTTATGACCGTTACATGATGAATGTTATCCAACGTATATCACCGATCCAATGCCTACGAGCTTTTCACATATTGTTCTTGCTAAGTTACTACTGTTGCTACTGCTGTCACAATTGCTACAAAACTACTGCTGCTACCGTTACTGTTACCGTTACTATTATTGCTATTGCTATCAAACTATCATACTACTGTGCTACTGATCACTCTGCTGCAGATATTTAGTTTCCAGGTGTGGTTGAATTGACAACTCAACAACTAATACTTGCAAATATTCTTTGGCTCCCCTTGTGTCGAATCAATAAATTTGGGTTGAATACTCTACCCTCGAAAACTGTTGCGATCCCCTATACTTGTGGGTTATCAATAGGCTGGTAGGTTGGGCACCGACTGTCAAAACATGTCGGTTGGCCACTTTGTAGGTGTATCTGATGAAGTGAGCTTGGCTACGGATAGGAAAAGATTTGGACGGTGTGGAAGCCTAAGGATAATGACCAGGCTAAGATAGGATTAGCCAGTGGTCAGCCTGGCTCTGATACCAAGGCTGTCAGGGCCGGATTTCTGGGACACAAATATCGAAGAAATTAACCCCTAGTGTCACCACCAGCCCCAGGTTTACAGTTACTGGTGGACATGTCCTTGTTACAGATTACCAAGCGATTACAAGAATTGAATACAAGACCATAAAGGTCTAATGATACAATAATGATTTCGAACAGCGGATGGCGGAAGTGACTCGTGGTTCTCCAACGCCGGTGGGGCTCCATTTCCACAGGAACATCTGACCCGGATAAGTCCTTTCCTGCGTAGCTGCTATCCTAGGCTCCGCATGGAGATCGTTATAGTACTCCACGTTGAAATCCTGAAATGGCCAATTAAATAGCCAGGGACAAGCCAGTGAGTACGTTGGATTGTACTCGCAAACATAATGAACAAAAGATATACCGAATGCATATGATCATGATGGGTTAAATTATATGCATATGTTGAACGAAATTAAAGCATGGCATGATAAATATTAATACAATGCGGAAGAAATAATATAAAATTTTAGTGACAAACAAAGAAAGTTAATGGAACATCGGGCGCTGGACCGCCCGAGAATCCAAAAGGAAATATAAAAGTGGAGAATCGGGCGAGACATGACCGCCCAAGAATCCAAAAGAAAATATAAAAGTGGAGAATCGGGTGAGACAGGACCGCTCGAGAATCCAAAAGAAATGCCAAACGGGTGTCTAAAAGCGACGCCTTGAGAGATCTTGAAAAGAAATGCCAAACGGGTGTCTAAATGCGATGCCTCGAGAGGTCTTGAAAAGAAATGCCAAACAGGTGTCTAAAAGCGACGCCTCCAGAGGTCTTGAAAAGAAATGAGTATCCGGGTAGTCTAGCCATCCCATGAGATACCCAGAAAAGGAAATGAATATCTCGGGTAGTCTAGCCATCCCAAGAGATATTCAGAATGAAAATAAAACTGAGTATCCGGGTAGTCTAGCCATCCCATGAGATACCCAAAAAAGAAAATGAATATCTTGGGTAGTCTAGCCATCCCATGAGATATTCAGAAATGCACATAAAAGAAAAAGGTTAGTCCATAATAATATTCATGATAACAATAATATTCATAATAGCACCAGTAGTGACAATAGTTATCCTACAAAATGAACCATGCTCAGTTTAATTATTTCCTCCGGAGACCGATACTAAGACCGACACTTGACCAACCCAGACTATAGTCCTTAACCGCAGACATGGCTATTCGAATAGGTATAACTCTGCAGAGGGTGTACTCTTTACCTAGAAGTAAAGGATTTCTTTAGCCAGCACCGAGACGCTCACTAATTCCCATTACGGCCTTTGGGTTGAAAACACACCTAACCCGCACACACCAGATTAACTTACCAAAGCCAGGAATCACCCAAGGCAATGATAAGTAAAATTCTAAGTGGGAAGGCTTCTCACCTCCAATAGCATGGGATCACAATCTTATATATAACGTGCGCAAAGATCAGGGGCGCTACCCCTCTCGGCCTCAACCAAATACACCCATCCCCCTGACCAATTGACATGCCTACCATGGGCCAATCGTATCTTTCACTATGGCCTCTCTATACGGTGTGTGCACGAAAAGGGGTTAACAACTTACTGAACCATACCCTACATGTGGTAGGGACAAGTGGTAGCACAGATCAAGTATGGGGGTTACCGGAACAAGACTCGATCTACGGTCGACTCAGGAGGTTTAAGTTTTCCCTGCAGTGGTTAGCACAATATATTTCTTTGGTAGTACCCAACAGGGTCACCATCTGGCATGTCCCAACATGCCCTCACTGATCATTCTCGTCACAACGAGATTTCAGTCTCACGGTCACTTTTCTCGTGACTGATTCTTTCCTGTAGATTAGCCCGGACCAACATATGCATATGTGACAAGTGAAAATGACCATACTCACTCATACTTAAATGAAGATCAAATATTAACAGGGGATCATGCATGCATAGCTAGCAATATGCAAACTTTATTTGAATTCAACATATGCATGAATCCATTATTCATGCAACAATTAACCATGCATTCACCATATCAAGTGTTCAAGCTGCTTGCCTTGAGCATGTAGAAGTGTTGGGTACACTCCGAAACTTTGAAAAATTTATCTTCCCTCCATTTCCCTATTTTCAAAATATTCCAATTACCACTCAATTTGAAAACAGTACCAAAAAGTTGTTTGGAAAATTTTAAAATAAATACTAAAATAAACTAGATGAAAAATGATGAATTTCAGAAAAAATAATCAAATTATTTGGAGTTCAGATGATTTTCCTAGGGAATTTCTAAGCTGGAATAAATGAAGAAATGGGCTATTTAATAAATCCAGCAGAGACAAGGCTTAGGAAAAATGTTCACCCTAGCTGGATTAATAGAGAATGATTTTAGGAGTATGCAGGAATTTGAATCATCAATTTTGGTTGTGAAATGGTTGCTGTGGGATTATTTGGAATTTGCTGGAAAAGAAAAAAAAAAGGAAAAGGACAGAAGTGCGCCCTGAGCGTTGTTTAGCCGTCTGGCGCCACTGGGCCGGGCCCAGCCGCTCGGTCGTGCGAGAGATCAGCCGACGTCGAAGACGTACTCGGGGAATACGTTTCCCCCGCGCGAAGACAGCTTCTCAGGAGACCGTCTCCACTTACGGACGCATCGGCGCGGCACTGTCGCTGACGTGTGGGACCCCTCGGTCAGGTTTGACCAGGTCACCGCGCCTTCTCTCTCCCGCGTGGCAGAACAGAGGCGCCTTGCCGGCAGTGATTGTCGGCGAACGGCGGCACCTCTCGGGAAACTGAACACATGGGCGGAACCAGGAGATCGAGGCGACCCTCTGGGTGCCCGTCCTAGTCGCCGGGGAGCAAGGGGTCGTCGGCGGCGAGCTTCCCCGACGGACGGCGGCGACGGATGAAAGAGGAACTCCGGCCTCAAGCTTCATTAGGTGAAATTGGTAGATGGAAAGGACTTGCGGGTGCTCTAGGAGTTGATCTGTGAAGATCTTGGGGATGGGGAGGCTCTAGTTAGCTCGGTTTTAACCGGAAAGTGGCGGTGGCCGTGGCGGTCGAAGGCGAGGAAGACGGCCACCTCCGATTGCTCTGCTGCTTGGGGTGGCTTCCAGGGGAGTGTGGAGTGTTGACAAGGAGCGGGGCAAGCTCGGGTGTCCATTTATAAGCGGGGTAAGGCGGTTCCGTGGCTTCCCGAAGAAGACACGACGGCAGCGTCCATTGATGGCAGTAGGAGGAGGTAGCTGAAGTAGGTGGTGGTCGGTGAGCTCGTTAGTGAGCTGCGGATAACCTCAGGTGGTTGTAGATGGATAGGGGCGGGTGGTTTGCTTGCTTATGCCTCGGGCAGAAACGTGCCCGAGATGACAGCGACGAACGGCGGCGGTGGTCGGTGATGGCCGGCACTAGCGGCCAAGGGGAGGTGTCGGTGAGCGCTGTGGCTGCCTTGCGAAGCTAGCAGAGGAGGGACATGTAAGAGGGAGGCGGCAGAGGCACGGCGCCAGGGCGATGCCGATGCCCGCAATACCAGTGCCCTGGCCGCGCTCTGGACATGCACTTGAAGTGCTCGATTGAATGCCAGGGCAACTAGGGTGGTCCATTTGAGCTAATCATGGCAGAGGTGGCGCCTACTTGGATGAAAAGGAGGAGAGACATGCTGGTTTGGTAAAACAAGCTAGAGTTATGTGCAGTTCAAAACTTTGTAGAATTCTGTCATGCACACAAACTGCTTGATAAAATGCTAAGGCAATCTAGGCATTTAAGTTGACTATGAAAATTAGCAGGATGATGTCTCTTTGAATGATAGAGATGGTGGTGGAGTTGGTTTGGCAAAGGGAAAAACTTGCTAGTGCAAGTTGGGAAGAATTTCAGTTCTGAACCCAAACTTGGAGGATTTATTTGGTGGGTTTTCAAGATACAAATGGAGTTGATCTCCTGGACTTAAGGGTTTGGTTGGAAGGGCTATAGGTGGGAAAAATTTCAGAATTGTTGGAGCAAGGGAAATTAGGGTTGTAGTTATAGCTCAAGAATGGGACAGAAATGGAAAGAGGAAGTTTTGCTCAAAATTTTCAAAATACTAGGTTAGGTTTTTGCATAAAAGTGATCTATAGGCATCACATGACCCCTCATAATTTTTATGGAATTTTTAAAGAATTATTTAAAATAGTTGAAGTGCAATAGAGGCATTTCAATTATTGAAAATGCTATTAAAATGATTATCTTGGCCAAAATTTTATTATGAAAATAATTACTACTGTTGTTTAAAATATAAATGAAAAGTTTTAAGAAAGCTACCAAAGCCGACAATATTTTACAAAAATTTCTATATGGAGGGAAGGATTTTGGAAAAACAGGAAACAGAAAATACTCTAAAATAAATAAAAGACCTAATATAATTCAAAATTTTATTTCTGGCCAAATTTTACTTAATAATAATATGATTAAATTTTTGGGGTGTTACATTGCCCTAGCTGCCTAGGGTGGGGGGAGTAGATTTGTATTCATACCGAAATAGATTCAAATTTTATTGGTACTGTACACTACTATATAGCCGGTGTGTCGACCTTTTTTCCGATTTCTCAACATATCTACAGCCCATATGTTACTATCCCTTGTCTCTCTTTTCTACTGTACTGTAGTACTTAGTAGTAACTTTGCTCGCCTAAAAAAAGTAACTCAGCCGTATGTTACCATTGCTCGTCTCTCTTTTAGTACTGTAGTAGTAGTAACGCGACGCATGTTCCATTTGGTGAGCGGCATGCCAGACCGACCGTGGGGGTGCGACGCGAACGCGACAGGCGTGCTATGTACATGTACCACCTTTTTTTGGTTGTGCTCCATGCTGCAATCCATTGATACAAAATTATATTTAAAAGTCGAGGGCGGGGCTTTTCCCGCGTGGTACGCCCGGCAGTTTCGCCTAGTCGGTTTGACAGAGAGGCGAGGAGGATGAGCGAGTACTCTAGCGGATTCAACTTACTACTGGAAGAGTGGGACTGTGTGATTTGACGGCTCATTACTACAGGAAAGGTGGGGCCTTGTGATATGACTGCTCATTGATAGTCATTATTACTGCGGCGCGACGACCAGGTGAGGCTCCCCTTCCGTTCCCCACTCTAATCTGGTGCATGACACGTCGACCCGGATGCTGGCTGTCCCACATGTCGGCGAAAGGAAGAATAATTGTTGCCGGTGACGTAATAAGGAGCAAAGAACCATGCGGTATACTCTAGTTTAGCACTGGAGTACTAGTATATGTCGGAGGAGTGTGAAACATGGCAACCCAGTGAACCAGCAGGCGATATGGCGATAAAAAACAATGTACTACAGTCCAGCCTTAGCATGTAAAAACACGCCACCGCTTCCTCCTCCCCCTCTGGGTTTATCACCATCAGCGGAGCAAGAGCATCGTCGCAGCTTAGCTAGTACCACTACTCCTCTCCAACCTTTTTTTATAATTCCTTTGTTTTTCCTGTGGCGTTGAACACTCTTTGCTAATCCTATTGGATTTAGCACTCCAGTCCCATACTTTCCCCATTCCTATATTTTTAGTATCCTAGGAATCAAAGAGTCCCTTAGACTGGTTTAGGGCTGGTCATTTTTTTTCAATGAAATATATCCAAAATATAATGAATGTGCTCCGGTTTCTATGAAAATCATCCGGTTTGCATGTACTAATTCATTTACTATTTATTCTTTTGCGGGGGGTTTGCATGTAATTCATCTGATTTGAAATGTACTCGTACGCCAGTATGGTTGGATGGCCCGCTGCCACATTAATGTCCGAGGACTCGTCCCTAGTGGTTGGCGCTCAGCGTTGGAGATGCCCCGAGTGCTTGCAGGTGGACCCAGATGCTCTATGTCCCACATGTCGGCGAAAGGAAGCACGTAAAAATATTTCCGACGACCGCGGAGCCAAGCAGTACATGTCAGCAAGTAGGAAAAATGCGTGAAGAAATATGTAGTATGAAGCATAGTTGCAAAGTGACAACAGGTATAGGTCGCACGCACCCAACTAGTGGCCGTAGTACGTACGAGTACAAACGAGTACGGGGTACTCCTACTCTATCAACACGAGTCCCATCGGACAATAGCGTCCGTGCTACAGCAAGCTCTTCTCCCTCCTCGTTTCTCTCTTCTAATTCTAACTCAGCAGACGCGCAGCGGGCGGGGCGGGGATTTGCCGATAGTCGGTTTGCTCAACTGCGGTCCCACATGACAGTGAAAATGCTAGACAACATAACGATAGTGTGGGGTGCGACGCGAACGGGACAGGCGTGCTATACTTGTTCCACTTTCTTGTTTTGAACTTGTGACGTATAATGCTTAGTTTTGAATTTATAAATTTGGTTGTCGCACCCATATATATACCATAGAATTAACTAACAAAATATTAATGCATGTCACCAAAAAATATATCGTTGGATTCGTATTTGAACATACTCCCTCCTTTCCGGTTTAGGGTTTCGAGGTACATTAAATCACCCAATGCAAGTATCAAGAGAAAACTCACCAATGCATGTAGAAGTTCATGGACATTTAGTGGTCATGCATGCATGCGTTGTAATTAATGCATCGGTAAACATAACTTTATGAGGAAAACGAGCGTACTAATTAAGTACTTATGCAAACTACGAAATTTATTCCACCACTCACCATCTACCTTGGTTGAAGAGATTTTGAAATTGAGCCCTATAAACCGGAAAGGAGGTAGTAGTTTCCAACGATATTGTTTTTTGTGACATGCATTAACTTATTGTTAGTTAAATCTGAAGTCAAAAATTGGCACAAAACACGAAGGTGACCAATAAAACAGGGCGAAGACAGTGATACATATAATTAACGCCAAATGAGAGCAAGGGATCACACATGTCATTTACGACTGGAATGATAATGCGATACAGTACGCGATGCAGTGCTGGTTACAGGAGGCAAGAAGAAAGATGCATCCATCGATGACCTCCTCCTCCTCGACTCAGGGCGCCGGCCCACCGAACGGCGGCTGAGGACTAGCGGCTTTCGTGGCGAGTGTCGGGCCCATGGAACCCAGGGTACCTTGGCATGTCTGCCCACGGCCCAGAGAGCAACACTTGGTGGTGGCCCAATGAGTGGCCCACCGGCGGGCACCTCCAGCAAGACCCCTCATGAGGCCCGGCCTCCTGAGGACCCCTCCCTCGGGAGCGGGCGAGCAAGACTCAGCCACGACTTCACTAAGAGCCTCGCGAGGCCATCTTGCGAGGCGGCCTCCTAAGGCTGCCTCCCGAGGCACCCTCCCGAAGATATGCAAGATGAGTCCCGTTCAGCTCGGTCATGTGGTCTCGTGCCCATCACGTGGGTGACGTGCATGGCGACGAATGGCGACAGAGGCCGTGCCAGCAGGCGCGGATGGAGAGGATTTCCTTTTTTGTGCTAAGGGAGCAAGGCCAACAGTCTGTTTCCCAAAGCAACCCCTAAAGGTTGCCCGATCGGTGAAAGAAGACCAAGACGGTGGACGCGTAGGGCGAAGGTCATCACCGAGCCCACCGGCACGTCATGGATAAGCGCTTTGCAGGCGAAGACCATCTTTTGTCAGGATAGACTATGCCCCTGTCCCCCTTCAAAATTGCCGTTGTGTGGCAACCCTTCCCGCCAATGTTTTCGGGGGATGAGGACCAAGGCAAGTATAAAAGGAGGGCGGGGTGCCACTGTAGAGGGAGAGCGGTTCGACCTTCCTCACCTTGTACGCTTGTACTCACCAGAGCAATCCCAACCAAGCAAGACTAGGGTTTTACACCGCAAGGTGGCCCGAACCTGGGTAAAATCACCGTGTCACTGGCCCACTCCTGCCAGCGCGCTCTCACCGTAGCTTAGCCGGGGTAGGGGATAAGGTGGTAGGAACGAGCTCACCCTAGAGTTCGAACCTTTGGGTCCCCGGAGCCTGACCTCCGACATTTGGCGCGCCAGGTAGGGGTGCGCTACTGTTCTTCCGTTCCGTCCTCCACTCCGCCAGTTTCATGGCCAACGCTCACCGCGAGCGCGCTGAGCGCAGGGCGGGTCGCGTTGCCCGGACGGAGCCAATGGGCCACGGCAACCGCCGCCATGTCGAGGCCGCTGCTGCCACCGACCCTACCACCCACGAGCAGCAGGACTCCTCTATGCACCCCTCCGTGCAGGCACACGGCCGCACCGCCACGACCTCCTCCTCCCTCGCCCACTGTGGGCTGCCGAACGCATACGCTGTGCTGCTCATGGCACGTGAGCTGCTACGCTACCGTCCAGCTGACACCGGTTACGACGCCTGGCATGGTCGCATCACCGAGCTTGTCAATCCTACCGCGGACACTTCGGCGCTTTCCCACTCGCTCCTCCCTCCACCGTCTCGCGCGAGGAACGCAGCGCATGGCGCAACCCTGCCACCTCCTCCACGCGACAAACCCGCCGGGCACCAGCGCAACATGCGGGCGCGCGAGCAGTCCCGCGGCGCGTCCTCTCCGGTCCATGATGAGGCCAGCTGCCGGATCGTCCATCGCGCGCCGCCTGATGCGCGTGTGCTCCTCGAGCAGCAGCGCCAGCACCAAGACCAGGCTATCCAGGAGGTCGCGGCAGCTGGGCACCCGAACCGCGCTGCCCTCGCCGGCGGGGTTCCCTCGAGCGGCGTGGGCTGCCGCGCCTTCACTCGCGAGCTGCGCCGGGTGGTGTGGCCCGTAAAGTTCAAGCCGGACCTGCCTCCACCCTACGATGGCACCCCCGACCCCATGGAGTTCCTTCAGCTCTACGTGACGAGCATCGAGGCGGCGAACGGTGACGACAAGGTAATGGTGAACTGGTTCTCCATGGCCCTCTGTACGATCGAAAGTATGTCTAGAGGGGGGTGATTAGACAACTTGACCAAATAAAACCTAACCTTTTCCCAATTTTAGTTGTAGGTAGATTTTAGCAAAAATACATGTCAAGCATCACCCTACACATGCAATTCTAAGAGTATAGCAGCGGAAAGTAAGCAATTGCATATGTATGTAAAGGAGGGTATTGGAGATTCCAAACGCAATGAAGACATGGTGGTTTTTGGCGTGGTTCCGATAGGTGGTGCTATCGTACGTCCACGTTGATGGAGACTTCAACCCACGAAGGGTAACGACTGCGCGAGTCCACGGAGGGCTCCACCCACGAAGGGTCCACGAAGAAGCAACCTTATCTATTCCACCATGGCTTACGTCCACGAAGGACTAGCCTCACTCGGGGTAGATCTTCACGAAGTAGGCGATCTCCTTGCCCTTACAAACTCCTTGGTTCAACTCCACATCATGTTGGAGGCTCCCAAGTGACACCTAACCAATCTAGGAGACACCACTCTCCAAAAGGTAATAGACGGTGTGTTGTTGATGAACTCCTTGCTCTTGTGCTTCAAATGATAGTCTTCCCAGCACTCAAACAACTCCTCACAGATTTGGCTATGGTGGAAGCAGGATTTGAGTGGAAAGCAACTTGGGAAAGGCTAGATATCAAGATTCAAATGGTAGGAATGGAATAGCTTGATCTCAACACATGAGTAGGTGGTTCTCTCTCAGAAAATGTATGGTGGAAGTGTAGGCACGTTCTGATGGCTCTCCTTACTGAGAAGGAGGTGGTGGAGGGGTATATATAGCCTCCACACAAAATCCAACCGTTACACACTTTTAACCCAACTCGGTGGCACCGAAACCATAATCTCGGTAGCACCGAACTGTGTAAAAGATATGAACTTTAGGAATCTCGGTGGGACCGATACGAACATCTCGGATGGACCGAAGTGCAATGGCTAGGGCAAACCTCATCTCGGTGGCACCGATTGCGTCAACTCGGTAGGACCGAAGTGAGGCAATAAGGCAACAGAGACTTGGCAAGCCATCTCGGTGAGACCGATTTGCAAAACTCGGTGTCAGGGATATAACCCCTGGATATAACCCGCCCGTTTAGGGCCGGCTCACTATACGGCGACTTAGAATAAGGCTTCTTCAGGTGGGCCGCGGCGATCCAGAAGACCGGAGTCCAGAGGATAAGCCGCCTGGGGAAGGCCGGTTCACGGCCTAGAGCTTTTCCATCTAAGGTGTCTAAAGAGTTTTCTTACTTGTGAAACAAGATGAGTAGGAATTAGAGTAGGACACGGGTCGTCTCTTCGACCCGGACTCTGTTGTAAACCCAGGACCTCGACCTATATATAAAGGGGAGCCCCTGGGGCTAAAGAACCAAGTTACAAGCTCTCGAGTACTAGGTTAGCCAAGTCGCACCCTTGTAATCGAGATCAACATCAATACTACCAATGCAGGATGTACGCTATTACCTCCTTCGAGAGGGGCCAAACCTGGGTAAACCCTTGTCTCTCGATTCCGATCAACCCCGTTTGAGTTACCACCTAGCTGCGATGGCCTCACGACTAAGTCCTTTCACAAGAACATCTGCCATGACAAAACCACGACAGTTGGTGCCCGCCGTGGGGCTCTCGCTCGGTGGTGTTGAGTACTTGAAGGGAACTCCCGCAGGGATCGAGGGATACGCGATCGGCCGCATGACCAAGAGTCGCCGCGGCAAGCTCTACATCGGCGATTCAGGCTGGGGCCCCGAGGCCGACTCAATTGAGTACGGGTACCGGGTCCCCTTCGGCAAAATCCACATCTTCATCGGCAAAGCCGGCGGATCTGAACCCGAGCCGGACATCTGCACCAACATCGTCGAGCCGGCTCGGCGCGCACAACCCGCCCAGGCTCAAGCCGCCCGGAAGCACGTCTTCGTCGGTTTCACCCAGGGGGTGGACCTCGCAGATAACTCTGCGTCCGGCGGCGATACCCTCGTCTATTCTGATGGCGAGTCCTCGATAGGCGAGACCGAGTCAATCCTCTCGCTTTACAATGGCGGGCTTGGGGGCTACTCCGACGACCAGCCGGCTCAGGACTCCTTCAACACGCCCCCCCCGGGCTGCTGTCTATATGGTAGGCCCGGCCCCGGCCCTTAATTCCACGGCGGTCGGCGCCGCGACGGGAATCGATACCTCAGGGGCCGGCTCAGCCGTATCGCCGGCTCAGGCCTTGACAGAATTGGCGACCGCCCTGGCGACTCTCCTTGCGACGCCAGTGACCGCAGAGAACCAGGCGGAACGCAACACGGAGGTGACAAAACTCTGTGAACAAATGGCTAAGGTACATGCAGATATCACCGCCGAAAACACTCGCATGGTGGAGTTGCCGTCCCAATTCCAAAGCGAGGTAGAGTGCCTGAAAACCGAAGCCTGGCGCATGGGGCTCCGTCAGAATGCCTCAGAGGCGGTTCATCAGAGACGCCATATGAGCCGTCTGCCACCCAACTACGAGCCCATGCGACTGTTCAACACGCCGTAGGATACGCCTGTTCTGGGGGCTGGGGCAGGCACCCCGGAAGCACCGCTTGTGCCCCCAAGCAGGGGCAGGCAGCCGTCGCTGGGTTAACCCCACCAGCCGGCTCAGCAGCACCAGCAGGAGCCGGCCCAGCGACTCCCGCCGGTTCAGACGCCCCCGCATCATTTCCTTACACCGGCAGGTCACTTCTCCAATCCATTGGATAACTTGGTAGCAGCAGCGACCAACTTGGCCGTGCTCCCAATCACGGGAAACTCACCGGTTGAGATCGAAGCACGGAATTCCATTGAGATGTTGAAAACTGCGGTCGCCCAGCAGGCGAACTACTCCTACAGTCGGCAGCGACTCCACTCTACCCCACTTCCAAGCCGTAGCAGGAGCCGCCACGATGAGTCGCCGGCCGTCTCTAGCAGCGCTCGTCGACATCGTGAGCAGCCTCATGACCCGCCATGCCTTGGGCCCCTTAACGTCCAGGAGATCGTTGACACGGCTTGGGCTCAGCGAGCAGCGGAGGCGGCGAATGCGGCGGCTCAAGCGCCGCTTGTCACAACCCAATTGACTTCCAGTAGCAGGGCCATTGGGATACCGTGTTTGGTACCAGCTTTACGCAATGAGCACATGCCCAAGGACTTCAAAGGCCCTCGTAAGGTTCCAAATTACACGGTTGACCTAGAGCCGGCTGCTTGGATTGAGAGCTACGAGATAGCCATGGACATGCTGGATGTCAGCGACGCTGTCTGCGCCAAGTACCTGACGATGATGTTGGAAGGGCCGGCTCGTACATGGTTGAAAAACTTGCCCCCTAACTCTATTAACACCTGGGCAGAGTTGAAGGACCGTTTCATCAAGAACTTCCAGGGAACCTGCAAGCGCCCAATGACGATCGTCGATCTTCAGCACTGCATCCAACGTGAGGGTGAGTCGGCCCATCACTGGACGCGCCGGGTCGTAGAAATTATTCACGCCTCCGACAGCATCACGGCGGCTCAGGCGGTTCTGATCTTGGAGAAAAACTGCCACTTTGAGCCGCTCGTGCAGAAACTGGGCCGGCTCAAGCGGAAGGTTCATGATATGGGTGAGCTCATGGATGTCCTCACCAGGTATGCCGAGTCAGACACCACGAAGGATCCCAGCTCAGATGATGACCAGACTGGCAAGGGAAAGAAAAACAATGGTGGCAAGGGTAACCAGCAGAACAATTCAGGGAACAATGGAAATCATGGCAATGGAGGGAAGCGTAAGAATCAGGAAGGAGGATCAGATTTGGTTGCTAATACCAACACTGGTTACAAATACCCGAAGGAGAATAATTCGGGAAGATCCTATAATGGCAACAAGCCCCGTAATTTTGAGGAAGCCCTCAAAGGCCCATGCCCAAAGCACAGCCTCCCTAATAAGTCGTCAACCCACTCTTGGGAGAACTGTCACATAATGCAGGCTTTCGGCGAGCAGTTCTTTCAGAACCGTCAAGGCGGCGGCGGAGGCAACCCGGGGCAGCGTGGAGCCAGCTCGTCTGGTGGTTTTCATAACCCGGAGTTTCATGGCCCGGGCGGCTCAGGTGCAGGTTACCAGGGTTCTGGCAATAACGGAGGTAATCAGCATCCCGGGCAAGGAAATCACCAGCAGGGCAATCAACAACAGGGCAATCAGTCTGGTTTCCAGAGCAATCCCAAACAGTTGAATAGTGGGCAGTATCACATGTTCACGACCCATACTGACAAGCGAGATCGCAAACTCGGGAAACGAGCCGTCAGTGTTGTCGAGCCGGCAGTCCCGGAATATCTACGTTGGTCGGAACAACCTATTACATGGAGCAGAGAGGACCACCCTCCCCGGGTCGATAATCCAGGTTGTTTGGCTTTGGTGGTGGTGCCTCAAGTCGGCGGCTACTCACTCACAAAGGTGCTCATGGACGGCGGAAGCAGCATAAACATCCTGTACTACGACACTTTCCGAAGGATGAATCTGTCTGAAAAACAGCTCCAGTCGTCTTCTACAGTGTTTCAAGGGATTGTTCCTAGAAAGTCTGCATATCCTATCGGGCAGATCAAGCTGGATGTCGCGTTTGGCACTGATGATAATTACAACTGCGAGTCTTTGACCTTTGAAGTGGTCAAGATCAAGAGCCCGTATCACGCCCTATTTGGGCGGCCGGCTTATGCTTGCTTTATGGCTCGACCCTGCTATGTCTACCTCAAACTCAAGATGCCTGGACCAAAAGGCACTATCACAGTTAATGGAGATTGAAAGATCGCCCTTGAGTGCGAGGAAGGGGATGCAGCCTACACCGAGACGGCTTGCGCTGCGAAAGAGTTGAAATATTACACTGCAAATGTTGACCCGGCCGATATGACGCCCTTGAAGAAGGCCACCGCAGAGTCTGACCTGCCCCTCAAGTTTAAGTTGGCCGAGGACACCAAACAGGCTGAGTTCGTCCCTGGTGACCCATCCAAGATGTTCACTATTGGGACTAGTATGGATCCCAAATAGGAAAGCGCGCTCATCGAGTTCATCCGTGAGAATCGGGACATCTTCGCGTGGAAACCTTCTGACATGCCAGGTGTACCGAGAGACCTCGCTAAGCACCACCTTAATGTGGATCCAAAAATGAAGCCTGTTCGACAATTCCTCCGTCGTTTTAACGAGGAGAGACGCAAGGTTATTGGGGAAGAAGTAGCCCGGCTCCTAGCTGTCGGGTTTATCGTTGAAGTTTTTCACCCTCAGTGGTTGGCTAATCCAGTGCTTGTTCTAAAGAAAAACGGCACTTGGCGCATGTGTGTTGACTACACAGATCTCAACAAGGCTTGTCCCAAAGACCCGTTTGCCCTCCCTCGCATTGATCAGATCATCGATGCCACGACGGGTTGTGAGAGTTTGTGTTTCCTGGATACTTACTCCGGCTATCATCAGATAAAGATGGCCGTTGAGGATCAGGAGAAGACGGCTTTCATCACACCTTCTGGGGCCTTTTGCTATGTCTCTATGCCTTTCGGGCTCAAAAGTGAAGGGGTGACTTATCAACGTTGTGTCCAGAATTGCTTCCAGAAGCAGATTGGGCGCAACGTTCATGCTTATGTGGATGATATCGTGGTCAAGTCATTGAAGAAGGAAACCTTACTAGATGATCTCAAGGAAACTTTTGCTAATCTTCGGACTTACCAGATGAAGCTTAACCCGGATAAGTGTGTTTTTGGTGTTCCTGCAGGCAAGTTGCTGAATTTCCTAGTATCGGAACGAGGCATTGAAGCCAACCCGGATAAAATCAAGGCAATAACCTCACTTGCGAAACCGGAGAATATCAATGACGTTCAACGGATGGCGGGTCGGATCGTTGCTTTGAGCCGGTTCATAAGCCGCCTTGGCGAAAAGGCGATTCCCCTTTATCAGATGTTGAAGAAGACTGACACCTTTGTCTGGAGTGATGCTGCTGATGCAGCTTTTGAAGCCCTCAAGAAGCAATTGGCCGAGCTCCTGTTCTCGCTGCTCCCATCGCCAAAGAGCCTATGCTCCTGTACATTGCTGCTAATAACAAAGCGGTAAGTGTTGCAGTTGTTGTCGAGAGGAAAGAGGCAAGGAAAGAATATCCTGTCCAGAGGCCAGTCTATTATGTCAGCGAAGTATTATCCGAGTCCAAGCAGAGGTACCCACACTGGCAAAAACTGGTGTTTGGTGTCTTCATGGCTAGTCGCAAGCTCAGGCATTATTTCCTGGAGCACCCCATTACCGTGGTCAGTTCAGCACCCTTGGGAGACATCATCCAGAACAGGAAAGCTACAGGCCGGGTTGCCAAGTGGGCAATTGAGCTTGGCCCACATCATCTTAAGTATGTGCCTCGCACGGCCATTAAATCCCAGGCACTCGTGGATTTCATCAATTATTGGACTGAACTCCAAGCTCCAGAAGAGAAGCCCGATAATACATATTGGACTATACATTTTGATGGTTCCAAACAGCTAGAAGGCTCGGGGGCTGGAGTCGTCATATCTTCCCCACGAGGTGATAAATTTTGTTATGTCCTGAGGATACTGTTTACTTGTACTAACAATGGAGCTGAATATGAGGCTCTCCTCCATGGTCTTCGGATTGCTAAAGAGATGAATCTCAGCCGGGCCAGGTGCTTGGGCGACTCAGATTTGGTTGCTCAACAAGTTTCAGGAATGTGGGATTCCAAGGACCCAGGTATGGCGGCTTATCGGCAGGCGGTAACCAATGTGGCAGGACACTTCAAAGGGTATCAAGTTGATCACATTGATCGGCGGCTCAACGAGGCGGCTGATGCATTGTCGCGACTCGGCTCTCAACGTAAGCCGGTCCCTCCCATTGTTTTTCTTGACGTGCTCCATCATCCTTCTGTCAAATTGCCTTCCAAGGAAGATCCCGCTATCCCTGACCCGGAGGCACTGTTGGTGGCGGATCTTCATGCTATTCCGGACTGGACAATTCCTTATCTGGATTATTTAACTCGAGGCGAGCTTCCTGCAGATGAAATCATGGCTCGCCAGATTGTCCGCCGCTCCAAGTCTATGTCTATCGTCAACGGCGAGTTGCACAGGAGAAGCATCACAGGGGTTTTCCAGCGTTGTGTTTCCCCTGATGAAGGGTGAGAGATCCTTAACGAGATTCATTCTGGAGATTGTGGTCATCATGCCGGCTCAAGGTCCTTAGTGGCAAAGGCTTTTTGACACGGTTTCTACTGGCTTACTGCACACGCCGATGCAGAGGATATTGTACTCAAGTGCGATGGTTGTCAGAAGTTTGCACGTCAAGCTCATGTTCCGGCTCAAGAACTTCACATGATTCCTATCACATGGCCTTTTGCAGTCTGGGGGCTCGACATGGTTGGTCCATTTAAGCCGTCCAAGGACAAGAAGACCCATCTTTTGGTTGTTGTTGATAAATTCACCAAGTGGGTTGAGGCCGAGCCAATCAGCAATTGCGATGCAGCCACAGCAGTCAAGTTCTTGAAAAAGTTGATTTTTCGCTTTGGTTATCCACATAGCATCATCATTGATAATGGCAAATTTGTCCAAGGGAGCTATGAAGCAGTTTTGTCAAAGAGAGCATATCCGGCTTGATGTTGCATCAGTTTCCCACCCTCAGTCCAATGGCCAAGCAAAACGTGCTAATCAAGAGATTTTATGAGGTATCAAGCCAAGGCTTATGGTCCCCCTCGAGCGCACGCCGGGTTGCTGGGTTGAGGAGCTCCCTTATGTTCTTTGGAGCATACAGACTACCCCTAACAGATCAACAGGCTTTACGCCTTTCTTTATGTTCTATGGCGCAGAAGCTGTTTTACCCAGCGATATTCGCCACGATTCCCCCCGGGTCACCACCTATGTCGAAGCAGATAACGAGCAGGCTCGTCAAGATTCTCTCGATGCATTGGAGGAGGAACGGGACTTAGCAGCAGCATGATCTGCAATCTATCAGCAAGACCTACGTCGCTATCACAGCCGTCGGGTTCGCAGCCGTACTTTCCAAGAGGGCGACTTAGTACTCCGTCTGATTCAAGAACAGGCGGGTGTGCACAAGCTCTCCCCTCCCTAGGAAGGGCCTTTTGTCATCAGCAAGAATCTCAACAATGGTTCATATTACCTGATGGATATACGTGAGCACAATAAATCACGTACGTCGGAGGAGGAGACCAACAGGCCTTGGAATATCGCTCATCTCCGTCCTTATTACACTTAGAGCCACTGGCTCAAGTTGCTTGTACATACCTTTGTATATATTATGGTCAATAAACATAAGCCGGCATCCTCGAACCTGAGGGCCTCTGTCGTTTCATCTCAAATATTGTGCATGAGTCTTTTCGTTTTTTATCATTGGTCACTTGGGGGCTTCCAACTCACCGAGTTTAGCTATCTCACCCTCTTGTCCCGGTAATTAACGCCACATTATCTTGGTTAAACTTGCATGTCTGCTTGATGCTACTCCGATTAGGTGACCCGGTGTACTCTTGACAAGTCAATCATCTCTATGACCCTGAACTTGTCTTGGTTAAAACATCGGATGTCACGTGAGAGCCGGCTTACAGAGAGCGAGGATAAACCATGGGCTATCACGCCAGCTTCATTGAAGCAAGACTCGAGCCTCGAAAGCCGGTCTATATTGTCGTGCCTCGAAAGCCGACTTAATGTTGATATCTATTCACGATTTCTGTTCAAATTTCATAGGGGTTATCTTTGTTTCCCCTTTGGGCCATGAGCCGCCGGGTCATTGAAGAGCCGGTTTAAACAAAAATCATAACGGTTTATTTCAGACTGGTGCTAACCACAAGCCGGACAAGCTATTAAGTGCCCCGGGGTATGTTAAGTCTGTGTTATGCAGAGACGGATAAACTATTGATGGTTTCTGCAGATATGACTCGCCATACTGATACTCAACGAAGCATAGTTTCTTCCAAAGGAGACCTGGCGGGTTAATATACAATCACACCAGTGCAGCTGTTTCAGCCAAAATACTGCAAAATTTTAAGTGCGCGAAGGCACGTCAGAGCACCTAAGTGTTTCAACTATCCTATTACAAGGCCACAGCTGGGCTCCATGATGTCAAAGTTCTTTGGAGCTCTACTCCTGGGCACCAGTTTCAGTGCCCTCCGGGTTATCAGCTCCCGGGTTAGCTCCCTCCTGCTGCTTCTTGGCAGCTGGCGTCTCCGGGTCATCCTGCTCCGGCTCCGCTCTTCCTCTTATCTGAAGATTTTTAAAGTCCCAGTCGAGGGTGGTCAAGGCTTGGAACTCGGCGTCATCTCCCATGATAATTGATGGGTCAACATCAGGAGCAAAGATGTGCTTACGGCGTGCTGGAGTGAGGTCGACCGACTCGAAGATTGGTGGTGTGACCCGTGTGTTATCTTCAGTATAAGCCGCCTGGTACCTCTTCAAGTCCACCTCTTCAACAATCTGACTCGCCACGACACGAGTTTCTTTCAGACAGCTGGAATAGTTAGCCGAACTGAATTCACTGCCGTCCGTCTTAAATTCCGGAAACCCGCCAGCCAGCTCAGACAAGTTCATATCTGGCACATACGCCTTGGCTCGGCTCAGAGATAGCATGCTGGCTGCTCGGGCGGCTGATTTCTTGAGCTCCTCAATGTACTTTGGCATGGTGGAGAGCTGATTCAACATGTCTCTGATATATTTTGGCGGCTCTTTATGTCTCATCACTGACATAATTGTGAACAAACTCCCTGCATAGAGTTGCTCAAGAAAGGTGTACATCGCTTTCAGCTTGACCAGCGGCTCTAGTCCAAGATTTACAGTCCGGTTCCCTGCAATTTTTTTGCCCAAGTATGAATCAACTCATGATTGCAGTTCGCAGGCGAGTTATCAGTAAAATTGGAGGGTCACTTACCAAAGATGGCCTGGGTCATGTGATTGAGGTGATGCTTTAACCCGGCCAGTTCATCGGAAAGGGGCTTGAGTTTGTTTTCTGCTTCTTTAGCACGTTTCAACAGCAAGGTTCTCTCTTTCTCATGAGAGGCTGTCAACGCTCTCAATTTTTCGGCGGTAGTTGATGCTGATTCTTCTAGAGACACGGCTGCTGACTCGGCATCAGCTCGAAGTTGCTTCTCCGCCTTAAGTTGCTCTTGCAAGCCGGCCGCTCTTGACTCGGCATCATTCAACAGATCCTATCATAATCAGGTCACATCAGTACAACAATATATGGTCCTGTGCCTACAAAATTGCCCACTTTCGTGTTTGGGGACTTTGCAACCACCACACCTTTCTAAAATGAAGTCCCAAGCAGTTGCTAGCAATCTACATGGCACTTGGGGGCTAATGCAAGTTCATTTTTCTTTTACAAATATCCAGGGAAAGCTCCAACTCATCTCAGTACAATGAGTCAGCCCTTGGCGGCTATCACAGTCAATTCTCTTCTACATACTGACTCAATATTATGAAGACCCGGCTGTTTCACAGAAACAAGCCGGCCCTTGGGGGCTACACAACATTTTGCTCTCTAATTGTTGAAGATCCGGCTGTTTCACAGAAGCAAGCCGGCCCTTGGGGGCTACATGTCAATTCAGTTTAAAAGATGAAGTTTAAGCACCAGCTCGTTATATGCATAACAACCCGGTCCTTGGGGGCTATGGTTCAAGAAAAAGGAAGGAAAGCATATCTAAAGTCTTTCACACAATCATGTCTGTTTATGTCTAAGACTTGGCGGCTACATATGATATACACCGTGTGGAAAAGAGATGTTTTCTTACCTCATATTTCCTCTTCAGCATGCTAACCATGATGGCTTCCATATCCCGGCTTGTGGATAGCCGGGTCAAGTATGCCTCATGAAGGTCAGCCGCGCTAAGTTCTTCAAGGCTTGGGAGTGCATGTTTCGCCAAAGTGGTTGAAGGCTCTGGAGCTTTAAAGGATGCTCCTGTGATGGTGACCTTGTCGGCGGCTTGGGGAGATGACAACCCTACATTTTCCGCTGCCTTTGTTGGGCTCAAAGCACGGTCAGTACTCGGCGAGTTGATGTCTTCTACCTCGTCTGTCACACAGGTTTGAGTGTCCACCTTTCTTGTTGATGGCGGTTTGTTCTATGGCGGTGGCTCAACAATCTCGTCAGCCTGTTCCTTTGCAGTTTCAACTTGACCTTCAGGGGTCATCAACTCTGGAGTTTCGGATCCGGGATTCTCTGGGGTCGAGGGTAATTCGCCAGTCTTCCTTTTCTTAGCCTTGGCCCTGCGAAAGCACAAGCAGATTCAGATAAATAATACAACAGGTATAACAAAGCATGACTCATCAAAAAGCACTTACCCTTGTTTGATGACCAAGGGTGGTAGTTGAGTGGCAGATGAGTCGCCAGATGATGGTGGCGACTCCTGATAATCCGAATCAGACGGGTTATGTGGTTGTTTAAAAAGATCAGCAAGCGGGTGAGATGGAGTTGGACTATGAGGCACCTCATTTCGACGCTTGCAGGGGTTTGGCGTGTCAGATAAGCCGCCCAAAAGCTCTCTAGAGCCACTTCGCGTCTGGCGCCTTATTGATTCGGCATGCTGTGATTTCTTTAAGGAAAATTTTAGGCCTAAATAAGCAAGTGGATGAGAAAAGGGCACTTTCCTCACAGTTTTTCTTAGCTTTTGGGGAACAAAGGTGTCTAAGTCGGAAGAGATAGAAATTACCTCAACGTCATCAGCCCAGCTTATATCAGCATCGCCCTGGGAATAAGAGGCGTCAGCAAGTTCAATAAAAAGACGGCCAAGGGAGTCAAGTTCTACCTCTGATTCATTATCAGCCAATGGCGACTGGCCCCTAGCTGCCGTCTCATGTTCACCGGCCGGCTTAATCTTTTTCCGAGACAGCACAGCCTTGGATTTGGCAACTGCCTTCTTCATTTTCTTGTTCCAGAATGAAGAGTTGACCTGCAATTTAACGAGATCAACAAGTAAGCTTAAGTTATGGATTGATAAGTCGGATAAAACAATTACAAGAATGCTTACTGGAGGAGCTTGGTTGAGGGCATAGAATGGTTTCAGTCCGGTCTTGTTGCATATTTCTTGAGGTTCCCCGAGTAGCTTCTTCGTAGCCTTATTTATATTATCAGCTGACATATCAATGGGACTGAACTGTTGTGGGTCGGTTGACTCGCCAGAATAATTACACATTAAGTCGTCTCGGCAGCTTAAGGGCAGGATCTTCCAGGTAAGCCAGCACCGGGTCAAGTCAACACCAGTCAGACCGTTGGCTAGCAAAGCCCTCAACCTTGGATATACGTGGGCGACTTGGGCACGTTCTTCTTGAGAAGCCCAGCCAGGAAGTTCAAAGGTTGGGGGAAGGCGTTCAGTTCTATAACCCGGCAGAGGGTTTTCATCAGCTAGAGTCGTGTTCTTGCAGTAGAACCACGTTTTGTTCCAACATTTAGGGTGACTTGGTAGAACAGCTGAAGGAAAAGGAACGTCTCTTCGTCTTTGAATTGAGACCCCGCCAAGTTCTAGGCAAGGGCCATCAGCGCACTCAGTTTGGCGGTTGAGATAGAAGAACTCTCTGAAGAGAGGAACAGTGGGTTCTATTTGCAGATATACCTCACACAAGACTTGAAATTCGCACAGGTTGGATACAGAGTTTGGACCAATGCCTTGAGGATGAAGGTTGAAGAAGTGTAGAACATCCCGGAAGAATTTTGACCCGGGTGGAGAGAAACCTCTAAGGAGATGGTCTGTAAAAATCACGACTTCCCCTTTGTGGGGGTGAGGGATGTCTTCTGCTGCTTGAGGGGCTCGATAGCCAATTACTTCTTGAGCCGGCAGGAAGCCTTGCTCTTTAAAATCATTCAGTACAAGGTCAGAGACTTGAGAACACACCTAGTTGCAGACTGTGGTCTTCGCCATGCAAGTCGCCTAAATATGAATGAGGAATGCAAAAACGTAAATGGCAGGGTTACTCATGTTCTTGATAAGCTCGCATCATACGATCAAAGGTACAGGGGCGAGTCACCATGTTTAGTAAGTCCCCAAGAGTGGATTATCAAAATTGGGTGGATCATAATAAGTGGACATGAGTCGCCAAAAGTAAGGGCGGCTCATCCTAAGACCAAGGTTCTTGGATTTATCCTAAGTGTTGCAGAAACAAGTTTTGAACAAGAACAACTACTATTATGGATCTACAAAATAGTTTAAAAAGAGAAATATTCACTATACTTAGTTCATACAGTGGAAGCAGGGTTTGATCTACTCCGGTTTTCTAGTAAAGGTATGAGGCTCCTAGATGCAAAATGGTATTACGGATAGCGGAGGAACATCATTGTGAACAAGGCATTTAGAAATAGATCTAAACAGCGGCAATGGCGATACGGCATGTGCAAGAACACCGATGAACTAGGGTAAGCTACTGCTATGGATTTGAGGAAGCAATGAAGCATACCTGGGCGCGGTGAATGGCTTTGAGATGATCCCGAGCAGCTTCGACGACGGCGCGCGCGAAGAAAAGGATGCAGTTGAGGTCGCCGGCGCGCGTAGGGGTCATACAGCGGCAGAGCTCCTGACACCGGTAGACACGTCGCGAGGAAGAAGAAGCAGTGGGGCGGTCAAAGTGATAAAGAGAAAATGAAAACCTCCTCAGGAATATTTATAAGGGAAAGAAAGGAGGGGAAACGGTGAGCGCGAGAATCAAGGCGACGCCGTGATAAAAGGTGCCTCGATTATCGGGCATGTCAGGTCCACTCAAGATTTGTAACGACGTCACACAAGATTCGCGGATATCAGTTGAATGGAATCATGGATTTCCAAGGAAAGGTATGACAAGTGTGAAGCATGTTATAAGCCAGCAACTATAAGCCGGCCATGACCCAGAAGATCAGTCCGGGTTATCCAAATTTTGAAGGTTGACATGAATAAATTCAAATCAACCTGGGGGCTAATGTCGGGGATATAACCCGCCCGTTTAGGGCCGGGTCACTATACAGCGACTTAGAAGAAGGCTTCTTCAGGTGGGCCGCGGCGATCCAGAAGACCGGAGTCCAGAGGATAAGCCGCCCGGGGGAGGCCAGTTCACGGCCCAGAGCTTTTCCATCTAAGGCGTCTAAAGAGTTTTCTTACTTGTGAAACAAGATGAGTAGGAATTAGAGTATGACACGGGTCGTCTCTTCGACCCGGACTCTGTTGTAAACCCAGGGCCTCGACCTATATATAAAGGGGAGCCCCTGGGGCTAAAGGACCAAGTTACAAGCTCTCGAGTACTAGGTTAGCCAAGTCGCACCCTTGTAATCGAGATCAACATCAATACAACCAAAGCAGGACGTAGACTATTACCTCCTTCGAGAGGGGCCGAACCTGGGTAAACCCTTGTCTCTCGATTCCGATCAACCCCGTTCGAGTTACCACCTAGCTGCGATGGCCTCACGACTAAGTCCTTTCACAAGGACATCTACCGTGACAAAACCACGACACTCGGTGAGACCGAAGTAAGTGCAAACGATTACAGAGAGTTGGAAGGGCCATCTCGGTGGGACCGAGATCCATTTCGGTGGATCCGATTTGGTAGGGTTTTGACAGTGGCTAAGTCTTGGATGAACTCGGTGGGGCCGTATAGAGAATATCGGTGGGGGCGAGTTAGAATGTGGGTTTTCGACATATTTGGGTAGAGAGAGTGGTTGAGGGTTTGGGAGTACTGTCACTAAGCACTTGAGCAAAAAGACCATTAAGCAACACCTCATCCCCTTTTAATAGTATTGGCTTTCCTATGGACTCAATGTGATCTTGGATCACTAAACCAAAAATGTAGAGTCTTGATCTTTTGCCAATCCTTGTCCTTAGCATTTTGAAGGGTCCACGTCTCTAGTCCATGCCATGCCAATCATTGAACATCCTGAAATCTTAATCTTGAATGGACATTAGTTCAATGATATTTATGTTGTTATGAATTACCAAAACCACCAAGGGAGCAAATGTGCTTTCAATCTCCCCCTTTTTGGTAATTGATGACAACATATAGATCAAAGCTTCAACAAATGATTAAATGAATGAAATACATCGTCGCTTTGAGAAGTATGTGATAAGCAAGAGCTCCCACTAAATTTGTGCATTATTAAAAATTTGCGTTTGAATGCAAATGCACAATCGATTAGGCTTATGGGTCACTCTTCCATGTCACATACAACTTGGTGGAGCGCGCAAAATGATATGATTGGAATAGAAAGCACGCATCACCAACATAAGTAAGTGATCATACAAGATAATGATAGAGATAAGCATAGATCATCACAATAAGCATAGTATGATCAATCACAAGCAGTAGCTCACAATCATAACAAAGCATAGTATCAAGCGCACCCATAGAAACAGAGTACCAACAAGCAAATAGTAGCAAAGGAACTCGAGAGAAATCAAATGGGCAAAACAGAAGCACTCTCTCTCTCGAAGCCTATGATCAGATCTATACAAATTCTCCCCCTTTGGCAACAAGTACCAAAAAGTTCGAATAGGTATAGGACTAATCGGCACTCCAAGCACGGTCCTCCGAAGCTCCTGAAGGCGATCTCCTGCTGGCAGCTCCGGTGTGCGTAGATGGCGTTGAGAGAAGAGAGTCCGCGAAGGCTTCTGCAGAAGTTTGCTGGGCTGGTGGAGTGGATACCGGCGGTGGCACTGTGGCAGTAGCAGCTGGTGCATATACTGTGGTCCGTGGATCCACAACTGGTATTGCAGCAGACCTGGCTGCTCTGGGCACTGTCTGAGAACGCTCCGTGGTTGGTCTATCATCTCCACTGTCATCTGATGGGGATGCCTTGACAGCATCAACATCATTCTGCAGCTGCTCCACGGTAGTCTG
The DNA here is from genome assembly GCA_039707655.1 of Elymus sibiricus. Taxonomy (NCBI): domain Eukaryota; kingdom Viridiplantae; phylum Streptophyta; class Magnoliopsida; order Poales; family Poaceae; genus Elymus; species Elymus sibiricus. Next base: position 115,825,582 of record CM077670.1, read on the forward strand.
AATCTCTATCACCTTGACATCTAGATCATGAAATTTAGTCTCAATAATCCGCTCAAAACTAGCCTGGTGCTGAGTGAGGTTGGCCAGACTTCGCTCAATCCTCAGAGTGGCTTCAACCAGATATGTCATTTGGTCCTTGGGTGTCTTGAGATTTGCAATTGGAGCATTTGGAGTTGATTCCTCCTGAGCTGCTTTTGCTTCTTTGGCTTTGCGGATCTTCTCTTGGGCGTGTGCTGAAGTGGGATGCGAAGGATCCATCACTATCACATTGTCCTCAAACTCTGGACGGAGTGGCAAGTGCTCTCACTCAAGAAGGTATGTGCTGGTTCCAACCTTGGAATTGATCAATATATGAATATGTGGAGCATATCCATACGATCTCTTCTGATCTGCTGCAGTCCTCTTGATAGTTTCTACTATCAGGCTCATCAACTTGAATTTCTGAGGTGTATCAAATGAATGCAACAAATTGATGGAGTGGCCACGAATCATTTTATCATCTCCTGACTTGGGTAACAAGGTGTACCGCAAGATGGTGTTCGTTGTGGCTAATCCTGGGAGCAGATGCTTCACTGATCCAAGTTTGTGAGTCTCAATGTCCTTCTGTGGAATTGCAGTATACATGTTCTTCATGGAGTTGTGATCTATCTTGAGCTTAGCATAGATATCTATGTCATCTTCCTCTTCCCTGGGAGCACCAAGAAGACTTGCCCACTCAGAGATGGTAGACTGGTATCTTATACCCTCAGTCATCCATATAATGCGGCCATCTAGATAGAAGTGTGCTGTAGAGTAGAATTGCATGACCATTTCGTCATTCCACTTGGTCAACTTCTTTCCAACAAAGTCATCAACACCTGCAATCCCGAAGCTCTCATGAACATGGGGAAAGTAATCCTCATTCTCATCAATGTATTCCCAATCCACCCATCTCATGTCGCTAACAATGGGCTTCTTGTCCAACAGAACGGTTTCATAGAAATCTTGTTGTTCTCGTGTGTGAAAGCGATAGTCACAAGCTGTTTTCCTCCTTGCAGCATAAGGATCTGACAGTCTCCACTGACGCAGTCCTTTATCTTTCCTTAGCATCATATTCTCCACAACTGGGTGTGCGTTGTCATGGTCTGGTATCTTTGGCTTCAATTTCCTGAGCACTAGTGGCTCTTCATCAATATTTGACTCAGGCACTGGGGCCTTGTTCTTCTCAGCAGCTGATATGTTCCTGGTGGATCTCTTTGGTGCTGACACCTTAGGCTTGGACTTGGGGGCAGCAGTCTTGATTGCATCAGACATAAGCTTTTGAGACTTGGCTGGAGGTGCATCAGCAGTAGGTTCCTCCTCCTCCTCATCTGTCCTCATGGAGGGCCTTCCAAGCACTTGAGCTGTAGTCTTCCTACCTCTCTTCTTCTTGCCACCTGCAGCTGGTTCTGTGTCACTAGGCCCTTCAAGAGTGAATTGCATAGTCTGCTTTGGCACTTTCCTCACAGCAGTCCTCTCTTTGGTAGAAGTAGGCTTGGTGTTGTACTCCTTAGCAAGCACTACTCTCTTTTTCTTAGTTGCAGCTTCACTTGCAACAAAATCTTCATCCTCACTGTCTGAGGTTTTCTTCTTCCTTGTTCTGGTTGCATATTTAGGAAGATCTGGAGAGCTCCTCTCTCCTTCATAGAAACATTCAGCAGGGCTTGACCCTTCACTTAGATCTGCATGCTGTTCAGGTCTGTTCTGACTGTCACTGTTGTCTGACATCTTGCTGAGCTGACCCTGTGAATAGATAGGTATGGGCAGAGTAGATGAGTCATCACAAAAAGCAGAGATTTTTCATAAAATTTGAGTTCAACTCTTAGTTTCAAGTTTTCACAGGATGCATTTCGGATGGACCGAGTTGATCATCTCGGTGATACCGAAGCATACAACAGAAACCTTACACACCATTTTGGTCAGACCGATATGGGTTTCGGTGGCTCCGAGATGCTAGGGTTTCACTGAGACTTTACTTTCGGTCTCACCGATACGTACAACTCGGTGGCACCGAGATGTACTAGTGCTATGGCCAGAGGCCAAATCGGTAGGATCGAAAATTTCGAATCGGTCGGTCCGAGATGCATTCGGCGGAAACTTAAACCTAAACATTTTACTCGCATCTAATCTATGGAGTTTGTAGTGTAACAGGAGTTCTCAATCCGTGGCATGAATTTAGGCAGTCCAATCGTGCATTGAATCGGAATTGGGAGCATGAGAGGGATCGAATCTCACCCTAACTTGGTGGAGATCCTCTACGGCGGCAACGGCAGGGCAGATTGCCGTTGACGGCGGCGGAATCCGGCGGCGAGGGCGCGCTGGAGACGACGGCGAAGTCCGAAGACGAAGGCGACTGCAGCAACGAGGAGCGGGAACGAGTGGGGTCGAGATATTTCAACCGTTCGGTCCGCGCAATATATATACCCGTACGCTGTCGGTGGCGCCGAGTTGAATAACTCGGTGGCACCGATATGTGTAACTGCACGCAGTTTGGCACATCGGTGGTGCCGAAATGGTTCAATTCGGTAGCACCGAGATGGAAAACCTAGATCAATCTGGATTTCGATTGGACCGAGTTTGAGTGAATTGGTTCGGCCGAAATCAGATAGAAGGTTTTGGAGGTTCAGCCCTTTCAGATCGGTGGCTCCGAGTGCTCCTCACCCGGAGGGTCCGAAAATGACTTGTTCAATTTTTGTGATGTAGCAAGAATAGAATTTGAGACAAGAAAGCATAGATAGCTAGAGAAGGTACTTAGGCATTCTTGTACATCCACTTGGCCAGAAAAACCAAGACAATCAAAACAACAAATGGATGTCCTCGAATGATGAAAACATGCAAACCAACATGCTCACACAATAAGAGAGCAAATGAAATATGTGTCAAACATGCACTACCAATTCTAGCATCTATCAAGCAATGGCGATGACTAAGTCATCTATATATGAGTATATTGACTTAGGAGCCAAATGAGAACATTTGATCATAGGTCATACTCATCGTTTAAGCACAAGTGGGGTTGCCACTTTTACATAAAGCATTGATGTGTTCACACCATTAGAGTTGCTTTAGCTCAATTGTTTAGAGCAAAGCTCCCCCTAGATGTGATATCCCCCCTAAGAGGGATGAACTAACCTTGGGTTTTGTCGATGATGACTTCATGTAGATGTTGAAGATGTGGATGCTCAATGTTGATGTAGACCATCAAGAGTTGGGAGCAATCCTTTGGAGTTTTGTGCTTTCAATACCTACATGGGTTAGTACCACACAAGGAACATACAAGGATATCCATGTACATAGAGTGAAATACACATATGATGATGTCCATGAATGCAATAACTACCTTGTCCCTTGCCTTACCAACAAGAGGGTTTGTGACTCCATGAACTAGTGCAAAATGTGGAAGTTGGTTGCACAAGTCCTTGCCATAAAGAATATGAGTGGAGTTTGTTGGCGGAGTCACCCTCAAGAACTCTCTAGTTCTTCTTCTTTTGGACCCACATCAACTTGATGGGAATCCTTGGAGTTGTAGTAGCACTTGATGAAGTAGAACTTGATGAAGTCTTGGGAAACCACTTGACCATGGCTTGAGGAGCTTCTTCAAATGAATCAATCTCTTCTTGAAGCTTGTCCTTGCCTTTCAGCTTGTGGTCTTGTGGCGGAAGATCTTCTTGAGCTTGTGTTCCCTTGAAGGAAGTAGGATCATACTTCTCTTGTTGAGGAACAAACTTCGTCTTGGGTTATTGATCTTCTTCCCACTCAACTTCATTGGCATTGAACTTTCGTTCAAAACCAACACCTTGGTTCTTCCGGTGCCTTCCTTGCTTGTGTACAATTTCCTCAAATTGCTTACTCCCGGCAAGACTCTTGTAGACACCTTTTTCTATAATTCCTTTCAATAGCATATTTTCTTGCTCAAGTGTAACTTGGCTAAGAGAATCATTAGTGGAATCAATAGAACTACTAGAAGCAACAACATTGGATTTAGCATTGTTATTGTTACTACTAGAGGTAGAACCATTTTTACCCTTGTTGCTAGTTTGCTTAGGTTTAACTTGCGGCATAATGGTAGACAAGAGTAAACGTTTGGCAAGATATGAGGAACTCTTCTTTCGAAGATCGTCATTGATAGCTTTAAGAAACTCATGCTCTTGCTCTAAATTTAGCTTCTCGAAGCGTAGCTTCTCATGAGTTCTTAGAAGTTATCTATGATCTTCTTGAGTTGTTTCATGAGCTAACTTAAGAGCATTCAGTTCTTTAGTTAGACGCTCAATCTGCTTCATAGCATTGTCACTCGTTTCCTCTTGACTATCATGATTACTAGCATTTTCATTATAGCTCACATTACTATCCTTGTCAACAAGTAAATCATCATCACCAAGCAAATCATCTTCATCACTATTGAAATCAAGATACTCGGGGTGTGATACCTTGGGGCCTTTTGCCATGAAGCATCTTCCAATCCCTTCATTTGGTGAGTCAAATAGATCATAGGAGTTGGATGACACAAGTGCAAGTCCGGCAACACCTTCATCTTGACTATAGTATGAGTTGGAGTGATAACTTCTCTCGGAGTGGTTGTCGGAGTCGAAGCCGGAAACCCATTCACCAACATGAGCTTGATGTCTTCTTCTTGTGTATCTCTTGGATGACTTGTCCTTCCTCTCCGAATCCTTGCTTCTTCGAGAGTGTCTTCGTTCATAACGATCATGTCTACTCCTTCTCTCCTTGTGAGGTGATTCATATCTTCTATGTCTTCCTCTTGGTGATTCATCTCTTTTCTTGTGAGGTGCCGTACACTCATTGGAATAGTGTCCGGGTCTTCCACAATTTTAGCTATTTCGGTCACGACTTGATGATCTTCTCTCATAGTGTCTTGAGCTAGAGCTTCTTCCTTTTCCTTTGTTCTTGTAAAACTTGTTGAACCTTTTCACCATTAGGCTAATCTCTTCATTGGATACTAGCTTGTCACTTGGAGTTGTTAGAGCATCGGTTGAGGCTTTGTAAGCACCACTTGATTTGTTGTGTAGCTCTTCTTCGTCCTTAAGTGACATTTCATGAGCAACAATCCTTCCAAAGACTTCCGTGGGCTTGAGATCTTTGTAAGTTGGCATCATTTGGATCAATGTGTAGACGATATCATATTTTCCATCCAAAGCTCTAAGTATCTTCTTGATGATGAATCTGTTGGTCATCTCTTCACTTCCTAAGCCGGCAATCTCATTTGTGAGGAGAGCAAGCCAAGAGTACATCTCAGCGACTCCTTCACCATCCTTCATCTTGAACTTGTCAAGTTGACTTTGAAGCACATCCAACTTAGATTCCTTGACAGACTCGGTACCCTCATGCATATCAACCAAAGTATCCCAAATTTCCTTTGCATTCTCGAGGCGGCTGATTTTTTTGAATTCTTCGGGACATAAACCGTTGAATAGAATGTCACAAGCTTGAGCATTGTATTGCAACATCTTCAATTCTTCCGGGGTTGCTTCACGATCCGGTTCCTTGCCATCCTCAAAGAAGTCACCTTGCAAGCCAACACGAACAACAGCCCAAACGGCGGGGTTATGACCAAGAATATGCATTTTCATCTTATGTTTCCAACTAGCAAAGTTTGTACCATCAAAATATGGACATCTACGGTGATAGTTACCCTCACTAGACGCCATACTCTCCTAGGTTGTGAAACCAAGGCTATGATCACCAAAGCAATGCAAATCAAGACTTTACGGAGACCAAAGCTCTGATACCACTTGTAGGATCGAAAGTATGTCTAGAGGGGGGGTGATTAGACTACTTGACCAAATAAAACCTAACCTTTTTCCAATTTTAGTTGTAGGAAGATTTTAGCAAAAATACATGTCAAGCATCACCCTACACATGCAATTCTAAGAGTATAGTAGCGGAAAGTAAGTAATTGCATATGTATGTAAAGGAGGGGATTGGAGATTTCAAACGCAATGAAGACACGGTGGTTTTTGGCGTGGTTCCGATAGGTGGTGCTATCGTACGTCCATGTTGATGGAGACTTCAACCCACGAAGGGTAACGGCTGCGCGAGTCCACGGAGGGCTCCACCCACGAAGGGTCATGGCTGCGCGAGTCCACGGAGGTTCCACCCATGAAGGGTCCACAAAGAAGCAACCTTGTCTATTCCACCATGGATTACGTCCACGAAGGACTAGCCTCACTCGGGGTAGATCTTCACGAAGTAGGCAATCTCCTTGCCCTTACAAACTCCTTGGTTCAACTCCACATCATGTTGGAGGCTCCCAAGTGACACCTAACCAATCTAGGAGACACCACTCTCCAAAAGGTAATAGACGGTGTGTTGTTGATGAACTCCTTGCTCTTGTGCTTCAAATGATAGTCTTCCCAGCACTCAAACAACTCCTCACAGATTTGGCTATGGTGGAAGAAGGATTTGAGTGGAAAGCAACTTGGGAAAGGCTAGAGATCAAGATTCAAATGGTAGGAATGGAATAGCTTGATCTCAATACATCAGTAGGTGGTTCTCTCTCAGAAAATGTATGGTGGAAGTGTAGGCACGTTCTGATGGCTCTCCTTACTGAGAAGGAGGTGGTGGAGGGGTATATATAGCCTCCACACAAAATCCAATCGTTACACACTTTTGACCCAACTCGGTGGCACCGAAACCATAATCTCGGTAGCACCGAACTGTGTAAAAGATATGAACTTTAGGAATCTCGATGGGACCGATACGAACATCTCGGATGGACCGAAGTGCAATGGCTAGGGCAAACCTCATCTCGGTGGCACCGATTGCGTCAACTCGGTAGGACCGAAGTGAAGCAATAAGGCAACAGAGACTTGGCAAGCCATCTCGGTGAGACCAATTTGCAAAACTCGGTGAGACCGAAGTAAGTGCAAACGATTACAGAGAGTTGGCAGGGCCATCTCGGTGGGACCAAGATCCATTTCGGTGGATCCGATTTGTTTGGGTTTTGGCAGTGGCTAAGTCTTGGATGAACTCGGTGGGGCCGGATAGAGAATATCGGTGGGGCCGAGTTAGAATGTGGGTTTTGGACATATTTGGGTAGAGAGAGTGGTTGAGGGTTTGGGAGTACTGTCACTAAGCACTTGAGCAAAAAGACCATTAAGCAACACCTCATCCCCTTTTAATAGTATTGACTTTCCTATGGACTCAATGTGATCTTGGATCACTAAACCAAAAATGTAGAGTCTTGATCTTTTGCCAATCCTCGTCCTTAGCATTTTGAAGGGTCCACGTCTCTAGTCCATGCCATGCCAATCATTGAACATCCTGAAATCTTAATCTTGAATGGACATTAGTTCAATGAGATATATTTTGTTATGAATTACCAAAACCACCAAGGCAGCAAATGTGCTTTCACCCTCAAGGACGGCCCGCGCTCTTGGCTCATGAACCTCCCCAAGGCGTCAATCTCGTCGTGGAGCGAGCTTCAAGGGCACGCACGACCGCTCCCTCACCATCAACGACCTGCGCCATGTGCGGCAACGCTCGGATGAGACCCTCCACAAGTACATCCAGCGCTTCAGCCAGGTGCGCAACAAGATCCCGCGCACCTCCGATGCGACCGTCATCTCTGCGTTCTCCACCGGCATCACGGACGTCAAGATGCGCGAGAAGCTCGCCATCAACGACGAGCTGAACTCGGTGCTTGAGCTGTTCGACCTCGCCGACAAGTGCGCCAAGGCTGAAGAAGGTCGCCTCTTCGTCCACAACAACCCCGATGCGGCGCCCGACGCCGCTAAGGCCAAGGGCTAGGATGTCAAGCGCAAGGGCCCTGCCGTGCTTGCGGCGGGGCCCGAGCAGAAGCGCGGCCGTGACTGTGACGAGCCCAAGAGAGACGACCGCCCTCTCTGCGCCTACCACAACTCACGCTCCCACAGCACCGAAGACTGCCAGGAGCTCAAGCTGCTCCGCGACGAGCGCCTGGGCCGCCGAGGTGACCGCAACGACCGCGGCACCGGTCGCGGAGGTGGCCGCAGCGGCAACCGTTGGGACGGCCGCAGCGGCAACTACAACTTCCGCCAAGGCTGGCGCGACCAGCCTCGTGAGGCCGCCTGGCGCGACCAGCCTCGTGAGGCCGCCTGGCGCGATCAGCCTCGCGAGGCAAACCCTCAGGCCAATGCCGCTCTTCCACCACTGCCGCCGCCACCCCGGAGGAACGACGTCAACCAGCCTGACGAGGGTGCTGGGGGCTACCAGGAGCCTCGTGCACTGGCCTGCATCCTCGGCGGAGCTCAGGCTCCTGCGTCCAATTGCCACTTCAAGCAGTTCTCTCGCGAGGTTAACACCGCCCTCCCGAGGCCAGAGGCCGCACGGCCCCTCAAGTGGTCGCAATACGCCATCACCTTCGACTCCAAGGACCACCCCAAGTCCGCGACCGCCGCAGGCGCACTCCCCATGCTATGCACTCACACCATCAGCAATGTCGCGGTCACCAAGTCCCTCATCGACGGAGACGCCGGCCTTAACGTGCTCTCCGTCGAGACCTTCGAGCAGCTCCAGGTGCCTTACAAGCAACTCATGCCGTCGAGGCCCTTCTCGGGCGTAATCGATGGCTCCACGGTGCCTCTAGGGCAGGTGCGCCTCCCCGTCACCTTCGGCACCCGCAAGAACTACCACACTGAGCTCATCGACTTTGACGTCGCCCACATCGGCCTGCCCTACAATGCCATCCTGGGTTACCCCTCGCTCGCCAAGTTCATGGCGGTGTCTCATCACGCCTACAACGTCCTCAAGATGCCTGGCTGCAGTGGCATCGTCACCGTCTCCTGCGATGAGAAGGACGCGATCTGCTCCCTTGAGCACGCCTACAAGGTCGCCGCAACTGCCCATCCAGCTGACGAGGATGCGGTCGAGCCTCCTGAGGTCGCGCCCACAAAGAAGAAGCAGTTGTTCTCTCAGGACCGCGCCGAGATGAAGAAGGTGTCGGTTGACGGCAGCGGCTCACGCCCTGCCTTCACCATCAGCACCAGCCTTGCTCCTGCATAGGAAAGCACACTCGTCACCTTCCTTCGGGCAAATTCGGATGTTTTCGCCTGGAAAGCATCTGATTTGTCCGGTGTGCCGAGGGAGGTGATCGAGCACCACTTAGCGGTGTGCCCCAATGCACGCCCTGTCAAGCAAAAAGCACAACACCAGGCACCCGAGAAGCAAGAGTTCAGAGTTCAAGAAGTGCACAAGCTACAAAAAGTTGGATTCGTCCATGAGGAGCGCCATCCCGAATGGCTCGCCAACCCAGTCATCGTCCCCAAGAAGGGCGGCAAGGCACGTATGTGCGTCGACTTCACGAGCCTCAACAAGGCCTGCCCTCAGGAACCCTTTCTGCTACCGCGCATCGGCTTGGGCGTGGACTCCGCCGCCCGCTACGCCCACATGCCCTTTGGCCTGAGGAACGCCAGTGCCACCTTCCAGTGGCTTGCACACCTCACGCCGGGGCCTCGAACTAGGAAGGGACTCCACAAGTTCTCGCCCACGCGGGAAGGCCCTTTCAGGGTTGCCCATATCTCCAGGCCCGGCGCCGCCCGGCTGGAGACGGAGGACGGAGTTCCTGTGCCTAACGCCTGGAACGTCCAACACCTCCGCATGTTCAACCCATGACCCTCACACGTATGAATGAAATGGGGCTGTACACACCCCGGAGACTCTCAATGCGTTCGCCTGACGGGAACGCGAGAGCTCCAGCCCACGCCCAAGTGGAAGCCCCATGCTCCGCGCTCGTGGAACGATCGAGCCGCGATCATACCCACACCCCGGTGGAAGCCCCATGCTCCGCGCTAGCGGAACAATCAACTGAGGGCGCCCCTTGGGCTACACCAACCTCAAGCTGACCCATGCCGGACACGGCAGCCACACCTCCTTTCGGTTGTGTAATGGAATGCATTATTTGCGTCAGTAAAGCTTCAGCTTCCATGCGTGGTGTATTTTGTCATATCTTTGCCTCCCGAGCCGTGCGCGCTCACGGCCTCCCTCATGAGCCTCACGCGAACAGGGGCTGGACACGGTGTCTGTGCTCGGGTCAGTCCCAGCAGCGCTGAAAGACCAAAGCAACCGAGCTCTGGCTCAAGGGCTTGCTCCCGTGCACGCCACCTCACCAAGGTCCTTGGTGTCTTACTCCCTCGCTTGACGGGACACGGTGTCTGTGCTCGGGTCAGTCCCAGGAGCGCTAAAAAATCCAAGCTACCAGGCTCTGGCTCACGGGCCTGTTCCCATGCACGCCACTCCACCAAGGTCCTTGGTGTCTTATCTCCTCGCGCAACGCCCATGAGTGAGCCGACAAGCGTGCGCTGCACCCCTGTTGTGAGACTTTCTGCTTGCAGTTGTCACAGGTATAGGGCGCCTGGAAGGACTCGCGAGGACGCCTCGCGAGGCGGCTCAACAGCAAGGCACCCCTTCGGGTCTCAGAAAGTTTCACAGGCCTTTCCTCGGGAGTCAACATAAGACGGTCACCTCAGGAGGGGATCTCGCGAGCGAAAACCCCGCAAGGCACGCCCTACAAGTGGCGGCTCGCCCAATGCTACCCACCGCAAGAGCTAAGTCTACTACCTCGCGAGACACCCTCGCCATCTCTCAACCTCCCTTTTCTAGCAGCCTCATCGAGCGCTGGCGTTTCTCCCTCTGTGAGCCCTTGCACGACAAAGGGGGGCTCCCTGAGCATCACGCCTCGGGAGCCTTGACTAGCTCCCGGTGCCCTCACCTCCTGCCTTGTCCAGGCATCGCGACCTGACATACCAGTGATGGCTGTAGCCCACCCGGGGGCTGGGCCCTGACGACGTAGAGCACAGAAGGCAAGCAAAAAAGGAAAACAAGCCTCAAGAGAAAGCTTCGCGAGGGCACAAACATACATCACAGCAAATCATAAAATACTTAGGCACAAAAGCATTGTCTTTATGCCCCCACAGGGTCACATATGTCCAGTGTAGGATAACAAAGGAAAGGGGATCCTAAGAAGTCACGCCGTCGTTGTCATCGCCGCCGCTATCGACGCCGTCATCATGGTTGTCCCCGCCTCCGTCGGAGTTCTCGCCGCTGCCACAAGAGAACTTCCCAAGCAGCGCGCCCACATGGCCCTCCACCGCCTTCGTGAGGCCATCACGGAGCTCCTCGGGGACGGGGGCTATCACCTTATCAAGATCAAAGTTGGGGTCGGTGTGAAGGAGGTGGCTGAAGACGCGAGTCGCCACCTGAAAGAAGAGGTCGTGGCACTCTTCCTCCAAGATGCCGTCTGCCTTCCTGGCCCCGTCCTCGAGCTGCTGCATCAACTTGGTGAAGAAACCAACGTAGTCGGCATCATGGGGCTCGCCGGGGGCTTCGAGCTTCTCCCTGCAGATGGAGCTCAGGGCCCTGCGGGCTCGGAGTTCGAGGAGGTTTAGCGTCCTGGTGCGTTCGAGCTGCCGCTCTCGCTCCCGGTCCGCCCCGCCTCCGGCCTGCAAGACGGCGCTGGGGGCGGCCCCCGCCTGGGAGCGAAGCGAGGCCCGCTCGGCTTTGGCGACGGCCCAACTCTTCAGCGCGGTCTCTTGGCGGGCCTCCAACTCAGCCAGTGATGCCTTAAGGCTGGCAATTTCCTATCAGAGTCCCTTGCGCTTCGCCTCGAAGTGGCCCTCCTGCCGCTTCAACTCCTTGCAGTGCTCCTCGTTGAGCGCTTGGCGTTCCACCGCCACCCTCGCGTCGGCATCATCCTGGGCCTTTTTCTCCTTAGCCTCCAGCTGGGCATTGGCTTCGTCCACATGCCCCGCATGGGCGTCCTGAGCGTCGGCCACCTGGAGTCGCAGCGTCTCCAGGCGCCCGCGCTCTGTGGCTTGCTTAGTCGCCATCCTCGCGAGGTCTTCCCCGCGAGTCGCAAGGTTCGCCTCGCGGGCCGCAAGCTCCCCCTCAAAGGTGGCGACGGCACTCTCCCGCGCATGGAGCTGCTGCGCTTGCGCGGCATGTTGATCCTAGAGTTCCTTCAGGCGGACCTCAGCCTCCTCGCGACGCTTGACGGCCGCTTCGGCTTCCCGGAGAGCGCTCACGCAGGCCCCCTTCGCCTTGGCAACATCCTTCTCACCCTTCACATGGGCGGCCTCGTTCTGGCGCTGGCCCATCTCAACGGCAACGCTGAGCCGGCGCCACCCTTCAGCGAGCCCCATGCGTTCCTTGGTGAGACGCGCTTCCGCGTCCCAGAAATCCGCCCTGAGCCGATCAAGCGTGGCCTCGGCGTCATGCAAGGCCCCGTGCCGGAGCAGGAGTCGGTTTCTCGCGAGCGCCAAGGGCCAGTCCGGGCTCGGCTCCTCGCTACCCTCTGTTGCCGTGGACGAGGAGGCTCCGGCGTCATTCACCAGGATCGAGGGGCTCGTCGGGGTTTCCCCCGCGTTCGGTTGTGGCGGCGCGCCGCGGGGGCTCGCCGCGCCGGTCATGGGAGCCTCGTGCGCAGGTGCGGCTTGAGAGCTCGCACCGGCGCGCCCCGCATCGTCCTCCCCCGCGTTAAGGAGGGCACTTGGCGGGGGAGTGGGCGCCTCGACCTCCTCCGTCGCCGCATCTTCTCTCACGGAGGGGTCCACGAGGGCGGTGCCACCACCTCCGGAGGCGGCCGCCCGAGGCTCGCCCCTCTCGGTCTTGGGAGCCACGCCCATGCGCGGCTCTGGAGGAATGACCTGCTCTTCATCGACCTCCGTGCGGCCCATCTTGGCTTCGGGATGGCGGGCGGCTTCTCCACACCCCCCGGCACGTGTGGCAGGCCTCGGTACCCCCTTTGGGCTGGGGGCCATCTTCATCATCGTCGTCCTCTTCTTCTTCTTCTGGCCACTGGTGGACCTCTTGTACAAATAGTGGCTCAGCCCCGGGCTCAGACAGGCAATATGAATGTGAAAGCTGAGACACGGGACTTACTCGTTGCCAGCGGTCCACTTCCTCTTCTTCTCCACGAGAGGTGGCTCATCGCTGCCACCCTCAAGTGTCGCCCCGGCTCCACCTTCTGGGCCCCCGAAGCGGACCGCGGTGGACCCGGCTGCGCCGTCGCCCCCCGCGAGGGCCTGGGGAGTCTCGGCCACCTCGTGGGCCTCTGCCGCTGGGGGCTTGGTCGCCTCCCACCTGAGGGACGCCTCCGCCATGGGCTGCGCGCTGTAGGCATCATCGTCCTCGAGGTCGCAGAGGGGCTGACGGCGGGTGCGCAGCGGCGCCCGGTTGGCGTCCTCCTCCGTGGCCTCCCCAGAGTCCTCATCGCCGCCACTGTCTCCGAAGTCCAGTGCCACCATGAGAGGGTTCTCGCGGGGCCCGACATGGCCCTCCGACACGAGGCCCCATTGGTCAAATTCAGGCATCTCTGCGACCAGCTCCATCATATCTTCATAGCGGAACATCGGGAGTGCATCCTTGGGTGGATCCACCACAGGGCCGCTAAGCAGGGTCGCCAGGGCTCTGTCCAGCACATCCTACTCCAAGCTGCCGCGATTCAATCTCATGGACTCCCTCGCGCCAGTGAACTCCCACACAGGGCGCGAGTGTTGTTGGAGCGGCGTGATGCGCCACCGCTAGTACTCCCTGACGACCATTGCCCCCGACAGCTTCGTGGCCCGGTGTGCGGCCATCCGCTCCAAGACGGGCTCCACCCTCAGGTCGGTGAGCTTCTCATGCCCCCATCTGGAGTTCTTCTCGGTCGGGTCCGTCGGTATCATTAGGTACGGGCTAGTCCGGCGCGCGTCCATATAGACCCAGCGCTGCCGGTAGCCCTCCACCTTCTTCGCGACCTTTAGCTTGATGATGCCGAGCTCCGTTCCTTTGACGGTGAGAAACGAGATGCATCAGGAGTGTTGGTCAGCCGCAGTCAACCGCAAGCTGAAGAAGTGGCGAAAGAGCGCCACCGAAGGCATCACGCCCACGAAAGCTTGGCAGTAGAAGGCGAACATGGCCGGGAGGAGGATGGAGTTGGGTTGAAGATGGAGGGCCTGAATCCGATAATGGGAGAGGATGGCATAGAAAAAGTCCGAGAATGGCGGCACCAACCCAGCATAAATGCTGTGGAGGAAAAAGGGGTAGGTCGTCGCCCCTAGATCGCGCCGCGTGCGCGAGCCCGGCCAGATCTTGGTCACCTGCCCTTCATTCTGGTCACCGGCAACCAGCAGGAGCACCTTGTCCAGGCCCTCCCCGTCGACGATGGTGGAGCGCTGCAGCGCCGCCCCGATGGCAGGCGCGCTTGGGGCCGGGGCCGCCGATTTTCCCTTCTTGCAGCGGAGTCGCGAGTGGAAGCGGGGGAAGAGGGGAAGCTCGGAGACGGGGTCGTGAGGAGCTGTACGCGAGAAGGAAGATGCAGGGAGACAGAATGCATGCAAGGAAGGCAATGATGGCCTCGCGCCATGCGCGGGCAAGCTTTTGGTCAGCGCGGGCAGTTACCAAGGTGTTGTGGGAGAAGTGGGGGCGTCCCCCGTCACATCGTGCACCACGCGTCGCGCCTGGCCCGCGGGCGGTTAGGGCCCGCGTCGTTTCACCCCCGAAGGCGGGAACGTGCGTGCCGCGGGCCCGGGGGCTACTGTCGGGCCCATGGAACCCAGGGTACCTTGGCCCGTCTGCCCACGGCCCAGAGCGCAACGCTTGGTGGTGTCCCAATGAGTGGCCCACCGGCGGGCACCTCCAGCAAGACCCCTCATGAGGCCCGGCCTCCTGAGGAACCCTCCCCCGGGAGCGGGCGAGCAAGACTCAGCCACAACTTCACCGAGAGCCTCGCGAGGCCATCTCGCGAGGCGGCCTCCCGAGGCACCCTCCCGAAGATATGCAAGACGAGTCCCGTTCATCTCGGTCGCGCGGTCTCATGCCCATCATGTGGGTGACGCGCGCGGCAACGAACGGCGACAGAGGCCGCGCCAGCAGGCACGGATGGAGAGGATTTCCCCTTTTGTGCTAAGGGAGCAAGGCCAGCAGTCCGTTTCCCAAAGCAACCCCCAAAGGTTACCCGATCGGTGAAAGAAGACCAAGACGGTGGACACGCAGGGCGGAGGTCATCACCGAGCCCACCGGCACGTCATGGATAAGCGCTTTGCAGGCGAAGACCATCTTTTGTCAAGATAGACTGTGCCCCTGTCCCCGTTCAAAATTGCCGTTGTGTGGCAACCTTTCCCGCCAATGTTTTCAGGGGATGAGGACCAAGTCAAGTATAAAAGGAGGGTGGGGTGCTGCTGTAGAGGGAGAGCGGTTCGACCTTCCTCACGTTCTACGCTTGTACTCACCAGAGCAATCCCAACCAAGCAGGAGTAGGGTTTTACACCGCAAGGTGGCCCAAACCTGGGTAAATTCACCATGTCACCGGTCCGCTCCTGCCAGCGCGCTCTCACCGTAGCTTCGCCATAGCTTAGTCGGGGTAGGGGACAAGGTGGTAGGAACAAGCTCACCCCAGTGTTCGAACCTTTGGGTCCCCGGAGCCCGACCTCCGACAGCGAGGTCAACATGCTTCTGAACAATGGCGTCCAAGGCTTCCAGCCGGTCGAAGAAGGCCAACGTCTTAGCGTCGTCCCTGGCCCTGTAGTGGCCTATGTAGATGATTTCCTCGTAGATATGGATGTGTAGGTCGACAGTTTCTTGCTCGGCGAGGCGCTGCGCGGCGAGCGCGGCCTCGAGGTGGACATTCTTCGTCGCGACATCGGGCAGCTGCAGGGTCACCAGTGCGTCAAAGAGTTTGTCACCATGTAGGCCGATGAGGGTGGTAGGCAATGAGGAACCTGGGCGCACAGGCTGGAGGAGTACGGCAAGGTCGTCCGCGCGCTTCTTGACGGTGCTGAACTTTTGGATGGAGCGGACCATCATCTCGCCCATGTGAGAAGCGAAGCCGTCGTTGTCGAGGGCTATGACACCGGCGGTCGCTAACACCGTCTGGAGATGCTTCTCGGTGCCGGGCCGCAGGCCGGCATCGTGGATCATCTAGCACAGCCACCTGCCGCTCACGTCCATCACCTTCATGGGTGGTTGTGGCTTCTGGTCACTTGGTCTTGGATTGGAGTAAGCAGTGTTGCGCAGACTAGGTGCGTAGTACTAGTAGGTGCGTACGATTCAGTAGATGGATTGGAGTGGAGGGGCACCTTATACTATGAGAGTGTAAATGGCGTTGCATTCATATCGTGCTGGCTCCATTCTGCTTCTCTATTTAATTCTCTCTGCATGCTTCCCTCCATTCCACAATGTAGTGCGCCCGCAGTTCCCGAGATCTAAGTTTGACCATAAATTTGACCCAAATTTCAATTTTTGCTCCCGCCGCAGTCGGTCTCGTTGGTTAAATTTATGGTCAAACTCAGATCTTGGGAAACGCAAAATTGAATGAGGATGCATCATTGACCATTCAACGTTTCGGGAACCGGTACCCTCTCCCTCGTTGGCATTCAAGCCGTATCAATGTAAATGTGTGTCAAAAAGAGACTATTTTTCACAAAAAGAAAGAGACTAGTCAATAGTTCGCCACGAGCCTATAACTAGCGATCGCCACAATAACCGTAAGATCTGTATCCGAAGGTGGCACCTATTGGACGCAAACAGCAATAATAAAAACAAATGCCATGGCATTTTACAAAACTTCCACACCACGCCCCTCCCCTACACATGAGAGACTGCCACACGAGCATTCACAACTACCACTTTCGGGTTGTGCTTGGATCTTTGCCTCTTCGGGAAGTCGTAGTACTACAATAATACTACTAGTACTATATGCTTCTGGCAATCTGTCACCGAATGAACTGCTGCATGTCCACCGCGTGGGGGAGGGAGAGCGTGTTGTAAGCAAAAGCTTCTCCTTGTTGTACGAGTTGACGAGACACATCAAAGCAGTATACTCAATTTTTTCAAGAAGTTGTGTTTACCGACGCATAAATTGCAATGCATGCATGCATGCCGTGAGCTTCCTTTTGATCCTTTCATGTCTTGATTTAATGCACCTTGAAGTATGAACATGTCATGGTAAAACTTTCTAATAATGCCCCGGCCCTAAAGCGAGAGATGGTGGTGCACGAGGAGAGCGAGATCATGCCGACGGAACAGGACCCGACGATGGACGTCTTTATGGACCTCACCGTGCTCCACTGCCCCTTCTTCCTCCGCCCCTTGAAACCTCCGGTGTACGAGGTTCGAATACATCTCGTCCGTTCGGCTGACCGAGCAAGGCGCAGTTTTCTTGATTGATGTGGTGTTCGATTGATTTGTGCAGTGCAAGGGAGGGCACCTGGCCTGCGCGGACTGCCACGGCGAGCGGCCCGGGAACCAGCGGCAGTGCTAGAAGTGCGAGCGCGGCGGCGGCTTCGATGTGCGCAACACGGCGATGGACGCCGTCCTCTCCTCGGCGAGGGTGGAGTGCCCGCACAAAGGTTGTGGGCTCTACGTCACTTACCACAAGCTCCACGATCACCAGAACGCGTGTCCGCTCGCACCGTGCAAGTGCCCCATGCCCGGCTACGGCTACGAATGCCCGCCGCAGGCGCTCCCGAACCACCTCATCACCGTGCACCCCATGCCCGTGCACAGGATCCAGTACGGCAATGTACTCTAGCTGCAGGTGCCGGTGTTGGAACCGCGGTGCTTGCTGTTCACGGAGGAGGACGGCCGCTGTAGGATCGAAAGTATGTCCAGAGGGGGGTGATTAGACTACTTGACCAAATAAAACCTAACCTTTTCCCAATTTTAATTGTGGACAGATTTTAGCAATAGTACATATCAAGCATCTCCCTACACATGCAATTCTAAGAGTATAGCAGCGGAATGTAAGCAATTGCATATGTATGTAAAGGAGGGATTGGAGATTTCAAATGCAATGAAGACACGGTGGTTTTTGGCGTGGTTCCGATAGGTGGTGCTATCGTACGTCCACGTTGATGGAGACTTCAACCCACGAAGGGTAACGGCTGCGCGAGTCCACGGAGGGCTCCACCCACGAAGGGTCCACGAAGAAGCAACCTTGTCTATTCCACCATGGCTTACGTCCACGAAGGACTAGCGTCACTCAGGGTAGATCTTCATGAAGTAGGCGACTCCTTGCCCTTACAAACTCTTGGTTCAACTCCACATCAGGTTGGAGGCTCCCAAGTGACACATAACCAATGTAGAAGACACCACTCTCCAAAAGGTAATAGACGGTGTGTTGTTGATGAACTCCTTGCTCTTGTGCTTCAAATGATAGTCTTCCCAGCACTCAAACAACTCCTCACAGATTTGGCTATGGTGGAAGAAGGATTTGAGTGGAAAGCAACTTGGGAAAGGCTAGAGATCAAGGTTCAAATGGTAGGAATGGAATATCTTGATCTCAACACATGAGTAGGTGGTTCTCTCTCAGAAAATGTATGGTGGAAGTGTAGGCACGTTCTGATGGCTCTCCTTACTGAGAAGGATGTGGTGGAGGGGTATATATATATAGCCTCCACACAAAATCCAACCGTTACACACTTTTGACCCAACTCGATGGCACCGAAATTATCATCTCGGTAGCACCGAACTGTGTAAAAGATATGAACGTTAGGAATCTCGGTGGGATCGATACGGACAACTCGGATAGATCGAAGTGCAATGGCTTAGGGCAATCCTCATCTCGGTGGCACCGATTGCATCAACTCGGTTCGACCGAAGTGAAGCAATAAGGCAACAGAGACTTGGCAAGCCATCTCGGTGAGACCGATTTGCATAACTTGGTGAGACCGAAGTGAATGCAAACGATTACAGAGAGTTGGCAAGGCCATCTCGGTGGGGCCGAGATCCATTTCGGTGATCCGATTTGTTAGGGTTTTGGCAGTGGCTAAGTCTTGGATGAACTCGGTGGGACCGGATAGGAAATATCGGTGGGGCCGAGTTGGAATGTAGGTTTAGGACATATTTGGGTAGAGAAAGTGATTGAGGGTTTAGGAATACTGTCACTAAGCACTTGAGCAAAAGGACCATTAAGCAACACCTCATCCCCTTTTAATAGTATTGGCTTTCCTATGGACTCAATGTGATCTTGGATCACTAAACCAAAAATGTAGAGTCTTGTTCTTTTGCCAATCCTTGTCCTTAGCATTTTGAGGGGTCCACGTCTCTAGTCCATGCCATGCCAATCATTGAACATCCTGAAATCTTAATCTTGAATGGACATTAGTTCAATGAGATATATGTTGTTATGAATTACCAAAACCACCAAGGTAGCAAATGTGCTTTCAATCTCCCCCTTTTTGGTAATTGATGACAACATATAGATCAAAGCTTCGACAAATGATTAAATGAATGAAATACATCGTCGCTTTGAGAAGTATGTGATAAGCAAGAGCTCCCCCTAAATTTGTTCATTATTAAGAATTTGCGTTTGAATGCAAATGCACAATCGATTAGGCTCATGGGTTACTCTTCCATGTCACTTACATCTTGGTGGAGCGCGCAAAATGATAAGATTGGAATAATAGGCACGCATCACCAACACAAATGAATGATCATACATGATAATGATAAAGATAAACATAGAACGTCACAATAAGCATAATATGATCAATCAACATGTATCTCACAAGCATAAACGATAGAATATCACATAGACACTGTAGCAAGCACACATAAAACAGAGTAGCATCAAACAAATAAGTAGAACAAGAAACTCTCTCTCACGAAGCCTATGATCTATACAGATTCTCCCCCTTTGGCAACAAGTACCAAAAAGTTCAAATGAGTATATCACTAATTGACTCTCTAGGCACGGTCCTCTGAAACTCCTGAAGGCGATCTCCTGCTGGCAGCTCCGGTGTGCATAGACGGCGTTGAGATGAGAGCACCCGCGAAGGCTTCTGACGATGTCTGTTGAGCTGGCCCTGTGAATAGATAGGTATGGGCAGAGTAGATGAGTCATCACAAAAAGCAGATTGTTTTTCATAAAAATGAGTTCAAACTTTAGTTCAAGGTTTTCACAGAATGCAGTTCGGATGGACCGAGTTGATAATCTCGGTGATACCGAAGCACACTACAGAAACCTTGCACACCACTTCAGTCAGACCGAGATGGGTTTCGGTGGCTCCGAGATGCTAGGGTTTCACTGAGATTTTACTTTCGGTCTCACCGATTCGCACAACTCGGTGGCACCGAGATGTACTTGTGCTATGGCCAGAGGCCAAATCGGTAGGACCGAAAATTTCGAATCGGTCGGTCCGAGATGCATTCGGCAGAAACCTAACCCTAATTTTTTTGCTCGAATCTTGTTCTTACGAACTAATCTGGTGGAAAGAGTATTGCAATCGTGGCAAGATATACGGCAGTCCAATCGTGCATTGAATCGGAAATTGGAAGCATGAAAGGGATCGAATCTCACCCTAACTCGGTGGAGATCCTCTACGGAGGCAACGGCGGGGCATATTGCCGTTGATGGCGACGGAGTCCTGCGGCGAGGGCACGCTGGATACGATGGCGACGATCCAGAGACCAAAGGGGCGGCAGCAATGGGGCGCGGGCGCGTGACGTTTGAAGTAATTTTCAACCGCATGGGCCGCTGGACATATATACCCATGTGCTGTCGGTGGTGCCGAGTTGAACAACTCGGTGGCACCAATATGTGTAACTGCACGCAGTGTAGCACATCGGTGGCGCCGAAGTGGTTCAATTCGGTAGCACCGAGATGAAAACCTAGATCAATCTAAGTGATTTCGGTTGGACCGAGTTTGAGTGAGTTGGTTCGGCCGAAATCAATTAGAAGGTTTTGGAGGTTCAGCCCTTTCAGATCAGTGGCTCTGAGTGCTCCTCACCCGGAGGGTCCGAAAAAGACTTGTTAAATTTTTGTGATGCAGCAAGAATAGAATTTGAGACAAGAAAGCATAGATAGCAAGAGAAGGTTCTTAGGCATTCTTGTACATCCACTTGGCCAGAAAAACCAAGACAATCAAAACAACAAATGGATGTCCTCGAATGATAAAAACATGCAAACCAACATGCCCACACAATAAGATAGCAAATGAAATATGTGTCAAACATGCACAACCAATTCTAGCATCTATCAAGCAATGGCGATGACTAGGTCATCTATATATGAGTATATTGACTTAGGAGCCAAATGAGAACATTTGATCATAGGTCATACTCATCGTTTAAGCACAAGTGGGGTTACCACTTTTACATAAAGCATTGATGTGTTCACACCATTAGAGTTGCTTTAGCTCAATTGTTTAGAGCAAAGCTCCCCCTAGATGTGATATCCCCCCTAAGAGGGATGAACTAACCTTGGGTTTTGTCGATGATGACTTCATGTAGATGTTGAAGATGTGGATGCTCAATGTTGATGTAGACCATCAAGAGTTGGGAGCAATCCTTTGGAGTTTTGTGCTTTCAATACCTACATGGGTTAGTCCCACACAAGGAACATACAAGGATATCCATAGACACGGAGTGAAATTCACATATGTTGATGTCCATGAATGCATTGATTACCTTGTCCCTTGTCTTACCAACAAGAGGGTTTGTGACTCCATGAACTAGTGCAAAATGTGGAAGTTGGTTGCACAAGTCCTTGCCATGAATAATATGAGTGAAGTTTGTTGGCGGAGTCACCCTCAAGAACTCTCAAGTTCTTCTTCTTTTGGACCCACATCAACTTGATGGGAATCCTTGGAGTTGTAGTAGCACTTGATGAAGTAGAACTTGATGAAGTCTTGGGAACCCACTTGACCATGGCTTGAGGAGCTTCTTCAAATGAATCAATCTCTTCTTGAAGCTTGTCCTTGCCTTTTAGCTTGTGGTCTTGTGGTGGAAGATCTTCCTGAGCTTGTGTTCCCTTGAAGTGAGTAGGATCATACTTCTCTTGTTGAGGAACAAACTTCGTCTTGGGGTATTGACCGTCTTCCCACTCAACTCCATCGGCATTGAACTTTCGTTCAAAACCAACACCTTGGTTCTTCCGGTGCCTTCCTTGCTTGCGTACAATTTCCTCAAATTGCTTACTCCCGGCAAGACTCTTGTAGACACCTTTTTCTATAATTCCTTTCAATAGCATATTTTCTTGCTCAAGTGTAACTTGGCTAAGAGAATCGTTAGTGGAATCAATAGAACTACTAGAAGCAACAATATTGGATTTAGCATTGTTATTGTTACTACTAGAGGTAGAACCATTTTTACCCTTGTTGCTAGTTTGCTTAGGTTTAACTTGTGGCATAAAGGTAGACAAG
Organism: Elymus sibiricus; assembly: GCA_039707655.1. Classification (NCBI taxonomy): domain Eukaryota; kingdom Viridiplantae; phylum Streptophyta; class Magnoliopsida; order Poales; family Poaceae; genus Elymus; species Elymus sibiricus. The sequence goes on from CM077670.1 coordinate 115,847,715, forward strand.
AGTAAACGCTTGGCAAGATATGAAGAACTCTTCTTTCGAAGATCATCATTGATAGCTTTAAGAAACTCATGCTCTTGCTCTAAATTTAGCTTCTCGAAGCGTAGCTTCTCATGAGTTCTTAGAAGTTCTCTATGATCCTCTTGAGTTGTTTCATGAGCTAACTTAAGAGCATTTTAGTTCTTTAGTTAGACGATCAATCTCCTTCATAGCATTGTCACTCGTTTCCTCTTGACTATCATGATTACTAGCATTTTCATTATAGCTCACATTACTATCTCTATCAACAAGTAAATCATCATCACCTAGCAAATCATCTTCATCACTATTGAAATCAAGATACTCGGGGTGTGATACCTTGGGGCCTTTTGCCATGAAGCATCTTCCAATTCCTTCATTTGGTGAGTCAAATATATCATAGGAGTTGGATGACACTAGAGCAAGTCCGGCAACACCTTCATCTTGACTATAGTCGGAGTTGGAGTGCTAACTTCTCTAGGAGTGGTTGTCGGAGTCGGAGCCGGAAACCCATTCACCAACATGAGCTTGATGTCTTCTTCCTGTGTAGCTCCTTGATGACTTGTCCTTCCTCTCCGAATCCTTACTTCTTCGAGGGTGTCTTCGTTCATAATAATCATCTCTACTCCTTCTCTCTTTGTGAGGTGATTCATCTCCTCTATGTCTTCCTCTTGGTGATTCGTCTCTTTTCTTGTAGGGAGCCGTACACTCATTGGAGTAGTGTCCGGGCTTTCCACAATTGTAACAATTACGGTCGCGACTTGATGATCTTCTCTCATATTGTCTTGAGCTAGAGCTTCTCTCATTTCCTTTGTTCTTGTAGAACTTGTTGAACCTTTTCACCATTAGGCTAATCTCTTCATTGGATACTAGCTTGTCACTTGAAGTTGTTGGAGCATCGGTTGAGACTTTGTAAGCACCACTTGACTTGTTGTGCAGCTCCTGAGGGTGTCCCGGACTAGGGGGTACTTGGGCTGCCGGCCTATATCTCATGGGCCGGATTGGTGGGCCGCTCTCTACACGTCGATGGAAGGCTGGATTGTGGACGACCCCGTATGAAAGAAGGAAATCTCTGAAGTCTTGGCGTCTCCTCCAAGGAATAGATGGCGTAAGCGGCATGTTATCCCTGATGGTAACCGACCATATGTAACCCTAGGGCCCCCCTGGTGTCTATATAAACCAGGAGGTTTAGTCCGTAGGGAGAAGACTCATAATCTAGGGTTTAGCCCATCTGATCTCGAGGTAGATCAACTCTGTAACCTTCATACAATCACATCAATACAATCAAGCAGGACGTAGGGTTTTACCTCCTCGAGAGGGCCCGAACCTGGGTAAATCGTTGTCTCTACGCTCTCTATTACCATCGACTCCTTGACCCACAGTTCGGACCCCCTACCCGAGATCTGCCGGTTTTGGTACCGACATTGGTGCTTTCATTGAGAGTCCCGTCGTGGGTCGCCAAGGATCAATGGCTCACCGTCCCCGGACAGTTCTTCAGCAGTGGAATCTGCAGCGGGGATATCATCGTCCTCGGACAGCTCTTCTCTTCAGCGACGGAGTTCGTAGCAGCGACATCTTCATCCCCGGCCAGCTCTTCGCGTTCGGCAGCATCGTGTTATACGCCGATCCGACCGGTCACCTCGACCAGGTCGGCAACTTCGCCCCTGAGCAGGAAATCAGGTTCGGCAACCTTCAGTTCGTCGCCGACGCTCGAGGCGATTTGATCTTTACTGGGTTCTCGGTCTCACCCGAGGAACCCACCAACCCCGAGGCCTTGACTTCGGATCCCTTCCCCGCCCCAGTCCTCGGGGCGGGCCTCGGATCGGACCTGACCTTGAGTTTGGCTCCAACCCCGGTGCCGGAGAACCAGGGGTCACCCTTGGCCGAGCACACTCCCGTTAACGACGCGCCGGAGCTCAACTCCAGGGACCGTCCGAACATAGATCCGGTGGATCCCTCGATTTTAAGCGAGATGTTGGACCGGATCCAGATGATAAATATCGCGGACGGCCCGTCCTCGGACCAGGAGCAGGTCGGACAGGATGCCGGCCGCGGGGAATTTTGCGTCCCACCCACCACCCACTTGGTAGCCACTGTCGAAGATTTAACCGACATGCTGGACTACGCCTCCGAGGAGGCTGACTACAATGACGAGGACATGGACGTCCCGCCCTCCACAGACACCTTCCTTGCCACTACAAATACCGGAAAGTGGACCGCCACCTCCACTTATGACGTCTACATGGTTGACACCCCCGTGAAGGACGGTGACACAACCAACAAAGGCGGCGACGACACCACCGAAGACCCACCCAGACGCCGACGACGGCGAGCCAGAGGGCGGGGGAAGGGCAAGGAAAATCACACAGACACAAACGACACCGGAGCTAACGAGACTCCGGATAATTTGGGGAAGGTCGGCGACAACACGCCCGAGCAACGACCTGACTCCCCTGAAGGGCATGAGGACCAGGGTGACCCCGAGGACCTCAATGATTCCGAGGACAGTAATTACCTCCCCCCATCCAAAGAGGAAGATAGCCTCGGACCCGAGGACTTTATCGTCCCAGAGGATCCCCTGGCACAAGAAACATTCAAACGGCAACTCATTGCCACTGCCCGAAGCTTAAAGATGAAACAACAACAGCTCAGGGCCGAGCAGGATACACTCAACGATAGATGGACGATGGTCCTAGCCGCCGATGAAGGCCTCGACGATCAACGTCAGGGCCAATATAGGAGTTATCCGCGGCGGCGCCTCCTTCCAGACTTCGAGGATGAGACCTTCGAGCCCGTACCTCCCAGACGAACTTACGCAGACCAGCCCGACCGGCCCCCTCGAGGACGAGATAGGCCGGCTGTGGAAGCCGAGCTCCCACCCGTGCCCCCTCGAGGACGAGATAGAACGGCTGGAGAAGCTGAATAGCCACCCGCGCTCCCTCGAGGACGAAATAGAGCGGCCGGAGAAGCCAAACTCCCACCCGTGCCCCCTCGAGGACGGGATAGGATGGCCAGGGAAGCTGAATACCCACTCGTGCCTTCTCGCCGAGTAGGCAAAGACCCGGTTCAACCGGATGACCAATACGATCTGCGCCACGACCTGAACACACGAGCGATTTAGTCGAGGTCCATCTATGGACCCACAGGATACGCACCCGCTGGACGGGACGGATACCAGGCCTGGCGCGATAGAAACGACAGGGCTCGGGATCAGCACCATGCCCGGATGACAACTGATCTTCGGCGCGACGTGGCCCGGGCCAGGGGCGCCGCACACCCAATGTGTTTTACTGACGAGGTGATGCAGCATCAGTTCCCCGAGGGGTTTAAACCCGTTAATATAGAATCCTACGATGGGACAACTGACCCAGTTGTGTGGATTGCGGTTTTCTTCTCCACATTCATATGGCTCGAGGAGATGATCTCCATGCTATCAAGTACTTACCACTGAAACTTAAGGGACCGGCCAGGCATTGGCTGAACAGCCTACCCGAAAACTCCATCGGGAGCTGGGAAGAACTCGAAGATGCATTCCGAGCTAACTTTCAGGGAACCTACGTTCGACCACCGGACGCCGATGACCTGAGCCATGTTATCCAACAGCCCGGAGAGTCAGCCCGGCAAGTCTGGAACCGAATCTTGACCAAGAAGAACCAGATCGTCGACTGTCCGGACGCCAAAGCAATTGCGGCATTCAAACACAGTATCAGGGACGAATGGCTCGCTCGCCAGCTCGGCCAAGACAAGCCAAGAACAATGTCGGCCCTTACTTCTCTCATGACCCGCTTTTGCGCGGGTGAGGATAGCTGGTTAGCTCGTCGAAGCAACCACCCCGAAGACCCCGGTACTTCAGAGACCCGGGACGGGAATGGCAAACCCCGGCGCAATAAGAACAACAAGCGCCGACACTCAAACAACGGCGGTGAAGCCGATGACGCAGCGGTGAACGCCGGATTCAGCGGCTCAAAATCGGGACAGCGGAGAAAACCCTCTAAAGGGAACCAAGATGGCCCGTCTGCGCTGGACAGAATATTGGATAGGCCCTGCCAGATTCACGGCACCCCCGACAAGCCAGCTAACCACACCAACCGTCACTGTTGGGTAATCAAGCAGGCCGGCAAGGCCACAACCGAAGAACAGGGCAAGGGCCCCCGCAGTGAGGACGACGACGAACCTCGCGGGCCGAACAATGGAGGCCAAAAACAGTTCCCTCCGGATGTCAAAACCGTGAACATGATCTACGTCACGCATATACCAAAGAAGGAGCGGAAACGCGCGCTTGGGGATGTTTACGCCCTAGAGCCGGTAGCCCCGAAATTCAACCCTTGGTCGGCTTGCCCGATCACTTTCGACCATCGAGATCATCTGACCAGTATACGCCATGGAGGAACGGCGGCTCTGGTACTCGACCCCATCGTGGACGGATTTCACCTCACTAGAGTCCTGATGGACGGAGGTAGCAGTCTTAACCTGCTTTACGCCGATACAGTGAGGAAGATGGGGATCGACCCGTCAAGGATCAAACCCAGCAACACCACCTATAAAGGTGTAATACCTGGAGTCGAGGCACGCTGCTCGAGATCCGTGACTTTGGAAGTAGTCTTCGGCTCGCCCGACAACTTCCGCGCCAAGGACTTGATCTTCGATATCGTTCCTTTCCGCAGTGGTTATCACTCACTCCTCGGACGGACCGCCTTCGCTCGCTTTAATGCCGTCCCGCACTTTGCGTACCTGAAGCTGAAGATGCCAGGACCAAGGGGCGTTATTACCATTAACGGTAATACCGAGCGCTCGCTCCGAACAGAGGAACACACTGCGGCTCTCGCCGCCGAAGTCCAAGCTGCCAAAGAGGCGTCGCAATCCCAGTCCACTGTCAAGACACTGGTCACATGCAAGCGCTCCCGAGCTGCAGCCTCGGTCCCGGCGCGCTCCCATGCTCCACCCAAATAGGGATACGCGCCCCATAGCACGGCCCACCTAGTCGCGAAATACGTACCTCGCGTGCATAATTTTGCGCTCAAAATTCCATGGGCAGTTGTGGGGACACAGCAAACAAAAGGTCCAGAGCTCGGTTCGACCGACCAATGGCCACCAAATGTCTTCAAATCGACATCAACAATGGGCACCATCTAGGGCCCGATCAGCGTCCAGCTGATATACCACGGTGACTTCTCAAAACCCTTTTTCAAGGGCTCGCCCGCCAAAGATTACTTCTTCCGCCGAATACACGGCGGACAGCTTCACTTCCACGACAGCTTCTTGACGAGCAAAGGCGCAGACGTGCAGCAGGGCGTAGTAGGGACGTCAAACCAATCATGGAAGCCCTGTGTAAACCTTTACTCTCAATATATACATTCCTTTAAAGTATCTATTTAAGCTACTTCGTCAATACGGATCGTATGGTTGGACGTCACACATTCAAAGGAAGTAAAGAGCACTTTATTATGGTATACTCGTGCACTCATTCACGTTGCATATTCATTTCCGCCTTTTTCCGCCGAAGTACACTATCACGATACATTTATTTTAAACCGGCTAATAGACCGGGGGCTCGACCATAGATCTTGCCTTTAAACTTTATACCGGCACTTCTCTTTTCATGTGCTCGGTGTCACGGATATTGCATTATATGAATCAGTTCCGAATTGCGTCTTTGGTCAATAGTTGGGTTGCCCGGCTCCTGTGTTTACCCTCTTACGTTCCGCACTGTTCGGCTAAGAGGGTAAAGGGAGAACCACTGCGATTGTACTTCTAGCTCGCCTGGTTAAGTACCTCAGTGGAGAAAGCCGAAAACTGACTATCCCAATAAGCGAGAACTGGTCGGCGATCCGATGACTGGCGTTAGCCTAAAATCGTTGGAGGTTAGTCCGTGTCATACGAAGGGTTCTCTGTCACAGAAACCATGTGATGATGGTATCAACCGCGGCTCGTCCGAATATCACAAACACCGGGGGCTCGTCACCGGCCCCCACCGTCAAGCTCCTCTGGCTAAGTGAAAGCACTAAAACCACATAGTCTGATTGCCTGGTTTTCCGTACATACAACCGCCCCCGGGCACCGAGACTTCGGCTACGGGTTCACGTATTACGAGAAAACACCCCATGCAGTATCTGCCAGGGGGCTGAAGCCGACGACTGGTAACTTTCAGTTTCAAATCGGCCGCACAGGAGTCAAAATTAATCCGGCACTATATCCATAGCCGATCATTTGCACTACAATAAAACAAAAGTTTCAACTCCTTTGTTACAAGGAAACTACATCTACTCATAAATTACATCTTTTGGGCATTGGGCATCTACTGCCTGAGCACCGTCCATCACGGCTGGAAAGTACTGCTCGGGACGCCTATGCTCTTTCCCTGGCGGCGGAGGTCCGGTGGCTATCTCAGCGGGTTTTAGCTTCGGCCAGTGTACCATTGTCTTGCCGAAGGCCATCCGAGCACCCTCGATACATGTGGAGCACTTCCAGGCATCGACCTGAGCAGGAGCGCCGAACAGCCTCTGCACCAGACCGAAGTAGCTGCTCGGCAGCGGCTCCAACGGCCATAGTTTGACGCAGAGGTCCTTCATCACCGGCTCCGCCATCCGATGCAGCTCCATTAGCTGTTTCATCTAGTTGTTGAGGAGGGGAGGGTGTTCCGGCGCTTGAAATTGCGCCCAGAAAAGCCTCTGCTCGGCCCAACCCTCCTGGCCGGCGAAGAACCGCGCCGCATCCACCGCACTCTTCGGGAGGTCCGCAAAGGCGCCTGCGGAACGCCATACCCGCGTGAGCAACGCGAACCTGTTACCTCCAAAGACACATTGTAACAAGTACGGCTTACCGTCCGCGATCAGCCTGACTTGGTGGAGCTCTTCTTGGTAACCGCGCGCCTCTGTCCGCGCTTCCTTAGCCACCGCTGCTAACGAGGTCAGCTCGGCGGCCTGCTCCTTATTCTTTTGCTCAAGGGCCTCACATCTTGTGACGGCATCCCCGAGCTCCTGCTACACTTCTAGCACCCTGGCCTCGTGCTTTTCACTTGTGGTTCTCAGCGCCGCCAGCTCGGCAGCTGCCTGTTCGGCTGCCGACTTTTGCGTCGCCGCGTCCGCCTGAGCTGTCCTCAGTGCGGCCTTGAGGCTTTCGACCTCCACGGCGGCAGCTGCAATTCAATCGGTTATCTCCGTTAGGATACATCGAACACTGCTTCAAATCTACGGCTGCATTCACTATCACAACTCGGCCTTACCTTGCGCCTCGTCGAACCTCTTGTTCACCAGGCTCAGATCGTCCTCGGAGCTCTTTAGCTTCCGATTCAGCTCGGCCAACTCTTCGGCGTTGGCAGCTGTGGCCGAGGATGATGCCTGCACATTATTCTGCACCCATTAATATCCGAGATGTCGATTTTTGATCCTCCGACCGGCTTTGCTCAGCCAGTCAGAGTCTCGGGGGCTACTATGTATGAGGCTATATATTTGCACAAATGAATTTTCCTAAGTAAAAAGCATTACTTCGCTCACCTTGAAGCCGGTCAGAAGGCCACTAAAAGCCTCCTTCAGTCCGTTATCCACGGACCGAATACTCTGTAGCACCGCGCCCATAAGTGCACGGTGCTCTTCGGCAATGGAGGAGCTGGTTACAGCGTCCTCCATCTCGTCCGGCCACCTGGTCGACGCCTGCTCTTGGGCAGGCGGGGGTGGCGGTGGTACTCCGGCTCCTTCCTTCTCCAAGTTCGGAGCACCGGACTCGGGACGCCTTGACGTCTCTGGAGTGGTCCTCGGAGAGAGCTTGGTTCGTCTGAGCTCCTCCCTCTCATTCATCAGAGGGGCCCTCCCCTCCTGGTCTTCGGCGACCGAGGCATTCACCTGGGCCATGATAGTATCGCCTCCTTCCCCTGTGTGTGGCATGGGAAGAGTCCTCCTCGACAGGACCTCCTCGGTTTCCATCACGATTGGGGAAGGCGAGGCGCGGGATCCAGTGCCGCTCTCCGCTAGCGCCGCCGGTGGAGAATCCCCCTCCGAAACTCGGTCGGCGGGGAGATCGCGCAGCGGACTGCAAAGTTGCACATGGAAACTTGATCAGTGTCAGCCCAGTTCGGCTAAAGACGCTCAGACAGTCGCTAGAGCGCATACCTTTGGGCCTGCGGTTTGACCCTGGGAATTTTCCGAGGAACCTCTTTGAGGCCTCAGAGTCCTCGGCAGAAGCCGAGCTATCGCCGGACAAGGCTACCTTGGCCTTGCGCGGTCTTTAGGGAGCGGGTCGAGGAGGCTCCTCCTCGGCATCCTCGGACGCCACCCTCTTCCCTGTTCGGGAGGAATCGTCCTCCTCCCCATCCTCTCCTTGCTCCTTCTCCTCCTCTTGCGCGGAGGGAGCATTGGTGTCCCCGGATCTAGCACCCGGGGGTCTTCGGGAGCGGAGGCTCTCTCTGGCCTCCCCCTGTTGCTTCTTCTTCTCCTTCCTTTCCGGCACCTCGTACGGCTCCATGGCCAGCATGGCCGTCAGGAGGGGCGTCCTGGGTCCTTCTGGCAGCGGCATCGGACTGTCAATCCGCTGGGCCTTCTTCAGCCATTTCTGTGGATGAGAAGTCAAGAAGCTGAGTACCATATTAAAGGGAAATAGTTCGGATACAAGAACAAACTTAGTCATACCTCCCGTGGGGGGTTTGCGGCGTCAAGTCCGATGTCCTCTCCCTCGGCTGGCCAGTCCTTCTGCGGCTTGAACAGGGCTCTCCATAGCTGGGCATGGGTGGTGCGGAAGAAGTTGCGCATGGTGACCGGGTCTTCGGGCTTGTAGGCCCACATGGGGGAGCCCCTATCCTAGCATGGGAGTATTCGACGGCCGAGCATGATCTGGACCACGTTGGGCAGCTCGACGCCTTTCCCTATCATCTTGGCGATTCATTGTTGTAGCTGCTCCACCTCCTTGTTTACCCCCCAGTCGAGGCCTTTCTTGGTCCATGAGACCAACCTCGTAGGGGGTCCGGATCGGAAGGCCGAAATCGCCCCCCAACCCGCGCTCCTCGGCCCGGTGATGTAGAACCATTCCCTCTGCCAAACCTTGACGGTCTCGATGAAGGTGCCCTCTGGCCATTCCACTCAGGGGAGTTTGCTGACCATAGCACCCCCGCAGTCCGCTTGTTGGCCGTCGACGATCTTCGGCTTGATGTCGAAGACCTTCAGCCACAGGCCGAAGTGTGGCCGGATCCGGATAAAGGCTTCACAGATAATGATGAAGGCCGAGATATATAGAAAGGAATTCGGCGCGAGATCGTGGAAGTCAAGCCCGTAAAAGAACATAAGACCCCTGACGAAGGGGTGAAGGGGAAATCCTAATCCTCGGAGGAAGTGGGGGACGAACACCACCCTTTCGCCCGGTCGCGGCGTGGGGACGGCCTGGCCGGCCTCTGGAGCACGGTGGGCTACGTCGGCAGGGAGATACCCCGCGCCCTTCAACTCCATGATGGCGCTTTCGGGGACGACGGACGCCTCCCATTTGCCCTTGGACCCGGAACCCGCCATTGCTGGATTAGGCGGGTGGATGGAAAGGTTCTTGGGAGGGAGAGCAGATCTGGGTGTTGGAGCTCAAGAGATGGGGAAGGCAATGGCGAAAGAGGGGAGTGAGAGCGTGCGACCGAAACAAGGACTGTGCCCCTTTTATGGGCTGTAAAACCCACGGTCCCTTTACTGCGCTGCAGTCCTCGCCGCTTCCCCGTATAACCGTGCCATTATGCGCGCGTGGGGTGAGGCGGATTATTGATTATATCCCTTGAAAATAGGACAGGATATCCATATCGATGGAACGTGCCAATGAGAACCACCTCGAACCGCGAATCGAGTTTGTCATAAACCAACTTGCGGTCGTGGCAAGGTGTGACCCTTCGGTAAAAGTTGTCAGATGAGAACACTGTTCACGCCGAAGCGGCTAGCCTTCGGGGCTCAGTTATTATTATACTTCGTTACCAAGATACAGTTCGGCGCATACACGACCGGATAATGCTTGAAAATACAACTCGGAGTAATACAGGCCTGTTACCGGTGTCACGGAGGAAAGTGAACTGGTCCACAAAGCCGATGGTGTTCGGCACCTACCTCGGCTTCGAAGACTAGTTTGGGGGCTACTGAGGGTGTCCCGGACTAGGGGGTACTCGGGCTGCCGGCCTATATCTCATGGGCCGGATTGGTGGGCCGCTCTCTACATGTCGATGGAAGGCTGGATTGTGGACGACCCCATATGAAAGAAGGAAATCTCTGAAGTCTTGGCGTCTCCTCCAAGGAATAGATGGCGTAAGCGGCATGTTATCCCTGATGGTAACTGACCATATGTAACCCTAGGGCCCCCCTGGTGTCTATATAAACCAGGAGGTTTAGTCCGTAGGGAGAAGACTCATAATCTAGGGTTTAGCCCATCTGATCTCGAGGTAGATCAACTTTGTAACCTTCATACAATCACATCAATACAATCAAGCAGGACGTAGGGTTTTACCTCCTCGAGAGGGCCCGAACCTGGGTAAATCGCTGTCTCTACGCTCTCTGTTACCATCGACTCCTTGACCCATAGTTTGGACCCCCTACCCGAGATCTGCCGGTTTTGGTACCGACAGCTCCTCTTTATCCTTGAGTGACATTTCATGAGCGACAATCCTTCCAATGACTTCCGTGGGCTTGAGATCTTTGTAATTTGGCATCATTTGGATCAATGTGCAGACGGTATCATATTTTCCATCCAAAGCTCTAAGTATCTTCTTGATGATGAATTTGTCGGTCATCTCTTCACTTCCTAAGCCGGCAATCTCATTTGTGATGAGAGCAAGCCTAGAGTACATCTCAGCGACTCCTTCACCATCCTTCATCTTGAACTTGTCAAGTTGACTTTGAAGCACATCCAGCTTAGATTCCTTGACGGACTCGGTACCCTCATGCATATCAACCAAAGTATCCCAAATTTCCTTTGCATTCTCGAGGTGGCTGATTTTGTTGAATTCTTCCGGACATAGACCGTTGAATAAAATGTCACAAGCTTGAGCATTGTATTGCAACATCTTCAATTCTTCCGGGGTTGCTTCACGATCCGGTTCCTTGCCATCCTCAAAGAAGTCACCTTGCAAGCCAACACGAACAACAGCCCAAACGGCGGGGTTATGACCAAGAATATGCATTTTCATCTTATGTTTCCAACTAGCAAAGTTTGTTCCATCAAAATATGGACCTCTACGGTGATAGTTACCCTCACTAGACGCCATACTCTCCTAGGTTGTGAAACCAAGGCTATGATCACCAAAGCTATGGAAATCAAGGCTTACGGAGACCAAAGCTCTGATACCACTTGTAGGATCGAAAATATGTCTAGAGGGGGGGTGATTAGACTACTTGACCAAATAAAACCTAACATTTTCCCAATTTTAATTGTGGACAGATTTTAGCAATAGTACATATCAAGCATCACCCTACACATGCAATTCTAAGAGTATAGCAGCGGAATGTAAGCAATTGCATATGTATGTAAAGGAGGGATTGGAGATTTCAAACGCAATGAAGACACGGTGGTTTTTGGCGTGGTTCCGATAGGTGGTGCTATCGTACGTCCACGTTGATGGAGACTTCAACCCACGAAGGGTAACGGCTGCGCGAGTCCACGGAGGGCTCCACCCACGAAGGGTCCACGAAGAAGAAACCTTGTCTATTCCACCATGGCTTACGTCCACGAAGGACTAGCCTCACTCGGGGTAGATCTTCACGAAGTAGGCGATCTCCTTGCCCTTACAAACTCTTGGTTCAACTCCACATCAGGTTGGAGGCTCCCAAGTGACACCTAACCAATCTAGGAGACACCACTCTCCAAAAGGTAATAGACGGTGTGTTGTTGATGAACTCCATGCTCTTGTGCTTCAAATGATAGTCTTCCCAGCACTCAAACAACTCCTCACAGATTTGGCTATGGTGGAAGAAGGATTTGAGTGGAAAGCAACTTGGGAAAGGCTAGAGATCAAGGTTCAAATGGTAGGAAAGGAATATCTTGATCTCAACACACGAGTAGGTGGTTCTCTCTCAGAAAATGTATGGTGGAAGTGTAGGCACGTTCTGATGGCTCTCCTTACTGAGAAGGATGTGGTGGAGGGGTATATATAGCCTCCACACAAAATCCAAGCGTTACACACTTTTGACCCAACTCGGTGGCACCGAAATTATCATCTCGGTAGCACCGAACTGTGTAAAAGATATAAACGTTAGGAATCTCGGTGGGGCCGATACGGACAACTCGGATAGACCGAAGTGCAATGGCTTAGGGCAATCCTCATCTCGGTGGCACCGATTGCATCAACTCGGTTGGACCGAAGTGAAGCAATAAGGCAACAGAGACTTGGCAAGCCATCTCAGTGAGACCGATTTGCATAACTCGGTGAGACCGTAGTGAATGCAAACGATTTCAGAGAGTTGGCAAGGCCATCTCGGTGGGGCCGAGATCCATTTTGGTGGATCCGATTTGTTAGGGTTTTGGCAGTGGCTAAGTCTTGGATGAACTCGGTGGGGCCGGATAGGAAATATCGGTGGGGCCGAGTTGGAATGTAGGTTTAGGACATATTTGGGTAGAGAAAGTGATTGAGGGTTTAGGAATACTGTCACTAAGCACTTGAGCAAAAGGACCATTAAGCAACACCTCATCCCCTTTTAATAGTATTGGCTTTCCTATGGACTCAATGTGATCTTGGATCACTAAACCAAAAATGTAGAGTCTTGTTCTTTTGCCAATCCTTGTCCTTAGCATTTTGAGGGGTCCATGTCTCTAGTCCATGCCATGCCAATCATTGAACATCCTGAAATCTTAATCTTGAATGGGCATTAGTTCAATGAGATATATGTTGTTATGAATTACCAAAACCACCAAGGGAGCAAATGTGCTTTCAGCCGCGAATTTTTCGTGGTCAGTGGCACGCTCGGCATCGGCGCGCCTATCGCCGTGTCGGTCATCTGCATCAGAGCGGGGGCGTCCCCACCACCGCACTACGCGGCAAAGTTGTGGGCGAACGGGCCGTCGGGGGCGCCCAACGGCAGGACCGACGCCGTCAAGGTGGAAATCGAGGTGACAAGCAGCAAGGAGCCCGGCGCCGTCGCCCCTGGAGGAGCTGACCTTCTTGATAGTGCCACCCAAGCTGCTGGCCGGGGCTGGGTCGTCGAGGACGGTGTCCCTCCACATTCAGATTGACAAGCTCACCTCCTAAATGATTCCACAATACCTTCTAGTTATCATAGTAATATGCTAATGTAGGGTTTAGTTTGGTCTACTTTACCTTAGTAATATGCAGTTGAAGTAATTCCCAACAGCCCAAGGGATATTTTGTGTCTGTTGGATATAAGATCTTTTGGGTAAGAAACAAACCTAAATATTAGTTGCTTATATGTTTGTTTGTTAAGGAAGTGTTGCATACTTCTGCGAGTCAACGCGACACATCAAAGTAGTACTACTAGTATTCACCCGACTGCGGACCAGGCAGACCAATCCTGTGTCGCGTTGTTGCCGTGTGTGGTACCCACATGAAACAAAACCTCGCGCCTCCAGCTGAGCCTCCGCATTTTGAACCTTTGATTCTAAAGGCCAAGGAGCAACGTGAACCTTAGATAGAGCTACCGATGCGTGTGTGAGAGAGGACAAGTGTGTGCGTGCACCTCTTCTCTCCGTGTACGACGTACTAAACCTAGAGTACAAGTGTATGTGTGTGGCATCGACCTAGAGAACTAGATATGGTGTGTGCGAGAAGTCCCGAGAGACTCATGAGCGTAGGTGTGTGCGTGGGAAAGAGGGAGAGAGATGATATGTGTCGATGTAATGCATGTGAAAAAAAAAGTCAACAGTTCGCCGCTAGGCTATTCCTGGCGAACGCCCCAGTAACCGTAAGATCTGCATCCGACGATGCCAGTTATTGGACGAAAACAGCAGTAAAAAAAATGCCATGGCATTTTACAAAACTACCACACCACGCCCCTCCCCACACATGAAACTGCCACACGAGCGTTCGCAACTGAGGGAGCCATAGCCATGGTCCGCTCCTTGGTGCGATCTATAGAATTATTAAAAAGGCCGGGCTTTTGGCGCGGGGTATTCGGGGGGATCTTGGCCTGTCCGTTTGCTACTCCTCACATGCAGTTGTACATGTCAGTGATGTATCAAGCCGATGCGTGTCGAGCGGCAGGCCAGACCAACCGTCTGTTCATGCTACTGCTCACATGTTGTTGCACATGTCAGTGACGCACCAAGCCGATGCGCGTCCCTTCGGTGAGCGGCGGGCCGGACCGACCGTGTGTTGGTGCGACGCGAACGCGACGGGCTGTAAAGTTTACCGCCTAACTTAATACTATGTAATGTAAAGTGTAACACTTGCTTTCACTCCTTAATGAGATCGGTCGATAGAAATCGCCATTAGAAAGGCGAGGGCAGTGTTTTTCCAGCGAGGGAGTTTTTTTACTGGAGCGGAGGCGTGGGTGTTTGACCGACGCTTTGCATACGTTTCTCGGACGCGTACGTGGGCCCACGCTCTCGGAGGCCATCGTGGCGGAGCCAGACGCCCACAACCTCTCAGACCAAAAAAAGAGGAGCCCGCTGCTGGCTATTTCTATAATTAGTTTTGAAATTCTCAATCGTTCACGTGTGACATCATATCAGTCGTTCATTGATGTTGATCGAACGGTCTAGGTGTTTCGGATTCGCGTCTACAGTAACCTAAGTGTACCCACCCTAAAAAAGTGTCTACGTTCTTCTAGAACCATCGGCACGTCAGTGTGATCAAATCCACACAGGAAGCTGGCAAACAACACCTCCACATGTGCCACGTGGCTTCATTGATGCCCCTCCCCCCCCCCCACATCATTTTATTCATAAATGTATTGACTAAAAAAGAGAGACATCACCCTAAACAAGATCTTCCTCGTATTTTGTTTCCTACGAAGTAGTGCCATGCTATTGGAAATCCAACTTGGTTGCTTTGCACGTACCGGAAGTACTAGTGCCACATCATCTAAAAAGCCTTTCTACATGCGTCAAATTATCAATCACGTGGGCTGCCTCTTCTTATAGAAATGTGCTCCACCGTGTACCCGTGTGTCTGTATCAGGGAAGGAGTGAGTGCGTGCGTGCACCTCTTCCCTTCGTATACATGAACTCCACCTAGTGGGTGTGTCAGAGAGAGAGAGAGAGAGATAGAGAGAGATGGTTTGTGTGACATGCCTCTATACATATGTTTGTGTCAAAGAGAGGCCTACATACATAGTATATGTATGTGCAGGGGGCGATATACGAGAAGAGAGGAGAAGGATATCATTTACGCCAGATATCGATAGAGACGGATAGAGGGAAGAACTTTACGAGCGTACAAGCGCTAGGACAGAGGGGGTGCTTGAAGATGGTGCGAGAGGCCAGGTAGACGAAGACAAGGATGGAGTACAAGTGCGATATCGATAATTAAAGAGAGGGGACGAGAACGTGCGTGGGCGCGCGCATCTAATTGATGTATAAAGTGGAAGGCATGGATGATGAGATGGGAGGGACAATTAATGTTTGTGTGGTAGGCGGTCCTATCGAGAGAGGTCATAGTTCCGTCGATGTGTGTACGTGGGAAAAGAGGGGGAGACCTAACTAGATATATAGATCGGTCGGTTTGTGTGGGAAAATAGCGAGAGAGACCTGGCTACACATAGAGGGAAATCGATTGGTGCACATGCATGTGTCAGAGATAAAGAACTCCCAGAGTGACGAAGAGAGGGAGAGGTGTGTGTGTGGGGGAAAGGGATGCAGCTAGTTAGCTAGATAGCTAGCTACCTAGGAGATGGTGCGAGATGCCTATTAGTTAGTTAGCTTGAGACAGTGTACGAGTGCGAGATGAATAACAACAGAGGGGGCGACAGTGCGCACGTTCCTCAGAGTTAGGGCGGGAGGCATGGATGGTGAGAGGAGGGTAGGACCATATGTGTACATGTTTGTGTGTGGTAGCTAGGCAGACCTGGCTAGAGGGGTATATCGATTGGTGTGTGTGGGAAAGAGGTAGATCGAGAGATCTAGAGAGATCGTGGGAGACCGACCTAGAGAACGAGAACGTGTGTGTGTGCAATGTAGAGGATGCCGAGTGGGGAGTGTGTGTGCATATATATATGTATGCACGATAGGAAAGTTAGTGGTATATATCCACAAAGAGAGGAGGAGTGTGTGAGTGGGTGTAAAAGACTCACATAGATGATAATCAATATAAAAGTGGATTCAAATATTTGAATAAGAGATCATGATGTTTGTAACCCATGCATGCATGAATATAATGCAGATATGCGTGTGGTTTTGAATCGGACATGCAATACTATATACACGTAGAATAAGCCAAAATTGATTTGAATTTGAGACACCGATGGCAGGCATCGTTTGACCACATTGCATCCATGCATGGACATAACTATTCAAATTTGAGATAATGTGTGGTTTTCGCAGCTAACATCTATATGTTGTGTGTGTGGGGGGGCATGCATTGTGTGTGTTAAACACATTATACATATGAAAACATGGTTTAGATCATTCCGAACGTCTAGCTAGAGCATTAAATGTATTGTGATTTGAATTCAACATAAAATGGATAACAATTTTTGAATTGGAGATCGTATGGTACATGTAAGTCATAATTAATTAAATAGGATTACTACTACATGCATGTATTGTGTTATCAAGATAATATTTAAATGATGGTATAACTTGACAACAATCATATTCAAATAGGGAAAATTGATTCAAATTGAGTCAATATGGTAAACGACAGTGTTTTGATTGGATTTTTTTTTGCGGGAGGTGTTTTGATTTGTTTTTTTGTTGTTGTTGATTTGTTGTTGAGGGAAGTGCGAATTGATTTGGTACTGTACACGCTAAGCTTGTTCTACCGAATTTGTTAGTTATTTGTTGTTGGCTTTGAATGGCATTTGTAGTAATATTGTAAAACGGGACATGACTCTCTCTTGTCTTGTACGAATTGTCTTTTGTTTTGTTTTTTTGTACACGTTAAGCTTGTTCTCTCGAAATTCGAAGCCGCGCCTTGTTATCCCGAAATTTTCAAGCTAGAGTATCTCTTAGTCTCTTGTGGTGCGAAACTCCCGCCTCTTCAACCCGCGCCTTGTTATCCCAAAATTTCAACGCGCGCAAAAACTCCCTCCTCATCTAAAATCGGTCGCGCCGCCCAACACGCGAAATCCCCCTTCTACCCCTCAGCCGGAATACCGCCTAGACATCCCATGGATAAAACGGGTGGGGGTACTTTCGTAACTTACCCCAAATTTCGGACAAGCACGTCCCTAAGCCATGGCTCCCCCCCTCTCTTCCCCTACGTTACCCTCATTCGTACACCGAGGCCGCCAAAACCCGCGAAACCCCACCCTCCTCCGTCCGCCAGCTGACTGCCGCCCAGCCGAAGCCTCTTCCTCGACGACGTCGTCCACAGCAACAGCTCGACGTCCCTCATCCACCTCTCTAGATGAGGATCCGTCGTCGATCTCGTCGTCCCACCGGTTCAACTGCCCCGTCCTCCACCTCCAAGGAGCTACCCTGATGTTCGCCTCGTCTAACTCGCCACCTCCATTCCCACAGCGCCGTCTTCACTTGCCCCACTGGAACCGCAGCACCCTCTGCAATTCCTCCGATGAAGCTGAAGCCTACTCGGCGCCACAAAGGACGTTCTACACTCATTGCTGCATTTTCTCTTTTATTCGATCTCACGGGGCTGCCGGTGCTCGATCTCGAGCCACCTTGGCGCGTCTCCATCGACGGCGGCGTCCTCGGCCACTTCCTCCACGGCGTCTCTCCCCCATGGCATTGCTCCCTCGGCGGCGACGTCCACACTAGCAGGAGCTGCTGCTGCTCCGGCTCTTGCTCACGCTGCTGCTGCTGCTCTGGCTCTCACTCACGCTGCTTCTCTGCTCTTGCTGTAGGTCGCGCTGCTGCTCTGCTCTTGCTCTCATTCCTGCTGCTGCTGTGCTCTGCTCTTGCTCTCGCTCGCGCTGCTACAACTGCTACATGACCTGCTACAGCTACACAAGTTGCTGCTTTAGCTCTCGCTCTTGCTGCTGCTCCGAGCGCAGCTGCTGCAGCTGCACGAGCTGCTCTCTGCGTTCACTGCTCGAGCGGCTACTGATTTAGATCACTGCTTCAGGAGCTACTAGTGCTCGACCGACCTAAACTTCTATTGCAGTGCTCTCCAACTAGTGCAAACAGTTTTGACAGCAAATTCAGTTTCGTTAGTAAAATTCAGTTTCAACTGTACAATTCATTTTCTTTAGTTAAGTTCAGAGTCAATAGTTTTTACATCATCCGTTGGAGCAACCGTGGCGCGGCTGATGCATTTTACATCTAGCACTGTTTGCTGATGTATTTTGAATCATCTATTGTAGATGCTATTAGAATCCCACTTCAGATTAACGTTGTCCGTCTTGTCCTGCTTCAGCCTCACCGTCGTACACCTCACCGGAGCTGCTCCAATGACGGAACCGTCCATCACAGCGGAGCAGTACCCTCGGTGCCATCTCCAGATGCCTCAGATCTTCTTCCCCGCCTCCGACAGTCACACCAGCCGCACCATCCTCCATGACCAACCCAATGATGCCGAGATCGACAAGGCTACTCCAAAGAGGTTGTACACTCGTCACATCACTTTTTTACTCTACATTCACGTCGATCCCTTAGGGATCCTTTGGTTCAAAGCAGTTGCAAATCTAGAAAGAAATGGAGGGTGGTCTCAAAGTTAACAGGGAGAAAACTAAATGCTCTTTTGAACCACAATTTGAATTGGTTTAGCAAGATAGCCATTATCTCATAATCATGTGGACCAAATAAACTCGCAAAATTTCAGATTACAACGGGAACATGTACTATTACTGAATTGTTTTTTTAATATTAAATTTTTAACCAGAATAATGGACCTACTTATGTTGTCCATATAAGCTCAAATTTATTCAGAGTACAACAGAGCACATGTAGTATATATTGAAAAACTTTAGGTTTCTTTTCGAAAAATATCCAGTTCATGCAGGCAAGAACACCCACTGAGAACACGTAGTAACGAGAAATATGAATAGTTTCTCCCATATGACAAGCAGTGAGGTAGTAGGCAAGTTAGTAGCTATCCGTGTTGGACTCTCTCGGAAGCGATCATTTTTTATTTCTGTGTGTTGGAGCCATGCATGTGTAGATAGGCCTGGGAGTTGAGCTAGTTGGTTGTGTCCAAAATAGTAGTAGTAAAAAAACATTATTCGAGGGCAGGCTTCAGCCTGTTGAAGACTGCCTACTAGAATCGCCACTGGTTCAAAGAAAAAGTGAAGGAAAACATAGGACTTGGAAAGTTTCCTATGGTACTACTATTCATGCATTTGGTTAGAAGGAATGGAGCGAAGCAAACTGGAGGATTTTTTTTCCTTTGGTGTCTCTCTCAAAGAAAAAATGTAGGAATTTTAATATCCACTTGGACATCCTTTATAAATTCCTATGCATGAAGAACAAGACTAAGTGCATTAGTGGCATAATAAGATTCTAACTTAACATTTTCATGTGGTTTGACTTTAATTTGACCATGTTTCTCTGCATTCCTGTGTTCTTCCAATTCCTAAGAACCAAACACCCAGTTTGACAGAAATCCTGTGTTTGCAAATGCTCTGTTTTGCACGTGCATTCCTATCCTATTCCTGTGTTTTTCCAGTCCATGCATTTTTAGAATCCTCCAGTTCAAAGGAGCTCTTACAGATTTACTTCATTTACAGATAGGTGTCAAAGAAAACTCTGTGTGGTTTTTCCAGCTCCTGCCGTGCTGTCGTCCACCCCACCTGAGCTGCTCCATCGACGGAAGCGTCCACCACAGCAGAGATCCCCACTCCAGACCTTCTTTTGCCGCCTCAGATCTTCTTCCCCGCTGCTGACAGCCACACCAACTGCATTACCATCATCGACTGAGCAGATGAACGTGTCGACTAAATAGTTCCGGAAGAGAGGTCGCACTCTTTCGTGTCTGCTTACGTCATACATCGATTAATATTACCTGCTACTTTATCGTCCTGTTCACCTCTTAGACTCTGAGTCAGGTCCAAACTAATGTTCAGACTTGAGTTTTAAAATGCTTGTGGGGCACATATCGAGGAAGCAATGAATAGTATCTCTATCTACTATCTGGTTCATCTCGGGTCTTCTATGTGGTTCATGTTGGGTGGGCAACAAACAGTAGAGGAGCCATCATCTGTCTTTTTTAACTAAAGCTATCATCTACCTGCTGCCATTATTTTTGGATCTATCCACTGGTTGCTACCATCAGTCTTGATTTCTGCATGCACCCCTTAGGCCTTACATAATCTGACTATGTTTTTTTATTATGCATGTCAGTTATTGTACACAATCGTACAGAACATGTAGAAAAAGAGAGAAGAGCATTGCATGGGAATATAATGTCATGCAGACGTCGCTCCATGGTGGGCGCAGTGGCAGCCCCCCTCCCCCATTCCAGATTGTATTCCAGAGGAAGATAATTGTTCAGAGGGGGATTCAGAGGGAGCAGACCACTCCTATTTACCCCCTGAGGTGTTTGCTCTAACTTGGCATGCTGATTTTGGTCATATCATGCATATGGTGCCTTGCATTGCTTACTTTATACATCGTATATGTCATCAGCTTAGTTTAGACATGCTTTGTGTGAATGCCACCTGTTTGGTTTCTATATCATATATGTGAATTATGCAGTGCCATCTTGTTTAGCCAGGCATCATATTTGTGAATCATGAAATGCCATCCTGTTTAGCCAGTCATCGTATATGTGAATTATATTATGCCATACTATTTTTTTTCATCATGTATTCCATTTGTCGACAATGTTTGTACATTCATCTACTCTTCCTGTGCATCAGCCATTTGAGTCGGTGATGGAAAAATCTGGAGTGAAAACAAGGTCTTCAGAGCAGCCAGTGCTACCTGTCGAAGCAGATACCTTGCTGGTTACAGATAGCTCCTCAGAGGAGGATTCAGAGACAGATGACCAGTCCTATTCCCCCCCCCCTCGAGGTTTATGCTCTAGCTTGGCAGGGTTATATTGCTCATATCATGCATATGGTGTCTTGCATTGCTATGTCATCTGCTTAGATTAGACCTGCTTTGTGTGAATGCCACCTGTTTAGTTTCTACTCCCTCCATTCCTAAATATAAGTCTCTGTAGAGATTCCACTATGGACTACATACACAGCAAAATGAGTGAATCAACACTCTAAAATGCATCTATATACATCCGTATGTGGTCTATAGTGAAATATCTACAAAGACTTATATTTAGAAACGGAGGGAGTATATCATATATGTGAATTATGCAATGCCATCTTTTTTAGCAAGGCATCATATATGTGAATTATGCAATGCCACCCTGTGTAGCCAGGCATCATATATGTGAATTATGTCATGCCATCATTTTTTTTCATTACGTATTCCATTTGCTGACAATGTTTGTATATTGAACTACTCTTCCTGTGGATCAGCCATTTGAGTCGGTTATGGAAAAATCTGGAGTGAAAACAAGGTCTTCAAAGCAGACAATGCTACCTGTTGAAGCAGATATCTCGCTGGTTACAGGTAGTTCCTCAGAGGAGGATTCAGAGACAGATGACCAGTCCTATATCCCCCCTGAGGTGTATGCTCTAACTTGCGACGGTTATATTCCTCATATCATGCATATGGTGTCTTGCATTGCTTAGTTTAGACATCATATACACAATATTCAATGCCATCTGCTTAGTTTAGAGATCATATATGCGAGTGCCAGCTGCTTAGTATATCAATCATATAGGTGAATTATATCATGCCATCCTGTATACTTAGACAACATGTATGTGAATTATTTCATGCCAATCTATTTTATAAAGACATCATATAGTTATGTCATGTCATCCTGTTTAGATAGTCATCATATGTTGAATTATGTCATTCTATCCTGTTTAGTTATCCATCATATATCTGAAATTGTGTCATGCTATCCTGTTTAGTTAGCCTTAGCCATCATATATGTGAAATTGTGTCATGCTGTCCTGTTTGGTTAGACAACATATACATGAATTACTGCATCTGTCTAACATACAATGTTTGTACCTTCAATTTCTTTTCTTGTTTATCAGCCATTTGAATTGGAGGGGGTGATGGCAATATCTAAGGGAGTAAAAACACGGTCTTCACAAAAGATGGTGCTACCCGTCGATGCAGATAGAACCACGGTTGTACTTGCCCAAGAGCCAGCCCTACCACACATAACCGACACTCTTGCAGATTGTACCCCTACCCTGTTGGCCAGAGAACCAGCTACACCCCATCTAACCCCAACCCCAGCAGATAGTAACCCACTTCCAGTTGACACAGCACCATCTCCACCACAGAGCACCCACACATGAGCAGTTAGTAAGGCAACTGCAGTGCCCAAATCACGCGGACCACCACAGCGAACCCAAACTCCACGCTTAAAGCAGAAGAACAACTATTCTCAAGTCAGATTGCGTAGCTATGGTGCATTCTCCATTGCTCTTGCATCACTGTATTTAGTCATACCAACTAATTTCTAATTTGAAGGATCCAATTGAAACTCCAATGGTGCAAAAGGTATGTTTTAAACCTATTTCTTTAACTGGTTTGTTGTTGTAACTTCTTGCTCTATGTTGATTTCAGTTTCAATTGTATAAACAGTTATGTTCTCATGTCATGCACATTGCAAGTGTTGTTAGTGTTGTGTAGTTTCCCACACTTATATTCTGTCTATGCTGCTTTGTCTTAAACAGATATGATTTGAACTGTGTCTCTATCTTGATTTGGCAACACAAACTAGGATGATATAGACAATACAGTGACCATAGTACATAGATATATGTTTGTTTCATTCTGTTATTATGTACTACCTTGCAATAGAAGACAAGTTAGTATAATCCTGTCAACCTTACTACTGAACTGGTTTACCAAAATGAGTTTCATATACGTGCTAAACCGGTGATGTGTCTGCTTGTTCCTCTTTTAGAATGCGGCAGAATAGTGGAGAAGAGTACCCCATTATGCAATGGTAAGGGAAGTAATGCAGATAAGGTCCAAGATAGTCAGACAACCTTGTTGTTCTCCAAGAAAGCTGATAAAAACTATCTTGAAGACAGTGAGACAACCCCAAAGTCCTGCCTTCATGTAGTGTTCGAGTTACTAGCCACTACCGCTGGCACAAGACCTTCGAACTCGCTGCCTGAATCAGTTCAACTTCTTGAGTCTCAACTACAAGCTGAAAGACAACGATCAGCTGTGCTGCGACAAGAAGCTGAAGGACTGAGGAAGTCCCTGCAGAATTCAGATGCATACTTTCTGGAGAAACAGCAAGAGTTAGAGGATTTTAGTGACAAACAAGAGAAAGCTAATAAGCTTGCTAAGCTTCTTGCCAGCATGGTGTGTGCCCAGGATATCGTTTCTTGAGCTCTTCTGAAATGGTTTCAGTTCTAGACTTGTTTTGCTGCCGCGTTTATTTGCACTGGTGACCAATTTAGACGCCCAGTGTATGTAATATGCTGCTTTGTTGTTCCCTAATATTTGCACTGGTAGCGAACTTTGATGCCCAGTGGATGTAATCTATGTAATCGCCGTAATAGCCTAGCGTTAGTTGCTTTCTTATTTATTTACTTATAGTCTTTTGTTTATTTGTTTGCTTGTAGTCACTGCAGTTCTTTTTCCTTGGTTTGCTAGTGGCCGCAATAACCATGGGCCACATACGGGCCGTGGTAACGATGGGCATCCTACGGGCCGTAGGATCCATGGGCCTCCTATGGACCGTAGGATCCATGGGCCTCCTATGGGTCGTCGGATCCATGGGCCGTACTATTCGTGGGCCAAAACCGGACCACAATATGGACCGTAAACAGGCCAAAATCAGAACCGTCCGTTTATGGGCCCAGACCATAACAGGCCGTTAATAGGCCGGAAGACAGCACAAGCTTAATTCTATAAAGAGGCATGACGGGTTGTTAATGGGCCGAATTACAGGACAGGATGAAAACGGCCCAACGGGTTAACGGGCCACACACGGACCGAATGTTACCACAGGCTGAATTTGGCCCATTAGCATAACAGGCCAGTAACGGACCGTAGGTAATCGAGGACCGAAAATGAGCCCAATAATGTATGGGCCCTTAGAAGGCCAAAAGGGAGCACGGGCTTGAAACGGCCCAACTGAATCATGGGCCGTTAATGGGCTCAAAGCAGTTTACTGTTCATGATGGGCCTGATTCACCACAGGCTGTCAATGGGCCCACAGATGAAAAAGGCCTCATATGGGCCGAAAGACTTCATGGGCCATAGATGGGCCAAAAGTGACAATGGGCTGGAATCATATGGGACGGCCCATATGATGCTACTGGGCCAAATATTGAAAGGCCATAACGAGTCGTGAGTACCCGGGCCGTAGATGGGCTATATGCGAACAGGCCGTTAACAGGCTTTCCATGGGCCGGCCTGCTAACTTTTGACCAAGTCAAACGGGCCAGCCTTTTTAACCTAAATGGGCCACGGTTGGGCCGTGCCACGTGTCGACGTATCATAGGCGTCTCTCGTCCAATGAATGGATGACATCTGTCGCAACGCCGAGCTGACACGTGGATCGGCCGGCGAATGAGAAATTTACACATGGAAAATCGCCACTGGTCAGGGCTGTTAACGGGTTATCGGATCCAAAACCGGACCCGATAGCTTAATGGCGACCCGTTACGGTGGAAGCCATGTGTCGGTCACCCTTGACGAAAACACTTCCATGACGCGACATTTATCGTCATGGAAGTGGACACTTCCGTGATGATAATTTCAGTATTGTCATGGAACACTTCTACGACAGCACAGGTATGACTATCTTGATTCTGTCATAAAATTGTCATGGATGTGCATGCATGACAGCAAACTTGACCTACTATGACAAAGACGTATCATCACAGAAGTGTTTTTTTGTAGTGAGTTCAATGGTACTTTGTTGGTTTCATTGTGTTTTTCTATGATTCAAGGGGTCTTTGGTTCCGATGAACACTGGCTTCCGTCTTCGTGTCTGTGCCATATTCCTCTAGTTTCATTTCCGGTAGTATTTGTTTTTGTATTTGTTTCGAGGTTTCTGTTTTCCTTTTCACTTCCAGAAAAATATGAAAAAATGTGACAGCACCCAGTTCCATTTGTTTCTGCTCCATTTTCATCCCTACACTTAGGTGTTGTTCCAAAGTTATCCATTACGGTATAATCATAATGACAACTTCAGGTTCATCAAAAAGTATGACAAGGGTGTTGGAAATATGCCCTAGAGGCAACAATATTTGAGTATTATTTGTTTCCATGTTTATAATTAATGGTTATATTCTATGCTATAACCGCTATGGTTCTTGAATATGCGATTCAGAGGAAAACTCATGAGCATGTGTAGAGTTATAAACGGTAAAACTTGATTCCTAGTCATGCCTCTAGGACTAGCTCAAAGTGTTGATTGATGATTCTGTTTTCCTAATCATGGGCATGACCATAATGCCGACAACTTTTGAGAACACGATGTTATAAGAACACTCGTGTTGAATTGACCCAAGTTGTTTGTTATACTTAGAGATTATATCGTCTAAAGTCAATAGTTCATAGCACATGAATTAACATATGTATGATTCCTTAGACCATGAGAGTATCGAGTCACTCCATACCGGAGGGTGCACTTTGGGGTTCTTCCAACGTCATCCGTAACAAGGTGATCATAACGGCAACTTACGGGTTCATCGGAAACGTATGATGAGGGACTAGATAGCTCGAGACTGTGATTTTCTCCTCTAACGATGGAGAGATATTCTTAGGGCCCTCTCGGTGTGAAGGCATCCATCATCATCTAGACAGGAAAAACACAAGATAGAGAAAAGAGAACGAAACCGATAATGAGGAAGACTGGTATAGCGAGCATGTGTTGATCTCACGGGAATACCAATATATCTCTCCTCGGGTTTTGTCACACATCGCGAAGCAAAAGGAAATATGTATGATAGCCAACGGATCACTCAAATATCATTCGTGTAAGTATAGGGATCAATATGGATGTCCACGGTTCCGCTGTTGATCATTGAACGAAAGGTGTTTTCGTTCATGTATATATTTTACCGAACCTGCAGGGTCACACGCTTAAGGGATTATGATCTGTTGAGTTCTAAAGGAGTTAGGAATATGAGAAAATATTACCAGAAAAGTTTCGAGAATAAAAGAAATTGTTTCGAGAGAAACCATAAGCGTTTTGGGGTTACTGCAAGAGTTTCGAAGAAAACCGGGTAATACCGGGTAATGATATATAGGCAGAAAATGTTTCTGGGGACCTAATATAAATAATAGAGAACTTAGATAATTATATAGGAGTCCCTAGAATTTATTAAGAGTCAATGGGCTAAGAGAAATATCAATTGGCCTATTAGTGGAGGGTTAATGGGCCCTAAGGCCCATGTAGTGGAGGGTTAATGGGCCCTAAGGCCCATGTAGTGGAGGTGCCCCCCATTGGGCTTATTGGACAAGCTAAGGGGGAGGGGGGTTGGAGGAGGACTCCTCCCCCATAGGCCGGCACAAGGGAGGAGGGGAGCCCCTCCTCCAAGTCGGCCTCCCCTCCCCTCCACCTATATATACTAGAGCTTTTGGCCCTTTTGATACACACAAATTCTATTGATTGGAGTCTCTCCTCTAGTTCTCTCTTGTTCCAGTTCTAATTTAGACTTGATCTAGATTAGAGCTAGTTCTAGTTTTTCTCTAATCCACATAATAGAGAAGCCCCATGAGGTTCTCTTCTCCCTCCTCTAGTTCTCTGGCAATGACAAGCTATGGACGGTGAAGCACTGCCGGATCATGATACTCGTACGTGTGCAATCCTTAGAGAGGTCGGGCTTTCGGTCTTCAGTTCGAGGGATCGTTCGTGAACTATTCGAGGGACTTCATCAACGATCTACGCCAACTTTTCTTCCGCTGTAACTCGAAGTTGGTAACGATCCGATCTAAACCTCTAATGCATCTTCATAGTGTTCCTGGATACGATCCGTAGGACGATTTTTTTTGTTTTCTACTACATTTCCCAACAAAGGGGATAGGTAGCTCAAGAGTGGGATTTGCTCCTTTGACAATGAAAAGATATTCTTAGGGCCCTCACAGGGATGCCGGAACACGACAACGAGAAAGAAGAACAAAACTGCTAACGAGGAGACCTATATAGTGAGCATGTGTATGACTTACAGGGATACCGACATATCTCACCTCGGGTTTTGTAAAGTATCACGAAGCAAAAGGAATAGCATATGATAACCAAAGATTCACTCAAATATCATTCGTGTGAGTATAGGGGTCAACATGGATGTCCACGGTCCCGCTGCTGATCATTGAATGAAAGGAAGTTTTGTTCATGTCTATATTTCACCGAACCTACAGGGTCACATGCTTAAGGGATTACGGTCTATTGAGTTCTGTTGGATTTATGAATATGATAAAATATTACTGGAAATATTTTGGGAATAAAAGAGATAGTTTTGAGGGAAACCGAAAGCATTTTGGAGTTACCAGAAGGGTTTCGTGGCATACCGGGTAATGCCGGATAGGTGGAAAATGTTTCTAAGGACCTAATATAAATATAGGAGGGCTCCGGTATTTATCGGGAGCCCCCCAGAATTTATTTAGGCGCCATGGACTCCTCTAATATGCTATAGGCCTATCATGGGAGAGCTAATGGGCCTAGAAGGCCCATGTAGGGATGGCACCCCCCTTTAGCTTGTTGGAAAAGCTAAGGGGGTGTAGGGGAGTTGGAGGAGGACTCCTCCTTAGCCACGCCCCAAGGGAGGGATTCCCCTCCTCCAAGTCAGCTAGGATCCCTCCCACACCTATATATATGCAAGCCCCCCATCCCATGAGACACAAGTTATCTCTCCCATTCCGGGCATCCCCTCTCTCTCTCTCTCTCTCTCTCTTGTTCTAGTTCTTGATCTAGACTTGAAGTAATTCTAGTTTTGTCTAGTTCTCATGAGGTTCTCTTCTCTCTCCTCTACTTCTCGAGCGACGCAAAGCTCTGGACGGTAAAGCGCTGCTGGATCGTGAAGCTCATACACGTGCAATCGGTAGAGAGGTCGTGCTTTCAATTTTTGGTTCGAGGGACTTCATAAGGATCTACACCAACTCTTCTTCCGCTGCAACTCAAAGCTGGTAATGATACAATCTAACCTTGTATGCATCTTCATAGTGATCCGGGATCTTGATCGTAGGGCGATTTTTTTTTGTTTTCTACTTTGTTTCCCAACAGACACTGGTATGTCTCAAACGTATCTACTTTTCTCAACAATTTGGCCAAGTTTTTGTCCTCTAGCATAATTTGAATAAAAACTAATTGGATTGACGCTGTTTTCAGTAAGAGTTGCAATGGTGTTGTCTTTTTTTGTAGGAAAGGTCTCTGAATAAAATAAAATAAAATTATTTTTGAAGTGTCTGGTAGAAACAAGCCACGAAGACAGAGGGGCGTGTCGGGGGCCTCCTGTGGGGCCTACACGGCCCCACAAGGTGGCCTCCCAGGGACAAATCTCAGCTTGCTTGTCCCCCATGTGCCCATTCGGGCTGATTTAGTGACCTCAAGAAGGGGAGATTGTGATCCTGCTCGACCACCTCTCGAGCGGATTAGGTTCCCCTCTTTCTTATTTCATGAGGAGGGTGTTGAACCATTATGGGGTTCAGCTCGTTCTACTCACTCCCTTGTCCTTGATCTTCTTGGCCTGCTTCATGCACTTGTGTGACACCTTCCTTGAGATGCAACCAAAGCTCGATATGTTCTGCCATTTTTTCGAGCTCCACATGTAAGAGGGGAAGAATGTGCCCTACAACTGCTCATTCTTTAGTGGAGTCTACAAATTGATCTATGGGGGGAGAGGAAAATGATCTTTGGGACACGCCTTGTTGAGGTCAGAGTAGCCGATGTGCATCCGCAGCTTCCCGTTGGTCTTCGGGATGACCACCGGATTGGCGAGCCACTCAGGGTGGCTCACCTCTCTGATAAAGCAAGCATCCTTAAGCTGCTCCACCTCTTCTTGAATGAAGTATTGTCGCTCGGATGCTTGATGGCGCAACTTTTGCTGAACTGACCGTGCTCTAGGGCACACGGTCAAATGGTGCTCGATCACCTCCCTGGGGACCCCAGGCATATCTGACAGTTGCCATGTGTAGGATCAAAAGTATGTCTAGAGGGGGGTTATTAGACTACTTGACCAAATAAAAATCTATCTTTTTCCCAATTTTAGTTGTGGGCAGATTTTAGCAATTCTATCAAGTCAAGTATCACCCTACACATGCAATTCTAAGAGTATAGTAGTGGAAAGTAATACATTGCACATGTAAGTAAAGGAGGGGTTTGGAGATTTCAAACGCAATGAAGACACGATGATTTTTGGCGTGGTTCCGATAGGTGGTGCTATCGTACGTCCACATTGATGGAGACTTCAACCCACAAAGGGTAACGGTTGCACGAGTCCACGGAGGGCTCCACCCACGAAGGGTCCACGAAGAAGCAACCTTGCCTATTGCACCATGGCTTCTGTCCACGAAGGACTAGCCTCACTCGGGGTAGATCTTCATGAAGTAGGCGATCTCCTTGCCCTTACAAACTCCTTGGTTCAACTCCACATGATCTTGGAGGCTCCCAAGTGACACCTAACTTATCTAGGAGACACCACTCTCCAAAAGGTAATAGATGGTGTGTTGATGATGAACTCCTTGCTCTTGTGCTTCAAATGATAGTCTCCTCAACACTCAATCTCTCTCTCATAGATTTGGCTTGGCTAGGAGAAGGATTGGAGTGGAAAGCAACTTGAAGAGGCTAGAAATCAAGGTTCAAATGGTTGGATTGGAAATTTGGAATCTCTTGATCTCAACACATGAGTAGGTGGTTCTTTCTCAGAAAATGAATGGTGGAAGTGTAGGCACGTTCTGATGGCTCTCTTAGAGAGTAAGTGGGGGTGGAGGGGTATAAATAGCCTTCACCTAAAATCCAACCGTTACACACTTTTGACCCAAATCGGTGAGACCGACTGTAAGCTCGGTGAGACCAATTAGTGTAAAAGATATGAACAATGGGTTTTTCGGTGGGACCAAAGTGGAACAACTCGGTGGGACCGAAGTGCAATGGCTAGGGCAAAACCAAGTCTTGGATTTTTTGATTATTTCAACTCGGTGATTCCGAAGTGAAACAATGTCATCACAGAAACATGGCAATGCCATCTCGGTGGGACCGAGATCCATTTCGGTCAAACCGAATTGCTAGGGTTTGGCAGTGGCAATGGGAGAGGTCATCTCGGTGGGTCCGGATGGGATGTTTTCGGTGGGACCGAGATGGACATTTAGGGTTTGGACAGATGTGTTTGTGAGACAATGACTGAGGGTTTTTGGAGCAATATCACAAAGCACTTGAGCAACAACCTCATCATTAATACCTCATCCCCTTTTAATAGTATTGGCTTTCCTAAGGGGCTCAATGTGATCTTGGATCACTAAACCAAAAATGTAGAGTCTTGGAGTTGCCAATTCTTGTCCTTGACATTTTGAAGGGTCCACATCCCTTAGTCCTTGCCATGCCAATCATTGATCTTTTCTGAAATCTATTAGCAATGAGTATTAGATCAATGATATATATGTCGTTATTGATTACCAAAACCACCCGGGGATTAGTTGCACTTTCAATCTCCCCCTTTTTGGTAATTGATGACAACATATAGATCAAAGCTTCGACAAATGATATAATCAATGGAATACATCTTCGCTTTGAGAAGTATGTGATAAGTAAGAGCTCCCCCTAAATTTGTGCATTATTTAAAATTTGCGTTTGAATGCAAATGCACAATCGATTAGGATCATGGGTCACTCTTCCATGTCACATACAACTTAGTGGAGTGCTCAAAATGATAAGATTGCAATGTAATAAGCACTCATCACCAAACAACCAAGTGAATGATCATACAACAAGCATATGAAGAGATATATATAAGCATAGCATCATCAAAGTACGGTATGACCAATCACAAACACATGAAGTACCAAACGAGCAACGAACAAAAGTAACACTCAAAGTAGTGCACAAATGAAGATCAAACAAGAAAAAGCAAAACACTTGCTCTCTCGAAGCCCTAATGATCTATACTAATTCTCCCCCTTTGGCAACAAGTACCAAAAAGTTCAATAAGTATAGAGCTAGATGACGCTCTAGGCTTGATCTCCGGCAGCTCCTGATGGTGAAGTCCTCTGACTTGTAGCGCCGGTGTGCATGGATGTCAGAGCAGAGAGAAGTGCATCTGCAAATGCCTCAGAAGAAGGCTGCTGAACTGGTGGAGGAGTGGCAACGACTAGAGCAACTGACGGAGCAACTGAGGGTGCAGCAGCTGGAGCTGAAACTGTGGCTCTAGAAGTGTCTGGAACTGCTGCTGACCTAGGCTGGGTCTGGAACTGAGTGGTCGTGGGAAGTACTGAACCATGATGCTCGTCATCATCACTGCTAGCAAGCTTTGCCTCATCCACCTATTTCTTCAGGCTCTCAACTGTAGTTTGCATCTCTGTCCCTTGACATCCAGATCATAGAATTTTGTTTCAATGATCCTCTCAAGACTCTTCTGGTTCTTAGCTATGTTGGCCAGACTCTGCTCGATCCTCTGAGTAGCTCAAAGAAGATAGTTCATCTGATTGGCCTTGGTCTTCAGTGACAGAGTAGGTGTGGCTCTGGGCTCTGCAGACTTAGCAGCCTCCGCTCGTGCTTCCTTCTCTGCATGTGCTGCGGCTGAAGTGGGATGGGATGGATCCATCGTCACTGTGCTATCCTCAAACTCTGGCTTAAGCGGCAAATGCTCTCAGTCAAGCAGATATGTCTTGTTACCAACTTTGGAGTTGATAAGCACCTAAATGTGTGGAGCAAATCCACATGACCTCTTCTGATCCATGGCAGTTCTCGTGATAGTCTCTACGATGAGATCCATGACACTGAATCTCTCAGATCGATCAATGTGATGAAACATATTGATGGAATGTCCTATGATCATCCTCTCATCTCCTGACTTGGGCATCAAGGTATGCCTCATGATCGTGTTGGAGGTAGCAAGTCCTGCCAATAGATGATAAATTGAGCCTAGCTTGTGTGTTTCAACATCATACAAAGGAATTTCCTTGTACATGTTGGCCATGGAATTGTGATCCATCTTGTGCTTGGCATATACATCACTATCATTTTCCTCGGGCTTGGGTACATCTAGCAAAGTTGTCCATTCTTCAACTGTGGACTCATATTGAACACCTTCTGTCATCCACACAACCCTGCCATCGGGATAGAAACGAGCTGTGGAGTAGAATTGCATGATCATCTCGTCATTCCAAGCAGTCAATTTCTTCCCTATGAACTCGTCAATGCCTATCATCTTGAAGCTCTCATGCACATGAGGAAAGTGGTCTTCATTATAATCAATGAATTCCCAGTCCACCCATCTCATATCACTGACTATGGGCTTCTTGTCAATAAACACAGTCTCATAGAAGTCCTACTGTTCCTTGGTGTGAAAGCAGTAGTCTACAGCAGTTCTCCTTCTCACAGCATATGGGTCTGACTCTCTCCACTTTCTCAGGCCATTGTCCTTCCTCTCTTTCATGTTCTCAGCAACTGGATGTGTGTCAATGTGCTCTGGCAATCTGTGTCTTAGCTTCCTCAGAACTGAAGGTTCATCATCATCAGCATTCTCAGGCACTGGGGCCTTCTTCTTCTCACTGGCTGGCACATTCCTTGTAGTTCTCCAAGGCTTGGAGGTAGGAGCTTTAGGTTTTGACTTGGAAGGAGCAACAGTCTTCATAGCATCTGCCATGAGCTTTCATTGCTTGGCAGCAGATGGGTTAGCTGCTGGCTCTTCCTCTTCTTCTTCCTCATCTGTGGCATCATCTCTCCTCATAGATGTGGGTTTGATCACCACATGAGCAACTTGCTTTCTTTCTCTCTTCTTGCCTGCAGCCTTTGGCTTAGATTTGGTTGGCCCTGGCTGAGATCCTCCTGGATTTTCTGAGGTAATGCCTCTTGTCGGTGTGAAAATTGGCAGACCTTGGGGTAGGGGGTCCCGAGCTGTGGATCTCAGATCAATGGTAATAGGGACGAAGGAGACGGTGTTTACCCAGGTTCGGGCCCTCTCGAAGAGGTAATACCCTACATCCTGCTTCGATTATATTGATGATGAAGTATCGAGTATAAGCTTGATCTACCTCAAGATCGTAAGGGGAAGTCTAACTCTAAGGCTAGGCTAATGGTAATTATGATTCCGTATCCTTTCTAGGCTAAACCCTCTGGCTTATATACATGCCAGGTAGGGCATCTAGGGTTACATAGGCGGTATCTAGGGATGCGTATGGAGGCGGCAGGAGATGTCTTGGGGTATACTCCAAGTCTTCGGCAGATGCAATCTTGATCACGTTGTGGCTTCCGGAGTCCATACGAATGAGAACGAGGGCCTTCAGGCCCAGCCCGAGGACTATGGGCCGACTAGGTTGGTACCCCCTAGTCCAGGACACCGTCAGTAGCCCCCGAACTAGTCTTCTATGTCGAGGATGACCCCTTCGCCTTTAACAACTTCGGATCTGGAGTCCTTGGCTTGACAGGCAAGTTTCCTCCTTTCTGTTGATACTTTCCTTTACTCGTGGCTGCCACAGAACACTCCTCGAGGCGTATGGTATCCCTTGTTCGGAACCCAACAAAAACACGATCAGCATCCGAAGCCGCGGGATTACTTAGCCTCAAAGGCCTGCCGTGTAGGTGTGAACAGTGCTTTTCAGCCTGACAACTTTATCGAAGAGGCACCACCCACGACCAAGCGAGCAGTTACTGCTTAATCGAATCGCGGCCCGAGGCTATCCTTTTACTGGCACGTCCCATCGAAACAGAGATCGTGCCTACTTTTTAAGGGATATCATTAAGATTTTGTTTCTCCCTATACGCATAACAACATCTTTTACGGGTAATGACGATTTCAACGGCGCAGCTAGAGGGACTCTTGGCTTTTTCATCAACCTATATAAGAGCGAGGGGGTAGCAGCAGAGAGAACACGCTCCCTTACTTCCTTGCCTACCACCTCTCAAGCTCTGTTACCCAGATCCAATCCCGAGCTCTTCCCACTTCCTCAGCGCCTCTCTCCTCAACAATGGCGGAGAACAACCTCAAGGGGCACTGGGCCAGTTCCTCCATGACGGAGGGCACCATTTTGGAGTTGTGCAGCACGGGGTACATTCCCATGGAGGTCTACACTCGCGCGCCGGCTCCGCAGCAGCGCATACCCACTCCCGACGCTGGGGAGAGGGACGTCTTCGTCCCCCACCTCATCAGAGGTCTAGGGTTCCCGTTGCACCCTTTCGTGCGCGGGGTCATGTTTTACTACGGGCTAGATTTTCACCATCTAGGCCCAAACTCCATCCTCCACCTTGCCTCCTTCATCACCGTCTGCGAGGCCTTCCTCCACATCGAGCCGCACTTCGGGTTGTGGCTGAAGATTTTCGGCGTCAAGCCAAGGTCCAGCGACTCCGAACTCTCCGAGTGCGGGGGGGGGGGGGGCGATGATCAGCAAGAACCAGAGGGCGGTCTGGTTCAAAGGCACCTTTATAGAGACCGTCAAGGAGTCGCAGCGCGAGTGGTTTTACATCACCGAGCCGCTCGCTGCTGGCCAGTCGAGGTCGAGTTCTCGGCTGGCCCTTCGAAGAAGCTCGTGTCCTAGAAGAAGAAGGGCATGGAATGGGGGAACCCGGCGGAGGTGACGGTGCTGATCCAGAAGATCGAGTTCTGGATAAACGAGAGGAACATCAAGCTGGTGGACGTGGTGAACGTCATGCTCCACCGCCGCGTCCTGCCGCTTCAATCTCGGGCTACCCCAATGTGAGCGTACAAGCCCGAGGACATGGTGCCCATCCACCACTTCTTCCGCTCCACCCTGGCTGGGATGTGGAAGCTGTTGTTCAAGCCGTCTAAGGACGGTTTTCCCGAGGCCGGGAGCGACTTCGGCTTTGAAGCCAGCCATGACGCCCCCGAGGTAAATCTCAATACTCAGCTCTACATTCTGTATTCCCTAGTCCTCCACAAATTTTGGCTAACCAATCAAACATTTGCAGCAGTGGATCCCCAAGGCACAAAAAATGTTGTGCCCAGTGCCATAGCCTGAGGGGGAGAGGACTCCCCAGCTCATGGCCCTCTTAATAGAGGAGCCACATGTGGTGATCCCCATGGAGTCCAAACCTCCGAGGGGCAGAGCAGGTCTCCGAGCTCGAGAAACCTCGGTCACCCGGTCCGAGGAGACCCACGCCTCCTCCACCAACGAAGACGAGGAGGAAGACGTGGGGGAGGGAAATCTTCCCCTAAAGGGAAGAGGGCGGTGTCCAAGGGTGCCGAAGAGGAGGCAAGGCCGAAGGGCCCGAAGAGGCCGCGCAAGACCTCCGCCGATCCCGTCCTGCCGGAGAAGCCCAGCTTCCCCGACGAGTCGGACGAGGACCTCCTCGCGCTGGGGAGGAAGAAACCGGCCCCCCGAAGGTATGCAATTACCACTCAATTTAGACTTCGAAAGCGTGTTCCTCTCATGAGACTCATAAGAGAATTTTTGCCAGCCCACCCGGGACTCGCCTCAACGGCGATACTTCGCGTGATCTGCCCCCGTCGGACAGCGGGCAGCTGGAGCCCGCCAAGACTCCCTCGGCCTTTGAGGGGCTAGAGGAGGCATCATCTTGTCCGGCTCTTCCAGTCAATACATCGGGGGTCAGAGTACCGGTTGTAATGGCCGAGGTTGACACCTCGGCCGCACCAGGCCAAGGGGACCCGATCCCCGAGGTCCCCAAGGAACGGTTGGGTCAGGCATCGGCATAGCCCGAACAGTCTCCGGCGCCTGCGCCGCAGCCGGAGACCCTCGTCCTCAGCACCTCGGTGGTGGGTTCTGAGGTTGCTCCACCCCCGCCTCCCGCCACGGGGCGGGTTAGCGTGGGGTGCCTGAGGAGATGGAGGCAGCCTTAATGGGCTCCTCCATCGCAGAAGAGCACCGTGCCTTGATCGGCGCGGCGCTACAAGGCTTCCGGTCTATGGAGGCTGGAATGCACGAGGTCTTCAAGGGCCTTGTCAGGAGCTTTGAGGTATGCTTTTTATGTTGTCATTATGAATAATATTCGAGTTTACGATTGCTTGTAGTAGCGGGCCTTTGTCCGAAGACGCGATGCCTATCATGTCGTTTGTAAGAGCGTATCTATCCAGTAGCCCCCGAGCCCAAGGCTGGTTTTGAGAAACCAGCCTTGGGGTCGATGTTTGAGAATGTTTTAGGTGCTAATCCAGTAGCCCCCAAGATTCTGGCCCTTCTTCAAAAAGGGTTGACCAGAGGACTGAAGTCAACAAATAGGGACTAAGGCGCGGGTGTATGTTTTCAGGTGTCGACCTCGGCTCCGAACTCCGCCTCCGTGGAGGTGGAGGAGATGAACAGAAAACTGCAGAGGTCCGAGGAGGACCTCGATCTGATGAAAAAGTAGATCAAGCTGTCTCAAGGTAAACTTTAAGAAGTTGTGCGAGTGCAGATTTTACTTTCGAGAATGCTTATTAAAAGATTTAATTCTGACGCCGAGCTATTTTACATGATAGCTGCTACGGTGGAGCTTGAGGCACTTAAGGCCGAGCTGGCCAAAGCTCGGCAAGAGGCTGAGCAATAGAAGACTGCGGCCGTGAAGGCCGAAGAAGATCTGGCTGCCGAGAAGGTGGCCAGGGGCAAGGACCAGGCATGGGTCCTGGAGGTGGAGGAGACCCTGAAGGGCGTGTACCAAGAGCGTGACGTCCTTCAGGAGAAGGGAAAGGTGGCGAGCACCGAGCTCGAAAAACTGCGCCAGGCGCAGGCCGAAGTCCAAACCCAGGCCCGTGCAGACCACGAGGTGCTTCAGCAAGTGAAGCAGATTGCTGCTGGTAAGCCATTTTTACTTCAATGTGTTTTCGGCCACAAGGGGTTCGTCGAGCTCACCCAACTGTGGCGATCTGCAGAGGCCTTCGCGGATCTTCCGAGGAGCGCGGCGGATGCAGGCCGCTATTACGGCGCGCGGGAGGGCCATGCTACGGAGAGGGCGTTCTGGCAACAATTCCAGGCGCCCTCGCATCCGGAACTGCTAAATGATCAGATGAAGCAGTTGATGGAGCTCCTCCGCATGGCGAAGCCAACACTTCAAGACCTCTGTGCCAGTCTTTGGACCATGAAGGCCCTGCCGACCAGCTTCTTCGGGTTTTCTGCCCAGCTGCGGGAAGCCGCCCCCAGTTGGTGCGCTGGAAGCGATCTGCATGCCTGGAGTGTGCTCATCGGGCGTACGCTCGTGTGAATATGCATGACCCGCATTGAAGCGGCGGTCGTGGCCGCCGGGCCCCCCGTAGGGATGTCCTGGACCGTGGAGCAATATCTGGGCAAGGCGATGGAAGCGGCCCGGATCACCGAGGCCGAGTGTCCTAAGGACACTTTGTATTTTTAGATAGTACTTCGGTATGCCGAAGTGTAGTTGGATGTAAAAACTATCTTTTGTTTTGCAATGAATGCGGCTTTATTTTCCGACATGTGATTGTGTGTTTTTATTTTTTGACTCCTGTGTGACCGTGTTTAACTGAAAGTGATCAGTCGTCGGCTTCGACCCCTTTGTACAATGTACAGCGGGTGTTTCTGAGGCAGTCATGACTCTTAGCCGACGTCTCGGTTCCCAAAGGCGGTCCATGCTCGCGGAAACAAGGCAATCAGACTATAGTGGTTTTATAACTTTCACCTAGTAGGAGGAGCTTGACTGTGGGGGCTGATGACGAGCCCCCGGTTGACAGTGTCCTAGACTAGGGGGTACCAACCTAGACGGCCCATAGTCCTCGAGATGGGCCTGAAGGCCCTGTTCCCATCCAGATGGACTCCGGGAGCTATGACGTGATCAAGACGGTCTCTGCCGAAGACTTGGAGTGTACCCCAAGACATCTCCTACCACCTCAATAAGCGCCCCTAGATACCACCTATGTAACCCTAGATACCCCTTCCTGGCGTGTATATAAGCTAGAGGGTTTAGCCTGTAGAGGGGATGGAATCACAATTATCATCCACCTAGCTCTAGGGTTAGGCTTCTCCTGACGATCTCGAGGTAGATCAAGCTTGTACTCGATACTTCATCATCAATATAAACAAGAGCAGGATGTAGGGTTTTACCTCCATAGAGAGGGCCCGAACCTGGGTAAACATCGTCTCCTTAGTTCCTGTTACCATCGATCCTAGATCCACAGCTCGGGACCCCTACCCCGAGGTCTGCCGGGTTTTACACCGACACTGGTGCTTTCATTGAGAGTTCTGTTGTGAGACCGGCAAAGGATCGATGGCTCACCTGCAGATCAACTGCGGCTCCGGCTACGGGGACATCTTCGTCCCCGGTCAGTTATTCGTCTTCGGCAGCATGGTCTTTTGCGCCGACTCCTCAGGCCATCTGGCTTCCATTGAGAATTACGCTCCAGATCATGTCATAACTTTTGGAGGCCTGGAGTACACCGCGGATTCAGGCGGAGAGCTCGTTCTTACTGGTTGGATGCCAGGCCGGATTGAGGGCTTAGCGGACATCGGGGGCTCGGCCCCGGAACCGATCTCCTTCGAGGACGTCGGATCAAATCCCTTGCCCCTCCAGGCCCCAGTGGAGGAATCGACTACCTCCACCACGGACAGCCTCATCCTGGCATCAAGCCACGACGGCGCTCCGAATGCCACTTCGGATACTACGTCGGATCTAGAGCCGGCTCGGGTGACGGATCCGGGACCAACCCCGGCCCCACACGAGGCTAATGACGCATCAGGCGATCTACCAGTCGTGCTACAAGTCAGCCCGGCTGATAGCCAGGCCATGGATCCCGAAGAGCTATCTCACTTAAATGAGATGTTGGATCACATTCAAAGCTTATCGATCTCCAATACCCATACTTCGGTCTACGGCAAGATCAGACTTAAAGCCAATGATCGGGAAATTTATATACCACCCACCACCCATCTAGTCACCACGGTCGATGATTTAACCGACGTGTTGGATTATGATGAAGCCACCAACATGGATGAAGATGTCGACGGCCCCACAGAAACCACCATACCGCTGGTCAACACCGGCAAGTGGACTGCTGCCTCCACCTGTGATGTATACATGGTGGATACTACGAAACCTCCATCAAGACGTCAGTGAAGGCGCGGACGAGGTGCCAATGGGGACCCTAGCGGGCACGACGCCGTTGCTACCAACACCGGGGCAGCGGCAGACAACGCCGATGACCTGGGAGAGGATTTACAAGCCTCCCCAGAACGGCCGCATAGCCCCACAGAATCCCCGAGGATGAGGACCCCGATGACCTCTTCGAAGGGGCCGATGACAATTACTTCCTTCAGTCCGAAGAGGACGAAAGCCTGGGCACCGAGGATTTTATAGTCCTCGAAGACCCTGTCGGAAGTCGGGCTCCGGAGACCCAAAGGTTCGAACATTGGGGTGAGCTTGTTCCTACCACCTCGTCCCCTACCCCGGCTAAGCTACGGCGAAGCTACGGCGAGAGCGCGCTGGCGGGGGCGGGCCGGTGGCACGGTGATTTACCCAGGTTCTGGTGAGTACAAGCGTGCAAGGTCGAAGGTGGAATCGGTCTCTCCCCCTCTCTACAGCGGCACCCTGCCCTCCTTTTATACTTGCCTTGGTCCTCATCCCCCGAAAACATTGGCGGGAAGGGTTGCCACACAACGGCAATTTGAAGGGGGACAGGGGCACAGTCTATCCTGACAAAAGATGGTCTTCTCCTGCAAAGCGCTTATCCATGACGCGCCGGTGGGCTCGGTGCTGACCTCCGCCTTGCGCGTCCACCGTCTTGGTCTTCTTTCACCGATCGGGCAACCTTTGGGAGTTGCTCTGGGAAACGGACTGCTGGCCTTGCTCCCTTAGCACAAAAGGGGAAATCCTCTCTATCCGCGCCTCCTGGCGCGGCCTCTGTCGCCGTTCGTCGCCGCGTGCGTCACCCATGTGATGGGCACAAGACCGCACGACCGAGCCGAACAGGACTCGTCTTGCATATCTTCGGGAGGGTGCCTCGGGAGGCAGCCTCGGGCGGCCGCCTCGCGAGATGGCCTCGCGAGGCTCTCGGTGAAGTCATGGCTGTGTCTTGCTCACCCTCTCCCGGGGGAGGGGTCCTCAGGAGGCTGGGCCTCTTGAGGGGTCTTGCTGGAGGTGCCCGCCAGTGGGCCACTTATTGGGCCACCACCAAGCGTTGCGCTCTGGGCCGCGGGCAGACAGGCCAAGGTACCCTGGGTTCCATGGGCCCGACAGACCCCTTCGAGCAGGAGCGGTTCCGGCGACGCCTCGTAGCCACCGCCCAAAGCATGAAATGAAAGCAGCAGCAGCTGCAAGCCAACCAAGACGCGTTGAATGATAAGTGGGTCGAGATACTCTCTGCCGAGCAAGACCTCGAGGACCGACTCCGGAGTGCGCCTAAATCTTACCCGCGCAGGCGTTTGCTGCCTGAATTCGACGAAGAACTAGCCGACGACGTGCTCTTAACACGCGGACGGGCTAACGAACCTGACCATCCTCCTAGAGGGCGCAACAGGCTGGTGCAGGAAAATTTACGCACCCAAACAACTACTTGCCGTTATGGCAAGGATCCCGTCGATTACACTGATCCATACGACGCGAGACGCCAGATAGAGGCAAACCGGGCACCACCTCGATCCATCTACGGGTCAAGAGGATCTGCACCGGCCGGGCTCGATGGCTACAACGCCTGGATGGAAAAGAACGATCGAGCTTGGGAACAAGCCTATACACGGATTACCCCCGAAGACTGAGGTGAGACTACTCGGTTCCGAGGTCCCGTCCACCCGATCTGTTTTACAGATAGGGTAATGGAACATCAGTTCCCCGACGGATTTAAGCCCATCAACATTGAACCATATGATGGTACTACTGACCCAGCGGTGTGGATGGAAGACTTTCTTCTCCACATCCACATGGCGCATGGAGATGACCTTCACGCCATCAAATATCTGCTGCTCAAATTAAAGGGGCCGGCGAGGCATTGGCTTAACATCCTGCCTCCTCATTCAATTGGAAGCTTGGAAGCACTCGAGGACGCCTTTAGAGCTAACTTCCAGGGCACTTATGTCCGGCCTCCAGATACTGACGACCTCAACCATGTCATTCAAAAGCCCGACGAGTCGGCAAGGAAGTTCTGGAATAGGTTCTTAACTAAAAAGAACCAAATTATGGACTGCCCCGACGCCGAGGCTATCGCCGCATTCCGGCATAGCATCCGAGACGAGTGGCTCGCACGCCAGCTCGAGCAGGATAAGCCGAGGACCATGGCGGCCCTTACCTCGCTTATGACCCGCTTTTGTGCAGGAGAGGACAGCTGGCTGGCCTGCAGTACTCACAATGGTGAGGCCAGCACTTCGGAAACTCACGACGCCAATGGCAAGCCGAGGCGCAATAAAAATAAGTGCAGGCATAAAAATGGTGGGAGCGACACCGACGACGTCGCAGTAAATGCAAGGTTCAACGGACCTAGATCCGGTCAGAAAAAGAGGCCCTTTAAAGGGAACAAGGACGGACCCAGCCAGCTCGACAAGATCCTCGACAGGCCATGCCAAATACATGGTACCTCGGACAAGCTAGCAAACCACACAAACCGGAACTGCTGGGTCTTCAAACAGGCCGGAAAGATAGCGACAGAGAGCCAAAATAAAGCTCAACCTCGTAGCGATGACGAGGATGAACCTCGATGACCCAACAATGGAAACCAGAAGCAGTTCCCTCCCAAGGTGAAGGACGTAAACATGATTTACGTGACCCACATCCCCAAAAAGTAGTGGAAACGTGCACTTCGGGACGATTACGCCTTAGAGCCCGTCGCCCCGAAGTTCAATCCATGGTCGGCTTACCCGATCACGTTCGACAAACACGATCACCCAACCAGCATCCGGCATGGTGTATCGGCTGCCTTGGTCCTGGATCCAATCATTGATGGATTCCATCTGACGCGTGTCCTTACGGACGGAGGTAGCAGCCTCAATTTAATCTACGCGGATACGATCAGGAAGATGGGCATTGACTCATCCAGGATCAAACCCAGCACAACCACCTTCAAAGGTGTCATACCAGTCATAGAAGCCCACTGCACGGGAACTGTAATGCTAGAAGTAGTCTTCGGTTCACCCGAGAACTTCCGAAATGAAGAATTAATCTTCGACGTAGTCCCTTTTCGGAGCGGATACCACGCGCTGCTCGGACGCACCGCATTCGCCCACTTTAACGTAGTCCCGCATTATGCATACTTAAAGATGAAAATGCCGGGACCAAATGGTGTTATTATAGTCAATGGTAACACCGAATGCTCCCTCCGAACTAAGGAACAGACCGCGGCTTTCGCAGCCGAGGTGCAGGC
Organism: Elymus sibiricus; assembly: GCA_039707655.1. NCBI lineage: Eukaryota > Viridiplantae > Streptophyta > Magnoliopsida > Poales > Poaceae > Elymus > Elymus sibiricus. The sequence goes on from CM077670.1 coordinate 115,890,191, forward strand.
AACCGAGGAGGCAGCTCGCCACAAGCCCAGCTCTTCAAAATGCGTACGGGCCGCGCGAGCTGACCCTGTCCAGGCCGCCATTCCCCCCAAATAGGGGCACGGGCTCCTCGATCACCTCCCCTTGGAAGGGCATTATGTCCCCAGGGTGCACAACTTCGCACTAAAAAATCCATGGGCGGCCAAGGAGCCAAAACATATGACGCGTTGCTATCAGCTCGACTGAGCAGCAACGCACTTCGGACTTGCATACCGGCAGGGCACTGTAAAAGGCCCGGATAGAAGCAGCATGTCCACACGGCTTAAACCATCTATAGGGCAGCCGTGCACCTTTTCAAAAGGACTCGACCGACGAAAGCATCAAGCAAGCAAACGGCCGAGGTCGCGGACAGCCCATACTTCCTTTGCTCTCAACGAAGGCAAGCTACTCAACAGCACGGAGACGCGGATGTGCGACAGTGACGGGCTTGGGTGAATAATCCCATTAGCATATTCGCCCTGTTTTTACTCCTTTGCTTTTTCTTTTTAGTTGTATCCTTTATGATACGTCTCCAACGTATCTATAATTTTTTACTATTCCATGCTATTATAGTATCAATCTTGGATATTTATTATGCAATTATATGCCATTATATATCATTTTTTGGGACTAACCTATTAACCCAGTGCCCAGTGCCAGTTGCTGTTTTTTGCCTGTTTTTGCCTTTTCAGAAAATCATTATCAAACGGAGTCCAAACGAAGAAAAAACTTTGGATTATTTTTTTCTAGACCAGAAGGGACCCTCGAAGCTTTGAGAGAAGAACAGATGAGCCACGAGGGAGCGACAAGCTCGGGAGGCGCGCCCTGGGGGGTAGGGCATGCCCCCTAGGCCTGTGGGCCCCTCGTGGCACACCCTGACCTAATTCCAATGCTATAAATTCCCAAATATTCCCAATATACCAGAGAGACAAAAGAGAAAACCTTTCCGCTACCGCAAGCCTCTATTCCTCCGTGATCCCATCTGGAGGCCTTTTCCAGTACTCTGCCGGAGGGGGAATCGATCACGGAGGGCTTCTACATCAACCTTGCTGCCCTTCCGGTGATGTGTGAGTAGTTTACCAAAGACCTACGGGTCCATAGCTAGTAGCTAGATGGCTTCTTCTCTCTCTTTGATCTTCAATACCATGTTCTCCTCGATGTTCTTGGAGTTCTATCTGATGTAATCTTCTTTTGCGGTGTGTTTTTTGGGATCCGATGAATTGTGAGTTTATGATCAGATTATTCATGAGAAATATTTGAGTCTTCGCTGAACTCTTTTATGCATGATTGTTATAGCTTTGTATTTCTCTCCGATCTATCGATTTGGTTTGGCCAACTAGATTGGTTTATCTTGCAATGGGAGAGGTGCTTTGTGATGGGTTCAATCTTGCGGTGCTCAATCCCAGTGATAGAAAGGGACATGACACATATTTGTATTGTTGCCATTAAGGATAAAAAGATGGGGTTTAATAATATTGCTTGAGTTTACTTTGTCTACATCATGTCATCTTGCTTAAGGTGTTACTCTGTTTTTAACTTAATACCCTAGATGCATGCTGGATAGCGGTCGATGGGTGGAGTAATAGTAGTAGATGCAGGCAGGAGTCGGTCTACTTGTCTCAGATGTGATGCCTATATACATGATCATTGCCATGAATCCGTCATAATTATTTGCTTTTCTATCAATTGCCCAACAGTAATTTGTTTACCCACCGTATGCTATGTGTTCGAGAGAGAAGCCTCTAGTGAAAACTATGGGCCCCGGGTCTACTTTTATCATATATTAAAATCCAAAAATACCTTGCTGCAATTTATTTACATTTATTTTATTTAGTATTTTACTTTATCTATCTATCACTATCAGAATTAATCCTTGCAAATAATCGCTAAGAGGATTGACAACCCTCTTATTTGCGTTGGGTGCAAGTGTTTGCTTTTTGTGTGTGTAGGTGCTGCTAAAGGGGTTTTGTGTGGTTCTCCTACTGGATTGATAACCTTGGTTCTTAACTGAGGGAAATACTTATCTCTACTATACTGCATCATCCTCTCCTCTTCGGGGAAATACCAACGCAGTCTACAAGTAGCACTTTACAAGTTCCTTTTGTTAAAGCTCGGCATGTACGGCTTGACCACATTAAATAAAAGCGCACCCATCAAGGTCATTACGCATCTCCTTATGTTCACTACCTTTGAGCCAAAAGCATACATTCATGATACAACTGTTATTTAAAATTACCGAGGGCTCTGCTCTTAAGCTCACACCCCCCCCCTACAAATCCGAAGTATTTATTCGGAGTCTTGGATGTTGCATTATATGAATCAGTTTCGAACCTCGATTTTGGTCAATAGTTGGGTGCCCGGCTCCTGTGCTTGCCCCTTAGGTTTCCGATCTATTCGGCTATGGGTGTAAAGGGAGAACCACTACGATTGCGCTGCCAGCTTGCATGGCAAAGCGCCTCAGTGGATAAAGCCGAAAACTGACTGTCCTGGTAAGCGCAAACTAGTCGGCCATCCAAAGAAAGCATCCAGCAATGTACCCCTCGAGGTTACCCGTGTTAAACGAAGGGCTCCTTATTAAATCAGCCGAAGTGGTTAGTGACCTAGACCTCGGCTATATAGCCAAAGAGCCCCACGGACCGGGGGCTCATCATCAGCCCCCGCAGTCAAGCTCCTACGACTAAGTGAAAGTTATAAAACCGCTATAGTCTGATTGCCTTGTTCTCGTGAGCACAGACCGCCTTCGGGAACCGAGATGTCGGCTAAGGGTCATGGCTGCCGCGGAAACACCCGATATGTACTGCACAAAGGGGTCGAAGCCGATGACTGGTCACTTCCAATTAAAAACGGTCACACAGGAGTCAAAAAATAAAAACACACAAGCACATGTCGGAAATTAAAGCCAAATTCATTGCAATATAAAGGATTGTTTTTTACATCCGAGCCACACTTCGGCATACCGAAGTATAAATTTAAAAATACAAGTTTTCCTTAGAGCATTCCGGCTCAGTGATCCAGGCCTGGTCCATCGCCTTACTCATGTACTGCTCCACGTCCGGTTCTTCCCTTCGGGGAGCCAAGCGGCCACGACCACTGGTTCAACGTGCGGGTAGTGCGTGTTGACGCGGGCATACGCCCGCTAAGCACCCTCCAAGCACGTCGAACTTTTCCAGCGCACCAACTGGGGGACGGCCTCCCGTAGACGGGCGAAGAACCCGAAGAGGTCGGTCGGTAGGGGCTCTGTGGGCCAAAGGTTGGCGTAGACATCTTGAAGCACCGACCTTGCCATGCGCAGGAGCTCCATCAGCTGCTTTATTTGATCGTTCAGCAGCTCCGGATGCGAGGGCGCCTGAAATTGCAGCCAAAATGCTTTCTCCCCTGCATGGCCCTCCTGCGCGCCGTAGTAGCGGTCGGCGTCCGCCGCGCTCCTCGGAAGATCCACGAAGGCCTCTGCGGATTACCACAGCTAGGTGAGCTCGACGAACCCCTTGCGGTCGAAAACACACTGGAGCAAAAAAGGCTTACCAGCGGCGATCTGCTTCACTTGCTGAAGCACTTCACAGTCTGCACGGGCCTGGGATTGGACCTCGGCATGGGCCTGGCGTAGCTTTTCGAGCTCGGTGCTCGCCACTTTCTCTTTCTCTTGGAAGGCGTCGCGCTCCTTGTAGACACCTTCCAAGGTCTCATCCACCTCCAGGACCCGTGCCTGGTCCTTATCCCTGGCCACCTTCTCGGCAGCTAGCTTCTCCTCGGCCTTCGAGGCCGCAACCTTCAGCTGCCCGGCTTCTTGCCGAGCTTTGGCTAGCTTGGCCTTAAGCGTCTCAAGCTCTGCCATAGCAGTTGTCATGCAAAAACAGCTCAGCGTTAGAAGTAGATCTTTTAAGAACATTTCCCGAAGTGAAATTGGTACTCTCAAAACTTCTTGATGTTTACCTTGAGACACCTCAATCTGCTTTCTCATCAGCTCGAGGTCCTCCTCGGACCTCTGCAGCTTCCTGTTCATCTCCGCCACCTCCTCGGAGGCGGAGTTCGGAGCCGAGGTCGATACCTGCAAACATGCACTCAGGCCTTAGCCCCTATTTCTTTGACTTTAAAACCTCTGGTCAGGCCCTTTTGACGAGTGACCAGAGTCTTAGGGGCTACTAGATCAGCACCTAAAACTCATTCCTACATCGACCCCAAGGCCCGTTTTTTCAAAACCAGCCTTGGGCTCAGGGGCTACTGGCTACAGAAGACGGGCTAGGCAACAAATCTTCGGACAAAAGCCACTACTATAAATGAATCAATGGAGAGATAAAAGACATACCTCGAAGCTCCTCACGAGCCCCTTGAAGACCTCGTGCATTCTGGCTTCCGCTGACCAGAAGCCTTGCAGCGCTGTGCCGATTAAGGCACGATGCTTGTCCGTGATGGAGGAGCCCATTAAAGCCGCCTCAATCTCCTCAGGCCACCCCATGCTAACCCGCCCTGGGACGGGAAGCGGGAGTGGAGCAGCCTCTGAACCCACCACTGAAGTGCTGGGAACGAGGGTCTCCGGGGCGGTGCCTGCGCTGGAGACTGTTCGGGCTAGGCCAAGGCCTGGCCCAACCCCTCCTTCGGGATCTCGGGGACTGATTCCCCTTGACCCGGTTCGGCCGAGGTGTTAACCTCGGCCACAACAACCAGTTCTTCAGCCCCCGATATGTTGGCTTGGGGGGCCAGACTGGATGACACTTCCCCCAGCCCCTCGAGAGCTGGGGGAGTCTTGGCGCGCTCTGGCGTCCTGCTGTCCGACGGGGGCAGATCGCCCGAAGTGTCGCCGCTGAGGCGAGCCCCGGGCGGGCTATTGAAAAATCCCTCATAAGTCTTATATGGGAAGGCAGGCTCTCGAAATCAAAATTAAAGTACCGATCACATACCTCCGGGGCACCGGTTTCTTCCTCCCCAGGGCGAGGAGGTTCTCGTCCGAATCCTCAGGGAAGATGGGCTTCTTCGGCAGGACGGGATCAGCGGAGGCCTTGCGCGGCCTCTTCGGGCCCTTCGGCCTCGCCTCCTCTTCGGCGCCCTCGGACGCCGCCCTCTTCCCTTTAGAGGAAGATTTCTCTTCCCCCTCGCATCCCTTGTCTTTGTGGGTGGAGGAGGCGTGGGTTTCCTCGGACCGAGTGACCGATGTCTCCCGACCTCGGAGGCCCACCCTGCCCCTCGGAGGTCTAGACTCCTTGGGGATCACCACATGTGGCTCCTCAGTTAGGAGGGCCAGAAGCTAGGGAGTCCTCTCCCCCTCAGGCTACGGCGCCGGGCACAACATCTTCTGTGCCTTGGGGATCCACTTCTGCAAAATGCTCGATTAGTTAGCCAAGTGTCCGTGAGGAGCCAGGAAACACAAAACACAGGATCAAGCATTGAAATTTACCTCGGGGCCATCGTGGGTGGCTTCGAAGAGGAAGTCCTTCCCGGCCTCGGGAAAGCCTTCCTTGGTTGGCTTGAATAGCAGCTTCCACATCCCGGCCAGGGTGGTGTGGAAGAAGTGGTTGAGGGGCACCGCGTCCACGGGCTTGTACGCCCACATCGGGGTAGCCCGGGACTGGAGCGGCAGGATGCGGCGATGGAGCATGACGTTCACCATGTCCTTCAGCTTGATGTCCCTCTGGTTGATCCAGAAGTCGATCTTCTTCATCAGCACCTCCACCTCCGCCGGGTTCCCCCAGTCCATGCCCTTCCTTTTCCAGGACACGAGCTTCTTCGGAGGGCCGGCCGAGAACTCGACCTCGGCCTGGCTAGCGGCGAGCGGCTCAGTAATGTAAAACCACTCGCGCTGCCACTCTTTGATGGTCTCGATGAAGGTGCCTTTGAACCAGACCTCCTTCTGGTTCTTGCTGATCATTGCCCCCCCCCCCCCCCGCACTCGGCGAGCTCGGAGTCGCTGGACTTCGACTTGATGCCGAAGATCTTCAGCCAGAGCCCGAAGTGCGGCTCGATGCGGAGGAAGGCCTCACAGACCGTGATGAAGGAAGCAAGGTGGAGGATGGAATTTGGGGCTAGATGGTGGAAATCTATCCCATAGTAGAATAGGGCCCCGCGCACGAAGGGGTGCAGCGGGAACCCCAGGCCTATGATCAGGTGGGGGACGAAGACGACCCGCTCCCCGGCTTCGGGAGTGGGTACGCGCTGCTTTGGAGTCGGCGCGCGAGTGCTGATCTCCGCGGGGATATATCGCACGTTGCGCAGCTCAAGGATGGTGCCCTCCGTCGTGGAGGAGCTGCCCCAGTGCCCCTTGAGGTTGAGCTCCACCATTGTTGAGGCGAGGGGTGCTGAAGGGGTCGAAGGAGCTCAGGATTGGATCTCAGCGGTGGAGCTTGGGAGGTGATAGGTAGGGAATCAAGGGAGCGTGAACTCTCTGTTGCTGACCCCTCGCTCTTATATGGGCTGGTAAAAAGACCAAGAGTCCCCCCTTCCGCGCAGTTGAAATCGCCATTACCCGTAAAAGATGCCATTATGCGTATAGGGAGAAACAAAATCATAATGATATCCCTTAAAAAGTGGGCACGATCTCCATTTCGATGGGACGCGCCTGTAAAAAGATTGCCTCGGGCCGCGATTCGAGTGAGCAGTAACTGCTCACCGGGTCATGAGTGGTGCTGCTTCGATAAAGTTGTCAGGCTAGAAAGTACTATTCACACCTACGCGGCAGGCCTTCGAGGCTAAGTAACCCCATGACCTTGGTTTTGAGTCGTGTCTTCGGGTTCCGAACAAGGGATGCCACTCCTTCGAGGAATGGTTTGCGACAGCCTTAAGTAAGAAAATAAGTGTCAACGGGAAGAGGGAACTCGTCTGTTGAGCCAAGGACTCCGGATCCAAAGTTGCAAAGAGCGAAGGTGTCGTCCTTGGTATAGAAGACCATTTTGGGGGCTACTGACAGTGTCCTGGACTAGGGGGTACCAACCTAGACGGCCCATAGTCCTCAGGATGGGCCCGAAGGCCCTGTTCCTATCCAGATGGAATCCGGGAGCTGTGACGTGATCAAGACGGTCTCTGCCGAAGACTTGGAGTGTACCCCAAGACGGTCTCTGCGGGACGTAGGGTTTTACCTCCATAGAGAGGGCCCGAACCTAGGTAAACATCGTCTCCTTTGTTCCTGTTACCATCGATCCGAGATCCACAGCTCGGGACCCCCTACCCCGAGATCAGCTAGTTTTTACACCGACACCGGTCCCTGAAGTGGTTTGGCTTGTATGGCCGAGGTCTATGCCGCTAACCACTTCGGCTGATTTAATAAGAAGCCATTCGTTTAACACGGGTAACCTCTAAAGGTACATTGCTAGACGCTGTCTTTGGATGACCGACCAGTTTACGCTTACCAGGACAGTCGGTTTTCGGCTTTATCCACTGAGGCGCTTTGCCATTCAAGTTGGCAGCGCAATCGCAGTGGTTCTCCCTTTACGCCCTTAGCCGAATGGATCGAAAACGTAAGGGGTAAGCACAGGAGCCGGGCAACCCAACTATTGGCCAAAATCGAGGTTCGAAACTGATTCATATAATGCAACATCCAAGATGCCGAATAGATACTTCGGACTTGTAGGGGAGGGGGGCGTGAGATTAAAAGCAAAGCCCATGGTAATTTTAAATAACAGTTGTATCGTAGATGTATGTTTTTGGCTCAAAGGCAGTAAACGTAAGGAAATGCACAATGGCCTCGATGGATGCACTTTCTTTATTTCATGTGGTCAAACCATACATGCCGAGCTTTGACAAAAGAGACTTGTAGAAGATACGTCAGAAAAAAGGAAGAGTAAAGGAGTAAGAACAGGTCGAACATGTGAATGGGCTTATTCGCCCAAGCCCGTCGCTGTCGCACATCTGCGTCTCTGTGCTGTTGACCGGCTTGTCTTCGTTGAGAGCAAAGTAGGTATGGGCTGTCCGCGACCTCGGCCGTTCGTTTGCTTGATGCTTTCGTCGGTCGAGTCCTTTTAAAAGGTGCGCGTCTGCCATTTGGATGGTTTAAGTCATGTGGACATGCTACTTCTGTCTGGGCCTTTTACAGAGCCCTACTGGTATGCAAGTCCAATGTGCATTGCTATTCAGTTGAGCTGATTACGACGCGTCATTTGCTTCAGCTCCTCGGCCGCCCATGGAAATTTTAGTGCAAAGTTGTGCACCCTGGGGACGCAATGCCCTTCCAAGGGGAGGCAAACGAGGAGCCCGTGCCCCTATTTTGGGGGGATGGTTGCATGACCGAGGTCGGCTCACGTAGCCCGTGAGCGCTTCGAGGAGCTGGTCATGTGACGAGCTGCCTCCTCAGTTGCCTACACCTCGGCTGCGAAAGCCGCGGTCTATTCCTCTATTCGGAGGGAGCGTTCGGTGTTACCTTTGACTATAATAACACCATTTGTCCTGGCATTTTCATCTTTAAGTATGCGTAATGTGGGACTGCGTTAAAGCGGGCGAATGCAGTGTGCCTAAGCAGCGCGTGGTATTCGCACCGAAAGGGGACGATATCAAAGATTAACTCTTCACTTCGGAAGTTCTCGGGTGATTCGAAGACTACCTCCAGTGTTACTGTTCCCATGCAGCGATCCTCGACGCCTAGTATGACACCTTTGAAGGTGGTGGAGATGGGTTTGATCCTGGATGAGTTTATGCCCATTTTTCTGATCATATCCGCGTAAATTAAATTGAGGCTACTGCCTCCGTCCATAAGGACGCGCGTCAAATGGAATCCGTCAATGATCGGATCCAGGACCAAAGCCGCCAATCTGCCATGTCGGATGATGGTTGGGTAATCATGTTTGTCGAATGTGATCGGGTAAGCCGACCAGGGATTGAACTTCGGGGCAACAGGCTCTAGGGCGAAAATGTCCCGAAGTGCTCGTTTCCTCTCCTTTTTAGGGATGTGGGTTACGTAAATCATGTTTACGTCCTTCACCTCAGGAGGGAATTGTTTCTGGTTTCCATTGTTGTATCGCCGAGGTTCATCCTCGTCCTCACTGCGAGGTTGAGCTTTATTTTGGCCCTCCATCGCTATCTTTCGGCCTGCTTGAAGACCCAGCAGTTCTGGTTTGTGTGGTTTGCTACTTGTCCGAGGTGCCATGTATTTGACATGGCCTATCGAGGATCTTGTCAAGCTGGCTGGGTCCGTCTTTGCTCCCTTTAAAGGGCCTCTTTTTCTGACCGGATCTAGGTCCGTTGAACCCTGCGTTCACTGCAACGTCCTCGGTGTCGCACCCGCCATTTTTATGCCTGCGTTTATTTTTGCCGCGTCTGGGCTTGCCATTGGCGTCACGAGTTTCCTAAGTGCCTGCCTCGCCGTTGTGAGTACTGCGGGCCAGCCTACTATCCTCTCCCTCGCAAAAGTGGGTCATAAGCGAGGTGAGGGCCGCCATGGTCCTCGGCTTTGTAGGAGATATTCCCTAGAGGCAATAATAAATGTTATAATTTATCCCCATGTTCCTAATTAAGTTTATATTCCGTGCTATAACTGCTATGGTTCTCGAGTTTGCAATAACCACGAGGCTCTGAGGGAAACTCATATGCACGTGTGGAATAATAAACGGCAAAATGTATTCCTAGTCGGGCCTCTAAGACTAACTCAAGTGTTGCATGATGGTTCTGTTTTCCTGATCATGGGCATGACTATGCCGGCAACTTTGAGGGCACAATGTTAGGAGAACACTTGTGTTGAATCGACCCGAATTGATGTTATGCTATGAGATACATTCGTCACAAGTTAATGGTTAATAACACAGAGGAAGTTTACGTCTGCATAATTTCTTAGACCATGAGAGTATCGAGTTTCTTCATGCTTGATTCATGAACTTTGGGGTTTGTTAAACGTCATCCGTAACTGGGTGGCTATTACGTCGGCTTACGAGTTCATGGGAAAGTATCTCAAGTAACTTGATAGCTCAAGATTGGGATTTGCTCCGCCGACGTTGGAGAGATATCTCTGGGCCCTCTCGGTGTTACGGTATCCACCATTGTCTGGCCAGACACAATGTGATTTGATCACAGGGATGCCGGAACACGGGAACGAGAAAAGAGAACAAACCCGGTAATGAGGTAACTGGCATTGTGGACAAGTGTTGATCCATGGGGATGCCGATAAATCTCACCTCGGGTGTTTGTAACATATCGCGAAGCAACAGGAATAGCACACGGCAACTGGAGGTCCACTCGAATATTTATTCGTGTGGGTATAGGGGTCAATATGGGTGTCCACAGCTCCGATGTTGATCATTGATCGGAAAGTGTTCCGGTCATGTCTATACTTCACCGAACCTATAGGGTCACACGCTTAAGGGTCATCTATCCGCTGAATTCTAGACAGGGAGTCTGAGTGAAAGTCACCGGAAAAGTTTCGGAGACAACGGAAAAGTTCCGGAGAGAGAACACCGGAATAGTTTCGGTAAAACTGAAAAGTTGTTTCAGGGTATACCATTAGGTCAAATTGGTTTCGGCACACGCCTGGAAATTCTTGGAGGGTGCCAGAATTGTTCTGGAAACTTCTGGGATTTTTCCGGAGAAAAAACCCGGAAATGTTCCGGAGCTGCCGGAACCGCTTTGATTGCTTTTCGCAGATGAAAATCACTAATCCGGAATTGTTTCGAAACGCGTCCAAAATTATTTTAGTGGGTGCTGGAAATGTTCTAAGACCTACAGAAATATTTTCGGATTTAACGGTCGCGGAAAATATTTTATGAATAGTGTTATGAATAGTGAAAACACTATTGGGAGAAAATATCTCACGAATAGTGGAAACACTTCCACACTATTATGAATAGTGGAAACACTATTGGGAGAAAAAAATCTAATGAATAGTGGAAACACTATTATGAATAGTGTGAAAATATCTGAGGGCATTTTGGTATTTTGGGAGCCACCCTACCCCTTGGGTTTTCCTATAAATAGAGGTGGAGAGGCACTCTCCACACTCACTCTTTCTCACATACACATGCCATTGCAATGATCTAGCTTCTTCTCTCCCTCCCCGTGAAATAGTTTTGTAGAGCCGAAAGGTTGTCTGGGTTCCGGTGGGAACTAGTTCTGGACGGCGAAGCCCTGCCGGATAGATGACACCGTATGTGTGCAACCCCGTAGAGAGGTCGTAGGTTCGATCTTTTTTGCCCGGGGGGCTGTTCATGAGTGCCTCCCGAAGGGCTATCCTGGTGACCGTCCAATTTTCGAGGGTCCTCCCGAAGGGTTGTCCGAGTGATCGTCTGAGTTTCGAGAGTCCTCCCGGAGGGCTGTCCGTGACACCGTCCGAGGGACCGCCTCCCGAAGGGCTATCCAAGGGGCAGACGAGGGAGTACATCCTCGTTGTTGGGAGGTTGTAAAATCCTAGCTGCGGGGATCTGCACCGCCGATCGTCATCGACTCTACTTCCGCTGCGCTATGAGTTGGTAACAAAAAGATCAAACCTTGTATGCATCTCCATAGTGATCCTGGGCGTGCTCGCTGTACCGAAATTTTTTGTTTTCTGTCGCGTTCCCCTACAGGCTTGTCTTGCCCAAGCTGGCGCACGAGCCACTTGTCTTGTATGTTGTGCCAGAAAGCGGCGATCGCCTCGGCGTCGGGGCAGTCCATAATTTGGTTCTTTTTAGTTAAGAACCTGTTCCAGAACTTCCTTGCCGACTCGCCGGGTTGTTGAATGACGTGGCTGAGATCGTCGGCATCTGGAGGTCGGACCTATGTGCCCTGCAAGTTAGCCCTAAAGGCGTCCTCGAGTGCTTCCCAGCTTTCGATGGAATGAGGAGGCAGGCTATTAAGTCAGTGCCTCGCCGGCCCCTTTAACTTGAGCGGCGGATATTTGATAGCGTGGAGGTCGTCTCCATGCGCCATGTGGATGTGGAGAAGGAAGTCTTCAATCCACACCGCTGGGTCAGTAGTACCATCGTATGACTCGATGTTGATGGGTTTAAACCCATCAGGGAACTGGTGTTCCATTACCCTGTCTGTAAAACAGATCGGGTGAGCGGGACCTCGGAACCGAGCAAAGCGAAGCATATTTTACACCGGTATGCAATAGGTGTAAAGTGCATTAGCATTGACTAGATTATTGACTCTAGTGCAAGTGGGAGTCTGTAGAAGATATTCCCTAGAGGCAATAATAAATGTTATTATTTATCCCCATGTTCCTAATTAAGTTTATATTCCGTGCTATAACTGCTATGGTTCTCGAGTCTGCAATAACCACGAGGCTCGGAGGGAAACTCATATGCACGTGTGGAATAATAAACGGTAAAATGTATTCCTAGTCTGGCCTCTAAGACTAGCTCAAGTTTTTCATGATGGTTCTGTTTTCCTGATCATGGGCATGACTATGCCGGCAACTTTGAAGGCACAATGTTAGGAGAACACTTGTGTTGAATCGACCCGAATTGATGTTATGCTATGAGATACATTCGTTACAAGTTAATGGTTAATAACACAGAGGAAGTTTACGTCTGCATAATTCCTTAGACCATGAGAGTATCGAGTTTCTTCATGCTTGATTCATGAACTTTGGGGTTTGTTAAACATCATCCGTAACTGGGTGGCTATTACGGCGGCTTACGGGTTCATGGGAAAGTATGTTAAGTAACTTGATAGCTCAAGATTGGGATTTGCTCCTCCGATGTTGGAGAGATATCTTTGGGCCCTCTCGGTGTTACGGTATCCACCATCGTCTGGCCAGACACAATGTGATTTGATCACAGGGATGCCGGAACACGGGAACGATAAAAGAGAACAAACCCGATAACGAGGTAACTGGCATTGTGGACAAGTGTTGATCCACGGGGATGCTGATAAATCTCACCTCGGGTGTTTGTAACATATCGTGAAGCAACAGGAATAGCACACGGCAACTGGAGGTGCACTCGAATATTTATTCGTGTGGGTATAGGGGTCAATATGGGTGTCCACGGCTCCGATGTTGATCATTGATCGGAAAGTGTTCCGGTCATGTCTATACTTCACCGAACCTATAGGGTCACACGCTTAAGGGTCATCTATCTGCTGAATTCTAGACAGGGAGTCTGAGAGAAAGTCACCGGAAAAGTTTCGGAGACAACGGAAAAGTTCCGGAGAGAGAACACCGGAATAGTTTCGGTAAAACTGAAAAGTTGTTTCAGGGTATACCATTAGGTCAAATTGGTTTCGGCACACGCCTGGAAATTCTTGGAGGGTGCCAGAATTGTTCTGGAAACTTCTGGGATTTTTCCGGAGAAAAAACCCGGAAATGTTCCGGAGCTGCCGGAACCGCTTTGGTTGCTTTTCGTAGATGAAAATCACTAATCCGGAATTGTTTTGGAACGCGTCCAAAATTATTTTAGTTGGGTACTGGAAATGTTCTAAGACCTACAGAAATATTTTCGGATTTAACGGTCGCGAAAATTATTTCATGAATAGTGTTATGAATAGTGAAAACATTATTGGGAGAAAATATCTCACGAATAGTGGGAAACACTATTATGAATAGTGGAAACACTATTTGGGAGAAAATATCGCATGAATAGTGGAAACACTATTATGAATAGTGTGAAAATATCTGAGGGCATTTTGGTATTTTGGGAGCCACCCTACCCCTTGGGTTTTCCTATAAATAAAGGTGGAGAGGCACTCTCCACACTCACTTTTTCTCACATACACATGCCATTACAATGATCTGGCTTCTTCTCTCCCTCCGCGCGAAATAGTTTCCTAGAGCCGAAAGGCTGTCTGGGTTCTGGTGGGAACTAGTTCTGGACGGCGAAGCCCTGCCGGATAGATGACACCGTATGTGTGCAACCCCGTAGAGAGGTCGTAGGTTCGATCTTTTTTGCCCATGGGGCTGTTCATGAGTGCCTCCCGAAGGGCTGTCCGGGTGACCGTCCGATTTTCGAGGGTCCTCCCGAAGGGCTGTCCGAGTGATCGTCTGAGTTTCCAGAGTCCTCCCGGAGGGCTGTCCGTGACACCGTCCGAGGGACTGTCCGACCGCCTCCCGGAGGGCTGTCCAAGGGGCAGATAAGGGAGTACATCCTCGCGGTTGGGAGGTTGTAAAATCCTAGCTGCGGGGATCTGCACCGCCGATCGTCATCGACTCTACTTCCGCTGCGCTACGAGTCGGTAACGAAAAGATCAAACCTTGTATGCATCTCCATAGTGATCCTGGGCGTGCTCGCTATACCGAATTTTTTTGTTTTCTGTCGCGTTCCCCTACAGTGGCATCATGAGCTGTGCTATGCGTAGATGCATGTTACGATCTAGAATACATAGAGATGTATGGGTGTTGCACAATATAATTTGTAGTAGATGAGTTCTACTGCTGATAATTATTTGTGCGGGTAGCAGATGAAATCTGTTACCCGATGTTCTTGTTGCTTCCCTGCAATTTGCATATTTCTGATCTTGATAACAGCATGGTGGAGTTTCAAAGTTCTGGCAATCCGCGATCCTGATTGATCAATGAAGTGCTAACAGTTCGTTGAATTCCACCATAGTTAGAGAGAAAGATGAAATTTCGCAGACAAAAGGGCAATGCAGATATGATCTGCTAGGGGGTCATGCGTATGACGAAGTTCAGTATGGGGCTCGAGATTTTATTATCTCGTGTTTCATACACCCCGCAAAGTTAATCTAGCGACCTGAATAATCATACTTGATGATGAACGTTGGTAGCTTCGGTTTGTTTCGAAACCTTAGAAGCCACGTAAAATAAATTTTTGCATAAACCGATTAGAGGCGTCTAACTTGGTTTTGCAGGATGTGCATGTGATGTGGTATAGCGGTTCTCACATTAATTTGATTATGTATGAGATGACTATACAATGTAAATTAACATGACCTGCGTGTCATGCTTCGGCATGATGGCTGGAGCCATATGATTGTCACTTTAATGACCTGCGTGTCAACCTTATGTAATGCACTTATTTTATTAGCTATAGAGATAGCAATATTATCTGGTGCATCGACAAGGTGGTGGCAATCTTCGCAAAGGTGAACACCGAAGCGAATGCCGAAGACGAAGAAATTAAAGACTTCTCCGTCAGAAAGGGCTATACCATATCATGCTATTATGAATTGCCTGAGATGTTTATCCCTTATGATGCACCCTTCTTGATTGCGCGGTAGTCGCTTTTTATTAGGGTGATCTCTCACAAAAATATCAAGTAGTTAGTGTTCTCCCAAGTGTAGCACCATCACGGCACCTATCTTTTCGGGGTGCGTCATGTTTCCATGAGTACGAACGATTAGAGAAGTGTGAGGCGGGTGAGTTGAGACCTCGCAATCAGATCACTTGGTTGTCTTGACGTTCTGGCTTGAGAGTCCTGAGCTCGGAACACGCCCATCGAAAGATGAACAAGAGTCACATAGAGATGTGATCGGCAAGTTGGCCTACCGATTGAAATTCCTGTCATCAATGATGTTTCCATCAATGGCATTGAATTGAAATGCGGGTCTTGTATCACTCACAATCAATTATGAGAGATATTGGTTTGAGTGGGAGCGCACTGTAGAATTAACTTGCTTAATTCTCAGTGCAATTAATTATGAACTTTGTCTAAGTGAAATTTGCATAATAGTTATAGAATAATGGCTCGCGGTTCCACCTTCCCTATTAAAATTGAATAGCTGTTAAATATCTGGTTAAAACTTTACGGTTGGTAGCGTAATGTGAGGATTGTCCTCAAGAGTGCCGAGAAGGATTTTGTCCTATCGCATGCTTTCGGTATTCTCCCGCTAATGCTATGGATGATGTGACTCTCGTCCTTCGATCCAAAAGCTAGAATTCCGTTACGGTCAAGTGCAATATGTTTGCTTCCATGAGACCCGAACTTCAAAAGTTTGGGATAGCTATGTGATATTCATGGAACTGAAAATTAGTTTCAGATACAAACAAAGGCTAGAAGATATGGGATATCCAAAGCAATGTTTGTTTTGCAAATTATTAGTAAAGTGTTTACTATGCATTTGACTAATAAGAGAGGGATCCAGAAGAACGTCGGTCATATGATGATGGTGAATAAAACAACAACTTAAAGAGAAAGGAAATGTCCAAAGGGTGTTAGTATGACTTACACGCCCAGGAAGTCCGGGGCTAACGCCACTCTTAAGTTGGGTGCTTCTTCTGCGAGTAGGAGAAATACTAAAAGTTAAACTGTTAGAAGTATAATGGCAAAAAGAGAGAAGACTGGAATGTCCAGCTCATGTATGAAAGTCATGCAAGTTATTGATGTATAGAAGGCTGGTCAAAGATATAATTCTTGGGAATTGTGATTAAACCTGTTAATCACTAATTCTTGGGTATTGTGAGTTGATCACAAAGATACCCGCTCGATTGCATTCTGTTGCGACTCGATGCAAGAACTACTACGGCCTAAAAGACTTGCCGGGAATAAGTTTTAGATACGCGTTGGGAACATAGTAAATGTTACTATACCTTCCATCGGTATATTACCTATGTATTTATTTTCATAATTCATTTTTGAAGTTTCATACACTCTAGCCCATTGCATAAGGTATCTTGCAAGAAGGTTGTTCATAAGAGAACTTTTGATGTTCGGTGTTATGAATAACATAAGGGCCATACTTTCATTATGAATGGGATGTATGTTATGAATATTGATAATAATACATTACCTCTGTATTTACTTTCATAATTCATTATAGAGTTTTAAACACTCTAGCCCATTGCATAATGTTTGTTGCAAAAGGGTTGTTCATAAAAGAACAATTGTTGTTCAGTATTATGAATAACATAAAGGGCCATGCTTCCATTGAGGATGGGATGTATGTTATGAATATTGATGGTAATATGATACATCCATAACACTGACACTGAATGTCGCAAGACTAAAAGAATACCACAAATGTGTGGCACTGCATTCGGTCACATTGGAGAAACCCGCATGGAGAAATTCCATAATGATGGATTTTGAAGTCGTTTGATTATAAATCATCTGACACTTGCAATTTTCGTCCGAAAAGTGAAGTGACTGAAATACCGTTCACAGGCCATAAGGAACGAGCAACGAACTTATTGGTGATCATACATTATGATGTGTGTAAGCCAATAAAGGTTATTGCTAGCAGTGGATTTGTCTATCTTCAAAAATGACTCAAGTAGATATATGGATATTTGCTTGATGAGAAGTAAGTCTGGATCTTTTGAAATCATTCGAAAGGTTTTCAACATGAAGTAGAAATTATTGTAACAAGGAAGATTATGTTTCTGCAAACTAGATTGCAGAAAGGAATATTTGAGTTACAAGTTTAGCGAATGTCTGATGAGTTGTGAAAAGAGTTTCATAACTTACACCTCCCGGAACACCACTGTGAGTGGAATGTCCGTGAAGATGTAATCAAACCATTTATGACATGGTAAGATCAAAGATGACATAAATCAATTTGCCATTATCCCTTTTAAAGTAATGCTTTAAAGACTGCGGCTTTTACACTGAATAGAGCGCCATTAGATCTGTTGAAATGACGCCATGGTATGGTACACCCAACCATGTTTTGTCTTTTCTTAACATTTGGAATATGGGGCTTGTGTAAAATGTTTACAAACCTATTCCAAATCAGACAAGTGCTACTTTGTAGGTTATCCCAAGTTATTGGGTATTCCCCTACCACTATACCGAGGCAAAAGGTTTTGCCACAAAGAACGGTATGATTTTGAAGAAAATGTTTCTTGCAAAAGGGTGAGTGGGAGGACAGTGCAACTCGACGAGATATCAGTATCTTCGTTATCAGGTCAAAGGAAAGAGACCTTGGAAGTGATTCCATAGTTTCCTCCTGCGACTGATACGGAAGTCTCTACAATAAAATGTATGGACTTCGGTCGAACTTGCAGCTGAACCACGTAGGCAAAACTCGTGCAAACCTCTCAGGTGCGCATACGAGATATTGTTGTTAGACAACAGTATACCTACGATAATCAAGGAAGCGATGATGGGCCCTGACTCCGTAATTGGCTAAAAGCCAATATAATTTGAGATAGTTTCCATATAAATGATTCAAGATTATATCTTGATAAACCCTTCGGAAGACTTAGAGTCTAATGAACATTAATGGAACTATAAACTGATGTGGATAAAATGTTTTATCCATAAAGCTCGACTTGTTGCAGTAACAAGTTCAAGGAGTTGACTACGATGAGGTTGTCTCACCGTAGCGATGCTTAAAGTCGGTTCGGGTTAAACTAGCAATTGATACATATTTCAATCATGAGATATGTAACATGGATGCCAAAAGGATTTCCATAAAATGGAAATGCAACCTAGGATTTGCATGTGATATAGTCCAAGGTATTTTGTCAATCCAGAGGATGCTAGTGAGTATGCAAACTTCAGAGTTCCAGCAATGGGCAGAAGAGAGCAAAATGGAGTTGGAATCTTCGTTTTTGATGAAATAGTCAAAAGAGTTTGATTTCATCAATGGATAACGAAGATGCTTGTGGTTTCAAGAAAGTAAGTGGGAGCATAATAATATTTCTAAAAACCTTGTGTGCTTGACACATTGTTGATTGGAAATAATATAAATTTCTTGACATGAATTAGGACTTCATTGAAAATAGTTTTTGATGAAGTGCTT
Source organism: Elymus sibiricus (assembly GCA_039707655.1). Taxonomy (NCBI): domain Eukaryota; kingdom Viridiplantae; phylum Streptophyta; class Magnoliopsida; order Poales; family Poaceae; genus Elymus; species Elymus sibiricus. The sequence goes on from CM077670.1 coordinate 115,908,735, forward strand.
AGGCTAGGTAGCCTCAGTATTAGGCATAATTATCTACGAGATAAAATTGCCTGATAGAGCTAAAGCCAAAAATACATATTGACAAGATGCTAAAATAGTTTAGCATTAAAACGCCAAGGAGTGATTCTTGCCGAAGTCACATGGAAAGGGTTTTTGCAAGACTCGGTGTCCCAAAACACTGATGAGCAAAATACATGATGGAGATTCCACACACTCTTGTGTTTGGATTAATCATGTATTCCATGGTATGTAAAACAACCAGATATGTCCGATACTCCCAAAGTTGTTGCGAGTATAGATACCAAAGTGATCAAAGTACTGATCATGGGACAACAGTGAAAAATGTCATTGAGTACTAAAGTAGCACTGGTGACATGTTTTCTCGCAAGCAGAGATTATGAAGTGCTCATTGTAAGTAATTACATCGATACAGTCTTCATCAATGCTCCTTGCGATTTTCGATTTAAGTTAAGGGTTTTGTGTAATACACAATATGGTGGCACGGTAGTTGGAAATTGTTCCAAACAGGTTACTATGGCGATTTCTATAACAAAGGCTAAGTATGTTGATGCTTTGGAAGTGACAAAGAAGATGTTGAATCATATAGTTCATTCATGAACTTAGTATGGTTCCAAGATGGCTTTGGTCAAGGGAACACTATTGCAGATAGTTGCTCCATAGCTCAGTCTGAGGAATCAAGGTTTGACCTGTGATTCACATATATACAAAGCCAAGTCCACACAAAATATGAATTTTGTGAAAGCGTGAAAATGCGAGGAGATGCAAACATACACACGGAGCTGAAGTTGTGAGATCCATTGGACATCAGGCTATACCACAAGCGAAGCATATTTTACACCGGTATGCAATAGGTGTAAAGTGCATTAGCATTGACTAGATTATTGACTCTAGTGCAAGTGGGAGTCTGTAGAAGATATTCCCTAGAGGCAATAATAAATGTTATTATTTATCCCCATGTTCCTAATTAAGTTTATATTCCGTGCTATAACTGCTATGGTTCTCGAGTCTGCAATAACCACGAGGCTCGGAGGGAAACTCATATGCACGTGTGGAATAATAAACGGTAAAATGTATTCCTAGTCTGGCCTCTAAGACTAGCTCAAGTTTTTCATGATGGTTCTGTTTTCCTGATCATGGGCATGACTATGCCGGCAACTTTGAAGGCACAATGTTAGGAGAACACTTGTGTTGAATCGACCCGAATTGATGTTATGCTATGAGATACATTCGTTACAAGTTAATGGTTAATAACACAGAGGAAGTTTACGTCTGCATAATTCCTTAGACCATGAGAGTATCGAGTTTCTTCATGCTTGATTCATGAACTTTGGGGTTTGTTAAACATCATCCGTAACTGGGTGGCTATTACGGCGGCTTACGGGTTCATGGGAAAGTATGTTAAGTAACTTGATAGCTCAAGATTGGGATTTGCTCCTCCGATGTTGGAGAGATATCTTTGGGCCCTCTCGGTGTTACGGTATCCACCATCGTCTGGCCAGACACAATGTGATTTGATCACAGGGATGCCGGAACACGGGAACGATAAAAGAGAACAAACCCGATAACGAGGTAACTGGCATTGTGGACAAGTGTTGATCCACGGGGATGCTGATAAATCTCACCTCGGGTGTTTGTAACATATCGTGAAGCAACAGGAATAGCACACGGCAACTGGAGGTGCACTCGAATATTTATTCGTGTGGGTATAGGGGTCAATATGGGTGTCCACGGCTCCGATGTTGATCATTGATCGGAAAGTGTTCCGGTCATGTCTATACTTCACCGAACCTATAGGGTCACACGCTTAAGGGTCATCTATCTGCTGAATTCTAGACAGGGAGTCTGAGAGAAAGTCACCGGAAAAGTTTCGGAGACAACGGAAAAGTTCCGGAGAGAGAACACCGGAATAGTTTCGGTAAAACTGAAAAGTTGTTTCAGGGTATACCATTAGCTCAAATTGGTTTCCGCACATGCCTAGAAATTCTTGCAGGGTGCCAGAATTGTTCTGGAAACTTCTGGGATTTTTCCGGAGAAAAAACCCGGAAATGTTCCGGAGCTGCCGGAACCGCTTTGATTGCTTTTCGCAGATGAAAATCACTAATCCGGAATTGTTTCGAAACGCGTCCAAAATTATTTTAGTGGGTGCTGGAAATGTTCTAAGACCTACAGAAATATTTTCGGATTTAACGGTCGCGGAAAATATTTTATGAATAGTGTTATGAATAGTGAAAACACTATTGGGAGAAAATATCTCACGAATAGTGGAAACACTTCCACACTATTATGAATAGTGGAAACACTATTGGGAGAAAAAAATCTAATGAATAGTGGAAACACTATTATGAATAGTGTGAAAATATCTGAGGGCATTTTGGTATTTTGGGAGCCACCCTACCCCTTGGGTTTTCCTATAAATAGAGGTGGAGAGGCACTCTCCACACTCACTCTTTCTCACATACACATGCCATTGCAATGATCTAGCTTCTTCTCTCCCTCCCCGTGAAATAGTTTTGTAGAGCCGAAAGGTTGTCTGGGTTCCGGTGGGAACTAGTTCTGGACGGCGAAGCCCTGCCGGATAGATGACACCGTATGTGTGCAACCCCGTAGAGAGGTCGTAGGTTCGATCTTTTTTGCCCGGGGGGCTGTTCATGAGTGCCTCCCGAAGGGCTATCCTGGTGACCGTCCAATTTTCGAGGGTCCTCCCGAAGGGTTGTCCGAGTGATCGTCTGAGTTTCGAGAGTCCTCCCGGAGGGCTGTCCGTGACACCGTCCGAGGGACCGCCTCCCGAAGGGCTATCCAAGGGGCAGACGAGGGAGTACATCCTCGTTGTTGGGAGGTTGTAAAATCCTAGCTGCGGGGATCTGCACCGCCGATCGTCATCGACTCTACTTCCGCTGCGCTATGAGTTGGTAACAAAAAGATCAAACCTTGTATGCATCTCCATAGTGATCCTGGGCGTGCTCGCTGTACCGAAATTTTTTGTTTTCTGTCGCGTTCCCCTACAGGCTTGTCTTGCCCAAGCTGGCGCACGAGCCACTTGTCTTGTATGTTGTGCCAGAAAGCGGCGATCGCCTCGGCGTCGGGGCAGTCCATAATTTGGTTCTTTTTAGTTAAGAACCTGTTCCAGAACTTCCTTGCCGACTCGCCGGGTTGTTGAATGACGTGGCTGAGATCGTCGGCATCTGGAGGTCGGACCTATGTGCCCTGCAAGTTAGCCCTAAAGGCGTCCTCGAGTGCTTCCCAGCTTTCGATGGAATGAGGAGGCAGGCTATTAAGTCAGTGCCTCGCCGGCCCCTTTAACTTGAGCGGCGGATATTTGATAGCGTGGAGGTCGTCTCCATGCGCCATGTGGATGTGGAGAAGGAAGTCTTCAATCCACACCGCTGGGTCAGTAGTACCATCGTATGACTCGATGTTGATGGGTTTAAACCCATCAGGGAACTGGTGTTCCATTACCCTGTCTGTAAAACAGATCGGGTGAGCGGGACCTCGGAACCGAGCAGACTCGCGTCGGACGTCGGGGGATATTCGTGTATAAGCTTGTTCCCGAGCTCGGCCGTTCCTATCCATCCAGGCGTCGTAGCCGTCGAGCCCGGCCGGTGCACATCCTCTTGATCCGTAAATGGACCGCGAAGGTGCCCGGTTCGCCTCTATCCGGCGTCTTGCGTCGTATGGCTCGGTGTAGTCGACGGGATCCTTGCCATAACGGCGTGTCATTGTTTGGGTCTGTAAATTTTCCCGCGTTGGCCTATCGCGCCCTCTAGGGGGCGGTCAGGTTTGTCAGCCCGTCTGCGTGTTAAGAGCATGTCGTCGGTTAATTCTTCGTCGAATTCGGGACGCAAACGCCTACGCGGGTAAGATTTAGGCACGCTACGGTGCCGTTCTTTGAGGTCTTGCTCGGCCGAGAGTATCTTGACCCACTTGTCATTCAGCGCGTCTTGATTGGCTTGCAGCTACTGCTGCTTCCGTTTCATGCTTCGGGCGGTGGCCATGAGGCGTCGTCGGAACAGTTCTTGCTCAAAGGGGTCTTCGGGGACTATAAAGTCCTCGGTGCCTAGGCTCTCGTCCTCCTCGGACTGAGGTAAGTAATTGTCATCAATCCCTTCAAAGAGGTCATCGAGGTCCTCGTCCTCGGGGATTCCTGCGGGACTGTGCGGCCGCCCTGGGGAGGCTTGGAAATCCTCTCCCGGGTCATCGTCATCATCTGTGGCCGCGCCGGTGTCGTCTGTCGCTACACCTGTGTTGGAGGCAGTGGCGTCGTGCCCGCTGGGATCCCTGTTGGCACCTCTCCCGCGCCTTCGCCGACGTCTTGATGGGGGTTTCGGAGTATCCACCATGTATACGTCATAGGTGGAGGTTGCAGTCCACTTGCCGGTGTTGATCGGCGGCGTGGTGGTTTCTGCAGGGCCATCGACATCTTCATCCGTGTCGGTGGCTTCATCGTAGTCTAACATGTCGGTTAAGTCATCGACCGTGGCAACTAGATGGGTGGTGGGTGGGATATAAATTTCCCGATCGTCGGCTTTAAGTCTGATCTTGCCATAGACCGAGGCCTGACTGTTTGAGATTGATAAGCTTTGGATGCGATCAAGCACCTCATTTAAGTGAGATAATTCTTCGGGGTTCATGGCCTGGCTGTAAGCCGGGCTGACACGAAGTACGACAGGCGGGCTGCTTGACGCGTCCTCAGCCTCATGAGGGGCCAGGGTTGATTTCGGGTCTGGCACCCAAGTCGGTTCTAAATCTGACGTAGTATCCGAAGCCGGGCCCGGACCATCGTCGTGGCTTGATGCCGGGACGAGGTTGTCCGAGGCGGCGGCAGTTGATTCCTCCACAGGGCCCTGTAGGGCCAGGGGGCTTGGCCCGACATTCTCAGAGGAGATCGGTTTCGGGGTCGAGCCCCCGATGTCTGATAAGCCCTCGATCCGGCCTGGTGTCCAACCGGTAAGGACGAGCTCTCCGCGGGAATCCGCGGTGTACTCCAAGCCTCCGAAAGTTACGACGTGATCTGGAGCGTAATTCTCGACGGGAGCCAGACGGCCCGCAGGGTTGGCGCAAAAGGCCATGCTACCGAAAACGAATAACTGGCCGGGGACGAAGCTGTCCCCGTAGCCGGAGCTGCAGTTGATCTGCAGGTGAGCCATCGATCCTTTCCTGACCTCACAGCGGAACTCTCAATGAAAGCACCAGTGTCGGTGTGAAAACCGGCAGACCTCGGGGTAGGGGGTCTCGAGCTGTGGATCTCGGATCAATGGTAACAGGGACGAAGGAGACGGTGTTTACCCAGGTTCGGGCCCTCTCGACGAGGTAATACCCTACGTCTTGCTTCGATTATATTGATGATGAAGTATCGAGTACAAGCTTGATCTACCTCGAGATCATAAGGGGAAGTCTAACTCTAAGGCTAGGCTAATGGTAATTATGATTCCATATCCTTTACAGGCTAAACCCTCTGGCTTTTATACACGCCAGGTAGGGCATCTAGGGTTACACAGGCGGTATCTAGGGATGCGTATGGAGGCGGCAGGAGATGTCTTGGGGTATACTCCAAGTCTTCGGCAGATGCAATCTTGATCACGTTGTGGCTTCCGGAGTCCATACGAATGAGAACGAGGGCCTTCAGGCCCAGCCCGAGGACTATGGGCCGACTAGGTTGGTACCCCCTAGTCTAGGACATCGTCACCTCACTTTGCTGCAACTGAGACAGGAACTTTCCTAGTAACTCCACTCTCCTTTTGAGTTCTGATACGTCTCCAACGTATCTATAATTTATGAAGTATTCATGCCATGTTTATTATAGTTTTGTATGATTTTGGTGCACTTTTATATGGCTTTTATATGATTTTTATGGACTAACATATTGACCTAGTGCCCAGTGCCAGTTCCTGTTTTCTGCTTGTTTTTGGTTTTCTAGAAAATCCATATCAAATGAAGTCCAAATGCAGCGAAATTTTTTGACGATTTTTTCTGGAAGGAAACAGACCCAGGAAGCTTCGGAGGAGCAGCAGAAGAGCCACAGGGGCCCCACGAGCCACCTGGGTGTGCCTGCCCCCCAAGCGCGCCCTAGTGCCTCGTGGGCCCCCTGTGGCACCTCTTTGCGTGATTCCAACGCTGAAAAATCCTATATATTCAGAAACCCCTAAAAGTTAACCTAGATGAGTTTTTACGCCGCCGCAAGCCTCTATACCTCCACGATCTAATCTACAGCCCTTTTCCGGAACCCTGCCGGAGGGGGAAAAGCATCACCGGAGGCCATCTTCATCATCCCGGCGGTCTTCATGGCGAGGAGGGAGTAGTTCACCCTCGGGGCTGAGGGTTTGTACCAGTAGCTATGTGTTTTATCTCTCTCTCTTGTGTTCTTGATTTGACACGATCTTGATGTACCGCGAGCTTTGTTAATATAGTTGGATCATATGGTGTTTCTTCCCTCTCTATCTTTGTTGTGATGAATCGAATCTTTTCCCTTTGAGGTTTCCTTATTGTCGGATTGAATATTCAGATTTGAGAACACTTGATGTATGTCTTGCATATGAATACCCGTGGTGACAATGGGTTATTATATTGATTCACTTGATATATGTTTTGGCACTCAACTCGCGGATTCCCGAGGTGACATTGGGGTAATCTATGCATAGGGGTTGATGTACGTTTTCATTATCTTTTCTCCGATAGAAACTTTGGGGTGCTCCTTGGAGTTCTTTGTGTGGAATGAATATTATGATTATGAAGTTGTTTGATGCATATCGTATAATCAACTCACGGATACTTGTGGTGACATTGGAGTATCTAGGTGACATTAGGGTTGGTTGATGTGTATCATATGGTGTTATTTTAGTACGAACTCTAGGGCTGTTTGTGACACTTATAGGAATAGCTCAATAGATCGATTGGAAAGGGTAACTTTGAGGTGGTTTCGTACCCTACAAACAATTTCTATCTTATGTTCTCCGTTAATAGGAACTTGGGAGTGATTCTTTATTGCACGTTGAGGGATGGTTATACGATCCAATTATGTTAGCATTGCTGAGAGATTGCACTAGTGAAAGTATGAACCCTAGGCCTTGTTTCTAAGCATTGCAATACAGTTTATGCTCACTTTTGTTACTTGCTATCTTGCTTTTTTTTATTGCTCGCACTACAAAAACCTATATCTACTATCCATACTACACTTGTATCACCATCTCTTCGCCGAACTAGTGCGCCTATACAATTTACCACTGTATTGGGTGTGTTGGGGACACAAGAGATTTCTTGTATTTGATTGCAGGGTTGTTTGAGAGAGACCATCTTCATCCTACGCCTCCCACGGATTGATAAATCTTAGGTCATCCACTTGAGGGAAAATTGCTACTGTCCTACAAAACTCTGCGCTTGGAGGCCCAACACGAGTCTACAAGAATAAGTTGTGTAGTAGACATCAAGCACTTTTCTGGCGCCGTTGCCGGGGAGGTGAGTGCTTGAAGGTATATCTTTAGATCTTGCAATTGAATCTTTTAGTTTCTTGTTTTATCACTAGTTTGGTTCATAAAAGAAAACTACAAAAAAATGGAATTGAGGTTGCCACATATTATTCATCTTTATAATGTCTTTCTTGAAAATGATGGATCAGAAAATTGTGCTCAATTGATAGAAGAAGAATTCAATAAAATGTTTGGCATAAAATCCATGAATGATGAGCATGATTGCAATGTTGCTAGTATGAATTCTTTGAATATCCATGATGCTAGTGATATGCAAAGCCACAAGCTTGGGGATGCTATGTTTGATGAAGATGATATTTTTAGTCCCCCAAGTTTTGATGAGAAAATTTATTATGATGAAAGCATGCCTCCTATTTATGATGATTATATTGATAAAAGTGGATTTGGAGAGGTCACAACTTTATTTAATGATGATTCCACTATTTTGGAAGAGGTTTCCATTGATTATGACAACAAAGTTGCTATCTATGATGATTATTGTGATGACATGTATGCTATAAAGAATAATGATAACTATGAAATTTTTCATCATGATTTTAATGCTCAAATTGATTATGTAAATCAAGTATCACATTATAGTTATTTTGTTGAGTTTGCTCCCACTATTATGAATGAGAACAAATTTGCTTATGTGGAGAGTAATAAAAATTCTATGCTTGTGGATCATGAAAAGAATGCTTTATGTGATAGCTATATTGTTGAATTCATTCATGATGCCACTGAAAATTATTATGAGAGAGTATCATATGCTTGTAGGTGTTGCAATAATATCAAGTTTCCTCTCTATGTGTTGAAAGTTTTGAAGTCATGCTTGTTTTGCCTTCCCATGCTAGTTGATTCTTGCTCCCACAAATTGTTTGCTCACAAAATCCCTATGAATAGGAAGTGGGTTAGGCTTAAATGTGCTAGTTATATGCTTCATGATGCTCTCTTTGTGTTTCGATTCTTTACTTTTATGTGAGCATCATTGAAATCATCATGCCTAGCTAAAAGGCATTAAAGAAAAGCGCTTGTTGGGAGACAACCCAATACTTATACCTACTGTTTTTGTGTGTCCACATGATTAATCTACTGTAGTAATCATGTTTTATATGTTTTCTTTCAATAATGTGCCAAGTAAAGCCTTTGGGATAGTGTGGATGCTTGTTGATTTGATTCTGTGCAAAAACAGAAACTTTTGCGTCCAGTGCTGGAATTTCTATTCTGTACTGGAGCGAGAAACAATTCTGAAATTTTTACACAGTATTGGGTTACAAATTGTTTACGTTGTCCTAATTTTTCAGAATTTTTAGACGTACAGAAGTATGGTTTTTAAATCTCTTACTACATGCTGTTCTGTTTTTGACAGATTCTGTTTTCGATTCATAGTCTGCTTGTTTTAGTGTTTCCATAGCTTAAATTGAGTAATATAAATTGTGGAAATGATAGAATACAGTAGGCATTATTTGAGAACAATTATGAATCTTGTATTGACATTACCTAAGTGGATGGTTTATTTTTATCATACTAACCTATCTCACGAAGTTCTCTTAAGTTTTGTGTGATTGAAGTTTTCAACTTTTGGGTGAGATATCGATATGACGAGAATAAGGAGTGGCAAGACCCTAAGCTTGGGGATGCCCAACGCACCCCAAGGTAAAATTCAAGGAAGACTCAAGCGTCTAAGCTTGGGGATGCCCCGGAAGGCATCCCCTCTTTCGTCTTCAACATTATCGGTAACCTTACTCGGAGCTATATTTTTATTCGTCACATGATATGTGTTTTGCTTGGAGCATCATTTTCTTTTGTTGAGATTTGCTCGCTGTTATCAATAATCATGTTTTGTACCTTTTAGTTCAATAAAATGCCAATTATAGCCTTTACCATGCTCAGTTTGCAAGTTCATGTGTTGCTGTTTGAAAACAGAAAGTTTTCTGTTATGTCCAGAATATTCCTGAATAGTCAGAACATGATAAAAATCTGAAATTTTTACACAGTAAGAATGCATGAGTTATCTGTCATGTGGTAATTTTTCATAATTTTTGGAGTTAGGGAAGTATGGATTCTTATTCCCCTTTTACAGACTATTCTGTTTTGGCAGATTGCTGTTATAGTTGCATTGTTTGCATATGTTTGCGTGTTTAATGTTTATATTTGTGAATAGGAGTATTAAATATGAAGAGGCATTTAGTATGCAATGTTTAATTATAATTTTTGTGATTTGCTACAGTAGAGAATGTTAGGGTTTTGAGTTGATTTATACTAACTTATCTCACGAGTTCTTGTTGAGTTTTGTGTGGATGAAGTTTTTTAAGATTTAGGAGAAGCCATGATATGAGAGGAATTAAGGAGACACAAGAGCTCAAGCTTTGGGATGCCCAAGGCATCCCAATATAATATTTCAAGAAGTCTCAAGCATTTAAGCTTGGGGATGCCCCGGTAGGCATCCCACCTTTGTTCATCAACAATTATCGGTTAGTCTTGATTGAGCCTAAGTTTTTGCTTCTTCACATGAGTTGTGCTATTCTTGGAATGTCATTTGATTTTGTTTTCTTTTCTGCTTGAATAAAATACTTAAGATCTGAAATTTTTAAATGAGAGAGAGTCCTCACATAGCTACCTATTTACTTAACTACTCATTTGGTCCTCACTTATATCTTTTTAGAGTAGTTTGTCATTTACTCTTGTTCTTCACTTATATCCTATGAGTAAACTGTTGAAATGAATTGAATATCATAAAGTTGAAATTTATATGCTTCATATGCTTGTCCCATGAGGAGTAGTGACTTCACATACAGGAAGTATAAGTGGTAAATTTTTTTGAAAGTTAACAAACATAGCATTGGTCACTTGAACAATTCATGAAAGAATTTTGAAGGAAGAGAAATTTCACATATAAATATACTATCTTGGACATCTTCTATGATTGTGAACCCCCATTAATTATTTTCAAGCTTGATCAAGTAGTTGACATTGGACAAGACAACGTAATGAGTTATGTTTGTTTATATTCACATAGAAGTTATATTGTTATGGATCCTCTAACATGTGGTGCTTGCTTAGGATCTTTTGCTAGCCAAAAATTTGTACTAAGTAGAGATACTACTTGTGCATCCAAAAACCCTTAAACCCAGTTTCTTGCCATGAGTGTCCACCATATCTACCTATGGATTGAATAAGATCCTTCAAGTAAGTTGTCATTGGTGCAAAAAGCTATAAAAATTGCTCCTAAAATATGTATGATCTTTTATTGCAAGGGAAAATAAGCATTGTACGAACTTGTGATGGTAAAGAAATAAAAGTGACGGACTGCATAATAAAGGTTGCTATCACAAGGGGCAATATAACGTGACGTTCCGTTGCATTAAGGGCTTGCACATCCAAAAATAAAAAGCGCATGACAACCTCTGCTTCCCTCTATGAAGGGCCTATCTTTTACTTTTATGTATTTACTTTTATGTATTTACTTTTATGCAAGAGTCAATATTATTTCTTCTCATTTCAACCTCAATTATTCTCTAAGTTGGCAAGCATCATGTGGTAGGGAAAGATCCAGGCACATATATCCAGTTGAATATAGGTGATCATGAGTTATTATTGTTGACATTATCCCTGAGATAAATAAGTTGGGAGGCGAAACATTAAGCCCATATCTTCCTATGTGTTTGACTGAAACGGTTTGTTCTAAAAATATGCTTTGAGTGTCAGCAATCATGGAAGACTAAATGATAGTTGAGTATGTGGAATTTGCTAAATTAAAGCTCTTACATAGACCCTTCCTGAAAATAAGATGGATTGCAATTGTTTGATGACTGAGAACATAGTTTGTTGGTTTTCAAGAAAGTTTATGGTCTATACTTTAAACATGTGAATAGCTTGCTACTTGATCATGAGAAGTTTTATGAGATGAGCTACTATTTATGATATATATTGATGCTAGAAAAAGTAATTGCAATTATTATTAATCAAACTTATGCACTATGCTAGCATTCACACTTCATAAATTATTTCTTTTATCATTTACCTACTCGAGGACGAGCACGAATTAAGCTTGGGGATGTTGATACGTCTCCAACGTATCTATAATTTATGAAGTATTTATGCCATGTTTATTGTAGTTTTGTATGATTTTGGTGCACTTTTATATGGCTTTTATATGATTTTTATGGACTAACATATTGACCTAGTGACCAGTGCCAGTTGCTATTTTCTGCTTGTTTTTGGTTTTTCAGAAAATCCATATCAAATGAAGTCCAAATGCAGTGAAACTTTTTGATGATTTTTTCTGGAAGGAAACAGACCCAGGAAGCTTTGGAGGAGCAGCAGAAGAGCCACAGGGGCCCCACGAGCCACCTGGGCGCGCCTGCCCCCCCCCCCCCCAGGCGCGCCCTGGTGCCTCGTGGGCCCCCTGTGGCACCTCTTTGCGCGATTCCAACGCTGAAAAATCCTATATATTCAGAAACCCTCGAAAGTTAACCTAGATGAGTCTTTACGCCGCCACAAGCCTCTGTACCTCCACGATCTCATCTACAGCCCTTTTTCGGCACCTTGCCGGAGGGGGGAACGCATCACCGGAGGCCATCTTCATCATCCTGGTGATCTCCATGACGAGGAGGGAGTAGTTCACCCTCGGGGCTGAGGGTTTGTACTAGTAGCTATGTGTTTTATCTCTCTCTCTCTCGTGTTCTTGATTTGGCATGATCTTGATGTACCGCGAGCTTTGTTAATATAGTTGGATCATATGGTGTTTCTTCCCTCTCTATCTTTGTTGTGATGAATCGAATGTTTTCCCTTTGAGGTTTCGTTATTGTCGGATTGAATATTCAGATTTGAGAACACTTGATGTATGTCTTGCATATGAATACCCGTGGTGATAATGGGGTATTATATTGATTCACTTGATATATGTTTTGGCACTCAACTCGCGGATTCCCGAGGTGACATTGGGGTAATCTATGCATAGGGGTTGATGCACGTTTTCATTATCTTTTCTCCGATAGAAACTTTGGGGTGCTCCTTGGAGTTCTTTGTGTGGATTGAATATTATGATTATGAAGTTGTTTGATGCATATCGTATAATCAACTCACGGATACTTGTGGTGACATTGGAGTATCTAGGTGACATTAGGGTTGGTTGATGTGTATCATATGGTGTTATTTTAGTACGAACTCTAGGGCTGTTTGTGACACTTATAGGAATAGCTCAATAGATCAATCAGAAAGGATAACTTTGAGGTGGTTTCGTACCCTACAAACAATTTCTATCTTATGTTCTCCGCTAATAGGAACTTGGGAGTGATTCTTTATCACACGTTGAGGGATGGTTATATGATCCAATTATGTTAGCATTGTTGAGAGATTGCACTAGTGAAAGTATGAACCCTAGGCCTTCTTTCTAAGCATTGCAATACAGTTTATTCTCACTTTTGTTACTTGCTACCTTGCTGTTTTTTATTGCTCGCACTACAAAAACCTATATCTACTATCCATACTACACTTGTATCACCATCTCTTCGCCGAACTAGTGCACCTATACAATTTACCATTGTATTGGGTGTGTTGGGGACACAAGAGATTTCTTGTATTTGATTGCAGGGTTGTTTGAGAGAGACCATCTTCATCCTACGCCTCCCACGGATTGATAAACCTTAGGTCATCCACTTGAGGGAAAATTGCTACTATCCTACAAAACTCTGCGCTTGGAGGCCCAACACGAGTCTACAAAAATAAGTTGTGTAGTAGACATCAAGTTCCTGCATACTCTTTGGAAACAACAACTGGCTTTTTCTTGGAGGTTACTTACTCAGGATGGAAGTCCTCATCCTCAATTTCTGAGCCCTTTGCTTTTCTTGTTCTCTTGGCAGCCTTAGGCAAATTGCTGGGAGTGCTTCTGCTGCCTTCATCATAACTGCTCTCAGGACTAGAACCTGTACTCAAATCAACATTTTACTCTTCAAATCTGTTCTGGCTGTCACTGAGGTCTGACATCTTGCAAGATGACCTTTGAAGTAGTTGGGTATAGGCAGAGTGGATGAGTCATCACAAAATGCAGCTAGTTTTCAAAAAAATTGAGTTCAAATCTTAGTTTCAAATTTTCACAGAAGACATTTCGGATCAATCGAGTTGATCATTTCAGTGATATCGAAGCACTTAACAGAGACTTGGCACACAGTTTCGGTCAGACCGATATGTGGTTCGGTCTCTCCGAGATGCTAGGGTTTCACAGAAACTTTATTTCGGCCTCACCGATCAGTACAACTCGGTGGCACCGAGACGTATTAGTGCAATGGCCAAAGCCAGATCGGTGACTCCAAAAATTTTAGATCGGCTGGTCCGAGATGTATTCTGTGGAAACTTAAACCTAAAATCTTCGCTCGAATCTAATCTACGGAATTTATACTTGGTATAGAGGTTGCAAACTGTGGCATGACTCATGGCAAAAACCCTAGTGCATTGAATCGGAAATAGAGGCACTAAGGGGTCGGATTTTACCCTAACTTGGCGCAAATCCTCTACGGCAGCAACGGAGGGAGATATTTCTGTTGACGGCGGCGGAATCCAACGACGAGGGCATGCTGGACGGAATGACGACTGTCCGGAGACTGAGGCGACGGCAGCTGTGGGGCGCGAGAACGAAATGTTTGAGAAAATTTCAACCGTACGGACTCACGGGATATATATACCCATCAGCTGTCAGTGGCTCCGATCGAAACATATCGGTGACTCCGAGATGTGTAACTGCTAACAGTACAGCACATCGGTGACTCAGATCAATCCAAATGATTTTGATGAGACCGAATGGGAGTGAGTTGGTCAAACCGAAAGGCATTTAGAAGGATTTGTAATCCAGTCTTTGACAGATCGGTGACTCCGAGTGCGCCTCACCCGGAGGGTCCGAAAAAGACTTGTTCAAATTTTGTGATTTAGCATGAAGATAATTTGAGACAAGAAAGAATAGATAGGTAGAGAAGGTGCTTAGGCATTCTTGTACATCCATTTGGCCAGAAAAACCAAATCAATCAAACTACAAATGGATGTCCTCGAATGAGAAATATGCATAGCAACATGCTCACACAACAAGATAGCAAATGAAATATGTGGCAAACATGCACAAACAATTCTAGCATCTATCACACAATGGGCGATGACATAGTCATCTATATATGAGTATATTGACTTAGGAGCCAAATGAGAACATTTGATCATAGGTCATACTCATCGTTTAAGCACAAGTGGGGTTACCACTTTTACATAAAGCATTAATGTGTTCACAACATTAGAGTTGCTTTAGCTCAAGTCTTAGAGCAAAGCTCTCCCTAGATGTGATATCCCCCCAAAGAGGGATGAACTAACCTTGGGTTTTGTCGATGATGACTTCATGTAGATGTTGTAGATGTGGATGCTCAATGTTGATGTGGATCATCAAGAGTTGGGAACAATCCTTGGAGTTTTGCACTTTCAATACCTACATGGGTTAGTCCCATAAGGAACAAACAAGGATATCCATAGACATAGAGTGAAATGCACATATGATGATGTCCATGAATCCATTGAATACCTTGTCCCTTGTCTTACCAACAAGAGGGTTTGTGACTCCATGAACTAGTGCAAGATGTTGGAGTTGGTTGCACAAGTTCTTGCCATGAATGAATATGAGTGAAGTTTGTTGGCGGAGTCACCCTCAAGAACTCTCTAGTTCTTCTTCTTTGGGACCCACATCAACTTGATGGGAATCCTTGAAGTTGTAGTAGCACTTGATGAAGTAGAACTTGGTGAGGTCTTGGGAACCCACTTGACCAAGGCTTGAGGTGGTTCTTCAAATGAGTCAATCTCTTCTTGAAGCTTGTCCTTGCCTTTTAGCTTGTGGTCTTGTGGTGAAAGATCATCTTGAGTTTGTGTTCCTTTGAAGGAAGTAGGATCATACTTCTCTTGTTGAGGAACAAACTTCGTCTTGGGGTATTGATCTTCTTCCCACTCAACTCCATTGGCATTGAACTTTCGTTCAAAACCAATACCTTGGCTCTTCCGGTGCCTTCCTTACTTGCGTACAATTTCCTCAAATTTCTTACTCCCGGCAAGGCTCTTGTAGACACCCTTTTCTATAATTCCTTTCAATAAATTGTTTTCTTGCTCAAGTGTAACTTGGTAAGAGAATCATTAGTGGAATTAATAGAACTATTAGAAGCAACAACATTAGATTTAGCATTGTTATTGTTACTACTAGAGGTAGAACCCTTTTTACCCTTGTTGCTAGTTTGCTTAGATTTAACTTGTGGCACAAAAGTAGACGAGAGTAAACGTTTGTCAATGTAAGAAGAACTCTTCTTTCGAAGATCGTCATTGATTGCTTTTAGAAACTCATGCTCTTGCTCTAAATTTAGCTTCTCGGAGCGTAGCTTCTCATGAGTTCTTAGAAGCTCTCTATGATCCTCTTGAGTTGTTTCATGAGCTAACTTAAGAGTGTTTAGTTCTTTAGTTAGACGCTCAATCTCCTTCATAGCATTGTCATTCGTTTCATCTTGACTATCATGATTACTAACAAGTTCATTATAGCTCACATTACTAGTCTTATCAACAAGCAAATCATCATCACCAAGTAAATCATCCTCATCACTATCAAAGTCAAGGTATTCGGGGTGTGATACCTTGGGGCCTTTTGCCATGAAGCATCTTCCAATTCCCTCATTTGGTGAATCAAATAGGTCATAGGAGTTGGATGATACGAGAGCAAGTCCGGCAACACCTTCATCTTGACTATAGTCGGAGTTGGAGTGATAACTTCTCTCGGATTGGTTGTCGGAGTCGGAGCCGGAAATCCATTCACCAACATGAGCTTGATGTCTTCTTCTAGTGTAGCTCTTGGATGACTTGTCCTTCCTTTCCGAATCCTTGCTTCTCCGAGAAGGTCTTCGTTCATAACGATCATCTCTACTCCTTCTCTCCTTGTGAGATGATTCATCTCTTCTATACTTTCCTCTTGGTGATTCGTCTCTTTTCTTGTGAGGTGCTGTACACTCATTGGAGTAGTGTCCAGGTCTTCCACAATTGTAGCAATTATGGTCACGACTTGATGATCTTTGCTCATAGTTTCTTGAGTCTGAGCTCCTTTCTTTTCCTCTACTCTTGTAGAACTTGTTGAATCTCTTCACCATTAAGCTTATCTCTTCATTGGATACTAGCTTGTCGCTTGATGTTGTGGGAGCATTGCTTGAGGCTTTGTAAGCACCACTTGACTTGTTGTGTAGCTCCTCTTTGTCCTTGAGTGACATCTCATGAGCAACAATCCTTCCAATGACTTCCGTGGGCTTGAGATCTTTGTAGTTGGGCATCATTTGGATCAATGTGCACATGGTATCATATTTTCCATCCAAGGCTCTAAGAATCTTCTTGATGATGAATTTGTCGGTCATCTCTTCACTTCCTAAGCCGACAATCTCATTTGTGATGAGAGCAAGCCTAGAGTACATCTCGGCGACTCCTTCACTATCCTTCATCTTGAACTTGTCAAGTTGACTTTGAAGCACATCCAACTTGGATTCCTTGATGGACTCGGTATCCTCGTGCATATCAACCGAAGTATCCCAAATTTCCTTTGCGTTCTCGAGGCGGCTGATCTTGTTGAACTCCTCGGGGCACAAACCGTTGAAGAGAATGTCACATGCTTGAGCGTTGTATTGCAACATCTTCAATTCTTCCGCGGTTGCTTCACGATCCGGTTCTTTACCATCCTCAAAGAATTCACCTTGCAAGCCAACACGAACAACAGCCCAAATGGCGGGGTTATGACCAAGAATATGCATTTTCATCTTATGCTTCCAACTAGCAAAGTTTGTATCATCAAAGTATGGACCTCTATGGTGGTAGTTTCCCTCACTAGACGCCATACTCTCCTAGGTTGTGAAACCAATGCAATGGAGACCAAAGCTCTGATACCACTTGTAGGATCGAAAGTATGTCTAGAGGGGGGTGATTAGACTAATTGACTAAATAAAAATCTATCTTTTTCCCAATTTTAGTTGTGGGCAGATTTTAGCAATTCTATCAAGTCTAGTATCACCCTACACATGCAATTCTAAGAGTATAGCAGCGGAAAGTAAAACATTGCACATGTAAGTAAAGGAGGGGTTTGGAGATTTCAAACGCAATGAAGACACGATGATTTTTGGCGTGGTTCCGATAGGTGGTGCTATCGTACGTCCACGTTGATGGAGACGTCAACTCACGAAGGGTAACGGTTGCGCGAGTCCACGGAGGGCTCCACCCACGAAGGGTCCACGAAGAAGCAACCTTGCCTATTCCACCATGGCTTCCATCCACGAAGGACTAGCCTTACTCGGGGTAGATCTTCATGAAGTAGGCAATCTCCTTGCCCTTACAAACTCCTTGGTTCAACTCCACATGATCTTGGAGGCTCCCAAGTGAAACCTAACCAATCTAGGAGACACCACTCTTCAAAAGGTAATAGATGGTGTGTTGATGATGAACTCCTTGCTCTTGTGCTTCAAATGATAGTCTCCTCAACACTCATGCTCTCTCACAGATTTGGCTTGGGTAGCAGAAGGATTGGAGTGGAAAGCAACTGGAAGAGGCTAGAAATCAAGGTTCAAATGGTTGGATTGGAATATCTTGATCTCAACACATGAGTAGGTGGTTCTTTCTCAGAAAATGAATGGTGGAAGTGTAGGCACGTTCTGAAGGCTCTCTTAGAGAGTAAGTGGGGGTGGAGGAGTATAAATAGCCTTCACCCAAAATCCAACCGTTACACACTTTTGACCCAAATCGGTGAGACCGACTGTAAGCTCGGTGAGACCAATTAGTGTAAAAGATATGAACGTTGGGTTTTTCGATGGGACCGAAGTGGAACAACTCGGTGGGACCGAAGTGAAATGGCTAGGGCAAAACCCAGTCTCGGAAATTCCGATGATTTCAACTCGGTGATTCCGAAGTGAAACAATGTCATCACAGAAACTTGGCAATGCCATCTCGGTGGGACCGAGATCCATTTCGGTCAAACCGAATTGCTAGGTTTTGGCAGTGGCAATGGGAGAGGTCATCTCGGTGGGTCCGGATGGGATGTTTTCGGTGGGACCAAGATGGACATTTAGGGTTTGGACAGATGTGTTTGTGAGACAATGACTGAGGGTTTTTGGAGCAATATCACAAAGCACTTGAGCAATAACCTCATCATTAATACCTCATCCCCTTTTAATAGTATTGGCTTTCCTAAGGGACTCAATGTGATCTTGGTTCACTAAACCAAAAATGTAGAGTCTTGGAGTTGCCAATTCTTGTCCTTGACATTTTGGAGGGTTCACATCCATTAGTCCTTGCCATGCCAATCATTGATCTTTTCTGAATCTATTAGCAATGAGTATTAGATCAATGATATATATGTTGTTATTGATTAGCAAAACCACCCGGGGATTAGTTGCACTTTCGCCATGCAAACACATCAGCATTTGCCTGGAGGAAGGTGACGAGCGCGCTTTCCTATTTGGCATCAAGGTGCCCGCCAATCTTTAAGGTCTTGCCGGGGTCTCCTCCAATGGATCGATTTGGTGGTGACGGTGTCCTCAGTGATGACCCGCGCTTTCCTCGCACTCAGGGCGTCCTCGTTGTTGTCGACAGAAGAATGGTCGCCATGTACATCTTCTCAGCGCACATCACAACGTTTTGAAGATTGGCTGGGATGGTGACCGGTCCTTTGGGGCCCGACATCTTGATGGTGCGATAGGCGTAGTGAGACGCTATCATGAACTTGGCGAGCATCGGGCGCTCAAGAATGCCGTTGTACGGGAGGTCGAACACGGCGATGTCGAAGTCGATGCTCTTTGTACGGTAGTTGTTGAGGTCACCTGACGGAGTCGAATCCGGCAAATCTCAGGTAGGGGGTCCCGAACTAAGGGTCTTGACACGATGGTAACAGGGGAACGGGTTTTTATCCAGGTTCGGGCTCTCCTTAGAGATAAAACCCTATGTCCTTGTGTTTTATTGCTTTTGGAGCATTGCTCATGACAACGAGAGGTTGTTGAGAGAGTATGACTAAATAAAGCACCTTCCTTGCAGGGCTCAATGTCTCACACGTCATTGTCAGACGATGCGACATCTTGATCAAGGAGAAGATCATCCAAGATGAGGAATCCATCCTCTCAAGATGTAGCACACCAATTAATATCAGACCATAGTACATTTTTAAAATTTGGCTGTTTCTAGTCTTTCAAATGCACCACAAACAGAAGCAAAACGAATTAAGTATTATGCATTTTTTTCTGGCAGGCGAAAATCTGGCAGCAAGCAAAGCTAATATGTACAATAAATAAAAACAAAGAAATTAAAGCACGTATAGAAAACTACGGACTAAAAATGTCGGTAGTATTAAAGTTTATACCTCAAGACAGTAATTTTTGGTGACAGTTGACAGTATCTTTTGGTGTATTAAGTTTATACTTGAAGACTGTAATTTTGGTGACAGTTGTAATCTTTTGGTGACCGAAACTCAACCAACCAAATAATCTAGAACAGGGGAAATCGTTTTTTTTTGGAAAACTGGGATTTCTTTGTAGCAAAGGCATTGTGGAGTGAAAGGGGAGCACTAGTGCACTTTTTAAGGAGACGTCGCGCTTTCTCACGAGTCACGACGCATCTCACTCGCTCGTAACACGACGACGACCCAAGCCAAGAACAAGAAGAGTCTTTCCTCACTCACTCCTCGCCGTCTCCATCTCGCTCACGGTTGCGCTGCCGGCTTTGCTTGCCTGCTTGGCCTCGCACCTTGTTCTCCTCGTACGCCGCACGCACGCACGCACAGTTCACTGCTTCAAGGAGGAGGGGGGAGGAGGCGCATCCGCGCGTGGCATGAGGCCGGGTGTCGGCCCCCGCCAAGAATGAGAGGCTGGGCTACCTCTCCCACCAGCGCACCGACCTACACCGCAAGGAAGGAAGACGACGCCAGCGAAGAGGCGAGGAGGAGGCGATGGGCAACTGCGGCACGCGGGAGGAGAATGCCGTCGTCGCCGCGCACGCGCAAGGTACGGGGCCTCTGCCTGGCCGGGTGCCTTTCTGTTTCTTGGAGATTTCTGTTTTCTAGGGCGGTTGGGGGTCGGTAGTTGCCGGGATCTCGGGCTGGTGGCTTCCAATTGCATGCAAGTTGATCTCGGGGAGGAGGCGTTTCTCGAGTTCATGGGATCTCTTGTCGGTGCGGAATTTGCCAAAAGTGCCTTCTTGGCTATTCGGATTGGTGATTTTGGTAGTAGCGAATTTAGTTCGACTTTTTTTTTTCCTGGGGCTGCTCGGATGAATTTTTATCTGCTCTACATTTTTGTATTTCTTCTTCTTCTTCAGCAGAGATTTGGCCTTAGCGTGTGTACTTGCTCAAGTTCCATCCTTTTTGGTGGAAGCCTTCATCTCCTCGGGTCTTCCTTCAAGTTTCTTCTTTTACTGTACTGATGATATATTTCTAGACCGCTGACCTGTGATTTCCTCTTTGATGCATTTGCTTGTTGAGTTGCCGTTCTCCTGTGCTTTCTCTTATCCTATCTCCTTGTTTTTCGCATCATGAATTCTGCTTGATTGGCTTCATTGGGGACATCTCCTTGCCATCTGCAGTTGGGGTGCCCCCCACCCCAGTGTTTACTCTCTTCGGTTTTCTGCACAATAAAATCATGATCCTACAAGTTGAATTAACATAATCTCTTGTACTAGCAGTACCTACTTGAATCGTGTGTGCAATTTGCCTTCATCTCCTCGGGTCTTCCTTCAAGTTTCTTCTTTTACTGTACTGATGATATATTTCTAAACCGCTGACCTGTGATTTCCTCTTTGATGCATTTGCTTGTTGAGTTGCCGTTCTCCTGTGCTTTCTCTTATCCTATCTCCTTGTTTTTCGCATCATGAATTCTGCTTGATTGGCTTCATTGGGGACATCTCCTTGCCATCTGCAGTTGGGGTGCCCCCCACCCCAGTGTTTACTCTCTTCAGTTTTCTGCACAATAAAATCATGATCCTGCAAGTTGAATTAACATAATCTCTTGTACTAGTAGTACCTACTTGAATCGTGTGAGCAATTTGAAGATTGTTTTTCGGTTTATTGCCTGCAACCTTGCAGTAGATCTGGTCCACTGGTCCTGACCTGTTTACCCCTTGCTGATGTAAAAATTATACCGCTTATGAGGATTTCTTGTAAACTTTCTTTTCATACATGTATAATAACAGCTTGTAAATTTTCTCATTCTTGTTGTTGCTATGACTTGTCTTCAGTTCAGCAGCTGCATTTGCTGCAACATTCTGCCAAGAATGCTCTTGCAGATAGGAAGCACAACCGAACCTTTTCAGACATAAGTGATCCTTCAACGCCTGGCAAAATAGAAGATACCAAAGACATTTCCATATACAACAATGTGATTGCCTTCACATTGTTTGAGCTTGAAACCATCACAAAGAGCTTCCGTGCCGATTATGTTCTTGGTGAAGGAGGCTTTGGAACTGTTTACAAGGGTTATATAGACGAGAATGTCCGAGTTGGCCTGAAATCGCTGCCTGTTGCTGTCAAGGTGCTCAACAAAGATGGACATCAAGGACACCGAGAATGGCTTGTGAGTCGCCAAATTGTTCAGTATTTCCCACGATCTATAGTGTTTATTGTGTGCATGGACATCCATAAATTTTATACTTATACAAGAACTCTGATATATCTAAGTTATGCATGTAATCTTGTGAAATCTGCAGATGCTATGGATCTGTGGTTCATGCAGTCATGCTCATGTTTCTAATAAGCATCCTTGCAATGAAAACACACATTAAGGTTTATATGCAAAATTTGGTTACCTAATCTGAATAATCCTTGGTAAGCTAAAATTGTAGTAAAAACACTTTATGTTGGGTATGCATTATGATCAAAATGTGGAAAGTTGATAAGATGCTAAAGGTCATTAGTATCTATCTCCGTGACTGACATAATTATGTACTTGGTGTGCTGAGACAAGCAATATCACCAACCAAAGAGACTTAGCTTCGTATTAAACAGGTTCTGGAATTATTATTTTTGCATACTATCATTGCCCTGTTAAGTCATTACTTTCCTGAAGTTTTCTTTTTGCTAATGAGTTGTCAATATGTTTAGTTGTTAACCCATTCTTTGTTTCGTGGTCAGACTGAGGTTAATTTCCTGGGGCAGCTAAGGCATCCAAATCTAGTAAAGTTGATTGGATATTGCTGTGAAGATGATCACAGGCTGCTTGTCTACGAGTTCATGTTTCGAGGAAGTCTAGAAAATCATTTATTTCGAAGTAATACTTCTCTTACTGTTAGCAACTTCTCTCACACCATATGTTTACTCATTTTCTGGCCTCCCTTTTCTCGAATTCCATCTTCACTAATAAGAAAACCTTATGCTGATCATAAAATGCTCAACAGAATTATGTGCTTTTCAACTAAGCATTGTCGGTGCGACACGGCCTCTTTGTCTACCATATAGCTAGACATGTTCTTTCTTTCTGCCGGGATCTTAAAGTTGGTGCAGTTGGCATCTTCTATAAACTTCTTACTTTTTGCAAATGATTAGTAGAGGGATTAATTCAAGCAGAATTTCATTTCAACCTAAACTTTGTAGGGCTTAAAATTTTCACCCCAGAGATTATCCAGTAAACAGTGAATTCAACATGTAATTGCTACTGCTGCAATCAGCAGTAGAATTTGGCCTGTTTTGAACTGAATACTTTTGTTTTTGAACTGAGTATAATTTGGTCTGTTATTTGAATGTACTATTGTTGGAAATTTTATTTAGGAGAAATACACAATATTGTCAAAACTGACATGTTAATCATTCCAACTTTTCTGACCTCCCCATAGTTTAGCAACTTGAACGAGTCTTCACTTAAACATACTGGTTTGCTTGGTTGTGATTGGTAAGCCAATTGGTTGGCACAATCTTTCTGGTTCCCAGTTGAACAGTCTAAATCCAAATCATGTAAATATTATCATTATGAGATACAAGCATCATCACATTTTGCCCCACCCGTTGTTATGCATTTCTTCTGCATGTTACGGTGGAAGTTTGCTAGTCCTGCTCATCCAGTTAGAGACCATCCGTATTAGCTGCTACAGTTTGTTGATCCTTTATGCCAAATATGTAACTTCGAACACTAAACTTAGAACTGAATGCTTTCAATCGTGATATGTAATATAGAATGTCAGTACTCGGCACACGGTGCATTTATAAATGAAACTATATGTATGTATTGATTGGTTAAGGCATATGCACTATACTAACCAACTGTATTTGTACTTACGTGTTGGAGTAAACTTGTATTGGAGAGGAATGAAGTTTTGCTGACCACATTTCTTGTTTTCTTTTTCTTTTCTATCAGAGACGGCATCCCCTTTACCCTGGGCTACTAGGATGTCTATAGCTTTGGGAGCTGCCAAAGGGTTGGCTTGCCTCCACAATGCTGAAAGGCCTGTTATCTACAGAGATTTCAAGACCTCAAATATTCTGCTAGACTCTGTTGAGTGATTCTTGCGCATGCCTTGTTTGTTTTCAGTTCTACGCATGGCCATCGGGAATAATTATATGATTCACATAATGACATTTTATCTTTTTATTTGAATTGACACAGGATTATACTGCCAAGCTGTCTGACTTCGGGCTGGCAAAAGCTGGACCAGAAGGTGATGAGACCCATGTATCGACGAGAGTGATGGGAACATATGGTTATGCTGCCCCTGAATATGTGATGACCGGTACCGTCCTCATTCTGTAATTTCTCTTTGGTAACTAATTTTCTTATAACACGCCAGTAAAGCGTCTTGGCATGATCTTGCTGATTCCATTTTGTCCAGTCACAGAAGTACCATTTCTACTGCATGAGCTGAAATCACACATAATTTGCTCAACATAGGAGTATCATTTTGTAGCAGAATCTGACTGTGTATTGTTCTCAGGCCACTTGACTGCTAGAAGTGATGTCTACAGCTTTGGCGTCGTCCTTCTGGAGCTGCTGACAGGGTGCAAGTCCATCGACAAGTCACGGTCCAGCAGGGAGCACAGCCTGGTGGATTGGGCCTGCCCCAAGCTGAATGACAAGAGGAGGCTTCTCCAGATCATCGACCCGAGGCTGGAGGGGCAGTACTCAGTCAGAGCGGCTCACAAGGCTTGCAGCCTGGCGTACTACTGCCTGAGCCAGAACCCCAAGGCGAGGCCGCTGATGAGCGACGTGGTGGAGACCCTTGAGCCGTTGCAGTTGCCGGGCAGCGATGGAGGCTTTCAGTCCATCCATGTCCCTGACTACAGGATTCACCGTAGGCTAACGGGGAACAACGTCCACTACAGGGCCATCCCGAACCCGAAATGCACCCCGGCCACCGTCCCGGCGTGCAGGGTGCGGTGAGAGCCTCGCCTCATTCATTCATGGTGCCTGGAGGGAAGGGGATGTGGGTTCAGCTGTAAATTTGCAAGCCGTGGATTGCGCGTTCGTGGGTGTGTGCGTGTGTGCACTTGTGACGTGCGTGTTTCTTCTTCTTTTGCATGGTTTTCCGATTTGTAAATCTGATCCGCGTGCTGCTGCTGCTGCTGCTGCTGCTTGTAAGGCCCCTCTAGTTTTCTCACTGTGGTCTTATGCGGTTGTGCTAAGACAGAGTGAGCCCTTGCCGAAAACCAGCAGGGGTTAACCCTAGAGATGAACTGCTGAGCTCTTCTTATGTTGATATGGTGAAATGGAGGTCAACTTTACTTTCTCAAGTGAAACTTTCTTTCCAGGGAGGGAATTAGTATGGAGCTGTTGCTGAGTAAATAGGCAATTTTTTGATTAAATTAATCCAGGAAATAATCATGATCATGGCATTGACAGAATTAACAACATACTGATTACGATCCAGATAAGCATGTACTACGCATATAGTAGAAAGATCTACGCACATATATAGTACTGCTAAGACAGAGATAAACAGGAGCGGGATAAGCGAGTTATACCCTTCAATCGGCTAGGCAGAAGCCGCGGCGGCAGCGGCGTCCTCGGTGGCCTTCATCTCGGCTTCGAGTTTCTCAGCACCAGCACAGTCGGCTTTGTTGGTGGTGGATATGATGACGAAGAAGACCGACGCGAACGTGGATGAACGGCGGCGAGCAGTCCCGTAGGAGACGCTCCTCAAAAACCTATTCGCCCCTCTCCCGTACAGGATCTGGAGAGGCGGAGTTTCGTAGGCCTGCTCTCCCGTCAGCCGTGTACGTGGTGGACGGGATGGGATCACCTGCGGCGGCAGCAGCAAAGGGAACGACAGTGGGCGTGGAGGCAGATGCGATCTGTTTCGTGATGGCTACGGTTGGTCGGCGCCTCTAATATATAGGCGCGGCCGCGTGGAGAGACGTGGGCTGGACCCACGTTCCTGGCCGGCAAAAATAAGCGCATAGGTGTGAGCTCGGCTCGGCTCATTCCCTCAACCCGCGTCGCGGCAGGTTGAGGCGTGGCGTGGCGTGGCGAGGCGGGCGGCGGAGGAGGAGCGCGCGGGAACCACTTCTCTTCTCAAGCTCCAATAGCATGCGAAAGAGAATCCCATATAAGGAGGTCCAACTCCTCTCCAACTAGCAATGTGGGACTAAACTTCTCACCACACCTATTGCCATATAACCCACATGGGCCCTTGTAGATTTTCTGAAATTGTTAGATGGGCCCTAGGCCCACCCTCATATTTCAACAATCCCCTACCAAATCTCAAGGGCCCATCTTGTCTTTTGTTCCAAACACTGTTTCGATATACCAGTATTTCAGTGGAGACCTGTTAAGGTTGAACTCCACCTAGAGCAAGTAGCTACACTCCTTCACAACTGAATAATGGACCATGCCTTGAATTGTCAGTTTGGAGTAAAGAAGTTTTACTACATGTCTTACTAGTACTAGACTGTCGAAGGCTAACCCCTCGGGTGGAGCATATTAGTCACACTACTGGCCTGTTCATGAGCTTGCTAGAGATCACCCCAATCTCATAGACTGTGACCAGCAGTCGGGCTCATATAGGTGTGTTCCTCCAAAGATCGCTCTGTAGGATAGCATCTTGCTTATATAAGCTTTCGAACACACTAAGACAGTAGTCAACCTACCATACAGTTTCCGAGAGTATTGCATCTCCAACAGAGTGGGTTAGTAAAGTTACTCTCCTCAGTTCACCATTGGCTTGCTTTCCCAGGTCCTACTGATGGAAATATGCCCTAGAGGCAATAATAAAGTTGTTATTATTTTATATTTCCTTGTTCATGATAAAAGTTTATTATTCATGCTAGAATTGTATTGACCGGAAACTTAAATACATGTGTGAATACATAAACAAATACCGTGTCCCTAGTGAGCCTCTACTAGACTAGCTCGTTGATCAAAGATGGTTAAGGTTTCCTAACCATAGACATGAGTTGTCATTTGATAACGGGATCACATCATTAGGAGAATGATGTGATGGACAAGACCCATCCGTTAGCTTAGCATATGATCGTTCTGTTTATTGCTACTGCTTTCTTGAATGTCAAATACATGTTCCTCACACCATGAGATCATGCAACTCCCGGATACCGGAGGAATACCTTGTGTGCTATCAAACGTCACAACGTAACTGGGTGATCATAAAGATGCTCTACAGGTATCTCCGAAGGCGTCCGTTGAGTTGGCATGGATCGAGACTGGGATTTTTCACTCCGTGTTTCGGAGAGGTATCTCTGGGCCCTCTCGGTAATGCACATCATAAGAAGCTTGCAAGCAAAGTGACTAAGGAGTTAGTTACGGGCTGATGTATTACGGAACGAGTAAAGAGACTTGCCGGTAACGAGATTGAACTAGGTATGGAGATACCGACGATCGAATCTCGGGCAAGTAACATACCGACGGACAAAGGGAATTACGTATGTTGTCATTGCGGTTCGACCGATAAGATCTTCGTGGAATATGTAGGAACCAATATGAGCATCCAGGTTCCGCTATTGGTTATTGACCGGAGAGGCGTCTCAGTCATGTCTACATCATTCCCGAACCCGTAGGGTCCGCACGCTTAACGTTCGTTGACGATATAGTGTTATATGAGTTATGTGAATTGGTAACCGAATATTGTTCGGAGTCCCGGATGAGATCCCGGACATCACGAGGAGTCTCAGAATGGTCGAGAGGTAAATATTTATATATGGGAAGTCATATTTTGGGTTCCGAAAAAAGGTGCAGTTTTTTCGGTATTGTACCGGGAAGCTTCCAGAAGGTTCCGGAGGATTCCGGAGGGGTCCGGAAGTCCACAAGTGGGTCCACCACGCCCCAAGGGCTGGCATGGGCTAAGGGGAGGCGCTCTGGCCTTATTGGGCCAGGCGCACCAAATCCTCAAAAGCCCACGCAGCTAGGGAAGGAAAAAAGGGAGAGTCCTAGTAGGAATAGGATTGGACTTTGGAGTCCAAGTCCACGTGTGTACTATTCACGGTTACTGTTCACGTGGCACTATTCCTTCTACTCCAAGCCCCTACACATATATAAATAGAGGAGACGGGGCGCCCCAAAGGACATAACATTGTCTTAGCCGTGTGCGACGCCCCCCTCCACAGTTTCGTCCCTCGGTCGTATTTTCGCAGTGCTTGGGCGAAGCCCTGCGGAGATAGCATCACCATCACCATCACCACGCCGTCGTGCTGCCGGAACTCATCCACTACCTCGCCGTCTTGCTGGATCAAGAAGTCGAGGACGTCACCGAGCTGAACGTGTGCTGAACGCGGAGGTGCCGTACGTTCGGTGCTCGGTCGGTTGGATCGTGAAGTTGTTCGATGACATCAACCGCGTTGTTCTAACGCTTCCGCTTACGGTCTACGAGGGTACGTAGACACACTCCCCCTCTCATAGCTATGCATCTCCATGGATAGATCTTGCGTGTGCGTAGAATTTTTTTTGTTTTCCATGCAACGTTCCCCAACAGTGGCATCATGAGCCAGGTCTATGCGTAGATGATATGCACGAGTAGAACACAAAGAGTTGTGGGCGGTGATCGTCATACTGCTTACCACCAACGTCTTATTTTGATTCGGCGGTATTGTAAGTTGAAGCGGCCCGGACAAACCTTACATGTCCACGTACATGAGACCGGTTCCACCGACATACATGCAACTTGTTTTGCATAAAGGTGGCTGGCGGTTGTCTGTTTCTCCTACTTTAGTTGAATCGAATTTGACTGCGGCCGGTCCTTGTTGAAGGTTAAAACATCAAACTTGATAAATCACCGTTGTGGTTTTGTGCCGTAGGTAAGAACGGTTCTTGCTAGAAGCCCGTAGCAGCCACGTAAAAACTTGCAACAACAAAGTAGAGGACGTCTAACTTGTTTTTGCAGGGTATGCTGTGATGTGATATGGTCAAGACATGATGTGATATACGTTATTGTATGAGATGATCATGTTTTGTAATTTATCGGCAACCGGCAGGAGCCTTTAGGTTGTCTCTTTATTGTATGAAATGCAAGCGCCATGTAATTGCTTTACTTTATCGCTATGCGTTAGCAATAGTTGTAGAAGCAATAGTTGGCGAGACGATCATGACACAACGATGGAGATCAAGGTGTCGAGCCGGTGACGATGGAGATCATGACGATGCTTTGGAGATGGAGATCAAAAGCACAAGATGATGGCCATATCATGTCACATATTTTGATTGCATGTGATGTTTATCCTTTATGCATCTTATTTTGCTTAGAACGACGGTAGCATTATAAGATGATCCCTTCACTAAATTTCAAGATAAAAGTGTTCTCCCCGAGTATGCACCGTTGCTAAAGTTCGTCGTTTTGAAGCATCTCGTGACGATCGGGTGTGATAGATTCTATGTTCACATACAACGGGTGTAAGCCAATTTTACACAAGCAGAATACTTGGGTTAAACTTGACGAGCCTAGCATGTACAGACATGGTCTCGGAACACTGGAGACCGAAAGGTCGAACATGAGTCATATAGTAGATATGATCAACATGGAGATGTTCACCATTGATGACTATCCCATCTCACGTGATGATCGGACATGGGCTAGTTGATTTGGATCATGTAACACTTAGTTAACTTGAGGGATGTTAATTTAAGTGGGAGTTCATTAGTAATTTGATTAATTTAACTTAATTTATCATGAACTTAGTCTTGATAGTTTCTTTGCATATCTATGTTGTAGATAAATGGCCCGTGCTACTGTTCCGTTGAATTCTAATGCGTTCCTAGAGAAAGCTAAGTTGAAAGATGATGGTAGCAACTACACGGACTGGGTCCGTAACTTGAGGATTATCCTCATTGCTGCACAGAAGAATTATGTCCTTGATGCACCGCTAGGTGATGGACCTACTGCAGGAGCTGCTGCAGACGTTGTGAACGCCTGGCAGGCTCGATTTGATGACTACTCGATAGTTCAGTGTGCCATGCTCTACGGCTTAGAACCGGGACTGCAAAAGCGTTTTGAACGCCACAGAGCATATGAGATGTTCCAAGAGCTGAAATTGATATTTCAAGCTAATGCCCGGGTTGAGAGATATGAAGTCTCCAACAAGTTCTTTAGCTGTAAGATGGAGGAGAACAGTTCTGTCAGTGAACACATACTCAGAATGTCTGGGTACCACAACCACTTGACTCAGCTGGGAATTGATCTTCCGGTTGAGAGTGTTATTGACAGAGTTCTTCAGTCACTACCACCAAGCTATAAAGGCTTCGTGATGAACTATAATATGCAAGGGATGGAGAAGACAATTCCCGAGCTCTTCGCGATGCTGAAATCAGCGGAGGTAGAAATCAAGAAGGAGCATCAAGTGTTGATGGTTAACAAAACCACTAGTTTCAAGAAAAAGGGCAAGGGAAAGAAGGGGAACTTCAAGAAGAACGGCAAGCAAGTTGCCGCTCCCACGAAGAAACCCAAAGCTGGACCCAGGCCTGAAACAGAGTGCTTCTACTGCAAAGGGACTGGTCACTGGAAGCGAAACTGCCCCAAGTATTTGGCGGATAAGAAGGATGGCAAAGTGAGCAAAGGTATATTTGATATACATGTTATTGATGTGTTCCTCACTAATGCTCGCAGTAGCGCCTGGGTATTTGATACTGGTTCGGTTGCTCATATTTGTAACTCGAAATAGGAGCTACGGAATAAGCGAAGATTGGCTAAGGACGAGGTGATGATGCGCGTCGGGAATGGTTCCAAGGTTGATGTGATCGCCGTCGGCACGCTACCTCTACATCTACCTTCGGGATTAGTTTTAGACCTCAATAATTGTTATTTGGTGCCAGCGTTGAGCATGAACATTATATCTGGATCTTGTTTATTGCGAGACGGTTATTCATTTAAGTCAGAGAATAATGGTTGTTCTATTTATATGAGTAACATCTTTTATGGTCACGCACCTTTTGTGAATGGTCTATTCTTGTTGAATCTCGATCATAGTGATACACATATTCATAATATTGATGCCAAAAGATGCAAAGTTGATAATGATAGTGCAACATACTTGTGGCACTGCCGTTTAGGTCATATTGGTGTAAAGCGCATGAAGAAACTCCATGCAGATGGACTTTTGGAATCTCTTGATTATGAATCATTTGATACTTGCGAACCATGCCTCATGGGCAAGATGACTAAAACTCCGTTCTCCGGAACAATGGAGCGAGCTACTGATTTGTTGGACATAATACATACCGATGTATGCGGTCCGATGAATGTTGAAGCACGCGGCGGGTATCGTTATTTTCTAACCTTCACAGATGATTTGAGTAGATATGGGTATATCTACTTGATGAAACACAAGTCTGAAACATTTGAAAAGTTCAAAGAATTTCAGAGTGAAGTAGAGAATCATCGTAACAAGAAAATAAAGTTTCTACGATCTGATCGCGGAGGCGAATATTTGAGTTACGAGTTTGGCCTTCATTTAAGAAAATGTGTAATTGTTTCACAACTCATGCCACCTGGAACACCACAGCGCAATGGTGTGTCCAAATGTCGTAACCATACTTTATTGGATATGGTGCGTTCTATGATGTCTCTTACCGATTTGCCACTATCGTTTTGGGGTTATGCATTAGAGACAACTGCATTCACGTTAAATAGGGCACCGTCTAAATCCGTTGAGACGACACCATATGAACTATGGTTTGGCAAGAAACCTAAGCTGTCGTTTCTTAAAGTTTGGGGATGCGATGCTTATGTGAAAAAGCTTCAACCTGATAAGCTCGAACCCAAAGCGGAGAAGTGCGTCTTCATAGGATACCCTAAAGAAACAATTGGGTACACCTTCTACCATAGATCCGAAGGCAAGGTCTTTGTTGCCAAGAATGGGTCCTTTCTAGAGAAGGAGTTTCTCTCGAAAGAAGTGAGTGGGAGGAAAGTAGAACTTGATGAGGTAATTGTACCTTCTCTCGAATTGGAAAGTAGCTCATCAGAGAAAACCGTTCCCGTGATGCCTACACCAATAAGAGAGGAAGATAATGATAAAGATCATGAAACTTCAGATCAAGTTACTACTGAACTTCGTAGGTCGACCAGAGTACGTTTCGCACCAGAGTGGTACGGTAATCCTGTTCTGGAAGTTATGTTGTTAGACAACAGCGAACCTACGAACTATGAAGAAGCTATGATAAGCCCGGATTCCGACAAATGGCTTGAGGCCATGAAATCTGAGATAGGATCCATGTATGAGAACAAAGTGTGGACTTTGGTGGACTTGCCCGATGATCGGCAAGCCATTGAGAATAAATGGATTTTTAAGAGGAAGACAGATGCTGATGGTAATATCACTGTCTACAAAGCTCGACTTGTCGCGAAAGGTTTTTGACAAGTTCAAGGGGTTGACTACGATGAGACTTTCTCACCCGTAGCGATGCTTAAGTCTGTCCAAATCATGTTAGCAATTGCCGCATTTTATGATTATGAAATCTGGCAAATGGATGTCAAAACTGCATTCCTTAATGGTTTTCTCAAAGAAGAGTTGTATATGATGCAACCAGAAGGTTTTGTCGATCCTAAGGGTGCTAACAAAGTGTGCAAGCTCCAGCGATCCATCTATGGACTGGTGCAAGCATCTCGGAGTTGGAATATACGCTTTGATGAGGTGATCAAAGCATATGGTTTTGTACAGACTTACGGTGAAGCCTGTATTTACAAGAAAGTGAGTGGGAGCTCTGTAGCATTTCTAATATTATATGTGGATGACATATTGTTGATTGGAAATGATATAGAATTTCTGGATGGCATAAAGGGATGCTTGAATAAGAATTTTTCAATGAAAGACCTCGGTGAAGCTGCTTATATATTGGGCATCAAG
Source organism: Elymus sibiricus (assembly GCA_039707655.1). NCBI lineage: Eukaryota > Viridiplantae > Streptophyta > Magnoliopsida > Poales > Poaceae > Elymus > Elymus sibiricus. The sequence goes on from CM077670.1 coordinate 115,941,501, forward strand.
ATCTATAGGGATAGATCAAGACGCTTGATAGGACTTTCACAAAGCACATACCTTGACAAAGTTTTGAAGAAGTTCAAAATGGATCAGTCAAAGAAAGGATTCTTGCCTGTCTTGCAAGGTGTGAAGTTGAGTCAGACTCAATGCCCGACCACGGCAGAAGATATAGAGAAAATGAAAGTCATTCCCTATGCCTCAGCCATAGGTTCTATTATGTATGCCATGCTGTGTACCAGACCTGATGTGTGCCTTGCCATAAGTTTGGCAGGGAGGTACCAGAGTAATCCAGGAGTGGATCACTGGACAGCGGTCAAGAATATCCTGAAGTACCTGAAAAGGACCAAGGACATGTTTCTCGTTTATGGAGGTGACGAAGAGCTCGTCGTAAAGGGTTACGTCGATGCAAGCTCGACACTGATCCGGATAACTCTAAGTCACAAACCGGATACGTATTTATATTAAATGGTGGAGCTGTCAGTTGGTGCAATTCCAAGCAGAGCGTCATGGCGGGATCTACGTGTGAAGCGGAATACATAGCTGCTTCGGAAGCAGCACATGAAGGAGTCTGGATGAAGGAGTTCATATCCGATCTAGGTGTAATACCTAGTGCATCGGGTCCAATGACAATCTTTTATGACAACACTGGAGCAATTGCCATAGCCAAGGAGCCTAGGTTTCACAAGAAGACCAAACACATCAAGAGACGCTTCAACTCCATTCGTGAATATGTCAAGGATGGAGACATAGAAATTTGCAAAGTACACACGGATCTGAATGTGGCAGACCCGTTGACTAAGCCTCTTCCACGAGCAAAACATGATCAGCACCAAGACTCCATGGGTGTTAGATTCATTACTATGTAATCTAGATTATTGACTCTAGTGCAAGTGGGAGACTGATGGAAATATGCCCTAGAGGCAATAATAAAGTTGTTATTATTTTATATTTCCTTGTTCATGATAAAGGTTTATTATTCATGCTAGAATTGTATTGACCGGAAACTTAAATACATGTGTGAATACATAAACAAATACCGTGTCCCTAGTGAGCCTCTACTAGACTAGCTCGTTGATCAAAGATGGTTAAGGTTTCCTAACTATAGACATGAGTTGTCATTTGATAACGGGATCACATCATTAGGAGAATGATGTGATGGACAAGACCCATCCGTTATCTTAGCATATGATCGTTCTGTTTATTGCTACTGCTTTCTTGAATGTCAAATACATGTTCCTCAGACCATGAGATCATGCAACTCCCGGATACCGGAGGAATACCTTGTGTGCTATCAAACGTCACAACGTAACTGGGTGATCATAAAGATGCTCTACAGGTATCTCCGAAGGCGTCCGTTGAGTTGGCATGGATCGAGACTGGGATTTGTCACTCCGTGTTTCGGAGAGGTATCTCTGGGCCCTCTCGGTAATGCACATCATAAGAAGCTTGCAAGCAAAGTGACTAAGGAGTTAGTTACGGGATGATGTATTACGGAACGAGTAAAGAGACTTGCCGGTAACGAGATTGAACTAGGTATGGAGATACCGACGATCGAATCTCGGGCAAGTAACATACCGATGGACAAAGGGAATTACGTATGTTGTCATTACGGTTCGACCGATAAGATCTTCGTGGAATATGTAGGAACCAATATGAGCATCCAGGTTCCGCTATTGGTTATTGACCGGAGAGGCGTCTCAGTCATGTCTACATCATTCCCGAACCTGTAGGGTCCGCACGTTTAACGTTCGTTGACGATATAGTGTTATATGAGTTATGTGAATTGGTAACCGAATATTGTTCGGAGTCCCGGATGAGATCCCGGACATCATGAGGAGTCTCGGAATGGTCGAGAGGTAAAGATTTATATATGGGAAGTCATATTTTGGGTTCCGGAAAAAGGTGCAGTTTTTTCGGTATTGTACCGGGAAGCTTCCAGAAGGTTCCGGAGGATTCCGGAGGGGTCCGGAAGTCCACAAGTGGGTCCACCACGCCCCAAGGGCTGGCATGGGCTAAGGGGAGGCACCCTGGCCTTATTGGGCCAGGCGCACCAAGTCCTCAAAAGCCCACGCAGCTAGGGAAGGAAAAAAGGGAGAGTCCTAGTAGGAATAGGATTGGACTTTGGAGTCCAAGTCCACGTGTGTACTATTCACGGTTACTGTTCACGTGGCACTATTCCTTCTACTCCAAGCCCCTACACATATATAAATAGAGGAGACGGGGCGCCCCAAAGGACATAACATTGTCTTAGCCGTGTGCGGCGCCCCCCTCCACAGTTCCGTCCCTCGGTCATATTTTCGCAGTGCTTGGGCGAAGCCCTGCGGAGATAGCATCACCATCACCATCACCACGCCATCGTGCTACCGGAACTCATCCACTACCTCGCCATCTTGCTGGATCAAGAAGTCGAGGACGTCACCGAGCTGAACGTGTGCTGAACGCGGAGGTGCCGTACGTTCGGTGCTCGGTCGGTTGGATCGTGAAGTTGTTCGACGACATCAACCGCGTTGTTCTAACGCTTCCGCTTATGGTCTACGAGGGTATGTAGACACACTCCCCCTCTCGTAGCTATGCATCTCCATGGATAGATCTTGCGTGTGCGTAGAGTTTTTTTTGTTTTCCATGCAACGTTCCCCAACACCTACTTCACGGGATCTCCGATCACATAGGTTGGTTACCACCATGGCAACTCATGTGGGTCTCATACCCATCTCCCTCGATGCATTATCTATCACAACACGCGATAACCCTTTAGTAAAGGGATCTGCCAGATTCTTAGCCTTTTGGATATAATCCAACGCTATCACTCCGGAGTTTCTTAAACGCCTGACAACTTTTAATCTCATTCTTATATGTTTGTTGGACTTCATGTTGTCCTTTGAACTCTTTACTTTGGCAATAACTGTCTGATTATCACAGTTCGTAAGGATAGCTGGAACCGGCTTCTCAACCACTGGCAAGTCCATAAAAAAATCTCGAAGCCATTCTGCTTCGACACCAGATGTGTTTAATACTGTTAATTCTGCTTCCATTGTCGATCTCGTTAAGATCGTTTGCTTGCAAGACTTCTAGGAAACAGCACCACCTCCAAGAGTAAACATATACCCAGTTGTGGTCTTCATCTCATCAGCATCAGAGATCCAATTTGCATCACTATACCCTTCAAGTACCGACGGGTATCCGGTATAGTGAAGTCCATAGTTCATAGTACCTTTCAAATAGCTCATAATTCTTTCAACAGCATACCAATGTACATCACTCGGATTGAAAACAAACCGGCTCAGTTTGCTTATAGCAAATGCGATGTCAGGCCTTATTGCGCTTGCTAGATACATGAGTGAACCAATAATTTGAGAGTATCTCAATTGATCTTTAGTTGTGCCTTCAAACTTTCGAATCAGCACACTATGATCATATGGTGTTTGAGAAATTTTGCAGTTTGAATATCCAAAATGACTCAAAATCTTCTCAACATAATGGGATTGCAGAAGTGTAATCCCACCCTCATCATCTCTCAGTAGCTTGATGTTCAAGATAACATCAGCCACCCCAAGGTCCTTCATCTCATAGTTCTGAGATAGAAATGACTTGACCTCCTCAATGACTTTGAGGTTGGTTCCAAATATCAGTATGTAATCAACATACAAGCACAGTACAACTCCTTCGCCCCCACCATGGCGATAGTATACACATTTGTCAGCTTCATTAACAACGAAGCCGAAAGATGTCAATGTTGTATTGAATTTCTCATGCCATTGCTTAGGTGCTTGTCTTAGGCCATATAAAGATTTCAATAACTTACACACATTTTCTTCCTGACCATCTATTACAAAGCCATCTGGCTGTTGCATGTAGATTTCCTCGTCTAGCTCTCCGTTCAGGAAAGTCATCTTAACATCCATCTGATGGACGAGAAGACCATGCGAGGCCGCCAACAAGAGTAATACTCGAATGGTGGTCAGTCTGGCCACAGGTGAATAAGTATCGAAAAAATCTTCTTCTTCTTTCTGGGCATAACCCTTGGCCACAAGCCTAGCCTTGTACTTTTCAATAGTGCCGTTGGGCCTAAGCTTCTTTTTGAACACCCACTTACATCCCAACGGTTTGCAACCATAGGGATGTTCAGTGATTTCCCATGTCCCATTAGCCATGATGGAATCCATCTCGCTAGGGACCGCATCTCTCCAGTAGTCAGCTTCTGGAGATGCATAAGCTTTTGAAATAGAAGTGGGAGTATCATCCACGAGGTACACAAAGAAATCATCACCAAAGGTCTTTCCAGGCCTTTGTCTCTTGCCACTACCAAGGGTTTCCTCGTCATCCTCCTCAGGATTTTCATCATGTGTTTGTTCATAATATTCCATAGGAATGGCAGGCTCAGGAGTCTCCTCAGATTCCTATCTGGAAGTGCTTTGCATATCTCTCATAGGAAAAATATCCTCAAAGAATGTAGCATCTTTAGACTCCATAATTGTACCGACCTTGACGTCAGGTACCTCAGATTTCACTACTAGAAATATATAGCCAACGCTATTCTTAGCGTAGCCCAAATTAACACAGTCCACGGTCTTTGGTCCAAGCTTACACTTTTAGGGGATCGGCACATTGACTTTCGCCAAGCAGCCCCAAGTACGCAAGTACAAGAGTGTCATCCTTCTTTTTTCCCATTGCTCATAGGGAGTGACCTCATTGTCCTTTATCGGAAACTTTATTCAGGACATGACATGAGTGTTGGAAATATGCCCTAGAGGCAATAATATTTATTATTATATTTCCATATTCATAATTATAGAGTTTATATTCTATGCTATAACTGCTATGATCCTGGAATATGCGACTCAGTGGAAAACTCATATGCACGTGTGGAATGATAAACGGTTAAATAAAAAGGTTCCTAGTCTTGCCTCTAGGACTAGCTCAAGTGTTGTTGGTGATCACGTTTTCCAGATCTTTGGATATCGTTAAGTGTTAAACGATAGTCCTAAAACAACATTGAGATTATGACGTTGGAAGAACGATCATATTGAATCGACCTAATTGTCTGTTATGAATTGAGTTAATATCGTCTGTAATCAATTGTAATAACACGGAGTGTTAACATGTGATTTTGCTCCTTAGACCATGAGAGTATCGTAGTCACTTATTACCGTACGGTGGGCTTTGGGGTTGCTCAAACGTCACCTGTAACACGGTGATCATAACGACAACTTACAGGTTCATCGGAAAGTTTGACAAGGGACTAGATAACTCGAGAGTGGGATTTGCTCCTCCGACGATAGAGAGATATTCTTAGGGTCCTCTCGGTGTGACAGCATCCATCATCGTCTGGCTAGACACAGGTGACTTCGTCACGGGGATGCCGGAACACAATAACGAGAAAGAAGAACAAAACCGGTAACGAGGATAACGGTGATGACTTAGGAGGATACCGGCACATCTCGGATTTTGTGAAGTATCGCGAAGCAAAGCGAACATCACATGATAACCATAGGTTCACTCGAATATCATTCGTGTGCTCACAGGGACCGATATGGACGTCCACGGTTCCGCTGTCAGTCATTGAACGAAGGGGTTTCGTTCATGTCTGTGAGTTATCGAACTTACGGGGTCACACGATTAAGGCAATCACAATATTTTGAGTGTTAGTAGGGATGGATTAATGAGAATATATTTGTGTAATTGTTTCATTAATATTCGAAATAGTTCTGAGAGGATCCGGAAGCGTTTCGGGGTCACCGGAAGGGTTTCGGTGAATATCGGGTAATACCGGGTATTACCGATAAATAATATATAGGTGGAAAATGTTTCTGGGGATGTTAAATTATATATAAAATGGTCTAAAAGTATTTAGAACAATTTTATATTTAATTAAATATCAACGGGCCTTAAAAGGCCAAGAGGTGGAAGGCAACTTGGGCCACAAGGGCCCAAGTGGGGAGGCGCCCCCTTCCCTAAGGAAGGAGGCCGAATTGGGGGAGGAGGAGTCCTTGGACGGCGCACCAAGGGGGGCTCCTTACCCCTTGGTGGCAGCCCTCCCTCTCCCTTCTATCCTATATATACTTGTGGTTTGGTGCTCTTTTGGATATACAAGTTTGGAGCCTCCTCTAGTCCCTCTAGTTCTAGTTCTAGTTGGTCCTAGTTGACTAATTAGAGCTAGCCCAATTCTCTGATCCTCATAATTAGAAGCCTAGTGTGGTTCTAATCTCCTCCCTCTAATTCTCTGGCGACGATTAGCTCTGGACGGCGAAGTGCTGCCGAATCGTGAAGGCTGCACGCTTGCAACCAAGTAGAGAGGCCGTGCTTTCGGTCTTTTGTTTGAGGGGCTGTTCGTGGGCGGTTCACAGGATCGTTCATCGACGGTTTGTGGGAATCCAAGTACGGTCTACACCAACACGTTCTTCTTCCACTGCAACTCGGTGACGGTAACGATCATGATCACAACCCGTTATGCATCTTCATATTGATCCTGGTTGTGCGTAGGTGCGATTTTTTTTGTTTTCTACTACGTTTCCAAACAGTGGCATCATGAGCAGGCTTATGAGTAGGTGTAGGTTGCGATCTAGATCACATGTGATTGTGATGGTTGATGTTCTTGCTATGCTTCCCTTGAGTGTTGCTTTGGTTCAATTCATTGATGGCATGGTGTCGCTTTTCACAAGGTTCTGACAATCGCTTGGCTCTGGCTGTCAACGATCTACTAATAGTTCCTTGGGCTTCACCATAGTCAAGAATAGTGAACCGCCGCGTACACAAGAGGGTGCCAAAGATGGATGATCTTCTAGGGGGTCACGCGTATTTGACGAAGTTTAGTGTGGGGGACGAGAATTTTAATTAAGTCTCCTCTTTCACACACCTTGAAACTTAATCTAGCATCAAGAATTATCGCCTATGTTGTGGACGTAGGTAGCTAGTATTACTTGTTAAAACTAGTTAACCACATAACTAAAATTTTGCTAAAACCGATTAGAGGACGTATAACTAGGTTTTGCAGAGTATGCATATGATGTGGTATAGCCTTCGTCATGATAATGAGTTTATGTATGAGATGGTTATATGTTGTAATGTTAAGTGGTCTGTGCGTCACGGCATGATGGCTGGAGCCACGAGATTGCCACGTTAATGTAAATATCGTAGAGATTGCCTACAGGTTACAGGTGACGATGGCAAAACGTACACGAAGGACCCCGACGAGGAGAAGGTGTACTTGGCACGGGGCGAGGAGCTATAATTTCGTGCCACGAAGGAATTTCTGAATTTGGTGCCACGACAACATTTTCTGAAATGGTCGCCACGGCAATGTTTATGAAATTGCCGCCATGGCAACATTTTTTGAAACGGTTTCCACGGCAACGAAATATTGTCCATCACGACGCTTCAACAGAAGATTGAAGATGATCATGGACGATTCCCGACGCCCAGGGCTTTATCATATCATGCTTTTATGAATTGTCTGAGATGTTTATATGCTTTTATGAATTGCTTGAGATGTTTATCCCTTTATTGTTTGCACCCTTTGATTGCGCAGTAGTCAATTATTATGGTGATCTCTCACAGTAAATATCAAGATAAAAGGTGTTCTTCCCAGTGTTGCAACCATCTATAACATGTGTCCTTTCGGAGTACTACATGCTATCATGAGTACAAACTAGAAGTGAAGTGTAAGGCGGGTGAGGTAGGACCTCACGGTGGAAACACTCAGTTGCCTTGAAGTTCTAGCAGAAAAGTTCTGAGCTCGGAGCATGAAGCATCGAAAGATGAACAAGAGTCATATGGTGATATGATCGGCAAAAGAATTCCTACCGGTTGAAATTCACATCATATGAGATGCTACCATCCATGGGTGTTAATGAGATCAGGGTCTTGAATCACTCACTTTCAATTATGAGAGATATTGATTTGAGTGGGAGTGCACTTTATATTCAAATTTGTTTAAACACTAGTGCAACATTAATTATGAATAATTTTCTAAATGAATTTTGTGTCTATCATTGTAGATCAATGGCTCGCAATATGTTAAACTTAGCCCCTATGTTAGAGAAAGAAAAGTTGGCTGCTAATGGTGGAAACTATGCAGATTGGATCCGGAACTTGAGATTTGTTCTCAAGAGTGCTAAGAAGGAGTATGTGCTGGATCAGCCCCTGGGTGATGCTGTTGGGGAACGTTGCATGGGAAACAAAAAATTTCCTACGCACACACAAGATCTATCCATGGTGATGAACATCTACGAGAGGGAGAGTGAATCTACATACCCTTGTAGATCGCTAAGCGGAAGCGTTAAGAAACGCGGTAGATGTAGTCGAACGTCTCCGCGATCCAAATCGCAAGTCGTCCCTCAATCCGATCACGAACTAGTGTCGAACGGACGGCACCTCCGCGTTCAACACACGTACGGCTTGATGACGCCTTCACCTCCTCGATCCAGCGAGCGATGATGAAGTAGTAGATGAGTTCCGGCAGCACGACGGCGTGGTGATGGTGGTGAGGAACAATCTCTACAGGGCTTCGCCAAGCACTACGGAGATTATGACGGGAGAAACTAGAGGGTTAGGGTTGCCGGCACACGGCTTGGGAAATCTTGATGTGTCCCGTGTGTTAGCCCTGCCCCTCTATTTATATGTTGAGCCCTGGGGTCTAAACTTGGAGAGAAAGCCTCCACAAGGTCGGCTTTGCCCGCACAAGGTCGGTTTGGCCCGCACGGAAAGAGTCCAACTCGGATTCCAGCAGTATCACGTACAAGCGGTAGTACCGCTCACGAGCGGTAGTACCGCTTGAGCGGTAGTACCGCTTCACACAAGCGGTAGTACCGCTTACGCGGTAGTACTGCCTTACCAGCGGTAGTACCGCTTAAGGCAGCAGCAAAACTTCCTTTTGCACTTTCCAATACCTCGTGGGCTTTACCCCTTTGGCTCATATAAAGTGTTGCTGCACCCGAACACTTCGGTAAACATCCGGAACCCCTTCCGGTGAATTCCGGAACCCTTCCGGAGATCAAAACACTATTATCACATATATCAATCTTTACCTCCGGACTATTCCGGAGATCCTCGTCATGTCCGGGATCTTATCCGGGACTCCGAACAACCTTCGGTCACCAACAAAATAACTCAACTATACTAATCGTCACCAAACGTTAAGTGTGTAGACCCTGCGGGTTCGAGAACTATGTAGACATGACCGAGACACCTCTACGATCAATAACCAATAGCGGGACCTGGATGCCCATATTGGCTCCTACATATTCTACGAAGATCTTTATCGGTCGAACCTCTATGTCAAGGATTTAGTTAATCCCGTATGCTGTTCCCTTTGTTTTTCGGTATGTTACTTGCCCGAGATTCGATCGTCGGTATCTCTATACCTAGTTCAATCTCGTTACCGGCAAGTCTCTTTACTCTTTCCGTAATACAAGATCTCGTGGCTAACACTTTAGTCACATTGCTTGCAAGGCTCATTGTGATGTTGTATTACCGAGTGGGCCCTGAGATACCTCTCCGTCACACGGAGTAACAAATCCCAGTCTTGATCCATGCCAACCCAACAGACACCCTCGGAGATACCTGTAGAGCATCTTTATAGTCACCCAGTTACGTTGCGACGTTTGATACACACAAGGTACTCCTCCGATGTCAGGGAGTTGCATGATCTCATGGTCATAGGAACAGATACTTGACATGCAGAAAACAATAACAATAAACTGACACGATCATATGCTACGTTTATAGTTTGGGTCTTGTCCATCACATCATTCTCCTAATGATGTGATCCCGTTATCAAATGACATCTTATGTCCATGGCTAGGAAACCTTCACCATCTTTTGATCAACGAGCTAGTCAACTAGAGGCTTACTAGGGACACAGTGTTGTCTATGTACCCACACATGTATTTGAGTTTCCAATCAATACAATTATAGCATGGATAATAAACGATTATCATGAACAAGGAAATATAATAATAACTAATTTATTATTGCCTCTAGGGCATATTTCCAACAGATGCTCCCGGAAAGGATGCAACACCAGAAGATGTTGCTGCTTACGCTGCTTGTAGTGATGACTACGATTCAGTCCAGTGCCTCATGTTAACTTGCATGGATCCTGAACTATAGAAGCGTTTTGAATGATCTACGACTCAATTTATAATTGGGTCACTGGAAGTTCTGTACAAGAAGCAGACAAGGACCGAACATTTTGAATTAACCAAGGCCTTGATTGAATGCAAGATGAAAGAGGGTTTCTCGATGAGTGAGCATATAGTAAAGCTTGCTGGCTATGTTGATAGACTAGCTTCTTTGGAATTTAGAATTCCTCCAACACTCAGTACAAATATTGTGCTTGCTTCACTCCCCCATCTTACGATGGCTTTATCATGAATTACAACATGAATGGGATGGAGAAAAGTGCAAACGAGTTGTTTTTTACGCTCAAAACTGCGGAAGCTGGAATGCAGAAGAACAAAACAGTGTTGATGGTCAACAAGACCACCAGTTTCAAGAAGAAGGGCAAGTCCAAGAAGAAGAAATCTGCTGGATCCGGTAAGACCGAGTCTCAGAAGAAAAATAAGGGTGGAGCCTCTAAAGAGACTGAATGTTTCTACTGCAAGCAGAAGGGACACTGGAAGCGTAACTGCAAGAAGTATTTGGCAGATAAGAAGAATGGTTCTTCCGGTAAAGGTATAATCGTTATACGAAGTTAATGTTATTCTACTTGTAAATTTATGTATGTCATGAGTATTTGATACTAATCGGATGCTCTTGTTTTGCAATCCGATACAAAGACTACAGAGAACTCACAAGGAGAGAAGAAATGAAGTCGTGATGCAAGTCGGGAATAGTGATGGGATCGCTGCTCAGAGACCGTCAAAGTCATGTCTTTAGTTTATCTTCAAGATTTATCTTAGAACTGAAATAATAGTTATTTTGCTTCGAAGTTATGTAATGCATTATCCTATGGGCTATGCGATGGACATTCTTATAAGTTTTTAAACAATAGTTGTTCGGATTATTATGAGAATATGGTTTTTGATTAAAGTTCTATTTTGTGATGGTTTATTCATGATGAATCTTGAATTTTATGGTCTATAACATTAAAAGCTAAACGTCTTAAGAAGACTGATAAAATCCACTTGTGTGTGGCACTGCTTGGTTATATCGGATAATTGATCTTCATAGAGATGAAGTATAAAAGTCTTTTATTTGAATTGACTAAATACATTGTGATGTATGAAGTCCGATGGATGAAACTAGGCACGGTGAATATTTATACTTCATCAATGTTGTAAGTAAATATGATTTTCTTACTAAAACATAAGAACTAAAATATTTGAAATGATTCAAAGAAAATCAGGATGAAGATATAATATCATTATGAAAAAAGATAAACATGATTCTTCTTTCATGAAGAAATATGTCTAAGTCATAAGTTTAGCAAGCAATTGAATAATTACCGATCTGCTCTTACTAAAATTTTGGGATGAAATAGCATAATATTCACTAAACAGATGCACCATCTAAAAGTCTGATAAAACTATAAAGAGTAATAGAATATTTTAGACCAAATGCTTGATTTTAGGTTTTTGTGTTTCCCTCAGAAAATTCAAAAGACAAGATGTTTGTCAGAGAATGAATATTTTTGAGAAAAGGTTTACTCGTTAAAGGAGTAAGTGGGAGGATGATACAGCTTATTGAGATTATTAAGTCTCCGACTTAAGTTGAAACAAGAGTAAACCAGAAATGTTCTGGAATATTTTGGTCCGTAAAACTGAACAAAGAATCTGCTACATTACAAGTAGGAGCTTCAGTTAAGACTGTAATAAAATGCAAGGGTCAAGAAAGATTATCGAATCTACTGAATAATTCATCTTAGAAGAAGATGAAACCTACGCACTACAAGGAAACAATGATGGCACCCAGCTAGAGGGGTATTACTTAACCATTGAAATCCAAAGTGAAGTCCATATGCAAGTAACAAGTTTTGAACTTGGTGAAACATTCAGAAGGTGTATAAATGGATCTTCGAATATTCACAGATGGTGATCTTGAAAGAAAAGTTTTACAAAAGGGTTTTGTAGAGAAGGAAGAGTTGATCTTGTCAAGTCTTCTTGTTAGTAGCAATACTAAAAATATGAATGGATTACAATGGTGAATGTTGTATATTATTGACATATAACAAGATGAATAAGAAAACTTTTGAAAAGAGTTTCAAACAGGATGCATGCAAGATACAACCAAAATGTTTTGTTAGGAATACCGGAATGATATAAATTTTCAAGTCATGTGTATGATTTGAAATAAAGTATCAAGTAGCTCGAATTTGATGAAGTAATCGAAGAATTCAAACTTTATCAAGGAGCTTGTGGATACAAGAAGTTTAGTGGGAGCTCTATGACATTTCTGATCTTGCATATGTATGACATATTACTTGATCAGAAATTATATAAAGTATATTAGCACAAAGGATTAGAATAATGTTTCCAAAAGGACTTAGAATTACTGGATGAAAATCTATATAGATAGATCAAAACATCTGATAATGCTAAGACATGTACTCTGACAAAGTTTTAAATAAATTTAAAAGGAGAAAGTGTTTTCTCATAGTGTCACATAGCATAAAAACTGTCCAGAAATCAACAGTTGATGAGCATGAGTGGATGAGGAGAGTTCAATTTGCTTCAGAGATTGAATTCATCATGTATGCTATGAAATGTACAAAGCCATATGTTTCATATAAACTAATTGTTAGTAGTAAATACCATACTGATCCTAAAGAGATTCACTAGGGTGATTACTAAAAGATTAAAGTACCTCAATTGGACAAAAGTTTTGCTTCTTGTCCATGGAGGAGATGAAGAGATTGTTGTAAAGAGTTGCACAAATTGTTTGTTGTAAAGGTTACACAAGAAAACTTCATGACTGATTTATCGGGCTATAAATTTTTTGAAATGGTTTCAAGTAATGAACAAAATTGTGGATTTTATAAACAACGTATATTGAGGCTTGAGAAGTCTTCAATAGAATATAATCTGGATCAATAAAAGTCTATTGATAAACTATGGTGTAGTTCCAAATAAAATTGACTATATGATGATATAGCAACTGGACTATATGGAGATATAGTGTTACTATAAAATGGACTATACGAAGATATAGTAGAATATATAGAGATATAGTGTTACCATTAATGTAACATAAGGATTACACAGAAAAACCAGATATTACTGACGCAAATAAACATTAGGATTTGAAGAGTATCAAATCCAATGACGAAGGCTCTACCACTAGCGAAGCAAGAGCAACACCAGATAGCCATGGGTATTAGAAAAGCATGCAACTAGATTATTGACTCTAGTGCAAGTGGGAGTCTGTTGGAAATATGCCCTAGAGGCAATAATATTTGTATTATTATATTTCCATATTCATAATTATAGAGTTTATATTCTATGCTATAACTGCTATGATCCTGGAATATGCGATTCAGTGGAAAACTCATATGCACGTGTGGAATGATAAACGGTTAAATGAAAAGGTTCCTAGTCTTGCCTCTAGGACTAGCTCAAATGTTGTTGGTGATCACGTTTTCCGGATCTTAGGATATCGCTAAGTGTTAAACGATAGTCCTAAAACAACATTGAGATTATGACGTTGGAAGAACGATCATATTGAATCGACCCAATCTTGTCTGTTATGAATTGAGTTAATATCGTCTGTAATAAATTGTAATAACATGGAGTGTTAACATGTGATTTTTCTCCTTAGACCATGAGAGTATCGTAGTCACTTATTACCGTACGGTGGGCTTTGGGGTTGCTCAAATGTCACCTGTAACACGGTGATCATAACGGCAACTTACAGGTTCATCGGAAAGTTTGACAAGGGACTAGATAACTCGAGAGTGTGATTTGATCCTCCGACGAAGGAGAGATATTCTTAGGGACCTCTCGGTGTGACGGCATCCATCATTGTCTGGCCAGACACAGGTGACTTCATCACGGGGATGTCGGAACACAATAACAAGAAAGAAGAACAAAACCGGTAACGAGGATAACGGTATAGTGAGCATGTGATGACTCTGGAGGATACAGGCACATCCTGGGTTTTGTGAAGTATCGCGAAGCAAATGGAACATCGCATGATAACCATAGGTTCACTCAAATATCATTCGTGTGCTCACAGGGACCGATATGGACGTCCACGGTTCCGCTGTCGGTCATTGAACGAAGGGGTTTCGTTCATGTCTGTGAGTTACCGAACCTATGGGGTCACAAGCTTAAGGCAATCACAATTTGCTGAGTGTTAGTAGGACGGGAGTAATGAGAATATATTTGTGGAATTGTTTTATTAATATTCAGAATAGTTCTGAGAGGATCCGGAAGCGTTTCGGGGTCACCGAAAGGGTTTCGGTGAATATCGGGTAATACCGGGTATTATCAATAAATAATATATAGGTGGAAAATGTTTCCGGGGATGTTAAATTATATATAAAATGGTCTAAAAGTATTTAGAACAATTTTATATTTAATTAAATATCAACGGGCCTTAAAAGGCCAGGTGGAAGGCAACTTGGGCCACAAGGGCCCAAGTGGGGAGGCGCACCCTTCCCTAAGGAAGGAGGTCGAATTGGGGGAGGAGGAGTCCCTGGATGGCGCACCAAGGGGGGCTCCTTCCCCCTTGGTGGCAGCCCTCCCTCTCCCCTCTATCCTATATATACTTAAGGTTTGGTGCTCTTTTGGATATACAAGTTTGGAGCCTCCTCTAGTCCCTCTAGTTCTAGTTCTAGTTGGTCCTAGTTGACTAATTAGAGCTATCCCAATTCTCTAATCCTCATAATTAGAAGCCCAGTGTGGTTCTAATCTCCTCCCTCCAATTCTCCGGCGACGATTAGCTCTGGACGGCGAAGCGCTGCCGAATCGTGAAGGCTGCACACTTGCAACCAAGTAGAGAGGCCGTGCTTTCGGTCTTTTGTTCGAGGGGCTGTTCGTGGGATCGTTCATCGATGGTTCATGGGACTCCAAGTACGATCTACACCGACACGTTCTTCTTTTTTTGCAACTCGGTGACGGTAACGATCGTGATCACAACCCGTTATGCATCTTCATATTGATCCTGGTTGTGCGTAGGTGCGATTTTTTTTTGTTTTCCACTACGTTTCCCAACAATGATGTCAATATAGCCTCCCCCCACCATGCCTTGGATAAACCCGATGTATCTAACATGGCGTTAACCAAATCAGTTAGAGTATGGTTTTTCCGTTTGGCAACCCCATTTGACTGGGGTGAATAGGGAGGCGTCCTCTCATGAATAATGCCGTGTTCCACACAAAAAGATTTAAACTCATTCGAGAAGTACTCTCCACCACGATCTGACCAGACTCGTTTAATTTTCTTTTCAAGTTGATTCTCAACTTCTGCCTTATAGATTTTAAAGTAGTGTAGAGCCTCGTCTTTGGTATTTAACAGATACACATAGCAATATCTAGTGGAATCATCTATCAACGTCATGAAGTATTTCTTTCCACCTTTGGTCAACACACCATTCATCTCACAAAGATCAGAATGTATGAGTTCTAGTGGTGCCAAGTGTCTCTCCAACGCAGCTTTGTGAGGCTTGCGAGGTTACTTAGATTGCACACACGAATGGCACTTAGAACCTTTGGCTAAAGTGAAACTCAGGATTAATTTCAATTTTGCTAGCCACGTCATCACACCGAAACTAATGTGACAAAGACGTGAATGCCAAACTTTAGATTCATTAACACTCGAATGAATATTGTTCACGACTTTATTACAAAAAACTGCAGGGGAAAGGTGGAGCAGACCTCCGCATTCATAACCTTTTCTAACAAAAAGTCCATATATCGTAACAACTACTTTATTAGACTCGAAGACCGACTTAAACCCTTCTCTACACAGAAGGGAGCCACTAACGAGATTCTTATTGATGGCGGGGACATGCTGCACGTTCTTCAACTGCATGATTCTTCCCGAAATAAACTTCAGATCGACCGTGCCAACACCATGAACAGAAGCACTCATGCCATTCCCCATCAATACGGACCCGTGGCCTGTGACCTGGTAAGAAGAAAACAATGAAATATCAGCACACACATGAATATTTGCGCCTATGTCCACCCACCAATCGGTGGACTGACAAGCTGAAAATAAAGTAAATAAATTACCATACCCAGATGCACCATTCTCACTGTTGCTCACAATCATATTGGCAGACTTGGAGTCCTGCCCTGGCTTCTTGTACTTGTTAGGGCACTTGTTGGCCTAATGTTCCTCTGAACCACAAGTGAAGCAGCCATCTCCCTTCTTGTTCTTCTTGAAGGTCTTCTTACCCTTCTTATTTAAGTCGGTATTATGTTGGACAGAATTCTTTCCCTTGGGCTTGTGGGAATTGAAGTTCCTCTGATGTACCATATTGGCGATAGAGTGGTAGCAAAGTTCCTCTTGGAATTAGGGAGCTTAGCGATTATGCATCCCACGACAAATTTGCCCTGTAAATCGCACTTAAGAAGCTCAAGCTCCTTAGCGATGCATTGTATCTCATGAGTCTGTTCCAATACAGAACGGTTCTCGGCCATTTGAAATCGTGGAACTGCTCGATGACATACATCTTGCTCCCAACATCGGTGGCGCCGAACTTAGATTTGAGCGCCTCGCACAAGTCCTTGGCAACCCGCATATGTAAATATGCATCTACCAACTTATCTCCGATCATGCTCAGAACTGCTCCGAGAAAAACGACGGTGGCCTCCCTAAACGCCTTCTCCTGTTCAGGAGTGATCGTTCCTGTGGGAGTAGCACCGGTGACCCAGAACACGTTCATTGCCGTGAGCCATAAGGTGGTTTTGGTCTGCCAACGTTTAAAGTATGTACCGATAAACTTATCCGGTTTCAGTGCAGCGGCAAAGCCATGATTCAAAAAATTCCTACACAAATTAGGTTTTTGGATTGCTGAGTAAATAAGAAAAATTTCAATTAAATTAATCCAGGAAATAATCATGATCATGGCATTAACAGAATTAACAACATACTGATTACGATCTAGATAAACATGCACTATGCATATAGTAGAAAGATCTACGCACATAGGTAGTACTGCTAAGACAGAGATAAATAGAAGCGGGATAAGTGAGTTGTACCCTCCAATCAGCTAGGCAGAAGCCGCCGCGGCGGTGGCAGCAGCGACGTCCTTGGTGGCCTTCTTCTCGGCTTCAAGTTTCTCGGCTGCAGCACGGTCGACTTCATTGGCGGTGGACATGATGACGATGAAGACGACGCGGACGTGGACAAACGGCGGTGACCAGTCGCGTAGGAGACGTGATACGTCTCCAACATATCTATAATTTATGAAGTATTTATGCCATGTTTATTATAGTTTTGTATGATTTTGGTGCACTTTTATATGGATTTTATATGATTTTTATGGACTAACATATTGACCTAGTGCCCAGTGCCAGTTGCTATTTTCTGCTTGTTTTTGGTTTTTCCAGAAAATCCATATCAAATGAAGTCCAAATGCAGCAAAAAATTTTGACGATTTTTTCTGGAAGGAAACAGACCCAGGAAGCTTCGGGGGAACAGTAGAAGACCCACAGGGGCACCACAAGCCACCTGGGCACGCCACCCCCCCTGGGGCGTGCCTTGGTGCCTCGTGGGCCCCCTGTGGCACATCTTCGCGTGATTCCAACGCCAAAAATTCTTATAAATACCAAAACCCCCAGAAATAACCCTAGAACTTGGACTCCGCCGCCGCAAGCCTCTGTACCTCCACGATCTCATCTACAGCCCTTTTTCGGCACCCTGCCAGAGGGGAGGAATCATCACCGGAGGCCATCTTCATCATCCCGGCGGTCTCCATGACGAGGAGGGAGTAGTTCACCCTCGGGGCTGAGGGTATGTACTAGTAGCTATGTGTTTGATCTCTCTCTCTCGTGTTCTTGATTTGGCATGATCTTGATGTACCACGAGCTTTGTTAATATAGTTGGATCATATGGTGTTTCTCCCTCTCTATCTTGTTGTGATGAATTGAGTTTTTACCTTTGAGGTTTCACTATTATCGGATTGAATACTTTTATGGATTTGAGAACACTTGATGTATGTCTTGCATATGAATACCCGTGGTGACAATGGGGTATTATATCGATTCACTTGATGTATGTTTTGGCACTCAACTCGCGGATTCCCGAGGTGACATTGGGGTAATCTATGCAGAGAGGTTGATGCACGTTTTTGTCCTACTTTCTCTGGTAGAAATCTTGGGGCACTCTTTGAAGTTCTTTGTGTGGATTGAATATTATGAATCTGAAGTTGTTTGATGCATATCGAATAATTAACTCACGGATACTTGTGGTGACATTGGAGTATCTAGGTGACATTAGAGTTGGTTGATGCGTATCATATGGTGTTATTTTAGAATGAACTTTAGGGCTGTTTGTGACACTTATAGGGATGGCTCAATAGATTGATCGGAAAGGATAACTTTGAGGTGGTTTCGTACCCTACAACAATTTCTATCTTATGTTCTCCGCTAATAGGAACTTTGGAGTGATTCTTTATCGCACGTTGAGGAATTGTTATATGATCCAATTATGTTAGCATTGTTGAGAGATTGCACTAGTGAAAGTATGAACCCTAGGCCTTGTTTTCAAGCATTGAAATACCGTTTGTGCTCCGTTTTATCACTTGCTACCTTGCTGTTTTATTTTATTTTATTTTCAGATTACAAAAACCTATTTCTACTATCCATACTACACTTGTATCACCATCTCTTCGCCGAACTAGTGCACCTATACAATTTGCCATTGTATTGGGTGTGTTGGGGACACAAGAGATTTCTTGTATTTGATTGCAGGGTTGTTTGAGAGAGACCATCTTCATCCTATGCCTCCCACGGATTGATAAACCTTAGGTCATCCACTTGAGGGAAATTTGCTACTGTCCTACAAAACTCTGCGCTTGGAGGCCCAACACGAGTCTACAAGAATAAAGTTGCATAGTAGACATCAAGACGCTCCCCAAAAACCTATTAGCCCCTCTGATGGCTCTATATTTTACGCATTTTTAGAGCTCATATGTTGCATGTTCTCTTCATATATTATGTCCCATTGAACCAAATATATGTTCATTATGCATGATTAGCGGTTTTTGAACTTATCATTGTGAGCATTGCACATTTGTGTATTTACTTTGTTTTTATTAGTTTTCCTTCTTTTCGTCTATCTATAGGTGTATTGGAGCAACCTAGGACCAAGCACGATGAAAGAACCAAGGATGGGTTCAATACGGAGTCAGCCAGGGGTCAGACTTAGCCATTTCGAAAGTCGGAAAAGGTCATTTTTTCCAAAGTGCTCCAAAGCAAGATCTAAGACCATAAATGGATCGGCGTCGTTCATACGAATCCAACGAGCCCAAGAACATCAAATTCTGACTTCGTATGAAGAAATGACGGCCGTTTTACCGGAGAAAGATTGCACAAAAAGACAGCACGAAAGACGGCGTTCCAAACAACCGCGTGCGGTCATTTCAGCGGTCGTTTGACGTGCAGACGGCTCCGAAAGTTGCCCTTCCAGACGGGATTCTTCACCGATTTCGTCCCCAATTGTTCCCACGGGATCCTTGGCTCATAATGAAGGGATTGGGAGAAGATAAGGCTCATCTTGAGCCCTTGGATGACCACATCAACGGAGGAGATACCGGGAGGCCTTCATATAAGCACCGTCAACCCTAGCCGCCGCTGGCTAAATCAGTCATTCATCCACGCAGCCGTCATCCATCTCCATTGTTGCTCGAAGACCACCTCCATAGAGAAGAGAAGGGCCAAGCCAAGAGGAAGAAGAAGGGGTGCCTCCACCACATGCACCAGCCTTCAGGCCGGTGCTGTCTTCACCGCCGGCGTGCCATCATCACAACCACCGGCGCCGCCATGCCCCTATCCTCCACCAGCTTCACACCGGCTTGTAACTTGCCCTCTCCCTCTATGATGTTTGAGTAGTTGTGTTAGTTCTTGAGGAATTGGATGAACCCTTGCATGATTAGTACTTTGTTGAATAAGCGATCCAATATTCTCTTTATATGTATTGCGTTGATTGTCTCATGGTGTTGTGAAGGGCGCCCACACATCATTAGCCACTTATGGACTTGAGGTGATTTATGTTGGTGAGAAGGGTAGTTGTGGAGGGTAGGTGGTGACAGTCCTATTCTCACTTCGTCCCTGATCATTGCAATAGGGATTAGTGGAGAACCCTAGAACTTAAGGCCGTGACCACGGGGAGTTCACTCCCCTTAATCATCGTTGTGATAACCGGAGTGGGGAAGCACGGTGGTGGCACGAGTGTACGCGGTAACCTTAGTGGGGATGCGTACTTGAATGGCTCCACCCACGCGAGATCATATACAAGTGGCTTAGTGATACAATTAGAGAGCCATGTTTATCATGTGTTGTTCAGCATCATACTTGTGGTGATGACTCTAATTCCCTCGAGAACGTTTACTACTCAAGCACCGTTTCTCTTAGTTTAGTTCCTTTATTTTTCTGTCTTTTATTTCTTGTTTGTAGTTTAGTAAACACTACCCTTTTTATTTGTCTTCCTAGCAACCTACTATAATAGGCTATTTCCAAACTACGGTTCGGGTGCATACGTAACGACGTAAGTGATAGCGTAGTTGCGGGGTTTGTAATTCCTTCCTATTTGCTCCCTGTGGGTTCGACACTTCACTTATCACGAAAGTGCTACAATAGCCCTGTGCACTTGCAGGTCATCACCCTCTCCCATACAGGATCTGGACAGGCGGGGTTTCGGAGACCTGCTCTCCCGCCAGCCGTGTACGCGGTGGACGGGATGGGATCACCGGCGGCAGCAGCAACAAAGGGAACGACACTGGGCATGGAGGCAGATGCGATCTGTTTCATGGCGGCTAGGGTTCGCTGGCGCCTTCAATATATAGGCGCGGCCGCGTGGAGAGACGTGGGCTGGACCCACGTCCGGGTCGGTAACAGCGCACGATCCGACATCTCATTTCATGGCTCTTCTGTTAGGGATTCTCCGTTCCTGACCGGCAAAAATAAGCGCATAGGTGTGAGCTCAGCTCGGCTCATTCCCGCAACCTGCATCGCGTCGCGGCGTGGTGAGGCGAGCGGTGGAGGAGGAGCACGCGGGACCCACTTCTCTTCTCAAGCTCCAATAGCATGTGGAAGAGAATCCCTTATAAGGAGGTCCAACTCCTCTCCAACTAGCAATGTGGGACTAAACTTCCCACCACACACTACTGCAGGATGGTCCTAATGCGACACATGCATTAGAGACCCCTCGACCAAACTGTGTGCGACGCATTAATCACAAACGGTGTCGTACTAAAACCGTCACCAATAAAACAAACTGTGTGCGATGGCGGGTCCATCAAGCACGATTCAGAAAAGATTTGCGTGTGCGAATCGTGGCATACAGTTGATCCATATGAACCATTTGCAATGAGCCAGAACAACAAAAATGGTCAGCCAGATCAAGGTGTGTGCGATAGACGGCATACAGTTCACTCGGATGAGCTGTTTGCGATGATCCAGTACAACAGAAACGGTCAGCCAGATCAAGGTGTGTGCGATAGACGGCAAACAGTTCACTCGGATGAACTGTTTTCGATGAGCCAAAACAACAGAAATGGCCAACCAGATCAAGGAGTCTGTGATATACGGGCACACATTCTAATTAAAAGAATCGTGCGCGATGGTAATAACAAGCGCACATGGTTGATGGAACAAGTCGTGTACTGACATCGCCGATTGCGGTGCACACGCCACGTACGCATCCGAGAACGCTTGCCCACATTACGCCATCCGGGAATCGTGCCGCACTTCGAAACCGGAACCGTCAATAAATTTTGAGCTTGTTTCCCGTCACATTCCAAATTACCACGCTATATTTAATTGCAAACCTATTCACACCGATCAAAACCTAAACGTTTTCCCACTTAGCAGCTTATTACTAGGTTATAAATACTACCTACTCGAAAATGACTGCACATTCCTCCTCAATTCCCCATCAACAAACAAACAAATCTTTCTTCGTCATTCCTTGCGTCTGCCATGGCCCGTAGGAGTTCTTGGTCGAGAATTGACTAGGGAGCGGTGAGCATGGAAGCGGAAGCAGCAAAGATGTCCCGCCTCGCCGCGATAGCAACCGCGAGGTCCCGCCGTGCCGCCGAAGCAGCACAGAGGTCCCGCCACGCCGCCGAAGCAGCAGCGAGGTCCCGCCACGCCGCCGAAGCAGCACAGTGGTCCGGCCACGCCGTGGAAGCAGCAAGGATGACCCGGCGCACCGCGGAATCAGCAGAGAGGTCCTGTCGCGCCATGGCGGCCTGGGAAGATCTCTTTCGAGAAGGCGAGGGCTCTCACAGGCGCATGCGCGCTGAGCTCAATAAGCTGAAGGATGAGATCTCCGGCTGGGCGAAGCTGCACGAGGAGATCAATGCCTTATTTGATGAGGCGATCGGCGTCATCCGAGGACTAAGGGATGACAAGGCGAAGCTCCGCACCCAGCGCGACCTGCTGAGGGCGAAGATCGCCGGCAGTGCGAAGCAGCACGAGGAGAGCACTACCGTGTTGAAGAAGACGGCCACCATGGTCGAGAAAATTATGGACGAGAATGCCAACCTCCGCATCGAGCACGAAAGGCTGGTGAGGGAATCCAAAGCTATTGTCAAGCGAAGTATTGAGGACGTGAAAGAGATCATTGCCGTTCGCTGCGAGAACTCCATCGCCATGGATGCAATGAAGAAGATGGCGGAGGAGAGGCAAAAGGAAGTGAAGGTCGTGGAGGCGATGAAGAACGAGTTGGAGGAACTCCGTGCCTTGCAGCAACCCATCAAGAAGGAGCAGAGAGCAGCGACCCAGATTGTTGTCTGCGTCTTCTTCCTTCTTCTTTTGCCCCTGTGTCTTTCGGGCGTTGCCGCGTGTGGCATTTTAAATTATCTTCCTGAATATGTAAGACAATTACTATCCATTGCCATCGTCATCATATATATTAGTCTTGCTAAGTCTTCGTTAAGTTTCAGTCGAGGCTATGTCCGTGAGTTATCCGTGCAAAATTTTGTTTTCAATTTTTCTTTTTTCTCCCTTAAATCTCAGTCGACGGAGACCTAGCCACACCATTAAGCGCCTATAAAACAGGGGCTCGGGCGCCATTAATGGAGAAGTTGGGAGCGAGGTGGGCGGTGGTTGGAGGTCAAAGGGCTCACCTCCCGGTGAGCCTGCGCAGCGGTCTGCTCCACGCCTCCCGTCTACTCAAATAGCAACCCCGCATGGCGCCTCCTAGCCAATAAAAATGAGGACGCGTGGCGGCACGTAAATGGTTAGTACAACGCCCATGGTTTGAATAACACTTGTGTTTCCGATTGTAACGTGGCAGCTCTTTGTTCCAAAATGACTTTGTTGGTTGTTAATGTGCGCTCCCTCAAAAAAATTGGACAATTTTTTTACCATAGCATGTTGGTGCCATGTCAAGGCAACATGATAAGATTCATGATTTTCAGGCAAGTTTTGGATTTACAAGAATTTAAAAACCAAGTTTGTCAATGTTTTCGGCCGAGCCACGACGCCCGGATGTTTGAAATTCATTCCCATTTCTTGCATGGGACCTAAACATTCACCCAATGACACATATATGATTTTTCAACCCATTTTGGTGCACTGGAGCATGTGTATGTAGTTCAAATTTGAATTATGCACATTAAATGCCTAGAAAACTCAATAAATGTATAAAAAAGGCCAAACGAACCCGGAATAATTCCAAAATTTAGCACGACACTCCTATTGGTCTTTGTTGCCTCTGTAAAAAAATTAAGGCAGGAAGAGGCAGCGTATGTCGTTTCACCCACAAAGGTGACACATTCCCTATTGGAACCATGAGCCTTCTTGAGAGAAGCTCCGGTTTGTAAGAAGCTTATACCAAAACTTGTCCCAAATCGAACAAATTTTTTACCACAGCATGTTGGTGCCATGTCAAGACACCATGCCAAGTTCCGTGATTTTTAGGGAATTTTTGGATTTACAGGAATTTAAAAACCAAGTTTCTCAATGTTTTCGGCCGAGCCACGACGCCCAGATGTTTGAAATTCATTCCCATTTCTTGTATGGGACCTAAACATTCACCCAAGGACACATATACGATTTTTCAACCCATTTTGGTGCACTGGAGCATGTGCATGTAGTTCAAATTTGTATTATGCACATTAAATGCCTAGAAACTCAATTAATGTATAAAAAGGCCAAACGAACCCGGAATAATTCCAAATTTTAGCACGACACTCCTATTGGTCTATATTGCCTATGTAAAAAAAATTAAGGCAGGAAGAGGTAGCGTATGTCGTTTCGCCCACAAAGGTGGCACGTTCCCTATCGGAACCATGAGCCTTCTTGAGAGAAGCTCCAGTTTGTAAGATGCTTATACCAAAACTTGTCCCAAATCGAACAAAAAATTTACCACAGCATGTTGGTGCCATGTCAAGACACCATGCCAAGTTCCATGATTTTTAGGCAATTTTTGGATTTACATGAATTTAAAAACCAATTTTCTCAATGTTTTCGGCCGAGCCACGACGCCCAGATGTTTGAAATTCAATCTCATTTCTTGTATGGGACCTAAACATTCACCTAAGGACACATATACGATTTTTCAACCCATTTTGGTGCACTGGAGCATGTGCCTGTAGTTCAAATTTGAATTATGCACATTAAATGCCTAGAAAACTCAATTAATGTATAAAAAGACCAAACGAACCCGGAATAATTCCAAATTTTAGCACGACACTCCTATAGTTGCATGTTCACTGCAGATAAATGTTCTAGCAATTCAAACACCGACCTTTCCTGCCGTAACCCCATTTTGTCTTTCAAATCAAAATTAAAAAATCAAGTACACCACAAACAGTTTATTAGCAAGAATCGTGTGCGATGCAGTATAAAATATCTTGGGGCTCCCTCATGTATGGCTTACGCCAGAAGGTTCGTCGGCTACAGTCCACCGGCCGCGCGTCAACCACACATGCGCGCAAGTTTTTCGTTGCACCGTTCGTAAATGTTCGGCAACCGCGGAAATATCTAGGTCCCCGCCCCCTCACCCCCACCAAAAGCCACATTTCCACTGTTACCTCCTTCCTTTCCAAGCAAACCTTCACTGCTTGCTTTGCAGCGCCGCCTCCTCGCCGGCGCGCTCCTTCTCGCTGCGCGGCCTCGTCGATATAGTCAGGTAATCCACACCCCACCCCATCCTCCTCCTCCTTCTCCATCCCACATGCCTCGACCGCCGGTGTGACACCTTCCACCCAAATAACTGCCCCATCCTCCAAATAAGCGCCGCCCATAGCCATGATGCACGCATTATAGCCAGGAGCTCAAGGAGCATCTGGCAGCGGTGAAGCAAATCGCGGCCGCACGCGCGGATGAGGTCGCGATGGCTGCCATGCGTGTCGACCGCCAGATCTTGGAGGAGCACCTCGCCATAGAGGCCACCGTCGACCCCTCGCGCGCAGACGCCACCACACGGTTGGCTGCTTTAAATGACAGTTCGTGGTGTTTTCTCGAGGCCGCCTCCGGTGCCTTCTAGTGAATTGTCCTCTGTAATGTTAATATGCAATCTGATCTTCTGAAATGTGATGTTCAGTTAACAGTTTGGTTTATTTGTTGTGATGTTCAGTTAACTGTTTGGTTCAATTCTGAAATATGATTTTCAATTCCTGTGGGTACAAAAAATTTACTGTTATGCATGTGAGGAATAAAATCAAATTTGGATGTACTCTATACATGAGAAACATGCACAAATGCTATATTTCCTAGTAGTTCTTAAGCATGCTTGGCTTGGTTAACTGTATGATCTTCTAGTATATGTTCTATTCTGCAATGTGGTTCTCAGTTAACTGCTTGCTTCATTTGTTGTGGTGTCCAGTTAACTGTTTGGTTCAATTCTGCAATGTGATGTTCATTTGTTGTGGGTACAAGTTTTCATTAATATATTCTACTGATAGTATGCCAACTCTCACTTAAACTGATCAATATCTGTCTTATATGTGTTGCAGGGAAACAATGGGAGGCACTGAGGTTTACCATCGAGGTTTGCACACGCAAGGTCCTTTGGCTAATAGCACATTATTGTGCAATTGCAGGAACCATTCTAATATTTAGGTTTTTAACAATTTGGTTTTGCACATGTAGGTCCTGCTGTCAGAGGTTTAGACCCACTGTTCGATCCATTTTGCATATGGGGAAATGAGATGGACATGAATATCAGTCACGTCAAGAAACTCAGAAAGATTGTTAGGATAAAGAAACTAGCGATGAATAACAACAAGATCTTTATTTGCACAATGAAGAAGACATCAGTCAACTATAGGATGGTACTAACTCTTTTACCTTGTGTTTTTCCTATGCGCCATTTCAAAATTTAGAACAGATATTTATGCATATCTTTGTTTTCAGTCCTTTCCAAAGCAGTTCACCGATGATTACCTCTCAAACCACCTGCATGGTCAAGAGGCGAGGAAGGTACTCATTCAACACCCACGGTACAATATTGAAGTCTTCCTCAAGAGGATGACGGTTGGGCGGGCAATCATCTGCAGCCACTGGCCTAAAGTTGCAAGGACATTCAACATCATTGAAGGCTCAATATTCGCCTTCAGATTCAGCAGTTTTCCAGATGAGATTCGTCTGTCTATATACCGTATATGATGCTACTTTCCAAAGGTTTTAGATGTTGCATGTGAAACTTCGTGCTGTTGTGTAATGGCATAGCTAGCTATATGTCTATATGGTGTAATTGAGTGCTGAAGCTATGTGATGTTGTACTCTGATGTAATTCAGCTATGAAATCCTGGTTGCCGTAATCCGGCTATGAAACATATGGTGTGTTTGATATGAAATGTCAATTTAATTACTAAATGCATTATCAATAATAGGCCAATTAGCCTGCCTATTGGTTTTTTGTATTGCAGACGGTTTCTCAGACAACACCGTGGGTGATGACCTCAAACAACGCACACAGTTTCTAGAAAGTACCGTGTTGGATCAATGAACAATCACACACGACTTCCGCCCGACAAATGTTTGCCTTAGGCCACCTTGCACAAACGTTTCCACATAAAAATTGTGTGTGATGTACATATGAACGGAAACGTTTGTCTGAGATTCACTGTGTGGTATGTACATACGAACGGAAACAATTGGGCCAGTATAATTGTCTGTGATGGCTCGCCCGATCGCACACGAGCTCTTTTTGCCCCGCGTGTGTGACCGGAGGCCCTATCACTGATGGTTTCTGGGTCGTGTGGGAAGAACCCCCCTATCGCACACACAGGCAAGGCGACGATTCAAAACTCTGTCGCGGAAAGGGGGTAAAAACCGTTTGTATAGCACGTCGCTGCACCAGTGACACCTATTGCCATATAACCCACATGGGCCCTTGTAGATTATCTGAAATTGTTAGATGGGCCCTAGGCCCACCCTCATATTTCAACAGCTGCTTCATAGGTTTTCTGTTTCTTCACGTTGTGTAGTTGTTTAGGCTACACATTCTCATGCTACAGTGATAAGAAGGGCAACTTGATCTCTGCTTGCTAGGACAGTCCGCCCCCCCGAGTCGTTCTCACGGGTGCCTCGGGCGGAAACCTAAAGCGCTGCCGCCAACCCCTCCTCCCTCACTGCTGCCGAAGGAGGCCGCCAGGCGAAGCCCTACGGCGGGCGGTGGCAGCCAGGCCTCTTCTGGTCGGCGTGGTGCTGCCTGCTTCGCGATGTGGCGTCTCGGGCGGCGGCCCTGTGGCGTAGTCACGGATGTGTCGGCTTGTCAGGTTGGTGTTCTAGGTGGTGTGGCCTGGTGGTGCCTGCTTCACGATGTGGCATTTGCTGGCGGCGGGGAGGCGCACTCCGGGGTGCGGTGGTTCCTCAGTGGGCGGCGGCGAGCTGATCTAGGCCGTGAGGGCCACGTCTTGGTGGTTATAGGTTGTCCACGGTGAAGTCGGACTCATTTGCTCGGAGAGAAGTGATGACACTGACATTGTAGGCAACCTCGATGAGTCTTCTCCTTGGCGGTGTATGTGCGTCTTCTAGGTAGTTAGGTCGCGTGTTGTAACGGTTTTCTTACTTTTTATAATGAATCGGTGCATGCCCTAAGGGACACGGCTTTGAAAAATATGAAGTGGACAATTTCAGTCTCCTTTTTGAGGCTCCTTGTTTTAAAATAATTGAAGTTCTATGTTTGTTCTAAACCACACTTCATTATGTTTTGATTAAGTTTATATAAAAATATATTAACATGTACTCCCTCTGATCCAAATTAATTGACGCGGCTCTAGTACAACTTACTACTATGAAATATATTTTCATATATTGTAGACGAAAATGCCAAACAGAAACCGAGCTCCATAGAGGCCTTAAATTGAAAACTTCAAAATTCAAAATTTTCAGTTTCAAAAATTCTGCAAAAAAATACACATATACCTAGATACATAATGTACATGTGTACAAATTTTCAGGTCGAAATACGTTAAAATGAGAGCTACACAAAAAAGACAAATCTGGAGCTTTTTAGCATATGTACTGTTCATCCTCAAAGCTCATGATTTTTTTTTGTGCATCTCGCAATTCAAGGTATTTCATCCTGAAATTTTACACACATACACTTTACATCCTTGCATACTTGTGTATTTTTGTTTAGAATTTTTTGAAACTGAACATTTTGAATTTTGAATCCTTCAAAATAAAGGCCTCCATGAAGCTCGGCCTCCAAAAGCCACCATCCTACTGTAGAGCTTTATATGGATTTTTCCAGACTTGGAAAAGTTTGACTCCTAGAACTTCAATTATTTTGAGAGGAAGTAGATTCTCTCGGTGTTGACTCTTCGTACATAACACACCCGAAATGATCTCCGTTATACATGTGAAGTTGCTCCTGCCAAACCCCATTGTCCCTTAGCTAACCCGGGAGCAACTAGTGTAGAAAAGCAGCTTCATGTGCAAGAATAGAAAAACGAAATCTGAGCCATTGGATGGGAGATGAATGGCATAGATCATGGTGGAGGGGGCTGTTCACACTTAATGTACATTTGACGAAACACCCCCTAGAAATAGATAGATATGACGAATCACTTTTACAGTAATAACCTCATGTCCCTCATCCATTTCCAAATCTGCAGAACGTTGATGCCAACCCTTTCAAGCATGTCAATATTCGAATATATGTGAAAATTAAATCATCTCCTTGACGCACAACTAAATGTATATGTCAAACTGGATCATCCAAAACGGAACTACTATTTTATACGAATTATGCAGCATAAAATTAAAGTCAATATTAAGTTTATCTAGTAATATGCACCCACATCTAAATAGGCTGGTCAAAATTTATGTGAGCAAGGTATTCCATATCTCGTCCGACTTTGATCCACATACATGCATGTCAAGTGATACATAACATGAGATGATTATTTTTATTACATGGCCAGCAAAACTGAATATTTAGTACTACTAAAATGATCACCACTCAACGAGCGTTGCTATTAAAACTGAAATAGCTTTATTGTTTTGATCGTACATGACAGAATATTATCAGTTGACCTTTGCTCCAGTTCTAATGCTTGTCGCTCATCGAGCTTCATGTGCAGGGTGAGATAATGCCAAACGAATATGATTCTGTTCAACAAAGGAACTAAAATTATCTTGCAGACAAATGAGATTCGCCCTTGCAGTCGTAACCGAGAGAAGCCTTTGCTAAACACTTCTTCTGCCCATATGTACTTTGGATGCTTCTGTTGACATAGCATCACCCATCTACAAATACATGAACAAATTTATAGTTTAAATCGCAAGGCAAGAAATTGGAACTCAAAACCTTCACACATTTGTACTAAAATTAATTCGATTGAGTTTCTGTTAAATCAAAGAACTCAAAACTTCTTTCAAAAATAAATTGTGCTTAAACATTTCATGCAGAATGGCAGATTTTGTAATATTAAACAGCTTACATACAAAAAAAAGACCCTGATGGGCACACTCAGAGTGTACACAAGTAATCATGCCATTTCAAGACCCTGATTCAGCATGTAAAGGAAGGGAGTGAGTAGCCCACCATCGGCTTGCCTTAGACGAGCTGCTGTCATTGCCGGAGACGAGGAGGATACAGATCTCGGCCGTCGCTAGTCCCCCACTACCGTCCGCAAGTCGACAAATCATTGGTTCAGTTAATCATAAAACTCTGAAAAGAGAGATCACAGCAGATAATCGACAAGGTATGCAATAGTTTGGTTCCTTTTGTGTATTGTTTGCTAGCATATGTTCTATGAGAACATGGTTCTAGGTCTGTGTACACTAATAAAAGGACTAGATGCATATTTAAGCCATTTGCCACAACTGGCCTAAAAAGGGTTCAATAGTAAAAAAACTAAAAACTAAAAAGAGATAATAGTTTGTGTTCTGATACTCCGCTAGGTTGTGGTATATGTAAGATACCAACCAACGATACCAGGTACCAACAGAGGCCAACTGAAAGCAACGATGATATATTTTACTCAACCTCTATCTGAAAGTTCTACTTGCCTTAAGCAATTCCCTTTAGCTCTCTCTATTTGCCGATTAGTGTGTTGCTACTGGGGTTGGTTACTGTACAGTGTTTAAGACAAGTATATCCACACCCATGGAGACTAGAATCTCCCTTAGATGAACATTAAGACTATTCGAGGAACTGTACTCGCAAACAGTTCAAGCAAGGTGTATCTTTTTAAGGCTGATAAAGATAAGTACACTCATCAATTGATATTTTTTTCAAGTACACTCATCAAATGCTAATTTATTTTCAGGATGATATGAACTGCTACTAAGCTCTATTGTCTTCCAAATTAGTCACATCATTTATTATCAGGAATATCACTTGAGAATGACAAAACTATTCTCCGTGCAAATATTTGCAGTTTTGTTTCGCAACAACTAGAATGAATCACGAATAACGTTATCTACAATTTCATATAATGTTTAATGCTTCCAGAGCTCCAGCTTCTTATATGATGGAACAAGATAAAAGTCATCTGGTTGATTATAGTATTTTTCTAATTTCATCCAAATTAACAGAACCAATTTGGAGCATGGCAAACCAGCATACCTGAAGACTCGAGTATGGCAAACGAGCATAAATTAAAATCTTGTATTGTGGGACCTCTAGCTGGCACACAATGAGACAGGTTAATGACCAAGTCTTGGAAAATCCAAGAAACCTCACCGGCCATCTCCTGCAATTAGTACAGAATACACAACTAGATGTTTTCAATTATTACTAGTTGTGAAATCAATTTGTGCAGGAGTTCCGACGGACACACTAGAGAGTTGCAGATTAGATAGAACACGAACTTTGTGAGATCTGTAGCTGGCGGAGAGGCAAGCAGCCATTACATACAAATCTATAGGAGAGAGACGGGGGAGGAGAGTGGAAGCAGTATACCTTGTTGTTGAACTTGAGAGGGAAGGAGTTTAGGAGCCCGCCACCGGCGAGCTACTGATGCATCTGGATCGTGAGGGG
This sequence comes from Elymus sibiricus, assembly GCA_039707655.1. Classification (NCBI taxonomy): domain Eukaryota; kingdom Viridiplantae; phylum Streptophyta; class Magnoliopsida; order Poales; family Poaceae; genus Elymus; species Elymus sibiricus. Next base: position 115,973,048 of record CM077670.1, read on the forward strand.
GAGGAGTAAGGGAGCACGCCCGAGAGCTGCTCCTAGAGCAAGAGATGGGGGAGGAGGCGAGGAGGTCAGCAGCAGCTTGCCGTAGGCGATTTGCTGGAGAGGACGCCGATCTGGACCGCCGCCACCGTGTGCTACTCTGCTTGGCAGTGAGAGATCGGCGAGTCAGCTGGCTCAGGTTTGGAGGATAAACATATCAGAAGCAAATTAACTATGAGTGAGGGTCCTTTTTGTTAATAGTGCGCGCGGATCGCTCCACCGTAAACCTGTACCGTCTATCCTCAATCCAATGGCTCAGAACGCTTTTTTCTATTTTTGTACGTGAAGCTCATCTTCTATGCTAGTCGTTCCCAGCTAACCCCAAAAGGAAAAGGGGTGCAGCTTGCTTAGTTGCCTCTCCTTCCGTAGTTCCGCCCTTCCCAAGCCCAAGCCAGGCATGGCGCACCACGCGCCGTCCAACTCTCTCATCCTCCTCCTGGTCCTCGCCTCCATCCAAGCCGCCAGAGGCGCGACGGCGCATCCATCGCCGGCGCCGGCAGGGTACGTGCCGGTGCGCGCCGTGGTGTACCGATCGGTGGCGCTCCCGGCAGCGACGGTAGCCGCCGCCGGGGACGAGGCGCCGGGCGGAGGAAGATACGAGCCGTTCCAGCTGTGCATGGGGTGCCGGTGCTGCGCGGCGGCGGCAGGGAGTAGCAACGCCAGCGCGAGCAGCTCATGCGTGGACACGCGGTGTTGCTACGCCATCGACTGCAACGTCCCCGGCAAGCCCTTCGGCGTCTGCGCCTTCTCCCCCCGCACATGCGGCTGCGGCGCCGACGCCGGCAACGGCAACAGCAACAACTGCACCGCCACCTAGGGACACCGATCACCCTCCTCACCCTTCAGCTAATGATCGTCATCATCACCTGCTAGCTGTTTTCGACATACTATTACTTTTACTTTAATTTGGAAAAAGGTTATATGCCTACAAAATGGCACTGCAGATATAGCTCACGATTTGTATTCCATTTCCTTGTACTGATGTCAATTCTTTTGGGCACTGTCGTAATATTTTTACTCGTCTGCGGAGAGTTGGCAGCTGTTGTATTTGACTCATTTTGCCCCCTTTTCTGCCGAAACAAAAATTTCGGTGCTGACTCGTTGCTAAGCATCGCAAGATAGACAGGTACCAGTACCTAACCTTCACTTTCCAAAGCACTGACTCTTGCACGCACCCAAGAAAAAGAAGTTGCACTGACTATGACTGCACTTAGGTGCCAACACACATGAGCATATATGAATCATCCATCAATAATTGTGCATTTGTGCATGGTTTTGACGCCAAGTGGCAGGACATATGCACCAAATCTCCATCAATCAAATGCCATTAAGCTCTGGCTAGCACTCAAGCCTCCCTCTGCTTTTCCAATCAAGTATCAAATCTGCTCCTTTCCATTATTTTCCAAAATGAAGATCATTGGGAGAAATAAATTCGATTGGCGCATAACAGAGAATAACCAGTGCGATATATTCTTACGACGAACAGGTGATCTCCCGGTACCACTACATCAGATTTGGACTGGACGCTGCCAGGTCCGTGGACAATAAGAACCACACCGCGCAATCAAGGACAAGCGGTCACAAGGCTTGTTTCAGGCAGGAGTGGCAGTGGATGAAAATTAGAGAGTTCATCAGATACATTTATCTGGCTAGGAGAAAAGAGCACGGTACTCGGTGGCCTCATGGGCCATTTCTTCCATGCTTCTATCTTTTCTTTCGATGTCTAGGTCAAGCTTCTCCTTCATTTCCTTCTCTTTCACATCGATCTGTTACAAAGCAAAATGACGAGCTTTATGTCAGAATCAACAAGAAAATAAAACTGGATGGGATAATATCAACTGAACACCAAGGTCATGTACCGCATCATATATTTCATCGTTCTTCTCAAAATCTCCTTTCTTCCTGGGGATGACGTGGATGTGGACATGGGCAACTGTTTGGCCAGCCTGAGGACCATCCTGATAAGTACAAATAGCTATAATTCAGCAGCTGCTCCTTCTTCCGCCATCAATTATTGTAACTTTGTAAGGCAAAGGTGAACACAGTAACCAAAGGCAAAACCAGAGTAAATTATCCGAGAGGCGAGAGCAACTAGCAAACTTCGAGTCTCATCATAATATTATATGGCTGTATCAAATTTAATTTATTCCACAGTTAACCCATTCTATTTTGTTGTGTACCACAACAGCAAAATCAATAACTTAAGGTACACGCCAACTACATAAAATTTGGACGCTCAGCTATTCACCACATAGATATATACTTTACCTGAATCGCGAACGTGATGGAAGAAGCTTTGTGGTACTGCTCGAGCTTTGCACCAACTTCCTTTGCAGTTACCCACAAATCACTAGTCTCATCAGAACTTAGATCAGCAAATCGTTTCACCTCGCGCTTGGGGCACACGAGGACATGTGTCTATTGTCAAGGTAAAATGATATATACGATAAACATGTGTTCTCATCATATGATACTTTAAACCTTAATAGATGCTAAACTCCAAATGATAAAGGTTGTGAACAGCTGAACGGCAGGACAAAAAAAAAAGCCAAAGGGGTATTACCTCAAGTAAAAGTTATATACCATAAGTGCATATATCAGTATGAATAGGTTGCCCACTGGAACTAACTGCTGCATACAACTCGATGATATTTTCATAAGAAGATGAAGATCAATTGATTGGGATGACATAACATGTAATATTATTACTTTTAAAGAATTAATGACGGATGTTTCAACCACTTTCTATAAGCCACTCACATAAATGAAACCAAATTCTAGCATTGACATCCTTGATATCTGGATTTTATTTACATATCAATGCAAAAGACTAGGAAATATGTGTACAATATATTCTCCAATAAAAAAACAGTTATCATTTTTCTGGTGAAAGTGTTTGGACTGTATCCATGAGTTTTAGCGAGGCATAAACAAGCAAGTGAATCAAAGTTATCGATAGTATGCCAAAATCAGGAGACCCCATCCAGGTATGCCCTCGTTAGCATTCTCATAGAGTCTAAAGCTCAGAAATGTATTTGCCAAATCAAAGGATATGACCTGCAGAGTAAGATTGACATCGTTAAATACTAAATAGCAGCCAGAATACAAAAGATACAAATCTAAAATTACAAATAGCTGTTGTACAAAATGGTAACAGAAACAAATCCACCATTCATGAACATGGTGATTTGTACATAAGAGTCAAATGTGGTTGAATGGAATGGATTTGCAATTATCCAAACAGATAATTTAAACGGCTTATATGTCTAAGAACTACATAGGAAGGCACAAATGGGTAACTAAGAACTATAAAGGAAATCATGCATTGCAGGATCCTGACATTGGGGTCTAGGAACCCTGTATGGATAAAACAAAACAAGCCACTCCAGTTCGATGGTGTTTTTCCTTGTCTTTTGGCAAGTGACCCGTGGGAGGGATGCATGGCATTCTCTTAAGCAAAGAAAAAAGCTCGACTGCAGAGTACTTAGTTAAAAGTTTAGGCTTTGAAGAAGGGGATCAACGTGCCCAAAAGTAAAGAATGAAACGCCGTTCTTCTACTAGTTTTTCCCAGGTTAACGCTGATGCTGAAGCACTGCAGAAGATCTCCATTCTCGAAGCTGGGCATAACTCCCCGAAATAAACTAAATTGGGATCTATATCTTAACACGGTCCAGTATGTTCAAATTATTTTCATAGTGGACTGAAGAGTGGAATTCTTATCTATCATCTGGTCTAAACAAATCTTATGTGCCATCAGCCGCATTCACAAGGGCGGGCTAATTTTTCTATGCATGTGTCGCATGCTCACATGCGATTCATCGAGATATATATCTACCGTGATTCTAGGTCAGGAGCGGCAGACTGGCATTTGAATAGTTACAGCAAACAAAACCCTAGAGGCGAGGCAAGGGGAAAGGGGCGAAGAAGGCGTCGAGACTACCAGGGAGGAGGGGGCGGAGGTTGACCATGGCGTAGGAGAGGGGCGTGGCGTGGAAGACCTCCCTCGCGTCGATCTTATACGGCCCGAACTTGTACCGCGGCGGCTCCTCCATCCCCGAGGGCGGCGCGGAGGTGGGAGCGGGGAAGACGAGGAGGAGACGGAGCACAGAAGCGGACGCACGCAGCAAGGAGGCCGGGGCGGCGGGGCGATTGGGGAGAGGGCGGAGAGCGCAAGAGCAGCAGCAGTACAGCCAGCCGAGAGCAAAAACGAGTTGGAGACAGCTTATTGCGAGTAAAGGCCCGAATCGGTTTTTGGCTGTAGTTCCACCAAACCTGGCCAAATGAGCCGGCCCGGCATGGCCCACCAGGCACGCCAGTACCGGCACACGCTCTGCCTCCCTGGCCCAGGCACGCCCGTCCTCCTTACACGGGCCAGCACGGCGGCTCGTTTAGCCCGCTGACCCGCGTGGACTTCAGCCTATTAGGCTGTTTGGGGCCTATATTCAGCCTATTAGGTTGTATGAACATAAAAAATAGAAAAAAACTAAACAGGTCGTGCCGTGCCGGCACTCGTGCCTAGGCTCGCAGCCAGGCACGACCCTATGCGGGCCACGTGCCGGCGCAACCCGATTATAAACGTGTTGGGTCAGGCCCACATGGGCCGGACACATGTGCTATTGGGTCGGCATGCTAAGACCGGCCCATTTGGCCAGGTTTGAGTTCCACAACAGTTCTCAAATGGCGAGCGCAGGCGCCGGCCCGCCTCGGAAGCCGTCTGATTGGGCTGCTCTTGTCCATCTGATTCTCATCTCCCATGTTCCATCTCTTATCCATGCTGCAAACGCAACACCTCCCCATGCCTTTCTCGCCGCGCCAATCTCACGTCTCACGGCATCAGGAGCTCGCCGCCCGCGTGCCTCCTGCCTCGCCGCCCGCGTGCCTCCTGCCTCGCCGTCATGCGGCCTCAGCACCCTCGCTCCCAACTCCGTCGCCCCCTAGCACAGTCTCGGGCATCCTCATCCTTGCGCAGGCTTCATGGCGTAGTCGCGGCGTCCTCGTCCTTGCGCGTCCCCACTATCGTAGCACTGCCACGCCTGCTTCGTCGACCTCCGTTGGCATCCCGTCATCGTTCCTCCAGCATGGGTGCCAACGCTCGCGTCCCGTCGTCGTCGTTGTCGCAGCACCATGTTGGTTCTAGCGTCGACATAGCCCGGTTGCAACATTCGGGCCCCTTCATCGCAGTTTCACCAAATGGTAGGTCACAGCTCGCAGCACGTGCCGTTGCTGGTGAGTGCTGGGCCAACTACCGAGTAGCGACCACGCGAGCGCCCGGCGCGTGTCTCGGCCGATATAGAACACTTCCCTTCTCAAATACTCCCTTCGTTCACTATTGTAACGTGTTTTAGACATTTCTGACAGCGCCCAAAATAATGTGAAAAAGACATTTCTATCCCCAAGCAATTTGAATTTCGAATCACGATCATCGAGCTTCTTCCTCGTCGAGCGCCTCTCCGTGCCCAGGTGTTCCTGCTCGCCTAGCACCTCGCCGCGCCCAAGTTCTCCTTGTCGTCTAGCAACCTTGTCGCCCCATGTGCTCCTGGCCGAGCACCTCACGACGCCCATGTGCTCCTGCTCGCCCAACACGTCGTCACCCCCAGGCGCTCCTCGCCCACCAGAACCTCCCTGCCCCAGGCGCTCCTCGCGTAGCAAAACCTCGCCACCCTAGGTTCACCTCACTGGCCCAAGGTGCATCTCCTCACCCAGCAGCAGCAACACATCATAGGTGTATGGTGATCCCAGACCTGAACAACACTCCACCTGAAGAAGATGTTGTCAATATACCCGGAGGAGAAGAAGCAGAAGAAGAGAATGTCAATATACATGGAGGAGAAGAAGCAGGTACATTAATTTACAGTAAATGGCAAGTTTACAATACTTTGAGTAATTTACAGTTTCAGTAATTGGAGTAATACAGTCAATATACTTGGAGTACTCGGAGTAATTTGCAGTTCCATTCAATATACTTGGAGTAATTTACAGTTCTAGTAAATTTATAGTAATACTTGGAGAAATTTACAATAAACTTGGGGTAATTTACAGTAATTTATAGTAAACTTGTAGTAATTTACAGTACTCCAAGACTTTGCAAGTTTCAAGTTCCAGTTCCATTTCCAGTAATTTACAGTTACAGTTCCAATAAATTTATAGTTCCAAGTTTCAGCACAGTGTTTTCCGATAGAATTTGCTCATCTACTCCAAGTTATAGTTCCAATCTAAAGTTACAGCTCCGGTAAATTTACAATTTTAGCATATTGTTTTCCAACATAATTTCCTCCTCTACTCCAAGTTTTCATTTGCATTAGAGTTTTCATTAAAATTTGCAAGTACTCTAAGTATGCAAGTTTCAGAAATTTCTATTTTTCAATGATTTTCTTATTGTATTTCTATTGTAGGTGTTCACCAAATACAGATGCAAAGAAATTCACTCACAGATCAATAGAGATACCCTGCTTACATGGCATTGCATGCCCTGAGTAGAGTAGAGGTGGCAAGTGAAAAGAAATGACAAGAAGGATGTGGCTCCAATTTTTCATGCACATATTCATATTATTCAAAGAATATGGAGGACAACAATGAAACATACAACCCTTTTGGTTTGGAGGTGGATGTGTCTAACAAAAAAGGAGGAAGATGTGGTAGAAAAATTGTCGATGGTTATCTATCCCCCATCCCCACAATTCTTAAACAGAAGGTCAACTGTAAGGTTACTTGCTAGGGCATTGGGTGTCAGCCCTACTGCACTGTACAAGAAATTCAAACTTGGCAAGACAAGAAGGCACTCAAATAGCTTGAAGCCAACACTAAAAGAAAAGAATAAGAGAGACAAATTGCAATTTTGCATCTCCATGCTGAATGAGACGTCGGTAGGAGATGCAAGACCTAGCTTCATTAGTATGCACAATATTGTGCATATTGACGAAAAGTGGTTTGATATGACAAAAAAAACATGAACTACTACTTGTTACCCGAGGAAGAGGATCCTCTAAGAACTATTCAAAACAATAACTCTATTGGAAAAGTTATGTTCCTCACAGCAGTTGCTAGACCCAGGTATGATGCTGAAGGGAATATGATATTTTGAGAGAAAATTGATTTGTGGTCTTTTGTGAAAGAAATTGCAGCAGTTAGAAGAAGTGAGAATAGAGAAAGAGTGACCATGGAAACAAAGTCCATTGTAGTGAACAGGGAAGTGACGAGGTAGTATGTTATAGAAAAAGTTATTCCAACAATACAAGCAGTGTGGATTGTAGATGATGCTGATCAACCAATTTTTATCCAGAAAGAAAATACACATATTCTACCTAATGACCCAACATTCACTAAAGCCATGGCAGATACTGGCCTAAACATAGACTAATGCAACAACCAGCAAATTCTGCAGGTATGAATGCTTTTGATCTTGGGTTTTTAAGCTCCGTACAATCTCTAAGTGGTTGTGGAGTTCCTAAAACTATTAAATAACTAATTGAAGGTGTGCACGAAGAGTTTGATGGATATGAAATTTTAAAATTAACATAATATTACTAACACTACAGACTTGTATGGTCAAAGTAATGAACAATGAAGGAGGAAATGGATACAAAATTCCTAATCTGAACAAACAAAGATTGAAAAGGAAATGACTGCTACCTCCTAGGATTTCATCTGATCATGCAATTTATGAAAATGCCCTACAGATTCTAGGACAAGATGTCCATTGATTATACTCCTAGGATTATTTTGGGGAAAGGCAAGGACCTAAGTATTTTGTGCGTTTATTGCTATAGATTATATATATTGTGTATTTGTTGCTACAGATGATATATATTCTGTGTTTATTTGTCTAGCACACACTATATATATTGGGTCTAGAAGACACCGTATATTGTTGTATTAACTGTTGGAGTACAAATACTCTACAGATCCAACACCGCCGCTTCAGATCCAGCCGCCGAAGAATAAAAATGTCAACTTGAACTTGACCTCGCTGGCGCAGACAGTGGTAGCTACACAAACGAGGGAGAGGCGATGACACGGGAGGAAGAGAGCGGCTACAAAGTGGGCGAGGGAGGGGCGACGACGACACGGGCAAGGGAGAGGCAGGCACGTGACAGTCAGAGGCGAGCATCGGGCTAGGCATTTGGAATGAGGAAGGGGAATGAGTGAGCGGCCGAGTGAACGTGGGCAAGTGAGCGACTGACTAAGGAAGGGGGGTATATTTGGAACCCAAGGACATTTCGTAAAAGTGACAGAAAGTGAATGTCGATATCTAAAACATCTTATAATAGTGAACGGGGGGAGTAGCTGTTTGTTTCATCTTTTGATTTTTTTTTAATGATAATCTGCTCCCTAGAGCTGTAACAAATAGGGTCATAGGATCCTCTTGCCAAACTCCGACAATAAAGGACTCACTAGTGATGCCCTTGGCCTTGAGAGCATCTGCAATAGCTTGTGTAGAAAACTCCCCATAAAAATGGTTTTACGCATGCCTATAAAATTTAGGGGAAATTAACAGGTGAGGTGTTTTCTCGGTTCCTGTAAAAACTTCCTCTAAAAGTGGTTTTGGGCGGTGGTGCGGCGACGGCGGCAAACTCCGACGGTGGTTCAGATCTTATGTGACGAATCAAATAATTAAGCAAGAAAATTTGAGTGGGACGAACAGAAAGACGCAGTCGACTCAAGAATCAAGATGCTTTGGAACAGAAAGCCTCGATTTTGTTCTATTTTTAGCCATGCTCAATTTTCCTTTTCATACATCCTAATAACAACCACAATGTGCCAAGGTCTTCCCTCCTATGTATAGCGCACAATGTCTCAAGAGAAAAGAAGGGAAAAGCTTCGCATTGTTGACCTTCCTCCATTTCTCGCCCTTTGGCAAGAAGCCATGCGGCCGAGGTGACTTCGCGCGCGGAGATCACATGCGCACCGGAGATGAAGGGGAGGACGCTTTTCAAGAGCCCCCTCCCCAGCAACCACGTCTCCGACGCCTCCAGATCGGCCGGCGCCGTCGCCACCCACCGCCTGTACCAAGTTTGGAGGGGAAGGAATGTATGTCAATGCTCATTGATTAATTCCGGTGTTCCAAAGGGAGGGTGGCCTCCATTAGTTCATTCGATCAATCTTGTACCTGGCAGAAATTTCTTTGTGGCGGGCGGTGCATCTTCGGCCCGGACGCCAACTCCATCGTGCTGTCTGTGTCTCTCATCATGACGCCGCTCGCGCTCTTCGTGGCCTTCGTCTCGTTCCGCCTCGCCGAGCTCATGGGGAAGCCGCTCGGCCCCTTCGTTCCGACGACGGCCATGGCCGTCGGCGCATTCGTGAGTCAAATTAACAACGATGTCCATTGATTCCTTGCGTAGACTTAAGCAACGCAACATCGACCGATCGTTAAGTACCATGTGATGTGCAGGATCTTATAGTGTTGATGCTCACGTCAGGGCGAGATCCCGGGATCGTCCCACGGAACACGAAGCCGCCGGATCCCGAGGACCTCCAGCTGGACGGCATGGCGTCCCCAGTGGCCGGAGCGCCGTCGTCGGGGACACTTCCGCCGACGCGTGACGTGTACGTGAACGGCATGGTGGTGAAGGTGAAGTACTGCCACACGTGCATGCTGTACCGGCCGCCGCGCTGCTCTCACTGCTCTGTCTGCAACAACTGCGTGGAGCGCTTCGACCACCACTGCCCCTGGGTCGGCCAGTGCATCGGCAAGGTACGCCTCGACCTCGTAGCAGCCAGCTGTAAGGCACACATGCACGGGGCCGACTATTGGTAAGTTGCCTGAATTTGTTTTTGGCAAGTCGATTTTCCGGACCGGTGGATTTAGATTCAACGGCGGCCCTTGTTTCTTCTTCCTCTAGAGCTCGATCGGCCTCGCCTCCTTCTGCCTTTTCCCACAAAATCGACTTGCCCTAATTGCAAATTCAGGCAACTTACAAATAGTTGTTATGCATGCATGCAACCAATTAACTTGATTTTGTGTGCGTGTGTATTGATGCAACAAGCGTGCAGAGAAATTACAGGTTCTTCTTCATGTTCATCTCCTCGACGACGTTCCTGTGCCTCTACGTGTTCGTGTTCTGCTGGGTGAACCTGATCCTCATCACGCGGAAGTACGGGTGCAGCCTGGGCGGCGCCATCGCGGAGTCGCCGGTTTCGGGGTTCCTCATCTTCTACACCTTCATCACGTCCTGGTTCGTCGGCGGGCTCACGGCGTTCCATTCCTACCTCGCCAGCACCAACCAGACCACGTACGAGAACTTCCGGTACCGGTACGAGGGAAAGTTCAACCCGTACAACCGCGGCGCGGCGCGAAACCTCGTCGAGATCTTCCTGTCACCGATCCCCGCGAGCAAGAATGACTTCCGGCAGATGGTCGTCGTCGACCCCGACACGCTCTTGTACGGCCCGCCCTCGATGGCCTACTCCTACTCCTTCGGCCTGCTGTCGTCATCCAAGAAGAGCTTCAACACCCAAGCCAGCCTCAGCTTCGACATGGCCAAGCCTAGCTTCGACCTCGGAGCTGGATACAGTGTCAAGCGCACCAGCATCGGCTCCTCCGACTTCGGCGACATATACAATACTAGTGGTGATGGCATGGATGGCGCGGCGCACCAGCTGCCGCGGCACAACATCTTCGGTGACGGCAGGTTCCAGGCAAGCAAGAAGGTGGCAGAAGACACGGAGTCGGTGGTGACCGACGTCAACACGGCGGGCTACAGCGTCGCCGGCTGACCTCATGGGAGGAGTTCGAGAAGGTGTGAGTGACGGATGATCGATCCGAGCACACGCAGGCGAGGCCCGTTCGATCCTTGTTTGGGTAGGGAGCGGGAGCGGGAGGGCGGTTCAGACTGTGCGATGCAGCACGAGTTTGAAGCTTTAGTCGCTCTCGCTCGCGTGTGTTGTGTTGGACCGACCGACGTGCGGTCGTAGCTTTGATCTCAGCTTCCTCCTCATGTCTGCGCTCAGATGTGAACGATGGACGTTTATAGAATAGTATCCTGCTACATTGACTGTAGTGAAGGTGATGTATATATATAAATACACATACACGTATCCACGCGCGTGACTTGAGTTTTGGTGTCTCGGCTCTGGAAATGGATTCCGTACGTGCACCGGCGGCAGAGGGGTTTATCAAAAAACAGCGATGCTACATCAACGGACGGTTACTTAACCTTTACGCGCTGAGATTGAGTTGTCAATTTTTGATAGCATTAAGGATAAGGAGTAGGCCGGGGTCCCACCCCGTGAAAATCAGGGGGATGTAAAGTATTGTTGGAAAGTCCCGTAGCAGCCCCGTGTGTTTAGCATTTTGATAAAAGGGCCTGTGCGTTGCAACGGGGAAAAAAATAAATCATAATCTCTAATGGTTATAACCACATTTTGTTCACATCTCATTGCATGATTTTCAAATTTTGTTCACAAATGCAAGAAAATGTTATTTTTAAAAATTTGTTCACAAATTGAAGTAATGTTCACATTTTCAAAAAAATATCGAGTTTGTCAAAAAAGATGGTAATTCAAAGAATTATTATGAATTTCAAGAAATGTTAAAAAAACAAATAATATTCCGATCTACCCGGGCAGTTAATTATTCAAAATTCACGCGGGTATATAGTCACAAAGACTCACAAGCTCTACTGTTTAACTACATGCTTCCGTGAGCAATTGATCGCTAGTTCTATTCCTGTGTAGCACACACATTTTTTAGGATTTTTTTCCACCGGCTGTGCACGGCTGCTACTCTGTGTGCCGGCCCAGGTGGCGGGATTCCCACACGTATTTTTTCCAGGCGCTATTGTGTGGGCCGGCCCAGGTGCGGGGATTCCCCTGTCTGAAATGTATTTTTTTCAGCTGCTACTGCGTGGTGGTTTCCTTTTTGGCGCGTAGGTCGCGCCCTAGCGACCTAGCGTGTACCCCTCGTCCCTTCGAACCTGTTTTGGCCGGCCCATTTTCAGATTTCTTCCTCACCGGTTTTGGAAAGGTTCTAGAACCTTCCCTGAACCTGTTTTTCTTTTTCTTTTTTCCATTTTTACGTTTTTCTTTTCTGTTTTTTTTCTTTCTTCCTTTTTTCGTTCTTTTTTATTTTTTGTGGACATCTTTTCAAATTTGTGAACATTATCATGAAATCACGAACAATTTTTAAAAATCATGAACCTTTTTTTAAACTCGTGAACATTTTTACAAATTTGCGAACATTTTTTCCTATTTTCAAACATTTTTTTAAAATTGTGAACATTTTTCTACATTGTGAACATTTTTTAAGCATTTTCTTTTGAATCAGCAAACATTTCTAGAATCGACAAACTTTTTTTAGAAATAGGTGGAACAATTTTTGAAATTCATGAACATTTTTTTGATTTAACGAACATTTGAAATGGATGAACATTTTTTGAATCTTCACGATCAGTTTTTGAATTTTTAGGACATTTTTCAAAATTCATGAACATGTTTTGGATTAGCAAACATTTTGTTCAATTTCATTAACATTTTTTAATACACAGGACTTTTTTTCAAAATCATGAACATATTTTTGATTTGCCGAATATTGTTTTTCAAAATTGTGAACGTTTATTGAATATGCGAACTTTTTTAAAAAATCAAGAGCATTTTTTGAATTCACAAACACTTTATGTTTTCTTGAACATTTAATTTCCAAGTTCTCAATTTTTTTAAATGTCGGAACTTTTTTGAAGTTCCAAATTATTTAATGTAGAGAAAAACGAAAACAGAAAAGAAAAATAAAAATAAAAACAAAATAAAAAATTAGGCCACCCGCACATGGGCCAGCCCAAACCGGTGCGCTGCGTCTTCTCCCAGCGTGCAGAGCGCCGTATAGGAGGTCCTACTGCATGGGCCGGCCCAGACAGGGGATTTCCCTGTGTGAAACATTTTTTGTCACTTATTGGTGGTATCAGTGGGTAATATTTTGCAACTTTGGGGGCAATTTTCGTGACGGACGGACGGGCAGAAGCACTAATCCCTTTATTAGTAGGTATAAATTATTTGTTCTAGATGGACTGCGGGTTAATTATAGAAACGGCAGGGGGGTTTCGCTAAAACGCAAAAAATGATTCGTTTTCTGTCACTTAATGGTGGAGTGCGGGTTATTTACCAGAGAAGGGAGAGGGATTTCTGTAAAACAGTAAAAATGGCTCATTTTCTCACTTAAATGTGGATGGCGGGTTAATTACCTAAAAACAGAGGGGGTTTTCTGTAAAAATGCTGACGGCGAACGGGCAGAAGCAATCCGTACTTTATTAGTAGGTATAGATATATAAAGCAACAAGTAAACAACATACAGAATATAACTCCACACACCACGCGGCACCGCAACACAAACTTAAGGCAAATTCAAAGGTGACAAGAAAAACTATAAAGCCCACTACCACTATCGGAATAACCTTATATCCCGACGGCATTTTCTATGCCGACGGCTTTTTGCGGGGCCATCGGCATTGATGGACATATGCCGACGGCCTGGGAAAAACCGTCGGCATAGAAATGCCATCGGCACACCGCCAACTATGCCAACGGCAGCCGTCGGCATAGATTGGCCGTCGCCATACCTTTATGCGGCCCGGCTTCTGACGGCGGGCTGACGCCGTCAGAACTATGCCGACGGCCCTAACGGCAGCTGTCGGCATAGATTTTATCTGTACTTTTTTTATTTTAAATCATTTTCTTTTTTAAGTTAAAATTTGATTAATTTAAATCCGACTTATCTAAACTTAAACATATAATATCTAGTTTGTTTTTGTTTTCGAGTATGTTAAAAATGTGACCGCATGTACTTTTGCATTTAGGTCCTTATACTTTGTTAAAATGACAAGTAATTAATACTTGCATTGATTTTGACAAATTTTATATGGTTTTTTATCAGGATCTTGAAAGGATTCTGTTTGTATACTATGTTTTGAAATTTCAACACACGTTTGCTTCAGATTTACAGAAAACATCCTTTTGTTTTGACTTTTTTCTATGTTTTCCATTCCTTGGCCAAACGAGACAAATTTTATATCTACATCTATCAGATTGTTTCTAGGATTGTGGTAGGCGTAAACACCCAGCACGCAGCTCTAGAGTGTGTCCCCCTCACGGACAGCACTGCCGCTAGCACTTAGAGGGGCAAACGGCCACGTCGGGTCAACCCGGATGGAATCTTGTGGTGGGTTCGGCCCAAACTTTCTTTTGAAATGTTCCTATGGGCTGACCTATCACAACCAGGTGAAAAATTCCATTGGTCAAAGGCCGTCCGGTGAAAGTCAAAGGGCTAGATCTGAGGGTCAACGGGGCTATGTTAGGCAGCTCCAGGGTCTTCGGGGAGGGGAGGGGGTAGCAATGCCACTAAAACATCGCCCTGGGCCCTCATACATGTCTGAAAGTGCGGTGGTAGGTGTAAACACCCGGCACACGGCTCCGGAGTGTGACCCCCCTCACGGACGGCACTGCCGCCACCACTTAGAGGGGGAAACGGCCACGTTGGGTCAACCCAGAGGGAATCTTATGGTGGGTTGGGCCCAAACTTTGTTTTGAAATGTTCCTATGGCTGACCTATCACAACCAGGTGGAAAAGTCCATTGGTCAAAGGCCGTCCGGTGAAAGTCAAAGGGCTAGATCTCTGGGTCAACGGGGCCAGGGTTAGGCCGCTCCGGGGTCTTCGAGGGGTAGCAATGCAACCAAAACATCGCACTGGGTCCTCATACATGTCTTAAAGTGTGGTGGTAGGTTCAAACACCCAGCACGCAGCTCCGGGGTGTGACCCCTACACGGACGACGATAACACCGAAGTAACGTTCGGTAGTTTGTTGTTGTATGAATAATTCGGAACAGTCAGAATGCGGTAAAATCCTGAAATTTTTACACTGTGCAAACACATGTGAGATAAGCTGTATGGTAATTTTTCATAGTTTTTTGAGATGTAGAAGTATCTTAATTAATTCCTCTTTAAGGATTGTTCTTTGCATGTCTAAAAGTGGGGTGGGGGGTCTTCGGGGGGTAGCAATAACACCAAAACATCACCCTGGGTCCTCATACATGTCTGAAAGTGTGGTGGTAGGTGTAAACACCCAGCACGCAGCTCCGGAGTGTGACCCCCCCCCCTCACGAATGCATTGTCGCGAGCACTTAGAGGGGGAAACGGCCATGTCGGGTCAACCCGGAGGGAATCTTGTGGTGGGTTGGGCCCAAACTTTGTTTTGAAATGTTCCTATGGGCTGACCTATCACAACCAGGTGGAAAAGTCCATTGGTCAAAGGCCGTCCGGTGAAAGTCAAAGGGCTAGATCTCCGGGTCAACGGGGCTAGGGTTAGGCCGCTCCGGGGTCTTCGGGGGGTAGCAATGCCCCCAAAACATCGCACTGAGTCCTCATACACGTCTTAAAGTGTGGCGGTAGGTTCAAACACCCTGCACGTAGCTCCGGAGTGTGACCCCTACACGGACGACGATAACACCGAAGTAACGTTTGACAGTTTGTTGTTGTATGAATATTTCAGAACAGTTAGAAGGCGGTAAAATCCTAAAATTTTTACACAGTGCAGACACATGTGATATAAGCTATGTGGCAATTTTTCATAGTATTTTGAGATGTAGAAGTATCTTAATTAATTCCTCTTTATGGACTGTTCTTTGCATGCCTAAAAGTGTGGTGTGGGGGGTCTACGGGGGGTAGCAAAGCCACCAAAACATCGTCCTGGGTCCTCATACATGTCTGAAAGTGTGGTGGTAGGTGTAAACACCCAGCACGCAGCTCCGGAGTGTGACACCCCTCACAGTCGGCACTGCCGCCAACACTTAGAGGGGGAAATGGCTATGTCGGGTCAACCCAGAGGGAATCTTGTGGTGGGTTGGCCCAAACTTTGTTTTGAAATGTTCCTATGGGCTGACCTATCACAACCATGTGGAAAGTCCATTGGTCAAAGGCCGTCAAGTGAAACTCAAAGGGCTAGATCTTCGGGTCAACGGGGCTAGGGTTCGGCCGCTCCGGGGTCTTCGGGTGGTAGCAATGCCATCGAAACATCGCACCGGGTCCTCATACATGTCTTAAAGTGTGGCAGTAGGTTCAAACACCCAACACACAGCTCCGGAGTGTGACCCCCTACACGGACGGGGATAACACCGAAATAACGTTCGACAGTTTTGTTGTTGTATGAATTGCCCAACGAGTAGAATGCAGTCACTTTGTTTTTTTTGCGAACACTCATACACATGTATATTATGTATGTATGTGTAATAAAAAAAGCAAAAAATGAGAAGTACCTTTGCCGTCGGCATATATGGACACGTGGCATCCAATCTATGCCGACGGCAAAGCCGTTGGCATAGGCCCCCCTTATCCACTTGCGGCGCCCTCTCCTCTGCTCATTTCTCTCTCTCCCATCCCCACTCTCTCACCTTGCCTGATCCGGACCTGCAGCCGCCACCCTCTCCCGACAAACCCGCGCCGCCGTCGTCACCCTCTCCGCCCCGCCGCCTAGCCCCGCGCTGCTCCCTTAGCCCGGTTCGCGGCACGCCGTAGCCGGCGCACGCGAGCCCGCCCTGCCCCGGCCACCGTCTCGCCCCGGCCACACGGCCGCCCCGCCCACAGGCCACACGGCCGCCCCGCCCCGGCCACCATCTCACCCCAGCCACCTCGACCACGCTCCGGTCGGCCCTCCTCTGCTGCTGCTCCGGCCGGCCTAGCCCCGGCCACCGTCTCGCCCCGGCCTCTGATGACCCACAAGTATAGGGGATCAATCGTAGTCCTTTCGATAAGTAAGAGTGTCGAACCCAACGAGGAGCAGAAGGAAATGACAAGTGGTTTTCAGCAAGGTATTCTCTGCAAGTGCTGTAAACAGTAGTAACAGATAGTTTGGTAGCAAGTTGATTCGTAACAAGTAACAAGTGACAATAGTAGCAAAGTGCAGCAAGGTGGCCCAATCCTTTTTATAGCAAAGGACAAGCCGGAAAGTTCTCTTATAGTAACCAAAGTGTTCTCGAGGACACATGGGAATTCTCATCTAGTCACGTTTATCATGTTTAGTTGATTCGCGTTCACTACTTTGATAATTTGATATGTGGGTGGACCGGTGCTAGGGTGTTGATCTTACTTGAACAAGCAACCCTCTTATAATTACCCCCTCTCGCAAGCATCCGCAACTACGAAAGAAGAATTAAGATAAAATCTAACCATAGCATGAAACATATGGATCCAAATCAGCCCCTTACGGAATAACGCATAAACTAGGGTTTAAGTTTCTGTCACTCTCGCAACCCATCATCTACTTATTACTCCCCAATGTCTTCCTCTAGGCCCAAATATGGTGAAGTGTCATGTAGTCGACCTTCACATGACACCACTAGAGGAATAACAACATACATATCATCAAAATATTGAACGAATGCCAACTTCACATGATTACTTGCATGGTTCATGGCACGACCGTGTTATGTTTATCTGAAACTCAAGATACTTGGGCCTGAGGGAACTATCACAGTCAATGGAGATCGGAAAGTTGCGCTTGAATGTGAGGAAGGAGATGCAGCTTACGCCGAGTCGGCTTGTGCGGCTGAAGAATTGAAATTTTACAAGGATAATGTTGACCCAGTTGATATGACTTCCTTGAAAAAGCCAACTACTGAGTCCGATCCCCTGCTCAAGTTCAACTCGGCCAGAGATACCAAGCAAGTTGATTTTACCCCTGGTGATCTGTGACATCCCCAGATTACTAAACCCTAATCATGCTAATTATTCATGCCAAGTCATCATCATTATACCCTAAAAAAACAATTAAGAAATAATCCAACTTTAAAATTCAAATTTCAAGTGTAAGTCCAATAAAAACTTCTTCAAATAATTAAACAAAATAGTTCATAATATTGAAAATAATCCCAAAGCAATTATAAAAATAAAACCAACATAATTTGAATTCCCTAAATGCCCCTGGAAATATTTAAAGTGGCCCAACAACACTAAATTTGGTCATTTTAAAATAAACAAATACTTATGCTTTTCAAAATGTTGTAAAACTTTATGTGTTGTCTCAGAATGATGTGTTTGAATTATGTGCCAAGTTTTTAAGTTGAACTAAATTTATTTAGTACATAAATAAAATACAAAACAGTGGAGAAATAAATAAGAAAGAAGAAAAACTACTACTGCTGCACTGGGCCCTAGTGGCCACAGTACATCCCAGCCCACTAGGCCATGGCCTTTCTTCCACCTCTCGCTAGGGAGAGGCAGAGGAGAGCCGTGGCGTGCATCCAGCCGCCATGGCTATGGATGGCCACCACGTGCCCTCCCCAGCCCTACAAATACGCCCACGCGAAACCCTAACTCGCCCTCTTGAATTCCCCCCTCTTTCCCCCATCGCCCCTCCTCATCCGCTCTAATTCGAGCTCGAAAGCTCGTGCGGTAACCGTGCTCGTCGTCACCGTTGATGTGGCCACCGTCGTCACCGTCACAGGAGAAGACGTCCAGGAGATCTGCCGCTGACAGCTTCGTTCGTCCCGGGCACCAGCTCAAGCCGGAGCGGCCCGTGCGCTCGCCATCGCCGTCGTCTTCATCGCATACATCGCCGGCGTCCGTCGTCGATTCCCACCATTCCGGTCCACCCCGACCCTTGCTGAGCACGCCAACGGACTCATGGTGAGCTCCTCTCCCCATTCCCCTGTTCTTCTCCTTCGATCCGTCGTCGTAAGCCGCCGTCCCACCCTGGCCGAAGCTTCGGTGAGCACGTGCTCACCGCGCTCATTGTCGCTCACCGCGCCCCTGGCCGACCTGGCCGCACCCTCCGCGCTGCCCCGCCTGCTGCCCCGCGGCGCCCGCTCGCCAGCTCCCGTGTGTTGCTGCTGCCACTGCCTGTTGCTACTGCGCCGCTGCTGTTTGCCTCTGCTTGCTGCTTGCCGCGGCTGCTGCTCTTTTTGCTGCTGCTACTCTTGCCGCCGCTGCTCCTCTTAACTGCTGCTGCTACTTAGCTACTCCGCTGCTCCTCTTAACTGCTGCTGCTACTTAGCTACTCCGCTGCTCTTGCTTCTGCTGCCGCCGCTGCTACGGCCGGCCATGGCCGAGCGCCCGTGCGAGTGTGTGTGTGTTGTGTGTGCGTGCGTGCTGTGTGTGTGTGTGTGCAGCATGTGTGTGTGCAGCGTGTGTGTGTCGTGTGTGTGTGTGCGTGGTGTGCATAGCCACGGCTGGCTGTGCCACCGGCCGGCCCCTGATTTAATTAGACTAGGCTTAGTTAGTACTAGTATAGTGCTAAGTTAGTCTAGTAGTAGATGACATGTGGGCCATATGTCACCTTTTGACCAGTCAAAGTGAAATTGTTGACCAGCCCCGGGACCCACTGTCATACACATAGACTAGAGTAACACTAGATGACAAAAGGCATTTTTAGCATTTTAATTTCGAATTAAAATAATTACAGAAATTTAGAAAATCATTTAAAACTTTGAAAAATCATAGAAAATAATCCGTAACTCGGATGAAAATAATTTATATATCAAAGTCGATCAGCAAAATATAACGAATCCGAATATGCCATCCACATACCTGCCACACCCCTCTAACCTATCGAACATGGAACCTTCCCTCCGGATCGTCTGACCCATAATCACGTGGAGCTGGGATAATATTCCCGAATATTTTCCCTCTTCTTTTAAAATGCCTAGTAATGCATTAGAGCATATCACCAACACTTTTTGCCCTGACATACATCTGTGATGCATTTGTTTGCTGTGTTATTTATTGCTTCCCCCTCCGTTACTTTCTTTCCGGTAGACCCCGAGACCGCTGTTGATCCAGTGATCGACTACTTCACCGTCGAGGATCCGTTTCTGTCTGCAGAACAACCAGGCAAGCAAAACCCCCTTGATCATTCCTATATCGCCCATTCTTTCTCTCCCATGCTTGCATTAGATTTTGCCTTTGTAATTGATTGCTCCTATTCTGATGCATAGCCTGATTTTGTAACCTGCTGTTGATACTTTACCTGTTGTCCTAAATGCTTAGTATAGGCTGGTTAGTGATCCATCAATGGCCCCACACCCTTGTCCTTGTTGCCATGCTTTATCACCGGTGACTCGATTAGTGTGATCGATGTACAGAGACCGAACATAGCACCGCACAACCCCTTAGTTGTACGACTCTGCAGAGCTACTATCGAGTGCCGAGGGTGATACCTCCTACCTCACTCCTGATGATATCTCTATAGCGTAGCTAGTCGGTTGTGGGTTACCGAGGGTGATTCCTCTTTCACCACCTCCGATGAGGCCTCTGTCGTGCAGCCCCTCAAGTGTGAACTTATCGAGGGTGATTCCTCCAAGTTCACATTGACGGTTACATTGAGTGGGAATCCATCGAGGGTGATTCCTCGGATTCCCCACGATGTTATGGACACACGGGTACTTTGACATTCACCTTAGACCGTTGATAAAGACGGGTCGGCTCCAAGAGCACCCGCGAGATAATGTTGAAGTCAGGTCGACCCCAAGGGTACCCGCGAGAGAGTCCTGTGGCGGCTGGCTGTTAGCAGTACCACCCAGGATGTGGTGGTAGCTCGGGACTTGTCCCGACAGCCGACACGGAACTTACACTGTAGTCGGAGCGACAGGGTAGGCGGAGACTACCTAGGAGAGAGGTGGGCCTGGTCCCTGGTCTTGGTCCGCGAGATACCTAGTCGGAACGGCCGAAGCACTGGTCGTCTCCGCGAGCTCCTAATAATTCACTAACGGATTTGGGTATTTGATCTGAGTTGGCCACTGGCCTATACGCACTACCACCACGCGAGATAATGGTTTAATGGGGCCCTCGGCGCCGTATGTATCAGCCGAAAGCTCTGTCAGATGTCCAGTTCAGCATTGTGGCTCGGTCGGATATCGTGCCATCCAGGAGAGGGGTGGCGCTGGTATCCACCCTGCTCACAACGAATCGGAGTGCAAAGGGCGATGGGCCCAAGACCACTGAGCGCTTAGGATGTAGACCGGCGGGGACCTCTCTGCGGAGCCTAGGTAGGACTACATCGTGTCGATCAGCCGAGGCCGGGCATTACCCGAAAAAGTGTGTCCGGCTAGAGTTAATCGAGCGTGTTGGGTAACAGTAGTGCACCCCTGCAGGGAAGTTATCTATTCGAATAGCCGTGTCCACGGTAACAGGATGCTCAGTGTTGTATCCCGATCTACTACAACTTGAACTGGATACTTGTGATACTAAACTGATATGATGGCTCCGGGATCGCTTCCTCGGGGGGTAGTCGAGGAAGGATCTCTGGGCGTTACTAATATATATTTGTTACTATACTATATACATGTTACTCTACTCTCTTCTGTTGCTGCAAGACGCTGCAAGATGCTAGTGTTCGTTAGGCTAGGCCCTTCCTCTATTCTGGCATTTCTGCAGTTTAGTCCACAGATACAGCCCCTTCCCTTTGATACCGATGCATACTTAGCATAGTTCTGATGTAAGTCTTGCGAGTACTTTGGATGAGTACTCACGGTTGTTTTGCTACCTTTTTTTTCCTATACCCGATTGCTGCGATCAGATGACGGACCCCCAGAGTCAGCTGATCCCGTCGATGACTTCTACTACCCCGACGGAGCCTACTACTATGTGGAGACCGACGACCAGGAGTAGTTTAGGAGGCTCCCAGGCAGGAGGCCTGCGCCTTTTCGATCTAGTTGTCATTGTTTTGCTCAGCCTTCTTAAGGCAACCTTTGTCTAATTATGTCTGTACTCAGATACTGATGCTTCCGCTGACTCTTGTATATCTCAAGCTTATGTAATCGAGCCCTCGAGGCCCCTGGCTTGTAATATAAAGCTTGTATTATTTTATTTTTGAGTCTAGAGTTGTGTTGTGATATCTTCCCGTGAGTCCCTGAGCTTGATCGTGCGCATTTGCGTGTATGATTAGTGCACGGTCGGGCCGGGGGCGTCACAAGTTGTATCAGAGCCGACTGCCTGTAGGTAGCCCCTTTCCAACTCCTTGGTCGAAGTTGAGTCTAGTCTTTAAATAATCTGTTTTACTAACATGGCTGTGTGGCTTACGGGCCCACGTCGCCAAGGGATGGAATTAGGATCTTTTATTCCGCTTCTTTACTCTGGGATTCTGATTTCTCTTCTCTTCGGGTTAAAGATTTTGCTAACTCTAACTCTAGGTTCTCGTGACCATTTCCTTCCGGAGAGCCCCTCATTCCAGATGATCGCCTGTTTCACCAGAAGATCCCGAAGATACCCTCCGCTAATCTTCTAAGACCCTGTGTGCCCACTGCTTTTGCAATTCCCTACCACCGATGAATCCCTATGAATAACTACCTACACTTGTTGTTCATACACTCGTCCCCAGTTGCTTCTGTTATTACAAGATCCCCTGAAATACTCTCTCATTTTCTGAGAAGCCCATATGTCCTATTGCCATTGAAATTCCTTGTTGCCTACCTACACTTGTGATAAAATCCAGGTGTTCGACAATCTTGGTTATAATCCTCTGTGATTGTCATTCTGATCCTATTGATTCAACATGTGTGCGAATACTCGTAATCATCCGTTGATCCCTAGAAATTATCCTTCCGGCTCAGACGTCATTCAGAATATGAGCTGGTTCTCGGCCAATCGAGTCTTAACTGATTGTCCATCTAACTCTATTCAACTTATTCATCCTCGGATCAGAGCATATGCTTCCGATCCCCTGATTCGGAAATCACAATTCCTTGGTATTTAAGCTTCAAATTATTCAGATGTTTCCATAAACCGATGTGCTTGCATTCTTGATGTTCTGGTTGAGTACCGATACTCACATCAGATTCTTGCGGACCACCTGATCCTCTGGTGGATTACTATCCGACAGCTCCCCCGTACTTTACATCATTGATGAAATTTCCCTGATACAAGATGCCTTCGCGAATTGTATCCTCTGCTTTGCCGTCTGTACTCTGCTTTCGAGCTTGTATCCGTCGCTTCAATAAGTGTGATATAGAGCTTCCGGAACTCCTCTGATGAGCTATATCTGAGCTTTCTGAAATTGGTGTGAACCTGGTAACTCTTACGGGTCATACTCCTCTGGTGTTTTGCCAGATAAAATTTCAATATTACAACTTCTTCGAAAGCGAGAAGTGAATGAAAGGTTATGCATTGAAGAAGTGGGAGTCGACCTTGAACCTTTGTGTTCATGCCCATGGACACGATGTAGATCTTATCACGGAAGCTTCTTGCGAGACATTTAATCATTCGTATAATTCTTCTGGTATCCTTAAATTGATCCCATGCAGCTATGGTTCCGACCATGCTGACCCAATTTGATAACTCTATTCCAGTGCCTCGTCTATCTTTCGACAAGGTTAAAGCACCTGCCGTCCGCAGATGAATGATGTAGTTCAGCCTCTATTATGCCCTGCCTTCGAGTAACACCCTCTGGTATCTCGAAGATATCGTGCTCTGCTTTCGGAAAGGATATACTCCTAATTTTTGTGAATAAACACATTTTCCTTTCCATTGGTCTGTTTGATCTGATAAACACATTTTCCTTTCCATTCGTCTGTTTAACCTTTTGTTTTTTTATCTAACTTATCTGAGCAGTGATAATTCCCTGCTTATGTAAACACCTCGGTGTACAACTCTGTCAGTAAGACCCTGTCACTATTGTTGATGACATTTCAGTAACCGCCGGTGGACGAGAACTTTGCATATTGGTCCACCTCGTTTCAACAGGCAGGAAAAATGGTTCTCTTCGTCCCCCGCCCTTGGTATCGATGTTGTTGCCGACATAGCTGACAAGCTATCCTCTGACATGCCTTGTTGTCGTGACCGTGTAAGATGTCGCCGCCCTTCCTACTCTTAATCCACACTCACCGCAGTTCCACAGGACTGAAACCTGACTCTCCTGCACATCCTTGTTTTCGAAGTATCCTTTACACTTGGCTTCGTATGTAATTCACGAGCCACCTTCCTTGAGATGTTTCATTCCGGTATCAGACGCAATACTAATTCCCGTTGCCCTGGACCCCCTCTTTCTTCATTTTTCATAGGCATCAAATGATTGCCTATCTGCTTAAAACTTCTTATGCCTCCTTTTATTACTCTCGAGGTATTTACTGAGTTCCAGCTCGAGAGATACCTTGTACCTACTTCCATGAGATAACCCTGGATGATTACCCCCTTGTAGAGTTCCATCGTTGCGGAGTTACCCCCTTTTCCTTTCGTAAGTACGATGAAGACTCCAAAGAAAGGATGGTAGCTCTGTCATGATGCACGACACGGGGAAAATGAAGACATCAACGCAATGGACCGACCTCTTCGAGAAGAACAATCAAGACCGAGAAGACTCGTTTGAAGTTCATAGCCGGACCCTTTTCCCCTACCTTACCTCTTAATTCTCGGGACGAGAATTTCTTTGAGTGGAGGAGAGTTGTGACATCCCCAGATTACTAAACCCTAATCATGCTAATTAGTCATGCCAAGTCATCATCATTATACCCTAACAAAAACAATTAAGAAATAATCCAACTTAAAAATTCAAATTTCAAGTGTAAGTCCAATAAAAACTTCTCCAAATAATTAAACAAAATAGTTCATAATATTGAAAATAATCCCAAAGCAATTATAAAAATAAAACCAACATAATTTGAATTCCCTAAATGCCCGTGGAAATATTTAAAGTGGCCCAACAACACTAAATTTGGTCATTTTAAAATAAACAAATACTTATGCTTTTCAAAATGTTGTAAAACTTTTTGTGTGGTCTCAGAATGATGTGTTTGAATTATGTGCCAAGTTTTCAAGTTGAACTAAATTTATTTGGTACATAAATAAAATACAAAACAGTGGAGAAATAAATAAGACAGAAGAAAAACTGCTACTGCTGCACTGGGCCCTAGTGGCCACAGTACATCCCAGCCCACTAGGCCACGGCCTTTCTTCCACCTCTCGCTAGGGAGAGGCAGAGGAGAGCCGTGGCGTGCATCCAGCCGCCATGGCTATGGATGGCCACCACGTGCCCTCCCCAGCCCTACAAATACGCCCACGTGAAACCCTAACTCGCCCTCTTGTATTCCCCCCTCTTTCCCCCATCGCCCCCTCCTCATCCGCTCTAATTCGAGCTCGAAAGCTTGCGCGGTAACCGTGCTCATCGTCACCGTTGCCGTGGCCACCGTCGTCGCTGTCGCAGGAGAAGACGTCTAGGAGATCCGCCGCTGACAGCTTCGTCCGTCCTGGGCACCAGCTCAAGCCGGAGCGGCCCGTGCGCTCGCCATCGCCGTCGTCTTCATCGCATACATCGACGGTGTCCATCGTCGATTCCCACCATTCCGGTCCACCCCGACCCTCGCTGAGCACGCCAACGGACTCATGGTGAGCTCCTCTCCCCATCCCCCTATTCTTCTCCTTCGATCCATTGTCATAAGCCGCCGTCCCACCCTGGCCGAAGCTTCGGTGAGCACGTGCTCACCGCGCTCACTGTCGCGCCCCTGGCCGCGCTCACCGCGCCCCTGGCCGACCTGGCCGCACCCCCTGCGCCGCCCGCGCGCGCCTACGCAGCCCCGCCTGCTGCCCTGTGACGCCCGCTCGCCCGCTCCCGTGTGTTGCTGCTGCCACTGCCTGTTGCTACTGTGCCGCTGCTGTTGCCTCTGCTTGCTGCTTGCCGCGGCTGCTGCTCTTTTTGCTGCTGCTACTCTTGCCGCCGCTGCTCCTCTTAACTGCTGCTGCCTGCTGCTGCTGCTTAGCTACTCCACTGCTCTTGCTTCTACTGCCACCGCTGCTACGGCCGGCCATGGCCGAGCGCCCGTGCGAGTGTGTGTGTGTTGTGTGTGCGTGCGTTCTCTGTGTGTGTGTGCAGCGTGTGTGTGTGTCGTGTGTGTGTGCGTGGTGTGCACAACCATGGCTGGCTGTGCCACCGGCCGGCCCCTGATTTAATTAGACTAGGCTTAGTTAGTACTAGTATAGTGCTAATTTAGTCTAGTAGTAGATGACATGTGGGCCATACGTCACCTTTTGACCAGTCAAAGTGAAATTGTTGACCAGCCCCGGGACCCACTGTCATACACATAGACTAGAGTAACACTAGATGACAAAAGGCATTTTTAGCATTTTAATTTCGAATTAAAATAATTATAGAAATTCAGAAAATCATTTAAAACTTTGAAAAATCATAGAAAATAATCCGTAACACGGATGAAAATAATTTATATATCAAAGTCGATCAGAAAAGCATAACGAATCTGAATGTGCCATCCACATACCTGCCACACCCCTCTAACCTATCGAACATGGAACCTTCCCCTCCGGATCGTCTGACCGATAATCACCTGGAGCCCGAATATTTTCCCTCTTCTTTTAAAATGCCTAGTAATGCATTAGAGCATATCACCAACACTTTTTGCCCTGACATACATCTGTGATGCATTTGTTTGCTGTGTTATTTATTGCTTCCCCCTCCGTTACTTTCTTTCCGGTAGACCCCGAGACTGCTGTTGATCCAGTGATCGAATACTTCACCGTCGAGGATCCGTTTCTGTCTGCAAAACAACCAGGCAAGCAAAACCCCCTTGATCATTCCTATATCGCCCATTCTTTCTCTCCCATGCTTGCATTAGATTTTGCTTTTGTAATTGATTGCTCCTATTCTGATGCATAGCCTGATTTTGTAACCTGTTGTTGATACTTTACCTGTTGTCCTAAATGCTTAGTATAGGCTGGTTAGTGATCCATTAATGGCCCCACACCCTTGTCCTTATTGCCATGCTTTACCACCAGTGACTCGATCAGTGTGATCGATGTACAGAGACCGAAGGCAGCACCGCACAACCCCTTAGTTGTACGACTCTGCAGAGCTACTATCGAGTGCCGAGGGTGATACCTCCTACCTCACTCCTGATGATATCTCTGTAGCGTAGCTAGTCGCTTGTGGGTTACCGATGGTGATTCCTCTTTCACCACCTCCGATGAGGCCTCTGTCGTGCAGCCCCTCAAGTGTGAACTTATAGAGGGTGATTCCTCCAAGTTCACATTGACGGTTACATCGAGTGGGAATCCATCGAGGGTGATTCCTCAGATTCCCCACGATGTTATGGACACACGGGTGCTTTGACCTTCACCTCAGACCGTTGATAAAGACGGGTCGGCTCCAAGAGCACTCGCGAGATAATGTGGAAGTCGGGTCGACCCCAAGAGTACCCGCGAGAGAGTCCTGTGGCGGCTGGCTGTTAGCGGTGCCACCCAGGATGTGGTGGTAGCTCGGGACTTGTCCCGACAGCCGACACGGAACTTACACTGTAGTCGGAGCGACAGGGCAGGCGGAGACTACCTAGGAGAGAGGTGGGCCTAGCCCCTGGTCATGTTCTGCGAGATACCTAGTAGGAACGGCCGAAGCACTGGTCGTCTCCGCGAGCTCCTAATAATTCACTAACGGATTTGGGTATTTGATCTGAGTTGGCCACTGGCCTATACGCACTACCACCACGCTGGATAATGGTTTCATGGGGCCCTCAACGCCGTATGTATCAGCCGAAAGCTCTGTCAGATGTCCAGTTCAGCATTGTGGCATGGTCGGATTGTGCCATCCAGGAGAGGGGTGGCGCTGGTATCCACCCTGCTCACAACGACCCGGAGTGCAATGGGCGATGGGCCCAAGATCTCTGAGCACTTAGGATGTAGACCAGCGGGGACCTCTCTGCGGAGCCTTGGTAGGATTACGTCGTGTCGATCAGCCGAGGCCGGGCATTACCCGGAAAAGTGTGTCCGGTCAGAGTTAATTGAGCGTGTTGGGTAACAGTAGTGCACCACTGCAGGGAAGTTATCTATTCGAATAGCCGTGTCCACGGTAACAGGACGCTCAGTGTTGTATCCCGATCTACTACAACTTGAACTGGATACTTGTGATACTAAACTGATATGATGGCTCCGGGATCGCTTCCTCGCGGGGTAGTCGAGGAAGGATCTCTGGGCATTACTAATATATATTTGTTACTATACTATATACATGTTACTCTACTCTCTTCTGTTGCTGCAAGACGTTGCAAGATGCTAGTCTTCGTTAGGCTAGGCCCTTCCTCTATTCTGGCATTTCTGCTGTTTAGTCCACAGATACAGCCCCTTCCCTTTGATACCGATGCATACTTAGCATAGTTCTGATGTAAATCTTGCGAGGACTTTGGATGAGTACTCACAGTTGCTTTGCTACCTTTTTTTCCCTATTCCCGATTGCTGTGATCAGATGACGGACCCCCAGAGTCAGCTGCTCCCGTCGATGACTTCTACTACCCCGACGAAGCCTACTACTACGTGGAGACCGACGACCAGGAGTAGTTTAGGAGGCTCCCAGGCAGGAGGCCTGCGCCTTTTCGATCTAGTTGTCATTGTTTTGCTCAGCCTTCTTAAGGCAACCTTTGTCTAATTATGTCTGTACTCCGATACTGATGCTTCTGCTGACTCTTGTGTATCTCAAGCTTATGTAATCGAGCCCTCGAGGCCCCTGGCTTGTAATATAAAGCTTGTTTTATTTTATTTTTGTGTCTAGAGTTGTGTTGTGATATCTTCCCATGAGTCCCTGGGCTTGATCGTGGGCATTTGCGTGTATGATTAATGCACGGTCGGGCCGGGGGCGTCACATGATCTTTCTCAGTAGTTCACCATCGGGGCGAATATGGATCCCAAATAGGAAAGCGCACTCATCGAGTTCATCCATGAGAATCGGGACGTCTTTGCATGGAAACCTTCTGACATGCCTGGTGTATTGAGAGAACTCGCTGAGCACTGCCTAAATGTTGATCCTAAGATGAAGCCTGTACGGCAATACCTCCATCGTTTCAACGAGGAGAGACGCAAGGCCATTGGAGAAGAGGTGGCCGGCTCCTAGCTGCTGGGTTCATCGTTGAAGTATTTCACCCTGAGTGGCTGGCTAACCCAGTACTTGTTCTGAAGAAGAACGGGACTTGGCGAATGTGTATTGATTACACAGACTTAAACAAGGCTTGTCCTAAAGATCCTTTTGCTCTGCCCCGTATTGACCAGATCATTGATTTCACTGCTGGTTGCGCGAGTGTCTGTGTTTTCTGGATGCGTACTCTAGTTACCATCAGATCAAGATGAGCAAGGAAGACCAAGAGAAGACGGCTTTTATAGCGCCTTTTGGAGCTTTCTGCTACACATCAATGCCCTTTGGTATGAAAAGTGCCGGAGCAACTTATCAACGTTGTGTCCAGAACTGTTTCCATAAGTAGATTGGGTGCAATGTTCATGCTTATGTTGATGATATCGTGGTGAAATATCAGAAGAAAGAAACCTTGCTTGACAATCTGAAGGAGACGTTTGACAACTTGCGAGTCTACCAGATGAAGCTCAACCCAGCCAAGTGTGTGTTCGGTGTTCCAGCTGGAAAGTTTCTTGGTTTTCTTGTCTCGGAGCGTGGCATTGAAGCTAACCCGGAAAAAATTAAAGCTATCACAGCTCTCAAGAAGCTGGCGACCATCAATGTTGTTCAAAAGTTGACAGGCTGCATTGCAGCTTTAAGTCGGTTCATCAGCCGGCTTGGCGAGAAGGCAAACCCTCTGTATCAACTTTTGAAGAAAACATATAATTTCGTCTGGAATGATGCTGTGGACAAAGCTTTCGAGTCTCTTAAAAAGCAGTTGTCTGAGCCGCCCATCCTTGCTACCACTCAGGACAAGGAGCTGATGTTGTTGTACATCGTCGCCAACAACAAAGCCGTCGGTGTTGCAGTCATTGTTGAGCGCAAGGAGGAAGGCAAAGAGTGTCCTGTCCAGCGGCCAGTCTATTATGTCAGTGAAGTTTTAACCAAGTCCAAGCAGCGATACCCACATTGGCAGAAGCTGGTCTATGGTGTGTTCATGGCAAGTCAGAAACTAAAACATTATTTTTAGGAACACCCCATTACTGTCGTCAGTTTAGCACCTCTGGGTGATATCATCCAGAACAGAGAAGCAACAGGCCGGGTTGCCAAGTGGGCTATGGAGCTCGGTCCACATCATCTCAAATATGTGCCACAGACTGCCATCAAATCTCAAGCTTTGGTGGATTTCATCAATGATTGGACTGAGTTGCAAGCTCCTGAGGAGAAGCCAGATACAACATACTGGATGATACACTTTGATGGGTCCAGGCAATTGGAGGGCTCGGGGGCTGGAGTTGTGATAACTTCCCCGCGAGGTGATAAATTTTGTTATGTTTTGAGACTCATGTTTTCTTATACTAACAATGCAGCCGAATATGAGGCTCTGCTTCATGGGCTTCGAATGGCTAAGGAGATGAATCTCAGCTAGGTCAGATGTCTGGCCGGCTCAGATTTGGTGGCTCAATAGGTCTCTGGGACTTGGGACTCCAAGGACTCCCTTATGGCGGCTTACAGGCATGCTGTCACAGTAATAGCTGGACACTTCAAAGGATATCAGGTTGATCACATTGATCACCGGCTTAATGAGGCAGCTGATGCACTATCTCATCTGGGTTCTCAGCACAAGCCTGTTGCACCAAACGTTTTCTTGGATGTTCTACACAACCCGTCAGTCAAGTTACCGACAGAGGAAGACATCACTATTCCTGACCCGGAAGCTGCTTTGGTGGCCGTTGTTCATGCCACACCGGATTGGACGGTACCTTATCTGGCATATCTTACCCATGGCAAGCTCCCTGATGAGGAAATCATCGCCCGACAGATTATCAGGAGGTCCAAGTCAATGTCAATCGTCAATGGCGAGTTGCACAGACGGAGTGTTACAGGCATTTTCTAACGTTGTGTTTCCCCTAAAGAAGGCCATGCACTTCTTAATGAGATCCACTCTGGCGATTGTGGACATCATGCCGGCTCAAGATCTTTGGTCGCGAAGGCTTTTCGGCACGGATTTTACTGGCTTATAGCTCACGCAGATGCAGAGGACATCATTCGCAAGTGTGACGGGTGCCAGAAATTTGCACGTCAGGCCCATGTGCCGGCTCAAGAACTTTGGATGATTCCAGTTACTTGGCCTTTTGTAGTCTGGGGGCTTGATATGGTTGGACCTTTCAAACACTCCAAGAGCAAGAATACTCACTTATTGGTCGCAGTTGACAAATTCACCAGGTGGGTCAAAGCAGAGCTAGTCGGTCATTGTGATGCTGCCACAACAGTCAAGTTCCTAAAAAAGTTGATCTATCGCTACGGATATCCACATAGCATCATTACTGATAATGGAACCAATATGTCCAAGGGAGCCATGAAGCAGTTTTGTCAGGAGGAACATATCCGGCTTGACTTGGCATCAGTTGCACATCCTCAGTCCAATGGACAGGCGGAGCGAGCTAATCAGGAGTTGTTACGCGGGATTAAACCAAGACTCATGGTACCTCTTGAGCGTACCCCAGGATGCTGGGAAGAGGAGCTCCCTGCAGTGCTTTGGAGCATACGGACTACTCCCAACAGGTCAACAGGCTATACGCCGTTTTTCCTGGTCTATGGTGCAGAAGCTGTGCTACCAAGCGATATCTATCACGACTCTCCCAGAGTTACAGCTTATGTTGAATCTGACAATGAGACAGCTCACCAAGACTCCCTCGATGCTCTGGAAGAAGAACGCGATCTTGGAGCGTCCAGATCTGTGATATATCAACAAGACCTACGTCGCTATCACAGCCGTAGAGTCCGAAGCCGTACCTTTCGGGAAGGTGACTTAGTGCTCCGTCTGATACAAGACCAGACAGGCATGCATAAGCTCTTCCCTCCCTGGGAGGGACCCTTCGTCATCAGCAAGAATATCAATAACAGATCATATTACCTTGTTGACATACGTGAAGTAAATAAGTCACGTACCTCCGAGGAGGAGGGTAGCCAACCCTGGAACATTGCTCATCTTCAGCCATATTATACTTAGTCTCATAATCGACAGTATCATCCTGTCTGCACGTACCTTTATCATGTATATACCTATATTATGATCAATGAAATAAAGCCGGCATCTCTAGATCCCGGAGTTTGTCGTTTCGCCTCAAAAGCTGTGTGTTGAGTCTTTATTCTTTGATAATTGGTTACTTGGGGGATTCTAACTCATCGAGTTTAGCTATTAACATCCCTCTTAACCTGGCATATACCATTATAATACTTGGTTATACCTGAATGTTGATACGTCTCCAACGTATCTATAATTTTGATTGTTCCATGCTATTATAGTATCAATCTTGGATGTTTTATATGCAATTATATGCCATTATATATCATTATTTTGGGACTAACCTATTAACCTAGTGCCCAGTGCCAGTTGCTGTTTTTTTGCCTGTTTTTTGCCTTTTCAGAAAATCATTATCAAAAAGAGTCCAAATGGAGAAAAAACTTTGGATTAATTTTTTCTGGACCAGAAGGGACCCACGAAGCTTCGGGAGAAGACCAGAAGAGTCACGAGGGAGCGACAAGCTTGGGAGGCGCGCCCAGGGGGTAGGGCGCGCCCCCCAGGCTTGTGGGCCCCTCGTGGCACTTCCTGACCTAATTCTAGCGCTATAAATTCCCAAATATTCCCAATATACCAGAAAGACAGAAGAGAAAACTTTTCCGCCGTCGCAAGCCTCTGTTCTTCCGCGATCCCATCTGGAGGCCTTTTTCGGTACTCTGCCGGAGGGGGAATCGATCACGGAGGGCTTCTTCATCAACCTTGCTGCCCTTCCGATGATGTGTGAGTAGTTTACCACAGACCTACGGGTCCATAGCTAGTAGCTAGATGGCTTCTCTCTCTTTGATCTTCAATACCATGTTCTCCTTGATGTTCTTGGAGTTCTATCCGATGTAATCTTCTTTTGCTGTGTGTTTGTTGGGATCCGATGAATTGTGAGTTTATGATCAGATTATTCATGAGAAATATTTGAGTCTTCTCTGAACTCTTTTATGCATGATTGTTATAGCTTTGTATTTCTCTCTGATCTATCGATTTGGTTTGGCCAACTAGATTGGTTTATCTTGCAATGGGAGATGTGCTTTGTGATGGGTTCAATCTTGTGGTGCTCAATCCCAGTGAAAGAAAGGGACATGACACGTATTTGTATTGTTTCCATTAAGGATAAAAATATGGGGTTTAATCTTATTTCTCGAGTTTACTTTGTCTACATCATGTCATCTTACTTAAAGCGTTACACTGTTTATACTTAATACCCTGGATGCATGCTGGATAGTGATACGTCCATTTTGCATCATGTTTTGCTACTGTTATTTATAGTGTTTTTGATCAATATAACACTTTGTGGAGCAATTCTAATGCCTTTTCTCTCTTAATATGCAAGATTTACACAAGGAGGGAGATTGCCGGCAGCTGGAATTCTGGACCTGAAAAAGCTATGTCAGAGATACCTATTCTGCACATCTCCAAATGAGCTGAAATTTTGTGGAGATTTATTTTGGAATAAATAAAAAATACTGGAAGCAAGAAGTACCAGAGGGGGCCACCCAGGTGACCACGAGGCACCAGGGCGCGCCACCCCCCCAGGTGCGCCCTGGTACCTCGTGGGGCCCCTGGCCAGCCTCTGGCCCCCATTTTCTGGTATATAAGTGGATTTGCCCTAGAAAAAATATAGAGAAGACTTTCGGGATGGTGCGCCGCCGTCTCTAGCCGGAACTTGGGCAGGAGCACTTTTGCTCTCCGGGAGGGGGAAATCGTCGCCATCGACATCACCAGCGATACTCTCATCGTGGGAGGACTAATCTTCATCAACATCTTCACCAGCACCATCTCATCTCAAACCCTAGTTCATCTCTTGTATTCAATCTTTGTCTCAAAACCTCAGATTGGTACCTGTGGGTTGCTAGTAGTGTTGATTACATCTTGTAGTTGATGCTAGTTTGTTTATTTGGTGGAAGATTATATGTTCAGATCTATTATGCTATTCAATATCCCTCTGATCTTGGACATGATTATGATTTGTGAGTACTTACTTTTGTTCTTGAGGACATGGGAGAAGTCTTGTCATAAGTAATCATGTGAATTTGGTATTCGTTCGATATTTGGATGATATGTATGTTGTTGATTCCCTTAGTGGTGTCGTGTGAACGTCGACTACATGACACTTCACCATCTTTGGGCCTAAGGGAATGCATTATGGAGTAGTAATTAGCTGATTTGGATCCATATGTTTAATGCTATGGTTAGAGTTATCTTAATTCTTCTTTCGTAGTTGCGGATGCTTGCAAGAGGGGGTAATCATAAGTGGGAGGCTTGTTCAAGTAAGAACAACAGCCAAGCACCGGTCCACCCACATATCAAATTATCAAAGTAGCGAACGCGAATCAAACAAACATGATGAAAGTGACTAGATGAAATTCCCATGTGTCCTTGAGAACGCTTTACTTACTATAAGAGATCGTTCCGGCTTGTCCTTTGCTATAAAAAGGATTGGGCCAACTTGCTGCATTCTCTGTTACTATTGCTACTTGTCACTTGTTACAAATTATCTTGCTATCAAACTACTCGTTACCGATAATTTCAGTGCTTTCAGAAAACACCTTGCTGAAAACTGCTTGTCATTTCCTTCTGCTCCTCGTTGGGTTCGACACTCTTACTTATCGAAAGGACTACGATTGATCCCCTATACTTGTGGGTCATCAAGACTCTTTTCTGGCGCTGTTGCAGGGGAGTGAAGCGCCTTTGGTGAGTGGAATTTGGTAAGGAAACATTTATATTACGTGCTGAAATTTACTGTCACTTGTCACTATGGAAAGTAATCCTTTGAGGGGTTTGTTCGGGGTATGTTCACCTCGACCGGAAACACAAATAGTTGCTCCTCAACCTACTGCACCTACTGAAAATATTTGTTATGAAATTCCTCCGGGTATGATAGAGAAACTGCTAGCTAATCCTTATGCAGGAGATGGAACAGTACATCCTGATATGCACTTAATTTATGTGGATGAAATTTGTGTATTGTTTAAGCTTGCAGGTTTATTCGGAGATGGAGTTAAGAAGAAAGTATTCCCTTTATCTTTGGAGGGAAAGGCATTGATATGGTATAGGCTATGTGATGATACTGATACATGGGACTGGAACCGATTGAAACTAGAATTCCATCAGAAATTTTATCCTATGCATTTGGTTCATCGTGATCGGAATTATATATATAATTTTTAGCCTCGTGAAGGAGAAAGCATCGCTCAAACTTGGGGGAGGCTTAAGTACATGATATAGACATGCCCCAATCATGAGCTCTCGAAATAAATTATCTTACAGAATTTTTATGCTCGGCTTTCTCATGATAATCAAACTACGCTCGATTCTTCTTCGACTGGCTCCTTTATGAACAAAACTATTGAATTCAGATGGGATCTTCTGGAAAGAATTAAACACAACTCTGAAGATTGGGAACTCGACAAAGGTAATGAGTCAGGTATAATACTTGAGTTCGATTGTGTTAAATCTTTTATGGCCACCGATGCTTTTCATAAGTTTTGCACTAAATATGGACTTGACTCTGAGATAGTAGCTTCCTTTTGTGAATCATTTGCTACTCATGTTGATCTTCCTAAGGAGAAGTGGTTTAAATATCATCCCCCTGTTAAAGAAAAGATTGAGGAACCCATTAGTGTTAAAGAAGAAACAATTGTTTGCCATGCTAATCCAGTTGTGCCTACCTTTTCCTATTAGGATTAAGGAACATGCTAAAGCTTCAACTGTGGTTAACAAAAGTAACATTAGAGCACCTAGACCCTCTGAACAAATTAAAGTTGAACCTGATGTTGCTATGGTTAAAGATCTCTTAGTCGATAATATAGATGGGCATGTTATTTACTTTTATGATGAGGCTGCTAGAATTGCTAAACCTGTTAGAAATGAACGAGATAAGTTAGACAAGAACAAGCCCGTAGTTGGCATGCCTGTTGTTTCTGTTAAGATTGGAGATCATTGTTATCATGGCTTATGTGATATGGGTGCTAGTGTGAGTGCTCTTGGAGGCCCTCCTCCACCTAAGGGTGATCCTGTATTTGAATTGAAGCAAGTGCCTGATACATTGAAATATGCTTATCTTGATGAAAAGAAGATATATCCTGTTATTATTAGTGCCAACCTTTCAGCGCATGAAGAAAAGAGATTACTAAAAACTCTGAGGAAGCACCAAGCTGCTATTGGATATACTCTTGATGATCTTAAAGGCATTAGTCCCACTCTATGTCAGCACAAAATTAATATGGAGCCTGATGCTAAACCAGTTGTCGATCACCAACGACGATTAAATCCTAAGATGAAGGAGGTGGTAAGAACCAAAATATTAAAACTTCTGGAAGCAGGTATAATCTATCCCATAGCTGATAGTAGATGGGTAAGCCCTGTTCATTGTGTCCCTAAGAAAGGAGGTATTACCGTTGTTCCTAATGATAAAAATGAACTCATTCCACAAAGAATTGTAACTGGTTATAGGATGGTAATTGATTTTAGAAAATTAAACAAAGCTACTAGAAAAGATCATTACCCCTTACCTTTTATTGATCAAATGTTAGAAAGATTGTCTAAGCATACACACTTTTGTTTCCTTGATGGTTATTCAGGTTTTTCTCAAATACCCGTATCATAACCCGATCAAGAGAAAACCACCTTTACTTGTCCTTTTGGAACTTATGCTTATAGACGTATGCCTTTTGGTTTATGCAATGCACCTGCTACCTTTCAAAGATGTATGACTGCTATATTCTCTGACTTTTGTGAAAAGATTGTTGAGGTGTTCATGGATGATTTCTCCGTTTACGGAACTTCTTTTGATGATTGCTTAAGCAACCTTGATCGAGTTTTGCAGAGATGTGAAGAAACTAATCTTGTCTTGAATTGGGAGAAGTGCCACTTTATGGTGAATGAAGGCATTGTCTTGGGGCATAAAATTTCTGAAAGAGGTATTGAAGTTGATAAAGCTAAGGTTGGTGCTATGGAGAAAATGTCATGTCCTAAAGATATTAAAAGTATAAGAAGTTTCCTAGGTCATGCTGGTTTCTATAGGAGATTTAATAAAGACTTCTCTAAAATTTCTAGGCCTCTTACCAATTTTTTTTAAAAAAGATGTTCCATTTGTTTTTGATGATGATTGTCTAGAAGCCTTTGAAACACTTAAGAAAGCCTTAACCACTGCACCTATTGTTCAACCACCTGATTGGAACTTGCCTTTTGAAATTATGTGTGATGCTAGTGATTATGCTGTTGGTGCTGTTCTAGGACAAAGAGTTGATAAGAAATTAAACGTTATCTATTATGCTAGTAAAACTCTAGACAGTGCCCAAAGAAATTATGCTACCACTGAGAAAGAATTCCTAGCAGTTGTGTTTGCATGTGATAAATTCAGATCTTATATAGTTGATTCTAAAGTAACTGTTCACACCGATCATGCTGCTATTAAATATCTTATGGAAAAGAAAGATGCTAAACCTAGACTCATTAGGTGGGTTTTATTTCTACAAGAATTTGACTTGCATATTACTGATAGAAAGGGAGCTGAGAATCCCGTAGCAGATAATTTGTCTAGAATGGAAAATGTTCTTGATGACCCACTTCCTATTTATGATGATTTTCTTGATGAACAATTAGCTGTCATAAATGCTTCTCGTAATACTCCATGGTATGCGGACTATTCTAATTATATTGTTGCTAAATTTATACCACCTAGTTTCACATACCAACAAAAGAAAAGTTCTTCTTTGATTTAAGACATTACTTCTGGGATGACCCACATCTTTATAAAGAAGGAGTAGATGGTATTATTAGACGTTGTATACCTGAGCATGAACAGGAACAAATCCTACGGAAGTGTCATTCCGAAGCTTACGGAGGACACCATGCGGGAGACAGAACTGCACACAAGGTATTACAATCTGGTTTTTATTGGCCTACTCTTTTCAAGGATCCTCGTAAGTTTGTCCTATCTTGTGATGAATGTCAAAGAATTGGTAATGTTGGTAGACGTCAGGAAATGCCTATGAATTATTCACTTGCTGTTGAACCATTTGATGTTTGGGGATTTGATTATATGGGACCTTTTCCTAAATCCAATGTGTACACTCATATTCTAGTTGCTGTTGATTACGTTACTAAGTGGGTAGAAGCTATTCCAACTAGTAGTGCTGATCATAACACTTCTATTAATATGCTTAAGAAGTTATTTTCCCAAGGTTCGGAGTCCCTAGATATTTAATGACTGATGGTGGTTCACATTTTATTCATGGCGCATTCCGTAAATTGCTTGCTAAATATGATGTCAACCATAGAATTGCATCTCCCTATCACCCTCAAACTATTGGTCAAGTTGAATTGAGCAATAGAGAAATAAAATTAATTCTGCAGAAAACCGTCAATAGATCTAGAAAGAATTGGTCTAAGAAACTTGACGATGCATTATGGGCTTATAGAACTGCTTATAAAAATCCTATGGGTATGTCTCCTTATAAAATGGTTTATGGAAAAGCATGTCATTTACCTCTTGAGTTAGAACATAAAGCATATTGGGCAATTAAAGAACTAAATCATGATTTTAAACTTGCCGGTGAAAAGAGGTTATTTGATATTAGCTCATTAGATGAATGGAGAACCCAAGCTTATGAAAATGCCAAATTATTTAAAGAAAAAGTTAAAAGATGGCATGATGGAAGAATTCAAAAACAGGAATTTAAAGTAGGTGAGAAATTTCTATTGTACAATTCTCATTTGAGATTCTTTGTAGGAAAACTTCTCTCTAAATGGAAAGGACCGTATATCATCGAAGAAGTTTATCGCTCCGGAGCCATCAAAATAAACAACTCCGAAGGCACTAATCCGAGAGTGGTGAATGGGCAAAGAATTAAGCACTATATTTCAGGTACCCCCATTGATGTTGAAACTAATATTATTGAAACAATTACACCGGAGGAATACATAAGAGAGACCTTCAGGAACACTCCAAAACCCTGAAAAGGAAGAGGTAAGTGATACGGTAAGTAAACCGACTCCAAAAATTCCATAAAAATACTTTCTGTCAGTTTTGGCATATTAGAAAAAATACAAAAATAAGAAACAGCCGAAGGGACCCACCTGGTGCCCACGAGGCACCAGGGCGCGCCACCTCCCCCCTGGCGCGCCCTGGTGGCTCATGGGCCCCACGTGACCCTTCCCGACTCCGTTTTCTCCTGGATTACTTGTTTTGCAAGATAAAAATTCTTTATATATACTTCCGTATGTTTTGACCACCGCATCGCAGAAATCTCCTCTGTTCATGTTTCGTGCTGTTTTCTGCCAGATTTTGAGGCCAGGCACCATGTCTTCTTCTTCCTCCAACAATGTGGGAGACGATGCTTGGTTAATGCAGATGGAGCTCAGGAGGGGGGAGGAAGGAGAAATTACCATGGAAGAAGATGATGGAGATTCGCTCGAGGTCCACCCTCCGGCTTCCGAGAGGGGAACCCTTGCCGGCATCTCCACAATTCCGAACCCGCATCAAGCCGTAAGAAGCACTACAGGCCATGGGAATCCAGAGGTACAAGAAGGGCTTCCCCCTAGAAGGCCCTTACACAGGTTACATCAGAACAATTTTCATAACTTGGTTCACAATTATGGGGTTGAAAATACTCCTCATATGCACATACCCTCCAATTGGGACATCTCTCGTCCAAGTGAAAGTGATGTAGGAAAGAACGCTTGGGGCCCGGAGAATAAGCATATTATGGCCGAAGTCCAAAGGAATATAGAGATGATACAACATGTGCTCCGGGAAATCCAGAGCCTAAAGGAGATTCTAGTTAATGTCGTGAAGGACAAGCCCACCACTTCATCACCACCATCATCTCCGAAGAAGGAGACTTGAGCACATGGGTATGGGCACTCCCCTTGGCTTGTGCCAAGCTTGGGGGAGGTGCCCCGGTATCGTATCACCATCACTTTTATTATCTTCACCTATTTTTAGTTCGATCCTTAGTTATTTCGTGATCTAGTTGAATAAAAGTTTAGTATGATCTATTTTCGAGTATTAGCTTCGTGATCTATCTATCTACGTAATCGAGTTGAGAGCTATATAATAAAGAGTAGTTTGAGTTTTTGTTCCTCTACTTTCATGTTCCAATTCTAGCAATGAAAATAATGAAAAAGATCATATGCTAATCTTATGGAAAGTAATGAAATTACATAAAGAAAAGTGTAAGTGGTAAAATTTATTGGAAGTTAACAAACATAGCATTAGTCAATGATGTAATTCATGAAAGAATTAATAAGGGAAGAGAAGATTCACATGCAAATATACTATCTTGGACATCTTTTATGATTGTGAGCCCCCATTAAGTATTTTATGTCAAATTGTTGACGTTGGACAAGGAAGACAACGTAATGAATTATGTTTGTTCATATTCACATAGAAATTATATTGTTATAGATCCTCCAACATGTGGTGCTTGCCCAATATCTTTGCTAGCCAAAAATCCACACCAAGTAGAGATACTACTTGTGCATCCAAAACCCTTAAACCCAGTTTCATGTCATGAGAGTCCACTATGTCTACCTATGGATTGAATAAGATCCTTCAATTAAGTTGTCATCGGTGCAAAAAGCAATAAAAATTGCCTCTAAATATGTCTGAACTTTTATTATAAGGGAAATAAGCTTTGTATGAACTTGTGATGGTAAAGAAATAAAAGCGACAGACTGCATAATAAAGGTTGCCATCACAAGGGGCAATATAAAGTGATGTTCCTTTGCATTAAGAGCTCTTGCATCCAACAACAAAAAGCGCATGACAACCTTTGCTTCCCTCTGTATTTACACAAGGAGGGAGATTGCTGGCAGCTGGAATTCTGGACCTGAAAAAGCTATGTCAGAGATACCTATTCTGCACATCTCCAAATGAGCTGAAATTTTGTGGAGATTTATTTTGGAATAAATCAAAAATACTGGAAGCAAGAAGTACCAGAGGGGGCCACCCAGGTGCCCACGAGGCACCAGGGCGCGCCACCCCCCCAGGCACGCCCTGGTACCTCGTGGGGCCCCTGGCCAGCCTCTGGCCCCCATTTTCTGGTATATAAGTGGATTTGCCCTAGAAAAAATATAGAGAAGACTTTAGGGATGGTGCACCGCCTTCTCGAGGCGGAACTTGGGCAGGAGGACTTTTGCTCTCCGGCGAAGAGATTCTGCCGGGGAAACTTCCCTTCGGGAGGGGGAAATCATCGCCGTCGACATCACCATCGATCCTCTCATCGTGGGAGGAGTAATCTTCATCAACATCTTCACCAGCACCATCTCATCTCAAACCCTAGTTCATCTCTTGTATTCAATCTTTGTCTCAAAACCTCAGATTGGTACCTGTGGGTTGCTAGTAGTGTTGATTACATCTTGTAGTTGATGCTAGTTGGTTTATTTGGTGGAAGATTATATGTTCAGATCTATTATGCTATTCAATATCCCTCTGATCTTGGACATGATTATGATTTGTGAGTACTTACTTTTGTTCTTGAGGACATGGGAGAAGTCTTGTCATAAGTAATCATGTGAATTTGGTATTCGTTCGATATTTTGATGATATGTATGTTGTTGATTCCCTTAGTGGTGTCGTGTGAACGTCGACTACATGACACTTCACCATCTTTGGGCCTAAGGGAATGCATTGCGGAGTAGTAATTAGATGATGGGTTGCTAGAGTGACAGAAGCTTAAACCCTAATTTATGCGCTATTCCGTAAGGGGCTGATTTGGATCCATATGTTTAATGCTATGGTTAGAGTTATCTTAATTCTTCTTTCGTAGTTGCGGATGCTTGCGAGAGGGGGTAATCATAAGTGGGAGGCTTGTTCAAGTAAGAACAGCACCCAAGCACCGGTCCACCCACATATCAAATTATCAAAGTAGCGAACGCGAATCAAACAAACATGATGAAAGTGACTAGATGAAATTCCTATGTGTCCTCGAGAACGCTTTACTTACTATAAGAGATCGTTCCAGCTTGTCCTTTGCTATAAAACGGATTGGGCCAACTTGCTGCACTCTTTGTTACTATTGCTACTTGTCACTTGTTACAAATTATCTTGCTATCAAACTACTCGTTACCGATAATTTCAGTGCTTTCAGAAAACACCTTGCTGAAAACCGCTTGTCATTTCCTTCTGCTCCTCGTTGGGTTCGACACTCTTACTTATCGAAAGGACTACGATTGATCCCCTATACTTGTGGATCATCAGATAGCTGTCGATGGGTGGAGTAATAGCAGTAGATGCAGGCATGAGTCGGTCTACTTGTCTTGGATGTGATGTCTATATACATGATCATTGCCATGAATCCGTCATAATTATTTGCTTTTCTATCAATTGCCCAACAATAATTTGTTTACCCACCGTATGCTATGTGTTCGAGAGAGAAGCCTCTAGTGAAAACTATGGCCCCCGGGTCTACCTTTATCATATATTAAAATCCAAAAATACCTTGCTGCAATTTATTTACTTTTATTTTATTTAGTATTTTACTTTATCTATCTATCACTATCAGAATTAATCCTTGCAAATAACCGCTAAGAGGATTGACAACCCTCTTATTTGTGTTGGGTGCAAGTGTTTGCTTTTGTGTGTGTAGGTGCTGCTAACAAGGTTCTGTGTGGTTCTCCTACTGGATTGATAACCTTGGTTCTTAACTGAGGATAATACTTATCTATACTATACTGCATCATCCTCTTCTCTTCGGGGAAATACCAACACAGTCTACAAGTAGCAGGAAGAATTTCTAGCGCCGTTGCCGGGGAGACATCACCAAAATCTATCAAGTTGTTGGTGCAATAATTTGCGTCCTTATGTTTTGGAGATTGTTGACGTAAACAGTAAGGGACTGATGTGTTTGCTAGTGCACACAGAGTAACAGGTCCCTGGAGTCAAGAGGAGTTTGGTTCAAACTCCGAAGAAAATCCCCTGCGTGGCAGTGAAGGTTATCACCAAAGATTATGACGACAAGAGTGACCCCTCAAAAATTGCTGACTCAAAGCAATTGGTTCGGTGCTCGTCCGAAGAAAGTGACTGCGGCTGAGAAGATTGAAGACAAAGTAAAGACGTAGCATTTATTTCGTTGTTTCTCTTCTCTTTATTGAGTCATAGGACCACCGTACTACTAAGAGGGGTGTAGCGTTCGAAGCTTTGATTCTCTGATGCTAAACCCAAATCCTATGAAAGTTGCGAGAGAAATCTCTTTGTGTTCCGAGCAAATACTTGCCAGCAAGAG
Organism: Elymus sibiricus; assembly: GCA_039707655.1. NCBI lineage: Eukaryota > Viridiplantae > Streptophyta > Magnoliopsida > Poales > Poaceae > Elymus > Elymus sibiricus. The sequence goes on from CM077670.1 coordinate 116,016,175, forward strand.
ACTGTGATCTTCTTCGCTGCGAGAGATTTGTCTCTGACCGAGGAGTTAGCATTACTTGTTCCTCAAGTAATGTTACCGTTGCTCTTAAAATCCAACCATTGTGAACGTGTCAGTTGGCCATTGGCTGGACCGCGTGTCCAAAATGGTCATTTTCCATCAGGGAAGGCTGCGGCTATAAATAGCCACCCCGCACCGGCGTTCTCCAGTGGCTGCTCCGTGTGATTGTGAGAAGATTGTTGAGCAACCCCCTCTCCTGAGTGATTTGAGTTTAAAATCCACCGAGAGAAAACCCCAGAGCCAAAAAATTAGATAGTGGTTCAGCATCACTCGAATCTAAGTCCAGTACGCTCCGCCTATTACTCTTGAGAGCTGCGAACTCTCTAGACGGTTAGGTGTCAATTTCTTCAGAGACCAAGAGTAATTGTGGTTCTCGAAGAAGAAGTCTGTAAAGGTTCGGAGATCGCCTCAAGTATCTACCACGAGTGATCGGCATTGGTTGACGAACCAATTGTCGAGGAGAATAGGGCAAAGAGAGTTTATCTTCTGTGTTAAATCACAACCCCTCCAACCAGACGTAGTCCTTTTGCAGAAGGGCGAACTGGTCTACCAAATTCCTTGTCGCCATCGAGCATCACCGGTCACCTCTGTTTCTCCCCTTTACATTCGAACTGTGCTGTATGACATATTTCAATCATGTGATTTGTCTCGATGCATGCTTTTAGTTTCCATTCGTTAGTTTGTATTCCCTCACTGTACACTGTTTTCATTCGCTCCGCTGCTGGGTTCCGAGAGTTTTGATATTTCCAAAGAAAATTTAAAACTCCCATTCACCCCCTCTGGTAGACATACTTCGTTCCTACAATTGGTATCAGAGCAAGGTACTCCTTGACTCTGCTCATTTTGGTCTAACCACCTTGGAGTTTAAGTATGTCTTCAGTGAGCTACAAGTCGCACCTCAAGATTCCCATCTTCGATGGGACGGACTATGTAACACCCCCATGTAATTGAGCTACAGTAATCACCTTTTGATAATGCCAAGTCATCATATTGAACAGTGCTTGATCATCATTTGCATCATATCTCATTTCAAATTCCAAATCAAATTGAAATTCAAATATAAAGTGAAAATAAAAGTTGTTCCAATTTGGGAACTAAAATGTTCATTAAATAGCAAATATTCCATAACTAATTATGTTAAGAAAAACATCATCACCTAAATTACCTAGATGACCCTAACATCATCAAAACAGAACCAAACAGCAATTTTTAATACCTTTTCAATTAAATAAAATTCAAATGAAAACATATGGACTCCAAACCTTTTTCTGGCTGTGAGTTATAATGTCTAGTATTTAAATGGACAACCCTCCTATTTTATAAAAGTCATTTAGGGGCCTAACTATTTGCAAAACAGAAACAAAAATAGAAAAATAGAAAAAAAAGAAAAAAGAAAAAGGGCCGCAACGCCTGGGCTCTAGTCAGCCACGCCAGGCCCAGCCGACGCCCCTCCTTCCCCTTCCTACTGCTCACGTGCGCGGTCGCGCGCGTCTGACCGCGCCCGTCGCCGGTGAGCCGTTCCCGCCGCGCCCTCCTCGCCGACCGCGTCACTACAGGGCGGGGAGGATAAGACTGCCCCCTGGAAACCCTAGCTGGCCCCCTGATCTTTTCCCCCTCTTCCTCTCACTCGATCTCGAGCTCGCCCGAGAGCTCCTCCGCCGTCGCCGCTCGATCGCGCGGCCACCGTCGCCACCCCACCTCGCTGACCTGTCCTCCGTGATCGCCATCGTCGACTACTTCGACCGCGCCATCGAGCCGAAGCTGGGAGCCACCGCAGCAACCTCCCCGAGCGCTTCTTCCTCCTATGGCCGCCGTCGCCTCGCCGTCGATCTCGTCGCCGTTGATCTTCCCCGAACCCACTTGTGCATGCCTACGGGACCGCGGTAAGCCCCCGCACCTTTCCCCTCTCTCTCCCGTGGATTTCATCCCCATAGCCGCCTCCGTCGTCGCCGTCCGAACCCAGCTCCGCCGATGAGCTCGCCGTCGACGCGTTAGCCCCTGTCATGGCCTGCCGAGCCCCTCACCGTGTTCGCGACCTCGCGTAGACGCCGTACGAGCCCAGCGCCGCTCGTTTTGCCCGCTGCCTCACCGTTCGCGAGCTCGTCGTGCTTCGGGTCTCTGCCGTTCTCGTCGCCGGTGACATTTCCGGCCACCGCAGCCCCCGCCACCACCGCAGATCGCCTCGCCGTCAACTGCTCGTTCGAAAGAGCCCGGCCGCGCTCGAAATGGCCCGCTGTGGGCGAAATCCGGCCCTCGCCCGTGCGCGCCGCCTTGGAATTTGGTCGCCGGAGTAACTCCAGCGACGTCGCCGGACGTCGCCGACGTGGCACGGCCTGGCCCACGCCTATGCCACTGACTGGTGGGTCCGCGGGCCCAGTTGACCGAGTCAACTCGGCTTACTGGGCACCTGTTTCACTGACACGCAGGTCCCACCCCAATTAAATGTTTTTAATAAATAGATAATCTGTTAATTAATTAGTTCATTAATTTATTCACTAATCAGTCGCTGACAGTGCGGGCCCACCTGTTAATTAACTCAATTAAATAGATTAAGCCACTGTTAATTAGCACAGTCACTGACCAGTGGGTCCCACTGGTCAAGTTTGACTCTGGTCAGCCAGAGTTGACTGCTGACGTCACATTGACGTCATGATGACATCATCAGACACTGTTTCGGATAATTTGGAATTAAATAATTTCAGAAATTCCAGAAAATCAATAAAACTTTGAAAAATCATATAAAATAAACCGTAACTCGGATGAAAATAATTTATATATGAAAAATGATCAGAAAATTATGAAGAATCCGAATATGTGATCAAAATGCTTGACCATCACTCCTATCTAGATGAACATGGGACTTTTTGCCCGTATTCGATAGATGAATAGTGCATAACTTTTATAAAATAATTCCAAATAAATTCCTAAATTATCTAATACAGTTAGATAGGCATTATATCACCTCTGCATATCATGTAGGCAGGTCATACATCACTGTTGCATTGTTGCTGTGAATTTATTGTTTCTTCCCCCTCCTCTCCCGATAGACGCCGAGACCGCCGCCGACGCAGCTGAGTACGACTACGCTCCAGACGAGCAGCCTTCAGACGACCAGCCCCTCTCAGCAGAGCTTCCAGGCAAGCAAACCCCCTTGATCATCCAGATATCGCCTATTCTTTCCCTCTTATTCTTGTATTAGAATTGCCCCTGCTACTGTTCCAATAGTTCCTATTCTGATGCATAGCCTGGTTTTGTAACCTGTTGTTGATACTTTACCTATTATCCTATATGCTTAGTATAGGCTGGTTAGTGATACATCAGTGGCCCCACATCCTTGTCCTTGTTGCCTCGCTTTTCCACCGGAGACTCGATCAGTATGATCGACGGTCAGAGATCAACACTTCGCCGCATATTCCCCCTAAGTTGTTCGACTCTGCAGAGCTACCACCGAGTGCCGAGGGTGATACCTCTTATCTCACTTCCGATGATGCCTCTGTAGAATAGCTATCCGGTTGCGAGTTACCGAGGGTGATTCCTCTTTCATCACTTCCGATAAAGCTTCCGTCATGCAACTCCTCGAGTGGGAATCCATCGAGGGTGATTCCTCGGATTCCTTCTCGATACTTTGGACACACGGATACTTTGGCCTTGTTGCAGGCGGGTCGACCCCGAGGGGTACCCGCGGGGAGATATGAAGTCGGGTGTGCCAGGAGGGCACCCGCGAGTGATACAGTGGCGGAACAACAGGGCAGGCGGAGACCACCCTGATCGTGATCCGTGTGTTACCAAGTCGGAGCGACAGTGAATCTGATCGTCTCTGCGAGTTACTAAATACGCCTAACGGATTTGGGTATTTGATCTGAGTGGGTCGTTGGCCCTATACGCACTACCACCACGTGAGATAATGGTTATGGGACCCTCTACGTCGTAGTATCAGCCGAAAGCTCTTGAGACGTCACAGCTCAGAGATGCGGGCTGATTGTTGGGGTGGGCTGGTTACGTCACTGTGTATACAGTGTCGCGCTTGGGCCCCGGCCAGTCTCGCAACGTGCAGGAGTGCGAAGGGCGATGGCCCAAGACCCCTTCGTACTTAGGATTTAGACCGGCGTGCTGACCTCTCTGCTGAGCCTAGGTAGGACTGCGTCGTGTCGATCACCCGAGGCCGGGCATTACCCAGCAAGTGTGTCCGGCCAGATGTGATCGAGCGTGTTGGGTAACAGTAGTGCACCCCTGCAGGGAAGTTATCTATTCGAATAGCCGTGTCCACGGTAACAGGACGCTCGGAGTTGTATCCTGATCCACTACAACTACAAATTGATGCTGATTTAATATTAAACTGTTAATACTGCTCTAGGGATCGCTTTCTCGCAGGGAGTTGAGAAAGGATCTCAGGGCGCTGCTACTTTATAACCACTATTATATGTTACTATGTTCTACTCTCTTCTGATGCTGCAAGATTGCTTCAAGATGCTAGTCTTCGATAGGCTAGGCTTCTCCCCCTCTATTCTGGCATTCTGCAGTTCAGTCCAAAGATATAGCCCCATTCCTTTGATACCGATGCATATTTAGTATAGTTCTGATGTCAGTCTTGCGAGTACTTTGGATGAGTACTCACGGTTGCTTTGCTATCTTTTTCCCCATACCCACTTGCTGAAATCAGACGACGGAGTCCCGAAGCCAGACGCCACCGTAGGAGACTACTACCAGGAGAACCCTGGAGGCACGTACTACTGGGTTGAGCCAGCCGACCAGGAGTAGTTCGGAGGCCCTAGGCAGGAGGCCTTCGCCTTTTCGACCAGTGTCGCTATTTGTGCTAGCCTTCTTAAGGCAAACTTGACTAACTATGTCTGTACCCAGATATTATTTGTGTGTATGCCTCATGTATTTGGGTCCTCATGACCCCTGGTTTGTAATATGAAGATTTATGTTTAATTTGAGTTTAGAGTTGTGTTGTGATATCTTCCCGTGCGTCTCTAATCTCGAGCGTGCACGTTTGCGTGTATGATTAGTGCACGATCGAGCAGAGGGCGTCACAGACTATCCCTTCTGGAAGGAGAAGATGAAGATCCGTCTCCGAGCTATTGACGATGATATGTGGAACGTGGTGCAGAATGGATTCAAGGTTGCAGTGCCCCAGGTCCCCACTGACCTCGACAAGAAACTTATCCAGATAGATGCTCAAGCTAAAGATGAAATTGGTGGCCATCTCTCTCGTGCTCAATTTCTTCGCTATCGTCAGTGTGAAACTGCAAAGGAATTGTGGGACATTCTCGAAAAGATAAACGAGGGTGTTTCAACTCAGAAAGAAGCTCGCATTGATACTCTTCGAGCGAAGTTCAATCGGTTCAAGTGAATCGGAAATGAAAGCTGTCAGCAAACTTTCGATTGTTTGAGTGACATTGCAAATGAGCTGCAAGGTCTCGACGCCAAAGACATCATTGATCACGAAGTTGTGAAGAAGCTGCTCCGATCCCTTGACAGTTCGTTCGACACACTAGTTCTGATGATTCGGGAGCGAGCTGATTTCAAAGTTCTCGACTCCGCGGATATCATGGAAAGGCTAAACACCCACGAGGAACAAGAAGAAGAAAAGAGAGATCTCTATGGCTCAAGTCACCGAAAGAGTCATGCTCTCAAGGTTGTGGCTGAATCTTCCTCAGAAGGAAATGCCGAAGAAGATTCAGATGACCCAGAAAGGATCAGCAAGGATCTCGCATTGATCACGAAAAGATTCCAGTGCCTTCAAAGGAAAAATCAGTTTCAGAAGAAAGGATCTAGCAACTCTGGTGGCTCCAAATCTTCATCAAAACCTACTGGAGATTACACCATCTTCAAGTGCAAAAAGCCAGGGCATTTCATTTCGGACTGCCCTCTCTGGGAAGCTGAAATCCATGCCAGTGGAAGATATGATTCAGGAAACAAGCATGGCAAAGGCAAGAAGAAGGACAGCTCCTCCTCCAAGTCCTCGTCAAGATCTTCCTCAAGGAATCCCTCCAAGTCCTCATCCAACTGCAAGAATACCTCTCGCAAGGCCAAGGCGTACATCGGCAAGGAGATGGACTCCGATGAAGAAGAGTCATCTGGCTCCGAGGAAGTTGATGAATCTGATGAAGATTCGGATTCTGGCATGGCTGGCTTAGCATGTGCCACCACTCCTGCATCGAACTTCTTCGAGAATCATTCAAGCGATGATGAATCTCCTGCCTACTGCTTCATGGCCATAGCTTCAAAAGAAAAGGTACCCTCCAAACATCACAAGGTTCACTCCAGTGATCAATACTCATCGGATGAGGATGACCATGCTAAACTGATCAAAATTGCTAATATGCAACAAAACTCTCTCGAGAAAATTGAGAAAACCCTCAGGAAATCTGAAGGGTTGTTGGTTGAGGAGATGGAGAAAAATCAGTCATTGGCAGAAGAGCATTCCGCTCTCGAGTCTCGAATGGAAGAACTATCAAATCGTCATGATTTTCTCTCGGCCGACCATGAGAGATTGACTTATGATTTCCTGAAAAGGAAACAGGAACTCGAGTCGCTGAGAGAGGCTCATGATGACTTGATCAGAGAAAATTCTCTTCTCACCCAACAACTCAAAGAGAAACCTGAAGTGTTTGTACCACCTTGGTTAAAATGACTTGAACGCAGTAACGCTGAATAAAATGCTGAATCTCCTGTGAATGCTAACCCCTCTGTTGAGGAAAATGGTTCTTTGTCTGATGAGAATGCTAGGTTGAAGGATCTTCTTCAGACAGGAATGTTCAAGTCTCTCAAAGGACATCAAACCCTGTGTGATGTTCTGAAGAAATCCATTCTTCACAAAAATCCCAGGAAAGAAGGTATCAGTTTCGAAAGGAAACTGAATGAAAATGGCTCTTACTGGGAACCTGATCAATATCCTTGCACTGTGTGGGTGCCTGCCAAGAGCAAAACGCTCGATCCAGCTTTACTTTCGGGATATGACAGTCCTATCCCTGAATACTCATATGATGATTCTCTGGACAACTATAAGTTGTTCAAAAACCAACATGGTGAGGCTGTTGCTCGCTATGTTGGACCAAACAGCAGGAATGCCCCCCCAAAGAAAGCTATCTGGGTGCCTAGGAAAACTATCGAAGCATTGCCTATTACTACGTTACTAACCATGCAGGTTGAAAATGCTCGATACTTCCTGGAAAAGGTTTGACAGAATGAGTACATGCATACCTCAGCCAACCACTATACTCATTCGTCCGGAAAGAATTTCAATGCATACTCTTTCGATTATGCTCGTACTTACTCGAGTTACAATTTGCATGACTATCGAAAGAAATCATATCCTGCTCGCTCATATGTTTCGAAGCCACCTACAAAGGTGTGGGTGGTTAAGAAAGCCTGATTCCTCTGCAGGACTATGTCTCCGGGTGCACCGAATGGATAATGGATAGTGGATGCACTAGTCATATGACCGGACACAAGTCGTTGTTTGTCGACCCCAACTTAACTGCTTCATCTCAGAAGTACATTACTTTCGGCGACAACAACAAAGGAAAGGTAATTGGGTTAGGTAAAATTGCTATATCCAAGGACAAGAACATTGATGATGTTTTACTTGTTCAGTCTCTTGGATTTAATCTTATGTCAGTTGGCAAGCTTTGTGATCTAGGCATGCTAGTTCTATTTTCATCATCCAAATGCATCGTCTTTATGGCCTCTGACAATTCCTTCGTCTTCGAGGGAAATAGAAAGGGTGATTTATATATTGTGGATTTCTCTAAGGGTCCCTCAGTCCAAACTTGTTTGCTTGCAAAAGCAACCGAAGGATGGCCATGGCACCGAAGACTTGGTCATGCAGGTATGAGAAATTTGCAGACTCTCATGAAGAAAAATCATCTTCGTGGCATTCCTGATGTGAAATTCGACAAGGATTGTCTCTGTGGTGCATGTGAAGCTGGCAAATTGGCCAAGAAGCACCATTCGTCAAAAACTGTCATGACCACAACAAGACCTCTGGAAATTCTTCATATGGATTTATTCGGACCTCAAAACCATGCAAGTTTTGGAGGCAGTCATTATGGTCTGGTTATTGTTGATGATTTCTCTCGATACAGTTGGGTATTCTTTCTCGAAGACAAAACCTGCACCCAAGACATCTTCAAAAGATTCGCCAAGAAGGCCCAAAATGAATATGATGTGCGAATTAAGCACGTCAGAAGCGACAATGGTACTGAGTTCACAAATACTCATATCAAAGATTTTCTCGATGAACATGGTATAACTCATGAGTTCTCTGCCGCATACATTCCCCAACAGAATGGAGTTGTTGAGCGAAAGAGTAGAACTCTCATCGAAATGGCGAGAACAATGCTCAGTGAGTATAAAACTCCCATTCGTTTCTGGGCTGATGCTATTAAGACTGCTTGTCATGTTGTCAATCATGTTTATCTTCACAAATTCCTTAAGAAAACTGTTGGGGAACGTTGCATGGGAAACAAAATTTTTCCTACGCACACACAAGATCTATCCATGGTGATGAGCATCTACGAGAGGGAGAGTGAATCTACATACCCTTGTAGATCGCTAAGCGGAAGCGTTTAAGAAACGCGGTTGATGTAGTCGAACGTCTCCGCGATCCAAATCGCACGTCGTCCCTCGATCCGATCACGAACTAGTGCCGAACGGACGGCACCTCCGCGTTCAACACACGTACGGCTTGATGACGCCTTCACCTCCTCGATCCAGCGAGCGATGGTGAAGTAGTGGTTGAGTTCCAGCAGCACGACGGCGTGGTGATGGTGGTGAGGAACAATCTCTGCAGGGCTTCGCCAAGCGCTACGGAGATTATGACGGAGGAACTAGAGGGTTAGGGTTGCCGCACACGGCTTGGGGAAATCTTGATGTGTCCCGTGTGCTAGCCCTGCCCCTCTATTTATATGTTGAGCCTTGGGGTCTAAACTTGGAGTAAAAGCCTCCTCCAGGTCGGTTTTGCCCGCACAAGGTCGGTTTGGCCCGCAGGGAAAGAGTCCAACTCGGATCCCTGCCGAACCGTGCACAGCCGCACACAAGCGGTAGTACCGCTCACAAGCGGTAGTACCGCTTGGGCGGTAGTACCGCTTCACACAAGCGGTAGTACCGCTCGGGCGGTAGTACCGCTTCACACAAGCGGTAGTACCGCTTACGCGGCAGCAAAACTATTTTTGCACTTTCCAATACCTCGTGGGCTTTTATCCCTTGGCCCATATAAAGTGTCGCTGCACCCGAACACTTCGGTGAACATCCGGAACCCCTTCCGGTGAACTCCGGAACTCTTCCGGAGATCAAAACACTATTATCACATATATCAATCTTTACCTCCGGACTATTCCGGAGATCCTCGTCATGTCCGGGATCTTATCCGGGACTCCGAACAACTTTCGGTCACCAACATAATAACTCAATTATACTAATCGTCACCAAACGTTAAGTGTGTAGACCCTGCGGGTTCGAGAACTATGTAGACATGACCGAGACACCTCTACGGCCAATAACCAATAGCGGGACCTGGATGCCCATATTGGCTCCTACATATTCTACGAAGATCTTTATCGGTCGAACCTCTATGTCAAGGATTCAGTTAATCCCGTATGCTGTTCCCTTTGTTCTTCGGTATGTTACTTGCCCGAGATTCGATCGTCGGTATCACTATACCTAGTTCAATCTCGTTACCGGCAAGTCTCTTTACTCGTTCCGTAATACAAGATCCTGTGGCTAACTCTTTAGTCACTTTGCTTGCAAGGCTCAATGTGATGTTGTATTACCGAGTGGGCCCTGAGATACCTCTCCGTCACACGGAGTAACAAATCCCAGTCTTGATTCATGCCAACCCAACAGACACCCTCGGAGATACCTGTAGAGCACCTTTATAGTCACCCAGTTACGTTGCGACGTTTGATACACACAAGGTATTCCTCCGGTGTCAGTGAGTTGCATGATCTCATGGTCAAAGGAACAGATACTTGACATGCAGAAAACAATAGCAATAAACTGACACGATCAAATGCTACGTTCTTAGTTTGGGTCTTGTCCATCACATCATTCTCCTAATGATGTGATCCCGTTATCAAATGACATCTCATGTCAATGGCTAGGAAACCTTAACCATCTTTGATCAACGAGCTAGTCAACTAGAGGCTTACTAGGGACACAGTGTTGTCTATGTACCCACACATGTATTTGAGTTTCCAATCAATACAATTATAGCATGGATAATAAATGATTATCATTAACAAGGAAATATAATAATAACCAATTTATTATTGCCTCTAGGGCATATTTCCAACAGTCTCCCACTTGCACTAGAGTCAATAATCTAGTTCACATCACTATGTGATTTACATTGTAATGAATCGAACACCCATGCAGTTCTGGTGTTGTTCATGTTTAGCCCTTGGAAGAGGTTTAGTCATCGGATCTGCAACATTTAGATCCGTGTGTACTTTGCAAATATTTATGTCGTCCTCCTTGATGTAATCGCGGATGGAATTGAAACGTCGCTTTATGTGTCTGGTCCTCTTGTGAAATCTTGGTTCCTTGGCTAGAGCAATGGCACCAGTATTATCACAAAACAGAGTCATTGGGTGAAGCGCACTAGGCACTACTCCAAGATCTGTCATGAACTCCTTCATCCAGACACCTTCCTTCGCCGCCTCCGAGGCTGCGATGTACTCCGCTTCGCATGTAGAATCAGCTACCACGCTTTGCTTGGAACTGCACCAGCTAACCGCACCCCCATTAAGAATAAATACGTATCCGGTTTGATACTTAGAGTCATCCGGATCAGTGTCAAAGCTTGCATCGACGTAACCCTTTACGACGAGCTCTTGATCACCTCCATAAACGAGAAACATGTCCTTAGTCCTTTTCAGGTACTTCAGGATATTCTTGACCGCCGTCCAGTGTTCCATTCCTGGATCACTTTGAAACCTTCCGACCATACTTATGGCAAGGCTGACATCGGGTCTTGTGCACAGCATTGCATACATAATAGAGCCTATGGCTGAAGCATAGGGGATGACACTCATCTTTTCTCTATCTTCTGCAGTCACTGGGCATTGAGTCTTACTCAACTTCACACCTTGCAAAACAGGCAAGAACCCCTTCTTGGACTGATCCATTTTGAACTTCTTCAAAACTTTGTCAAGGTATGTGCTTTGTGAAAGTCCTATTAAGCGTCTCGATCTATCTCTATAGATCTTGATGCCTAATATGAAAGCAGCTTCTCCTAGGTCCTTCATTGAAAAACTCTTGTTCAAATATTCCTTCACGCTTTCCAGCATTTCTATATTGTTTCCAATCAGCAATATGTCATCCACATATAATATTAGAAACGCTATAGAGCTCCCACTCACTTTCTTGTAAATACAAGCTTCTCCGTAAACTTGTATAAACTCGAACGCTTTGATCACTTCATCAAAGCGAAGATTCCAACTCCGAGATGCTTGCACCAGTCCATAAATGGATCGCTGGAGTTTGCAAACTTTGTCAGCATTCTCTGGATCGACAAAACCTTCTGGTTGCATCATATACAACTCTTCCTTAAGGTAACCGTTAAGGAACGCTGTTTTGACATCCATCTGCCAAATTTCATAATCGAAAAAGGCAGCTATTGCTAACATGATTCTGACAGACTTAAGCATCGCTACGGGTGAGAAGGTCTCATCGTAGTCAACTCCTTGAACTTGTGAAAAACCCTTTGCCACAAGTCGAGCTTTATAGACGGTGACATTACCGTCCGCGTCCGTCTTCCTCTTAAAGATCCATTTGTTCTGAATGGCCTTACGCCCTTCAGGTAATACTTCCAAAGTCCATACTTTGTTTTCATACATGGATCCCATCTCGGATTTCATGGCCTCTAACCACTTCTCGGAATCCGGGCCCATCATCGCTTCTCCATAGCTCGTAGGTTCATCGTTGTCTAACAACATGACCTCTAAGACAGGGTTGCCGTACCACTCAGGAGTAGTACGCGTCCTTGTCGACCTACGAGGTTCGATAGCAACTTGATCCAAAGCTTCATGATCATCATCATTAACTTCCTCTTCAGCTAATGTAGGCTCCACAGAAACAACTTTCTGCGCTGCGCTACTCTTAGGTTGAAGTAAAGGTTCAACAACCTCATCAAGTTCTATCTTCCTCCCACTCAATTCTTTTGAGAGAAACTCTTTCTCAAGAAATGTTCCGTTTTTAGCGACAAACACTTTGCCTTCAGATCTGAGATAGAAGGTATACCCAACTGTCTCTTTTGGGTATCCTATGAAGACGCATTTCTCCGCTTTGGGTTCCAGCTTTTCAGGCTGAAGCTTTTTGACATAAGCATCACATCCCCAAACTTTAAGAAACGACAGCTTTGGCTTCTTGTCAAACCAAAGTTCATAAGGCGTCGTCTCAACGGATTTCGATGGTGCCCTATTTAAAGTGAATGCAGCTGTCTCTAATGCATAACCCCAAAACGATAGTGGCAAATCGGCAAGAGACATCATAGATCGCACCATATCTAATAAGGTTCGATTACGACGTTCGGACACACCATTACGCTGTGGTGTTCCAGGCGGTGTTAGTTGTGAAACAATTCCACATTGTCTTAAGTGACTGCCAAACTCATAACTCAGATATTCTCCTCCTCGATCAGATCGTAGGAATTTAATCTTCTTGTTACGATGATTCTCAACTTCACTCTGAAATTATTTGAACTTTTCAAATGTTTCAGACTTGTGTTTCATTAAGTAAATATACCCATATCTACTTAAGTCATCAGTGAAGGTGAGAAAGTAACGATAACCACCGCGCGCCTCAATACTCATCGGACCGCACACATCAGTATGTATGATTTCCAATAAGTCACTTGCCCGTTCCATTGTTCCAGAGAACGGCGTTTTAGTCATCTTGCCCATGAGGCATGGCTCACATGTGTCAAGTGATTCAAAATCAAGTGACTCCAAAAGTCCATCAGCATGGAGCTTCCTCATGCGTTTTACGCCAATATGACCTAAACGGCAGTGCCACAAGAAAGTGGTATTATCATTATCAATTCTACATCTTTTGGCATCAATGTTATGAACATGTCTATCATTACTATCGAGATTCAATAAGAATAAACCCCTCACATTGGGTGCATGACCATAAAAGATATTACTCATGTAAATAGAACAACCATTATTCTCTGATTTAAATGAGTAACCATCTCGCAATAAACAAGATCCAGATATAATGTTCATGCTTAACGCAGGCACTAAATAACAATTATTCAGGTTCATCACTAATCCCGATGGTAATCGAAGAGCGAGCGTGCCGACGGCGATCACATCAACCTTGGAACCATTTCCCACGCGCATCGTCACTTCGTCCTTTGCCAGCCTCCGTCTATTCCACAGTTCCTGTTTTGAGTTGCAAATATGAGCAACCGCACCGGTATCAAATACCCAGGCACTACAACGAGAGTTGGTAAGGTACACATCAATAACATGTATATCATATATACCTTGTATGTTGGCCGCCTTCTTGTCAGCCAAATACTTGGGGCAGTTCCGCTTCCAGTGTCCAGTTCCCTTGCAATGAAAACACACAGTTTCTGGTTTGGGTCCAGCCTTGGGTTTCTTCACGAGAGGAGCAACTGCTTTGCCACTCTTCTTGGAGTTACCCTTCTTACCCTTGCCATTTTTCTTGAAACTAGTGGTTTTATTGACCATCAACACTTGATGCTCCTTCTGAATTTCAGACTCAGCGGCTTTCAGCATCGCAAACAGCTCGGCGACTGACTTGTTCATCCCGTGCATGTTATAGTTCAACACGAAGCTCTTGTAGCTAGGTGGCAATGATTGAAGAACTCTGTCAGTGATAGCCTCTGGCGGAAGGGGCATCCCTAACTCAGCCAGACGGGTGGAGTACCCAGACATTCTGAGCACGTGATCACTGATAGACCCGTTCTCCTCCATCTTGCAAGCATAGAACTTATCGGAGATCTCATATCTCTCGATCCGGGCATTCTTCTGAAAGATAAACTTCAACTCCTGGAACATCTCATATGCTCCATGACGTTCAAAACGTCTTTGAAGTCCCGGTTCTAAGCCATACAACATTGCACATTGAACTATTGAGTAATCATCAGAACGAGCCTGCCAGGCGTTCACAACATCTAGAGACTCAACTGGAGCGGGTGGATCACCAAGCGGTGCATCAAGGACATAAGCCTTCTGGGAAGCCGTAAGGATAATCCTTAGATTACGGGCCCAGTCCACAAAGTTACTTCCATCATCTTTCAACTTAGCTTTCTCTAGGAACGCATTAAAATTCAGGGGTGCTACTGCGCGAGCCATGATCTACAACATAAATATAGCAAAGACAACTTAGACTATTGTTCTTAGATAATGAGTTTAGTTAATCATATTACTTAAAAACTCCCACTCAAATTGACATCCCTCCGATCATTCGAGTGTAACATGATCCAAATCCACCAACTCAAGTCCGATCATCACGTGAGTCGAGGTGGTTTCAATGGTGAACATCTTCATGTTGATCATATCTACTATATGACTCATGTTCGACCTTTCGGTCTCTTGTGTTCCGAGGCCATGTCTGTACATGCTAGGCTCGTCAAGTTTAACCCGAGTGTTCCGCGTGTGCAACATGGCTTGCACCCGTTGTATGCGAACGTAGAGTCTATCACACCCGATCATCACGGCGTGTCTCGAAACGACGAACTTTCGCAACGGTGCACACTTGGGGAGAACACAATTTATCTTGAAATTTAAGTGAGGGATCACCTTATAATGCTACCGTCGTCCTAAGCAAAATAAGATGCATAAAAGGATTAACATCACATGCAAATCATAAGTGACATGATATGGCCATGAACTTGTGCTTTTGATCTCCATCTCCAAAGCACCGGCATGATCTCCATCGTCACCGGCATGACACCATGATCTCCATCATCTTGATCTCCATCAACGTGTCGCCATAAGGTTGTCGCGCCGACTGTTGCTTCCATGACTATTGCTAACGTTTAGCGATAAAGTAAAGCATTACATAGCGCTTAATGATTGACACGCAGGTCATACAATAATTAAAGACAACTCTATGGCTCCTGCCAGTTGCCGTACTCATCGACATGCAAGTCGTGATATTCTATACAACACATGATCATCTCATACATCACATATATCTCATCATGTAATTGGCCATATCACATCACAACATACCCTGCAAAAACAAGTTAGACGTCCTCTAATTGTTGTTGCAAATTTTACGTGGCTGCTACGGGTTTGCAAGAACCGTTCTTACCTACGCAAAACCACAGTGTGGTGTAGTGATTGCTTTTTGATCTTCTAAAAGAACCCTCTTCATTGAAATCGATTCAACTAAAGTGAGAGAGACAGACACCCGCTAGCCATCTTTATGCAACGAAGTTACATGTCAGTTGAAGGAACCTGTCTCGCGTAAGTGTACGCGTAATGTCGGTCCGGGCCGCTTCATCTCACAGTACCGCCGAATCAAATATCAACTAGTAACGGCAAGCAATATGTATACACCCACGCCCACAACTCGTTTGTGTTCTACTCGAGATCTCATCTACGCATAGACCTGGCTCTGATACCACTGTTGGGGAACGTTGCATGGGAAACAAAATTTTTCCTACGCACACACAAGATCTATCCATGGTGATGAGCATCTACGAGAGGGAGAGTGAATCTACATACCCTTGTAGATCGCTAAGCGGAAGCGTTTAAGAAACGCGGTTGATGTAGTCGAACGTCTCCGCGATCCAAATCGCACGTCGTCCCTCGATCCGATCACGAACTAGTGCCGAACGGACGGCACCTCCGCGTTCAACACACGTACGGCTGGATGACGCCTTCACCTCCTCGATCCACCGAGCGATGGTGAAGTAGTGGTTGAGTTCCAGCAGCACGACGGCGTGGTGATGGTGGTGAGGAACAATCTCTGCAGGGCTTCGCCAAGCGCTACGGAGATTATGACGGAGGAACTAGAGGGTTAGGGTTGCCGCACACGGCTTGGGGAAATCTTGATGTGTCCCGTGTGCTAGCCCTGCCCCTCTATTTATATGTTGAGCCTTGGGGTCTAAACTTGGAGTAAAAGCCTCCTCCAGGTCGGTTTTGCCCGCACAAGGTCGGTTTGGCCCGCAGGGAAAGAGTCCAACTCGGATCCCTGCCGAACCGTGCACAGCCGCACACAAGCGGTAGTACCGCTCACAAGCGGTAGTACCGCTTGGGCGGTAGTACCGCTTCACACAAGCGGTAGTACCGCTCGGGCGGTAGTACCGCTTCACACAAGCGGTAGTACCGCTTACGCGGCAGCAAAACTATTTTTGCACTTTCCAATACCTCGTGGGCTTTTATCCCTTGGCCCATATAAAGTGTCGCTGCACCCGAACACTTCGGTGAACATCCGGAACCCCTTCCGGAGATCAAAACACTATTATCACATATATCAATCTTTACCTTCTGACTATTCCGGAGATCCTCGTCATGTCCGGGATCTTATCCGGGACTCCGAACAACTTTCGGTCACCAACATAATAACTCAATTATACTAATCGTCACCAAACGTTAAGTGTGTAGACCCTGCGGGTTTGAGAACTATGTAGACATGACCGAGACACCTCTACGGCCAATAACCAATAGCGGGACCTGGATGCCCATATTGGCTCCTACATATTCTACGAAGATCTTTATCGGTCGAACCTCTATGTCAAGGATTCAGTTAATCCCGTATGCTGTTCCCTTTGTTCTTCGGTATGTTACTTGCCCGAGATTCGATCGTCGGTATCACTATACCTAGTTCAATCTCGTTACCGGCAAGTCTCTTTACTCGTTCCGTAATACAAGATCCTGTGGCTAACTCTTTAGTCACTTTGCTTGCAAGGCTCAATGTGATGTTGTATTACCGAGTGGGCCCTGAGATACCTCTCCGTCACACGGAGTAACAAATCCCAGTCTTGATTCATGCCAACCCAACAGACACCCTCGGAGATACCTGTAGAGCACCTTTATAGTCACCCAGTTACGTTGCGACGTTTGATACACACAAGGTATTCCTCCGGTGTCAGTGAGTTGCATGATCTCATGGTCAAAGGAACAGATACTTGACATGCAGAAAACAATAGCAATAAACTGACACGATCAAATGCTACGTTCTTAGTTTGGGTCTTGTCCATCACATCATTCTCCTAATGATGTGATCCCGTTATCAAATGACATCTCATGTCAATGGCTAGGAAACCTTAACCATCTTTGATCAACGAGCTAGTCAACTAGAGGCTTACTAGGGACACAGTGTTGTCTATGTACCCACACATGTATTTGAGTTTCCAATCAATACAATTATAGCATGGATAATAAACGATTATCATTAACAAGGAAATATAATAATAACCAATTTATTATTGCCTCTAGGGCATATTTCCAACAAAAACTTCATATGAGCTTATCACTGGCAAGAAACCGAATGTTTCTTAATTACGTGTTTTCGGTGCACCTTGCTATATTCGTGACATGAATCATAATTCCAAGTTTGCACCTAAGGCACATGAAGGTTTTCTTCTTGGTTATGGCTCGAACTCGCATACTTATCGTGTCTATAACTCTCACCACGGGAAAGTTATGGAAACGGTAAATGTGCGGTTTGATGAATCTAACGGCTCTCAAAAGGAGCACCTGCCTAATGTGATAGATGAACCACCAATCTCAGATGCTATTCGGCAAATGGCTATTGGGGACGTCAGGCCAGTCGAAGGAAATACACCTGACTCTTTCGATGAAGATGCCCCCATGGCTCGAAGAAGAACATACCAATCCACTGCCGAAGAAAATGCCGCACCAAACGCGAATGGCAACCCAAATGCAAGTGCAAATCAAAATGGCAATCCTGATGAGAATGGCGATACAAATGCCCATCCTGATGCTGATGCCGAGGAAAATGAAAATGATCATCAAGAAGGAATTCCTCTCCCACGAGTGGCAAATCGAGTTGACCCTGCTTTAATCCTCGAAGATCTCGAGAATCCAGGTTACCGACCCACAACTCGTTCTCGCACCCGTTTGGCTAACTACTGTGGCAGTTTCTCCTTTGTCTCATTGACAGAGCCTACCAAGTATGAGGAAGCCATGAATGATCCCGATTGGATGAATGCCATGCAAGAAGAGTTGGTGCAATTCGAATTGAATGATGTGTGGGAATTGGTTGACAAACCGAATCCTAAGAAGCACAATATCATCGGCACAAAATGGATCTTCCGAAACAAG
This sequence comes from Elymus sibiricus, assembly GCA_039707655.1. Lineage (NCBI taxonomy): Eukaryota > Viridiplantae > Streptophyta > Magnoliopsida > Poales > Poaceae > Elymus > Elymus sibiricus. Next base: position 116,034,507 of record CM077670.1, read on the forward strand.
CAAGATGAAAATGGCATTGTTGTGAGAAACAAAGCGCGTCTTGTCGCTCAAGGGTATACACAGGTAGAAGGTATTGATTTCGGTGAAACATATGCTCCTGTTGCTCGCCTTGAGGCAATTCGTATTCTTCTCGCTTATGCAAACTACAATGATATTCTGCTTTATCAAATGGATGTGAAAAGTGTTTTCCTCAATGGTGAAATTGATGAGGAAGTATATGTTAGGCAGCCACCTGGCTTTGAAAACCCTCAGTTTCCTAACAAAGTTTTCAGGTTGAAAAAGGCTCTGTATGGGCTGAAGCAAGCCCCTCGAGCATGGTATGACACTCTAAAGAGGTTTCTGCTCGACAAAGGATTCAAGCCAAGATCCACTGATTCCACTCTTTTCACTCGTGCTATTGATGGTGATCTATTCGTGTGTCAAATTTATGTGGATGACATTATTTTCGGCTGTACTAACAATGCATGCAACATGGAATTCGGACGAATGATGTTCGAGAAATATCAAATGTCTATGATGGGTGAACTCAAGTTCTTTCTCGGACTGCAAATCCGTCAACAGGACAACGAAATTTTCATATCTCAGGAGAAATATCTCAGAGACTGTCTGAAGAAGTTTAAAATGCAAGATTGCAAATAGAAGGGTTACAAAACTCCCATCCCCACGAATGGCCAGCTGGACGCAGATGTGTATGGTAAAGATTACGATCAGAAAGCTTATCGTTCAATGATTGGTTCTTTGCTCTACTTATGTGCATCCAGACCTGATATTATGTTGAGTGTTTGTATGTGTGCTCATTTTCAAGCTGCACCGAAAGAATCGCTTCACCAAGCGGTCAAGCGTCTTCTGAGATATTTGGCTCACACCCCCACCTTAGGTTTATGGTATCCTAAGGGAGCACAGTTTGACCTCGTTGGATATTCAAACTCAGATTATGCAGGTGACCGGGTTGACAGGAAATCTACTTCGGGGACATGCCATTTCCTCGGTAGATCTTTGGTATGTTGGTCGTCAAGGAAGAAGAATTGTGTCTCGCTCTCTACGGCTGAAGCCGAATATATTGCTGCTGGCGCTTGTTGCACTCAGTTATTATGGATGAAGCAGACCTTGAAGGATTATGGCATCAAGGTCAAGAAGATCCCTCTATTGTGCGACAATGAGAGTGCGATCAAAATTGCACACAATCCAGTGCAGCACTCTCGCACCAACCATATTGGGATCAGACATCATTTCCTACATGATCATGTTGCTCGAGAGGACATTGTTATCAGTCACGTCAATACCGAAGACAATCTCGCCGATATCTTCACCAAGCCTCTCAATGAGAAAAGATTCTGTGCGCTACTGTGTGAGCTAAATATCATGGACTTCGCAAACGTGCAGTAAGCTGGACTCGGCACCCGTACCATCACTTCCACATCTTAGAAGGAATGGGTGCACAACACTCGAAGATTTTGAAAATTTTGACAAAGTGAAATTTTCTTTCTGAGAGTGAATACATTAACGAAGAACTAGACTAACCAGGTGCCACGATAATTGTGCGATGCTCGGGGTCATACAGTTCTTATACGGTGGGTAATGCCACCACAATTTCTTTTCGCTGAGTTGTCTTTCGGTTGAAGGTTTCTGTGTTAGTCCGAATGTTTTTCACTCATAGCTTCTCTCTCGGGTGTTTGTGTTTTTTCGTCTGAGTGAAATACCTAGGACCCTATCTTTCTCTCTATTCTGTCTCTTCCAGTCTATTCTGTTCCGTTATGAATGCACAAAATTCATCTGGTAATGAAACTTTATCTGGTGTCCTTGACCACGTTAAAGTTTCGGTCCGAACTTAATCTGTTTTGGCGAAAGCCGTCCAAAATTTGGGGTTTCCCGCCCAAGTCAGGACCACGTTCTTTGATGACGGTTGCCACGTGCTCTTCATCAACTGCCAGTTTATCTGGTCCATTGAATCGCAATAGTCCTTTGACTGTGGCCGTCCGATTAGATTCACCGGGTGCGGTTAGTTCCTCCTCACACATATATTCTGTGTCGCCACTCTCCCTCGATTCACTTCGCATCTCTCCACCACCGTCACTTTCCAAAGCCCTCCGTACTGCTCCACCTCGAGTTCGACGATGTCGATCATCTTCGCCGCTTTGCTGTCGGAAAGAGGTCGCCGGAGTCCCTCGCCGCCGCGGTTCATCTCCATCCCCGCGCCGCCATAGTTGCTGCACATCACCAAGTCAGGGTATGTGTAGTGCGAACTTGTTCTTCCTTTCATCTTGTTTGAGTTCGTTAGCGGTAGAAATTGTCTATTTTTACCGCATTTCCCAGATCTTTACTGATAGGTAACTTGTGCGGATGTGGTTTGTAGTAGCCCCTTTCATCCAGAAAAATTTCAGATCTAGGGTTTGTGTTGTGTCTCGTACGAACGGAATGCTTAGTACATTAACTAGTATATTCTTCAAACCTATTAGTTCGTTCTACACATTTCTTTCATCCGAAACATTTCTCAAAGTCTGCATCTACTTCTTCATCAAAATGATTTTTTTTAAATCTTCACTGTGTGCATTCGTAACCCTATCCCCATTTTCCCTCGCATCAATCTTTATTCACAGGAAAATGCAGTCAGTTGAGGATTCGGCTCAACCAGTGAGCCGGGCTGACAGGGATGATGTTGTTCTGGGTACAGCTGACGAATCCAAAGCTCCGAATGCCAAGGGCCCAACAGTAGGCCCGTCAACCAGCAAGCGAAAAAGAACTGAGCAAATTGCTAATGAGCAAGAAGACAATGCTCCGAAGAAGAAGAAGGGTGGCAGACAGGCATACACAAACACTGCTGAGTATATCTCTCATGATCGTTACGATACCGTTCCAGGAGAAACCAAACAGCAGAGAGATAACCGTCAACAATGGATTCGACGTCATTGGGTGCGCAAATGGTTCAACTATGAATTTGTTCATCCTCAATTTGCTCAAAACTTTGCATTTCATCCACCATGGGGTGACTGCCAGGAAATTTCTCTCATCAAACCAAATGGTCCCAAAGAGAGATCACCTCCTCCACCAAATGCTCATGAGTCCTCCCTTCACACACCCGAATCTTATCCTGATGAGCTTGCTAAGCGTCAGCGAAATGCCATCAAGCGAGCTCAGAGGGCTGAAAAGCAAAAGGCTCGAGAAGAGGAAAACCTTCGCCTTCTCAAAGATGATGTCGAGAAGAAAAAGGCCGAAGGAAAATATGAAGGCCGCTCTAAACGCAAGCATGATCCCAGCGCTGCTGCATCAAAGAGAAAGAGTGCACCAAAGAAGAAAAAGACTGAACCTGCTGATGAATTTCAAATGAATAATTCTTCGGATGATGATGATGACCCTCCACTCACCAAGGAAGAAGTTGCTGCTACTCTCAGCGAGGAAGTGAATATTACCACTTCAACTGTGTTGCCTGATCTTCGGGCTCCTATGGTTCCAGAAGCACCAACGAAGAAGATCACTGCTCGAAAAACTCTTGCTACCACTATCACGATGAAACAGCATGTAAACACAACTCCTCATCCAGATGCTATCAATTTGCAAGATTTGGTAGTTGACACTCCTGTGAGTTCTGCCAAGCCTGGCGAAAGTATTCCCAAGCCTGACTTGAAGAAAATCAAGGCGCCTACCGAGAAAAATGCTCCACAAGCTACTGCTCCGACGAAGAAGGCTGCTAAGTTTGCACCTACCTTGACTCAGCCATTGGCTTCTAGACCTCCTTCCAAGCAAGTTCCTGTGCAGACTGTTCCTATTGCCAAGTCTGATGCTCCTCACTACTATGATCACATGTTTATCACGGAACAACTTGATAAATTTGTGGACAATCCATTCGATGGTGAAGTGGCATCTCTGCGTATCCCTGCTGAAGTTATTACACAGGCCACTTCCGTAGTTCAAGAAATGAGAGAAGTTGCAGTTGAGATTAACACTCTCTCTGCCGAACTAATTGACCTTGATGGTCGAATGAAAACTGCTTCTTCAAGATTTGTCATTAAAGCCCTCGAAGATTCTTACAAGGATGTCAACCATGCCATGACTCTCCTGCGTCACAGAAGGTTGCGCTTTCACATGGATCTAGACGAAATTGTTCGCAAGATCTGTGACGAACATCAAGCAAAAGTCACGGGTTACAATGATCTGGTCAAAGGCCACATTGATCAAGTTGCTTAGCTCAAGAAGAAGCAACGAAAGAGAATTGCGAAGAAAAATGTACCTCCTGCTCCGAAGGAAAAATCGCCTACACGCCCAATTGACCAGTCTCAGATAGAAAAATCTCCTGAGCCAGCTATTCCTTCGAACCCCCCAGTAAAAGACTCGGATGCTCCTCCCTCGCCAAGGCCAACTGAACCAGTGCCTGTGGCATCACCTACTCAAGCTGATATTCCCTCGCAAAGATCTGTTTCTGAGGAAGGTGAAATTTCTGGCTCCGAGCCCCAAGCTTCTCCGACTCATGAAGCTCCAAAAGTCTCGGCTTCTCCTATTATCGAGCAACAACAGATTCTAGTGGAACAACCTCAACCACCTCCAGTGCATGATTCGGCCTCAGTGCCTAAAGTGGATGAACGTGCCCTGCTGCCCACTGCCTCTGCAGCACCCTCTGTTGTGCCACATGCTCCCTCTCCACTCAAGTTATCTATCGACACAGTGACACGAATTCCAGAGGCTGGTCCTTCCGAAAGGAAATCTGTCTCTGCTCGCCGTACTGACTCAGTTGTATATGGCGATGAATTTCTCTCTCCTGAAGAAGAACTCAAATACCCATATCCCCGTGAAGAACTACCTTTGTTCTCATCAGGAGCAGGTGCCAAAGGTCCTCTTTTCAATCGGAATGCGCACCCCAAATTCTTTCAAGATAGTCTGTATGATGGGCCGCGCCCTTCGGAATCGCCTCGCTTCTGGACTAAGGAACATGCCATATATTACTCTCGGGTCCTCTATGAGAGCAGAAAGATATTTCCTCACGAATATCTGAACATTCCTGCCATGCACAATATTGGCTGTTTCAATCAATTGCTTCGGGATCTGGATGATTTCTGCCTCACCAAGGTATTTGAATTCGAGCACCCTTGGAACAGAGAGATTATTCTTTAGTTCTATGCTACACTGTATATCTCTGGCGATGAATCTGATAGCTCAAAATGGATTATGGAGTGGATGACCGAAGGAAAACGCATCAAATGCACTTTAACAGATTTTGTCTCGCACTTCCATTTCCCTCGCTTTGAGCATGGTGACACTGAAATTCGGGTTCACAACATTGATGTCATATGAGATGACACTTTTCGATGCACAATGGATCAAGAAAAGATTCGTGACTACACTGGTCCTCCTCGTCCTGAGCACTTAACCTTCGAGAATCAGACGCTATTTCACATGCTCTCCTACACAATTTTCCCTCTGGCGGGTATGAATCCAGACAAATCCATCTCAGATGTTCTTCGAAATGCTATATATGCAATCTCTGAGCGATACATCTTCGACGTGGAAGACATGTTTCTGCGTATTCTGAAGGATTCTGTCCAATATCCCTTCTGCATCAAAGTTTTCGCGCCCTGGATCCAGAAAGTTATTGATCATGCTATGCGCACAGTGTATCTTGCGAAGGAAAACCACAAAAGCTTCATTCCTCCTGTTCGCGATACCTTGCAAGTCATGGAAGATATCACTTCAGGAAAATCGCCTGCATCAAGCCCCCAAGACTATCACAAGCAATTCGACGGGCCACCTCTTCCTCAGCGCGACCGAAAGATTTCGCCTCAACCTCCATCGCAACTCGAATTTAGTTTGCGCACACAACAACTGCTGCTGCAGCATATCGTCGAGGATCAACGCGAAAAAGAACATCTTGCCTCTGAGCTAAATGCCCTCATCAATCACACCAGGATCATGCATCTCATAGCTGATGAAAACAAGAAGAGACTCTGGAAATTGCTTCGCAAGTTCTTCACCGAGAAACAACTCCTGAATGTCAATCTCGAAGAGCTCTATGATTATATTGACAAAGGCTTCACTGTTGAATATTTTCAAGATCGGAGTACCCCTCCTCTTCCTGTTCGTGAGCCAACCACTAATCTTCTTCATCTCAAGCTTCGCAAATTGCTTGACGAGTCTGAAGCCACCTCACCAACCGAGAAACCTACCGAAGGCAATGTGCTATCCCGTGTTCCCCCTGTGGCTCCTCCTCATGTACCCTCGTCTGCTCAGCCCCAAGTTATTATTCCTAAAGAAAAATCTGATGCTGCTGAAGACGAAGACAATCCCGTCACCTCCGAAGAAGAAGTCACCTCGAACAGTTCTTCTGGAGATGCCACTGATTGAACCAAGTTCTGCGTTTTTGCACTCATGTTATTCATCACCTTTTTGACACTCGTTGACAAAAAGGGGGAGAATTCCATCGAGTCTCGATATATTTGCTTTCTGTGTTTCGTTGGTTTTTGGTTTCGTGCGAGTTTGCAACTTCTGGTTTAAGGTTATCTGTACTAAGTTGTAAAACTCAATAAGTTCTGTGCTGTAATGTTGATAACCCCTCCTGCTGCACTATTTCTCTCGAAAGCATTTGTTTTGCAGGTGGAATTATTATCAGAAGTTATGAATGATTGCACTACGATCTCGATGGATTATATCTCATCAGTGCAAATCACTGTCTCAAATGATTGAAATTTCCTCCGTATACTTCAATACTTGCAGGAGAATTTATCTCATATCCTTTTTCCCTGCATACATTTAGGGGGAGTCTATTTCATCATCGAGCAAAGTAACACTTGTTCACTCTTGTAGGAATTACTTTATACATATCTATCTTTACTTCGATGATTATCTGTTTTGTCAACAATCGTCCAAAAAGGGGGAGATTGTTGGTGCAATAATTTCCCTCCTTATGTTTTGGAGATTGTTGACATAAACAGTAAGGGACTGATGTGTTTGCTAGTGCACACAGAGTAACAGGTCCCTGGAGTCAAGAGGAGTTTGGTTCAAACTCCGAAGAAAATCTCCTGCGTGGCAGTGAAGGTTATCACCGAAGATTATGACGACAAGAGTGACCCCTCAAAAATTGCTGACGCAAAGCAATTGGTTCGGTGCTCATCCGAAGAAAGTGACCACGGCTGAGAAGATTGAAGACAAAGTGAAGACGTAGCATTTATTTCGTTGTTTCTCTTCTCTTTATTGAGTCATAGGACCACCGTACTACTAAGAGGGGTGTAGCGTTCGAAGCTTTGATTCTCTGATGCTAAATCCAAATCCTATGAAAGTTGCGAGAGAAATCTCTTTGTGTTCCGAGCAAATACTTGCCAGCAAGAGACTGTGATCTACTTCGCTGCGAGAGAAATCTCTTTGTTTTCCGAGCAAATACTTGCCAGCAAGAGACTGTGATCTACTTCGCTGCGAGAGATTTGTCTCTGACCAAGGAGTTAGCATTACTTGTTCCTCAAGTAATGTTATCGTTGCTCTTAAAATCCGACCGTTGTGAACGTGTCAGTTGGCCATTGGCTGGACCGCGTGTCCAAAATGGTCATTTCCCATCAGGGAAGGTTGCGGCTATAAATAAACACCCCGCATCGGCGTTGTCCGGTGGCTTCTCCATGTGATTGTGAGAAGATTGTTGAGCAACCCCCTCTCCTGAGTGATTTGAGTTTAAAATCCACCGAGAGAAAACCCCAGAGCCGAAAAATTAGATAGTGGTTCAGCATCACTCGAATCTAAGTCCAGTACGCTCCGCCTAATACTCTTGAGAGCTGCGAACTCTCTAGACGGTTAGGTGTCAATTTCTTCAGAGACCAAGAGTAATTGTTGTTCTTGAAGAAGAAGTCTGTAAAGGTTCAGAGATTGCCTCAAGCATCTACCACTGTCGGGCCCATGGAACCCGGGGTATCCAGGCCCGTCTGCCTTTGGCCCAGGGCGCAACGCCTGGCATGGGCCCAGCAGGCCGTCACCACCGAGCATCTCACCAAGACCCCTCATGAGGCCCTGGCCTCCTGAGGCCCCCTCCTCAGGAAGTGGCGAGTAATCCTCAGCACCGCCATCAATGGCCTCGCGAGGCCCTCTCACGTGGCGGCTTCCCGAAGTGACCTCGCGGGGCGGCTTTCCGAGGTGGCCTCCCGAGGCCCCCTCCCGCAGGTGCTCGGGATGAAGGCCGTTCGGTGTGCCGCGCGGTCTGGAGCCCATCACGTGGGTGACGCGCGCAGCGACGAGCAGCAGCAGAGGCCGCGCCAGCAGGCGTGGATGAAGATGGTTTCCTCTTTCGTGTTAAGGGAGTAGGGCCAGCTATCTACTCTCCAAAGCAACCCCAAAGGTTGCCCGATCGGCGAAGGAAGACCAAGACGACGGGCGCTCAGGGCGGAGGTCATCACCGAGCCCACCGGCGCGTCATGGATCATGCTTTGGCAGGTGAAGACCACCTTTAGTCAGGATAGCCTGAGCGCCTGTCCCCTTTCAAAACCGCCAAGTGTGGCAACCCTTCCCGCCTAAGTTTCCAGGGGGAAGAGGACCAAGGCTGGTATAAAGTACAGTGCTGCCATAGTAGGAAGGGATCTCTCCGGACCAGTTCTTCCTCCTCCTCTACCTTGTACGCAAGAACTCTCTTGCCCATTGCAATCCAAACCACAAGCAGGAGTAGGGTCTTACACCGCAAGGTGGCCCGAACCTGGGTAAACCGCTGAGTCCTCGCCCCGTCTATCGCTAGCGCGCTCTCGCTGTAGCCTCGCCGTAGCTTAGCCGTGGTAGGAGACGAAGCGGTAGAACGAACTCACCCCAGTGTTCGAACCTTTGGGTCCCCGGAGCCCGACTTCCGACATTTGGCGTGCCAGGTAGGGGTGTGCTACCGTTCTTCTGCTCCGCCCTCAGCTCCACCAACCCCATGGCCGACGCACGTCGCGAGCGTGCCGAGCGCAGGGCTGGCCGCATGGATCAGACAGAGCCGGTGGCCCGCGCCAATCGCCGTCGCCCCGATGCCGAGGCTGCTACCGCCACCGACCCCGCTGCCCGCGAGTAGCAGGCCTCCTCACTGCACCCCTCTGTGTGGGCGGACGGCCGCACTGCCACGGTCTCCTCCCTCGCCCACCCTGGGCCGCCGAACCCGCAGGCCGCGCTGCTCATGGCGCGTGAGCTGCTCCGCTACCGTCCGGATGACGCCGGCTACGACGCCTGGCTTGGCCGCATCACCGAGCTCGTCAACGTCACCGGGGATGCTCCGACGCCTTCTCACTCGCTCCGCTCTCCACCGTCTCGTGCTGGGGACCTGGCACACGGCGCTCCCCCACCGCCTCCTCTGCGCGACGAGAGCGCCGAGCCCCAGCGCAGCGCGTGGGCTCGTGAGCCGTCCCGCGGCGCGTCCTCGCCAGACCGAGACGAAGCCAGCTGCCAGATCATCCGCCGCGCGCCCGCTGACGCACGAGTGCTCCTCGAGCGGCAGCGCCAACGCCAGGACCAGGCCGTTCAGGACGTTGCAGCGGACAGGCGTCAAAACCGCGCTGCCCTCGCTGGCGGCGTCCCCTCGAGCGGCGTGGGCTGCCGTGCCTTCACCCGCGAGCTGCGTCGCGTGGTCTGGCCCGCGAAGTTCAAGCCTGAGCTGCAGCCACGCTACGACGGCACCCCCAACCCCACGGAGTTCCTCCAGCTCTACGCGCTGAGCGTCGAGGCGGCGAACGGCGACGACAACGTCATGGCGAACTGGTTCCCCATGGCCCTCAAGGATGGCCCGCGCTCCTGGCTCATGAACCTCCCCGAGGCTTCCATCTCGTCGTGGGCCGAGCTCTACAGCCAGTTCATCGCCAACTTCAAGGGCACACAGGACCGCTCCCTCACCATCAACGACCTGCGGCGTGTTCGGCAGCGCCTAGACGAGACTCTCCGCGAGTACATCCAGCGCTTCAGTCAGGTGCGCAACAAGATCCCGCGCGCCTCCGACGCGGCCGTCATCTCTGCGTTCTCCATCGGCGTCACAGACGTCAAGATGCGCAAGAAGCTAGCCATCAACGGTGAGCTCGACTCCGTGCTTGAGCTGCTCGACCTCGCCGACAAGTGCGCCAAGGCTGAAGAAGGCCGCCTCTTCGTCCACAACGACCCTGACGCGGCGCTCGACGCCGCCAAGGCCAAGAGCAAGGACGTCAAGCGCAAGGGCCCTACCGTGCTTGCGGCGGAGCCCGAGCAGAAGCGCGGCCGCGACCTCGACGAGCCCAGAAAGGACAACCGGCCACTCTGCGCCTTTCACAATGTCCGCTTCCATAGCACCGAAGACTGTCAGGAGCTCAAGCTGCGCCGCGACGAGCGCCAGAGCCGCCGGGACGACCGCAACGGCCGCGGCGCCGGCCGCGGAGGTGGCCGTAGCGGCAACCGCTGGGACAGCCGCAACAGTAATGGCAGCTACCGCCAGGGCTAGCGCGACCAGCCTCGTGAGGCCGTCTGGCGCGACCAGCCTCGTGAGGCGAATCCTCAGGCCAATGCCGCTCTCCCGCCGCTGCCGCCGCCACCCCGGAGGGACGATGTCAACCGGCCTAACGAGGGCGCTGGGGGCTACTAGGAGCCTCGCGCGGTCGCCTCCATCCTTGGCGGGTCCCAAGCCCCCGCGTCCATCCGCCACTTCAAGCAACTCTCTCGCGAGGTGTACGCCGCCCTCCCGAGGCCTGAGTTCGCGCGGCCCCTCAAGTGGTCGCAGTACGCCATCACCTTCGACTCCAAGGACCACCCCAAGTCCACGGCCTCTGCAGGCGCGCTCCCCATGCTGTGCACTCCCACCATCAGCAACGTCGCGGTCACCAAGACCCTCATCGACGGGGGTGCCGGCCTCAACGTACTCTCCATCGAGACCTTCGAGACGCTCCAGGTGCCCTACGACCAGCTGATGCTAACCAAGCCCTTCTCCGGAGTGACCTATGGCTCCACCATCCCACTGGGGCAAGTGCGCCTCCCCATCACCTTCGGCACCCGCAAGGACTACCACACCGAGCTCATCGACTTCGAGATGGCGCACATCGGCCTGCCTTATAACGCCATCTTGGGCTACCCGGCTCTCACCAAGTTCATGGTGGCCACCCATCACGCCTACAACGTCCTCAAGATGCCCGGCTGCAGCGGCATCATCACCGTCGCCAGCGACGAAAAGGACGCGGCCAACACCCTCGAGCGTGCCTACAAGGCTGCCGCTGTCGCGCACCCGGCCGACGAGGACGTGGCCGAGCCTTCCAAGGCCGCGCCAGCGAAGAAGAAGCAGCTGTTCTCTCAGGACCGCGCCGAGATGAAGAAGGTGTCGGTGGACGGCAGCGGCTCCGGCCCTGCCTTCACCATCGGCACAGGCCTCCCTCCTGCATAGGAAAGTGCGCTCGTCGCCTTCCTTCGGGCAAACTCAGATGTTTTCGCCTGGAAAGCATCCGACTTGTCCTGTGTGCCGAGGGAGGTGATCGAACACCACTTAGCAGTGTGCCCCAATGCACGCCCGGTCAAGCAGAAAGCATGGCGCCAGAGAAGCAAGAGTTCATCGTCAAGGAAGTCCAGAAGCTCCAGGAAGCCGGAGTTGTTCGTGAGGTGTGCCATCCCGAGTGGCTCGCCAACCCAGTCGTCGTCCCCAAGAAGGGCGGCAAGGAGCGCATGTGCGTCGACTTCACCAGCCTCAACCAGCTCTGCCCGTATGACCCCTTCCAGCTGCCGCGAGATGGCCAGGGCGTTGGCCCCGCCTTCGGCAGCACGCGCATGCCCTTCGGGCTGGGGAACGCCGGCACCTCTTTCCAGAGGCTGGCACCCTTCACGCCAGGGCCTCGTGAGCCCCCTGGCTCCGGAGGAGCGGACTCCCTTGGCGCGCCTCGCCAAACGGTCTGACGTCACTTCAGCGCGGTTCTGCCAGGTGCGCCCGGCGCGTCGCCTCGCGCAGCCCTCACTCCTCCTCCCCGCGCCTCTCGAGCTTCGTTCCCGGAACCCTATCCTTTTGGTTGTGTAACGAATTTTGCTGATTCTACCTTGATGAGTTATGTTACCTGCTTAATCGCCTGTTAAGTTCGGTGCCGACCAGAGAGCGCCACACGCGCGCGACCCCTCCCCTGGCCAACTCCGTGAGTGTGGGCTAGGCACGGTGCCTGTGCTCGGGTCCATCCCTGCAGTGCCGCCAATTCCAAGCGACTGAGCTCTGGCTCACGGGCCCGCTCCCGTGCACGTCACCTCACCAAAGTCCTTGGTGCCTTATCTCCTCACGCAACGGCCGCGGGTGAGTTAGTGAGCGCGTGCCGCTCCCCCTATCGTGAAATCTGCCGACATGCAGTCCCCCAGGAGGCGAGCTACGCAGGGACCTCGTGGGTGGCCTCTCGCGAGCCGGCCTCGCGAGGCGAAGATTCGTCGAGCAATGAGCCTCGGGAGCAAGCCTCGTTGGCGCGCCTCGCGAGATGCGTGGGCTCCTCATGAGCTATGGCTCGCCCGGCACCGCTCTCCGCCCAAAGCTAAGTGTGACTGCCTCGCGAGGCGCCCTTACCATCACTCAAGCTCTCTCCCCTCGTGATCCCATTGAGTGCAGCGTTTTTTCTTCTGCGTAAGCAGCTTGCACGCTAAAGGGGGGCTCCCTGAGCAACACGCCTCAGGATCCCTCACTACCTCCCGGTGCCCCTCACCTCCTGGCCTTGTCCCGGCATCGCGACCGGACATACCAGCGACGGCCGAGGCCCGCTCGGGGGTTGGGTCCTAATGGCGTAGAGCACTGAGGCGAGCAAAGAAAAAAAAAACCAGCCTCACGAGAGGACTTCGGGAGAGAATGCATACATCCCCATGTCACAAAAGCATTAAGTTAAACATAGAAGATACTGTTTTCATGCCCCCGCGGGGCTACATCGGTTCAATGCAGGAAAATGAAAAGAAAGAAAGGGCCTAGGCGAGGCGCCATCGCCCTCAAGACTCCAGTGCAGGGCGCCGCGCGCGTCCCCAAGAAGGCACTGCAGGCAAGTGCGGCTCCGTCACCGTACGCGCAGTGCCCGCCGCCAGGGGTTCCGGAGTCGTCGCCGCGCGCGCCTAGTCGGAGTCCTCGTCCTCGCTCTTGACACGGGGGGAGTCATCGCCGCTTCCGCCCCCGCCGGAGGGGGCAGCACCGCCGGAGGAGCCGTCCTCGCTGGAGGAGCCGCTGTAGCTGTCCTCGGTCTCCGCGCAGCACTCCAGGCGGCTACCGGAGAGACCGAAGATCTTCACAAAGAGCGTGGCGGCCCCGTCGTACTTGAACTGGAGGACGTGCCCCCGCTTCAGGCCGCGGGCGAGGGCGGACGACTTCCACCCCTGCCTCAGGAACATGAAGTCTGAGGGGGTGAGCTCCGTTGCCACCCAGGAAGGGTCGTTGCAGCAGCCGTCGGCCTGCACCCACAAGCCCAAGGGCGCACGGTCCGCCATCGCCGCCGCGAAAGAGTCCGGGAGCCAGAGCCAGGTGCAGGGGCTGTGGTGCATGTTCACAATGAACTCATGCGCCGCCTCCGCCAAGTGGCTCCCCGCCTGGGGCGGAAGCGCGGCCGCTCCGCCGCGGCCGCCTCGACCCCGCGCGCCTCGCCCTCCGCGCCCACGGGCGGCGCTCCTTCCACGATTGCTGGGCCTGGCGCCGGCAGCCGTCGGGGAGCGCCGACAGCCGTCGGGGAGCACCCGCGCCCCTGGGGCGGAATCTGGGGTGCAGCAGCAGGAGTACGGCCGCGCCCTCTCCCCCTCGCCATCTCTTCGGCAGCTCTAGCAAGAAGACGGAGGAAGCTGAGGAAGGAGAAGATGGGTAGAGGACTCCGGCTCTCCCCTCTCTCTCTTTATACTCGGCGCGGAACTTCCCACCCACTATGCCTTCTTCGGCGTCGGGAGTTGGAGAGACGGCAGGTATGAAGGAAGGCAATGATGGCCTCGCGCCGCCCGCACCAGGATTTATGTCAGCGCGGCAGTTTCCGAGGCGTCGTAGGGAAGTGGGGGCGTCGCCCGTCACATCGTGCGCCACGCGTCACGCCTGGCCGCAGGTGGTTAGGGCCCGCGCCGTTTCGCCCCTCGGTAGGCGGGAACGTGCGCGCCGCGGGCCCGGGGGCTACTGTCGGGCCCATGGAACCCGGGGTATCCAGGCCCGTCTGCCTTTGACCCAGGGCGCAACGCCTGGCATGGGCCCAGCAGGCCGTCACCACCGAGCATCTCACGAAGACCCCTCATGAGGCCCTAGCCTCCTGAGGCCCCCTCCTCAGGAAGTGGCGAGCAATCCTCAGCACTGCCATCAACGGCCTCGCGAGGCCCTCTCACGAGGCGGCTTACCGAAGTGACCTCGCAGCGCGGCTTTCCGAGGTGGCCTCCCGAGGTCCCCTCCCGCAGGCGCTCGGGATGAAGGCCGTTCAGCGTGTCGCGCGGTCTGGAGCCCATCACGTGGGTGACGGGCGCGGCGACGAGCAGCAGCAGAGGCCGCGCCAGCAGGCGCGGATGAAGATGGTTTCCTCTTTCGTGTTAAGGGAGCAGGGCCAGCTATCTACTCTCCAAAGCAACCCCAAAGGTTGCCCGATCGGCGAAGGAAGACCAAGACGACGGGCGCGCAGGGCGGAGGTCATCACCGAGCCCACCGGCGCGTCATGGATCATGCTTTGGCAGGTGAAGACCACCTTTAGTCAGGATAGCCTGTGCGCCTGTCCCCTTTCAAAACCGCCAAGTGTGGCAAACCTTCCCGCCTAAGTTTCCAGGGGGAAGAGGACCAAGGCTGGTATAAAGGACAGTGCTGCCATAGTAGGAAGGGATCTCTCCGGACCAGTTCTTCCTCCTCCTCCACCTTGTACACAAGAACTCTCTTGCCCATTGCAATCCAAACCACAAGCAGGAGTAGGGTCTTACACCGCAAGGTGGCCCGAACCTGGGTAAACCGCTGAGTCCTCGCCCCATCCCTCGCTAGCGCGCTCTCGCCGTAGCCTCGCCGTAGCTTAGCCGTGGTAGGAGACGAAGCGGTAGAACGAACTCACCCCAGTGTTCGAACCTTTGGGTCCCCGGAGCCCGACTTCCGACAACCACGAGTGATCAGCATTGGTTGACGAACCAATTGTTGAGGAGAATAGGGCGAAGAGAGTTTATCTTCTGTGTTAAATCACAACCCCTCCAACCAGACGTAATCCTTTTGCAGAAGGGCGAACTGGTCTACAAAATTCCTTGTCGCCATCGAGCATCACTGGTCACCTCTGTTTCTCCCCTTTACATTCGAACTGTGCTATATGACATATTTCAATCATGTGATTTGTCTCGATGCATGCTTTTAGTTTCCATTCGTTAGTTTGTATTCGCTCACTGTACACTGTTTTCATTCACTCCGCTGCTGGGTTCTGAGAGTTTTGATATTTCCGAAGAAAATTTAAAACTCCCATTCACCCCCCTCTGGTAGACATACTTCGTTCCTACACAAGTACCTTCGCATAAACTATCATCCACTTGCATTTATTTTATTTGCCTTTTCATTTGCATTTTCCTCTCGTTTTCATCTCCCCCACTTCTAAAACAAATTTACAAAAACAAAAAAATATTTTATTTGCTTGTTTGTTAGTTTACTTGCTTCGTCATGATGTCTCAAGAAAATACCAAACTGTGTGACTTTTCCAATACTAATAATAATGATTTTATTAGTACTCCTATTGCTCCTCCCGCCACTAGTGCGGAGTCGTGTGACCTTAATGCTGCTTTGCTTAATCTTGTTATGAAAGAACAATTTTCTGGTAGTCCCAATGAAGATGCTGCATCCCATCTTAATACTTTCGTTGAACTTTGTGATATGCAAAAGAAGAAAGATGTGGATAATGATATTGTCAAATTGAAATTATTTCCATTCTCACTACGAGATCGTGCTAAAACTTGGTTTTCATCCTTGCCTAGAAATAGTATTGATTCTTGGGATAAGTGTAAGGATGCTTTTATTGCCAAGTATTTTCCTCCCACTAAGATTATGTATTTAATAAATCAAATTATGAATTTTAAGCAACTTGAGCATGAACATGTTGCACAATCCTGGGAGAGAATGAAATTAATGATAAGAAATTGCCCTACTCATGGTTTAAGTTTGTGGATGATCATACAAAAAAATTATGCGGGACTAAACTTTGTTTCTAGAAATTTGCTAGACTCTGCCGTAGGTGGTACTTTTATGGAAATTACATTGGGAGAAGCTACAAAACTCCTAGATAATATTATGACAAGTTATTCTCAATGGCACACTGAACGAACTCCAACTGGTAAGAAGGTAAATTCTGTTGAAGAAATTAATACTTTGAGTGATAAGATGGATGCTCTTTTGAAATTGGTTGCTACTAAAAGTGCTCATATTGATCCTAATGATGTGCCATTGTCTACTTTGATTTAGCAAAATAATGATGCTATTGATGTGAATTTTGTCTCTAGAAATAATCTATTATCTACTAAAAGGAAAATATGGATCAAAAATAGAGAAATATTCTAGAAAATCCCACAATAATCAGAAACATCCGTCCATTAATTAAATTAACTGGTCGCTCACAGCCGATGGATCTCTGAAATAGTCATTAGACATTATAGTTCAAAAAAATTACCCACCAGTGCCCTAAATTAAGTTTCCTCATACCCCTTCGGTCTGTCTACTAGAAAGAAAGATTTTTTTTTAAAAACTCCCATACACGATCGAATAGATCTTCTACATACCGTGCAAACTCCATCTCTTTGCTTCCTTAGCATCACCCATCAAACCCTGCAGCATCTGGGATCTGGCTGCCTCTTCTCTCCATGCCGTCCTCAATTTCAGTGTTCCATCCAGAGTGGAAGCAATTAAAAAAGTACGATTCCTATCAAACCTCTCTAGGTTCCCTTCGAGCTAGCTTTGAATCTCCTCTACTTCCAAGTCTATAGATGCTGCAAGTGCAATCCAACATCCATTCTTATCCGAGTATATCAATCTATCCTATAATGATCAATGAAGTACATGGGGACGTGCCTTTACTTGATGGCAGATTGAATTAGATTGGGTGGCCGCCGTCATCTTCTGTTGAGCAAAGGAACTATGATGGATTGGTGGCACATCTGTTTACATCCGTAATGTTGTTGCACTCTATGCTCACTCAGTAGGCAAGCAATTCCACAATTTGGAGCACCAATTGCTAATGATATTTAGATGAGGCCCAAACCTGTACGTATGTCTCACACCCTAACCCTAGGCAACAAGGCGGTGTTGCAAGAAGTCCAGCACACAAAGAGGTGCGCCACCATGGTTCTGACGGCCGACAGTTTCTTTATCCCCAGCACACAAAGATGTTGCTATCCTCAACAGTCGAGAGTCTTCTGATGCTGGGACGTGTAGGTATCCTGAATTCCTGATGCCAAGCCATGCATGCATGGATAATCTCTCACGGGTGCTTTTTATCTCCCTAAATAGTATTCAGTCTGTAAAGAAAAATACGATGAAAAAATAGAGAAATGTTCTAGAAAATCCTACAATAATAAGAAACAGCATATCATTGTTTGACGAACCATTATTGTATTAGTCAATCATAGCCGTAAGATCTTTATAATTAATCATCTGTCCCCACCTTTCTCTTTCCCTTCAATTGTCATGCCACGAATGACATCACAATGCGATGTTCCATGCCTATGACGCTGTCGGGTGAGTTGATCTGAACTCACCTATGATTTGGGTCGTTGCTCACCAAACCCATGACTCCATGGGCATGTGTATGTGTGCAGGCTGGGATAGGATCAGAGGAGTCACGAGCCTTCTCTAACCTAGAACCTGAGAGAAATGATAACAGGGAGGAGTTTGTTTGAGATCACGTAGTGGAGCAGCAATAAATTTTCATGGAGAAGAGCTCGGATCTAGGAAGTAAGTTGCACACATGTGTGTATACCAGGCATCACAATTCTAAGTGCCTAGAAAATTCAATCTACAGAATTTGTATCCCACCTCACCTTAATAGTCTTGGTTTCCACAGCTGCCAGCCACCGCATTACCCAGCTACTCCAGGAGGTCACAGCTCTCTCGGTCGACTTCGGTAACTACCATGATATCAGTACGATTTGGATATTAACTCCAGGTTCCTACTTCGACGAAACATGATTAGTCATGTTCAACTTCAAATCTAGAGGCTGGTCCTCCATCCAATTTTTGATCTTGTGATTCGACAGAAAAAAGCGAAAAGCCTGACTGAAGCAGGGAAAAACATTTCATCATGCAAAGGAACGGGGAAAAAGAATCTTCCAATAACATTGGTTCTCGGCAAGGGACGTATAAATATGTCCAATCTGATATCGTACTATGTACGTATAAAATAATGATACTATTGATGTGAATTTTGTCTCTAGAAATAATTTCAACAACAATGCTTATAGGGGTAATTTCAATCCTAGACCGTTTCTTGGAAATTCCTCTAATAATTATGGTAATTCTTATAATAATAATAATAGGATACCCTCTGATCTTGAAAGTAATATTAAAGAATTTATTAATTCTCAAAAGATTTTCAATGATATGGTAGAAGAAAAATTGAATAAAGTTGATGATATGGCTAGGAACATGGATAGAATTGCTTATGTTGTTCAAACTCTCAAAATTAAAATTTTGCCACCCAAGCATGATATAAATGAGTCTATTAAAGCTATCTATGTCTCTATTAATCAAACTAAAGAAAGGACCGCTAGGTTGAGAGCTAAGCGAGAATTCCTAGGAAAAGCTATTCCACCCGGTTTCTATCGTAGTAATGATGAAGATATTAAAATGATTGGTGTCTCACCTATTGAATCTTTATTTAGTAACATAAAACTTGATGAAAAAGGTACTGGATACGATTCAACTTTAGCTAGAAGGCATCCCAATTATTTGGAGGGTGATGATCTTAATGATAAAAATGAAAAAGGTGGGTTTGGAGAGGTCAAAACTTTAAATAGTGATGCACCCACTACTTTGGATTACAAGGACTTTAATTATGATAATTTTTCTTTAGTTGAATGTATTTCCTTGTTGCAATCCATGATTAATTCACCTAATGCCTATGAACAAAATAAAGCTTTTACTAAACATATTGTGGAAGCTATGATGAAAGCTCATGAAGAAAAACTTGAGTTGGAAGTTTCAATTCCTTGAAAATTGCAAGATGAATGGGAATCTACTATTAAAGTCAAAATTAAAGATTATGAATGCAATTCTTTATGTGATCTAGGTGCTAGCGTTTCTACTATACCAAAATCTTTGTGTGATGTGCTAGGTCTCATCGATATGGATCCTTGTTCCCTTAATTTACATCTAGCGGATTCCACTATTAAAAAACCATTGGGTAGAATAAATGATGTGCTTATTCTTGAAAATAGAAATTATGTGCCCGTGGATTTTATTGTTCTTGATATTGAATGTAATCTGTCTTGCCCTATAATACTTGGTAGGCCTTTCCTACGAACCATAGGTGCCATTATTGATATGAAAGAAGGTAATATAAGATTTCAATTCCCATTAAAGAAAGGGATGGAACACTTCCCTAGAAAGAGAATTAAGCCACCATAAGAATCTATTATGAGGGCCACCTATGGAATTAATTTTAAGGATGACAACACTTGAAACTATGCATTATGCCTAGCTAGGGGCATAAAACAATAACGCTTGTTGGGAGGCAACCCAATGAATAAAACAAATTTTTGTTTTACTTTCTATTCTTGTGTGTTTAAAGAATTATAGCCTCTGTTATGATTGTGTTTTTTATCTTTTAATTAGTGTTTGTGCCAAGTAATGCCTTTGGGATGATTTGGAAGATAGTATAATTGATGCTGTTTGAAAACAGAAACTTTTGCGTCCAGTGCTGGAATTTTCATTTGTTGCTGGAGCATCAGAACCTTATGAATTTTTTACAAAATATTGACATATGAATTTCCCACGTTGTCCTCATTTTTCAGAATTTTGGGAGTTACAGAAGTATGACTTTAATTCAGATCTTTACAGACTATTTTGTTTTAGACAGATTCTGTTTTTGTTGCATAGTTTGCTTATTTTGATGAATCTATGGATCGTATCGGGGGGTATGAGTCATGGGAAAGTTAGATTACAGTAGAAGTATTCCAATATTAAATATGAATCAATTTATAACAGTACCTAAAGTTTAAGATTTGTTTGTTATACTAACGGATCTCATGAGGTTTCTGTTGAGTTTTGTGTGCTGAAGTTTTCAAGTTTTGGGTGAGACTATGATGGATAAAGGAATAAGGAGTAGCAAGAGCCTAAGCTTGGGGATGCCCAAGGCACCCCAAGGTAATATTCAAGGAAGACTCAAGCGCCTAAGCTTGGGGATGCCCCGGATGGCATCCCCTCTTTCGTCTACAATCTATCGGTATATCACTTGGAGCTATATTTTTATTCATCACATGATATGTGTTTTACTTGGAGCGTCTTGTGCTATAGTTTGCTTGCTTTTGTTTTCTTTTTAGTTTGCCACAATCATCTTTGCTGAACACACCTTTTTGAGAGGGACACACATTATTCGTGATTTGTTAGAATACTCTATGTGCTTCACTTATATCTTTTGAGCTAGGCAGTTGCTCTAGTGCTTCACTTTTTAGAGCTCGACGGTGGTTATATTTTAAAGAAATAGTTGCACTCTCATGCTTCACTTATATCTTTTTGAGAGTCTAATAAATAGCAATGGTAATATGCACAGGTTATGAATTTGGTCCTAATATGATAGGTATTCAAGAGGGATATAATAAAAACTTTCATGTAGATCACTGAATATGATTAGTTTGATTCCTTGCATTAGTTTTGCGATATTAAGATGGTAATATGTGGGAGGTGCTAGTAGATAATTGTGGTTTAGTAAGAATATTGGTGTTAAGGTTTGTGATTCCCGAAGCATACACGTATGGTCTGTCGTTATGCTAAGAAGTTGGAGCTTGATTTATTATTGATTGTCTACCTTATGAGTGGCGGTCGGGGATGAGCGATGGTCTTTTCCTACCAATCTATCCCCCTAGGGGCATGCATAGTAGTACTTTGCTTCGAGGGCTAATAAACTTTCGCAATAAGTATGTGAGTTCTTTATGACTAATGTGAGTCCATGGATTATACGCACTCTCACCTTTCCGCAATTTGCTAGCCTCTTCGGTACCGTGCATTGCCCTTTCTCACATCAAGAGTCAGTGCAAACTTCGTCGGTGCATCCAAACCCCGTGATATGATATGCTCTATCACACATAAGCCTCCTTATATCTTCCTCAAAACAGCCACCATACCTACCTATTATGGCATTTCCACAGCCATTCCGAGATATATTGCCATGCAACTTCCACCGTCATTGTCATATTGCTTTGCATGATCATATAGCTGACATAGTATTTGTGGCTCAGCCACCGTTCATCATTTTTCATGCATGTTACGCTAGTATCATTGCACATCCTGGTACACCGCCAGAGGCATTCATATAGAGTCATATTTTTGTTCTAGTTTCGAGTTGTAATTTTCATTTGAGTTGTAAGTAAATAGAAGTATGATGATCATTATTATTAGAGCATTGTCCTAGTGAGGAAATTAAAAAAATGAGGCCAAAAAGAGCCCACGAAAAAAAGAAAAAAAAGAAAAAAGGAGAAAAAGAAAAAAAATGAGAGAAAAAAGAGAGAAGGAGCAGTGTTACTATCCTTTTCCATACTTGTGCTTTAAAGTAGCACCATGTTTTTCATATAGAGAGTCTCCTATTTTGTCACTTTCATATACTAGTGGGAATTTTTCATTATAGAACTTGGCTTGTATATTCTGATGATGGGCTTCCTCAAATGCCCGAGGTCTTCATGAGCAAGCAAGTTGGATGCACACCCACTTAGTTTTCATGTTGAGCTTTCATACACTTATAGCTCTTAGTGCATCTGTTGCATGGTAATCCCTACTCCTTGCATTGACATCAATTGATGGGCATCTCCATAGCCCGTTGATTAGCCGCGTCGATGTGAGACTATCTTCTAATTTTTGAATTCCCCTTATTAATCCCTACCACCACATTCTATTCCACCCATAGTGCTATATCCATGGCTTGCGCTCATGTATTGCGTGGGGGTTGAAAAAGCTAAAGCGCGTTAAAAAGTATGAACCAATTGCTCGGCTTGTCATCGGGGTAGTGCATGATAAATACTTTGTGTTGAGAAGATGGAGCATGACAGAATTATATGATTTTGTAGGGATAACTTTCTTTAGCATTTTTATTTTGAAATACATGATTGTTTATTAGAATGCTTGAGTATTGATGTCTTTATGTCAAATTATAGACTATTGCTTTGAATCATTCGGATCTTATTATTCATACTGTAAGAGATATTACATGATGAAACATGTTAGGTAGCATTCCACATCAAAAATTCTGTTTTTATCATTTACCTACTCGAGGACGAGCAAGAATTAAGCTTGGGGATGCTTGATACGTCTCCAACGTATCTATAATTTTTTATTGTTCCATGCTATTATAGTATCAATCTTGGATGTTTTATATGCAATTATATGCCATTATATATCATTTTTTGGGACTAACCTATTAATCTAGTGCCCAGTGCCAGTTGCTATTTTTTTGCCTGTTTTTGCCTTTTCATAAAATCATTATCAAAAAGAGTCCAAACAGAGAAAAAACTTTGGATTACATTTTTTGGGACCAGAAGGGACCCACGAAGCTTTGGGAGAAGACCAGAAGAGTCACGAGGGAGCGACAAGCTCGGGAGGCACGCCCTGGGGGGTAGGGCACGCCCCTAGGTTTGTGGGCCCCTCGTGGCTCTTTTATGCATGATTTTTATAGCTTTGTATTTCTCTCCGATCTATCGATTTGGTTTGGCCAACTAGATTGGTTTATCTTGCAATGGGAGAGGTGCTTTGTGATGGGTTCAATCTTGCGGTGCTCAATCCCGGTGACAGAAAGGGACATGACACATATTTGTATTGTTGCCATTAAGGATAAAAAGATGGGGTTTAATCACTACTGCAGGCGACCGCTAACGCGACACATGAATCAGACACCCCGCGACCAAACTGTGTGCGATGCATGAATCGCAAATGGTGTCATAATAAAACCGTCGCCAATAAGACGAACTATTTGCGATGGCGGAGACATCAAGCATGATTCAGATTAGAGACGCGTGTGCGATATGTGGCATACAGTTGATCCATACGAACTGTTTGCGATAAGACAGAACAACAGAAATGGGCAGCCAATTCGAGGTGTGTGCGATACACGGCATACAGTTCACTCGGATGAACTATTTGTGATTACCCAATACAACAGAAACGGTCAGGCAGATCAAGGTGTGTGCGATACACGGCATACAGTTCAGTCGAATGAACAATTTGTGATTACCCAACACAACAGAAACGGCCAGGCCGATCAAGCTGTGTGCGATATACGGCATGCGGTTCACTTGGATGAACTGTTTGCGATTAACCAACACAACAGAAATGGTTCAACTTAACAAGATGTGTGTGATATGATGTCTACTACACAACTTATTCTTGTAGACTCGTGTTGGGCCTCCAAGCGCAGAGTTTGTAGGACAGTAGCAATTTTCCCTCAAGTGGATGACCTAAGGTTTATCAATCCGTGGGAGGCGTAGGATGAAGATGGTCTCTCTCAAACAACCCTGCAACCAAATAACAAAGAGTCTCTTGTGTCCCCAACACACCCAATACAATGGTAAATTGTATAGGTGCACTAGTTCGGCGAAGAGATGGTGATACAAGTGTAGTATGGATAGTAGATATAGGTTTTTGTAGTGCAAACAATAAAAAACAGCAAGGTAGCAAGTAACAAAAGTGAGCATAAACGGTATTGCAATGCTTAGAAACAAGGCCTAGGGTTCATACTTTCACTAGTGCAATCTCTCAACAATGCTAACATAATTGGATCATATAACAATCCCTCAACGTGCGATAAAGAATCACTCCAAAGTTCCTATTAGCGGAGAACATAAGATAGAAATTGTTGTAGGGTACGAAACCACCTCAAAGTTATCCTTTCCGATCAATCTAATGAGCCATCCCTATAAGTGTCACAAACAGCCCTAGAGTTCGTACTAAAATAACACCATATGATACGCATCAACCAACTCTAATGTCACCTAGATACTCCAATGTCACCACAAGTATCCGTGAGTTGATTATACGATATGCATCAAACAACTTCAGATTCATAATATTCAATCCACACAAAGAACTTCAAAGAGTGCCCCAAGATTTCTACCGGAGAAAGTAGGACGAAAACATGCATCAACTCCTATGCATAGATTGCCCCAATGTCACCTCGGGAATCCGCGAGTTGAGTGCCCAAACATATATCAAGTGAATCAATATAATACCCCATTGTCACCACGGGTATTCATATGCAAGACATACATCAAGTGTTCTCAAATCCATAAAAGTATTCAATCCGATAATAGTGAAACCTCAAAGGTAAAAACTCAATTCATCACAACAAGATAGAGAGGGAGAAACACCATATGATCTAACTATATTAGCAAAGCTCGCGGTACATCAAGACTGTGCCAAATCAAGAACACAAGAGGGAGAGATAAAACACATAGCTACTGGTACAAACCCTCAGCCCCGAGGGTGAACTACTCCCTCCTCGTCATGGAGACCGCCCGGGATAACGAAGATGGCCTCCGATGATGATTCCCCCCTCCAGCAAGGTGCCGGAAAAGGGCTGTAGATGAGATCGTGGAGGTACAGAGGCTTGCGGCGGCGTAAAAACTCATCTAGGTTAACTTTCGGGGGTTTCTGAATATATATGATTTTTCAGCGTTGGAATCATGCAAAGAGGTGCCACAGGGGGCCCACGAGGCACCAGTGCGCGCCAGGGAGGGGGGGGGGGCAGGCGCGCCCAGGTGGCTCGTGGGGCCCCTGTGGCTCTTCTGCTGCTTCCCCGAAGCTTCGTGGGTCC
Source organism: Elymus sibiricus (assembly GCA_039707655.1). Classification (NCBI taxonomy): domain Eukaryota; kingdom Viridiplantae; phylum Streptophyta; class Magnoliopsida; order Poales; family Poaceae; genus Elymus; species Elymus sibiricus. Next base: position 116,059,364 of record CM077670.1, read on the forward strand.
GTTTCCTTCCAGAAAAAATCGTCAAAAAGTTTCGCTGCATTTGGACTTCATTTGATATGGATTTTCTGGAAAACCAAAAACAAGCAGAAAACAGCAACTGGCACTGGGCAATAGGTCAATATGTTAGTCCATAAAAATCATGTAAAAGCCATGTAAAAGTGCACCAAAATCATACAAAACTATAATGAACATGGCATGAATACTTCATAAATTATAGATACGTTGGAGACGTATCATGATACGCGGCAAACAAGTCAGTAATCTGAAATGTGTGGGAAGACCGATAACAACACAGACGATTCCTGCTAATAACCTGTGTGTGTTGTTGGCAAATGCTTGCTGGTAAACAATTGTCAGCAATTGATGAAATCATCACCGACGGGTTCCGTAGTTTAATCCATGTGCGATGTGATTTGCTCAGTCTGCATAACATCTACGCTCTCTGTGTACAGAACAATATTATTTTGTGTGAATAGTATGCTCTGTTGGGCACACGAGATATATGGATCACACCCGTGGGCAAGCAATGTGCCACCGTTTCCCGCCATTTCCCCATCGGTTTCCCGCCATTTCCCCATCGGTTTCCCGCCATTTCCCCATCGGTTTCCCGCCATTTCCCCATCGCTTCCTTCTATGCTAAGTTTCCATTAATTGATGGCGTTTTATGAACACGCCACCGTTTCCCGCCATTTCCCCATCGGTTTCCCGCCGCCACCCAGCGATTGCGCATAAGCCTAGGCGGCGCGTGACACACCGAGGCACAAGCGCAACCTATAGCCCCTCTAGCTACCTTTTCCAAGCATGCCAACCCACCGAAGCGCCGCCTCTGCCATCAACCTCCTCGACGAGGTAAACGAGCAGGCGCCACGGCCCGTCGAGGCCAAGGTTGTCCCCGGCAACGCGATGGACGATGTCGTGCTGCGCGTCATCGCTAGGGTTGAGCAGAGCCTTGGCGGACGGCGCTTCAGCGCCACGGATCAAGAAAGGCAAGTCAGCGCCGAGAGGCTGCAGCTCAATGCACAACATGATCGGCGGTGCCCCACAACGCAAGATAGGTGCGTCCGCACTGATAGGCTGCGGCTCGCCGCACAGCGAGACCGATGGATCGCCGCAGAGCGAGAGGCGTGGCGCGCCGCACAACAAGAGCGATTCCATCGGCGCTTGCCTACTGTCGACAAGGCGTTGCAGCTGGCTACACGGCCCGTCAGTAGCCCCATTCCTCACCAGGAGTGGGCAGAGGCCGTCTGCGCCATACTAGCACCAGAGGCCGGCCGTGCCGTGCTTGCACCGGACGCCGGCCGCGCCGTTCGCATGGGTCGCACCATTCACCTTGTCCGCGGCCCTCTTGATGCCAATGCGCTGGTCACTAGGCTCGAGTGCCTCCTTGGCCCAGGTGTCCACATATGCGCAGTAGAGGAACATGGCCGTCGCATCCTCGAGCTGGTGATCTGTGATGAAATAGCCAGCTTGGAGCTCGAGATCGCGCTCCAGATGTACCGCGAGCGTGTCAACCGCTTGGACGAACACCTGCACGAGTTCAGGCAGAGGCAAGAGCTACCGTAGGCAGGGGAGGTGGTCATGGATGCGTTTTATTTTGTTGAGTCGTTTCGACGTTGATCGCTATGTATTCCCAACAATCATAATATTGCTCTGTTTATTGCTCTGTTTCAATGTGTGTACTCTGTTTTCCATTCTTATATATTGTTCTGTTTCAATGTGTATGTTTTCCATTTTGTACATGTGGATAGTAAACAGCTAGATAGATATTAGTACAAAAACGAACAATACGTGATGATACTTAACTGGGTTCCCATACTTAACTACTAAGTACAATGCATAAAATTGAAAACGAACAATACGAAAACTAATAATCCCTCCTTATGCGGCTAGTATTCTGGCAGCCCCTCGCTAGCAGCTTCCTGGTGCGCGGAGGCTTCCCAGCGTGGAGGGAGTTCTCCGCTTCCTCTGCCTCGCAGCGCTTGACATGCCGATCTGCCTCTTGCTAGCGGACGCGCGCGAACGATCTTGCCATTTCGTTGGGCGCCCATCGGAGCTCCTCGTCGGTAGCACGCTGGAGCTTATCGGCCCACCTCCACACAGCGATGAGGCACCTAGCGCCTTTGGCCTTCCTGGCGAAGTACCAGCCATCTTTGTACACCCCGTCCGCACGTCGACGCGCCCACCGCCAAAGCTCCAGCGCCTCCTTTTTCCAGGCGGCCTCAAGGGCTTCACGGGCCACCTGGTACCTGGTTTCCTCCTCCGCCATCTCCTTCTTGAATGCCACTTGCCTGGCTTTCTCAGCCAGTGGCAGCGCCTTCCACAGACAAAGATTGTACTGGCCCCAAAACCACTCCAAAGTTGGGGGTTCCGGTGCAACCTCGTCTGGTGGCGCGTAGGGGTCCTCCTCGTCGCTGCTCTGTGCTTGGATGTCCTCGCGGGGCAGCGCCTCCTCCTTGATAGGTGGGCAGATCGTCGGCGCCATGGCAGAGTTTTGTGTGAGAGAGAGGGGGGGGGGGGGGGCGAGCGAGGAGAGAATGTAGATGAGAATCCAGGCGGGTTGACGTGGGCAGGGTAGTATTTATTGGCGGCCGGAATCTAGATCGACGGGTGCAGTAGAAGCGGCGGTGGCCGGAATTTGCGAGTACTATAGCCTGAATTACTCACGATTCCCGCATCAAAATCCATGTGTGAAATAAATCGCTGACGGTTCCCAAGACTGAACCGCGTCTGATTAATAACCCGCGCCACTCACCTTCCAAACCTCGCGGCACGAAATAGAGTGCCAATCATGGGGAGCCCAGTTGTCTTGCCAGATATTTACATTTTCTTTCCAAATGTTTTGCATGAATGCTTATTTCGTGTTACTATGATATTGTTGGAAAATGTATTACATAAATGATTTTTCCAACCCATGATGATATTCTGTTGCATGTACATGTAGTTCAAATTTGAATTACGGCCATTAAATGGTTAGAAACTCACTTAATGTCTTAAAAATGTCAAATAACCCTTGAAAATTTCCAAATTTTAACATGAAAGTTGTATTCGTGGATGTTAACAGTAGAAAAAAATGCCAAGCCATAAGAGGAAGCCACTGTCGATTCATCATCAAACATGCATATTCTTCCTTCTCGGAACCACGAGTCTTCTCGTGAGATGCTCCGATTTGTGAGAGGTGTGTGCCAAAACTTTCATCAAAGTGGCCAATTCTTTTACCACAGCATCTTGGTGCCATTTCATGACATCAAGCAAGGTTTCATGTATTTCTGATCATTTTTTATTTTTTTGGAATTTAAAAGCCATGGTTCTCACTGTTTGTGTCCAAGCCTTGACACCAATATGTTTGAAAATTCCTTCCAATTTACCGCACAGGGCATTAACTCGCACACAAGGCACAAATATGATTTTCCAACCCATGATGGTTTGTCGTTGCATGTACATGCAGTTCAAATTTGAATTACAGCCATTATATGGCTAGAAACTCACTTAATGTCTTAAAAAGGTCAAATCAACAACACAAATTTCAAAAATTTAACATGATCGTTGCATTAGTGCATGTTAACGGTAGAAAAAAATTCAGGGTCATACGAGGAAGCGAGCGCCGGTTCGTCATCAAACCTGCATTGTTCCCTCTCGGAACCACGTGTCTTCTCGTGAGATGCTCCGATTTGTGAGAGGTCTGTGTCAGAACTTTCGTCAAATTGGCCAATTCTTTTACCACTGCATCTTGGTACCATTTCATGACATCAAGCAAGGTTTCATGTATTTTTGATCATTTTTGAATTTTTTGGAATTTAAAAGCCATCATTCTCACTATTTGTGTCCAAGCCGTGACACCAATATGTTTGAAAATTCCTTTCAATTTACTGCACAGGGCATTAACTCGCACACAAGGACACAAATATGATTTTCCAACCCATGATGGCTTGCCATTGCATGTACATGCAGTTCAAATTTGAATTACGGCCATTATATGGCTAGGAACTCACTTAATGTCTTAAAAAGGTCAGATGAACCCTGAAAATTCCAAATTTTAACATGAAAGTTGTATCAGTGCATGTTAACGGTACAAAAAAATTCAAACAATTTCCATGACCATCCGTTGCTAGTGTACTCCAAATTAGTCTGCCACAGGTAATTAAAAATGGACTACATCGCACACAGTTGGTTATAAGAACCGTTTGCGATGAAAATTCACGGGTCTTTTTATGTCTTCCTCCATAAGCTTCGCCGGATTCGTCTGCTCTAGCGCTGTTCATCCCCGAATCCTCGAGTCCCCGATACCCATTCCCCATCCCCTTCTTGCAAAGAATGACGCCGTGGAGACACTTCGTGAGGGCCCGTACGGTCACCGGGTCCTCCCCGAGCGGCTCCGCCTCCGTCGAGAGCACGGCCGCCTATGCCGAGAGCGTGGCCGCATCCGCCGAGAGGGCGTCTGTAGCAGCTGACACGGCTGCAGCAGCTGCTACGACGGCGGCTGCAAACGCCGAGAGCGCTCGAGCAGCCGTCCGTGCCGCGGAGGTCGCCCTGGTCCAGGCCGAGGCCATCCACGTCCAGGTCGAGGACGCCCACGCCAAGATATTCCAGGCCTCCTCGGAATCCAGCATGCACCCCACGTCCGAAAAGGCGGCGGAGATGCTTGTCGACAATGTGGCGGCAGAAGCCATGGAGCCCCTACTTCCTCATGAGATTGCTGAGCGGGAGCTAGAGATGCAGGAGGCAGCTGAGATCGAGGAGCGCCGGGAGGAGGAGTTGCGCGTGGCTAAGGAGGAGGTAGAGAGCCGCCTGTCGGTCGAGGAATCGGCGGTGGAGTACCAACGCGAGCTCTGGCGCCACCACTACTATGAGTACTACAACCTTGAGGGCGGCGCCGAGGACGAGGACGAGGACGAGGACGACGACGCGGTTGACTTCAGCCTGGGGGACGCGGAGTCTACCAGCGGCGGCATGTCGCCAGGACAAGTCATCGACATCTCATCTTACAACGGCGAGGCATAGGGCGGCGGCGCGTCGGCAGCTTTGTTTAAATTATGCGTACTTAGCCTTTGTTTATAACGTTGGTCTTTTGTTAGAGCAATGTTTAGGTCAACTGGCTCTGTTTAATTACTAAAATTTCTTGATTCAGTAAGTGTGGTCCGTGTGCTATAGGCTCTTTTGTGTACCCCCCAAATTAGCAAGTGATGTTAAATATGCTATGATGTGGATGAGCACTGTACCCAGGGAAATTTCCACCAAAATTTGAGTGCTCAAACTCATCGCATGTGCGTAAAGCAGAAGAATCATTTGCGATGCACACATTTATTCAAAGTGAAAGGTGTCCGATGACACTGCGCGCCAAGTTTCCCCCCCCCCCCCACCTTTCAATTTTTTTTGCCTACCGTCGAAATATCTAACTCTTCCCCCCTTCCCACCCCCTTTTCTCACCGACCACGAGCCACATTTCCCCTGTTTACTCCTTCCTTCCTTCCCAAGCTATAGTCGCTTCCTCGCTTGCTTTCCTCGCTCTCGCCGTCTCGCATCCGACCGCCGCAGACGCCATGGTCTTCTTTGACCTCTCCAGTGGTTCCCCCTCCGACGACGAGTATGTCAGCAGCCGGGTATGCATCTCTCCTCTCTTTAACCCCCCTAGGCTTAGGGTTCTAATTTGTAATAAAGGATTTTAACCCGGAGACCGATTTGAGCCATTTGTTCCTCTTGTAGCTCCCTAGGACCATCACTTGCAAGGAATGGAGTGGGGTAGCTGAAGATCTGCCTGCTCGTTGTCACCATCAATCTCCATGCGTGAAGTTAGTGGCTTTTGAATCTGTGGACAGTGGGAGGAAGTTTCTGGCATGTGCAGAGAAGGTTAGCCCCACTTTCATTGTTACAAATCATTTGTTAGATGTGATTCAGACACTGTCACTGTGCTATGTTAATATGGATGTGATTAAGACACTGCCAAAGTTTCTACCTAGTATCTAAAAATGTTGCCATCTCATCAGCGGTGCCTAGAGAAAATTATTTGGCACCGCTTCAGCAGTTTGTGCACCCAACTTTGCTCCACACATTCGATCAGCCAAGCAATAAAATACTAATACTTCATGGCAGGAAGGAACTGGGCATCGGAGCAACTAGGTGCTCCGGTTCCCTGAATTTTTCCTCTGGCAACGACTCAGCAGTGCAGGATACTGTCAGGCCCCTTTCTGGAATAAATCCAAGAATAGCCCCAAGTCACACCAGCCCCAAGATCAACACAACTGGTGGACTGCCTTGATATAGATAACCAGTACATACATAATGTTACACAGGGTTGAGCCAGAGTGCTTAACAATTTATTACAAACTTGCCAATATACGTGGTGGCGGAATATGACAGTGGTGTGTGGTGGTACTACAATACTGATACAATAAAATAAAATCAAGCGTCAGTGTGAGGCTTGACTATTTATTTGTGTAGCGGAAGCACTGCGGATGATACACGTGGTAGACTGCATGATCACATGTTGACTGACTGGGAATACCTCTAACCGTCGGGCTCGCTAGCGTACTCGTCCTCCCCAAGCTCGTCTTCCTCCAGGTCTGGCCAAATTAACAAGCCAGTGAAAAGCCTGTGAGTACGTTGGAATGTACTCGCAAACATTATCAGCGAAGGATATACCAAATGCATATGCTCATGCTGGATTAAATGTTATGCATATGCTGACCGAAATTTAATCATGGCATGATAAATATTAATACGGTGCGAAAGAATAAAAATAAAATTTTAGTGACAAACAAAGAAAGTTAATGGAATATCGGGTGAGACAGGACCACCCGAGAATCCAAAAGAAAATATAAAAGTGGAGAATCGGCCGAGACAGGACCGCCCAAGAATCCAAAAGAAAATATAAAGTGGAGAATCGTGCGAGACAAGACCGCCGGAGAATCCAAAAGAAATGCCAAACGGGTGTCTAAAAGCGATGCCTCGAGAGGTCTTGAAAAGAAATGCCAAACGGGTGTCTGAAAGCGACGCCTCAAGAGGTCTTGAAAAGAAATGCCAAACGGGTGTCTGAAAGCGATGCCTCGAGAGGTCTTGAAAAGAAATGCCAAACGGGTGTCTGAAAGCGACGCCTCGAGGGGTCTTGAAAATAAATGAATATCTCGGGTAGTCCAGCCATCCCAAGAGATATTCAGAAAGAAAATAATACTGAGTATCCGGGTAGTCTAGCCATCCCATGAGGTACTCAGAAATGCACATAAAAGAAAAGGTTAGTCATAATAATATTCATGATAACAATAATATTCATGTTGACATCAGTGGTGACAATAATTATCCTGCAAAATTGGGTCATGATCAATTTACTTATTTCCTCCGAAGACCTACACCGGGACCGACACTTGACCCTGCCCAGCTAACGTCCTTGACCGTAGACACGGCTATTCGAATAGATATAACTCTGCAGAGGGGGTACTCTTTACCCACGTGTATGAGATTTCTTTAGCCAGCACCATGACACTGGCTAATTCCCATTACGGTCTTTGGGTTGAAAACACGCCTGACCAGCACACACCAGATTACCTTTCCGGATGCCAGGAATCACCCAAAGCATCGTTCAAGAAAAACTCTAAGTCGGGGAGACCATCGTCTCGACTAGCATGGGATCACTATTCATACGCGCGGATTACAAGGGGTGCCCCCCTCTCGGCCCAGTGGGATACACCCATGCCCCCTGACCCGATGACTGGCATTAGTCCATGGCCGTGGAAACCCTCATCATGGCCCTCTATGTGGTGTGTACACGGACAGGGGTTAGCAACTTACTAAACCGTACTTCCCTGACGGAAAGACCCGTGGCAGCATGGTATTTAGCTAGGTGTGATGGAACAAGACTCGATCTAGGTCGACTCAGGAGGTGTTGTTATTATGACTGGCATGTCTCACATGCCGTAGTGACACCGTCGTGTCATAACGTGATCGTGCTCACCAGCACGTCCAAGGCAGGAGACACACTCCTGGATTCTCACAACTTTTATTCACGGTAGAAAGATTCTTGAGTGAAATGCAAGCAATGCACAAATGACATGACCATGCATGCACATGCAATTCACCATATCATCGGTGAAATCTCGAATGGATGCAAACGTGTATGCAATCACCATATCCCAAGTTCAAAAATGCTTGCCTTGCTCAAAGTAGTCAGAAAGTGATCCCTTGAAATTCCCGGCAAAGTCCCCCTCTTCGTTTTCTGGAAAAATACAAATTCAAATTAAAATTAATTTTTTGCAACAGTACCAAAAGTTGTCTCAAAATATTTTTAAATAAATACTAGAAAAAACTAGAGTGAAAAATAAGAATTTCAAAAAAAGAATCAATTAAAAGAGAGTTGTGGTTAAAAAGTTATTAAGCTTTTAAAAACCAGGGGCTTTTCTGCAAAAATCCTGGTCCTTGTGCGGTTATAAACAGAAAACGCCTCGGGCAGAATACGCTTTCCAGTGGAGAAAGCATAAACGACAGAATACACTTTCGATTTAAAAAACAGAAAAAAGAAAACGCTGACGGGTGGGGTCCACCCGTCAGGTTTAAAATTGAAACATGTTTGCGCGCGTATACAACAGAGATGCAGCGATCACCGGCGACGATCACCGGGGTTTTAGGAGGCGGTGATGGTCGGAGCGTGTTTAGGGCGTCCTTCCGCATCGGTGGGTGGTGGTGGTGGTCGCCGGCGAGCACCATAACGACGGCGAGGTCGTCTCCGGCGGACGGCGGCGTCGGGTGGTTGCGGATCTCGTCGGAGAGGTGTGGAAGCACCGAATTGATGCGCGGTTCCGATGAGAGGGAGTAGTATGAGGTTATTTGTGGAGTTTGGGAGACAGAGATGGTCTAACGGCAACAAGAGGTTCCGGAAACCCGAGGCGGAACGGGCGGCCGGAGATGGAGGAGATGACCTCATCGAGGTCGAGGGAGTGCACGGGAGGTCGATTGGAAGGAAGTGTGGGTGGTGTGGGTAGTGAACGGAGCTCGGGAGGGCCTTTTATAGACGATCCGAGGAGATCAGTGGCAGAGTGGATGACGCCGGAGTAAGTTCTGGCCGGCGAGTTGGTTAGGGGCGGTGGCGAGGTTGGTGCGAGGATAATGAGGTCAGTGGAGTTATCTGGAATAGCCAGTGCGATCAATCTCCTCGCCCTACTGCCTTATCCCCGACGAGGCGCTCGTACGGGTGCGGCGGCGATGACCGGCTCCAGCGACTGCCTGGCGGGGCCAGGGCGGTTTGGACGGCGCGCGACGCTGTGGAGGAGGTGCCGCGTGGAGAAGAGGGTAGGCGGAGGGAGCAGTAGAGAGAAGTGAAGGCAACGGGTGCAGTGCTGATCCGCTCGGTTCGCCGCAGCCGAGGACGGTGGGCGTTGCACCAGCCACCTCCTGTTCTGTCGGTGGTGAGGCACTGACGAGGAGGGTCTGGGGTGGCTCATTGATGATCAGAGGAAGTGTGGACGAGGAGGAAGTGCGATGGAGTGAAGTGCACGGCGGCGTCTCCCTCTCTGTCTGAACTTCTGCACTTTTCTGAATTTTTGACAGAATGAACAGTGTGCACATGAGGTGTATGATGAAATGCCAGAGAGCTCTAGGGATTTTAGGAATTTTTGAGAAATTTTTGTGGTGAGGTGTTGATGCATAAAAGAGAGGCTGGCAAAGTTTCAGAATTTTTGGAGCAATTCAAATTGAGTTTTGATCATGAAGTTTGAATCTGCTCCAAATTTGAATTGAATGGGATTTGAAAATTTTGAACTGTGGAATCAAATGTTTTTGGTGAAATGGAGTGTAGGTACTGCCTAGTAGTTGGGGTATTTTTTGTGGGTGCAAAAGATTTGGAAATAATATAGTTCCTTTGTAAATCAAAGAAACTTGGAATAAATGAAATTCCAACTTTGGAATTTATTAAATATGAGAAAAATATTTTTGTGGAGAGGAGGGGTATTGGATACTGACCTAGGGTGTGAGAATGACTTGGAGGATAATTTAAAAGTGACAGAAAAATTGTTGGGAGGATTTTCTATATGGATGAAAGGACATGAAAAGGATCATTTCATTGAAATGATTCAATCATTCAAAACTTTTCTGAAATAAAAATATTTTTGATCCTGCAACAATACTTACTCAATTAATAAACCATCCAAATCAGAACCATCTAAATTTTTTGAAACCCAATTAAAAATTAAAATGATTTTCAGAACAGAAGAAAAGAAAAAGAGCCATAGTGATCCCAAGGAAATTTTATTTTAAAGAATTTTTTTAAAAAATTCCAAAGAGAAAATTTTGGGGTATTACAACACCTACCCCCGTCAAGAAAAATCTCGTCCCCGATATTTCAGCTGTCCCTGAAACAGGTATGGATATTCAGTCCTCAGATGATCTTCTCGTTCCCATGTTGCTTCTTCCTCGGTGTGATTACTCCACTGAACTTTGTAAAATTTTATCACATTCTGCCGGTTCTCCGTTCAGACTCCTCCAGATTTTTTATAGGTTGTTCCTTATATGTGAGGTCCGGTTGGAGATCCAGGTTCTGATGCTGGACTTGTTTGTCCGGATTACTGACACATCTCCTCAGCTGTGACACGTGAAACACATCGTGAACATCCGATAATTCTGCAGGTAGCTCCAGCTGGTAGGCAACCTTGCCTCTCCTTGCAATTATCCTGAACGGTCCAATAAATCTCGGTGCCAATTTTCCTTTGACTTTAAATCTCTGTAGCCCCCTCATTGGAGATACTCTGAGATACACGTATTCGTCTGGCTCAAAACTAACCTGACGGTGTTTCTGGTCATAGTATCTCTTCTGACGGCTCTGAGCTGCTTTCAATCTCTCTTGGATAAGTTTTACCTTCGTTTCCGCTTCTTTGAGAACTTCCGGGCCGAAGATTCGGCTATCTCCAGTTTCAGACCAATTGAGAGGGGTACGGCACCTCCGTCCATATAGAGCTTCGAAGGGTGACATTTTTAGACTGGCTTGATAACTATTGTTATATGAAAATTCCACATATGGTAAACTGTCCTCCCAGCTGACTCCATAAGTAAGAACACAAGCTCTCAACATGTCCTCCAATATCGGATTCACTCGTTCAGTATGCCCTCCTGTCTATGGGTGATATGCTGTACTGAATACCAGTTGAGTTCCCAAGGCTTGCTGCAGGTGATCCCAAAACCTAGAGACAAACTGAGTGCCTCTGTCAGAGACTATGGTCTTGGGTACTCCGTGTAAGCAAACAATTCAGGTGATGTATAACCTAGCAAGCCTCTGTGTTGAGTATGTTGTTTTTACCGGAATGAAATGTGCCACCTTAGTTAATAAATCTATGATAACCCAGATAACATCATTTCCATGTCGTTACCTCGGTAATCCAACAATAAAATCCATTCCTATTACATCCCATTTCCATTCAGGCACTCTGAGTGGCTGTAATAATCCTGCTGGCCTCTGGTGTTCTGCTTTTACACGCTGACAAGAGTCACAACGTGCCACATATACGGCTATATCCCTTTTCATCCCGTGCCACCAAAAGTTTTCTTGTAGATCCTTGTACATCTTGGTTCCTCCTGGGTGAATGGAGTACGGGGTGGTATGAGCTTCTGCCAAAATTTGTTGCTTTAGCTCTTCCCTATTGGGTACGCATAACCTTTTCCCGTACCACAAAATTCCCTGGGTGTCGATGGTAAATTCAGATGCCTTGCCTAAATTTACTTTCTTTTTAATTCCCTCAATACTGGGGTGTCCTTTCTGAGCTTCTTTGATATGATCTTCCAGTGTTGGTTTTACTTCTAGGCGGGCAATGGTTCCTTCCGTGACTAGAACCATGTTGAGTTTGGCAAATTATCGGTTGAACTCATGCTGTGAGAATTGCGCACTGTCATTGTCGGTGCATGGATTTCGGCTGAGAGCGTCTGCCACAACATTTGCTTTACCCGGATGGTAATGAATTCCCACATCATAATCCTTAATTAACTCAAGCCATCGACGATGTCGCAAGTTTAATTCTGGCTGGGTGAAGATATACTTGAGACTTTTATGGTCTGTGTATATCTCACATCGATTACCAAGGAGGTAATGTCGCCATTCCTTGAGTGCGTGTATTACTGCTGCCAGTTCCAAGTCATGGGTAGGATAATTTTCTTCGTGTCGCCGTAGCTGTCTTGAAGCATATGCTACGACCTTTCCTTCTTGCATTAATACACATCCAAGTCCTTTCCTGGAAGCGTCACAATATATTTCAAAATTCTGGTGCACATCTGGCATGATCAGAACAGGTGCCGTGGTTAATATTTTCTTTAATTCCTGGAAACTTTTCTCGCAAGCTTCGGTCCATTCAAACTTTTTATCTTTCTTGAGTAGCTGAGTCATGGGTTTGGCTATGGTAGAGAATCCTTCAATAAACCGTCGATAGTAGCCAGCCAAACCGAGAAAACTCCTGACCTCAGTCATGTTGGTGGGTTGCTTCCATCCATCCTAAGACATCCTTTACTTTACTCGGGTCCACTGCTATTCCATCCTGTCTCAGTACGTGTCCCAGAAAACCAACCTCTCGTAACCAAAATTCACACTTACTGAATTTGGTATATAGTTGATATTCCCGTAATTCTTCTAGGACTATCCGAAGATGTTGCTCATGTTCTTCTGGTGTCTTGGAATAAATAAGTATATCATCGATGAACACAACCACGAACTTGTCCAAATATTTCATGAAAACCTTGTTCATGAGATGTACAAAATAAGCAGGAGCATTGGTTAATCCGAAAGGCATCACTGTGAACTCATATAATTCGTATCTGGTGGTGAAGGCAGTCTTGGGTATGTCTGACGATCGGATTCTTAATTGATGGTAGCCTAATCTCAAGTCTATTTTTGAGAAAACCTTGGCTTCTGCCAGTTGATCGAACAGGTCGTTGATTCTTGGCAGTGGATATTTATTTTTGATGGTAACCATATTGAGTGCCCGGTAATCAATACATAATCTTAGAGTACCATCCTTTTTCTTGGCAAATAAAACCGGCGATCCCCATGGTGATGAGCTGGGTCGGACGTAACCCTTTTCCATTAATTCCTTAATTTTCTTCTTTAGCTCAGCCAATTCTGTCGGAGCCATTCGATAAGGCTTCTTGTAAATAGGTGCCGTTCCAGGTGCAAGTTCAATAACAAATTCAATTTCACGATCTAGTGGCATGCCTGGTAGCTCCTCTGGAAATACATCAGGGTATTCGCACACCACAGGAACCTTGCTTAACTCTGTCATGTCCACTTGATTTAATTTTCCTTGCGAGGTAGAAATTCCCCTTGTACCAAATTTTATTGTCTTCCCTTGACAATTGGTGAGAGTCACTGTGCGGTTGTAGCAGTCTATAAAACCTTTATTTGTGGTCAACCAGTCCATTCCCAAAATAACATCCAGATCGACTGCTTCCAATACAATAAGATTTGCTAAAAACTTCATCCCCTGTATTTCAATATTCACATCCTTGCAGTACCATTGTGTACTTTGCTTTGATCTCGAGGACTGAATAACCATTAAAATTTTCAAAGGCGAAAGAGAAAATTGATTCTTCGAGGCAAATCTTTTAGAGATGCACGAATGGGAAGCTCCAGAATCAAATAAAACTGTAGCATTAATTGTGTTGAAAGGGAACGTACCAAACGTGATGTCCGGTGCATTCTGTGCTTCCTCAAAGGTCATGTGGTTAACCTGCCCCTTTTTGTGGTTGTTGTTGAAGTTGTTGTGTCGCCGGGTTGTATTAGTACCGCGGCCATTGTTGGCTTGGGCGCATTATTCCCCTGTTTTGGGCATTGCCTGGCATAATGCCCCTCTGCTCCGCAGGCATAACAGGTGATGCCAGGACGGAACATTGTGTCCTTGGCCCTGTTGTTGTAGGTGCTGCGGCTCTGTTGCGGTTGTGGTGTTGGAACTGCTGGTCGGGGTGCCACAGGCTTCTGAAATTCATTTCGGGGCATGTTGCTGCGAACTGGTGCTGACTGGTTCATGCGGCACTTGCGAATCTCGTACATATTGCGGTGCTCATTTTCCAGAATAATGGCCTTGTCTACCAGTGTCTTGAAGTCCGGAAAGGTATGAACCACCAGTTGGCATTTTAATGATGGAACGAGCCCATCAAGAAATTTCTCCATCTTTTTGTTTTCTGTCATGTACTCATCATTGGCGTACCAGGCTAGCTGAGTAAACTGGTCCAGGTACTGAATACCCATGGTGCCCCGCTGCTTGAGATCCTCAAATTCCCTTTTCTTCAATTTCATAATACTGTTGGGGATATGTGCTCCCCGAAAATTTTCCTTGAATTGTTCCCATGTCATATCTGCCCCATTGGGATGCGTGTGGCATATATTCTCCCACAATGATGCTGCTGTCCTAGAAAAATAGTGCGGAGCATATAGCACTTTTTCCTGGTCCGTACACTGAGCGATGACCAGTTTCCTTTCAATATCACGCAGCCAGTCGTCTGCCTCCAGTGGCTTATCTGTGTGAGAAAAGACAGTTGGATTGGTCCTTTGAAGTTCAGATAATTTTGATCTGTGCTGATGCTATCCCTGGTGATTTCCCATATTTATTAGATGCTGCATCATTTCCTGGTGCTGCTACTGGCTTTGTTCATACAGACGGCACACTTGTGAAAATGCTGAATCATTGCTTTGCTGACTTGACTGTCCTAGTGTGAAATTATTTCCCATCTGTGCAAAGTTGTCCTCTGGCGGACTGGGCATGGAACGAGTCCAGGGACGATGCATTTTCTTTCTGGGGTACTTGTGTAACACCGATGAGAAAAGAATTTATAAAGGGAAGAAATAAATTTTAGAAGACTGAAAAATAATTTCCCCCAAAATGGAAGTGCATAAAAATAGCTGGTTATATTATACATGCAGATTTAATTATACATGCAAGATTTAATTATACATGCATGACTTAATTATACAAGCATGATGTAATTATACAATATGCTCGTCGTAGCCGTGATGCTTACATGACCGCTTATTTAAACTAGTGTGCTACTCCATCCTCGTAGCATGCTGTGGTCTAAGCCTACTACTCGCCATCTTACAAAAAAGGAAAAGAAACAGAAAACAAATATTTTACAGCTACGCTCTCATAAAAGACGACTGCGGTGTGGATCCCTCGTCTGCCATCACGGAGTGTCCGGAACGTCATAGGCCCTGCTAAGGGTAAGTCCCAGATGGGCTGCTGAAGACTCGACCTCCTCCTCCTCCTCGGGTATGGTCTCCAGTCGGGCAGCTATCGATGCCTCGCCTACTCGTGGTGGCACTGTGCTCGTAGGTGGTGCAACTCTAACCGGAATGGGAGCAGCCAAGCGACTAGACTCATCGCCCGGAGATGAGCGTCGTATCGCGGAACGAGTAGGAGGATCATATGGTGGAGTCGGAATGCGAGGAGTGCGTGGTAACGGAGTACGGTACTCACTCCTGCGAGGAATCCTCACACGAGCTAAGTCCATCCGTGCCGCAAGATAGTCGTCCACCAGTGAGGTGAAGACTGACTCTAGAGCCATGATGTACTGAACAAGGGGCTCAATAGCCTCGTCCCTTTCTCCCGCGGTGCAGGAGAAAGCATAGTGGCTAGTGTATGGAACATGGCATGGAAGATAATGATAGGGACGTGTCTGCATGACAGGAAGGATGTCCCTAAGACGAGCGATGGCCTCACGGGCAGCCATCTGAATGTCATGCCTTTCAGTGGGCATGACTCTCCCCACAAAGCGAAAGTTGTGATGTGGCATGGCATTCCCACCCCGAATATATACCGAGGCCTGGTACATAGTCAGAGTGTCTGAAATCCTGTCCGGATAAACGGTGTACTCCGGACTACTCGGAGACCCCATCGCGACTCTGGCGATGAAGACGAGAAGACGGGAAAATCCCGCAGGCTCGTTGGCGAAAATCTGGGTCGGACAGCCGCCGCCAGACATCTACAACAGTAGACAAAAAATCCATATAGTCATGTCATAAGTATATGATGACCAAGGAAAATTTGTTACAATGCATGAGATGCATGCCAAAAATGTTAGTACTGACTCTAATACTAGCGTTCGTTTCTAGGGCTTCCTACAGTCAGCCTGGCTCTGATACCAAGGTTTGTTAGGCCCCTTTCTGGAATAAATCCCAGAATAGCCCCAAGTCACACCTGCCCCAAGATCAACACAACTGGTGGACTGCCTTGATATAGATAACCGGTACATACATAATGTTACACAGGGTTGAGCCAAAGTGCTCAACAATTTATTACAAACTTGCCAATATACGTGGTGGCGGAATATGACAGTGGTGTGTGGTGGTACTACAATACTGATACAATAAAATAAAATCAAGCGTCAGTGTGAGGCTTGACTATTTATTTGTGTAGCGGAAGCACTGCGGATGATACACGTGGTAGACTGCATGATCACAGGTTGACTGACTGGGAACACCTCTAAGCGTCGGGCTCGCTAGCGTACTCGTCCTCCACAAGCTCGTCTTCCTCCAGGTCTGGCCAAATTAACAAGCCAGGGAAAAGCCTGTGAGTACGTTGGAATGTACTGGCAAACATTATGAGCAAAGGATATACCGAATGCATATGCTCATGCTGGATTAAATGTTATGCATATGCTGACCGAAATTTAATCATGGCATGATAAATATTAATACAATGCGGAAGAATACAAATAAAATTTGATTGACAAACAAAGAAAGTTAATGGAATATAGGGCGAGACAGGACCGCCCGAGAATCCAAAAGAAAATATAAAAGTGGAGAATCGGGCGAGACAAGACCGCCTGAGAATCCAAAAGAAAATATAAAGTGGAGAATTGGGCGAGACAGGACCGCCCGAAAATCCAAAAGAAGTGCCAAACGGGTGTCTAAAAGCGACGCCTCGAGAGGTCTTGAAAAGAAATGCCAAACGGGTGTCTGAAAGCGACGCCTCAAAAGGTCTTGAAAAGAAATGCCAAACGGGTGTCTGAAAGCGACGCCTTGTGAGGTCTTGAAAAGAAATGCCAAATGGGTATCTGAAAGCGACGCCTCGAGAGGTCTTGAAAATAAATGAATATCTCGGGTAGTCCAGCCATCCAAAGAGATATTCAGAAAGAAAATAAGACTGAGTATCCGGGTAGTCTAGCCATCCCATGAGGTACTCAGAAATGCACATAAAAGAAAAGGTTAGTCCATAATAATATTCATGATAACAATAATATTCATGTTGACATCAGTGGTGACAATAATTATCCTGCAAAATTGGATCATGATCAATTTAATTATTTCCTCCGAAGACCGACACCGGGACCGACACTTGACCCTGCCCTGCTAACGTCCTTGACCGTGGACACGGCTATTCGAATAGATATAACTCTGCAGAGAGGGTACTCTTTACCCACGTGTATGAGATTTCTTTAGCGAGCACCGTGACGCTGGCTAATTCCCATTACGGTCTTTGGGTTGAAAACACGCCAGACCAACACACACCATATTAACTTTCCGGATGCCAGGAATCACCCAAACCATCATTCAAGAAAAACTCTAAGTCGGGGAGACCATCGTCTCGACTAGCATGGGATCACTATTCATACACGCGGATTACAAGGGGTGCCCCCCTCTCGGCCCAGTCGGATACACCCATGCCCCCTGACCCGATGACTGGCATTAGTCCATGGCCGTGGAAACCGTCATCATGGCCCTCTATGTGGTGTGTACACGGACAGGGGTTAGCAACTTACTAAACCGTACTTCCCTCACGGAAAGACCCGTGGCAGCACGGTATTTAGCTAGTTGTGACGGAGCAAGACTCGATCTAGGTCGACTCATGAGGTGTTGTTATTATGACTGGCATGTCTCACATGCCGTACTGACACCGTCGTGTCATAACGTGATCGTGCTCACCAGGACATCCAAGGTAGGAGACACACTCCTAGATTCTCACAACTTTTATTCACGGTAGAAAGATTCTTGAGTGAAATGCAAGCAATGCACAAATGACATGACCATGCATGCACATGCAATTCACCATATCACCGGCGAAATCTCGAATGGATGCAAACGTGTATGCAATCACCATATCCCAAGTTCAAAAATGCTTGCCTTGCTCAAAGTAGTCAGAAAGTGATCCCTTGAAATTCCCGGCAAAGTCCCCCTCTTCGTTTTCTGGAAAAATACAAATTCAAATTCAAATTAAAAAATTGCAACAGTACCAAAAGTTGTCTCAAAATATTTTTAAATAAATACTAGAGTGAAAAATAAGAATTTCAAAAAAAGAATCAATTAAAACGGAGTTGTGGTTAAAAAGTTATTAAGCTTTTAAAAACCAGGGGCTTTTCTGTAAAAATCCAGGTCCCTGTGCGGTTTAAACAGAAAACGCCTGGGGCAGAATACGCTTTCTAGTGGAGAAAGCTTAAACGACAGAATACGCTTTCGATTTAAAAACGGAAAAAAGAAAACGCTGACGGGTGGGGTCCACCCGTCAGGTTTAAATTTGAAACGCGTTCGCGCGCGTGTACAACAAAGATGCGGTGATCATCGGCGACGATCGCCGGGGTTTTAGGAGGCGGCGATGGTCGGAGCGTGTTCAGGGCGTCCTTCCGCGTCGGTGGGTGGTGGTGGTGGTCGCCGGCGAGCACCAGAACGACGGCGAGGTCGTCTCCGGCGAACGGCGGCGTCGGGTGGTTGCAGATCTTGTTGGAGAGGCTTGGAAGCACCGAATTGATGCGTGGTTCCGATGAGAGGGAGTACTATGAGGTTATCTGTGGAGTTTGGGAGGCGGAGATGGTCTAACGGCGACGAGAGGTTCCGAAAACCCGAGGCGGAACGGGTGGCCGGAGATGGAGGAGATGACCTCCTCGAGGTCGAGGGAGTGCACGGGAGGTCGATTGGAAGGAAGTGTGGGTGGTGTGGGTAGTGAACGGAGCTCGGGAGGGCCTTTTATAGACGATCCGAGAAGGTCAGTGGCGGAGCGGATGACGCCGGAGTAAATTCCGGCTGGCGAGTTGGTTAGGGGCGGTGGCGAGGTTGGTGCGAGGATAATGAGGTCAGTGGAGTTATCTGGAATAGCCAGTGCGATCAATCTCCTCGCCCTACTGCCTTATCCCCGACGAGGCGCCCGTACGGGTGCGGCGGCGATAACCGGCTCCGGCGATTGCCAGGAGGGGCCAGGGCAGTGTGGACGGCGCGCGACGCTGTGGAGGAGGTGCCGCGTGGAGGAGAGGGTAGGCGGAGGGAGCAGCAGAGAGAAGTGAAGGCGGCGGGTGCCGTGCTGATCCGCTCGGTTCGCCGCAGCCGAGGACGGTGGCCATTGCACCGTCCACCTCCTATTCTGTCGGCGGCGAGGCACTGACGAGGAGGGTCCCGGGTGGCTCATTGATGATCAGAGGAAGCGTGGACGAGGAGGAAGTGCGATGGAGTGAAGTGCACGGCGACGTCTCCCTCTCTCTCTGAACTTCTGCACTTTTCTTAATTTTTGATAGAATTAATGAACAGTGTGCACATGAGGTGTATGATGAAATGCCAGAGAGCTCTAGGGATTTTGGGAATTTGTGAGAATTTTTGTGGTGAGGTGTTGATGCATAAAAGGGAGGCTGGCAAAGTTTCAGAATTTTTGGAGCAATTTAAATTGAGTTTTGATCATGAAGTTTGAATCTGCTCCAAATTTGAATTGAATGAGATTTGAAAATTTTGAACTGTGGAATCAAATGTTTTTGGTGAAATGGAGTGTAGGTACTGCCTAGTAGTTGGGGTAATTTTTGTGGGTGCAAAAGATTTGGAAATAATATAGTTCCTTTGTAAATCAAAGAAACTTGGAATAAATGAAATTCCAACTTTGGAATTTATTAAATATGAGAAAAATATTTTTGTGGAGAGGAGGGGTATTGGATACTGACCTAGGGTGTGAGAATGACTTGGAGGATAATTTAAAAGTGACAGAAAAATTGTTGGGAGCATTTTCTATATGGATGAAAGGAAATGAAAAGGATCATTTCATTGAAATGATTCAATCATTCAAAACTTTTCTGAAATAAAAATATTTTTGATCCTGCAACAATACTTACTCAATTAATAAACCATCCAAATCAGAACCATTTAATTTTTTTGAAACCCAATTAAAAATTAAAATGATTTTCAGAACAGAAGAAAAGAAAAAGAGCCATAGTGATCCCAAGGAAATTTTATTTTAAAGAAATGTTTTTAAAAATTCCAAAGAGAAAATTTTGGGGTGTTACAGATACCGGTGCCAAATGTAGCAATAGTTGATTTGACACCGGTTTTGGCCTACATAGTGGAGGGCCTTTATTGGTATTAGTTCTATGTTATTAAATTTGTGCATGTACATACCTGTTAGTATTAATTTGATGGCATTGAAACACTGTCACTGTGCTGTTGCAGTTATATTTAGCTTCCTCATAAAATGGTCAATTTGTTATTATAGTACCTGACTAAGAACTTAATTATAGCTTGTGATGTTCCTGAATTTGGTCATTGTCTTAGTAGCAATTAATTCATTTGCACATTGAACTTTTTGAGAAGATATGTCATAATAAACATGTTTCTTTAGTTTTTCAAAATATGTTTGTGGTGATTTTCTATGTTGCTAGAAACCCATTTTCCCTACAACTGTAAGTGATTTAGTTTTAAATATTATAGGATGAACGGAAGTGTTCTTACCTGGAGTGGGTTGATCAAGAGTGGCCATCGTCTTTGAAGATGTGCCTAGCAAAGCTCTGGAGCATGTTTGAGGAAGAGAATAGAGATAGGCTTAGATAAAATGTTGTCAACGCTGAAGAATATTTCAAGGTACTGGAAAAAAGAGGAAGATGGAGAATGAGCTCAGATTTTTTAAATTAGACTTTACTAAGATGGTGTTTGTGAAGGAGGAGGCACTTTCCCAGTTGGTCAGTGCAAAACAGGTTCTTACTGAACTGAAAGCAGAGGTGGAGAAGACTAATTTGGTTGATCATGCATCAGTCGATTAGGGAAATGAATATATTGTTCTAATATTGTGCTTATGAAGGTGACCTAACTATATGTTGTACTGTGCTGTTTTCACGTACCTATCGTACTGTGATGTTATAATATATTTATGTGCCTGATATGAAATTAGCAAACAGCTGTTCGATATGAAATGTGATTTCGCTTAATACTGGAATTATTAATAGTAAACAAATAAACCTGCTAAATGGGTCATGGAACTTTACAAACGGTTCTAGGAGCGAAAGCGTGTGTGATATACTTGAATAACGCAAACAGTTTATGGAGGCAGAGCGTGTGTGATCGTTACACCTATCACATTCGAGGCTATACAGAAAATTGTATGTGATGTAGATACGAACGGAAACGTTTGTCTGGGATACACTGTGTGGGATGTGCATACGAACGGAAACGTTTGGCTGGGATTCACTGTGTGGGATGTACATACGAACGGAAACGTTTGTCTGGGATTCATTGTGTGGGATGTACATACGAACATAAATGATTGGGCCTGTATAATTGTATGTGATGGCTCGCCCGATCGCACACGAGCTCATTTTGCCCAGCGTGTCTGACCGGAGGACCTATCCCCGATGGTTTCTGGGTCATGTGGGAAGGACCCCCCTATCGCACACACAGGCAAGGAGACGGTTTAAAACTACATCGTGGAAAGGGGTTAAAACCCGTTTGTATAGCAGGTCGCTGCACCAGTGAATCATATTGCTTGAGTTTACTTTGTCTACATCATGTCATCTTGCTTAAGGCGTTACTCTATTTTATACTTAATGCCCGAGATGCATGCTGGATAGCGGTCGATGGGTGGAGTAATAGTAGTAGATGCAGGCAGGAGTCGGTCTACTTGTCTCGGACGTGATGCCTATATACATGATCATTGCCATGAATCCATCATAATTATTTGCTTTTCTATCAATTGCCCAACAGTAATTTGTTTACCCACCGTATGCTATGTGTTCGAGAGAGAAGCCTCTAGTGAAAACTATGGCCCCTGGGTCTACCTTTATCATATATTAAAATCCAAAAATACCTTGCTGCAATTTATTTATTTTTATTTTATTTAGTATTTTACTTTATCTATCTATCACTATCAGAATTAATCCTTGCAAATAACCGCTAAGAGGATTGACAACCCTCTTATTTGCGTTGGGTGCAAGTGTTTGCTTTTGTGTGTGTAGGTGCTGCTAACGAGGTTCTGTGTGGTTCTCCTACTGGATTGATAACCTTGGTTCTTAACTGAGGGAAATACTTATCTCTACTATACTGCATCATCCTCTCCTCTTCGGGGAAATACCAACGCAGTCTACAAGTAGCACCTGTTAGCTTGATGCTACTCACAAAAAGGTGACCTGGTTGTACGCCAGATGAGTCAATCACACTGATGCCTATTATGGACTGTGTTAACCCTGAACTCATCAAAGTTAAAACACCGGCTTAAGTCACATGAGAGACGGCTTCCAGAAAGCTAGGACAAAGCAAAAGAGGCTACAAGGATTGATTCCACTGGAAAGCAAATTTAGACTCAAGCCTCAAAAGCCGGTCTTTATGTTGTGCCTCGAAAGCCGTCCTTTTAAAATTTACTATTTGCATTACTATACTTTTCCTGCTATCCAGTACTTTGCATTATAATTTTTATTAAATTTGTTATTCGTATATATTACATCTTTTTTGCAGAAGCCGGCCTTATCTTAAAAAAAGAGGCCGGGTCTCATAAATTATGGTACGAATATAATGGCGTCATGAATTGTCTGGTTGCACAACAATCACAGTTTTTGGTTTGTTACCAAGCACATACCCATATTTGAGGAATCAAACAATCATTGAAGTTGCCCGGTTGTGGCTGATTCATATTCAAGCAATGACAAACACTTGGGACATACATTCTTATCAAATACCGGGTTGCAACACAACCACGGGATAGAAGACATTCATTTGAATGTGACCCAAGTTTAGCTCAAAATCACAAGTGCTCGATGGCACTGATATCTCTACAGAAGATTAGGCAGTAGTTATTACAAGCCACGGCTGGGCTATTTTTCTCAAAGTTTTTACATCAGTCGGTTAGGCTGGCAAGATTCAGAGCTGAGACCCGGCATTTGGATCTTCCGGGTTGAGGTTCGCCTGCTCCTCTTCAGCTCCCGTTGATGCCGGGTCAACACGCGGTGGCTCAGTGGATCCCCCTTCAGTAGTTTCATTGGTCTGGTGGCTTTCGCCTAGCCACTGGATTGAAGATAAAGCCTCAAATAGCATCTCTTCATTGAGCACATCTGAAGTGTTGACATCTGAGGCGAAAGCTTGCTTACGTGGTGGGTTGAGCTCGGCGGGTTATGGCTGAGGTATGCTTCCGCGTTTGCCATCTTCTGAATAGCCAACTTGGAACTTGGAGAGATCCAACTCGTCGACAATCTTGGTGGCTGCTGGCCGAGTCGCCCATACACAGCGAAGATAATCCTCTTCAGTGAACACTGAGTCGTCCTCCTTCAGCTCTGGAAAGCCTTCAGCAAGTAAAGCCGGCTGCATCTCGGGGTGATATGCCTTGGCTAACGTTAGTGCACTCATGGCCCCTTGTCTGCAAGCTGATCTTTTCAACTCCTTAATCCATTCCGGGACAGTGGAAAGCTCTTTGATCATCTCCATGATATGGTGTGGTGGAGCCTTGGTATTTTTGACTGCCATGATGCAATGGGCACCGCCTACATAAAGTTGTTCAAGAAACTTGTAGACAGCTTGTAATTTCACCAAAGCCCCCCCCCCCCATCACATTGTGACCCCTTCTGCCTATTAATACAAAGGGTAGACATCAGTAACTCGGGTAAAGTGCCGAATTGATAAAAAGGAAGAACTTCACTTACCAAAGATAGCCATGGACATTTTCAAAATGTGGTCTTTCAGAGTCACTAGTTCCTGAGTTATCGGCTCGAGTTTTGACTCGGCCTCTTCAGCGCGTTTGGTCAAGACATTTCTCTCTTCTTCAAAGGCTTTTTTGTCTTTTCCAATGTGTCTGTACACTTCAGAAGTGATTCTTGGAAATCTGAAGATAGTTTTTCAGCCGCTTCCCACAATTTCTTCTCAGATGTCACTTCATCCTTTAAGCCGGCGACCTGTGACTCGGCTTTATTCAACATGTCCCGCATACATAATTTCAAAGTTACACCCAGCATTGTAAGTCCCAAGTCACCGTAGGCGGCTGACCCGACACTTGGGGGCTACAGGATATTTGTTCTTTCTGCATTACAAGTTATTAATCAGTTTAAGTCCCGAGTCACCGCAGGCGCACGACCCGGCACTTGGGGGCAACAACGAAATTGATTTTATCCTACAAAGGGTAGTTATCATTATAAATCCCCGAGTCACCACGGGCAGGCGACCCGGTGCTTGAGGGCTACAGTGTTCAAATCCAAACTACTGTATGAAAGTCCCATGTCGCTTCAAGCATGCAACGCAACACTTGGGGGCTAATGCATAGTCATTCTTAAATTAAAGACCCGGCTCATCACATAATGATGAGCCGGCCCTTGGGGGATACCACGTGCTCCTATCAAAGTTCAGAGTTCAAACATACAAGCCCCAGCCCACTATTACATACTGACACGGCGCTTGGGGACTACAGTTGAATACAGCTGAGTGTAAAAGTGCAAGGCGGGTCAAATTTATTAACCCGGATTTATTCTGAGTTCAAGTTCCAGCAAATCACTACTTTCTTTACTTAAGATTTGGAGGCTACATATATACATAAGAGAAAGGAAAAGCAAGATATACCTCATATTTTCTCTTCAAGGTGTTCACCATGGCAATCTCATTATCCTGGCTCTCAGACAACCGGGTCAGGAAACCTTGATGCAGGGAGTTCACGTCGAGATTTTCAAGAGATTGAAAATGAAGATTTCTTTTCCCTTTTTCCTTGTTTGGTGACTCATCCTTCATCATTATTTTCGCCAGAGTGTTTGAAGTTTCTGGAGGAGCGCCATGGCTTTCGCCAGTGATAAACACATCATCTTGAGCCTTCTTAATTGGCTGTTCTGATGCTGGGTTTTCTTTTTCTTCCTCCACAACAGGTGGAGTGGAGGCACGCACATGGCTGGCCGGGTCATCAGGGTGCGCCGGCTTGTCTTCACCAGCCAGGTCATCCTGGGTCTCCGGGTTGTTCATTGCCACATCATGGGAAGGGTCCCCCCCTTCAATACCTATTGGGGCGGCAGAAGACCCGCCGGCCTTCTTCTTCGTGAAGGCCTTGGCACTAAATTAACAAAGATATGATGATCAGAGAATGAGCAGAATATGTGGAAAATTGACAAAGTTTTTTGTTACACAATCTTACCCCCGGTTAATATTGAAAACCGACACTTGGGTGGCGCTGGATTCATCAGATGAGGGAGAAGTCTGATATGCCGAGTCGGCGCGATCTAATGACTGTTTAAATGTGCTGGCGTGAGGATGACTAGTAGTGGGGCTTGTTGGTACTTGGAGACAAGCCTGGTGTGGAGACCTTTCATAGGAAAGGCCATCAGATAACTCGCCTGAGCAGCTCCGGGTCTTCCTCTTCAAGTTTTCAGCATGCTGCGTTTTCTTCAAAGAAAAGTGTTTGTCTAAATGAGCTGTTGGATGTGAAAATGGTACTTTGTAGATTGCAAGCCAGATTCTTCCTTGACCAAAACTTGCCAAGTTGTAAGGTGGGTTTACCTCTGCTCCGCCGGCTCTGCTCGTCCCGACTTGGTCCTGAGACAAGTCAGTGTCAGCAAGTTCAACAAAAAGACGACCAAGGGAATCGAGTTCTACCTCATTTTCTCCGCCTTCATCTTCCTCCACTTCCTCCTAATTCCAGTCCTTAGGTGGAGTGGGGGTGTCCGACTCTGTCTTCCACCAATCAGAGTTCTCCTAAGGTAATATGAGCCGGCATATCAGATAAAGCAAGAATGAAGTCGCACAAATAATCAAGAATGGAAATTAAAGAGATGACTCACATCTGGTGCCGGGTTGCCAGCATAGAAAGGGGCAAGGCCCACCATGGCAATTTTCTCACGGGTCTCACCAAGAATCTTTTTGGTGGCATTCATAAAATCATTGGAAGACAAATTCTGCTTGCTGAAGCGCAAGTCGTCATCCAGCTTGCCAGTGTACTCATACATGAGGCGGTTCCTAAAGCTAAGGGGATGGATCCTCCAGCTCATCCAGCACCGGGTTAGGTCAACCCCAGTCAGACCGTGGGCTATCAAAGCATTGATTTTTGAATAAATGGGCTTCAGTGCCGCCCTCTCTTCAGTAGAGGCATAAGCATCAAATTGTATTGAAGCTGCAAGCCGGTCTGATATGTAACTCGACAAATGATGTTGCTGGTCGGGAGATGTATCCTTGCAATAAAACCAAGTCTTGTTCCATGACTTGGGGTGACTCGCCAGAGCCATCTCAGGGAAAGAGGAGTTCCTCCTTCGTTGAATGGTGACCCCTCCACATTCTAGACTCGACCCATTCTTGCATTCAGTCTGGCGGTTGCAGTAAAAAAATTCTTGAAATAGGCTGACCGTTGGCTCAATTTGGAGATACACTTCGCAAAAGACTTGGAAGTTACTCAAGTTAAGAACCGAGTTGGGAGCAAGGTCTTGTGGTCTGATGCCAAAATGGTGAAGGACGTCACGGAAAAACTTAGAACCCGGCGGTCGAAAGCCTCTGTCGAGATGATCCGCGAAGATGACGATCTCATTGGGGCCCGGAGTCGGCCGGGTCTCCTCGTTGGCGGCTCGACATTCAATTTGATCTTTAGCTGGGAGCAGCCCAGTGTTCACCAGATCCTCGAGCATGAGCTCGGTCATGCACGACTTGACCCAGTTGGCAGCTTTGCTTATCTTGGGGGCCATGGATGCAGGTTGCAATAAAACTCAGCTACAGAAATTAAGGAAATAAACTATAAGCCGGTAGGGGTATCAAGGCAAAAATTCTGGGTCATGACAACTACGAACAATTGCTATTCAGAAATTATCATAACTAAGTGTCTATGGCAGCTATGGATCACCATGACCCGGGAGTTCGTTCATTGGAGTAAGTATGACCCGGCAAATATACTGAAGGTAATCTAAGACTCGGCAAGTGGCTATAAAGACAAAATCTGGGTCAAGGCAGTCACAAACAAATACTATTCAGATTTGGTTACAGTTATAGATCTGAAAAATGGCTATAAAAGAAAAATAAAAAGACCTAGTTATGGTGATGGATGTGAGGATGTTATCGAATGGGATCTATTCCAACTACAGAGGGGATCTAAAAGGTACTAAATATACTGCGGAAGCAATATCACATCTACAGACGAAAGGTTATGGAGACTAAGATCTACCATTGCATATGACGAAGAACGCCGACAAACTGGCGAAGAACAGCGGTAAAGATGACAGTGATAAAATGAGGTACTCATAGATCCGAGAAAGGGTTTTTTTGAAGGCCTCGAGCTTTATGGGTGCATCCGCGACATTCCTGACAAGTTCCGGCGACAACGGTGGTGCTGCTTCTGACGCTATCTTCGATGGCGGCGAGCTTGAAAGGGCGCGGCGGCGTCGGGAGCGAGAGAAGGAAGAAAAAGTGAGGGGCAGAGAAAGTAAAAAGTGAGCCCCAGGGGCTGCCGACCTATTTATAGGGGAGGTGGAACCTGAAACGGCAGGAGCGAAACCACAGGCGGCGCAATAAATTTAGGCTAAAAAGTTGCCTCGATTCTCACGTTGACAAGATTTGACATATCCACTCAAAGATTCGTTATGATGACATATGCACATGTCGAAGCAGAGGAGGTGATGTCATGATGTGAAGTCACAAAAATCGCCAAGTGTGGAGAACCTATGAGACTCGGCAAACGTTTTGACCCGGACAAATGGCTTGATAGGAGGAAATGACAAGGACTGAAAGGATGAACTAATGCCAGCTTAGAAAGAAATCTAAACCCGGAGCTTAATCCTTCACGTTATTTTCCTTTGTTTTTATTTTCAGGATGGAGTTTAACATGGATAAATCCAAGCTAAACTGGGGGCTAATGTTGGGGATGTTCCCCACGGTTGAGACCCGGCGTGAGCGTGACCCGGCCTTGAACCTTGAGGCACAGTGAGTCACCTCACTGACGGGTCAACATGGAGGCAACTGACGTTGGGCCTGAAGCCCAAAGTGAGACCCGGTGGGTGGCCGGCTCTCATGGACTTCGTGGGCCGACTCACGGAGAAGGCCCAGAAGGAGGAGTCTTACCAACTTGAAGAGCAAGTTTAATGAGAGTTAGAATAGGTTACGGGTCATGAGTACAACCCGGAATCTCCTGTAAACCTAGGGACTCAACCTATTATATAAAGGGGAGTTCCTAGGACGAAAAGACTAAGTTGCAATCTCTCGAGAGCTAGGTTAGCGAATCCACACCCTTGTAATCGAGATCCACAACAATATCAATCAAGTAGGAGTAGGCTTTTACCTCCACCGTGAGGGGCTGAACCTGGGTAAACTTGTGACTCTCATTTCTGATCAACCCCGTTCAAGCTTCCTCATAGTTGTGATGGCCTCACCACTAAGTCCATTCACGAGGGCATCTGCCGTGACAAAAGCACGACATAGGGACTGCAAACCTTGAAAAGATAACTTCTTTAAGCATTTTAATAGAGGTGTTATGATCAGCACTACTAGTTGGAATAGCTTCTACCCACTTAGTAACGTAATCAACAGCAAAAAGGATATGGGTATATCCATTAGAGGAAGGAAAAGGTCCCATATAATCAAAGCCCCAAACATCAAATGGTTCAATAACAAATGAATATTCATGGGCATTTCCTGACATTTACCAATAATACCAATTCTTTGACATTCATCACAAGAAAGGGTAAACTTACGTGCATCCTTGAAGAGAGTAGGCCAATAAAAACCAGATTGCAATACCTTGTGATTCGCAAATACCTAGTTCTGTCTCCCGCATTGGTGTCCTCCGTATGATTCGGAATGACACTTCCTTAGGATTTGTTACTGCTCATGCTCAGGCACACAACGTCTAATAACACCATCTACTCCTTCTTTATATAAATGCGAATCATCCCAAAAGTAATGTCTTAAATCAAAGAATAACTTTTTCTTTTGTTGGTATGTGTAACTAGGTGGTATATATTTCGAAACAATGTAATTAGCATAGTCTACATACCAAGGATTATTGCGAGAAGTAGAAGCATTTAAGACAACTAATTGCTCATCAGGAAAACTATCATCAATAGGCAGTGGGTCATCAAGAACGTTTTCCATCGTAGACAAATTATCTGCTACAGGATTTTCAGCTCCTTTTCTATCAACAATATGCAAATCATACTCTTGTAATAAAAGAACCCACCTAATAAGTCTAGGTTTAGCATCTTTCTTTTCCATAAGATATTTAATAGCAGCATGAGCAGTGTGAATAGTAAATTTAGAATCAACAATATAAGGTCTGAATTTATCACAGGCAAACACAACTGCTAAAAATTCCTTTTCAGTAGTAGCATAATTTCTTTGAGCACTATCCAAGGTCTTACTAGCATAATGAATAACATTTAGTTTATTATCAACTATTTGACCTAACACATCACCAATGGCATAGTCACTAGCATCGCACATAATTTCAAAAGGTAGGTTCCAATCAGGTGGTTGGAAAACATGTGTAGTTATTAAGGCTTTCTTAAGTATTTCAAAGGCTTCTACACAATCATCATCAAGAACAAATGGAACATCTTTTTGTAGGAGATTAGTGAGAGGGCTAGAAATTTTAGAGAAATCTTTAATAAACCTTATATAAAAACCAGCATGACCAAGGAAACTTCTTATACCTTTAATATCTTTAGGGCATGGCATTTTCTCAATTGCATCAACTTTAGCTTTATCTACCTCAATACCTCTTTAAAAAAATTTATGACCAAGGACTATACCTTCATTTACCATAAAGTGGCACTTCTCCCAGTTCAAGACAAGATTAGTTTCTTCACATCTCTACAAAACTGAATCAAGGTTGCTTAAGCAATCATCAAAAGAAGTTCCATAAAAGGAGAAGTCATCCATGAAGACCTCAACAATCTTTTCACAAAATTAGAGAATATAGCAGTCATGCATCTTTGAAAAGTAGTGGGTGCATTGCATAAACCAAAAGGCATACGTCTATAAGCATAATTTCCAAAAGGACAAGTAAAGGTGGTTTTCTCTTGATCTTCTTGTGATGCAG
Source organism: Elymus sibiricus (assembly GCA_039707655.1). Classification (NCBI taxonomy): domain Eukaryota; kingdom Viridiplantae; phylum Streptophyta; class Magnoliopsida; order Poales; family Poaceae; genus Elymus; species Elymus sibiricus. Next base: position 116,089,522 of record CM077670.1, read on the forward strand.
GTATTTGAGAAAAACCAAAATAACCATCTACAAAATAGAAGTGTGTATGCTTAGACAATCTCTCTAACATTTGATCAATGAAAGGCAAAGGATAATGATCTTTTCTTGCAGCCTTATTTAATTTTCCGAAATCAATTACCATCCTATAACCAGTTACAATTCTTTGTGGGATAAGCTCATTTTTATCATTAGGAACGATGGTAATACCTCCCTTCTTAGGAACACAATGAACACGACTCACCCATCTACTATCAGCTATAGGATAAATGATACCTGCTTCCAGAAGCTTTAATATTTCAGTTCTTACCACCTCCTTCATTTTGGGATTCAAGCGGCGTTGATGATCAACGACTGGTTTAGCATCAGGTTCCATATTAATCTTATGTTGACACAGAGTGGGACTAATGCCCTTAAGATCATCAAGAGTATATCCAATTGCAAAACGATGCTTCCTCAAAGTTTTGAGTAATCTCTTTTCTTCGTGCACTGAAAGGTTAGCATTGATAATAACAGGATATATCTTCTTTTCATCAAGATAAGCATATTTGAGTGTATCAGGCAATTTCTTTAATTCGAACACATGATCACTCTTAGGTGGGAGATGATCTCCCAAAGTTTCAACAGGCAAGTTATGCTTAAGGATAGGTGCTTGTTTAAAGAATATCTCATCTATTTCATTTCTTTCATTCATGTGTGTCGGCCCAGTGGGAACCAGGGTACCACGGCCCGTCTGCCTCTAGCCCAGAGGACCGCGCTCGGTGGCCAGCCCATGAGAGTGGCCCTGCCGCGGCCGCTCCAGAGGAAGCCGCCTCGCGAGGGGTGAGCTTCGCGAGGCCCCTCGCCGCCAGGCCAGACCCTGCCGAGACCGCCAAATGCCGGGATGCCTCGCGAGGCATCCTTCGCGAGGCCTCCTCACGAAGTGGGTCGTACGGCGCCAGCCGCAGGGCTCCATGCCCAGCACATGGGTGACGTCCTGCTGTCAGGATAAGGACGGCGGGGCGTGACCAAGCCCAGCTTCCATTCTGGTGATAAGGGAGCAGTGGCATCTGCCTCCCCCAAAACAAGCCCCAAGACATTTCCTCTTTGGTGATAGAAGATCAGGACGGATCAGCGTGCCAGGACGGAGGTCATCGCCAATCCCACCAGCGCGTCACAAGGAGCTACTTTGGTAGGCGGAGACCGCCTTTAGTCAGGATAAGCCTGCGCTCTTGTCCCCCTTTTGAATTGCCGTCCTGTGGCAACCCTTTCCCGCTCATATTTTCGGGGAAGAGGACCAAGGCACTACAAAAGGGGCAGGGCCGCTTCCATGTAGGGGGATCAATTCATTCTCCCCCACACCAGGTGTACATGGAGCCACAAGCTCTCCATCACAGAGCAATCCAACACAGGCAGGAGTAGGTTATTACACCGCACGGTGGCCCGAACCTGGGTAGCTTGCACATCCCCTTCGTGTCCGGTGAGAGCCAGCGAGTCCGTCGCGTCCCCGCCGTAGTCCTGTCGTAGGCTGCCAAGCAAAGTCCCCCAGAGTTCGAATCCTAAGTTCTTGGAGAAGTTTCGTGGACACAGATCCTAGACTCCGACATTTGGCGCGCCAGGTAGGGGGACTTGCCCTCTTCGCGCCTTCGACCTCGATGCCAGCATCGACATGGACGCCGCCGCCGCTCGCTGGGAATGCGCTGCTCGTCGCGCCGCTGTCAGGGTCCCCGCGCCGCCCGCCGCCCGTGGTGTCCCTGGGCGACGCCCTCGCACTGCCACTGAGCCTGTTGGGGAGCGCGTGGCCTCTTCCGCCCACCAGTCGGTGAACGAGCAGGCACATGGCCCCTCCGCTGCAACCTCCTCGCTCGCGCGTCGTGATCCCCCCGCTCCGCGCGCCGCGCTGCTCAAGGCGCAGGAGCTGCTGCGCTACCGCCCCACCGAGGACGCCTACGACGCCAGGCTTGGGCGCATCACCGAGCTCGTCGACACTGCGCGCGATGGCCAAGAGCCCTCCCGCTCCCCGCCTACCCCGCCGTCCCGCGCGGATCGCGCCGGGCACGACGTGCCTCCTCCTCCTCCGGACCACGACGTGGCCGAGCACCGCCCCGCCGCGCACGCCCCGGAGCCGTCACGCGGCTCGCTCGTGCCGGGCAGCGACGGCGACAGCTGCCAGATCGTCCACCACGCGCCCCCGGACGTGTGCGCGGCCCTGGAGAGGGCGCGCGACCGCCAGGACCGTGTCCTCCATGAAGTCGCCATGGCTGGGCGCCAGAACCGCGCATCCCTTAATGGCGGAGCCGTCACCAACGGGGGCTACCTGGCCCTCGCCCCCGAGCTACGTCGCGTGCTGTGGCCCGACATGTTCAAGCCAGAGCTCCCTCAGCGCTACGATGGCACCGCGAACACCACGGAGTTCCTTCTGCTCTACACCATCAGCATCCAGGCCGCGAGGGGGGACGATCGGGTCATGGCGAACTGGTTCCCCATGGCCCTCAAGGACACTGCGCGCTCGTGGCTCATGAACCTCCCCGAGGCATCCATCTCTTCGTGGGAGGACCTGTGCAAGCAGTTTGTCGCCAACTTCAAGGGCACGAGCGACCGCGTCCTCACGATCAACGACCTGCGGAACGTGCATCCGCGCCCTGGCGAGCCCCTTCGCAAGTTCATCCAGTGCTTCAGCTAGGTGCGCCACAAGATCCCGAAGGCCTCCGATGTCGCGATCATCTCCGCCTTCACCAGTGGCGTCACGGACGTGAAGATGCGCGAGAAGCTCTCAGTCAGGGATGAGCTAGACTCCGCGGCAGAGATGTTCGTCCTCGCCGACCGCTGCGCCAAGGCCGAAGAGGGACGTCTCTTCGTCCACAATGACGCTGACGCTAAGCCTAACGCAACGGAGCCCAAGGCGAAGGACACCAAGCGCAAGGGCCCAGTCGTGTTCGCGGCGGAGCCGGACTGCAAGCGCGGCCGCGACCGCGGCGACGCCAAGAAGGACGGCCACCCTTTCTGCGCCTACCACAACATGAACTCCCACTACACAGAAGACTGCCACGAGCTCAAGCTGCTTCGCGAGGGCTGCACCGAGCGCGGCAAGGGACGCAGTGGCGGTAGCGGAGGTGGCCGCTGGGGCGACAACCACAACAACGGCGCTGTAGACAACAACCGTCAGGGCTGGCAGAACCAGCCGCAGCAGGCTGACCCTCAGGCCAACGCTGCCCCAATACGCGCCAACGACTTCCCTCCCGCTGAGAATGCTGGGGGCTACCAAGAGCCCCGCAGGGTGGCCTGCATCCTCGGCGGGGCCCAGGCCCCTCCATACAACCACCACTTCAAGCAGTTCTCTCGGGAGGTGAACGTGGCCCTCCCGTCACTCGATTCCACCGGCCGCCTCAAGTGGTCCGAGTTCCCCATCGCCTTCGATGCCAGCGAACACCCCAAGTCCACGAAGGGCGTGGGCTCCGTCCCCCTACTATGCACCCCCATCATCAGCAACGTCGCTGTCACCAAGACCCTCATCGACGGAGGCACCGGCCTCAATGTGATCTCCATCGAGACCTTCGAGACGCTCCAAGTGCCCTACGAGCGCCTGATGCCCACCAGGCCCTTCTTGGGCGTCACCGACGGCTCCACGGTCCCCCTGGGGCAGGTGCGCCTTCCTGTCACCTTCGGCACCCGCAAGAACTACCGTACGGAGTTCATCGTCTTCGATGTGGCTCACATCGGCCTACCTTACAACACCATCTTGGGCTACCCGGCGCTCACCAAGTTCATGGCCGCGACCCACCATGCCTACGGCCTCGTCAAAATGCCCGGCTGCCGCGGCACCCTCACCGTACGCTGTGACGAGAAGGGTGCGCTGCAAACCCTCGAGGACGCGCCTGGGCCTGCCAAGGAGACGCCCGTGACGAAGAAGCCCCTGCTCCCTCAGGAGCGGGTCGAGTCCAAGAAGGCGTCGCTGGATGGGGGCGAAGCAGGCCCCTCCCTCGCCGCTAGCGGCGGGCCCTCCCCCAAATAGGAAGGCGCGCTCGTCACCTTCCTCCGGGCGTGCCCTGATGCGTTGGCTTGGACAGCATCAGGCACGCCTAGCCTGCCGAGGGAGGTGATCGAGCACCACTCAGCCGCGCGCCGGAGCGCACAGCCCGTCAAGCGTGAGGAATTTTGTCAAGCGCCCAAGAAGCAGGAAGTCGTCACCCAAGAGGTCAACAAGCCCCAGGATGCTGGAATCGCCCGTGAAGCCCCCCACCCCAGGAGGATCGCAAGCCTCACCCCCGTCGCCAGGCCGCGCGATAGCATGCGCATGTGCGTTGACTTCATCGCCCTCAACCAGGCTTGCCCCGCAGGCCCCTTCCCTCCTCCGCGCATCGCCGCAGGCTCGCCCTGGCTCACGCGCATGCCGTTCGGCCTGGAGGGTGGCGCAGCCACCTTCGCGAGGCTGATGCGCATGAGCCTGGAGCCCCACATCGCAAGGACTACGGAGGTGGTTAACACTCGCCCACCGGCCCACCGCGGCCCCACTCATAATGGAGGCAGGTGTTCCGGTACCAAACACATGGAACGCCCGCCATCACCATAAGTTCTATCCGTGCTCCATGGATACGAGCGACATGGATATGTACACGCTCCGGGGCTCTCTCTACCCATGCTGCCTTCGGCACGTGAGAGCTCCTTCCCACTCTCGTGGAAGCCCCATGCTCAGCGCTGGCGGATGCCCCATGCTCCGCGCTGGCGGCTTACTTGAGGGGCCCTCGGCCGTCACATCCTCAAGCTGACCCGTGTCGAACACGGCAGCATGTATCTTTCTGTTATGTAATGAACTTGCTTCATGCATCAGGAAAGCTTATTTCCTTCAAAACGTCGTGTGCTTGCCACTGCAGGGCGCGCGCTCATGGTCTCGCCCGTGCCTGTCACGCGAGCTGGGGCTGGGCACGGTGTCTGTGCTCGGGTCAGTCCCAGCAGCACTGAAAAACCCAAGCGACTGAGCTCTGGCTCACGGGCCTGCTCCCGTGCACGTCACCTCACCAGGTCCTTGGTGCTCTTGTCTCCTCGCGTAACACCCACAGGCGACCTGGCGAGCGCGCCCTGCTGCACTATTTGCAAAAACTTGGCAGTTTTCCTAGTGCAGGATACGAAGGCCTCAGGAGCCCCCCCCCTCGGGAGGCACCGCGAGCGGCGTCCTGCGGGCGGAAGGCCTCACGGGGACTGCGCCTCACAAGCTACGCTCTACGAAGGACTCGCCCCAAGCCGCACGCCTCGAAGGAGCTAAGTCTAAAGCACCCCTCGGGTCTTCTTCCCTCTCGTTTCTCTATCGCATCATCCTGATTTCCTTGGCATGAGCCGCCTGCGCGTCAAGGGGGGGACCCTGAGCATCGTGCCTCAGGGGCTCCTACCAGCCCTAAGAGCCCTACACCCTCTGGCCTTGCCGAGCGCACGCTCCGGGCATACCAACGATGGCTGTAGCTTGCCTCGGGGGCTGGGTCCGAGCGATGCAGGGCACGAAGGCAATGTAAAAAGGGAATAAAGGCCTTGGGAGGAAAGCGAAAACACATGAATCATTAAGTGCTTACAGCAAAAGTACCATGTAAACGTTTTCACGCCCCCGCGGGGCCACGTCTATCGTATTACAACAACAGGTCAAGGAGAATTTAGGCGCGTGAGGTGCCGCCATCGCCGCTACCACCGCCGTCACGAGGGGGCTCGCCGCCGCTGACTTCAGGCTCGAAGGCATAAAGCCCGATGAAGCCGGCCATGCGCTCCCTCACAGCCTCCTCAAGGGGTTCGCGGAGCTCCGCTAGGACAGGGGTCACCAACCGCCCGAAGTCGAAGCGATCGTCGAGGCGGAGGAGGTTGCTGAAGAGTCGCGTTGTCGCCTGGGTCAGCAGGTCGTGGCATGCTTCCTTGAAGGTGGCATCCGTGTCCAGCAGCTGCTTCCTGAGGTCGTCAACCTCGGCTTGGAGCTCGTCCCGCTTGGCCGCGAGGCTCCTCTGCTCGTCGAGAGCGGCCTGGGCAGCCAGCCGCCAGCTCGCGCTCCTTCACCAGCAAGCGCTCCCGTTCTGCCTCTTGGGCAGACGCAGATGCCGGGAGCTCGCCTTCCCGGGTCTTAGCGTTCGCCTCATGGGTAGCGACCGCCTCCTGGGACCTAAGGATCTCCTCCTCGCGCTTCGGGACCTCAGCTTCGCGAGACGCGAGCCGGCCCTCGAGGGCCTCTGCAGCCTCCTCCCGTGCCTTAAGCCAGCACTCGCGCGAGGCAGCTTGCTCCTAGAGCGTCTTCTCATAAGCGTCCGTCCTGTGGTGGGCTCCTACTTCTATGAAAAAAATTATGACAAAAAATGGGCTTTTCGTCCTGGGCGGGCCAGAGACGCACCCGCATGACATTCTTTGGGCCGTCCATGACGTAAAAAATCGTGGTAGAAGTGAGGGCGAGGAAATTTTTGGGGAGTTCCCGGTTACGGTGGGTGGTCGGGGCCGAGCGATGCAGTGTGGTTTGCCCATTTATCTCATACGCGCGCGCGTGTGCGAGGCGTTCGCTAACTGAACCCAAGTGAGGTATTCGCTTACTGAACCCGAGTGATCGATCGATCCCTCGCACTACTACACGTACTGAACCTGAGCGATCGATCCCACTGCGTACTGAAGCCGAGCGATCCCTTCGCTCCTAACTGAACCCGAGTGATCCCTTCGCTGCTAACTGAACCTGAGCGATCCCTTCGCTACTAACTGAACCCGATCGATCCTTAACTTCTCGCTGTTTACTGAAGTTGATCGAGCCCCCGTGCGAGACGTAGCCAGGCGGTGTTGGGTTGCCTCTCAATGAACAGTGCCCGTTGCTGCCGCGCGCGCGATACACGTAGACACGAGTCGAGACGCATCGATCAAGCTGGTTGGTTGGCTGTGGATGAACAGTTCCCATTGCTGCCGACCGCTCGTACGCCCCACCCCAGTCGGTGCATTGGCTGTGGATGAACAGTCCCCTGGCCGTGTGAAGGTGGTTGACGCTGGATGAACAGGACCCCGAGGAGGCCGCCACACCCTAGCCGGTTGGGGGTGGATGAACATGACCCCGTGGAGGCTGGATGAACAGTAGTCGGTGGAGGCTGGAGGAAGTTGACGGTGGATGAACAGTAGCTGGTGGAGACTGGAGGGAGGTCGACCGTGGATGAACAATAGCCCGTGGAGTCCCGTTTTGTGGTACGCCGCACCCCTCCCAATGAACAGGACCCCGTTTTGACCGTAGTCAGCTGGGGAGAAGTCCGTTTCCTCCGTTTTGCGGTACGCCAGAGCCCTCCCGATTAACAGGACCCCGTTTCAACCATAGGCACTCAAAGAAAAGTCCGTTTCCTCCGTTTTGCGGTACGCCAGACCCCCAGCCGCTGAACAGGACCCCGTTTTGACCATAGGCGGTCAAACAGAAGGCCGTTTCCTCCGTTTTGCGGTACGCTAGACCCCGAGTCGATGAACAAGACCCCGTTTCGGCTGTTCCGTCCAAGCCGGTTGGCTCCCGATGAACAGGACAAGTTCCGACCCAGTCGCTTGGCTCCCGATGAACACGACGCTGTTTCCTCCATTCTGACCCAGCCGGTTGGCTGCCGATGAACACGAGGCCGTTGCTGCCGTCCGTTGCCTCTCCATGTACACGAGCCCTGGCCATACGTATGCGCGAGTACGCGTTCCAGACCCTGCCCGTATGTACGTACGTGGCCATATTCTTTGTCGTGTGGCTGTACGTACGTGTACACGATTTAGACGGGAATGTCTGAACTGCTACGTCGGGGGCTCAACTACGACACATGCCGCTACTTACTCGGCCACAGTTCACCCTTGCAGATAGACCGATCGATCAGTATGTACGTACATGTTCGCGACCAGACAGACAACGCTATGTATGCTTCGACCGGTGGGTCCCTGCTGTCAGGGAGGATAAGGAGGCACTTCCTTGCGTGCGAAGATATAGTAGGTGGGTCCCAGCTGTCACGGGGAGGAATCATTTTTTTCCACGTAATAAGGAGGCACTTCCTTGCGTGCGAAGATGTAGCTGGTGGGTCCAGCTATCAGCCTCACCGCGTACAGTCCTTTGCTGATGGCTGTCGTTCATTGACCATGTTGACGACGTCACGCCGAGAGCACCAAAGCGGTGGATGATGGCGAGGCCTAGGAAGGGAATGACGCGGAGCCGGGGAAGACGCGGCAGTGGATGCCCACGTGGAGGGGAGTACGAGGGTTGACTGGTTTGGTTGCGGTGTGAGGCTGCCATCACCGGAGAATAACAGGGGATGTGGGTGAGTAGAGGGAAGGCCTAGCCAGCGGTGGGAGTAGGGTGGGGTGGTGAGGCCTGCGCGGCAGCATAGCCGACCACGGGAGGCAGGAGCAGGCAGTCCCGCCGGCGCTGGTTTGGGCGGCTGGAGCAAGAAGATCAGAGATTGAAGAAGCATCACGGCCGTTGGATGAACATCCAACGGTCACTGCTGCTAGAATCATTTGTTGACTAAGTTGACAATGCCCTGCGTATGGGTCAACTTAGTAGGCCCACAAGTCATCCTCCAAATAAGGTGGGTCCCAGTAAGCAAGGGGAGGGATCATTTTTCTTGCGCGTAATAAGGAGGCACTTCCTTGCATGCGACCATGGACCTCGTGGGTGCCAGCTCTTAGCCTCTCCATGTACAGTCCTCTTCCGATGGCTATCGTTCATTGACCGCGTTGACGACGTCGTGCCGAGAGCACCAAGGCGGTGGACGACGGCGAGGCCTAGGAAGGGAACGACCCGGAGCCGAGGAAGACGTGGAAGTAGTTGCCCACGCAGAGGGGGGTACGAGGGTTTACTGGTTCGGCTGCGGTGTGAGGCTACCATCGCCGAAGAATAACATGAGGTGTGGGTGAGTAGATGGATGGCCTTGCCAGCTATGGGAGTAGGGTGGGGCAATGAGGCCTGCACGGCAGCACAGCCGGCCACGTGAGGCGGGAGCAGGCGGTCCCGCCGGCGCTGGTTTGGGCGGTTGGAGCAAGAAGATCAGAGATTGAAGAAGCAGCACGGCCGTTGGATTAGCATCCAACAATCATTGCTGCTAGAATCATTTGTTGACTATAAGTTGATAAAGCCCTGCGTACGCGTCAACTTAGTAGGCCCACAAGTCAGCATAACATCTGTGGCAGACAACATATAGCCCATTTGCTATTTTTGCCAAATTTACAGACCAATTGCTAATTATTACGTAATTTATTGCAGCCCATATTATATTTTTAGAATACCTGACCATTTTCTACAAGGACAGGATTAAAAATTTCAATGATATTTCATTGAATTGCCGAACTATTTTTAATCCCGAAATTTTGAGCCCGATAATAACTAAATTTAAAATATATTTAAATTATGTTAAAATCCAATGAAAATTGAAATATCAAAAAATAAAAGAAAATTTGCAATTTGAAACTAATTGCCCATTTTCTTTGTTTTTATATATATACAGCCCATTTCATATTACTTATATGATTTACAGCCCTTTTTGTCTGGGCATGCCGAATGTATCCCTCGCCGTCTTGAAAGATTTGCAGCCCAGCAGGACGAAGAAAAAGAAATCAGCCTATGCAGGCTATTCTACGAAAAAAGGTGGGCTAGTCATATTCACCGAGAAAAAAAACAGCTGGGCTCGTCATATTGTAAACAAAAAATAAAAGCCTGGGATAGACGGGCCACAGAAACTGCACAGCCCAGTTGATAACCTACTCCGACTCAACAACAACAACAAAACTGCTCAAGCAACTGGGTCCCACGTGTCAGCCGCTCCATGTGCAATTCTCTCGTAGTACGTTGACAATGTCATAGGTCCCAGATGTCAGCAAACCAATGGGAGGAAGAATTTTTTTTCATGTAATAAGGAGGAGCTTCCTTGCGTGCGAACATGTAGCTGGTGGGTCCTAGCTGTCAGGGAGTGGAATCATTTTTCTTCCGTGTAATAAGGAGGCACTTCCTTGCGTGCAACCATGGACCTCGTGGGTCCCAGCAGTCAGCCTGTCCACGTACAGTCATCTTCCGATGACTGTCGTTCGTTAACCACGTTTACGACGCCGTGTTGAGAGCACCAAGGTGGTGGACGACGGCGAGGCCTAGGGAGGGAATGACCCGGAGCCGGGGAAGTCTCGGCAGTGGATGCTCACGCAGAGGGAAATACGAGGGTTTATTGGCTCGGCTGCGGTGTGAGGCTGCCGTAGCCGGAGAATAACAGGAGGTGTGGGTCAGTACAGGGATGGCTTGTCAAGCGATGGGAGTAGGGTGGGGCGGTGAGGCCTGCGCGGCAGAACAGCCGGCCACGGAAGGCGGGAGCAGGTGATGCCGGTGCTGGTTTGGCGGCTGGAGCAGGAAGATCAGAGATTGAAGAAGCACGCCGGAAGTTGGATTGACATCTAACGGTCTCACGCTGGTAGAGTCAATTTGTTGACTAAGTTGACATAGCCTTGCGTACGCATCAACTTAGTAGGCCCACAACTTAATATATAAACTATTTTTTTTTGCAAATATAATATATAACTAATAAAACTATATATATATATAAAGTAGAGATGACAAAAATAGAACTGGGCTGTGCATTTTCTTCAGTAAAAAACAGCTGGGTTGCTGATGTTCTAAGAAAAAATAAAACCAAGGCTGGGTGGCCCAGAGGCCAGTTGATACCTGCTAGATCCTTGTGGCCACATGTCGTCATGGGCTGCGCCTGTTAATAAACAAAACATAACCTGGGCAGTCTATAGCCCAGTAAATATTTGCTCGACCTCAGAAAAAAATATACTACCTGCTGGATCCCAGTTTTCAGTCTCTCCTTGTAGAATTCTCTTATTTATTGACTACGTTGAAAATTTCATGGGTCTCTGACATCAGCATATATTTTCCATCATGATAATAAGCGTGTGCACTTGCTTGCGTACGGCCATGGATCTGCTGGGTCCGTACTATTAGCCTCTGTATGGACAACCCTCTTCTAGTTCCACGGACGAATTTCATGCAAATCGGATAATTTTCATTGAAACCGGACCAAATTCATTACATTTTACATGTTTCTTTTTCTTATGGAACACTTTACATATTTCAACTACACGATAGCCGACTAGGCCTTTTTTTAGTCCAAAAATGATCGCTGGAAGTGGTGGCTCCCGTTTCTCACGCCTGTTAAATTTTTTGGTTAACTGAGAACTTGAACGAGAGAACATGTCGTATGCAGTTTTTTTAGTGATACTGTATGTGGTATGTGGGTTAGAGGGATGGCATGGGAGGTGCTTCCCGCGATCGAGGTCCCGACACTTAACTGTTCTTAAAGGCCCAAATCCATCGCTCCTCTGTTTAACAATTTGCAGCTGGGCTTGGCATGCCACAGCCCAGTCCCGACGTGCTGCGTCCAACTGTCAGCCTGTGAAACCTGATGGATCCCCTGCTGTCGGCGTACGACACCTATGGGACCGCGTGGATCCCTTTTACTGTTCGGCGGGGGAGAAGATGTACACAAAGAGTGGATCCAATGATCAACGCGGGGATCATTTACCCAGGTTCGGGCCGCTGAGAAGCGTAAAACCCTACTCCTGCTTTGGTTTATTGTAGGTCTTTGAGCTCAGATACACGGAGCGCTTCTTGGTGAACAGTACACAAGAATGGCGGCTACGCATGCAGCTGGGCCAGAAAGCTCCTCCTCCCCTGTAGCTTCGCCATGGGCCTCCTTTTATATGTCCAAGGGGTCACCAACAGTGGCGAATAGTAAGTACAAGAGGTGTAAAGTTGCTACAGGGTTTACATGTTTATCATTGACGACTTAGGACAAACGCATTTAATGCTCCACTTAGGTGTCCCTTACTTTCTTGGGGATGGAAAAAGAGTCCGTCCCATCAGCACCGCTTAATCCCATCCGCCGCTAGTGCCATGACACGCATCTAGGAGGACAAACCCTAAACGACAGGCTGGTCGCTGCGCTGGAGCGGTGGCAGGGCGGTGGGATCTTGCCGGGTGCGAGTCCTTGCCGGGTCCTCGTGAGCTTTCCCGGCAAGATCTTGTCGGGAACCCAGCCTTCAGCCTTCTGTCTTCTGATCATTGGCTTGAACGCCTTCTTGATAATCTTGTATTTGTTTCCAGCTATCCTCCGGCGGGTCTTGCCGCTGGTATGGCTACAACCGTCCGTGCACAAGTATGGGGTACTAAAAGACCCAAACTTTAGTACACCGACACCTGCGTACTGGAAGATGTTAGTAAAATTTTGGAGAACTGGGAATTCGAATGGCAGGTGCTTTTGCTACTTATATCAGGTGCCTGAAAATTCATTTCGCAACAATTACTTCAGCGTTATATCCACGTTGACCCTCGACATGATGGTTGGAAGGAAATGCCAAGTTCAGACCGAAAGATCCTTAACAACAACACCAACTTGCAGACGACCAGGTAGAACTAGTAGTACCAAACTAACTTATAATCCTTTTAGTCCTGGCCCTCGTTTTCGTCTGGTAGAAGATCTTGCAGACAACCAGCTACCGCTCCTTCTCTTGCTCGAGGTCCCTGAGGTGGTACTGGTGCATCACCCAGTTGGTCCTCTGCTCCTCGAAGTTCTTGTTGGTGTGCAGCACCAGAACCTTTTTGCTACCCCTCTGCCGGTCGTTGACCATCACTGGCATGGTATTGCCCATCTTGTGCCTCATCGCGTGCATGCCACACTCCGATTGTATCTTGCGACGCGTCCGCGTACCCCTTTTGAACGCCCTGGAGTTGCACTAGAAGAAATGCTTGCTTAGGCCACTCAGTGTGATACCTGTAGTATTGGCGAAATACAATCCTAGGCCGGGCAACATACATCAGAAATTTGTAAAAAGAAAGGAATATATTTTGTGCAAGTAGATGGTCGATCGGTGTCTCACCTGGAAGTTTCTCAAGATGGGTGGAGCATATGCCGTGCTCGCTGTCGATGGTCGGTATGAACAAATCGATGAGAGGGTGAGATCTCGCGCTGTCAGCACTCACTTTAGCCTCAAGGTGCTCGATCAGCTCCTGATCCGTGGGATCGAACTTGACGCCAGCCGGTAGCACCGGCCAATCCTTCTTGGACTTGCAGCGGTTAATTCCAATTAAACGGTACTCAATGTATGATCAATCAACTATTTAAGTAAATGATGAAAGATTTTGACAGATAAGTGCTACTCCAAATCTAAAATCCATGACACCTGAACAAACAGAGGTCTCGGCTTCATTATTACATGCATACTCTAAAGACTTGAAAAAACCCATAAAGATCGAAATCATCATACAGGGTGACGGGACGAATACTCACAGAAGCGGCCTCACTGGTTCCAGCCTTCATGCGGCTTGCTTGAAGAGCTTCCTTGTTGAGATCAAATTTCTCAGCGTCTTCCATTTGACTACTTGCAATGAAGTATAGCAGCTACACTAGCTCATCGCCCATCGTACCAACTAGAACGGAACAGGGCGGCGGCTGGGAGGCGGGGAGACCGGGAGAGAATGGGAGAGAACGGGAGAGTGCTGCTAGACTACCAAAGGGGTGAGGCTCACTTTGGTGAACCAAACACGTGGCCGGGACTCTTGTGTCACCTCACGCGCAGCATGTTGTCATGTCAATTCAATGTGAGGACATGATGAATAATTTGATCGACGTGTACTAGTACTACTAGTCGTACAAGTACTACTTACCTAGTACGAGTAGCGCAATATACGGTATAGAGGACTACTAGTAGTACAAATTTTAGAAATGGTGTACATTCATCCAATCTCCATGTTGCTTCCATATTGCTTTAAATAATATCAGAGGGGCGTTGCTAAAGCCTTAGTTTTAAGGGCATTATGCAAGAGTGTTTAGAAGGAGCTTACAAATAGGTGCCTACAAAGTTACAAGGCTGTGCGACAGACTTGTAGGCTACATGAGTAATACAAAATATAATTCCCATTGGACAACACTTTCATGAACAAGTACGCACTTGAAGCTTAATTGCTATATATGGCTTCTGCACAGGATCTCCATCATCATTATCAAAATACATGCTACGCAGGTGATGTAGGATGCACTTGATCCCAGAAAGGTATTTAACCTTCAAACTAACTACAGTACAAAATACCCAACATAACAGGATCTGCGACAACTAGCAGGATACATGGCTCAGTCTAGATATCACTACGAATCAAGTTGTGCATATTAGCTGTTGGCATAAACCACATCGCCGCATGTCGGGTTTGCAAAAGCCATTCATCGCTTGGAGGCTTGATGCCTTTCACACACTGAAGTTCATCTGGCAACAAGCTGTGTCGACGAATCTCTGGATATGGTGCTTCATGAAATCCATGGTACGATGTGTAAACACAGTTTCCCCTGGCGAATGGAACTTGCATAGCACGATAATCATCGCTGGTGATATGTTCGATGATTGGTTGGATGATCGGATAATTGAGCCCGAGGAACAGGGAGTGGTTGCCGAGGCTGTAAACCCGCCTCCAATTGAAAACGCCTGGCCCAACGGAGCTCGGATCTTTCTCGAAGACGAAACAGCCATGGCCATCACAGTCACGAACGCCCCACACATTGTACTGCATGTGGTTTGATGAAATGGTTTGGTCACTTTGGTACGTGCGAATGAGCATCAAATGCCCACCGTCAGCTGAACGAGCGATAAACCTCCACCCATTGACATTTATATTTCCAGGAGCTGGAATTATAAAGGCCATCGCATTTGCATCTACTGCAACAAATCAAATTGGAGACCAAAAGAACAAAAATATACAATCATGTTCAGAGTATGTGTGGAATTAAGATTATTATAACAGTGACACAGATCACAGCAAGAGAATTACAATGCCGTGGTCATAATCATACCCTAATTTTTTTAAAATGCCAATGGCTTTCATATTCTAGCAATATGTCATGGTTCAAAGATGATGTAAAAATGAGAGGAAAACAGCTATGCCAGGGCCTACTCATATTCTACCATAACAGTTAGATGCCAACTGTTCTTGTATCAACTTTAACAATAACATGCGTGGTTATAAAAATCTTGGAAATGGGAGTAACATATAGCAATCATGTGGTTATACTCATAATATCTATTCTAACAATCATTAGATGCCAATTGTTCTCATATCAACTCTAACAATAACATGTGTGGTCATAAAAATCTATGAAATGAGAGGAACATATAGCAATGATGTGGTTATACTCATAATATCTATTCTAACAATCATTAGATGCCAATTGTTCTCATATCAACTCTAACAATAACATGTGTGGTCATAAAAATCTAGGAAATGAGAGGAACATATAGCAATGATGTGGTTATAGTCATACTACCTATTCTAAATTTCTAACAATCAACAGGCAGTCGTATTCATATGGTAAAGATGAGATGAGTTAAAACAATTACACGACGATAGATTCCACCAGTATATGCAGCCAATCTGTCTGTCCACCGCGTAAACGATGCCATCGTGCACTATAGCATCAGACAGAAACGGAGGGTAAACATGATTGATGATGAGCCATAACCATGTATGGCGACCGGATTCCAGATAGGCTAATCCCTCGTCGAACAAGGTAATGATCTTATAATCTATGTAGTCTTCTGATGGTGTGGGTACTTTGCAGATTACAACCTTCAGAAACAGAGGTCCAACCAAGTGCCCGACGCCTCTCGCGCGTAGTAGGCAGGAGTGTCCGGCAGGCCGCGACGCTCGATGTCGGCAGTATCCAACGATGGAAGGGTGATTTCTTGCTGGGTGTAGATATCCAAGAGACGCCACGGAGTACCTGATACATGTCCAACGTATCTATAATTTTTGATTGTTCCAAGCTATTATAGTATCAATCTTGGATGTTTTATAGGCAATTATATGCCATTATATATCATTTTTTGGGACTAACCTATTAACCCAGTGCCCAGTGCCAGTTGCTGTTTTTTGCTTGTTTTTGTCTTTTCAGAAAATCATTATCAAAAAGAATCCAAACGAGAAAAAAAACTTTGGATTAATTTTTTCCGGACCCGAAGAGACCCACGAAGCTTCGGGAGAAGACCAAAGGAGCCATGAGGAGGCGGCAAGCCTGGAGGGCGCGCCCCCCAGGCTTGTGGCCTAATTCCAGCGCTATAAATTCCCAAATATTCCCAATATACCAGTGAGACAAAAGAGAAAACCTTTCCGCCACCGCAAGCCTCTGTTCTTTCGCGATCCCATCTGGAGGCCTTTTCCGATACTCTGCCGGGGGGGGGGGGGGGATCGATCACGGAGGGCTTCTTCATCAACCTTGCTGCCCCTCCGATGATGTGTGGGTAGTTTACCACAGACCTACGGGTCCATAGCTAGTAGCTAGATGGCTTCTTCTCTCTCTTTGATCTTCAATACCATGTTCTCCTCGATGTTCTTGGATATCTATCCGATGTAATCTTCTTTTGCGGTGTGTTTATTGGGATCCAATGAATTGTGAGTTTATGATCAGATTATTCATGAGAAATATTTGGTTTGGCCAACTAGATAGGTTTATCTTGCAATGGGAGAGGTGCTTTGTGATGGGTTCAATCTTGCGGTGCTCAATCCCAGTAACAGAAAGGGACATGACACGTATTTGTATTGTTGCCATTAAGGATAAAAAGATGGGGTTTAATCATATTGCTTAAGTTTACTTTGTCTACATCATGTCAACTTGCTTAAGGCGTTACTCTGTTTCATACTTAATACCCTAGATGCATGCTGGATACCGGTCGATGGGTGGAGTAATACTAGTAGATGCAGGCAGGAGTCGGTCTACTTGTCTCGGACGTGATGCCTATATACATGATCATTGCCATGAATCCGTTGTAATTATTTGCTTATCTATCAATTGCGCAACAGTAATTTGTTTACCTACCGTATGCTATGTGCTTGAGAAAGAAGCCTCTAGTGAAAACTATGGCCCCCGGGTCTACTTTTATCATATATTAAAACTAAAAATACCTTGCTGCAATTTATTTACTTTTGTTTTACTTATTATTTTAGTTTATCTATCTATCACTATCAGAATTATTTGCGTTGGGTGCAAGTGTTTGCTTTTGTGTGTGTAGGTGCGTTTAACAGGATTTTGCTTGGTTCTTCTCCTGGATTGATAACCTTGGTTCTTAACCGAGGGAAATACTTATCTCTACTATACTACATCATTTTCTCCTCTTCGGGGAAATACCAACGTAGTCTACAAGTAGCAGGAAGAATTTCTGGCACTGCTGCCGGGGAGACATCATCAAAATTACCAAGTACCTTCGCACAAACTATCAACCACTTGCATTTATTTTATTTGCCTTTTTATTTGCATTTGCCTCTCATTTTCATCTCCCCCACTTCTAATTTTTTTTACAAAAACAAAAAATATTTTCGTTTGCTTGTTTAGTTATCATCTCTAGTGTCACCATCCCTCCTCTGTCTCCGGATATTGAAGTCCTTTACTTCAAACAGAAACAAGGAGAAAAATTAAAAGATGCTTGGTATAGGATAATGGAATCTTATCGTGTTTGCACCATAAAAGGAGATATGAAAATTTTGTTGCGAAACTTTTATGTAGGGCTAACTATGCCAAATAGACAACTTTTGGATTTCGCTACTAAAGGGAATTTCATTGATAGTGATCCTAATACTGCTTATGAATTAATAGAAGGAATAGTGGGAACACCACCCTTGCAAAAAGGATCTAATTATACCCAAGAATGGATTCAAATTTTGGAGAGGTTAGGAGACATACAAAAGAAATTGGTTGAATTACAAAAGTCTAATGAGCCCTTAAAAATGTTAGTGGCAACCTCAATAGTATGAATAATCTCCTTACTATTTGCAACAAAAGGCTAGACACTTTAGATAATAGAATTGCCTTATTCTCTGAAGGTAATGGGAACCATAAGGAGCCTCCCGGGTTCGAGAGCAACCCACCTAAATTAGTAAAAACTAAGGATGACAACACTTGAAACTATGCATTATGCCTAGCTAGGGGCATAAAACAATAGCGCTTGTTGGGAGGTGTCGTGGTTTTGTCATGTAGATGCCCTTGTGAAAGGACTTGGAGATGAGGCCATCGCACAAGTGTGGAAGCTTAACGGGGTTAATCGGGAATGAGAAGACACGGAGTTACCCAGGTTCGGCCCCTCACGGTGGAGGTAAAAGCCTACGTCCTGCTTGATTATATTGCTTTGTATCTCGATTACAAGGGTGCTGCTTCGCTACCTCTATCTCGAGAGCTAGTTTTTCTGTCTCTCCTGACTTGTCTGTCTATCTTGTCCTCTCCCTCTTGGGGTGCCTTGCCCCTCCTTATATAAGTTGAAGGGGCGGCTTACATGTAGAGTCCTAGTAGGATTAGGACTAGTCCATTTTCTATTAAAAGTCGAATCCTAGTCCGGGTCTTGCTTCCCTTGATAGGGAACTTTCCTCTTTTTGGACCTTCTCCGCAAGCCGGCCCATTGGGCTCCCCTTAAGCCGGCCTCATGCCGGGTCTCGCCCTGGGCCCTTGGTCTCTCCTTGTTGCCTCGCCGTAACCCGGACTATGAGATGACCCATAGAGCCTCCTGACTCTTGGCCGGGTCAAACTATGGCTGGGTCATAACCGTGTGGAATATCCCCAACATTAGCCCCCAGGTTAGCTTGAATTTATTCATGCTAAGCTCCTGAAAACAAGAATAATTACTATGTTTAAAAGGAAACGGCTTGCTCAAAAGGCCGCCTTTATTCAATGAACCAGCTTCTGAAAAATAAGGGTTTCTTCATATCAACGAGTCGGCTTCACAATCGACTTGCTTGTGCGTGTCTTTAGGAAAATATTGTGAAATAAAACACCCATCTGCCATTGAGTCGACCTCCAATGCTTTGGCTTGATGAAATTTTTTGGGAATAAGAAAACCATATGATGTTGAGCCTGCTTTCCAGGCCCTTCTATGAATAGCTTAGGGGAGATAAACTTTGCAAATTTCTCCACCAGGAATATGAGACCCGGTTCGCTCAACACTGAGAACTTGAAGGTGTTCCTCCCTTATATCCATATTACCTGTAGCCCCCAAGTCTTAAGGGTAGAAACGTAGTGATAGCTCAAGACTTACTTAAATACGAATGTTGCAATTTTGGAGAAAATACAGGTTGTTCATCTGAGTCACCAGTCATAAACTGAATGTTTTTGTATTTCACATGTGTAGCCCCCAAGGGCTGGCTCATCAGCATGTGATGGGCCAGGTCTTCAATTTGGACCTTATGATCTGTTGAAACAACTGAATGGTGTAGCCCCCAAGTGCCGGGTTGTCTTGCGTGCAGCAACCTGGGACTTTGAACTTAGTCTTGAATGTTGTAGATATACAGCTGCAAATAGTGTAGCCCCCAAGTGCCGGCTCATCTTTATATGATGGGCTGGGTCGTCGTATGATCCCTTAACTTGAAAATGACAGTACATTAGCCCCCAAGTGCCATGTTGAGTGTTCACAGCTACATGGGACTTGATGTTTTGTAGATCAAAATTGACTGATGTATCCCCCAAGTGCCGGGTCGTGTGCCTGCGGTGACTCGGGACTTCAGAAACTTGAACAATGTAGCCCCCAAGTGTCGGGTTGTGTGCCTGCGGCGACTCGGGACTTTTCCTTCCATTGTAGAATAAAATCATATCCACTGTAGCCTCCAAGTACCGGGTCGTGTGCCTGCGGTGACTCGGGACTTACTTTTTCTTCTGAGATTGGGAGACAGTCTGGATGATGTTGTTTAGTGCTTTGCATATCAATGCTGAACTTGTTGCTAAATCCATCAAGAGTGCTGCTTTGCATAACACTTCATATTTCATTGCCTTTGATAAAGCCGATTGCCATGATCCTTTCTATGATATCCTTTTTTGAATTTTGTTCTCCTTTGTAGCATCAGAATAATCCAAATTTGTAAATTGCCACTGGTAATTTATTACACCATGCTCCTTACTGTAAGCCGGTGTTTTGGATTTAGAAAGAATAGCCATCTCTCTGAACTGGCTTTGAACACCTCAATCATTTAATACTGGTTATGATAAACCATGATGAAGACCCGGCTCTCAATTGTAAGCCGGTTTTGTAGATATAGTAAATATGTACCTGCAATTTTTTCAAAATCGGCAGTGATAACCATGTTATTTGAAATTGGTTTGGATAAACCATATAAGACACGGCCATTTTGGCTATCAAAGATTTGTTTGTTCCTGCAGAGTTACAATGTAACCCAGTTTGAAAACCGGCTCCTGCGACATAAACAAATATAGACATGTATATATGATGCATTGTATGATGATGCAATGTATGATGATGGAATGTATGATGATGTATATGTATGATAACAGAATATAAAAATGCCGGCTTTCGAGGCACGACATAAGGCCGGCCTTCGAGGCTCGAGTCTTGGTTACGCTTCCTGTGGACGTAGGCTTTTTGGCCTCTTTTGGTTTGTCCTAGCTCTCTAAAAGCCGGCTCTCACGTGACCAACTGACGTTTTAACTCTGATGAATTCAGGGTCACCTTTGTGATTGACTCATCAGGCGTACGCCGGGTCACCTTTTTGGAGTAGCATCTTGCTAACAGGCAGGTTTAACCAAGTATATTTTGGCTTGTTGGTTTATCCTCGCTTTCTGAAAGCCGGCTCTCACACAACCAATCGCGCGTTTTAACTCCGATGAATTCAGGGTCACCTTTGTGATTGATTCATCAGGCATACGCAAAGTCATTTTTTAGGGAGTAGCATCTTGCTAATAGGCAGGTTTAACCAACTTATGGCATCTCGCCGGGTTAAAGGGTTTTGTAAGCTAAACTCGATGAGTTGGAAGCCCCCAAGTAACCATATGATCATGGAAAAGCTCAGCAGAGGATATACATGAGACAATGCTACTACTGCAAAACATCTGGGGTCCAGATAAGCCGGCTTTATTCCATTGATCATTATTAAGCAGGATACCCATGTTTAGACTGCGCATCATGGGAACTAGTCTTCTTTGGTAACCTTTCTTTTCGCCAATATGGCAGGGTACCCATGTTTGAACTGCGCATCATGGCAGCTAGTTCTCTTGGGCAAGCTTTACTTTTTCGCCAATAAGGCAGGATACCCATGTTTTGAACTGCGCATCATGGCAGCTAGTCCTCTTTGGCAACCTTTACCTTTTCGCAAATAAAGCAGCAGTCCCCGGGACCGGGTTGTCTTCCCTTCAACGACCCGGGGTTCTTGTATTTGTTAAAACCGGCCAATTCCGCCGAGTCATATCTGTGTAGCCCCCGAGTCTTAAGTCGACTCGAGGAGCCGACTTGAGATTCTTTGTGCTTGGCTGTGGCATAACCCGACGTACAGTTGACAGCTGAAAACTGGAATTTATCGAAGCCGGAGGCGATGTGGCGAGTTGATGATCTTGCAGGGACATTTTTGCCCAAAGTGATTTCGTATGCCTCTTGGTCCGGCTCTCCTGGCTCCTCCAGGGCCGTTCTCTTTTCTTTTTCTTCGCTGCCGGCTTTAGAATTGCCAGCTCTACCGAGATCGGCTCTCATTGCTCTTTCGGGGACGTTTCCTCCATGGCCGACTCTTCTGTTTCTTTTGATGTTGTAAATTAGACCAGACTGCAAGATGGTGAGCTACGTATTATGCCGGATAACTTGGTGTGGGCCGGTCGACGGAGTGGACTCTGGCATGCTTCGGTGTGTTGATATAAATTGGACCGCGGGGTGGCGGCTCGCGCGGGTGTCCATTGGGCAACTCGCGCCAGCGGGCGCGGCCCTGGCGCGTTGATGTAGACCGGACCGCGAGGACGGTGGCCTGCCCGTGTCCGTTGGGCAGCTCGTACGGGTGGGCGAGGCCCCGGTGTGTTCATGAAGACGTGAGAGCTGCCGATAAATTGACGTGGATGCGGGAGCCGGCCGCGACGTTTGACGCCGGCGCGGACGCGAGAGTCGGCCGTGGCATTGTAAACCGGCGCGGACGCGCGAGTCGGCCGCGGCGTTGTAAACCGGCGCACGGGTCGGCCGTGGCATTGTAAACTGGCGTGGGCGCGCGAGTTAGCCGCGGCGTTGTAAGCCGGCGCGGACGAGGGAGTCGCCTGGCGTGTTGATGTAGACTGAACCGTGGAAGCGGCGGCTTACACGCATGTCCGTCGAGCAGCGCGGCACGGACGAACGCCAATCTAAAATGATGCTGGTGCGCGCTCCATATCCGTGGTATAACGCCACTTTTGTCCTGCGTAAAAATATTATAGGCCAGAGTAATTGTTCTCGGATGAATTAATATGTGCTGATAAAATACATAGGAAGGAGAGCACCTGATGTTTTTTAGACGACAGATGATCCTTGTGTACGTCCGTCAGGATGTACGATTAATGAGACTCGCCAGATCAATCCATCCTTTTTTTTGATCTGGTCTCCGTGTGAAACCGGCTTGATTTCCTTCATCTTGAGCCACGTGAACATCCTCTCGATCGATGCAGTAGCCAGCGTGCACACATAATACTACGAAGACATGGTTCCGACCGGTTTGAGCCAGGTCGGGTCTTGCCTGGCTCGGACCGGTGCGGCGTGCCGACTCGACGCCGGCGATGTTCTCCAACCCGGCGGCCGACCCGCCGACCACGCCGATGAAGGTGTAGATCTTGCCGAAGGGGACCCGGTACCCGTACTCTATTGAGTCGGCATCGGGGCCCCAGTATGAATCGTGTATGTAGAACTTCCCACGGCGGCTCCTCGTCATCAAGCCGACCGCGTACTTTCCGAACCCTGGGAGAGATCCCGCTAAGAACTCAACTCCATCGTGCATAGGCCCCACGATGGGCGCCAACTGTCGTGGTTTTCTCATGGTAGATGCCCTTGTGAAAGGACTTCGAGATGAGGCCATCACACAAGTGTGGAAGCTTAACAGGGTTAATCGGGAACGAGAAGACACAGAGTTACCCAGGTTCGGCCCCTCATGGTGGAGGTAAAAGCCTACGTCCTGCTTGATTATATTGTTGTGTATCTCGATTACAAGGGTGCTGCTTCGCTACCTCTATCTCGAGAGCTAGTTTTTCTGCCTCTCCTGACTTGTCTGTCTATCTTGTCCTCTCCCTCTTGGGGTGCCTTGCCCCTCCTTATATAAGTTGAAGGGGCGGCTTACATGTAGAGTCCTAGTAGGATTAGACTAGTCTATTTTCTATTAAAAGTCGAATCCTAGTCCGGGTCTTGCTTCCCTTGATAGGGAACTTTTCTCTTTTTGGACCTTCTCCGCGAGCCGGCCCATTGGGCTCCCCTTAAGCCGGCCTCTTGCCGGATCTCGTCCTGGGCCCTTGGTCTCTCCTTGTTGCCTCGCCGTAACCCGGACTATGAGATGACCCATAGAGCCTCCTGACTCTTGGCCAGGTCAAACTATGGCCGGGTCATAACCGTGGGGAATATCCCCAACAGGAGGCAACCCAATGAATATAATAAATTTTTGTTTTACCTTCTATTTTTGTGTGTTTACACAATTATAGCCTCTGTTATGATTGTGTTTTTTTATCTTTTAATTAGTGTTTGTGCCAAGTAATGCCTTTGGGATGATTTGGATGATAGTATAATTGAGGGACTTTTACATTTCAGCCCTTAACTTGAACCCACTACTCAGATTTACCCCTAATTTCAAGGTGTGCTCAAATTTGCCCCTCTACCGTTATGTGGTATTATAGAAATACCCCTAAACGATGTTTTTGTGAGGTCTTCTCTACTTTATAAGCTTCGCAACGTCCCTCTATAGCTGTTGGTGCTTTCTGTTCTTTTGTAGCATCCCTGAAAATATTTATTTTCCCTGAAAACATAAACACCCAAAAACAGGAACTGTCATCCATGGAGATGCTCGGGAATGCTACAAAAGAACGGAAAGCACCAGCAGCTACAGAGGAATGTTGTGAAGCTTATAAAGTAGAGAAGACCTGACAAAAACAATGTTTAGGGGTATTTCTATAATAACACATGACAGCAGAGGGGCAAATTTGAGCACACTTTGAAATTAGGGGTAAATCTGAGTAGTGGGTTCGAGTTAAGGGCTGAAATGTAAAACTCCCTATAATTGATGCTGTTTGAAAATAGAAACTTTTGCGTCCAGTGCTGGAATTTAATTTTTTGCTGGAACATCAGAACCTTCTGAATTTTTTTACAAAATATTGATATATGAATTTCCCACGTTGTCCTAAATTTTCAGAAGTTTTGGAGTTACAGAAGTATGACATTAATTCAGATCTTTACAGACTGTTCTGTTTTAGACAGATTATGTTTTTGTTGCATAGTTTGCTTATTTTGATGAATCTATGGATCGTATCGGGGGGTATGAGTCATGGAGAAGTTGGAGTATAGTAGCATTATTCCAATATTGAATATGAATCAATTCACAACAGTACCTAAAGTTTAAGATTTTTTTGTTATACTAACGGATCTCATGAGGTTTCTGTTGAGTTTTGTGTGCTGAAGTTTTCAAGTTCTGGGTGAGACTACGATGGATAAAGGAATAAGGAGCGGCAAGAGCCTAAGCTTGGGGATGCCCAGGGCACCCCAAGGTAATATTCAAGGAAGACTCAAGCGTCTAAGCTTGGGGATGCCCCAGAAGGCATCCCCTCTTTCGTCTACAATCTATCGGTAACTCACTTGGAGCTATATTTTTATTCATCACATGATATGTGTTTTACTTGGAGTGTCTTGTGATATAGTTTATTTGCTTTTGTTTGCTTTTTAGTTTGTCACAATCATCTTTGCTGAACACACCTTTTTGAGAGGGACACACATTATTCGTGATTTGTTAGAATACTCTATGTGCTTCACTTATATCTTTTGAGCTAGGCAGTTGCTCTAGTGCTTCACTTATATCTTTTATAGCACGGCGGTGGTTATATTTTAAAGAAATAGTTGTACTCTCATGCTTCACTTATATCTTTTTGGGAGTCTAATGAATAGCAATGGTAATATGCACGGGTTATGAATTTTGTCCTAATATGATAGGTATTCAAGAGGGATATAATAAAAACTTTCATGTAGATCACTGAATATGATAAGTTTGATTCCTTGCAATAGTTTTGCGATATTAAGATGGTAATATGTTGGAGGTGCTAGTAGATAATTGTGGTTTAGTAACAATATTTGTGTTAAGGTTTGTGATTCCCGAAGCATGCACGTATGATCTGTCGTTATGCTAAGAAGTTGGAGCATGATTTATTCTTGATTGTCTACCTTATGAGTGGCAGTCGGGGACGAGCGATGGTATTTTCCTACCAATCTATCCCCCTAGGGGCATGCGTAGTAGTACTTTGCTTCGAGGGCTAATAAAGTTTCGCAATAAATATATGAGTTCTTTATGACTAATGTGAGTCCATGGATTATAAGCACTCTCACCTTTCCGCAATTTGCTAGCCTCTTCGGTACCATGCATTGCCCTTTCTCACATTGAGAGTTGGTGCAAACTTTGCCGGTGCATCCAAACCCCGTGATATGATACGCTCTATCACACATAAGCCTCTTTATATATTCCTCAAAACAGCCACTATACCTACCTATCATGGCATTTCCATAGCCATTCCGAGATATATTGCCATGCAACTTCAACCGTTCTGTTTTTATGACACACATCGTTATTGTCATATTGCTTCGCATGATCATATAGCTGACATAGTATTTGTGGCTCAGCCACCGTTCATCATTTTTTATACATGTTATGCTAGTATCATTGCACATCCTAGTACACCGCCAGAGGCATTCATATAGAGTCATATTTTTGTTCTTCTTTCGAGTTGTAATTTTTTGAGTTGTAAGTAAATAGAAGTACGATGATCATCATTATTAGAGCATTGTACCAGTGAGGAAATAAAAAAAAAGAGGCCAAAAAGAGCCCACAAAAAAAGAGAGGCCAAAAAGAGCCCACAAAAAAAATGAGAGAAAAAGAGAGAAGGGGCAATGTTACTATCCTTTTCCATACTTGTGCTTCAAAGTAGCACCATGTTTTTCATATAGAGAGTCTCCTATTTTGTCACTTTCATATACTATTAGGAATTTTTCATTATAGAACTTGGCTTGTACATTTCGATGATGTGCTTCCTCAAATGCCTGAGGTCTTCATGAGCAAGAAAGTTGGATGCACACCCACTTAGTTTTCATGTTGAGCTTTCATACACTTATAGCTCTTAGTGCATCCGTTGCATGGCAATCCCTACTCCTCGCATTGACTTCAATTGATGGGCATCTCCATAGCCCATTGATTAGGCTCGTCGATGTGAGACTATCTTCTTATTTTTGACTTCCCCTTATTAATCTGTACCACCATACTCTATTCCACCCATAGTGCTATATCCATCGCTTGCGCTCATGTATTGTGTGGGGGTTGAAAAACCTGAAGCGCGTTAAAAAGTATGAACCAATTGCTCGGCTTGTCATCGGGGTAGTGCATGATAAATATTTTGTGTTAAGAAGATGGAGCATGACAGGATTATATGATTTTGTAGGGATAACTTTCTTTAGCATTTTTATTTTGAAAGACATGATTGTTTCTTAGTATGCCTGAGTATTGATGTCTTTATATCAAACTATAGACTATTGCTTTGAATCATTCGGATCTTATTATTCGTACCGTAAGAGAGATTACATGATGAAACATGTTAGGTAGCATTCCACATCAAAAATTCTGTTTTTCTCATTTACCTACTCGGGGACGAGCAGGAATTAAGCTTGGGGATGCTTGATACATCTACAATGTATCTATAATTTTTTATTGTTCCATGCTATTATAGTATCAATCTTGGATGTTTTATATGCAATTATATGCCATTATATATCATTTTTTGGGACTAAACTATTAACCCAATGCCCGGTGCCAGTTGCTGTTTTTTGCTTGTTTTTGTCTTTTCAGAAAATCATTACCAAAAAGAGTCAAACGAGAAAAAATCTTTGGATTAATTTTTTCCGAACCAGAAGAGACCCATGAAGCTTCGGGAGAAGACCAGAGGAGCCACGAGGAGGTGGCATGCCTGGAGGGCACGCCCAGAGGGGGGTAGGCGCGCCCCCCAGGCTTGTGGGCCCCTCATAGCCCCTCCTGACCTAATTCCAGCGCTATAAATTCCCAAATATTCCAAATATACCAGGGAGACAAAAGAAAAAACCTTTCCGCTGTCGCAAGCCTCTGTTCTTCCGCGATCCCATCTGGAGGCCTTTTCCGGTACTCTGCTGGAGGGGGAATCGATCACGGAGGGCTTCTTCATCAACCTTGCCGCCCCTCCGATGATGTGTGAGTAGTTTATCATAGACCTACGGGTCCATGGCTAGTAGCTAGATGGCTTCTTCTCTCTCTTTGATCTTCAATACCATGTTCTTCTCGATGTTCTTGGAGTTCTATCCGATGTAATCTTCTTTTGCGGTGTGTTTATTGGGATCCGATGAATTGTGAGTTTATGATCATATTATTCATGAGAAATATTTGAGTCTTCTCTGAACTCTTTTGTGCATGATTATTATTGCATTGTATTTCTCTCCGATCTATCGATTTGGTTTGGCCAACTAGATTGGTTTATCTTGCAATTGGAGAGGTGCTTTGTGATGGGTTCAATCTTGTGGTGCTCAATCCCAGTGAAAGAAAGGGACATGACACATATTTGTATTGTTGCCATTAAGGATAAAAAGATGGGGTTTAATCATATTGCTTGAGTTTACTTTGTCTACATCATGTCATCTTGCTTAAGGCGTTATTCTGTTTCATACTTAATACCCTAGATGCATGCTGGATAGCGGTCGATGGGTGGAGTAATAGTAGTAGATGCAGGCGGGAGTCGGTCTACTTGTCTCGGACGTGATGCCTATATACATGATCATTGCCATGAATCCGTCGTAATTATTTGCTTTTCTATCAATTGCCTAACAGTAATTTGTTTACCCACCGTATGCTATGTGTTCGAGAGAGAAGCCTCTAGTGAAAACTATGGCCCCGGGTCTACTTTTATCATATATTAAAACCAAAAATACTTTTCTGCAATTTATTTACTTTTGTTTTATTTAGTATTTTAGTTTATCTATCTATCACTATCAGAATTATTTGTGTTGGGTGCAAGTGTTTGCTTTTGTGTGTGTAGGTGCGTTTAACGGGATTTCTCTTGGTTCTCCTACTGGATTGATAACCTTGGTTCTCAATTGAGGGAAATACTTATCTCTACTATACTGCATCATCCTCTCCTCTTAGGGGAAATACCAACGCAGTCTACAAGTAGCAGGAAGAATTTCTGGCGCTGCTGCTGGGGAGACATCATCAAAATTACCAAGTACCTTCGCACAAACTATCATCCACTTGCATTTATTTTATTTGGCTTTTTATTTGCATTTGCCTCTTGTTTTCATCTCCCCCACTTCTATTTTTTTTTACAAAAACACAAATATATTTTCGTTTGCTTGTTTAGTTATCATGTCTAGTGTCACCATCCCTCCTCTGTCTCCGGATTTTGAAGTCCTTTACTTCAAACAGAAACAAGGAGAAAATTTAAAAGATTCTTGGTATAGGATAATGGAATCTTATCGTGTTTGCACCATAAAAGGAGATATGAAAATTTTGTTGCAAAACTTTTATGTAGGGCTAACTATGACAAATAGACAACTCTTGGATTTTGCTACTAAAGGGAATTTCATTCATAGTGATCCTAATACTGCTTATGAATTAATAGAAGGAATAGTGGGAACACCACCCTTGCAAAAAGGATCTAATTATACCCAAGAATGGATTCAAATTTTGGAGAGGTTAGGAGACATACAAAAAAAATTGGTTGAATTACAAAAGTCTAATGAGCCCCTTAAAAATGTTAGTGGCAACCTCAATCGTATGAATAATCTCCTTACTATTTGCAGCAAAAGGCTAGACACTGTGGCACCCCGGCTCAGAGAACTTGTTTACCTTGCATTGCCAGCCCAGAGATCAAGTCTTCTGGCAATACACAACAACTTGGTACAGAAAACAACCGCTCTATTGGTCTCTTAGCGGATACATAGGTTCCAAATATTACATGATAAGCGAGGCCAAGCGGCACACAAGGTGCGGCTGCACTTATGTACATTATTTAGTTGACATCTCAGGGGCCTCGATGATAACGAGAACTACTATGCGGCATCGGAACGATGAGGTAGCGGAACTCCACTCCATAGGGACACTGCTGGGACACGGCCTAGAGCGCGACATACTGCTCGACATCCACACCATGCGCAACTTCTCCTGCATCTGGCATGATAAGCCAGGTGAGTACTTTGAATGTACTCGCAAGCTCACAACAAACAAAACAAGTATGAAAAACAACAACAAGGCATTTAACAAGTTTAATGCATGAGCATGATGCTACCCAACATGAGGTGTGCGTGAAAAGTTGCTGTGGTCCCTGGGACCCACTTACCGTTTCGGGGTTACCACGTAACTACCGTTCATAACTTACCCACGTGATCCTCACTTGATCACAGCAATACCTTTTTATAGTGATCCTCACTCGATCACCAATTCTGCATGTGCTATCTTGTGATCTTAGTGTGCAAGTTAATTATATCTGTTGACCCACGGTGTGACCTACTACGAACTGTGTCCATATCCGAGGACGCGGCTATCGATAGATTATACACTCTGCAGAGGTTAGTACATTGTACCCACACTACGGAACTCATGGCCTCGTGCTCCCATTCGGGTGGACCAACGATATTCCGACAAAACCAATCTATTGCTTGACACTCTCCCGGCCACTCCGACAAACTCCCCTTTGGGCTATGTCATGGGTGGCCCCGATGTCAACTCGTGACATCCGCCACCTCTGTGACTGCCACCGTCATGGCCAAACAAAACATCATCCCAAACGGGGACCTCGGTACCGTAAAACTCGGGCACACAAGGTTATGACTGCCTACCGGGCCAGGGTAGCGCCAGTGCACAACCTTCCCTAGTAGGAGGCACCGGCGAGAGGCATGACAATAGACCGCATTAGGGCCTCCCCATCCAGGCAAGTGTGGTTGCACTGGTGAGCTCGATTCGGTGGCACCATGACTCGATCAACAACATGTTCAAGTTAAATTAACATCAAGTTTAACTTGAAATAAAATGATTCGAGCCATAGTATGTGAATGGATGCACGGGTCATGTTCATGAGTAATGAATGCATCTTGTTACCACGAGAGCATATGACATATCTCTCCTGCACACTTTAGCAAGAAAGCATATACCCTACTGCATACTATCAAAATGACATGGAACAAATTCTATGCAATAAGTTTTATATAGCACATTATTTTAATAGTGGAATATATGATGAATTTAATTCAAATAACTCTTGTCATTGCAATGCCATCCTTGCATATGAATGTTG
Source organism: Elymus sibiricus (assembly GCA_039707655.1). Lineage (NCBI taxonomy): Eukaryota > Viridiplantae > Streptophyta > Magnoliopsida > Poales > Poaceae > Elymus > Elymus sibiricus. The sequence goes on from CM077670.1 coordinate 116,119,794, forward strand.
TGGCTTGCCTTGGTTCAGAGGAGTGTCACAATACTCCTGGTCTTCTCCAGCACTATTAGGATCTTCTGAAAATATTTTAAATGCAAAAAGAAAATGTCACATAAAGCATTTTATTTCACCAGAAATTCTCAACAGCAAGAAAAATTCTGAAATTTGGCATGCATAAACTTTGGCTCAATACAAACCAGTAGCAAAAAGAATCAACTCAATTGGACTTATACAATAGAAATTATAGCTGGTCAAAGTTGGGGTCAGAATCTGGTCAAATATTCATTTAAATGAATTTAACCGAATTTCCAGAACAGGCCACGTCGAAGGCGTATTTCCAGAGTATGCCTCCACTTAGAAAACGGTTCGGCCGCGCGGGTGAGGCTTACAGTGGGGTCCCACTGTCGGGGTTAAAAGAGGGAGGGAGAGGGAACAGGAGAGGCGGCGCTGTCGCCGGTGGTTCTCCGGCGAGGAGGCCATGGCGGTCGCCGGCGATGGGTGGGATGGACTCAGGGCATCACGGTGAGCACACACGTATCCGAAGTGACGGCGGGGGTGGCCGGACGGCGTCGGGGTGTTCTTCTTAGAGACGACAGTGGTGGAGCTTGTTGGATTCGGCGATTCCGGCGACGATCCGGCGAACCAGTGGCACCGTCGAGCTCAAGAGATCACCACGACCTCGAGGGGAGCAGAGAGCGAAGCTGGGGGTGGCTGGGATGAGTGCATGATCCAGGGGGATCCGCGGCGGATTCCGGTGATGATCGGCGGCAGGAGGCCCTCCCGGCCTTGCCGCGCTTGTGGGGGAGTGATTTGTGGCCAGGTGAAGTGAGAGCTATGGCTAGAAGGGCTCGGGGACGGCTCAATTTATAGATGAAGTGCGGCCATGCTCGGGACTCCGCCAGCGACGAACTGCAGAAGAAGATAGAGGGAGATGAGCTCGGGCACAATGTGGAGGAGGAGTAGTGGTGCATAGCTACGCGGTGCACGCGTGCAAGCACAGTGTGGCGCACTACGCGGAGTAAACGGAGCACGCGTGCCCACTGTTCCGCCTGGTAGCGTTCGGCCGCTTCCGGCGAGTGGCTTGCCGGCATCGGGGAGGAGCAGGGCGAGGCTAGGTGGCACGCGGGAGGCTGCTGCGAGGCTGGGACAAGTTGCGGTGGCGAGCGGAGGGTGAATGGGCGGCGGCAGAGGGACCCGGTGTACAGAGCGCAGCGAGCGCATGCCAATCCCGTGCACCCCACGCGGTCACCGCGTGCACTGGCACACGCGGTGCTTTCGGCACTGCCAAACCATGTCAATTGAGAAGTCCCTTCAACGCGGCGCCTAGAGATGCGCTTGGTTTGGCATCTGGCGAAATGGACATGACTTGAGTTTGAGGCAAAGTTTCTGGACAGAAACTTGTGACAAATGCTGGGGACAAACGGCTAGGAATTAAGAGCTGAAACTTTGGGGTTAAGAATCTCTTAGGAGGGTAGTAATGTGGTAAAAGTTTCAGCTCCAACAGATCAAGGAAAAATGTACTAGCTTCACAAAGTGCCAATACTGACCAGAAGCAAAAACATTTTCCTTAGCTGAAAATTTCCAAATGACCATGGGATATTTTTGCATAGGGAGGTGAGGCATGATCCAAAGAATATTTGGGAATTTTCTTGGAATTTTTGGAGAAATAAAAATGAGGGTTGCTTCATAGCTCATTGAGAAAATAGGCATTTTTAGGAAGAAAAAGAATATAATGCCATTAAATAAAAATATCCAATGGCATTATGGTGAGAGGGATGAGGTCTAGGGAAGGTTTAGGAATGGGATAACCCACTTGGAAGAAAACCAAAATAATTCCAAGTGGTAAGTCCAAAAGAATTGACTAAAAAAAACAAATGCAAATTAAAATGTTCAATAAATCCAAATAAAAGGAAAAGCAAAAATCCAGGGTGTTACAGACACTTTAGATAATAGAATTGCCTTATTCTATGAAAGTAATGGGAAGCGTAAGGAGCCTCCTGGGTTCGAGAGCAACCCACCTAAATTAGTAAAAACAAAGGATGACAACACTTGAAACTATGCATTATGCCTAGCTAGGGGCATAAAACAATAGCGCTTGTTGGGAGGCAACCCAATGAATAAAATAAAATTTTGTTTTACCTTCTATTTTTGTGTGTTTACACAATTATAGCCTCTGTTATGATTGTGTTTTTTATCTTTTAATTAGTGTTTGTGCCAAGTAATGCCTTTGGGATGATTTGGATGATAGTATAATTGATGCTGTTTGAAAATAGAAACTTTTGCGTCCAGTGTTGGAATTTTACTTTTTGCTGGAACATCAGAATGTTCTGAAGTTTTTACACAATATTGATATATGAATTGCCCACGTTATCCTATTTTTTCAGAAGTTCTGGAGTTACAGAAGTAAGACGTTAATTCCGATCTTTACAGACCGTTCTGTTTTAGACAGATTCTGTTTTTATTGCATAGTTTGCTTATTTTGATGAATCTATGGATCGTATCGGGGGGTATGAGTCATGGAGAAGTTGGAGTACAGTATCATTATGCCAATATTGAATATGAATCAATTTACAACAGTACCTAAAGTTTAAGATTTGTTTGTTATACTAACGGATCTCACGAGGTTTCTGTTGATTTTGTGTGCTGAAGTTTTCAAGTTTTGGGTGAGACTACGATGGATAAAGGAATAAGAAGCGGAAAGAGACTAAGCTTGGGATGCCCAACGCACCCCAAGGTCATATTCAAGGAAGACTCAAGCGTCTAAGCTTGGGATGCCCCGGAAGGCATCCCCTCTTTCGTCTACAATCTATCGGTAACTCACTTGAAGCTATATTTTTATTCATCACATGATATGTGTTTTACTTGGAGCGTCTTGTGATATAGTTTGTTTGCTTTTTAGTTTGTCACAATCATCTTTGCTGAACACACCTTTTTGAGAGGGACACACATTAGTCGTGATTTGTTAGAATACTCTATGTGCTTCACTTATATCTTTTGAGCTAGGCAGTTGCTCTAGTGCTTCACTTATATCTTTTAGAGCACGGCGGTGGTTATATTTTAAAGAAATAGTTGCACTCTCATGCTTCACTTATATCTTTTTGAGAGTCTAATGAATAGCAATGGTAATATGCACGGGTTATGAATTTGGTCCTAATATGATAGGTATTCAAGAGGGATATAATAAAAACTTTCATGTAGATCACTGAATATGATAAGTTTGATTCCTTGCAATAGTTTTGCGATATTAAGATGGTAATATGTGGGAGGTGCTAGTAGATAATTGTGGTTTAGTAAGAATATTTGTGTTAAGGTTTGTGATTCCCGAAGCATGCACGTATGATCTGTCGTTATGCTAAGAAGTTGGAGCATGGTTTTTCTTGATTGTCTACCTTATGAGTGGCGGTCGGGGACGAGCGATGGTCTTTTCCTACCAATCTATCCCCCTAGGGGCATGCATAGTAGTACTTTGCTTCAAGGTCTAATAAACTTTCGCAATAAGTATATGAGTTCTTTATGACTAATGTGAGTCCATGGATTATACGCACTCTCACCTTTTCCGCAATTTGCTAGCCTCTTCGGTACCGTGCATTGCCCTTTCTCACATTGAGAGTTGGTGCAAACTTCGCCAGTGCATCGAAACCCCGTGATATGATACGCTCTATCACACATAAGCCTCTTTATATATTCCTCAAAACAGCCACCATACCTACCTATCATGGCATTTCCATAGCCATTCCAAGATATATTGCCATGCAACTTCCACCGTTCCATTTTTATGACACACATCATCATTGTCATATGATTTGCATGATCATATAGCTGACATAGTATTTGTGGCTCAGCCACCGTTCATCATTTTTTATACATGTTGTGCTAGTATCATTGTGCATCCTGGTACACCGCCAGAGGCATTCATATAGATTCATATTTTTGTTCTAGTTTCGAGTTGTAAGTAAATAGAAGTATGATGATCATCATTATTAGAGCATTGTCCCAGTGAGGAAATAAAAAAAAGAGGCCAAAAAGAGCCCACGAAAAAAGAGAGGCCAAAAAGAGCCCACAAAAAAATGAGAGAAAAAGAGAGAAGGGGCAATGTTATTATCCTTTTCCATACTTGTGCTTCAAAGTAGCACCATGTTTTTCATATAGAGAGTCTCCTATTTTGTCACTTTCATGTACTAGTGGGAATTTTTCACTATAGAACTTGGCTTGTTTATTCCGATGATGGGCTTCCTCAAATGCCTGAGGTCTTCATGAGCAAGCAAGTTGGATGCACACCCACTTAGTTTTCATGTTGAGCTTTCATACACTTATAGCTCTTAGTGCATCCATTGCATGGCAATCCCTACTCCTCGCATTGACATCAATTGATGGGCATCTCCATAGCCCGTTGATTAGCCTCGTCGATGTGAGACTATCTTCTTATTTTTGACTTCCCCTTATTAATCTCTACCACCATACTCTATTCCACCCATAGTGCTATATCCATGGTTTGCGCTCATGTATTGCGTGGGGGTTGAAAAAGCTGAAGCGCGTTAAAAAGTATGAACCAATTGCTCGGCTTGTCACGGGGTAGTGCATGATAAATATTTTGTGTTAAGAAGATGGAGCATGACAGGATTATATAATTTTGTAGGGACAACTTTCTTTAGCATTTTTATTTTGAAAGACATGATTGTTTATTAGTATGCCTGAGTATTGATGTCTTTATATCAAATAATAGACTATTGCTTTGAATCAATCAGATCTTATTATTCGTACCGTAAGAGAGATTACATGATGAAACATGTTAGGTAGCATTCCAGATCAAAAATTCTGTTTTTATCATTTACCTACTCGAGGACGAGCAAGAATTAAGCTTGGGGATGCTTGATACGTCTCCAACATATCTATAATTTTTTATTGTTCCATGCAATTTTAGTATCAATCTTGGATGTTTTATATGCAATTATATGCCATTATATATCATTTTTTGGGACTAACCTATTAACCCCATGCCCAGTGTCAGTTGCTGTTTTTTGCTTGTTTTTGTCCTTTCAGAAAATCATTACCAAAAAGAGTCAAACGAGAAAAAAACTTTGGATTAATTTTTTCCGGACCAGAAGAGACCCACGAAGCTTCAGGAGAAGACCTGAGGAGCCACGAGGAGGCGGCAAGCCTGGAGGGCTCGCCCAGGGGGGTAGGCGCGCCCCCCAGACTTGTGGGCCCCTCGTAGCCCCTCCTGACCTAATTCCAGCGCTATAAATTGCCAAATATTCCCAATATACCAGGGAGACAAAAGAGAAAACCTTTCCGCCACCGCAAGCCTCAGTTCTTCCGCGATCCCATCTGGAGGCCTTTGTCGGTACTCTGCCGGAGGGGGAATCGATCACGGAGGGCTTCTTCATCAACCTTGCTGCCCCTCCGATGATGTGTGAGTAGTTTACCACAGACCTACAGGTCCATAGCTAGTAGCCATATGGCTTCTTCTCTCTCTTTGATCTTCAATGCCATGTTCTCCTCGATGTTCTTGGAGTTCTATCCGATGTAATCTTCTTTTGCGGTGTGTTTGTTGGGATCCGGTGAATTGTGAGTTTATGATCAGATTATTCATGAGAAATATTTGAGTCTTCTATGAACTCTTTTATGCATGATTATTATAGCTTTGTATTTCTCTTCGATCTATCGATTTGGTTTGGCCAACTAGATTGGTTTATCTTGCAATGGGAGAGGTGCTTTGTGATGGGTTCAATCTTGCGGTGCTCAATCCCAGTGACAGAAAGGGACATGACACGTATTTGTATTGTTGCCATTAAGGATAAAAAGATGGGGTTTAATCATATTGCTTGAGTTTACTTTGTCTACTTCATGTCATCTTGCTTAAGGCGTTACTCTGTTTCATACTTAATACCCTTGATGCATGCTGGATAGCGGTCTATGGGTGGAGTAATAGTAGTAGATGCAGGCAGGAGTCGGTCTACTTGTCTCGGACGTGATGCCTATATACATGATCATTGCCATGAATCCGTCGTAATTATTTTCTTTTCTATCAATTACCCAATAGTAATTTGTTTACCCACCGTATGATATGTGTTTGAGAGAGAAGCCTCTAGTGAAAACTATGGCCCCAGGGTCTACTTTTATCATATATTAAAACCAAAAATACCTTGCTGCAATTTATTTACTTTTGTTTTATTTAGTATTTTAGTTTATTTATCTATCACTATCAGAATTAATCCTTGCAAATAACCGCTAAGAGGATTGACAACCCTCTTATTTGCCTTGGGTGCAAGTGTTTGCTTTTGTGTGTGCAGGTGCGTTTAACAGGATTTTGCTTGGTTCTCCTACTGGATTGATAACCTTGGTTCTTAACTGAGGGGAATACTTATCTCTACTATACTGCATCATCCTCTCCTCTTCAAGGAAATACCAACGTAGTCTACAAGTAGCACTACCCGATTGGTGGATGAGGACGATCCAGTTGGCCTTCACGCTCGCCCAATAGTGGCGGCGCATGAAGGGCAGGTGGGCGGGGAGTGGTAGCATGTCGAGGGGCACGATGGCAACCTCCGTAGGATCGTCATGTCGGTGTCTGGGCTAGTTGCGATGATCGGGCATCAGCAAGCAGGGTGTCTTGAAAATGGCCGGCCTGCTACCGATGAGTAGACGGTGCATATACACCGAGCATGCGGCCAGATGCACGGTGCTGAGCAGGTCCATACGATTACTGATCTACTCCAAGAGAACATCGGGGAGGGAATTCCAATCGCGGCTCTGCGTGTCAGTCGGTTCTGCCATTGGGTTTTTTAGGGCGCTGAGTGATTGGGGTTTTCAGTGCGTGTGGGGGAACGGGGAAGTGGATGCGGGCGGGCGAGAGAAGAAGATGGCGTGTGTGGGCGAGCAGTCAGCGGGGGGAGATGGTGCGCACGAGCGACCTAGGAAGATGGCGCGGGCGGGCGAGCAGTGAGCACTGGAAAATGGTGTGCGGATGAAGATGGGGAAGGGACATCCATGGGGAAGAGAGGAGGAAGAAGAGGGAGAGACGAAGAAGAAGGTGCATTAAATCTCAATTCAACTAGTACTACTAGTATACACGAGTGTAAATAGTTAAGCGGATGACATGTGGGTCTACGTCAAGCAGGCCCATATGTCAGTCAACGGAAGAGAGAGGTGCGTACGCGTAATTGCGGAAGCGTGCTCCACAGGCAAACATGATGGCACTACAGGGTAAGGCTGATTTAGTAACACCAGCAAGCTGGCTTAGCTTATTAATCAAGTGTCCCATCTGCTGCAGCATTTATTGTCACTTCACTGTGAAGACTAGTAGTTGAATAGACCGATGGGGAATAATGGATCGCCAAGAATTCCTATCTATGCCTCTACTCTCATCCTATCCAACATTAAGAACCATTGGCCAAGGCTCCCGGCGCCAATTACGTAGTAGTACCTACTCCCTCATTCCGGTTTATATACAGCTCAATAAAAAAGATTCATCAACCAAGGTAATAGTAGATGATGAGTGCCAGAAGAATTTTTTGTAGTACTACTGTAGTACTTTGCAAAAGTACTCAATTAATGGGCTTGTTTTCCTCAAGAAAATTGTGTTTACGAATGTATTAATTGCAATGCATGTGTGAACAACAAATGACCAGGACTTTTACATGCATTGGAGTAATTCTTGCATGCAACATTTTAATGAAGCTTGAAATATGAACATGTGAATGGGAGGGACTAGAACCCTCACACATGCATGCAACACTCACACGTACACATGCACGCACGCAACACTCACGCAGCCATGCATGCGGCACACAGCACACGATGCAACACACACGCTCACGCTCAAGTGCTCAACCTACACGTGCATGCACACACATACACAGCCAGGGTGGTTCGCGCACAAGGGTTGGACTCCTGTCGCGCCTGCGTAAAGTTTTGTTTAACTTATTTCTTTGCTTTGCCAACTGACAGGTGGGACCCAGAAACCACGTGCCAATTTAACCAATCAAGAAAGTGCCACGTAGAGTATTTGGCCGGTCAGCAGAGTGCAATACGGTGCTCTACGGTGAGCTAGTGACCGTATAATCACCGCAAAACGTATATAGTGACCGTAATGAGTGTATTATGAAGTCTAGTGACCGTATTGTTACAAATACAATGACCACCACTGTATTTATCTCGTTTCAAATTAAGCCATATTAACCGGAAAGGAGGCAGTATGGACTACTAGTACTACTGTGTCCCGTCAACTCGCGCAGAATGAGGAGAAGCTTGCTTACTACGCCCTCTCCCTCGCCCGCGCACGTGGTGGCTCGCAGGACGAGGAGAAGCTTGCTTAGTATTCCTACGCCCTCTCCCTCGCCCACGCACGCCGTCGTTCGCAGGACGAGGAGAAGCTTTTGACTACAGCGCGCTCTCCCTCGCCCTCGCTCACGCGGTGGACGTGCGGCAGTTCATTTGGTGTCAGATTGCCAGAAGCATATAGTACTGTAGTACCATCATTGTTGAACTTGGACCTCCCAAAGAGGCGAAGAGCCAAGCGCAAGGTTTATAGGAGTATGAACAGTCGTACAACTATAGTGAATAACCGCTACTGTATGATGCTACCACGTCACCTACAGCCAAAACTGTGCCACCTTTTTTTCTCACAAAGCGTGTTGGTGCCCGTGGAACAGCCACACAAGTTGCACGTACACATAACACATCTACTAGTAAATTCTAAAGGACAAATGCCAACATGCCACACAAGTTCATCTGCACTTCATGTGATAAATTTGTGCACGACTACTCTACATATATTTACAGCGCTACCATTCACAATACTCCACTTACACGTTATAGATGGGCTCCATGTCGTCCTCCAGGTTCCAGTCCCAGGTGTTCTTCATAGATGGCATGATCCATAGCGGTGGGCAACGGGAATCATTGTCACAGCTTTCTAGTCCGGTTCCACACGATGGAGACTCATCCAAGCTGAAGCGGCATAAATCAGGGATTGTGTGTCCCAACATGTTCAACCGGCGGTGCACACTGAAGACACAACCATGCTTCATGAATGGCAGGCCTTCGGTGTCGTGCACGAAAGGTGGCATCTGTTTGACAATGGGGTAGCTGTCCCCAATGAAAAGTGAGTACTCTCCAAGAGTGTCCCTCGGCTCCCACATAGCATCACGGTGGTCGAACTCGGAGCCGTCCATCTGGTACATGTGGCATCTCAGATCTGGACACATGGTGACGTACATGGTCAAGGTCCATGCAGGATAATGTTGTGCTCAAATATGGCGTGCAGTAATATTATGCAGTGAGTAGTACTACTATACTATAGAGGAAGTTCAATAACCAACTGATTATATATAGCCATTTTTGGCTACATGGAGGAGATAAGACATGGAAAAACAAAAAATGGTGGGAGTGGATTCAAGAGCCAGCTATACGCGTACTCCTAGATAAAAAGTACTACTCCCGCCGATCCCTGCGGCACACTACTATGGATCTAAAGTAGTAGTAGTAGTAGTAGTAGTAGTAGTACTACTAGTACAATGAAAGAGAAGGCAGTGAGAGAATGGAATACCTGGGTACATGGTGAGGGTCCGATCATGGTAGATCTTGGCACCTTGTTGCACATCAATGGTAACATGGGTAACCACTGCTAAGATAGTTGATCCCAATTTGCCAAAGTCAACTACAAGGTTCCAGGTTAGACCAAATGGCGGATGCACATAATCCAACACATCCAGGATCGGCGATCTGATTTTGATCGGGGGATTCGTGGTCCCTGCAAAATAATGGAGTACCATTAGGGATGCAAATGATGGTTAGTGCATTCCGTTTGTTATCTCCCATACCGTAGGATGGCACCCAGATGAAACAAGTCCCCTGGCTTGCCACAGCGAAGATGCGGCCTACATGGCACACAGCGTTTTCAAACTTGTGCGGGTACAAATCTGCCACGGCCAACATGTGCCAACCTCTGCCGTCAGGGCCATTCTTATTGATGGCAATCCTTATGTCGAACACCGCGATGAGATAGTAATCGTCGTAGCTGCGGTGCTTGGTCGGCGGGTCCGCAATTGCTATCTTCTTCAATCTCATGGTGGCTTCATCATACCTATTCAAGCCGTTCCAGTCCGGAAGGCTGACCCCAATGCTGGACAAGGGGTCTACGGGAATGGCCGCACTGCTGTGGATGTTGTGCAAAATGATGGTGGTATCCGGCCGTAGGTATGCAAGACAATCTTCGTTGGCACCAACCCAAACCTGTGGGACGGTGGGCAGCGGAGAAATTACGGGATGGAATAACTAAGTATTTTTAGAATATATATTACTTGATCAAACACAATGACTGACTGTAGGATCGTAAGTATGTCTAGAGGGGGGGTGATTAGACTACTTGACCAAATAAAAGTCTATCCTTTTCCCAATTTTAGTTGTGGGCAGATTTTAGCAAATATACCAAGTCAAGTAACACCCTACACATGCAATTCTAAGAGTGTAGCAACGGAAAGTAAACAATTGCACATGTAAGTAAGGGAGGGGATCGGATATTTCAAACGCAATGAAGACACGATGATTTTTGGCGTGGTTCCGATAGGTGGTGCTATGGTACATCCACGTTGATGGAGACTTCAACCCACGAAGGGTAACGGTTGTGTGAGTCCACGGAGGGCTCCACCCACAAGGATCCACGAAGAAACAACCTTGTCTATTCCACCATGGCTTACATCCACGAAGGACTAGCCTCACTCGGGGTAGATCTTCACGAAGTAGGCGATCTCCTTGCCCTTACAAACTCCTTGGTTCAACTCCACATGATCTTGGATGTCGGAGTCTGGACCCCGGGGGACTAGAGGTTCGAACACTGGGGGCGCACTAGTTCTCTCCAACCAATGGTGACCACGGCGAGGCTACGGCAAGAACGCTATGCAGGGGCACGACAGGGGACACGACGGTTACCCAAGTTCGGGCCACCTTGCGGTGTAAAACCCTACTCCTGCTTGTGTTGGGATTGTTGTGGGCAAGAAGATGTTCTCGCATACAAGGTACAAGGCAGAGGAGTCGATCCCCTCTACAGTGGCAGCTCTGGCCCCTTTTTATAGCCGCCTTGGTCCTCTTCCCCCAAAAACTAGGCGGGAAGGGTTGCCACACTTGGCGGGTTTTGAAAGGGGACAGGTGCTCAATCTTATCCTGACTAAAGGCGGTCTTCGCCTGCAAAAGCATGATCCATGACGCGCCGGTGGGCTCGATGGTGACCTCCGCCCTGCGCGCCTTGCTATCTTGGTCTTCTTTCACCAAACGGGCAGTCCTTGGGACTTGCTTTGGAGGTGGGTAGCTGGGACTGCCCCTTTAGCACCAAAGAGGAAAGCCTCCCTGTCCGTGCCCGCTGGCGCGTCTTCTGCCGCCCTTTGTCGCCACATGCGTCACCCACGTGATGGGCAGCGGACCGCGCAACTGTCGTCAGGCGAGGTGGCCTCGGGCACCTGGCTCGGGAGGGCGCCCTGGGAGGCAGCCTCGCGAGACGGCCTCGCGAGGCTCCTGCTCCTGCCGCGGCTAAGTGCCGGCAGGGCGCGTCTTCAGGAGGCTCGACCTCAGGAGATGTCTTCGCTTCGCGGCACCCTTGGATGGGCCTCGTCTTGGGCCTTCAACAGGAGTCGTTCCCTGGGCCGCAGACAGACGGGCCAGGGTACCCTGGTCCCCAATGGCCCGACAGTAGCCCCCGGGCCCGTGGCGCGCAGGTTCCCGCCCGTTGGGAGCGAAACGCCGCGGGCCCTAATAGACTGCGAGGCCCAGGCTTGACGCATGGCGCACGACGAGATGTGGGACGCCCCCACTTCCCCACTACACCTCGGTAACCGCCCACGCCTGCCATAAAGCCTGGCCGCACGGGGCGAAGGCCATCATTGCTTCATTGCCGCTGCTTCCTCCAACTTCTGGTCTCTCGCACCTCCTTCCCCGAGCACAGCTCCTTCTTCCCTTGCCTCCCAAACTCCACCGCGCAACAATGGCACCTGCCGGCAAGAAAGGCAAGGTGGCGGCCATGGCGCCGAGCGCGCCGGCCGTGGAGCCGGCCCTGCAGCGCTCCATCGTCGTGATTCGAGAGGGCCTGGACAAGGTGCTCTCGATGGTCGCCAGCGACCAGAACAAGAACGGGGTGACGAAGATCTGGCCGGTCGCGCGCGCGGCGAGATCTGGAGGCGACGACGTTCCCCTTCTTCATCCATAGCGTCTACGCCAGCCTGGTGCTGCCATTCTCGGACTTCTTCAATGCCATCCTCACCCACTACCAGATTCAAGCCCTTCATCTTCCTCCTCGCCATCTTCGCCTTCTACCGCGAGGCCTTCGTGGGCATAATGCCCTCGGTGTCCCTCTTTCACCACTTTTTCAGCCTGTGGATCTCCGCGGCGAACCACCGCTCTGCATGCGCCTCGTTCCTCGCCGTCAAGGCGACAGAGAACGACATCATCAACCTGAAGATCCCGAAGAAGGTGGAAGGCTACCGGCAGTGCTGGATCTACATGGACGCGCGTGTGCGCAACCAGCTGCTGATGGAGCCGACGGCCCTTGCCGTGAAGAGCTCGGGGTGGGAGCACGAGAAGCTCACGGACCCGAGGCTGGCGCCCGTCTGGGAGCGACTGGCGGACCACAAGGCGGCGCGCCTCACGAGGGCGATGGTCGTCAAGGAGTACCTCAACAGGCGCATCGCACCACTCCAGCTGCGCTCGCGCCTGGTGTGGAAGATCACCGGCTTGAGGGACCCCATGCGGCTGAGAATCAGCAGCCTAAAGTTGGGCGTGGTGGACGGAATCATGCACATCATGCTCGGCAGCACCGAGGGAGACCCGCCCAAAGACACACTCCCGCTGTGCCGCTACAAGGGGACCAAGGAGCTGGTCGCGAAGATGCTAGTCTTCGATGAGTGGGGTCTCGTGCCGGAGGGCCACAAGGGACCTCGTGAGAACCCGATCGTGGTGGTCCCTGGCATGGGAGACCTAGACGACTCCAACATCTCGGGCGGCAACGCAGAGGGGAGCGACGACGGCCCGGCCACGCGGACTCGCCGCTAGCTCATCCGTGGCCTCAAGGATGACGACGAGGATGATGATGACGACGACCGGTTCAGGGTCGAACCCTCCCGTCCTGCCGAGGCGGGAGGCGAAGGGAGCTCCAGTGCGGCGGCAGGCGAACCACGCATGGATGAGATGGACGCCATGCCCCCTGTGGAGGATGCTGGCGCGGGCGAAGGGACAACCGAGGCCCCCGCCGAGAAGGACGACGACGAGGACCGGGCCGGTGGGCCTCGGAAGGGCGCCTCAGTAGGCGGCCTCAAGAGGAAGCCTCACGAGGGCGACAGCGAGGACCGCCCGCCATCGGCCTTGAAGGAGAGGAAGTGGATCACCAATGACGAGTAAGTGCTTCCCTGACCTATTCCCCTTTAGCGTTTGCTCCGCAGCCCGGGACTGAGCCTTCGGCTTGCGCAGGGCATCCACAAAGAGAGAGAAGAAGAAGAAGAAGACGATGAAGAGGACCCCTGCCTTGGAGGGGCCCCGGTGCTTGCTGCTGGCGCCAAGGGGTGAGAAGAAGCCACCCGCCGCTCTGATGCCGGGATGGAGCGCATGGTGGTGGAGGAGGAGCAAGCGGCCCCACTGGAGCCACAGGTGGACACGGCTCCTGAGGCCGGGGGCGCCGAGCCTCGGGAGGCGGCCTTCGGAGGCGGCGCTAAGGCTCCTGAGGTGCCTGCCACGGGAGCGGACTTGGAGATGGGGGAGGCGGAGGTGCCAACTCCTCCGCCGAGCACCGCAGACGCCGGGGACTCTCCAGGCAGCCCTGAGCACATGCCGGAGCATGGGGCCCCCGCCGCAGGCGCGGGAAGCCCGTGGGTCGCGCCACCTCAGCAAGAGGAGGAGGAGGAGGGGCCGGTGAATCCTCCACTGCTGTCGGACGGCGCCGGGGCCTCCTAGGACATGACGGCAGAGGGCGATGAAGAGTCAGACCCTGCCTGGGCCCTGACGCTGGTGCGCAACCGCACCTTACTCAGGCGTGGGGTCCTATGGACCACGAGTGGAGCTCTGAGCCAGCTCAAGGCGGAGTTCCAGGAGGCCGAAGGGCACCTCGCCGAGGAGCGCCTGCGCCTTGCCGAGGGGTGGCGCCGTCTCAATGTCGCGATCAAGCTGGGGCGTCGACAAGACAGGGTGGCACAGCAAAAGCGCGAGAAGTCCGCCCTTGAGGTGAAAGAGGTCTTCGAGAGCGCCCTCCGGGAGGCTGACGTGGCTGAGAAGCGCCGCGAGGAGGCGGAGGCCTGCACAAGGGTGCTGTGGAAGCAGCATGCCACGTAGGAGGGGCTTTTCCAGGCGTGGGAGAAGGCCGTCACTTCCCGCGAGGAGGAGCTCGCGGCTCAGGAAGCTGACCTCGCCATCCGTGAGTGGGAGCTCGCGCGGACGATAGCCGAGCAGGCCGCGGAGCGCGAGCGCCTGGAGACGCTGGACCGCCAGGTGGCCGCCGTCCAGGACGCCTATACCGCACGCATGGAGGCCGCCAACGCCAAGCTGGAGGCCAAGGAGAAGAAGCTCTAGGCGGACGCTGACATGAAGATCGAGAGGAACCGCTTGGCGCTTGTTGCAGATCACAACAAGAAGCTGAAGTTCCAGGAGGACCATTTCAAGGAGAAGCGCGAGAGGCTTCAGAAGGAGGTTGAGGCCCTCTAGGAGCTCCTGACAGAGGCGGAGAATGGCGGAAGACCGCGCTGCAGGCCAAGGCCGACACCGAGGTGGAGCTGGCTTCCCTTCAGAAGCAGGTGGGCGACGTCTCCAACATCGTCAAGCATGCGAAGCTGGAGGCGGACCCGGCGCGGGGGGTGACAGCATGAGCACACCAAGATGTTCCGCTCCCTCCATTTCCGGGCCCGCCAAGCTCTGGAGGCCATCTGCAAGGAGAGGCTCGAAGGCCCCATTGAGACCCATGATGCCAGCTACCTCGACTTCTTCACCAAGCTCGTGGAGAAGCTCGAGGCTGGCGCCAAGAGGGTGGCCGGCATCATCGAGGAGGAATGACGTGACCTCCTCTTCCAGGCGGCGATGCGCATCTTCAGCCACCTTCTCCATGCCGACCCCAATTTCGACATCGCCAGGGTGATAGCACCCATGCCAGAAGAGCTCCGCGACGGCCTCGGGGAGGCCATGGAGGACCATGTGGACGCCCTGCTCGCGAAGTTCTCCCACGACAGCAGCGAGAGTTCCAGCGGGGTCGAGGGTGACGACGATGAAGGTGACGACGCCGCGGCTTCTTAGGTCTTCTTCCTTGGTTATCTGTACCAGATTGACATGGCCCCGTGGGGGCGTAAAAATAATGCCTTTTGCCTTAAGTACTTATGATTTATCGTGATGCATGTTTCCTCGTGAGGCGCTCTCGTGAGGCCTGTTTCTCTTTCCTTGTTTGCCTTCATGCTCTACGTCGTCAGGACCTAGCCCCCGAGCGGGCTACAGCCGTCGCTGGTATGTCAGGTCGCATTGCCTGGAGAAGGCTACGAGGTGTAGCGCACTGAGGTGGTAAGGACTCCTGAGGCGCGATGCTCAGGAAGTCCCCCCTTGACGTGCAAGCGGCTTGCGCGGAGGAGAGAACATCAGCACTTAGCGAGGTCGTGGGGAGAGGAAACTTGAGAGGCACCGCGAGCGGCTCGTGAGGTATTTTTGTACTTAGCTCTTGCGAGTGTTGATTGCTCTGTCGTGGCTGCGGGGCGCGCCTCGTGAGGCTTCTGCTCGTGAAGCCTCCCGCTGGCACTTGGCAGAGGTGTCGCCGTAGGCTGGCTTGCGAGGCAGCGCTCGCGAGGTTTCCTGGGGGTTTATGAGGATGTCTTGTCGTGAGTCGCCTTGCGAGGCAGCGCTCGCGATGCCTTTTGAGTACATTGTTCCTGTGATAACTTCGCAATGATTTCACAAAACGGGGGGAGCTAAAGGTAAATAAGAGTATAGGGGATCAGTTGTAGCCTTTCTTCATAAATAAGAGTGTCGAACCCAACGAGGAGCTAAAGGTAGAATCAATATTCCCTTCAAGTTCTATCGACCACCGATACAACTCTACGCACACTTAACGTTTGCTTTACCTAGAACAAGTATGAAACTAGAAGTACTATGTAGGTGTAATGCTAGAACTACTTTGCACGAATAAAACTAGGAGTACTTAGCAAGAATAAAACTACGAGTAATTTGCAAGATAATAAAAGTTAGTTGTTTAGAAGAAAGCTTTTTGTAACAAAAGAGAAATATTTGTCCCTAGGCAATCGATAACTAGAACGGTAATCATTATTGCAATTTTGAGCTAACATAATTTCCATACTTGGATCATATGCACTTATGATTGGAACTCTAGCAAGCATCCGCAACTACCAAAGATCATTAAGGTAAAACCCAACCATAGCATTAAGTAACAAGGCCCCTTTACTCCCATAAGCAACAACCCCCTTACTCGGGTGTAAGATTCTGTCACTCTAGCCGCCCACTATAAGAGAATTATGAACGTAATGCAAACCCTATAGCGGGAATCCCTCACGCTTGCATGACACGGAGGGCACCATAGGACAACACCAAAATAAAACATACAACTCAAACCAATAACGATCATCAATCAACCCATAGGACAAAACGAATCTACTCAAACATCATATGATTGCCTAATATCATTGGATAATAATATATAGAGTTAAGCACCATGTTTAAGTAGAGATTACAACGGGGAGAAGAGGTGTTACACCGCTGCATAGAGGGGGGGAGACTTGGTGTTGACGGCGGCGAAGTTGTTGGTGTAGATCGTCGTCACGATGGTTGCCCCGGCGGCGTTCCGGCGCCACCGAGAGAGAGGGGGAGAGAGCCCCCCTCCTTCTTCTTCTTCCTTGGCCTCCCCCCTAGATAGGAGGAGAGTTTCCCCTCTGGTCCATGGCCGCCATGGCTCCCGGAGGGGAGGAGCCCCTCCGAGATTGGATCTCTCTCTGTGTTCTCTTCTGTTTCGCGTTCCTCTTTTATGGCCTTTCACCGTTTCTTAAATATCCGGAGATCCGTAACTCCGATCGGGCTGAAATTTTAACACAATTTGTTTCTCGATATAAGCTTCCATATGGCCGAAGAAGGGCCCCAACTGACTTACGGTGTGCCCACAAGGCAACACCACGCTGCTGGGGGGGGGGGGGTAGGTCGCGCCAAGATGCCTTGTGGAGGCTGTGGGCCTCCGTTTGTGTTGATTCCACCTCCCAAAAATCACATATATTCCAAACTAATTCTCCGTAAAATTTTATCTCGTTTGGACTTTGTTTGATATGGATTTTCTGCGAAACAAAAAAACATGCAACAAACAGGAACTGACACTGGGCACTGGATCAATATGTTAGTCCAAGAAATCATATAAAATGTTGCCAAAAGTATGTGGAAATTCTAGGATAATGGCATGAAACAATCAAAAATTATAGATACGATGAAGACGTATCAACATCCCCAAGCTTAATTCCTGCTCGTCCTCGTGTTGGTAAATGATAAAAAGATAATTTTTGATGTGGAATGCTAAAGAACGCTATCCCTACAAAATCATATAATCCTGTCATGCTCCATCTTCTTAACATAAAGTATTTATCATGCACTACCCCGATGACAAGCCGAGCAATTGGTTCATACTTTTTAACGCGCTTCAGCCTTTTCAACACCCACGCAATACATGAGCGCAAGCCATGGATATAGCACTATAGGTGGAATAGAATGCAGTGGTAGAGATCAATAAAGGGAAGTCAAAAATAGGAAGATAGTCTGACATCAACGAGGCTAATCAACGGGCTATGGAGATGCCCATCAATTGATGTCAATGCGAGGAGTAGGGATTGCCATGCAACGGAAGCACTAAGAGCTATAAGTGTATGAAAGCTCAACATGAAAACTAAGTGGGTGTGCATCCAACTTGCTTGCTCATGAAGACCTCGTGCATTTGAGGAAGCCCGTCATCGGAATATACAAGCCAAGTTCTCTAATGAAAAATTCCCACTAGTATATGAAAGTGACAACATAGGAGACTCTCTATATGAAAACATGGTGCTACTCTGAAGCACAAGTGTGGTAAAGGATAGTAACATTGCCCCTTCTCTCTTTTTCTCTCATTTCATTTTTTTTGTTTTCTCTTTTTTATCTTTTTTTGTGGGCTCCTTTTTTTGGCCTCTTCTTCTTTTTTTTAGAACAGTCTCTTGGACCTCCTCCCCACTTCTTCGAGGACTCATTAGTCTCCACCATTCTTTCCTCATGGAGAGAATGCTCTAATAATGATGATCATCACACTTTTATTTACTTACAACTCGATATTACAACTCGATAGAGAACTATACAAGATGACTCTATATGAATGCCTCTGGCAGTGTACCAGGATGTGCAATGATCTAGCGTAGCAGAGATATCAAAAAAGGTCAAGCCAAGAAAATATCATGCTAGCTATCTTACGATCATGCAAAGCAATATGACAATGAATGCTCAAGTCATGTATATGATGATGATGGAAGTTGCATGGCAATATATCTCGGAATGGGCTATGAAAATGCCATGATAGGTAGGTATGGTGGCTGTTTTGAGGAAGATATAAGGAGGCTTATGTGTGATAGAGCGTATCAAATCACGGGGTTTGGATGCACCGGCGAAGTTTGCACCAATTCTCGAGGTGAGATCGGGCAATGCGCGGTACCGAAGAGGCTAGCAAATTGCGGAAAGGTGAGAGTGCGTATAATCCATGGACTCACATTAGTCATAAAGAACTCACATACTTAATGCGAAAGTTTATTAGCCCTCGAAGAAAAGTACTACTATGCATGCCCCTAGGGGGATAGATTGGTAAGAAAATACCATCGCTCGTCCCCGATCGCCACTCATAAGGTAGACAATCAATAATAAATCATGCTCCAACTTCTTAGCATAACGACATACCATACTTGCATGCTTCGGGAATCACAAACCTTAACACCAATATTCTTACTAAACCACAATTATTCACTAGTACCTCCCACATATTACCATCTCAATATTGCAAAACTATTGCAAGGAACCAAACTTATCATATTCAGTGATCTACAAGTTTTATGTAGGATTTTATGAATAACCATGTGAATGACCAATTCTTGTTGACTCTCTAAATAGATATGAGTGAAGCATGAGAGTTTAATTATTCCTACAAAATACCACACTCTAATAAATATAAGTGAAGCAAAAGAGCATTCTACAAATAACGGTTTTCCACAAGTAGAGAAACATGCATCCAAACTTCAGATGATATAAGTGAAGCACATGAAGCATTATATAAAGCCATACTCAAAAGATATAAGTGAAGTGCAAAGAGCATTCTATAAATCAACCAAGGACTATCTCATACCAGCATGGTGCATTATTGAAAGAAAAATAAAAAGCACACGATGCTCCAAGAATTTACGCATAGCATGTGAACAAATCAAAAACCGAGACATACCGATAATTGTCGAAGAAAGATGGGATGCCTTCCGGGGAATCCCCAAGCTTAGATGCTTGAGTCTCCTTAAATATTTACTTGGGGTGCCTTGTGCATCCCCAAGCTTGAACTCTTGCATCTCCTTATTCTCCTCATATCGATACCTCCTCGATCTTCGAACAATTCATCCACACAAAACTTAACCGAACTTTTTATTAGAGGGGTTAGTACATATAACATCAAATCCCATCATGTCCTACTGTAACATTATTGTATAATTGTAATCAAACATTACCCACTGTATGCTATCACAATTCTATGGCTCCCAAGTCAATGGAGCTCAACAAGATTTCAAACATACGCAAACAAAAAACTATAAAAGCAATCTGTGAAAACAGGACAGTCTGTAAAGATGCAGATGGTACATATACTTCTGTAACTCAAAAAATTCTGAAAAATTAGGAAAAAAAAAAATATTTGCATAGCAGTACTGTGTAAAAATTTCAGAATTTTTGCATGTTCCAGTAAATTATAGAAATTCAAGCACTACAGCAAAAGTTTCTGTTTTTTCACAGCACACACCAAACGAGCAATTGAAACATCCTAAAAGTAAATCTTGGCACATTATTTTTATAATACAATGGATTTATACAAGGGGATAATTATTTTTGTTGAAAAGTTTATGTAATCAAGGTTCACAAAGTTTCCATGGGCATGAACAAAGTCCAAGGCTAGCCCCCACTTCCACATTGCTCATCTGTCTCACTTTCACTTTTCTTTTTGAAAAAGTTTTTAGGTCCCCCTCTATATTTTTTTGTTTTTACACTTTTTAAAAGCACACAACAGAATAAAATGACTCTCTAAAACTTCCAGGTTGTGTCCCAGGCAGCGCTTTCTTTAGCTAGGCATACAATTCTCAAGTAATCGATCCACCCGGATCCCAAGGTATATCAAAGCCAATTTTAATTAACAATGATTTGTAATTTAGTAGTGAGCACAAAGCAACATATATCATATAATGACAAACTCTAACTCTCTTCCTATGCATCGGCAAGTCATAAAATAATAATTCATGCACATCAAGTAAAGGCCAATGCATAGTATAAACAGTTTCTTGCAATTTTATCGTATTGGAAGCATAGAGAGGTAGAGATGTAGTTCCTCTCTCATAATAATTGCAATTAGGAGCAGCAATCACATGCATATTATATTCATCAAAATCATCATGTGTAATAGTAAAATGCAACCCATCAATGTAATCCTTAATAAGCGCAAACTTCTCCGATATAGTGTAGTTTGGAGAATTCAAAAAGATAATAGGACTATCATGTGTAGGTGCAATAGTAACAATTTCATGTTTAACATAAGGAACTATAGCAAGTTCATCTCCATAAGCATCATTCATATTGGCATCATGGCCACAAGCATAGCAAGCATCAAGATCATCAAAAAGGGATATTTCAGACGAATCCAAGGGATCATAGCAATCATCATAGCATTCATCCTTCGGTAAGCACGAAGGGAAATTAAACAATGTATGAGTTGAAGAGTTACTCTCATTAGACGGTGGGCATGGGTAGCTAATCCACTCTTCCTCCCTTTGTTCTTCGCTCTCCTCCTCATCTTTTTCATCTAATGAGCTTACAGTTTCATCTATTTCTTCTTCCATAGACTCCTGCAAAATATTAGTCTCTTCTTGGACAGCAGAGGTGTCCTCAATATATTCTTTCACATAAGCATTAGAAGCATAGTTTTCATAGGAATATTTAAGTATGGAAAAATTTTCAGATTTGTAAAGAGTAGCATCACACTTTTCAATTAAAGAAGCAATTTCATATGCACCCTTAAAAGCAACAAATTCTTCTATTTGTTCAATATCATAGTAACTATATACACCTCTGGCATAAGAAGATAAGATTCCATTATCCTTAAACTCACATTGGTACTGAAGGTGTTTTTTAGGGTCTTCAGAACAACAAGTAAAATCATCTATTTCGCATAAATTCCAAGCATAGCAATTCAAAGTATTAATATGATGCCATAAGAGTTTCCCATTTTGAGACAAGTGGTGTCACACAAAATAAGCATGCTCATCTAATGATTTTCCCTCAACTAAGCTAGTTGGGTTTTCAGCATGAGTACAAACGGATCGAAGATGATCCAAGTAGAAAGCTTCAGCAGTAAGATAAATTTTGGGTGATTCTTCAACCATTGGTTTAACAAGTACAACTAATTTTTTTTTGCTATTTTACGTTTCCTACCCATAACTAAAGATAGAAAACAAGAGCACAAAATAAAAACTACTTAGTGATAAAGCAAAACAAGCACACACAAGAATATCAACCCTACGTTATTGCTCCCCGGCAACGGCGCTAGAAAAAGTTCTTGATAACCCACAACTACAGGGGATCAGTTGTAGCCTTTCTCGATAAATAAGAGTGTCGAACCAAACGAGGAGCTAAAGGTAGAATCAATATTCCCTTCAAGTTTTATCGACCACCGATACAACTCTACGCACACTTAACGTTTGCCTTACCTAGAACAAGTATGAAACTATTTTGTAGGTGATAGGATAAGTTTGCAAGAATAAAACTAGAAGTATTTTGCGAGAATAAAACTACGAGTAATTTGCAAGATAATAAAAGTTAGTTGTTTAGTAGAAGGTTTTTGTAACACAAGAGAATGATTTGTCCATAGGCAATCGATAACTAGACCGGTAATCATTATTGCAATTTTATATGAGGGAGAGGCATGAGCTAACATACTTTCCGTACTTGGATCATATGCACTTATGATTGGAACTCTAGCAAGCATCCACAACTACCAAAGATCATTAAGGTAAAACCCAACCATAGCATTAAGTATCAAGTCCCCTTTACTCCCATACGCAACAACCCCCTTACTCGAGTGTAAGCTTCTGTCACTCTAGCCGCCCACTATAAGAGTATTATGAACGTATTGCAAACCCTACAGTGGGAATCCCTCATGCTTGCATGACACGGAGGGCACCATAGGACAGCACCAAAATAAAACATACAACTCAAACCAATCACGATCATCAATCAACCCATAGGACAAAACGAATCTACTCAAACATCATATGATTGCCACATATCATTGGATAATAATATATAGCATTAAGCTCCATGTTTAAGTAGAGATTACAATGGGTAGAAGAGGTGTTACACCGCTGCATAGAGGGGGAGAGAGTTGGTGTTGACGGCGGCGAAGTTGTTGGTGTAGATCGCCGTCACGATGGTTGCCCCGGCGGCGTTCCGGCGCCACCGGGAGAGAGGGGGAGAGAGCCCCCCTCCTTCTTCTTCTTCTTCCTTGGCCTCCCCCCTAGATGGGAGGAGAGTTTCCCCTCTGGTACTTGCCCGCCATGGCTCCCGGAGGGGAGGAGCCCCTCCGAGATTGGATCTCCCTCTCTGTTCTCTTCTGTTTCGCGTTCCTCTTTTCTGGCCTTTCACCGTTTCTTAAATATCCGGAGATCCATAACTCCGATCGGGATGAAATTTTAACACAATTTGTCTCTTGATATAAGCTTCCTTGCGGACGAAGAAGGGCCCCAAATGACATACGATGTGCCCACAAGGCAACACCACGTGGCTGGGGGGTAGGTCGCGCCAGATGCGTTGTGGAGGCTATGGGCCTCCGTTTGCGTTGATTCCACCTCCCAAAAATCACAAATATTCCAAAATAATTCTCCGTAAAATTTTATCGCATTTGGACTTCGTTTGATATGGAATTTCTGCGAAACAAAAAACATGCAACAAACAGGAACTGGCACTAGGCACTGGATCAATATGTTAGTCCAAGAAATCATATAAAATGTTGCCAAAAGTATGTGGAAATTGTAGGACAATGGCATGAAACAATCTAAAATTATAGATACGATGGAGACGTATCAGTGTGCGCTTGCTAGCTTGCTCGTGGGCATCACGCGAGGAGACAAGACACCAAGGACCTTGGTGTGGTGGCGTGCACGGGAGCGGGCCCGTGAGCCAGAGCTCGATCGCTTGGGTTTTGCAGCACTACTGGGATTGACCTAAGCACAGGCACCATGTCTAGCCCCCGCTCACGAGATGCGCAGGAGGAAGGTCGTGAGTGTGCACAACTCCTGAGGCAAGCAGCTTAATAACACATGAGGTATCTTAGAAAATAGAGCTTTACTGAAACATAGTAATAAGTTCATTACACAACCAAAAAGAGACATGGCTGCCATGGTTGGCACGGATCAGCATGAGTTTAATGCGGCCCGTGGGGTGCCCTCAAGTGATTGTTCCGCCAGCACGGAGCATGGGGCTTCCACTAGGCGTGGGCATGATCGCGGTTCGATCGTTTCACCAGCGAGGAGCATGGGGCTTCCACTAAGACATGGGCATGATTGCGGTTTGATCGTTCCGCCAGCACAGAGCATGGGGCTTCCACTGAGATGTGGGTGGGAGCTCTCGTGGGCCCATCAGGCGAATGCAATGAGAGGCTCCGGGGCGTGTATAACCCTACTTCATTCGTACGCATGAGGGTCACGGGTAGAACTTGCGGAGGTGTTGGATATTCCAGGCATTAGGCACAGGAAGTCTGTCCTCTGTCTCCAGCCAGGCGGCGTCGGGCCTGGAGACATGAGTAACCCTGAAAGGGCCTTCCCACATGGGTGAGAGCTTGTGGAGTCCCTCTCTGGAGAGGATCCTTCTTAGGACGAGGTCGCCGACCTCAAGGGTGCGTGGCCGTATGTTGCGGGTATGATAGTGACACAACGCCTGCTGGTATCTAGCGGCGCAGAGCGCGGCCTGGCGACGCGCTTCTTCGAGGAGCAGCAGGTCGGCCTCTCACGAGGTGTCCTGATGAGCCTCGTCGAAGGCAAGGACTCACGGAGAGCCGTGCTGGAGCTCAGACGGGAGGACCGCTTCAGCTCCATAGACGAGGAAGAAGGGAGTCTCGCCAGTAGGCTTGGTTGCCATTGTGTGGATGAACCACAGCACAGACTGCAGCTCGTCAAGCCAGCCCTTGCCGCAGGCCTCGAGCTTTTTCTTGAAGCTTCTTGTCTTGAGGCCCTTGAGGACCACAGCGTTGGCGCGCTCAGCCTGGCCATTGCTTCGAGGGTGTGCCACGGAGGCATAGCAGATCTACGTGCCGAGGCTAGCGTATTATGACTTGAAGAGGCCGCTCGTGAACTGGGAGCCGTTGTCAGTGATGATGCGGTTGGGGACGCTGAAGCGGCTCACGAGGCCCTTGATGAACTTGACGGTAGATCCTGCTGGGATGGTGCGCACAGGCTCGACCTCCGCCCATTTGGTGAACTTGTCGATGGCGACGTAGAGGTAGCGGTAGCTGCCAGCTGCGCGAGGGAAAGGTCCCAAGATATCCAGCCCCCAGACCGCGAAGGGCCACGAGAGGGGGATCGTCAGGAGGCCTTGCGCCGGCTGGTGGATTTGCTTGGCATGGAATTGACAAGCTTCGCAGGATTGGACCAGCTCGGTGGCGTTGTGGAGCGTGGTGGGCCAGTAGAAGCCGCTATGAAACACCTTGCTGGCAAGGGTGCGCGACAAGGAGTGGTGGCCGCAGTCTCCTCCATGGATGTCGGCGAGCAGCTCGCGCCCTTGTTCTTTTGAGATGCACCGCAGCGAGACGCCATTGGGGCACTTGCGGTACAGCTCGCTGATGCATCTCCGTCGTATCTATAATTTTTGATTGTTTCATTCCAATATTCTACAACTTTCATATACTTTTGGCAACATTTTATATTGTTTTTGGGACTAACATATTGATCCAGTGCCCGGTGCCAGTTCCTGTTTTCTGCTTGTTATTTGTTTCGCAGAAAATCCAAATCAAACGAAGTCCAAATGCGATAAATTTTTACGGAGAATTATTTTGGAATATATGTGATTTTTGGGAGGTGGAATCAACGCAAACGGAGGCCAACAGCCTCCACAAGGCATCTTGGCGTGGCCTCCCCCCAGTAGCGTGGTGTTGCCTTGTGGGCACACTGTAAGGCGGTTGGGGCCCTTCTTCGGCCGCAAGGAAGCTTATATCGAGAAAAAAAATCGTGTTAAAATTTTAGCCCAATCGGAGTTACGGATCTCCGGATATTTAAGAAACGGTGAAAGGCCAGAAAACAGAGACGCGAAACAGAAGAGATACAGAGAGATAGATCCAATCTCGAAGGGGCTCCTCCCCTCCGGGATCCATGGCGGCCATGGAACAGAGGGGAAACTCTCCTCCTATCTAGGGGGAGGCCAAGCAAGAAGAAGAAAGAGGGGGGCTCTCTCCCCCTCTCTCCCGGTGGCGCCGGAACGCCGCCGGGGCAATCATCGTGACGGCGAACTACACCAACAACTTCGCCGCCGTCAACACCAACTCTCTCCCCCTCTATGCAGCAGTGTAACACCTCTTCTCCCCGCTGTAATCTCTACTTAAACATGGTGCTTAGTGCTACATATTATTATCCAATGATGTGTTGCCATCCTATGATGTTTGAGTAGATTCGTTTTGTCCTGTGGGTTGATTGATGATCATGATTGGTTTGAGTTGTATGTTTTATTTTGTTGATGTCCTATTGTGCCCTCCATGTCACGCAAGCGTGAGGGATTCCCGCTGTAGGGTTTGCAATACGTTCATAATTCTCTTATAGTGGGCGGCTAGAGTGACAGAAGCTTACACCCGAGTAAGGGGGTTGTTGCGTATGGTAGTAAAGGGGACTTGTTACTTAATGCTATGGTTGGGTTTTACCTTAATGATCTTTGGTAGTTGCGGATGCTTGCTAGAGTTCCAATCATAAGTGCATATGATCCAAGTACGGAAAGTATGTTAGCTCATGCCTCTCCCTCATATAAAATTGCAATAATGATTACCGGTCTAGTTATCGATTGCCTAGGGACAAATCTTCCTCAAAACAACCACCATACCTACCTATTATGGCATTTCCATAGCCATTCCGAGATATATTGCCATGCAACTTCCATCATCATCATAGACATGACTTGAGCATTCATTGTCATATTGCCTTGCATAATCGTAAGATAGCTAGCATGATATTTCCATGGCTTGTCCGTTTTTTGATATCTTTGCTACGCTAGATCATTGCACATCCTGGTACACTGCCAGAGGCATTCATTTAGAGTTATCTTGTATAGTTTTTATCAAGTTGTAATATTGAGTTGTAAGTAAATAAAAGTGTGATGATCATCATTATTAGAGCATTGTCCCAGTGAGGAAAGCATGATGGAGACTATGATTACCCCACAAGTCGGGATGAGACTCCGGACGAAAAATAAATAAATAAATAAATAAATAAATAAATAAATAAATAAAAAGAGGAAAAAAAGAAAAGAAAAAAGAACAGAAAACAAAAAAATGAGAGAAATAGAGAGAAGGGGCAATGTTACTATCCTTTTACCACACTTGTGCTTCAGAGTAGCACCATGTTCTTCATATAGAGAGTCTCCTATGTTGTCACTTTCATATACTAGTGGGAATTTTTTCATTATAGAACTTGGCTTGTATATTCCGATGATGGGCTTCCTCAAATTCCCGAGGTCTTCATGAGCAAGCAAGTTGGATGCACACCCACTTACTTTTCAGTTTGAGCTTTCATACACTTATAGCTCTTAGTGCATCCGTTGCATGGCAATCCCTACTCCTCGCATTGACATCAATTGATGGGCATCTCCATAACCCATTGATTAGCCGCGTCGATGTGAGACTTTCTCCCTTTTTGACTTCTCCTTATTAATCTCAACCATTATATTCTATTCCACCCATAGTGCTATATCCATGGCTTGCGCTCATGTATTGCATGGGGGTTGAAAAAGCTGAAGCGCGTTAAAAAGTATGAACCAATTGCTCGGCCTGTCATCGGGGTAGTGCATGATAAATACTTTACGTTAAGTTGATGGAGCATGACAGGATTATATGATTTTTTAGGGATAACTTTCTTTAGCATTTTTATTTTGAAAGACATGATTGTTTGTTGGTATGCCTGAGTATTGATGTCTTTATATCAAATTATAGACTATTGCTTTGAATCA
This sequence comes from Elymus sibiricus, assembly GCA_039707655.1. Taxonomy (NCBI): domain Eukaryota; kingdom Viridiplantae; phylum Streptophyta; class Magnoliopsida; order Poales; family Poaceae; genus Elymus; species Elymus sibiricus. The sequence continues at coordinate 116,147,238 of CM077670.1, forward strand.
CTCGTGTCTTAATATTCATGCCATGATTAGATTATATGATCAAGATTATGCTAGGTAGCATTCCACATCAAAAATTATCTTTTTTATCATTTACCTACTCGAGGACGAGCAGGAATTAAGCTTGGGGACGCTGATACGTCTCCGTCGTATCTATAATTTTTGATTGTTTCATGCCAATATTCTACAACTTTCATATACTTTTGTCAAAATTTTATATTATTTTCGGGACTAACATAATGATCCAGTGCCAAGTGCCAGTTCCTGTTTTCTGCTTGTTTTTTGTTTCGCAGAAAAATCCTTATCAAACGAAGTCCAAACGCGATAAAATTTTACGGAGAATTATTTTGGAATATATGTGATTTTTGGGATGTGGAATCAGCGCAAACGGAGGCCCACAGCCTCCACAAGGCATCTTGGTGCGGCCTCCCCCCAGCCGCGTGGTGTTGCCTTGTGGGTGCACCGTAAGGCGGTTGGGGCCATTCTTCGGCCGCAAGGAATCTTATATCGAGAAAAAAGTCGTGTTACAATTTCAGCCCGATCGGAGTTACGGATCTCCGGATATTTAAGAAACGGTGAAAGGCCAGAAAATAGGGATGCGAAACAGAAGAGAAACAAAGAGATAGATCCAATCTCGAAGGGGCTCCTCCCCTCCGGGAGCCATGGCGGCCATGGACCAGAGGGGAAACTCTCCTCCTATCTAGGGGGAGGCCAAGCAAGAAGAAGAAGAAGGAGGGGGGGCTCTCTCCCCCTCTCTCCCGGTGGCGCCGGAACGCAGCCAGGGCAATCATCGTGACGTCGATCTACACCAACATCTTCGCCGCCGTCAACACCAACTCTCTCTCCCCCTCTATGCAGAGGTGTAACACCTCTTCTCCCTGCTATAATCTCTACTTAAACATGGTGCTTAATGCTACATACTATTATCCAATGATGTGTTGCCATCCTATGATGTTTGAGTAGATTCGTTTTGTCCTATGGGTTGATTGATGATCATGATTTGTTTGAGTTGTATGTTTTATTTTGGTTCTGTCCTATGGTGCCATCCGTGTCGCGCAAGTGTCAGGGATTCCCGCTGTAGGGTTTGCAATACGTTCATAATTCTCTTATAGTGGACGGCTAGAGTGACATAAACTTACACCCGAGTAAGGGGGTTGTTGCGTATGGGAGTAAAGGGGACTTGTTACTTAATGCTATGGTTGAGTTTTACCTTAATGATCTTTGGTAGTTGCGGATGCTTGCTAGAGTTCCAATCATAAGTGCATATGATCCAAGTACGGAAAGTATGTTAGCTCATGCCTCTCCCTCATATAAAATTGCAATAATGATTACCGGTCTAGTTATCGATTGCCTAGGGACAAATCTTTCACTTGTGTTACAAAAGCTTTCTACTAAACAACTAACTTTTATTATCTTGCAAGTTACTCATAGTTTTATTCTCGCAAAGTACTCCCAGTTTTATTTTTGCAAAGTAGTTCTAGCATTACACCTACAAAATACTTCTAGATTCATACTTGTTCTAGGTAAAGCAAACGTTAAGTGTGCGTAGAGTTGTATCAGTGGTCGATAGAACTTGAAGGGAATATTGATTCTACCTTTATCTCCTCGTTGGGTTCGACACTCTTATTTATCGAGAAAGGCTACAACTGATTCCCTGTACTTGTGGGTTATCACTCGCCTTCTTGCAAGCAGTAAGCGGTGGCCTGCCGGGCCACGCGCTCTGCTTCTGAGTCCTTCTCCGGGAGGGGCCATGAAGCAAGTAGGCCTTGAGCTCCACGGCCCAGCTGTCTGCTTGAGGCTCCAGCGCCAGCAGCAGGCGGGCTCCTGAGGTCAGGCCGCAGTCTGGCGCGCCCGTGGGCGGTGCGGGTGGGAGTTCTTCATGAAGCAGCGTGGCGCCCACGGCTGGTGGCGCAGCTGATGGCCTGAAGGGCCTTTCCTCAAAGATGCCAGGGCTGTGGGGCTCGCGGCAGGATGCTCGCTTGGCGATGTCATCGGCCTCCTTGTTGCCGCTGCGAGGGACGTGCTGCAGCGCCAAGCCAAGGAAACCCTTCTCAAATTTACGTACCTCTTCTAAGTAGGCAGCCATGTGTTCGTCCTTGGGCTTGTAGCTTTTGTTGGAGAAGTTGACGAGGAGCTGAGAGTCACCCTTGATGGTGAGGCGCTTGATGCCCAGGGCAGAGACGGCCTTGAGGCTGGCGATGAGGCCCTCGTACTCTGCAATGTTGTTGGAGACCTTATCATCGCGCTTGAAGAAGAGTTGGACAGCGTAGTAGAGCTTGTCTCCCGCTGGCGAGGTGAGCACGACGCCAGCTCCCGCGCCCTGTCGGGAGAAGGCGCCATCAAAGTGCATGGACCATCCGCCAGGCACCTCGTCCCCAGGCAAGAGGGATTCGGCCTCGTGAGGCTCCTCCTGGGGCGGATCCATCCACTCCGCTACGAAGTCAGCCAGGGCTGCTCCCTTGATCACCCTTGTGGTGCAGAATTCCAGCTCGAAGGCCTGCAGCTCGATGTTCCACTCGTCGACGTGGCCGGCGGTGTTGGGGCTACACAGGACTTGCTCCAGGGGGTAGGCTGAAATCACCTTGATGGGGTGGCCCTGGAAGTAGTGGCGCAGCTTCCTGGAGGCGACGAGGAGCGTAAGGAGGAGCTTTTGTTGCATGGGGTAACGCTCGCATGCGTCTCACAGCACCGTACTAACGAAGTACATGGGGTGCTCGATGAGGCGGGTAGTTTTTGAGCAGCTTGATCTTCAGGGGGCCCGAGGGGCTAATGAGGCTCGGGAGGCTCGGGAGGCGGCTCGCGAGGCGGCTCACTGGAGGCCTCCTGAGGCAAGACCTTGGCAGGCTACAGCGGGGCCTCAGGGTTTGGTGGCGCAGCGGGCCTCTTCTATGCGGGGACGCGCTCTTCTCGGACTGCCACCAGGGTCGCGCTGGCTGTCTGGAGGGTAGCCGCCAAATATAGGAGCAGGGGCTCGCGAGAGCGTGGCGCGACCATGATGGGTCGGCTCGTGAGGTACCTCTTGAGGTCTTCGAAGGCAGCGTCAGCCTCGGGAGTCCACTTGAATGGGCCAGATCTCTTCATGAGCTTGAAGAATGGCAGGGCTCGCTCGCCGAACTTAGAGATGAACCGCCCAAGGGAGGCCATGCATCCTGCCAGGCGCTGCATCTCCTTAAGGCTCCGAGGAGGGTACATTTTCTCGATGGCCTTGATCTTCTCAGGGTTAGCCTCGATGCCATGGTGGGAGACCAGGAAGCCGAGCAGCTTGACGGATGGGACTCTCAAGACGCACTTGTCCGGGTTGAGCTTGAGGTTTACCTTGTGCAGGTTGTCGAATGTCTCCTGGAGGTCCGCGAGGAGGGACCGGGCCTCGCGAGTCTTGACAACGATGTCATCGACATATGCGCATCAGCCTCTGGAAGGTGGTCCCGGTGCTGCGGAGGCCGAAGGGCATGCAGATGTAGTAGAATATGCCACAGGGGGTGATGAAGGCCGTTTTCTCCACGTCTTCGGTCGCCATCTTGATCTGGTGATAGACTGAGAAGGCATCTAGGAAGCATAACAACTCGCACCCAGCGGTGGAGTCCACGATCTGGTCAATGCAGGGTAGCAGAAAGGGGTCTTGAGGGCAGAACTTGTTGAGGCTTGTGAAGTCGACGCACATGCGCTCCTTGCCGCACTTCTTGGGCACCACGACGGGGTTGGCGAGCCACTCAGGGTGGCGCACCTCATGGATGACCCCAGCTTCTTGGAGCTTCTGAACTTCCTTGACGATGAAATCTTGCTTCTCTGGCGCATGGCGCCGTGCCTTCTATTTCACGGGGCGTGCATTGGGGCACACCGCTAAGTGGTGCTCGATCACCTCCCTTGGCACGCCGGACAAATCAGATGTCGTCCAGGCGAAAACATCTGAGTTTGCCCAAAGGAAGGTGACGAGCACGTCTTCCTATGCAGGAGAGAGGCCTGTGCCGATGGTGAAGGCAGGGCCTGAGCCGCTGCCGTCCACCGACACATTCTTCGTCTCGGCGCGGTCCTGAGAGAACAACTGCTTCTTCTTCACGGGTGCGGCCTCGTGAGGCTCGGCTGCATCCTCGTCGGCAGGGTAGGCGGTGGCGGCAGCCTTGTAGGCGCTCTCGAAGGAGCGGACTGAGTCCTTCTTGTCACAACAGACGGTGATGATGCCGCTGTAGTCCGGCATCTTGAGGATGTTGTAGGCATGGTGCATCGCCGCCATGAACTTGGCGAGAGCTGGGTAGCCCAAGATGGCGTTGTACGGCAGGCCGATGTGCGCCACGTGGAAGTCAATGAGCTCGGTATGGTAGTTCTTGCGGGTGCCGAAGGTGACGGGGAGGCGCACTTGGCCCAGAGGAATGGTGGAGCCATCGGTCACTCTGGAAAAGGGCCTGGTGGGCAGCAGCTGGTCGTAAGGCACCTGGAGCTGCTCAAAGGTCTTGATGGAGATCACATTGAGGCCAGCGCCCCCGTAGATGAGCGTCTTGGTGACGGCGACGTTGCTGATAGTGGGGGTGCACAACATGGGAACCGTGCCAGCAACGCTTGAGGAGTTGGGGTGATCGTTGGAGTCGAAGATGATCGGGTACTGCGACCACTTGAGGGGGCGAGAAGCTTCAGGCCTCGGGAGGGCAGCGTTCACCTTGCGAGAGAACAGCTTGAAGTGGCGGTTAGATGCAGGAGCCTGAGCTCCGCCTAGGATGCATGCCACTCCGCGAGGCTCTTGGTAGCCCCCGGCGTCTTGGTCGGGCTGGTTGCCATCATTCCGTCGTGGTGGCGGCAGTGGGTAGCGTTGGCCTGAAGATTGGCCTCACGAGGTGGGTCGCGCCAGGCGGCCTCGCGAGGCTGGTCGCGCCAGCCCTGGCAGAAGTTGACATTGCCGTTGCGATCTCCCCAGCGGCCGCCGTTACGGCCACCTCCACGGCCGGTGCCGCGGTCGTTGCAGTCGCTGCGGCGGCCAAGGCGCTCGTCGCGAAGCAGCTTGAGCACGTGGCAATCTTTAGTGCTGTGGGAGTGCGAGTTGTGGTCGGTGCAGAGATGGCGGTTGTCCCTTTTGGGCTCGTCACGCTCGCGGCCGCGCTTCTGCTCGGGCTCCGCCATGAGGACGGCAGGGCCCTTGCGCTTGGTGTCCTTGGCCTTGGCCTTGGCGGCGTCTGGCGCCGCGTCGGGGTCGTTGATGGCGAGCTTCTCGCGCATGCAGACATCCTTGATGCCGTTGGTGAACACGGAGACGATGGCGGCCTCGGAGGCACGCGGGATCCTGTTGCACACTTGGCTGAAGCGCTGGATGTACTTGCGAAGGGTCTCGTCAGGCGCTGGCGCACGCCGCGCAAGTCGTTGAGCTTGAGGGAACGCTCATGAGTGCCCTTGAAGTTGGCGATGAACTGCCGGCAGAGCTCGCCCCACGAAGAGATGGACGCCTCGGGGAGGTTCATGAGCCACGAGCGTGGGCCATCCTTGAGGGCCATGGGAAACCAGTTCGCCATGACCTTGTCGTCACCGTTTGCCGCCTCGATGCTCAGGGTGTAGAGCTGCAGGAACTCCGCGGGGTTGGGGGTGCCGTCATAGCGCGGAGGCAGGTCCGGCTTGAACTTGGCAGGCCACACCACACGGCGCAGCTCGTGGGTGAAGGCGCGGCAACCCACGCAGCTGGAGGGGACGCCGCCGGCGAGAGCGGCGCGGTTCTGGTGACCAGCCGCCGCGACTTCTTGGATGGTCATGTCCTGGAGGTGGCGCTGCGGCTCGAGGAGCACGCGTGCGTCGGGCGGCGCGCATCAGACAATCTGACAGCTGGGCTCGCCATGGTCTGGAGAGGATGCGCCACGGGATGGTTCGCACGCCCGCGCGTCGCTGTGGCGCCGGGCGTCCTCGCCATGCAGAGGAGGCGGAGGGGGCGCGTCATGTGCCACTTCCCGGCGCAAGACGGCGGGGGATGGAGTGAGTGAGAGGGCACCGGGGCGTCGCCAGCGGCATTGACGAGCTCGGTGATGCGGCCGAGCCAGGCGTCGTAGCTGGCGTTGGTGGGACAGTAGAGCAGGAGCTCGCGCACCATGAGCAGCGCGGCTTGTAGAGCCGGCGCGTCGCGGCGAGCAAGCGACGAGGCCGTGGCGGTGTGGCCATTTGCCTGCACGGATGGGTGGAGGGAGGACACCTGCTACCCCCTAGCAGCGGAGTCAGTGATGGCACCGGCGGCGCGGCGTCGATGGTCGTCGTGGGCGACAGGCCTTGTCTGGGCCACCCTGGCAGCCCGGCGCGTGTAGCGCTCACGGCGAGCATCGGCCATGGCGGCGAGGAGGTGGAAGAGAACTCGAACTGCCCCCTACCTGGCGTGCCAAATGTCGGAGTCTGGACCCCGGGGGACTAGAGGTTCGAACACTAGGGGCGAACTAGTTCTGTCCAACCAATGGTGACCACGGCGAGGCTATGGCGAGAACGCTACACGGCGGCACGATAGGGGACACGACGGTTACCCAGGTTTGGGCCACCTTGCGGCGTAAAACCCTACTCCTGCTTGTGTTGGGATTGCTGTGGGCAAGAAGATGTTCTCGCATGCAAGGTAGAAGGCAGAGGAGTCGATCCCCTCCACAGTGGCAGCTCTGGCCCCGTTTATAGCCGCCTTGGTCCTCTTCCCCCAAAAACAAGGCGGGAAGGGTTGCCACACTTGGCGGGTTTTGAAAGGGGACAGGTGCTCAGTCTTATCCTGACTAAAGGCGGTCTTCGCCTGCAAAAGCATGATCCATGACATGCTGGTGGGCTCGGTGGTGACCTCCGCCTTGCGCGCCTTGCTGTCTTGGTCTTCTTTCACCAAACGGGCAGTCCTTGGGATTTGCTTTGGAGGTGGGCAGCTGGGACTACCCCGTCAGCACCAAAGAGGAAAGCCTCTCTGTCCGCGCCCGCTGGCGCGTCTTCTGCCGCCCTTCGTCACCACGCACGTCACCCACGTGATGGGCAACGGACCGCACAGCTGACGTCAGGCGAGGTGGCCTCGGGCACCCGGCTCGGGAGGGCACCCCGGGAGGCAGCCTCGCGAGACGGCCTCGTGAGGCTCTTGCTCCTGCTGCGGCTAAGTGCCGGCAGGGCGCGTCTTCAGGAGGGGTCTTCAGGAGGCTCGACCTCAGGAGATGTCTTTGCTTCGCGGCGCCCTTGGATGGGCCCCGTTTTGGCCCTTCGCCAGGCGTCGTTCCCTAGGATGTAGACAGACGGGCCGGGGTACCCTGGTCCCCAATGGCCCGACATTGGAGGCTCCCAAGTGACACCTAACCAATCTAGGAGACACCACTCTCCACAAGGTAATAGACGGTGTGTTGATGATGAACTCCTTGCTCTTGTGCTTCAAGTGATAGTCTCCCCAACACTCAAACAACTCCTCACAGATTTGGATTTGGTGGAAGAAGGGATTTGAGTGGAAAGCAACTTGGGAAGGCTAGAAATCAAGATTCAAATGGTAGGATTGGATTATCTTGATCTCAACACATGAGTAGGTGGTTCTCTCTCAGAAAATGTATGGTGGAAGTGTAGGCACGTTCGGATGGCTCTCTTACCTTGTAAGAAGGTGGTGGAGGGGTATATATAGCCTCCATACGAAATCCAACTGTTACACAGTTTTGACCAAACTCGGTGGCACCGATTTGAAATCTCGGTGAGACCGACCTGTGCAAAAGATATGAACGTTGGGGTTTTCGGTGGGACCGAATGGGAACATCTCGAAGCAACCGAAGTGCAATGGTAAGGGCTAGATCTAGTCTTGGTGGCACCAATTGCATAATCTCGGTGGGACCAAAATGATGCCACTTGGCAACAGAAACTTGGTCACTCCATCTTGGTGGCAACGAGTGCAATTTCGGTGGGACCGAAAGAATTGCAACAACGCAACAGAGAGATGGTCACCCATCTCGGTGGGACCGAGATCCATATCGGTGGATCCGATTTGTTAGGGTTTAGGTTGTGGCTCTGTCTGGATGAACTCGGTGGGTCCGAAAAGGATGTATTCGGTGGGACCTAGTTGGCTTTTAGGGTTTTGGATAGATATGGATAGAGAAAGTGGCTGAGGGTTTTGGAGCAATATCACTAAGCACTTGAGCAACCAGATCATTATCAAAACCTCATCCCCTTTTAATAGTATTGGCTTTCCTATGGACTCAATGTGATCTTGGATCACTAAACCAAAAATGTAGAGTCTTGAGCTTTTGCCAATCCATGTCCTTAGCATTTTGAGGGGTCCACATTCCCTAGTCCTTGCCATGCCAATCATTGAACTTCCTGAAATCTTTCACTTGAATGTTTATTAGTTCAATGAGATATATGTTGTAATGAATTACCAAAACCACCAAGGGAGCAAATGCAATTTCAATCTCCCCCTTTTTGGTAATTGATGACAAAATATAGATCAAAGCTTTGATAGAGGATATAATCAATGAATAGTATCGTCACTTTGAGAAGTATGTGATAAGCAAGAGCTCCCCCTAAATTTGTGCATTATTTAGAATTTGTGTTTGAATGAAAATGCACAATCGATTAGGATCATGGGTAACTCTTCCATGTCACATACAACTTGGTGGAGCGCACAAAATGATATGAGTGGAATAATAAGCATGCATCACCAAAACACATGTGAATGATCATACATAGATAGAGATAAAGATGACCAATGTGCATAACATGTAGCATAGTATGATCAAACACACAAATAACCAACATAGTCTCAAGCATAAGGAACAAAGTAGCAAGCACACAATCAAACACTCTCAAGAGAAATCAAACGAAGCAAAAGACAAGACGCTCTCTCCCGAAGCCTAATGATCTATAAAAATTCTCCCCCTTTGGCAACAAGTACCAAAAAGATTGAATAGGTATAGAGCTAGTCGTCACTTTAGGCACGATCTCCGGCAGCTCTTGGAGGTGAAGATCTCTGGCTGGCAACTCCGGTGTGCGTAGATGGCATTGAGATCACTGTGTCTGCAAAAGCTTCGGCTGAAGTCTGCTGTGCTGGTGGAGTGGACACTGGAGGTGGAACTGATGGAGCAGCAGCTGGTGCAGAAACTATAGTCCTCACATCTGTAGTGGGTACAGCAGTAGACCTTGGTGCCCTAGGCACTATCTGAAACCTGTTGGTGGGAGGAATCTCATCACCACCGTCAGACTTTCTGAGTCTATCCACATCTCTCTGAAGTGTCTCTACTGTGGTCTGGATCTCTGTGACTTTGACATCAAGATCATAAAACTTTGTTTCCACTATCCGCTCTAAGCTTGCCTGATTCTTGACAAGGTTGGCCAGACTTTGTTCAATCCTCTGGGTGGCTTCTAGCAGATAAGTCATTTGATCGGTCTTGGTCTTGAGATGAGCAGTAGAAGAACTTGGTCCAGATCCCTTCTTAGCTTTGGCTACAGCAGCTGCGGCTATCCTCTCCTGGGCTTCAACAGAAGTAGGGTGTGAAGAGTCCATCACCACTACATTGTCCTCGAACTCTGGCCTCAAGGGAAGCTGCTCGCGATCAAGCAGATAAGTCCCCGTGCCAAACTTGGCATTGATCAACATCTGAATGTGGGGAGCAAATCCACAAGATCTCTTTTGGTCAGTAGCAGCATGCTTAATTGTCTCCACAATTAAGTCCATCACTTTGAATCTCTGAGGATTATCAATCAAGTGCAGCAAGTTGATGGAGTGTCCACTGCTACTTGTAGTCTGCGTTGGTATTTCCCCGAAGAGGAGAGGATGATGCAGTATAGTAGAGATAAGTATTTCCCTCAGTTAAGAACCAAGGTTATCAATCCAGTAGGAGAACCAAGCAAAATTCCGTTAAGCGCACCTGCACACACAAGAGCAAACACTTGCACCCAACGCAAATAAGAGGGTTGTCAATCCTCTTAGCGGTTATTTTCAAGGATTAAATCTTATCGAGGTAAATAGATAAACTAAACTACTAATTAAAATAAAAGTAAATAAATTGCAGCAAGGTATTTTTAGGTTTTTTATACGATAAAGATAGACCCGGGGGCCATAGTTTTCACTAGAGGCTTTTCTCTCGAGCACAGAAACATACGGTGGGTAAACAAATTACTGTTGGGCAATTGACAGAACAGCAAATAATTATGACGGATTCATGGCAATGATCATGTATATAGGCATCACGTCCGAGACTAGTAGACCGACTCCTGCCTGCATCTACTACTATTACTCTACTCATCGACCACTATCCAGCATGCATCTAGAGTATTAAGTTAATAAAAATAGAGTAACGCCTTAAGCAAGATGACATGATGTAGAGAAGCAAGTTCAAGCAATATGAATAAACCCCATCTTTTTTATCCTTAATGGCAACAATACAAATACGTGTCATGTCCCCTTCTGTCACTGGGATTGAGCACCGCAAGATTGAACCCATCACAAAGCACCTCTCCCATTGCAAGATAAATCAATCTAGTAGGCCAAACCAAATCGATACATCGGAGAGAAATACAAAGCTATAACAATCATGCATAAAAGAGTTCAGAGAAGACTCAAATATTTCTCATGAATAATCTGATCATAAACTCACAATTCATTGGATCCCAACAAACACACCACAAAAGAAGATTACATCGGATAGAACTCCAAGAACATCAAGGAGAACATTGTATTGAAGATCAAAGAGAGAGAAGAAGCCATCTAGCTACTGGCTATGGACCTGTCGGTCTGTGGTAAACTACTCACACATCATCGAAAGGGCAGCAAGGTTGATGTAGAAGCCCTCCATGATCGATTCCCCCTCCGGCAGAGTACTGGAAAAGGCCTCCAGATGGGATTGCGGCATAACAGAGGCTTGCAGCGGCGGAAAGGTTATTTCTTCTGGATCTCTGATGGTTTCCCAATATTTGTGAATTTATAGAAGTGGAATTAGGTCAAATGGAGTCACGTGGGCCCCACAAGGCAACACGGCACGCCCCCCTGGGGCGTGCCCTGTTGCCTTGTGAAGCCTCCGTGTTGCTTCTGGCCTCCTCCCGATGCTTCCAAGGTTTCTTTTGTCCAGAAAAAAATTTCCAAAAAGTTTCATGGCATTTGGACTTCATTTGGTACTGTTTCTCTGAAAAGCCAAAAACAAGCAGAAAACAGCAACTGGGACTGGGCACTAGGTTAATAGGTTAGTCCCCAAAAATGATATATAATTGCATATAAAAACATCCAAGATTGATACTATAATAGCATGGAACAATAAAAAATTATAGATACGTTGGAGATGTATCATCCGCGAATCATCCTCTCATCACCAGACTTGGGCATCAAGGTATGCCTAAGAATGCTATTGGATGTTACTAGTCCAGGAAGAAGGTGCTTGATAGATCCAAGCTTATGAGTCTCTTGATCTGCTTCTGGAATGGGATTGTACATGTTCCTCATTGAGTTGTGATCATTCTTGGGCTTGGCATAGACATCTACGTCTCCACGTTCCTCCTTTGGAACCTTCAGCAAAGCAGCCCACTCATCTATAGTGGAAGAATATCTCACTCCCTCTGTCATCCAGATAATCTTGCCATCCGGATAGAAATGGACAGTGGAGTAGAACTGCATAATCATCTCATCGTTCCATGAGGTCAACTTCTACCCAATTAACTCATCAACTCCACATAGTCTGAAGCCTTCATGCACATGTGGAAACTTGTCTTCATACTATGCAATGAATTTCCAATCTATCCACTTCATGTCACAGACAATGGGTTTGTTGTCCAATAGCATAGTCTCATAAAAATCTTGTTGTTCTCTGTTGTGGAATCTGCTATCAACTGATGTCTTTCTCCTTTGAGCATAGGGATCAGCTTCTCTCCATTTCCGGAGACCTTGGTCTTTCCTTTCCTTCATATTTTCTGCAATAGGATGATCATCATTATGATCAGGAAGTCTGGGTCTTAGCTTTTTCAGCACTTGCACATCATCATTATGTGGCACCCCGACTCAAAGGACCGGTTTACCTTGTGTTCCCAACCCAGAGATCATGTCTTCTGGAAACACACAACAACTTGGAACAGAATAGAACTGATCTTTATTGATATTATACAAGTACATGCTTGGATATTACATGGGATAGCAAGGCCAGAAGCGCAACTCGTGCTATGGCAGTATCTACATTATTTATGAAACATCCAAGGGCCACAATACTAGTGGTAAAACTACACCGTAGCGGAACATCGCGTGGGAAACTCCATTCCATAGGGACACTGCTGGGACACGACCTAGTTAGCGTAGCACGAGCCTTCGGGATCTCCATAACCGGCTTCTCCTGCATCTGGCATGATACGCCAGGTGAGTACTTGGAATGTACTCGCAAGCTCACAGCAACCAAAACAGTGCAGCAAACAATAGTACAGCAATGATCATGTTAATGCTTTAAGGTGCTTACTTACTGATATCAACTTACTCTCTTCCGGGTTCACACATGACCCCCGGAGCACTCGTGATCCATCGGTCACTTCCGAGCATGAGACCAGTTTTTCCATCATTATTATTATGGTTGACCATACAGTGTGACCAAGTTCGGACTATGTCCAAAACCGTGGACGGGGCTATTTGAATAGATTCTTACACTCTGCAGAGGTTGCGCACGTTACCCACACCATGGAAATTCGTCCAACGAAACTTGTCTAACACGTGACTCCTCTATCGTACCACCGACAATCTTCCCCCGTCCGAGTCATGCCCTGGGTGGCCCCTGTGTCACTCCTGACACCTGCCACCGTCGTGGCCAACTAAACTATCCCAAATTGGGACGCTGGCAAATAACTCAACTTGGGCTCACGAGGTTATCGTTGCCCACCTGCTCAGGGCAGCACGCATGCATAACCTCCCATCTTTAGTGGTACCGGTAAAAGATCACGCGGTCAGACCAAGTCAAGGCCGTCCCATTCTGGCAGATGTGGTTGCACGGGTAAGTCCGAGTCGGTGGCACTTGATCAACCATCAAAGTGTTATTAATCATGTAAAGTTGCTGGTCATGTAAGCTACATGGAGTAGATGAACTAACATGGCAAGGTTTATGCAATATATTCAACAATATGAAATATAGCACTTTTAAATGGAATTAAAAGCAAAATAATCCAATATTAAGCCAATACTATTGCTATGCTTTATGCAATGGATTATGTGGCTTGTCTTGCTCAAGTGGAGTATCAGCAAACTCCTGGTCTTCAAATCCACAACAATTTCCCTCTGAAAGTATTTTTAAATGGCAATGAAAATGTCACATAAAGCCTTTTTGTTTGCCAAAAATTCTGTGAACATTGGAAAAATACGAAAATTTACCAGAAAATAGAGGGGCTCAAGACAATACCACAGCAAAAAGAATCACTTGATTTGGACTTGTAGTTTAAAAGATAGAGCTGGTCAAAGTTGCTGGTCAAATTGGATTAATTAAACAAAAAACAGAAAATAAGAAAAGCCCTCAGCGGGCCACGTCGATGACGTACTCCTTGTCGGGCCCATGGAACCCGGGGTATCCAAGCATGTCTGCCTTCGGCCCGGGGCGCAATGCCTGGCATGGGCCCAGCGGGCCGTCACCACCGAGCATCTCACCAAGACCCCTCATGAGGCCCTGGCCTCCTGAGGCCCCCTCCTCAGGAAGTGGCGAGTAATCCTCAGCACCGCCATCAACGGCCTCGCGAGGCCCTCTCGCGAGGCGGCTTCCCAAAGTGACCTCACTGGGCGGCTTTCCGAGGTGGCCTCCCGAGGCCCCGTCCCGCAGGCGCTCGAGATGAAGGCCGTTCGGCGTGCCGCGCGGTCTGGAGCCCATCACGTGGGTGACGCGCGCGGCGACGAGCAGCAGCAGAGGCCGCGCCAGCAGGCGCGGATGAAGATGGTTTCCTCTTTCGTGTTAAGGGAGAAGGGCCAGCTATCTACTCTCTGAAGCAACCCCAAAGGTTGCCCGATCGGCGAAGGAAGACCAAGACGACGGGCGCGCAGGACAGAGGTCATCACCGAGCCCACCGGCGCGTCATGGATCATGCTTTGGCAGGTGAAGACCACCTTTAGTCAGGATAGCCTGAGCGCCTGTCCCCTTTCAAAACCGCCAAGTGTGGCAACCCTTCCCACCTAAGTTTCCAGGGGGAAGAGGACCAAGGCTGATAAAAGGACAGTGCTGCCATAGTAGGAAGGGATCTCTCCGGACCAGTTCTTCCTCCCCCTCCACCTTGTACGCAAGAACTCTCTTGCCCATTGCAATCCAAACCACAAGCAGGAGTAGGGTCTTACACCGCAAGGTGGCCCGAACGTGGGTAAACCGCTGAGTCCTCGCCCCGTCCCTCGCTAGCGCGCTCTCGCCGTAGCCTCGCCGTATCTTAGTCGTGGTAGGAGACGAAGCAGTAGAACGAGCTCACCCCAGTGTTCGAACCTTTGGGTCCACGGAGCCCGACTTCCGACACTCCTGGAGTACGCTTCCACTTATACCGCTTCGGCGCGCAAGGTGAGAGGCTGACAGGTGGGGTCGGCTGTGTTTAAACAGAGAGAGGGAGAGGGAACAGTAGTGAGGTGGCTCACCGACGGCGATCACCGGCGAGGTCGGGCGATGGCAGGGATGGAATGGCAGTCGACGGCGAGTCTCCCTGTACCAGCAGCATCTCCGGAGACGGCCTGACGGCTTCGCCCCCTTCCTCTCCGGCGGCAGCTGCCTTCGTATGTCATCGGCGATGGCGTTTCCGGCGGTGCCTCAGCCAAGGAAGAGGTCAGGCGGGGTCAGGGAAAGGCCCTGAGCTTGCCCGTGGGCTTGGGTGAGGCTAGGGTGGTCTGGAAGTGGGTGGGTGGTGGAGCTGGCTCGGCGGCAGAACGCCGGCGAGATGTGAGGCCAGAGGGCCCCTCGGCCTTGGCGCGGCGAGCTAAGCTCGATTGGGAGTGGGAGGAGTGCGGTGAGGAGCTAGGAGGGGCGGGGCAAGCTATTTATAGGCGGGGAGGAGGGTTCCCGAACCGGGCAGCGCTGTGGCCACGTCGCTGGAGCAAGGACGGCGAGGTGGCTGTCACGGCGCGAGCGAAGTGATGGAGGAGGGCAGAGCATTAAATGGGCGAGGCGACAGCTCGCGAAGAAGAAGACGGCCAGCTCACTCACTGTGGCCGCACGGGCGCCACAGTGCGGCACTGCGGTGGTGGCTTGCGAGGGCGATTCCGGCGAGGGGAAGCCTCTGGAGTGGGGTACGTGGGTGGCGGCGATGATGTCGGCACCACCAGACAAGGTACGGCGACGCGGGATGGCTGGAGTAGTCACGTCCGACGCGGTTGGCGTGCAGAGTGCGTGCACAGGCATGCCAGTGCCGTGCTCACAACGGGTGCTGGCACCTGGAGGCCACGCACGCCTGGCTCACCTTGTCGATTGCCTCGACCCTTGGTCATATAGCCTCTCTATGCCACAGAATCGGCTAGATACACTCTGAGCTGAAGTGTAGCATCAAATACAGTATCTCGTCAGAAACTTGGAGAGGTTCTAGAGAAGAGATGAGGTGTGGATGGGGCCAATGGAGTTGTCTGGGATGATCTAGGTTGGAAGGACTATCTGCTGGCAGGTTTTGAGAAATTTTTGCAAAGATTTGCACATAGTTCATGTACAAACCCTATACTGGTTCAGAAACTTGTTGAGGAAGTAGCACTCACCTAGATGCACTACTTGAAGTGAAATTGGGTGTTGGAAGGTTATTTGGTGGTGACAACATGCCATAAAAATTTCAGCTCAAATGGGTACCTCTAGCTGGTACTTCCTTCACAAGGGTTGGAAATGACCAGAGGCTTGTCAAAATATTTTTGCTGAAAATTTGTACTGGACTAGGAGATATTATTGGATATTGTAGAAAGATATGACCCCTAGTATCCCAGGGATTTATTTGGGAATTTTCTGAGGCAAGGAAATATGTGTTGCTTCACAAAGGGTCAATTCTGTCCAGAGGATAAAATGAATATTCTGGACAAAATTTTGTACTGGCCAATGAAATATTTTTGAAGATTGTGGGAGTAGATGGTCTCAAGGATATGTGGGATTAATTTGGGATTTTTCTGATCAACAGAGCTATAAGTTGCTTCACAACCCATAGTGAGCATGAGCATATCCAAAGGGATGCATGAATTATTTTGAGAGAATAAAATTTAGGGTTTTGATCAGAGGGTATAAGACAAGATTTTGGCAAGATGTTGAGGGTGTTGGATCACTTAAAGAGAAATCTCAGGAATCCTCAAGTCCAAAGTCAAATGATTTGATTCCAAAAACCAACAACTTGCAAATAAAACCAGAGGGGTTTTGTGAAAAAGTTTGAAAAAAAATCAGGGTGTCACAAACCTACCCCCCTTAGGATGAATCTCGTCCTCGAGATTCGGTTGCTCAGGGAATAAATACGGATATGCTGATCTCAGAAAATCCTCTCTTTCCCATGTAGCTTCTTCTTCAGTATGGTGATCCCACAGTACCTTGTAAAATCTGATCACCTTGCTCCTAGTGGTTATTTCCATCTCATCCAGAATTCTGACAGGTTTCTCCTCATAGGTCAAATCCTTGGTCAGCTCTAATTCACTCATATCTGCCTGCTTGATCGGAGGTGCAATGCACTTTCTCAGCTATGATATGTGAAAGACATCATGCACTTTGGACAGTTCTGGTGGTAACTCCAACTGATAAGCCACTCTGCCTCTTCTAGCAATCACTGGAAAGGGACCAATATATCTGGGTGCAAGTTTTCCTCGAGTATGAAACCTCTTCACCCCTTTCCTAGGAGTTACTCAGAGGTAAGCATATTCTCCGGGCTCAAAAGTTCCTTCCCGGTGCTTAGGATCATAATAACTCTTTTGGCGGGATTTAGCTGCTCAAACATGCTCTTGAATCTCCTTAACTTGCTTCTCAGCCTCGAGCATCAATCCGTGCCGAAGATACAGTTGTCTCCTATCTGTGACCAATTTAAAGGAGTGTGGCATTTCCGCCCATACAGTGCCTCAAATGGTGACATCTTGAGACTTGACTGATAACTGTTGTTGTATGAAAACTCTGCATAGGGTAGACTATCCTCCCACTTGGGTCCATAGGTAAGGGCACAAGACCGAAGCATATCTTCCAATATTTGGTTCACTCGTTCGGTTTGCTAGTCTGTCTGTGTCGGTGTACTAAAGTTTGGGTCATTTAGTACCCCATAATTGTGCACGGACGGTTGTAGCCATACCAGCGGCAAGACCCGCCGGAGGACAGCTGGAAACAAATACAAGATTATCAAGAAGGCGTTCAAGCCAACGATCAGAAGACAGAAGGCCGAAGGCTGGGTTCCCGGCAAGATCTTGCCGGGAAGGCTCACGAGGGCCCGGCAAGGACTCGCACCCGGCAAGATCCCACCGCCCTGCCACCGCTCCAGCGCAGCGACCAGACTGTCATTTAGGGTTTGTCCTCCTGGATGCGTGTCATGGCACTAGCGGCGGATGGGATTAAGCGGTGCTGATGGGACGTGCTCTTTTTCCATCCCCAAGAAAGTAAGGGACACCTAAGTAGAGCATTTAATGCGCTTGTCCTAAGTTGTCCGGGATAAGCATGTTAACACTGTAGTAACTTTACACCTCTTGTACTTGATGTTCGCCACTGTTGGTGACCCCTTTGTCATATAAAAGGAGGCCCAAGGCGAAGCTACAAGGGGAGGCTTTTCTAGCCCAGCTGCATGCGTAGCCGCCCTTCTTGTGTACTGTTCACCAAGAAGCGCTCCGTGTACCTGAGCTCAAACACCCACAATAAACCAAGGCAGGAGTAGGGTTTTACGCTACTCAGCGGCCCGAACCTAGGTAAAAGATCCCCGTGTTGATCGTTGGATCCGCTCTTTGTGTACATCTTCTCCCTAGCCGAACCGTAAAAAGGATCCACGCGATCCCATAGGTGTCGTACGCCGACATCTTTGGCGCGCCAGGTAGGGGGGGAAGGTTGCGCGAACCCGATCTAGCGGTCAGCGCGTCAGTTCTTGATCACTTTCGTCGCCATGGCTCCCAAGAAGAAGGGCGCTACGGCGGTTGATTCATCCTCATCCGGCCCGCCCGTACCCATGCAGACGGGCGACGGCGTGGGCACTGGTGGAGGAGGTGGATGTCTTGAGCCTCCACGACATTCTGGCGATCAGAGCCAGGCGAGCGGCGTTGTTCGCAACAGCGACAACAACCTGCATACTGCCAGGTCTAAGGACGGAGCTGTGCTACCTACGGGTGGCACAGGGAACTCCAAGGACGGGACGGCGCCTTCCAAGACACCCACGCCGGCGCATGCGGCGCGGCATTCTCAGGTCGTGCGCGACGTGCAGCGCCGCGACGTTGGTGGTTCCAGGCGCCCCCATGGAAAAACCCCTGCGCATCACTCCCAAGATGCGCGGGGCCAGCATGCACGCCAACACACCACTGGAAGCGGGGCGCAACCGCAAGACCGTGATGGAGCTCCTTCTAACACAGTTAGGAGTCAGAGCACCTCACATTCTTCGCACCTTTCGCCGCCGCCTACACCGGCAGAAGCGTTGGCACGAGCGCAGCTGCTCCTAGATTTCCCTCCCGCTGCAGAGAAGCTAGAAGAGTGGAGATCTGCTATTCAGAGCCTCATCAGCTTGGCTAATGATGACAGGCCGCAGCAGGCGGGACCTTCGCGGCGGCAGTCCACCGAGCCGGTGTGTGTTGATGACGAAAAGACCGGAGGCGGTACGACTACGATGCCCTCCCCTCCGCAACGACAACAACGGTCGCTAACTCGGCAGATCGACGCCTGTGATGACGATTCCATAGCGTCGTGTGATCCGCGGGTTCGCCGCGATCAACGTCAAGTTCTTCGGGAACGGAACAAAGAAGACGCTCGAACTACCATCGAGCGGCGGCGGGAAGCGCGCCGTCAATCTGACAGGTGCGCGGGACCCACTATAAACGAGCCTGCGCCAGGGTATTCTGGTAACTTGCCTTACGAGGTGGGTTGTCCAACGTTTACCCGTGAGCTGCGGCGAGTCCAGTGGCCCAATTCCCGAACTTTCAAACCAGAGGTGCCAGAGAAATACGACGGCAAGACTCACCCATCAGAGTTCCTGAGCATCTACACCATTGCGGTGCAGGCTGCCGGGGCTCGAGACGACAAGATACTCGCCAACTACTTCCCGTTGGTGCTTAAACCCAACGTCAGGTCGTGATTGATGCATTTGCCGGAGAATTCCATTTCCTCCTGGGCAGATTTGTGTCATGAGTTTGTTGGCGCCTTTACTGGAGGCCACCAGGCTCCTGGCCAGGAAAGCGATTTACATCTCATCCCCCAGAAGGAGGGCGAAACCTTGCGCAAGTACATACAGAGATTCAGCCGTATACAGCACAATATCCCAGACATTCATCCTGCCGCGGTTATCAGCGCCTTTCATCAGAACGTGCGCAACCGCAAGATGCGGGAAGAGATGGCAATGAACAAAGTCAGGGATATCGCCGAGCTCTATGCTTTGGCTGATAAATGTGCTCGGGCTGAAGAGGGAAGGAGATTCCCCGGCGAGGATGCTGGCGCAGAAATCGACTCTGAAGGCGAAGACGCCACCACCCCGACGAAGAAAGGCCGACGGCGGAACAGGAAGCGCAAGGGCAAGGCCGTGCTTGCCGTCGAGGGATCCGGCAGCACCAGCACCGCCAAGAAGGTCAAGACTGATGACCCCGGCAAGGAGGTTGCCGGGTGTGCTTTATGTCAGGCTTTGGTGGCTGCCGACAAGCCGGAGGGCTCCGGCAAGCAGTACTGCAAGATCCATCGCACCAAGGGTCACGATCTCCAAAACTGCCGGCAAGTTGAGCAGCTTGTCGAGAAGCAGAAAGCTGAGTATGAGAGGCGAGACAAGGAGAAGGCCCAGGATGGTGCTGAAGGGTCTGGCAAGAAACGCGGTGGTCGAGGAGGTCGCCGCGGCAAGGCCAAGCAACAAAAGCAGAGGCCCGCTCGAGGCCGCGACAAGGAGCAGGGGGGTGACGATGATGATGAAGAGGGCGACGAGTCCAGCGAGCACGAGTTTCAGAAAGCTACAGAAGCCATGTGCGTTGACGGAGGCGCCTCGTTGCATTCCTCTCACCGCCGACTCAAACAGTGGGCGCGCGAGATTAATGTGACAGAGCCGTCGGTCGATGCCCGGAAACCATTGAAATGGTCCAACATGCCTATCATTTTTGACGCTGAGGATCACCCTGATCGCACAACTGCGGTCGGGTGTTTGCCATTGTTGGTTTCACCAACGATCCGCAACCTCAAGGTGACAAAAATGTTAGTTGTCGGTGGGGCCGGTTTGAACTTGATCTCGCCTGATGTGATCAAGAAATTGCAAATTCCTTACGAAGATCTCGAGGAAACGGGCACGTTCCAAGGGATCAACCCAGGAAGGAGCCAGCCGAAGGGCAAGATCACACTACCAGTAACATTTGGTAGTGAGCTGAACTTCAGAATAGAAAAGATCGTCTTCGACGTCTCCAAGATTCCATTTCCATATAATGGGATTCTTGGCCGACCGGCGCTGGCCAAGTTCATGGCGGCATCACATTATGCCTATAATACCTTAAAGATGCCCGGGCCGATGAGCGTCATTACTATCCACTCCGACAAGAAGGATGCGCTTATCTGCACAGACCAACTCTACCGGGAGGCAGTCGCAGCACCTGCCGCCAAGGCACTTGCTCCTGCCGCCGAAGCTCCCAGGGGGAAGAAGACTGGCAAGACCTCTAGCACACACTCTGGCAAGCGCACCTCCTCGGAGTGTTGCGCTCCCGTTGAGGATGTGCCGGAGAGCTCCACCGGCAAGAGCAAGAAATCCAAGGCAGCTCCACCAGCAACTAAGAAGGTGCCCGTCAAGGAGGATGGTACCGGAGGAACTTTCACCGTGAGTTCCACCCTCGATGACAAATAGGAAAGTGCGCTCATTGCCTTCCTGCGGGCGAATGTCGATGTGTTTGCGTGGCAACCATCTGATATCCCCGGTGTTCCCAGGGAGGTAATTGAGCACCACCTTGTTGTCTGTCCTCATGCACGGCCCGTCAAGTAGAAAGTTAGGAAGCAAGCTTTGGAGCGGCAAGAATTTATTGCCGATGAAATCAGGAAGCTGGAAGCGGCAGGTTTGGTTAGAGGAGTGCTCCATCCAACATGGTTGGCCAATCCAGTTGTAGTACGCAAGGCGAATGGAAAATGGAGGCTGTGTATCGACTATACAGATCTCAATAAAGCTTGTCCAAAAGATCCTTTTCCCTTGCCGCGCATTGACCAGTTGTGGACTCCACTGCTGGCTGCGATTTGCTGTCGTTTCTTGATGCTTATTTAGGGTATCATCAGATTTTCATGTCAAAGGAAGACGAAGAGAAAACCGCATTTATCACCCCATGTGGAACGTATTGCTTCATACGCATGCCTTTCGGGTTGAAAAGTGCTGGTTCAACGTTTGCAAGAGCGGTCCAGATCGGTTTTGAGCCCCAGCTACATAGAAATATGGAAGCTTATATGGATGACATAGTGGTAAAAACCAAGGACAAGGCAACGCTCATACAAGATTTAGAAGAGACATTTGCAAGTCTGCGCAGGATCAATCTGAAGCTCAACCCTGAGAAGTGTGTGTTTGGCATTCCATCCGGCAAGCTTCTCGGGTTCTTTGTGTCTCAACGTGGAATCGAAGCAAATCCCGACAAGATCAAGGCAATTGAGCAGATTGAAGCACCAAAACGTGTCAAAGATGTGCATCGACTTGCCGGATGCATTGCTGCTCTGAGTAGGTTCATCTCCAAATCTGCTGAGCGCGCCTTGCCTTTTTTCAAAATATTGAAGTAGGCGGGTCCAATGAAATGGACTCCGAAAGCGGAGGCAGCGCTGCAGGACTTGAAGAGGTACCTCTCCTCTCCACCGACACTAGTCGAGCCTAAACCACAAGAGCCGTTCCTGCTATATCTAGCGGCGACGAATCAAGTGGTTAGTGCTGTGGTAGTGGCGCAGAGAGAGGTCGACGAAGAAGCAGCGGCAGCGACAAGCCGGGATTCTCCCCGGCAGAGTCTGGTGCCGACAAGGCAGGATCTGCGCAATCAAATGAAGCAACGCAGAAGAAGAAGATGGTGCAGCGCCCAGTCTATTTTGTCAGCTCCCTGTTGCAGGGGGCTAGGTCAAGATATTCTGGCACGCAGAAGT
The DNA here is from genome assembly GCA_039707655.1 of Elymus sibiricus. NCBI lineage: Eukaryota > Viridiplantae > Streptophyta > Magnoliopsida > Poales > Poaceae > Elymus > Elymus sibiricus. The sequence continues at coordinate 116,169,353 of CM077670.1, forward strand.
TGCTCTTCGGCCTCCTTATGGCCTCGAGGAAGCTACGCCATTATTTCCAGGCACATGAGATCACCTTCGTCACTCGCTTCCTGTTGCAGCGGAATCCAGATGCAACCGGTAGAATTGTAGAGTGGGCGTTGGAACTATCAAGCTTTAGTCTCAAATTTGAAAGCACTTTGACTATTCAGAGCAGAGCCTTGGCGGAATTCATTGCAGAATGGACGCCGACGCCAGACGAAGAAATTCAAGAGACAACTATTCCCGGCAAGAAAACAGATCAAGAATGGATTATGTGCTTTGACGGAGCTTTCTCGCTGCAAGGCGCCGGTGCCGGCGTGCTGCTTGTCGCACCCACCACAGAGCACCTCAAGTATGTAATTCAGATGCACTTTTCCCGGGAGAGATCAACAAACAACACTGCAGAATATGAAGGCCTGCTTGCCGGTCTCAGGATCGCGGCGGACCTTGGAATTAAGAAGCTCATCGTTAGAGGTGATTCACAGCTTGTCATCAGGCAAGTTAACAAGGACTATCAGAGCCCGTTGATGGAAGCATATGTAGATGAAGTGAGAAAGTTGGAGGAGCGTTTTGACGGTTTGCAAACAGAGCATGTTCCTCGTGCGGAGAACAATATTGCTGACGACCTGTCAAAGCGTGCTGCCCTCAAGTTACCTATGGAACCAGGAACTTTTGTGCTCTGCTTGACTCAGCCATCCGTAACACCATCGACGAGGCAAGACAAAAGAAGGAAGTTGAGTTCCGGCCAGTACTTTCCTGCAGAGCTTCCTGAAGCCGCCGGCAAGGAAGTTGCTGAGAACGATGCCAAGCTTGCCGGGGAGCAACAGGCTCCGGCAGGGCCTCAAGCCCTTGCCGTAGAGGTAAATGCTCCCACGGCCGAAGATATGCCTTTGGTCCTTGTTATCGAGCCACATGCTCCAACATGGGCACAGCACATCGTCCAATTCCTTCAAACAGGAGAACTCCCTGAAGAACAGGAAGAAGCGGAGAAAGTAGCCCGTCGGTCTAATATGTACCAGTTCGTGGACAATGTCCTGTACAGAAAGAGACCGAACGTTGTGAAATTGAAGTGTATTCCTCGGGAGGATGGACTGGAGCTGTTGGCAGAGATACGTGGAGGCATATGTGGCTCCCACATAGGCTCAAGAGCTCTTGTCGGCAAGGCATTCCGGCAAGGTTTCTTTTGGCCCACTGCTCTCCAGGATGCAACTGCACTAGTAACCAAGTGTGAAGCGTGCCAGTTCCATTCAAAGAAATTGCATCAGCCAGCTCAAGCTCTTCAGACAATTCCTCTTTCCTGGCCATTTTCGGTCTGGGGGCTCGACATATTGGGCACTTTTCCCCGCGCTGCTGGAGGCTTCGAGTACTTGTACGTTGCTATCGACAAGTTCACGAAGTGGCCGGAAGTGGAAGCAGTGAGAAAGGTGACAGCACAGTCAGCCGTCAAGTTCTTCAAGGGACTAGTGTGCCATTTTGGTGTGCCAAACAGGATCATCACCTACAATGGCACGCAGTTCACGAGCCGCACCTTCATGCAGTACGTCCAAGACCTTGGCGGCAAAATCTGTTTTGCTTCTGTTGCTCACCCGAGGAGCAACGGCCAAGCGGAAAGGGGAAATGCTGAAGTGTTGCGAGGTCTCAGGACAAGGACTTTCGACAAGCTGCGCAAGTGCGGAAGACGCTGGATTGATGAGCTGCCGACGGTTCTTTGGTCAATCAGAACGACACCAAATCAACCTACTGGCTAGACACCCTTCTCCCTAGTCTACGGGGTAGAAGCAGTTCTCCCCACGGAACTCATATATGGGTCGCCTCGAGTGCTCGCTTATGATGAGCTCGAGCAAGAGCAGCTGCGCCAAGATGACACCACGCTCCTTGAGGAAGATCGTCTTCGGGCTGCTGTGCGAGCTGCACGCTACCAGCAAGCTTTACGCCGCTATCATAGCCGCATGGTTCATGCCCGAAGCCTTGAGGAAGGTGACCTTGTTCTTCGGCGCGTTCAGTCGGCCAAGAATTCTAACAAGTTGACGTCGAAGTGGGAAGGCCCTTATCGGGTAGTACGAGTCATCAGGCCCGGTGCAGTCCGCCTGGAGACCGAAGATGGCATTCCAGTGAGCAATTCCTGGAATATTGAACACCTTCGTAAGTTCTACCCATAAGGCGCGGTTGCCGAGTCCTTTTGTACGAGTTTTGCCGCCAAGGCATATGATCCTTTGTACAAAGGCAAGCGCAGACCCTGTGCATAGTTGAATAAACTTAAGTGTTTTACAATTCTTGTCGATTTTCATGTCAATCTATATGCATGCTTGTCTGAGATATTGTATTACACCTGCTTCCGGTAAGCATTAATGAACCGCCAAGGTTCCATATCTCTATTTTCTCTTCTTTCTTTTTCTCAAAGGACAGAAGGTTTCCTCGCGTGCAAGTTTGCCGGGGGGATGATGGTATGGACACCGACAGGCGACGTTCGAGTTGACATTTTGCAATAAGGAGTACAACAACGAAAAGCTAAGTTGCAAAACTCTTAAGCAAATTTTTATTTTAGACTTATTTTCCTTGAACGATTTCGGCTTTTGTATGGAAAACCTGCACGTGAAGGAACCTTGTCGTGATCGGTTGCGCCCTTACTTTGTTTCGAGTCCGCTCAACAGCTTAAGTGGCTGCACTGAAAACGTCAAGGTATCTTGTCGGCAGCGACACCTCCAGCAGGCTGCTAAGGATCCGTTCCTCAAAGCGCTCGCGACAAGGGTGCGCGCACCGACAAGTTCCCGATAAGCGTAGGGCATGGACCATAAAGAAAGAAATTAGACAAGGGAAAAGAGCATGCATTCATCCAAAACATAGCAAGTTATATTACATTGACGTTCGCCGCGATTCTAACTTAAGATAAAACTGTCTTTGACATGGAATGGCGGCGACAAAATGGAGCGAAGCGGCTAGTCCCTACACTGGCCTTCGACCCTCTTGACTTGGCTCATTCTGTCGACGATGGGCGCGACAAGCTCTTCGAGGGCCTTGAGGTCTGCATCCTCCGGCAAGCTAGCAAGAACGTTGGTAAGGTTGATGCCAGGGTTCTTGTGCACCACTTTGACGAGCACCTTGCGGAGGACGGCCCGGCAGAGTTTACGGGATTCGTTGGCCAGATGGGTTGCTCGGTCAGACTGGAGCAGCTTGAGGGCATCGATGATGCTCTCGAAGAACATGGTTAGCTTGGCACTCGAAGACACCCTATCACCTGAAGAGTAGTTGAAGTTTTCCAAACCCATGGTGGATAGTTCTGCGGCAAGCCTTTCCGCGACGTCGATAAGGCGCTCAGTCCAGATCTTCACACCATTCTCAAAGTCGTTATAAGTGGCGGCGGCGCTGTTGAGCAGGCTCTTCTCACTCTGGAGATCTTTGATCAAAGCCCTCTCGCGAGCTTTGCCATTCTCAAGGGACTCCTCCAACGTCGCCAGCTTTAGTGTCAGATCAGCGATGGATTCATTGGCTGAGACGAGCTCCTTGGTCTTGCCGGACATGGCGGTTTGCATCTCCGCCAGGCTGTAGAGAGTCTCCTCTCTGTTGGCTTTGAGCATCGAGATCTCCTTGCCATGGCCCTCGAGATCCGCTTCCAGCCTCTTCACTTTATCGCCCAGCTCGTTCTTGGCGGCCTCTGCAGCTTCGGCGGCATCGATGGCTTCCTTTAACTTGCCGGCATGGTCTATGGCTAGAGCTTCGAGTGTTTCCTTGTGTCTCTGCTCCAGCTCCTAGGTTTGCCGCGCGACAAGCTTCTCGATCTCTTTGTCCTTGCTGCGGAGCTTGGCGGCAAGTGCCTCCTCGCGACCAGCAAGGTCTTCTTCATAAGCATCGAGCCCGACGCGGCGTTCCGTTAAGCGAGCTTCCTCTGCAGCAGCTTGCTGCGCGGCCTCCTCCTGTGCCTTCTCGGCATCAGCCTGCTTTAAGAGGAACTCGCTCCAACTTTGATTCAGTTGTTCTCGGCCAGCCGTCAGTTCCTGGAAAGCCTCGGCGTACCAGACTTGCGTCTCCTCGGCGCGCTTCTGGAAATCTGCCTCCGCTGCTTCAACAACTGCCGCCCTGGAGTCCAACCTCTCCTTTTGGGTGCGGTGAAGCGCTTGAAGCTTTTGGAAGTTGTCACTCATGGCTTGGAGGAGCTGTTCTTCTCTGGACCCGCTGCTGCTGGCGCGTGGCTCGTCGATGATCTTGAGTCCAGCGGAGGCGATGACTTCTTCATCAAAAATTTCTCCTTCGGTTGGCACCCCGGTGCTTGCCGTCCCTGGTATGCTGACGAACAGGTTGTCGCCAACCTTAAGGTATCTGCTTGACGGGGGGCGTCGGATGTTGACGGTTGATCCTCGACAATCACCTCGCCGGCAGCTGGGGCCTCCGGGACCGGTGTAGCGCCAGGCGCTCCTGCGGCAGGAATGCCGTCAGTATGGTCGCCGGTCTCCTTGCCGGCCCCCTCAGTAGACCCCTTGGTGGTTTCTTCCTGTGCATCCTTGGCGGTCTCTTCGATGACGATATCAACATCCATTTATTCCATCGAAGGGAGATCTGAAGACCAAGAAAGGAAACAAGATGAGACCGAAGTTGAAGTTCAAGAAGACAAAAATAAAGAAAGAATGACAAGTGCACCAAGGCGAACGGTTTACCTGTGTCGAGCTTTTGAGAGGTGGTTTCTCCTTTCCCGGCAACATTGGTTGGCGATGTAGGATTGCCAGTGCCCGTGCTTGCCGGCTCCTCTTCAATGCGAATGGGCTCGCCAGTGGAAGCCCTTGCCGAAGGTTCATCTCTGGGCGGCGTAGTTGACGGAGGCGGCATGTCAGGGACGGCCTCCAATGGCTCTCCTTGTTGCCATTCTTCTCCTACAAGCCCGGTGATGTCAATAGCAAAGATATTCTCTCCAACGCTTGCCAGCGAAAAATGGGTAGTGAGCTCACGCTGGGGGCTGGGTTGGAGGCTGCGTTGAGGGCTGGGCTCCGGGCTGATGACGATGGGCTCCGGCGCACCTGTGGTGCTTGCCGAAGGCTCATCACCCGTCGAAGTCTTCGCCTTCTTCGCCATCCTTTGCGCCAACGTTTCCGTATCTCTGTGGGGACAGGCCAAAGCAAGACAAATGAGTTAAGCAAAACCAGGAATTCAAAAGTTGAAAGATGCGGCAAGGGCCCTTACTCTTCTCTTTCCGGACTAAAAGCGGAGATGTCAAAGTCAACCTTCGCTGCAGTGTACGTGCGAGGTGGTGGAGAAGGAGTCCTGGGACGCTTGGCTGCGGCAGAAGCAGTAGGTTGATATGATCCTGCTGCTCCAGCCGTTGATGCTGTCGTATGAGACGCCCCCGCCACTCCAGTTGTTGCCGCGGTCGTGCGTCTCGTACGTCGCGCGGGTTGTTGTTGGGCTCCTTGCCGCTGCGCAGCCTTGCCGGCCATCCCCTTGCCGGGAACCTCACTGCTCGAGGATGGCTGATGTGTTGGGACACCGGAGACGGCTTTCCGAAGAACACGTTTCTTCTTCTCTGGAGCCGGGGGCTCCTCGTGCAGCTGCTCCTCGGCTGTGTCTTCGACAGAAGAGCTCCCGGCAACCTTGCCACTCTGCTCCCCGGCAACTTTACCTTGCTCGGCAAGGGTCTCCTCTAACATTATCTCTTCTTCACTAGCTTCCTCTTCTGAGAAGCCAAAGCTGCCGGCCTCCGTGGCTAAGTTCACCTCTTCCGCCCTGCTGGCGATGTAAGCCACTTCTTCATCAGTGGTGGGGCGGATGAGGGTTGGCTCTTCCCAGATGGCTTTTTCCGACAAGTTATCAAAAAACTCCTGTGCGTGCTCCGAGGATGGCTCTTCCCAAGTTCCGTCAGGGCGGTGAGCATTACACACTGGCATCATGGCGATGATTGAGCTCAAAGCAGAGTTGTTGCACAGGGGAATTACGCCAACCGACAACTTATACTTCCCGTCAGGCCTGAACAGTTTGTGGCAGAGAGCTGTGTGCTGCAAGACCGTCAAGTTGTTGTTTAGACCAGGGCATAGCCTCATGATATCTGCTGCATTCTTGAATTCCCAGGCTGGTCTCCCTTTGTTCTGCAAAGGGGCGATGCGGCGGCGGAGGAAATCAGCGCCAATCATTTCTATTGTGAGCCCGGCAACCCTGAGACGGTGGATTCTGGTAACTGCGATTGCGAGCATCTCATCATGAGGATCGAGGCTGCTCCAGTCCTTGCCGCGAACCACTTTCGTTTGTCGGGGCGAATAGAACGGCTGAGAATCTTTCTCCTTAATCCAGCACCACTCGGACCGCCATTCATCCCACTTCTTACGGTAGAGACCGTCTGGGTATATATCCTTATTCCATGCCCTTGGAATCCAGGTGATAGAACCAGAAAGGGCGTCTCCTGTTTCGATACGGGGAATGAAGTAATGGCGAAAGAGGGTTGTACTGGGAACTACCCCGGCGAAATTTTCACAGAGATGGGCAAAGACCGACATGCATGTCACGGCATTCAGCGTGAAATCCAAGAGACGGAAGCCGTATGTGTACATGATGTCGATGAAGAAATCAGAAAATGGAGGGCAGAGTCCGCAGTAAAAGTAAGCGGCAAAGAAGGGGAATTTATTTGGGCCGCCATTGACGGAAGCTGGGAGCACGCGAGTTGTATGGTGAGGCCTCGTCTCCTTCCCCCACATACACATGTACCGCTCAACCAGGGCGCGCATGTCGAGCGTCGGGACGAAGACGACGTGTTCCTTCCGCATCTCCACCAGATCGATCTTCTCCGTCTCTGCATCCGAGTCGACGGCTTTCGCCGCTTTGCCCTTGCTTGCTTTGGGGGGCATGGCGACTGTGGAAGCGGAGGCCGAGGATGAAGAGGGCGTGGAGGTGGCGAATGTATGGGGGAGGCTCTGTTTCAAGCTCGAGAAAGAAGCCGACGGCGGTTTCCAGATTGGAAAAGACGAGAGGTAAATGAGCAGCGCCTCTGTGGATTCCCTTTTATGGGGAAGGCGCGGGGCTGCCTCTTTACTAAACCAATGTGAATGTGCTTTTACGAGCGCACTGCTATTGCGGCCATTCCACGCACGCGTCCCACGTACCGCATTTAACGCGCGTCGTGGGGGGCGCAGTAAATAAGAAGATTGTGATAGTTAACTCCTGCCACGCATGCCCGTGCACTGTTTGGGCCTAGCCCAACAACACCTCACACCCGTGTATGGCCTAGGCCCGGGGGCTCCTGTCGGTGTACTAAAGTTTGGGTCTTTTAGTACCCCATACTTGTGCATGGACGGTTGTAGCCATACCAGCGGCAAGACCCGCCGGAGGACAGCTGGAAACAAATACAAGATTATCAAGAAGGCATTCAAGCCAACGATTAGAAGACAGAAGGCCGAAGGCTGGGTTCCCGGCAAGATCTTGCCGGGAAGGCTCACGAGGGCCCGGCAAGGACTCGCACCCGGCAAGATCCCACCGCCCTACCACCGCTCCAGCGCAGCGACCAGCCTGTCGTTTAGGGTTTGTCCTCCTGGATGCGTGTCATGGCACTAGCGGCGGATGGGATTAAGCGGTGCTGATGGGACGGGCTCTTTTTCCATCCCCAAGAAAGTAAGGGACACCTAAGTAGAGCATTTAATGTGCTTGTCCTAAGTTGTCAGGGATAAGCATGTTAACACTGTAGTAACTTTACACCTCTTGTACTTGTTGTTTGCCACTGTTGGTGACCCCTTTGTCATATAAAAGGAGGCCTAAGGCGAAGCTACAGGGGGAGGCTTTTCTAGCCCAGCTGCATGCGTAGCCGCCCTTCTTGTGTACTGTTCACCAAGAAGCGCTCCGTGTACCTGAGCTCAAACACCCACAATAAACCAAGGCAGGAGTAGGGTTTTACGCTACTCAGCGGCCCGAACCTGGGTAAAAGATCCCCGTGTTGATCGTTGGATCTGCTCTTTGTGTACATCTTCTCCCTAGCCGAACCGTAAAAGGGATCCACGCGATCCCATAGGTGTCATATGCCGACAGTCTGTGGGTGGTATGCCGTGCTATGCTTCAATGGTGTTCCCAGGGCCTGATGCAAACGTAGCCAGAATGCTGACGTGAATAGGGATCCTCTATCTGATGTAATAGATTTGGGTACTCCATGAAGTCTAACAATCCAGGACATATAGAGCTGTGCGAGTTGATCGGCCCGGAAAGTAGTCTTTACAGGAATGAAATGAGCCACTTTGGTAAGTATATCCACGATAACCCAGATTTCATCATGGCCTCTTGTTGACTTGGGTAGTCCAACAATAAAGTCCATGCATATATCATCCCATTTCCACTGGGGAACTTGTAGGGGCTGTAACAGTCCAGCTGGTTTCTGGTGCTCAGCCTTAACCTTATTGCATACGTCGCAACACGCGACATAGTACGCAATATCTCTTCGCATTCCTGGCCACCAAAAGGTTTCTCTTAAGTCCTGATACATTTTTGTTCCTCCCGGGTGAATGGAATATGTGGATTCATGTGCCTCTCGCAATATCTGTTGCCTCAGGTTTTCCTGGTCAGGCACGCATATTCGGCTATCAAACCATAATGTCCCTTGCTCGTCCACACGGAAGGACTTAGCCTTTCCTTGCTGTATGTTCTCCTTGACCTCTTGTGTGCCCTTGTCTACTTTCTGAGCTTCCTTAATTTCCTCCATAAGTGTTGGAGTAATTTCCAACGTATCCGGGCTAATCGGGCCACAAAGTACCAAGTTGAGCTTGACAAACTCTTCTTGTAGCCTTGGATGGATACCCTTCATTATTGCATTCACCGTACCTGGTTTCCTGCTATGGGCATCTGCGGCCACATTGGCTTTTCCCGGATGGTAATTAATCCAAAGTCATAGTCCTTGACCAGTTCAAGCCATCTTCTTTGTCTGAGGTTGAGATCGGGTTGTGTGAAAATATACTTGAGACTCTTGTGGTCTGTGTATACCTCACAACGTTGCCCATTGAGGTAATGCCTCCAAATCTTCAGGGCATGAACCACGGCTGCCAATTCTAGGTCATGAGTGGGGTAGTTTTCTTCATGGGGGCGTAGCTGTCTGGATGCATATGCTACAACCTTTCCTTCTTGCATTAATACGCAGCCGATTCCACGCCTGGAAGCATCACAGTATATGTCGAAGCTCTTGTGGATATCTGGAAGAATTAAGACAGGGGCCGTAGTTAGCCTCGTCTTTTGCTCCATAAAGCTGTGGTCACATTCCTCCATCCAGTCAAACTTGTGATTCTCCTTTAACAATTCTGTCAGTGGCTTGGCTATCTTAGAGAATCCTTCAATGAAACGACGGTAGTAGCCCGCCAATCCCAGGAAACTGCAGACTTCTGTTACCGAGGCTGGTGTCTTCCAATTTAGTACAGCAGTCACTTTGGTGGGGTCGATGACACCACCGTGTTCTGACAGAATGTGCCCCAAAAATCCCACCTCTCTTAGCCAAAATTCACATTTACTAAACTTGGCATACAAGCGATGGGTTCTTAATCTTTCCAGGACAACACGAAGATGTTGTTTGTGCTCCTCTTCATCCTTGGAGTATATAAGGATATCATCGATGAACACCACTACAAACTTGTCCAGAAAGTCCATGAAGACTTTGTTCATCATGCTCATGAAATAAGCTGGAGCATTTGTCAGCCCAAATGACATGACTGTAAATTCATACAGACCATATCGAGTAGTGAAGGCTATCTTGGGTTTATCCTCTTTCCTAATTTTCAACTGGTGATATCTTGTTCGGAGGTCAATCTTGGAAAATACCCTGGCTCCACTTAACTGGTCGAACAGATCATCAATACAAGGGAGTGGGTACTTATTTTTGATGGTGACCTCATTCAATTGGCGATAGTTCACACACATCCGTAGACTGCCATCCTTCTTCTTAACAAACAGCACAGGAGATCCCCATGGTGAGATGCTTGGGCGAATGTACCCTTTTTGTAGCAATTCGTCCAACTGCTTCTTTAATTCCACCAGCTCTGGGGACGGCATGTGGTAGTACTTCTTATATATTGGAGCAGTTCCGGGAATAACATCAATAGCAAATTCCAATTCACGGTCGGGTGGCATCCCTGGTAGTTCCTCAGGAAACACATCCGGAAATTCACTAACTACCAGAATCAAATTCATATCCATAACGGTGGTCTTGAATGCCATTCCCTTCTTTGACATCATTCTGCTGGCGATAAACTGAACTGTTTGTCCTGCCGGGTTAACCAGTGTTACTGTCCTGGTGGCACAGTTGATGTAGACCTGATGCGGTGTCAACCAGTCCATCCCCAGTATTATATCCAGTCCAGGGGATTCTGTAGGATCAAGGAGATATGTCTAGAGGGGGGGTGAATAGACTCCTAACAAGCCAAAGGTGCAGTTTTTAATTTCTCTTGGAATTTAGGCACATTTTGGCACAAGTTAAGATCACTCCAATACTTTCTACACATGCATATCTAGGGATTGAGCAGCGGAAATAGTAAAGCATGCAATAGTACGAAAAGTAAAGGGGTAGAGTATGGAAGATCAAACGCAATGAAGACACGATGGTTTTTGGCGTGGTTCCGATAGGTGGTGCTATCGTACGTCCACGTTGATGGAGACTTCAATCCACGAAGGGTAACGGCTGCGCGAGTCCACGGAGGGCTCCACCCACGAAGGGTCCACGAAGAAGCAACCTTGTCTATTCCACCATGGCTTACGTCCACGAAGGACTAGCCTCACTCGGGGTAGATCTTCACGAAGTAGGCGATCTCCTTGCCCTTACAAACTCTTGGTTCAACTCCACATCTGGTTGGAGGCTCCCAAGTGACACCTAACCAATCTAGGAGACACCACTCTCCAAAAGGTAATAGATGGTGTGTTGTTGATGAACTCCTTGCTCTTGTGCTTCAAATGATAGTCTTCCCAGCACTCAAACACTCCTCACAGATTTGGCTATGGTGGAAGAAGAATTTGAGTGGAAAGCAACTTGGGAAAGGCTAGAGATCAAGGTTCAAATGGTAGGAATGGAATATCTTCATCTCAACACATGAGTAGGTGGTTCTCTCTTAGAAAATGAATGGTGGAAGTGTAGGCACGTTCTGATGGCTCTCCTTACTGAGAAGGATGGGGTGGAGGGATATATATAGCCTCCACACAAAATCCAACCGTTACACACTTTTGACCCAACTCGGTGGCACCGAAACGATCATCTCGGTAGCACCGAACTGTGCAAAAGATATGAACTTTAGGAATCTCGGTGGGACCGATACGAACAACTCGGATGGACCGAAGTGCAATGGCTTAGGGCAATCCTCATCTCGGTGGCACCGATTGCATCAACTCGGTAGGACCAAAGTGAAGCAATAAGGCAACAGAGAGTTGGCAAGCCATCTCAGTGAGACCGATATGCATAACTCGGTGAGACCGAAGTGAATGTAAACGATTACAGAGAGTTGGCAAGGCCATCTCGGTGGGACCGAGATCCATTTCGGTGGATCCGATTTGTTAGGGTTTTGGCAGTGGCTAAGTCTTGGATGAACTCGGTGGGGCCGGATTGGAAATTTCGGTGGGGCCGAGTTGGACTTGAGGTTGGCATAAATTACCAAAACCACCAAGGGAGCAAATGTGCTTTCAATCTCCCCCTTTTTGGTAATTGATGACAACATACATCAAAGCTTTAAATAAAGATTTAGCAGAGGTATGTATGAAAGCTTTGAAGGAAACATGTAACATGTATGAGCTCCCTTGAACTCCCCCTGAAGATGTGCATAACATGATGATATATTATGGGAAATATACATGCAACATGTATCTTGGCTATATGCATCAGAGCAATATATATATGACATTAGGGTATCCACATGTACAAGATTTTCTCCTTGCAAACAATATATACTTAGCAAGAGGTCGACCATGTACATGAGTGTGATGCATATACTTACCTTGAAGTTCTTGATCAAGTACCTGAAGAAATACACTTGAGAAAACAGGGTTAGATAACACAAGATAATTTCTTCAAGAAAAAGACACAAGATCAACAAGAAACCAAGATTGGGATGACATGTAGAAGAGAGTATCACTAGGTGAATACTTCTTTGAAGCAGACATGTCCCCAAAAGAAATAGCTGTCTCCCCTTAAAGAACTTCCTCTCCCCCTGAATCTGACATGGATATTGGGAGTAGGTAGGGTGAGAAAACTCAAACAACAGCCAAAGAACAGACTAATCATGTTTCTCCCCTCTTAGAAACATGTAACATTCTCTCCTCTTGTAAGGTGCATCTTTGTTTTGAATAGATAAGCTTAAGCTTTGATGTATTCCTCTCTCCCCCTTTGACATCAATTTCCAAGAAGGGACTTCAAGGTTATTGATTAAGTGAGTTTGGTCCTTGAGAAATACAGCTAGATGCATGTAGAGGATAAGAATCATCGAGTGGAGCTGGAGCAGAAAAACTCAGGGAAAATTTGACAGAAAATTCCTTAGAGTAGTCAAAATCGGTGACACCGAGTTGAGACAATTCGGTGGAACCGAGTTTGATGCAATGGAATATTTTGTCAACTCAGCTCACTAGGCAAGGAAATCTCACAAGGATTTGCAAAGAATTAACTGCGAATCAAGCTAAAAGAGAAGAAACAGAAAAGAAGCAAAGAAACGTCTAGATGAAGTTTTTTTTTTGAAAAGAAACACTCTAGCAAGAAGTGAACAAGCAGAAGAAACACTAGAGAACTTCATCTAGATGGGTCGGCGACTGGGTCACCTATGTTAGAGTATTTTGACTTAGGAGTCAAGTGAAAACACTTGATCATAGGTCATACTCGTCGTTAAGCTCAAAATGGGGTTGCTATTTTTCTTTTAAGAATTTCAATATATTCACATCTTGTTGAGTTGCTTTAGCTCATGTCTTTGAGTGAAGCTTTCTCTAAGATGTGAGAACTTACATTGGTATTTAGTGGTGAAGTCCATCATGTAGTTGAACTTGAAGTGGATGCTCGTGAATTGAAGTTTGGAGCTATCCTATCATTTGTGGTTCATCTTCCTACATGGGTTAGGCTTGCAAGGAACAACATGTGTATCCAAAATGACAGGAATGAAGCATAACTCAAATGTTGTCAAAGGATATGTTTAGGTTGTCTTGTTCCTTGTGACTCCATCAATTGTTGATACTTGGGTTATACAAGATTGCTCAAGATAAGAGTGTGATGCAATCTTGTGACATGAAGCTTGTCAAAGTACCTACAAAAGGTTAGATACCATACAAGGGAGCAAAATGTCCAAGATATAAAATGATCATGAAGGATATCATGGATTAGTCAAGAATGCTCATGCCCTTGTATGCATCCACATGAACCTCTAGTTTACGTTTGAAGCATCAATGATGTTCAATTCACTTCTCAAGTGACAAAACACTTTCTCATCAAGGGGTTTGGTAAAGATGTCCGCCAATTGTTTGTCAGTACGAACATGTTTAAGGTCAATATCACCTTTCTCAACATGATCTCGATTGAAATGGTGACGAACCTCAATATGCTTAGTTCGAGAATGTTGCACGGGATTGTGTGCTATCTTAATAGCACTCTCATTGTCACAAAGTAATGGTACATGTCTCACATGCACACCATAATCTTTAAGAGTTTGTGTCATCCATAGTAATTGAGCACAACATGATCCCGCGGCAATGTATTCCGCTTCGGCAGTAGATAGAGATACGGAATTTTGTTCCTTGGAGGACCAACACACAAGTGATCTACCAAGAAATTGACATGTACCCAAAATGGATTTTCTGTCAACCTTGTCTCCGGCATAGTCCGAATCGGAGTAGCCAACAGGATTGAAAGAAGATCCTTTGGGATACCATATGCCAAACTTTGGTGTATGTATCAAGTATCTCACAATTCTTTTCACCGCCTTAAGGTGACACTCTTTCGGTGCCGCTTGGTATCGTGCACACATGCACACACTTAGCATAATGTCGGGTCAGGAGGCACATAGATATAATAATGAACCAATCATCGATCGATAAACCTTTTGATCAACCGGTTTGCCATCCTTGGTCAAGTCAAGATGTTCTCTCGTTGGCATGGGAGTTTTCATACCTTTACTCTCTTGCATGTTGAAATTTTTGAATAAGTCCTTGGTATACTTTGTTTGAGAGACAAAGGTACCTTCCCTAGTTTGCTTGATTTGCAAACCAAGAAAGAATTTGAGTTCACTCATCATAGACATCTCAAACTTCTCCGACATCAACCTTCCAAACTTTTCACTAAAAGTGGGGTTAGTAGATCCAAAGATAATATCATCAACATAAATTTGGCATACAAATAATTCTCCATTAACCCTCTTAGTGAACAAAGTTGAATCAATCTTCCCAATTTCAAAACCTTTTTCAAGAAGAAACTTTGTCAAGCATTTGTACCAAGCTCTAGGGGCTTGCTTGAGACCATAAAGAGCTTTACGAAGTTTGTACACATAATTAGGTTTCTTGGGATTCTCAAAGCCGGGAGGTTGTTTAACATATACTTCCTCCTCAATTTCACCATTTAAGAAGGCACTTTTAATATCCATTTGGTAAAGAGTGATATCATGGTGATTGGCATAAGCAAGTAAAATGTGAATGGATTCATGTCTTGCAACGGGGGCATTGGTCTCACCATAGTCCATACCTTCGATTTGTGTGTAACCTTGTGCTACGAGACGAGCCTTGTTGCGTACAACTTGTCCATCTTCATCTTGCTTATTCCGAAACACCCATTTGGTTCCAATGATGTTTTGCTCTTCCTTAGGCTTCTCAACCAATGTCCACACTTGGTTCCTCTCAAAGTTGTGTAGCTCTTCGTGCATTGCATTCCCAATCGGGGTCCTTGAGAGCATCTTCTACCTTCAAGGGTTCAACACTAGAGATAAATGAGTAATGCTCACAAAAGTTAGCTAAATGAGATTTAGAGCGAGTAATTCTCCCGGTTTGGATATCTCCAAGTATTTGTTCGACGGGATGATCCTTGTCGATTCTTGCTCTAACTCAAGGTAGCTTTTTCTTGGGTTGTGGTGAGGCTTCCTCATCATCTTCATCTTCTTCTTCTTCGTTGATGTTGTTGTTGTTTGTTTGTCGAGGTGGAGAAGGAGGTTGAGGTGGATCATATTGTTGCACTTCCTCATTCCCATCGTCTTGACGTGTTCCACTTGTGGATGCCTCCATATCAGCTTGTCGTTCACCATGATGTGAGGTTGGGGCTTCCACTTGAATAGACGAGGTACTCTCCTTTACTTCCACGGGGCGAATCTTGCCAATGGACAAGTCTTGGATTGCTTCCGATGGTTCTTGATCTCCTACATCAAGTGGCAATTGCTCGACTTGCGAGCCGTTAGTCTCATCAAACTTCACATCTACCGTCTCTTCAACTTTTCAAGTGAAGTTGTTGTAGACATGGTAAGTGTGAGACTTCGATCCATAACCAAGTAGGAAACCTTCATGAGATTTAGGAGCAAATTTTGAACGACGATGCTTATCAAGAATGTAATATTTTGAGCCAAATACTCGAAAGTATCCAACTTGTGGTTTGTTACCGGTGAGCAGTTCATACGCCGTTTTACCAAGAAGCTTGTGAAGATAGAGTCGATTTGTTGCATGACAAGCTGTTTCAACCGCTTCTGCCCAAAAATGTCTTGGCGTCTTGTATTCATCAAGCATTGTTCTTGCCATCTCAATAAGTGTACGGTTCTTCCTCTCAACAACTCCATTTTATTGAGGTGTGTACGTAGCCGAGAACTCATGTGAAATACCCTCCTCATCAAGAAAGGTGTCCACATTGGCGTTCTTGAACTCCGTTCCGTTGTCACTCCGAACCTTCTTGATTTGTACTTCAAATTGATTTTGAGCCTTTCTTGCGAAGTTCTTGAAGATCTTTTGTACCTGCAATTTGTCATCGAGAAAGAACATCCACGTAAATCTGGAAAAATCATCAATAATGACTAAACCGAAAGAGTTACCACCAAGACTCTTATAGGCGTTGGGACCAAACAGATCCATATGAAGTAGCTCGAGTGGTCTCCTCGTGGTCATAATGTTCTTTACGGGATGGCTTCCTCCAACCTGTTTTCCTGCTTGGCAAGCACTACAAAGTCGATCTTTGTCAAATATAACATCTTTCACTCCAAGAATGTGATCTCCTTTAACAAGTTTATCAAGGTTACGCATACCAACATGTCCAAGTCTTCTATGCCATAACCAACCTTTAGAAGATTTTGAAATTAAACATGTACGAGGTTGGGCTCTCTTAGTGAAATCAACAATGTATAGATCACCTCTACGAATGTCGGTAAAGACTATATTATGATTATCTTGGCGAAACACTTGGCAATCTACTTTGGTAAATAGAACATTAAAACCAAAATCGGCTAGTCTAGATACGGAAAGAAGATTGTAACCAAGAGATTCAACAAGCATAACATTTTGTATGGAGCTATCATTGGATATGGCCACCTTACCAAGGTCAAGTACCTTACCCTTGGAGTTGTCTCCAAAAGTCACATACTTGCGTGGACCATCATTTTTAGTAACCTCACGAAACATGTCTCTATCTCCGGTCATGTGATCGGTACACCCGCTGTCAAGAATCCACTCTTTTCCTCCAACCATATAATCTCGAAGATTTGCCATAAGGCTGAGATTCCTCATGGTCTTCTCAAATTCAATATCAAAGTCTTCGTCTTCATCATAATAGCCGTGCTCAACATCATCATCATCATGCATGTGATTAACAGATTCATTAGTTTCATGATCATGACAATGTTCAAGTTTATGAATTCTAACAGTTTCCATGATAATATTGCTAATAGTTCTAACATCTCCTTTGGCACGCATGAGATCACGAAGCTCAAACAAGCAATCATCAAACTTAGGATCATTAGGACTCATCTTGTGAAAAACAACAGCCTTATGAAGAATTTTATCAAGACTCTTTAGAGAATAATTGGGATATCGCTTTTCTAAATCATGCCATAGAGTATAAGCACATGCAAAGTTTCGCATACAACCAAGCACAATCTTAGGTAATCCTCTAATGATAAGATTGACGGTTCTAAGATTACGAAGCATGTCAATTTCCTCTTCATGAGTAGGATGCAAGGGATCAATAGGGGGCACATAAGGATTATGAATATACATGCTCAAGTTAAACTCATCAAAGATATCAAGCATTTCACCCCTCCAAAAGTTGTAATACTCCCCATTGAGAATAGGCACTCTACGTCTAATACTCCCGAACGTAGACATATCCATCTCCCTCCAATGGTGATGAAACCAAAGCAATGGAGACCAAAGCTCTGATACCAATTGTAGGATCGAGGAGATATGTCTAGAGCGGGGTGAATAGACTCCTAACCAGCCAAAGGTGCAGTTTTTAATTTCTCTTGGAATTTAGGCAGATTTTGGCACAAGTTAAGATCACTCCAATACTTTCTACACATGCATATCTAGAGATTGAGCAGCGGAAATAGTAAAGCATGCAATAGTACGAAAAGTAAAGGGGTAGAGTATGGAAGATCAAATGCAATGAAGACACGGTGGTTTTTGGCGTGGTTCCGATAGGTGGTGCTATCGTACGTCCACGTTGATGGAGACTTCAACCCACGAAGGGTAACGGCTGCGCGAGTCCACGGAGGGCTCCACCCATGAAGGGTCAACGAAGAAGCAACCTTGTCTATTCCACCATGGCTTACGTCCACGAAGGACTAGCCTCACTCGTGGTAGATCTTCACGAAGTAGGCGATCTCCTTGCCCTTACAAACTCTTGGTTCAACTCCACATCTGGTTGGAGGCTCCCAAGTGACACCTAACCAATCTAGGAGACACCACTCTCCAAAATGTAATAGACGGTGTGTTGTTGATGAACTCCTTGCTCTTGTGCTTCAAATGATAGTCTTCCCAGCACTCAAACACTCCTCACAGATTTGGCTATGGTGGAAGAAGAATTTGAGTGGAAAGCAACTTGGGAAAGGCTAGAGATCAAGGTTCAAATGGTAGGAATGGAATATCTTGATCTCAACACATGAGTAGGTGGTTCTCTCTCAGAAAATGAATGGTGGAAGTGTAGGCACGTTCTGATGGCTCTCCTTACTGAGAAGGATGGGGTGGAGGGATATATATAGCCTCCACACAAAATCCAACCGTTACACACTTTTGACCCAACTCGGTGGCACGGAAACGATCATCTCGGTAGCACCGAACTGTGCAAAAGATATGAACTTTAGGAATCTCGGTGGGACCTATACGAACAACTCGGATGGACCAAAGTGCAATGGCTTAGGGCAATCCTCATCTCGGTGGCACCGATTGCATCAATTCGGTAGGACCGAAGTGAAGCAATAAGGCAACAGAGAGTTGGCAAGCCATCTCGGTGAGACCGATATGCATAACTCGGTGAGACCGAAGTGAATGCAAACGATTACAGAGAGTTGGCAAGGCCATCTCGGTGGGACCGAGATCCATTTCGGTGGATCCGATTTGTTAGGGTTTTGGCAGTGGCTAAGTCTTGTTTGAACTCGGTGGGGCCGGATTGGAAATTTCGGTGGGGCCGAGTTGGACTTTAGGTTTAGGACATATTTGGGTAGAGAGAGTGGTTGAGGGTTTAGGAATACTGTCTCTAAGCACTTGAGCAGAAAGGCCATTAAGCTACACCTCATCCCCTTTTAATAGTATTGGCTTTCCTATGGACTCAATGTGATCTTGGATCACTAAACCAAAAATGTAGAGGCTTGATCTTTTGTCAATCCTTGTCCTTAGCATTTCGAAGGGATTCCACATCCTCTTGTCCATGCCACGCTATTGTTGAACTTGTCTGAAATTCACTAGATAAAAGCATTAGTCCAACAACATGTATTTTGGCATAAATTACCAAAACCACCAAGGGAGCAAATGTGCTTTCAGATTCAATGGCGACAAGGGTGGCTTGAAACTTAACTTCGTGTATCAAGATTTCCAGGTCCTTGTATATCACATTTGTTCTGAGCATGGAGCCAGGGGATTGTACCACCATGATTTTATCCAAAAGAGAAGGGGAAAATTTGTGTATGGTGGCAAAACTCCGCGAAATAAATGAATGGGAAGCTCCGGAATCAAATAAAATTATTGCGGGTATGTCGTTAACAGAAAACATACCAAGAACCACATCTGGTGCTTCACGGGCTTCCTCAGCGGAGATATGATGGACTTGGCCGCGGCAGAAGTTCGGATTGGGGCGGCGTCCAATAGTGTTGACTTGTGGCTTGAAGTCGGACTGTGGCTTTCCGTCCCTGGTGGGGCACTGCTTGGAATAATGCCCGCCTTAACCACAAGTGAAGCAAGTGTTGTTGCGGCGGCAATCTTCCATCACGGGCTGCTTGCCTTAGGTCTTATCCGGGTTACCTGGCCTGTTGTTATTGTTGCCGCCATCCCAAGTAGGCTTGTACTCAGACTGAACTGGTTGCCAGATACGCGGCTTCTGCGCAAACTGCACATGGGCGTCCTTCTTGGGTTCAAACTTACGCTTGCGGTCATCATATCCAGACTTATGCTCCCGTTCAGCGATGAACGCTTTGTTTACTAGAGTCTGAAAGTCTGGAAAATCCAGCATACATAGCTGACAACGGAGGGTATGGTTGAGTCCTCCTAGGAATCGGTCTATCTTCCTTTCCTCCGTGGACACATCATGGGTGGAGTATCATGCCAGATTATTGAATTTATTCAGATACTCACTGACTGACATGCTTCCTTGAGTAAGAGCAAGGAATTCCCTCTGCTTCACCTTCATGATGCCGGTGGGAATATGATACTTTCGAAATACCTCTTTAAATTTCTCCTAGGAAATGTTTTCCCCAGGAGGCCATGCCATTTTTGCATTATCCCATCAGATAGCTGGTGGCCCTTCCAGGTAGTGAGTAACAAAAGGAACCTTGTCTGACTCATCACAGCGATCTATTTCCAGCTTCTTTTCCATGGTCCTCAGCCAGTCATCAGCTTCAATTGGATCAACAACATGACCAAAACTGGGTGGCTTGGTACGCTGAAAATCAGACAGCTTGGAGTGCATCCCATTGTTTTGATTCTGTCCTACCATAGTCTGCATACTTTTTAGAAACTCCATCAGATCCTGGTTTCTTTTCTCCTCAAACATCCTCATAATCTAATCAGTGGTCGGTGGTTGTGGTGGTGGAGGTGGCAAATCTTTTGGTGGTTGTCCTACCTGTTTGGCGGATCGACGGATCGGAGTTTCATCGCCGCCTTGATTGCTACACCTCTTCATCCTATATCCGTTCCCATTGCAAAACACCGAAGTGATGAGCAACATCCATAGGGAAATATGACCATGTGACACCAAGAAAACAAAATCAAAGGAAAACCGAGAAAAGCAACATAATTATACAAGGCATTCCAACATCATACATGGCAAGCTAGTAGGGGTTATCATGACTGGTACTGCTCATACGGCAGTTGACATTAGCAAGGATGCTATGATGCATGCTCGCTAAAACTCAAAACATCCACTCTAGTAGCGCGGGTGACATGGGCACTAACAGACTGAAGACTCCTCGTCGCCTGATCCTATCTCGGAATCAGAACTGATGATGTGGATCACGTCCTCCGGATCAAAGGAAACACGACGACGTTGACGGGAAGGTTCTCACTCGGAGGAAGAAGAAGCATGACACCTCAGCATCGGAGCAGCTGGAGTGGCTAGCAGTGAGGCCCACTCAGCTGGGGTCTCACGTTGGGTACCAGATGAAGTGCCTGGCTATCCGAACGAGCTAGAAGGAGTCTCAGGCATACATGGAGGTGGAACAGGCGGTGTGTACATAGGTGAGAACGCAGGAGGAGGAGGAGACTGTGCTGCAGTAGCAGTGGCAAGTGCCTCTTGGGCACGAGACAGCTCCTCAGCCAAGGAGATGATCATACGATAACTGGTGTTCAGATAACGAGATAAAACACCAGTCGCATGGTCACTCGCCAGATCAACAGGCGCAAAAAGGACTCGCCCTATCGTAGGTGACAGGGTGGGGTAGTGAAAGAAACCTGGGTGTGTCTACATCTCGACCTCATGGAAGCGCAAGTCAGTGAGAGCCTCCATCGCAGCAAACTGGATCGCCAAATCGGGAGTAGAAGCAGTTCCGCCCTTGGAAGAGCGGGAGTAGCTGCTGATCTCCGAACTCGCAGTCAGGAAAGTCTCAGCGTGATACTCGAACACCGAATCCGCAAGCTGCTCTCGGAACACCTGGTACAATGGGTCTTCGCCGTTGGGATACAGTTGAAGCCAGACGCTGCGGAGCAGTACTGGAAAGGTGAAGGGTGCTGGCTCATGGTTGTAGTGGTACGAAACCGGTGCCATCTACACTCACAAGGCCAACGGTTAGTAAAACAAATGATTTGAGATGCATGCTATGCAACAAGCAAATGCAGCAAGCAAGACACTCACCAAGACTCTACACTAATCGGGATTCTAGCGCGGGGTTAACTAGGGTGTCCTACAGTCAGCACGGCTCTGATACCAACCGTTGTGGCACCCCGGCTCAGAGGACCGGTTTACCTTGTGTTCCCAACCCAGAGATCATGTCTTCTGGAAACACACAACAACTTGGAATAGAACAAAACTGATCTTTATTGATATTATACAAGTACAAGCTTGGATATTACATGGGATAGCGAGGCCAGAAGCACAACTCGTGCTATGACAGTATCTACATTATTTATGAAACATCCAAGGGCCTCAATACTAGTGGTAAAACTACAGCGTAGCGGAACATCACGTGCGAAACTCCATTCCATAGGGACACTGCTGGGACACGACCTAGTTAGCGTAGCACGAACCTTCGGAATCTCCATCACCGGCTTCTCCTGCATCTGGCATGATACGCCAGGTGAGTACTTGGAATGTACTCGCAAGCTCACAGCAACCAAAACAGTGCAGCAAACAACAGTACGGCAATAATCATGTTAATGCTTTAAGGTGATTACTTACTGATATCAACTTACTCTCTTCCGGGTTCACACATGACCCCCGGAGCACTCGTGACCCATCGGTCACTTCCGAGCATGAGACCAGTTCTTCCATCATTATTATTACGGTTGACCATACAATGTGACCTAGTGTGGACTGTGTCCAAAACCGTGGACGCGGCTATTCGAATAGATTCTTACACTCTGCAGAGGTTGCGCACTTTACCCACACCATGGACATTCGTCCAACAAAACTTGTCTAACCCGTGACTCCTCTATCGTACCACCGACAATCATCCCCCGTCCGAGTCATGCCCTCGGTGGCCCCTGTGTCACTCCTGACACCTGCCACCGTCGTGGCCAACTAAACTATCCAAAATGGGGACGCCGGCAAATAACTCAACTTGGGCTCATGAGGTTATCGTCGCCCACCTGATCAGGGCAGCACGCACGCATAACCTCCCCTCTTTGGTGGTACCGGTAAAAGAGCATGCGGTCAGACCAAGTCAAGGCCGTCCCATTCCGGCAAATGTGGCTGCATGGGTAAGTCCGGGTCGGTGGCACTTGATCAACCATCAAAGTGTTATTAATCATGTAAAGTGGTTGGTCATGTAAGCTACATGGAGTAGATGAACTAACATGGCAAGGTTTATGCAATATATTCAACAATATGAAATATATCACTTTTAAATAGAATTAAAAGCAAAATAATCCAATATTAAGCCAATACTATTGCTATGCTTTATGCAATGGATGATGTGGCTTGCCTTGCTCAAGTGGAGTATCAGCAAACTCCTGGTCTTCAAATCCACAACAATTTCCCTCTGAAAGTATTTTTAAATGACAAAAGAAAATGTCACATAAAGCCTTTTTGTTTGCCAAAAATTCTGTGAACAATGGAAAAATACAAACATTTACCAAAAAATAGAGGAGCTCAAGACAAAACCACAGCAAAAAGAATCACTTGATTTGGACTTGTAGTTTAAAAGATAGAGCTGGTCAAAGTTGCTGGTCAAATTGGATTAATTAAACAGAAAATAGAAAATAAGAAAATCCTTCAGCGGGCCACGTCGAAGACATACTCCTGGAGCACACTTCCACTTATACCGCTTCGGCACGCGAGGTGAGAGGCTGACAGGTGGGGTCGGCTGGGTTTAAACAGAGAGAGGGAGAGGGAACAGTAGCGAGGCGGCTCACCAACGACGATCACCGGCGATAGCGACGGCGGCAAGGTCAGGCGATGGCAGGGATGGAACGGGCAGTCGACGGCGAGTCTTCCTGTACCAGTAGCATCTCCGGAGACGGCCTGGCGGCGTCGCCCCCTTCCTCTCCGGCGGCAGCTGCCTTCGGGTGTCGTCGGCGACGGCGTTTCCGGCAGTGCCTCGGCCAGGGAAGAGGTCAGGCGGGGTTAGGGAAAGGCCCTGAGCTCGCCCGTGTGCTTGGGTGAGGCTGGGGTGGTCTGGAAGTGGGTGGGTGGCGGAGCTGGCTCGGCGGCAGCACACTGGCGAGATGCAAGGCCAGAGGGGCTCTCGGCCTTGGCGCGGCGAGCTGAGCTCGATTGGAAGTGGGAGGAGTGCGGTGAGGAGCTAGGAGGGGCGGGGCAAGCTATTTATAGGCGGGGAGGAGGGTTCCCGAACCGGGTGGTGCTGTGGCCACGTCGCCGGAGCAAGGACGGCGAGGTGGCTGTCGCGGCGCGGGCAAACTGATGGAGGAGGGCAGAGCATTAAATGGGCGAGGCGACAACTCACGAGGAAGAAGACGTCCAGCTCACTCACTGTGGCCGCACGGGCGCCACAGTGCGGTGCTGCGGTGGCGGCTAGCGAGGGCGATTCCGGCTAGGGGAAGCCTCTGGAGCGGGGTACATGGGTGGCGGCGACGATGTCGGCACCACCAGACAAGGTACGGTGACGGGGGACGGCTGGAGTAGTCGCGTCCGATGCAGTCGGCGCACAGAGTGCGTGCACAAGCATGCCAGTGCCGTGCTCACCACGGGTGCTGGCACCTGGAGGCCATGCACGCCTGGCTCACCTTGTCCATTGCCTCGACCCTTGGTCATGTAGCCTCTCTATCCCACTGAATCGGCTAGATACACTCTGAGATGAAGTGTAGCATCAAATACAGTTTCTGGTTAAAAATTTGGAGAGGTTCTAGAGAAGAGATAAGGTGTGGATGGGGCCAACGGAGTTGTCTGGGATGATCTAGGTTGGAAGGACTATCTGCTGGCAGGTTTTGAGAATTTTTTGCAAAGATTTGCACATAGTTCATGTACAAACCCTATACTGGTTCAGAAACTTGTTGAGGAAGTAGCACTCACCTAGATGCACTACTTGAAGTGAAATTGGGTGTTGGAAGGTTATTTGGTGGTGACAACATGCCATAAAAATTTCAGCTCAAATGGGTACCTCTAGCTGGTACTTCCTTCACAAGGGTTGGAAATGACCAGAGGCTTGTCAGAATATTTTTGCTGAAAATTTGTACTAGACTAGGAGATATTTTTGGATATTGTTGAAATATATGACCCCTAGTATCCCAGGGATTTATTTGGGAATTTTTTGAGGCAAGGAAATATGTGTTGTTTCACAAAGGGTCAATTCTGTCCAGAGGATAAAAGGAATATTCTGGACAAAATTTTGTACTGGCCAATGAAATATTTTTGAAGATTGTGGGAGTAGATGGTCTCAAGGAGATGTGGGATTAATTTGGGATTTTTCTGATCAACAGAGCTATAGGTTGCTTCACAACCCATAGTGAGCATGAGCATATCCAAAGGGATACATGAATTATTTTGAGAGAATAAAATTTAGGGTTTTGATCAGAGGGTATAAGACAAGATTTTGGCAAGATGTTGAGGGTGTTGGATCACTTAAAGAGAAATCCCAGGAATCCTCAAGTCCAAAGTCAAATGATTTGATTCCAAAAACCAACAACTTGCAAATAAAACCAGAGGGGTTTTGTGAAATAGTTTGAACAAAATCAGGGTGTCACACATCATCATTAGCTTCAGGCACTGGGGCCTTGTTCTTCTCTTTGGCTGAGACATCTCTTGTGGTCCTCTTAGGTCTTGTGGTTGTAGCTTTCTTTGTCTTGGAGGAGGTGCTGGATTGCATTGCACTTGCCATAAGCTTTTGTGGCTTTGATGGAGGTGGATTTGCTGGCTCTTCTTCATCATCATCAGTAGCATCATCTCTCCTCAAGGAGGTTGGTTTGAAGATCACATGAGCAGTCTATTTCCTTTCTGTCTTCTTCCCTGCAGCTTTTGCTTTTGAGCCACTTGGCTCCTCAAGAGTGAGTTTCATTCCTTTCTTTGCTGCAGATGATTCTGACATCTTTCTAGTAACTCCTCTTTCTTTTCTTGTGCCATATTCCTTGGCAACAACTGTTGGCTTCCTTTTTTTAGAGGTAGCCTCCTCAGCTGCAAAGTCCTCATCATCATCATCAGAATTCCTCTTCTTTCTGGATCTAGTAGCAGCTTTGGGCAATTCAGGAGAATTCCTTTCTCCTTCATAGAAACTCTCCTCAGGACTTGACCCTTCACTTAGCTCTGCTGATCTTTCTGACATGTTCTGGCTATCACTTGCTTCTGACATCTTGTAAACAGACCCTGTGAATAGACTGGTATGGGTAGAGTAGATGAGTTATCACAAAATGCAGCTGATTTTTGAAAAATTTGAGTTCAAACTTCAGTTTCAAGTTTTCATAGAATGAATATCAGATCAACCGAGTTAAACATTTCGGTGAAGCCAAAGCATGAGACAGAGACTTGGCACACCACTTCGGTCAGACCGAGATGGGGTTCGGTCTTGCCGAGATGCTAGGGTTTCACAGAAACTGCTTTTCGGTCTCACCCATTAGTACAACTCGGGCACCGAGACGTACTAGTGCAATGGCCTAAACCAAATCGGTGACGCCAAAAATTTCAAATCGGTGACGCCAAAAGTTTCAAATTGATGGGTCCGAGATTCAAACATGCACAACCAATTCTAGCATCTATCAAGCAATGGGCGATGACATAGTCATCTATATATGAGTATATTAACTTAGGAGTCAAATGAGAACATTTGATCATAGGTCATACTCATCGTTTAAGCACAAGTGGGGTTACCACTTTTACATAAATCATTAATGTGTTCACACCATTAGAGTTGCTTTAGCTCAAGTCTTAGAGCAAAGCTCCTGTCGGGCACATGGAACCCAGGGTATCCAGGCCCGTCTGCCTTTGGCCCAGGGCACAACGCCTGGCGTGGGCCCTGCAGGCCGTCTTCATCAAGCATCTCACCAAGACCCCTCATGAGGCCTTGACCTCCTGAGGGCCCCTCCTCAGGGAGCGACGAACAAGACTCGGCATCTTCACCAGCAGCCTCGCGATACTCTCTCGCGAGGTGGCCGCCCGAGGTAGCCTCCCGAGGCTTCCTCCCGGAGGTGCTCAAGACAAGGGCTGCTCGGCTCGACTGCGCGGTCTCGTGTCCATCACGTGGGTGACGTGCGTGGCGACGAGCGGCGACAGAGGCCGCTCCAGCAGGCGCGGATGAAGAGGGTTTCCCCTTTTGTGTTAAGGGAGCAAGGCCAGCCGTCCACTTCCCAAAGCGACCCCAAAGGTTGCCCGATCGGTGAAGGAAGACCAAGACAGTGGGCGCGCGGGGCGGAGGTCATCACCGAGCCCACCGGCGCGTCATGGATCATGCTTTTGCAGGCGAAGACCACCTTTAGTCAGGATAGCTTGAACGCATGTTCCCCTTCAAAACCCGCCAAGTGTGGCAACCCTTCCCGCCTTAGTTTTGAGGGGGAAGAGGACCAAGGCAGATGTAGGGGAACACAGCAGAAAACAAAAAAATTCCGACCTACGCACCAGCCCAGGACCACTATGGAGACTGCATACAAGGTTTGATCTTTTCGTTACCGACTCATAGCGCAGCGAAAGAAGAGTCGATGACGATCGGCGGTGCAGATCCCCACAGCTAGGATTTTACAACCTCCCAACTATGAGGATGTTCTCCCTCGTCTGCCCCACGGACAGCCCTCCGAGAGGCAGTCAGACAATCCCTCGGACGGTGTCATGGACAGCCCTTCAGGAGGATGCTCAAACTCGGATGGTCACTCGGACAACCCTTCGGGAGGACCCTCGAAACTCGGACGGTCACTCGGACAGCACTTCGGGAGGCACTCACAAACTAAGACCAAAACTACAATCTCTCTACGGAGTTGCACACATACGGTCTCATCTATCCGGCAGGGCTACGCCGTGCAGAACTAGTTCCCACCGGAACCCAGACAGCCTTTCGGCTCTACAAAACTATTTTGCGGGGAGGGAGAGAAGAAGCCAGATCATGCATGGCACTTGTATGTGAGAAAGGAGAGAGTCTTTAGGCAGCCCCCTCCACCCCTATTTATAGGCCAAGCCCAAGGGTGGCTTCTCCAAGAAGCCAAGGGGAAAAATACCAAAAGGCCCTCAAGGTGGCTTCTCTAAGAAGCCACCCGAAAAGCACTTTCACTATTCACGGAAACATTTTTCCGCGACCGTTAAATCCGAAAATATTTATGTGGGTCTTAGAATAATTCCAGTACCCACTAAAATGATTTTGTACGCGTTCTGAAACAATTCTGGATTAGTGATTTTCATCTGCGAAAAGCAACCAAACCGGTTCCGGCAGCTTCGGAACATTTCTGGTTTTTATCCCGGAAAAATCCCAGAAGTTTCCAGAACAATTCTGGCACCCTCCAAGAATTTCCAGGCGTCTACCAAAACCAATTTGACTTAATGGTATACTCTGAAACAACTTTTTTGTTTTACCGAAACTATTCCGGTGTTCTCTCTTCGGAACTTTTCCGTTGTCTCCGAAACTTTTCCGGTGACTTTCTCTCAGACTCCATGTCTAGTATTCAGCAGATAGATGACCCTTAAGAGTGTGACCCTATAGGTTCGGTGAAGTATAGACATGACCGGAACACTTTCCGATAAATGATCAACATCGAAGCCGTGGACACCCATATTGACCCCTATACCCACACGAATAAATATTCGAGTGAACCTCCAGTTTGCCATGTGCTATTCTTGTTGCTTCGGGATATGTTACAAATACCTGAGGTGAGAATCATCAGCATCCCCATGGATCAACACTTGTCCACAATGCCAGTTACCTCGTTACCGGTTTTGTTCTCTTTTCTCGTTCCCGTGTTCCGGCATCCCTGTGATCAAATCACATTGTTTCTGGCCAGACGATGATGGATACCGTAACACCGAGAGGGCCTAGAGATATCTCTCCATTGTCGGAGGAGCAATTCCCAATCTTGAGCTATCAAGTCCCTTGACATACTTTTCCATGAACCCGTAAGCCGCCGTAATAGCCACCCATTTACGGATGACGTTTAACAAACCCCAAAGTTCATGAAGCAAGCATGAAGAAACTCGATACTCTCATGGTCTAAGGAATTATGCAAACATTAACTTTATCTGTGTTATTAACCATTAACTTGTGACGAATGTATCTCATAGCATAACATCCATCGGGTCGATTCAACACAAGTGTTCTCCTAACATTGTGCCCTCAAAGTTGCCGGCATAGTCATGCCCATGATCAGGAAAACAGAACCATCATGCAACACTTGAGCTAGTCTTAGAGGCCAGACTAGGAATACATTTTACCATTTATTATTCCACACGTGCATATGAGTCTTCCTCCAAGCCTCGTGGTTATTGTAGACTCGAGAACCACAGCAGTTATAGCTTGGAACATAAACATAATTATGAACATGGAGATAAACAATAACATTTATTATTGCCTCTAGGGCATATCTCCTACAACAGATATAAAAGGGACAGTGCTGCCATCATAGGGGGGATCCGAGATCCATCTCAATCAACTCCTTCTCCTACCTTGTACGCGAGAACACACTCTTGCTCACTGCAATCAAAACCAAGCAGGAGTAGGGGTTTACACCGCGAGGTGGCCCAAACCTAGGTAAACCACTGAGTCCACGGTCCGCTCCTCGCTAGCGCGCTCCCGCCGTAGGCTCGCCGTAGCTTTGCCGTGGTAGGGGACGAAGAGGTAGGAACAAGCTCACCCCAGTGTTCGAACCTTTGGGTGCCCGGAGCCCCACTTCCGACATTTGGCACGCCAGGTAGGGGGTGCACGACTGTTCTTCCGCTCCGCCCTCCGCTCCACTAGCTTCATGGCCGACGCACGCCGTGAGCGCGCCGAGCGCAGGGCTGGCCGCGTGGCTCAGATGGAGCCGGTGGCCCGCGGCAACCGCCGCCACCCTGTCGAGGCTGCCGCTGCCACCGACCCCGCTGCTCGCGAGCAGCAGGACTCCTCTCTGCACCCCTCCGTGCAGGCGAACGGCCACACCACCATGGCTTCTGCCTCCCTCGCCCCCCGTGGGCCGCCGAACGCGCAGGCCGCGCTACTCATGGTGCGCAAGCTGCTCTGCTACCGTCCAGCTGACGCCGGCTACGACGCCTGGCTTGGTCGCATCACCGACCTCGTTAACGCCGCCGGGGACACTCCGGCGCCTTCCCACTCGCTCCGCCCTCCGCCGTCTCGCGCTGGGGACCTGGCGCACGGTGCTCCCCCGCCGCCTCCTCTGTGCGACGAACTCGGCGGGGCCGAGCGCAACGCGCGGGTGTGCGAGCCGTCCCGTGGCGCATCCCCGCCAGCCCGTGACGAGGCCAGCTGCCAGATCATCCGACATGCACCCCCCAACGCGCGAGTGCTCCTCGAGCGGCAGCGCCAGCGCCAGGACTAGGCCGTCCAAGAGGTTGCGGTGGCAGGGCGCCAGAACCGTGCCGCCCTCGCCGACGGCGCCTCCTCGAGCGGTGTGGGCTGCTGCGCCTTCACCCGCGAGCTGCGTCAGGTGGTGTGGCCCGCGAAGTTCAAGCCTGAGCTGCCTCCGCGCTACAATAGCACCCCCAACCCTGCGGAGTTCCTTCAGCTCTACGCGCTGAGCGTCGAAGTGGCAAACGGCGACGACAAGGTCATGGTGAACTGGTTCCCCATGGCCCTCAAGGACGGCCCGTGCTCCTGGCTCATGAACCTCCCCGAGGCGTCCATCTCATCGTGGGCCGAGCTCTGCAGCCAGTTCGTCGCCAACTTCAAGGTCATGCAAGACCGCTCCCTCACCATCAACGACCTGCGGCACGTGCGGCAGCGCCCAGACAAGACCCTCCGCAAGTACATCCAGCACTTCAGCCAAGTGCACAACAAGATATCGCGCGCCTCCAACAAAAGCTACAAGCCCAAGGACGAGCACATGGCTGCCTACTGTAGGATCGAAAGTATGTCTAGAGGGGGGTGATTAGACAACTTGACCAAATAAAACCTAACCTTTTCCCAATATTAGTTGTGGGCAGATTTTAGCAATAGTACATGTCAAGCATCACCCTACACATGCAATTCTAAGAGTATAGCAGTGGAATGTAAGCAATTGCATATGTAAGTAAAGGAGGGATTGGAGATATCAAACGCAATGAAGACACGGTGGTTTTTGGCGTGGTTCTGATAGGTGGTGCTATCGTACGTCCACGTTGATGGAGACTTCAACCCACGAAGGGTAACAGCTGCGCGAGTCCACGGAGGGCTCCACCCACGAAGGGTCCACGAAGAAGCAACCTTGTCTATTCCACCATGGCTTACGTCCACGAAGGACTAGCCTCACTTGGGTTAGATCTTCACGAAGTAGGCGATCTCCTTGCCCTTACAAACTCTTGGTTCAACTCCACATCAGGTTGGAGGCTCCCAAGTGACACCTAACCAATCTAGGAGACAGCACTCTCCAAAAGGTAATAGACGGTGTGTTGTTGATGAACTCCTTGCTCTTGTGCTTCAAATGATAGTCTTCCCAGCACTCAAACAACTCCTCACAGATTTGGCTATGGTGGAAGAAGGATTTGAGTGGAAAGCAACTTGGGAAAGGCTAGAGATCAAGGTTCAAATGGTAGGAGTGGAATATCTTGATCTCAACACATGAGTAGGTGGTTCTCTCTCAGAAAATGTATGGTGGAAGTGTAGGCACGTTCTGATGGCTCTCCTTGCTGAGAAGGATGTGGTGGAGGGGTATATATAGCCTCCACACAAAATCCAACCGTTACACACTTTTGACTCAACTCGGTGGCACCGAAATGATAATCTCGGTAGCACCGAACTGTGTAAAAGATATGAACTTTAGGAATCTTGGTGGGACCGATATGGACAACTCGGATGGACCGAAGTGCAATGGCTTAGGGCAATCCTCATCTAGGTGGCACCGATTGCATCAACTCGGTTGGACCGAAGTGAAGCAATAAGGCAACAGAGACTTGGCAAGCCATCTCGGTGAGACCAATTTGCATAACTTGGTGAGACCGAAGTGAATGCAATCGATTACAGAGAGTTGGCAAGGCCATCTCGGTGGGACCGAGATCCATTCCAGTGGATCCGATTTGTTAGGGTTTTGGCAGTGGCTAAGTCTTGGATGAACTCGGTGGGGCCGGATAGGAAATATCGGTGGGGCCGAGTTGGAATGTAGGTTTTGGACATATTTGGTTAGAGAGAGTGGTTGAGGGTTTAGGAGTACCGTCACTAAGCACTTGAGCAAAAAGACCATTAAGCAACACCTCATCCCCTTTTAATAGTATTGGCTTTCCTATGGACTCAATGTGATCTTGGATCACTAAACCAAAAATGTAGAGTCTTGATCTTTTGCTGATCCTTGTCCTTAGCATTTTGAAGGGTCCACATCTCTTGTCCATGCCATGCCAATCATTGAACATCTTGAAATCTTAATCTTGAATGGACATTAGTTCAATGAGATATATGTTGTTATGAATTACCAAAACCACCAAGGGATCAAATGTGCTTTCAATCTCCCCCTTTTTGGTAATTGATGACAACATATAGATCAAAGCTTCGACAAATGATTAAATGAAAGAAATACATCGTCGCTTTGAGACGTATGTGATAAGCAAGAGCTCCCCCTAAATTTGTGCATTATTAAAAATTTGCGTTTGAATGCAAATGCACAATTGATTAGGTTCATGGGTTACTCTTCCATGTCACATACATCTTGGTGGAGCGCGCAAAATGATAAGATTGGAATAATAGGCACGCATCACCAACACAAATGAATGATCATACAAGATAATGATAAAGATAAGCATAGATCATCGCAATAAGCATAGTATGATCAATCAACATAGTATCTCACAAGCATAAGCGACAGAATATCACATAGACACTATAGTAAGCACACATAAAACAGAGTAGCATCAAACAAAGTAGCATCAAACAAATAAGTAGCACAAGAAACTCTTGAAGCAAATCAAAAGCAAGAAACTCTCTCTCTCTCGAAGCCTATGATCTATACAGATTCTCCCCCTTTGGCAACAAGTACCAAAAAGTTCAAATGAGTATAGCACTAGTCGACACTCTAAACGCGGTCCTCCAAAGCTCCTGAAGGCGATCTCCTGCTGGCAGCTCCGGTGTGCGTAGATGGCATTGAGATGAGAGCATCCGCGAAGGCTTCTGACGATGTCTGTTGAGCTGGTGGAGTCGAGACCTGCGGTGGCACTATGGCAGTAGCGGCTGGTGCAGATACTGTGGTCCGGGGATCCACAACTGGTATTGCAGCAGATCTAGCTGCCCTAGGCACTGACTGGAACCTCTCTGTGGTTGGTCCATCATCTCCACTGTCATCTGATCTGGCTAGCTTGACAGCATCAACATCTCCTTGCAGTTGTTCCACTGAAGTCTGAATCTCTGTCACTTTGACATCCAAATCATGAAATTTAGTCTCAATGATCCGCTCAAAACTAGCCTGGGTCTGGGTGAGGTTGTCCAAACTTCGCTCAATCCTCAGAGTGGCTTCAAGCAGATATGTCATTTGGTCCTTGGGTGTCTTGAGATTTGCAATTGGAGCATTGGGAGCTGATGCCTCCTGAGCTGCTTTTGCTTCTGCGGCTTTGCGGATTTCCTCTTGAGCTTGTGCTGAAGTGGGATGCGAAGGATCCATCACTATGACATTGTCCTCAAACTCTGGACGGAGTGGCAAGTGCTCTCGATCAAGAAGATATGTGCTGATTCCAACCTTGGAATTGATCAATAACTGTATATGTGGAGCATATCCGCACGATCTCTTCTGATCTGCTGCAGTCCTCTTGATAGTCTCTACTATCAGGCTCATCACCTTGAATTTTTGAGGTGTATCAAATAAATGCAGCAAATTGATGGAGTGGCCACGAATCATCTTGTCATCTCCTGACTTGGGTAGCAGAGTGTACCGCAATATGGTGTTCGTGGTGGCCAGTCCTGGCAGCAAATGCTTCATTGATCCAAGCTTATGTGTTTCAAGGTCCTTCTGAGGAATTGCAGTGTACATGTTAGCCATTGAGTTGTGATCCATCTTGAGCTTGGCATAAATGTCAATATCATCATCCTCTTCCTTGGGTGCACCAAGAAGATTTGCCCACTCAGAGATGGTAGACTGGTACCTTATACCCTCAGTCATCCACACTATTCTACCATCTGGATAGAAATGAGCAGTAGAGTAAAATTGCATGACCATCTCATCATTCCACTTGGTCAACTTCTTTCCAACAAACTCGTCAACACCTGCAATCCTAAAGCTTTCATGGACATGGGGAAAGTAATCCTCATTCTCATCGATGTATTCCCAATCCACCCACTTCATGTCACTGACTATGGGCTTCTTATCAAGCAAAACTGTCTCATAAAAATCCTGTTGCCCTCGAGTGTGAAAGCGATAATCACATGTTGTCCTTCTCCTTATAGCATAAGAATCTGACTGTCTCCACTCACGCAGTCCTTTATCCTTTCTCAACATCATGTTTTCTGCGACTGGGTGTGCATTGTCATGGTCTGGAATCTTTGGCTTCAATTTTCTGAGCACTAGAGGCTCTTCATGAACAGTTCACTCAGGCACTGGGGCCTTGTTCTTTTCTGCAGCTGAGATGTTCCTGGTTGATCTCTTGGGTGTTGACACCTTAGACTTGGACTTGGAGGGTGCAGCAGTCTTGATTGCATCAGACATGAGCTTCTTAGCTTTTGCTGGGGGTGCATTAGCTAGCTCATCCTCCTCCTGTTCCTCCTCTTCAATCATCATGGAGGGTCTGCCAATCACACGGGCAATGGTTTTCCTCACTCTCTTCTTCTTAGCACCTGCAGCTGGTTCTTTGTCACTAGGCTCTTCAAGAGTAAACTGCATGCTCTGCTTTGGGACTTTCCTTACAGCAGTTCTTTCTTTGGTAGAAGTAGGCTTTGTGATGTACTCCTAAGCAAGCACTACTCGCTTTTTCTTGGTTGCAGCTTCACTTGCAACAAAGTCCTCATCCTCACTGTCTGAGGTTTTCTTCTTCCTTGTTCTGGTTGCAGCTTTTGGAAGATCTGGAGAACTCCTCTCTCCCTCATAGAAACGTTCAGCTGGGCTTGACCCTTCACTCATATCTGCCTGCTGTTCAGATCTATTCTTACTATCATTGTTGTCTGGCATCTTGCTGAGCTGACCCTGTGAATAGATGGGTATAGGTAGAGTAGATGAGTCATCACAAAAAGCAGATTGTTTTTCATAAAAATGAGTTCAAACTTTAGTTCTAGGTTTTCACAGAATGCGGTTCGGATGGACCGAGTTGATCATCTCGGTGATACCGAAGCACACTACAGAAACCTTGCACACCACTTCGGTCAGACTGAGATGGGTTTCGGTGGCTCTGAGATGCTAGGGTTTCACTGAGATTTTACTTTCGGTCTCACCGATTCGCACAACTCGGTGGCACCGAGATGTACTAGTGCTATGGCCAGGGGCCAAATCGGTAGGACCGAAAATTTCGAATTGGTTGGTCCGAGATGCATTCAGCGGAAACCTAACCCTAAAAGTTTGCTCGAATCTTGTTCTTACGAACTAATCTGGTGGAAAGAGTATTGCATTCGTGGCAAGATATATGGCATTCCTATCATGCATTGAATCGGAGATTGGAAGCACGAAAGGGATCGAATCTCACCCTAACTTGGTGGAGATCCTCTACTATGGCAATGGCGGGGCAGATTGCCGTTGCCGGCGACGGAGTCCTGCGGCGAGGGCGCGCTAGAGACGACGGCGAAGTCCGAAGACGAAGGGCGACGGCAGTGACGGGGAGCGGGAACGAGTGGGGTCAAGAATTTTCAACCGTTCGGTCTGCGCGATATATATACCCGTACGCTGTCGGTGGCGCCGAGTTGAACAACTCGGTGCCACCGATATGTGTAACTGCACGCAGTATAGCACATCGGTGGCTCCGAAATGGTTCAATTCGGTAGCACCGAGATGAAAGCCTAGATCAATCTAAGTGATTTCGGTTGGACCGAGTTTGAGTGAGTTGATTCGGCCGAGATCAATTAGAAGGTTTTGGAGGTTCAGCCCTTTCAGATTGGTGGCTCCGAGTGCTCCTCACCCGGAGGGTCCGAAAAAGACTTGTTCAATTTTTGTGATGCAGCAAGAATAGAATTTGAGACAAGAAAGAATAGATAGCTAGGGAAGGTTCTTAGGCATTCTTGTACATCCACTTGGCCAGAAAAACCAAGACAATCAAAACAACAAATGGATGTCCTCGAATGATGAAAACATGCAAACCAACATGCTCACACAATAAGATTGCAAATGAAATATGTGTCAAACATGCACAACCAATTCTAGCATCTATCAAGCAATGGCGGTGACTAGGTCATCTATATATGAGTATATTGACTTGGGAGCCAAATGAGAACATTTGATCATAGGTCATACTCATCGTTTAAGCACAAGTGGGGTTACCACTTTTACATAAAGCATTAATGTGTTCACACCATTAGAGTTGCTTTAGCTCAATTGTTTTGAGCAAAGCTCCCCCTAGATGTGATATTCCACCTAAGAGGGATGAACTAACCTTGGGTTTTGTCGATGATGACTTCATGTAGATGTTGAAGATGTGGATGCTCAATGTTGATGTAGACCATCAAGAGTTGGGAGCAATCCTTTGGAGTTTTGTGCTTTCAATACCTACATGGGTTAGTCCCACACAAGGAACATACAAGGATATCCATAGACATAGAGTGAAATTCACATATGATGATGTCCATGAATGCATTGATTACCTTGTCCCTTGTCTTACCAACAAGAGGGTTTGTGACTCCATGAACTAGTGCAAAATGTGGAAGTTGGTTGCACAAGTCCTTGCCATGAATAATATGAGTGAAGTTTGTTGGCGGAGTCACCCTCAAGAACTCTCTAGTTCTTCTTCTTTTGGACCCACATCAACTTGATGGGAATCCTTGGAGTTGTAGTAGCACTTGATGAAGTAGAACTTGACGAAGTCTTGGGAACCCACTTGAACATGGCTTGAGGAGCTTCTTCAAATGAATCAATCTCTTCTTGAAGCTTGTCCTTGCCTTTTAGCTTGTGGTCTTGTGGTGGAAGATCTTCTTGAGCTTGTGTTCCCTTGAAGGAAGTAGGATCATACTTCTCTTGTTGAGGAACAAACTTCGTCTTGGGGTATTGACCTTCTTCCCACTCAACTCCATCGGCATTGAACTTTCGTTCAAAACCAACACCTTGGTTCTTCCGGTGCCTTCCTTGCTTGCGTACAATTTCCTCAAATTGCTTACTCCCGGCAAGACTCTTGTAGACACCTTTTTCTATAATTCCTTTTAATACCATATTTTCTTGCTCAAGTGTAACTTGGCTAAGAGAATCATTAGTGGAATCAATAGAACTACTAGAAGCAACAATATTGGATTTAGCATTGTTATTGTTACTACTAGAGGTAGAACCATTTTTACCCTTGTTGCTAGTTTGCTTAGATTTAACTTGTGGCATAAAGGTAGACAAGAGTAAACGCTTGGCAAGATATGTAGAACTCTTCTTTCGAAGATCGTCATTGATAGCTTTAAGAAACTCATGCTCTTGCTCTAGATTTAGCTTCTCGAAGCGTAGCTTCTCATGAGTTCTTAGATGTTCTCTATGATCCTCTTGAGTTGTTTCATGAGCTAACTTGAGAGCATTTAGTTCTTTAGTTAGACGCTCAATCTCCTTCATAGCATTGTCACTCGTTTCCTCTTGACTATCATGATTACTAGAATTTTCATTATAGCTCACATTACTATCTCTATCAACAAGTAAGTCATCATCACCAAGCAAATCATCTTCATCACTATTGAAATCAAGATACTCGGGGTGTGATACCTTGGGGCCTTTTGCCATGAAGCATCTTCCAATTCCTTCATTTGGTGAGTCAAATAGATCATAGGAGTTGGATGACACAAGAGCAAGTCCGGCAACACCTTCATCTTGACTATAGTCGGAGTTGGAGTGATAACTTCTCTCGGAGTGGTTGTCGGAGTCGGAGCCGGAAACCCATTCACCAACATGAGCTTGATGTCTTCTTCTTGTGTAGCTCCTTGATGACTTTTCCTTCCTCTCCGAATCCTTGCTTCTTCGAGAGTGTCTTCGTTCATAATGATCATCTCTACTCCTTCTCTCCTTATGAGGTGATTCATCTCTTTTATGTCTTCCTCTTGGTGATTCGTCTCTTTTCTTGTAGGGAGCCGTACGCTCATTGGAGTAGTGTCCGGGCTTTCCACAATTGTAACAATTACGGTCATGACTTGATGATCTTCTCTCATAGTGTCTTGAGCTAGAGCTTCTCTCTTTCCCTTTGTTCTTGTACAACTTGTTGAACCTTTTCACCATTAGGCTAATCTCTTCATTGGATACTAGCTAGTCACTTGAAGTTGTTGGAACATCGGTTGAGACTTTGTAAGCACCACTTGACTTGTTGTGCAGCTCCTCTTTATCCTTGAGTGACATTTCATGAGCGACAATCCTTCCAATGACTTCCGTGGGCTTGAGATCTTTGTAATTTGGCATCATTTGGATCAATGTGCAGACGGTATCATATTTTCCATCCAAAGCTCTAAGTATCTTCTTGATGATGAATTTGTCGGTCATCTCTTCACTTCCTAAGCCGGCAATCTCATTTGTGATAAGAGCAAGCCTAGAGTACATCTCAGCGACTCCTTCACCCTCCTTCATTTTGAACTTGTCAAGTTGACTTTGAAGCACATCTAACTTAGATTCCTTGACGGACTCGGTACCCTCATGCATATCAACCAAAGTATGCCAAATTTCCTTTGCATTCTTGAGGCGGCTGATTTTGTTGAATTCTTCGGGACATAGACCGTTGAATAGAATGTCACAAGCTTGAGCATTGTATTGCAACATCTTCAATTCTTCCGGGGTTGCTTCACGATCCGGTTCCTTGCCATCCTCAAAGAAGTCACCTTGCAAGCCAACACGAACAACAGCCCAAACGGCGGGGTTATGACCAAGAATATGCATTTTCATCTTATGTTTCCAACTAGCAAAGTTTGTACCATCAAAATATGGACCTCTACGGTGATAGTTACCCTCACTAGACGCAATACTCTCCTAGGTTGTGAAACCAAGGCTATGATCACCAAAGCTATGGAAATCAAGGCTCACGAAGACCAAAGCTCTGATACCACTTGTAGGATCAAAAGTATGTCTAGAGGGGGAGGGAGTGATTAGACTACTTGACCAAATAAAACCTAACCTTTTCCCAATATTAGTTCTGGGAAGATTTTAGCAATAGTACATGTCAAGCATCACCCTACACATGCAATTCTAAGAGTATAGCAGCGGAATGTAAGCAATTGCATATGTAAGTAAAGGAGGGATTGGAGATATCAAACGCAATGAAGACACGGTGGTTTTTGGCGTGGTTCTAATAGGTGGTGCTATCGTACGTCCACGTTGATGGAGACTTCAACCCACGAAGGGTAACGGCTGCGCGAGTCCACGGAGGGCTCCACCCACGAAGGGTCCACGAAGAAGCAACCTTGTCTATTCCACCATGGCTTACGTCCACGAAGGACTAGCCTCACTCGGGGTAGATCTTCACGAAGTAGGCGATCTCCTAGCCCTTACAAACTCTTGGTTCAACTCCACATCAGGTTGGAGGCTCCCAAGTGACACCTAACCAATCTAGGAGACACCACTCTCCAAAAGGTAATAGACGGTGTGTTGTTGATGAAATCCTTGCTCTTGTGCTTCAAATGATAGTCTTCCCAGCACTCAAACAACTCCTCACAGATTTGGCTATGGTGGAAGAAGGATTTGAGTGGAAAGCAACTTGGGAAAGGCTAGATCTCAAGGTTCAAATGGTAGGAGTGGAATATCTTGATCTCAACACATGAGTAGGTGGTTCTCTCTCAGAAAATGTATGGTGGAAGTGTAGGCACGTTTTGATGGCTCTCCTTGATGAGAAGGATGTGGTGGAGGGGTATATATAGCCTCCACACAAAATCCAACCGGTACACACTTTTGACTCAACTCGGAGGCACCAAAACGATAATCTCGGTAGCACCGAACTGTGTAAAAGATATGAACTTTAGGAATCTCGGTGGGACCGATACGGACAACTCAGATGGACCGAAGTGCAATGGCTTAGGGCAATCCTCATCTCGGTGGCACCGATTGCATCAACTCGGTTGGACCGAAGTGAAGCAATAAAGCAACAGAGACTTTGCAAGCCATCTCAGTGAGACCGATTTGCATAACTCGGTGAGACCGAAGTGAATGCAACCGATTACAGAGAGTTGGCAAGGCCATCTCGGTGGGACCGAGATCCATTCCGGTGGATCCGATTTGTTAGGGTTTTGGCAGTGGCTAAGTCTTGGATGAACTCGGTGGGGCCGGATAGGAAATATCGGTGGGGCCGAGTTGGAATGTAGGTTTTGGACATATTTGGTTAGAGAGAGTGGTTGAGGGTTTAGGAGTACTGTCACTAAGCACTTGAGCAAAAAGACCATTAAGCAACACCTCATCCCCTTTTAATAGTATTGGCTTTCCTATGGACTCAATGTGATCTTGGATCACTAAACCAAAAATGTAGAGTCTTGATCTTTTGCCAATCCTTGTCCTTAGCATTTTGAAGGGTCCACATCTCTAGTCCATGCCATGCCAATCATTGAACATCCTGAAATCTTAATCTTGAATGGACATTAGTTCAATGAGATATATGTTGTTATGAATTACCAAAAGCACCAAGGGAGCTAATGTGCT
The DNA here is from genome assembly GCA_039707655.1 of Elymus sibiricus. Classification (NCBI taxonomy): domain Eukaryota; kingdom Viridiplantae; phylum Streptophyta; class Magnoliopsida; order Poales; family Poaceae; genus Elymus; species Elymus sibiricus. Next base: position 116,209,379 of record CM077670.1, read on the forward strand.
TTCACCTACCTAGACGAGGTACGTAAACTTGAGAAGCGTTTTCTTGGCCTGGAGCTGCAACACGTCCCCCGCACCGGCAACAAAGAGGCTGACGACATCGCCAAATGAGCATCTCACCGCAAGCCTCAGAGCCCCGGCGTCTTCTAGGAAAGGCTCCTCAAGCCATCAGTTGCGCCTCCCTCCGCGAGCACCGTGCACCTTCATGAGGAACTACTGCCCGCACCACCCACGGGCGAGCCAGACTACGGCCCAGCCTTAGGAGCCCGCCTGCTGCTGGCGCTGGAGCCTCAAGCGGATAGCTCGGCCGCGGAGTTCAAGGCTTACTTGCTGCACGACACCCTCCTGGAGGAGGACCACCGCTTACTGCTTACAAGATGGTGAGCTGTACCGCAGGCTCCCCAATGGCGTCTCGTTGCGGTGCATCTCTGTAGAACAAGGGCATGAGTTGCTCGCCGATATCCATGGAGGAGACTGTGGCCACCACTCCTCGTCACGCACCCTCGTCGGCAAGGTGTTCCGCAGCGGCTTCTACTGGCCCACTGCGCTGCATGACGCTACAGCGCTGGTCCAAGCCTGCGAGGCCTTCCTATTCCACGCCAAGCAGATCCACCAGCCGGCGCAGGGCCTCCAGACAATTCCCCTCTCATGGCCCTTCGCGATCTGGGGGCTGGATATCCAGGGGCCCTTCCCTCGCGCGGCTTGCGGTTACCGCTACCTCTACATCACCATCGACAAATTCACCAAGTGGGCAGAGCTCGAGCCTGTACGCACCATCCCGGAAGGCTCCGCCGTCAAGCTCATTAAGGGCCTCATGAGCCGCTTTGGAGTTCCCAACCGCATCATCACCGACAATGGCTCCCTGTTCACAAGCGGCCTCTTCAGGTCCTACTGCGCCAGCCTCAGCACGCAGATCTGCTACGCCTCGGTGGCGCACCCGTGAAGCAACGGTCAGGCCGAGCATGCCAACGCCGAAGTCCTCAAGGGCCTCAAAACAAGGAGCTTCAAGAAGAAGCTCGAGGCCTGCGGCAAGGGCTGGCTCGATGAGCTGCAGTCCGTGCTGTTGTCCATCCGCACGACAACAAGCAAGCCTACCGGCGAGACCCCCTTCTTCCTCATCTATGGAGCTAAGGCGGTCCTTCCATCGGAGTTTAAGCACGGCTCCCTGCGAGTCCTTGCCTTCGACGAGGCGCGTTAGGATGGCTCGCGGGAGACCGATCTGCTGCTCCTCGAGGAGGGCCGCCATCAGGCCGCTCTTCGCGCCGCGAGGTACTGCTACTTGTAGCTTGCGTTGGTTTTATCCCCGAAGAGGAAGGGATGATGCAGCACAGTAGAGATTAGTATTTCCCTCAGTTATGAAACCAAGGTTATCGAACCAGTAGGAGAATCACACAACACCTCATTAGCAGCACCTGCACACAAACAACAAATCCTTGCACCCAACGCAAACGAGGGGTTGTCAATCCTTCGGCGGTTAATTGCAAGATTAAATTGTATGTGATAGATAGATAGATTGAAACAAAAATACAAAATAAAATAAATAAAAGAAAATGGCAGCAATATTTTTAGGGTTTTAGTAATATGATTTAGATAGACTCGGGGGCTATAGGTTTCACTAGAGGCTTCTCTCATAGAAAATAGCATACGGTGGTAGACAAATTACTGTTGGGCAATTGATAGAAAAGCAAATAATCATGATGATATCCAAGGCAATGATCATGTATATAGGCATCACGTCCAAGATAAGTAGACCGACTCCTGCCTGCATCTACTACTATTACTCCACACATCGACCGCTATCCAGCATGCATCTAGTGTATTAAGTCCATAAAGAATGGAGTAATGCCTTAAGAACGATGACATGATGTAGACAAGATAAACTCACGTATGAATAAACCCCATCTTTTTACCCTTAATAGCAATGATACATATGTGTCATGTCCCTTTCTGTCACTGGGATTGAGCACCGCAAGATCGAACCCATTACAAAGCACCTCTTCCCATGGCAAGATAAATCAACTCAGTTGGCCAAACCAAATCAATAGATCGGAGAAGAAATACGAGGCTATAATAATCATGCATAAAAGAGTGCAGCAAAGACTCAAATATATTCATGGATAATCTGATCATAAACTCACAATTCATCGGATCCCAACAAACACACCGCAAAAAGTGATTACATCGGATAGAACTCCAAGAACATCGAGGAGAACATTGTATTGAAGATCAAAAAGAGAGAAGAAGCCATCTAGCTACTGTCTATGGACCCGAAGGTCTATGGTAAACTACTCACGCATCATCGGAGAGGCAGCAAGGTTGATGTAGAGCCCCTCCGTGATCGATTCCCCCTCTGGCGGAGTACCGGAGAAGGCCTCCAGATGGGATCTCTCGAGAACAGAAACTTGCGGCGGCGGAAAAAGTATTTCGTGGACTCCCCTTAGGGTTTCTGATTTTTCCTGGATTTATAGTGGTGGAATTAGGTCAAACGGAGGTGGGATGGGCCCACGAGGCACCAGGGCGCGCCTGCCCCCCCAGGCGCGCCCTGGTGGCTCGTGGCCACCTCCTATGGCTTCTGGTCTTCTCCCGAAGCTTCTAGTGTTTATCTTGGCCAATAAAAAATCTCCAAAAAGTTTTGTGGCATTTGGACTTCGTTTCGTATTGATTTTCTGTAAAACAAAAACAGGGCAGAAAACAGCAACTCGCACTGGGCACTAAGTTAATAGGTTAGTCTCCAAAAATGATATATAATTGCTGTAAATGCATATAAAAACATCCAAGATTGATAATATAACAGCATGGAACAATAAAAAATTATAGATACATTGGAGACATATCAGGTACCAGCAGGCCTTGTGTCGCTACCACAGCCGCAACATCCGCCCTCGCACTCTCGAGGTCGGCGACCTCGTCCTGCGCAGGACCCTCTCCAGAGAGGGACTTCACAAACTCTCACCTATGTGGGAAGGCCCTTTCAGGGTTACTCATGTCTCTAGGCCCGGCTCAGCCCGGCTGGAGACGGAGGACGGAGTTCCTGTGCCTAACGCCTGGAACATCCAACACCTCCGCAAGTTCTACCCGTGACCCTCACGCGTACGAACGAGATGGGGCTGTACACGCCCCGAAGCCTCTCATTGCGTTCGCCCGATGGGCCCGCGAGAGCTCCCGCCCACGCCCAAGTGGAAGCCCCATGCTCCGCACTGGCGGAACGATCGACCCGCGATCGTACCCACACTCCTGTGGAAGCCCCATGCTCCGCGCTGGCGGAACAACCAACTGAGGGCGCCCCACGGGCTGCACCAACCTCAGGCTGACCCGTGCCGGACACGGCAGCACCCCTTTTTCTCATTTTGATGTGTAACTGAGGGCGCTCCACGGGTTTCACCAACCTCAAGCTGACCCGTGCCGGACATGGCAGCCGCATCTTGTTTTGGTTATGTAATGGTTGCTATCTTACTTCAGTAAAGCTTCGGTTTCTTTACATGGTGTTTTGTTTTATGCTTGCCTCACGAGCCTCATGCACTCACGGCGTCCCTCATGAGCCTCACGCAAGCGGGGGCTGGACATGGTGTCTGTGCTCGGGTCAGTCCCAGCAGCGCTAAGAAACCCAAGCAACCGGGCTCTGGCTCGCGGGCCTGCTCCCGTGCACGCCACCCCACCAAGGTCCTTGGTGTCTTGTCTCCTCGCGTAATGCCCATGAGTGAATCGGCGAGCGTGCGCTGCTCCCCTGTTGTTAAGTATTCTACATGCAGTTATCTCAGGAGCAGGTCCCCTGAAAGGCCTCGCAAGGATGCCTCGCGAGGTGCCCCCCTCACGGCCTCAGGGAACCCCGCAGGCCCTACCTCAGGAGCTAACCCACGAAGGCCGTCTCAGCAAGAGATCTCGCGAGCAAAACACTCATGGGGCGTACCCTACAAGTGATGGCCCACCAGACATTATCCTGCACAGAGCTAAGTCTCCTGCCTCGCGAGCCGCCCTCGCTGTCTGTTAAGCTTTCCCCTCCATCAACCTCATGAGCGCCAGCATTTCTCTTGGCGCAAGCCGCTTGCGCATCAACGGGGGGCTCCCTAAGCACCGCGCCTCAGGAGCCCGCACTAGCTCCCGTAGCCCCTCACCTCCTGGCCTTGTCCAGGCATCACGATCTGACATACCAGCGATGGATGTGGCCCGCTTGGGGGCTGGGTCTTCACGATGTAGAGCATCAAGGCAAGCAAAAAAGAGCAAAACAGGCCTCAAGAGAAAGCTTCACGAGGGCACGAGCGTTCGGTACAACCAGACACAAAGCACTTGAAATATAAAAGCATTGTCCTCACATCCCCACGGGGCCACAATCAACTATATGCAGGACATGGGAAGGGCCTAAGAGGACATGTTGCCATCACCGCTGCTGCCATTGTCGTCGTCACCTCCCTCGGCTCCGCCTAAGCTCTCGCTGCCGCCAGGGGCGAATTGCTCATGCAAAGCATCCACGTGATCCTCCACCGCCTTCCCAAGGGTGACACAGACCTCCTCTGGGACGGGAACTATCTCCTTGCCAAAGTCAAAGTTGGGATCGGCGTGGAGAAGATGGCTGAAGATGCGCGTGGCGGCCTGGGTGAGGAGTTCGCGACACTCCTCCTCGATGATTCTGCCCACCTTCTTGGCGCCAACCTCGAGCCGCTCTATGAGCTTGGTGAAAAAATCGAGGTAGCTGCCGTCATGAGTCTCGAGGGGGCTGCTGACGTCCTCCTTGCAAATGGAGCCCAAGGCGCGGCAGGCTCGGAGCTCGAGGGCGCGGAACATCTTGGAGCGCTAGAGCTGCTGCCCCCGCGCTCGGGCCGCTTCGTCCCTCGCCTGCTCCGCGACCACGGCGACGCCCCCCACCTGCTGCTGGAGGGAGGCCAGCTTGGTCTCGGCATCGGCCCGGGCCTTCAGCGCGGTCTCCCGTCGTTTTTTAGCCTCGATCAGCATATCCTTGAGGCCCGCGATCTCGTGCTGGAACTCCTCGTGCCTTGCCTTGAAGCGGTCCTCCTGCCACTTCAGCTTCTTGCTGTTCTCATAAGCAAGCGCTTTGTGGTTCTGCGCGACCCTCCTGTCGGCGTCCTTCTGAATCTTCTTATCCTTGGCCGCCAAATTGGCGTTGGCCTTGTCTAGGTGCTCGGCGTAGGAGCCTTGAGCAGCGGACACCTCTCGCTCCAGCGTCTCCAGCCGTTCGCGTTCCAGGTCCTGCGCGGATGCCGACCACGCGAGCTCCCACTCGCAGATACTAAGGTCCGCCTCACAGGCCGCCAGCCTCTCTTCGAGGGCAGAGATGGCATCTCTCCGCGCCTGGAGGTGCCGCTCCAGCGAGGTCTTCTGGTCCTGGAGCTCCTTCCTGCGGGCCTCTGCCTCCTCGTGCCGCCTGTCGACCTCGTCGGCCTCCCTGACAGCATTCCCGAAGATTTCCTTCATGTCTTGGGCAGCCTTCTCGCGCTTCTCCCGCGCGTCATCGTCTTGACGGCGGCCCAGCTTGATGGCCACATCAAGTTGGCGCCAGCCCTCCGTGAGGCGCTGACGCTCCTCGATGATGCACGCCTCCTCCACCCGGATGTCCGCTTCTAGCTGATCAAGGGCGGCCCTAGCGCCTTGCAGGGCCCTGCACTTGAGCACAGCGCTGCTGCTCACGAGCTGCAGGGCCTAGCCGGCATGCGCTTCAACGCCGCCCTCTCGCGGGGGCCCGACACCGCCCGTCAGGAGCGGAGGGCTCGCAGGGACCCCCTCTTTGTCTTGCCGTGGTGGCGAGCCCTGCGGGCTCGACGCCCCCCCCCCCCCGGCAGGGGCCTCGCGCGCCGGCGAGTCCTGCGGGCCTCCCGAGCATCAAGCATCTCACCAAGACCCCTCATGAGGCCTTGACCTCCTAAGGGCCCCTCCTCAGGGAGTGACGAACAAGACTCGGCATCTTCACCAGCAGACTCGCGAGGCTCTCTCGCGAGGCGGCCTCCCGAGGCTTCCTCCTGGAGGAGCTCAGGACAAGGGCTACTCAGCTCGGCTGCGCGGTCTCGTGCCCATCATGTGGGTGACGCGCGCGGTGACGAGCGGCGACAGAGGCCGCGCTAGCAGGCACGGATGAAGAGGGTTTCCCCTTTTGTGTTAAGGGTGCAAGGCCAGCCATCCACTTCCCAAAGGGTTGCCCGATCGGTGAAGGAAGACCAAGACGGCGGGCGCACGTGGCGTAGGTCATCATCGAGCCCACCAGCGCGTCATGGATCATGCTTTTGCAGGCGAAGACCGCCTTTAGTCAGGATAGCCTGAGCGCATGTCCCCCTTCAAAACCCGCCAAGTGTGTCAACCCTTCCCGCCTAAGTTTTGAGGGGGAAGAGGACCAAGGCAGATATAAAAGGGACAGTGCTGCCATCGTAGGGGGGATTCGGGATCCAGCTCAATCAACTCGTCCTCCTACCTTGTACGCGGGAACACACTCTTGATCACTACAATCAAAACCAAGCAGGAGTAGGGTTTTACACCGCGAGGTGGCCCAAACCTGGGTAAACCACTGAGTCCACGGTCCGCTCCTTGCTAGCGCGCTCCCGCCATAGCCTCGCCATACCTTTGCCGTCGTAGGGGACGAAGAGGTAGGAACAAGCTCACCCCAGTGTTCGAACCTTTGGGTCCCCGGAGCCCCACTTCCGATAACTCCCACTAGATGTGATATCCCCCCAAAAGAGGGATGAACTAACCTTGGGTTTTGTCGATGATGACTTCATGTAGATGTTGAAGATGTGGATGCTCAATGTTGATGTAGACCGTCAAGAGTTGGGAGCAATCCTTGGAGTTTTGCACTTTCAATACCTACATGGGTTAGTCCCATACAAGGAACATACAAAGATATCCATGGACATAGAATGAAATGCACATATGATGATGTCCATGAATGCATTGAATACCTTGTCCCTTGTCTTACCAACAAGAGGGTTTGTGAGTCCATGAACTAGTGCAAAATGTTGAAGTTGGTTGCACAAGTTCTTGCCATAAATGAATGTGAGTGAAGTTTGTTGGCGGAGTCACCCTCAAGAACTCTCTAGTTCTTCTTCTTTGGGACCCACATCAACTTGATGGGAATCCTTGGAGTTGTAGTAGCACTTGATGAAGTAGAACTTGATGAAGTCTTGGGAACCCACTTGACCAAGGCTTGAGGTGCTTCTTCAAATGAGTCAATCTCCTCTTGAAGCTTGTCTTTGCCTTTTAGCTTGTGGTCTTGGGGTGGAAGATCTTCTTGAGCTTGTGTTCCCTTGAAGGAAGTAGGATCATACTTCTCTTGTTGAGGAACAAACTTCGTCTTGGGGTATTGATCTTCTTCCCACTCAACTCCATTGGCATTGAACTTTCGTTCAAAACCAACACCTTGGTTCTTCCGGTGCCTTCCTTGCTTGCGTACAATTTCCTCACATTGCTTACTCGCAGCAAGGCTCTTGTAGACACCTTTTTCTATAATTCCTTTCAATAGATTGTTTTCTTGCTCAAGTGTAACTTGGCTAAGAGAATCATTAGTGGAATCAATAGAACTACTAGACGCAACAACATTGGATTTAGCATTGTTATTGTTTCTACTAGAGGTAGAACCCTTTTTACCCTTGTTACTAGTTTGCTTAGGTTTAACTTGTGGCATAAAGGTAGACAAGAGTAAACGTTTGGCAAGATATGAAGAATTCTTCTTTCGAAGATCATCATTAATAGCTTTAAGAAATTTATGCTCTTGCTCTAAATTTAGCTTCTCAAAGCGTAGCTTCTCATGAGTTATTAGAACTTCTCTATGATCCTCTTGAGTTGTTTCATGAGCTAACTTAAGAGCATTTAGTTCTTTAGTTAGACGCTCAATCTCCTTCATAGCATTGTCATTCATTTCCTCTTGACTATCATGATTACTAGCATTTTCATTGTAGCTCACATCACTTGCCTTATCAACAAGTAAATCATCATCACCAAGCAAATCATCCTCATCACTATTGAAGTCAAAGTATTCGGGGTGTGATACCTTGGGGCCATTTGCCATGAAGCATTTTCCAATTCCTTCATTTGGTGAATCAAATAGATCATAGGAGTTGGATGACACAAGAGCCAGTCCGGCAACACCTTCATCTTGACTATAGTCGGAGTTGGAGTGATAGCTTCTCTCAAAGTGGTTGTCGGAGTCGGAGCCGGAAATTCATTCACCAACATGAGCTTGATGTCTTCTTCTTGTGTAGCTCTTGGATGACTTGTCCTTCCTTTCTGAATCCTTGCTTCTTCGAGAGGATCTTCGTTCATAGCGATCATCTCTACTCCTTCTCTCCTTGTGAGGTGATTCATCTCTTCTATGTCTTCCTCTTGGTGATTCGTCTCTTTTCTTGTGAGGTGCCGTACACTCATTGGAATAGTGTCCGGGTCTTCCACAATTGTAGCTATTTCGGTCACGACTTGATGATCTTCTCTCATAGTGTCTTGAGCTAGAGCTTCTTCCTTTTCCTTTGTTCTTGTAAAACTTGTTGAACCTTTTCACCATTAGGCTTATCTCTTCATTGGATACTAGCTTGTCGCTTGAAGTTGTGGGAGCATCGGTTGAGGCTTTGTAAGCACCACTTGATTTGTTGTGTAGCTCCTATTTGTCCTTGAGTGACATCTCATGAGTAACAATCCTTACAATGACTTCCGTGGGCTTGAGATCTTGGTAATTTGGCATCATTTGGATCAATGTGCATACGGTATCATATTTTCCATCCAAACCTCTAAGGATCTTCTTGATGATGAACTTGTCGGTCATCTCTTCACTTCCTAAGCCGGCAATCTCATTTGTGATAAGAGCAAGCCTAGAGTACATTTCAGCGACTCCTTCACCATCCATCATTTTGAACTTGTCAAGTTGACTTTGAAGCACATCCAACTTAGATTCCTTGACAGACTCGGTACCCTCGTGCATATCAACCAAAGTATCCCAAATTTCCTTTGCATTCTTGAGGCCGCTGATCTTGTTGAACTCCTCGGGGCACAAACCATTGAAGAGAATGTCGCAAGCTTGAGCATTGTATTGCAACATCTTCAATTCTTCCGCGGTTGCTTAACGATCCGGTTCCTTACCATCCTCAAAGAATTCACCTTGCAAGCCAACACGAACAACAGCCCAAACGGCGGGGTTTTGATCAAGAATATGCATTTTCATCTTATGTTTCCAACTAGCAAAGTTTGTACCATCAAAATATGGACCTCTACGGTGGTAGTTACCCTCACTAGACGCCATACTCTCCTAGGTTGTGAAACCAATGCAATGGAGACCAAAGCTCTGATACCACTTGTAGGATCGAAAGTATGTCTAGAGGGGGGTGATTAGACTACTTGACCAAATAAAAATCTATCCTTTTCCCAATTTTAGTTGTGGGCAGATTTTAGCAAATATACCAAGTCAAGTAACACCCTACACATGCAATTCTAAGAGTGTAGCAACAGAAAGTAAGCAATTGCACATGTAAGTAAGGGAGGGGATCCGAGATTTCAAACGCAATGAAGACACGGTGGTTTTTGGCGTGGTTCCGATAGGTGGTGCTATCGTACGTCCACGTTGATGGAGACTTCAACCCACGAAGGGTAACAGCTGCGCGAGTCCACGGAGGGCTCCACCCACGAAGGGTCCTCGAAGAAGCAACCTTGTCTATTCCACCATGGCTTACGTCCACGAAGGACTAGCCTCACTCGGGGTAGATCTTCACGAAGTAGGCGATCTCCTTACCCTTACAAACTCCTTGGTTCAACTCCACATGATCTTGGAGGCTCCCAAGTGACACCTAACCAATCTAGGAGACACCACTCTCCAAAAGGTAATGGACGGTGTGTTGATGATGAACTCCTTGCTCTTGTGCTTCAAGTGATAGTCTCCCCAACACTCAAACAACTCCTCACAGATTTGTATTTGGTGGAAGAAGGGATTTGAGTGGAAAGCAACTTGGGAAGGCTAGAAATCAAGTTTCAAATGGTAGGATTAGAGTATCTTGATCTCAACACATGAGTAGGTGGTTCTCTCTCAGAAAATGTATGGTGGAAGTGTAGGCACGTTCTGATGGTGTTCTTACTTGGTAAGAGGGTGGTAGTGGGGTATATATAGCCTCCACACAAAAGCCAACCGTTACACACTTTTGACCAAACTCGGTGGCACCGATTTGAAATCTCGGTGAGACTGACCTGTGCAAAAGATATGAACATTGGGGTTTTCGGTGGGACCGAATAGGAACATCTCGGAGCAACCGAAGTGCAATGGTAAGGGCTAGACCCAGTCTCGGTGGCACCGATTGCATAATCTCGGTGGGACTGAAATGATACAACTTGGCAACAAAAACTTGGTCACTCCATCTCGGTGGCGCCGAGTGCAATTTCGGTGGGACCGAAAGAATTCAACAAGGCAATTGAGAGATGGTCACCCATCTCGGTGCGACCGACATCCATATCGGTGGATCCGATTTGTTAGGGTTTAGGCTGTGGCTCTTTCTGGATGAACTCGGTGGGTCCGGGAAGGATGTATTCGGTGGGACCGAGTTGGCTTTTAGGGTTTTTGGACAAATATGGATAGAGAAAGTGGCTGAGGGTTTTGGAGCAATATCACTAAGCACTTGAGCAACTAGATCATTATCAAAACCTCATCCCCTTTTAATAGTATTGGCTTTCCTATGGACTCAATGTGATCTTGGATCACTAAACCAAAAATGTAGAGTCTTGAGTTTTTGCCAATCCATGTCCTTAGCATTTTGAGGGGTCCACATTCCCTAGTCCTTGCCATGCCAATCATTGAACTTCCTGAAATCTTTCACTTGAATGTTTATTAGTTTAATGAGATATATGTTGTAATGAATTACCAAAACCACCAAGGGAGCAAATGCACTTTCACTAACCTTCTCATCAGACAAAATCTGACTGCCTCTCAACGTCGGCAACTCAAGCGGCGTCAAGATGCAACTGCGGCCACGTTAAGGTGGACTGGAGTCCCATTGAATAACCTTCTCCTCGAGGACGCATGGAAGACCAACAAGCATGGCCTTCTCCCAAGCCTGTTTACGCACCGTCTTAAAATAGTTGGTGCAGGAAGCACCGAGTCTTGCGGCGGTGAGGAAGTCAGAGCGGTGTGCGATTTCTCCCTGAGAATCGCCGTCCAAGGTCTCCCAGCCCCGGCGAGGAGGAGAACCGCCTGGCGAATCCATGGCAGCAGCGATGAACTGCCTTGGTCTCTTCGGGAGGGGAACTGGCGAGGAGGAGATAAGAGCATAACCGTAGGGCGTCGTCCCTTCGTGAAGGAAGTTATGTGGGCATGCATTAGCGGTACTGCGATGGTGCAGTTATGTATTATTTAATATAGGAGTAGTAGTAGACTATTTTGGTGAGGTGGCGAAAATAAAAGAAGAGAGAGAATGAGATCGTATGATACTGAACCAACTTTCCGGGCACAAGCTCCAAGATAATTACATTCATTTCTGTGGGCCCTGACTGACTTGGTGAGAGCTGCCGCAACTGGCTCCCCAATTTCCTTCTCTCGGGCGTTGGTCATCAGGTTTTGTTTATTGATTTAATGTGTGTGGTACCCATCAGAGTATGATTCATTGGAGGACTTGTATATGACACACTGATGACTACTGAAGTGTTCCTTATACCAACGAATCTATCATACGGACTATTGCAGATGCTCTTAGTGTACCAGTTTTCAACTTTTGAATCTCAAGGCCAAGGAGCTACAGTAGCAAGTGGAGGGTAGTACATTCAAATTCGAATCCAACAATATAATTTTCGGTGACATGCATTAACATTTTGCTAGTCAAATATGTGATCAAAATTTAACTCAAAATACGATGGGGACTAGTAAACCAGCCCGAAAGTAGTAGTAGTACTATTCTCTAGAACCATCGCTCTAACTATCAATGCAGGGAAAGTACACCTATGTACTGCAGACCTGCTTGCTGCTCTATTCATGCGGCTAGCTGGCCTGCTCAGCCGCTCCTCTCATGCACACACTATTGCGGGCGCAAAACATTTGAGTTCTTTCATACCGTGAGAGTAGGCTTTTTCTTTTCCACTAGTACACGCGTACGTGCACAACACGTGCAATGTTCAATTTATGAATACAACTTTTCCATGATTTTTGCAAAGAAAGAAACAATCACATGGCTCTAGAAAAGTCTAACAAATCAACTATTCTACTCCCTCCATCCCGTATTATGAAAACATTTTTCAAGCTAATTTTGTACTATAAGGAGCGAAGTCCATGCATGCAATGCCACAAGCTACATAGTACATTAGGTCCAGGTCCAGGGCCATATTGCATAGTTCCCAATGTGGCGCCAGGCTTTTCCGGCTCCTCCAGCTTAATTGGGAGGCGACATTAAAGATGGTAGCTGAGGAAGCAGCTAGCGAGGGCGGCTGCTACTCTACGCGAGCCACGAGATGATGGCGCATGCAAAATATACAGGAGGGAAAACCCATGCACGTGGCTGGGCTATCCGCGACCACTAGTACAATGCAACGTAGAATTCCTATTTGTCACTAGTAGATTGTTCCTTATACATATTGGAGTATTTAACAAAAAACTACCACTTTCGAACCAGCCATACCAAGAAACCACCACTCTACAAAAATTAGCAAAAACATACCAAAAATTTCTTAAACCGTCGCGAAAAACTACCAAGTGCCGATTAGGCTCATTTAAACCCATGTGGCACCTTAAGTCAACGCCGTCTGTTTGACTGACAACTTAGGCGTTATGACTTGTGGGACCTACATGTCAGTCTAAAAAAAAATCCTCGAGTCACCTCCTACCTTCGGCCCGTCTACCTAGTCATCCTCGGCCATGGGAGGCCGCCACCGCCGCCGGCTGAAAGCGAGGTCAAAAGCGCCGGCAGCGCGGAGCCCATCTTGCGTCAGCCGGAAGCCAGCTCGACGCGGCGCTCGTGGCCGCTAGCTAGCCAAGCTAGCACACAACATGTTGGATGCATCCAGCTACTTGTGTGCAAGCTTTGCTAGCTAGCTTGGCACAGCGGTGTGGCGGCTTGCTCGCACGTGCCGCTCTAAGGCCAGCCATCCGGCTCGGGCAGAGGCCAGTGCGGCGGCTTGCTCACGCGTGCCGCTCTCGGGCCAGCCATCTGGCTCGTGCAGAGGGCAGCGCGGCGGCTTGCTCACGCGTGAGCCACGCTCGGGCCAGCCAGCCCGTGCGGAGGCCAGCACGACGGCCAGCCCGTCCGCCGGAGCGGCAGCCAGCTCGCCCATCACCGGCGCCGGCGACGAACACGCATACGAACTGTTTGAAGAAGAGGATAGATGCTCACATGTGGGTCCCACCTGTCGTAACAGTCAACTCTACGGTAAAACATACAGTGTTGACTTAAGGTGCGTCGTCAGCACAGACGTGTGGGCCAACCCTGTCATAAACAAGTTTAAACGAGCCTAATCGGCACTTGGTACTGGTTTTTTTAGGAGTTTGGTAGTAGTTTTTTGGCACGGATTGAGAAATTTTTGGTATGTTTTTGCTATTTTTTGTACAATAGTTTCTTGCTAGGGCTGGTTGAAAGTGGTAGTCTTTTGTTAAATACTTTACATATTGTAAGTAGGACTGAAAGCTAAGCTTTGGAAGTCTATAAGCACGGCTAGTTACATAGTATGTATGTGTACGTAATTCAAACTAAATATCGACCATGGGTGACTAATATCTTGATGGAAAACTCGAAACTATGGAAATACAAACGTATTATTGATACTTGTTTCCATAAACTTGGATCTACGTTCTATTCAACGGCTGAGCATGTGGGGCCTTAGCACGATGACTTCCCGACTATCTAAAACAAGGTTTTCCCGTCTCCGGTAAGGAGAAGGATGACTCTGCCATGCCTTTGGCTGGCTCTAGTGCTCGTAGTCATCGCTAGGTGGTCTACGAGCGTGTAGATGTATTTTTTTCACGTCTCGTGTTCTTTGTACTGCCACAACTAATGAATAGATCATAAGTATCTCGCAAGAAAACCTTGGTTGAGTATGTGTGCGAGCGAGAGATCGTGCGTGTGTGTGATATGGAGAGATTAAGGCGGAGATAAGAGAGTCATTGCGTGTTTGTGTGTGTGTGTGGAAGATAGAGAGAGACCTGTATGGGACTTTGTGTTGTGTAACGTGGAGGCAGATAGACATAGTCACAAAGTGAGTGTGTGAGATACGCATGTGGACATAGGGAGAGACGGGGATTTTTGGTGTGCATGTGAGTTAGAGAGAGAGAGAGATAGGGATATATATATATACCTAGAGCTAGAGAGAATATACAAGGGTGTGTGTCTTAAAAGAGGGATCCAGATAGATGGCGTGGTGTGTGTGTCTGTGTCTGTTTTGTGCGCACGTGTGTGGGAAAGGGAGAGTGTGTGTGTGTGGAGAAGAGAGACCACTGATGATGTAAACCTAGTAGGGGGAGGGGGGATGATATGGCATGTGTGTCCAAGAGAGAGAGAGGCATGTCTAGTAGCGGGACAACGTGGGTGCGGGTGGGGGTGCGTGCTATATATTTGGAAGAGACATCGAGTGTGTGTGAGAGAGGGGTGCAAGAGAGAGAGAGAGAGAGGGAGAGAGAGAGAGAGTGAGAGAGAGAGACGGATAGAGAGAGTGAGAGAGAGATGGAGGTCGATTGTGTGCGAAAAGTGGCCTATAGATATGAAGAGGAGGTTGATGATGTTCGAAAGTGGCCTATGTAGGGAGACACAAGTAAAGCGCGTCATTGCGTGCGTCAGAAAGACTTCATGAGAGATCAAAATAGATGGTGGAGAGAACATCGTGCGAGTTTGAGATCGATGATACGCTAGAGATTTATGGAGAGAGTCACGACATATAGTGGGAAGAAGGGTTGGGTCCGCATGTGAAGAGATGGAAAGAGGCGAGAGGTGCACAAGGAGAGGGAGGGTGTTTGTGTGTAGTGGGGGTGGTGAGTGAGATGTGTGTCAATGTGAGGGTGAGAGATGGTGGAGAGCGTGCGAGAGCTAGATATACGTAGGGAGAAAGATGTTGGGGGCATTGTGTTTTGTGTGTATGGGAAAGATACACGGCTATAGAGTGCGTGCTTGACGAAAGATAGATGCCGGGAGACCTAGAGAGTGGGGGAACAAATGTGTGCATGTCCGAGAGACAAAGAGATAGAGACCTATATTGGGGTTCAGACCTAGAAGGGAGAGAGAGAGGGGATAATGTGTGCGCGTGTTTGTGTCCGGGGGAGAGAAAGGCTTGTCTGTGGGGAGGGGGGAGAGGGGCCGGGGTGGTGTGCTTTAGATAAAGAGTGAGGGTGTAAGTCTGAGAGATATAGACGTAATTAAAATACATGGTCAAGAGTGTGTGCACTCATGCTTGATCATTTTTTCCATATTTTTGGACTATGAGATAGTGATACTTTTGAACATGCGAGGTATATTTTGAAGTACCAGAATTACCGACCTAAGATTGGGAATTCTGAATTCGACTGCATTATTAGCTTTTTTTAATTCATTTAAATGGGGGTACAATTTTTAACCCGATTGCGTGATTTCAAATTCATATATCAAACCTAGAGATATAGACATACGGTCATGTTCAAACCTTGTAATCATCCAGTTTATACACATACATATTTGTTTGTGTCATCATATTTAGGAGAAACACATTTGAAATTTCAATTGAATTGGAGCATATGATGGTATTTTCTTGCACTAGCTCAATGATCCATATTTGAATTGAATGGACAATCTAAGTTTCGAGTTGGAGACATTGATTTTCGAAACTTGCACCTTTTTTTTTCTCGCGTGCACAACAAATAAATACTTGGCCATGTTATCATAGTCGGTTGTACAAGACGAGAACACATAATTTCAGCCGCCAAAAGCTTTCAAGCTTCCCGCTCACATCGAAATTTCTCGTGCCCAAAGTTTAGCCCTATGATATTCCTCTTTTACCCCTGCCACATCAACGGAAAAGGGATGCTTTGGTAACTCCATTGTTTTCCCCTCTTTGCCCCCAACATTCTAACCCAGAACCACTCCCCTCCCCTTCTCCCCCCTCCCCCAAGCTGCCAAATCTAGTCCTCCACCGCTGTGGTGCACCTCACACCCCGCTAGATCTACCTTCCGCACCTTGGAACCCCCAACTGCCAACTCACCACTTCACCGGAGCCGCTTCAGCGACTGGCTTGTCCACCGCACCAGATCTCATTGACCGCCATCATGGTCCAACGCACCGGATTTACTTCACTGGTGCCCTCGTCCACCACAGTGTAGGACCTTCACCGACGCCCTCGTCGGCCACATCGCTGACCCTTCACAGAAGCCCTCATTCGCCGCAACAGATCCGCCTCACCGAAAGCACTGTACACCGCCCCGGATGTGCATCGTCAACGCCTTCGTCCACTGCACCAGACCCGCTCCACGGATGCCATATTCAACTCCACCAGCCCAGCTTTACTGCCGCCGCCGCCTCATCAGGTTATTTCAATTAGTACTCCTTTGGTTTTTCTCATCTTTATTGTACAACAGTTCACTTACCACAGATCAGCTTTCTTGGATGTCCACAGGCGCCACACCTAAGCACCGGAGCCGCTTCACCAACGGCGACAACCGGCCCAACTCAACCGCAACACGAGCACCATCGATGACAATTAGCTTTCATGTATGACAACGATGCCCATATGCCGTCGAGAATCAGGTACTATTCTCCAACGGCCGGCGCCTACGTTCACCTTCTTAGCATAAGCACCACACCTTCGAATTTCTTCAGGGCATCATTCAATTTTTTATGAGAGGCGTTATTCTGCTTGCACCTGTAGGTCCAAACGTGTGGTAGTGAACAGGTTATATGTGCTAAATTACAAATCAGTGCACCTGTAGTTACAATGCTTTTTCTTTGTCCTAAGTATTACTGTACTTCCTAGATATTACTGCCTCCTATTTTACTTCTTGCATGCTATATTTATGATAATGGTGTTGTTCTAATGTCACCTCTTGGTTACAATTATTGTACTAGACTACTTCTATCTTCTCTATGCTAAATTACACATCAACAAACTAGCTTGTAGTTCCGCTGCTTTTGGTTCGTCTTAACCTACATTTTTCAATGCTAGCTATTACCGCACTACTCCGAGCCTCTATTCATAACTTTTTTGTGCATTATTGATCTTCCCAAGTTGCATGACTAAATTGTTGCTTTTATTCATTATGGAGCTCCCAACCGCATCAAGCAAAATGCTTTTTGTTTTGGGGCTGGCACCTAACAAGCACAAAAATAGAGTGAAGCACACATATTGTCGTGTAAGCACACACCCTTCTTTCATTAGTTTACATGAATCATTGATGTTCAATTTGAATAGTGGATGTGATTAAAATTAGTTTTACCAAAATAGAGGGGGAAGAATAAACTACAACGACTAGATTTGCATGCACGGGATGCTGACGACATCTTCAAAGAACATTGCAACAGTAGCGAGCCTTCACAGTGACATATGGTAAGCCAGTGTGTTTTAGTTACTGTGAAATATCATGCCTGTGGGCTGCTTTCTTGGCTTGTGCCCTCAACCTGTAATCCTACAGAATTACAAATAGTTCAGTTGCCTACTTTGCTGTATTGCTTGATTAGAATGCTTGTTTGTTACTCCCTCCATAAACTAATATAAGAGCATTTAGATCACTACTTTAGTAATCTAAACGCTCTTATATTAGCTTACAGAGGGAGTACTTGTTAGGCTATACCTGAGTTGGCCAATGTGTCAGAAGTGCCTGTCGTACTATAGTAAAGAAATGCATGCATACTTCATTTGACTCCTTAACTTTTCCTATGAACTCCATCACAAGACTGTCTTGCTAGTTTATATGAGACCACACTGTTTAAGTGCTTTCTCAGAATATTTCAACTGTTTATATGCTTGGGCAACTAAATATAGTTGTGGTACACTGCCTTTCAGCTAACCATTTTAATCTGTTTTCGGCTGATGCAACTTCGAACCATTTAAATATAGCTTGCCATGCTCGGCAATAATTCGTATGTAGTTTACCATGTAAGCTGACTGCCTGGATCATGCGATAACTATCTGTTACTTATGTCCAGCGGAAACCTTTCAGGATGCAGTTCAAACTAGGACACAATGTACACCCCCAGGATCTATTTGTGGAAGCAGTGCGCCATCCATGTTACTAGATGGTAGCAGTTCAGAGGCAACCCCGTTGGAGAGCACAGATATTATAGTTCTTGAGGCTCTACTAGAGGCAGAAAGAGAGGGTGTGGCTGCCATGAATGAGGTAATCCTGATCATGAGGCTGGAGATTATGCAATTAGCTGCACGCATTATGCAAGCAAACCAAGAAGTGGAGCAAGTAAGACAGTTACATTTGGAGACGGAGAAGGTCCTGCTACTTCTACTATCTAAAGCCCAGGCTAATCCTAGTTCTTCTTTAGATACCAGTTGAAATTGCCATTAGATTAGTATACTTGCATGTTGTGTCATGTTTGTGAATGGATTATGTTGTAAGACCCCTTATTTGTTGTCCATGTCTTGTAATGATCTGATTTTCTTAGGCGAGGCAATCCTCAGTACTTGTAGGAGTGGACATAAGGTGAACTATTTTTCGTGTGAACAGATTATGTCGGATGAAATAACTGTTTGACTCAAAGTGGATTCAACCTTCTGAATTCGAGTATCATGGCATTTGTAAATCATATTCACATATAAAGGTGGAATACATCTTTGTTGTGCTTTTGAAGATATCTAAAAAAACATAGAATGATTTGTAAAGATTCGTAATCGAATACAAAATGGATTCAAATTTAGTTGACAGGGAAACTTGAATGCTTATTCTCCCAAAATTCGAAAGAAGTGGCAAAACACCCACTCCCACGCCGGCTGCCCGAAACCAGTGTTTGGGAGATGGAAATTACTGTCTACCCCTGACACGCACAACCTATCGGCCCGATTTCCACTGCTCGAAATAGGGGTAGGTTTGTAACTTCACTTAGACGTGACACGACCGCCTCTCACCCCATTCATACACGGTGGGCGCCAAATGTGGGCAGCAAAACACATTTGATTCAAGCTCGTCCCAAAGACCTCTCTCTCCCCCTCCATTTCCCCATTCATACATGGTGGGCGGCAAAACAAACTCTCCTCGACCGAAATTGATCTAGGCAAATATTTTAAGTAGGGGCAGGTTTGTAACTTCACTCATACGTGACACAACCGCCCTACCTATCAGCCCCATTCATACATTGTGGGTGCCAAAACACCCTCTCCTCGCCCGAAATCGCTCTCGGCAAATATTGGGGAGATGCGAGATTACCGTCCTATCCCCAACCGATGAGACATCCGAAATTTTAAACGGGGGCTAAGTTGGTAACTTCCCCACATTTCAAACAAGCGTGTCCCAAAGACATGGTTCCCCCTCCTCTCTCGCTCCATTACACCCTCTCCACCCCAGCCTCCTCCGTCCGCCAGCCCATTCACCACCGTCCTCCTCCACCATGCCGGAGCAGCTGCCCCGACGCCGTCGTCCATTACAAGAGATTGACGTCTCTCATCCACCGCGCTGGATCAGGATCCTAGCATCGTGTCCTCTCGCTTAATCCGCACCATCGTCCACCTTGCCATGGCCGCTCCTACGACTGTCTCATCCACGGTAACAGGACTTATCCCCCGATGCCGCCGTCTACCGTCTCAGATCTGCTTCCGCGCCGCCGATAGCCATAGCACCCGCAGCACCCTCAACGTATCAGCAGAGGCCCACACGGCGTCGCAAGAGAGGTGGTACTCTTTCATATCTGCTTAAGTTATTGATCTCACTCGGAAAATAGATCGTCACTTGTTTACTGTACTTTCTTGTCCATACCTAATCTTTATTTGTTAGTTGAAAGCAAACATTGGTTACGAAGTAGCCTTTGTCCGGTTAGCACCTTCAAATCCACCATGGCACGGTCAACACTATACTCGCAATGCTTATGGTTTTCCCCTTTTATATTCAATACCATCATCCTACGTGCTTCATGTCGTGCTAGCACTGCTCCTCAACCCATCAAGTGAAACAACATGCCACTCATAATTCCAAAGCTTACTTGTTCAAATATGAATCGGATATGATGCTGACATTACTAAAACAGAGAACGTTCAATTGGTCAACTAATGTTCCTACATTAGTTTTGAAAAGCATGTGCACCACATATGGAAAGACAACAGGGAATTGCATATCTTTATGCGCTCTAGTTCATCATGGGTGGGCAACACACATTGTATTATCCAAAATCTGCTTGCTCTTCTTTAACATGTTCCTCTTCTATTCTTCTTAATAAGTATAGTAGTACAGTATGTTCCTTGTCGGGAACTGGAGCAGGGACATTTGCAGTCAACATGTATATTGGGTCGCTTCTGATGGATGCTTTCAACTATTCTAGTTGGTCTGCCATAATATCCAGGAAATGTTGGGAGCTGTGTCGCCTTTGAGAGTCTAGACTGATAGTAACAGTATTGCGCCTTCAGTTGAATAGAGCTGCCCCTGTAGGGTATCCGAAGCGTTTCCAGCCATACCGGCAATACAATCCCATATGTTCCAGCTAGTTCTACTTTCCCGATTTCACTCGTGATGCTTAGGGTTTTCCCCTTTTGTCTACACTACTATGATCTGCGTAGGTGCTTTGTGTTGTACTAGCAGCACTCCACCCTTCAAGATAAACAACACACCACTCATAATTCCAAAGCTTAGTTGTTCAAATACAAATGTGATATGATACTGATATTAGTTAACAGACACACATTTAATTGGTCAGCTAATGCTCCCACTTGAGTTTCCAAATGCATGTGGCAACATATAGAGAGACATCAGGGAATTGCATTTCTTTGTCACTTGTTTATTGTACTATCTTGTCCGTACCAAATCTTAGTTGTTAGTTCAAAGCAAACATCGGTTGCTAAGTAGCCTTTGTGCGGTTTGCAGCTTCAGATCTGCCATGCCACGGTCAACACTATACTCATCATGCTTAGGGTTTCCCCCTTTTATGATCACTACAATCAGCCTACGTGATTCATGTCGTAAGAGCACTGCTCCACCCATCAAGCTAAACAAGCTTAGTTGTACAAATTCGAATCTGATATGATGCTGATATTAGTAAGACAGAGACAAGTTTAATTGGTCAGCTAAATGTTCCTACTTTAGTTTCGAAACGCATGTGAGCCACATATAGAGAGACAGGAAGGAAGAGTATTTCTCTGTGCGCTCTAGTTCATCATGGGTGGGCAACACACATTGTATTATCCAAAATCTGCTTGCTCTTCTGTAACATGTTCCTCTTCTGTTCTTCTTAATAAGTATAGTAGTACAGTATGTTCCTTGTCGGGGACTAGAGCAGGGACATTTGCAGTCGACAGTTATATTGGGTCACTTCTGATGGATGCTTTCAATTATTCTAGTTGGTCTGCCATAATATCCAGGAAATGCTGGGAGCTATGTCGCCTTTGAGAGTCTAGACTGATAGTAACAGTATTGCGCCTTTAGTTGAATAGAGTTCCCCCTGTAGGGGATCCGAAGCATTCCCAGCCGTACCGGCAATACAATCCCATATGTTCCAGCTAGTTCCACTTTCCCGATTTTACTTGTGATGCTTAGGGGTTTCCCCTTTTATCTACACTACTATGATCTGCGTAGGTGCTTTGTGTCGTACTAGCAGCATTCCACCCTTCAAGCTAAACAACACACCCTCATAATTCGAAAGCTTAGTTGTTCAAATACGAATGTGATATGATACTGATATTAGTTAACAGACACACATTTAATTGGTTAGCTAATGCTCCCACTTGAGTTTCCAAATGCATGTGGCAACATATAGAGAGACAGCAGGGAATTGCATTTCTTTGTCACTTGTTTACTGTACTATCTTGTCCATACCAAATTTTAGTTGTTAGTTGAAAGCAAACATCGGTTTCTAAGTATCCTTTGTGCGGTCTGCAGCTTCAGATCTGCCATGCCACGGTCAACACTGTACTCATCATGCTTAGGGTTTCCCCCTTTTATGATCACTACGATCAGCCTACGTGATTCGTGTCGTAAGAGCATTGCTCCACCCATCAAGCTAAACAAGCTTAATTGTAAAAATTCGAATTTGATATGATGCTGACATTAGTAAGACAGAGACAGGTTTAATTGGTCAGCTAAATGTTCCTACTTTAGTTTCGAAATGCATGTGAGCCACATATAGCGAGACAGAAAGGAATAGTATTTCTCTGTGTACTCTGGTTCATCATGGGTGGGCAACAGACATTGTATAGAAAGACTTGTAATATCTACAATCTGCTGGCTCTTCTGCTCTTCTTTAACATGATCCTCTTCTCTTGTTCTTTAATAAGTACAGTATGTTCCTTCTTTGGGAAGAGGAGCAGAGACATTTGTGGTCGACAGGTCAAGTCGAGTTGTTCTTCCTTAGTATATTTTGAAGCTGTCATCTACGAAGTATCATTACTTCTGGAGTTCTCAACAGGGGGCCTATATTTTGAGTAGCATGCCACATTATATTAATGCCCACACCAAATTACAGCACACATGGCATCTCTCAGAAGAATTGCAGAGAGATAGCACATAGGGGTTTACAGGGAGGCACTATTGGATTAGAATCCCCTATGCATTACAAAGATAATCTCACTTATTTTTATGTTTTCATGCATGTCAGGTATTGAACATGATCCTAATGAACATGGCAATGGGCGCACCAGAGGAATATTGAGGAACAATCCACTGGCTAACAAACTTGGCATCAAGGGATTGAGATCTTGTCTGGATGCAATGGAACACACACGCTCCCCATCTACAGATTCCATTGCAGAATATGATCCTAAAGACGATTCTGACATACATAGAGATCCAAGTCTATTTAGCTCTCCAGATGAGTCAGAGTCAGATGGCCTATCTTATTCACCCATCAAGGTGCTTGCTCTAACTTGGCAAGGTTGTATTTGTTGCACGTATCTTGCATTACTTTTACTTTGTTACACCACCATCTGCTTTGTTTACACATCATATATGAGAATATGCCATGCCTATCCATTTTCTGTACATATTCCATGTGTCATCATATTAGGTTTTTCCACTCAAATGTTGTTCTTTCGTAATAGATGTCCAGAAGGAAGAGGGTGATTGCAGATCCTGAAGGAGTACAAACAAAGTATTTGCAAAAGGCAGTGATCCATTCTCAAGGGATCATAGGATCTCACAAAAATACTGCGCACTGCATTGCTCTTGTCAATATCTCTTGCCCTTTATCACCATACTTACACTCATTGCTGTTTGATTATGTAGCATCACTGTGCATGTTAGCTTCCTTATCCACCGTTTGCTCGAAATTATAATATCTATATTTACTCTTACATAAATGTAGAATAATCCCAATGGTTATGAAGTTCTGGATTGCTCTTGTAATTACCTATTGTCATGTACTCCCTCCATATCGAATTACTTGTTGCTCAATTGGATGTATTTAGAACTAAAATAGTGCTAGATACATTCATTTCAGCGACAAGTAATTTCGGACGAAGGTAGTATTACTGTACTTACATTGAGAGATAGTTGATTGTTTGGCATTACTCTGTATCTTATCTGCCCTGCCCTCCATTTTCTCTGAATTATCAGATCTACATTTACTCTTACCGAAATGTTGAATAAAGCCAATGCCACTTCACAAGTTGAGGTCCGCATTCCTCTTGTCAGTACCTTTTGCCTTGTAACGCTGTACTTAATTGATAGCTATTTGATTATGTATCATCACTCCGCATCTGAGCTTCATTATCCTCTATTTCTTCCAATATTATTAGATCTATATTTACTCTTTAAAAAATGTAGAATAAAGGAAACACTTATGAAGAAGTTTCTTTGGGGAATTTCTTGAATTATCATTCCATTGACATGGAGAAGGGCTTTGTCGAGCCCATGTTAACATGTAATGTAAGTCCATCCTTCTCAAGCCTTCAAACTTTGTTCTAGTATAGATTTGGATAGGCATCATTTCCTCCACTGCTTTTTACTTTGATGTTTGCATCAGATTGCATGTTTGCAACAACTAGCAGTTTCAAATTGTAGTTGTAAAAACATGTTCCTTACTCATACCATTAACATTAATCAGAATAGATGCATTGATTTTGTTTAGCCCTGCATGTATGCCTGTGTTCTAGATCTCTAATCCGGTGGTGTGGTGAAGATGCCCATGCCTACATCATCTCATTTGCTGCTTTGTCTTAACTGATTTTGCCGATGATACGGACAATGCCGTATTATGTTGTCCGTATTATGTTAATGCTATTTTAAATTATATCTTTGAATTTACCAATATAAAATGGGAAGGAATTGCCACACACTGACCATCGTTGCTTACATATTTGTGAAACTTGTTCTCTGTCTCCTTCTTTCTCTTTCAGATTAATATCTCTGACGCCAGGCAGAACTTTAGGGAAGATAGTGAGCCAAACCCATTGCTGGTACCTATAACTTATATTGCAGCGAAGAAGGTAAACCATCTTGAAGAGATCAAGATGACCCCAAGGTTATGTCTTGATGAAGACAGTGAGTTCAAGAGACTCACCAGCAGCTGTGACACAACCTTGGTTAAGTTGCTGCCTGAATCAGTTCGACTTCTTCAGTCTCAACTTCAAGCTGAAAGACTTGGTGCAGCTCAGGTCTGACTTGAAGTGCAATCTCTAACGAAGATCAAAGAGGACACCCGTGCGTGCTTTATAGCTACGCGGCTAGAGTTAGAGGATTTAACGTTCAGACAACTAAGGTCTCATTGGCTTGTTCAGCTGCTTGCACTGCAGCACCGAGGTAGGACTAACGTTTCTTGAACTGTGTTGAAGTGTTGTTGGTTTTGTCTATTATTTTGTCGGCATGTTTTTTTTGCACTATTGGCGGCCATTGATGCGCAGTGTATGTAATCTGCGGTCTGGTTGCCCTTTATTATCATTGGTGGCGAACTTTGATGCCCAGTGGATGTAATATTCCATAATTTCATTATTGTATAGTCTAGGTTTATTCTTAGTCGGTATGCTATAATTTAGGCCAGTAGCTTCAACGGAGCTCAACGGCCCAATATGTTATCGGTCTGTCAGCGGTATATAAAAAGAAATTACTCTACCCAAACGGGCCGGCCCATAACTAGTTATATATCGGCCGAAAAGTCAGCCTATAATCATCTCGGGCCATTATTAGGCCTAAACATAAAGTAGTTTTTGGCCTTTAACAGGCCGAGTAAAATGTGGACCGTAGCTAGAAATTTCCCTGGGCTTTTAACAGGCTGAAAAGGAGATTGGGCCTGAATTGAGCCGAACAATTCATGGGCCAGAAGCAGGCCGAAACATCCGTAGGCCCATGATTGGCCCAAATGCATACGAGCCATTAACAAGCCAAAATTTATCACGGGCCTTGGTTGGCCCAATAAAATTATGGGCTGTAAGCCGGCCTGATGCAAAGTAGGCCATAATTTGGCCCAACTATGTCGCGGGCCTTTAACAGGCCATTAGTCAGGTTGGGCTGAAATTTATCCACGAAGAGTACGGGCCATTAAGAGGCCGAAAGTCACTTCGGACTAGAAATCGTCCCAGATGCAGCACGGGCCGTTAAATGACCGAAAGTAAAACCGGGCCAAAAACGACCCATATGCAGCAACGGCGACTAACTGGCCGAAGCGAATATCGGGCCGAACTGTTAAACGTGCCTTTAACAGGCCGAGATACAAACCAGGCCTACAATGGGCCCAAAAGCACAGTGGCCTGTTAATGGGCCGGATCTGTTATGGGCCATAATTTGGCCCAAAACACGATCCGATAAGGGCCGTAATTTGGCCCAAACCATGGCAGGCTGTTAACGGGCCGGTCCACTAGTGTCTGACAAAATCTTGTGGGCCTTTGGCTAGGCCGGCCCATTTAGGTCAAATAGGCCACCGTTGGGCCGTGCCACGTGTCGCCGTATCATAGACTCGTCTTGTCCATTGGACGAATGACATTTGTAGCAACGTCGAGCTGACACGGGGATCAGCGGGCGAATGAGAAATTTACACATGGAAAATCGCCATTGGTCAGAGCTGCTAACGGGTTATCGGATCCAAATTGGAACCCGATAGCTTAATGGCGACCCGTTACGGTGGATGCCACGTGTCGGTCACCCTTGATGAAAACACTTCCATGACGCGACATTTATCGTCATGGAAGTGGACACTTCCATGATGATAATTTCAGTATTGTCATGGAACACTTCTACGATAGCACAGGTATGACTATCTTCATTCTATCATAAAATTGTCACCGATGTACATGCATGCTAGAAAACTTGACCTACTGTGACAAAGATGTATCATCACGGAAGTGTTTTTTGTAGTGTTTACTCCATCCTAGGGTAAACCTGCAAGCTTAAACAATCCACAAATTTCATCTATATAGATTAGGTGCATATCAGGATGCATTGTTCCATCTCCTGCATAAGGATTAGCCAGCACTTCCGGTCGAGGTGAAGATACCCCGAACAAGCCCCTCAAACGATTACTTTCCATAGTAACAAGTAACAAAAAAATTCAGCACGTAATAAAAATGTTTCCTTACCCAAGTCCACTTACCAAAGGCGCGTCACTCTCCGGCAAAGGTGCCAGAAAAGAGTCTCGATAACCCACAAGTATAGGGGATCAATCATAGTCCTTTCGATAAGTAAGAGTGTCGAACCCAACGAGGAGCAGAAGGAAATGACAAGTGGTTTTCACCAAGGTATTCTCTGCAAGTGCTGTAAACAGTAGTAACAGATAGTTTGGTAGCAAGTTGATTCATAACAAGTAACAAGTGACAATAGTAGCAAAGTGCAGCAAGGTGGCCCATTCCTTTTTATAGCAAAGGACAAGCCAGAAAGTTCTCTTATAGTAAATAAAGTGTTCTCGAGGACACATGGGAATTCTCTTCTAGTCACGTTCACCATGTTTAGTTGATTCACGTTCACTACTTTGATAATTTGATATGTGGGTGGACCAGTGCTAGGGTGCTGTTCTTACTTGAACAAGCAACCCTCTTATGATTACCCCCTCTTGCAAGCATCCACAACTATAAAATAAGAATTAAGATAAATCTAACCATAGCATGAACACATGGATCCAAGTCAGCCCCTTACGAAATAACGCATAAACTAGGGTTTAAGTTTCTGCCACTCTCGCAACCCATCATCTACTTATTACTGCCCAATGTCTTCCCCTAGGCACAAATATGGTGAAGTGTCATGTAGTCGACGTTCACATGACACCACTAGAGGAATAACAACATACATATCATCAAAATATTGAATGAATGCCAACTTCACATAATTACTTATAACAAGACTTCTCCCATATCCTCGAGAACAAAAGTAACTACTCACAAATCATATTGATGTTCAAGATCAGAGGGGTATTGAATATGCTTAAGGATCTGAACATATAATCTTCCACCAAATAAACCAACTAGCATTAACTACAAGATGTAATCAACACTACTAGCAACCCACAGGTACCAATCTGAGCTTTTGAGACAAGGATCGAATACAAGAGATGAACTAGGGTTTGAGATGAGATGGTGCTGGTGAAGATGTTGATGAAGATTGGTCCTCCCACGATGAGAGGAACATTGGTGATGTCGATGGCTTCGAGTTCCACGTCCTAGAGGAAAGTATCCCCGGCGGAATTGCTCCGCCGGAGAGCAAAAGTACTCCTGCCCAGGTTCTGCCTCGAGACAGCGACGCTTCATCCCGAAAGTCTTCTCCTCATTTTTCTAGGGTAAATGGCTTCATATACGAGAAGATGGGCCACAAAGGCCTGCTGGTGGAGCCACGAGCTCACCTGGCGTGCCCCAGGGGGGTGCGCCACCTGAGCTCGTGACTCATTGGTGGGCCCCCTCCTGAAGATTCTCCTTCCAATATTTTATATTAATTCCAAAATAACTGTCCGTAAGTTTTCAGGTCATTTGGAGCTCTGGAGAATATCCATCTCTGCTGTAGCCTTTTCAAGTCCAGAATTCCAGCTGCCGGCAATCTCCCTCTTCATGTGAAACTTGCAAAATAAGAGAGAAAAGGCATTTGGATTGCTTCATAAAGTGAATAAAGACCAAAAACATTATAAGTATTAGTAGGAAAACATGATGCAAAATGGACGTATCAGCCTCCTTGACCTCGCTCCGGCCACTGTCTCGCCCCAGCCTCCTCGACCTCTCTCCTGTCGGCCCTCCTCTGCCGTTGCTCCAGCCGGCTGATGGCCTGCATGTGCATAGGGCTATGTATCAATTTCGTGATAAGTAAGGTTTGTCAATCGCACAGGTAGCGAATAGGATGACACCACAATCCCCATAGCTGCATTGTCACTAACACAACTACACTCACGCCCAAATTGGAGTTTGGAAATAGCTCACTTAATTAAGTTGGTAGGGAACAATAAAAAGAAGGAATTAAACTAAGCTAGAGAGAACGGAAAATAAATACTAAACTAAGCAGAGGAAATAAACTAAGAGAAGTATATGATGTTTTAGATGAGATTGCCAGCATCTAGGTACGCCCTCGTTCGGTGTGGTCGCTGAATGGCGTTCAGTTTTATGACTATGCCATTTGGTGACTAAGTCAGTACCTGCATTATTGTTATCCCTCGCATATTGTTATCCCTCAAGACACGCTATATTGAGATAACTCAATCATCCTACTTCTTGTCCCATACCAACGGCGGCTAACGTAAAGATATTAAGGTCCTGGTCTCGAGGACCGGACGAAGGCATTAAGTTCCATGGACAACCATGCTCCTAGAACAATTATGTTCCCCTTAAGATGTCTGCGTGTGTCATGTCGTAGGTCTGTCGTTTTCCACAATCTCCTATATACTTCATGTGTGGCCTGGGGAGTTGGATGTCTCCAACTACGCCAATGGATAGGACACCTCCCATCACTAAATTACCAAAGGTAAATATGCAACACAAAACAACACGCATAATTAGACAATGATGACCCACAAGTATAGGGGATCAATCATAGTCCTTTCGATAAGTAAGAGTGTCGAACCCAACGAGGAGCAGAAGGAAATGACAAGCGGTTTTCAGCAAGGTATTCTCTGCAAGTACTGAAAGTAGCGGTAACAGATAGTTTTCATAGCAAGATAATTCGTAACAAGTAACAAGTAGTAACGGTAACAAAAAGTGCAGCGAGGTGGCCCAATCCTTTTTGTAGCAAAGGACAAGCCGAAACGAACTCATATAATAAGCAAAGCGTTCTCGAGGACACATGGAAATTTCATCTAATCACTTTCATCATGTTTGTTTGATTCGTGCTCGCTACTTTGATAATTTTATATATGGGTGGACCGGTGCTTGGGTGCTGTTCTTACTTGAACAAGCCTCCCACTTATGATTACCCCCTCTCACAAGCATCCGCAATTACGAAAGAAGAATTAAGATAACTCTAACCATAGCATGAAACATATGGATCCAAATCATCCCCTTACGGAATAGCGCATAAACTAGGGTTTAAGCTTCTGTCACTCTAGCAACCCATCATCTAATTACTACTCCAAAATGCCTTCCCTTAGGACCAAAGATGGTGAAGTGTCATGTAGTCGACGTTCACACGACACCACTAAAGGAAGCAACAACATACATATCATCAAAATATCGAACGAATACCAAATTCACATGATTACTTATGACAAGACTTCTCCCATGTCCTCAAGAACAAAAGTAACTACTCACAAATCATATTCATGTTCAAGATCAGAGGGGTATTGAATAGCATTAAGGATCTGAACATATAATCTTCCACCAAATAAACCAACTTGCATCAACTACAAGATGTAATCAACACTACTAGCAACCCACAGGTACCAATCTGAGGTTTTGAGACAAAGATTGAATACAAGAGATGAGCTAGGGTTTGAGATGACATGGTGCTGGTTAAGATGTTGATGAAGATTGGTCCTCCCACGATGAGAGGATCGTTGGTGATGTCGATGGCTTCGATTTCCCCCTCCTGGAGGGAAGTATCCCTTGCGGAATCGCTCTGCCGGAGAGCCAAATAGCTCCTGCCCAGGTTCCGCCTCGAGACGGCGGCGCTTCGTCTCGAAAGTCTTCTCTTTATTTTTTCTAGGGAAATGACCTTATATAGCAGAAGGAGGGGGCCAGACACCAGCCGCGCCCTGTTGCTTTGTGGGCAACTGGTGGGTCCCCTCTGGTATTTCTTTTCTCCAGTATTTTTTATATATTCAATAAAAAATCTCCGTAAAGTTTCAGGTCAATTGGAGCTCTGTAGAATAGGTATCTCTGATGTGGCTATTTGAGGTCCAGAATTCCAGCTGCCGGCATTCCCCCTCTTCATGTAAATCTTGCAAATTAAGAGAGAAAAGGCATAGGAATTGTACCATAAAGTGAAATAATGATTAAAAACATAATAAATAACAGTAGGAAATCATGATGCAAATTGGACGTATCAATCCCCCAAGCTTAGACCTCGCTTGCCCTCAAGCGAAAAGTCAAAATCGATAATTATGACCACATGTTTAGAGAGAGAGACGTCGATAAAAATAAAATACGGACATAGAGCATCATGATCTTTATTATAATAGCAATATATCATCATAAAACTTCTCATGAAAAAGTGACAATTCATCCACAAGCTAAAGTATGAACCATAAACCAAATTGAAAACTAACAAACTATGATCTCAGTCACTAAAGCAATTGCAATTTATCATATTATCAGAAAGAGTCTATGTAAGAGCTTTGTTTAGCAAGTTCACATACTCAACTATCATTTAGTCTTCTATGATTGCTGACACTCACGTCATACTTATGGAGCAAAAGTTTCAGTCAAACACATAGAAAGATAGGGGTTTATAATTTCGCCTCCCAACATATTTACCTCAAGGGTAATGTCAACAATAATAACTCATGATCACCTACATTCAACTAGATATATATGCATGGATCAATCCCCACCACATGATGTTTGCCAAAAGAGAAAGTAAAAATGGAATAGAGGAGAATACTATTGACTCTTGCATGAAAGTAAATACATAAAGTAAAAGATAGGCCCTTCGCAGAGGGAAGTAGAGGTTGTCATGCGCTTTTGTTTTTGGATGTGCAAGCTGTTAATGTAAAGGAACATCACTTTATATTACACCTTGTGATAGCGACCTTTATTCTGTAGTCTGTCGCTTTTATTGCTCCACCATCACAAGATCGTACAAAGCTTATTTTCCCTTACAATAAAAGTTCATACATATTTAGGAGCAATTTTTATTGCTTTTGCACCGATGACAACTTACTTGAAGGATCTTATTCAATCCATAGGTAGATATAGTGGACTCTCATGGCATGAAACTGGGTTTAAGGGTTTTTGGATGCACAAGTAGTATCTCTACTTGGTGTGGATTTTTGGCTAGCAAAGATAGGGGGCAAACACCACATGTTAGAGGGTCCAAAACAATATAACTTCTATGTGAATATAAGCAAACATAACCCATTATGTTGTCTTCCTTGTCCAACGTCAACTAATTGACATAAAAGATGTCCAAGATAGTGTATTTATATGTGAGACCTCTCTTCCTTTATTACTTTTTCATGAATTGCTACATTGACCAATGCTATGTTTGTCAACTTCCAACAAGTTTTATCAATTATACTTCTTTTATGTGAAGTCGTCACTCTCCATAAGATTAGCATATGATCTTATTTTTATTATTTCTTTATTTCTAAGATTGGATCATCAAAAGCAAAACTCTCAACTCAAACTACTCTTTATTATATAACTTTCACACACGATTACATAGATAGATAGATCACAAAGCAAGCACTCAAAACTAAATCATACTAAAATTTTATTCCTCTAAATCACGAAATAACTAAGGATCGAACTAAGATAGATAATGATGATGAAAAAGTGATGGTGATACGATACCGGGGCGCCTCCCCCAAGCTTGGCACAAGCCAAGGGGAGTGCCCATACCCGTGTGCTCAAGTCTCATTTTTCGGTGATGGTGGTGATGGTAAAGTAGGCTTGTCCTTCATGACATTAATTAGGATCTCCTTTAAGCTCTGAATTTCCTGGAGCACATGTTGTATCATCTTTGTATTCTTTTGGACTTCGGCCATAATATGCTTATTCTCTGCCCCCCAAGCATTCTTTCTAGCATCACTTTCACTTGGACGAGATATGTCCCAATTGGAGGGTATGTGCGTACGAGGAGTATTTTCAACCCCATAATTGTGAACCAAGTTATGAAAGTTGTTCTGATGTAACCTGTGTAAGGGCCTCCTAGGGGGAAGCCCTCCCTGTACCTCTGGACTCCCATGGCTTGTAGTGCTTCTCATGGCTTGATGAGGATTTGGAATTCTGGAGATGTCGGCAAGGGTACCCCTCTCGGAAGCTAGAGGTTGGACCTCTAGTGAATCCCCATCATCTTCTTCCATGGTGACCTCCTCCTCCTCCTCTCTCCTGAGTTCCATCTGTAGCAACCAAGCATTGTCTCCCACGTTGTTGGAGGAAGAAGAAGACATGATGCTCAGCCTCGAAAATCTGACAAGAATCAACACAAAACAAGAACAGGGGAGAACCTTGCGATACGGTGGTCAAAACATACGGGAGTATATATAAATAATTTTTATCTTGCAAAACAAGCATACGGGAAGAAAACGGAGTCGGGAAGGCACACATGGGGCCCACAAGGCATCACGGCACACCCCAGGGGGGGTCACGCCCTGTTGCCTTGTGGGCAGCACGTGGGTCCCCTCAGCTATTTCTTATTTTTGTAATTTTTCTAATATTCCAAAACTAACAGAAATAATTTTTATGGAATTTTTGGAGTCGGTTTACTTACCGTATCACATACCTACCCCTTTTCAGGGTTCTGGAGCGTTCCGAAAGGACTCTTCTATGTGATCTTCCAGTGTAATTGTTTCAATAATATTAGTTTCAACATTAATGGGAGTACCTGAAATATAATGTTTAATTCTTTTCCCATTCACCACTCTCGGATTATTGCCTTCGGAATTGTTTATTTTGATGGCTCCGGAGCGATAAACTTCTTCGATGATATACGGTCCTTCCCATTTAGAGAGAAGTTTCCCTGTAAAGAATCTCAAACAAGAATTGTATAATAAAACATGATCACCTACTTTGAATTCCCATTTTTGAATTCTCTTGTCATGCCATCTTTTAACTTTTTCTTAAAAGAACTTGGCATTTTCGTAGGCTTGGGTTCTCCATTCATCTAAAGAGCTAATATCAAATAACCTCTTCTCACCGGCAAGTTTAAAATCATAGTTAAGTTATTTAATTGCCCAATAAGCTTTATGTTCTAGTTCAAGAGGTAAATGACATGCTTTTCCATAAACCATTTTATACGGAGACATACCCATAGGATTTTTATATGCAGTTCTATAAGCCCATATTGCATCATCAAGTTTCTTCGACCAATTCTTTCTAGATCTATTAACGGTCTTTTGCAGAATCAATTTTATTTCTCTATTAGTTAATTCAACTTGACTACTAGACTGAGGATGATAAGGAGATGCAATTCTATGGTTAACATCATATTTAGCAAGCAACTTACAGAAAGCACCATGAATAAAATGTGAACCACCATCGGTCATTAAATATCTAGGGACTCAAACCTTGGGAAGATAACTTCTTTAAGCATTTTAATAGAAGTGTTATGATCAGCACTACTAGTTGGAATAGCTTCTACCCACTTAGTGACGTAATCAACAGCAACTAAAATATGAGTATACCCATTGGATTTAGGAAAAGGTCCCATATAATCGAAACCCCAAACATCAAATGGTTCAATAACAAGTGAATAGTTCATAGGCATTTCCTGACGTCTACCAACATTACCAATTCTTTGACATTCGCCACAAGAGAGGACAAACTTGCGTGCATCCTTGAAAAGAGTAGGCCAATAAAAACCAGATTGTAATACCTTGTGTGCAGTTCGGTCTCCCGCATGGTGTCCTCCATATGCCTCGGAGTGGCACTTACGTAGGATTTGTTCCTGTTCATGCTCAGGTACACAACATCTAATAATACCATCTACTCCTTCTTTATATAAATGTGGGTCATCCCAACGGTAATGTCTTAAATCGAAGAAGAAATTTTTCTTTTGTTGGTATGTAAAGCTAGGTGGTATGTATTTAGCAACAATGTAATTAGCATAGTCTGCATACCAAGGTGTCTTATGAGAAGCATTTATCACAGCTAATTGTTCATCAGGAAAATCATCATTAATAGGAAGTGGGTCATCAAGAACATTTTCCATTCTAGACAAATTATCAGCTACGGGATTCTCAGCTCCCTTTCTATCAACAATATGCAAATCAAATTCTTATAGCAGAAGAACCCATCTAATAAGTCTAGGTTTAGCATCTTTCTTTTCTATAAGATATTTAATAGCAGCATGATCAGTGTGAATAGTTACTTTGGAATCAACAATATAAGATCTGAATTTATCACATGCAAACACAACTGCTAAAAATTCTTTCTCAGTGGTAGCATAATTTCTTTGAGCACTGTCTAGAGTTTTACTGGCAGATGAATAACATTCAATTTCTTATCAACTCTTTGTCCTAGAACAGCACCTATGGCATAATCACTAGCATCACACATAATTTCAAAGGGTAGGTTCCAATCAGGTGGTTGAACAATAGGTGCAGTAATTAAGGCTTTCTTAAGTATTTCAAAGGCTTCAATGCAATCATCATCAAAAACGAATGGAACATCTTTTTGCAAGAGATTGGTAAGAGGTCTAGAAATTTTAGAGAAGTCTTTTATAAACCTTCTATAGAAACCAGCATGACTAAGGAAACTTCTTATACCTTTGATATCTTTAGGACATGGCATTTTCTCAATAGTATCAACTTTAGCTTTATCAACTTCAATACCTCTGTCAGAAATTTTATGCCCAAGGACTATACCTTCATTCACCATAAAGTGGCACTTCTCCCAATTCAAGACAAGATTAGTTTCTTCACATCTCTGCAAAACTCGATCAAGGTTGCTTAAGCAATCATCAAAAGAAGTTCCGTAAACGGAGAAATCATCCATGAAAACCTCAACAATCTTTTCACAAAAGTCAGATAATATAGCAGTCATACATGTTTGAAAGGTAGCAGGTGCATTACATAAACCAAAAGGCATACGACGATAAGCATAAGTTCCAAAAGGACAAGTAAAGGTGGTTTTCTCTTGATCTTCAGGTGACACAAGTATTTGAGAAAATCCAGAATGGCCATCTAGGAAACAAAAGTGTGTATGCTTAGACAATCTTTCTAACATTTGATCAATAAAAGGCAAGGGATAATGATGTTTTCTAGTAGCTTTATTTAATTTCCTGAAATCAATTACCATCCTATAACCAGTTACAATTCTTTGCGGGATAAGTTCATTTTTATCATTAGGAACAACGGTAATACCTCCTTTTTTAGGAACACAATGAACAAGACTTACCCATCTACTATCAGCTATGGGATAAATTATACCTGCTTCCAAAAGCTTTAATATTTCAGTTCTTACCACTTCCTTCATTCTAGGATTCAACCTTATTTGATGATCAACAACAGGTTTAGCATCTGGCTCCATATGAATTTTATGCTGACATAAAGTGGGACTAATGCCCTTAAGATCATCGAGAGTATATCCAATAGCAGAACGGTGCTTCTTCAGAGTTTTAAGTAATCTCTTTTCTTCATGCTCTGAAAGGTTAGCACTAATAATAACAGGATATATCTTCTTTTCATCAAGATAATCATATTTAAGAGTATCAGGTAATTGCTTTAAATCAAACACAGGATCACCCTTGGGTGGAGGTGGATCTCCCAAGGTTTCAACAGGCAAATTATGTTTAAGGATAGGTGCTTGTTTAAAGAATAGCTCATCTATTTCATTTCTTTCATTCATATTCATATCATTCTCATGCTCAAGCAAATATTGTTCTAATGTATCAGTAGGAGGCACAACAATAGAAGCAAGGCCAACAATTTCATCTTTACTAGGTAATTCTTTATCATGAGGTTGTCTACGAAACTTAGAGAAATTAAACTCATGAGACATCTCACCAAAATTAACACTAACAATTTCTTTAGTGCAATCAATCTTAGCATTCACAGTATTCAAGAAGGGTCTACCAAATATAATGGGACAAAAATCATCTTGTGGCGATCCAAGAACAAGAAAATTAGTAGGGTATTTGATCTTACCACACAAGACTTCAACATCTCTAACAATCCCAAGCGGTGAAATAGTATCTCTGTTTGCAAGCTTAATAGTAACATCAATATCTTCAATCTCAACGGGTGCAATATCATTCATAACTTCTTGATAGAGAGTAAACAGAATAGCACTCACACTAGCACCAACATCACATAAACCATGATTGCAATGATCTCCAATTTTAACAGAAATAACAGGCATGCAAACTACAGGTTTGTTTTTATCTTTAGGGTCTGGCTTAGCAATTCTAGTTGCTTCATCACAGAAATATATGACATGTCCATCAATATTATCAACCAAAAGATCTTTGACCATGGAAACACTAGGTTCAGCTTTAATTTGTTCAGAAGGTCTAGGTGCTCTAATATTACTCTTATTAACCACAGTTGAAACTTTAGCATGTTCCTTAATCCTAACAGGGAAAGGAGGTTTCTCAATATAAGCAGTAGGCACAACTGGATCAACATGGTAAACAATTGTTTCTTCTTTAAATTTAACAGGTTCTTCTTTCAATTCAATACGTGGGTGATATTTAAACCATTTCTCCTTAGGGAGATCAACATGAGCAGCAAAAGATTTACAAAAGGTAGCTACTATCTCAGAGTCAAGCCCATATTTAGTACTAAACTTATGAAAAGCATCAGTTTCCATAAAAGATTTAATACAATCAAACTCAAGATTTATACCTGACTCATTACCTTTGTTGATTTCCCAATATTCAGAGTTACTTTTAATTCTTTCTAGAAGATCCCATCTGGATTCAATATTTCTCTTCATAAAGGAACCAGCAGAAGAAGTATCAAGTATGGGTTGATCATTATAAGAAAGCCGAGCATAAAAGTTTTGAAGAATTATTTCTCTTGAGAGCTCATGATTGGGGCATGTGTGCAACATATACTTAAGCCTCCCCCAAGCTTGAGCGATACTTTCTCCTTCTCGAGGCCAAAAATTATATATATAATTCCGATCACGATGAACCAAATGCATAGGATAAAATTTCTGGTGGAATTCCAGCTTCAACCGGTTCCAGTCCCATGTTTCAGTATCATCACATAGCCTATGCCATGTCAATGCCTTTACCTCCAAAGATAAAGGTAATACTTTTTGCTTAAATCCATCTCTGGATAAACCCTCAAGCTTAAACAATCCACAAATTTCATCCACATAGATCAAGTGCATATCGGGATGTACCATTCCATCTCCTGCATAAGGATTAGCTAGCAGTTTCTCTATCATACTCGAAGGAATTTCATAATAAATATTTTCTGTAGGTTCAATAGGTTGAGGAGCAACTCTTATTGCTTCCGGTCGAGGTGAAGATACCCCGAACAAGCCCCTCAAAGGATTACTTTCCATAGTGACAAGTGACAATAAATTTCAGCACGTAATATAAATGTTTCCTTACCAAATTCCACTCACCAAAGGCGCTTCACTCCCCGACAACGGCGCCAGAAAAGAGTCTTGATGACCCACAAGTATAGGGGATCAATCGTAGTCCTTTCGATAAGTAAGAGTGTCGAACCCAATGAGGAGCCGAAGGAAATGACAAGCGGTTTTCAGCAAGGTATTCTCTGCAAGTACTGAAAGTAGCGGTAACAGATAGTTTTGATAGCAAGATAATTCGTAACAAGTAACAAGTAGTAACGGTAACAAAAAG
This sequence comes from Elymus sibiricus, assembly GCA_039707655.1. NCBI lineage: Eukaryota > Viridiplantae > Streptophyta > Magnoliopsida > Poales > Poaceae > Elymus > Elymus sibiricus. The sequence goes on from CM077670.1 coordinate 116,247,235, forward strand.
TGCAGCAAGGTGGCCCAATCCTTTTTGTAGCAAAGGACAAGCCGGAATGAACTCGTATAATAAGCAAAGCGTTCTCGAGGACACATGGGAATTTCATCTAATCACTTTCATCATGTTTGTTTGATTCGCGTTCGCTACTTTGATAATTTGATATGTGGGTGGACCGGTGCTTGGGTGCTGTTCTTACTTGAAAAAGCCACCCACTTATGATTACCCCCTCTCGCAAGCATCCGCAACTATAAAAGAAGAATTAAGATAACTCTAACCATAGCAAGAAACATATGGATCCAAATCAGCCCCTTACGGAATAGCGCATAAACTAGGGTTTAAGCTTCTGTCACTCTAGCAACCCATCATCTAATTACTACTCCACAATGCCTTCCCTTAGGCCCAAAGATGGTGAAGTGTCATGTAGTCGACATTCACACGACACCACTAAAGGAAGCAACGACATACATATCATCAAAATATCGAACGAATACCAAATTCACATGATTACTTATGACAAGACTTCTCCCATGTCCTCAAGAACAAAAGTAACTACTCACAAATCATATTCATGTTCAAGATCAGAGGGGTATTGAATAGGATTAAGGATCTGAACATATAATCTTCCACCAAATAAACCAACTAGCATGAACTACAAGATGTAATCAACACTACTAGCAACCCACAGGTACCAATTTGACGTTTTGAGACAAAGATTGAATACAAGAGATGAACAAGGGTTTGATATGAGATGGTGCTGGTGAAGATGTTGATGAAGATTGGTCCTCCCATGATGAGAGGATCGTTGGTGATGTCGATGGTTTCGATTTCCCCCTCCCGGAGGGAAGTATCCCCGGCAGAATCGCTCCGCCGGAGAGCAAAATAGCTCCTGCCCAGGTTCCGCCTCAAGACGGCGGCGCTTCATCCCGAAAGTCTTCTCTTTATTTTTTCTAGGGCAAATGACCTTATATAGCAGAAGGAGGGGGCTAGACGCCAGCTGTGGGCCCCACAAGGCGTCAGGGCGCGCCCTGTTGCCTTGTGGGCAACTGGTGGGTCCCCTCTGGTATTTCTTTTCTCCAGTATTTTTTATATATTCAATAAAAAATCTCTGTAAAGTTTTAGGTCAATTGGAGTTCTGTAGAATAGGTATCTCTGATGTGGCTATTTCAGGTCTAGAATTCCAGCGGCCGGCATTCCCCCTCTTCATGTAAATCTTGCAAATTAAGAGAGAAAAGGCATAAGAATTATACCATAAAGTGAAATAATGATTAAAAACATAATAAATAATAGTAGAAAATCATGATGCAAATTGGACGTATCAGACAACACATATCAAATAACCAGTTACTAATCGACTGACCCATAGCCAACAATTACTCAAATAACATCACATATAAGGGGGTTCAAGAGTTGTAACAACCCATCACGGAGACCATGATGGAGGAGGAAGAAGGGGTGATGATGGTGATGGTGATCGAGGCGGCGCGGCAGTGGATGATGGTGGTGATGGCGCGGCGGCTCCCTTTCGGTCTCCTTCAAGGTTGCAACACTGGTGTTCTTGATGTGGATGGTGGCTGGACTTGGAGATGAGATGACGAATGGTGGCTTGATGAAGATTGATGGCGGCAGCTTGGGTTGAAGGGGAATATATAAGAGCTCTCCCTATGCCTCCTCTATTGATGTAGCATCTCTCCTTTGATCCAAGGGCTCTAGGTGAGCCTTATCCTCTCCCAAAACATCCCTTGAAGGCCAAGGAAGTCGTAGGAACAAATGGGGAGGAAATCCACGAAGAATCCCGTCATGAGAGACAACTTTCGATGCTGTCTGGGCTCTATACGGGCGCCCATACGACCAGCCACGGTCGCATGAAATGCCGTCTTTCATACTGTTTCCCCCCTTCGGTAAATCGGCCGCCATTTCTTCATACGAACTAGGAATTTGACGTTCTTGGGCTCGTTCGATTCGTATGAGTGATGCCGATCCATTTATGGATTTAGATCTTCATTTGGATAACTTTGGTAAAATGACATTTTCCCTCTTCGAAATGGCTAAGTCTGGGGTCCTGGATGTCCACCGTTTGAACTCCTTTCATCGTGCTAAGTGCATGGGAAGTTCATCTCACCTACAAGACATGAAGACAAAGAAAACTAATAAAAACTAACAAAAAATAATGATTATGCAATGCTTGCGGTGAAAAGGATAAAAACTGGAAATCATGCATATGGACATGTAATTGGCTCAATGGAACATGATATAACTTGATGTACGAAGATAACGTGCTACAAATGAGCTCTAAAGATGCATAAAATATGGATCCATCACCGGCCTAGCCCCGGCCTGGGCTCCCCTCTTTCTCCCCGACCTCGGCCTGACCAACCACCGGTGAGGTTTTTCTTAGTGTTTTGTTGTACAATTTTTTCTGTGTACAATTTTTGTAGATAGATGGATTGATAGAAATAGATAGATTGATGCTAGATAGATAGAAATAGAGAGTTAGATAAATAGATAGATATGTAGAGAACAATAGATAGATGGATGTTAGATAGATGGATGAAATGGAAGAGAGGAAAATTGTGAAGAAAAATATATTAGGTGGATTTTTTTGTAAGTTTTGTGTAGTTTTAGTAGGTTTTCAGATACATACTTGATGTGATAGATAGATGTTTTGTGGAGTACATTGATAGATAGATGGATGAGATGGAAGAGAATAATTATTTGTACGGTTTTTTAGATAGATAGATGAATGTTAGCATTTGAATCATGATGAGTGGTTACTTCATCATGATGATCTTCCTAAAAAAATTGAAGAACAAAATTTGACACTTGACAGAGAAATTCGTTTGAAGTATCATGATGATCTAAATTGTTCACTCAATGTCATTATCACTATAATTTTTTCTCTACTTTGAATGGTCAATACTATGTGAGATGTGATGGTCTAAATTTTTCACTCGGTGGAATTTATAGGCTTTCTGGTGTTGCATCTCTATGGAGTGATTGTCGTCGGAGCTGTTGGTCCCCGATCATCCCTCCACTGGTCGACTACATCCTCTACAGCCGAGGGTGAGCTAATATTCCACCTCCTAGTCTGCTCTTATTTTATGTCACTAGATTTCATTTTCACGTCAAGTCACGTAACCTCGGCGTCTCCCGTCCGGAAGGGTTACATCAATAAATATGCATTTGATTGCATATTTATAACCGTAACTCTTTCGGATTGTCCTGTGTTTTCCATGGACAACCCGAGGATGTGTAGATTGGGTACGTTTTCCATGCTCTACCCTGTTTCAAGATAGGATTTCGGCAGCACCTCCCCATTGTTCTTTGGATGCACATTTTCTCGGCTTTTTGCCGAGACATGTATCAAGGAGAACAGCGGGGAGGTGCTGCCAAAATTTTGTCTCGAAATAGGGTAGATCATGGAGAACGTACTCAATCTACACATCCTCGGGTGGGATTAGGACCCTCTTTACCTATTAGAAATGTAGGTGGATTCACTGTCGTTTCTCATCAACCCGATAGAAAATAAAAATTTGATGTGATTAATTTAAATGAATCCTTAATTTTTTTGTGTGGCTCCCAATAAAGCAAAGGATGGCAGATAATCAGTGGATGTACAGTGGTTTTACCCGTCGGAATCGAGTAACAACAGAGTGGATCAAGAAAACCGATGTGTTTTTTGAAGGAGATATTCTGTTGTCCAATGAGAATTGTCCCAGAATGCTCCTGTGCAAAATGTAAGAGACGTTTTCATAAAGATAAGTCTGAGATGACTTTGCACCTTCGCACATATGGTTATACGGCAAACTTTAGCATGCCGATAAACTTTGGCGAGCAGGACCATGCTAGATAGGAGGTAATGTGACAATGCATCGATGGTCATGAGGACGATGGGGTTAGAGACATGCTAGATGATGTCTGTGCTGCACAGACGCCACATGCGACACCTTCAGACAAGGAACCAGAGGAAATCACAAAAGCCTTCTTGGAAATCTTAGCCTTGTCAAAGAAACCTCTTTATGAGGGTGCTAAAGTCTCTCAGCTGGATGCCATCTCACAACTGATGGCAGTCAAGAACGAGTACGGCTGTAGCCGAGCTTGCTTCAAAGCATTTCTGGGAGTATGGGCTAACAACCTCCCTGTGGGTCACAAACTGCCGAAAATCATGTACGCTACGAAGAAAATCATAAAGGCGCTCTCCATGGATTATGAGAAAATCATAAAGGCGCTCTCCATGAAAATCATCCGCATACAGTACTTGTCCAAAGAATTGCCTTTTGTTTAGGCACGAGTATGTGGATGACAAGTACTGTAGGGAGTGCGGTTCCTCTGGGTATCTTTAGGTGGACACTGCTGATGATCAGAAGAAGTAGCTAGCCATCCCCGCAAAGGTTCTTCGGTATCTCCATTTCATAGAAAGACTACAACACCTTTTCATCACCGAGGAGTCTGCCAAAATGATGAAGTGGCACAAGAAGGAGAGAAGGTACCATCCAGATAAAATTGTACATCCATCAGAAGGTGAAGCATGGAAGTCATTCGATAGAGAATACCCCAAGGAAGCAGCCGAGGCTGGGAATCTAAGAATTGCTATATCAGGCGATGGGTTCAATCCATATGGTATGTCGTATAATCCATACAGCTGCAGGCCCGTGTTTGTTATTCCGCTCAATCTCCCTCCCGGCGCCCTAATGCAACACAAGACCATGTTCCTGTCGCTGATCATTCCGGGGCCTGAATACCCAGGGAAGAAGTTGAGCGTGTTTACGCAGCCGCTGGTGGATGATTTTCACCATTCCTAGTATTTCCCGAGGTTGACATACGACCGACATTTGCAGAGAAACTTTTTGATCAAAGTTTGGTTGCAGTATTGCATGCATGACTTTCCCGGCTATGCCCTATTCTATGGATGGTGTACAAGTGGGAAGATGCCATGCCCAATGTGCGTGTAGGCTCTATGATTCATTTGGCTGAAGAAGGGTGGGAAGTATGTTGCGTTTGACCTGCATCGACAGTTCCGCCCTCTCCAGACCATTCATACAGGGAAGACATGAAGAACTTCACGAAAGGCCGAGTTGTCCATGAAGTAAACAAGATTCCAATGTTTTCGGGTGCAGATGTTCTTGCTCAGCTAAAAGCTCTCAAACCTAAAGGCAAAGACAAAGGCAAAGGCAAAGGCAAAGGCAGAGGCAGAGGCAGAGGCAAGACAAAGGCAAAGGCAAAGTTAAAGGTTTTGAGGGATATGGTGAGACGCACAACTGGACTCACATTGCTGGCTTCACGAAGCTTCCCTATTTCAAGGACCTCAAACTTCCCTGTAACATCGATGTGATGCACACTAAAAAGAATGTCGCGGAGTCCCTTTTTCGCACAATACTCAACATTCCTGATAAGACAAAGGATAACGTTAATGCTAGAACCGATCAACGGAAGATTTGTGATAGACCACGTCTAAACATGCGACCTCCAATAGGCGGTCAAAAAAGTTGGTTCATGCCAGATGCTGTCTTCATCCTTTAAAAGCCAGAAAAGATGGAGGTATTGAAGTGGCTCAAAGATATCGTGAAGTTCATTGATGGTTATGCATCGAATATAAGTAAGGGAGTCAATCTTTCAACGGGCAAAGTCACCAGGCTCAAGAGTCATGACTATCACGTATGGATTGAGTGGATAATACCGGTGATGGTTTGAGGCTATGTCCCCGAGCGTGTCTGGCGAGTGCTTGCGGAGCTTAGCCATTTCTTCTGCATGCTCTGTGCTAAAGAAATATGTCCCAAGATGATGGAACAATTGCATAAGAAGGCGCCGGAGTTGATATGCAAGCTAGAGACAATATTTCTGCTAGGCTTCTTTACTCCGATGGTACATCTCATTCTGCACCTCGCGAACAAGGCATTTGGGGGGCGGGCTGTGCAAAATCGTTAGTAGTACGGGCCTAAGAAACAGAACAACTATCTTCGATACAAATGTGGAAACAAAGCTAAGATTGAAGCATCCATAGCCGAGGCAGTTATCTTGGAGGAGGTGTCAGACCTCAGAATAGTGTACTATCCGGACCACGTTCCCACTCTGCATAATAAGGTGTCTCGATGCAATACAGAAGAACCCAAGTATAAACCAAAGCTCATCCTATTCAACGGGCAAGGTGGCAGGGCTGGGGGCTCCAAACCTTATAACATGCCAAACCATGAGTGGGAGGACGTCATGTTCTATGTCTTGCACAACATCAAGGAAGTTGAGGGTGTGTGGACAAGGTAATACCCCTGCACCATTCTTTTAGTCAATTCATTATGTTCACTTTGTCTCGGTGTAATACCGTTTTTCTTCTTTAAGTCAATTTGTGCTTTAAGAGTCGATGAGAATGATGCCTCCTAATGCCACGGAGTTGAATACTCTTCTCTAAAAGGGTACCCCCCGGAAGGAAAAAATTTGTTTCTTGGTTCATGGAAAAAGTAATTTTCACATTCCCCTATTACCTAATTTAACATTTATTAGTTAACGGAACTAATGCACCCAACAATTTCAATTAAACTTGTAGGGAAAAGATTCGAACACATCTATGGATGACAAATTGAGATGGGTTTCCATGGGTTTTAACAATCGGGTCATGACATGTGAAAAGTATGACGTGAATGGGTATCGCTTCCATACAGAGGAGCACCAGAACAGTCGGCCTGATCCCAAAACTATAAATACTAGAGTGTTCACCGAAGGACAAAATGCAGTTGAGTACTACAAAAGGGTACGAAAAATATATGAGCTTACATTTAGCCATGGGCGCGAAACCCTAAGTCTCACTATGTTTAATTGTCGACAGTTTGACCCAGATAAGGGGCTGAGACATACGCCTTCCATTGGTTTAGTCGAAGTTAAACCATCAACCGTCTATGCCGGAGCCGATCTCTTTATTGTGGCTACCCAGGCCACACAAGTTTATTATCTGCCCTACCCATGCCAGAAAGAGTATCTAAAGGGTTGGGAAGTTGTGTTCAAGGTATCGCCACATGGTAAGCTACCCGACCCGAACGATGACGATTACTACAACATAAACCCCGTGACATATGAGGGAGTGTTCTATCAAGAGCAACATGATGATGTGGTCCCAAACGATGTCGATGATGACTTGGGTGATGTTGATGTGGACCCAAATGATGATCATGCACGGAATGATGGTGAGGCAATTGTGAATGTAAATGACATAATTATGCTTGAAAATTTAAATGAAGATGCTGACGACGAGGATGAGCCTCCACCTCCCTCAGACAATGAAGATGATATGCATGATAGTGATGATGAGAACGGCCGAGGAATCGATTACAACAATGATGATTCGTATGGGTTCTAGTAGACGTATGTTTTACGTGCACAGCCGAGCAGATCAAGCCAGAAGGATGTAAGTATTTTTCTCCTTTTCTTCCTTTTTTCACATGTTATTTTCTACATTGCTATGCTGATGAGTTCCATCATGTCATATTGTAGGCCTACATTAAGCTTGTCGAGATTCATTGTCTAGAGTGCGAGCAACACGCCGAGACAGTGCGAGCATACGAGGAGCACAACCGTCTGCTAATGACAGTTAGTTTTGATCACTTAGAGCCAACATAAATATTGCACTTTCATTTCTTCTGTCCTTTGTGTTTGCTTGGTCGACTAACATGCAGAATATGTATTTGGCTGTTCAAAGTGGCACCACTCTTCCACCAATGGGACCACCACCACCACTTCCTGGACCGTACCCACGTCTGCCGTCGTTCGAAGAATTTGTGGCACTAGGCAATGGGACTCCGGTTAGTACATTGCCAAACTATTCTAGGATAGATATCGTTGATTCAATACTTACATATTTCCCCCTACAATCTATTTTAAAACATGTAGGGATCCTATGGATCATCCGTTGGTGGTGGTACTGCTGGTGGTGGTACTCCTGATTCATGGAGCCCACACACTCCGCTCTGGCTCGGTGGTGCTGGTGTTGGTGCTTCCGCTAGTGGTGCTTCTGATGGTGGTGCTTACGATGGTGGTGCTTCCGATGGTGCTAGTGGCGTTTAGGTGATGTTAGGGACTATATGTATATATACTTGGTGCTATGATGCTTGTTTATGACTTGATGCTATGATGCTATGCTTGTTTAGATGATGATGACTTCGTTTCGATGACGATGATGCTATATGTGTGGTTGTTTAGATGATGACGATGATGATGATGTTGACGACTTGCTATATTGCTATATATGTGGTGATGTTGGTATATATGTGCTGTGTTGTGCTATATATGTACATATATGTTGTGAAGTTGCAGGGCAGAAACAAAACAGAAAACATAAAAAAATTGACGAAAACTATGTTGACGGCTTTGCCGTCGGCATAGGTGTTGACCGAGCTCCCGGGAGGTGACATGTGGCACCTATACCGACGGCAAAGCCGTCGGCATATATTTCCATGCCATCGGCATAGGTGTCGGTGCTAAATCCGGCATATCTCGAGGTAGGGATCCTAACCTATGCATCTTGGAGTGATGGTAACATGGACACAAGATTTTGCCCAGGTTCGGGCTCTCTCGAGGAGATAATACCCTACATCCTGCTTTTGATTGTATTGATATGGGGGACAGTACAGAGTACAGGTATCTACCACGAGATTGTTGTGATTCTAATGATCTCGAATATATGAGATTGTCTATTGACTAGCCTGGCTTCAGTTTATATAATGCACCGGAGGCCTAGGGTGTAGAGAAGTCCTCGTCTTGTGCGCCAAGTCTTGTGGAAACTTCCTTGTATACGTCAAAGGCTACCCGAAGTAGCCCATTAGTGAACTGCCATGGGGTCCTCGGCCTGACCCGCCTGGTCAGGAGACGACATGGTGAGTGCCCCATAGTCCAGGACTCCATTAGTAGCCCCTTGAACCGGTCTTCAAGTTGGGGATGCTCCTCGATTCTTCTAAACTTTTCTTCGTCTTCGGTCGTTGGTCTTGAAAGCTGGTTCAACAAATCTTCCCATCTTTGATCTTGAGGATTGCCGAGGTGTATCCGAAGAGTTCACATGTCGGGCATCCGAGGAGTTCACACGTCGGGCATCCGAGGAGCCCCTTTAAGTTCTCGGCCTTTATCAATGCCTTGTTATTTTTACGCCACACCTCGGGTTCGTAGTTTTTCCCATGCAGTGGTGTCCTCTTGCAGCTGAGGTCCAGCGCCGAACTACATTCGAGGTGTATTTTTGCAGCCGAGCTCCTGTAACACCCCCATGTATTATGCTACAGTGATCCTTCATGATTATGCTAAGTCACTTTGCTTTACTATGCTTGATCACTATGAATTTATATCTCATTTGAAATTCCACCACTGAAATCCATTCAAATTGTAAGTGAAATTTAAAGTTGCAGAAACATGGTTGCAAAATAGTCCATCATTTAGCAAATATTCCATAACAATTATTTGTTAAGGAAAACAACATCACTTATTTGCTTAAATGGGCTATAGCAATTAAAACAGTGCCAAATCAGCATTTTTAAATCCTTTTCCATTTATGAAAAATTCAAACAACTTCAAACATTTCCCAAACTTTTTGTGGCAGTGCCAAAATATAGCAATGTACTTATGTGGCCAAGTCCCATATTTTACAAAAGTCATTTGGTGGCTAATTAAAATGCAAAACTGTTGCTGGAAAAAGAAAACACAAAAGGAATAAAAAAAGAAATAGAAAAACGTACGTGTACACTAGGCCTTAATGCACAGTGTGCAGGCCAAACCCACCGCAGTCGTCTCCCTCCTCTCTTCTCCCCGTGTCAGCCCCACGCACGCTACCGACGCCGGACGCCATTGCCATCGAGCCAGCTCGCCGCCCGCATCGCTACAGGCGCCGTGGAGAAGATAAGAGCGCCACCGCGGCCACCGGGGACTCGCGCGAGTCCATATCCCCTACCCCATCGCTCTCTCCCTCGTCTCCATCGATGCCGAGCGCCACCGTCGCCATGGCCGCATCGTAGCCGTGGCCACTGTCGTCCCCGCGCCGTGCGACCAAGTCAGGGAGCACCGTCGTCAACTGCTACATCTTCCTCGCCCACGAGACCAAGCCTAGAGCCTCTGCATCGCCGGATCGGCCCCGTCTTCTTCCTCTGCATCCGCCGGCTTTCTTCTTCGACTCCGGCGCCGTCTGCAGCTCCTAATCCCCCAACGGCCACCGTGTGCCACCCGGTGAGCTGCCGCTCCTTTCCCCTCCCTTAGCGCTGCCTCCCGTCACCCGTAGCCGTAGCTGTCCTCGTGCCCCAGCTCGCCGCCAGTGCCTCGCCTCGCCGTCGCGGCCATAGCCATCACGGCTCCCGTCCGGGCACAGCATCGTGCTCCTGGTGCGTGCAGGAGCCCAACAAGCACACGCACGCACCTCCCCATGCTCTCTATGCTTGGATCCGTCGAGGCCCGAACTCCGGCGTCTGCCTCGGTGGTCGCCGCCGTCGCTACGCGCCACCTCCGGCCAAGCCATCATCGCAGATCGACGCGCCGCACTCCGCTCGTTCGAACGCACCCTCGCGCGCTCCAAATGATGCCCTGTGGGCGATTTCTGATGCCGGCCCGAGCTCCTTCGCCGCATTTTGTGGTCGCCGGCATTTAAACGCCGGTGGTCCGACGTGGCGCAGCCACGGGGCCCACCCTGGGTCACTGCCAGTGGGTCCCGCGGGCCCAGTTGACTGGGTTGACCTGGTCAACTAAGCTGACTGGGCAGCCCCAGCCACTGACCAGTGGGTCCTAGTTGACTAGTCAACGGGTCAACGCTGACCCGCTAACTCAGCCCCCTTGGCCCACTGTCAGCCTCTGCTGACTAGGCTGTTGACCCAGTCAACTGGCCCCACCTGTCCGCCTCTGTGTGCACAGCTGGGTACACTGCACCGGGTGCACCTAGCAATTTCCCATTTATTTTCGAATTTGGATTAATTCCCTAAATTCCAGAAATTGTTTAAACCTTTGTAAATTCATATAAAATAATCCATAACTCGGATGAAAATAATTTATATATGGAAAATGATCAGAAAAATAAGACGAATCCGAATATGCCATCCACATACCTGTCACATGCCTCCAACACTGCAAACATGGAACCTTCCCCTCTGGATCGTCTGTCCGATAATTGCCTAAAGCCGGGAAAATATTCCCAGATATTTTCCCGCTCCGTCTGTACCACTTAGCACTGTATTAGGTCATCCCTAGCACAGCATATTGTCATGTCATGGCTTGTGATGCATTAGTTTGCTTTAAATTTACTGTTTCTTCCCCCTCTTCTCTCCGGTAGATCCTAAGACTGCTATTGACCCCGAGTACGACTACGTCGTCGACGACCCGTCCTTCTCAGCAGAGCTTCCAGGCAAGCAAAACCCCTTTGATCATTCCTATATCGCCCATTCTTTATCTCTTGTGTTTGCATTAGATTTCGCTACTGTATTCGATAGCTCCTATTCTGATACATTGTCTGATTTTGTAACCTGTTGTTGAGACTTTACCGGTTGTCCTATATGCTTTGTATAGGCTGGTTAGTGATCCATCAGAGGCCCTACACCCTTGTCCGTGTTGCCAGGCTTTACTACCGGAAGATTATTCGATCAATGTGATCGATGTACAGAGACCGATCGCACCACCAGCACCCCCCCTTAGTCATACGACTCTGCAGAGCTACTATCGAGTGCCGAGGGTGATACCTCCTACCTCACTCCTGATGATATCTTTGTAGCGTAGCTAGTCGGTTGTGGTTTACCGAGGGTGATTCCTCTTTCACCACCTCCGATGAAGCCTCTGTCGTGCATCCCCTCAAGTGTGAACCCATCGAGGGTGATTCCTCCAAGTTCACCTTGACGGTTACATCGAGTGGGAATCCATCGAGGGTGATTCCTCGGATTTCCCCCTTGATGTTATGGACACACTGTTACCTTTACACCGTTCCCATTTTTGTTACTGCGGGACTGAAGGGACACGCGGTACCACCCCGGTAGAGGTGGACCTGAGTGCCCGACAGTCTCTGGATAAGTCAGTTTGACCAGGAGGGTACCCGCGAGATAATTACGTGGTACGGCCGGGCAGGCAGAGACCGCCCTAGAGAGGGATGGGTCTGGCCCTTGTCATAAGTCCACGAGATGGGGCGACAGGATCACTGATCGTCACCGCGAGCTCCCAACACACTAACGGGTTTGGATATGTGATCTGAGTAGGCCTCTGGCCTTTTCGCACTAACCACCACGCGGGATAAGTTATGGGCACTCGGCATCATACGATTCTCCCAAAAGCTCTGCCAGACGTCCAGTTCAGCATTGCGGCATGGCTGGGCCGGCGCCATCCAGGACAGAGGTGGTTCCTGGGTCCGCCCTGCGCGCAACGACCCGGAGCGCTTAGGACGATTGGCCCATGACCCCTTTGCGCTTAGGATGTAGACTGGCGGGGACCTCTCTGTGGAGCCTAGGTAGGACTACGGCGTGTCGATCAGCCGAGGCCGGGCATGACCGGGAAAAGTGTGTCCGGCTAGAGTTAATCGAGCGTGTTGGGTAAGTTGGTGCACCCCTGCAGGGAAGTTATCTATTCGAATAGCCGTGCCCACAGTAACATGACGCTCGGAGTTGTATTCCGATCTACTACAACTAGAACTGGATACATGTGATACTAAACTGATATTATGGTTCCGGGATCGCTTTCTCGCAGGGTGTCGAGGAAGAATCTCTGGGCGTTGTTAATATATATTTGTTACTATATGCTATGTTACTCTATTCTCTTCTGTTGCGTCAAGACGCTGCAAGATGCTAGTCTTCGATAGGCTAGGCCTTACCTCTCTACTCTGGCATTCTGCAGTTTAGTCCACAGATACAGCCCCTTCCCATTGATACCGATCCATACTTAGCATAGATCTGATGTAAGTCTTGCGAGTACTTTGGATGAGTACTCACGGTTGCTTTGCTACCTTTTTTTCCCCTACCCGTTTGCTGCGATCTGATGACGGAGTCCCGGAGATAGCTGATCCCGCCGATGACTACTACCACACCGACGGAGCCTACTACTACGTGGAGGCCGACGACCAGGAGTAGTTCGGAGGCTCCCAGGAAGGAGGCCTACGCCTTTTCGATCTAGTTGTCGTTGTTTTGCTCAGCCTTCTTAAGGCAAACTTGTCTAATTATGTCTGTACTCAGATATTGTTGCTTCTGTTAACTTATGTATTCGAGCCTTCATGGCCTGGCTTGTAATATAAAGCTTGTATGCTTTAATTTGTGTCTCGAGTTGTGTTGTGATATCTTCCCGTGAGTCTCTAGTCTTGATCGTGCATGTTTGCGTGTATGATTAGTGCACGGTTGAGTCGGGGGCATCATAGCTCCAACGCCGGTCTGCATCTGAGGTGTCATAGATTACCTCGGTCTTGAAAAAGTTGAAGGAGTTCAACTGAGCTTAATGCCAGAAATGCCCTCTATGGAGCCAGCCATTCCCATCCGAGCTTTATGCCGGACTGCTTTCGAGGTGGTGCACCACCTCTGGCTTGGGCTGATTTTTTACGGATTTTTTTTCAATTGGTGCAATTTATTCTCTGACGAGATGTATAACCAGTAGCCCTCAAGTTGCGTGCCGGCCTAAAATCCGAGATACACCGGAAGGACAACATAAAACCGTTGATCCAGTAGCCCCTAAAACTCACACTGGTATCGTTACGTGCTATACAAGTGGTTTTTACCCCCTTTCCGCGACGGAGTTTTAAACTGTCGCCTTGCCTGTGTGTGCGATAGGTGGGTCTTCCCACACGACCCAGAAAACATTTGCGATAGAGCGACCCGCTGCTGACGACTTTCTTAAAGTAATCGTATGCGAAGTCATGGACTATCCCGCACGTTAGACACGGGCACTACGTTTGTGATCCGTGACACATCAGAAATGATATCGCAGATATCCACGTGTGCAAAAGGTGGATATCACAAACATTTATTTTGTACAATTCTGTTTGCGATACATACACTATCACACACAGTTCAATAATATAAAATGTGTGCGGTGTCTTTACTATCGCCAACGTGTCCATTTTCATAACTGTGTGTGATAGGTATACCGATCACACATGGTCTCCAAATGTGAACTGTCTTCTTTGTATCCAAGAATCACACACGCACATTGTACGGAAACGTGTGTAATACTTATGGCAATCCCACACGTGTATGAGAATAAACCGTGCGTCCGACCGCTGAGTATCGCACACGTTTTCTATGAAAGAACCATGTGTTCTTTATTTTACCATCGCACACGCTGTTTTTTTCTAACCGTGTGTACGGTGTTCTAATACCTGCTATTTAATTTTATTATTTCCTGTAATTTATTATTTGAATTGGAAATTTTCAAATTTTGAATACATGGAATTTAAATATTTCATATTCTCATCACAATGGTTCAACAACCAGTCCATAAATCAAAATCTTAGTACAATGTGTTCAGTAATTATAGAATTAGGCAGCAGAATAACTATGGTGAACCACAATATTTAGAGGCGGTAAAGGTGAAGAGAGAAGTGTAAATCATTTTGGCTGCCGATAGTGTTGCAGAAGCGGAATGCCCATAATGTGCCCTCCTCCATGCCAAAGGTGCGCACAACTTTTGTCCAACCCCTTGTTACGATCACCCTCCCATACTTCACTGCCTCGAGGAAGACTTCTAGACCATTATCATGGTAGTATGAATTATATACTTTAACCCGAGTTGCCTCCACTCCGGTCATGTAGTTTGCAAGGTAATCATGAGTAAATTGCTTCGGAAACCACTGAAAAGAGAAAACTTTCAGAAATTCATGTCTAATAGAGTAACTCGTTGTGGGCAGGGGGAAAAGGCAACAGATTACTTACCATCCTAAAGTTCACTGTTGTCTTGGATAAAGTGTAAATAAAGAGTTTAATTCCAATCACCCGTCTCTTCCGCCTAACAATCTTTCTTAGTTTCCTCGCTTGACGCTTGTTCATGAATATCTCATTGCCCCATATGCAAAAGGGGTCAAAGCTTGGATCAGTGCCGCTGATATATGTACCTACAAGCAACCAGTAAATGTTAGAAGCTAAACTTCAATTGCACAAATGATGCAAAAAACTATAAGACATGGTATGCAACTAACCTCGACGGCAAACAACAGCATCGCCCATTGCGGCCTTGCGAAAGTACATGGAAAGGCATATTAACTACATCCACTAAAAATAGCAAATGGTGATAAAACGATAGCATCTCTAGTGATATCTCCATTGCGAAGAGTAGCACGGTAGTAAAGGGACAGATTAAAAAATTGATAGAACTGTTTGCTACAACAGGCTTGACAACAACCTAAGTCAGGCATTGTAAGTTTCTAGCTGGTATTGGTGAAATTGAACTGGACAGTTAATACTTGAACATGATAGTGTACATTACTGAAATAAACAAGGCATGTGTTAAGTACAGACAACCTAATATAGCCATTGAAACTGGTACCGATGAAATTGAAATTGATAGAGTTAAGCATCGCAAGGCAAGTGCTGCTAGAGCAGAGAATGGCCCAGTTGTCTATTAAAAGGTAGGGAAAATAGCTAAGAATGGTTAGGCATGTTTACTACAACAGGCTTAACACATCAACTGTACAAAACATAGCCATTGCAACAGGTATTGGTAAAATTGAACTGGGCAGTTCCTACTTTGTAAATCCCGAGGGGTAGTTGGTGGGGCACTTCATCTGGGCCAGAGCCCGCCCCAAGCCGGCGGCGGCGGAGGTGAGGTGTTCCTCCGGGTTGAAGCGTGGATCAGTGCTGCTAACATGTGTACCTACATGAAGCACGTAAATGCTATAGGCTAAACTGCAATTGCACAAATGGTGTAAAATACTATAAGACATTGGGATGGAACTAACCTTGACGGTAAACAACCGCATTTCGCATTGTGGCCCTGTGTAAGTACATGGAAAGTCATGTTAACTACAACAGGGTTAACATCCAGCAAAAATAGAGAATGGTAATAAAATGACAGCATCTCTAGTGATATCTTCATTGCGTAGAGTAGCACAGTAGTAAAGGGATAGACTAAAAAATGGATAGAACTGTTTGCTACAACAGGCTTGACAGCAACCTAAGTTAGGAATTGTAAATTTCTAGCTAGTATTGGTGAAATTGAACTGGGCAGTTCATACTTCAACATGACAGTGTACATTACTGAAATAAACAAGGCATGTGTTTAGTACAGACAACCTAATATAGCCATTGAAACTGGTACTGATGAAATTGAAATTGACAGAGTTAAACATCGCAAGGCAAGTGCTGCTAGAGCAGAGAATGGCCCAGTTGTCTATAAAAAGGTAGGGAAAATAGCTAAGAATGGTTAGGCGTGTTTACTACAACAGGCTTAATACATCAACCGTACAAAATATAGCCATTGCAACAGGTATTGGTAAAATTGAACTGGACAATTCCTACTTGGTAAATCCCGAGGGGTAGTTGGTGGGGCACTTCATGTGGGCCAGAGCCCGCCCCAAGTCGGTGGCGGCGGAGGCGAGGTGTTCCTCCGGGTTGAAGCGTGGATCAGTGCTGCTGACATGTGTACCTGCAAGAAGCGCGTAAATGCTATAAGCTAAACTACAATTACACAAATGATGTAAAATACTATAAGACATTGGGATGGAACTAACCTCGATGGTAAACAACATCATTTCCCATTGTGGCCCTGTGTAAGTACATGGAAATTAATGTTAACTACAACAGGGTTAACATCCACCAAAAATAGAAAATGGTAATAAAACGACAACATCTCTAGTGATATCTTCATTGCGTAGAGTAGCACGGTAGTAAAGGGATAGATTAAAAAATGGATAGAACTGTTTGCTACAACAGGCTTGACAGCAACCTAAGTCAGGCATCATTAGTTTCTAGCTGGTACTGTGTACATTACTGAAATAAACAAGGCATGTGTTAAGTACAGACAACCTAATATAGCCATTGAAACTGGTACTGATGAAATTGAAATTGACAGAGTTAAACATCGCAAGGCAAGTGCTGCTAGAGCAGAGAATTGCCCAGTTGCCTATAAAATGGTAGGGAAAATACCTAAGAATGGTTAGGCGTGTTTACTACAACAGGCTTAATACATCAACCGTACAAAACATAGCCCTTACAACTAGTATTGGTAAAATTGACCTGGACAGTGCGTACTTGGTAAATCTCGAGGGGTAGTTGCTGGGGCACTTCATCTGGGCTAGATCCCGCGCCAAGTCAGTGGCGGCGGAGGCGAGGTGTTCCTCCGGGTTGACACGCACAGCGGCCACCATGCCATCGACCGCCATCAGCTCCTCGCCCTCCCGCGTGATATGTGGTTACGCTTACGCGGCGAAGCTCTGTAGTAGCGGGTGGGAATTTGGAGGCATGAGGATGTTTCGCAGGCGCCATCTAAGCAATCAGGCCGGGGCGGTGATGGAGATCGGTGGGTTACCTGACTGGATCGACGAGGCTCGGGCAGAACGTAGATGTGGTTGAAGCTGTGGTTGCGGCAGCGGTTTGAGCTGCCGGGAGGGGGGAGGGGGAGATAGTTTGGAAATGTGATGGGTGGGGATGGGGTGGGGGGTAAATTCTGAAATCCCGCGCCTACTGAAAATTTCGCTGCGAAACTTGAAACTTACGCGGGCGAAACACACAACGCAGTTGAAGCGTATAATATACTCATGTGCGAGAAAAGAGAAAATTGGCGGATCCCGTATTCAAAAAATTGTACATGTGTAGTTGATTAAATCAGTCACGGGCAGTTGTGATGGTACGTGTGCGATGTTTTCTAACCGACTTATGGATCATTAATGCACACGGTACATCATAGCAACCGTGTGTTTTGTGGTCTCCTAAAAATTAAAATATCTATCAGCATTTAGAGCCGCAGCCTAGAAATTTAAAATATCTTTCATTGTGGTAGGGCTATCATCAACGTACATGAACGAGACGAAGTTGACACTTGATGAACAATCATAAGTTAATGAAAATGCAATCAAGTGTCAACCTGCCTAGCTCACACAGCGAGAATTGATCGACCTATGCAACAAGAAAGATGCTTGCTGCCTCCTGATGTCTACTACACAACTTATTCTTGTAGACTCGCGTTGGGCCTCCAAGCGCAGAGTTTTGTAGGATAGTAGCAATTTTCCCTCATGTGGATGACCTAAGGTTTATCAATCCGTGGGAGGCATAGGTTGAAGATGGTATCTCTCAAACAACCCTACAACCAAATACAAGAAATCTCTTGTGTCCCCAACATGCCCAATACAATGGTAAATTGTATAGGTGCACTAGTTCGGCGAAGAGATGGTGATAAAAGTGTAGTATGGATAGTAGATATACGTTTTTGTAATCCGAAAATATAAAAACAGCAAGGTAGCAAGTAACAAAAGTGAGCACAAATAATATTGCAATGCTTAAAAACAAGGCCTAGGGTTCATACTTTCGCTAGTGCAATCTCTCAACAATGCTAACATAATTGGATCATATAACCATCCCTCAACGTGCGATAAAGAATCACTCCCAAGTTCCTATTAGCGGAGAACATAAGATAGAAATTGTTTGTAGGGTACGAAACCACCTCAAAGTTATTCTTTCCGATCAATCTATTGAGCTATTCCTATAAGTTTCACAAACAGCCCTAGAGTTCATACTAAAATAACACCATATGATACACATCAACCAACTCTAATGTCACCTAGGTACTCCAATGTCACCACAAGTATCCATGAGTTGATTATACGATATGCATCAAACAACTTCATAATCATAATATTCGATCCACACAAAGAAATCCAAGGAGCACCCCAAAGTTTCTATCGGAGAAAAGATAATGAAAACGTGCATCAACCCCTATGCATAGATTACCCCAATGTTACCTCGGGAATCCGCGAGTTGAGTGCCAAAACATATATCAAGTGAATCAATATAATACCCCATTGTCACCACGGGTATATATATGCCAGACATACATCAAGTGTTCTCAAATCTGAAATATTCAATCCGACAATAACGAAACCTCAAAGGGAAAAGATTCGATTCATCACAACAAAGATAGAGAGGGAAGAAACACCATATGATCCAACTATATTAACAAAGATCGCGATACATCAAGATTGTGCCAAATCAAGAACATGAGAGAGAGAGATCAAACACATACTACTGGTACAAACCCTCAGCCCCGAGGGTGAACTACTCCCTCCTCATCATGGAGACCACCGAGATGATGAAGATGGCCTCCGATGATGATTCCCCCCTCCGGCAGGGTGCCGGAAAAGGGCTGTAGATGAGATCGTGGAGGTACAGAGGCTTGCGGCGGTGGAGTTGAAGTTCTAGGGTTATTTCTGGGGGTTTCTCTATTTATAGGATTTTCAGTGTTGGAATCAGGTCAGACGGAGCCACGTGGGCCCCACGAGGTACCAGGGCGCGCCTGGGGGGGGTGGCGCGCCCTGGTGCCTTGAGTGGGTCTTGGTTCCAGTATTTTTTTTTTATTCCATAAAAAATCTCCAAAAAGTTTCATCCAATTCCAAGAACTTTTATTTCTGCACAAAAAACAACACCATGGCAATTCTGCTGAAAACAGCGTCAGTCCAGGTTAGTTCTAATCAAATCATACCAAAACCATATAGAATTGTTATAAACATGGCATGAATACTTCATAAATTATAGATACGTTGGAGACGTATCAGCATACCCAAGCTTAATTCCGGCTCATCCTCGAGTAGGTAAATGATAAGAGAAATAATTTAGGAAGGGTGAATGCTAGCATAGTGCATAAGTTTGATCAATGATAATTTCAATCACTTTTCCTAGCATTATGACAGCAACTATTTCTCATAAAACTCATCATGATAAAGTAGCAAGCCATTCACATGTTTAAAGTATAGGCCATAAACTTTCTTGAAAACTAACAAACTATGTTCTCAGTCATCAAACAATTGCAATTCATCTTATTTTCAGGAAGGGTCTATGTAAGAGCTTTGATCTAGCAAATTCCACATACTCAACCATCTTTTAGTCTTCCATGATTGCTGACACTCAAAGCATATTTTTAGGACAAACCGTTTCATTCAAACACATAGGAAGATAGGGGCTTAATGTTTCGCCTCCCAACTTATTTATCTCAGGGATAATGTCAAAAATAATAACTCATGATCACCTATATTCAACTGGATATATGTGCCTGGATCTTTCCCTACCACATAATGCTTGCTAACTAAAGAATAAATAGAGCGGAATAGGGATGAACATTAATGATTCTTGCATACAAGTAAATACAGAAAAGTAAATGCATAAAAGTAAAAGATAGGCCCTTCGCAGAGGGAAGCAGAGGTTGTCATGCGCTTTTTGTTGTTGGATGCACAAGCCCTTAATGCAAAGGAACGTCACGTTATATTGCCCCTTGTGATAGAAACCTTTATTATGCAGTCCGTCGCTTTTATTTCTTTACCATCACAAGTTCGTACAACGCTTATTTTCCCTTGCAATAAAAGATCATACATATTTGAGGAGCAATTTTTATTGCTTTTTGCACCGATGACAACTTACTTGAAGGATCTTATTCAATCCATAGGTAGATATGGTGGACACTCATGGCAAGAAACTGGGTTTAAGGGTTTTTGGATGCACAAGTAGTATCTCTACTTAGTACGAATTTTTGGCTAGCAAAAGATCCTAAGCAAGCACCACATGTTAGAGGATCCTTGACAATATAACTTCTATGTGAATATAAACAAACATAACTCATTACGTTGTCTTCCTTGTCCAACGTCAACTACTTGATCAAGTTTGAAAATAATTAATGGGGGCTCACAATCATAGAAGATGTCCAACATAGTATATTTATATGTGAAATTTCTCTTCCTTCAAAATTCTTTCATGAATTGTTCAAGTGACCAATGCTATGTTTGTTAACTTTCAATAAATTTTACCACTTATACTTCTTGTATGTGAAGTCACTACTCCCCATGGGACAAGCATATGAAGCATATAAATTTCAACTTTATGATATTCAATTCATTCAACAATTTACTCATAGGATATAAGTGAAGAACAAGAGTAAATGACAAACTACTCCAAAAAGATATAAGTGAAAACCAAATGAGTAGTTAAGTAAATAGGTAGCTATGCGAGGACTCTCTCTCATTTAAAAATTTCAGATCTTAAGTATTTTATTCAAACAGCAAAGAAAACAAAATAAAATGACATTCCAAGAATAGCACATCTCATGTGAAGAAGCAAAAACTTAGGCTCAACCAAGACTAACCGATAATGTTGATGAAGAAAGGTGGGATGCCTACCGGGGCATCCCCAAGCTTAGATGCTTGAGACTTCTTGAAATATTAATTGGGGATGCCTTGGGCATCCCCAAGCTTGAGCTCTTGTGTCTCCTTAATTCCTCTCATATCATGGCTTCTCCTAAATCTTTAAAAACTTCATCCACACAAAACTCAACAAGAACTCGTGAGATAAGTTAGTATAAATCAACTCACAACCTTAACATTCTCTACTGTAGCAAATCATAAAAATTATAATTAAACATTGCATACTAAATGCCTCTTCATATTTAATACTCCTATCCTCAAATAGAAACATTAAACACGCAAACATATGCAAACAATGCAACTATATCAGCAATCTGCCAAAACAGAACAGTCTGTAAAAGGGGAATAAGAATCCATACTTCCCTAACTCTAAAAATTCTGAAAAATTACCACGTGACAGAGAACTCATGCATGCTTACCGTGTAAAAAGTTCAGATTTTTATCATGTTCTGACTATTCAGGAATATTCTGGACATAACAGAAAACTTTTTGTTTTCAAACAGCAACACATGAACTTGCAAACTGAGCATGGTAAAGGCTATAATTGGCATTTTATTGAACTAAAAGATACCAAACATCATTATTGATAGCACAAAGCAAATATTAACAGAATAAAATGATGCTCCAAGCAAAACTCATATTATGTGACGAATAAAAATATAGCTCCGAGTGAGGTTACCGATAGTGTTGAAGACGAAAGAGGGGATGCCTTCCGGGGCATCCCCAAGCTTAGACGCTTGAGTCTTCCTGGAATATTACCTTGGGGTGCCTTGGTCATCCCCAATCTTAGGGTCTTGCCACTCCTTATTCTCCTCATATCGATATCTCACCCAAAACTTGAAAACTTTACTCACACAAAACTTAATGGAACTTGTGAGATAGGTTAGTATGATAAAAATAAATCACCCAGTTAGGTACTGTCAAGGAAAGTTTCATAATTGTTATAAAATAATGCCTACTGTATTATATCATTTACACAATTTATATTACTCAATATAAGCTATGGAAACACTAAAACAAGCAAACTATGAAGTGAAAACAGAATCTGTCAAAAACAGAACAGCGCATAGTGAGTGATTTAAAAACCATACTTCTGTACCTCCAAAAATTCTGAAAGATTAGTAAAATGTAAAAAATTTGTAAACCAATACTGTGTAAAAATTTCAGAATTTTTTCATGCTCCATTGCAAAATAGAAATTCCAGCACTGGACGCAAAAGTTTCTGTTTTTGCACAGAATCAAATCAACAAGTATCCACACTATCCCAAAGGCTTTACTTGGCACATTATTGAAAGAAAACATATAAAACATGATTACTACAGTAGCTTAATCATGTGAAAACACAAAAACAGTAGGGGTAAATATTGGGTTGTCTCCCAACAAGCGCTTTTTCTTTAATGCCTTTTTAGCTAGGCATGATGATTTTAATGATGCTCACATAAAAGTGAAGAATTGAAACATAATGGGAGCATCATCAAGCATATGACAAGCACATTTAAGCCTAACCCACTTCCTATGAATAGGGATTTTGTGAGCAAATAGTTTATGGGAGCAAGAATCAACTAGCATAGGAAGGCAAAACAAGCATAACTTCAAAACTTTCAACATAAAGAGGGGAAACTTGATGTTGTTGAAATATGTAGAAGCATATATTCCTCTCTCAAAATAATTTTCAGTAGCATCATGAATGAATTCAACAATATAACTATCACATAAAGCATTCTTTTCATGACCTACAAGCATAGAAATTTTACTACTCTCCACATGAGCAATTTTCTTCTCATTCATAATAGTGGGAGCAAACTCAACAAAATAACTATCATGAGATACTTGATTGATATAATCCAATTGAAAATTAAAATCATGATGACAAGTTTCATATTTATCATTATTTGTTATAGCATACATGTCATCACAATAATCATCATAGATAGGAGGCATGCAATCATCATAATAAATTTTCTCATCAAAACTTGGGGGACTAAAAATATCATCTTCATCAAACATAGCATCCCCATGCTTATGGCTTTGCATATAATTAGCATCATGGATATTCATAGAATTCATACTAACAACATTGTAATCATGCTCATCATTCAAAGATTTTATGCCAAACATTTTATTAAATTCTTCTTCTATCAATTGAGCACAATTTTCCGATCCATCATTTTCAAGAAAGACATGATAAAGACGAATAATATGAGGTAACCTCAATTCCATTTTTTTGTAGTTTTATTTTATAAACCAAACTAGTGATAAAACAAGAAACTAAAAGATTCAATTACAGGATCTAAAGATATACCTTCAAGCACTCACCTCCCCGGCAGCGGAACTAGAAAAGAGCTTGATGTCTACTACACAACTTATTCTTGTAGACTCGTGTTGGGCCTCCAAGCGCAGAGTTTTGTAGGACAGTAGCAATTTTTCCTCAAGTGCATGACCTAAGGTTTATCAATCCGTGGGAGGCGTAGGTTGAAGATGATATCTCTCAAACAACCCTGCAACCAAATACAAGAAATCTCTTGTGTCCCCAACACACCCAATACAATGGTAAATTGTATAGGTGAACTAGTTCGGCGAAGAGATGGTGATAAAAGTGTAGTATCGATAGTAGATATAGGTTTTTGTAATCTGAAAATATAAAAACAGCAAGTTAGCAATTAACAAAAGTGAGCACAAACAATATTGCAATGCTTAAAAACAAGGCCTAGGGTTCATACTTTCGCTAGTGCAATCTCTCAACAATGCTAACATAATTGGATCATATAACCATCCCTCAACGTGCGATAAAGAATCACTCCCGAGTTCCTATTAGCGGAGAACATAAGATAGAAATTGTTTGTAGGGTACGAAACCACCTCAAAGTTATTCTTTCCGATCAATCTATTGAGCTATTCCTATAAGTGTCACAAACAGCCCTAGAGTTCGTACTAAAATAACACCATATGATACACATCAACCAACTCTAATGTCACCTAGATACTCCAATGTCACCACAAGTATCCGTGAGTTGATTATACGATATGCATCAAACAACTTCATAATCATAATATTCAATCCACACAAAGAACTCCAAGGAGCACCCCAAAGTTTCTATCAGAGAAAAGATAATGAAAACATGCATCAACCCCTATGCATAGATTACCCCAATGTCACCTCGGGAATCCGCGAGTTGAGTCCCAAAACATATATCAAGTGAATCAATATAATACCCCATTGTCACCACGGGTATTCATATGCAAGACATACATCATGTGTTCTCAAATCTGAAATATTCAATCCGACAATAACGAAACCTCAAAGGGAAAAGATTTGATTCATCACAACAAAGATATAGAGGGAAGAAACACCATATGATACAACTACATTAAAAATGCTCGCGATACATCAAGATCGTGCCAAATCAAGAACACGAGAGAGAGAGAGAGAGAGAGAGAGAGATCAAACACATAGCTATTGGTACAAACCCTCAGCCCCGAGGGTGAACTACTCCCTCCTCGTCATGGAGACCGCCGAGATGATGAAGATGGCCTCCAGTGATGATTCCCCCCCTCCGGCAGTGTACCGGAAAAGGGCTGTAGATGAGATCGTGGAGGTACAGAGGCTTGCGGCAGCGGAGTCGAAGTTCTAGGGTTATTTCTAGGGGTTTCTCTATTTATAGGATTTTTCAGCGTTGGAATCAGGTCAGACGGAGCCACGTGGGCCCCACGAGGTACCAGGGCACGCCTAGGGGGGTGGCGCGCCCTGGTGCCTCGTGGGCACTGGGTGGCCCCCTCCAGTGGGTCTTGGTTCCAGTATTTTTTATTTATTCCATAAAAAATCTCCAAAAAGTTTCATCCAATTCCAAGAACTTTTATTTCTGCATAAAAAACAACACCATGGCAATTCTCCTGAAAACAGCGTCAGTCCGGGTTAGTTTTAATCAAATCATACCAAAACCATATAGAATTGTTATAAACATGGCATGAATACTTCATAAATTATAGATACGTTGGAGACGTATCACCTCCCGCCGGTGCTGCTATTTAAGCCGGTCTGCGTCCGCCCCGCGCGGCAAGGTGGGACTAAAAATCAGCTCTGGCGAGCTCACCTCCGACCCGGTTGTGCCGAGGTGAGAGAGGAAGGAGCTCCGGGTGGATGCGGGTTGGACCGCTATGACTCGGTTGAGTCAACTTTTTTTTGACCGGGCACTAATTTGCTCTAAAAAAGTAGTAGTAAGTAGTAGTGGATGCTCATAATTAATTAAACAAACGTACGATCGACACACACACACTAACTACTTCTCGCATGCTGGCCAGCCCCAGATGCCGTCGTACTCCTTATCGGCATTGTCGGCGGCAGCCCATCGTGCTTGAATCTCCGCCCGGCTCTCCTCGGCAGCGCGTGCGGCCGCTTCTTTCTTACGGCGGCGGGACTCTATTTTCTTGAGTGCTTTCTGCCTTTTCCACTCGTTTTGTACGGATTTGGCCTCCTCTTTCTCCACCGCCCATTCGGCCATGGCAGCTTCAAAGTCCGCCCACGTAGGTGTGCAGTTCCTTACCACTTAGTGTGCGGTCGCGGGCGGTGATGAACTCGGCGCGCCGGGATGACATCGCTTCCTTACCAGTTAGTGTGCGGCGTGGTGGCATGGACGGCGATGCTTGGAGAGAACTCTGGGACGAAGTGGCCGGACAACCATACATACTGCGGTGGTTTTTTAGAGCATTTGAGATCTGATTGCCTATGAGAACCGTGTGCGCTAACCCTATCTTGCGATGCGTTCTGATTGGCTGGAACCCCAGCCACGTGGATCGCGCATGTGGACCATAGGATGCACCGCGATCGAACGACAATCCACATCCCTCCCATCACACCCGTGTAGCTGTAGCTAGGATTTGACTTATATGCGCTAATTGTTAGGTAAATTTTATAAAGTGCTTAAATATATCAAACGAGTCCTGAAATGTGCACAAAAAAAAATCTAATCTAGCGGCTGATGGTGCTTGCACACCGTGTAAATAGTTTGAAGGCGAAACGATAAAGTCACAGTAAATTCAAGTTCTAATTGCCATTTATCAATTTTCTAGAGTTGGAAAACAAATAAACGACACGTTTGTCATTGACTCTTGCCACACATGTCCTTGAAATCTCTCCCCATTTCCTCGTAAAAGGCTTGCAAATTTACTAAACACCACAAGCATGATTTTCCAAACCCTTTTTTTGCACTTTTTCATGGACCGATCGTGCAAAATTGAATTATGTGCATTAATACCTAGAAAATGCATATAACGGCCCAAATATAGTAAATTAGACCGGAAAAGTGCCAAATTTGAACACGGTGCATGATAGGGTCTATGTTGATCGTAGAAAAAAACTCAAGGACAAACGACGAAGGAACTTTGGATTCCCCTTCGAACTTGGTGATTTCCCTCTCGAAACCACCAAAACTTCCTTTTGTGATGGTTCGGTCTATGAAGAGCGTGTACAACTACATTAGCTGAACCTTCTCTAAAAATTACCATGCTTTATTGAGGTCATGCCATGGCACCATGCCAGGTATCATCTTTGTCAGGCATGTTTTTCAATTTTCTAGAGTTGAAAAACCAATAAACAACATGTTTGTGGTTGACTCTCGGGACACATGTCCTTGAAATCTCTCACCATTCCTCGTAAAAGGCATGCAAATTTAGTAAATACCACAAGCATGATTTTCCAAAACCTTTTTTGTGAACTTTTCCATGGACCGAATTGTGCGAAATTGAATTATGTGCATTAATGCCTAGAAAATGCACATAACTGCCCAAATATACTAAATTAGCCCAGAAAATTGCCAAATTTGAACACCGCATTATAGGGTGTATGTTGATCGTACAAAAAAATTCAAGGACAAACGACGAAGGAAGTTTGGATTCCCCTTCAAACTTGGTGATTTCCCTCTCGAAACCACGAAACTGCCTTTTGTGATGGTTCGGTTTACGAAGAGCGTGTACAACGACATTAGCCGAACCTTCTCAAAAAATTACCACGCTTTTCTAAGGTTATACCATGGCACCATGTCAGGTATCAACTTTTTCAGGCATGTTTTTCAATTTTGTAGAGTCAAAAAACCAATAAACGACACGTTTCTGGTTGACTCTTGCCACACATGCCCTTGAAATCTCTCCCCATTCCTCGTAAAAGGCATGCAAATTTAGAAAACAGCACAAGCATGATTTTCCAAACCGTTTTTGTGCACTTTTTCATGGACCGATTGTGTGAAATTGAATTATGTGCATTAATGCCTAGAAAATGCACATAACTGCCCAAATATAGTAAATTAGCCCGAAAAAGTGCCAAATTTGAACACGGTTCATTATATGGTGTATGTTGATCGTAGAAAAAAACTCAAGGACAAACGACGAAGGAACTTTTGATTCCCCTTCAAACTTGGTGATTTCCCTCTCGAAACCACCAAAACTTCCTTTTGTGATGGTTCGGTTTACGAAGAGTGTGTACAACGACATTAGCCGAACCCTCTCAAAAAATTACCACACTTTGTTGAGGTCATACCATGGCACCATGCCTGGTATCATCTTTTTCAGGCATGTTTTTCAATTTTGTAGAGTCAAAAAACCAAAAACGACACGTTTGTCGTTGACTCTTGTGACGCATCATCGGAATCTCTCCCCATTCCCTTGTAAAAGGCATGGAAATTTAGTAATACCACAAGCTTCAGTTTTCATACTATTATTGTGCACCTTTTCATGCACCAATCATGCCAATTTGAATTATGTGCATAAATGCCTAGAAAATGCAAATAATGGCCCAAATATGGTAAATGAGCCCTGAAAAGTGCCAAATTTGAACACGGTGTGTTCTAGGGTCTATGTAGATCGTAGACAAAAAAACAAGGGTGGACGACGAAGGAAAATTGGATTCCCTTGAAATCCTGGTGATTTATTATCGCACACGGTTCATTTTCGCTGCTTATGAAAGCCGTGTGGGCTTACACTATCGTGCGATGTGTTCTGATTGGCCGGAACCCCAGCCACGCGGATCATGCATGTGGACCATAGGATGCCCCACGATCGAACGGCAATCCACATCCCTCCCACCACACCCGTGTAGCTGTAGCTGGGATTTGACTTATATGCGCTAATTGTCAGGTAAATGCTATAAAGTGCTTAAGTATATCAAACGAGTCCTGAAATGCGCAAAAAATTCAAATCTAGCGGTTGATGGTGCTTGCGCACAATGTAAATAGTTTTAAGGCAAAACGATAAAGTCATAGTAAATTCAAGTCCAAATTGTCATTTTATCATTTTGGAAAACAATGATTCTTCTTTTGAGATGCTCTCATTTTCAAGGAGTTATCGTTACAACTTCTGCCAGAATTTGCCATTTTATTTACCACATAATACTGAGGTCATACCATGGCCCTAGGGGCACCATGCCAGGTATCATCTTTTTCAGGGATGTTTTTCATATTGCAAAATGAGATAATATATAGATATGCCAGCCCATACAATTGACATATTTGACATGCATGAACAAATAATCAATCAAATATATATATGCTCAAATTGGTCTAGTGCCTAGTTCGAGGAGTAATTTACAAACCATTATTAGCTCCCTAATTTACGTCAATATAACAAACCACCTTGATCGATCGAGGCAGGGGCAGCCTCGACATCAGTGATCGCCGGTACTGCCTTGGGCGTAGCTCTCACCAGGGCTGTCGCGACCGTCGGCTCTGCGTACATCGCCCCGGCGGCCAACGAGACGTTGGCTCTCGCCAGGGATGCTGTCACTACCCCCAGGCCTCCACCGGCCATGCCCAGCGCTGTGCCCTCCTCCATCTCGGACATAAGTCTGCGCCTCGTGCGGCGGCCGCCACTACCGCAGTTGTCCTTGCGTTGTCGCCGTTCCTGCTCCGCCGCCCGCACCATCCGCCGCACTCTGCATTGAGCCCGAAGTATCGCCTGCTGGCGATCCCTAGCCGCTTTCAGGATGACCCTGGGTAACCTGGTGGCTTGCTCGTACCGCGTTTCCTGCCTCGTCTGGCTGTCGTCGGGAGAGGCGGTGGCATGGCCGTCGACCGCAAAGTCGACCATCGCGCAGGCAGCCTTGATTCCGCTATCGCCCAACTCCATCCGGTCGTTGGCCGTTGGGGCCGGGTATGCCGATATGTGTGGGTAACAAGCTAGCAAGGAGATCAGTAGTGAGTCACCGCCGCCGACCATTGTTGTGGTTATTTATAGCTAGCTAGCAGCTGGCTAGGGGATTGGGGATTTACAATTTACCCCTATGGCTGGTGCTTGCATGGGAAGGCATCGCTGGAGCGTGGGAAGACTAAGTGGAGCACACAATTCCCAGCACACAACCGTATGCGGTGTCACGTGTTATCACACATGTGTTAACATAAGGAAACGTATGTGTAACTTACAAATCATCACTCATGAGTACTCGCACCACGCATCATGTGCGATGCTCCTACCGTCGTAAACAACTCGTTTGCATTTCAAAGGTTTTTGTACACACACATAATCGCACACGAAATATCCAAGTCCGTAGGGCACCTAAGAGAATCCAGATTTTTCCAAGAATTTGAGTCGCACTTTCTTAATTAGCACCAATTGCCCGACTGTCTTTCTCATTGTTAAAAGTGTTTTTAGTTTGTAGTTTTACCCTCCCACGTATGAGCCAACGAACTACCTCCAAAATTTAATTATGTTTGCATGCATGCGTGGTGGAAGAGGAAAACGACATGGAAGTGGGCAGTGATTCCACACTGGCAATTATAATAACCTAATTAATGGGATGTGTTCATTGACAATTTGGCGCGGTCAATTTTTTTGCCTCGCCCATTCCCTGTTCACCTTGGTTGCACTCCTCTTCCTTTGCTCTCTATCCTCTCTTCGCTCTCTATCGTCTCTTTCCTCTCGCAGCCCCCAAATCCGGCCTTCCACGCTCGCCTCCCCGCCTCACCCATCGGATTGCGCCATGGATAATCTCCTAGATCCCAACATCCTGTGGGCTTCCCTCTCACTGCGGCCCGCGGCACTGCCGTCGTTGATCGAAACCCACGTATCTATCAAAGGGGATCCATTGCTCTGGACTCACAGATCAGTGGCGCCGGAGGACATGCCGGGGTTGCATTGGAGGTGGTGGGCATCAAGGGAAAATCGGATCGAGGAAGCGAGGCATCGATTGGAGACATGTTCGAAGGAGCTATGCATGGCGAGGCACAAGGTGGAGGCGGAAGTCGATCTCAGGGCAGAGATGCTGAGGGATGTCAGCATCTGGCAGCATCGCGCCGACTTGGAGCTGGCGCTAATGGCAGAGATCATATTCACGGAGTCGACTGCGGAGGAGAGAACGCACATGCCTGCTGAATGGTATACGAATGGGCGGTAGAAGAAGCCAAATCGCCCAACCTGCTGCAGCGGTGGCGCTGGGCATGCATCCTAGGCGAGGTGACCTGCCCTCCTTCCCCGCCAGATACTGGATGAAGATCACCTCAAGTACGCGGCCATGGACGCGTACACATGCTACGAGATGTACAGGTGGATCGTTGACATGAGGAAGTGCCTCCTTACTGTAGACGACGAGGGATCGAGCCACAAGCAGAGCATTGGAGGCAAGCGTCACAACAAGAAGTAGTTGATATGATTATCGTTTCTCCTAGTTTATTATGCATGTACTTGTTTACTTAGATGTGCAAACGTTATCTGTAGTCAGTTATGTAATTGGATGTTTAATTTGGTTATGCAATCGTGTCCTTATAAGTATATATGTTGTTGTTCTGTAGACATAGAGCGTAGATGTTGTGCAGACTGAGCAAATCACATCACACACGGATTAAACTACGGAACCCGTCGGTGATGATTTCATCAATCGCCGACAATTGTTTACCAGCAAGCGTTTGCCCGCAACACACACGGGTTATTAGCAGGAATCGTCTGTGTTGTTATCGGTCTTCCCACACATTTCTGATTACTGACCTGTTTGCCGCGTATCACACACATCTTGTTAAGTTGAACCGTTTTTATTGTGTTGGGTAATTGCAAACCGTTCATCCGAGTGAACCGCATGCCATCTATCGCACACACCTTGATCTGCCTGACCGTATCTGTTGTGTTGCGTAATCACAAACAGTTCATCCGAGTGAACCGTATGCCGTGTATCGCACACACCATGAACTGGCTGACCGTGTTTGTTGTTCTGGCTTATCGCAAACAGTTCGTATGGATTAGTTGTATGCCATGTATCGCACACGCTTCTCTAATGTGAATCATTTTTTATGTCTCCGGCATCGCAAACAGTTCATCTTATTGGGGACGGTTTTTTACGACACCGTTTGCGATTCATGCATCACACACAGTTTGGACGCGGGGTCTCTGATTCATGTGTCGCGTTAGCGGTCGCCTGCAGTAGTGTCAGGTCGATTCGCGAAATCAGCATGAGGATCAAGTCCTAGCACGGCAGCATACTTTAGGAACAGAAACGCGGTGTGCAATAGCTCCCGAGACTCAGGTTGGGTGCGGCCGACCAACGGAAACTATTTTACACTTTAAATTTCTGCATTGAACCATCAATGCAGTAGCCCCCGAGCCACTGGTCGGGTGGCAACACCTGATGAGGGGATCAATGTACCCCTTTAATGGCTTTTAATTGAGAAGCGCAAAGCCCAGTAGCCCCCGAGCCTTAATTTGGGCATGGGTGGCCGAATTAAGGATCGACATGTGTAGGACACCAAAAAATTCTTATGTATGACACAGACTTCTCGGCAAGAGAATAAGATCTCTGAAAGGAGCTAGAGCTAACGAAAGTCCCGCTTGCCGAGTCATAGAAAGAAGTGGTCAAAATCGAGAAATTCGCCCGCGAGGCACATGGTAAGTTTAATACTTGACCTATGATAATAATATGATCACTTCGTGTATAAGCTATATGCTTTTTATTAGCAGCGAAGACGATAGGTCATCTTGAAAAGAATCTGAAGCAGGCTCGAGAAGCCGCCCGTTATGCCAAACCACCGGAGGTTACGGGTCATTGGACCCATGCTCGTGAGATCAATCAATTTAATCTGCTCAAGGCGGAGAAGGATCAACAAGCATTAGAGATTGAAATGCTTAAGTCTCAACTGGCTACCTTCGAGGAGGAGGTTCGGCAGGCCTATGAATTTTTCGCGGGTAAGTGCTACTTGTAGTCTGCATTGGTATTTCCCCGAAGAGGAGAGGATGATGTAGTATAGTAAAGATAAGTATTTCCCTCAGTTCAGAACCAAGGTTATCAATCCAGTAGGAGAACCAAGCAAAATTCCGTTAAGCGCACCTGTACACAAAAGAGCAAACACTTGCACCCAACGCAAATAAGAGGGTTGTCAATCCTCTTAGCGGTTATTTGCAAGGATTAAATCTTATCGAGGTAAATAGATAAACTACAATACTAATAAAAATAAAAGTAAATAAATTGCAGCAAGGTATTTCTAAGTTTTTAATATATGATAAAGTAGACCGGGGGCCATAGTTTTCACTAGAGGCTTCTCCCTCGAACACATAGCATACGGTGGGTAAACAAATTACTGTTGGGCAATTGATAGAAAAGCAAATATATATGACGGATTCATGGCAATGATCATGTAAATAGGCATCACGTCCGAGACAAGTAGACCGACTCCTGCCTGCATCTACTACTATTACTCCACCCATCGACCGCTATCCAGCATGCATCTAGGGTATTAAGTATGAAACAGAGTAACGCCTTAAGCAAGATGACATGATGTAGACAAAGTAAACTCAAGAAATATGATTAAACCCCATCTTTTTATCCTTAATGGCAGCAATACAAATACGTGTCATGTCCCCTTCTGTCACTGGTATTGAGCACCGCAAGATTGAACCCATCATAAAGCACCTCTCCCATTGCAAGATAAATCAATCTAGTAGGCCGAACCAAATCAATAGATCGGAGAGAAATACAAAGCTATAACAATCATGCATAAAAGAGTTCAGAGAAGACTCAAATATTTCTCATGAATAATCTGATCATAAACTCACAATTCATCGGATCCCAACAAACACACCGCAAGAGAAGATTACATTGGATGGAACTCCAAGAACATCAAGAATAACATGGTATTGAAGATCAAAGAGAGAGAAGAAGCCATCTAGCTACTAGCTATGGACCCGTAGGTCTGTGGTAAACTACTCACACATCATCGGAAGGGCAGCAAGGTTGATGTAGAAGCCCTCCATGATCGATTCCCCCTCCGGCAGAGTACTGGAAAAGGCCTCCAGATGGGATCACGGAAGAACAGAAGCTTGCGGCAGCGGAAAGGTTTTCTCTTCTGTCTCTCTATTGGTTTGGGAATATTTGTGAATTTATAGCGAAGGAATTAGGTCAAGAGGTGCCACGAGGGGCCCACAAGCCTGGGGGGCGCGGCCACCACCCTGGGTCGCCTCCTCGTGGCTCTTCTGGTCTTCTCCTGAAGCTTCCTGGGTCTCTTCTGGTCCAGAAAAAATTAATCCAAAGTTTTTTTCTCGTTTGGACACTTTTTGATAATAATTTTCTGTAAAGGCAAAAACAAGCAGAAAACAACAATTGGCATTGGGCACTGGGTTAATAGGTTAGTCCCAAAAAAATGATATATAATGGCACATAATTGCATATAAAACATCCAAGATTGATACTATAATAGCATGGAACAATCAAAAATTATAGATACGTTGGAGACGTATTAGTAAGTAACTTATCCATTTTAGCGTTTGTTATTTATTAAAATTTATGCTTTGAAACATTTACTGTATTTTGTGCAGCTGACCTCCCTGGTCAATTCGGTGAACCCGGATGTACGTCTCTAAAAGACATCATAGTGGGAGTCAATGAGCTACATCAGCTTTCGAGAAAAGCAATGGAAAGAGTATTCCGTGCTTTATGGCCAGACGAGGCCTTCTCAAAAGATGCGACCGAGCTTGCACAACACCTGAAGGGAGCAAGACGTCGGATACAGACATGAAGGTGTCAGCCTACCGAGAAGATGCTCGAGAAGCTTGGGCTAGGGCCAAGACACACTACCATCTTTTGAAGACCGAGGTCCTTGCCGAGGTTGATCCCAAAGGAAGTGATGGGGATGGAATTAAGCCCAACATTAATTATGAGAATGTTATGCCTGCGGCCCACTTTTTCGAGTAGGGTTGTCACCTTGACAAACTCATAGATGGCCTCGAATGCATTTTTGGTAAACAGTTTAAGCTAAATGATGACTTTATGTATCAATGTACGTTTGTCATGTTGAATTCTCAAATCCACAGATTTTATACTCCGTTAACCAGCCATCGGCTTCTACCTCCCCAGACAGAGGACGAAGAGTATTCCCCACATTAGCCTGAATACTCGGGCAATATTTATAGGGAATGAGGCAATCTGGCCATAAGGTCAAACCATAAGCATTGTAGAGAGTTATGTTCTATTGCTTTTTAACGCAAGTCACATCTTTGAATAAAAATAGTTCCTCTAGCAGTTCCTTTTCCCGGGGTATCATGTTAATCATGACGAATTAGCCATTATGCCAATATACTTGCTCGAAGGACTTGACTCGGGAATATGCTCGGCGTAATAAGTAGGATCTATGCCCTACGTCTAGTGCCCTTTAAAAGGTCTTGATTTTCACTTCCTCCGTTGCCAACCAATTATATTCTTGTGACCGCTAGCTTTCGGCTTCACCCGTCTGAGGTACTTGCCAGGTTGACCCAGAAGTAACAATCGCAAGGGTGCTCCCTTTACCGCTTAGCCGAATTCATCAGAAACATAAGGGGTAAGCACAGGAGCCAGGCAACCCAGCTTGGCAAAAAATCTCAAGTCAAATTGATGCATATTGTAGCTTTATAACAATGTCCAGGAAGGCGGAACTCATATATTTGATACAATGCCGAAAACGTGTTTGGCCTTCAAGGAGACTTGAGGTATCTGCACCGAGGTGTCTCAAGGAGCCCCCAGTGTAGTTTACTCGATGTTTTTCATAAGTCCGAGGTACTTTATGCTTTATTTTGACTCCATCATGACTCTTTGAAGATGTAGTTGGTTGATACGTCCATTTTGCATCATGTTTACCTACTGTTATTTATTATGTTTAAGGGTCATTATTTCACTTTATGATGCAATCCAAATGCCATTTCTCTCTTATTTTGCAAGTTTCACATGAAGAGGGAGATTGCTGGCAGCTGGAATTCTGGACCTGAAAAAGTTACAGCAGAGATAGATATTCTCCACAACTCCAAATGACCTGAAAATTTACGGAGAATTATTTTGGAATATATGAAAAATATTGGCAGAAGAAATACTAGGAAGGGGCCCACCAGAGAGCAACAAGCTCAGGGAGCGCGCCCTACTCCCCTGGGCGCGCCCTGTGAGCTTGTGGGTCCCCCAGTAGGCCTCCGGGGCCCATATTTTCCTATAAGATGCTATTTTCCCTAGAAAACTCAAAAGAAGACTTTCGGGATGAAGCGCCGCCGTCTCGAGGCGGAACCTGGGCAGGAGCACTTTTGCTCTCCGGCGCAGCGATTCCACCGGGGATACTTCCCTCCGAGAGGGGGAAATCGAAGCCATCGACATCACCAACAATCCTCTCATCATGGGAGGACCAATATTCATCAACATCTTCACCAGCACCATCTCCTCTCAAACCCTAGTTCATCTCTTGTATTCAATCTTTGTCCCAAAACCTCAAATTGGTACCTGTGGGTTGCTAGTAGTGTTGATTACATCTCGTAGTTGATGCTAGTTGGTTTATTTGGTGGAAGATTATATGTTCAGATCCTCAAGCATATTCAATACACCTCTGATCTTGAACATGAATATGATTTGTGAGTAGTTACTTTTGTTCTTGAGGAGATGGGAGAAGTCTTGTTATAAGTAATCATGTGATATTGGTATTCGTTCGATATTTTGATGATGTGTATGTTGTTATTCTTCTAGTGGTGTCATGTGAACGTCTGATAACCCACAAGTCTAGGGGATCGTTTGTAGCCTTTCTCGATAAATAAGAGTGTCGAACCCAACGAGGAGCTAAAGGTAGAATTAATATTCCCTTCAAGGTCTATCGACCACCGATACAACTCTACGCACACCAACGTTTGCTTTACCTAGAAACAAGTAACAAAACTAGAAGTACTTTGTAGGTGTAGTAAGATAAGTTTGCAAGATAATAAACAACGTGAAAATAAAAATTAGGTGATGTTCTAAATAAATTAGAATTAAGTTAGTATAGCGAGTGTGGAAAAGTGGTGGTAGGATTTGCGGAATTGTCCCTAAGCAATTGGCTAAGTTACTAGACCGATAGCAAGTTTTTATGTGGAAGAGGCCACTGCTAGCATGTCATCCCTTACTTGGAATTCTATGCACTTATGATTGGAACTATTAGCAAGCATCCTCAACTACTAATGTTCATTAAGGTAAAACCCAACCATAGCATTAAGATACATTGATCCCCCTTCAATCCCGTAAGAATCAATTTCTATGGTAGGAAGAAGTTTCCGTCACTCTTGCCTTCCAATGCATAGTCCTATCAACATACAACTAACCCTATGGTGTGATACACGCGTGCTCTCATATGATGGGCACCAAAGGACAGCAACATAACCACAAGAAATTTAAACCAATCATAGCAATTCACAAATCACCCATAGGACAACAAAAATCTACTCAAACATCATAGGATGGCAACACATCATTGGAAAATAATATGAAGCATAAAGCACCATGTTCAAGTAGGGGGTACAGCGGGTTGCAGGAGAGTGGACCACTATAAATAGATGAGGGAAGGTGATGGAGGTGTTGAGGAAGATGGCGGAGTTGTTGGAGTAGATCGCCGCCACACGATGTTTGCCCCGGCGCATTCCGGCGCCACCGGGAGAGAGGGGGAGAGAGCCCCCCTCCTTCTTCTTCTTCCTTGGCCTCCCCCCTAGATGGGAGGAGGGTTTCCCCTCTGGTCCTTGGCTGCCATGGCTCCCAGAGGGTAGGAGCCCCTCCGAGATTGGATCTCTCTCTGTTCTCTTCCGTTTCACGTTCTTGTTTTCTGGCCGAAAACCATTTCTTATATCCCAGAGATCCGTAACTCCGATTGGGCTGAAATTTTGAGGGTTTTTTCTTCCAGATATTATCTTTCTTGAGGCAGAAGAAGGGCCCCAACCGCCTTACAGGGGCACCACAAGCCTGCCAGGCGTGTCCTGGGTAGGGGGCGTGCCCCTCGGGCATCGTCTCGTGTTGATTCTTTTTCCCAAAAATCACATATATTCCAAAATAAATCTCCATAAATTTTTATCGCGTTTGGACTTCGTTTGATATGGATTTTCTATGAAACAAAAAACATGCAACAAACAGGAACTGGCACTGAGCACTGGATCAATTTGTTAGTCCAAGAAATCATATAAAATGTTGCCAAAAGTATGTGGAAAT
This sequence comes from Elymus sibiricus, assembly GCA_039707655.1. Taxonomy (NCBI): domain Eukaryota; kingdom Viridiplantae; phylum Streptophyta; class Magnoliopsida; order Poales; family Poaceae; genus Elymus; species Elymus sibiricus. Next base: position 116,284,940 of record CM077670.1, read on the forward strand.
TGTAGGATAATAGCATGAAACAATCAAAAATTATAGATACGATGGAGACGTATCAGCATCCCCAATCTTAATTCCTGCTCGTCCTCAAGTAGGTAAATGATAAAAAGATAATTTTTGATGTGGAATGCTACCTAGCATAATCTTGATCATGTAATCTAATCATGGCATGAATATTAAGACACGAGTGATTCAAAGCAATAGTCTATAATTTGATATAAAGACATCAATACTCAGTTATACCAACAAACAATCATGCCTTTTAAAATAAAAATGCTATAGAATGCTATCCCAAGCCCGTCATGCTCAATCATTGATCCAGTCACGATGTACACAACATTAACTATACTCCATGCATAAAAATGACAATAGTGCTCTCCAACTGGTGCTTGAATGAGAAGGTGATGACTCAACAATAAAAGTAAAATAACATAAAGTAAATAGATAGGCCCTTCACAGAGGGAAGCATGGATTTGCAGAGGTGCCAGAGCTCGAAGCTTAAATCAGAGATGAATACCTTTTGAGAGGTGTACTTTTCCTGTCAACGTCACGACCGAGGATTCTCAATATCTTCCATGCTAAAAACATTATCAGCGATTCCCAAGCGGAAAGATGAAGTTTAATCCCCCTCAACCATTCAAACACAAGCCATGGCTAGCCGAATCCTCGGGTGCCCTCCATACAATCAACTTTCCGGGGGAGTTCGTTTCATTATATATTTTTTTCATTTTGATTACAGGACTGGGCATCCCAATTACCAGCATCTCTTGTGCAATGACAACTGAATAAACACCCATCGTGAGAATAACCCGCTTAGCATGTGTCGGGGTAGCAACCATCTATGGGGCCATGCAGCCCCTTGTGGTTCGGCGGGGAAGATCGACGTGCACAAAGAGCATGAACAATGGGACGCGAGGGATTTTACCTAGGTTCGGGCCGCTGAGAAGCGTAAAACCCTACTCCTGCCTTTGGTGTATTAGTGGTACGGAAGCACAGTACAAGGAGCGCTTCTCCCCAGCAAGGCGTGGAGAGAGCAGCTACACGAGAGGTGCTTGTGTTTAAAAAGGGGTCCGAATTCTCTAAACTGTTGCCTTGGCCCTCCTTTTATAGCTTAAGGGGTTACCACAGTGGCAAAACAGGAATTACATCGTGACTAGATAGCAAACATTGCTATCATACCTAACTCTGCCAGTTTAGGACAAAGGCATTAAATGCGCCGTTAGGTGTCATGCGGAGAGGTAGTCCCGGCAAGGTTTCTGCACCGCTTGCCCAGCTACCTCGTGTTACCCTGACACGCCTCCTGGACGGGTGGCTTCAGAAGCAAATCTTGTCCCAGTGTGTCGACACGTGTCCGACAAGTCTCACCAACCAGCCTGCGCGGTCGACACCTCACTTGTCAGCGAACACCTGTGCAGCGAGGCGGAGCGCCGGAGGGCTGGTATAAGCTTGCTGGCGCGTAGCTTGCCAGGTCCTCACCTTGCTGGTTAGCCTTGCCGGCAAGGAATGTCTTCATCTTTGGTACTAGTTGAGTGTCGTGCCTTGAGCTTCTTTCTGGTAGCTTCTTTGGCTGGACTCTAAATCTTGGTCTTGGCAGTTCCCTGCAAGGCCTTGGCCGGCAAGGAGGCCGCTACCGTCTATGCATAAGTTAGGGTATAAAATGCCCATGTTTTATACACCGACAGGAGCCCCCGGGCCTGGGCCATACGTGCATCCGAAGCGTCGTTGGGCTAGGCCCAAACAATGCACAGACACGCGGCGGGAAACTGCCGTTGGTTTGAATCGACGGGCGTTTAGCCATGCGTGGCAAGAGACAACTGCCCCGTCAGCCTTTATTTCTCCTTTTTCTACGCTCCTCCATCACACGCGTCTGCATGCATGCAGGGCAGCGGATTGGTGGAGAAGGGCGGTCGTTGGAGTGGTGCGCATGGTAATGGGCGCAGAATGCGGGATTGGCGAACTTGGACGGTCGCTGGAGTAATGCGTCCGTCCAAGAGTGCAGAGCGCAGGATTGGGGAGGCTGGGCGGCCGCCTGAAGACGGTGAAGAGCCAGCCCCCGCACTCTCCCTATAAAGAGGAGGGCCGCGGGGATGGGACGCTCATCCACTTCTTCCATCCCATCCTTTCCGCTGCCGCCATCTCCATCTTCTTCTCCTTCCTTCCCCCGCTTCCGTGATTGCCATGGCGAGGGGGAGAGGGTGAGCTCGTGGATCTGCCGCCGCTACGAGGGCCTCTCTTCGGGATCATGCCGGCGCTTCAGCTACGGCCGCGGAGGCCGCCCCCAGCGCTCAGGGAGGAACCGCGGGTCGTGGAAGACGCGGCGCCCGGGGTCGAAGTAGCCGTGGCGGTGCGCTTGCTATGCCGTCCCCGGCCATCCAGCCCCTGGCAGAAGGCCAAACGAAGGACACAGCGCGCGAGTTCGTCATGGGGCTGCGCGACCGGCCACGGAGCCGGCTGCGGCTTCCCCGTCCCTTCGCCAGGGAGATGGAGGGCGTTGACTTGCGCGGCTTGTGGTCGTGCGTTGATGGTTGCTGCAACGGCTCGGTCTGGGTGGCTGTCGAGACTTCCGCCAACGACATCTTGTACTTCACGCGGGGGTGGAAGTCCTTCGTCCGTGCTCACTGCCTGGGGCAGGGGCATCTCCTCCACTTCAGGTTGGACGGACCCGACACGCTCGTCGTGAAGCTCTTCGGGGCTTCAGGCACTCGTCTGGAGTGCTGCGTGGAAAGCTCGAGTGACTCCGACACCGCTAACTCCAGCGAGATTGAGGATGACGATGATGACGGCGGCGCTCTAGGCGTGAAGGTCGAGGGCGACGGCTCCGACTCCTTCGTCTCGTATTGATCGCCGACAGCACCATCATCTGGTCTTCCGGCAACGAGCCATCCTAGGCGCCCCTTTTGCCCTCGCGTCGCTCTTGAGATAAACCCTGGCAAAGGGCCAAGGAAAATGTAATCGAGCTCTTTGTTAATTAAAGTTTCATCGTTGTCGGGTTTAGACAAATGCATCCTGTTTCCCTCGTTTTATTTTGCCTTTGAACGATTGTATCCCTACGCTGTTCGGAATCTTGCCGGCGTGCACGCTTGCCGCGAGCGCTTTGAGGAACGGGTCCTTAGCAGCCTGCTGGAAATGCCGCCGCCGGCAAGCTTGCCGGAGCGTGTACTTGCCGTGAGCACTTTGAGAAATGGGTCCTTAGCAGCCTGCCAGAAGTACCGAGGCCGGCAAGTTTTCCTTAGCCATTTTCACTGCAGCTGCTTAAATTTTCGAGCGGACTCGAAACAAAATAAGAGCGTGAATGATTGCGACAAGGTTCCTTCGCGTGCAGGTTTCTCATACAAACTGCAAAATCGTTCAAGGGAGAACGAGAATGTAATTAAGGAAAAAATTTCAAAGTTTTGCAACTTAGCTTTTCCCTGCGTCGTTTCTCTTGCTGCGTGAAATGATCACTTGAACGTCATTAAAACTAGTACCCATCTTCACTCCCCCCGGGAAACTTGCGCGCGAGGGATCCTTCTTATCCTTTTAAGAAAAAGAAAGAAGAGAAAAGAGCGGTTGAGGAACCTTGATGGTCCGCTAGCCATTTCATATAAACTAAAGTGTAAATCACAACATCACATGCATGGACACGTAAATGAATATGTACAAGGAGTTACGAAACACTTAGCTTTATTATGCACGGGGTCTGTGCCTGGCTTTGTACAAAGGGTTACATGTCTTGCCGACAAGGCTTGTACAAAAGAGGTTGCCGGGAGATGTCCCGGCAATTGCGCCTCACGGGTAGAACTTGCGAAGATGCTCGATATTCCATGAGTTTTGCACTGGGGTGCCATCCTCGGTCTCCAGCCGGACTGCGCCAGGCCTGGTGACTCGTAATACCCGATAAGGGCCTTCCCACTTTGGCGTCAACTTGTTTGATCCTCTGGCGGACTGAGCGCGCCGAAGAACAAGGTCGCCTTCCTCAAGGCTTCGGGCGTGCACTTTGCGGCTATGGTAGCGGCGCAAGGCTTGCTGGTAGCGTGCAGCTCGCACAGCCGCCCGAAGACGATCTTCGTCAAGGAGCAACGCGTTGTCTTGCCGCAGCTGCTCTTGCTCAGCTTCATCGTAACCGAGCACTCAAGGTGACCCGTATATGAGTTCCGTGGGGAGCACTGCTTCTCCACCATAGATTAGGGAGAAGGGTGTCTGGCCGGTAGCTCGATTTGGTGTCGTCCTGAGTGACCAAAGAACTACCGGCAACTCATCAACCCAGCGCTTTCCGCACTTGCGCAGCTTGTCGAAAGTTCTTGTCTTGAGACCATGCAGCACTTCAGCATTCATCCTTTCTGCTTGGCCGTTGCTTCTCGGGTGAGCGACGGACGCAAAACAGATTTTGCTGCCAAGGTCTTGGATATATTGCATGAAGGTGCGGCTTGTGAACCCCGAAACGGCAAACTAATCCCTTAAAGAACTTGACGGCTGATTGCGCTGTCGCCTATCTCACTGGCTCCACTTCAGGCCACTCTGTGAACTTGTCGATGGCGACGTACAAGAACTCAAAGCCCCCGGCACCACGGGGGAAGGGGGCCAATATATTGAGTCCCCAGACCAAAAAGGGCCAGGAGAGAGGGATCGTTTGGAGAGCTTGGGCTGGTTGGTGTATATTCTTTGAATAGAACTGGCATGCTTCACATCTGGTTACTAGCGCAGTTGCATCCTGGAGGGTAGTGGGCCAATAGAAGCCTTGCCGGAAAGCATTGCCGGCGAGTGCTCTTGATCCTATGTGAGAGCCACATATGCCTCCATGTATCTCTACCAACAGCTCTAGTCCGTCTTCCCGGCAGATACACTTCAATTTCACACCGTTTGGTCATTTCCTGTACAGGATGTTATCCACAAACTGATACATACTTGACTGACGGGCTACTTTCTCCGCTTCTCCTTGCTCATCGGGAAGCTCTCCTGTTTGAAGGAAACGAACTATCTGCTGCGCCCACGTCAGAGCCTGCGGCTTAACGACAAGGACTAAAGGCATCTCTTCGGTTATGGGAGCGCTTGCTTCTATGGCAAGAACCTGAGGTTCTACGCTCAGCGGCTACTCACCGGCAACCATGTCGTTGTTTTCGGCAACATCCTTGCCGGTGGCTTCCGGGAGCTCTGCCGAAAAGTATTTGCCGGTACTTAACTTCCTTCTCTTGCTGGCCTGCGACGATGGGGCGACCGTTGGTCGATTCAAATGGAGCACAAAAGTCCCCGGTTCCACGGGAAGCTTCTGAGCGGCACACTTTGACAGGCCATCAGCAACGCTATTTTCCGCACGAGGGATGTGCTCTGTTTGCAACCCGTCAAAGTGTTCTTCCAATTTCCTCACTTCTTCTACATATGCCTCCATCAACGGGCTCTGATAATCTTTGTTCACTTGCTTTACAACAAGCTGCGAGTCGCCGCGGATGATCAATTTTTTGATTCCAAGGTCTACTGCGATCCTGAGACAGGCAAGGAGTCCTTCGTACTCAGCAGTGTTGTTCGTAGCTTGCTCCCTAGGGAAGTGCATTTGGACCACGTACTTGAGGTGCTCCCCGGTGGGTGCGATAAGCAACACTCTGGCACCGGCGCCTTGCAGCGAGAAGGCACCATCAAAGTACATAATCCATTCTTTTGCTGTTTCCTTGCCGGGGAGAGCCGTTTCTTGAATCTCTTCGTCCTGTGTTGGTGTCCATTCAGCAATGAACTCTGCCAAGGCTCTGCTCTGGATAGTTGAAGTGCTTTCAAACTCGAGTGCAAAGCTTGACAATTCCAACGCCCACTACACTATCCTTCCGGTTTCCTCTGGATTTCTCAAGATGCGTTGCAACGGAAAGCGAGTGACGACGGTAATCTCGTGTGCTTGGAAGTAGTGGCGCAGCTTTCTTGAGGCCATAAGAAGGCCGAAAAGCAATTTCTGCACCCCCGAATATCTTGACCTAGCCCCTGCAGAAGGGAACTAACAAAATAAACAGGCCACTGCACCACTTTCTTCTTTGGCACCACTTGCTGATCAGCTTCATTTGCTTGCGCTGTATTCGTCTCGTCGGCGTCAGACCCTGCCGGAGAAGATTCCGGTTTGTCGTTGGATGGGTCTACCGTGGTTTCTTCTTCGTCATCGATTTCCCTCTGCGCCACTAATGCAGCACTAGCTACTTGATTCGTTGCCGCTACGTATAGCACCAACGGCTCTTGTGGTCTAGGCGCAACTAGTGTTGGCGCAGAGGAGAGGTACCTTTTCAAGTCTTGCAGCGCGGCCTCCGCTTCAGGAGTCCATTTCATTGGTCCTGCCTTTTTCAAAACCTTGAAAAACGGCAAGGCGCGCTCAGCAGATCTTGAAATGAACCTACTCAAAGCAGCAACACAACCGGCAAGACGCCCCACATCCTTGACGCTTCTCGGCGCTTGAATCTGCTCAATTGCCTTGATCTTGTCGGGATTTGCTTCAATTCCCCACTGAGATACAAAGAACCCGAGAAGCTTGCCGGATGGGACGCTAAACACACACTTCTCGGGGTTGAGCTTCAGATTAATCTTGCGCAAGTTTGCAAATGTCTCTTCCAAGTCTTGAATGAGGGTTGATTTGTCCTTGGTTTTGACCACTATGTCATCCATGTAGGCTTCTACATTCCTGTGCAGCTGGGGCCCAAAACCAATCTGGACTGCTCTTGCAAATGTAGAATCGGCACTCTTTAATCCGAAAGGCATACGCACGAAGCAGTATGTGCCACATGGAGTAATGAATGCGGTTTTCTCCTCGTCCTCCTTGTCCATGAATATCTGATGGTATCCAGAGTATGCATCAATGAAGGAGAGCAGATGACAGCCAGAGGTGGAGTCCACAATCTGATCGATGCGCGGCAATGGGAAAGGATCTTTTGGACAAGCTTTGTTGATATCTGTGTAGTCAATACAAAGTCTCCACTTCCCGTTTGCTTTGCGCACCACCACCAGATTTGCCAACCACATGGGATGTAACACTCCTCTGACCAGGCCTGCCGCTTCGAGTTTCTTGATTTCTTCGGCAATGAACTGTTGCCGCTCCAAAGCTTGCTTCCGGACTTTCTGTTTGATGGGCCGAGCATGGGGACAGACGGCAAGGTGGTGCTCATTTACCTTCCTGGGAACGCAGGGGATGTCAGACGGTCGCCATGCGAACACATCGACATTTGCCCACAGGAAGGCAATGAGCACGCTTTCCTATTTGCTGTCAAGGGTGGCACTGATAGTGAAGGTACCGTCAGTGCCGCCCTCCTTTGTCGGCACCTTCTTGGTCGCCGGTGCAGAGGCTTTGGATCTCTTACCGGCAGAGCACTCCGGCAAGTCTTCAACGGGCGCGCAGCACTCCGAAGAGGTGCGCTTCCTGGAATCCTTGCTACAGGTCTTGCCGGAGTTCTTCTTTTCCTTCTTCTTGGCGGGAGCTGGCGCCTTGGCGGCTTCAGCTGCAACCGCACCTCTGTACATCTTGTCGACGCAAATGACTGCATCTTTCTTGTCTGAGTTGATGGAAATGACACCCATCGGCCCTGGTATCTTCAATGTGTTGTAAGCATAGTGGGATGCTGCCATGAATTTTGCCAAGGCCGGGCGACCAAGAATTCCATTGTATGGCAAGGGGGTCTTGACGACATCAAAGACAATATTTTCCGTCCTATAGTTCAGTTCCCCGCCAAACGTTACCGGCAAGGTGATCTTCCCCTTGGGCTGGCTCCTTCCTGGGTTCACTCCTTGAAATGTGCCCGTTCTCTCGAGTTCCTCGTTGGGGATCTGCAGCCTCTTGATAACTTCTGGAGAGAACAGGTTCAGACTGGCCCCACCGTCAACTAACATCTTCGTTACCTGGAGGTTGCGAATTGTTGGTGAGACCAACAACGGCAAACACCCGACCGCAGTTATGCGATCAGGGTGGTCCTCAACATCGAAGATGATAGGCATGTGCGACCATTTGAGTGGCTTTTGAGAGCCCATTGCTGGCTCTGCTGGGTTAACTTCACGAGCCCACTGTTTAAGTTGGCGGTGAGAGGAGTGCAAGGATGCGCCTCCGTCGACGCACATGGCGTTGGTTGCCTTCTGGAATTCTTGTTCGCTGGTCTCATCGTCATCCTCTTCTTCCTCACTTCCATCATCTCCGTCTTTCTTCTCACAGCCTCTAGCAGGCTTTTCTTTCTGCTGTTTGGCCTTGCCACGGCGACCTCCTCGACCACCGCGGCCCTTTTTACCGGACACACTGGCACCATCTTGGCCCTTTTCCTTGTCGCGCTTCTCATATTCAGCCTTCTGTTTCTCGACAAGGTGCTCGACTTGTCGGCACTCTTGGAGATCATGGCCCTTGGTGTGGTGAATCTTGCAGTATGGCCCATCTGACTTGCCGGCCTTCTCGTTAGCCGCCGCCTCCTGGCAAGCGGCGCATACAGCAGCCTCCTTGCCGGAGTTCTCAGTTTTGGCTTTCTTGGCGGACTCGGAATTGTCGGAGCCTTCGACAGCCATAACAGTTTTGCCTTTGCGCTTCCTGTTGCGCTTTCGGCCTTTCTTCCCTGGGGTGGCAGCATCATCGTCCTCAGAATCTACTTCGGCGCCAACGTCCTCCCCGGGAAGCCTTCTTCCTTCCTCAGCCCGTGCACACTTATCCGCCAACGTATAGAGCTCGTTGACGGTCTTGGGCAACTTAACGTTCATTTTCTCCCGCATCCTCCGATTGCGCACATTCGTGTGAAAGGCGGCAATCACGGCCGCGGGGTGCATGTCTGGAATGTTGCGGTGCACACGGCTGAACCTCTGGATGTACTTGCGTAAGGTTTCACCATATCTTTGCGGGATCACTTGCAGATCGCTGGGCTGTCCAGGAGCCTTGTGGCCTCCAGTAAAGGCACCAACGAACTCGTTGCAGAGGTCTGACCATGAAGAGATGGAGTTCTCCGGCAAGTTCATCGGCCAAGACCTCACGTTGGGTTTCAGTACCAAGGGAAAGTAGTTGGCGAGGATTTTCTCATCTCTTCCTCCAGCAGCTTGTACGACAATCGTATAGATGCCCAGAAATTCTGCCGGGTTCAGCTTGCCGTCAGATTTTTCTAGCACTTCCGGTTTGAAGGCTCGAACGGACGGCCATCGGACTTGCCGCAACTCATGAGTGAAGGCAGGACACCCAACCTCGTAAGGTAGGTATCCGGCAACCCCTGGCGCAGGCTCATCAACGATGGGGCCATTACGCGCGTCGAATTGTCGGCGCGCCTCGCGGCGCCATTCGATGGTGGTGCAGGCGTCTTCAACCCGCCTGTCTCGCAGCACTTGCCGCTGATCTTGCCGCGCTCGTGGATCCGAAGACGCGATCGACATCTCATCGGGTCCAAAAGACTGCTGGGCTTGTCGCGGCTGTTGGCGTTGTTGCTGTTGGGGCTGTTGCCGCGGTGGCGACTACACCGTTAGTGTAGTTCCGTCAGCGCGGCCACCAGCTGGAGATGCCGGCGCCGGTTGCGGACATCGTGAGGGTTCCGCTTGCTGCGATTTACCGGCTTCGGCAAATCCGATCAAGCTCTGTATGGTGGCTCTCCACTCGTCCATCTTCTCTGCTGTCGGAGGGAAGTTTAGCAGCATCTGAGCTCGCACCATTGCTTCTGCCATTGTGGCTGGCATGGCTAGGAGCGAAGAGCGCGACGTCGCTCTACTCCTGGCAGAGCCAGTAGGCACGCCATCGCGGTTTTGCTGCCATGGCACATGATCAGCAGCAGGTTGCCGTGGCGGAGGCGGTGCCTGAGGATCTAGGATCTGGTCCACAGGTGTCTTGCCGTGGGGTCGCCGCTGCCCGGAGTCGTTGACGCCGCTTGGGGCTATACCGCACCCATTGTGTGAGGGGCGCGGCGTCTGTCCTGAAGCAGCGTCCTTGGACGTCGCCGCAGCGGGATCTCGGCTCGCGCCGGCCTGGGCATTGCCGCTCCGGTGGCCGCGTTCGTCGTCGTGGCGGGGAGGAGGAGGAGGAAGACGTCCGTCCGCTCCGCCTGCGCCATCGCGGCTCCATTCGCCAGAGGACCGAGGAGGTCGACCGGCTCCATCGTGCTCGTTCCTTGCGCCGACTGCGGTGGGCGTAACGACCGCGCCGCCTGCGCTGGTCGCGCCGACCGCAGTACCCGCGCCGCCCGCATTAGTTGTGTCGCCTGCGCCGCCTGCGGACGCGCGCGAGGTGGCCGTCATCGTGATGCCCTTCTTCTTGGGCGCCATCGACGACGGGAAGGACGGTGATGATGTTGATGATGAAGATGAAGATGAAGAAGACGCATGGTCCACTGATCAAGGTTCGCACAGCGCTCCTCCCCTACCTGGCGCGCCAAAGATGTCGGGGTAGCGACCATCTATGGGGCCGTGCAGCCCCTTGTGGTTCGGCGGGGAAGATCAATGTGCACAAAGAGCATGAACAATGGGACACGAGGGATTTTACCCAGGTTCGGGCTGCTGAGAAGCGTAAAACCCTACTCCTGCCTTTGGTGTATTAGTGGTACGGAAGCACAGTACAAGGAGCGCTTCTCCCCGGCAAGGCGTGGAGAGAGCAGCTACACGAGAGGTGCTTGTGTTTGAAAAGGGGTCCGAATTCTCTAAACTGTTGCCTTGGCCCTCCTTTTATAGCTTAAGGGGTTACCACAGTGGCAAAACAGTAATTACATCGTGACTAGATAGCAAACAGTGCTAGCATACCTAACTCTGCCAGTTTAGGACAAAGGCATTAAATGCGCCGCTAGGTGTCATGCAAAGAGGTAGTCCCGGCAAGGTTTCTGCACCGCTTGCCCAGCTACCTCATATTATCCTGACACGCCTCCTGGACGGGTGTTTTTGGAAGCAAATCTTGTCCCAGTGTGCCGACACGTGTCTGACAAGTCTCACCAACCAGCCTGCGCAGTCGACACCTCACTTGTCAGCGAACACCTGTGCAGCGAGGCGGAGCGCCGGAGGGCTGGTATAAGCTTGCCGGCGCGTAGCTTGCCGGGTCCTCACTTTGCCGGTTTAGTCTTGCCGGCAAGGAACGTCTTCATCTTTGGTACTAGTTGAGTGTCGTGCCTTGAGCTTCTTTCTGGTAGCTTCTTTGGCTGGACTCTAAATCTTGGTCTTGGCACTTCCCGGCAAGGCGTTGGCCGGCAAGGAGGTCGCTACCGTCTGTGCATAAGTCAGGGTATAAAATGCCCATGTTTTATACACCGACATCATGGAAGATACTGACCATTCCCTGCCGCTCCATGAGCGGTACGAGCACACAAAATAGATGCTTATTTGAATGATTAGAGGTGGCACATGCAAATTTACTTGGAACAGCAGAGTAATACCGCATATAGGTAGATATGGTGGACTCATCTGGACCAACTTTGGTTTAAGGATTTGGATGCACAAGCAGCATTCCCGCTTAGTACTGGTGAAGGCTAGCAAATAGATTGACAAGCAACCAACTAGAGAGCGACAATGGTCATAATCATGCATTGCGAATAATTAACATTGGATACTAACATGAGTAGGATATAACTTCGTCGCATAACTATACATGCATGCTTCGGGAGTCACAAACCTTAACACCAATATCCTTACTAAACCACAATCATTCACAAGTACCTCTCACATATCACCATCTTAATATCGCAAAACTTTTGCAAGGAATCAAACTTATCATATTCAGTGATCTACAAGTTTTATGTAGGATTTTATGACTAACCATGTGAATGACCAATTCCTGTTGACTCTCTAAATAGATATAAGTGAAGCATGAGAGTTTAATTCTTTCTACAAAAGACTTGCCCACGCTCTAATAAATATAAGTGAAGCAAAAGAGCTTTCTACAAATAACGATTTTCTATATGTGTGTAACACCACTATGTAATGAGCTACAGTGATCTTTAATGATTAAGCTAAGTCACCTTGATTTTCAATGCTTGATCACAGTGGATTCATATCTTATTTCAAATTCCACCACTGAATTCAAATTCAAATTGCAAGTGAAATTTGAAGTTGCACAAAACTTGCTGCAAAATAGTTCATCATTTAGCAAATATTCCATAACAATTATTTGTTAAGAAAAACAACATCACTTATTTGCTAAAATGGGCTATAGCAATTTAAACAATGCTATTTCAGCATTTTAAAATGCCATTTCATTTGTGAAAAATCCATTTGGATTCAGTTGCCTCTCAAAATATTTGTGGCAGTGCCAAATAATGCATGGAAATTATGTGGCCTAGTCCCACATTTTTCTAAAGTCAATTGGTGGCCCAAATAATTCCTATACTGCCTCTATTTTTAAATAAAGGGGAAAAACAAAAAAATGAAAAAGGAAAAAGGGGCAAAGGCCTCTGGCCTAAAGGTCCAGAGCTGCGGCCCAGCCCACCTTACCCCTCCCCTACCTGCTCCCGCCTCGCTGTCGCACGCGCCATGGCCGGAGCTCGCATTCACCGCCGTTCCTCGATGCGTGTGGCCACAATGGCGACGGGAGGTGATAACCCACAAGTATAGGGATCGCAACAGTTTTCGAGGGTAGAGTATTCAACCCAAATTTATTGATTCGACACAAGGGAAGCCAAAGAATATTTGCAAGTATTAGCAGTTGAGTTGTCAATTCAACCACACCTGGAAACTAAATATCTGCAACAGAGTGACCAGTAGCATAGTAGTATGATAGTTTGATAGCAGTAGCAATAATAGTAACAGTAGCGGTAACGGTAACAGCAGTACTTTGGTAGCAATTGTGACAGCAGTGGTAACATTAGTAACTTAGCAAGAACAATATGTGAAAAGCTCATAGGCATTGGATCGGTGATATACGTTGGATAACATTCATCATGTAACCTAGGGCGACACAGAACTAGCTCCAATTTATCAATGTAACGTAGGCATGTATTCCGTATATAGTCATACGTGCCTGCGATAAGAACTTGCATGACATCTTTTGTCCTACCCTCCCGTGGCAGCGGGGTCCTTAAGGAAACTAAGGGATATTAAGGCCTCCTTTTAATAGAGAACCGGAACAAAGCATTAACACTTAGTGAATACATGAACTCCTCAAACTATGGCAATCACCGGAAAGAATCCCAATTACTGTCACCTTGGGTTATGCGGATCATAACACATAGCAGGTGCATATAACTAGCAAGATCGGATCAAGAACACAAATATATTCATGAAAACATAAAGGGTTCAGATCTGGAATCATGGCACTCGGGCCCTAGTGACAAGCATTAAGCATAGCAAAGTCATAGCAACATCAATCTCAGAACATAGTGGATACTAGGGATCAAGCCCTAACAAAACTAACTCGATTACATGATAAATCTCATCCAACTCATCACCGTCCAGCAAGCCTACGAAGGAATTACTCACTCCCGGCGGTGAGCATCATGAAATTGGTGATGAAGGATGGTTGATGATGACGATGCCGGAGGATCCCCCTCTCCGGAGCCCTGAACGTACTCCAGATCTGGCCTCCAGATGAAGAACAGGAGGTGGCGGCGGCTCCGTATCGTGAAACACAATAAAACTTCCTATCTTATTTTTTTCTTCGGGAAAATGAATTTATAGCGTTGGAATTAGGTCAGACGGAGCCATGTGGGCCCCACGAGGTACCAGGGCGCGCCTGGGGGGGGCGCCCTGGTGCCTCGTGGGCACTGGGTGGCCCCGCTTTTGTTGATTCTTGCGCCAATATTTTTTATATATTCCATAAAAATTCTCCAAAAAGTTTCATCCAATTCCAAGAACTTTGATTTTCTGCACAAAAACAACACCATGGCAATTCTGCTGAAAACAGCGTCAGTCCGGGTTAGTTTCATTCAAATCATGCAAATTAGGGGCCAAAACAAGAGCAAAAGTGTTTGGAAAAGTAGATACGATGGAGACGTATCAACTCCCCCAAGCTTAACTCATTGCTTGTCCTCAAGCAATTCAGTTGACAAACTGAAAGTTATAAAGAAAAACTTTTACAAACTCTTTTGTTCTTGTATCTATATATATGCTTAAGTAGTGCCCAAGTTTTTAGCAAAGATTATAACTAACCCTGCAAATGATAACTCTTAGAAATTATATTCACTCATATCAATGGCATAACCAACTAGCAAACAATAATAAGATATCTCAAATGCCAACACTTTGTCAAAACAATCATGATATAATATGGCAACATGGTATCTCGCTAGCCCTTTCTGAGACCACAAAACATAAATGCAGAGCACCTCCAAAGTTCAAGCAGCGACTAAACATTGTAATTCATGGTAGAAGAGATCCAGTCATGATGCACACAACATTAACTATTCACAATGCATGAGAATGACAATAGTGCTCTCGGGTCTGGTGCTTGTTTGAGAAGGTGATGACTCAACAATAAAAGTAAAATAACATAAAAGTAAATAGATAGGCCCCTCATAGAGGGAAGCATGGATTTGCAGAGGTGCCAGTGCTCGAAGCTTAAAACAGAGATAAATAAAATTTTGGGAGGTATGCCTTTCCTGTCAACGTCACGACCGAGAGTTTTCAATATCTTCCATGCTAAACACATTAGCGGCAGTTCCCAAGCGGTAAAGTAAAGTTTACTCCCCCTCCACCAACAATCACAAGCCATGGCTAGCCGAATCCTCCGGTGCCCTCCATACCAACAACTTTCCAGGGGAGTTTGTTGAATTATTTTTGCAATTTTAATAATGGGACTGGGCATCCCGATTACCAGCCCCTCTCGTGCAAGGACGAGTGAATAAACACTCATCATGAGAATAACCCGCTTAGCATGGAAGATACTGACCGCCCCCTGTCTCTCCATGAGAGGTACGGGCACACAAAATAGATGTTCATTTGAATATTTAGAGGTGGCACATGCAAATTTACTTAGAACGGCAGAGTAATACCGCATATAGGTAGATATAGTGGACTCATCTGGCATAACTTTAGGTTTAAGGATTTGATGCACAAGCAGCATTCCCGCTTAGTACAGGCGAAGGCTAGCAAATAGGTTGAGAAGCGACCAGCTAGAGAGCGAGAACGGTCATAAACATGCATTATGAATAATCAACATTGGATACTAGCATGAGTAGGATATAAGCACCATGAACATAAATATCATCGAGGCTATGTTGGGTTTGAATCAACTACATGCATGAACATGTGCCAAGTCAAGCCACTTGAAACATTCAGAGGAGGATACCATATCATCATACTACATCACAATCATTTTAATGCATGTTGACACTCAAGATAAATCATTATCCACTCCTAGCTATTTAAGCATGGCATGAGCAACTATAATCTCTAATTGTCATCATAAACATGTTTAATCATAATATGCTGAATCATGGATACTAAGTTAAACATATTTACAAAAACAAAGAACAAGTTGAGTTCATACCCGCTTTTCCTTGCCACAGTCACTTCATCAAATCATCGTCATTATTGCCTTTCACTTGCACGACTGAATGATATGAAAATAATAATAGTGCAAGCATGCCGTGGACTAAACTGGAATCTGCAAGCATTTTATTCAAAGGAGAAGACAAGATAAAATGGGCTCTTTGTTAGATCAACAATAATGCATATGAGAGCCACTCAACATTTTCATCGTGGTCTTCTCCTCACAATGACTCAACAAAAGAAAAGAATTTCAGAGAAACACACTTGAAATATTTTTGGAGTTTTTAGTTTTTCTGAAGAAAGCAAATTAAAGAAGAAAAACAAAAACAAGAAAAGAAAACTATTTACACGGGAGAACTTCCAACAAGCAAAAGAAGAAACGAGAAATCTTTTTGGGTTTTCTTTTAATACTACCACTAATTAAGCTAGAAAGGAAATCCGAAAAGAAGCGAGAAATGTTTTTGGATTTTCTCAAAGTTTTTGAAACACACAAGAAGAAAGCGAGAAAATAAAACTAGCATGGATTATACAATGAAAAAGTATGAACACCGACAACTGGAATGAAATGTGTGAGCATGAATGTAATGTCGGTGAGAAATACGTACTCCCCCAAGCTTAGGCTTTTGCCTAGCTTGGTTTACGGCCATCCGTAGTAGCCATCCGGTCCCATGTGAAACTCCTGAGGTGGCAGCACCCGAGCGTCCCAATCCTGGGCCTCATGCTCTGCCGCTGCCAAGGCGTTCCGATAAGCAACGATATCCAGTGGCATCACGGTATATCCGTTCCTGGCATGAGAATCAAACAAACCAAGTGCAGGCAACGGAATAATATCACGAGTATCCTCACTAAAAACCAAGTTATAACGAATGTGGTGAGGAAGCTCAGGAGCATGAAGAAAATGGTGGTCCCTCATGGACTGGATATCTAAGTGAACTCTGGGCAACAAACAATCATGAGGGCGTATGTTAACAATAAAACGTCTCGCTAAGCGAGTAGCATAAATACCGCCATGAATCTTTCTCCTAGTCCTATTAGTGTGCAAGCGGCGTGCAACGATGGCCCCAAGGCTATAGTGTTCTCATTATGTAGTACGCGGCGTAAAATGGCCCAGTCAGGTGTAGCTAGCGCACTACCTTGCTCCCTAGCAATCAAGCATTTCCCTAAGAATAAAGCGAAGTAATGAACAGAGGGAAACTGCAAACTAGTGGCCTGAGCTTTCGACACGCCCCTTTCCTCTCCCACAGTCAAAGTGCGGAGGAAACCCTCAACTCCTCCGGTCGAGGCTCTATGATTTCCCCATCAAAGGGAATCAAACATATCTCACAAAATTCAGCCAGAGGTATCTGATAATGTTCAACATATAAATCAAAGCGCACCTCAGGGGGTTCAAGCCTACTCAGAAAATGAACGTTTTGCACAAAGGAATTTGTAAGGATGTGGTGCTGGTCACACTCATTTGCAAGGAAGTCGGTTAGTCCGGCATTTGCAACGAATTGCGTGAACTCTTGGTAGAATCCGGCTTCGTTCATGAAGCCATTGTGCGGCCATTCGCACGGCCGGACCTCCGTCCTACGCGAAATGTTGAGGTCAATGTCCGAGGACTCCCCAAGGACTCCCTTGGCGTTCCGCTTCGAGGAATTCCTCCAGAAGATATTCATTTTCTTAAGAACAATTTTCTGAAAATTTTGGGCCACAAAATGATGTCAATAAAATTTGACAAGATTGATAGCAACTACTCATATGGATGTCTAGAGGCTATATCAAGCATTCAAACTACTTGGAACTCAAAAAATTTAACATGCAAGCTCAACTTCAGTAGCACCAAGAGCAGCTAATTATGCAAAATATAATCCACTCGAGAAAAAACTAATTGGAGCAACGGAGGAGTCACATACCAAGGAGCAATTTCCCAAAACAGTTTCGGAAACGGAGCTCCGTGCAAAGAGATCGAAAATTTCAGGATTGTGAGCAAGAACACGAGAGAGAGAGAGAGAGAGAGCTACCAGGAATTTTTTCTAGAGGTAGGAGATGAAGTGAACTGAAGGGATAAGTGAGGGAGTCCCTGTGGGGCCCACGAGGTACCTGGGCGCGCCAGGGGGGGTGGCGCGCCCTGGTGCCTCGTGGGCACATGGGGCACCCCCCTGGTATGTGTCCAGTGCCAAAAATTCTTAAATATTATATAAAAAATCATGTCAAAATTTTATTACATTCTAAGCACTTTTATTTCTGGACATTTTTTATTGTAGGGGTAATTCAGAAAACAGGATAATCATGGCATTTTATTGCATTTAACTAAAAGTAAAAGAAAATAAAAAGTGGGTACAGAAGGTTGTGCTTACTAAATTCATCGACCACATGCCCCTCAAAAAGAATCCATTAATAAGGTTGATCAGGTCTTATTAACAAACCATTTCCGAGTAACATGAAACCAAAGAACTTTCGTATAACACTAAGTTACCTCAACGGGGATATGCATCTCCCCAATAATAAGAGTTTCATATTTCTTTTTAACAGTAGGAAGAGGGATTTGAAAACTTCCAATAGTAATTGTCGGAGTCTTTTCAATGATATGAATACCATTTACTTGAAATTGTTTTTTCGGAAAGTGCACCGTATGTTCATTACCATTGATATGAAAAGTGACCTTGCTTTTGTTGCAATCAATAACAGCCCCTGCAGTATTCAAGAAGGGTCTACCAAGGATAATTGACATGTTGTCATCCTCGGGCATATCAAGTATAACAAAGTCTATTAGGATAGTAACGTTTGCAACTACAACGGGCACATCCTCACAAACACCGATAGGTATGGCAGTTGATTTGTCAGCCATTTGCAATGATATTTCAGTGGGAGTGAGTTTATTCAAATCAAGTCTTTTATATAAATAGAAAGGGATAACACTAACACCGGCTCCTAAATCACACAAAGCAGTTTTGACAAAATTTCTTTTAATGGAGCATGGTATAGTTGGTATTCCTGGATCTCCTAGTTTCTTAGGTACTCCATCCTTAAAATAATAATTTGCAAGCATGGTGGAAATTTCAGCTTTAGGTATCTTTCTTTTATTTGTGACAATGTCTTTCATGTACTTAGCATATGGAGGCATCTTTATAATGTCAGTCAAACGAGTACGCAAAAAGACTGGCCTCAACATTTCAGCAAAGCGTTCAAATTCTTCCTCATCTTTTTTCTTAGATGGTTTAGGAGGAAAGCGCATGGGTTTTTGAACCCATGGTTCTCTTTCTTTACCATGTTTTCTAGCAACGAAGTCTTTTTTACCATAACATTTATTTTTAGAAGGTGGGTTATCAAGATCAACAGCAGGTTCTATTTCAACATCATTATCAGGTTCTTGGTCATTATCTGGTTCGGTGTCCACATGAGCATTATCATTATTATTATCATCGAGTGGTTGCTCATTACCAGATTGTGTTTCAGCATCTGAGATAGAAACATCGTTACTATCCTCCAAGGGTTTTTCTACCTCGAGTTCACTAGAAGTATGCAAAGTCCTATCATTTTTCTTCTTCTTTTTCTTTTTAGATGGACTAGGTGCATCAGCATTAATTCTTTGAGAATCTTGTTCAATTCTTTTTGGGTGACCTTCAGGATAAAGTGGCTCCTGAGTCATTCTACCTCCTCTAGTCATTACTCTAACAGCATGATCATTCATATTGTTATTCATTTTATTGAGCAATTCACTTTGAGATTTAGCAACTTGTTCTAATTGAGTTTGAACCATAGATGCGTGTTTACTCACACCTTTAACATCATTGGCCATTCTAAATATCAAGTCA
The DNA here is from genome assembly GCA_039707655.1 of Elymus sibiricus. NCBI lineage: Eukaryota > Viridiplantae > Streptophyta > Magnoliopsida > Poales > Poaceae > Elymus > Elymus sibiricus. The sequence goes on from CM077670.1 coordinate 116,304,085, forward strand.
CTCAAGCGATCTATCATGTAGGCATTTCTTTTCAATTGTTTCATAACATTGGCATTGAAATGATCTTGCTTAATAATATAATTGTCAAATTCATACAAGCATTGACTAGGAGGTTTGTTATAAGGAATATCACCTTCATCAAATTTATAAGAGAATTTACCTCTACTACCTATGTCGGCTTGTCAAGACCATGTATCTCTTCAATAGGTGGTAAATTCTTAACATCTTCAGCACTAATACCTTTTTCCTTCTGGCATTTCTTTGCCTCTTGCATATCTTCAGGACTGAGATATAAAATACCCCTCTTCTTCAGAGTGGGTTTGGGCGGTGGTTCAGGAAGTGTCCAATCATTATCATTCTTCAATATATTGTTCAATAATTCCTCAGCTTGTTCAAAAGTCCTTTCCCTGAAAACACAACTCGCACAACTATCTAGGTAGTCCCTAGAAGCATCGGTTAGTCCATTATAGAAGATATCAAGTATTTCATTTTTCTTAAGAGGATGATCAGGCAAAGCATTAAGTAATTGGAGAAGCCTCCCCCATGTTTGAGGGAGATTCTCTTTTTTAATTTGCACAAAGTTAAATATTTCCTATAAGGCAGCTTGTTTCTTATGAGCAGGAAAATATTTTTCAGAGAAGTAATAAATCATATCCTGGGGGCTATGCACACATCCAGGAGCAAGAGTATTATACCATTCTTTAGCATCACCCTTTAATGAGAAAGGAAATAACTTAAGAATATAGTAATAGCGAATTTTTTCCTCTTGAGCAAACAGGGTGGCTATATCATTTAATTTAGTAAGATGTGCCACAATGGTTTCAGTTTCATAGCCATGGAAAGGATCAAATTCAACCAAGGTAATTAACCCAGGATCAACAGAGAATTCATAATCCTTATCAGTAATAAATATGGGAGAGGTAGCGAATTTAGGATCACATTTCATTTTCTCCCGCATAGATTTTTCTTTCATGGCAGCAACTAGTTTTATAACTTCATGTCTATCATTACAAGCAAGAATGGCTCTAGCTGTCTCCCTATCAAAGCAATGTTCATCAGGTGTTTCAACTCTAGTAGGAGAGCTAGGCATAATAGGTGAAGCACAATTCTCAAGAGTTTCAGCATTTTCAATTTCCTTAGCTTTAGCAAGTTGTTCACTAAGAAATTCACCAAGTGGCACAACATTATCAGGCATAGTACTAGCATCATCATGAGTATCATTCAAAGCAGAGGTAGTATCATCAATAACTTGCGACATATCAGAATTAACAGCATGTTGTGGTGTTGCAAGTTTACTCAAAATAGAAGGTGAATCAAGTGCAGAGCTAGATGGCAGTTCCTTACCTCCCCTCGTCTTAGAGGGAACGATCTTGGTCTTAGCATCTTTCAGATTCTTCATAGTGATCAACAGATATAAATCCCAAGTGACTTAGCACATAAAGCTATGCTCCCCGGCAACGGCGCCAGAAAAAGGTCTTGATAACGCACAAGTATAGGGGATCACAACAGTTTTTGAGGGTAGAGTATTCAACCCAAATTTATGGATTCGACACAAGGGGAGCCAAAGAATATTTGCAAGTATTAGCAGTTGAGTTGTCAATACAACCACACCTGGAAACTAAATATCTGCAGCAGAGTGATCAGTAGCACAGTTGTATGATATTTTGATAGCAGTAGCAATAATAGTAACAGTAGCGGTAACGGTAATAGCAGTAGTTTGTAGCAATTGTCACAACAGTGATAACAGTAGTAACTTAGCAAGAACAATATGTTTATAGCTCGTAGGCATTGGATCGGTGATATGCGTTGGATAACATTCATCATGTAACAGTCATAACCTAGGGCGACACAGAACTAGCTCCAATTCATTAATGTAACGTAGGCATGTATTCCGTATATAGTCGTACGTGCCTGCGATAAGAACTTGCATGACATCTTTTGTCCTACCCTCCCGTGGCAGCGGGGTCCTTAAGGAAACTAAGGGATATTAAGGCCTCCTTTTAATAGAGAACCGGAACAAAGCATTAACACTTAGTGAATACATGAACTCCTCAAACTATGGCAATCACCGGAAAGAATCCCAATTATTGTCACCTTGGGGTATGCGGATCATAACACATAGCAGGTGCATATAACTTGCAAGATCGGATCAAGAACACAAATATATTAATGAAAACATAAAGGGTTCAGATCTGGAATCATGGCACTCAGGCCCTAGTGACAAGCATTAAGCATAGCAAAGTCATAGCAACATCAATCTCAGAACATAGTGGATACTAGGGATCAAGCCCTAACAAAACTAACTCGATTACATGATAAATCTCATCCAACTCATCACCGTCCAGCAGGCCTACGAAGGAATTACTCACTCCCGGCGGTGAGCATCATGAAATTGGTGATGAACGATGGTTGATGATGACGATGCCGGAGGATCCCCCTCTCCGGAGCCCTGAACGGACTCCAGATCTGGCCTCCCAATGAAGAACAGGAGGTGGCGGCGGCTCCGTATCGTGAAACGTAATAAAACTTCCTCTCTTATTTTTTTCTTCGGGAAAATGAATTTATAGCGTTGGAATTAGGTCAGACGGAGCCACGTGGGCCCCACGAGGTACCAGGGCACGCCTGAGGGGGGGGGTGGCGCCCCCTAGTGCCTCGTGGGCACTGGGTGGCCCCCCTTCTGTTGATTCTTGTGCCAATATTTTTTATATATTGCATAAAAATTCTCCAAAAAGTTTCATCCAATTCCAAGAACTTTGATTTTCTGCACAAAAACAACACCATGGCAATTCTGCTAAAAACAGCATCAGTCCGGGTTAGTTTCATTCAAATCATGCAAATTAGGGGCCAAAACAAGAGCAAAAGTGTTTGGAAAAGTAGATACGACGGAGACGTATCAGGAGGCGATAAGGTCGACTCCGTCCACTCCCCATGGACGCCCTCCGTCACTCTCTCCCTCTCTCCCTCGCCCGCTCGTCCTCTAACCACCTCGACCGAGCACCGTCGTCGCCGCTGCCTATCACCGCCGCGGTGACCATCGTCCCCGTGACTCCTCACTGTGTCAGGAAGACGTGCCGGCCTCGTCCACGTCGACTACATCAAGCCGTTGGAGCCGGGAAGCACCGCATCGCCGGCATCGACCATTGTCCTCCTCGGATCACCGCAGCTCCACCGCCCCGATTCCTCCCCTCTGCTGCTCTCGTGCTCTCACCAGGCCTTCTTGAGCCCCCTCGGTGAGCACCCAGTAGACTCCCCTCTCTCTCTCGGTCGCGCTCGAGCTCTAGCTAGCCTCACCATCGCACCCAAGCACTAGCCACCGCCGCGCTTACCATCATCGTAGCCACCGCAGCCGCAGCTCGTGTCCGAGCGTGGAACCGTGTTCAGTGCACTCGCAGTAGCCCGTAGCCACTTCTGGCCGTGAAAATAGAGCTCCCTAGCCCCGCGCCGATCAAACCCGTGCTCCGGCCTCCGCCCGTCGTCGTTGCCCTGCCCATTTCCAAGCACCCCCACTCGAGCTGACGCCACAGGAAGATGTGCGACACCGCGCTCGTTCGAAAACACCCGGCCGCGTACCAAATGGGCGTCTGTGCCGCGTTTCCTGCCAACTCCGGTGAAGCACCGCCGTGAAACGGCTCGCCGGAGCTCCTCCGGCGATAGTGCCGACGTGGCACGGCCTGGGGCCCACCCTGGGTCACGGACCAGTGGGTCCTAGGAGCCCCGTTGACCGAGTTGAGTCAACTGTGCTGACTGGCCAGCCCAGTCACTGACATGCGGGCCCCACTCGCTAACTACCTACCGTTTTAATTAATCACTGTTTTAATTAACCTAATTGTCACTGACACCCGAGGCCCACCCCTAACTAAACTCAGTTTAATTAAATTAAAACATTTTAAGCCCCTGTGACACTGACAGGTGGGGCCAGCCACTATTCCAGTGGATAAGGCCGGCCTAGTCAGCTGCTGAGTCAGCAGCTGGGCCCACCAGTCAGCCTCTGCTGACTCGGCAGTTGTCCCAGTCAACTGGGCCCACTGTCAGCCACACATGCATCTCTCTCGGTACACTCTCTGTGTACCCATAGCATTTTATTCTTTTATTTTCGAAATTAAAATAATTCTAGTAATTCCAGAAATTCAATAAAACTTTGAAAAATCGTATAAAATAATCCGTAACTCGGATGAAAATAATTTATATATGAAAAATGATCAGAAAAATAAGATGAATCCGAATATGCCCTCCACATACCTGTCACATGCCTCCAACACAGCAAACATGGAACCTTCCCTTCCGGATCATCTGTACGATAATTGCCTAAAGCCGGGAAAATATTCCCTGATATTTTCCCGCTCCGTCTGTAACGTGTAGCACTGCGTTAGGTCACCCCTAGCTTAGCATATTGCCATGACATGCATCCGTGTTGCATTTGTTTGCTTTGTATTTATTGTTTCTTCCCCCTCTTCTCTCCGGTAGACCCCGAGACCGACGCTGACGCAATGGGTTACGACTACGCCGTAGAAGACCAGCCCCTTTCAGCAAAGCTTCCAGGAAAGCAAAACCCCCTTGATCATGTCAATATCACCCAATTCTTTCTCTCCCCTGGTTGCATTAGAATTTGTTACTGTTGTCCGATATCTCCTATTCTGATGCATAGCCTGTATTTGTAACTGCTATTGATACCTTACCGACTATCCTAAATGCTTAGTATAGGTTGGTTAGTCATCCATCAGTGGCCCCGCACCCTTGTCCATGTTGCTGTGCTTTGCTTCCGGAAGCTCGATCAGTGTGATCGACGTGCAGAGACCGACACATCACTGCACACCCCCTTAGTGGTACGACTCTGCAGAGCTACTATCGAGTGCCGAGGGTGATACCTCCTACCTCACTCCTGATGATATCTCTGTAGCATAGCTAGTCGGTTGTGGGCTACCGAGGGTGATTCCTCTTTCACCACCTCCGATGATGCCTCTGTCGTGCAACCCCTCAAGCGTGAACCCATCGAGGGTGATTCCTCCAAGTTCACCTTGACGGATACATCGAGTGGGAGTCCATCGAGGGTGATTCCTCGGACTTCCTCCTTGATGATATACACACACTGTTACGTTTAACTGTTACCCCTCTTAACTGTTAATGCGGGACTGAAGGGACAGGCGGTACCACCCCAGTAGAGGTGGACCTGAGTTCCCGACAGTCTCTTGTGAAGTCGGGTTGACCAGAGGCCGCCCTAGAGAGGGATGAGCCTGGCCCATGTCGTAAGTCCGCGAGACGGGGTGACAGGATCACTGATCATCACCACGAGCTCCCAACATACTAATGGGTTTGGATATGTGATCTGAGTAGGTCTCTGGCCTTTTCACACTAACCACCACGCGGGAAAAGTATGGGCACTCGGCGTCGTATGTTTCAGCCGAAGTTCTTCAGACGTCAGCAACTGAGCCCGGGTGGACCGCGACAGCCTGCGTGTGTATACAGGGGCTAGGTCTGGTCCCGGCCGCGTTGGCAATGTGCAGGATTGCAAAGGGCGATGGGCCCAAGACCCCTGAGTGCTTAGGATTTAGACCGGCATGCTGGCTTCTCTACTGAGCCTAGGTAGGGCTACGGCGTGTCGATCAACCGAGTTCGGGCATGACCCGAGTAAGTGTGTCCGGCCAGAGTTAATCGAGCGTGTTGGGTAAGTTGGTGCACCCCTGCAGGGAAGTATATCTATTCGAATAGCCGTGTCCACGGTAACAGGACGCTCGGAAAGTATCCCGATCTACTACAACTAGAACTGGATACTTGTGTTACTAAATGAATATGTTGGCTCCAGGATCGCTTTCTCGCGGGGAGTCGAGGAAGGATCTTTGGGCATTTATACTACTTACTTACTACTATATAAAATGCTAATCTACACTCTTCTAATGCTGCAAGATGGTGCAAGATGCTAGTCTTCGATAGCCTAGGCCTTTCCCCTCTATTCTGGCATTTCTGTAGTTTACTCCACAGATATAGCCCCATCCCTTTGATACCGATGCATAATTAGCATAGATCTGATGTAAGTCTTGCGAGTACTTTGGATGAGTATTCACGGTTGCTTTGCTTCCCTTTTTCCCCCATACCAGATTGCTGCGATCAGATGACGGAGCCCCGGAGGCAGCTGACCCCGTCGACGAATACTAGTACCACGACGGAGCCTACTACTACGTGGAGACCGTCGACTAGGAGTAGTTCGGAGGCTCCCAGGCAGGAGGCCTGTGCCTTTTCGATCTAGATATCGTTGTTTTGCTCAGCCTTCTTAAGGCAACCTTTGTTTAATTATGTCTGTACTCAGATACTGATGCTTCTGCTGATTCTTGTGTAACTCGAGCTTATGTATTCGAGCCCTCGAGGCCCCTTGCTTGTAATATAAAGCTTGTATGACTTTAATTTGTGTCTAGAGTTGTGTTGTGATATCTTCCCGTGAGTCTCTGGTCTTGATCGTGCGCATTTGCGTGTATGATTAGTGCACGATTGAGTCGGGGGCGTCACAAGTTGGTATCAGAGCCAACTGCTTGTAGGAAGCCCCTTTCCAACTCCTTTGCCAAAGTTGAGCCTAGTTTTTGAAAAACTGTTTTACTAACATGGCTGTGTGGCTTATGGGCCCATGTCGCCAATGGATGGGATTAGGATCTTTTATTCCTCTCCTTTACTCTGGGACTCTGATCTCTCTTCTATTCGGGTTAAAGATTTTGCTAACTCTAACATTAGGCTCTTGAGTTCACATCCACCCGGAGAGCTGGATTATCTGCTGCTAATCCTTTCAATGTATATCATATGCTTCTCACACTGTCATTGACATTTTTGAACTCCTTGACCTTAAGGAGGAAATCGATAAATCACTCCGCAAGGTTTCATTCGTCCAAGTTCCTCTGCTTGGGGAGCACCTTCTCTCTTTGTTAAGAAGAAGGATGGTACAAACCGGTTAGTCCAAGATTACCGCCCATTAACTAGGCAACAATTCAGAATAAGTATCCGCCTCCTCGGATCAATGATCTGTATGATCAACTGGCTGGTTCCTCCGTATTCTCTAAACTTGATCTGAGGTTGGGTTACCACCAGATCCGAGTTCGTGAAGAGGATATTCCTAAGACCGCTTTCGTTACTCGCTATGGTTCATACGAGTACACCGTCATGTCATTTGGTTTAACCAATGCTCCAGCAACGTTCTCCCGATTGATGAATTATATCTTCATGGATTACCTCGATAAGTTTGTCATGGTTTATCTGGATGATATCTTGGTATTTTCCAAGAATAAGGAAGAACATGCCGAACATCTTCGTCTTGTTCTGGAAAAGATTTGAGAGCATCAGCTATATGCCAAATATTCCAAGTGTGAAATTCTGGTTATCTGAAGTGACCTATCTTGGTCATGTGATTTCCAAGGATGGTATTGCTGTTAACCCAGAGCGAGTTCAGGCTATTCTTGACTGGACTCCCCCGAAGAATGTCAAGCAAGTCAGAAGTTTTCTCGAACTCGCAAGTTATTGCCGCCGTTTTGTCAAGAACTTTTCCAAGATTGCCAAGCCTTTGACTAATCTGCTTCACAAAGGCGTTAAGTTTGAGTGGACAGACAATTGTCAGGAAATCTTCCAGACTCTCAAGGACAAGCTAACTTCTGCACCAGTGCTTGCTCCTCCAGATTCCCGCAAGGACTTCATGATTTATTGTGACGCATCTCGTCAAGGATTAGGTTGTATCCTAATGCAAGAGTGCAAGGTGATTGCTTATGCCTCGTGACAACTGCGACCTCATGAAGAGAACTACCCAGTTCATGATCTTGAACTTGCTATAGTTATATATGCATTGAAGTTATGGCGACATTACCTCCTTGGTAATCGTTGTGAGATCTACACTGATCATCAAAGTCTGAAATATCTATTTACTCAGCCAGACTTGAATCTTCGTTAGCAAAGATGGATGGAAACAATCACATACTATGACTGCGGTATTACGTATACCCCTGGTAAGGCTAATGTTATGGCCGATGCCTTGAGCCACAAGTCTTATTGCAACAATCTCATGGTTCAGCAAGCTCAACCCCTTCTTCATGAAGAACTTCGCAAGTTAAACCTCCACATTGTTCCACAGGGTTTTCTCAATACCCTTGTTTTGGAACCTACTCTTGAGAAAGCTATTAATTCTGCGCAAGCAAAAGATGCTGGAGTTGATTAGATGAAAATGGATCTTGTCTTTGAAAAAGCCAGAGATTTCTCGCTTGCTGAAGATGGAACCTTGTACTTCAGAGATCGTCTTGTGGTACCCCAGTTCGAACTTATGACAGACAAAGTTATGAAGGAAGCCCATGATACACCTCTATCTATTCATCTGGGTAGTACCAAGATGTATCACAACATTCGTTAAAGGTACTGGTGGTCTAAGATGAAGTAGGACATTGCTCGTTATATTGCCGAATGTGACATTTGCCATCGCATCAAAGCCGAACATCAAAAGCCTGCAGGACTTCTGCAACCTCTTCCTATCCCTATCTGGAAATGGGACAAGGTTCAAATAGATCTAATCACTGGCCTACCCAAATCTAAGAAAGGTCACGATGTTATTCTTGTCGTCATTGATCAATTCTCCAAAGTTGCACATTTCCTACCAGTCAAGGAGACGATCACTGCTAGTCAGTTAGCAGATTTGTATATCTCCAGAATTGTGACACTCCACGGTATTCCGAAGGAGATCAGTTCAGACCGTGGTAGCCTTTTCACCTCAAAGTTCTGGGAAAGTTTCCAAGAAGCTATGGGAACTCATATAACCTGGAGCACCGCTTATCACCCCCAATCCCAAGGTCAAGTTGAACGAGTTAACCAAGTACTTGAAGATATGCTGCGAGCCTGTGTCATCTCATTTGGAAAGAAGTGGGAAGAATCTTTCCCGTATGCTGAATTCTCATACAACAACAGCTATCAAGCTAGTTTGAAGATGGCACCCTTCGAAGTACTATATGGACGTAAGTGCCGAACCCCTCTGAATTGGTCAGAAACTGGGGAACGGCCGCTCATGGGTCTGGATATTATCCAACAAGCTGAAGAGCAAATCCATATTGTCCGGGAAAATCTCAAGGCGGCCCAGTCCCGCCAGAAGAGCAATTATGATCGTAAACATTGGGGATCGACCTATCAACCTGGTGAGCAAGCTTATTTGCGTGTCACTCCTTTGAAGGGCACTCATCGTTTTGGAATCAAGGGCAAGCTAGCTCCTCGCTACATTGGTCCCTTCCGCATCCTCGCCAGATGTGGATGGGTGGTTTATAAATTGGAGTTGCCGCCGCAGTTTTCTCACATCCATGATGTCTTCCATGTGTCACAACTTCGTCGTTGCTTCAAGGATCCACACCATGCAGTGGATCATGAAATGCTCGAATTGCAAGACGATCTATCTTATAAAGAGCATCCGATCCGCATTCTTGATCAAGGTGAGTGCCGAACCCGTCAGAAGGTAACCAAGTTCCTTAAAGTGCAGTGGTCGAATCATACTGAAGATGAAGCCACTTGGGAATGTGAGGATCGCCTTCGTAAAGAATACCCCGATCTTTTCCCTTCTACCTCTTAATTCTCGGGACGAGAATTCCTTTTAGAGGAGGAGAATTGTAACACCTCTATGTAATGAGCTACAGTGATCCTTAATGATTAAGCTAAGTCACCTTGATTTGCAATGCTTGATCACAGTGGATTCATATCTCATTTCAAATTCCACCACTGAATTCAAATTCAAATTGCAAGTGAAATTTGAAGTTGCACAAAAGTTGTTGCAAAATAGTTCATCATTTTGCAAATATTCCATAACAACTATTTGTTCAGAAAAACATCATCACTTATTTGCTAAAATGGGCTATAGCAATTTAAACAGTGCTATTTCAGCATTTTAAAATGCCAATTCATTTGTGAAAAATCCATTTGGATTCAGTTGCCTCTCAAAAAATTTGTGGCAGTGCCAAATAATGCAAGGAAATTATGTGACCTAGTCCCACATTTTTCTAAAGTCAATTGGTGGCCCAAATAATTCCTATACTGCCTCTGTTTTTAAATAAAGGGGAAAAACAGAAAAATGAAAAAGGAAAAAAGGGGCAAAGGCCTCTGGCCTAAAGGCCCAGAGCCGGCCCAACCCACCTTACCCCTCCCCTACCTGCTCCCGCCTCGCTGTCGCATGCGCCATGGCCGGAGCTCACCTTCGCCGCCGTTCCTTGACACGTGTGGCCACAGTGGCGATGGGAGCCGATAAGGTCGACTCCGTCCACCCCCCCTGGACGCCCTCCGTCACTCTCTCCTTCTCTCCCTTGCTCGCTCGTCCTCTCCCCACCTCGATCGAGCACCGTCATCGCCGCTGCCTGTCACCGCCGCGGCGACCGTCGTCCCCGTGACTCCTCACCGTGTCAGGAAGACACGCCGGCCTCGTCCATGTCGACTACATCAAACCGTTGGAGCCGGGAAGCACCGCATCGCCGGCATCGACCGTCGTCCTCCTCGGATCACCGCAGCTCTGCCGCCCCGATTCCTCCCCTCTATTGCTCCCGTGCTCTCACCGGGCCTTCTTGAGCCCCATCGGTGAGCACCAAGTCGACTCCCCTCTCTCTCTCTCTCGGTCGCGCTCAAGCTCTAGCTAGCCTCACCGTCGCACTCGAGCACTAGCCGCCGCCGCGCTTACCATCACCATAGCCACCGCAGTCGCAGCTCGTGTCTGAGCGTGGAACTATGTTCAGTGCGCTCGCAGAAGCCTGTAGCCACTTCTGGCCGTGAAAATGGAGCTCCCTAGCCTCGCGCCGATCAAACCCGTGCTCCGGCCGCCGCCCGTCGTCGTTGCCCTGCCCATTTCCGAGAACCCCCGCTCAAGCTGACGCCACAGGAAGACGTGCCACACCGTGCTTGTTCGAAAACACCCGGCCGCGTCCCAATGGGCATCTGTGCGGCGTTTCCGGCCAACTCCGGCGAAGCACCGCGGCGAAATGGCTTGCCGGAGCTCCTTCGGCGACGGCGCCGATGTGGCACGGCCTGGGGCCCACCTTGGGTCACTGACCAGTGGGTCCCAGGGGCCCCATTGACCAAGCTGACTAAGTCAACTGTGCTGACTAGGCAGCCCAGTCACTGACATGCGGGCCCCACTCGCTAACTAACTACCGGTTTAATTAATCACTATTTTAATTAACCTAATTGTCACTGACACCTGGGGCCCACCCCTAACTAAACCCTGTTTAATTAAATTAAAACGTTTTAAGCCCCTGTGACACAGACAGGTGGGGCCAGCCACTATTCCAGTGGATAAGGCCGGCCCAGTCAGCTGCTGAGTCAGCAGCTGGGCCCACCAGTCAGCCTATGCTGAATGGGCAGTTGACCCAGTCAACTGGGTCCACTGTTAGCCACACATGCATCTCTCTGGGTACACTCTCCGTGTACCCATAGCATTTTATTCTTTTATTTTCGAAATTAAAATAATTCCAGAAATTAAATAAAAATTGAAAAATCGTATAAAATAATCCGTAACTCGGATGAAAATAATTTATTTATGAAAAATGATCAGAAAAATAAGACGAATCCGAATATGCCATCCACATACCTGTCAGATGCCTCCAACACTAGAAACGTGGAACCTTCCCCTCCAGATCGTCCGTACGATAATTGCCTAAAGCCAGGAAAATATTCCCAGATATTTTCCCGCTTCGTCTGTAACGTGTAGCACTGCGTTAGGTCACCCCTAGCGCAGCATATTGCCATGACATGCATCCGTGTTGCATTGGTTTGCTTTGTATTTATTGTTTCTTCCCCCTCTTCTCTCCGGTAGACCCCGAGACCGACGCTGACGCCGCTGGTTACGACTACGCCATAGAAGACCAGCACCTTTCAGCAAAGCTTCCAGGCAAGCAAAACCCCCTTGATCATTTCAATATCAGCCAATTCTTTCTCTCCCCTGCTTTCATTAGAATTTGCTACTGTTGTCCGATATCTCGTATTCTGATGCATAGCCTGTATTTGTAACTGATGTTGATACCTTACCTGCTGTCCTAAATGCTTAGTATAGGTTGGTTAGTCATCCATCAGTGGCCCCGCACCCTTGTCCATGTTGCCATGCTTTGCTTCCGGATGCTCGATCAGTGTGATTGACGTGCAGAGACCGACACATCACCGCACACCCCCTTAGTGGTACGACTCTGCAGAGCTACTATCGAGTGCCGAGGGTGATACCTCCTACCTCACTCCTGATGATATCTCTGTAGCATAGCTAGTCGGTTGTGGGTTACCGAGGGTGTTTCCTCTTTCACCACCTCCGATGATGCCTCTGTCGTGCAACCCCTCAAGCGTGAACCCATCGAGGGTGATTTCTCCAAGTTCACCTTGACGGATACATCAAGTGGGAGTCCATCGAGGGTGATTCCTCGGACTTCCCCCTTGATGATATACACACACTGTTATGTTTAACTGTTGCCCCTCTTAACTCTTACCGTGGGACTGAAGGGACAGGTGGTACCACCCCGGTAGAGGTGGACCTGACTTCCCGACAGTCTCTTGTGAAGTCGGGTTGACCTGGAGGGTACCCGCGAGATAATTACGTGGCACGGCCGGGCAGGCAGAGACTGTCCTAGAGAGGGATGGGCCTGGCCCTTGCCGTAAGTCCGCGAGACGGGGCGACAGGATCACTGATCGTCACCGCGAGCTCCCAACACACTAATGGGTTTGGATATGTGATCTAACTAGGTCTCTGGCCTTTTTGCACTAACCACCACGCGGGAAAAGTATGGGCACTCAGCGTCGTATGTTTCAACCAAAGTTCTTCAGACGTCAGCAACTGGACCGCGACAGCCTGCGTATGTATACAGGGGCTAGGTCTGGTCCCGGCCGCGTTCACAACGCGCAGGAGTGCAAAGGGCGATGGGCCCAAGACCCCTGAGCGCTTAGGATTTAGACCGGCGTGCTGGCTTCTCTGCTGAGCCTAGGTAGGGCTACGGCGTGTTGATCAACCGATGCCGGGCATGACCCGAGTAACTGTGTCCGGCCAGAGTTAATCGAGCGTGTTGGGTAAGTTGGTGCACCCCTGCAGGGAAGTATATCTATTCAAATAGCCATGTCCACGGCAACAGGACGCTCAGAAAGTATCCCGATCTACTACAACTAGAACTAGATACTTGTGTTACTAAATAAATATGTTGGCTCCGGGATCGCTTTCCCGCGGGGAGTCGAGGAAGGATCTCTGGGCATTTATACTACTTACTTACTACTATATAAAATGCTAATCTGCACTCTTCTAATGCTGCAAGACGCTGCAAGATGCTAGTCTTCGATAGGCTAGGCCTTTCCCCTATATTCTGCCATTTCTGCAGTTTAGTCCACAGATACAACCCCTTCCCTTTGATACCGATGCATAATTAGCATAGATCTGATGTAAGTCTTGCGAGTACTTTGGATGAGTACACACGGTTGCTTTGCTTCCCTTTTTCCCCCATACCCGATTGCTGCAATCAGATGACGGAGCCCCGGAGGCAGCTGACCCCGTCGACGACTACTACTACCACGACAGAGCCTACTACTATGTGGAGACCGCCGACCAGGAGTAGTTCGGAGGCTCCCAGGCAGGAGGCCTGCGCCTTTTTGATCTAGATGTCGGTGTATAAAACATGGGTATTTATACCCTGACTTATGCACAGACAGTGGCAGCCTCCTTGCCGGACGAGGCCTTGCCGGGAACTGCCAAGACCAAGACTCCAAGACCAGCCGAAGAAGCTACCAGGTAGAAGCTCAAGGCTCGTCACTCAACTAACACCAAGGGTGAAGACAATTCCTCGCCGGCAAGCATAAGCCGGCAAGGTGAAGACCCGGCAAGCTCCATGCCGGCAAGCTTATGCCAGCCCTCCAGCGCTCCACCTCGCCACACAGGTGTTCGCTGATGCGTGAGGTGTCGACCGTGCAGGTTGGTTGGTGAGGCTTGTCGGGCACGTGTCAGCTCGCTGGGACAAGATTTGCCTCTAATGACACCCATCCAGGAGGCGTGTCATGATAATACAAGGTGGCTGGGCAAGCTGTGCAGAAACCTTGTCGGGACTGCCTCTCCGGATGACACCTAACGGCGCATTTAATGCCTTTGTCCAAAACTGGCAGAGTTAGGTATGATAGCACTGTTTGCTATCTAGCCACGCTGTAATTACTATTTTGCCACTGTGGTAACCCCTTGAACTATAAAAGGAGGGCCAAGGCAACAGTTTAGAGGATTCGGACAATTGGAGATTCACACAAGCACCTCTCGCGTAGCTTCTCCCCCCACACCTTGCCTAGGGAAGCGCTCCTTGTACTGTGCGTCCACACCGCAAATACACCAAAAGCAGGAGTAGGGTTTTACGCTCCTCAGCGGCCCGAACCTGGGTAAAATCCCTCGCGCTCCATTGTTCATGCTCTTCGTGCACGTCGATCCTCCCGTCGAACCACAAAGGGGTTGCATGGCCCCATAGATGGTCGTACCCCGACATCTTTGGCGCGCCAGGTATGGGAGGAGAGGCGTTTGTGCGAACCTTGATCAGCGGACCGCGCGTTCTTCTTCATCTTCATCGTCAACTTCTTCACCGTCCTCCTCGTCATCCATGGCGCCCAAGAAGAAGGGCATCACGATGACGGCCACCTCGCACGCGTCCGCAGGCGGCGCAGCCAATGCGGGCGGCGCGAGCACTGCGGTCGGCACGACCAGCACGGGCGGCACGGTCATTACGCCCACCGCGACCGGCGCAAGGGACAAGCACGATGGAACCGGTCGACCTCCTCGGTCCTCTGGCGAACGGATCTGCGACGGCGCAGGCGGAGCGGGCGGACCCCTTCCTCCTCCTCCTCCTCGCCGCGACGACGAACGCAGCCGCCGGGCCGGCAACGCCCGGGCTGGCGCGAGCCGAGACCCCGCTGCGGCGACGTCCAAGGACGCTGCTTCAGGAAAAACGCCGCGCCCCTCACACGATGGGCACGGTAGGACCCCGAGCAGCGCCAACGACTCCGGGCAGCGGCGCCCCCACAGCAAGACGCCCGTGGACCAAGCCCCAGTTCCTCAGGCACCGCCTCCGCCACGGCGACCCGCTGCTGATCATGTGCCGCGGCAGCAGAGCCGCGATGGCGCTCCTACTGGCTCTGCCTGGAGTAGAGCGACGTCGCGCTCTTTGCTCTCGGCCATGCCAGCCACAGCGGCGGAGGCAATGGCGCAGGCTCAGATGTTGCTGAACTTCCCTCCGGCAGCGGAGAAGATGGACGACTGGAGAGTCACCATCCAAAGCTTGATCGGATTTGCCGAAGCCAGTAAATCACAGCAAGCGGAACCCTCGCGGCGTCCGCGACCGGTGCCGGCATCCCCAGCTGGTGGCCGCGCTGACGGAACTACGCTAACGATGCAGTCTCCGCCGCGGCAACAGCTTCAACAGCAACAACGCCAACAACCTCGACAAGCCCAGCAATCTTTTGGGCCAGACGAGATGCCGATCGCGTCTTCGGATCCATGAGCGTGGCGAGATCAGCGGCAAGTACTGCAAGACAGGCAAGCTGAAGACGCCCACACCACCATCGAACGGCGCCGCGAAGCACGACGTCAATCCGACGCACGTAACGGCCCCATCGCTGATGAGCCTGCGCCGGGGGTCGGCGGATACCTACCTTACGAGGTTGGGTGTCCTGCCTTCACTCGTGAGATGCGGCAAGTCCGGTGGCCATCCGTTCGAGCCTTCAAGCCGGAGGTGCCGGAAAAATACGACGGCTAGCTAAACCCGACAGAGTTCCTGGGCATCTATACGATTGCCGTACAAGCTGCCGGGGGAAGAGATGAGAAAATCCTCGCCAACTACTTTCCGTTGGCACTGAAACCCAACGTGAGGTCTTGGCTGATGAACTTGCCGGAGAACTCCATCTCTTCGTGGTCAGACCTCTGCAACGAGTTCATTGGTGCCTTTACCGGGGGCCGCAATACTCCTGGACAGCCCAGTGATCTGCAGGTGATCCCACAAAGAGACGGTGAAACCTTATGCAAGTACATCCAGAGATTCAGCCGTGTACACCGCAACATTCCAGACGTTCACCCCGCAGCCGTGATTGCCGCCTTTCACATGAATGTGCGCAATCAGAGGATGCGGGAGAAAATGAACGTCAAGTTGCTCAAGACCGTCAACGAACTCTACACGCTGGCGGACAAGTGTGGACGTGCCGAAGAAGGAAGAAGGCTTCCCGGAGAGGACGCTGGCGCCGAAGTGGATTCTGAGGACGATGATGCTGCCACCCTGGGGAAGAAGGGCCGAAAGCGCAACAGGAAGTGCAATGGCAAGACTTTGATGGCCGTCGAATGTTCCGGCAACTCTGAGCCCGCCAAGAAAGCCAAAATAGAGAGTCCCGGCAAGGAGGCAGCTGCATGCGCCGCTTGTCGGGAGGCAGCGGCAAATGAGAAGGCCGGCAAATCCGATGGGCCGTACTGCAAGATACACCGCACCAAGGGCCATGATCTCCAAGAGTGTCGGCAGGTCGAGCACCTTGCCGAGAAACAGAAGGCTGAATACGAGAAGCGCGACAAAGAAAAGGGTCAAGATGGTGCTGGTGGGTCCGGCAAGAAAGGCCGCGGTGGTCGAGGGGGGCCGCCGCGGCAAGGCCAAGCAGCAAAAGGAGAAGCCTGCTAGGGGCCGTGAAAAGAAAGAGGGGGATGGTGGAAGTGAAGAAGAAGAAGAACTCCGACAAGACCTCCAGCCAGGATTCCGGGAAGCGCACCTCTTCGGAGTGATGCGCACCCGTTGAAGACTTGCCGGAAAGCTCTGCTGGTAAGAGATCCAAGGCCACTGCACCGGCGACCAAGAAGGTGCTGGAGAAGGAGGACGGCGCCGACAGTACCTTCACCATTAGCGCCACCCTTGACAGCAAATAGGAAAGCGCGCTCGTTACCTTCCTGCGGGCGAATGTCGATGTGTTCGCGTGGCGACCGTCTGACATCCCCGGCGTTCCCAGGGAGGTAATTGAGCACCACCTTGCCATTTGTCCCCACGCTCGGCCCGTCAAACAGAAAGTCCGGAAGCAAGCTTTGGAACGGCAGCAGTTCATTGCCGAAGAAATCAACAAACTCGAAGCAGCAGGCCTGGTCAGAGGAGTGTTACATCCCACGTGGTTGGCGAATCTGGTGGTGGTGCGCAAGGCAAACGGGAAGTGGAGACTTTGTATACACTACACTGATATCAACAAAGCTTGACCAAAAGATCCTTTCCCATTGCCGCACATCGATCAAATTGTGGACTCCACCTCTGGCTACGATCGGCTCTCCTTCTTTGATGCATATTCAGGATACCATCAGATATTCATGGCCAAGGAGGACGAGGAGAAAACCACATTCATTACTCCATGTGGCACGTACTGCTTCGTCCATATGCCTTTCGGATTAAAGAGTGCCGGTTCCACGTTTGCAAGGGCAGTCCAGATTGGTTTTGAGCCCCAGCTGCATAGGAATGTAGAAGCCTACATGGATGATATAGTGGTCAAAACCAAAGACAAATCAACCCTCATTGAGGACTTGGAAGAGACATTTGCAAGCCTGCGCAAGATCAATCTGAAGCTCAACCCCGAGAAGTGTGTATTTGGCGTCCCGTCCGGCAAGCTTCTTGGATTTTTTGTATCCCAGCGAGGAATTGAGGCAAATCCCGACAAGATCAAGGCAATTGAGCAGATTCAAGCACCAAAAAGCGTCAAGGATGTGTGGCATCTTGCCGGTTGTGTTGCTGCTTTGAGTAGGTCCATTTCAAGATCTGTCGAGCGCGCCTTGCCGTTTTTCAAAATTTTGAAAAAGGCGGGTCCAATGAAATGGACTCCAGAAGCGGAAGCCGCACTGCAAGACTTGAAAAGATACCTCTCCTCTGGGCCGACACTAGTTGCGCCTAGACCACAAGAGCCGTTACTGCTATACATAGCGGCAACGAACCAAGTGGCCAGTGCTGCACTAGTGGCATAGAGGGAAATCAATGACGAAGAAGCAACCACGGCAAGCCCATCCGGCGACAAACCGGAATCTTCACCGGCAAGGCCTGGCGCCGACAAGACAGATACAGTGCAAGCAAATGAAGCTGGTCAGCAAGTGCTGTCGAAGAAGAAAATGGTGCAGCGACCGGTGTATTTCGTTAGTTCCCTTTTGCAGGGGGCTAGATCGAGATACTCTGGAGTGCAGAAGTTGCTTTTCAGCCTCCTTATGGCCTCGAGGAAGCTGCGTCACTACTTCCAAGCACACGAAATCACCGTTGTCACTCGCTTCCCGCTGCAACGCATCTTGAGAAATCCAGAGGCAACCGGCAGGGTAGTGGAGTGGGCGTTGGAATTGTCAAGCTTTGCACTCAAGTTTGAAAGCACTTCAACAATCCAGAGCAGAGCCCTGGCAGAGTTCATTGCTGAATGGACACCAACGCAAGACGAAGAGATTCAAGAAACGGCTCTCCCCGGCAAGGAAACGGCAAAGGAATGGATCATGTACTTTGACGGTGCCTTCTCGCTGCAAGGCGCCGGTGCCGAAGTGCTGCTTGTCGCACCCACCGGAGAGCACCTCAAGTATGTGGTTCAGATGCACTTTCCCAGGGAGCAAGCTACAAACAACACTGCCGAGTACGAAGGGCTCCTTGCCGGTCTTCGGATCGCAGTGGACCTTGGAATCAAGAAATTGATCATCCGCGGTGACTCGCAGCTTGTTGTGAAGCAAGTGAACAAAGATTACCAGAGCCCATTGATGAGAGCATATGTGGAAGAAGTGAGGAAATTGGAGGAACACTTTGACGGATTGCTAACAGAGCACATCCCTCGTGCGGAAAACAGTATTGCTGATAGCCTGTCAAAGTGTGCCGCGCAAAAGCTTCCCGTGGAACCGGTAACCTTTGTGCTCCATTTGAATCAACCCACAGTTATTCCATCGACGCAGGCCAGTAAGAGAAGAAAGTTGAGTACCGGCAAGTACTTTCCGACAGAGCTCCCAGAAGCCACCGGCAAGGACGCTGCCGGGAACAACGACACGGCTGGTGGTGAGCAACGGCGTAGCGTGGGACCACAGGTTCTTATCGCGAGAGCAAGCGCTCCCATGGACGAAGAGAAGCCTTTAGTCCTTGTCATCGAGCCACAGGCTCCGGCATGGGCACAACAGATAGTCTGTTTCCTTCAAATAGGAGAACTCCCCGATGAGCAAGAGGAAGCTGAGAAAGTAGCCCGCCAGTCAAGTATGTATCAGTTTGTGGATAGCATCCTGTACAGAAAACGACCGAACGGTGGGAAATTGAAGTGTATCTGCCGGGAAGATGGACTAGAGCTGTTGGCAGAGATACATGGAGGCATATGTGGTTCTCACATAGGATCAAGAGCACTTGCCGGCAAGGCTTTCCGGCAAGGCTTCTATTGGCCCACCACCCTCCAAGATGTGACTGAGCTAGTAACCAAGTGTGAAGCGTGCCAGTTCCATTCAAAGAATGTACATCAACCAGCTCAGGCTCTCCAAACGATCCCTCTCTCCTGGCCCTTTTCGGTCTGGGGGCTCGATATCTTGGGCCCCTTCCCCCGCGCTGCCGGGGGCTTCGAGTACTTCACTACTAGGAGAAAGCTTATAGATAGAACCTTAGCAGTAGCGTGGGATTGGGCTGCAGCGCTACTGCTATTTAGCAGTAGCGCGTGGAGTTAGCCAGCGCTACAGGTATACCTGTAGCAGTAGCGCTGGGCAGCCGACCAACGCTGCTGCTAAGTGGACCCATCCTCACCCACCGGGGACGACCGTAGTAGTAGCGGCGGTCAAAAATCGGCGCTGCTACTAATCGATTAGTAGTAGCGCTTGTCGGAGGCCCACCGCTACCGCTATTTGTGCACGGTGCTAGCAGGTGGGCCGCACTTAGCAGCAGCGCCGGTCGACAGGCCAGCGCTACTGCTATAGAATTTAGCAGTTGCGTCGTTTCCTATCCCGCGTTGCTGCTAATCTAACTTATCTTCATCCTGCGGCCCTCACTCTCCCTCTCCACTCTCTCCATCTCCATCTCCCCCATCGCTGCCGCGCTGCCGCCCCCGCATTACCGCCCCCGCCGCCAGCCGCTGCCGCCCGCTACTGCCGTCGCCCGCTGCCGCCGTCGCCCTCCCGGTATGTCTCCCTCCCTCCATCCCTCCCTCCTCCCTCCCTCCCTCCCTCCCTCCGACCCTCTCCCTCCTCCCTCCCTCCCTCCCACCCTCTCCCTCGGACCCTCAACCTCCATCTCTACCTCCCTCCCTCCTGCATTGCATAAATGGATGGATGAAATTAGGTTTTTTCGGTAATGCTTGGATAGATAGATGGATAGACAGATGGATTGAACTAGGTTCTTTTTAGTAATGCTTGGATAGATAGATGGATAGATAGATGGATGGATGGATAGATGTTAGGGTTAGAACTAGGGTATTTTTGGTAATATAATTTTTTAGTAAAAAAATAGTAATACAAATTTTTAGTAAATGTAGGTCTTTTGAATCAGCATAATAATGTTTAGTTGATAGTTCAATAAATTAGTTTATAGTTTCTACTTTATACTTTCTATTTTACTTAATTAGTTAAAAATTTAGTTGGTAGAAACATGTATTGGACACTTGGTAGAGATTATTACTAGTAATAGAATAGAAAATTTCGTAATAGAAATGTATTGGAATGCTATATGAGAAATTTTTAGGTATCACATTTAGTAATAGTAGTTTGTAGTAAGAAAATTTAGGTATAGCAATTATAGTAATAGAAATTTTTAGTAAGTGTTGAATTCTAGAACTAGGGTATTTAGTTATGTCAATCTCACATTGCCAAATTTAGAGAGAGAGAGAGAGAGACCTATTTAGTTATGCTTCTTGTCCCAATGAAATGTTCGGATTATAAGATATATATTGAAATATTTTTGTTAATATTTTGAACCATTGAAATGCAATGAGCACCAAGTTTGAATGCTCATGTGTGAATGCTCATGTGGCGCAGGGGTAGATCACCGACGAGCCGGTCGACGACGCCTAGAAGATCACCGACGACACCCGCGCCCGGTCGACAACCATCGTCTATAGTGAGTAAACATGATGTTTTCATAGATGTAGTAGATGAGTAGCTGTGACAATGTGAAGCTAGTTTTTTTAAAATGATAATTGAACCGGATAGAATTTCAAGTTTAAACATCTCTGTATGTGTATGAACATCTTTGTATCGCATGGAAAATCCGAGTGGCCTATGTTTTGCCGGAGTGTTGATTCATTTCCGTTCCGGTAAATTTCAGGCGCTCGATATGTCCTATTTTAGCAAAGGTCATGCCGGATTTTTTCGTGAATTTTAGGATGACTTGTGCTAGTATGTAAGAAATATCGAGTGCCTTGGATTTGCCGGAAAGAGAATTAAACGACATTTCGGGTTGACTTTAACTCTGTTGGGGCTCAAGTGCCTTGGTGTATTTGCCGGAAATATCGAGTGCCTTGGTGTATTTGCCGGAAAGAAAATTAGTGAGGGAGAGTGTCCACCATATATGAAAGAAGAAGAATGCCGACTGTTGTCGTGGGGGTCGCTTCTCCTTCTTCTCCTTGTGCTAGACCTTTGTTATGCACTACGGGGAGGAGGAGTAGCGACCATCACCGTCGGTCGAATATATCAGAGAGGGAGTGCCCACCATATACACCACGTGAGATGAGAGTTTTCAAGGACTCGACAGACCGAAAGTCAACCCGTGATGAGTAATAATGATCTGTGTGTTGAGTTCCTGTTATTTGCCGTTGATTTTTAATCTTTGACTTATGAACACAGGAAATGTCTGACGACGATATGATTCCTGAGTGCGACTACTGCGAAGACGACCAGGGTATGTGCGACAGGATGCCTTATCTGCAAAACGGTAGGTACTTCACCATCGTGCTGAAGGAGACTTTCGACGTTTTTACGGTACGTAACGACGACAAGTATTTTTCCGTAATTATGCATGACTTGTGAATTTTGGCTTCAACGTGTAATTTTTCATTTTTTTCAATTGAAATAGTTCATCCCATGTCATGCAAGACCGTATGTCTTGGAAAAGCTCGGTTTTGAAGATAGGGAGAGAACAGAGACGAAGAGTGCTCACCTTAGGACGAAGCATGGTTTCACTTTTTTGGTTAAACTATTTAATGCACCAAATAGCTCGCATTTCAGTTCCTCAACTTGGAGAGGATTTTGCAAGGCCTATGAATTTAAGGAGGATATGCAAATCACCTTCGATCTTCGGCCCGAAGATGAAATTGACGATAATATCGACATTTGGGTGGATGTCGAGACGCTTCCAGTTCTACCTCTTTGTGAGTTTGTCAAATAAATTTGTTAAGTAATTTATATTGTTTATTTAAAAATCATTGACAGCTTATTTCCATTGATAGCTTATTTCCATTCTTCAAAAAATGTACGGAAGATAGTAGACAGAACCTACTACACTGATGGCTCTGAACTAAGTTACCAGGAGAAAGATCATCTTATCTCATTTATTATTGATGTTGAGAATTTCAATATCAATTATGAAACTCCTCCACATTATGGTCAATACGTGCCACTAGTGCACATGTTGAACTACGGTAACATCCATGGAGATGGCATGGTAAGATTTTTTACTATTACGACATCAGTGCATCTTTTGCATACATTCTTCTAAAGCTAAACTACATTGCTAACTAAGTTATTATTATGTTCTTCAATAGAAAATCCCGAAGGATTGTGTGCCTCATCTGATGTTTACGAAAGGTCGCATTGATGTTATTAGATTACGGCCAAGTCCGCCTCGGGTTCACCGCTGTTCGTACAAGATTTCTCAAACCGATGAAGACATCACAATCAAAGAATGGAAAAAAGTTATGAATAATGAAAGGGAGCTACTTGGAAGCAACATTGTGCGAAGCGCCCGAATTGGAGACAGGATAATCTCCATTCTTCATAATGGAGAGTCAGGGGCTATGTTGTTTTATGCTATTTTAGCTTAGAGAGCGTAGCAGGTCCTAGCTAATACTCATGATCATGTGCTAAGAACAATTAACTAGGGTTGGTTATGACTATGATGATGATGAGTATGACTTGTTATTATGATAACGAGTAGAAGTTGTTAGATGACTATATATGATGATGATGATGAGTATGACTTGTTATTATGATAACGATGATGAGTTATTATTATGATGATGATGCTGAGTTGTTATATGAGCATGATGAGTTATTATATATATCAGTGGGTGAAATAAACGTGGATTAGATTCTAGTGGAGGCAACATGGTGCAGATCGAAAGTACTACTAATCCAAACTAAAGTGATCAAGTTTGGATTAGTAGTACTTTCGATCTGCACCATGTTGCCTCCACTTGAATCTAATCCATGTCTCTTTCACCCACTGATATAATAACTCATCATGATCATAAAATCATATGATGAAACTACTGTATAAAACCTGTACAAATACAGGGCCAATATGCTGCAGAAAAAAAAATACAGGAAAATTAGCAGTAGCGCGGGCATGCATGTAGCAGCAGCGTGCTATTATCAGCAGCGCGCTCTGGAAAGAGGCGCTGCTGCTATTAGCAGCAGCGCGGTTTAATGAGCACGCTACTGCTATGTATAGTTAGCAGTAGCGCGGGTAAACCCACGCTACTGCTAAAATTTAGCTGTAGCGTCGTAGCAGTAGCGCGGGCACCCGCGCTACTGCTAGCCCAAAAACCAGCGCTACTAGTAGGCTTTTTCCTAGTAGTGCTTGTACATCGCCATCGACAAGTTCACGAAGTCGCCAGAAGTGGAGCCAGTGAGGAAGGTGACAGCGCAATCAGCCGTCAAGTTCTTCAAAGGATTAGCTTGCCGTTTTAGGGTTCCTAACAGGATCATCACCGACAACGGCACGCAATTCACGAGCCGCACCTTCATGCAGTACATTCAAGACCTTGGCAGCAAGATCTGTTTTGCGTCTGTCGCTCACCCGAGATGCAACGGCCAAGTGGAAAGGATGAATGCTGAAGTGCTGCGTGGTCTAAGGACAAGAACTTTCGACAAGCTGCGCAAGTGCGGAAAGGGCTGGATTGATGAGCTGCCGGCGGTTCTTTGGTCACTCAGGACGACACCAAATCGAGCTACCGGCCAGACACCCTTCTCCCTAATCTATGGTGCAGAGGCGGTGCTCCCCACGGAACTCATATACGGGTCACCTCGAGTGCTCGCTTACGATGAAGCCGAGCAAGAGCGGCTGCGGCAAGACGACGCGTTGCTCCTTGAGGAAGATCGTCTTTGGGCGGCTGTGCGAGCTGCACGCTACCAGCAAGCCTTGCGCCGCTATCATAGCCGCAAAGTGCACGCCCGAAGCCTTGAGGAAGGCGACCTTGTTCTTCGGCGTGTTCAATCCGCCAAGGGATCAAACAAGTTGACGCCAAAGTGGGAAGGCCCTTACCGGGTAGTACGAGTCACCAGGCCCGGCGCAGCCCGGCTGAGACCGAAGATGGCACCCCAGTGCAAAACTCATGGAATATTGAGCATCTTCGCAAGTTCTACCCGTGAGGCGCGGTTGCGGCAACCCCTTTTGTACGAGCCTTGTCGGCCAGACATGTAACCCTTTGTACAAAGCCAGGCGCAGATCCTGTGCATAATAAAGCTAAGTGTTTCGCAACTCCTCATACATATTCATTTATATGTCGATGCACGTAATGTTGTGATTTACACTTTAGTTTGTATGAGATGGCTAATGAACCGTTAAGGTTCCAAAAACCCTCTTTTCTCTTCTTTATTTTTCTTAAAAGGACAAGGGAATCCCGCGCGCAGGTTTCCCGGGGGGAGTGGAGATGGGTACCGTATCTGCGTTCGAAGCGATCATTCATGCAACAAAAGAAACGACGCAGAGAAAAGCTAAGTTGGAAGATTTAAAAAAATTCCTTAGTTACATTCGCGTTCTCCCTTGAACAATTTTGCACTTTGTATGAGAAACCTGCATGCGAGAGGAACCTTGTCGCGATCAGTCCGCGCCCTAGGTTGCCTCGAGTCCACTCGGCAAACTTGGCGGCTGCGTTCTGCCCCGCAAGTCACCTTGCCGGCAGTGGCACTTCCAGCAAGCTGCTAAGGACCCGTTCCTCGAACCGCTCGCGGCAAGTGTGCGCACCGGCAAGCTCCCGATAAAGCGTAGGGAACACGTTCATACAAAGGCAAATAAAACAAGGGAAGCAGCATACATTTGTTTAAACCCGGCAAACACTAGATATTCATTGAAAAAGTACTCGATTACATTTTCAGCGGCCCTTTGCCAGGGTTGATCTCAGGTGCAGTACAAGGGCAAGAGGGGCGCCTAGGCGGATCAATCCCGGGGAGCCAGATGATGGTGCTGTCGGCGATCAATACGAGATGAAGGAGTCGGAGCCGTCGTCCTCGACCTTCACGCCTGGAGCGCCGCCGTCATCATTGTTATCCTCAGCATCGCTGGAGGAAGCGGTGTCGGAGTCGCTCAAGCTTTCCGCGCAGCACTCCAGACGAGCGCCTGAAGCCCTGAAGAACTTCACGATGAGCGCGTCTGGTCCATCCAGCCTGAAGTGAAGGAGGTGCCCCTGCCCTAAGCAATGGGCGCGGGCGAAGGACTTCCACCCACGGGTGAGGTACATGATGCCGTTGTTGGAGGTCTCAACGGTTACCCACACTGGGCCATTGCAGCATCCATCAACACGCAGCCACAGACCGGGCAGCTGGTGGCCTTCCATCTCTCCAGCAAAGGGACGAGGAACTCGCGGCCGACTCCACGGCTGGTCGCACAACTCCAAGACGAACTCCTCCGTCGTGTCCACCATGTGGCCTTCTGCCGGCGGAGGAGGAGCCAAAGACGGAGCGGCAGGCGCCCCCGCCACGGGCACTTCGACCACGAGCTCCGCGTCGCCCACAACCACGGGCCGCGGCCCCTCCTTGGGCACAGAAGCCAGCCTCCGCGGCCGCGGCCGAAACTCGGGCATGGAGTCGGGAAGAAGACCTCGCCGCGGCGGCCGGGGCACGACCGCGACCTCTTCCCCTCACCATGGCGTCGCCGAATGCAAAAGAAGAAAAAGATATGAGAAAGGGGCAACAGTTGCTGGACGAGGAGGCGAAAGGAGATGAATGAGCATCACATCCCGCACCCCCCCTCTTTATAGGAAGGATGCGGGGGCTGGCCCTTCACCGTCCTCGGGCGGCCGCCTGTCGTGGTGAAATCACGGCAGATGCCATGAGATGGCTAAAAGTGGGGGGCTGCGTGAGGACGCCGGTGGGTTCCGGAAGCGAGGTTAGCACGCTCGTGCGGGAGACACAAGGCGTACCCAGGTTCAGGGCCCTCCGGGGAGGTAACACCCCTAGTCCTGCCGAATGGGTTGATAGGCACAAGGGCCGCAACGGTTACAGTGATGCTCCTGGAGCTGTTTGAGCGGAGGAGGAAGAAGGAGCTAGCTCTCCATTCGGCCTCTCCTGTGTGTGGGTGTGTGTGCGTTGCTACTAGGTGCCGACTGAGGAAGAAGAAGCCGACCCTTTGCATGGAGGCCTCCTGGGGGGTCTTATAGCCCGACCCCCAGGGTTACAAGAATAAACTACACGCGGGACCCGGGTGTCGACGTCTGAAGCCGGCCGTGGGCCCGCCGGCTGCTGGGCCCCGTCGGCTGCGGGGCCCGCTGGCGGCTCGACACTGTGGCCCGTCGCTTTGAGCCTCACAGAGTGGACGGCGCGTGCGCGCTCTGCAGAGGCGTGCAGGAGTAGACGGCGCGTGCGCGCTCTGCAGACGCGTGCCGGAGTGGACGGCGTCGCGGGGGGCTGCACCGGCGCGCTGGTGCTGACACCGGCCGTCCCGGTCAACAGGGTTGGCAGCTTTTGCCAGCGCGCCCTCCCGAGACGGATTGCACTGTAGCCATGTTCTCCCCTCGTGGGGGGCTGTCTTGTCGTCGGATGCGATGGGACGCCCGCCGACCCATCGTCAGCCGGTTGTTGGATAGCCGGACCCGGCCCGGGACCGGGCCTAGCCGGCTTGCGCCGGGAAGCCGGCCGGACAGTCAGCCGGCGGAGCGGGGCACGGGCTGCCCCGATATTATTTTTGAAAAGGGGCTCCGGGTTCGCTTGCCTACCCGGGGGTCATCCCCCCGACAGTAGTCCACGAAGCTGCGAAGGCTCGCCGGCTCCTAGCGGGAGAGGCTTTGCAGCTTATCCCCTCCCGAAGGAGCGCGGCCGCGTGGCGAGGTAGTGCCAGCTTGAGGCCGCCGTGGCCGGATTCCGGGAGCCGGGTCGAGGTAGTTGGTTTTGCTGGAGTCCGAACGGCTCGGCCGGCTGGTCTTGTCGGTACGGGGAGTGCGCCGGTCGCCAGATGAAAGCTTGCCACGTGCAGCCCAGCGGCTAAAGAAGCCTGCCAGGCCACGCGCGCGACGAGACGTCGCGGTGGGCTGGGTCCCACCGGGCCGTGGCCTCGGCCCGCGCGCAGGATTTACTGCGGCCGCACGCGCCTGTTGGAGTTCCCGGGGTAGTTAAGGCGCGACTTAACGTGCCCGTGTATCGCGGGGGAGTGGGGATCGTGGGCGCAGACGATCCCACTCCCCCACGTTCGACCGTGGTCTTTAAATGGGAAGGGAGGGGGAGAGGCCGAGGCATTCGCTCCTCTGCCCCCGCTCATTGCTTCGCCTCTGCCTCCCCATCTTCCTTCTCGCGCACACCGCCGCCACACGCCGTCGCCCGCGCACCGCCGCCCGCTGGGCTCGCCACCGCACCGTGCTGTGACACTCGCGCGGCCGTTGCTTCCTCGCTCCACCGCTGCTTCCTTTCTTCCTTGTCCGCACTTCTCCCGCTCTTGCCAATGGCGCCGCCGAAGGGCTCGTGGGAGGGGTCGGTGGTTACCGACAACGACATCGAGTATCTTCGCCGCACGAGGCGGCTGCCGCCGCCGGCGGAGGTGGAGGCAGGCGCGCCCGGCGAAGAGACAGCACCGGAACCGCGGAGTGGCGAAGTGGTGGTGTTCTACACCCACTTCCTCCAGGATCTCGGGCTTCCGGCGAGCGTCTTCTTCAGGCGCTTCCTCACGTACTTCGGCCTCCAGCCGCACCATCTGGGGCCAAACGCCATCCTGCAGCTCGCCGGCTTCGCGACGCTGTGCGAGGGCTACGTCGGCATCCTACCATACGTGAAGCTGTGGTGCCGGATGTTTTACCTCAAGCAGCAACGAGCTGCAGCCGGCGTCATGTCCGAGTGCGGGGCAGCCGTACCGGTCACCCGGACGGCGGGTCCCTTCCCGAAGCTGCCGCTCGAGGACTCCACCAAGAAGTGGCAGAAGTCCTTCTTCTATGTGAAGAACGCGGACCCGGCCAACGACCGCATCAACCTCCCTCCCTTCGTCGATGTGCCCC
This sequence comes from Elymus sibiricus, assembly GCA_039707655.1. Taxonomy (NCBI): domain Eukaryota; kingdom Viridiplantae; phylum Streptophyta; class Magnoliopsida; order Poales; family Poaceae; genus Elymus; species Elymus sibiricus. Next base: position 116,332,405 of record CM077670.1, read on the forward strand.
CGGCTGAGAAGCTGAACTTGGGGCACAACCCGAAGAGCCGTCCGCGGAGATCTTGGGGATCTGCCACCGGATCAAGGAGATGACGGACCGCGAGGGCCTCACCGCCATGGACCTCATCACCACCTTCATCGGTCGCCAGGTGCGGCCACTGCAGAGGCGGCCGCACCGGATCTGCGATATGAGCGGCCGGCGCGACCCCTGCCGGCTATCAACGAAGGAGCTGACGGCAGAGGAGATCGCCGTGCGCGTCAACGACGTCTCCGCCGCCGGGCTCAAGGCGAAGGAGTGGTGGTTCGGCAAGGAGCCGTACAGCCGGAACGACCCGGCGCCAGCGGTGAGTATCTGGTCTCTGTTCTTTGCCATGTCCGCCCTTCTCATGCGCCCTAACCCCCTGGGCCGGCTGCAGCGCTTCCCGAGCCAGCTGGTACATGACGGCCCGAGTCCCATGGTTCTGCAGCCGGACCTGGACGAGTCGGACCCGGAGGACGAGGAGGCCGGCAACGCGGGAGCCGAAGGCGGCGAGGAGCACCCTGCGAGCGCGGAAGCCGGCGGCCCCGCTCAAGCCGGTAAGTCTCTGATCCCGGATGCTTTGCGCGAGTGGCCGGATGACGATGAAGATGATGAGGACGGGAAGGGTGGTGCAGCTCCTCAGGGTGCGGAGGCGGGCGACGAGGCCGCCCCCAGGGGGCGGCAGAGGAGGGTGTCCGGGGAGCCGGCTGGTCCGAGCCGGCCGCACGGGAAGCAGCCGGTCGAGGCGCGGCCGGCCGCGAAGCGCCCGGCTGCGGCGCAGACGGGCACCCTGAAGAGGTCCGCCAAGAAGGCGCGCCGGATGGCGCCTCCGGCGGGCCCGACACGAGCGGTTCCCGTGGCCATAGGGTAAGTTTCTTTTTTGCAGTTGGAGTTGCTGCTTTATTTGCCGCTGTTGCCGTTGTTCATCCTTTTCTTTTCTTCTTCTTCATCCCTCTCGTGCGCCGTCCAGGAGCGCGCTCGAGCTGGCGGAGGCTGCCACAGCAGCGGCGGCTGCGGAGGAGGCCGACCGGCGACGGGGACGAAGCGGCACGGGGGAGAGCGAGGCGGGGGAGACCCCCGAAGAGGTGCTCGTGGCCCGCTAAGCCGGCTCCGCCTTGGAGGCCGCCCAGTGGGACGCCTGGAGGGCCCGAGCCGAGGCCGAGAAGGAGATGGCCGAGGCGTCGGCCAAGGCGTGGAGCGTTGCCGTGGCCGAAGTCGTGGCGAGGCGGCCGCGGGTCGCGGAGGGGACCGCGTGGCCGGAGTGGACGGCGTCGTCGCCGCCGTCACCGGTCGCGGAGCATCGCTCCAAGACTGTGCATGATCCGGCCCGTAGGGAGGAGGCAGATGCCTGTGTGGCCGCCGAGGAAGCAGCCGGTCGCAGTGAATCCGGCGACCACGAGCCGGAGGCCGACCCGACGGCCGACCAGGAGGTGCCGCCGGCTATAGACCCGGTCGACGGAGCCGAAGGTGGAGCGGGCCGCGAGCCGGAGCCCACGCCGAGCGGAGGAGGAGCGCCACCGCCAAGGACGGAGACCGCGCCGGGGAGCTCGCGTGCCCTGGTGACGGCGGAGCCGCGGGCCGCGGGACTAGGCCTCGAATTGAGGCCGACCGACAGCGGAACCAGCGCCGGATCCGCCGTACAGCCGCAGCGGACCTGGGCGGCGAGCTCCTACGAGGCGACAAGCGGCGCCCCCCGGAGCGAGCTGGACGCGGCGGTGGACTCTCTGCGGCTGCAGATCGCCAACCACCACAGCCAGTGGCAGAGCTTTGCCCAGGCGGAGAGCGGCCGGCTGCGACAGCTGGAGCAGACCTTCGCGGTGAGTTCTTTTGCCCTTCATGCATTCTTGCTTTTCGTTTTCTTTTTGCTCTTCTTGACCGGCTTGGTCGCTTCCCAGTGGGGGCGCGTCAGCGCACCCACTGGGTGTAGCCCCCGAGGCCCGGGCCGGCTGCGTAGCAGGCGGGTCGGGCCTTCTCAGGCGTCCGTGTGCTGACTTGCTCCTTTGCAGTCCATCTACGACCAGCGGGTGGCGGCGTACAACCGCCTCCTGGGCCGGTACCGCACGGTCAGGGACCAGCTGACGGCCAAGGAGGGGGAGCTACGCCAGGCCAGAGGTATATCTTCAAACTTTCTTGCATTCCTCCAGTGGGGGCGCGCCAGGGCTCCCACTTGGTGTAGCCCACGAGATTCGGGCCGTCTGCTCAGCAGCCTGGTTGGATCTTTGCTTCTTGTTTTGCTTTCTTGTCCGGCTTCTGACCGGAATCCGGGTCCGGATGCGCAACCGTCGCAGTTGACCCGGCGGAGATGGAGGCGCTCCGGCGCCAGCTGGCGGAAGCCGGCCAGCTCCGTGACCAGGCGGCCGCGGAGCGCGACCGGCTGCAGGAGGAGGCGGCCCGGGCAGTCCGGGAGAGGGACGAGGCCGCCGCCGCCCATAAGGCCAAGCTGGACCGGCTTGCTGAGGAGCGCCGTCAGGCGGTGGCACGGCAGGAGGAGGAGGCGAAGAAGGCCGCCGAGGAGGTCAGCCAGCTCAAGGCAAACCACGACCGCAGCGCCAACGCGCTGGCGGCGACGGAGCGGGAGGCGCTGCAAGAGGCGCTCTACATCGACGAGCTCCTCACGTGTAAGTGCTTTCGCTCCCGTCTTTTTGCTTCTTTCTGTTTTCCGCCCTTTGGCGTCTTGGTCAATCTTCTTCCCCCTCTCTTCCAGGGTTCTTCCCCAAGACCCAAGGGTCGGCCGAGGCGGCGGTGAACGCCCACCGGCAGGAGCAAATGGCGGCGGGAGCCGCCGTTGAGGAGTACGCTGCCTGGTCGGTGGCGGAGATCACCGTGGCCGCCAAGGCTCGCCTGGAGGCGGTGGAACGCCAGATGAACTGGCTATTCGAAGCCGGTTTGTCGATGGTGGCTGCCCTCTGGCCAGGTGCGGTGGCGCCGAGCAGCGTGAGCCGGCTGGCGCGTTGGCTGGAGGCCGGCGCGGCGCGACTCAACGCGTGGAGGGCTTCCGCAGCTCGAGCCGGCACGGACATGGCGCTCGGGGTCGTGCTGTCGTGGTACCCGACCATCCACTTGGACCAGCTGCGCGCCCGGAGGGCTGGGGCGGAGGCGGACTTGGCGGGGCGGGTGACGGCGATCGCCGTGCGGGCTAGCGACATTGCGTCGTTCGCCCCGTACGGCGACTTCGTGCCGGAGCGGGCGCCGGACGGCGCGGAGCGTGCCGCCGATGACTTCGTCCTGGAGCTCGAGGACCCGGAGGGCAGCTCGGCCGAGACGATCGCCGACGCGGACGACGATGCTGGCGAGCTGGACGACACCGCCACTATGGAGAACCCGGCGCCGAGCGATGCCGACGAAGCCGCAGCCTAGGGCTTTTATTTTTCATGTTTCTTTTGAACTCGGAGCTTTTGTTCGTCGGCAAGTACACCCACTGGGGGTGTGAATTAATTGTAATGAACCACCGGCCGCGGGCCTGGCCGTATATATGAAAACATGTTTGTCTCTTGTGTGCTTGCGCCTACCATCGGGTAGTTTCGCTTTTGTTCTTTTCCCTGAGCCGTTTTCCTGTTTGGTTCCGCTTTCGTCCTTCTCCCCGCTAGCCGGACAGCCGGGATCCGGTCTGTAGCTGGGACGGGGAGCCGGACTCAGAAGAGAGCGCTTAGTACTTGGGACTTAGGATTTGAGCGCAAGCGAAACACCCACTGGGCCGGCTGGCTGCAGCCGGCGAGGCCGGCTGGAGCGTAGCCGGTCCGTGCGGCGGAGCGTGAAGTGAGAAGAGCTGGGTTTGGCCGAGCCGGTCATTCGTACTTAATCATTTGTTCGCGTGCGGATGCTTGCAGCCTTTGGCTCTTGCCAGCCTTGAACAGCCGGGAGCCGGTCTGTGGCTTATGGCAGAGAGACCTTCGGCGGTGCGCACGTTACTGATCGGGTTGAGGAGAACGCGGCACGGGCTAGCCGGTGAGCCCCCGAGCCCCCGAGCCGGCCATGCCGACCCGGTGGGGGGGGGGGAAGCGAATGCGGTAAAGTGCGCAAGAACTCGGTAGAGATGGAAAGGTAGCCCCCGAGTGTCGTTCGGGGGACCTGCTGCTTTTATTAATTTCCAAAAGGGGTAGTGATACATACATACATGGTTCAACTGTAAAACGGACGGGGGAGCTCCGCGTTCCAGGGGCATTCCGTCTCTTCGCCGGAGGCGTCTCTCTTGCGCTTGCTTCGCTTTTGCGCGTCGATGAGGCAGTAAGCATTGTTGCGTAAGGCCTTGCTGATGATGAAGGGGCCCTCCCATGGGGAGGACAGCTTGTGCTGGCCGGCTGTTCGCTGGATCAGCCGGAGCACGAGGTCGCCCTCGCGGAAAGCGAGGGGCTTGATCTTCTTGCTGTGGTAGTGGCGCAGGCTCTGTTTATAAATGGCCGACCGGCTAAGGGCCAGCAGGCGCGCCTCTTTGAGCAGATCGACGCCGTCTGCGCGTGCTGCTGCGGCCTCCACTTCCGTGTACAGGGTGACCCGAGGTGAGTCGAACTCGAGATCCGTGGGGATGATCGCCTCGGCCCCGTAGACGAGGAAGAATGGAGTGAAGCCGGTTGAGCGGTTGGGGGTGGTCCGGAGACTCCATAGGACGGCCGGCAGCTCGTCAATCCAGCTGCCGGGTGAACGTACGAGCGGCTCGACGAGTCGCGGCTTGATGCCGGCTAGGATGAGGCCGTTTGCCCGCTCCGCCTGGCCGTTGGACTGAGGGTGTGCGACGGAGGCCAGGTCAAGCCGGATGCTGGAGACGGAGTAGTAGCGCGCTAGCGCACCATTGGCGAAGTTGGTGCCGTTGTCGGTGATGATGCTGTTTGGGACACCGTAGCGGACAGCGATGTCTGTGATGAACTTGATGGCCATGGGGCCGTCGAGTTTCTTGATCGATCTTGCCTCGATCCACTTGGTGAATTTATCGACGGCCACCAGAAGGTGTGTCATGCCGCCCCGAGCGGTTTTGAAGGGTCCCACCATGTCGAGGCCCCAGACGGCAAAGGGCCATGCGATGGGGATGGTTTGGAGCGCCGAAGCTGGCTGGTGGCTCTGGGCCTTGAAGCGCTGGCAGCCCTTGCACTTGAGAACCAGCTCCTCGGCGTCCTTCAGCGCAATCGGCCAGTAGAAGCCGTGGCGGAATGCTTTGGCCACCAGGGACCGGGAGGCGGCGTGGTGCCCGCACGCGCCCTGGTGGATATCGAGCAAGATCTCGAGGCCCCTGGCCGTCTCGACGCATCGCTGGAAGACGCCGGTTGTGCTGCGCTTGACGAGCTCATGGTTGATGATGCTGTAGGCGGAAGCCCGGTGCTGCACCTGCCGAGCCTCGACCTCGTCCGCCGGGAGCTCGCCGCTCGCCAGGAAAGTGAGTATCGGCTGGGCCCAAGACGGCGCCTCCAGCACCGTGAGGACGGCCACTTGCGCGGGTTCGGCCGGGTTGAGAGGCGGCGAGCTGGAGCCGGCAGCCCCCGAGCCGGAGCCGGCAGCCCCCGAGCTGGAGCAGGCAATCCCCGGGGCTGGGTGAGGGGCGGCAGCACCCGGGATCGGGGTGGTAGCCCCCGGGGTGGCGCTGGCAGTCCCCGAGCTGAGGCCGGCAGCCCCGAGCCGGAGCAGGCAGCCCCCGGGGCTGGGCGAGGGGCTGTTGGATCGGCTGGGACGAAGATGGACTCCGAATCCGGAGACGGCTTGATGGATGGCTTGCGCAGGTGCTCGAGGGAGACGCCGGTTGGGATTGCTTGCTGGCTGGAGCCAAGCTTGGCTAGAGTGTCGGCCGCCTCGTTCTCGCTTCGGGGGACGTGGAGGAACTAGCAGCCGTCGAAGCTGCCGGTCATCTGCTGGACCAGGTTGCGGTAGCTGGCCATGTTGGAGTCCCTGGCGTCCCACTCGCCAGAGGCTTGCTGGACCACCAGGTCAGAGTCGCCGAAGCAGAGGATGCGCCGGACGCCGATTTCTTTGGCCAGCCGGAGGCCGTGGACGATGGCTTCATACTCGGCGACGTTGTTTGAGGCGGCGAAGTGGATTTGAAGCGCGTAGCGCAGCCGGTCGCCTTTGGGGGAGGAGAGCATGATGCCGCCCCCCAAGCCGGAGGCCATCTTCGAGCCGTCAAAATGCATGCGCCAGTGCGTTGCGTCAGGAGCCGGCGGCAAGTACTGGGTCTCCGCCCAATCGACGAGGATGTCGGACAACGCCTGCGATTTGATGGCGGTGCGAGGCTCGTAGAGGATGGTGTGGCCGGCTAGCTCGATGGCCCACTTGGCGATCCGTCCAGAGGCATCCCGGCAGCCCATGATCTCGCCGATGGGGGCCGTGCTCACCACGGTGATGGCGTGCTCTTGGAAGTACTGCCGGAGCTTCTTGGCGGCCAAGTACACACCGTAGCACATCTTCTGGTAGTGGGGGTAGTTTTGCTTGGAGGTGGAGAGGACCTCGCTGAGGTAATACACAGGGCACTGGACCGGCTGTGCCTTGCCTTCCTCGGGGCGCTCGACCACCAGGACCACGCTGACCACGCGGGTGGTTGCCGCGATGTACATCAGGAGCGGCTCCTTATCAGCCGGCGCGGCCAAGACGGGTGTGGTGGAGAGCATGCGCTTGAGGTCGCGGAAAGCTTCGTCCACCTGGTCGGACCACTCGAACGGCGTCGTCTTCTTCATCAACTGATATAGGGGCAGGGCCCTCTCCCCTAGCCGGCTGACAAACCGGCTGAGAGAGGCCAAGCAGCCGGTGAACTTCTGGACGTCGCGCAGCCGAGCCGGCTTGCGCATGCGGTCGATCGCCTTGATCTTCTCCGGATTGGCCTCAATGCCGCGCTCCGAGATGAGGAAACCAAGGAGTTGGCCAGCCGGCACGCCGAAGACGCATTTCTCCGGGTTGAGCTTGATCTGGTACTGGCGCAGGTTTGCAAACGCCTCCCTGAGATCCTCAAGGAGGGTGAGGTGCTGCTTGGTCTTCACCACGATGTCGTCGATGTAGACGTGCACGTTCCGGCCGATTTGAGGCAGGAGGCATTTTTGCATGCAGCGCTGGAAGGTGGCGCCGGCGTTCTTCAAGCCGAACGACATGGTGATGTAGCAATATGCCCCAAAGGGGGTGATGAAGGACGTCTTAAGGGCATCCGCCGGGTCCAGCTTGATCTGGTGGTAGCCGGAGTAGGCGTCGTGGAAGGACAGAAGCTCGTAGCCGGCTGTGGAGTCCATGACTTGGTCAATCCGGGAAAGGGCAAACGGGTCCTTGGGGCAGGCCTTGTTCAGGCTGGTGTAGTCGATACACATGCGCCTAGTGCCGTTCCTCTTCAGAACGAGGACCGGGTTAGCCAGCCACTCGGGGTGGAACACTTCCATGATGAACCCGGCTCTGAGCAGCCAGGCGATCTCTTCGCCAATGGTTCTTCGCTTCTCCTCGGAGAAGCGGCGTAGCGGCTGCCGGACCGGCTTGGCATCCGGCCGGACGTGGAGTTTGTGCTCGGCGTACTTCCTCGGGACACCCGGCATATCTTTAGGGGACCATGCGAAGATATCCCGATTCTCACGGAGGAAGTCGATGAGCTCGCCTTCCTATTTGCTGTCGAGGCCGGAGCCCACGACGACATACTCGCTAGAGTTGGGGTTGGATGGGTCGAGCAAAACCTTCCTTGTGCCTTTGGCCGGCTGGAATGACCCCTCATCGGCCGGCTGCTTGAGCTGAGCCGGCATGACCGGCTGCTCGCCAGCCAGCGCGACAAGACGGTCGAGCTGGCGCCTCTCCTTGGCAATGACCAGCGACTCGGCCAGCTTGGAGCCGGCATTGGCGCACTCCAGGGACTTCTTGTAGTCGCCGGTGACGATGATGATGCCCTTGGGACCCGGCAGCTTCATCTTGAGGTATGCATAGTGAGGAACCGCCATGAACTTGGCCATGGCAGGCCAGCCCAAAAGCGCGTGGTAGGGGCTGGCGAGGTTGACCACTTCGAACCAGATCGGCTCTCGGCGGAAATGGGCGCTGGTGCCGAACAGCACGTCCAGCCGCACCCGGCCGATGGGGGAGCACGAGGCACCTGGCACGATGCCGTGGAACACCGTCTGGGTTGGCTGTAGCTGGCCCTCCTCGATGCCGAGCTTGACCATGGTGTCGCAGTAGAGGATGTTGATGCTGCTGCCGCCGTCAATCAGCACCCGCGAAAACTGGCAGGTGCGCTTCTCCGCGACGAAGGTGGGGTCGAGGACGAGCGCGTAGCCACCTGGCATGGGCATCACGGCCGGGTGGTCCTCCCGGGTCCAACTGACAGGACGGTCGGACCAGTGCATGTAATGGGTGACCGGAGGGACGACGGCGTTCACCTCGTGCTGGTACTTGCGCTTGCTGTGCTTGTCGTCGCCTTCGCTGGTGAAGACGACGTAGGCCGCGTCCTGCTGCGGATAGGGGTTGTTGGCGAGGGCGCCGGATGCCGGAGGCGGCGGGGGAGGCGGCGGGAGCTGCGGGTCGGGACCGGGCGGTGGCGGTGGGAAATCGCCGCGCATCAGGCGCTGGGTGATGCTGCAGTTCCGGAGTGTGTGCGTGGAAGGCTTCGCTCGGCTGTGGTGCTTGCACGGGGCGTCCAGCATCTGCTCGAAGGAGAACTTCGGCTGCCAGGCCGTCTTGCCGGTGCGCTTCTGCTTGACGCCGCCTTGCTCGGCCGGCTGCTCCTCTGCCATGGCGGCCACTTGCTGGTTGTTGTAACGAGGAGCCGGCTGCTCGGCCTTCCGCTTGTTGTTGTTGTTGTCTTGCCGGCGCTGGTTGGTTTCGCCAGCCGGCTTCGGGGCGGCCGGCTGGACCGGGACCGGCTTGCCGTCTGCGTCGACCGGGATCTTCACACGCATCGCGGAGTCGGCCGTGGCGTACTTGTCCGCCACCGCCATGAGCTCCGCCAGGGTGTCCGGCTCGTCGCACATTAGGCGGTGCTTGAGCAGGGTGCCGTCTCGGCAACCGTCGACGAAGTACTGAACGGCTTGTACTTCGTGAACCCCTTCGCAGGAGTTGCGCAGCTCGGTCCACCGCGTGAGGAAGTCGCGGAGAGGCTCGCTTGTGCCTTGGACGCACAAGGAGAGCTGGCGAGGCCGACCCAGACGCTTGTACGTGCTGGTGAAATTGCGCACGAATGTATCCTCGAAGTCCAGCCAGGAATTGACGCTGCCGGCCCTCAGGCTGTTAAGCCATGTCCGAGCCGAGCCGGGCAGCATGAGGGGGAAGTAGCGGACCGCCACGCGCCGGTTGCCACCGGCGATGCCGACAGCCATGGTGTAGTCGGTTAGCCAGTCCTCCGGCTTGGAGACGCCGCCATACTTGGGGGAGTCGCGGGGCAGCGAGAAGCCTTTGGGGAAGGGCTCTTCGCGAATGCGGGGGCCGAAACTCGCGGGACCAACGGAGCTCTCCTCTTCGAGGAGCGTGGATCGCACCAGCCGGTCTATGCGGTGGCTAGCGTCGGTTTCGTCGTAGGGCTCGCGGGGTCCCAGCCGGCTTGCGATGGGTCCGCGTGGCACCGCGCCGGCGGATGCCGGCCGGGGTTGTCGAGGCGGCGGGAGAGGAAGTTCCGGCTGCTGGACCCGACCGTCACCGGCAGTCTTGTTGGCAACGCCGTCGCCAGTGGCCGTGGTGCGGTTGTGCCGGCTCCGGGTTGGCCGGCGCCGGCCAGAGCCGCGACTCGTCGAGCCAGCAGGGGAAGATGCCTGCTGCGTGTCCCGAAGGGCCCTTTCCGGGTTCGCGGTATTTCCCGAAGCGGAGGCGGATGGCTGGGCCGGGTCGAAACGCCTCTGCTGCTCGTTCGCCGCGATGATGAGGTCGCGGACGCGCTGCTGCTGCCGCAGTAGCTCCTCGCCCTCCAGGAACTCGAGATCCGCCATGTCCGCCTGTGCCGCGTGCATGTTCTTGATGGGGGGTGTCGTAGACAGGCCGGCTTGCGCCTAGCGCACGGCCGATCGTGCCTCCACGGACCCGCACTTCCGCGACCCGGCTGGGCTCGGCAGCGGCCGGCGTGAAGCCGTGGACACTGTCATACTCTTGCTGGGCGGACTCCAGCCGGCGCCGCGTTGCCGCGAGCGTCGTGATCTCGACCAGCAGATGCTCACGGTCCTCGTTGAGCTGAGCCGCCGCTGCCGCCGTGTCGGTGTCGGGCGTGATGGGAGCTTGCAGACTCCGGATCGTCTCGCGGAGCGGGTCGACCCAGCAAGGTGGGGCCGCTGCGGCGGCGGCGGCAGCCGCGGCGGCCTTCTCCTTGTCGTCTGAGGAGCCGGAGTTGGCGCCGATGGTCAGCACCTCTGCGCGGGCGCAGAGGCTCGCACCGTTGTCGGAGGTGGCGCAGCCAACGGGGACGGGCGAGTCGGTGAAGCGGCGTACCTCACTGGGGTACTCGTCGGGGACGAGCGCAACGAAGACGCGCAGCGCGCCGAAAGGGATGACGAGGTAGCCCGCAGGACAGGCGGCGTCCGCGCCAGGTGCTGCGCCGCAGCCGGCCGGGTTGGCCGCGCGGGACGCGCGGATCAAGCCGTGCGTGATGCGCTCGCCGGAGATGGTGAAGGGCCTCGTCCGGAACTTGACTCCGATCGACGCCGCGAGCGGCCCCACGGTGGGCGCCAACTGTCATGGTGATATCACGGCAGATGCCATGAGATGGCTAAAAGTGGGGGGCTGCGTGAGGACGCCGGTGGGTTCCGGAAGCGAGGTTAGCACGCGTGTGCGGGAGACACAAGTCGTACCCAGGTTCAGGGCCCTCCTGCCGAATGGGTTGATAGGCACAAGGGCCGCAACGGTTACAATGATGCTCCTGGAGCTGTTTGAGCGAAGGAGGAAGTAGGAGCTAACTCTCCATTCGGCCTCTCCTGTGTGTGGGTGTGTGTGCGTTGCTACTAGGTGCCGACTGAGGAAGAAGAAGCCGACCCTCTGCATGGAGGCCTCCTGGGGGGTCTTATAGCCCGACCCCCCCAGGGTTACATCAGTAAACTACGCGCGCCGGGACCCGGGCGTCGGCGTCTGAAGCCGGCCGTGGGCCCGCCGGCTACTGGGCCCTGCCGGCTGCGGGGCCCGCTGGCGGCTTGACACTGTGGCCCGTCGCTTCGAGCGTCATGGAGTGGACGGCGCGTGCGCGCTCTGTAGAGGCATGCAGGAGTAGACGGCACGTGCGCGATCTACAGAGGCATGCCGGAGTGGACGGCATCGCGGGGGGCTGCACCGGCGCGCTGGTGCTGACACCGGCCGTCCCGGTCAACAGGGTTGGCAGCTTTTGCCGGCGCGCCCTCCCGAGACAGATTGCACTGTAGCCATGTTCTCCCCTTGTGGGGGGCTGTCTTGTCCTCGGACGCGATGGGACGCCCGCCGACCCATCGTCAGCCGGCTGTTGGATAGCCGGACCCGGCCCGGGACCGGGCCTAGCCGGCTTGCGCCGGGAAGCCGGCCGGACGGTCAGCCGGCAGAGCGGGGCACGGGCTGCCCCAATATTATTTTTGAAAAGGGGCTCCGGGTTCGCTTGCCTACCCGGGGGTCATCCCCCCGATACCACCCAATCCTTCGCTCTGCACTCATGGACGGGTGCACTAACTCCGGCGACCGTCCAAGTTCGCCAATCCCGCGTTCTGCGCCTATTACCAGGCGCACCACTCCAACGACTGCCCTTCTTCGCCAATCCACTGCCCTGCATGCGTGCCGACGCGCGTGACGGAGGGGCGCAGAAAAAGGAGGAGTAAAGACAGATATGGCAGTTACTCCTCGCCATGCGTGGCTGCGCGCCGATTCATGACTAGCCCGACGGCAAGGGTTGCCGAAAGACGGCCGGGGACGCGCCCAAGTCCAGATTAGTGAGGAAGCAAAGAAGACCATCATGACCAAAATTATAACGACAGTTTCCCGCCGCGTGTCTGTGCATTACTTGGTCCTAGCCCAACGACGCTTTAGACGCGCGTATGGCCCAGGCCCGGGGGCTCCTGTCGGTGTATAAAACATGGGTATTTTATACCCTGACTTATGCGCAGACAGTGGCAGCCTCCTTGCCGGACGAGGCCTTGCCAGGAACTACCAAGACCAAGACTCCAAGACCAGCCGAAGAAGCTACCAAGGAGAAGCTCAAGGCTCGTCACTCAACTAACACCAAGGGTGAAGACAATTCCTCGCCGGCAAGCATAAGCCGGCAAGGTGAAGACCCGGCAAGCTCCATGCCGGCAAGCTTATGCCAGCCCTCCAGTGCTCCACCTTGCCGCACAGGTGTTCATTGATGCGTGAGGTGTCGACCACGCAGGTTGGTTGGTGAGGCTTGTCGGGCATGTTTCAGCTCGCTGGGACAAGATTTGCCTCTAATGACACCCGTCCAGGAGGCGTGTCAAGATAATACGAGGTGGCTGGGCAAGAGGTGCAGAAACCTTGCCGGGACTGCCTCTCCGGATGACACCTAACGGCGCATTTAATGCCTTTGTCCTAAACTGGTAGAGTTAGGTATGATAGCACTGTTTGCTATCTAGTCACGCTGTAATTACTGTTTTGCCACTGTGGTAACCCCTTGAACTATAAAAGGAGGGCCAAGGCAACAGTTTAGAGGATTCGGACAATTGGAGATTCACACAAGCACCTCTCGCGTAGCTGCTCCCCCCACACCTTGCCGGGGGAAGCGCTCCTTGTACTGTGCTTCCACACCACTAATACACCAAAAGCAGGAGTAGGGTTTTATGCTCCTCAGCGGCCCGAACCTGGGTAAAATCCCTCGCGCTCCATTGTTCATGCTCTTCGTGCACGTCGATCCTCCCCGCCGAACCACAAAGGGGCTGCATGGCCCCATAGATGGTCGTACCCCGACACTAGATATCATTGTTTTGCCTAGCCTTCTTAAGGCAACCTTTGTTTAATTATGTATGTACTCAGATACTGATGCTTCCGCTGACTCTTGTGTAACTCGAGCTTATGTATTCGAGCCCTTGAGGCCCCTGGCTTGTAATATAAAGCTTGTATGACTTTAATTTGTGTCTAGAGTTGTGTTGTGATATCTTCCCGTGAGTCTCTGGTCTTGATCGTGTGCATTTGCGTGTATGATTAGTGCATGATTACGTCGGGGGCGTCACAATGTAGAGAAACAGGCATCCAAACTTCAAATAATTTAAGTGAAGCACATGAAGCATTCTATAAAGCCATACTCAAAAGATATAAGTGAAGTGCATGAAGCATTCTATAAATCAACCAAGGACTATCTCATACCAGCATGGTGCATTATTAAAATAAAAATAAAAAACACACGACGCTCCAAGAATTTACGCATATCATGTGAACGAATCAAAAACCGAAACATACTGATAATTGTTGAAGAAAGATGGGATGCCTTCTGGGGCATCCCCAAGCTTAGATGCTTGAGTCTCCTTGAATATTTACTTGGGGTGCCTTGGGTATCCCAAAGCTTGAACTCTTTCCTCTCCTTATTCTTCTCATATCGATGCCTCCTCAATCTTCGAACACTTCATCCACACAAAACTTAACCGAACTTTTTATTAGAGGGGTTAGTACATATAACATCAAATCCCATCATGTCCTGCTATAACATTATTGTATAATTATAATCAAACATTACCCACTATATTCCATCACAATTCTATGGCTCCCAAGTCAATGGGGCTCAACAAGATTTCAAACATACGCAAATAAAGAAACTATAACAGCAATCTGTGAAAACAGGACAGTCTGTAAAGATGCAGATGAAAAATATACTTCCATAACTCCAAAAATTCTGAAAAATTAGGATAAAATAAAAAAATTGCATATCAGTACAGTGTAAAAATTTCAGAATTTTTGCATGTTCCAGTAAAATAGAGAAATTCAAGCACTACAGCAAAAGTTTCTGTTTTTTCACAGCACACACCAAACAAGCAATTTAAACATCCTAAAGGTAAATCTTGGCACATTATTTTTATAATACAATGTATTTGTACAAGGGGATAATTATTTTTGTTGAAAAGTTTCTGTAATCAAGATTCACAAAGTTTCCATGGGCATTAACAAAGTTCAAGGACGTCCCCCACTTCAACAGTGTTCGTCTTTCTCACTTTCACTTTTCTTTTTGAAAAGTTTTAGGTTCCCCTCTATATTTTTTTGCTTTTAAACTTTCCAAAATCACACAACAGAATAAAATGACTCTCTAAAACTTCCGGGTTGTCCCCCAGGCAGCGCTTTCTTTAAAGACATTAAGCTAAGCATACAGTGCTCAAGTAATAGATCCACCCGGATCCCAAGGTATATCAAAGCCAATTTTAATTAACAATGATTTGTAATTTAGTAGTGAGCACAAAGCAACATATATCACATAACAACGGAGTCTAACTCTCTTCCTATGCATCGGCATGTCATAAAAGAACAATTCATGCACACATAATAAAGGCTGATACATAGCATAAACAGTTTCTTACAATTTTATCATATTGGAAACATAGAGAGGTGGAGATGTGGTTCCTCTCTCATAATAATTGCAAGTAGGAGCAGCAAGCACATGCATATTATATCCATCAAAATTATCATGTGCAATAGTAAAACGCAACCCATCAATATAATCCTTAATAAGCGCAAAGTTCTCCGATATAGTGTAGTTGGGAGAATTCAAAAAGATAATAGGCCTATCATGTGTGGGCGCAATAGCAACAATTTCATGTTTAACATAAGCAACTATAGCAAGTTCATCTCCATAAGCATAATTCATATTGGCATCATGGCCACAAGCATAGCAAGCATCAATTTCATCAAAAAGGGATATTTCAAATGAATCCAAGGGATCATAGCAATCATCCTTCGGTAAGCATGAAGGGACATTAAACAATGTATGAGTTGAAGAGTTACTCTCATCAGAAGGTGGGCACGGGTAGCTAATCTGATCTTCCTCCTTTTGTTCTTCGCTCTCCTCCTCATCTTTTTCATCTAATGAGCTCACAGTTTCAGCAATTTCTTCTTCCATAGATTCCTGCAAAATATTAGTCTCTTCTTGGACAGCGGAGTTTTTCTCAATAAATTCATCAATATGGGCATTGTATTTATAATTCTCATAGCAATATTTAAGTATAGCAAAATTTTCAGATCTATAAAGAGCATCATCACAATCTTCATGCTCTTCAAACAAAGATTCAATTTCATAAGCACCCTTAAAAGCAACAAATTCATCTATTTGTTCCACATCATAGTTATCATATACAGCATTAGCATAAGAAGCAAAGGTTTCATTATCATTAAATTCACATTGAAAGGGGGGTGTGGAGCCTCCATCTTAGAGCAACAAGTACAATCATATCTTAAGCATAAATTCCAAGCATACCAACACAACATTTTTAATTGATCCCATAAGTGTTTCCCTTTTTGAGACAAGCGATAATCCCTAAAGTATTCTAGGTGATCCAAAGTATCTCCCATTATCAAGTTCAATGGAGATTTATCAGAATTATCAAAGTTGTATATAATGTTTTCCACATAACCAGCATCGAGGGTTTTAGGAGGTTCCCCATCTCCATGAGTAGCAAGTACAACTAATTTTTTTGGTATTTCGTGTTCCATATCCATAACTAAAGATATAAAACAACTTAGAATAGAAAATAAAATCTACTTAGTGATAAAGCAAACAAGCACACATGAGAATATTAACCCCACGCAATTGCACCCCGGCAACGGTGCCAGAAAAAGGTCTTGATAACCCACAAGTATAGGGGATCATTTGTAGCCTTTCTAGATAAATAAGAGTGTCGAACCCAACGAGGAGCTAAACGTAGAATTAATATTCCCTTCAAGTTCTATCGACCACCGATACAACTCTACGCACACCAATGTTTGCTTTACCTAGAAACAAGTAATAAAACTAGAAGTACTTTGTAGGTGTAGTAAGATAAGTTTGCAAGATAATAAAGAACGTGAAAATAAAAATTATGTGCTGTTCTAAATAAATTACAATTAAGTTAGTATAGAGAGTGTGGAAAAGTGGTGGTAGGATTTGTGGAATTGTCCCTAAGCAATTGGCTAAGTTACTAGACTGATAGCAAGTTTTTATGTGGGAGAGGCCACTGCTAGCATGTCATCCCTTACTTGGAATTCTATGCACTTATGATTGGAACTATTAGCAAGAATCCACAACTACTAACGTTCATTAAGGTAAAACCCAACCATAGCATTAAGATATATTGGTCCCCCTTCAATCCCGTATGAATCAATTTCTATGGTAGGAAGAAGTTTCCGTCAGTCTTGCCCTCCAATGCATAGTCCTATCAACATACAACTAACCCTATGGTGTGATCCACGCGCGCTCTCATATGATGGGAACCAAAGGACAACAACATAACCACAAGCAATTTATAACCAATCATAGCAATTCACCAATCACCCATAGGGCAACAAAACTCTACTCAAACATCATAGGATGGCAACACATCATTGGAAAATAATATGAAGCATAAAGCACCATGTTCAAGTAAGGGGTATAATGGGTTGCGGGAGAGTGGACCGCTGTAAATAGATGAGGGAAGGTGATGGAGGTGTTGAGGAAGATGGCGGAGTTGTTGGAGTAGATCACCGCCACACTATGTTTGCCCCGGCGGCGTTCCGGCGCCACGGGGAGAGAGGGGGAGAGAGCCCCCCTCCTTCTTCTTCTTCTCCCTTGGCCTCCCCCTAGATGGGAGGAGGGTTTCCCCTCTGGTCCTTGGTTGCCATGGCTCCCGGAGGGCAGGAGCCCCTCCGAGATTGGATCTCTCTCTTTGTTCTCTTCCGTTTCGCGTTCTTGTTTTCTGGCCGAAAACTGTTTCTTATATTCCCAGAGATCCATAACTCTGATTGGGCTATAATTTTGAGGGGATTTTCTTCCGGATATTATCTTTCTTGCGGCAGAAGAAGGGCCCCAACCGCCTTACAGGAGTGCCACAAGCCTGCCAGGCGCGCCCCTCGAGCTTGTGGGCCCCTCGGGCATCGTCTCACATTGATTCTTTTTCCCAAAAATCACATATATTCCAAAATAAATCTCCGTAAATTTTTATCGCGTTTGGACTTTGCTTGATATGGATTTTCTACGAAACAAAAAACATGCAATAAACAGGAACTGGCACTGGGCACTGGATCAATATGTTAGTCCAAGAAATCATATAAAATGTTGCCAAAAGTATGTGGAAATTGTAGGATAGTGGCATGAAACAATCAAAAATTATAGATACGACAGAGACGTATCAACATCGACTACATGACACTTCACCATATTTGGGCCTAGGAGAATGCATTGGGGAGTAATAAGTAGATGATGGGTTGCGAGAGTGACAGAAGCTTAAACCCTAGTTTATGCGTTATTCCGTAAGGGGCTGATTTGGATCCATATGTTTCATGCTATGGTTAGATTTATCTTAATTCTTCTTTCATAGTTGCGGATGCTTGCGAGAGGGGGTAATCATAAGAGGGTTTCTTGTTCAAGTAAGAACAGCACCCTAGCACCGGTCCACCCACATATCAAATTATCAAAGTAGCGAAGGCGAATCAACTAAACATGATGAACGTGACTAGACGACAATTCCCATGTGTCCCCAAGAACGCTTTGCTTACTATAAGAGAACGTTCCGGCTTGTCCTTTGCTATAAAAAGGATTGGGCCACCTTGCTACACCTTGGTTACTATTGTTACTTGTTACAGATTTCCTTGCTACGAAACTATCTGTTATAGCTACTTTCAGTACTTGCAGAGAATACCTTGCTGAAAACCGCTTTTCATTTCCTTCTACTCCTCGTTGGGTTCGACACTCTTACTTATCAAAAGGACTATGCTTGATCCCCTATACTTGTGGGTCATCAAGACTCTTTTCTGGCGCCGTTGCCGGGGAGTGAAGCGCCTTTGGTAAGTGGAATTTGGTAAGGAAACATTTTTATTACGTGCTGAAATTTACTGTCACTTGTCACTATGGAAAATAATCCTTTGAGGGGCTTGTTTGGGGTATCTTCACCTCGACCAGAAGCAATAAGAGTTGCCCCTCAACCTATTGAACCTACTGAAAATATTTATTATGAGATTCCTTCGGGTATGGTAGAGAAACTGTTAGCTAACCCTTATGTAGGACATGGAATGGTACATCCTGATATGCACTTGATCTATATAGATGAAATTTGTGGATTGTTTAAGCTTGCAGGTTTATCCGAGGATAGATTTAAGAAGAAAGTATTCCATTTCTCTTTGAGGGGAAAGGCATTGACATGGTATAGGCTATTGGATGATACTGGAACATGGGATTGGAACCGGTTGAAGATAGAATTTCACCAGAAATTTTATCCTATGCATTTGGTTCATCGTGATCAGAATTATATATATAATTTTTGGCCTTGTGAAGGATAAATGATTGCTCAAGCTTGGGGGAGGCTTAAGTATATGATGCACACATGCCCCAATCATGAGCTATCAAGAGAAATTATTATACAGAACTTTTATGCTCGGCCTTGTCATAATGATCAATCCATGCTCGATACTTCTTATACTGGCTCCTTTATGATGAGAACTATTGAATTCAAATGGGATCTTCTGGAAAGAACTAAATGTTACTCTGAAGATTGGGAAATCGACAAAGGTAAAGAGTCAGGTATAAATCTTGAGTTTGATTGTGTTAAATCTTTTATGGAAACCGATGCTTTTCATAAGTTTAGTACTAAATATGGACTTGACTCTGAGATAGTAACTACCTTTTGTGAATCATTTGCTGCTCATGTTGATCTCCCTAAGGAGAAATGGTTTAAATTTCATCCACCTATTGAAGTAAAGGAAGAACCTACTATAGCTAAAGATGATAGAATCATTTATAATGTTGATCCAGTTGTTCCTAGCACTTATATTGAGAAACCTCCGTTCCCTGTTAGGATTAAGGAACATGCTAAAGCTTCAACTGTGGTTAATAAGAGTAATATTAAACCAATTAAACCCTCTGAACAAATAAGAGTGGAACCTAATTTTGCAATGATTAAAGATCTTTTGGTTGATAATATTGATGGACATGTTATATATTTTTGCGAGGAAGCAACTAGGATTGCTAAATGAGAAACATCAAATAAAAACAAACCTGTTGTTGGCATGCCTGTTGTTTCTGTTAAAATTGGATATCATTGTTATCATGGTCTATGTGATATGGGTGCTAGAGTAAGTGCTATTCTGTTTTCTCTTTATCAAGAAGTCATGAATGATATTGCACCTGTTGAGATTGAAGATGTTGATGTTACTATTAAGCTTGCGAACAGAGATACTAGTTCACCACTTGGGATTGTTAGAGATGTTGAAATATAGTGTGGTAAGATCAAATACCCTACTGATTTTCTAGTTCTTTGATCACCACAAGATGAGTTTTGTCCCATTATATTTGGTAGACCTTTCTTGAATACAGTTAATGCTAAGATTGATTGTACTAGGGAAATGGTCATTGTTAATTTTGGTGATGTATCGCATGAGTTTAATTTCTCTAAGTTTTATAGACAACCTCATGATAAAGAATTGCCAAATAAAGATGAAATTATTGGTCTTTCCTCTATTGTTGTTCCTCCTACTGATCATTTAGAACAATATCTGCTAGACCATGAAATGGTATGCATATGAATGAAAGAAATGAAATAGATGAAATATTCTTTAAACAAGCACCCATCCTTAAGCATAATTTGCATGTTGACACTTTGGGAGACCCAGTGTTTGAATTAAAGAAACTACCTAATACATTAAAATATGCTTATCTTGATGAAAAGAAGATATATCCTGTTATTTTCAATGCTAACCTTTTTGAGGATGAAGAAAAGAGATTACTGAAAACTCTGAGGAAGCACCGTGCTGCTATTGGATATACTCTTGATGATCTTAAGGGCATTAGTCCCACTTTATGCCAGCACAAGATTAATATGGAGCCTGATGCTAAGCCAGTCATTGACCATCAACGTTGTTTGAATCCTAAGATGAAGGATGTGGTAAGAACTAAAATATTAAAGCTTCTGGAGGCAGGTATAATTTATCCTATAGCTGATAGTAGATGGGTAAGTCCTGTTCATTGTGTTCCTAAGAAAGGATGTATTACTGTTGTTCCTAATGATAAAAATGAACTTATCCCACAAAGAATTGTAGCTGGTTATAGGATGGTAATTGATTTCAGGAAATTAAATAAAGCTACTAGGAAAGATCATTACCCTTTACCTTTTATTGATCAAATGTTAGAAACATTATCTAAGCATACACACTTTTGTTTCCTATATGGATATATATTCTGGTTTTTCTCAAATACATGTATCAAAAGAATATCAAGAGAAAACCACTTTTACTTGTCCTTTTGGAACTTATGCTTATAGATGTATGCCTTTTGGTTTATGCAATGCACTTACTACCTTTCAAAGATGCATGACTGCTATATTCTCTGATTTTTGTGAAAAGATTGTTGAGGTATTCATGGATGATTTCTCCGTTTACGGAACTTCTTTTGATGATTGCTTAAGCAACCTTTACCGATATTTGCAGAGATGTGAAGAGACTAATCTTGTCTTGAATTGGGAGAAGTGCCACTTTATGGTGAATGAAGGTATAGTCCTTGGGCATAAGATTTCTGAAAAAGGTATTGAGGTAGATAAAGCTAAAGTTGATGCAATTGAGAAAATGCCATGTCCTAAAGATATCAAAGGTATAAGAAGTTTCCTAGGTCATGCTGGCTTCTATAGAAGGTTCATAAAATAGTTCTCTAAAATTTTTAGGCCTCTTACTAATCTTTTGCAAAAATATGTTCCATTTGTTTTTGATGATGATTGCGTAGAAGCCTTTGAAATGCTAAAGAAAGCCTTAATTTCTGCACCCATCGTTCAACCACCTGATTGGAACCTACCCTTTGAAATTATATGTGATGCTAGTGATTATGCTATTGGTGCTGTTCTAGGTCAAAGAATTGATAAAAAATTGAATGTTATTCATTATGCTAGTAAGACCTTAGATAGTGCTTAAAGAAATTATGCTACTACTGAGAAAGAATTTTTAGTAGTTGTGTTTGCATGTGATAAATTCAGACCTTATATTGTTGATTCTAAAGTCACCATTCACACCGATCATGCTGCTATTAAATATCTTATGGAAAAGAAAGATGCTAAACCTAGACTAATTAGGTGGGTTTTATTACTACAAGAGTTTGATTTGCATATTGTTGATAGAAAGGAAGCTGAAAACCCTATAGCAGATAATTTGTCTAGAATGGAAAATGTTCTTGATGACCCACTTCCTATTAATGATAATTTTCCTGATGAGCAATTAGCTATTATAAATGCTTCTACTTCTCGTAATAATCCTTGGTATGCAGACTATGCTAATTACATCATTGCTAAATATATACCACCTAGTTTCACATACCAACAAAAGAAAAAGTTCTTCTTTGATTTAAGACATTACTTTTGGGATGACCCGCATTTATATAAAGAAGGAGTAGATGGTGTTATTAGACATTGTGTACCTGAGCATGAACAGGAACAAATCCTACGGAAGTGTCATTCCGAGGCATACGGAGGACACCATGCGGGAGACAGAACTGCACATAAGGTATTATAGTCTAGTTTTTATCGGCCTACTCTCTTCAAGGATGCACGTAAGTTTGTCCTTTCTTGTGATGAATGTCAAAGAATTGGTAATATTGGTCGACGTCAGGAAATGCCTATGAACTATTCACTTGTTATTGAACCATTTGATGTTTGGGGATTTGATTATATGGGACCTTTTCCTAAATCTAATGGATACACTCATATTCTAGTTGTTGTTGATTATGTTACTAAGTGGGTAGAAGCTCCAACTAGTAGTACTGATCACAACACATCTATTAAAATGCTTAAAGAGGTTATTTTTCCAAGGTTTGGAGTCCCTAGATATTTAATGACTGATGGTGGTTCACATTTTCTTCATGGTGCATTTCGTAAACTCCTAGCTAAATATGATGTCAACCATAGAATTGCATCACCTTATCATCCTCAGTCTAGTGGTCAGTTGAATTAAGCAATAGGTAAATAAGATTAATTTTGCAAAAGACTGTTAATAGATCTAGAAAGAATTGGTCTAAGAAACTTGATGATGCATTATGGGCTTATAGAACTGCTTATAAAAATCCTATGGGTATGTCTCCATATAAAATGGTCCATGGAAAAGCATGTCATTTACCTCTCGAATTGGAACATAAAGCTTATTGGGCAATTAAAGAAATTAACTATGATTTTAAACTTGCCGATGAAAAGAGGTTATTTGATATTAGCTCCCTAGATGAATGGAGAACCCAAGCCTATGAAAATGCTAAGTTGTTTAAAGAAAAAGTTAAAAGATGGCATGACAAAAGAATCCAAAAATGGTAATTTAAAGTAGGTGATCAAGTTCTATTATACAACTCTCATTTCAGATTCTTTGCAGGAAAACTTCTTTCTAAATGGAAAGGACCCTATATTGTCGAAGAAGTTTATCGCTCCGAAGATATCAAAATCAACAACGCCGAAGCACTAATCCGAGAGTGGTTAATGGGCAAAGAATTAAACATTATATCTCAGGTATGCCCATTAAAATGGAAACAAATATTATTCAAACTATGACACCGGAGGAACACATAAAAAAGACCTTCCGGAACGCTCCAGAACCCTGTAAAGGAGTAGGTATGTGATACCGTAAGTAAACCGACTCCAAAAGTTCCATAAAAGTAATTTTTGTTTGTTTTGGAATATATAAAAATTAGAAAAATAATAAACAATCAGGAAAGTACACGAGGGAGTGACAAGCTTGGGGGCGCTCCCTACCCCCTAGGGCGCGCCGTGTGAGCTTGTGGCTCCCCCGTGGACTTTCCCGACTCCGTTTTCTTTCCATATTACTTGTTTTGCACGGGAAAAATTCATTATATATACTCTCGGGTGTTTTGACCACCGTATCACAAGTTTCTCCTCTGTTCTTGTTTCGGGTTGTTTTCTGTCAGATTTTCAAGACCAAGCATCATGTCTTCTTCCTCCTCCAACAACGTGGGAGATGATGCTTGGTTGCTGCAGATGGAACTCGAGAGAGAGGAAGCCACGGAGGTCACCATGGAAGAAGAGTCGGGAGATTCGCTAGAAGTCCACCTCCGGCTTCGGAGAGAGGTACCCTAGCCGGTATCTCCACTACTCCAAACCCCCATCAAGCCATAAGGACAACGATGAGCCGAGGAAGTGAAGAGGTGCAAGAGGGACCTGCTCCTAGGAGACCCTAACATAGGTTACATCAGAACAACTTTCATAATTTGGTTCACAATTATGGAGTTGAGAATACTCCTCATATGCACATACCTTCCAATTGGGACATCTCTCGTCCATGTGAAAGTGATGCAGGAAAGAATGCGTGGGGCCTAGAGAATAAGCACATTATGGCGGAAGTTCAAAAGAATGCTGAGATGATTCAACACGTGCTGCGGGAAATCCAGAGTTTGAAGGAAATCTTAATGAACGTTATGAAGGACAAGCCTACTACTTCATCACCATCCTCACCGAAGAGAGACACTTGTGTACATGGGTATGGGCACCACCCTTAGCTTGTTCCAAGCTTGGGGGAGGTGCCCCGGTATCGTATCATCATCACTTTTACCATCATTATCTATCTTAGTTCTATCCTTAGTTATTTCGTGATTTAGAAAAATAAAGTTTTAGTATGATCTAGTTTTGAGTGCTTGCTTCGTGATCTATCTATCTATGTAATCGAGTGTGCGAGTTATATAATAAAGAGTAGTTTGAGTTTGATTGCTTTACTTTCTTATTCGAATCCTAGCAATGAAAAGAATAAAAAGGTCATATGCTAATTCCATGGGGAGTGATGTCTTCACATAAAACAAGTATAATTGATAAAATATTATGGAGGTTAACAAACATAGCATTGGTCATTGATGCAATTCATGAAAAAGTAAAAAATAAAGAGAGGTCTCACATATAAATATACTATCTTGGACATCTTTTATGATTGTGATTCCCCATCAAATATTCTATGCCTGATCAAATAGTTGACGTTGGACAAGGAAGACAACGTAATGGGTTATGTTTGCTTATATTCACATAGAAGTTATATTGTCATGGATCCTCTAACATGTGGTGCTTGCTCATAATCTTCTGCTAGCCAAAAATTCTCGCTTAGTAGGGATACTACTTGTGCATCCAAAAACCCTTAAACCCAGTTTCTTGCCTTGAGAGTCCACCATATCTACCTATGGATTGAATAAGTTCCTTCAAGTAAGTTGTCATCGGTGCATAAAGCAATAAAAATTGCTCCTAAATATGTATGATCTTTTATTGTAAGAGAAAATAAGCTTTGTACGAACTTGTGATTGTAAAGAAATAAAAGCGATGGACTGCATAATAAAGTTTGCTATCACAAGGGGAAATATAAAGTGATGTTCCTTTCCATTAAGAGCTTGCACATCCTAAAATAAAAAGTGCATGACAACCTCTGCTTCCCCCTGCGAAGGGCCTATCTTTTACTTTTTGGTATTTACTTTTATGCAAGAGTCAATAGTGTTCATGCCTATTCTGTTCTTATTTATTCTCTACTTGGCAAGCATCATTTGGTAGGGAAGGATCCAGACATATATATCCCATTGGATGTAGGTGATCATGAGTTATTATTGTTGACATTATCCTTGAGATAAATCAGTTGGGAGGTGAAAACTATAAACCCCCATCTTCCTCTGTGTTTGACTGAAACTTTTGCTCCATAAATATGTCGTGAGTGTTAGCAATCATGGAATACTAAATGATAGTTGAGTATGTGAACTTGCTAAACAAAGCTCTTACATAGACTCTTTCTGAAAATATGATAAAGTGCAATTTTTTCAATGACTGAGATCATAGTTTGTTAGTTTTCAATGAAATTTGTGGTTCATACTTTAGCTTGTGAAGGAATTGTTACTTGATCATGAGAAGTTTTATGATGAAATATTGCTGCTATGATAATGATGATGATGCTTTCATGCACGTATTTTTTTATCGACACCTCTCTCCCTAAACATGTGGTCATGATTATCGATTTTGGCTTTCGCTTGAGGACAAGCGAGGTCTAAGCTTGGGGGAGTTGATACGTACATTTTGCATCATGTTTTTCTACTATTATTTATTATGTTTTGGGTCATTATTTCACTTTATGATGCAATCCTAATGTCTTTTCTCTCTTATTTTGCAAGTTTCACATGAAGAGGGACATTGCCGGCAGTTGGAATTCTGGACCAGAAAAAGCTACAACAGAGATAGATATTCTCCACGACTCCAAATGACCTGAAAATTTACGGAGAATTATTTTGGAATACATAAAAAATATTGGCGGAAGAAATACCAGGAGGGGGCCCACCAGAGAGCCACAAGCTCAGGGGGCGCGCCCTGCCCCCCTGGGCGTGCCCTGTGAGCTTGTGGATCCCCCAGTAGGCCTCCGGGGCCCGTCTTCTCCTATAAGATGCTATTTGCCTTAGAAAAAATTAGAAGAAGAGTTTTGGGACCGCCGTCTCGAGGCGGAACCTGGGCAGGAGCACTTTTTCTCTCCGGTGGAGCGATTCCGCCGGGGATACTTCCCTCCGGGGGGAAATCGAAGCCATCGACATCACCAACGATCCTCTCATCGTGGGAGGACCAATCTTCATCAACATCTTCACCAGCACCATCTCCTCTCAAACCCTAGTTCATCTCTTGTATTCAATCTTTGTCCCAAAACGTCAGATTGGTACCTATGGGTTGCTAGTAGTGTTGATTACATCTCGTAGTTGATGCTAGTTGGTTTATTTGGTGGAAGATTATATGTTCAGATCCTCAATCATATTCAATACACCTCTGATCTTGAACATGATTATGATTTGTGAGTAGTTACTTTTGTTCTTGAGGACATGGGAGAAGTCTTGTTATAAGTAATCATGTGAAGTTGGTATTCGTTCGATATTTTTGATGATATTTATTTTGTTATTCTTATAGTGGTGTCATGTGAACGTCGACTACATGACACTTCACCATATTTGGGCCTAGGAGAATGCATTGGGGAGTAATAAGTAGATGATGGGTTGCGAGAGTGACAGAAGCTTAAACCCTAGTTTATGCGTTATTTCGTAAGGGGTTGATTTGGATCCATATGTTTCATGGTATGGTTAGATTTATCTTAATTCTTATTTTGTAGTTGTGGATGCTTGCAAGAGGGGGTAATCATAAGAGGGTTTCTTGTTCAAGTAAGGCAACACCCTAGCACCGGTCCACCCACATATCAAATTATCAAAGTAGCGAACGTGAATCAACTAAACATGATGAACGTGACTAGACGACAATTCCCATGTGTCCTCAAGAACGCTTTGCTTACTATAAGAGAACGTTCCGGCTTGTCCTTTGCTATAAAAAGGATTGGGCCACCTTGCTGCACCTTGGTTACTATTGTTACTTGTTACTAATTACGGATTGCCTTGCTACGAAACTATTTGTTACAGCTACTTTCAGTACTTGCAGAGAATACCTTGCTGAAAACCGCTTGTCATTTCCTTCTGCTCCTCATTGGGTTCGACACTCTTACTTATCGAAAGGACAACAATTGATCCCCTATACTTGTTGGTCATCATTGGCCAGTCACCGGCTTCTGCCCCTTAATAGATACTACTTGGGTGTTTCCTTCCGTTTTTCATCCCTTAGCCGATGTCTCGGTGCCCGGAGGCGGTTGTATCAGCAGAAACAAGGCAATCAGACTTTAAGGCTAAAACATTCACTTAGACTCATGAGCATTTGTTTGAGGGAAAATTAATAACCCTCGGCATGTGTCAACTCCTCGGATGATCCGAGGTCGATCCACCCACATTTTGGCCTTTATTAATGAAGAGAGGCCCTTCATTTTACTCGGGTAACCTCCATCGGCTATATTTAGTTTAACACTACCTACGGTTCGCCGATCAATTTATGCGCATTGTCACAGTCAGCTTTCGCCTTTCTCCAACTGAGGTACTGAACCAGTTAAACCAGAAGTGACAATCGCAGTGGTTCTCCCTTTACCCCATAGCCGAACAAAGCGGAAACGTAAGGGGTAAGCACAGGAGCCGGTCAATCCAGCTATTGACCAAAGACACAAGTCGAAATCAATGCATATAAGTGTGAAATACCTAGGATGTTTTGTCGTGGACTCCATGGAGTACGTTGGCTTTTGGTGGGTTCAGCTCTAGTCGCAGCCCCACATTAATATTACCGATGCTTTAAAGGCTTCTAGCATTGTCCTGCAAGAGTTATGCTCGGAAAACCAAAAAACTTATGTAAAAACTTTACGTCTGAATTAAATCAAGATTTTTGGTGCCAATCCAAAAATTGGTCTTAAAAATTAATTTGTGCTTCTATCGTGCTTTAACATGATACGTCTGATCTTCAGACTTCAAGTGGGTCAGCCTTTGTGTGGCGCCCCGCCTGAATACCACTGAGCCAGATGGTCGCCGCGCACACCAGCACAGGAGATCACTCTGGCATGCGCTTTTACAACAAGTATCATGAACACGGGTATTTCTATTAATGGATATATATAAGTCTTACATGATATTTACTAGGGGGAGGGCAGCGGAAAAGCTCTATCTAAGGGAGCATGGTCTTGGTGCGGCTCCAATCCACAGGGATCTGACTGGGTCACTCTTCTAGCCCGCGAACACTCCGACTCCTCGCTAGCGGACGTCGGATCCTTAGGTGAACCTGGCCACATTGAAGGCCGCTGAGTACTTTTGAATGTACTCGCAAGCAAACCAAACCAACATATACACCAAGCAAAGCAATCCATGGCATTCAAGCATGCATTTGTTATCTTAACAGTATTAGCTATCATGTCTTAGCAGGATTATCTAGCAATATCATATCATAACAGGATTGTCTAGCATGTTAACTATCAAAGTAACTGTAGTATGATGAAGATACAACATACCAAGTAATTAATCCATACTCCGAATAATCTTAGGATCCAATCCAAACCGATCCAAATCAAATCCAAGTCATGCAGTCATCCGACCACTCATCTCATAGCCATCGCATGGCTAACATCCCATATACCTGACATCATCCGATGTCCCTGCATCTGCACTGAACTCTGACAAATAATACCTTTCTCTGGTTCATTATTAACATTATATGGTTTGTTCCTCCAGACTCGACACAGACCAAATAGTGTGACCTAGTACGAACTGTGTCCCATGACCGAGGTTGCGCACTTTACTCACACTATGGAGCTCCTAGCCTCATGCTCCCATTCGGGTGGACCGGTGCTGCTCCAACAAAACTTGTCTATTGCCTGGCACTCTTACGGCCCCACCGACAATCATTCCCCGTCCGAGTCAAGTCCTGGGGGGCCCTTGTGTCACTCCTGACACCTGCCACCGTCGTGGCCAAACAAAACTGTCCCAAACGGGGACCTGGTACCATATAACTTAACTGGGCTCAGAGGATTACCGCCGCCTACCGGGCCAGGGTAGCACGCACACATAATCCCCCCTCTTTGGTGGTACCAATAAGAGGCAAGACAACAGACCAAGTCAGGGCCTTCCCATAAAGGAAAATGTGGCTGCACTGATGAGCTCGGTTCGGTGGCACTATGACTCGATCCAGCCGATGGAGGAGGTTGTCATTATTAAGTCACATTCTTAATTATTGCAATAACAACAGTAATGCACGATGAAAACATAACAACCTATCTACATATTGTCACCTACGAGTCGCTAGTGCGATAATATGATGAGCATTAGGAAGTACTGTAAATAGCAAGTTCAACCTAGCAGGAGTTCAATTATTTCTAACACAGGCATATTCATTAATTAAACACTCAAGAATAACACAAAGCAATGCTTTAGTGCATATATCAGATGGTCGGCTTGCCTGGGGGTGAAGGAATACTCCAGGAGAAGTGCGATGAAACTCCGGAAGAATTCGCCGGAAAGGATTCCCTCTCGGAGGGGCTGAATAGAGGGCAGGGGCAAAATGGGCATTTTCAAAAAGTGTCAACATTGTGAAAATAATACCATCGTAACGGGCTCGACAATCTGAAGACATAGGCGTTGGATTTACCTCATTCGGAGTCACGAGTAAAAAGTGGTGAGTGATTTACTGCCCAGGGACCTTTCTGCAATTATTTTGTTCATACGGGTCCTGGCCAGTTAATCCATGGGAAAAAGGAAAAGTGCACTGTGCTCTTGGGCCGGCTCAGGCCGAAAGCGGCTGGAGCCCGAGCGCTAGCTGAGCCGCGTAGCTGCTGCTGTTGCTGGGTCGGCCCACCTGCGCTGCCGCTTCTGAAAAAAATGAGGGAGGGACTGAGCCATTGACGTGTCGGGCCCGCCTGCAAAGTCGTCATCCTCCTCCCGCACGCGCCTGGCCGAGGAGAGGGGCGGCTCCCGATGGCGATTGCCGGCGCTATAGGCCACCGTTCATGATGCCCAGCCTACTGGCATGCTCAGGGGAGTGAGCCGCATCGATTGAGCCATCGCACGGTCACCGGAGACAAAGGAGGGGAGCAGGACTTCGACTCCCGCGGCGATTCGCTACAGTGATGATGAAGCTGATGCCAGGGTCATCCCGGAGTAAGATGGTGGCTAAGGGGAGCTTTGTTGTGTTGGTTTGGGTCGCCTGGGATGGTTTACAGGAAGAGGGGTAGCTCCGGTGGCTCGGATTTGAGAGAGGAGGAGCGACGGCAATGGAGGCCAGAGAGAAGAATTGGGCTCGGGCGCGCACTCCCTCGAGCAGGAGAAGGACCAGGTGGGAGAGGGAGGGGGTTGTGGTGCTGAGAGGGGCTCGGGCCACGGCTATTTATAGCCGGACGGGGAGAGCGGATGAGCTCGACCGCCGTGGCGTCCTCATCGCCATACTGGAGCTAGGGGACACGTGGAGAGAGGGGGCGATGTCGGCAGGGTCTCCGGGAGTGTGGAGAAGCCGGCAGTGGCTTCGGGAGGGTTCCAGTTGGAGTTATACGGCGGCGACAGAGGACGAACAGTGGTGGTACGGCGATGTTCATCGCGGCGTGGTGAGGAAGCAAATGAAGGGGGAAATGACCAGAGAGGGGTGCGGGGACGACGGGGAGTCGGGTCGGCATGCTAGGACACGCCATGGCAGCTTGAGCTGGCCTGCCCGACGCGGTCAGACGTCGCCAGCGTGCAGAGCGCGCGTTTGGCCGTGTCCATGGCGTGGTCACCATGGCAATGGCACGTTCTGGCCCGCTTCTGCCTGTCACACCTTGTCCAACAGGCGCATCACTGCTCAAATTGGTGAGGTGGATCACTGGATGGACCTGGATGGCTCTAGGGTAGTCGAGCTGATCCAAAACAGGTTCTGGATAGAGATTTGGACAGGAGGTTGTGGTCATATAGATGTGTCAATGAGCTGAGAAAGTTGTCACAGGGAAATGAGATAAGAAGGATCACCTTCTGGAAAAATTTGAAGCAAATTGGACCAAGTTTGATCATAGTTCCTTCACAACTGCCAAATTGGTACAGAAACTAGGTTTTGTTGCTGTGCTCAAATGACTTGATGGAATGAGTTGAATTTTGGTGGAGGGAGGTTATTTGGGTTCATGGAGGTACTGGCAAAATTTCAGCTCATTTGGAAATGCCAAAGTGGTACTTCCTTCACAAAGCTTGAATCTGGAAAGAAACTTAGGAAAATTGCTGGGGAAGAATGGATAGCTGGATTGAGCTGATTTTTGGTTTACATGAGTGATTTATCAATGTTAACCACCATGCAAAATTTCAGCACAAATGGATCAAGGGTTCAAGCACTTCCTTTGCAAACTAGAAATCTGAACAGAAACTAGAAGGAATTTTTGGGAGAATATGGCTAGATAAAATGATGTGAATTTTTGCATGATCACATCATATAGGGAATGTGAGGTTCTGGATTAATTTCAAGAATTTTGAAGCAATATAAAATATAGTTGCTTCACAACCTCAAAATAAATCCAGAAACAAGAATTGGAGGATGTGCTCAAAATTTGAACTATGGAACTTGGGTTCTTGATGAAAATGGTGAATATATGGGTAGGAGAAGCTCCACAAATTATTTGGTATTTTTCCTGGCTACCAAAATGGTAGCTCCTTTGGAAAGTGCCCAAATTGCAATATTGGCTTTAAATAGGAAAATGCAATTTCCCTTATTTAATTATTGCGAATATTTTTATGAGAGCTCAATATTATCACAAAGAATATCTCCACAAGTTTTCATGAATTTGGAGATGGATAGATATTTTCCTGGATTTAATTCCTTTAACTGGTAGAAAAAGGAATTAATTTTAAATGAAAAATATTGCAAATGACTTGGCAATATTTTTGCATATCCAGGGTTTATAGATATAGGAGAGTCTCTGGGAAAAGTTTGGGAGGCAACAGATCAAAGGAAATTAGGGTTCCTTTTTAACGGAAGGAATTACGGTTTCCCTCCCGGTAAACCAGAGAGTAGGGTTTCGGCAGTAAGATCCTGAGAATGAAGTTTGAGTGGCAAGGTTGGACTGGAGAGAATCTCTGACCAGATAGGAAAGGCAAGGCTATATGACCATCTTCATGTACCCAAGAGCGAGAGAAAATCCAATAACACCGAAAAAAGACGGGAGTCAAATCCCGCGCAAGAAAAAAAAAAGGAGCGAAAACCAGGGTGTTACAAACCTACCCCCCTTAAGAAAATCTCGTCCTCGAGATTTCTGGGCTTACCTCCCGACTAAGGGGAACATACCTGTGTGCGACTTGGATCCATCAGCTGTCTTATCCTCGTCGGTATATTGGCCTTTAACTGCCTGTTCTGATGGCTTAGGTTCTGTCTTTTCCAGCGACTGCATTGAATCCTTCTCTTTCATGTCAGGTGTACCCTTTGTCCTGGCGGTCTATTGTCTAGGGTTGGTGGGTAGCGGGTAGTATCGACAAATAGCTTGGTTTCCATGGACTGGGGCTAGCTGCTTCGAGTTTTATTGCGATACTTCGTACCCTGACTGTCATGGGCAAGACATCCTTCCTTGGTGCATGGTATGCATACCTCCACTATTCCTCTTGAGTATCTATGGACGATTGTCCCTATGTCTTGCTCAGGATAAATCCTTAGTCTGGCTGTGGGTTCTATACGGGTGCTTTCTTCTATCATATGCATTCGGGCTTTGTCCTCATGTGATCCACAATCCAAAGAACAGCATGACTGAACTATTACCACCGTATCCTCAACTGAAATGCCAGGCATGACCACAAAGTAATCATAGATAGTAATCTCCTACTCCAATGATGCCATGGCATCTACAAACCGTCGATGCCGACGTGTATGTACCTTTAGCTATTTTATCTGAATGTCTTATCTCCAAGTGGATTCAGACTATCAAATTTTGTCAAGTACTGAGGTGGCTCTGCCATATATATATCCTCTATAGTCCACTGAGCTGAACCTAGTATGGCTATCATCTGGTGTATCTTTCGGAGCATATCATCTTAACTTGGTTGATGGCCCAGATTCATGATGAGTATGACATGCTGGCTGCATTGTTGTGGCCGTATATGCAAGAGTCTGACAAGGATTGGCAATATCACCTTGTCTGTGAAGCTTTACTTTTATTGACCGTCACGGAGGTTGTTTATCAAAAACTTCTTTATTCTTGGGGGTTCCTTTTGGGGAACTTGTCATGACCTACCATCATGGCTCCTTGGTCATATCCCGGCTTGTTGGGCTTGTGTTCACAATTTACTCTTGCATATCTCGTAGGGGTGGCTGTGCTCATATCCTTGCTTTGAACTATGGGGCCGATGTTTTTCTGAACACAGTCATTCCCATGTACGAGTGGCTCGCATGAACTGATCCACTGGACTGCATGCTCACAACATATGCAGGGGTAGGATAAATCCTTTCATAATCATTGTGTTCTGAGGCGGACGTGTGCTTGGACTAGTTCGTGCTTCTGACAAGATTGTTGTGGGCACGATGGCGTGTTGAAGAAGACTGAATTCCTTATGCTCAAAGCTTTTGCCAGGGTAATGTGCCGAAGAAGCCTGGGTATCGTACCTCAGAAGCTTTCCTTCATGTGGCTTACTGCGGAAGGTCAGGTGCCTTATGCTGGAAACTTTCCGCGGTACCAGGCTGAGGAAGATGGGGGTGCCGTAGCCCAGAAGATTCCCCCCCTAGTGGCATAGCGAGGAAGATTGGGAGTCTTGCGTCGTAAGCTCCTCTTGATAGATTGCGGAGGAAGGCTAGGTTTCTTGTACCAGAGGTCTTTCACTGTGATATGCGGTCTTGACAGAAGATATTCCATTGGTCATGCATACCACTTGTCCTTCTGCTGGTCTGATCATTGCAACGGTTGCCGACTTTGTGTTGATAATTAATTTGGGATACCAGATGTTGCTGGTAGTAAGTAGTTGACGGAGAATTCCTTTTGGTTTGGCTGAACTTCCAGGTATTTGAAATTCTCATTGATTCTGGCAGCCGTGAACTTATCCATATTTCATGCAAACCTTGTTCACTTTGCTCAAAAAGTTTGTATGTGCACCGGTAAATTCCAAAATATGCTTTGAAATTTATATCAACATACCTGAATTTTGTTGTTATTCTCGGCATCTTCGCATTCTTGAAACATGTCTTCTGCGGGCAATAAATGATTCTTGAGTCCATTGAGAAAAACTCAAGGTTCACCCCATTGACTAAAATAATCCTTGTATCGAGGATGGAATAATTTGCTCTTGCTGGTGTCCATTCCTGATAGCTCATCTGGATGCTCCTTAGGTGTGATCTGTTCTGAGGCAAACTCTCTCAGGTATATTCTGGCCTTGCCGGTTGCACGCAAAGTCTGCTTCTGACCCATTCTTTATTCTTGACAGATCCGGTAATAATGTTCTGAATATCGGGCAGTTGGCTTGGCTTGACTCTTACTGCATTTGGATTATTGGGTATTATCTAAGTTCTGTGTTGATCTTCTTTGGCGGTTCTTGCAGATGGATCCAGTCGGAGCGACAGAACGGAATCGACAAAAGAAACAAGAACCGCGAAAAAACAAAAAGCAAATAAAGCTCAAATTTTGCGGACCTTTCACACGTGGCCAAAGATTCACTAGTATAACTAATATAGCGCACTCAATGCACCTCTAAGGATTTAGAAGCACAACCACACAATGCCCCTGGTAGCAATTGGGGTCAAGCCTCTACTACTTCCTTAGGGAACATCAAACTCGACGCACGACCATAGCCAAAGTGGCTTAGTCAACGATCCTAGGGTTGTTGGGGAAAGATGGAGTTTATAGGCGTTTCCGAAAGGAAACTGGATTTGAGGAGAGAAATGCCATGGCTAGCAAGCAAGGTGGGGATATCTGGTTTTCCTAGGGGTTAAGGGCTCACGGGTCATTGCCTGGTGCGGTCATTTCCCACCAGAGGCAAAGGCCACGAGAGTTAAGGTATGATGGGGGCCAAACACCTAGGGGGCTGCCTTATGATCAATAGTAGCCATGCCGGTTTGGCGAAGATGGCTGAAATCCATCGGGGCCTTCTACTGATCAAGAGGCACTAAAATCTGGCTATGGTAACCTACCGTCAGCCTGGCTCTGAAACCATCCGTTGTGGCACCCCGCCTGAATACCACTGTAGCCAGACGGTCGCCGCGCACACCAGCCCAGGAGATCACTATGGCATGTGCTTTTACAACAAGTATCATGAACATAGGCATTTCTATTAATGGATACATATAAGTCTTACATGATATTTACAAGGGGGAGGGCAGCAGAAAAGCTCTATCTAAGGCACCATGGTCTTGGTGCGGCTCCAATCCACAAGGATCTGACTGGGTTACTCTTCTAGCCCGCGAACACTCCGGCTCCTCGCTAGCGGACGTCGGATCCTTATGTGAACCTGGCCACATTGAAGGCCGCTGAGTACTTTTGAATGTACTCGCAAGCAAACCAAACCAACATATACACCAAGCAAAGCAATCCATGGCATTCAAGCATGCACTTGTTATCTTAACAGTATTAGCTATCATGTCTTAGCAGGATTATCTAGCAATATCATATCATAACTGGATTGTCTAGCTTGTTAACTATCAAAGTAACTGTAGTATGACGAAGATACAACATATCAAGTAATTAATCCATACTCCGAATAATCTTAGGATCCAATCCAAACCGATCCAAATCAAATCCAAGTCATGCGGTCATCCGACCACTCATCTCATAGCCATCGCATGGCTAACATCCCATATACCTGACATCATCCGATGTCCCTGCATCTGCACTGTAACTCTGACAAATCATACCTTTCTCTGGTTCATTATTAACATTATATGGTTTGTTCCTCCAGACTCGACACAGACCAAATAGTGTGACCTAGTACAAACTGTGTCCCATTACCGAGGACACGGCTATTCGAATAGATTTACACTCTGCAGAGGTTGCGCACTTTACCCACACTATGGAGCTCTTGGCCTCATGCTCCCATTTGGGTGGACCGGTGCTGCTCCAACAAAACTTGTCTATTGCCTGGCACTCTTACGGCCCCACCGACAATCATTCCCCGTCCGAGTCAAGTCCTGGGTGGCCCCTGTGTCACTCCGGACACCTGCCACCGTCGTGGCCAAACAAAATTGTCCCAAACGGGGACCTGGTACCATATAACTTAACTAGGCTCACAAGATTACCGCCGCCTACCGGGCCAGGGTAGCACGCATGCATAAAGCCCCATCTTTGGTGGTACCGATAAGAGGCAAGACAACAGACCAAGTCAGGGCCTTCCCATAAAGGCAAATGTGGCTGCACTGATGAGCTCGGTTCGGTGGCACTATGAGTCGATCCAGCCGACGGAGGAGGTTGTCATTATTAAGTCACATTCTTAATTATTGCAATAACAACAGTAATGCACGATGAAAACATAACAAGCTATCTCCATACTGTCACCTATGAGTCGCTAGTGCGATAATATGATGAGCATTAGCAAGTACTGTAAATAGCAAGTTCAACCTAGAAGGAGTTCAATTATTTCTAACACATGCATATTCATTAATTAAACACGCAAGAATAACACAGAGCAATGCTTTAGGGCATATATCAGATGGTCGGCTTGCCTGGGGGTGAAGGAATACTCCGGGAGAAGTGCGATGAAACTCCGAAAGAATTCGTCGGAAAGGATTCCCTCTCGGAGGGGCTGAATAGAGGGCAGGGGCAAAATGGGCATTTTCAGAAAGTGCCAACATTGTGAAAATAATACCATTGGAACGGGCTCGACGATCTGAAGACGTGGGCGTTGGATTTACCTCATTCGGAGTCACGAGAAAAAAGTGGTGAGTGATTTACTGCCCAAGGACCTTTCTGCAATTATTTTGTTTGCATACGGGTCCTGGCCAGTTAACCCATGGGAAAAAGGAAAAGAGCACTATGCTCTTGGGCCGGCTCGGGCCGAAAGCGGCTGGAGCCCGAGCGCTAGCTGAGCCGCGTAGCTGCTGCTGTTGCTGGGCCGCGGCTATTTATAGCCGGACGGGGAGAGCGGATGAGCTCGACCGCCGTGGCGTCCTCATCACCATACTTGAGCTAGGGGACACGCGGAGGGAGGGGGCGATGTCGGCAGGGTCTCCGGGAGAGTGGAGAAGCCGGCAGTGGCTTCGGGAGGGTTCCGGTTGGAGTTATACGGCGGCAATAGAGGACGAAAAGTGGTGGTACAGCGACGTTCGTCGCAGCATGGTGAGGAAGCAAACAAAGGGGGAAATGACCAGAGAGTGGTGCGGGGATGACGGGGAGTCAGGTCGGCATGCTAGGACACGCCATGGCAGCTTGAGCTGGCCTGCCCGACGCGGTCAGACGTCACCAGCGCGCAGAGCGCGCGTTTGGCCGTGTCCATGGCGTGGTCACCACGGCAATGGCACGTTCTGGCCCGCTTCTACCTGTCACACCTTGTTGAACAGCCGCATCACTGATCAAATAGGTGAGGTGGATCACTGGATGGACCTGGATGGCTCTAGGGTAGTCGAGCTGATCCAAAACAGGTTCTGGATAGAGATTTGGATAGGAGGTTGCGGTCATATAGATGTGCCAATGAGCTGAGAAAGTTGTCACAGGGAAATGAGATAAGAAGGATCACCTTCTGGAAAAAATTGAAGCAAATTGGACCAAGTTTGATCATAGTTCCTTCACAACTGCCAAATTGGTACAGAAACTAGGTTTTGTTGCTGTGCTCAAATAACTTGATGGAATGAGTTGAATTTTGGTGGAGGGAGGTAATTTGGGTGCATGGAGGTACTGGCAAAATTTCAGCTCATTTGGAAATGCCAAAGTGGTACTTCCTTCACAAAGCTTGAATCTGGACAGAAACTTAGGAAAATTGCTGGGGAAGAATGGATAGCTGGATTGAGATGATTTTTGGTTTACATGAGTGATTTATCAATGTTAACCACCATGCAAAATTTGAGCACAAATGGATCAAGGGTTCAAGCACTTCCTTTGCAAACTAGAAATCTGAACAGAAACTAGATGGATTTTTTGGGAGAAAATGGCTAGATAAAATGATGTGAATTTTTGCATGATCACATCATATAGGGAATGTGAGGTTCTGGATTAATTTCAAGAATTTTGAAGCAATATAAAATATAGTTGCTTCACAACCTCAAAATAAATCCAGAAACAAGAATTGGATGATGTGCTCAAAATTTGAACTATGGAACTTGGGTTCATGATGAAAATGGTGAATATATGGGTAGGAGAAGCTCCACAAATTATTTGGTATTTTTCCTGGCTACCAAAATGGTAGCTCCTTTGGAAAGTGCCCAAATTGCAATATTGGCTTTAAATAGGAAAAAGGCAATTTTCCTTATTTAATTATTACCAATATTTTTATGATGTCAATATGATCACAAAGAATATCTCCACAAGTTTTCATGAACATTGCAGATGGATAGATATTTTCCTGGATTTAATTCCTTTAACTGGCAGAAAAAGGAATTAATTTTAAATGAAAAATATTGCAAATGACGTGGCAATATTTTTGCATATCCAGGGTTTATAGATATAGGAGAGTCTATGGGAAAAGTTTGGGAGGCAACAGATCAAAGGAAATTAGGGTTCCTTTGTAACAGAAGGAATTAGGGTTTCCCTCCCAGTAAACCGGAGAGTAGGGTTTCTGCGGTAAGATCTTGAGAATGAAGTTTGAGTGGCAAGGTTGGACTGGCGAGAATCTCTGACCAGATAGGAAAGGCAAGGCTATATGACCATCTTCATATACCCAAGAGCGAGAGAAAATCCAATAACACCAAAAAAAGACGGGAGTCAAATCCCGCGCAGGAAAAAAAACAAGGAGCGAAAACCAGTGTGTTACACTTCGGCTTCAACCTTCTTTATCGAAGGCGGAGTGCTTCTCAGGCCAGTTTAGCAAACTAAACTCGAGTAGCTTTAGAGAGAAACCAGGCTTTCCGGCTATTGACCACACACTCGCGTCGGAAAAAAGAGTAGTAGAAAAAGACTTTGCAAGGACTTAGAAGAAAACATTTATTATAAAATGACACATAAATTTAAGAGCCCCCAGTTAACTTGGGTAAAGAAAGTTGTTTTTAACAAACCTCGTTCTTCGCAAACAGCTTTTTTGTTTAACACAAATATAATGGCTGGTTGAACCAAACAAAGAATTAAATGGTGAAATTTTTTGAGCATGAAAGCGACTTAGCTGGTTAATGCTTCTGATGTCGATGACGCTATCCGGGATTGTGGCGGGATGAGGATGCCCATCAAACTTTAACACATCCAACATGGTGCGTAGTCCTCAGCTTGGATGAGGTCCCAACCCCCAAGCCCGTCCCGATGAGACTGAGCGAGGGGCTCGGCTTTATGAAGTGACGATGCAGAACAGTAGATGTGGTGAGGCGAAGCCCCCGGTCCAGCTGTCGTGATGATGCTGGTCGGCTGGTGATGATGAAGCAATGGCGAAGCCCTCGGTCTAGCCGAGGAGACACAGTAGATCAGTAAGTGGATGTCAGAGCCCCCATGCCAGCTGAGGTGTTGAAGCAGGTCGTTGTGGTGGTCATCGGCTTGAAGAAGCGATGGCGCAGCGATGCCGATGCAGGTCGGAATTTGTGACGTGGTCAATGCCGGCTTGATGAAGTGACTGCGCGGCGATGTCGACGCGACTCATGCAATCCGTCGGGCAACGATGTTGTATTGGCAATTATATGGCCTTCGCGATGCCGAACTCTAGGCCGGCTTGCCGAGGTGATGATCCAAGGTGGTTGTCGTCGACTCGATGGAGTGACGGCGCAGTCCATGCTGGTGCAGGTCGGCATCTGTGGAGCAACGTGGTCGGACTGGTTTCACACCGACGCGACGGTGAAAATCGCCTTGGAAAAGGATCAAAATTTGTAGGCACGTATTTGAGAACAAACACATTGCCCTAGAAAAAATTCCTTCAAAAAGGACGTTCGATAACCCATTCATGGAAAAGATGAACTCGGGTCAGATTCGTTTTCACGCAGAAAATAGATCCAAAAATTGATGCACTCCCCGGACTCGTCTCGGAGTTTGGACGGTCGGATCGAGCTGAAGTTTTGAGGGGTTGTCGACATAGGAATTATGCAGCCGATGTATGGTTGGATCTTCCAAAGGACGTCCGAGCTAACTGCTGGACTCCTCGCCCCAAACTCGTCCAGATTCCCGTCCAGATCCGATAGGGCTCCGGTATATCAGAGATTGCCGGAGATTCCTCCATCGAAATGCGATGAAATTTTTACAGGGTCATTATAGACTCGATTCCGTGCAATTCCACCAAAGCAGTCGTCAAAGTGATGCTCGGTGAGACAGGGATGGCGAATACGAATCTGCTGTCTAGAAAAACTGCACGGTCGCCCGAGGGCAATGTTGACATTGAGCCCCCGAGCTGCATGGATGATTCTCCCAAGATCTTGATAGCAATCGGAGTATAATGTTGATGACAGACCCATACGATCTTGATGATCCAACGCGGAGCACGGTCCTTGGTCCAGCCGGGGTGACCACTCGAGCCGGCGACGAAGATGCCGACGTCGACAATGAAGCTCGGTTCCAACATGTAGATCGCGCCGGAGCCGATCTGCATTCCTATCGCACCGCAGCGACTACCAACAGGGACCTGCATGGGCCACCAATGTTGGTGCTAAATCCCGCATATCTCATGGTAGGAGTCCTAAGCTAGGCGTCTTGGAGCGATGGTAACATGGACACAGGATTTTGCCCAAGTTTGGGCTCTCTCGAGGAGATAATACCCTACATCCTGCTTTTGGTTGTATTGATATGGGGGATAGTACAGAGTACAGGTATCTACCACGAGATTGTTGTGATTCTAATGATCTAAAATATATGAGATTGTCTATTGACTAGCCTGGCCTCGGTTTATATAATGCACCGGAGGCATAGGGTTTAGAGGAGTCCTCGTCTTGTGCGCCAAGTCTTGTGGAAACTTCCTTGTATACGTCAAGGGCTGCCCGAAGTGGCCCATTAGTGAACCGTCATGGGGTCCTCGGCCTGACCCACCTGGTCGGGAGACGACGTGGTGAGTACCCCTAGTCCAGGACTCCATCAATAGGTGCCATGTGTCGCCTCCTGGGAGTGTTTGGCCGACACCTATGCCGACGACAAAGCCGTCGACATATGTCCATAACTATGCTGACGGCCTTACCGTCGGCATATGTGTCGGCCAAACACTCCCAGGAGGCGACATCTGGCACTAATATGTCGACGGCAAAGCCGTCGGAATATATGAAAATATATGCTGATGGCTTTGCCGTCGGCATATTATTGCCACATGTCGCCTCCTGAATGGCTTGATTTGGTGACGACGCCGTCAGTTCCCGTCCCGTCTTTCTTTGCCGACGATTAATCTATGCCGATGGCCGGCCAGAAAGCCGTCGGCATATGGGCCTATGCCGACGGTCTGACAAAGTAACGCCGACACCATCATTACCAATGGCTCTATGCCGATGGCCATGGGCCGTCGGCTTAGAGCCTTATTTCGGTAGTGTACTACTCCAAGCAATCAATAGGTCGGAAAATAAGGCACCGCTTGAAGCCTTCATGGCCCTCCATGGTGAACTGGTCACAGCGAAGAGAAGCCCTGTATGACGAACCGGGTGCTTCAAGGTGGCACCTTCAGAAAGGATACACCACCGTAGTGCCGCTACCACATGATTCAAGGATCAGGGTTTCCCCCAGAGCAATAGGGGGGCAAAGACGAACTGCGAGGACGTCTTCAAGAAGGAGACGAGACCCATAGGCGCCGCCGTCGACCTAGCAAGGCCAAAATGGGTTTTCACCCCGGCAAGCCCTCTTCAGCGTTGAGACCGGGGACACGAAACGACCACTCACCGCACCATCGTCGCCGGCCGTTGCACACTGACTACCACGCTGCCCGCATGACCATGGCAGCCAGTCAGCACCCAAGCCGCAAGCCCCACCCACGAGCACCGCGGCTCCCACCACCAAGGCCGCCACCCCAGCATCCAAGACCCCGACACCACCACACCCGAGACGTGCAGCTCTGACGACCAAAGAGACGAGCGGAAAGGACCCTCCTTTCCCACCCCTGGACGACCCAATTGTTGAGACCCACCAGGGCCGGCCAGATCTGGCCGTCATCGCCCCGCCTTGCCCCTCCCAGGAAATGGGCGAGCTCCCCGGTGGCACACCACCACTAGACAGGGAGGCACAGATGACTCCGCGGACCTCCTGGCGACGAAATTATCCCTCAACGATGGACAATGACTGGGAGAGGTCCAGCCCTTCGGCTACAGTAGCACACACATGACAAGGAGATGGCTCGAAGGCCGAAATGGACCGCCTACAAACGAGCCAACGCCAGAACAGATGCCAGCCGTCGATGCAGCCGAGCCCGCCGAGCTGACGTGGTGCAGCCATGTCGAAGGGAGGCCACCGCACCCAGGGGCAGGACCACACCTCGCCGCCGCTGCATATGGCTGGAGCTGTAGCCACGCCAGGCAACTGCCTCAACCCGCGCCGCCCGCCAAGAGCTTCGCGTCAGATTACTCCAAGCATGCACCCACGCGAAGTTGCCAGCCCGTATCCACCGCCCAACTATCGCATGCCCAGGCTGTCGCGCAGCCACAGCCTGACGCCTATGTCCCCGACGCCCGCTGCCGCGTTGCTATGCCCCGTGCAAGCACAACGCCTCCGAGCGGGCTGCCCCGCGCTAGCCACTGAAGGATGATTAGAGGGGAAAACGAGGCCCCGCTGGCGCAGGCGGGTGGCGGCGAGGGAGGAAGGAACGAGGAGGGGCACTAGTGCCCGGCGACTAGGGTTACCCCCGTCGCTCACATGAGCAACGCGGGGGAGGTGGGACTCAACTATTCCTCGACCCGGTGCAGTTTGGGATGATTGTTTGGTTGTTGCCTCTATTTAGGGGGTTTACGCGACACTTTTTCCTTTTTGGGCGACACATCGACCAGATGATAATCTTTCTGTGGCACATCTACCGGATGATAATCAGATCACATTGACCGTCTCAGCAGCCCTTGGATGGAGTGTGGAATAGCCGCTCGATCTCTCCCCGCACCAGTTGCCCGCCCTGCCCGTTCGTAGCATGGCATGTGTTGCGTTCAGGGCTTTGCAACACGAGCCATGTTTTGCTCCATCGAACTGTTTCTACCATTAATGTAAAAAAAATGTTTCCATTGCAACGTGGTTCATGTTTCCGCCTATGATGTCATCCCTTTACTTTGCAACATGGCTCGTGTTGCGACTGCAAAATGGACCATGTTGCAATCCGAGGCTGAAATCTCACATACGTCACGTGCCTCGCGCTTTCCCCGTCCTTTGTAACGTGGGCCATGTTGCAATCCCAGGCTGAGCTCACACGAACAAGCACGCCTCGCGCTGCCCCCGTGCTTTGCAACATGGTTTGTGTTGCAATTGCAACATAAGCCATGTTGCAAATCCCGACTGGGCCATAGGGACACGCATCATGCTCGTGAGGCGTTGGATGGTGCGATGAAAATTAGTCAATTGAGCGCTAGCCTTTTCCTTTTTCTATATACTTGAGGGGGAAGACAGTAGAGTCAGTCACATTGTTTTTAGAACTTAGTGGGTCGCATGTAAAAGTCCATGTTTACACGTGGTTTAAGGGAAGGAAATCACTATGTGTAAGGGCATCTCCAATGCAGATCACAAAACGAACGCCACCAGCTGTCTGCAGACATGTCTGGATGTGTCATCAAATGCTCAGCCTATTTAAAATATATTGAGCAAAAACATCGACGAAATTTAATCTAAACAGATAAAAAGTAACAAAGTTCAATATATATACAACCAAATGAACGAAATTTAACAAGTCCAACTCAACTTAAACTAAAAATTAACTAAACTACGACAGGTACAAGGGGTGACCTCGTACGCATCGTCTCTGAGGACACTAACACCTCTGGTCGTCCCCGCCATCATATGATCTGTTGTCCGCACCGCTATCTGAGTCATTGTCATCATCATATGCAAGTGGCAGAAGGCCGGCCAAGCGTCGTGGCACCCCTACCCGACTGCCGCGGT
Source organism: Elymus sibiricus (assembly GCA_039707655.1). NCBI lineage: Eukaryota > Viridiplantae > Streptophyta > Magnoliopsida > Poales > Poaceae > Elymus > Elymus sibiricus. Next base: position 116,375,845 of record CM077670.1, read on the forward strand.
GCACTCGTGGCGCAGACGCTCTATCACATCATACATCACCTTGCACTACTTGTTTTCGGTGGAATCGATGGTTCGGATGAAGAGGGCATGCTCAGACTCCGCCAGCCCCACTTTGAGGAGCTGGTTGTTGAGCCATTGCTCGATGGTCTTGGACCAATCAATGGCCCAAGCCTCCACGAGCACCCAGGTTGACACCACTTGGCTCTTTGGGAATGCCTCCCTGCGCACTGCATTGCGTTGCTCCCGGCGCCGCGCCTCCACCTTGGCTTTTGACTTGGACGAGGAGGCGCCAATGGCGCATGCGTCATGAGATAGTACTGGAGGCGCAGGGGAGGCTTGGACGACGGTGGGGAGGACCGGGCGTCGCCATTGGCTGCCCGGCTAGTGACGCAATGTGATGACGGCTCCTCCTTTCCGTGGCGTCCGATATGGACACCTCGATTGCGTGGAGTGGACAACGCCTCCTCCTTCAAGTGGCGGCATCTGATCTGGACGTTGTAGTTGTGGAGAGGGGACGATGGTGTTGGACTCCGGTCGAGTAGGGACCGGCACATTGCTTCCTCCGTTTGCGCGGCAAACTCCTCGTCTGTCGCCATGCTGAGCAAGGGCGGCTTCTGCTCCTCCTCGTCCGAGGAGGCTGGCTCCATCTTCATAGTGGACGAAACCGTGGAAGAGGACGGACCCGGGAACCGTGGGCACCGGCGAGAACTCGACCCGGAGTTCCCCCTGATCCACCGTCCGGGGGCGACGGCTAGTCCAAGGAGTTGCCGTCAAGCAGCCATCGCGTTCTGGTGTTCTCGGCATCTTTCGTCTTGCCCATCGCTGGCTAAGGTTTGTGCGGCACCCATTGGAGGTGTAGGAGAGGAGGAGGAGTTTGTAGATAGGCTTTGTGTGGAGGAGGTCTGGTGGCTTTAAAGCTGGAGTATCGGTCGCCATGCCGGCATGAATGCGAGTATGTGGGCGGCCAGTCAGCTGGTGTGAATGCGTGGAGGTTCTAGAGCCGAACAGTGGGAGAGGGTCTTTGGAGTTGGTCCGGGGTGCTGGAGTCTGACGTGGAGGACGTCCGGACTGCACGCATGCCTATTCTTGGAGTTGAGACACCATGACGACCCATCTCTCGCCAGCAACAAGCCATGCATGCAGCTTTGGATGCTATATGTATTGCTACATGCATGTATAAGCCAAAGCTCATCTTGCCTTGAGATTTATGATTGTGCAGTTTAAACTTGATTAGAACTAAATTTTGTTAGATTTCTCATATAGAATTAAGTAGTGTCACATCGAACCGTTGCCACATGTAAACATTAGAGGTAAAAATCAGAGTGCAAAAAATACTAAACAAATAAAAAAGATTCGAAAACATTAGCACAAGCGAGAAAAATAAATGGACTTTTTTCATGACCACTTTTTTCTTATCATAAAAATATCTATAAAACATTTAAAAAGGTGCCATCGAGAAACAAGAAACTTGCCATGGTTAGGATACATAGATACCATCCATGGCCTAATTTAGGGAAAAAAATTGTGTCTACAAAATGAAGGCAAAATTATACAAAAACATGTGACAAAGTTTAGAGAAATCTTGTGTCCTAAATCATGACAATGTTGTTGATGACAATGTTGCTGCAATCACAAAGAAATATAAAGCAACCAACTGGTTGGATGTATATTTGAACAAAAAGTTTGCAATACCAAAACATATGATACATGGAATTTTACAATTGTCATGCATTAGAATTAAATCCGTCATAACTTAGAAACAAAACAAGAAAACTTAGCAATTATTGTTTGAATCTCAGTTGTCGTTGTTTCATAATATATGAAGGAAAAATAAAAATTGAAAAAAAATAAAATTATGAAAACAAAATTTCCCATGGCATGCTCAAAATAATTTTCCACCATGGTATGCAAAAAGAAATTTACCATGGTTTGTGCAACAAAAAATGTGTACAAAAATGGAATTTACCAGGGTTTGTTCATAAAAAATTGCTATGTTTGAAAAATAAATGGATAAAATTTTCCATGGTACAACAAATAAAATTATCATGGTACAAAATATAATTTTGACATGGTTTTAAAATTTAATTTCGAATCGGTCCAAATATAAAAATTGCCATGGTAAAAATAAAATTGTCGTTCCCAAAAAATTTCCATGATCCATAAACTGTATTTGCCATGGTCCATAAACTAAAATTGCCATGATCCATAAACTAAATTTACCATGATACATGGACAAAATTTGTAATGGCCCCATAAAAAAGTAATTTTTCCATGTTGCAAAGAAAGGAAATTTCCATGGTCCATAAAGTAAAATCCATGGTCCATAAACTAAATTTTCCATGATCCGTAAACGAAATTTTCCATAGTCCCATAAAAAGTAAAATTTTCCATGTTGTAAAGAAAGAAATTTGCCATGATCTATAATAAAAAGATAATTATCCATGCCATATACAAAGAAAATCCCACATTGCATATGAACAACATGCCTTGGGGATAGAATAACACATTAGTGACAAAAATGTGCGTAAGTTTGCAGTGATGGCAAAAATAGTGTAAATTTGCCATGATGCACACGTGAAGCTTGCCATGATGGTTAGAAAAATGATATTAATGGAAAAATTCTTAAGTTCCATGATTCCAAATTTAGTGTAAATTTTCCATGATGCAAAATTAGTGTAAAATTACCATGATACATACAAAAACCAATTCCGATGATGCTCATAAAAGCATAAACTCAATTGCCATGGTCCGAATGTAAAAGTTATCATGGTACGAATAAAATTGCCATGCTTGCAAAAAAAATCCATTATCCATAAACTAAATTTGCCATGGTCCGTAAACTAAAATTTGCCGTCATCCATAACTAAAATTGCCATGGTTCATAAAGCAAAATTGCCATGGCACCATAAAAGTAATTTTGCATTGCATCTATTTCTTCATAAAAAAATATAAAATAGTAAATAAATTTGACATGCTCTATAAGGGCAACTCCAATGAGCTGACCCATTTTGTCTACCCGCATCCTTTTCGGTCCGTGTGGACAAAAAACACGGCCCAAAGCGTCGACGCAGACGGACGGATGTCCTTTTTCATGTTCGCTTCGACCCATTTCCAGCCCAAATTTGGTCTGGATTCGGGTCCGTGCGGACATGCCTCAGATGCCCATGGGGTCCTCCCCTTGTCCTCCCTGGACAGCCAGCCGGTGGCACACCATCTCCACCCCCACCTTGTCCGTCCCAAAACCCTCCCGCCCTAGAGCTATGGCCTACGAACCCACCCCCGCCACTGCCCCCATCCTCGCCATGGCCGTCCCAGTCATGGTTGCCCGCATCGTGGCCCCGAAGAAGCCGAAGAAGGAGGTCACACCAGAGTAGAGAGCGGCCGAGATAGTGAAGCAAGCCGACCGAAGCGACAAGGAAAAATAAGACGTGGCCGCCACCATTGTGTACACCGAGACCATCGCCGCCAAGGCCGCGCAAACCACCCTCCTCCTGCTAGGGTACCGCGAGCCGACCCTTCTCATCGCCGCCACCGCATCGGCCAGCAGGGGCTTATTGGTGGCCCGCCCGCCCAGGCTTCCGAACTCGCCGCACATGTCAACATCGCCGCTGACATACGGGTACCTTTCCCGACATGACCCGACAATACCCCGCTTCTCCTCCTCACCTCGGGGCGGCTCGCCGGAAATGGTGACTCCGTGCTAGCAGTCCCCGTGGTGCCTCCCATTGATCTTAATGCCACACCTGTGGTCGGCCAGTCCACCTGGACGCAAAGGAAGCACCCGCGGGTGGTCTCCCCGGCCAACTTCCCCGATGCCCGCAACCTGTTTGATGGAATGTCGGCCCCGACGCCCGACGAACCAAGGTACTACGATGATCTCATGGCGGACATGATCAATGAGAGTGGCCAAGAGACAGAAGGCCAAGAGAGTGTCAACATCGAGGAAGAGCCATTGTTTTGGGAGGAACTATCTCATCAAGCTTTGTCGCAAAAGGGGCAGCAAAGCGTGAGGACTAGAGCATACACAGAGGAGGAGGAGGACAAGTAGCTTTGCGAGGCTTGGATGGAAATTGGACAAGATCCTCAAACAGGCACTGAGAAAAAAGGTTCAACATTTTAGAAGAGGGTCCATTCTTTCTTTCATGAACATAGGAAGTGTGAGCCCTACAAATTTGAGAGTGACCGGGGTGATGTGTCACTTGAAAAGAGGTATGTCCTGCCAATCGGCAGCACTTTTAGTTGTCTGCTACTAGTACAAAACCAGGCATTAAAAAACAGTTATCGTAGTTGTATGCATTGCAATAGATATATGCCAAAGTAGCAGTAGCACATTTTACCATAATAATAACCCAAATGCATTTCAATAGATGTATGCGTGACAGTACAAGTTACATAACAACATCATAACTAAGTACACATAGCCTTCTCGGCGAAGTCTCCGTCATGTTGCATGTTACATACATATACGACCTCATGATAAAAGCGGCACCATAATGATAATGAACTGGATAAAGATTATCAAATTCTTTAGTCGTCCACTCGTCCAGACGGCCTTGCATACTTCATGGTTACTTTTCTCTATGAGGATAAAGTTGAAGTAACGATCATCTGCTTCTTTTGTAGTCTTATATGCTTTATAGCAGTTGTTCTCGTAACCGTTCACTTGTTCATTGCATTTCTCCCATGAATCATAGACTCCTGGATTCTTCCCATAGTACACCACATACCACTTCATCTACGAAGATAAATAAACAAGCTAACAACAAGTCAATTTCATAGTTACCCAATTACATATAGCAAAGTCATATACCAATCTTCATAGCAACATAGAAATTACATTCACAAGCATCGATCATACAGATCACATAAACGTAGTGCACAAGTAGTTCACAAGCAAAAGTTCAGCTCCGTCATAGCAACATAGAAATTTAGTTCACACCCATCGATCATATAGATCACATAAAGGCAGTGCACTAGTAGTTCACAAGAAAAAGGTCAGCTCCGTCATGAGCTCTCCTCGCCTCCTAACATCTTTGTGATCTTGTCTAGGGTGGTCCTCGCAGCTTAGGCAGCTGCTCGAGCACTCTCGGCAGCTACTCGCGCACTCTCGACAGCTTCTCTACTGCTCTTAGTGGCTGCTCTCGTACTCTCGGCAGATGTTGCGGCACTCTCGGCGCATGCTCGAGCACTCTCGGCATAGGCGAGGACAATCTCCATGTACTCAGTCACCCTCGCGATGGAGTCTATGGCTGTAGGAGTCCTAAGGAGGCGTCTTGGCTTCTCCATCTAAATCACATTAAAAAAACTTGACATTTAGATCAAACACTTTTTTCATGAAAACGACTTTATGAGCTTAAAAAATTCATCATTCCTGCCACACTGGAGTTTTTGTACGATAGAACAAGATAAAATTGTCTACGATAACAGTCGATATATTTCCTTCAGGTGGACACTTCTCACTCTTAAGTGGATGTACATATGTTGGACACTCCTTGACTGGTACTTCGACCATTGGTGATAGTCGTTCTTCACCTTCTCCTCCTGCTTTACCAAGGTCTCAGAGGAGGAGAAGGGGAAGAACGACCGCCTACGACAATAATCGGTTCATCTTTAAAGTGGTTGTTGCTACTTGTGAGCTGCGTTTGGATTTCCTCGAAGAGGAGAGGATGATGCAGTACAATAGAGATAAGTATTTCCCTCAGTTAAGAACCAAGGTTATCAACCTAGTAGGAGAACCACACAGAACCTCGTTAGCAGCACCTACACACACAAAAGCAAATACTTGCACCCAATGCGAACAAGAGGGTTGTCAATCCCCTTGGCGGTTACTTGCAAGGATTAATTCTGATAGTGATAGATAGATAAATAAATAAATTGCAAAATAAAATAAAGTAAATAAAATTGCAGCAAGGTATTTTTGGATTTTATATATGATAAAAGTAGACCCGAGGGCCATAGTTTTCACTAGAGGCTTCTCTCTCGAACACATAGCATACGGTGGGTAAACAAATTACTGTTGGGCAACTGATAGAAAAGCGCATAGTTATGATGGATTCATGGCAATGATCATGTATATAGGCATCACGTCCAAGACAAGTAGACCGACTCCTGCCTGTATCTACTACTATTACTCCACCCATCGACCGCTATCCAGCATGCATCTAGGGTATTAAGTTAATGAAAACAGAGTAACGCCTTAAGCAAGATGACATGATGTAGACAAAGTAAACTCAAGCAATATGAATAAACCCCATCGTTTTATCCTTAATGGCAACAATACAAATATGTGTCTTGTCCCTTTCTGTCACTGGGATATAGAACACCGCAAGATTGAACCCATTACAAAGCACCTTTCCCATTGCAAGATAAATCAGTCTAGTTGGCCAAACCAAACGGATAGATCGGAGGGAAATACAAAGCTATAACAATCATGCATAAATAAGTTTAGGAAAGACTCAAATATTTCTCATGAATAATCTGATCATAAACCCACAATTCATCGGATCCCAACAAACACACCGCAAAAGAAGATTACATCGAATAGAACTCCAAGGAGATCGAGGAGAACATTGTATTGAAGATCAAAGAGAGAGAAGAAGCCATTTATCTACTAGCTATGGACCCGTAGGTCTGTGGTAAACTACTCACACATCATCGGAAGGGTAGCAAGGTTGATGTAGAAGCCCTCCATGATCGATTCCCCCTCCGGCAGAGTGCCGGAAAAGGCCTCCAGATGGGATCGCGGAAGAACAGAAGCTTGCAGCGGCAGAAAAGTTATTTCGTGGGACTCTCTGTTGGTTTCCCAATATTTGAGAATTTATGGAGGTGGAATTAGGTCAAAAGGAGCCATGAGGGGCCACAAGGCATCAGGGCGCGCCCCCCCTGGGGCCGCGCCTTGTTGCCTTGTGACCTCCTCGTGAGGCTTCTGGCCTCCTCCCGAAGCTTCTAGGGTCTCTTTTGTCCAGAAAAAATCGTCAAGAAGTTTCGTGGCATTTGGACTTCGTTTGGTACTGATTTCCCGAAAAACCAAAAACAAGCAGAAAACAGCAACTGGCACTGGGCACTAGGTTAATAGGTTAGTCCCAAAAAATAATATAAAATAGCATATTATTGCATATAAAACATCCAAGATTGATACTATAATAGCGTGGAACAATCAAAAAATATAGATACGTTGGAGATGTATCGGCATCCCCAAGCTTAATTCCTGCTCGTCCTCGAGTAGGTAAATGATAAAAACAGATTTTTTTATGTGGAATGCTACCTAACATGTTCATCATGTAATTCTCTTTTACGGTATGAATTTTAAGATCCGAATGATTCAAAGCAATAGTCTATAATTTGATATAAAGACATCAATACTCAGGCATACTACCAAACAATCATGTCTTTCAAAATAAAAATGCTAAAGAAAGTTATCCCTACAAAATAATATAATCATGTCATGCTCCATCTTCTTAACATAAAGTATTTATCATGCACAACCCCGGAGACAATAAAGCAATTGGTTCATACTTTTTAACGCGCTTCAGCTTTTTCAACCCCCACGCAATACATGAGCGCAAGCCATGGACATAGAACTATGGGTGGAATAGAATATGATGATAGAGATTAATAAGGGAAAGTCAAAAAAGGAAGATAGTCTCACATCGACGCGGCTAATCAACGGGCTATGGAGATGCCCATCAATTGATGTCAATGCGAGGAGTAGGGATTGCCATGCAACGGATGCACTAGGAGCTATAAGTGTATGAAAGCTCAAAATAAAAACTAAGTGGGTGTGCATCCAACTTGCTTGCTCATGAAGACCTCGGGCATTTGAGGAAGCCCATCATTGGAATATACAATCCAAGTTCTATAATGAAAAATTCCCACTAGTATATGAAAGTGACAGCATAGGAAACTCTCTATATGATAAACATGGTGCTACTTTGAAGCACAAGTGTGGAAAAGGATAGTAATACTGCCCCTTCTCTCTTTTTCTCTCATTTTTTTGTGGGCTCTTTTTGGCCTCTTTTTTCTCTCTTTTTTTTCTCACTGGAACAATGCTCTAATAATGATGATCATCACACTTCTATTTACTTACAACTCGATACCAGAACAAATATGACTCTATATGAATGCCTCTGGCAGTGTACCAGGATGTGCAAAGATGCTAGCGTAACATGTATGAAAATGATGAACGATGGCTGAGCCACAAATACTATGTCAGCTATATGATCATACAAAGCAATATGACAATGATGATGTGTGTCATATAAATGGAACAGTGGAAGTTGCATGGCAATATATCTCGGAATGGCTATGGAAATGCCATAATAGGTAGGTATGGTGGCTGTTTTGAGGAAGATATAAAGAGGCTTATGTGTGATAGAGCGTATCATATCACGGGGTTTGAATGTAACGGCGAAGTTTGCACCAACTCTCGAGGTGAGAAAGGGCAATGCACGGTACCGAAGAGGCTATCAAATTGCAGAAAGGTGAGAGCGCGTATAATCCATGGGCTCACATTAGTCATAAAGAACTCACATACTTATTGCAAAAGTTTATTAGCCCTCGAAGCAAAGTACTACTATGCATGCCCCTAGGGGGGAGGTTGGTAGGAGTTAACCATCGCGCACCCCCGAGCGCCACGCAAAGGAAGACAATCAATAATAAATCATGCTCCAACTTCTTAGCACAAGGACAGACCATACGTGCAAGCTTCGGGAATCACAAACCTTAACACCAATATTCTTACTAAACCACAATTATCTACTAGTACCTCCCACATATTACCATCTTAATATCGCAAAACTATTGCAAGGAATCAAACTTATCATATTCAGTGATCAACATGAAAGTTTTTATTATATCCTTCTTGAATACCTATCATATTAGGACCAAATTCATAACCCGTGCATATTACCATTACTATTTATTAGACTCTCAAAAGGATATAAGGGAAGCATGAGAGTGTAGATATTTCTTTAAAATGTAACCACCGCCGTGCTCTAAAAGATATAAGTGAAGCACTAGAGCAACTGCCTAGCTCAAAAGGTATAAGTGAAGCACATAGAGTATTCTAACAAATCACGATAAATGTGTGTCCCTCTCAAAAAGGTGTGTTCAGCAAAGATGATTGTGGCAAACTAAAAATCAAACAAAGAAAAGAAAACTATGGCACAAGACGGTCAAAGCAAAACACATATCATGTGATGAATAAAAATATAGCTCCAAGTGATATACCGATAGATTGTAGACGAAAGAGGGGATGCCATCTGGGGCATCCCCAAGCTTAGATGCTTGGGTCTTCCTTGAATATTACCTTGGGGTGCCTTGGGCATCCCCAAGCTTAGGGTCTTTCTGCTCCTTATTCCTTCATCCATCATGGTCTCACCCAAAACTTGAAAACTTCAGCACACAGAACTCAACAGAAACATCGTGAGATCCGTTAGCATAACAAACAAATCTTAAACTTTAGGTACTGTTATAAATTGATTCATATTTAATATTGGCATAATGCTACTGTACTCCAACTTCACCATGGCTTATACCCCCCGATACAATCCATAGATTCATCGAAATAAGCAAACTATGCAACAAAAACAGAATCTGTCTAAAACAGAACAGTCTGTAAAGATCTATTTAAAAGCTATACTTCTATAACTCTAAAAATTCTGAAAATTTAGGAAAACGTAAAAAATTCATATACCAATATTGTGTCAAAATTTCAGATTTTTGTGATGTTCCAGTACAGAACACAAAATGCAGCACTGGGCGCAAAACTTTCTGTTTTTCAAACAGCATCAATTATACTATCATCCAAATCATCCCAAAGGCATTACTTGGCACAAACACTAATTAAAATATAAAAACACAATCATAACAGTAGCTATAATTTTTTAAGCACACAAAACATAAAAGAAAAGCAAAAAAATTAAGATACATATTGGGTTGCCTCCCAACAAGCGCTATTGTTTTATGCCCCTAGCTAGGCATAATGCATTGTCTCAAGTATTATCGTCCTTAGTTTCCAAATCCTTTTTAATCAAATCTTCCAAAACTTTTCTCATTAATACTCTACTTTCTTGCTCTTCTTTTCTAGTAGGGGAACTTAAAGAGTTGAAGAGACTTTGTTTGGTGACTTTAACATTCATTACTTCAAACTCAGGATCATCGCCATAAAGGTCCTCATATAAAACATGTATTTCATCATTATTAGGATCTCTAGCAGTATTTTCAAACCATTCTTCACTAAATCCCTCATCAATTCCCTCGGTAATCCATTCAAATTTATCACAAGCGTTGTGGTGCAAGGTTTTAATTACTTCAGCATAGGGAACTCTTCTCCTAATGTTTTCTTCGTAAGCAAAATAATCATTAGATTCCAACCTACGTATAGTATCTTTATCATGAAGAATTTCTTCTATTGGAGGGTTCTCAAAATCTATTTTATAGAAAGAAAAGATGTCTCTAGCTTCTCTAATTATATAATCAAATTCATGCATAAGGATGATTGTGGCAATCTTTTTAGTTCTAGGATTATGGATATTGGGAAGTTCATAGAATATCTTTGGTAACGCGGGGAGAATGTGCAAAAAAATTCGTTCTAACTTAACCACAAGCATAGCAATAGCATCTACATTGAAATTTGTTTTGTCAAGAATAGATTCTTTAATTATAGGTATGACTCCCGCACAATTGAAGAATTCTTGAATGACACTTTTCCCAATAATATTCCCGCTACCCACATGGTAGACTTTAGTTTTAAAATTGGATGGAGCCTTGTTCCCAAAAGAATCATGGCTAATATTGAAAGATTTAAATTTTTCCTCAAGAGATTCATTAGTACTATCCTCACTAGCACTTTCTACAATAACTTTTTCGGACTCACACATGATAGCAATTTCAAGCAAAGCAAGCAAGCGAATAAAATATTTTTGTGTTTTTGTAATTTTTTGTTTTAGAAGTGGGGGACATGAAAACGAGAGGCAAATGCAAATAAAAAGCAAAATGAAAATAAGAGCAAGTAAATGATAGTTTATGCGAAGGTACTTGATAGGTTTTGGTGATGTCTCCCCGACAACGGCGCCACAAATTCATCCTGCTACATGTGAGCTGCGTTGGGATTTCCTCGAAGAGGAGAGGATGATGCAGTACAGTAGAGATAAGTATTTCCCTAAGTTAAGAACCAAGGTTATCAATCCAGTAGGAGAACCACACAGAACCTCGTTAGCAGCACCTACACACACAAAAGCAAATACTTGCACCCAACGCGAACAAGAGGGTTGTCAATCCCCTTGGCGGTTACCTGCAAGGATTAATTCTGATAGTGATAGATAGATAAATAAATTACAAAATAAAATAAATAAATAAAATTGCAGCAAGCTATTTTTGTATTTTATATATGATAAAAGTAGACCCGGGGGCCATAGTTTTCACTAGAGGCTTCTCTCTCGAACACATAGCATACGGTGGGTAAACAAATTACTGTTGGGCAATTGATAGAAAAGCGCATAGTTATGACGGATTCATGGCAATGATCATGTATATAGGCATCACGTCCGAGACAAGTAGACCGACTCCTACCTGCATCTACTACAATTACTCCACCCATCGACCGCTATCCAGCATGCATCTAGGGTATTAAGTAAATGAAGACAGAGTAACGCCTTAAGCAAGATGACATGATCTAGACAAAGTAAACTCAGGCAATATGAATAAACCCCATTGTTTTATCCTTAATGGCAACAATACAAATACGTGTCTTGTCGCTTTCTGTCACTGGGATATAGAACACCGCAAGATTGAACCCATTACAAAGCACCTCTCCCATTGCAAGATAAATCAATCTAGTTGGCCAAACCAAATGGATAGATTGGAGAGAAATACAAAGCTATAACAATCATGTATAAATAAGTTCAGAAAAGACTCAAATATTTCTCATGAATAGTCTGATCATAAACCCACAATTCATCGGATCCTAACAAACACACCGCAAAAGAAGATTACATCGAATAGAACTCCAGGGAGATCGAGGAGAACATTGTATTGACGATCAACGATAGAGAATAAGCCATCTAGCTACTAGCTATGGACCCGTAGGTCTGTGGTAAACTACTCACACGTCATCGGAAGGGCAGCAAGGTTGATGTAGAAGCCCTCCGTGATCGATTACCCCTCTGGCAGAGTGTCGGAAAAGGCCTCCAGATGGGATCATGGAAGAACAGAAGGTTCTGGCGGTGGAAAAGTTATTTTGTGGGGCTCTCTGTTGGTTTCCCAATATTTGAGAATTTATAGAGGTGGAATTCGGTCAAAAGGAGCCCCAAGGGGCCCACAAGGCATCAGGGCGCGCCCCCCCTGGGGCCGCGCCCTGTTGCCTTGTGACCTCCTCGTGAGGCTTCTGGCCTCCTCTCGAAGCTTCTAGGGTCTCTTTTGTCCAGAAAAAAAAATCGTTAAAAAGTTTTGTGGCATTTGGACTTCGTTTGGTACTGATTTCCTATAAAACCAAAAACAAGCAGAAAACAGCAACTGGCACTGGGCACTAGGTCAATAGGTTAATCCCAAAAATGATATGAAATAGCATATTATTGCATATTAAACATCCAAGATTGATACTATAATATCATGGAACAATAAAAAATTATAGATACGTTGGAGACATATCAATTGTATATTTGATGTACACTGACTCGCTGTTATTTCCACTGTCAGTGATGGTCGTGTGATGACCCACAAGTATAGGGGATCAATCATAGTCCTTTAGATATGTAAGAGTGTCGAACCCAACGAGGAGCAGAAGGAAATGATAAGCGGTTTTCAGCAAGGTGTTTTCTGCAAGCACTGAAATTATCGGTAACGAGTAGTTTGATAGCAAGATAATTTGTAACAAGTGACAAGTAACAATAGTAACAAAGATTGCAGCAAGGTGGCCCAATCCTTTTTGTAGCAAAGGACAAGCCGGAACGATCTCTTATAGTAAGTAAAGCGTTCTCGAGGACACATGGAAATTTCATCTAGTCACTTTGATCATGTTTGTTTGATTCGCGTTCGCTACTTTGATAATTTGATATGTGGGTGGACCGGTGCTTGGGTGTTGTTCTTACTTGAACAAGCCTCCCACTTATGATTACCCCCTCTCGCAAGCATCTGCAACTATGAAAGAAGAATTAAGATAACTCTAACCATAGCATTAAACATATGGATCCAAATCAGCCCCTTACAGAATAGCGCATAAACTAGGGTTTAAGCTTCTGTCACTCTAGCAACCCATCATCTAATTACTACTCCACAATAAATTCCCTTAGGCCCAAAGATGGTGAAGTGTCATGTAGTCGACGTTCGCACGACACCACTAAGAGAATCAACAACATACATATCATCAAAATATCGAACGAATACCAAATTCACATGATTACTTATGACAAGACTTCTCCCATGTCCTCAAGAAAAAAAGTAACTACTCACAAACCATATTCATGTCCAAGATCAGAGAGGAATTGAATAGCACAATAGATCTGAACATATAATCTTTCACCAAATAAACCAACTAGCATCAACTACAAGATGTAATCAACACTACTAGCAACCCACAGGTACCAATCTGAGGTTTTGAGACAAAGATTGAATACAAGAGATGAACTAGGGTTTGAGATGAGATGGTGCTGGTGAAGATGTTGATGAAGATTAGTCCTCCCATGATGAGAGGATCGTTGGTGATGTCGATGGCGACGATTTCCCCCTCCCGGAGGGAAGTATCCCCGGCAGAATCTCTCCACCGGAGAGCAAAAGTGCTCCTGCCCAAGTTCCGCCTTGAGATGGTGGTGCACCATCCCGAAAGTCTTCTCTATATTTTTTTAGGGCAAATGGGCTTATATACCAGAAAATGGGGGCCAGAGGATGGCCAGAGGCCCCACGAGGTACCAGGGCGCGCCCGGGGGGGCGGGGGGGTGGCGCGCCCTGGTGCCTCGTGGGCACCTGGGTGGCCCCCTCTGGTATTTTTGCTTCCAGTATTTTTTATTTATTCCAAAATAATTCTCCGTAAAATTTCAGCTCATTTGGAGATGTGCAGAATAGTTATCTTGACATAGCTTTTTCAGGTCCAGAATTCCAGCTGCCGGTATTCTCCCTCCTTGTGTGAATCTTGCATATTAAGAGAGAAAAGGCATTAGAATTGCTCCAAAAAGTGTTATATTGATTAAAACACTATAATAACAGTAGCAAAACATGATGCAAAATGGACGTATCAACTCCCCCAAGCTTAGACCTCGCTTGTCCTCAAGCGAAAGCCAATATCGATAATCACGTCCACATGTTTAGAGAGAGAGGTGTCGATAAAAACAAAATACGAACATAGTAGCATCATTATCATTATTATAACATCAATATTTATTATCATAAACTTCTCATGAGCAAGTAACAATTCATCACAACAATGGAGTATAAGGCATAAACTTTCTTGAAAACTAACAAACAATGTTCTCAGTCAACAATGCAATTGCAATTCATCATATTTTCAGGAAGGGTCTCATGTAGGAGCCATTTAGCAAGTCCACATACTCAACCATCATTTAGTCTTCTATGATTGCTAACACTCACGACATATATATGGAGCAAAAAGTTTCAGCCAGACACATAGAAAGATAGGGGCTTGGGATTTCGCCTCCCAGCTTATTCATCTCAAGGGTGATGTCAACAATAATAACTCATGATCACTCATATCCAACTGGATATATGTGCCTAGATCTTTCCCCACCACATGAAGCTTGCAAAAGAGAAAAATAAAAAGGAAATAGAGGACAACACTATTGACTCTTGCATAAAAAGTAAATACATAAAAGTAAAGGATAGGCCCTTCACAGAGGGAAGCAGAGGTTGTCATGCGCTTTTTGTTGTTGGATGCAAGTGCTCTTAATGCAAAGGAACATCACTTTATATTGCCCCTTGTGATAGCAACCTTTATTATGCAGTCTGTCGCTTTTATTTCTTTACCATCACAAGTTCGTACAAAGCTTATTTCCCTTACAATAAAAGTTCAGACATTTTAGAGGCAATTTTTATTGCTTTTTGCACCGATGACAACTTACTTGAAGGATCTTATTCAATCCATAGGTAGATATAGTGGACTCTCATGACATGAAACTGGGTTTAAAGGTTTTGGATGCAGAAGTAGTATCTCTACTTAGTGCTGATTTTTCGCTAGCAAAGATATTGGGCAAGCACCACATGTTGGAGGATCTATAACAATATAACTTCTATGCGAATATGAACAAACATAATTCATTACGTTGTCTTCCTTGTCCAATGTCAACAATTTGGCATAAAATAGTTAATGGGGGCTCACAATCATAAAAGATGTCCAAGATAGTATATTTGCATGTGAATCTTCCCTTCCCTTATTAACTTTTTCATGAATTGCATCATTGACTAATGCTATGTTTGTTAACTTCCAATAAATTTTACCACTTATACTTTTCTTTATGTAATGTCATTACTTTCCATAAGATTAGCATATGATCCTTTTCATTATTTTCATTGCTAGAATTGAAACATGAAAGTAAAGAAGCAAAAACTCAAACTACTCTTTATTATATAACTCTCAACTCGATTACATAGATAGATAGATCACGAAGCTAACACTCGAAAATAGATCAAACTAAATTTTTATTCAACTAGATCACGAAATAACTAAGGATCGAACTAAAAATAGGTAAAGATAATAAAAGTGATGGTGATACGATACCGGGGCACCTCCCCCAAGCTTGGCACAAGCCAAGGGGAGTGCCCATACCCATGTGCTCAAGTGTCCTTCTTCGGAGATGTTGGTGGTGATGAAGTGGTGGGCTTGTCCTCCGGCTTCCATGGCATAGGTTCCCCATCATAAAAAGATGAACGAGTCTCCGGAGTCCTGAAACTTGCAGCTAAACTCATACCTTTGAATCTTGCCTCATACTCATAATTTTGGTTTTGAAGATCATAAATTTGGCCTTGGAGATAGTCGATCCGTTCATTGAGCTTGAAGATGATGTCCTCCATCGATCGGTCGTCCACCTTGCGATCATGGGTGAACTCCGTGATCCTGGAGTGGTTGGCGCTGAGTCCACGTTCCACCATCCCTTGGCACTTGAAGATCTCCTGCTCCACCACTTCGAGCCTGGACTCCACGCTCCCGGTCTTCTTGGGTCCTTGAACATCCTGGATGTGAAGCACCCCCTCACGCATCTCAATGGCCTGAGGGTGTTTCATCACCTCCGGTAGGCAGGGGTTGATGACCTTCTCGTAGAACTTGTCCTTGGAAGAGCTTGGTGGAGCCATAGCGATCTAGATCTGTCAGAAAAATAGCACGAAACAAGAACATAGGAGATTTCTGTGATACGGTGGTCAAAACATCTGGGAGTATATATAAAGATTTTTTATCTTGCAAAACAAGTAATCCAGGAGAAAACGGAGTCGGGAGGACTCTCGTGGGGCCCACGAGCCACCAGGGCACGCCAGGGGGGGTGGCGCGCCCTGGTGCCTCGTGGGCACCAGGTGGTTCCCCTCGGCTGTTTCTTATTTTTGTATGTTTCTAAATATTCCAAAACTAACAGAAAATATTTTTATGGAATTTTTGGAGTCGGTTTACTTACCGTATCACATACCTCTTCCTTTTCAGGGTTCTGGAGTATTCCGGAAGGTCTCTCTTATGTATTCCTCCGGTGTAATTGTTTTAATAATATTAGTTTCAACATTAATGGGGGTACCTGAAATACAGTGCTTGATTCTTTGCCCATTCACCACTCTCAGATTAGTGCCTTCGGAGTTATTTATTTTGATGGCTCCGGAGCGATAAACTTCTTCGATGATATACGGTCCTTCCCATTTAGAGTGAAGTTTTCCTGCAAAGAATCTCAAACGAGAATTGTACAATAGAACTTGCTCATGTACTTTAAATTCCCGTTTTTGAATTCTTCTATCATGCCATCTTTTAACTTTTTCTTTAAATAATTTGGCATTTTCATACGCTTGGGTTCTCCATTCATCTAATCAGCTAATATCAAATAACCTCTTTTCACCGGCAAGTTTAAAATCATAATTTAGTTCTTTAATTGCCCAATATGCTTTATGTTCTAGATCAAGAGGTAAATGATATGCTTTTCCATAAACCATTTTATAAGGAGACATACCCATAGGATTTTTATAAGCAGTTCTATAAGCCCATAATGCATCGTCAAGTTTCTTAGACCAATTCTTTCTAGATCTATTGACGGTTTTCTGTAGAATTAATTTTATTTCTCTATTGATCAATTCAACTTGACCACTAGTTTGAGGGTGATATGGAGATGCAATTCTATGGTTGACATCATATTTAGCAAGCAATTTACGGAATGCACCATGAATAAAATGTGAACCACCATCAGTCATTAAATATCTAGGGACTTCGAACCTTGGGAAAATAACTTCTTTAAGCATTTTAATAGAAGTGTTATGATCAGCACTACTAGTTGGAATAACTTCTACCCACTTAGTAATGTAATCAACAGCAACTAAAATATGAGTATACCCATTGGATTTAGGAAGAGGTCCCATATAGTCAATTCCCCAAACATCAAATGGTTCAACAGCAAGTGAATAATTCATAGGCATTTCCTAACGTCTACCAACATTACCAATTCTTTGACATTCATCACAACATAGGACAAACTTACGAGCATCCTTGAAAAGAGTAGGCCAATAAAAACCAGATTGTAATACCTTATGTGCAGTTCTATCTCCCGCATGGTGTCCTCCGTAAACCTCGGAATGACACTTCCGTAGGGTTTGTTCCAGTTCATGCTCAGGTATACAACGCCTAATAATACCATCAACTCCTTTATAAAGATGTGGGTCATCCCAGAAGTAATGTCTTAAATCAAAGAAGAACTTTTTCTTTTGTTGGTATGTGAAACTAGGTGGTATAAATTTAGCAACAATGTAATTAGCATAGTCTGCATACCAAGGAGTATTATGAGAAGCATTTATGACAGCTAATTGTTCATCAGGAAAATCATCATTAATAGGAAGTGGGTCATCAAGAACATTTTCCATTCTAGACAAATTATCTGCTACGGGATTCTCAGCTCCCTTTCTATCAGTAATATGCAAGTCAAATTCTTGTAGCAATAAAACTGTGACGCCCCTGTTCGACCGTGCACTAATCATACACGCAAATGCACACGATCGAGATCAGAGACTCACGGGAAGATATCACAACACAACTCTAGACACAAAATAAAATAATACAAGCTTTATATTACAAGCCAGGGCCTAGAGGGCTCGAATACATAAGCTCGCGAGCAAGCGTTAGCGGAAGCAACACAATATCTAAGTATAGACACAAAGTAAATAAGGATGCCTTAAGAAGGCGAAAACAAACAACGGCTCTGATCGAAAGAGGCTAGGCCTCCTGCCTGGGAGCCTCCTAAACTACTCCTGGTCGTCGGTCTCCATGTAGTAGTAGTCACCATCGGGGTGGTAGTAGTCGTCGGTGGAATCAGCTGGCTCCGGAGCTCCGTCATCTGATCGCAACAAACGGGTATGGGGAAAAGAGGTAGCGAAGCAGCCGTGAGTACTCATCCAAAGTACTCGCAAGACTTATATCAGAACTATTCTATTTATGCATCGGTATCAACTGAAGATCTGTAACTGTGGACTAGACTGCAGAAATGCCAGAATAGAGGGGAAAACCTAGCCTATCGAAGACTAGCATCTTCAGCGTCTTGCAACATTAGAAGAGTGCAGATTAGCAGTATAACATAAAGTAACAAGCATGTGGTAGCAAAGCCCAGAGATCCTTACTCGACTCCCTGCGAGAAAGCGATCCCGGAGCTAACATTTAAAGTAACATGTATTCAGTTCAAGATGTAGTAGATCGGGACACAACATTGAGTGTCCTGTTACCGTGGACACGTCTATTCAAATAAATAACTTCCCTGCAGGGGTGCACTACTGTTACCTAACACACTCGATTACATCTGGCCGGACACACTTGCTGGGTAATGCCCGGCCTCGGGTAATCGACACGACGTAGTCCTACCTAGGCTCAGTAGAGAGGTCCCCGCCGGTCTACATCCTAAGTGCTCAGGGTTCTTGGGCCCATCGCCCTTTGCAATCCGGGTCGTTGCGAGCAGGGTGAATACCAGCACCATCCCTCTCCTGGATGGCACGATCCGACCGTGCCACAATGCTGAACTAGACATCTGACAGAGCTTTCGGCTGATACATACGGAGTCGAGGATCCCATAACCATTATCCCATGTGGTGGTAGTGCGTATATGGCCAGCGGCCAACTCAGATCAAATACCCAAATCTGTTAGTGCATTGGGAGCTCGCGGTGACGATCAGTACTCCTGTCGCCCCGTCTCGAGGAAGTGCAACAAGGGTCAGGCCCATCCCTCTCTAGGGCGGTCTCTGCCTGCCCGGCCGCGCCTCGTAATTATCTCGCGGGTACCCTCCAGGTCAACCCGACTCCACATTTCCCGCGGGTACCCCTCAGGGTCGACCCGCCTGCACAAAGGTCTAAGGTAAAAGTCATGGTAACCGTGTGTCCAAAACATCAAGGGAACCCGAGGAATCACCCTCGATGGATTCCCACTCGATGCTACCATCAAGGTGAACCCGGAGGAATCACCCTCGATGGATTCACACTTTATGGGTTGCATGACTGAGTCATCATCGGGAAGGGGAGAGCGAGGAATCACCCTCTACAATCACCATCGATGTGCTATACTACAGGGATATCATCCGGAGTGCAGTACGAGGTATCACCCCTGGCACTCGATAGTAGCCCTGTAGAGCCGTACAACAAAGGGGGTGTGCGGTGATGTGTTCGGTCTCTGGTCTCTATACATCGATCACAAAGATCGAGGCACTGGTAGCAAAGCGGGGCAACAGGGACAAGGGTGAGGGGTCACCGATGGCTCACTAACCAACCTATTCTAAGCAGTTTAGGATGACAGGTAAAGTAACAACAGTGGGTTACAAAAACAGGCTATGCATCAGAATAGGAGCAAGCAATTACAGTAGCAAAATCTAATGCAAGCATGAGGGAGAAGGAATAGGCGATATAGGAATGATCAAGGGGGTTTTGCTTGCCTGGAAGCTCTGTTGAAAGGGGCTGGTCGTCGACGACGTAGTTGTACTCAGGAGGGTCGTTGGTAGTAGCGGGGTCTATCAGGGGAGGAGGGGGGAAGAAACAATAAATACACGGCAAACAATGCAACACAAATGCTTGACATGGCAATAGGCTGTGCTAGGGGTGCCCAAACGTAGTACCAAGTATTTTAAACGGAGCGGGAAAATATCCGGGAATATTTTCCCAGCTCCGGGCAGTTATCGGTATATAGAACCGGAGGGGACGGTTCCATGTTCACCTAGTTAGGAGTCATGATCAAGCATTTTGATCACATATTCGGATTCGTCATATTTTTCTGTTCATTTTTCATATATAAATTATTTTCATCCGAGTTACGGTTTAATTTCTATGATTTTTCAAAGTTTTAATCATTTTCTGGAATTTCTGTAATTTAATTTAAATTCGAAATTAAATAGCAAAATGCTATACGTACCCAGAGGTGTACCCAGCCAGGCCACACAGGGGCTGACTGGTGGGCCCTGTTGACTGGGTCAACTCCCAGTCAGCAGAGGCTGACCGGTGGGCCAGCTGCCCAGTCAGCAGGCTGACTGGGACAGCCTTATCCACTGGAACAGTGGCATGGGCCCACATGTCAGTGGCACAGAGATAATTCGGGTTAAATTAAACTAAACTGGGATTAATTAGCGATGGGCCCCGGGTGTCAGTGAGTGATTAAGTTAACTGGGTTTAGTTATCAGTTAATTAAGTTAATTAACGGTGGGGCTCATGTGTCAGCTTCTGGAGATGCTCAGTCAGCGCGCGGACCGGGTCAACGGGGTCAGCCGGGCCCGCTGGCAGTGGCACAGGGGCGGGCCCCAAGCGGTGCCACGTTGGCGACACGTCGGCGCGACCTCAAACGCGACGGAGAGGCCATGGGCGGCGTCGGGATTCGCGTACATGCAGCCATCCGGCGCGTGCTATGGCTCGTTCGAACGAGCGGACGTGGCCGCATCGATCTATGGCGGTTACGCGGCCAGAGGTGGCAGGAGATGACGGCGGCGAGCACCGAGGCGGGCGCCGGGGTTCGGGTGTTGGCTGGGTCGGCGCTACGGCGAGCAAAAAGGATGGCGCGAAGCATCTACGATGTCTACGCGGCCTAACTAAGCGGGAGGGCATGCTCACGTGACCAATGGGCCACTAGAGCATCACCGGCGCCCAACGAGGTGGCAGCGCGCTCGGCCACGGTGGATGTGCTCGCCAGGGCTCGCAAACGGCGGCACGAAGAGAGGGGAAAGGAAGCTAGGCTCACCGCGAGCCCGTTGTCGTGCAAAGTGTGCTCGGGGAGGGCCTGAAGCAGACGAACGGCGGCGGCGATCCCGGGTGCCCGAGGAAGACGATGAGGTCGTGGGCATCGTTTTGGTGGCTGTGAGCTCGAGCTGTCGGTCGGAGAGGTCGTAGCGGAGCTCAGCGGAGCTCGTGGACACGGCGGTTGGGCGAGAGGCGGCCGGTGGCCGCGGGATTGACGGCGAGCAGCGACGGCGTCACAGGTGAGCTCGAGATTGAGCGAGGGAGAGAGGGGGAAAGAGGCTAGGGTTTGTCAGGGGAGGGCGTGGGGGATCCTTATCCCCCCCGACGCTCTGTAGCAACGCGAGGAAGCGAGCTGGCTTGGCTGTGACGACGAGCCGACGTTGGGCGCGCGCGCGTGCGGGAGGTTAGGGAAAGGCCGACCCAAATGGGCCCGGCCACACTGTTGGGTCAACTGGGCCAAGTGCACAGTGCCGCTTAGCCATTTCTCTTTTCTTTTTCTGCCTTTTTTTAATTCTCTTCTGTTTTGCAAATTGTTAGGCCACCAAATGACTTTTGCAAAATGTGTAACCTTGACAAATAATTACTATGCATTATTAGGTAATGCCATAAAAAGGTTTGGAGGCAAGATAATGTCATTTCAATTTTGTTTTAAATGAAATTGGATTAAATGAGCTATTTAGGTATTGTTTTGTATTGGTTAGGGGCACTTTAATAATCCAATTAATGTTGGTTTCTATTTTACAATTACTTAATGATTATTTGCAAAATTATGAACACTTTAGTTTTGTAATTTGAAGAAATATTAATTTGACTTGTGTTTGAATTTGGAATTTGAATTTGTATTATTTCCTAAATGCAATTTAATTAGGATGATCATGATGACATGGGTAATTAATTAGCTTAATGACAGGGTTAATATCTGGGGGTATTACAAACCTCCCCCACTACAAGAAATCTCGTCCCGAGATTTAAGAGATGGAGCAAGGGGTATCTTCGGGATCAAGGGTGTACAGGAGTGTCAAGTTTCGATCCTATGGAACTGGGGTTAGTGTGGGTTAAAAGTAGGAAGGGCGGTGACATCTTGTACGGCCATGATAGTAAGTCACGTCAGAGGAAAGTATGTCAGCTATGTTGGCAACACATCGGTACCAAGGGCGGGGAATGAAGGGAACCATTTTCTAGCTCGTTAAAACGAGGCGGACCAATAGGCAAGGTTCTCGTCCATCGATGGTTTCCGGAATGTCATCAACAATAGTGACGAGGTTTTATTTGGGGGTGTTGACTCAAGCAGGGAATTATCACTGCTCAGATAAAAGCTAGATTACAAGAAAGGTTAAACAGACCAATGGAAAGGAAAATGTGATTAGCAGATTAAACAGACCAATGGAAAGGAATAATTGCAGACAATCCAACTCTCCGGTTGGATGTGATCACGAGAACCTAATGTTAGAGTTAGCAAAATCTTTAACCCGAAGAGAAGAGAGATCAGAATCCCAGAGTAAAGGAGAGGAATAAATGATCCTAATCCCACCCATTGGCGATGTGGGCCCGTAAGCCACACAACAATGCTAGTAAAATAGTTTTTCAAAGACTAGACTCAACTTCGGCCAAGGAGTTGGAAAGGGGGCTACCTACAGGCAGTCGGCTCTGATACCAACTTGTGACGCCCCTGCTCGACCGTGCACTAATCATACACGCAAATGCACACGATCGAGATCAGAGACTCATGGAAAGATATCACAACACAACTCTAGACACAAAATAAAATAATACAAGCTTTATATTACAAGCCAGGGCCTCGAGGGCTCGAATACATAAGCTCGCGAGCAAGCATTAGTGGAAGCAACACAATATCTGAGTACAGACACAAAGTAAACAAGGCTGCCTTAAGAAGGCGAAAACAAACAACGGCTCTGATCGAAAGAGGCTAGGCCTCCTGCCTGGGAGCCTCCTAAACTTCTCCTGGTCGTCGGTCTCCACGTAGTAGTAGTCACCATCGGGGTGGTAGTAGTCGTCGGCGGAATTAGCTGGCTCCGGGGCTCCGTCATCTGATCGCAACAAACGGGTATGGGGAAAAGAGGTAGCGAAGCAGCCGTGAGTACTCATCCAAAGTACTCGCAAGAATTATATCAGAACTATTCTATTTATGCATCGGTATCAAATGAAGAGCTGTAACTGTGGACTAGACTGCAGAAATGCCAGAATAGAGGGGAAAACCTAGCCTATCGAAGACTAGCATCTTCAGCGTCTTGTAGCATTAGAAGAGTGGAGATTAGCAGTATAACATAAAGTAACAAGCATGTGGTAGCAAAGCCCAGAGATCCTTACTCGACTCCCTACGAGAAAGCGATCCCGGAGCTAACATTTAAAGTAACATGTATTCAGTTCAAGTTGTAGTAGATCGGGATACAACACTGAGCGTCCTGTTACCGTGGACACGGCTATTCGAATTGATAACTTCCCTGCGGGGGTGCACTACTGTTAGCCAACACGCTCGATTACATCTGGCCGGACACACTTGCTGGGTAATGCCCGGCCTCGGGTAATCGACACGATGTAGTCCTGCCTAGGCTCAGCAGAGAGGTCCCCGCCGGTCTACATCCTAAATGCTTAGGGGTCTTGGGCCCATCGCCCTTTGCACTCCGGGTCGTTGCGAGCAGGGTTAATACCATTACCATCCCTCTCCTGGATGGCACGATCCGACCATGCCACAATGCTGAACTGGACGTCTGACAGAGCTTTCGGCTGATACATACGGCGTTGAGGGTCCCATAACCATTATCCCACATGGTGGTAGTGTGTATGTGGCCAGCGGCCAACTCAGATCAAATACCCAAGTCCATTAGTGCATTGGGAGCTCGCGGTGACGATCAGTACTCCTGTCGCCCCGTCTCGAGGAAGTGCAACAAGGGTCAAGCCCATCCCTCTCTAGGGCGGTCTCTGCCTGCCCGGCCGCGCCTCGTAATTATCTCGTGGGTACCCTCCAGGTCAACCCGACTCCACATTTCCCGCGGGTACCCCTCGGGGTCGACCCGCCTGCACAAAGGTCTGAGGTAAAAGTCATGGTAACCGTGTGTCCAAAACATCAAGGGAACTCGAGGAATCACCCTCGATGGATTCCCACTCGATGCTACCGTCAAGGTGAACCTGGAGGAATCACCCTCGATGGATTCACACTTGAGGGGTTGCACGACCGAGTCATCATCGGGAAGGGGAGAGAGAGGAATCACCCTCTGCAATCACCATCGATGTGCTATACTACAGGGATATCATCCGGAGTGCAGTAAGAGGTATCACCCCCGGCACTCGATAGTAGCCCTGTAGAGCCGTACAACAAAGGGGGTGTGCGGTGACGTGTTCGGTCTCTGGTCTCTGTACATCGATCACAAAGATCGAGGCACTGGTAACAAAGCGGGGCAACAGGGACAAGGGTGAGGGGTCACCGATGGCTCACTAACCAACCTATTCTATGCAGTTTAGGATGACAGGTAAAGTAACAACAGCGGGTTACAAAAACAGGCTATGCATCAGAATAGGAGCAAGCAATTACAGTAGCAAAATCTAATGCAAGCATGTGGGAGAAGGAATAGGCGATATAGGAATGATCTAGGGGGTTTTGCTTGCCTGGAAGCTCTGCTGAAAGGGGCTGGTCGTCGATGACGTAGTTGTACTCAGGAGGGTCGTCGGTAGTCTCGGGGTCTATCGGGAGAGAAGGAGGGGGAAGAAACAATAAATACACTTCAAACAATGCAACACAAATGCTTGACATGGCAATAGGTTGTGCTAGGGGTGCCCTAACGCAGTACTAAGTATTTTAAACGGAGCGGGAAAATATTCGGGAATATTTTCCCAGCTCCGGGCAGTTATCAGTATATAGAACCAGAGGGGACGGTTCCATGTTCACCTAGTTAGGAGTGATGATCAAGCATTTTGATCACATATTCAGATTCGTCATATTTTTCTGATCATTTTTCATATATAAATTATTTTTATCCGAGTTACAGTTTAATTTCTATGATTTTTCAAAGTTTTAATCATTTTCTAGAATTTCTGGAATTTAATTTAAATTCGAAATTAAATAGCAAAATGCTATATGTACCCAGAGGTGTACCCAGCCAGGCCACACATGGGCTGACTGGTGGGCCCTGTTGACTGGGTCAACTCCCAGTCAGCAGAGGCTGACCGGTGGGCCAGCTGCCCAGTCAGCAGGCTGACTGGGATAGCCTTATCCATTGGAACAGTGGCATGGGCCCACATATCAGTGGCATAGAGATAATTTGGGTTAAATTAAACTAAACTGGGATTAGTTAGCAGTGGGCCCCGGGTGTCAGTGAGTGATTAAGTTAACTGGGTTTAGTTATTAGTTAATTAAGTTAATTAATGGCAGGGCCCATGTGTCAGCTTCTGGAGATGCCCAGTCAGCGTGCGGACCGGGTTAAAGGGGTCAGCCGGGCCCGCTGGCAGTGGCACAGGTGCGGGCCCCAAGCGGTGCCACGTCGGCGACACGTCGGCGCCGGCGCCGGAGTTACTCTGGCGACCTCAAACGCGGCGGAGAGGCCACGGCCGGCGTCGGGATTCGCGTACAGGCGGCCATCCGGCGCGTGCTATGGCTCGTTCGAACGAGCGGACGAGGCCGCATCGATCTATGGCGGTTACGCGGCTGGAGGTGGCCGGAGATGACGGCGGCGAGCACCGAGGCGGGCACCGGAGTTCAGGTGTTGGCGGGGTCAGCGCTATGGCGAGCAAAAAGGATGGCGCGAAGCATCTACGGCGTCTACGCGGCCTAACTAAGCGGGAGGGCATGCTCGCGTGCCCAATGGGCCACCGGAGCATCGCCGGCGACCAACGAGGCGGCGGCGCGCTCGGCCACGGTGGATGTGCTCGCCAGGGCTCGCAAACGGCGGCACGGAGAGGGGAAAGGAAGCTAGGCTCACCGCGAGCCCGTAGTCGTGCAAAGTGTGCTCGGGGAGGGCCTGAAGCAGACAAACGGCGGCGGCGATCCCGGGTGCCCGAGGAAGACGACGAGGTCGTGGGCGTCGTTGTGGTGGCTGCGAGCTCGAGCTATCGGTCGGAGAGGTCGTAGCGGAGATCAGCGGAGCTCATGGACACGGCGGTTGGGCGAGAGGCGGCCGGTGGCCGCGGGATCGACGGCGAGTGGCGACGGCGTCTCGGGTGAGCTCGAGATCGAGCGAGGGAGAGGGGGGAAAAGGCTAGGGTTTGTCAGGGAAGGGCGTGGGGGATCCTTATCCCCCCCGGCGCTCTGTAGCGACGCGAGGAAGCGAGCTGGCTTGGCTGCGACGACGAGCCAGCGTCGGGCGCACGCGTGCGTTCGGGAGGTTAGGGAAAGGCCGACCCAAATGGGCCGGGCCACACTGTTGGGTCAACTGGGCCAAGTGCACACTGTTGCTTAGCCATTTCTCTTTTCTTTTTCTGCCTTTTTTTAATTCTCTTCTGTTTTGCAAATTGTTAGGCCACCAAATGACTTTTGCAAAATGTGTAACCTTGACAAATAATTACTATGCATTATTAGGTAATGCCATAAAAAGGTTTGGAGGCAAGATAATTTGATTTCAATTTTGTTTTAAATGAAATTGGATTAAATGAGCTGTTTAGGTACTGTTTTGTATTGGTTAGGGGCACTTTAATAATCCAATTAATGTTGGTTTCTATTTTACAATTACTTAATGATTATTTGCAAAATTATGAACACTTTAGTTTTGTAATTTGAAGAAATGTTAATTTGACTTGTGTTTGAATTTGGAATTTGAATTTGTATTATTTCCTAAATGCAATTTAATTAGGATGACCATGATGACATGGCTAATTAATTAGCTTAATGACAGGGTTAAGATCTGGGGGTGTTACAAAAATCCACCTAATGAGTCTAGGTTTAGCATCTTTCTTTTCCATAAGATATTTAATAGCAGCATGATCGGTGTGAACAGTTACTTTAGAATCAACTATATAAGATCTGAATTTATCACATGCAAACACAACTGCTAGAAATTCTTTCTCAGTAGTAGCATAATTTCTTTGGGCACTGTCTAGAGTTTTACTAGCGTAATGGATAACATTTAATTTCTTATCAACTCTCTGTCCTAGAACAGCTCCAACAGCATAATCACTAGCATCACACATAATTTCAAAAGGCAAGCTCCAATCAGGTGGTTGAATAATAGGTGCAGTGGTTAAGGCTTTCTTAAGTGTTTCAAAGGCTTCTAGACAATCATCATCAAAAACAAATGGAACATCTTTTTGCAAAAGATTGGTAAGAGGCCTAGAAATTTTAGAGAAGTCTTTAATAAATCTCCTATAGAAACCAGCATGACCAAGGAAACTTCTTATACCTTTAATATCTTTGGGACATGGCATTTTCTCAATAGCATCAACCTTAGCTTTATCAACTTCAATACCTCTTTCAGAAATTTTGTGCCCCAGGACAATGTCTTCATTCACCATAAAGTGGCACTTCTCCCAATTCAAGACAAGATTAGTTTCTTCACATCTCTGCAAAACTCGATCAAGGTTGCTTAAGCAATCGTCAAAAGAAGTTCCGTAAACGGAGAAATCATCCATGAAAACCTCAACAATCTTTTCACAAAAGTCAGAGAATATAGCAGTCATACATCTTTGAAAGGTAGCAGGTGCATTGCATAAACCAAAAGGGATACGTCTATAAGCATAAGTTCCAAAAGGACAAGTAAAGGTGGTTTTCTCATGATTGGGTTGTGATACGGGTATTTGAGAAAAACCAGAATAACCATCTAGAAAACAAAAGTGTGTATGCTTAGACAATCTTTCTAACATTTGATCAATAAAAGGTAAGGGGTAATGATCTTTTCTAGTAGCTTTGTTTAATTTTCTAAAATCAATTACCATCCTATAACCAGTTACAATTCTTTGTGGAATGAGTTCATTTTTATCATTAGGAACAACGGTGATACCTCCTTTCTTAGGGACACAATGAACAGGACTTACCCATCTACCATCATCTATGGGATAGATTATACCTGCTTCCAGGAGCTTTAATATTTCGGTTCTTACCACCTCTTTCATCTTAGGATTTAATCGTCGTTGGTGGTCGACAACCGGTTTGGCATCAGGCTCCATATTAATTTTGTGCTGACATAGAGTGGGACTAATGCCCTTAAGATCATCAAGAGTATATCCAATAGCAGCTCGGTGCTTCCTCAGAGTTTTTAGTAATCTCTTTTCTTCATGCGCTGAAAGGTTAGCACTAATAATAACACGATATATCTTCTTTTCATCAAGATAAGCATATTTCAATGTATCAGGCAATTGCATCAATTCAAACACAGGATCACCTTTAGGTGGAGGAGGGCCTCCAAGAGTTTCAATAGGCAAATTGTGTTTAAGGATAGGTGGTTGGTCAAAGAACATCTTATCTATTTCATTTCTTTCATTCATATGCATATCATTTTCATGGTCTAGCAAATATTGTTCTAACGGATCAGTAGGAGGTACGGCAATAGAAGCAAGACCGATAATTTCATCTTTACTAGGCAATTCCTTATAATGAGGTTGTCTACGAAACCTGGAGAAATTAAACTCATGAGACATACCACCAAAATTAATACTGACAGTTTCTTTAGCGCAATCAATCTTGGCATTAACAGTGCTCAAGAAAGGTCTACCAAATATAATGGGACAAAAATCATCTTGTGGAGAACCGAGGACTAGAAAATCAGTAGGGTATTTTATCTTTCCACACAAGACTTCAACATCTCTAACGATCCCAAGTGGTGTAATGGTATCTCTGTATGCAAGCTTAATAGTAACATCAATGTCCTCTATTTCATAATTTCTTGATATAAGGTAAACGGGATAGCACTCACACTAGCACCCATATCACACAAACCATGATAACAATGATCTCCAATCTTAACAGAAATAACAGGCATGCCAACTTCGGGCTTGTTCTTGTCTAACTTAACTCGTTCATTTCAAACAGGTTTAGCAATTCTAGCAGCCTCATCACAAAAGTAAATAACATGCCCATCTATATTATCGACTAAGAGATCTTTAACCATAGCAACATCAGGTTCAACTTTAATTTGATCAGAAGGTCTAGGTGCTCTAATATTACTTTTGTTAACCACAGTTGAAGCTTTAGCATGTTCCTTAATCCTAACAGGAAAAGGTGGTTTCTTAATATAAGCAGTAGGCACAACTGGATCAGCATGGCAAACAATTGTTCCTTCTTTAACAATAACAGGTTCCTCAATCTTTTCTTTAACAGGGGGGTGATATTTAAATCACTTCTCCTTAGGGAGATCAACATGAGTAGAAAATGATTCACAAAAGGAAGCTACTATCTCAGAGTCAAGTCCATATTTAGTGCTAAACTTATGAAAAGCATCGGTGGCCATAAAAGATTTAACACAATCGAACTCAAGTATTATACCTTACTCATTACCTTTGTCGAGTTCCCAATCTTCAGAGTTGCATTTAATTCTTTCCAGAAGATCCCATCTGAATTCAATAGTTTTCTTCATAAAGGAGCCAGTCGAAGAAGAATCGAGCGTAGTTCGATTATCATGAGAAAGCTGAGCATAAAAATTCTGTAAGATAATTTTTCTTGGGAGCTCATGATTGGGGCATGTGTACATCATGTACTTAAGCCTGCCCCAAGCTTGAGCGATGCTTTCACCTTCACGAGGCCAAAAGTTATATATATAATTCCGATCACGATGAACCAAATGCATAGGATAATTTTTTTGATGGAATTCTAGTTATGATCGGTTCCAGTCCCATGTATCAGTATCATCGCATAGCCTATACCACATCAATGCCTTTACCTCCAAAGATAAAGGGAATACTTTCTTCTTAACTCCATCTCCGGATAAACCTGCAAGCTTACACAATCCACAAATTTCATCCACATAGATTAAGTGCATATCAGGATGTACGGTTCCATCTCCTGCATAAGGATTAGCTAGCAGTTTCTCTATCATACCTGGAGGAATTTCATAATAAATATTTTCAGTAGGTGCAGTAGGTTGAGGAGCAACTTTTTGTGTTTCCGATCGAGGTGAAGATACCCCGAACAATCCCCTCAAAGGATTACTTTCCATAGTGACAGGTAACAGTAAATTTCAGCACGTAATATAAATGTTTCCTTACCAAATTCCACTTACCAAAGGCTCTTCACTCCCCGGCAACAGTGCCAGAAAAGAGTCTTGATGACCCACAAGTACAAGGGATCAATCTTATTCCTTTCAATAAGTAAGAGTGTCGAACCCAACGAGGAGCAGAAGGAAATGATAAGCGGTTTTCAGCAAGGTGTTTTCTGCAAGCACTGAATTTATTGGTAACGAGTAGTTTGATAGCAAGATAATTTGTATCAAGTGACAAGTAACAATAGTAACAAAGAGTGCAGCAAGGTGGCCCAATCCTTTTTGTAGCAAAGGACAAGCCGGAACGATCTCTTTAAGTAAGTAAAGCGTTCTCGAGGACACATGGGAATTTCATCTAGTCACTTTCATCATGTTTGTTTGATTCGCGTTCACTTCTTTGATAATTTGATATGTGGGTGGACTGGTGCTTGGGTGCTGTTCTTACTTGAACAAGCCTCCCACTTATGATTACCCCCTCTCGCAAGCATCCGCAACTACGAAAGAAGAATTAAGATAACTCTAACCATAGCATTAAACATATGGATCCAAATCAGCCCCTTACGGAATAGCGCATAAACTAGGGTTTAAGCTTCTGTCACTCTAGCAACCCATCATCTAATTACTACTCCACAATGCATTCCCTTAGGCCCAAAGATGGTGAAGTGTCATGTAGTCGATGTTCACACGACACCACTAAGAGAATCAACAACATACATATCATCAAAATATCGAACGAATACCAAATTCACATGATTACTTATGACAAGACTTCTCCCATGTCCTCAAGAACAAAAGTAACTACTCACAAACCATATTCATGTCCAAGATCAGAGAGGAATTGAATAGCATAATAGATCTGAACATATAATCTTCCACCAAATAAACCAACTAGCATCAACTACAAGATGTAATCAACACTACTAGCAACCCACAGGTACCAATCTGAGGTTTTGAGGCAAAGATTGAATACAAGAGATGAACTAGGGTTTGAGATGAGATGGTGCTAATGAAGATGTTGATGAAGATTAGTCCTCCCACGATGAGGGGATCGCTGGTGATGTCGATGGCGACGATTTCCCCCTCCCGGAGGGAAGTATCCCCGGCAGAATCTCTCCGCCGGAGAGCAAAAGTGCTCCTGCCCAAGTTCCGCCTCGAGACGGCGGCGCACCGTCCCGAAAGTCTTCTCTATATTTTTTTAGGGAAAATGGGCTTATATACCAGAAAATGGGGGCCAGAGGATGGCCAGAGGCCCCACGAGGTACCAGGGCGCGCCTGGGGGGTGGTGCGCCCTGGTGCCTCGTGGGCACCTGGGTGGCCCCCTCTAATACTTTTTGCTTCCAGTATTTTTTATTTATTCCAAAATAATTATCTGTAAAATTTCAGCTCATTTGGAGATGTGCAGAATAGGTATCTTGACATAGCTTTTTCAGGTCTAGAATTCCAGCTGCCGGTATTCTCCCTCCTTGTGTGAATCTTGCATATTAAGAGAGAAAAGGCATTAGAATTGCTCCATAAAGTGTTATATTGATTAAAAACACTATAAATAACAGTAGCAAAACATGATGCAGAATGGACGTATCATCGTGCTTCATCTTCTCCTCCTTCTTTACCAAGGTCTCAGAGGATGAGAAGAGGAAGGACGACCCCCTACGACAACAGTCGGTATCCTCCTCTCAGAACAACTCTCATCTTAGTGTGTGGATTACAGTGAGGATTGTCCACCCGAAGGAAAAATTAAGCTCATCTAAAAAACAACATATATATAAGAGTGATGAAAAACTAATTAAGTAGCTCATCTAAAAAAATGGCATATATATAGTACGCCATAGCAACTTCCATAGTTTCAGCGGTACATAATCAAAGTTTGCATAATCTAAGAAAACTATATAGAACATAAAAAGTTAAGAATCTACGGAAAAATCATCATGTCCTTTGCTAAAAATTGGACATATTGAGTGCCAGAAATTAGGCGAAATGGAACTTAAACAACGTTTCGCCAAAACGTTGGCACTCATTATGAATACCCTACATCATGAATTAAATATGGTACGCTCAAAAAGAACTACAAACAACTACAAAATATTACTAGAATAAGTATGCTACACTATGTTCACACTATCTTATAACTAGTACAAACTTTTACTGGTGCACTACATCTTATAACAAACTTTTTCTAATACAAACTAACGTTGTATTTATCAGACCAAGTGCATGGTCATATTTGTGTATCCTTACTAGAAGAAAATGTTGCATATATATGAGTAATAACTAAAAACACCTACACTCTCCAATCAGATAGAGAGAGAGAGAGAGAGAGAGAGAGAGAGATGTGGTTACCGGGGCGGACGGAGACAATGGGGAGGGCGAGGACGATGGCGGCGGCGGACGGCAAGGGCGACGGGGAGGCCGAGGATGTTGGAGGCAGCGGACGATGGCGGCGAGGACGTTGGACGCAACAGCGGACAGTGAGGGCGGGGACGTTGGAGGCGGCGGACGGTGAGCGCGGCGGTGGCAACATCGAAGGCCACTAGGTTGATAGTGACGACAACGACGCGAGAGAGAGAGGAAGAGAGAGAGAGAGAGAGAGAGAGAGAGAGAGAGAGAGAGAGGGAATTTTAGTGCGGATAAGGTGGGAGCGGTTGCGGGTGCGAGCGGCTTGGGGTGGATAAGGTAGTGCCGACCAATGACAGGATTCAGTAAGCACCCGCCACAACTACTTTCATGTGGCAAGCGCCGCTAGGCACCAGCCACAACTATCTTCAAGTGGTGGGCGGCACAAAGCACCCGCCACAGCTAAGTTTTTGAACCACATCCTACCACACTAAAGTTAATTTGTTAAAACATTTGAACTTCAATTTTTTTTTCTATGATTAATACACACCATACAAAGGTCCATGCTCAAATTTGGCCACTTTTTGGGTAGGTCTGCTATTTACAAGACATTAAGTGATTTTCCGGCCACTAGAAAGGGCAATACGATCTTCGGTACGAAATAGCGTGCAAACAAGCTCTGAAAGGGATGAAACTAGACATGGTGTCTTGATTGGACCCATGCAGGGTGTGCTAAATATTTGAGAGATTTACGGCAAAAACTTCATGCAGCTCATGTACAAACAAAACATTCTTCACCGAAATGTAATGGTTTCGAACAGAAAACCATAGTCTACTACAATGAAGTCAATTTTTAAAAATCATTTGAACTTCAAACTTTTTCTATGATTAATACACACCATCCAAAGTCCCATGCTCAAATTTAGCGAGTTTTCGAGTTCGTCTGCTATTTATGAGACATTAAGTGATTTTTCGGCCACAAAAAAGGGCAAAAATCTTTGAGCATGCAAATGAGCTCGGAAAGGGATCAAACTTGACGTGGTATCCTTATAATACCCCTACATGATGCGGTAAAAAATTGACAGTGTTACTGCAAAAACTTGGTGCACTTCGTGTACAAAATTAAACACTCTCCCGCGAAGTGTCAGGGTATCAAACAGAAACCACTACGTTCCACATGCTACTCCATTTATTTAAATCATTTAGACTTCAAACATTTTCCATTAGTAATATACACAATTCAAAGCCCCATGCTCAAATTTGAGACTATTCTAGGTTTAGTAAATACGATTTTCTTAGGAATTTTTTGACCTAACATATGTGTGGCGGGCGGCTCTTAGGGCCCGCCACAGCTAACTTCTGGAAATTTTGAATTTTTTTGGTAAGGGTTGCTCATGTCTACTATGCAAATTTCTCCTTGTAGACTTGTTGGACCTCCAAGCGCAGAGTTTTGTAGGACAGTAGCAAATTCCCCTC
This sequence comes from Elymus sibiricus, assembly GCA_039707655.1. Taxonomy (NCBI): domain Eukaryota; kingdom Viridiplantae; phylum Streptophyta; class Magnoliopsida; order Poales; family Poaceae; genus Elymus; species Elymus sibiricus. The sequence goes on from CM077670.1 coordinate 116,410,171, forward strand.
AAGTGGATGACCAAAGGTTTATCAATCCGTGGGAGGTGTAGGATTAAGGTGGTTCTCTCTCAAACAACCCTGCAATCAAATACATGAAATCTCTTGTGTCCCCAACACACCCAATACATTTGTCAATTGTATAGGTGCACTAGTTCGGCAAAGATAGGATGATATATGTGTAATATGGATGGTAGAAATATATTTTTATAATCTGAATAAAAAAACAGCAAGGTAGCAAGTAACAAAAGTGAGTAAAAACGGTGTTGCAATGGTTGGAAACAAGGCCTAGGGTTCATACTTTCGCTAGTGCCAACTCTCAACATCATTAACATAACTGAACCACATGATAATCCCTCAAAGTGCAGCAAACAATCACTCCAAAGTTTCTATTGAATCATAGAAACTAGGATGAAATCGCGTAGGTAGCAAACCTCAAAGTTGTGTTTCCAATCAATCTATTGAACCACCCCCGAAGTGTCACGAATAGTCCTAGAGATCGTACTACGACAACACCATATGATACGTATCATTCAACCTTTATGCCTAGATTACCCCAATGTCACCACGGGTATCAAGTGATCTCAAATCCAAAGTATTCAATCCAACATAAAGAAACTTCAAAGAGCAAGACTCAATTCACCACAAAAAGGATAGAGAGGGAAGAACATCATATGATCCAACTTTATTAATAAAGCTCATGATACAATCAAGATCGAATCCATCAAGAACATGAGAGAGATCGAACACATAGCAACTAGTACATACCCTCAGCCCCGAGATGAACTACTCCCACATCATCATGGAGGGAGCAAGGTTGACGAAGAGGCCTCCTCCAATGGCTTCCCCCTCCGGCGGAGTGCTAGAAAAGGCCTCTAGATGGGATCTCTTCAGAATAGAGGCGTGTGGCGGCGATAAAATTCTTCATGGTGTCTTTCTAGATGTTTTGGTATATTTAGGGAATTAAGGCGGCGGAATTTGGTAAAATGGAGCTACAGGGGCCCCACAAGCCTGGATGGCGCGAACAGGGGGTAGGCTACACCCCTGGGCTTGTGGGCCCCTGGCCCATCTTTTGGTCCTCTTCTGAACCTTCCAGTGTTTCTTATTTTCCATAAAAAATCATCATAAATTTTCATCGTGTTTGGACCTTCCTAGATATGGATTTTCCGCGAAACCAAAAACATGCAAAAAAACTAGAACTTGCACTAGATTAATAAGTTACTCCATAAAAATTATATAAAAGTGCACCAAAACCATATATAAATTATGTAAATATAGCATGAATACTTCATAAAGTAAAGATACATTGGAGACATATCATTACCGAAATATTTCGGTGCCGGGCATAAGTTTGGCTGGCCACTATTGTGGGACAAACCAGTGGCGGGCAATTCTACCGTGCCTGCCACTGCTTGCTTTCATCACGCGGCCAAATTTGGAAGAATTTACGAGTAGCGGGTCAATATTTTTGCCCGCCACTGCTATCATGATTCCAGTGGCGGGCTTTCATTTTTACCCGCCACTTCTATTTTGGAAAAGTAGCAGTGGCGGGTTCTTGGTCACACCGCCCACTCATTTGGGCCTCCAATAAGCCTTTTCCCAGTAGTGGTAGGTGTTTCAAGATTTGGAAACCTTCAAGGCCCAAGATGGATGCAAGCTGTTTACCTTGACCCATTGTTGGATAAAAATCAAGGATTTCGAAAAGTGGAAGGACCAATATGACATTCAAAAAAAGGTGGGGGGCCTCACCGGTCATTGACAAAAGTGAGAAGGGGCCGAGCGGGAAGACCAACTGCAAGGTAGATGCAACGGGTGATGCTTCGACACTCACCATGCAAGAAACTTTGAATGGGTTCATTACCCAAATGGAGGTGTCAAGTGAGAAGAGGGAAGAGAGGGAAGAGAGGAAGCCAAGAGAAAGAGGAGGCCATGTAGAACTTCTTTGACCATCAAAAGAAGATGCTAGCGATCGATTAGGAAAATGCCCGGTCAAGAGGCAAGGAAGTGTAGGTGAAAGAAAGGAGGATGAGCTCGCTTTAATCTCCAAGGAATTGGAGATCATGGCAGCCGACTAGAGCAAGATGGCCCCAAAAAAGAGGGCTTGGTTTGAGGGGAAGAAAAAGCTCATGATGGAGCGAGATGCGTGATTGATACGTCTCCGACGTATCTACAATTTTTGATTGTTTCATGCTATTATATTATCAATCTTGGATACTTTATATGCAATTTTATATCATTTTTTGGAACTAACCTATCAAGTCAGTGCCCAGTGCCAGTTCCTGTTTTTGCCTATTTTATTGTTTCATAGAAAAAAAAGTACCAAACGAAGTCCAAACATGATGAAACTTTACGGTGATTTTTTCAAGACCAGAAGGGACCATAGAAGCTTCGGGAGGAGGCCAGAAGATGTACGGGAGTGCCACAAGCTCACACGGCGTGCCCCTATGGGGGGCACCACCTGAGCTTGTGGGCCCCACTTATCTTCGTTTGACCTAATTCCAGTTCTATAAATTCCCATAAATCCCAAAACCAACAGGGAGCCACTCGAAACAATTTTTCCACCGCCGCAAGTCTCTGTTCTTCCGCAATCCCATCTAGAGAACTTTTTCGGTAATCTGCCGAAGGGGGGATCGATCACGGAGGTCTTCTATATCAACCTTGCTGCACCTTCGATGATGTGTGAGTAATCCACCACAGACCTACGGGTCCATAGTGATTAGCTAGATGGCTTTCTCTCTCTATCTTCAATACAATGTTCTCTTCAGAGATCGATCCGATGTAATCTTCTTTTGCGGTGTGTTTGTTGGGATCCGATGAATTGTGGGTTTATGATTTGAATATTCATTGAAAGTAATTGAGTCTTTTCTGAATTTTAGTATGTACGATTGTTATAGCTATGTAATGCTATCCGATCTATGGGTTTTCTCACTACTGCAGGCGACTGCTAATGCGACACGTGAATCAGAGACCCCCCGACCAAACTGTGTGCGATGCATTAATCGCAAACGGTATCGTAATAAAACCGTCACCAATAAGACGAACTATGTGCGATGGCGGAGTGCTACTTGTGAGCTGCGTTGGTAATTCCCTGAAGAGGAAGGGAGATGCAGTACAGTAGAGATAAGTATTTCCCTCAGTTATGAAACCAAGGTTATCAATCCAGTAGGAGAATCACGCAACACCTCGTTAGCAGCACCTGCACACAAAACAACAAATCCTTGCACCCAACGCAAACAAGGGGTTGTCAATCCCTCGGCGGTTAATTACAAGATTAAATTGTATGTGATAGATATATAGATTGAACTAAAATATAAAACAAAATAAATAAAGTAAAAGTGTAGCAAGGTATTTTTAGGGTTTTTAATATATGATTTAGATAGACCCGGGGGGCCATAGTTTTCACTAGAGGCTTCTCTTAAGAAAATAGCATACGGTGGGTAAACAAATTACGGTTGGGCAATTGATAGAAAAGCAAATAATCATGACAATATCCAAGGTAATGATCATGTATATAGGCATCATGTCCGAGACAAGTAGACCGACTCCTGCATGCATCTACTACTATTACTCCACACATCGACCGCTATCCAGCATGCATCTAGTGTATTAAATCCATAAAGAACAGAGTAACGCCTTAAGCAAGATGACATGATGTAGACAAAGTAAACTCATGCATGAATAAACCCCATATTTTTACCCTTAATAGCAACGATACATACATGTCATGTCCCCTTCTGTCACTGAGATTGAGCACCGCAAGATCGAACCCATTACAGAGCACATCTTCCCATGGCAAGATAAATCAATCTAGTTGGCCAAACCAAATCAAAAGATCGGAGAAGACAAACGAAGCTATAATAATCATGCATAAAAGAGTTTAGAGAAGACGCAAATAATATTCATGGATAATCTGATCATAAACTCACAATTCATCGGATCCCAACAAACACACCGCAAAAACTGATTACATCGGATAGAACTCCAAGAACATCGAGGAGAACATTGTATTGAAAATCAAAAAGAGAGAAGAAGCCATCAAGCTACTAACTATGGACCCGAAGGTCTGTGGTAAACTACTCACGCATCATCGAAAGGGCATCAAGGTTGATGTAGAGCCCCTCCGTGATCGATTCCCCCTCCGGCGGAGTACCGGAAAAGGCCTCCAGATGGGATCTCTCGAAAACAGAAGCTTGCGGCGGCAGAAAAAGTATTTCGTGGACTCCTCTCTTCGTTTCCCTATTTTAGAGAATTTATAGTGGTGGAATTAGGTCAAAAGGGGCAGAGGTGGGCCCACGAGGCACCAGGGCGCGCCTGCCCCCCCCCCCAGGCGCGCCCTGGTGGTTCGTGGCCACCTCCTCTGGCTTCTGGCCTCGTCCCGAAGCTTCTAGTGTTTGTTATGTCCAGAAAAAAAATCTCCAAAAAGTTTCGTGACATTTGGACTTCGTTTGGTACTGATATTCTGGAAAACCAGAAATAGGCGAAAGACAGCAACTAGCACTGGGCACTAAGTTAATAGGTTAGTCCCAAAAAATGATATACAATTGCTGTAAATGTATATAAAAACATCCAATATTGCTAATATAATAGCATGGAACAATCAAAAATTATAGATACGTTGGAGACGTATCAGCAACCCCAAGCTTAATTCCTGCTCGTCCTCGAGTAGGTAAATGATAAAAACAAAATTTTTGATGTGGAATGCTACCTATCATATTCATCACATATTCTTTTCTTTGTAGCATGGACATTTGGACTTGAATGATTCAAAGCAATAGTCTATAGTTTGACATGAAGATATAAATACTCAAGCATACTAACAAGCAACCATGTCTTTCAAAATATCAAGCTAAAGAAAGTTATCCCTAGCCCATTATGCTCAATCATTGATCCATTCATGAAACACACTCAATATTAGCTACACACAATGCACAAGTATGACAATAGTGCTCTCTAGTTGGTGTTTTATAAGAGAGGGTGGAGACTCAAAATAAAAATAAATATTGCATAAAAGTAAATAGATAGGCCCTTCGCAGAGGGAAGCAGAGATTTGCAAATGTACCAGAGCTCAAAGCTTAAATTAGAGAGATAAAATTATTTTGAGGGGCATGCTTTTCTTGTCAACGAAAACGACCGAGAATTCCCAATATCTTCCATGCTAGACACATCATAGGCGGTTCCCAAACAGAAAGTAAAGTTTATTTCCTTTCCACCATTCTTTCACAATCCATGGCTAGCCGTATCCATGGGTGCCCTCCATACCAACACTTTCCAAGGAATTTTGTTATTATTAATTTTTGATTTCATTGTGGGACTGGGCATCCCTATTACCAGCCACTCTCTCGTGCAATGACAAGTGAATAAACACTCATCGTGAGAATAACACACCTAGTATGGAAAATATTGGCCACCCCCTGCCGCTTCATGAGCGGTACGGGCACACAAAACGGAAAAATTATTTTGAAAATTAGAGTTGGCACACGCAAATTTACTTGGAACGGCATGGAAATACCGCATATAGGTAGATATAGTGGACTCATTTGGCACAACTTGGGTTTAAGGAGTTTGGATGCACAAGCAGTATTTCCGCTTAGTACAAATGAAGGCTAGCAAATAGATTGAGAAGCAACCAACCAAAAAGCAAAAACGGTGATAAACATGCATTGAACATAAGTAACACCGAATAATGCACCATAAGTAGGATATAATTTCGTTGCATAACTATTGACTTAATGTGCATGCATAGGGAATCACAAACCTTAACACTAATATTCTTACTAAATCACAATTACTCACTAACATGACTCACATATCATCATCTCCATATCGCAAAACTATCGCAAGGAATCACACTTATCATATCCAATGATCTATATGAAAGCTTTTATTATATCCCTCTTGAATATTCATCACTTTGGGACCAAATTCATATATTGTGCAAATTACCATTACTATTATCCACTCTCAAAAAGATATAAGTGAAGCATGAGAGTGCAAATATTTATGCAAAATTTTAGTCTTATCAACTCTCAAAATAATATAAGTGAAGCATGAGAGTTTAAATATTTCTTCAAAATTTTAATCTTATCAACTCTCAAAATAATATAAGTGAAGCATGAGAGTTTAAATATTTCTTCAAAATATAGCCACCGCCGTGCTCAAAAAGATTTAAGTGAAGCACTAGAGCAACTGCCTAGCTCAAAAAATTTAAGTGAAGCACATAGAGTATTCTAACAAATCATGATGAACGTGTGGCTCTCTCAAATAGGTGTGTCCAGCAAGGATGATTGTGACAAACTAAAAAGAAGACAAAGCAAGGACTCATATAATACAAGACGCTCCAAGCAAAACACATATCATGTGACGAATAAAAATATAGCTCCAAGTAAAATTACCGATGGGTGGTAGAAGAAAGAGGAGATGCCTTCCGAGGCATCCCCAAGCTCAGACGCTTGAGTCTTCCTTGAATATTACCTTGGGGTGCTTCGGGCATCCCCAAGCTTAGGCTCTTGCCACTCCTTATTCCTTCATCCATCGTGATCTCACCCAAAACTTGAAAACTTCAATCACACAAAACTCAACAAAACCTTCGTGAGATCCGTTAGTATAACAAAACAAATCACTACTTTAAGTACTGTTGCAAACCCATTCATATTTTATTTTTGCATTATACCTACTGTATTCTAACTTCTCCATGGCTTATACCCCCCGATACAATCCATAGTTTCATCAAAACAAGCAAGCAGTGCATCAAAAACAGAATCTGTCAAAAACAAAACAGTCTGTAGAGATTTATTTAAAAGCTATACTTCTGTAACTCCGAAAATTTGGAAAAATTAGGACAACGTGGGCAATTCATATACCAATACTATGTAAAAATTTCAGATTTTTCTGACGCTCCAGTACAGAACCAAAATTCCAGAACTGGACGCAAAACTTTCTGTTTTCCAAACAGCATCAATTATACTATCTTCCAAATCATCCCAATGGTTTTACTTGGCACAAACACAAATTAAAACATAAAAACTCAATCATAACAGTAGCATAAATGTGAAAACACACAATAACAGAAACAAAAAGTAAAAAATTATTTTATTCATTGGGTTGCCTCCCAACAAGCGCTATTGGTTTATGCCCCTAGCTAGGCATAATGCATAGTTTCAAGTATTATCATCCTTGGTTTTAAACCTCACAACTCCTATTTCACTCTCCTTGCCATTATCAATAATGTGCAGTAGATGATCAAGCTTAGTGCAAAGGGTTTTTATTTCTTTTAAAACACAAAGAGAGATCTTTTGATCTAAAGCATCAACCCTTCTAGATTGTGACACCACATTGCTATTTATTTTAGAGGCAAGATTAAATATTCCTCGAAAGTTAGAATCCATACTAGCCTTTGTTTCCTTTATTTGCTCAGTTTGACGAAAGTATTCTAGAGTAGTAAGTTCGATAGTTTCAACTTTTGGCTATCCAAATGTACTTTTCATCTTTTCGTAGGTTGCAAAGGCATCACTCCCAAGAAAGTCGTTTTCAAATATAGAATCCAAGACACGTCTATGAGCAAGGGGTAGACCAACATAAAAACCTTTAAGGAAAAATTTAAGGTGAAACTGATGCCTAGCACTTACTTGTATTTTTAATAATCTATCCCATGATTCTTTTAAAGATTCGTCACTCAAATATTTAAAGTTTAAAATTCCTGGATCGTCTCCTAAGTACGGAGGGAAAGGCATAACGGGAGTAGAACTAGCCATAACGATAAAACGTGCAAGCAAGAAAAAGGCAAACGGAAAATATTTTTGTATTTTTGTAAAAACTTTTTAGAAGTGGGGGAGATGAAAACGAGAGGCAAAGGAAAATAAAGTAAATGCAAGGAGATGTAAGTTTTATGCGTAGGTACTTGATAGATGTTGATGTTGTTTCCCCGGCAACGACACCAGAAATTCTTCCTGCTACTTGTGAGCTGCGTTGGTAATTCCCTGAAGAGGAAGGGAGATACAATATAGTAGAGATAAGTATTTCCCTCAGTTATGAAACCAAGGTTATCAATCCAGTAGGAGAATCACGCAACACCTCGTTAGCAGCACCAGCACACAAAACAACAAATCCTTGCACCCAACGCAAACAAGGGGTTGTCAATCCCTCGGCGGTTAATTACAAGATTAAATTGTATGTGATAGATATATAGATTGAACTAAAATATAAAACAAAATAAATAAAGTAAAAGTGTAGCAAGGTATTTTTAGGGTTTTTAATATATGATTTAGATAGACCCGGGGGGCCATAGTTTTCACTAGAGGCTTCTCTTAAGAAAATAGCATACGGTGGGTAAACAAATTACGGTTGGGCAATTGATAGAAAAGCAAATAATCATGACAATATCCAAGGTAATGATCATGTATATAGGCATCATGTCCGAGACAAGTAGACCGACTCCTGCATGCATCTACTACTATTACTCCACACATCGACCGCTATCCAGCATGCATCTAGTGTATTAAATCCATAAAGAACGGAGTAACGCCTTAAGCAAGATGACATGATGTAGACAAAGTAAACTCACGCATGAATAAACCCCATCTTTTTACCCTTAATAGCAACGATACATACGTGTCATGTCCCTTTCTGTCACTGAGATTGAGCACCGCAAGATCGAACCCATTACAAAGCACCTCTTCCCATGGCAAGATAAATCAATCTAGTTGGCCAAACCAAATCAATAGATCGGAGAAGAAATACAAAGCTATAATAATCATGCATAAAAGAGTTCAGAGAAGACTCAAATAATATTCATGGATAATCTGATCATAAACTCACAATTCATCGGATCCCAACAAACACACCGCAAAAAGTGATTACATCGGATAGAACTCCAAGAACATCGAGGAGAACATTGTATTGAAGATCAAAAAGAGAGAAGAAGCCATCTAGCTACTAACTATGGACCCGAAGGTCTGTGGTAAACTACTCACGCATCATCGGAAGGGCAGCAAGGTTGATGTAGAGCCCCTCCATGATCGATTCCCCCTCCGGCGGAGTACCGGAAAAGGCCTCCAGATGGGATCTCTCGAGAACAGAAGCTTGCGGCAGCAGAAAAAGTATTTCATGGATTCCTCTATTGGTTTCCCGATTTTAGAGAATTTATAGTGGTGGAATTAGGTCAAAAGGGGCAGAGGTGGGCCCATGAGGCACCAGGGCGCGCCTGCCCCCCCCCCCCAGGCGCGCCTGCCCTGGTGGCTCGTGGCTACCTCCTCTGGCTTCTGGCCTCCTCCTGAAGCTTCTAGTGTTTGTTATGCCCAGAAAATAATCTCCAAAAAGTTTCGTGACATTTGGACTTCATTTGGTACTGATATTCTGGAAAACCAAAAACAGGCAAAAAACAGCAACTGGCACTGGGTACTAAGTTAATAGGTTAGTCCCAAAAAATGATATATAATTTCTGTAGATGTATATAAAAACATCCAAGATTGATAATATAATAGCATGGAACAATTAAAAATTATAGATATGTTGGAGACGTATCACGGAGACATCAAGCACGATTCAGATTAGAGACGCGTGTGCGATACGTGGCATACAGTTGATCCATACGAACTGTTGGCGATGAGCCAGAACAACAGAAATGGTCAGCCAGATCGAGGTGTGTGTGTGATATATGGCATACAGTTCACTCGAATGAACTGTTTGTGATTAGCCAACACAACAGAAACGGTCAGCAAGATCAAGGTGTGTGCGATATACAGCATACAGTTCACTCGGATAAACTGTATGTGTTGAGAGAAAACAACAGAAATGGTTGAACTTAACAAGATGTGTGTGATATGCGGCAAACAGGTCAGTAATCGGAAATGTGTGGGAAGATGGATAACAACACAGACGATTCCTGCTAATAAGCTCTGTGTTCTGGGCTAACGCTTGCCATGTGATTTGCTCAGTCTGCTCAACATCTACGCTCTCTGTGTATAGAACAATACTCTTTAGTGTGAATAGTGTGCTTTTTTGGGCTGGCACACGAGTATATGGATCACACCCGTGGGCGAGCAAATGTGCGCGCACGCATCATGCTAGCTCATGCTTCCTTCTATGCTAAGTTTCTATTAATTGATGGCGTTTTATAAACACACAATCATTTCTCGCCACCTCCTCATCGGTTTCCCGCCGTCACCCACCGCTTGCACATAAGCCTAGGCGGCGCGCGACACACCAAGGCACAAGCACAGCCTATGGCCCCTCTACCTTTTCCAAGCATGCCAACCCACCGAACCGCCGCCTCTGCCATCAACCTCCTTGACGAGGAAAACAAGCATGCGCCACGGCCAGTCGAGGCCGAGGGCGTCCCCGGCAACGTGATGGACAACGCCGTGCTACGACTCATCGCCAGGGTTGAGCAGACCCTTGGCGCAGGGCGCGCCCGCGCCCTGGGTCAAGATAGCCGCGTCAGCGCCGAGAGGCTGTAGCTCGCCGCACAACATGATCGGTGGTGCGCCGCAGAGCGAGATAGGCGCGTCAACGCAGATAGGCTACGGCACAACGCACAGCGAGACCGATGGAGCGCCGCAGAGCGAGAGGCGCGGCGCGTCGCATAGCAAGAGCGGTTCCATCGGCGCTTGCCTGCTGTCGACAGGGTGTTTCAGCTGGGTACACGTCCCGTCAGTAGCCCCATTCCTCGCCAGGAGTGGGCAGAGGCTGTCTGCTCCGTACTTGCACTAGAGGTCGGCCGCGCCGTACTTGCACCTGACACCGGCCACACCGTTCAGATGGGTCGCGCCATTCGCCTTGTCCGCGGCCCGCTCGATGCCAACGCGCTGGTCGCTAGGCTCAAGCACCTCCTTTGCCCAGGTGTCCACCTAGGCACAGTAGAGGAACAAGGCCGTCGCATCCTCGAGCTGGTGATCTCCAATGAAATAGCCAATTTGGAGCTCGAGATCGCGCTCCAGATGTACCGCGAGCATGTCAACCGCTTGGACGAACGCCTGCACGAGTTTAGGCAGAGCCAAGAGCTACCGTAGGCAAGGGTTGGTGGTCATGGACGCGTTTTATTTTTTTGAGTCGTTTTGACGTTGATCGCTATGTATTCACAACAATCATATTATTGCTCTGTTTATTGCTCTTATTGCTTTGTTTCAATGTGTGTACTCTGTTTTCCGTTCTTATATATTGTTCTGTTTCAATGTGTCTATGCTTTCCATTATGTATATGTGGATGGTAACAGCTAGATAGAAATTAGTACGAAAACAGACAGAAATATGAAATTCATAACATATACGTGATGATACTTAACTACTACGTACAATGCATAAAACTGAAAACGAACAATACTAAAACTCCTGACTAATAATCCCTCCTTAGGGGGCCAGTATTCCGGCAGCCCCTCGCCAACAGCTCCCTGGTGCACGGCGGCTTCCCAGCACGGACGGAGTTCTCCGCCTCCTCTGCTTCGCAGCGCTCGACGTGCCGATCTGCCTCTTCCTGGCGGACGTGCGTGAACGATCTTGCCAGTTTGGTGGGCGCCCACCGGAGCTCCTCGTCGGTAGCACGCTGGAGCTTCTCGGCCCACCTCCACGCAGCGATGAGGCGCCTAGTGCCTTTGGCCTTCCTGGCGAAGTAACAGCCGTCTTCGTACACCTCCTCTGCACGTCGACGCGCCAGCCGCCAAAGCTCCAGCGCCTCCTTTTCCCACGCGGCCTCACGGGCTTCACAGGCCGCCTGGTACCTGGCTTCCTCCTCCGCCATCTCCTTCTTGATCGCCACTTTCCTGGCTTTCTCAGCCGGCGGCAGCGCCTTCCACAGACAAAGATTGTACTGACCGCAAAACCACTCCAAAGTTGGGAGGTCCAGCGCAACTTCGTCTGGTGGCGCATAGGGGTCCTCCTCGTCGTTGCTCTGCGCCTTGACGTCCTCGCGGGGCGGCGCCTCCTCCTCGGCACTTGTGCAGATCGGCGACGCCATGGCAGACTTTTGTGTGAGAGAGAGGGGGCGAGCAAGGAGAGAATGTAGATGAGAATGCAGGCAGGATGACGTGGGCAGGGTAGTATTAATTGGCGGCCGGAATCTAGATCGACGGGAGCAGTACAGGCGCCGGTCGCCGGAATTTACGAGTACTAAAGCTTGAATTACAAACGATTCCCGGAGCGAAAGCCATGTGTGAAATAAATCGCTCACGGTTCCCATGACAAAAAAATTGGACCCATGCAGGGTGTGCTAAAAATTTGAGAGATTTGCGGCAAAACTTCATGCAGCTCGTTTACAAACAAAACATTCTTCCTCGAAATGTCATGGTTTCCAATGGAAAACCATAGTCTACCACAATAAAGTCAATTTTTTAAAATCATTTGAACTTCAAACTTTTTCTATGATTAATACACACCATCCAAAGTCCCATGCTCAAATTTGGTGACATTTCGAGTTGGTCTGCTATTTATGAGACATTAAGTGATTTTTCGGCCACTAAAAAGGGCAAAAAGCTTTGAGCATGCAAATGAGCTCGGAAAGGGATCAAACTTGACGTGGTATCCTTATAATACCCCTATATGATGCGGTAAAAAATTGACAGCGTTTCTGCAAAAACTTGGTGCACTTCGTGTACAAACTTAAACACTCTCCCGCGAAGTGTCGGGGTTTCAAACAGAAACCACTGCGTTCCACACGCTACTCCATTTATTTAAATCATTTAGACTTCAAACATTTTCCATTAGTAATACACACCATTCAAAGCCCCATGCTCAAATTTGAGACTATTCTAGGTTTAGTAAATACGATTTTATTAGGAATTTTTTGACCTAACATATGTGTGGCGGGCGGCTCTTAGGGACCGCCACAACTAACTTCTGGAAATTTTGAATTTTTTTGGTACGGGTTGCTGATGTCTACTATGCAAATTTCTCCTCGTAGACTTGTTGGACCTCCAAGCACAGAGTTTTGTAGGAGAGTAGCAAATTCACCTCAAGTGGATGACCAAAGGTTTATCAATCCGTGGGAGCTGTAGGATAAAGGTGGTTCTCTCTCAAACAACCCTACAATCAAATACAAGAATTCTCTTGTGTCCCTAACACTCCCAATACATTTGTCAATTGTATAGGTGCACTAGTTCGGCGAAGATAGGTTGATATATGTGTAATATGGATGGTAGAAATATATTTTTATAATCTGAATAAAAAACAGCAAGGTAGCAAGTAACAAAAGTGAGTAAAAACGGTGTTGCAATGGTTGGAAACAAGGCCTAGGGTTCATACTTTCGCTAGTGCCAACTCTCAACATCATTAACATAACTGAACCACATGATAATCCCTCAAAGTGCAGCAAACAATCACTCCAAAGTTTTATTGTATCGGAGAAACTAGGATGAAATCGCGTAGGTAGCAAACCTCAAAGTTGTGTTTCCAATCAATCTATTGAACCACCCCCGAAGTGTCATGAATAGTCCTAGAGATCGTACTACGACAACACCATATGATACGTATCGTTCAACCTTTATGCCTAGATTACCCCAATGTCACCACGGGTATCCGCAAGTTAATTACTAGACATGCATCAAGTGATCTCAAATCCAAAGTATTCAATCCAACATAAAGAAACTTCAAAGTGCAAGACTCAATTCACCACAAAAAGGATTTAGGGGGAAGAACATCATCTGATCCAACTTTATTAATAAAGCTCATGATACAATCAAGATCGAATCCATCAAGAACATGAGAGAGATCGAACACATAACTACTAGTACATACCCTCAGCCCCGAGATGAACTACTCCCACATCATCATGGAGGCAGCAAGGTTGACAAAGAGGCCTCCTCCAATGGCTTCCCCCTCTGGCGGAGTGCCGGAAAAGGCCTCTAGATGGGATCTCTTCAGAACAGAGGCATGTGGCGGCGATAAAATTCTTCATGGTGTCTTTCTATGGGTTTAGGTATATTTAGGGAATTAAGGCGGTGGAATTCGGTAAAACAGAGCTGCAGGGGCCTCACAAGCCTGGATGGCACGAACAGGGGGTAGGCCACGCCCCTGGGCTTGTGGGCCCCTGGCCCATCTTTTGGTCCTCTCCCGAACCTTCCAGGGTTTCTTATTTTCCATAAAAAAAATCATCATAAATTTTCATCGTGTTTGGACCTTCCTAGATATGGATTTTCTGCGAAACCAAAAACATGCAAAAAAATCTGGAACTTGCACTGGATTAATAAGTTACTCCATAAAAATAATATAAAAGTGCACCAAAACCATTTATAAATTATGTAAATATAGCATGAATACTTCATAAAGGAAAGATACATTGGAGACGTATCATTACCGAAATATTTTGGTGCCAGGAATAAGTTTGACCGGCCACTGTCGTGGGACAAACCAGTGGCGGGCAATTCTACCATGCCCGCCACTGCTTGCTTTCATCACGCGGCCAAATTTGGAAGAGTTTACGAGTAGCGGGTCAATATTTTTGCCCACCACTGCTATTGTGATTCCAGTGAAGGGCTTTCGTTTTTACCCGCCACTTCTATTTTGGAAAAGTAGCAGTGGCGGGTTCTTGGTCGCGCCGCCCACTCATTTGGGCCACCTATAAGCCTTTTCCCAGTAGTGGTAGGTGTTTCAAGCTTTGGAAACCTTCAAGGCCCAAGATGGATGCAAGCCATTTACCTTGACCCATTGTTTGATAAAAATCAAGGATTTCAAAAAGTGGAAGGACCAATATGACATCCAAAAAAAAGGTCGGGCGCCTCACCGGTCATTGACCAAAGTGAGAAGAGGCTGAGCGGGAAGACCACCTCCAAGGTAGATGCAATGCGTGATGCTTTGACACTCGGCATGCAAGAAACTTTGAATGGATTCATAACCCAAATGGAGGTGTCAAGTTAGAAGAGGGAAGAGAGGAAGCCAAGAGAAAGAGGAGGCCATGAAGAACTTCTTTGACCTTCAAAAGAAAATGCTTGCGATTGATGAGGAAAATGCCCGGTCAACAGGCAAGGAAGTGGAGGTGAAATAAAGGAGGACGATCTTGCTATAATCTCCAAGGAAGTGGAGATCATGGCGGCCAACTTGAGCAAGATGACCCCAGAAAAGAGGGCTTGGTTTGAGGGGAAGCAAAATCTCATGATGGAGCGAGATGCGTGATTGATACGTCTCCGACGTATCTACAATTTTTTATTGTTTCATGTTATTATATTATCAATCTTGGATACTTTATATGCAATTTTATATCATTTTTTGGAACTAACCTATCAACTCAGTGCCCAGTGCCAGTTCCTATTTTTGCCTATTTTATTGTTTCACAGAAAAAAAGTACCAAACGAAGTCCAAACATTATGAAACTTTATGGTGATTTTTTCAAGACCAGAAGGGACCCTAGAAGCTTCGGGAGGAGGCCAGAAGATGTACGAGAGGGCCACAAGCTCACACGGCACGCCCCTATGGGGGGCACCACCTGAGCTTGTGGGCCCCATGTATCTTCGTTTGACCTAATTCCAGTTCTATAAATTCCCATAAATCCCAAAACCAACAGAGAGCCACCCGAAACAATTGTTCCACCGCCGCAAGTCTCTATTCTTCCGCGATCCCATTTGCAGGCCTTTTCCGGTAATCTGTCAAAAGGGGAATCGATCACGGAGGTCTTCTACATCAACCTTGCTGCACCTTCGATGATGTGTGAGTAGTCCACCACAGACCTACGGGTCCATCATGATTAGCTAGATGGCTTTCTCTCTCTATCTTCAATACAATGTTCTCTTCGGAGATCGATCCGATGTAATCTTCTTTTGTGGTGTGTTTGCTGGGATCCGATGAATTGTGGGTTTATAATTTGAATATTCATTGAAAGTAATTGAGTCTTTTCTGAATTTTATTATGTACGATTGTTATAGCTATGTAATGCTTTCCGATCTATGGGTTTTCTCACTACTACAGGCGACTGCTAACGCGACACATTAATCAGAGACCCCCCGACCAAACTGTGTGTGATGCATTAATCGCAAACGGTATCGTAATAACACCGTCACCAATAAGACGAACTGTGTGTGATAGCGGAGACATCAAGCATGATTCAGATTAGAGACGCGTGTGCGATACGTGGCATATAGTTGATCCATATGAACTATTTGCGATGAGCCAGAACAACAAAAACGGTCAGCCAGATCGAGGTGTGTGTGATATACGGCATACAGTTCACTCGAATGAACTGTTTGCAATTAGCCAACACAACAGAAATGATCAGCCAGATCAAGGTGTGTGCGATAGATGGCATACAGGTCACTCGGATGAACTGTTTGTGATTAGCCAACACAACAGAAACGGTCAGCTAGATCAAGGTGTGTGCGATATACAGCATATAGTTCACTCGAATGAACTGTTTGTGTTGAGAGAAAACAACAGAAATGGTTGAACTTAACAAGATGTGTGTGATACGCGGCAAACACGTCAGTAATCAGAAATGTGTGGGAAGATGGATAACAACACAGACGATTCCTGCTAATAAGCTTTGTGTTCTGGGCTAACGCTTGCCATGTTATTTGCTCAGTCTGCACAACATCTACGCTCTCTGTGTACAGAACAATATTCTTTAGTGTGAATAGTGTGCTCTTTTGGGCTGGCACACGAGTATATGGATCACACCCGTGAGCGAGCAAATGTGCGAGCACGCGTCGTGCTAGCTCGCACTTCCTTCTATGCTAAGTTTCTATTAATTGATGGCGTTTTATGAACACGCAATCATTTCCCGCCACTTCCTCATTGGTTTCCCGCCGTCACCCAGCGCTTGCACATAAGCCTAGGCGGCGCGCGACACACCAAGGCACAAGCACATCCTACGGCCCCTCTACCTTTTCCAAGCATGCCAACCCACCAAACCGCCGCCTCTGCCATCAACCTCCTCGACGAGGAAAATGAGCAAGCGATGGACAACGTCGTGCTGTGACTCATCGCCAGGGTTGAGCAGACCCTTGGCGCAGGGCGCGCCCGCGCCGTGGGTCAAGATAGACGCGTCAGCGCCGAGAGGCTGCAACTCGCCGCACAACATGATCGGTGGTGCGCCGCAGAGCGAGATAGGCGCGTCCGCGCCGACAGGCTGCAGCACAACGCACAGCGAGACCGATGGAACACCGCAGAGCGAGAGGCGCGCCGCGCCGCATAGCAAGAGCGGTTCCATCGGCGCTTGCCTACTATCGACGGGGTGTTTCAGTTGGGTACACATCCCGTCAGTAGCCCCATTCCTCTCCAGGAGTGGGCAGAGGTTGTCTGCGTTGTACTTGCTCCAGAGGCCAGTCGCGTCGTACTTACACCGGACGCCGGCCGCGCCGTTCGCCTTGTCCATGGCCCGCTCAATGCCAAAGCGCTAGTCACTAGGCTCGAGCGCCTCCTTGGCCCAGATGTCCGCCTAGGCACAGTAGAGGAACATGGCCGTCGCATCCTCGAGCTGGTGATCTCCGATGTAATAGCCAACTTGGAGCTTGAGATCGTGCTCCAGATGTACCGTGAGTGTGTCAACCGCTTGGACGAACGCCTGCACGAGTTCAGGCAGAACTAAGAGCTACCGTAGGTAAGGGTTGGTGGTCATGGATGCATTTTATTTTGTTGAGTCGTTTCGACATTGATCGCTATGTATTCACAACAATCATAGTATTGCTCTGTTTATTGCTCTGTTTCAATGTGTGTACTCTGTTTTCCGTTCTTATATATTGTTCTGTTTCAATATGTCTATGCTTTCCATTATGTACATGTGGATGGTAACAGCTAGATAGAAATTGTGGCACCCCGGCTCAGAGCAACCGGTTTACCTTGCATTGTCAGCCCAGAGATCAAGACTTCTGGCAATACACAACAACTTGGTACAGAAAACAACCGCTCTATTGATCTCTTAGAGGATACATAGGTTCCAAATATTACATGATAAGCGAGGCCAAGCAGTACACACGGTGCGGCAGCACTTATGTACATTATTTAGTAGACATCTCAGGGGCCTTGATGATAACGAGAACTACTACGTGTAGGGTAACGCAGCAGAAAACAAAAAATTTCCGACCTACGCACCAGCCCAGGACCACTATGGAGACTGCATACAAGGTTTGATCACTTTCGTTACCGACTCGTAGCGCAGCGGAAGTAGAGTTGATGACGAACGGCGGTGCAGATCCCCGCAGCTAGGATTTTACAACCTCCCAACCGCGAGGATGTATACGCTCATCTGCCCCGCGGATAGCCCTCCGGGAGGCGGTCGCACAGTCCCCCGGACGGTGTCGCGGACAGCCCTTCGGGAGGACCTCCGAAACTCGGACTGTCACTCGGACAGCCCTTCGGGAGGACCTCCAAAACTCGGACGGTCACACGGACAGCCCTTCGGGAGGCACTCTCAAACTAAGACCGAAACTACGATCTCTCTACAGAGTTGCACACATACGGTATCATCTATCCAGCAGGGCTTCGCCGTCCAGAACTAGTTCCTGCCGGAACCCAGACAGCCTTTCGGCTCTACGAAACTATTTCGCTGGGAGGGAGAGAAGAATGCCAGATCATGCATGGCTTTGTGTATGAGAGCAAGAGTGTGTGAGATGGCAGCCCACTCACCTCCTATTTATAGGAAAACCAAGGGGTAGGGTGGTTTTACAATAAAACCCAAAAACTCCCATGCACTAGCTCACACATGAGGGTGTTAAGTGCAAAATGGGATGCCATGTGGAGCTCCATGGAGGAGCTGCACATGTGAACGTCCCACCTTCATGGGGGCCCCCCAAAGGGGGTTCCTTGATCCCCAAGCCCTTCTAGAAGCCTTTTGGGAAAAGCCCCAAAAGGTGGCTTTCCAATAAATATCCCAAAAAGCACTTTCACTATTCACGACGACATTTTTCAGCGTCTGATCGAACTGAAAATATTCATGTGGGCTTAGAACAATTCTAGTACCCACCAAAATAATTTT
Source organism: Elymus sibiricus (assembly GCA_039707655.1). Classification (NCBI taxonomy): domain Eukaryota; kingdom Viridiplantae; phylum Streptophyta; class Magnoliopsida; order Poales; family Poaceae; genus Elymus; species Elymus sibiricus. The sequence continues at coordinate 116,429,044 of CM077670.1, forward strand.
CAACGCGAGCCGGAACAATTCCGGTTTAGTGATTTCATCTGCGAAAAGCATCTGAAGCGGTTTCGGCAGCTCCGGAACATTTCCGGTTTTTATCCCAGAAAATTCCAGAAAGTTTCCAGAATGATTCTGGCATCCTCCAAGAATTATCAGGCATGTGCCAAAACCAATTTGACTTTATGGTATCCTCTGAAACAACTTTTCAGTTTCACCGGAACTCATCCGGTGACCTCTCTGCGGAACTTTTCCGCTGTCCGAAACTTTTCCGGCGTCCGAAACTTTTTCGGTGATTTTCTCTCAGACTCCCTGTCTAGTATTCAGCAGATAGATGACCCTTAAGCGTGTGACCCTATAGGTTCGGTGAAGCATAGACATGACCCGGAACCCCTTCCGATCAATGATCAACATCGGAGCCGTGGACACCCATATCGATCCCTATACCCACACGAATAAATATTCGAGTGAACCTCCAGTTGCCGTGTGCTATTCCTGTTGCTTCGCGATATGTTACAAATACCCGAGGTGAGAAACATCGGCATCCTCGTGGATCAACACTTGTCCACAATGCCAGTTACCTCGTTGCCGGTATTGTTCTCTTTTCTTGTTCCTGTGTTCCGGCATCCCTGTGATCAAATCACCCTGTGTCTGGCCAGACGATGATGGATACCGTAACACCGAGAGGGCCCAGAGATATCTCTCCATCGTCGGAGGAGCAAATCCCAATCTTGAGCTATCAAGTTACTTGACATACTTTTCCATGAACCCGTAAGCCGCCGTAATAGCCACCCATTTACGGATGACATTTAACAAACCCCAAAGTTCATGAAGCAAGCATGAAGAAACTCGATACTCTCATGGTCTAAGGAATTATGCAAACATTAACTTCCTGTGTTATTAACCATTAACTTATGACGAATGTATCTCATAGCATAACATCAATTTGGGTCGATTCAACACAAGTGTTCTACCAACAATTGTGCCCTCAAAATTGCCGGCATAGCCATGCCCATGATCAGGAAAACAGGATCATCATGCAATACTTGAGCCAGTCATAGAGGCTTGACTAGGAATACATTTTACCGTTTATTATCCCACACGTGCATATGAGTCTTCCTCCGAGCCTCGTGGTTATTGCAGACTCGAGAACCACAGCAGTTATAGCATGGAACATAAACCTAATTATGAACAGGGAGATAATCAATAACATTTATTAGTGCCTCTAGGGCATATCTCCTACAGACTCCCACTTGCACTAGAGTCAATAATCTAGTCAATGCTAATGCACTTTACACCTATGGTATACTGGTGTAAAATATGCTTCGCATGTGGTATAGCCTGATGTCCAACGGATCTGACGACTTCAGCATCGTGTGTAACTTTGCATATCCTCGCGTTTTCACGCTTTCACAAAATTCATATTTTGTGTGGACTTGGCTTTGCATATGTGTGAATCATTGGTCGAAACCTGATTCCTCAGACTGAGCTATGAGCAACTATCTGCAATAGTGTCCCATAGACCAAAGCCATCTTGGAACCATACTAAGTTCATGAATGAACTATATGATTCAACAACTTCTTTGTCGCTTCTTAAGCGTCAACATACTTAGCCTTTGTTATAGAATTCGCCACAGTATCTTGTTTGGAACATCTTCCAACTACTGTGCCACCACATTGTGTATTACACAAAACCCTTAACTTAAATCGAAAATCGCATGGAGCATTGATGAAGACTGTATCGATGTAATTACTTACAATGAGCACTTCATAATCTCTGCTTGCGAGAAAACATGTCATGAGTACTACTCTTAGTACTCAATGACATCTTTCACTGTTGTCCTATGATCAGTACTTTGATCACTTTGGTATCCATACTCGCAACATCTTTGGAGTATCGGACATATCTGGTTGGTTTTACATACCATGGAATACATGATTAATCCAAACACAAGAGTGTGTGGAATCACCATCATGTATTTTGCTCATCAGTATTTTGAGACACCGAGTCTTGCAAAACTCTTTCCATGTGACTTCGGCAAGAATCACTCCTTGGCGTTTTAAATGCTAAAAGGTTTTAGCACCTTGTCAATATGTATTCATTGCTTAGCCCTATTAGGTAAATCTATCTCCATAGATCATCATGCCTAATATTGAGGCTATTTAGCCCAAGCACTTCATCGAAAAACCATTTTCAAATGAAGTCCTAATTAGTGTCAAGAAATTTATTTCCAATTAACAATGTGTCAAGCACACAAGGTTTTAAGAAATATTATTATGCTCCCACTTAATTTCTTGAATTACAAGAATCTTCGTTACCCATTGATGAAGTCAAACCCCTTTGACCATTTCATCAAAACACGAAGAATCCAACTCCATTTTGCTCTCTTCTGTCCATTGCTGGAACTCTGAAGTTTGCATACTAACTAGCATTCTTTGGATCGACAAATTACTTTGGACTGTATCACATACAAGTCCTAGGTTTCATTTCCATCAGATGGAAATCCTTTTGTCATCCATGTTTCATATCTCATAATTGAAATATGTATTAATTGCTAGCTCAACCCGAACCGACTTTCAGCATCGCTACGGTGAAACAACCTCATCGTAGTCAACTCCTTGAACTTGTTATTTCAACAAGTCGAGCTTTATGGATAAAACATTTTTATCCGTATCAGTTTTTAGTTCCATAAATATTCGTTAGACTCTAAGCCTTCCGAAAGGTATATCAAGATTTTAATCTTGAAAACTTTTATATGGAAACTATCTCGGATTGTATTGGCATTTAGCCAATTCCGGAGTCAGGGCCCATCACCGCTTCCTTGTGTATTGTAGGTATACTGTTGTCCAACAACAATATCTCGTTTGCGCACCTGAGAGGTTTGCACGAGCCTTGCCTACGGGGTTCAGCTGCAAGTTCGACCGAAGTCCATACATTTTATTGTAGAGACTTCCGTATCAGTCGCAGTAGGAAACTCCGGAATTACTTCCAAGGTCTCTTTCCTTTGATCTGATGACGAAGATATTGTTTATCTCGTCGAGTTGCACTGTTCTCCCACTCACCTTTTTGAAAGAACCACTTTCTTCAAAAAGCATACCGTTCTTTGTGGCAAACCTATTTGCCTCGGTATATTGGTGGGGAAATACCCAATGACTTGGTATAACCTACAAAGTAGCACTTGTCTGATTTGGAATAGGTTTGTAACCTTTTACACAAGCCCCATATTCCAAATGTTAAGAAAAGATATAACATGGTTGGGCGTACCATACCATGGCGTCATTTCAACAGACCCGATGGAGCTCTTTTCAGTGAAAAAGCCGCAATCTCTAAAGCATCACTTTTAAAAGGGATAATGGCAAATTTATTTATGTCATCTTTGATCTTACCATGTCATAAATGGTTCGATTACATCTTCACGGACTTTCCACTTGCAGTGGTGTTCCGGGAGGTGCAAGTTATGAAACCGCTTTCATAACTCATCAGACATTCGCTAAACTTGTAACTCAAATATTCCTTTCTGCAATCGAATTGTAGAAACATAATTTTCTTGTTACAATAACTTCTACTTCAATTTTTGAAAACCTTATGAATGAATTCAAAAGATCCAGACTTACGTCTCATCAAGTAAATATCCATATATCTACTTGAGTCATTTCTGAAGATAGATAAATCCACTACTTGCAACAACATTTATTGGACTACACACATCATAATGTATGATCACCAATATGTTCTTTGCTCGTTCCTTATGGCCTGTGAACGGTATTTCAGTCACTTCACTTTTCAGAGGAAAGTTGCAAGTGTCAGATGAGTCAAAATCAAACGACATCAAAATCCATCATAATGGAATTTTCCATGCGGGGTTTTCCAATGTGACCAAATGCAGTGCCACACATATGTGGTATTCTTTTAGTCTTGCGACATTTAGCGTCAGTGTTATGGATGTATCATATTACCATCAATATTCATAGCATACATCCCATCTTGTATGGAAGCATGGCCCTTCATGTTATTCATAACACCGAACATCAAAAGTTCTCTTATGAATAACCTTCTTGCAAAATACCTTATGCAAAGGGCTAGAGTGTATGAAACTCTAAATGAATTATGAAAGTAAATACAGAGGTAATGTATTAATATCAATATTCATAACATACATCTCATTCATAATGAAAGTATGGCCCTTATGTTATTCATAACATCGAACATCAAAAGTTCTCTTATGAATAACCTTCTTGCAATATACTTTATGCAATGGGCTAGAGTGTAAAACTCTAAAATGAATTATGAAAGTAAATACAGAGGCAATGTATTAATATCAATATTCATAACATACATCTCATTCATAATGAAAGTATGGCCCTTATGTTATTCATAACATCGAACATCAAAAGTTCTCTTATGAATAACCTTCTTGCAAGATACTTTATGCAATGGGCTAGAGTGTAAAACTCTAAAATGAATTATGAAAGTAAATACATAGGGAATACACTAATGGAAGGTATAGTAACATTTACTATGTTCCTTGTGTGTATCTAAACCTCATTCCTGGCTAGTCTTTTAGGCCGTAGTAGTTCTTACATCGAGTTGCAACAGAATGCAATCGAGCGGGTATCTTTGTGATTAACTCACAATACCCAAGAATTAGTGATTAACATGTTTAACCATAATTCCCAAGAACTATATTTTTGACCAGCCTACTATACATCAAAAACTTGTATGACATTCATACATGAGGTGGATATTCTAGTCTCCTTTCCTTTTGCCATTATACTTCTAATAGTTTAACTTTTAGTATTTCTCCTACTCTCAGAAGAAGCACCCAACTTAAGAGTGGCGATAGCCCCGGACTTCCTAGGCGTGAAAGTTTCACTAACACCCTTCGGACACTTCCTTTCTCTTTAAGTTGTTGTTTTATTCACCTTTCATCATATGACAGGCGTTCTCCTGGATCCCTCTCTTATCAGTCAAATGCCCAGTAAACACTTTTACTAATAGTTTGCAAACAAACAATGCTTTGGATATCTCATATCTTTTAGCCTTTGTCTGTCTCTGAAAATTATTTTCAGATTCCATGAATATCACATAACTATCCAAACTTTCGAAGTTCGGGTCTTATGGAAGCAAACGTATTGCACTTGACTAAAACAGAATTCTAGCTTTTGGATCGAAGGACGAGTGTCACATGATCCATAGCATTAGCGGGGAATACCGAAAGCATGCGATAGGACAAAGTCCTTCTCGGCACTCTTGAGGACAATCCTCACATTACGTTACCAACCGTAAAGTTTTAACCAAATATATAACAGCTATTCAATTTAAATAGGGAAGGTGGAAATGCGAGCCATTATTCTACAACTATTATGCAATTTACACTTAGACAAAGTTCACAATTAATTGCACCGAGAATTAAAAGAATTAATTCTACAGTGCGCTCCCACTCAAATCAATATCTCTCATAATTGATTGTGAGTGATACAAGACCCGCATTTAAATTGTTCGCCATTGGTGTAACACCACTGATGACGAAAATCTCAACCGGTAGGCCAACTTGCCAATCACATCTCTATGTGACTCTTGTTCATCTTTCGATGTGTGTGTTCCGAGCTCATGACGGTCATGCCTGAACGTCAAGACAACCAAGTGATCTCGCTGCGAGGTCTCAACTCACCCGCCTCACACTTCTCTAATCGTTCGTACCCGTGTGACACGGCGCACCCCGAAAAGATAGGTGCCGTGACGGTGCTACACTTGGGAGAACACTAACTACTTGATATTTTTGTGAGAGATCACCCTAATAAAAGCGACTACCGCGCAATCAAGAAGGGTGCATCATAAGGGATAAACATCTCAGGCAATTCATAATAGCATGATATGGTATAGCCCTTTCTGACAGAGAAGTCTTGTATTTCTTCGTCTTCGGCATTCGCGTTGGTGTTCACCTTCGCGAAAATTGCCACCACCTTGTCGATGCACAAGATAATATTGCTATCTCTATAGCTAATAAAATAAGTGCATTACATAAGGTTGACACGCAGGTCATTAAAGCGCAATCATATGGCTCCAGCCATCATGCCGAATCATGACACGCAGGTCATGTTAATCAATTTACATCATATAGTCATCTCATACATAATCAAATTATTATGAACACTGCTATACCACATCATATGCACATGCAAACCATCCTGCAAAACCAAGTTAGACGCCTCTAATCGGTTCATGCAAAATTTTATTTTACGTGGCTTCTAAGGTTTCGAAACAAACCGAAGCTACCAACGTCCATCATCAAGCATGATAATCCAAGTCGCTAGATTAACATTCCAGGGTGTATGAAACACGAGATAATAAAATCTCGAGCCCCATACTAAACTTCATCATACGCGTGACCCCTGTGCAGATCACATCTGCATTGCCCTTTCGTCTACAAAATTTCATCTTTCTTTTTAACTACGGTGGAATTCAATGAACTGTTAGCACTTCGTTGATCAATCAGGATCGCGGATTACCAGAACATTGAAACTCCACCATACTGTTATCAAGACCAGAAATATGCAAATTCGAGGGAAGCAACAAGAACATCGGGTAACAGACTTCATCTGCTACCCGCACAAATAATTTTCAGCAATAGATCTCATCTACTACCTAATTATATTGTGCAACACCCATACATCTCTATGTATTCTAGATCGCAACCTGCATCTACGCCTAGCACGGCTCTTGATGCCACTGTAGGGTAACGCAGCAGAAAACAAAAAATTTCCGACCTACGCACCAGCCCAGGACCACTATGGAGACTGCATACAAGGTTTGATCACTTTCGTTACCGACTCGTAGCGCAGCGGAAGTAGAGTTGATGACGAACGGCGGTGCAGATCCCCGCAGCTAGGATTTTACAACCTCCCAACCGCGAGGATGTATACGCTCATCTGCCCCGCGGATAGCTCTCCGGGAGGCGGTCGCACAGTCCCCCGGACGGTGTCGCGGACAGCCCTTCGGGAGGACCTCCGAAACTCGGACTGTCACTCGGACAGCCCTTCGGGAGGACCTCCAAAACTCGGACGGTCACACGGACAGCCCTTCGGGAGGCACTCTCAAACTAAGACCGAAACTACGATCTCTCTACAGAGTTGCACACATACGGTATCATCTATCCAGCAGGGCTTCGCCGTCCAGAACTAGTTCCTGCCGGAACCCAGACAGCCTTTCGGCTCTACGAAACTATTTCGCTGGGAGGGAGAGAAGAATGCCAGATCATGCATGGCTTTGTGTATGAGAGCAAGAGTGTGTGATATGGCAGCCCACTCACCTCCTATTTATAGGAAAACCAAGGGGTAGGGTGGTTTTACAATAAAACCCAAAAACTCCCATGCACTAGCTCACACATGAGGGTGTTAAGTGCAAAATGGGATGCCATGTGGAGCTCCATGGAGGAGCTGCACATGTGAACGTCCCACCATCATGGGGGCCCCCCAAAGGGGGTTCCTTGATCCCCAAGCCCTTCTAGAAGCCTTTTGGGAAAAGCCCCAAAAGGTGGCTTTCCAATAAATATCCCAAAAAGCACTTTCACTATTCACGACGACATTTTTCAGCGTCTGATCGAACTGAAAATATTCATGTGGGCTTAGAACAATTCTAGTACCCACCAAAATAATTTTCAACGCGAGCCGGAACAATTCCGGTTTAGTGATTTCATCTGCGAAAAGCATCTGAAGCGGTTTCGGCAGCTCCGGAACATTTCCGGTTTTTATCCCAGAAAATTCCAGAAAGTTTCCAGAATGATTCTGGCATCCTCCAAGAATTATCAGGCATGTGCCAAAACCAATTTGACTTTATGGTATCCTCTGAAACAACTTTTCAGTTTCACCGGAACTCATCCGGTGACCTCTCTGCGGAACTTTTCCGCTGTCCGAAACTTTTCCAGCGTCCGAAACTTTTTCGGTGATTTTCTCTCAGACTCCCTGTCTAGTATTCAGCAGATAGATGACCCTTAAGCGTGTGACCCTATAGGTTCGGTGAAGCATAGACATGACCCGGAACCCCTTCCGATCAATGATCAACATCGGAGCCGTGGACACCCATATCGATCCCTATACCCACACGAATAAATATTCGAGTGAACCTCCAGTTGCCGTGTGCTATTCCTGTTGCTTCGCGATATGTTACAAATACCCGAGGTGAGAAACATCGGCATCCTCGTGGATCAACACTTGTCCACAATGCCAGTTACCTCGTTGCCGGTATTGTTCTCTTTTCTCGTTCCTGTGTTCCGGCATCCCTGTGATCAAATCACCCTGTGTCTGGCCAGACGATGATGGATACCGTAACACCGAGAGGGCCCAGAGATATCTCTCCATTGTCGGAGGAGCAAATCCCAATCTTGAGCTATCAAGTTACTTGACATACTTTTCCATGAACCCGTAAGCCGCCGTAATAGCCACCCATTTACGGATGACGTTTAACAAACCCCAAAGTTCATGAAGCAAGCATGAAGAAACTCGATACTCTCATGGTCTAAGGAATTATGCAAACATTAACTTCCTGTGTTATTAACCATTAACTTATGACGAATGTATCTCATAGCATAACATCAATTTGGGTCGATTCAACACAAGTGTTCTACCAACAATTGTGCCCTCAAAATTGCCGGCATAGCCATGCCCATGATCAGGAAAACAGGATCATCATGCAATACTTGAGCCAGTCATAGAGGCTTGACTAGGAATACATTTTACCGTTTATTATCCCACACGTGCATATGAGTCTTCCTCCGAGCCTCGTGGTTATTGCAGACTCGAGAACCACAGCAGTTATAGCATGGAACATAAACCTAATTATGAACAGGGAGATAATCAATAACATTTATTATTGCCTCTAGGGCATATCTCCTACACTACGCAGCAGTGGAACGATGAGGTAGCGGAACTCCACTCCACAGGGACACTGCTGGGACACGGCCTAGAGCGCGACATACTGCTCGACATCCACACCATGCGCGACTTCTCCTGCATCTGGCATGATAAGCCAGGTGAGTACTTTGAATGTACTCGCAAGCTCACAGCAAACAAAACAAGTACGACAAACAACAACAAGGCATTTAACAAGTTTAATGCATGAGCATGATGCTACCCAACATGAGGTGTGCGTGAAAAGTTGTCGTGGTCCCTGGGACCCACTTACCGTTTCGAGGTTACCACGTAACCACCGTTCATAACTTACCCACATGATCCTCACTTGATCACAGCAATACCTTTTTATAGTGATCCTCACTCGATCACCAATTCTGCATGTGCCATCTTGTGAATCTTAGTGTGCAAGTTAATTATATCTGTTGACACACGGTGTGACCTACTACGAACTGTGTCCATATTCGAGGATGCGGCTATTGATAGATTATACACTCTGCAGAGGTTAGTACACTATACCCACACTACGGAACTCATGGCCTCGTGCTCCCATTCAGGTGGACCAACGATATTCCGACAAAACCAATCTATTGCATGACACTCTCCCGGCCACTCCGACAAACTCCTCTTTGGGCTATGTCATGGGTGGCCCCGATGTCAACTCGTGACATCTGCCACCTCTGTGGCTGCCACCGTGGTGGCCAAACAAAACATCATCCCAAACGGGGACCTCGGTACCATAAAACTCAGGCACACAAGGTTTTGACTGCCTACCGGGCAGGGTAGAGCCAGTGCACAACCTTCCCTAGTAGGAGGCACCGGCGAGAGGCATGACAATAGACCACATTAGGGCCTCCCCATCCAGGCAAGTGTGGTTGCACTGGTGAGCTCGATCCTGGGCAGTGGGTATTTATTCTTGATCGTGACATCATTGAGAGCGCGGTAGTCAACACACATCCGAAGACTGCCATCCTTCTTGCAAACAAATATTGCAGGTGCACCCCAAGGAGACGAACTGGGGCGAATATATCCTTTTTGAAGCATCTCATCCAATTGCTTCTTCAACTCCACTAGTTCGGATGAAGGCATTCGATAATATTTCTTGTAAATCAGTGATGTCCCGGGCACAAGCTCAACGGAAAACTCAAGCACTCGATCGGGTGGCATGCCTGGCAATTCATCTGGAAACACATCTGGGAATTCACAGACCACTGGGACTAGATTCATATCTGTAGCAATTGCTACATAAACCATCCCCTTCTTTGGCATGGCTCTACCGGCAAAGAACCGAGCAGACTGGCCCGAGGGATTTATTAGCGTGACTTCTCTTGTTGCGCAGTTGACGCAGACCTGGTGCCTTGTCAACCAATCCATCCCCAAAATAATATCCAACGTTGGAGATTCAATGGATACCAGGGATGCGGGGAAGATAACTCCATTGATTGATATTTCCAATCCTCGGCATACAATATTTGTCCTGAGCCTGGATCCAGGGGATTGTACCACCATAACTTTGTCCAACAGAGTATAGGAAAGTCGATGCTGGGCAACAAAACTCCGCGAAATAAAAGAATGGGAAGCCCCGGAATCGAATAAAACTGTTGCAGGTATGTCATTAACAGGAAACATACCAATGACCACATTGGGAACTTTGGAAGCTTCTTCGGTGGAGATATGATGAACTTGCACTGGAATATACTTCCGGTTGGGGAATTACCCCACATAATTGACTTGAGGCTTCAGGTTGGTTGGCGACTTTCCGTTCTTGGGACACTGCCTAGCGTAATGCCCAGTTTGCCCACATGAGTAACATGCATTGTTACGCTGACAGTCTTCCTTGATTGGCTTGGTAACCACAGTCTTGATCTAACTTTCATTCTTGATGTTCCCCTGCTGCCAGGTTGGCTTGAACTCGAACTGTGGTTGCTGCCAAGTACGAACCTTCTGAAAAACTTGCCCTTCCTTTTTGGGTTCAAACTTGCATTTGCGGTCTTCATATGCAGTCTTATGATCATTAACAAGTTTGTGTTCCCTTTCGGTAATGAGTGCCTTGTTCACCAGAGTTTGGAAGTCAGGGAAATCCAGCATGCTGGGTGCACATCGGAGGGTAAGGTTGAGTCCTCCGAGGAACCGATCTATCTTCCGTTCTTCGGTGGCTACATCATGGGTGGAGTAACAGGCCAAGTGATTGAACTTGTTTAAATACTCACTTACAGTCAAGTTCCCTTGTGTAAGGGTGAGGAATTCTCGCTGCTTGACCTTCAAGATACCGGTGGGAATATGATACTTGCGGAATTTATCTTTAAATTTATCCCAAGTAATCTCGTCTTTAGCAGGCCACATAATTTTGGTATTGTCCCACCATATAGCAGCTGGTCCTTCCAGATAATGAGTGGCGAAGGGTACCTTATCAGCATCTTCAGTGCGAGCAATTTCTAGCTTCTTTTCAATAGTCCTCAACCAGCCATCGGCTTCCATTGGGTCCACTGCTTGACTGAAACTTGGCAGTTTGGTCCTCTGAAAGTCTGATAGCTTGGAATGATTTCCATTGTGATTATTCTGCCCGACCATAGTCTGCATGCTTCTCATGAACTCCATCAGATCTTGGTTCCTCTTTTCCTCAAACATTTGCATAATTTACTCTGTTGTGGGTGCTTGAGGTGGAGGAGGTGGTGGCTGATATGGTTCTGGAGAATGTCCTGCTTGCCTGGCGGATCGACGAACTGGTGTATCGTCGCCACCATGACAGTTACTGCCACACCTTGTCATCCTATATATGTTTCCCAATATGAAGCATCGAGATGAGCAACATCCATAAGGGGGGAAAATAGGAAGGTGAAGCAACAAGCCCGGAAGAGAAATGCGAGGAAAAGCCAAAGCGAATAGCAGAAAACAACATAATTATACAATACATCATCCAGCATACATAATAGGACAACAGCATGGTTAGTACTATTACATGCATACAACCAAACATCACATCATCCTCATCTACTCGTGACAGCAGCAATCGCACTGGCACTCTGACGATCATGCTGGTGTCTTCTCGGTGTCGGACTCCGAATCGGAACTGATAACGGACACCTCCGGAGCAAAGGAAACACGACGACGCTGACGGGACGACTCTCCCTCAAGGTCTGGAGCAGGGTGGCTCTACAGCATCAGAGCAGCTGGGGTAGCGAGAAGCATAGCCCACTGGGCTGGGGACTCATGGGGAGTCACTGCTGAAGTACCCGAGTTACTCTGAGAACGTGTGGGAGTCACAGGCGCGGGTGGAGGTAAGGTAACTAGAGGAACAAGCGATGTATGGATAAGTAAAGGTGGAGCGAAGGCAGATCGAGTGGCGGCTAGCTCGTCTCGAGTGCGGTTCAGCTCCTGGGATAGGCTGACGATCAGAAAGTATCCAATCGTTATATAACGAGACAAGTGGCTGGCTGACCGATCACACTCCGGATCAATATAAGGGAAATGGATCTGTCCTGACTCAAACAAGGACGGATAGAAGTAGAAACCTGGGTGAGTCTGCATCTTAATCTCGTTATAGCGCAAGTCAGTGAGTGCCTCGAATGCTGCAAACTGGACCGCCTGGTCGGGTGTAGAAGCAGTCCCGTCCTTGGTGGAGCGAGTGTAAGTGCCCACCACGGTACTGTTGTGCATGACAACCTCCGCGTGATACTCGTAAATACCATCTGCAAGCTGCTCTCGATACACCTGGTACACAGGGTCATCGCCGTCGGGGTAGAGTCGGCGCCACACATTGCTAAGCAGATGCGGATAGGTGGAAGGTGCCGGCTCAGGATGATACGGATAAGGGACTGGTGCCATCTACACTCACAATATTAGCTGATCAGTATTAACAATAAACTATATGCATGCAATGCAACACCCAAGTGCAGAGTCAAACCTCGAATCGCTACAAAGGCTAAAACTACCGTTTTCTAACGCGTCGGTTGTCTATGGCAGCCTACAGTCAGCGTGGCTCTGATACCAAGCGTTGTGGCACCCCGGTTCAGAGCAACCGGTTTACCTTGCATTGCCAGCCCAGAGATCAAGTCTTCTGGCAATACACAACAACTTGGTACAGAAAACAACCGCTCTATTAATCTCTTAGCGGATACATAGGTTCCAAATATTACATGATAAGCAAGGCCAACCGGCACACACGGTGCGGCTGCACTTATGTACATTATTTAGTAGACATCTCAAGGGCCTCGATGATAACGAGAACTACTACGCGGAAGCGGAACGACGAGGTAGTGGAACTCCACTCCACAGGGACACTGCTGGGACACGGCCTAGAGCGAGACATACTGCTCGACATCCACACCATGCGCGACTTCTCCTGCATCTGGCATGATAAGCCAGGTGAGTACTTTGAATGTACTCGCAAGCTCACAGCAAACAAAACAAGTACGACAAACAACAAGGCCTAGAGCATGATGCTACCCAACATGAGGTGTGCGTGAAAAGTTGCCGTGGTCCCTAGGACCCACTTACCGTTTCGGGGTTACCACATAACCACCGTTCATAACTTACGCACGTCATCCTCACTTGATCACTGCAATACCTTTTTATAGTGATCCTCACTCGATCACCAATTCTGCATGTGCCATCTTGTGAATCTTAGTGTGCAAGTTAATTATATCTATTAATCCACGGTGTCACCTACTACGAACTGTGTCCATATCCGAGGACGCGGCTATCGATAGATTATACACTCTGCAGAGGTTAGTACATTGTACCCACACTACGGAACTCATGGCCTCGTGCTCCCATTCGGGTGGACCAACGATATTCCGACAAAACCAATCTATTGCATGACACTCTCCCGGCCACTCCGACAAACTCCCCTTTGGGCTATGTCATGGGTGGCCCCGATGTCAACTTGTGACATCCGCCACCTCTGTGGCTGCCACCGTCGTGGCCAAACAAAACATCGTCCCAAACGAGGACCTCGGTACCGTAAAACTCGGGCACAAAAGGTTATGACTGCCTACCGGGCCAGGGTAGCGCCAGTGCACAACCTTCCCTAGTAGGAGGCACCGGCGAGAGGCATGACTATAGACCGCATTAGGGCCTCCCCATCCAGGCAAGTGTGGTTGCACAGGTGAGCTCGATTCGGTGGCACCATGACTCGATCAACAGCATGTTCAAGTTAAATTAACATCAAGTTTAACTTGAAATAAAATGATTCGAGCCATAGTATGTGAATGGATGCATGGGTCATGTTCAAGAGTAATGAATGCATCTTGTTACCACGAGAGCATATGACATATCTCTACTGCACACTTTAGCAAGAAAGCATATACCCTACTGCATACTATCAAAATGACATGGAACAAATTCTATGCAATAAGTTTTATATAGCACATTATTTTAATAGTGGAATATATGATGAATTTAATTCAAATAACTTTTGTTATTATAATGCCATCCTTGTAGATGAATGTTATGGCTTGCCTTGGTTCAGAGGAGTGTCACAATACTCCTGGTCTTCTCCAACACAATTAGGAGCTTCTAAAAATATTTTAAATGCAAGAAGAAAATGTCACATAAAGCATTTTATTTCACCAGAAATTCTCAACAGCAAGAAAAATTCTGAAATTTGGCATGCATAAACTTTGGATCAATACAAACCAGTAGCAAAAAGAATCAACTCAATTGGACTTATAGAATAGAAATTATAGCTGGTCAAAGTTGGGGTCAGAATCTGGTCAAATATTCATTTAAATGAATTTATCCTAATTTCCAGAACAGGCCACATCAAAGGCATATTTCCAGAGTACGCCTCCACTGAGAAAATGGTTTGGCCGCACGGGTGAGGCTGACAGTGGGGTCCCACTGTCAGGGTTAAAAGAGGGAGGGAGAGGGAACAGAAGAGGCGGCGCTGTCCCCGGTGGTTCTCCGGCGAGGAGGCCACGGCGGTCGCCGGCGATGGGCGGGATGGACTCAAGGCATCACGGCGAGCACGCACGTACCCGAAGTGACGGCGGGGGTGGCCGGACGGCGTCGGGGTGTTCTTCTCCAGAGACGGCGGCGGCGGAGCTTGTCGGATTCGGCGATTCCGCCCACGATCTGGCGAACCAGTGGCATCGTTGAGCTCAGGAGATCACCACGACCTCGAGGGGAGCAGAGAGTGAAGCTGGGGGTGGCTGGGATGAGTGCACGATCTAGGGGGATCCGCGGCAGATTCCGGCGATGATCGGCGGCAGGAGGCCCTCCCGGCCTTGCCGCGCTTGTGGGGGAGTGATTTGTGGCCAGGTGAAGTGAGAGCGATGGCTAGACGGGCTCGTGGACGGCTCAATTTATAGATGGAGTGCGGCCGTGCTCGGGACTCTGCCGGTGACGAACTATAGAAGAAGATAGAGGGAGATGAGCTCAGGCGCGAGGTGGAGGAGGAGTAGTGGTGCACAACTACGCGGTGCACGCGTGCAAGCACAGTGTGGCGCACTACGCGGAGTAAACGGAGCACGCGCGCCCACTGTTTCGCCTGGTAGCGTTCGGCCGCTTCCGGCGAGCGGCTTGCCGGCATCGGGGAGGAGCAGGGCGAGGCTAGGTGGCAGGCGGGAGGCAGCTGCGATGCTGGGACAAGCTGTGGTGGCGAGCAGAGGGTGAATGGGCGGCGGCAGAGGGAGCCGGTGTATAGAGCGTGGCGAGCGCATGCCAACCCTGTGCACCCCACGCGGTCTCCGCGTGCACTGGCACACATGGTGCTTTCAGTGCTGCCAAACCATGTCAATTGAGAAGTCCCTTCAACGCGGCACCTAGAGATGCGCTTGGTTTGCCATCTGGCGCACTGGACATGACTTGAGCTTGAGGCAAAGTTTCTGGACAGAAACTTGTGACAATTGCTGGGTCAAACAGCTAGGAATTAAGAGCTAAAATTTTGGGGTTAAGCATCTCTTAGGAGGGTAGTAATGTGGTAAAAATTTCAGCTCCAACAGATCAAGGAAAAATGTACTTATTTCACAAAGTGCCAATACTGACCAAAAGCAAAAACATTTTCCTTAGCTGAAAATCTCCACATGACTATGGGATATTTTTGCATAGGGAGGTGAGGCATGATCCAAAGAATATTTGGGAATTTTCTTGGAATTTTTGGAGCAATAAAAATGATGGTTGCTTCATAGCTCATTGAGAAAATAGGCATTTTCAGGAAGAAAAATAATATAATGCCATTAAATAAAAAAATCCAATGGCATTATGGTGAGAGGGATGAGGTCTAGGGAAGGTTTAGGAATGGAGAACCCACTTGGAAGAAAATCAAAAATAATTCCAAGTGGTAAGTCCAAAAGAATTGACTGAAAAACCCAAATGCAAATTAAAATATTCAGTAAATCCAAATAAAAGGAAAATCAAAAATCCAGGGTGTTACGAACCTCCCCCCCTTAGGATGAATCTCGTCCTCTAGATTCGGTTGCTCAGGAAACAAATATGGGTAAGCAGTCCTTAAGAAATCCTCTCTTTCCCAGGTGGCCTCATCCTTAGCGTGGTGCTCCCGTTGGACCTTGTAAAACTTTATAGTTTTGCTACGGGTGACTCTTTCTATCTCTTCCAAAATTCTCAATTGTTTCTCTTCATATGTTAAATCTTTGGCAAGCTCTAGTTTGGTCATATCTGTCTGTTTTGCGGGTGGTGCGATGCATTTCCGTAGCTGAGACACATGGAAAACACCATGAACCTCTGATAGCTCGGGGGGGAATTCTAACTGATAAGCCACTTTGCCCACTCTGGTCATGACTGGAAACGGACTGATGTACCTTGGTGCGAGCTTTCCCCGAGTATGAAACCTTTTGACTCCTTTCATGGGGGTAACTCGGAGATATGCATATTCACCTGGTTCGAAACTGATCGGCCTATGCTTTGAGTCATAGTAGCTCTTCTGACGAGATTTTGCTACTTGCAGCCTGTCTCGAATTTCTTTAACTTGCTTTTCGGCTTCCATCATTAAATCAGTCCCGAAGATTTGGCTGTCTCCTGTCTGCGACCAGTTCAGCGGGGTGCGACACTTACGTCCGTATAGAGCCTCAAAGGGTGACATCTTGACGCTAGTCTGATAGCCGTTGTTGTAAGAAAACTCAGCGTACGGCAGGCTGTCTTCTCATTTGGGTCCATGAGCAAGAGCGCATGCCCAAATCATGTCTTCCAAGATTTGATTTACCCGTTCTGTCTGCCAATCTGTCTGAGGGTGATAAGCAGTGCTATGCTTCAAAGCGGTTCCCAGGGCTTGGTGTAGACGTAGCCAGAACGCCGAGGTAAACAAAGATCCTCGGTCTGAAGTGATAGTCCTGGGTATCCCATGCAGACTGACAATCCTGGATATGTAAAGTTGAGCGAGTTGGTCTGCATGGTAGGTTGTCCTTATTGGAATAAAGTGGGCCACCTTGGTGAGCATGTCGACCACGACCCATATGGCGTTATTTCCTCGTGGTGTCCTCGGTAACCCCACGATGAAGTCCATGCAGATATCATCCCATTTCCATTGCGAAATGGGTAAGGGTTGAAGTAGACCGGCGGGTTTTTGATGTTCAGCCTTCACCTTATTGCAAATATCCCAACAGGCGACGTAATAGGTGATATCTTTCTTCATACCTTCCCACCAGAATGTTTGGTTCAAGTCTTGATAAATTTTAGTGCCTCCGGGATGAATGGAGTATGCAGACTCGTGAGCTTCCTTCAGAATCTGCTGCTTTAATTCCCCACGGTCAGGTACACAAATGCGATTCCGAAATCGGATGGTACCTTTATCATCAAGGCTGAAATCTTGCGTCTTCCCTTCTCGTACTTGGGCCATCACCTTGAGTAACATTGGGTCACCAGGTTGAGCATTACAGATTTCGCCTTCCAGAGTGGGGGTTACTTCCAAGGTAACCGAGCATGTTGCATCACAAATGATCATATTGAGTTGAGCTATTTCTTCTCGAAGTGCTGGGTGCAGACGCTCGATTAATGAATTTGCTGTGGCCGGTTTGCGGCTGAGGGCATCAGCGACCACATTAGCTTTTCCTGGATGATAATTGATACCAAGGTCATAATCTTTGACCAGTTCAAGCCATCTTCTTTGCCGGAGGTTCAAGTACGGTTGAGTGAATATATACTTGAGACTCTTGTGGTCGGTGTAGATTTGGCATCGTTTTCCAATGATGTAATGCCTCCAAATTTTTAAGGCATGGACCACAGCTGCCATTTCCAAGTCGTGTGTAGGATAATTCTCCTCGTGCGGTCAGAGTTGTCTTGATGCATAGGCCACGACCTTTCCATCTTGCATAAGTACACACCCAATGCCATGCCTGGATGCGTTGCAATAGATGTCGAAGCTCCGGTAGATATCTGGTAGAGTCAACACCGGAGCGATGCTCAAACGGGTCTTTAGCTCATTGAAACTGTTCTCACATGCTTCCGTCCATATGAACTTCTGATTCTCCTTGAGTAGTTCCGTCATTGGTTTGGCAATCTTTGAGAAGCCTTCAATGAAACGACGGTAATAACCTGCCAGACCCAAGAAACTCCTGATTTCTGTCACTGAAACAGACGTCTTCCAATTTAATACTTCTCTGACTTTGCTTTGATCCACGGCCACTCCTTGAGCGGAAAGAGTATGCCCAAGGAATCCCACTTCCTTCAGCCAAAATTCACATTTGCTGAACTTGGCATAGAGTTGATGAGCGCGTAATCGCTCCAATACTGCTCGGAGATGCTGTTTGTGATATTCTTCACTTTTGGAATATATAAGGATGTCATCAATGAATACTACCACAAACTTGTCCAAAAATTCCATGAACACCTTGTTCATCATGTGCATGAAGAATACAGGAGCGTTGGTCAGTCCAAATGACATGACCGTATACTCGTACAACCCATATCGTGTAGTGAATGCCGTCTTGGGGATATCCTCCTTTCTGATTTTCAGTTGGTGATACCCGGTGCGCAAATCAATCTTGGAGAACACTTGAGCTCCACTAAGTTGATCGAACAAATCATCGATCCTGGGCAGTGGGTATTTATTCTTGATCGTGACATCATTGAGAGCGCGGTAGTCAACACACATCCGAAGACTACCATCCTTCTTGCAAACAAATATTGCAGGTGCACCCCAAGGAGACGAACTGGGGCGAATATATCCTTTTTGAAGCATC
Organism: Elymus sibiricus; assembly: GCA_039707655.1. Taxonomy (NCBI): domain Eukaryota; kingdom Viridiplantae; phylum Streptophyta; class Magnoliopsida; order Poales; family Poaceae; genus Elymus; species Elymus sibiricus. The sequence continues at coordinate 116,448,078 of CM077670.1, forward strand.
TCATCCAATTGCTTCTTCAACTCCACTAGTTCGGATGAAGGCGTTCGATAATATTTCTTGTAAATCAGTGATGTCCCGGGCACAAGCTCAACGGAAAACTCAAGCACTCGATCGGGTGGCATGCCTGGCAATTCATCTGGAAACACATCTGGGAATTCACAGACCACTGGGACTAGATTCATATCTGTAGCAATTGCTACATAAACCATCCCCTTCTTTGGCATGGCTCTACCGGCAAAGAACCGAGCAGACTGGCCCGAGGGATTTATTAGCGTGACTTCTCTTGTTGCGCAGTTGACGCAGACCTGGTGCCTTGTCAACCAATCCATCCCCAAAATAATATCCAACGTTGGAGATTCAATGGATACCAGGGATGCGGGGAAGATAACTCCATTGATTGATATTTCCAATCCTCGGCATACAATATTTGTCCTGAGCCTGGATCCAGGGGATTGTACCACCATAACTTTGTCCAACAGAGTATAGGAAAGTCGATGCTGGGCAACAAAACTCCGCGAAATAAAAGAATGGGAAGCCCCGGAATCGAATAAAACTGTTGCAGGTATGTCATTAACAGGAAACATACCAATGACCACATTGGGAACTTTGGAAGCTTCTTCGGTGGAGATATGATGAACTTGCACTGGAATATACTTCCGGTTGGGGAATTACCCCACATAATTGACTTGAGGCTTCAGGTTGGTTGGCGACTTTCCATTCTTGGGACACTGCCTAGCGTAATGCCCAGTTTGCCCACATGAGTAACATGCATTGTTACGCTGACAGTCTTCCTTGATTGGCTTGGTAACCACAGTCTTGATCTAACTTTCATTCTTGATGTTCCCCTGCTGCCAGGTTGGCTTGAACTCGAACTGTGGTTGCTGCCAAGTACGAACCTTCTGAAAAACTTGCCCTTCCTTTTTGGGTTCAAACTTGCATTTGCGGTCTTCATATGCAGTCTTATGATCATTAACAAGTTTGTGTTCCCTTTCGGTAATGAGTGCCTTGTTCACCAGAGTTTGGAAGTCAGGGAAATCCAGCATGCTGGGTGCACATCGGAGGGTAAGGTTGAGTCCTCCGAGGAACCGATCTATCTTCCGTTCTTCGGTGGCTACATCATGGGTGGAGTAACAGGCCAAGTGATTGAACTTGTTTAAATACTCACTTACAGTCAAGTTCCCTTGTGTAAGGGTGAGGAATTCTCGCTGCTTGACCTTCAAGATACCGGTGGGAATATGATACTTGCGGAATTTATCTTTAAATTTATCCCAAGTAATCTCGTCTTCAGCAGGCCACATAATTTTGGTATTGTCCCACCATATAGCAGCTGGTCCTTCCAGATAATGAGTGGCGAAGGGTACCTTATCAGCATCTTCAGTGCGAGCAATTTCTAGCTTCTTTTCAATAGTCCTCAACCAGCCATCGGCTTCCATTGGGTCCACTGCTTGACTGAAACTTGGCAGTTTGGTCCTCTGAAAGTCTGATAGCTTGGAATGATTTCCATTGTGATTATTCTGCCCGACCATAGTCTGCATGCTTCTCATGAACTCCATCAGATCTTGGTTCCTCTTTTCCTCAAACATTTGCATAATTTACTCTGTTGTGGGTGCTTGAGGTGGAGGAGGTGGTGGCTGATATGGTTCTGGAGAATGTCCTGCTTGCCTGGCGGATCGACGAACTGGTGTATCGTCGCCACCATGACAGTTACTGCCACACCTTGTCATCCTATATATGTTTCCCAATATGAAGCATCGAGATGAGCAACATCCATAAGGGGGGAAAATAGGAAGGTGAAGCAACAAGCCCGGAAGAGAAATGCGAGGAAAAGCCAAAGCGAATAGCAGAAAACAACATAATTATACAATACATCATCCAGCATACATAATAGGACAACAGCATGGTTAGTACTATTACATGCATACAACCAAACATCACATCATCCTCATCTACTCGTGACAGCAGCGATCGCACTGGCACTCTGACGATCATGCTGGTGTCTTCTCGGTGTCGGACTCCGAATCGGAACTGATAACGGACACCTCCGGAGCAAAGGAAACACGACGACGCTGACGGGACGACTCTCCCTCAAGGTCTGGAGCAGGGTGGCTCTACAGCATCAGAGCAGCTGGGGTAGCGAGAAGCATAGCCCACTGGGCTGGGGACTCATGGGGAGTCACTGCTGAAGTACCCGAGTTACTCTGAGAACGTGTGGGAGTCACAGGCGCGGGTGGAGGTAAGGTAACTAGAGGAACAAGCGATGTATGGATAAGTAAAGGTGGAGCGAAGGCAGATCGAGTGGCGGCTAGCTCGTCTCGAGTGCAGTTCAGCTCCTGGGATAGGCTGACGATCAGAAAGTATCCAACCGTTATATAACGAGACAAGTGGCTGGCTGACCGATCACACTCCGGATCAATATAAGGGAAATGGATCTGTCCTGACTCAAACAAGGACGGATAGAAGTAGAAACCTGGGTGAGTCTGCATCTTAATCTCGTTATAGCGCAAGTCAGTGAGTGCCTCGAATGCTGCAAACTGGACCGCCTGGTCGGGTGTAGAAGCAGTCCCGTCCTTGGTGGAGCGAGTGTAAGTGCCCACCACGGTACTGTTGTGCATGACAACCTCCGCGTGATACTCGTAAATACCATCTGCAAGCTGCTCTCGATACACCTGGTACACAGGGTCATCGCCGTCGGGGTAGAGTCGGCGCCACACATTGCTAAGCAGATGCGGATAGGTGGAAGGTGCCGGCTCAGGATGATACGGATAAGGGACTGGTGCCATCTACACTCACAATATTAGCTGATCAGTATTAACAATAAACTATATGCATGCAATGCAACACCCAAGTGCAGAGTCAAACCTCGAATCGCTACAAAGGCTAAAACTACCGTTTTCTAACGCGTCGGCTGTCTATGGCAGCCTACAGTCAGCGTGGCTCTGATACCAAGCGTTGTGGCACCCCGGTTCAGAGCAACCGGTTTACCTTGCATTGCCAGCCCAGAGATCAAGTCTTCTGGCAATACACAACAACTTGGTACAGAAAACAACCGCTCTATTAATCTCTTAGCGGATACATAGGTTCCAAATATTACATGATAAGCAAGGCCAACCGGCACACACGGTGCGGCTGCACTTATGTACATTATTTAGTAGACATCTCAAGGGCCTCGATGATAACGAGAACTACTACGCGGAAGCGGAACGACGAGGTAGTGGAACTCCACTCCACAGGGACACTGCTGGGACACGGCCTAGAGCGAGACATACTGCTCGACATCCACACCATGCGCGACTTCTCCTGCATCTGGCATGATAAGCCAGGTGAGTACTTTGAATGTACTCGCAAGCTCACAGCAAACAAAACAAGTACGACAAACAACAAGGCCTAGAGCATGATGCTACCCAACATGAGGTGTGCGTGAAAAGTTGCCGTGGTCCCTGGGACCCACTTACCGTTTCGGGGTTACCACATAACCACCGTTCATAACTTACCCACGTCATCCTCACTTGATCACTGCAATACCTTTTTATAGTGATCCTCACTCGATCACCAATTCTGCATGTGCCATCTTGTGAATCTTAGTGTGCAAGTTAATTATATCTATTAATCCACGGTGTCACCTACTACGAACTGTGTCCATATCCGAGGACGCGGCTATCGATAGATTATACACTCTGCAGAGGTTAGTACATTGTACCCACACTACGGAACTCATGGCCTCGTGCTCCCATTCGGGTGGACCAACGATATTCCGACAAAACCAATCTATTGCATGACACTCTCCCGGCCACTCCGACAAACTCCCCTTTGGGCTATGTCATGGGTGGCCCCGATGTCAACTTGTGACATCCGCCACCTCTGTGGCTGCCACCGTCGTGGCCAAACAAAACATCGTCCCAAACGAGGACCTCGGTACCGTAAAACTCGGGCACAAAAGGTTATGACTGCCTACCGGGCCAGGGTAGCGCCAGTGCACAACCTTCCCTAGTAGGAGGCACCGGCGAGAGGCATGACTATAGACCGCATTAGGGCCTCCCCATCCAGGCAAGTGTGGTTGCACAGGTGAGCTCGATTCGGTGGCACCATGACTCGATCAACAGCATGTTCAAGTTAAATTAACATCAAGTTTAACTTGAAATAAAATGATTCGAGCCATAGTATGTGAATGGATGCATGGGTCATGTTCAAGAGTAATGAATGCATCTTGTTACCACGAGAGCATATGACATATCTCTACTGCACACTTTAGCAAGAAAGCATATACCCTACTGCATACTATCAAAATGACATGGAACAAATTCTATGCAATAAGTTTTATATAGCACATTATTTTAATAGTGGAATATATGATGAATTTAATTCAAATAACTTTTGTTATTATAATGCCATCCTTGTAGATGAATGTTGTGGCTTGCCTTGGTTCAGAGGAGTGTCATGGTACTCCTGGTCTTCTCCAACACAATTAGGAGCTTCTGAAAATATTTTAAATGCAAGAAGAAAATGTCACATAAAGCATTTTATTTCACCAGAAATTCTCAACAGCAAGAAAAATTCTGAAATTTGGCATGCATAAACTTTGGCTCAATACAAACCAGTAGCAAAAAGAATCAACTCAATTGGACTTATAGAATAGAAATTATAGCTGGTCAAATTTGGGGTCAGAATCTGGTCAAATATTCATTTAAATGAATTTAACCGAATTCCAGAACAGGCCACGTCGAAGGCGTATTTCCAGAGTACGCCTCCACTTAGAAAACGGTTCAGCCGGATGGGTGAGGTTGACAGTGGGGTCCCACTGTCAAGGTTAAAGAAGGGAGGGAGAGGGAACAGGAGAGCCTGCGTTGTCACCGGTGGTTCTCCGGCGAGGAGGCCACGGCGGTCGCCGGCGATGGGCGGGATGGACTCAGGGCATCACGGCGAGCACGCACGTACCCAAAGTGATGGGGGGGTGGCCGGACGGCGTCGGGGTGTTCTTTTCCAGAGACGGCGGCGGCGGAGCTTGTCGGATTCGGTGATTCTGGCGACGATCCGGCGAACCAGTGGCACCGTCGAGCTCAAGAGATCACCACGACCTCGAGGGGAGCAGAGAGCAAAGCTGGGGGTGGCTAGGATGAGTGCACGATCCAGGGGGTCCGCGGCGGATTCCGGCGATGATCGGCGGCAGGAGGCCCTCCCGGCCTTGCCGCGCTTGTGGGGGAGTGATTTGTGGCCAGGTGAAGTGAGAGCGATGGCTAGACGGGCTCGGGGACGGCTCAATTTATAGATGGAGTGCGGCCGTGCTCGGGACTCCACCGGCGATGAACTGCAGAAGAATATAGGGGGAGATGAGCTCAGGCGCGATGTGGAGGAGGAGTAGTGGTGCACAGCTACGCGGTGCACGCGTGCAAGCACAGTGTGGCGCACTACGCGGAGTAAACGGAGCCCACTGTTCCGCCTGGTAGCGTTCGGCCGATTCCGGCGAGCGGCTTGCCGGCATCGGGGAGGAGCAGGGCGAGGCTAGGTGGCGTGCGGGAGGCTGCTGCGAGGCTGGGACAAGCTGTGGTGGCGAGCGAAGGGTGAATGGGCGGTGGCAGAGGAACCCGGTGTATAGAGCGCGGCGAGCGCATGCCAACCCCGTGCACCCCACGCGGTCACCGCGTGCACTGGCACATGCGGTGCTTTCAGTGCTGCCAAACCATGTCAATTGAGAAGTCCCTTCAACGCGGCACCTAGAGATGCGCTTGGTTTGCTATCTGGCGCACTAGACATGACTTGAGCTTGAGGCTAAGTTTTTGGACAGAAACTTGTGACAAATGCTGGGGACAAACAGCTAGGAATTAAAAGCTGAAATTTTGGGGTTAAGCATCTCTTAGGAGGATAGTATTGTGGTAAAAATTTCAGCTCCAACAGATCAAGGAAAAATGTACTTGCTTCACAAAGTGCCAATACTGACCAGAAGCAAAAACCTTTTCCTTAGCTGAAAATTTCCAAATGACCATGGGATATTTTTGCATAGGGAGGTGAGGCAAGATCCAAAGAATATTTGGGAATTTTCTTGGAATTTTTGGAGCAATAAAAATGAGGGTTGCTTCATAGCTCATTGAGAAAATAGGCATTTTTAGGAAGAAAAAGAATATAATGCCATTAAATAAAAAAAATCCAATGGCATTATCATGAGAGGGATGAGGTCTAGGGAAGGTTTAGGAATGGGAGAACCCACTTGGAAGAAAATCAAAAATAATTCCAAGTGGTATGTCCAAAAGAATTGACTGAAAAACCCAAATGCAAATTAAAATATTCAATAAATCCAAATAAAAGGAAAAGCAAAAATCCAGGGTGTTACAGAAATTAGTACGAAAACAGACAGAAATATGAAATTCATAACATATACGTGATGATACAACTACTACGTACAATGCATAAAACTGAAAACGAACAATACTAAAACTCCTGACTAATAATCCCTCCTTAGGGGGCCAGTATTCTGGCAGCCCCTCTCCAGCAGCTCCCTGGTGTGTGGCGGCTTCCCAGCGCGGATAGAGTTCTCCGCCTCCTCCGCCTCGCAGCGCTCGACCTGCCGATCTGCCTCCTGCTGGCGGACGCGCGTGAACGATCATGCCATTTTGGTGGGCGCCCACCGGAGCTCCTCGTCGGTAGCACGCTGGAGCTTCTCGGCCAACCTCCACGCAGTGATGAGGCGCCTAGTGCCTTTGGCCTTCCTGGTAAAGTAACGGCCATCTTCGTACACCTCCTCTGCACATCGACGCGCCCGTCGCCAAAGCTCCAGCGCCTCCTTTTCCTAGGCAGCCTCACGGGCTTCACAGGCCGCCTGGTACCTGGCTTCCTCCTCCGCCATCTCCTTCTTGAACGCCACTTGCTTGGCTTTCTCGGCCGGCGGCAGCGCCTTCCACAGACAAAGATTGTACTGGCCTCAAAACCACTCCAAAGTTGGGGGGTCCAGCGCAACTTCGTCTGATGGCGCATAGGGGTCCTCCTCATCGCTGCTATGCGCCTTGACGTCCTCGCGGGGCGGCGCCTCTTCCTCGGCACTTGTGCAGATCGGTGGCGCCATGGCAGAGTTTTGTGTGTGAGAGAGGGGGCGAGCAAGGAGAGAATGTAGATGAGAATGCAGGTGGGATGACGTGGGCGGGGTAGTATTTATTTGCGGCCGGAATCTAGATCGACGGGAGCAGTACACGCTCCGGTCGACGGAATTTATGAGTACTAAAGCTTGAATTACACATGATTCTCGGAGCAAAAGCCGTGTGTGAAATAAATCGCTCACGGTTCCCATGACTAAAAAATTGGACCCATGCAGGGTGTGCTAAAAATTTGAGAGATTTACGGCAAAAACTTCATGCAGCTCGCGTACAAACAAAACATTCTTCACCGAAATGTCATGGTTTCCAACGGAAAACCATAGTCTACCACAATGAAGTCAATTTTTTAAAATCATTTGAACTTCATACTTTTTCTATGATTAATACACACCATCCAAAGTCCCATGCTCAAATTTGGCAACTTTTCGAGTTGGTCTACTATTTATGAGACATTAAGTGATTTTTTGGCCACTAAAAAGGGCAAAAAGCTTTGAGCATGCAAATGAGCTCGGAAAGGGATCAAACTTGACATCGTATCCTTATAATACCCCTACATGATGCGGTAAAAAATTGACAACGTTACTGCAAAAACTTGGTGCACTTCGTGTACAAACTTAAACACTCTCCCGCGAAGTGTCGGGGTTTCAAACAGAAACCACTGCGTTTGACATGCTACTCCATTTATTTAAATCATTTAGACTTCAAATATTTTCCATTAGTAATACACACCATTCAAAGCCCCATGATCAAATTTGAGACTATTCTAGGTTTAGTAAATACAATTTTCTGAGGAATTTTTTGACCTAACATATGTGTGGCGGGCGGCTCTTAGGGCCCGCCATAGCTAACTTCTGGAAATTTTGAATTTTTTTGGTACGGGTTGGTGATGTCTACTATGCAAATTTCTCCTCGTAGACTTGTTGGACCTCCAAGCACAGAGTTTTGTAGGACAGTAGCAAATTCCCCTCAAGTGGATGACTAAAGGTTTATCAATCCGTGGGAGGTGTAGGATGAAGGTGGTTCTCTCTCAAACAACCCTGCAATCAAATACAAGAAATCTCTTGTGTCCCCAACACACCCAATACATTTGACAATTGTATAGGTGCACTAGTTCGGCAAAGATAGGGTGATATATGTGTAATATGGATGGTAGAAATATATTTTTATAATCTGAATAAAAAACAGTAAGGTAGCAAGTAACAAAAGTTAGTAAAAACGGTGTTGCAATGGTTGGAAACAAGGCCTAGGGTTCATACTTTCGCTAGTGCCAACTCTCAACATCATTAACATAACTGAACCACATGATAATCCCTCAAAGTGCAGCAAACAATCACTTCAAAGTTTCTATTGTATCGGAGAAACTAGGATGAAATCGCGTAGGTAGCAAACCTCAAAGTTGTGTTTCCAATCAATCTATTGAACCACCTCCGAAGTGTCACGAATAGTCCTAGAGATCGTACTACGACAACACCATATGATACGTATCGTTCAACCTTTATGCCTAGATTACCCCAATGTCACCACGGGTATCCGCAAGTTAATTACTAGACATGATGTAGGATCGAAAGTATGTCTAGAGGGGGGTGATTAGACTACTTGACCAAATAAAACTTAACCTTTTCCCAGATTTTAGTTGTAGGCAGATTTTAGCAATAGTACATGTCAAGCATCACCCTACACATGCAATTCTAAGAGTATAGCAGCGGAATGTAAGCAATTGCATATGTATGTAGAGAGGGGGTAGGAGATTTCAAACGCAATGAAGACACGACGGTTTTTGGCGTGGTTCCGATAGGTGGTGCTATCGTACGTCCACGTTGATGGAGGCTTCAACCCACGAAGGGTAACGGCTGCACGAGTCCACGAAGGGCTCCACCCACGAAGGGTCCACGAAGAAGCAACCTTGCCTATTCCACCATGGCTTACGTCCACGAAGGACTAGCCTCACTCGGGGTAGATCTTCACGAAGTAGGCGATCTCCTTGCCCTTACAAACTTCTTGGTTCAACTCCACAACTGGTTGGAGGCTCCCAAGTGACACCTAACCAATCTAGGAGACACCACTCTCCAAAAGGTAATAGACGGTGTGTTGTTGATGAACTCCTTGCTCTTGTGCTTCAAATGATAGTCTTCCCAGCACTCAATCACTCCTCACAGATTTGGCTATGGTGGAAGAAGGATTTGAGTGGAAAGCAACTTGGGAAAGGCTAGAGATCAAGGTTCAAATGGTAGGAATGGAATATCTTGATCTCAACACATGAGTAGGTGGTTCTCTCTCAGAAAATGAATGGTGGAAGTGTAGGCACGTTCTGATGGCTCTCCTTACTGAGAAGGATGGGGTGGAGGGGTATATATAGCCTCCACACAAAATCCAACCGTTACACACTTTTGACCCAACTCGGTGGCACCGAAACGATAATCTCGGTAGCACCGAACTGTGTAAAAGATATGAACTTTAGGAATCTCGATGGGACCGATACGAACAACTCGGATGGACCGAAGTGCAATGGCTTAGGGCAATCCTCATCTCGGTGGCACCGATTGCATCAACTCGGTAGGACCGAAGTGAAGCAATAAGGCAACAGAGAGTTGGCAAGCCATCTCGGTGAGACCGATTTGCAAACTCGGTGAGACCGAAGTAAATGCAAATGATTACAGGGAGTTGGCAAGGCCATCTCGGTGGGACCGAGATCCATTTCGGTGGATCCGATTTGTTAGGGTTTGGCAGTGGCTAAGTCTTGGATGAACTCGGTGAGGCCGGATTGGAAATTTCGGTGGGGCCGAGTTGGACTTTGGGTTTTGGACATATTTGGGTAGAGTGAGTGGTTGAGGGTTTAGGAATGCTGTCACTAAGCACTTTGAGCAAAAAAACCATTAAGCAACACCTCATCCCCTTTTAATAGTATTGGCTTTCCTATGGACTCAATGTGATCTTGGATCACTAAACCAAAAATGTAGAGTCTTGATCTTTGCCAATCTTGTCCTTAGCATTTTGAGGGGTCCACATCTCTAGTCCATGCCATGCCAATCATTGAACATCCTGAAATCTTAATCTTGAATGGATATTAGTTCAATGAGATATATGTTGTTATGAATTACCAAAACCACCAAGGGAGCAAATGTGCTTTCAATCTCCCCCTTTTTGGTAATTGATGACAACATATAGATCAAAACTTTGACAGATGATTAAGTAAATGAAATACATCGTCGCTTTGAGAAGTATGTGATAAGCAAGAGCTCCCCCTAAATTTGTGCATTATTAAAAATTTGCGTTTGAATGCAAATGCACAATCGATTAGGCTCATGGGTCACTCTTCCATGTCACATACATCTTGGTGGAGCGCGCAAAATGATATGATTGGAATAATAGGTACGCATCACCAACATAAGTAATTGATCATAAAAGATAATAGTAGAGATAAACATGGAATATCACAATAGGCATAATATGATCAATCACCATCGTATCTCACAAGTATAAATGACAGAATACTGTAGCAAGCACACACATAACAAAGAGTATCAACAAATGATCAAACAAGTAGCAAAAGAAACTCTCAAAGCAAATCAAAAACAAGAAACTCTCTCTCTCTCGAAGCCTATGATCTATACAAATCCTCCCCCTTTGGCAACAAGTACCAAAAAATTCGAATCGTATAGCACTAGTCGGCTCTCTAGGCACGATCCTCCGAAGGTGATCTCCTGCTGGCGGCTCCGGTGTGCGTAGACGGCATTGAGATGAGAGCGTCCACGAATGCTTCTGCTGACGACTGCTGGACTGGTGGGGTTGAGACCTGCTGTGGCACTGTGGCTGTGGCGGCTGGTGCAGATACTGTGGTCCGTGGATCCACAACTGGTATCGCAGCTGACCTGGCCGCCCTAGGCACTGACTGAAACTGCTCTGTAGTCGGTCTCTCATCTTCACTGTCATCTGATCTGGCAAGCTTGACAGCATCGACATCTCCTTCAGCTGTTCCACTGAAGTCTGAATCTCAGTCACTTTGACATCCAAGTCATGAAACTTTGTCTCAATAATCCGCTCAAAACTAGCCTGGGTCTGGGTGAGGTTGGCCAGACTTCGCTCAATCCTCAGAGTGGCTTCAAGCAGATATTGCATTTGGTCTTTTGGTGTCTTGAGATTCGCAATTGGAGCATTTGGAGCTGCTGCTTCCTGAGCTGCTTTAGCTTCTTGTGCTTTGCGGATTTCCTCTTGAGCTTGGGCAGAAGTGGGATGCGAAGGATCCATCACTATGACATTGTCCTCAAAATCTGGACGGAGTGGCAAATGCTCTCGATCAAGAAGATATGTGCTGGTTCCAACCTTGGAATTGATCAACAACTGAATATGTGGAGCATAACCACACGATCTCTTCTGATCTGCTGCTGTCCTCTGGATAGTCTCGACTATCAGGCTCATCACCTTGAATTTCTGAGGTGTATCAAATAAGTGCAGCAAGTTGATGGAGTGGCCACGAATCATCTTATCATCTCCTGACTTGGGTAGCAGAGTGTACCGCAGTATAGTGTTTGAGGTGGCCAGACCTCGTAGCAAATGCTTCACTGATCCAAGCTTGTGTGTCTCAAGATCCTCCTGGGGAATAGCAGTGTACATGTTCTTCATAGAATTGTGATCAAACTTGAGCTTGGCATAAACATCATAATCATCATCCTCTTCCTTGGGTGCACCAAGAAGATTTGCCCACTCAGAAATAGTTGATTGATATCTAATGCCCTCAGTCATCCACACTATGCGACCATCTGGATAGAAATGTGCTGTGGAGTAGAATTGCATGACCATCTCGTCATTCCACTTAGTCAATTTCTTCCCAACAAATTCATCAACACCTGCAATTCTGAAGCTTTCATGCACATGGGGGAAATAATCCTCGTTCTCATCAATGTATTCCCAGTCCACCCATCTCATGTCACTGACTATGGGCTTCTTGTCAAGCAATGTTGTCTCATAGAAATCCTGTTGCTCACGGGTGTGAAAGCGATAATCACAAGCAGTCCTCCTTCTGATAGCATAAGGATCTGACAATCTCCATTGACGCAGTCCTTTGTCCTTTCTCAACATCATGTTCTCAGCTACTGGGTGTGCGTTGTCATGTTCTGGTATCTTGGGCTTCAATTTTCTGAGCACTAGAGGCTCTTCATCAACAGTTGATTCAGGCACTGGGGCCTTGTTCTTCTCTGCAGCAGATATGTTTCTGGTTGATCTCTTGGGTGCTGGTGCCTTAGGCTTTGACTTGGGAGGTGCAGCAGTCTTGATAGCATCAGACATGAGCTTTTGTGCTTTTGCAGGGGGTGCAGCAGCTGGCTCTTCCTCCTCTTCTTCTTCCTCATCAATCATCATAGTAGGTCTGCCAATCACTCGGGCAAAAGATTTCCTTACTCTTTTCTTCTTGGCACCTGCAGCTGCCTCACTAGGCTCTTGCATAGTCTTCTGAGGCACTTTCCTCATAGCTGTTCTTTCCTTGACAGAAGTAGGCTTTGTGCTGTACTTCTTAGCTAGCACTACTCTCTTCTTCTTTTGTACAGTTTCACTTGCAACAAAGTCCTCATGCTCACTATCTGAGGTTTTCTTCTTCTGTGTTCTGGTTGCAGCTTTAGGAAGATCTGGAGAGCTTCTCTCTCCCTCATAGTAACCTTCATTATGGCTTGATCCTTCACTTTGCTCTTCATGCTGCTCTGACCTGTTTTGACTGCCACTGACATCAGACATCTTGTTGAGCTGACCCTGTGAATAGATAGGTATGGGTAGAGTAGATGAGTCATCACAAAAAGTAGATTGTTTTTCATAAAAATGAGTTCAAACTTTAGTTCTAGGTTTTCACAGAATGCAGTTCGGATGGACCGAGTTGGTAATCTCGGTGACACCGAAGCACACTACAGAGACATGGCACGCCATTTCGGTCTGACCGAGACGGGTTTCGGTGGATCCGAGATGCTAGGGTTTCACTGAGACGTTACTTTTGGTCTTACCGATTCGCACAACTCGGTGGCACCGAGATGTACTTGTGCTATGGCCAGGGCCAAATCGGTGGGACCGAAAATTCCTATTCGGTCGGTCCGAGATGCATTCGGCGGAAACCTAACCCTAAATTTTTTGCTCGAATCTCGTTCAAATGAACTAATCTGGTGGAAAGTGAATTGCATTCGTGGCAAGATTACAGGCTATCCAATCGTGCATTGAATCGGAAAAGGGAAGCACGAAAGGGATCGAAACTCACCCTAACTCGGTGGAGTTCCTCTACGGCGGCAACGGCGGTGGAGATTACCGTTGACGGCGACGGAGTCCTGCGGCGAGAGCGCACAGGCGACGACGGCGACGATCCGGAGACCAAAGGGGCGGAAGCAATGGGGCACGGGCGCATAACGTTTGAAGAAATTTTCAACCGCACGAGCCGCTGGATATATATACCCATGTGCTGTCGGTGGCACCGAGTGGAACAAATCGGTAGCACCGAGACGTGCAACTGCTTGCAGTTACAGCAACTCGGTCCGACCGAGTTGGTCTAATCAGTAGCACCGAGATGAAAACCAAGATCAATCTAAATGCTTTCAGTTCGACCGAGTTTGAGTAGGTTGGTCTGACCGAAATCAATTAGAAGGTTTTGGAGGTTCATCCCTTTCAGATCGGTGGCTCCGAGTGCTCCTCACCCGGAGGGTCCGAAAATGACTTGTTCATTTTTTGTGATGCGGCAAGAATAGAATTTGAGACAAGAAAGCATAGATAGCTAGAGAAGGTTCTTAGGCATTCTTGTACATCCACTTGGCCAGAAAAACCAAGACAATCAAAACAACAAATGGATGTCCTCGAATGATGAAAACATGCAAATCAACATGCTCACACAATAAGATAGCAAATGAAATATGTGTCAAACATGCACAACCAATTCTAGCATCTATCAAGCAATGGCGATGACTAGGTCATCTATATATGAGTATATTGACTTAGGAGCCAAATGAGAACATTTGAACATAGGTCATACTCATCGTTTAAGCACAAGTGGGGTTACCACTTTTACATAAAGCATTAATGTGTTCACACCATTAGAGTTGCTTTAGCTCAATTGTTTAGAGCAAAGCTCCCCCTAGATGTGATATCCCCCCTAAGAGGGTTGAACTAACCTTGGGTTTTGTCGATGATGACTTCATGTAGATGTTGAAGATGTGGATGCTCAATGTTGATGTAGACCATCAAGAGTTGGGAGCAATCCTTTGGAGTTTTGTGCTTTCAATACCTACATGGGTTAGTCCCACACAAGGAACATACAAGGATATCCATAGACATAGAGTGAAATACACATATGATGATGTCCATGAATGCATTGATTACCTTGTCCCTTGCCTTACCAACAAGAGGGTTTGTGACTCCATGAACTAGTGCAAAATGTGGAAGTTGGTTGCACAAGTTCTTGCCATAAAGAATATGAGTGAAGTTTGTTGGCGGAGTCACCCTCAAGAACTCTCTAGTTCTTCTTCTTTTGGATCCACATCAACTTGATGAGAATCCTTGGAGTTGTAGTAGCACTTGATGAAGTAGAACTTGATGAAGTCTTGGGAACCCACTTGACCATGACTTGACGATCTTCTTCAAATGAATCAATCTCTTCTTGAAGCTTGTCCTTGCCTTTTGGCTTGTGGTCTTGTGGTGGAAGGTCTTCTTGAGCTTGTGTTCCCTTGAAGGAAGTAGGATCATATTTCTCTTGTTGAGGAACAAACTTCGTCTTGGGGTATTGACCTTCTTCCCACTCAACTCCATCGGCATTGAACTTTCGTTCAAAACCAACACCTTGGTTCTTCCAGTGCCTTCCTTGCTTGCATACAATTTCCTCAAATTGTTTACTCCCGGCAAGACTCTTGTAGACACCTTTTTCTATAATTCCTTTCAATAGCATATTTTCTTGCTCAAGTGTAACTTGGCTAAGAGAATCATTAGTGGAATCAATAGAACTACTAGAAGCAACAATATTGGATTTAGCATTGTTATTGTTACTACTAGAGGTAGAACTATTTTTACCCTTGTTGCTAGTTTGCTTAGGTTTACCTTGTGGCATAAAGGTAGACAAGAGTAAACGTTTGGCAAGATATGAAGAACTCTTCTTTCGAAGATCGTCATTGATAGCTTTAAGAAACTCATGCTCTTGCTCTAAATTTAGCTTCTCATGAGTCCTTAGAAGTTCTCTATGATCCTCTTGAGTTGTTTCATGAGCTAACTTAAGAGCATTTAGTTCTTTAGTTAGACGCTCAATCTCCTTCATAGCATTGTCACTCGTTTCCTCTTGACTATCATGATTACTAGCATTTTCATTATAGCTCACATCACTAGCCCTATCAATAAGTAAATCATCATCACCAAGCAAATCATCTTCATCACTATTAAAATCAAGATACTCGGGGTGTGATACCTTAGGGCCTTTTGCCATGAATCATCTTCCAATCCCTTCATTTGGTGAGTCAAATAGATCGTAGGAGTTGGATGACACAAGTGCAAGTCCTGCAACACCTTCATCTTGACTATAGTCGGAGTTGGAGTGATAACTTCTCTCAGAGTGGTTGTAGGAGTCGGAGCCGGAAACCCATTCACCAACATGAGCTTGATGTCTTCTTCTTGTGTAGCTCCTTGATGACTTGTCCTTCCTCTCCAAATCCTTGCTTCTTCGAGAGTGTCTTCGTTCATAATAATCATCTCTACTCCTTCTCTCTTTATGAGGTGATTCATCTCTTCTATGTCTTCCTCTTGGTGAATCGTCTCTTTTCTTGTAGGGAGCCGTACACTCATTGGAGTAGTGTCCGGGCTTTCCACAATTGTAGCAATTACGGTCACGACTTGATGATCTTCTCTCATAATGTCTTGAGCTAGAGCTTCTTTCTTTTCCTTTGTTCTTGTAGAACTTGTTGAACCTTTTCACCATTAGGCTAATCTCTTCATTGGATACTAGCTGGTCATTTGAAGTTGTTGGAGCATTGGTTGAGGCTTTGTAAGCACCACTTGACTTATTGTGCAGCTCCTCTTTGTCCTTGAGCGACATTTCATGAGCAACAATCCTTCCAATGACTTCCGTGGGCTTGAGATCTTTGTAATTTGGCATCATTTGGATCAATGTGCAGACGGTATCATATTTTCCATCCAAAGCTCTAAGTATCTTCTTGATGATGAATTTGTCGGTCATCTCTTCACTTCCTAAGCCAGCAATCTCATTTGTGATGAGAGCAAACCTAGAGTACATCTCTGCGACTCCTTCACCATCCTTCATCTTGAACTTAGCAAGTTGACTTTGGAGCACATCCAACTTAGATTCCTTGACGGACTCGGTACCCTCATGCATATCAACCAAAGTATCCCAAATTTCCTTTGCATTCTCGAGGCGGCTGATTTTCTTGAATTCCTCGGGACATAGACCATTGAATAGAATGTCACAAGCTTGAGCATTGTATTGCAACATCTTCAATTCTTCCGGGGTTGCTTCACGGTCCGGTTCCTTGCCATCCTCAAAGAAGTCACCTTGCAATCCAACACGAACAACAGCCCAAACGGCAGGGTTATGACCAAGAATATGCATTTTAATCTTATGTTTCCAACTAGCAAAGTTTGTACCATCAAAATATCGACCTCTACGGTGATAGTTACCCTCACTAGACGCCATACTCTCCTAGCTTGTGAAACCAAGGCTATGATCACCAAATCTATGGAAATCAAGGCTTACGGAGACCAAAGCTCTGATACCACTTGTAGGATCGAAAGTATGTCTAGAGGGGGGGTGATTAGACTACTTGACCAAATAAAACTTAACCTTTTCCCAGATTTTAGTTGTAGGCAGATTTTAGCAATAGTACATGTCAAGCATCACCCTACACATGCAATTCTAAGAGTATAGCAGCGGAATGTAAGCAATTGCATATGTATGTAGAGAGGGGGTAGGAGATTTCAAACGCAATGAAGACACGGCGGTTTTTGGCATGGTTCCGATAGGTGGTGCTATCGTACGTCCACGTTGATGGAGGCTTCAACCCACGAAGGGTAACGGCTGCGCGAGTCCACGGAGGGCTCCACCCACGAAGGGTCCACGAAGAAGCAACCTTGCCTATTCCACCATGGCTTACGTCCACGAAGGACTAGCCTCACTCGGGGTAGATCTTCACGAAGTAGGCGATCTCCTTGCCCTTACAAACTTCTTGGTTCAACTCCACAACTGGTTGGAGGCTCCCAAGTGACACCTAACCAATCTAGGAGACACCACTCTCCAAAAGGTAATAGACGGTGTGTTGTTGATGAACTCCTTGCTCTTGTGCTTCAAATGATAGTCTTCCCAGCACTCAATCACTCCTCACAGATTTGGCTATGGTGGAAGAAGGATTTGAGTGGAAAGCAACTTGGGAAAGGCTAGAGATCAAGGTTCAAATGGTAGGAATGGAATATCTTGATCTCAACACATGAGTAGGTGGTTCTCTCTCAGAAAATGAATGGTGGAAGTGTAGGCACGTTCTGATGGCTCTCCTTACTGAGAAGGATGGGGTGGAGGGGTATATATAGCCTCCACACAAAATCCAACCGTTACACACTTTTGACCCAACTCGGTGGCACCGAAACGATAATCTCGGTAGCACCGAACTGTGTAAAAGATATGAACTTTAGGAATCTCGATGGGACTGATACGAACAACTCGGATGGACCGAAGTGCAATGGCTTAGGGAAATCCTCATCTCGGTGGCACCGATTGCATCAACTCGGTAGGACCGAAGTGAAGCAATAAGGCAACAGAGAGTTGGCAAGCCATCTCGGTGAGACCGATTTGCAAACTCGGTGAGACCGAAGTAAATGCAAACAATTACAGAGAGTTGGCAAGGCCATCTCGGTGGGACCGAGATCCATTTCGGTGGATCCGATTTGTTAGGGTTTGGCAGTGGCTAAGTCTTGGATGAAATCGGTGAGGCCGGATTGGAAATTTCGGTGGGGCCGAGTTGGACTTTGGGTTTTGGACATATTTGGGTAGAGTGAGTGGTTCAGTGTTTAGGAATGCTGTCACTAAGCACTTTGAGCAAAAAGACCATTAAGCAACACCTCATCCCCTTTTAATAGTATTGGCTTTCCTATGGACTCAATGTAATCTTGGATCACTAAACCAAAAATGTAGAGTCTTGATCTTTGCCAATTCTTGTCCTTAGCATTTTGAGGGGTCCACATCTCTAGTCCATGCCTGCCAATCATTGAACATCCTGAAATCTTAATCTTGAATGGATATTAGTTCAATGAGATATATGTTGTTATGAATTACCAAAACCACCAAGGGAGCAAATGTGCTTTCACATGCATCAAGTGATCTCAAATCCAAAGTATTCAATCCAACATAAAGAAACTTCAAAGAGCAAGACTCAATTCACCACAAAAAGGATAGAGGTGGAAGAACATCATATGATCCAACTGTATTAATAAAGCTCATGATACAATCTAGATCGAATCCATCAAGAACATGAGAGAGATCAAACACATAGCTACTGGTACATACCCTCAGCCCTGAGATGAACTACTCCCACATCATCATGGAGGCAGCAAGGTTGATGAAGAGGCCTCCTCCTATGGCTTCCCCCTCCGGCGGAGTGCCGGAAAAGGCCTCTAGATGGGATCTCTTCAGAACAGAGGCGTGTGGCGGCGATAAAATTCTTCATGGTGTCTTTCTAGAGGTTTT
Source organism: Elymus sibiricus (assembly GCA_039707655.1). Taxonomy (NCBI): domain Eukaryota; kingdom Viridiplantae; phylum Streptophyta; class Magnoliopsida; order Poales; family Poaceae; genus Elymus; species Elymus sibiricus. Next base: position 116,466,849 of record CM077670.1, read on the forward strand.
GGTATATTTAGGGAAATAAGGCGGCGGAATTTGGTAAAACGGAGCTGCAGGGGCCTCACAAGCCTGGATGGCACGAACAGGGGGTAGGCCACGCCCTTGGGCTTCTGGGCCCCTGGCCCATCTTTTGGTCCTCTCTCGAACCTTCCAAGGTTTCTTATTTTCCATAAAAAAATCATCATAAATTTTCATCGTGTTTGGACCTTCCTAGATATGGATTTTCTGCAAAACCAAAAACATGCAAAAAAAACTGGAACTTGCACTAGATTAATAAGTTACTCCATAAAAATAATATAAAAGTGCACCAAAACCATTTATAAATTATGTAAATATAGCATGAATACTTCATAAAGTAAAGATACATTGGTGACGTATCATTACCGAAATATTTCGGTGCCGGGCATAAGTTTGACCGGCCACTGTTGTGGGACAAACCAGTGGCGGGCAATTCTACCGTGCCCACCACTGCTTGCCTTCATCACGCGGCCTAATTAGGAAGAGTTTACGGGTAGCAGGTCAATATTTTTGCCCACCACTGCTATCGTGATTCCAGTGGCGGGCTTTCGTTTTTACCCACCACTTCTATTTTGGAAAAGTAGCAGTGGCGGGTTCTTGGTCGCGCCGCCCACTCATTTTGGCCACCTATAAGCCTTTTCCCAGTAGTGGTAGGTGTTTCAAGCTTTGGAAACCTTCAAGGCCCAAGATGGATGCAAGCCATTTACCTTGACCCATTGTTGGATAAAAATCAAGGATTTCAAAAAGTGGAAGGACCAATATGACATCCAAAAAAAAGGTCGTGGGCCTCATCGGTCATTGACCAAAGTGAGAAGAGGCCGAGCGGGAAGACCACCTCCAAGGTAGATGCAACGCGTGACGCTTCGACACTCGGCATGCAAGAAACTTTGAATGGATTCATAACCCAAATGGAGGTGTCAAGTTAGAAGAAGGAAGAGAGGGAAGAGAGGAAGCCAAGAGAAAGAGGAGGCCATGAAGAACTTCTTTGACCTTCAAAAGAAGATGCTTGCGATTGATGAGGAAAATGCCCGGTCAAGAGGCAAGGAAGTGGAGGTGAAATAAAGGAGGATGAGCTTGCTATAATCTCCAAGGAAGTGGAGATCATGGCGGCCAACTTGAGCAAGATGACCCCAAAAAAGAGGGCTTGGTTTGAGGGGAAGCAAAAGCTCATGATGGAGCGAGATGCGTGATTGATACGTCTTCAACGTATCTACAGTTTTTGATTGTTTCATGCTATTATATTATCAATCTTGGATACTTTCTATGCAATTTTATATCATTTTTTGGAACTAACCTATCAACTCAGTGCCCAGTGCCTGGCGGACGACTTGAGCAAGATGACCCCAAAAAAGAGGGCTTGGTTTGAGGGGAAGCAAAAGCTCATGATGGAGCGAGATGCGTGGTTGATACGTCTCCGACGTATCTACAATTTTTTATTGTTTCATGCTAATATATTATCAATCTTGGATATTTTATATCATTTTTTGGAACTAACCTATCAACTCAGTGCCCAGTGCCAGTTCCTGTTTTTGCCTATTTTATTGTTTCACAGAAAAAAAAGTACCAAACGAAGTCCAAACATTATTAAACTTTATGGTGATTTTTTCAAGACTAGAAGGGACCCTATAAGCTTCGGGAGGAGGCCAGAAGATGTACGGGAGAGCCACAAGCTCACACGGCGCGCCCCTATGGGGGGCACCACCTGAGCTTGTGGGCCCCATGTATCTTCGTTTGACCTAATTCCAGTTCTATAAATTTTGATAAATCCCAAAACCAACAGAGAGCCACCTGAAACAATTGTTCCACCGCCGCAAGTCTCTATTCTTCCGCGATCCCATTTATAGGCCTTTTCCGGTAATCTGGCGGAGGGGGAATCGATCACGGAGGTCTTCTACATCAACCTTGCTGCACCTTCGATGATGTGTGAGTAGTCCACCACAGACCTACGGGTCCATAGTGATTAGCTAGATGGCTTTCTCTCTCTATCTTCAATACAATGTTCTCTTCGGAGATCGATCCGATGTAATCTTGTTTTGCGGTGTGTTTGTTGGGATCCGATGAATTGTGGGTTTATGATTTGATATTCATTGAAAGTAATTGAGTCTTTTCTGAATTTTATTATGTACGACTGCTAACGCGACATATTAATCAGAGACCCCCCGACCAAACTGTGTGCGATGCATTAATCGCAAATGGTATCGTAATAACACCGTCACCAATAAGACGAATTGTGTGTGATGGCGGAGACATCAAGCATGATTCAGATTAGAGACGCGTGTGCGATACGTGGCATACAGTTGATCCATATGAACTATTTGCGATGAGCCAGAACAACAGAAACGGTCAGCCAGATCGAGGTGTGTGTGATATACGGCATATAGTTCACTCGGATGAACTGTTTGCGATTAGCCAACACAACAGAAATGATCAGCCAGATCAAGGTGTGTGCGATAGATGGCATACAGGTCACTCGGATGAACTGTTTGCGATTAGCCAACACAACAGAAACGGTCAGCCAGATCAAGGTGTGTGCAATATACAGCATACAGTTCACTCGAATGAACTGTTTGTGTTGAGAGAAAACAACAGAAACGGTTGAACTTAACAAGATGTGCGTGATACGCGGCAAACAGGTCAGTAATCAGAAATGAGTGGGAAGATGGATAACAACACAGACGATTCCTGCTAATAAGCTCTGTGTTCTGGGCTAACGCTTGCCATGTGATTTGCTCAGTCTGCACAACATCCACGCTCTCTGTGTACAGAACAATATTCTTTAGTGTGAATAGTGTGCTCTTTTGGGCTGGCACACGAGTATATGGATCACACCCGTGAGCGAGCAAATGTGCGCGCACGCGTCGTGCCAGCTCGCACTTCCTTCTATGCTAAGTTTCTATTAATTGATGGCGTTTTATGAACACGCAATCATTTCCCGCCACTTCCTCATCGGTTTCCCGCCGTCACCCAGCGCTTGCACATAAGCCTAGGCGGCGCGCGACACACCAAGGCACAAGCACAGCCTATGGCCCCTCTACCTTTTCCAAGCATGCCAACCCACCAAACCGCTGCCTCTGCCATCAACCTCCTCGACGAGGAAAACGAGCAGGCGCCATGGCCAGTCGAGGCCGGGGGCGTCCCCGGCAACGCGATGGACGACGCCGTGCTGCGACTCATCGCCAGGGTTGAGCAGACCCTTGGCGCAGGGCGCGCCCGCACCATGGGTCAAGATAGCCGCGTCAGCGCCGAGAGGCTGCAGCTCGCCGCACAACATGATCGGTGGTGCGCCACAAAGCGAGATAAGCGCATCCGCGACGACAGGCTGCGGCACAACGCACAGCGAGACCGATGGAACGCCGCAGAGCGAGAGGTGCGGCGCGCCGCACAGCAAGAGCGGTTCCATCGGTGCTTGCCTGCTGTCGACAGGGTGTTTCAGTTGGGTACACATCCCGTCAGTAGCCCCATTCCTCGCCAGGAGTGGGCATGGGCTGTCTACGTTGTACTTGCACCAGAGGCCGGTCATGTCTTACTTACACCGGACGCCGGCCGCGCCGTTCGCCTTGTCCGTGGCCCGCTCGATGCCAACGCGCTAGTCACTAGGCTCGAGCGCCACCTTGGCCCAGGTGTCCGCCTAGGCACAGTAGAGGAACATGGCCGTCGCATCCTCGAGCTGGTGATCTCTGATGAAATAGCCAACTTGGAGCTCGAGATCGCGCTCCAGATGTACCGTGAGTGTGTCAACCGCTTCGACGAACGCCTGCACGAGTTCAGGCAAAGCTAAGAGCTACCATAGGTAAGGGTTGGTGGTCATGGATGCATTTTATTTTGTTGAGTCATTTCGACATTGATCGCTATGTATTCGCAACAATCATAATATTGCTCTGTTTATTGCTCTGTTTCAATGTGTGTACTCTGTTTTCCGTTCTTATATATGGTTCTGTTTAAACGTGTCTATGCTTTCCATTATGTACATGTGGATGGTAACAGCTAGATAGAAATTGTGGCACCCCGGCTCAGAGCAACCGGTTTACCTTGCATTGCCAGCCCAGAGATCAAGTCTTCTGGCAATACACAACAACTTGGTACAGAAAACAACCGCTCTATTGATCTCTTAAGAGGATACATAGGTTCCAAATATTACATGATAAGCGAGGCCAAGTAGTACACACGGTGCGGCTGCACTTGTGTACATTATTTAGTAGACATCTCAGGGGCGTTGATGATAACGAGAACTACTACGCGGCAGCGGAATGATGAGGTAGCAGAACTCCACTCCACAGGGACACTGTTGGGACACGGCCTAGAGCGCAACATACTGCTCAACATCCACACCATGCGCGACTTCTCCTGCATCTGGCATCATAAGACAGGTGAGTACTTTCAATGTACTCGCAAGCTCACAGCAAACAAAACAAGTACGACAAACAACAACAAGGCATTTAACAAGTTTAATGCATGAGCATGATGCTACCCAACATGAGGTGTGCGTGAAAAGTTACCGTGGTCCCAGGGACCCACTTACCGTTTCGAGGTTACCACGTAACCACCGTTCATAACATACCCACATGAACCTCACTTGATCACAGCAATACCTTTTTATAGTGATCCTCACTCGATCACCAATTCTGCATGTGCCATCTTGTGAATCTTAGTGTGCAAGTTAATTATATCTGTTGACCCACGGTGTGACCTACTACGGACTGTGTCCATATTCGAGGACGCGGCTAGTACACTGTACCCACACTACGGAACTCATGGCATCGTGCTCCCATTCGGGTGGACCAACGATATTCCGACAAAACCAATCTATTGCATGACACTCTCCCGGCCACTCCGACAAACTCCCCTTTGGGCTATGTTATGGGTTGCCCCGATGTCAACTCGTGACATCCGCCACCTCTATGGCTGCCACCGTCGTGGCCAAACAAGACATCATCCCAAACGGGGACCTCGGTACCATAAAACTGGGGCACACAAGGTTATGACTGCCTACCGGGCCTGGGTAGCGCCAGTGCACAACCTTCCCTAGTAGGAGGCACCGGCGAGAGGCATGACAATAGACCGCATTAGGGCCTCCCCATCCAGGCAAGTGTGGTTGCACTAGTGAGCTCGATTAGGTGGCACCATGACTCGATCAACAGCATGTTCAAGTTAAATTAACATCAAGTTTAACTTGAAATAAAATGATTTGAGCCATAGTATGTGAATGGATGCACGGGTCATGTTCATGAGTAATGAATGCATCTTGTTACCATGAGAGCATATGACATATCTCTACTGCACACTTTAGCAAGAAAGCATATACCCTACTGCATACTATCAAAATGACATGGAATAAATTCTATGCAATAAGTTTTATATAGCACATTATTTTAATAGTGGAATATATGATTAATTTAATTCAAATAACTCTTGTCTTTGCAATGCCACCCATGCAAATGAATGTTGTGGCTTGCCTTGGTTTAGAGGAGTGTCACAATACTCCTGGTCTTCTCCAACACAATTAGGAGCTTCTAAAAATATTTTAAATGCAAGAAGAAAATGTCACATAAAGCATTTTATTTCACCAGAAATTCTCAACAGCAAGAAAAATTCTGAAATTTGGCATGCATAAACTTTGGCTCAATACAAACCAGTAGCAAAAAGAATCAACTCAATTGGATTCATAGAATAGAAATTATAGCTCGTCAAAGTTGGGGTCAGAATCTGGTCAAATATTCATTTAAATGAATTTAACTGAATTTCCAGAACAGGCCACATCGAAGGCGTATTTCCAGAGTATGCCTCCACTTAGAAAACGGTTTGGCCGCGCGGGTGAGGCTGACAGTGGGATCCCACTGTCAGGGTTAAAAGAGGGAGGGAGAGGGAACAGAAGAGGCGGCGTTGTCCCCGGTGGTTCTCCGGCGAGGAGGCCACGGCAGTCACCGGCGATGGGCGGGATGGACTCAGGGCATCACGGCGAGCACGCACGTACCCGAAGTGACGGCGGGGGTGGCCGGACGGCGTCGGGGTGTTCTTTTCCAGAGACGACGGCGGCGGAGCTTGTCGGATTTGGCGATTCCGGTGACGATCCGGCGAACCAGTGGCACCGTCGAGCTCAGGAGATCACCACAACCTCGAGGGGAGCAGAGAGCGAAGCTGGGGGTGGCTGGGATGAGTGCACGATCCAGGGGGATCCGCGGCAGATTCTGGAGATGATCGGCGGCAGGAGGCCCTCCCGGCCTTGCCGCACTTGTGGGGAGTGATTTGTGGCCAGGTGAAGTGAGAGCGATGGCTAGATGGGCTCATGGATGGCTCAATTTATAGATGGAGTGCGGCCGTGCTCGGGACTCCGCCGGCGACGAACTACAGAAGAAGATAGAGGGAGATGAGCTCAGGCGAGGCATGGAGGAGGAGTAGTGGTGCACAGCTACGCGGAGTAAACAGAGCACGCGCGCCCACTGTTCCGCCTGGTAGCGTTCGGCCGCTTCCGGCGAGTGCCTTGCCGGCATCGAGGAGGAGAAGGGCGAGGCTAGGTGGCACGCGGGAGGCTGCTGCGAGGCTGGGACAAGCTGTGGTGGCGAGCGGAGGGTGAATGGGCGGCGGCAGAGGGACCCGGTGTATAGAGCGCGGCGAGCGCATGCCAACCCCGTGCACCCCACGCGGTCACCGCGTGCACTGGCACACACGGTGCTTTCAGTGTTGCCTAACCATGTCAATTGAGAAGTCCCTTCAACGCGGCACCTAGAGATGCGCTTGGTTTGCCATCTGGCGCACTGGACATGACTTGAGCTTGAGGCAAAGTTTCTGGACAGAAACTTGTGACAAATGTTGGGTCAAACATCTAGGAATTAAGAGCTAAAATTTTGGGGTTAAGCCTCTCTTAGGAGGGTAGTAATGTGGTAAAAATTTCAGCTCCAACAGATCAAGGAAAAATGTACTTGCTTCACAAAGTGCCAATACTAACCAGAAGCAAAAACATTTTACTTGGCTGAAAATTTCCAAATGACCATGGGATATTTTTGCATAGGGAGGTGAGGCATGATCCAAAGAATATTTGGGAATTTTCTTGGAATTTTTGGAGCAATAAAAATGAGGGTTGCTTCATAGCTCATTGAGAAAATAGGCATTTTCAGGAAGAAAAAGAATATAATGCCATTAAATAAAAATCCAATGGCATTATGGTGAGAGGGATGAGGTCTAGGGAAGGTTTAGGAATGGGAGAACCCACTTGGAAGAAAATCAAAAATAATTCCAAGTGGCAAGTCCAAAAGAATTGACTGAAAAACCCAAATGCAAATTAAAATATTCAATAAATCCAAATAAAAGGAAAAGCAAAAATCCAAGGTGTTACAAACCTCCCCCCCTTAGGATGAATCTTGTCCTCGAGATTCGGTTGCTCAGGAAACAAATATGGGTATGCAGTCCTTAGGAAATCCTCTCTTTCCCAGGTGGCCTCATCCTTAGTGTGGTGCTCCCATTGGACCCTTTGTAGTTTTGCTGCGGGTGACTCTGTCCATCTCTTCCAAAATTCTCAAGGGTTTCTCTTCATATGTTAAATCTTTGGCAAGCTCTAGCTCGGTCATATTTGTCTGTTTTGCGGGTGGTGTGATGAATTTCCGTAGCTGAGACACATGGAAAACACCATGAACCTCGGATAGCTCGGGGGGCAATTCTAACTGATAAGCCACTTTGCCCACTCTGGTCATGACTGGAAACAGACTGATGTACCTTGGTGCGAGCTTTCCCCGAGTATGAAACCTTTTGACTCCTTTCATGGGGGTAACTCGGAGATATGCATATTCACCTGGTTCGAAACTGATCGGCCTATGCTTTGAGTCATAGTAGCTCTTCTGACGAGATTTTGCTACTTGCAGTCTGTCTCGAATTTCTTTAACTTGCTTTTCGGCTTCCATCATTAAATCAGTCCCGAAGTTTTGGCTGTCTCCTGTCTGAGACCAGTTAAGCGGGGTGCGACACTTACGTCCGTATAGAGCCTCAAAGGGTGACATCTTGAGGCTAGTCTGATAGCCGTTGTTGTAAGAAAACTCAGCGTACGGCAGGCTGTCTTCCCATTTGGGTCCATGAGCAAGGGCGCATGCCCAAAGCATGTCTTCCAAGATTTGATTTACCCGTTCTGTCTGTCCATCTGTCTGAGGGTGATAAGCAGTGCTATGCTTCAAAGCGGTTCCCAGGGCTTGGTGTAGACGTAGCCAGAACGCCGAGGTAAACAAAGATCCTCGGTCTGAAGTGATAGACCTAGGTATCCCATGCAGACTGACAATCCTGGATATGTAAAGTTGAGCGAGTTGGTCTGCACGGTAGGTTGTCCTTATTGGAATAAAGTGGGCCACCTTGGTGAGCATGTCGACCACGACCCATATGGCGTTATTTCCTCGTGGTGTCCTCGGTAACCCCACGATGAAGTCCATGCAGATATCATCCCATTTCCATTGCGAAATGGGTAAGGGTTGAAGTAGACCGGCGGGTTTTTGATGTTCAGCCTTCACCTTATTGCATATATCCCAACAGGCGATGTAATAGGCGATATCTTTCTTCATACCTTCCCACCAGAATGTTTGCTTCAAGTCTTGATAAATTTTAGTGCCTCCGGGATGAATGGAGTATGCAGACTCGTGAGCTTCCTTCAGAATCTGCTGCTTTAATTCCCCACGGTCAGGTACACAAACGCGATTCCGAAATCGGAGGGTACCTTTATCATCAAGGCTGAAATCTTGCGTCTTCCCTTCTCGTACTTGGGCCATCACCTTGAGTAACATTGGGTCACCAGGTTGAGCATTACGGATTTCGCCTTCCAGAGTGGGGGTCACTTCCAAGGTAACCGAGCATGTTGCATCACAAATGATCATATTGAGTTGAGCTATTTCTTCTCGAAGTGCTGGGTGCAGACGCTCGATTAATTAATTTGTTGTGGCCGGTTTGCGACTGAGGGCATCGGCGACCACAGTAGCTTTTCCTGGATGATAATTGATACCAAGGTCATAATCTTTGACCAGTTCAAGCCATCTTCTTTGCCGGAGGTTCATGTACGGTTGAGTGAATATATACTTGAGACTCTTGTGGTCGGTGTAGATTTGGCATCGTTTTCCAATGATGTAATGCCTCCAAATTTTTAAGGCATGGACCACAGTTGCCATTTCCAAGTCGTGTGTAGGATAATTCTCCTCGTGCGGTCAGAGTTGTCTTGATGCATAGGCCACGACCTTTCCATCTTGCATAAGTACACACCCAATGCCACGCCTGGATGCGTTGCAATAGATGTCGAAGCTCCGGTAGATATTTGGTAGAGTCAACACCGGAGCGATGCTCAAACGGGTCTTTAGCTCATTGAAACTGTTCTCACATGCTTCCGTCCATATGAACTTCTGATTCTCCTTGAGTAGTTCCGTCATTGGTTTGGCAATCTTTGAGAAGCCTTCAATGAAACGACGGTAATAACCTGCCAGACCCAATAAACTCCTGATTTCTGTCACTGAAACAGACGTCTTCCAATTTAATACTTCTCTGACTTTGCTTTGATCCACGGCCACTCCTTGAGCGGAAAGAGTATGCCCAAGGAATCCCACTTCCTTCAGTCAAAATTCACATTTGCTGAACTTGGCATAGAGTTCATGAGCGCGTAATCGTTCCAATACTGCTCGGAGATGCTGTTTGTGATCTTCTTCACTTTTGGAATATATAAGGATGTCATCAATGAATACTACCACAAACTTGTCCAAAAAGTCCATGAACACCTTGGTCATCATGTGCATGAAGAATACTGGAGCGTTGGTCAGTCCAAATGACATGACCGTATACTCGTACAGCCCATATCGTGTAGTGAATGCCGTCTTGGGGATATCCTCCATTCTGATTTTCAGTTGGTGATACCCGGTGCGCAAATTAATCTTGGAGAACACTTGAGCTCCACTAAGTTGATCGAACAAATCATCGATCCTGGGCAGCAGGTATTTATTCTTGATTGTGACATCATTGAGAGCGCGGTAGTCAACACACATCTGAAGACTGCCATCGTTCATGCAAACAAATATTGCAGGTGCACCCCAAGGAGACGAACTGGGGCGAATATATCCTTTTTGAAGCATCTCATCCAATTGCTTCTTCAACTCCACTAGTTCGGATGAAGGCATTCGATAATATTTCTTGTAAATCGGTGCTGTCCCGGGCACAAGCTCAATGGAAAACTCAAGCTCTCGATTGGGTGGCATGCCTGGCAATTCATCTGGAAACACATCTGGGAATTCACAGACCACTGGGACTAGATTCATATCTGTAGCAATTGCTGCATGAACCATCCCCATCTTTGGCATGGCTCTACCGGCAAAGAACCGAGCAGACTGGCCCGAGGGATTTATTAGCGTGACTTCTCTTGGTGCGCAGTTGATGCAGACCTGGTGCCTTGTCAACCAATCCATCCCCAAAATAATGGATACCAGGGATGCGAGGAAGATAACTCCATTGATTGATATTTCCAATCCTCGGCATATAATATTTGTCCTGAGCCTGGATCCAGGGGATTGTACCACCATAACTTTGTCCAAAAGAGTATCGGAAAGTCGATGCTGGGCAACAAAACTCCGCGAAATAAAAGAATGGGAAGCCCCGGAATCGAATAAAATTGTTGCAGGTATGTCATTAACAGGAAACATACCAATGACCAGATCGGGAACTTCGGAAGCTTCTTCGGTGGAGATATGATGAACTTGCCCTTGAATATACTTCCGGTTGGGGAATTGCCCCACATAATTGACTTGCAGCTTCAGAATGGTTGGGGACTTTCCGTTCTTGGGATACTGCCTAGCGTAATGCCCAGTTTGCCCACATGAGTAACATGCATTGTTACGCTGACAGTCTTCCTTGATTGGCTTGGTGACCACAGTCTTGATCTGACTTTCATTCTTGATGTTCCCCTGCTGCCAGGTTGGCTTGAACTCGAACTGTGGTTGCTTCCAAGTACGAACCTGCTGAAAAACTTGCCCTTCCTTTTTGGGTTCAAACTTGCATTTGCGGTCTTCATATGCAGTCTTATGATCATTAACAAGTTTGTGTTCCCTTTCGGTAATGAGTGCCTTGTTCACCAGAGTTTGGAAGTCAGGGAAATCCAGCATGCTGAGTGCACATCGGAGGGTAAGGTTGAGTCCTCCGAGGAACCGATCTATCTTCCGTTCTTCAGTGGCTACATCATGGGTGAAGTAACAGGCCAAGTGATTGAACTTGTTTAAATACTCACTTACAATCGAGTTCCCTTGTGTAAGGGTGAGGAATTTTCGCTGCTTGACCTTCAAGATACTGGCGGGAATATGATACTTGCGGAATTTATCTTTAAATTTATCCCAAGTAATCTCGTCTTCAGCAGGCCACATAATTTTGGTATTGTCCCACCATATAGCAGCTGGTCCTTCCAGATAATGAGTGGCGAAGGGTACCTTATCAGCATCTTCAGTGTGAGCAATTTCTAGCTTCTTTTCAATAGTCCTCAACCAGCCATCGGCTTCCATTGGGTCCACTGCTTGACTGAAACTTGGCAGTTTGGTCCTCTGAAAGTCTGATAGCTTGGAATGATTTCCATTGAGATTATTCTGCCCGACCATAGTCTGCATGCTTCTCAGGAACTCCATCAGATCTTGGTTCCTCTTTTCCTCAAACATTCGCATAATTTGCTCTGTTGTGGGTGCTAAAGGTGGAGGAGGTGGTGGCTGATATGGTTCTGGAGAATGTCCTGCTTGCCTGGCGGATCGACGAACTGGTGTATCGTCGCCACCATGACAGTTACTGCCACACCTTGTCATCCTATATATGTTTCCCAATATGAAGCATCGAGATGAGCAACATCCATAAGGGGGGAAAATAGGAAGGTGAAGCAACAACCCCGGAAGAGAAATGCGAGGAAAAGCCAAAGCAAATAGCAGAAAACAACATAATTATACAATACATCATCCAGCATACATAATAGGACGACAGCATGGTTAGTACTATTACATGCATACAACCAAACATCACATCATCCTCGTCTACTCGTGACGACAGCGATCGCACTGGCACTCTGACGATCTTGCTAGTGTCTCCTCGATGTCGGACTCCGTATCGGAACTGATAACGGACACCTCCGGAGCAAAGGAAACACGACGACGCTGACGGGACGACTCTCCCTCAGGGTCTGGAGCAGGGTGGCTCCGCAGCATTGGAGCGGCTGGGGTAGCGAGAAGCATAGCCCGCTGGGCTGGGGACTCATGGGGAGTCACTGCTGAAGTACCCGAGTTACTCTGAGAAGGTGTGGGAGTCACTGGTGCAGGTGGAGGTAAGGTAACTAGAGGAACAAGCGATGTATGGATAAGTAAAGGTGGAGCGAAGGCAGATCGAGCGGCGGCTAGCTCGTCTCGAGTGCGGTTCAGCTCCTGGGCTAGGCTGATGATCAGAAAGTATCCAACCGTTATATAACGAGACGGGTGGCTGGCTGACCGATCACACTCCGGATCAATGTAAGGGAAATGGATCTGTCCTGACTCAAACAAGGACGGATAGAAGTAGAAACCTGGGTGAGTCTGCATCAGAATCTCGTTATAGCGCAAGTCAGTGCGAGCCTCGAATATTGCAAACTGGACCGCCTGGTCGGGTGTAGAAGCAGTCCCGCCCTTGGTGGAGCGAGTGTAAGTGCCCACCACGGTACTGTTGTGCATGACGACCTCCGCGTGATACTCGTAAATACCATCTGCAAGCTGCTCTCGATACACCTGGTACACAGGGTCATCGCCGTCGGGGTAGAGTCGGCGCCACACATTGCTAAGCAGATGCGGATAGGTGGAAGGTGCCGGCTCAGGATGATACGGATAAGGGACTGGTGCCATCTACACTCACAATATTAGCTGATCAGTATTAACAATAAACTATATGCATGCAATGCAACACCCAAGTGCAGAGTCAAACCTCGAATCGCTACAAAGGCTAAAACTACCGTTTTCTAACGCGTCGGCTGTCTATGGCAGCCTACAGTCAGCGTGGCTCTGATACCAAGCGTTGTGGCACCCCGGTTCAGAGCAACCAGTTTACCTTGCATTGCCAGCCCAGAGATCAAGTCTTCTGGCAATACAGAACAACTTGGTACAGAAAACAATCGCTCTATTAATCTCTTAGCGGATACATAGGTTCCAAATATTACATGATAAGCGAGGCCAACCGGCACACACGGTGCGGCTGCACTTATGTACATTATTTAGTAGACATCTCAGGGGCCTCGATGATAACGAGAACTACTACGCGGCAGTGGAACGACGAGGTAGCGGAACTCCACTCCACAGGGACACTGCTGGGACACGGCCTAGAGCGCGACATACTGCTCGACATCCACACCATGCACGACTTCTCCTGCATCTGGCATGATAAGCCAGGTGAGTACTTTGAATGTACTCGCAAGCTCACAGCAAACAAATCAAGTACGATACACAACAACAAGGCATTTAACAAGTTTAATGCATGAGCATGATGCTACCCAACATGAGGTGTGCGTGAAAAGTTGTCGTGGTCCCTGGGACCCACTTACCGTTTCGGGATTACCACATAACCACCGTTCATAACTTACCCACGTGATCCTCACTTGATCACGGCAATACCTTTTTATAGTGATCCTCACTCGATCACCAATTCAGCATGTGCCATCTTGTGAATCTTAGTGTGCAAGTTAATTATATCTGTTGACCCACGGTGTGACCTACTACGAACTGTGTCCATATCCGAGGACGCGGCTATCGATAGATTATACACTCTGCAGAGGTTAGTACACTGTACCCACACTACGGAACTCATGGCCTTGTGCTCCCATTCGGGTGGACCAACGATATTCCGACAAAACCAATCTATTGCATGACACTCTCCCGGCCACTCCGACAAACTCCCCTTTGGGCTATGTCATGGGTGGCCCCGATGTCAACTTGTGACATCCGCCACCTCTGTGGCTGCCACCGTTGTGGCCAAACAAAACATCGTCCCAAACGGGGACCTCGGTACCGTAAAACTCGGGCACAAAAGGTTATGACTGCCTACCGGGCCAGGGTAGCGCCAGTGCACAACCTTCCCTAGTAGGAGGCACCGGCGAGAGGCATGACAATAGACCGCATTAGGGCCTCCCCATCCAGGCAAGTGTGGTTGCATTGGTGAACTCGATTTGGTGGCACCATGACTCGATCAACAGCATGTTCAAGTTAAATTAACATCAAGTTTAACTTGAAATAAAATGATTCGAGCCATAGTATGTGAATGGATGCATGGATCATGTTCATGAGTAATGAATGCATCTTGTTATCACGAGAGCATATGACATATCTCTACTGCACACTTTAGCAAGAAAGCATATACCCTACTGCATACTATCAAAATGACATGGAACAAATTCTATGCAATAAGTTTTATATAGCACATTATTTTAATAGTGGAATATATGATGAATTTAATTCAAATAACTTTTGTCATAAAATGCCATCCTTGTAGATGAATGTTGTGGCTTGCCTTGGTTCAGAGGAGTGTCACAGTACTCCTGGTCTTCTCCAACACAATTAGGAGCTTTTGAAAATATTTTAAATGCAAGAAGAAAATGTCACATAAAGCATTTTATTTCACCAGAAATTCTCAACAGTAAGAAAAATTCTGAAATTTGGCATGCATAAACTTTGGCTCAATACAAACCAGTAGCAAAAAGAATCAACTCAATTGGACTTATAGAATAGAAATTATAGCTGGTCAAATTTGGGGTCAGAATCTGGTCAAATATTCATTTAAATGAATTTAACCGAATTCAAGAACAGGCCACGTCGAAGGCGTATTTCCAGAGTACACCTCCACTTAGAAAACGGTTCGGCCGCATGGGTGAGGTTGACAGTGGGGTCCCGCTGTCAGGGTTAAAGAAGGGAGGGAGAGGGAACAGGAGAGGCGGCGTTGTCGCCGGTTGTTCTCCGGCGAGGAGGCCACGGCGGTCGCCGGCGATGGGCGGGATGGACTCAGGGCATCACGGCGAGCACGCACGTACCCAAAGTGATGGCGGGGTGGCCGGACGGCGTCGGGGTGTTCTTTTCCAGAGACGGCGGCGGCGGAGCTTGTCGGATTTGGTGATTCTGGCGACGATCCGGCGAACCAGTGGCACGTCGAGCTCAAGAGCTCACCACGACCTCGAGGGGAGCAGAGAGAAAAGCTGGGGGTGGCTGGGATGAGTGCACAATCCAGGGGGTCCGCGGCGGATTCCGGCGATGATCGGCGGCAGGAGGACCTCCCGGCCTTGCCGCGCTTGTGGAGGAGTGATTTGTGGCCAGGTGAAGTGAGAGCGATGGCTAGACGGGCTCGGGGACGGCTCAATTTATAGATGGAGTGCGGCCGTGCTCGGGACTCTGCCGATGATGAACTGTAGAAGAATATAGAGGGAGATGAGCTCAGGCACGACGTGGAGGAGGAGTAGTGGTGCACAGCTACGCGGTGCACGCGTGCAAGCACAGTGTGGCGCACTACGCGGAGTAAATGGAGCACGCGCGCCCACTGTTCCGCCTGGTAGCATTCGGCCGCTTTCGGCGAGCAGCTTGCCGGCATCGGGGAGGAGCAGGGCGAGGCTAGGTGGCATGCGGGAGGCTGCTGCGAGGCTGGGACAAGCTGTGGTGGCGAGCGAAGGGTGAATGGGCGGCGGCAGAGGAACCCGGTGTATAGAGCGCGGCGAGCGCATGCCAACCTCGTGCACCCCACGCGGTCACCGCGTGCACTGGCACATGCGGTGCTTTCAGTGCTGCCAAACCATGTGTCGTGGTTTTGTCGTGACAGATGTCCTGGTAGGACTTAGAGATGAAGCCATCGCACTAACGTGGAAGCTTAGCGGGGTTGAGCGGGAACAAGAATACGCCGGGTTACCCAGGTTCTGCCCCTCACGGTGGAGGTAAAAGCCTACATCCTGCTTGTTTATATTGCTGTGGATCTCGATTACAAGGATGCGGATTCGCTAACCTAGCTCTCGAGGGGATTACAACTTAGTCTTTTTCGTATAGGTGCTCCCCTTTATATACACAGGTGGAACCCTAGATTACATGAGAGTCCGGGTCGTTCTTTGACCCGTCTCTTCATTCCTTCCTACTTGTTCTCCGAGACAGCTCTCCTTGCCATCTGACCTTGTCGTGAGCCGGCCCATTATGTAAGCCGGCCTATCCTTACCAGGCCTTGCTAAGCCGGCCCATATAGTCTTCAGCCCCGCAGTGAGTTGGCCCGCTAAGCAAGAGTTATGGCCGGGTTAACACTCTGCCGGGTCTCCTTGCTGGTGAATATCCCCAACATTAGCCCTCAGTTTGACTTGAATTTATTCACGTTAAACTCCATCCTGAAAAAAAAGAAATCATTAGTAACACATTTCCATGTGCCCCCAAGCCCCCCCTTTCTTTTTTAAGTTGCCATCGCGGACCGGCTCAAGTTGCCGGGTTCGGCGATCATCGGGTTCGCCCCCTCAGATTCAAACTTAGCATGCTCAACTCTTGTCCCTCATGAAGTCACGATCCAATTCCGCGAAATCCGGAAAGATATCATTTTAAATCCTTGAGTGGGTACGTCCCTTCTTGTCAGGCGCGAGAATCGAGGCGCCACGCCACCGAAAATTACTGCGCCGCCTGGGGTTTCGCCCTTGCCGTTTTAAACTTTACTGCGCCCATAAATATGCCAGCTCATCCCCATTTTCACTTTTTACTTCTCATCTTCTTCCTCCTCGCGCCTACTCGTCGGACCCGAAGCGCCGCCGCCCTAGAGCTCTCCGACGACCTCGACCGCGCCTTCTCCGACACCCATCATCGCCGGAGCTCAACGAGACACCGCCGCCGCATTCGCCGCAATCAGGTACACTCCAACCCTTGCTCCTCTGGATCTATGACACCCATTCTCTGTAGTACATCAGTGTTCTTCATGTTCTTCGATGTTCTTCTTCCTTTACTAGATTAGAATCAGTGAAATGAACCGTATAAGCATTTGATTTATCGCGGTAGTACCATTTTTCGCATCTAGATCGTCTGAATCAACCTCCATAAGCCCGCATTGAACACAGGCCTCGGTTTCTATTTCCACCTAGGTTTTGAACTTTCTTTCTGAGATATTTTCAGATCCGTAATAATAATCGCTCCGTTAGATTCATGTTTGTCACTAGCTCAACACTTAGAGAAATCCAAACCTCCACTGTTGTCAATACCGGCTTATGATTGCCTGAGACGGCGCGCCTGAATCCGGGTTATGAACTTAGACATCCTGACTTGCATCATTCGACTGGGTCTTATATTCTGACGGCTTGTCCCTTTTAAACTAACACACTGGCTTGTCTTTTTTGTCCTTGCAGTTAGACTCATAAGTCACCATGGCCCCCAAGACCGACAAATCCTGCAACTGGTTCAGGTCGCAAGTTTCAACCTTGATGCTGAACGAGCTCGTAGGGCAAGGCCTTTTGCCGGCTCAAACCGCAATCGACTGGCGGGCCCCTAAGGAGGAAAGCACCCCCCATCCCCAACAAGATGAGGTGGTGGTTTTCGCCGACCATTTGCATAAGGGGTTTCGACCGCCCGGGTCAAAAAAATTCCGTGACGTTCTCCATTTTTTCGACCTCCGACCGCAAGATCTTGGACCGAACTCAATTACCAACCTCTGCCAATTTCATGTTTTCTGCGAAGTGTACCTTCAAATGGCACCAACTGTCCTGCTCTTTCGTGAATTTTTCTATATCAATCATCAGACTGAGTTCACTGACGGCCCCAGCATAGAACTTGGCGGCGTCTCCATTCAAAGGCGAAGAAACACTCCCTTTCCTGAGGCTAAGCTGGCGAGTCACCCCAAGGGCTGGAACAAGACTTGGTTTTACTGCAAGAGCACTGCCCCTCAAGGTGAAAATCCCCTGCCGGGTTACAGATCGGACCGGCTCAATGCCACAGTGGCCTTTCTGGGTTGGCCATCAATAGAAGAACGCAAGCAGTTCGCCCCTGTTTACTCCAAACTAAGGGCCTTGATCGCTAATGGCCTTACTGGGGTTGATCTAACCCGATGCTGGGTAAGCTGGCGAATCCAGCCTCTTAGCCACAGAGGCGACCTGATGTGCAATTATACTGGCGAGCCGGTTGACGCTCAACGGTTCAGTCAAGTCAATCTATCAGTGAGTGATATCAACAAAACCATCAAGAAGCTATTGGGAGAGCCTCAGGAGAAATGCAACAAGTCCGGGCTGGCCCCCTTCTGCTTAACCAACCCGGTGCCTTCAGTAAGTGTTGCCCCTCTTTGTTCTTTATCTCACCCTCTTTTTCGCATTTTCAATTGCCGACTCGTCTCAACACAGGCAAACGACAAATTTTGGAAGAAGAAGAAGCCCCAACAACCCACCCCTGCTCCAGCGGAACAACAGGATGAGCCGGTTGAAATTGATAAGCCGGCCGCAGAGGACAAGGATGAGGTAGAACTTGATTCACTTGGCCGTCTTTTCATTCAACTTGCTAACGCCTCTTCTCTTCAGGACGAAACCGAAATTAGCCATACCGACGAGCCAGAGGTAACCTTGATCTCTTCTGATTCTGACTCTCCAATACCTATTCGGAAGAAAACCCGGGCTGTGATCCGCAAGGTTCGAAGGAAGCTCCGGGTTGCCGTCCGTAAGGTGCCCTTTTCCAATCAGGATGCTCATTTGGATCCCCAATTTATTTTGAAGAAAACTCGTCGAGCCGGGACCTCCAAAAGGAAGACCCGGAGCAGTGAAGGCAAACTAAGCAGCGGGCTTCCATATGAGCCGCCAACCCGCAAAGCTCGAGCTGAGGTGCCTCTTAGCCCAACTTATTCTTTTCCTCTAGCTGGCCTTTATAAAGAACCCTTACCCTTTAACGACTCAGCCTATCAAACGTCGCACTCCTCAGGCGAGTCAAGCGCCACATAGGCGCCGGCTTTCAATATCAATCCTGGGTAAGCAGACGTTCCTGTAATGTATATTGACCTCTTATTTTTCATCCCTATAAATAAGTAACTCCACCATCCCTTGTACAGCGCCAAAGCCTTTAAGAAGAAAGCAGTTGTTGAATCGTCTGACCCGGCCATTCAGACAGGCCCTCAAATGGAGGAAACCACCTTGGCAGCCCAGGACGAGCCGGCCATCCGAAACAGCCCGCCACCGCTGATCATGACAAGTCCGGCTCACGCCTCCCCACCGGCTCAAGAGAGGGAAAATATAGTTGAAGATCAACCCATTCCGCAGCCCGATGCGCCGGCTCAAGAAGAAGCGCCGGCTCACGAAGAAGTAGCGGTGATGAGTGTACGGCAAACTGCTGCACCAGAGCCCTCCACCGTCCTTACCAAAGTCCCGACCAAACCTGAACCGGCATCGAAGGACAAAGAGAAGATGGCTCTTGAGCTTCCTAAGTTTGAAGACCAAGACGCCAGTACCCTCCATCGGGCTGTATTAACCCGGCTAATTGAAAGTCGGGACACAGAAATCGCCATGGTCACTGCATTGAAGCGGAAATATGAGGTGAGCTGCACCCTTCCTCTTGTAGCATATATATATGTAGCCCCCAAGGGCCGGGTCATTATGTAATAACGATCCGGGACATTCAATTGAAACTTGTACGTAGAACCGTCCACTGGCGCCCTCAAAGGCCGGCTC
Source organism: Elymus sibiricus (assembly GCA_039707655.1). Classification (NCBI taxonomy): domain Eukaryota; kingdom Viridiplantae; phylum Streptophyta; class Magnoliopsida; order Poales; family Poaceae; genus Elymus; species Elymus sibiricus. The sequence continues at coordinate 116,486,488 of CM077670.1, forward strand.
GTCATTAACGACAGGCGGGTCTCCATAATTTAACAGAATAGATCCATGGATGCATTAGCCCCCAAGGGCCGGGCCAATATGCAATAATGACCCGGAACTTCCAAAGTATGATAATTTGTAAGCTCAACTGCAATCGGTAACCCCAAAGGCCGGCTCATCATTCATGATGGGCGGGTATGCATAACTAAGCAGAAAAATCAACTCATGCATTAGCCCCCAAGTGCCATGTAGATTGCCCGCAACTGCATGGGACTTCCTTGCTTATTGTGAAGCTCGATAATATGTAGCCCCCATGAGCCGGACTGTCCTTCAGGGCTGTCCGGGTCATATGCATGTCATGTATAACAGTTTGCCCTGCAGGAGATGCTGGACCAAGTAGAAACCCAGGCCGCCAGCTTTCGAAAGGAGGCCAGAAAAGAGAAGAAATTGCGCCAAGAATATGAGGAAGCCGCCGCGGAGGCGAAGAAAGCTTTGGCGATTGTACAGGCCACCTTGCAAGAGACTGAGGCTGCAAGAGCCGCCCAAGCCATGAGAGCCGAAGAAGCGGAGGCCAAGCTTGAGCCGGCAACCCAAGAACTGACAACTCTGAAAGGTCAAATTACCGCCATGTGTCGAGCCATATTTGGTAAGCAAAACTGAGCATAATTCATTGGACCAGCTTATCATCCTTAGCCGGCTTAACTGATCGTGCAAACTTGTGCTTTGCAGGCCAAAAAAATCAAACTCTTGTGCAGCTACCAGTGGTGAAACTGAAGGCGGTCTATACCTTGGTGGAACAACTGTATATAGGCAGCTGCCGTTGCATAATGGCCGCCAAAAATACCAAGGCACCGCCTCAGCTGATTGCGGATACACTAAAAGAGATGTCAATCGTGCCCAGGTGGTTCGACGACTGGAAAAGAGCGTGTTGCCGCACGGGAGCTCTGACCGCACTTGCGCGGGCCAAAGCATACGTTCCGGAGCTTGACACGGCTCAGGTGGCAGGCGGATACCCAGAGTTCAATATCGATGACACGCCATTCTCAAAGAAGGACTTCCAACGCTGCCTCAAGGAAACCCGGGTTGCGGCCACCGCCATTGCAGAAGAAGCTGACTTGAGCAGATATCAGGCGCCTTATTCAAAGAACAATGAACGGATCGAGGCCCCAAATCATCAGCCGGTGGCTCTAACCCGTACACGTAAGCAATCCTTTGCTCCTGACGTCGACCCTTCCTCCCTGATATCCGAAGACGCCCTATTTGAAGCATTGCGCTCCATTCAGTGGTCGACCGGTGACTCAAGCCAAGAAGAGGAGGATGACGACGGCCAGGACGAGCCGGCTCATGGTGATCCATCGGTCACGGGTGTCAGCTCTGACCCAGCAGCATAAACGCCGGCTTGTCATAGTAGGCCGATTCTTAAAAATCTTTTTGCGCGCAAGGCCGCAGCTGATGGGCGGCTTGTAATAGGGTAGCATAAACTTCTAATCAGTGTAAATACTTTGCACTTTTGTGAATCCTCCTGTTGGCCTTGAGAGCTGGCCTGTAATGGAATGATTCTGTCGGAACAACATAACCGTATGTGATAGTGACGATGCCACTTTGAACGAGTAATCTTTGTTACTGTTTTCAACAAATGAAGTAGCTCAAATGGACCTAAATGAATGATATGCATGGATGTAGGCATGTATGCAGAGATGATATGCCTGAATATAAGTATGTATGCAACACTGTATGTATAGGAAAAAATTGCAAGTCGGACTATGCTTGAAACGGCCGGCTTAAGAAACACAAGCCGGGATCCGCTGTCATAAAGCTGGCACTTGGCCTGCTGGTTTGTCCTCGCTTTCTGAAAGCCGGCTCTCCACAACCAATCAAACGTTTTAACTCGGACGAGTTCAGGGTCACAGACGTGATTGACTCATCAGACGTATGCCGGGTTGTTTTTATAGGGAGTAGCATCTTGCTAACAGGCAGGTTTAACCAACGTTGTGGCATCTCGCCGGGTTAAAAGGGTTTTGTAAGCTAAACTCAATTGAGTTGGAAGCCCCCAAGTAACCAAGATCAACAAATAAAGATCCAGTACACAAGTTTTGAGGCAAAACAACACCTTCATACAGTGTTGCTGGTCGATATTATATTTGATCAAAGAGAGGTATAAACATGATAAAAGATATGTACAAGGTGTAACCTAGTCAATGACTTAGGTGTAATACGGCCGGAGTTGGGCAATGTTCCAGGGCCGGCTTGTTTCCTCCTCAAACGTGCGTGACTTCTCTGCTTCATGTATATCAACCAGGTAATATGACCCGTTGTTGAGATTCTTGCTGACCACAAAGGGCCCTTCCCAAGGCGGCGAAAGCTTGTGCATGCCTGTCTGGTCTTGAATCAGACGGAGCACTAAGTCACCTTCCTGGAAAGCACGGCTTCAAACTCTACGGCTGTGATAGCGGCGGAGGTCTTGCTGATAGATTGCGGACCTGGATGCAGCAAGGTCGCGCTCCTCTTCCAAAGCATCAAGAGCGTCTTGGCGAGCCAGCTCATTATCTGCCTCCACATAAGCCGCCACTCGAAGGGAGTCATGATGAATATCGCTTGGAAGCATGGCTTCTGCACCATAGACCAGGAAAAACGGCGTATAGCCTGTCGACCTGTTGGGAGTAGTCCGTATGCTCCAAAGTACTGAAGGTAACTCTTCTTCCCAGCAACCCGGCGTGCGCTGCAGAGGCACCATGAGCCGGGGTTTGATACCACGCAGTAATTCCTGGTTCGCTCTTTCTGCCTGTCCGTTGGACTGAGGATGCGCAACCGATGCCAGATCGAGCCGGATGTGCTCCTGTTGACAGAACTGTTCCATAGCCCCCTTGGAGAGATTGGTTCCATTGTCTGTAATGATGCTATGCGGGTAACCAAATCAGAATATTAGCTTTTTCAGAAACTTGACAGCCGTTGCGGCATCGCAGTTGCTGACCGGCTCTGCTTCCACCCACTTGGTAAACTTATCCACAGCCACCAGGAGGTGCGTATGTTTGTTCTTGGAACGTTTGAAGGGTCCCACCATGTCAAGCCCCCAGACCACGAACGGCCAGGTGATTGGGATCATCCTTAACTCCTGAGCCGGCACATGGTCCTGACGAGCGTATTTCTGGCAACCATCGCACTTACGGACAATGTCCTCTGCATCAGCATGAGCTGTAAGCCAGTAGAACCCATGCCGGAAAGCCTTTGCGACCAGTGATCTTGAGCCGGCGTGGTGCCCGCAATCGCCAGAGTGAATCTCATTGAGAATTGCGCGGCCTTTGTCAGGTGAAACGCAACGTTGAAAAACACCAGTGACGCTTCACCTGTGCAACTCGCCATTGACAATCGTCATAGACTTGGATCGTCTGATGATCTGTCGAGCGATAAGTTTCTCTGTTGGCAGTTCTCCCCGGCTTAGGGAAGCCAAGTAGGGGACCGTCCAATCAGGGATGGCATGGATAGCTGCCACGAGAGCCGCCTCCGGGTCAGGAATAGCCAAATCCTCCTCCGTTGGCAACTTGACAGACGGGTTGTGCAAAACGTCCAGGAACACATTGGGTGGCACTGGCTTACGTTGAGAACCCAAACGAGAGAGTGCGTCTACCACCTCATTCTGCCGGCGATCAATATGGTCGACCTGATAACCTTTGAAGTGTCCAGCAATATTGGTGACTGCCTGTCGGTAAGCCGCCATAAGCGGGTCCTTGGAGTCCCATGTACCTGAAACTTGCTGAGCCACCAGGTCTGAGTCGCCCAGGCACCTGACCCGGCTGAGATTCATTTCTTTGGCCATCCTAAGCCCATGAAGCAGCGCCTCATACTCAGCTGCGTTATTGGTGCAAGTGAACATGATTCTCAAGACGTAACAGAACTTGTCTCCTCGTGGGGAAGTAATCACAACTCCAGCCCCCGAGCCTTCGAGCTGCCTCGAGCCGTCAAAGTGTATAGACCAGTATGTTGTGTCGGGCTTCTCTTCGGGAGCTTGCAACTCTGTCCAATCATTGATAAAGTCAACCAACACCTGAGATTTGATTGCTGTACGAGGCAGGTACTTTAGATTATGTGGACCGAGCTCAATAGCCCACTTAGCAACCCGGCCTGTGGCTTCCCGGTTCTGGATTATATCCCCAAGGGGCGCTGAACTAACCACCGTGATTGGATGCTCGTGGAAGTAATGCTTCAATTTGCGGCTAGCCATGAACACTCCGTAGACCAGCTTCTGCCAATGTGGGTATCGCTGCTTAGACTCGCTTAACACTTCGCTGACGTAATACACAGGATGCTAGACAGGATATTCTTTGCCATCCTTTTTGCGCTCAACGACGACCGCCACACTTACAGCCCTGTTATTGGCAGCAATATACAACAGCATCGGCTCCTTCTCGCGAGGGGCAGCAAGGACAGGCAGCTCAGATAGCTGCTTCTTAAGGGCCTCAAAAGCCTGATCTGCCTCCTTACTCCAGACGAAGTCATCCGATTTCTTGAGCAACTGATATAACGGAATTGCTTTTTCACCAAGTCGGCTTATGAACCGGCTTAAAGCCGCAACCCGCCCATCCAGCTTCTGCACATCATTTAGCTTGGCCGGCTTAGCCAGGGTCGTGATTGCTTTGATTTTTTCCGGGTTAGCTTCATTGCCACGCTCAGAGACAAGGAACCCCAGAAGCTTTCCTGCAGGGACACGAAAAACACACTTCTCCGGGTTAAGCTTCATCTTGTAGACACGGAGATTGTCAAATGTTTCCGTGAGATCCTCCAATAGAGTCTCTTTCTTCCGCGACTTAACCACGATGTCATCCACATAAGCATGAAGATTCTGCCCGATCTGCTTGTGGAAACAGTTTTGAACACAACGCTGGTAAGTCGCCTGGGCGCTCTTCAGACCAAATGACATTGTTGTATAACAGAAGGCCCCAAAGGGAGTGATGAAAGCCGTCTTTGCCTGGTCTTCCGGCTTCAGCTTGATCTGATGATAACTAGAATAAGCATCCAGGAAACATAGACTCTTGCAACCAGCCGTAGCATCGATAATCTGGTCAATACGGGGTAAGGCAAAGGGGTCACTTGGACAAGCCTTATTCAGGTCTGTGTAATCAACACACATCCGCCAAGTCCCATTTTTCTTCAGAACAAGTACTGGGTTAGCCAACCACTCGGGATGAAAGACTTCGACGATGAACCCGGCAGCTAGGAGCCGGGCCACTTCTTCTCCAATAGCTTTCCGCCTCTCCTCGTTGAAGCGACGGAGAAACTGGCGGACTGGTTTAAACTTGGGATCCACATTAAGGGAGTGCTCAGCGAGTTCTCTCGGTACACCTGGCATGTCAGAAGGTTTCCATGCGAACATGTCCCGATTCTCACGGATGAACTCAATGAGCGTGCTTTCCTATTTGGGATCCATATTCGCCCCAATGGTGAACTGCTCTGAAGAATTGCCTGGGGTGAAGTCAACTTGCTTTGTATCTCTGGCCGACTTAAACTTGAGCAGGGGGTCAGACTCCGCGGTGGGCTTCTTTAGAGACGTCATGTCGGCCGGGTCAACATTATCCTTGTAATACCGCAACTCCTCCGCGGCGCAAGCCGTCTCCGCGTAAGCTGCATCCCCTTCCTCGCACTCGAGTGCGATTTTCCGGTTTCCTTCCACTGTGATGGTTCCCCTTGGCCCTGGCATCTTCATTTTCAGGTAGACATAACATGGGCGCGCCATGAACCGCGCGTAAGCCGGCCGGCCAAACAGGGCGTGGTATGGGCTCTTGAGCTTGACCACCTCGAAGGACAGGAACTCAGAACGCCAGTTATCCTCTGAGCCAAAGGCCACCTCAAGGGAAATTCTTCCCATGGGATATGCCGACTTGCCAGGAACAATGCCGTGAAAGACTGTAGAAGACGGAGTTAACTGTTTATCAGACAGATTCATCCGCCTGAACATGTCATAATACAGGATGTTGATGTTGCTGCCCCCGTCCATGAGCACCTTTGTCAAGGTATAACCACCGACTTGTGGCGCAACCACCAGAGCCAAGTGGCCGGGGTGATCGAGTATGACTGGATGATCCGCCCTGCTCCAGGTGACCGGCTGCTCCGACCAGTTGAGGTAGTACGGGGTTGCCGGCTCAACCATGTGGGCGGCTCTTCGCTGCACCTTCCGATCCCGCTTAGAGGTGCTGGTGGTGAAGACGTGATACTGTCCGCTATTCAACTACTTCGGGTTACTCTGAAATCCTGCCGCGCCAGCCTGGTGCTGGTTTCCCTGGTTGCCTCTCTGATTGCCACCTCCCGGATTCCTAGCCCCCTGGAACCCGCCGCCTTGGCCACCATTTCCCTGGAAGCCGGGTCCGACAAAAGGCCCCTGCAAGCCGGCTCCTGAGAAGCCGGGTCCTGGGTTGGCGGGTTGTCCGCCGTTGCCCCCACCATGATGATGATGCTGGAAGGCACGCTTGGCGAACTCTTGCATCACATAGCAATTTTCCCAGGAGTGAGTGGACGGTTTACCATTATAACTGTGCTTCGGACAAGGAGCTTTGAGGAGTTCTTCATAAGTGAGAGGGCGATTGCCGGAGGGCGGCTTCCTGGAACCGTCATCCTGACGCTGACCCTTGTTTGTTGCGTTCGTGTTCGCCACCAAATCCGAGCCACCATCATGACCCTTGCGCTTCCCACCGTTGTTGCTCTGACCGTTGTCGTTGTTCTGCTGCTGACCCTTACCGCTAGCCTTCTTTCCCTTGCCAGATTTCTCCTCGTCTGACAGCGGATCCTTGGTGTTATCCGACTCCGCATATCGGGTTAAGACATCCATGAGGTCTCCCATGTCCTGAACCTTTCGCTTGAGCCGCCCAAGCTTCTGAACCAGCGGCTGGAACTTACATGTTCGTTCCAGAACAAGCACCGCCTGAGCCGTCGTGATGCTGTCAGAACTGTGCATAACTTTTGCAACCCGGCGAGCCCAATGGTGCGCTGACTCATCCTCGCGCTGGACACAACGCTCAAGGTCCACAATTGTGGTTGGCCTCTTGCAGGTCCCCTGGAAGTTCTTGATGAAACGCTCCTTCAGCTCCTGCCAGGTGTTGATAGAATTTGCCGGTAAGTTTTTCATCCAGGTACGTGCAGGGCCCTCCAACATCAACGGCAAGTAGCGCGCCAGGACTGATTCGCTTGCACCCAACAAGTCCATCGCTAGCTCATAGCTCTCGACCCACTCCGTAGGCTCTAAATTCGATGTGTAGTTAGGAACCTTGCGAGGCCCCTTGAAATCTGAGGCAATGCGCGCCTCTCGCAGCACCGGCACCAAGCAGGGGGCTCCAACCAGGCGGCTCGACGAACTCTCAGGCCGGCCGTCAAGCCAGGTTATCTCAAGTGAACGATGCACTTCCGGCGGGTTAGCATTCGGCGGCGGGTTAACGTGCGCCGGCGCGCTGACATGTGCCGGCGGGTCACGCCCTGCCCGCGCGTTTTCCTCCTCCCATGCTCGCAGAATCCGGGATGCATCAGCCACGTCCTGCGGGATCCTGGGCTGCTGCTGCTCCGCCAGTGGTTGGGCGGCCCTCCGGTAGTGCGCACTGCTGGAGACCGCGGGCGACTCAGGGCGCTGACTCCTGGAGCGGCTCTGATGAGGGGTTGAGTGAAGCCGATGCTGGCTATGCGAGTAATTGGCTTGCTGCACCACTGCTGTCTTGAGCATCGCAATGGCATTCCTGGCCTCTGTCTGAATCGGGCCGTCCCCCTCAATCGGAATAGATGCCAAGTTGTGGGTTGCTGCCAGCACGTTATCCACCGGGTTGGAGTAGTGTCCAATTGGGGTTTAGAACCGGTGAGACGGCGGCTGCTGCCGCTGATCTGGTGTACGAAGTCGGGCCGGCTCTCGCTGCTGAATGAGCTGCTGTAGCGGCTCTCACGGGGGGATAACTCCAACCCCCAGGGTTGTCGGAGCCGGTGGCGTTGTGAACAGCTGAGTTGGCTCGAGATCAGCCGAAAGCCGGCTCTCGCGACGCCTCCGATGAACAAGCTCGGACTCAGCCTGCCGACGGCTCAGGTACTGTGTCGCCTCATCAAGGCGCTGTCTCTCCGCGGCGATCTGTGCCTGCTCCTGTACCATGCGGGCGTTCTCTGCGTTGATGTCCTCTTGGATCTTGGCCATCTCCTCGCGACACTTCACGATCTCCGTGTTGCGCGCCGCTGCGTTCTCTGCAGTGACCGGCTCAGCCAACAGGGTCGCCAGTGTATTCATCAAGTCCGCGAGTGCCTGAACCCCAGTCTTCTGAGAGCCGGAGGCCCAGGCGCCGGCCCCTCCTGAGCCGGCCAGGAGGTTGTTTCGTCCCGCCGTCAGATTGGCCGGGTCTCGCGCCCGATCTTGCCTACCCGCCATGTACACCGCCGCAAAGCGAGGCGGATCAGGGCTCTCCGGGAAGACGTCGTCCGTGTGCCCCAGCCTACCATCATGCAGCGGAAGAATTGACTTGGTTTCCCCCATCGAGGACTCGTCGTCAGACTGGACCAGCGTGTCATCCTGAGACAGGGAGTTCTCCGACAGGGCCACCCCTTGGGTGAAACCCATGAAAGCGTGATCTGGGCCGGCTTGACGCGGGCCGGGTCTCGCCGGGAGCTGACCGAGCCGGCGCGCCGTCTCGACACCAGCGACGCTCTCCAATCCGGCGGCACCTAGAGATGCGCTTGGTTTTCCATCTGGCGCACTGGACATGACTTGAGCTTGAGGCAAAGTTTCTAGATAGAAACTTGTGACAAATGCTGGGGACAAACAGCTAGGAATTAAAAGCTGAAATTTTGGGGTTAAGCATCTCTTAGGAGGGTAGTATTGTGGTAAAAATTTCAGCTCCAACAGATCAAGGAAAAATGTACTTGCTTCACAAAGTGCCAATACTGACCAGAAGCAAAAACATTTTCCTTATCTGAAAATTTCCAAATGACCATGGGATATTTTTGCATAGGGAAGTGAGGCATGATCCAAAGAATATTTGGGAATTTTCTTGGAATTTTTGGAGCAATAAAAATGAGGGTTGCTTCATAGCTCATTGAGAAAATAGGCATTTTCAGGAAGAAAAAGAATATAATGCCATTAAATAAAAAATCCAATGGCATTATGGTGAGAGGGATGAGGTCTAGGGAAGGTTTAGGAATGGGAGAACCCACTTGGAAGCAAATCAAAAAAAATTCCAAGTGGTAAGTCCAAAAGAATTGACTCAAAAACCCAAATGCAAATTAAAATATTCAATAAATCCAAATAAAAGGAAAAGCAAAAATCCAGGGTGTTACAGAAATTAGTACGAAAACAGACAGAAATATGAAATTCATAACATATACGTGATGATACTTAACTACTACGTACAATGCATAAAACTGAAAACGAACAATACTAAAACTCCTGACTAATAATCCCTCCTTAGGGGGCCAGTATTCCGGCAGCCCCTCGCCAGCAGCTCCCTGGTGTGTGGAGGCTTCCCACCGCGGATAGAGTTCTCCGCCTCCTCCGCCTCGCAGCGCTCGACCTGCCGATCTGCCTCTTGCTCGCGGACGCGCGTGAACGATCATGCCATTTTGGTGGGCACCCACCGGAGCTCCTCGTCGGTAGCACGCTGGAGCTTCTCGGCCCACCTCCACGCAGTGATGAGGCGCCTAGCGCCTTTGGCCTTCCTGGCAAAGTAACGGCCATCTTCGTACACCTCCTCTGCACATTGACGCGCCCGCCGCCAAAGCTCCAGCGCCTCCTTTTCCCAGGCAGCCTCACGGGCTTCACAGGCCGCCTGGTACCTAGCTCCCTCTTCCGCCATCTCCTTCTTGAACACCACTTGCTTGGCTTTCTCGACCGGCGGTAGCACCTTCCACAGACAAAGATTGTACTGGCCTCAAAACCACTCCAAAGTTGTGGGGTCCAGCGCAACTTCGTCTGGTGGCGCATAGGGGTCCTCCTCATCTCTGCTATGCGCCTTGACATCCTCGTGGGGCGGCGCCTCCTCCTCGGCACTTGTGCAGATCGGCGGCGCCATGGCAGAGTTTTGTGTGAGAGAGAGGGGGGCGAGCAAGGAGAGAATGTGGATGAGAATGCAGGCGGGATGACGTGGGCGGGGTAGTATTTATTTGCCGCCGGAATCTAGATCGACGGGAGCAGTACACGCGCCGGTCGCCAGAATTTATGAGTTCTAAAGCTTGAATTACACACAATTCTCGGAGCAAAAGCCGTGTGTGAAATAAATCGCTCACGGTTCCCATGACTAAAAAATTGGACCCATGCAGGGTGTGCTAAAAATTTGAGAGATTTACGGCAAAAACTTCATGCAGCTCGTGTACAAACAAAACATTCTTCACCGAAATGTCATGGTTTCCAACGGAAAACCATAGTCTACCACAATGAAGTCAATTTTTTAAAATCATTTGAACTTCATACTTTTTCTATGATTAATACACACCATCCAAAGTCCCATGCTCAAATTTGGCAACTTTTCGAGTTGGTCTGCTATTTATGAGACATTAAGTGATTTTTTGGCCACTAAAAAGGGCAAAAAGCTTTGAGCATGCAAATGAGCTCGGAAAGGGATCAAACTTGACATGGTATCCTTATAATACCCCTACATGACGCGGTAAAAAATTGACAGCGTTACTGCAAAAACTTGGTGCACTTCGTGTACAAACTTAAACACTCTCCCGCGAAGTGTCAGGGTTTCAAACAGAAACCACTGCGTTTGACATGCTACTCCATTTATTTAAATCATTTAGACTTCAAACATTTTCCATTAGTAATACACACCATTCAAAGCCCCATGATCAAATTTGAGACTATTCTAGGTTTAGTAAATACGATTTTCTTAGGAATTTTTTGACCTAACATATGTGTGGCGGGCGGCTCTTAGGGCCCGCCATAGCTAACTTCTGGAAATTTTGAATTTTTTTGGTATGGGTTGCTGATGTCTACTATGCAAATTTCTCCTTGTAGACTTGTTGGACCTCCAAGCACAGAGTTTTGTAGGACAGTAGCAAATTCCCCTCAAGTGGATGACTAAACGTTTATCAATCCGTGGGAGGTGCAGGATGAAGGTGGTTCTCTCTCAAACAACCCTGCAATCAAATACAAGAAATCTCTTGTGTCCCCAACACACCCAATACATTTGACAATTGTATAGGTGCACTAGTTCGGCGAAGATAGGGTGATATATGTGTAATATGGACGGTAGAAATATATTTTTATAATCTGAATAAAAAACAGTAAGGTAGCAAGTAACAAAAGTGAGTAAAAAGGTGTTGCAATGGTTGGAAACAAGGCCTAGGGTTCATACTTTAGCAAGTGCCAACTCTCAATATCATTAACATAACTGAACCACATGATAATCCCTCAAAGTGCAGCAAACAGTCACTTCAAAGTTTCTATTATATCGGAGAAACTAGGATGAAATCGCGTAGGTAGCAAACCTCAAAGTTGTGTTTCCAATCAATCTATTGAACCACCCCCGAAGTGTCACGAATAGTCCTAGAGATCGTACTACGACAACACCATATGATACGTATCGTTCAACCTTTATGCCTAGATTACCCCAATGTCACCACGGGTATCCGCAAGTTAATTACTAGACATGCATCAAGTGATCTCAAATCCAAAGTATTCAATCCAACATAAAGAAACTTCAAAGGGCAAGACTCAATTCACCACAAAAAGGATAGAGGGGGAAGAACATCATATGATCCAACTTTATTAATAAAGCTCATCATACAATCTAGATCGAATCCATCAAGAACATGAGAGAGATCAAACACATAGCTACTGGTACATACCCTCAGCCCTGAGATGAACTACTCCCACATCATCATGGAGGCAGCAAGGTTGATGAAGAGGCCTCCTCCAATGGCTTCCCCCTACGGCGGAGTGCCGGAAAAGGCCTCTAGATGGGATCTCTTCAGAACAGAGGCGTGTGGCGGCGATAAAATTCTTCATGGCGTCTTTCTAGAGGTTTTGGTATATTTAGGGCATTAAGGCGGCGGAATTTGGTAAAATGGAGCTGCAGGGGCCCCACAAGAGAAAGAGGAGGCCATGAAGAACTTCTTTGACCTTCAAAAGAAGATGCTTGCGATCGATGAGGAAAATGCCCGATCAAGAGGCAAGGAAGTTGATAGGTGCAAACCCGTTGAATGAGTTCACGCCCGAGGGTGGCCCGATCTTCACGTCGTAGGATCGAATCGGGAGGGATAAATAGCTGCAAGCAGCCAGGATAACTAGCTTTATACCTGCCAAGGTTGGATGGAACCCGTACGCTGGGGATGGCTGACCGGAGCTACAAGAACTCCAACCCGCTGTCCGAACAATCGCAGAACCACAAACCGGGACTAACCCACACAAAACGGCCAGAACCGTAGAGCACGAATTAGGGGGAACCAGAGGCTCCTTCTAACGAATCCGGATGAACTCACAAGAGCAAAGGTAGCAAGGATCTCTCGGATATCTCTAGCAGTCTTGCTGCATAAGCTTGTAGCTGAATGGTTTGACCAAAGATTTCTAAAAGGATGGGGGAGATGGGGTTTTATAGCAGGGACAACCCCCCTTAGCTAGGTGTGAAAAGGTTTGAAAAATAACCAGCTTTGCATGGCTTCCTTGGGGGAATAAGCAGTCATCTTTGGGAGTTGTTGGAGAGCTCCTCGGAAATTCGCGAAGCCTTGACAGCCTGGACACCTTTCACGAGAATGACTAGAACGTTTGACTCACAACTCCAAATGATGTGAGGTTTTTTGCATTGGAAAGTAAATTTGATGTAGCTTATGGAGATATACCCCTATGGCCCCATATCTCCTCCAAATGGGTGTGGCACAACGAAACATCAGAGGTAAAAAACTGACAACATCAGCTTCACTTGAAACTTGTTTTCTCCAAACTTGTTTCTTCAAACCGGTTGCTTCAAGAGCTCATAGGTTGTTGGATTTCTTCCATGCGATACCTAAGTTCAACCAACAACAATGGAGATGAAAGTGCAGCCATGTGTTCAAGATTGTAGTATGAACTTAAGTTAGCGTTCACCTGGGCATGTGTTTGCTTGATTCGGCTTAGTAATTCTTTCCAGCTAACTTGTGCACTTTTCTGAAATGTCGTGTATGATGTACCCATGTGCTCATCATCCTCCCTTCCTTGATGACGAGTCGTCCTCGACTCTCTTTGATCTAAAAAAGATAAGTAGAAGGGAAGTAGATAATATTCATGCAAAGGAATAATGCAATCCTCATTTGTAGCTTTCACCTTAGAATTGTGTTTCATCCGATCATGTATTTGTTTGTCACAACTTGGAGTTTGTCCAGGGATGTTTGGTGTTATTTCAATAACCGAGAGGTCCTCATCATCCTCTCTCTCTTGAAAAGGAGTCGTCCTTGACTCTACCTGGTCATCACACAAAAGAAAGCAGAGCAATACCAAATCATAATGCAAAGGTTTCATGATATAGAGAATTTTAGTTTTCAACTTTGCTATGTTATGGACGATGCCAACATGATGCTTTGTTCGACTTAGGAGTTCCTTCCAGCAAACATTTCCATGGAGTGCAAATTTATAACCAACCATGACCATGTCCATATCATCCTCCCTCTCTTGGAGAAAAGTCGTCCTCGACTTCATTTGGTCTACAAAATTACAGCACGAGGACAATACAAAATAACTAGGAAAAGGAAAAGATGAATAATCATGTGCAACATTCAATTTTATTGGCTCTTTTATAGTCTCTTCAAGATTGACAAAATCATATTGCTGGATGGATGATGTACCAAACAATTTTTCTCTAATCTTATCACGCCATTGCTTCAAAAACTCATAAGTGCATACCTCTGGATTCATCAAAATGGATGATCTCTTTTGTTTTACCTCATTGTGTACTTCCATTCCTTGATGAAAATCAATCGACAAACATGCACCTTGTGTAGTGATGTTCCACGTGCACCACAACTGTTGCTGGATCTCCTCCTCCCATCGTTGCAAGAGAGCTGATAGGTATGCCTTTTGCACCTGCACATATTGCAAAGAAAGAGAATTTTGTGAAAGGTTAGTTATTGAATGTTCCTCTCTCTTTTCATTTGGTGGACTACTAATTTCCCATGGTGGTGGATCACTCATCTCACTATTCTCTTGTTGAAAAATCTCAACCTCACATTTAGTGGACTCACACAACTCACTTATCCTCTCACTCTTATCGTGTGGTATATTGGGTTGTGGATCACTCATCTCTCTAATGTAGTGTGGACTGATCTCAATCTCACACTTTGTGGACTCACACAACTCATTAATCCTCTCTCGTTGAATGTGTGGTATATCTAGGTGGAGATATTTCATTACTCTAATCTCATCATGAACAATCTGATCCTCACATTTTGTAGACTCACTCACCTCACTTTTCTTATCACTCTCATTATATGGAATTTTGGAAAGTGGGCACTCTTCCTCACATTTGGTGGAGTCACTCAACTCATTTTTGTTTTCACTCTCAAGTTGTGGGCTTTTGGATTGTGGACTCTCTTCCTCACATGGAATTTGTAGCACATCTTTCTTGGATGTTGGGACAATAGTGGTGGTCAAGATGGCAACATTAGGAATGAGCTTCTCGTGTGACATGGGCTACGAATCACCGGAGTTGGTCCATCAACCATGGTCATGCTTTGCGGTGGGTCGTCGGTGTGCCGACGGGTGCCATAACTTTGTCGTCGGGCATGACGTCCTTGCTGCGATTCATGAGCAGTAGCGACACGCCTATGGGAAGTAGTAGCTTGCCCTCGAGCATGCCATCCTTGCCGCACTTCAGGAGCAGCAGCGACACACCCACGAGCAGCAGCAACACCATGCCCTCGAGCATGTCCATCATGCTGCACTTCTTGAGTAGTAGGGACATGCTCACGAGCAACATCATGCCCTCTAGCATGTCTTCTTTTTTGCACTTCATGAGTAGCAGGGTATTGTCGGTGTCGAACCCCATCACCACTTTCTAGAAGACGCTCGTTAAGCCTCCTTCGAATTTCTTGAAACATGTTCCGTAATTCCCGAAACTCAGCACGTGTGACCGGGGCATCTTCTTCCCCTTGATTTTGTCCTCGCACGCTCGATTTAGAGCCTGTCATGTTAGTGTGGCTAAAAAAAGTGGATAGGATAATTTTTGTGGAATCACACAACCTCACCTCTTACTCACCAAAGTTCTTATGAGTTCACATCAGATTGCGCTTCTCCCAGATGTGTTAAAGCGATTGAAAGACAGGGATCAAAGAACTAGCTTCGGTTTTTGGTGGAGCTTGGTGGGGTAAACAAAAAGGGGCTTGTGCTGAAATCAAGTTGATGCAAACCAAAAAAATATGTGGATAGATTTGCTGGACCTTTGCACCAAGATTGAAACACACACAACACACAAACTTCTGAAATTTTTCTACCAAGCTGAAACTTTGAATCTTACACAACACTTTTCTTTTCTCTTGATTTTTTTGCCACTCTTTTTTTTTCTCTTTTGAACTTTTTTTTGCCACTTTTTTCCTTCTTTTTTTTCTCTCCAAAGCACAACAACCAAATCTGAAAGTAACCACAAAGACGAACTTGGTGCAGATCTAAAAGATGAAGAACATGCAAGGTATGCAACAACAAGATCTCAGCACCAACAAGGCTTGGATTTATTTTTGGTGGGGCTTTGGACTTTAGGACAGAAAATATAGCATGAAAAACACTCGATCTAAAGGGATGATAGTAAGATAAACTTGGATAACAGATCCTACCGTGTCAACGAAGGCTCTGATGCCAGATGATAGGTGTAAACCCGTTGAACGAGTTCACGCCCGAGGGTGGCCTGATCTTCACGTCGTAGGATCGAATCGGGAGGGATAAATAGCTACAAGCAGCCGGGATAACTAGCTTTATACCTGCCAAGGTTGGATGCAACCCGTACGCTGGGGATGGCTGACCGGAGCTACAAGAACTCCAACCCGCTGTCCGAACAATCGCAGAACAACAAACCGGGACTAACCCACACAAAACGGCCGGAACCGTAGAGCACGAATTAGGGGGAACCAGAGGCTCCTTCTCGCGAATGCGGATGAACTCACAAGAGCAAAGGTAGCAAGGATCTCTCGGATCTCTCTAGCAGTCTTGCTGCATAAGCTTGTAGCTGAATGGTTTGACCAAAGATTTCTAAAAGGATGGGGGAGATGGGGTTTTATAGCAGGGACAACCAACCTTAGCTAGGTGTGAAAAGGTTTGAAAAATAACCAGCTTTGCATGGCTTCCTTGGGGGAATAAGCAGTCATCTTTGGGAGTTGTTGGAGAGCTCCTTGGAAATTCGCGAAGCCTTGACAGGCTGGACACCTTCCACGAGAATGACTAGAACGTTTGACTCACAACTCCAAATGATGTGAGGTTTTTTGCATTGGAAAGTAAATTTGATGTAGCTTCTGGAGATATACCCCTATGGCCCCGTCTCTCCTCCAAATGGGTGTGGCACAACGAAACATCAGAGGTAAAAAACTGACAGCATCAGCTTCACTTGAAACTTGTTTTCTCCAAACTTGTTTCTTCAAACCGGTTGCTTCAAGAGCTCATAGGTTGTTGGATTTCTTCCATGCGATACCTAAGTTCAACCAACAACAATGGAGATGAAAGTGCAGCCATGTGTTCAAGATTGTAGTATGAACTTAAGTTAGCATTCACCTGGGCATGTGTTTGCTTGATTCGGCTTAGTAATTCTTTCCAGCTAACTTGTGCACTTTTCTGAAATGTCGTGTATGATGTATTCATGTGCTCATCAGAAGTGGAGGTGAAATAAAGGAGGATGAGCTCGCTATAATCTCCAAGAAAGTGGAGATCATGGCGGCCGACTTGAGCAAGATGACCCCAAAAAAGAGGGCTTGGTTTGAGGGGAAGCAAAAGCTCGTGATGGAGCGAGATGCGTGATTGATACGTCTCCGACGTATCCCCAATTTTTGATTGTTTCATGCTATTATATTATCAATCTTGGATACTTTATATGCAATTTTATATCACTTTTTGGAACTAACCTATCAACTCAGTGCTCAGTGCCTGGCGGCCGACTTGAGCAAGATGACCCCAAAAAAAGGGCTTGGTGTGAGGGGAAGAAAAAGCTCATGATGGAGTGAGATGTGTGATTGATATGTCTCCAACGTATCTACAATTTTTGATTGTTTCATGCTATTATATTATCAATCTTGGATACTTTATATGCAATTTTATATCATTTTTTGGAACTAACCTATCAACTCAGTGCCCAGTCCTGTTTTTGGCTATTTTATTGTTTCACAGAAAAAAAAGTACCAAACGAAGTCCAAACATGATGAAACTTTACGGTGATTTTTTCAAGACCAGAAGGGACCCTAGAAGCTTCGGGACGATGCCAGAAGATGTACGGGAGAGCCACAAGCTCACACAGCGCGCCCCTATGGGGGGCACCACCTGAGCTTGTGGGCCCCACATATCTCCGTTTGACCTAATTCCAGTTCTATAAATTCCCATAAATCCCAAAACTAACAGAGAGCCACCCGAAACAATTTTTCCACCGCCGCAAGTCTCTGTTTTTTCGCGATCCCATCTAGAGGCCTTTTCCGGTAATCTGCCGGAGGGGGAATCGATCATGAAGGTCTTCTACATCAACCTTGCTGCACCTTCGATGATGTGTGAATAGTCCACCACAGACCTACGGTCCATAGTGATTTGCTAGATGGCTTTCTCTCTCTATCTTCAATACAATGTTCTCTTCGGAGATTGATCCGATGTAATCTTCTTCTGTGGTGTGTTTGTTGGGATCCGATGAATTGTGGGTCTATGATTTGAATATTCATTGAAAGTAATTGAGTCTTTTCTGAATTTTATCATGTATGATTGTTATAGCTATGTAATGCTTTCCGATCTATGGGTTTTCTCACTACTGTAGGCGACTGCTAACGCGACAAATGAATCAGAGACCCCCCGACCAAACTGTGTGTGATGCATTAATCGCAAACGGTATCGTAATAAAACCGTCACCAATAAGACGAACTGTGTGCAATGGCAGAGACATCAAGCACGATTCAGATTAGAGACGCGTGTGTGATACGTGGCATACAGTTGATCCATACGAACTATTTGCGATGAGCCAGAACAACAGAAACGGTCAGTCAGATCAAGGTCTGTGTGATATACGGCATACAGTTCACTCGGATGAACTGTTTGCGATTAGCCAACACAATAGAAACGATCAGCCAGATCAAGGTGTGTGCGATAGATGGCATACAGGTCACTCGGATGAACTGTTTGTGATTAGCCAACACAACAGAAACGGTCAGCCAAATCAAGGTGTGTGCGATATACAGCATACAATTCACTCGGATGAACTGTTTGTGTTGAGAGAAAACAACAGAAATGGTTGAACTTAACAAGATGTGTGTGATACGCGGCAAACAGGTCAGTAATCAGAAATGTGTGGGAAGATGGATAACAACACAGACGATTCCTGCTAATAAGCTTTATGTTCTGGGCTAACGTTTGCCATGTGATTTGCTCAGTCTGCACAATATCTACGCTCTCTGTGTACAGAACAATATTCTTTAGTGTGAATAGTGTGCTCTTTTGGGCTGGCACACGAGTATATGGATCACACCCGTGGGCGAGCAAATGTGCACGCACGCGTCGTGCTAGCTCGCGCTTCCTTCTATGCTAAGTTTCTATTAATTGATGGCGTTTTATGTACACGCAATCATTTCCCGCCACTTCCTCATCGGTTTCCCGCCGTCACCTAGCGCTTGCGCATAAGCCTAGGCGGCGCGTGACACACCAAGGCACAAGCACAGCCTATGGCCCCTCTACCTTTTCCAAGCATGCCAACCCACTGAACCACCACCTCTGCCATCAACCTCCTCGACGAGGAAAACGAGCAGACGCCACGGCCAGTCGAGGCCGGGGGCGTCCCCGGCAACGCGATGGACGATGTCATGCTGTGACTCATCGCCGGGGTTGAGCAGACCATTGGCACAGGGTGCGCTCGCGCCGCGGGTCAAGATAGCCGCGTCAGCGCCGAGAGGCAGCAGCTCGCCGCACAACATGGTCGGTGGTGCGCCGCAGAGCGAGATAGGCGCGTCCGCGACGACAGGCTGCGCCACGACGCACAACAAGACCGATGGAGCACCGCAGAGCGAGAGGCGCGGCACGCCGCATAGCAAGAGCGATTCCATCGGCGCTTGCCTGCTATCGACAGGGTGTTTCAGCTGGGTACACGTCCCGTCAGTACCCGCGCCGTTCGGATGGGTCGCGCCATTCTCCTTGTCCGCGGCCCACTCGATGCCAACGCGCTGGTCACTAGGCTCGAGCGCCTCCTTGGCCCAGGTGTCCGCCTAGGCGCAGTAGAGGAACATGGCCGTCGCATCCTCGAGCTGGTGATCTCCGATGAAATAGCCAACTTGGAGCTCGAGATCGCGCTCCATATGTACCGCGAGCATGTCAACCGCTTGGACGAACGCCTGCACGAGTTCAGGCAGAACCAAGAGCTACCGTAGGCAAGGGTTGGTGGTCATGGACGCGTTTTATTTTGTTGAGTCGTTTCGACGTTGATCGCTATGTATTCACAACAATCATAATTTTGCTCTGATTATTGCTCTTATTGCTCTGTTTCAATCTGTGTACTCTGTTTTCCGTTCTTATATATTGTTCTGTTTCAATGTGTCTATGCTTTCCATTATGTACATGTGGATGGTAACAGCTAGATTGAAATTAGTATGAAAACAGACAGAAATATGAAATTCATAACATATACGTGATGATACTTAACTACTACGTACAATGCATAAAACTGAAAACGAACAATACTAAAACTCCTGACTAATAATCCCTCCTTAGGGGGCCAGTATTCCGGCAGCCCCTCGCCAGCAGCTCCATGGTGCGCGGCGGCTTCCCAGCACGGACGGAGTTCTCGGCCTCCTCCGCCTCGCAGCGCTCAACGTCCCGATCTGCATCTTGCTCGCAGACGCGCGTGAACGATCTTGCCATTTTGGTGGGCGCCCACCGAAGCTCCTCGTCGGTAGCACGCTGGAGCATCTCGGCCCACCTCCACGCAGCGATGAGGCGCCTAGCGCCTTTGGCCTTCCTGGTGAAGTAACGGCTGTCTTCGTACACCTCCTCTGCACATCGACGCGCCCGCCGCCAAAGCTCCAGCACCTCCTTTTCCCAGGCAGCCTCACGGGCTTCTCAGGCCGCCTGGTACCTGGCTTCCTCCTCCGCCATCTCCTTCTTGAACGCCACTTGCCAGGCTTTCTTAGCCGGCGGCAGCGCCTTCCACAGACAAAGATTGTACTGGCCCCAAAACCACTCCAAAGTTGGGGTTCCAGTGCAACTTCGTCTGGTGGCGCATAAGGGTCCTCCTCGTCGCTGCTCTACGCCTTGACGTCTCACGGGGCATCGCCTCCTCCTCGGCGCTTGTGCAGATCGGCGGCGCCATGGCAGAGTTTTGTGTGAGAGAGAGGGGGGCCAAGCATGGAGAAAATGTAGATGAGAATGCAAGCGGGACGACATGGGCGGGGTAGTATTTATTGGCGGCCGGAATCTAGATCGACGGGAGCAGTACACGCGCTGATCGCCAGAATTTACGAGTACTAAAGCTTGAATTACACACGATTCCCAGAGCGAAAGCCGTGTGTCCAATAAATCGCTGATGGTTCCCATGACTGAACCACGTCTGATTAATAACCCGCGCCACTCACCTTCCAAACCTCGGGGCGCCAAACAGAGTGCCAATCAAGTGGGGCCCAGTTGTCTTACCAGATATTTACATTTTCTTTCCAAATGTTCTGCATGAATGCTTTTTTCGTGTTACCATGATATTATTGTAAAATATAATACATAAATGATTTTTCCAACCCATGATGATATGATGTTGCATGTACATGTAGTTCAAATTTGAATTACGGCCATTAAATGGTTACAAACTTACTTAATGTCTTAAAAATGTCAAATGACCCCTGAAAATTTCCAAATTTAAACATGAAAGTTGTCTTTGTGCATGTTAACGGTAGAAAAAATGCCAGGCCATAAGAGGAAGCGATTGTTGGTTCGTCATCAAACATGTATATTCTTCCCTCTCGGAATCACGAGTCTTCTCGTGAGATGCTCCGATTTCTGAGAGGTGTGCCAAAACTTTCAACAAACATGCCAATTTTTTTACCACGGCATCTTGGTGCCATTTCATGAAATCAAGCAAGGTTTCATGTTTTTCTGATCATTTTTTAATTTTCTAGAATTTAAAAGCCATGGTTCTTAATGTTTGTGTCCAAGCCGTGACACCAATATGTTTGAAAATTCATTCCAATTTACTACACAGGGCATTAACTCGCACACAAGTACACAAATATGATTTTCCAACCCATGATGGTTTCCTGTTGCATGTACATGTAGTTCAAATTTGAATTACGGCCATTAAATGGCTAGAAACTCACTTAATTAATGTCTTAAAAAGGTCAAATGAACCCTAAAAATTTCCAAAATTTAACATGTCTGTTGTATTAGTGCATGTAAACGATACAAAAAAAATCAGGGTCAACGAGGAAGCGAGCGCCGGTTCGTCATCAAACATGCATTGTAGTTCCCTCTCGAAACCATGTGACTTCTCGTGAGATGCTCCGATTTCTGAGAGGTGTGTGTCAAAACTTTTTCCAAAGTGTCCAATTCTTTTACCACATCATCTTGGTGCCATGACATGACATCAAGCAAGGTTTCATGTATTTTTGATCATTTTTTAATGTTTTGGAATTTAAAAGCCATGGTTCTCAATGTTTGTGTCCAAGCCGTGACACCAATATGTTTGAAAAATCCTTCCAATTTACTGCACAGGGCATTAACTTGCACACAAGGACACAAATATGATTTTCCAACCCATGATGGTTTGCTGTTGCATGTACATGTAGTTCAAATTTGAATTACGGCCATTATATGGCTAGAAAATCACTTAATGTCTTTAAAAGGTCAAATGAACCCTGAAAATTTCCAAAAGTTAACATGTTCGTTGTATTAGTGCATATTAAAGATACAAAAAAATTAAGGGTCATATGACGAAGCAAGCGCAGGTTCGTCATCAAACATGCATTGTTCCCTCTCGGGACCACGTGTCTTCTCGTGAAATGCTCCGATTTGTGAAAGATGCGTGTCAAAACTTACGCCAAAGTGGCCAATTCTTTTACCATAGCATCTTGGTGCCATGACATGACATCAAGCAAGGTTTCATGTATTTCTGATCATTTTTGATTTTTTTTGGAATTTAAAAGCCATGGTTCTCAATGTTTGTGTCTAAGCCGTGACACCAATATGTTTGAAAATTCCTTCCAATTTACTGCACAGGGCATTAACTTGCACATAAGTACAAGAATATGATTTTCCAACCCATGATGCTTGTTGTTGCATGTACATGCAGTTCAAATTTGAATTACGACCCATTATATGGCTAGAAACTCACTTAATGTCTTAAAAAGGTCAAATGAACCTTGAAAAATTCCAAAATTTAACATGTCCGATGTATTACTACATGTTAACGATACAAAAAAATTAAGGGTCATACGACGAAGCGAGCGCCGCTTCGTCATCAAACATGCATGTTCCCTCTCGAAACCACGTGTCTTCTCGTGAGATGCTCCGATTTGTGAGAGGTGTGTGTCAAAACTTTTGTCAAAGTGGCCAATTCTTTTACCACAGCATCCAGGTGCCATGACATGAAATCAAGCAAGGTTTCATGTATTTTTAATCATTTTTGATTTGTTGGGAATTTAAAAGCCATGGTTCTCAATATTTGTGTCCAAACCGTGACACCAATATGTTTGAAAATTCCTCCCAATTTACTGCACAGGGCATTAACTTGCACACAAGGACACAAATATGATTTTTGAACCCATGATGGTTTGCGGTTGCATGTACTTATAGTTCAAATTTGAATTATGGCCATGATATGGCTAGAAACTCACTTAATGTCTTAAAAAGGTCAGATGAACCCTAAAAAATTCCAAATTTTAACATGACAGTTGTATTAGTGCATGTTAATGGTACAAAAAAATTTGTACAATTTTCATCACCTTCCGTTTCCACTTTACTCCAAATTAGTCTTTTGCAGCTAATTTAAAAATGGACTACATCGCACACAGTTGGTTATAGGAACCGTTTGCGATGAAAATTCATGGGTATTTTTATGTCTTCCTCCATAAGCTTCACCGGATTTGTCTACTCAAGCGCCGTTCACCCCCGAATCCTTGAGTCCCCGATACCCATTCCCCAACCCCTTCTTGCAAAGAAGGACGCCGTGGAGACGCTTCGTGAGGGCCCGTACGATCGCCGGGTCCGCCCCAAGCGGCTCCGCCTACGCCGAGAGCACGTCCGCATCCGCATTGAGCACGTCCGCATCCGCATTGAGCACGGCTGCAAATGCCGAGAGCGCTCGAGTAGCCGTCCGTTTCGCGGAGGTCGCCCTGGCCCGGGTCAAGGCCATCCATGCCCAGATTGAGGACGCCCACGCCAAGATATTCCAGGCCTCCTCGGAATCCAGCATGCACCCCATGTCCGAAAAGGTGGCGGAGATGCTTCTCGACGATGTGGCGGCAGAGGCCATGGAGCCCCTGCTTCCTCATGAGATTGCCGAGCGGGGTCTGGAGATGCAGGAGGCAGCGGAGATCGAGGAGCACTGGGACGAGGAGTTGCGCGTGGCTAAGGAGGAGGTAGAGAGGCGCCTATCCGTCGAGGAATCGGCGGTGGAGTACCAACGCGAGCTCTGGCGCCGCCACTACTACGAGTACTACAACCTTGAGGGCGGCGCCGAGGACGAGGACGAGGACGACGATGCGGTCGACTTTAGCCTGGGGGACGCGGAGTCCACCAGCGGCGGCATGTCGCCAGGACAGGTCATCGACATCTCATCTTACACCGGCGAGGAATAGGGCGGCACGTCAGCGGCTTTGTTTAAATTATGCGTACTTAGCATTTGTTTATAATGCTGGTCTTTTGTTAGAGCAATGTTTAGGTCAACTGGCTCTATTTAATTACTAAAATTGCTCGATTCAGTAAGTGTGGTCTGTGTGCTGTAGGCTCATTTGTGTACCCAAATTAGCAAGTGATGTTAAATTATGCAATGACGTGGATGAGCACTGTACAAAGGGAAATTTCGACCAAAATTTGAGTGCTCAAACTCATCGCATGCGCGTAAAGCAGAAGAATTGTTTGCGACGCACACATTTGTTTAAAGTGAATGGTGTCCGATGACACTACGCGCCAAGTTTCCCTCCAACTTTCAAAATTTTTTGCCTACCGCCGAAATATCTAACTCTTCCCCCACTCTCCACCCCCTTTTCTTCCCGACCACGAGCCACATTTCCCCTATTTACCCATTCCTTCCTTCGTAAGCTATAGCCGCTTCCTCGCTTGCTTCCTCGCTCTCGCCGTCTTGCATCCGACCGCCGCGGATGCCATGGTCTTCTTCAATGACCTCTCCAGCGGTTCCTCCGACGACGACGACTATGTCACCAACCGGGTATGCCTCTCTCCTCTCTCTCGCCCCCCTAGGCTTAGGGTTCTGATTTGTATTAAAGGATTTTAACCTGGCAGCCGATTTGAGCCATTTGTTCCTCTTGTAGCTCCCTATGACCATCACTTGCAAGGAATGTGTTCGCACACGAACACGTCACCGTGTACCCTCGACGCCGGGGGTGATGCACCGCAGCTCACGTCGAAGGAGACCCGTCCGGAAGCGCGGTACGCAAGCAATCCGACGGGCGCTTTTGTAGACCCGAAACCCCACGCGCCCGGGAGGGACCCCGTCTGGACGCGCGGCGGCAATGGGCTGCCCTAGGTCGACCTAATCGCCCCTAGGACCCCGTGGATCGCTGCCCTCCAAGATGAAGAACGGACAAAGAACGAGAAGAAGATACAAGGGAGAGAGATAAAAAGTAGATGAACATGAAAAAGTAGTAGATTGATTTGTTCGATTGTGTGTTGTTCAATCGGCCATCACCTCTCATCTATTTATGAGGCAGCTGGACTTCCCGTACAAGAAAAGGACTAAAAATTCCGTCCAAAACACCAAAAACCCTAACCTACTCGGACAGGATTCTTTGGCAATTTTTCGGATCAACTCGGAGCCACCGAGTGGTTTGCTTCGGTCCCACCGAGTGAACGTGACCAAATTTCTATAATCTTCTGACATCAACTCGGTCTCACCGAGTCAAATCAACTCGGTGGGTCCGAAGTGACTCTGCAGTTTCTGTCCCTGACCTTGTTTTGACTCCACAGGTTGCATACGACCTCGGATTAAGACGATTTTTATATCAAAATCAACTGTTTCGACGAGATGCACAACTTTCATGTTGAAACTTTTTCCATCGAGGCCATATTAATTGAGTTTTTGGCTATTCTTTAATCTGATGTCAACACGGTCATCTCTGAAATCGTCATAACTTTTGCATCCGAGCTCCGTTTTGGACCATCTTCGCATCCATCTTGATCTTCTCGAAGAGAGCCATCCGAAGGTGACTTCCAATCATAAGTTTGAATTAACATTGACATAACTTTAAGCAACTTTTACTATTGTGCCACTTTTGAGCGTCAACACATGCCCCCCTGTTTTTCGGCAAAGCTAGCGTGCCAAAAAATAACTTGTAGAGTGTTTGCTATAAGGACGATGTCAACACTCCATCGGCCATTTGCATGTGCTTAGGGCGATAAGTATATATCGGCCATCTATATGCTTAGCGCGATAATTATATATCGGTCATTTCTTACTTGAACTTTTGATGCAAACTTGGGTGAAACCTTCTCGACTTCATTAATCCGACGATAAACTTCCATAGATATGCATGTCAAAGCCATCCTCCAAACTATATTTTCCACCCTTCTTCTAGGATCTTGCAGATAATCAACAATGAACTTTCTCCGATCCTTGCTTTCGCCTCAAGATAAACTATAAGTGATTCATCAAAACATTGATAACCCTTGGATATTTGTTGCACTACTCATAATGAATCACCGAAAGCCTCAATATGTGTAGTACCTATAGCAACCAAAAGCTCCAAGCCGAATAACATTGCATATTCGGCTTTGATTATTCTGCAAAAAATATTTTAAGCGGCATGAGGCTTCACAAAATAGCGCCATCAAGAGATATATAAACAACACCAATACCTTGGCCATTGTTATGAATTCAACCATCAAAACATAATCTCCATAGTACTAGAGAGACAAGGCTAATATCAATATTATGCATGTCATAAATCTGATGCTCAATAATAAAACCAGCTATGGTTTGGCCTCTCATAGATTTTAAAGAAGTGTAAGCCAAATCATATTCAAACAAAGTATGAGCCACTCGCCAATTCTGTGAATTGGCTTATGCAACATATATTGAATGGAATCGGTTATAATGTCTCAACTCCATGGAAGCATAACATAGGTATAAGTATAAATTTCAATGAATATGTGCCTTGTCTCGGTATTCAACTATGCTAAGGACGATGTCAGAATACTGCACCAGCCATGCTTAGATAGATTCTCAGGGTGATAGTCAAATATCGGCCATTACCATAAGTTGCATGTATACTTCATCCACCAAAGCAGTTATAGCCGAAATAAACAAATGAAATGACAAATCAAGTATTTCGGCCGTTTGGATCAGCAACAAACTTGTAGCTAATCAAATGTATAATAATTTGGTAATACCCTTTCATGATGTAAGAAATTATATTGCAACCATGGATCAAAATAAGCCCATGGAGGGTAACCAATCATACCTGAGGATGAGTTCCATGGCATAGGCATCAATGAGATGTTTGATGAATATGGATGATGTGCTAACCGAAGATTTTGAGGAGGTGATGGAAACCTTTGGCTAAATTGTTTACTCCTTTCATTCTTCTCCTTCTTCACTTTTGTTATACTAGTTGCAATAGAAGCTCGCACATCATTTTTGTTTTGATTGCCCCCCTTGGGAACCCATGCCATGTTCTTCTTTCTTAGCTCTTGTGCACTAAGCTTTTGTAATTCCTTCTTTTGCCAATATGATAAGCTGAGTTGGCACCTCGGCTGTGATTTTGTTTCGACCAATGGCAACTCTTTTTTGGCCTTGTGCACCCTCAACTTCTTTTCTTCAGATTTGGCACTTTGATTTTTAACAATTGATTGCTTCACTTCTTTGCCTTTTGTAGCCAATGTTAACCTTTTAATTGGCTCTTTATCTTTTAAGATCAAATCTGAATTGCCACTCTTGCGACCATCTTTTTTAACTCGATATACTTGCTTGACCACCTCTACCTTCTTTCTTGAGCTCCGGACCGATTTTTTTTATTGAAACGGTCTTGAACATATGACTGCTCACTGAACGTTGGTCTTCTTGGAGCTGCATAATAATGGTGAGATGGTTTATAATAAGATGGAGAATGTGCCATTGTATCATACCTGTCCCATGATGGATATGGATTTACGTGAGCATAGGGAGGCATCCACGACATTGGCATTGGCGGCCCAAAATAAGGATATGAATATGTTGCATTGAAATTCTCACTTTGCCAATACCGATCCTCGGATTTGCGCCTAGGGGGTGATCTTGATGCTTTTGAATTACTTGGCCGATAAGCATTTTTCTCTTCACTCTTCTTTTGATATTTATCTAATAATTGTGCAAAAGTGACTTTGGATTTCTTATGCTTGTGCTTATTTCGGCCTTTGTTTTCTTTGGGTTTGCTTGCATCGATGATTGGATTTTCTTGCTGCCCCTTGGTACTTGGCGTCTTCATTGTAGCTTCGATGGAATTTTCGCCCTCAAGAATATTATCATTGTGCTCTTGAACAACCTCCTTACTTGAAAGCTTGATCCCATTATCTGTAGTTTTTACCTTCTCATGTTTAAATGGATCGGCTTGAAGCAGCCAATGCAAAAACCATTTGCCATCAGGACCAATCGGAATAGACTGTTCATCCCTTGGTGTTTCAACAAATCTCAATCGTCCTTTATGAATGGCCGATTTAACTATTTGACGAAACATATTGCAATCCTCAAAATTATGTTTGAACGAATGAGGCAGCCTACAATACATTCGTCCTTGGATTGATGGCTTGACATGGTGATCAAGAATTCTAATGTAATTATTTTTCAGCAACAAATCAAATATTTGATCACACATGCTTGAATTGAAGGTATACTTCTTGTTTTCTAGCTGATCATGGTGTGAGAACGGCTTTGGAACTAAGCACATGAATGGTTCAGATTTGGAATCTCCCCATTCGGCTATGCATTATGTTTTGCATTCTATCTCCGATGTCTTTGGATAAGATATTATATTAGCATCGATTTTCTCAATAGAATTTAACCTTGGCTTTAAATTTCTGAAACGAAAATAGTTAGAACACAGATGTCTCAGTTGAGACCAAGTGTAAGCCAAGTATGAAACAAGCAAAGCTACCCAATTAGATATGAACTGTAAATAAAGCAATGGCAAAAGCTTTGGTTGCAATAAGTCACTATCGGTCTCTATGAATGGCACAATAGGTTGACGGATATGTTCTCTAACAATTTTATTGCTAACAAATAAATTACCCTTCTTCATTGGTCTCTCAATATTGCTTATGAAGATTTTTCTAATAGATGCATCAACAACAAAGTTATGATCAAATCGGAGTATAGGTAAATTATTTGCTAAACATACCTCTTCAATTAGGTTGGGAGAGCATGATGGTGGTGTGACTTGAACAATATCTTGCTCCATCTTTGGATGGCTCACAAACACCTTTTCATCATCTTTTTCTTGATTCCGTGCATCATTACCTTGAAGATCCTTGTCAACCGAACTTTGTTCGGCTACTTGTTCTTGTCCTTCAGGCTTGTCAATTCTTATGGCACGGAACTCATAGGGCAAGAAGTAGGTTCCATTAACTTCAGAAAAATCAAGCACAGCTGTTTTGCTTTGGTTGTCATGCCCTTTCTTACCGATGCTTCCCTCTTTGGATTTGATGGATTCGGAACGTATAGTATTTGATTCGGCTTTTTCAACAGAAGCATTTTCATCACTCGAATCATCATTCTTTTCATTGGTTCTATCAATTGGCAAGACTTCTTTTTCTTTAGTTGATTTGGCACACGTACTATTTGATTCAGATTTTTTAATAACCGAATTGTCTTTGTTACCCGAATCAATACTTTTGTCTGTTTTAGTTTGTAAGGCTTCTCGCTCTTGTCTAAGTTTAGCCCACATCTCATCTTGGCGAGCTTTAAACTTTTTCATCTCAATTTCCATCCACTCTTGATCAGATTGCCCCCCTATGCTTTGAGACTCTTTCAGCAATGACTTGCCAAAACTTTGCGATTGTCTAGGGGGTACACTGGATGCTACAGTACTGAGTGAATGCACCATTTGCACAACTCTAACTTTTACAGCAGCAAAATCATGAGGCTTCCCGCCTTCTATCAGTTCCTAGCGAATAGTGTTGCACAAATCCCAAGAGTATGTAAGCTTGTTCTCAATTACCCAGCCTGGATATGGTTGCCCCCCAATGCTTTTAGACTCTTTCGGCAAGGAGATGTTGCCGAAATTCTGTAATTGTGTAGGGGCAAGATTATATGCTACGGTACTAGGTGAAGACACATGTGCTCCAGTAGAATTTTCACTTATTCGGCCATGAGCATGAAGGTGCGGAGCCGAATTATGAACATCTACAGTTGCGTATGGTGCTGCAAAATTAGTAGCATGAGGTGTAGCATATGATGGTTGAGGGTAATTGGCCGAATAACTAGTGGTAGCATGGCCAATTCCCCTATCCACCGGCATGTTCGGATTAACATGTTGCAAGTTAGTTGCCAATGAATAAACAGGTGAAACACTTTGTTGCATGCTATTGAAAGTTCCTACATGGGGTGTTTCAACTTGATTAACCAAACTCATCATGTTGTTCATCGGCATATGGATTTGTGGGTTTGCCGATGCATGAGAGTTGGAATACATATGTTGCATGTCGCTAAAATTATATGAAGTTGAAGCATGGAGATTATTCTGAATCGGCTGTTGCACATAATTAGATGCATGATTGATAAAACTAGGGCTAGCCGATACATTATGCTCATTAAGTGATCTAGCAACAACATATGCATTATTTGCATCTACATAAGTGAATTGAGTATTCATATTACCTTTGTAGATTGCAAACCCTAGATGACAATCTCTTCATAGCAAGAATGGGCTGGAGACCGTTCAAAGCTTTGTCCCCAGCGGAGTCGCCAAAAAGTGTGTTCGCACACGAACACGTCACCGTGTACCCTCGACGCCGGGGGTGATGCACCGCAGCTCATGTCAAAGGAGACCCGTCCGGAAGCGCGGTACGCAAGCAATCCGGCGGGCGCTTTTGTAGACCCGAAACCCCACGCACCCGGGAGGGACCCCATCTGGACGCGCGGTAGCAATGGGCTGCCCTAGGTCGACCTGATCGCCCCTAGGACCTCGTGGATCGCTGCCCTCCAAGATGAAGAACGGACGAAGAACGAGAAGAAGATACAAGGGAGAGAGATAAAAAGTAGATGAACATGAAAAAGTAGTAGATTGATTTGT
The DNA here is from genome assembly GCA_039707655.1 of Elymus sibiricus. Taxonomy (NCBI): domain Eukaryota; kingdom Viridiplantae; phylum Streptophyta; class Magnoliopsida; order Poales; family Poaceae; genus Elymus; species Elymus sibiricus. The sequence goes on from CM077670.1 coordinate 116,517,028, forward strand.
TCAATTGTGTGTTGTTCAATCAGCCATCACCTCTCATCTATTTATGAGGCGGCTGGACTTCCCGTACAAGAAAAGGACTAAATATTCCGTCCAAAACACCAAAAACCCTAACCTACTCGGACAGGAATCTTTGGCAATTTTCCGGATCAACTCGGAGGCACCGAGTTGTTTGCTTCGGTCCCACCGAGTGAACGTGACCAACTTTCTATAATCTTCTGACATCAACTCGGTCTCACCGAGTCAAATCAACTCGGTGGGTCCGAAGTGACTCTGCAGTTTCTGTCCCTGGCCTTGTTTTGACTCCACAGGTTGCATACGACCTCGGATTAAGACGATTTTTATATCAAAATCAACTGTTTCGACGAGACGCACAACTTTCATGTTGAAACTTTTTCCATCAAGGCCATATTAATTGAGTTTTTGGCCATTCTTTAATCTGATGTCAACACGGGCATCTCTGAAATCGTCATAACTTTTGCATCCGAGCTCCGTTTTGGACCACCTTCGCATCCATCTTGATCTTCTCGAAGAGAGCCATCCGAAGGTGACTTCCAATCATAAGTTTGAATTAACGTTGACATAAATTTAAGCAACTTTTACTATTGTGCCACTTTTGAGCGTCAACAGAATGGTGCGGGGTAGCTGAAGATCTGCTTGCTCGTTGTCACCATCAATCTCCATGCGTAAAGTTAGTGGCTTTTGAATATATGGACAGTGGGAGGAAGTTTCTGGCATGTGCAGAGAAGGTTAGCCCCACTTTCATTGTTACAAATCATTTGTTAGATGTGATTCAGACACTGCCACTGTGTTATGTTAATCTGGATGTGATTAAGACAATGTCACAATTTCTATCTAGTATCTAAAAATGTTGCCATCTCATCAGCGGTGCCCTGAGAAAATTAGTTGGCACCGCTTCAGCAGTTTGTGCACCCAACTTTCCTCCACACATTCGAGTAGCCAAGCAGTAAAATACTAATACTTTATGGCATGAAGGAACTGGGCATCGGAGCAACTAGGTGCTCCGGTTCCCTGAATTTTTCCTCTGGCATCGACTCGGCAGTGCAGGGCACCGGTGCCAAATGTAACAACAGTTGATTTGACACCGGTTTTGGCCTACATAGTGGAGGGCCTTAGTGCTATTAGTTCTATGTTATTAAATTTGTGCATGTACATACATGTTAGTATTAATTTGATGTCATTGAAACACTATCGCTGTGTTGTTGCAGTTATATTTAGCTTCCTCTTAAAATGGTCAATTTGTTATTATAGTACATGACTAAAGCTGGTCGTAGTGGGGAGTATCATACACTAGTATCATGCATATGATACTAGTGTATGGTACTACTTCCGTAGTGCATAGTATCAAAGACTAGTATCTTAGGGGGTTTCATTTATTGCCATGCATGACACATAGTAGCATAGAATTTATTATGATACGCTATCATAATATGATACTTAACCATCTCTTTCTTCATTTAATTCTACGCCACCTCATCAAAATTGCTATTATACATGACTAAGAACTTGTAGCGTTGTTGCAGTTAATTACAGCTTGTGATGTTCCTGAATTTGGTTGTTGTCTCAGTAGCAATTAATTCATTTGCACATTGATCTTTTTGAGAAGATATGTCATAATTAATGTGTTTCTTCAGCTTTTCAAAATATGCATGTGGTGATTTTCTATGTTTCTAGAAACCCATTTTCCCTACAATTGTAACTGATTTAGTTTTAAATATTATAGGATGAACGGAAGTGTTCTTACCTTGAGTGGGTTGATCAAGAGTGGCCAACGTCTCTGAAGATGTGCCTAGCAAAGCTATGGAGCATGTATGAGGAAGAGAATAGAGATAGGCTTAGAGAAACTGTTGTCAACGCTGAAGAATATTTCAAGATACGGGAAAAAAAAGAGGAAGATAGAGAATGCGCGCAGATTTTATAAATTAGACTTTGCTAAGATGGTGTTTGCGAAGGAGGAGGCACTTTCTCATTTGGTCAGTACAAAACAGGTTCTTACTGAACTGAAAGCAGAGGTGGAGAAGACGAATTTGGCTGATCATGCATCATTCGATTAGGGAAATGAATATATTGTTCTAATATTGTGCTCAACATACTTCATGTTTATGAAGGTGAACTAGCTATATGATGTATTGTGCTGTATTCTCGTAGCTATCGTACAGTGATGTTAAAATATATTTGTGTGCCTGATATGAAAGTGGTAAACAGCTATTCGATATGAAATAGGAATTTGCTTAATACAGGAGGTATTAATAGTAAACTAATAAACTTGCTAAATGGGTCATGGATTTTACAAACGTTTCTAGCAGTAAAAGCGTGTGTGATGGATAGCCCAATGTCATACAGTTTTCTTCATCGAATCATGTGTGATATACTTGAACAACGCAAACAGTTAACCGAGACAGAGCGTCTGTGATGTGGTATGCCACCCAAACGTTTGTTCCATAATTACTGTGTGGGATGGCAAGACGATCTCCCACGGCTTGTCCTACAAAAGCGTCTGCGTTATCTGCCCCGATCGTACACGAACGGAAAATTGTGTGTGATGTACACATGAACGGAACGTTTGTCTAGGATTCACTGTGTGGGATCTACATACAAACGGAAATGTTTGTCTGGGATTCACCGTGTGGGATGTACATACGAACGGAAATGATTGGGCCAGTATAATTGTCTGCGATGGCTCGCCCGATCGCACACGCGGTCTTTTTGCCCCGCGTGTGTGACCGAAAGACCTATCGCCGACGGTTTCTGGGTCGTGTGGGTTGGACCCCCACCTATCGCACACACAGGCAAGGCGACGGTTTAAAACTCTATCACGGAAAGGGGGTAAAAACCGTTTGTATAGCAGGTCGCTGCACCAGTGTCTTTGGCCAAGTTGACTTGTTGATCTTCAGTGGAAGTGGTGCATAGTAGTAGGTTCAATCTTGCGGTGTCCTCACCTCATGATAGAAGGGGTAGCGAGGCATGTATTTGTATTGTTGCTACTAAGGGTAAAACGATGGGGTTTAATCATATTGTTTGGTTTTATTCTATCTACATTATGTCATCTTGCTTAAAGCGTTACTCTGTTTGTCATGAACTTAATACCATAGATGCAGGCAGGAGTCGGTCGATTGGTGGAGTAATAGAAGTAGATGCAGGCAGGAGTCGGTCTACTTGTCACGGACGTAATGCCTATATACATGATCATGCCATGAATATCGTCATAACTATGCGCTTTTCTATCAATTGTCCAACAGTAATTTGTCTACCCACCGTATGCTATTTTTATGAGAGAGATGCCTCTAGTGAAAACTATGGCCCCCAGATCTACCTTAATCATATTACAAAAACCAAAAATACATTGCTGCAGTTTATTTACTTTTATTTTACTTTGCAATTTATCTATCTACCACTATCAGATTTAATCCTTACAATTAACGAGTACAAGAAGATTGACAACCCTCTTGCCCATGTTGGGTGCAAGCATTTGCTCTTGTGTGTGCAGGTACTATTGATGGGTGTTTGCGTGGTTCTCCTATTGGTTTGATAACCTTGGTTCTCTGCTGAGGGAAATACTTATCCGCTACTATATTGCTTCAACCTTCCTCTACAGGGAAAATCCCAACGCAGCTCACAAGTAGCAGAAAGAATTTCTGGCGCCGTTGTCGGGGAGACATCATCAAACACTTACAGGTTCCTACATTCACATTATCATTTACTTGTTCTACTTTTTATTTGCTTTTTTTAGTTTCATTAAAAAAAGTCAAAACACAAAAATATGTTATTTTGCTCATTTGCTTTCTTGCTTGTTTTACCACTATGGCTATTTCTTCACTTGTTACTTGCACCCCTGAAAATGAAGTACTTAATTTTAAACAAAGGGGAGGAGAAAATTTATAAGATGCTTGGTATAGGATTTGTGATGCTCAAAATAGGTCTACTCGTAAGCAATCCACCACCGTTCTTCTTCACAATTTTTATGTGGGTGCTACTACTTGGTATAGATTCGTGCTTGACACTATTACGGGAGAAAATTTTCTAAGTAGTCACCCTTGGGATGCTTTCAATGCTATGGGAAATTTAGTAGGATCACCACCTATTACTATTAATGAAACGGCATTGACTTTGGAATATGTTATGCAAAGGTTAGAAGCTATTGAGAATAAAATGCCTACTATTGAACATATTGAAAATCTAGACAAGAAGGTCCACAATAAAGTTACTAAATTTGGTTCAACAGTAGGAACCACATTAAAGATGCTAAAGGAAAAGGAACCAATAATAACTGAGAGAGTAGAACAAAATCCGGCTAGAATTGATAAATTGGAAGAAATCATTAATAATTTGGGTTCAACTTTTTATTCCGTTAAAACTATTGAAAGAACTCCTACAAATAAAAATTATAAGTTTATGTATGTTCCTAAAAATAAGGATGTTTCATCAAGTAGAGAGAAAGAGGATCTTAAAATGATTAGTGTGCACCCCAACTTTTTTTGATATGATAAAGGAACCTATTACTGAAAAAAAATCCTCAATTTTGTTCCTTGGAGTGTAATTGTTAAAAATATGTTTGCTAAACCTCCTAGAAAGCCTGGATGTATAATTGAGGAGTTGGATTCGAAAGATGATCATATTTGAAACTATGCATTATGCCTAGCTAGGGGCATAAAACAATAACGCTTGTTGGGAGGCAACCCAATATTTATCTTTATTGCAATTTTTTATTTTTCTTGAGTCATACAATTATTGCTACTGTAATGATTGTGTTTTTATCTTTTAATTAGTGTTCGCCAAGTAATGCCTTTGGGATGATTTGAATGATAGTATAATTGATGTTGTTTGAAAACAGAAAGTTTTGCGCCTAGTATTTGATTTTAAATTTCTTACTGGAATGTCAAAAAAATCTGAAATTTTTACAAAGTATTGGGATATAACTTTTTTACGTTGTCTTAAGTTTTCAGAATTTTTGGAGTTACAGAAGTATTGATAAATATTCTGTCATTATGTACTGTTCTGTTTTAGACAGATTCTGTTTTTTATTGCATAGTGTGCTTGTTTTAATGATGCTATGGATTATATCGGGGGGTATAAGTCATGGAGAAGTTAGAATACAGTAGATATTATGCAAGAACAATTACGAATCAATTTATAACAGTACCTAAAGTGGATGATTGATTTATTATACTAACGGATCTAACGGAGTTTCTGTTGAGTTTTGTGTGCTGAAGTTTCAAGTTTTGGGTGAGATCACGATGGATGAAGGAATAAGGAGCGGCAAGACCCTAAGCTTGGGGATGCCCAAGGAACCCCAAGGTAATATTCAAGGAAGAACCAAGTGTCTAAGCTTGGGGATGCCCTGGATGGCATCCCCTCTATCGTCCACAATTCATCGGTATGTTACTAGGAGCTATATTTTTATTCATCACATGATATGAGTTTTACTTGGAGCGTATTGTACCATAGTTTTATTTTGTTTGCTTCTTAGTTTGCCACAGTCATTGTTTGTTGGACACACCTTTTGAGAGGGACACACATTCATCATGATTTGTTAGAATACTCTATGAGCTTCACTTATATCTTTTGAGCTTTGCAGTTGCTCTTGTGCTTCATTTATATTCTTAGAGCACGGCGGTGGTTATATATTTTATAGAAATTATTGCACTCTCATGCTTCACTCAAATCTTTTTCAGAGTCCTAAATAGGAAGTGGTAATATGCACGGGTTATAAGACTAGTCTGAAAATGATAAGTATATAAGAGTGGTATAATAAAAACTTTCATCTAGATCACTAAATATGAAACGTATGATTTAATTATATTGATGTCATAATATGAAAGGGTATTATTTCATGATCATTGGTTAGTAGAGAAATCGATATTAAAGCTTGTTATTAACTACTCATTTAAGTGTTCGTCATGGCATGGCGGGGATGTTTGAGCATTCTTATTCCTCAATGAAATCCTTTGTGTTGTTTGAACCGGGGGCGCGCGATGGTTAACTCCTACCAACCTCCTCCCTAGGGGCATGCGAGTAGTACTTTGCTTCGAGGGCTAATAAAACTTTCACAATAAGTATATGAGTTCTTTATGACTAATGTGAGTTCATGGACTAATACAACACTCCCACCTATCCACATATTGCTAGCCTCTTCGGTGCCGTGCATTGCCCTTTCTCACCTTGAGAGTCGGTGCAAATTTCGCCGGTGCATCCAAACCCCGTGATATGATACGCTCTATCATGCACAAGCCTCCTTATATCTTCCTCAAAACAGCCACCATACCTACCTATCATGGCATTTCCATAGCCATTTCGAGATATATTGTCATGCAACTTCCACCGTTCTGTCTTATGACATGTGTGTTCACCATCATATTGTTTTGCATGATCATATAGAGATGACATGATACATATTATGCTAGATCATTGCACATCCTGGTACACTGCCAGAGGCATTCATATAGATTCATGTCGTTTCAGTTTATCGAGTTGTAAGTAAATAAAATGATCATCATTATTAGAGCATTGTCCCGGTGAGGTAAAGAATGATGGAGACTGATGAGTCCTCCAAAAACTGGGGATGAGGTTCATGATATTGTTCTAAAAAAGAGAGGCCAAAGAGCCCAACAACAACAACATCAAAAAATGAGAGAAAAATAGAAAAGGGGCAATGCTACTATCCTTTTACCACACTTGTGCTTCAAAGTAGCACCATGTTCTACATATAGAGAGTCTCCTGAGTTGTTACTTTCATATACTAGTGAAATTTTTTCATTATAGAACTTGGCTTGTATATTCCGATGACGGGCTTCCTCAAATGCCCGAGGTCTTCATGAGAAAGCAAGTTGGATGCACACCCACTTAGTTTTAGTACTGAGCTTTCATACACTTATAGCTCTAGTGCATCCGTTGCATGACAATCCCAACTCCTTGCATTGATATCGATTGATAGGCCTCTCCATTGCGTATTGATCCGCTGAGTTGATGCGAGACTTTCTTCCTTTTCCTTCCCTTATGAATCTCTGCCACCGCATTCTATTCCACCTGTAGTGCTATGTCTATGGCTCATGCTCATATATTGAGTGGAGTTGAAAATGCTGAAGCGCGTGAAAAGTATGATCCAATTGCCTGGTTTGACACCGGGGTGCTCATGATTTATATTTATTCGGTGAAGGCGGAGTCATGCCATGCTTACATAATGCAATGAGTAGGATAACATTCGTTGAGCATGGTATATTTTGAAAAAGTAATGATTATGTTCTTATATTTATGGATATTATTATGTTGATATCAATTACTTCACCGTTTCTCAATAATTATACCGAGAAAAGATTACATGATAAACATGCTAGGTAGCATTCAACATCAAAAATTATATTTGATTATCATTTACCTACTCGAGGACGGGCAGGAATTAAGCTTGGGGATGCTGATACGTCTCTGATGTATATATATAATTTTTTATTGTTTCATTATATTATCAATCTTGGATACTTTATATGCAATTTTATATCATTTTTGGGAACTAACATATTAACTCAGTGCCTAGTGTCAGTTCCTGTTTTTGCCTATTTTATTGTTTCGCAGAAAAACAGTACCAAACAAAGTCCAAACACGATGAAACTTTACGGTGATTTTTTTGGACCAAAAGGGACCCTAGAAGCTTCGGGGGGAGGCCAGAAGATGTACGGGAGAGCCACAAGCTCACACGGCACGCCCCTGGGGGGCGCCACCTGAGCTTGTGGGCCCCACGTATCTCCGTTTGACCTAATTCCACTTCTATAAATTCCCATAAATCCCAAAACCAACAGAGAGCCACCCGAAACAATTTTTCTGCCGCCACAAGTCTATGTTCTTCCGCAATCCCATCTGGAGGCCTTTTCCGGTAATCTGCCGGAGGGGGAATCGATCACGGAGGTCTTCTACATCAACCTTGCTGCACCTCTGATGATGTGTGAATAGTCCACCACAGACCTACGGGTCCATAGTGATTAGCTAGATAGCTTTCTCTCTCTCTCTTTGATCTTCAATACAATGTTCTCTTCGGAGATCGATCCGATGTAATCTTCTTTTGCGGCGTGTTTATTGGGATCCGATGAATTGTGGGTTTATGATTTGAATATTCATTGAAAGTAATTGAGTCTTTTCTGAACTTTATTATGTATGATTGTTATAGCTATGTAATGCTTTCCGATCTATGGGTTTTCTTTGGCCAAGTTGATTCGTTGATCTTCAGTGGAAGTGGTGCATAGTTGTAGGTTCAATCTTGCGGTGTCCTCACCTCGTGACAGAAGGGGTAGCGAGGCATGTATTTGTATTGTTGCTACTAAGGGTAAAACGACGGGGTTTAATCATATTGCTTGGTTTTATTCTATCTACATTATGTCATCTTGCTTAAAGCGTTACTCTATTCGTCATGAACTTAATACCATAGATGCAGGCAGGAGTCAGTCGATTGGTGGAGTAATAGTAGTAGATGCAGACATGAGTCAGTCTACTTGTCACAGACGTAATGCCTATATACACGATCATGCCATGAATATCGTCATAACTATGCACTTTTCTATCAATTGTCCAACAGTAATTTGTCTACCCACCATATGCTATTTTTATGAGAGAGATGCCTCTAGTGAAAACTATGGCCCCTGGGTCTACCTTAATCATATTACAAAAACCAAAAATACCTTGTTGACTTTGCAATTTATCTATCTACCACTACTAGATTTAATCCTTGCAATTAACGAGTACAAGGGGATTGACAACCCTCTTGCCCGCGTTGGTTGCAAGCATTTTCTCTTGTGTGTGCAGGTACTATTGACGGGTGTTTGCGTGGTTCTCCTATTGGTTCGATAACCTTGGTTCTCTACTAAGGGAAATACTTATCCGCTACTATATTGCTTCACCCTTCCTCTTCGGGAAAAATCCCAACGCAGCTCACAAGTAGCAGTGATCATCTTATATTTGTTTGTTTTTCATGAACTATGGGCACGTGCGGGGCTCGTGAGATTCTTTTGGTGCAATGTTGTATGCTGGCATGGCATATGGTACTATGCAAAAAGTGTTATATTTTGCTAACTATATTTTCTATTTTTGATGAAAATATGCTAAATATGAAGAAAAAAACGGATTGGGCAGACCAAACGGGTCGTCCCGTTGGGTGTTGTGGCCAGTGAAGGGCGGGCATGGGCCAAACAACCGTCCGTTTAGCCACCCAAAAGGACAAAAAGCGGAAAAATCTTCTGTCCGTTTGGGTCGGCCGGTTGAAGTTTTCCTAAGATGATGAAAGTTGTGCAAATATGAATTTGCAATGTTATTTTGAAGAAAAAAGTTTGCCGTGGGATGTTACACAAATCTTCCATGGTATATGAATTTGAACATCAGATTTCATGAAAACTAAATATGCCATGGCAAAAATTGAAGGCCTGACAAATCCTTTCAATCATTGATGGCAAAATCAGAAATAAGTCTGATGTTCACATGACAATTCAACAGAAAAAAAATGTGTTCTACATCACATGACAAATGAGGGGGCAACTCATATACATACATGATGGCAAAAGAACCAAAACAGTAAAGAATGGCTCATTCATATAAAATTGCCACACAAGAACAACCTAAGCAAATTTGCCATATATATAGTCTACAACATGACAAAATGAGTGGGCAACTCCTCAACAAGAGCTCGTGCATCTAGCCATGGCCGTGAGGTCGGTGCCTATGCAAAAAAATTAGTGGTTGCACGATGAAAACTGAAGGGGGAAAGAGGGGGGAGGTACGGTGGCTCATAGAGGAGCTTGAATTCGAGCTTAGTGAACCGCGTCACAGGAGCGATGTCCGACGCCTCCAAGCACCTTACCTCCACGCCCACGTGCCATATGTGTAGCTCCGACCGCCAGCCGCCGAGCCCGCTCGCAATGCTAGCCCGTGGCCCGGAGCCTCATTCCGGACCGTGCATCGGATGCGAGGCACCGTAGTGGCACGGGGACAGCGGTGACGAGGAGGACATCGCGGAGGAGACGTCCGCCGTCGCCGAATGAGAACGCGGCATCGAGCACGTAGATCCGTTGCCGCCCATAGGAGATGGCCAGCTTCGACCACCGCCGCATCCCAAGGTCCTCCGCGCTCACCGTCTGCCAAGGCCACTATGCCGCACATCACGTTCCACTACGGCGTTGATGCCGCGGACGTTTCCACTGTGGAGGGTTGCGCCATCGCCATCAAGCGCCCCTCTCCCGCGCCGCTTGTAGGTGGCCGCATTGTAGACGGCCTGGCCCCTCTTCGCCTACACCGCGCTACTCGGGGAGGGGAGCCACGGGACCGTCGATAAGTCCGTGCTCCCCTCGGGCCGCAACTTGCCGAGATTCGTGGGCTACTGCCCGGGAAGAGAGGTGTCGACGGCCGAAGAGAAACTGGGCGATGGGGAGAATGAGAAGTGAGTGGGGAGAGAGTGTGGGGTTGTGGGGGAAAAGGACGCCGAAAACATTCACTCGGTTAGGACGTCCCAGCGAACTAATACAGAACCTCATGTGTCACCAGCTTCACGCCAAGATCCGTGCGAGGATATCGGACGACGGTAAAAACGTTCACCAAAAATTGGTAAAAATCTGACGTCAGATTTTTACCATTTGGGAAAATAATACTAATCCACGCGCAAATTGTTCCAAGCACTTTTTTCTACTTGAAGCACTCCTATTTTTTCATGCCCAATTTGTATCTTCTCTTCTTTCGTGCTCAACTCAGTGTATATTTTCCGGATGTGGTATGTGCCATTCTTGCCGGTATCGCCACCAAAGGCTAGGCCTAGGGGCACCCATTTGTCTCGCTTATAGCCTGAAGGGAGCGTTGTACTGGGTCAGCCCAGCGCGCCGGAAGCAGGCCACAACGTCATTTTTTTTTCATGGTTTTTGCTTTGTTTTTTCTAAATATTATACTTCAATCTATTCTAAATGTATATATTACAGAAACACTCTCACATAAAACATTTGAAACATATTAATCCAGCATTTGAAAATTGTTAAATGTGTACAAAAAATGTTTCTCATGCACACAAAAAATGTATGCCAAAAATATATGATGTATATGAAAAAAGTTGATCATGTATTTAAAAAAATGTAATAAAGTATTTAAAAAATGTCAGCCAAGCATTTGAAAAATGTTAAATGTGTATAGAAAAAGTTTCTCATGTATACGAAAAAATGTATACAAAAAAAATTCAATGCGTATGAAAATAGTTGATCGTTATATTTAAAAAATGTTAATCAAACATTTATTAAAAAATATTAATCAAGTATTTAAAAAATATTAATCAAGTATTTAAAAAATGTTAATCAAGCATTTGAAAAATGTTAAATGTGTATAAAAAAGTTTCTCATGTATACAAAAAATATACAGTGTGTGTGAAAATAGTTGCTCGTGTATTTTAAAAAATGTTAATCAAACATTTGAAAAATATTAATCAAGTACTTTAAAAATGTTAATAAAGCATTTGAAAATTATTTCTCATGTATACCTATATTGTATACACAATTCAAATGTGTAGGAAAAAAAATTGACCAGATATTTGAAAAACAATTAATGAAACATTTGAAAAATGTTAAACAGGTATTTGAGAAATGTTAATCAAGCACTTTAAAAATGTTACATGTGTATAGAAAAAATGGTCCACATGTACACGATTAATGTATACAAAAAATATACAATGTGTATGAAAAAAAAGTTGACCATGTATTTAAAAAATGTTAATTAACATTTGAAAAATGTTATTCCATTACTTAAAAAATGTTAAGCAAGCATTTATTTAAAAAAAGAAAACCAATGCAAAAGAATAAAAACAGAAAACCAAGAAAGAAACAAAGAATAACAAAGAAAGCCAATGAAAAACAAGAAACAAACAAACAGAACCAAATAAAATGAAAGCAAAGAAAAAACCAGTCAAAACCAAGAAAGAAACAAAGAAAATCAAAGGAAAAAAACCCCAGTGAAAACCGAGAAAGAAACAAAGACTACCGGTGAAAAAACATTGAAAAACAGAAGAAGAAAAACCTAAAAGCCCTATGAAGAAACAAAGGAAACCGTAAGAAAAGAAAAACAGAAAAAAAATCCCAGATAAAACCGACCCTTTCCAGCGACGACCGAAGGCAGCAACAGCAACAAAAAAACAGCACGAGTGATGCCAAACGAACGCAGCAAGCGCGAGCAAGCTGAGATGCAAAAATGGGCCGGCCCATAACTGCAGACGCTTCAGGCGAGAGCCTTTTCCATCTCGCTATAAGCGAGATAGAGGGTTTGTGAAAGGCTAGACCTCCGTCTTATCCCCAATGAACTGAAATTCTTTTTTTTTCGCGAGAATTCTTTCGGCACATATATGTGTGATCTTTAGTGGTGTGCGTGTGACCTTATCAATGTCCTTGCCCAAAATACATGTCAGAGGCAAAACCGTACTCACAACTCATTTTTTTTATAAAAAAAGTACCCGTACACATATACATGTATATTGTGCACATACACAATTTCATAATAATGTATGATTTTTTTTTTGTGTGTAGCTTACAAATTAGCAAATTATTTGATGAAAGTTTACTGACATGTAGTAAACATTTATAAGTTTTCACGAAAATTGTATTTTTAAAAATTTTAAAATATATTTTTTGGTTTTTAAATGCAGGGCTCTTTGCTGAAAATTCGCACTCTAATGCCTTTTGGTGGAGGAGAGCTAGGGGGGCCAGTATTCCCCCCCCCCCCCCCCCCCCCCTCTCAAATATAATGGGCCGGATTTTTGTTGTTGTTGGGCCAGGAATTTTTTTATGTAGCTTACAAATCACTATATTTTTATACGAAAATTTACAAGTCTGGAACTAACACGTATAAGTTTCCACAGAAATATTTTTTATTTTTCCAAACTTGGATGTATGGTTTTCGAATTTTGTTCAAAATACCGGGGTCCATGGAGTCCGTAGCCAAAAAATCGCTCCCTGGATCATCTATTATCACATTTTTCGGTTCAATGATTGTGGGCCTAGAGTAGCAACTAGGCCCATGTGATCCAATCCACCAACCAGATTGTATTTTCACATGAAGCAAGTGCAATGATGATGCAAAATCATTAGTTACGGGTTATTCCTTCAAGGGAAAAATGGGCGAAAACCGAAAAACCAAAAATAACCTGAAAAACCCCATCTAAATGCCAGAAATATGTAAAAAAAATTAAAAAAAATTCAGAGAAAGCACACAACACATGATATGTGACGACGGCTAACAAAAACTACGAGTGGCCCCTAAAGGTCCCCGCAAAAGGTAACCTCCAGTTAGTTGTCTCATGACGATGGGTCAAGTTGACTGGAGGATCTATTAAGCTTTCAAGGCATAAACTACGAATTATTTGGTCGGTGTCCTGGGAAAAGGCCCTCTCGATCCATCTTGAACACCAAATCTCGCCATGTGCGCGCAGGTAGCTATAAAATCGCGAGAGAAATTCGGGCTCAACATTGTGCTCCTTCATTAACTCAAAAACTTACGTGCCACCGAAAGTGGTTTGGAACAATAGCCACTCCAACCTGAAACTCCGTAGCCACCCCTTCTTTAATATTACTACTACGAGTCCGCTGCATCCATACATGAATGTGCATGCACTGTGTCCATCTCCTCGGCTCAAAACGGGCCAAGTTTCCGAGCTAGGATATACTAACATATATTATTCGTCCAAGTTACTGAAATTCTTGTTCTCTGTCTCCCACGTCTACCGGAGTACGGCACACGCGATAAGATAATCGTCAAATCCTATCGACCATGCCGGCATGATGGACTAAAACTAGCGCGTAGTACTAGTCTCCTTGTGCGCGTGTTCTAGCTGAGGCCCGACCGCCCGAGGCGCAAAGAGAGGTACTAGCAAGAGGTGCATGCATGCTTTCCCGCGACAAGACCGTCCACCCAACAATGGCGGAAAGTGCTTCTGATCCAATGGAAATTAAGGCACAAGACGAGTAAGGAAGAAATCGACCGTCCATAGGACGGCCAACGGTTAACATCATGCGCAGACACGTGTGATTAAGCATTTTTTGCCGGATGTGTAATTAAGCATTTACCCTGCAAAATAATTAAGCATTTTCTTTGCGGAAAGCACGGTCAGTAAAATTAGTAGTACTCAATAGTCAAGACAAAGCTCTAGTTGTTGGAGCTGACCGGAACTTCGATTACCTTTAGAAGGAAACTAGTGCGTAGAAATAACATTTATATAATATCCTAGAAAAATTCAAATCCAAATTCAAAACGTAACTTGAGAAACCAAAATGATAATTCAGTGCCGATAACAGTGATGGGTCCAATTCATAGTCCAATTAGGTACTATCTACATAAAGTTTTTTCTCTAGACATGTGTTCTAAATTTTGATTCAGAGGTACATGCTATATTTTTTTGCCTGAATTTTAACAACTTTCAGACACCGATACCAAGATTAGGTGTGGCGGGTGTACTACAAGCCGCGGTATACCAGATTTTTTTTTAGCCCGAAACCATAGAACAATTGTTCTACGGTAATTTTCATATTAATAAAAATAGTCAAATAATCACAAGAGAGGGAATAAAAATAAGAAGGAAAAGGGAGAGTAAAGGACACCCAGCCTAACCAATCAGTTCTTTCTAACATGATCACATAGTATGAGTGTCGATCCAACACGTCAAAGACTCCAAATCCTTGTCTTTAATCCTATTGTGCAGATTTAGAAGATCTTGCTTAAGCAAAAATTTCCAAGAAAGAATGTCTGGCACCTCACTTCAGAAGATTTTCCCATTTCTCTGGATCCAACTGCTCCAGCATCCCAAATTGATAATGTCCATTGCAATGTATTTGGGAAGAGATTGAGTGGTAAGCATGATCTTATCAAATAAAAAGATGCCCCTTAACCTATTTTGAAGAATTGAGAATTTATTGAAATAGGCAGTCCCAGAACAGATGCATAGCAGTTTCTTCAGCATTCTCATTATAGAGAGCACAGTCATAGCAATCCAGACGCATGCTCTTGTGCACAAGATATGTTGTCGATATGGTACCCATATATTGTCCACATCAACAAATGCATACATACATATAGTGATATAGATATATGAACATGAATTGCCCTCAAGTATAGCATCTGAGACCCCAGAACTCAAACCGAACCAAAGTGAACCTTATTCTAAGGTACATATTCTCGGCAACTAATACAACTTGAGAGAAATAACGTGTCATGCAGATGTTCAGTGCCAAAACGTTGTTAATTTGCAGACATCTAGATTGGCATATATCGAATTATCTCATATACCTAGTTACATGTACTCCACATCCTTGCATGGAATCAAGACAACAGAAAGAATATCGTATTGGCCCATAGATACGAAGTACTTGTTCCATATACCGTGTGACACAAACACCAAACTGTCGCCAAGTATATATAGGATACATGTCATGACTCACTAGCGGTAGGCTTATGATATTTCCTTACAATAATTTTATCTGCAACATGTTAACTTGCTAGCATATGCCGGACTTGATACTTGGAGTCATATGAATGATTCTAAATTATTGGACTAAGATTCGCATTCTGAAGATGCATGGTGGAGGTTTAACGAACAGAATAGATGCCCTATCGGTTTTATGATGATGACTCCAAGTGGTTTTAGATCGACTGATCAGACTAAATATTTTTACACATGTAGAATCAACCAAAAAAAAACAGGGACGCGCTTATATGTGTGTATACGTGTGTAATGATGCGTGCGCGTGTGCGCTTTTTTTCTTTCTCGCCCATTTTTTTTTCTGGAGCTACCAACAATAAATACTGTTGAGGTAGCAGTAAGTAGCCAGTTGGTGTTCTATGGCAGTAGATTGAAATTCTGCATCCGAATAATTGTTTACTACTGGATAAGCTGAGGCGCAGCCATATCCAGAAAAGAATGTGGAATTTTGAGGACACTCAACCCTCCAATCATGGAACCGGAAGAAATGGCCATAGTAGGAGAAGCACCTTTTCCCCCTCTCCACCTTTTTCTCGAATACGCACAAGCATGCGTATCATCACATTAAAGAAGGAGCGGCAAAGAAGCCGGATACAAGGACTTTCAGCCATTACAACGCTAATCGCAAGAATTAGCCGCCACATCCATCAAGCACACCACTCTGCCTACTATGATGCACGCTACCCTAGTCTAACCTCATGCCAATGGCGATGAGGCAAGCCACAGAGCAACCAAGCCGCGTCACAACCAACGCCGAGACCTCTACAACAAGACCAAACCCAGGGCCAACACAAACCAACGTACCGCCACCCATTTGCGCCAAGAGGGAGTCGGCAAGTGAACGGCAGGGCCTGAGCGGACCGCGGGAGGGTGTCGTCGAGAGAGCGCCGGCGATGGCGTACATTGCGCCCAGGAGGCCCACGCCCAGAGCAACGGCCGACCATGACTCAAGCCGCACCATCGAGACTCCTTGAGCAACAAGACGACGCCTTCAAAAAGGGAACGGCGTCATGCCGCCGCCGCCTGGTCCGAAAGCTGGACCAAGGGTTTCCCCTGAGCTCGAGGAAGGGAAACTGATCAGGGTCAAAACAACGCCTCCAGGGAGGGAACGACGCCCGCGGGCGTCGCCGCTGTCAGCCTCGTCTCGAAGCATGGATTTCTCCAGACCCAGATCGTGGAACCCAACGCCCACTGGAGTTGCTCGAGCAGGTCAACCACCGCAACAGGAAGAGTAGCAGTTCGCATCACAGTAGCCTCAACCACTAAGCCGGCCAGATCCGCGTGGATAGGATCAAGCCCACACCACCTCCACCTCGCCGGAGGACAACAGCAACGCACCAGGCAGACCGGGGCAGAGCCGAAGCATCCACGCCGGACCTGGTGGCGCCCACGCCCTGCCGTCCACGCCGGCCCACTTCCACCTCTGCCACATCCACCTCCAACCACCCCACCGCCTCGCCGACCGGACCAGGGCAAGCCGCTCGGGACGGGGCAAGGCGCCACCAGTGCACGACCGGAGCAGGGCAAGCCAGGCGCCGCGCCACGGCCAGGGGCGGCATCGACGCGCCCGCACTCGGATCTGACGCCGGATCCAGCGCCTCGGATCAGGTCCACTCTACTCCGCCGCGCGGCCACTACCCAGCGCCGGACCTGCCGCCGAGAGGGGCTCCGCCCCTTGAGCCGCACGAGCCGCCCGACGCCGGACCGCCGCGCACCACCGGAACCACCATCCGCCGCGAGATCCACCACCGGGAGAACCGAGAGGAAAGGAAACGCCCCGCCGCCACCCTCCCAGGGCACGCATGGCTTCGCCGGCGCCCCCTCCGGTGGCGGCGCAGCGGGGGAGAAGGGTGGGAGTAGCCCGGCGGCGCGGCTAGGGTTTCCCCCCGTGTCGCCAGAGGAGGGCGACGCGGGGGGCGCGGCTAGGGCGTGTTGACATCCACTTCTCCTTGCTCTGTTTTTGGTCGCGGCTAGGGCGAGTACCAACCAAACCACCCTCCCTATCCCCCCCCCCCCCCCCCCCCCCCCCCCCTCTCCACCTAGCTAGGCATGGCCTCTTTTGGTAGCATTTGGTAGACGTCAGACAAACTGAATTAAGTACTCGCTGTCAAAAAAAATTAAGTGATCCTAAATTGACTTATCAGCTAATAACGTTTTTCACAAAGTGGAAGAACCACACCTCGGGTTAGCAGCCTACCTCCTTCTGATCTTCTTCTTTTTCTTTTCGCGGGGTCTCCTTCTGGTATTAATGCCTTGCACTGTGCAACTTCTTCCTCAATTATGTTACTGTATGATATAATATTCAGTGTATAATCCTACCAACCAATATTCAGATAGATTTAGATATAATTCCTTACGATTCAGATAAGGTCTTTGCTGGTGCATTACGGGTTGATATAGCTAAATTCAGACTTCTCTCCAAAAAAAAAGAAGCTAAATTCAGGCAAGGTCTTTGGTGTGCTATGGTTTGGTATATCTTAATTCAGATAAGTTTGATCCATGATTGGACCGCTTTCTGTAAATTTCTGACGGACGTTGGACTGGTTTCTGTACAATTGTGGCGTTTCAAAAGCACATGAACAAAAGGAATATTGCATATAAAATCTTAGGATTCATGAACAAAGCAATTTTTAGATGTTACTAACATATAAATTAAGAGAAAGTTGTAGACGACTTAGGATTCATAAAATCGGTACTCCCTCCAACCCAAAGTACTTAATTTGATAGAGCATGTGGTGCGCATGACTGTAGCTATATCTTTTTTTTCTTTTTCTTTTTGTGAAACGACTGTAGCAATTATTCGCGGAGGCGCTGTTGTATTCAGCAGTGACTTTAATAGTAGTACTACAATACGATTTTGGTGAATTTCTCCAGATGTCATTTAACTTCAACTTGTCATTGAGAGATGCTCGAGTTACAACGCGTGTGCTGCTTGTAATAACTCTATCTAGTCAGAATGGAAAAAAGAGAAGCCCCGCACGTTCCGGCAGCCCAATTCAGACACGCCTCGCCCTTTTCCTGTCGGCCGGCAAGAAAGCGTCCGTTTTCCCTGACCGTGACCACAAGAGCAAGCTACACGTACGATTTTGCTCATGCGTATCATGCCGCCAAGCAAGGCACGGGGGCACTGCCACAGTGCCAACGCACCTTTTGAGCATTTATCTTCTTTCTTGATCCCTATGACGTGCTACGTACCTTATCTCATGCACCGCCTCTTTAGATTATCCACCCATGTTTAAACATCAGAGATTATATTTATTGGTGCAAGATGGGAAATGTGTTTCCCAATGTGATCTTTGTTGTCTTTAGAATTTGCCTTTTTTGGATAAATTGAGACACACCACCAGAATTGACATAAGGCCCGGCCTCGTCGGTAGCCCCTGTTGTACATCTCAAGCCGCCGACGCTCCTCAATGACGAGCTTCGGATACATCCGGCAAAGCTCGGCCATGTACTCTTCAATGGCGTGTGCTGCCTCGATCCACTCGAAGGCCTCTCGGTTCTCCCGCACCTCGCGGCGGGAGACCAATCGGGGGTCGATGTCGATGACCGTAGGGCCTTGCGGCTGCCGATGAGAAAGTTAATCTTTGCCCGGCTGCCGTACATGGCCACCGCCTGCCCTCGACGTCAGCTTCGCCGATGGGAAGGAGCCAAGCCAGTACCGGACGTTGGTGTCCGTGTCCTTTATTTTCGACACCCATGTCCCCCACGGCCGTTGCCGCACGCCATGGTACTTCTGCTTCTTCTTCTTTGGCGGCAGGTCAGTGAAGGAGCGGGAGGGGAGCGCCGCCCCGTCTTCGGGTCGGCTGCGTGCCACAGCGTGGATCTGCGGTTTGAATCGGTGGCGGAGACCTCCGATGACTGAATCCCGCCATTTTGGGGCATCGGCTGCCGATTGGAAGCGTCGGTGGGGGTGAACGGTGGCTGCTAGAGGGCCGGTGTGGGGGTGGGGGTGCGGGGTGGATTTGGGTACGCCGACGTCGATGCGGTGTGGGGAAGGGAGATGGGCGGCACGGGGGAGGAGATTTTATTTCCAGAGAAACGGCGTCGATCGAGTAAATATAAGCGGCCATCGACGTGAGGAGTAAAAAAAAATATAAGGGGCTAAAGCTGATAAGGGATCGGCTAGGTCTTGTTTAGCCTCTTAAAACCAAATTTTCTATAAAGCTTTTTAAGAGATTGGTTACAGATGTCTTAAGAGGAATCAGAGATCAAATCTAATTAGATAGAACTGGGGCTTGAACTGTGCCTGGCTTGCCTACCACCTCATGGTGCTAGACAGTAAGGCCCAGAATAGCAGCTGAGATTACAATGCCTTGGTTGTTTATGAATATACTCCCTTTGATCCAAAAAAGTGTCATGGCTTTTGTTCAGCTTTAGTTCAAATTTGAACTAAAGCCACGACACTTTTTTCGGATCGGAGGGAGTACTATTTTCTTTTTATTCGCTAACTAGCTATAATGTGCTTACGAAGTGAGCTTAGCTTAAGTGGTTTGGATAGTAGATGCTCAACCATCCTTTATTTTGTAGCATGTTAAGATATGAACAATAAATAGTTCATAGCCCGCTACTTGAGTTTAAGTTTTCCAGGTACGTAAATTTGAGTTTATTCTATTTATATTATTGAGGTCACCCTACAGTTATCCTTCAAAAGAAAAAGAAAAAATCTATTATGGGCCGTATACTGCTGAGTGAAACCCTCAAAATTTTGCAGCAAGCTAGGTCAAATTACAAAAGATAAAATCAACCATTATTATTATCCAAATCAAAACGTAAAATAGGTCACAAAACAAAAGATTCTTTCAAGACCACGCAAGTTCGTGCCTTTAATAACATTAGGAAAGAAGGAATGGAGTACATTATGCAGTGGCGATCACAGGTGACCAGCCACAATTCGACCCGAGCGCTGCTACACACACCATAAATCATGGACGATCTTCGAACGATACACCACATCAGCCGTTTATGTGTGGAGCAGAACATGATAGCACCGTCCAAATCTTCCATCGTCCAAAGTTCGTGCAGGCACTGTCGTCTACATAGTAGTTTCGATTCCACCCAACACCTACTACACACCTTTCGATCTCGCTATTCCACGCTACAAACTCATCCTTAATTCTAGCGATCACAACCGACACCATCAACGCCTCCTTGTTGAAGATTCACCTATTTCTCTCAAGCCAGATATAGCGCAGCCCAAGGACGACGAGGGAGATGATCTCACGACGCCTATTGAGCAGCACCGCCTTGCAAACCGTAGACCACCAATGATGGATCATGGCCTCCGTGGATGGGGTGAATCTATGGAGTTTGTAGGGCAAAAGAAGCTAGTACCACACCTCTCTAGCGAATGAATGGGCAATGCGAATCTTTTGATAAAACAAAAGATAAATGCATATATCATATACCTAGAATTTGAAATAAATAAATGGGCCCTGATAAGTGCCACACGTCAGGTACGAGCACATGGCAACTCCGAACGTTTTTTATGACAATTTTAGTTACACGAGGACTACAACTTTAATTGGCAAGCATGACAACTTTCGTGCTCCAGTTTATTTTTGACAGAAATTTGCCGTGTGTCATTGGAATTTGTCATCCTTGCGTGACTTGAATTGCCATCGAAAAACGACAGGACCGGAGTGCCACGCACCTGACGTGTGGCACTTATTATTTGGGATAAATAAAAGGTGAATCTCGAGGGGAATCCTACAACTAAGCTCGATTTGGAGGACTTTTTTGTGTGACTATATGTAAGCAATAGAAAATCACTTATAGCACCCCTTTTTACCCTTTGAGCATCACTGGGAATAACTTCGGTTTTGCCCTTTGCCGAAATAAATTCAGTGCACATGTGGCCAGCATATCCAAGCCAAAAATTATGTGCTCTACAGTATATGCTGATTCGTGTAACTTTTACATAGGGTAGACCCAAGCATCCAATGTGTTGGGGAACGTTGCATGGAAAACAAAAAAAATTCTACGCACACGCAAGATCTATCCATGGAGATGCATAGCTACGAGAGGGGGAGTGTGTCTACGTACCCTCGTAGACCGTAAGCGGAAGCGTTAGAACAACGCGGTTGATGTCGTCGAACAACTTCACGATCCAACCGACCGAGCACCGAACGTACGGCACCTCCGCGTTCAGCACACGTTCAGCTCGGTGACGTCCTCGACTTCTTGATCCAGCAAGACGACGAGGTAGTGGATGAGTTCCGGCAGCACGACGGCGTGGTGACAGTGATGGTGATGCTATCTCCGCAGGGCTTCGTCCAAGCACTGCGAAAATATGATCGAGGGACGGAACTGTGGAGGGGGGCGCCGCACACGGCTAAGACAATGTTGTGTCTCCTTTGGGGCGCCCCCTCTCCTCTATTTATATATGTGTAGGGGCTTGGAGTAGAAGGAATAGTGCCACGTGAACAGTAACCGTGAATAGTACACACGTGGACTTGGACTCCAAAGTCCAATCCTATTCCTACTAGGACTCTCCCTTTTTTCATTCCCTAGCTGCGTGGGCTTTTGAGGACTTGGTGCGCCTGGCCCAATAAGGCCAGGGCGCCTCCCCTTAGCCCATGCCAGCCCTTGGGATGTGGTGGACCCACTTGTGTACTTTCGGACTCCTCCGGAATCCTCCGAAACCTTCTGGAAGCTTCCCGGTACAATACCGAAAAAACTACACCTTTTTCCGGAACCCAAAATATGACTTCCCATATATAAATCTTTACCTCTCGACCATTCCGAGACTCCTCGTGATGTCCGGGATCTCATTCGGGACTCCGAACAATATTCGGTTACCAATTCACATAACTCATATAACACTATATCGTCAACGAACGTTAAGCGTGCGGACCCTACAGGTTCGGGGATGATGTAGACATGACTGAGACACCTCTCCGGTCAATAACCAATAGCGGAACCTGGATGCTCATATTGGTTCCTACATATTCCACGAAGATCTTATCGGTCGAACCGCAATGACAACATACGTAATTCCCTTTGTCCATCGGTATGTTACTTGCCCGAGATTCAATCGTCGGTATCTCCATACCTAGTTCAATCTCGTTACCGGCAAGTCTCTTTACTCGTTCCGTAATACATCATCCCGTAACTAACTCCTTAGTCACTTTGCTTGCAAGCTTCTTATGATGTGCATTACCGAGAGGGCCCAGAGATACCTCTCCGAAACACGGAGTGACAAATCCCAGTCTCGATCCATGCCAACTCAACGGACACCTTCGGAGATACATGTAGAGCATCTTTATGATCACCCAGTTACGTTGTGACGTTTGATAGCACACAAGGTATTCCTCCAGTATCCGGGAGTTGCATGATCTCATGGTCTGAGGAACATGTATTTGACATTCAAGAAAGCAGTAGCAATAAACAGAACGATCATATGCTAAGCTAACGGATGGGTCTTGTCCATCACATCATTCTCCTAATGATGTGATCCCGTTATCAAATGACAACTCATGTCTATGGTTAGGAAACCTTAACCATCTTTGATCAACGAGCTAGTCTAGTAGAGGCTCACTAGGGACACGGTATTTGTTTATGTATTCACACATGTATTTAAGTTTTCGGTCAATACAATTCTAGCATGAATAATAAACCTTTATCATGAACAAGGAAATATAAAATAATAACAACTTTATTATTGCCTCTAGGGCATATTTCCATCAGTCTCCCACTTGCACTAGAGTCAATAATCTAGATTACATAGTAATGAATCTAACACCCATGGAGTCTTGGTGCTGATCATGTTTTGCTCGTGGAAGAGGCTTAGTCAACGGGTCTGCCACATTCAGATCCGTGTGTACTTTGCAAATTTCTATGTCTCCATCCTTGACATATTCACGAATGGAGTTGAAGCGTCTCTTGATGTGTTTGGTCTTCTTGTGAAACCTGGGCTCCTTGGCTATGGCAATTGCTCCAGTGTTGTCACAAAAGATTGTCATTGGACCCGATGCACCAGGTATTACACCTAGATCGGATATGAACTCCTTCATGTGCTGCTTCCGAAGCAGCTATGTATTCCGCTTCACACGTAGATCCCGCCACGACGCTCTGCTTGGAACTGCACCAACTGACAGCTCCACCATTTAATATAAATACGTATCCGGTTTGTGACTTAGAGTCATCCGGATCAGTGTCGAAGCTTGCATCGACGTAACCCTTTACGACGAGCTCTTCGTCACCTCCATAAACGAGAAACATGTCCTTGGTCCTTTTCAGGTACTTCAGGATATTCTTGACCGTTGTCCAGTGATCCACTCCTGGATTACTCTGGTACCTCCCTGCCAAACTTATGGCAAGGCACACATCAGGTCTGGTACACAGCATGGCATACATAATAGAACCTATGGCTGAGGCATAGGGAATGACTTTCATTTTCTCTATATCTTCTGCCGTGGTCGGGCATTGAGTCTGACTCAACTTCACACCTTGCAAGACAGGCAAGAACCCTTTCTTTGACTGATCCATTTTGAACTTCTTCAAAACTTTGTCAAGGTATGTGCTTTGTGAAAGTCCTATCAAGCGTCTTGATCTATCCCTATAGATCTTGATGCCCAATATATAAGCAGCTTCACCGAGGTCTTTCATTGAAAAATTCTTATTCAAGTATCCCTTTATGCCATCCAGAAATTATATATCATTTCCAATCAACAATATGTCATCCACATATAATATTAGAAATGCTACAGAGCTCCCACTCACTTTCTTGTAAATACAGGCTTCACCGTAAGTCTGTACAAAACCATATGCTTTGATCACCTCATCAAAGCGTATATTCCAACTCCGAGATGTTTGCACTAGTCCATAGATGGATCGCTGGAGCTTGCACACTTTGTTAGCACTCTTAGGATCGACAAAACCTTCTGGTTGCATCATATACAACTCTTCTTTGAGAAAACCATTAAGGAATGCAGTTTTGACATCCATTTGCCAGATTTCATAATCATAAAATGCGGCAATTGCTAACATGATTCAGACAGACTTAAGCATCGCTACGGGTGAGAAAGTCTCATCGTAGTCAACCCCTTGAACTTGTCGAAAACCTTTCGCGACAAGTCGAGCTTTGTAGACAGTGATATTACCATCAGCATCTGTCTTCCTCTTAAAAATCCATTTATTCTCAATGGCTTGCCGATCATCGGGCAAGTCCACCAAAGTCCACACTTTGTTCTCATACATGGATCCTATCTCAGATTTCATGGCCTCAAGCCATTTGTCGGAATCCGGGCTTATCATAGCTTCTTCATAATTCGTAGGTTCGCTGTTGTCTGACAACATAACTTTCAGAACAGGATTACCGTACCACTCTGGTGCGGAACGTACTCTGGTCGACCTACGAAGTTCAGTAGTAACTTGATCTGAAGTTTCATGATCTTTATCATTATCTTCCTCTCTTATTAGTGTAGGCATCACGGAAACGGTTTTCTCTGATGAGCTACTTTCCAATTCGAGAGAAGGTACAATTACCTCATCAAGTTCTACTTTCCTCCCACTCACTTCTTTCGAGAGAAACTCCTTCTCTAGAAAGGACCCATTCTTGGCAACAAAGACCTTGCCTTCGGATCTGTGGTAGAAGGTGTACCCAATTGTTTCTTTAGGGTATCCTATGAAGACGCACTTCTCCGCTTTGGGTTCGAGCTTATCAGGTTGAAGCTTTTTCACATAAGCATCGCATCCCCAAACTTTAAGAAATGACAGCTTAGGTTTCTTGCCAAACCATAGTTCATATGGTGTCGTCTCAACGGATTTAGATGGTGCCCTATTTAACGTGAATGCAGCTGTCTCTAATGCATAACCCCAAAACGATAGTGGCAAATCGGTAAGAGACATCATAGAACGCACCATATCCAATAAAGTACGGTTACGACGTTCGGACACACCATTACGATGTGGTGTTCTAGGTGGTGTGAGTTGTGAAACAATTCCACATTTTCTTAAATGAAGACCAAACTCGTAACTCAAATATTCGCCTCCGCGATCAGATCGTAGAAACTTTATTTTCTTGTTACGATGATTCTCTACTTCACTCTGAAATTCTTTGAACTTTTCAAATGTTTCAGACTTGTGTTTCATCAAGTAGATATACCCATATCTACTCAAATTATCTGTGAAGGTTAGAAAATAACGATACCCGCCGCGTGCTTCAACATTCATCGGACCGCATACATCGGTATGTATTATTTCCAACAAATCAGTAGCTCGCTCCATTGTTCCGGAGAACGGAGTTTTAGTCATCTTGCCCATGAGGCATGGTTCGCAAGTATCAAATGATTCATAATCAAGAGATTCCAAAAGTCCATCCGCATGGAGTTTCTTCATACGCTTTACACCAATATGACCTAAACGGCAGTGCCACAAGTATGTTGCACTATCATTATCAACTATGCATCTTTTGGCATCAATATTATGAATATGTGTATCACTACGATCGAGATTCAACAAGAATAGACCATTCACAAAAGGTGCGTGACCATAAAAGATGTTACTCATATAAATAGAACAACCATTATTCTCTGACTTAAATGAATAACCGTCTCGCAATAAACAAGATCCAGATATAATGTTCATGCTCAACGCTGGCACCAAATAACAATTATTGAGGTCTAAAACTAATCCCGAAGGTAGATGTAGAGGTAGCGTGCCGACGGCGATCACATCAACCTTGGAACCATTCCCGACGCGCATCGTCACCTCGTCCTTAGCCAATCTTCGCTTATTCCGTAGCTCCTGTTTCGAGTTACAAATATGAGCAACCGAACCAGTATCAAATACCCAGGCGCTACTGCGAGCATTAGTGAGGAACACATCAATAACATGTATATCAAATATACCTTTGCTCACTTTGCCATCCTTCTTATCCGCCAAATACTTAGGGCAGTTCTGCTTCCAGTGACCAGTCCCTTTGTAGTAGAAGCACTCTGTTTCAAGCCTGGGTCCAGCTTTGGGTTTCTTCGTGGGAGCGGAAACTTGCTTGTCGTTCTTCTTGAAGTTCCCCTTCTTTCCCTTGCCCTTTTTCTTGAAACTAGTGGTTTTGTTAACCATCAACACTTGATGCTCCTTCTTGATTTCTACCTCCGCTGATTTCAGCATCGCGAAGAGCTCGGGAATTGTCTTCTCCATCCCTTGCATATTATAGTTCATCACGAAGCCTTTATAGCTTGGTGGCAGTGACTGAAGAACTCTGTCAATAACACTCTCAACCGGAAGATCAATTCCCAGCTGAGTCAAGTGGTTGTGGTACCCAGACATTCTGAGTATGTGTTCACTGACAGAACTGTTCTCCTCCATCTTACAGCTAAAGAACTTGTTGGAGACTTCATATCTCTCAACCCGGGCATTAGCTTGAAATATCAATTCCAGCTCTTGGAACATCTCATATGCTCCGTGGCGTTCAAAACGCTTTTGCAGTCCCGGTTCTAAGCCGTAGAGCATGGCACACTGAACTATCGAGTAATCATCAGATCGAGCCTGTCAGGCGTTCACAACGTCTGCAGCAGCTCCTGTAGCAGGTCCATCACCTAGCGGTGCATCAAGAACATAATTCTTCTGTGCAGCAATGAGGATAATCCTCAAGTTACGGACCCAGTCCGTGTAGTTGCTACCATCATCTTTCAACTTAGCTTTCTCTAGGAACGCATTAAAATTCAACGGAACAGTAGCACGGGCCATTTATCTACAACATAGATATGCAAAGAAACTATCAAGACTAAGTTCATGATAAATTAAGTTCAATTAATCAAATTACTAATGAACTCCCACTTAAATTAACATCCCTCAAGTTAACTAAGTGATACATGATCCAAATCAACTAGCCCATGTCCGATCATCACGTGAGATGGGATAGTCATCAATGGTGAACATCTCCATGTTGATCATATCTACTATATGACTCATGTTCGACCTTTCGGTCTCCAGTGTTCCGAGACCATGTCTGTACATGCTAGGCTCGTCAAGTTTAACCCAAGTATTCTGCTTGTGTAAAACTGGCTTACACCCGTTGTATATGAACGTAGAATCTATCACACCCGATCATCACGAGGTGCTTCGAAACGACGAACTTTAGCAACGGTGCATACTCAGGGAGAACACTTTTATCTTGAAATTTAGTGAAGGGATCATCTTATAATGCTACCGTCGTTCTAAGCAAAATAAGATGCATAAAGGATAAACATCACATGCAATCAAAATATGTGACATGATATGGCCATCATCTTGTGCTTTTGATCTCCATCTCCAAAGCATCGTCATGATCTCCATCGTCACCGGCTCGACACCTTGATCTCCATCGTTGCGTCGTGGTCGTCTCGCCAACTATTGCTTCTACAACTATTGCTAACGCATAGCGATAAAGTAAAGCAATTACATGGCGCTTGCATTTCATACAATAAAGAGACAACCATAAGGCTCCTGCCGGTTGCCGATAAATTACAAAACATGATCATCTCATATAATAACGTATATCACATCATGTCTTGACCATATCACATCACAACATACCCTGCAAAAACAAGTTAGACGTCCTCTACTTTGTTGTTGCAAGTTTTACGTGGCTGCTACGGGCTTCTAGCAAGAACCGTTCTTACCTATGGCACAAAACCACAATGGTGATTTATCAAGTTTGCTGTTTTAACCTTCAACAAGGACCGGCCGCAGTCAAATTTGATTCAACTAAAGTAGGAGAAACAGACACCCGCCAGCCACCTTTATGCAAAACAAGTTGCATGTCTGTCGGTGGAACCGGTCTCATGTACGTGGACATGTAAGGTTGGTCCGGGCCGCTTCATCTTACAATACCACCGAATCAAAATAAGACGTTGGTGGTAAGCAGTATGACGATCACCGCCCACAACTCTTTGTGTTCTACTCGTGCATATCATCTACGCATAGACCTGGCTCTGATGCCACTGTTGGGGAACGTTGCATGGAAAACAAAAAAAATTCTACGCAGATGCAAGATCTATCCATGGAGATGCATAGCTACGAGAGGGGGAGTGTGTCTACGTACCCTCGTAGATCATAAGTGGAAGCGTTAGAACAACGCGGTTGATGTCGTCGAACAACTTCACGATCCAACCGACCGAGCACCGAACGTACGGCACCTCCGCGTTCAGCACACGTTCAGCTCGGTGACGTCCTCGACTTCTTGATCCAGCAAGACGGCGAGGTAGTGGATGAGTTCCGGCAGCACGACGGCGTGGTGACGGTGATGGTGATGCTATCTCCGCAGGGCTTCGCCCAAGCACTGCGAAAATATGACCGAGGGACGGAACTGTGGAGGGGGGCGCCGCACACGGCTAAGACAATGTTGTGTCTCCTTTGGGGAACCCCCTCTCCTCTATTTATATATGTGTAGGGGCTTGGAGTAGAAGGAATAGTGCCACGTGAACAGTAACCGTGAATAGTACACACGTGGACTTGGACTCCAAAGTCCAATCCTATTCCTACCAGGACTCTCCCTTTTTTCCTTCCCTAGCTGCGTGGGCTTTTGAGGACTTGGTGCGCCTGGCCCAATAAGGCCAGGGCGCCTCCCCTTAGCCCATGCCAGCCCTTGGGACGTGGTGGACCCACTTGTGGACTTCCGGACTCCTCCGGAATCCTCCGGAACCTTCTGGAAGCTTCCCAGTACAATACCGAAAAAACTGCACCTTTTTCCGGAACCCAAAATATGACTTCCCATATATAAATCTTTACCTCTCGACCATTCCGAGACTCCTCGTGACGTCCGGGATCTCATCCGGGACTCCGAACAATATTCGGTTACCAATTCACATAACTCATATAACACTATATCGTCAACGAACGTTAAGCGTGCGGACCCTACAGGTTCGGGAATGATGTAGACATGACTGAGTTGCCTCTCCGGTCAATAACGAATAGCAGAACCTAGATGCTCATATTGGTTCCTACATATTCCACGAAGATCTTATCGGTCGAACCGCAATGACAACATACGTAATTCCCTTTGTCCATCGGTATGTTACTTGCCCGAGATTCGATCGTCGATATCTCCATACCTAGTTCAATCTCGTTACCGGCAAGTCTCTTTACTCGTTCCGTAATACATCATCCCGTAACTAACTCCTTAGTCACTTTGCTTGCAAGCTTCTTATGATGTGCATTACCGAGAGGGCCCAGAGATACCTCTCCGAAACACGGAGTGACAAATCCCAGTCTCGATCCATGCCAACTCAACGGACACCTTCGGAGATACATGTAGAGCATCTTTATGATCACCCAGTTACGTTGTGACGTTTGATAGCACACAAGGTATTCCTCCGGTATCCGGGAGTTGCATGATCTCATGGTCTGAGGAACATGTATTTGGCATTCAAGAAAGCAGTAGCAATAAACAGAACGATCATATGCTAAGCTAACGGATGGTTCTTGTCCATCACATCATTCTCCTAATGATGTGATCCCGTTATCAAATGACAACTCATGTCTATGGTTAGGAAACCTTAACCATCTTTGATCAACGAGCTAGTCTAGTAGAGGCTCACTAGGGACACGGTATTTGTTTATGTATTCACACATGTATTTAAGTTTCCGGTCAATACAATTCTAGCATGAATAATAAACCTTTATCATGAACAGGGAAATATAAAATAATAACAACTTTATTATTGCCTATAGGGCATATTTCCATCACAATGATCCAACAAAAAAGGAACCTATAGGAAACAGGACACGTCCGTTGCTGCGCTGAGGATAGCAATCAGTTACGCTGGCCAATTGAAACCACCGCCCACATCCACATGTATGCGAGCGCCCTCATCAGTCATCACGTCATTTCCCACCACCCCCTCGCCCGTATAAATCCCTCACGTCTCCCCCACCCTACCCCTCCACCACCTCTCCAGCTCAAAGAATGTAAGGAACTGGACGGGATCACCACGATCTATTCACTCACAGATACAATTTCGAGTCTAGTCTCTCGATTACACGAAGAACGGAGATTACAGGAGATGGGGAAGGAGGTAGGGGAAGAACAGAGGTAGGGGAAGGAGAGGAAGGTAGCCGCCGTGCCAAGCCGTTCGTGATCCACTGGATGCCCCTCCCGTCGCCTTGTCTCTGGTTCTTATCGTCTCGGTAGTTCCCGAACGGGCCAGGCCTGTTAGCTGGTCCAAGGGCCAGCCCATGTACATGATGACAGGGGGGCTCCTAACATCCCTCCCTTCTTGAAATGCAGCTTGCCCCCAAGCCGCTGTCATGAAGAGCTCGCCAGGATCCCAGGGTGCTTGAAGGTCCTTGATCATACCGGAGTGGCCGTGGTAGTTGTTGTGGTAGTAGCCATAGTTGAGGTGGACTTGAACGAGTTCGGAGAAGCGGTCATGGTTGAGGTAGTAGTCGCTGCCATGGGGAACTTTGTCGAGGAAGCCAATGCCGTCTCTGACATCCCTCCCTTCTTGAAGAGCTACTTGTACACCAGCTGATGTCATGTAGAAGTTGTCAGTGACATAAAGTCATCACCAGGATTGAACAGCATGGCAAGCATCTTGTTTGCTGTTGTAGTTGAGACTTGCACAGAAGAGCGGCAATAGAAAATGGCATAGTTGCACTCGCAGCAAGGAACCATAGTTGTGCTCGTCGAGTCAATTCCAGTAACAGGAACACCGCCGGTCCTCCGGGATCCCAAGACATGACCATCTGATAGGTGCCCATGTCGAACTCCCATATACAGATAGCAGAGACGAGTAGAAAAAGGAAACATCTGCACTGAACATCACCAATCTGTATGGCATAGGTGGCAATCACCCACTGCTGCACTGAATCGTCTACATAGCTAGCACCAATATACAAACTGACTAGGCTGGAGTCCATCATTCTCAAATATGCAAGAGGCGGTAGCTGATTGAAATAGATCCCCAACTCCCAGTTCTCAAAGCAATCCCACAATTCATGATAAACCTCAGTTGCTATAAGATGCTGACACTCATAAGTTTCTGAAGCTTCAGTACTGAGCATCTGTAGTTTCATAGTTCTGAAATTGATAATAATTTCCACGCTTTCCAGTTGCTGTACCATATAGCGATGCATCTGATCGCCACCAGCCTGTATAATTGAACATATAGGAACCACCCAGGGTACTGTTGTATGATGCATGTCCATCAGAGCTAACCATTGTAGCTCCAAGTATAGACCAGACTTAATTTGTACCTCTGATGTTCTCTCTCGCGCAGGTTACCTGACCCATAATTTCCAACCTGGTCGAAACTTGAAGCAGCAGTACTCCAAACTGATTAGTACAGCAAGTTGAATTCTAGCTCTTGGCACACCAAATAAATGTTCAGACCTGCATCGTCCACTCCTCTTAAATTCCTCTTGGTTCAAAAATTTCCAATGCATTGACAATTTCTCAAGCCACAAACGAGTAGCAACCTTCCTGACCTGTAATGCTCTGAAGTTGCCTGAAAATGGTGGCCACGGTAGCTCCAGCGACACATTCTCTTGCTCACGTACTACATAAGATGACTGCACAAAAGAGATCACTGACCACCACTCCGCAGCACCACAATTCACCTCACCCAGTAACTGCATTATCTGTTGATTCCGAAGAGGACTAGCTTTTGGCACCATAGGGATCCAACCAGCAGGCTTCTCACGGTGACAAGATTTCATTTGCACACTTGGTAGATACCTCCAGGATGTTCTCAGTTCTGCTCTGCTCAAACATTTCAGAACACCATTGGCCTCACTACAGCAGACTAGTTCATACAACAAGCCAAATACTACATACTGCCATGGATATCCGTCAGAGTTTAGCCGCCCTTGTTCAGTTATGCTAGCTGGAGCAGTACACAGTAATTTCTCAAACAGTATCAACTGAAGACCCATACTGTTTGCCGTGTTGCAAACACCCCAGTTCCTTGTGCTCCTAAACAGATGTACTGGCTGCTCCCTGAACCTCCATAGATGGAGTCCATGAACAGAAGTAGTCACCTGGAAGTTACAATAGGTAGCACTAGTACAACAGACCTCTGATGTTCGATCTTCTGCAGGTGGCCTGAGCAATAGTATCCAATGCACCGACATGCTCAATACCTGCACTGGTCGGCAATAGCATGAAAATGATGGCCAAGGTGGCTTCAGCTGGATAGTCTCTTGACTGAAGTCGAACAGTAGCCGTGGCTTTGGTTGGGGCTCACGACTGGCACCAAGTAGGTCATAGCCTTGTAGCTCAGCTGATACAGACATCATCCATTCTTCATATGTAACTTGTGGCAGCAGCCCTTCATAATTCAGAGTCGTGCTTTCAAGAGAACAAGCAAACGACGGCCACGGCACGGGCCGTACATCATTGCCGTCAGCAAGATGCATCTGAAACGATGGCCACGGCGTCGGACGCAGCTCGACCTTGCTGCAATTGCTTTGCCAAATGAGAGATCCTTGTCCATTTACCCTCTGCAGTTGCAATTCACTCTTCACACTTGGCTGGTGATGTGTACTGAAGGATCCGAGGCAAGGTATGTCATAGACAAATTCTAATTCAGTAAATCCTTTAATATCAGATGGGACCTGATCTGGTGGATGCCTAGGCTGCCATCGTGCACCTGAGAAACAACTGAAAGGCTCCTTCTGGGGAAACAGTTCATAACAACAATCTTGAGGAGAGGCCACATCTGAACATGGCTCCTCTAGATAGTTTGCATCAGAAAGAGGCTTGAACGACGGCCACGGACTAGGCCTGAAGAGGTGTCCCATTTGCCTGGTCTTCATTTGTACAGGTGGTGGACATGATTGTTGTTCGACATGGGCGGGGCATTCTGCCGAGCACCTGGTTGGCTCTGGTGCAGCCAAGCTACTGGGGACGATGAGGACGATACTGTGGTCCGCCTCGCTCGCTACTTGGGTGGAGGTGTTGATGGAGGGTAGTGGCGAGTCGTCCAACTCCTGCACGCTGGTCTTGGGGTCGACGTCGGTGGTGCTTGCCACCAGGGTGACGATCTCTGCAGCGACCTCCTGGTGGATGAGATCGACCACGAGCTCGGGGTGGACGGTGGTGGTGGCGCCCTGGATCTCCTTGAGGCTGACGACGGTGGAGACTTGAGTCGAGCAATCCGTCGAACAGGTGATGGGCGCGCTAGCAATGCAGTCAGTGGACGCATCACAAATGACCTTGAGGACCTCCGTGGCCTTGGTGGTGGAGGAGGAGACGTCGGTGGTGGCCGGGGTGACCGTGGCATCGATGGTGAGGTCGAGTGCAAGCTCGGGGCGGTGATGATGCTGACGAAATTGCCGTCGCTGCTCGAGAGGGCCTGGCCGATGAGCGTGGACGAGTCCAGCGTCGTGGTCGCGAGGTCGGTGATGGGCACGACCAGGGCCGATGTCGTTGTAGCTGAGGAAGCAACCGAGTCGAGTCGTGCGGTAGCAGCAACAAGTTCAGTTGTCATGCCCTCAATCCTGGAGATGAAGGACGCGAGATACCATATCGTCTGCTCCTTGGCGGACATGGCATCCCATTCCGGTGGTAAGTCAGCGGGCATGGCGTCGTCGCCGATGGAACAGAGGAATCAGGTGTGGAAAAAAAATTAGGGAAAAATTGAGGGGTGGAAGGGTGGTGGCCTGGCTCTGAATACCAGATGTAAGGAACTGGATGGGATCACCACGATCTATTCACTCACAGATACAATTTCAAGTCTAGTCTCTCGATTACACGAAGAACAGAGATTACAGGAGATGGGGAAGGAGGTAGGGGAAGAACAGAGGTAGGGGAAGGAGAGGAAGGTAGCCGCCGTGCCAAGCCGTTCGTGATCCACTGGATGCCCCTCCCGTCGCCTTGTCTCTGGTTCTTATCGTCTCGGTAGTTCCAGAACGGGCCAGGCCTGTTAGCTGGTCCAAGGGCCAGCCCATGTACATGATGACAGGGGGGCTCCTAACAAAGAAGCTCGATCCATCGTCTTCACCAGCTCAGACAGGGCCCTCGCCGCCCTGCAAGAGCTAGCCAGGGAAGACAGAGGACATCATTAAGGAGATGGCAAAGGTGCACCCCGACGCGGTCGTGCCGCTGCCAGAGGCGCCGGCTGCTGGCCACTCGCGGTCCGTAGGAGCTGCAGCCGAGGAGGAGGAGGAGGAGCAGCCGCCGGAGGCCACGGCGCTGACGGTGTGGCGCAAGTCGCTGCTCTTCAATTGCGACGGCTTCACCGTCTTCGACGCCACCGGCGGCCTCGCCTTCCGCGTGGACTGTTATGGTACATCCAGTCGCAGGCGCCGCCACGCGGAGGACGTCGTGCTCATGGACGCCACAGGGGTCCCGCTCCTCACCGTGCGGCGTAGAAGGCTCAGCCTGGCAGAGCACTGGGTCATCTACGACGGCGACGGCGGCGAGGTCGACGCCCCGAAGCCGCTCCTCTCCGTGCGCCGCTGCCACGCCCACGCGTCGTCGTCATCCAAGCAGAAAGCGCTCGCGCACGTCACGCCTCTCACGCCGGCGTTGCGCGAGTCGTACGTGGTGGAGGGGTCGTACGCGCGGCGGTGCGTCGCGGTGCGGAACGCGCGCGGGGAGGCCGTGGTGGAGGTGCGGCGGAAGGAGTCGCCGGTGGGCGACGAGGTGTTTCGGCTGGTGGTGCCGGACCCTCGCCGCCTTGGCACGCCGCTGGCCATGGGGATCGTCATGGCCCTCGACGAGATGTTCGGCAGCTACGGGGCCGGCTGCTCCGCCGCTCGATCGCTGCTGCCGAGGAGCTGGTCGATGTAGCTAGACGGATGGCATGGGGAAATATTTGCGGGCCCACTTGTCATCTACGGCACAGTGTGGCGTGTACAAGGGAACAACCACAAGCTAACACACGGGCCACGGCACGAAATGAAACTGAATCTTGCACAGTTCCGGCAAAAAAAAATTGAATCTTGCACAGGGAATTAGGACGACGAGAAATTCATTTTTTTTCCTTGTTCCCCGGAGAAGAGAGGAGGAACATTGGGAGGAAAGCATCATGATCAGGAGGGTCAAGAAGGATGTTTTAGTTGCCCCGCAAAAAAAAAAAAAAGATGATTTAGTTTGTACGTACATGAATTGGATTTGGGAATATCTATATGGTGTTTGAGATTGCTCAATAAAATTCTTATGAAAGTGCTTCCAGAAATTCTTACGAGGAGTAACTTTTGTCTCGAGAAGTTCGGGTATAAGTTTTGCGTTACGTTAAGAACCCTGCATGGATGAAAGTGCTCCCGATTTTAAACTTAAGTGGGTTAAGTAGGTTCAATTGATGAGAAATGGTGAGTCAGGGCTAGGCAGTGTTATATGAATGTCTAAGCTAGGGGTGGGGCTGGAGAAATATTGTTGGGTGGGCGAAGGCTATGATCGACTTATTAAGGATAACATATTTTCTGCTCTCAAGACGCACTTTGACCTTTATTCTTCAATTTTTTCTGCTAGGTTTCTTTTTGACAATTTGCTGTAGGGCAACAGTCCCACAGGCCACAACCCTATATTAAAACATGCTAAAATTATATATACAAAAGTAAAAAAAAAAACAGAAGAAAGGAAAACCATCTAGCTGAACTA
This sequence comes from Elymus sibiricus, assembly GCA_039707655.1. Lineage (NCBI taxonomy): Eukaryota > Viridiplantae > Streptophyta > Magnoliopsida > Poales > Poaceae > Elymus > Elymus sibiricus. The sequence goes on from CM077670.1 coordinate 116,553,042, forward strand.
CCAACTACATTACCTTAGATCAAAGGAAGGCCATTCATCCAGGCCAAGAGCTTTGACCAATTACAATGCTTCACTCTATAAGCTAGCAAAGAAATATCATGTACAAAATTACATCTTCAAGAAGCAAAAGAAGGTCTAATCCCTCTAAAAGTTCTACCATTCTTCGGGATCCAAATGTTCCATGCAACAGTGTAGACAACCTCCATTTTTTTGCTATGTTGGGCGGGCCATGGTCAGGTTTTGTTTCAACAAAGCTTCGCGTATGCTCTAAAATCATCCAGAGATATGCGCCACCACAATTTACATTTTCTTCCATTTTTCCAAAAACCCCGATGAATTTTCGTTACATATAGAACCCAACTAGGATGAAAGTGCTTTGGATATTATACTTTAGAGGGTTATATGAGACCCCAATTGCTGGGAAAACTTGACAAAGAAAATAGTCTAGCCAAGGGTTACCTTTCGTACGTAGGACACTATTTTAATTTGTTGTATGAGTTAACTAGTTTGATCACAATATGTAGTTCTTTAAGCAAGATACTCATTTTCTCGCAGCTACTTTAGTTTAGTGTCCTATAATTCAGCGATTTGTTTGGACAAAATGATATGTTTTTGTTTGCACTTCGACACACATACCACCATTTCAAACAAGATCTACATGAAAGAGCATTGCATACTCTATAAAAAAACATAAACTCCTTTAGAAAAGAAAAACGGTAACATGGATACAATATTTTGTGAGGCCATACCATTCGAATCAAAATTCAGACAACAATCCATTGACCCAACAAGCATGACCAAACTACAACATCTCTCTTGTGTAGGTCGCATCGACCACGACAACCACACTATGACGGGAATAAAGCCATGAAATTATTATTCCGCACGATGCTACTTCAACCATCAGATATCGCCACCAACATCACATAAGACTGACACAGAAATAACTATAACTCATTGCAGAACATTAGTCCATGGTTTCACCCACCTTCATTGTTAAGCTGGTGGCTTGGGGAACATGTGTGACAGATGTTTGAACTGGATTATCTGTATGTTTTTTTGTTTTTTGCACCCATCTCACGGTCACTGACCTGTCGCATGATAGAAATACCTTTGTGCTGAATTTATATTTTTTTGTCTTAGAGATATACTACCTCCGTTCGTAAATATAAGATGTTTTGGCAGTTTAAATTGAACCAACAAGCGTCTTATATTTAGAAACAGATGGTGTAACAAATTAAATACAAAATTACTGTGCACACGACCCTTTGCAGGACGATTTTCACACAACCTTGTGATCGATGGCTGCGGCCTACGTGAACCGAGGTGATCCATGGCTGCTATATCTTGTCTTGTAGAAATCAGACACATCCGATCGTCTGCGTAGCAATTCTCAGTTAAATATGGTTGACATTAATCTTGTGAATGTGTTAGGTTGGTACTCCATTCATATCTTATTTAGGCATATAATTTTTTTAAAACCAAATTTACAATATTTTGATCAAGTTTATAGAAGAAATATTAGCATATACTATAATACCAAAATAATAATGAACTATATCTTGCATATTGTGCGGGAAGCGCAGAAAACCAGAGCACTCGCTACATTTTCTATGTACGCCGGCCCCCCATGCACGGAAACGTGAAATTCTTGGAGATGTGGTCAAGGTTAGTTAGGAATAGTTTTCCAGTTAGTTAGTTCCATGCCACATGCACCCATACGTCTCGGAGAGCGTGCGCCATGCATGTGCTACATGATTGACCGGAGGCTGCACCGAACGGGGAGACACAAAGTCACAAACCGAGTGTGTCTATAATTGAGAGAGATCTCATGTCAGAAATGCCTTTCGGTGCTCGGGCCATGGAGCTCATTTTTTGAAAGATTCAAAAACAAATATTGCAATTATCCAAAAATTCTGAAAAAAAATATCTGCAGTATCATACGGATGTATACTCCATGTGTGCAAATTTTCATGACGAAATACCTTGACACACGAGCTACATAAAAAGGACAAATTGGTGATTCTGAACACAGTGAACAGTATGTATATTGTTTACTATATAAAACTAACGATTTATCCCAAAAAAAACTAACGATTTTGCTTTTTTGTGTAGCTCGCAAATCATGTATTTTCTCATAAAATTTTACACACATGTAGATACATCCATATGACACCCGCAAAAAAAAGATACATCCATATGCCAATATGGAGTTCTTTTTTGATTTTTTTGAAACTTTGAAATGTGATTTTTTGAATTCTTCAAAAAAAGGGCTCCATGTAGCCGGAGCACCAAAAGGCATCATTGATCAGGTTATTTTCTGTGCGTGTTTTCTTAGCGGTTTTCTCTTTTTTATTGTTCTTTCTCTATTTTTCGTTTCCTCTCTCCAAACACACACACAAATGTGGAAGCCAAACTTCGTAAAAAGGAAATTGTCAAAAACTATCAACATATGATGTAGATATGAATGTATGCATGCGAAAAATACAATGGTCAAATTGATTTGTAATTTGGACGCTCGATTTAAAAAACAGATTAAAATTTCGAACACTACAAGTTTCGCAAAACTCGTATGCCTACTTTTCAAGCACTGATGGAGTAATGGTTAGAGTAAAATGCATCGGTGGTCAATGAACTTATCGTGTATGCTTACTTTGGTGAATGTACTCAAGAAGACGATCAATACAGTCACTATATATAAAGAAAGTAATAGAATGAAAATAAAACAATGTACTGGTGGGGAATCGAACCATAAACCTCATGCTAGGAGGACAGCACGCAAGCCAGTTCAGCTTGTCTGCGATCGAGTCCAATCTAAAGAAAGGCGACTCATTATATTGCGTTGCATTCACGGCAACTCCAACGCGCGACCCCAAATGATCCGCGTGTGTCGGTTTAGTCCCAAACGGACAGACGACACGGCCCAACGCGTGACCGCATCCGCAAATTTTATCCGTTTCACGTCCGGGCCGCCCCATTTTCAGAGCAAACTTGGTTCTGGTTTGCGGCCAGGCGGACAGCGAACGGACGGGCATGCGCTTGCTCCTCGTCCGTCTCGAGGACGCGTGGCGGCCGTCGACCTACCTCCACCGCCCAAAATAAATGCGCACGCGCGGCGGGCCCCGGCTGTCAGCCACCCAGCGGCCCGGTCGTTGTCCTTCTTAATGTGGAAACCGTGGACCGGCCAGTCCCTTCCACTTCCGAGCCCGGCTGCCTCCTCGAGCCCCGACACGAGCGAGCAAACCCTAGCCGCCGTTGACGCATCCACCTCCTCGCCGGCGCCATGGGTTGGCATTGGATCAGCAAGGGGAAGCACGACCACGAGGCCGTCTCCTCCGGTCGCCGCCGCTCCACCAGGTCCGCGCCGCCCGCACCACCTGCTCCGCCCGCGTTTGCCATCGCGCCGCCGGCGGCTCCGCGGCGCAATAGGCCGTACGTCTCGGCCGACATCTGTCTGCGCTATTGGGAGATGGCGACTGAAACGTCTCCAACGTATCTATAAATTTTGATTGTTCCATGCTATTATAGTATCAATCTTGAATGTTTTATATGCAATTATATATCATTTTTTGGGACTAACCTATTAACCCAGTGCCCAGTGCCAATTGTTGTTTTTTTTGCTTGTTTTTGCCTTTTCAGAAAATCATTATCAAACGTAGTCCAAACGAAGAAAAAACTTTGGATTAATTTTTCCTGGACCAGAAGGGACCCTCGAAGCTTCGGGAGAGGACCAGACGAGCCACGAGGGAGCGACAAACTCGGGAGGCGCGCCCCCCAGACTTGTGGGCCCCTCGTGGCACCTCTTGACCTAATTCCAACGCTATAAATTCCCAAATATTCCTAATATACTAGAGAGGACAGAAGAGAAAAAATTTACGCCGCCGCAAGCCTCTGTTCTTCTGCGATCCCATCTGGAGGCCTTTTCCGGTACTCTATTGGAGGGGGAATCGATCACAGAGGGCTTCTTCATCAACCTTGGTTATTTGTCTAGCCTTCAATCAGAATAGCCTCTCCACCGGTTCCGAAGATTCTTTCGGCATCAATGTGCTTTTGGAATCTTCCTATGAAACAAATAACATTCTGGAACAGTTTAGGACAGAACAGGCCTCAGTAGAAAGCGGCCCTTCCGATGATGTGTGAGTAGTTTACCATAGACCTACGGGTCCATAACTAGTAGCTAGATGGCTTCTTCTCTCTCTTTGATCTTCAATACCATGTTCTCCTCGATGTTCCTGGAGTTCTATCCGATGTAATCTTCTTTTGCGGTGTGTTTGTTGGGATCCGATGAATTGTGAGTTTATGATCAGATTATTCATGAGAAATATTTGAGTCTTCTCTGAACTCTTTTATGCATGATTGTTATAGCTTTGTATTTCTCTCCGATCTATCGATTTGGTTTGGCCAACTAGATTGGTTTATCTTGCAATGGGAGAGGTGCTTTGTGATGGGTTCAATCTTGCGGTGCTCAATCCCAGTGACAGAAAGGGACATGAGACGTATTTGTATTATTGACATTAAGGATAAAAATACGGGGTATAATCATATTGCTTGAGTTTACTTTGTCTACATCATGTCATCTTGCTTAAGGCGTTACTCTGTTTCATACTTAATACCCTAGATGCATGCTGGATAGCGGTCGATGGGTGGAGTAATAGTAGTAGATGCAGGCAGGAGTCGGTCTACTTGTCTCGGACTTGATGCCTATATACATGATCATTGCCATGAATCCGTCATAATAATTTGCTTTTCTATCAATTGCCCAACAGTAATTTGTTTACCCACCGTATGCTATGTGTTCGAGAGAGAAGCATCTAGTGAAAACTATGGCCCCCGGGTCTACTTTTATCATATATTAAAAACCAAAAATACCTTGCTGTAATTTATTTATTTTTATTTTATTTAGTATTCTACTTTATCTATCTATCACTATCATAATTAATCCTTGCAAATAACCGCTAAGAGGATTGACAACCCTCTTATTTGCGTTGGGTGCAAGTGTTTGCTCTTGTGTGTGCAGGTGCTGCTAAAGGGATTTTGCGTGGTTCTCCTACTGGATTGATAACCTTGGTTCTTAACTGAGGGAAATACTTATCTCTACTATAATGCATCATCCTCTCCTCTTCGGGGAAATAACAACGCAGTCTACAAGTAGCAGGAAGAATTTCTGGCGCCGTTGCCGGGGAGACATCACCAAAATTTATCAAGTACCTTCGCACAAACTATCATCCACTTGCATTTATTTTATTTGCCTTTTTATTTGCATTTTCCTCTCGTTTTCATCTTCCCCACTTCTATTTTTTTTACAAAAACACAAAAATATTTTTATTTGCTTGTTTGCTAGTTTTCTTGCTCTACCACTATGGCTAGTTCTTCACTTGTTACTATTACCCCTGAAAATGAAGTACTTAATTTTAGACAAAGGGGAGGAGAGAATTTAAAAGATGCTTGGTATAGGATTTATGATGCTCAAAATAGATCAACTCGTAAGCAATCCACTACAGTTCTTCTTCGCAATTTTTATGTGGGAATCACTACTTGGTATAGATTTGTGCTTGATACTATTACCGGAGGGAATTTCTTGATGTGTCCCTCTATGGATGCTTTCAATGCTATGGGGAATTTAGTGGGATCACCACCTATCATTATTAATGAAACAGCATTGACTTTGGAACATGTTATGCAAAGGTTAGAAGCTATTGAAAATAAAATGCCTACTATTGAACATCTTGAAAATTTAGACAAAAAGGTCCATAATCACATTACTCAATTTGGTTCTAAGGTGGGGATTACATTGAAAACCTTAAAGGAAAAAAGAACTAATAATTAAGAAAGGCTAGAACAAAGTCCCGCTAAATTGATAAGTTAGAGGAGATTATCAATAATTTGGGTTCCGCTTCTTCCTCCACTAAAACCATTGATAGGACTCCTCCCAATAAAAATTGCAAGTTTATGTATGTTCCTAAGAACAAAGGGGCCACTTCTAGCAAAGGGAATGAGGATCTTAAAATGATTAGTGTGCACCCCAATTTCGTTGATATAATAAAGGAACCTATCTATAAAAGCAAATTTCTAAATTTTGTGCCTAGGAGCGTGATGATAAGAAATTCCTATGCTAATTCTCCTATAAAGAGTGGGTGTGTAATTGAGGATTTGGAAACCAAAGATGACAATACTTGAAACCATGCATTATGCCTAGCTAGGGGCATAAAACAATAGCGCTTGTTGGGAGGCAACCCAATGAATAAAATAAATTTTTATTTTACCTTCTGCTTTTGTGTGTTTACACAATTATAGCCTCTGTTATGATTGTGTTTTTATTTTTTAATTAGTGTTTGTGCCAAGTAATTCCATTGGGATGATTTGGAAGATAGTATAATTGATGCTGTTTGAAAACAGAAACTTTTGCGTCCAGTGCTGGAATTTTAATTTTTCTCTAGAGCGTCAGAACCTTTTGAATTTTTTTACACAATATTTATATATGAATTTTCCACGTTGTCCTAATTTTTCAGAATTTTTGGAGTTACAGAAGTATGAACTTAATTCAGATCTTTACAGACTGTTCTGTTTTAGACAGATTCTGTTTTTGTTGCATAGTTTGCTTATTTTGATGAATCTATGGATCGTATCGGGGGGTATGAGTCATGGAGAAGTTGGAGTATAGTAGCATTATGCTAATATTAAATATCAATCAATTTACAACAGCACCTAAAGTTTAAGATTTATTTGTTATACTAACGGATCTCACGAGGGTTTCTGTTGAGTTTTGTGTGCTGAAGTTTTCAAGTTTTGGGTTAGACTATGATGGATAAAGGAATAAGGAGCGGCAAGAGCCTAAGCTTGGGGATGCCCAAGGCACCCCAAGGTAAATATTGAAGGAAGACTCAAGCGTCTAAGCTTGGGGATGCCCCGAAAGGCATCCCCTCTTTCGTCTACAATCTATCGGTAACTCACTTGGAGCTATATTTTTATTCACCACATGATATGTGTTTTACTTGGAGTGTCTTGTGATATAGTTTGTTTGCTTTTGTTTGCTTTTTAGTTTGTCACAATCATCTTTGCTGAACACACCTTTTTGAGAGGGACACACATTATTTGTGATTTGTTAGAATACTCTATGTGCTTCACTTATATCTTTCGAGTTAGGCAGTTGCTCTATTGCTTCACTTATATCTTTTAGAGCACGGAGGTGGTTATATTTTAAAGAAATAGTTGCACTCTCATGCTTCACTTATATATTTTTGAGAGTCTAATTAATAGCAATGGTAATATGCACGGGTTATGAGTTTGTTCCTAATATGATAGGTATTCAAGAGGGATATAATAAAAGCTTTCATGTAGATCACTGAATATGATAAGTTTGATTCCTTGCAATAGTTTTGCGATGTTAAGATGGTAATATGTGGGAGGTGCTAGTAGATAATTGTGGTTTAGTAAGAATATTGGTGTTAAGGTTTGTGATTCCCGAAGCATGCACATATGATCTGTCGTTATGCTAAGAAGTTGGAGCATGATTTATTCTTGATTGTCTACCTTATGAGTGGCGGTCGGGGATGAGCGATGGTCTTTTCCTACCAATCTATCCCCCTAGGGGCATGCGTAGTAGTACTTTGCTTCGAGGGCTAATAAACTTTCGCAATAAGTATGTGAGTTCTTTATGACTAATGTGAGTCCATGGATTATACGCACTCTCACCTTTCCGCAATTTGCTAGCCTCTTCGGTACCGTGCATTGCCCTTTCTCACATCGAGAGTTGGTGCAAACTTCGCCGGTGCATCCAAACTCCGTGATATGATACGCTCTATCACACATAAGCCTCCTTATATCTTTCTCAAAACAGGCACCATACCTACCTATCATGGCATTTCCATAGCCATTCCGAGATATATTGCCATGCAACTTCCACCGTTCCATTTTTATGACACACATCGTCATTGTCATATTGCTTTGCATGATCATATAGCTGACATAGTATTTGTGGCTCAGCCACCGTTCATCATTTTTTATACATGTTACGCTAGTATCATTGCACATCCTGGTACACCGCCAGAGGCAGTCATATAGTGTCATATTTTGTTCTAGTTTCAAGTTGTAATTTTATTTTGAGTTGTAAGTAAATAGAAGTATGATGATCATCATTATTAGAGCATTGTCCCAGTGAGGAAATAAAAAAAGAAAAAAAAGTGGCCAAAAAGAGCCCACGAAAAAAAGAGAAAAAAAGAAAGGAAAAAAAAAGAAAAAAAGGAGAAAGAAAAAAATGAGAGAAAAAGAGAGAAGGGGCAGTGTTACTATTCTTTTCCATACTTGTGCTTCAAAGTAGCACCATGTTTTCCATATAGAGAGTCTCCTATTTTGTCACTTTCATATACTAGTGGGAATTTTTCATTATAGAACTTGTCTTGTATATTCCGATGATGGGTTTCCTCAAATGCCCGAGGTCTTCATGAGCAAGCAAGTTGGATGCACACCCACTTAGTCTTCATGTTGAGCTTTCATACACTTATAGCTCTTAGTGCATCCATGATACGTCTCAAACGTATCTATAATTTTTGATTGTTCCATGCTATTATACTATCAATCTTGGATGTTTTATATACGTTTACAAGCAATTATATATCATTTTTTGAGACTAACCTATTAACTTAGTGCCCAGTGCCAGTTGCTGTTTTTTGCCTGTTTTTGGTTTTTTAAAATATCTGTACCAAACGAAGTCCAAATGCCATGAAACTTTTTGGAGATTTTCTTTCTGCACATAAGAGACACTAGACGCTTCAGGAGAGGGCCAGAAGATAGAGGAGGTGGCCACAAGCCACTAGGGCGCGCCCCAGGGGGGTGGCGCGCCCTGGTCCCTCGTGGGCCCACATCTGCTCCGTTTGACCTAATTCCACCTTTATAAATTCTCTAAAATCGGGAAACCAACAGAGGAGTCCACGAAATACTTTTTTCGCTGCCGCAAGTTCCTGTTCTCGAGAGATCACATCTGGAGGCCTTTTCCGGCACTCCGCCGGAGGGGGATTCGATCATGAAGGGGCTCTTCATCAACCTTGCTGCCCTTTCGATGACGCGTGAGTAGTTTACCACAGACCTTCGGGTCCATAGTTAGTAGCTAGATGGCTTCTTCTCTCTTTATGATCTTCAATACAATGTTCTCCTCGATGTTCTTGGAGTTCTATCCGATGTAATCACTTTTTGCGGTGTGTTTGTTGGGATCCGATGAATTGTGAGTTTATGATCAGATTATCCATGAATATTATTGAGTTTTCTCTGAACTCTTTTATGCACGATTGTTATAGCTTCGTATTTCTCTCCGATCTATTGATTTGGTTTGGCCAACTAGATTGATTTATCTATCAATTGGAGAGGTGCTTTGTAATGGGTTCGATCTTGCGGTGCTCAATCCCAGTGACAGAAAGGGACATGACACGTATGTATCGTTGCTATTAAGGGTAAACAGATGGGGTTTATTCATGCGTGAGTTTACTTTGTCTACATCATGTCATCTTGCTTAAGGCGTTACTCCGTTCTTTATGAACTTAATACTCTAGATGCATGCTGGATAGCGGTCGATGTGTGGAGTAATAGTAGTAGATGCAGAATCGTTTCAGTCTACTTGTCTTGGACGTGATACCTATATACATGATCATTGCCTTGGATATTGTCATGATTATTTGCTTTTCTATCAATTGCCCAACAGTAATTTGTTTACCCACCGTATGCTATTTTCAAGAGAGAAGCCTCTAGTGAAAACTATGGCCCCCGGGTCTACTTTTATCATATATTAAAAATCCGAAAAATACCTTGCTGCAATTTTACTTTATTTATTTTATTTTGTATGTTTGTTCGATCTATCTATCTATCACCATACAATTTAATCTTGCAATTAACCGCCAAGGGATTGACAACCTCTTGTTCGCGTTGGGTGCGAGGATTTGTTATTTTGTGTGCAGGTACTGCTAACGAGTTGTTGCGTGATTCTCCTACTGGATTGATAACCTTGGTTTCATAACTGAGGGAAATACTTATCTCTACTGTACTGCATCATCCCCTCCTCTTCGGGGAAATCCCAACGCAGCTCACAAGTAGCAGGAAGAATTTCTGGCGCCGTTGCCGGGGAGACATCATCAACATCTATCAAGTACCTATGCATAAACTTTCATCTCCTTGCATTTATCTTATTTGCCTTTGCCTCTCATTTTCATCTCCCCCACTTCTAATTTTTTTTTACAAAAATACAAAAATATTTTCCGTTTGCCCTTTTGCTTGATTTGTTTACCTCGTCATCATGACTAGCGTAACTATCCCTCCTTTGTCGCCGGATTTTGAAGTGCTTTACTTCAAACAGAAACAAGGAGAAAATCTTAAAGATGCTTGGTATAGGTTAATGGAATCCTACCGTGTTTGCTCTATAAAAGGGGATTTAAAAATTTTGCTTTGCAATTTCTATATAGGTTTAACCATGCATCATAGACAACTTTTGGACTTTGCCGCAAAAGGGAATTTTATTGAGAGTGAGACCAATACTGCCTATGAAATAATAGAGGGTATATTGGGGATACCACCACCACAAAAGGGTTTTGCTTTTACTCAAGAGGGGGCTCAAATATTAGACAAATTGGGTGACATGCAGAAAAATTTGGTTGAGTTGCAAAAGTCTAACGAACCTCTCAAAAATATTAGTGGAAACCTCAATCACATGAACACTTTGATTACTCTATGCAATAAGCGATTAGATATTCTAGACCTTAAAATGGCTCCATTTCTTGAGAATAATGGGAAGCGTAAAGAGCCTCCCGGGTTTTAGAAAACTGCTACAAAGATTACTAAAACCAAGGATGACAATACTTGAAACTATTCATTATGCCAAGCTAGGGGCATAAAACAATAGCGCTTGTTGGGAGGCAACCCAATGAATAAAATAATTTTTTTGCTTTTTATTTCTGTTCTTGTGTGTTTACACAATTATGCTACTGTTATGATCGTGTTTTTATGTTTTATTTAGTGTTTGTGCCAAGTAATGCCTTTGGGATGATTTGGAAGATAGTATAATTGATGCTGTTTGGAAAACAGAAAGTTTTGCGTCCAGTGCTGGAATTTTAATCTGTACTGGAGCGTCAAAAAAATCTGAAATTTTTACACAGTATTGGTATATGAATTTCCCAGGTTGTCCTAATTTTTCAGAATTTTTGGAGTTACAGAAGTATGGCTTTTAAATAGATCTATACAGATTGTTCTGTTTTTGACAGATTCTGTTTTTGATGCATTGTTTTGCTTGTTTTGATGAAACTATGGATTGTATCGGGGGGTATAAGCCATGGAGAAGTTAGAATACAGTAGGCATAATGCAAAAATAAAATATGAATGGGTTTGTAACAGTACTTAAAGTAGTGGTTTGTTTGTTATACTAACGGATCTCACGAAGGTTTTGTTGAGTTTTGTGTGATTGAAGTTTTCAAGTTTTGGGTGAGATCACGATGGATGAAGGAATAAGGAGTGGCAAGAGCCTAAGCTTGGGGATTCCCAAGGCACCCCAAGGTAATATTCAAGGAAGACTCAAGTGTCTAAGCTTGGGGATGCCCCGGAAGGCATCCCCTCTTTCTTCTACCAACCATCGGTAATTTTACTTGGAGCTATATTTTTCTTCGTCACATGATATGTGTTTTACTTGGAGCGTCATGTATTATATGAGTCTTTGCTTTGTTTGCTTTTTAGTTTGTCACAATCATCTTTTCTGGACACACCCATTTGAGAGAGCCACACGTTTATCATGATTTGTTAGAATACTCTATGTGCTTCACTTAAATCTTTTGAGCTAGGCAGTTGTTCTAGTGCTTCACTTAAATCTTTTTGAGCACGGCGGTGACTATATTTTGAAGAAATATTTGCACTCTCATGCTTCACTTATATTATTTTGAGAGTTGATAAGATTAAAATTTTGAAGAAATATTTGCACTCTCATGCTTCACTTATATCTTTTTGAGAGTTGATAATAGTAATGGTAATTTGCACAAGATATGAATTTGGTCCCAAAGTGATGAATATTCAAGAAGGATATAATAAAAACTTTCATATAGATCATTGGATATGATAAGTTTGATTCCTTGCAATAGTTTTGCGATATGGAGATGATAATATGTGAGTCATGTTAGTGAGTAATTGTGATTTAGTAAGAATATTGGTGTTAAGGTTTGTGATTCCCTATGCATGCACATGAAGTCAATAGTTATGCAACGTAATTATATCCTACTTATGGTGCATTATTCGGTATTAGTTATGTTCAATGCATGTTTATGACCATTTTCACTTTTTGGTTGGCCGCTTCTCAATCTATTTGCTAGCCTTCATTTGTACTAAGCGGGAATACTGCTTGTGCATCCAACTCCTTTAAACCCAAGTTATGCCAAATGAGTCCACCATACCTACCTATATACGGTATTTCCATGCCGTTCCAAGTAAATTTGCATGTGCCAACTCTAATTTTTCAAAATAATTTTCCGTTTTTTGTGCCCGTACCGCTCATGAAGCGGCAGGGGGTGGCCAATATTTTCCATGCTAGGTGTGTTATTCTCACGATGAGTGTTTATTCACTTGTCATTGCACGAGAGAGTGGCAGGTAATAGGGATGCCCAGTCCCGAAATGAAAAAATTTAATATGATGATAATAATAAATTCCTTGGAAAGTGTTGGTATGGAGGGCACCCGTGGATACGGCTAGCCATGGATTGTGAAAGAATGGTGGAAAGGAAATAAACTATATTTTCTGTTTGGGAACCGCCTATAATGTGTCTAGCATGGAAGATATTGGGAATTCTCGGCCGTTTTCGTTGACAGGAAAAGCATGCCTCCCAAAATAATTTTATCTCTCTAATTTAAGCTTTGAGCTTTGGCACATTTGCAAATCTCTGCTTCCCTCTGCGAAGGGCCTATCTATTTACTTTTATGCTATTTTTATTTTTATTTTGAGTCTCCATCTTCTCTTACAAAGCACCAACTAGAGAGCACTATTGTCATTGTGCATTGTGTGTAGCTAATATTGAGTGTGTTTCATGAATGGGTCAATGATTGAGCATAATGGGCTAGGGATAGCTTTCTTTAGCGTTGATATTTTGAAAGACATGGTTGCTTGTTAGTATGCTTGAGTATTTATGTCTTCATGTCAAATTATAGACTATTGCTTTGAATCATTCAAGTCCAAATGTCCATGCTACAAAAGAAGAGAATATATGATGAATATGATAGGTAGCATTCCACATCAAAAATTCAGTTTTTATCATTTACCTACTCGAGGACGAGCAGGAATTAAGCTTGGGGATGCTTGATACGTCTCCAACGTATCTATAATTTTTGATTGTTCCATGCTATTATAGTATCAATCTTGGACGTTTTATATACATTTACAAGCAATTATATATCATTTTTTGGGACTAACCTATTAACTTAGTGCCCAGTGTCAGTTGCTGTTTTTTGCCTGTTTTTGGTTTTTCAGAATATCAGTACCAAACGAAGTCCAAATGCCACGAAACTTTTTGGAGATTTTTTTCTGGACATAAGAGACACTAGAAGCTTCGGAAGAGGGCCAGAAGAGTGGCGCGCCCTGGTGCCTCGTGGGCCCACCTCTGCTCCGTTTGACCTAATTCCACCTCTATAAATTCTCTAAAATCGGGAAACCAACAGAGGAGTCCACGAAATACTTTTTCCGCCGCCGCAAGTTCCTGTTCTCGGAGGCCTTTTTCGGCACTCCGCCGGAGGGGGATTCGATCACGGAGGGGCTCTCCATCAACCTTGCTGCCCTTCCGATGATGCGTGAGTAGTTTACCACAGACCTTCGGGTCCATAGTTAGTATTTCCCCGAAGAGGAGAGGATGATGCAGTACAATAGAGATAAGTATTTCCCTCAGTTAAGAACCAAGCAAAATTCCGTTAAGCGCACCTGCACACACAAGAGCAAACACTTGCACCCAACGCAAATAAGAGGGTTGTCAATCCTCTTAGCGGTTATTTGCAAGGATTAAATCTTATAGACATAAATAGATAAACTAAAATACTAATTAATATAAAAGTAAATAAATTGCAGCAAGGTATTCTTAGGTTTTTTTATATATGATAAAGTAGACCGGGGGCCATAGTTTTCACTAGAGGCTTCTCTCTCGAACACATAGCATACGGTGGGTAAACAAATTACTGTTGGGCAATTGATAGAAAAGCAAATAATTATGACGGATTTATGGCAATGATCATGTATATAGGCATCACGTCTGAGACAAGTAGACCGACTCCTGCCTACATCTACTACTATTACTCCACCCATCGATCGCTATCCAGCATGCATCTAGGGTATTAAGTATAAAACAGAGTAACGCCTTAAGCAAGATGACATGATGTAGACAAAGTAAACTCAAGCAATATGATTAAACCCCATCTTTTTATCCTTAATGGCAACAATACAAATACGTGTCATGTCCCCTTCTGTCACTGGGATTGAGCACCGCAAGATTGAACCCATCACAAAGCACCTCTCCCATTGCAAGAAAAATCAATCTAGTAGGCCAAACCAAATCAATAGATCGGAGAGAAATACAAAGCTATAATAATCATGCATAAAAGTGTTCAGAGAAGACTCAAATATTTCTCATGAATAATCTGATCATAAACTCACAATTCATCAGATCCCAACAAACACACCGCAAAAGAAGATTACAATGGATAGAACTCCAAGAACATCGAGGAGAACATGGTATTGAAGATCAAAGAGAGATAAAAAGCCATCTAGCTACTAGCTATGGACCCGTAGGTCTGTGGTAAACTACTCACACATCATCGGAAGGGTAGCAAGGTTGATGTAGAAGCCCTACATGATCGATTCCCCCTCCGGCAGAGTATCGGAAAAGGCCTCCAGATGGGATCGTGGAAGAACAGAGGCTTGCGGCGGCGGAAAGGTTTTCTCTTCTATCTCTCTGTTGGTTGGGGAATATTTGGAAATTTATAGCGTTGTAATTAGGTCAAGAGGTGCCATGAGGGGCCCAAAAGCCTGGGGGGCGCGCCCTCCAGGCTTGCCGCCTCCTCGTGGGTCTTCTGGTCCTCTCCCGAAGCTTCGTGGGTCTCTTCTGGTCCAGAAAAAATTAATCCAATGTTTTTTTCTCGTTTGGACACTTTTTGATAATGATTTTCTGAAAAGGCAAAAGCAAGCAGAAAACAGCAACTGGCACTGGGCACTGGGTTAATAGGTTAGTCCCAAAAAATAATATATAATGGCATATAATTGCATATAAAACATCCAAGATTGATAATATAATAGCATGGAACAATCAAAAATTATAGATACGTTGGAGACGTATCAGCTCACGCCCACGCCATCTCCATCCCCGTCCCCGCCACCGCCCATATCCAAGGAGGAGGAGGCCGAGCTCATGCGTCGGGTCATGAAGGATTCCATGAACACCCACGACGAGCGGCAATGGGAGGGCCTCGAAACCCAGTTAGCCCTTTCTGTGGCCGGCGACGTCGCCATCCCGGAGCTGGACATGGCCGTCAAGGAGGAGGTGTGTGATGACCCACAAGTATAGGGGATCAATTGTAGTCCTTTAGATCAGTAAGACTGTCGAACCCAACGAGGAGCAGAAGGAAATGACAAGCGGTTTTCAGCAAGGTATTTTCTGCAAGCCCTGAAATTATCGGTAACGAGTTGTTTGATAGCAAGATAATTTGTAACAAGTGACAAGTAGCAATAGTAAGAAAGAGTGCAACAAGTTAGCCCAATCCTTTTTATAGCAAAGGACAAGCCAGAACGATCTCTTTTAGTAAGTAAAGCGTTCTCGAGGACACATGGGAATTTCGTCTAGTCACTTTCATCATGTTTGTTTGATTCGCGTTCGTTACTTTGATAATTTGGTATGTGGGTGGACCGGTGCTTGGGTGCTGTTCTTACTTGAACAAGCCTCCCACTTATGATTACCCCCTCTCGCAAGCATCCGCAACTATGAAAGAAGAATTAAGATAACTCTAACCATAACATTAAACATATAGATCCAAATCAGCCCCTTACGGAATAGCGCATAAACTAGGGTTTAAGCTTCTGTCACTCTAGCAACCCATCATCTAATTACTACTCCACAATGCATTCCCTTAGGCCCAAAGATGGTGAAGTGTCATGTAGTCGACGTTCACATGACACCACTAAGAGAATCAACAACATACATATCATCAAAATATCGAACGAATACCAAATTCACATGATTACTTATGACAAGACTTCTCCCATGTCCTAAAGAACAAAAGTAACTACTCACAAGCCATAAACATGTTCAAGATCAGAGGGGTATTGAATACCATAATAGATCTGAACATATAATCTTCCACCAAGTAAACCAACTAGCATCAACTACAAGATGTAATCAACACTACTAGCAACCTACAGGTACCAATCTGAGGTTTTGACACAAAGATTGAATACAAGAGATGAAGTAGGGTTTGAGATGAGATGGTGTTGGTGAAGATGTTGATGAAGATTTGTCCTCCCACGATGAGAGGATCGCTGGTGATGTCGATGGCGATGATTTCCCCCTCCCGGAGGGAAGTATCCCCGGCAGAATCTCTCCGCCGGAGAGCAAAATAGCTCTTGCCCAAGTTCCGCCTCGAGATGGCGGCGCACCATCCCGAAAGTCTTCTCTATAATTTTTATAGGGAAAATGCACTTATATACCAGAAAATGGGGGCCAGAAGTGGGCCAGGGGCTCCACGAGGTACCAGGGCGCACCTGGGGGGGTGGCGCCCCGGTGCCTCGTGGGCACCTGGGTGGCCCCCTCTGGTACTTTTTGCTTCCAGTATTTTTTATTTATTCCAAAATAAATCTTCAGAAAATTTCAGCTCATTTGGAGATGTGCAGAATAGGTATCTCTGACATGGCTTTTTCAGGTCCAGAATTCCAGCTGCCGGCATTCTCCCTCCTTGTGTAAATCTTGCATATTAAGAGAGAAAAGGCATTAGAATTGCTCCATAAAGTGTTATATTGATTTAAAACATTATAAATAATAGTAGTAAAACATGATGCAAAATGGACGTATCAACTCCCCCAAGCTTAGAACTCGCTTGTCCTCAAGCGAAAGCCGATATCGATAATCATGTCCACATGTTTAGAGAGAGAGGTGTCGATAAAAACAAAAAACGGACATAGTAGCATCATGATCATTATTATAACAACAATATTTATTATCATAAACTTCTCATGAGCAAGTAACAATTCATCACAACAATGAAGTATAAGGCATAAACTTTCTTGAAAACTAACAAACTATGTTCTCAGTCAACAATGCAATTGCAATTCATCATATTTTCAGGAAGGGTCTCATGTAGGAGCTTTTTGGCAAGTCCACATACTCAACCATCATTTAGTCTTCTATGATTGCTAACACTCACGACATATATATATATGGAGCAAAAAGTTTCAGCCAGACACATAGAAAGATAGGGGCTTGTGATTTCGCTTCCCAACTTATTCACCTCAAGGGTAATGTCAACAATAATAACTCATGATCACTCATATCTAACTGGATACATATGCTTAGATCTTTCCCCACCACATGATGCTTGCAAAAGAGAAAAATAAAAAGGAAATAGAGGAGAACACTATTGACTCTTGCACAAAAAGTAAATACAAAAAAGTAAAGGATAGGCCCTTCGCAGAGGAAAGCAGAGGTTGTCATGCGCTTTTTGTTATTGGATGCTAGAGCTCTTAATGCAAAGGAACATCACTTTATATTGCCCCTTGTGATAGCAACCTTTATTATGCAGTCTGTCGCTTTTATTTCTTTACCATCACAAGTTCGTACAAAGCTTATTTCCCTTACAATAAAAGTTCAGACATATTTAGAGGCAATTTTTATTGCTTTTTGCACCGATGACAACTTACTTGAAGGATCTTATTCAATCCATAGGTTGATATATTGGACTCTCATGACATGAAACAGGGTTTAAGGGTTTTGGATGCACAAGTAGTATCTCTACTTGGTGCAGATTTTTGGCTAGCAAAGATATTGGGCAAGCACCACATGTTGGAGGATCTATAACAATATAACTTCTATGTGAATATGAACAAACATAATTCATTACGTTGTCTTCCTTGTCCAATGTCAACAATTTGACATAAAATACTTAATGGGGGCTCACAATCATAAAAGATGTCCAAGATAGTATATTTGCATGTGAATCTTCTCTTCCTTTATTAATTCTTTCATGAATTGCATCATTGACTAATACTATGTTTGTTAACCTCCAATAAATTTTACCACTTATACTTTTCTTTATGTAATGTCATTACTTTCCATAAGATTAGCATATGATATTTTTCATTTTTTTCATTGCTAGAATTGAAACATAAAAGTAAAGAAGCAAAAACTCAAACTACTCTTTATTATATAACTCTCAACTCGATTACATAGATCGATAGATCACGAAGCTAACACTCGAAAATAGATCATGCTAAACTTTTATTCAACTAGATCACGAAATAACTAAGGATCAAACTAAAAATAGGTAAAGATAATAAAAGTGATGGTGATACGATACCAGGGCACCTCCCCCAAGCTTGGCACAAGCCAAGGGGAGTGCCCATACCCATGTGATCAAGTCTCCTTCTTCGGAGATGGTGGTGGTGGTGAAGTGGCGAGCTTGTCCTTCATAACATTAATTAGGATCTCTTTTAAGCTTTGAATTTCTCGGAGCACATGCTGTATCATCTCTGTATTCTTTTGGACTTCGGCCATGATATGCTTATTCTCTGGGCCCCAAGCGTTCTTTCCTGCATCACTTTCACTTGGACGGGAGATGTCCCAATTGGAGGGTATGTGCATACGAGGAGTATTTTCGACCCCATGATTGTGAACCAAGTTGTGAAAATTGTTTCGATGTAACCTGTGTAAGGGCCTTCTAGGGGGAAGCCCTTCTTGTACCTCTGGATCCCCATGGCCTGAAGTGCTTCTTACGGCTTGGTGCGGGTTCGGAATTGTGGAGATACCGGCAAGGGTTCCCCTCTCGAAAGCCGGAGGGTGGACCTCGAGAGAATCTCCATCATCTTCTTCCATGGTAACTTCTCCTTCCTCTCCCCTCCTGACCTCCATCTGCATCAACCAAGCATCGTTTCCCACATCGTTGGAGGAAGAAGAAGACATGATGCCTGGCCTCAAAATCTGGCAGAAAACAGCATGAAACAAGAACAGAGGAGATTTCTGCGATACGGTGGTCAAAATGTTAGGGAGTATATATAAATATTTTTTATCTTGCAAAACAAGTAATCCAAAAGAAAAACGGAATCGGGAAGGCTCACGTGGGGCCCACGAGCCACCAGGGCGCGCTAGGGGGGGTGGCGCGCCCTGGTGCCTCGTGGGCACCAGGTGGGTCCCCTCGGCTGTTTCTTATTTTTGTATTTTTCTAAATATTCCAAAACTGACAGAAAATATTTTTATGGAATTTTTGGAGTCGGTTTACTTACCGTATCACATACCTCTTCCTTTTCAGGGTTCTGGAGTGTTCCGGAAGGTCTCTCTTATGTATTCCTCCGGTGTAATTGTTTCAATAATATTAGTTTCAACATTAATAGGGGTACCTGAAATATAGTGCTTGATTCTTTGCCCATTCACCACTCTCGGATTAGTGCCATCGGAGTTGTTTATTTTAATGGCTCCGGAGCGATAAACTTCTTCGATGATATACGGTCCTTCCCATTTAGAAAGAAGCTTTCCTGCAAAGAATCTCAAACGAGAGTTGTACAATAGAACTTGCTCACCCACTTTAAATTCCCGTTTTTGAATTCTTCTATCATGCCATCTTTTAAATTTTTCTTTAAACAATTTGGCATTTTCATAAGCTTGGGTTCTCCATTCATCTAATAAGCTAATATCAAATAACCTCTTTTCACCGGCAAGTTTGAAATCATAATTAAGTTCTTTAATTGCCCAATATGCTTTATGTTCTAACTCAAGAGGCAAATGACATGCTTTTCCATAAACCATTTTATAAGGAGACATACCCATAGGATTTTTATAGGTAGTTCTATAAGCCCATAATGCATCATCAAGTTTCTTAGACCAATTCTTTCTAGATCTATTGACGGTTTTCTGCAAAATTAATTTTATTTCTCTATTGCTCAATTCAACTTGACCACTAGTTTGAGGATGATAGGGAGATGCAATTCTATGGTTGACATCATATTTAGCAAGCAGTTTTCGGAATGCACCATGAATAAAATGTGAACCACCATCAGTCATTAAATATCTAGGGACTCCGAACCTTGGGAAAATAATTTCTTTAAGCATTTTAATAGAAGTGTTGTGATCAGCACTACTAGTTGGAATAGCTTCTACCCACTTAGTAACGTAATCAACAGCAACTAAAATATGAGTATACCCATTGGATTTAGGAAAAGGTCCCATATAATCAAATCCCCAAACATCAAACGGTTCAACAGCAAGTGAATAATTCATAGGCATTTCCTGACGTCTACCAACATTACCAATTCTTTGACATTCATCACAAGATAGAGCAAACTTACGAACATCCTTGAAAAGAGTAGGCCAATAAAAACCAGATTGTAATACCTTGTGTGCAGTTCTGTCTCCCGCATGGTGCCCTCCGTAAGCTTCGGAATGACACTTCCGTAGGATTTGTTCCTGTTCATGCTCAGGTATACAACACCTAATAATACCATCTACTCCTTCTTTATAAAGGTGTGGGTAATCCCAAAAGTAATGTCTTAAATCAAAGAAGAACTTTTTCTTGTGTTGGTATGTGAAACTAGGTGGTATGTATTTAGCAACAATATAATTAGCATAGTCTGCATACCAAGGAGTATTACGAGAAGCATTTATGACACCTAATTGTTCATCAGGAAAATCATCATTAATAGGTAGTGGGTCATCAAGAACATTTTCAATTCTAGACAAATTATCTGCTACGGGATTCGCAGCTCCCTTTCTATCAATAATATGCAAGTCAAATTCTTGTAGCAATAAAACCCACCTAATGAGTCTAGGTTTAGCATCTTTCTTTTCCATAAGATATTTAATAGCAGAATGATCAGTGTGAACAGTTAATTTAGAATCAACTATGTAGGATCTGAATTTATCACAAGCAAACACAACTGCTAGAAATTCTTTTTCAGTAGTAGCATAATTTCTTTGGGCACTGTCTAGAGTTTTACTAGCATAATGGATAACATTTAATTTCTTATCAACTCTTTGCCCTAGAACAGCACCAACAGCATAGTCACTAGCATCACACATAATTTCAAAAGGCAAGTTCCAATCAGGTGGTTGAACAATAGGTGCAGTGGTTAAGGCTTTCTTAAGTGTGTCAAAGGCTTCTAGACAATCATCATCAAAAACAAATGGAACATCTTTTTGCAAAAGATTGGTAAGAGGCCTAGAAATTTTAGAGAAGTCTTTAATAAACCTCCTATAGAAACCAGCATGACCAAGGAAACTTCTTATACCTTTAATATCTTTAGGACATGGCATTTTCTCAATAGCATCAACCTTAGCTTTATCAACTTCAATACCTCTCTTGGAAATTTTATGCCCCAAGACAATACCTTCATTCACCATAAAGTGGCACTTCTCCCAATTCAAGACAAGATTAGTTTCTTCACATCTCTGCAAAACTCGATCAAGGTTGCTTAAGCAATCATCAAAAGAAGTTCCGTAAACGGAGAAATCATCCATGAATACCTCAACAATCTTTTCACAAAAGTCAGAGAATATAGCAGTCATACATCTTTAAAAGGTAGCAGGTGCATTGCATAAACCCAAAGGCATACGTCTATAAGCATAAGTTCCAAAAGGACAAGTGAAGGTGGATTTCTCTTGATCGGGTTGTGATACGGGTATTTGAGAAAAACCAGAATAACCATCTAGGAAACAAAAGTGTGTATGATTAGACAATCTTTCTAACATTTGATCAATAAAAGGTAAGGGGTAATGATATTTTCTAGTAGCTTTGTTTAATTTTCTAAAATCAATTACCATCCTATAACCAGTTACAATTCTTTGTGGAATGAGTTCATTTTTATCATTAGGAACAACGGTGATACCTCCTTTCTTAGGGACACAATGAACGGGACTTACCCATCTACTATCAGCTATGGGATAGATTATACCTGCTTCTAGAAGTTTTAATATTTCATTTCTTACCACCTCTTTCATCTTAGGATTTAATCGTCGTTGGTGGTCAACAACTGGTTTAGCATCAGGCTCCATATTAATTTTGTGCTGACATAGAGTGGGACTGATGCCCTTAAGATCATCAAGAGTATATCCAATAGCAGCTCGGTGCTTCCTTAGAGTTTTTAGTAATCTCTTTTCTTCATGTGCTGAAAGGTTAGCACTAATAATGACAAGATATATCTTCTTTTCATCAAGATAAGCATATTTCAATGTATCAGGCAATTGCTTCAATTCAAACACAGGATCATCTTTAGGTGGAGGAGGGCCTCCAAGAGTTTCAACAGGAAAATTGTGTTTAAGGATAGGTGGTTGATCAAAGAACATTCTATCTATTTCATTTCTTTCATTCATATGCATATCATTTTTATGGTCTAGCAAATATTGTTCTAACGGATCAGTAGGAGGTACGGCAATAGAAGCAAGACCAATAATTTCATCTTTACTAGGCAATTCTTTATCATGAGGTTGTCTACGAAATTTGGAGAAATTAAACTCATGAGACATACCACCAAAATCAACACTAACAATTTCTTTAGTGCAATCAATCTTGGCATTAACAGTGTTCAAGAAAGGTCTACCAAATATAATGGGACAAAAATCATCTTGTGGAGAACCGAGGACTAGAAAATCAGTAGGGTATTTTATTTTTCCACACAAGACTTCAACATCTCTAACGATCCCAAGCGATGTAATGGTATCTCTGTTTGCAAGTTTAATAGTAACATCAATGTCCTCTATTTCAGCAGGTGCAATATCATTCATAATTTCTTGATATAAGGTAAACATAATAGCACTCACACTAGCACCCATATCACACAAACCATGATAGCAATGATCTCCAATGTTAACAGAAATAACAGGCATGCCAACTACAGGCTTGTTCTTGTCTAACTTATCTCGTTCATTTCTAACAGGTTTAGCAATTCTAGCAGCCTCATCACAAAAGTAAATAACATGCCCATCTATATTATCAACCAAGAGATCTTTAACCATAGCAACATTAGGTTCAACTTTAATTTGTTCAGAGGGTCTAGGTGCTCTAATATTACTTTTGTTAACCACAGTTGAAGCTTTAGCATGTTCCTTAATCCTAACAGGAAAAGGTGGTTTCTCAATATAAGCGGTAGGCACAACTGGATCAACATGGTAAACTATTGTTTCTTCTTTAACACTAACGGGTTCCTCAATCTTTTCTTTAACAGGGGGGTGATATTTAAACCACTTCTCCTTAGGGAGATCAACATGAGTAGCAAATGATTCACAAAAGGAAGCTACTATCTTAGAGTCAAGTCCATATTTAGTGCTAAACTTATGAAAAGCTTCTGTAGCCATAAAAGATTTAACACAATCGAACTCAAGTATTATACCTGACTCATTACCTTTGTCGAGTTCCCAATCTTCAGAGTTGTGTTTAATTCTATCCAGAAGATCCCATCTGAATTCAATAGTTTTCTTCATAAAGGAGCCAGTCGAAGAAGAATCAAGAGTATTTTGATTATCATGAGAAAGCCGAGCATAAAAATTCTGTAAGATAATTTCTTTTGCGAGCTTATGATTGGGGCATGTGTACATCATGTACTTAAGCCTCCCCCAAGCTTGAGCGATGCTTTCTCCTTCACGAGGCCAAAAATTATATATATAATTTTGATCACGATGAACCAAATGCATAGGATAAAATTTCTGATGGAATTCCAGTTTCAATCGGTTCCAGTCCCGTGTATGAGTATCATCACATAACCTATACCACATTAATGCCTTTCCCTCCAAAGATAAAGGGAATAGTTTCTTCTTAACTCCATCTCCGGATAAACCTGCAAGCTTAAACAATCCACAAATTTCATCCACATAGATCAAGTGCATATCAGGATGTATTGTTCCATCTCTTGCATAAGGATTAGCTAGCAGTTTCTCTATCATACCCGAAGGAATTTCATATTCAATATTTTTAGTAGGTGCAGTAGGTTGAGGAGCAACTATTTGTGTTTCCGGTCGAGGTAAAGATACCCCGAACAAACCCCTCAAAGGATTACTTTCCATAGTGACAAGTGACAGTAAATTTCAGCACGTAATATAAATGTTTCCTTACCAAATTGCACTCACCAAAGGCGCTTCACTCCCCGGCAACGGCGCCAGAAAAGAGTCTTGATGACCCACAAGTATAGGGGATCAATCGTAGTCCTTTCGATAAGTAAGAGTGTCGAACCCAATGAGGAGCAGAAGGAAATGACAAGCGGTTTTCAGCAAGGTATTTTCTGCAAGCACTGAAATTATCGGTAACGAGTAGTTTGATAGCAAGATAATTTGTAACAAGTGACAAGTAGCAATAGTAAGAAAGAGTGCAGAAAGTTGGCCCAATGCTTTTTATAGCAAAGGACAAGCCGGAACGATCTCTTATAGTAAGTAAAGCGTTCTCGAGGACACATGG
The DNA here is from genome assembly GCA_039707655.1 of Elymus sibiricus. Taxonomy (NCBI): domain Eukaryota; kingdom Viridiplantae; phylum Streptophyta; class Magnoliopsida; order Poales; family Poaceae; genus Elymus; species Elymus sibiricus. The sequence goes on from CM077670.1 coordinate 116,577,672, forward strand.
GAATTTCATCTAGTCACTTTCATCATGTTTGTTTGATTCGCGTTCGTTACTTTGATAATTTGATATGTGGGTGGACCGGTGCTTGGGTGCTGTTCTTACTTGAACAAGCCTCCCACTTATGATTACCCCCTCTCGCAAGCATCCGCAACTACGAAAGAAGAATTAAGATAACTCTAACCATAATATTAAACATATGGATCCAAATCAGCCCCTTGCGGAATAGCGCATAAACTAAGGTTTAAGCTTCTGTCACTCTAGCAACCCATCATCTAATTACTACTCCACAATGCATTCCCTTAGGCCCAAAGATGGTGAAGTGTCATGTAGTCGACGTTCACATGACACCACTAAGAGAATCAACAACATACATATCATCAAAATATCGAACGAATACCAAATTCACATGATTACTTATGACAAGACTTCTCCCATGTCCTAAAGAACAAAAGTAACTACTCACAAGCCATAAACATGTTCAAGATCAGAGGGGTATTGAATAGCATAATAGATCTGAACATATAATCTTCCACCAAGTAAACCAACTAGCATCAACTACAAGATGTAATCAACACTACTAGCAACCTACAGGTACCAATCTGAGGTTTTGACACAAAGATTGAATACAAGAGATGAACTAGGGTTTGAGATGAGATGGTGCTGGTGAAGATGTTGATGAAGATTTGTCCTGATGTCGATGGCGACGATTTCCCCCTCCCGGAGGGAAGTATCCCCGGCAGAATCTCTCCGCCGGAGAGCAAAATAGCTCCTGCCCAAGTTCCGCCTCGAGACGGCGGCGCACCATCCCGAAAGTCTTCTCTATAAAATTTTTAGGGCAAATGCACTTATATACCAGAAAATGTGGGCCAGAAGTGGGCCACGGGCTCCACGAGTACCAGGGCGCGCCTGGGGGGGGTGGTGCGCCCTGGTGCCTCGTGGGCACCTGGGTGGCCCCCTCTGGTACTTTTTGCTTCCAGTATTTTTTATTTATTCCAAAATAAATCTCCAGAAAATTTTAGCTCATTTGGAGATGTGCAGAATAGGTATCTCTGACATAGCTTTTTCAGGTCCAGAATTCCAGCTGCCGGCATTCTTCCTCCTTGTGTAAATCTTGCATATTAAGAGAGAAAAGGCATTAGAATTGCTGCATAAAGTGTTATATTGATTAAAAACATTATAAATTACAGTAGTAAAACATGATGCAAAATGGACGTATCAGTGCGGGAGGAGGTGCTGGAGGAGCCGCCTATCGCCGCGTGGAACCCGCGCATGGTGGGCCAGCGGTGGAGCTGGTCGTCCACGGCGCCGGAGATGGCCGACGCGGTGGGTGTCGGGCCATGGTCAACGATGCCACCGCGGTCACCAGAGCAGGAGCCACGGGAGGAGGTGGTGTAGGCGCCATCGCAACCGGCACAGCAGACGCCTCCGGCCTGGTAGGGGCCGCCAGCCCACTTCTGGCAGCCAGCTCCATACGTCGACCTCACCGGCGACGACGACGAGTAGGACGGCGGCTACTGAAGACGGCGGCGGCCTCATCGACGGGCTTTTCTAGTTTAATTTATGTCTTTTATGTTTAAGTTTAATTAAGAACTGTGTTGAACTTGGTGATACGTCTCCGTCGTATCTACTTTTCCAAACACTTTTGCTCTTGTTTTGGACTATAATTTGCATGATTTGAATGAAACTAACCCGGACTGACGCTGTTTTCAGCAGAACTACCATGGTGTTGTTTTTGTGCAAAAATCAAAGTTCTCGGAATTGGACAAAACTTTTTGGAGATTTTTTATGGAATATATAAAAATATTGGCGCAAGAATCAACTGGAGGGGGGCCACCTGTTGCTCACAAGGCAACAGGGCGCCCCCCGGGGCGCATCCTGATGCCTTGTGGGGCCCACATAGGTCCTCCTGACCTGATTCCAACGCTATAAATTCTCTTTCCCCAAGAAAAAAATAGGAGAAGAAGTTTCATCGTGTTTTACGATACGGAGCCGCTGCCACCTCCTGTTCTTCATCGGGAGGGCTGATCTGGAGTCCGTTCGGGGCTCCGGAGAGGGGGATTCATCGCCATCGTCGTCATCAACCATCCTCCATCACCAATTTCATGATGCTCACCACCGGGTGTGAGTAATTTCTCCGTAGGCTTGCTGGACGGTGATGGGTTGGATGAGATTTATCATGTAATCGAGTCAATTTGTTAGGGCTTGATCCCTAGTATCCACTATGTTCTGAGATTGATGTTGCTTTGACTTTGCTATGCTTAATGCTTTTCACTAGGGCCCGAGTGCCATGATTTCAGATCTGAACCCTCTATGTTTTCATGTATATATTTGAGTTCTTGATCCTATCTGCTTGTCATATGCACTTGTTATTGTTCTGATCCGTAGACCCCATAGTGACAATTGTTTGGATACTCTCCGGGGATGACTGTAATTCGAGGAGTTCATGTATTCACCATGTGTTAATGCTTTGTTCTGGTTCTCTATTAAAAGGAGGCCTTAATACTTAATATCCCTTAGTTTCCTTATGGACCCCGCTGCCACGGGAGGGTAGGACAAAAGATGTCATGCAAGTTCTTATTATAAGCACGTATGACTATATACGGAATACACGCCTATATTACATTGATGAATTAGAGCTATTGTGTATCGCTTTATGTTGTGACTATTACATGATGAATGTCATCCAACATAATTATCCATCACTGATCCAATGCCTATGCTTTTCGCATATTGATCTTTGCTAAGTCACTTCCATTGCTGCTGCTGTTACAATCACTACAAAACTGCTACTGTTACCGTCTTTGTTACTATTGCTACTGTTATTACTGCTATCAAAACTATCATACTACTGTTCTACTAAACACCTTGCTGCAAATATTTAGTTCTCTAGGTGTGGTTGAATTGACAACTCAACTGCTAATACTCGTAAATATTCTTTGGCTCCCCTTGTGTCGAATCAATAAACTTGGGTGAAATACTACCCTCGAAGACTGTCACGATCCCCTATACTTGTGGGTTATCAAGACCTTTTTCTGGCGCCGTTGCCGGGGAGCATAGCTCTATTTGTTGAGTCACTTGGGATTTTTATCTGTTGATCACTATGAAGAATCTGAAAGACGCTAAGAGCAAGATCATACCCTCTAAGACGAGGGGAGGTAAGGAACTGCCATCTAGCTCTGCACTTGATTCACCTTCTGTTTTGAGAAGGCTTGCGACACCACCACCTGCTATTCATTCTGATATGTAGCAAGTAATTGATGATACTACTTCTGCTATAAATGACACTTATGAAGATGCTAGTACTATGGTTGATAATACTGGGCCACTAGGTGAATTTCTTGATGAACAAATTGCTAGAGCTAAAGAAACCGAGAATGCTGAAATTGATGAAACCTTTGAAAATTATGATTCACCTATTATGCCTAGCTCTCCTAGAATTGAAATGCCTAAGATACCTGATGGTTATGTTCTGGATGGAGAGACAGCTAGGGAAATTCTTTCTTGTAATGATAGAGATGATGTTAGAAAATTGCTGGTTAAGTTAAAAGAAAAGTCTATGATGGAGAGAATGAAATATAATCCTAAGTTTGCTACCTCTCCCATCTTTGTTACCGATAAGGATTATGAATTCTCTGTCGATCCTGAGTTAATTACTTTGGTAGAATCTAATCCTTTTCATGGTTATGAATCTGAAACTGTTGTGGCACACCTTACTAAATTAAACGATATAGCCACCCTATTTGCTCATGAGGAAAAAATGTGTTACTATTACATTCTTAAGTTGTTTCCTTTCTCATTAAAGGGTGATGCTAAGAAATGGTTTAATACCCTTGCTCCTGGTTGTGTGCGTAGTCCCCAGGATATGATATATTACTTCTCTGAAAAATATTTTCCTGCTCATAAGAAACAAGCTGCTTTACAGGAAATATTTAACTTTGTGCAAATTGAAGAAGAGAATCTCCCTCAAGCTTGGGGGAGGCTTCTCCAATTACTTCATGCTTTGCCTGATCATCCTCTTAAGAAAAATGAAATACTTGATATCTTTTATAATGTACTAACCGATGCTTCTAGGGACTACCTAGATAGTTGTGTTGGTTGTGTTTTCAGGGAACGAACTGTTGGACAGGCTGAAGAACTATTGAATAATATATTAAAGAATGCTAATGATTGGACACTTCCTGAACCACCGGTCAAACCAACTCCAAAGAAGCTAGAGAGGTATTCTATTCCTCAGTCCTGAAGATATGCAAGAGGCAAAGAAATCCATAAAAGAAAAAGGTATTAAATCTGAAGATGTTAATAATTTACTACCTATTGAAGAAATACATGGGCTCGACACCCCGACACAGGTAGTAGAGGTAAATTATCTTATTAGATTTGATGAAGGTGATATTCCTTATAATAAATCTGCTATTCAATGCCTTTATGAGTTTGATAATTACATCATTAAGCAAGAACACTTCAATTTATATGTTAGCAGTCAATTAAAACGCAATGCCTTCATGATAGATCGTTTGAGTGATTTGATGTTTAGAACTGCTAATGATGTTAAAGGCTTAAGTAAACTTGCTTCTATGGTTCATACACAGCTAGAACAAATTGCTAAGTCACAAAATGATTTGCTTGATGAAATGAATAATAAAATGAATGATCATGTTGTTAGAGTCGTTACTAGAGGAGGTAGAATGACTCAGGAGCCTCTGTATCCTAAAGGTCATCCTAAAAGAATTGAACAAGATTCTCAAAGAGTTAATATTGATGCACCTAGTCCATCTAAGAAGAAAAGGAAAAAGAAAAATGATTGGACTTTGCATGCTTCTAGTGAACCTGAGATAGAAAAACCTCCTGAGAACCATAATGATGTTTCTATTTCTGATGCTGAGACACAATCTGGTGATGAACACTCACCTAATGATAATTATAGTAATAATGATGTTCATGTTGATGCTCAACCAGATGATGATAATGAACCAGATAACGATGCAGAAATAGAACATGTTGTTGATATTGATAACCCACCTCCTAAGAATAAAAGATATGATAAAAGTGATTTCATTGCTAGAAAACATGGGAAAGAAAGAGAACCATGGGTTCAAAAACCCATGCCTTTCCCTACTAAACCATCTAGAAATAAAGATGAGGAGGACTTTGAGCGCTTTGTTGAAATGCTTATACCTGTCTTTTTGCGCACTCGCTTGACTGATATTTTGAAAATGCCTCCTTATGCTAAATACATGAAAGATATTGTCACTAATAAAAGAAAGATACCTGAGGCTGAAATTTCCACCATGCTTGTAAATTATTCTTTTAAGGGTGGAGTGCCTAAAAAGTTAGGAGATCCGGGAATACCTACTATACCATGCTCCATTAAAAGAAGTTATGTTAAAACTGCTTTATGTGATCTGGGAGCCGGTGTTAGTGTTATGCCTTTCTCTTTATATAGAAGACTTGATTTGAATAAGTTGACACCTACTGAAATATCTTTGCAAATGGCTGATAAATCAACTGCTATACCTATTGGAATTTGCGAGAATGTGCCCGTTGTTGTTGCAAATGTTACTATCTTAACAAACTTTGTTATACTTGATATGCCCGAGGATGACAATATGTCGATTATCCTTGGAAGACCCTTTTTGAACACTGCAGGGGCTGTTATTGATTGCAACAAAAGCAAGGTCACTTTTCATGTTAATAGTAATGAGCATACGGTTTATTTTCCGAAGAAACAAAGTTCAGTGAATGGTATTAATTGTATTGAAAAGGTTTCGACAATCACTATTGGAGGTTTCAAATTCCCTCTTCCAACTGTCAAAAAGAAATATGAAATTTTTATTGTTGGGGAGATGCACATCCCTGTTGAGGTAACTTAGTGTCATACGAAAGTTCTTCGGTTTCATGTTACTCGGAAATAGTTTGTTAATAAGACTTGATCAACCTTATTAATGGATTCCTTTTGAGGGGCATGTGGTCGACGAATTTAGTAAGCACAACTTTTTGTAACCATAGTTTGCTCTCTGTTATTTATAGCTTAATAAAGTAAAATGCCATGATTATCCTGTTTTCTGAATTATCCGTGCAATAAAAAATGACCCAAAAATAAAAGTGCTCAAAATGTAATAAAATTATAACATGATTTTTTATGGAATATTTAAGAATTTTTGGCACTGAAAATAACCCAGGGGGGTGCACCTGTTGCTCACAAGGCAACAGAGCGCGGCCACCCCCCCAAGGCGCGCCAAGATGCCTTGTGAGTCCCACAGGGACCCACTCACTTATCTCTTCAGCCCACTTCATCTCCTACTGATAACCCACAAGTATAGAGGATCAATTGTAGCCTTTCTCGATAAATAAGAGTGTCGAACCCAACGAGGAGCTAAAGGTAGAATTAATATTCCCTTCAAGTTCTATCGACCACCGATACAACTCTACGCACACTTAACGTTCGTTTTACCTAGAACAAGTATGAAACTAGAAGTACTTTGTATGTGTAATGCTAGAACTACTTTGCAAGAATAAAACTAGGAGTACTTAGCGAGAATACAACTACGAGTAATTTGCAAGATAATAAAAGTTAGTTGTTTAGTAGAAAGCTTTTTGTAACACAAAGAGAAAGATTTGTCCCTAGGCAATCGATAACTAGACCGGTAATCATTATTGGAATTTTATATGAGGGAGAGGCATGAGCTAACATACTTTCCGTACTTGGATCATATGCACTTATGATTGGAACTCTAGCATGCATCCGCAACTATCAAAGATCATTAAGATAAAACCCAACCATAGCATTAAGTAACAAGTCCTCTTTACTCTCATACGCAACAACCCCCTTACTCGGGTGTAAGCTTCTGTCACTCTAGCCGCCCACTATAAGAGAATTATGAACGTATTGCAAACCCTACAGCGGGAATCCCTCATGCTTGCGCGACACGGAGGGCACCATAGGACAGCACCAAAATAAAACATACAACTCAAACCAATCACGATCATCAATCAACCCATAGGACAAAACGAATCTACTCAAACATCATAGGATTGCCACATATCATTGGATAATAATATATAGCATTAAGCACCATGTTTAAGTAGAGATTACAGCGGGGAGAAGAGGTGTTACACCGCTGCATAGAGTGGGAGAGAGTTGGTGTTAACAGCGGCGAAGTTGTTGGTGTAGATCGCCGTCACGATGATTGCCCCGGCGGTGTTCCGGCGCCATCGAGAGAGAGGGGGAGAGAGCCCCCCTCCTTCTTATTCTTCTTCCTTGGCCTCCCCCTAGATGGGAGGAGAGTTCTCCCTCTGGTCCATGGCCGCCATGGCTCCCGGAGGGAGGATCCCCTCCGAGATTGGATCTTTCTCTCTGTTCTCTTCTGTTTCGCGCTCCTGTTTTCTGGCCGAAAACCGTTTCTTAAATTCCCAGAGATCCATAACTCCGATTTGGCTGAAATTTTGAGGGGATTTTTATTCGGAAATTATATTTCTTGCGGCGAAAGGACACCCCAACCGACCTACAGGGTACCCACAATCCTGCCAGGTGCGCCCTGGGTAGGGGGGCGCGCCCTCTGGGCTTGTGGCCCCCTCGGTCATCGTCTCGCATTGATTGTTCTTCCCAAAAATCACATATATTCCAAAATAAATCTCCATAAATTTTTATCTCGTTTGGACTTCGTTTGATATGGATTTTCTATGAAACAAAAAACATGCAACAAACAGGAACTGACACTGGGCACTGGATCAATATGTTAGTCCCAAAAATAATATAAAATATTGCCAAAAGTATATGAAAGTTGTAGAATATTGGCATGAAACAATCAAAAATTATAGATACGACGGAGACGTATCAGTATCCCCAAGCTTAATTCCTACTCGTCTTCGAGTAGATAAATGATAAAAAGATAATTTTTGATGTGGAATGCTACCTAACATACTCTTGATCATGTAATCTAATCATGGCATGAATATTAAGACACGAGTGATTCCAAGCAATAGTCTATAATCTCTACTATTAAAGGAGAATCGAACGTGGTGATGGTTCAACCTCCCGATGGTTCGACCTCCCCCTCCTATCGATCGACCTCCTTCCCACCTACGACAGCCATTGACCGAAAAACTCTCGCGTGGACGAAAAAAAATGGCAGCTCAGCCCACGTACGAGATTCATCCAACAGCCGACCCACTCACGCACGTCCCACACCCCCATCTCCCCAACCCCCAACCCCCCTCGATCCCATCTCTCTCTCCCGAATTTTTTTGCCAACGCCGGCCTCCTCTTTCATCTCCCATGGTGACCATAGGAAAGGGCAGCTAGATCCATCTCGCCCACTTCTTCCTGCCGTCGTCATCGTCCTCCACTCGACCATGCTAGCTTCTGCGATTTGGATGCCTCCCCTACGAGGAATCGGCGCGTCCTACTCATCGCAGGTGGCGGCGGCCGTTGGTAAGGGCTCGTTTGGAAGAGCAGGTGGCGTACAAGGTCGCGTCGAGGTCCAACGATCGGAATATCGTCTCCGTAGAGGACGCCGTCACAGGTGCGTCGATCTCAATCTTCTCCTCCATTGCCGTTGTCTTCGTTACCCATGCCGTGCGTGTAGCAGGTGTGCTCCCACACTCAAGAATTTACAGTACGCAATGGGTTCTTTCTAATTCAGATCTTGCTTGCCTTATCGTGACATCTTCTTTGCCATGGTGAGCACAGCATGGTTCGTTTGCCCTCATGACTTTTGTTATGACATTAATTTTGTTCAGAAAGCAGTTTTAGTGAAGATCGAATGGTTTTTAGATTAAGTGGAGTAGTGTATTGTTGTTCAACTGGGACATATGCAGTGGGTTTGATGGCAGCAGGTTAATTAAAGCCAAGGTAAACACTATACATTCACAATTCCTATAGTTATAAACAAGAAAAAAAAGAAATAGGCAAGTACTATTGTTTTAGATGTCGGTAAAATGGACTAGAATTTCATGAGCTGTTTAGTCAGCATGCTACCGCTCATCAGTGGCGGAGGACCAAATTTTTTCGAGGTAGGGCAGCCGAGACTATAGCCCGTGAGACTTCCTCGCTGCTAGCCTCTAGCGCCAGGGCGTGCGTCTCCACCGTCCACTTTGGCCTCCGGCTCCTCCTGCCTGCTGCTAGCCGCTAGCCCACTGGGGTTCGCGCGTGGCATGCGCCTGGGCTCGTGGTTTGTGTTCGGCTGTTCCTGTTCATACCTTTATGATGACTGGTTCGGTACATAGTGTGTGTGTCCTATGTGCAGCCATCAGGCAAGGGCACGACCCTAATAAGGAGCCTTCTCACAAGTCACGGCCCAACATCAAAGAGAACTCTTCCTTTCAATGACTTATTGCACCTGTCATCCGTCGATCGAGCGTGTATATTACAGTATCTTTTGCCCGAAATAAAGGTTGGGCGGGCACCCTGCCTTGCCCTACCGAGAGCTCCGCCGGTGCTACCACTAATATCCTTGTACTGTAGTAGCTTCAGTATTTCTCCCACTTTTTCTGCTACATGTGTAAATGTAGTTACAGTTGAGAAAGCGAGAAATATTTGTTTTGAGAAAAAATTTGACATATCTTTGTTATCTGGATATCAAAATTATTGTTGAATGCATCTTCATGTGAGAAAATGTGGACGGCTACAGGAGAAACATAAACTTTGTCATATAAAGTTGGAAGTGTTTAACTGCTCAAACTTTCTACTTTGCAAACAAATAAAGTGATGCAAGGTATTCAGATGTCTGCAGTTGATGAGAATTTACACTGGGTTCAGCATTAAATTAGTGCTTAATTGTTGCCTTGGTGATTGCTACTGTTTCATGGTTTCAGAAACATGTCTACTGTGGACTGTTTCATAGCTTATCTTTTCCAATCCGTTATATACATATATCTACCTCATGTTAATGCACTATCAAAATTGCCTCATTAATTCTTGTCACTTTCTCAAATACCAATTATCCTTCGACTGGCTTGCCCCTACTTTTATAAATCCTGCCAGAATTCTAAATCTTACTTAATATGCAGAACTGGAAGAATTCCAAGAAAGATCATTGCTTCAAGGTTGGTAGCGGCCACAACATAATTGACATCAATACTAGATTTGGGTCCTACATATCCAGTCTTGCTCGGTGAGATTTCTGTTTTCCATTCCATTATATACCTACATATATGATTGGTTTGCTACATGAGGTAGTGACGAAATCACCTGATACAAGGTCAAACTAAGTTTCTATTCCTACAATACTAGCTACTAGCCAACAATATGTGTTTACGACTCTCATCACAGAGTGATTAATCATAGTAAACTCTGTGCCAGCTTATGTGAGTCCAATCTATCTATCTTTTACTGGCATTACCCATTGTGTAAATTGGGATTATCCGCACCAACCTTCATAGACTCCTAAAACTATCCTAGGATTATCAGTTTCTCAAACAATTGAAGTTGCAGCCTATGTGAAATATTTATTGCCTGGCATGGTAGCACTAACTATTTTTATTTATTTTATGAATCACAGTCTAAAGGCACAAAAGCAGTTGATCATTACCTTGCAACACCGGCTTATAAGATGTCACGGTATACAAAATACCTATCTAATATTGGGGAAAAATGTATGTATTTTCTCAAGCAGCTATTTGGACTGAAAATTTGTAACTGAGCTTGTAATCTTAACAGTTGTTGTGGAATAGTCCGCTGATATGTTCATATGTGTATCATCCACCCAATTGGCTACAATGCTTTCCAAGGCCAGTACCATCCCAACATTGGAGCCAAAAGAGCATGTGGTAACATCAAATGGTATCACCTTTCACATGACATTTTTTCATTGGAGTATGATTATCTATAGATCTAGATTGGTTAAGTATGTGCTTCGTAGATTGGTCATTATTGAAACTACATAACATTGTTTGTGCCTTTGCATTGCCCTTACTGCTGCTTGGAATGGCCTGACTTGATGGTACTATTCTACTACTTTGCTTGTATTTTTGTCTTATGTGCTCGTATTCTATAACATGGTCTTAAGAAGAGGAAGAGATTATGTTGCCAGACAAATCAATTTTCTTAATATGTAAAACCACATAGAACACCAGAAATTGTTTCAAGAACTTCCCTACATTTGTAAGATGCTCCCAATAGTCACTGTTGATGATATAACCGCAAACTGCTACGAAATATGGTATCATACTGAGGTTGGATGATATTTAATGGACAAAACGAATCTACTCAAACATCATAGGATTGCCACATATCATTGGATAATAATATAGAGAGTTAAGCACCATGTTTAAGTAGAGATTACAGCGGGAAGAAGAGGTGTTACACCGCTGCATAGAGGGGGGGAGAGTTGGTGTTGACGGCGGCGAAGTTGTTGGTGTAGATCGCCGTCATGATGATTGCCCCGGTGGTGTTCCGGCCCCACCGGGAGAGAGGGGGGGAGAGCCCCCCTCCTTCTTCTTCCTTGGCCTCCCCCCTAGATGGGAGGAGAGTTTTCCCTCTGGTCCATGGCCGCCATGGCTCCCGGAGGGGAGGATCCCCTTCGAGATTGGATCTCTGTCTCTGTTCTCTTCTGTTTCGCGCTCCTATTTTTTAAATTCTCGGAGATCCGTAACTCCGATTGGGCTAAAATTTTGAGGAGATTTTTATCCAGAAATTATCTTTCTTGCGGGAAAAAGACACCCCAACCGACCTACAGGGGACCCACAAGCCTGCCAGGCGCGCCCAGGGTAGGGGGGCGCGCCCTCTGGGCTTGTGGCCCCCTCGGTCATCGTCTCGCGTTGATTCTTCTTCCCAAAAATCACATATATTCCAAAATAAATCTCCGTAAATTTTTATCTCGTTTGGACTTCGTTTGATATGGATTTTCTGCGAAACAAAAAACATGCAACAAACAGGAACTGCCACTGGGTACTGGATCAATATGTTAGTCCCAAAAATAATATAAAATGTTGCCAAAAGTATATGAAAGTTGTAGAATATTGGCATGAAACAATCAAAAATTATAGATACGACGGAGACGTATCACCTACCTCCAGAAAAAAATCGTGGTTGCTCTCTCTCTCGTGTTCTTGCTCCCAAACCTGAGATTTTCGATCTCTTTGCTCGGAACTCCATTTCCGAAACTGTTTTGGGAGATTGCTCCTTGGTATGTGACTCCTCCATTGCTCCAATTAGTTTTTGCTTTAGTGGATTATATTTTGCATAAATTGTTGCTATTGGTGCTACTGAAAATGAGCTTGCATGTTTGAGACCTTGAGTTCTAAGTAGTTTGAATGCTTGATATAGCCTCTAGGCACTTGTATGCATGAGTAGTTGCTATCAGTTTTGTGAGGTTTTGTTAACATATTTTTGTGGTCCAAAAATTTTCAGAAATTTGCCCTTAGGAAAATGAACTTCCTCCAGAGAGGTTCTTCGAGCCGGAGCTCCAAGGGGGTCCTTGGGAATGCCCCTGACCGTGACCTCAACATTCTGCGTAGGATGGAGGTCCGATCGTGCGAATGGCCACACAATGCCTTCATGAACGAAGCCGGGTTCCGCCAAGAGTTTGTGCAATTTGTCGCGAATGCTGGGCTGACCGACTTCCTCACAGATGAGTGTGACCAGTACCACCTCCTTACAAATTCCTTTGTGTAAAAATTTTATTTTCTGCCTAGGCTCAATATCCCCATGGTGCGTTTCGATTTATATGCTGAACATCATGAGTTAACGCTAGCTGAGTTTTGCGAGATATGTTAGATCCCTTCTGATGGGGATGTGAGGGAACCTCAACCTGAGGAGTTCGAGGACTTCCTTCTCACTTTGACCGTGGGAGAATTTAGGTGCGTGTCGAAAGCCCGAGCTACTAGCTTGCTTTTTCTTGCTGTGCACTACTTTGCTTTATTCATAGGGAAATGCTTGACTGCCAGGGAGGAAGGTGGTACGCTAAGTGCCCCTGACCTCGCCATTTTACGTCGTGCTATTCACGGTGATAACACTTTTAGTTTGGGAGCCATCATTGCATGCCGCTTGCACACTAACAAGACTAGGGGTAAAATTCATGGCGGTATTTATGCTTCGCGTCTTGCGAAACGCTTTAATGTTGCTATCTGCCATAATGATTATTTGCTGCCTAAGATTTATTTAGACCAACAGTGCATGATCGATCACCACTTTATTGATGATCCCGAGCCTCCTCATTACATTCATTATAACTTGGTATTCAGCGAGAGGACTCGTGAGATTATTTCTTTGCCTACACCTTCTTTGTTTGATTCTCATGCCAGGCACGGATATACCATCCTACCACCGAACCTCATTGCTTACAAGAACGAGTTGGCCGCGGCGGAGAACGAGGCCCAGCATTGGGATGCTCGAGTGCCTCCGTCTAACCACTTCCCTATCGGGCCTGATGAATTCTATGGATGGCAGTAGACCAAGTTAGGCCAAAAGCCTAAGCTTGGGGGAGTACGTAGTTCCCACCGATATTACATTCATGTTCACACATTCATTCCAGTTGTCGGTGTTCATCCTTTTTCATTGTATATCCATGTTAGTTTTATTTTTGCTTTCTTCTTGTGTGTTTGAAAAACTTCAAAAATCCAAAAATATTTCTCGCTTCTTTTCGGGGTTTTTTTCTTAGTTAGTTCGTTAACAAAGAGCTAATATTACCTTGTCTTCTCCTTTGAATAAAATGTCTGTTGATTCCAGCTTAGTCCACGGCACTCTTGCACTATTATTATTTTCACATCATTCGGTCGTGCAAGTGAAAGGCAATAATGACGATGATTTGATGAAGTGACTGTGGCAAAGAAAAGCTGGTATGGACTCTTCTTGTTTTTTTTTGTAAATATGTTTAACTCAGTATCCATGATTCAGCATATTATGAGTAAACATGTTTGTGATGACAATTAGAGATTATAGTTGCTCATGCCATGCTTAAGTAGCTAGGAGTGGATAATGATTTATCTTGGATGTCAACATACATTAAAATGGTTATGATGTAGTATGTTAATATGGTATCCTCCTCTGAATGTTTCAAGTGGCTTGACTTGGCACATGTTCACGCATGTAGTTGATTCAAAACCAATGCAGCCTTCACGATATTTATGTTCAGGGTGTTTATATCCTACTCATGCTAGTATTCAATGTTAATTATTCTCAATGCATGATTATGACCGTTTTCGCTCTCTAGTTGGTCGCTTCTCAATCTATTTGCTAGCCTTCGCCTGTACTAAGCGGGGAATACTGCTTGTACATCAACAATCCTTAAATCAAAGTTGTTCCAGATGAGTCCACTATATCTACCTATATGAGGTATTACTCTGCCGTTCCAAGTAAATTTGCATGTGCCACCTCTAATAATTCAAATAAACATCTGTTTTGTGTGCCTGTACCGCTCATGGAGCGACAGGGGGCGGTCAGTATCTTCCATGCTAAGCGGGTTATTCTCAAGATGAGTGTTTATTCACTTGTCATTGCACGAGAGAGGCTGGTAATTGGGATGCCCAGTCCTATAATCAAATAAAGAAAAAATATAATAAAACAAACTCCCTCGGAAATTTGATCGTTTGGAGGGCACCCGTGAATTTGGCTAGCCATGGCTTGTGTTGGTATGGTGGAGGAGGAGTAAACTTTACCTTTCCGCTTGGGAACCGCTTATAATATGTTTAGCATGGAAGATATTGAAAATCCTTGGTCCTGACGTTGACAGGAAAAGTACACCTCTCAAAATTGTTTCGATCTCTGATTTAAGCTTCGAGCTCTGGCACCTCTGCAAATCTCTGCTTCCCTTTGCGAAGGGCCTATCTATTTACTTTTATGTTATTTACTTTTATTGTTGAGTCTCACCTTATCATTATAACAACCAATCCTGAGAGCACTATTGTCATTCTTATGCATTGAGTATAGTTAATATTGGGTAAATCATGATTGGGTCTCCTCTACCCTGAATTACAATGTTTAGTCGCTGCTTGAACTTTGGAGGTGCTCTGCATTTATGTTTTGCGGTCTCAGAAAGGGCTAGTGAGATACCATGTTATCATATTATATCATGATTATGTTGACAAATTGTTGGCATTTGAGATATGTTATTATTGCTCTCTAGTTGATTATGCCATTGATATGAGTAAATGTAGTTTCTAAGTGTTATAATTTGCATGGTTAGTTCATGATCTTTGCTGAAAACTTGGGTGCTATTTAAGCTTATATATGGATACAAGAACAAAACAGTTCGTAAAAGTTTTTCTTTCTCACTTTCAGTTTGTCAACTGAATTGCTTGAGGACAAGCAATGAGTTAAGCTTGGGGGAGTTGATACGTCTTCGTCGTATCTACTTTTCCAAACACTTTTGCTCTTGTTTTGGACTCTAATTTGCATGATTTGAATGAAACTAACCCAGACTGACGATGTTTTCAGCAGAACTACCATAGTGTTGTTTTTGTGCAGAAATCAAAGTTCTCGGAATTGGACAAAACTTTTTGGAGATTTTTTATGGAATATATAAAAAATATTGGCGCAAGAATCAACTGGAGGGGGGCCACCTGTTGCTCACAAGGCAATAGGGCGCGCCCTGATGCCTTGTGGGGCACATAGAGGTCCTCCTGGCCTAATTCCAACGCTATAAATTCTCTTTCCCGGGGAAAAAAATAGAATAAGAAGTTTCATTGCGTTTTACGATACGGAGCCGCCGCCACCTCATGTTCTTCATCGGGAGGGCTGATCTGGAGTCCGTTCGGGGCTCCGGAGAGGGGGATTCGTCGCCATCGTCATCATCAACCATCCTCCATCACCAATTTCATCATGCTCACCACCGGGTGTGAGTAATTTCTCCGTAGGCTTGCTGGACGGTGATGGGTTGGATGAGATTTATCATGTAATCGAGTCAATTTGTTAGGGCTTGATCCCTAGTATCCACTATGTTCTGAGATTGATGTTGCTATGACTTTGCTATGCTTAATGCTTGTCACTAGGGCCCGAGTGCCATGATTTCAGATCTGAACCCTCTATGTTTTCATGAATATATTTGAGTTCTTGATCCTATTTGCTTGTCATATGCACTTCTTATTATTCTGATCCGTAGACCCCATAGTGACAATTGTTTGGATACTTTCCGGGGATGACTGTAATTCGAGGAGTTCATGTATTCACCATGTGTTAATACTTTGTTCCAGTTCTCTATTAAAAGGAGGACTTAATATTCCTTAGTTTCCTTATGGACCCCACTGCCACAGGAGGGTAGGACAAAAGATGTCATGCAAGTTCTTATTATAAGCACGTATGACTATATACAGAATACATGCCTACATTACATTGATGAATTGGAGCTATTGTGTATCGCTCTAGCTTGTGACTGTTACATGATGAAAGTCATCCAACATAATTATCCATCACTGATCCAATGCCTACTCTTTTCGCATATTGATCTTTGCTAAGTCACTTCCGTTGTTGCTGCTGTTACAATCACTACAAAACTGCTACTGTTACCGTCTTTGTTACTATTGCTACTGTTATTACTGCTATCAAAACTATCATACTATTGTGCTACTAAATACCTTGCTGCAGATATTTAGTTCTCCAGGTGTGGTTGAATTGACAACTCAACTGCTAATACTCGCAAATATTCTTTGGCTCCCCTTATGTCGAATCAATAAATTTGGGTGAAATACTACCCTCGAAGACTGTCGCGGTCCCCTATACTTGTGGGTTATCACTTGGTTAGTGTGGACGTTTTAATGTTTATATTTATGTTTTTATATTATTTGCAATGTTTATTTGGATTTTTGCTATCTTTATTTGAGTTTTTTTTTCATCAAATTTTGAAGTCCAAAAAAAGGACAGTTTGGGATGCGGCGTGCCGATTGGGCGCACCGACTGCCGCACGACCGCAAGCGGACTGGCTTGTCCGTTTTCTTGCCCCAAATGGATGAAATCCGGACAAAACGGACGTCCGTTTGGGGTCGTGCGTTGGAGTTGCCCTCACGTGACGGCCATGGGGCACCGGGTGTTGCTTGTGCTTCTGCTTGCGGGTACGTGCATATCTCTACTTTTAAGAGGGGAGTTGGTAGCTTCTCCTCACTGGTTTATTTTCGTCTGGTTTATTTTCGCCTCACCTCTCACCACCTTCTCCCACTGGATTTTTCTCCCTCCCATTAAAAAACCAAATCCCATTAAACCAATGAGATCTTGTTTCGTCCTTGCATTGGCAGGTGCCGATTCAATTCAATCACGTAAATAATAAAAAAATTAGAATTCACAGATCACACCATATATGTGAGATCACCTTCCTAAAAGACAGACATAAGACTTTTTTTCTTGATGACCTTCAAAAAAAAGATATTACTCAATAACAATTCGCTAATCCCGCACACTATGTCATTTATTATTATCATTATCTCTACTATTAATTGACAACCATAACTTTGCTAATACAACAAAAATGGCATATATTTTTTCTTATCTTACCAAATCACATATATCTCTATTAAAAGGGAGCTGGTAGGCCGCATCCGCGCCCTCCTGCGGCGGAACGCCGTGCGCGACACCATGGAGGACACCATGGCCGGACCTAACACCGGCGCAATGCTCGAGAATGACAGGGCGTGGAGCACGGCGTCGAGGACGGCCTAGGCGGGAGACGAGTCGTCGGACCGCCACGTACATGCGTTTGTGGACTCGATCATATTATATTTCTTGTCAGTCATACAGAGAATCAGGCAAGATACATTCTCAAATCAAGTACGTCCATTTAAATGTTAAGAAATTCGTTAAGGAAATGTGTCCTACAATAATCGGTAGGCCTTGCAGAAATGAATCCACTACAAAAGCGTTTTTACCATCAAGGCACGTCAAATGTGTAATGTCTCTATTATTAAAGGGAATATTTGCATAGTCGTCGTTCGTAGCAGCCATTCATGCGAAAATAATTTGGAAATAAAACGATGAATCGATTTGGAAATCAAACCATTAATGCAATTAATTAGCTAGACAGTTAATTATCATATGCAATTAATTAGGCCATTTAAATAGGAATTTTTCGCACCGAATCAATTTGGAAACTGAGTCATTAATGCAATTAATTAATTAGGCAGACAGTTAATTATGCCTACAGATAATTAGAAGTAGGGATTGTTTTTTCCAATTTGGCAGATAATTAATTAATTTGGTTGGCAGTTAAGTAGGCATGCAGAGAATTAGGTAGGCAATTAACTATTTATATAATTATTTCATTAAGCAAGTAGTTAATTGCATCGAATTTGAAAGCGCTTGCATACAAGGACGATCAACAAGCTCTCAGCGACATGAGCGAGCACCGCTCGGCCACCATGCGCTCGTGACATGGGCAACCAAGCGTTCACCAAGATGGATGACGACCATGCTCTGCAGGATGTCCACACGCTGACGGTTGCCGAAACATTCGCGGGAGAGGACAACGCGTCACTACATTTGGCCAGGTGGTTCATACCATAGTAGAAAGGAAGAGTGCTGCAAAAATAAGAAGGAAAAAAAACTAAACCAGACAAATGGTCCATGGTGTTGGAGACGGAAAGAATGTTTCAGAAAATAAAGCGTAAAAGAAAAGGAAGAGTATTCTAGAAAATAAGTAGGAACGAGAATTAAAACTGACGAGGAATGAGGAAGAAGAAGATGAGGCGTCGCTGACGAACGCACTGATGTTGACGTGGTGCTGGTTGGCGCCAACGAAACGGGTTAGTGAAGATGCTAGGAGTAGAAGATGTAGGGGAGGATGAGGAAGAGAAGAACGACAAGTATCCCTTCTAATAATGAATGGTGTGTGGGCTGGAGGTGGAACTTATTGGTGACTAGGAATATATTCAGATTGCCACTCATCTCCCACATCAGTGTGCATTTGCAAAGTTGAATTGACCTTTGAGAATGATCTATATAGTTATTTGTTGTTTTGTTGCAATAGTATATGTTAGTTTAACCCACTCTATTATATTGTAAATATGAAAAATTTCGTCCCAGTTGCAATGCACGACGAAGGTGAGGTAGGGTCATCCAGTTTTATAGGAGAGGGCTCGAGCGAGAAATGTCCTGCTATGGCGGAAAACCGAGCAGGAAGGGGAGGGTCCAATACGAAAAAGGAAGGTTGTGTCGTGGGGTAGGGTTTTTGTGTTGGGCCCACTTGTTGGACATAATATGGCGGATAGTCTAGACAACCACATTTCTCCCCCACATATGATCTGGATTAGGGGCAGTCTAGACTGTTTAGATGGTTGAATTTTGGGGAGCCTACTGGGCACCCATTTGATGTCCGAACACGTCTGGACGTATGAATGAGAAATGAGTTTTTTTCCTTCTTTTTTTTGGTTTCTGTTTTTTTTGGACCGATTTTGACTGGTTTTTTCTTTCCTTTTCTATTTTCTATTTTAGTATTTTTTTTCCTTTTCCTTTTTTCTTTCCAAAATGCAGAAACTTTTTTCTAATTGCATGAATTTTTTTCCAAAATTGATGAACTTTTTTCGAATTTGTGAAAAACAATCAAAATTGATGAGAAATTTTCAATTATGAACTTTTTGCAAATTTATGTTTTTTTAAAAAGTGATAATCTTTTTTTCAAATTTATGACTTTTTTTTCAAAATTGATGAACCTTTTCAAAAACAATGAACTTTATTTTAAAATCGATGATTTTTTTTCCAAAATTTATGAACTTTTTTGGAATGGTCAACCGTTGACTCAACGATCAATGGTCGCTTAGTGATCAGCAGGGTCAAGTCAAACCAAACCATCCAAAAAAAAAGAACAAATCGAACTGAAGGCTCAACGAGAGCGAGCGGCCAGCTCGCGTTCGTGGGCTGGCCCACCAGGCGCTGTAGTGGGCGCCAGTTTCTTCAGCGGCGCTAGTGGCACTAAGGAGGAGCACTCATATTCTCGTCTTCGCCACTGGGCAAAAGCAGGGAATAGACTCAAGACAGGCCATGTTCAGTTCGGTGTAACCATCTATGTAGTAACAATTAGTGGACTCGATCCTCAAAAAAAAAAACAATTAGTGGACTCCAGACGTGTACGATGGGCTATGCAATTTAGGATAGTATAAAACCAAACCTAATCCCAGCCATCTCATGTCATTAGTGATTCTGGCCGTTGGATTTCACCTACCGGATATTCCTGATCGTCGGATGGCTGCCCAATCTCATAGTTAACAGCTAAGTTTTTTTTAGGCAAGTTAACAGCTAAGTGGGCCAGCTGTCCTAAGCGGAAGCTATTCCCGTGGCAAAATCCGTCGCTTCAGGTTAACTGGGTTGTAATGCCGTAGAAAGCCCACCAAGCAAGTCTACTTTGATCCGATCCAATCCATCTGTTCTGAGAGGGGGCTCCTATGCAGGGCTGCAAGCGGGGCAGCGCTATGTCTCGCGTTTAGCGAGTCGGAAGCCTCGACTCGCTGAAGCGCGCGAGCATATGGGCCGGCCCAGGTTCGCGGGTACTGCACTGCCTCATTTTCCTTTCTGTTTTTTTTTTCACGTTTCTATTTCGTTTTTTGATTCTATTTTTTAATTATGTTTACACTTTCAAATAGTCTAAACTTATATATTACAAATAAAGACTTTACATAATATTTAGAAAAATGTTAATAATGCATTTGAAAAATGTTGAATGTGTATACAGAAAATGTTGAACGAGTATTTGAAAAATGTTGAACAAGTATTTGAAAAAATGTTGAACAAAGTATTTGAAAAAATATTGATCATGTATATAAAAATGTTGAACAAGTATTTGAAAAAATGTTGAGCAAGTATTTGAAAAAATGTTGAACAAGTATTTGAAATATGTTGATCATGTATAAAAAATATTGAATGAGTATTTGAAAAATGTTGAACATGTATTTGGAAAAAATGTTGATCATGTATATAAAAAATGTTGAACAAGTATTTGAAGAATGTTGAACATGTCTTTGGAAAAATGTTGATCATGTATATAAAAAAATGTTAAACAAGTATTTGAAAAATGTTGAATAAGCGTTTCGACAATGTTGAACGTGTATACAAAAAATGTTGATCACTTATTAAAAAAATGTTTTTGACATATACGAAAATGTAGAGTGAAAACGAAAACAAATATAAGAAAAAACAAAAGAAAAAAATGGAGAGGAAAAAAGAAAACCAAACAAAATTGGAGAAGAAATAAGAAAACAAAAAAAACAAAAAAAGAAAAAACCCGGAGAAAACCGAGTAAAAATGAAGAAAAAGAAAGAAAAGAAAAAAGTAATAAAACAGGAAAAGAGAGTAACACAGGGTAAAACCCTGTTCATTATACTTCTAGTAGGCCGCGCTGTACATAATGTACAAGAAGGCGTGTGTGGTGCAGTGGTTAGAAGCGCTGGGAAGCAACCACTCGATCCCAGGATCGATCCCCCGCAAACACCATTTTCTCTCAGTTTTTTCCGAAAATATGCGTCACAGTGGGCCGGCCCGATACTGTTGCGATCGACGCGAGAGTTTCCTCTCATCTCGCTTAATGCGAGAAATAGCGCTCGCGCTGCAAGCGCCCGTTATCGAGCTGGCGCTCGCACCGTCGCTGGCATGGGCCGGCCCACGAGCGCGAGTTCGGTCGCTCACTTTGCTGGATCGGCCGCTCGCTCAGCCGCTCGCTAGAAGCCAAGTTTTTCTTCTCTTTTTTTTGTTGTTGATCCGGTAGGAAAAAACCTCCCAGTTTTCCCATTTCTTACAAAATAAAATTGTGAACTCAAAAAAGCTTAAGGATTCATCGATTTTTCGAAAAAGTTTATCAATTTTGAAAAAAGTTCGTCGAATTTGAAAAAAGTTCATCGAATATGAAAAAAAGTTCATCGGATTTGAAAAAAAAGTTCATCGATTCTGAAAAAAGTTCGTCTATTTTCAAAAAAGTTCATCGATTTTGAAAAAAAGTTCATCTATTTGAAAAAAAGTTCATCGATTTTGAAAAAAGTTCATCGAATATAAAAAAAGTTAATCTATTTGAAGAAAACGTTCACGTATTTGCAAAATAATGCATCTACTCGGAAGAAGAAAAAAGAAAAAACATTAAATGAAAAAAGGAAAAGGGAAAGAAAGAATAAAAGAGAGAAAAACTGAAGTTTATCACATCCCGCTCGGTGGTGTGGTGGTTATACCAGGTTGCATCGACGCGGCAGGTCGCTGGTTCGATTCGCCAACAGCTGACATTTTTGCGTGTCAAAAACACAGAAAAACCCACGTTAGATGAGCCGGCCAGCGGGGGGCTCTTCAGGCGCCCGTTTGCGCTGAAGCGCCAAATAGGATTCGCCATTCTGAGACTACCCACCGTGAGGAGTAATTTAGACTAGTAACATGCACATGTTACTAGTCTATGTTATTACCTCTATAGTGGGGAGTAACATATGTGTAGTGTCATGCAATACTTCATTTATTAGCTTATAGACTCATCTTGTCTTGGTAAGTGTGGTGTTACTCATAGTATGTAACTACCTATGTTACTCAATTTGTCTCTCTGCTTATTAATTAGTTACTACATCATATTTTTTGATTAGGTGACATCTATGTTACTACCTATGTTACTGGTCTCCGGCCGATGCGGACGATTCAAGGCGTCGCACGACTGAGCGGTGTGAAGCGAGACGATGCGGGGTGACAGCTCAGCGATCGGCCTCCTACTTCATCAACCTACCTGCACGGGGCGAGAGGTCGCTTGCAATCGCCATTATTGGACAACCGACCCGCATGGGCGAGAGGTTGCTTGAGATCTACTTCTATCTAGAAATCCATTCTCTGCCGCTTCGGCAAGCGGCAACCATGCTCGACCTTGTCGTTCTTCCTCCATGTACTGCAGCCTGAGCTCCAATTAACACGGGGGCTTACTTCTAATTCTTTGTTTCCTTCTAATTCTGTTGGTCACCGATGGATTTGCTCTATTTGGAACGGGCATCTAGGAGCGTGCCACTGCGCCTGGTACGTGTGTTCTTCCTCTCAATCTCTCTCTCTCTCTCTCTCTCTTTTTGCAGTGTTGCTCTACCACTTGTTTTTCTCTTGTTCTTATGTAAAACTGTGTTGCCCATTCAATTTGCATGCCATATAATGGATTGTTCTTTTCGCGAATACGCAAAGCTTGCGTATCATTGCATCCATAGAAGGAGTAGAATGAGTACAGATAGGGATACAACACATGACACCAACGCAGGCAGGCGTGAACATGGTGCCCGGAGCAGAGAGACAAGGGATGCTCGGCCCGTACAGAGGATACATCACAACTAAACCTACCAAGCCCAAACAAAGAGCGGCACTGCCGAACCAACAAGAACATCAACATCGACGGAGCTAAAGCCGGGGACACCGCGAGCGAGCAAGATAGCGCCTTCAAGAAGAAAGACGACGCCGAGACGCTGTCGCCATCCGGTTTAGAGGAACCAGACCTAGGGTTTCCTCTGAGCTTGAAGAGGGGCCCAACCGAGGGCCTTGACAGCGCCTCCAAGAAAGAAACGACATCCGCAGACGCCGCCGCAGCCAGCACCGACAACCCAAGCAGGGATTTCTCCCTGGCCTGAGGCTGAGCAATCCCATAGCCGCCGTAATTGGAAACGAAGATGAGGAGCCAAATGCTGGTTGGAGCCACCATGTCGGAAGGGGGTTGGCGGGGCTGCACGAGCATTGGACCTGGCAAAAAGAGAGGGCTTTGAGATGTCCAACATAGGGCAGGCAGCGAAGCAAACCACGAGGGGTTGGGGCGACGGCGAACGACAACGCCGGCAAGCTAGGACAGGAGGGACGCAGACCCTAGCTGCCGTGGCCATAGCCGTCGGGATGTCGTGGAGCCAGGCGAGCTGGAAGGGATGCGGCTGCTGGTCCCCGAGGCCGGAGTAGCCTGACAGAGGACGCCGACAACCATGGACACCGGAAAGACGCGGGTCCAAGGTCACCGGGGCTGGAGCAGCACTAGCAAGTACCCGCCTTGAGGAGCTTCGTGACTGCCACTATCATTGTAGTCTCGCTGCCTCTGCGTGAGCCGTCACCGTGGCTCGGTGGGAGGTAGGGCTGCCGGAGACGATGGGGGCCGCCTACGCACGGAAGGTAGGCCGCGAACACCCCCGTGACCGGCCGTAGTTCCCGCGCCCAACCCATGGCCAGCAACGGCATTAGCAGGGCTAGGCCGCGCCGCGTAGGGGAGGGGAGTACTGCAGGGGAGGGCGCCCGTGGCCATGGTCAGGCATGCCACGCCCGCCGTCGAACCTGCAGGAACGAGCAGCAGCTGGGAGGGGGCCGCCCCCGCACGATCTTGGGGACGCGAGGCGAGAGGGGGGTGCGCGGGGGCCGACTCCGCCACGCCTCCACCATCCTGGGGCACGGCATAGCCTCATCGGCCGGCCCTCCGGCTGCGGCGCAGCGGGGGCGGGTGGAGGGGAGGAGCGACCCGGCGGCGGCGGTTGGTGGATCTGGGGCGCAGGGCGGGGGTGGCCCAACACCTCTGTCCTACAATGAAAATACAAAGAGTGAAATAGCGCATAGGTCGCAAACTTGGAACGCATCCTGCGCTTTAGTGCATAGACCTCAAAAGTGTTGTGTTGTGGTCTCAAACTTGGCACCCGTGTGGCGTAAAGGTCACCAGCCAATCACAATGCACCCACTGGTAGCCACGTCGTCTCACTAGTAACGCTCTTATCGGCCTTTGGAATATTGCTGATACGACCCCGTCATCTACAAGAATGAAGTCGCACTATTTAGCACTGTTCTCGATGCAGCTTGAGTGGCATGGTTTTCATTTTGCGATCTCGTCCTCTCACTCGTCGTTCCCTATTTGTTGAAAACCCTGTGCAGGCGGAAAACAGAGCACTCACATTTCTCCATCCCCACTTCCCAAAATCTCTACAACAACAAAAACCAAGCCTTTAGTCCCAAACAAGTTGGGGTGGGCTAGAGGTGAAACCCATAAGATCTCGCGACCAACTCATGGTTCTGGCACATGGATAGCAAGCTTCCACGCACCCATGTCCATGGCAAGTTCTTTGGTGATATTCCAATCCTTCCGATCTATCTTTACGGACTCCTCCCATGTCAAGTTCGGTCTACCCCGATCTCTCTTGACATTATCAGCACGCTTTAACCATCCGCTATGCACTGGAGCTTCTGGAGGCCTGCGCTGAATATGCCCAAACCATCTCAGACGATGTTGGACAAGCTTCTCTTCAATCGGTGCTACCCCAACTCTATCTTGTATATCATCATTCCGGACTCGGTCCTTCCTCATGTGGCCACACATCCACATCTCAACATGCGCATCTCTGCCACACCTAACTGTTGAACATGTCGCCTTTTAGTCGGCCAACACTTAGCGCCATACAACATTGCGGGTCGAACCGCCGTCCTATAGAACTTGCCTTTTAGCTTCTGTGGCAATCTCTTGTCACAGAGAATGCTAGAAGCTTTGCGCCACTTTATCCATCCGGCTTTGATTCGATGTTTCACATCTTCATCAATACCCCCATCCTATACAACGTTGACCCCAAATATCAAAAGGTGTCCTTCTGAGGCACCACCTGCCCATCAAGGCTAAGCTCTGCTACTTGTGAACTACGCTGGGAATTCCCCGAAGAGGAGAGGATGATGCAGTACAGTAGAGATAAGTATTTCCCTCAGTTAAGAACCAAGGTTATCAATCTAGTAGGAGAACCATACAGAACCTCGTTAGCAGCACCTACACACACAAAAGCAAACACTTGCACCCAACGCAAATAAGAGGGTTGTCAATCCCCTTAGCGGTCAATTGCAAGGATTAATTCTGATAGTGATAGATAGAAAAGTAAATTGAAAAATAAAATAAATGTAAATAAATTGCAGCAAGGTATTTTTGGATTTTAATATATGATAAAAGTAGACCCGGGGGCCATAGTTTTCACTAGAGGCTTCTCTCTTGAACATATAGCATACGGTGGGTAAACAAATTATTGTTGGGCAATTGATAGAAAAGCGCATAGTTATGACAATATTCAAGGCAATGATCATGTATATAGGCATCACGTCCGAGACAAGTAGACTGACTCCTGCCTGCATCTACTACTATTACTCCACCCATCGACCGCTATCCAGCATGCATCTAGGGTATTAAGTACAAAACAGAGTAACGCCTTAAGCAAGATGACATGATGTAGACAAAGTAAACTCAAGCAATATGATTAAACCCCATCTTTTTATCCTTAATGGCAACAATACAAATATGTATCATGTCCCTTTCTGTCACTGGGATTGAGCACCGCAAGATTGAACCCATCACAAAGCACCTCTCCCATTGCAAGATAAATCAATCTAGTTGGCCAAACCAAACGGATAGATCGGAGAGAAATACAAAGCTATAACAATCATGTATAAAAGAGTTTAGAGAAAACTCAAATATTTCTTATAAATAATCTGATCATAAACCCACAATTCATCGGATCCCAACAAACACACCGCAAAAGAAGATTACATCGGATAGAACTCCAAGAACATCGAGGAGAACATGGTATTGAAGATCAAAGAGAGAGAAGAAGCCATCTAGCTACTAGCTATGGACCCGTAGGTCTGTGGTAAACTACTCATACATCATCGGAAGGGCAGCAAGGTTGATGTAGAAGCCCTCCGTGATCGATTCCCCCTCCGGCAGAGTACCGGAAAAGGCCTCCAGATGGGATCGCGGGAGAACAGAGGCTTGCGGGGGCGGATAGGTTTTCTCTTCTGTCCTTTTTGGTATACGAGGAATATTTTGGAATTTATAGCGCTGAAATTAGGTCAAGAGGTGCCACGAGGGTCCCACAAGCCTGGGGGGGCGCGCCTACCCCCCTGGGCGCGCCCTCCGAGCTTGTCGCTCCCTCGTGACTCGTCTGGTCTTCTCCTGAAGCTTCTAGGGTCCCTTCAGGTCCAGAAAAAATTAATCCAAAGTTTTTTCTTCGTTTGGACTCTGTTTGATAATGATTTTCTGAAAAGGCAAAAACAGGCAAAAAAACAACAACTGACACTGGGCACTAGGTTAATAGGTTAGTCTCAAAAAATGATATATAATTGCATATAAAACATCCAAGATTGATACTATAATAGCATGGAATAATGAAAAATTATAGATACGTTGGAGACGTATCAAGCATCCCCAAGCTTAATTCCTGCTCGTCCTCGAGTAGGTAAATGATAAAAACAGAATTTTTGATGTGGAATGCTACCCAACATGTTTATTATGTAATCCCTTTACGGCATATAAGTTGTGAAGCAATGAATTAACAATATCAACATAATAATATTCATGAACATAAGAAGCATAATCATTAACTTTCAAAATACACGATACTTAACGAGTGTTATCCCTACTCATTTTCTCATATTAATCATGGCATGACTCTATCTTCACCGCAAATATATAAATAGTGAGCACCCCGGTGTCAAACCAGGCAATTGGATCGTACTTCTAACGTGCTTCAGCATTTTCAACTCTCACGCAATACATGAGCGCAAGCCATGGATATAGCACTAGGTGGAATAGAGTGTGGTGGTAGGTATCAAATAATGGAAAGGAGAAGAAGAAAGTCTCGCATCAACTCGGAGTATCAACGGGCTATGGAGATGCCCAACAATCGATATCAATGCAAGGAGTAGGGATTGCCATGCAACGGATGCACTAAGAGCTATAAGTGTATGAAAGCTCAAACTGAAAACTAAGTGGGTGTGCATCCAACTTGCTTGCGCATGAAGACCTCAGGCATTTGAGGAAGCCCATCATCGAAATATACAAGCCAAGTTCTATAATGAAAAATTCCCACTAGTATATGAAAGTGACAACGTAGGAGACTCTCTATATGAAAAACAAGGTGCTACTTTGAAGCACAAGTGTGGAAAAGGATAGTAACATTGCCCCTTCTCTCTTTTTCTCTCATTTTTTTTGCTGGGCTCTTTTTTTGGCCTCTTTTTTTGTCCGGAGCCTCATCCCGGCTTGTGGGGGAATCATAGCCTCCATCATCCTTTCCTCACTAGGACAATGCTCCAATAATGATGATCATCACACTTTTATTTACTTACAACTCGATACTAGAACAAATATGACTCTATATGAATGCCTCTGGCAGTGTACCAGGATGTGCAATGATCTAGCGTAACATGTATGAAAAATGATGAACGGTGGCTGAGCCACAAATACTATGTCAGCTATATGATCATGCAAAGCAATATGACAATGATGATGTGTGTCATATAAATGGAACGGTGGAAGTTGCATGGCAATATATCTCGGAATGGCTATGGAAATGCCATAATAGGTAGGTATGGTGTCTGTTTTAAGGAAGGTAAAAGGGGTTTATGTGTGAAAGAGCATATCATATCACGGGGTTTGGATGCACCAGCAAAGTTTGCGCCAATTCTCGAGGTGAGAAAGGGCAAGGCACGGTACCGAAGAGGCTAGCAAATTATGGAAGGATAGGAGTGCGTATAATCCATGGACTCACATTAGTCATAAAGAACTCACATACTTATTGCAAAAGTCTACTTAGCCATCGAAGCAAAGCACTCACCGCATGCCCCTAGGAGGAGGGTTGGTAGGAGTTAACCATCGCACGATGATAACCCACAAGTGTAGGGGATCACAACAGTTTTCGTGGGTTGTATTTCACCCAGATTTATTGATTCGACACAAGGGGAGCCAAAGAATATTTGTGAGTATTAGCAGTTGAGTTGTCAATTCAACCACACCTGGAGAACTAAATATCTACAGCAAAGTGTTTAGTAGCACAGTAGTATGATAGTTTCAATAGCAATAGTAACAGTAGCAATAGTAACCAAGACAATAAAAGTAGCAGTTTTATAGTGATTGTAACAGCAGCAGCAACAAAAGTAACTTGGTAAAGATCAATATGCGAAAAATCGTAGGCATTGGATCGATGATGGATAATTATGTTGGATGATATTCATCATTTAACAGTCACAACCTAGGGCGATACACAATAGCTCCAATTCATCAATGTAATGTAGGCATGTATTTCGTATATAGTCATACATGCTTATAGTAAGAACTTGCATGACATCTTTTGTCCTACCCTCCCGTGGCAGCGAGGTCCATAAGGAAATCTAAGGGATATTAAGGCCTCCTTTTAATAGAGAACCGGAACAAAGCATTAGCACTTAGTGAATACATGAACTCCTCAAACTACGGTAATCACCGGAAAGAATCCCAATTATTGTCACCTTGGGGTATGCGGATCATAACACGTAATAGGTGCATATAACTTGCAAGATAGGATCAAGAACACAAATATATTCATGAAAACGTAAAGGGTTCAGATCTGAAATCATGGCACTCGGGCCCTAGTGACAAGCATTAAGCATAGCAAAGTCATAGCAACATCAATCTCAAAACATAGTGGATACTAGGGATCAAAGCCCTAACAAATTGACTCGATTACATGGTAAATCTCATCCAACCCATCACCGTCCAGCAAGCCTACGAAGAAATTACTCACACACGGTGGTGAGCATCATAAAATTGGTGATGGAGGATGGTTGATGATGACGACGGCGTCGAATCCCCCTCTTCGGAGCCCCGAACGGACTCCAGATCATCCCTCCCGATGAACAACAGGAGGTGGCAGCGGCTCCGTACCGTAAAATGCGATGATTCTTTCTCTCTGATTTTTTTGGATGAATAGGTACTTATAGCGTTGGAATTAGGGTAAACGGAGCTGCCAGGGCCCCACAAGCCTGGGGGCGCGCCTTGGGGGGGGGGTAGGCGCGTGTAACACCCCGATAATCATGCTACAGTAATCTCCCCCTAATGGTTGCCATGTCATCCTGATAACTATGCAAATTGCCACTTGTCCAAAAATCAAATTCAAAATCCAAATTTGAAATGCAAGTCAAATATTTTTATCTTCAAACATGCAAACAAAATAGTTCATAATTTTGTAAATAATTCCTAAGTAAATATATATGTTAAGGAAAACAACAACACCTAAAATTCCCAAGATGCCCTGGGAATTATTTAAGTTGACCAGCAAGCAATTAACTTGCCCTTTTCAATTTCTAAAAATAGTTAAGCAATTCCAAATATCCTGAAACTTTTTGTGCAACCTAAAAATGTTGTGCTTGATTTATGTGCAAAGTTTCACATTTAACAAAATTCATTTAGTAGCTAATTTAAATAGAAAACAATAGAGAAATAAAGAAACCAAAAATAGAAAATGAAAATGTAAAAGACTCACTGTTGGACTGGGCCGCAAGTGCACAGTGCACAGCCTAGCCCAACAGCGCTCATCCCCTACCTCTGTTCATCAGAGGCTGGATGGACGCGCGCGCCGCGTCCGTGGCCGTGGATGGCCATGTGCCAGCCATTCGTCGCTCCTCCGCGATCTATAAGGCTTCCCCGACCCCCCCTCGGAAACCCTAGCCCCCCAGCTCTCCTTTTCCCTCTCGTTTTCTTCTCTCTCGCGCAAGGCCGAGCATTGCCGTCGTCGTCGCCGCGTCAATCCCACGGCCACTGGCCTCCCCTCATCGCGTGAAGACGTCCAGGAGCTCCGCCATCGTCGTCTCCTTCGCCCTCGCCTATGGGTTCGAGCTAGGACCGCCCCAAGCCTCGCCATCGCCTGTCTTCTTCGCCACGGCCGCCGCCTCTCGTCGTCGGGATCGACGTGTCCGGCCACCCCCGCACCTCCTGACCACGCCCACGAGCTTCGGGGTGAGCTCCTCTACCGATTCCCCCCGTTCTCCACTTCGATCCGTTCCGTTT
The DNA here is from genome assembly GCA_039707655.1 of Elymus sibiricus. Classification (NCBI taxonomy): domain Eukaryota; kingdom Viridiplantae; phylum Streptophyta; class Magnoliopsida; order Poales; family Poaceae; genus Elymus; species Elymus sibiricus. The sequence continues at coordinate 116,608,328 of CM077670.1, forward strand.
GCGGCCGTCCCCGTGCTTGTTCGTGGCCGCCATGGCCGGAGCCTGAGCTCCCGTGTACGCGCGCGCTCGCCAGCTCCTCACTCCTGCTGCGTTTCTGCTGCGCGCTCACCCAGCCGCGCCCACGCGCGCCCGCAGCCGCGCTCCCCTGCTGCTCCAGTCACTGCTTCTGCGGCCGCTAGCTGCTGCTATTGCGCGGCTGCTGCTCGCTGCGCTGCTACTGCTCGTTGCACTGCTACTGCTCATGTCGATGCTGCTGCTCGCCGCCTGCTACTGCCCACGCTCACCGATGCGTTGCTGCTGCCCGCTGCTCTGCTCCCGCCGCTGCTACAGCTGGCCATGGCCATGGCCGAGCTGTGCGTACTTGTGCGTGGTGTGTGTGGCCGGATGTGCCACAGCCGTGTGTGGCCTGCCCTGTTAGTTTAGATTAATTAGGATTAGATTAGATTAATTATTTTTGGTTAGTTACTAACCTATGGCAAGTGGGACCTTCCCCTTTAATTAAACAGTTTAATTAGCCCCTAAATTAATCCCGAGACAATGACATGCGGGACCCACGTGCACTATTCATGCTGTTGACCAGTCAAATGTTTGACTGGGTCAAATGGGCCCTCTGGCCCCATCTGCAAGCCATTGTAGCTAGGCTGCTGCTGTGTACACTTAGCAATTTCCTATTTAATATTTCGAATTAATAATAATTCTAGAAATATCAGAAAATCAATAAAACTTTGAAACATCATATAAAATAATCCGTAACTCGGATGAAAATAATTTATATATGAAAAATGATCAGAAAAATATAACGAATCCGAATATGCCATCCACATACCTGTCACATGCCTCCAACACTGCAAACATGGAACCTTCCCCTCCGGATCGTCTGTCCAATAATTGCCTAAAGCCGGGAAAATATTCCCAGATATTTTCCCGTTCCGTCTATAACGCTTAGCACCGCATTAGGTCACCCCCAGCACAGCATATTGCCATGTCATGCCTTGTGATGCATTTGTTTGCTTTATATTTATTGTTTCTTCCCCCTCTTCTCTCTGGTAGACCCCGAGACTGCTGTTGACCCCGAGTAGGACTACGTCGTCGACGACCCGTCCTTCTCAGCAGAGCTTCCAGGCAAGGAAAACCCCCTTGATCATTCCTATATCGCCCATTCTTTCTCTCTCGTGCTTGCATTAGATTTTGCTACTGTATTCGATAGCTCCTATTCTGATGCATAGCCTGATTTTGTAACATGCTGTTGATACTTTACCTGTTGTCCTAAATGCTTAGTATAGGCTGATTAGTGATCCATCAGTGGCCCCATACCCTTGTCCTTGTTGCCATGCTTTACTACCGGTGACTCGATCAGTGTGATCGATGTACGGAGACCGAATACACCACCAGTGCCCCCCCTAGTTGTACGACTCTGCAGGGCTACTATCGAGTGCCGACGGTGATGCCTCGTGTCCCACTTCCGATGATATATCTGTAGTGTAGCACATCAGGTGTGGTTTACCGAGGGTGATTCCTCGCTCACCAATCCCGATGATGACTCTGTCGTGCAGCATCTCAAGCGTGAACCCATCGAGGGTGATTCCTCCAAGTTCACCTTGACATTTTACCTCAGGTGTGAACCTACCGAGGGTGATTCCTCTGAGTTCACCATGATGATATGGACCCACAACTACTTTAACTATTCCCCGTTAACTATTACCACGGGACTGAGGGGACAGGTGGTACCACCCCGGTAGAGGTGGACCTGAGTTCCCGACAGTCTCTTGATAAGACGGGTCGACCCTAGGGGTACCCGCGAGAGTTATTGACGCGGCATGACCGGGTAGGCAGAGACTGCCCTAGTGAGGGATGGGCCAAGCCCTTGTCGTAAGACCGCGAGACGGGGCGACAGGAGCACTGATCGTCACCGTGAGCTCCCAACACACTAACGGGTTTGGATATATGATCTGAGTAGGCCTCTGACATTTTCGCACTAACCACCACGCGGGATAAGTATGGGCACTAGGCGTCGTACGATTCTCCCGAAAGCTCTTCAGACGTCAGCAATTGTGCGGCGCGCTCCTGGGTGAACTGGAACGCCTGCGTGTGTATACAGGGGCTAGGTTTGGTCCCGGCCGCGTACGCAACACGCAAGAGTGCAAAGGACGATTGGCCCATGACCCCTTCACGCTTAGGATGTAGACCGACGTGCTGACCTCTCTGCTGAGCCTAGGTAGGACTACGGCGTGTCGATTGGCCGAGGCTGGGCATAACCCGAAAAAGTGTGTCCGGCCAGAGTCAATCGAGCGTGTTGGGTAAGTTGGTGCACCGCTGCAGGGAAGTAATCTATTCGAATAGACGTGTCCACGGTAACAGGACGCTCGGAGTTGTATCCCGATCTACTATAACTAGAACTGGATACTGGTTACACTAAACTGATATGATGGCTCCGGGATCGCTTCCTCGTGGGGTAGTCGAGGAACGATCTCTGGGCGTTCCTAATATATATATTTGTTACTATATGCTATATTACTCTATTCTCTTCTGTTGCTGCAAGACGCTGCAAGATGCTAGTCTTCGATAGGCTAGGCCTTCCCCTCTACTCTAGCATTCTGCAGTTTGGTCCACTGATATAGCCCCTTCCCTTTGATACCGATGCATACTTAGCATAGTTCTGATGTAAGTCTTGCGATTACTTTGGATGAGTACTCACGGTTGCATTGCTACCTTTTTCCCCTCTACCCGGTTGCTGTAATCAGATGACGGAGCCTAGGAGCCAGCTGATCCCGCCGATGACTACTACTACACCGACGGAGCCTACTACTACGTGGAGGCCGACGACTAGGAGTAGTTCGGAGGCTCCCAGGCAGGAGACCTGCGCCTTTTCGATCTAGATGTCGTTGTTTTGCTCACACTTCTTAAGGCAAACTTGTTTAGTTATGTCTGTACTCAGATATTGTTGCTTCCGCTGACTTATGTATTCGAGCCTTCGTGGCCTAGCTTTTAATATAAAGCTGTATGACTTTAATTTGTGTCTAGAGTTGTGTTGTGATATCTTCCCGTGAGTCTCTGATCTTGATCGTGCGCATTTGCGTGTATGATTAGTGCACGATTGAGTCGGGGGCGTCACAAGTTGGTATCAGAGCCGACTGCCTGTAGGAAGCCCCTTTCCAACTCCTTGGCCGAAGTTGAGTCTAGTCTTTGAAAAACTGTTTTGCTAACCTTGTTGTGTGGCTTACGGGCCCACATCGCCAATGGATGGGATTAGGATCTTTTATTCCTCTCCTTTACTCTGGGATTCTGGTCTCTCTTCTTTTTGGGTTAAAGATTTTACTAACTCTAACCTTAGGTTCTCGTAACTACTTCCTCCCGGAGAGTCCCTCATTCCAGATGATTGCTTGATTCACCAGAAGATTTCGAAGATACTCTTCGATGCTTTTTCGAGACCCTTGTGCTCATCGCTTTTGCGATTCTCTACCACCGATAAATCCCCGTGGATAACTACACCTCCTTGCCCTTCATACATTCATTCCCAGTTGCTCTTGTTATTACGAGATACCCCGAAATACTCTTCGTTGTTCCGAGAATCCATTGTGCCTACTGCCTTGCCGTTCCTTTTCAGCATGATTACACTTACGAATAATTCCTCACACTTATCGGGGATCCGTTCATCCCCAGTTGTTCATGTGATTCCCAAAATACTTTGAAATACTATCTGATCTCCCGAGAATCCTCTGCAACCTATTGCTTTGGAAAGTCTTCCCTGCCTGCATTATGATTAATTCCATATGTCTAGCAATATTAATTAACATCCTTTGTCATTGTCATTCTGAGCCTATTGATTCAAATTGTATGTGAATACTCCCTATCATCAGTTAATTCCTAGAATTCGTCCTTCCGGCTCAGACATCATTTTGGACATGAGCTAGTTCTCGGCAAATCAAATCTTGATTGATTGTCCATCTAATCCTATTCAACTTATTTATCTTTTGATCAGAGCGTTCACTTCTGATCCCCCTCTTTGGAAATCATAATTCCTTTGTAATTAAGCTTTGAATTATTTAGATGTTTCCATAAATCGATGCGCTTGCATCCCTTTGTCTTCTGTTTGAGTATCGATACTCACATCAGATTCCTTGTAGACCACCTGATCTTTTGGTGGATTACATCCTACAGCTCACTCGTATTTTAAATCATTGATGATTTTCCCCTCATACAAGATGCCTTTGCGAATTGTATCCTCTGCTTTGCCGTCTGTACTCTGCTTTCGAACTTATATCCATTGCTTCTATAGGTGTGTTGTATAGCTTCCTAAACTTCCCCGATGAGTTGTATCTATACTTTCTGCAAACAGTGTGAACCTGGAAACTTTTACGGGTTATACTTTACGGGCGCTTCGTCAGATAAAATTTCAAGACTACAAAATCTTTGAAAACGAGAAGTGAGTGAAAGGCTATGCATTAAAGAAGTGGGAGTCAACCTTGAACTTTGTGTTCATGCCCATGGGAACGATGTAGACCGTCACAGAAGCTTCTTGTAAAATATTTAATCATTTGAATAATTCTTCGAGTATCATTAAATTTGATCCCTTGCAGTTATGGTTCCGACCATGCTGTCCTTATTCAATATATCTGAAAGGAATCCATTCTAGTGCCTCGTTTATTTTTCGACAAGGTTAAAGTATCTACTGTCACAGGTCAACGACCCAGTTCAGCTTCTATTATGATCTACCTTCGAGTATCACCCCTTGGTATCTCGAGGATATCATGCCATTACACTACATCTTATGATTTTTTGATGAAGTAATACCTTTCCCTGTCTTAGTCATTCCACGGGTTCTCGGTTGTTGTCAACCGAGAACACCGAATCGTGAATAGAATCCGCACTACAATTCAATACCCCTAGTAATTTGTTGCTGGGAAATTTAAACTCAATCTTGTCATTCCTAGACTACCGGCTACATCCTTATCATGCTACCTTTGACCGTGCTACCTCGTCCTTCTTTTGTGCATGAATTCTTCAGACCGTGAGCAAGGCTTACGTTGAGTTTTCAACATCATTTTGTGGTCTCGAAAAGCAACTCCGATTCCGAGCTTGCATCTTATTTGTTGTTCCCATAACTTTCCACTTCGTCATTCCCTTGCTTGATGCCATCGTTGTTCGATTGCATCCACTTGAAACCTCTCGACAAAATGTGTTGTGATCATCGTCAACATTTTGACTTCTTCCAAGTTGTGAATCGAATTCATGAAGAGAAATACTATCCTTGCCCCTCCATAATTTGTGTTATCATCGACAACATCCTTGACTTCCTGCCAACACAAACTTGGTCATGTTTTGCTTATACCTTGTTCTCCTTGCTATTCTTGAAATTGTTCCTTGTGTATTCTTGTGATCTTCAGACCCAACCCCTACTTGAAACGCCATATTATTGCTACCCCGAAGCATGACTGTGGTATTCTGAATATCAACAAGAACATCGGAAGTGCAATGCTAAATGTTACTTGATCAATTATCCAAACACCATTGTATGGGTAACATCATGAATTTCCTCGCCCCTTTATCTAAATGATTTTGTACTTGCTGTCCTGTCATGTATATCATGCTCTGCTTTTCCTTGGGAAGGATATACACCTAATACTTGTGTATAATCACATTTTCCTTTCCATTGGTTTGTTTACTCTGATAAACACATTTTCCTTTCCATTGGTCTGTTTAACCTTTTTGTAATTAATTTGATCTAAGCAACAATAATTCTTTGCCTATGTAAACACCTCGGTGTACAACTCTGTCAGTAATCCCCTGTTACTATAGTTGATGACATTTCGGTAGCCACCGATGGACGAGAACTTTGCCTATTGGTCCGCCTCGTCCTAATGAGCAGGAAGATGGTTCTCTTTGTCCCCCGTCCTTGGTACCGACATTGTTGCCAACATAGCCGATAGATTACCCTCCGACATGCCTTGCTATCGTGACCGTGCAAGATGTCACCACCCCTTTATATGCTTAATCCACACTAACCACAGTTCCACAGGATCAAAACCTGACTCCCCTATACATCCCTGTTTCCAAAGCTATTCCTCGCGCTTTACTTCGAATGTAATTCACGAGTCACCTTCCTAGAGATGATCTATTCTGGTTTTAGATGCAATACCTATTCCCGTTGCTCTGAACCCCTTTCAGACTCTGTTTCAGGCATCGAACGATTGCCTACCTGCTTGAAACTTCTTATATATGTATCTTGCTCTTGACATATTTCATTTATTCAATTCGAGAGATACTTTCTGCCACATTCCCTGAGTTATCTACCAGATAATCAACCTTGTAGTGGTTCGTTCTTCCGAATTTACCCCTTATCCTTTTCGTAAGTACGATGAAGATCCTGAAGGAAGAATGACAACTTTGACATGACGCATGATGCAGAGAAATAAAGACTTCAATGCAGTAGATCGACCTCTTCGGGGAGAGCAACCAAGTCCTAGATGACTCGTGAGAATTTCGTAACCAATTTTTTCCCCTTAACTCTACCTCTTAAATCTCGGGACGAGATTTCTGGTAGCGGAGGAGATTTGTAACACCCCAATAATCATGCTACAGTAATCTCCCCCTAATGGTTGCCATGTCATCATGATTACTATCTAAATTGCCACTTGTCCAAAAATCAAATTCAAAATCTAAATTTGAAATGCAAATCAAATATTTTTATCTTCAAACATGCAAACAAAATAGTTCGTAATTTTGTAAATAATTCCTAAGTAAATATGTTAAGGAAAACAACAGCACCTAAAATTCCCAAGATGCCCTGGGAATTGTTTAAGTAGACCAGCAGCAATTAACTTGCCCTTTTCAATTTCTAAAAATAGTTAAGCAATTCCAAATATCCTGAAACTTTTTGTGCAACCTAATAATGTTGTGCTTGATTTATGTACAAAGTTTCACATTTAACAAAATTCATTTAGTAGCAAATTTAAATAGAAAACAGTAGAGAAATAAAGAAACCGAAAATAGAAAATGAAAAATGTAAAAGACTCACTGTTGGACTGGGCCGCAAGTGCACAGTGCACAGCCCAGCCCAACAGCGCTCATCCCCTACCTCTGTTCATCAGAGGCTGGGTGGACGCGCGCGCAGCGTCTGTGGCCGCGAATGGCCACGTGCCAGCCATCCGTCGCTACTCCGCAATCTATAAGGCTCCCCCGACCCCCCCCTCGGCAACCCTAGCCCCCCAGCTCTTCTTTCCCCTCTCATTTTCTTCTCTCTCACGCAAGGCCGAGCATTGCCGTCGCCGTCGCTGCATCGATCCCACGGCCATCGGCCTCCCCTCATCGCGTGAAGACGTCCAGGAGCTCCGCCATCGTCGTCTCCTTCGCCCTCGCCTATGGGTTCGATCTAGGACCGCCCCAAGCCTCGCCATCGCCGGTCTTCTTCGCCACGGCCGCCGCCTCTCGTCGTCGGGATCGATGCGTCCGGCCACCCCCGCACCTCCTGACCACGCCCACGAGCTCCGGGGTGAGCTCCTCTACCGGTTCCCCCCGTTCTCCACTTCGATCCATTCCATTTGCAGCCCTTCCCGTGCTCGTTCGTGGCCGCCATGGCCGGAGCTCGAGCTCCCGTGTACGCGCGCGCTTGCCGGCTCCTCACTGTTGCTGCGTTTCTGCTGCGCGCTCACCCAGCTACTCCAGTCGCCGCATCTGCGGCCGCTAGCTGCTGCTCGCTGCACTGCTGCTGCTCATGCCGATGCTGCTGCTCGCCGCCTGCTACTACCCACGCTCACTGCTGCGTTGTTGCTGCCCGCTGCTCTGCTCCCGCCGCTGCTACGGCTGGCCATGGCCATGGCCGAGCTATGTGTATGTGTGCGTGGTTTGTGTGGCCGGATGTGCCACAGCCGTGTGTGGCCGGCCCTGTTAGTTTAGATTAATTAGGATTAGATTAGATTAATTATTTTTGGTTAGTTACTAACCTATGGCAAGTGGGACCTTCCCCTTTAATTAACTAGTTTAATTAGCCCCTAAATTAATCCTGAGACAATGACACGCGGGACTCACGTGCACTATTCACGCTGTTGACCAGTTAAATGTTTGACTGGGTCAAATGGGCCCTCTGGCCCCATCTGTAAGCCATTGTAGCTAGGCTGCTGTTGTGTACACTTAGCAATTTCCCATTTAATATTTCGAATTAATAATAATTCTAGAAATATCAGAAAATCAATAAAACTTTGAAAAATCATATAAAATCATTCGTAACTCAGATGAAAATAACTTATATATGAAAAATGATCAGAAAAATATAACGAATCCAAATATGCCATCCACATACCTGTCACATGCCTCCAACACTGCAAACATGGAACCTTCCCCTCTGGATCGTCTGTCCGATAATTGCCTAAAGCCGGGAAAATATTCCCAGATATTTTCCCGCTCTGTCTGTAACGCTTCGCACCGCATTAGGTCACCCCCAGCACAGCATATTGCCATGTCATGCCTTGTGATGCATTTGTTTGCTTTATATTTACTGTTTCTTCCCCCTCTTCTCTCCAGTAGACCCGGAGACTGCTGTTGACCCCGAGTACGACTATGTCATCGACGACCCGTGCTTCTTAGTAGAGCTTCCAGGCAAGCAAAACCCCCTTGATCATTCCTATATCACCCATTCTTTCTATCTCGTGTTTGCATTAGATTTTGCTATTGTATTCGATAGCTCCTATTATGATGCATAGCCCGATTTTGTAACCTGCTGTTGATACTTTACTTGTTGTCCTAAATGCTTAGTATAGGCTGATTAGTGATCCATCAGTGGCCCCACACCCTTGTCCTTGTTGCCATGCTTTACTACTGGTGACTCGATCAGTGTGATTGATGTACGGAGACTGAATACACCACCAGTGCCCCCCTAGTTGTACGACTCTGCAGGGCTACTATCGAGTGCCAAGGGTGATGCCTCGTGTCCCACTTTCGATGATATCTCTGTAGTGTAGCACATCAAGTGTGGTTTACCGAGGGTGATTCCTCGCTCACCACTCCCGATGATGACTCTGTCGTGCAGCATCTCAAGCATGAACCCATCGAGGGTGATTCCTCCAAGTTCACCTTGACATTTTACCTCAGGTGTGCACCTACCGAGGGTGATTGCTTTGAGTTCACCTTGATGGTATGGACCCACAACTTCTTTAATTGTTCCCCGTTAACTGTTACTGCGGGACTGAAGGGACAGGTGGTACCACCCCAGTAGAGGTGGACCTGAGTTCCCGACAGTCTCTTGATAAGACGGGTTGACCCTAGGGGTACCCGCGAGAGTTATTGATGCGGCATGACCGGGCAGGTAGAGACTGCCCTAGTGAGGGATGGGCCTGGCCCTTGTCGTAAGACCGCGAGATGGGGCGACAAGAGCACTGATCGTCACCGCGAGCTCCCAACACACTAACGGGTTTGGATATATGATCTGAGTAGGCCTCTGGCCTTTTCTCACTAACCACCACGCGTGATAAGTATGGGCACTCGGCGTCGTACGATTCTCCCGAAAGCTCTGCAGACGTCAGCAATTGTGCGGCGTGCGCTCGGATGAACTGGAACGCCTGCGTGTGTATACAGGGTCTAGGTTTGGTCCCGGCCGCATATGCAACGCGCAGGAGTGCAAAGGACGATTGGCCCATGACCCCTTCGCGCTTAGGATGTAGACCGGCGTGCTGACCTCTCTGCTGAGCCTAGGTAGGACTACGGCATGTCGATTGGCCAAGGCCGGGCATAACCCAGAAAAGTGTGTCCGGCCAAAGTCAATCGAGCGTGTTGGGTAAGTTGGTGCACCCCTGCAGGGAAGTAATCTATTCGAATAGCCGTGTCCACGGCAACAGGACGCTCGGAGTTGTATCCCGATCTACTACAACTAGAACTGGATACTGGTTACACTAAACTGATATGATGGCTCCGGGATCGCTTCCTCGTGGGGTAGTCGAGGAAGGATCTCTGGGCGTTACTAATATATATTTGTTACTATATGCTATGTTACTCTATTCTCTTCTGTTGCTGCAAGACGCTGCAAGATGCTAGTCTTCGATAGGCTAGGCCTTCCCCTCTACTCTGGCATTCTGCAGTTTGGTCCACTGATATAGCCCCTTCCCTTTGATACCGATGCATACTTAGCATAGTTCTGATGTAAGTCTTGCGAGTACTTTGGATGAGTACTCACGGTTGCTTTGCTACCTTTTTCCCCTCTACCCGGTTGCTGCGATCAGATGACGGAGCCCAGGAGCCAGCTGATCCCGCCGATGACCTCTACTACACCGACGGAGCCTACTACTACGTGGAGGCCGACGACCAGGAGTAGTTCGGAGGCTCCCAGGCAGGAGGCCTGCGCCTTTTCGATCTAGATGTCGTTGTTTTGCTAAGCCTTCTTAATGCAAACTTGTTTAGTTATGTCTGTACTCAGATATTGTTGCTTCCGCTGACTTATGTATTGGAGCCTTCGTGGCCTGGCTTGTAATATAAAGCTGTATGACTTTAATTTGTGTCTAGAGTTGTGTTGTGATATCTTCCCGTGAGTCTCTGATACGTCTCCAACGTATCTATAATTTTTTATTGTTCCATGCTATTATATTATCAATCTTGGATGTTTTTATATACATTTACAAGCAATTATATATCATTTTTTAGGAATAACCTATTAACTTAGTGCCCAGTGCCAGTTGCTGTTTTTTGCATGTTTTTGGTTTTCCAGAATATCAGTACCAAACGAAGTCTAAATGCCATGAAAATTTTTGGAGATTTTTTTTCTGGACATAAGAGACACTAGAAGCTTCGAGAGGAGACGAGAAGATGAAACAGTGGCCCACGAGGCACCACGGCGCGCCCCAGGGGGGCGTGCCCTGGTGGCTCGTGGGGCCCACACAGCTCCGTTTGACCTAATTCCACCACTATAAATTCTCTAAAATCGGGAAACCAACAGAGGAGTCCACGAAATACTTTTTCCGCCACCGCAAGTTCATGTTCTCGAGAGATCCCATCTGGAGGCCTTTTCCGACACTCCACCGGAGGGGGTTCGATCACGGAGGGGCTCTCCATCAACCTTGCTGCCCTTCCAATGATGAGTGAGTAGTTTACACAGACCTTTGGGTCCATAGTTAGTAGCTAGATGGCTTCTTCTCTCTTTTTGATCTGCAATACAATGTTCTCCTCGATGTTCTTGGAGCTCTATCTGATGTAATCACTTTTTGCGGTGTGTTTGTTGGGATCCGATGAATTGTGAGTTTATGATCAGATTATCCATGAATATTATTTGAGTCTTCTCTGAACTCTTTTATGCATGATTATTATAGCATCGTATTTCTCTCCGATCTATTGATTTGGTTTGGCCAACTAGATTGATTTATCTTGCAATGGGAGAGGTGCTTTGTAATGGGTTCGATCTTGCGGTGCTGAATCCCAGTGACAGAAAGGGACATGACACGTATGTATCATTGCTATTAAGGGTAAAAAGATGAGGTTTATTGATACATCTCCAACGTATCTATAATTTTTTATTGTTCCATGCTGTTATAATATCAATCTTGGATGTTTTTATAATCATTTACAGCAATTTTATATCATTTTTGGAGACTAACCTATTAACCTAGTGCCCAGTGCCAGTTGCTGTTTTCTGCCCTGTTTTTGTTTTACAGAAAATCAATACCAAACGAAGTCCAAATGCCACGAAACTTTTTGGAGATTTTTTTATTGGACAAGATAACACTAGAAGCTTCGGGAGGAGGCCAGAAGACCTTGGTGGGTTCTACATCAACCTTGCTGCCTCTCCGATGATGCGTGAGTAGTTTACCATAGACCTTCGGGTCCATACGCAATAGCAAGATGGCTTCTTCTCTCTTTTTGATCTTCAATACAATGTTCTCCTTGATGTTCTTGGAGTTCTATCCGATGTAATCACTTTTTGTGTGTGTTTGTTGGAATCCGATGAATTGTGAGTTTATGATCAGATTATCCATGAAATTTTTTGAGTCTTTGCTGCACTCTTTTATGCATGATTATTATAGCCTCGTATTTCTTCTCCGATCTATTGATTTGGTTTGGCCAACTGAGTTGATTTATCTTGCCATGGGAAGAGGTGCTTTGTAATGGGTTCGATCTTGCGGTGCTCAATCCCAGTGACAGAAAGGGACATGACACGTATGTATCATTGCTAGTAAGGGTAAAAAGATGGGGTTTATTCATACGTGAGTTTATATTGTCTACATTATGTCAGCGTTCTTAAGGCATTACTCCGTTTCTTATGGACTTAATACACTAGATGCATGCTGGATAGCGGTCGATGTGTGGAGTAATAGTAGTAGATGCAGGCAGGAGTCGGTCTACTAATCTTGGACATGATGCCTATATACATGATCATTGCCTTGGATATCGTCATGATTATTTGCTTTTCTATCAATTGCCCAACAGTAATTTGTCTACCCACCGTATGCTATTTTCTTGAGAGAAGCCTCTAGTGAAATCTATGGCCCCCGGGTCTATCTAAATCATATTACTAAAATGTGACGCCCCTGCTCGACCGTGCACTAATCATACACGCAAATGCACATGATCGAGATCAGAGACTCACGGGAAGATATCACAACACAACTCTAAACACAAATAAAATAATACAAGCTTTATATTACAAGCCAGGGGCCTCGAGGGCTCGAATACATAAGCTTGCGCATACAAGCGTCAGCGAAAGCATTAGATATCTGAGTATAGATATAAAAGTAAAACAGATATGCCCTAACAGGCGGGGCAAAACAACTACACAGATCGAAAAGGCGCAGGCCTCCTGCCTGGGAGCCTCCTAACTACTCCTTGTCAGCTGGCTCAACCCAGTAGTACGGGCCTCCGGGACTCTCCTGGTAGTAAGCTCCTGCGGTGGCGTCTGGCTCCTGGGCTCCGACATCTGATCACATCGTTCAGGTATGGGGAAAAGGGAAGCAAAGCAACCGTGAGTACTCATCCAAAGTACTCGCAAGTCTTACATCAGAACTATTCTATTTATGCATTGGTTTCAAGTGGAGAGGCTGTATCTGTGGACTATATAGCAGCAAAGCCAGGATAGAGAAAAAGGCCTAGCCTATCGAAGACTAGCATCTTCAGGGTCTTGCAGCATAAGAAGAGTGCAGATTAGCATATTATTAATTAACCAGCATGTGGAAGCAAAGCCCAGAGATCCTTCCTCGACTCCCTGCGAGAAAGTGATCCCGGAGCTTATAATTATTTAACAGGTATCCAGTTCAAGTAGTAGTAGATCGGGATACAACACTGAGCGTCCTTTTACCGTGGACACGGCTATTCGAATAGATAACTTCCCTGCAGGGGTGCACTACTGTTACCCAGCACGCTCGATTACATCTGGCCGGACACACTTGCTGGGTAATGCCCGACCTCGGGTAATCGACACGACGTAGTCCTACCTAGGCTCAGCAGAGAGGTCAACACGCCGGTCTAAATCCTAAGTGCGAAGGGGTCTTGGGCCCATCGCCCTTTGCACTCCTGCACGTTGCATGACTGGCCGGGGCCCAAGCGCGACACTGTATACACAGTGACGTATCCAGCCCACCCCAGCAATCAGCCCGCATCTCTGAACTGTGACATCTGAAGAGCTTTCGGGAGAAACAATGACGCAGAGGGTCCCATAAACCATTATCCCACGTGGTGGTAGTGCGTATAGGGCCAACAACCCACTCAGATCTATACCCAAATCCGTTAGGCGTATTTAGTAACTCGCAGAGGCGATCAGACTACCTGTCGCTCCGACTTGGTAACACACGGATATCGATCAGGGTGGTCTCCGCCTGCCCTGTCGTTCCGCCACATTAATCTCTCGCGGGTACCCTCTTGGCAAACCCGACTTCACATTTTCCCCGCGGGTACCCCTCGGGGTCGACCCGCCTGCGACAAAGGTCAAAGTAACCGGGTGTCCAAGTATCGAGAAGGGATCCAAGGAATCACCCTCGAAGGATTCCCACTCGAGGAGTTACACGACAGGAGCTTTATCGGAGGTGATGAAAGTGGAATCACCCTCGGTTTCCCACAACCGGATAGCTATTCTATAGAGGCATCATCGGAAGTGAGATAAGAGGTATCACCCTCGGCACTCGATGGTAGCTTTGTAGAGTCGAGCAACTTAAGGGGGAATGTGCGGTGATGTGCTGTTCTCAACCCATTCGATCACATCGATCGGGGCACAGATACTAAGGCGGGGCAACTACAGCAAGGAAGAGGGACCACAAATGGTTTTCCATCCAACCTATACTAAGCAGTTTAGGATAACAGGCAGGTATCAATAATGGTTACAAGAACAGGCTATGCATCAGGATAGGATAAAACAATAGTAGTAGCAAATTCTAATGCAAGCAGGAGGGAGAAAGAATAGGTGATATAGGCATGCGTCAAGGGGGGTTGCTTGCCTGGAAGCTCTGCTGAGAGAGGCTGGTCGTCTGACGGCTGCTCGTCGGGAGCGTGGTCGTACTCAGCTGCGTCGTCGGCGGTCTCGGCGTCTATCGGAAGAGAAGGAGGGGGAAGAAACAATAAATTCACGGCAAAAATGCAACACGGATGCATGACATGGTAATATGCAGTGCTAGGTGTGACCTAACGCAGTACTACGCAATACAGGTGAAGGGGGAAAACATCCGGGAATGTTTTCCCGGAGTTTGGCATTTTTCGGTCAGATGAAACGGAGGGGACGGTTCCATGTTCGCTATGATAGAGGCACGTGACAGATGAACGGAGTGCATATTCGGAATCGTCATATTTTTCTGATCGTTTTTCATATATAAATTATTTTAATTACGGTTTAATTTATATGATTTTTCAAAGTTTTAAACATTTTCTGGAATTATTTTAATTATTTAAATTAGAATTCTCCGAAACAGTAATGATGACGTCATCATGACGTCACTGTGACATCAGCAGTCAACTCTGACTGGTCAGAGTCAACCCTGACATGTGGGTCCCGCCTGTCAGCGTCTGTTTAGACTAATTAGGGTTTAATTAAGCTAATTACAGAATAATTATACTAATTAAATAATTAATTTAATTAAACAAAATTAATTAAGTTAATTAACTATTTAATTAATTAATTAAATAGTTATTATTTAGTTATTTATTTATTTTATTATTATTTTTTTGTTTTAAAAGGGGCTGGGCCCGTGTGGTCAGTGGCACAGCCGGACATGTCCGGGCTGTGCCTATCCAAGGGCCGGACATGTCCGGGCAGCGCGTGCGCGGGCACAGAGGGGGCAGGACGTGTTCGGAGACGGCACGGCGACCACGGGCACGGCGAGGGGGTGGCTGCGCGCGGGCGGGCGCGCGCGGGGCAGGTGGCGGCAGCGGCGGCGGGCGCGAGCGATCGCGGCAGCAGCGGCGAGCGGGCGTCGGCGCGAGCGGACGAGACGCCGCGACGACGGAGAGGGGCAGCGGGCAGCAGAGGCGAGGCGGGCGCGAGCGGGCGGCGGATGCGGCCAGGCGAGGCAACGCGCGCGCGGGAGGAGGAGGCCAGGGGCGGGCGCGCGCACGGCGGCGGACGACGGGGCGGCGACGGTGAGCGGCGTGGCCGGAGGGGGAGAGGGGAAAACGGCCGCGTGGCTCACCCTGGTTGCAGAGAAGAGGGGGGCGGCGAGGCTCGGGGTGGTCCGGTGAGGAGGAGGTCGGAGACGGCGACGAGGCGAGGACGAGGCGGCGACGGCGGCGGCGTCGGGGACGAGGGGGAGTGGGGATCGTGGGGGGGGGTAGGGTTTTGGGGTGGCGCTGGCGAGCGAGGCCATATAGGCCAGAGGGGAGCGGCGTGGGCCGGCCGGCTGGGCTGAGGCCCGGGGGGGTTTGTTTTATTTTTCTTTTTATCTTTTGTTTTTCTGTTTTCTCTTTTTCTAGTTTCTGTTTTATAAAATGTTTAGACACAAATTTGAGTTTTGTAAAATATGAGACTTGGCCCAAAATTAACAGTGCAATTTTAGTTACTACCAGAAATTGGTTTGGAGGTGATATGATTTCATATGAATTTTAAGTAAATAAAAAGGTATTAAAAGTTGCTGTATTGGTTCTGTTTTAGCGTGTTATGGTCATTTAACTAATTCAATTAATGTGGATTATATTTTTATAAATGCCTCTGGATTATTTGCAATATTATGGACATTTTGGTTTCTGGATTTCAACAACTTTTATTTTCACTCTATATTTGAATTTCAATTTGAATTGGAATTTGAAATGAGATATGATTCTAATGTGATCAAGACTTGTTAATCATGCTGACTTGGCATTATCAAAAGGTGATCACCGTAGCTGTTACATGGGGATGTTACAATTCTCCTCCTCTAAAAGAAATTCTCGTCCCGAGAATTCAGAGGTAGAAAGGAGAAGGGGTATTCACACCAAGGATGCTTGGCATGGGCCCGCATGAGAATTTCCCATTAACGAATGGCGCAATGGTTCACATCTAATGTCATGCTTGAATGCAAAGAATTTTAGCGCAAATTGAATGCGATGCTCCTGAATCAATTAAAACAGGAGGTGGTATTGAGTGAATAAGGATAGTACCGTTCACAGTAGCAAGCTGATCTTGAGCTTCATTCAGATCAACATGGTAAGCTTGACCACGACCATAAGAATGCCTGGCATTATTGTTGCGAGGCTGATTGTTACCACGGCCAGTAGAGGAAAATGCATGTTGATTCTGATTCTGAGGACATTCTCTGGAACGGTGACCTGGACGGCCACACTTGAAGCAGAGCCCATCACTAGGACGGGGAGCAGGATCTCGAAACAGTGGAGCCTGAGATCTTGGCTGTCCCGGCGGTGGAGGAGGTGCAGCTGGATGGTACATGCTATTGGGAATCCAGATACGACGCTTCTGCGATGACGAGCCCGAAGGGGAGCCAACGTCATGGTTGCGCTTGATGACTTTCTTGTGTTCCATTTGAGCGGTCTCAACCTGGATAGCCTTGTTCACCAGGGTGGCGAAGTCGGTGAAGTCATTAACAGCAAGTGCAAGCTTGAGGTCTGGGTGGAGTCCATTACGGAATTTCTCCTGCCTGCGAGCATCAGTGGCAATGTCTTCCTCAGCATAGCGAGATAACTCAAGGAATTCCCGCTGATAAGCTTCAACAGTCTTATTGCCCTGAGTGAGGTTGCGAAACTCTGTTTTCTTCCGGTCCATGATTCCTTGAGGAATGTAGCGGGCACGGAAAGCAGTCTGAAACTCGATCCAGGTAATGACTGTTCCATCAGGTATTGAACGCCTGTGGGTGGACCACCATTGAGCAGCGGGGCCTTTCAGAAAGTAGGTCGCAAAGGTGACAAGGTTGTCAGGGGCGACACTGGCAGATTCCATCTCGTAGGCGATGTCGCGAAGCCAGTCATCAGCATCTAGTGGCTGTTCAGAGTTGCGGTAAACAGTTGGGTTGAGGCGTACAAACTCCTGCAGAGTTATTGGAGCAGGTTGCTGATTCTGAGCATTCTGGTTCTGATTTGGGAACTGAGCCATGATTCCAGTCATGAACTGACGGTTCTGCTCGAATTGCTGCATCATAGCTGCCATATAGTCTGGCGGGGGTGGAGGGTTGGCAGCACGGCCACGACCACGACCACCTGGTCTAACCATCCTGCTAAAGGTTTAACAGGGGGTAGTTTAGTAAAAGCAACCGCAAGTGTTTAGAGACATACATGGTGTATCACGACAATGAACAAGTAGTGCAATAGATTCATAACAGTAGTCAATTAAGACATACAGATCCATGCACAGAGTCGATTACACGCGGACAACATAAGTTCGCAGAATTAAACAGCTAGACATACTAGGCGGCGCGCAGGCACACGGTGGAGGGATACAACAACGTGACATAGCGATATGCTACATCAGCGTCGGAGAAAACCACCGAACCATGGACGTACAGGAGAGTCAGGTTTCGGTCATGTGGATCTGTGTTGAGTGTCAATTAAGAGTGAGAAGGCAGTGACATCTTGCAAGGTCATGACAACAAGGCAAGTCCGAGGACAACCATTTGGGGGTGTTGGCTTAAGCAGGAAATTATCACTGCTCAGATAAAAGCAATATTACAAGAAAGGTTAAACAGACCAATGGAAAGAAAAAATGTGATGATCTGATTAAACAGATCAATAGGAAGGATTAGTTGCAGACAATCCAGCTCTCCGGGTGGATGTGATCACGAGATCCTAATGTTAGAGTCAGCAAAATCATTTAACCCGAAAAGAAGAGGATTCAGAGTCCCAGAGTATGGAAGAGGAATAAAAGATCCTAATACCACCCATTTGGCGACGTGGGCCCGTAAGCCACACAGCACTGTTAGTAAAATAGTTATTCAACGACTAGACTCAACTTCGACCAAGGAGTTGGAAAGGGGCTTCCTACAGGCAGTCGGCTCTGATACCAACTTGTGGCGCCCCCGCTCGATCGTGCACTAATCATACACGCAAATGCACACGATCGAGATCAGAGACTCACGGGAAGATATCACAACACAACTCTAAACACAAATAAAATAATACAAGCTTTATATTACAAGCCAGGGGCCTCGAGGGCTCGAATACATAAGCTTGCGCATACAAGCGTAAGCGAAAGCATTAGATATCTGAGTATAGATATAAAAGTAAAACAGATATGCCCTAACAGGCGGGGCAAAACAACAACACAGATCGAAAAGGCGCAGGCCTCCTGCCTGGGAGCCTCCTAACTACTCCTGGTCAGCTGGCTCAACCCAGTAGTACGGGCCTCCGGGACTCTCCTGGTAGTAAGCTCCTGCGGTGGCGTCTGGCTCCTGGGCTCCGACATCTGATCACATCGTTCAGGTATGGGGAAAAAGGGAAGCAAAGCAACCGTGAGTACTCATCCAAAGTACTCGCAAGTCTTACATCAGAACTATTCTATTTATGCATTGGTATCAAGTGGAGAGACTGTATCTGTGGATTATATAGCAGCAAAGCCAGGATAGAGAGAAAGGCCTAACCTATCGAAGACTAGCATATTCAGGGTCTTGCAGCATAAGAAGAGTGCAGATTAGCATATTATTAATTAACCAGCATGTGGAAGCAAAGCCCAGAGATCCTTCCTCGACTCCCTGCGAGAAAGCGATCCCGGAGCTTATAATTATTTAACAGGTATCCAGTTCAAGTAGTAGTAGATTGGGATACAACACTGAGCGTCCTGTTACCGTGGACACGGCTATTCGAATAGATAACTTCCCTGCAGGGGTGCACTACTATTACCCAGCACACTCGATTACATCTGGCCGGACACACTTGCTGGGTAATGCCCGGCCTCGGGTAATCGACACGACGCAGTCCTACCTAGGCTCAGCAAAGAGGTCAACACGCGGGTCTAAATCCTAAGTGCGAAGGGGTCTTGGGCCCATCGCCCTTTGCACTCCTGCACGTTGCGTGACTGGCCGGGGCCCAGACGCGACACTGTATACACAGTGACGTATCCAGCCCACCCCAGCAATCAGCCCGCATCTCTGAACTGTGACATCTGAAGAGCTTTCGGGAGAAACAATGACGCAGAGGGTCCCATAAACCATTATCCCACGTGGTGGTAGTGCGTATAGGGCCAACGACCCACTTAGATCAAATACCCAAATCCGTTAGGCGTATTTAGTAACTCACAGAGGCGATCAGACTACCTGTCGCTCCGACTTGGTAACACACGGATATCGATCGGGGTGTTCTCCGCCTGCCCTGTCATTCCGCCACATTAATCTCTCGCGGGTGCCCTCCTGGCAAACCCGACTTCACATTTTCCCCGCAGGTACCCCTCGGGGTCGACCCGCCTGCGACAAAGGTCAAAGTAACCGGGTGTCCAAGTATCGAGAAGGGATCCAAGGAATCACCCTCGAAGGATTCCCACTCGAGGAGTTACACGACCGGAGCTTTATCGGAGGTGATGAAAGAGGAATCACCCTCGGTTTCCCACAACCGGATAGCTATTCTACAGAGGCATCATCGGAAGTGAGATAAGAGGTATCACCCTTGGCACTCGATGGTAGCTTTGTAGAGTCGAGCAACTTAAGGGGGAATGTGCGGTGATGTGCTGTTCTCAACCCGTTCGATCACATCGATCGGGGCACATATACTAAGGCGGGGCAACTACAGCAAGGAAGAGGGACCACAGATGGTTTTCCATCCAACCTATACTAAGCAGTTTAGGATAACAGGCAGGTATCAATAACGGTTACAAGAACAGGCTATGCATCAGAATAGGATAAAACAATAGCAGTAGCAAATTCTAATGCAAGCAGGAGGGAGAAAGAATAGGTGATATAGGCATGCGTCAAGGGGGGTTGTTTGCTTGGAAGCTCTGTTGAGAGAGGCTGGTCGTCTGACGGCTGCTCGTCGGGAGCGTGGTCGTACTCAGCTGCGTCGGCGGCGGTCTCGGCGTCTATCGGAAGAGAAGGAGGGGGAAGAAATAATAAATTCACGGCAAAAATGCAACATGGATGCATGACATAGCAATATGCAGTGCTAGGTGTGACCTAACGCAGCACTACGTGATACAGGTGAAGGGCGAAAACATCCGGGAATGTTTTCCCGAAGTTTGGCGTTTTTTGGTCAGATGAAACGGAGGGGACGGTTCCATGTTCGCTATGATAGAGGCACGTGACAGATGAACGGAGTGCATATTCGGAATCGTCATATTTTTCTGATCGTTTTTCATATATAAATTATTTTAATCCGAGTTATGGTTTAATTTATATGATTTTTCAAAGTTTTAAACATTTTCTGGAATTATTTTAATTATTTAAATTAGAATTATCCGAAACAGTAATGATGATGTCATCATGACGTCATTGTGACGTCAGCAGTCAACTCTGACTGGTCAGAGTCAACCCTGACATGTGGGTCCCGCATGTCAGCGTCTGTTTAGGCTAATTAGGGTTTATTTAAGCTAATTACAGATTAATTAGGCTAATTAAATAATTAGTTTAATTAAACAAAATTAATTAAGTTAATTAACTATTTAATTAATTAATTAATTAGTTATTATTTATTTATTTATTTTATTATTATTATTATTTGTTTTAAAAGGGGCTGGGCCTAGTGGTCAGTGGCACAGCCGGACATGTCCGGGCTGTACCTGTCCAAGGGCCGGACATGTCCGGGCAGCGCGTGCGCGGGCACAGAGGGGGCCGGACGTGTCCGAAGACGACGCGGCGACCACGGGCACGGCGAGGGGGTGGCTGCGCGCGGGCGGGCGCGCGGGGCAGGCGGCGGCAGCGACGGCGGGCGCGGCCGGGCGGACGCGAGCGAGCGCGGCAGCGGGCGCGCGAGCGGCAGCGGTGAGCGGGCGGGACGGCGCGACGATGGAGAGGGGCAGCGGGCAGCAGCGGCGAGGCGGGCGCGAGCGGGCGGCGGATGCGGCCAGGCGAGGCAACGCGCGCGCGGGAGGAGGAGGCCAGGGGCGGGCGCGCGCACGGCGGTGGACGACGGGGTGGCGACGTCGAGCGGCGTGGCCGGAGGGGGAGAGGGGAAAACGGCTGCGTGGCTCACCCCAGTTGCAGAGAAGAGGGGGGCGGCGAGGCTCGGGGTGGTCCGGTGAGGAGGAGGTCGGGGACGGCGACGAGGCGAGGACGAGGCGGCGACGGCGGCGGCGTCGGGGACGAGGGGGAGTGGGGATCGTGGGGGGTTAGGGTTTCGGGGTGGCGCTGGCGAGCAAGGCCATATAGGCCAGAGGGGAGCGGCGTGGGCCGGCCGGCTGGGCCGTGGCCCGGGGGGGTTTGTTTTATTTTTCTTTTTATCTTTTGTTTTTCTGTTTTCTCTTTTTCTAGTTTCTGTTTTATAAAATGTTTAGACACAAATTTTAGTTTTGTAAAATATGAGACTTGGTCCAAAATTAACAGTGCAATTTTAGTTACTACCAAAAATTGGTTTGGAGGTGATATGATTTCATATGAATTTTAAGTAAATAAAATGGTATTAAAAGTTGTTGTATTGGTTCTGTTTTAGGGTGTTATGGTCATTTAACTAATTCAATTAATGTGGATTATATTTTTATAAATGCCTCTGGATTATTTGCAATATTATGGACATTTTGGTTTCTGGATTTGAACAACTTTTATTTTCACTTTATATTTGAATTTCAATTTGAATTGGAATTTGAAATGAGATATGATTATAATGTGATCAAGACTTGTTAATCATGCTGACTTGGCATTATCAAAAGGTGATCATTGTAGCTGTTACATGGGGATGTTACATAAAACCCTAAAAATATTGCTGTCATTTTCTTTTATTTATTTTATTTTGTATTTTTGTTCCAATCTATCTATCTATCACATACAATTTAATCTTGCAATTGACCCCGAGAGACTGACAACCTCTCGTTTGCGTTGGGTGCAAGGATTTGTTGTTTGTGTGCAGGTGCTCCTAACAAGGTGTTGTGTGATTCTCCTACTGGTTCGATAACCTTGGTTTCATAACTGAGGGAAATACTTATCTCTACTGTGCTGCATCATCCCTTCCTCTTCGGGGAAATACCAATGCAAGCTACAAGTAGCAGGAAGAATTTCTGGCACCGTTGCCGGGGAGACATCATCAACATCTATCAAGTACCTTTGCACAAACTCTCATCTCCTTGCATTTACTTTATTTGCCATTTGCCTCTCGTTTTCATCTCCCCCACTTCTAAAACGTTTTTTCAAAAAATACAAAAATATTTTTCGGTTGCCTTTTTCTTGTTTGCTCGTTTGCTTGAAACTTGTTATCATGAGTGATTTTGGCATGGCGGAAACCGATGATGGTAAAACTCCTAAAAAGGGAAGTTCTACCAATCTTGATGCTAAAACTTTTGTGTTGGGACATGGTAATATTATAGGAAAAGGTGTCATCCAAGAATTCTTTAATTGCATTGGGACCTTGGCTTTTGATGATGCACCTATACTTAAAGAAACTAATAATTATGCCGATGCTATTTCCACACTTGTTCTTAAACTTGAAAGAAGATTTATTCGCACCCATCCTACTTTGCGAAGATTGTTTTATGAGTTACCGGTTATAAAAAATCCTAGAGCTAAGAAAATAGCTACCCTTGTTCTCATGAATGAATTTGATTATATAATGCGAGAAGCTAGGGAGATCTTTGATTTCTATGGTATGAGTCGTGAAAAACCGGTAATAGATGAGATCCTTTATAATAATGATTACTTGTTGAGATATTTGTTCCGCAATGACCACATCTTTGATGAGAATATTAAGAAGGAAGTTCCTCCTTTGAATACAATCCAACAAGTTTTCAATAGCATCAATAGACAATACTCTTGGATTGTAGCCGGTAATCAAGAGGGATTTAAAGATGGACAACTTGCTAATGCTAAAATTTATATGGATGATATATTTCATATTACCTTTGAAAAACCCCTTGATAAAAGTGCACTTTTGGATAAAAAGAAGAAAGATAACAACACTTGAAATTATGCATTATGCCTAGCTAGGGGCATAAAACAATAGCGCTTGTTGGGAGGCAACCCAATGAATAAAATAAATTTTTTCTGTTATTGTGTGTTTTCACAATTATGCTACTGGTATGATTGTGTTTTTGTGTTTTTAATTAGTGTTTGTGCCAAGTAAAGCCTTTAGGATGATTTGGAAGATAGTATAATTGATACTGTTTGAAAACAGAAAGTTTGGCGTCCAGTGCTGGAATTTTGTTTTTTCTCTGGGATGTCAGAACCTTCTGAATTTTTTACACAATATTGATATATGAATTGCCCACATAGTCCTAATTTTTAAGAATTTTTGGAGTTACATAAGTATGACCATAATTCAGATCTCTACAGACTGTTCTGTTTTTGACAGATTCTGTTTTTGATGCACTAGTTGCTTGTTTTGATGAATCTATGGATTGTATCGGGGGGTATAAGCCATGGTGAAGTTAGAGTACGGTAGGTATAATGCAAAAATAAAATATGAATGGGTTTTCAACAGTACTTATAGTAGTGATTTATTTTGTTATACTAACGGATCTCACGAAGGTTTTGTTGAGTTTTGTGTGATTGAAGTTTTCAAGTTTTGGGTGAGATCACGATGGATGAAGGAATAAGGAGTAGCAAAAGCCTAAGCTTGGGGATGCCCGAGGCACCCCAAGGTAATATTCTAGGAAGACTCAAGCGTCTAAGCTTGGGGATGCCCCGGAAGGCATCCCCTCTTTCTTCTACTAACCATCGGTAATTTTACTTGGAGCTATATTTTTATTCGTCACATGATATGAGTTTTGCTTGGAGCGTCTTGTATTATATGAATCTTTGCTTTGTTTGCTTTTTAGTTTGTCACAATCATCTTTGCTGAACACACCTATTTTGAGAGAGCCACACGTTCATCATCATTTGTTAGAATACTCTATGTGCTTCACTTAAATTTTTTGAGCTCGGCAGTTGCTCTTGTGCTTCACTTAAATCTTTTTGAGCACGGTGGTGGCTATATTTTGAAGAAATAAACTCTCATGCTTCACTTATATTATTTTGAGAGTTGGTTAAATTTTTTAAGAAATGAATTCTCATGCTTCACTTATATTATTTTGAGAATTGATAAGATTGAAATTTTGAAGAAATATTTGCGCTCTCATGCTTCACTTAAATGTTTTTGTGAGTTGATGATAGTAACAGTAATTTGCACAAGATATGAATTTGGTCCCAAAGTGATAGATATTCAAGAGGGATATAAATAAAAACTTTCATATAGATCATTGGATATGATGAGTGTGATTCCTTGCAATAGTTTTGCGATATGGAAATGATAATATGTGAGTCATGTTAGTGAGTAATTGTGATTTAGTAAGAATATTAGTGTTAAGGTTTGTGATTCCCTATGCAAGCACGTTAAGTCAATAGTTATGCAATGAAATTATACCCTACTTATGGTGCATTATTCGGTGTTAGTTGTGTTCAATGCATGTTTATGACCATTTTCGTTTTTTGGTTGGTTGCTTCTCAATCTTTTGCTAGCCTTCATTTGTACTAAGCGGAAATACTGCTTGTGCATCCAAAATCCTTAAACCCAAGTTGTGCCAAATGAGTCCACTATATCTACCTATATGCGGTATTTCAATGCCGTTCCAAGTAAATTTGCGTGTGACAACTCTAATTTTCAAAATAATTTTTCTGGTTTGTGTGCCCGTACCGCTCATGAGGCGGCAGGGGGTGGCCATTATTGTCCATGCTAGGTGTGTTATTCTCACGATGAGTGTTTATTCACTTGTCATTGCACGAGAGAATGGTTGGTAATAGGGATGCCCAGACCCACAATGAAATCAAAATTAATAACAACAAAATTCCTTGGAAAGTGTTGGTTTGGAGGGCACCCGTGGATACGGCTAGCCATGGATTGTGAAAGAATGGTGGAAAGGAAATAAACTTTACTTTCTGTTTGGGAACCACCTATGATGTGTCTAGCATGGAAAATATTGGGAATTCTCGGTCGTTTTCGTTGACAGGAAAAGCATGCCTCTCAAAATATTTTTATCTCTTTAATTTCAGCTTTGAGCTCTGGCACATTTGACAAATCTCTGCTTCCCTCTGCGAAGGGCCTATCTATTTACTTTTATGCAATTTTATTTGAGTCTCCATCTTCTCTTACAAAAGCACCAACTAGAGAGCACTATTTTCATACTTGTGCATTGGATGTAGCTAATATTTGAGTATGTTTCATGAATGGATCAATGATTGACATAATGGGCTAGGGATAACTTTCTTTAGCGTTGATATTTTGAAAGACATGGTTGCTTGTTAGCATGCTTGAGTATTCATATTTTCATGTCAAACTATAGACTATTGCTTTGAATCATTCAAGTCCAATGTCCATGCTATAAAAGAAAAGAATATGTGATGAATATGTTAGGCAGCATTCCACATCAAAAAATTTGTTTTTATCATTTACCTACTCGAGGACGAGCAGGAATTAAGCTTGGGGATGTTGATACGTCTCCAACGTATCTATAATTTTTTATTGTTCCATGCTGTTATAATATCAATCTTGGATGTTTTTATAATCATTTACAACAATTTTATATCATTTCTGGAGACTAACCTATTAACCTTGTGCCCAGTGCCAGTTGTTGTTTTCTGCCCTGTTTTTGTTTTACAGAAAATCAATACCAAACGAAGTCCAAATGCCACGAAACTTTTTGGAGATTTTTTATTGGACAAGATAAACACTAGAAGCTTCGGGAGGAGGCCAGAAGACCCTGGTGGGGCCCATGAGCCACCAGGGCGCGCCTGGGGGGGCAGGCGCGCCCTGGTGCCACGTGGGGCCCACAGAGCTCCGTTTGACCTAATTCCAGCACTATAAATTCAGAAAAAATCAGAAACCCTCAGGGGAGTCCACGAAATACTTTTTCCGCCACCGCAAGTTTCTGTTCCAGAGAGATCCCATCTGGGGTCCTTCTCCGGTAATCTGCCGGAGGGGGAATCGATCACGGAGGGGTTCTACATCAACCTTGCTGCCTCTCCGATGATGCGTGAGTAGTTTACCACAGACCTTCAGGTCCATAGGCAGTAGCTAGATGGCTTCTTCTCTCTTTTTGATCTTCAATACAATGTTCTCCTCGATGTTCTTGGAGTTCTATCCGATGTAATCACTTTTTGCGGTGTGTTTGTTGGGATCCGATGAATTGTGAGTTTATGATCAGATTATCCATGAAATTATTTGAGTCTTTGCTGCACTCTTTTATGCATGATTATTATAGCCTCGTATTTCTTCTTCGATCTATCGATTTGGTTTGGCCAACTGAGTTGATTTACCTTGCCATGGGAAGAGGTGCTTTGTAATGGGTTCGATCTTGCGGTGCTCAATCCCAGTGACAGAAAGGGGCATGACACGTATGTATCGTTGCTATTAAGGGTAAAAAGATGGGGTTTATTCATACATAAGTTTATCTTGTCTACATCATGTCATCGTTCTTAAGGCATTACTCCGTTTCTTATGGACTTAATACACTAGATGCATGCTGGATAGCGGTCGATGTGTGGAGTAATAGTAGTAGATGCAGGCAGGAGTCGGTCTACTAATCTTGGACGTGATGCCTATATACATGATCATTGCCTTGGATATCATCATGATTATTTGCTTTTCTATCAATTGCCCTACAGTAATTTGTCTACCCACCGTATGCTATTTTCTTAAGAGAAGCCTCTAGTGAAATCTATGGCCCCCGGGTCTATCTAAATCATATTACTAAAACCCTAAAAATATTGCTGCCATTTTCTTTTATTTATTTTATTTTGTATTTTTGTTCCAATCTATCTATCTATCACATACAATTTAATCTTGCAATTAACCACCGAGAGATTGACAACCTCTCGTTTGCATTGGGTGCAAGGATTTGTTGTTTGTGTGCAGGTGCTGCTAACGAGGTTGTTAGGGCATATTTTACCCCAGTAGTTTCGATGATTGATGACAATGCACTTAGCGGACTAATCGTGTGCATTGACCTTTTCAGAGATTACATTGATAGGCACGAGACGGTTTATCTCCCCTCGATGGTAAAGAGTGAAGACGGTTATTTTTCCGACGACTTCTTTTTTGGTGGATTTGAGTCGTAGGAAACCCGTACTATTAAGAGGGGGTCCGCGTTGGAAAGGTATGGGTGGAATCAACACGTACACAGCCCCATATGCACCCACAGCCTCCTTTCCCTTCTCTGGAGCCTTTCCTATGTTTTCTGTGGAGTTTCAGAGGCTTGCAAGCGGTAGTACCGCTGGTGCCCACGGTAGTACCGCTTATGCAAGCGGTAGTACCGCTGGGCACTTCCGTGGCACTACCGCTTGGGGTTTCCCCGAGCGTGCAACTCTCTGTTGCCAGTTTGCCATTCACGGTAGTAGCACGGTAGTACCTCTCTGGCGGTACTACCGCCCTTACTACCGCCGCCACTACCGCTTGAGGGGTTTCCTCAGTGCACGCCTCTGTTTCCATTTTCCCTTAAGCGGTAGTAGTGCGGTACTAGGACGGTAGTACCGCTTCGCACGGTACTGCCGCCCTGGCTGCCTCTACTACTGCTGCCTCTCCTGGTCTAAACCCCCTAAGCGGTAGTACCACCAGGGGCAGCGGTAGTACCGCTCCGGCGGCACTACCGTGGTACCCTTAGTGTGTTTCAGGCTAGTGCGAGGTTGTACCGCCTAAGAGGTAGTACCGCTCCTAGGAGCGGTAGTACCGCTTGGCTGCGGGCTCAGGGCAGAAAACGGTTGGATTTTTGTCTCCCTATATAAAGGGGGGGTCTTCTTCTTCCCAAGGTTGACCTCTTCCCCCAAGCTCCATTGTTACTCCAAAAGCTAATTCTTGCCCGATCTCTCTCCCTAGCCGATCAAACTTGTTGATTCTTTAGGGATTGGTTGAGAAGGCCCCGATCTACACTTCCACCAAGAGAAATTTGATCCCCCCCACTAATCCCTTGCGGATCTTGTTACTCTTGGGTGTTTGAGCACCATAGACGGTTGAGGTCGCCTCGGAGCCACATTCCATTGTGGTGAAGCTCCGTGGTGGTGTTGGGAGCCTCCAATTAAGTTGTGGAGATTGCCCCAACCTTGTTTGTAAAGGTTCGGTCGCCGCCTTCAAGGGAACCACTAGTGGAATCACGGCATCTCGCATTGTGTGAGGGCGTGAGGAGAATACGGTGGCCTTAGTGGCTTCTTGGGGAGCATTGTGCCTCCACGCCGCTCCAACGGAGACGTACTTCCTCTCAAAGGGAAGGAACTTCGGAAACACATCCTTGTCTTCACCGGCTCCACTTGTGGTTACTTCTTACCTTTACTTTGTGCATGCTTTACTTGTATTGTATCTTGCTTGCTTGCTTGTGTTGTGATTGTTAGCCTCATATAGGTTGCTCACCTAGTTGCATATCTAGACAACCTATTTTGTTGCTAACCCTAATTTGTTAAGAAAAGCTAAAAATTGGTAGTTGCCTATTCACCCCCCCTCTAGTCAACCATATCGATCCTTTCAATTGGTATCAGAGCCTCGTCTCTTTATTAAGGGTTTCACCACCCGAAGAGTATGGTTGACGACGGGGAACGGGTTGAGGAAGTGCCCGAGGCCGTGGAGATGAACACGGTCACCCGAGACGTCTTAAACGAAGCTATGGCTTCACTTAAGACGTCTATGACGGCTGAGGTCAAGTCCATGCTTAAAGAACTCCTTGAGGGGTTGAAGTCCACTCCCGATCCGTTGCTTGTGGTTAATCCCACCGCATCGGCATCGGAGGCCAATTCCGGCAAGGAAGCGGCTAAAGACTCTCAAACATCTTCCCCTCATGGTAAGAATGGGACGGGAACGCACGCCTCGGTTCCCCCTCCCCCGGTCTATGGAGGACCGGTCCCCTCACCTCATATAAACAATCATGGTCCTCCTCCTAAGCTTGATTTGACTAACTTCGCTAATTGGGTGTTTCGTATTAAGTCTCATTTGAATTATAGCTCAACTCAACTTTGGAGAATCATTGAACAAGGCTATTATCCGCATGACCCAAGCAACTTGTCCGCAAGAGAAGAAGTGGACAACCAACTCAACGCATCCGCCTTGTTCATTCTTCAAGCTGCCATGCCTCCCGAAGAGCTTCCTCATTTGCGCCCATTCACTCTTGCCAAAGATGCATGGCAGCATATCAACTCGTTGTACAAGGGAAGCTCGAGCATTCAACGCTCCAACTTTGAGGTTATTCTTGATGAGGCCGATGAGTTTGTTATGAATGAAGATGAAGATCCTCGTGAGCTTTACCGGAGATTGACTACTCTTGCGGTCTCACTCCGAGATCACGGGAGCAAGGACACGGATGACAATTTGATCAAGCGCAAATTCCTCAAGGCCATTATGCCTTACAACAAGAGCATGTCCTCCGTGATTCGTCAAAGACCAAACTTCCACACCTTGTCCTCCAATGATGTGTTGGATGAGTTTATTGCTATGAACATTTTGAACAAGACCGCCGACAATGCACTTGCTCGTGTTCAACGCTCGAAGAAGCCCAACCTTGCTTTGAAGGCCAAGGTAGTTCATGAAGAGGAAGAAGAAGAAAAATATGAGCACGAAGATTGCCCCGAAGACACCAAATATGATTTCCACTTGCACATGGCTCTTGCGTCAAGGCAATTTTGGGGCAACAAGAGAAACTCAAGGCCCAACTCCTCCAAGAACAACTCAAAGGGCAAGCAACGGGTAAGGACGTGCTACAATTGTGGCAATGTGAGTCACTTTGTGGTGGATTGTCCGTATGAGAAGAGGGAGGACAATGGTGGCAAGCTCATCCGCAAAGAAAAGGCCAAGTCCTTCCCCAACAAGAACAACAACTACATGAAGAAGGTGCCTCAAAAGAGTTTGGTGGTGCAAGAAGAGTACGACTCCGATGATGATGAAGTTGCTAGTGGTGAAGGGGTTGCTACGGCCTCCGTCGCCATCGCCACCTCTCCATCACCAAAGGTGTCCCTCTTCGACTCCCCCAACGAGAACTCCATCACCACCCACAAGTGCCTCATGGCCAAGGCCACCAACAAGGTAACCTCCAACATCAAAACCAGCATTTCTTCCACTCCTTCTTTGATGAATTGTGTGGAAGAAAGTGAGGAGGCAAAGGTGGAGGAAAATGAATTTGACAAGTTCATGGCCAAGCTCAAAGGTGAGACCAAGAAGCACTTTGTGGCTCTCTTGGAACAATTAGGTGAGGCCAATGAAATCATCGAATCTAATGAAGAGACCATCTCTAAGTTGGAAGGGCATAGTAGAGATTATGCTGATGAGATTGCCGATCTTTCTATTGCTCTTGAGGAAGAGCAAGGTCATAGAGTGGCTCTTGAGGAGACACACAATCTAGATCTTGCTAAATTAAAGAAAGATCGTGATCATGCTATTGTTCTTGCTAAAGTGCTTAAAACTGAGAAGGATGAACTTGGGGTTGGCCATGCTAGACTCGAAGAAGAGTTTGATTTACTTGACAAGGCTCACAAGGCCTTGAAAATTGCTCATGCTACACTCAAGGAGTCTCATGATCAACTCCAAGTGAAGCTAACTAAAGAAATTGCTACTTGTCCTCCTTTTGTTTTAATTGATAATGCTCGTGCAACTAACCCTTGTTGTGAGCATGCACATCTTGTTGAGGAGAATGCCAAGTTGAAAGAGCAAATTGAGAAAGGCCTTGTCGCGTGCATACAAGGTGAGAAAAATCTCAACGAACTTTTGAGCAATCAAAAGGAAGTTGTGGCAAAGGAGGGACTTGGATTTGCACCCAAGTCGAAGAAGAAGAAGAAGTCAAACAAGAAGAGCAAGACCAAGCTAGCTCTCCCTCTCAAAGATACATTTATGAAAGAGGGAGAGGGTGCTCCTAAGAAGAAGAAGAACGAGGCGGTGGGTGGTAATGTCAATAGGGGCAAGACCACTCATCCCAACAAAGCTGGCGATTTTAACCCTTCTTATGTTTTATGCCATGCTAGTGATGGGCATGTTTATGCCAAATTTGTTGGTTCTTCTTATGAGTACATTGAATGGTCCATTTGGGTTTCTAAGACCCTTGTTACTAACATGAAAGGACCCATTCAAGAATGGGTACCTAAAACCAAGCATTGATCTTATGTAGGAGTTTGCTTCCGGTGGGGTGTCATGGTTGCTTGATAGTGGAGCGACAAATCATATGACCGGAAGCAAGGACTTGGTGGTGGACGTTCAAGCAAGTTCATCTATGCCCACCCATGTCCAATATGGTGATGCTTCAATGTCAAAGGTATTGGGTCTAGGCAAGGTGGTCATCTCACCGGACTTGTCCATTGAGAAGGTCATGCTTGTTGAGACCCTTGCATTCAATTTACTTTCCGTTCGTCAACTTGCTATTATGGGCTTTGCAACGTTCTTTGATATTGATACCGTGACCCTTTTGTGGAGCAAGACTCTTAAAGTAGCTTTTGTTGGGCATGTCGAGAACGGTCTCTATGTGGTTAACTTCTCGGAGCGACCCACTAAGACCGCGACTTGCCTAATGGCTAAAGTTGACGTGGGATGGCTTTGGCATCGCCGTTTAGCCCACGTCAATATGAGATCTTTGCAAAGTCTCCTCAAAGGGGACCACATCCGAGGACTAACAAATGTTAGTTTTGTCAAAGATCGTACTTGCAGTGCTTGTATCGAAGGGAAGTTACATGAGACGGCTCACCGACCCAAGACCATTATCTCTTCGAAGAGGCCCTTGGAGCTCCTTCACATGGATCTCTTTGGTCCTCTAACGTTTGACAGTCTTGGGGGAAGAAAGTATTGCTTGGTGATTGTGGATGATTATTCAAGATACACTTGGGTATATTTCTTCAAGAGGAAGAGCGAGACCCAACAAACCGTGATCGACTTTGCTAATGAAGCTCAACGTCAACATGATGCAAAGATATTGATCATTAGAAGCGACAACGGCACCGAGTTCAAGAACTACACCTTGGATGAGTTTCTTGGTGATGAGGGGATCAAGCATCAATATTCCGCACCTTATACCCCTCAACAAAATGGTGTAGCGGAGAGGAAGAACCGGACGTTGATGGACGCGACAAGGACCATGATGGCGGAGTTCAAGTCTCCATACAACTTTTGGGCCGAAGCCATCAACACCGCTTGTCATGCATCCAATCGGCTCTACCTCCGCAAAGGCTTGAACAAGACTCCATATGAAATACTTACCGGCAACAAGCCCAACCTCACGTACTTCCGGGTGTTCGGTTGTAAGTGTTTCATTCTCAAGAAAGGTGTTCGCTTGTCTAAATTTGATTCTAGAGCTCAAGAGGGTATATTTGTTGGTTATGCTACAAACTCTCATGCTTACCGTGTTCTCAACAAGTCCACTGGACTCATTGAGGAGACGTGTAACGTGGAGTTTGACGAGAATAATGGCTCCCAAGTGGAGCAAAGTGGTCTTTGTGATGTAGGTGATGAAATTCCTCCTCAAGCCATAAGAAGAATGGGTGTGGGCCAAATCCTACCCATTGAGGAACCCCTTGTGGTGGAAGGAGAAGGACAATGTTCTACGCAAGTGGAACCATCACCGACACAAGACCCACACGCTTCCGAAGAACAAACCGAAGGCCCTCAACCAAGTGATCAAGATCAAGGGCAAGATCAATCTCAAGATGTTGGTGATGCACCAAATGATGCCCAAGATCAAGATCACGACACCGAGCAAGCTCAAGATCAAGGGCAAGCTCATGATCAAGAGCAAGCTCAAGATGACGCTCGAGATAATCCTCCTCAAGTGACTCCGGAGGAGCTATTGGAGCGTCGTGCCGCCAAGATTGCTTCCAAACTCGAGAAAAAAGGGCATGTCTTGGAAAATATCTATGGAAGCTTAAAGAAAGGGGTAACCACTCGTAAACAATTATCAAACTTTTGTGAGCATCACGCGTTTGTTTCGTGTGTTGAACCCCAAAAGGTACATGAGGCGCTCGAGGACACGGATTGGCTTGAAGCCATGCATGATGAACTCAACAACTTCGAGCGCAACAAAGTGTGGACATTGGTGCCAAGGCCAACGGAGAATCATAATGTCATTGGAACCAAATGGATCTTCAAGAACAAGCAAGATACGAACGGTGTTGTCACTCGAAACAAGGCAAGATTGGTGGCACAAGGCTACTCCCAAGTCGAGGGTATCGACTACGGTGAAACCTTTGCTCCCGTTGCTCGTCTTGAATCTATTCGTATGTTGCTTGCATATGCTTCTCATCATGATTTTAAGTTGCAACAAATGGATGTGAAGAGTGCATTTCTTAATGGTCCTCTTAATGAGTTGGTATATGTCAAACAACCCCCGGGGTTCGAGGATCCCAAGTTCCCCAATCATGTATACTAGCTTGATAAGGCACTCTATGGCCTTAAACAAGCCCCACGTGTGTGGTATGAGCACCTTACCGAGTTGTTGCAAGACCGTGGGTTTGAAATTGGGAAAATCGATCCCACTCTTTTTACTAAGAGGGTTAAAGGGGATTTGTTCATATGCCAACTATATGTTGATGATATTATCTTTGGTTCTCCTAACAAAGCTTTCAATGATGAGTTTGCCGCACTAATGACCGAGAAGTTTGAGATGTCTATGATGGGAGAGTTGGAGTTCTTTCTTGGGTTCAAAGTCAAGCAAAGAAGAGAAGGAACCTTCATCAACCAAGCCAAATATACCCAAGACATGCTCAAGAGATTCAAGCTAGTAGATGCCAAGCCGGCCAAGACTCCAATGCCTACCAAGTGCCAACTTGACATCGATCCCAATGGTAAAGCGGTGGATCAAAAGGTATACCGTTCCACGATTGGGTCCTTGCTTTACCTTTGTGCATCTAGGCCGGATATCATGTTGAGTGTGGGAATGTGTGCACGGTTTCAAGCCGCGCCTAAGGAAAGTTACTTGGTGGCGGTCAAGCGAATCTTTCGATATTTGGCTCATACCCCAAACTTTGGCTTATGGTACCCCAAAGGAGCAAGCTTTGATCTCATGGGATATTCAGACTCAGATTGGGCGGGAGACTGTGTGGATAGGAAGTCAACTTCCGGAGGGTGCCAATTCCTTGGTCGCACTTTGGTGAGTTGGTCTTCGAAGAAGCAAAATTGTGTGTCTCTCTCCACCACCGAGGCTGAGTATGTGGCCGCCGCAAGTTGTTGTGCTCAATTGCTATGGATGAGACAAACGTTAAAGGATTACGGTGTCACTTGTGACAAAGTGCCTCTTTTCTGTGACAATGAAAGTGCAATCAAGATCTCCTACAACCCGGTGCAACATAGCAAGACGAAGCATATTGAGATTCGTCATCATTTCATCCGGGATCATGTCAAGCGTGGAGAGATTGATATTATTCATGTTGGAACTCAAGAGCAACTAGCGGATATTTTCACGAAGCCATTGGATGAAGCAAGATTTCGCGAGTTAAGGCATGAGCTAAATATCATTGATTCAAGCAACGTGTCTTGAATCTCGTCACACCCCACCACATTCATCATGATTGTCTTGTTCTAGATGTAGGCATGGACATAGGGGGAGTGTTGTTCTCTCAATGAACTCTCCCTCCCCCCATTATGCATAAATTGATCAAGTCTTTCACTTTAGCCATTTTTGATGGTTCATGTGCTTCAAAGATGAGTTTTGGTCATGGGCCCAAGGTTAAAATCTTCGCGGTGCCATACCAATTGACTCAAACATAAGTGACTTCGGTCACCGCCCTCTCTTTGAGAGGTTTTGTTCATTTGGTTTGAGTTGTGCTTTCTCGTTCTAGGCTTTCCTGTGTTGGATCTCTCCATGTGTGCTCTTGTTTTTGGTTGCCTTTGACCATGGAATATCCCTTCCCATTTGCGGTGTTTTCGAGTCTCCAACCTAAGCCTTTCCTCTCTCAAACCTCTAATTTCTGCATAAGCCATCTTTTCTCCTCATTGATCTGGGCTGTTCTGTCTCATGGACGCGGTACTACCGCTGGCTAGGAACGGTACTACCGCTTGAGCGGTACTACAGGGCCTCCTGCCCGGCAGTAGTACCGGGGCGGTACTACCGCTACTCCTAGCGGTACTACCGCTTAGAGGGATGCAGTGGGGTTAAGTGCCGGGCAGGGGGAGTTCTAACTCCCCCATACCCATTCACTTTTCCTCCCCACGCCTCTCTCTCTCACAGGCGACGAAGAACTGCCCCGGCCGCCGCTCCGGCTGGCCGATTCCGTGCCGTCCTCCACGTTTCCATCCGGTGGAGTCCATCCCCACCATCTCCTCTCGCCATGGAACCCGGTATTGCCCCCTTTCGTTATTCCTATGGTTCTCTCCTTTGAATCTAGGTTTCTAGGGAAATGCATGTTGGTTTCTCGATTTTTGGCTAAATCAGGGCGTGAGTAGGATGCTGGTTGACTGCAAGATAGGAGGATTGAAGTTTTAGTGGTATATTTTTTGAATTTGTGATCTCCGGTACTACCGGATCTGGGAAAGGTCGTGCGTCAGTTCCCAGAGCGAGTTCCCAGAGCGGTACTACCGCTCTAGTTAAGCGGTACTACCACCCCAGGTCCGTGGTACTACCGCTCGAGGTCCCCAATTCCAGAATTATCCACTAACAGTTCATTTCTCAGTTTTGTTTCTTCTTGGCTTATGCATAGGTTTTATTCATGTTCTTTCTCGCTGTGTTGTGTCTGGTTCAGGTGGTAGTAGCCCCAAGGCTCGTCGCAAGAATGCGAATCCTCCATCCAAACGTGGGCGCACCCATTACGCCAGGCCTGTCTATTCTGAAGAAGAGGAAGAAGAAGTGGCTGCCCCGACACCACCACCAGCTCATCGTCAGTCCGCCAGAAACAAGGGCAAGTCTAGTGCCAAGTCAGTTGCTCGCAAAAAGAAGTCTCCTGTCAAGACTACAGCTGAGATGAAGCAAAATGAGTATTGGCAGTACCGCGAGAGGAACCCCTACTGTCGTCCTCAAGACGCATCTCTTGTGAGCCGTCCCTTCTGGACCAAGGATCAATCTTTGGTGTATTTTGACAGGATCAAGGCCAAGAAAAATCTGTTTGTCAAGACCAAGTCTATCAACATTGAGCATATGGAGAAGGACCGTGCATACTTTGGAGAAGCTCTTGACCTTTGTGTGCAGTTCAACATTGTGCCCATCATGACCTTCAATTATGACTTTGATGCAGAGTTGGTTGCACAGTTCTTTGCAACCATGTGATTTGGGACAAGTGAGGACAGGACTATGATTTGGATGACTCACGGTAGACAGCTTCGTGCCACTTGGGGTGAGTTCATGGGTCTTCTGGGCTATCCCGATGAGGGGCTGAAGAAGCCCCTTGGTCTGCGCCCTCACCATGAGGGTGGACCTTCTCACAAGGACAATCTTCTTCCCCACATGACCATCACTCCGACAGATAAGGGATCCAAGAAGGAGCTGAAACCATTCTTTGATATTATGCATCGCATTTTCCGACACACTCTCTTTCCTCGAGTTGGCAACTTGGACATGGTGCACGGACACTTGGTGGATATGCTATTGTTGTGCCACTCTGAGAAGGGCACGGGGGCTGTTTTGGACGTCTCTCATGTCATGTGGAAGGAGCTTGTGAATGCAACATATGGTGATCACGTGCCGATCTATGCTCCTTTCATTTTTAGACTCATTGTGAACACTTGGACTGCCATGTTCCCTGGGGAGCAGCTTGAAACCGGGCCTCTGACTTCTCATGAGACGATCAACTTGCGCCAGAAGGAGCTCTGGGCTCCCACCCGTCGTGCTGCGAGCGTGCCACTTGCTTCTGAGGAGGATGTGGAGGATTCTGACTATGTGCCCGACCCCGTGCACTCGTCTGGTTCGTCTGGTTGGGCTGCCAAGCTGAAGAACAAGGTGAAGAAGATGTTTTGTCTTCAGACGGATGTTCAGCACAAGATGTACTTGGCACATGTGGATGCCAAGAAGGCACGTCAGCAGAGGAAGGCCATCATGAGGAAACTTGATATTGCTGTTGAGAGCGGTTCTGAGACAGTTATCACTCCTGAAGACAATTGGATTTCATCTCACTCCCGCTGGACTGACTCAGATGATTCCATCACCGGCGCATCGGCACCCGCTCCAGAGCAGGAGCACAAAGAGGAGGAGTCTGAGGATCCCGAAGACTCGGAGGAGACGTCTGACGAGGAGTCCGATGCTGAGGACTCCGACGAGTCCATGGGAGGAGACTAGTGCTACCACCTGTCGGCGCGTAGTGTCACTCTTTGCCCTTTTGGTGTCTCGATGCCAAAGGGGGAGAGAGTCTAGGACCGGGGTTTGCATTTGTTTTCTGCAGGGTGTTGCTGAGTCACAAGCTTGCCTTTATTTGCTTCGATTTCTTGCTTGTGAACTCCTTTATCTTCGTTTGCTTTGGTTTGGTGTGAGACTCTTTCATATGGTGTAAGACATATGCTACTCTAGTTATCTTAATTATGTCTCGTTATGTGTGAGTTTATGACTCATTGTTTGTATTGCAATCATGCTTAGCATTGTATATTATGTTGTCGCAAGTGTTGCCCTATTTATAAAATATAGGGGGAGTGTTGATCCTAGTGTGTGCACTTTGCATTCCAAAGGCATACTCAAGTAGTGCACACATCTAGGGGGAGCCTGTCTATATTTTGTAGATAGTTGGTTTGCATTCTTATCTCTTATCTCCTTTGTGCAAATCCCGTGTTGTCATCAATCCACCGAAAAGGGGGAGATTGTTAGGGCATATTTTACCCCAGTAGTTTCGATGATTGATGACAATGCGCTTTGCGGACTAATCGTGTGCATTGACCTTTTCAGAGATTACATTGATAGGCATGAGACGGTTTATCTCCCCTCGATGGTAAAGAGTGAAGACGGTTATTTTTCCGACGACTTCTTTTTTGGTGGATTTGAGTCGTAGGAAACCCGTACTATTAAGAGGGGGTCCGCGTTGGAAAGGTATGGGTGGAATCAACACGTACACAGCCCCATATGCACCCACAGCCTCCTTTCCCTTCTCTGGAGCCTTTCCTATGTTTTCTGTGGAGTTTCAGAGGCTTGCAAGCGGTAGTACCGCTGGTGCCCACGGTAGTACCGCTTATGCAAGCGGTAGTACCACTGGGCACTTCCGTGGCACTACCGCTTGGGGTTTCCCCGAGCGTGCAACTCTCTGTTGCCAGTTTGCCATTCACGGTAGTAGCACGGTAGTACCTCTCTGGCGGTACTACCGCCCTTACTACCGCCGCCACTACCGCTTGAGGGGTTTCCTCAGTGCACGCCTCTGTTTCCATTTTCCCTTAAGCGGTAGTAGTGCGGTACTAGGACGGTAGTACCGCTTCGCACGGGAATGCCGCCCTGGCTGCCTCTACTACTGCTGCCTCTCCTGGTCTAAACCCCCTAAGTGGTAGTACCGCCAGGGGCAGCGGTAGTACCGCTCCGGCGGCACTACTGTGGTACCCTTAGTGTGTTTCAGGCTAGTGCGAGGTTGTACCGCCTAAGAGGTAGTACCGCTCCTAGGAGCGGTAGTACCGCTTGGCTGCGGGCTCAGGGCAGAAAACGGTTGGATTTTTGTCTCCCTATATAAAGGGGGGGTCTTCTTCTTCCCAAGGTTGACCTCTTCCCCCAAGCTCCATTGTTACTCCAAAAGCTCATTCTTGCCCGATCTCTCTCCCTAGCCGATCAAACTTGTTGATTCCTTAGGGATTGGTTGAGAAGGCCCCGATCTACACTTCCACCAAGAGAAATTTGATTCCCCCCACTAATCCCTTGCGGATCTTGTTACTCTTGGGTGTTTGAGCACCCTAGACGGTTGAGGTCGCCTCGGAGCCACATTCCATTGTGGTGAAGCTCCGTGGTGGTGTTGGGAGCCTCCAATTAAGTTGTGGAGATTGCCCCAACCTTGTTTGTAAAGGTTCGGTCACCGCCTTCAAGGGCACCACTAGTGGAATCACGGCATCTCGCATTGTGTGAGGGCGTGAGGAGAATACGGTGGCCTTAGTGGCTTCTTGGGGAGCATTGTGCCTCCACACCGCTCCAACGGAGACGTACTTCCTCTCAAAGGGAAGGAACTTCGGAAACACATCCTCGTCTTCACCGGCTCCACTTGTGGTTACTTCTTACCTTTACTTTGTGCATGCTTTACTTGTATTGTATCTTGCTTGCTTGCTTGTGTTGTGATTGTTAGCATTATATAGGTTGCTCACCTAGTTGCATATCTAGACAACCTATTTTGTTGCTAACCCTAATTTGTTAAGAAAAGCTAAAAATTGGTAGTTGCCTATTCACCCCCCCCCCCTCTAGTCAACCATATCGATCCTTTCAGAGGTGTTGTGTGATTCTCCTACTGGTTCGATAACCTTGGATTCATAGCTGAGGGAAATACTTATCTCTACTGTGTTGCATCATCCCTTCCTCTTCGGGGAAATACCAACGCAAGCTACAAGTAGCATTTATTCGTGCGTGAGTTTACTTTGTCTACATCATGTCATCTTGCTTAAGGCGTTACTCCGTTCTTTATGAACTTAATACTCTAGATGCATGCTGGATAGCGGTCGATGTGTGGAGTAATAGTAGTAGATGCAGAATCATTTTGGTCTACTTGTCTCGGACGTGATGCCTATATACATGATCATTGCCTTGGATATCGTCATGATTATTTGCTTTTCTATCAATTGCCCAACCGTAATTTGTTTACCCACCGTATGCTATTTTCAAGAGAGAAGCCGCTAGTGAAAATATGGCCCCCGGGTCTACTTTATTCATATATTAAAAATCCTAAAAATACCTTGCTGCACTTTTACTTTATTTATTTTATTTTATATTTTAGTTCAATCTATCTATCTATCACCATACAATTTAATCTTGCAATTAACCGCCAAGGGATTGACAACCCCTTGTTTGCGTTGGGTGCAAGGATTTGTTGTTTTGTGTGCAGGTACTGTTAACGAGGTGTTGCGTGATTCTCCTACTGGATTGATAACCTTGGTTTCATAACTGAGGGAAATACTTATCTCTATTGTACTGCATCATCCCCTCCTCTTCGGGGAAAAACCAACGCAGATCACAAGTAGCAGTCTCTGATCTTGATCGTGTGCATTTGCGTGTATGATTAGTGCACGATTGAGTCGGGGGCGTCACAGCACGCCCCCTGGGCTTGTGGCCCCTGGGTGGCTTCCCTCCAGTAAATCTCTTTGCCAGTATTTTTTATATTTTCTGAAATAATTCTCCGTAAATTTTCAGGTCCATCCGAGAACTTTTATTTCTGCACAAAAATAACACCATGGCAATTCTGCTGAAAACAGCGTCGGTCCGGGTTAGTTCCATTCAAATCATGCAAATTAGAGTCCAAAACCAGAGGAAAAGTGTTTGGAATTATGTTTGGGACGTATCAACTCCCCCAAGCTTAACTCATTGCTTGTCCTCAAGCAATTCAGTTGACAAACTGAAAGTGACAAAGAAAAACTTTTACAAACTCTTTTGTTCTTGTTGTCTGTATATATACTTAACTTGTTGGAAATATGCCCTAGAGGCAATAATAATTTAGTTATTATCATATTTTCTTGTTCGTGATAATCGTTTATTATCCATGCTATAATTGTATTGATTGGAAACTCAAATACATGCGTGGGTACATAGACAACACTGTGTCCCTAGTATGCCTCTAGTTAACTAGCTCGTTGATCAAAGATGGTTAAGGTTTCCTAGACATAGACATGAGATGTCATTTGATAACGGGATCACATCATTAGGAGAATGATGTGATGGACAAGACCCAAACTACAAACATAGCATATGATCGTGTCAGTTTATTGCTATTGTTTTCTGCATGTCAAGTATCTGTTCCTATGACCATGAGATCATGCAACTCACTGACACCGGAGGAATACCTTGTGTGTATCAAACGTCACAACGTAACTGGGTGACTATAAAGGTGCTCTACAGGTATCTCCGAGGGTGTCTGTTGGGTTGGCATGGATCAAGACTGGGATTTGTTACTCCGTGTGACGGAGAGGTATCTCAGGGCCCACTCGGTAATACAACATCACAATGAGCCTTGCAAGCAAAGTGACTAAAGAGTTAGCCACAGGATCTTGTATTATGGAACGAGTAAAGAGACTTGCCGGTAACGAGATTGAACTAGGTATAGAGATACCGACGATCGAATCTCGGGCAAGTAACATACCGAAGAACAAAGGGAACAGTATACGGGATTAACTGAATCCTTGACATAGAGGTTCAACCGATGAAGATCTTCGTAGAATATGTAGGAACCAATATGGGCATCCAGGTCCCGCTATTGGTTATTGGCCGTAGAGGTGTCTCGGTCATGTCTGCATAGTTCTCGAACCCGCAGGGTCTACACACTTAACGTTTGGTGGCGATATAAGTACAGTTGAGTTGTTATGTTGGTGACCGAAGGTTGTTCGGAGTCCCGGATGAGATCCCGGACATGACGAGGATCTCCGGAATAGTCCGGAGGTAAAGATTGATATATGGGATAATAGTGTTTGGTCTCCGGAAGGGTTCCGGAATTCACCGGAAGGGGTTCCGGATGTTTCCCGAAATGTTCGGGTACGAGAACACTTTATTTGGGCCAAGGGGTAAAGCCCACGAGGCTTAGGCAAGGTGCAAAAGGAAGTTTTGCTGGCGTCTGGGGCGGAACTACCGCTTATCGTAAGCGGTACTACCGCTACAGGCGGTACTACCGCTTATCGTAAGCGGTACTACCGCTACAGGCGGTACTACCGCTTATCGTAAGCGGTACTACCGCTTGTACGCGGTACTGCCGTGCTGGAATCCGAGTGGGACTCTTGCCTTGCTGGCCAAACCGACCTTGAGGAGGCTTTTTCTCCAAGTTTCGACCCCAGGGCTCAACATATAAATAGAGGGGCAGGGCTAGCACCCGATATAGATCAAGATTTCCCCAAGCCGTGTGCCGGCAACCCTGTCCCTCTAGTTCATCCTCCGTCATAGTTTCCGTAGTGCTTGGCGAAGCCTTGCGGAGATTGTTCTTCACCACCACCGTCACCACGCCGTCGTGCTGCCGGAACTCATCTACTACTTCACCATCGCTCGCTGGATCGAGGAGGTGAAGGCGTCATCAAACTGTACGTGTGTTGAACGCGGAGGTGCCTTCCGTTTGGCGCTAGATCGGAAGGACCGTGATCGTGATTGGATCGCGAGACGGATCGTGATGAGATCGCGGGACGCTCGGCGATTTGGATCGCGAAGACGTTCGACTACATCAACCGCGTTTCTTAACGCTTCCGCTTAGCGATCTACAAGGGTATGTAGATTCACTCTCCCTCTCATAGATACTCATCACCATGGATAGATCTTGCGTGTGCGTAGGAAATTTTTTTGTTTCCCATGCCACGTTCCCCAACAGTGGCATCTGAACTAGGTCTATGCGTAGATGAGATCTCGAGTAGAACACAAAAGGGTTTTGTGGGCGTTGATATTCAGATTGCTTCCTCCCTTGGTCTTTTCTTGTTTCAGCGGTATTGTGGGATGAAGCGGCTCGGACCAACATTACTCGTATGCTTACGAGAGACCGGTTCCTTCAACTGACATGTAACTTCGTTGCATAAAGATGGCTAGCGGGTGTCTGTTTCTCCCACTTTAGTCGGATCGGATTTGACAAAGGCGGTCCTTGAGAAGGTTGAAAAGCAATTTTTATATCACCGTTGTGGTTTTTGCGTAGGTAAGAATCGTTCTTGCTAGATACCCGTAGCAGCCACGTAAAACTTGCAACAACAATTAGAGGACGTCTAACTTGTTTTTGCAGGGTATGTTGTGATGTGATATGGCCAATTACATGATGAGATATATGTGATGTATGAGATGATCATGTATTGTATAGAATATCATGACTTGCATGTCGATGAGTACGGCAACTGGCAGGAGCCATAGAGTTGTCTTTAATTATTTTTGCCGTTTTTGCTTTACTTTATCGCTATGAGTTAGCTATAGTCGTGGAAGCAACAGTCAGCGCGACAACCTCATGGCGACACGTTGATGGAGATCAAGATGATGGAGATCATGGTGTCATGCCGGTGACGATGGAGATCATGCCGGTGCTTTGGAGATGGAGATCAAAAGCACGAGTTCATGGCCATATCATGTCACTTATGATTTGCATGTGATGTTAATCCTTTTATGCATCTTATTTTGCTTAGGACGACGGTAGCATTATAAGGTGATCCCTCACTTAAATTTCAAGATAAATTGTGTTCTCCCCGAGTGTGCACCATTGCGAAAGTTCGTCGTTTTGAGACACCACGTGATGATCGGGTGTGATAGACTCTACGTTCATATACAACGGGTGCAAGCCAGTGTTGCACATGCGGAACACTCGGGTTAAACTTGACGAGCCTAGCATGTACAGACATGGCCTCGGAACAAAAGAGACCGAAAGGTCGAACATGAGTCATATAGTAGATATGATCAACATGAAGATGTTCACCATTGAAACCACCTCAACTCACGTGATGATCGGACTTGAGTTGGTGGATTTGGATCATGTGACACTCGAATGACCGGAGGGATGTCAATTTGAGTGGGAGTTTTAAGTAATATGATTAACTAAACTCATTATCATGAACATAGTCAAAGTGTCTTTGCAAATTATGTTGTAGATTACTAGATCGCGCTGTAGCTCCCTTGAATTTTTATATGTTCCTAGAGAAATAGATTTGAAAGATGATGGTAGCAATAATGCGG
This sequence comes from Elymus sibiricus, assembly GCA_039707655.1. Classification (NCBI taxonomy): domain Eukaryota; kingdom Viridiplantae; phylum Streptophyta; class Magnoliopsida; order Poales; family Poaceae; genus Elymus; species Elymus sibiricus. The sequence continues at coordinate 116,652,456 of CM077670.1, forward strand.
ACTGGGTCCGTGATCTGAGGATTGTCCTCAATGCTGCACAGAAGGCTTATGTCCTTAATGCACCGCTCGGTGTGCCACCCCCTCTAGCGTCGTCTGTAGATGTTGTGAACATCTGACAGGCACGTTCCGATGACTACTTAATAGTTCAGTGCGTCATGCATTACGGCTTAGAATTGAGGCTACAAAACGTTTTGAACGTCACGGAACATATGAGATGTTCTAAGAGCTGAAATTGGGATCTCAGACTCGTGCCCGTGTTGAGAGGTATGAGACCTCCAACAAGATTCTTTGCCTGCAAGATGATGGAGAATAGCTCAATCGTTGAACATGTGCTCAGATTGTCTGGGTGCTACAATCGCTTGAATCGAGTGGGAGTTGATCTTCCAGATAAGATAGTGATTGATATAGTTCTCCAAGTCACTGTCACTAAGCTACTAGAGATTCGTGATGAACTATAAAAGGCCAGAGATGGAAATAATGATCCCTGAGCTGTTCGCAATGTTTGACACTGCGAAGGTAGAAATCAAAAAGGAGCATCAAATGTTGATGGTTAGTGAAACCACTAGTTTCGAGAAGGGCAAGGGTAAGGAGGAAAACTTCATGGATGGCAAGTCAGTTGCTGCTCCAGTGAAGAAACCCAAGGTTGAACCCAAACCCGAGACTAAGTGCTTCTATTATGAGGAGAACGGTCGCTGAAGTGGGACAAACCTAGATACTTGGTAGATAAGTAGGTTGTCAACGTCGACAGAAGTATATTTGATATACGTGTTATTGATGTGTACCTTACTAGTACTCCTAGTAGCACCTGGGTATTAGATACCGGTTCGGTTGCTAAATGTTAGTAACTCGAAATAAAAGCTACGGAAGAAACGGAGGCTAGCTAAGGGCGAGGTGACGATGAGTGTTGGAAGTGTTTCCAAGGTTGATGTGATCACCATCGTGCGCTCTCTCTACCTTTGGGATTAGTGATGAACCTAAATAAATGTTATTTGGTGTTTGCGTTAAGCATGAACGTGATTAGATCATGTTTATTGCAAAACGGTTATTCATTTAAGTTAGAGAATAATGGTTATTCTGTTTACATGAATAATACCTTCAATGGTCATGCACCCAATAAGAGTGGTTTATTGAATCTTGATCGTAGTGATACACATGTTCATAATATTGATGCCAAAAGATACAAAGTTAATAATGATAGTACCACATACTTGTGGCACTGCCGCTAAATGTCATATTGGTGTAAAACGCATGAAGAAACTCCATGCTGATGGATCTTTGGACTCATTCGATTTCGAATCAGTTGAGACATGCGGACCATGCCTCATGGGCAAGATGACTAAGATCCCGTTTTCCGGTATGATGGAGCGGGCAATTGACTTATTGGAAATGATACATGTTGATGTGTTCGGTCCAATGAATGTTGTAGCGGGCGGTGGATATCGTTATTTTCTTACCTTCACTGATGATTTGAGTAGATATAGGGTATATTTACTTAATGAAACACAAGTCTGAATCGTTTGAAAAGTTCAAGCAAATTCAGAGTGAAGTTTGAGATCATCGTGACAAGAAGATAAAATATCTACGATATGATCGTGGAGGTGAATATCTGAGTTACGAGTTTGGTATACAACTTAAGACAATGTGGAAGTTGTTTCACAACTCACGCCACCTGGAACACCATAGTGTAATGGTGTGTCTGAACGTTGTAGTCATGCTCTATTGGATATGGTGCGAACTATGATGTCTCTTATCGATTTACCACTATCGTTTTAGGGCTATGCATTAGAGACAACCACATTCACTTTAAAAGGGGCACCATAAGTCCGTTGAGATGACATCGTATGAATTTTGGTTTGGCAGAAACCTAAGCTGTCATTTCTTAATGTTTGAGGCTGCGACGCTTATGTGAAAAAGGGTTTTCACCTAATGAGCTCGAACCCAAAGCAGACAAATGCATCTTCATAGAATACCCTAACGTAATAGTTGGGTAAACCTTCTATCTCAGATCCAAGCACAAAGTGTTTGTTGCTAAAACGGGTCCTTTCTCGAGAAAGAGTTTCTTTCGAAAGATTGAGTGGGAGGAAGATAGTACTTGATGAGGTTGTTGAACCTTTACTTCAACCTGAGAGTAGCGCAGAGCAGAAAGATGTTTCTGTAGAGCCTACATCAGTTGAAGAGGAAGTTAATGATGATGATCATGAAGCTTTGGATCAAGTTACTATCGAACCTCGTAGGTCGACAAGGATGCGTACTGCTCCTGAGTGGTACGACAACCCTGTCTTAGAGGTCATGTTGTTGGACAACGCCGAACCTACGAGCTATGGAGAAGCGATGATGGGCCCGGATTCCGAGAAATGGTTAATACCATAAATCCGAGATGGGATCCATGTAAGAAAACAAAGTATGGGCTTTGGAAGTATTACCTGAAGGGCGAAAGGCCATTCAGAACAAATGGATCTTTAAAAGGAAGACGGACACGGACGGTAATGTCACCGTCTATAAAGCTTGACTTGTGGCAAAGGGTTTTTCACAAGTTCAAGGAGTTGACTACGATGAGATTTTCTCACCCGTAGCGATGCTAAAGTCTGTTGGAATTATGTTAGCAGTAGCTGCATTTTTCGATTATGAAATCTGGCAGATGGATGTCAAAACATCGTTTCCTTAATGGTATCCATGAGGAAAGGTTGCATGTGATACAACCGGAAGGTTTTGTCAGTCCTAAGGATGCTAAAATGTATGCAAACTCCAGCGATCCTTCTATGGACTGGAGCAAGCATCTCGGAGTTGGAATATACACTTTGATGAGGTGATCAAAGTTTTTGTGTCTATACAAAGTTTATGAGAAACTTGTATTTACAATAAAGTGAGTGGGAGCACTATAGAATTTCTGATAAGTATATGTGGTTGACATATTGATTGATCGGAAATGATGTAGAATTTCTGGAAAGCATAAAGGGTCGTTTGAAAGGAGTTTTTCAAAGGAAGACCTGGAATGAAGCTACTTAAATATTGGGCATCAAGATCTATAGAGATAGATCAAGACGTCTGATAAAACTTTCAATGAGTACATACCTTGACAAGATTTTGAAAGAGTTCAAAATGGACCAGTCAAAGAAAGAGTTCTTGCCTGATTTGTAAGGTGTGGAGTTGAGTGAGACTCAAAGCTCGACCACGACAGAAGAAAGAGAAAGGACGAAGGTCGTCCCCTATGCCTTATCCATAGGCTCTGTATAGTATGCCATGTTGTGTACCGCACCTGATGTGTGCCTTGCCATGATTCTTTCAAGGGGTACAAGAGTGATCCGGGAGTGGATTACTGGACAGCGGTCAAGATTATCCTTAGTAACTAGAGGACTAAGGAAATATTTCTCGATTATGGAGGTGATAAAGAGTTCGTCGTAAAGGGTTACGTCGATGCAAGCTTTGACACCTATCCGGACGACTCTGAGTAGCAGTCAGGATACATATAGTGGAGCAGCCATTTGGAATAGCTCCAAGTGGAGTGTGGTAGCAGTGTCTACAGTATGACATAGAGATTTGCAAAGTACACACGGATCTGAATGTCGCAGACCCGTTGACTAAAGACCTCTCTCACATGCAAAGCATGATCGAACCCCAGAACTCATTGGGTGTTAGAACAATGTAAATCACATGGTGATGTGAACTAGATTATTGACTCTAGTGCAAGTGGGAGACTGTTGGAAATATGCCCTAGAGGCAATAATAATTTAGTTATTATCATATTTTCTTGTTCGTGATAATCCTTTATTATCCATGCTATAATTGTATTGATTGAAAACTCAAATACATGTGTGGGTACATAGACAACACTGTGTCCCTAGTATGCCTCTAGTTAACTAGCTCGTTGATCAAAGATGGTTAAGGTTTCCTAGCCATAGACATGAGATGTCATTTCATAACGGGATCACATCATTAGGAGAATGATGTGATGGACAAGACCCAAACTACGAACATAGCATATGATCGTGTCAGTTTATTGCTATTGTTTTCTGCATGTCAAGTATCTATTCCTATGACCATGAGATCATGCAACTCACTGACACCGGAGGAATACCTTGTGTGTATCGAACGTCACAACGTAACTGGGTGACTATAAAGGTGCTCTACAGGTATCTCCGAGGGTGTCTGTTGGGTTGGCATGGATCAAGACTGGGATTTGTTACTCCGTGTGACGGAGAGGTATCTCAGGGCCCACTCGGTAATACAACATCACAATGAGCCTTGCAAGCAAAGTGACTAAAGAGTTAGCCACAGGATCTTGTATTATGGAACGAGTAAAGAGACTTGCCGGTAACGAGATTGAACTAGGTATAGAGATACCGACGATCGAATCTCGGGCAAGTAACATACCGAAGAACAAAGGGAACAGTATATGGGATTAACTGAATCCTTGACATAGAGGTTCAACCGATGAAGATCTTCGTAGAATATGTAGGAACCAATATGGGCATCCAGGTCCCGCTATTGGTTATTGGCCGTAGAGGTGTCTCGGTCATGTCTGCATAGTTCTCGAACCTGCAGGGTCTACACACTTAACGTTTGGTGGCGATATAAGTATAGTTGAGTTGTTATGTTGGTGACCGAAGGTTGTTCGGAGTCCCGGATGAGATCCCGGACATGACGAGGATCTCCGGAATAGTCCGGAGGTAAAGATTGATATATGGGATAATAGTGTTTGGCCTCCGGAAGGGTTCCGGAATTCACCGGAAGGGGTTCCGGATGTTTCCCGAAATGTTCGGGTACGAGAACACTTTATTTGGGCCAAGGGGTAAAGCCCACGAGGCTTAGGCAAGGTGCAAAAGGAAGTTTTGCTGGCGTCTGGGGCGGTACTACCGCTTATCGTAAGCGGTACTACCGCTTATCGTAAGCGGTACTACCGCTTGTACGCGGTACTGCCGTGCTGGAATCCGAGTGGGACTCTTGCCTTGCTGGCCAAACCGACCTTGAGGAGGCTTTTTCTCCAAGTTTCGACCCCAGGGCTCAACATATAAATAGAGGGGCAGGGCTAGCACCCGATATAGATCAAGATTTCCCCAAGCCGTGTGCCGGCAACCCTGTCCCTCTAGTTCATCCTCCGTCATAGTTTCCGTAGTGCTTGGCGAAGCCTTGCGGAGATTGTTCTTCACCACCACCGTCACCACGCCGTCGTGCTGCCGGAACTCATCTACTACTTCACCATCGCTCGCTGGATCGAGGAGGTGAAGGCGTCATCAAGCTGTACGTGTGTTGAATGCGGAGGTGCCGTCCGTTCGGCGCTAGATCGGAAGGACCGTGATCATGATTGGATCGCGAGACGGATCGTGATGAGATCGCGGGACGCTCGGCGATTTGGATCGCGAAGACGTTCGACTACATCAACCGCGTTTCTTAACGCTTCCGCTTAGCGATCTACAAGGGTATGTAGATTCACTCTCCCTCTCATAGATACTCATCACCATGGATAGATCTTGCGTGTGCGTAGGAAATTTTTTTGTTTCCCATGCCACGTTCCCCAACATAACGAGCATCCAAGTTTTCAGCAGAGATTATGAACTAACCATATGAATGATAACACTTAGGTCTGACATTTACTCATGGCAATAACATAACCAACTAGCGAGCAATAATAAGATATCTCGGATGCCAACACTTTGTCAAAACAATCATGATATAATATGATAACATGGTATCTCGCTAGCCCTTTCTAAGACCGCAAAACATAAATGCAGAGCACCTCCGAGATTCAAGCAACGACTAAACATTGTAATTCAGGGTAGAGGATATCCACTCATGGTCACACCCAACATTAACTGTACTCAATGCATAAAAATGACAATAGTGCTCTCCAACTGGTGCTTGAATGAGAGGGTGATGACTCGACAATAAAAGTAAAATAACATAAAAGTAAATGGATAGGCCCTTCGCAGATGGAAGCATGGATTTGCAGTGGTGCCAGAGCTCAAAGCATAAATCAGAGATTAAAATAATTTTGAGAGGTATACCTTTCCTGTCAATGTTACGGCCGAGAATTTTCAATATCTTCCATGCTAAACACATTATAGGCGGTTCCCAAGCGAAAAGGTAAAGTTCACTCCCCCACCACCATACAAACACAAGCCATGGCTAGCCGAATCCACGGGTGCCCTCCATACCAACAACTTTCCGGGGGAGTTTGTTTGCATTATATAATTTCGATTTGAGCATAGGACTGGGCATCCCAATTACTAGCCTCTCTCGTGCAATGACAAGTGAATAAACACTCATCTGAGAATAACCCACTTAGCATGGAAGATACTGACCACCCCCTGTCGCTCCATGAGTGGTACGGGCACACAAAACAGATGTTCATTTGAATGTTTAGAGGTGGCACATGCAAATTTACTTGGAACGGCAGAGTAATACCGCATATAGGTAGATATAGTGGACTCATCTGGAACAAATTTGGTTTAAGGATTTGGATGCACAAGCAGTATTCCCACTTAGTACAGGCGAAGGCTAGCAAATAGATTGAGAAGCGACCAGCTAGAGAGCGAAAACGGTCATAGACATGCATTGCGAATAATTAACATTGAATACGAGCATGAGTAGGATATCAACACCTTGAACATAAATATCATGGAGGCTGTGTTGGTTTTGATTCAACTACATGTATGAACATGTGCCAAGTCAAGCTGCTCGAATTACTCAGAGGAGGATACCATGCTAACATACTACATCACAACCATTTTAATGCATGTTGACACCCAAGATAAATCATTATCCACTCCTAGCTATTTAAGCATGGCATGAGCAATTATAATCTCTAATTGACATCACAAACATGTGTTACTCATAATAATGCTGAATCATGAATACTGAGCTAAACATATTTACAAAGACAAAAACAAAAAGAGTTCATACCAGCTTTTCTTCACCGCAATCACTTCATCAAATATCATCATTATTGCCTTTCACTTGCATGACCGAATGATATGAAAATAATAATAGTGCAAGAGTGCCGTGGACTAAGCTGGAATCTGCAAACATTTATTCAAAGGAGAAGACAAAGTAATAGTGTCTCTTTGTTAGATCAACAATAAAGCATATGAGAGCCACTCAACATTTTCATCGTGGTCTTCTCCTCGCGGCGACTCAACAAAGTGAAAAGAAATTTAGAGAAATACACTGAAATATTTTTGGAGTTTTTGTTTTTATGAAGAGAGAAAATTAACGAAGGAAAACAAAAAAACGAGAAAAACTATTTGCACGGGAAAGCTCCCGACAAACAAAAGAAGAAACGAGAAATCTTTTTGGGTTTTCTTTTAATACTACGAATTAACTAAACGGGAAAGAAACTAAAACTAATTTTTTTGGGTTTTCGAAAGTTTTTCAAACACACAAGAAGAAAGCGAAAATAAAACTAACATGGATAATACAATGAAAAAGGATGAACATCGACAACTGGAATGAATGTGTGGTACATGAATGTAATGTCGGTGAGAAATACGTACTCCCCCAAGCTTAGGCTTTTGGCCTAAGTTGTTCTACGGCCACTCCTGGCCTGGATAATGCCTGTGATGGTAGTTCGGGTTGTACCGAAGTGCAGCTGCCACAGCTTGGCGAGCTGTCTCATTGAGGCGCTCGGTCTCCGCCGCCCTCTCGTACTCCTTAGCCTCCTCCTCAAGTATGAAATGTCTATGTTTTCCCTAAAAATCAAAGAAGGCAGGAGCAGGCAAAACAATATGGAAAACACGACGCCTGTTAAAGATTAGCCTGTATCTAAATAGGGGGTCACCCCTCTCAAGGAACTGGTGGCGCTCCATAGCATCATAATCAAGAAAACTCGGTGGCAACAAGGTGTCATTTTGTTTAATGGGCACACCAAGATAAGTAGCTAAGCGGGTAGCATAAATTCCACCAAAGAAATCACCAACTAAGGCATTATTATGTAAACGACATGCGACAATAGCCCCCATGTTAAATTGTCTATCTCTCAGCACAGCACTCTTAAGAATGCTCAAGTCAGGGGCGAAAAGATGACTATGGTCATGTTTACCATTAATGCATCTACCTATGAACTGAGCAAAATAATGTATAGCAGGAAAATGAATGCTCCCCATAGTAGCTTGTGTTATGCCTCTAGTTTCACCCCTAGTAATGTGCATGAGGAATTCATTGCAGTCAGATTTACGAGGTTCAGTGCAAGTCCCCCAAAATGGAATTTTACAAGCACTACTAAATTCTTCAACGGACATGCGAAAAGGCTTTTCATATAAGTTGAAAATAACATCATGTGCAGTGCGCTGATATACATACTCGAATATCCGCACAAAGAAGTCAGTGAGATCATAGTATTGCGGGCACTTATCTATCAAGAACTCCGTGAGCTCAGCATTGCGTACGTACATATCAAATTCTTCCTTAATGCCAGCTCGAATCATGAAGGCGTCTGACGGCCACTCACACGGTAGCACCGCGGCCTCCCGCGGTGGTTCGGTATCCGGCTCGTGTATCGTGGGCCTAGGAGCACTCTTGCTCGAGGAACCACCATGGAACATCTTCCTAAACATTTTCTTCCTCTGAAAATTTCTGAAATTTTTAGTGACTCAAAATAAAGTGAACGAAACTCGACAAAATTGATAGCAACTACTCCCACAAGTATCTAGAGGCTATATCATGCATCAAAACTACTTTGAACCATACAAATTCAACATGCAAGCTCATAAACATGGTCACCACAGCAGCAAAAATTTGCAAAGTATAAAGCACTAGAACAAAAACTAATTGGAGCATTGGAGGAGTCACATACCAAGGAGTAGTTCCTCAAAACAGTTTCGGAAACGGAGTTCCGAGCAAGGAGATCGAAAATAACAGCAAAATGAGCAAGAACACGGGCTTGGGAGCAAGTTTGATTTTTTCTGGAGGAAGAAGAAGTGTGGGTGGCTGGGATAAGTGAGTGGGTCCCTGTGGGACCCACAAGCCTGCTGGGCGCGCCCAGGGGGTGGGCGCGTCCTGTGAGCTTGTGGCTCACAGGTGCACCTCCTTGGGGTGTGTTTAGTGCCAAAAATTCTTAAATATTCTGGAAGAAATCATACTAAATTTTCATGGCATTCTGAGAACTTTAATTTTTGGGCCATTTTTTTATTGCACGGATAATTCAGAAAACAGGATAATCATGGCATTTTATTTTATTAAACTACAAATAACAGAGAGCAAAAGGTGGGTACATAAAGTTGTGTTTACTAAATTCATCGACCACATGCCCCTCGAAAAGAATCCATTAATAAGGTTGACCAAGTCTTATTAACAAACTATTTCCAAATGGCATGAAACCGAAGAATCTTCGTATAACACTAAGTTACCTCAATGGGGATATGCATCTCCCCAACAATAAGAATTTCATATTTCTTTTTGACAGTAGGAAGAGGAAATTTGAAGACTCCAATAGTAATTGTCGAAACCTTTTTAGTACAATTGATACCATTCACCGAATTTTGTTTCTTCGGAAAATAAACCATATGCTCATTACCATTGACATGAAAAGTAACCTTGCTTTTGTTGCAATCAATAACAACCCCTGCAGTATTAAAAAAGGATCTACCAAGGATAATCGACATGTTGTCGTCCTCGGGCATATCAAGTATAACAAAGTCTGTTAAGATAGTAACATTTGCAACAACAACGGGGACATCCTCGCAAATTCCAATAGGTATAGCAGTTGATTTATCAGCCATTTGCAAAGATATTTCAGTAGGTGTAAGCTTATTCAGATCAAGTCTTCTATATAGAGAGAAAGGCATGACACTAACACCGGCTCCTAAATCACATAAAGCAGTTTTAACATAACTTCTTTTAATGGAGCATGGTATAGTAGGTATTCCTGGATCTCCTAACTTTTTAGGTACTCCATCCTCAAAAGAGTAATTAGCAAGCATGGTGGAAATTTCAGCTTTCGGTATCTTTCTTTTATTTGTGACAATATCTTTCATGTATTTAGCATAGGGAGACATTTTCAACATATCAATCAAGCGAGTGCGCAAAAAGACAGGTCTAAGCATTTCAACAAAGCGCTCAAAATCTTCCGCATCCTTGTTGTTAGGGCATATTTCTCCCTTAGTGGTTTTGGTGATTGATGACAATGCATTTGCGGACTAATCGTGTGCATTGAGCATTTCAGATAATCTATCATATGGCACAAGACGATTGATGCCCCTCGGAGTGTTAAAGCAAGACGGTTAATTTTCCCCGCGTTTCTTTTTTGGTGGACTTGAATCGTAGGAAAACCATACTATTAAGAGGGGGTCCGCTTCAGAAAGGTTTGGGTGGAATCATCACGTACACACTTCCCTTTGCACCCTCATTGCCTTTCCGCCTCAATGGAGTTTCTCTTTCTGTGATGTTGTTGGGTGTTGGAGAGCTGCCAGCGGTAGTACCGCTACTGGCAGCGGTAGTACTGCTTTTAAGCAGTAGTACCGCTGCTAGTACCGCGCGTAGTACCGCTCCTTCTCGGGTCTCGACTTTTTCGTGTCGGGTTCGGCGGTAGTCCCTCTGGCATACTACCGCTGAGTCTCTTTTAATCCAGTTGGACGAGCGACAGTAGGAGCGGTAGTACCGCGCCTACTTCCGCTGCCACTACCACTCATGGCTCGGTCTCTTCCCCTTTTCCTGCAGCCGTAGTACACTACCGCTGGGGCGAGCGGTAGTACCGCTCCGGCGGCACTACCGGCTCGTGCCCTGTGGCATTTACATTGTACTCTTCGGCACTTCCGTCAGGGCGGTAGTACCACTCTGAGAGTGGTAGTACCGCTCCTGTGCGGGCTACGGGCTGCATAATGGTTGGATCCCCACCCACTATATAAAGGGGGTCTTCTTCCCGAAGAAGACTCGCCTCTTTCTTCCCCAAACTCCATTGTTGCTCCAAGCTCCATTTTTGCCCGATCTCCCTCCCTAACCGATAACTTTTGCTGATCTTCTAGGGTTTGGGTGAGAGGGCCCGATCTACACTTCCACCAAGAGAAATTTGATTCCCCCCACTAATCCCTTGCGGATCTTGTTACTCTTGGGTGTTTGAGCACCCTAGACGGAAGAGGTCACCTCGGAGCCACAATCCATTGTGGTGAATCTCCGTGGTGGTGTTGGGAGCCTCCAATTCAGTTGTGGAGAGAGCCCCAACCTTGTTTGTAAAGGTCTGGTTGCCGCCTTCATGGGCACCACTAGTGGAATCACGGCATCTTGCATTGTGCGAGGGCATGAAGAGAATACGGTGGCCCTAGTGGCTTCTTGGAGAGCATTGTGCCTCCACACCGCTCCAACGGAGACGTACTTCCTCTCAAAGGGAAGGAACTTCAGCAACACATCCTCATCTTCACCGACTCCACTTGTGGTTATTTCTTTCCTTTACTTTGTGCAAGTTATTGTTGCATTGTATTGTTTGCTTGCTTGCTTGTTGTTATTGTTGTTAGCATCATATAGGTTGCTCAGCTAGTTACATATCTAGACAACCTATTTGTTGCTTAACCTAAATTGTTAAGAAAAGCTAAAAATTGGTAGTTGACTATTCACCCCCCCTCTAGTCAACCATATCGATCCTTTCACTTGTTTTTAGAGAGTTTAGTGGGAAAAGGCATAGGTTTTTGAACCCATGGTTCTCTTTCTTTCCCATGTTTTCTAGCAGCAAAGTCTCTTTTATCATATCTTTTATTCTTAGGAGGTGGGTGATGTCTACTACACAACTTGTTCTTGTAGACTCGTGTTGGGCCTCCAAGCGCAGAGGTTTGTAGGACAGTAGCAATTTTCCCTCAAGTGGATGACCTAAGGTTTATCAATCCGTGGGAGGCGTAGGAAGAAGATGGTCTCTCTCAAACAACCCTGCAACCAAATAACAAAGTGTAGTATGGATAGTTGATATAGGTTTTTGTAATCTGAAAATATAAAAACAGCAAGGTAGCAAGTCATAAAACGGAGCACAAACGGTATTGCAATGCTTAAAAACAAGGCCTAGGGTTCATACTTTCGCTAGTGCAATCTCTCAACAACTTCATAATCATAATATTCAATCCACACAAAGAACTCCAAGGAGCACCCCAAAGTTTCTATCGGAAAAAAGATAATGAAAACGTGCATCAACCCCTATGCATAGATTACCCCAATGTCACCTCGGGAATCTGCGAGTTGAGTGCCAAAACATATATCAAGTGAATCAATATAATACCCCATTGTCACCACGGGTATTCATATGCAAGACATACATCAAGTGTTCTCAAATCTAAAATATTCAATCCGACAATAATGAAACCTCAAAGGGAAAAGATTCGATTCATCACAACAAAGATAGAGAGGGAAGAAACACCGTATGATCCAACTATATTAACAAAGCTCGCGATACATCAAGATCGTGCCATATCAAGAACACGAGAGAGAGAGATAAAACACATAGCTACTGGTACAAACCCTCAGCCCCTAGGGTGAACTACTCCCTCCTCGTCATGGAGACCGCCGAGATGATGAAGATGGCCTCCGGTGATGATTCCCCCCTCCGGCAGGGTGCCGAAAAAGGGCTGTAGATGAGATCATGGAGGTACAGAGGCTTGCGGCGGCGGAGTCGAAGTTCTAGGGTTATTTCTGGGGGTTTCTCTATTTATAGGATTTTTCAGCGTTGGAATCAGGTCAGACGGAGCCACGTGGGCCCCACGAGGTACCAGGGCGCGCTTGGGGGGGTGGCGCGCCCTGGTGCCTCGTGGGCACTGGTTGGCCCCCCTTCAGTGGGTCTTGGTTCCAGTATTTTTTATTTATTTCATAAAAAATCTCCAAAAAGTTTCATCAAATTCCAAGAACTTTTATTTCTGCACAAAAAACAACACCATGGCAATTCTGCTGAAAACAGCGTTAGTCCGGGTTAGTTCTAATCAAATCATACCAAAACCATATAGAATTGTTATAAACATGGCATGAATAATTCATAAATTATAGATACGTTGGAGACATATCAGCATCCCCAAGCTTAATTCCTGCTCGTCCTCGAGTAGGTAAATGATAAAAGAAATAATTTATGAAGTGTGAATGCTAGCATAGTGCATAAGTTTGATCAATGATAATTCCAATCACTTTTTTCTAGCATCATTATATATCATAAACAGTAGCTCATCTCATAAAACTTCTCATGATCAAGTAGCAAGCTATTCACATGTTTAAAGTATAGGCCATAAACTTTCTTGAAAACTAACAAACTATGTTCTCAGTCATCAAACAATTGCAATTCATCTTATTTTCAGGAAGGGTCTATGTAAGAGCTTTGATCTAGCAAATTCCACATACTCAACCATCATTTAGTCTTCCATGATTGCTGACACTCAAAGCATATTTTTAGAACAAACGGTTTCAGTCAAACACATAGGAAGATAGGGGCTTAATGTTTCGCCTCCCAACTTATTTATCTCAGGGATAATGTCAACAACAATAACTCATGATCATCTATATTCAACTGGATATATGTGCCTGGATCTTTCCCTACCACATAATGATTGCCAACTAAAGAATAAATAGAGCGGAATAGGGATGAACATTAATGACTCTTGCATAAAAGTAAATTCAGAAAAGTAAATACAGAAAAGTAAAAGATAGGCCCTTCGCAGAGGGAAGCAGAGGTTGTCATGCGCTTTTTGTTGTTGGATGCACAAGCCCTTAATGCAAAGGAACATCACGTTATATTGCCCCTTGTGATAGCAACCCTTATTATGCAGTCCGTCGCTTTTATTTCTTTACCATCACAAGTTCGTACAACGTTTATTTTCCCTTGCAATAAAAGATCATACATATTTTAGGAGCAATTTTTATTGCTTTTTGCGCCGATGACAACTTACTTGAAGGATCTTATTCAATCCATAGGTAGATATGGTGGACACTCATGGCAAGAAACTGGGTTTAAGGGTTTTTGGATGCACAAGTAGTATCTCTACTTAGTACGAATTTTTGGCTAGCAAAAGATCCTAAGCAAGCACCACATGTTAGAGGATCCATGACAATATAACTTCTATGTGAATATAAACAAACATAACTCATTACGTTGTCTTCCTTGTCCAACGTCAACTACTTGATCAAGCTTGAAAATAATTAATGGGGGCTTACAATCATAGAAGATGTCCAAGATAGTATATTTATATGTGAAATTTCTCTTCCTTCAAAATTCTTTCATGAATTGTTCAAGTGACCAATGCTATGTTTGTTAACTTTCAATAAATTTTACCACTTATACTTCTTGTATGTGAAGTCACTACTCCCCATGGGACAAGCATATGAAGCATATAAATTTCAAATTTATGATATTTAATTCATTTCAACAATTTACTCATAGGATATAAGTGAAGCACAAGAGTAAATGACAAACTACTCCAAAAAGATATAAGTGAAGATCAAATGAGTAGTTAAGTAATTAAGTAGCTATGTGAGGACTCTCTCTCATTTAAAAAAATTCAGATCTTAAGTATTTTATTCAAACAGCAAAGAAAACCAAATAAAATGACATTCCAAGAATAGCACATATCATGTGAAGAAGCAAAGACTTATGTTCAACCGATACTAACCGATAATTGTTGATGAAGAAAGGTGGGATGCCAACCGGGCCATCCCCAAGCTTAGTTGCTTGAGACTTCTTGGAATGTTATCTTGGGGTGCCTTGGGCATCCCCAAGCTTGAGCTCTTGTGTCTCCTTAATTCCTCTCATATCACGGTTTCCCTAAATCTTAAATACTTCATCCACACAAAACTCAACAAGAACTCGTGAGATAAATTAGTATAGATCAACTCAAAACCCTAACATTCTCTACTGTAGAAAATCACAAAAATTATAATTAAACATTGCATACTAAATGCCTCTTCATATTTAATACTCCTATCCTCAAATAGAAACATTAAACATGCAAACATATGCAAACAATGCAACTATAACAGCAATCTGCCAAAACAGAACAGTCTGTAAAAGGGGAATAAGAATCCATACTTCCTTAACTCCAAAAATTCTGAAAAATTAACACGTGACAGATAACTAATGTATGCTTACTGTATAAAAATTTCAGATTTTTATCATGTTCTGACTATTTAGGAATATTCTGGACATAACAGAAAACTTTCTGTTTTCAAACAGCAACACATGAACTTGCAAACTGAGCATGGTGAAGGCTATAATTGGCATTTTATTGAACTAAAAGATACAAAACACGATTATTGATAACACCAAGCAAAAATCAAAAGAAGAAAATGATGCTCCAAGCAAAACTCATATTATGTGATGAATAAAAATATAGCTCCGAGTGAGGTTACCGATAGTGTTGAAGACGAAAGAGGGGATGCCTTCCGGAGCATCCCCAAGCTTAGACGCTTGAGTCTTCCTTGAATATTACCTTGGGGTGCCTTGGGCATCCCCAAGCTTAGGGTATTGCCACTCCTTATTCCCCTCATATCGATATCTCACCCAAAACTTGAAAACTTCAATCACACAAAACTTAACGGAACTTGGTGAGATAGGTTAGTATGATAAAAATAAATCATCCACTTAGGTACTGTCAAGACAAGATTCATAATTGTTCTCACATAATGCCTACTGTATTATATCATTTCCACAATTTATATTACTCAATATAAGCTATGGAAACACTAAAACAAGCATACTATGAATCGAAAACAGAATCTGTCAAAAACAGAACATCGTGTAGTAAGAGATTTAAAAACCATACTTCTGTACGTCCCAAAATTCTGAAAAATTAGGAAAACGTAAAAAAATTGTAACCCAACACTGTGTAAAAATTTCAGAATTTTTTCACGCTCCGGTACAGAACAGAAATTCTAGCACTGGACGCAAAAGTTTCTGTTTTTGCACATAATCAAATCAACAAGCATTCACACTATCCCAAAGGCTTTACTTGGCACATTATTGAAAGAAAACATATAAAACATGATTACTACAGTAGCTTAATCATGTGGACACACAAAAACAGTAGGTAGAAATATTGGGTTGTCTCCCAACAAGCGCTTTTCTTTAATGCCTTTTTTTAGCTAGGCATGATGATTTCAATGATGCTCACATAAAAGTAAAGAATTGAAACACCAAGAGAGCATCATGAAGCATATGACTAGCACATTTAAGCCTAACCCTCTTCCTATGCATAGGGATTTTGTGAGCAAACAATTTATGGGAGCAAGAATCAACTAGCATAGGAAGGCAAAACAAGCATGACTTCAAAACTTTCAACATAATGAGAGGAAACTTGATGTTGTTGAAATATATATAAGCATATCTCCCTCTCTCACAATATTTTTCAGTAGCATAATGAATGAATTCAACAATATAGCTATCACATAAAGCATTCATTTCATGATCCACAAGCATATATTTTTTATTACTCTCCACATAAGCAATTTATTCTCATTCACAATAGTGGGAGCAAACTCAACAAAGTAACTATCATGAGATACTTGATTGGCATAATCCAATTGAAAATTAAAATCATGATGACAAGTTTCATGGTTATCATTATTCTTTATAGTATACATGTCATCACAATAATCATCATAGAGAGCAACTTTGTTGTCATAATCGATTGAAACCTCTTCCAAAATAGTGGAATCATCATTAAATAAAGTCATGACCTCTCTAAATCCACTTTTATCAATATAATCATCATAAATAGGAGGCATACTTTCATCATAATAAATTTTCTCATCAAAACTTGGGGGACTAAAAATATCATCTTCATCAAACATAGCATCCCCAAGCTTATGGCTTTGCATATCATTAGCATCATGGGTATTCAAAGAATTCAAACTAACAACATTGCAATTATGTTCATCATTCAAAGATTTTATGCCAAACATTTTATTAAATTCTTCTTCTATCAATTGAGCACAATTTTCCGATCCATCATTTTCAAGAAAGACATGATAAAGACGAATAATATGAGGCAACCTCAATTCCATTTTTTTTGTAGTTTTCTTAGATGAACCAAACTTGTGATAAACAAGAAACTAAAAGATTCGATTGCAAGATCTAAAGATATACCTTCAAGCACTCACCTCCCCAGCAACGGCGCCAGAAAAGAGCTTGATGTCTACTACACAACTTGTTCTTATAGACTCGTGTTGGGCCTCCAAGCGCAGAGGTTTGTAGGACAGTAGCAATTTTCCCTCAAGTGGATGACCTAAGGTTTATCAATCTGTGGGAGGCGTAGGATGAAGATGGTCTCTCTCAAACAATCCTGCAACCAAATAACAAAGAGTCTCTTGTGTCCCCAACACACCCAATACAATGGTAAATTGTATAGGTGCACTAGTTCGGCGAAGAGATGGTGATAAAAGTGTAGTATGGATGGTAGATATAGGTTTTTGTAATCTGAAAATATAAAAACAGCAAGGTAGCAAGTCATAAAACGGAGCACAAACGGTATTGCAATGCTTAAAAACAAGGCCTAGGGTTCATACTTTCGCTAGTGCAATCTCTCGACAATGCTAACATAATTGGATCATATAACCATCCCTCAACGTGCGATAAAGAATCACTCCCAAATTCCTATTAGCGGAGAACATAAGATAGAAATTGTTGTAGGGTACGAAACCACCTCAAAGTTATCCTTTCCGATCAATCTATTGAGCCATCCCTATAAGTGTCATGAACAGCCCTAGAGTTCGTACTAAAATAACACCATATGAAACACATCAACCAACCCTAATGTCACCTAGATACTCCAATGTCACCACAAGTATCCGTGAGTTGATTATACGATATGCATCAAATAACTTCATAATCATAATATTCAATCCACACAAAGAACTCCAAGGAGCACCCCAAAGTTTCTATCGGAGAAAAGATAATGAAAACGTGCATCAACCCCTATGCATAGATTACCCCAATGTCACCTCGGGAATCCGTGAGTTGAGTGCCAAACATATATCAAGTGAATCAATATAATACCCCATTGTCACCACGGGTATTCATATGCATGACATACATCAAGTGTTCTCAACTCTGAAATATTCAATCCAACAATAACGAAACCTTAAAGGGAAAAGATTCGATTCATCACAACAAAGATAGAGAGGGAAGAAACACCGTATGATCCAACTATATTAACAAAGCTCGCGATACATCAAGATCGTGCCATATCAAGAACACGAGAGAGAGATAAAACACATAGCTACTGGTACAAACCCTCAGCCCCGAGGGTGAACTACTCCCTCCTCGTCATGGAGACTGCCGGGATGATGAAGATGGTCTCCGGTGATGATTCCCCCCTCCGGCAGGGTGCCGGAAAAGGGTTGTAGATGAGATCGTGGAGGTACAGAGGCTTGCGGTGGCGGAGTCGAAGTTTAGGGTTATTTCTGGGGGTTTCTCTATTTATAGGATTTTTCAGCGTTGGAATCAGGTCAGACGGAGCCACGTGGGCCCCACGAGGTACCAGGGCGCGCCTGGGGGGTAGCGCGCCCTGGTGCCTCGTAGGCACTGGGTGGCCCCCCTCCAGTGGGTCTTGGTTCCAGTATTTTTTATTTATTCCATAAAAAATCTCCAAAAAGTTTCATCCAATTCCAAGAACTTTTATTTCTGCACAAAAAACAACACCATGGCAATTCTGCTGAAAACAGCGTCAGTCCGGGTTAGTTCTAATCAAATCATACCAAAACCATATAGAATTGTTATAAACATGGCATGAATACTTCATAAATTATAGATACGTTGGAGACGTATCAGTGGGTTATCAAGATCAACAGCAGGTTCTATTTCTACATCATTATCTGGTTGAGCATCAACATGAACATCATCAGATCAGCCCTCCTGATGAAGAACAGGAGGTGGCGGCGGCTCCGTATCATAAAACGCGATGATTCTTTCTCTCTGATTTTTTCTGGACGAATAGGTACTTATAGCGTTGGAATTAGGGTAAACGGAGCTGCCAGGGCCCCACAAGCCTAGGGGGCGCGCCCCTGGGCTTGTGGCCCTTGGGTGGCTCCCCTCCAGTAGATCTCTTCGCCAGTATTTTTTATATATTCTGAAATAATTCTCTGTAAATTTTCAGGTCCATCCGAGAACTTTTATTTCTACACAAAAATAACACCATGGCAATTCTGCTGAAAACAGCGTCAGTCCGGGTTAGTTCCATTCAAATCATGCAAATTAGAGTCCAAAACCAGAGCAAAAGTGTTTGGAAAAGTAGATACGTTTGGGACGTATCACGCGACCCTGATTATAACAGCACTCAAGGATTTCATTTCAGACATATAAATGCTCAAACTTCCTCGCCATGCCACAACTAATATTTAGGTGAATATGTCATAACAAACTTTAATACTGATATTTCTACTAACCAATGATCATGAACCTATATCCTTTCATATTACGACATTAATAAAATTAACCATACACTTCATACTTAGTGATCTACATGAAGGTTTTTATTATATCCCCCTTGGATACCTTATCATATCGAGACCATTCTTTTAACATGTGCAAATTGTCATTACTATATATTAGACTCTCAAAAATATATAAGTGAAGCATGAGAGTGCAAATATTTCTTTAAAATATAACCACCGCCGTGCTCTAAAAGATATAAGTGAAGCACTAGAGCAACTGCCTAGCTCAAAAGATATAAGTGAAGACATAGAGTATTCTAACAAATCATGAATAATGTGTGTCCCTCTCAAAAAGGTGTGTTCAACAAAGATGATTGTGGCAAACTAAAAAGCAAATAAAAGCAAACAAACTATAGCACAAGACGCTCCAAGTAAAACACATATCATGTGATGAATAAAAATATAGCTCCAAGTGAGTTACCGATAGATTGTAGACGAAAGAGGGGATGCCATCCGGGGCATCCCCAAACTTAGACGCTTGAGTCTTCCTTGAATATTACCTTGGGGTGCCTTGGGCATCCCCAAGCTTAGGCTCTTGCCGCTCCTTATTCCTTTATCCATCGTAGTCTCACCCAAAAATTGAAAACTTCAGCACACAAAACTCAACAGAAACCTCGTGAGATCCGTTAGTATAACAAATAAATCTTAAACTTTAGGTACTGTTGTAAATTGATTCATATTTAATATTGGCATAATGCTACTGTACTCCAACTTCCCCATGGCTCATACCCCCCCCCGATACGATCCATAGATTCATCAAAATAAGAAAACTATGCAACAAAAACAGAATTTGTCTAAAACAGAACAGTCTGTAAAGATCTGAATTAAGGTCATACTTCTATAGCTCCAAAAATTCTGAAAAATTAGGACAACGTGGGAAATTCATATATCAATAATGTGTAAAATATTCAGAAGGTTCTGATGCTCCAGAAAAAAAAGCAAAATTCCTGCACTGGACGCAAAAGTTTCTGTTTTCAAACAGCATCAATTATACTATCATCCAAATCATCCCAAAGGCATTACTTGACACAAACACTAATTAAAAGATAAAAATCAAAATCATAACAGAGGCTACAATTGTGCAAACTCACAAAATAGAAAACAAAAGATTATTGGGTTGTCTCGCAACAAGCTCTTTCTTTATAGCCATTAAGATAGGCTTGAGATTTCAATGATGCTCTCATGAAAGATAACAATTGAAACACAAAGAGAGCATCATGTAGCATGTGACAAACACATTTAAGTCTAACCCTCTTCCTATGCATAGGCATTTTATAGGAAAACAAATTATCAAGACAACCAATTTCTAGAATATGCAAATAGGAAGGATGAAGCATTAATAATTTCAACACAAAGAGAGGTAATTTAGTGACATGAAGATTTCTATAACCATATTTGCCTCTCTCATAATAATTACATGTAGGATCATAATCAAACTCAACAATATAGCTATCATATAAAGTATTCTTTCTATGATCCACATGCATAAAAAAATTATAATCTTCCAAGATAGTGGGATTAACATCAACTAAAGTCATGACTTCTCCAAACCCACTTTTATTCGTAAGATTGAACACTCTCCGAATATGTGGGATTCTTTTTACCCAAAGTTGACACTCTTCCAAACCCACTTTCAATAGTATTGCAATCATTATTATCAATATCATATTCATCATGAGGCTTAAATAAATTTTCAAGATCATAAGAAGCATCACCCCAATCATGATCATTACAATAAGTAGTGGACATAAAAAAATCATCATCCCCAAGCTTGTAGTTTTGCACATTATTAACACAATTGACATTAATAGAATTTATAATAAAATCATTGCAATCATGCTTTTCATTCAAGGAGCTATCATGAATCACTTTATAAATTTCTTCATAACAATTTTTAGATTCATGATTTTCAAGCAAAACTTCATAAAGATAATCTAGTGCACTCAACTCACTAGCAATTGGTTCATCATAATTGGATTTTTTGAAAAGATTAGCAAGTGGATGAGGATCCATATCAATAGTTTTTTAGCAAGCAAAGATGCAAGCAAATAGGAAGCACATGGCAACAAAAGCAAACAAACGAGCAAACAAGCAAATAAAATATTTATGTGTTTTTTGTAAAATTGTTTTAGAAGTGGGGGAGATGAAAACGAGAGGCAAATGCAAATAAAGAGCAAATGAAAATAAAAAAAGTGGATGATAGTTTATGCGAAGGTACTTGATAGGTTTTGGTGATGTCTCCCCGGCAACGGCGCCAGAAATTCTTCCTGCTACTTGTGAATTGCGCTGGGATTTCCCTGGAGAGGAGAGGATGATGCAGTATAGTAGAGATAAGAATTTCCCTTAGTTAAGAACCAAGGTTATCAATCCAGTAGGAGAACCACATAGAACCTCGTTAGCAGCACCTACACACACAAAAGCAAACACTTGCACCCAACGCAAATAAGAGGGTTGTGAATCCCCTTACCGGTTAATTGCAAGGATTAATTCTGATAGTGATAGATAGAAAAGTAAATTGTAAAATAAAATAAAAGTAAATAAATTGTAGCAAGGTATTTTTGGATTTTAATATATGATAAAAGTAGACCCGGGGGCCATAGTTTTCACTAGAGGCTTCTCTCTTGAACATATATCATACGGTGGGTAAACAAATTACTGTTGGGCAATTGATAGAAAAGCGCATAGTTATGACGATATTCAAGGCAATGATCATGTATATAGGCATCACGTCCGAGACAAGTAGACCGACTCCTGCCTGCATCTACTACTATTACTCCACCCATCAACCGCTATCCAGCATGCATCTAGGGTTTTAAGTATAAAACAGAGTAACGCCTTAAGCAAGATGACATGATGTAGACAAAGTAAACTCAAGCAATATGATTAAACCCCATCTTTTTATCCTTAATGGCAATAATACAAATATGTGTCATGTCCCTTTCTGTCACTGGGATTGAGCACCACAAGATTGAACCCATCACAAAGCACCTCTCCGATTGCAAGATAAATCAATCTAGTTGGCCAAACCAAATGGATAGATCGGAGAGAAATGCAAAGCTATAACAATCATGCATAAAAGAGTTCAAAGAAGACTCAAATATTTCTCATGAATAATCTGATCATAAACCCACAATTCATCGAATCCTAACAAACACACCGCAAAAGAAGATTACATCGGATAGAACTCCAAGAACATCGAGGAGAAGATGGTATTGAAGATCAAAGAGAGAGAAGAAGCCATCTAGCTACTAGCTATGGACCCGTAGGTCTAAGGTAAACTAGTCACACATCATTGGAAGGGCGGCAAGGTTGATGTAGAGGCCTTCCGTGATCGATTCCCCCTCCGGCAAAGTACCGGAAAAGGCCTCCAGATGGAATCGCGGAAGAACAGAGGCTTGCGGCGGCGGAAAGGTTTTTTCTTCTCTCCTTTTTGGTATACGAGGAATATTTTGGAATTTATAGCGCTGGAATTAGGTCAAGAGTTGCCACGAGGAGCCCACAAGCCTGGGGGACACGCCTACCCCCCCTGGGCGCGCCCTCCGAGCTTGTCGCTCCCTCGTGACTCATCTGGTCTTCTCCCAAAGCTTCTAGAGTCCCTTCTGGTCCAGAAAAAGTTAATCCAAAGTTTTTTCTTCGTTTGGACTCCGTTTGATAATGATTTTCTGAAAAGGCAAAAACAGGCAAAAAAACAGCAACTGGCACTGGGCACTAGGTTAATAGGTTAGTCCCAAAAATGATATATAATTTCATATAAAACATCCAAGATTGATACTATAATAGCATGGAAAAATCAAAAATTATAGATACATTGGAGACGTATCAAGCTCCTCCTCCTTGTGCCTAGTAGTACTGAAACTGCACCTCGTGTACTCGGTTTTAGCTCTACTAAGCCTAAAACCTTTCGATTCCAAGGTTTGTCTCCATAACTCTAACTTCCTATTGACCCCCGTCCGACTATCGTCGACTAGCACCACATCATCCACAAAGAGCATACACCATGGGATATCTCCTTGTATATCCCTTGTGACCTCATCAAATCACCAAAGCAAAAAAAGATAAGGGCTCAAAGCTGACCCCTGGTGCAGTTCTATTTTAATCGGGAAGTCATCAGTGTCGCCATCACTTATTCGAACACTTGTCACAACATTATCGTACATGTCCTTAATGAGGGTAATGTACTTTGTTGGGACTTTGTGTTTCTCCAAGGCCCACCACATGACATTCCGCGGTATCTTATCGTAGGCCTTCTCCAAGTCAATGAACACCATATGCAGGTCCTTCTTTTGCTCCCTATAGAAGCAACATCCCAAAATCCATTGTCGTCCCTTGTCGCGTGTGCTAACCTCTGGTTCTGTAATCTCCTCTCGTCGTGTCCGTCGCCATCTCTTCTCTGTCAGGCTGGCGTTCCCGTTCCCCAGCTTATCCTCTTCCCCTCGTGCCCTGCCCCAACTATCTCCGCGAGGTTTTGGAGCTCGTCTCTGTGTCGTTTGAGCATGAAGGTTGGGTGTTCTACAAGCGTGAGCGTGACGGAGTAGGTTATCTTGGTTGATCTCTTTTGTTCTTGTTTTGGTTGGTGTACACATCATCATAATGCATTTTAATTACGCGAGGTTTGGTTACAAAATTGCAGCAAGGATGTAAATTCTGGCATTGGGAGCTGCAGTGCGTGCAGTATTTTGTTAAGAAGAGATACCTTGTAGGTAATGTTGCTACTGATGCACTTGTCTGGGCTATAGATAGAACAGAAGAACTAGAGCTTAAGAAAGAGGCGAAAGCTCGTATGACTGGAAAAACTTCAGGAAGTGGTAAAATGCTACCTATGCAGGAACCACCACCGGTGCTACCAATGTTGTTGTTGATGCACTTGCTAGTGTGAAAGCTAGAGATGCTAGGCTGTTGAGGATGACGAGAGCTTAGTTAGTGTTAGGAGGAGAGATGTTGTTGTAGATGTGAGGACCAAGTATTTTGATTTTTGGATCAAAAGTTATTTTTTTGAAATTTCAAAAACACAAATTAATGAGATAACATAAGCATGCCTGTAGCGTGTTGCGCGGGACGTGGGGTGGACAGGGACCAAGTGCATGTAGATGTGGGGACCTAATATTTTTTTCGAATTTCTTTTCTTGGATGGACATGAAAAAAGGTAGAGAAGTCATTCTTTTGATGGGAGTGAGGCAAAAACCACTAACGTGCAAATGTTTGCTTGCTAGACAGTCTATAATAAAGAGGCAACTATTGATGAGTTTCTTGAATTGTTATTTTTTGCTTCCACTTGATTTTCTGATGCGTTGGATTAAAATGCAACGCCTTGGGGCATGTTATTCCTCTTCCAACTGCTCACCCCTTTCTTTCTCCCCCAACACGCACGAGACTTCATCCCCAAATGATCTCTTCTTCCCACAGTTCGTTCATTTCTCCTAATTCTCTACCAATGAGTTGCTGGGACGACGCGGTAGACCGTGTAGCCCGTTCTCCTATGCAGGCTCGTCCAATCCGAACATCGGCTAGAGCTACCCCCACCCACCAGGGGCGGATCCACTATTGGTCATGGGTGTACAGATGTACACCCAAATTTTCGTGCAAAAAAAATCCTATATATAGGTATATGACAAAAATACTAAACTCTCCTGTGGCAAAACAGATCAATAATAGCCTATCGGCTGCAGCGGCACAGCCCACTAACCAGCAACCCACTAACTAGCAGCCCAAAGCAGCAACGAACCACCTCTGCCCTCACGCACGACTGCACGAGATATACTCAGCAGCTCAGCTCAGTTCAAATGCCCCTAAAAAAACTCAGTCAAAATTCAGCAAATCCACCAGCACCAGAGCCGGACAAGCATGGCGGCGCGGGGCTCTGACCTCTGTTCGGGCGTGCGGCTGTGCCGATGGAGAGCTCGACCAAGCCGCCGGCACCGGATGCGAACAGGATGGAGTCCCCCCATGGTCAAGCCGTGCAGTGCCATGCCCGCCGCCCTCAGTGGGGATGCAACAGCGGCACAAAAGAGTCAGCTTAGCTTATGTTTGGATTTAGTCATTTAGAGATATATAGATCTGTGCATGACCACATTAGTAAAAAGGGGGACTGTTGAAATAAAAACAACAAATAAATTATCTTTGGATTGAATTCATTAGTAAAACAATAAACAAATGAATTATCTTTGGATTTAGATATATAGCTCTTTGTAATTTTCTTAGTCTTTTGAGATATTGTTGTTATTGTGAACAATTTGTATTGCCGTGGGCCAATGAACTTCTCTATTAGGGTGAAGAAAAAATTGAATACTCAAAGTTGATTTCCTGGATCCGCCACTGCCACCCACATATGTCAAACCTCTGACTCGCCTGGCGAGGCGTTGCCGAGGACACTACGTCCGATCACGTTTTCCCTTGGCTCGGCATGAGGAGATGCCTCTCCTTCCCACATGAATCACTTGACACGATTAATAGTTTTCAAGCAACAAGGGATAGAAAACCCGATAAAAACCCACAAAAAATCCGATAAAAAGAACAATTCGCTCAAAATAGAAACAAGTAAATGCGCGTGTGAAAGAAGAACGAGTAACGACACCAAGTAGTATTGGCGGCGGCCCCGCATAGTGACAACAGCCACCTGCCAAATGGGCCCACTGTCTAACGCAGAAGCGGGCCGTTTGAAATTTGAAATCCCACCGCAGGTCCCCTCTCTCTCCCCACGCTCGCCACACCACACTCCAACGTCTCTTTCTCTCCTCAAATCCCTCCCTTTCTCTCTACCTCTCCACCCCCAAATCTCTCCTCAACGTATCCACAAATCCCTCACCCCCTTCTCCTCCCGATCGGCGGACAGAGAGCAATCCATGGCGACAGTAACGCCGGGGGTCTTGCTGCGCCTGCTGCAGGCGATGCACACGGACGAGCGGGTCACCGGGGAGCACCGCTCCCCCGCGCTCCAGGTCACGGCGGTCGTGCCCGCTCTCACGGCCTCCACCGCCGACTCCCTGCTCTGCCCCTCCAACGGCTTCCTCCTCCAGCTCTCCGACGGCCTCCACTCCACCTACGTCCAGCCCTCCCCCGCCGACGCCGACGCGCTTCTCTCCGCGCGGCCCCACATCGTCGGACACCTGGTCCACCTCGACCGCCTCCGCTTCGCCAGCCCGGTCCCCCGCGCCGTCGGCCTCCGCCCCGTCCCGTCCTCCCGCTCCCTCCCCTGCGTCGGCAACCCTGAGCCGCTCATCGTCCGCTCCGCTGCGTGCTCCCGGGGCTACGTCATCAGGCCGGACTCCTCGCCCGACGCTGCGCCGCCACTCATGCCGTCGGGATCCAGCGGTGCGCCACCGTCTGATGCCATGGATGCTGCCGTCAAAAGGACCGTTCTTGCTCCTAGGAACGGCCCCGAGGCCGCCGCGCTGCCAGGCGGCTCGGCCGTAAAGCGGCGGTTTTCGTCTCCGGCGCCGGCCAAGCAGCGAGATCCGTCGCCTGCAGGGAAGGGGGCATCCCGGGCGGCGTCTCCCTCTGTCAAGGGCGCCTCCAGAGCGTCGTCACCTGCGGTGAGAGGCACGTCCAGGTCGTCGTCGCCGGCGCCGTCGAAGTGTGTGGTTCCCAGCCTTGTTGCGGCCAAGGAGGAGAACCGTAGGGTCGCAAAGGAGCCAGCCATTATCGTGCCATCGAGGTACAGGCAACCTTCACCAGCAGGAGGGAGAAGGGGCGCGGCGTCTCCAGGAGGCGGTGGCAGGCGGGGCTCCCTCTCACCCGGTTCCCGGCGTCTCTCGGGAGAAGGGGGCAGCAAGAAGAAGGTCGGGGTGTTGGTGTCTGGTATATCGAAGATGACGGATTTGGGGAGCGGGTCGGCCATGAAGCCGGGGAGGAAGAGCTGGGATGAGTCGGCAATGGCTCTTGCAGCTGCGGCTGCAGGCACGGTGAAGAAGTCCAAGGTCAAGGTGGACAGAGATACTATTCTGAGGACTCAGGTAAGGATCATGTTAATTGCTACATTGTGTTGCATTTGGAATTGGGCGTAATTGCTAGGCAGGTGAATTGATCATGCTCCATGAGACCAAATGGGGATGTGAAAGAGATGCATTTCCATTTTTAGCTACACAGCTGCAACCAGTAGCAGCATGCTCAATTGTAGGCGTTTAAATATAGAGCATGTTAAACTAGAATTGACCTGCAAACAATATTGTTATGTACCAAAATCTTGTAGTGCTAGCCACTTGTAATGTGCTCAATAGTGTAGTAGTACTGGATTGCTAGTACATTGAATCAAACTATTTGGCTGGATATTTTCACGTGCTTGTACATTGTGGTGAATGTAGCTGTACATTGTAGACGTACGGGAAAACTATTGATGCAGTGCATCTATTGTATAGACTTCTTTCTCTACAGTTAATTGTAGTGTATGTGAATCAAGAGCATTGTGCAATTGGCATATCTTATTATCTGCTCTGCTTTATTGCCCTCGTGCTCGAACAGCAACAGCAATCTGTTTATTATCTCTGCAATGGAAAATCATGCAACTGTGAATCGACAACTGACCTTCTTCTACAACTTCAGGAAGCAATGTCACGGCGACTTAGCGATGCTACAGCAGAGCTATCCAGTAACGATGACTCATCTGTTGATGAGAAGCCAAAACCACGAAAGAAGACAGAGTCTACTGCAGTGAAGGCAAAAACAGCAGCTCCGAAGATCATACTTCATGATGCTAAATGGACTGATGGCAGCATTCCACTGGCTGCAGTTTCTGATAAACTTTCAAAGATCGGAAAGGTAATGCGATTTCATTTTCTCTTGCAAACAATATCGATTTACTGATCCTCCTAACGCCGTCTTCTTTTTGCTATTGATTTTACAGGAAGCTACTGAAAGGAGAGATGCAGCAGCAACCGCTGCAGCTGACGCTCTGCAGGAGGCATTGATCACTGATTCAGTTATCAGAAATCTAAGGTAACTTGCAGCAGTCTGGTTTTCTTCTTCCACCAAAGTCTGTGTATGCCAGCAGAGTGTGATGATTGTAACACTGCTGATTTCTGTCAACAGCAAGTTCTCTGAACTTTGTTCGTTGTCGAAGACCGCGAATCCACTCCCAACTGTCGACTGTTTCCTTGCTGTCTACGAAGACACTCTCAAGTGGAAGAAAACCGCCGAGTCAATGGCCACCAACGGAGCAGATGAAGCTGCATTCTGGGAGAAATCAGCTACTCATTGGATTGAGGCAGCATTAACAACCGAACTGGAGGTCCTCAAGCTGGTCAACAGTGCCACTGGATCCATCTACCAGAAGAAGAGCACTGAAAAGCCCAAGGCACCCCCTGCAGTGGAACCACCAAGAACAGGCCTGTCCAAGAGGCCATCGCTTGGAGCTTCTGCAAAGGTCCAGTCCAAGGTATCACCTCTCCCTTCTGCATGGCCTAAAACTCCGGGCATGAACGAGACGGTTGAGCTTGCGAACACCTTGTGCCGCGAGATGCATGTCTGGTTTTTGAAGTTTGTGAACGAGGCCATGGATGTGGGCTTCCACTTGTTTGAAGATCAGAACATGGCAACTAGGGGAAAGCAGAGCGGCCATATCACGGTGGTGCTGTCGCAGTTCAAGAAGATCAGTGACTGGCTGGACGGAGTCGGTAAGATCGCCGATGAGGATGCGACCAAAGACAATGTGGAGCGGTTGAAGCGCAAGATCTACCAGTTCGTCATCAGCCGCATGGGGTCTGCCTTCGAGACCTCGGTCTCGGTTTCAGCAAAGAGTTGACCGGATGCTTCAATCTCTGAAATTTCTCTCTTAGCTCGCATTTCCGTTATTTTATCGGGATGAGACCACAATTCTGGGTTGTGGCAATGGTATAGATCGTTTTCATATTTATCAGTTTGGTCTTGCTCTGTGAATAAGTTAGACTGTCTGTGACCTACAAATGCCTCGTGTGTTTCAGTTATGAATGGAACCCCGTTCATTCCGTGGCTATGTTTGCTTGTTGTTGGAATTGTGTCTAATATTTGTAGAAGTTAGATTACAGTTGGATTTGGAGTCTGTGTGTAGACAGGGTACGAGTTGTGTTGGAGTAAGTCACTTGTATCCCAGAGGAAAATTACACAGGAGCTCCTTGGTGCTCCACACCCCTATATGAATATTAAACGTAAAAAATGCCAAAAAAATTCAAAAAAATCTGAAATTTGGGGATATCAAACCTGGGTTCTCAATCTACTTCCGTGTGAAGTTTTGCGAAAATTTACCAGGAAACGTATCCGTGGTGAAGAAAATACTGTCCGAAAAAAAATCCATCCAAACAGTTTTTTTCTATACATAGGAAAATTTTGTCTTTTTTGCCACGAATACGTTTCTTGGTATTTTTTCATGAAAATTCATGCGGGAGTAGATCGGGAACCCAGGTTTGATATCCCAAAATTCTAGATTTTTTTTCAAACTTCTCAGTATTTTTTTTGAATTTAATGTTCGTATAGGGGCGTGGAGCACCCGGGTGCTCCAAATCCGCTTCCGTATCCCAGACCTCTTATATATAACATATGCAAATATAATAGCACAGGCACGCAGGGGAAGCCGGCGGCGTGTGCCAGCGTTCGGGTAGCGGGGGTGCAGTATTGTTGGGGGGTCATGGGGAGGAGCGCCCATAGTCATGCCCCGGGGATGTAGCCATGTTGGTGACCCTTGTTAACAAATCTCGGTGTCGTGCTGCCACATCCCTAGTCTGGTAATGCATCTAGGCTAGCTTTCATGTTCGCATCATGTTAAATTTTTAAAAAAATATGAAATGGGGAACGATCAAACCCTACCATTAAATCAGATCAACTAAGGTTCAATTCAAATCTTATCAATGAACCCAAAATGCCCTTCATAAATATCTGTCATTTTTGGCATAAGATAAAGTCCAAAAAAAATGATGCATATTTTTAAGGAATTATTAGGGGCTTTGATTTAAATCGCTAAATATTTGAATTGGAGCTATAAATGACTATAAATAATTTATAGTTCCAAAAATTCTGAAACTTTTTGTGGGGCTCTGGAATAATCCATCTTGCATCCACAATAACTTTCAGGAGCAACAAAAATGATTTGGTTTAGAAACTAATTCAAAACAGAGTTGAAAAAATACTCAAAGGGAGAGAGAGAGATTACCTGGGCCACTTACCTGGTCGGCCCAGCCCACCGCAGCTTGCCAGTCGTCATCAACCTCCGCCAGTAGGCAGAGGCGAGACAATGCACGCGCGCGCCGAGACCGCCACTCTCCCCTGACTGCCTGACTGCCTCGACGCCGATGGGATAGGGACGAACGAAGCCGTCTGGATCGCTCCCACCTCTCTCCCCTCACTTTCTCCTTCTCCCCTCACTCTCCCTCGCTCTCCACTCCATGGCTGAAATAGTCATGGCCGCACTGCCACCGCAACCGTAGCCAGTGTGCTCCCCTCGTCGTCTCGCCGTGTCCTTCGACTCCGCCTCGTCGCCCTCTTCCTCCTCGACAAGCCACATGAGCCGGGATGCCCTGCACCGCCGCCATCATCCTCGTCTTCACCGTCGGCCATCGGAGATCGCCACCGCCGTCTCGTCGCCGTCAAGCTTCCCACGAGCCTACTGAGCTTCCCATCCGACGCGCTGTGAGCCCCTGCGTCTTTCCCCCCAAACCCCGCGGTCGATTGCTTATCCTAGCCGTTGATTCCATGACAACCGAGGAGCACCATCGCACAAGCTTGTCGTCGATGTTGCTCCGGTGACCATTTGGTCATGCCAGCATGTCCAATAGCTTCGCAACGTCCCGTAGTGCATCGCTAGCTCTTTCGTTTGCTTGTTTGCGAGCCGCAGCAACTAACTTGTGCTAGCCTGAGCTCCGGCCGCCGTAAACCTCATCGTCGGCGCCGTCACAGGCCACCCCAGCACCAGCCACCACCACCGTTCGACGCGCACGAGCACCAGCAACCCAGCAGTGCCATCAACGCATCCAGCCCATGCCCTGTGGAGGTTTTCCGAGCACCGCCGCCGTCTCTGCACCTCGTCAGCGGCTTAACGCCGGCCAAACCACTGTTTAATTAGTGCTAACCTCACCCCTGAGTCACTAACATGTGGGCCTAGCCTCTGCTAACATTTTAGTTAGGATTAGTTTAACCCTAATTAACTTATGTGTCTATGACACATGGGACCCACTCACAAGGTTTGACCGTTTTGACTCTGCTGACGCAAGATGATGTCATAACTGCTTTTTCTGGTTTTTAATAACTCAAAAATGATTTAATAACAACCATAACTCAGATGAAAATAATTTATATATGAAAAATTATAAAAAAAATCCAATCTATCCATTTGTACCATTTTCATGCATGTTAGAACAACTTATACCTATTGATCAGGTCAATTCAACTTAAGGGTATTTGAAATGCTGCATGTGGAGTCTGAATTTGAACCTTTGGTTCAAATCAACTTCATTTAATCTTGTTGCTAGTTGCATTAGCTCAATCAACAACATGTTGCCATGTCATGATCATGCATCATATTGTTGCATTTGCTGTGTATTGAATTGCCTTCTTTGGTGTTTGTTCTTCGCGATAGGATCTGTTTTCGAGAGCGTGATCAAGTACCCGTCTAAGGAGCAGTACCCTATTGCCAATCTAAAAGGCAAGCAAACCCCCTTGATCATATCGGTACAATATTATCCTACTCACTCGCTCTTGCTCTCACTTCAATGCATTAGGATGAAACAATTCAAACTGTCACATGTTATCGTTAGTTGAACCCATTCCTTTTCATGACCTGACATTATCACAGTACAAAGCTTACCATGTTCCTAGCATGATTAGGAGTTGCCTGAAGCCATGTTGTGACCCATCATCATGCTTGCCTAAGATGCTTAGAGCTATGTCTTGTCTGATCCATCATGGGCGATGAATTGGAATGGTAGTGATCATGTCATATCGATGAGAGTTAAGTGTGTGAACTACTTTGGTAAAGGTAGCGACGAGAGGCCATGTTTGTGTTGTTGACGGGTTGTCTCGTTGACAGCGTTCATAAGAACTGAGTTCTGTGTTTGTGTTCCAAGACTAGCTACTACCATATATTGGGAACTCAGTGACCCTGACCCGCTCGGCCTATTAACTCACCTGATCTCTGTTCATGAGTTGCAACTAGTTTCTGGTGTTTGTAGGATGTGCTATTGGTCCTACCAAGCGTACACTACCCAACGGGGTGGGCTTGGGACGATTAGGCACCGTGGCACGGTGTAGCCAAGCGAAGTACCATCCGGCATGGTGGGCTTGGGAACCCTGCACATAAAGTTTGGGGCCGTAACGAAAACTTCGGTCAGACTTCCTTTGTGGGTTCAGTCTCAAATAGGTCATAAACCTGGACTAGAGTCTTGTGTTGTTAACGCTCGTGGTCGACACCCTCGCCAGCTTTCGCTTGAAGTCTGCCGAGTACATGGCGATAAGTGGTGGACACATGTCTGAAGAAGTACACCCCTGCAGGGTTATCAATCTATTCGAATAGATGCGTCCGCGGATAAGGACTACTTGGAGACTTATACTATTCATGGACAACTTCAATGGTTACTCTAAAAGTGCCAAGATAAGTGTGAGTGTTGTGGATTGCCTTCTCGTAGGGAGACGAGAGAGGATCCATGGTAGTGTATTGTTGTGGTGACTAGCTAGATGGACTCGTGTGCTCTATCTCACCTCATTCAAACTACTGGTAGTCGTAGTACAGGTTAGCCAAGAGTCAGAGCTGGCTTGCTGCAATAAACTCCACAACCCCCTTTATTGATACTGCATGAGTAGATAGTTTTGATGTAAGTTTTGCTGAACCTTTGTACTCATGTTTGCTTAATAAACTGTTATAGAGGAGAACACCGATCCACTTGGTGGTTTCTATCTAGACGTTGACATCGACGAGTAGCTTGGTACCCAGATGGCAGTCTGGTGCCTATGGAGGGTCGTTGTAGATATTCAGGCTTCTCAAGCCTTTTTCTTTTAGTTGTCTGTACCCAGACATGTTATGCTTCCGTTGTGGTTTATATGCTCTGAGTGTTGGGTCATGTGACCCCTGCCTGTAATGACTATGTTATGTATGGCTCTTCCGAGCCTTAAATAAATACTTTGAGTCATAGAGTTATATTGTGATGCCATGATGTACCAACATATATCGTGCATATTGTGTGTATGCTTTGAAATGTACGGTATGTGTGGGGTTCGACACCTAGTTGTGCACTTGTTGGGGTCTTTCTTACAGAGGAATGTCTCGTTATAATTCCATGAGCCCTGGTAGTTCGCTACTAGTCAGGAACATAGTGTTCGAGCAACACGTGCTCTGCAGTGGCACTACGTCAGCCTCTGTACAATTTGATCCCACACTGGTAAACAACTAATCATGTCGAGTCGGGTTCTCTGTCATGTATTTGCTAGCGACATATTCATATAAGTTCGAGCCAAAAGACGCAAACGGTCCCGGCCAAGGTAAAGGCGGCAGCCGTTGCGTACCATGCGTGAGGACTCGTCTTGCTTATATGATATGTTACAGACTATATGGGTTGAGCCAAAAGTCACAAATGGTCCCAGCCAAGGTAAAGGCTGCAGCCATTGTGTATCATGCGTGAGGACTCACCGACTCATATGGTTTGTGCGGCTAGATCTATGTGCGTAGACCCCGGGTCCCGACACGTGCCTCGTGTGATTGCTTGGTTCTCGGTGTATCGACAATACGCTCCGAATTATTCTAACAAGTGGTATCATGAGCAAGGTTGTAAGGTCTGAAGGTTGTGGAGGAGTTGATCTATGAGCAGATTCGCGGATCGATTACTATTGAGTTGGAGTTGCCGTCAAAATTGAAGCTTGGTATGATGGGCCAACGGGGCTGGAGCGACTTGGAGTTGGATCAATCGTGTGGCAGGTGGTGTGTTTCTGTCCGAAAGTCTCGGTGAGACCGAACCGATGGGTGTGTAGGAGTCAAATCCGATCTAGGTTGTGACATGCTTAGGAAATAATATAGTGTGGCCTGCAGCGGAGGCCAGCATCAATACGCATGCGTAGCTGTGGACTGAGCGGAGGCCCGAGCGCTTGAAAGCTGGTGTCAGGACCCGAGCTACTCAAGAATGAATTCAACACTTCTATTCATACTTTTAGAGAGAATTTTGGGATCCAGTTCTAGGGTTTACAACTTAGGAAAGGGAAGGTATGTAAAGCATGCCACAGGCCGCTAGGGTTACAACCGAATTACAATTATCATGCCTCACAGAGAAGAGGAGAGAGGGCTTTATAGCCATTACACGGAGAGGGTGGGTGAAAAGCAACATGATAAAGCAGAATGTTGAACATCGATGCAGGAGTGAGGGAGAGACGTCCGATGAGCCATTAACGACGGAGAGAGACCCAAACTAACGAACTGTTCTCTTTGACACGGAGCCGTTAGATGGACGATCGACGACACAGCAATCATCCGAAATGCGGGAACAAGGGAGGAGAGCATTGTATTTAGTCAAAAGCCTGGCAATACCCCCCAATTGAGACAACACACGTCCTCAAGGCTGAATAGAGGGAAAAACCTCTTGAATGACTGTTGGATCTTCCCAAGTAGCTGTTTCCACTGGCAAATTCACCCATTTCACCAACCAATGAACCACTGGTATAATGATATTACCCTGTGGCCTTGGGATTAATTTCCTGTCTAGAATATCTCCAGGTTCCATTTTAATTATCCCATCCGGTCCCACAAGTGGCAAATGCTTGGTGGGAATTACCTGGGGACGCACATGCTGTTTGAGCTGGCTGACATGAAATGTGTGATGCAATTGGCACCCTTCAGGCAGTAACAACTTATAAGCATGACTGCCAACTTTCTGAAGAATTTTGAAAGGACCATATAATTTGGAGCACAACTTGAGGCGCATGTGCAAGCTAAGATCAGGGAAGTGTGTCTATAAGGATGCAATTTCAGATAAACCATGTCTCCCACAACAAATGACCTTCCCTTTCTCTTCTTGTCAACATAGTGCTTCATTCTCTCTTGAGATTTCCACAATTTTTGCTTGATTACTTCCAAGGATAGCTCCCTGTTTTGTAAAGAATCTGCATTGTCTTCACAAATAGAATCAAGAAGAGTAGATTCAGCAATCATTGGAGGAGGAAAGCTATACAATGCTTGGAAGGGTGTCATTTTTAGAGATGTGTGGAAGCTTGTATTATACCACCATTCAGCTAGTGCCAGCCAGCTATGCCACTTCTTTGGTTATTGAAAACACATACATCTCAAATAGTTCTCCAAACATTGGATAACTCTCTCAGTTTGTTCATCTGAATGAGGGTGTTAGCTAGTACTTAAATGATGCTTGATTTTCACTGACTTGAAGAGCTGCCACCACAAATTGGTAGTGAAGATTTTGCCTCTGTCAGTGACAATCACTAGTGGCATTCCATGTAGTTTAAACACTATCAGAAAATGCTCTTTCCATAGTCTGAACAGTTCTAGTGTGCTTCATAGCAATGAAGTGTGCATACTTTGTAAATCTTTCCACCACAACCAAAATCATATCCTTACTTTTACATGTTGGGAATCCATCCACAAAATCCATGTTGATGTGTGCCCATGCAAAATCTAGAATAGGGAGGGGCTGTGGAAGACTAGGGTATGGGGTATTTTTAGCCTTGTTAACTAGAGATGATACCCCGCGCGTTGCTGCGGGAATTGTTAGAAATTATTTCATTGAGATTTGTTTGTATGAAACATTAATATTTAAACTAACAATATGTCAATTGAAATTAACATATAATCTGTTGTGTTTGATTATTCTATAGTTGTAGAATATTTATTAAATATGAGTAGCATGCATGGTACATGTTAATGTGGTTCTTTTCCCATGCATTGTGGCATGATGAGGTGGCATAGTTGCATGTTGAGAGAATTGGAGTTAGTGGAGATCAATTATTTGGTTCATGCATGATGGCATGGTGAGGTGGCATACTTGCATGTTGAGAGAATTGGAGTTAGTGGGGATCAACTATTTAGGTATATAGGATTTGACAAGTAGGACACTTCTTTACAAATCCAATTACATTATATCTAAGGCCATGCCAATGGAATACCAGTTTAACCCTTTGATAAGTACTCCCTTCGTAAAGAAATATAAGAGCGTTTAGATCACTAATTTAGTGATCTAAACACTCTTATATTTCTTTACAGAGGGAGTAGCTCTTTCTCCAGAATGGCCTCCAGCTCAGATTTGTGAAAAGTTGAGAGGATGTCTTGCCTGAGTTGAGTTGCTGAGGCCACCACGATTTTGTTGTTATATCTCAAAATGCCATTTTTTTAAGTGTAAGCTTTGTTTCTGTCCTCGTCCACTGCACATTCAGCAATTAAGTCCTTGACTTTTTGGCCAGCAGCATAGCTCTTCACAACTATAGTGACCCAGACATGTGTAGTGACACTGGCAATGACACCATATGTTTGACCCTAGGTAGTACATCAACAACCTTATTTTCCTTGCCTTTCTTATATTCCACAGTGAAATTGTAGCCAAGCAAGTTGATCAACAACTTGTGTTGAATACCTTCAATCAGTTTTAGTTCTTGGATATATATACTTTAGGCTTTCTTGGTTTGTTCTAATAATCAGTGAGGATGCCAATAAATAATGCTTCCACTTTTTCATAGCTTCAATGATTGCTAGAGACTCTTTTATCATAAGTTGAGAGAGTTGTTGCCTTTGGTCCAATGGTCTTAGTGAGGTAAGAGAGAGGCCTGCCATCCTGCATGAGCACCGCTCTTAAACCATATCCACTAGCATCTGCCTCTAGGACAAAATGTTTGCTTAAATCAAGCAAGGCCAGCACAGGGGAATTAGTAAGTTTTTTCTTAAGTACCAAGAAGGCTTGCTCCTGCTTAGCTGCCCACTTAAAAGCATCCTTCTTTAAGGAGTTAAAAAAAGGTCTACAGATATATGGCATACCTCTGGATAAATCTCCTGTAGTACCCACTGAGCCCCAAGAAACTCCTTAATTTAGTGACAACTGTAGGTGTTGGCCATTCCTAAATTGCTTTGATTTTCACTGGGTCAATAGCCACTCCATCTTTGTGAATAACATGGCCCACGTACTCAATTTCAGTCTGACCAAAATGAGCATTTGCTCAACTTAGCATACAACTGATTTTGTTGCAGTACTTCAAACACCTTGGCCAAATGCTCTACATGCTCTTTTATAGATGAACTGCAGACCAAGATGTCATCAAAGAACAGCACTACATTTTTTTATCAAATAAAGAGCTAGCGGGGCATTCATGAGTGATTAGAAAGTAGTTGGAGCATTTATCAAACCAAAGGACATGACTAGATACTCATAATGTCCCAACTGAGTGAAAAATGTAGTTTTCTCAATATCTTCTTCAAATATTATGATTTTGTGATAACCATTTCTCAAATTAATTTTGGAGAAAATCACAGCTCCTTTCAGCTCATCCAACAGATCTTCTATAACAGGATTAAGATACTTGTTTTTAATAGTGACAAAAATCAGTTTTCTATAGTCAGTGCATAATTTCCAGGTCCCATCTTTCTTCTTTACTAGTAGGGTTGGTGAGACATAAGGATGTAACATCCCCATGTATTCCATGTATTAAGCTACAATGATCACCCTTTTGATAATGCCAAGTCATCATGATTAACAGTGCTTGATTATCATTTGGATCATATCTCATTTCAAATTCCAGTTCAAATTGAGAATTCAAATTTAAAGTGAATTTAAAAGTTGTTCAAATCCAGGAACTAAATAGTTCATAATGTTGCAAATATTCCCAAAGCAATTATAAAAATAAAATCAACATTAATTGAATTATTTAAATGACTCTAACATCCTAAAACAGTACCAAAACAACACCATTTAATCCCTCCTTATTTAACTAAAATTCAAATGAAAACATTTTACCTCCAAACCTTTTTCTGGCAGTGTTATATATTGCATAATAATTATTGAGACAAATTACAAATTTTACAAAAGTCTTTTGGAGCAAAAAGAAAATGCAAAATAGAAATACAAAACAAAACAGAAAAATAAAAAGGGAAAAGACAGAAACGCACTGGTGGACTGGGCCTAAGTGGCCTACAGTGCGGCCCAGCCCACCACGCTAGGCCTTTCCCTAACCTCTCGACAGAGGCAGGGCGCCCGAGCGCGCACGGCCATCCAAAGCGCCGGATGCTCGCTGTCGAGCATCCCGTGGCTCCCCCGCGTGGATAAGGACGTCGCAGGCCTCCCCTCACTCCCCGCAAACCCTAGGCGCCCTAGAAAACCCCCCTCGCCCGCTCTCTCCCTTGTCCCCTTCGAACCCGAGCGCAGCCATGGCGGCGCCTCCATAGATCACGCGGCCACCGTGCCTCCCTCGCCTCGCCTCCGTGCCAAGAAGAACCGCCGCGACCTCCTCTTCCTCTCCGAAGAGCCACACGAGCAGGACGAACCCCACATCGACGTCGACGAGCTCTTCTTCCTCCTACGGCCAACGGACTTCGCTGCCTCGAATCGCCGCCGTCGAGCCCTCCCCGAGCACGCTTTGCACCACTACCGGCTCCCCGTGAGCACCGCTACCTCTTCCCTCTCCACTCTCCCTTTCGGTCGTCCTCTAGCCGTCGTTCCCGTCGAGGCCGAGCCCGCCACCGCGCGAGCTCGTCGCCGGCGACCAAATGGTCCCGCGTTCGCGTCTGTTAAGCTCGCACACGCGCGTAGATGCCCCCTAGCACGTTCATTCGACTGGAGCTCGCCCGCGTCGCCGTTTTCGCCGAGCACCCGAACCGGCCGCTGCCCGACGTCGTCGCCGGCAACGTTTCCGAACTCCTCAGCCGCTGCGACCACTGCCATTCGATGCGCGACGGAGCGCACGTTCGAACAAGCCCAACCGCAGCCCCGGAGACCCACTGTAGCCGAAACCCGCCGCTGCCCGCCGCGCGCCGCCGCGTTTTGGCTCGCCGGAGCCAACTCCGGCGTGACTCCGGTCGCCATCCGACATGGCGCCGACGTGGCGGCCCCCTGTGACGCTAACTGCTGGGCCCCGCGGGCCCAGTTGACCGAGTTAACTTGGTCAACTCGGCTGACTGGGCTGCCCGTGTCACTGACATGCGGGCCTTGCTTTTAATTAAAACTAGTTTGAATTTAAATTAATCTATTAATTAATTTAATTACTAAACAGTCACTGACTATTGGGTCCCACCTGTTAATTAACTTAATTAGATAAAATAAACCCCTGTTTAATTAATCAGTCACTGACCAGTGGGACCCACTGGTCAGGTTTGACTTGGCCCAGCCGGGTTTGACTGCTGACGTCTCACTTACGTCAAGATGACGTCACACATTACTGTTTTGGATAATTTGAATTAAATAATTCCAGAAATTCCAGAAAATGATTAAAACTTTGAAAAATCATATAAAATAAACCGTAACTCAGATGAAAATAATTTATATATGAAAAACGATCAGAAAAATATGACGAATCCGAATATCCTACCCACATACCTGCCACACCCCTCTAACATATTGAACATGGAACCGTCCCCTCCGGTTCAGTGTACCGATAATCACCCGGAGCTGGGAGAACACTCCCGGATAATTTCCCGCTCCGACTAACTTGCGTAGTGCTGCATTAGAGCACCCCTAGCACTGCATGTTGACATGTCATGCATCCCTGTTGCATTGTTTGCCATGTATTTATTGTTTCTTCCCCCTCCTTCTCTCCCGATAGACCCCGAGACTGCCGACGACACTACAGAGTACGACTACGTCGTCGACGACTAGACCCCTTCAGCTAAGCTTCCAAGCAAGCAAAACCCCCTTGATCATCCAGATATCGCCTATTCTTTCTCTCTTATGCTTGCATTAGAATTGCTTCTGTTGTTGCTCCGATAGCTCATATTCAGATGCATAGCCTGATTTTGTCGCCTACTGTTGATACCTACCTGCTGTCCCATGATGCTTAGTTAGCTATGCCGTTGATCCATCTGTGGCCCCTCACCCTTGTCCGTATGCCATGCTTGTTATCGGGCCGTGATCACTCTGGGTGATGATCACGGAAATGTTTACGTATTGCAATACTTTAAACTGTTAAAGTCAGGCTGGCTCCAAGAGTGCCCGCGAGAGAATAATACTAAAGACGGGTCGGCTCCAAGAGCACCCGCGAGTGATATTATGGCGGAACGACAGGGCAGGAGGAGACCACCTAGGAGAGAGGTGGGCCTGATCCTTGCTCGTGGTCCGTGTGTTATCAAGTCGGAGCGACAGGGATCCTGTTCGTCTTCGCGAGTTACTAAACACGCCTAACGGATTTGGGTATTTGATCTGAGTTGGCCGCTGGCCATATACGCACTACCACCACGTGGGATAATGGTTATGGGACCCTCTACGTCGTATGTATCAGCCGAAAGCTCTTCAGACGTCACAGCTCAGAGATGCGGGCTGA
This sequence comes from Elymus sibiricus, assembly GCA_039707655.1. Taxonomy (NCBI): domain Eukaryota; kingdom Viridiplantae; phylum Streptophyta; class Magnoliopsida; order Poales; family Poaceae; genus Elymus; species Elymus sibiricus. The sequence continues at coordinate 116,693,232 of CM077670.1, forward strand.
TTGTTGGGGTGGGCTGGTTACGTCACTTGTGTATACAGTGTCGCGCCTGGGCCCCGACCACCCACGCAACGTGCAGGAGTGCAAAGGGCGATGGCCCAAGACCCCTTCGCACTTAGGATTTAGACCGGCGTGCTGACCTCTCTGCTGAGCCTAGGTAGGACTGCGTCGTGTCGATTACCCGAGGCCGGGCATTACCCAGCAAGTGTGTTCGGCCAGATGTGATCGAGCGTGTTGGGTAACAGTAGTGCACCCCTGCAGGGAAGTTATCTATTCGAATAGCCGTGTCCACGGTAACAGGACGCTCGGAGTTGTACCCTGATCTACTACAACTACAAATGGATGCTGTTACAATATTAAACTGCTACTACTGTTCTCGGGATCACTTTCTCGCAGGGTAGTCGAGGAAGGATCCCAGGGCATTACTAAAATATGATTGATTATATATTATCTTGTTCTACTCTCTTCTGATGCTGCAAGATTGCTTCAAGATGCTAGTCTTCGATAGGCTAGGCCTCTCCCCCTCTGTTCCAGCATTTCTGCAGTTTAGTCCAAAGATATAGCCCCATTCCTTTGATACCGATGCATACTTAGAATAGTTCTGATGTCAGTCTTGCGAGTACTTTGGATGAGTACTCATGGTTCCTTTGCTATCTCTTTTCCCCATACCCGTTTGCTGCTATCAGACGACGGAGCCCAGCAGCAGGAGATCCTCGGAGGAGCCTACTACGACGTGGAGATCCCTGATGACCAGGAGTAGTTCGGAGGCCCTAGGCAGGGGGCCTTCGCCTTTCGATCAGTGTCGCTGTTTGTGCTAGCCTTCTTAAGGCAAACTTGACTAACTATGTCTGTACCCAGATATTATTGTTTGTATGACTTATGTATTCGGGTCCTCGTGACCCCTGGTTTGTAATATGAAGATTTATGTTTAATTTGAGTTTAGAGTTGTGTTGTGATATCTTCCCGTGAGTCTCTGATCTCGAGCGTGCACGTTTGCGTGTATGATTAGTGCACAGTCGAGCAGGGGCGTCACAAAGGACTACTACTATGTCTAATTACCCATGATCTGAGCAACTCCTTGATTATCTTCAAAGTCATTACATCGATCCCTCGTACAAATACATCGGGTTGCAAGGCGATGCCTCGACCCATTGCGTTACCGAATTACTCAAACATGATGATCGGATCACAAGATGAACTCATTGAAGAAGACATAAACAGGAATGCGTTATTGATAATATGTCTTACAATACGTACCAGATGCGATACACGATTACAAGTATGGCAAACTAGGAGAGGGATTGCTGCGGTGATGATGGCGGTGGCTATGGAGATGAGATGGGAAATGGCGGCGGCTAGGGTTGCAAGATGGTTCTGGTGTTCTCTTTCGCGAATGGTGCTCTCCTCATTGGGATCCTGGTGCTAGCCCCTTTATAAAGGTTGATTGGTTGGACCTCCTGGAGCCGTCGGCGCTTGGTACAACCGCTGGTATGAGCGGGTGCGGTCGTACCGAAGGCCGTCAAACACTCTATTTCCTCTGGTGCGCCTCCATTTCCTTCCTCTCTTCCTCCATATTTATTGTTTCCATCTATGTTAAACACTACGCTTTATAAAATGATGAGAAATTTTATGTTAAACACTAAATCTTTGATATGTTTACAAAACAACGCTTATTACCTCATGCTGCCCATCCTTAAGTTTGTCTAACTACATTCAGATATCTTTTTGGTAGGTTGCAGCTTGGCTTATATTGGTTTCAAATATGCTCAAAATCTATAAGTGTGGGCTCTTTAAGAATGTTGTTAATGTGGAATACCATTTTAAGTCGGAAACAGTAAAATGTGGTGATACCAAATGTTTATTCTCGTAACCTATTGAACGTTCTTCTGAACTTTGGCATTAGGAACATATGACAAACATAAAATGATTGATAGGTGGAAACCCAATGAACGAGTTCACTCCCGAGGGTGGCCCGATCTTCATGTCGTAGGATCAGGGAGGGTAACTAGCTGCAAGCAGCCGGGATAACTAGCTTTATACCTTCCAAGGTTGGATGAGACCCGTACGTTAGGGAAGACGATCCGAAGCTACAAGAACTTTAACCCGCTGTCCGAACAATCGCAAAACCACAAACCAGGACTAACCCACACAAAATAGCCAGAACCATAGAGCACGAATTAGGGGGAACCTGAGATTCCTTCTCACGAATCTGGTGAATCCGCAAGAGCAATGGTAGAAAAACCTCTTAGATCTTAGTAGTCTACAAGCTTGTAGCTAAGGTGGTTTTTGGCTGAAAAAGTCTTCTAGAGGACGGGGAAGATGGAGTTATATAACCAGGGACAACCCCCACGGATAGTTGTGAAAGAAGCTAGCTTTGGGAACCAACGTAGGTGTGAAATCTAACCAGCTTCGAGACTTAATGGGTAGCTTCTGGAGATCTCCCATGAAGATGCGAACAGTTGACCCGACCAAACATTGTTTCATCCGAGTTCGAACATTGTTTTCAGGGGCGGGCTTGGCCTTCGGAAATTCTTTTGGAAAATGTGGATGGCTAAACTCGAGTGCAACAGACTCGTTTCTTCATGAGCTCCTAACTCTGTTTCTTTGTCTTGAAAACATTGTTTTTGCGCGGACTAGAAGTTATTGGCCTTCTTCGACGTTGCACCTGAGTTCAATCAATAACAAGAAAGGAGGAGGTGCAGGCATCTATTCAAGGTCACGGTATAAACTTAGGTTAGCGTTCACCTGATCATGTATTTGTTTGGCATGACTTCTTGAGATTGGACCTGTGATTGTTGGAGCCTTATCGATGGTTTTGATGTCCTCGTCATCCCCCCCCCCCCTCTTGAAATGGAGTCATCCTCGACTCTAAAGGTTCAATGATTTTCATGTCCTCGTCATCCTTCCACTCTTGAGAAGGAGTCGTCCTCGACTCTAGCTGGTCAGCACATAAAAGAAAATAGGCCAGTACAATGAAGCAATGCAAAGATTTTATCGAATGCATAAGTTTAGCTTTCACCTTCGCGAACTTCTTCAAATGTTTATGAATGTCAACATGATGTTTTGTTCGACTCAACAACTCCTTCCTACTAACATTTCCAAGGAGTACAAACTTGTAACCAACCATGACCATGTCCATATCATCCTCCCTCTCTTGGAGAAAAGTCGACCTCGACTTCATTCGGTCTACAAAATAATAGCACGAGGACAATTCGAAATACTTTGGCAAAGAAAAAATTGAGTAATCATGTGCAACTTTTAATTTTTTGGAATCCTTTATAGTTCCCTCAGGATTAACAAAAGGGTATTGCTGGATTGATGACATACCAAACATCTTTTCTTTGATTTCATCACGCCAATGCTTCAAATATTCATAAGTACATAACATTGGGTGCATCAAAATGGATGATCTTTTCTCTTTTACATCATTGAGTACTTCCATGCCCTTTTGAAAATCAGTCTGCACATAGGCACCTTGTGTAGTGGTACTCCACGTGCTCCATATTTGTTCTTGGATCTCATCCTCCCATCGTTGTAGAAGGGCATCTATGTATGATTTTTGCATCTGCACATATTGCAAAGCCAAAGAGTTTTGTGAATCGTTAGTAACACAATAATCCTCTCCCCTTTTATTTGGTGGACCACTCATCTCTTCGATATTGTGAGGAAACACCTCAAGCTCATGTTTGGTGGACTCACACAACTCACTAATCATCTCTTGCTGATTGTGTGGTATATTTGGGTTGAGATATTTCATTTCTCTAATCTCATGTTGAATAATTTCATCCTCACAGTTTGTGGACTCACTCACCTCACTTTTCTTATCACTCTCAATATGTGGAATTTTGGTAAGTGGACACTCTTCCTCACATTTGGTGGAGTCACTCAACTCACTTTTGTTTTCACTCTCAAGTTGTGGGATTTTTGGAATTGGACACTCTTCCTTACTTTTGGTGGAGTCACTTAGCTTGCTCTTCTTATCACTCTCAAGTTGTGGGATTTTGGATTGTGGACTCTCTTCCTCACATGGAATTTGTAGCTCATCTTCATGGATGTCGGGACAATAGTGGTGGTCGAGATGGCAACATTAAGAATGAGCTTCTCATGTGAACATGGGCTATGAATCACAAGAGTCAGTCCATCAACTATGGTCATGCTTTGTGCTGGGTCGTCGTTGAGCCGACGGGTGCCACAGCTTCGCCTTTGAGCATGAAATATTTTTTGCACATCAGGAGTAGTAGCAACACGCCCACGAGCAGCAATAGCACCATGCCCTCGGGCATATCCTCCTTGCTGGACTTCTTGAGCAGTAGTGACACGGCCACGTGCAGCAGCATCATGCCCTTGAGAATGTCTTCTTTGGTGCACTTCATGAGCAGCAGGATATTGTCGGTGTCGAATCCCATCACCTCTTGCTGCAAGACGCTCGTTAAGCATCCTTTGATAGGTTTGAACCATGTTTCGTAATTCCTGAAACTCGGCACGTGTGACCGGGGCATCTTCTTCCCCTTGATTTTCTCCGTGAACACTTGATGCAGATCCTGCCATGTTAGTGGGTCTAAACAGTGGAATAGGATAATTTTTGTGGAATCACACAACCTCACCTCTTACTCACCAAAGTTCTTATGGGTTCACATCATATTGCGCTTCTCTCGGATGTGTTAAAGCAATTGAAAGACAGGGATCAAAGAACTAGCTTCGGTCTTTTATGGAGCTCGGTGGGGTAAACAAAAAGGGGCTTGTGCTGAAATCAAGTTGACGCAAACCAAGAAAATATGTGGATAGATCTGCTGGACCCTTGCACCAAGATTGAAGAACACACAACACACAAGCTTCTGAAATTTTTCTACCAAGCTGAAACTTTTGGAACACAACACTTTCTTTCTCTCTTTGATTTTTTCCCACTCTTTTTCATCTATTTTTTTGCCACTCTTTTTTCCTCTCTTTTTTTTGCAACTCCTTTTTTCTCTCTTTTTCCAAAGCACAACAACAAAATATGAAATTAACTACAAAGATGAACTTGGTGCAGATCTAAAAAATGAAGAACATGCAAGGTATGAAACAACACGATCTCAGCACCAACAAGGCTTGGGTTTATTTTTGGTGGGGCTTTGGACTTCTAGGACCGAAAATATAGCATGAAAAATACTCGGTCTAAAGGGATGATAGCCTGACATAATAGATCCTACCGTGTCAATGAAGGCTCTGATGCAAGATGATGGGTGGAAACCCGATGAATGAGTTCACTCTCGAGGGTGGCCCGATCTTCATGTCGTAGGATCGAATTGGGGAGGGTAATGGCTGCAAACAGCCAGGATAACTAGCTTTATACCTGCCAAGGTTGGCTGAGACCCATACGTTGGGGAAGACGATCCGAAGCTGCAAGAACTTCGACCTGCTGTCCGAACAATCACAGAACCACAAACCGGGACTAACCCGCACAAAATGGCCAGAACCGTAGAGCACGAATTAGGGGGAACCTGAGGTTCCTTCTCACGAATCTGGTGAATCGACAAGAGCAATGGTAGCAAGACCTCTCAGATCTTAGTAGTCTACAAGCTTGTAGCTAAGGTGGTTTTTGGCTGAAAAGTCTTCTAGAGGATGGGGAAGATGGAGTTATATAACCAGGGACAACCCCCATGGATAGGTGTGAAAGAAGCTAGCTTTGGGAACCAGCGTAGGTGTGAAAATGAACCAGCTTCAAGACTTAATGGGGTAGCTTCTCGAGATCTCCTGTGAAGATGCGAATAGCTGACCCGACCAAGCATTGTTTCATCCGAGTCCGAACATTGTTTCTTCAGCAGCGGGCTTGGCCTTTGGGGATTCTTTTGGAAAATGTGGATGGCTAAACTCGAGTAAAACAATGATTTGCTAGAGTCGAAACATTGTTTCTTCGGCAACAGACTTGTTTTTTCATGAGCTCCTAACTCTGTTTCTTCGTCTTGAAAACATTGTTTCTGCGCGGACTGGAAGTTATTGGCCTTCTTCGACGTTGCACCTGAGTTCAATCAATAACAAGAAAGGTGAAGGTGCAGGCATGTGTTCAAGCTCATGGTATAAACTTAGGTTAGCGTTCACCTGATCATGTATTTGTTTGGCGCGACTTCTTATGATTGGACCTGTGATTGTTGGAGCCTTATCGATGGTTGTGATATCCTCATCATCCCCCCCCCCCTCTTGAAATGGAGTCGTCCTCGACTCTAAAGGTTCAATGATTTGCATGTCCTCATCAATGGTGATCTGATATGCGAGAAGCAAACATATCGTTAGTGTTTTGGCTACCTTGCAAAGTAGAATGATGCTACGTATAGTAGCATTAGTAGAAATGTCCAAGATTAATACATACGATGAGTAACAAATATCATTTTTCTTCTTTTGTAACTTCAGAAATTCTTGATTGGATTTTTTTTCAATAACCGAACAAGGATAAACTACATTTCGCTCTACTTTCATATGGTTCCTTAGCGTAGCACGGGCATCTTACTAGTATATCACTGAACTCAAAGAATATTTCAGGAAAGTTCAATTTAGGTACAACAATTGGGATGTGAAAGTAGACCCCTCAAAATGCTAAGATAAGTATTGGCCAAGCCTCAAGACTCTCCATTTATATTTAAGTGATCCAAGATCATATTGAGTCCATAGGAAAGCCAATACTATTAAAAGGGGATGAGGTTTTGATAATGGATTCACTGCTAAAGTGCTTAGAGATATTGCTCCAAAAACCTCAGTTGAACTCTCACCTTCCACTATGTCCAAAATCCTAAATTTTTCATCTCGGTCCCACCGAACCACTCATACCCAGACTCACGAAGATACACAAGACATAGCCGTTGCCTAAACCCTAGAACCTTGGTCTCACCGAATCGACTCTTCGGTCCCACCGAAGAGCACTGGCTAACCTTCTATTGCCAACTGCAATTCACTCGGAATTATCGAGTGGGTTCAGTCAGTGACACCGAAGTGTGGAAAGTGCTTAGGTCAGCATGACTCGGTCCCACCGATTGGTTTCATCCGGTCTCACCGAAAAGCCTAAAATTCAAACCTTTTGTACTAGTCGGTCCCACCGAGTAGTGCATAAAGGTGTGTAACAGTAGGATTTTTGCTGCCGTCTATATATACCCTCATCCATTCCACCAACTCTCATAGAGCAACCAGAGCGAAGCATACACTTCCCATATGCATTTTTCTGAGAGAGAGAGCTCCAAATCATTGTGTTGAGATCAAAGGGATTCCACTCCTATAAGAATATTAATGTGGCCAATGTAGATAATAGTGTGATTTTAATTAAAGGGTCTACTATGATGGTTGCTAGAAATAATAGATTAAAGTCTGGGTTTTAATTCCCTCTTTTCTCCCTCTGTTAATATTCACAAATTAGAGCGTATGTGTGTATGTGTGGCAAAGTCACATGCCTTGTGCATGTACGTGTGTTAGTGCTAGTGCATGGATTGGCTGGTTAGTTTAGCCAATCAAATTCCAGTGCATGGACCGGCAGCAATATTACTAGTGCACGTGCGTGTTGAGTGTGTGTGCCGATGGACGCATGCATGCCTGTGGGAGAGACGCACCGCTTCGGCAGCGTCGGCAACAGCGAAGCGACACGACTGCAGAAGGTACGCGTCTCTGTGCAAGTCTCAGGCAACCGCATGCATCCGTTCGTGTGAAACGACGCGACCGCATGCAGGCGTCCGCACACGAAATATAAAAGTGTGCTGCCTCCGCCATCGGTGATTCTTGCCGTTCTACCCGCGGAAGCACTGCCGCATTAAAGATTGCAAAGCATAGAAAAGGGAGCACACACAGGACGCGGATGTTCTAATCCCGAGCTCATGTGAGCTCGGGTGAACAGTAAAATCGAAAAAAGTAGAAAAAATATTCAAAAAAATCTGATTTTTTTTTTGTGAAAAACATTGATGTTTTCCCCACATGCCTGCCAAATTTCATCACCAGATGACATTTGTGGAAAATGTGGCAAAAAAAACAAAATCGATGCTCCAAAAAGTTTGTTTTTTGTACCGTTTTGGAGCATCGATTTTGTTTTTTTGCCACATTTTCCACGACTGTCATCTGGTGATGAAATTTTGCAGGCATGTGGGGAAAACATCAATGTTTCTCACAAAAAAAATTCAGATTTTTTTGAATTTTTTTCGATTTTACTGTAGCAACGGGAGCATGTGTGCTCGAGCTGAGAAGAGCACTTTCGGCACACACACGCATATACTCACAGGCCAGTTCTTCATCCATCGGAGGAACTTGTGAAGGAAGAGGCAGGGAAAAGAAGAACGTTCGACGGCGGCGGAATCGACTTCGAAAGGTCTCATGATGGAACAAGGTACACTCGGATCATGAATAGAAAATCTCTCGCATGTTTCGTTGAATCATTTGTATTGCAAATGTTCCACACTTAAAGAAATTTTGCTTACAACTTCAACCATAGAACTTTGATCTCTAGCCACCTCAATTGATTTCCACCAAAACCCCTCTCCTACCATATAGCCAAAATCTGTAAGAGGGTGCTTGAGTGTTGAGTAGACTATCTTTTGAAGCACAAGAGCAAAGAGTTCATTAACAACATCTATTACCTTTTGGAGGGTGGGGCCTCCTAGATTGGTTAGGTGTGCTTGGTAGCCTCCAAATCGTGTGGAGTGAACCAAGTTTGTAAAGACAAGGAGATCGCTTACTTCGTGAAGATCTACCCCAAGTGAGGCTATTCCTTCATGGACGTAAGCCATGGTGGAATAGATAAGGTTGCTTCTTCTTAGACCCTTCGTGGGTGGAGCCCTCCGTGGACTCTCACAACCGTTATCCTTGGGATTGAAGCCTCCATTAACGTGGACGTACGATAGCACCGCCTATCGGAACCACGAGTCAAATCTTCCGTGTCACCATAACGTTTTCATATCTCCAAACCCTTCCTCTACTTACTATCACTTGCAAAGTCTTTACTTTTCGCTGTCTATGATTAGACTTGCATGTGCAGGGTGTTTGTAGACTTGCTAGAATTGCTAAAATCTGCCAAGAACTAAAATTGGGAAAAGATTAAGTTTTTATTTGGCATGTAGTCTAATCACCCCCCCCCCCCTCTAGACCTACTTTCGATCCTACAGTTTAGGGTCTAGGCTTCATATGCACATTGTTCCCAACCGAAATCTACCCATTACACACACCCATTTTATGAGCTATTACCAAAAGTTCTGAGATGACACGACAACGCTTGCTCAACGACACCAGCTGTTTTGGCCCATGACGGGTTGAGCAAGGAAGTTTTGAATGAATGACTTTCACCGTCACTACGTCCTAGTCTAGGAGACACCCAATCAGGTCGACAACCGAATCGAGAGCTGGATGTATCTCTACCCAGACCAATCGTCTACGACAGGGGCTACGACAACTAGTACCCTACACAAGTTTTGAACCACCAGGGGAATATCCCCTAATGGACCGACATAAAACATAATAAAATCCCCGGAAGACGTCTCCTCCGTATGCAAGTATGAGTGGCGTGGCGAATGTAAAACCAGCTTGTGGCTCCTGGACAATCTGCAACTACGGGTAATTGGTCGAGGCCCCCCCATAAGAAGCCCACATATGGTTAGCATGCTCATTCATGGAATAGAAACAAGATCTAGGCGGGCCCGAGTGGAATAAAACACCAATGCATAAGACCCGAACTCACACCGTTGTCGCTTGTCTACCATTTAATTATCTCTAGAAGCATATCATAATAAGTGACCCATGGTAATATAAGCATAACCCAAGTAAAGCATTGCATAACTTGAAAGGAAACAAAACTAAGCATGCATACTAAGCAGATTAAGCAAGCGGTAACATAGCAATAACAAGGTTTGTTGGGAGGTGGAGGTAAAGGCTTTATCATGGTAATCATCATTCTTGGCTTATATCCTGCTTGGTGGAAGAGTAGGCTTTGATGGTGGATAGGAATGAGATCATCAAAAGCATTGCAGTCACTATTGCAAGTAAAGTTTTTTTCTTCTTTTTTTGAGTAATTTAGGTTGCTTACCACATATGTCATGTGGTTGCAAGTAAAGCTAGTACAAGTATCCAAGGTAATGATCATTCTTGCCTTATATCCCGCTTGGTAGAAGAGTATACCTTGCGCGTATCTCGCATCATCTCTGAGTTCTATCTGTGAAGAAGCAAAGAATACTGGAACACAAGCAACGGATGCAATCTTACTACTATGCGGAAGAACCAACATGTTCATGGTATGCAATTCATGACAAGGGCGAGATAAAGCGATTAGCTACACATTACGAAACAGTTCAATCCCGTTTATGTACACATCAAGTTTAAATATTGTTTAACATGGTAGGTGGGAAGCAGAAGTAAACTGTACTATCTAATCACTTTAAATGGGGTAGGAAACATACATATAGCATCTCCTAAAATACCCCAGGACAATTAATATGTTAATTAACGTTCTGCCCTAAATAGTATTTTAAAGTGGTTAACATAAATATACTAGCATAATCAGATTTTACACATTCTTCTGATAAAAAACCATATATAATATTTTGTGATCCGACTTACGGATAAAAAGATGTGGCATGCACAAGCTTTAGCATTTTTCTGAAAATAACAGAGGCAGAGAGCTAGACGGGCTGAAAACAGTGCAACGACCCATCTAAACCGCGCCTTGTGAGGCCTAATCCTACACTTCATCTACTACTCGCTACAGGCCACAACCTCCTCTAATCAGTGCGCAGGCGAAAGCTAGCTACGTGACGCTCAATGGCCGAGCCCAACAAGGCAGGGATAAAAGGAGTTGGCTCCCCGATCCTATTTGGCGCCTTATGTTCTACTTATTGTACTATTCGCAAACCAACACACACCCCTTCGATCGTTTCATTCGTTAAAAGGTCCGCCCATCTAGCGTAGCGCGTGATCTGGTCGGGAGCTCCTCCTGCTGCTTTTAGAAGCTCCCAAGCCCGGCTTTAGGAAGCTTCTCAGCCTTTTTTTTTTCCTTTTCTACTGTTCTACCCAGTTTTGTTAGTTTTTACATTTTTGTATTGCTTTTTCTGTTTTCTTTCCTTTTTCTTTATGCTTTTATTATTCCTTTTTTAAATATGTGAATTTTTTACAAATTTGAAAACGTTCTTCAATTTTTCGAGTTCTTTTGAACTTTTTCTCTAATTCATGAACATTTTTGAATTTTTGCAAAGGTTTTCCTTACATTTGTACTTTTTTAATTTCCAATTTTTTTTCTCTCAAATACGTGAACTATTTTCAAATCAACGATTTTTTTGAATCCAAGATTTTTTTTTCCAAATTGATGATTTTTTTCAAGTTCGTGAAACTATTTTTTCAAATATCAAAATACATGAACTTATTTCCAATTTCCTGAACTTTTTCTTAGTTTTTGTGAAAAAAATTGAAATTAGTGAACTTTTTATTTCATGAACCTTTTTAAAATTTGTGTTTTAAAAATATTTGCGGCTTTTTTCAAAATTATGAAAATTTTCTAATTTGTGAATTTTTTTTAATTGTGTAAACTTTTTCAAATTTGTGAACTTTTTTTATTTACATTTTTTGTAAATTTTGTGAAGTTCTCCGAGATGTCAACGATCAACATGGCCTCCGATCAACGGTCAACATGGTCTCTCATCAACGGTCAACTGCGGCCGGTCAACTCGGAACCGACCAAACCGAGTGAACCATGAAATAATAAATTGAGTGAACCAGGACCCTATTTTAGCGAGCGGGTTCTCCTAACAATGTTCGCAACTTCTTATTGAGCCGGCACATGAGCGGGAGGTGGTGAGCCCCAGTTCTTCTAACCGGCGCAATATGCGCGGCACGCCTATGTCTCGCTTCAAGAGAGACAGTAGGATGTCACGCCGAAGGCACGCGCCCGATTGAGCCGGACCAGAGCGGACACAAGCCCCCAATGCTTTTTTTCTTTAGTTTTTTGTCTCTTTTTCGCATTTGTTTTTTGTTTTTTTATTTTTTACTTTTGCTTACATTTCAAAATATTCTGAGTATGTCTATTATAAAAATCACTTTATATATTAAAGTTGAAAATGTTAATCATGCATTAAAAATTGTTAAGTGTGTATAAAAAAATGATTCCTACGTATATAAATAATCTATTAAAAATGTACAATGCGTCTGGAAAAAAGCAGAAATAAAAAAATAAAATAATGTTTTTTTAAAAAAAATTGAAAAATATTAATCATGGTTTAAAAAAATGTTAACTATGTATAGAAAAAATGTTTCCGACATATACAAGAAATGTATAAAAGAATGCGGATGGAAGAACATAGAAATAAAAAAATACTATAATTTTTCAATTATTTTGGAAATTTTTTATCATGCATTAAAAACTATTAAGTGTGTATAGAAAAAATGTTTCCAACGTATACAAAAAATGTATAGTGCGTATGGAAAAAAGTAGAAGTCAAAAATACTACTCCCTGCGTCCAAAAATAGGCGTTGCTGATTTAGTATAAAGTCGTACTAACTTTGTACTAAATAAGCGAAATGTTTTGAAAAATGATGATCATGTATTTAAAAAATGTTAAATGTGTATAAAGATGTACAGAAAAAATGTATAATATGTAAGGAAAAAGTAGACATCAAAATATATAAGTTTGCAAAGATGTTAATCATGTCTTTGAACAATGTTAAATGTGTATATAAAATATGTTCCTAATGTATACAAAAATTTAGAATGTGTATCAAAAATAAAAATAAAAAATATATTTTTTAAATATGTTAATCTTGAATTTGAAAAATATTGAACGTGTATATATAAAATGTTCCTGATGTATACAAAATATGTACAATATTTATGAAAATGGTAGATGTCAAAAAATTATATGTTTTAAATAATATAATCATGTTTTTTTTCGAAAGACAGCAGGAGATCTGCTGTGATTCTGTTGAAGAAGGAGAAGGTCTGATGGCCAAGTACAAGTGAGCGCCCGAAAAGGGCAGCAACAAAACAGAAAATACAACGGGAGCGAGCTTTGCTCAGCCATCCACGTCTTTAATCATGTATTTTTAAATTGTTAAACATGTATATAAAAAATGTTCTTGTTGTATGAAAAATATATTTATAGGTTTTCTTTGTTTTCCCTAGCTCTCTCCCTCACGTAGCTCTCTCTCTCTCGTGCTGCGCTCGAACGACAGAAGGAAGGAGGAAGGGAGGAACACAGAGGACACTGTGGTTTCCGGTGCACGAACGTCCGCCGCTCGAACGGCAATCTTCCCGAGCTCAAACTCGACGCCACAGCTGTTACAACGAACCCCACACGGGTTTTATACCATGGGCCGGCGCTGGGCACGCCCGCACACCTCCACCCACCCGAGTCCATGATCTAGCCCGCTCTGGCCGCGGCCACCACGCGCACGTACACGCACAGCTCGCGGCGAGCCCACAACAGAACGACTCGGTCACCCGGACCAGTTCGCCAACGAGCTCCTACTACTACGGTGTGTCGCGTGTACATGCACACGCCCACCCAAACACTGCCCACGCACGCACACACGCACGCCTACCACGGACCCGACGCGGCCCGAACCGCACCCGACACGTCCGGCGCGCGCACGCACACGCACCCGACGCGTCCCGCCATGGCTTATTGCCCAACACCCCCCCCTAAGCCACGGCCTAGAGGAGCCCGTCGTCGTCGACGTCGGCGAGAAGCGCCTGCCCGCCGCCTCTGCCTTCCGCGGCTTCGGGCACTCGCGCCGGAAGTGTCCGCGCTGGCCGCAATTGTAGCAGCGACCGCGCCGCTTCCCTCCGCCGCCGGACGCCGTGCTGCCACCGCCGTCGTCGTTGTGGTTGAAGCCGCCACCTCCCTGACGCCGTCGCGCCGCCCACTGCGCCGCCGTGAGCATGAGCTGATCGTCCGCCCGCTCACCGCCGACCTGCGCACGCCGCTGGGACCTCTCGTCGAACGCCTTCAGGCGACCGAGCGCCTCCTCGAACGGCATCGTGTTGACGTCGCAGAACTGCTCCATTCCGGCCACCGCCGCGTACAGCCTGTCCGGCACCGTGTCCAGGAGCTTCTTCACCATCGTCGGGTCGTCCAGCGTCGACCCGAGCCCCGCATAGCGAGCCGCCATGCCGCCTATCTTCCCGACGAACCCGTCCAGTGTCTCGCCGTCCGCCATGCGCAGCCGCTCGAATTCTCCGCGGAGTGTGGCCAGCCGCGCCGCCCTAACCCGGTCCGCGCCGACGAACCGCGTCTTGAGGCTCGCCCGCACCTCCGTCGCCGTCTTCTTTGACAACACCTGCGGCAGAATATCTTCAGCAAGCCCTCCGAGCAGGTACGCCCTGGCCGCCTTGTTCTTCTTCGGGTCGACCGCCCACTACTAGGGAAAACCTTATAGGTGGAGGATTAACAGTAGCGCGGGTCAGAGGTCCGCGCTACTGATAATTTACAGTAGCGCCGGTGTAAGAAACGCGCTACTGCTATCTATTTAGCAGTAGCGGGGGTGTGCCAGACAACACTACTGCTAAGTGGGCCCCACAATACCCACCAGGCTAGCTATATTAGCAGCGCGGCCCACTGTACACGCGCTACTACTAAACCCGTAGCAGTAGCGCGTGTTAAAGGCCCACCGCTGCAACTACTGCGGCACTGTGGTACCTGGTGGGCACCGCTTAGCAGCAGCGCACGTCCACGGAACAGCGCTACTGCAACGGCACTTAGCAGTAGCGCCTGTCTCGGACCCGTGCTGCTGCTAAGGCAACCTAATCTCCCCCGCGCCTGTTCACTTCCTCACTCTCCCTCACTCACTCGCTCTGCCTCTTCCTCCTCCCGCCGTCGCCGCCGCATTGCTGCCGCCGTCCTCGGTAAGCCGCCGCCGTCCTCCTCCCTCCCTCGGTAAGCCGCCGCTCTCCTCCCTCCTGCCTCCCTCCATCCCTCCTCCCTCCTCCCTCCTCATACGGCGGCCCTCCTCCTCCCTCCTTCCTCCCTCTCCCTCCGGCCTTCCCTCCATCCCTCCTCCCTCCTCCCTCCTCGTACAACCGCCCTCCTCCTCTCTCCTCCCTCCCTCCCTCCCTCCTCCATCCTGCCTCCCTCCATCCCTCCTCTCTCTACTCTTGTAGAATGTAGGTTTTTAAATTTTTTTTAATACAGTAGAATGTAGATTATTTGAATGGAATAGAAAATTAGAAAATTTTCAGTAAATGTAGGTCTTTTGAATAGAATAGAAAATTAGTAAATGTAGAATAGAATAGAAAATTAGATTTTTTTAGTAAATGTAGGTCTTTTGAATAGAATAGAAAATTAGTAAATATAGAATAGAATAGAAAATTAGAAAATTTTCAGTAAAATATAAAAATGTTAATAGTGAATGGTGTTGCTCATACAATTTTTATGAATAGAAAATATTTTAGGTATCGAATAAAATATAAAAATGTTGTTGCCAATTATATTGATGATCTAAATTTTTCACTCGGTGGATTATGCAGGATTTCTCCTGTCGCGTCTCCCTCTCCCGCTCGGCCCCGTTCCGCCCACCGTGAGCACCTCCCTCTCCTCTCTGTTTAGTTTTAGGTTTAGTTTTTTGTAATATATATGTAGATGGATGTATGTTTGCTAGATGGATGATTAGATGGATGGATGCATGGATGAATTATTGATTGTTGCACTTTTGTTTCATTTTGAAAAAAGCCGACAAAAATGGATGCATGGATGCATTTTGCAGGGAACACCTCCGAGTGGCCTATGTTTTGCCGGAATGTTGATTCATTTCCGTTCCGGCAAATTTCAGGCGCTCGATATGTCCTATTTTAGCAAAGGTCATGCGAAATTTTTCGTGAATTTTGGCATGACTTGTGCTAGAAAGTAGGAAATATCGAGTGCCCGTGATTTGCCTGAACGGGAATTAATCGACATTCCGGCAGAACATAGGCCATTTTTTATGTCATTGCTCCATATATGTAACGGGTTGACTTTGAGTCTGTCGATGCTCCTTGAGTGACTTTGAATCTGTTCTTGAAGGAAGGAAGGATGCCGGCTGTTGTCGTGGGGGTCGTTTCCTCTCCTTCTTCTCGTGATATACCTTGGTAATGCACGAGAGAAGGAGGGGAAGCGACCATCACCGACGGTCGAAATATCAGAGAGGAAGAATTCCGACTGTTGTCGTGGGGGTCGCTTCTCCTTCGTTCCCGTGTGCTAGACATTTTGGTGTAATGCACTCGGGAATGAATGGAGGAGCGACCATCACCGACGATCGCAATATCAGAGAGGGAGTGCCCACCATATACACCACGTGAGATGAGAGTGTAGCAAGGAAGACTCGATGGACCGAAAGTCAACCCGTGCTGAATAGTGATCTGTGTGTTGAGTTTCCTGGTAATTACCGTCGATCGATTTTTAATCTTTGAATTATGAACATATAGGAAATGTCTGACGACGATAGGATCCCAGAGTGCGACTACTGCGGCGACGACCGGGGTCTGTGCGACAGGTATCCTCGCCTGAAAGACGGTCGGCGCTTCACTATTAAGCTCGACGAGACCTTCGATGTTTGTACGGTACGCAACGACGACAAGTCTTTTTTCGTAATTAAGCATGACTTCTGCTTCTTTAGTTCAACGTGTAATTTTCATTTTTTTACCATTCTACTAGTGCATCCCCTGCCATGCAAGACATTATGTCTTGGAGAAGCTGGATTTCCAAGATCATGAGAATAAGGAGACAAAGAGAGTTATCCTCAGGACCCAATATGGTTACGCTTTTGCCGTAAAGCTATACAATGCAATGACCTACTCCCATTTTGGTTGCTCGAATTGGAATGCACTATGCAAGGCGTATGGATTTCAGGAGGGTATGCATGTCACCTTCGATATTCGTCCTGAAGATGACATCGAAGATAATATCGACATTTGGGTCAATGTTGATACGCTTCCAGTTCTACCTCTATGTAAGTTTCTCAAACATATTTATTAAGTAATTTATATTGTTTATTTAAAAATAGTTGACAGCTTCTTTCCATTGACAGCTTATTTCCATTCTTCAAAGTATGTACGGGACGTAGTCGACAAAACCTACTACAGTTATGGGTCTGAACTAACTTGCGGGGAGATAAATCATTTTGTTTCATGGATTAATGATGTTGAGACTTTTAAGACGAATCATCATATTCCTTTGAGTTATGATAAATACGTGCCACTAGTCCACGAGTTGAACTACGGTAACATCCATCGAGATATCATGGTAAGATTTTTGCTAAGTATGTTATTATGATGTTCTTCAACAGAAACTCCCGACGGATTGTGTACCTCGTGTTATGGATATAAAAGGTGTCATGAACATTATTAGCTTACGGCCAAGTTAGCCTACGTGCCAACGCAGTGAATACACGATTTCTCCAAGAGATGAAGTCCTCACAATCAAAGACTGGAGAAAAGTTCTGAATGATCGCAGGGAACTACTTGGGGGCAACATGAAGCGCAGCCCACAAATGGGAGACAGGTTGATCTGTATTCTCCATAATGGAGATTCAGGGGTTTACCTGTTTTATGCTATTTTACCTTCGAGAGAGTAGCAGGTCTTAGGTAGTACGTACTCATCATGTGCTAAGAACAATTAGCTAGTTGTGGTTATGACTATGATGATGATGATGAGTTGTTATCATGATGATGATGATGATGAGTTGTGTGCTACACATTGTGCTAGAATGATGAGCTAGTTCTTATAAGACTATGATGAGGAGTTGTTATCATGATGATGATGATGATGATGATGAGTTATGTGCTACATTGTGCTAGAATGATGAGCTAGTTCTTATATGACTATGATGATGAGTTGTTATTATGATGATGATGATGATGTATGAGTTCTTATATGAATATGATGATGATGATGATGAGTTATTATGATCATGATGAGTTATTATATCATTGGGTGGAAGAAACGTGGATTAGATTCATGTGGATAGATCCAAAGTGACCAAAAGTTGGATTAGTAGGACGATCCTACTAATCCATCTTTTGGTCACTTTGGATCCATCCACACGAATTTAATCCGTGTTTCTTCCACCCAATGATATAATAACTCATCATGATCATAATGATATAAGAATCTCTTAATTGCTACTATATCAAAATTTGTATAACGATGTATAAATACAGTATAAAATAAAAGAAATGAAATACAGATGAATAGTAGTAGCGCGAGGAAAAGCCCACACTGCTACTACTTATCAGTAGCGCCGGTACATAAGGGCGCCACTGCTAACTGAATTAGTAGTAGCGAGGGTGTACCCAACGCTACGGCTAAAGTTTAGATGTAGCGCCCTAGCAGTAGCGCGTGCACCCGCGCTACTACTAGGGTTTTCCCTAGTAGTGGCCGCGTCCGCCGGTGCCACCACCTCCCACAGCCCCTGCGCGTTGAGGTTGGCCTCGACCTTGATCACCCACACGGTGTAGTTGTCACCGGTGAGCGTCGGGCACTGCAAGCTCATCGAGCTCCCCGCTCCACCGCCGTACGGCACGAGCGACATCGCCGGCGATCACCCCCGCACACGTGGCTCTGATGCCAATTGTTGGCGCCGAAGCCCTTGCCCTAGCTCTCTCCCTCACGTAGCTCTCTCTCTCTCTCTCTCTCTCTCTCTCTCTCTCTTGCTGCGCTCGAACGACAGAAGGAAGAAGGAGGAAGGGAGGAACACAGAGGACGCCGTGGTTTCCGGCGCACGAATGCCCGCCGCTCGAACGGCAATCTTCCCGAGCTCAAACTCGACGCCACAACTGTTACAACGAACCCCACACGGGTTTTATACCCTGGGACGGTGCTGGGCACGACCCCGCACGCCTCCACCCATCCGAGTCCACGATCTGGCCCGCTCTGGCCGCGGCCACCACGCGCACGTACGCGCAAAGCTCACGGCGAGCCCACAACAGAACGACTCGGTCACCCAGACCAGTTCGCCAACGAGCTCCTACTACAATTGCGTCGCGTGTACATGCACACGCGCACCCAAACACTGCCCACGCACGCCCGCCACGGACCCGACGCGGCCCGAACCACACCCGACACGTCCGGTATGCGCACGCACACGCACCCGACGCGTCCCGCCGTGGCTTATTGCCCAACACACACCCCTAAGCCACGGCCTAGAGGAGCCCGTCCTCGTCGACGTCGGCGAGAAGCATATGCTCCGCCGCCTCTGCCTTTCGCGGCTTTGGGCACTCGCGCCGGAAGTGTCCGCGCTGGCCGCAATTGTAGCAGCGACCGCGCCGCTTCCCTCCGCCGCCGGACATCGTGCTGTCACCGCCGTCGTCGTTGTGGTTGAAGCCGCCATCTCCCTAACGCCGTCGCGCCGCCCACTGCGCCGCCGTGAGCATGAGCTGATCGTCCGCCCGCTCATCGCCGACCAGCGCACGCCGCTGGGACCTCTCGTCGAACGCCTTCAGGCGACCGAGCGCCTCCTGGAACGGCATCGTGTTGACGTCGCAGAACTGCTCCATTCCGGCCACCGCCGCGTACAGCCTGTCCGACACCAAGTCCAGGAGCTTCTTCACCATCGTCGGGTCGTCCAACGTCGACACGAGCCCCGCGTAGCGCGCCGCCATGCTGCCTATCTTCCCGGCGAACCCGTCCAGCATCTCGCAGTCCGCCATGCGTAGCCGCTCGAATTCTCCACGGAGTGTGGCCAGCCACGCCGCCCTGACCCGGTCCGCGCCGACGAACCGCATCTTGAGGCTCGCCCACACCTCCGCCGCCGTCTTCTTTGACGACACCTACAGCAGAAATATCTTCAGCAAGCCCTCCGAGCAGGTACTCCCTGGCCGCCTTGTTCTTCTTCGGGTCGACCGCCGCCGCCGCGTCCGCCGGTGCCACCGCCTCCCACAGCCCCTGCGCGTCGAGGTTGGTGATGTTTACTACACAACTTATTCTTGTAGACTCGTGTTGGGCCTCCAAGCGCAGAGTTTTTTAGGACAGTAGCAATTTTCCCTCAAGTGGATGACCTAAGGTTTATCAATCCATGGGAGGCGTAGGTTGAAGATGGTATCTCTCAAGCAACCCTGCAACCAAATACAAGAAATCTCTTGTGTCCCCAACACACCCAATACAATGATAAATTGTATAGGTGCACTAGTTCGGCGAAGAGATGGTGATAGATGTGTAGTATGGATAGTAGATATAGGTTTTTGTAATCTGAAAATATAAAAACATCAAGGTAGCAAAAAGTAAACGGGCATAAAAACGGTATTGCAATGCTTAGAAACAAGGCCTAGGGTTCATACTTTCGCTAGTGCGATCTCCCAACATTGTTGACATAGTTGAATCATATGTAAATCCCTCACGTGCGACAAAGAGTTCAATCCAAAGTCACAAATAGCGGAGAACAAACGAAGAAATTGTTGTAGGGTACGAAACCACCTCAAAGTTATCCTTCCCGATCAATCTTATGAGCCATCCTCATTAATTGTCACGAACAACCCAAGAGTTCGTACTAGAATAACACCTTAAGATACACATCAACCAAAACCCTAATGTCACCTAGGCACTCCAATGTCACCACGAGTACCCACGGGTTTGATTATACGATATGCATCACACAATCTCAGATTCATCTATTCAAACCAACACAAAGAACTTCAAAGAGTGCCCCAAAGTTTCTACCGGAAAGTCAAGACGAAAACGTGTGCCAACCCTTATGCATAAATCCCCAAGGTCACGGAACCCGCAAGTTGATCACCAAAACATACATCAAGTGACTCAAGTGAATATCCCATTGTCACCACAGATATCCATATGCAAGACATACATCAAGTGTTCTCAAATCCTTAAAGACTCAATCCGATAAAAAAACTTCAAAGGGAAAACTCAATTCATCACAAGAAGATAGAGAGGGGAAAACTCCATATGATTCATCTATATCAACAAAGCTCGCGATACATCAAGATCGTGCCATCTCAAGAACATGAGAGAGAGAGAGAGAGAGAGATCAAACACATAGCTACTGGTACAAACCCTCAGCCCCGAGGGTGAACTACTCCCTCCTCGTCATGGAGACCGCCGGGATGATGAAGATGGCCTCCAGTGATGCCTTCCCCCCTCCGGCAGGGTGCCGGAAAAGGGCTGTAGATGAGATCGCGGAGGTACAGAGGCTTGCGGCGGCGTAAAAACTCATCTAGGTTAACTTTCGGGGGTTTCTGAATATATATGATTTTTTGGCGTTGGAATCACGCGAAGAGGGGCCATAGGGGGGCCACGAGGCACCAGGGCGCGCCTGGGGGGGTGGCGCGCCCTGGTGGCTCGTGGGGCCCTTGTGGGTCTTCTGGCCACCTCCCGAAGCTTCTAGTGTCTCTTATGTTCAGAAAAAATCGTCAAAAAGTTTCGCTGCATTTGGACTTCATTTGATATGGATTTTCTGTAAAACCAAAAACAAGCAGAAAACAGCAACTAGCACTGGGCACTAGGTCAATATGTTAGTCCATAAAAATCATATAAAAGCCATATAAAAGTGCACCAAAATCATACAAAACTATAATAAACATGGCATGAATACTTCATAAATTATAGATACGTTGGAGACGTATCAGTTGGCCTCGACCTTGATCGCCCACACGATGTAGTTGTCACCGGTGAGCGTCGGGCACTGCAAGCTCATCGAGCTCCCCGCTCCGCCGCCGTACGACACGAGCGACATCGCCGGCGATCACCCCCGCACACGTGGCTCTGATGCCAATTGTTGGCGCCGAAGCCCTTGCCCTAGCTCTCTCCCTCACGTAGCTCTCTCTCTCTCTCTCTCTCTCTCTCTCTCTCTCTCTCTCTTGCTGCGCTCGAACGACAGAAGGAAGAAGGAGGAAGGGAGGAACACAGAGGACACAGTGGTTTCCGGCGCACGAACGCCCGCCGCTCGAACGGCAATCTTCTCGAGCTCAAACTCGACGCCACAGCTGTTACAACGAACCCCACACGGGTTTTATACCCTGGGACGGTTCTGGGCACGACCCGCACGCCTCCACCCACCCGAGTCCACGATCTGGCCCGCTCTGGCCGCGGCCACCACTTGCACGTACGCGCACAGCTCGCGGCGAGCCCACAACAGAACGACTCGGTCACCCAGACTAGTTCGCCAACGAGCTCCTACTACTATTGCGTCACGTGTACATGCACACGCGCACCCAAACACTGCCCACGCATGCACACACGCACGCCGCCACGGACCCGACGCGGCCCGAACCGCACCCGACACGTCCGGCGCGCGCACGCACACGCACCCGACGCGTCCCGCCGTGGCTTATTGCCCAACACACACCCCTAAGCCACGGCCTAGAGGAGCCCATCGTCGTCGACGTCGGCGAGAAGCGCCTGCTCCGCCGCCTCTGCCTTCCGCGGCTTCGGGCACTCGCGCCGGAAGTGTCCGCGCTGGCCGCAATTGTAGCAGCGACCGCGCCGCTTCCCTCCGCCGCCGGACGCCGTGCTGCCACCGCCGTCGTCGTTGTGGTTGAGGCCGCCACCTCCCTAACGCCGTCGCGCCGCCCACTGCGCCGCCGTGAGCATGAGCTGATCGTCCGCCCGCTCACCGCCGACCTGCGCACGCCGCTGGGACCTCTCGTCGAACGCCTTCAGGCGACCGAGCGCCTCCTCGAACGGCATCGTGTTGACGTCGCAGAACTGCTTCATTCCGGCCACCGCCGCGTACAGCCTGTCCGGCACCGAGTCCAGGAGCTTCTTCACCATTGCCGGGTCGTCCAGCGTCGACCGGAGCTCCGCGTAGCGCGCCGCCATGCCGCCTATCTTCCCGGTGAACCCGTCTAGCGTCTCGCCGTCCGCCATGCGCAGCCGCTCGAATTCTCCGCGGAGTGTGGCCAGCCGCGCCGCCCTGACCCGGTCCGCGCCGACAAACCGCGTCTTGAGGCTCGCCCACACCTCCGCCGCCGTCTTCTTTGACGACACCTGAAGCAGAATATCTTCAGCAAGCCCTCCGAGCAGGTACGCCCTGGCCGCCTTGTTCTTCTTCGGGTCGACCGCCGCCGCCGCGTCCGCCGGTGCCACCGCCTCCCACAGCCCCTGCGCGTCGAGGTTGGCCTCGACCTTGATCGCCCACACGGTGTAGTTGTCACCGGTGAGCGTCGGGCACTGCAAGCTCATCGAGCTCCCCGCTCCGCCGCCATACGACACGAGTGACATCGCCGGCGATCACCCCCGCACACGTGGCTCTGATGCCAATTGTTGGCGCCGAAGCCCTTGCCCTAGCTCTCTACCTCACGTAGCTCTCTCTCTCTCTCTCTCTCTTGCTACGCTCGAACGACAGAAGGAAGAAGGAGGAAGGGAGGAACACAGAGGACACGGTGGTTTCCGGCGCACGAACGCCTGCCGCTCGAACGGCAATCTTCCCGAGCTCAAACTCGTCGTCACAGCTGTTACAACGAACCCCATACGGGTTTTATACCCTGGGCCGGCGCTGGGCACGATCGGCACGCCTCCACCCACCCGAGTCCACGATCTGGCCCACTCTGGCCGCGGCCACCACGCGCACGTACGCGCACAGCTCGCAGCGAGCCCACAACAGAACGACTCGGTCACCCGGACCAGTTCGCCAACGAGCTCCTACTACTATTGCGTCGCGTGTACATGCACACGCGCACCCAAACACTGCCCACGCACGCACACACGCCCGCCCGCCACGGACCCGACGCGGTCCGAACCGCACCCGACACGTCCGGCGCGCGCACGCACACGCACCCGACGCGTCCCGCCATGGCTTATTGCCCAACAATGTGGCGGCGGCGTGCTGCTGCGAGGCTCCAGCGGCTCGCCGGAGGTCGTGGTTGGCCGGAATCGGAGTGGACGGCGCGGGGACGTCCGATCCGGATCTGGTGCGGCGCCGAGCAGGGGAGGCGCGGGACAAACGCGGTTGCTCCCTGCGGCGGACAGAGGATGATAGCATGGCTTGCATGCCATAGCTAATAGCAATGTATAAATCGGATAGCTAGCTAGGTTTCCGTTGTGTTTTGGGTCAGGCTGAATCTATATAATCGGCAGCGGTCCACAGGTTGTAATCACCAGAAAACAAAAGGTGCGTGTTCTGGTCCCGGTGCTTCCCGGTGATGATGATGGCGTTGCTGCCGGAATTCGACCCAGCGGACGTGGGCGCCGGCCGCGGCTTCATCGAGCGCCTCACCGCCGACGCCGCGGCGTTCCAGAGGGACGTCCTCACGGAGATACTCAGGCGGAACTCCCACACCGAGTACCTCCGCCGCTTCCTGGATCGCGTACCACCAGGCGCCTCGGCCGCCGACCTCCGCGAGGCCTTCAAGGAGCGCGTGCCCGTCTCCGGGTATGAGGACATCAAGCCGTACGTGCGCCGCGTCGCCTCCGGCGAGCCATCCAGAATCCTCTGCTCCGAGCCCATCACCCACCTCCTCACAAGGTAAACCCCACCCCGCGGTGTCCGCTACTCCGGTTAACATTTGAGAAAGCATAGGCTTCCGTTTCCCCTTATTTAGCCATTCATTTCTGCATCGCGATTCATGTGAGCACTTTTGTCTATTTTGTTTTTTTTAATAAAACAACATATGAACTTTAAACTTTGGAGGACAACAAAACATTCTATCTAGAATGTGGGGTAAAACTTTCAGATTTTTTCGTGAATCATATATACAAAAAAATAATATTTTTTACTCAAAAAATCTCATTTTGTATATTTATGTCGGACCAAAAAATCTGAATTTTTTTTCCCACATTGTAGTAAGAATGTTTTGTTGTCTTGCGAAGTTTGAAGTTCATATGTTCTTTTGTTTTGAAGAAACAAAAAAGAGAACATTTCATGTAGTAAGTTAGTTGTGTAGCATAGATCTCAAAGCAACATTGGAAGGTAAGGATAAGAAGTGTCCAGAAACCTGAGTGTCAGCAGCAGTGATCAAGAGACAAAGGCGCCAAGCGATCAAGTTCAAGATTCGGGCCGGCCCAAGAGACAACCTCGCCTCCCGGCT
The DNA here is from genome assembly GCA_039707655.1 of Elymus sibiricus. Taxonomy (NCBI): domain Eukaryota; kingdom Viridiplantae; phylum Streptophyta; class Magnoliopsida; order Poales; family Poaceae; genus Elymus; species Elymus sibiricus. The sequence continues at coordinate 116,718,160 of CM077670.1, forward strand.
CGGCTGGCTGGGCCGGAGTGGGCCCATGTGGGCAGGATACTTAAACCAGGATGTAGCGTGTGATAGGCAGGCGGCGGCCAAACGGCTAGCATCTTGTGAGGATAGCGTGTGTGTGTCTCTCATCTCCCGATCCCCTCTTCCTCCTGTAAGCTTGAGCTCGATCTCGAATCCATGGAGTAAAATAGAGAGAGTGAACCTAACAATCTGGCATCAGAGCCGTTCCAGCCCTGGATTTCCCCGCCCACCGCCACCACACCCGGCTCGCCGACCGCCGCCGCGCCGAAGCCATGGACAAAATTTCACCGGAGACGAAGGCGATCTACGAGCTACTCCGCGCGGATTTCGACTCCGCCCTCGCCAAGGCCTCTGCGGAGCGCAGCGAGGAAGTGGTTGCCGCGTTCGCGAAGCTAGACTCCAAGCTCGATCAGCTTTCAGGGCGCCTCGAGGACGTCAAGCTGTCCATCGGCGTCGACCTCGACGAGCTCCGTGGGAAGATGGCCACCGACCGCGGAGCCGCGTCGTCCCCTACGTCGCCCACATCGCAAGGGGCACCATCGGCCGCAACCAAGTCCACGGCGCCAAGCAGCAGTCAAATCGGCCAGGATGGGCTCCGCTCTAAAGGGGAATTGCGCTCGTCGGCCCCTAAGTACGTTCCTCCTCCAACCCGAGGTATGCAGCATGATCAGATTGTCCTCAGACAGCAGAATTTGGCCCCAGAAAATTTTCGGCCCTTGCATGTTGATTCCACTGGTTTTGGTCCCCGGATCGATTTGCCCAAGTTTGATGGTTCGAACCCCAAGTTGTGGCAAACACGCTGTGAGGATTATTTCCGATTCTGGAACACCCCTCCGCACCAGTGGATACCTTTTGCTTCGGCTCTGTTTGAGGGTACAGCCGCTCGTTGGCTTGAATCAGTTCAGCGTCGCGCGCCTGATGTCAACTGGTCTGACTTTTGCACCATGTTACAGTCTCGTTTTGGTCGCAATAAACATCAAAACATCCTCAGACAGATGTTCATATCAGGCAGACTAGTACTGTTGAGGACTATGTGGAGAGGTTTTCTGAACTTTTTGATCAGCTATCTGCTTATGAGTCTAATCCCGACCCAGTTCATTATGTGACCAGGTTCATGGAGGGTTTGGTACCTTCAGTGCGACTGATTGTAGGGATTCAACAACCTGCAGACTTGGACTCAGCGTATGCTTTGGCTCTGCTGTCTGAAGAGTTGGGTGACTGTTCTCTGCAGGTTACACCACCAGTTACCTCTACAGTTCACAGTAAAAAGGCTTCTCTGAATTCCAGTCGCAATCATATCAGCAAACATTCAGACGACAGAGTTGCCTCTGATCCAGCTCGTTCTGCTCCAACTGAGGACCATTGGTCTGCTCTGCGTACTTACAGGAAATCCAAAGGACTGTGTTTCATTTGTGGGGAGCGATGGGCCAAAGACCATCGTTGTAAGCAGGAAGTTCAGTTACATGTAGTGCAAGAAATGCTGGAGTATGTCCAAAATATGCCTACAGAAGCTAGTGATACTGAAGCAGAGAGTGGTGGTGAAGCTAATGCTATTTGTATTTCAGCTGCTGCTATGGGAGATCTGTCTGTACCTTCAGTATCCACAATGAAGTTGCGAATTAAGCTGCAAGGATTTCAGCTCACCTTCCTGGTAGACTCTGGTAGCACTCATTCATTTCTGGACTGTGCAGTGGCTGCCAAATTACAAGGCATTTCTTCTATGCCTGTCAGTATGGTCAAAGTTGCTAATGGAGGTTTGGTGCCCTGTAATCAGCAACTTCTGTCAGGATCATGGTCTGTGGATGGCCATTCTTTCGTCAGTGATTTTAAAATCTTTCCCTTGGGCTCTTATAATGGTATTCTGGGGTTAGACTGGTTAGCTGCTCACAGCCCCATGCAGGTGGACTGGGCTGAGCACTGGCTTTCCTTCCAGTTTCAAGGAGCTCCTGTGACACTGTTGGGAGTGTTAGGAATGAGCAACTTACATTCACAGGGGCCAAAGGCCAGTACATATACATCTGGGGATAAACAGAAAAGGGACTAACTATACACATCTAACACCCCCCCTCAAACTCATGGTGGGTCAACAACACTGAGTTTGGAGAGAAAGAACTCATGCTGCGCTCGAGTCTGTGCCTTCGTGAAGAAGTCCGCCAGCTGTAACTCAGAGGGCACATAGTGAAGAGCGAGAACCTCATCCTGCACAGTAGCACGCACAAAGGATGCATCCACACCGATGTGCTTGGTAAGCTCATGCTTCACCGGGTCACGCGCGATACTGATAGCGCCTGTACTATCTGACAATAAGGGAGTCGATGTAGTAGCAGACACACCAAAGTCCTGAAGTAACCATCGTAACCAGATCACCTCAGCCGTCAACATAGCCATCGCCCGCAGCTCAGCCTCTGTACTCGAGCGAGAAACTGCAGTCTGTTTCTTTGTCTTCTAGGCAATGAGAGAGCCGCCAAGAAAAACACAGTAAGCAGACAGCGAGCGTCGATCAGAAGGATCACTAGCCCACGTAGCATCAGAGTAGGCCTGGAGCTGGAGAGAGCTGGAGCGGGGAAAGAAAAGGCGATGAGAGATCGTGCCACGAAGATATCGTAGAACACGGAGGAGGTGACTATAGTGGACAGAGGTGGGGGCTGAAACGAACTGACTGAGAATGTGAACAGGATAGGATATGTCAGGACGAGTAACAACAAGATAGACTAAGCTCCCAACGAGGTGGCGATAGCGAGTGGGATTAGGAAGAGGATCACCATCAGACGCACGAAGCTGAACGTTGAGCTCCATAGGAGTCACAACAGTGCGCTCATCACCAAGAGCGGCTCGAGCAAGAAGATCCTGAATATATTTTTCCTGGGAGATGAAGAAGCCATCAGAGGTCGAGGAAACCTCAATCCCAAGAAAATAGCGAAGAGGACCAAGATCAGACATCAGAAACTGGTCGCGAAGACGGGCCTTAACAAAGGCAATGTAGTCAGAGTCGTCGCCAGTGATGATCATGTCATCAACATATAGAAGGAGAAGAGTCCGACCACGAGGAGATGTGTGAATAAACAAAGCGGGATCATGATCACTGGGCGAGAAGCCCGCGGCAGTCACGACAGAGGCGAACCGCTCGAACCAGGAACGAGGGGCATGTTTAAGACCATAGAGAGAGCGGCGAAGTCGGCAGACCATACCATCAGGAACAGAGTACCCTGGGGGTGGCTGCATATAAACCTCCTCACGCAACTCACCATTGAGAAAGGCGTTCTGAACGTCAAGCTGAGATACAGACCAATGACGAACAGAAGCAACAGCAAGGAGAGTGCGGACAGTGGTCATGTGGGCCACAGGAGCGAATGTCTCATCATAATCACGTCCCTGTTCCTGCTGAAAACCATGAGCCACAAGACGAGCTTTGTAGCGCTCAAGAGAACCATCAGAGCGAGTCTTAATCTTATAGACCCACTTGCATGTGATGGGACGAACACCAGAAGGAAGGGAAACCAGATCCCACGTGCCAGAACGCTCAAGGGCAGCAATCTCCTGGGCCATCGCAAGCTGCCATTCAGGCTGAGTCAGGGCAGCCCGATAGGAAGTCGGCTCAGCAACAACAGAGAGGCCGTACTTGGCAGGAGAATAGCGATCAAGAGGGGGTCGAGGTCGAGCACGGAGATTATGAACTGGTGGAGGCGTGGAAGGAGGAACATCGGAAGTGGAAGACGTGTGAGGAGAATCATCCTCAACACGAGGGCGACGAGTGTAGTGGAGAGGAAAAGGAGAGAGAGGCCGACGGACCGGAGAGGATGGTGGAGAGGAGGATGGAGGGGATTGTGGTGTCGGTGGCATGTGAGGAAGAGTGAGACGGGTCGGAGGAAGGGGAGAGACCTGAGGCACAGAGGAGGATGTATCAGGAAGGAGAAGGAAAGAAATATCGTCCACAGAGAAGCTCGAGGAAGAAGGACGTGGGTAGTAAGAGCGAGACTCATCAAAGGTCACATCACGCGAGATGCGCAAGCGACGACCAATAGGGTCCCAACAGCGATAGCCCTTGTGCTCATCACTGTAGCCAAGGAAAACACACTCAACCGACTGAGCAGTCAGTTTGGTGCGTTCTCGCGGGGCAAGAAGGACATAGCACACACATCCAAACATACGAAGAGCTGAGTAGTCAGGAGATCGACCAGTGAGACACTCCATAGGAATACCACCCTGCAGAGCAGTCGATGGCTGAATGTTGATGAGATAGGTGGAGGCAGAAACAACCTCAGCCCAAAAATGGGGAGGAAGAGAAGCGGCAATCATCAGCGCACGAGCCGTCTCAAGCAGATGACGATGCTTATGTTCGGCAACGCCATTCTGAGCATGAGCACCAGGACAGGAGAACTGGGCAAGAGTACCCTGTTCCGCGAGAAAACCACGCAACAGCTGGGAGATATACTCTCCAGCGGAGTCAGCACGAAAAGTACGAATGGGCGTGGAAAACTGGGTGTGAACCATGGCAGCAAATCGTTTGTATATAGAGAGAACCTCGCTACGAGATTTCATGAAGTAGAGCCAAGTGTAGCGAGAGAAATCATCAATAAACAAAACATAGTAGCGATGACCACCTTTCGAATCAAAGGGAGCAGGACCCCAGACATCAGAATGAACTAAGTCAAAAGGACGCTGAGATACAGACTCACTGGTAGGATAAGGTAACTGGGTCTGTTTGCCAAGTCTGCAACCATTACAATGTAAGGAAACATCTCCAGATACAGACCCTAAGAGGCCCTGACGAACTAAAGAAGACAAGCGAGAGCCACAGATGTGACCAAGGCGATGATGCCACTGCTGGAAGGACGCAGACGAAGAGGCAGCAAGAGCATGAGAGCTGGCAGAAGTGGTGGCAGCGGAAGGAACACAAAGCCAGTCAACCTCCCAAAGGCCCTCTGACTCACGGCGCCGGGGGCCAGCACCAACCAAAGCCTTGGTGCGACGATCCTGAATGGAGCAAGAGTCGGTATCAAGAATGACACGACAACCAGAATCAGTAAGTTGGGCAGCGGAAAAAAGATTCATGGTAAGGTGAGGAACATGCGAAACACTAGGAACAGAAAAAGATGGAGTGGAAAGAATACCACGACTAGCAACAGGAAGAGGTGTGCCATCGGCGGTAAGAACATTAACAGGCGAATCAAGAGGTCGGAGAGAAGACAGCGCGGAAGAATCAGAAGACATATGAAAGGAGGCTCCAGAATCCAGAACCCACGAAGATGTACCTGACTGGGTAGATGCAGGCGGTGATGGAGAGGTGGAGGCAGTCACAGCGGCGGCGGAACCCGTCGATGAAGATCCGGAGGATGCCAGGAGGCGCTTGAGCCGCACAATGTCCTGGTCAGTGAGTGACGCATGAGTCCCACTGGAAGAAGAGCGCCTCTGGTCTCGCTGTTTCTGGCGGCAATCAGACTATTGGTGACCTTGCCTGGAGCAGTAGCCACAGAAAGTGTCACGGCGCGACCGGCCCTTCTCAGCATAAGGAGGGCGACCCACCCTCCCTGAAGGTGTGGGCAGAAGCGGTGGAGCGGTGAGACGAGCAGACGACACAGGAGCTCGAGCAGCCAACACAGAGGGAACCTCAAGCAACCCAGCAGAACGGAGGCGGGTCTCCTCAGCACGAAGCTCAGCAAGCACCTCCAAGATAGGAACACGACCACGAGCAAGCAAGTGAGCGCGTCGAGGCTCAAACTCGGAACGGAGGCGAGATAAGAACTCATGGACACGCTGAAACTCCAAGTCGGACCTCATAGTCTGACAGCAACGGCAAGTTCCACAAACAACTGTCCGAAGAGAGTCAAGCTGGCGCCAGATGGCAGAACTCTGTGTGTAGAACTCATCAACAGAAGAGTCACCCTGCTGAAGAGCGTGCTCCTGACGCACCACAGATAAGTAGAGCGCATCACCAGAGGGCTGATAGCGCTGACAGAGGTAAGACCACATCGCAGCAACAGTACCGAGGCTCATGAACTCCGAAGCAAACTGAGGGAGGACACTCGCAGTGAGAACAGCAGCAGCTCGAGCATCATCATTGCACCACTGAGTGTAAGCAGACAGATCATCCCGGTAGAGAGAAAGAGCATCGGAATAGGCTGATACCTGCTGATCATAAGCATCCACCGCAGCATCATCGAGAGCCTTGGCTGCATCCCGATCAGCCTGGGAAGCACCAGCAGCAAGAACAGGCGGCACCGGTGGGGTAGGAGCCACGGGAGCGACAGGGCAGGGCGGACAGGGGACCTCGCCAGAGAGAACGCCCCATAGGAGAAGGCCGCGCATGTGGATCCGCATGAAGCCCGCAAACTCAGCATAGTTGGTGCCATCGAAGATCACCGAGCACCGAGGAACAGCAACGTAGCCTGAAGAGGACATGAGGAGCTCTCTGTTTTTTTTTTTTTTTTTTTTGGTCAACTTGCACAGGAGACCCCGATCTGGATCGGGATCGGGCTCGCTCGAGGGGGAAGCGCGAGCGGGGGGGGGGATCGGCCTGGGCGTCAGCGGGCAGGAACCGGCCGGCCGGACAGAGGCGGCGGCGGTCGGTGTAGCAGGCGGGCGCGGCCGGACGAGGAGGGGAGGGCCGACCGGAGACGGGGGCGCGAGCAGCGGAGGCAAGCTCCGGCGGGCGGACGGCGCAGGCGGCAACGGGCAGCACGCGGCGGAGACGGCGCGGGCGGCAACGGGCGGCGCGCGGCGGAGAGGGGCCGCACGCGGCGGTGCGCGAACGCGGGTGGGAGGGGCGCGCGGCAGGGGCCCTCCGCGGCGGGCGCAGCTCCCAGTGACGGCAGGCGGCGCGAGCGTCGCGCGGGGCGCGGCCCCAGCTCCTGGAGCCCGGACCGGACGGCGGAGACGAGGCGGATGGGGCCGGCCGGCGGGGCAGACGGGCCCGAGCAGCGGCGGCGGCTGTGGTGGGGGAGGACGCACGGAGTCGCTGCGTGCGGGGTGGGAGAGAACCTAAGCATCTGATACCATGTTAGGAATGAGCAACTTACATTCACAGGGGCCAAAGGCCAGTACATATACATCTGGGGATAAACAGAAAAGGGACTAACTATACACATCTAACAGGGAGAAGATGCTACTCCACAACTACTGGCTATGATAGAATTATCTTCTCTCCTATCTTCTAGTGGGCAAGATCAGTCCCAGTTGCCTGTTGAGATTCAGGACTTGTTGGACACTTATGCTCCTGTGTTTGCTGCTCCTACTGGCCTTCCTCCAAGAAGAAAGTATGATCACACCATCTCCCTCATACCTGGTGCTTCTCCTGTTTCAATCAGGCCCTACATAGTTGCTCCTGCATTGAAGGATGAGATGGAGAAACAGATTAAGGACATGTTGGATTCTGGAATTATCAGGCATAGTAACAGTGCTTTTTCCTCACCTATGATTATGGTTCAGAAGAAGGACAAGACTTGGAGGCCAGTGTTTGATTACAGGCATCTAAATGCAATTACTGTGAAGAGCAAATTTCCCATCCCAGTTATTGATGAGTTGCTTGATGAATTGGCTGGATCTTGCTGGTTTTCTAAGTTAGATCTGCGCTCTGGTTATCACCAAATCAGGTTGGCACCAGGTGAAGAGCATAAAACTGCTTTCCAGACTCACATGGGACATTTTGAGTTCCTTGTTCTGTCTTTTGGACTGACTGGTGGTCCCAATACTTTTCAGTTTGCTATGAATGACACTTTATCTCCTTGTCTTAGAAAGTATGCTGTTGTGTTTTTTGATGATATCCTGGTTTTCAGTGCTACTTATGCTCTGCACTTGGAACATTTAGCACAAGTTTTGAAACTCCTGCTGCAGCATCAGTGGCAAGTTAAGCTCTCTAAGTGTGTGTTTGCTCAGACTCAGATTGGTTATTTGGGTCACATTATCAGTGGACAAGGGGTGTCAACAGATCCTGATAAAATTGCTAGCATTCAGGAGTGGCTAGTACCTGTTTCTGCTAAGGAAGTCAGAGGATTTTTGGGCCTAGCTGGTTACTATAGAAAGTTCATTGCTCACTATGGTCTCATAAGCAAACCTCTTACTAACCTGCTTAAGAAAGGTGTTCCTTACCATTGGACTCAAGTAGAACAGACAGCTTTTGAAACTCTCAAACAAGCTTTGGTCTCAGCACCTGTCCTGGCTCTCCCAGACTTCTCCAAAAAGTTCATCATTGAGACTGATGCATGTGATACAGGGGTTGGGGCAGTCCTTATGCAGGAAGGGCACCCACTGGCTTATGTAAGCAAGGCTTTGGGTCCTAGGAATCAAACATTGTCAGTGTATGAGAAGGAGTATCCTCTCCTAGCTGTGGACCACTGGCGCCAGTACCTCCAACTCTCTGAATTTGTTATTCGAACAGATCAACGCAGCCTAGCTAGTTTGTCTGAACAGAGACTCCATACTAAGTGGCAACAAAAAGCTTTGACAAAACTACTAGGTTTGCAGTACACTATTGTGTATAAAAAAGGGGTGGAAAATAGTGCAGCTGACTCCTTGTCTCGCAAACCTCATGTGACTGATGAAGTGGTCCCTGAGTTACTTGCAGTATCTGCAGCACAACCAGCATGGCTAAATGATATAGTGCTCAGTTATACCCGGGACAAATTTTGTGTTGACCTGCTGCAGAAGCTCTCTTCCTCCCCTATGGCTGACAGTAAGTTCTCTCTTAAAGCAGGCTTGCTGCGTGTGGGCAAATGTATTTGGGTGGGTTCTGATCCAGTGTTGCAGCGCACAATTGTTAGTGCTTTCCCATGATAGTCCACTGGGCGGTCACTCTGGTTTCCCTGTCACATATCGCCGTGTCAAGCAGCTGTTCCGTTGGCAAGGAATCCGTGGTTTTGTTAAAGCATTTGTGCAGCACTGTTTGATCTGTCAGCAAGCTAAGCCTGAACGTGTGCCGTACCCTGGACTGTTGCAGCCATTGCCTATTCCCAATATGCCGTGGGAAATGGTGACCATGGATTTCGTTGAAGGTTTACCTGTTTTTGGAAGATTTAACTGTCTGATGGTGGTAATCGACAAGCTGTCCAAATATGGCCATTTTGTTCCCTTACATAACCCCTTCACAGCTGTCACGGTGGCTGATGCTTTCCTCAACTCGGTCTACCGTCTCCATGGTATGCCTCTGTCCATTGTCTCCGATCGGGACCGTATTTTTACTAGCCAGTTTTGGAAGGAACTCTTTCAGAAGGCTGGTATCCTCTTGCGCATGAGTACTGCTCGCCACCCCCAGTCTGACGGCCAAACAGAACGAGTCAACCAACAGGTGGAGTGCTTCCTACGATGCTTTGTCAGCGCTCATCCTTCTCGATGGGCCAAATGGATTCCTCTCTGTGAGTACTGGTATAATACGAGCTGGCATTCTGCCACGGGAAAGTCTCCATTTGAAATCATCTATGGGCATGAGCCTCGTCATTTTGGCCTGTCAGCAAACGCCACCATCCAATCATCTGATCTGTAGCAGTGGCTTGCTGATCGTCAAGTTGTGCTGGACTCTGTTCGTCAGCATCTTGAGAGAGCACAGCAGCGTATGAAGGCACAGTCCGATAAACACCGTTCTGAACATGTTTTCGCAGTTGAGGATTCTGTCTTTCTGAAACTCCAGCCATATCTCCAGTCCTCAGTTGCTCCAAGAGCCAATCACAAGTTGGCATTTAAGTTCTATGGGCTGTTTGAGATTCTGGAGCGGATTGGCGAAGTTGCTTATCGTCTAGCTCTTCCTCCATCCAGTCGAGTACACCCAGTTTTTCATGTTTCCCTGCTGAGAAAAGTATTAGCTCCAGAACACCAGGTACTTCCGCAGCTCCCCTCTCCTGACGATAAATTCCAGGTTCCAGAGCAGGTGTTGCAGCAACGTGTGGTGCGTCGAGCCTCCGACTCCCTAGTACAAGTACTGGTGAAGTGGAGTGATGCTCCTGTCGAGATGGCAACGTGGGAAGACAAGATCACCCTCAAGCAAAAGTTTCCTCGTGCACCGGCTTGGGGGCAAGCCGTTTCTAACGGGGGAGGAATTGTCAGCAGCAGTGATCAAGAGACAAAGGCGCCAAGCGATCAAGTTCAAGATTCGGGCCGGCCCAAGAGACAACCTCGCCTCCCGGCTCGGCTGGCTGGGCCGGAGTGGGCCCATGTGGGCAGGGTACTTAAACCAAGATGTAGCGTGTGATAGGCAGGCGGCGGCCAAACGGCTAGCATCTTGTGAGGATAGCGTGTGTGTGTCTCTCATCTCCCGATCCCCTCTTCCTCCTGTAAGCTTGAGCTCGATCTCGAATCCATGGAGTAAAATAGAGAGAGTGAACCTAACACTGAGCTTTTATAAATCCACGTTCCCGCTACGGGTCGTGTGAGAAAGTCCAAAGTCGTGTTGCATATACGTTTCTCATGGTGGTGGCGGCATTGGCATTTGGTTTGCCACGTCTAATGCAGCTCCGGCACATCCGGCGGGCAGCAGAAGCTCTTCCCGTCCACCACGGAGAAGCTCGACCAGCGGCTGTTCTACAATGGCCTCCAGGCACTCTTGAGGAAGATGCAAGCATTGGGTCGCTTGTTCATCTTCATCCGGTAATTTAGAAGATGCAAATGTTGTGCAGTTTAATAACCGGTGTCGGTGTGCATGCATCCCATGGTTCTAGGCATCTTCATCCTGATCAGGGGGACAGAAGCGGCAAGGGGATGTACCTCATGTTCACCTTCCCTGGAAGCCTGACCTCGTCCGGCCTGCCAATCCAGGCGTCCAGCACGGCCTACTACCAGAGCAGCCAGTTCCGGGAGCACGACATTGGCTGGTTCGGCAGGTGCACCAGCCCCATTGAGGCGGTCCTTTGTCCAGACGGTAGGCAGAGCATGTACTGCCAGTTGCTCTGCGGCCTGCTTGACCGCGGAGTCGTCGACCATGTCGGCGGCACCTTTGCTAATGCTTTCATCAGAGGCGTCCAGTTCTTGGAAGACAATTGAGAGGAGCTGTGCTCCAACATCCGCACTGGACATCTCAGCGACTGGATAACACATGCTCTTCTGTGTGATGCCGTCGTTGAGCGTCACCTGCGAGAACCTGACCTGGCACTGGCCGAGGAGATCGCGTCCGAGTGTGCCAGGAAGCCTTGGGATGTGATACTCAGGAGGCTCTGGCCAGGAGCACGGTACATCCTCACCATTGTCACCGGCTCGATGTCGCAGTACATTCCAGTTCTTGAGAGCTATGGTGATGGGCTGCCATTGGTGTCGCCCATGTATGTGTGTACAGAGTGCGCCGCGGGGATCAATCTGAACCCTCTCGATCTACCTTCTGATGTGTCGTACGCATTGCTTCCAAACATTGCCTACTTCGAATTTGCAGAGGTCACGTGTGGCGACGATGAAAAGGTGCAGGCGAGTACTGGTTTGTATGACAATTTGGGCGAGTTGAAGCTTGTGGATCTTGTGGATGTCAAAATTGGTCGGCGCTACGAGCTGCTTGTCACCACCTTTGCAGGTCAGCTGTTGCGCTACTCATCATCATTATCTCCAATCTGATGATTTCTTGCATTATTTCAAAGTTGTTGTAGCTATGCTAGTACTGCATCATGATTTATTTTCTTGTGGCGTTAATCCAAATACACGATCACCGTAGTTATCTGCTATCCCAAGTACTAAGAAACCCAACTGAACTATGATTTGACTTGACAGTTTTCTGCATGCCAGGTCTTTACAGATACCGAGTGGGTGACCTTCTTACTGTGAGCGGACTCTACAATGCAACGCCACTGTTTCGCTTCATTGGACGGCGTGCTGTCATCTTAAAAATAGACTATGAGAGTATAAGCGAGGAGGATCTCCTCAAGGCCATTTCACAAAGCGTACGAGCTGCATCTCAGGCCTCTTGGTTACATGCTTGGTGGCAGCACTGCATATGCAGACATATCCACCTTGCCTGGCCACTATGTCCTGTTTTGGGAGCTGGTCAGTGCAGAGAGTAACCATGTCGCCGGTGACATCGATCGAACCGTCATGGAGCATTGCTGCTTGGCCGTGGAAGAATGCTTTGATCAAATGTACCGCGAAAGCAGGCGCCGAGGGTCGATCACGGCGCCCGAGATAAGGGTGCTTGAGCGTGGTGCATTTGATGCTCTCATGGACTTGTTTCTGTCCAGAGGCACATCAGCCAGTCAGTACAAGACTCCAACGGCTATTCGATCAGAAGAAGCGCTGCTGGTGTTGGAGGGGAGGGTGTCAGCAAGGTTCTTTGCCCAGGAAACTCCCGGCGGCCCCTTGTAAGACCACTATACGAGAGGAAATGGTGCTGGTTAGTAGGTGTGCAGAACGTATATAGGATTCACCCATGGTGCCGCACTACCCGAGGATTCTGCAAGGCTAGGAGGCAGGCAGGCAGCCATGCCCTTGATTGCAGTGGGTCTGAACTTGAACACTTGCAATTTGGACGTTCCAATAGCATGTTTTTTTTTTTTTTTTAGCATCATAAACTTTATTCATCAAATGATAGCCAGATCGTTTACATAATGGTGAAGAATAAAGTCAGGGATGACAGTTTCCCATGCTTCAGACTTGCCAGAACTAATACAATGTTTTGCTAAAGCATCCGCGACCGAATTGGCCTCTCTACTACAGTGATCAAAAGTGATACTAGCAAACTCCAGTGCCAGGAGGGAGCACTCGGCTATGATTGGCACGCCTGTTCCCATATATGCATTTGGATCAGAGATGGCCTCAAGTGCATTGAGACAGTCAGACTCGACTGCCAAATTCGTGCACCCCAGATTTGCTCCAAGATTTAACCCACATCGAATAGCGATAAGTTCTGCTACTTCTACACTCGCCACATGCGGTAATAGATGAGTTGCTGCACCTAAGAACTTACCATGGTCGTCGCGGGCAATGACACCACAAGATCCCGTGAACCTATCCGCATGAAAAGAAGCATCAACATTTATTTTAACAACTCCCATCACGGGCTTCTTCCATATATGATCCCGCTTGCGAGTAGGCTGATTTGGAGTGTTTGCTCGTAAAAAAATTGTTGCTAGCACCCGGATCGTCATTGCTGCTTGTTGAGGCATCTGAACTATCTCACCCTTTGTATGGATTCTCCTTTGCCACCAAATAAACCACATTGCTACAAGGGCGAGCTCAGCTATAGGAATGTTATGTACTGACGACTGCATCTGGATCAGGCTGTCAATGTTAATAGAGCCCGATCGGTCCTGGCAAACCACCCGTTCAATCTCCTGTGATAGCCCTAGCTCCGTCCAAATTGCGTGCGTCCAATAACATGTTTGTTAGTATAACTAGTAGAATGCCGGTGCGTTGTCATGACCTTTTTGACTTTTTTCTAACTACACATGTCAATGTAATGCATGTCAAATTTCACATCGACACGTCAAACATTTTTTTCTCAGTACACAATGTACACTTTAGCGCACAAGTGAAACATTTTTTTTATATACACGTTGGACATTGTTCAAATACATGATGTATATTTTTTAAAATACATGTTTGAACACTTTTTGAATATACGGTAACATTTTCCAAATACAAGTTGTACATTTCTTTTAAACTACAGGGACATTTTTTTACATTGTATAAACATTTTAAAAAAAATTACCGGCATTTTTTGAAATACCTAAATATTTCTTTAAAATGCACATACATTTTAAAGGAAAATAAACACTTTTGTAACCTACGGGGTTATTTTTTTGCATTGTATAAACATTTTCTGAAATGTCACAAACAATTTTTGAATCACGGGAATTTCTCTTTAAAATGTCATGTATATTGTTTTAATTTTTTTTAATGTTACGAAACATGTTTCTACATTATGCAAACATTTTATACATTATATACAAGTTTTTTTTAAAATGTCATGAGCACATTTTGAAACTCGTAATAATTTTTTTAAATGTAACGTACATTTTTATGAATGTATGAAACATTTTTTTTAATTAGGCAAACATTTTCCTTACAATGTATAAACATTTTTTTAATGTCATGTACATTTTGTTAAACCCGTGATATTTTCCTAATGTCACAAACATTTTTCGTACACATGTTTAACATTTTCTATTTTTTTATTCACATTGTACAATTTTGTATACATCAAAAACATTTTTCTATAGATGTTTAACATTTTCAAATGCATGACTAATATTTTTTTATAAATTTATGTAAAGTGTTTTTTCGTAATATATATTTATAACATTTCAAAATATGAACAATAGTAAAAAATATTACGTAAACAAAATGTGAAGAAAATAAGAAAAACGACGGATGACGTCAGCGTGACATCACCTCCACGTGGTTACTCGGCCTTTGCTGGGCCGGGCCCAGCAATGGCTCCTGTGCTAGGAGTCGCTGCGGGGCTTTCTCTTCGTCAGAAATAGCATAGGGCTTTCTCCTCTCCCCATCGATCAGCCGGTCCAATGGCCACCTACTCTTCCTACTCCGTCCAGTTCTTCCACCGCGGCGGCGGCGGCGGCCAATGGTGCAGCCTCGGCGCCGCCTACGCCGCCGTCCGGGTCCTCCGCCCGCAGGGTCACTCCCTCGTCATGTACTCTGGTCCCGACAACCAGCCCCACCAGCGGATCGTATTCGCGTACCCGATCCTCCCGGGCGACGCCTTCGAGAGGCTGGACGGGTCCACTCTCTCCTGGGCGGAGCAAGGCTCCGGCGACGAGTTCGCTCTCTGCTTCCTCGACGAGGCCGCGTGCGCCGAGGTCTGCGGTGCCATCTCCCCGGTCACGACGGCGCTTGCAGCCCTGGACGGCATCGCTGACAGGCTCGAGGGGCTGCGAGTGGCCGCGGCGGAGGGGGGCGCCTCAGCCGCCGGAGGGGACATCGCGTGTCGGCTCGCGCAGCTTAGCTTAGCCCGCGGGCCATGAACTGGGCTAACCGGAGAATCGAAACCAACAAGATCAAGTACTAGGTTTTTACCATATCACCGTCGTGTTAGTTCAATCAACTCTGTACTATAAAATTCTGCAAACTTTTCTTGAGTAGTTTACATCGCTTTGTTCCAAAACAGCAATTTTTTACGCAACAGAGGGAAAGATTGCAGACTATGATGCCAGGGAGGAATTTCTTTCGAATTTGGGTGGAATCCCATCGTGCGAAATTCTTTCGTTCACTAAGCAGAGACAGATTTTGACATCACAGTGTATTTCACTGAGCAGAGAACTCAGCAGAGCAACACCATGCTTGTTATTACATAAAAAACGATCAAAGAAATCATACGCGTGTGCTGAAGTTGTTTGTGCCAATTTGTTCTCGAGATGCTGGTGGAAGTGCTGAATGGTTGCAGCTATCAGGACGGGCTATTTTCCAGCTGAACCTTGCAATCTTGTGTCCTCGTCCATGTACCATCTCTTCAGTCTCGCATGAGCAATCTTTACCTGCAAAATCAAGATGGGGGTTAAAATAAACACATAATTTAGTATCTCAACGCCTTCTAGCATTATACATATGCATTATCTGATGTGTATCAACTGAAGACTAAGGCAACAAAGTGAAGAGCAAAGAAATGATCAGTGTTTACCTGTTTTTGCCAGTCAGTCCCAAGTGTTATGAACACAAGTACAACAGTTTGGACCAGTGTTCCCACCAGCATCCCAATCCAAATGCCCTGAAAATTTAACATTTAGTTACAAACACAAATCAGGGAGAAGATGACGCACCAAGGTAATGGTGTGAGGTACTAATTATGTTTGTAATTACCTTTACTTGAAATCCGACAACATAACCAAGTACTACCCCAAGGGGGATGCCAATCAAGTAGTAGGATGTGATGTTAACATAGGCGACCACACTTTGCCAGCCCGCACCAACAGCAACTCCTGCAGGTAATCGTACGAGAGGGTGATGATATTTTAGATCGAAAACAGAACTACACTAGCATTCCACGCGTGTCGTGTGTGTCTACCTTAGTAACAATAAAATGGTGAAGCTGACCTGATAGCACTGGTTGAACACTGTTCAACAGAATAGAGAACGCCAGGAGAGGCGAAAGGTCCGCCACCGCGTCAGCTACCGCTTGGCTCTCGGTAAACATGTACGCGATGTTCCCGCGGAAGAAAAGGAAGAATACAAACAACACAAATCTGATGAAGAAGGAAGTGACGACCACATTGGCGATGGCAAACTTGGCCCGCTTCGCACTCCCAGCACCAAGCTCATTTGCCACTCGCACTCTGTAACAATCATTGCAGCGTCATGCTTTTTTGTTTTGTTTTGAGTAATGCTCATGATTGAACCACAATACCAGCTAATTAATGAACCACAGGCTGAAGATCAAGAAGTCATACCCTGTTGCACCCAAAAATCCTACTGAAATCATCAGCTCCCATCCATTGATGTTAAGGCTACGTATTTCACAAATACAAAACATTCAACAATGATTAATTACTTCATGTATTTGCATTTGACAGTAAGGACAATAAGATAATGCAATGGAAGGCTGGACCATGTGGAACTAATGTCAATAACAATGTCTGATCAAGCGCAACCGCGTGATATTCATGAATTAGTATGCATGATACCATATTGAAAGAGCGTCAAGTGCAATCTGTGCATTCTTCATATTCCCAGTCAGGAGGACCAATATGGTGTTGTACCACATTTCCAAACTGAAAATGCAAACAGGGAAAGGAGAAGTGTATATGTCAATCTTTAAAGGGTTAGGATGAAAAGGGGCAGCCTGCCAAACATAGTCTCTTCGACCCTATCATCCAGTATATATCCTAGCATAATTAGGTTCATTAAGATTAATCTTGACAAAATTAATAAATTCTACAAACTAAAAGAGCAATTTCTTTGCAGGCCGCTGCATTGTTTTTTTTTTCTAACACATGGCCTTTGCAACAAGGATGCACAATTACATACGACTGACGAGCATTGATCTTTTGTTATCATCAACTAGATTTTTCGATAACTTGGCCAAGCGGGTGTGGAGTGTCATTAAGAAGTGTTGCTATTGTAAAGAGGAGAAAATTCATCATGTCTTTCTCTCATGTGTTCATCTTCTATGCATATTGTTTATGTGGCTTTTAATCTCCCACCACCGGCGTGTATGTCAAATATGTTTGCGAATTGACTGGCTATGGTTAGAGCAAAAGTACATATCCAGGTGGGGGTTTGCTCTATATATTGAGCAATTTGTACTTGTTGTAATGATTTTGTTTTTGGATAGAGCTTCCAACTTCTTGCATGTACTACTCTAGGGCCACACACTATATCTGTATGTGGTGCTCACTTTAGCATGTATAGGTATGAAAGTCATTGTATATGTACTGTAGGATCGGATGCCGGGAGTCAGAAGGGGGGGTTGAATGACGACCCCAAAAAATTTTTTACTCTCTTTAAATTCTTTGCACAATAGTTATGAAAAACTAAGATGCTCGGAATAGAGGGTACGCAGCGGAATAAAATCTACTCCGTCAAAACAGACTGAAGCTAGTCAAGACAGAACAATTTCTCAAAGCTTGACTACAGAGAACATAA
Source organism: Elymus sibiricus (assembly GCA_039707655.1). Taxonomy (NCBI): domain Eukaryota; kingdom Viridiplantae; phylum Streptophyta; class Magnoliopsida; order Poales; family Poaceae; genus Elymus; species Elymus sibiricus. The sequence continues at coordinate 116,735,671 of CM077670.1, forward strand.
AAAAAAGATAAGCACTAAAATAGTGTACCTGAATAAATATCAGTGCTTAATTAACCAAGAGATTACATGGCAAGCTTAGGCTAATTAAATGACACAGCTACTTAAGCCAAACTAGCTGTACGCACTAGCAGGATACACAGTTCTTAAACTTGCACGCACTAGCAGAGTATAGATCAAAATAAATGAACAGCTTGCTGAATCGATTTCACTTGGTAGGAACTCTAGTCACCTGTAGTGCATACAGCAGCTAGACTAGCAACAAACTGAAATCCACGATTTTACCTCTGCAGATTTGGGCAGACCAACTCTGCTATCAGGTAGTCGAACGACAGCTAGAAGAAAATGAACTGAATTCTGAGACGGTCACACCTAGCAGGAAATTAAGAGGAAGGGAGACAGTACCTCCAGCGGGTGCTCTTCCCTTTGACCGAGAACGCAAGAACTTTGCTAGAAAGTACAGCGACCCAAAATCGAAACAAGAACAGAGGAAGAACTCAAGATGAACTCGCACAAAATAAATCACCGAAGATAAAATCCTGCGCCATCCTCAAGAACCCATGAATAAAATGAAGAACAACCAGATCCAAAGCTAGGGATGGCTGGGTATGAATTTAGACATGATTTTCCATCACCGAAACCCCATGATAGCCAAGGAATCACAGGAATAAAATTCGTACAGCAGAAAAACGAAAATAACCAGATGCACAAGCAGCAGATCTCAACGAGAGCAAAGTTGGGAATAATCTGCGGTTATATTTCTGAAATTCCTGGAGTTACAAGCCTCTCTCACAAGGGCTAAAATCCCACACACAGGAAGCTCTCTCTCAAATGTGGCGGCAGCTCCTCTGTTTTCCTCTAGTCATCAGCGGCTACAAGGGAAAACCTAGCAGCTCACATATAAGGCTGGAGCTGCCCTCCACCGCCATTGAATGGGCCATGGTCCTCACCGAATGGGCCAAGCCCAAAACACTAAACAAACAGCCATTTTTACTTGGCCGCTTGTAAATAACATTTTCCACTCTTAAGCAACACCATAATCACTCTTGGTTTGCTTCTTAGTGGATTTTGGTAAACATACCAAAATAACCTTCACTTGACTTGGTCTTCTTGTTCGCCTCCATATAGTCCTTGTCCAAACTTGTGCATTGCTTTGAGCCGCACGATCCCGCGCAATGTCCATGGTCGCATCTTAGCTCTCCAAGCTCTATGCCAACCATCCTCATTGCCGACTACCGCCACACTCACTGCAACCTGCACACCATGGAAAACAAGCAACTATTGCGAGCACAAACCTCCTGAGCTTGACCCAAGTCAGTCCAAAATAACAATTTAATATTACCAACATTATCCAGATAAGTCACATAGAAAGAAACATAGTTGACCAAGTCAACTCAAGATCACAACCTAGATCTCACAAACTGGGATTTGCAACCTTACTAAAATAACTCTCAATGTGAGCTAAAAGCATTGGCAATATAATCATCACAAAATCAAGGGTATCACCATATGGGACTCACATGTACTATTCTAGGGCTATGTGTTAATCGATATGGATGACGGTCTAACAAAAAATTAGTGAAACACGAGTGCATCATGTCTCTCTTTTTTCTATGACGGACTCCTAATGCAACCATAAATAAGCCATGTGGCATTAGTTCTAATGAAAAAGGCAACTGTAACGTATGCCATTCAAGATCGATAATACATAGATGAGCCTAGGCTCATCTATTCCCTATGAATAGTATTTTTTTTTTTAAAAAGTAGATAACAAATTTGAAAAGAAAAAAAACTGATTCTTATTGGCACTCAGATGCTCAAATTTTCTAGGAGCATTCAAATTTTTCTGGTGAAATGACATACGAGGAACTCTAGACAAAAAAAGCAAAACGGGTCTCCAAAATGCTTTTTTCGAGGTTTCTTTGAGAGCCAATTTTTGGTTTTTCATAGAGCTCCTCGAATGTCATTTCACCATGAAACTTTGCACGCTCCTAGTGCATTGGTCATCTCTGGTGCCAAAAAAATATTAGAATTTTTTGAGTTTTTTCTATTTGTTTTGAATTTATTATTTGGCCTAGTTGGAACAACTTCAAAATCAGGGAAGTTGTTAGTGATTCTTGCTTACCAAAGCATCACACCAGAGGACATGGAGAGCTTGAAGACGGCACCGAGATCGGTGAATGCAGCCGATGAGAACCCTGTCCACGTCTGAGGGCATCCACCGAAGAAGACGAAGACGAGCTGCCCTAATACAGGGATCCACACGGCGATGATATTGGAGCCCATGACCCCCGCGAGACCGAGGTCGAACCTAGCCGTGGCGAGCCAGGAGAGGAGAAGGTGGATGCCGAGGTTGAGGAAGGCGAGGTAGGTGATGATGGCGTTCTTGCTCTGAGCCTGCAGGTACATCTGGAGCGTGTAGGACCAGACACTGGAGAGCATGATGGGGATGTACCAGAGGGCGATGGTGCCGGCGACCGAGCAGATGGCCGGGTCCTGGCCGAGGAAGACGAGGAGCGGGGAGGTGAAGAGGTAGATGGGGAGCATGGCGACGGCGCAGGCAAAGAGGATGATCCATGAGCGCTGCAGGTAGATTCCTAGCATGTGGTACTGTCTGGCGCCGTACGACTGGCCGCACAACGTTTCGAGCGCGCTCGCCATGCCCATCTGCAGTCCACACATGTCCATGATGGTTAGTGTACTCTCAGTAGATACTTAACATATGGGAACAGCTGCGAGTTAAAGTTACCAGGACGCCGATGCTGAAGCGCATGAGGACGGTGGAGACGAGCGCGTAGGCGGCGAGTTCTGTGGGTCCGATGTGGCCGATGAAGGCCTGGCTGATGATGGTGAGGCCGAACGTGGAGAAACGTGTGCAGATGGACGGCCCCGCCACCGCCCACAGCTTCCTGTTCTCCTCCACCAGCCGCCGTCCCAGCCCTTGCTCCTTCTCACCTTCATCTCCCCCGGCGCTGCTCCGCCTATCAATGTCCGCCGCCGGCCAAGCAGGCTCCAGCAGAGGTACCTGGCTCTTCTCCATTGCCTCTTCCACTGTACGCGCTTAACTAGCTAGTTTGACTCAGCACCGACGCTAGCTAGCTAGCTATGAGGATGGGCTTGGTTACGTGGGTGCCATTACGAATGAATGAGACGACGGAGCGTCATTAGCTATAGAGGGACCAGGTGGAAATATGTGGACATGGATAAAGGTCATTAATTTCTCAGGTAGACAAAGACACACACGTGAAGCACGCGCCGCATGCACTGCGCTATACCCTGCTCTTAGCATCTTCAACATACGCGCGCTAAAAAACTTTTAATTTCGCGCGCGGGCAGGGATTCTGCTTTAGCAGAAGCGCTATATTTCGCGCCGCAGGTAGCACTCCAGCAGACGCGCTAAAATTACAGCGCGCACGTCCAGCACAAACAACATTTCCCACAACATAGAACCAAAAGATTAAACACATAAAAAATAAATCAACAATAAATAGTTCAATTATTATTACAACTCAAACAAATAGTTTATCTTCCAATACAACAAATAGTTCAACAATACAACATCAAATATACAATATCAAACTAATTTTGTCGCCCATTCCATGCCCACCACTCCTCGATTAGATCCTTTTGAAGATCATCATGCGTTTCAGCACGTCGAATGACATGATAGGAGGCAACAAAGCGGACCACCCTCTCAGCCCTCCTCCGCACTCGCACGGGACGTCCCAACAACTCATACTGAGAATAGTCTAAATCTTGCACACGCTCATTCTTGATGATCATGTTATGCATGATCACACAAACGTTCATGATGTACCAAATGATCTTTTGATCCCAAAATCTAGCCGGTCCTCTAACAATAGAAAATTGGGCTTGCAAAATCCCAAAAGCTCTCTCCACATCTTTCCTAGCCGCCGCCTGAGCATTGTGGAAATCAAGATTTTTCTTACCTTACGGTGCTGTCAACGGCTTCACAAATGTTTGCCACCTTGGGTAAATGCCATCCGCAAGATAGTAGCCATAGTTATATGTATGGCCATTTGCTACAAACTGCACCGGTGTAGTTTCACCATTTGCAATCTTATTCATGAGTGGTGACCGATTAAGAACATTGATGTCATTGCAAGATCCAGGCATTCCGAAAAAAGCATGCCAAATCCAAGTCTCCTGATCGGCTACCGCTTCAAGGATTATAGTCGAACCCTTTTTCTGGCCGTGGAATTGTCCATGCCATGCCTTAGGACAGTTCTTCCAACTCCAATGCATGCAATCTATTGAGCCAAGCATACCTGGGAACCCGCGAGCTTTGTTCATCTCCAAAAGCCTTGCGGTGTCTTCAGCATTGGGAGCTCTCAAATATTCCGGACCAAACACTTGCACAATTCCAACTACGAAGCGCTTGACACACATGATTGCTTGACTCTCACCCATGGCCAAGTGGTCATCAACGAGATCCGGCGGAATACCGTATGCCAACATACGCAAAGCGGCGGTCACCTTTTGAAAGGTGCTATGCCCGAGTTCTCCGGCGGCATTCCTCCTTTGCTAAAAAAACCGATCATGACTCGCCAGTTTCTCCGCAATGCGTTTGAACAACTCGATGCTCATCCTAAAACGGCGCCGAAAGTAGGACTTGGGGTATGTGGGATTCTCCACAAAATAGTTCCTCATCAATCTGTTGTGGGCATCGATCCTTTCCCTCCATAATTTCTGACGACCAAAAACCGAACCACCGTGCTTCGGCTTTTTATTGATGTGCATAGCTAGGATCATTGCGACATCCTCCTCCTCTTGAAGATCAAATTCTTCATCGGAAGAATCGTAGGACGAACTCATCTACAAACTTGAATTTAAACTAATTTAAAACTACAAACAACATGCTTCAAATTCATCTACAAATATAAAGTTAGAAGCAATATATACCTTGCAGGCATTTTGTCGAACACCTTGTGGGCGCCGAGCTGCAAACCCCCGCCGGGCGCTGTTCGTCGAAGGAAACGGTGCGCTCGAGGGGCGGCGGCGAGGAGAGAAGGTGGAGGAAGCAGCAGCGGCGCGCGGGGATAGGCGGGGGAAGCGCCGACGGGTCGCCGGAGCTAATGGGGAAGGTGCGGGCGGCGGCACCAGCGCCTGGAGGTTTCAGGTCTGGTGGTTGGTGAGTCGCGCGCGGATCGTCGCTATCCAGCGCGCGGGAGCGGGCGCAACAAATACACCGCGCGCGATGCCGTTTTCCTCCACGCGCTGAACAAGTTTACCGCGCGCGCGATTATTGCGCGGCTGCTGGAGCGCCCGTTTCGGCCCAGCGCGCCTAATAAAGCGGTTTTTTACAGCGCGCGGCTAAGATAGCGCGCCTGTTGGAGATGCTCTTACGAGAGCTACAAGATAGGCACGCTGGAGCGGCATCGGTGATTAATGGCGATGTCGCTGTGCGTCAACGATCGATCGGCCAATCGATCGACGTTTCAAACTCTATGGTCGATTGAGGCGTGCATGAACGCGTGCGTATTTTACTACGGAGTATTATCAAACAAAAGAGATTACATATTGACTCCGTCGTGATATGATTTCTCAAGCTAGCCATACAAAAGCCAGGATATCAACGACCGATCACAAACAAATCTGGCTTTGCTACTCACACGCTACACAGTTTAAACAAAGCTCTAATAATTTATATATATATTTCGAATCATGCACCACATGTCATCATATAGAAAAAGACAAGAACAAACCGTACATCCAAGCAAGATTCCGAGGGAGTACGAGCAAAAAAAACCTCAAATCTAGTATCGATCAAACTAGAAGTACAGACATTCCTACAAAATAGAAAAATAATATTCCATCCGTCTTAAAATAAGTATAGTGGTTTTAGGTCAAATGTAGTACATCAACAACCACATTGTAGCAAACCAACCTGTGGTTGGATGGTTAGAGGGACAGTGATATCCCAGCCCACCAGGGTTCAAATCCTGTTGCTTGCATTATTCCTGGATTTCCGGGGATATGCTTTCAGTGGGAGGAGACGTTCCGTCGACGACGAGGCGCCTATGGTGACTTCGTAAATCTCAAGATGACATGCCGGCTCAGTCTCTCGGAGGTGCTCATAGGGGTAGGATGTGCGTGTGTGCGTTTATAGGGGTGAGTGTATGCGCGTGTATATGAGCTCTTGCGTCTGTACTGTGTTCAAAAAAAAAAAACCACATTGTACTGTTCACCGGGTCTACATCGACAGGTGACCTTACAAGGTACGCATCGCAGCACGACATCGATCAATCAGGGTCCATTGGTATAGCCTAGCCAGTTATGGCCAGTCAACAGCAAATTGACATAACCCCTTCCACGCAAAGATACAATGCCTTGATGGAAAATTTTGAACCAAGTACGAGCATGTGGCGACCAAGGTATGTTCTTATTTTCTCAGTGCAGAGTGCCGAGGTGGGCACAACTACTTGCTTGAGATAATTGCAACTGCGGTACACAAACTAGTATGGTGAGAACATCTTGATACAACAACTTCAAAAATGCAATCAACCGACCCAATAATTGGGTACACAATTGTCCAAATTACATCAAACCAGTCCAAATCGTGTGGTAGGGGTTTTGAACTATATGCGATGACCGGGTCTACACTAATGATTACTTCATAAGATGTTAGTGCGCTTTGTTACACCATTAAGCAGTTATGATGATCCATATGTCTCGCAATACTATTGTCATGTTTGATGGATGGACCCAGATGGCTTGCGAAGGCCAAACACCCACTGACAACTGGGTCCCACACGATAGTAGTCAATGATGACTAGGGGCACCAAAGTACCGTTCGATTATTACAGCAAATTTTCATGTTTTCGTCCAGGACATGTGCATACATCCATCGACACCATTAAATTACGTATATCTCTCAGCGATGTCGAGGATACACTTGACAACCTGATTAGGCGCCGAGAGCATCGCCATATGATCTGCACCGTCGATCTCTCTAACCTTGTCCACCGGGTTGTTGGCCACCATCAACCTTTGGTACGCCTCTGGTATGGTCACATCTTGCTTGCATACTACATAGACCTTGCGCACCGAGCCGTAGCGTTCCTCAGTGAATGGTTGCCGCGCTTGCAGGTCTTCCAGGAACAATGAGCCGACTCGTACGAGAGATTTTGCAAGGGTGATGTCCTGCATGCCGGATTCATTAGAAAACCTCGTAATTAGGAGATGTATTAAGATCTGGTTCTTGTATCTAACAAAAACGGCCCATTTTTGCTCTCCTTGGACATTGACGCACCTCCGGTGAGCACAGCTGGTAGAGCTTTTGCTCTATAAATTGCGGCCCGAACATGAAGGAAGCCGGGAGTCTTCCATCTGCATCTTGGGGTTTCATCTCGTTGTCCAACGGGGATACCCAGTTGCCCTCACCATGCTACGTGGAAGAGAGAAGAAAGTAATGCATGCGCACCAGCAATTGACAAAGTGGTGTATTGCCTTGTAAATAAATTACACCATGCATACGAGTCTTTTATAGAACCATGACGCCGTTGTTATTACATGCACAAATAGGAAACATGCACCATCTTTCAGGTACATATGTCCTCAAGTGTCAGAGTAGCATGGTGAGGGCAACTAGGTATCCCCGTTGCACAAATAGGAACCATGCACCATCTTTCTGGTACATGCAGAAATAGGAACCATGCACCATACATTCTAATGTATGGTGCGGATTATAACGCGGTGTGTGTTGTAAGCCTTGACAACCATTCATCCAGAAATTTGCTAACCCATAGTATGACTTTCATGAAAAGTGGAACCTAAGCTCTGGTATAACATGGCCAAAATCCTAGCTGCACACTTATGATATCAAGAGATTTGCGCATGTTGGTGGTTGTCATTCTTGCAACTTAAGTAAATTTCATGTACGTCTAAATTGCATCTGAGTTCTATTTATATCAAACTTATGTATGGTGGACTGCAGGTTGAGTTTGAACAATGTTCCTTTTGTAAATATAACAAAGAAGTTCCATAGATGAAATCAGTTATGGGTGGATGCGAGTTAATCTTGCTAAATGTTAGGGTTTTTGTTTTGCAAAAATGACAAGAACCAACAAATTGAATCTCAACGGCCTAGATTTTGGGCACGAATGTCACCGGGTTCTAGAAATCCAAACACTAATTTGTAATGATCTTTGGCATCTAACTCCTAGTCCCTCCACGGTTTCTATGACAAACATGTGCATATGCGCGTCACAGGGTGTGCAATTTGCTTTTATCGGTATCACTAAAGGCGCAAGACATGGTTTTCCTTTTCATCGTTGGGCCCTAGTATATGCCTCGTCCACATATCTTGCCATCAATACATCTCTCCCTTGTTGTTCTCGTCCCTCCCTTAACATCTTCATCTCCAGAGAAACGACAAGTATCGTCATTGGGACCAAGGCAAGAGAATGATGAAGTAGCAAAAAATAAATCATCTCTCAAGTCTTTTTGGGCAAACTTTCAAACAATTTGGGAGATCATTGTAGAAAAATGCAGACGGGGTGAAATTTATAACAAAACCATAACTTGCAAATCGAGGGTTAAACTAGACTACCTTTTTATGAACTTTCAAAAACTCATGACCCCGCCGAGCTCTTCAAAAAGAAAGATAGAACTAGATGTTTAGAAAAACTAGAACCAACTTTAAGTTGAATAATTTTTCTACTATTCATTTATTTTATTAAAAATATCAGCCCATCAAATTTGGCCACCCCCACCATGTACGAGCAACAAGGTAAAATGCCGATGGTAGAGGTTGATGGTATGATGGAGCTGAAGCGGAAGGATACCCTCATGATCCTGGAATTCGAGGCGGCACACCCTAACCCTAACGGGTGTAGGACATGATGACATGGAGAAAACTAAGATGTCTCTCCATCATTCGCACAACAAGAGAAGGATGGACAATTAGAAATGTTTAGCTATGGAGATAGACATATAGGAAGCCCACCGTCAAGACATGAGAGAAACAAGAGGGCGTGAAATAGGCCCACTTGGTAAATGCATCGCCGATGGTTTAAGTTAATAAAAATGATATTGGTAGTTGTTTCTAGTCGCAAACGAGTCCAATCACCGCAGACAGGTACAACCTGACCATATACGATTACAATTTTCGTTATATGCCTATAGATGATAGCTTCGAAGTATCTTGATGTAACCCTGATTGGATTTTTCGTTCTTATTTCAGTTCACTCGGTTTGATGTACTGTGTTTTTTTTAGTTAATCAATAAATTCAAACTCCTAAATTCTGCAGGTCATGTACGATTTTTCAAATACGGTAGAAAAAAACAGTATCCTGTTGCCTATAATTTTGAAAACTGTCGAAGAGTATTTATCAGGTGAGTAGGCGACAGCTTGCAACTGATATTCGATCATTTGACTTTTTTTGGAAAAAACGGATTACCCCCAGCCTCTGCATCACGCGATGCACATAGTTATATTCCATCATTTATAGCTTGCAACTGATGATGATGATTCCATCATTTGACAATGAGGCTTTTTTGTTGTGTACTCCCTTTGTTTCAAAATAAGTCTCGTGGTTTTAGTTCAAAATGAGGGAGTATATAATTCTATCTAAAATGTATAGTACGTGCATCAAGTATCACGTATGGCAACGGGGTCGATCACTCGAATCATCGAAAACATATAATAGAGCACCTGCACCCAGGCCCTCTCTATCTAGTCATCCATTCCCCGCATCGCAATTCGTGCAAGTACATTTCTCTTTTTTTTTCTCTCACACAGAACATGTTTTTTCTCTCACACAGAACATGTCTTGAAGTTCAAACCTTTGCAGCGTGGCAAAGCTTTCTATCTAGAATCTAGGATAAATCTTTCAGAATTTTTTGTCAAACATAAATATACAAAATAAGTTTTGTTTGATTAAAAAAATCATATTTTTAGTATTTATGTCGGACAAAAAATTCTGAAAGATTTATCCTAGATTTTAGTTAGAAAGCTTTACCACGCTGCAAATGTTTGAACTTCAAGACATGTTCTATATGAGAGAAACAAAAAAAAAGAAATTTTCATATAGAAAGTTAGTTGTGTCGCACAGATCTTAAAGCGACATTGAAGAGCCAGATAGCAGGGCGGGGGTGCAGGTGCTCTAAAAATCCACTTCCCTCGAATCATACCTGCATGAGGACCTGCGACGGCGGGGACGTGCAGTCCGGCATGTAAGCGGAGAGGAAAGCGGCGACTGCGACCTTGTCCGGGAACATCTCGGCGGCGAGGGCGACGCTAAGGCCCCCGAGGCTGTGCCCAACGAGCACCGCCTTCTCCCCGGCCGGGAGCGACTGGAGTGCATCGAGCAGCGGCCCCGTGTACTCGCTGAACGTTGCTACCTCTGGCAGCCGGCGGTCTTCGATGCCCGACGCGGCTAGGTCCGGCGCGTGGACGCAGTAGCCGTGCCCAGCCGCCGCAGACCGTAGCCCCGCCGCCACCTTGTACCAGCTCCAGCCTCCGTGGCACACGCCGTGGACGAGGATGATGTGCTTTGCCTTTGCACCGCTATCAAGTGCAGCCTCCATGGATGATTGTCAAGAGCAAGCCGATTGGCTCTTCTGTGCTCCCTCTTACACGATAATGGTTTAAGTTACTGGATGGTGCTAGCTTTGACGGACCTGTCGAGTACACGGCATTACTTTTCGTTTCTAAATTAGAAGTGGAGTTAGCGGCCGGCCAAGGCGGCTATGTGGAAAGCCGGCACTTGTGGATTAACATAGGGAACCACTAGGGATCAGACTACTGATCCCTAGCAATCTATCAGACTACTTCATCACCGTTAGATTGGAAGCTACTTGAGCGTTTGATTAGATGGTAGGGCCGTGCATCAGCAAAACAATTTCCATGCGTGATTTCAGGAAATTAAAAGTTGTGCACAGCCTTGCGTAGTTGCAGGAAACTAATAAGCGTGCACAGATCACGGGATTTGAGGTAACTAATCCATGATTTTAGGAAGCAAAACAAAATCTTAGGAAAGTAATTCTGGATTTTAATGGAAAATAATTAATCTGGCTAAATAAGTTTCCGCACCATGCAATTTGTTTCCTTATGAAGCAAAATTTGTATCCAATGTTGCTTCCAGCGCAAATAAAATTTATTTTTACACAAAAAAAATCGTTTCTGTTGATTTCCAATGCACTAAAACTATGCTTACGTGGACTACTTTTTTTGCTTCCACATCGACTGAAAATTAGCATGCTTCATCTTTTCGTATAACATGTTTCTAATGATGTAAAAATTTGCTTCCCTCTGGTCGCTAAAAGCATAGTGCTTCATCATAATATTTTGTTTCCAGTGACCTAAATATTTGCTTCATTCCGGTCGCCAAAGTTTTGCTTCCACATCGACCTGAATTAACATGTTTCATATCATACGTTACACATCCACAATAATATCTGCTTCTGTCCACTATCCATGTGCTTCCTTACGTGCTTTATATATTGAACAAGGCGACAACCGCCGCAGACCGACATGCGTCGTGAACTGACATGTTGAATTGGTTGACGAGATCAGACCAGGTGATCAAATTCGCCGAGAAATGTAACTAAGTCACATTACTCGCCGAGAAATTGTTTCATGCCAGTGGATGATTGCTTCAATCTAGTGAAAAATTATGTATAATATATCAGTCCATTTTGTTTGCTACGCATAGACGGTACAATGACCAAAAATTGTTTCAAGAAATTGCTACCAACAGAGAAAATATATTTCTTTCCATCAACATGACATTGCTACTACAAATATTAGAATCTGCTTCCGAAGAAAATTGAATTTGCGTCCAAAAAATAAATTAAAATCTTCAATTTGAGCCAGAAGCTAGCACATACAATATCGTCACCAGCCTCTAATCTTATCCACCCACGATCTCCTAGATAGGCATGGCATGGCCATGGGCTCCCTTGTGTCTTGCACACCACTGTAAATGTCACACGTACAACTTGGGGATATGACCACTGTGTCATCAAGGTTGGTGCGGTTCGATCACCTACATTCCAGAAAGTTTACAGAATTTAGTTGAACTATGGAACCAAAGCTTTATCTAAAAAAACATGGAAGCAAATTATCATGTGGTGCAAAACAGGTGTATGTATGTTAGAAGATACATAAGAAAATAAGAGACGGTTTGATCTACCATGACATAAATGATAGGATGTATATGACAAATTTGAGAAGCATGGTTGTAGTGCCGTAGTACCTCTATATAAGAGACCACTTGGACGGAAGCAAGCCTTTTAACAGTAACTCTAACAAACACCCCTTGATGCATATATTTGGTACGGACATGCTTCCATTGTTCTAGAGGTATTAAGCTGGTAAATAATGCAAATGGTGCATCGTTAGTGTTGGGTGGAAGCATCTAATTTTGGAAAATGAAACCAATAAATTTGCCGCCAAGTGCAGATGCATATATTTGGAAGCTCCCATCTAATGGTAATTGGCTGGAATATTTTGCACGGAAGCATACTAACAAACAAGCATTTTAACAATAATCGAACAAACAACCATCAATGCATATATTTGGTACGGTCATGCTTCCATTTTTTCTAGAGGTATGAAACTGGAAAATAATACAGATGGTGCATTATTAGTGTTGGGTGGAAGCATGAAATCTTGAAAAATGAAAGCAATTTTTTTGCCGCCAAATGCATATGCATATATTTTGAAGCTCTTTATACACGAAGCGATGAAACAATGTTTTCTCAACATTTCTCACCATCATTCGAAGCACTGGACATTTAGACAAAGGAATGGCCATGATTGCCGACATACATAGCTATGGGTTATCAAATTATCTACAAATCTCTACGTACAAAAAGTTTGTTGATAAATGACCTAACACATCACCAAAACAATACTAGGCAGTCAATGAAGATACACACCAATAAGTACTCGGCTGTTGGATAGTCAAATCTGAGGCAGTAGATGCGCTGCAAAACTACGATTTCAATACGGGGCGCTTGTAATTGGGGTGGTGGTGGGTGTATTTTGCAATCCATTGCAGCTTCTCCGGCCGGCTGGTGTTACTTTGGTAGCCGATTCAGCCGCTGGCACACCTAATTTGACCTGAAAAAAAGCATGAATCGTAGATGAGCATGGGGGGCTCGATCAGTGGAGAAGACCATGAAGTTTGGAGAGGCAGGGCGGAGCTGGCAGGTGGGGTGGCCATGGCGCTCGACGGCGAGGAGAGCGGGACGAAGCTGTGTGCAAGGCGGGAGGAGAATGGATCTGGGCGAGGTGGAGGAGATCGGGCGGTGCGTTTGCGGTTGGAACGGGGAGAAATTAGGGGAGAGATTATGGGTTGTAGTTAGTTCAATGCAGATATTATTTTTAAATATAAAAAGCACAATTGGTGAGCCGTCAGATTTCAATTGAATCGACGGTGTTGGACTGGTCTGGCGTTGGAAATCTATCAGACTATAGATAGGGAGTGTTTCCCATTAACATATCTATATGAGAGAGGAATTAGGGCACACAAGTGCGGGGGCACGCACTTTGTGGGCCGTTGATCTGCGCCAAGATTCGCATATATGTTTGTGTATATAATCTTTTTTGTGTTGTATAACACTTCGTATATGTCTGTAATGTTATGTATATCTAACCGTATATCTTTTTTTCATGGGGCTAGATAACTGTTCGCGTGGGGTATATACGGTAAGTGAATATGCACATATACATGTCCTAAGGAAAATGATCCATTCGGAGTACATATAGCTAGCTCGTCTTCCCCTGTTCTTCTTCGTTGCTATCTCGCACTTTCTAGTTCGATCTCATCTTCAATAAATCCAATCCTGTAGTACAATCAGTTATTATCTGAATCTACTGAAGTAGATACAGATTATCAGCAATATAAGTGGACTTCTATCGGAAGGTTGGTCGAAAAGGTTTGTTATATTTGCATATTTCTTCTTTATAAATTTTTGCTGTTGTACCACAGTTGAGATCTATAATATTTTGTCGAATGTCCTCGTTGTTTTTGTGTTTTGCACATTGATGATTCATTTGTTTGTTTGGTTTGTTCAATCAACATATTGGATATATTAACTGTGTTTACTCTGAAATACTAGGATTTTCAAACTTCGAAGGAAAATAAACTGTTACCAGCGTTGCAATGTATATATGAATCATTTTTGTTAGTTACTGAGAATGAAACTTAATCTATTCAACTTTTATTTATTTTATTGTTTTACGTCATGAGTAGTAAAATATATTCACTATATTAACTTGAAATCATATATTAATTGTGTTTGTTGTCACATGCTATGATTCCGAATGTGTTACACATGTTAATAATATTGAAGTAGAAGTTATACCATTATTCATTAAGCCATTCTTCTGTTGTTCTTCTTAGTTCTTGTTTCTTCTTATCTTCGTCTTTCACCAAACATCCATGGTTAAGCCTACTTTGAATTGGTCCTTGCATATTGAAGGCCTGAAAGATAAGAACACATGCGATAGTGTATAGCTAGGAAAAGGGACAGATTTCTTTGAGAAGCTTGATTTTCTTATCTAAACAACATAGATCATCTTCTTTCCTTATGGGTCGAAGGGCTTCAAATATGAACGCCCGCACAAAAATGCTCTTCAAAAAGGTTTGAAAAGGTTTGGTTTGTTATCGATCTTGTACAGCTGGGAGATTTCGTTGTTAATGTTGTTCTTTGTTCCTTTTTTAATTTTTCATGCTGGAACAGTTTTTGTGTTCGAGATTGGGATTAGGATGAATTGGATCTTAGAATGCAGCTACAATAACTGACAGTACATGTAACAAGTTAGAGTCACTGAAACTTTATGTTTAGACAGTTTATGAAGAAGTTATAGGTTATGAAACTTAAGATGAGTGTAATACTTGTTTTCTGGTATTTATTTATATAGTTGCATTCATATGTTTGGAGGCTTCATTGACAATGTCTTTAAACTTCATGGAATGCCAGTGTCTATGGTGAGTAACAGAGACAGGATATTTACTAGTAACTTCTGGCAAGCACTGTTCAAATCATTGGGAGTTAAACTCAACACGAGTACAGCTCACCATCCTCAATCTGATGGCCAAACTGAGAGGGTAAACCAATGCTTGGAGGCTTATTTGAGAAATATGGCCTTTAATGAACCTAAGAAATGGTGCTCTTGGCTTGCAATGGCAGAATGGTAGTTTAACACCTCTTACCACACTGCTACAAAAGTTACCCCCTTCCAATGTGGGTTTCCTCCTCCTCAAATATTAGAAGTGTCTATACCTGGACCTATTGACACTGAGCAGTCTCATTTCTACAACAGAAAGAACAAATACAACAGCGGTTGAAATACAACTTACTTGTAGCTCAGCAAAGGATGAAGAAATATGCAGATAGAAACAGAACTGACAGACAATTTCAAGAAGGAGAAATGGTTTATTTGAAAATACAACCTTACAGATTAGCAGATTTTGGCATAAGAACAGGGCTCAAATAGGCCACCAAGTTTTATGGTCCATACAGAATATTACAGTAAATTGGAAATTCCTCATACAAACTACTACTTCCTGATAATGTGCAGACACAATGTCTTCCATGTGAGTCAACTGAAGAGACACTTGGGACCTAATGCTATTCCTGCTCCTGGACTATCACTAGTGCATGGATCTGGCAAAATCAAGGTCTCTCCGGTTGTGGTGCTGGATACTAGAGCAGTGCCTCGAATCCCAAGCTAGTCACCCAATGGTTGGTGCAATGGCTGAACATTCCCAGAGTTCTTCAACTCCACCATCCGATCTGGTTCCCAGCTTCTGATCCTCGAGGACAAGGATCGTCTTCAGAAGAGGGCAATTGCCAGGATCCTGACAGTCTTCAGCGCATGGCTGAAGAAATCGACACCAGAACTGAACACTGGCGATGAAGAGCTGCTCGCCTGGGAAATGGACGGTTGGGATCAATGCGCGTAAGTGGCGATCTGTCGAGATGTTCCCAGACTCACCTGCTCACTTTCACCCGTTGCCGCCACCAGCTGGATGGCGATCTGGATCGACATCTTCCCCTTCTTGCAATAGCTAGGCTAGCTCTTAGAACCCTAGAGTACTTGGTAGAAATTGGTCGATTCTCAATATGTACCCTGTATCTGTACTTTTCTTCCGCTGAACTAATATAATCGGGGCTAGTTCGAGTATTATCGTGTGAGAGTTGATCTTGTCTTGTCACTATCCTTCACTGGAAACGTATACCAACTACCATGCCGATTATAAGTTACGGCCATACGTCAAATTGAAAACATCTCATTCCTGACGCTAAGCAAAGCAACAATCCAAAGAACTAGAAGCAAGCATAGCACCCCTGCTTTATGTTTGATTCAACCAAACAAAAATCCGTTTAGAGATGCAGCATAGAGCTAAACTAAAACAGAAACAGTAAACAAAAATAAGTACCAGAGGCTAACTCAAGAAAATCGACAGACAAATATCCAAGCATAATAATCTTCTTTATGTGGACTGAAGAATCCAGACCACGACAGCAAAAACTGATTAACAAACATCACCAGGTTACCAAAGTACCAAGCAAAATCGACATCCTTACTGCAATACATGTCCTGGGTAATCTAGAGGATAAACAGCAACGATAACTCTAAGTGGCCTTGTCGGCCTTGGCAGCAGAGGCGGCAGCCTGGCCTCTGAGACGACCAGTCCTCCTGGCAGCAATGAGACCAACCTTCTGGCCAGGTGGTGCATCACGGCGGACAGTGGAGGCGTGACCAATATGCTGGTGGTTACCTCCTCCGTGGGGATGCTCAACAGGGTTCATGGCCACACCACGCACCTTAGGCCAGGAGTTCCTCTTCACGCGGTACTTGTGGTAGGCGTTACCAGCCTTCAGCATTGGCTTCTCAGTCCTGCCACCACCAGCAACCTGACCAATCATGGCACGGCAGCTGCTTGGGACGATCTTCTTGGCGCCAGAGGGGAGCTTGATCCTGCATAAACACAACATGAGTAATGCGTCTTGATATTTGTGCAGCTGAAGAATTCATCAAAAGAATCAGGCCATCAGGCAACATAAACAAAGATACACCAATCATATCTATTCCATCAACATGTAGGATCTTGTACTGACAAGAACTGATAATAAGAAATGGCCCTTGTATATGCAAACGCTAGCAATCATAATTCTTGAATGCAGGGTAGGTCAATCTGAAGACAGAAGCAGGACAACATAGTTAGAGATCACATGTCTCTGGTTTAAGGTTTACAGTCTTCTAAGATGCATGTGCAGTTCTAGGATAACAGAAGAGCAAGCATATCGTAACTGCTGCAGATTATACAATGAACAGAAAACATCTCAAGGCTCAACGACAGAATGCGTATCTAAGAATTGGTCTTTGAGAAATTAACAAACATATAAAGCACGCACATTGAAGGTTTCCAATCTTTAATCAATTAAAGAGCATCTAAATCACGCATATCAGAAGCAGTGAACGAACATATATTCAGATCGAACTATGAGCATTTCATCATTTCCCACCGCGAATCACATAAAGCAAATCCAATAACAGTTACTATCGCGAGAACGTCAGATCTAACCATAGGCATATATTTATAAAGAGGGGTGAGAGGAAAAGGAACAGTACCTTGAGGTGCCGTTGTCGGGGTTGTGGCTGATGACGATGGCGTAGTCACCAGAGGCCCTGGCGAAGACACCACGGTCGCCGACGTGGTGCTCGACGTTGCAGATGACGCCTCCCTCAGGCACGGAGCGGAGCGGGAGGACGTTGCCGACGGAGAGCGTGGCGCGGCGTCCGCAGTAGACGAACTGACCGGTGTACATACCCTCGGCGGCGACGAAGAGCTCCTTCTGGTGCTTGTACCTGAACGGGTGGCGGAAGGTCACCTTGGCCAGCGGCGCACCACGCCCTGGGTCGTGGATGACATCGGTGACGACGCCCTTGAGGTACCCGTTGCGCTCGCCGAAGTCGAGCGACCTGAACCGGGCTGGGCCCTTGCGGTGGTGGGTGTGGGACTTGAAGACGGAGCCCGCACCCTTACGCTGAGCGCGGATCACGCGACCCATCTCGGCGGCGGCAGCGGCGGAGTGGCGGCGGCGGTGAGGGGAATGGGTGGGCAGCTGGGCTAGGGTTCGAGGAGGGAGAAGAGGGAGCAATATATAGTGGGGAACATCAGGTGATACAAGAGCTTAAAGAGCTTAGGCCAACTCTAACCGATCCTGACCATAAGGGGCGATAAATTTGGTTTTAGAGCATCTCTAGCATATCCCGCAACGCCCGTAAAACTCGTTTGAGGGCTCTGCAAAACTTTTTTACGGGACCGCGGGACACGTTTGCGGGATCTGTTTCGCGTCGGAGGGCTCACGGTCCCGCAAATACAATCATAGGCAAATATTGACAAGTTCATCATCACTAGTGCATAAAAACTAGTTTATCATCATATATATACATCACTAGTTGATCATCATACTAGTTCATCACATTCAAAATCATGCGCAACATACGAGGTATCAAGTTGCTCATAAATACGCGATAAAACAAGACAAAAGATGCTCAAATGACATAGAGAAATCAAGCAACATCCTCATTGTTGCGAAGAACGTCGCCACCAACACCGCCCCGTGCACCTCCATCGCCATCATCCACATTGACCGGAGAGTTAGCACCACCATCTTCACGAACTTGAACTGGAGAGTGAGCACCACCATCCTCACGAACCTTGACCTGAGAGTGAGCACCACCACCACCATCACCACCACCACCACCACCACCACCACCACCACCATCACCACCACCACCACCACCATTCACATGGTTTGTCGAAGCACCACCACCCATGCCGAAGCCACCATCACCACCACCACCACCCATGCCGAAGCCACCCATGTCGAAACCACCACCACCACCAATGCCGAAACCGCCACCACCACCACCGTCCCATGCTGAAGCCCCCACCACCACCACCACCACCACCCATGCCGAAAGAAAAGCCCCCTCCAAACCCAACACCACCACCGGCCATAAGATTTTGAAGCTCCATCTTCCTTCGGCACATGATCTCCATTCTTTTCATCTCCCAAAATTCTCTTGCCATTGCATCCATGCCCTCCGGATTCATCATCATGAACCGGTCCTCCTCGGCGGTCCTCTCGTCCTTCCTCTTTTGCTCCTCTAGGATGAGCTTGCGCTCCTCGAAGGCACACCTCTTTTCCTACTTCTCCTTTTTGTGCTTCTCTTTCTTCTCGGCCATGGCCACTTTTGCATCCCAATGCTTGGCTACCATAGACTCTTTCATCTTCGCCATCTCACCAATTTGATCCCTCAAAGTGATTGCCTCGACCGTCCTCTTGACTCTTGCTTTCCCCTTGTTTCCATCCGGTTTGCCCTTGTTTCTTCCTCCTCTTGGTGCATCATCACTATCATCATCATCCTCAACCTCCACTTTTATGCCTCTCTTTGGAGGGGATTCCTTGTCCCTCACCCTCCACTTCTCACTATCCCGAAGCCATTTCCAACAATGATGAAGATTGAATGACCGGCCATTCGAGGTTTGCTTGTAGTACTCATTGGCGATGCGATCCTACACACAAACATTGAAACAAGTATGAGCTCATAATCTTCATATCAAAGCGGCTATGGACATGAAGATGAAGAAATACTCACATAATCATCAATAGTGACGCCACTTGGTGGTGCATTTCGCACTTGCTCCAAGCATCCACTCCAACGCCCGCAACATTTGTTGATGGTGTCCCAACGGCCTTGAAGGCCCTTCAAGCTCCGGCCGGAAGGGAATGGCATCATTTGATGAAATTTGTCCTCGATCCTTTGCCAATAGTTTCTATAGGTTTGATCCTTGCCGACAACGGAGTCAAGAGAGATGCTTTCCCATGCTTTAACTAAGCACACATCCTCGGTCTCCGTGTAGTTGCCGGTCCTCCCCACCCTAGCATCATAGTCGGCCTACTCGATCTCTTGCACGTCACCATCATCTTCATTCTCATCATTCACCTCCGCGTCGACCGCAACGTATGATGCATCGAAATCGCCAAGGAGGGCACTCAAATTCACCGTGCTTTCCGCCAACATCTCGGTATATGTGTAGGGCACATTTTGGCTACAAAAATCAATGGCCAAAGCTCAAGCAAGTGTTACGAACGGCCGAAACATAGATGACTGGAGCAAACCAAGCAAAAGAAAAAATTTATACCTCCCGGTCGTTTCATCGAACATGTTGTAGGCGTGGCCGGCGGCTTCGCCGTCAATGTGGATGTTGTGGTCGCCCGAAGGCGGAAGAGGAGCCCGCACCCTTGTTGCGATCGCCTTCTTCCTCGGGGCCTTCGCTTGTGCAGCGGAGGGGAGGCAGTGGAGGCGGTCTTCTTCCTCGTGCCCTTGACGCGTGGAACCGGAGCGGGGCCGAAATTCGGTGGCGCCGCCTTGAACGAGGTGGTTCCCTTGCCGCATTCTCTTGATGGCGGCGGCGGTGGGAGGAATTGGGGCGACGGCGGAAGGAGTTGGGGCCGTGGGAGGCCCGGGCAGACGGAGCGGCGGCGGCGCATGGTATGGCGCACCCGGGGGCGGCGGGTACTCCATCCGGCTGAATTCCGGTGCCGCGAGGCCGGACGGCGAGGTCAGAGGATGGATTGGTGATACGACCATTTTGCATCATGTTTTCCTACTGTTATTTATAGTGTTTTTAATCAATATAACACTTTGTGGAACAATTCTAATGCCTTTTCTCTCTTAATATGCAAGATTTACATAAGGAGGGAGATTGCCGGCAGCTGGAATTCTGGACCTGAAAAAGCTATGTCAGAGATACCTATTCTGCACATCTCCAAATGAGCTGAAATTTCACGGAGATTTATTTTGAAATAAATAAAAAATACTGGAAGAAAGAAGTACCAGAATGGGCCACCCAGGTGCCCACGAGGCACCAGGGCGCGCCACCCCCCCTAGGCGCGCCCTGGTGGCTCGTGGGGCCCCTGGCCAGCCTCCGATGCCCATTTTCTGGTATATAAGCCCATTTGCCCTAGAAAAAATTGGGAGAAGACTTTTGGGACGGTGCGCCGCCGTCTCGAGGCGGAACTTGGGCAGGAGCACTTTTGCTCTCCGGCGGAGCGATTCCGCCGGGGATGCTTCCCTCCGGGAGGGGGAAATCGAAGCCATCGACATCACCAACGATCCTCTCATCGTGGGAGGACCAATCTTCATCAACATCTTCACCAGTACCATCTCATCTCAAACCCTAGTTCATCTCTTGTATTCAATCTTTGTCTCAAAACCTCAGATTGGTACCTGTGGGTTGCTAGTAGTGTTGATTACATCTTGTAGTTGATGCTAGTTGGTTTATTTGGTGGAAGATTATATGTTCAGATCCAATATGCTATTTAATACCTCTCTGATCTTGGACATGAATATGATTTGTGAGTAGTTACTTTTGTTCTTGAGGACATGGGAGAAGTCTTGTCATAAGTAATCATGTGAACTTGGTATTCGTTCGATATTTTGATGATATGTATGTTGTTGATTCTCTTAGTGGTGTCATGTGAACGTCGACTACATGACACTTCACCATCTTTGGGCCTAAGGGAATGCATTGTGGAGTAGTAATTAGATGATGGGTTGCTAGAGTGACAGAAGCTTAAACCCTAGTTTATGCGCTATTCCGTAAGGGGCTGATTTGGATCCATATGTTTAATGCTATGGTTAGAGTTATCTTAATTCTTCTTTCATAGTTGTGGATGCTTGCGAGAGGGGGTAATCATAAGTGGGAGGCTTGTTCAAGTAAGAACAGCACCCAATCCACCCACATATCAAATTATCAAAGTAGCGAACGCGAATCAAACCAACATGATGAAAGTGACTAGATGAAATTCCCATGTGTCCTCGAGAATGCTTTGCTTACTATAAGAGATCTTTCCGGCCTGTCCTTTGCTACAAAAAGGATTGGGCTACCTTGCTGCACCTTAGTTACTATTGCTACTTGTCACTTGTTACAAATTATCTTGCTATCAAACTACTTGCTACCGATAATTTTAGTGCTTGCAGAAAATACCTTGCTGAAAACCGCTTGTCATTTCCTTCTGCTCCTCGTTGGGTTCGACACTCTTACTTATCGAAAGGACTAATTGGCGGCGGCGGGGCGGGAGGTGGGAACTGAAGCCGGCGGAAGTGGGTTCGTGCCAACCGAAAGGGGATCCAACAAAATCGGGTGAAATCCCGTAGATATGGAGGAATTGGGCTCGCGGATTCGGGATCCCACAAAAAAAATCGGGACGGCCGAATTTAGAGGATCTATTCGGGACGGGTTTACGGGATCCATCCCGCAAACCGGCGGTTATTATACCAGATGGCCCGGTTTGCGGGATCTGCTAGAGATGCTCTTACTCCTCTATGTCGCACCTAGCCGAAGTACTAAAACGTATAGAGAAGTAAAAGTTTTGCTCCGACCCACATCCGAGGAGTAAATATACTCCACCAAAACTGGTTGGAGGAAAATTTCAGCTCCCTCTCGCCTCCTCCCTACTGCTCCTGCGCGCCGCCGTCGCGAGCCCATGCACGCTGCCGCCGCTGCCGGGAGCCCATGTGCGTCGCCACTGCCTTGAGCCCGTGCGGGCCGCCGCTGCCAGGAGCTTGTGTGCGCCGCCACCGCTGCCGCGAGCCCGTGTGCGCCAGAGCTCATGTGCAAGTTGTCGGGCCTCCCATGGCGCAGCTCCCTGCCCTGGTCACGCCTCACCCTACCCCAGTGCGGCGCTGCCCCCACGCTCGTACTGGTGCCACAGCTGCTTGATTTCGTCCCTCTAGTCGTCGTTCCTGCGAGCTCCACGCCATGGCCTCCATGGACGAGCTCCGGCTGCGAGTGGGCGAGCGCGCCGCGCAACGGTTCATGTCCGGCTACCCCTCCATGTGTGCGCGCCCGCATGGAGGAGGCACCAGCGAGCTCCGCACCATGGCCCGTACCCGGCGTTGTCAGATCCAGAAGAGGACGGGGCGGCCTGTGCTTGCGCAAGGCTATGGCACCCCGGCTCAGAGTCACCGGAGCACCCCGTATTCCAGCCCAGAGATCAAGTCTTCTGGAATACGACACTGCTTGGCATAGAACAAATCAGCTCTTTATTTCAAATAGTTGGGGGGTACAAGGGCTTGAGATATTACAAAGGGTTGCCTTGGCAAAGCTACGCTTGCTATGATAATTCTATGCTAGCAGCGACTCGAATCCTAGCAGCAGAATCACGGCGTCAAAATGGACTCCACTCCGTAGGGACTCTAGCTGGGACACGTCCTAGCTCGCAACTCGAACATCTCCACTAAGCAAACATAGCAGCACCTGCAAACTGGCATGACACGCCAGGTGAGTACTTTGAATGTACTCGCAAGCTCGCAAGATTATCGTCGTCTACCTGATTAGGGTAGCACGCACGCATAACCTTCCCTCTTTGGTGGTACCGATAAAAGAGCACGCTGTTAGACCAAGCCAAGGCCGTCCCATTCCGGCAGGTGTGGCTGCACTGGAAAGTTCGGTTCGGTGGCACTTGATCAACGATGAAGGAATTTATCCCCAAGTAATCATAGTCATCACTGACACTCCGATATACAAGTGATCCAAGTTACCACAATAACCAACTAGAAATCCAATGAGCAATGTGATCAACTTGTACTACTGATCCCATATATGCAATACCGGAGGAATCACAAAATAATCATAGATGGTAATCTCACAGTCCGACAGCATTACAACATATATCTGAAAATCTGCTACTATCCTATAATCCCATCATCATCATGACAGTAACTTATCCAAGATCTTCAAAGTATTGCATGAATTAATCCATTCATAAATAATTCATATTTGGCATTAAAATAATTATTTAAACCATGATATTGCCATGCAATTATGCAAATGAGAGTTGAGGCTTGCCTTGCACCAACAGAGTGTGGGAGTACTCCTGGCCTTCACCAACTAGGCAAAACAATCTAAAAAGCATTTTTGAAAACATTTTCAAATACCACATAAAGCATTTTCTTTTGACCAGAAATTCTAGACAGCAGAGAAAAATACCAAATTTTTACAGCAGAAAGAGGAGATCATAAGAAAAATAATGCAAAAAGAATGAACTCATTTGGACTTACGGTTTAAAAGTTATAGCTGGTCAAAGTTCAGTCAAAGTTTTTGGAATTATTTGAATTAAACAGAAAACTGGAAAATCCCAGAAGCGGCCACGTCAAAGACGTAAACTGGCCAGGTGCCTCCACTTACATACCAGTTCAAGCGTGCGTGGAGTCGCCGACACGTGGGGTCCACTTGCCAGGTTTGACCAGAGAGGGAGAAGGAACAGAGGGCGGCGGGACTCACCGGCGAAGTTCACCGGCGTAGAGGCTGCGGCGGAGCTGGGCAAGGGCGGGGATGTATCGGGCGGACGCCGGCGAGCACGCCCGTACCCGTGGCTCCTCGAACGGTGGCCGGATGAGGTCGCCCCCTTCGTCTCAGGCGGCGGCGAGCTTCGGGTGGCGATCGATCCGGCGACTCCGGCGAGCACTTGGGCTGGGAAAGGGCTGGGACGGGTCAGTGGAGCTTCACGAGCTCACTGGTGGTCTCAGATGGGGCTGGGGTGGGCGGAGGTGAGTGGGTGGAGCTGGGGCAGAGCGGCGGAGTACCTCGCCGGAGATGGAGAAGGAGGGCTCCCCGGCGTGGCTCCTGGGTGTGGGACGACGATTTGGAGGTAGGGAGAGCGGGTGGTGCGGAGAGGGGAGTTCGGGGCTGGCTTTTATAGCCAGGCGGGAGGTGGCCAAGCCGGATCCCACCACGGTTGAGCTGGCCGGGCGAGGACGGCGAGCTGGCCGTCGCGGCGTGGGCTGAGGTGACGAGAGAGGCGAGAGAAGTCATTGCGATGGCGACGGCTCGAGGCAGAAGACACCAGCCAACGAGGCCACAGTGCTCGTACGGTGCACAGGGGCGGAGCTTGGCCGCGTCTGCCGGCGAGCTTCGCCGGAGAGGGAGGGGGTTCCAGACGGGCCAGGTGGACGGCGGCGATGTAGTCGGCATGCTGGGACAAGGAGGGACAGCGCGAGGTGGCCTGAGCGAGCTTGCCCGACGCGGACGACGTGCAGAGCACGGTTTTGGCTCGGCCACACGCGTGGTCACCGCGTGCACTAGCGCACGTGGTGCGCTCTGGCCTGCCCGTCGTGTCCATGCAATAGTCCTTCCTTCCAGAGGCCTCCCGGTGCAGCTGGTTTGACAGGAGGTGGCTAGGACAGATGGATAGCTTCCGTGATAGTTTCTGGACAGAAACTTGTGCAACAAGTTGAGGTAAAATGGCTAGGGTTTTGGGAGTGAAAGTTTGCCATGCTGGAGTGTAGTAGGAAGGTGCATACAATGGGAAAAATTTCAGACCAAATGGATCAGTGTAGAGCATGGTGGCTTCACAACTGCCTCTCTGGTCCAAAAATCTTGCAGAGGATGTTGCACTCACTTGGATGGGTTCCTGGAGTTGAAACTTTGTATTGGTGGGTGATTTGGGAATGCCAACATGCTATAAAAATTTCAGTCCAATTGGGTTAGTGTACAGGGTACTTCCTTCAAAACACTTCCCACTGGACAAAAACTTGGAGGAATTTTATGGATAAATTGGCTGAATGAAATGAGCCAAAAATTTGTGGAGACTGATAATATGGGTAGGAGAATGTCCTGGATTAATTTCAGAATTTTTGAAGCAGTATAAAATATAGTTGCCTCATAAACTGAAATTATGACCAGAATCAAAGATTGGATGCTGTGCTCACCATGAGGAGTAAATCTTGAATATTTTCACACATCCAAGGTTCACATGGTGCAAAGGATTTATGACAATTTTCTTGAAATTTTTGGAAGAACAGAAATATAGGTTGCTTCACAACCTAGAGCTCAAAGGGTTATTCCTTTAATGGAAAAAAAGAATATTAAATTGGAATAAAATTGAGATTGAGCAAGAATGGAAGTGACATGACTTGAGAGAAGTTTTTTTGAGGGCCTGAGTCACTTGGGAAAGAAAATCAAGAAAATATTCCCAAGTTTTAAGTCCATAGAGCCATTCAGAAACAAATCCAAGCCAAATTCCAACTAAATTTTTCAAATGAATTTTGAAAAGAAAAGCTGGGAAAAAAACCAGGGTGTCACAAACCTACCCCCCTTAGGATAGATCTCGTCCTCGAGATTTGGTTGCTCAGGGAACCAGTATGAATATCCTGTCTTTAAGGAAAACCGGTTCCAACTCGGGTATCCTTTTTCTTGATATGATATTTCCCCACAAATCTCATATGGCCTG
Source organism: Elymus sibiricus (assembly GCA_039707655.1). NCBI lineage: Eukaryota > Viridiplantae > Streptophyta > Magnoliopsida > Poales > Poaceae > Elymus > Elymus sibiricus. The sequence goes on from CM077670.1 coordinate 116,761,960, forward strand.
ACTTTCTTACTCTGGGGTGGTTTGCTTTACTGCACCCACATTCTGACAAATTTTTCCTCGCATATCAACATTATGTTGACTTCATTATTACCATGTCTGCTGGTTCATTTGGCATATTTTCCTGGCTGGAGTAAGTTACCTTCCCATAAGTCGAGGAGCGATGTTTGATGAACATGTCCTACTCCTGTCTGGTACCAATAAGGGTTATGAACAATTTTCCTTAGTGGACACAACCCAACTGGTTATTGTATCGAGTTACAATGCTGAGAATCACAAGGTTTTTCCTGGTGGGGTCTGACTGCTTGCAAGGTGGCTGAATCCTCTGAGCTGACTGTTTTATCCCCATTCTGTATTGACGATTTGGCTGCTATTCGTCATGTCCAAAGGAGTAATACCTTATAGCAATACCTTAACTGGCGGTAGTCCTGGCAGAATAACCTTGCTCATGACAGGGGAGCGCATGCGTGGGCATTTGATCCGAAGTTGTTATGTAACATTGCAAGCGCCCATTCTGTCGAGATATCCATAAGTCTTGCGATGCCTGATATGAAATCCTTCAATACAGAGCGAAGCGGACCACTTGGAGGTGTATTCATGATGATTGATACGAAATCAGCCAATTTTAGGTATTCGTATCATGTGGTTTCTGTAATGATTCATAACGCCTACATCTTCAGGCTTGCTCTTCCTTGTTGTTCTCTTTCCTGATTCCTGTGCCGTAGAAGCTTGGTCACGTATTTCCTAATTTTTCGTATGACCATGGGTGTTATCGGGTGCAAAAATTCCGGCAAGCATGCCTGGTCCTTAACCTAGTGTAGTCACACTTATCTGACAAGCTTTTCATCTCATAAGCTGTAGTGGTAATGCATTGGTCCTCCGAACCCCTTGCGTGAAATCGGCAAATAAACCAGTGGCCACCAGAACGGTCTTTACAACTCAGATCTGGAACTTTTACTGAAGTAATTCAATCATGGCTCAAGACGGCTGGAAAGCAGCTCAGAGCATGAGACCATGTTGATAAAAAGAATGTAGCGGCTCCCTAAGACGGCTGAAGAACAGCTCAGAACGTAGAGTCACTGCTACCAAAGGAAACTCAACAGCTGCCTGAGACGGCCGAAAAACAGCTCAGAACACAGGACAGTTGTTGAAAAGAGAAATATAATGTCGGCATCCACCCTGGACGGCTGGAAACAGCTCAGAACACGGGCGTGGTACCGTTTCCAAGGAAAAGCAAGCAAGGGTTCATCGGGGTCATATACCAAGTTCATAAGTACCTTGGTATCCACTGCCCAAAATTGTTGCTCCAAATTGTCTTACCTCATAGCTTGTGAGTCCTCCCAACATGCTGATGGGTATACCGGTGTTCGTTTTCTTGTATAACTTATGCAGGTGTTGGATCCTTACCTTCCTTTGGTAGTCCGGTTAAGACATAGTTGCTTCGGTACGAGTGACTATCATGACCCGGGCAATACTCCGCAATGTATATATGTCTAGCTGAACATCTGATTCCCCGAGACAGATCTTTGTGTCCTGACTAGCTCATATTTCTGACTAAGCAATTATGACTTAGCTTCTCGATATGCACTGCCAACACACCGTGTACTAACTTATACCAATGCTACCAACTGCTTGTAGTACCATGCTGACGAAGATTGGATTGCTTGTATTGGAAGCCATCGAGTATCGTGCTGAAGAAGACTGGGTAACTTGTGCTTGAAGCTTCTGCCGAGATAGCATGCTGAAGAAGGCTGGGTAGCGTTTCCCGGAAGCTTTCCCTCCTGGTTACTTATCGAGGAAGATTCTGTACCTTATACTAGAAGCTTTCCCATAGTAGCTTACCGAGGAAGACAAGGTATCTTGTGCTGGAAGCCATCCACATATCGTACTGAGGAAGATTCGAAGAGTCTTGCCTTGTAAGTTTCTCCGGTGACGTGCGGAAGACGAATGGATTGCTCTTACCAGAAGTTTCTTACAGTGCTATGTTGCTATGTATACCTCCTCATATCTCCAGTTGTGGGTTACCCGCGGAAGAGTTGGCCGACTATCCTTCTTGAATCCCATCTGGTATGGTAAACATATTACTGGCCTTGCACACACTGGTCTTCCTGCTTGTTTAACCATTACTACTATGACAATTGCATCACTGATGTAAACTTGACACTAATAGTCAATTCAGAAACTGTTTGCTTTCAACCAAATGTTTCCCCCAGGCAATACGATCCTGAAAATTTCATACTGCTCAACCTAACCTCCTAGTACTGACAATCCTCATTATCTCTTTGTGTCCGATAGTTGATGAGCAACTTCCATAGAGAAGGTAGTATGACACCGAAGAACCAAAGAAGAGCAAATAAAGACTGCTCAAGGAAAAGCACCAAACTCGCAAAACCACACTTTATTGCTACTCAGGGTAATTTACAGCACTTGGCACTACCACAACTCATGCAACATGAACTTCGCAGATACTTAGGTACTAGGGTTGGATGGCGGGTTGCTGGAGAGCGAAGGAGCTGGCGGAGAGGTCGATGGAGCTAAAGCCATACCAAGGGCTCTCCGGGCACGAGTTGCATCTCGGACTAGCTCAGCGATGAGGACGTACTCTGCGACCATGTAACGGGACATGTATGCCACAGCGACATCGTCATCTGAGCGGACAGGAGGAAATCTAATCCGTCTGGGAGTGGTGGACATGGTGGGATAGTAGTGGAAGGCACGATTCTCCTGCATCGCGCTTTCCTGATGGCGAATAATAGTGAGGCCTGCCAGAGCGGCAAGTTGGACAGCGCGATCCGGGGTAGAGGCATAGCCACCCTGGAGACTATAGGTGTGCTTCCCCAAAGGTAGGTCGACTGACAGAATGACACTGGCATGATACTCAAGCACCAGTCCCGCAAGCGGGGTCTGGAACACTTGGTACCTTGGCATCTCTCCACTGGGATAGAGAAGACGCCAGACATCCCAAAGCAGGGATGCGAAGCTGAGTGGTGCAGGGACTGAGTTGTAGTCAACCGGAACGGATGCCATCTACAAAATCAACTGATTAGTGAGCCAGATCTATATGCATGCGATGCATCAAACAAATGCATCAACCAAGTGCAGCAACTCAGATGCAACACACATGCAGGCTGGGCTCTAAACTAACGGTTTCTAACGTTGGGGTTAGCTAGGGTGTCCTATAGCCAAACCTGCTCTGATACCAAACCTTGTGGCACCCCGGCTCAGAGTCACCGGAGCACCCCGTATTCCAGCTCAGAGATCAAGTCTTCTGGAATACGGCACTGCTTGGCATAGAACAAATCAGCTCTTTATTACAAATAGTTGGGGGGTACAAGGGCTTGAGATATTACAAAGGGTTGCCTCGCCAAAGCTACGCTTGCTATGATAATTCTATGCTAGCAGCGGCTCGAATCCTAGCAGCAGAATCACGACGTCAAAATGGACTCCACTCCGCAGGGACTCTGGCTGGGACACACCCTAGCTCGCAACTCGAACATCTACACTAAGCAAACATAGCAGCACCTGCAAACTGGCATGACACGCCAGGTGAGTACTTTGAATGTACTCGCAAGCTCGCAACAAACAAGAGCATCAAGGCATAACAATGTCACAGCAATCATGATTAAACCAGATTTAAATGCTACTAAAAGGGTGGAAGAAAATAATAACATGCTGTTGCTGCAACTATCAAACTTGTTACCACTACGGAACCACTTTGCCCTGAGCACATGATTGAACCACTTACTCTCATGACCAACTCATGGTCACCTTGAGAACTTCTGACAATCATCCCCGAGAATCATCCTCAACGATTACCAGCGGTTCTCCACAACCGGTTACCTGACTATACTGAGACGAGTTCTTCCATCATTAACACGTCATTCCCTCATTAGTGTTGATCAGACACTGTGACTTAGTACGAACTGTGTCCAATACCATGGACTCGGCTATTCAAATAGATTCTTAAACTCTGTATAGGTTGCGCACTTTGCCCGCACTATGAAGCTCCTGGTCCCGTACCTCGGTACACTTCCCTTCCGGGTGGACCGGTGCTGCTCCAACGAAACTTGCCTAACCCATGACCCTCCATCGTACCACCGACAATCATCCTCCCTCGGAGTCATGCCCTGGGTGGCCCCTGTGTCACTCTTGACACCTGCCACCGTCGTGGCCAACCAACTGTCCCAAATGGGGACCTGAGCTCAATAACCAAACCGGGCTCACAAGATTATCGTCGTCTACCTGATCAGGGTAGCACGCACGCATAACCTTCCCTCTTTGGTGGTACCGATAAAAGAGCACGCTGTTAGACCAAGCCAAGGCCGTCCCATTCCGGCAGGTGTGGCTGCACTGGAAAGTTCGGTTCAGTGGCACTTGATCAACGATGAAGGAATTTATCCCCGAGTAATCATAGTCATCACTCACACTCTGATATACAAGTGATCCAAGTTACCACAATAACCAACTAGAAATCCAATGAGCAATGTGATCAACTTCTACTACTGATTCCATATATGCAGTACCGGAGGAATCACAAAATAATCATAGACGGTAATCTCACAGTCCGACAGCATTACAACATATATCTGAAAATCTGCTACTATCCTATAATCCCATCATCATCATGACAGTAACTTATCCAAGATCTTCAAAGTATTGCATGAATTAATCCATTCATAAATAATTCATATTTGGCATTAAAATAATTATTTAAACCATGATATTGCCATGCAATTATGCAAATGAGAGTTGAGGTTTGCCTTGCACCAACAGAGTGTGGGAGTACTCCTGGCCTTCACCAACTAGGCAAAACAATCTGAAAAGCATTTTTGAAAACATTTTCAAATACCAAAATTTTACAGCAGAAAGAGGAGATCATAAGAAAAATAATGCAAAAAGAATGAACTCATTTGGACTTATGGTTTAAAAGTTATAGCTGGTCAAAGTTCAGTCAAAGTTTCTGGAATTATTTGAATTAAACAGAAAACTGGAAAATCCCAGAAGCGGCCACGCCGAAGACGTAAACTGGCCAGGCGCCTCCACTTACATACCGGTTCGGACGCGCGTGGAGTCGCCGACATGTGGGGTCCGCTTGCCAGGTTTGAACAGAGAGGGAGAAGGAACAGAGGGCGGCGGGACTCACCGGCGAAGTTCATCGGCGTAGAGGCTGCGGCGGAGCTGGGCAAGGGCGTGGATGGATCGGGCGGACGCCGGCGAGCACGCCCATACCCATGGCTCCTCGAATGGTGGCCGGATGAGGTCGCCCCCTTCGTCTCAGGCGGCGGCGAGCTTCGGGTGGCGATCGATCCGGCGACTCCGGCGAGCACTTGGGCTGGGAAAGGGCTGGGACAGGTCAGTGGTGCTGCATGAGCTCACTGGTGGTCTCAGATGGGGCTGGGGTGGGCGGAGGTGAGTGGGTGGAGCTGGGGCAGTGCGACGGAGTACCTCGCCGGAGATGGAGAAGGAGGGCTCCCCGGCGTGGCTCCTGGGTGTGGGACGACGATTTGGAGGTAGGGAGAGCGGGTGGTGCGGAGAGGGGAGCTCGGGGCTGGCTTTTATAGCCAGGCGGGAGGTGGCCGAGCCGAATCCCGCCACGGTTGAGCTGGCCGGGTGAGGACGGCGAGCTGGCCGTCGTGGCGTGGGCTGAGGTGACGAGAGAGGCGAGAGAAGTCATTGCGACGGCGACGGCTCGAGGCAGAAGACGCCAGCCAGCGAGGCCACAGTGCCCGTACGGTGCACAGGGGCGGAGCTTAGCCGCGTCTGCCGGTGAGCTTCGTCGGAGAGGGAGGGGGTTCCAGACGGGCCAGGTGGACGGCGGCGACGTAGTTGGCATGCTGGGACAAGGAAGGACAGCGCGAGGTGGACTGAGCGAGCTTGCCCGACGCGGACGACGTGTAGAGCACGGCTTTGGCTCGGCCAGACGCGTGGTCACCGCGTGCACTGGTGCACGCGGCGCGCTCTGGCCTGCCCGTCGTGTCCATGCGATAGTCCTTCCTTCTAGAGGCCTCCCGGTGCAGCTGGTTTGACAGGAGGTGGCTAGGACAGCTGGATAGCTTCCATGAAAGTTTTTGGATAGAAACTTGTGCAGCAAGTTGAGGTAAAATGGCTAGGGTTTTGGGAGTGAAAGTTTGCCATGCTGGAGTGTAGTAGGAAGGTACATACACTGGGAAAAATTTCAGACCAAATGGATCAGTGTAGAGCATGGTTGCTTCACAACTGCCTCTCTGGTCCAGAAATCTTGCAGAGGATGTTGCACTCACTTGGATGGGTTCCTGGAGTTGAAACTTGGTATTGGTGGGTGATTTGGGAATGCCAACATGCTATAAAAATTTCAGTCCAATTGGGTTAGTGTAGAGGGTACTTTCTTCACAACACTTCCCACTGGACAGAAACTTGGAGGAATTTTATGGAGAAATTGGCTGAATAAAATGAGCCAAAAATTTGTGGAGACTGATAATATGGGTAGGAGAATGTCGTGGATTAATTTCAGAATTTTTGATGCAGTATAAAATATAGTTGCCTCACAAACTGAAATTATGACCAGAATCAAAGATTGGATGCTGTGCTCACCATGAGGAGTAAATCTTGAATATTTTCACACATCCAAGGTTCACATGGTGCAAAGGATTTATGAGAATTTTCTTGGAATTTTTGGAAGAACAGATATATAGGTTGCTTCACAACCTAGATCTCAAAGGGTTATTCCTTTAATGGAAAAAAGAATATTAAATTGGAATAAAATTGAGATTGAGCAAGAATGGAAGTGACATGACTTGAGAGAAGTTTTTTTGAGGGCCTGAGTCACTTGGGAAAGAAAATCAAGAAAATATTCCCAAGTTTTAAGTCCATAGAGCCATTCAGAAACAAATCCAAGCCAAATTCCAACTAAAATTTTCAAATGAATTTTGAAAAGAAAAGCTGGGAAAAAAACCAGGGTGTCACAAAGGCGGGTGGCCAGCTCGGTCCACGCTGCATGCCGGGAAGACGAGCAGGACGGGGCGGTCCCCGTGCAATGCCCTCGTGCCTAGATCGGTCATCATCCCCGTCCGCGTCGGTGGAGAAGGAGGTGAGCAGCCCCGACCCTTGCCTCCATTCGCGCATAGACGCGTGGCCTTGTCGCACCACTACTCGCCCGTGAACCCCCCTGCCTCACACCCGTGCGCCGCGTGCGAGACAACCAACACGCGTGGGCGCCGATGCTTTTCATAAGTTTAGCACTAAATATGGATTGACTCTGAGATAGTAGCTTCCTTTTGTGAATCATTTGCTACTCATGTTGATCTCTCTAAGGAGAAGTGGTTTAAATATCATCCCCCTGTTAAAGAAAAGATTGAGGAACCCGTTAGTGTTAAAGAAGAAACAATTGTTTACCATGTTGATCCAGTTGTGCCTACTGCTTATATTGAGAAACCACCTTTTCCTGTTAGGATTAAGGAACATGCTAAAGTTTCAACTGTGGTTAACAAAAGTAATATTAGAGCACTTAAACCCTCTGAACAAATTAAAGTTGAACCTAATGTTGCTATGGTTAAAGATTTCTTGGTCGATAATATAGATGGGCACGTTATTTACTTCTGTGATGAAGCAGCTAGAATCGCTAAACCAGATCCTAAAGATAAAAACAGACATGTAGTAGGCATGCCTGTTGTCTTTGTTAAAATAGAAGATCATTGTTATCATGGCTTATGTGATTTGGGTGCTAGTGTGAGTGCTATTCCTTTTACCTTATATCAAGAAATTATGAATGATATTGCACCTATTGAAATAGAGGACATTGATGTTACTATTAAGCTTGCAAACAGAGATACCATTACACCGCTTGGGATCGTTAGAGATGTTGAAGTCTTGTGTGGAAAGATAAAATACCCTACTGATTTTCTAGTCCTCGGTTCTCCACAAGATGATTTTTGTCCCATTATATTTGGTAGACCCTTCTTGAACACTGTGAATGCCAAGATTGATTGCGCTAAAGAAACTGTTAGTGTTAATTTTGGTGGTATGTCTCATGAGTTTAATTTCTCCAAGTTTCGTAGACAACCTCATGATAAAGAATTGCTTAGTAAAGATGAAATTATTGGTCTTGCTTCTATTGCCGTACCTCCTACTGATCCGTTAGAACAATATTTACTAGATCATGAAAATGATATGCATATGAATGAAAGAAATGAAATAGATAGGATGTTCTTTGATCAACCACCTATCCTTAAACACAATTTGCCTGTTGAAACTCTTGGAGGCCCTCCTCCACCTAAGGGTGACCCTGTATTTGAATTGAAGCAATTACCTGATACATTGAAATATGCTTATCTAGATGAAAAGAAGATATATCCTGTTATATTAGTGCTAACCTGTCAGAGCATGAAGAAAAGAGATTACTAAAAACACCCGAGGAAGCACCACGTTGCTATTGGATATACTCTTGATGATCTTAAGGGCATTAGCCCCACTCTATGTCAGCACAAAATTAATATGGAGCCTGATGCTAAACCAGTTGTCGACCACCAACGACGATTAAATCCTAAGATGAAAGAGGTGGTAAGAATCGAAATATTAAAGCTTCTGGAAGCAGGTATAATCTATCCCATAGCTGATAGTAGATGGGTAAGTCCCGTTCATTGTGTCCCTAAGAAAGGAGGTATTACCGTTGTTCCTAATGATAAAAATGAACTCATTCCACAAAGAATTGTAACTGGTTATAGGATGGTAATTGATTTTAGAAAATTAAACAAAGCCACTAGAAAAGATCATTACCCCCTACCTTTTATTGATCAAATGTTAGAAAGATTGTCCAAGCATACGCACTTTTGCTTTCTTGATGGATATTCTGGTTTCTCTCAAATACCTGTATCACAAGCCGACCAAGAGAAAACCACCTTTACTTGCCCTTTTGGAACTTATGCTTATAGACGTATGCCTTTTGGTTTATGCAATGCACCTGCTACCTTTCAAAGATGTATGACTGCTATATTCTCTGACTTTTGTGAAAAGATTGTTGAGGTTTTCATGGATGATTTTTCCGTTTACGAAACTTCTTTTGATGACTGCTTAAGCAACCTTGATCGAGTTTTGCAGAGATGCGAACAAACTAATCTTGTCTTGAATTGGGAGAAGTGCCACTTTATGGTGAATGAAGGTATTGTCTTGGGGCATAAAATTTCTGAAAGAGGTATCGAAGTAGATAAGGCTAAAGTTGATGCGATTGAGAAAATGCCATGTCCTAAAGATATTAAAGGTATAAGAAGTTTCCTTGGTCATGCTGGTTTCTATAGGAGGTTTATTTAAGACTTCTCTAAAATTTCTAGGCCTCTTACTAATCTTTTGCAAAAAGATGTTCCATTTGTTTTTTATGATGATTGTGTAGAAGCCTTTGAAACACTTAAGAAAGCCTTAACCACTGCACCTATTGTTCAACCACCTGATTGGAACTTGCCTTTTGAAATTATGTGTGATGCTAGTGATTATGCTGTTGGTGCTGTTCTAGGACAGAGAGTTGATAAGAAATTAAATGTTATCCATTATGCTAGTAAAACTCTAGACAGTGCTCAAAGAAATTATGCTACTACTGAGAAAGAATTTCTAGCAGTTGTGTTTGCATGTGATAAATTCAGATTTTATATAGTTGATTCTAAAGTAACTGTTCACACCGATCACGCTGCTATTAAATATCTTACGGAAAAGAAAGATGCTAAACCTAGACTCATTAGGTGGGTTCTATTGCTACAAGAATTTGACTTGCATATTACTGATAGAAAGGGAGCTGAGAACCCCGTAGCAAATAATTTGTCTAGAATGGAAAATGTTCTTGATGACCCACTTCCTATTAATGATGATTTTCCTGATGAACAATTAGCTGTCATAAATGCTTCTTGTAATACTTCTTGGTATGCAGACTATGCTAATTATATTGTTGCTAAATTTATACCACCTAGTTTCACATACCAACAAAAGAAAAAGTTCTTCTTTGATTTAAGACATTACTTCTGGGATGACCCACATCTTTATAAAGAAGGAGTAGATGGTATTATTAGACGTTGTATACCTGAGCATGAACAGGAACAAATCCTACAGAAGTGTCATTCCGAGGCTTACGGAGGACACCATGCGGGAGACAGAACTGTACACAAGGTATTACAATCTGGTTTTTATTGGCCTACTCTTTTCAAGGATGCTCGTAAGTTTGTCTTATCTTGTGATGAATGTCAAAGAATTGGTAATATTAGTAGACGTCAGGAAATGCCCATGAATTATTCACTTGCTATTGAACCATTTGATGTTTGGGGATTTGATTATATGGGACCTTTTCCTAAATCCAATGGGTATACTCATATTTTAGTTGTTGTTGATTACGTTACTAAGTGGGTAGAAGGTATTCCAACTAGTAGTGCTGATCATAACACTTCTATTAAAATGCTTAAAGAAGTTATTTTCCCGAGGTTCGGAGTCCCTAGATATTTAATGACTGATGGTGGTTCACATTTTAGTCTTGGTGTATTCCGTAAACTGCTTGCTAAATATGATGTCAACCATAGAATTGCATCTCCCTATCACCCTCAATCTAGTGGTCAAGTTGAATTGAGCAATAGAGAAATAAAATTAATTTTGCAAAAACCGTCAATAGATCTAGAAAGAATTGGTTTAAGAAACTTGACGATGCATTATGGGCTTATAGAACTGCTTATAAAAATCCTATGGGTATGTCTCCTTATAAAATGGTTTATGGAAAAGCATGTCATTTACCTCTTGAGTTAGAACATAAAGCATATTGGGCAATTAAAGAACTCAATTATGTTTTTAAACTTGCCGGTGAAAAGAGGTTATTTGATATTAGCTCGTTAGATGAATGGAGAACCCAAGCTTATGAAAATGCCAAATTGTTTAAAGAAAAAGTTAAAAGATGGCATGATAAAAGAATTCAAAAACGGGAGTTTAAAGTGGGTGAGCAAGTTCTATTGTACAATTCTCGTTTGAGACTCTTTGTAGGAAAACTTCTCTCTAAATGGGAAGGACCGTATATCATCGAAGAAGTTTATCACTCCAGAGCCATCAAAATAAACAACTCCGAAGGCACTAATCCGAGAGTGGTGAATGGGCAAAGAATTAAGCACTATATTTCAGGTACGCCTATTAATGTTGAGACTAACATTATTCAAACTATGACACCGGAGGAATACATAAGAGAGACCTTCCCGAACACTCTAGAACCCTGAAAAGGAAGAGGTACGTGATACGGTAAGTAAACCGACTCCAAAAATTCCATAAAAATATTTTCTGTCAGTTTTGGAATATTAGAAAAAATACAAAAATAAGAAACAGCCGAGGGGACCCACGAGGTGCACACGAGGCACCAGGGCGCGCCACCCCCCCAGGCGCGCCCTGGTGGCTCGTGGGCCCCTCGTGAGCCTTCCCGACTCCGTTTTCTTCTGGAATACTTGTTTTGCAAGATAAAAATTCTTTATATATACTCTCGGACGTTTTGACCACCATATCGCAGAAATCTCCTCTGTTCTTGTTTAGTGCTATTTTTCTGACAGATCCAGATCGCCATGGCTCCCCAAAGGCTCCGTACCAAGCACCGTATTGTGCAACCGTCGCCGGGCAAACGCCCCTACAGCGAGGTCTACTACAAGTGGTCGTCGAGGGAGGAAGACAATGGCAAGGAGGACAAGGCCGAGGAAGTTGCGGGAGCCCAGGCTCCAGAAGGAGGGCAAGCCATTCCCATGGAGGAGACCGCAGAGAAGGGAGATATCCTTCAACCCTTCTATGATCATCTTCCCCCATCCGTAATTGAAGCCCTAAGAGTTTTTGAAACAGTTAGTGCTCATAATACATTTCTCACTCGTGAAGTTATTTTGTTGAAAGAGCAAAACATCGCCCTTCGGAACATCAACCGTAAATTGGAGTATCTGCTAAAGTTGAAGGACAAGCCCACCACTTCATCACCACCTCCATCACCGAAGAAGGAAACTTGAGTACATGGGTATGGGCACTCCCCTTGGCTTGTGCCAAGCTTGGGGGAGGTGCCCCGGTATCGTATCACCATCACTTTTATTATCTTTGCCTATTTTTAGTTCGATCCTTAGTGATTTCGTGATTTAGTTGAATAAAAGTTTAGTATGATCTATTTTCGAGTGCTAGTTTCGTGATCTATCTATCTATGTAATTGAGTTGAGAGTTATATAATAAAGAGTAGTTTGAGTTTTTGCTTCTTTACTTTTATGTTTCAATCCTAGCAATGAAAATATTGAAAAAGATCATATGCTAATCTTATGGAAATTAATGACATTACATAAAGAAAAGTATAAGTGGTAAAATTTATTGAAAGGTAACAAGCATAGCATTGGTCAATGATGCAATTCATGAAAAAATTAATAAGGGAAGAGAAGATTCACATGCAAATATACTATCTTCGACATCTTTTATGATTGTGAGCCCCCATTAAGTATTTTATGTCAAATTGTTGACGTTGGACAAGGAAGACAACGTAATGAATTATGTTTGCTTATATTCACATAGAAGCTATATTGTCATAGATCCTCCAACATGTGGTGCTTGCCCAATATCTTTGCTAGCCAAAAATTCGCACCAAGTAGAGATACTACTTGTGCATCAAAAACCTTTAAACCCAGTTTCATGTCATGAGAGTCCACTATATCTACCTATGGATTGAATAAGATCCTTCAAGTAAGTTGTCATCGGTGCAAAAAGCAATACAAATTGCCTCTAAATTTGTATGAACTTTTATTGTAAGGGAAAATAAGCTTTGTACAAACTTGTGATGGTAAAGAAATAAAAGCGACGGACTGCATAATAAAGGTTGCTATCACAAGGGGCAATATAAAGTGACGTTCCTTTGCATTAAGATCTTGTGCATCCAAAAACAAAAAGCGCATGACAACCTCTGCTTCCCTCTGCGAAGGGCCTATCTTTTACTTTTATGTATTTACTTTTTTATGCAAGAGTCAATAGTGTTCCCATCTATTCTTTTTATTTTTCTCTTTCGCAAGCATCATGTGGTGGGGAAGATCTAGGCATATATATCCAGTTGGATATGAGTGATCATGAGTTATTATTATTGACATTACCCTTGAGGTGAATAAGTTGGGAGGCGAAACTATAAGCCCCTATCTTTCTATGTGTCTGGCTGAAACTTATTGCTCCATATATATGTTGTGAGTGTTAGCAATCATAGAAGACTAAATGATGGTTGAGTATGTGGACTTGCTAAAAAGCTCCTACATGAGACCCTTCCTGAAAATACGATGAATTGCAATTGCATTGTTGACTGAGAACATAGTTTGTTAGTTTTCAAGAAAGTTTATGTCTTATACTTCGTTATTGTGATGAATTGTTACTTGCTCATGAGAAGTTTTATGATAATGAATATTGCTGTTATAATAATGATCATCATGCTACTATGTCCATATTTTATTTTTATCGAGACCTCTCTCTCTAAACACGTGGACATGATTATCGATATCGGCTTTCGCTTGAGGACAAGTGAGGTCTAAGCTTGGGGGAGTTGATATGTCCATTTTGCATCATGTTTTCCTACTGTTATTTATAGTGTTTTTAATCAATATAACACTTTGTGGAGCAATTCTAATGCCTTTTCTCAATTTAATATGCAAGATTTACAAAAGGAGGGAGATTGCCGGCAGCTGGAATTCTGGACCTGAAAACGCTATGTCAGAGATACCTATTCTGCACATCTCCAAATGAGCTGAAATTTCACGAAGATTTATTTTGGAATAAATAAAAAATACTGGAAGAAAGAAGTACCAGAGGGGGCCACCCAGGTGCCCACGAGGCACCAGGGTGCGCCACCCCCCCAGGCGCGCCCTGGTGGCTCATGGGGCCCCTGGCCAGCCTCCGGTGCCCATTTTCTGGTATATAAGCCCATTTGCCCTATAAAAATTGGGAGAAGACTTTTGGGACGGTGCGCCGCCGTCTCGAGGCGGAACTTGGGCAGGAGCACTTTTGCCCTCCGGCGGAGCGATTCAGCCGGGGATACTTCCCTCCGGGAGGGGGAAATCGAAGCCATCGACATCACCAACGATCCTCTCATCATGGGAGGACCAATCTTCATCAACATCTTCACCAGCACCATCTCATCTCAAACCCTAGTTCATCTCTTGTATTCAATCTTTGTCTCAAAACCTCAGATTGGTACCTATGGGTTGCTAGTAGTGTTGATTACATCTTGTAGTTGATGCTAGTTGGTTTATTTGGTGGAAGATTATATGTTCAGATCCAATATGCTATTTAAACCTCTCTGATCTTGGACATGAATATGATTTGTGAGTAGTTACTTTTGTTCTTGAGGACATGGGAGAAGTCTTGTCATAAGTAATCATGTGAACTTGGTATTCGTTCGATATTTTGATGATATGTATGTTGTTGATTCTCTTAGTGGTGTCATGTGAACGTCGACTACATGACACTTCACCATCTTTGGGCCTAAGGGAATGCATTGTGGAGTAGTAATTAGATGATGGGTTGCTAGAGTGACAGAAGCTTAAACCCTAGTTTATGCGCTATTCCGTAAGGGGCTGATTTGGATCCATATGTTTAATGCTATGGTTAGAGTTATCTTAATTCTTCTTTCATAGTTGTGGATGCTTGCGAGAGGGGGTAATCATAAGTGGGAGGTTTGTTCAAGTAAGAACATCACCCAAGCACCGGTCCACCCACATATCAAATTATGAAAGTAGCGAACGCGAATCAAACCAACATGATGAAAGTGACTAGATGAAACTCCCATGTGTCCTCGAGAACGCTTTGCTTACTATAAGAGATCTTTCCGGCCTGTCCTTTGCTACAAAAAGGATTGTGCTACCTTGCTGCACCTTAGTTACTATTGCTACTTGTCACTTGTTACAAATTATCTTGCTATCAAACTACTTGCTACCGATAATTTTAGTGCTTGCAGAAAATACCTTGCTGAAAACCGCTTGTCATTTCCTTCTGCTCCTCGTTGGGTTCAACACTCTTACTTATTGGAAGGACTAATTGGTGGCAGCAGGGTGGGAGGCGGGAACTGAAGCCGGCGGAAGTGGGTTCGTGCCAACCGAAAGGGGATCCGGCAAAATCGGGTGAAATCCCGTAGATATGGAGGAATTGGGCTCGCGGATTCGGGATCCCACAACAAAAATTGGGACGGCCGAATTTAGAGGATCTATTCGGGACAGGTTTACGGGATCCATTCCGCAAACCGGCGGTTATTATACCGGATGGCCCAGTTTGCGGGATCTGCTAGAGATGCTCTTACTCCTCTATGTCGCACCTAGCCGAAGTACTAAAACGTATAGAGAAGTAAAAGTTTTGCTCCGACCCACATCCGAGGAGTAAATATACTCCACCAAAACTGGTTGGAGGAAAATTTCAGCTCCCTCTCGCCTCCTCCCTGTTGCTCCTGCGCGCCGCCGTCGCGAGCCCATGCGCGCTGCTGCCGCTGCCGGGAGCCCATGTGCGTCGCCGCTGCCGGATCTCGTGTGCGCCGCTGCCGCGAGCCCGTACGCATGCCGCCGCTGCCTTGAGCCCGTGCGCGCCGCCGCTGCCAGGAGCTCGTGTGCGCCGCCACCGCTGCCGCGAGCCCGTGTGCGCCAGAGCTCATGTGCAAGTTGTCGGGCCTCCCATGGCGCAGCTCCCTACCCTGGTTGCGCCCTCACCCTACCCCAGCGCGGCGCTGCCCCTGCACTCGTACTGGTGCCACAACTACTTGATTTCGTCCCTCTAGTCGTTGTTCCTGCAAGCTCCGTGCCATGGCCTCCATGGACGAGCTCCGGCTGCGAGTGGGCGAGCGTGCCACGCAACGGTTCATGTCCGGCTACCCCTCCATGTGTGCGCGCCCGCGTGGAGGAGGCACCAGCGAGCTCCGCACCAAGGCCCGTACCCGGCGTTGTCAGATCCAGAAAAGGACGGGGCGGCCTGTGCTTGCGCAAGACGGGGCGGCCGACTCGGTCCACGCTGCGTGCCGGGAAGACGAGCAGGACGGGGCGGTCCCCATGCAATGCCCTTGTGCCTAGATCGGTCGTCATCCCCGTCCGCGTCGGTGGAGAAGGAGGTGAGCAGCCCCGACCCTTGCCTTCGTTCACGCATAGACGCGTGGCCTTGTCGCACCACTACTCGCCCGTGAACCCCCCTGCCTCGCACCCGTGCGCCGCGTGCGAGACAACCAACACGCGTGGGCGCCGTTGACCGCTGCTGCAGTCCAGTGCAGCCGGCCCAGCCGAGGCCTGCCCGCCTCCATCTCCACCGTTGCCTGAATATCTACTCTGCGTCCGCTGATGAGTAGAGCAACTCTGAATATTAATGCTACTTGTGAGCTGCGTTGGGATTTTCCGCGAAGAGGAAGGGTGAAGCAATATAGTAGCGGATAAGTATTTCCCTCAGTAGAGAACCAAGGTTATCGAACCAATAGGCGAACCACGCAAACAAAGGTCGACAGTACCTGCACACACAAGAGCAAATACTTGCACCCAACGCGGGTGATGACCCACAAGTATAGGGGATCAATCGTAGTCCTTTCGATAAGTAAGAGCGTCGAACCCAACGAGGAGCAGAAGGAAATGATAAGCGGTTTTCAGCAAGGTATTCTCTGCAAGTACTGAAAGTAGCGATAACAGATAGTTTTGTAACAAGGCAATTCGTAACAAGAACAAGTAACAATAGTAACCAAGGTGCAGCAAGGCGGCCCAATCCTTTTTATAGCAAAGGACAAGCCGGAACATTCTCTTATAGTAAGCAAAGCGTTCTCGAGGACACATGGGAATTGTCGTCTAGTCACGTTCATCATGTTTAGTTGATTCGCGTTCGCTACTTTGATAATTTGATATGTGGGTGGACCGGTGCTACGGTGATGTTCTTACTTGAACAAGCAACCCTCTTATGATTACCCCCTCTCGCAAGCATCCACAACTACGAAAGAAGAATTAAGATAAATCTAACCATAGCATGAAACATATGGATCCAAATCAGCCCCTTATGGAATAACGCATAAACTAGGGTTTAAGCTTCTGTCACTCTCGCAACCCATCATCTACTTATTACTCCCCAATGCATTCTCCTAGGCCCAAATATGGTGAAGTGTCATGTAGTCGATGTTCACATGACACCACTAGAAGAATAACAACATACACATCATCAAAATATCGAACGAATACCAACTTCACATGATTACTTATAACAAGACTTCTCCCATGTCCTCAAGAACAAAAGTAACTACTCAAAAATCATATTCATGTTCAAGATCAGAGGTGTATTGAATATGCTTGAGGATCTGAACATATAATCTTCCACCAAATAAACCAATTAGCATCAACTACAAGATGTAATCAACACTACTAGCAACCCACAGATACCAATCTGAGGTTTTGAGACAAAGATTGAATACAAGAGATGAACTAGGGTTTGATATAAGATGGTGCTGGTGAAGATGTTGATGAAGATTGGTCCTCCCATGATGAGAGGATCATTGGTGATGTCGATGGCTTCAATTTCCCCCTCCCAGAGGGAAGTATCCCCGACAGAATCGCTCCGCCGGAGAGTAAAAGTGCTCCTGCCCAGGTTCCGCCTCGAGACGGCGGCGCTTCGTCCCGAAAGTCTTCTTCTGATTTTTTTTCTAGGGTAAATAGCATCTTATAGGAGAAGATGGCCCCTAGAGGCTTGCTCGGGGTCCACAAGCTCACAGGGCGCGCCCAGGAGGTAGGGCGCGTCCCCTGAGCTTGTCGCTCTCTTGTGGGTCCCCCTGGTATTTCTTCCGCCAATATTTTTTATATATTCCAAAATAATTCTCTGTAAATTTTCAGGTCATTTGGAGTTGTGGAGAATATCTTTCTCTGTTGTAGCCTTTTCAGGTCCAGAATTCTGTCTGCCAGCAATCTCCTTCTTCATGTGAAACTTGCAAAATAAGAGAGAAAAGGCATTAGGATTGCATCATAAAGTGAAATAATGACCCAAAACATAATAAATAACAGTAGGAAAACATGATGCAAAATGGACGTATCAACTCCCCCAAGCTTAGACCTCGCTTGTCCTCAAGCGAAAGCCGAAATCGATAACCATGACCACATGTTTAGAGAGAGAGAGAGAGAGGTGTCGATAAAACAAAATACGTGGATGAAAGAATCATGATCATTATCATATCAGCAATATATCATCATAAAACTTCTCATGATCAAGTAACAATTCCTTCACAAGTTAAAGTATGAACCATAAACTTCATTAAAAACTAACAAACTATGATCTCAGGCATTGAAACAATTGCAGTTCATCATATTTTTAGAAAGAGTCTATGTAAGAGCTTTATTTAGCAAGTTCACATACTCAACTATCATTTAGTCTTCTATGATTGCTAACACTCACTGTATATTTATGGAGCAAAAGTTTCAGTCAAACACATAGGAAGATGGGGGTTTATAGTTTTCACCTCCCAACTGATTTATGTCGAGGATAATGTCAACAATAATAACTCATGATCACCTACATCCAACGGGATATATATGTCTGGATCTTTCCCTACCACATAATGCTTGCTGCTACTTGTGAGCTGCGTTGGGATTTTCCTCGAAGAGGAGAGGACATGCAATACAGTAGAGATAAGTATTTCCCTCAGTGAGAACCAAGGTTATCAAACCAATAGGAGAATCACGCAAAGCCTCGTGAACAACACCAGCACACACAAAAGCAAATACTTGCACCCAACGTGGCAAGAGGGTTGTCAATCCCCTTGAACTCGTTAATTGCAAGGATTAAATCTTGTATAGGTAGATGGATAAATTGCAAAAGAAAATAAAAGTAAATAAATTGCAGCAAAGGTTTTTATGTTTTCTTTTTATATTTAAAAGTAGACCTGGGGGCCATAATTTTCACTAGAGGCTTCTCTCTCGAACACATAGCATACGGTGGGTAGACAAATTACTATTGGGCAATTGATAGAAAAGTGCATAGTTATGACGTTATTCGCAGCGATGATCATGTATATAGGCATCACGTCTGAGACAAGTAGACTGACTCCTGCCTGCATCTACTACTATTACTCCACCCGTCGACCGCTATCCAGCATGCATCTAGGGTATTAAGTTAATGAAAACAGAGTAACGCCTTAAGCAAGATGACATGATGTAGACAAAGTAAACCCAATCAATATGAATAAACCCCATCGTTTTACCCTTAATGGCAACAATACAAATACGTGTCTTGTCCCCTACTTTGTCACTGGGATATAGAGCACCGCAAGATTGAACCCATTACAAAGCACCTCTCCCGCTGAAGATAAATCAATCTAGTTGGCCAAACCAAACGGATAGATCGGAGAGAAATACAAAGCTATAACAATCATGCATAAAAGAGCTCAGACAAGACTCAATTACTTTCAATGAACAATCTGATCATAAACCCACAATTCATCGGATCCCAACAAACACACTACAAAAGAAGATTACATCGAATAGAACTCCAAGAAGATCGAGGAGAACATGGTATTGAAGATCAAAGAGAGAGAAGAAGCCATCTAGCTACTAGCTATGGACCCGTAGGTCTATGGTGAACTACTCACACATCATCGGAGAGGCAGGAAAGTTGATGTAGAAGCCCTCCGTGATCGATTCCCCCTCCGGCAGATTGCCGGAAAAGGCCTCCAGATGGGATCGTGGAAGAACAGAAGCTTGCGGCGGCGGGAAAGTTATTTCGGGTGGCTCTTTGTTAGTCTTGGAATATTTGGGAATTTATAGGCTTGGAATTAGGTCCAACGGAGCTGCGTGTGGCCCACAGGCTCAAGGGGCGCGGCCACCCCCCTGGGGCGCGCCCCCTGAGCTTGTAGCTCTCTCGTATCTCGTCTGGTCTCCTCCCGAAGCTTCGAGGGTCCCTTCTGGTCCAGAAAAAATTAATCTAAAGATTTTTTTTCATTTGGACTTTATTTGATATTGATTTTCTGAAAAGCCAAAAACAATCAGAAAACAGGAACTCGTACTGGGCACTGAGTTAATAGGTTAGTCCCAAAAAATGATATAAAATAGAATATAATTGCATATAAAGCATCCAAGATTGATAATATAATAGCATGAAACAATAAAAAATTATAGATACGTTGGAGACGTATCAGCATCCCCAAACTTAATTTCTGCTCGTCCTCGAGTAGGTAAATGATAAAAATAGAATTTTTGATGTTGAATGCTACCTAACATGTTTATCATGTAATCTCTTTACGGTATAAATATTGAGAAACGATCAAGTAATAATATCAACATAATAATATCCATGAACATAAGAAGCATAATCATTAAACTTTCAAAATATACGATCCTTGACGAGTGTTATCCCTACTCACTTTAACATATTAGCATGGCATGACTCCGCCTTCACCGCATAAATATAAATCATGAGCACCCCGTTGTTAAACCAGGCAATTGGATCGTACTTCTAACGCGCTTCAACATTTTCAACTCCCACGCAATACATGAGCGTGAGCCATCACTACTAGGAAAAACCCTATAGGTAGACATGTAACAGTAGCGCGGGTTATTAGGACGCGCTACTGCTACTTAGCAGTAGCGCGTGCAGGACACCGGCACTGCAGGTGCAATTTAGCAGTAGCGCGGTGTCAACAAACGGGCGCTACTACTAAGCGGGCCCCACAGTGCGCCCACGGGCTGCCCACAGTAGCAGCGCCGGTCCA
Source organism: Elymus sibiricus (assembly GCA_039707655.1). Lineage (NCBI taxonomy): Eukaryota > Viridiplantae > Streptophyta > Magnoliopsida > Poales > Poaceae > Elymus > Elymus sibiricus. Next base: position 116,782,631 of record CM077670.1, read on the forward strand.
GCGCCCGCGCTACCGCTAAGCCCATTAGTAGAAGCGCGGGGCTGGTAACACGCGCTGGTAGTGTGGCCAGCCCGAGCCCAGCTACCCTGCACCACTTAGCAACAGCGATGGGCCGGACCCCGTGCTACAGCTAATGGGTTTAGCAGTAGCGTTGGCCCGTGCCCCGCGCTACTGCTAAACCCATCTTATCCTCTTCACGCGGCCGCCCTCACTCTCCCCTCGTCACTCTCCCATTCCACTCTCACTCGAGCCGCCGTCGCCCGCCCCCGCACTGCGCTGCTCCGGCCGCCCTCCCGCGCGCCAGCCGCCGTCGCCTGCCGCCACGCCAGCCGCCGTCGCCCGCCGCCGCGCCAGCCGAGGTAGCTCCTCCCTCCACTTCCCTCCTCCCTCTGTTCTTGTAGAATGTAGGTTTTTTGAATGTTCTAGTAATCATGTGCAATGAATTTGTAGAATTTGCTTGTAGAATGTAGGGTTTTTTGAATAGAATAGACAATTTTAGGTATCTAATAGGTTTTTTGAATACAATAGAATGTAGAAATTTTTAGGTATAGAAATGTATTGGAATGCTATACGAGAAATTTTTAGGTATCAAATTTACTAATAGAAATTTTTAGGTATCAAATTTACTAACAGAAATTTTAAGTAAAAAAATTTAGGTATAGAAATTTTTAGTAAAAAAATTTAGGTATAGAAATTTTTAGTAAGTTTTTTTTCAATATAGAAAAGTATTGGACAATTTAATTATTTTTATGTCACTATGGTTTTGTCATCAGAAAATGCTATATGACATTTGGTGATCTAAATTTTTCACTCGGTGGAATATGCAGGCTTTGTAGTGTCGTGTCTCCGTGGAGTGATCGTCGTCGGAGCTTCCTCTACAGCCGAGTCGGTGAGCTAAAAGTCTCTGCTCCTCGGACTTGTCTATGATGATATTTGGACATGTATTGGTTGTCCCTATGGATATGTGTATGATTTTATAGGGAACACCTCCGAGTGGCCTATGTTTTGCCGGAATGTTGATTCATTTCCGTTTCGGCAAATTTCAGGCGCTTGATATGTCCTATTTTAGCAAAGGTCATGCTGAAATTTTTCGTGAATTTTTGCATGACTTGTGCTAGAAAGTAGGAAATATCGAGTGCCCGTGATTTGCCGGAACGGGAATTAATCGACATTCCGGTAGAACATAGGCCATTTTTTATGCCATTGCTCCATATATGTAACGGGTTAACTTTCAGTCTATTGGGGCTCCTTGCTCCATATATGAGAGAGGAAGAATCCCGACTGTTGTCGTGGGGGTCGTTTCCTCTCCTTCTTCTCGTGATATACCTTGGTAATGCACGAGAGAAGGAGGGGAAGCGACCATCATCGACGGTCGAAATATCCGTGTTGGTGTATAAAACACGGGTATTTTATACCCTGACTTATGCACAGACGGTGGCGGCCTGCTTGCCGGCCAAAGCTTGCCGGAACTTGCCAAGTAACCAGATTCAAGACCCAGTTGTGAAAACTACTGGAGAGAAGCTCAAGACGAAGCATCAACAAGCACTCAACTGGGAATGAAGATAAAGACATTTCTTGCCGGCAAAGCCAAACCGGCAAGGTGAAGACCTGGAAAGCTCCGTATCGGCAAGCTTCTGCCAGCTCTCCAGCGCTCCACCTCACCGGACAGCTGGTCGCTAATGGGTGAGGTGTCGACCGCGCAGGCTGGTTGGTGAGGTTTGTCGGGCACGTGTCAGCGCGCTGGGACAGGATTTGCCTTTAATGACACCCGTCCAGAGGGCATGTCAGGCTAATACGAGGTAGCTGGGCGAGCGGTGCAGGAACCTTGCCGGGGCTACCTCTCCACATGACACCTAACGGAGCATTTAATGCTTTTGTCCTAAACTGGCAGAGTTAGGTATGATAGCACCGTTTGCTATCTAATCACTATGTAATGACTGTTTTGCCACTGTGGTAACCCCTTGAGCTATAAAAGGAGGGCCAGGGCAACAGTTAGAGGGATTCAGATCCTTTTTCAAACACCAGCACGTCTCGCATGCGTAGCTGCTCTCTCCGCGTCTTGCCGGGAGAAGCGCTCCTTGTATTTGTGCTCATACACATCCAATACACCAAAGCAAGAGTAGGGTTTTACACCTCGCGGTGGCCCGAACCTGGGTAAATCCCTTGCATTCTCTGTTGATTCTGCTCTTTGTGCACGTTGATCTCCGCTGCCGAACCACAAGGGGCTAGACGGCCCCATAGATAGTCGTACCCACGACATCTTTGGCGCGCCAGGTAGGGGGATCGCTTGCACGAACCTGAATCAGCAGACTGCACGTCGATTTCATCAGCTTCATCACCTTCCTCATCGTCGATGGCACCCAAGAAGAAGGGCATCACGATGACGGCTCCTTCCACCTCCAAGGTTCCTTCGCACGTATCCGCAGCCAGCGCAGGCGGCGCGGGCACCACGGTTGGCACGACCAGCGCAGGTGGCACGGTCGCCATGCCTGCCGTGGCCGGAACAGGAGGCGGAAGCGCTGGAGATGGTCGTCTTCTGTGACCCTCTGGTGAGCGAAGCCGAGACGGCGCGGGCGGGGCAGATGGACGTCTTCCTCCTCCTCCTCACCGCGCCGACGAACGTAGCCACCAGAGCAACAATGCCCGGGCCGGCACGAGCCAAGATCCCGCCGCAGCGGCGTCCAGAGATGCTGCTTCAGGATAGACGCCGCGTCCCTCACACAATGGGCGCAGCGCAACTCCAAGCGGCGCCAACAACTCCGGACAGCGGCGGCCGCACGGCAAGACCCCTGTCGATCAAGTTTCGGATCCCCAGACTTCACCTCCGCCATGACAACCCGCTGTTGATCATGTGCTACGGCAGCCAGACTGCAATGGCGCTCCTGCTGGCTCTGCCAGGAGTAGAGCGACGTCGCGCTCTTCGCTGCCGGCCATGCCAGCCACAGCAGCAGAGGCGTTGGTGCGACCTTAGATGCTGCTGAACTTCCCTCCGGCGGCGGAGAAGATGGATGAGTGGAGAGCTACCATCCAGAGCTTGATTGGGTTTGCCGAAACCAGCAAATCACAGCAAGCGGAGCCCTCACAGCGTCCGCAAACAGCACCAGTAGCTCCAACTGGTGGTCGCGTTGATGGTGCGGCATTAACGGTGCAATCACCTCTGCGGCAACAGTCTCAACAATAGCAACACCAACAACTGCGGCAAGCTCAATGATCTTTCGAGCCCGACGAGATGTTGATGGCTTCTTCGGATCCGTGAGCGCGGCAAGATCAGCGGCAAGTGCTACGAGACAGGCGGGTAGAGGACGCCCGCACCACCATTGAACGGCGCCGGGAGGCGCGCCGTCAATCCGACGCACGCAACGGCCCCATCGTTGGTGAGCCTGTGCCAGGGGTTGGCGGATATCTGCCTTATGAGGTTGGATGTCCTGCCTTCACCTGTGAGCTGCGGCAAGTCCGATGGCCGTCCGTCTGGGCCTTCAAGCCAGAAGTACCAGAAAAGTACGACGGCAAGCTGAACCCGGCAGAGTTTCTAGGCATCTACACGATTGCCGTGCAAGCTGCCGGAGGAAGAGATGACAAAATCCTCGCCAACTACTTTCCATTGGTCCTGAAGCCCAACGTGAGATCTTGGCTGATGAACTTGCCGGAGAACTCCATTTCTTCGTGGGCAGATCTCTATAATGAGTTTGTTGGTGCCTTTACCGGAGGCCACAAGGCCCCTGGACAGCCCAGCGACCTGCAAGTAATCCCGCAAAGAGATGGTGAAACTTTGCGCAAGTACATCCAGAGGTTCAGCCGTGTACACCGTAACATTCCAGACGTGCACCCCACGGCTGTCATTGCCGTGTTTCACACGAATGTGCGCAATAGGAGGATGCGGGAGAAGATGAACGTCAAGCTGCCCAAAACCATCAACAAATTCTATACATTGGCGGATAAGTGCGCACACGCTGAGGAAGGAAGAAGGCTTCCCGAGGAGGATGCCGGTGCCGAGGTAGATTCCGAGGACGACGATGCTGCCACCCCGAGGAAGAAGGGCCAAAAGCGCAACAGGAAGCGCAAGGGCAAGACTATTTTGGCCGTTGAGGGCTCCGACAACTCTGAGTCCGCCAAGAAAGCTAAGGCTGAGAACTCCGGCAAAGAGGCTGCTGTATGCGCCGCTTGCCAGGAGGCGGCGGCAAACGAGAAAGCCGGCAAGTCTGATGGGCCATACTGCAAGATTCACCGCACCAAGGGCCATGATCTCCAAGAGTGCCGACAAGTCGAACACCTTGTTGAGAAACAGAAGGCTGAATATGAGAAATGCGACAAAGAGAAGGGTCAATATGGTGCCGGTGGGTCTGGCAAAAGGGGCCGTGGTGGTCGAGGAGGCCGTCGCGGCAAGGCCAAGCAGCAGAAAGAGAAACCTGCTAGGGGCCACGAAAAGAAAGGGGGAGATGATGGAAGTGAAGAGGAAGAGGACGATGGAGAGTCCAGCGAACAGGAATTCCAGAAGGCAACTGAGGCCATGTGCATTGACGGAGGTGCATCTTTGCACTCCTCTCACCGCCAACTTAAGCAGTGGGCATGTGAAGTTAATGCGGCAGAACCGGCAATGGGCTCTCAAAAGCCACTCAAGTGGTCACACACGCCTATCATTTTCGATGCCGAGGATCACCCTGATCGCACAACCGCTGTCGGGTGTTTGCCGTTGTTGGTTTCACCAACAATCCGCAACCTCCAGGTCACGAAAATGTTGATTGATGGTGGGGCTGGCTTAAACTTGATTTCTCCTGAAGTAATCAAGAGGCTGCAGATTCTCGATGAAGATCTTGAGAAAACATGCACGTTCCAAGGAGTAAACCCGGGAAGAAGCCAACCCAAGGGAAAGATCACATTGCCGGTGACGTTTGGCGGGGAATTGAACTATAGAACAGAAAAGATTGTGTTCGGCGTTGTCAAGATCCCCTTGCCGTATAATGGGATTCTTAGCCGCCCAGCCTTGGCAAAATTCATGGCAGCATCCCACTATGCTTACAATACATTGAAGATGCCAGGGCCTTTGGGTGTCATTTCCATCAACTCCGACAAGAAAGATGCAATTATTTGCGTCGATAAGATGTACAGAGATGCGGTTGCAGTAGAGGCCGCCAAGGCGCCAGCTCCCGCCAAGAAGAAAGAAAACAAAAAGTCCAGCAAGACCTCTAACAAGGATTATGGGAAGCGCACCTCTTCGGAGTGCTGCGCGCCCGTTGAAGACTTGCCAGAATGCTCTACCGGTAAGAAACCCAAAGCTACTTCACCAGCAACCAAAAAGGTGCCAGCGAAGGAGGACGGCACTGACGGTACCTTCACCATCAGTGCCACCCTTGACTGCAAATAGGAAAGCGCGTTCGTTGCCTTCCTGCAAGCGAATGTCGATGTGTTCGCATTGCGACCATCTGACATCCCCGGTGTTCCCAGGGAGGTAATTGAGCACCACCTTGCTGTCTGTCCCCATGCTCGGCCTGTCAAGCAAAAGGTCAGGAAGCAAGCTTTGGAGCGGCAACAATTCATTGCCGAAGAAATCAAAAAACTTGAAGCAGCAGGCTTGGTTAGAGGTGTACTACATCCAACTTGCTTGGCAAATCCAGTGGTGGTGCACAAAGCAAACGGAAAGTGGAGACTTTGTATTGACTACACCGATATTAACAAAGCTTGTCCAAAGGATCCTTTCCCTTTGCCGCGCATCGATCAAATCGTAGACTTTACTTCCGGCTGTGATTTACTCTCCTTCCTTGATGCATACTCTGGGTACCATCAGATATTCATGGCCAAGGAGGATGAGGAGAAAACCGCATTCATTACTCCATGTGGCACATACTGCTTTGTGCGTATGCCTTTCGGGTTAAAGAGTGCTGGTTCAACATTCGCAAGAGCAGTCCAGATTGGTTTTGAGCCCCAGCTGCATAGGAATGTGGAAGCATATATGGATGATATAGCGGTCAAGACCAAGGACAAATCAACCCTCATTCAGGATTTAGAAGAAACATTTGCAAACTTGCGCAAAATCAATTTGAAGCTCAATCCCGAGAAGTGTGTGTTTGGCGTTCCATCCGGCAAGCTTCTCGGATTCTTTGTATCTCAACGTGGAATTGAAGCAAATCCCAACAAGATTAAAGCAATTGAGCAGATTCAAGCACCAAAAAGCGTCAAAGATGTACGGCGTCTTGCCGGCTGTGTTGCTGCCTTGAGTAGGTTCATTTCAAGATTTGCTGAGCGCGCCCTGCCGTTTTTCAAGATTTTGAAAAGGGCAGGTCTAATGAAATGGACTCCGAAAGCGGAGGCCACGCTGCAGGACTTGAAAAGATACCTCTCCTCCGCGCCAACACTAGTTGCGCCTAAACCACAAGAGCCGTTGCTGTTATATGTAGCGGCAACAAATCAAGTGGCTAGTGCCGCATTAGTGGCGCAGAGAGAAGTTGATGACGGGGAAGCGGCCGCGGCAGGCCCGTCCAGCGACAAACCAGAATCTTCTCCGGCAAAGTCTGGCGCCGACAAGACAGAAACAACGCAAGAGTCAAATCAACAAATGGTGCCGAAGAAGAAGGTGGTGCAGCGGCCCGTGTATTTTGTTAGTTCCCTTTTGCAGGGGGCTAGATCAAGATACTCTGGAGTGCAAAAATTACTTTTCGGCCTCCTTATGGCCTCGAGGAAGCTGCGTCACTACTTCCAAGCACATGAGATTACAGTCGTCACTCGCTTTCCGCTGCAACGCATTCTAAGAAATCCAGAGGCAACTGGCAGGATAGTGGAGTGGGCGTTGGAATTGTCAAGCTTTGCACTTAAGTTTGAAAGTACTTCAACAATTCAGAGCAGGGCCTTGGCGGAGTTCATCGCAGAATGGACACCAACGCAAGACGAAGAAATTCAAGAAACAGCTCTCCCCGGCAAAGAAACAGCCAAAGAATGGATCATGTACTTTGACTGTGCCTTCTCGCTGCAAGGCACCGGTGCCAGAGTGCTGCTTGTCGCACCCACTGGAGAGCACCTCAAGTATGTAGTTCAAATGCACTTTCCCAGGGAGCAAGCTACAAACAACACTGCTGAGTACGAAGGACTCCTTGCCGGTCTTAGGATCGTAGTGGACCTTGGGATCAGAAAATTGATCGTCCGCAGTGACTCGCAGCTTGTTGTAAAACAAGTGAACAAAGATTACCAAAGCCCGTTGATGGAAGCGTATGTGGAAGAAGTGAGAAAATTGGAGGAACACTTTGACGGGTTACAAACAGAGCACATCCCTCGTGCGGAAAACAACATCGCTGATCACCTGTCAAAGTGTGCCGCTCAAAAGCTACCTGTGGAACCGGGAACTTTTGTGCTCCATATGAATCAACCAACAGTCACTCCATCAACGCAGGCCAATAAGAGAAGGAAGTTGAATACCAGCAACTACTTTCTGGCAGAGCTCCCTGAAGCCGCCAGTAAGAAGGTTGCCGGGGACAACAACACGGTTGTCGGTGAGCAGCCACTTCGCGCGGAACCCCAAGTTCTTGTCACTGAGGCGAGCGCTCCCGCAGCCGAAGAAATGCCTTTAATCCTTGTCGTCGAGCCGCAGGCTCCGGCATGGGCACAACAGATAGTTCATTTTCTTCAAACAGGAGAACTTCCCAACAAGCAAGAAGAAGCTGAGAAAGTAGCCCGTCAGTCAAATATGTATCAGTTTGTGGATAGCATTCTATACAGAAAGCGACCAAACGGTGTAAAATTGAAGTGTATTTGCCGGGAAGACGGACTGAAGCTGTTGGCAGAAATACATGGGGGCATATGTGGCGCTCACATAGGATCAAGGGCACTTGCCGGCAAAGCTTTCCGGCAAGGCTTCTTTTGGCCCACTGCCCTCCAGGATGCAACTGAGCTAGTAACCAAGTGTGAACCGTGCCAGTTCCATTCAAAGAACATACATCAGCCAGCTCAAGCTCTTCAAACAATCCCTCTCTCCTGGCCCTTTTCGGTCTGGGGGCTCGATATTTTGGGCCCCTTCCCCCGTGCTACCGGGGGCTTTGAGTTCTTGTACGTTGCCATCGACAAGTTCACAAAGTGGCCTGAAGTGGAGCCAGTGAGGAGGGTGACAGCGCAATCGGCCGTCAAGTTCTTCAAAGGATTAGTTTGCCATTTCGGGGTTCCCAACAGAATCATTACCGACAACGGCACGCAATTCACGAGCTGCACCTTCATGCAGTACGTCCAGGACCTTGGCGGCAAAATCTATTTTGCATCTGTTGCTCACCCGAGAAGCAACGGCCAAGCGGAAAGGATGAACGCTGAAGTGCTGCGTGGCCTCAAGACAAGAACCTTTGATAGGCAGCGCAAATGTGGAAGACGCTGGATTGATGAGTTTCCGGCAGTTCTTTGGTCACTCAGGACGACACCAAATCGAGCTACCGGCCAAACACCCTTCTCCCTGGTTTATGGTGCGGAAGCGGTGCTCCCCACGGAACTCGTACACGGGTCATCTCAAGTGCTCGCTTATGATGAAGCTGAGCAAGAGTAGTTGCGGCAAGATGACACAACGCTCCTTGAGGAGGATCGTCTTCGGGCGGCTATGCGAGGTGCACGCTACCAGCAAGCCTTGCGCCGCTATCATAGCCGCAAAGTGCATGCCCGAAGCCTTGAGGAAGGTGACCTTGTTCTTCGGCGCGTTCAGTCCGCCAAGAGATCAAACAAGTTGACGCTGAAGTGGGAAGGCCCTTATCGGGTAGTACGAGTCACCTGACCTGGCGCAGTCCGTCTGGAGACCGAAGATGGCATTCAAATACAAAACTCATGGAATATTGAGCATCTTCACAAGTTCTACCCATAAGGCGCGGGTTGCCGGGTCTCCCGGCAATCCCTTTTATACAAGCTTTGTCGGCAAGACCTGTAACCCTTTGTACAAAACCAGGCGCAGATCCTGTGCATAATAAAGCTAAGTGTTTCGCAACTATTCATATATATTCATTTATATTTGGATGCATGTAATGTTGTGATTACACTTTAGTTTATGGAATGGCTGATGAACCGTCGAGGTTCCCAAACCACTCTTTTCTCTTCTTTCTTTTTCTTAAAGGGCAGAAGGATCCCTTGCGTGCAAGTTTCCCGGGGGGAGTGACGTGGGGTACCGTTTAACGACGTTCAAGTAATCATTTCATACGACAAGAGAAACAGTGCAGGGAAAAGCTAAGTTGAAAAACTTTGAAACTTTTTCCTTGTTACATTTGCGATTTCCCTTGAACGATTCTGTGTTTGTATGAAAAACTTGCACGCGAAGGAGTCTTGTCGTGATCGGTTTGCGCTCTTACTTTGCCTCGGGTTCGCTCGACAAGGTATGTAGCCGTATTGTGACGGCAAGTTGTCTTGCCGGTGGCAGTACTTCCAGCAGGCTACTAAGGACCTATTCCTCTAAGCGCTCGTGGCAAGTGTCTGTCCCGGCAAGTTGCCGCACCGTGATCGACAAGTTACCTTGCCGGTAGCGGCACTTACAGCAGGCTGCTAAGGACCTGTTCCTCGAAGCGCTCGCGGCAAGTGTGCGCACCGGCAAGTTTCCCAACAGCGTAGGGGGGCACGATCATACAAAGGCAAAATAAAACAAGGGAAATAGCACACATTCATTCAAGCAGCACAAGTTATATTACATCACGAAAACAGTGCAGATCTAACATGAGATCGAATGTATCTTTTACATGACAGCACGACGATGGATATAACGACAAGCTCAATCCCGACGATCACCCTGGATCCTGGGAATCTGGAGAACCTTGTCGGCAAGGGGAGCAGCAATCTTGTCAGCAGCAGTCACGTCGGTGTTCTCCAGTAGTTTCCTGAAGACCCTGGAGAGGTCAATGCCGGGATTGCGATGAGAAATTTTGAGCACCACCCTGTATACGATTTCGCGTGCAAACTTCTGGGATTCATCAGCAAATGAAGCAGACTTATCCTCGTGATACGTCTTCAAGGCGTCAATAAGGCCCTCGAAGAATTTGGTCAGTCTGACGCTAGTGGCTTCCTTGTCGTTGACAGTGAAGCCCCAGCTCTTCATATCCATGACAGCAATCTGGGAAGAGATGTGCTCAGCAGCATTGACAAGCCTGCCGGTCCAGAGGGAAAGATTCTCGTGCAGTTGGGCATAGTTGTTCTCAGCATCCCTCTTCAAGGCCTCTTCCTTCTCCAGCTTCTCCGTCAAGACCATCTCCCTCTCCTTGGCGGATTCAAGGGCTGTTACCAAGGTGGCCAGTTGGGATTTCAGATCTCCGATTGTCTTGGTGGCGGCATCAAGATCTTGGTTCTTGGACGACAGCTGCGTTTGCAGGTCCCCCAAAGTGCGGGCTGCCTTCAGCGCTTCATCCTTGAGAGCCTCAATTTCTTTGCCGTTACTGGCAAGATCCTCTTTCAATTTGGCCATTTGGGACTCCAGTTCTGTCTTGGTAGAGGCAATGGCAGCAACTTTATCGGAAGCCTCCTTAAGTTTGGCGGCATTCTCCAAGGCCTGGGTTTCAATGGATTTCTAATGCCCAACTTCCAGCTCCTGGGTTCGCTGCTTAAGGAGGGTTTCAATTTCCTCGTCCTTGCCACAGAGTTTGGCAGCAAGAGCCTCTTCGCGGGCGGCAAGTTCCCTATCTTTGGCGTCAAGCTGCGCTGCGCGCTCTGTCAGCTTGCCGTCCAAGGCTGCCGCTTCTTTTTTAGAAGCAGCGAGCTTTTCTTCCTGGTCCCTGAGGACGCGAGACTGTTGATTGTACCACGCACGCAGCTCGTTCACCTTCTCTTTCAGCTTCTGGTCAACCAGGTCCGCAGCCTTGCGCTCTTCCTGGACCCTGCTCCACCTCTGGCTGTACCTTTCCTGGACTCCTTTGAATCCGACGGCCATGATCTCCATAAAGGCAAGATCTTCGGCGCTGTCAGTTGCATCACTGGCCTTGCCAGTTCTCTGGGTCAGGGGGAGCAGAATCTGGGCTATTTCTTCGTCAAAGTTTGGTCTCACAGTGCCAGATGAGCTGGGGGCTCCAGATTCGCGTTGGGAAGTAACCAGCGCCAAGCTGCTTGACGGGATCTGCAAGGTTAACGCTGTTGGTTGGTTGTCGGGGTCCGGCGCATCAGTGTTGACGGGCGCCTTCTCCACATCCACCCTGGCGGGGTCGGGCGTATCGCCAGGGGTCTTCTCAGGCTCCTCGGGAGCCTCTCTGATCTCCTCGGTGGCTTGCACAAGATTCTCTTTAGCAGCAATCTTGGTGGCTTCATCAGCGGCATCCTTTGCAATGTTTGCTACCTCCACAAGGACTTCGCCTTCTTCGGGAGAGGTTGGAGCTATGGAGCGAAGCAGAAACAAAGGCAGAATAAGGTTTAGAATTACAAGTCAAGTTCAAGAAAACAAAAAAAAAGAGTTTTCCGTAAGAGATGTTTAAAGACAAGAGGATTACCAGTTGATGTTTGCTGAGGAAGGGCGTCTCCTTCCCCGGCAACTTGCGTTGCCGGCGTACGGTCATCGGCAGCCCCACTTGACGGGGCAGCCTCCGTGCGGGCAGGCTCATCGGTGGAGGCCCTTGTCGGGGAAACACTCTCCGGAACAATGGTTGATGGGGGAGCCACAACAAGGTCCGCCTCTTGGCGTTCTTCTTCCTGGCGGGCCTCCCCCATCTCTTTATCGGGCTCAGAAGGAGGGACTTCGGTGCTGGCGCTAGTGGGCGGGATCTGTACCACATCTTCACGCAGGGGGCTGGGCTGGGGGCTGACGACGATGGTCTCAGCCATCACAACTCCCTGCCCAGCACTCGCCGCAGAATCTTGTGCTGTTGCTGACTTGGCCCGCTTCGACCGGTGCACAAGTGGTTCTGGGTCCCTGTCAAGACAGAAGAAATCGAGTCAAAACGACAACCAAATGAAATCAAGGCTTGATGAAGACAAGCTAAATCACTTACTCCTCCTCCTCAGACTCGTCAAGGACGTCGAAATCATACATCACTGGCGGAGGCGACTCTCTGGCCCTCTTGAGTGCCGGGAGAGGTGAACCCGTCGGTTGAATGGATTTAACTTCCTCGGTAGCCTCTTGCCGGGGGGATGGGGGTTGAGTTCGAGGACGCCGGGTTGATTGCCGGCGTACTTCTTCTTGGCGGCTGGTCTTTGTGGTCGTCTTTTTCACCATAGGACCAGCTCCTGGCGAAGAAGCACGCACCGGCTCTTGACTTACCGCCCTTCGAAGACGGCATTTCTTCTTCGTCGAAGCTCGTGGGCCTTCTTCCTCTTCAGGCTCCCCGACGACCTCAGTCCCGGCAGCCTCAGCTCCGGCAACCTCGTCCCCGGCAGGCTCTTCTTGTTGCTCTTCGGCAGCTTCTTCTTCGTGATGCTCTTCGTCATCATCTTCAGCTGCCGTAGCGCCAGAACCGCCTGCCGTGTTGATTCTTGCGATTTCTGCGGCCTTGCTGGCGATGTATGCCAGTTCTTCATCATTGGTGGCCCGGATGAGATCCGTTTCCTTCCGGGAAGCTTTCTCCGTCAGGTTGGAGGCCCAATCCATCTCGATCACCAAGGTGGGCATTCGCCAGTTTTCTTTGACTCCGTTGGCATCACAGTCCGGCATCATTGACAAGATGGAATCCTTGGTGGAGTTGATGTGCAGTGGGATAATTCCGTCTGGCAAGTGGAATGTGCCAGTTTTCCAGAACAACTGTTCGTAGAGGCATGCATGCTCCATGACCGTCAAGTTGTTGCCGGTCCTAGGGTACAGTCGCATAATATCAGCGGCGTTCTGGTATTCCCAAGTGAACCTTTCTCTCTTCTACAGCGGCGCGATGCATCGCCGAAGGAAGTCAGCGCCAACCATTTCTATGGTCAGCTTGGCGGCCTTGAGGCAGGCGATTCTGTTCAGCGATGGGCGAAGTTTCTCGTCGGTGGCGCCAAGAATGCTCCAATTCTTGACGCGTTGAACCCTCGTCATACGCGGTATACAGAACTGAGGGAAATCCTTGTCCTGGATCCAGCACCATTCCGCCCTCCACTCGTCCCACTTGAGATGGAGCTGTCCGGCAAGATACTGGCCCTTGGTTTTCGCCCTGGGAATCCATGTCACACTGCCGGAGAGTGATTTGTCTTCAATCCGGGGGATGAAGAAGTGGCAGAACAGATCGACGTTGGGGGCGACTCCGACAAAGTTCTCGCACAGATGAGCAAAGACTGCCATGCAAGTCATCGCATTTGGGGTAAAATCCAGCAGTCTGAACCCAAAACTGAACATCATGGCGCTGAAAAAATCTGAGAATGGGGGAACCAAGCCACAGTAAAAATAAGGGCCGAAGAACGGATACAAATCTGCTGGATCCTTGTCACCTTCAGGGAGCACCACTGGGGCCTTGTGATCCTTGGTGTCCCTTCCCCACATGTACGCGTACCTCCTGATCAGCTCGTTGCCATCCAAGGAGCACGGCGAGAAGATCACATTTTCCCTCCGCCGCTTCTCCAGCTCTTCCAATGCCTTCTTCTTCTCCTCCGCCTTGGGGTCGAGCGGCTTGGCGGGTTTCTTCCCCGCCGCGTCGGCTCTCTTGGGCGCCATCGGAGATCAAGGAAGAGGAAGGGGGTCGAGTCGAGATGCGAATCAGTAGCAGCGGCGGCGGCGGAAGCGATTCTGGCGAGAGGAAGGAGACGAAGTAGGGGAAAGCAGAGGCAAATGAGCAGCACCTCCTCGCGGTTGCCTTTTTATGGGGAAGGCGCGAGGGGGCTGGCTCTTCACTGTTTACCCCGGCGGCGTTTTTTATAGGCGCACTACCGTGAAATAATCACAACAGTCCATGTTCCCACGTCCCGCATTTAATGCGTGGATTGGACGTGCGTCAGGATAACCATCATGAAGAAAATTACAGCGACAATTTTCCCACCGCGTGTCTGTGCATTGTTTGGGCCTAGCCCAATGATGCTTCGGACGTGCGTGTGGCCCAGGCCCGGGGGCTCCTGTCGGTGTATAAAACATGGGTATTTTATACCCTGACTTATGCACAGACGGTGGCGGCCTCCTTGCCGGCCAAAGCTTGCCGGAACTTGCCAAGTAACCAGATTCAAGACCCAGTTGCGAAAACTACTGGAGAGAAGCTCAAGATGAAGCATCAACAAGCACTCAACTGGGGATGAAGATAAAGACATTTCTTGCCGGCAAAGCCAAACCGGCAAGGTGAAGACCCGGCAAGCTCCGTACCGGCAAGCTTCTGCCAGCTCTCCAGCGCTCCACCTCACTGGACAGCTGGTCGCTAATGGGTGAGGTGTCGACCGCGCAGGCTGGTTGGTGAGGTTTGTCGGGCACATGTCAGCACACTGGGATAGGATTTGCCTTTAATGACACCCGTCTAGAGGGCGTGTTAGGCTAATACAAGGTAGCTGGGCGAGTGGTGCAGGAACCTTGCCGGGGCTACCTCTCCACATGACACCTAACGGAGCATTTAATGCTTTTGTCCTAAACTGGCAGAGTTAGGTATGATAGCACTGTTTGCTATCTAATCACTATGTAATGACTGTTTTGCCACTGTGGTAACCCCTTGAGCTATAAAAGGAGGGCCAGGGCAACAGTTAGAGGGATTCAGATCCTTTTTCAAACACCAGCACGTCTCGCATGCGTAGCTGCTCTCTCCGCGCCTTGCCGGGAGAAGCGCTCCTTGTATTTGTGCTCCCACACATCCAATACACCAAAGCAGGAGTAGGGTTTTACACCTCGCAGTGGCCCGAACCTGGGTAAATCCCTTGCGTTCTCTGTTGATTCTGCTCTTTGTGCACGTTGATCTCCGCTGCCGATCCACAAGGGGCTAGACGGCCCCATTGATGGTCGTACCCACGACAATATGTGAGGGAGTGTCCACCATATATTGTCGAGATATCAGAGAGGAAGAATCCCGACTGTTGTCGTGGGGGTCGCTTCTCCTTCGTTCCCGTGTGCTAGACATTTTGGTGTAATGCACTCGGGAACAAAGGGAGGAGCGACCATCACCGACGGTCGCAATATCAAAGAGGGAGTGCCCACCATATACACCACATGAGATGAGAGTTTAGCAAGGAAGACTCGATGGACCAAAAGTCAACCCGTGCTGAATAGTGATCTGTGTGTTGAGTTTCCTGGTAATTGCCGTCGATCGATTTTTTAATCTTTGAATTATGAACATAGGAAATGTCTGACGACGATAGGATCCCTGAGTGCGAGTACTGCTCTGACGACCGGGGTATGTGCGACAGGCCTCACCTGGAAGACGGTAGGCGCTTCACGATCAAGCTCGAAGAGACCTTCGATGTTTTTACGGTACGTCACAACGACAAGTCTTTTTCGTAATTAAGCATGACTTCTGCTTCTTTGCTTCAACGTGTAATTTCTGTTTTTTACAATTCGACTATGCATCCCCTGCCATGCAAGACCTTATGTCTTGGAGACGATCGGTTTCGAAGATCGTGAGAGTATAGAGACGAAGAAAACCCACCTGAGGACCCAACATGGTTACAGTTTTGTCGTTAAGCTATACAATGCAATGAACCACTCCCATTTTGGTTGCTCAAATTGGAGAGCACTATGCAAAGCATATGCATTTCAGGAGGATATGCATGTCACCTTCGATATTCATCCTGAAGATGACTTTGAAGATAATATCGACATTTGGGTCGATGTGGATACTCTTCCAGTTCTACCTCTATGTGAGTTTGTCAAACATATTTATTAAGTAATTTATATTGTTTATTTAAAAATAGTTGACAGCTTATTTCCATTGACAGCTTATTTCCATTCTTCAAGAAATGTACGGAACATAGTAGACAAAACCTACTACAGTTATGGCTCTGAACTAACTTGCGAGGAGATAAATCATTTTGTTTCATGGATTAATGATGTTTAGACTTTCAAGACGAGTCATGATATTCCTCCAAATTATGGTCAATATGTGCCACTAGTCCACGTATTGAACTACGGTAACATCCATCGAGATATCATGGTATGATTTTTTCTATTATGTCACTAGCGCATCTTTTGCATACATTCTTCTTAAGCTAAGCTACATTGCTAAGTATGTTATTATGATGTTCTTTAATAGAAACTCCCAAAGGATTGCGTGCCTCGTCTGATGCATATGAAAGGTGACATGAACATTATTAGCTTAAGGCCAAGTTGGCCTACGGTTCACCGCAGTGCATACACGATTTCTCGAAGAGATGAAGTCCTCACAATCAAAGACTGGAGAAAAGTTCTGAATGATCAGAGGGAACTGCTTGGGGGCAACATGAAGTGCAGCCCACAAATGGGAGACAGGTTGATCTCTATTCTCCATAATGGAGATTCAGGGGTTTACCTGTTTTATGCTATTTTACCTTCGAGAGAGTAGCAGGTCTTAGGTAGTACTCATCATGTGCCAAGAACAATTAGCTAGTGTTGGTTATGACTATGATGATGATGAGGAGTTGTTATTATGATGATGATGATGATGAGTTATGAGCTACATCGTGCTAGAATGATGAGCTAGTTCTTATATGACTATGATGATGAGTTGTTATTATGATGATGTTGATGCATGAGTTCTTATATGAATATGATGATGATGATGATGAGTTGTTATTATGATGATGATGAGTTATTATATCATTGGGTGGAAGAAACGCGGATTAGATTCATGTGGATGGATCCAAAGTGACCAAAGGTTGGATTAGTAGGATCGTCCTACTAATCCAACTTTTAATTATGATCATATAATAACTCATCATGATCATAATGATATAACAATCTCTTAATTGCTACTGTATCAAAATTTGTATAATGATGTATATATACAGTATAAAATAAAATAAATGAAATACGGATGAATAGTAGTAGCGCGGGGTGGATCCCACGCTACTACTACTTAGCAGTAGCGCCTGTGCATACCAACGCTACTTCTAACTTCATTAGTAGTAGCGCGGGTCAGACACACGCTACTGCTAAAAGTTAGCTGTAGCGCCGTATCAGTAGCGCGGTTACCCACGCTACTTATAGGCCTTTAACCCGCGCTACTGCTAGGGTTTTCCCTAGTAGTGCATGGACATAGTACTAGGTGGAATAGAATGCAGTGATAGGGATCAATAAGGATAAAAGGAAGAAGGAAGTCTCACATCAACTCGGCGGATCAACGGGCTATGGATATGCCCATCAATCGATATCAATGCGAGGAGTATGGATTGCCATGCAACGGATGCACTAAGAGCTATAAGTGTATGAAAGCTCAAACTGAAACTAAGTGGGTGTGCATCCAACTTGCTTGCTCATGAAGACCTCGGGCATTTAAGGAAGCCCATCATCAGAATATACAAGCCAAGTTCTATAATGTTAAATTCCCACTAGTATATGAAAGTGACAACTCAGGAAACTCTCTATATGAAAAACATGGTGCTACTCTGAAGCACAAGTGTGGAAAAGGATAGTAACAATGCCCCTTCTCTCTTTTTCTCTCATTTTTTTGGTGGCTCTTTTTAGCCTCTTTTTTTCCTTCTCTTTTTTTTTCGTCCGAAGTCTCATCCCGACTTGTGGGGGAATCATGGTCTCCATCATCCTTTCCTCACTGGGACAATGCTCTAATAATGATGATCATCACACTTTTATTTACTTATAACTCGATATTAAAACTCGATATTAAAACTCAATACTAGAACAATATGACTCAATATGAATGCCTCTGGCAGTGTACCAGGATGTGCAATGATCTAGCATAACATGTATAAAAATGATGAGCAGTGGCTGAGCCACAAATACTATGTCAGCTATATGATCATGCAAAGCAATATGACAATGAAGATGTGTGTCATATAAACGAAACGGTGGAAGTTGCATGGCAATATATCTCGGAATGGCTATGGAAATGCCATAATAGGTAGGTATGGTGGCTGTTTTGAGGAAGGTAAAAGGAGGCTTATGTGTGAAAGAGCGTATCATATCACGGGGTTTGGATGCACCAGCTAAGTTTGCACCGACTCTCGAGGTCAGAAAGGGCAATGCACGGTACCGAAGAGGCTAGCAAATTGCGAAAAGATAGGAGTGCGTATAATCCATGGACTCACATTAGTCATAAAGAAATCACATACTTATTGCGAAAGCCTATTAGCCCTCGAAGCAAAGTACTACTCGCATGCCCCTAGGGAGGAGGTTGGTAGGAGTTAACCATCGCGCACCCCCGATTGTAACAGCACTCAAGGATTTCATTTCAGACATAAAAATGCTCAAACCTCCCCACCATGCCATGACCAATACTTAGATGAAAAGTAAATAACAAACTTTAATAATGATATATCTACTAACCAATGATTATGAACCTATATCCTTTCATATTACGACATCAATATCATTAAACCACACGTTTCATATTTAGTGATCTACATGAAAGTTTTTATTATATCCCCCTTGAATACCTATCATATCAGGACCATTCTTATAACATGTGCAAATTGCCATTACTATTTATAAGACTCTCAAAAAGATTTAAGTGAAGCATGAGAGTGTAACTATTTCTTTAAAATATAACCACCGCCGTGCTCTAAAAGGTATAAGTGAAGCACCAGAGCAACTGCCTAACTCAAAAGATATAAGTGAAGCACATAGAGTATTCTAACAAATTGCGATAATTGTGTGTCCCTCTCAAAAGGTGTGTCCAAAAAAATATGATTGTGGCAAACTAAAAAGCAAGGAAAGCAAAGAAAACTATAGCACAAGACGCTCCAAGTAAAACTCATATCATGTGATGAATAAAAATATAGCTCCGAGTAAGTTACCGATAGATTGGTGACAAAAGAGGAGATGCCTTTCGGGGCATCCCCAAGCTTAGACGCTTGGGTATTCATTGAATATTACCTTGGGTTGCCTTGGGCATCCCCAATCTTAGGGTCTTGCCGCTCCTTATTCCTTCATCCATCGTAATCTCACCCAAAACTTGAAAACTTCAGCACACAAAACTCAACAGAAACTTCGTGAGATCCATTAGTACAATAAATCAATCATCCACTTTAGGTACTATTATAAACTCATTCATAATTGTTCTTGCATAATACCTACTGTATTCTAACTCTTCCATGACTTATAACCCCCGATATAATCCATAGTTTCATTAAAACAAGCACACTATGCAATAAAAATAGAATCTGTCTAAAATAGAACAGTATGTAGTGACTGAATATTATCTATACTTCTGTAACTCCAAAAATTCTGAAAATTTAGGAAAACGTAAAATATTTGTATCCTAATACTGTGTAAAAATTTCAGATTTTTCTGACATTCCAGTAAGAAATGTAAAATCAAATACTGGGTGCAAAACTCTCTATTTCAAACAGCATCAATTATACTATCATCCAAATCATCCTAAAGGCATTACTTGGCACAAACACTAATTAAAAGATAAAAAAAACAATCATAATAGTAGCTATAGTTGTGTTTGCACACACAAAGTAAAAAGTAAAAATAAAGATAACTATTGGATTGTCTCCTAACAAGTTG
This sequence comes from Elymus sibiricus, assembly GCA_039707655.1. Taxonomy (NCBI): domain Eukaryota; kingdom Viridiplantae; phylum Streptophyta; class Magnoliopsida; order Poales; family Poaceae; genus Elymus; species Elymus sibiricus. The sequence goes on from CM077670.1 coordinate 116,802,087, forward strand.
TTTCTTTATAGCCATTAAGATAGGCTTCGAGATTTTAATGATGCTCATATAAAAGATAACAATTGAAGCACAAAGAGAGCATCATAAAACATGTGACGAACACATTTAAGTCTATCATACTTACTATGCATAGGCATTTTATAGGAAAACAAATTATCAAAACAAGCAATATCTAGCATATGTAAATAGCAAGAATGAAGCATTAATAATTTCAGCACAAAGAGAGGTAATTTATTGACATGAAAGTTTCTACAACCATATTTTTCCTCTCTCATAATAATTACATGCAGGATCATAATCAAATTCAACAATATAGCTATCATATAAAATACTATCTTCATGATCCACATGCATAAAAGTTTTATAATCTTCCAATACAGTGGGATTAACATCAACTAAAGTCATGACCTCTCGAAACCCACTTTCATCAAAAATTTCATAAGATTGAACACGCTCCAAATATGTGTGATTCTTTTTACCTAAAGTTGACACTCTTCCAAACCCACTTTCAATATTATTGCAAACATTATTATCAATGACATATTCATCATGAGTCTTAAATAAATTTTCAAGATCATAAGAAGCATTATCACCCCAATCATGATCATTGCAATAAGTAGTGGACATAAAAAAATTATCATCCCCAAGCTTCTAGTTTTGCATATCATTAACACAATTGACATTAATAGAATTTATAATAACATCATTGCAATCACGCTTTTCATTCAAGGAACTATCGTGAATCACTTTATAAATTTCTTCTTTTAACACTTCATCACAATTTCGAGATTCAAAATTTTCAAGCAAAACATCATAAAGATAATCAAGTGCACTCAACTCACTAGCAATTGGTTCATCATAATTGGATTGTTTGAAAAGATTAGCAAGTGGATGAGGATCCATATGTCTATATTTTTATTTTCATTGAGTCACACAATTATTGCAAGCAAGCAAAATAAAATATTTTTGTATTTTTGATTTTTTTAGAGAAGTGGGGGAGATGAAAACGAGAGGCAAAGGCAAATAAAAAGTAGAGCAAGTAGATGATAGTTTGTGTATAGGTACTTGATAGGTTTTGATGATGTCTCCCCGGCAACGGCGCTAGAAATACTTCCTGCTACTTGTGAGTTGCGTTGGGATTTTCCTCGAAGAGGAGAGGAGATGCAGTACAGTAGAGATAAGTATTTCCCTCAGTGAGAACCAAGGTTATCGAACAAATATGAGAATCATGCAAAGCCTCGTGAACAATACTTGCACACACAAAAGCAAATACTGGCACCTGATACGTCTCCAACGTATCTATGATTTTTGATTGTTCCATGCTATTATAGTATCAATCTTGGATGTTTTATATGCAATTATATGCTATTTTATATCATTTTTTGGGACTAACCTATTAACCTAGTGCCCAGTGCCAGTAGCTGTTTTTTGCTTGTTTTTGGTTTTTCAGGAAATCAGTACCAAACGAAGTCCAAACGCTACGAAACTTTTTGACAATTTTTTTCTGGACAAAAGAGACCCTAGAAGCTTCGAGAGGAGACCAGAAGCCTCATGAGGAGGTGACAAGGCAACCCCACGCACTCCTAGGGGGCGCGCCAAGATGCCTTGTGGGCCCCTCGTAGCGACTTTTGACCTAATTCCACTTCTATAAATTCTCAAATATTGGGAAACCAACAGAGAGCCCCACTAAATAACTTTTCTGCCACTGCAAGCTTCTGTTCTTTCGCAATCCCATCTGGAGGCCTTTTCCGGTACTCTGCCGGAGGGGGAATCGATCACGGAGGGCGTCTACATCAACCTTGTTGCCCCTCTGATGATGTGTGAGTAGTTTACCACAGACCTACGGGTCCATAGCTAGTAGCTAGATGGCTTCTTCTCTCTCTTTGATCTTCAATACAATGTTCTCCTCGATCTCTTTGGAGTTCTATTCAATGTAATCTTCTTTTGCGGTGTGTTTGTTGGGATCCGATGAATTGTGGGTTTATGATCAGATTATTCATGAGAAATATTTGAGTCTTTTCTGAATTTTATGCATGACTATTATATCTTTGTATTTCTCTCTGATCTATCCGTTTGGTTTGGCCAACTAGATTGATTTATGTTCAGTGGGAGAGGTGCTTTGTAATGGGTTCAATCTTGCGGTGGTCTATATCCCAGTGACAGAAACGAACAAGACACATATTTGTATTGTTGCCATTAAGGGTAAAATTACGGGGTTTATTCATATTGATTGGGTTTACTTTGTTTACATCATGTCATCTTGCTTAAGGCGTTACTCCATTTTCATTAACTTGATACCCTAGATGCATGTTGGATAGCGGTCGATGGGTGGAGTAATAGTAGTAGATGCAGGCAGGAGTCGGTCTACTTGTCTCAGACATGATGCCTGTATACATGATCATTGCCATGAATCCGTCATAACTATGCGCTTTTCTATCAATTGCCCAACAGTAATTTGTTTATCCACCGTATGCTATTCGTTCGAGAGAGAAGCCTCTAGTGAAAACTATGGCCCCCGGGTCTATTTTAATCATATAAAAATAAAACTAAAAATACCTTACTGCAATTTTCTTACTTTTATTTTCTTTCGTAATTTATCTATCTATCACTACAAGATTTAATCCTTGCAAATAACGAGTTCAATGGGATTGACAACCCTCTTGCCCGCGTTGGGTGCAAGTATTTGCTTTTGTGTGTGCAGGTGCTGCTCACGAGGTTTTGTGTGGTTCTCCTACTGGATTGATACCTTGGTTCTCACTGAGGGAAATACTTATCTCTACTATGCTGCATCACCCCTCCTCTTTGGGGAAAATCCCAATGCAGTTTACAAGTAGCAGGAAGAATTTCTGGCGCCGTTGCCGGGGAGACATCATCAAAACCTATCAAGTACCTTCGCACAAACTATCATCTACTTGCTCTACTTTTATTTGCATTTGCCTCTCGTTTTCATCTCCCCCACTTCTCATAAAAATTATAAAAACACAAAAATATTTTATTTGCTTGTTTGCTCGTTTGCTCGCTTTGTCGCCATGTCTCTAGAGGAATTTCATGATAGTTTTTATCATAAAAGATTGTCTGAAATTGAAAATGCCACTAAAAGTTCATGACTTCACAATACGAGCATAATAAATTCTTTTCTGAGGAACTTAAGGAGCATTCTATACTATTGGACACCATTAACAAACAACTTGAAGATGTCAGTCAAGAAGTAGCCAATCTTCAGTCTCAACTTGCTCGTACCGAAAACTTGTTGGGGATAATTTCGGATAAACAAACCACGCTAGTGAATAAGATGGCTGCTAAACCAGAGTCACATCGTAGTAATGATGAAGATATTAAAATGATTGGTGTATCACCTATTGTATATTTTTTTAGTAATATAAAACTTGATGAAAAAGGGACTAGAGATGAGTCAACTTTAGTTAGAAGGTGTCCCAATTGTTCGGAGGGTGATGATCTTAATGATAAAACTGACAAAAGTGGGTTTGGAGAGGTCAAGACTTTAAATAGTGATGTGCCCACTACTTTGGATTACAAGGACTTTAATTATGATAATTGTTCTTTAGTTGAATGTATTTCCTTGTTGCAATCCATGATTAATTCACCCAATGCCTATGAACAAAATAAAGCTTTTACTAAACATATTGTAGAAGCTATGATAAAAGCCCATGAAGAAAAGCTTGAGTTGGAAGTTTCAATACCTAGAAAATTGCATGATGAATGGGAACCTACTATTAAAGTTAAAATTAAAGATTATGAATGTAATGCTTTGTGTGATCTAGGTGCTAGCGTCTCTACTATACCAAAATTTTCATGTGACGTGCTAGGTCTCACCGATATGGATGCTTGTTCCCTTAATTTACATCTAGCGGATTCCACTAGTAAAAAACCATTGGGTAGAATAAATGATGTACTTATTCTTGCTAATAGAAATTATGTACCCGTGGATTTTATTGTACTTGATATTGAATGCAATCCTTCTTGTTCTATAATACTTGGTAGGCCTTTCCTACGAACTATAGGTGCTATCATTGATATGAAAGAAGGTAATATAAGATTTCAATTCCCATTAAAGAAAGGGATGGAACACTTTCCTAGGAAGAGAATTAAGCCACCATATGAATCCATTATGAGGGCCACCTATGGAATCAATTTGAAGGATGATAATACTTGAAATAATGCATTATGCCTAGCTAGGGGCATAAAGCAATAGCGCTTGTTGGGAGGCAACCCAATATTTATTTTTATTGAAATTTTTATTTTTCTTGTGTTACACAATTATAGCTACTGTTATTATTGTGTTTTTATCTTTTAATTAGTGTTTGTGCCAAGTAATGCCTTTAGGATGATTTGGATGATAGTATAATTGATGCTGTTTGGAAAACAGAAAGTTTTGCGCCCAGTTCTGGATTTTTGGTTCTGTACTGGAAGGTGATAAAATTAGGAAATTTTTACACAGTATTGGTATATGAATTGTTTACTTTGTCCTAATTTTTCATAATTTTTGGAGTTACAGAAGTATATCTTTTAAATAGATCTTTACAGACTGTTCTATTCTAGACAGATTCTGTTTTCTATTGCATAGTTCGCTTATTTTAATGATGCTATGGATTATATCGGGGGGTATAAGTCATGGAGAAGTTAGAGTACAGAGGCATTATGCAAGAATTAAATATGAATCAATTTATAACAGTACCTAAAGTTTAAGATTTGTTTGTTATACTAACTGATCTCATGAGGTTTCTGTTGAGTTTTGTGTGCTGAAGTTTTCAAGTTTTGGGTGAGATCATGATGGATGAAGGAATAAGGAGTGGCAAGACCCTAAGCTTGGGGATGACCAAGGCACCCCAAGGTAATATTCAAGGAAGACCCAAGCGTCTAAGCTTGGGGATGCCCCGGATGGCATCCCCTCTTTCGTCTACAATCTATCGGTATATCACTTGGAGCTGTATTTTTATTCATCACATGATATGTGTTTTACTTGGAGCGTCTTGTGCCATAGTTTTATTTTCTTTGTTTGATTTTTAGTTTGCCACAATCATCTTTTGAAACACACCTTTTTGAGAGGGACACACATTTATCGTGATTTGTTAGAATACTCTATGTGCTTCACTTATATCTGTTGAGCTAGGCAGTTGCTCTAGTGCTTCACTTATATCTTTTAGAGCACGGTGGTGGTTATATTTTAAAGAAATAGTTGCACTCTCATGTTTCACTTAGATCTTTTTTAGAGTCTAATAAATAGTAATGGCAATTTGCACGTGTTAAAAGAATGGTCCTGATATGATAAGGTATTCAAGGGGGATATAATAAAAACTTTCATGTAGATCACTAAATATGAAGTGTATGGTTAATTTTATTAATGTCGTAATATGAAAGGATATAGGTTCATGATCATTGGTTAGTAGAAATATCGGTATTAAAGTTTGTTATTAACTACTCATCTAAGTATTGGTCGTGGCATGGTGAGGAAGTTCGCGCATTTATAGGTCTGAAATGAAATCCTTGAGTGTTGTTACGATCGGGGGCGTGCGATGGTTAACTCCTACCAACCTCCCTCCTAGGGGCATGCGGTTAGTACTTTGCTTCGAGGGCTAATAGGCTTTCACAATAAGTATGTGAGTTCTTTATGACTAACGTGAGTCCATGGATTATACGCACTCCTATCTTTCCGCAATTTGCTAGCCTCTTCGGTACCGTGCCTTGCCCTTTCTCACCTCGAGAGTTGGTGCAAACTTTGCCGGTGCATCCAAACCCCGTGATATGATACACTCTTTCACACATAAGCCTCCTTTTACCTTCCTCAAAATAGCCACCATACCTACCTATTATGGCATTTCCATAGCCATTCCGAGATATATTGCCATGCAACTTCCACCGTTCCATTTATATGACACACATCATCATGGTTATACTGGTTTGCATGATCATATAGCTGACATAGCATTTGTGGCTCAGCCACCGTTCATCATTTTTTATACATGTTACACTAGATCATTGCACATCTTGGTACACTGCCAGAGGCATTCATATAGTCATATTGTTCTAGTATCGAGTTGTAATATTGAGTTGTAGGTAAATAAAAGTGTGATGATCATCATTATTAGTGCATTGTCCCAGTGAGGAAAGGATGATGGAGACTGTGATTCCCCCACAAGTCGGGATGAGGCTCCGGACAAAAAAAGAGAGGCCAAAAAGAGCCCATCAGAAAAATTGAGAGAAAAAGAGAGAAGGGGCAATGTTACTATCCTTTTCCACACTTGTGCTTCAGATTAGCACCATGTTTTTCATATAGAGAGTTTCCTGAGTTGTCACTTTCATATACTAGTGAGAATTTTTCATTATAGAACTTGGCTTGTATATTCCGATGATGGGCTTCCTCAAATGCCCTAGGTCTTCATGAGCAAGCAAGTTGGATGCACACCCACTTAGTTTTCAGTTTGAGCTTTCATACACTTACAGCTCTTAGTGCGTCCGTTGCATGGCAATCCCTACTCCTCACATTGATATCGATTGATGGGCATCTCCATAGCCCGTTGATCCGCCGAGTTGATGCGATACTTTCTTCTTCTCCTTTTACCATTATTGATCCCTATCACCGCATTCTATTCCACCTAGTACTATGTCCATGGCTCACGCTCATGCAATGCATGGGAGTTGAAAATGTTGAAGCGCGTTAGAAGTACGATCCAATTGCCTGGTTTAACACCGGGGTGTGATACGTCTCCAACGTATCTATAATTTATGAAGTATTCATGCCATGTTTACAACAATTTTGTATGATTTTGGTGCACTTTTATATGGCTTTTATATGATTTTTATGGACTAACATATTGACCTAGTGCCCAGTGCCAGTTGTTGTTTTCTGCTTGTTTTTGGTTTTCCAGAAAATCCATATCAAATGAAGTCCAAATGCAGCGAAACTTTTTGACGATTTTTTTTGGAACAAAAGAGACCCCCGAAGCTTCGTGGGAGGACCAGAAGAGCCACGAGGTGCCCACGAGCCACCACCGCGCGTTTGGGGGGGGGCAAGCTCGTCGTGGTGCCTCGTGGGCCCATCTTAGCCCATCTTCGTGTGATTCCAATGCTGAAAAATCATATATATTCCAAAAACCCTAGAAATAACCCTAGAACTTTGACTACGCCACCGCAAGCCTCTGTACCAAGGAGATCCCATCTGGAGCCCTTTTCCGGCACCCTGCCGGAGGGGGGAATCATCACCGAAGGCCATCTTCATCATCCCGACGGTCACCATTGACGAGGAGGGAGTAGTTCACCCTCGGGGCTGAGGGTATGTAGTAGTAGCTATGTGTTTGATCTCTCTCTCTCTCTCGTGTTCTTGATTTGGCACGATCTTGATGTATCGCGAGCTTTGTTAATATAGTTGGATCATATGGTGTTTCTTCCCTCTCTATCCTTGTTGTGATGAATCGAATCTTTTCCCTTTGAGGTTTCGTTATTGTCGGATTGAATATTTCAGATTTGAGAACACTTGATGTATGTCTTGCATATGAATACCCGTGGTGACAATGGGGTATTATATTGATTCACTTGATATATGTTTTGGCACTCAACTCACGGATTCCCGAGGTGACATTGGGGTAATCTATGCATAGGGGTTGATGCACGTTTTCATTATGTTTTCTCCGATAGAAACTTTGGGGTGCTCCTTGGAGTTCTTTGTGTGGATTGAATATAATGACTATGAAGTTGTTTGATGCATATCGTATAATCAACTCACGGATACTTGTGGTGACATTGGAGTATCTAGGTGACATTAGAGTTGGTTGATGTGTATCATATGGTGTTATTTTAGTACGAACTCTAGGGCTGTTTGTGACACTTATAGGAATAGCTCAATAGATTGATCAGAAAGGATAACTTTGAGGTGGTTTCGTACCCTACAACAATTTCTATCTTATGTTCTTCGCTAATAGGAACTTTGGATTGATTCTTTATCGCACGTTGAGAGATTGATATATGATCGAATTATGTTAGCATTGTTGAGAGATTGCACTAGTTAAAGTATGAACCCTAGGCCTTATTTTCAAGCATTGCAATACCGTTTGTGCTCCGTTTTATCACTTGCTACCTTGCTGTTTTTTTATTTTCAGATTACAAAAACCTATATCTACTATCCATACTACACTTGTATCACCATCTCTTCGCCGAACTAGTGCACCTATAAAATTTACCATTGTATTGGGTGTGTTGGGGACACAAGATATTTCTTATATTTGGTTGCAGGGTTGTTTGAGAGAGACCATCTTCATCCTACGCCTCCCACGGATTGATAAACCTTAGGTCATCCACTTGAGGGAAATTTGCCGCTGTCCTACAAAACTCTGCGCTTGGAGGCCCAACACGAGTCTACAAGAATAAAGTTTCGTAGTAGACATCAAGCTCTTTTCTGGCGCCGTTGCCGGGGAGGTGAGTGCTTGAAGGTATATCTTTAGATCTTGGAATTGAATCTTTTAGTTTCTTGTTTTATCACTAGTTTGGTTTTATAAAAGAAAACTACAAAAAAATGGAATTGAGGTTGCCTCATATTATTCGTCTTTATAATGTCTTTCTTGAAAATGATGGATCGGAAAATTGTGCTCAATTGATAGAAGAAGAATTCAATAAAATGTTTGGCATAAAATCTTTGAATGATGAGCATGATTGCAATGTTGTTAGTATGAATTCTATGAGTATCCATGATGCTAATGATATGCAAAGCCACAAGCTTGGGGATGCTATGTTTGATGAAGATGATATTTTTAGTCCCCCAAGTTTTGATGAGAAAATTTATTATGATAAAAACATGCCTCCTATTTATGATGATTATATTGATAAAGGTGGATTTGGAGAGATCACAACTTTATTTAATGATGATTCCACTATTTTGGAAGAAGTTTTAATTGACTATGATAACAAAGCTGCTATCTATGATGATTATTGTGATGACATGTATGCTATAAAGAATAATGATAACCATGAAACTTGTCATCATGATTTTAATTTTCAAATGGATTATGCCAATCAAGTATCACATGATAGTTATTTTGTTGAGTTTGCTCCCACTATTATTGATGAGAACAAATTTACTTATGTGGAGAGTAATAAAATTTCTATGCTTGTAGGTCATGAAAATAATGCTTTTATGTGATAGCTATATTGTTGAATTCATTCATGATGCTACTGAAAATTATTATGAGAGAGGATCATATGCTTCTACATATCTCAATAATATCAAGTTTCCTCTCTATGTGTTGAAAGTTTTGAAGTTATGCTTGTTTTGCCTTCCTATGCTAGTTGATTCTTGATCCCATGAATTGTTTGCTCACAAAATCCCTATGCATAGGAAGTGTGTTAGGCTTAAATGTGCTAGTCATGTGCTTCATGATGCTCCCATTATGTTTCAATTCTTTATTTTCATGTGAGCATCATTGAAATCATCATGCCTAGCTAAAAAGGGCATTAAAGAAAAGCGCTTGTTGGGAGACAACCCAATATTTACCCCTACTGTTTTTTTGTGTTCACATGATTAATCTACTGTAGTAATCATATTTTATATCTTTTCTTTCAATAATGTGCCAAGTAAAGCCTTTGGGATAGTGTGGATGATAGTTGACTTGATTCTGTGCAAAAACAAAAACTTTTGCGTCCAGTGCTGGAATTTCTATTCTGTACTGGAGCCTGAGAAAATTCTGAAATTTTTACACATGATTTAAATGCAAATTTTCTACGCTTTCCTAATTTTTCAGAATTTTTGGAGGTACAAAAGTATGGTTTTTTAAATCGCTCACTACATGCTGTTTTGTTTTTGACAGATTCTGTTTTTATTGCATAGTTTGCTTGTTTTAGTGTTTCCGTAGCTTATATTATGATATATAAATTGTGGAAATGATAGAATACTGTAGGAATTATGTGAGAACAATTATGAATCTTGTCTTGGAAGTACCTAAGTGGATGATTTATTTTTATCATACTAACCTATCTCTCAAGTTCCGTTAAGTTTTATGTGATTGAAGTTTTCAAGTTTTGGGTGAGATATCGATATGAGGAGAATAATGAGTGGCAAGTACCTAAGCTTGGGGATGCCCAAGGCACCCCAAGGTAATACCCAAGGAATAATCAAGCTTCTAAGCTTGGGGATGCCCCGGAAGGCATCCCCTCTTTCGTCTTCAACATTATCGGTAACCTTACTTGGAGCTATATTTTTATTCATCACATAATATGAGTTTTGCTTGGTGTTATCAATAATCATGTTTTGTATCTTTTAGTTCAATAAAATGCCAAGTATAGCCTTTACCATGCTCAGTTTGCAAGTTTATGTGTTGCTGTTTGAAAAATAGAAAGTTTTCTGTTATGTCCAGAATATTCCTGAATAGTCAGAACATGATAAAAATCTGAAATTTTTACACAGTAAGCATGAATGAGTTCTCTCTCACGTGGTAATTTTTCAGAATATTTGGAGTTAGGGAAGTATGGATTCTTATTCCCCTTTTACAGACTGTTTTGTTTTGGCAGATTGATGTTGTAGTTGCATTGTTTGCATATGTTTGCGTGTTTAATGTTTCTATTTGTGGATAGGAGTATTAAATATGAAGAGGCATTTAGTATGCAATTTTTAATTATAATTTTTGTGATTTGCTACAGTAGAGAATGTTAAGGTTTTGAGTTGATTTATACTAACTTATCTCACGAGTTCTTGTTGAGTTTTGTGTGGATGAAGTTTTTAAGATTTAGGAGAAGCCATGATATGAGAGGAATTAAGGAGACGCAAGAGCTCAAGCTTGGGGATGACCAAGGCACCCCAAGATAATATTCTAAGAAGTCTCAAGCAACTAAGCTTGGGGATGCCCTGGTTGGCATCCCACCTTTCTTCATCAACACCTATCGGTTAGCCTAAGTTTTTACTTCTTCACATGATATGTGCTATTCTTGGAGTGTCCTTTTATTTTCATTTTGTTTGCTGTTTTAATAAAATTATCAAGATCTGAATTCTTTATTTGGAGAGAGTCTTCACATAGCTACTTTATTGTTTAACTACTCATTGATCTTCACTTATATCTTTTGGAGTAGTTTGTCATACACTCTCATGCTTCACTTATATTATTTTGAGAGTTGACAATAGTAATGGCAATATGCTTAAGATATGAATTTGGTCCTAATGTGATGGATATTTAAGAAGGATATAATAAAAACTTTTATGTAGACCACTGAATATGATAAGTGTGATCCCTTGCAATAGTTTTGCGATATGGAGATGATAATATGTGAGTCATGTTAGTGAGTAATTATGATTTAGTAAGAATATTGGTGTTAAGGTTTGTGATTCCCTATGCATGCACATTAAGTCAATAGTTATGCAAAGAAATTATATCCTACTTATGGTGCATTATTCGGTGTTAGTTATGTTCAATGCATGTTTATGACCGTTTTCGCTTTTTGGTTGGTTGCTTCTCAATCTATTTGCTAGCCTTCATTTGTACTAAGCGGGAATACTGCTTGTGCATCCAAACTCCTTAAACCCAAGTTGTGCCAAATGAGTCCACCATATCTACCTATATGCGGTATTTCAATGCCGTTCCAAGTAAATTTGTATGTGGCAACTCTAATTTTTCAAAATAATTTTTCCGTTTTGTGTGCCCGTACCGCTCATGAAGCGGCAGGGGTTGGCCAATATTTTCCATGCTAGGTGTGTTATTCTCACGATGAGTGTTTATTCACTTATCATTGCACGAGAGAATGGTTGGTAATAGGGATGCCCAGTCCCACAATGAATCAAAAATTAATAACAACAAAATTCCTTGGAAAGTGTTGGTATGGAGGGCACCCGTGGATACGGCTAGCCATGTATTGTGAAAGAATGGTGGAAAGGAAATAAAATTTATTTTCTGTTTGGGAACCGCCTATGATGTGTCTAGCATGGAAGATATTGGGAATTCTCGGTCGTTTTCGTTGACAGGAAAAGCATACCTCTCAAAATAATTTTATCTCTCTAATTTAAGCTTTGACCTCTGGCATATTTGCAAATCTCTGCTTCCCTCTTCGAAGGGCCTATCTATTTACTTTTATGCAATTTTTATTTTTATTTTGAGTCTCCATCTTCTCTTACAAAGCACCAACTAGAGAGCACTATTGTCATACTTGTGCATTGTGTGTAGCTAATATTGAGTGTGTTTCATGAATGGATCAATGATTGAGCATAATGGGCTAGGGATAACTTTCTTTAGCGTTGATATTTTGAAAGACATGGTTGCTTGTTAGTATGCTTGAGTATTTATGTCTTCATGTCAAATTATAGACTATTGCTTTGAATCATTCAAGTTCAAATGTCCATACTACAAAAGAAAAGAATATATGATGATTATGATAGGTAGCATTCCACACCAAAATTTCTGTTTTTAATTGCTACTTTATCATGATGACTTTTATGAGAAAAAGTTGTTGTTATAATGCTATGAAAAGTGATTGAAATTATCATTGATCAAACTTATGCACTATGCTAGCATTCACACTTCATAAATTATTTCTCTTATCATTTACCTACTCGAGGACGAGCAGGAATTAAGCTTGGGGATGCTGATACGTCTCCAACGTATCTATAATTTATGAAGTATTCATGCCATGTTTATAACAATTTTGTATGATTTTGGTGCACTTTTATATGGCTTTTATATGATTTTTATGGACTAACATATTGACCTAGTGCCCAGTGCCAGTTGCTGTTTTCTGCTTGTTTTTGGTTTTCCAGAAAATCCATATCAAATGAAGTCCAAATGCAGCGAAACTTTTTGACGATTTTTTTGGAACAAAAGAGACCCCCGAAGCTTCGTGGGAGGACCAGAAGAGCCACGAGGTGCGCACGAGCCACCAACGCGCATTTGGGGGGGGGGGCAAGCTCGCCGTGGTGCCTCGTGGGCCCATCTTAGCCCATCTTCGCGTGATTCCAACGCTGAAAACTCATATATATTCCAAACCCCCCAGAAAAAACCCTAGAACTTTGACTACGCCGCCGCAAGCCTCTGTACCAAGGAGATCCCATCTGGAGCCCTTTTCCGGCACCCTGCCAGAGGGGGGAATCATCACCGGAGGCCATCTTCATCATCCCGGCGGTCACCAGTGACGAGGAGGGAGTAGTTCACCCTCGGGGCTGAGGGTATGTACTAGTAGCTATGTGTTTGATCTCTCTCTCTCTCGTGTTCTTGATTTGGCACGATCTTGATGTATCGCGAGCTTTGTTAATATAGTTGGATCATATGGTGTTTATTCCCTCTCTATCCTTATTCTGATGAATCGAATCTTTTCCCTTTGAGGTTTCGTTATTGTCGGATTGAATATTTCAGATTTGAGAACACTTGATGTATGTCTTGCATATGAATACCCGTGGTGGCAATCGGGTATTATATTGATTCACTTGATATATGTTTTGGCACTCAACTCGTGGATTCCCGAGGTGACATTGGGGTAATCTATGTATAGGGGTTGATGCACGTTTTCATTATCTTTTCTCTGATAGAAACTTTGGGGTGCTCCTTGGAGTTCTTTGTGTGAATTGAATATTATGACCATGAAGTTGTTTGATGCATATCGTATAATCAACTCACGGATACTTGTGGTGACATTGGAGTATCTAGGTGACATTAGAGTTGGTTGATGTGTATCATATGGTGTTATTTTAGTATGAACTCTAGGGCTGTTTGTGACACTTATAGGAATAGCTCAATAGATCGATCGGAAAGGATAACTTTGAGGTGGTTTCGTACCCTACAACAATTTCTATCTTATGTTCTCCGCTAATAGGAACTTTGGAGTGATTCTTTATTGCACGTTGAGAGATTGATATATGATCAAATTATGTTAGCATTGTTGAGAGATTGCACTAGTGAAAGTATGAACCCTAGGCCTTGTTTTCAAGCATTGCAATACCGTTTGTGCTCCGTTTTATCACTTGCTACCTTGCTGTTTTTTTATTTTCAGATTACAAAAACCTATATCTACTATCCATACTACACTTGTATCACCATCTCTTCGCCGAACTAGTGCACCTATACAATTTACCATTGTATTGGGTGTGTTGGTGACACAAGAGATTTCTTGTATTTGGTTGCAGGTTTGTTTGAGAGAGACCATCTTCATTCTACGCCTCCCACGGATTGGTAAACCTTAGGTCATCCACTTGAGGGAAAATTGCCGCTGTCCTACAAAACTCTGCGCTTGGAGGCCCAACACGAGTCTACAAGAATAAAGTTGCATAGTAAACATGAGGGTGCTCATGATTTATATATTTGCGGTGAAGATAGAGTCATGCCATTGCTAATATGAGAAAGTGAGTAGGATAACACTCGCTAAGGATCGTATATTTTGAAAGTTTAATGACTATGCTTCTTATGTTCATGGATATTATTATATTGATATTGTTAATTCATCGCATCACAATATTTATGCCGTAAAAGAGATTACATGATAAACATGTTAGGTAGCATTCCACATCAAAAATTCTGTTTTTATCATTTACCTACTCGAGGACGAGCAGGAATTAAGCTTGGGGATGCTGATACGTCTCCAACGTATCTATAATTTTTGATTGTTCCATGCTATTATAGTATCAATTTTTGGGGACTAACCTATTAACCTAGTGCCCAGTGCCAGTTGCTGTTTTCTGCTTGTTTTTGGTTTTTCAGGAAATCAGTACCAAACGAAGTCCAAACGCTACGAAACTTTTTGACAATTTTTTTCTGGACAAAAGAGACCCTAGAAGCTTCGGGAGGAGACGAGAAGCCTCACGAGGAGGTGACAAGGCAACCCCACGCGCCCCCAGGAGGGCGCGCCAAGATGCCTTGTGGTCCCCTCGTGGCTCCTTTTGACCTAATTCCACTTCTATAAATTCTAAAATATTGGGAAACATACAGATAACCCCACGAAATAACTTTTCCGCCGCTGCAAGCTTCTGTTCTTCCGTGATCCCATCTGGAGGCCTTTTCTGGTACTCTGCCGGAGGGGGAATCGATCACGGAGGGCTTCTACATCAACCTTGCTGCCCCTCCGATGATGTGTGAGTAGTTTACCACAGACCTATGGGTCCATAGCTAGTAGCTAGATGACTTTTCTCTCTCTTTGATCTTTAATACAATGTTCTCCTCGATCTCCTTGGAGTTCTATTCGATGTAATCTTCTTTTGTGGTGTGTTTGTTGGGATCCGATGAATTTTGGGTTTATGATCAGATTTTTCATGAGAAATATTTGAGTCTTCTCTGAATTCTTTTATGCATGATTATTATAGCTTTGTATTTCTCTCCGATCTATCTGTTTGGTTTGGCCAACTAGATTGATTTATCTTCAGTGGGAGAGGTGCTTTGTAATTTGTTCAATCTTGCGGTGTTCTATATCCCAGTGACAGAAACGGACAAGACATGTATTTGTATTGTTGCCATTAAGGGTAAAACGACGGAGTTTATTCATATTGATTGGGTTTACTTTGTCTACATCATGTAATCTTGCTTATGGCGTTACTCCGTTTTCATTAACTTAATACCCTAGATGCATGCTGGATAGCGGTCGATGGGTGGAGTAATAGTAGTAGATGCAGGCAGGAGTCGGTCTACTTGTCTCGGATGTGATGCCTATATACATGATCATTGCCATGAATCCGTCATAACTATGCGCTTTTCTATCAATTGCCCAACAATAATTTGTTTACCCACCGTATGCTATTCGTTCGAGACAGAAGCCTCTAGTGAAAACTATGCCCCCCCGGGTCTACTTTAATCATATAAAAAGAAAACTAAAAATACCTTGCTGCAATTTTCTTACTTTTATTTTCTTTTTTAATTTATCTATCTACCACGACAAGATTTAATCCTTGCAAATAACGAGTTCAAGGGGATTGACAGCCCTCTTGCCCGCGTTGGGTGCAAGTATTTGCTTTTGTGTGTGCAGGTGCTGCTAACGAGGTTTTGCATGGTTCTCCTACTGGATTGATACCTTGGTTCTCACTGAGGGAAATACTTATCTGTACTATGCTGCATCACCCCTCGTCTTCAGGGAAAATCCCAACGCAGTTTACAAGTAGCAGGACCCAACGAGGGCAAGAGGGTTGTCAATCCCCTTGAACTCGTTAATTGCAAGGATTAAATCTTGTATAGGTAGATGGATAAATTGCAAAAGAAAATAAAAGTAAATAAATTGCAGCAAAGGTTTTTAGGTTTTCTTTTTATATTTAAAGCAGACCCAGGGGCCATAGTTTTCAGTAGAGGCTTCTCTCTCGAACACATAGCATACGGTGGGTAGACAAATTACTATTGGGCAATTGATAGAAAAGCGCATAGTTATGACGTTATTCACAACGATGATCACGTATATAGGCATCACGTCTGAGACAAGTAGACCGACTCCTGCCTGCATCTACTACTATTACTCCACCCGTCGACCGTTATCCAGCATGCATCTAGGGTATTAAGTTAATGAAAATAGAGTAACGCCTTAAGCAAGATGACATAATGTAGACAAAGTAAACCCAATCAATATGAATAAACCCCATCGTTTTAAGCTTATTGGCAACAATACAAATACGTTTCTTGTCCCCTACTTTGTCACTGGGATATAGAGCACCGCAAGATTGAACCCATTACAAAGCACCTCTCCCGCTGAAGATAAATCAATCTAGTTGGCCAAACCAAATGGATAGATCAGAGAGAAATAAAAAGCTATAACAATCATGCATAAAAGAGTTCAGAGAAGACTCAATTACTTTCATTGAACAATCTGATCATAAACCCACAATTCATTGGATCCCAACAAACACACCGCAAAAGAAGATTACATCGGATAGAACTCCAAGAAGATCGAGGAGAACATGGTATTGAAGATCAAAGAGAGAGAAGAAGCCATCTAGCTACTAGCTATGGACCCGTAGGTCTATGGTGAACTACTCACACATCATCGGAGGGGCAGCAAGGTTGATGTAGAAGCCCTCCGTGATCGATTCCCCCTCCGGCAGATTGCCGGAAAAGGCCTCTAGATGGGATCGCGGAAGAACAGAAGCTTGCGGTGGTGGAAAAGTTATTTTGAGTGGCTCTCTGTTGGTTTGGGAACATTTGGGAATTTATAGGCTTGGAATTAGGTCAAACGGAGCTGCATGGGGCCCACAAGCTCAAGGGGCGCGACCACCCCCCTAGGGCGCGCCCCCTGAGCTTGTGCCTCTCTCCTATCTCGTCTGGTCTCCTCCCGAAGCTTCGAGGGTCCTTTTTGGTCCGGAAAAAATTAATCTAAAGATTTTTTCCGTTTGGACTTTATTTGATATTGATTTTTTAAAGCCAAAAACAAGCAGAAAACAGGAACTGGCACTGGGCATTGAGTTAATAGGTTAGTCCCAAAAAATGATATAAAATAGCATATAATTGCATATAAAGCATCCAAGATTGATAATATAATAGCATGAAACTACCAAAAATTATAAATACGTTAGAGACGTATCACTTGCCAAGTAGAGAATAATTAAGAATGGAATAGGGATGAACATTATTGACTCTTGCATAAAATTAAATACCGAAAAGTAAAAGATAGGCCCTTCGCAGAGGGAAGTAGATGTTGTCATGCACTTTTTATTTTGGGATGTGCAAACTCTTAATGGAAAGGAACGTCACTTTGTATTGCCCCTTGTGATAGCAAACTTTATTACGCAGTCCATCGCTTTTATTTCTTTACCATCACAATTTTGTACATAGCTTATTTTCCCTTACAATAAAAGATCATACATATTTAGGAGCAATTTTTATTGCTTTATGCACCGATGACAACTTACTTGAAGGATCTTATTCAATCCATAGGTAGATATGGTGGACTCTCATGGCAAGAAACTGGGTTCAAGGGTTTTTGGATGCACAAGTAGTATCTCTACTTAGTGCGAATTTTTGGCTAACAAAAGATTATGAGCAAGCACCACATGTTAGAGGATCCATGACAATATAACTTCTATGTGAATATAAGCAAACATAACCCATTACGTTGTCTTCCTTGTCCAACGTCAACTATTTGATCAAGCATAGAATATTTGATGGGGGCTCACAATCATAAAAGATGTCCAAGATAGTAGATTTATATGTGAGACCTCTCTTTCTTTATTACTTTATCATGAATTGCATCAATGACCAATACTATGTTTGTTAACCTCCAATTTTTTTATCAATTACACTTCTTTTATGTGAAGACATCACTCCCCATGGGATTAGCATATGATCTTTTTATTCTTTTTCATTGCTAGGATTTGAACAAAAAAAGTAAAGCAACCAAACTCAAACTACTCTTTATTATATAACTCTCAAACTCGATTACATAGATAGATAGATCACGAAACAAGCACTCGAAACTAGATCATACTAAAACTTTATTATTCTAAATCACGAAATAACTAAGGATTGAACTAAGATAGATAATGATGGTAAAAGTGATGGTGATACGATACCGGGGCACCTCCCCCAACCTTGGAACAAGCCAAGGGTGGTCCCCATACCCGTGTACTCAAGTGTCTTTCTTCGGTGATGGTGGTGATGAAGTAGTAGGCTTGTCCTTCATAATGTTCATTAAGATTTCCTTCAAACTTTGGATTTCTCGAAGCACGTGTTGAATCATCTTAGGATTCTTTTGAATTTCTGCCATAATGTGCTTATTCTCTGGGCCCCAAGCATTCTTTCCTGCATCACTTTCACTTGGACGAGAGATGTCCCAATTGGAAGGTATGTGCATACGGGGAGTATTCTCAACTCCATAATTGTGAACCAAATTATGAAAATTGTTCCAATGTAACATGTGTAAGGGCCTCCTAGGGGTAGGTCCCTCTTGTACCTCTTGACTTCCTTGTCTCATCGTTGTCCTCATGGCTTGATGAGGGTTTGGGGTAGTGGAGATACCAGCTAGAGTACCTCTCTCCGAAGCCGGAGGGTGGACTTCTAGCGAATCTCCCGACTCTTCTTCCATGGTGACCTCCTCGGCTTCCTCTCTCTCGAGTTCCATCTGCAGCAACCAAGCATCATCTCCCATGTTGTTGGAGGAGGAAGAAGACATGATGCCTGGCCTTGAAAATCTAGCAGAAAACAGCCTGAAACAAGAACAGAGGAGAAACTTGCGATACGGTGGTCAAAACATCCGAGAGTATATATAATGAATTTTTCCCGTGCAGGACAAGTAATATAGAAAGAAAACGGAGTCGGGAAAGTCCACGAGGGAGCCACAAGCTCACATGGAGCTCCCTGGGGGGTAGGGCGCACCCCCTGAGCTTGTCACTCCCTCGTGCACTTCCCTGATTTTTTTCTATTTTTTTATATATTCCGAAATGAACAAAAAGTACTTTTATGGAACTTTTGGATTCGGTTTGCTTACCATATCCACTGTTCAAGATATCGGTCGATATTCCGATAAATCGGCCGATTTATCACTTACCGGTGTTTGACCGATAAGATAAATCGGCCGATAAATCAGTCGATAAGGCGATAAATCGGCCGATATGCCGATAAACTGGCCGATTTACCCCTTATCTTGGGTCGACCGATAAGTTCCCGATAAGAGATATCCCCAACATTGACCGTATCACATACCTACTCCTTTTCAGGGTTCTAGAGCATTCCGAAAGGTCTCTTTTATGTGTTCCTCCGGTGTCATAGTTTGAATAATATTTGTTTCCATATTAATGGGCGTACCTGAGATATAATGTTTAATTCTTTGCCCATTAACCACTCTCGGATTAGTGCCTTCGGCGTTGTTGATTTTCATAGTTCCGGAGCGATAAACTTCTTCGACGATATATGGTCCTTCCCATTTAGACAGAAGTTTTCCTGCAAAGAATCTTTTGTCATGCCATCTTTTAACTTTTTCTTTAAATAACTTGGCATTTTCATAAGCTTGGGTTCTCCATTCATCTAGGGAGCTAATATCAAATAACCTCTTTTCACTAGCAAGTTTAAAATCATAGTTAAGTTCTTTAATTGCCCAATAAGCTTCATGTTCTAACTCAAGAGGTAAATGGTAGGTTTTTCATAGACCATTTTATATGGAGACATACCCATAGGATTTTTATAAGCAGTTCTATAAGCCCATAATGCATTATCAAGTTTCTTAGACCAATTCTTTCTGGATCTATTAACGGTCTTTTGCAAAATTAATTTTATTTCCCTATTACTCAATTCAACTTGACCACTAGACTGAGGATGATAAGGTGATGCAATTCTATGGTTGACATCATATTTAGCTAAGAGTTTACGAAATGCACCATGAATAAAATGTGAACCACCATCAGTCATTAAATATCTAGGGACTCCAAATCTCAGAAAAATAACTTCTTTAAGCATTTTAATAGATGTGTTGTGATCAGCACTACTAGTTGGAATAGCTTCTACCCACTTAGTAACATAATCAACATCAACTACAATATTAGTGTATCCATTAGATTTAGGAAAAGGTCCCATATAATCAAAACCCCAAAAATCAAATGGTTCAATAACAAGTGAATAGTTCATAGGCATTTCCTAACGTCTACCCATATTACCAATTCTTTGACATTCATCACAAGAAAGGACAAACTTACGTGCATCCTTGAAGAGAGTAGGCCAATAAAAACCAGACTGTAATACCTTATGTGCAGTTCTGTCTCCCGCATGGTGTCCTCCATAAGCCTCGGAATGACACTTCCATAGGATTTGTTCCTGTTCATGCTCATGTACACAACATCTAATAACACAATCAACTCCTTCTTTATATAAATGTGGGTCATCCCAAAAGTAATGTCTTAAATCAAAGAAGAACTTTTTCTTTTGTTGGTATGTAAAATTGGATGGTATATATTTAGCAACAATGTAATTAGCATAATCTGCATACCAAGGATTATTTCGAGAAGTAGAGGCATTTATAACAGCTAATTGCTCATCAGGAAAATTATCATTAATAGGAAGTGGGTCATCAAGAACATTTTCCATTCTAGACAAATTACCTGCTACAGGGTTTTCAGCTCCCTTTCTATCAACAATATGCAAATCAAACTCTTGTAGTAATAAAACCCACCTAATCAGTCTAGGTTTAGCATCTTTATTTTCCATAAGATATTTAATAGCAGCATGATCAGTGTGAAAGGTAACTTCAGAATCAACAATATAAGGTCTGAATTTATCACACGCAAACACAACTGCTAAAAATTCTTTCTCAGTAGTAGCATAATTTCTTTGAGCACTATCCAAGGTCTTACTAGCATAATGAATAACATTCAATTTCTTATCAACTCTTTGACCTAGAACAACACCTATAGCATAATCACTAGCATCACACATGATTTCAAAGGGTAGGTTCTAATCAGGTGGTTGGACAATAGGTGCAGGAATTAAGGCTTTCTTAAGTATTTCAAAGGCTTCTACGCAATCATCATCAAAAACAAATGGAACATCTTTTTGCAAAAGGTAAGAGGCCTTGAAATTTTAGAGAAGTCTTTTATGAACCTTCTATAGAAACCAGCATGACCATGGAAACTTCTTATACCTTTAATATCTTTAGGACATGGCATTTTCTCAATTGCGTCATCTTTAGCTTTATCTAACTCAATACCTCTTTCAGAAATTTTAATCCCAAGGACTATACCTTCATTCACCATAAAGTGGCACTTCTCCCAATTCAAGACAAGATTAGTCTCTTCACATCTCTGCAAAACTCGATCAAGGTTGCTTAAGCAATCATCAAAAGAGGTTCTGTAAACATAGAAATCATCCATGAGTACCTCAACAATATTTTTCACAAAAATCAAATAATATAGCAGTCATACATCGCTGAAAGGTAGCAGGTGTATTGCATAAACCAAAAGTCATACGTCTATAAGCATAAGTTCCAAAAGGACAGGTAAAAGTGGTTTTCTCTTGATCTTCTTGTGACACAGGTATTTGAGAAAAAACAGAATAACCATGAAGGAAGCAAAAGTGTGTATGCTTAGATAATCTTTCTAACATTTGATCAATAAAAGGGAAGGGGTAATGATCTTCCCTAGTAGCTTTATTTAATTTCCTGAAATCGATTACCATCCTATAACCAGTTACAATTCTTTGTGGGATAAGTTCATTTTTATCATTAGGAACAACAGTAATACCTCCTTTCTTAGGAACACAATGAACATGACTTACCCATCTACTATCAGCTATAGGATAAATTATACCTGCCTCCAAAAGCTTTAATATTTCAGTTCTTAACACATCATTCATCTTAGGATTCAAGCGGCATTGATGTTCAACGACTGGCTTAGCATCAGGCTCCATATTAATCTTGTGCTGGCATAAAGTCGGACTAATGCCCTTAAGATCATCAAGAGTATATCCAATAGCAACACGGTGCTTCCTTAGAGTTTTAAGTAATCTCTTTTCTTCATGCTCTGGAAGGTTAGCATTTATAATAACTGGATATATCTTCTTTTCATCAAGATAAGCATATTTTAGTGTATCAGGTAGTTTCTTTAATTCAAACATAAGATTGCTCTTAGGTGGGAGAGGATCTCCCAAAGTTTCAATAGGCAAATTATGTTTAAGGATAGGTGCTTGCCTAAAGAATATTTCATCTATTTCATTTCTTTCATTCATATGCATATCATTTTCATGGTCTAGCAGATATTGTTCTAAAGGATCAGTAGGAGGAACAACAATAGAAGCAAGAGCAATAATTTCATCTTTATTAGGCAATTCTTTATCATGAGGTTGTCTACGAAACTTAGAGAAATTAAATTCATGCGATACATCAGCAAAATTAACACTAACCGTTTCCCTAGTACAATCAATCTTAGCATTAACTGTATTTAAGAAAAGGTCTACCAAATATAATGGGACAAAAATCATCTTGTGGTGATCCAAGAACAAGAAAATCAGCAGGGTGTTTGATCTCACCACACAAGACTTCAACATCTCTAACAATCCCAAGTGGTGAAATAGTGTCTCTGTTCGCAAGCTTAATATTAACATCAATATCTTCTATCTCAACAGGTGCAATATCATTCATGACTTCTTGATAAAGAGAAAATGGAATAGCACTTACACTAGCACCCATATCACATAAACCATGATAACAATGGTCTCCAATTTCAATAGAAACAATAGGCATGCCAACAACACGTTTATTTTTATCCGTTGTTTCTTGTTTAGCAATCCTAGTTGCTTCCTCACAGAAGTATATGACATGTCCATCAATATTATCAACCAAAAGATCTTTAATCATTGCAACATTAGGTTCCACTCTAATTTGTTCAGAGGGTTTAATTAGTTTAATATTACTCTTATTAACCACAGTTGAAGCTTTAGCATGTTCCTTAATCCTAATAGGGAAAGGAGGTTTCTCAATATAAGCAGTAGGCACAACTGGATCAACATTATAAATGATTGTTTCATCTTTAGCTATAATAGGTTCCTCATTTAATTCAATAGGTGGATGAAACTTAAACCATTTCTCCTTAGGGAGATCAACATGAGCAACAAATGATTCACAAAAGGTAGCTACTATCTTAGAGTCAAGTCCATATTTAGTACTAAACTTATAAAAAGCATCGGCTTCCATAAATGATCAAACTCAAGATTTATACCTGACTCTTTACCTTTGTCGATTTCCCAATCTTCAAAGTTATGTTTAATTCTTTCCAGAAGATCCCATTTGAATTCAATAGTTTTCTTCATAAAGGAGCCAGTAGAAGAAGTATCGAGCATGGATTGATCATTATGAGAAAGCCGAGCATAAAAGTTCTGTATAATTATTTCTATTCAGAGCTCATGATTGGAGCATGTGTGCATCATATATTTAAGCCTCCCCCAAGCTTGAGCGATACTTTCTCCTTCACGAGGCCAAAAATTATATATATAATTCCGATCATAATGAACCAAATGCATAGGATAAAATTTCTGGTGAAATTCCAGCTTCAACTAGTTCCAATCCCATGTTCCAGTATCATCCAATAGCCTATACCATGTCAATGCCTTCCCCCCCCCCGAAGATAAAGGGAACACTTTCTTCTTAACTCCATCCTTGGATAAACCTGCAAGCTTAAACAATCCACAAATTTCATCTATATAGATCAAGTGCATATCAGGATGTACCGTTCCATCTCCTGCATAAGGATTAGCTAGCAGTTTCTCTAACATATCCAAAGGAATTTCATAATAAATATTTTCAGTAGGTTTAGTAGGTTAAGGGACAACTCTTATTTCTTACGGTCGAGGTGAAGATACCCCGAACAAGCCCCTCAAAGCATTATATTCAATAGTGACAAGTGACAATAAATTACAGCACTTAATAAAAATGTTTCCTTACCAAATTCCACTTACCAAAGGCGCTTCACTCCCCGGCAACGGCGCTAGAAAAGAGTCTTGATGACCCGCAAGTATAGGGGATCAATCATAGTCCTTTCGATAAGTAAGAGTGTCGAACCCAACGAGGAGCAGAAGGAAATGATAAGCGGTTTTCAGCAAGGTATTCTCTGCAACTACTGATTGTAGCGGCAACAGATAGTTTGGTAACAAGGCAATTCGTAACAAGTAACAAGTAACAATAGTAACCAAGGTGCAGCAAGGTGGCTCAATCATTTTTATAGCAAAGGTAGAGCCGGAATGTTCTCTTATAGTAAGCAAAGCATTCTCGAGGACACATGGGAATTGTCGTCTAGTCACGTTCATCATGTTTAGTTGATTCGTGTTCGCTACTTTGATAATTTGATATGTGGGTGGACCAGTGCTAGGGTGCTATTCTTACTTGAAAAAGCAATCCTCTTATGATTACCCCCTCTAGCAAGCATCCGTAACTATGAAAGAAGAATTAAGATAAATCTAACCATAGCATGAAATATATGGATCCAAATCAGCCCCTTACGGAATAACGCATAAACTAGGGTTTAAGCTTCTGTCACTCTCGCAACCCATCATCTACTTATTACTCTCCAATGCATTCTCCTAGGCCCAAATATGGTGAAGTGTCATGTAGTCGACGTTCACATGACACCACTAGAAGAACAACATACACATCATCAAAATATTGAATGAATACCAACTTCACAAGATTACTTATAACAAGACTTCTCCAATGTCCTCAAGAACAAAAGAAACTACTCACAAATCATATTCATGTTGAAGACCAGAGGTGTATTGAATATGCTTGAGGATCTGAACATATAATCTTCCACCAAATAAACCAACTAGCATCAACTACAAGATGTAATCAACACTACTAGCAACTCACAGGTACCAATCTGAGGTTTAGGGACAAAGATTGAATACAAGAGATGAACTAGGGTTTGAGATAAGATGGTGCTGGTGAAGATGTTGATGAAGATTGGTCCTCCCACGATGAGAGGATCGTTGGTGATGTCAATGTGTCGTCCCAATGGGAACCGGGGTACCATGGCCTGTCTGCCTCTGGCCCAGGAGGCGGCGCTCGCGGGCCGGCCCAGGCAAGGTGGCCCTGGCATCATCGCCCAGGAGGGGTCGCCTCGTGAGGGGACAGCCTCACGAGGCCCCTCACCGCCCGGCCTAGCCCTGGTGAGGCCGGCAAGCCCCAGATCGCCTCGAGAGGGGATCCCTTAGGAGGCCGCTTTGCGGGGCGTGGCGCACGGCGCCAGCTGCGGGGCGGCCGACCCGTCACATGGGTGATGGCCCGACGTCAGGGCGAGGACAATAGGATACAACTCAGACAGGTTTCCGTTCTGATGATAAGGGAGCAGCGGCATCTGCCTTCCCCCGAAAAGCAAGCCCCAAGACATTTCCTCTTTGGTGATAGAAGATCAGGATGGATCAGCGCGCCAGGACGGAGGTCATCACCAAGCCCACCTGCGCGTCACGGGGAGCTACTTTAACAGGCGGAGACCGCCTTTAGTCAGGATAAGCCTGCGCCCCTGTCCCCCTTTGAATTGCCGCCCTGTAGCTACCCTTTCCCGCTCATATTTTCGGGGAAGAGGACCAAGGCACTACAAAAGGGGCAGGGCTGCTTCCATGTAAGGGGATCGACTCATTTTCTCCCCCACGCCTCTTGTACCTCGAGCACAAGCTCTCCACCACAGAGCAATCCAACACAAGCAGGAGCAGGGTATTACACCGCACGGTGGCCCGAACCTGGGTAGCTCGCGCGTCCCCTTCGTGTCCGGTGAGAGCCAGCGAGTCTGTCGCGTCCCCGCCGTAGTCCCGTCGTAGGCTGCCAAGCAAAGTCCCCCAGAGTTCGAATCCTAAGTTCTTGGAGAAGTTTCTTGGACGCAGATCCTAGACTCCGACATTTGGCGCACCAGGTAGGGGACTTGCCGTCTTCGCGCCTTCGACCTCGACATCGGCACCGACATGGACGACGCCGCCGAGCGCCGCGAGCGCGCTGCACGTCGAGCCGCCGCCGCCGGGCCCGTTGGGGAGTGGGCGTCCTCCTCCATGCACCTGTCGGTGAGTGGGCGGGACCGCAGCTCTGCAATGTGTCCCGTCGCCTCGAGCGTCACGGAGGGGACGGCGTCGTGGGGGGCTGCAGTGGCGCGCTGGTGCTGACGCCGGCCGTCCTGGTCAGCAGGGTTGGCAGCTTTGCCGGCGTGCCTTCCCGAGACGGTTTGCACTGTAGCCATGTTCTCCCGTCGTGGGGGGCCGTCTTGTCACGGGGAACGATGGGACGCCCGCTGACCCATCGTCAGCCGGTTATCGGATAGCCGAACCCGGCCCGGGGCCGGGCCTAGCCGGCTTGCGCTGGGAAGCCGGCCGGATGGCCAGCCAGTGGGGTGGGGCACGGGCTGCCCCGATATTTCTGAAAAGGGGCTCCGGGTTCGCTTCCCTACCCGGGGGTCATCCCCCCAACAGTAGTCCCCGAAGCTGTAAAGGCTTGCCGGCTCCAAGCGGGGGAGGCTTTGCAGCTTATCCCCCCGAAGGAGCGTGGTTGTGTGGCGAGGTAGTGCCGGCTTGACGCCGCCGTTTGCCGGCTTCCGGGAGCCGGGTCGAGGTACTTGGTTTCGCCGGAGTCTGAACGGCTCGGCCGGCTGGCCCTGCCAATATGGGGGAGCGCGCCGGTCGCCAGATGAAATCTTGCCACGTGTAGCCCAGCGGCTGAAGAGGCCTGCCAGGCCACGCGCGCGACGAGACGTCGCGGTGGGCTGGGTCCCACTGGGCCGCGGCCTCGGCCCACGCACGGGATTTACTGTGGCCGCACGCGCCTGTTAGAGTTCTCGGGACAGTTAAGGCGTGACTTAACGCGCCCGTGTATTGCGGGGGAGTGGGGACCGTGGGCGCAAACGATCCCACTCACCCACGTTCGACCGGGGTCTTTAAATGGGAAGGGAGGGGGAGAGGCCGACGCATTCGCTCCTCTGCCCCCGCCCGTTGCTTCGCCTCTGCCTCCCCATCTTCCTTCTTGCGCACACTGCCGCCGTACGCCGTCGCCTGCGCGCCGTCGCCCGCTAGGCACGCCACCATGCCGCACTGTGACCCTCGCGCGGCCGTTCTCTCCTTACTCCACCGCCGCTGCCTTCTTCCTTCCTCGACCGCGCTTCTCCTGCTCCCGCCAATGGCGCCGCCGAAAGGCTCGTGGGAGGGGTCAGTGGTCACCGACGACGACATCGCCTATCTTCGCCCCACGCGGCGACTGCCGCCGGCGGCGGAGGTGGTGGCACGCGCGCCCGGCGAGGAGATGGCGCCGGAGCCGCGGAGTGGCGAAGTGGTGGTGTTCTACACCAACTTTCTCTGCGGGCTTGGGCTTCCGGCGAGCGTCTTCTTCAGGCGCTTCCTCACCTACTTCGGTCTCCAGCCGCACCATCTGGGGCCGAACGCCATCCTGCAGCTCGCCGGCTTCGTAACACTGTGCGAGGGCTACGTCGGCATCCTCCCGTACATGGAGCTGTGGTGCCGGATGTTCTACCTCAAGCAGCAAGGAGCAGCAGCCGGCATCATGTCCGAGTACGGGGCGGCCGTGCCGGTTACCCGAACGGCGGGCCCCTTCCCGAAGCTGCCGCTCGAGGACTCCGCCAAAAAGTGGCAGAAGTCCTTCTTCTATGTGAAGAACGCGGACCCGGCCAACGACCGCATCAACCTCCCTCCCTTCGTCGATGCGCCCCCGGCCGAGAAGCTGAACTGGGGGCACAACCCGAAGAGCCCGTCCGCGGAGATCTTGGGGATCTACCGCCGGGTCAAGGAGATGACGAGCCGCGAGGGGCTCACCGCCGTGGACCTCATTGCCGCCTTCATCGGTCGCCGGGTGCTGCCGCTGCAGAGGCGGCTGCACCGGATCTACGATATGAGCGGCCGGCGCGACCCCTGCCGGCTGTCGATGAAGGAGCTGACGACAGAGGTGATCGCCGTGCGCGTCAACGACGTCTCCGCCGCCGGGCTCAAGGTGAAGGAGTGGCGGTTTGGCAAGGAGCCGTACAGCCGGGACGCCCCGGCGCCAGCGGTAAGTCTTTGGTCTTTGGTCTTCGCCGCGTCCGCCCTTCTCATGCGCCCTGATGCCCTGGGCCGGCTGCAGCGCTTCCCGAGCCAGCTGGTGCATGACGGCCTGAGTCCCATGGTTCTGTAGCCGGACTGGGACGAATCGGACCCGGAGGACGAGGAGGCCGGCAACGCGGGAGCCAAAGGCGGCGAGGAGCGCCCCGCGGGCGCGGAAGCCGGCGGCTCCGCTCAAGCCGGTAAGTCTCTGATCCCGGATGTTTTGCGCGAGTGGTCGGATGACAACGAAGATGACGAGGACGGGACGGGCGATGCAGCTCCTCAGGGCGCGGAGACGAGCGACGGGGCCGCCCCCAGGGGGCGGCAGAGGAGGGCGACCGGGGAGCCGGCGGGCCCAAGCCGTCCGCACGGGAAGCAGCCGATCGAGGTGCGGCCGGCTATGAAGCGCCCCGCTGCGGCGCAGACGGGCGCCCTGAAGAGGTCCACCAAGAAGGCGCGCCGGCGGGTCCGACGCGAGCGGTTCCCGTGGTCATAGGGTAAGTTTCTCTTGCGGTTGAATTGTTGCCTTATTTGCCGCTGTTGCTGTTGTTCTCTCTTTTCTTTTCTTCTTCTTCATCTGTCTCGCGCGCTGTCCAGGAGCGCGCTTGAGCTGGCGGAGGCGGCCGTGGCAGCGGCAGCCGCGGAGGAGGCCGGCCAGCGGCGGGGCCGGAGCGGCGCGGTGGACCGCGAGGCGGCGGAGACCACCGAAGAGGTGCTCGCGGCCCACCAAGCAGGCTCCACCTTGGAGGACGCCCAGCGGGACGCCTGGAGGGCCCGGGCCGAAGCCGAGAGGGAGATGGCCGAGGCGTCGGCCAAGGCGTGGAGCGTCGCCGTGGCCGAGGTCGTGGCGAGACGGCGATAGGTCGCGGAGGAAGCCGCGTGGCCGGAGTGCACGACGTCGTCGCCACCGTTGTCGCCGATTGCGGAGCATCGCTCCAAAACGGTGCACGACCCTGCCCGCCGGGCGGAGGCGGATGCCCGCACGCCCCCCGAGGAAGCAGGCGGTCACGGCGAATCCGGCGACCACGAGCCGGAGGCCGACCCGATGGCCGACCAGGATGTGCCGCCGGCTGTCGACCCGGCGGACGGAGCCGGAGGCAGAGGCGGAGGGGACCGCTAGCCGGAGGCCGCGCCGGGCGGAGGAGGAGCGCCACCGCCAAGGACGGAGACCGCGCCCGGGAGCTCACGCACCCTGGTGACGGCGGAGCCGTGGGCCGCGGGGCTTAGCCTCGAACAGAAGCCGGCCGGCAGTGGGACCAGCGCCGGGTCCGCGGTTCGGCCGCAGCGGACCTGGGTGGCGAGCTCCAGCGAGGCGAGGAGCGGCGCCCCCCAGAGCGATCTGGACGCGGCGGTGGATTCTCTGCGGCTGCAGATCGCCAACCACCACAGCCAGTGGCAGAGCTTCGCCCAGGCGGAGAGCGGCCGGCTGTGACAGCAGGAGCAGACTTTCGCGGTGAGTTCTCCTGCCCTTCATGCTTTCTTGCTTTTCGTTTCCTCTTTTCTCTTCTTGACCGGCTTGGTCGCTTTCCAGTGGGGGCGCATCAGCGCACCCACTAGGTGTAGCCCCCGAGGCCCGGGCCGGCTGCGCAGCAGGCGGGTCGGGCCTTCTCACGCATCCGTGTGTTGATTTTTTCTTCTTTGCATCCATCTACGACCAGCGGGTGGCGGCGTACAACCGCCTCCTGGGCCGGTACCGCGCGGCCAGGGATCAGCTGGCGGCCAAGGAGGGGGAGCTTCGCCAGGCCAGAGGTATTTGATCGAGCTTCTCTCTTGCATTCTTCCAGTGGGGGCGCGCTAGCGCTCCCACTGGGTGTAGCCCCCGAGATCCGGGCCGGTTGCGCAGCAGCCGGGTCGGATCTTCTTTGCTTCTTGTTTTGCTTTCTTGTCCGGCTTCTGACCAGAATCCGGATCCGGATGCGCAGCCGCCGCTGTTGACCCGGCGGAGATGGAGGGGCTCCGGCGCCGGCTGGTGGAAGCCGGCCAGCTTCGTGACCAGGCGGCCGCGGAGCCCGACCGGCTACGGGAGGAGGCGGCCCGGGCAGTCCGGGTGAGGGACGAGGCCGCCGCCGCCCATAAGGCCGAGCTAGACCGGCTCGCTGACGAGCGCCGTCGAGCGGCGGCGCGGTAGGAGGAGGCGGCGAAGAAGGCCGCCGAGGAGGTCGCCCAGCTCAAGGCGGACCGTGACCGCAACGCCAATGCGCTGGCGGCGAGGGAGTGGGAGGCACTGCAGGACGCGCTCTACATCGACGAGCTCCTCACGCGTAAGCGTTTGCGCTTGTGTCTTTTGATTCTTTCTGTTTTCCGCCCTTTGGCGTCTTGGTCAATCTTCTTCCCCTTCTCTTCCAGGGTTCATCCCTGAGACCCAAGGGTCGGCCGAGGCGGCGGTGAACGCCCATCGGCAGGAGCAGATGGCGGCGGGGGCCGCCGTCGAGGAGTACGCCGCCTGGTCGGTGGCGGAGATCACCGTGGCCGTCGAGTTTCTTGATCGGTCTTGCCTCGATCCACTTGGTGAATTTGTCGACGGCCACCAGAAGGTGTGTCATGCCGCCCCGAGCGGTTTTGAAGGGTCCCACCATGTCGAGGCCCCAGACGGCAAAGGGCCACGCAATGGGGATGGTTTGGAGTGCCGCAGCCGGCTGGTGGCTCTGGGCCTTGAAGTGCTGGCAGCCCTTGCACTTGAGGACCAGCTCCTCGGCATCCTTCAGCGCAGTTGGCCAGTAGAAGCCGTGGCGGAATGCTTTGGCCACCAGAGACCGGGAGGCGGCGTGGTGCCCGCACTCGCCCTGGTGGATATCGAGCAAGATCTCGAGGCCCCTGGCCGTCTCGACGCATCGCTGGAAGACGCCGGTTGTGCTGCGCTTGATGAGCTCGCGGTTGATGATGCTGTAGGCGGAGGCCCGGCGCTGCACCTGCCGAGCCTCGACCTCGTTCGCCGAGAGCTCGCCGCTTGCCAGGAAAGCGAGGATCGGTTGGGCCCAAGACGGCACCTCCAGCACCGTGAGGACGGCCACTTGCGCGGGTTCGGCCGGGTCAGGAGGCGGCGAGCTGGAGCCGGCAGCCCCCGAGCCGGGGCAGGCAGCCCCCGGGGCTGGGTGAGAGGCGGAGGCGCCCGGGATCAGGATGGCAGCCCCCGGGGTGGCGCGGGCAGTCCCCGAGCCGGAGCCGGCAGCCCCCGAGATGGAGGGAAGGACTGTTGGGTCAGCCGGGACGAAGATGGATTCCGAATCCGGAGACGGCTTGATGGACGGCTTGCGCATGTGCTCGAGGGAGACGCCGGTTGGGATTGCTTGCCGGCTGGAGCCAAGCTTGGCTAGAATATCCGCTGCCTCGTTCTCCTTTCGGGGGACGTGGAGGAACTCTGTAGGATCGAGGAGATATGTCTAGAGGGGGGGGTGAATAGACTCCTAACCAGCCAAAGGTGCAGTTTTTAATTTCTCTTGGAATTTAGGCAGATTTTGGCACAAGTTAAGATCACTCCAATACTTTCTACACATGCATACCTAGAGATTGAGCAGCGAAAATAGTAAAGCATGCAATAGTACGAAAAGTAAAGGGGTAGAGTATGGAAGATCAAACGCAATGAAGACACAATGGTTTTTGGCGTGGTTCCGATAGGTGGTGCTATCGTACGTCCACGTTGATGGAGACTTCAACCCACGAAGGGTAACGGCTGCGCGAGTCCACGGAGGGCTCCACCCACGAAGGGTCCACGAAGAAGCAACCTTGTCTATCCCACCATGGCTTATGTCCACAAAGGACTAGCCTCACTCGGGGTAGATCTTCACGAAGTAGGCGATCTCCTTGCCCTTACAAACTCTTGGTTCAACTCCACATCTGGTTGGAGGCTCCCAAGTGACACCTAACCAATCTAGGAGACACCACTCTCCAAAAGGTAATAGACGGTGTGTTGTTGATGAACTCCTTGCTCTTGTGCTTCAAATGATAGTCTTCCCAGCACTCAAACACTCCTCACAGATTTGGCTATGGTGGAAGAAGAATTTGAGTGGAAAGCAATTGGGAAAGGCTAGAGATCAAGGTTC
The DNA here is from genome assembly GCA_039707655.1 of Elymus sibiricus. Lineage (NCBI taxonomy): Eukaryota > Viridiplantae > Streptophyta > Magnoliopsida > Poales > Poaceae > Elymus > Elymus sibiricus. Next base: position 116,834,551 of record CM077670.1, read on the forward strand.
AAATGGTAGGAATGGAATATCTTGATCTCAACACATGAGTAGGTGGTTCTCTCTCAGAAAATGAATGGTGGAAGTGTAGGCACGTTCTGATGGCTCTCCTTACTGAGAAGGATGGGGTGGAGGGGTATATATAGCCTCCACACAAAATCCAACCGTTACACACTTTTGACCCAACTCGGTGGCACCGAAACAATCATCTCGGTAGCACCGAACTGTGTAAAAGATATGAACATTAGGAATCTTGGTGGGACCGATACGGACAACTCGGATCGAACGAAGTGCAATGGCTTAGGGCAAACCTCATCTCGGTGGCACCGATTGCATCAACTCGGTAGGACCGAAGTGAAGCAATAAGGCAACAGAGAGTTGGCAAGCCATCTCGGTGAGACCGATATGCATAACTCAGTGAGACCGAAGTGAATGCAACCGATTACAGAGAGTTGGCAAGGCCATCTCGGTGGGACCGAGATCCATTTCGGTGGATCCGATTTGTTAGGGTTTTGGCAGTGGCTAAGTCTTGGATGAACTCGGTGGGGCCGGATTGGAAATTTTGGTGGGGCCGAGTTGGACTTTAGGTTTAGGACATATTTGGGTAGAGAGAGTGGTTGAGGGTTTAGGAATACTGTCACTAAGCACTTGAGCAAAAAGACCATTAAGCAACACCTCATCCCCTTTTAATAGTATTGGCTTTCCTGTGGACTCAATGTGATCTTGGATCACTAAACCAAAAATGTAGAGTCTTGATCTTTTGCCAATCCTTGTCCTTAGCATTTCGAAGGGGTTCCACGTCCTCTTGTCCACGCCACGCCATTGTTGAACTTGTCTGAAATTCACTAGATAAAAGCATTAGTCCAACAACATGTATGTTGGCATAAATTACCAAAGCCACCAAGGGAGCAAATGTGCTTTCAATCTCCCCCTTTTTGGTAATTGATGACAACATACATCAAAGCTTTAAATAAAGATTTAGCAGAGGTATGTATGAAAGCTTTGAAGGAAACATGTAACATGTATGAGCTCCCTTGAACTCCCCCTGAAGATGTGCATAACATGATGATATCTTATGGGAAATATACATGCAACATGTATCTTGGCTATATGCATCAGAGCAATATATATATGTGACATTAGGGTATCCACATGTACAAGATTTTCTCCTTGCAAACAATATATACTTAGCAAGAGGTCAACCATGTACATGAGTGTGATGCATATACTTACCTTGAAGTTCTTGATCAAGTACCTGAAGAAACACACTTGAGAAAACAAGGTTAGATAACACAAGATAATTTCTTCAAGAAAAAGACACAAGATCAACAAGAAACCAAGATTGGGATGACATGTAGAAGAGAGTATCACTAGGTGAATACTTCTTTGAAGCAGACATGTCCCCAAAAGAAATAGCTGTCTCCCCTTAAAGAACTTCCTCTCCCCCTAAATCTGACATGGATATTGGGAGTAGGTAGGGTGAGAAAACTCAAACAACAGACAAAGAACAAACTAATCATGTTTCTCCCCTCTTAGAAACATGTAACATTCTCTCCTCTTGTAAGGTGCATCTTTGTTTTGAATAGATAAGCTTAAGCTTTGATGTATTCCTCTCTCCCCCTTTGACATCAATTTCCAAGAAGGGACTTCAAGGTTATTGATTAAGTGAGTTTGGTCCTTGAGAAATACAGCTAGATGCATGTAGAGGATAAGAATCATCGAGTGGAGCTGGAGCAGAAAAACTCAGGGAAAATTTGACAGAAAATTCCTTAGAGCAGTCAAAATCGGTGACACCGAGTTGAGACAATTCGGTGGAACCGAGTTTGATGCAATGGAATATTTTGTCAACTCAGCTCACTAGGCAAGGAAATCTCACAAGGATTTGCAAAGAATTAACTGCGAATCAAGCTAAAAGAGAAGAAACAGAAAAGAAGCAAAGAAACGTCTAGATGAAGTTTTTTTTTTGAAAAGAAACACTCTAGCAAGAAGAGAACAAGCAGAAGAAACACTAGAGAACTTCATCTAGATGGGTCGGTGACTAGGTCACCTATGTTAGAGTATTTTGACTTAGGAGTCAAGTGAAAACACTTGATCATAGGTCATACTCGTCGTTAAGCTCAAAATGGGGTTGCCATTTTTCTTTTAAGCATTTCAATGTATTCACATCTTGTTGAGTTGCTTTAGCTCATGTCTTTGAGTGAAGCTTCTCTAAGATGTGAGAACTTACATTGGTATTTGGTGGTGAAGTCCATCATGTAGTTGAACTTGAAGTGGATGCTCGTTAATTGAAGTTTGGAGCTATCCTATCATTTGTGGTTCATCTTCCTACATGGGTTAGACTTGCAAGGAACAACATGTGTATCCAAAATGACAAGAATGAAGCATAACTCAAATGTTGTCAAAGGATATGTTTAGGTTGTCTTGTTCCTTGTTACTCCATCAATTGTTGATACTTGGGTTATACAAGATTGCTCAAGATAAGAGTGTGATGCAATCTTGTGACATGAAGCTTGTCCAAGTACCTACAAAAGGTTAGATACCATACAAGGGAGCAAAATGTCCAAGATATAAAATGATCATGAAGGATATCATGGATTAGTCAAGAATGCTCATGCCCTTGTATGCATCCACATGAACCTCTAGTTTACGTTTGAAGCATCAATGATGTTCAATTCACTTCTCAAGTGACAAAACACTTTCTCATCAAGGGGTTTGGTAAAGATGTCCGCCAATTGTTTGTCAGTACGAACATGTTTAAGGTCAATATCACCTTTCTCAACATGATCTCGAATGAAATGGTGACGAACCTCAATATGCTTAGTTCGAGAATGTTGCACGGGATTGTGTGCTATCTTAATAGCACTCTCATTGTCACAAAGTAATGGTACATGTCTCACATGCACACCATAATCTTTAAGAGTTTGTGTCATCCATAGTAATTGAGCACAACATGATCCCGCGGCAATGTATTCCGCTTCGGCAGTAGATAGAGATACGGAATTTTGTTTCTTGGAGGACCAAGACACAAGAGATCTACCAAGAAATTGACATGTACCCGAAGTGGATTTTCTGTCAACCTTGTCTCCGGCATAGTCCGAATCGGAGTAGCCAACAAGATTGAAAGAAGTTCCTTTGGGATACCATATGCCAAAGTTTGGTGTATGTATCAAGCATCTCACAATTCTTTTCACCTCCTTAAGGTGACACTCTTTTGGTGCCGCTTGGTATCGTGCACACATGCACACACTTAGCATAATGTCAGGTCTGGAGGCACATAGATATAATAATGAACCAATCATCGATCGATAAACCTTTTGATCAACCAGTTTGCCATCCTTGGTCAAGTCAAGATGTCCGCTCGTTGGCATGGGAGTTTTCATACCTTTACTCTCTTGCATGTTGAACTTTTTGAATAAGTCCTTGGTATACTTTGTTTGAGATACAAAGGTACCTTCCCTAGTTTGCTTGATTTGCAAACCAAGAAAGAATTTGAGTTCACTCATCATAGACATCTCAAACTTCTCCGACATCAACCTTCCAAACTTTTCACTAAAAGAGGGGTTAGTAGATCCAAAGATAATATCATCAACATAAATTTGGCATACAAATAATTCTCCATTAACCCTCTTAGTGAACAAAGTTGAATCAATCTTCCCAATTTCAAAACCTTTTTCAAGAAGAAACTTTGTCAAGCATTTGTACCAAGCTCTAGGGGCTTGCTTGAGACCATAAAGAGCTTTATGAAGTTTGTACACACGATTAGGTTTCTTGGGATTCTCAAAGACGGGAGGTTGTTTAACATATACTTCCTCCTCAATTTCACCATTTAAGAAGGCACTTTTAGTATCCATTTGGTAAAGAGTGATATCATGGTGATTGGCATAAGCAAGTAAAATGCGAATGGATTCAAGTCTTGCAACGGGGGCATAGGTCTCACCATAGTCCATACCTTCGATTTGTGTGTAACCTTGTGCTACGAGACGAGCCTTGTTGCGTACAACTTGTCCATCTTCATCTTGCTTATTCCGAAACACCCATTTGGTTCCAATGATGTTTTGCTCTTCCTTAGGCTTCTCAACCAATGTCCACACTTGGTTCCTCTCAAAGTTGTGTAGCTCTTCGTGCATTGCATTCACCCAATCGGGGTCCTTGAGAGCATCTTCTACCTTCAAGGGTTCAACACTAGAGATAAATGAGTAATGCTCACAAAAGTTAGCTAAACGAGATTTAGAGCGAGTAATTCTCCCGGTTTGGATATCTCCAAGTATTTGTTCGACGGGATGATCCTTGTCGATTCTTGCTCTAACTCGAGGTAGCTTTTTCTTGGGTTGTGGTGAGGCTTCCTCATCATCATCATCTTCTTCTTCTTCGTTGGTGTTGTCGTTGTTTGTTTGTGGAGGTGGAGAAGGAGGTTGAGGTGGATCATCTTGTTGCACTTCCTCATTCCCGTCGTCTTGACGTGTTCCACTTGTGGATGCCTCCATATCAGCTTGTCGTTCACCTTGATGTGAGGTTGGGGCTTCCACTTGAATAGACGAGGTACTCTCCTTTACTTCCACGGGGCGAATCTTGCCAATGGACAAGTCTTGGATTGCTTCCGATGGTTCTTGATCTCCTACATCAAGTGGCAATTGCTCGACTTGCGAGCCGTTAGTCTCATCAAACTTCACATCTACCGTCTCTTCAACTTTTCGAGTGAAGTTGTTGTAGACACGGTAAGTGTGAGAGTTCAATCCATAACCAAGTAGGAAACCTTCATGAGATTTAGGAGCAAATTTTGAACGACGATGCTTATCAAGAATGTAACATTTTGAGCCAAATACTCGAAAGTATCCAACTTGTGGTTTGTTACCGGTGAGCAGTTCATACGCCGTTTTACCAAGAAGCTTGTGAAGATAGAGTCGGTTTGTTGGATGACAAGCTATTTCAACCGCTTCTGCCCAAAAATGTCTTGGTGTCTTGTATTCATCAAGCATTGTTCTTGCCATCTCAATAAGTGTACGGTTCTTCCTCTCAACAACTCCATTTTGTTGAGGTGTGTACGTAGCCGAGAACTCATGTGAAATACCCTCCTCATCAAGAAAGGTGTCCACATTGGCATTCTTGAACTCCGTTCCGTTGTCACTCCAAACCTTCTTGATTTTTACTTCAAATTGATTTTGAGCCTTTCTTGCGAAGTTCTTGAAGATCTTTTGAACCTGCGATTTGTCATCAAGAAAGAACACCCACGTAAATCTGGAAAAATCATCAACAATGACTAAACCGAAAGAGTTACCACCAAGACTCTTATAGGCGTTGGGACCAAACAGATACATATGAAGTAGCTCGAGTGGTCTCCTCATGGTCATAATGTTCTTTACGGGATGGCTTCCTCCAACCTGTTTTCCTGCTTGGCAAGTACTACAAAGTTGATCTTTGTCAAATATAACATCTTTCACTCCAAGAATGTGATCTCCTTTAACAAGTTTATCAAGGTTACGCATACCAACATGTCCAAGTCTTCTATGCCATAACCAACCTTTAGAAGATTTTGCAATTAAACATGTACGAGGTTGGGCTCTCTTAGTGAAATCAACAATGTATAGATCACCTCTACGAATGCCGGTAAAGACTATATTATGATTATCTTGGCGAAACACTTGGCAATCTACTTTGGTAAATATAACATTAAAACCAAAATCGGCTAGTCTAGATACGGAAAGAAGATTGTAACCAAGAGATTCAACAACCATAACATTTTGTATGGAGCTATCATTGGATATGGCCACCTTACCAAGGCCAAGTACCTTACCCTTGGAGTTGTCTCCAAAAGTCACATACTTGCATGGACCATCATTTTTAGTAACCTCACAAAACATGTCTCTATCTCCGGTCATGTGATCGGTACAACCGCTGTCAAGAATCCACTCTTTTCCTCCAGCCATATAATCTCGAAGATTTGCCATAAGGCTGAGATTCCTCATGGTCTTCTCAAATTCAATATCAAAGTCTTCGTCTTCATCATAATAGCCGTGCTCAACATCATCATCATCATGCATGTGATTAACAGATTCATTAGTTTCATGATCATGACAATGTTCAAGTTTATGAATTCTAACAGTTTCCATGATAATATTGCTAATAGTTCTAACATCTCCTTTGGCACGCATGAGATCACGAAGCTCAAACAAGCAATCATCAAACTTAGGATCATTAGGACTCATCTTGTGAAAAACAACAGCCTTATGAAGAATCTTATCAAGACTCTTTAGAGAATAATCGGGATATCGCTTTTCTAAATCATGCCATAGAGTATAAGCACGTGCAAAGTTTCGCATTCAACCAAGCACAATCTTAGGTAATCCTCTAATGATAAGATTGACGGTTCTAAGATTACGAAGCATGTCAATTTCCTCTTCATGAGTAGGATGCAAGGGATCAATAGGGGGCACATAAGGATTATGAATATACTTGCTCAAGTTAAACTCATCAAAGATATCAAGCATTTCATCCCACCAAAAGTTGTAATACTCCCCATTGAGAATAGGCACTCTACGTCTAATACTCCCGAACGTAGACATATCCATCTCCCTCCAATGGTGATGAAACCAAAGCAATGGAGACCAAAGCTCTGATACCAATTGTAGGATCGAGGAGATATGTCTAGAGGGGGGGGTGAATAGACTCCTAACCAGCCAAAGGTGCAGTTTTTAATTTCTCTTGGAATTTAGGCAGATTTTGGCACAAGTTAAGATCACTCCAATACTTTCTACACATGCATATCTAGAGATTGAGCAGCAGAAATAGTAAAGCATGCAATAGTACAAAAAGTAAAGGGGTAGAGTATGGAAGATCAAACGCAATGAAGACACGGTGGTTTTTGGCGTGGTTCCGATAGGTGGTGCTATCGTACGTCCACGTTGATGGAGACTTCAACCCACGAAGGGTAACGGCTGCGCGAGTCCACGGAGGGCTCCACCCACGAAGGGTCCACGAAGAAGCAACCTTGTCTATTCCACCATGGCTTACGTCCACGAAGGACTAGCCTCACCCGGGGTAGATCTTCACGAAGTAGGCGATCTCCTTGCCCTTAAAAACTCTTGGTTCAACTCCACATCTAGTTGGAGGCTCCCAAGTGACACCTAACCAATCTAGGAGACACCACTCTCCAAAAGGTAATAGACGGTGTGTTGTTGATGAACTCCTTGCTCTTGTGCTTCAGATGATAGTATTCCCAGCACTCAAACACTCCTCACAGATTTGGCTATGGTGGAAGAAGAATTTGAGTGGAAAGCAACTTGGGAAATGCTAGAGATCAAGGTTCAAATGGTAGGAATGGAATATCTTGATCTCAACACATGAGTAGGTGGTTCTCTCTCAGAAAATGAATGGTGGAAGTGTAGGCACGTTCTGATGGCTCTCCTTACTGAGAAGGATGGGGTGGAGGGGTATATATAGCCTCCACACAAAATCCAACCGTTACACACTTTTGACCCAACTCAGTGGCACTGAAACAATCATCTCGGTAGCACCAAACTGTGTAAAAGATATGAACGTTAGGAATCTCGGTGGGACCGATACGGACAACTCGGATGGACCGAAGTGCAATGGCTTAGGGCAAACCTCATCTCGGTGGCACCGATTGCATCAACTCGGTAGGACCGAAGTGAAGCAATAAGGCAACAGAGAGTTGGCAAGCCATCTCGGTGAGACCGATATGCATAACTCGGTGAGACCGAAGTGAATGCAACCGATTAAAGAGAGTTGGCAAGGCCATCTCGGTGGGACCGAGATCCATTTCGGTGGATCCGATTTGTTAGGGTTTTGGCAGTGGCTAAGTCTTGGATGAACTCGGTGGGGCCGGATTGGAAATTTTGGTGGGGCCGAGTTGGACTTTAGGTTTAGGACATATTTGGGTAGAGAGAGTGGTTGAGGGTTTAGGAATACTGTCACTAAGCACTTGAGCAAAAAGACCATTAAGCAACACCTCATCCCCTTTTAATAGTATTGGCTTTCCTATGGACTCAATGTGAGCTTGGATCACTAAACCAAAAATGTAGAGTCTTGATCTTTTGCCAATCCTTGTCCTTAGCATTTCGAAGGGGTTCCACGTCCTCTTGTCCACGCCACGCCATTGTTGAACTTGTCTGAAATTCACTAGATAAAAGCATTAGTCCAACAACATGTATGTTGGCATAAATTACCAAAACCACCAAGGGAGCAAATGTGCTTTCAAACTCGCAGTCGTCGAAGCTGCCGGTCATCTGCTGGACCAGGTTGCGGTAGCTGGCCATGTTGGAGTCCCTGACGTCCCACTCGCCAGAGGCTTGCTGGACCACCAGGTCGGAATCGCCAAAGCAGAGGATGCGCCGGATGCCGATTTCTTTGGCCAGCCGGAGGCCGTGGATGATGGCTTCATACTCGGCGACGTTGTTGGAGGTGGCGAAGTGGATTTGAAGCGCACAGCGCAGCCGGTCGCCCTTGGGGGAGGACAGCATGATGCCGGCTCCCAAGCCAGAGGCCATCTTCGAGCCGTCAAAGTGCATGCGCCACTGCGTCGCATCGGGAGCCGGCGGCAAGTACTGGGTCTTCGCCCAATCGACGAGGAAGTCAGCCAACGCCTGTGATTTGATGGCGGTACGAGGCTCGTAGAGGATGGTGTGGCCGGCTAGCTCGATGGCCCACTTGGCGATCCGTCCAGAGGCATCGCGGCATCCCATGATCTCGCCGATGGGGGCCGTGCTCACCACGGTGATGGCGCGCTCCTGGAAGTACTTCCTGAGATTCTTGGCGGCCAAGTACACGCCGTAGCACATCTTCTGGTAGTGGGGGTAGTTTTGCTTGGAGGTGGAGAGGACCTCGCTGAGGTAGTACACAGGGCGCTGGACCGGCTGTGCCTTGCCTTCCTCCGGGGCGCTCTACCACCAGCACCACGCTGACCACGCGGGTGGTTGCCGCGATGTACATCAGGAGCGGCTCCTTCTCAGCCGGCGTAGCCAAGACGGGTGTGGTGGAGAGCATGCGCTTGAGGTCGCGAAAAGCTTCGTCCGCCTGGTTGGACCACTCGAACAACGTCGTCTTCTTCATCAGCTGATATAGGGGCAGGGCCCTCTCCCCCAGTCGACTGACGAACCGGCTGAGAGAGGCCAAGCAGGCGGTGAACTTCTGGACATCGCGCAACCAAGCCGGCTTGCGCATGCGGTCGATCGCCTTGATCTTCTCCGGATTGGCCTCAGTGCCGCGTTCCGAGACGAGGAAACCAAGGAGTTGGCCAGCCGGCACGCCAAAGACGCATTTCTCCGGGTTGAGCTTGATCTGGAACTGGCGCAGGTTGGCAAACGTCTCCCTGAGATCCTCGAGGAGGGTGAGGTGCTGCTTGGTCTTCACCACGATGTCGTCGACGTAGACGTGCACGTTCCGGCCGATCTGAGGCAGGAGGCATTTTTGCATGCAGCGCTGGAAGGTGGCGCCGGCATTCTTCAAGCCGAACGACATGGTGATGTGGCAATACACCCCGAAGGGGGTGATGAAGGACGTCTTGAGGGCATCCGCGGGGTCCAGCTTGATCTGGTGGTAGCCGGAGTAAGCGTCCAGGAAGGACAGGAGCTCGCAGCCGGCTGTGGAGTCGATGACTTGGTCGATCCGGGGTAGGGCAAACGGGTCCTTGGGGCAGGCCTTGTTCAGGCTGGTGTAGTCGATACACATGCGCCAAGTGCCGTTCTTCTTCAGGACGAGGACCGGGTTGGCCAGCCACTCAGGGTGGAACACTTCCATGATGAACCCGGCTTTGAGCAGCCGGGCGATCTCTTCGCCAATGGTTCTTCGCTTCTGCTCAGAGAAGCGGCGTAGCGGCCGCCGAACCGGCTTGGCATCTGGCCGGACGTGGAGTTTGTGCTCGGCGTACTTCCTCGGAACACCCGGCATGTCTTTAGGGGACCATGCGAAGATATCCCGATTCTCACGGAGGAAGTCGACGAGCTCGCCTTCCTATTTGCTGTCGAGGCCGGAACCCATGACGACGTACTCGCTGGAGTTGGGTTTGGACGGGTCGAGCAAAACCTTCCTTGTGCCCTTGGCCGGCTTGTAGGACCCCTCATCGGCCGGCTGTTTGAGCTGAGCCGGCATGACCGGCTGCTCGCCAGCCAGCGCGACAAGACGGTCGAGCTGGCGCCTCTCCTCGGCGATGACCAGCAACTCGGCCAGCTTGGAGCCGGCTTTGGCGCACTCCAGGGACTTCTTGTAGTCGCCGGTGATGGTGATGATGCCCTTGGGACCTGACAGCTTCATCTTGATGTATGCGTAGTGGGGAACCGCCATGAACTTGGCCATGGCAGGCCGGCCCAAAAGCGCGTGGTAGGGGCTGGCAAGGTTGACCACTTCGAACCAGATCGGCTCTCGGCAGAAATGGGCGCTGGTGCCGAACAGCACGTCTAGCAGCACCCGGCCGATGGGGGAGCACGAGGCGCCTGGCACGATGCCGTGGAACACCGTCTGGGTGGGCTACAGCTGGCCCTCCTGGATGCCGAGCTTGACCATGGTGTCACGGTAGAGGATGTTGATGCTGCTGCCGCCATCGATCAGCACCCGCGAAAAGTGGCAGGTGCGCTTCTCAGCAATGAAGGTGGGGTCGAGGACGAGCGCGTAGCCACCCGGCGTGGGCATCACAGCCGGGTTGTCCTCCAGGGTCCAATTGACGGGACGGTCGGACCAGTGCATGTACTGGGGGAGCGGGGGGACGACGGCGTTTACCTCGTGCTGGTACTTGCGCTTGCTGTGCTTGTCGTCGCCCTCGCTGCTGAAGATGACGTAGGCCGCGTCCTGCTGAGGGTAGGGGTTGTTGGCAAGGGCGCCGGCTGCCGGAGGTGGCGGGGGAGGCGGCGGGAGCTGCGGGTCGGGACCGGGCGGTGGTGGTGAGAAGTCGCCGCGCATCAGGCGCTGGGTGATGCTGCAGTTCCGGAGCGTGTGCGTGGAAGGCTTCGCTCCGCTGTGGTGCTTGCATGGGGCGTCCAGCATCTGCTCAAAGGAGAACTTGGGCTGCCAGGCCGTCTTGCTGGTGCGCTGGCGCTTGACGGCGCCTTGCTCGGCCGACTGCTCCTCCGCCACAGCAGCCACTTGCTGGTTGTTGTAACGAGGAGCCGACTGCTCGGCCTTCCGCTTTTTGTTGTTGTTGTTGTCTTGCCGGCACTGGTTGGTTTCGCCAGCCGGCTTCAGGGCGGCCGGCTGGACCGGGACCGGCTTGCCGTCTACGTCGACTGTGATCTTTACGCGCATCGCGGAGTCGGCTGTGGCGTACTTGTGCGCCACCGCCATGAGCTCCGCCAGGGTGTTCGGCACGTCGCACATCAAGCGGTGCTTGAGCAGGGTGCCGTCTTGGCACCCGTCGACGAAGTACTGGACGGCTTGCACTTCGTGGACACCTTCGCAAGAGTTGCGCAGCTCGGTCCACATCAAGCGGTGCGTGAGGAAGTCGCGGAGAGGGTCGCTCGGGCCCTGGACGCACATGGAGAGCTGGCGAGGCCGACCCGGACGCTTGTACGTGCTGGTGAAGTTGCACACGAATGCAACCTCGAAGTCCAGCCAGGAGTTGACGCTGCCGGCCCTCAGGCTGTTAAGCCATATCCGGGCCAAGCCGAGCAGCATGAGGGGGACGTAGCGGACCGCCACGCGCCGGTTGCCGCCGGCGATGCCGACAGCCATGGTGTAGTCTGTTAGCCAGTACTCCGGCTTGGAGACGCCGCTGTACTTGGGGGTGTCGCGGGCCAGTGTGAACCCTATGGGGAAGGGCTCTTCGCGGATGCGGGGTCCGAAACACACGGGGCCAACGGAGCTCTCCTCCTCGAGGAGCGTGGACCGCGCCAGCCGGTCGATGCGGTGGCGGGCGTCGGTTTCGTCGTAGGGCTCGTGGGGGCCCAACCGGCTCGCGACGGGGCGGCGTGGCACCGCGCCAGCGGAAGCCGGCCGGGGTCGTCGAGGCGGCGGGGAGGAAGTTCCGGCTGCTGGACCCGGCCGTCACCGGCAGTCTCGTTGGCAACGCCATCGCCAGCCGCCGCGACGCGGTTGTGCCGGCTCCGGCTTGCCCGGCGCCGGCCAGAGCCGCGACTCGTCGAGCCGGCAGGGGAAGACGCCTGCTGTGTGTCCCTAAGGGCCCCCTCCGGGTTCGCGGTGTTTCCCGAAGCGGAGGCGGATGGCTGGGCCGGGTCGAAACGCCTCTGCTGCTCATTCGCCGTGGTGATGAGGTCGCGGATGCGCTGCTGCTGCTGCAGCAGCTCCTCTCCCTCCAGAAACAAGAGATCCGCCATGGTCGCCTGCGCAGCGCGCATGTTCTTGACGGGGGTTGTCTTAGATAGGCCGGCCTGCGCCTAGCGCATGGCCGATCGTGCCTCCACGGATCCGCACTTCCGCGACCCGGCTGGGCTCAGCAGCGGCTGGCGTGAAGCCATGGACGTTGTCATACTCTCGCTGGGCGGACTCCAGCCGACGCCGCGTTGCCACGAGCGTCGTGGCCTCGACCAGCAGATGCTCATGGTCCTCGTTGAGCTGAGCCACTACTGCCGCCGTGTCGGCGTCGGGCGTGATGGGAGCTTGCAGCCTCCGGATCGTCTCGCGGAGCGGGTCGACCCGGCGAGGCGGGGCCGCAGCCGCGGCGGCCTTCTCCTTTTCACGTGAGGAGCCGGAGCTAGCACCGATGGTCAGCACCTCCGCGCGGGCGCATAGGTCCGCGAAGTCGTCGGAGACGGCGCAGCCAATGGGGACGGGCGAGTCGGCAAAGCTGTGTACCTCACTGGGGTACTCATCGGGAATGAGCGCAATGAAGACGCGCAGCGCGCCGAAAGGAACGACGAGGCAGCCTGCGGGGCAGGCGGAGTTCGTGCCAGGCGCTGCGTCGCAGCCGGCCGGGTTGGCCACGCGAGGCGCGCGGACCAAGCCGTGCGTGATGCGCTTGCCGGAGCTGGTGAAGGGCCTCGTCCAGAACTTGACTCCAGCCGACGCCGCGAGCAGCCCCACGGTGGGCGCCAACTGTCGTGGTGAAATCACGGCAGATGCCATGAGATGGCTAAAAGTGGGGGGCTGCGTGAGGACACCGGTGGGTTCCGGAAGCAAGAATGGCACGCGCGTGCGGGAGACACAAGGCGTACCAAGGTTCAGGGCCCTCCGGGGAGGTAACACCCCTAGTCCTGCCGAATGGATTGATAGGCTCAAAGACATCAATGGTTACAATGGTGCTCCTGGAGCTGTTTGGGAGGAGGAGGAAGAAGGAGCTCGCTCTCCCTCGGCCTCTCCTGTGAGTGTGTGTGCGTGTGTTGCTACTAGATCCGAATGAAGAAGAAGCCGACCCTCTGCATGGAGGCCTCTTGGGGGGTCTTATAGCTCGACCCCCCAGGGTTACAATGGGTAAAATCACACACGCCGGGACCCGGACGTCGGCGTCTGGAGCCGGCTGTGGGCCCACCGGCTGCTGGGCTCTGCCAGCTGCTCGGCACTGTGGCCCGTCGCCTCGAGCATCACGGAGGGGACGGCGTCGTGGAGGGCTGCAGTGGCGTGTTGGTGCTGACGCCGGCCATCCCAGTCAGTAGGGTTGGCAGCTTTGCCGGCGCGCCTTCCTGAGACGGTTTGCACTGTAGCCATGTTCTCCCGTCGTGGGGGGCCGTCTTGTCACGGGGAACGATGGGACGCCCGCTGACCCATCGTCAGCCGGTTATCGGATAGCCGGACCCGGCCCGGGGCCGGGCCTAGCTGGCTTGCGCTGGGAAGCCGGCCGGATGGCCAGCCGGCGGGGTGGGGCACGGGCTGCCCCAATATTTTTGAAAAGGGGCTCCGGGTTCGCTTGCCTACCCGGGGGTCATCCCCCTAACAACGGCCGCGACGCCTGGCTCGAGCGCATCACCGAGCTCGTCTTCGCCGCCAGCGAAGGCCAGGCGCCCCCTCGCCCCATGTCCACTTCACCACGGCGCGCTGAGCGACCTAGGCGCGCCGCTCCCCGTCTTCTTCCTCCTCCGGGCCACGGCCCGTCTATGCTGAGCGGCGCCGGCGGCCGCCGCCCAACCAAGGCCGTCGCCAGCAGCGGGGGTTCCCAGGGGCCCCGAGGGGTGGCCTGCATCCTGGGAGGGGCCCAGGCCCCTCCGTCCAGTCGCCACCTCAAGCGCTTCATGCGCGAGGTGAGCGCGGCCCTTTAGGCGCCCGAGCCAGCCGGCCGCCTCAAGTGGTCCGAGTTCCCCGTCTCCTTCGACGCCAGCGACCATCCCAGGTCTGCCAGGGCTGCGGGGGCTGTCTCTCTGCTGCGCACTCCGACTATCTGTGGTGTGGCCGTCACCAAGACGCTCATCCCCGATGGTGCTGGCCTCAACATGCTCTCTGTGGAGACTTTCGAGACGCTCCGGGCACCGGGTGGGCGCCTGGTGCCCACTAGGCCCTTCTCGGGCGTCACCAGCGGCTCCACTGCCCCCCTGGGACAGGTGCGCCTTCCCGTCACATTTGGCACCCACGAGAACTACCGTACGGAGCTCGTCATCTTCGATGTGGCTCGCATCGGCCTGCCCTACAACGCCATCTTGGGCTACCCGGCGCTCTCCAAGTTCATGGCCGCAACACACCACGCCTACGGCCTCGTCAAGATGCCCGGCAGCAGCGGCACCCTCACAATCCGTTGCGATGTAAAGGATGCGGTGCGCGCCCTCGCGCGCGCCCACAAGGCGGCCGCCGCCGCATCCCAGGCCGAGGAGGACGCCCCTGAGCTTGCCGAGCCGGCGCCCGCGAAGAAGAAGCTGCTGTTCTCCCAGGAGCGGGCCGAGACCAAGAAAACATCGTTGGATGGGAGTGGCGCGGGCCCCTTCCTCACCATCAGCAACAACCTTTCCCCCGAACAAGAAGGCGCCCTCGTTGACTTCCTTTGGGTGAATGCTGATATGTTCGCTTGGACGGCCTCAGACAGGCCCGGCGTGCCAAGGGAGGTGATCGAGCACCACTTGGCGGTGTGCCCCAACGCACGCCCCGTCAAGCAAAAAGTACGGCGCCAGGCGCCCGAGAAGCAGAACTTCGTCATTGGGGAGGTCGAGAAGCTCCAAGACGCCGGGATCATCCGCGAAGTGCTCCACCCGGAGTGGATCGCCAACCCCGTTGTCGTCGCCAAGCCACATGGTGGCAAGCGCATGTGCGTCGACTTCACCAACCTCAACAAGGCCTGTCCCAAGGACCACTTCCCGCTACCCAGGATTGACGAAATAGTAGACTCCACCACCGGGTGCGATCTGCTCTGCTTCCTGGACGCCTTCTCGGGCTATCATCAGATCAAGATGGCAAAGGAGGATGAGGAGAAAACCGCCTTCATCACCCCCTGCGGAGTGTTCTGCTATGTGTGCATGCCCTTTGGCCTAAAGAGCGCGGGGGCTACCTTCCAGAGGCTGATGCACATCTGCCTAGGGTGCCAAATGGGGAGAAACGCGGAGGCATACGTCGACGACATCGTCATCAAAACACGCGAGGCGCACACCCTCATCGAGGACCTGAAGGAAACCTTCGCCAACCTGCGCAAGGTCAACCTCAAGCTCAACCCCACCAAGTGTGTCTTCGGTGTCCCTTTCGGCAAGCTCCTGGGTTTTCTTGTCTCCCATCGTGGCATCGAGGCCAACCCTGAGAAGATTAAGGCTATCGAGGAGATGCGGCCGCCCCGCAACCTCAAGGAGATGCAGCGCCTGGCGGGATGCATGGCCTCGCACGGTCGTTTCATATCCAAGTTTGGCGAGCGGGCTCTGCCTTTCTTCAAGCTCAGGAAGAGGTCTGGCCCCTTCAAGTGGACCCCTGAGGCCGACGCTGCCTTCGAGGATCTCAAAAGATACCTCACCAGCCCTCCCGTCGTGGTCGCCCCGCGCCCACGCGAGCGCCTGCTATTATACTTGGCGGCCACTCCCCAAATGGCCAGTGCGGCCCTTGTGGCAGAGCGGGAGGAGCAAGTCTATGTCAAGAAGAAGCCTGTCGAGCCTGTGCCTGCGGGTGCCGCAGAGACATCGCTGGAGCCCCTCAAGGCCTTGCCGGCGCCTGCTGAGGGCCCCCCTCTGGAGGCCCCCGCGCCCCCTCAGGAGGCCTCTGGAGCTCTGCCTCCGGAGGCTCCCGTGGCGCCATCTCTAGAGGCCCCCGCGGCGCAGCAGCCTGAGCCCCTCGGCGAGCACGACTTGGATACCATGGTCACGCGCCTCGTCGAGCACCCCGTCTACTTTGTCAGTACGGTGCTGCGAGACGCGCGTGAACGGTACCCCATGCAGCAGAAGCTCCTCCTGGCGTTCCTCATGGCCTCTAGGAAGCTACGCCACTACTTCCAGGGTCACCTAGTTAGAGTGATCCCCTCCTACCCGCTGGAGCAAGTCCTGCGGAGCCCAAATGCCACCGGCCAAGTCACCGGGTGGAGCATCGAGCTGCAGCCTTTTGAGCTGGAGTTCCTCACCACCAGGACCATCAAGGGCGCGGTCTTGGCAGACTTTGCGGCGGAATGGACGAACACGCGTCAGGATGAGCTGCAGGAGGAGTCGTCCCTGTCCGAGGAGGCTACCTCCGGAGGCTGGAGCATGCACTTCGATGGGGCCTTCACGCGCCAGGGTGCGGGGGCGGGGGTGGTGCTCACTACACCCACAGGCGACAAGCTTTACTACGCAGTGCAGCTCTGCTTCGGGCGCACCGGCAAGGTCTCCAACAACATCGCCGAGGATGAGGGACTCATCGCCGGGCTCAAGGCCGCCATCGCGCTTGGAGTCAGGCGCATCATCAGCAAGGGTGACTCGCAGCTCCTCGTCAACTTCTCCAACAAGAAGTACAAGCCGAAGGATGAGCACATGGCGGCCTACCTGGAGGAGGTGCGCAAGCTTGAGAAGCGCTTCATGGGCATGGAGCTACAACACGTCCCTCGCAGCGACAACAACGAGGCGGACGAAATCGTCAAGCGCGCTTCTCGCTGTGAGCTTCAGAGCCCCGATGTCTTCGAGGAGCGGCTCCTGAAGCCTTCAGCGGCGCCCCCGATCGCCAGCATCCCGGCGCCTCGCGAAGAGCTCCCTCCCGCACCACCCATGGGCGCACCAGACTGCGGTCCAGCTTCGGGCGCTCGCCTGCTACTGGCGCTCGAGCCGCAGCCTGAAAGCTGGACCGCGGAGATCAAGGCCTATCTGGAGGGCGGCGCCCTCCCGGAGATCGACGCAGAAGCGGAGCGTGTGGTCCGCCAAGCCGCGCTCTACCACTTGAGGGAGGGTGACCTGTACCGCCACCGCCCGAACGGAGTCGCGCTGCGGTGCATCTCCAAGGAGCAAGGGCGCGAGCTGCTTGCCGACATCCATGGAGGCGACTGCGGCCACCATTTGTCCTCACGCACCCTCGCAGGTAAGGCATTCCGCAGCGGTTTCTACTGGCCCATAGTGCTCGAAGATGCCGCAGAGCTGGTCCATGCATGCGAGGCCTGCCAGTTCCACGCCAAGCAGATCCACCAGTCGGCACAAGGGCTCCAGACCATCCCCCTCTTGTGTCCCTTCGCGGTCTGGGGGCTGGATATCCTCGGGCCCTTCCCTCACGTGGCTGGCGGCTACCGCTACCTCTACGTCGCCATCGACAAGTTCACCAAGTGGGCGGAGGTGGAGCATGTCCGGACCATTCCGGCAGGATCAATGGTCAAGTTCATCAAGGGCCTGGTGTGCCGCTTTGGCGTCCCCAACCGCATCATCACGGACAACGGCACGCAGTTCACCAGCGGCCAGTTCAAGACCTACTATGCCAGCATCGGCACGCAGATCTGCTTCGCTTCAGTGGCACACCCTCGAAGCAACGGCCAGGCCGAGCGTGCCAATGCTGAGGTCCTCAAGGGCCTCAAGACTAGGAGCTTCAAGAAGCAGCTCGTGGCATGCGACAAGGGCTGGCTGGAGGAGCCCCCTTCAGTGCTATGGTCCATCCGCACCACGGCGACCAAGCCAACCGGCGAGTCGCCTTTCTTCCTCGTCTACGGGGCAGAAGCGGTTCTTCCAGCCAAGGTCAAGCACCGGTCCCCGCGGGTCTTGGCTTTCGACGAGTCTCATCAAGATGGCCTGCGGGAGGATGACCTGCTTTTCCTTGAAGGGGCGCGCCGCCAGGCCGCCCTTCACGTGGCAAGGTACCAGCAGGCGTTGCTCGCTATCAAAGCCGCAACATACGCCCCCGCACCCTCGAGGCGGGCGACCTCGTTCTGCGCCGGATCCTCTCCAGAGAGGGACTCCACAAACTCTCACCCATGTGGGAGGGCCCTTTCAGGGTCACGCCCATCTCCCGGCCCGGCGTGGCACGGCTCAAAACGGAGGAGGGTGTTCCGGTACAAAACACATGGAACATCCAACATCTCCACAAGTTCTATCCATGACCCCACGGATACGAACGAAATGGAGCCGTACACGCTCCAGAGCTCCCTCTACCGGCGCTGCCGTTGGCACGCGGGAGCTCCCTCCCACTCTCGTGGAAGCCCCATGCTCCGCGCTGGCGGATACCCGATGCTCCGCGCTGGCGGACGCCCCATGCTCCGCGCTGGCGGCCTACTTACTTGAGGGCCCTACGGCCGTCACATCCTAAGGCTGACCCGTGTCAAACACGGCAGCACGTATCTTTTCTGTTGTGTAATGGATCTATTTCATGCATCAATAAAGCCTACTTCCTAATAACCGATGTCCTTGCAGCTGAGTTTGCCTCAGGAAGCGCGCTCGCGATCTCCCCCCGTGTGTCTCACGCGAGCGGGGGCTGGGCATGGTGCCTGTGCTCGGGTCAGTCCCAGCAGCGCTGCAAAACCCAAGTGACTGAGCTCTGGCTTGCGGGCCGGCTCCCGTGCACGTCACCTCACCAGGTCCTTGGTGCTCTTACCTCCTCGCGTAACACCCGCAGGCGGCCTCGCGAGCACGCCCCATTACATTACTTGCAAAAACTTGGCAATTCCCCTGGTGCAGGATCTCAGGGGCCTCAGGAGCCCCCCTCGGGAGGCCTCGCGGCTGGTGCCCTGCGGGCAGAAGGCTTCATGAGGGACCGGGCCTCGCGCGTTGCGGCCTGCGAAGGGCTCGCTCCAAGCCGCGCGCCTCAAAAAGAGCTAAGTCTAAGCACCCCTCGGGTTTTTCCCTCTCGTTTCTCTCTCATGGCATCCTGATTTCCTTGGCAGGAGCCACCTGCGTGTCAAGGGGGGGACCCAGAGCATCGCGTCTCGGGGGCTCCTACCAGCCCTAAGAGCCCTACACCCTCTGGCCTTGCCGAGCACACGCTCTAGGCATACCAGCGACGGTGTAGCCCGCCTCAGGGGCTGGGTCCCAATGACACAGGGCACGAGGGCAATGTAAAAGGGAAATAGAGGCCTCGGGAGGAAAACAAAAGCGCGCGGATCATTAAGTACTTGACAACAAAAGTGCCGTACAAATGTTTCACACCCCCGGGGGGCTACATCAATCTAGTGCATAAAACAAAAAGAAAGAAGCCTAGGCTGGGCATCGCCGTCCTTAAGGCTCCAGCACGGGCGTCGCACGCGCCTAGTCGGAGTCTTCCCCCTCGCTCTTGACGTGGAGAGAGCTGTCGTCGCTTCCGCCCCCGTCGGAGGAGGCGCCACCGTCGTCGCTGTCGTCCTTGCTGGAGGAGCCGCTATAGCTGCCATCCTCGCTCTCCGCGTAGCACTCCAGGCGGCAGCCGGAGGCCCTGAAGATCTTCAGGAAGAGGGTGGTGGCTCCGTCATACTTGAAGTGGAGGAGGTGCCCCCGCTTCAGGCCGCGGGCGAGGGCAAAGGACTTCCACCCCTGCTTCAAGAACATGAAGCCGGAAGGGGTGAACTCTGCCGCCACCCAAGAGGGGCCGTTGCAGCAGCCGTCTGCCTGCAGCCATCAGCCCAGGGGCGCGCACTCCTCCATCGCCCTCGCGAAGGGTTCCAGGAGATGAAGCCAGGTGCAGGGCGAGCGGTGCATGTCCACGATGAACTCGTGGGCTGCCTCCGCCGAGTGGCTCCCCGCCGGAGGAGGAAGAGCGGCTGAACCGCCGCGGCCGCTGCGCCCTCCGCGCCCGCGAGCAGCACCCCTCCCATGACCACGGGTCGTGGCCGTTCCGCGGGTACTGGGGCCCACCTCCGTGGTGGCGGCCGTGGAGCGCGGCCGGCCCCGGAGAGGAACCCTCGTCGTAGCCGAACCACGGGCCTGACCTCTACCCCTCGCCGCCGCCGGCTTCAGTGGCTCTACCTCCTCCGCCGTCCTCTTCCCTTTCTCGGCCGCGGAAAGCTTCCTTTTTGGGGCCATGGCCGCGGCGGCGGCGGGCGGAGAGAGTGGAAGTTGGAAGAGAAGGGGGGAGTGATACGTCTCCAACGTATCTATAATTTTTGATTGTTCCATGCTGTTATATTATCAATCTTGCATGTTTTTATATACATTTACAGCAATTTTATATCATTTTTGGAGACTAACCTATTAACCTTGTGCCCAGTGCCAGTTGTTGTTTTGTGCCCTGTTTTTGTTTTACAGAAAATCAATACCAACCGAAGTCCAAATGCCACGAAACTTTTTGGAGATTTTTTTCTGGACAAGATAAACACTAGAAGCTTCGGGAGGAGGCCAGAATCCCCAGGGGGTTCCCACGAGGCACCAAGGCGCGCCTGGGGGGGGGGGGGGGGGCAGGCGCGCCCTGCTACCTCGTGGGGCCCATAGAGCTCTATTTGACCTAATTCCTCCACTATAAATTCAGAAAAAATCAGAAACCCTCAGGGGAGTCCACGAAATACTTTTTCCACTGCCGCCAGTTTCTATTCTCGAGAGATCCCATCTGGAGGCCTTCTCCGGTACTCCACCGGAGGGGGAATCGATAACGGAGGGGCTCTACATCAACCTTGCTGCCTATCCGATGATGCGTGAGTAGTTTACCACAGACCTTTGGGTCCATAGTTAGTAGCTATATGGCTTCTTCTCCCTTTTTGATCTTCAATACAATGTTCTCCTCGATGTTCTTGGAGTTCTATCCGATGTAATCACTTTTTGCGGTGTGTTTGTTGGGATCCGATGAATTGTGAGTTTATGATCAGATTATCCATGAATATTATTTGAGTCTTCTCTGATCTCTTTTATGCATGATTATTATAGCCTCGTATTTCTTCTCCGATCTATTGATTTGGTTTGGCCAACTAGATTGATTTATCTTGCCACGGGAAGAGGTGCTTTGTAATGGGTTCGATCTTGCGGTGCTCAATCCCAGTGACAGAAAGGGACATGACACGTATGTATCGTTGCTATTAAGGGTAAAAAGATGGGGTTTATTCATACATGAGTTTATCTTGTCTACATCATGTCATCGTTCTTAAGGCGTTACTCCGTTCTTTATGGACTTAATACACTAGATGCATGCTGGATAGCGGTCTATGTGTGGAGTAATAGTAGTAGATGCAGGTAGGATTCGGTCTACTTATATTGGACGTGATGCCTATATACATGATCATTGCCTTGGATATCATCATGATTATTTGCTTTTCTATCAATTGCCCAACAGTAATTTGTCTACCCACCGTACGCTATTTTCTTGAGAGAAGCCTCTAGTGAAAACTATGGCCCCCGGGTCTATCTAAATCATATTACTAAAACTCTAAAAATATTGCTGCCATTTTCTTTGAATGATTTTATTTTGTATTTTTGTTTCAATCTATCTATCTATCACATACAATTTAATGTTGCAATTGACCGCCGAGGGATTGACAACCCCTTGTTTGCGTTGGGTGAAAGGATTTGTTGTGTGTGTGCAGGTGCTGCCAACGAGGCGTTGCGTGATTCTCCTACTGGTTCAATAACCTTGGTTTCATAACTGAGGGAAATACTTATCTCTACTATGCTACATCATCCCTTCCTCTTCGGGGAAAATACCAACGCAAGCTACAAGTAGCAGGAAGAATTTCTGGCGCCGTTGCCGGGGAGACATCATCAACATCTGTCAAGTACCTTTGCATAAACTCTCATCTCCTTGAATTTATTTTATTTGCCTCTCGTTTTCATCTCCCCCACTTCTAAAAAGTTTTTACAAAAATACAAAAAATATTTTCCGTTTGCCTTTTTCTTGTTTGCTATCTTTGCTTGTGTTGCCATGAGCCTTCTATTTGCTTGCATCTTCGCTTGCTAAAAATCTATTGATATGGATCCTCATCCACTTACTAATCTTTTCAAAAGACCCAATTATGATGAACCAATTGCTAGTGAGTTGAGTGCACTTGATTTCCTCTATGAAGTTTTGCTTGAAAATCATGAATCTGAAAATTGTGATGAAGTGCTGAAAGAAGAAGTTTATAAAGTGATTCATGATAACTCCTTGATTGAAAAGCATGATTGCAACAATGTTTCCATAAATTCTATTAATGTGAATTGTGCTAATAATATGCAAAACCATAAGCTTGGGGGTGATAATTTTGTTATATCCACTACTTATTGCAATGACCATGAATGGGGTGATAATGCTTTTTACGATCTTGAAAATTTATTTAAGCCTCATGATGAATGAGTTATTGCTAATAAAATTTGCAATGCTATTAAAAGTGGGTTTGGAAGAGCGTCAACTTTAGGTAACAATGATCCCACTACTTTGGAGAATTATCAATCTTATGAAATTTTTGATAAAAGTGGGTTTGGGGAGGTCATGACTTTCGTTGATGATAATCCCACTATTTCGGAAGATTATAAAAAAATTATGCATGTGGATCATAAAGAGAGTATTGTTTATGATAACTATATTGTTGAATTTGAGTATGATCCTACATGTAATTATTATGAGAGTGGAAAATATGGTTGTAGAAATTTTCATATTACTAAAATACCTCTCGTTATGTTGAAATCATCAATGTTTTATTCTTCTCCTTTGCATATGCTAGATATTGCTTGTCTTGATAATTTGTTTTCCTATAAAATTCCTATGCATAGGAAGTATGTTAGACTTAAATGTGTTTGTCACATGTTTTATGATGCTCTCTTTGTGCTTCAATTCTTGTCTTTGACGTGAGAATCATTGAAATCTCAAACCTATCTTAATGGCTGTAAAGAAAGAGCTTGTTGGGAGGCAACCCAATGAATAAAATAAATTTTTATTTTTTCTGTTATTGTGTGTTTTCACAATTATTCTACTGTTATGATTGTGTTTTTATGTTTTTAATTAGTGTTTGTGCCAAGTAAAGCCTTTAGGATGATTTGGAAGATAGTATAATTGATGCTGTTTGGAAAACAGAAAGTTTTGTGTCCAGTGCTGGAATTTTGATTCTGTACTGGAGCGTCAGAAAAATCTGAATTTTTTACATAGTATTGGTATATGAATTGCCCACGTTGTCCTAAGTTTTCAGAATTTTTGGAGTTACATAAGTATAGCCTTTAAATAGATTGCTACAGACTGTTCTATTTTTGACAGATTCCGTTTTTGATGCACTACTTGCTTGTTTTGATGAATCTATGGATTGTATCGGGGGGTATAAGCCATGGTGAAGTTAGATTACAGTAGGTATACTGCAAAAATAAAATATGAATGGGTTTGCAACAGTACTTAAAGTAGTGATTTATTTTGTTATACTAACGGATCTCATGAAGGTTTTGTTGAGTTTTGTGTGATTGAAGTTTTCAAGTTTTGGGTGAGATCACGATGGATGAAGGAATAAGGAGTAGCAAGAGCCTAAGCTTGGGGATGCCCAAGGCACCCCAAGGTAATATTCAAGGAAGACTCAAGCGTCTAAGCTTGGGGATGCCCCGGAAGGCATCCCCTCTTTCTTCTACCAACCATCGGTAATTTTACTTGGAGCTATATTTTTATTCGTCACATGATATGAGTTTTGCTTGGAGCATCTTGTATTATATGAGTCTTTGCTTTGTTTTCTTTTTAGTTTGTCACAATCATCTTTGCTGAACACACCTATTTTGAGAGAGCCACACGTTCATCATTATTTGTTAGAATAACTCTATGTGCTTCACTTAAATTTTTTGAGCTAGGCGGTTGCTCTAGTGCTTCACTTAAATCTTTTTGAGCACGGTGGTGGCTATATTTTGAAGAAATAAATTCTCATGCTTCACTTATATTATTTTGAGAATTGTTAAGATTGAAATTTTGAAGAAATATTTGCACTCTCATGCTTCACTTAAATCTTTTTGAGAGTTGATAATAGTAACGGTAATTTGCACAAGATATGAATTTGGTCCCAAAGTGATGAATATTCAAGAGGGATATAAATAAAAACTTTCATATAGATCATTGGATATGATAAGTGTGATTCCTTGCAATAGTTTTTTGATATGGAAATGATAATATGTGAGTCATGTTAGTGAGTAATTGTGATTTAGTAAGAATATTAGTGTTAAGGTTTGTGATTCCTTATGCATGCACATCAAGTCAATAGTTATGCGAAGAAATTATATCCTACTTATGGTGCATTATTCGGTGTTAGTTATGTTCAATGCATGTTTATGACCGTTTTCGTTTTTTGGTTGGTTGCTTCTCAATCTATTTGCTAGCCTTCATTTGTACTAAGCGGAAATACTGCTTGTGCATCCAAAATCCTTAAACCCAAGTTGCGCCAGATGAGTCCACTATATCTACCTATATGCGGTATTTCAATGCCGTTCCAAGTAAATTTGCGTGTGCCAACTCTAATTTTCAAAATAATTTTTCCGTTTTGTGTGCCCGTACCGCTCATGAAGCGGCAGGGGGTGGCCATTATTTTTCATACTAGGGGTGTTATTCTCACGATGAGTGTTTATTCACTTGTCATTGCACGAGAGGATGGTTGGTAATAGGGATGCCCAGCCCACAATGAAATCAAAAACTAATAACAAAAAAATTCCTTGGAAAGTGTTGGTATGGAGGGCACCCGTGGATATGGCTAGCCATGGATTGTGAAAGAAATGGTGGAAAGGAAATAAACTTTACTTTCTGTTTGGGAACCGCCTATGATGTGTCTAGCATGGAAAATAATGGGAATTCTCGGTCGTTTTCATTGACAGGAAAAGCATGCCTCTCAAAATATTTTTATCTCTTTAATTTCAGCTTTGAGCTCTGGCACATTTGACAAATCTCTGCTTCCCTCTGCGAAGGGCCTATCTATTTACTTTTATGCAATTTTTATTTTTATTTGAGTCTCCGTCTTCTCTTACAAAAGCACCAACTAGAGAGCACTATTTTCATACTTGTGCATTGGATGTAGCTAATATTTGAGTGTGTTTCATGAATGGATCAATGATTGAGCATAATGGGCTAGGGATAACTTTCTTTAGCGTTGATATTTTGAAAGACATGGTTGCTTGTTAGCATGCTTGAGTATTTATATCTTCATGTCAAATTGTAGACTATTGCTTTGAATCATTCAAGTCCAATGTCCATGCTATAAAAGAAAAGAATATGTGATGAATATGTTAGGCAGCATTCCACATCAAAAATTCTTTTTTTATCATTTACATACTCGAGGACGAGCAGGAATTAAGCTTGGGGATGCTGATACGTCTCCAATGTATCTATAATTTTTTATTGTTCCATGCTGTTATATTATCAATCTTGGATGTTTTTATATACATTTACAACAATTTTATATCATTTTTGGAGACTAACCTATTAACCTAGTGCCCAGTGCCAGTTGCTGTTTTCTGCCCTATTTTTGTTTTACAAAAAATCAATACCAAACGAAGTCCAAATGCCACGAAACTTTTTGGAGATTTTTTTCTGGACAAGATAAACACTAGAAGCTTTGGGAGGCGGCCAGAAGCCCCAGGGGGTGCCCACGAGGCACCAGGGCGCGCCTGGGGGGGCAGGCGCAACCTGGTACCTCGTGGGGCCCATAGAGCTCCGTTTGACCTAATTCCTCCACTATAAATTCAGAAAAAATCAGAAACCCTCAGGGGAGTCCACGAAATACTTTTTCCGCCGCCGCAAGTTTCTGTTCTCGAGAGATCCCATCTGGAGGCCTCCTCCGGTACTCCGTCGGAGGGGGAATCGATCACGGAAGGGCTCTACATCAACCTTGCTGCCTCTTCGATGATGCTGAGTAGTTTACCACAGACCTTCGGGTCCATAGTTAGTAGCTAGATGGCTTCTTCTCTCTTTTTGATCTTCAATACAATGTTCTCCTCGATGTTGTTGGAGTTCTATCCGATGTAATCACTTTTTGTGGTGTGCTTGTTGGGATCCGATGAATTGTGAGTTTATGATCAGATTATCCATGAATATTATTTGAGTCTTGTCTGATCTCTTTTATGCTTGATTATTATAGCCTCGTATTTCTTCTCCGGTCTATTGATTTGGTTTGGCCAACTAGATTGATTTATCTTGCCATGGGAAGAGGTGCTTTGTAATGGGTTCTATCTTGCGGTGCTCAATCCCAGTGACAGAAAGGGACATGACATGTATGTATCATTGCTATTAAGGGTAAAAATATGGGGTTTATTCATACATGAGTTTATCTTGTCTACATCATGCCATCGTTCTTAAGGCGTTACTCCGTTCTTTATGGACTTAATACACTAGATGCATGCTGGATAGCGGTCGATGTGTGGAGTAATAGTAGTAGATGCAGGCAGGAGTCGGTCTACTTATCTTGGACGTGATGCCTATATACTTGATCATTGCCTTGGATATCGTCATGATTATTTGCTTTTCTATCAATTGCCCAACAGTAATTTGTCTACCCACCGTATGCTATTTTCTTGAGAGAAGCCTCTAGTGAAAACTATGGCCTCCGGGTCTATCTAAATCATATTACTAAAACCCTAAAAATATTGCTGCCATTTTCTTTTATTTATTTTATTTTGTATTTTTGTTTCAATCTATCTATCTATCACATACAATTTAATCTTGCAATTGACCGCTGAGGGATTGACAACCCCTCGTTTGCGTTGGGTGCAAGGATTTGTTGTTTGTGTGCAGGTGCTGCTAACGAGGTGTTGTGTGATTCTCCTACTGGTTCGATAACCTTGGTTTCATAACTGAGGGAAATACTTATCTCTACTGTGCTGCATCATCCCTTCCTCTTCGGGGAAAATACCAACGCAAGCTACAAGTAGCAGGGAGCCGAGAAGTTGTTCGCAAGGCAGGCTGGGGACGGGGCGAGGAAGCAATGAAATGCCCGCGCCCCACGCGGGCAGGCTTTATCGCCGAGACGGCAGTTATCGAGGCATCACAGGAAGTGGAGGCGCCACACCCGCAAAGGCCGCCACGCGTCACCCCTGGGCCCGGCGGCTCTATGGGCCCCGCAATGCTTCGCCCCCAACGGGCGGGACGCGCGCGCGCCGCGGGCCCGGGGGCTACTGTCGGCCCAGTGGGAACCGGGGTACCACGACCCGTCTGCCTCTAGCCCAGGAGGCGGCGCTCGCGGGCCGGCCCAGGCAAGGTGGCCCTGGCGTCGTCGCCCAGGAGGGGTCGCCTCACGAGGGGACAGCCTCGGGAGGCCCCTCACCGCCCGACCTAGCCCTGGTGAGGCCGGTAAGCCCCAGATCGCCTCGTGAGGGGATCCCTCAGGAGGCCGCTTTGCGGGGTGTGGCGCATGGCACCAGCCGCGGGACGGCCGGCCCGTCACATGGGTGACGCCCCGACATCAGGGCGAGGACAGCTGGATACAACTCAGACAGGTTTCCGTTCTGATGATAAGGGAGTAGCGGCATCTGCCTTCCCCCGAAAAGCATGCCCCAAGACATTTCCTCTTTGGTGATAGAATATCAGGACGGATCAGCGCGCCAGGACGGAGGTCATCGCCAAGCCCACCTGCGCATCACGGGGAGCTACTTTAACAGGCGGAGACCGCCTTTAGTCAGGATAAGCCTGCGCCCCTGTCCCCCTTTGAATTGCCGCCCTGTGGCTACCCTTTCCCGCTCATATTTTTGGGGAAGAGGACCAAGGCACTACAAAAGGGGCAGAGCTGCTTCCATGTAATGGGATCGACTCATTTTCTCCCCCACACCTCTTG
The DNA here is from genome assembly GCA_039707655.1 of Elymus sibiricus. Classification (NCBI taxonomy): domain Eukaryota; kingdom Viridiplantae; phylum Streptophyta; class Magnoliopsida; order Poales; family Poaceae; genus Elymus; species Elymus sibiricus. The sequence continues at coordinate 116,862,425 of CM077670.1, forward strand.
TACCTCGAGCACAAGCTCTCCACCACAAAGCAATCCAACACAAGCAGGAGTAGGGTATTACACCGCACGGTGGCCCGAACCTGGGTAGCTCGCGCGTCCCCTTCGTGTCCGGTGAGAGCCAGCGAGTCCGTCGCGTCCCCGCCGTAGTCCTATCGTAGGCTGCCAAGCAAAGTCCCCAGAGTTCGAATCCTAAATTTTTGGAGAAGTTTCTTGGACGTAGATCCTAGACTCCGAGACGATGGCTTCGATTTCCCCCTCCCGGAGGGAAGTATCCCCGGCGGAATTGCTCTGCCGGAGAGCAAAAGTGCTCCTGCCCAGGTTCCGCCTTGAGTCGGAGGCGCTTTGTCCCGAAAGTCTTCTTCTGATTTTTTCTAGGGCAAATAGCATCTTATAGGAGAAGCTGGGCCCAGAGGCCTGCTGGGGGGCCCACAAGCTCACAGGGCGCACCTAGGGGGGTAGGGCGCGCCCCCTGAGCTTGTCGCTCTCTGGTGGGTCCCCCCTGGTATTTCTTCCGCCAATAATTTTTATATATAACAAAATAATTCTCTGTAAATTTTTAGGTCATTTGGAGTTGTGGAGAATATCTATCTCTGCTGTAGCTTTTTCAGGACCAGAATTCCAGCTGCCGGCAATCTCCCTCTTCATGTGAAACTTGCAAAATAAGAGAGAAAAGGCATTAGGATTGCATCATAAAGTGAAATAATGACCCAAAACATAATAAATAAGAGTAGGAAAACATGATGCAAAATGGACGTATCAGCGGGCAAGTGGGTTGTCAATCCCCTTGTACTCATTAATTGCAAGGATCAAATCTGATAGTGATAGGTTTATAAATTGCAAACGGAATTAAAACTAAATAAATTACAGCAAGTAAATTAGGGTTTTAGTAATATGATTTGGATGGACCCGGGGGCCATAGTTTTCACTAGAGGCATCTCTCTCATAAGCATAGCATACGGTGGGTAAACAAATTACTGTTGGGCAATTGATAGAAAAACGCATAGTTCTGATGATATTCATTACATGATCAGTACATAGGCATTACGTCCGTGACAAATAGATCAAGACAATTCTACATCTACTACTATTACTCCACCCCTCGACTGCTATCCAGCATGCATCTTAAGGTATTTAGTTCATAACAAACAGAGTAATGCTTGGAGCATGATGACATAATCTAGACAGAATAAAATCAAGCAATATGATTGAACCCCGTTGTTTTACCCTTAGTAGCAACAATACAAACACATGCCTCGCTACCCCTTCTGTCACGAGGTGAGGTAACCGCAAGATTGAACCTACCACAAAGCACCTCTCCCACTGAAGATAAATCAATCTAGTTGGCCAAACCAAACGGATAGATCAGAGAGAAATACAAAGCTATAACAATCACACATAATAAAGTTCAGAAAAGACTCAACTAATTTCAATGAATAATCTGATCATAAACCCACAATTCATCGAATCCCAACAAACACACCACAAAAGATGATTACATCGAATCAATCTCCGAAGAGAACATTGTATTGAAGATGAGAGAGAGAGAGAGAGAGAGAGAGAAAGCCATATAGCTACTAACTATGGACCCACAGGTCCTGTGGGAACTACTCACACATCATCGGAAGGGCAGCAAGGTTGATGAACAACCCCTCCGTGATCGATTCCCCCTCCGGCAGAGTACCGGCAGAGGCCTCCAAATGGGATCGCGGAAGAACAGAGGCTTGCGGCGGCGGAATAATTGTTTCGGGTCTTGCTCTGGGGGTTTTTGGAATATTTGAGAATTTATAGGCTTGGAATTAGGTCAAGGGGACCTAGAAGGGGCCCATAATTAGCTCAGGTGGCGCCCCCCCCCTTGGGGGGCGCACCGTGTGAGCTTGTGGCTCTCTCGTATGTCTTCTGGACTCCTCCCGATGCTCACAGGGTCTCTTCTGGTCCATAAAAAATCACTGTAAAGTTTCATCGTGTTTGGACTTCATTTGGTATATTTTTCTGCGAAACAATAAAATAGGAAAAAACAGAAACTGACACTTGGCACTAGGTTAATAGGTTAGTTCCCAAAAATGATATAAAATTGCATATAAAGTATACAAATTTGATAATATAATAGCATGAAACAATCAAAAATTATAGATATGTTGGAGATCTATCAATTAACTCTGAGCAGCGGATGAGGCGCACAACCAAACTCTTAATTTATTTTGTATATGCATTGTCCCAATTTTGTTTCTGTCCGCCGACGAGATGTTGTTTCTGTCGCCGACGAGCTGTTGTTTCTGTCGCCGACGAGCTGTTGTTTCTGAATATCAACTCTGCCTCTGCCGACGAGCTGTTGTTTCAGTACTAGTTGATTTGAGTACTAGTGGATTTTCAGTTCTAGTCGATTTCTTCGGAAGTCAGGGGAATTCAGTGTTAGATTTCTCCAAGTAAACTGTGCAACGGCTGCTCTATTTTACATCAACTATTGGAGCGGCGGCTGATGTATTTTACAAAACGCATACCAAGTGTTCGACAAAATGCATAGTCAATTGTATGTTTTACTCCGTTATATTTAGGGGATCGGCTTGGTCCAACCAAAAGTTAGTGGAGTAAATATACTCTACTAAACTTTGCTCGGTCGTATCCTCCTCTATTTTATAGGGGATCGATTAGAAATGCCCTTAGGTTCTACCATGATACGGGCTCCCGCGAGCCGTTGGATCTGAGATTCAAGGGTGACAGTCATGCTCTTGGACTTGCACATAAATATCATATTCTTGAAGGGTTTTGCTGCAATGTTGCACGAGCTCTGTCATTGACCGTTGGATCTCAGTCCAACGGCTCGCGGGACCTCGTATCACGGGAGCATCTAAGCTCCTGTATCACCTGATACTCACTCATATATAGGGTGTGGCACGAGGTTTGTTGTTAGATTACCCTAGGGTGGACGGTCTGGATGGGGGATGGAGGCGTGTCTGGGCCATTGGATTCATTTAGGCAGGCAGTAGGACCGCAACGTTAGTGAAATAGCGTCGCGGGGCCATAACTGTAAGGGACTGACAAAATGAGGAGTGGACAGGGCTGTTGATACGTCACCAACGTATCTATAATTTTTTATTGTTTCATTCTATTATATTATCAATCTTGTAAGCTTTATATGTCATTTTATATCATTTTTGGGAACTAACCTATTAACTCAGTGCCCAGTGCCAGTTCTTGTTTTTTTGCCTATTTCTTTGTTTCGCAGAAAACCATACCAAACGAAGTCCAAACAAGATGAAACTTTACGGTGATTTTTTATGGACCAGAAGAGACCCTAGAAGCTTCGAGGGAAGGGCAGAAGACCTGCTAGTGGGCCATGATACGTCTCCGACATATCTATAATTTTTTATGGTTTCATGCTATTATATTATCAATCTTGGATACTTTATATGCAATTGTATATCATTTTTGGGAACTAACCTATTAACTCAGTGCCCAGTGTCAGTTCCTGTTTTTGCCTATTTTATTGTTTCGCAGAAAAATAGTACCAAACGAAGTCCAAACATGATGAAACTTTACGGTGATTTTTTCTGGACCAGAAGGAACCCTAGAAGCTTCAGGAGGAGGCCAGAAGATGTACGGGAGAGCCACAAGCTCACACGGCTCGCCCCTCCCCAGGGGCGCGCCACCTGAGCTTGTGGGCCCCATGTATCTCCATTTAACCTAATTCCACTTCTATAAATTCCCATAAATCCCAAAACCAACGAAGAGCTACCCGAAACAATTTTTCCACCGCCTCAAGTCTCTGTTCTTCCGCGATCCCATACGGAGGCCTTTTCCGGTAATCTGCCGGAGGGGCAATCGATCACGGAGGTCTTCTACATCAACCTTGCTGCACCTCCGATGATGTCTGAGTAGTCCACCACAGACCTACGGGTCCATAGTGATTAGCTAGATGCCATTCTCTATCTCTCTTTGATCTTCAATACAATGTTCTCCTCGGAGATCGATCCGATGTAATCTTCTTTTTGCGGTGTGTTTATTGGGATTCGATGAATTGTGGGTTTATGATTTGAATATTCATTGAAAGTAATTGAGTCTTTTCTGAACTTTATTATGTTTGATTGTTATAGCTATGTAATGCTTCCCGATCTATGGGTTTTCTTTGGCCAAGTTGATTTGTTGATCTTCAGTGGAAGTGGTGCATAGTAGTAGGTTCAATCTTGCGGTGTCCTCACCTCGTGACAGAAGGGGTAGCGAGGCACGTATTTGTATTGTTGCTACTAAGGGTAAAACTACGGGGTTTAATCATATTGCTTGGTTTTATTCTATCTACATTATGTCATCTTGCTTAAAGCGTTACTCTGTTCGTCATGAACTTAATACCATAGATGCAGGCAGGAGTCGGTTGATTGGTGGAGTAATAGTAGTATATGCAGACAGGAGTCGTTCTACTTGTCACGGACGTAATGCCTATATACATGATCATGCCATGAATATCGTCATAACTATGCGCTTTTCTATCAATTGCCCAACAGTAATTTATCTACCCATAGTATGCTATTTTTATGAGAGAGATGCCTCTAGTGAAAAATATGGCCCCCTGGTCTACCTTAATCATATTACAAAAATGAAAAATACCTTGATGCTATTTATTTACTTTTATTTTACTTTGAAATTTATCTATCTACCACTACCAGATTTAAACCTTGCAATTAACGAGTACAAGGGGATTGACAACCCTCTTGCCGGCATTGGGTGCAAGTATTTGCTCTTGTGTGTGCAGGTACTGTTGACGGGTATTTGCGTGGTTCTCCTATTGGTTCAATAACCTTGGTTCTCTACTGAGGGAAATACTTATCCGCTACTATATTGCTTCACCCTTCCTCTTCAGGGAAAATCCCAACGCAGCTCACAAGTAGCAGAAAGAATTTCTGGCGCCGTTGCCGGGGAGACATCATCAAACAACTCAAGGTCCCTTCATACACATTAGTATTTACTTGTTCTACTTTTTATTTGCCTAGTTATGTTATCCTTATTGTCATCACACCAAAACAGAAAATAAAAAGGAAAAGTAAAGACCTATGTGTCCTCATCCACTTGCTAATCTTTTCAAACTTGCTGCATGTTGTAAACTAATAGCTAAAAATGAAGAAGTGATAAAATAAAATGCTATTGGGATACATCTATTGAATGAAAAGCATGATTGCAATTGCGTTAGTATAAATTATATTAATGCCAGTTGTGCTAATGATCACGATTGGGGTGGTAATTATGATGCTTCTTGTGATCTCAAAAATTTATCTATTATTGATAATGATGTTTGCAATGCTATTGAAAGTGGGTTTCGAAGAGCGTCAACTTTAGGTAAAAATAATCCCACATATTTGGAGAGTGTTCAATCTTATGAAATTTTTGATAAAAGTGGGTTTGGAGAGGTCACGACTTTAGTTGATGTTAATCCCACTATCTTGGAAGATTATAAAACTTTTATGTATGTGGATCATGAAGATAATATTTTATATGATAGCTATATTGTTGAATTTGATTATGATCCAACGTGTAATTATTATGAGAGAGGAAAATATGGTTGTAGAAACTTTCATGTTATTCAATTACCACTCTTGATGTTATTAATGCTAGATGTTGTTTGTCTTGATAATTTGTTTTCCTATAAAATGCCTATGCGTAGGAAGAGAGTTCGACTTAAGTGCGGTTTTCGCATGTTGTATGATGCTCTCTTTGCGTTTCAATTCTTATCTTTTATGCAAGCATCATTTAAAATCTCAAGCCTATCTTAATGGCTATAAAGCAAGAGCTTGTTGGGAGACAGCCCAATATTTATCTTTATGATTTATTTTATTTTTCTTGTGATGAGATGATTATTGCTACTGGAATGATTGTGTTTTTATATTTTAATTAGTGTTTGTGCCAAGTAATGCCTCTGGGATGATTTGAATAATAGTATAATTGATGCTGTCTGAAAACAGAAAGTTTTGCACCCAGTATTTGATTTTAAATTTCTTACTGGAATTTCATACAAATCTGAATTTTTTACACAGTATTGGGATACAAATTTTTTACGTTTTCCTAAGTTTTCAGAATTTTTGGAGTCACATAAGTATGGATAAATATTCTGTCATTAAGTACTGTTCTGTTTTAGACAGATTCTGTTTTTATTGCATAGTGTGCTTGTTTTAATGATGCCATGGATTATATCGGGGGGTATAAGCCATGGGGAAGTTATAATACAGTGGATATTATGCAAGAAAAATTATGAATCAATTTATAACAGTACCTAAAGTGGATGATTGATTTATTATACTAACGGATCTCACGAAGTTTCTGTTGAGTTTTGTGTGCTGAAGTTTTTAAGTTTTGGGTGAGATCACGATGGATGAAGGAATAAGGAGCGGCAAGAACCTAAGCTTGGGGATGCCCAAGGCACCCCAAGGTAATATTCAAGGAAGACCCAAGCGTCTTATCTTGGGGATGCCCCGGATGGCATCCCCTCTTTCGTCCACAATTCATCGGTATGTTACTTGGAGCTATATTTTTATTCATCACATGATATGAGTTTTACTTGGAGCGCCTTGTGCCATAGTTTTATTTTTTTTGCTTTTTATTTTGCCACAATCATTGTTTGCTGGACACACCTTTTGAGAGAGACACACATTCATCATGATTAGTTAGAATACTCTATAAGCTTCACTTATATCTTTTGAGCTATGCGGTTGCTCTTGTGCTTCACTTATATTCTGAGAGCACGGCGGTGTTATATATTTTATAGAAATTATTGCACTCCCATATTTCACTTAAATATTTTTGAGAGCCCTAAATAGGAAGTGGTAATATGCACGGTTTATAAGACTAGTCTAAAAATGATAGGTATATAAGAGTGGTATAATAAAAACTTTCATGTAGATCACTAAATATGAAACGTATGATTTAATTATATTGATGTCGTAATATGAAAAGGTATTAGTTCATGATCATTGGTTAGTAGAAATGTCAATATTAAAGCTTGTTATTAACTACTCATTTAAGTGTCAGTCATGGCATGGTGGGGAAGTTTGAGCATTCTTATTCCTCAATGAAATCCTTTGTGTTGTTTGAATCGGGGGCGCGCGATGGTTAACTCCTACCAACCTCCTCCCTAGGGGCATGCGAGTAGTACTTTGCTTCGAGGGCTAATAAAACTTTCACAATAAGTATATGAGTACTTTATGACTAATGTGAGTTCTTAGACTAATACAGCACTCCCACCTATCCACATATTGCTAGCCTCTTCGGTATCGTGCATTGCCCTTTCTCACCTCGAAAGTCGGTGCAAATTTCGCCGGTGCATCCAAACCCCGTGATATCATACGCTCTATCACACATATGCCTCATTATATCCTTCCTCAAAACAGCCAGCATACCTACCTATCATGGCATTTCCATAGTCATTTCGAGATATATTGCCATGCAACTTCCACCGTTCCGTCTTATTACATGTGTGTTAATCATCATATTGCTTTGCATGATCATATAGAGATGACATGATATTTGTGGCAAAGCCACCGTTCATCATTGTAATACATGTTACGCTAGATCATTGCACATCCTGGTACACTGCCAGAGGCATTCATATAGAGTCATGTTGTTTCAGTTTATTGAGTTGTAAGTAAATAAAAGTGTGATGATCATCATTATTAGAGCATTATCCTAGTGAGGTAAAGAATGATGGAGACTGATGAGTCCTCCAAAAAGTGGGGATGAGGTTCATGATATTGTTCTAAAAAAAAGAGGCCAAAGAGCCCAGCAAAAAAAGGAGAAACACAATAAAAAATGAGAGAAAAAGAGAGAAGGGGCAATGCTACTATCCTTTTACCACACTTGTGCTTCAATGTAGCACCATGTTCTTCATATAGAGAGTCTCCTGAGTTGTACTAGTGGGAATTTTTCATTATAGAACTTGGCTTGTATATTCTGATGACGGGCTTCCTCAAATGCCCGAGGTCTTCATGAGCAAGCAAGTTGGATGCACACCCACTTAGTTTCAGTATTGAGCTTTCATACACTTATAGCTCTAGTGCATCCGTTGCATGGCAATCCCTACTCCCCGCTTTGATATCGATTGATAGGCCTCTCCATTACCTATTGATCCGCCGAGTTGATGTGAGGCTTTCTTCCTTTTTGACTTCCCTTATGAATCTCTACCACCGCACTCTATTCCACCTGTAGTGCTATGTCCATGGCTCACGCTCATATATTGAGTGGAGTTGAAAATGCTGAAGCACGTGAAAGAGTATGATCCAATTGCCTGGTTTGACACCGGGGTGCTCATGATTTATATTTATGCGGTGAAGGTAGAGTCATGCCATGCTTACATAATTCAATGAGTAGGGATAACATTCGTTGAGCATCGTATATTTTGAAAAAGTAATGATTTTGTTCTTGTACTCATGGATATTATTATGTTGATATCAATTACTTCATCGTTTCTCGATATTTATACCGTGAAAAGATTAAATGATAAACATGCTAGGTAGATTCAACATCAAAAATTATCTTTGTTTTATCATTTACCTACTCGAGGACGAGCAGGAATTACGCTTGGGGATGCTGATACGTCTCCGGCATATCTATATTTTTTGATTATTTCATGCTATTATATTATCAATCTTGGATACTTTATATGCAATCTTATATCCTTTTTGGGAACTAACCTATTAACTCAGTGCCCAGTGCCAGTTCCTGTTATTACCTATTTTATTGTTTCGCAGAAAAATAGTACCAAACAAAGTCCAAACACTATGAAACTTTATGATGATTTTTTTTGGACCAGAAGGGACCCTAGAAGCTTCGGGAGGAGGCCAGAAGATGTACAGGAGAGCCACAAGCTCACACGGCGCGCCCCTAGGGGGGCGCATGCCACCTGAGCTTCTGGGCCCCACGTATCTCTGTTTGACCTAATTATACTTCTATAAATTTCCATAAATCCCAAAACCAACACAGGGCCACCCAAAACAATTTTTCCGCCACCGCAAGTCTCTGTTCTTCCATGATCCCATCTGGAGGCCTTTCCCGTAATCTGCCGGAGGGGAATCGATCATGGAGGTTTTCTACATCAACCTTGTTGCACCTCCGATGATGTGTGAGTAGTCCACCACAAACCTACAGGTCCATAGTGATTAGCTAGATGGCTTTCTCTCTCTCTTTGATCTTCAATACAATGTCCTCCTCGGAGATCGATCCGATGTAATCTTCTTTGCGGTGTCTTTGTTGGGATCCGATGAATTGTGGGTTTATGATTTGATATTCACTGAAAGTAATTGAGTCTTTTCTGATCTTTATTATGTATGACTGTTATAGCTATGTAATGCTTTCCGATCTATGGGTTTTCTTTGGCCAAGTTGATTCGTTGATCTTCAGTGGAAGTGGTGCATAGTAGTAGGTTCAATCTTGCGGTGTCCTCACCTCGTGACAGAAGAGGTATGCTACTTGTAGTCTGCGTTGGTATTTCCCCGAAGAGGAGAGACGATGCAGTACAATAGAGATAAGTATTTCCCTTAGTTAAGAACCAAGGTTATCAATCTAGTAGGAGAACCAAGCAAAATTCCATTAAGCGCGCCTGCACACACAAGAGCAAACACTTGCACCCAACGCAAATAAGAGGGTTGTCAATCCTCTTAGCGGTTATTTGCAAGGATTAAATCTTATTGGGGTAAATAGATAAACTAAAATACTAATAAAAATAAAAGTAAATAAATTGCAGCAAAGTATTTTTAGGTTTTTAATATATGATAAAGTAGACCGGGTGTTGGGGATGTTTACCAGCATATAAACCCGGCAGAGTGATAACCCGGCCATAGAGCAGGCTCGGCGGGTCAACCCACTGCAGGGCTGAAGGAGTCGTCGCGGGCTGGCTTGACGCGGTATAAGCAGGAAGGGCCGGCTTAGGCAATGGGCCGACTCACGAGAAGGTAACTGGCATAAAGGCCGTCTTGGAGGACAAGTAGGAAAGGGTAGGAGACGGGTCAAAGGACGATCCGGACTCTCATGTAATCTAGGGTTCCACCTGTATATATAAAGGGGAGCACCTGTACGAAAAAGACTAAGTCGCAATCTCCTTGAGAGCTAGGTTAGCGAAACCGCATCCTTGTAATTGAGATCTACAACAATATAATCAAGCAGGACGTAGGCTTTTACCTCCACCGCGAGGGGCCGAACCTGGGTAACCCGGCGTCTTCTCGTTCCCGATCAACCCCGTTAAGCTTCCACACTCGTGCGATGGCCTCATCTCCAAGTCCTTTCACAAGGGCATCTGCCGTGACAAAACCACGACAGTTGGCGCCCACCGTGGGCCCTACGCACGGTGGAGTTGAGCTCTTAGCGGGATCTCTTCCAGGGTTCGGGAAGTACGCAGTCAGCATGATGACCCAGAGCCGCCGCGGGAAGTTCTACATCGACGACTCATACTGGGGCCCTGACGCCGACTCGATCGAGTACGGGTACCGGGTCCCCTTCAGCAAAATCCACACATTCATCGGCGTGGTCGGCGAGCCGGCCGCCGGGTTGGAAAATATCGCCGGCATCGAGTCGGGGCGCCGTGCTGGTCAGAACCAGGCGGGACCCGGCCCGCGTCAAGCCGGCCGAAACCATGTCTTCGTAGGCTTCACCCAAGGGGTGGCCCTGTCGGAGAACTCCCTGTCTGGAGATGATACGCTCGTCCAGTCTGGCGACGAGTCCTCGACGGGACAAACCGAGTCAATCCTACCTCCGCATGATGGAGGGCTCGGGCACACGGACGTCTTTCTAGAGAGCCCTGATCCGCCTCGCTTTGCAGCGGTGTACATGGCGGGTAGGCAAGATCCGGTGCGTGACCCGGCCAATCCAACGGCGGGGCAGAACAACATCCTTGCCGGCTCAGGAGGAGCCGGCGCGTCGGCAACCGGCTCTCAGAAAACCGGGGTTCAGGCGCTCGCGGACTTGATGACCACGCTCGCAGCCCTGTTGACCGAGCCGGTCACTGCGGAGAACGCAGCGGCGCGCAACACGGAGATCACGAAGTGTCGTGAGCAGATGGCCAAGATCCAAGAGGATATCAATGCGGAGAATGCCCGCATGGTACAGGAACAGGCCCGGATTGCCGAGGAGCGGCAGCGTCTGGAGGAGGAGGCGAGTCACCTAAGCCGCCGATAGGCCGAGTCGAAACTTGTCCACCGGAGGCGTCATCAGAGCCGGCTTCCGGCCAATCTCGAGCCAACTCAACTGTTCACCACACCGCCGGCTCCGACGAACCCGGGGGTTGGAGTCATCCCCACGGGAGAGCCGCCTTTGCAACAGCCGGTTCAGCAATGGGAGCCGGCCCAGCATCACACGCCAGACCAACAGCAGCAGCCGCCGTCTCACTGGTTCCAGACCCCAATTGGACACTACTCTAACCCAGTTGATAACGTGCTGGCAGCGAACCACAACTCAGCAGCTATTCCAATTGCGGGGGACGGCCCGATTCAGACAGAGGCCAGGAACGCTATTGCGATGCTCAAGACCGCAATAGTGCAGCAGGCCAACTACTCGCATAGCCAGCACCGTCTTCACTCGACCCCTCACTAGAGCCGTACCAGGAGCCGGTGTCCGGAGTCACCAGCGGTCTCCAGCAGCGTGCATCGCAGAAGGGCCACCCCACCGCTGGCAGATCAACCTCAACCTAGGATCCCGCAGGACATTGTGGACGCTACTCGGGTTCTACGAGCGTGGGAGGAGGAAAACGCGCGTGCAGGGCGTAACCCGCTGGCGCACGTCAACACACCGGCGCGAGTTAACCCGCCGCCGGATATCAACCCTCCGCCGAATGTCAGCTCGCCCATCGCAACCCAGACAGATGGCCGACTTGGGGGCTCTTCAAGCCGCATGATCGGAACTCCCTGCTTGATACCAGCGCTGCGAGAGGCGCGCATACCCCCAGATTTCAAAGGTCCTCGCAAGGTTCCTAACTGTACAGCGAATCTGGAGCCCACCGAGTGGATCGAGAGTTATGAGCTGGCAATGGACTTGTTGGGCGCAAGTGAGTCAGTGTGCGCGCGTTACCTGCCTCTGATGTTGGAGGGCCCTGCACGCACCTGGATGAAAAACCTACCGGCAAATTCTATCAACACATGGCAGGAACTGAAGGAGCGCTTCGTCAAGAATTTCCAGGGAACCTGTAAATGGCCAACCACAATTGTCGATCTGGAGCATTGTGTCCAGTGCGAGGATGAGTCGGCGCATCACTGGGCTCGTCGGGTTGCGGAGGTTATACATAACTCAGACAGCATCTCGGCCGCGCAAGCGGTGCTCGTTCTGGAGCGAACATGCAAGTTTTAGCCCCTGGTCCAGAAGCTCGGGCGACTCAAGCGAAAGGTTCAGGGCATGGGAGACCTCATGGATGTCTTAACCCGGTATGCGGAGTCAGATAACACCAAGGATCCGCTGTCAGACGAGGAGAAATCTGACAAGGGGAAGAAGGCTGGCGGTAACGGTCAGCAGCAGAACAACAGTAACGGTCAGAACAACAACGGTGGCAAACGCAAGGGTTACGATGGTAGCTCTGATCTAGTGGCGAACACCAACGCAGAGAACAAACGTCAGCTTCAGAACGACGGTTCTAGGAGGCAGTCCACTAGTAATCGCCCTCTCACTTATGAGGAAGCTCTCAAGGCTCCTTGTCCGAAACACAGCTACAATGGTAAGCCGTCCAGTCACTCCTGGGAAAATTGCAATGTCATGTAAGAGTTTGCCAAGCGAGTATTCCAGAACCATCATAACGGGGGCGGCAACGGCGGACAACCCGCCAACCAGGGGCCCGGCTTCTCAGGGGCCGGCCCGCAAGGGCCCTTCGTAGGACCCGGCTTCCAGGGGAACAGTGGCCAAGGCGGCGGGTTCCAGGGGGCTGGTAATACGGGAGGCGGCAATCAGAGAAACAACCAGGGAAATCAGCACCAAGCCGCGGCAGTAGGATTTCAAAGTAACCCAAAACAGCTAAATAGTGGACAGTACCATGTTTTCACCACCAGTACCTGTAAACGGGATCGGAAGGTGCAACGACGAGCCGCCCACGCGGTTGAGCCGGCAGCTCCCTACTATCTCAACTGGTCTGAGCAGCCGGTCACCTGGAGCAGGGCGGATCATCCTGTCCTCATTGATCACCCTGACCACCTGTCCTTGGTGGTTGCGCCACAAGTCGGCGGTTATACACTGACTAAGGTGCTCATGGACGGAGGCAACAGCATCAATATTCTGTACTACGACACGTTCAGGCGGATGAATCTATCCGATAAGAAGTTAACTCCATCCTCTACAGTCTTCCACGGCATTGTTCCCGGCAAGTCAGCCTATCCCATGGGAAGAATTTCCCTTGAGGTGGCCTTTGGCTCAGAGGATAACTGGCGTTCTGAGTTCCTGTCCTTTGAGGTGGTTAAGCTAAAGAGCCCATACCACGCCTTCACGTTTACCTGAAAATGAAGATGCCAGGACCAAGGGGAACCATTACAGTGGAAGGCAACCGGAAGATTGCACTCGAATGCGATGAAGGAGATGCGGCTTATGCTGAGACGGCTTGCGCCGCAGAGGAGGTGTGGTATTACAAGGATAATGTTGACCCGTCTGACAGGACTTCCCTGAAGAAGCCCACCACGGAGTCTGACCCTCTGCTCTAGTTTAAGTCGGCCAGAGACACAAAGCAAGTGGATTTCACCCCGGGCAATTCTTCTGAGTAGTTCACCATCGGGGCAAATATGGATCCCAAATAGGAAAGCGTGCTCATCGAGTTCATCCGTGAGAACCGGGACATCTTTGCATGGAAACCTTCTGACATGCCAGGTGTACCGAGAGAACTCGCTGATCACTCCCTTAATGTGGATCCCAAGTTCAAGCCAGTTCGCCAGTATCTCCGTCGCTTTAATGAGGAAAGGCGGAAAGTTATTGGTGAAGAAGTGGCCTGGTTCCTAGCTGCCGGGTTCATCGTTGAAGTCTTCCATCCTGAATTGCTGGCTAACCCAGTGCTTGTTCTGAAGAAAAATAGGACTTGGTGGATGTGTGTTGATTACACAGACATGAATAAGGCTTGTCCTAGTGACCCCTTTGCCTTGCCCCATATTGACCAGATCATCGATGCTACGGCTGGTTGTGAGAGTTTATGCTTCCTGGACGCTTACTATGGCTATCATCAGATCAAAATGAAGCTGGAAGACCAGGAAAAGACGGCTTTCATCACACCTTTTGGAGCTTTCTGCTATACAACCATGCCAGCGTTGTGTCCAGAGCTGCTTTCATAAATAGATCGGGCGGAACGTTCATGCTTATGTTGATGATATTGTGGTTAAGTCCCAGAAGAAAGAAACTCTGCTGGAAGATCTCAAGGAAACATTTGACAATCTCCGTGTCTACCAGATGAAGCTTAACCTAGAGAAGTGTGTTTTTGGTGTCCCTGCAAGAAAACTTCTGGGATTTCTTGTTTCCGAGCGTGGCATTGAAGCTAACCTGGAAAATATCAAAGCAATCACGACCCTGGCTAAGCCGGCCAAACTGAATGACGTGCAAAAGCTGGCTGGGCGGGTTGCGGCATTGAGCCGGTTCATCAACCGGCTTGGAGAGATGGCAATTCCGTTATACCAGTTGCTTAAGAAATCAGATAACTTCGACTGGAGTGATGCTGCAGATCAGGCTTTTGAGGCCCTTAAGAAGCAGTTGTCTGAGCCGCCAGTCCTTGCTGCCCCTCGTGAGAAGGAACCAATGTTGCTATATATTGCTGCCAATAACAAAGCGGTAAGCGTGGCAGTCGTGGTAGAGCGCAAGGAGGATGGCAAGGAATATCCAGTCCAGCACCCTGTGTATTATATCAGTGAGGTGTTAACCGAGTCCAAGCAGCGATATCCACATTGGCAGAAACTGGTCTACGGAGTATTTATGGCTAGCCGCAAGCTGAAGCATTACTTCCACGAACATCCAATCACTGTGGTCAGCTCAGCACCTCTTGGGGATATAATCCAGAACCGGGAAGCGACAGGCCGGGTCCGCATCATCTCAAATACATGCCCCGCATAGCAATCAAATCTCAGGTGTTGGTGGATTTTATTAATGATTGGACAGAGTTGCAGGCTCCCGAAGAGAAGCCCGACACAACATACTGGTCCATACACTTTGACGGCTCAAGGCAGCTCGAAGGCTCGGGGGCTGGAGTTGTGATTACTTCCCCACGAGGAGATAAGTTCTATTATGTTTTGAGACTCATGTTCCCCTGTACTAACAATGCAGCAGAATATGAGGCTTTGCTTCATGGGCTTTGGATGGCCAAGGAGATGAACCTGAGCCGGGTCACGTGTTTGGGCGACTCAGACTTAGTGGCCCAGCAAGTTTCAGGTACATGGGACTCCAAGGATCCCCTTATGGCGGCTTATCGGCAGGCAGTCACAAATATTGCTGGACATTTCAAAGGTTATCAAGTAGACCATATTGATCGCCGGCAGAACGAGGCGGCAGACGCACTCTCTCGCTTGGGTTCTCAGCGTAAGCCAGTGCCACCCAATGTGTTCCTGGACGTTTTGCATAACCCATCTGTCAAGTTACCAACAGAGGAGGACTTGGCTATTCCTGACCCGGAGGCGGCTCTAGTGGCTGCTGTCCACGCCATCCCTGATTGGACGGTCCCCTATTTGGCTTACCTAAGCCGTGGAGAACTGCCAACAGAGGAAATCCTCGCTCGGCAGATCATCAGACGATCCAAGTCTATGACTATTGTCAATGGTGAGTTGCACCGACGAAGCGTCACTGGTGTTTTTCAGTGTTGCGTTTCACCTGAAGAAGGCCGCGCAATTCTCAATGAGATTCACTCTGGCGATTGTGAACACCATGCCGGCTCAAGATCACTAGTCGCGAAGGCTTTTCGGCATGGTTTTTACTGGCTCACAGCTCATGCTGACGCAGAGGACATTGTCCGTAAATGTGATGGTTGCCAGAAATATGCTCGCCAGGCCCATGTGCCGGCTCAAGAATTGAGGATGATCCCGATTACTTGGCCGTTCGCGGTCTGGGGGCTGGACATGGTGGGACCCTTCAAACGTTCGAAGAACAAGCATACACACCTATTGGTGGCTGTGGACAAGTTTACCAAGTGGGTGGAAGTAGAGCCGGTCAGCAACTGCGACGCGGCTACAGCTGTCAAGTTTCTGAAAAAGCTGATATTCCAATTTGGCTACCCGCACAGTATCATTACAGACAATGGAACCAATCTATCCAAGGGAGTCATGGAACAGTTCTGTCAACAGGAGCACATCCGGCTTGATCTAGCATCGGTTGCGCATCCTGAGTCCGACGGACAGGCAGAAAGGGCCAATCAGGAATTGCTGCGTGGTATCAAACCCCGGCTCATGGTGCCTTTGCAGCGCACGCCGGGTTGCTGGGAAGAAGAATTACCTTCGGTGCTTTGGAGCATACGGACTACTCCCAACAGGTCAACAGGTTATACGCCGTTTTTCCTAGTCTATGGTGCAGAAGTGTACTTCCAAGCGATATTCGTCATGACTCCCCTCGAGTGGCGGCCTATGTGGAATCAGATAATGAGCGGGCCCGCCAAGACGCTCTTGATGCTCTGGAGGAAGAACGCGACCTTGTCGCATCCAGATCATCAATTTATCAGCAAGACCTACGTCGTTATCACAGCCATAGAGTTTGAAGCCGCACTTTTCAGGAAGGTGACTTAGTGCTCCGTCTGATACAAGACCAGACATGCATGCATAAGCTTTCGCCACCTTGGGAAGGGCCCTTTGTGGTTAGCAAGAATCTTAACAATGGGTCATATTACCTGATTGATATACGTGAGGCAGACAAATCACGTACCTCTGAGGAGGAAACAAGCCGGCCCTGGAACATTGCCCAGCTCCGGCCATACTACAACTAAGTCATCGACTAGGTCAAATCTTTGTACATACCTTTTATCCTGTATATACCTGTTTTCGATCAAATAAAATAACGACCAGCAGCACTGTGTCAAAGTGCTGTTTTGCCTCAAAATTTGTGTGCTGGATCTTTATTTGTTGATCTTGGTTACTTGGGGGCTTCCAACTCAATTGAGTTTAGCTTACAAATCCCTTTAACCCGGCGAGATGCCACAAAGTTGGTTAAACCTACCTGTTAGCAAGATGCTACTCCCTAAAAATGACCCGGCGTACGTCTGATGAGTCAATCACATATGTGACCCTGAACTCGTCAGAGTTAAAGTGTTCGATTGGTTGTGTGAGAGCCGGCTTTCAGAGAGCGAGGACAAACCAACAGGCCAAAATGCCAGCTTCATGAAAGTATATTCCGGCTTGCGCTTTATGAGCCGGCCGTTTCAAGTTGTGTTTATCAGCCGGCTTACGCTTTACAAGCCGGCCGTTCCAAGCATATTCCGGCTTAAGATTATGTTCCTTTTGTTGCACTCATTTCATCTCTGCATACAAGCATACATCCACGCATAGCATTTACTCTAGCTCACTTAAGTATTTTTTCATTGCAAACAGTAGCAAAGATTACTTGTTGCTGATGTGATTTTATCATTCACCATTACATGCAATTGTTATTGTTTCAGCAGAATCACTCTATTGCAAAAACCGGCTCTCAATGCCCAAAAGAGGATTCAAAGAAGCACAAAGTATTTGTACAGGCAGTAAGCAAGCAGAGTACGCGATGGCACTGGAATCATTAACAAGTGTTTTAAGCTACGCTATTACAAGCCGCCCTTCAATGGTGGCCACGACAAAGTTTTTTACAAGACCCACTTACAAAAGGATAAGCCGACGCTCTATGCTGCCGGGTCAGAGCTGGCGCCAGCGCCCGATGAAGCGCCATGTGCCGGCTCTTCGCGGCCATCGTCATCCTCCGCCTCTTGACTTGACTCGCCAGTCAACCACTGAATTGAGCGCAACGCTTCAAATAGGGCATCGGCGGTTATCAGGGAGGAAGGGTCGACTTCAGGGGCAAAGGATGGCATACGCATGCGGGTTAGGGCCACCGGCTCATGATTTGGCGGCTCTATCTGCTCGTTCTCCTTAGAGTAAGGCGCCTGGTACCTGGTCAGATCTGCCTCTTCTGCGATCGCAGTGGCTGCAACCCGGGTTTCTTTGATGCAGCGTTGGAAATTCTTCTTGGTAAAGGGTGTGTCGTCTACATTGAACTCTGGGTACCCGCCCACAATCTGAGCCGGGTCGAGCTCTGACACGTATGCCTTGGCTCGAGCGAGCGCCGTCAGAGCCCCAGCACGACAGCACGCCTTCTTCCAGTCCTCAAACCACCTAGGCACAACAGATAGCTCTTTCAACATGTTCGCAATCAGTTGTGGTGGTGATGTGGTGTTTTTTGCGGCCATGATGCATCGTGAGCCGCCTATGTACAGTTGTTCCACAAAGGTGTATACTGCCTTCAATTTCACCACTGGTTGCTGCACCAGAGTTTGATTCTTCCGACCTGAAAAAGTAAGCATACATGATCAGTCAAAGCCGGTGTAGCATATTTAAGCTGGACCTCTTGGTGCGTGGTGGTCTGTTGGCTTACCGAAGATGGCCCGGCACATGGCGGTGATTTGGCCTTTCAGAGTCGCCAGTTCTTGAGTGACCGGCTCAAGTTTGGCTTCGGCCTCTTCAGCTCGCGTGGCTTGGGCGGCTCTTGCAGCTTCAGTCTCTTGCAAGGTGTTCCTCACAATGACCAAAGCCTTATTGGCCTCGGCAGCGGATTCTTCAGCCTCTTTGCGCAATTTCTTCTCCTTCCTTGCTTCCTTTCGGAAGAAGGAAGCCTGGGCCTCCACTTGATCCAGCATTTCCTGCAGTGCAGTCTGTTATACATCATATACGCATGACCCGAGCCGCCCTAAAGGACAACCCGGCGCATGGGGGCTACATGCTTTCGAGCTTAAAACAAACAACAAGGCAAGTTCCATGCAGCTGCGGGCACTCTACATGGCACTTGGGGGCTAATGCATAAATTGATCTATCTTGCTAAGTTCTGAAGACCCGCCCGTCATTAATGGCGAGCCGGCTTTTGCGGATGCCGGTTGAGGTTCTACTTACGAGTTCAATTTTGAAGTCCCGGGTCATCATTCACCCGGCCCTTGGGGGCTACATATATATATGGTACAGAACGAAGGGTGTAAATTACCTCATACTTCCGCTTCAATGAAGTTATCATGGCGATCTCTGTGTCCCGGCTTTCAGACAGCCGGGTCGGCACAGCCTGGTGCAGGGTACTAGCATTTTGGTCTTCAAACAAAGAAAAGTTAAGAGCCGTCTTTCCCTTGTCCTTTGAGGCCGACTCAGGCTTGGCGGGGATTTTGGTAAGAGCGGTAGAAGCCTCCGGAGTTGCTTGCTGCTCTCCGGTCACCACCACGTCATCCTGAGCCGGTGCCATGGGCGGCTCTTCGGGCTGCTCCTCAGTTGGATTTTCTCGCTCCTGGATAACAGGCGAGGGTGCACGAGCCGGGCTGGCGGTGTCTTGAGGCGGCGGGCTGTTCTGGATTGCCGGCTCATCCTGGCTGACCAAGGTGGTCTCTTCCTCCCCTTGAGGGCCTGGTTGAATGACCGGGTCAGATGACCCGGCAGGTGCTTTCTTCTTGATAGCCTTGGCACTGTATAAGAAACAAAGGAGTTATTCATTTTAAAGGGTGAAGAATGAGGGACCGCTATGTCACAGGAATGATTGCGTACCCAGAGTTGATGTTGAAAGCCGGCGCCTGAGTAGCGCTTGACTCACCCGAGGAGGGGGATGTCTGATATGCCGAGTCATTTAAATGTAAGGGTTCTTTGAAATGACCAGCTAGAGGAAAAGAGGGAGTTGGACTAAGAAGCACCTCCGACCGAGCTCTGCAGGATGGCGGCTCGTACGGAAGTCCGCCACTTAACTCACCTTCACTGCTCCAGGTCTTCCTTTTGGAGGTCCCGGCTTGATGCGTTTTCTTCAAAACAAATTTGGGATCCAAATGAGCGTCCTGGTGTGAAAAAGGGACCTTACGGACGGCAACCCGGGGCTTCCTTCGAACCTTGCAGATTACAGCCTGGGTTTTCTTCCGAATGGGTATTGGAGAGTCAGAGTCTGAAGAGATCAAATTTACCTCTGGCTCGTTGGTGTGGCTAATCTCAGCTTCATCCTGAAGAGAAGGGGCGTCAGCAAGGTGAATAAAAAGACGGCCAAGCGAGTCAAGTTCTACCTCAGCTTCATTTTCTGCAGCCGGCTCATCCGCATCGGCCGGCTCATCCTGTTGCTCCACTGGAGCGGGGGCGGGTTGTTGAGGTTTCTTCCTCTTCCAAAACTTGTCGTCTGCCTGCATTTGTGACAAGTCGGCAGTTAAGAATGAGATGAAGAAGGCGAGTCAAGAGCAGCATAAGAAGGCGCAAGCACTTACTGAAGGCACATGATTGGTCAAGCAGAAGGGTGCTAGCCCGGTTTTTTTGCATTTCTCTTGAGGCTCTCCCAATAATCTCTTGGTGGCCTTGTTAATGTCACTCGCAGATAAATTAACTTGGCTGAAGCGTTGAACGTCAGCCGGCTCACCAGTGTAATTACACATCAAGTCGCCCCTCCG
Organism: Elymus sibiricus; assembly: GCA_039707655.1. Lineage (NCBI taxonomy): Eukaryota > Viridiplantae > Streptophyta > Magnoliopsida > Poales > Poaceae > Elymus > Elymus sibiricus. Next base: position 116,882,955 of record CM077670.1, read on the forward strand.
GCTAAGGGGCTGAATTCGCCAGCTTATCCAGCACCGGGTCAAGTCGATCCTGGTAAGGCCGTTAGCAACCAAGGCCCTTATCTTGGAGTAAATAGGGGCAATCTTCTTACGTTCCTCTGCTGACGGCCAACCCGGAAAGGCAACCGTGGCGTTGAGCCGGTCCAGTCTGTAACCCGGCAGGGGGTTTTCGTCTTGAGGAGCAGTGTTTTTGCAGTAAAATCAAGTCTTGTTCCAACCCTTGGGATGACTCGCCAGCTTGGCCTCAGGAAAAGGAGTGTTTCTTCGCCTTTGAATGGAAACGCCACCAAGTTCTATGCTAGGGCCATCGGTGAACTCGGTCTGATGGTTGATGTAGAAGAATTCGTGAAAGAGCAGGACAATTGGCTCTGTTTGGAGGTACACTTCGCAGAAGACTTGAAATTGGTAGAGGTTGGTGATTGAGTTTGGTCCAAGATCCTGTGGTCGGAGGTCGAAAAAATGGAGAACGTCACAGAAGAATTTTGACCCGGGCGGATGAAAACCCTTATGAAGATGATCTGCGAAAACCACCACTTTGTCTTGCTTAGGTTGGGGGGAGCTCTCTTCATCAGGCGCCCGCCAGCTGATTGTCTCTTGAGCCGGCAAGAGGCCTTGCCCCATGAGCTCGTTCAACATAAGAGTTGAGACCTAGGATCTGACCCAGTTGCAGGACTTGTCGGTCTTGGGAGCCATGACGATTTCGGATTTCAACTGCAAAGGTAATAAGCCGGCGTGTTAAGCTCAGGAAGGACAAGCCGTCGGAGGGGATAACCCGGCAAAATGATAAGACAACCAGGATGGTTAAATTCATGACCCAGATTTACGCAAGCTATGGACAGCAGTGATAAGCCGGTGAACTCATGAGCCGGCGCCAGCAATTCAGTGGTGATTGGATATTTGCTAAGTGTTGAGCTAGCTACAAACAAGAATCTAACAGAGCAACTATTTTTACGGATCAAAAAATACTTCGAAAAAGAAATTTTAAAAGCCTAAACATGGATGAAGGCAGGAGCCCGTTTATCAAATGGAAGTTTGTTGAAGGCAGTGCAGAGATCTAGATGGGAAAAATGGCATTGCCACAATAACTAAAGTACCTATGCGGATCATTCAACTCATTCTAGATCTACTGGTGAGAGGAGACGATGAACACGGTCGAACCCCGACAAACTGTGCAGAGAATGGGGGTGGTATAGATCTAAAGAAAAGGATTTGGGCGTACCTGTGCACGGAGTGCTTTGGGTGAGCTCCGGCGGCGACTGGGGCGACGGAGGAGATGCGGTCGAAGTGGCCGGCGAGCTCAAACACGGTGGCGCTTCGGTTACGAGAGGAAGCGGACGTGAGGAAGAAGAAGAGTAAATGGTAAAAAGTGACAGAGAAGGTGTGGTGGCGTCTTTATAGGCACAGTAAATATTAAAAACGGTAGGGGCGGAACCCCAGGCGGCGCAGTAATTTTCGGCTACGGGCTCCTCGATTTTCGCGCCTGACAAGACGATACATACCCACTCAAAGAGTCGATATGACATCATCCCAGATTTTGTGGAAGTGGATTGTGACGTCATGAGGGAAAAAGAGCTAAAAATGCTAAGTCTGAACCTGAAGGAATGACCCGTCGATCTACTTAACCCAGCAAATTGAGCCGGTCAAGGACAGCGTTCTAAAGGACCGGCTTGGGAACCATTTGGAGATTATATTACTAATGTTTTGTTTTTCCAGGATGAAGTTTAACATGAATAAATTCAAGTCAAACTGAGGGCTAATGTTGGGGATGTTTACCAGCATATAAACCCGGCAGAGTGATAACCCGGCCATAGAGCAGGCTCGGCGGGTCAACCCACTACATGGCTGAAGGAGTCATCGTGGGCCGGCTTGACGCGGTATAAGCAGGAAGGGCCGGCTTAGGCAATGGGCCGGCTCATGAGAAGGTAACTAGCATAAAGGCCGTCTTGGAGGACAAGTAGGAAAGGGTAGGAGACGGGTCAAAGGACGATCCGGACTCTCATGTAATCTAGGGTTCCACCTATATATATAAAGGGGAGCACCTGTACGAAAAAGACTAAGTCGCAATCTCCTCGAGAGCTAGGTTAGCGAAACTGCATCCTTGTAATTGAGATCTACAGCAATATAATCAAGCAGGACGTAGGCTTTTACCTCCACCGTGAGGGGCCGAACCTGGGTAACCCGGCGTCTTCTCATTCCCAATCAACCCCGTTAAGCTTCCACACTCGTGCAATGGCCTCATCTCCAAGTCCTTTCACAAGGGCATCTGCCGTGACAAAACCACGACACCGGGGGCCATAGTTTTCACTAGAGGCTTCTCTCTCGAGCACATAGCATACGGTGGGTAAAAAAATTACAGTTGGGCAATTGATAGAAAAGCAAATAATTATGATGGATTCATGGCAATGATCGTGTATATAGGCATCACGTCTGAGACAAGTAGACCGACTCCTGCCTGCATCTACTACTATTACTCCACCCATCGACCGCTATCCAACATGCATCTAGGCTATTAAGTATAAAACAGAGTAACGCCTTAAGCAAGATTACATGATGTAGACAAAGTAAACTCAAGCAATATGATTAAACCCCATATTTTTATCCTTAATGGCAACAATACAAATACGTGTCATGTCCCCTTCTGTCACTAGGATTGAGCACCGCAAGATTGAACCCATGACAAAGCACCTCTCCCATTGCAAGATAAATCAATCTAGTAGGCCAAACCAAATCGATAGATCGGAGAGAAATACAAAGCTATAATAATCATGCATAAAAGAGTTCAGAGAAGACTCAAATATTTCTCATGAATAATCTGATCATAAACTCACAATTCATCGGATCCCAACAAACACACCGCAAAAGAAGATTACATCGGATAGAACTCCAAGAACATCGAGGAGAACATGGTATTGAAGATCAAAGAGAGAGAAGAAGCCATCTAGCTACTAGCTATGGACCCGTAGGTCTGTGGTAAACTACTCACACATCATCGGAAGGGCAGCAAGGTTGATGTAGAAGCCCTCCGTGATCGATCCCCCCTCCGGCAGAGTACCGGAAAAGGCCTCCAGATGGGATCGCGGAAGAACAGAGGCTTGCGGCGGCGGAAAGGTTTTCTCTTCTCTCTCTCTCTCTCTCTCTATTGGTTTGGGAATATTTGTGAATTTATAGCGAAGGAATTAGGTCAAGAGGTGCCACGAGGGGCCCACAAGCCTGGGGGCGCAGCCACCCCCCTGGGGCGCGCCCTCCAGGCTTATCGCCTCCTCTTGACTCTTCTGGTCTTCTCCCGAAGCTTCCTGGGTCTCTTCGGGTCCAGAAAAAATTAATCCAAAGTTTTTTTTCTCGTTTGGACACTTTTTGATAATGATTTTCTGAAAAGGCAAAAACAAGCAGAAAACAGCAACTGGCACTGGGCACTAGGTTAATAGGTTAGTCCCAAAAAATGATATATAATGGCAGATAATTGCATATAAAACATCAAAGATTGATACTATAATAGCATGGAACAATCAAAAATTATAGATACGTTGGAGACGTATCAAGGTAGCAAGGCACATATTTGTATTGTTGCTACTAAGGGTAAAATGACGGGGTTTAATCATATTGCTTCGATTTATTCTATCTACATTATGTCAACTTGCATAAAGCGTTACTCTGTTCGTCATGAACTTAATACCATAGATGCAGGTAGGAGTCGGTTGATTGGTGGAGTAATAGTAGTAGATGCAGGCAGGAGTCGGTCTACTTGTCATGGACGTAATGCCTATATACATGATCATGCCATGAATATCGTCATAACTATGCGCTTTTCTATCAACTGTCCAACATTAATTTGTCTAACCACCGTATGCTATTTTTATGAGAGAGATGCCTCTAGTAAAAACTATGGCCCCCTGGTCTACCTTAATCATATTACAAAAACCAAAAATTCCTTGCTGCAATTTATTTAGTTTGCAATTTATTTATCTACAACTACCAGATTTATTCCTTGCAATTAACGAGTACAAGGGGATTGACAACCTTCTTGCCCGCGTTGGGTGCAAGTATTTGCTCTTGTGTGTGCAGGTACTGTTGTCGGGTGTTTGCGTGGTTCTCCTATTGGTTCGATAACCTTGGTTCTCTACTAAGGGAAATACTTATCCGCTACTATATTGCTTCACCCTTCCTCTTCGGAGAAAATCCCAACGCAACTCACAAGTAGCAGGCCACAAGCTCAAGGGGCGTGCCCCCAGGGGCACGCCACCAGAGCTTGTGGGACCCACAGTCCTCCGTTTGACCTAATTCCAGCATTATAAATTCCCTAAAATCTAGAAATCCCCAGAGCGAGACCCGAATTTTTTTTATCGCCGCCACAAGCCTCTGTTCTTCCGTGATCTCATCTGGAGGCCTCCGTCGGTACTCTGCTGGAGGGGCAATCCATCACGGAGGCCATCTTCATCAACCTTGATGCCTCAATGGTGATGTATGAGTAGTTCCAACAGGACCTACGGGTCCATAGTAGTAGCTAGATGGCTTTCTCTCTCTCTTTTCGATCTTCAATACAATGATATCTTCGGAGACCTATTCGATGTAACTTTTGCGGTGTGTTTGTTGGGATCCGATGAATTGTGAGTTTATGATCAGATTATTCATTGAAAGTATTTGAGTCTTTTCTGACATTTATTATGTATGATTTTATAGCCTTGTATTTCTCTCCGATCTATCCATCTTCTTTGGCCAATTGGATTGATTTATCTTCAGGGGGAGAGGTGCTTGGTAGTAGGTTCAATCTTGTGGTGTCCTTACTCTGTTACAGGAGGAGTTGCAAGGCACCTATTTGTATTGTTGGTAAAACGATGGGGCTCGAACATATTATTTGGTCTTGCTTTGTCTACATTATGTCATCATGTTTCAAGCATTACTTTGTTTGTTATGAACTTAATACCTTGCGATGCATGCTGGATAGCGGTCAAGGAGTGGAGTAATAGTAGTAGATGCTGACAGATTTCGGCCTACTTGTCTCGGACGTAATGCCTATATCGTGCCATGAACAATCATCATAACTATGCGATGTTCTATCAATTGCCCAACTGTAATTTGTCTACCCACCGTTGCAATGCTCATGAGAGAGATGCCTCTAGTGAACCTACGGCCCCCGGGTCCATTCACTTTATATTTACTAAAACCCTAAAAATACTTGCTGCAATTTATTTACTTTTATTTTCCTTTTTTATTTTATCTATCTACCACTATCAGAGTTAATCCTTGCAATTGGCAAAACAAGGGGATTGACAACTCTCTTGCCTTCGTTGGGTGCAAGCATTTGCTTTGTGTGTGTGCAGGTACTGCTTACAGTGTTTGTGTGGTGTCTCCTATTGGTTCGATAAACCTTGGTTCATAACTGAGGGAAATACTATCTGCTACTATACTGCATCACACTTCCTCTTCAGGGAAATCTCAACAACTATCACAAGTAGCAGCTGTCATGGGCCGATTTGTTAGTGTAGTGATAATGGGAAATGGGCTGGTAATAGGCCGAGTTCTGGCTCTGCCTGTTGTCAATCTGAAATTCTTTTGGGGAAGTATATGGGAAAAGGAAGGTGGCATGGGTATCTTGGGACACTCTAACTATGCCCAAATATATGGGAGGCTTAGGATTCAGAGACACTCAAATTTTCAACCTTGCCATGTTAGCAAGGCAGGCGTGGAGGCTAGTTAAGGAGGATACATCATTGAGTGCAAGAATTCTCAAGGCCTTATATTTCCCATCCTCTGTTATTTTAGCAGCAAAGTTGGGCTCACATCCATCGCAGGTTTGGAGAGGTTTATGGGAAGGAACCCAAGTGTTGAAACAAGGCCTTATTAGGCGCATAGGCGATGGGCAATCAACCAGAATCTGGGAGGACAATTGGCTACCCCGAGATCATATGCTAAGAACGTTGCACCCGTGCACAGCAAACCCTCCGCTAATGGTTGCTGGTCTGATTGTGGCAAGCACAAAGTCATGGAATGTTGACCATATAAACGAACATTTCCAGAGGCCGGACGCATATGTGATTCTAAATATCCTATTAAGCTTGCGGAATAGGACTGATTATTGGGCATGGCATCATGAAAAGAGTGGTGAATGCACAGTCCAATCAGTAGATAGATTACTAGTGGAGACCAAAAGAAGGAGGGAAGATTGGCTGGAACACAGATCGGCCTCCTCCAATACGACTGCGGTAAATAGAGAATGGAGAGATATTTGGAAACTTGATGTACCAGGAAAGATCAAGAACTTTGTGTGGAGGCTGGCAAGGAACTCTATTCTGACGGAACATTTGCCCAATCTGCAGAGGAGTAGAGGATATTCGGCGACATGCCTTGATAGATTGTAATATATCAAAGTGCATCTGGACGCTACTTGATGAGGATTTATTGGATGCTATGCTTTCATGCAAGTCTTCCGATGCAAGAATCTAGATCATGCAGATGAAAGATTCCATGAGAGATGAAGAGTTCATGATGCTTGTGGTGACACTTTGGTCGATATGGTGGGTCGGGAGGAAAGCAATTCACGAGTAGATATTCCAGTCCTCAATGATAACGCTGAGCTTTATTCAGAATTATATGAAGGACCTCTCTCTGAATCCAAGCAAGCAGCATAAGAGCCCGTCGGCTATAGTGGGACAACAAGGATCAAGGAGATGGATTCCGCCTGTGACGAACTTCCACAGATCCATGTGGATGTGCTGTCCATAGGGATGATTACAAGGGGGCGATGGCGACCATTTGCCGTGATCATGAGGGCAAATCTTTGGGAGCGTCGGCGATGCTGCTGCATGGGATGTTAGACCCGGAAGTTCTGGAATGTTTGGCTGTGAGAGAAGCCTTTGCCCTAGATGGTGACCTACAAATTCATAAAGTACATGTAGTCATAGATTGTATATCCATGGTTAATCATTTGCAATCAAACTATAGAGGGGCAAGTTCCACGATCATCGATGATATTCAATTAACAATGGAGGACTTTGAGAAGGCCAAGGTGGAGCATGAATATAGAGCTTCAAATGTAGAACCTCATTGTTTAGCTAAAGCTGCATTATCTCTAGACCTGAGGTATCCCAGCTACTGTTTTGTTTTAATAAATACTGGTGATACCCCTGTAGAACTGCACGTACCAGCCAGTTCACCCAAAAGCTCAAGCTGGTGGGGAAAGATGGGCAATGCATTTATATGTCAACACTCCCCCTCACGTGTGGCTCCCTCAGGCCTAAACATGGACCGAAAGTGGGCTGCAATTTAATTGCGTCAGTCGGGTCTTAAACTCAAGACCTCTTGGCTCTGATACCATGTAGAACTGCAATCTTTCTCTCTGTTAAGTTAACAAGCATGGTGTTTCTCAGTAAGGAATTTCTTTTGAATTTGGGTGGAATCCCATCGTGTGAAATTCATTTGTTCACGGAGCAGAGACAGATTTTGAACTCACGCACATCACAGCAGCACAACACCATGCTTGTTATTACATAAAAAAACATCAAACAAATCATACACGTGTGCTGAAGTTGTTTGTGCCAATTTTTTCTTGAGATGGGGTTATTTTCTAGCTGAACCTTGTAATCTTGTGTCCTCGTCCATGTACCATCTCTTCAGTATCACATGAGCAACCTTTACCTGTAAAAACAAGATGGGGGTTAGAAACATACATAATTTAGAACTCCTATCTCAATGCCTTTTAGCGTTACACATATGCATTATCTAATGAGTATCAACTGGAGACTAAGGCGACAAAGTGAAGAGCAATCAAATGATCAGTGTTACCTATTTTTGCCAGCCAGTCCTAAGTGTTATGAACACAAGTACAACAGTTTGGACCAGTGTTCCCACCAGCATCCCAATCCAAATGCCCTGAAAATGTTAACGTTTAGTTACAAATAGAAATCAGGGAGAAGATGACTGCACCAAGGTAATGGTGTGAGGGACTAATTATCTGTGTAATTACCTTCACTTGAAATCCAAAAACATAACCAAGTACTACCCCAAGTGGGATGCCAATCAAGTAGTAGGATACTAGGATGTGATGTTAACATAGGCAACAACACTTTGCCAGCTCACACCATTAGAAACTCCTACAGGTAGTCAGACAAGATGGTGATGTTATTTTAGATCAAAAACTGACCTATACTTACATTCATCGTGCGTGTCTACTTAGTAACAATAAAACTATGAAGCTTACCTAATAGCACTGGTTGAGCGCTGTTCAACAGAATAGAGAATGCCAGGAGAGGTGAAAGGTCCACCACCGCATCAGCTGCTGCTCGACTCTCGGTAAACATGTACGCGATGTTCCCACGGAAGAGAAGGAAGAATACAAACAACACAAATCCGATGAAGAAGGAAGTGATGACCACATTGGTGATGGAGAACTTGGCCCTCCTCGCACTCCCAGCACCACGCTCATTTTCCACTCACACTCTGTAACAATCATTGCGGCCTCATGGTTTTTGTTTGTTTTGACCAATGCTCATGATTTAACCACAAGAGCAGCTAACTAATGAACTATAGGCTGAAGATCAAGAAGTCATACCCTATTGCACCCAAAAATCCTACTGAAATCATCAGCTCCCATCCATTGATGTTAAGGCGACGTATTTCACAAATACAAAACATTCAAAAATGATTAATTACTTCATGTATTTGCATGTGACAGTAAGAACATAAGATAATGCCATGGAAAAGCTAGACCATGTGGAACTGATGGCAATAACAATGTCTGATCAAGCGCAACTCTGTGATATTTAGTATGCACTAGGCGGTAACGGGCGACCACTGTTACTAGGCTCGCTTCCCGTTCCCGGTGAGAACAAGGGCTTACCCGATTGGTACGGGCGGCAGCGCTACATCAATAAGCAAAGCTCATCTTGCTTGCCAACTGTCCTTTGTTAAATGCTAGTTATCACACACGTTGTGTTTTATAGAACCGTGTGCATAGTTGAAACAATGCATTTAGCGAACCGTGTGAATTGCTAAAATGTTGCATTTGGCGAACCATGTGAAACATTTGACATATTGCACACATTTGGACGCTCCAACCCCATGTGCGTAATTATCACATTGAGAACTATGCAACCACGGGAACTCGAAGCGATGGGTACTAATTGTGATTGATTATATCGTAATTCTAACCGCCCTCCAAGGTGCCAATATAATCCGTCATTCCCCCGCTTCAATTGCCATTGCTCTTTTCTTCATCCCCGCTTCAGTCGCCATCTTCATCCCGGCCGCCCCTGCCACTACACACTTGCACACGCTCTGCAATCTCGCTTCTCGCGCTTTGTACGTAGCGCAGCCATGTCGTTCTCTGTGAGTGACAGCGAGGATGACAGTTCCGCTAGTATGGCGCCCGCTTTAGGGTCAACCCCAAAATCATCGCGCTTGTCTTCCATAAGTTCGGCGTCGAGCCCCGACCTCGATTATATCTGGTTCATGGAAGGGACGCCGTCGCTCGACTCATCGGACGACGACCAGATGAGGGAGGAGCCGCCGGAGGAAGAAGACGACGATGAGGAGGAGGATCATGGTGGAACGAGGAGGACGAGGACATTAACGACGAGGATGAGGACAACGGTGACGACAAGCCAACGGTCAGTGGTAAGAAGCGTCCTCACCAAGACGATGTCGCGGGGCCATCCAACAACAACAAGAAGAAGAAGGACTAAAGCGGACTGTATATCTCTGTTGCCGTTCGCTTATATTAATTCCTTATGTCAATCCTCTCTAGCTATTATATATTTGGACCTTAATATGTAATGGATGATTGATATTGGGACCTTAATATGCAATGGACTTGATTTAATTACCAGTCTGGCATGTGTTTCCCCTGTCGATCTCATCACAAACGATCTATAATACGGACTCGACAGCGATCTTTCACATTATCGCACACAGTTGGTTTCATCAATCGTGTGCCCCGTAGAGCACTGATTAGTCCCTTTAGTGATCCGGTAAAGGAGCAGAAAGGATTATCGCCTTTTTCCCCAGAGGTGACCCTGAGCTATTGAACCCACGACAGGACGGTGCCCTTTAAGCAAGGGTTTCAAACAAGCTTTTGCTAGAGAATTAAATTCCAGCTTTTGACCGGATCGGAATCAAGCTGACATTGAAAACACTTATAATAAAAATAGGCATGGGTATGAGGACTTATGCTTACAACCATATATTTGTGTCGGGGCCATTATGATCTTAATTTGTGCCCTAGAAGTCATCCATCGAGATGTGCTTGCTACGTATCAAAATGGGGGATGTGTCCAAATTACTTCTTGACCGGCACGCGTCCTGTATCAAGATTCAGTTGTCCAACTGAAGGGCCTATCTGTTGCGTGGAGTTGCCCCGGTAATTAACATCGCAATAATCAGATAAAAGCATTGGGTGTTTAATGACTACACCTCTTGTATCTCCAGAGATAGGACCCGTGTTACCGTACTAAACCTTTCTGTCACTGGTGTTCAGAATAACACATCACGGTCTCCCTACCCTTAGCCTCTCCGTGACTCGCTCTCCATGAGACAACTACGAAGCAACTTTATGCTACACATACGGGACGTTAATTCAAAGTACTTCCATCGATCCCTCCAACAAATACATGTGCTTGCAAGGACTGGCCTGAACCCATGAACTTACCAAACTACTCACTCATTGAAGAACACATCATGAGGATTGATTGATAATATGTCTTACAGTAGATGTCGGATATGATACACGATTACAAGTATGGCTAGATGGCTGAAATGGAAGCGGCTCGGGTTGATGGAGATGGCTTCTGTGAAGACGACGATGCGTGGCTTGTTCTACGATGTTCTCTTGCTCATTTGGCGTCGGGCCCTTTATAAAGGTTGTTCAGGTGGATCAGACACCTCGGTTGGCACGCCATATTACTGCCCATACGAGTGGGCGCGGTCGTATGGAACGTCATCTTTCCTGTTGTTTCCTCTGTTGCGCCTCCCACTTGATCTCCTTTTTCTCCACTTTACTCCTTTCCATGTATTGGCTTGATTTCATCCATAAATAGCTCACTTCCTATGAAGCAAAATAAAGATCGGATATTTGGAATCATTTGCATTCATTAGTCATTAGTAGAAATATCGGAGCATATATCTCAATTTTAATGAAATATTTCGATTTATACTCAGGTTAGAGGAGTGTAATAATAACACTCATCAACTCCCCCAAGCTTAAACTTGATCGTCCTCAAGCAACATAGAGAGAAATCCAAATCATAAGGAATTCAGTTGTTTAAACCGAAATAACGAGAAGGTTTTGGTTCACTTACGATCGGTACACCTAGATAGCCCTCCGCTTCTTGACCTGAACACTTAGCATAGCTATAGTGATGGCATGGTTATTATGCAAGTGTTAGTGAAGCAAAGATAATTAACTCAAAGTTCTTGCTCAACTAGATAAAATAACATGGTAGCACTTGGTTCTATTTCCTCTAGTTAACACTTGCTTGCCAGGAATGCACAGAAGAGATTCTCTTTCTTTGAGCGTTGAAAACATAAATTAGGGAGTGAAAGGTGTGTAAAGACAACATGATTCTATAGTAACTCGCTAACACACCCATGAGTGTCTCATCATCAAGGCTCTCAAGCACTTTGTTTCAATCATTGTTTGCTGAAACTTTTGTTGTCACGTGACGGGATTATGTCAAATAAGTGATCATGCATAAGGTTTCGCAGTGGCTTAATTTTAGGTACTATGGACCACTATGTTGTCTCTTTCGAGCTCTTGCAATCAGTACCCATTATTTACCACATACACACACATTCAAGAGAAAGCTGAATAATATTCGATGTAGTGTTGCCACTACATACGGTAACAAACTCATAACCGAAATCCAAGCCAAAACTCTGGTGGATCGTTCATTGGCCAACGGAGTTCTCCGCATAACATCAAGAAAGGTGATGAAGCCACATTTACACACGTACACATGCATAGAGTAGCAAGGGCATAACACTAGGGAGAAGTTGAAGCACCATGTAAGAAATACAATTACAACACTGATTTTTGGCATAATCTCATTCACCCTTCAACTAAGTTCCTCTATACAATTTAATCCACGAGTGCTATTGAGTTTATTAAAATTAACAATATGGGGTTGAGTATCTCTAACATCATCTTCTCTACAAATTTTCTCAACACCCAAGTCTTTGAAGACTTTCTCCTGTACATGGTTATTCTTGGTTAAGATCACTTTCTTTTAAAAACAGTCCCACCACAAGCCTTGGTTATATTGATTAAACAGTCAAAGGCTATAAAATTATTTCAGCTACTAGAACAAAACCTTTGTTTTAACTATCAAGACTTTCTCCCACTTGCACACATCACACATACTACTACTACTACTACTACTACTACTACTACTACTACTACTACTACTACTACTACTACTACTACTACTACTACTACTACTACATCTATTCTAAGTAATTCAAGTGCAAAAGACAGGAGTCGTAGGACATACCTTCACGATCATGAATGTACACACTTCCCTTCCTTAATATTGCATTCCTCGTTGTCCGGCGTAGATCAACTCCTCTGAAATATAAGGAAGAATGCAAACGAAATCCAAAGGCAAAAGAAAAGAGCAAAGCAAAACTTATTCTATTTTTGTTTTTTTTGGGTTTTTGAAAGCTAACTTTGCAAACGAAAAATCACAAACGGCGAAAACAAAAACGGAAAACGAAAGCAAATAAAAAGCAAGGTGTTGGAACAAACCAACACAAGTGTTTGAAGGTCAGCGAGCTGAAGAACAACCTCATTACAACTTATTAAAAATAATACCGCCACATCTTGATGTAGACGTGGTAGTGACCTCCCCCAAGCTTAAGCTTTTGCAAGCCCAAACCAGTGAGATCATTATAGCGGCAGTTGGTTACGAGCCCATCCTTGGCTCAAGTTGGAGAAGCTGGTGTTCATGTATACGAACGTGTCTCGAAGGGACTCAATGAGGTTGCTCATGTCATTGATGGAGCCCTAAAGACTGTAAAGGTATGTGTAGGTGGTGTAGACTTCTTCTTGTGGCTGCTTCTCTTCTTCATCGATGGCGAGTTCTGCTTCAACAACTTGTTCTGGTTCTGGGGCCTCTTGGTCAAAAGCTGCATCTCCTTCATGTGGCACATAATGCAAGATTCCATGTTCTATGGAGAAATGGTTAGGCATGGGAGTAGGTATCTGAAAGCGCAGGTTAACTCCCAGAGGGGGGGTGAATGGGAGATTTTTAGAAATTCGCCAAACTCCGAAGATTTTGACGAAAATCAGAGTGACGAAATAGAAACAGAAGTGAAACTAGATCGACATAGATGTAACTAGCTTGCAAAGTAAATACATACAAGTGAAGAACAAGTCGTCATACAAGCATACATGCATGAAGAAGATGAACTGAAGAAATGATAAACAACATGATGAAAGTCTTCAGTTCAAATTCATCAGAAAAGTAGAGCACAAGTTCTTCAGCAGCGGAAATGCGTAAAGGTAAAGGGGTGAGGAATTTGAAACCGGTTGGGCTCGATGAAGACACAGCAATTTGGTAGACTAGTTCCAGTTGCTGTATCAACTATACGTCTAGTTGAGGCGGCTGAGTCTTACCTCCGAGGACACTTAGTCCTCACCATATTCCTCTTGAGCTAAGGTCACTTAGACCTCGCCCAATCACTCGTGGTAAGTCTTCAAGGTAGACTTCCAAAACCTTCACAGACTTGTTCACCGGCACACCACAATTACTCTTGGGTGATCAGAACATGACGCCTAACCGTCTGGAAGAATGAGAGTCTTCAAAGGTAATAAGCGTCGGATCACACAGATTAACCTCTTCAGTGATGATCAGTCACTTAGGCTCTGGTTGGGTTTTTCCTCACTTGGGTTCTCACAAAGTCATCAGAGGAAGGGTTGCTCTCAAATGACAAGTGTCAAGTTCTCTCTAGAGTAGCCAACCAACTAGTGGTTGTGGGGAGGTGGCTATTTATAGCCAGGGGGTAACCCGACATGAATTGTCATAAATGCCCTTCTGAGACATGCCGTTGTCAGGATAAGAATCCACTCGACAGCTGGCACGCGGCGCAGCAACGGTCGGAAATTAAGCTCTCAATTTCGTCGGGGCACTCTATTTCCTCACGATAGGCAGATCGCACTGGCAAAATCCTAACTCCTCAGCCTGACCAAATTCATCAGAGACCAGATGAACTTCGTCACAGTCACTGTCAAATTTGTCCGCTGTTCTGGAGATTTCCAAATGCTTCACTCGAAGCGACTGAGGTTTGTATAGTTTTGAGCATCGCTTTGAAGTATGAAATATGTTTCACCTTGACCCCCTTTGATAGTACGGTTTTTTCTATGACTCAAAGAAGAAGAAAAAGAAACTATGAAAACAAAGTCTTCAAGCTTCCAAGTCTTCACATCAATTTCCTCAAAGGCCGCACCAAATTCTTCACTTGAAGAAATACATTTTTAGGGGTCGACTTCCGTGGTTAAACCAAGTCTTCAGGGACTATTTTCTCCTGTGTACACTCACAAACTTATTAGTCCCTTAACTTATTTGTCTTCAATACTCCAAAACCATTAAGGGGGCACTTGATGCGCTTACAATCTCCCCCTTTTTGGTGATTGATGACAAATCAGTTAAGTTTTCAACGGGAATAAAAATAGTGGAAGTGTAAGTACAGAATATGAAGACATTGGTTACAAGATATTGAGGAACTCCCCCTGAAGATGTGCATATGAAGAATTTGCTCTGGATTGCAAATGCACATGGCAGGTTGAAATTGTGGAGATCTCCCCCTATATCTTGGAATCCAATCATGCATGATCATAAGATATTGAAGAATTTGAATGCATGATGAAAATTTGTGTCTGACAAATTATAACATGCATGCACAGATATATATATTTTGAGGATCAGAGCATAAGCACGCATGCAAATAAAACGTCGCAGAAGAATGCCAGACCACCAACAGTATTTAAGTTACAACTCATCAAAGGAGCGAATCAAACGAAGAATCAAGAGTTGCAACTTATCAAAAGAAAAACAGCCCGATATAAGACCCGCTTGAAGACTAACTCAAATTTCTCCCCCTTTGTCAGCAGATGACCAAAAGGAGACGAAACTGAGAACTAACGCCCCTGAAGAAATCACATCATGAAGCAGTCGAGGGAGCGTCAGCGTCGTTGTTGGGGTCGCGAGTTGAGGAAGGGCCTGCTGCAGTATCTTCAACATCTTCATTTCATCAGTAGCTCGTGAATAAGACACAGAGCTTGGGACCTTCGGAGGAACTTGAACCTTCTTGAACTTCTTCTTGGGGGATTGGCCCAATCAAAGTTCGTTTTGAATTCCATTTCTTCAATTTCGTCAGGGGTCTTCAGATGTGAAAGAATGGCCCAACTCCGGTCGAAGATCTCATGCAGATAATAATGTTTTTTCCAGACTAAATTTTGCGTTACAGTCATATTGCCTAGAATTGCATGGATAGACACTTAACCCAGTTGTGGTTCTTGTCAACTTTCTGATGAAGACTTATTAGCAGCTCACGATCAGTCATCACTCGAGGAGCTTCACCTTGAGGGGTTTGCTGAGTGGCATTTGCGTCAGTGTCTTGGCTTGAAGAATCATATCCTGTGGATTGTGAGACAGGCTGATGAAATTGGCCATCAAGGGGATGAACTCCTTCATCAATAACAACTTTCCCTTTGCCAGGAACTGAAGCAAATGTGCTTTGAAGAATTTCGATATCTGGCAGAAAGCTGAGATGATTTTGACTGTCAGCTTTGTAGTTGATTGATGATCTTGTTCAGATGAATCTCATGAGCCAGGGTGCATAAGGCTTCAAGTCAAATGGAGATTGTGCGACAGTGGCCAAAGTCCTCATGAAGAAATCATGCACATTGATAGGAATACCATGGATGATGTTGAATAGCAAGTTCTTCATGATCCCCACAACTTCTTCAGTCTTAGAATTGTGGCCTTTGATAGGACTGAAGGTTTTGGCCAGAATGCGATATACTGTCCTTGGCACAAATAACAGATCCTTCACTAAGAAGGTGGTTCTTGGAGCTTCTCCTTCATTCAATGGCTTCATCAGCACTTGCATCAGATGATTGGGCAGCTCAGGTTCTTCATAGATCTTTCTGGCTTCAGCGAAGGGCAAATCAACATGAAGAGCTCGAAGCAATTCATCAGCAGGAGCCTTGTAGTGCGTGTTCTCACTCATCCAGTCGAGAGCCCATGAGTGAATATCATCAACATCACCAGATAGATGCAAGGTGGCATAAAACTGAAGAATGAGTTCTTCATTCCAATCACACACATCTGTGATGAAACTGAATAACCCGGCATCGTGAAGAACAGCCAGAACTGGACGAAAGCACGGTAAGGATTCCATATCCACATGAGGAATATGACGATGCGGGAACACTTTGTTCTTGTCAAACAGCAGTGAGGAATAGAAGTTCATCTGAGCATTTGTCCAAAATCTCTGACGCCTGATTTTAGCAGAGTCATAAGGGGACTCGCCTATGAAGAAATTCTTCTCTTGAAAGAAGGCGGCATTGTCAAATTTTGGCCTTCTGACGCTTTTGCCAACCTTGGGCATTGAGGGCACCGGCTGAAGATTTATCTTCTTTGGCCTCACATCAAAGATGGGTCTCGGAGAGCCCGTTGAATCATTGGGATCCGTGATGGCCAAAGATTTTGCAACTTCCTCAGCTGTTGTGAATGGAACAGTGTCTGAATCTGCTGAGGGAGTTGGTTCTTCACGTTGTGTTGGAGGGGGTGCAACTTCTTCATCATTCATTTGTTGCATAATTTTTTCAGCTGATGCAGCTGGAATTTCCTCATTAATGGTTTGAAGGGATGGTTGATGACCTTCAGAACCAGTTTGTATTTCCTCAGTAACAGCAGGAGACTGAGGTACTTGTGTGAGCGGCGTGGTGAGGGGTGAGTTCGGATGTGCGACATCCCAGAAGTCATCATGGATAACAGGAGTTGAGGAACCCACATCCACGTCCTCATCAGTTTCTTCATCAGTCACATGGACTGGAGGCGGTGATACCTGGTGTAATGAAGCATCTGCTTCAATCTCAATTTCTTTATCCACTTGCTTTGTGAAAGCAGCAGAGTGGGAATTCTCGTCTTCATCTTCATATGGGATGACATAGTCCACACCAAAGGGGGTGATCTGAAGCTCTTGAGTGGATCTCGTTGGAGGGGCTGAAGAAATTGGTATGGCATCGATAGGTGCATTTGAAGATATTGGAGCCATCTTCAATTTCTTCACAGATTCTGCGGCAGGGGGTACTGAAGCTTTTCTTTTAACAACAGTCTTTTTCGCTTCTGATGCAGGAGGTACTGGGATAAGCTTCAAGGTGGAAGTCTGGTCTAGTACTGCCGCTGAGGAGCTTGGTGGTGTAATTTCTTCAGACGCAACTGTTGCAGTTGCTCTGGTATTTTCTTCAGGCGCAATAGTCTCAGTTGCCCTGGTAGGTTCTGGCAGTGGAGCTGAAGAACTTGTTGGAGGAGCTTGACCACACTTTGTAGCCACCCTTTGATTATAGTCATCAACAACTTTGTTGGAAGCGCTGATGAATCTGTCTTTCACTCCACAGCAATGCTCAGCCTGGCGCTCATATTCATCAGACAAGCGCTGAATCTCTGTTTGAATAGCAACAAGTTGCTGAGGGGATATAGAGAGCATTCTATCCTTGAGCTCCTTATGCTTCTTCTTCATCTCTTTTCTAACAAGCTTTGCCTTCTCTATCTTGTGTTTTTCATTGAGGACAAAGGCAGAAAGAACGTGACTTAGTCCAAGTGGAAATCCAAGTCGTCAAGTGGTGTATCTGGTTTCTGACACCATACATCAATGAAGTCAAGGATCTTTTTCGGACTTAGAAATGTTGGGACTGAGGAATTCTTGGCATGAGCGCCCTCTTCCATTCTTCTCTGTACAAATTCTGCAAGTTCGTCTTCATCAGCCATCCCATGTTCATCAGCTTGAGGCAATACAGCCTTGCACTTGGGGCTGGGCCTAGTTCCCCGGCCTGCAGTGACCTTCTTCTTCAACATTGGCGTGTTTGAGGAAATACGCCCAGATGCTGAGGCACTTGATGCAGCAATGGAGGCAGTCGGGAACCCTTCAGTGCACTGGCATGAAGCTGGCACAACTGGCGTTGAAGCTCTAGCTGCAGCCCTTGAAGAACTTACGGATGGTGGAGGTGCAGATGAAGTGGGAGCAGTTTGTGCCTTAGGCGCTGAGGCCTTTGAGGAAGATGGCTTGGGCTCTGAGGGCTTTGACGAAGATTTTGGCCGTGAGGGCTCTTCAGTCGAAGGTTTAGGCTTTTGAGCCAGCTTCTTTTTCATAGCTTTCTTGGGCGCACTGCCGCTAGAGCCTGCATCCGCTTCTTGTCAAGCCTTTGTGGCCCTGTTGAATTCTTCAACAGCCTTTTGAGCATGTTTCTGTAGTTTGGCCTGACACCTGGCCTATTCTTTGGGGAATTCTTCACCCCTTCTGATGCTCGTGGGATCAGTTGTTTGACCAGGAGTCAGAGGCGGTCTGTTGCAAGGCGGCTTTACAGCAAAATCCTTCATGTATTCGGAGGTGACGTAATTGTAGCTCCTCCACTGATAAGTCCACTACCTCTCGATCTTTTGCATGCGCGTTTTGCGCTGCTCCTTGGTTTCTTTTCTGTGAATTTCTTCATCGGGTGTGCAGTATCCTGAGTAAATATCCTCAGGTATCTCAAATGCAGTGTGTTCCTCCTTCCTCTTGCCTCCCTTCTGAGGCTTTTTGCCATCTGCCATTTTCTTCAACTGAGGGTTTTGAACTTTTGATGTTTCTGAAGAAGTTTGTAGATTTTCCTCATGCAATGCTGCAAATGAATTAAGTTGATGAGAACCAAGAGATTCGTCTGCAGACATGGGTACCTGTGAACAGAATATAGTTGCGAGGAAATTGGGAAGAGTCACATGCGTTCTCAGAGATTTTCAAAATGAAGGCCAGTTAAGGAAATTGACCCTTATCGTCTTGAAGAAATTTTCTAAGTGTTCTTGACTTTGATTTCAGAGCTGTACAGATTGAGGAAATTGCACAACTGAGGAATCTAATCATGAAGTGCAACTTAGATGAAATTACCAAGACTGGCCAAAAGAAAGTGCTAAAGATTTGGAAAGAAGTGGTAAAAATAGCACTTGAAGAATTTGAGAAAGTAAAAAAGATCAAACTTGGGCACTAAAAAAAAGCTTTAATTACCCCAAGGATGAACTCGATGAACTGGACGATGAGTCGAAGGAAATCGTCAGCTCAGATCTCTCATGCCCTAACTTGGCGACGAAAGACAACTATGGCGACGGCGGAGGTGAAGAAATCCGCGGCCGGCGTGAGTACGACAACAAAGAAGTCGATTCAGTGAAGCTCTTCCTCTCTGGCGATGATGAATTCCAATGGCGGCGCTAGGGTTTTGAGAGCGACAGGGGCGTGAGAGTGAATGAACTAGGTTTGACGAGGTCAAGCCATTATATAGGCGCGGTGAAAACCGAGTGGTCCAAAACTTTTGGACGGATAAGCCCCTGGCTCTTCGCATTTCTCTGACACGCGTCACACATGCATTTTGAGTGCGCTTATCCACGCGTGGGGAGCGCGAGATTAAGTTATTGTGGCAACCGCCAAAAATATGAATAGAAGTTTTTTTAAAGTGTGCTCGCAATTTCTTCAGCTATCAAGGACACAATGAAGACTTTGAACGGTGTCAAATAGAATGCACATGAAGAGATTGTGAACAGAGTGGTTTGAATTTAGCATAGAGGGGAGCAGGTCCAAACACATTCACTGTAACACCCTGGTTTTCGCTCCCTGATTTTTTTTCCTTCGCAGGATTTCACTCCCGTCTTTTTTTCGATGTTATCGGATTTTTTTTCTCGCTCTTGGGTATATGAAGATGGTCATTTAGCCTTGCCTTCCCTATCCAACCAGAGATTCTCCCCAGTTCAACCTTGCCATCAAAATATGTTCCCCGGTGTCGGTACCGAAATCGGCTGATCTCGGGTTGGGGGTCCGAACTGTGGATCTAGGAATCAATGAGTAACAGGGAACGTAGAGACAGCGATTTACCCAGGTTTGGGCCCTCTCGAAGAGGTAAAACCCTACGTCCTGCTAGATTGTATTGATGTGATTGTATGAAGGTTACAGAGTTGATCTACCTCGAGATCGGATGGCTAAACCCTAGGTGGGTATGATAATTCTCTGCTCTACGGACTAAACACTCTGGTTTATATAGACACCAGAGGGACCTAGGGTTACATATGGTCGGTTGCCAAGTCTTCGGAGGTTTCCTTGTGGTGCACGGGGTCGCCCGCAATCCGGCCTTCCTTTGATGAGTAAAGAGCAGCCCACTAGTCCAGCCTGCGAGAGATAGGCTGGTAGCCCGAGTACCCCCTAGTCCGGGACACCCTCAGTAGCCCCCGAACTAGTCTTCGAAGCCGAGGGATATGTCGAACACCATCGGCTTTGTGGACCAGTTCCTTCCCTTTCTGTGATACTTGTGTTGCCTAGCCGCATGCTCCCCGAACTATGCTTCAGTTGCCGAGGAGTACCGATAACCTAGCCCCGAAGGCTAGTCGCCTTGGTGTGAACAGTGACCCCATCTGACAACTTTTACCGAAGGGTCACTGCCCGCCATGACCACGAGTTGGTTTATGAAAACTCGATTCGCGGTTCGAGGCGGTTCCTTCATTGGCGCGTCCCATCGATATGGAGATCGTGCCCTATTTTCAAGGGATATGATCAATAATTTGCCTCATCCCATGCGCGCATAATGGCACGATTACACGGGGAAACGGCGAGGACTGCGGCGCAGTAAAGGGACCTTAGGTTTTACAGCCCATAAAAGGGGAGCGGCCTCCATTTCCTTCGCATGCTCTCACCTCTCCCTTCGCCGTTGCCCTCCCAATCACTTGAGCTCCAGCGCCCAGATCTGCTCTCCCTTCCAAGAACCTCTCCAGCCACCCGTTCAATCCAGCAATGGCCGGTTCCGGGTCCAAGGGCAAGTGGGAGGCTTCCATTGTCACCGAGAGCGCTATCTTGGAGCTGAAGAGCGCGGGCTATGTCCCAGCCAACGTCGCCCACCACGCTCCAGAGGCGGGCCAGGTCATCCCCACGCCGCTGCAGGGCGAGAGGGTGGTGTTCCTACCCTATTTCATCCGAGGTTTGGGTTTTCCCTTCCACCCCTTCGTCAGGGGCCTCATGTTTTTCTACAGGCTCGATTTCCACGATCTTGCCCCAAATTCCTTCCTGCACATCTCGGCCTTCATCATCATCTGTGAGGCCTTTCTTCGGGTCCAACCACACTTCGGCCTGTGGCTGAAGATCTTCAATGTCAAGCCGAAGATTGTTGACGGCCAGCAGGCGGACTGCGGGGGAGCGATGGTCAGCAAGCTTCCCCGGGTGGAGTGGCCAGAGGGCACCTTCATCGAGACCGTCAAGATCTGGCAGAAGGAGTGGTTCTACATCACAGAGCCAAGGAGCGCAGATTGGGGGGCGATCCCTGCCTTCCGATCTGGACCCCCCACGAGGCTGGTCTCATGGACCAAGAAAGGCTTCAACTGGGGGTCAAACAAGGAGGTGGCGCTGCTGCAGAGCCGGATAGCAAAGATGATAGAGCGGGGAGTCGAGCTGCCCAACGTGATCCAGATCATGCTCTGCCGCCGTATCCTCCCCTTCCAGGACCGGGCTTCCCCCATGTGGGCCTACAAGCCCGAGGACCCCGCCACCGTGCTCAGCTTCTACCGCACTTCCCATGCTCAGCTGTGGAAGGTGCTATTCAAGCCGCAGGAGGACTGGCCGGCCGAGGAGGAAGACATCGGCCTTGACGCCGCAAACCCCCCTCGAGAGGTACGTTAAGTGTTGCTCTTGTATTCAGATTATTCCCTTTTGATAAGGTACTCAACTTTCTAATTTCTCATCCGCAGAGCTGGCTGAAGAAGGCTGAGCGGATCGACAGCCCGGCCCCGCTGCCAGAGGGCCCTATGACGCCCTTGCTGACGGCCATGTTGGCCGTGGAGCCGTACGAGGGGCCGGAGAGGAAGGAGAAGAAGAAGGAAAAGAAGAGGGAGGCCAGAGAGGGCCTCCATTCCCGAGGACCCCCGGATACCAGATCCGGGGACACCCATGCTCCCTCCGCACAAGAGGAGGAGAGGGAGCAGGGAGAGGAGGGGGACGAAAGTGATTCCTCCCGAACAAAGAAAAGGGCGGTGTCCGAGGAAGCCGAGGAGGAGTAGCCTCATCCTGCCCCCAAGAGACCATGCAGGGCCAAGGTGGCCCTGTCCAATAACAGCTCGGCTTCGGCCGAAGACTCCGAGGCCTCCGAAGAGGTTCCTCGGAGGACCCCCTGGGTCAAACCGCTGGCCCAAAGGTACGCATCCTTAAGATTCGCCTATGCACCTTCAGCCGAGCTAAGTCTGCTATTGACCGTGCTTCCACTTTTAATATTGCAGCCCGCGGCACGACCTCCCAACTGATAGAGTCTCGGAGGGGGATTCTCCACCGGCTGCGCTGGCGGAGAGCGGGACCGAGTCGCGCGCCTTGCCTCCTCTGATCGTCGAGGAGGCCGAGGAGGGCCTGTCAAGGAGGACCCCTCCTGTGCCAGACACAGGGGGAGGGGGCGACACTATTATGGTCGCGGTGCATACCTCGGCCACCGAAGACCAGGAGGTGAGGAGCCCTCTGGTAAATGAAGAGGAGGAGCCCGGACGATCCGAGCTCTCTCCAAGAATGGCTCCGGAATCGACAAGGTACCCGGAGTCAAGCATTCCGGACTCCTCGAGAGGAGGAGCCAAGGTGCCCCCGCCACCCCCGCCCGCCCAGAGCGGGCTTTGACTTGGTGGCCGGACGAGATGGAGGACGCTTTAACCAGCTCCTCTATCGCTAAAGAGCACCATGCCCTTATGGGTGCGGTGTTGAAAAGTCTTCGGTTCGTGGACAACGGACTGAAGGAGGCCTTCAGTGGCCTTCTCACAGGCTTCAAGGCAGGCCAAGTAATGTTTTTCCCTTGGAAAATTTCTTTTATATGAATCCATAACTTCATACACAGTAGCCCCCGAGACTCTGGCTGGCTTGAGTAAAGCTGGTCAGAGGATCGAAAATCGATAACTCGGATGCTAATGTGCGTAGAGTGATGTGCAGGCGTCATCCTCGGCGGCAGCCACCAACGCCGAGGAGTTGGCCGAGCTGAATCGGAAGCTCAAGAGCTCCGAGGACGACCTCGGCCTGCTGAACAAGTGGTTCGACGAAGCGCAATGCAAGTCCGCACTAGTGTCTATTACAGCAGTTTCTCTCTTTTTTTTGTTAAGTAAGGTCTGAAATGAGTGGCCTAAACGGGGTCAACTGATATGACTGCAGCTGCTGCCGCGGAGGTCGAGAACCTCAAGGCCGCGTTGAGGAAGGTTCAGCTGGAAGCGGCGGAGCAGAGGTCGGCGGCCGAACATGCAGCTGCCGAACTGGCTACGGTGAGAACCGCTAGCCAGAAGCACGAGGCCAGAGTGGCTGAAGTGCAGCAAGAGCTCAAGGATGCCGTCACTAAATGTGAGGCCCTTGAGCAGAAGAATAAAGAGCAGGCCGCCGAGCTAACCTCATTGGGGTCGGTGGCCAAGGAAGCCCGGACAGAGGCGCGCGGCTACCAAGAAGAACTCCGCCAAATGAAACTCATTGCGGATGGTAAGCCATACTTGCTGCAAAGTGTCTTTGGTGGTAACAGGTTCGCTTTGCTCACGCGAGTGTGGCGTTCCCCAGGCGCCTTTGCGGACCTCCCGAGGAGTGCGGCTGACGCGGCTAGGTTCGTCGCCGCCCAGGAGGGTCGGGCCGAGCAGAGGCTGTTTTGGGCGCAATTTCAAGCGCCCGAACACCCTCCCCTCCTCAACAACCAGATGAAGCAGCTGATGGAGTTGCATCGGATGGCGGAGCCGGCGATGAAGGACCTCTGCGTCAAGCTGTGGCCTTCGGAGCTGCTGCCGAGCAGCTACTTCGGTTTGGTACAGAGGCTGTACGACGTCACTCCCCGGATCGATGCCTGGAAGCGCTCCGTATGCATTGAGGGAGCTCGGATGGCCTTCGGAAAAACCATGGTGCACTGGCCGAAGATCAAGCCAGCCGAAGTAGCCATCGGACCTCCGCCTCCTGGGAAGGAGCATACGCGCCCCGAACAGTACTTTCCCATCGTGATGGATGGTGCTCGGGCAATAGAGGCCCAATGCTCAAAAGATGTAATTTATGAGTAGATTTATTTTCCTTGTATCCGAGGAGTTGAAACTTTTGTTTTGTTGAAATACAACTGGTTGGCTGTAAATACAATGCCTCATGTGTTTTATTTTGACTCCTGTGCGGCCGTTTAAAACTGAAAGTTACCAGTCGTCGGCTTCAACCCCCTTACAGATACTGCATGGGGTGTTTCTCCCGAACACCTTAACCCTTAGCCGATGTCTCGGTGCCCGGAGGCGGTTATGTGTAAGTAAAAATGAGGCAATCAGACTATGCGGCTTTATTGCTTTCACTTAGCCATACGAGCTTAACTGCGGGGGCTGGTGACTAGCCCCCAGTGTATGTGATATCCAGACGGACCGCGGTTGACACCATTATCACGTGGTTCCTGTAACAGAGAACCCTTCGTTTAACACGGGCTAACCTCCAACGATTTTTAGTTTAACACTAGTCATCGGATCGCCGACCAGTTCTCGCTTATTATGACAGTCAGTTTTCGGCTTTCTCCACTGAGTTACTTAACCAGGCTAGCTAGAAGTACAATCGCAGTGGTTCTCCCTTTACCCTCCTAGCCGAACAATGTGGAACATAAGAGGGCAAACACAGGAGCCGGGCAACCCAACTATTGACCAAAGACACAATTCGAAACTGATTCATATAATGCGATATCCATGATGCCGAGCACATATAACAAAAATTGGTGCCGGAATGAAGTTTGAGCAAGATTTATGATCGAGCCCCCGGTCTATTAGCCGGTCACAAAAAAAAAGGAACCTATCGTAATAGTTTACTTTGGCCTAAAAAGCGGAAAGGAATATGCAACACGAATGACTGCACAATTACCATAGAAGAATTGGTCTTTATTTCCTTTGAATTTGCGACGTCTATCCGTACAATCCGAACTGCCGAAGTAACTTTTACATATACTTTAAGAAATAAATACATTAGAGGAAAGGTTTACACAGGGCCTTCCCGAGTGGTTTGACGTCCCTACTGCGCCCTGCCGCACGTCTGCGCCTTTGCTCTGTACAAGGCTTCCGTGTGAGTGTAGCTATCGACTGTATGCTCGGCGGAAGTGGTAATGTTCGGCGGACGAGCCCTTGGGGGAAGGTGTTGAGAAGTCGCCGCGCTGTATCAGCTTAACGCTGTTCAGGCCCAAGATGGTGCCAATAGTTTCGAAGTGTCCCGAGGACATCTTCGGCCGTGGCCTGGTCGAACCGAACTCTCGGCCCTTGAGTTGTTTTGCCCCCACAGCTGCCCATGGAATCTTGAGCGCAAAGTTGTGCACTCGAGGCACATATTTCGCGGCTGGGTGGGTCTTGCTGTGGGGCGTGTATCCCTATTTAGGGTGAGTAAGGGAGTGCTCCAGGACCGAGGCCATAGCTCGGGCGCGTTTGCGTGCATCCAGTGCCTTGCTGGTAGACTGGGCCTGCGATGCTTCTTCGGCGGCCTGGACTTTGACGGCTACAGCCGCTGTGTGTTCCTCTGTTCGGAGCGAGCGCTCGGTGTTACCGTTGACGGTAATAACACCCTTCGGTCCTGGCATCTTGAGCTTTAGATATGCGTAATGCGGGACGGCGTTAAAGCGGGCGAACGCTGTCCGGCCGAGGAGTGCGTGGTAACCGCCACGGAAGGGAACAATGTCGAAGATTAAGTCTTCGCTGCGGAGGTTGTCGGGCGAACCGAAGACTACCTCCGATGCCACGGATCCCGAGCAGCGTGCCTCGACGCCTGGGATTACACCTTTAAAGGTGGTGTTGCTGGGTTTGATCCTTGACGGGTCGATCCCCATTTTCCTCACTGTATCTGAATAAATCAGGTTGAGGCAGTTGCCTCCATTCATGAGGACTCTGGTGAGGTGAAATCCATCCACGATGGGGTCGAGCACCAGAGCCGTCGTTCCTCCATGACGGATACTTGTCGGGTGGTCTCGACGGTCGAAAGTGACCGGGCAAGCCGACCATGGGTTGAATTTTGGGGCCACCGGCTCTAAGGCGTAGACATCCCGGAGTGCGCATTTCCGCTCCTTCTTCGGTATATGCGCGACGTAAATCATGTTCACGGTCTTTACCTCGGGAGGTAACTTCTTTTGGCCTCCATTGTTTGGCCCGCGAGGTTCGTCGTCATCCTCGTTGCGGGGACCCTTGCTCTGTTCCTCGGCTGTGATCTTGCCGGCCTATTTGATTACCCAACAGTTACGGTTGGTGTGGTTGGCGGGCTTATCCGGTGTACCGTGTATTTGGCAGGGCCTATCCAAGATTCTGTCTAGTGCAGACGGGCCATCCCGGTTCCCTTTAGAAGGTTTTTTCCGCGGTCCTGATTTCGAGCCGCTGAACCCGACGTTTACCGCTGCATCATCGGCTTCACTGCCGTTGTTTGTGTGCCGGCGCTTATTATTCTTGTTGCGCCAGGGTTTCCCGTTCCCGTCCCGGGCCTCTGAAGTGCCGGGGTCTTCGGGATGGTTGCTTCGACGAGCTAACCAACTATCTTCACCCGTGCAAAAGCGGGTCATTAGGGAGGTGAGGGCCAACAATGTTCTTGGCTTATCCTGGCCGAGCTGGTGGGCGAGCCACTCGTCCCGAATACTGTGCTTGAATGCGGCGATTGCTTCCGTATCCGGACAGTCAACGATCTGGTTCTTCTTAGTCAAGAACCGGTTCCAGAATTGCCGAGCTGACTCCCCGGGCTGCTGAACCACATGGCTCAGGTCGTCGGCGTCCGGCGGCCGAACATAGGTGCCTTGAAAGTTGGCTCGGAATGCATCCTCGAGCTCTTCCCAGCTCCCAATGCAGTTTTCGGGTAGGCTGTTCAACCAATGCCTTGCTGGTCCATTGAGTTTCAACGGTAGATATTTAATGGCGTGGAGGTCATCTCCTCGGGCCATATGAATGTGGAGAAGAAAATCTTTGATCCACATGGTTGTGTCAGTTGTCCCATCATATTGTTCTATATTCACGGGTTTAAACCCCTCGGGGAATTGATGCTGCATCACCTCATCAGTGAAACACATTGGGTGTGCGGCGCCCCTGACCCGGGACACGTCATGCCGGAGATCGGTTGTCATCCGGGCACGGTGCTGCTCCCGAGCTCTATCGTTCCTATCACGTCAGGCTTGGTATCCGTCCCGTCCAGCGGGCGTGTGTCCTCTGGATCCATAGATGGATCTTGACTGGATCCCTCTGGCGTTCAAGTCATGGCGTAGATCATATTGGTCATCCGGTTAAACCGGGTCTTTGCCTGCTCGGCGAGGAGGCGCGGGTGGGTATTCGATTTCTCCAGCCGTCCTGTCTCGTCCTCGAGGGGGGCGGTCGGGCTGGTTTGTCTGAGTTCGTCTGGGAGGTATGGGCTCAAGGGCCTCATCCTCAAATGACGGGAGCAAGCACCGCCATGGGTAACTCTTGTATTGACCCTGGCGTTGATCAACAAAGCCCTCTTCAGCTGCTAAGACCATCGTCCATCTATCATTGAGTGTATCTTGTTCGGCCTTTAGTTGTTGTTGCTTCTTCTTCAAGCTTCAGGCAGTGGCTATGAGTTGTTGCTTGAATCTTTCCTACTCTAGGGGGTCCTCTGGAACGACGAAATCCTTGGGTCCGAGGCTATCCTCCTCTTCGGACGGAGGGAGGTAATTACTGTCCTCGGAATCCTCGGGGTCCTCAGGGTTGCCCTGGTCCTCGTGCCCTTCAGGGGCATCGTGGTGCTGTTCGGGGGTGTTGTCGCCGAGCTCCCCCATGTTGTCCGGAGTCTCGTTATCTCCGGTACCATTCGTGTCTGTGTTGTTTTCCTTGCCCTTTCCTCGCCCTCTGGCTCGCCTTTGTCGGCGTCTGGGCGGTTCCTCGGCGGGGTTGTCGCCGTCCTTCTTGGTCGTGTCGCCATCCTTCTTGGGGGTATCAACCATATAAACGTCGTAGGTGGAGGTGGCGGTCCACTTTCCGGTGTTAGAGGTGGCAAGGGAGGGAGCCATATAAGGCGGGACGTCGATATCCTCGTCCATGTCGTCAACCTCCTCGGAGGCGTAGTCCAGCATGTCGGTTAAATCTTCAACAGTGGCTACTAAGTGGGTGGTGGGTGGGACGCAAAATTCCTCGCGGTTGGCCTCAAGTCCGATCTGCTCATGGGCTGAGGACGGGATCCGATCTAAAGCCTCGCTTAAGAGCGAGAGGTCCACCGGACCCATCCTGGGGCATACTTTGGAGTCAAACTCCGGTGTGCCGGCGTCGGAAGTGTGTTCGGCCAAGGGTGACCCTTGGTTTTCTGGCGCCGGGGTCGGATCCGAACTCGAGGCCAGATCCGAACTAAGGACCGGCCCGGAGACGGGGCCGAGGAGAGAATCCGAGGTTAAGGCCTCAGGATTATTAGGCTCCTCAGGTAAAGCTGAGAACCCAGTAAGGACCAGATCGCCCCGAGAATCGGCGACGTACTCCAGGTTGCCGAACTTCATTTCCTGCTCAGGGGCGAAGCTGTCGACCTGGTCAAGGTGACCGGTCGGGTCAGCGTGCAGCACAATGCTGCCGAACACGAAGAGCTGACCGGGGACGAAGATGTCCCCGCTGCGGATGCCATCGCTGATGACAAGGCGAGCCATTGATCCTTGGTGACCCAACGGCGGAACTCTCAATGAAAGCACCAATGTCGGTACCGAAACCGGCAGATCTCGGGTAGGGGGTCCGAACTGTGGATCTTGGAATCAATGAGTAATAGGGAACGTAGAGACAAGGATTTACCCAGGCTCGGGCCCTCTCGAAGAGGTAAAACCCTACGTCCTGCTAGATTGTATTGATGTGATTGTATGAAGGTTACAGAGTTGATCTACCTCGAGATCGGATGGCTAAACCCTAGGTGGGTATGATGATTCTCTGCTCTACGGACTAAACCCTCTGGTTTATATAGACACCAGAGGGACCTAGGGTTACATATGGTTTGTTGCCATCAGGGGATAAACATGCCGCTAATTATTTCTTGGAGGAGACGCCAAGTCTTCGGAGGTTTCCTTCTGGTGCACGGGGTCACCCGCAATCCGGCCTTCCTTTGATGAGAAAAGAGCGGCCCACTAGTCCGGCCTACAAGAGATAGGCCGGCAGCCCGAATACCCCCTAGTCCGGGACACCCTCACCCGGGATTTTACCACCGCAACCCTGCTTTCCGATCTACTGGAAGGGAAACCCTAATTCCTTCCGTTACAAAGGAACCCTAATTTCCTTTGATCTATTGCCTCCCAAACTTTTCCCAGAGACTCTCCTTTATCCATAAACCCTGAATATGTAAAAATATTGCCAAGTCATTTGCAATATTTTTCATTTAAAATTAATTCCTTTTTCTGCCAGTTAAAGGAATTAAATCCAGGAAAATATCTACCCATCTCCAAAGCTCATGAAAACTTGTGGAGATATTCTTTGTGATCATATTGAGCTCTCATAAAAATATTGGCAATAATTAAATAAGGTAAATTGCATTTTCCTATTTAAAGCCAATATTGCACCTTGGGCACTTTCCAAAGGAACTACCATTTTGGTAGCCAGGAAAAATCCCAAATAATTTTTGGAGCTTCTCCTATCCATATCTCCACCATTTTCATCAAGAACCCAAGTTCCACAGTTCAAAGTTTGAGAGCATCATCCAGTTCTTGTTTCTAGACCTATTTTGAGGTTGTGAAGCAACTATATTTTATATTGCTTCAAAATTCTTTAAATTAATCCAGGAGCTCACTTTCCCTATATGATGTGAGCATGCAAAAATTCACATCATTTTATCCAGCCAATTTCTCCCAAAATTTCCATCTAGTTTCTGTCCAGCAAAAAGCTTTGTGAAGGAAGTACCATTTTGGTGTACCCAAATGGTATGAAATTTTATAAGTGCCTCCATACTTCCAAATCATCACTTTACACAAAAATTCAGCTCATTTCATTCAGCCATTTGAGCACAGCTTCAAATTCCAGTTTCTGGACCAAATTTTTCATTGTGTAGGAAGTGCATGCATACAACGTCCAAATGACTTCAAATTTTTCCAGAACCTACTCCTTCCTACCACATCTCATTTTGACAAAGATTCAGCTCCTCTCCTTCACCCATTTCTCCAGAAACATCCACCCAAGTTTCTGTTCAGAAGCAACTTCCTGCCAAATCTTTCACCTCTCAGCCTGCCACTTGATTCCAACCGTGGGAGTCATTTCCAGGAGCAGTGAAGAGCGTGTGGGACATGGTTCTTTGGCCGGACGCGCAGCAGGGTGCGTGTTGGCACGGTGACCACGCAGCCACCATGCAGAAATGGTGCTCTGCAGCTCTGTCCTCGTCGGCCAGATAGCTCCGGCCAGCCAGAGCTTGTCTGAGCATGCCGACTAGCTCCGCACCGTCCACGTACCCCCTCTCCCGCACCTTCCCCCTCCTCTTCCTTCCTTCTCACGCCACAGCGAGCCCCACCACCGTGCTATTCGCCCGTGACCCTCGAGTTGTCGCCTCCATCCCTGGCTTCTTCCTCCCCGACCCATCCTCTCCCTCTGGCGCACGTCAGGTCGGTACCTCTTCCCGCTCGCCACCTCGCCGGAGCTCCAGGACGCCGATAAGGCCACCACGGCGGCGGTGCTCATCCGAGTGCCCCGGCCGCCTATAAATAGGTCACTCCCAAGTCTCCCAAAGCACACCCACCTCCTCTCCCTCCACCCATAGCCCTCCTCGGCCCCTCGTTCGAGCTCGCAGAGCTCTCTTGCCCTCCCATGGCCGAGGTGCCGCCGCCGGCCTCTGCTCAAATTCGAGCGAGCCGAAGCCCCTCCCTCCCTTCTGTCGCCACCATCAGCCTCCCCAAAGCCAGGCGGAGCCCTGCCCAATGATACGTCTCCAACGTATCTATAATTTATGAAGTATTCATGTCATGTTTATTATAGTTTTGCGTGATTTTGGTGCACTTTTATATGACTTTTATATGATTTTTATGGACTAACATATTGACCTAGTGCCCAGTGCCAGTTGCTGTTTTCTGCTTGTTTTTGGTTTTCCAGAAAATCCATATCAAATGAAGTCCAAATGCAGCATAACTTTTTGATGATTTTTTCTGGAAGGAAACAGACCCAGGAAGCTTCGGAGGAGCAGCAGAAGAGCCACACGGGCCCCATGAGCCACCTGGGCGCGCCTGCCCCCCCCCCCCCCCAGGCGCGCCCTGGTGCCTCGTGGACCCGCTGTGGCACCTCTTTGCGTGATTCCAACGCTGAAAAATCATATATATTCAGAAACCCCTGAAAGTTAACCTAGATGAGTTTTTACGCCACCGCGAGCCTCTGTACCTCCACGATCTCATCTACAACCCTTTTCCGGCACCCTGCCGGAGGGGGGAATCATCCCCGGAGGCCATCTTCATCATCCTGGCGGTCTCCATGACGAGGAGGGAGTAGTTCACCCTCGGGGCTGAGGGTTTGTACCAGTAGCTATGTGTTTGATCTCTCTCTCTCGTGTTCTTGATTTGGCACGGTCTTGATGTATCGCGAGCTTTGTTAATATAGTTGGATCATATGGTGTTTCTTCCCTCTCTATCCCTGTTGTGATGAATCGAATCTTTTCCCTTTGAGGTTTCATTATTGTCGGATTGAATATTTCAGATTTGAGAACACTTGATGTATGTCTTGCATATGAATACCCGTGGTGACAATGGGGTATTATATTGATTCACTTGATATATGTTTTGGCACTCAACTCGTGGATTCCTGAGGTGACATTGGGGTAATCTATGCATAGGGGTTGATGCACATTTTCATTATCTTTTCTCCGATAGAAACTTTGGGGTGCTCCTTGGAGTTCTTTGTGAGGATTGAATATTATGATTATGAAGTTGTTTGATGCATATCGTATAATCAACTCACGGATACTTGTGGTGACATTGGAGTATCTAAGTGACATTAGAGTTGGTTGATGTGTATCATATGGTGTTATTTTAGTACGAACTCTAGGGCTGTTTGTAACACTTATAGGAATAGCTCAACAGATCGATCGAAAAGGATAACTTTGAGGTGGTTTCGTACCCTACAAACAATTTCTATCTTATGTTCTCCGCTAATAGGAACTTGGGAGTGATTCTTTATCGCACGTTGAGGGATTGTTATATGATCCAATTATGTTAGCATTGTTGAGAGATTGCACTAGTGAAAGTATGAACCCTAGGCCTTGTTTTTAAGCATTGCAATACCGTTTTTGCTCACTTTTGTCGTTTGCTACCTTGCTGTTTTTATTTATTCAGATTATAAAAATATATTTCTACCTTCCATACTACACTTTTATCACCATCTCTTCGCCGAACTAGTGCACCTATACAATTTACCATTGTATTGGGTGTGTTGGGGACACAAGAGATTTCTTGCATTTGGTTGTCGGGTTGTTTGAGAGAGACCATCTTCATCCTATGCCTCCGACGGATTGATAAACCTTAGGTCATCCACTTGAGGGAAAATTGCTACTGTCCTACAAAACTCCGCGCTTGGAGGCCCAACACGAGTCTACAAGAATAAGTTATGTAGTAGACATCACCCAACTCCCTCCTCACCTTTCCACCGTTGTAGCCCCGAGCCTATCATCGCCCGAAGCTACCGTCCGCCATGGCCAAGGGTGTGCCCACATCGGTCCTCCCCGAGCTCCGTGTCCTACCTGAACGGATGCGCCTCGTCGCGCCGAGCTCGCTGGTAGGCCGGGCGTCGCGGGAGGTGGCCCACGTCGCCGGCAGTAGTCGCCGGAGTCCGCTGCTGCCTCGGCCAGGCACGTGACCGGGAGGAGGACGAAGACCCTGCAGGCAGGCCCCACGGACCAGTGGGTCAGCTGGCCGGGCCCAGCAGAGTAAGTGGAGGCGTATTCGGCCTAATGCGCTTTCGATTTATGAAAGCGTACTTCGGCACTGTTTCAGAGAGAAATACGTTTTCCAGACACCGAAGGCGTATTTCTTTAAAGACGCTTTCTGTTTTTTTTAGCCGGCACCAAAATCCTTAATTTGTGAACGTTCACCCGTTAAGGACTAAAGTGGACACTATTATATCTACTTTTCTGCTTAACGAACGAACGACCATATCTCAGCGACTGTAACTCCGATTCAGGTGAATCCAACGCCCACGGTTTCTATTCGTCGAGACCGTTCCGATGATGTCACCTTCACAAGGTTGACACTTTCTGAAAATGACCATTTTGCCCCTGCCCTATATTCAGCCCCTCCGAGAGAGAATCTTTTCTGGCGAATTCTTCCGCGAAGTGATCACACTTCTCTCCGGTGGATTCCTCGACCCCCAGGCAAGCCGACCATCTTATATATGCCCTAAAGCATTGCTCTGTGTTATTCTGGGACCGCAAAACATAAATGCAGAGCACCTCCAAAGTACAAGCAGTGACTGAACATTGTAATTCATGGTAGAAGAGATCCAGTCATGATGCACACAACATTAACTATACACAATGCATGAGAATGACAATAGTGCTCTCAGGTCTGGTGCTAATTTGAGAAGGTGATGACTCAACAGTAAAAGTAAAATAACATAAAAGTAAATAGATAGGCCCTTCGCAGAGGGAAGCATGGATTTGTAGAGGTGCCAGAGCTCGAAGCTTAAATCAGAGATAAATAAAATTTTGGGAGGTATGCCTTTCCTGTCAACGTCACGACCGAGAGTTTTCAATATCTTCCATGCTAAACACATTGGCGGCGGTTCCCAAGCGATAAAGTAAAGTTTACTCCCCCTCCACCAACAATCACAAGCCATGGCTAGCCGAATCCTCGGGTGCCCACCATACCAACAACTTTTCGGGGGAGTTTGTTTTATTATTTTTGCAGTTTTAATAATGGGATTGGGCATCCCGATTACCAGCCCCTCTCATGCAAGGACGAGTGAATAAACACTCATCATGAGAATAACCCGCTTAGCATGGAAGATACTGACCGCCCCCTATCGCTCCATGAGCGGTACGGGCATACAAAACAGATGTTCATTTGAATATTTAGAGGTGGCACATGCAAATTTACTTAGAACGGCAGAGTAATACCGCATATAGGTAGGTATAGTGGACTCATCTAGAATAACTTTTAGGTTTAAGGATTTGATGCACAAGCAACATTCCCGCTTAGTACAGGCGAAGGCTAGCAAATAGATTGAGAAGCGACCAGCTAGAGAGCGAAAACGGTCATGAACATGCATTATGAATAATCAACATTGAATACTAGCATGAGTAGGATATAAACACCATGAACATAAATATTGTGAAGGCTATGCTGGTTTTGAATCAACTACATGCGTGAACATGTGCCAAGTCAAGCCACTTGAAACATTCAGAGGAGGATACCATATCATCATACTACATCACAATCATTTTAATGCATGTTGACACTCAAGATAAATCATTATCCACTCCTAGCTACTTAAGCATGGCATGAGCAACTATAATCTCTAATTGTCATCATAAACATGTTT
The DNA here is from genome assembly GCA_039707655.1 of Elymus sibiricus. NCBI lineage: Eukaryota > Viridiplantae > Streptophyta > Magnoliopsida > Poales > Poaceae > Elymus > Elymus sibiricus. The sequence continues at coordinate 116,917,643 of CM077670.1, forward strand.
AATCATAACATGCTGAATCATGGATACTAAGTTAAACATATTTACAAAAACAAAGAACAAGTTGAGTTCATACCCGCTTTTCCTTGCCACAGTCACTTCATCAAATCATCGTCATTATTGCCTTTCACTTGCACGACCGAATGATATGAAAATAATAATAGTGCAAGGGTGCCGTGGACTAAGCTGAAATCTGCAAGCATTTTATTCAAAGCAGAAGACAAGGTAAAATGGGCTCTTTGTCAGATCAACAATAATGCATATGAGAGCCACTCAACATTTTCATCGTGGTCTTCTCCTCACAATGACTCAACGAAAGAAAAGAATTTCAGAGAAACACACTTGAAATATTTTTGGAGTTTTTAGTTTTCTGAAGAAAGCAAAAAGAAGAAAACGAAAAACGAGAAGAGAAAACTATTTACATGGGAAAACTCCAAACAAGCCAAAGAAGAAACGAGAAATCTTTTTGGGTTTTCTTTTAATACTACCACTAATTAAGCTAGAAAGAAAAACCGAAAAGAAGCGAGAAATGTTTTTGAATTTTCTCAAGTTTTTCGAACACACTAGAAGAAAGCGAGAAAATAAAACTAGCATGGATTATACAATGAAAAAGTATGAACATCGACAACTGGAATGAAATGTGTGGACATGAATGTAATGTCGGTGAGAAATACGTACTCCCCCAAGCTTAGGCTTTTGGCCTAGCTTGGTCTACGGCCATCCGTAGTAGCCATCTGGTCCCATGTGAAACTCCTGAGGTGGCGGCACCCGAGCGTCCCAATCCTGGGGCTCCTGCTCTGCCGCTGCCAAGGCATTCCGATAAGCAACGATGTCCAGTGGCATCACGGTATATCCGTTCCTGGCATGAGAATCAAACAAAAAAGGTGCAGGCAACGGAATAATATCACGAGCATCCTCACTAAAAATCAAGTTATAACGAATGTGGTGAGGAAGCTCAGGAGCATCAAGAAAATGGTGGTCCCTCATGGACTAGAAATCTAGGTAAACTCTGGGCAACAAACAATCATGAGGGCGTATGTTAACATTAAAACGTCTCGCTAAGTGAGTAGCATAAATACCACCATGAATTTTTTTCCCTAGTCCTATTAGTGTGCAAGCGGCGTGCAACGATAGCTCCAAGGCTATAAGTGTAATCATTATGCAATGCACGGCGTAAAATGGCCTAGTCAGGTGTTGCTAGCGCACTACCTTGCTCCCTAGCAAGCAAACATTTCCCTAAAAATAAAGCAAAGTAGTGAACAGAGGGAAACTGCAAGCTAGTGGCTCGGGCTTTCGACACGCCCCTTTCCTCTCCCACAGTCAAAGTGCGGAGGAATCCCTCAAACTCCTCAGGTCGAGGCTCTCTAATTTCCCCTCAAAGGGAATCAAACATATCTCGCAAAATTCAGCTAGAGGTATCTGATAATGTTCAGCATATAAATCAAAGCGCACCTCAGGGGGTTCAAGCCTACTCAGAAAATGAAAGTTTTGCACAAAGGAATTTGTAAGGATGTGGTGTTGGTCACACTCATCTGCGAGGAAGTCGGTCAGTCCATCATTTGCAATGAATTGCGCGAACTCTTGGTAGAATCCGGCTTTGTTCATGAAGGCAATGTGCGACCATTCCCACGGCCGGACCTCCGTCCTACGCAAGAGGTTGAGGTCACTGTCCGAGGACTCCCCAAGGACTCCCTTGGCGTTCCGCTTCGAGGAACTCCTCCGGAAGATGTTCATTTTCTTAAGAGCAAATTTCTGAAAAAATTGGGTCACAAAATGTTATCACTAAAACTTCACAAAATTGATAGCAACTACTCATATGAATGTCTAGAGCCTATATCAAGCAATAAAACTACTTGGAACTCAAAGAATTCAACATGCAAGCTCATTTTCTGTAGCACCAAGAGTAGCTAATTATGCAAAATATAATCCACTAGAGCAAAAACTAATTGGAGCAATGGAGGAGTCACATACCAAGGAGCAATCTCCCAAAACAGTTTCGGAAACGGAGCTCCGAGCAAAGAGATCGAAAATTTCAGGTTTGTGAGCAAGAACACGAGAGAGAGAGCTACCAGGAATTTTTTTTCTAGAGGTAGGAGACGAAGTGAGCTGAAGGAATAAGTGAGGGGGTCCCTGTGGGGCCCACGAGGTACCTGGGCGCGCCAGGGGGTGGCGCGCCCTGGTGCCTCGTGGGCACCTGGGGCACCCCCTGGTATAATTTTTGTGCCAAAAATCCTTAAATATTAAATAAAAATTCATATCAAAATTTTATTGCATTCTGAGCACTTTTATTTCTGGGCACTTTTTTATTGCACGGATAATTCAGAAAACAGGGTAATCATAGCATTTTATTGCTTTTAAATAAAAATAACAGAAAACAAAAGGTGGGTACAGAAGGTTGTGCTTACTAAATTCATCGACCACATGCCTCTCAAAAAGAATCCATTAATAAGGTTGATCAGGTCTTATTAACAAACCATTTCCGAGTAACATGAAACCGAAGAACTTTCGTATAACACTAAGTTACCTCAACGGGGATATGCATCTCCCCGATAACAAGAGTTTCATATTTCTTTTTAACAGTAGGAAGAGGGATTTGAAAACTTCCAATAGTAATTGTCGGAGTCTTTTCAATAATATGAATACCATTTACTTGAAATTGTTTCTTCGGAAAGTGCAGCGTATGTTCATTACCATTGATATGAAAAGTGACCTGCTTTTGTTGCAATCAATAACAGCCCCTGCAGTATTCAAGAAGGGTCTACCAAGGATAATCGACATGTTGTCATCCTCGGGCATATCAAGTATAACAAAGTCTGTTAGAATAGTAACATTTGCAACTACAACGGGCACATCCTCACAAACACCGATAGGTATGGCAGTTGATTTGTCAGCCATTTGCAATGATATTTCAGTGGGAGTGAGTTTGTTCAAATCAAGTCTTTTGTATAAAGAGAAAGGCATAACACTAACACCGGCTCCTAAATCACACAAAGCAGTTTTGACATAATTTCATTTAATGGAGCATGGTATTGTTGGTATTCCTGGATCTCCTAGTTTCTTAGGTACTCCATCCTTAAAAGAATAACTTGCAAGCATGGTAGAAATTTCAGCTTCAGGTATCTTTCTTTTATTCGTGACAATGTATTTCATATATTTAGCATAGGGAGGCATCTTTACAATATCAGTCAAACGAGTACGCAAAAAGACTGGCCTAAGCATTTCAGCAAAGCGTTCAAAATCTTCCTCATATTTCTTCTTAGATGGTTTAGGAGGAAAGGGCATGGGTTTTTGAACCCATGGTTCTCTTTCTTTATAATATTTTCTAGCAACAAAGTCTTTTTTATCATAACGTTTATCTTTAGACGGTGGGTTATCAAGATCGACAGCAGGTTCTATTTCAACATCATTCTCAGGTTCTTTATCATTATCCAGTTGGGTATCCATATGAGCATCATCATTATTATTATCATCAGGTGGTAGTTCATTACCAGATTGTGTTTCAGCATCAGAAATAGAAACATCATTACTATCCTCCAAGGGTTTTTCTACCTCGGGTTCACTAGAAGTATGCAAAGTCCTATCATTTTTCTTCTTCTTTTTCTTTTTAGATGGACGAGGTGCATCAGCATTAATTATTTGAGAGTCTTGTTCAATTCTTTTTGGGTGACCTTCAGGATAAAGTGGCTCCTGAGTCATTCTACCTCCTCTAGTCATTACTCTAACAGCATGATCATTCATATTGTTATTCATTTCATTAAGCAATTCACTTTGAGATTTAGCAACTTGTTCTAATTGAGTTTGAACCATAGATGGATGTTTACTCACACCTTTAACATCATTAGCAATTCTAAATAACAAGTCACTCAAGCGATCAATCATGTAGGCATTTCGTTTCAATTGTTTCATAACATTTGCATTGAAGTGATCTTGCTTCATAATATAATTGTCAAATTCATACAAGCATTGACTAGGAGGTTTGTTATGGGGAATATCACTTTCATTAAACTTTATAAGAGAATTTACCTCTACTACCTGTGTCGGATTGTCAAGACCATGTATTTCTTCAATAGGTGGTAAATTCTTAACATCTTCAGCTTTAATACCTTTTTCCATCTGACATTTCTTTGCCTCTTGAATATCTTCAGGACTGAGATATAAAATACCCCTCTTCTTCGGAGTGGGTTTAGGCAGTGGTTCAGGAAGTGTCCAATCATTATCATTCTTCAATATATGGTTTAATAATTCCTCAGCTTGTTCAATAGTCCTTTCCCTGAAAACACAACTCGCACAACTGTTTAGGTAGTCCCTAGAAGCGTCGGTTAGTCCATTATAGAAGATATCAAGTATTTCATTTTTCTTAAGAGGATGATCGGGCAAATCATTAAGTAATTGGAGAAGCCTCCCCCAAGCTTGAGGGAGATTCTCTTCTTTAATTTGCACAAAGTTAAATATTTCCTGTAAGGCGGCTTGTTTCTAATGAGCAGGAAAATATTTTTCAGAGAAGTAATAGATCATATCCTGGGGCTACGCACACATCCAGGAGCAAGAGTATTATACCATTCTTTAGCATCACCCTTTAATGAGAAAGGAAATAAATTAAGAATATAATAATAACGAATTTTTTCCTCATGAGCAAACAGGGTGGCTATATCATTTAATTTAGTAAGATGTGCCACAACGGTTTCAGTTTCATAGCCATGGAAAGGATCAGATTCAACCAAGGTAATTAACCCAGGATCAACAGAGAATTCATAATCCTTATCAGTAATAAATATGGGAGAGGTAGCAAACTTAGGATCATATTTCATTTTCTCCCGCATAGATTTTTCTTTCATATCAGCAAGCAATTTTATAACTTCATGTCTGTCATTACAAGCAAGAATGGCTCTAGCTATCTCCCTATCAAAACATTGTTCATCAGGTGTTTCAACTCTAGTAGGAGAGCTAGGCATAATAGGTGAAGCACAATTCTCAAGAGTTTCAGCATTTTCAATTTCTTTAGCTTTAGCAATTTGTTCAGTAAAAAATTCACCAAGTGGCACAACATTATCAGGCATAGTACTAGCATCATCATGAGTAGCATTCAAAGTAGGAGTGTATCATCAATAACTTGCGACATATCAGAATTAATAGCATGTTGTGGTGTTGCAAGTTTACTCAAAACAGAAGGTGAATCAAGTGCAGAGCTAGATGGCAGTTCCTTACCTCCCCTCGTCTTAGAGGGAACGATCTTGGTTCTAGTGTCTTTCAGATTCTTCATAATGATCAACAGATATAAATCCCAAGTGACTTAGCAAATAAAGCTATGCTCCCCGGCAACGGCACCAGAAAAAGGTCTTGATAACCCACAAGTATAGGGGATCGCAACAGTTTTCGAGGGTAGAGTATTCAACCAAAATTTATTGATTCGACACAAGGGGAGCCAAAGAATATTTGCAAGTATTAGCAGTTGAGTTGTCAATTCAACCACACCTGGAAACTAAATATCTGCAGCAGAGTGATCAGTAGCACAGTAGTATGATAGTTTGATAGCAGTAGCAATAATAATAATAGTAGCAGTAACGGTAACAGCAGTAGTTTGGTAGCAATTGTGACAGCAGTAGCAACAGTAGTAACTTAGCAAGAACAATATGTGAAAAGCTCGTAGGCATTGGATCGGTGATATACGTTGGATAACATTCATCATGTAACAGCCATAACCTAGGGCGACACTGAACTAGCTCCAATTCATCAATGTAATGTAGGCATGTATTCCGTATATAGTCATACGTGCTTGCGATAAGAACTTGCATGACATCTTTTGTCCTACCCTCCCGTGGTAGCGGGGTCCATAAGGAAACTAAGGGATATTAAGGCCTCCTTTTAATAGAGAACCGGAACAAAGCATTAACACTTAGTGAATACATGAACTCCTCAAACTATGGCAATCACCGGAAAGAATCCCAATTATTGTCACCTTGGGGTATGCGGATCATAACACATAGCAGGTGCGTATAACTTGCAAGATCGGATCAAGAACACAAATATATTCATGAAAACATAAAGGGTTCAGATCTGGAATCATGGCACTCGGGCCCTAGTGACAAGCATTAAGCATAGCAAAGTCATAGCAACATCAATCTCAGAACATAGTGGATACTAGGGATCAAGCCCTAACAAAACTAACTCGATTACATGATAAATCTCATCCAACTCATCACCGTCCAGCAAGCCTATGAAGGAATTACTCACTCCCGGCGGTGAGCATCATGAAATTGGTGATGAAGGATGGTTGATGATGACGATGCCGGAAGATCCCCCTCTCCGAAGCCCTGAACGGACTCCAGATCTGGCCTCCCGATGAAGAACAGGAGGTGGCGGCGACTCCGTATCCTGAAACGCAATAAAACTTCCTCTCTTATTTTTTTTCTTCTGGAAACTGAATTATAGCGTTGGAATTAAGTCAGGCGGAGCCACGTGGACCCCACGAGGTACCAGGGCGCGCCTGGGGGGGGTGGCGTGCCCTGGTGCCTCATGGGCACTAGCTGGCCCCCTTCTATTGATTCTTGCGCCAATATTTTTTATATATTACATAAAAATCCTCCTACAAGTTTCATCCAATTCCAAGAACTTTGATTTTCTGCACAAAAACAACACCATGGCAATTCTGCTGAAAACAGCGTCAGTCCGGGTTAGTTTCATTCAAATCATGCAAATCAGGGGCCAAAACAAGAGCAAAAGTGTTTGGAAAAGTAGATACAACGAAGACGTATCAGTAGGCGGTGATAACCTTGTGAGCCCAAGTTATATGGATCCAGGGTCCCCGTTTGGGATAGTTTAGTTTGGCCACGACGGTGGCAGGTGTCAGGAGTGACACCGGGGCCACCCAGGACTTAACCCGGGAAGGGTATGATTGTCGGTGGGGCCGTAAGAGTGCCGGGCAGTAGACAAGTTTTGTTGGAGCAGCACCGGTCCACCCAAATGGGAGCATGAGGCTAGGAGCTCCATAGTGTGGGTAAAGTGCGCAACCTCTGCAGAGTGTAAATCTATTTGAATAGCCGAGTCCTCGGTCATGGGACACAGTTCGTACTAGGTCACACTATTTGATCTGTGTCAAGTCTGGAGGAACAAACCATATGATGTTAATAATGAACCAGAGAAAGGTATGATTTGTCAGATTTATAGTGCAGATGTAGGGACATCGGATGATGTCAGGTATATGGGATGTTAGCCATGCGATGGCTATGAGATGAGTGGTCGGATGACCGCATGACTTGGATTTGATTTGGATCGGGTTTGGATTGGATCCTAAGATTATTCGGAGTATGAATTAATTACTTGATATGTTGTATCTTCGTCATACTACAGTTACTTTGATAGTTAACATGCTAGATAATCCTGTTATGATATGATATTGCTAGATAATCCTGCTAAGACATGATAGCTAATATTGTTAAGATAATGAATGCATGCTTGAATGCCATGGATTGCTTTTCTTGGTGTATATGTTGGTTTGGTTTGCTTGCGAGTACATTCAAAAGTACTCGGCGGCCTTCAATGTGGCCAGGTTCACCTAAGGATCCGACATTCATGAGCGAGGAGCGGGAGTGTTTGCGGGCTAGAAGAGTAACCCAGTCAGATCCCTGTGGATTGGAGCCGCCCCAAGACCATGCTGCCTTAGATAGAGCTTTCCCGTTGCCATCACCCTTGTAAAATACCATGTAAAGACTTATATATCCATTAATAGAAATGCATGTGTTCATGATACTTGTTGTAAAGGCACGCGCCAGTGTGATTTCCTGGGCTGGTGTGTGCGGTGACCGTCTGGCTACAGTGGTATTCAGGCGGGGTGTCACATTCACATAGGCAGAAGAACAACTTGAAGAAATAGCAATATGTGAATGTTGTAGAGGACATGAAAAACACAGATAAATATATAAGTAGAAAGTATTGTCTCAAGCAATGAATAACAACCACAAATGACGAATTTGAAAAGTTTTGATGAAATTGCAAATTACGAAGAAAACTTAAATTGAAGCAAATCAAAAATGGGTGGTGGCGTTACCCATCGTATAAGAACTATGATGATTTCAGACACCGCGTGCAATTGTCGTAGGGTTCTGAGAATCAAGTTCTTCGTTAATTTCTTCACACTTAGACGGTTAGTCTTCATTGATTGAAGAAAAACGTTACTTCATGTGTTGTGCATCAAAGTCATCAAGAATGCATAAGCGTTAGGATGTGTGTCCTTTTCAAAGGACATTCGAAGATTCTAGGATGTTTAGCTCACACCGCAACATGCAAAACCTTCTCTCATCCAAGGGCTTAGTGAAAATATCTGTAAGCTAGTCTTCAGTCTTCACGTGATTGATGACGATGTCTCCCTTCAGCACATGATCACGAAGAAAATGATGACGAATCTGGATGTGCTTCGTCCTAGAGTGTTGCACTGGGTTGTGGAAGATTTTGATGGCACTCTCATTGTCGCAGTAGAGTGGCACTTTCTTCACATTGACCCCATAGTCCTTGAGGGTTTGCTTAATCCATAGAAGTTGTGAGCAACAGGCACCAGCGGCAATGTATTCAGCCTCGGCTGTGGAAAGTGAGATGCTGTTCTGTAACACCCCAGATGTAATCCTTCCTTATTTGTATTCCCCAACCTTGCTATATATGGAATTGTCATGATGATCTTGTTGGATGGGCTTCTTCTCATGTTGTGTTTTTCTTTCTTTTCATTTTGCATTTCATCTTCATGTCATTCTTTTCTCATGTGCATTGCATCCATCATTTTATTTTTGTTGTGCTCATCATGTATGCATTGTGGTTGTGTGTGTTCATCTTCTCCTTGCCTCACCCAACCCTTGTGTGTTCACCTATACAAGCCATCTCTTCATCTCTCTCTCAAATCCCTTCTTTTCCCAAGTATTTCTTGATGCTATATTTCTGTCCTAAATTAATGTCCACTAGTTTCCTATAATTCTTGCATCATGCCATCAAGCTCTCTGCCAAATTTCAGCTATTTTGGAACTGATTTGGTTGGGATAAAAAATGCCTCAAGTTTGAGATTAATTCAAACTTGTGATATTTTTCTTTCTCTAAAAATGCCCAAAGCAATTTTTTTAAATACTGCATAAATCTAAGACTCCAGGAATATTCTCACATCTCTCATATTCCTTCCTAAAGTCCCCATGCTTTTCTCCAAGAAATCTGTTAACAGCGAGTAAAGGAGAAGGAAACCCACTTCCTGTGCACTTTTGGCCCAAGCCCACCTAACATTTTCACTGTTTGTCTTCAACCACGGTAAGAACAGAGGGAGTCCAGGACATGGGCGCCCGATGTCCACGTCGCCCTCGCAGCCTCCCCTATTTAACCTGCTCGTGCCCCTCCCCCTAGGGTTTCTCCTCCTCCCTCCTCTTCCCCTGCCACGCCGCCACCTCTCTCTCCTTCCCTCACCCTAATCCTTCTTCCCAAAGAGAGACAGGGAGAGGTTCAGAGAAGGGATGCCGGTGTTCGCCGTCGTCTTCATGGCCGAAAGGCGCCTAGTTCCCCTCCATCATGTCTGTCAACCCCGAGACGTCGTCCTCGACCGATTCAGGGTGGTAGCTGGGCTGCACCGCCTCCACGCCGTCGACTCCATCATCATCTTCGTCACAAACTGGGAGCCCCGTCTCCGCGGACAGCGCGCTTCCCCAACCTCTTCATTGCCTCCCCGGCCTCAACTTCGTGTCCTACGGGACCGTGGTGAGCTCCTCTTCCCCCCAGCCCATTTTCCCCCTTCAAATCCATCGAGTTCACGCCGTTTTCCTTCCGGTCCGAGCCATGGCCACGCACGCGCTCCCGACGCAACTCTAAATTTTTCTAAGTCTGGGACAGATAGTGCTCTGTAGCATTTTGTAAATTCTGTAGAATAATATCTGTTGCCCGTATGGATGCATGTCTTATAAGTTTTCTGTTCAGTTTTGCATCATCTATCAGCATGTGCAACTTCCAAAAATTAATAAAAAAAATTATGTCTTTATTTGAACTGTCAAAGTGTGCATCGGGATATACATCTGTGACTGCTCTGTTTTTCAGAGAAACTTGTCATTTTGTCATTTTTGTGTGAATTAATGCAAGTGCCATATGAATAAACTTTCAACATGTATTTGGAGCATTTTCATGTCTTCTTGCTGTTAGTATTTATTTCATGCCATGATATGCCATGATAAGAGTGCCACAAGCTTGTAAACATGCCTAGTCAATGTATCAGTTTTCTGTCAACATTAAGTTCCAATGTTGTGAGCTCATTTCTGATGAATCTATGCTTCCTATGAATTTGTGCCAATGTAATGTAATGATCTATGCCATGTGTACTGTAGGTGCATGCCAATTTCTTGTACCTTTGTGTTGTTTTGCCTACTGTTACAACCATGTGAAAACTGACTGTCATTGTTTCTGTCAGCATATACTCTGTTATTTTCAGCTGTAACATTATGTTTGCATCTTGTTGCCTTCATTCCAATTAACCAGTGATGCTAATGAATTTGAACCTATGGAATGAATTGCTATGTATTTAGAGTACAACAGCCACATACCTTGTATGAGCATTTTAGAGTACTGTAGCTTGCTGTTTTGATGTGCATAAGTTGCCATGTTGCTGTTAACTACAGTTTTGCATTGCATATTGTTTTGCTCACCATTTGAGTTTCGTGCGTCCGTTCTTCGTGATCTTTATATCGATTTCAATCGAAATCTTCCATTCTTTCCAGAGGCATACTTGGATTGCCAAGATTTTTCCCATATCCATCTTTTGCTTCACCGTTCACATCTCGTTATCATTTCTGTCGTCCCGGTAGCACCGTTCCTTCATTCATGTCATGCTCGAAATTTTACCATTCCTTGCATGCATCATTTTGTTTGTGCATCTATGCCATGATTGTTTGTTTATTGCAGTGCTTATTCTTTCTTTTCGATAGTTCCGGGAGATGAGTCTGAGTTCGAGGAACCGGTTGAGAACGTGTTCGAGGAGCAGTATTACTATCCAACCGAAGAGACTTCAGGCAAGATGATCATTACCCTTGATAACACTACTATCTTTGTTGGCTAGTTTTCTCGTTGCTATCGCTATGTCACACTTCCTACCACATGCATGTCAGCCTCTCATACGCCATGATACAGCCTCTAACCACCCTACCCAGCAAACCGTTGTTTGGCTGTGTTACCGCTTTGCTCAGCCCCTCTTATAGCGTTTTAGTTGCAGGTGTAGTGCAGGTCGTTCCATGGTGGGACATGGATATGTTGGGATATCACAATATCTCTTATTTAACTAATGCATCTATATACTTGGTTGTGTGTGGAAGGCTCGGCCTTTTGCCTGGTGTTTTGTTCCACTCATGCCGCCCTAGTTTCCGTAATACCGGTGTTATGATCCTTGATTAGCGTTCCTAACATGCTCAGGGGAATGGGACCCTCTTGATAGTTCGCTTTGAATAACCGCTTCCAGCAAGGCCCAACTTTGGTTTTACCATTTTCCTAATAACAACTAAAACTTGCATAGGGAGTAATTAACCCGAGGATTCTTAATCAAAAAACCCCGGGCCAGTGCTCCACATGAGTGTTGGTCCGAAACGGACCGACTGCGGGGCCACCATGAGGAAACTCAAGGTTATGGTTTTACTCGTAGGCTGACCTATCCGATCGTGGCCTGAGACGAGATACGCGCGGCTCCTATCGGGGTGTCGGCACGTCAGGAGGTCTTGCTGGACTTGTGTTACCATTGTCGAAATGTCTTGTGCACCGGGATTCCGAGGATACTTCGGGCTATCTCGAGGTTGAGGTATTTCCACCGTAGCTTGTGTTGGTTTGTGATGGACCAGGTTGGAACACCCCTGCAGGGTTAAATCTTTTGGAGAGCCATACCCGCGGTTATGTGGCGACTTGGATATTTTAACCTCCGGTTGTAGAGAACTTGACACTAATTCTAATAAAATACACCAACCGTGTGCGTAACCGTGATGGTCCCTTTTCGAGTAAGTTCGAGAAGAGAACACGGTGGGGTTATGTTTGAACCGTAAGTAGGTGTTCAGGATCACTTCTTGATCATATTAAACTTGCGACCATTATGCGTAGTATGCTCATCTTAATTCTTGTACTCGTAAGTTAGCCACTTAAACATGCTTAGTGCTTGCTGCAACCTCACCACATTGCCCCTTTCATTCCTATAAGCTTAAATAGTTTTGTTACCTTGGGTGATGAGATTGCTGAGTCCCTGTGGCTCACAGATTACTATAAACACCAGTTGCATGTACGCTTGAGACAGACACAGGTGAGCCCGAGATGCTCCGTTGGGAGTATGACGACGAGCGTGGACGTATGTACGTCATGATGCCAGATGATCCGTAGTGGGCCCTAGTCGGTTGATCCAGGGATGATAGCAAGGTGGTGTTTTCTTGTTTGATTTTGTCCGTAGTCGGACCCTGTCTTTCATTTGGATGATTGTATGATGATTTTGATAAATTATGTTGTAGCATGTGGCGAGTGTAAGCCTTTATCTGGTACACTCATCTGTTCATTCAGTTGTATGTATTTGAGAACCACCTTGCTATGCGATCCAAAATGGAGTTATGTCACGATCTCGACTTTATCACGAGATTGCGATAGAGCTTCATATTGGGTGTTACTTGTTCTGCTTCTTCGAGGACCAACAAACAAGAGATCGTCCGAGGAAATGACATGTGCTTGATGTTGACTTACGATCCACATGATCTCCAGCATAATCAGAATCAGAATATCCAGCAAGATCAAATGATGAGCCCTTGGGATACCATAATCCAAGTGTTGGTGTGTGAGATAAATATCGAAGAATTTGTTTCACATCCTAATGGTGTGACTCCTTAGGTGACGCTTGAAAGCGGGCACACATGCAAATGCTAAGCATAATATCTGGCCTAGATGCACATAGGTAAAGCAGCGAACCAATGATGGAGCGATATACCTTCTGATCGAAATCTTTATCATTTTCGTCAGTGCAGAGTTGACCATTTGTTGGCATTGGTATCTTGAGGCCTTTGCAATCTTGCATGCCGAATTTCTTCAGGCAATCCTTGAGATATTTCTCCTGAGATATGAAGATGCCATTTCGTTGTTGACGAATTTGAAGTCCGAGGAAGAATTTCAACTCCCCCATCATAGACATCTGATATTCTTCTTGCATCATATATGCAAATTCCTCACTATATTTCTTGTTAGTGCAACCAAAGATAATATCATCAACATATATTTGGCATATGAACAATTCACCATCATAAGATTTTGTGAAAAGAGTAGGGTCAAGTGAACCGAGTTTGAAACCCTTTTTCTTCAGGAACTCCTTCAGTGTATCATACCAAGCCCTCGGAGCTTGCTTGAGGCCATAGAGAGCCTTGTTGAGTCTGAAGACTTTGTCTGGATGCTTTGGGTCCTCAAAACCTGGTGGTCGAGCAACATATACTTCTTCCTCAAGCTTACCATTGAGGAATGCACTTTTCACATCCATTTGATATAAGAGGATATCATGATGGTTAGCATATGCAAGCAGTATACGAATGTCTTCAAGCCTAGCAACAGGTGCAAATGTTTCATCAAAATCAATACCCTCAACCTGTGTGTAGCTTTGAGCTACAAGACGGGCCTTATTCCTCACCACTTGGCCATTTTCGTCTTGTTTGTTGTGGTAGATCCATTTGGTGCCAATGATTTTGTGCTTGCGTGGATCGGGATGCTTAACAAGCTCCCACATGTTGTTGAGCTGAAATTGATGCAATTCCTCTTGCATCGCTTGAATCCATTCCGGTTCAAGAAATGCTTCATCAACTTTGGTGGGCTCTGAAATAGAGACAAACGCGTAATGCCCACAAAAGTTAGCTAGATGTGAAGCTCTTGAGCGGGTGAGGGGACCAGGTGCGTTGATGTTGTCGAGGATCTTTTCAATTTGCACTTCATTCGCCACTCGTGGGTGTGCTGGACAAGGGCCTTGCTGTTGTTGTTGCCGTGCAGAATACTTAGCATCATTTTCCTCAGGATTAGCAGTTTCTTCATGACGAGGGATTAGTACTTCTTCATCAGCTATTTCTTCACTAGGCACAATTTCACCATTGCCCATTAGCTTGATTGATTCCTCAGGAGGCATTTCATCTAGCACAGGAGGCAGGTGCTCTCTTTGCGAGCCGTTAGTTTCATCGAACCGCACATCTACAGTTTCAACAACCTTGTGGTGGAAGGAGTTAAAGACTCTGTAGGTGTGCGAGTCCTTTCCGTAACCAAGCATAAAACCTTCATGTGCTTTCGGTGCAAATTTAGAACTGTGATGAGGATCTCTAATCCAGCATTTAGCACCAAAGACTTTGAAATAACTCACATTGGGTTTCTTGTCAGTGAGGAGCTCATATGAGGTCTTCTTGAGGAATTTGTGAAGATATACCCGGTTGATGATGTGACATGCAGTGTCAATTGCTTCAGGCCAGAAATGACGAGGTGTCTTGTATTCATCAAGCATAGTACGCGCCATCTCGATGAGTGTTTTGTTCTTGCGCTCCACGACTCCATTCTGCTGAGGCGTGTAGGGAGCAGAGAGCTCATGAGTGATACCGAGTTCATCAAGATAGTCGTCGAGGCCTGTGTTCTTGAACTCAGTGTCGTTGTCACTCCTGATGTGCTTGATCTTGAGACCATAATTCGTCATGGCCCGATTGGAGAATCGTCTGAAGACATCCTGAACTTCAGTCTTGTAGGAAATGATGTGCACCCAGGTGTAACGAGAGTAGTCATCAACAATGATGAGTCCATAGAGAGATGGTGCATTGGTTAGTGTGGCATAATGTGTGGGACCAAACAAATCCATATGAAGTAATTCAAAGGGATGAGTAGTGGTCATGATTGTCTTAGTCATATGCTTGGATCTAGTCATCTTTCCAGACTCACAAGCACCACACAAATAAACTTTGACGATTTTGAGGCCTTCGACGCCAATGGTGTGCTTCTTCTTGACGAGTGTGCTCAAATTCCCCATGCCAGCGTGTCCAAGACATCGATGCCATAGCCAGCACTCTGAAGCTTTTGCCAGTAGACACGTGGCAGGCTGAGGACCTAGAGAGAAATCTAAAATATACAAATCACCTTTCCTAAAGCCTTCGAAGACTTTGGATTTGTTAGATTCCAACAGCATAATGCATCTATATTTGCCAAAGATGACAATCATATCAAGATCACAAAGCATTGAGACAGACATGAGGTTGTATCCTAGGGACTCGACAAGCATCACTTTTTCCATGTGTCGATCTTTTGAGATAGCAACCTTACCTAGACCCAATACCTTGCTTTTTCCTCTGTCGGCGTATGTGATATGCTTCAGATGAGATGGAGTAAGGGGAGCGTCAGTGAGGAGATTCCTATCTCCAGTCATATGATTCGTGCAGCCACTATCCAAGACCCATTCAGTGGTCGAAGGTGTATCATCCTTTGCACCTCTTGCCATGAAGCAATAGGTGAGAGTGTAGTCATCAGCACAGTCATCATTGTTGGTGGAGATACCATTATCCTCAGGGTTAAAGATGGACTTGCTGACGTACTCAGTAGCGAGTGCAAGGCTCGCCACACCAGTGTCTGACTCCTCCTCAGATTCCTCAGCTTGCTGATCATCAGATTCTTCTTCAGAATCCATTTCCTTCCCAATGAATGCACGAGCTCTGCTAGAACTGGTTTTCTTGTGAGATGAGGACTTTGATGAAGACTTTGAGGACTTCTTCTTTTTGCCATCAGATTCATCATCATCCCTGCTCTTCTTCTTCTTCTTCTTTAGCCATAGAGGGCAGTCGGCGATGTAGTGGCCTGGCTTCTTGCATTTGTGACAGGTTCTCTTGTTGTAGTCTCGAGCAGACGCTTCTCCAGTGTTCTTCGAGTCATACATTGAAGATTTTCCAAAGCGGTTCTTCTTGGTAAACTTTTGGAACTTCTTCACCAGCATAGTCAGTTCTCTGCCAATTTCCTCAGCACCATCAGAACTGCTCTCATATTCCTCTTCTTCTTCAGATGAAGAAATAGCCTTGGCTTTTGCTTTTGCCTTCAGAGCGCGAGGACGACCATAGCTGGGTCCATACATATCTCTCTTCTCTGCTTGCTGAAATTCATGTGTGTTGAGCCTCTCAAGAATGTCAGCAGGATCTAGTGACTTGTAGTAGTCAGGGAGCTCCTGTATCATCAGTGCCAAAGTGTCGAAGGAACTGTCCAGAGACCTCAGCAATTTCTTCACCACCTCATGATCGGTGATGTCAGCAGCACCAAGAGCCTGAAGCTCATTGGAGATATGAGTGAGGTGATCGAAGGTTTGCTGCACATTTTCATTGTCGAGCATCTTGAATCGATTGAAGAGATTTCGCAGAACATCAACTCGGGAGTCACGTTGAGTGAATACTCCCTCATTGACTTTGGAGAGCCGGTCCCAGATCAGCTTCGAAGTTTCCAAAGCACTCACTCTACCATACTGGCCTTTGTTCAGATGACCACATATGATATTCTTTGCTTGAGAGTCCAGTTGCTTGAATCGCTTCACGTCAGTGGCGTTGATGCTTGGAGCCACTGTGGGCACTCCATTCTCCACAACGAACCAGAGATAGTTGTCAATTGCCTCAAGATGCATTCGCATCTTATTCTTCCAGTAGGGGTAGTCTGTGCCATCGAAGATGGGGCACGCAGCGGACACCTTGATCATACCTGCGGTCGACATAACTAAAACTCCACGTGGTTAAACCAAAATCACATAGAACAAGGGAGTACCTTGCTCTGATACCAATTGAAAGCGTAGGTTAACTCCCAGAGGGGGGGTGAATGGGAGATTTTTAGAAATTCGTCAAACTCCAAAGATTTTGACGAAAATCAGAGTGATGAAATAGAAACATAAGTGAAACTAGATCGACACATATGTAACTAGAATGCAAAGGAAATACATACAAGTGAAGAACAAGTCATCATATAAGCAGACATGCATGAAGAAGATGAACTAAAGAAATGATAAACAACATGATGAAAGTCTTCAGTTCAAATTCATCAGAAAAGTAGAGCACAAGTTCTTCAGCAACGGAAATGCGTAAAGGTAAAGGGGTGAGGAATTTGAAACCGGTTGGGCTCGATGAAGACACAGCGATTTGGTAGACCAGTTCCAGTTGCTGTATCAACTGTACGTCTGGTTGAGGCGGCTGAGTCTTACCTCGGAGGACACTTAGTCCTCACCGTATTCCTCTTGAGCTAAGGTCACTTAGACCTCGCCCAATCACTCGTGGTAAGTCTTCAAGGTAGACTTCCAAAACCTTCACAGACTTGTTCACCGGCACACCACAATTACTCTTGGGTGCTCAGAACATGATGCCTAACCGTCTGGAAGAATGACAGTCTTCAAAGGTAATAAACGTCGGATCACACAGATCAACTTCTTCAGTGATGCTCAGTCACTTAGGCTCTGGTTGGGTTTTTCCTCACTTGGGTTCTCACAAAGTCATCAGAGGAAGGGTTGCTCTCAAATGACAAGTGTCAAGTTCTCTCTAGAGCAGCCAACTAACTAGTGGTTGTGGGGGGGGGCTATTTATAGCCAGGGGCAACCCGACATGAATTGTGATAAATGCCCTTCTCAGACATGACTGTTGTCAGGATAAGAATCCACTCGACAGCTGGCACGCGGCGCAGCAATGGTCGGAAATTAAGCTCTCAATTTCATCGGGGCACTCTATTTCCTCACGATAGGCAGATTGCACTGGCGAAATCCTAACTCCTCAGCCTGAACAAATTCGTCAGAGACCAGATGAACTTCGTCACTGTCACTGTCAAATTCGTCTGCTGTTCCAGAGATTTCCAAATGCTTCACTCGAAGCGGCTTAGGTTTGTATAGTTTTGAGCATCGCTTTGAAGTATGAAATATGTTTCACCTTGACCCCCTTTGACAGCACGGTTTTTCCTATGACTCAAAGAAGAAGAAAAAGAAACTATGAAAACAAAGTCTTCAAGCTTCCAAGTCTTCACATCAATTTCCTCAAAGGCCGCACCAAATTCTTCACTTGAAGAAATACATTTTTAGGGGTCGACTTCCGTGGTTAAACCAAGTCTTCAGGGACTATTTTCTCCTGTGTACACTCACAAACTTATTAGTCCCTTAACTTATTTGTCTTCAATACTCCAAAACCACTAAGGGGGCACTTGATGCACTTACAGTAACTAGTACCTAACTCCAGGTATTTGAATACAATGACGACCATGGCGAACCACTGCAATTGTAGCACTAGAAAGAATTATAATATTTACAAGGTTGTTACCGACAATGGGGCAGAGATGGCTGTAGTTGAGGCCAAGGGAGTTGGCCAACATGGTGATGAATCCTCCACACGTGATATCTCCTTGTGCATGATTTGCTTGGTGCGCAAGGTGCAACAAAAGTATTGCCCCTAAGTTGGGTGAATAACCGACATCAAGGTTAACTGCTTTCCCGAGAATTAGCATATTCTCATCATTCACCTTGGAAACTTCTCCTTGTACCTGCAACAAGTTAGTGATAACATGATAATGACCGAACCTCGTGGCGAGATCCAATCTGTTGTTGTGCCCGATCTTTCACGACACTCCACCTTTAGCAACAGTAACCTCTCGCCCGTGCACACGATGTACACAAAATAGAGGGTGTGAACCCTAGGTTTAAGGCAAGGTTAGTGGCTAAGGGCTTTAGTCAAATACCAGGTATTTATTATAATGATCCGTTCTCTCCAGTTGTGAACCATAGTTCCATTCGTGTATTTTTCGGTATTGCTGCTATGCATGGTCCTGCGCTTGAGCAGTTAGATGTGAAGACTGCTTTTTTGCATGGAGAACTGGAGGAGATATACATGGACCAACCAAAAGGTTTCATAGTGCCTAGTAAAGGAGACGTTTGTTTGCAAATTATAAGGGTCCATGTATGGTTTGAAACAGTCTCCAAGACAGTGGTATAAAAGGTTTGATTCATTTATGAAGCACATGTGTTTAAGAGGTCTAATATGATAGTTGTGTTTACATTAAGTTTGTTGATTAATCACCTATATACTTGTTGTTATATGTTGATGATTTGTTGATTGCTGCCAAGGGCAAGAAATAGATCACTGCTTTAAAGGCACAGTTAAGCAATGAGTTTAAGATGAAGGATCTTGGTGCTACTAAGAAGATTTTAGGTATGAAGGTTACCATGGACAGAAATTTTGTTTTGCTATTTCTTAGTTGGCAGAGTTACATTAAGAAAGTTCTTCGTCGTTTTAACATGCATGATGCTAAGTCAGTAAGCACTCCTATTGCTCCTCATTTCAAATTACCATCTTCTCAATATCCTAGTATGGATGAAGAGTTTGAGTATATGTCAAGACTTCCCTATTCTAGTGCTATCGGTTCTTTAATGTATGCTATGGTGTGCTCTCGTCCTAATTTATCATATGCAATGAGTTTGGTTAGTACCACTGCAAAAAAATGAGTTTGGCTAGTAGATACATGGCTAATCCTGGTAAAGAACATTGGAAGGCTGTTCCGTGGATTTTCAGGTACCTTCGTGGCACTTCCAATGCTTGTGTGAAATTTGGTAAGGCTGGTGAGTGACTAGTTGGCTATGTGGATTCAGATTTTGCTTCCAGTGATTTGGATAAGAGGAGGTACCTTATAGGTCATGTGTTCACTGCTACTTGTAGCTTGCATTGGTATTTCCCCGAAGAGGAAGGGATGATGCAGCACAGTAGAGATAAGTATTTCCCTCAGTTATGAAACCAAGGTTATCGAACCAGTAGGAGAATCACACAACACCTCGTTAGTAGCACCTGCACACAAACAACAAATCCTTGCACCCAACACAAACGAGAGGTTGTCAATCTCTCGGCGGTCAATTGCAAGATTAAATTGTATTTGATAGATAGATAGATTGAAACAAAAATACAAAATAAAATAAATAAAATAAAATGGCAGCAATATTTTTAGGGTTTCAGTAATATGATTTAGATAGACCCGGGGGCCATAGATTTCACTAGAGGCTTCTCTCAAGAAAATAGCATACGGTGGGTAGACAAATTACTGTTGGGCAATTGATAGAAAAGCAAATAATCATGACGATATCCAAGGCAATGATCATGTATATAGGCATCACGTCCAAGATTAGTAGACCGACTCCTGCCTGCATCTACTACTATTACTCCACACATCGACCGCTATCCAGCATGCATCTAGTGTATTAAGTCCATAAGAACGATGACATGATGTAGACAAGATAAACTCACGTATGAATAAACCCCATCTTTTTACCCTTAATAGCAATGATACATACGTGTCATGTCCCTTTCTGTCACTGGGATTGAGCACCGCAAGATCGAACCCATTACAAAGCACCTCTTCCCATGGCAAGATAAATCAACTCAGTTGGCCAAACCAAATCAATAGATCGGAGAAGAAATACGAGGCTATAATAATCATTAATAAAAGAGTGCAGCAAAGACTCAAATAATTTCATGGATAATCTGATCATAAACTCACAATTCATCGGATCCCAACAAACACACCACAAAAAGTGATTACATCGGATAGAACTCCAAGAACATTGAGGAGAACATTGTATTCAAGATCAAAAAGAGAGAAGAAGCCATCTAGCTACTGCCTATGGACCCGAAGGTCTGTGGTAAACTACTCATGCATCATCGGAGAGGCAGCAAGGTTGATGTAGAACCCCTCCGTGATAGATTCCCCCTCCGGCAAATTACCTGAGAAGGACCCCAGATGGGATCTCTCTGGAACAGAAACTTGCGGCGGCGGAAAAAGTATTTCGTGGACTCCCCTGAGGGTTTCTGATTTTTTCTGAATTTATAGTGCTGGAATTAGGTCAAACGGAGCAAAGGGGGGCCCATGAGGCACCAGGGCGCACCTACCCCACCCAGGCGCGCCCTGGTGGCTCGTGGCCACCTCCTGGGTCTTCTGGCCCTCTCCCGAAGCTTCTAGTGTTTATCTTGTCCAATAAAAAATCTCCAAAAAGTTCCGTGGCATTTGGACTTCGTTTGGTATTGATTTTCTATAAAACAAAAACAGGGCAGAAAACAGCAACTGACACTGGGCACTAGGTTAATAGGTTAGTCTCCAAAAATGATATAAAATTGTTGTAAATGATTATAAAAACATCCAAGATTGATATTATAACAGCATGGAACAATCAAAAATTATAGATACATTGGAGATGTATTAGCATCCCCAAGCTTAATTCCTGCTCGTCCTCGAGTAGGTAAATGATAAAAATAGAATTTTTGATGTGGAATGCTGCCTAACATATTCATCACATATTCTTTTCTTTTGTAGCATGGACATTGGACTAGAATGATTCAAAGCAATAGTCTATAATTTGACATGAAAATATAAATACTCAAGCATGCTAACAAGCAACCATGTCTTTCAAAATATCAACGCTAAAGAAAGTAATCCCTAGCCCATTATGCTCAATCATTGATCCATTCATGAAACACACTCAAATATTAGCTACATCCAATGCACAAGTATGACAATAGTGCTCTCTAGTTGGTGCTTTATAAGAGAAGATGGAGACTCAAATAAAAATAAAAATTGCATAAAAGTAAATAGATAGGCCCTTCGCAGAGGGAAGCAGAGATTTGTCAAATGTGCCAGAGCTCAAAGCTGAAATTAAAGAGATAAAAATATTTTGAGAGGCATGCTTTTCCTGTCAACGAAAACGACCGAGAATTCCCAATATTTTCCATGCTAGACACATCATAGGCGGTTCCCAAACAGAAAATAAAGTTTATTTCCTTTCCACCATTCTTTCACAATCCATGGCTAGTCGTATCCACGGGTGCCCTCCATACCAACACTTTCCAAGGAATTTTGTTGTTATTAATTTTGATTTCATTGTGGGACTGGGCATCCCTATTACCAGCCACTCTCTCATGCAATGACAAGTGAATAAACACTCATCATGAGAATAACACACCTAGCATAGAAAATAATGGCCACCCCCTGCCGCTTCATGAGCGGTACGGGCACACAAAACGGAAAAAATATTTTGAAAATTAGAGTTGGCACACGCAAATTTACTTGGAACGGCATTGAAATACCGCATATAGGTTGATACTAGCGCTGAAGGAGCACGGCGCACGCCGCGCCCGTGGCCGATTTCGTCTGTATTTTATCAAAATAAGCAAGAAAACAACACATTTTTTTTGGTTATTTCTTTTGGATTATTGTCCACGTGAATGCATAGTGCTGGTTTACTGTTTTTATTTCTTCTGGATTTCTGTTCACGTAAATGCATAGTGCTGTTTTTTTTGTTCCGGTTTATTTGGGTGTATTGTTTTGGTTTAAAATTCGGTTACTGTTTTAGTTTTATGGTTCGTGTGGGTTAATGTTTTCGGTTTATTTAGGTGTTGTTCCTTTTACTGGTTTTATTGCTCTGTATTATTCGAGGTTATTGTTTCGGTTTATTTGGGCCATTGTTTCGGTTAGTAGCCCTGAGTTTATTCGGATAATGTTTTGGTTTTTGTTTGGGTATTTGATAGTGCACTTTTAACTGTTATTGTGTTGTAAAAATGGGCAGTAATCGCTCAACAACTTATTTTTCCCATGGATTACTGTTCATGCGAATATAAAGTTTCAGCCTACTATTTTTGTGTCCTGGCAGCACTATAATCGGAAAGAATCAGCAGACGATTAAGGCGGCTGTGCATCGGTACGCCGGTGTTGAGAAATGATGTATAGAAAATTCTAAATCCTAACTCTCTATATAAGGACGCGAGGGTGGAGGAAGGGGAGAGAAATGATGTGTAAAAAAAATCCCAATTTTTTTAAAAAAACGTGCGTATTTTTTCTTCGGTGAAAGCTAAAACAAGTAAGGGGAGTAAATCAGATTATTTGGAGCACTGATTAAGCAGAAGTACTGGTCATCCGAGATGACTGTTCACTCGCGGTTAGTGTTCACAGACGATTACTGTTCATGTATGGTACTCTTTGTCACTATTGTTCACTGAAAACTTGCGCATTTTTCTTCGGTGAAAGCTAAAAGAAGTAAGGCGAGAAAATCAGATTATTTGGAGCACTGGTTAAGCAGAAGTACTGTTCATCCGGGGATGGCGGTTCACCCGTGATTACTGTTCACAGACGATTACTGTGCGTGTATGGTTCCGTTCGTAGGTGATTACTGTTCACAGACAGTATTGTTCATATATGGTACTGTTCACTGACAGCGACGGAAAATGAGTAGTAATCTTTAAAAAAAACAGAAAAAGGGAATCCTTCCCGCTTTAGTATTAGTACTTTCGCTCGTTTTATTGCTTCGGGTTATTCGGGGTTGTTGTTTCGGTTTATTTGGGCTATTATTTCGGTTAGTAGTCCTAAGTTCATTCGGATAATGTCCAGTTTTTGTTTCGGTTTATTCGGGTGTATTGTTTTGGTTTAAAATTCTGTTACTGCTTCAGTTTTATGGTTCATGTGGGTTAATGTTTTTGGTTTATTCAGGTGTTGTTCCGTTTCGCTGGTTTTGTTGCTCCGGGTTATTCGGGGTTGTTGTTTTGGTTTATTTAGGCTATTGTTTCAGTTAGTAGTCCTGAGTTCATTTCGATAATGTTCGGTTTTTGTTTGGGTATTTGTTAGTAGATACTGTTTCGGTTTATGATTCGGGTGGACTAATGTTTTCGGTTTACTCCGGTGTTGGTCCGTTTCACTGGTTTTACTGTTTCGGGTCTAGGGAGGAAGAGTTCCAGTTTTTTTGGTTTTTTTAATATATTTCTTATGGATTTCTGTTCACGTGAATGCGTAGTGTTTTTTTTTCTTTTCTTTTTGTTATTTCGGTTTATTCGGGTGTATTGTTTTGGTTTAAAATTCGGTTACTGTTTCAGTTTTATGATCCGTGTGGGTTAATGTTTTCGGTTTATTCAGGTGTTGTTCCGTTTCGCTGCTTTTATTGCTCCGGGTTATTCGGAGTTGTTGTTTCGGTTTATTTGGTCTATTGTTTCGGTTAGTAGTCATGAGTTCATTCGGAAAATGTCTGGTTATTGTTCGGCTATTTGTTAGTGCACTTTTAATTGTTGTTGCGTTGTAAAAATGGGCAGTAATCGGTCTAGAATTTATTTTTTTCCACGGATTACTGTTCGTGCAAATATACAATTATGGCCTACTGTTTTTGTGCTCTGTTAACACTATCATCGGAAAGAATTAGGAGACGATTGAGGCGGCTGTGTATTGATACGCCGGTGTTGTGCATCGGTACGTCGGTGTCGAGCAATGATGTATAGAAAATTCTAAATCCTAACTCTCTATATAAGGACGTGAAGGTGGAGGAAGGGGAGATAAATGATGTGTAAAATATATCCTATTTTTTAAAAAAATATTGCATATTTTTTCTTCGGGGAAAACATTTTTTTAGAGAAAGAAAGCACTGTTCATGAGCAGGGGTACTGTTCACGAAGGGCACTGTTCTCACACGCTGTTCATCAGTGATTACTATTCATGTGGGGGGTACTATTCATACATAATTACTGTCCACTGTGACAACGTTGCCGTGAAATACGAATAGTAGGGGCCGAAAAAAATTCAAAAAAATAGGGGCCAAAATTTTTTCAAAAAAACCAGAAAAATCAAACCCTTCCGGCTTTAGTTATAGTACTTATAGTGGACTCATTTAGCACAACTTGGGTTTAAGGAGTTTGGATGCACAAGCAGTATTTTCGCTTAGTACAAATGAAGGCTAGCAAATAGATTTAGAATCAACCAACCAAAAAACGAAAACGGTCATAAACATGCATTGAACATAACTAACACCGAATAATGCACCATAAGTAGGATATAATTTCATTGCATAACTATTGACTTAACGTGCATGCATAGGGAATCACAAACCTTAACACTAATATTCTTACTAAATCACAATTACTCACTAACATGACTCACATATTATCATTTCCATATCGCAAAACTATTGCAAGGAATCACACTTATCATATCCAATGATCTATATGAAAGTTTTTATGTATATCCCTCTTGAATATCTATCACTTTGGGACCAAATTCATATCTTGTGCAAATTACCATTACTATCATCAACTCTCAAAAAGATTTAAGTGAAGCATGAGAGTGCAAATATTTCTTCAAAATTTTAATCAACTCTCAAAATAATATAAGTGAAGCATGAGAGTTTATTTCTTCAAAAATATAGCCACCACCGTGCTCAAAAAGATTTAAGTGAAGCACTAGAGCAACTGCCTAGCTCAAAAAATTTAAGTGAAGCACATAGAGTATTCTAACAAATGATGATGAACGTGTGGCTCTCTCAAGATAGGTGTGTTCAGCAAAGATGATTGTGACAAACTAAAAAGCAAACAAAGCAAAGACTCATATAATACACGACGCTCCAAGCAAAACTCATATCATGTGACGAATAAAAATATAGCTCGAAGTAAAATTACCGATGGTTGGTAGAAGAAAGAGGGGATGCCTTCCAGGGCATCCCCAAGCTTAGAGGCTTGAGTCTTCCTAGAATATTACCTTGGGGTGCCTCGGGCATCCCCAATCTTAGGCTTTTGCTACTCCTTATTCCTTCATCCATCGTGATCTCACCCAAAACTTGAAAACTTCAATCACACAAAACTTAACAAAACCTTCGTGAGATCCGTTAGTATAACAAAATAAATCACTACTTTAAGTACTGTTGCAAACCCATTCATATTTTATTTTTGCATTATACCTACTGTACTCTAACTTCACCATAGCTTATAACCCCCCCCCCCCCCGATACAATCCATAGATTCATCAAAACAAGCAAGTAGTGCATCAAAAACAGAATCTGTCAAGAACAGAACAGTCTGTAGAGATCTGAATTATGGTCATACTTCTGTAACTCCAAAAATTCTAAAAAATTAGGAATACGTGGAAAATTCATATATAAATATTGTGTAAAAAATTCAGAAGGTTCTGAGGTTCCAGAGAAAAACCAAAATCCCAGCACTGGACACAAAACTTTCTGTTTTCAAACAACATCAATTATACTATCTTTAAAATCATCCTAAAGGCTTTACTTGGCACAAACACTAATTAAAAACACAAAAACACACCCATACCAGTAGCATAAATGTGAAAGCACACAATAACAGAAAAAAAAATTATTTTATTCATTGGGTTGCCTCCCAACAAGCGCTATTGTTTTATGCCCCTAGCTAGGCATAATGCATAATTTCAATTGTTGTCATCCTTCAAGTTGATTCCATAAGTGGCCCTCATAATTGATTCATATGGTGCTTTAATTCTTTTCCTAGGGAAATGCTCCATACCCTTATTTAATGGAAATTGAAATTTTATATTTCCTTCTTTCATGTCAATAACGGCACCAATAGTTCGTAAGAACGGTCTACCAAGTATTATGGGGCAAGAAGAATCAATATCAAGAACAATAAAATCAACGGGCACATAATTTCTATTTGCAAGAATAAGAACATCATTAATTCTACCCATTGGCTTTTTAATAGTAGAATCCGCCAAGTGCAAATTAAGAGAACATTCATCTATATTGGTGAGACCTAGCACATCACATAGAGATTTTGGAATTGTGGAAACGCTAGCACCCAAATCACATAAAGCATTGCACTCATAATTTTTAATTTTAACTTTAATGGTGGGTTCCCATTCATCATATAATTTTCTAGGAATTGAAACTTCTAGTTCTAGCTTTTCTTCTAACGCTTTCATCATTGCTTCTACGATGTGTTTAGTAAAAGCTTTGTTTTGCTCATAAGCGTTGGGTGCATTTAACATGGATTGTAACAAAGAAATGCACTCAATCAAAGAACAATTATCATAATTAAAATCTTTGTAATCCAAGAGAGTGGGCACATCGCTATTTAACTTTTTTACCTCTCCAAACCCACTTTTAGCAATTTTCTTATCAAGATTCTCACCCTCCAAATTATGGGGACGCTCTTTTGCTAAAGTTGACTCTTCCTCAGTCCCCTTTTCATCAAGTTTAATATTGCTAAACAAAGAATCAATAGATGAAACACCAATCATTTTAATATCTTCATCATTACTACGATAAAAACCGGGAGGAATCGCTTGTTCTAAAAATTCTCGTTTAGCTTTTAGCATGGCGGTTCTTTTCTTACTCTCATCCATGGAGACATATAAAGCTTTAATTGATTCACTAATATCAATTTTGGGTGGCAAAATATTAGCTTTAAGATTTTCCACATCATGAATAATTCTATCAATGCTCCTAGACATATCATCAATTTTACTCAATTTTTCTTCTATCGTAGTGTTGAAAACTTTTTGAGCATTAATAAATTCTTTAATATTACTTTCAAGACCATAGGGCATCCTATTATTATTATAAGAATTACCATAATGATTGCCATAATTATTAGAGGAATTTCCGGGAAATGGTCTAGCGTTGAAATTACCCCTATAAGTATTATTATTAAAATTGTTTCGCGAGACAAAATTCACATCTACGGGATCATTATTTTGCTCAATCAAAGTGGACAATGGCACATCATTAGGATCAATAGGAGCATTTTTGCTAGCAACCAATTTCATAAGCGCATCAACTTTATCACTCAAGGTCTTAATTTCTTCAATAGAATTCACTTTTTTACTAGTAGGAGTTCTTTCAGTATGCCATTGTGAATAATTTGCCATAAAATTATCAAGCAATTTAGTAGCTTCACCCAAAGTAATTTCCATAAAAGTACCACCTGCGGCGGAATCTAAAAGATTTCTAGAGACAAAATTCAATCCCGCATAAAATTTTTGTATGATCATCCATAAATTTAAACCATGAGTAGGGCAATTTCTTATCATTAATTTCATCCTCTCCCAAGATTGGGAAACATGTTCATGATCAAGTTGCTTAAAATTCATAATTTGATTTCTAAGTGAAATAATTTTCGCGGGAGGAAAATACTTAGTAATAAAAGCATCTTTACACCTATCCTAAGAATCGATACTATTTCGTGGTAAAGCTGAAAACCAAATTTTTGCACGATCCCGCAACGAGAATGGGAATAATTTTAATTTCACAATATCATTATCCAAATATTTTTTCTTTTGCATGTCACACAATTCTATGAAAGTGTTAAGATGGGATGCGGCATCTTCATTAGGACTACCGGAAAATTGATCTTTCATGACAAGATTTAGCAAAGCGGCATTAATATCACAAGTCTCCGCACTAGCGGCGGGAGGAGCAATCAGAGTACTAATAAAATCATTATTATTAGTATTGGAAAAATCACACAATTTTGTATTTTCTTGAGACATCGTGACTACGCAAACAAGATAACAAGCAAGAAAACAAGCAAACAAGGAAAAGGCAAATGGAAAATATTTTTGTATTTTTGTAAAAATGTTTTAGAAGTGGGGGAGATGAAAACGAGAGGCAAATGGAAAATAAAGTAAATGCAAGGATATGAGAGTTTGTGCAAAGGTACTTAATAGATGTTGATGATGTCTCCCCGGCAACGGCACCAGAAATTCTTCCTGCTACTTGTAGCTTGCGTTGGTATTTCCCCGAAGAGGAAGGGATGATGCAGCATAGTAGAGATAAGTATTTCCCTCAGTTATGAAACCAAGGTTATCGAACCAGTAGGAGAATCACACAACACCTCGTTAGCAACACCTGCACACAAACAACAAATCCTTGCACCCAACGGAAACGAGAGGTTGTCAATCTCTCGGCGGTCAATTGCAAGATTAAATTGTATTTGATAGATAGATAGATTGAAACAAAAATATAAAATAAAATAAATAAAAGAAAATGACAGCAATATTTTTAGGGTTTTAGTAATATGATTTAGATAGACCCGGGGGCCATAGATTTCACTAGAGGCTTCTCTCAAGAAAATAGCATACGGTGGGTAGACAAATTACTGTTGGGCAATTGATAGAAAAGCAAATAATCATGATGATATCCAAGGCAATGATCATGTATATAGGCATCACGTCCAAGATTAGTAGACCGACTCCTGCCTGCATCTACTACTATTACTCCACACATCGACCGCTATCCAGCATGCATCTAGTGTATTAAGTCCATAAGAACGGAGTAATGCCTTAAGAACGATGACATGATGTAGACAAGATAAACTCACGTATGAATAAACCCCATCTTTTTACCCTTAATAGCAACGATGCATACGTGCCATGTCCCTTTCTGTCACTGGGATTGAGCACCGCAAGATCGAACCCATTACAAAGCACCTCTTCCCATGGCAAGATAAATCAACTCAGTTGGCCAAACCAAATCAATAGATCGGAGAAGAAATACGAGGATATAATAATCATGCATAAAAGAGTGTAGCAAAGACTCAAATAATTTCATGGATAATCTGATCATAAACTCACAATTCATCGGATCCCAACAAACACACCGCAAAAAGTGATTACATCGGATAGAACTCCAAGAACATTGAGGAGAACATTGTATTCAAGATCAAAAAGAGAGAAGAAGCCATATAGCTACTGCCTATGGACCCGAAGGTCTGAGGTAAACTACTCACGCATCATCGGAGAGGCAGCAAGGTTGATGTAGAACCCCTCCGTGATCGATTCCCCCTCTGGCAGATTACCGGAGAAGGACCCCAGATGGGATCTCTCTGGAATAGAAACTTGCGGCGGCAGAAAAAGTATTTTGTGGACTCCCCTGAGGGTTTCTGATTTTTTATGAATTTATAGTGCTGGAATTATGTCAAACGGAGCAAAGGGTGGCCCACGAGGCACCAGGGCGCGCCTCCCCCCCAGGCGCGCCCTGGTGGCTCGTGGCCACCTCCTGGGTCTTCTGGCCCTCTCCCGAAGCTTCTAGTGTTTATCTTGTACAATAAAAAATCTCCAAAAAGTTTCATGGCATTTGGACTTCGTTTGGTATTGATTTTCTGTAAAACAAAAACAGGGCAGAAAACAGCAACTGGCACTGGGCACTAGGTTAATAGGTTAGTCTCCAAAAATGATATAAAATTGCTGTAAATGATTATAAAAACATCCAAGATTGATATTATAACAGCATGGAACAATCAAAAATTATAGATACGTTGGAGACGTATCATTCACCATTGGTGGTTGTGTTGTGAGTTAGAAGGCAACGTTGTATCCAGTAGTTGCCCAATCTACCATTGAAGCAAAATACATGACTATTGCATAACATGTAAAGAATCAGTTTGGCTGAAAGGTTTGTATGTTGAGCTTTGTGGAGATAATTCTTGCTTTAATATGTTTTGTGACAGTCAGAGTGCTATATACCTTACTAAGGATTAGCTATTCCATGACAGAACAAAGTACATTGATGTCAAATACCATTATATCCGAGACATTGTTGCTCAAGGTAAACTGAAGGTATGCAAGATTAGTACTCATGATAATCCTGCTGATATGATGACAAAGCCAGTTCCTGTTGCAAAGCTCAAACTTAGTTGGTATAACTGTTTAGCCCTAGTGGTTGTTTGGCGTCGAAAGTGTTTTGTTTGTTGTTCAGAGAGAAGGTTCTCTTTCATGCTACAAGATGGAGTTTGTTAAGATGCCATCCAAATTCATATAAAGTATAAAGGCTAACTTCTGATGGAGTGCGGCGGAGGCCCGTTGCCGGGAGGCCTGGGGGTGCGGGGGGCGGTATGGATTAGTATCGACCTAGGTCACCACTACTATATATGTCCTTTGTAAGCTGCCGCACGGGATAAGATCATCGTTGTAAATCCCCGGCATTTGTAACCTCTCCCGATATAGTGAAGTTTCGCTAGCTGGCGCCCATGGTTTTTTCCCTTTCGCATTGGAGGGGTTTTCCACGTTAAAATCTTGTGTCCCTCTATGTTGATTCGTTCTTCTTCGTTCTCTATTCTCTTTCGTAACTCTAACATATTTATCTCTATGCAATTCTCGTGCTCCAAACGAGGCTAGAACCAAGTCATTAACTAATAAACCCATCAGGTGATCTAAATAATGATCTGACACAATTGGCAACTAGGTATCCGGCGTTTGATCGCCATCCCGTTGGGGCTCCTGAACCACACTCCCCTTAAAACCCATTTCTTTCTCTTTGCCTCCTCTTCCTTAGCTGCTCGTTTCCACCTCGATTTTTTCACTTCTTCCCGAGGAGATTGGTGCTGGCTGTGGCCTATGGTATTCATGGTGAGCCTTCCTCTTCCTTCCTGTGTGACCTTTTGGGTTTGGTGTGCAGACAAGTTGTTCCATGATATACGAGAGAGAGAGAGAGAGAGGAGTGAGTTGTGCTAGAATAGTTCCTCAGCGTTTGTATGCTTTTGTCGACTCATGCCTCCCGTAAATATGAAACCCATCTTTCTTACCTTCAGTTTTTGAGAGGTCTGTTTAGTAGTAGCACAATTTGCAAGCACATAAGGCTGGTCATAATAGTAGTATCATGCATGACAACTAGGCATTTTTACGGAGATGACACATAATTAAATGAGGAAAGAGATGATTGAGTATCATGATATGATACAGTATCATGATATGATACAGTATCATATTAAATGATGTACTAGTATGTGTCATGCATGGATAAATGAGGCCACTATGATACCAAACTATGATACTATGGATTGTGGAGGTAGTATCATACACTAGTATCATATGCATGATACTAATATATGATACTTCCCATTGTGACTAGCCTAAGGGCCTGATTGGATTGTCGCTTTCATGTGAAATACCCCTGTATCCCTCAAAAAATGTGAAATACCCCTGTCAATCACAGCCGGGTAAGAAGTTTTGGATGGGCATCGAACTAAGTGATTGGATCGTCGTTTTTGGGCATTCTTAGCCTATAAAGTTTACACTACACCTCTCTGCTCATCCGAAATTTTCTCTGTATTCTCTGCCTCAACCTAGAATGAGGTGACACACTAGAGCCAACAAACGAACGAGGTGAGGCATTGGAGCCAACAGACGAAAGAGGCGAGGCGTCGGCGACCATGGCCTCGACGGGGCGAGGTGCTGACCACCGTGATGGGGTGAATGAATACGGCGTGCGCAAGCTCTAGGCGGTGGCAAGAGAGGGCCCATGCCACTCGGGTTCTGACCAGCGGGAGAAGAGGCATGGAAATCAGCAGCTTGCAAGCTAATTCTAGCATGAGGGTAGCCGCAGGAAAAACCTGATCAAGAGTCGATTCATATTTGAATCAACGCAAAGCTCCACCTCCGTACATGACTTCTTCACCAACCTGACGTGTAAAAACCCTCTGTTTTCTTAGCCTACTCCTGACTCACAATCACATGTCTGGAATATAAGATTTTTAGGCCACTACTTTTGTGATCTAAAAAGTCTTATATTTCTTGACAGAGGGAGTATATTTCATATTCCAGAGTTCCGTTCATGGCCGGTAAAATACCCTTGTGACCGCGGGGGCTATCGCCCCCCCCCCCCCCTCGCACTCCTAGGTCGGTACTGACCAATATTTCAGAGATGCATAGGAATTTGCTCGAGAAATTTGTTGGCATAGAGATCTCTTTGATTGATTGTTCAACAGATATATACACTACATTAGTGTTATTTACAAGTTGAAGCACATGGGTTCTAGAGTTGTGTCCGTTCCTACCATCGCATGCTTGCTGCTCCTATTCAGCGCAGACGGTGACCGTCAACGTTGATGCACAGCTTGGTCACAAGATCCTAGACACGCTGTTTGGGATCTTTTTTTAGGTGAGTTTACATTTTGCTAATGTTATCGAGATTACCCAATTTTCATCGCATTCCCTGCTCAATAATAATCTATTATTTCCCATATTAATTCTAATGGCATATGTTATAGGAGATCAACCATGCAGGAGATGGTGGCATAGCGAACCAACCTGTGGTTGGATGGTTAGGAGGACAGTGGTATCCCCAGCCCATGAGAGTTCAAGTCCTAGACTTGACATTGGTGCTTGCATTATTCCTGGATTTATTTCAAGCATTCCGGCGATGTGCATTCAGTGGGAGAAGACGTTCCCGTCGACTACGAAGGCGTCTGTAGCGACTTCGTCAATCTCAAGATGATGTGTCGGTTCAGTCTCTCGGAGGTTCTCATAGGGGTAGGCTGTGTGTGCGTGCGTTCATAGGGGGTGAGTGTATGTGTGTATGTATGAGCGTCTGCATTTGTAGTGTGTTCCAAAAAAAGGAGCTGGTGGGATATGGGCAGAACTTGTCATTAATAGAGGTGCATAATTCATTACTGTTAAATGCTTTTTAGTCCATTGGAACATAAAACTAGGACATCATTAGATTGCGAATAGATTTGGACCCCTTCATTAGAAAAGGGTAATATGGTCTATTCATGTGATGATGATTAGCCTTCTGGTAACACTATTTCGCCTGACCACCCGCTTCGGCAGGGGCCTTGAATCCAAGCCCAACACTACGTGAATCCATCTCCCTCTCCCTCTCTCTCTGCTACTTGTGATAAGCGTTGGGATTTCCCCGAAGAGGAAGGGTGATGTAGTATAGTAGCAGATAGTATTTCCCTCAGTTAAGAACCAAGGTTTATCAAACCAGAAGGAGACACCACACAAACAATGTAAGCAGTACCTGCACACACACACAAAGCAAATGCTTGCAACCAACGAAGGCAAGAGGGTTGTCAATCCCCTTGTACTCGCCAATTGCAAGGATTAAATATGATAGTGGTAGATAGATAAAATAAAAAGGAAAATAAAAGTAAATAAATTGCAGCAAATATTTTTAGGGTTTCAGTAAATATAAAGTGAAAGCACCCGGGGGCCATAATGTTCACCTGAGGCATTTCTCTCATGAGCATAGCAAGGTGTGTAAACAAATTACTGTTGGGCAATTGATAGAATAGCGCATAGTTATGATGATTCTTCATGGCATGATCAATATATAGGCATTACATCCGTTACAAGTAGACCGACATCCATCTGCATCTACTACTATTACTCCACCCCAAGACCGCTAGCCAGCATGCATCTCAAAGTATTAAGTTCATAACAAACAGAGTAATGCTTGAAGCATGATGACATAATGTAGACAAAGTAAGATCAATTAATATGTTCAAACCCCATCGTTTTACCCTTAGTAGCAACAATACAAATACGTGCCTTGCAACTCCTCCTGTCACAGAGTAAGGACACCGCAAGATTGAACCTACTACCAAGAACCTCTCCCACTGAAGATAAATCAATCTAATTGGCCAAAAGAGATAGATAGATCGGAGAGAAATACAAGGCTATAAAATCACACATAGATAAATCTCAGAAAAGACTCAAAGACGGATCACCCTCCCTCTCCCTCTCCCTCTCTCTCTCCCTACCTCTCCCCCCTCTCTCTCTCTCTCCTGCAGTGATCGCCAAACTCTTCTCACGAGTAATGCTATATGTACAGGCACTTACAGGACGAATTTAATTACATGCTGACTGATACGTCTCCAACGTATCTATAAATTTTTCTTGTTTCATGCTATTATATTATCAATCTTGTATGCTTTATATGCCATTTTATATCATTTTTGGGAACTAACCTATTAATTCAGTGCCCAGTGCCAGTTCATGTTTTTTGCTTGTTTTTGGTTTTCCAGAAAATCCATACCAAACAAAGTCCAAACACGATGAAAATTTTTGACATTTTTTTCTGGATAAAAAGAGACCCTGGAAGCTTCGGGAGGAGACCAGACGATGCACGAGGGAGCGACAAGGCAGGGGGGCGCCCTGGTGCCTTGTGGCCCCCATGTGGCTCCGTTTGACCTAATTCCAGCGCTATAAATTCCCATATTTCCAGAAACCCTCAGGGGAGGTCCCGAAACAATTTTATCGCCGCGGCAAGTCTCTGTTCTTCCGCGATCCCATCTGGAGGCCTTTTCCAGTACTCTGCCGGAGGGGGAGTCCATCACAGAGGCCATCTTCATCAACCTTGCTGCCTCCCGGATGATGTGTGAGTAGTTCCCACAAGACCTACAGGTCCATAGCAGTATCTAGATGGCTCTCTCTCTCTCTCTCTCTTGATCTTCAATACAATGATCTCATCTGACATCAATCCGATGTAAACTTTTGCGGTGTGTTTGTTGCTATCGGATGAATTGTGGGTTTTTGGTCAGATTATTCATTGAAAGTATTTGAGTATTTTCTAAGATTTATCTATGTGTGATTTTATAGCCTTGTTGACAGGATCGATACGGTCGACTAGAGGGGGGGTGAATAGGAGACTACAAAATTTAATCTTTCTTGTCAATTTTAAGGTTTAGCGGATAAATAAGGTTCACTAGATATGCAACTAGGTGAACACAACCTATATGACAAGCAAGCTCCAAGCTAAGATGCAAGGCAACAATCTAATTAGCAAGCCAACAAGCATACAAAGCAAAGTAAAGTGCGGGAAAGGATTAACCACAAGTGAGACGAGGACGCGGATTTTATCCCGAAGTTCACTCTTCCTTGGGGAAGAGCTAGTCTCCGTTTAGAGCGATGCCGGAGCCAAAGCTTGTGGAACGCCACCGAAGGCTCACCGTAATCTCTTTCGAGTCACCCCCAACGGATGAGCCTCGAATCACTATGGGTTGGTCTTGAAGGCGACCACCACACCTTTACAAACTTCTCCGGAGCACACCACAAGCAAGGAAGCTTTCGGAGGAACCTCTAACCGCCTAGGAGCCCAAGCTCCAAGAGTAACAAGTCATGGTGGATGAATATTGCAGGGAACGCGATTTGGTTTGGTCAAAGTGTAGATCGGGTCTTGCTCTCCCAATCCCCAAAGTTTCAACAAGTTTGGGTGGAGGGATTGAGAGTATTGAGCAAAATGAGGTGTAGCAATGGTGGAGCTCAACAAGACATTAGGGTTAGGGATGGAGGAGGAAGAAGGCCTCTTTATATAGTGTTCTTGGCTGGGTGGGGTTTTCTGCCCGTTGGACCCCGTGCACACGGGTTAAGTCAGCCCCGTGCGCACGGGGTACTCAGAGCCCAAACCACCACCCCGTGCGCACGGGGTATCCAGTGAGTTACGCAGTACCCCGTGCGCACGGGGGTCAAAAGACCCCATGCGCACGGGGTACCCAGGGAGTTACCCAGTACCCCGTGCGCACGGGGGTCAAAAGACCCCGTGCGCACGGGGTACCCAGAACTTCTCTGTTGTAACTTTCTGGATACCTCAGCAAGCACACTAATGGACATATGGTGGTAGGAGTAGGCAGGCTGGTGTATATGGTTTTAGGATGGCATTCCCACACGACATAAATCCACAAATGACCCCTCTTAGTAGTGCGGTTTTTCCTATGACTCAAATCGAACCAAAACGAAAACCTTCGAGTCGCCGGTAAACCACGCCTTTGATCTTTTTGAATTGGGGGGTCGCATACCTCCATCAGAGACAACTTGAAACCAATATCCTGAGATAAACTATAGCAACCGATATTAGTTCCACTAACCACATTGTCATCACACCAAAATATAATTTAAGTGACACTTGCACTTTCAATCTCCCCCTTTTTGGTGCATTGATGCCAACATGGTTAGGACATGGCATCAAGGATATATCTAAGCAAATAGCCATGCGGCAATGGTTGATCATGGGAGCTCCCCCTACATGTGTGCAGGTAGAGAATGATATGCTTGAGTATGCATCAAGCACACACATATGAGGCTCCCCCTAGATCAACATTGACAAGGCACGTGATCAGCAAAATAAAACCTAAACGGTGCCTAGATCACATGCAAAAGTGTGGTGAGCAAGTAGAGTGAGACAAACATAATAAGAACAAGATCATATATCACATGCTAGACATCATAAGTATAGATATGAATCATAGGATAATTAGTCTCATAAACTAATAAGAGGTAGCTCACAACCACACCACGGAAAGCAAATAAGAGTACCTCAAGCCAAATAAACACCCAACAAAGCAATAACCACGAGGCTTGAGATTTCAACACACACTAAAGAAGACAACTTCTCCCCCTTTGTCATCAAGACAACAAAAAGGGAAAAGGCAACGCAAAGACAAAGCTAGACAAGAGGAGGCGCGCTCGAAGCATCATCATGAAAACGCCACCCTGCCATCAGAAAGGAACGAGCTGTGGCCACACTGTCGTTGTTCTCGGACCCTGGGCCAACCTCCTCACCAGCTGCAGCACGCTCAGCCTTCTTCTGACGCCTCACCAGCTTGTCCTTGTTGATCTCCTTGACCTGACGGCGCTGAATGGACTGACACATCTTGAACAAGTTGCTCATGGTCTTGAACAGAGACCTCTTCTCTCCTCCGGTGAAACTAGCCTCAGACACCACCTTCTTGCCCTTACCACGCGGGATCCGTGCGGTGGAGGACATGCCAGGAGTGTAAGTGGCACGCTCAACAGGCCTCGGATTGCATCCCTTCTTGGGAGGCACATAGGGAGCAGGAGCAGCAGGAGTCCAATTGGAGTTGCGCTTTGGAATGGAAGTCTTGAATTGGGAAATATACTTGACAGGGCAGACAGACTCAATCAAAGCCTGGACGAACGGTGCATAGATCAATGACTTGTTCTCCTGCACACACTGACGAAGCTCGTAGAACATGAAGTCCAGAACATCCACTTTCTTCTTTTCATGCAAATACACAAACACATCCAACATGGAACTCCTCAAGTTATGCGAGTCACCGGCCTTAGGAGTGAGAGTGTACCTAAGGATATGGCGCATAGTATCATACATAGGCAGGTGATCCTTGATGGAACCGGTGACAAAGGACTTCTCTTGCTTGTAGGCAAATGCAATCTCATCTTTGTGCCGCTGTCCAACCTCACGAACACGACCAAAATCTTCATTTTCTTCCTCAAAGAATCCATAGGGAATGATCTCAGCAAATTTGGACATAGAAGCAGAGCACCGGTGAGTCCCAGACATCCAAGTGAGAGAACGAGCGGTGTCATTGTGGAAGTACACCGTGGCAAAGAACTGCATGACAAGGTCTTCATTGTATGGATGGTTGAATGTGACAAATGGTAGGAGCCCCAACCTGTTAAGTGCAGAATACACTCTTGGATAGATATGATCGTTGTCCCGAAGACTCTCAGCATTGACTTGCTTATGAGGAGCAAACTTCTTGTTCTTGGTCAACAGAAGCTCATAGTACACCCTATGCCGAAACTCGTTTTTGAACCTCGGATCGACACCCATACTGGTGGCAGCATCATAAGGGTGAGACTGCCTCTCTGCCTAGATCTCTGGCTTGGTCCAACTGACAAGCGGAACATTCCTAAGATCCCGCCCCCCTGCAATGGCTTCCTCGGGGCTGGACTCATCTTCTTCTTCTTCATCGTCCACAAAATCAGCCTCTGCGGTGTGATCATAGTGAGCATCTTCCTGGGAATCATACTCTTCTTCTGAATCCTCGGAGGCCTCAACCACTGGCTACTTGGTGGCGGCATGGCAAACACGGCCCTGCTCAGAACCCTGACCAAATCCTTCTGACGACTGACGACGAGCAATAGTGAATTCCATGGAACCTACCTTTGAGCGCTTGCGACGAAGCTCGGACCTCTTGTCAGCGGAGTCTGAAACACCAAAACACAAACACAACACACCAGAGAAAGGAAACTGAGTGCAAGTGCTAGATTGAATTGGCAAGGAATGAATCAAGCGAAAACAGACAGCCAGAACCATCCTGTAGACCCCGTGCGCACGGTACAGAGCCCGTGGGCACGGGGGCCCCGTGCGCACGGTACAAAGCCCGTGTGCACGGGGTTCGTCCGGCGTCAGCCACTTCCAGAACGAATTTGAGGAGTGGGTGAGGCCAGGCGATTACAGAGGTTCTATGCCGTCTATATTTCTAATCATCATCGAATGGAGATCTGATCTAGTAGACTGGAAAACCCTAGGACTCAGGGACCCAATCCATGAAGAAATACATGGAAAGGAAGGGGAAAGCGGGCAAATACCAGAGGAGGAGCCCATCCTGGAAGAGCTCCACAGAAAGAAACGGCTTCACGGCGCGAGGAGGCGCCGGAGAGACCCGAGGCGACGGCGGCGGCCCTTGAGGCTTCCTGGGGCGTGGAGGGGGCGAATGGGTGGGAATGAACCCTACCCCCCCCCCCCCCCGCGCCCCACCTCTTAGGAGCCGGAAACCGCATACCCCATGCGCACGGGCTAAAGGGCCCCGTGCGCACGGGGACCCGTGCGCACGGTACAAAGCCCGTGGACACGGGGGCCCCGTGCGCATGGTACATGCCCATGGGCACGGGGTATCCAGAGGGTTTCGACAGGCAGAAGCTTGTTGGGTCATGGCTGAATGCAAATTCTTACCAAGGCTCAAAAAGTATTCCCGTCTCACTTCTGAACACGTCACAAGAGAAATCCAACACTACTAGAAAGGTGTATGTGTAGCACTTGCACTCGAAGAGAACCGAAACACACAAACACCACAAAAACGAACACAAGGACAAGAAGAACAACAAAGAAAACAACAACAAAAAGGATCCAACCTCCAAAGGAGGGCGGTGGCCGAAGCCACCATGTTTGAGTTTGTTTGGTATGGCACCGCGAAGATATGAACCTTGGGCCCAAGACCAATACTCATCTTTGAAGCACAAGTGCCACCTTAAAGTGACTAAAGTGAAAGATTTTGTTCAATTTATGCACTACTAGGATGAGAAAGCTCATGAGTTGAGCTAGCTCCCCCTAGATATGTGCCTACACCTAAACAAGATATTATATGAGTATGTGTGCGTATGCAAGAACCTCAATCCAAGTTACTTATATCCACGATATTCAGCTCATGCCTTAACTCGCGGAATCCTGCTTCATCAAGTGGCTTGGTGAAAATGTCGTCAAGTTGCTTCTCGGTGTTGACATGGAATATATCAATGTCTCCCTTGGCCACATGATCCCGAATGAAGTGATGACGAATCTCAATATGCTTGGTTCGGCTATGTTGCACCGGATTATCGGCGATCTTGATTGCACTTTCATTGTCACAGAAAAGAGGCACTTTGTCACATTTGACACCATAATCCATCAAAGTTTGCCTCATCCATAATAATTGTGCACAACAACTTTCGGCGGCAATGTACTCGGCTTCGGCGGTTGAAAGAGACACACAATTATGCTTCTTTGAAGACCAACTTACCAAAGACCTCCCTAGGAATTGACATGAGCCGGAAGTGGACTTGCGGTCTACCTTGTCTCTGGCCCAATCCGAATCCGAGTATCCTATTAACTTGAAAGTTGCTCCTTTGGGATACCAAAGGCCCAAGTTTGGGGTATGAACCAAATATCGAAGGATTCTTTTCACTGCCGAATAATGGCTCTCCTTGGGAGCGGATTGAAATCTTGCACACATGCATACACTCAACATAATATCCGGTCTAGATGCACAAAGGTAAAGCAAAGAACCAACTATGGAGCGATATACCTTTTGATCCACATCTTTACCATTGGTATCAAGATTAAGTTGGCCATTGGTGGGCATGGGCGTCTTCATGGGCTTGACATCTAGCATTTTGAACATCTTGAGCATGTCTTGAATATAAAGTGCTTGGTTGATGAAGGTTCCTCCTCTCAATTGCTTCACTTGAAATCCGAGGAAGAACTTCAACTCTCCCATCATGCTCATAGCAAATTCCTTGGTCATAAGATTCTCAAACTCAACGTTAATAGCATGGTTAGTGGAACCAAAAATAATATCATCAACATATATTTGGCACACAAACAATTCTCCTTTTACCCTCTTCGTGAAGAGAGTGAAATATATTAACCCAATCTGGAACCCCTTCTCGTTTAGGAACGCCGTAAGGTGATCATACCAAGCATGAGGTGCTTGTTTAAGTCCGTAGAGCGCCTTATGGAGTTCATAAACGTGAGAGGGGTGATTGGGATCTTCGAAACCGGGAGGTTGTTTGACAAACACCAACTCCTTAAGAGGACCATTAAGAAATGCACTCTTCACATCCATTTGATACAATTTAAAATCATGATGTGAAGCATATGCAAGCAAGATACGAATGGACTCAAGACGGGCAACGGGGGCAAAGGTTTCACCGAAGTCCAAACCTTCAACTTGGGTAAACCCTTGTGCCACTAACCTTGCCTTGTTTCTAGTGACTTGTCCGTGCTCATCTTGTTTGTTCTTAAAGATCCACTTTGTTCCAATGACATTATGATATTCTTTGGGTCTCTCCACAAGAGTCCATACTTTGTTGCGGGTGAAGTTGTTGAGTTCTTCATGCATGGCATTTACCCAATCCGGGTCGTCAAGGGCATCTTCAACCTTAAGGGGCTCAACACGAGAGACAAATGAGTGATGCTCACAAAAGCTTGCCAAACGTCTACGAGTAGTTTGTTGATGCTTCCATAAATGTTGTCGGTGAGATGTTGAAGATGCTTTAGCTTAGCGGCCGCCTTTTGAACTTTGAGTCCAAGCTCTTCTTCACTTGGTTTTGAACTTGTTGAAGAAGCTTGACCTTGAGAATGTTTTAGCCTTGGAGACACCCTTCTCTTCACAACCTCAAGATCTTGAACACTAGGATGTGATGATGTGGAAGACACTTGAGGTTGGGATTGATCTTGATCTTGATCTCGAACTTGAGCTTGATCTTGAGCTTCAATAATTGATTCTTCACCATTTGGTTGAGCTTCCTCTTGATCTTGCTCGGGAACATGAGGGACTTGTTCTTGTTCTTGGATCGGTTCATGATCTCCCATAGCATCTTGCACTTGAGGTGGCGGTGATGACTTCCCTTGTGGTGAATCCACAAGAGGGGCTCTTACTCCTTCTTCTTCTACTTGGACTTGGGGTGTTTCTTGTGGGCGAATGTGACCTATCCCCATAGTCCTTATAGCTTGTGAAGGAGCCTCATCACCTACAACACAAGGAACAATTTGCTCCGCACGGGAACCGTTATCTTCATCAAACTCCACATTTACCGTTTCCTCAATACACCCGGTGGATTTGTTGAGAACTCGGTAAGCGTGAGAGTTTGACGAATATCCAACAAATATGCCCTCATAAGTTTTAGGCTCAAACTTTGCTAAACGGGATTTTTTGTTTAGAATGAAACACTTACAACCGAATACCCGAAAGTATTTGACGTTAGGCTTCCTCCCGATTAGGAGTTCATAGGGGGTCTTGTTCTTGAGCTTGCGAAGATAAAGCCGGTTTGAAGCATGGCACGCGGTGTTGATGGCTTCGGCCCAAAGCTTGTATGGAGACTTGTACTCGCCAAGCATGGTCCTAGCCATCTCAATGAGAGTCCGGTTCTTCTTCTCCGCAACACCATTTTGTTCAGGAGTGTATGGCGTGGCATATTTGTCGGAAGTCGGGCTCCGGGGACCCAAAGGTTCGAACACTGGGGTGAGCTCATTCTACCGCTCGTCTCCTACCACGGCTAAGCTACGGCGAGGCTACGGCGAGAGCGCGCTAGCGAGGGATGGGGCAAGGACTCAGCGGTTTACCCAGGTTCGGGCCACCTTGCGGTGTAAGACCCTACTCCTGCTTGTGGTTTGGATTGCAATGGGCAAGAGAGTTCTTGCGTACAAGGTGGAGGAGGAGGAAGAACTGGTCCCGAGAGATCCCTCCTCCTACTATGGCAGCACTGTCCTTTATACCAGCCTTGGTCCTCTTCCCCCTAGAAACTTAGGCGGGAAGGGTTGCCACACTTGGCGGTTTTTAAAGGGGACAGGCGCTCAGGCTATCCTGACTAAAGGTGGTCTTCGCCTGCCAAAGCATGATCCATGACGCGCCGGTGGGCTCGGTGATGACCTCCGCCCTGCGCGCCCATCGTCTTGGTCTTCCTTCGCCGATCGGGCAACCTTTGGGGTTGCTTTGGAGAGTAGATAGCTGGCCCTGCTCCCTTAACATGAAAGAGGAAACCATCTTCATCCGCGCCTGCTGGCGCGGCCTCTGCTGCTGCTCGTCGCCGCGCGCGTCACCCACGTGATGGGCTCCAGACCGCGCGGCACGCCGATCGGCCTTCGTCCCGAGCGCCTGCGGGAGGGGGCCTCGGGAGGCACCTCGGAAAGCCACCTCGCGAGGTCACTTCGGGAAGCCGCCTCGTGAGAGGGCCTCGCGAGGCCGTTGATGGTGGTGCTGAGTATTACTCGCCACTTCCTGAGTAGGGGGCATCAGGAGGCCAGGGCCTCATGAGGGGTCTTGGTGAGATGCTCGGTGGTGACGGCCTGCCAGCCCCTGCCAAGCGTTGCGCCCTGGGCCAAAGGCAGATGGGCCTGGATACCCCGGGTTCCATGGGCCCGACAGTAGCCCCCGGGCCCATGGCGCGCATGTTCCCGCCTACCGAGGGGCGAAACGGCGCGGGCCCTAACCGCCTGTGGCCAGGCGCGACGCGTGGCGCACGATGTGACGGGCGACGCCCCCACTTCCCCACGACGCCTCAGAAACTGCCGCGCTGACATAAATCCTGGCGCGGGCGGCGCGAGGCCATCATTGCCTTCCTTCATACCTGCCGTCTCTCAGCGCCCTTCCTTCCCATGCACGATTCCTTTTACCTCTCCCTCGACTCCGTCGCCCCAAACCCTCGCTGTGCCGCCATGTCGCCCCCCTGAGAGGAGGAAGAGGCAGCGGACACGGAGGTTGAAGGGGCGGTGGCTGAGCCCACCCTGAGTAGGCCCGCAATCGTCAACGCCGAGGGGCTCAGCAAGGTGCTTCCAATGACCGCGGCCGCTTCCAACGAATGGGGGGCCACTCGCATCTGGCCGTCTTCTCGCCCGGCCTCCGACCTCGACGACACCTTTGCCGTCCTCTTCCTTCCGGCGCTCTTCGCGGACTTGGTACCCCCATTCTCTGATTTCTTTAACGCTGCCCTTTCCCACTATCAAGTCCATGCGCTGCATCTCGAGCCGAGCTCCGTCCTTCTTCTTTCTGCCTTTGCCTTTTTATGCGAGGCCTTCCTGGGCGTGATGCCCTCGGTGGCGCTCTTCCGCCACTTCTTCAGCCTGGAGCTGACCGCGGCAAACCAATGTTCCAGATGCATCTCGTTCCGCATCGCAGACGAGACGGCGGGCGACGGTATTGACATGATGCTTGCCAAAAAGGTCGAGGGCTTCAGGCGGCAATGGGTGTACGTGGACGCGGCCCAATGTAGCCCCCTGCTGCAGCTGCCGTCGTCCCATGCGGTGAGGAGCTCCGGGTGGGGGCACGAAAGGCTCGCCGACCCAAGGCTGGCACGGGTATGGAAGAGGTTGGCCGAGCTGAGGGCCGCGAAAGTGACGGTGGTCATGGTCGTGAGGGAGTTCCTCCGGCGCCGCATTGCTCCCCTCCAGCGGCACTCCCGCCCGATGTGGGCCTTCACCGGCCCGGAGGACCCGATGC
Source organism: Elymus sibiricus (assembly GCA_039707655.1). NCBI lineage: Eukaryota > Viridiplantae > Streptophyta > Magnoliopsida > Poales > Poaceae > Elymus > Elymus sibiricus. Next base: position 116,961,889 of record CM077670.1, read on the forward strand.
GGCTGAGCACGGACAGCTTGCTGCCGGAGGTGCTGAATGGGATGCTCCAAGCCCTGACCGGCGAAGAGATGAGCGAGCCACCCATGGATGGGCTTCCCTTGTATCGCTACATGAACAAGGAGGCGCTAGCCGGCTCGATGCCACGTTTCTACCAGTGGTGACCGCTTCCAGAGGGCCTCGAAGGGCCCCGGGACAACCCCTTTCTGGTGGTCCCTGGTTCAGGCGAGTACGGTAGCGCCGGGGCCTCGGTGGGCGCTGCGGGGGGCGGAGGCAGCCCGATTCGGCCGGCCCGCCGCCAACTCGTCCGCGAGCTTGAAAGCGACGATGGCACCACCCCGCCTAAGGCCACGCCTGCCGCGTCCGCCCGGGCGGAGGGCGCGGGAAGCCCCCGCGCGGCAGCTGCGAAGCTGCGGGGCTCCGGAGGCGGTGGCGAGGGCGGATCCCGCGGCCCTCCCGAGAGGGTGGACGATCGCGAGAGATGGCCCCGTGAAGGAGGCGGCAACAACGTTCCTCCGTGGCCGCTGAAGAATAGGAGGTGGTTTGCCAGGGACCAGTAAGCGCTTGCCTTCCTTCCTCCCGCACCCAGTGTGTCGCGTGCGCCTGAGTCCTTGTTTCTCTTTCCTTCTCCAGGACCTCTTCGAGCAAGAAGAAGAAGAAGAAGGAGGAGAGGCCCCCCGGCCTGGCGGGGGCTACACCGCCAGTTGCCAGGACCGGGGGGCATGAGGAGAGCACCAGCAGCCTCGCCGTTGAGACTGGCCTCGCGAGGGCTGAGGGGGAGGCAGTCCCTTTGGACCTGCAGGAGGACGCCGCTCGGGGGACCCGAGCAGGCGAGCCTCGGGAGGCGTCGCCGAGGGACGGCTCCGCAACACCTGGGGCGCCCACTGCAGGGGCGAAAATCGCGGCGACGGAGGCGGAGACGCCGGCTTCCACCCCCCGGAATACTGGCGACAACGATATCGCGGGGGGCCAGCTGGACCCGACCGCGCGCGGGGCCCCGCAAGCCGGGGGGTCGCCAAGCCCACGGGGTGTGTCGCCCCATCGGAACGAACAGGGGACCTCTGCGAGCTCTCCGCTCCCGACCGGCAGCGTCGGGCCCTCGCGGGAGGGCAGCGCTCGGGCGCACACCGGTTGGGCCCTGCAGGTCGTGAGCGGCAGCGCCGTGCTCAAGCGTGGGGCCCTGCAAGGCGCCAGGGCTGCCCTTGACCAGCTGGAAGCAGACCTCCGGGCGGAAGAAGCGCGCATCATCGAGGAGCACCAGCGCCTCGCGGAGAGGTAGCGCCAGCTTGATGTGGCCATCAAACTGAGCCACCGTCAAGATGACACCGTGCGGGAGAAGCGCGAGAAGGCCGCCCAGGACGCGAAGGAGATCTTCGAGAACGCCGTCAGGGAGGCCGACGAGGCCGACAGGCGGCGCGAGGCGATGGAGGCCCGCGGGAAGGAGCTCCAGGACCAGAACGCCTTGCTGGAGCAACAACTCCAGGCACGAAGAAACGCCATCTCCGCCCTCGAAGAGGGGCTGGTGGCCCGCGAGGTGGACCTTGACATCCGTGAGTGGGAGCTCGCGCGGTCGGCATTCGCGCAGGACTTGGAGTGCGAGCGGCTGGAGACATTGGAGCGAGAGGTGTCCGCTGCCCAAAATTCCTACGCCGAGTTCCTAGACAAGGCCAACGCCAATTTGGCGGCCAAGGCGGAGAAAATCTAGGAGGACGCCGACAGGAGGGTTGCGCAGAGCCGCGAAGTGTTTGCCAATGAGAACAGCAAGAAGCTGAAGTGGCAGGAGGACCGCTTCAAGGCCAAGCGCGAGGAGTTCCAGCACGAGATCGCGGGCCTCAAGGAGATGCTAGCCGAAGCTGAAAGGCGGCGGGAGACCGCGCTGAAGGCCCAGGCCGATGCCGAGGCCGAGCTGTCCTCCCTCCGACAGCAGGTGGGGGTGTCACTGCGGTCGTGGAGCAGGCGCGGGACGAGGCGGCCCGAGCGCGGGGGCGGCAACTCCAGCGCTCTAAGATGTTCCGTGCCCTCGAGCTCCGGGCCCGCCGTGCCTTGGGCTCCATTTGCAAGGAGGACGTCAGCAGCCCCCTCGAGACTCACGACGGCAGCTACCTCGACTTCTTTACCAAGCTCGTGGAGCGGCTCGAGGTGGGCGCCAAGAAGGTGGGCGGAATCATCGAGGAGGAGAGCCGCGACCTCCTCACCCAGGCCGCGACGCGCATCTTCAGCCATCTTCTGGCCGCCGACCCCAACTTTGACTTCGGCAAGGTGATAGCTCCCGTCCCCGAGGAGGTCCGCGACACCCTTGGGAAGGCGGTGGAGGACCACGTGGACGCCCTGCACGAGCACTTCGCTCCTGGCGAGAGCTCGAGCGGAGTCGAGGGGGATGACGATGACGGTGGCAGCGGCGGTGATGGCGACATGTCTCCTTAGGTCCTTCCCCATATCCTGCGCATCGCTGATTTGTGACCCCGTGGGGGCGTGAGGGCAATGCTTTAGCATTTTAAGTACTTTGCTCCTGACTGTATCGAATGCCCGTGCCCTCGCAACTCGGTTTGCTCTTTCTGCTTGTCGCGGCGCTCTGCATTGTAGGACCTAGCCCCCGAGCGGGCCATAATCGCTGCCGGTATGATGAGTCATGAGGGTTCCGCTCGCGCGATCTCCCGAGGCGGGGCCTGCTGGCTTCCTGAGGTCCTGAGGGGGTTAGGTCGTGAGATCTTTCAGGGGACCTGCTCCTGAAATAACTGCACGTAGAGTACTTAACGACAGCGCGCGCTCGTCGGTTCGCTCATGGGTATTACGCTAGGAGACAGGACACCAAGGACCTTGGTGGGGTGGCATGCACGGGGGCAGGCCCGCGAGCCAGAGCCCGGTTGCTTGGGTTCTTCAGTGCTGCTGGGACTGACCCGAGCATAGGCACCGTGTCCAGCCCCCACTCACGTGAGGCTCATGAGGGAAGTTGTGAGCGCGCGGGGCTCGTGAGGTAAGGGGAAAACGAAACGCCATATAAGGAAATGGAAGCTTTACCGAAGCAGATAGCAACCCATTACATAACCAAATAAAGATGTGGCTGTCGTGTCCGGCACGGGTCAGCTTGAGGTTGGTGCAACCCGTGGGGCGCCCTCAATTACACACCAAACTGAGAAAAAGAGTGCTGCCGTGTCCGGCACGGGTCAGCTTGAGGTTGGTGCAGCCCGTGGGGTGCCCTCAGTTGATTGTTCCGCCAGCGCGGAGCATGGGGCTTCCACAGGGTGTGGGTATGATTGCGGGTCGATCGTTCCGCCAGCGCGGAGCATGGGGCTTCCACTTGGGCGTGGGCGGGAGCTCTCGCGGGCCCATCAGGCGAACGCAATGAGGGGCTCCGGGGTGTGTACATCCCCGTTTCGTTCGTACGCGTGAGGGTCACGGGTAGAACTTGCGGAGGTGTTGGATGTTCCAGGCGTTAGGCGCAGGAACTCCGTCCTCCATCTCCAGCCGGGCTGAGCCGGGCCTGGAGACATGAGTAACCTGGAAAGGTACTTCCCACATGGGTGAGAGTTTGTGAAGTCCCTCTCGGGAGAGGATCCTGCGCAGGACGAAGTCGCCGACCTCGAAAGTACGAGGGCGGATGCTGCGGCTGTGGTAGCGACGCGAGGCCTGCTGGTACCTCGCGGCACGAAGGGCGGCCTGACGGCGGCCCTCCTCGAGGAGCAGCAGATCGGTCACCCGCGAGCCATCCTGACGCGCCTCGTCGAAGGCAAGGGCTCGCAGGGAGCCGTGCTTAAGCTCCAATCGGGGGACCGCTTCAGCGCCGTAGACGAGGAAGAAGGACGTCTCGCCAGTAGGCTTGCTTGCCATCGTGAGGATGGACCACAGCACGAACCGCCACTCGCCGAGCCAGCCCTTGCCGCTCCCGAGCCGTGCCCATGGGGCGCGCTCGCGAGACGTGCGCACGAGGCTCAGCGTCCGAAGTGTCTTCGCCTTGTGAGGCCGGCTCGCGAGAGACCGCCCGCGAGGTCCTCGCGCAGCTCGACTCCTGAGGGGCTGCATGTCGAAATATCTCACAATGGGGGGGGGGGACGGCATGCGCTCGCTAACCCGCCCGCGGCCGTTGCGTGAGGAGGTAAGGCACCAAGGACCTTGGTCAGTGCACGGGAGTAGGCCCGCGAGCCAGAGCTCAGTCGCTTGGATTTGGCGGCGCTGCAAGGACGGACCCGAGCACAAGCACCGTGCCTAGCCCCCGCTCACGGAGTCGGCCAGGGGAGGGGTCGCGCGCGTGTGGCGCTCTTCGGCGGCATCGAATTTAACGTAGAAATTAGCAGGTAACATAGCTCATCAAGGTAAAATCAGCAAAATTCGTTACACAACCAAAAGGATAGGGTTCCGGGAGCGAAGCTCGAGAGGCGCGGCGAGAAGGAGTGAGGGCCGCGCGAGGCGACGCGCCGGGCGCACCTGGCAGAACCGCGCTGTAGTGATGTCAGACCGTTTGGCGAGGCGCGCCAAGGGAGTCCGCTCCTCCGGAGCCAGTGGGCTCGTGAGGCCCTGGCGCGAAGAGCGCCAGCCTCTGGAAAGAGGCGCTGGCGTTCCCCAGCCCGAAGGGCATGCGCGTGCTGCCAAAGGCGGGGCCAACGCCCTGGCCACCTCGCGGCAGCTGGAAGGGGTCATACGGGCAGAGCTGGTTGAGGCTGGTGAAGTCGACGCACATGCGCTCCTTGCCGCCCTTCTTGGGGACGACGACTGGGTTGGCAAGCCATTCGGGATGGCGCACCTCACGAACGACTCCGTCTTCCTGGAGCTTCTGAACTTCCTTGACGATGAACTCTTGCTTCTCTGGCGCCTGGCACCGTGCTTTCTGCTTGACCGGGCGTGCATTGGGGCACACTGCTAAGTGGTGCTCGATCACCTCCCTCGGCACACCGGACAAGTCGGATGCTTTCCAGGCAAAAACATCCGAGTTTGCCCGAAGGAAGACGACGAGCGCGCTTTCCTATGCAGGAGGGAGGCATGTGCCGATGGTGAAGGCAGGGCCGGAGCCGCTGCCGTCTACCGACACCTTCTTTGTCTCGGCGCGGTCCTGAGAGAGCAGCTACTTCTTCTTCGCTGGCGCGGCCTCGAAAGGCTCGGCCGCGTCCTCGTCGGCCGGGTGCGCGACAGCGGCAGCCTTGTAGGCACGCTCGAGGGTGCTGGCCGCGTCCTTTTCGTCGCAGGCGACGGTGATGATGCCGCTGCAGCCGGGCATCTTGAGGACGTTGTAGGCGTGATGGGTGGCCGCCATGAACTTGGTGAGAGCCGGGTAGCCCAAGATGGCGTTATAAGGCAGGCTGATGTGCGCCACGTCGAAGTCGATGAGCTCGATGTGGTAGTTCTTGCGGGTGCCGAAGGTGACAGGGAGGCGCACTTGCCCCAGCGGGATGGTGGAGCCATCGGTCACTCCGGAGAAGGGCCTGGTCGGCATCAGCTGGTCGTAGGGCACCTAGAGCGTCTCGAAGGTCTCGATGGAGAGTACGTTGAGGCCGGCACCCCCGTCGATGAGGGTCTTGGTGACCGCGACGTTGCTGATGGTGGGAGTGCACAGCATGGGGAGTGCGCCTGCAGAGGCCGTGGACTTGGGGTGGTCCTTGGAGTCGAAGGTGATGGCGTACTGTGACCACTTGAGGGGCCGCGCGACCTCAGGCCTCGGGAGGGCGGCGTACACCTCGCGAGAGAGTTGCTTGAAGTGGCGGATGGACGCGGGGGCTTGGGACCCGCCAAGGATGCAGGCAACCGCGCGAGGCTCCTGGTAGCCCCCAGCGCCCTCGTCAGGCCGGTTAACGTCGTTCCTCCAGGGTGGCGGCGGCAGCGGCGGGAGAGCGGCATTGGCCTGAGGATTCGCCTCACGAGGCTGGTCGCGCCAGGCGGCCTCACGAGGCTGGTCACGCCAGCCCTGGCGGTAGCTGCCATTACCGTTGCGGCTGTCCCAACGGTTGCCGCTGCGACCACCTCCGCGGCCGGCGCCGCAGCCGTTGCGGTCGTCCCGGCGGCTCTGGCGCTCGTCGCGGAGCAGCTTGAGCTCCTGACAGTCTTCGGTGATGTGGGAGCGGACGTTGTGAAAGGCGCAGAGTGGCCGGTTGTCCTTCCTGGGCTCGTCGAGGTCGCGGCCGCGCTTCTGCTCGGGCTCCGCCGCAAGCACGGCAGGGCCCTTGCGCTTGACGTCCTTGCTCTTGGCCTTGGCGGTGTCGAGCGCCGCATCGGGGTCGTTGTGGACGAAGAGACGGCCTTCTTCAGCCTTGGCGCACTTGTCGGCGAGGTCGAGCAGCTCGAGCACAGAGTCGAGCTCACCATTGATGGCGAGCTTCTCGCGCATCTTGACGTCTGTGACGCCGGTGGAGAACGCAGAGATGACGGCCGCGTCATAGGCATGCGGGATCTTGTTGCGCACCTGACTGAAGCGCTGGATGTACTTGCGGAGGGTCTCGTCTGGGCACTGCCGAACACGCCGCAGGTCGTTGATGGTGAGGGAGCGGTCCTGTGTGCCCTTGAAGTTGGCGATGAACTGGCTGCAGAGCTCGGCCCACGACGAGATGGAAGCCTCGGGGAGGTTCATGAGCCAGGAGCGCGGGCCGTCCTTGAGGGCCATGGGGAACCAGTTCGCCATGACCTTGTCGTCGCTGTTCGCCGCCTCGACGCTCAGCGCGTAGAGCTGGAGGAACTCCGTGGGGTTGGGGGTGCCGTCGTAGCGTGGAGGCCGCTCAGGCTTGAACTTCGCGGGCCAGACCACGCGACGCAGCTCGCGGGTGAAGGCACGGCAGCCCACACCGCTCGAGGGGATGCCGCCAGCGAGGGCGGCGCGGTTTTGACGCCCGGCCGCTGCAACGTCCTGAACGGCCTGGTCCTGGCGCTGGCGCTGCCGCTCAAGGAGCACTCGCGCGTCGAGGGGCGCGCGGCGGATGATCTGGCAGCTGGCTTCGTCTCGGTCTGGCGAGGACGCGCCGCGGGACGGCTCACGAGCCCGCGCGCTGCGCTAGGGCCCGGCGCGCTCGTCGAGCAGAGGAGGCGGCGGGGGAGCGCCGTGCGCCAGGTCCCCAGCACGAGACGGCGGAGGGCGGAGCGAGTGAGAAGGCGCCGGAGCGTCCCCGGTGACGTTGACGAGCTCGGTGATGCGGCCAAGCCAGGCGTCGTAGCCGGCGTCATCCGGACGGTAGCGGAGCAGCTCACGCGCCATGAGCAGCGCGGCCTGCGGGTTCGGCGGCCCACGGTTGGCGAGGAAGGAGGCCGTGGCGGTGCGGCCATCCACCCACACGGAGGGGTGCAGGGAGGAGTCCTGTTGCTCGCGGGCAGCGGGGTCGGTGGCGGCAGCAGCCTCGGCTTCGGGGCGGCGGCGATTGCCGCGGGCCACCGGCTCTGTCGAAGCCATGCGGCCAGCCCTGCGCTCGGCGCGCTCGCGACGTGCGTTGGCCATGGGGTTGGTGGAGCTGAGGGCGGAGCAAAAGAACGGTAGCACACCCCTACCTGGCGTGCCAAATGTCGGAAGTCGGGCTCCGGGGACCCAAAGGTTCGAACACTGGGGTGAGCTCGTTCTACCGCTCGTCTCCTACCACGGCTAAGCTACGGCGAGGCTACGGCGAGAGCGCGCTAGCGAGGGATGGGGCGAGGACTCAGCGGTTTACCCAGGTTCGGGCCACCTTGCGGTGTAAGACCCTACTCCTGCTTGTGGTTTGGATTGCAATGGGCAAGAGAGTTCTTGCGTACAAGGTGGAGGAGGAGGAAGAACTGGTCCCGAGAGATCCCTCCTCCTACTATGGCAGCACTGTCCTTTATACCAGCCTTGGTCCTCTTCCCCCTGGAAACTTAGGCGGGAAGGGTTGCCACACTTGGCGGTTTTTAAAGGGGACAGGCGCTCAGGCTATCCTGACTAAAGGTGGTCTTCGCCTGCCAAAGCATGATCCATGACGCGCCGGTGGGCTCGGTGATGACCTCCGCCCTGCGCGCCCGTCGTCTTGGTCTTCCTTCGCCGATCGGGCAACCTTTGGGGTTGCTTTGGAGAGTAGATAGCTGGTCCTGCTCCCTTAACACGAAAGAGGAAACCATCTTCATCCGCGCCTGCTGGCGCGGCCTCTGCTGCCGCTCGTCGCCGCGCGCGTCACCCACGTGATGGGCTCCAGACCGCGCGGCACGCCGATCGGCCTTCGTCCCGAGCGCCTGCGGGAGGGGGCCTCGGGAGGCCACCTCGGAAAGCCACCTCGCGAGGTCACTTCGGGAAGCCACCTCGTGAGAGGGCCTCGCGAGGCCGTTGATGGTGGTGCTGAGTATTACTCGCCACTTCCTGAGGAGGGGGCCTCTGGAGGCCAGGGCCTCATGAGGGGTCTTGGTGAGATGCTCGGTGGTGACGGCCTGCCGGGCCCCTGCCAGGCGTTGCGCCCTGGGCCAAAGGCAGACGGGCCTGGATACCCCGGGTTCCGTGGGCCCGACAATATTGGTGCTTGATCCCCTCATCACTCAAGAACTCGTCCATCATATAATTCTTGAACTCGGTGCCGTTGTCACTTCGAATTGCCTTGATCTCACGATTATGTTGACGTTGAGCTTCTTTGGCAAAGTTGATGAAGGTGTCTTGTGTTTCATCTTTTGTCTTGAGAAAGAACACCCATGAATATCTTGTATAGTCATCGACAATGACAAGGCAATACCTCCTCCCTCCCATGCTATCATAAGATGGAGGCCCAAAGAGATCCAAGTGAATGAGCTCGAGAGGCCTCAAAGTAGTAATGATAGTCTTCACCTTATGTGCGTTTTCATGTAGTTTTCCGGCAATGCAAGCACTACAAGGACGATCTTTGGCAAAAGACACATCGGTTAGTCCAAGGATGTGCTCCCCCTTTAAGAGAGCTTGTAAATTTCTCATGCCAACGTGGGCTAGCCGTCGGTGCCATAGCCACCCCACGTCGGCCTTGGCCATTAGGCATGTTGCAAGATGAGTTTTCTCTTTTGAGAAATCAACCACGTAAAGGTTGTCTTCAACATGCCCAACAAAGACCACTTTGAGATTGCTCCTCTTAAAGACGGTCACATGAAATTCACCGAAATGAGAATCATAACCGGCACGTGCCAATTGAATCGTAGAAAGTAAATTGTAGTGAAGGGATTGAACAAGCATGACATTCGTAAGAGAAGAATCACTAGAGATTACCACCTTGCCCAACCCCAATACCTTGCCCTTGCTATTATCACCAAAGGAGATGTTCGAAGAAGCCTTGAGCGAATCAACGAACTCCACAAGCATCTCCCTCTCTCCGGTCATATGATTGGTGCATCCACTATCAATCACCCATTGTGTTCCACCGAGGTATAGTCCTACATTAATCAAGCTTTGATTTTAGGTACCCATTTTGCAATGGGTCCTAGAGAGTTAGCAACAAGGGTCTTAGGAACACAAATAGTCCAAGCATAATCATCATAGTTAGTGCCAACAAATTTAGCAAAGGTGTAACCATCATCTCCTCTCATGAGGACATAAGATGGGTTGTTCTTGCCGGCAAAATCTTTGGGAATGGCCTTGTCCCTAGTGACCTTGCCATCCCCAACATTCCCTTTTTTCTTCTCCAACTCCTTGTGCCCTTTGTGCACAAATACTACCTTTTGTTGAGGAGGAGGAGTAGGACCGATCTTCTTCTTGTGGCTCTTCTTTGGGTTCTTCTTTTTCTTAGAAGAGGGGTCAAACCCAATTCCCTCCTTGGCAACACATTCCTTTTCGTTGCTCAAGAGGTCATTGAGGTTTTTCTCCCCTTGAATGCACGACACAAGCCCTTTCTCAATTTGGGCTTTCAACTTCTTATTTTCCTCTTGGAGAGAGGTGCAATCATGAGCAAAGTTAGCCGTACAAGATTCATCATTTAGATCAATATGAGGGACGGAAGTAAGAGCCTTAATGGTTGTAGCTTTAAGTTGAGCATAAGACTCGGTGAGGGCAATGAGGTCACCTTTGACAACCTTGGAACTAGTCACAAGGAGCTCATGTTCCTCAACAAGTCTCGTGTGATCAACTAGAAGCTTTTCAACCCTTACTTTAAGGGCATCTTTGTTCTCAAGAGCAAGTTGCAAAGCATCATCGGTTTTAACAAAGTCAATTTTATGAGAAGACAAGGCTTCCTCAAGTGATGCTCTCATGACGCTCTCTTCATGTAGTTCGTGCTCGAGGAGTTTGACTCTCTCTTTTTCCTCTATGAGGAAGGTTTCAACGTTCTCAATAAAGTCATCGCGTTCGGCAAGTGACTTAAGGAGATCACCAAAACGAGCACGAGCTTCACCATGAAGAGTTTTCATGAAAGCCATCAAGGATTCCTCATCATTATCCACACCATCATCACACTCACCCTCCACTATCTCACATGAGACATTGGAAGTGTGGATGGAGTGTTTTAGAGATATGGACTTTGTTTTTACCTCTTTGGCCATGAGGCAACGATGAGTTAAAGGCTTGTCCTCGTTGGGAGAGTCGAAGAGGCCGGTGGTGGAGGAGGAGCTAGTAGTGGCATGCATGGCAATAGCAGCCGTGCCCACATGATCATCATCACCGTCATCTTCATCTCCGGACATGTACTCCTCATGAACAAGAGCCTTGTCTTCTTTCCTCTTGGTGAACTTCTTCTTTTTTAGCACAAGCTTCTCGGACTTGTCTTCACGTCTCTCATATGGACAATCATGCACAAAATGTCTTGGGCTATCACAATTGTAGCATTTCCTTCGTCCGAACGATCTTCCTTGAAGGTTCTTCCCTTTGTTTGCCATGATCCCGGAATATTTCTTTACCAAGAGAGCCAAGTCTTCCGCAAAGTCATTTGCCGGGCATGAGGTGTCAACATCTTCCTCACAAGTCTCTTCAACAACTTCTTCATCCCTTGAGGGTTGAGCAACGACTTTCTTGGCCTTCAAAGCAAGATTTGAGTTCTTGGTTGCTTGAGCAATGGCAAAGGTCTTCTTGGACTTGGTCTCCAAAAGAACATGAGTGGAGAAGGTGGATACAACTTGTGCCGCAGTCAGTTTATGATAGTCCGGGCGTTGATGTATCATCATCACCATGGTGTGTTCCGTGAGGACCATAGCATCAATGAACTTATCCTTTATGAAATCATCATTTGCCCAAGTGCACCCAAATGTTCTCAAATTGAGCACAAGAGACTTTAGCCTTCGGTACACCTCTTCCGCGGTCTCACCCTCATTCCTCACAAATAGATTGACTTCTTGTTTGAGCAAGGCTAATCGAGATCTTCGAATTGCTTCATCACCTTCGAGAGCCTCCTCAAGGCAATCCCAAATTTCCTTGGCGGTCTTGAGAAGAGCAATGGAGTCACTATAGTCATCTGTCACCGCGGTGCGCAACATGTTGTGGGCGGTAGCATTGAGTTGATCATCAACCGCTTCTCTTGGAGTGAGATTCATGGGATCTTTGGGAGAAAATCCGTTGACCACAATCCACCATAGTTGCGTAGAGGCACTGCGTATGTGAGACTCCATATCTAGCTTCCACTTAGCAAATGCATTAGCTTTCAAAGGGGGCGGAGGCCCAACAAGATTAATGCGAGGATGTTGCAAAGGTTGGGGTGAGTAAAAGGGTTCAACGGCATTGTACTTGGGAACTTGAGTGCGAGCCGGGAATGCAAGGGGTTCTCTCGAATCATCCGCATCGTGAACGGCATTTGGATCAAATGAGTTTGAGGCAGATGTCGAGGGCTTTAAGCGAGCATCAATTTCCTCCTTGATCGAGGATCGAACTTCTTTCAACATAGCGGTTTTGAGGTCCGTAAACATTGAAAGAATGTCGGCCGTGGTTAAGGGGGCACCCGTGTTAATGGGGGCGACGGGGGCAATGACCGGAGCACCAAGTGCTCCGGCCGCGGCGGTGGGTAGGTTTTGACCATCCTCCGCAAGAGTTGGGTCACCACCCTCATTCCCTAGATCGGCCATATCCTCCAAGGTTGTAAATCCTTATATTAGACCACGAGGCTCTGATACCAATTGAAAGGATCGATACGGTCGACTAGAGGGGGGGTGAATAGGAGACTACAAATTTTAATCTTTCTTGTCAATTTTAAGGTTTAGCGGATAAATAAGGTTCACTAGATATGCAACTAGGTGAACACAACCTATATGACAAGCAAGCTCCAAGCTAAGATGCTAGGCAACAATCTAATTAGCAAGCCAACAAGCATACAAAGCAAAGTAAAGTGCGGGAAAGGATTAACCACAAGTGAGACGAGGACGCGGATTTTATCCCGAAGTTCACTCTTCCTTGGGGAAGAGCTACTCTCCGTTTAGAGCGGTGCCGGAGCCAAAGCTTGCGGAACGCCACCGAAGGCTCACCATAATCTCTTTCGAGTCACCCCCAACGGATGAGCCTCGAATCACTATGGGTTGGTCTTGAAGGCGACCACCACACCTTTACAAACTTCTCCGGAGCACACCACAAGCAAGGAAGCTTCCGGAGGAACCTCTAACCGCCTAGGAGCCCAAGCTCCAAGAGTAACAAGTCATGGTGGATGAATATTGCGGGGAACGCGATTTGGTTTGGTCAAAGTGTAGATCGGGTCTTGCTCTCCCAATCCCCAAAGTTTCAACAAGTTTGGGTGGAGGGATTGAGAGTATTGAGCAAAATGAGGTGTAGCAATGGTGGAGCTCAACAAGACATTAGGGTTAGGGATGGAGGAGGAAGAAGGTCTCTTTATATAGTGTTCTTGGCTGGGTGGGGTTTTCTGCCCGTTGGACCCCGTGCGCACGGGGTACTCAGAGCCCAAACCACCACCCCGTGCGCGCGGGGGTCAATAGACCCCGTGCGCACGGGGTATCCAGGGAGTTACGCAGTACCCCGTGCGCACGGGGGTCAAAAGACCCCATGCGCACGGGGTACCCAGGGAGTTACCCAGTACCCCGTGCGCACGGGGGTCAAAAGACCCCGTGCGCACGGGGTACCCAGGGAGTTACGCAGTACCCCGTGCGCACGGGGGTCAAAAGACCCCGTGCGCACGGGGTACCCAGAACTTCTCTGTTGTAACTTTCTGGATACCTCAGCAAGCACACTAATGGACATATGGTGGTAGGAGTAGGCAGGCTGGTGTATATGGTTTTAGGATGGCATTCCCACACGACATAAATCCACAAATGACCCCTCTTAGTAGTGCGGTTTTTCCTACGACTCAAATCGAACCAAAACGAAAACCTTCGAGTCGCCGGTAAACCACGCCTTTGATCTTTTTGAATTGGGGGGTCGCATACCTCCATCAGAGACAACTTGAAACCAATATCCTGAGATAAACTATAGCAACCGATATTAGTTCCACTAACCACATTGTCATCACACCAAAATATAATTTAAGTGACACTTGCACTTTCACTTGTATTTCTCTCCGATCTATCCATCTCTTTTGGCCAATTAGATTGATTTATCTTCAGTGGGAGAGGTGCTCGGTAGTAGGTTCATTCTTGCGGTGTCCTTACTCTGTGATAGGAGGAGTTGCAAGGCACATATTTGTATTGTTGCTACTAAGGGTAAAACGATGGTGTTCGAACATAATATTTGGTCTTACTTTGTCTATATTATGTCAATCATGCTTCAAGCATTACTCTGTTTGTTATGAACTTAATACTCTGAGATGCATGCTGGATAGCGGTCTTGGGGTGGAGTAATAGTAGTAGATGCAGATGGATGTCGGTCTACTTGTCTCGGACGTAATGCCTATATATTGATCATGCCATGAAGAATTATCAACTATGCGCTATTCTATCAATTGCCCAAAAGTAATTTGTTTACCCACCATTGCTATGCTCATGAGAGAGATGCCTCTAGTGAATGCTATGGCCCCCGGGTCCATTCACTTTATATTTACTAAAACCCTAAAAATACTTGCTGCAATTTATTTACTTTTATTTTCCTTTTTATTTTATCAATTTACCACTATCAGATTTAATCCTTGCAATTAACGAGTACAAGGGGATTGACAACCCTCTTGCCCGCGTTGGGTGCAAGTATTTGCTTTGTGTGTCTGCAGGTACCGCTTACCTTGTTTGCGTGGTGTCTCCTATTGGTTCGATAAACCTTGGTTGTTAACTGAGGGAAATACTATCTGCTACTATACTACATCACCCTTCCCCCTCGAGGAAATCCCAACGCCTATCACAACTAGCACTGACATGGCAAAGGGGGGTTGGAAAGAAGGGGAGTGAGGGGGCCATCCCAGTGGGAATTCAGGGGGGCGAAGAAAATTAACGAAGGGCTCAGTAACGTGCGTGTAAGAGGCCTGTATGTCTAGGATTATTGTTCTTCTCACCGTAGTTATACTTGAAGTTGTATCAAATGGCCTGGGGATTGAACTAATTGGCTAGATCAATTGGAGCAGATATTGTCACGTGAATTGTAAACTAGATCATCGATGGCGCGCGTTGCCGCACCCATCTATTTGTAATATTTAATGCTAGGGCTTGATGCAAATATGTGGAGTAATTTACTTGAAGTTGAAGTAGTGGTGGTATTATAGAATTTTGAGTGCATTTGCAGTGCAGGATGTGAATTATAATTGACTGGTACTTATTTGTTTTTTATTGGACTGGTTGTGGCCCTCTTGTCGTGCTAGTCTAGTTTTATAATATAGTATAATGATAAGCAATTTCCACATATTGACAGGTTGCGCCCCAAGCGTCAGAGGTATACGACGGTCGCAGGCTCGTGTCGGAGGCAAGGTTGTTGGCTCCCCAAACACATCTTCAAATCCATCCAACACACGTTGAATGCAGTCAGGGGCTGGTGTGTACACTTCTTCATCTTCGTCAGAGATGTCATACAGTTGCACTACTTCAGACAGAGAGTTCTGATGTTGAAGACTGAATAACTGTAAATTGTTGATGGTGCTGCACTTCTGAGCATCGGTGTTGTGTCACACAAACTGTGCTTGACCTGCCACAATGGAGATCAACAACCTCTTGCCACGCCAGTCCACATTCATCGGGTTGTGATCTTCGAGCCAGTCCATGCCAAGTATGGCATCACATGCACCGAGTTGTAGCACCTTCATGTCTTTCATGAACTTGTGTGCTTGAGTGGTCCAGCTACACCGCGGAATGTGAGATAAGTAGCAGAGCTCTCCCCCATTAGCGACCTTGACACGGCATGGTCGCAGCAGAGGAACAACTTCGGAGAGTGAAGTCGCGAGATGCTCATCGATGAAGGAGGTTGAACTGCCCAAGTCCACCAACATGAGCACCTCGTGGCCCTGTAGCCACGCGTGCAACTTGCTCGCTCTTGATGGCGTGCCGCCTATGAGTGTGTGCTGCAAAATCGTCATGGTTGTCTCCTCTTGAAAATCCCGCACAGGCAGAACTTGTGGGTCGAGGACGTTGTCGATGCCGAATAATTCCAGTCGCTCGTGGGAAACATGTGGTCGTGCCCCCAGCGCTCGCCGCACTTGAAGCAGAGGCCGCGCGCGCCTGTACTCGTGCAAGGCCTTGACCTTGCTATTGTCTGCGCTAGCGGCTTCGATGCTGCGTCAATCGTCGGTTGCTTGTACGGTTGGAGGAGGTAGTGCCACCAACACGCTCGGCGGCCACAGTGTTGCCTCTGTTCCGCGTGCAGTCCATGGTCGTGCACGCTCGATGTTGACGTCGGTGGCTACTTGCTCCTAAAGTAGCGACAGCGCGCAGGTCGTGTCGAGGTTAGGTGGCCTCTGCACCAGGGCGACGACGCGGATGTCGGCTCAGAGACCCTCCACAGAACGAGTAAGTTAGTAATAAGGATGAATTGTTTCAGAATATGGAGATAAATGTCTAATGATCAATTCAAATTGTTCAATGTACTCCACTACAGATGATCTCTGGGAAATGGTGTAAAACTGACGAATCAGTAACCGATGGCGATCATGCCCGAAGCGAGTGCACAACAAGGTAGCAAAGGACTCCCAGTCAAATTCAGAAAGCTTTTTCTAAACGGACTGAAGCCAAACAGATGCAGTACCCGTGAAATTCAGAGTAGCCATGGGGACCCAAAATTTCTCCTGAATTCCAAACATCTGAAAGTATTGCTCACACAAAGTCTTCCACAAGCGTTTGTTCTCGCCAGTGAACTAGGCAAATCCTATGGACGGGTGGACTTGCCAGATTCTAGCCAGGATCTGACTCGCAGGGGCAAACAAAGACGAAAGAGAGACAAGGGATGGGAGCACGAACTGATCGTTGGCCGGGGTAGACACCGACGCGCGAACACCAGTGCCAGCCCCCGTTGTAGTGCATCATCACCGTGGTCCGGAGACCTGAGGGCGCCGCCCTCTGCGTCCTTGCTGGTGTCGATGTGGTCATGCAGCGGTGTTGGTGGTGGTGTCGTGACGGCTGCAGCCGTCTGCTCCTCGCCCGCCGTCGCAGGTCGCCCTATTGGAGTTCGGCGGTCGCCGTGTCGAGCTGGTCGACGCGCCGCTCTAGATCCGGGCG
The DNA here is from genome assembly GCA_039707655.1 of Elymus sibiricus. Lineage (NCBI taxonomy): Eukaryota > Viridiplantae > Streptophyta > Magnoliopsida > Poales > Poaceae > Elymus > Elymus sibiricus. Next base: position 116,978,299 of record CM077670.1, read on the forward strand.
CCACTTGACCAGGTCGTCGAGCTTGGCGGCTGTGGCCTGGATCGTCGTGGTGTTGGAGCGGATGTCGGTGTGGATCCCGTCGAGGGAGTTGGAGAGCTTGTTGAAATAATTGTTGAAGGATGGATCCATGGCAGCGATTTGATCCTTCATTGATTTTTGCAGGCATGTCTCCATGAGATTCGCCAGCGCGCGGATCGGAAAGGCTCTAAATACCAGATGTTAGCAACCAAACACTCGTTCACTCGATCTATTACTCTCAATAGGTAGTTTGAGTCTCGATCTCAATTACAATCACGGATACAAGAATTGGAGAGGAAGAAAGGGGAAGAACAGGAGAGAGCCGTGCCGCCAATGCCAAGTCGTGATCCGCTGGATGGCTTCTCTCGTGCGTGCGGCAGGGGGTAAGTAGGTGAGCCACGGGCTCACACACACTCCGGGCCTTGGACCTTTGGGTTGGGCCGGCGTTGACGAACGGGCCAAGCTGCCAGCGAGGCCGTAGACTTGTCTTCATGTGGGGCATGCATGTCAGTGGCCCTGACACAACTTTTATTCGACAAACAGACACAACAAACTATCTCAATCAGGTTATGCAGCAGATGCACCAAACAACATTGAACACTATGGACCTCAGTTTTTATTCATTGAATAGACACCAAATAATTACAGCCAGATAACCAGAAACAGACAACACCTACATCACAACATCTATAGGTGGAGGACAGATCGACCTAGAAGTTACAAGCTGAAGAAACAAAATGAGAGCTCAGCAGAAAGAACTATTTAACGATACCTGAAATGTATGAATGGATTGGGAATTTGGGATACTATGAGCACAAAATATTAGATGTAACCTTTATTTCCAACCAGTTCTTTTCATTGAGCTGGAAGATGATGAATTCGTATCTTCAAATTTAAGAATGAATCATCAAAAGAAAAACAGCTAGCCCGCCTCTTAAAGTATGCAGCAAAGCAAGCCAATTGTTAAAAAGAGTTGAACATAGGTATACGGCAATTCCTAAACGGCGCCTTAAGCGCCCGTTTTAGGTATTTACACAATCGGGCGCACACCCTCCCGCCGCACTGGGCCGGCCCAGTTTCTTTTTTTTTAAACGCAAAAAACAACAAGGACAGGCGCGATTCGAACTCACGATCTCGCATTTGTATGCGCGCTGCCCTGACCACTCAGCCAACTCACCTATTTGCATTTATATAGAGCCTTTTCGTCCTTTTCTTTTTTATTTTTTCTTGGAAACGGTTTAGTTCGGTTTTCCCCTCTCTTTTTCTTTCTTTTCTGCTAAATGCGTGATTTTTTTTTTCAAATTTGTGTTTTTTTTTCAAATTCGATGAACATTTTTTCAAATTCGATGAACTTTTTTTAAATTGGATGAACTTTTTTTCAAATTTGATGAACTTTTTTTCAATTCGACGAACTTTTTTCAATTCGATGAAAAAAGTTCATCAATGATTTTCATATTTGATGAACTTTTTTCAATTCGATGATTTTTTTTTAATTTCGATGAATTTTTTCCAATTCGATGAACTTTTTTTCAAATTCGATGAACTTTCTTCAAATTTGATGAACTTTTTTCAAAAAAGATGAACTTTTTTCAAATTCAATGATTTTTTTTTTCAAAATCGATGAACTTTTTTCAAATTCAATGAACTTTTTTTAAATTTGATGAACTTTTTTCAAATTCAATGAACTTTTTTTTATATTGATTAACTTTTTTTCAAAATCGATGAACTATTTTCGAAAATTGATGAACTTTTTGCAGTTTTGTGAACTATTTTCAAAATTGATGAATTTGTTTCAAAATTTTGATGAACTTTTCTCATTTTTTTGTGAACTATTTTTTTAAAATTGATGAACGTTTTTCAAAATCATTGAACTTTCCTTGAATAGGGGCAACGTTTTTTGCATGTTCATGAACTTTTTTCCGAAATCTGTGAAGTTTCAATTTTTTTTAAAGAAAATCATGTATGAGGGAGTAGTTTTTAAAGTGTTGGCGCTGCATCCAGTCACTAGTAATGACATGTCGTAGTGGTTAGCCGAACGCCGGTAGATAGCGTAGGGCGCGAGTTCGATTCCTAGTGGGAGCGTAATTTTTTGGATTCTAGTCGCGGTGCCGCTTAGGAGCTCCGGCTAACTTAGCGAAACAATTAGCGATTCAGCTTCCGACTGGGCTTTGAAAGAGCAGCCCACTAAGCTTCCCTGTAGGCGCCACAGCGCAGGTATGGTAACTGGCGCAGAAGGCGCCCGTACCCTGCAGTCTCTTTTGTATAGGCCTGGAAAATACAAAGCGGGTTGCATACAAAAAACTTTTTTCAACGTCATTGTAGCAAGTGGCACCTCAGGTACGTTTTCTACCCGCTCTTGTACGATAGTTACTTGAACTTCCCTATGCACATCTCATCTTCTGTTTTTTTATGTCCGTATGAATATGGTAAGATGAACTATATATTCTCTCAAAAAAGATGAAATATATATTAGGATCATTTTCTGGATACACCAATAGACATAACACTGTCTTGCAGTACCACTGTCTTGCAGTACCACTGTCTTTCTCTAGTTTACAACATAATAATATTGCTAAATATGCTTTGCTCACCTGAAAAACATAACACCGCAGATAAAACAATTAAATTTCAGAAACAACTTATAAATAAGCACAACAAATAAATGTAAATTGGGAAGTCTTTGTAAGAAAGTTCAAAAGAATGAATACGAGAGAACCCTAGTGGAGAATTTTTCAGCATGTATCCATACGAGAGAACCCTAGTGGAGATTTGACCTTTCTGCAACCCATGTCTGAACCAAATAAAGACACTGAAAGCAAAGAAAAGGGATAACATTGAAAGGAACAGGGAAGACAGATGAGGTAGGGGGGGGGGGGGGGGGGGGCGACGCGAGGGGAATAGCTCGGATGGCGGCGGAGAAGGGGATCGAACAGATTCTTAGATTACTGTCAAGTAGGCCCCGCTTGACAGGGCCTTCCAAAAATTGGCGCGCGAGCCCGCCCGAAGTAGGAGCGGGACATCGCTCGCACATTCGTGTTGTGTTCGGTTCACGGGTGTCGGCGCGACACGTCAGTCACTTTTCGATCATCAACGGGTCACCTCTCACCCCCCGTAGGGACGGGTAAGAATTGGCTCTGTCACCCCATGCTCCTCTTATAGTGATCCCGCCGGAGTCTCTGCTCAGCAGCTAGCGAGGTGGGACTAAATAATTGGAGCTGAGGAAGGTTCACGCGCGTGCCCCTCCGCGCTTGTACAAGACAGCCCATTTAGGCCCACAGCGTTGACGCTTTCTTCGTTTGTGCGCGCTGTTTCTCCGTTTGCCTACTGTCTACTGCCACGATCTTTTGCTTGCCTGAATATTTCGCGCTCACCCCTAAAAAAACCAATATTTCGTGATTTTTCGTTTTTCTTCCCTAGCGCGCTGTAAACTTTCACCATGAATAGTAAAATAGACCATCAAGAAAAAACAAAAACCTCTTCATGTTTCTGATTACTGAACTGTTACCGCTATAAACTTTATATTGAGTTTATAAATAAGCTTAGTTAATGGTAGAAAAAAAATGTATGTGTTGCAAAAAAGAATGTTCGCGTGGTTGAAAAGAATTGCCCATGTATTTCAAAATAGATGTACCTATATATGAAAAGGAATGTTCATATATCTCCAAAGTGAAATAAAAGCTAATCACATTTATTTTCTCACCTCATATTGGTTGACTTATTATGGATACAACCTATTGGAGTAATAGTTTGTTGGTTAATGACATGAACATTTTACCAATAAGACTTACATACAGCCTGTTGAAGATGCCGTTAGGTGCATAAATCTGCTTAACTAAGTAATCTCTACTACTTAAAAAAAAGAGTAGTGTTTCTTTTCCTGTCGGCAGAACGCTTTATCAACCAGTTTTTTTCCCTCCCATCATTTTTTTCCTTCCAGCCGTTTTTTTTTTGTCCCACCACGCACTTTGTCAGCATATTCTCCGTATGCTAATCAATCACCTTAATTTACTTACCAAGCTACAACACGTTAATTTGGGCAGGATTTGATAGGCATTTGTTTACACAATCGCATAATATGGGCTTAAATCATGGGCATAATTTGATAGACATTTATTTACACAATCGCATAATATGGGCATGTGACCATGAGCTAACGTATTAAAGTATCTATATCCCGTTACAATGCAGGGGCATTGTCCTAGTATTGGAAGAACAAGGTGAAGACTCATTGCAAAAAAAGCAACACAAAAGGGTTTGTAATTTGCACACTATTGTCACAAGTGATTTTGGTCTGAATTTAAGTCGCATTGAATTTTCTATTGTGGACATTGAAACTCTTTTTTATAAACTTGGTCAAACTTAAGAAATTTTGACTTAAGATTTTCTTTTGCTTTTCTCAATTTCTATAGATTTATCCATTTTAGGTGCACTCTGAAAACTTAGACAAACTTTTTCTCCAAACGTTTTCTCCCTTTCCCTCAGTGGCTAGGGAAACTCTCCCTCCAGGCTTTGCTGACTAGCCCATGGATTCGCCACCCCTTTGCATGTTGCTCCGGCGGCCACTAGCGGGGACGGGAATCTCGGTGCCTTCGCTCCGGCTAGTAGTTTAGATTAGGATTTTTTAGTCCTCGCAGGTGTGGCACTTGGGCGGATAGCGGCGCTTCTTGTTCGATTTTGTCATGTAGGCCCTGATCCTCATCAAGTTCGTCCAGCCGGACGTACTCGACGACGCTCTGGCATAGATTCCTGTCATCTCCTTGGGGCGGCAAGGTTAGGGTTACTCATTATTTGTCCGCGACAACGAGATTTGGTGTCAGTTGCTTAAGATCTATTCAAAGGTTCGACGACGATGAATACGACTCCAGGGCTATGGTCCTTAGGGGCACATACATGAAGACTTCTTGGTTGTCATCGACAAGGTCACGCCGGCTGTGATAGGGGAGCGGTGACAACGGCGTGTCGGCGGCTCGTTCTGACAGCGATAGTGGTCCTTTTGTGCTCTAGAGACCTCAATGTAAATTTTTATTATGTATGAGGTGCTTTGTACTTGCGATAAAATTTTATAATAGATCTGAATCTTCTTCAAGAAACAAAGAATGGTCAGTGCACGTAATGGCATGACATTTTTGATGTGTCCACATTCATATAGGCAGTGAATGGAAGATATATACAGAACCGTGTAAGGACATCTCCAACATTGACCCTCCTACCACCTGCATCTGTCCAGACTGGGGGACCCAGACGTCTGTTGCCATCCAACGCGGTACCCCATCCGTCCGCGCACCGATCCGAATGTCCTTTTTACCGCAAACTGGAAGCAAACCGAGGGGGCTTTGCGGGCGTCCGACCGCTGCCACGCACGAATCCGACACCCCCGGACCCACTCAAAACCCTCTCCCGCGCTTTATCTCAAACGGATGCGTCGTTTTCCATGCCGCATTCATGCCGGCCTAGAGCCGCATCAGCCGACATTGATGCCGTGTGATGTGATCGGACGAGAGGGCGACGCTGACCGACATGACCAGACAGGTGACGCCGCTTCAATGCAGACGCGTCGTCCCGAGAAACCAACTCCGGCCGCTGCGCCGCATTAAAGCGGGCTGATCGTCCGTTTGCTTGGCCGCAACTATTTATGCACAACACCCACTTCATGTATGAGAGAGCGCGGAAGAGGTTTTTGGGCGGGTCCAGTGTATCGGACGCTTACATGGCAGTGGTCAGGATGCTGGCAAAGCCCATTTGGTTTGTGTCCGGTTTGCGGGATTTTGGACATCCAGATTGGTCTGCGGACCACTGAATTATCGCTCAGACTGTTTGGTTCGGACGGTTGTGGATTGTTTGAGAGTCTGTATTGAAGAGGCCCTAAGAGCATTTACAGCCGGTGAAAGGACCAATATGTCGCCTAGAGGGGGGTGAATAGGCGCTTTAAAATAATTACGGTTTAGGCTTGAACAAATGAGGAATAAAACTAGCGTTTAATTTATCAAGCACAAAACCTAAATCGACTAGGCTCACCTATGTGCACCAACAACTTATGCTAGGCAAGATAAACAATTAAATGATTGCAAGATATATAACATGAAACACTATGTCTATCACAAAGTAAAGTGCATAAGTAAAGGGCTCGGGTAAAAGATAACTGAGGCACGCGAAGACGATGATGTATCCCGAAGTTCACACCCTTGCGGATTCTAATCTCCGTTTGGAGCGGTGTGGAGGCACAATGCTCCCCAATGCAAGATGTCGTGATTCCACTAAGGGACCCTTGAGGGCGGTCACCAAACCCGTATAATTGGCAACCCTTGGGGCGGTCACCGAACCCGTACAAATTGCTCGAGCAATCTCCACAACTTAATTGGAGACCCCGACGCTTGCCCGGAGCTTTACACCACAATGATTGAGCTCCGCGACACCACCAACCGTCTAGGGCGCCCAAGCACCCAAGAGGAACAAGCTCTAGGGTACCAAGCACCCAAGAGTAATAAGCTACTCAACATTTCACTTCCACGTATCACCATGGAGAACTCAAACCGATGCACCAAATGCAATGGCAAGGGCACACGGAGTGCCCAAGTCCTTCTCTCCCAAATCCCACCAAAGCAACTAATGCTAGAGAGGAATATTAGAGGAAGAACGAAGAAGAGAACACAAAGAACTTCAAGATCTAGATCCAAGGGGTTCCCCTCACATAGAGGAGAAAGTGATTGGTGAAAATGCGGATCTAAATCTCCTCTCTCTTTTCCCTCAAGAAGGAGCAAGAATCATTGGAGGGATTGAGAGATAGCAAGATCAAAGAAGGTCAACAATGGGGGGCAAACACGAGCTCAAAGGATAAGAACCATTGGGGAAGAAGACCCCCTTAAATAGGCCCCCCTGAATCCAACCGTTATGCCCACTGGTCGTGCTTAAGCAGTACTACCGCTTGGGGGAGCGGTACTACCGCTTAGCACGGTCAAGACAACCCATCGAGTACAAAAGTACAAGAACGGTAGTTCTGCCAGAGCAGTACTACCGCTTGGGGGAGCACTACTGCCGCTCTACTACCGCTTAAGCCGACTGGGCAACAGAAGCACCAAAATAAGCGGAAGTACCGCGCAAGCGGTACTACCGCCCTACTACCGCTTATAAAACAGAAGCTCACAGAAGCTAAAAAACAAGCAGAACTAGGAGCGGCACTGGTCTGCGGAAGTACCGCCTAAGCGGTACTACCGTGGTCCAGAGCGGTACTACCGCCTGGAAGCTGTAAAACTACCCAAGCAAAACAGATGGATGCAAGTAAGACCAGCACTGCCATAACTCCTGCAAATGAACTCTGATTTCGACGAACTCAAGCTTAATAGAAAGCTAACGACAAGAGCTGTTGAATCATGATTGGAAACCTTCAGAAGTGGCAAGGGAAGTATGCCTATGATATAGAGGTGTGAAACCTCCATCAGTGAAGAACCGACATAAACTTCAACATCGAAAACATACTAGATGATGCATATGAAAACCGTTCTCGATGAACTTGAACTTGTCATGAAGATGACCACAAGCCCCAAAAACTCACAAAGAAAAAAACCAAATAAGAACCAAGAAAGATGGTGCCAAGGATGCAATGGTTTGAGCTCTCTATGAACGATACGATCAAGCTACTCACTTGAGAGTCTCCCTTGATAGTACGACTATCGATCCTATAACCCGGTCTCCTAACTAACATCATAAGACCGGTAAAATATAAATCCTATCAAGGACAAACCTTTGCCTTGCGCATAGTCCACTTGAGCTAGATGATGATGATCTTGACTTCCTTAAGTTGGACCACCTTTCTTGATTGCGTTGGCTCGATGAAGACTACAAGATTGCTCCCCCATACTCCATTATGAGTGATACGTCTCCAACGTATCTATAATTTTTTATTGTTCCATGCTGTTATATTATCAATCTTGGATGTTTTTATATTCATTTGCAGCAATTATATATCATTTTTGGAGACTAACCTATTAACTTAGTGCCAAGTGCCAGTTGCTGTTTTCTGCCCTGTTTTTGTTTTACAGAAAATCAATATCAAACGAAGTCCAAATGCCATGAAACTTTTTGGAGATTTTTTATTGGACAAGATAAACACTAGAAGCTTTGGGAGAAGACCAGACGCCAGAGGAGGTGGCCACGAGCAGGCGCGCCCTGGTGCCTCGTGGGCCCACCCCGGCTCCGTTTGACCTAATTCCCCCACTATAAATTCAGAAAAAATCAGAAACCCTCAGGGAAGTCCACGAAATACTTTTTCCACCGCCGCAAGTTTCTGTTCTCGAGAGATCCCATCTGGAGGCCTTCTCCGGTACTCCGCCGGAGGGGGAATCGATCACGGAGGGGCTCTACATCAACCTTGCTGCCTTTCCGATGATGCGTGAGTAGTTTACCACAGACCTTCAGGTCCATAGTTAGTAGCTAGATGGCTTCTTCTCTCTTTTTGATCTTCAATAAAATGTTCTCCTCGATGTTCTTGGAGTTCTATCCGATGTAATCACTTTTTGCGGTGTGTTTGTTGGCATCCGATGAATTGTGAGTTTATGGTCAGATTATCCATGAATATATTTGAGTCTTCTCTGATCACTTTTATGCATGATTATTATAGCTTTGTATTTCTTCTCCGATCTATTGATTTGGTTTGGCCAACTAGATTGATTTATCTTGCCATGGGAAGAGGTGCTTTGTAATGGGTTCGATCTTGCGGTGCTCAATCCCAGTGACAGAAAGGGACATGACACGTATGTATCGTTGCTATTAAGGGTAAAAATATGGGGTTTATTCATACGTGAGTTTATCTTGTCTACATCATGTCATCGTTCTTAAGGCGTTACTCCGTTCTTTATGGACTTAATACACTAGATGCATGCTGGATAGCGGTCGATGTGTGGAGTAATTGTAGTAGATGCAGGCAGGAGTCGGTCTACTTGTCTCGGACGTGATGCCTATATACATGATCATTGCCTTGGATATCGTCATGATTATTTGCTTTTCTATCAATTGCCCAACAATAATTTGTCTACCCACCGTATGTTATTTTCTCGAGAGAAGCCTCTAGTGAAAACTATGGCCCCGGGGTCTATCTAAATCATATTACTAAAACCCTAAAAATATTGCTGCCATTTTCTTTTATTTATTTTATTTTGTATTTTTATTTCAATCAATCTATCTATCACATACAATTTAATCTTGCAATTTACCGCCGAGGGATTGACAACCCCTCGTTTGCGTTGGGTGCAAGGGTTTGTTGTTTGTGTGCAGGTGCTGCTAACGAGGTGTTGCGTGATTCTCCTACTGGTTCGATAACCTTGGTTTCATAACTGAGGGAAATACTTATCTCTATTGTGCTGCATCATCCCTTCCTCTTTGGGGAAAATACCAACGCAAGCTACAAGTAGCAGGAAGAATTTCTGGCGCCGTTGCCGGGGAGACATCATCAACATCTATCAAGTACCTTCGCATAAACTCTCATCTCCTTGCATTTACTTTATTTGCCATTTGCCTCTCGTTTTCATCTCCCCCCACTTCTAAAACATTTTTACAAAAATACAAAAATATTTTCCGTTTGCCTTTTCCTTGTTTGCCTCTTTTGTTTGCTCATCTTGTCATCATGACTAGCGTAACTATCCCTCCTTTGTCCCCGGATTTTGAAGTGCTTTACTTCAAACAGAAACAAGGAGAAAATCTTAAAGATGCTTGGTATAGGTTAATGGAATCCTATCGTGTTTGCTCTATAAAAGGGGATTTAAAAATTTTGCTTCGCAATTTCTATATAGGTTTAACCATGCATCATAGACAACTTTTGGATTTTGTCGCAAAGGGGAATTTTATTGAGAGTGAGGCCAATACTGCCTATGAAATAATAGAAGGCATATTGGGGATTCCACCACCACAAAAGGGTTTTGCTTTTACTCAAGAGGGGGCTCAAATATTAGACAAATTGGGTGATATGCAGAAAAATTTGGTTGAGTTGCAAAAGTCTAACGAGCCTCTTAAAAATATTAGTGGAAATCTCAATCGCACGAACACTTTGATATCTTTATGCAATAAGCGATTGGATATTTTGGATCTTAAAATTGCCTCTTTTTATGAGAATAATGGGAAGCGTAAAGAACCTCCCGGGTTTGAGAAAACTCCTACAAAGATTACTAAAACCAAAGATGACAATACTTGAAACTATGCATTATGCCTAGCTAGGGGCATAAAACAATAGCGCTTGTTGGGAGGCAACCCAATGAATAAAATAAATTTTTCTGTTATTGTGTGTTTTTACAATTATGCTACTGGTATGATTGTGTTTTTGTGTTTTTAATTAGTGTTTGTGCCAAGTAATACCTTTAGGATGATTTGGAAGATAATATAATTGATGATGTTTGGAAAACAGAAAGTTTTGCGTCCAGTGCCCGAATTTTGTTTCTGTACTAGAGCGTCAGAAAAATCTGAAATTTTTACACAGTATTGGTATATGAATTGCCCACGTTGTCCTAATTTTTCAGAATTTTTGGAGTTACAGAAGTATGGATTTTAAATCGATTTCTATAGACTATTCTATTTTTGACATATTCTGTTTTTGAAGCACTACTTGCTTGTTTTGATGAATCTATGGATTGTATCGGGGGGTATAAGCCATGGTGAAGTTAGAGTACAGTAGGTATAATGCAAAAATAAAATATGAATAGGTTTGCAACAGTACTTAAAGTAGTGATTTATTTTATTATACTAACGGATCTCACGAAGGTTTTGTTGAGTTTTGTGTGATTGAAGTTTTCAAGTTTTGGGTGAGATCACGATGGATGAAGGAATAAGGAGTAGCAAAAGCCTAAGCTTGGGGATGCCCGAGGCACCCCAAGGTAATATTCAAGGAAGACTCAAGCGTCTAAGCTTGGGGATGCCCCGGAAGGCATCCCCTCTTTCTTCTACCAACCATCGGTAATTTTACTTGGAGCTATATTTTTATTCGTCACATGACATGTGTTTTGCTTGGAGCATCTTGTATTATATGAGTCTTTGCTTTGTTTGCTTTTTAGTTTGTCATAATCATCCTTGCTGAACACACCTATTTTGAGAGAGCCACACGTTCATCATCATTTGATAGAATACTCTATGTGCTTCACTTAAATTTTTTGAGCTAGGCAGTTGCTCTAGTGCTTCACTTAAATCTGTTTGAGCATGGTGGTGGCTATATTTTGAAGAAATAAACTCTCATGCTTCACTTATATTATTTTGAGAGTTGATTAAAATTTTGAATAAATGAATTCTCATGCTTCACTTATATTATTTTGAGAATTGATAAGATTGAAATTTTGAAGAAATATTTGCACTCTCATGCTTCACTTAAATCTTTTTGAGAGTTGATGATAGTAACGGTAATTTGCACAAGATATGAATTTGGTCCCAACGTGATGAATATTCAAGAGGGATATAATAAAAACTTTCATATAGATCATTGGATATGATAAGTGTGATTCCTTGCAATAGTTTTGCGATATGGAAATGATAATACGTGAGTCATGTTAGTGAGTAATTGTGATTTAGTATGAATATTAGTGTTAAGGTTTGTGATTCCCTATGCATGCACATTAAGTCAATAGTTATGCAAAGAAATTATATCCTACTTATGGTGCATTATTCGGTGTTAGTTATGTTCAATGCATGTTTATGACCGTTTTCGTTTTTTGGTTGGTTGCTTCTCAATCTATTTGCTAGCCTTCATTTGTACTAAGCGGAAATACTGCTTGTGCATCCAAAATCCTTAAACCCAAGTTGTGCCAAATGAGTCCACTATATCTACCTATATGCGGTATTTCAATGCCGTTCCAACTCTAATTTTCAAAATAATTTTTCCGTTTTGTGTGCCCGTACCGCTCATGAAGCGGCAGGGGGTGGCCATTATTTTCCATGCTAGGTGTGTTATTCTCACGATGAGTGTTTATTCACTTGTCATTGCACGAGAGGATGGTTGGTAATAGGGATGCCCAGTCCCACAATTAAATTAAAAATTAATAACAACAAAATTCCTTGGAAAGTGTTGGTATGGAGGGCACCCGTGGATACGGCTAGCCATGGATTGTGAAAGAATGGTGGAAAGGAAATAAACTTTACTTTCTATTTGGGAACCGCCTATGATGTGTCTAGCATGGAAAATAATGGGAATTCTCGGTCGTTTTCGTTGACAGGAAAAGCATGCCTCTCAAAATATTTTATCTCTTTAATTTCAGCCTTGAGCTCTGGCACATTTAACAAATCTCTGCTTCCCTATGCGAAGGGCCTATCTATTTACTTTTATGCAATTTTTATTTTTATTTGAGTCTCCATCTTCTCTTATAAAGCACCAACTAGAGAGCACTATTGTCATACTTGTGCATTGGATGTAGCTAATATTTGAGTGTGTTTCATGAATGGATCAATGATTGAGCATAATGGGCTAGGGATAACTTTCTTTAGCGTTGATATTTTGAAAGACATGGTTGCTTGTTAGCATGCTTGAGTATTTATATCTTCATGTCAAATTATAGACTATTGCTTTGAATCATTCGAGTCCAATGTCCATGCTACAAAAGAAAAGAATATATGATGAATATGATAGGCCGCATTCCACATCAAAAAATTCTGTTTTTATCATTTACCTAATCGAGGACGAGCAGGAATTAAGCTTGGGGATGCTGATATGTCTCCAACGTATCTATAATTTTTGATTGTTCCATGTTGTTATATTATCAATCTTGGATGTTTTCATATTCATTTACAGCAATTATATATCATTTTTGGAGACTAACCTATTAACTTAGTGCCCAGTGCCAGTTGCTGTTTTCTGCCCTGTTTTTGTTTTACAGAAAATCAATATCAAACGAAGTTCAAATGCCACGAAACTTTTTGGAGATTTTTTATTGGACAAGATAAACACTAAAAGCTTCGGGAGAAGACCAGACGCCAGAGGAGGTGGCCACGAGCCACCAGGGCACGCCCTGGTGCCTCGTGGGCCCACCCCAGCTCCATTTGACCTAATTCCTCCACTATAAATTCAGAAAAAATCATAAACCCTCAGGGGAGTCCACGAAATACTTTTTCCGCCGCCGCAAGTTTCTGTTCTCGAGAGATCCCATCTGGAGGCCTTCTCCGGTACTCCGTCGGAGGGGGAATCGGTCACAGAGGGGCTCTACATCAACCTTGCTACCCTTCCGATGATGCGTGAGTAGTTTACCACAGACCTTCAGGTCCATAGTTAGTAGCTAGATGGCTTCTTCTCTCTTTTTGATCTTCAATACGATGTTCTCCTTGATGTTCTTGGAGTTCTATCCGATGTAATCACTTTTTGCGGTGTGTTTGTTGGGATCCGATGAATTGTGAGTTTATGATCAGATTATCCATGAATATATTTGAGTCTTCTCTGATCTCTTTTATGCATGATTATTATAGCTTCGTATTTCTTCTCCGATCTATTGATTTGGTTTGGCCAACTAGATTGATTTATCTTGCCATGGAAAGAGGTGCTTTGTTATGGGTTCGATCTTGAGGTGCTCAATCCCAGTGACAGAAAGGGACATGACACGTATGTATCCTTGCTATTAAGGGTAAAAAGATGGGGTTTATTCATACGTGAGTTTATCTTGTCTACATCATGTCATCGTTCTTAAGGCGTTACTCCGTTCTTTATGGACTTAATACACTACATGCATGCTGGATAGTGATACGTCTCCGTCGTATCTACTTTTCCAAACACTTTTGCTCTTGTTTTGGTCCCTAATTTGCATGATTTGAATGGAACTAACCCGGACTGACGTTGTTTTCAGCAGAATTGCCATGGTGTTGTTTTTTGTGCAGAAATAAAAGTTCTTGGAATTGGATGAAACTTTTTGGAGATTTTTTATGGAATATATAAAAAATACTGGAGCCAAAACCTACTGGAGGGGAGCCACCCAGTGCCCACGAGGCACCAGGGCGCGCCACCACCCCCCAGGCGCGCCCTGGTACCTTGTGGGGCCCACGTGGCTCCGTCTGACCTAATTCCAACGCTATAAATTCACAATTCCAGAGAAAAAAATAAAGGAGGAAGTTTTATTGCGTTTCACGATACGGAGCCGCCGCCACCTCCTGTTCTTCATCGGGAGGCCAGATCTGGAGTCCGTTTGGGGCTCCGGAGAGGGGGATCTTCCGGCATCATCATCATCAACCATCCTTCATCACCAATTTCATGATGCTCACCGCCGGGAGTGAGTAATTCCTTCATATGCTTGCTGGACGGTGATGAGTTGGATGAGATTTATCATATAATTGAGTTAGTTTTGTTAGGGCTTGATCCCTAGTATCCACTATGTTCTGAGATTGATGTTGCTATGCTTAATGCTTGTCACTAGGGCCCGAGTGCCATGATTCTAGATCTGAACCCTTTATGTTTTCATGAATATATTTGTGTTCTTGATCCGATCTTGCAAGTTATATGCACTTGCTATGTGTTATGATGACAATAATTGGGATTCTTTCCGGTGATTGCCATAGTTTGAGGAGTTCATGTATTCACTATGTGTTAATGCTTTGTTCCGGTTCTCTATTAAAAGGAGGCCTTAATATCCCTTAGTTTCTCCATGGACCCCGCTGCCACGGGAGGGTAGGACAAAAGATGTCATGCAAGTTCTTATCGCAAGCACCTATGACTATATACGGAATACATACCTACGTTACATTGATGAATTGGAGAAGTTCTGTGTCGCCCTAGGTTATGACTGTTACATGATGAATGTTATCCAACAATATCACCGATCCAATGCCTACGAGCGTTTCACATATTGTTCTTTGCTAAGTTACTACTGTTGCTATTACTGTTACAATTGCTACTGTTATTGTTACCGTTACTATTATTGCTACTGCTATCAATCTATCATACTACTGTGCTACTGATCACTCTGCTGCAGATATTTAGTCTCAGGTGTGGTTGAATTGACAACTCAACTGCTAATACTTGCAAATATTCTTTGGCTCCCCTTGTGTCGAATCAATAAATTTGGGTTGAATACTCTACCCTCGAAAACTATTGTGATCCCCTATACTTGTGGGTTATCAAGACCTTTTTCTGGCGCCGTTGCCGGGGAGCATAGCTTTATTTGCTAAGTCACTTGGGATTTATCTCTGTTGATCACTATGAAGAATCTGAAAGACGCTAAGACCAAGATCGTTCCCTCTAAAACGAGGGAAGGTAAGGAACTGCCATCTAGCTCTGCACTTGATTCACCTTCTGTTTTGAGTAAACTTGCAACACCACAACATGCTATTAATTTTGATATGTCGCAAGTTATTGATGATACCACTTCTGCTATGAATGATACTCATGATGATGCTAGTACTATGCTTGATAATGTTGTGCCACTTGGTGAATTTCTTACTGAACAAATTGCTAAAGCTAAAGAAATTGAAAATGTTGAATCTCTTGAGAATTATGATTCACCTATTATGCCTAGCTCTCCTACTAGAGTTGAAACACCTGATGAACATTGCTTTGATAGGGAGACGGCTAGAGCCATTCTTGCATGTAATGATAGACATGAAGATATAAAGTTGCTTGCTGAAATGAAAGAAAAATCTATGAGGGAGAGAATGAAATATGATCCTAAGTTTGCTACCTCTCCCATATTTGTTACTGATAAGGATTATGAATTCTCTGTTGATCCTGGGTTAATTACCTTGGTTGAATCTGATCCTCTCCATGGCTATGAAACTGAAACCGTTGTGGCACATCTTACTAAATTAAATGATATAGGCACCCTATTTGCTCATGAGGAAAAAATGCGCTATTACTATATTCTTAAATTATTTCCTTTCTCATTAAAGGGTGATGCTAAAGAATGGTATAATACTCTTGCTCCTGGATGTGTGCGTAGTCCCCAGGATATGATTTATTACTTCTCTGAAAAATATTTTCCTGCTCATAAGAAACAAGCTGCCTTACAGGAAATATTTAACTTTGTGTAAATTGAAGAAGAGAATCTCCCTCAAGCTTGGGGGAGGCTTCTCCAATTACTTAATGCTTTGCCTGATCATCCTCTTAAGAAAACTGAAAAACTTGATATCTTCTATAATGGACTAACCGATGCTTCTAGGGACTACCTAGATAGTTGTGCGAGTTGTGTTTTCAGGGAAAGGACTATTGAACAAGCTGAGGAATTATTGAATAATATATTGAAGAATGATAATGATTGGACACTTCCTGAACCACCGCCTAAACCTACTCCGAAGAAGAGGGGTATTTTATATCTCAGTCCTGAAGATATGCAAGAAGCAAAGAAATGCATGAAGGAAAAGGGTATTAAAGCTGAAGATGTTAAGAATCTACCACCTATTGAAGAAATACATGGTCTTGATACACCGCCACAGGTAGTAGAGATAAAATCTCTTATAAAATTTGATGCAAGTGATATTCCTTATAACAAACCTCCTAGTCAATGCTTGTATGAATTTGACAATTACATTATTAAGCAATATCACTTCAATGCAAATGTTATGAAACAATTGAAACGAAATGCCTACACGATTGATCGCTTGAGTGACTTGTTATTTAGAATTGCTAATGATGTTAAGGGTGTGAGTAAACATGCATCTATGGTTCAAACCCAGTTAAAACAAGTTGCTAAATCTCAAAGTGAATTGCTCAATGAAATGAATAACAATATGAATGAGCATGCTGTTAGAGTAATGACTAGAGGAGGTAGAATGACTCAGGAGCCACTTTATCCTGAAGGTCACCCAAAAAGAATTGAACAAGACTCTCAGAAAATTAATGCTGATGCACCTAGTCCATCTAAAAAGAAAAAGAAAAAGAAAAATGATAGGACTTTGCATACTTCTAGTGAACCCGAGGTAGAAAAACCCTTGGAGGATAGTAACGATGTTTCTATCTCAGATGCTGAAACGCAATCTGGTAATGAGCAACCACCTAATGATAATAATAATGATGATGCTCACGTGGATACCCAACCAAATAATGAAAAAGAACCTAATAATGATGTTGAAATAGAACCTGCTATTGATCTTGATAACCCACCGTCTAAAAATAAACGTTATGATAAAAAAGACTTCGTTGCTAGAAAACATGGTAAAGAAAGAGAACCATGGGTTCAAAAACCCATGCCCTTTCCTCCTAAACCATCTAAGAAAAAGGATGAGGAAGAATTTGAACGCTTTGCTAAAATGCTTAGGCCAGTCTTTTTGCGCACTCGTTTGACTGATATTATAAAGATGCCTCCTTATGCTAAATACATGAAAGACATTGTCACAAATAAAAGAAAGATATATGAGGCTGAAATTTCCACCATGCTTGCAAATTATTCTTTTAAGGATGGAGTACCTAAGAAACTAGGAGATCCAGGAATACCAACCATACCATGCTCCATTAAAAGAAATTATGTCAAAACTACTTTGTGTGATTTAGGAGCCGGTGTTAGTGTTATGCCTTTCTCTTTATATAAAAGACTTGATTTGAATAAACTCACTCCCACTGAAATATCATTGCAAATGGCTGACAAATCAACTGCCATACCTATCGGTGTTTGTGAGGATGTGCCCGTTGTAATTCCAAATGTTACTATTCTAACAGACTTTGTTATACTTGATATGCCCGAGGATGACAACATGTCGATTATCCTCGGTAGACCCTTCTTGAATATTGCAGGGGCTGTTATTGATTGCAACAAAAGCAAGGTCACTTTTCATATCAATGGTAATGAACATACGGTGCACTTTTCGAAGAAACAATTTCAAGTAAATGGTATTCATATTATTGAAAAGACTCCGACAATTACTATTGGAAGTTTTCAACTCCCACTTCCTACTGTTAAAAGGAAATATGAAACTCTTATTACCGGGGAGATGCATATCCTCGTTGAGGTAACTTAGTGTTATACGAAAATTCTTCGGTTTCATGTCACTCGGAAGTGGTTTGTTAATAAGACTTGATCAACCTTATTAATGGATTCTTTTTGAGAGGCATGTGGTCGATGAATTTAGTAAGCACAAACTTCTGTACCCACTTTTTGTTTTCCGTTATTATTAGTTAAATAAAACAAAAGGCCATGATTATCCTGTTTTCTGATTTATCCGTGCAATAAAAAATGTCCAGAAATGAAAGTGCTCAGAATGTAATAAAATATTTACATGATTTTTTATATAATATTTAAGAATTTTTGGCACTGGACACATACCAGGGGGGTGCCCACGAGGCACCAGGGCGCGCCACCCCCCTGGCCCGTCCAGGTACCTCGTGGGCCCCACAGGGACCCCCTCACTTATCCCTTCAGCCCACTTCGTCTCTTACCTCTAGCTAAAATTCCTGGTAGCTCTCTCTCGCGTGTTCTTGCTCACAAACCTGAAATTTTCAATCTCCTTGCTCGGAGCTCCGTTTCCGAAACTGTTTAGGGAGATTGCTCCTTGGTATGTGACTCCTCCATTGCTCCAATTAGTTTTTGCTCTAGTGGATTATATTTTGCATAATTAGCTGCTCTTGGTGCTACAGAAAATGAGCTTGCATGTTGAATTCTTTGAGTTCCAAGTAGTTTGAATGCTTGATATAGCCTCTAGACATCCATATGAGTAGTTGCTATCAATTTTGTGAAGTTTTATTGATATCATTTTTGTGACCCAAAATTTTTCAGAAATTGTTCTTAGGAAAATGAACATCTTCCGGAGGAGTTCCTCGAAGCGGAACGCCAAGGGAGTCCTTGGGGAGTCCTCGGACAGTGACCTCAACATCCCGCGTAGGACGGAGGTCCGGCCGTGCGAATGGCCGCACAATGCCTTCATGAACGAAGTCGGATTCTATCAAGAGTTCGCTCAATTTGTTGCTAATGCCGGATTGACCGACTTCCTCGCAGATGAGTGTGACCAGTACCACATCTTACAAATTCCTTTGTGCAAAACTTTCATTTTCTGAATAGGCTTGAACCCCCTGAGGTGCGCTTTGATTTATATGTTGAACATTATCAAATACCTCTGGCTGAATTTTGTGAGATATGTTTGATCCCCTTTGATGGGGAAATTAGAGAGCCTTGACCGGAGGAGTTTGAGGGTTTCCTCCACACTTTGACCATGGGAGAGGAAGTGTCGAAAGCCCGAGCCATTAGCTTGCAATTTCCCTCTGTTCATTACTTCGCTTTATTCTTAGGGAAATGCTTGATTGCTAGGGAGCAAGGTAGTGCGCTAGCTGCACCTAACTTTGCCATTTTACGCCGCGCACTACATAATGATAACACTTATAGCCTTGGAGCTATTGTTGCACGCCGCCTGCACACTAATAGGACTAGGGGGAAAATTCATGGCGGTATTTATGCTACTCGTTTAGCGAGACGTTTTAATGTTAACATACGCCCTCATGATTATTTGTTGCCCAGAGTTTACTTAGATCACCAGTCCATGAGGGACCACCACTTTATTGATGCTCCTGAACCTCCTCACAACGTTCGTTATAACTTGGTTTTTAGTGAGGATACTCGTGATATTATTCCGTTGCCTGCACCTGCTTTGTTTGATTCTCATGCCAGGAACGGATATACCGTGATGCCACCGGACATTGTTGCTTACCGGAACGCGTTGGCAGCGGCAGAGGAGGAGGCCCAGGATTGGGACGCTCGGGTGCCGCCTCCTCAGGAGTTTCATATGGGACCGGATGGCTACTACGGATGGCCGTAGACCAAGCTAGGCAAAAGCCTAAGCTTGGGGGAGTACGTATTTCTCACCGACATTACATTCATGTTCACACATTCATTCCAGTTGTCGGTGTTCATACTTTTTCATTGTATAATCCATGTTAATTTTATTTTTCTCGCTTTCTTCTAATGTGTTTGAAAAACTTGAGAAAATCCAAAAACATTTCTCGCTTCTTTTCGGTTTTTCTTTCTAGTTTAATTAGTTGTAGTTTCGTAGTAGTAAAAGAAAACCCAAAAAGATTTCTCGTTTCTTCTTTTGCTTGTTGGGAGTTCTCCCGTGTAAATAGTTTTCTTTTCTGATTTTCGTTTTTCTTTTTTAATTTGCTTTCTTCAGAAAAACTAAAAACTCCAAAAATATTTCAGTGTGTTTCTCTGAAATTCTTTTCTTTTGTTGAGTCATTGTAAGGAGAGGACCACGATGAAAATGTTGAGTGGCTCTCATATGCATTATTGTTGACCTAACAAAGAGCCCATTTTACCTTGTCTTCTCCTTTGAATAAAATGCTTGCAGATTCCAGCTTAGTCCACGATACCCTTACACTATTATTATTTTCATATCATTCGGTCGTGCAAGTGAAAGGCAATAATGACGATGATTTGATGAAGTGACTGTGGCAAGGAAAAGCGGGTATGAACTCAACTTGTTCTTTGTTTTTGTAAATATGTTTAACTCAGTATCCATGATTCAGCATGTTATGATTAAACATGTTTATGATGACAATTGGAGATTATAGTTGCTCATGCCATGCTTAAGTAGCTAGGAGTCGATAATGATTTATCTTGAGTGTCAACATGCATTAAAATGATTGTGATGTAGTATGATGATATGGTATCCTCCTCTGAATGTTTCAAGTGGCTTGACTTGGCACATGTTCACGCATGTAGTTGATTCAAAACCAACATAGCCTTCATGATATTTATGTTCATGGTGTTTATATCCTACTCATGCTAGTATTCAATGTTAATTATTCGTAATGCATGATTATGACCGTTTTCGCTCTCTAGCTCGTCGCTTCTCAACCTATTTGCTAGCCTTCACGTATACTAAGTGGGAATGCTGCTTGTGCATCAAAACCCTTACACCAAAGTTATTCCAGATGAGTCCACTATATCTACCTATATGCGGTATTACTCTGCCGTTCTAAGTAAATTTGCATGTGCCACCTCTAAATATTCAAATGAACATCTATTTTGTGTGCCCGTACCGTTCATGGAGCGACAAGGGGCGGTCAGTATCTTCCATGCTAAGCGGGTTATTCTCATGATGAGTGCTTATTCACTTGTCCTTGCACGAGAGGGGCTGGTAATCGGGATGCCTAGTCCCACTATTAAAATTGCAAAATAATAAAACAAACTCCCCCGGAAAGTTGTTGGTATGGAGGGCACCCGAGGATTCGGCTAGCCATGGCTTGTGATTGTTGGTGGAGGGGGAGTAAACTTTACTTTATCGCTTGGGAACTGCCGCTAATGTGTTTAGCATGGAAGATATTGAAAACTCTCGGTCGTGACGTTGACAGGAAAGGCATACCTCCCAAAATTATATCTATCTCTGATTTAAGCTTCGAGCTCTGGCACCTCTACAAATCCATGCTTCCCTCTGCGAAGGGCCTATCTATTTACTTTTATGTTATTTTACTTTTATTGTTGAGTCATCACCTTCTCAAACAAGCACCAGTCCTGAGAGCACTATTGTCATTCTCATGCATTTGTGAGTAGTTAATGTTGTGTGCATCATGACTGGATCTCTTCTACCATGAATTACAATGTTTAGTCGATGCTTGAACTTTGGAGGTGCTCTGCATTTATGTTTTGAGGTCTCAGAAAGGGCTAGCGAGATACCATGTTGTCATATCATATCATGATTGTTTTGACAAAATGTTGGCATTTGAGATATCTTATTATTGCTCGCTAGTTGATTATGCCATTGATATGAGTTAATATAGTTTCTAAGAGTTATCATTTGCATGGTTAGTTATAATCTTTGCTGAAAACTTGGGCGCTATTTAAGCATATATATAGATACAAGAACAGAAGAGTTTGTAAAAGTTTTTCTTTATCACTTTCAGTTTGTCAACTGAATTGCTTGAGGACAAGCAATGAGTTAAGCTTGGGGGAGTTGATACGTCTCTGTCATATCTACTTTTCCAAACACTTTTTCTCTTGTTTTGGCCACTAATTTGCATGATTTGAATGGAACGAACCCGGACTGGCGATGTTTTCAGCAGAATTGCCATGGTGTTGTTTTTTGTGCAGAAATAGAAGTTCTTGGAATTGGATGAAACTTTTTGGAGATTTTTTATGGAATATATAAAAAATACTGGAGCCAAAACCTACTGGAGGGGAGCCACCCAGTGCCCACGAGGCACCAGGGCGCGCCTGGGGGGTACCTCGTGGGGCCCACGTGGCTCCGTCTGACCTAATTCCAATGCTATAAATTCACAATTCTAGAGAAAAAAATAAAGGAGGAAGTTTTATTGCATTTCACGATACGGAGCCGCCGCCACCTCCTATTCTTCATCGGGAGGCCAGATCTGGAGTCCGTTTGGGGCTCCGGAGAGGGGGATCTTCCGGCATCGTCATCATCAACCATCCTTCATCACCAATTTCATGATGCTCACCGCCGGGAGTGAGTAATTCCTTCGTAGGCTTGCTGGACGGTGATGAGTTGGATGAGATTTATCATGTAATCGAGTTAGTTTTGTTAGGGCTTGATCCCTAGTATCCACTATGTTCTGAGATTGATGTTGCTATGCTTAATGCTTGTCACTAGGGCCCGAGTGCCATGATTCCAGATCTGAACCCTTTATGTTTTCATGAATATATTTGTGTTCTTGATCCGATCTTGCAAGTTATACGCACCTGCTATGTGTTATGATCCGCATACCCCAAGGTGACAATAATTGGGATTCTTTCTGGTGATTGCCATAGTTTGAGGACTTCATGTATTCACTATGTGTTAATGCTTTGTTCCGGTTCTCTATTAAAAGGAGGCCTTAATATCCCTTAGTTTCCTTATGAACCCCGCTGCCATGGGAGGGTAGGACAAAAGATGTCATGCAAGTTCTTATCGCAACCACGTATGACTATATACGGAATACATGCCTACATTACATTGATGAATTGGAGCTAGTTCTGTGTCGCCCTAGGTTATGACTGTTACATGATGAATGTTATACAACAATATCACCGATCCAATGCCTACGAGCTTTTCACATATTGTTCTTTGCTAAGTTACTACTGTTGCTATTACTGTTACAATTGCTACTGTTACTGTTACCGTTACTATTATTGCTACTGCTATCAAACTATCATACTACTGTGCTACTGATCACTCTGCTGTAGATATTTAGTCTCAGGTGTGGTTGAATTGACAACTCAACTGCTAATACTTGCAAATATTATTTGGCTCCCCTTGTGTCGAATCGATAAATTTGGGTTGAATACTCTACCCTCGAAAACTGTTGCGATCCCCTATACTTGTGGGTTATCAGATAGCAGTCGATGTGTGGAGTAATAGTAGTAGATGCAGGCAGGAGTCGGTCTACTTGTCTGGGACGTGATGCCTATATACATGATCATTGCCTTGGATATCGTCATGATTATTTGCTTTTCTATCAATTGCCCAACAGTAATTTGTCTACCCACCGTATGCTATTTTCTCGAGAGAAGCCTCTAGTGAAAACTATGGCCCCCGGGTCTATCTAAATCATATTACTAAAACCCTAAAAATATTGCTGCCATTTTCTTTTATTTATTTTATTTTGTATTTTTGTTTCTATCTATCTATCTATCACATACAATTTAATCTTGCAATTTACCGCTGAGGGATTGACAACCCCTCGTTTGCGTTGGGTGCAAGGGTTTGTTGTTTGTGTGCAGGTGCTGCTAACGAGGTGTTGCATGATTCTCCTACTGGTTCGATAACCTTGGTTTCATAACTGAGGGAAATACTTATCTCTACTGTGCTGCATCATCCCTTCCTCTTCGGGGAAAATACCAACGCAAGCTACAAGTAGCAATGAGTGAGCCTCTCTTAGCCACATCTTCACATGTCCATTATCACGAGAATGGACGGCAAGCTTCAAGCATGATCTCTTTGTGATGCTCCACTTGAACTTGCACACTGCAACCTTGATGACGATCACCACTTGATGTCATTCTTCATGGTTGTATGATATCTTCCTTTTGATGCATGCCCATGGAAACATACCTAACCCCACAAGAACTCTCACAAATACCATGGGTTAGTACACAAAGCATAATGTACAATGCTTACCATACCATGAGATCACATGATCCTACTCATACATCTTCTACGCTTTGTGTGTTGATCAACTTGAATCACTCTTTGTACTTAGTCTTGATCAACCTAATATCTTATCTTCTCTCTTCATAAAGATAATGTCTTGAAGGTAAACATGAATGTTCACACAATCTTCTTCTTCAAGACATGCTTGCAATAGGCTCAACTCTCACATGACCAATCTTTGGATAACTCCTTGAATAGCACCTTGGTCACATAATCTTCTTCTAATAACCTTGAAACCAACAAATGGTCTTCAAGCAATGCCTATGGACAAACCCTTCAAATATAACTCAAGGCAACCATTAGTCCATAGGGATTGTCATCAATTACCAAAACCAAACATGGGTGCACCATGCTCTTTCAGCCAGACACCCCAAACACGCCTCAAACCCCTGAGCGGCTGGCCCGGTCAGTGACCGGTCAAAAAAAAACCGACCCAGACGGGCGCCTCAAACGGGCCTCAAATGCCTGGGCTGATCGACACACCTCATATCCAGCCCAAATATGGGACGGATATGGGGAGGCCCAGGCGCGTCCGCCACGTCGGACCCGACAAGCCTATCCCACAACAAATTGCAGCAAATCCACAAAACCCTTCCCCCTCCTCCCACCTCTCTCCAACCTTTCCCGTGTCCGAGCCCTCGCCGTCCGCCACCCTTGCTCCCCATTCTCGCCGCCGGTCCCAATCCACCGCCCTAGATGTCGTCCAGCCTGTCCCCGACCGCCATGACAGAGGCTGCGTCCGCCTCATTGATACGTATCCAACGTATCTATAAATTTTTATTGTTCCATGCTATTATATTATCAATCTTGGATATTTTTATATGCAATTATATATCATTTTTTGGGACTAACCTATTAACGTAGTGCCCAGTGCCAGTTGCTGTTTTTTGCTTGTTTTTGGCTTTTCAGAGAAACAGTACCAAATGAAGCCCAAATGCCACGAAACTTTTTGGAGATTTTTTTCTGGACAAAAGAGACCTTGGAAGCTTTGGGAGGAGGCCAGAAGCCTCACGGAGGCTTCACAAGGCAACAGGGCGCGTCCCAGGGGGGGACGCCGTGTTGCCTTGTGGGGCCCACGTGACTCCGTTTGACCTAATTCCACTTCTATAAATTCACAAATATTCGGAAACCAACAGAGAGCCAGAAGAGAAAACCTTTCCGCCGCCTCAAGCCTCTGTTCTTCCGCGATCCCATCTGGAGGCCTTTTCGGTACTCTGCCGGAGGGGGAATCGATCACGGAGGGCTTCTACATCAACCTTGCTGCCCTTCCGATGATGTGTGAGTAGTTTACCACAGACCTACGGGTCCATAGCTAGTAGCTAGATGGCTTCTTCTCTCTCTTTGATCTTCAATACAATGTTCTCCTTGATGTTCTTGGAGTTCTATCCGATGTAATCTTCCTTTGCGGTGTGTTTGTTGGGATCCGATGAATTATGAGTTTATGATCAGATTATTCATGAGGAATATTTGAGTCTTCTCTGAACTCTTTTATGCATGATTAAATATAGCTTTGTATTTCTCTCCGATCTATCGATTTGGCCTGCTAGATTGATTTATCTTGCCATGGGAGAGGTGCTTTGTGATGGGTTCAATCTTGCGGTGCTCAATCCCAGTGACAGAAGGGGACATGACACGTATTTGTATTGTTGCCATTAAGGATAAAAGTATGGATGTCGGTACCAAAACCGGCAGATCTCGGGTAGGGGGTCCGAACTATGGGTCAAGGAGTCGATGGTAACAGAGAGCGTAGAGACAGCAATTTACCCAGGTTCGGGCCCTCTCGAGGAGGTAAAACCCTACATCCTGCTTGATTGTATTGATGTGATTGTATGAAGGTTACAGAGTTGATCTACCTCGAGATCAGATGGGCTAAACCCTAGATTATGAGTCTCCCTCCTACGGACAAAACCTCCTGGTTTATATAGACACCAGGGGGGCCCTAGGGTTACATATGGTCGGTTACCATCAGGGATAACATGCTGCTTACGCCATTTATTCCTTGGAGGAGACGCCAAGACTTCAGAGATTTCCTTCTTTCATACGGAGTCGTTCCCAATCCAGCCTTCCATCGACGTGTAGAGAACGGCCCACCAGTCCGGCCCATGAGAGATAGGCTGGCAGCCCGAGTACCCCCTAGTCCGGGACACCCTCAGTAGCCCCCGAACTAGCCTTCAATGCCGAGGTCTACGGTCTTCGGCAGCTTCATGCTTCAGAAGTCTTCGGCTTGGATGGCGAGTTCCTCCCGTTACCTATATTTGGATTAACAATAATTCGGCCACCAATAAGTCAGTTACCGAGGTATCTTCAGAGATAGAATTAAATGACGACCCTCGATTTCTGCGCGCCCACGGAATGCGAGTGGCCCGATGGGTTCTTACAAAAATGTCCCTTTAATAGGCCAAGGGAATGGAGGTTAATGCACCCCACCCCCTGCCATTCTTCTCCACATCCTCGCAAAGCCAAAGTCAACAAACAATGGCAAGCGCCCCAGGCTCTTCCTCACGCCCTCATGGCCCCCGTCAAGGTGATTGGGTGGGATGCTCCGTATCTTGTATGCGACTACGTAGGCTTGAGGCGCAGGGGTATCTACCCGCCTCAGATCTCACATCCACCCGCCCCGGATTAACTTCCGCAGACGGAAAGGCCCTTGCGGAGAATTTCCCTTCCCCTCACGGGGAGGAGAGAGTTTGCTTCGTGCCCTTCGTGCTGCGAGGCCTGGGTTTTCCCATTCATCCCTTCTTGAGGGGTTTACTAGAGTTCTACGGGATTCAGCTCCACCACCTTACCCCCGGATCGATCCTCCATATTTCGGGCTTCGTCGCTTTATGCGAGATGTTCCTGGGCTGCGAGGCGCACTTTGAGTTGTGGAGGAAATTCTTCTGCCTAGTCCCCCGCACCCGGGAAGGGGTCATCTACGAGGTCGGCGGAGCCGAAATATGGCGCATTGCCGGGACCGGATACCCCGTTGGGACTCCGAAGAAGGACGCCGAAGAGTGGACTTCGGAATGGTTTTATATCGAAGACGTCCCTTTATTCGATCCAGTTCGAAGGGGTCTACCGGAATTTTCATTGGCTTCTCCAACGAAGCGGTTCAACTGGCGCCCGACGAGTCCTTCTCAAGAGGAAAGTGCCGAAGTAGCTCGTCTGGCTGCTCAAGTGAGGTGGTTAGCTCATAACGGACTAACCATCATTGATGTGATGGCAATAGCCATTGCTCGATGTGTCCAGCCTCTCCAACAGAGAATTCATCCGCTATGGAACTACAATGGGGAGGATGACGCTGCCCGGTACACCAAGAAGGGGCCCGCCAATCAGGCGGCGATAGCCGCCATACTAGCCGGTTTGTTCAAGGGGGGAGAGCAAGAGTTCGCTCGACTAAAGCTCAAGAAAGGCTTCTCGATGTATGATCCCATCGAAATGGTGAGTTCGACCACTCTTTTTAGTTCGGATATTACCCCGGACTTTTCATAATCGGATCTTCATCTTGTCCGAACAGAGTTGGAGGCGATGGATCGAAACGGTGAGTTGCCCAGCTCCTCAACTGGAGAATTACTCTCGCGATGACGATCCTGGGTTCCATGACGACCCTGAAACATCGATTAATTTCGAGGACAAGGTCTTCTACCAGGAGAGCCTTGATGGCTCCAAGGTGGCCCTATTGGCCGATCATCCCAGGGCGCTTCCCTCCTCCGTGGTAAGTGGCCAACGGGCTTCCTCTCGAAAGAAACGCTCAACCGCTGCAGGCCCGAACACACTGACACCTACTCCCAAGGGCCGCCGCACGACGCGCCGAACAGCCGCAAAAGCGGCACCAGCGGCTCCGATGACAAGTAGTCATGGGGTGACCCCACGTGTGGCGCCAACGGGAGCTACATCATCGGCGCCCCGCCCGAAGAGGTAATGTATTCACCGTACTGTTATGGCCTCTATCTTCAACATCCACCGCATATGCCAATAATTCGTCCCATGGTGTTCGATAGACGATGCGTGGAACCGCGCGCGGCCGAGGATGCTGAGGAGGTGCCAAGGGGTGACTCAAATCCGAGGTCGCCAGCTGCAACCGGAGTTACTCCGGGAGCTACTGCCGAGGACCAAAATCCCGAGGACTCGGGAGACGTCTCGGTCACTAATTCCGAAGTTGAAAGTGTGATGAATCATCGGCGGCGCAAGGCATCATTTCGGCAAGCCGCGTTGTCTAATCAGGAGTTCAGTGCTCTTAGCTCGGTAGATGCATACCTTGGCGCTGCCCGAACGGGACTTGAAGGCGCAGTGAGGCTCATGTCTACGAATATGCAGGTATAGTAATAGTTTTGAAAACTAGTACCTAACCCAGTAGCCTCCGAGCCTTAATTTGGGCGGGACGGCCGAGTTAAGGGTCTGATATCCATGCTGCCCTGCTATTTGTGCAGACTGTTCGGGAGCAGAACAAAAAGCTGTCCGAGGACCTCAAGCTGGCTCAAACAGAGTTAAAGTCTGTGAAAACCGAGCTAGAGGGGGTGAAAACATTCACCAGAGAGGCACATGGTAAGTGCCTAAATTTAAAGTTCATTAAAGGGAAAATGGGGTGGAACACCTCCACTAATGAAAAATGTTTCCATAGCAGCCGAGACGATAAATCAGCTGCAGAAAGACCTGGATATGGCCAGGAAAGCCCAAAGATATGCGGAGTCACAGCAAGAGGCTGGCTACCGGGTGCTGTCCCAAAGTCATGAGGAGAGGGAGAAGCTTAAGGCGGAAGGCGAACAACAGGTCCAAGAAATCAAAAGCTTGAAAGCTCAACTGACTGTAACCCAAGAGGAGAACCAAAGACTGAAAGCAGGCATGTTCGGTAAGTGCAATCTAACTCACCCGTTCAATAACTGAACGTATACAGTAACAAGATGAACAATGCCACGTCTTATTGTAGTTCTGCTGGCCGGGCGTCCCGAAGAGGAAGCCGGTTCCTTTGGGCGGGACCTGCTGAAGGAGCTATCCGATGTACATGAGCGGGCCCGGAGAGCCATGAAGAGCATGTTCAAAGCACTGTGGTCTGGTGAAGTGGCTCCGGAAGGGATGGCCGAACTCGCGAGTCGCTTCAAAGGAGCTCGGCGCCGCTTTGAGTTATGGAAAATGTCATCTTGTCGTGAAGGAGCACGGGAAGCATGGGCGATGATCAAGACCCGATTCACCAAGCTGGAACCGGAGCATTTGGCGAGAGTTGGGCCGGTAGGGCCAGATGGGCAGGAAGTGCCCGTGCATCTAGTATATGACCAGGTTATGCCCGCAGCTCGGCTGTCCCAAGCAGATTGTGCTCTGGAGACCATAATAGATGGACTAGATCAAGATTGATAGGTCGATTCTATGTACCTATGTACTTTACATCGGATAGTCTCCAAACCGTGCAGAAAAAATGTTGTCTTAACCGGCCATCGGCTTCCGCCTCCTCGACCAGAAGCCAAGGAGTGTTTTCCTACTATGCAATCTGAGAACATCGGAAAGATACTTCGGAAAACCAGGCAATCCGGCCATTTGGTGCAAACAGACAAAAACGTGCTCGGGGAGTTATGTTATATTACTGATTAACGTAAGAAACATCTTCCGACGAAAATAGTTCCGCTATGGGTTCCTTTCGTCAGGTGACCACGTTATCCTTGGATGGATAACCGAGTACCCGAATTTAGACGGGGACGGTTACTTCGGGAAAATACCCCGGAAACTTGGTGATAGGTACCAATTATTTTCACTTCCCCCCGTGGCCGACCAACTTGTTGTCGTAAGACGCTAGCTTTCGGCTTCACCCATCTGAGGTACGTACCCGGGAAATCCAGACGTAACAATCACAGAGGTGCTCCCTTTACTCCCTAGCCGAACAATCGGGAACGTAGGGGGTAAACACAGGAGCGAGGCAACCCAGCTTGGCCAAATCTTAAGTCAAGTTGATGCATATAGTGGCTTGAGAACGATACAGGAAGGTTGCAAACACGTAAAAAAATGGATGATTGCATAAATGAAATTTGACGAGCTTCGTAAAATAAGCCCCCGGGTAACAAAGTGTGGTACATTCAAAGATGTTTGCCGAAGAAGAACGTAACGTAATTCGGCATTTCCGAACACAACCCGGGAGAGACTATTGACTTGAAAGATGAAGATCCGAAAAGGATAAATCAAACAAGGTAAGTTTGCGGGACTAGCCATAGAAACGTCGTAGCCGAGCTGCATTCCATGGGTTTGGTTTGAGGCGATCGTCCGTCGGGTCGCGGAGGCGGTACGCCCCGCCCGTGAGTACTTGGTCAATTATGAAGGGCCCCTCCCATTTGGGCGCCAGCTTATGCTTCTGCTTCTCCGGGAGGCGCAAGACTAAATCGCCAACGTTGTAGGCCTTCGCCCGTACTTCCCTGCTCTGATAACCTCTGGCCCGCTGCTGATAAAAAGCAGAACGAGCCCGAGCTATGTCACGCTCGCCCTCCAAGGCGTCTAGGTCATCTTGCCGATCCAGCTCGGCCTCCTTTTCTTCGTACATACGCACCCGAGGGGCGTCATGAATAAGGTCGCAGGGGAGGACGGATTCTGCCCCATATATCATGAAGAATGGTGTGTAGCCCGTGGATCGATTAGGAGTGGTGTGTAGGCCCCACAGTACGGAGTCGAGCTCCTCAACCCAATGGCAGCCGGAGTCTTTCAAAGATCGGACCAAACGAGGCTTAATGCCGCTCAAGATTAGGCCGTTCGCTCTCTCGACCTGTCCATTAGACTGTGGGTGATACACCGAGGCGTAGTCGAGCTGAATGCCTAAATTAAAGCAACAATCTTTGACTTCCTGGGCGGTAAAGTTGGATCCGTTGTCCGTTATTATGCTGTGGGGAACACCATAGCGGTGTACGACGCCGGATATAAAGTCGATGACCGGCTTAGACTTGGCTGAAGTGACCGGCTTTGCCTCGATCCATTTAGTGAATTTATCTACCATGACGAGTAGATATTTCTTTTTCTTGGTCCCCCCTTTAAGTGGTCCAACCATATCCAGCCCCCAGACCGCGAAAGGCCAAGTAATTGGGATCGTCCGAAGGGCCGTGGGGGGCATATGACTCTGATTTGCAAAGAGCTGGCATCCAACGCAATGTTGGACCAATGTCTGGGCGTCTTTTCGGGCAGTGGGCCAAAAGAACCCTGCTCGGAAAGCCTTGCTGACCAGGGGCCGAGCTGCCGCGTGGTGACCGCCCATGCCAGCGTGAATCTCGGCCAGAAGCTGCCTTCCCTCCTCTTCGGAGATACATCTCTGGAGGACGCCAGTAGTACTTTTCTTATATAGCTCTCCCTCGTGGACTTTATAGGCTTTAGATCGTCGAAGGATACACCTGGCCTCAGTCTGGTCAGCCGGTAATTCTTGGCGGAGGAGGTAGGCGAGGAAAGGCTCGGTCCATGGCGCGATTACCGCCATGACTTCATGAGCCGAAGTTGTCATTGTGATGGCCGAGCCCCCGATAATTCCATTATCTGGTTCAATAGGTGGAGGGATGAACCCTCCTGGGGTATTGGTGTCCGAGCCCTGGGCGTTCTCCTGCCACACCACGGACGGCTTGAAAAGTCGTTCCAAGAAGGTGTTCTCGGGGACGGGGTCGCGCTTAGCGCCCATTCGAGCCAGGATATCCGCAGCTTGATTGCTGTCACGAGGTATATGGCGAAACTCCAGTCCTTCGAAGCGGGCGGAGATCTTCAGGACGGCGTTGCGGTATGCTGTCATTTTTGGGTCTTTTGCGTCGAATTCGCCGTTAACTTGAGAGATGGCAAGATTAGAATCTCCCCGTACCTCGAGCCGTTGTATGCCCATTGACACTGCCATCCAAAGTCCGTGCAGCAGCGCCTCGTATTCGGCTGTGTTGTTGGAGTCGGTATACATGATCTGGAGTATGTACCGAATATTGTCGCCAGTGGGGGATGTGAGGACCACTCCAGCCCCCAGTCCTGCGAGCATTTTGGAGCCGTCGAAGTACATCGTCCAATGTGAGTATGTGCCGTACTCCCTAGGGAGTTCGGCTTCCGTCCATTCCACCACGAAATCAGCCAAAACTTGAGATTTAATAGCTCGACGTGGTCAATAGATGATTTCGAAGGGGAGAAGTTCTATAGCCCATTTGGCTATGCGCCCTGTGGCGTCACGATTGTTGATTATGTCATTCAATGGTACTTCGGATGCTACCGTAACCGAGCACTCCTGGAAGTAATGGCGGAGTTTTCAGGATGCCATGAAAACTGCGTAGGCAATCTTCTGGTAATGCGAGTACCTTGTTTTACACTGGGTAAGCACTTCGGATACATAGTACACAGGTTTCTGTACCTGGAACTTGTGACCCTCGGCCTCTCGTTCGACAACGAGAACCGCACTGACCACCTGATTCGTCGCCGAGATATATAGCAGCATTGGCTCAGCCGGGCTGGGTGCCGTTAAAATCGGGTTGCTGGCCAGTAGAGTTTTTATTTCTTCGAGTGCCGCCGCCGCTTTGCTAGTCCATTCGAAGTTCTTCGTCCGTTTGAGCAATTTATATAGCGGCAGGGCCTTTTCGCCGAGGCGCGAGATGAAGCGGCTTAGGGCTGCAACAGTACCGGCCAGTTTCTGGACGTGTTTGAGCTTAGTGGGGATAGCCAACTCGGACAGTGCCCGGATTTTCGCTAGGTTAGCCTCTATTCCTCTATGGGAAACTATGAAGCCGAGCAGCTTGCCGGCTGGCACTCCGAAGACACACTTTTCCGGATTAAGCCGTATATCGAAAGTCCGAAGATTGTCAAAGGTTTGCCGGAGATCGTCCACCAGCTGGCTGACGTGTTTGGTTTTGATAACCACATCGTCCACATAAGCTTCGACTGTTTTGCCGATTTGTTTCTCCAGACACGTTTGGATCATGCGCTGGTATGTGGCCCCTGCGTTCTTTAAACCGAAGGGCATTGTGTTGAAGCAGAATGGTCCATAGGGAGTGATGAATGCGGTGGCCGCCTGGTCGGACTCCTTCATTTTGATTTGATGGTATCCGGAGTAAGCGTTAAGGAAACATAGCGAGTCGTGTCGGGCGGTGGCATCAATGATCTGGTCGATGCGGGGCAAGGGGAAAGGATCCTTAGGGCAGACTTTGTTCAAATCCTTGAAGTCGGCGCACAATCGCCAGGACTTATCCTTCTTCGGCACCATGACCAGGTTGGCCAACCACTCAGGATGTTTGATGTCCCGGATGAATCCGGCTTCGAGCAACTTGGCCAGTTCCTCACCCATGGCTTGACGCTTGGGTTCGAAAAACCGACGGAGAGTCTATTTAACTGGCTTGAAACCTTTGATTATGTTCAGGCTGTGCTCGGCTAATCTACGCGGGATCCCTGGCATGTCTGAAGGGTGCCAGGCGAAGATATCCCAGTTTGCGCGCAGAAATTGGCGCAATTCTTCATCAACCGCGGGGTCCAGCTGGGCTCCGATGGACGCCGTCTTGTTGGGATCTGTTGGGTGCACTTGGAATTTAATGATTTCATCTGCTGGTTTAAAGGACGTGGATTTTTGCCTTTTATCAAGGATGACATCGTCCTTGTCCACCGTTGAGCGGAGCGCGGTTAATTCTTCGGCCGCGAGGGCTTTGGACAACGCTTCGAGGGCGAGCGATGCCGTCTTATTCTCGGCTCGCAGGGCTCTGTCCGGATCACTTATTACCGTGATTATACCATTTGGCCCGGGCATTTTAAGCTTCATGTACCCGTAATGTGGCACAGCATGGAATCGTGCGAAGGCATCGCGCCCTAGTAAGGCATGATACCCGCTGCGGAAGGGCACGATGTGGAAAAGCAGTTCTTCGGACCGGTAGTTCTCGGGAGTTCCGAAGACCACATCAAGAGTCACGCGGCCACTGGCACGCGCCTCCTTTCCGGGGATAATCCCTCGAAAGGTAGTGTGACTTTGCTCTATGCGGGATCTGTCAAACTGCATTTTATCCAAGGTATCCTCGTAGATGAGGTTGAGCCCGCTGCCGCCGTCCATCAACACCTTTTGTAGTCGGAATCCATCCACTATGGGGTCAAGGACAAGGGCGGCAGCGGCTCGAGCAGGACAGGATCTCGGCTGGTCTTGTTCACTAAAAGTGATGGGTATATCTGTCCAGGAGTCTGTCTCTGCCACGTGGTGAATTTGGGCGAGCTCTCGAAGGGCTCTCTTCCTCTGATTCTTCGAAGAGTAAGTCTCGTAGATTGTTAAGATTTTGGCGTCGTCGTCAAGGGGCATAACTGGACTTTTAGTGGAGTGCGGGCCTCCGAGAATGGCCTCGCCGCTCTTGGCGACTTGCCTGACCACCCAGCAAGCTCGAAGGCTGTGGGTTGGATTTGTAGAGTGTATGGGGCATGGTTTATCCAGTATTCCGTCAAGGACCGTTCTGGACCTCGTCAGGGGTTTCATCTTTTTCTCGGACGGCTCATAGTGGCGTGTCCGGTGAGGGAGCGCGCATTTCGCCCAAGCTCGATTTAGTTCCTCTGTGCAGGTTGACTCCCTTTGCTTAAGCTGGGCCTGCCAAGCGTACTCCATGGCGCAATATTTGGACACCAGATCCGATAAATCAGAGAAATTTTGGATGTGGCGGCAGGCGAGGGCGTTTAAGACGCCCTCGTCTCTGCAGTTTTGCCGGAAGATCTCTAGAATGTCCTTGTCGCAGCCGTCCGTCATCTTAGTTTTGATGATAAGAAATCTGGCCCAGAAGTGCCGGACTGTCTCTCCGGGCTGCTGCTTGACGTACATCAGGTCCCATATGTCGGGACGTCCTGTGTTATCCGGACAATACTCAATATGGGGGGGGGGGGGGGGCGGGATAAAAAAATTGATCCCAGCGGAGTGTGAGTCCGGAGTTTTGGGGGTCACGTCCTGGATTGTCGTGGAATCCGGTTCGCCGAGACCTAGATAATTGACCAGGCGCGGCTGAGCGGATCCGGACTTGCATGTTGAGCCGGACTCTGGCTCTAAACCCTCTCCGGAGCGGAATTTGACTGACGAGCTGGAAGGCGAAGCCTGTTGGTCGAAAACCCGCACCTCATGCGTTTTTGGTTCGGAGGTAACGGGTGAGGCCTCTGAGGGGCCTTCGATAGTGGCGACCAAGTGAGTAGTGGCGGGGGTATAAATTTCCCTATCGTCGGTTTTAAGCCCGATCAGATCGTATACCGAGGACTGGCCATCGGCGATTCCCAGAGCTTGGATCCGATCTAGTATCCCGTTTAATGACGAGAGATCGGTTAATTCCAGGTTCGGGTAATTTGCGGGGTCAACCCGCAGTATGGCCATGACAGGGGTGTCATGATTTGTCCCGAAGTTACGTTCTGCCGAGGCTGGAGTTCGACAACCGAGCACAGAGGTCAGATCCGGGCTCAAGGTTGAATCTGCAGCGGCCGCCGTCTCGGCGGCGGGGTTGGCCGTATTCGAAGCCGGCGCTTCAGGATTCGTGGGTCCGTCAGGCGAAGCTGAGGACCCCGTGAGGATAAGATCTCCCCGGGAGTCGGCGACGAATTCTAAGCTTCCAAACCCGATCTCCTGGTCGGGGGTGAAGCTGTCGACCCGGCCAAGGTGACCGGCCGGATCGGCGTGTAGCACGACGCTTCCGAACGCGAAGAGCTGGCCGGGAACAAAAGTGTCCCTGCGGCTAGCGCTGTTGCTAATGATTAGGCGAGCCATTGATCCTTGATGTCCCACGGCGAAGCTCTCAATGAAAGCACCAATGTCGGTACCAAAACCGGCAGATCTCGGGTAGGGGGTCCGAACTATGGGTCAAGGAGTCGATGGTAACAGAGAGCGTAGAGACAGCGATTTACCCAGGTTCGGGCCCTCTCGAGGAGGTAAAACCCTACGTCCTGCTTGATTGTATTGATGTGATTGTATGAAGGTTACAAAGTTGATCTACCTCGAGATCAGATGGGCTAAACCCTACATTATGAGTCTCCCTCCTACGGACTAAACCTCCTGGTTTATATAGACACCAGGGGAGCCCTAGGGTTACATATGGTCGGTTACCATCAGGGATAACATGCTGCTTACGCCATCTATTCCTTGGAGGAGACGCCAAGACTTCAGAGATTTCCTTCTTTCATACGGGGTCGTTCCCAATCCAGCCTTCCATCGACGTGTAGAGAACGGCCCACCAGTCCGGCCCATGAGAGATAGGCCGGCAGCCCGAGTACCCCCTAGTCCGAGACACCCTCAATGGGGTTTATTCATATTGCTTGAATTTGCTTCTCTACATCATGTCATCTTGCTTAAGGCGTTGCTCTATTTTTATTAACTTAATACTCTAGATGCATGCTGGATAGCGGTCGATGAGTGGAGTAATAGTAGTAGATGCAGGCAGGAGTCGGTCTACTTGTCTCGGACGTGATGCCTATATACATGATCATTGCCATGAATCCGTCATAATTATTTGCTTTTCTATCAATTGCCCAACAGTAATTTGTTTACCCACGGTATGTTTCTGTGCTCGAGAGAGAAGCCTCTAGTGAAAACTATGGCCCCCGGGTCTATCTTTATCATATAAAAAACCTAAAAATACCTTGCTGCAATTTATTTACTTTTATTTTAATTAGTATTTTAGTTTAGCTATTTATCTCTATAAGATTTAATCCTTGCAAGTAACCGCTAAGACGATTGACAACCCTCTTATTTGCGTTGGGTGCAAGTGTTTGCTTTTGTGTGTGCAGGTGCACTTAACGGAATTTTGCTTGGTTCTCCTACTGGATTGATAACCTTGGTTCTTAACTGAGGGAAATACTTAATTCTACTGTACTGCATCATCCTCTCCTCTTCGGGGAAATACCAACGTAGACTACAAGTAGCAGGAAGAATTTCTGGCGCCGTTGCCGGGGAGACATCATCAAAATTACCAAGTACCTTCGCACAAACTATCAATCACTTGCATTTATTTTATTTGCCTTTTCATTTTCATTTGCCTCTCGTTTTCATCTCCCCCACTTCTAATTTTTTTTTATAAAAAACACAAAAATATTTTATTTGCTTGTTTGCTTGCTTGCTTGCTTTTATTGCCTTCATGTCAAACACTCAAGAACAGAAAGTAAAACAAAAATTTAAGTTAATATGGATCACCTTAAAGTTTTCTACTTGGATCATCTTCAATCCATTTGTGCTCGTGCTGAAACCCCAACTAGTCTAGTTGAGGGAAAATCATTAGATGAGCATGCTCATTTTGTACGTCACCGTTTGTCTCAAAAAGGGAGACTCTTATGTGATCAAATAAATTGTTTGCTATGCTATGCTTGGAATCTATGTGAAATTTATGATTTTACTTGTTGCTCTAAGAACCCTAAAAAACACCTTCCTACCTATGTGAGTTTAATGATAATGAAATCTTATCTTCTTATGCCAAGGGTGTTTATAGTTACTATGATATCGAACAAATTGAAGAATTTGTTGCTTTTAAGGGTGCTTATGAAGTTGCTTCTTTGATTGAAAAGTATGATATTACTCTCTACAAATCTGAAAATTTTGACATACTTAAATATTGCTATGAAAACTATGCTCCTAATGCCTATGTTAATGAATTTATTGAGAGGATGTCTGCTACTTTGGAAGAAAATAATGATATGCATGAATCCATAGATAATTATGATTCCGTTGATTCGATTGAAATATCCTCTGTTGATGAATGTGATGCTTGCTATTCTTATGGCCATGGTGCCAATATTAATGATGCTTATAGAGATGAACTTGCTATAGTTCCTTATGTTAAAAATGAAATTATTGCTATAGCACCCATACTTGATAGCTCCTTGAATGAAAATCATGATTGCCATGATGTTATTATAAATTCTATTAATGTCAATTGTGCTAATTATGTGCAAAGCTACGAGCTTGGGGATGAAAAATTTGTTATGCCCACTACTTATTGCAATGATCATGATTGGGGTGATAATGCTTCTTATGATCTTGAAAATTTATTTAAGCCTCATGATGAATATGTTATTGATAATAATGTTTGTAATACTATTAAAAGTGGGTTTGGAAGAGCGTCAACTTTAGGTAATAATGATCCCACTACTTTGGAGAATTATCAATCTTATGAAATTTTTGATAAAAGTGGGTTTGGAGAGGTCATGACTTTAGTTGATATTAATCCCACTATCTTGGAAGATTATAAAACTTTTATGCATGTGGATCATGAAGATAAAATTGTATATGATAGCTATATTGTTGAATTTGATTATGATCCTACATGTAATTATTATGAGAGAGGAAAATATGGTTATAAAAAATTTCATGTCACTAAATTACCTCTCTTTGTGTTGAAATTTTTAATGCTTCATTCTTCCTATTTGCATATGCTAGATATTTCTTATCTTGATAATTTGTTTGCCTATAAAATGCCTATTAATAGGAAGCATGTTAGACTTAAATATGTTTCTTACATGCCATATGGTGCTCTCTTTGTGCTTCAATTCTTGTCCTTGACGTGAGCATCATTAAAATCTCAAAGCCTATCTTAATGGCTATAAAGAAAGAGCTTGTTGGGAGACAACCCAATACTTTTGTTCTATTTTTGAGTGTTTGCATGATTATAGCTTCTGTTATGATTGTGTTTTTATGTTTTAATTAGTGTTTGTGCCAAGTAATGCCTTTGGGATGATTTGGAAGATAGTATAATAGATGTTGTTGGAAAACAGAAACTTTTGCGTCCAGTACTGGAATTTCTAATTTTCGCTGGAGTGTCAGAACCTTCTTAATATTTTACACAGTATTGATATATGAATTGCCCACGTTGTCCTAATTTTTCAGAATTTTTGGAGTTACAGAAGTATGACCATAATTCAGATCTTTACAGACTGTTCTGTTTTAGACAGATTCTGTTTTTGTTGCATAGTTTGCTTATTTTGATGAATCTATGGATCGTATCGGGGGGTATGAGTCATGGAGAAGTTGGAGTACATTAGCATTATGCCAATATTAAATATGAATCAATTTACAACAGTACCTATAGTTAAAGATTTATTTTTTATACTAACGGATCTCACGAGGTTTCTATTGAGTTTTGTGTGCTGAAGTTTTCAAGTTTTGGGTAAGACCACGATGGATGAAGGAGTAAGGAGCGGCAAGACCCTAAGCTTGGGAATGCCGAAGGCACCCCAAGGTAATATTCAAGGAAGACCCAAGCGTCTAAGCTTGGGGATGCCCCGGATGGCATCCCCTCTTTCGTCTACAATCTATCCGTATATCACTTGGAGCTATATTTTTATTCATCACATGATATGTGTTTTACTTGGAGCGTCTTGTGTTATAGTTTGCTTGCTTTTGTTTGCTTTTTAGTTTGCCACAATCATCTTTGCTGAACACACCTTTTTGAGAGGGACACACATTATTCGTGATTTGTTAGAATACTCTATGTGCTTCACTTATATCTTTTGAGCTAGGCAGGTGCTCTAGTGCTTCACTTATATCTTTTAGAGCACGGCGGTGGTTATATTTTAAAGAAATAGTAGCACTCTCATGCTTCACTTATATCTTTTTGAGAGTCTAATAATTAGCAATGGTAATATGCACGGGTTATGAATTTGATCCTAATATGATAGGTATTCAAGAGGGATATAATAAAAACTTTCATGTAGATCACAAAATATGATAAGTTTGATTCCTTGCAATAGTTTTGCGATATTAAGATGGTAATATGTGGGAGGTACTAGTGAAAGATTGTGGTTTAGTAAGAATATTGGTGTTAAGATTTGTGATTCCCGAAGCATGCACGTATAGTCCTTAGTGTGATGAAGTTGGAGCATGATTTATTATTGATTGTCTACCTTTGCGTGAAGGTCGGGGGCGCGCGGTGGTTAACTCCTACCAACCTCCCCCCTAGGGGCATGTGGTTTCAGAATTTTCGGAGTTACAGAATTATGGTTTTTAAATAGATCTTTACAGACTGTTCTGTTTTAGACAGATTCTGTTTTTGTTGCATAGTTTGCTTATTTTGATGAATCTATGGATCGTATCGGGGGGTATGAGCCATGGGAAAGTTGGAGTACAATAGCATTATGCCAAATATTAAATATGAATCAATTTACAACAGTACCTAAAGTTTAAGATTTATTTGTTATACTAACGGATCTCATGAGGTTTCTATTGAGTTTTGTGTGCTGAAGTTTTCAAGTTTTGGGTGAGACTACGATGGATAAAGGAATAAGGAGCGGCAAGAGCCTAAGCTTGGGGATGCCCAAGGAACCCCAAGGTAATATTCAAGGAATACTCAAGTGTCTAAGCTTGGGGATGCCCCGGAAGGCATCCCCTCTTTTGTCTACAATCTATCGGTAACTCACTTAGAGCTATATTTGTATTCATCACATGATATGTGTTTTACTTGGAGCGTCTTGTGATATAGTTTGTTTGCTTTTTAGTTTGTCACAATCATCTTTGCTGAACACACCTTTTTGAGAGGGGCACACATTATTCGTGATTTGTTAGAATACTCTATGTGCTTCACTTATATCTTTTGAGCTAGGCAGTTGCTCTAGTGCTTCACTTATATCTTTTAGAGCACGGCGGTGGTTATATTTTAAAGAAATAGTTGCACTCTCATGCTTCACTTATATCTTTTTGAGAGTCTCATGATAACAATGGTAATATGCACGGGTTATGAATTTGGTCCTGATATGATAGGTATTCAAGAGGGATATAATAAAAACTTTCATGTAGATCACTGAATATGATAAATTTGATTCCTTGCAATAGTTTTGCGATATTAAGATGGTAATATGGGGGAGGTACTAGTAGATGATTGTGGTTTAGTAAGAATAATTGTGTTAAGGTTTGTGATTCCCGAAGCATGCACGTATGATCTGTCATTATGCTAAGAAGTTGGAGCATGATTTATTATTGATTGTCTACCTTATGAGTGGCGGTCGGGGACGAGCGATGGACCTTGTCCTACCAATCTATCCCTCGAGGGGCATGCGTAGTAGTACTTTGCTTCGAGGGCTAATAAACTTTCGCAATAAGTATGTGAGTTCTTTATGACTAATGTGAGTCCATGGATTATACGCACTCTCACCTTTCCGCAATTTGCTAGCCTCTTCGGTACCGTGCATTGCCCTTTCTCACATCGAGAGTTGGTGCAAACTTCGCCGGTGCATCCAAACCCCGTGATATGATACTCTCTATCACACATAAGCCTCCTTATATCTTCCTCAAAACAGCCACCATACCTACCTATCATGGCATTTCCATAGCCATTCCGAGATATATTGCCATGCAACTTCCACCGTTCCGTTTTTATGACATACATCATCATTGTCATATTGCTTTGCATGATCATATAGCTGACATGGTATTTGTGGCTCAGCCACCGTTCATCATTTTTATACATGTTACGCTAACATCATTGCACATCCTGGTACACTGCTAGAGGCATTCATATAGAGTCATATTT
The DNA here is from genome assembly GCA_039707655.1 of Elymus sibiricus. Taxonomy (NCBI): domain Eukaryota; kingdom Viridiplantae; phylum Streptophyta; class Magnoliopsida; order Poales; family Poaceae; genus Elymus; species Elymus sibiricus. The sequence goes on from CM077670.1 coordinate 117,019,725, forward strand.
TTGTTCCAGTATCGAGTTGTAATGTTAAGTTGTAAGTAAATAGAGGTGTGATGATCATCATTATTAGAGCATTGTCCCAGTGAGGAAAGAATGGTGGAGACTAATGAGTCCTCGAAAAAGTGGGGATGAGGTCCATGAGACCGTTCTAAAAAAAAGAGGCGAAAAAGAGCCATGAAAAAAAATGAGAGAAAAAGAGAGAAGGGGCAATGTTACTATCCTTTTCCACACTTGTGCTTCAGAGTAGCACCATGTTTTTCATATAGAGAGTCTCCTATTTTGTCACTTTCATATACTAGTGGGAATTTTTCATTATAGAACTTGGCTTGTATATTCCGATGACGGGCTTCCTCAAATGTCCGAGGTTTTCATGAGCAAGCAAGTTGGATGCACACCCACTTAGTTTTCATGTTGAGCTTTCATACACTTATAGCTCTTAGTCCATCCGTTGCATGACAATCCCTACTCCTCGCATTGACATCAATTGATGGGCATCTCCATAGCCCGTTGATTAGCCTCGTTGATGTGAGACTATCTTCTTATTTTTGACTTCTCTTATTTATCTCTACCACCACACTCTATTCCACCCATAGTGCTATATCCATGGCTTGCGCTCATGTATTGAGTGGGAGTTGAAAAAGCTGATGCGTGTTAAAAAGTATGAACCAATTGCTTGGCTAAAACCGGGGTAGTGCATGATAAATACTTTGTGTGAAGAAGATGGAGCATGACAGGATTATATGATTTTGTAGGGATAACTTTTTTTAGCATTTTTATTTTGAAAGACATGATTGTTTATTAGTATGCCTGAGTATTGATGTCTTTATATCAAATTATAGACTATTGCTTTGAATCATTTGGATCTTATTATTCATACCGTAAGAGAGAGATTACATGATGAAACATGATAGGTAGCATTCCACATCAAAAATTCTGTTTTTATCATTTACCTACTCGAGGACGAGCAGGAATTAAGCTTGGGGATGCTTGATACGTCTCCAACGTATCTATAATTTTTGATTGTTCCATGCTATTATAGTATCAATCTTGGATATTTTTATATGCAATTATATCCAATTATATATCATTTTTTGGGACTAATCTATTAACCTAGTGCCCAGTGCTAGTTGCTGTTCTCTGCTTGTTTTTGGCTTTTCAGAGAAACAGTACCAAATGAAGTCCAAATGCCACGAAACTTTTTGGAGATTTTTTTTCTGGACAAAAGAGACCTTGGAAGCTTCGGGAGGAGGCCAGAAGCCTCACAGAGGCTTCACAAGGCAACAGGGCGCGGCCCAGGGGGGCGCCGTGTTGCCTTGTGGGGCCCACGTGACTCCGTTTGACCTAATTGCACTTCTATAAATTCACAAATATTCGGAAACCAACAGAGAGCCAGAAGAGAAAACCTTTCCGCCGCCGCAAGCCTTTGTTCTTCCGCGATCCCATCTGGAGGCCTTTTCCAGTACTCTACCGGAAGGGGAATCGATCACGGAGGGCTTCTACATCAACCTTGCTGCCCTTCCGATGATGTGTGAGTAGTTTACCACAGACCTATGGGTCCATAGCTAGTAGCTAGATGGCTTCTTCTCTCTCTTTGATCTTCAATACAATGTTCTCCTTGATGTTCTTGGAGTTCTATCCGATTTAATCTTCTTTTGCGGTGTGTTTGTTGGGATCCGATGAATTGTGAGTTTATGATCAGATTATTCATGAGAAATATTTGAGTCTTCTCTGAACTCTTTTATGCATGATTAAATATAGCTTTGTATTTTTCTCTGATCTATCGATTTGGTTTGGCCTACTAGATTGATTTATCTTGCCATGGGAGAGGTGCTTTGTGATGGGTTCAATCTTGCGGTGCTCAATCCCAGTGACACAAGGGGACATGACACGTATTTGTATTGTTGCCATTAAGGATAAAAAGATGGGGTTTATTCATATTGCTTAAATTTGCTTCTCTACATCATGTCATCTTGCTTAAGGCATTACTCTGTTTTTATTAACTTAAGACTCTAGATGCATGCTGGATAGCGGTCGATGAGTGGAGTAATAGTAGTAGATGCAGGCAGGAGTCGGTCTACTTGTCTCGGACGTGATGCCTATATACATGATCATTGCCATGATTCCGTCATAATTATTTGCTTTTCTAGCAATTGCCCAACAGTAATTTGTTTACCCACCGTATGTTTCTGCGCTCGAGAGAGAAGCCTCTAGTGAAAACTATGGCCCCCGGGTCTATCTTTATCATATAAAAAACCTAAAAATATCTTGCTGCAATTTATTTACTTTTATTTTAATTAGTATTTTAGTTTATATATTTACCTCGATAAGATTTAATTCTTGCAAATAACCGCTAAGAGGATTGACAACCCTCTTATTTGCGTTAGGTGCAAGTGTTTGCTCTTGTGTGTGCAGGTGCGCTTAACGGAATTTTGCTTGGTTCTCTTACTGGATTGATAACCTTGGTTCTTAACTGAGGGAAATATTTATCTCTATTGTACTGCATCATCCTCTCCTCTTCGGGGAAATACCAACGCAGACTACAAGTAGCACTCATCCACCGGCGTCCCGTCAGCGGCTTCGTGCTGCAAGGCGGGGAACATCGCCCGGAGGGACCGGCGATGGAGGCAGCTAGAGAGGGAAGCGTTGGCGTCGCAGGGAGCGGATGCGGACATGAACGAGCAGCTATCCTCCCCCCCCCCCCGCCCCGCCGCCGCCGCGCCCGGGATCTCGCACTTCATCCATCCAGCCGCCAGCAAGGATCGCTCCATCGGACCAGGCTGGGACAAAGGAGGATCCGACGGCCGGTTGGGGCATTCCGGAGAGCTTTCCGCCCACGCAGGTGCCGGCGGTGGATGACTGTCACTCGCCGCAGCTGGTTCGGGCGCGGACAAGCACGGGCATCGGCAGCGCCCGGGCTGCCCACGACCTGTTCGACGGAATGACACAACAAGACTGTATGTTCTTGTTGCTCCTGTCCGGTCAACTTGCGGCTCAGCAGCGGAGCATGCGGTCAGGATGCAGGCGGAGCAAGACGCAAGGATGGCCTTGTAGCAGGCGGCATGGATGGCGTCCGGCGAGTGATCCGGCCAGTCAGCGAGTGATCCGTCACGCTCATACATTGGTTTCATTTTGCATGTCCGAATTGTTGAACTATGATTTGTTTTGCTTTGTTGTATTTGTTTCGAACTGTTGAATTGGGACGATTTGTGTCGTATGGTCGACTTGCATAAATTGTATGGATTTGAGGATCCACATTTAAGGTGTGTGGATGTGCGGCAATGCAAATGAGAAACAGCCCAGCACCGATGACACGTTCGCGGGGCCGGATTTGCCGAGTCCGATTGTAGATGCTAGCGGTAACGGTGCAGCCGATGAAAGTCGATGGACTGGTTTGGTCGCTGACGGGGGAGATGATCGGCGTGGTGGCGCGAACAGTTGACCATGTGGCCTTTTATGCACTGATGAATTACTCCTAGTGTTTTTGTTTTTCCAACGTCAAATGACATTTTGTCAGAAACACCCCTAATAATAAAGCAAAAAAGAGCAAACCAACCTGTGGTTGGATGGTTACAGGGACTGTGGTATCCCCAGCCCACCAGGGTTCAAATCCTGGTGCTTGCATTTATTCCTGGATTTATTTCAGGATTTCCGGCGATGCGCATTCAGTGGGAGGAGACGTTCCCGTCGACGACGAGGTGCCTACGGTGACTTCGTAAATTTCAAGATGATATGCCGGCTCAGTCTCTCGGAGGTGCTCATAGGGGTAGGGTGTGCGTGTGTGCGTTCATAGGGGTGAGTGTATGCGCGTGTATATGAGCGCTTGCGTCTGTATTGTGTTAAAAAAAAAAGCAAAAAAGAAAATCAAGGTCATCCTGTCCAGATCGCCGGCGCGCAGGGCAGCCAGGAGAACTTCCCTCCTCCGACCCCAGCGCCGTCGTCACTCCGTCCCGCCCCGCACAAGGAAAATCAGAGGCGGATCTCGATCGCCCCTGCCAGACAACACTCTTCGCTCGCGGGGTAAGCAGATCCCCCAACCCACGCGCTGCGATGCAGCGTCTCCCTCCCTCTAGCCACCGTTCGTCCTCTTCGATCTTGTCCGCGACCGCTCACCCCCCAAGTAGATGCGGAGCTCGTAACCTTGTAGCGTTTGCTCGGATTTCAGTGCGATTAGTCCCGTTAGCCGTCTCCTCGGCGACAACCAGGAGCTGGTTTTGGCTAGCTTCGTAGCTCTTTTGATTAGGTTGTGCGCGTTGGACCAAATGAGAGGCCTAACACTGTTTCCTGTTGTCACTGGATATTATTGCTTGATGTAATTGAATTCTGAGTTTTGTTTATCTCCTGCTGGATGGAGTGGTGTGAATCACACTCTTCTATACTTGTTGTCCAGCAGGTACTATGTCTTTTGCAATCATCTGAGTAGTAGAATGGCCTCGAAAGCTATAAGGAGGAGGCCTGCCGATAAAGAAAGAGAGAAACATATGGAAACAACAATGCCGGAATCTGTCACAGAACCTCTTCTAGGAAATAGTGCCCAGGGGAATAAATCGCAGGTTAGTAACGTCCCCCTGAATTGCTTGAATTGAGGTTATTGACACCGTTTTTTGTTTTCTGTGTTTTTTACTTACGTACTTGATTCTGTGTTTCTTGAAGGGATATGAGCCTATACCGGATTTCTGGGATGGAAAGTCACGCGAGTGCCTTCATTGGGTGCATATTGTATCTACTTTTATTACTCAGTCTGCAAGGAAGATAGGTAACTGTCACTAGCTTTGATCCAGGAAAAGGCTACATGTTGTACTTAAAACAATCATCTAACTATCACTTGAATGCTAATGATTACCCTATTCTTTAAAACATATGCTTGTTTCATGATCTTCCCTTCGCAACATTGACTGTGTAGGTTCGGATAAGCTAGTGAGTATTTTGATTAAGCTGAAATCATTTGTGCGTAATTTTCTTTTGACATATCATTTGTGTGTAAATTACACTGATATTCCTGTCCGAATAATATGTTGTGCTTGCTATTGTCGTTTCCTCCTTGTAGCCTTTTAATGCTCTGAACATTTGCTTTTCTTTGCAGTAAATGCTATTTCGGAGTTTGGGTCATTTCTAGCAAGGTTCTTTGGTTGCTCCTGTGCTCCCCAAAGCTCACAAAATGCACAGACAGTGCTAATTAACCTCAGTCCATTACAGGTACCGTGGCACCTGCAGATGTCGTGTTTTTGATTTCAAATGCTGTATATTGAACATGAAAAGGTTTTATTGTAAGTGCGAATTTAGGAAGTAGGAGTGTGTTAAGCGTCACCTGTAGTTCGGTGCACATTCTTAGAGATATTTTGATACCTTTGGCTGAAATATTGACTACAATTTCCCATCGTGCCTAGCATCTTAAGCTCTTGGAGGACTTGATTGTTTCATAAACCCCACAATATTAATTTGCCCCTCGTCTAAATATCTTTGCGGGTGTGCACAACAGAAACTACTCTTATTTGTTTCCGCATTTATGTTCATGAACAAAATGTTGGCAATATCGATGAAACATGTGTTGCTATTGTCTGCATGTGTGTTTTATGATTTGGATATTGACTAGCGTGCTTAATTTCTACCTCCAGGGGAGCAATGCCACCACCATTAGTGCTTACTATATCAGTGTTTACATTTTTTTAATTTCTTTGACATGTTATTATGGTTTTGACAGTTTTAAATTTACTTTATAGGAAGAGAGATTAAAATTCTTGAGACAAAGATTAAATGTGCCATTTGACTGTTCCGCTGTCAAGCACCAGGTTCCCATCTTGGCGTTTTTTCTGCTCCTTGAGCAAGTCAATGCTAGTTTAAATCATTAATATGTTAATATGCTTATATTCATGAACAGCATGCCACTTCTTTCATTACAGGATGCACTAAAAGAACTTTGGAGTTTGGCTTATCCTAACCGAGAACTTCCTCCTCTGAAATCAGATCTATGGAAGGAAATGGGCTGGCAGAACTCTGACCCAGCAACAGATTTTAGGTTCATTTTGTCAAACGATTCATATTTTAAGAAACTATCTGCTGTTCTTTCTTTCAACGTCACTTGAACCGAGATGGCTGTTTTCATGAGCTATCCAATGCTTGCAGGGCTGGGGGGTTCATGTCCTTGGAAAATCTAGTATATTTTGCCAGAAATTACCCAGTATGTGTTCTGTTCATCGTGGACACTTACTCCTTATGAATCCACTGTTAGCTGGTATTTCAATCTGGTTTAATGCTGAATACCTGCTTTAACATGCAGGATTCCTTTCATCGGCTATTACATAAGGCAGATGGCGAGAGAGCTGAATGGGAATATCCTTTTGCAGTAGCTGGCGTAAATATATCTTATATGTTAGTTCAAATGCTGGATTTGCAATCAGGTGAAGTGAATGCAATAACTGGTCAAATGCTCTATCTTCATTTAATTTCAGTCTCCCTCGATTGCATGTGGAGTCTGGTTCCTTAAACAGATCAACCTATGGAGAAACTACAGCGTATTTTTTGCTTCTGTGCAGAAAATAGGAGGAGATCAAAAGCAAGTGTTGGCTTTGCTCAACTACTTGAAGATGACGAGATGGCTTTCGATAACCTTTTCTGCCTAGCTTTTCAGATGCTTGATGCTCAGTGGCTTGCAAGGAGAGCTAGTTATATGGAATTCAACGTGAGCGTTCTTTATACAAGATGTGTTATGTGCATGCTAATGGTTTCTTGTTCCTTTACCATTGTTCAATCGGTGGCCTTTCTTTCATCTTATTATCAGGAGGTTCTGAAGTCCACACTAGGCCAGTTAGAGCAAGAGCTTACAATTGGAGGCGTTTCAAGCGTTCAGAATCTGCCGTCATTCAGAATTTTAAAGAGATAAAGGTTGCCAAATATGCTGCTCATTCTTTTATTGTTGTTCAAGATGGGCCGCCATGTAAAGAGTACTGGCCATTACATATTCGGTTCATATGCGATACCTTGAAAAGATACTTGCTCCGATAGGTTTTGACATCAAGCGCTATGTAAGTGTTTGTGTAGCAAAAGATACACATGCAAGTGTTTCTGTTACAAAAGTTATCTGCAGGAGTGTTTTATTCTGGGAACATGTAATATTTGTATGAAGTAGAAGATTAGAAGAAAGCATATTTTAGGTTTATTCCTTACATGTCTAGTAGGAGTGCGTGCTTCTAGCAGCAATCTGATCGTCCCTCCATCTGCATCTCCCTAACAGTCTCTGAGTTCCATGTCATCTATAAAGGTTACTTACTTCCCTTGGGAATCTCAACAGGAACATGCGTTCCTACGGTTTTTGTCGTCAGTCCTGCCAAATCAAGCTTCTAACTGGTTCTGACTTGCAGTGGCGGATCCAGGATTTGATGTTACCCGGGGCGAACTTTTAAAGGAAAAAAATAAAATCAAAGCTACGATACAATCAATTAAGAAAATCAACAAAATTAATTGGCCAAGTACTAGTATGTGATTAGGCAAGACGAGCAACACAATTTATTATTTAAAGTAGTTTCTTTATCAAAAACTAGGTGGAAAATATGAAATTCATATAAAGTCTAACTTGGACTCCAGGCTGCATTTACTTCAGATTCACAAACTCAGGGTCCCCGGATGATTCACCGGGATAGCTCTGAAAACATAATCAATCTGCTTCATCTTCTCTTCTTAGGTCCCTATAACATCAAATTGTGGTGTCGAGTTGTATGGATTGGTTTGTATGTTGATTCGTTGCTTTATCTATAAAGTTGTTTCGGTATAACATCAAATTTGTAATTAATTTTCAATATTCAACTTTCAAGAATTGGGACAAATAGAAGAGGAGAAAATTAACAGAGAATGAATGAACCTGCTCCTTGCTGCCTCTGTTGGCTGGGCGTGTGGTGTTGGCGGTTTCGCCGCCGCCTCCTGTGCAGACGACATCGAGAAAATGTGGAATCCATTCTTCTTCTCCATCCAGCATGATCGGTTGGACGGACCTGGATAGCGCTGCAGCGAGACGACAGTGGAGGGCGCCGCGTCAAGGTTGTAGTACAGAGCGTGATCGTGTGATGCTGATCAGTTCCACGATCGATGGATCGATGGAATTGGGACGTCATGGTCGCTGCGTACAAAAAATACTGGACTCATATCTGATCTTTCATTGGGCCTTACTTGACTGGCCCATCTCCGAGCGAATCGTTACTCGGCCTATCTCCTAGCGAATCGTTTCTTTCCTCTTCTCTCGTCATGCTCGACCTCATCTGAAACCTCCTGCCGAATCTGCTCGCCTCCCATGGTGGCCTCTGGCCAAAAGCAATAGGGGTACCTAGGGTTCCCAAAATTTACCCGGGGCGGCCGCCCCCACACGACCCCAAGCTGGCGCCGCCCCTGCTGACTTGATACATGAAAAGCTAAATGTGTGCTGCGTAACCTTGCAAAACAATAAACTCGCCTTGCGAAGTAAGTAATAAACTCGCGGGGATAATCTACATTAACTCAAGCATTATATCGAACCTCAGGCCATTACGTCAGGGCAGAAGGTAACCAGATATATTTGTGGCTGGTACCAGGCAAACAGCTGATGTCAAAGATAGTAGGAGTGGCACCTCAATGTTTGATGGCTGCAAGATCATAGGCCCCATTACGGGGAAGTATCAGGTGATACCACCTCGTATATGCTCCCATGATACCGATTTCAAAAACTTAAATTTAAATGTTTCAAAAAATTCTGAATTTTTCTATGTATGTTCAAAACACGTATGTCTACAAGCCCTAAAAAATTCAGATCAAAATTCAAAGTACACAAAGAGAAACAAAAAAGACAAATTCAGCATAAAAAGACAAAAGCATGAATAGTGTCAAAACCTACACTATTCACATCCAGTTTTTACTTTTTTGTTTCTCTCTGTATACTTCGAATTTTGATCTGAATTTTTTAGGGCTTGTAGATATACTTGTTGTGAACATCCACAATTTTTTTCAGAATTTTTTGAAACATTTAAATTTGAGTTTTTGAAATCGGTATCATGGGAGCATACAAGAGGTGGTATCACCTGATATTTTCCCGCCCCATTACAACAAGTTGTGAAGAAATGTGGAAATTTGTATGAATCCACATCCACGTCGGCTATCCAAAATATATACTCCAAATGCACCTTCTTCCCCCCTTACAACAAGTAAAAGAAAACTGCAAAATGGTGATGTTTTTTCATGAGAATAGAGAGGAAAATATGTTCAAAAAGATTGGAGATGCGGGGGATCGAACCCCGTGCCTCTCGCATGCAAAGCGAGCGCTCTACCATTTGAGCTACATCCCCTTTCATGCTTTAATTCCTATTAACCTATACTTGTATAATACTTTCGTGAATTCCACACGCCCACACAATGATCGAACTTGCAAAAGGGCGCAATCTTCAGTACAGGCGGGAGGCGGGAACTCTTCCTTCCTGTCTTACATATCCTTGGGCTAACAACGTCCGTTGTCTTTTTAGTAGGTCAGTCCAGCAGCAATGTCATAGAGGAGTTTAATACGAATTCATAACCCTCCCAGATTAAAATGAAAGTTCAAAAGAGACTAAGAGAGCACATATACTTGTCTTCACTTGAGAAGCCCCCTCTAATCTGCGGCCATCTAAAAAGACTTAAGAAATGCAGACAATAAGTACCTAGCTCTCTGGCCGCTCCTAACAATGCTAAGTATCATTATGTTAAACCCAATGCCCCATGTTCCATATGCCATGTTTCACAGTGGTCCAAGAGAAAAACGCCAAGACAATGTCTGGATGCATGACTGGGCCATGAACAAGAAACACAAGGGTAGTTTAACTTAGCCAATGGCTAGTCAAATCTGTAGGGACTAACTAGCCCCTTGAGTCCTTGACCAGTTGCATGTGAAGTATGGATCCAATTAAGTCTCCAACTCCAAGAGAAGAGGCCAACAAGGTGGCAATGATTGGAGAGAAGCAAAGCAAGGGAAATGCTGGGTGGTTAACTCAGCTTAATTAGCTGGTCAAATCTGCGGACTGAGAAGGAGGCAGATGGTCCATGGCCAACCTTGTTCCATGTGGAGATCAGATCACTGCCATTTTATAGGCACTGCATTGTGTACCCATTAGTTATTAGGATCATCACATTTTCAATTAACTGGTAGTTCAATTAACATAGAAGTAGATTAAATGCAGCACCATGTGTTGAGATGAATTAACTTTCCAAACTTGATCCATATGCTAATTTTTTCCATTGTTTCTTGAGATGATAGTTTGATGAGTCCAGACCATACAGATGCTGCGGTTACAGATGCAAGGAACAGTGCATCTGTGTATGATACGTTTGTAACTAACCGGTTGGCCGTACCTCTCCACGATCTACTACACCTATACTAATGTAAGCACTATACTAGCTACCCCAGCCGATCTGAATCTGTAGGATGCATTGTCATACTCATTTGATATTATGCTCTGCGTGCCATAGAAAATGGATGATGAATGTTCCATCTGATCACATGAAACCAGTCAAAAAGATCAACTCGGAAGAAGAGGAAGATTGCAGGTATTTCGGCCGGACGGCGGTGGATATTAGTCAAAGATGGCCTCACATGGTCGGCCTTGGCGCCAGGTCCGAACGAACAACGCCCTCCCGTAATATTCGCCAGTGTAAACTCGATGCATGTAAAGTGGCAACGTACTGAAAAACCGGGCGCTGCACATATTCTATGTAACGCTAGTATTAGTTTCTACAGAATTCGTGATAGTATGAATGAATCGGCTGGCTGGAACGGGAGAAATGGATCCAGATCTCGGGGTGACATGTTCCCACCATATGCTCCGTGACTCCCTTTTGCTCCATCCCCGACTAGTATAAGACATGGCGTCACATGTTCACTCCATGTTCCCACGTACTCGCTCCGATCCACCAGTGGAAGCTGCGCGCACTTGAGCAACGCATGCTGCTAGCCTCCATGCATTATATACGCACGCCGTCCAAGACAAACACTACAGCTCTGACCCTTCAACTCTCCCCCCTTCTCCAAGTCTCCAACCTTACAGTTCGATCAAGTGCCATGAAGACCAAGCTGCAGGCTGCAGGCAGCCGCCGGAGTGTCGTCGCCGTCGTCTCCTGCCTCCTCGCCTCCATGCTCCTGCTCCATCTCCTCTTGCTCACGCCGTCGGCGACAACAGCCGCCGTGTCTCTCGACGCGACAGCATCGCCGTGGCTGTGGCAGCAGGGTCGCCGCGGTCCTGCGGCAAGGAGGTTGCTGCTGGCGGTGCAGCCCAGGGCCAGCACGTCCGTGGGCGGCACTGATACCAACGAGTTCCGCGTCAAGGGTTGTCTTCATCCGGCGGGGGCGAACGGCAAGCCCGTGGAGGTGGGGTTCGACGCCAGCATGAGGAAATTTCCCAAGAGCGGCTCAAACAAAAATCATAATTAGTTGAGAACTGAATCTCCTTCCTGCCTTCCTTCCTTCTCTCTTTGATCAGCTGTAGCTGTAGCATGTAATATCTTTTGCAGATAACACTCTCACTTGTAGAGATTATTCAAGACTAACCTATCTTAGGGCATGTGTAATCTAGTGCCAGGAAATAACTACTGTGTATCCATTTTGGAAAGGAGACGGTTTGCTCCAGTGCTCATGTGACCCCGGATAGATCATCTGTCCATGTCAATTGACTATTTTTTGAAAGTTTTACCACAACCATCACAAGAAAATTCGATTCGCCTGACCTGTACAACCTCAAATCCGAATTCCTTCCTTGTATCCCACTAGATTTCCAGCAAGCCCGACTTCATTAATTGACACAATGAGTTGCGTGTAATTTTCACCACAGTTAAATCAAACATCATTCATGCTCTAATCTAACAGCAACACCAATGAGACACAAGTAATCAAATGAAGAAGGAAAAAAACAAAGGTTGCAGGACAAACATTATAGAAAATAATAATAAATAAACGTGAACAACAATATGAGTATATGAAAAATAGTTACAGTTCAGATCCCATCCATTGGTAAGTTCTACAACTGAGGAGCCCTAAAATGTTAACATCATTGGGCAACAACAATTTAAGCTAACAGTATCACCCATTTGTTTGTCTCTGAGCTAATTAACGAGCTATGCAAAGAAAAGTCTAACTACATATGGTCAGGAAGTATCGACCAAGCTTCTCAGACCAAAAGGAACAGTTATAAATCACACAAGCCGTACGCCTATTTTCATAGGCAGTGATCCTGTTTCGCCTACAGGACCTGTAACCTAACCGCATAATACTCGGGGATTATTGTTAATGTACAAAGATAGCACAAGGTGCTGCCTTTATACCCCGACATTTGTAATATAACATCATTACCGTTGGACGGATGGAGATTGCTGCACCTGAACTGGAGGGAAGAACCCAGTGCTTGAAGTTGGGAAGAATCCAGTTGATGTTGGAGATTGCTGTGGTGCCTGTGGAGACTGCTGCTGCTGCTGCTGCTGAATGGGTGGCAGAGGAGGTGGAGGAGGCGGTCCATTTGGCATTGCAAAACCTGCCGGCAACAATGGAAGTGGAGGTGGCAAAGAGCCAGCCATCATCCCAAAGGGTATCATTCCGAACATTCCTCCAGGACCTCTAGTATTTTGACTAAATTGCTGCATAAGTTGCGGTACCATAGGTTGTAATGGAGGTGGTGCAAATGAACCTGGTACTTGGTTAACCTGTGCTGGTGACTGTGTGCTTCCAAGAGAAGTAGGTGCTGCTCCAATCTGTTGTTGCACTTGTAGCACTTGGGCAAAGAAAGGGGGAGCCCCCGTATCACCAGCCTGCTGCTCAAGTCTAGACCTCTTTGGTCTGTCAAAGCCGGGAGGCCCTGCAGAGAGTTCTCCAGAAGGCGAACCACCATTTATGGAAGCAGCTTGTTCAGCGGCAAGGGATGAGAAAATGGAGGACAGCACTTGCTGGCCAGATGACAAAGATGCAAGCTTATCTGCCATAGCTGCTGCTGTTATCTTGGGCTCATCACCCATAGCACTGGTCATGGTGGGAGGTGAGGTTGCTGGATGCACCGGCTGAAACTGAGGAGATATTGGACTTGCTTCTGAATTCTGCATCGCAGCAGTGGTTTGCTCTGATGGAAATGTAACCAGGGGTGGACTAGAACTAGATCCTGGACCATTTGTAACACGAGCACCACCAAGTCGTTGTCCGAGTTGCATGGCATGTTCAGCCTCTGCTCGAGCAACCTGTTTGTCAATAAATTAAAGGATTAGCCATAAATCACTAGTAATTCCACGAATAACTGCTACAGTGCTACAGTGCTACATAGGCAGAGAAGACAGTGATAAAGATAGCTAGCAGTGTTAAATAGAATCAATTGTGCCTCTAGAAAAAATCGAGCAATACATTAACAGGAAAAGATGCTACATATAAGAATAATAAATGTTTGAAACTTTCAACTTAAGTTTGCAAATAACATATGTTTGAGCTGACATCTACGTGGGCCATTGCCCTATATATACATCTATCCAATCCTATCCCTGACCTCTGTTAAGCTGTATAATTAGTATTAGTATTGGTCTAGGGCCTTACGTATTCGTATTAGTTTAGATGTCCTTACTTGTACTCCAAGTCTTTTGTAATATATATTCGCCCCTTGGGCTATGCAATACATCCAAGTTACTCATTTAAAATGGTATCATAAGCCCAGGTTTAGAGATTTTTTGGACGCCGCAACTCGTCCTCCCGATCGTTTTTCCTTTTCTTTTTTTCGGTCTCGTCTTGTCTAGATTGATTCCCTATCTTCCACTCGAAGCACTTGTCCCAATCCTATCTAGATCGAAGCTATAATCGAAAGCTCATGACCAGGATCACGCTTGTCTTATTTGCTGATTGGATCAGGCCTGGCCATTCATCTTCCTCATTCCTGTTTGCTGCCTCCACGATCGAGCATCACCGGTTGCCTGTCATCCAGTAACTCACCGGCACCCTGCATCAAGCCAATCTTCCCAATCAAAGCGCTCGTTCCCTCGACCTCCCACGATGCCCACCACGCTCTCCGTCTCCTACATCGGCCGCCAGTGGTGATGCTGTTCCCCGTTGACCCACAGGCCAGCCACCATCTCGCTGCTCACTGGCGCTCCGCCGCCCGCCCGTCATCTGCACGTCTCCACTCGCCCCTGCTCACCTTTGTGCCAACCAACTCGCCTTGCACCAAGGACGTCGCATCCGTCTTCAACCAGGATGCCACCGCCACTATCTTCCATGCCGTGGCGCCTCGGCTGTTGTCTCCCAGATCGACGACTGCCACCAGGTGCCTCCCATGCCGCCACAGTCCCCGTCACCCTGCCACCCGCCGCACTCGGCGCATCCAGGTTGATCTTCTTGAGCACCGTCATCCTCTAGTGCATCTCCTGCCCAGGCCATCGTTGTCGCCCGGATTTCCGCCTCGCGTGGCTGCGTTCTCGCCAGGGAGCTCCATCTGTTGCCCCCCTTCTAGGATTCGCGGCTCACCACCAGCGGCTCTCTCTCTCTCTCTGGCGACCGTCTTCATCGCGTGCGGCAACATAGGCGAAGATACAATTTAAGTATCAAGAGAAGATGGGTTGTCAAAAGAAGATGGCACATCAAGAGAATGAATCATTGTGCAAGAAATCGTAGCCCAAGAAACCAGCAGTGAAAGAAGCTCGGCAGAAAGAAAATGGACATAGATCGGCGACAGTGCAGAAGGAGGCCATGAAATCCCTATAGAAGACAACAGGGACAATAAAGGCCAAAAAAGTTGTATAGAAAGGACTTGGACCAGAGAAGAAAGCTGCCATAGAATGGTTTGGTGGACCCGCATGGCATGAGAAACACGGAAGAGCAACGGACTTGGTGGACGCAGCGGAAAATAGAAAGCTAGAAGCTAGGAAGAACACATCAGACACTGATGCATGAGCCATCATGTTTGCAAGAGAGGCTGCGGAGGAGGCCGTGCAGGTGAGATGACCACGAGGAGCAGCGGAAAAGAGGAACTAGTGGATGAGCACACAGCACCGATGGAAGGTGCACCACCATCAAGAATCACCGTACAGCGAGAGAGGGAGTGCCCGATGACGACATTCTATAATTTTTTACTTTTTTTGGGGTTAAGGGTCAGATCAGACCGAACAACAGGAAGCTGGCTCAACCTCGCACGAACAGATGTGTTGTCTTCCTTTGATGCACCATCTTCTCGATTCTCCCCCTTTGGCTTGACTCAACAGGTTTTTGAAGACTCTCCTTGCTACAAACACTCTCAAGACAGGGATTTTTGGGTTTTCAATATTTGTTTTAGTGTTATACTTCTTCAGATGCAATGCTATTGCATAGGCTTTGCATTTGAGAGAGGGGGCGGTGTTAAGGAGTATTATTAGTATTAGTATTGGTCTAGGTCCTCCACCTCTGAACTTTCTGATGCGAGCTTATTAGCTTCATAAGAAGCTGCAATTGGTAACAACAAATATATGCATGGGTCCATCAACCATGGGCACATCATTCAATCAGCACATACAATCGCACAGATAAATGCAATGGCCACCTTGACTGGGGGAGAGTAAAGATCTAAAACGTGTATAGCTGACACTGTAGACGGACACAGCCTTATACAGATCAGACTACCCAAGGTGTTGTACAATTGAATTCTCTTGAAGCAGATATAACAAGATATACATCATAGTAACCCAACTCTGCAACCGGAGCGCACGAACAGTCAGGCTCCAGGATCTGAAAACAGCCGAGCGGAACATGCGATAGTGCAAATTTGCAGAGCTGGGATTTCGTGCCCCACGGACACACGAAATGCAAAACCAGGTTTGAACCAGCCAATTCGTGGGAGGGGTGTGTTTTAGACAGTTTTGAGAGTTTGAGGGAGGTATTCTGAACCAAATCAAAGTTCAGGGTTGTAATCTGAACTCTAGGACAAATTCAGGGGGGGTAAAGTGGACCCCAGGGATGGTAACAGGAGTAAATAAGAGACAGAAGAGTGCTTGAAGGTGGGATGCTAAACTGGTCGCTGGACCTGTGTGCTCACTAGCCAAGCAGACCATGGTTGGCCTACTACCTTTCATCCAAGCTGAATTATACCACAAGTACTTCAGTTACTTCACATCCTATTAGAGAGCTGGAGCAATGCGTTCATGTGATGCGTATCTGCACGTTTTTACATGGCCTGTTCTTTTTACATCCAACATTCATCTTGAACATGCGAACACAACTTCACCAAGAGATGTCAATGACCAAGAAAAACTCTAGCTATGCCTTGCCTGCCATGGGGCATCACAGATATCATCAACCTTCAAGAATGGTACCCAGATCTACGCAACATGGACAGAACAGCTAGCACAAGGCAAACATGTATCATAGGTTCATAACAAGGAAGCTAACCGATCCAAGAAAACGCACAACAAAATCTTGGAGTTTAACCAAAAAAATCACTTTAATCAGTAGCAAAAATCAGCAGATTTGGCTTTCTACATGATTTTGCAGGAATATCAACGTAGCAATGAATATGACAATAACATGTAAGATGATATAAGAGAAAATCCTTACTTGCAACTGAGTGCGAAGAAGCTCCGACTTTCCTTCCTGTTATATAACAAAAAAACATAAAGCTCTGTAAATTGCAAGCCAAAGAAGGATTTCGTGCTTGTATGAATGGGTTCTTCCACTACCGCAACCATTGACATGCCCTGAGATTTGTGTACATTCCCCCACCATACTTTATTGTAACAGAGGTGAGAGAATGTGCACAGTTAGCAATGCACACTCAGTAGCTGAGATAGTAGAAGCATCCACTTTGTTAAGGGTTTTTCCTATTGTAAGCAAGACAATATGATGCTATCAGGGTAAAACATTTAGAAGATGATAGAAAAAGGTGCTGAAGACCTGTTCACTGAGAGCTACTTTTAGTTGATTAATCAGGTTTATCCTAGCTGTGTCGACACTTTCAAGTTGCTCGATGCACTTCTTGAGGACTGCTTCCTGCTCTTGAAGGTCAGAAACCAATGATGATGCTTGAGGAATACCTAGGGAAAGAATGAATCAATTATTATCACTACACATTCTTATCGATTATGATCAAGAGAATAAATGTAAATCTTACAATGTCAGAGCATTATATATTTTCATATCCATTACTTTACTTCACAAATTCAGAATTTAGTGTAACTACAGGCTTCAGATTATAACAAGTGAGCAAGACCAAAAACTCCACAGCCAGGAGCATTTAATAGGAAACCTTCCATTATACTACTCCCTCCGTCCCATAATGTAAGACGTTTTTTGACACCACAACTCAAGAAAAAAATATAATTGATATAGGCGTACAGAACTATAATTGTGTCACAGTTGACACCAAAGGGGAATTAGCTCATGTAAAACAATGATGTGCTATACCAAAAAGAATAGCGACGCATGAACCGCCACTTTAAAAGAACAGATATTGTGCATGAAGAAAACTGTTTTCTTCCGCGCATTGTGTCTAAACCATGATACAATCACGTTTATAAACAATTACAGGGCATTATCAAATTATTCTCTATCAATCGATTTTCTGTCGCCATGGAATGCTTAATGCATTTTATAACCACTTAGTCTGGAATGTTATGCAAACATCACAGCGAACATGACATGCACATTGGAGCATGCTATTAATATTTTGGAAGTTACAACAATCCCAAGAAACAAAAACAAAAGTGTGTGTGCGCACACACACACACAAGTACAAAAGCATAACTCATATAACATGTATGAATCAGATGAAGATCTTTCCTGTTTCTAAAGTTTCGAGTTAGTGGTCGTCCGTTCACTTCCTAAGCCACCTTCTGTGTGGACCTGACAAGGACCATGATAACCAAGGACACAGCAGGGAACCAACAGGATTGTTCTTTATTATAAAATAAAAAGTGATCCCTTCCCCAATGTCCTTCTCTCCTACCTCCTGTGATGTCCTCCCCCAGTGACCTCTCCCATGCGGTCGCCTATCTCCCCCGATCCCCTTCCTCCTGCCCCATTCAGCTTAGGATCCTCGATCAAAATTCGAATTGCGATGCTGCCCCGCGCGATTCCTCCCCAGGTCCACATCCCTCTTTCTTCCCCATCTCGACACGCTCAGTTTCCGCTGCCCTGCTTGCTCGCCATCGCCGCTACAGTGTGGAGGCCACTCCAGCGGCTAGCGCCGCTAGCTCGCCCTCGCGATAAGCAGAAGCTGCAACCCAGCCTGCGTACTTGCTCGGCGTCGCCCGGACCTTGTGGAGGCCGCACACCTTGCCGGAACGCCCGCTTGCCGTCGCTGGACATCATGGAGGTCGCACCCATGCTTGGTGGGCATCATGGACCTGGCGGGCGCGCTTGTGTCCGGATGAGCGTAGCACCGCAGCATGTGGACCGTCCGTCGCGCTCTGCATTAGTCGCTTCCATCCGAGAGCGTCGTGCATCGCGCCACTTCATTCTTGTTATTCACGCTTTCTCTTGTTTCCACGATGTGCACCATGTCGCCTGATTGAGTCGTGAGCAGGACTGGTCATGACTCGTGAGTCAGTTAGTTTACAGTAGTTTAATGCACTGCAGTTCATGGTTGTAGATTTGGAGCTGAATTTACGAGACATGAATCCTGGAGCTCTTCAAGGAGTACGCATGCGAGAACAGAATTGAAAAGAGGATTAAAAAAGTGAGGAAGCAATGGTTGGACCTTCGATGGTCAGATCACGCACCTGATACAGTTCCATCAGTATTATATCAATACGGCTATGCCTATTGGCTCTGTATTCTGTAGTGTGGTGCTGCCAAACATTTTAGTATCCAACCCCTCTTCTACAACAATGCTATGATTATATATTTTTCCAGTAACCCTTGAGAAACATTTTTGTTCAAGCATAGCGATTATTGGCTTGAAAGGTGAGTTAGTAAATAACTAAATCTTGCCGAAGAAGTCGCATGCAAAGTTTAACACACCCAATTTAGGACCTTGATAGTCTGCATACCACTGCTTTTAGTAGAGTATATATTGTCAGGGTACTTTAGTCGAGATATTGCAGATGCACAGGTAATGGAAGCAACTAATGGCAAACTTTTTTGGTAGATATTGTTATGCCATAGATAATTATATATACTTTGCAGGATCAACAACGATCTTAGTAAAAGTCTCTTCTCGGACCGGCCAGGACCAAGCTTAGCAGTGTGGAAAGTTGCTGGAGCCTTTTGTCTAAACCTTTTGAACTAAGGATAGTAGATGGCGAACTTCGATATATTGTGCTTACTTCGTTCCTGTAGTACTAAAAACCTATCCAAGAAGCAAGAAATGCACTCAGGAGGGAAAGTAGACTTGAGCCGTGATTCTTGCCAGCTAGAATGCATGGATGGAAAGAAGTGTCTATTTTGGTTCCCGACAAAGATTCGACAAAGTTGGAGGAAATGATGCAGGAGATAGAGGAAGAGTCGGTGTGTGGGGCAAATATGCAGCGGAGATACAGGTGGAGGAAACGTACAACAAAGAAGAACAAAGACTGACCGGAACGTGGTGGGGAGTTCACAAAATATAATATTTTTTAGTAGTAATATATTTATGTACATATTTTATCTCGGGTAGCGATGCACACGAAACTTACTATGTGTTTAAAATTCAAAGTGTGGGTGGGAGGTAGTGGAAGGGAGATTGTGACCGGATGAGCCATTGACATAGGTAGCAAGATTGAATTGGGAAGGCGGAGATAGTGGATGAAAGGTGTATGCGAGACACAATTGAAATGAACCACTAAAATATGTATGACCCGTTGCAACGCACGGGCAATTAGCTAGTATGCAGTAAATCCCATAGCATCTACCTAATAAGTCATAGTTAGTGAACAGAGAAACCATTTGCAAGTTCATTTGCAAGTTGAACTACTGTTGTGTTTAAGATATTGGTCTAATCTTGTACCATTACTTGAGCTCAGAGGAGTTAGATCATTATAATTTTCTCCATTTCAAAAGACAAATCGGGTACTATTGTTTAGCTTGACTGAAAGATTATGTTCTAGAAACAATAGTACTATGTACCAACATGATAGTGTTCACATTTAAAAACAGAAGGATTCTTCACTGGCATCTTCTATCTTCTATATATCTAAATAGCTAGCCCCCACTAACCTATTTCTCTCAACATGTAAGCATGCCACCTCACCATGTAACAATAACATGCATGGGAAAAGGTCCACCTCAACATGCAAACATGCAACCTGTTTCTCTCAACATGCAAGCATGCCACCTCACCATGTAACATGCATGGGAAAAGGCCACCTCAACATGCAAACATGCATGAGAATTTCCATTCTATTCCCTCCGATCCATATTAATTGTTGCTGATTTAGTACAACTTGTACTAAATCAGCGACAATTAATATGGATCGGAGGGAGCATTATGTTATTTATATTTAAAAATATTTTACAACTATATAATGATCAAACACAATAAATCATATATATTTTCAGTTTTAGTTCTCATATTATTACTCCAATATTCACGTTGTATACTACTAACTCTTATTAAAATATATTGCAAATCATTCCCGCAACAACGTTGCGGGGTATCATCTAGTTTCCTTAACAATACCACCCAAATATCTTATAGTACATGATGGAACTGGATGTAAATAGTTTTTGAACAACCATGACACAACACAGGCCAAGAAAGGAGAATAGTGCCAAACATTCTACAAAGGCAGTTGCAGATGTCTATAACATTATAAAAGTAGTGAAGCAAGCAAAATCCTTACCATGAGTACAAGCATTATCTACATCTTTGTCCATCTTCTCCAAAACATTAACAGTAGTCTTACATTTGTTTAAAGCTGCGTCCTCGTCAAAATACTGATCAACTACAGACTGATATGCAGTCGCAATCTTTTCAGGCATCCCGGAAACAGTCAGTTCCTACAGCAAAAGGCAAACAAGGAGAGCTTTCACAAATTCATTCCAATTTATGAAACCCGTAGGGAGAATGACACAGACAAGAAGTGGAAACATACTTTTATATATGTACTGGAATCCTTCCGAGCAGCTTTGGGATCTGAAGAGGGGTTAGGGCTAGGATTTGAACCATTATCGTTGTTATCCAATGTAGGAGGGTTCTCACCAAGGATGTCAACTTTTAGGCTCTCAATACGGGTTCCAAAAACCTTCCGCTCATCCCAAATCCCTATCTGTAGTTTATAGAAATAATATTACACTTTATTTTTTGGATTTTGGCCTTTGCGATCAAATGGTTAAGTAACTCATTAGATTCACCATGTGTACTCCTACATCAATTGGCAAAAACTCATAATACAATGTGGTTCCTATCAGTGCAGATGATGACTATAATCCAGCAGATCCATACCGCTAGTATTTATTCCCTCTGTTCACTATTTACTACAGGTCATTGTTCTTAAGGTGGCCTAAGGCGAGCACCCACCACCCTGGCGCCTAAGCGCCTAAGGCGGGCAAAATTGCAAGGCGCTGCCAGGGCGCCTTGCCACCTAAGCGTCCAAGGCGGGACGCCTTAAAAACAATGCTACAGGTTGTAGTAACTCTGATAGAGGGGCCCATGCAAATATTCGCGCGCCTAAGGAATGACAGTGGAAGAAAATTTTAAGTCGCTGCTTCTGGTTGCTGACTACCTAGACCAACAGTTCTTTTGAAGAGAAACATAATAATGCAACATCGGTGACTTCTGGAAAAAAATGTAAAGATAAAAAACAACCGTCTACAGGTACGTTCACTTTCCTAATTGGTACCTACTCTTGTACGGTTCATCTCACAATCTCTGTAGATGTCCTGTAAATGCACGCTGTGCATGAATGCATGACCATACCTTCAAAAGGCATCGACAAAAAATATCTGGAATCTGAAGAATAATATAACAGGGCAAGAACTGGATAGCCGAATAAACTAGAACAGCAACAGAATATTCGTAACTCCACCTATGTTGTCTGAACATAGCCGATCCCAAGCCCGGGCAAAGGAGGAGGGTTCTGATAGGCTGGCGAGCCAACATCAAAACTCAGCTACTATTATGGAGATGAAACCCAAAAGAAAACCGTTGGGGCATGACCCTCTTAGCGACGCACCATATCTGAACCCGGGTGTGGTATTAAATGGGCCGGGCTGTCACCCCCTTGGTGGGCAATAATTGGGTCGTTGCATCCTTAGTGGTGCGCTACATCGTCTGGGTGTAGTGAAAAATGAGCAAGGGTCTTCGCATTGGACTCGACGAGTGTGAAGGGTAAGAGGAAGCTAGCCGAGCCAAGTAGGATCCATTTAGGTAGCTGGACCATTGGGTCCCTTACGGGTAAGTTACGGGAGTTAGTTGATATAGCGGTGAGGAGAGGTGTTGATATCCTATGCATCCAAGAAATCAAATGGAAGGGACAGAAGGCGAAGGTAGTGGAGGATACCGGCTTCAAGCTGTGGTACACGGGGACACTACAAACAAAAATGGAGTAGGCACCTTGATCAACAAGAGTCAAGTATGGAGTGGTAGACTTCAAGAGGCAAGGGGACCGGATTAGCCTGGTCAAGCTGGTCGCTGGGGACTTAGTTTTCAATGCTATCAGCTTGTACGCCCCTCAAGTAGGCCACAATGAGAGCAGCACCAAGAGGGGAGTTTTGGGGAGGCCTAAAGGACATGGTTAGGAGTGAACTTATTGGCGAGAAGCTCTTCATAGGAGGAGATCTCAATGGCCACGTGGGTACATCTAACACAGGTTTTGAAGGGGTGCATGGCGGCTTTGGTTATGGCAGCATGAACTGTCTGTTCATAATACCGGCGGTAATCTCGATGGGATGTCACGCGTAGCCGGAAGGTTAGAAAGGAGTCACACGAGGCAGTTACCCAGGTTCAGGCCTGACGGTGCAGGTAAAACCCAACTTCTGCTTGATTGTATTGATGGTCGTACCGTGGTAGCCTCGTATGAGAGGTATGGTGTGGTGTACAATGGAGAGGTCACTAAGGATCACGTAGGTGTATCAAGATTAGATAATTTATGATCTAGCCCTAGGCCTCGCTTATATAGGGGACAAGGCCTAGGGTTTACGAGATCCCCGAGATGCCTTCCTTGTGCGCCGAGTAGATAGATGTCTCATGATGAGGCCGCTAGTCAGGTAGTGGGTCTGGGATGCACCGCGGCATGATGGGCTGACTTCCAGTTTGTTGGTGTACCCTCGATACATGGCATCGTCAGTAGCCCCTAAGTGCGTCATGAGCTCGGCTGCGTCCAAGTTGAAACTGAACTGAGCAAAAACAGATCCAGCACCGCCTAACTGATGGGCTAGAGCAGCGAGACCTGCCAGGAGCGGACACCCGAACGATAATTCCTTTCCTTGTCTTGATGTCGCCAAGGGCCGACTCCGGTGGTGCCGCGAAGCATCGCGAATCTTGGGTGAGGTCACGGCGGACGTCATGTCTGACCAGGGTCAGGCCTAGTCCTGCTCGGTCCCGAGTGAAGAACCACCGAATCTGCTCGAATCGGTCCGATCTGGTCAAGCGCGCAGCGCGAAGAGGCGTGAGCCCCAACGAGGACACGTCATGTCGTCAGCCGCATTGAATGTGAGGGGATGGCATGGCGGGCTCCTAGATTCCTGTACCGCCACCATCACGTTTCGCAATTCGCAAGGGGCGTACGCGTGAATTTCCACAGGCAAACATGGCGACGCGTCGTTGCGCGCGGGGAACCATTTGGGTTTCCCTTGGGGCTACACAATGCAGGGGCCGCAACTCCCCTGCTCTCGCCCATCTTTGTCTTCATCGCGTGCTTGCCCCGTCATCGCAGACAGAGCTCCACGCGCAGATCTTCCTCCCCCTCCCCAACTCCCGGTCAAACTAAAACCGTTTACGCCTGATAGAGCGCGGAGAGGCGAGCGGGCGGCGACGCCGACAAGAACCCTCCCGTAGCCAAGTCAATGCCACTAAGGGGAAATGGATCCCCTAGTCAGGTACGCAGGACCAGCTGGAGAATCTCATTAGTCGTAGCTTCTTCCCGAGGCAGGCGGCGGTCCATTGGCATGCACCGCCAAAGGAGGTCAAGTCGACGTCACAGCCGAACAAGCACGTGCCTTACGCCGTCCGTCCTATCAGAATTATCCCTGGCGCTTCACGATTTCTTATGCGGGCTTCTTTTCTTCTACGACGTCTAGCTTCGTCACGTCACACCTAACGAGACCCTCCACGTCGCCTACTTCATTGCGATGTGTGACTGTTTCCTGGGGACCTGAACCCATTTCATCCTGTGGCGAAAGTACTTCCGGGTCAAGGTGTAGAAGAACGGCAAGGATGTCTTCGACTGCAGCGTTGCCGGCATTCAGCTGAGACCGATATCCTACTTCAAGCTCGGGCTACCCGACTCCATGAAGTGGCATAGGTGTGGTCATTGCCCCGATGTGCCAACTCGTGGCGGACTGATGGGGTTGCCTCCGTACTTGGACGAGCCCCCTACGGGACCCGGGTTCAACCAGTGATGAGTCGCCTGAAGTGGAGGCGCTTTATTAGGTGTTGCGCCTAAAATGCGATGGGCTCACCGGGGAGCAAATCCTGGTGACTTGGTGGAGAGGCGCACCCAACCCCTTCATGCACGGGTGCACCCCACGTATGAGCATGAGGGCCCACACGACGCAACCCGGTCGATGGCGGAGCCTTACGACCAGCTTACGCTCGGGGGGGGGGGGGGGGGGGTTCACCTTCGTGGTGAAGGTGAAGGACATTTCAACCGTCATCCGAGTCGAGTCGTACTCCCGCACACATCCGCCTACCAATGTAAGTAATCGAATCCGACTTCGCTTCTTGTATTTCCTCGTTGTGTTGTCGGCACCATCCTCAATTCTTCTCTCCTCGCAGGGCTTTAACATGTTTGTGTCCATGCCACCACTTCCCGAAGATGTGTTGTCACCGAAGTTGCAGTACTTGCTCGAGACGGAGGCCGAGGAGCCCGGCAAATTCTGCCGTCGATTCGGAGGGGAGCCAGGTCGACGCGGAGGGCAAGGAAGCTGACCGAAAGAAATAGCAGAGCGAAGCGACGCCGAGCTCCTCCACCATCACGCCATTGCCAGAAGAAGATGTGTCATCAAGGAGCTGTCGTTGGGCAAGTAAGTTGCCGAACTTTATTCTTCTTTCCTAAGTGCGGTAAGTTGTAGGTTTGGCTCCGATCTCGTCCTCATCAGAGCGAGCTGCCTGCAGGCCTCCCAGGAGCTTGAGCGAAAGGGGAGCCGACCAGACGAATCGCGCCGCACCGCCCTCCAGGCTGGCTGAGACGGACTCATCGACACAAGGTGTGTTGGCTTCCTCTACGCCGCCAGCCACGACGCCAAGCACGAGGGCTAAGTCTTGGAGGTGTCGCCATGGCGCACCATGCCGCCTTTCGAAGACGTGGTGGATCTAGAGCCGGACGTAAACCCGACGGAGCCGACCGCGGGCTCGACGCCATTAGCAACGCTTGAGGTTGATCCAGCCACCAACTCAGAGACGGCGCCGGTGGAAGAAGTGAACGAGCCGGCTCCCATCATCCTTGGGGCGGAGCCAATTGGCCAGACATCCCCCGCTATGAGGGATCCGGAGCTGACTCCCCCCCCCCCCCCCGAAGATGGCCTCGCCCATGGTTGCGGCTAAAGCCCCCAAGTCCGTGGAGACATGCGCTGGTTATGTGCCGCCGGAGCGGCGGGACGAAGGGAGCCTTGTTCTCATTGCGGCAAAGGAGAAGAAGACCGACCAGGGGACGACGGCAAGCGAGCGGGGAGACAACGATGGTGTTGTCGTCGCGATCAAGCGACGCAGTGGGCATCGGCGTGCCACAGGAAGTGAAGGAGTGCCTCGCCGACCTTTGGGCCAAGGCAAAGGCCTTTGAGGAAATGGCGATCCGGCTAGGCCGCCACGTGATGGAGCCTGCAGTGGAGGTAAATGCCAATTTTACTTAGCTGTAATAGATGTTTTGGATTTACTTGTGCCATACGGTGGTAAGCAGTAGCCCCCGAGCCTCTGGCTGGCTCGGTCGAGCCGGCTTGAGGTTTTGTTTTAGAACTTTTGCCTTAAAGAGTAGTTTTTGTTGGATGGCGCAGAATATTGCTAAGGAGAAGCAAGGTGATGCGAAACATCCTAGGGTCATCACCATGTACTTGGCTTCATAGCCAAGGGACACGCGCATCACATATACTAAGGCGAATTCTATCCTTTATGCGTATCTACTTGGTTCTCTCACGGATGGTATACTACTTGAAACTTTTACCCTTTGCACCTTTAGGTTTGAGTCGAATGACGAACATGCAATGGAGGAGGTCATGCACAAGGAAGCTCCCACACCATCCGCGAGGGAAGCATGGAAGAGGAGAAAGAACCTCAAAGGAAGCCAACCAACAGCGAGCAGGAAAATCGAACAGTCCAACCCAATGTCTGACGTGCAAATCCTCTCTGGACCATGTAGGATGATTCTAACATAAATGTCTGACTTAATGGTCGATATGTCGGATAGTCCGACTTCTCATAGCTCTCTGGACCATGTTGGACATCAGGTCAGAAACGGGCCAGATTATCCGACATGTCGGAATGTCCGGCTTAAGTAGAGACATCTGACTTGTCAGCGCGCAGTAAAAATGGCCACCTGCCCGTGTAGCTTTCCCCACCTACCTACCCCTTCGTGGCTACACTATATAAACCATACTCCAGCTCAGATCTAGGGTTAGCAAAGTATAGAATAAGAACTTGAGAGAGCTTTGCTCAATCTGTCCTCTCCAGTTGGAGACCAAGACCTCCTTGAAACCCCATTGGAGTAATTAAGACCTCCATTGGACAAAAATCCTCACGGACTATCAAGGCCTCCATCTCTCTTAGAGATTTGGGGAAGACTATCTCTCAAGACCTCCACTTCCTTTGGATATGGGGATGAATTACCCTTTGTTTACCTTAATTTCCTTTGTTGTTCATGAATTCAAGGTGAACCTGTTGTATTGACTTGTGTTATGAGGTATTTGGTAGTGGATCTTGTCTATTGAGTGCTCCTCTCTTGTGTTTTCCTCTGTGTTCTTCCGCAAATCCACCTCCAATTCATGAAGATTGGGCCACCCATGCGGCTTGCCCCGTATCACAACACAAGGTCTCTCTGGGGAGGTGGCCAAGCTCCAGCGTCTGCTGGACGAGGAAGGTGGAAGAACGAGACCTTCGGAAGGTGGCTGCCGACTCCCTTGGTAAGTAGCACGTCCTTCATTTTTCCTTCATTTGGGCCATCCTTAGCCTGCTTCATTTGCTGTTGTAGCCTTGGAAGGGCAGATAATCTGGCTCCAAGAATCACTCTACAACACCGAGCCAGCCATGCAGGTCGCCCAACTAGACGATGCGCAAAGGACCGCGATGAGCATCGTCGGCTCACCCATGAGGCCGCCAAGGAGGCAGAGTTGCACAAACAGACAGTAGAGCTCCTGAAGAAGGCGAGCGAGGCCAACCAGGCTATGATCCTGAAGCTATGAGCTGGCTTGGACGGAGAAGGAGGCACAGCACGGCATGAAGGCCAAGATCAAGGAACTCACCACCTAGCTACAAAATCTGGCAGATCGACAGAAGGCGCATGAGTCGGAGATCAAGGATCTGAAAGAGACCGGCAAGAGGGCCGACACTGAACTAAGGCTGGTGCGGATAAGCTCTAGACAGCCCAGCTGGCTATGTTGTGTAAGTGTTGAACTTTGTGAATGTCTTGTTTTAATTTTTCGCTTCTACTCGACTCCTCTGCTTAGTGATCTTTACTTTAGCCTTTTCCTAGATCTGGAAGAGGAGGCAAGGCGGGCGGCCCTGCATTTCCAACAGTTGAACAGCTCGGCAGCGAAGGCGGCAAACGCCATGTGGCCCGACTACCTCAATGATGATCTCGTCGTGAGGTCATCGGATCGCCTGATGTAGGCGGTTGAGCTGGTGAAGCTGACCAAGAGACGATGCAGGAGACATTTGCCGTCCTTTGGCCCGATGAGCAGATCAACAGCAGATGTTGAAGTGGCAGGAGTCGGCTGCTCGCGAAGGAGCCCGGAAGGCATTGGCCTTTTTGAAGGCGCACCACCCAGATGCCGACATCTCGTCGATCGTCGGGACATTGCCGACTGGCCCTGATGGTAGACCAATCCGACCAGAAGACCTCTTTGCCGACGTCAACAACCATACCATTAGTGTCCCTGAAACCTGCCCCTTGGACGAAATAATAGAATAGATTAAGTTTGTCATGTAATGCCCTCAGAATGCCGAGTAGACAAGTTGTAAAAGCTTTTGGCAAGTTATTAATGTTTAAGTCATTTGGCCCATATTTTTGCCGCGGCGTCGAATGTCGAGTGATGTAGCCCCCGAGTTCTGCCCCAGGGGATCAGATTTTAGTGATAAAAAAGAACAAAGGAAATCATTAAAACTTGGCATGGAGGGGAACATCTTTATTCGTGTGGCTGACGAGGACGAGGTCGACCTCGAGGCGGCAGCAACCGAGCTAGCGGCGTTGCACACGCCGACCCCTGGCGAATACGCGAAAGCGAAGGCCTTTGAAGCTCAACGCAAGGCCCTTGCGTATAGTCATAGCTCCGCCTACAGAGGGAGCACGACCACCTCGCTGCCAGAGAGGACAGGTGGGCAACCACCATAAAGCTCAATCGGAGTCGACAACCGAATCGCATAGCGGTCGCCGAGACCGCGATCTTGCCAAATCGAACCCGAGAGGCTCGTACCTTCATCCTGGACGGGGAGCCCGATGACGCGATGGTCTATCACAACCCCGTCTGAAACCTCATGGTTGCCGCGAATCTAATCGACAACATCCAGCTCGAGCCAGATCACCCGACAGTTGAACAGTTCAACGGCACCAAAGCCAGGATCAAGGCGACGGAGGTTCAGCATGACATGGTCAGGCAATCATGAAGCCGACTGGCGACCACCTTTGAGCTGCGCACCGATACCAATTCTTCGCGGCCCAACCACACTCCCAGTCGCCAGCTCAAACCCGTCAGGCCGATCACCTGGCCTGAGGATCATGCAAAGGCTAGCACGGCTTCGGGCGAAAGCCGGCCATCATCCTATCCGACCTCTCACAGTCCATGACCGGCTGGGCGACAACCAGACGCGTGGGATACCATCCGAGCTCTCCGTGACGGCAAAGAACACAAGTACAGAAGGAACCCTAAGGTCCTCGACCCGGCTCACCCGCTGGTTGCATCCATCAGCAACCATGCTTCACCTACGAGGTCTTCGAGCACCCCTTCCCGAAGAAATTCCATGTACGGAATATTGACAAGTATACCGGCAATGCCAAGCCGGATAACTGGCTGGCCGACTACCTCACTACCGTCAACATGGTCGATGGCGATGAGCTGAACACACTTCGCTACGCCCCCCCTCTGCCTCACCGGCACGATGAGGGCCTAGCTGAACAGACTACCAGCCAATTCGATCTACGAGTGGCAAGACTTCGAGGATGCATTCATGGCCAACTTCAAGGGCGCTTACATAGGTCGGGCAGTGCCTATGACCTCAAAAATTGCATCCAGGATGACAAAGAGAGCATACGACAGTAGGTATCACGACGGCTCAAGAGGAACTCATTGGAAGAGGCCTCTGACAAGCAGGCCATCCAAGCTTTCAAGCTCGCCATGCAGGACGAGTACCTCACGCATAAGCTGGCCAGATCTAGGATCAGGACCATGAGCAAGCTCATGGACATCCAACGACTACGCAACCGGCGAGGAGGCCATGCTCATTGCTCGGAAGAGCACGTCTGCTAGGAACTCGAACAGGGCCGATTTCCCCAGGCTAAGAGATGATTTCGGGCACTCACGGCGCAACGAAAACCGTAAGCGCAAGAAAGAGGAGCCGGATTCTGACCTCAGTTCAGCATAGCCCATGCCTGGTGCGCCAACTGTCAGTTCATAATACAAACAGTAATCTCGATGGGGTGTCACGCGTAGCCGGAATGCCAGAAGGGAGAGAGGCGGTTACCCAGGTTCAACCCTACTCCTGCTTCATTGTATTGATGGTGATAGCCTCATATGAGAGCTATGGTGTGGTGTATAATGGAGAGATCGCTAAGGATCACGTAGGTGTATCAAGATTAGATGATCTATGATCTAGCACTGGGCCTCGCTTATATATGAGACAAGGCCTAGGATTTACAAGGGTCCAGGTCGATTAAGGTCGGGTGGAGATCCTCCGAGATCGACGGGGTGCCTTCCTTGTGGTGATCCGACTTCCGGTCTGCTGGTGTACCCCCAGTACATGGCACCATCAAGAATGAAGGAGAGGATGTGTTAAGCTTTGCTTTAGCCGACGACTTGATCGTAGCTAACACCCATTTTAAAAAGAAAGAACCTCACCCAGTGACTTTTAGTAGTGGTCAACACTCTAGCCAGATCGATTTCATACTCTCGAGAAGAATAGATAGGCGTGTTTGCCAAGATTGTAAGGTGATTCCTGGAGAGTGTTGTCCCTCAACATAAGCTTGTGGTGGCTGACTTCCGCTTCCGGGCACGTGTCCAGCGGGATAAGTGTGCCAAAGTCGCTAGAACGAAGTGATGGAAGCTCAAGGGGGAGGCAACTCAGGCTTTCAAGGAGAGGGTTATTAAGGAGGGCTCTTGGGAGGAAGGAGGTGATCCAAACAATATGTGGATGAAGATGACGACTTGTATTCAGAAGTTGGCTTCAGAGGAGTTTGGGGTGACCAGGGGAAGTAGAAGCGGAGCTAAAGATACCTGGTGGTGGAACGATTATGTCCAAAAGGCTATTGAGGAGAAAATAATATTTCAGACGCCTACACATGGATAGGAGTGCAGGCAACATAGAGAAGTACAATGTAGCACAAAGCAAGTTGTGAGTGGAGCAAGGGTCGGGCTTACGAGGACCTCTACTAGCATTTAAACACGAGAGAGGTGAAAGGGACATCTATAAGATGGCCAAGATATGAGAGAGGAAGACAAGGGAAGGGATGTCAACCAAGTCAAACGCATCAAGGATGGAACAGGACGACTTCTGGTGAAGCATGAGGAGATCAAGAATAGATGGCTGGAGTATTTCAACATACTGTTCAGTGGAGAGAATGAGAGCTCTGCCATTGAGCTGGACGACTCCTTCAATGATACCAACAAATGTTTTTTGCGATGAATCCATAAGTCTGAGGTCAACGAGGATTTAAAATGGATTAAAGGAGGCAAGGAGATGGGCCCTGATTGTCTCCCAATTGAGGTGTGGAGATGTCTTTGGAGACATAGCAATAGTATGGCTAACTAAGCTTTTGAACCTCATTTTTCGGTCAAAGAAGATGCCCGAAGAATGGAGGCGGAGTATATTAGTACCGATCTTCAAGAATAAAGGGGTATTCAAAGTTGTACTAATTACCCTGGAACTAAGCTGATGAGCAATACAATGAAGCTATGGGAGAGCCATTGAGCACGGCTTAAGAAGAATGACAAGCGTGACCAAAAATCAATTTGGTTTCATGCCTGGGAGGTCGACCATGGAAGCTATTTTCTCGATACAACAACTTATGGAGAGATAAAGGGAGCTAAAGGACCTGCATATGGTGTTCATTGACTTAGAGAAGGCGTAAGATAATATACCACGGAATGTCATGTGATGACCTTGGAGAAACACAAAGTCCCAATAGCGTACATTACCCTCATCAAGGACATGTACGATAATGTTGTGACAAGTGTTC
Organism: Elymus sibiricus; assembly: GCA_039707655.1. Classification (NCBI taxonomy): domain Eukaryota; kingdom Viridiplantae; phylum Streptophyta; class Magnoliopsida; order Poales; family Poaceae; genus Elymus; species Elymus sibiricus. The sequence continues at coordinate 117,051,363 of CM077670.1, forward strand.
AAACAAGTGATGGCGACACTGATGACTATTCTGTTAAAATAGGATTGCACCAAGGGTCAGCTTTGAGCCCTTATCTTTTTTACTTTGGTGATGGAATGAGGTAACAAGGGATATGCAAGGAGATATCCCATGGTGTATGCTCTTTGCAGATGATGTGGTGCTAGTCGATGATAGTCAGACGGGGGTCAATAGAAAGTTAGCTACTACTAGGCTTAGTAGAACTAAAACTAAGTACATGAGGTATTGAGGTGCGGCTTTAGTGCTACTAGGCACGAGAGGTTAGCCTTGATGGGCAGGTGGTACCTCATAAGGACACCTTTCGATATTTGGAGTCGATGTTGCAGAAGGATGGTCATATCGATGAAGATGTGAACCATCAAATCAAAGCCAGATGGATGAAGTGGCGCAAGCTTCTGGCGTCCTCTGTGACGAGTGACAGAAAAGCTAAAAGGCAGGTTCCAGGACGGGGATTGTACCTGCAATGTTGTATGGTGCGAATGTTGGCCAATTAAAAAGGCAACATGTCTAACAGTTAGGTGTAGCAGATATGCGCATGGTGACATGAATATGTTGCCACACAAGAAAGAGGGCCAGTTCTTTTGGACAATTCTCCCAGAATCGCCACCCTCCCCAACTTCTCGTAGAATCGCCACTCCATAATTTTTTTACAATCCTAGCTAATTAGACCTTAACTAGATAGGATTGTAAAAAAAATATGGAGCGGCGATTCTGGGAGAAGCTGGGGAGGGGGGCGATTCTGGGAGAATCGGCCAAAAGAACTGGCCCAGAATGGGGTCTGGAATGACGATATGAGTGACATAGTTGGGGTAGCACCAATTGAGGAGAAGCCTGTCTAACATCGTCTAAGATGGTTTGGACACATACAACATAGGCCCCCAAACATAGGCCCCCAGAAGCGGAGGTGCATAGCAGAAGATTAAAGCATGTCAAGAGAGGTTGGAGTAGACCAAACTTGACGTGGGAGGAGTTCGTGAAGACTGAAGAGAGACCTGAATGATTGGAATATCACCAGAGAACTAGCCATGGACAAAGGTGCGTGGAAGTTAGTTATCCACGCTCCATAACCATGACTAGGTTTCGAGATCTTTATTGGTTTCAACTCTAGCCTACCCCAACTTGTTTGGGACTGAAAGGCTTTGTTGTTGTTATAGCAAAAGAATATGTTTCCAATAGTTTGCTAAATCAACTAAGAATGACGGACCATAAATCCTATGGTGCGGTAGTATTGTGAATGCACTAACAGATTTAGATCCCTACAATGTTTTGGGATAAGGCACAAAGCACTAAAGAACAAAAACAATTTGTGGATTGCTAAGCATTAACATTAAAGTGTACTCCATCGTTTCTTTTTATAAGGCGTATAAGTTCAATCTCGTTCCATGATATAAGTTGTGCATGCGAATTTATCGGTGTTTTTGTCTTGTTTCTCCATAGTTATGACATCTTAGCCACTTGCATTTATAATAAGTACTCTCACCTACTAGTACTTCCATGATTTCAGATGGATACTTGGATAGCAATAGTTTTCTCGACTCTTTTTCTTAGTTTCATAACATCATTAATCCTTGTGCTAACTCAAAATACGCCATATAACTTGGAACAAAGCGAGTGATGATGAAACAAAGAAAACTTACTAATCTTGCGACCACTTTCTTTCCATGTTCTCCCCCTGTATCATGAACATCTTTCAGTGATCCAGGAAGAACCCTCCAGAACTCATTCACAAGTTCTCCACCCTTGCGTTTGCTATTTTGCAGGATGTCATTTGATAGATACAGGAATGACACTTTCTTATCCTTTGTTGCATTATTAAACTGTTTCTCCCATGTGTCGACGATTCTTCTGGCTCTCTTCCGGTGAAAAACACACCAATGTGAAAGTGCTACTTAAGAGTTCAGGAATACAAAAGACAGCTACTGCAAAATGGATTGAAAGGGGAAAAAGTATGCTGCAGAAATTCTGTGTCATAGTCAAAAGCATATTTAAATGTATAGCTGTCATCTGAATTTATTTTTTTGAGCTGGAGTCGTCTGAATATTTGATACTCTAGAAAAAAAGGATTGATCAAAAGTACAAAAGTTAAATAAACCACAAAATCGATTACAGCGTGATAAAATGAGAATTATCCCCACCCAGAAAATAATGACAGCAGTAAAAAATATCAGTTCAAAAAGAGGTGCACTTTCAATTAATTAAATGTAACCTTCATATGATGTGCACAGAACAGCAACGGAACACACTACTTTGGAGAAGTACACGTATATAAAAAAAATAGCAAACCAGAACAGGGAGGTAATTAGCTGGTCCCAAACTACATAGGCTCCATTCTAATCTGGATAACAGACCAACCAATGTAGATTCCCATTTGAAAATGGCCAAACACTTCCAGTCATCTCTTTCTACTTTGATAATTAATGTCCTTGAATATTACATACCTAGAAGCAGAATTAGGACCCCCCCCCCCCCAACACACACACACACACAACACACGCACTCACAAAATAGCAACATTACACGGAAACTTAGCAAACTTTGTTGTTTATTAGTTCCGCAAGATTTGGTTACAAGTTTGAGATGGTGTAGTGTATCGTACAATATTTCAGGGCTAGACTTCCTCCCATAAGATGAAAGCACAAAGACGTCGAGAAAGACATGTAAGCTACTTTTTTCATGGTAAATATAGGAAAGCGTCGACATAATGAATGCCTATGTCTTTCATAAAACTCATTAAGTTCCCCTTGTAGTAGTAGTTGTCACTTGTGGTTAGTTGAAGGGATGATAGTGCATGATATGGTCTAACTATCTGGTTAATAGCTCAATATGAGGATACTATCACGACGTCCAAAAGTTAAGTTCCTTTGCGAATACAACCTTGGTGATAGATAACAGAAATACCATCAGAATAGCAACCCCACAAATATCATTCAAACTAACAAATTCACAAAAATATATGAGTATAATCATACAAATACCCCAAGTCCCAACAGCAACAATCAGAGGAAAATAACTTCATAGTTAAAATAAAAACACATGTCTTTGCTTAGTTCTGTAAAAGAGGATGTGATATAATTGGTTCTGCTCACTCTTCCTCCAAACAAAATGCTCACTAAATTCGCTGAATTGAGCATGAGAATAATTCTATCCCAACTACCAGAAGCCCAGACAGACGATAGGATACTAGTGCGCTGTAATATATAGTCCTAACAGTTCTTGCCATCATATCAACTGTCATTTCCTCAGGGGAATGCCCTCAAAAGATAATGGAAACAACTTTGTTGACTCCGAGAACAACAAGGAAACCAAGCATGGACAGTCAAAAAGCAAATACATTACAACCCTATTGTGATGTAAAGTCAATATGCCACAAAACAAATACAAAATCAATACTTCGCCACGGGCTCATTTTATACATCTAAAATGCAGCAAAACAGCACTAATTTTCCTCATAGAAGTGCGAGAAAGATATCAACCAATAGAACAATCCACAAGCTCCAGAAAAGTATGTCAAAATGCAATTATATTCTATGCGGCACTAGCTTAACCACAAGAAGCAGACTACTCGTGTGAACCAGGTAACCGACAAACTACTGACAATAAGCATCCTGTGAGGCAGAAACAAGGTGGATAAGCCAAATCATACCAAATGGGATCTCATAGGTCAGTCCTACCCATCCACATTGTAATTTAGGGCTTCACTTGCCCAATACCACATCAATCCAAGTATCAAGAGCACGCTAGGCTATCATATGCAGGTGCGCATGAAATTAACCAATGGAAACAAGGATACTCTGGATGCTCGCCGCGGAGCTGTTGAGTTTATTTAGCTTCTCGGCAAGCCCCTTCTCGCTGAAAGAGCCGCCGCCGCCGCTGGTCTCCGCCTTCGCATCCGCCTTCGTGCCAGCCATCACGAAGATTCCGCCTAACCCCGTGTCAGGTCCGGTCCTTCGCTGACCCGCCGAAACCCTAGAGAAATTTACGCTTCAAACAATCTGGGCGCAGAACAATCGGAAAAAGGATCTCGAAAGTAATCAGGAATTTGGAGGATTGCGGTGAAAGATTACAGGTCGGAGATTTGGGGAGAGAGGTGAATACCCGAGTTGCGACCTCCTGAGCTTGAATTTGCCGCCGGCGAGGAGAGGGGGAGTGGGGAAGGGGGCAGGGAGAACACGAGAGGGTTTCCTCTGGTTTTGGGGGGTGGTTTTTTCGTTGTTGTTTTTATTTTTCTGCGTATGCGTATGCTGCTTACGGAAATCAGGCCTTGATGTGAGAATTATAAAAAAGACAGTAACTATTATTATGGGTTTTTTTCAGTAATTTAAAATTATACTGTACTGAAATATAAGGCCATATGTAACGTCTCGTGACGTATGAAAGTATGGAACATTTTTTTTCCAAATAACACGCTACTATTATATTGCTTGAGAGATGTCGTCGTACCAAACAAATTCTAACGACGTGAATTCCAAAATAAATAAAAATCCAATGATGTATTTCGACAAACAAAACTACACTATGGCATTTTTATGTGTCTGCTCGTAATTGTCACACGTCACTCAACAATTGAGTACAAATACAAAGAAATGAAAACTTCATAGATAGAAACATTCTGTCAGAAAAACTGAGAAGGCCCTCGCATCGTCCCTGGGCGGCGACTCCCAACGTCGCCACTAGCGCCTCCCTCCCCGGCCCACCCTTCTCGCCACCGCCGGCCAGGGTCGCAAGGGCAAAGCCCCTCGCACTACACGGTGGCAGCGGGCAGCTTCCTCCTTCCCTCTCCTCCCTCGTGCCATGGCTGCGAGCGCCTTCCCGAGTCCGCGACGATCGCGCCGGCATCGGTGCTGCCTGGTCTTGGCTAGCCAGGGTGGATCTGGGCTCTAGGATGCGGAGAGTGCAACCAGTGGGGCTACTGCATCGTGCCTGTTCACCCTCCAATGGACGCTGCCCTGGGCTGGCCCTCTCAGATCTGGGCGGGCTAGATGGGGCGCCGTCGTGCCCTCGCCGTGGGCCTTCTGGTTGTGTGCTACTTGTGATCTGCGTTGGTTTTTTTCCCGAAGAGAAGGGAATGATGCAGTACAGTAGAGATAAGTATTTCACTCAGTTATGAAATCAAGGTTATCAATCCAGTAGGAGAATCACATAACACCTCGTTAACAGCACCTGCACACAAAACAATAAATCCTCGCACACAACGCGAACAAGGGGTTGTCAATCCCTTGGCGGTTAATTGCAAGATTAAATTGTATGGTGATAGATAGATAGATTAAACAAAAATACAAAATAAAATAAATAAAATAAAAGTGCAGCAAGGTATTTTTAGGATTTTTAATATATGATAGAAATAGACCTGGGGACCATAGTTTTCACTAGAGGCTTCTCTCTTGAGCACATAAGCATACGGTGTGTAAACAAATTACTGTTGGGCAATTGATAGAAAAGCAAATAATTATGACGGATTCATGGCAATGATCATGTATATAGGCATCACGTCCGAGACAAGTAGACCGACTCCTGCCTGCATCTACTACTATTACTCCACCCATCGACCGCTATCCAGTATGCATCTAGGGTATTAAGTATGAAACAGAGTAACGCCTTAAGCAAGATGACATGATGTAGAGAAGCAAATTCAAGCAATATGAATAAACCTCATCTTTTTATCCTTAATGGCAACAATACAAATACGTGTCATGTCCCTTTCTGTCACTGGGATTGAGCATCGCAAGATTGAACCCATCACAAAGCACCTCTCCCATTGCAAGATAAATCAATCTAGTGAGCCAAACTAAACCGATAGATCGGAGAGAAATACAAAGCTATAACAATCATGCATAAAAGAGTTCAGAGAAGACTCAAATATTTCTCATGAATAATCTGATCATAAACTCACAATTCATCGGATCCCAACAAACACACCGCAAAAGAAGATTACATCGGATAGAACTCCAAGAACATCGAGGAGAACATTGTATTGAAGATCAAAGAGAGAGAAGAAGCCATCTAGCTACTAGCTATGGACCCGTAGGTCTGTGGTAAACTACTCACACATCATCGGAAGGGCAGCAAGGTCGATGTAGAAGACCTCCGTGATCGATTCCCCCTCCGGCAGAGTACCGGAAAAGGCCTCCAAATGGGATCGTGGAAGAACAGAGGCTTGCGGCGGCGGAAAGGTTTTCTCTTCTGGCTCTCTGGGGGTTTCCGAATATTTGTGAATTTATAGAAGTGGAATTAGGTCAAAAGGAGTCACGTGGGCCCCACAAGGCAGTACGGCACCCCCCCGGGGCGCGCCCTAGTGCCTTGTGAAGCCCCTGTGGGGCTTCTGGCCTCCTCCCGAAGCTTCACAGGTTTCTTTTGTCCAGAAAAAAATCTCCAAAAAGTTTCATGGCATTTGGACTTCATTTGGTACTGTTTCTCTGAAAAGCCAAAAACAAGCAGAAAACAGCAACTGGCACTAGGCACTAGGCACTAAGTTAATAGGTTAGTCCCAAAAAATGATATATAATTGCTTGTAAATGTATATAAAACATCCAAGATTGATACTATAACAGCATGAAACAATAAAAAATTATAGATACGTTGGAGACGTATCAAGCATCCCCAAGCTTAATTCCTGCTCGTCCTCCAGTAGGTAAATGATAAAAACGGAATTTTTGATGTGGAATGCTGCCTATCATATTCATCATATACTCTTATCTTTGTAGTATGGACATTTGGACTTGAATGATTCAAAGCAATAGTCTATAGTTTGACATGAAGACATAAATACTCAAGCATACTAACAAGCAACCATGTCTTTCAAAATATCAATGCTAAAGAAAGTTATCCCTATCCCATTATGCTCAATCATTGATCCATTCATGAAACACACTCAATATTAGCTACACACAATGCACAAGTATGACAATAGTGCTCTCTAGTTGGTGCTTTATAAGAGAAGATGGAGACTCAAAATAAAAATAAAAATTGCATAAAAGTAAATAGATAGGCCCTTCGCAGAGGGAAGCAGAGATTTGTAGATGTGCCAGAGCTCAAGGCTAAAATTAGAGAGATAAAATTATTTTAAGAGGCATGCTTTTCCTGTCAACGAAAACGACCGAGAATTCCCAATATTTTCCATGCTAGACACATCATAGGCGGTTCCCAAACAGAAAATAAAGTTTATTTCCTTTCCACCATTATTTCACAATCCATGGCTAGCCGTATCCACGGGTGCCCTCCATACCAACACTTTCCAAGGAATTTTGTTGTTATTATTTTTGATTCATTGTGGGACTGGGCATCCCTATTACTCGCCACTCTCTCGTGCAATGACAAGTGAATAAACACTCATCGTGAGAATAACACACCTAGCATGGAAAATATTGGCCACCCCCTGCCGCTTCACGAGCGGTACGGGCATACAAAACGGAAAATTATTTTGAAAATTTAGAGTTGGCACACGCAAATTTACTTGGGACGGCATGGAAATACCGCATATAGGTAGGTATGGTGGACTCATTTGGCACAACTTGGGTTTAAGGAGTTGGATGTACAAGCAGTATTCCCCTTAGTACAATTGAAGGCTAGCAAATAGATTGAGAAGCGACCAACCAAAAAGCGAAAACGGTCATAAACATGCATTGAACATAACTAACACCGAATAATGTACCATAAGTAGGATATAACTTCGTTGCATAACTATTGACTTTATGTGCTTGCATAGGGAATCATAAACCTTAACACCAATATTCTTACTAAATCACAATTACACACAATCATGACTCACATATTATCATCTACATATCGCAAAACTATTGCAAGGAATCAAACTTATCATATCCAATTATCTTTCATGAAAGTTTTTATTATATCCCTCTTGAATATTCATCACTTTGGGACCAAATTCATATCTTGTGCAAATTACCATTACTATTATCAACTCTCAAAAAGATATAAGTGAAGCATGAGAGTGCAAATATTTCTTCAAAACTTTAATCTTATCATCTCTCAAAATAATATAAGTGAAGCATGAGAGTTCAAATATTTCTTCAAAATATAGCCACCGCCATGCTCAAAAAGATTTAAGTGAAGCACTAGAGCAATTGCCTAGCTCAAAAAATTTAAGTGAAGCACATAGAGTATTCTAACAAATCACGAATAATGTGTGTCCCTCTCAAAAAGGTGTGCACAGAAAAGATGATTGTGACAAACTAAAAAGCAAACAAAGCAAAGACTCATATAATACACGACGCTCCAAGCAAAACACATATCATGTGATGAATAAAAATATAGCTCCAAGTGAGTTACCGATAGATTGTAGACGAAAGAGGGGATGCCTTCCGGGGCATCCCCAAGCTTAGACGCTTGAGTTTTCCTTGAATATTACCTTGGGGTGCCTTGGGCATCCCCAAGCTTAGGCTCTTGCCACTCCTTATTCCTTTGTCCATCGAATTCTCACCCAAAACTTGAAAATTTCAATCACACAAAACTCAACAAAACCTTCGTGAGATCCGTTAGTATAACAAACAAATCTTAAACTTTAGGTACTGTTGTAAATTGATTCATATTTAATATTGGCATAATGCTACTGTACTCTAACTTCTCCATGGCTCATACCCCCCGATACGATCCATAGATTCATCAAAATAAGCAAAGTATGCAACAAAAACAGAATCTGTCTAAAACAGAACAGTCTGTAAAGATCTATTTAAAAGCCATACTTCTGTAACTCCAAAAATTCTGAAAAATTAGGACAACGTGGGCAATTCATATACCAATACTGTGTAAAAATTTCAGATTTGTCTGACACTCCAGTACAGAATTAAAACTCCATCACTGGACGCAAAACTTTCTGTTTTTCCAAACAGCATCAATTATACTATCTTCCAAATCATCCCAAAGGCATTACTTGGCACAAACACTAATTAAAACATAAAAACTCACTCATAACAGAAGCTAAAATTGTGTAAACACACAAGAACTTATTTTATCCATTGGGTTGTCTCCCAACAAGCTCTTTCTTTATAGCTATTAAGATAGGCTTGAGATTTCAATGATGCTCTCATGAAAGATAATAATAGAAACACAAAAGAGGGCATCATGAAGCATATGAAAAACACACTTAAGTCTAACATACTTCGTATGCTTAGGCATTTTATAGGAGAACAAATTATCAAGACAAGCAATCTCTAACATATGCAAATAGGAAGAATGAAGCATGAATAATTTCAACATCACGAGAGGCAATTTAGTAACATGAAGATTTCTATAACCATATTTTCCTCTCTCGTAATAATTACATGTAGGATCATAATCAAACTCAACAATATAGCTATCATAAACGGTATTCTCTCTATGATCCATATGCATGAAAGTTTTATAATCTTCCAAAATAGTGGGATTATCATCAACTAAAGTCATGACCTCTCCAAACCCACTTTCATCAAAAAATTCATAAGATTGAACACTCTCCAAAGTACTGGGATCATTATTACCTAAAGTTGACGCTCTTCCAAACCCACTTTTAATAGTATTGCAAATTTTATTATCAATTACATATTCATCATGAGGCTTAAATAAAGTTTCAAGATCATAAGAAGCATCACCCCAATCGTGATCATTGCAATAAGTAGTGGACGTAACAAAATTATCATCCCCAAGCTTGTAGTTTTGCATATTATTAGCACAATTCACATTAATAGAATTTATAGTAACATCATTGCAATCATGCTTTTCAATCAAGGAGCTATCATGAATCACTTTATAAATTTCTTCTTCTAACACTTCATCACAATTTTCAGATTCATGATTTTCAAGCAAAACTTCATAGAGAAAATCAAGAGCACTCAAATCACTAGCAATTGGTTCATTATAATTGGATCTTTTGAAAAAATTAGCAAGTGGATGAGGATCCATAGTGATCTTAAATTTTTGCTTTCACTTTCTGTTCTTGAGTGTTGACATGGCAATAAAAGCAAGCAAGCAAATAAAAATACTTTTGTGTTTTTGTAAAAAAATTAGAAGTGGGGGAGATGAAAACGAGAGGCAAAGGCAAATAAAGTAAATGCAAGGAGATGTAAGTTTTATGCACAGGTACTTGATAGATGTTGATGACGTCTTCCCGGCAACGGCGCCAGAAATTCTTCCTGCTACTTGTGATCTGCGTTGGTTTTCCCCGAAGAGGAGGGAATGATGCAGTACCGTAGAGATAAGTATTTCCCTCAGTTATGAAACCAAGGTTATCAATCCAGTAGGAGAATCGCACAACACCTCGTTAACAGCACCTGCACACAAAACAACAAATCCTCGCACCCAACGCGAACAAGGGGTTGTCAATCCCTTGGTGGTTAATTGCAAGATTAAATTGTATGGTGATAGATAGATAGATTAAAAAAATCCAAAGTAAAATAAATAAAGTAAAAGTGCAGCAAGGTATTTTTAGGATTTTTAATATATGATAGAAATAGACCCGGGGACCATAGTTTTCACAAGAGGCTTCTCTCTTGAGCACATAAGCATACGGTGGGTAAACAAATTACTATTGGGCAATTGATAGAAAAGCAAATAATTATGACGGATTCATGGCAATGATCATGTATATAGGCATCACGTCCGAGACAAGTAGACCGACTCCTGCCTGCATCTACTACTATTACTCCACCCATCGACCGCTATCCAGCATGCATCTAGGGTATTAAGTATGAAACAGAGTAACGCCTTAAGCAAGATGACATGATGTAGAGAAGCAAATTCAAGCAATATGAATAAACCCCATCTCTTTATCCTTAATGGCAACAATACAAATATGTGTCATGTCCCTTTCTGTCACTGGGATTGAGCACCGCAAGATTGAACCCATCACAAAGCACCTCTCCCATTGCAAGATAAATCAATCTAGTGGGCCAAACTAAATCGATAGATCGGAGAGAAATACAAAGCTATAACAATCATGCATAAAAGAGTTCAGAGAAGACTCAAATATTTCTCATGAATAATCTGATCATAAACTCACAATTCATCGGATCCCAACAAACACACCGCAAAAGAAGATTACATCGGATAGAACTCCAAGAACATCGAGGAGAACATTGTATTGAAGATCAAAGAGAGAGAAGAAGCCATCTAGCTACTAGCTATGGACCCATAGATCTGTAGTAAACTACATCATAGGAAGGGCAGCAAGGTTGATGTAGAAGCCCTCCGTGATCTGTTCCCCCTCCGGCAGAGTACCGGAAAAGGGCTCCAGATGGGATCGTGGAAGAACAGAGGCTTGCGGCGGCAGAAAGGTTTTCTATTCTAGCTCTCTGGGGGTTTATGAATATTTGTGAATTTATAGAAGTGGAATTAGGTCAAAAGGAGTCACGTGGGCCCCACAAGGCAGTACGGCGCGCCCCCCTGGGGCGCGCCCTAGTGCCTTGTGAAGCCCCTGTGGGGCTTATGGCCTCCTCCCGAAGCTTCCCAGGTTTCTTTTGTCCAGAAAAAAAACTCCAAAAAGTTTCGTGGCATTTGGACTTCATTTGGTACTGTTTCTCTATAAAGCCAAAAACAAACAGAAAACAGCAACTGGCAGGCACTAAGTTAATAGGTTAGTCCCAAAAAATGATATATAATTGCTTGTAAATGTATATAAAACATCCAAGATTGATATTATAACAGCATGGAACAATCAAAAAATATAGATACGTTGGAGACGTATCACTGTGCCATGACCCTCTCTTGGTGGCGTCCTAGGACTTGGTGGCCGCAGCCAGGTGGGCTGTGCTACCTGTGAGCTGCGTTGGGATTTCCTCAAAGAGGAGAGGATGATGCAGTACAATAGAGATAAGTATTTCCCTCACTTAAGAACCAAGGTTATCAATCCAGTAGGAGAACCACACAGAACCTCGTTAGCAGCACCTACACACACAAATGCAAATACTTGCACCCAACGCGAACAAGAGGGTTGTCAATCCCCTTGGCAGTTACTTGCAAGGATTAATTCTGATAGTGATAGATAGATAAATAAACAAAATAAAATAAAGGAAATAAAATTGCAGCAAGGTATTTTTGGATTTTATATATGATGGATAATTGACCCGGGGGCCATAGTTTTCACTAGAGGCTTCTCTCTCGAACACATAGCATACGGTGGGTAAACAAATTATTGTTGGGCAATTGATAGAAAAGCGCATAGTTATGACGATATTCAAGACAATGATCATGTATATAGGCATCACGTCCGAGACAAGTAGACCGACTCCTGCCTGCATCTACTACTATTACTCCACCCATCGACCGCTATCCATCATGCATCTAGGGTATTAAGTTAATAAAAACAGAGTAACGCCTTAAACAAGATGACATGATGTAGACAAAGTAAACTCAAGCAATATGAATAAACCCCATCGTTTTATCCTTAATGGCAACAATACAAATACGCGTCTTGTCCCCTACTTTGCCACTGGGATAGAGCACCGCAAGATTAAACCCATTACAAAGCACCACTCCCATTGCAAGATAAATCAATCTAGTTGGCCAAACCAAACGGATAGATCGGAGAGAAATATAAAGCTATAACAATCATGCATAAATAAGTTCAGAAAAGACTCAAATATTTCTCATGAATAATCTGATCATAAACCCACAATTCATCAGATCCCAACAAACACACCGTAAAAGAAGATTACATCGAATAGAACTCCAAGAAGATCGAGGAGAACATTGTATTGAAGATCAAAGAGAGAGAAGGAGTCATCTAGCTACTAGCTATGGACCCGTAGGTCTGTGGTAAACTACTCACACATCATCGGAAGGGCAACAAGGTTGATGTAGAAGCCCTCCGTGATCGATTCCCCTCCGGCAAAGTACCAGAAAAGGCCTCCGGATGGGATCGCGGAAGAACAGAAGCTTGCGGCGGCGGAAAAGTTATTCGAGGTGGCTCTCTGGTATATGGGGAATATTTGAGAATTTATAGGCTTGGAATTAGGTCAAGAGGTACCACGAGGGGCCCACAAGCCTGGGAGGTGGGCCTCCCTAGCTTGTCGCTCCCTCGTGACTCGTCTGGTCTTCTCCCGAACCTTCTAGGGTCTTTCTTGGTCCAGAAAAAAATAATCCAAAGTTTTTTCTTCGTTTGGACTCCGTTTGGTATTGATTTTCTGAAAAGCCAAAAACAAGCAAAAAACAGCAAATGGCACTAGGCACTAGGTTAATAGGTTAGTCCCAAAAAATGATATATAATCGCATATAATTGCATATAAAACATCCAAGATTGATACTATAGATACGTTGGAGACGTATCAAGCATCCCCAAGCTTAATTCCTGCTCGTCCTCGAGTAGGTAAATGATAAAACAAAAGTTTTGATGTGGAATGCTACCTAACATGTTCATCATGTAATTCTCTTTTACGGTATGAATATTAAGATCCGAATGATTCAAAGTAATAGTCTATAATTTGATATAAAAAGACATCAATACTCAGGCATACTAACAAACAATCATGTCTTTCAAAATAAAAATGCTAAAGAAAGTTATCCCTACAAAATCATATAATTCTGTCATGCTCCATCTTCTTAACATAAAGTATTTATCATGCACAACCCCGAAGACAATCAAGCAATTGGTTTATACTTTTTAACGCGCTTCAGCTTTTTCAACCCCCACGCAACACATGAGCGCAAGCCATGGACATAGCACTATGGGTGGAATAGAATATGATGATAGAGATTAATAAGGGGAAGTCAAAAAAGGAAGATAGTCTCACATCGACGCGGCTAATCAACGGGCTATGGAGATGCCCATCAATTGATGTCAATGAGAGGAGTAGGGATTGACATGCCACGGATGCACTAGGAGCTATAAGTGTATGAAAGCTCAAACTGAAAACTAAGTGGGTGTGCATCCAACTTGCTTGCTCATGAAGACCTCGGACATTTGAGGAAGCCCATCATCAGAATATACAAGTCAAGTTCTATAATGAAAATTTTCCACTAGTATATGAAAGTGATAACATAGGAGACTCTCTATATGAAAAACATGGTGCTACTTTGAAGCACAAGTGCGGAAAAGGATAGTAACATTGCCCCTTCTCTCTTTTTCTCTCATTTCATATTTTTTTGTGGGCTCTTTTTGGCCTTTTTTTTATTTCCTCACTGGGACAATGCTCTAATAATGATGATCATCACACTTCTATTTACTTACAACTCAAAATTACAACTCGATACTAGAACAAATATGACTCTATATGAATGCCTCTGGCAGTGTACCAGGATGTGCAATGATGCTAGCGTAACATGTATGAAAATGATGAACGGTGGTTGAGCCACAAATACTATGTCAGCTATATGATCATGCAAAGCAATATGACAATGATGATGTGTGTCATATAAACGGAACGGTGAAAGTTGCATGGCAATATATCTCGGAATGGCTATGGAAATACCATAATAGGTAGGTATGGTGGCTGTTTTGAGGAAGATATAAAGAGGCTTATGTGTGATAGAGCGTATCATATCACGGGGTTTGGATGCACCGGCGAAGTTTGCACCGACTCTCGAGGTGAGAAAGGACAATGCACGGTACCGAAGAGGCTAGCAAATTGCGGAAAGGTGAGAATGTGTATAATCCATGGACTCACATTAGTCATAAAGAACTCACATACTTATTGCAAAAGTTTATTAGCCCTCGAAGCAAAGTACTACTACGCATGCTGCTACTTGTAGCTCGCGTTGGTATTATCCCCGAAGAGGAAGGGATGATGCAGCACAGTAGAGATAAGTATTTCCCTCAGTTATGAAACCAACATTATCGAACCAGTAGGAGAATCACGCAACACCTCGTTAGCAGCACCTGCACACAAACAACAAATCCTTACACCCAACGCAAACGAGGGGTTGTCAATTCCTCGGCGGTCAATTGCAAGATTAAATTGTATGTGATAGATAGATAGATTGAAACAAAAATACAAAATAAAATAAATAAAAGAAAATGGCAGCAATATTTTTAGGGTTTTAGTAATATGATTTAGATAGACCCGGGGGCCATAGTTTTCACTAGAGGCTTCTCTCGAGAAAACAACATACGGTGGGTAGACAAATTATTGTTGGGCAATTGATAGAAAAGCAAATAATCATGACGATATCCAAGGCAATGATCATGTATATAGGCATCACGTCCGAGACAAGTAGACCGACTCCTGCCTGCATCTACTACTATTACTCCACACATCGACCGCTATCCAGCATGCTGTAGGAGATATGCCCTAGAGGCAATAATAAATGTTATTGATTATCTCCCTGTTCACAATTAGGTTTATGTTCCATGCTATAACTGCTATGGTTCTCGAGTCTGCAATAACCACGAGGCTCGGAGGAAGACTCATATGCACATGTGGAATAATAAACGGTAAAATGTATTCCTAGTCTGGCCTCTAAGACTGGCTCAAGTATTGCATGATGATCCTGTTTTCCTGATCATGGGCATGGCTATGCCGGCAATTTTGAGGGCGCAATGTTGGTAGAACACTTGTGTTGAATAGACCCGAATTGATGTTATGCTATGAGATACATTCGTCATAAGTTAATGGTTTATAACACAGAGATGGTTAACGTTTGCATAATTCCTTAGACCATGAGAGTATCGAGTTTCTTCATGCTTGCTTCATGAACTTTGGGGTTTGTTAAACGTCATCCGTAAATGGATGGCTATTACGGCGGCTTACGGGTTCATGGAAAAGTGTGTCAAGTAACTTGATAGCTCCAGATTGGGATTTGCTCCTCCGACGATGGAGAGATATCTCTGGGCCCTCTCGGTGTTATGGTATCCATCATCGTCTGGCCAGACACAGGGTGATTTGATCACAGGGATGCCGGAACACGGGAACGAGAAAAGAGAACAATACCGGTAACGAGGTAACTGGCATAGTGGACAAGTTGTTGATCCATGGGGATGCCTACATGTCTCACCTCGGGTATTTGTAACATATCGCGAAGCAACAGGAATAGCACACGGCAACTGGAGGTTCACTCGAATATTCATTCGTGTGGGTATAGGGGTCAATATGGGTGTCCACGGCTCCGATGTTGATAATTGATCGGAAAGAGTTCCGGTCATGTCTATACTTCACCGAACCTATAGGGTCACATGCTTAAGGGTCATCTATCTACTGAATACTAGACGGGGAGTCTGAGAGAAAATCACCGAAAAAGTTTCGGACGAAACGGAAACGTTCCGGAGAGAACACCGGAATAGTTCCGGTGAAACTGAAAAGTTGTTTTCGGGTATTCCATTAAGTCAAATTGGTTCTGGCACACGCCTGGAAATTCTTGGAGGATGCCAGAAGTGTTCTGGAAACTTCTGGGAATCTTCCGGGACAAAAACCGGAAATGTTCCGGAGCAGCCGGAACCGTTTTGGTTGCTTTTCGCTGAAGAAACATTGTTCCGAAATTGTTTCGGAATGCCTTCAAAATTGTTTTGGTGGGTGCTAGAATTATTCTAGGCACACAGAAATAATTTGGGTTTTAACGGACGCAGAAAAATGTCTTCGTGAATAGTGAAAAGCACTTTTTGGGCTGATTTGCAAATGGGGTTTTTCTTCTAGAAGAAAACCACTTTTGGTGTGTGAAAGGGAGGTGGAGCTCCCCAAGGGGGCTGCAAATTTCGGCCATGGCATGGGGGGGCCCTCCTTGAGGTGTCGTTCCACCTCATGGTGGATATCTTCTACACACCCTTATGTGGCATGTGGTGGAAAGATCCTAGGAAGGTCCTTTTGGTCTTTCCTCTACCCCTTGCTCCTCCTATAAATAGAGGTGGAGAGAGCTCTCCAAAATCAGCTCATGCTTGCTCTCATACACATGCCATTGACTTGTCTGGCTTCTCTCTCCCTCCCAGCGAAATAGTTTCGTAGAGCCGAAAGGCTGTCTGGGTTCCGGTGGGAACTAGTTCTGGACGGCGAAGCCCTGCCGGATAGTTGAGACCGTATGTGTGCAACTCTGTAGAGAGATCGTAGTTTTGGTCTTAGTTCGAGAGTGCCTCCTGAAGGGCTGTCCAAGTGATCGTCTTAGTTTCGAGGGTCCTCCCGAAGGGCTGTCCGAGTGACCGTTCGAGTTTCGAAGGTCCTCCTGAAGGGCTGTCCGCAACACCGTCCGAGGGACTGTCCGACCGCCTCCCAGAGGGCTGTCCGAGGGGCAGATGTGGGAGTACATCCTCGCGGTTGGGAGGTTGTAAATTCTAGCCGCGGGGATCTGCACCGCCGATCGTCATCGACTCTACTTCCGCTGCGCTATGAGTCGGTAACGAAACAGATCAAACCTTGTATGCAGTCTCCATAGTGATCCTGGGCTGGTGCGTAGGTCGGAAATTTTTGTTTTCTGCTGCGTTACCCTACAGTGGCATCAAGAGCCGTGCTATGCGTAGATGCAGGTTGCGATCTAGAATACATAGAGATGTATGGGTATTGCACAATATAATTAGGTAGTAGATGAGTTCTATTACTGAAAATTATTTGTGCGGGTAGCAGATGAAATCTGTTACCCGATGTTCTTGTTGCTTCCCTGGAATTTGCATATTTCTGATCTTGATAACAGTATGGTGGAGTTTCAATGTTCTGGCAATCCGCGATCCTGATTGATCAACGAAGTGCTAACAGTTCATTGAATTCCACCGTAGTTAAAAAGAAAGATGAAATTTCGCAGACGAAAGGGCAATGCAGATATGATCTGCACGGGGGTCATGCGTATGACGAAGTTTAGTATGGGGCTCGAGATTTTATTATCTCGTGTTTCATACACCCCGCAATGTTAATCTAGCGACTTGGATTATCATGCTTGATGATGGACGTTGGTAGCTTCGGTTTGTTTCGAAACCTTAGAAGCCACGTAAAATAAAATTTTGCATGAACCGATTAGAGGCGTCTAACTTGGTTTTGCAGGATGGTTTGCATGTGCATGTGATGTGGTATAGCAGTGCTCATTATAATTTGATTATGTATGAGATGACTATATAATGTAAATTGATTAACATGACCTGCGTGTCATGATTCGGCATGATGGCTGGAGCCATATGATTGTCACTTTAATGACCTGCGTGTCAACCTTCAGTAATGCACTTATTTTATTAGCTATAGAGATAGCAATATTATCTGGTGCATCGACAAGGTGGTGGCAATCTTCGCGAAGGTGAACAACAACGCGAATGCCGAAGACGAAGAAATGAAAGACTTCTCCGTCAGAAAGGGCTATACCATATCATGCTATTATGAATTGCCTGAGATGTTTATCCCTTATGATGCACCCTTCTTGATTGCGCGGTAGTCGCTTTTTATTAGGGTGATCTCTCACAAAAATATCAAGTGGTTAGTGTTCTCCCAAGTGTAGCACCGTCACGGCACCTAACTTCTCGGAGTGCGCCGTGTCACACGGGTACAAACGATTAGGGAAGTGTGAGGCGGGTGAGTTGAGACCTCGCAGCAAGATCACTTGGTTGTCTTGACATTCAGGCATGACCGTCATGAGCTCGAAACACGCGCATCGAAAGATGAACAAGAATCACATAGAGATGTGATTGGCAAGTTGGCCTACCGGTTGAGATTTTCGTCATCAGTGGTGTTACACCAATGGCGAACAATTGAAATGGGGGTCTTGTATCACTCACAATCAATTATGAGAGATATTGATTTGAGTGGGAGCGCACTGTAGAATTAATTCTTTTAATTCTCAGTGCAATTAATTATGAACACTGTCTAAGTGTTATTTGCAGAATAGTTGTAGAATAATGGCTCACGTTTCCACCTTCCCAATTAAAATTGAATAGCTGTTAAATATCTGGTTAAAACTTTACGGTTGGTAACGTAATGAGAGGACTGTCCTCTAGAGTGCCGAGAAGGACTTGTCCTATCGCAGGCTTTCGGTATTCTCCCGCTAATGCTATGGATCATGTGACTCTCGTCCATTGATCCAAAAGCTAGAATTCCGTTTCAGTCAAGTGCAATATGTTTGCTTTCATGAGACCCGAACTTCGAAAGTTTGGATAGTTATGTGATATTCATGGAATCTGAAAATCATTTTAGAGACAGACAAAGGCTAAAAGATATGAGATATCCAAAGCAATGTTTGTTTGCAAACTATTAGTAAAGGAGTTTACTATGCATTAGACTGATAAGAGAGGGATCCAGAAGAACGCCTGTCATATGATGATGGTGAATAAAACAAACAACTTAAAGAGAAAGGAAGTGTCCGAAGGGTGTTAGTGAAACTTTCACGCCTAGGAAGTCCGGGGCTATCGCCACTCTTAAGTTGGGTGCTTCTTCTGAGAGTAGGAGAAATACTGAAAGTTAAACTGTTAGAAGTATAAAGGCAAAAGGAAAGAAGACTGGAATATCCAGCTCATGTATGAATGTCATACAGGTTTTTGATGTATAGAAGGCTGGTCAAAGATATAGTTCTTGGGAATTATGGTTAAACATGTTAATCACTAATTCTTGGGTATTGTGAGTTAATCACAAAGATACCCGCTCGATTGCATTCTGTTGCAACTCGATGTAAGAACTACTATGGCCTGAAAGACTAGCCAGGAATGAGGTTTAGATACACGTAGGGAACATAGTAAATGTTACTATGCCTTCCATAGGTGTATTCCCTATGTATTTACTTTCATAAATCATTTTAGAGTTTTACACACTCTAGCCCATTGCATAAAGTATCTTGCAAGAAGGTTGTTCATAAGAGAACTTTTAATGTTCAGGAGTTATGAATAACAAAAGGGCCATACTTTCATTATGAATGAGAAGTATGTTATGAATATTGATAATAATACATTACCTCTGTATTTACTTTCATAATTCATTTAGAGTTTCATACACTCTAGCCCTTTGCATAAGGTATCTTGCAAGGAGGTTATTCATAAGAGAACTTTTGATGTTCGGTGTTATGAATAACATGAAGGGCCATGCTTCCATCCAGGATGGGATGTATGTTATGAATATTGATGGTAATATGATACATCCATAACACTGACGCTAAATGTCGCAAGACTAAAAGAATACCACATATGTGTGGCACTGCATTTGGTCACATTGGAGAAACCCGCATGGAAAATTCCATTATGATGGATTTTAAAGTCATTTGATTTTGAATCATCTGACACTTGCAACTTTCCTCCGAAAAGTGAAGTGACTGAAATACCGTTCACAGGCCATAAGGAACGAGCAACAAACTTATTGGCGATCATACATTTTGATGTGTGTAGTTCAATAAATGTTGTTGCAAGTAGTGGATTTATCTATCTTCAGAAATGACTCAAGTAGATATATTGATATTTACTTGATGAGACGTAAGTCTGAATCTTTTGAATTCATTCATAAGGTTTTCAAAAATGAAGTAGAAGTTGTTGTAACAAGAAAATTATGTTTCTACAATTCGATTGCAGAAAGGAATATTTGAGTTACAAGTTTAGCGAATGTCTGATGAGTTGTGAAAGGGGTTTCATAACTTGCACCTCCTGGAGCACCACTGCAAGTGGAGAGTCCGTGTAGATGTAATCGAACCATTCATGACATGGTAAGATCAAAGATGACATAAATAAATTTGCCGTTATCCCTTTTAAAGTGATGCTTTAGAGACTGCAGCTTTTACACTGAAAAGAGCTCCATCGGGTCTGTTGAAATGACGCCATGGTATGGTACGCCCAACCATATTATATCTTTTCTTAACATTTGGAATATGGGGCTTGTGTAAAAGGTTACAAACCTATTCCAAATCAGACAAGTGCTACTTTGTAGGTTATCCCAAGTCATTGGGTATTTCCCCACCACAATACCGAGGCAAATAGGTTTGCCACAAAGAACGGTATGCTTTTTTGAAGAAAATGGTTCTTTCAAAAAGGTGAGTGGGAGAACAGTGCAACTCGACAAGATAAACAATATCATCGTCATCAGATCAAAGGAAAGAGACCTTGGAAGTAATTCCGGAGTTTCTTACTGCGACTGATACGGAAGTCTCTATAATAAAATGTATGGACTTCGGTCGAACTTGCAGCTGAACCACGTAGGCAAAGCTCGTGCAAACCTATCAGGTGCGCAAACGAGATATTGTTGTTAGACAACAGTATACCTACGATTCACAAGGAAGCGTTGATGGGCCCTGACTCCGGAATTGGCTAAATGCCAATACAATCCGAGATAGTTTCCATATAAGTGATTCAAGATTAAGATCTTGATACACCTTTCGGAAGACTTAGAGTCTAACGAATATTTATGGAACTAAAAACTGATACGGATAAAATGTTTTATCCATAAAGCTCGACTTGTTGCAATAACAAGTTCAAGGAGTTAACTACGATGAGATTGTCTCACCGTAGCGATGCTTAAAGTCGGTTCGGGTTGAACTAGCAATTAATACATATTTCAATCATGAGATATGAAACATGGATGACAAAAGGATTTCCATGTGATGGAAATGAAACCTAGGACTTGTATGTGATACAGTCCAAAGTAATTTGTCGATCCAGAGGATGCTAGTAAGTATGCAAACTTCAGAGTTCCAGCGATGGACAGAAGAGAGCAAAGTGGAGTTGGAATCTTCGTTTTTGATGGAATGGTCAAAAGGGTTTTGACTTCATCAAATGGGTATCGAAGATGCTTGTGATTCAAGAAAGTAAGTGGGAGCATAATAATATTTCTAAAAACCTTGTGTACTTGACACATTGTTAATTGGAAATAAATTTCTTGACACGAATTAGGACTTCATTTGAAAATAGTTTTTCCGATGAAGTGCTTGGGCTAAATAGCCTCAATATTAGGCATGATGATCTATGGAGATAGATTTACCTAATGGGGCTAAGCAATGAATACATATTGACAAGATGCTAAAACTTTTTAGCATTTAAAACGCCAAGGAGTGATTCTTGCCGAAGTCACATGGAAAGAGTTTTTGCAAGACTCGGTGTCCCAAAACACTGATGAGTAAAATACATGATGGAGATTCCACACACTCTTGTGTTTGGATTAATCATGTATTCCATGGTATGTAAAACAACCAGATATGTCCGATACTCCAAAAGTTGTTGCGAGTATGGATACCAAAGTGATCAAAGTACTGATCATAGGACAACAGTGAAAGATGTCATTGAGTACTAGAGTAGTAGTGATGACATGTTTTCTCGCAAGCAGAGATTATGAAGTGCTCGTTGTAAGTAATTACATCGATACAGTCTTCATCAATGCTCCATGCGATTTTCGATTTAAGTTAAGGGTTTTGTGTAATACACAATATGATGGCACGGTAGTTGGAAATTGTTCCAAACAAGATACTGTGGCGAATTCTATAACAAAGGCTAAGTATGTTGACGCTTAAGAAGCGACAAAGAAGTTGTTGAATCATATAGTTCATTCATGAACTTAGTATGGTTCCAAGATGGCTTTGGTCTATGGGACACTATTGCAGATAGTTGCTCCATAGCTCAGTCTGAGGAATCAGGTTTCGACCAATGATTCACACATATGCAAAGCCAAGTCCACACAAAATATGAATTTTGTGAAAGCGTGAAAACGCGAGGATATGCAAAGTTACACACGGAGCTGAAGTCGTCAGATCCGTTGGACATCAGGCTATACCACATGCGAAGAATTTTTTACACCAGTATGCCATAGGTGTAAAGTGCATTAGCATTGACTAGATTATTGACTCTAGTGCAAGTGGGAGTCTGTAGGAGATATGCCCTAGAGGCAATAATAAATGTTATTGATTATCTCCCTGTTCATAATTAGGTTTATGTTCCATGCTATAACTGCTATGGTTCTCGAGTCTGCAATAACCACGAGGCTCGGAGGAAGACTCATATGCACGTGTGGAATAATAAACGGTAAAATGTATTCCTAGTCTGGCCTCTAAGACTGGCTCAAGTATTGCATGATGATCCTGTTTTCCTGATCATGGGCATGGCTATGCCGGCAATTTTGAGGGCGCAATGTTGGTAGAACACTTGTGTTGAATAGACCCGAATTGATGTTATGCTATGAGATACATTCGTCATAAGTTAATGGTTTATAACACAGAGATGGTTAACGTTTGCATAATTCCTTAGACCATGAGAGTATCGAGTTTCTTCATGCTTGCTTCATGAACTTTGGGGTTTGTTAAACGTCATCCGTAAATGGATGGCTATTACGGCGGCTTACGGGTTCATGGAAAAGTGTGTCAAGTAACTTGATAGCTCCAGATTGGGATTTGCTCCTCCGACGATGGAGAGATATCTCTGGGCCCTCTCGGTGTTACGGTATCCATCATCGTCTGGCCAGACACAGGGTGATTTGATCACAGGGATGCCGGAACATGGGAACGAGAAAAGAGAACAATACCGGTAACGAGGTAACTGGCATAGTGGACAAGTTGTTGATCCACGGGGATGCCTACATGTCTCACCTCGGGTATTTGTAACATATCGCGAAGCAACAGGAATAGCACACGGCAACTGGAGGTTCACTCGAATATTCATTCGTGTGGGTATAGGGGTCAATATGGGTGTCCACGGCTCCGATGTTGATAATTGATCGGAAAGAGTTCCGGTCATGTCTATACTTCACCGAACCTATAGGGTCACACGCTTAAGGGTCATCTATCTGCTGAATACTAGACGGGGAGTCTGAGAGAAAATCACCGAAAAAGTTTCGGACGAAACGGAAACGTTCCGGAGAGAACACCGGAATAGTTCCGGTGAAACTGAAAAGTTGTTTCAGGGTATTCCATTAAGTCAAATTGGTTCTGGCACACGCCTGGAAATTCTTGGAGGATGCCAGAAGTGTTCTGGAAACTTCTGGGAATCTTCCGGGACAAAAACCGGAAATGTTCCGGAGCAGCCGGAACCGTTTTGGTTGCTTTTCGCTGAAGAAACATTGTTCCGAAATTGTTTCGGAATGCGTTCAAAATTGTTTTGGTGGGTGCTAGAATTATTCTAGGCACACAGAAATAATTTGGGTTTTAACGGACGCAGAAAAATGTCTTCGTGAATAGTGAAAAGCACTTTTTGGGCTGATTTGCAAATGGGGTTTTTCTTCTAGAAGAAAACCACTTTTGGTGTGTGAAAGGGAGGTGGAGCCCCCCAAGGGGGCTGCAAATTTCGGCCATGGCATGGGGGGCCCCTCCTTGAGGTGTCCTTCCACCTCATGGTGGATATCTTCTACACACCCTTATGTGGCATGTGGTGGAAAGATCCTAGGAAGGTCCTTTTGGTCTTTCCTCTACCCCTTGCTCCTCCTATAAATAGAGGTGGAGAGAGCTCTCCAAAATCAGCTCATGCTTGCTCTCATACACATGCCATTGACTTGTCTGGCTTCTCTCTCCCTCCCAGCGAAATAGTTTCGTAGAGCTGAAAGGCTGTCTGGGTTCCGGTGGGAACTAGTTCTGGATGGCGAAGCCCTGCCGGATAGTTGAGACCGCATGTGTGCAACTCTGTAGAGAGATCGTAGTTTCGGTCTTAGTTCGAGAGTGCCTCCCGAAGGGCTGTCCAAGTGATCGTCTTAGTTTCGAGGGTCCTCCCGAAGGGCTATCCGAGTGACCGTTCGAGTTTCGAAGGTCCTCCCGAAGGGCTGTCCGCAACACCGTCCGAGGGACTGTCTGACCGCCTCCCAGAGGGCTGTCCGAGGGGCAGATGTGGGAGTACATCCTCGCGGTTGGGAGGTTGTAAATCCTAGCTGCGGGGATCTGCACCGCCGATCGTCATCGACTCTACTTCCGCTGCGCTACGAGTCGGTAACGAAACAGATCAAACCTTGTATGCAGTCTCCATAGTGATCCTGGGCTGGTGCGTAGGTCGGAAATTTTTGTTTTCTGCTGCGTTACCCTACACATGCATCTAGTGTATTAAGTCCATAAAGAACGGAGTAACGTCTTAAGAATGATGACATGATGTAGACAAGATAAACTCACGCATGAATAAACCCCATCTTTTTACCCTTAATAGCAATGATACATACGTGTCATGTCCCTTTCTGTCACTGGGATTGAGCACCGCAAGATCGAACCCATTACAAAGCACCTCTTCCCATGACAAGATAAATCAATCTAGTTGGCCAAACCAAATCAATAGATCGGAGAAGAAATACAAAGCTATAATAATCATGCATAAAAGAGATCAGAGAAGACTCAAATATATTCATGGATAATCTGATCATAAACTCATAATTCATCGAATCCCAACAAACACACCGCAAAAAGTGATTACATCGGATAGAACTCCAAGAACATCGAGGAGAACGTTGTATTGAAGATCAAAAAGAGAGAAGAAGCCATCTAGCTACTAACTATGGACCCGAAGGTCTGTGGTAAACTACTCACGCATCATCGGAAGGGCAGCAAGGTTGATGTAGAGCCCCTCCATGATCGATTCCCCCTCCGGCGGAGTACCGGAGAAGGCCTCCAGATGGGATCTCTCGAGAACAGAAACTTGCGGCGGCGGAAAAAGTATTTCGTGGACTCCCCTGAGGGTTTCTGATTTTTTCTGAATTTATAGTGGAGGAATTAGGTCAAACGGAGCTGAGGTGGGCCCACGAGGCACCAGGGCGTGCCTGCCCCCCCAGGCGTGCCCTGGTGGCTCGTGGCCACCTCCTCTGGTGTCTGGTCTTCTCCCAAAGCTTCTTGTGTTTATCTTGTCCAATAAAAAATCTCCAAAAAGTTTCGTGGCATTTGGACTTCGTTTGATATAGATTTTCTGTAAAACAAAAACATGGCAGAAAACAGCAACTGGCACTGGGCACTAAGTTAATAGGTTAGTCTCCAAAAATGATATATAATTGCTGTAAATGAATATAAAAACATCCAAGATTGATAATATAACAGCATGGAACAACCAGAAATTATAGATACGTTGGAGACGTATCAGCATCCCCAATCTTAATTCCTGCTCGTCCTCGAGTAGGTAAATGATAAAAACAGAATTTTTGATGTGGAATGCTGCCTATCATATTCATCATATATTCTTTTCTTTTGTAGCATGGACATTGGACTCGAATGATTCAAAGCAATAGTCTATAATTTGACATGAAGATATAAATACTCAAGCATGCTAACAAGCAACCATGTCTTTCAAAATATCAACACTAAAGAAAGTTATCCCTAGCCCATTATGCTTAATCATTGATCCATTCATGAAACACACTCATATATTTGCTACATCCAATGCACAAGTATGACAATAGTGCTCTCTAGTTGGTGCTTTATAAGAGAAGATGGAGACTCAAGTAAAAATAAAAATTGCATAAAAGTAAATAGATAGGCCCTTCGCAGAGGGAAGCAGAGATTTGTCAAATGTGCCAGAGCTCAAGGCTGAAATTAAAGAGATAAAATATTTTGAGAGGCATGCTTTTCCTGTCAACGAAAACGACCGAGAATTCCCATTATTTTCCATGCGAGACACATCATAGGCGGTTCCCAAACAGAAAGTAAAGTTTATTTCCTTTCCACCATTCTTTCACAATCCATGGCTAGCCGTATCCACGGGTGCCCTCCATACCAACACTTTCCAAGGAATTTTGTTGTTATTAATTTTGATTTCATTGTGGGACTGGGCATCCCTATTACCAACCATCCTCTCGTGCAATGACAAGTGAATAAACACTCATCGTGAGAATAACACACCTAGCATGGAAAATAATGGCCACCCCCTGCCGCTTCATGAGCGGTACGGGCACACAAAATGGAAAAATTATTTTGAAAATTAGAGTTGGCACACGCAAATTTACTTGGAACGGCATTGAAATACCGCATATAGGTAGATATAGTGAACTCATTTGGCACAACTTGGGTTTAAGAATTTTGGATGCACAAGCAGTATTTCTGCTTAGTACAAATGAAGGCTAGCAAATAGATTGAGAAGCAACCAACCAAAAAACGAAAATGGTCATAAACATGCATTAAACATAACTAACACCGAATAATGCACCATAAGTAGGATATAATTTCTTTGCATAACTATTGACTTGATGTGCATGCATAGGGAATCACAAACCTTAACACTAATATTCTTACTAAATCACAATTACTCACTAACATGACTCACATATTATCATTTCCATATCGCAAAACTATTGCAAGGAATCACACTTATCATATCCAATGATCTAGATGAAAGTTTTTATTATATCCCTCTTGAATATTCATCACTTTGGGACCAAATTCATATCTTGTGCAAATTACCGTTACTATCATCAACTCTCAAAAAGATTTAAGTGAAGCATGAGAGTGCAAATATTTCTTAAAAATTTCAATCTTATCAATTCTCAAAATAATATAAGTGAAGCATGAGAATTCATTTCTTCAAAATTTTAACCAACTCCCAAAATAATATAAGTGAAGCATGAGAGTTTATTTCTTCAAATGATGATGAACGTGTGGCTCTCTCAAAATAGGTGTGTTCAGCAAGGATGATTGTGACAAACTAAAAAGCAAACAAAGCAAAGACTCATATAATACAAGATGCTCCAAGCAAAACACATATGATGTGACGAATAAAAATATAGCTCCAAGTAAAATTACCGATGGTTGGTAGAAGAAAGAGGGGATGCCTTCCGGGGCATCCCCAAGCTTAGACGCTTGAGTCTTCCTTGAATATTACCTTGGGGTGCCTCGGGCATCCCCAAGCTTAGGCTTTTGCTACTCCTTATTCCTTCATCCATCGTGATCTCACCCAAAACTTGAAAACTTCAATCACACAAAACTCAACAAAACCTTCGTGAGATCCGTTAGTATAACAAAATAAATCACTACTTTAAGTACTGTTGCAAACCCATTCATATTTTATTTTTGCGTTATACCTACTGTACTCTAACTTCACCATGGCTTATACCCCCCGATACAAACCATAGATTCATCAAAACAAGAAGTAGTGCATCAAAAACAGAACAGTCTGTAGAGATCTGAATTATGGTCATACTTCTGTAACTCCAAAAATTCTGAAAAATTTGGACAACGTGGAAAATTCATATACCAATACTGTGTAAAAATTTCAGATTTTTCTGACGCTCCAGTACAGAAACAAAATTTGGGCATTGGACGCAAAACTTTCTGTTTTCCAAACAGCATCAATTATACTATCTTCCAAATCATCCTAAAGGTATTACTTGGCACAAACACTAATTAAAAACACAAAAACACAATCATACCAGTAGCATAATTGTAAAAACACACAATAACAGAAAAAAAATTATTTTATTCATTGGGTTGCCTCCCAACAAGCACTATTGTTTTATGCCCCTAGCTAGGCATAATGCATAGTTTCAAGTATTGTCATCTTTTAAGTTGATTCCATAAGTGGCCCTCATAATTGATTCATATGGTGCTTTAATTATTTTTCTTGGGAAGTGCTCCATACCTTTTTTTAATGGAAACTGAAATTTTATATTCCCTTCTTTCATGTCAATAACGGCACCTATGGTTCGTAAGAACGGTCTACCAAGTATTATTGGGCAAGAAGAATTGCATTCAATATCAAGAACAATAAAATCAACGGGCACATAATTTCTATTTGCAAGAATAAGAACATCATTAATTCTACCCATTGGTTTTTTTAATAGTAGAATCCGCAAGATGCAAATTAAGAGAACATTCATCTATATTGGTGAAACCTAGCACATTACATAAAGATTTTGGAATTGTGGAAACGCTAGCCCCCAAATCACATAAAGCATTGCACTTATAATTTTTGATTTTAACTTTAATGGTGGGTTCCCATTCATCATATAATTTTCTAGGAATTGAAATTTCTAGTTCTAGCTTTTCTTCTAATGCTTTCATCATCGCTTCTACGATGTGTTTAGTAATAGCCTTGTTTTGCTCATAAGCGTTGGGTGAATTTAACATGGATTGTAACAAAGAAATGCACTCAATCAAAGAACAATTATCATAATTAAAATCTCTGTAATCCAAGAGAGTGGGCAC
This sequence comes from Elymus sibiricus, assembly GCA_039707655.1. Taxonomy (NCBI): domain Eukaryota; kingdom Viridiplantae; phylum Streptophyta; class Magnoliopsida; order Poales; family Poaceae; genus Elymus; species Elymus sibiricus. The sequence continues at coordinate 117,080,259 of CM077670.1, forward strand.
ATCGCTATTTAAAGTTTTTACCTCTCCAAACCCACTTTTAGCAATTTTTTCATTAAGATTTTCACCCTCCGAATTATGGGAACGCCTACTAGCTAAAGTTGACTCTTCTTCAGTCCCCTTTTCATCAAGTTTTATATTGCTAAACAAAGAATCAATAGATGAAACACCAATCGTTTTAATATCCTCATCATTACTACGATAAAAACCGGGAGGAATCGCTTTTTCTAAAAATTCCCGTTTAGGTTTTAGCATGGCGGTTCTTTTCTTACTCTCATCCATGGAGACATATAAAGCTTTAATTGATTCACTAATATCAATTTTGGGTGGAAAAATTTTAGTCTTAAGATTTTCCACATCATGAATAATTCTATCAATGCTCCTAGACATATCATCAAGTTTACTCAATTTTTCTTCTATCGTAGTGTTGAAAACCTTTTGAGCACTAATAAATTCTTTAATATTACTTTCAAGATGAGAGGGCATCCTATTATTATTATAGGAATTACCATAAGGATTGCCATAATTATTAGAGGAATTTCCAGGAAACGGCCTAGCATTGAAATTACCTCTATAAGCATTGTTATTAAAATTGTTTCGCGAGACAAAATTCACATCTACGGGATCATTATTTTGCTCAATCAAAGTGGACAATGGCACATCATTAGGATTAACATGAGTATTTTTACTAGCAACCAATTTCATAAGCGCATCAACTTTATCACTCAAAGTACTAATTTCTTCAATAGAATTCACCTTTTTACTAGTAGGAGTTTTTTCAGTATGCCATTGTGAATAATTTGCCATAATATTATCAAGAAATTTAGTTGCTTCCCCCAAAGTAATTTCCATAAAAGTACCACCTGCGGCGGAATCTAAAAGATTTCTAGAAACAAAATTCAATCCCGCATAATTTTTTTGTATGATCATCCATAAATTTAAACCATGAGTAGGGCAATTTCTTATCATTAATTTCATCCTCTCCCAAGATTGGGCAACATGTTCATGATCAAGTTGCTTGAAATTCATAATTTTATTTCTAAGTGAAATAATTTTCGCGGGAGGAAAATACTTAGTAATAAAAGAATCTTTACACCTATCCCAAGAATCGATACTATTTCGTGGTAAAGATGAAAAGCAAATTTTTGCACGATCCCGCAATGAGAATGGGAATAATTTTAATTTCACAATATCATTATCCACATCTTTTTCTTTTGCATGTCACACAATTCTATGAAAGTGTTAAGATGGGATGCAACATCTTCATTAGGACTACCAGAAAATTGTTCTTTCATAACAAGATTTAGCAAAGCGGCATTAATATCACAAGTCTCCGCACTAGCGGCGGGAGGAGCAATAGGAGTACTAATAAAATCATTATTATTAGTATTGGAAAAATCACACAATTTTGTATTTTCTTGAGACATCGTGACTACGCAAACAAGATAACAAGCAAGCAAGCAAACAAGCAAACAAGAAAAAGGCAAACGGAAAATATTTTTGTATTTTTGTAAAAATGTTTTAGAAGTGGGGGAGATGAAAATGAGAGGCAAATGGCAAATAAAATAAATGCAAGGAGATGAGAGTTTATGCGAAGGTACTTGATAGATGTTGATGATGTCTCCCCGGCAACGGCGCCAGAAATTCTTCCTGCTACTTGTAGCTCGCGTTGGTATTATCCTCGAAGAGGAAGGGATGATGCAGCATAGTAGAGATAAGTATTTCCCTTAGTTATGAAACCAAGGTTATCAAACTAGTAGGAGAATCACGCAACACCTCGTTATCAGCAGCTGCACACAAACAACAAATCCTTGCACCCAACGCAAATGAGGGGTTGTCAATCCCTCGGCGGTCAATTGTAAGATTAAATTGTATGTGATCGATAGATAGATTGAAACAAAAATACAAAATAAAATAAATAAAAGAAAATGGCAGCAATATTTTTAGGGTTTTAGTAATATGATTTAGATAGACCCGGGGGCCATAGTTTTCACTAGAGGCTTCTCTTGAGAAAATAACATACGGTGGGTAGACAAATTACTGTTGGGCAATTGATAGAAAAGCAAATAATCATGACGATATCCAAGGCAATGATCATGTATATAGGCATCACGTCCGAGACAAGTAGACCGACTCCTGCCTGCATCTACTACTATTACTCCACACATCGACCGCTATCCAGCATGCATCTAGTGTATTAAGTCCATAAAGAACGGGGTAACGCCTTAAGAACGATGACATGATGTAGACAAGATAAACTCACGCATGAATAAACCCCATCTTTTTACCCTTAATAGCAATGATACATACGTGTCATGTCCCTTTCTGTCACTGGGATTGAGCACCGCAAGATCGAACCCATTACAAAGCACCTCTTCCCATGGCAAGATAAATCAATCTAGTTGGCAAACCAAATCTATAGATCAGAGAAGAAATACAAAGCTATAATAATCATGCATAAAAGAGATCAGAGAAGACTCAAATATATTCATGGATAATCTAATCACAAACTCACAATTCATTGGATCCCAACAAACACACCGCAAAAAGTGATTACATCGGATAGAACTCCAAGAACATCGTCGAGAACATTGTATTGAAGATCAAAAAGAGAGAAGAAGCCATCTAGCTACTAACTATGGACCCGAAGGTCTGTGGTAAACTACTCACGCATCATCGAAAGGGTAGCAAGGTTGATGTAGAGCCCCTCCGTGATCGATTCCCCCTCCGGCAGAGTACCAGAGAAGGCCTCCAGATGGGATCTCTCGAGAACAGAAACTTGCGGCGGCGGAAAAAGTATTTCGTGGACTCCCTTGAGGGTTTCTGATTTTTTCTGAATTTATAGTGGAGGAATTAGGTCAAACGGAGCTGAGGTGGGCCCACAAGGCACCAGGGCACGCCTGCCCCCCAGGCGCGCCCTGGTGGCTCGTAGCCACCTCCTTTGGCTTCTGGTCTTCTCCCGAAGCTTCTAGTGTTTATCTTGTCCAATAAAAAATCTCCAAAAAGTTTCGTGGCATTTGGACTTCGTTTGATATTGATTTTTTGTAAAACAAAAACAGGGAAGAAAACAGCAACTGGCACTGGGCACTAAGTTAATAGGTTAGTCTCCAAAAATGATATATAATTGCTGTAAATGAATATAAAAACATCCAAGATTGATAATATAACAGCATGGAGCAATTAAAAATTATAGATACGTTGGAGATGTATCACATGCCCCTAGGGGGGAGGTTGGTAGGAGTTAACCATCGCACGCCCCTGACCTCCACGCAAAGGAAGACAATCAATAATAAATCATGCTCCAACTTCTTAGCATAACGAAAGACCATACGTGCATGCTTCGGGAATCACAAACCTTAACACCGATATTCTTACTAAAACACAATTATCCACTAGTACCTCCCACATATTACCATCTTAATATCGCAAAACTATTGCAAGGAATCAAACTTATCATATTTAGTGATCTACATGAAAGTTTTTATTATATCCCTCTTGAATACCTATCATATTAGGACCAAATTCATAACCCGTGCATATTACCATTACTATTTATTAGACTCTCAAAAAGATATAAGTGAATCATGAGAGTGCAATTATTTCTTTAAAATATAACCACCGCCGTGCTCTAAAAGATATAAGTGAAGCACTAGAGTATTCTAACAAATCACGAAAAATGTGTGTCCCTCTCAAAAAGGTGTGTTCAGCAAAGATGATTGTGGCAAACTAAAAAGCAAACAAAGAAAAGAAAACTATGGCACAAGACGCTCCAAGTAAAACACATATCATGTGATGAATAAAAATATAGCTCCAAGTGATATACCGATAGATTGTAGGCGAAAGAGGGGATGCCATCCGGGGCATCCCCAAGCTTAGACGCTTGGATCTTCCTTGAATATTACCTTGGGGTGCCTTGGGAATCCCCAAGCTTAGGGTCTTGCCGCTCCTTATTCCTTCATCCATCGTGGTCTCACCCAAAACTTGAAAACTTCAGCACACAAAACTCAACAGAAACCTCATGAGATCCGTTAGTATAACAAACAAATCTTAAACTTTAGGTACTGTTATAAATTTATTCATATTTAATATTGTCATAATGCTACTGTACTCCAACTTTCCCATAGCTTATACCCCCCGATACAATCCATAGATTCATCGAAATAAGCAAACTATGCAACAAAAACAGAATCTGTCTAAAACAGAACAGTCTGTAAATATCTATTTAAAAGCTATACTTCTGTAACTCCAAAAATTCTAAAACATTAGGAAAACATAAACAATTCATATACCAATAATGTGTAAAAAATTCAGAATTTTATCATGCTCCAGTACAGAATAAAAAATCCAGCTCTCGACTCAAAACTAGCATAATGCATTGTTTCAAGTATTATCATCTTTAGTTTCCAAATCCTCAATTACACATCCACTCTTTCTAGGAAGTCTAGCATCAGAATTTTTTTATCATCACACTCCTAGGTACAAAGTTAAGAAATTTGCTTTCATAGATAGGTTCTTTTATTATCTTGATAAAGTTTGGATGCACACTAATCATTTTTTAGATCCTCGTTTCCTTTACTAGATGACGCCCCCTTATTCTTAGGTACATACATGAATTTGCAATTTTTAGTGCGCGGAGTCCTATCAATAGTTTTAGCGGAAGAAAAAGCGGAGCCCAAATTATTAATAATTTCTTCCAACTTATCGATTCTAGCGGGACCTTGTTCTATCCTTTCATTAATTATCGGTTCTTTTTCCTCTAACATCTTTAATGTAGTCCCTACCTTAGAACAAAATTGAGTAATATGATTATGGACCTTTTTGTCTAGATTCTCAATAAGTTTGATAGTAGGCATTTTATTTTCAATAGCTTCTAACCTTTGCATAACATGTTCCAAAGTCAATGTCGTTTCATTAATAATGATAGGTGGTGATCCCACTAAATTTCTCGTGGCATTGAAAGCATCCATAGGGTGACTACTCAAGAAATTCCCTCTGGTAATAGTTGTTGGAAATATGCCCTAGAGGCAATAATAAATTGGTTATTATTATATTTCCTTGTTAATGATAATCGTTTATTATCCATGCTATAATTGTATTGATTGGAAACTCAAATACATGTGTGGGTACATAGACAACACTGTGTCCCTAGTAAGCCTCTAGTTGACTAGCTCGTTGGTCAAAGATGGTTAAGGTTTCCTAGCCATTGACATGAGATGTCATTTGATAACGGGATCACATCATTAGGAGAATGATGTGATGGACAAGACCCAAACTGTAAACGTAGCATATGATCGTGTCAGTTTATTGCTATTGTTTTCTGCATGTCAAGTATCTGTTCCTTTGACCATGAGATCATGCAACTCACTGACACCGGAGGAATACCTTGTGTGTATCAAACGTCGCAACGTAACTGGGTGACTATAAAGGTGCTCTACAGGTATCTCCGAGGGTGTCTGTTGGGTTGGCATGGATCAAGACTGGGATTTGTTACTCCGTATGACGGAGAGGTATCTCAGGGCCCACTCGGTAATACAACATCACATTGAGCCTTGCAAGCAAAGTGACTAAAGAGTTAGCCACAGGATCTTGTATTACGGAACGAGTAAAGAGACTTGCCGGTAACGAGATTGAACTAGGTATAGTGATACCGACGATCGAATCTCGGGCAAGTAACATACCGAAGAACAAAGGGAACAGCATACGGGATTAACTGAATCCTTGACATAGAGGTTCGACCGATAAAGATCTTCGTAGAATATGTAGGAGCCAATATGGGCATCCAGGTCCCGCTATTGGTTATTGGCCGTAGAGGTGTCTCGGTCATGTCTACATAGTTCTCGAACCCGCAGGGTCTACACACTTAACGTTTGGTGACGATTAGTATAATTGAGTTATTATGTTGGTGACCGAAAGTTGTTCGGAGTCCCGGATAAGATCCCGGACATGACGAGGATCTCCGGAATAGTCCGGAGGTAAAGATTGATATATGTGATAATAGTGTTTTGATCTCTGGAAGGGTTCCGGAGTTCACCGGAATGGGTTCCGGATGTTTACCGAAGTGTTCGGGTGCAGCAACACTTTATATGAGCCAAAGGGATAAAGCCCACAAGGTATTGGAAAGTGCAAAAGTAGTTTTGCTGCCGCGTAAGCGGTACTACCGCTTGGTGAAGCGGTACTACTGCCCGAGCGGTACTACCGCTTGTGTGAAGCGGTACTACCGCCCAAGCGGTACTACCGCTTGTGTGAAGCGGTACTACCGCTTGTGCGCGGCTGTGCACGGTTCGGCAGGGATCCGAGTTGGACTCTTTTCCTGCGGGCCAAACCGACCTTGTGCGGGCAAAACCGACCCGGAGGAGGCTTTTACTCCAAGTTTAGACCCCAAGGCTCAACATATAAATAGAGGGGCAGGGCTAGCACACGGGACACATCAAGATTTCCCCAAGCCGTGTGCGGCAACCCTAGCCCTCTAGTTCCTCCGTCATAATCTCCGTAGTGCTTGGCGAAGCCCTGCAGAGATTGTTCCTCACCACCATCACCACGCCGTCGTGCTGCTGGAACTCAACCACTACTTCACCATCGCTCGCTGGATCGAGGAGGTGAAGGCGTCATCAAGCCGTACGTGTGTTGAACGCGGAGGTGCCGTCCGTTCGGCACTAGATCGGAAGGATCGTGATTGGATCGCGGGACGCTCGGCGATTTGGATCGCGAAGACGTTCGACTACATCAACCGCGTTTATTAACGCTTCCGCTTAGCGATCTACAAGGGTATGTAGATTCACTCTCCCTCTCGTAGATGCTCATCACCATGGATAGATCTTATGTGTGCGTAGGAAAATTTTTGTTTCCCATGCAACGTTCCCCAACAGTGGCATCAAGAGCTAGGTCTATGCGTAGATGAGATCTCGAGTAGAACACAAACGAGTTGTGGGCGTGGGTGTATACATATTGCTTGCCGTTACTAGTTGATATTTGATTCGGCGGTACTGTGAGATGAAGCGGCCCGGACCGACATTACGCGTACACTTACGCGAGACAGGTTCCTTCAACTAACATGTAACTTCGTTGCATAAAGATGGCTAGCGGGTGTCTGTCTCTCTCACTTTAGTTGAATCGATTTCAATGAAGAGGGTTCTTTTAGAAGATCAAAAAGCAATCACTACACCACGTTGTGGTTTTGCGTAGGTAAGAACGGTTCTTGCAAACCCGTAGCAGCCACGTAAAATTTGCAACAACAATTAGAGGACGTCTAACTTGTTTTTGCAGGGTATGTTGTGATGTGATATGGCCAATTACATGATGAGATATATGTGATGTATGAGATGATCATGTGTTGTATAGAATATCACGACTTGCATGTCGATGAATATGGCAACTGGCAGGAGCCATAGAGTTGTCTTTAATTATTGTATGACCTGCGTGTCAATCATTAAGCGCTATGTAATGCTTTACTTTATCGCTAAACGTTAGCAATAGTCGTGGAAGCAACAGTCGGCGCGACAACCTTATGGCGACACGTTGATGGAGATCAAGATGATGGAGATCATGGTGTCATGCCGGTGACGATGGAGATCATGCCGGTGCTTTGGAGATGGAGATCAAAAGCACAAGTTCATGGCCATATCATGTCACTTATGATTTGCATGTGATGTTAATCCTTTTATGCATCTTATTTTGCTTAGGACGACGGTAGCATTATAAGGTGATCCCTCACTTAAATTTCAAGATAAATTGTGTTCTCCCCGAGTGTGCACCGTTGCGAAAGTTCGTCGTTTCGAGACACGCCGTGATGATCGGGTGTGATAGACTCTACGTTCGCATACAACGGGTGCAAGCCATGTTGCACGTGCGGAACACTCGGGTTAAACTTGACGAGCCTAGCATGTACAGACATGGCCTCGGAACACAAGAGACCGAAAGGTCGAACATGAGTCATATAGTAGATATGATCAATATGAAGATGTTCACCATTGAAACCACCTCGACTCACGTGATGATCGGACTTGAGTTGGTGGATTTGGATCATGTTACACTCGAATGATCGGAGGGATGTCAATTTGAGTGGGAGTTTTTAAATATGATTAACTAAACTCATTATCTAGAACAATAGTCTAAGTTGTCTTTGCTATATTTATGTTGTAGATCATGGCTCGCGCAGTAGCACCCCTGAATTTTAATGCGTTCCTAGAGAAAGCTAAGTTGAAAGATGATGGAAGTAACTTTGTGGACTGGGCCCGTAATCTAAGGATTATCCTTACGGCTTCCCAGAAGGCTTATGTCCTTGATGCACCGCTTGGTGATCCACCCGCTCCAGTTGAGTCTCTAGACGTTGTGAACGCCTGGCAGGCTCGTTCTGATGATTACTCAATAATTCAATGTGCAATGTTGTATGGCTTAGAACCGGGACTTCAAAGACGTTTTGAACGTCATGGAGCATATGAGATGTTCCAGGAGTTGAAGTTTATCTTTCAGAAGAATGCCCGGATCGAGAGATATGAGATCTCCGATAAGTTCTATGCTTGCAAGATGGAGGAGAACGGGTCTATCAGTGATCACGTGCTCAGAATGTCTGGGTACTCCACCCGTCTGGCTGAGTTAGGGATGCCCCTTCCGCCAGAGGCTATCACTGACAGAGTTCTTCAATCATTGCCGCCTAGCTACAAGAGCTTCGTGTTGAACTATAACATGCACGGGATGAACAAGTCAGTCGCCGAGCTGTTTGCGATGCTGAAAGTCGCTGAGTCTGAAATTCAGAAGGAGCATCAAGTGTTGATGGTCAATAAAACCACTAGTTTCAAGAAAAATGGCAAGGGTAAGAAGGGTAACTCTAAGAAGAGTGGCAAAGCAGTTGCTCCTCTCGTGAAGAAACCCAAGGCTGGACCCAAACCAGAAACTGAGTGTTTTCATTGCAAGGGAACTGGACACTGGAAGCGGAACTGCCCCAAGTATTTGGCTGACAAGAAGGCGGCCAACAACAAACAAGGTATATATGATATACATGTTATTGATGTGTACCTTACCAACTCTCGTTGTAGTGCCTGGGTATTTGATACCGGTGCGGTTGCTCATATTTGCAACTCAAAACAGGAACTGCGGAATAGACGGAGGCTGGCAAAGGACGAAGTGACGATGCGCGTGGGAAATGGTTCCAAGGTTGATGTGATCGCCGTCGGCACGCTCGCTCTTCGATTACCGTCGGGATTAGTGATGAACCTAAATAAGTGTTATTTGGTGCCTGCGTTAAGCATGAACATTATATCTGGATCTTGTTTATTGCGAGACGGTTACTCATTTAAATCAGAGAATAATGGTTGTTCTATTTATATGAGTAATATCTTTTATGGTCATGCACCCAATGTGAGGGGTTTATTCTTATTGAATCTCGATAGTAATAATACACATGTTCATAACATTGATGCCAAAAAATGTAGAATTGATAATGATAATACCACTTTCTTGTGGCACTGCCGTTTAGGTCATATTGGCGTAAAACGCATGAGGAAGCTCCATGCTGATGGACTTTTGGAGTCACTTGATTTTGAATCACTTGACACATGTGAGCCATGCCTCATGGGCAAGATGACTAAAACGCCGTTCTCTGGAATAATGGAACGGGCAAGTGACTTATTGGAAATCATACATACTGATGTGTGCGGTCCAATGAGTATTGAGGCGCGCGGTGGTTATCGTTACTTTCTCACCTTCACTGATGACTTAAGTAGATATGGGTATATTTACTTAATGAAACACAAGTCTGAAACATTTGAAAAGTTCAAACAATTTCAGAGTGAAGTTGAGAATCATCGTAACAAGAAGATTAAATTCCTACGATCTGATCGAGGAGGAGAATATCTGAGTTATGAGTTTGGCAGTCACTTAAGACAGTGTGGAATTGTTTCACAATTGACACCGCCTGGAACACCACAGCGTAATGGTGTGTCCGAACGTCGTAATCGAACCTTATTAGATATGGTGCGATCTATGATGTCTCTTGCCGATTTGCCACTATCGTTTTGGGGTTATGCATTAGAGACAGCTGCATTCACTTTAAATAGGGCACCATCGAAATCCGTTGAGACGACGCCATATGAACTTTGGTTTGGCAAGAAGCCAAAGCTGTCGTTTCTTAAAGTTTGGGGATGTGATGCTTATGTCAAAAAGCTTCAGCCTGAAAAGCTGGAACCCAAAGCGGAGAAATGCGTCTTCATAGGATACCCAAAAGAGACAGTTGGGTATACCTTCTATCTCAGATCCGAAGGCAAAATGTTTGTCGCTAAAAACGGAACATTTCTTGAGAAAGAGTTTCTCTCGAAAGAATTGAGTGGGAGGAAGATAGAACTTGATGAGGTTATTGAACCTTTACTTCAACCTGAGAGTAGCGCAGCGCAGAAAGTTGTTTCTGTGGAGCCTACATTAGCTGAAGAGGAAGTTAATGATGATGATCATGAAGCTTTGGATCAAGTTGCTATCGAACCTCGTAGGTCGACAAGGACGCGTACTACTCCTGAGTGGTACGGCAACCCTGTCTTAGAGGTCATGTTGTTAAACAACGATGAACCTACGAGCTATGGAGAAGCGATGATGGGCCCGGATTCCGAGAAGTGGTTAGAGGCCATGAAATCCGAGATGGGATCCATGTATGAAAACAAAGTATGGACTTTGGAAGTATTACCTGAAGGGCGTAAGGCCATTCAGAACAAATGGATCTTTAAGAGGAAGACGGACGCGGACGGTAATGTCACCGTCTATAAAGCTCGACTTGTGGCAAAGGGTTTTTCACAAGTTCAAGGAGTTGACTACGATGAGACCTTCTCACCCGTAGCGATGCTTAAGTCCGTCAGAATCATGTTAGCAATAGCTGCCTTTTTCGATTATGAAATTTGGCAGATGGATGTCAAAACAGCGTTCCTTAACGGTTACCTTAAGGAAGAGTTGTATATGATGCAACCAGAAGGTTTTGTCGATCCAGAGAATGCTGACAAAGTTTGCAAACTCCAGCGATCCATTTATGGACTGGTGCAAGCATCTCGGAGTTGGAATCTTCGTTTTGATGATGTGATCAAAGCGTTCGAGTTTATACAAGTTTACGGAGAAGCTTGTATTTACAAGAAAGTGAGTGGGAGCTCTATAGCGTTTCTAATATTATATGTGGATGACATATTGCTGATTGGAAACAATATAGAAATGCTGGAAAGCGTAAAGGAATATTTGAACAAGAGTTTTTCAATGAAGGACCTAGGAGAAGCTGCTTTCATATTAGGCATCAAGATCTATAGAGATAGATCAAGACGCTTAATAGGACTTTCACAAAGCACATACCTTGATAAGATTTTGAAGAAGTTCAAAATGGATCAGTCCAAGAAGGGGTTCTTGCCTGTTTTGCAAGGTGTGAAGTTGAGTAAGACTCAATGCCCAGTGACTGCAGAAGATAGAGAAAAGATGAGTGTCATCCCCTATGCTTCGGCCATAGGCTCTATCATGTATGCAATGCTGTGCACAAGACCCGATGTCAGCCTTGCCATAAGTATGGTCGGAAGGTTTCAAAGTGATCCAGGAATGGAACACTGGACGGCGGTCAAGAATATCCTGAAGTACCTGAAAAGGACTAAGGACATGTTTCTCGTTTATGGAGGTGATCAAGAGCTCGTCGTAAAGGGTTACGTCGATGCAAGCTTTGACACTGATCCGGATGACTCTAAGTCGCAAACCGGATACGTATTTATTCTTAATGGGGGTGCGGTTAGCTGGTGCAGTTCCAAGCAAAGCGTGGTAGCAGATTCTACATGCGAAGCGGAGTACATCGCTGCCTCGGAGGCGGCGAAGGAAGGTGTCTGGATGAAGGAGTTCATGACAGATCTTGGAGTAGTGCCTAGTGCACTTAACCCAATGACTCTGTTTTGTGATAATACTGGTGCCATTGCTCTAGCCAAGGAACCAAGATTTCACAAGAGGACCAGACACATAAAGCGACGTTTCAATTCCATCCGCGATTACATCAAGGAGGACGACATAAATATTTGCAAAGTACACACGGATCTAAATGTTGCAGATCCGATGACTAAACCTCTTCCAAGGGCTAAACATGAACAACACCAGAACTGCATGGGTGTTCGATTCATTACAATGTAAATCACATAGTGATGTGAACTAGATTATTGACTCTAGTGCAAGTGGGAGACTGTTGGAAATATGCCCTAGAGGCAATAATAAATTGGTTATTATTATATTTCCTTGTTAATGATAATCGTTTATTATCCATGCTATAATTGTATTGATTGGAAACTCAAATACATGTGTGGGTACATAGACAACACTGTGTCCCTAGTAAGCCTCTAGTTGACTAGCTCGTTGGTCAAAGATGGTTAAGGTTTCCTAGCCATTGACATGAGATGTCATTTGATAACGGGATCACATCATTAGGAGAATGATGTGATGGACAAGACCCAAACTGTAAACGTAGCATATGATCGTGTCAGTTTATTGCTATTGTTTTCTGCATGTCAAGTATCTGTTCCTTTGACCATGAGATCATGCAACTCACTGACACCGGAGGAATACCTTGTGTGTATCAAACGTCGCAACGTAACTGGGTGACTATAAAGGTGCTCTACAGGTATCTCCGAGGGTGTCTGTTGGGTTGGCATGGATCAAGACTGGGATTTGTTACTCCGTATGACGGAGAGGTATCTCAGGGCCCACTCGGTAATACAACATCACATTGAGCCTTGCAAGCAAAGTGACTAAAGAGTTAGCCACAGGATCTTGTATTACGGAACGAGTAAAGAGACTTGCCGGTAACGAGATTGAACTAGGTATAGTGATACCGACGATCGAATCTCGGGCAAGTAACATACCGAAGAACAAAGGGAACAGCATACGGGATTAACTGAATCCTTGACATAGAGGTTCGACCGATAAAGATCTTCGTAGAATATGTAGGAGCCAATATGGGCATCCAGGTCCCGCTATTGGTTATTGGCCGTAGAGGTGTCTCGGTCATGTCTACATAGTTCTCGAACCCGCAGGGTCTACACACTTAACGTTTGGTGACGATTAGTATAATTGAGTTATTATGTTGGTGACCGAAAGTTGTTCGGAGTCCCGGATAAGATCCCGGACATGACGAGGATCTCCGGAATAGTCCGGAGGTAAAGATTGATATATGTGATAATAGTGTTTTGATCTCTGGAAGGGTTCCGGAGTTCACCGGAATGGGTTCCGGATGTTTACCGAAGTGTTCGGGTGCAGCAACACTTTATATGAGCCAAAGGGATAAAGCCCACAAGGTATTGGAAAGTGCAAAAGTAGTTTTGCTGCCGCGTAAGCGGTACTACCGCTTGGTGAAGCGGTACTACTGCCCGAGCGGTACTACCGCTTGTGTGAAGCGGTACTACCGCCCAAGCGGTACTACCGCTTGTGTGAAGCGGTACTACCGCTTGTGCGCGGCTGTGCACGGTTCGGCAGGGATCCGAGTTGGACTCTTTTCCTGCGGGCCAAACCGACCTTGTGCGGGCAAAACCGACCCGGAGGAGGCTTTTACTCCAAGTTTAGACCCCAAGGCTCAACATATAAATAGAGGGGCAGGGCTAGCACACGGGACACATCAAGATTTCCCCAAGCCGTGTGCGGCAACCCTAGCCCTCTAGTTCCTCCGTCATAATCTCCGTAGTGCTTGGCGAAGCCCTGCAGAGATTGTTCCTCACCACCATCACCACGCCGTCGTGCTGCTGGAACTCAACCACTACTTCACCATCGCTCGCTGGATCGAGGAGGTGAAGGCGTCATCAAGCCGTACGTGTGTTGAACGCGGAGGTGCCGTCCGTTCGGCACTAGATCGGAAGGATCGTGATTGGATCGCGGGACGCTCGGCGATTTGGATCGCGAAGACGTTCGACTACATCAACCGCGTTTATTAACGCTTCCGCTTAGCGATCTACAAGGGTATGTAGATTCACTCTCCCTCTCGTAGATGCTCATCACCATGGATAGATCTTATGTGTGCGTAGGAAAATTTTTGTTTCCCATGCAACGTTCCCCAACAATAGTGTCTAGCACAAATTTATACCAAGTAGTGACACCCACAAAAAATTGCGAAGAAGAACGGTAGTGGATTGCTTACGAGTAGACCTATTTTGAGCATCGCAAATCCTATACCAAGCATCTTTTAAACTTTATCCTCCCCTTTGTTTAAAATTAAGAACTTCATTCTCAGGGGTGCTAGTAACAATTGAAGAACTAGCCATATTGACAAAGCAAGCAAACAAACAAATAAAATATTTTTGTGTTTTTGTAATTTAGTTTTAGAAGTGGGGGATATGGAAAATGTGAGGCAAATACAAATAAAAAGGCAAATGCAAATACGAGCAAGTAGATGATAGTTTATGCGAAGGTACTTGATAGGTTTTGGTGATGTCTCCCCGGCAACGGCGCCAGAAATTCTTCCTGCTACTTGTGAGTTGCGTTTGGATTTCCTCGAAGAGGAGAGGATGATGTAGTACAGTAGAGATAAGTATTTCCCTCAGTTAAGAACCAAGGTTATCAATCCAGTAGGTGAACCACACAGAATCTTGTTAGCAGCACCTACAGACACAAAAGCAAATACTTGCACCCAACGCGGACAAGAGGGTTGTCAATCCCCTTGGCGTTTACTTGCAAGGATTAGTTCTGATAGTGATAGATAGATAAATGAATTACAAAACAAAATAAAGGAAATAAAATTGCATCAAGGTATTTTTGGATTTTATATATGATGGATAATTGACCCGGGGGCCATAGTTTTCACTAGAGGCTTCTCTCTCGAACACATAGCATACGGTGGGTAAACAAATTACTGTTGGGCAATTGATAGAAAGGCGCATTGTTATGACAGATTCATGTCAATGATCATGTATATAGGCATCACGTCCGAGACAAGTAGACCGACTCCTGCCTGCATGTACTACTATTACTCCACCCATAGACCGCTATCCAACATGTATCTAGGGTATTAAGTTAATGAAAATAGAGTAACGCCTTAAGCAAGATGACATGATGTAGACAAAGTAAACTCAAGCAATATGAATAAACCCCATCGTTTTATCCTTAATGGCAACAATACAAATACGTGTCTTGTCCCCTACTTTGTCACTGGGATAGAGCACCGCAAGATTGAAAACATTACAAGGCACCTCTCCCATTGTAAGATAAATCAATCTAGTTGCCCAAACCAAACAGATAGATCGGAGAGAAATACAAAGCTATAACAATCATGCATAAATAAGTTCAGAAAAGACTCAAATATTTCTGCTACTTGTAAGCTGCGTTGGGATTTCTGCGAAGAGGAGAGGATGATGCAACACAGTAAAGATAAGTATTTCCCTTAGTTAAGAACCAAGGTTATCAATCCAGTAGGAGAAGCACACATAACCTCGTTAGCAGCACCTACACACACAAAAGCAAATACTTGCACCCAACGCGAACAAGAGGGTTGTCAATCCCCTTGGCGGTTACTTGCAAGGATTAATTATGATAGTGATAGATGGATAAAGTAAATTGCAAAAAAAAATGCAGCAAGGTATTTTTCATTTTATATATGATGGATAAATGACCCGGGGGCCATAGTTTTCACTAGAGGCTTCTCTCTCGAACACATAGCATACGGTGGGTAAACAAATTACTGTTGGGCAATTGATAGAAAAGCGCATAGTTATGACGATATTCAAGGCAATGATCATGTATATAGGCATCACGTCTGAGACAAGTAGACCGACTCCTGCCCGCATCTACTACTATTACTCCACCCATCAACCGCTATCCAGCATGCATCTAGGGTCTTAAGTTAATAAAAATGGAGTAACGCCTTAAGCAAGATGACATGATGTAGACAAAGTAAACTCAATCAATATGAATAAAGCCCATCGTTTTATCCTTAATGGCAACAATACAAATACGTGTCTTATCCCTTTCTGTCACTGGGATATAGAACACCGCAAGATTGAACCCATCACAAAGCACCTCTCTCATTGCAAGATAAATCAATCTAGTTGGCCAAACCAAACGGATAGATCGGAGAGAAATACAAAGCTATAACAATCATGCATAAATAAGTTAAAAAATGACTCAAATATTTCCCATGAATAATCTGATCATAAACCCATAATTCATCGGATCCCAACAAACACACCGCAAAAGAAGATTACATCGAATAGAACTCTAAGGAGATCGAGGAGAACATTGTATTGAAGATCAAAGAGAGAGAAGAAGCCATCTAGCTACTAGTTATGGACCCGTAGGTCTATGGTAAACTACCCACACATCATCGGAAGGGCAGCAAGGTTGATGTAGAAGCCCTCCATGATCGATTCCCCCTCCGGCAGAGTACCGGAAAAGGCCTCCAGATGGGATCGCGGAAGAACAGAAGTTGCGGCGGCGGAAAAGTTATTCTCGGTGGCTGATACGTCTCCAATGTATCTATAAGTTTTTATTGTTCCATGCTATTATAGTATCAATCTTGGATGTTTTATATGCAATTATATATCATTTTTGGGACTAACCTATTAACCTAGTGCCCAGTGCCAGTTGCTGTTTTTTTGCCTGTTTTAGGCTTTTCAGAAAATCAATATCAAACGGAGTCCAAACGGAGAAAAAACATTGGATTAATATTTTCTGGACCAGAAGGGACCCTTGAAGGTTCGGGAGAAGACCAAAAGAGCCACGAGGGAGCGACAAGCTCGGAGGGCGCGCCCCAGGGGGGTAGGCGCGCCCCCCAGGCTTGTGGGCCCCTCGTGGCACATCTTGACCTAATTCCAAGCCTATAAATTTTCAAATATTCCCCATATACCGAAGAGCAACCTAGAAAAACTTTTCTGCCACCGCAAGCCTCTGTTCTTCCGCGATCCCATCTGGAGACCTTCTCTGGTAATCTGCCGGAGGGGGAATCGATCACGGAGGGCTTCTACATCAACCTTGCTGCCCTTCCGATGATGTGTGAGTAGTTTACCACAGACCTACGGGTCCATAGCTAGTAGCTAGATGGCTTCTTCTCTCTCTTTGATTTTCAATACAATGTTCTCCTCGATCTCCTTGGAGTTCTATTCGATGTAATCTTCTTTTGCGGTGTGTTTGTTGGGATCCGATGAATTGTGGGTTTTTGATCAGATTATTCATGAGAAATATTTGAGTCTTTTCTGAACTTATTTATGCATGATTGTTATAGCTTTGTATTTGTCCCCGATCTATCCATTTGGTTTGGCCAACTAGATTGATTTATCTTGCAATGGGAGAGGTACCTTGTGATGGGTTCAATCTTGCGGTGTTCTATATCCAAGTGATAGAAAGGGACAAGACACGTATTTGTATTGTTGCCATTAAGGATAAAAAGATGGGGTTTAATCATATTGCTTGAGTTTACTTTGTCTACATCATGTCATCTTGCTTAAGGCGTTACTCTGTTTTCATTAACTTAATACCCTAGATGCATGCTGGATAGCGATCGATGGGTGGAGTAATAGTAGTAGTTGCAGGCAGGAGTCAGTCTACTTGTCTCAGACGTGATGCCTATATACATGATCATTGCCTTGAATATCGTCATAACTATGTGCTTTTCTATCAATTGCCCAACAATAATTTGTTTACCCACCGTATGCTATGCGTTCGAGAGAGAATCCTCTAGTGAAAACTATGGCCCCCGAGTCTAATTTTATCATATATTAAAATCCATAAATACCTTGCTGCAATTTTATTTCCTTTCTTTTATTTTGCAATTTACTTTTCTATCTATCACTATCAGAATTAATCCTTGCAAGTAACCGCCAAGGGGATTGACAACCCTCTTGTTTGCGTTGGGTGCAAGTATTTGCTTTTGTGTGTGTAGGTGCTGCTAACGAGGTTCTATGTGGTTCTCCTACTAGATTGATAACCTTGGTTCTTAACTGAGGGAAATACTTATCTCTATTGTACTGCATCATCCTTTCCCATTCGGGGAAATCCCAACGCAGTTCACAAGTAGCAGGAAGAATTTATGGCGCCGTTGCCGGGGAGACATCACCAAAACCTATCAAGTAGCTTCGCATAAACTATCATCTACTTGCTCTTATTTTCATTTGCCTTTTTATTTGCATTTGCCTCTCATTTTCATCTCCCCCACTTCTAAAACAATTTTACAAAAACACAAAAATATTTCGTTTGCTTGTTTGCTTGATTTGTCGTTATGGCTAGTTCTTCAATTGTTACTTGCACTCCTAAAAATGAAGTTCTCAATTTTAAACAAAGGGGAGGAGAAAGTTTAAAAGATTCTTGGTATAGGATTTGCGATGCTCAAAATAGGTCTACTCGTAAGCAATCCACCACTGTTCTTCTTCACAATTTTTATGTGGTATTACTATGATACGTCTCCAACGTATCTATAATTTTTGATTGTTCCATGCTATTATAGTATCAATCTTGGATGTTTTATATGCAATTATATGCATTTATATATCATTTTTTGGGACTAACCTATTAACCTAGTGCCCAGTGCCAGTTGCTGTTTTCTGCTTGTTTTTGGTTTTTCAGGAAATCAGTACCAAACGAAGTCCAAATGCCACAAAACTTTTTGGAGATTTTTTCTGGACAAAAGAGACACTGGAGACTTGGAGAGGAGGCCGGAAGCTTCATGAGGCCTCCACAAGGCAACAGGGCGCGGGCCTAGGGGGGCGCGCCCTGATGCCTTGTGGGCCCCTCGTGGCTCCTTTTGACCTAATTCCACTTCTATAAATTCTCAAATATTCGGAAACCAACAGAGAGCCACCCCAAATAACTTTTACGCCGCTGCAAGCCTCTGTTCTTCCGTGATCCCATCTGGAGGCCTTTTCCGGTACTTTGCCAGAGGGGGAATCGATCACGGAGGGCTTCTACATCAACCTTGCTGCCCTTCCGATGATGTGTGAGTAGTTTACCACTGACCTACGGGTCCATAGCTAGTAGCTAGATGGCTTCTTCTCTCTCTTTGATCTTCTATACCATGTTCTCCTCGATGTTCTTGGAGTTCTATCCGATGTAATCTTCTTTTGCGATGTGTTTGTTGGGATCCGATGAATTGTGAGTTTATGATCAGATTATTCAAGAGAAATATTTGAGTCTTCTCTAAACTCTTTTATGCATGATTGTTATAGCTTTGTATTTCTCTCCGATCTATCGATTTGGTTTCGCCAACTAAATTGGTTTATCTTGCAATGGGAGAGGTGCTTTGTGATGGGTTCAATCTTGCGGTGCTCAATCCCAGTGACAGAAAGGGACATGACACGTATTTGTATTGTTGCCATTAAGGATAAAAAGATGGGGTTTAATCATATTGCTTGAGTTTACTTTGTCTAAATCATGTCATCTTGCTTAAGGCGTTACTCTGTTTTATACTTAATACCCTAGATGCATGCTAGATAGCGGTTGATGGGTGGAGCAATAGTAGTAGATGCAGGCAGGAGTCAATCTACTTGTCTCGGACGTGATGCCTATATACATGATCATTGCCATGAATCCGTCATAATTATTTGCTTTTCTATCAATTGCCCAACAGTAATTTGTTTACCCACCGTATGCTATGCATTTGAGAGAGAAGCCTCTAGTGAAAACTATGGCCCCCAGGTATACTTTTATCATATATTAAAATCCAAAAATACCTTGCTGCAATTTTATTTAGTATTTTACTTTATCTATCTATCACTATCAGAATTAATCCTTGCAAATAACCTCTAGGAGGATTGATAACCCTCTTATTTGTGTTGGGTGCAAGTGTTTGCTTTTGTGTGTGCAGGTGCTGCTAAAGGATTTTGCGTGGTTCTCCTACTGGATTGATAACCTTGGTTCTTAACTGAGGGAAATACTTATCTCTACTATACTGCATCATCCCCTTCTCTTCGGGGAAAATACCAACGCAGTCTACAAGTAGCGTACTACTTGTTATAGATTTGTGCTAGACACTATTACCGGAGGGAATTTCTTGAGTAGTCACCCTATGGATGCTTTCAATGCCATGGGAAATTTAGTGGGATCACCACCTATCATTATTAATGAAACGACATTGACTTTGGAACATGTTATGCAAAGGTTAGAAGCTATTGAAAATAAAATGTCTATTATTGAACATCTTCAGAATATAGATAAAAAGGTCCATAATCATATTACTCAATTTGGTTCTAAGGTAGGAACTACATTAAAAATGTTAAAAGAAAAGGAACCAACAGTTAGTGAAAGAATAGAGCAAGGTCCTGCTAGAATTGATAATTTGGAGGAAATTATTAATAATTTGGGTTCCGCCTTTTCCTCCGTTAAAATTATTGATAGGACTCATCCCAATAAAAAATGCAAGTTTATGTATGTTCCTAAGACTAAGGGTGCCACTTCTAGCAAGGAAAATAAGGATCTTAAAATGATTAGTGTGCATCCCAATTTCATTGATATAATAAGGGAACCGATTTATGAAAGCAAATTTCTTAACTTTTTGCCTAGGAGTGTGATGATAAGAAATTTATATGTTGGATCTCCTAGAAAGAGTGGGTGTGTAATTGAGGAGTTGGAAACTAAGGATGACAATACTTGAAACTATGCATTATGCCTAGCTAGGGGCATAAAACAATAGCTCTTGTTGGGAGGCAACCCAATATGTATCTTAAATTTTTGTTTTTTATTTCTCTTTTGTGAGTTTACAAAATTGTAGCCTCTGTTATGATTGTGTTTTTACCTTTTAATTAGTGTTTGTGCCAAGTAATGCCTTTGGGATGATTTGGATGATAGTATAATTGATGCTGTTCGGAAAACAGAATGTTTTGCTTCCAGTATTTGATTTTTAGTTCTGTACTGGAGCATCAGAAAAATCTGAAATTTTTACACAGTATTGTTATATGAATTTTTTACGTTTTCCTAGTTTTTCAGAATTTTCGGAGTTACAGAATTATGGTTTTTAAATAGATCTTTACAGACTGTTCTGTTTTAGACAGATTCTGTTTTTGTTGCATAGTTTGCTTATTTTGATGAATCTATGGATCGTATCGGGGGGTATGAGCCATGGGAAAGTTGGAGTACAGTAGCATTATGCAAAATATTAAATATGAATCAATTTACAACAGTACCTAAAGTTTAAGATTTATTTGTTATACTAACGGATCTCATGAGGTTTCTATTGAGTTTTGTGTGCTGAAGTTTTCAAGTTTTGGGTAAGACCACGATGGATGAAGGAGTAAGGAGCGGCAAGACCCTAAGCTTGGGAATGCCGAAGGCACCCCAAGGTAATATTCAAGGAAGACCCAAGCGTCTAAGCTTGGGGATGCCCCGGATGGCATCCCCTCTTTCGTCTACAATCTATCCGTATATCACTTGGAGCTATATTTTTATTCATCACATGATATGTGTTTTACTTGGAGCGTCTTGTGTTATAGTTTGCTTGCTTTTGTTTGCTTTTTAGTTTGCCACAATCATCTTTGCTGAACACACCTTTTTGAGAGGGACACACATTATTCGTGATTTGTTAGAATACTCTATGTGCTTCACTTATATCTTTTGAGCTAGGCAGGTGCTCTAGTGCTTCACTTATATCTTTTAGAGCACGGCGGTGGTTATATTTTAAAGAAATAGTAGCACTCTCATGCTTCACTTATATCTTTTTGAGAGTCTAATAATTAGCAATGGTAATATGCACGGGTTATGAATTTGATCCTAATATGATAGGTATTCAAGAGGGATATAATAAAAACTTTCATGTAGATCACAAAATATGATAAGTTTGATTCCTTGCAATAGTTTTGCGATATTAAGATGGTAATATGTGGGAGGTACTAGTGAATGATTGTGGTTTAGTAAGAATATTGGTGTTAAGATTTGTGATTCCCGAAGCATGCACGTATAGTCCTTAGTGTGATGAAGTTGGAGCATGATTTATTATTGATTGTCTACCTTTGCGTGAAGGTCGGGGGCGCGCGATGGTTAACTCCTACCAACCTCCCCCCTAGGGGCATGTGTAGTAGTACTTTGCTTCGAGGGCTAATAGACTTTTGCAATAAGTATCTGAGTTCTTTATGACTAATGTGAGTCCATGTATTATACGTACTCTCACCCTTCCGCCATTTCCTAGCCTCTTCGGTACCGTGCATTGCCCTTTCTCACATCGAGAGTTGGTGCAGACTTCGTCGGTGCATCCAAACCCCGTGATATGATACTGTTGGAAATATGCTCTAGAGGCAATAATAAATTGGTTGTTATCATATTTCCTTGTTCATGATAAATGTTTATTATTCATGCTAGAATTGTATTGACCGGAAACTTAAATACATGTGTGAATACATAAACACCACCGTGTCCCTAGTGAGCCTCTACTAGCTAGACTAGCTCGTTGATCAAAGATGGTTAAGGTTTCCTAACCATGGACATGAGTTGTCATTTGATAATGGGATCACATCATTAGGAGAATGATGTGATAGACAAGACCCAACCGTAAGCTTAGCATCATATCGTTTTAGTTATTTGCTACAACTTTCTTCATGTCAAGTATCTGTTACTTAGACCATGAGATCGTGCAACTCCCTGACACCGGAGGAATACTTAGTGTGTATCCAAACGTCACTTCGTAACTGGGTGATCATAAAGGTGCTCTACAGGTATCTCCGAAGGTGTTTGTTGGGTTGGCACAAATCGAGACTGGGATTTGTCACTCCGTATGACGGAGAGATATCTCTGGGCCCTCTCGGTAATACAACATCATAAAGAGCTTGCAAGCAACGTGGCTAATGAGTTAGCCATGGGATATTGTATTACGGAACGAGTAAAGAGACTTGCCGGTAACGAGATTGAACTAGGTATGGAGATACCGACGATCGAATCTCGGGCAAGTAACATATCACCGGACAAAGGGAATTGTATACGGGATTAACTGAATCCTTGACATCGTGGTTCAACTGATAAAGATCTTCGTTGAATATATAGTAATTAATATGGGTATCCAGATCCCGTTATTGGTTATTGACCGGAGAGGTGTCTCAGTCATGTCTGCATGTTCCCGAACCCGTAGGGTCGCATGCTTAACGTTCGATAGTGCTAGGGTAGTATTGAGATATTAATAGTGGAAAGTCCAAAGGTTGTTAGGAGTCCCGGATGAGATCCCAGACATCACGAGGAGCTCCGGAATGGTCCGGAGGTAAAGATTTATATATGGGAAGTCCTATTTTGGTCGCCGAAAAAGTTCGGGTGTATGCTGGCAGCGTACCGGAGTCACCGAAGGGTTCCAGGGGTCCACCCGAGGGGGTCCACCAGCCCCGGGGACCCACATGGGCTGTAGGGGGGCGCCCTGGCCTAGTTGGGCCAGGCGCACCAGCCCCCCACCTGGCCCATGCGCCTAAAGGGGAAAACCCTAGGGGTGGGAGGCGCCTCCACTTGGCTTGGGGGCCAAGTCTCCCCCTAGGGCCGCTGCCCCCTCCCTTGGAGGAGGGGCTAGGGCCGGCGCCCCCTCCCCCTCATCCCTATATATAGTGGGGAGGGGCGCAGGGGGGTGGACCCTTCCGCCTGGCGCCTCCCTCTCTCCCGTATACTCCTCCACCACCTTCCGATACGCGCTTGGCGAAGCCCTGCCGGAATTCTGCTGCTGCCACCACCACCACGCCGTCGTGCTGGTTCCGATCTCATCTACCTCCTCCCCCTCTCTTGCTGGATCAAGAAGGAGAGGACACCATCGAGCTGTACATGTGCTAATCTCGGAGGTGCCGTCCGTTCGGCACTAGATCGGATTGGATCGCGATTGGATCGTGAAGAGTACGACTACATCAACCGCGTTACGATGCTAACGCTTTCGGTCTACAAGGGTATGTAGACACACTCCCCTCTCATTGCTTTGCATCTCCTAGATTAGATCTTGGGTGTTCGTAGGAAAAAATTTCATTTTCATGCAACGTTCCCCATCAGTGGCATCATGAGCTAGGTCTATGCGTAGATGTATTTGCACGAGTAGAACACAAAGAAGTTGTGGGCGTTGATGCTAAAATTGCTTACTTCATTTGTCTTATTTGGATTCGGCAGTATTGTGGGATGAAGCGGCTCGGACCAACCTTACTTGTCCACGCACTTTAGTTGAATCTGATTTGACGAGTGCGGTCCTTGTAGAAGGTTAAAAGGCAACTTGTATATCACCGTTGTGGTTTTGCATAGATAAGAACGGTTCTTATAGTTTGCCCTAGCAGCCACGTAAAAATTGCAACAACAAATTAGAGGACGTCTAACTTGTTTTTGCAGGGCATGTTGTGATGTGGTATGGCCAAAATGTGATGTGATATATGTTGATGTATGAGATGATCATGTTTTGTAATAGGTTCACGACTTGCATGTCGATGAATATGGCAACCGGCAGGAGCCATAGGGTTGTCTTTAATTTATTGTATGACCTGCGTGTCAATCATTAAACGCCATGTAATTGCTTTACTTTATCGCTATGCGTTAGCAATAGTTGTAGAAGCAATAGTTGGCAAGACAACCACGTGACGACACGATGATGGAGATCATGATGATGGAGATCATGCCGGTGCTTTGGAGACGGAGATCAAAAGCACAAGATGATAATGGCCATATCATATCACATGTTGATTGCATGTGATGCTTATCTTTTTATGCATCTTATTTTGCTTAGGACGACGGTAGCATTATAAGATGATCCCTTCACTTAATTTCAAGATAAAAGTGTTCTCCCTAAGTATGCACCGTTGCGAAAGTTCGTCGTTTCGAAGCACTACGTGATGATCGGATGTGATAGACTCTATGTTCACATACAACGGGTGTAAGCCAGTTCTACACATGCAGAATACTTGGGTTAAACTTGACGAGCCTAGCATGTACAGACATGGCCTCGGAGCACGAGAGACCGAAAGGTCAAACATGAGTCATATAGTAGATATGATCAACATGGAGATGTTCACCATTGATGACTGCCCCATCTCACGTGATGATCGGACATGGGTCAGTTGATATGGATCATGTAACACTTAGACAACTTGAGGGATGTTGATTTAAGTGGGAGTTCTTTAGTAGTTTGATTAGAAGAACCAATTATCATGAACTTAGTCTAATTGTCTTTGCAAATTAATGTTGTAGATCAATGGCTCGCGCTGTAGCTCCCCTGAATTTTAATGCGTTCCTAGAGAAAGAAAAGTTGAAAGATGATGGTAGCAACTATGTGGACTGGGTCCATAATCAGAGGATTATGCTCACTACTGCACAGAAAGTACATGACCTTGATGCACCGCTTGGTGATGCACCCCCTCAAGATGCGCCTGCAGATGTTATGAACGTCTGGCGGGCACGTTCTGATGACTACTCGATAGTTCAGTGCGCCATGCTTTACGGCTTAGAACCGGGGCTCCAAAGACGTTTTGAGCACCACGGAGCATATGAGATGTTCCAGGAGCTGAAATTGGTATTTCAGGCTCATGCCCGGGTTGAGAGGTATGACACCTCCGACAAGTTCTTTAGCTGTAAGATGGAGGAGAACAACTCCGTTAGTGAGCACGTACTCAAAATGTCTGGATACTATAATCACTTGAATCAGTTGGGGGTTAATCTTCCGGATGAAGTAGCGATTGACAGAGTTCTCCAGTCACTGCCACCAAGCTACAAAGGCTTCATGATGAACTATAATATGCAAGGGATGGAGAAAACGATCCCTGAGCTTTTCGCGATGCTAAAGGCCGCGGAAGTAGAAATCAAGAAAGAGCATCAAGTGTTGATGGTCAGCAAGACCACTGATACGTCTCCAACGTATCTATAATTTTTGATTGTTCCATGCTATTATAGTATCAATCTTGGATGTTTTTATATGCAATTATATATTATTTTTTGGGACTAACCTATTAACCCAGTGCCTAGTGCCAGTTGCTGTTTTCTGCTTGTTTTTGGCTTTTCAGAGAAACAGTACCAAATGAAGTCCAAATGCCATGAAACTTTTTGGAGATTTTTTTCTGGACAAAAGAAACCTGGGAAGCTTCGGGAGGAGGCCAGAAGCCTCACGGAGGCTTCACAAGGCACTAGGGCGCGCCCCAGGGGGGGCGCCGTGCTGCCTTGTGGGGCCCACATGACTCCGTTTGACCTAATTCCACTTCTATAAATTCACAAATATTGGGAAACCCCTGAAGAGCTAGAAGAGAAAACCTTTCCGCCGCCGCAAGCCTCTGTTCTTCCGCGATCCCATCTGGAGGCCTTTTCTGGTACTCTGCCGGAGGGGGAATCGATCACGGAGGGCTTCTACATCAACCTTGCTGCCCTTCCGATGATGTGTGAGTAGTTTACCACAGACCTACGGGTCCATAGCTAGTAGCTAGATGGCTTCTTCTCTCTCTTTTATCTTCAATACAATGTTCTCCTCGATGTTCTTGGAGTTCTATCTGATGTAATCTTCTTTTGCGGTGTGTTTGTTGGGATCCGATGAATTGTGAGTTTATGATCATATTATTCATGAGAAATATTTGAGTCTTCTCTGAACTCTTTTATGCATGATTGTTATAGCTTTGTATTTCTCTCTGATCTATCGGTTTAGTTTGGCCTACTAGATTGATTTATCTTGCAATGGGAGAGGTGCTTTGTGATGGGTTCAATCTTGCGGTGCTCAATCCCAGTGACAGAAGGGGACATGACACGTATTTGTATTGTTGCCATTAAGGATAAAAAGATGAGGTTTATTCATATTGCTTGAATTTGCTTCTCTACATCATGTCATCTTGCTTAAGGCGTTACTCTGTTTTATACTTAATACCCTAGATGCATGCTGGATAGCGGTCGATGGGTGGAGTAATAGTAGTAGATGCAGGCAGGAGTCGGTCTACTTGTCTCGGACGTGATGCCTATATACATGATCATTGCCATGAATCCGTCATAATTATTTGCTTTTCTATCAATTGCCCAACAGTAATTTGTTTACCCACTGTATGTTTATGTGCTCAAGAGAGAAGCACCTAGTGAAAACTATGGTCCCCGGGTCTATCTTTATTATATAAAAAAACCTAAAAATACCTTGCTGCAATTTATTTACTTTTATTTTAATTAGTAGTTTAGTTTATCTATTTACCTCGATGATATTTATTCCTTGCAAATAACCGCTAAGAGGATTGACAACCCTCTTATTTGCGTTGGGTGCAAGTGTTTGCTGTTGTGTGTGCAGGTGCGCTTAACGAAATTTTGCTTGGTTCTCCTACTGGATTGATAACCTTGGTTCTTAACTGAGGGAAATACTTATCTCTACTGTACCGCATCATCCTTTCCTCTTCGGTGAAATACCAACGCCGACTACAAGTAGCAACCACCAGTTTCAAGAAGAAAGGTAAGGGAAAGAAAGGGAACTTCAAGAAGAATGGCAAGCCAGTTACCGCTCCCGTGAAGAAACCCAAGGCTGGACCCAAACCTAAGACTGAGTGCTTCTATTGCAAGGGGAATGGTCACTGGAAGCAGAACTGCCCCAAGTACTTGGCAGATAAGAAGGCTGGCAACGTCAACAAAGGTATATTTGATATACATGTTATTTATGTGTACCTTACTAGTGCTCGTAGTAGCGCCTGGGTATTTGATACTGGTCCGGTTGCTAATATTTGTAACTCAAAACAGGAACTGCGGAATAAACGGACACTAGCTAAGGACGAGGTGACGATGCGCGTTGGAAATGGTTCCAAGGTTGATGTGATCGCCGTTGGCACGCTCCCTCTACGTTTACCTTCGGGATTAGTTATGAACCTGAATAATTGTTATTTGGTGCCTGCGTTAAGCATGAACATTATATCTGGATCTTTTTTATTGCGAGACGGTTATTCATTTAAGACAGAGAATAATGGTTATTCTATTTATATGGATAGTATCTTTTATGGTCATGCACCCTTAGTGAATGGTTTATTTCTGTTGAATCTCGATCGTAGTGATACACATATTCATAATATCGATGCCAAAAGATGCAAGGTTAATGATGATAGTACCACATACTTGTGGCACTGCCGCTTAGGTCATATTGGTGTAAAGCGCATGGAGAAACTCCATGCTGATGGACTTTTGGAATCTCTTGATTATGAATCATTTGAGACATGTGAACCATGCCTCGTGGGTAAGATGACTAAAAGCCCATTTTCCGGAACAATGGAGAGGGCAAGTGACTTGTTGGAAATAATACATACCGATGTATGCGGTCCGATGAGTGTTGAAGCACGCGGTGGATATCGTTATTTTCTTACCTTCATAGATGATTTGAGTAGATATGGGTATATTTACTTAATGAAACATAAATCTCAAACATTTGAAAAGTTCAAGGAGTTTCAGAGTGAAGTGGAAAATCATCATAATAAGAAAATTAAATTTATATGATCTGATCATGGAGGTGAATATTTGAGTTACGAGATTGGCATGCATTTAAGACAATGTGGAATTGTTTCACAGCTCACGCCACCTGGAACACCACAGCGTAATGGTGTGTCCGAACGTCGTAATCGTACTCTATTAGATATGGTGCATTCTATGATGTCTCTTACCGATTTGCCACTATCATTTTGGGGTTATGCATTAGAGACAGCCGCATTCACTTTAAACAGGGCACCATCTAAATCCGTTGAGATGACACCGTATGAGTTATGGTTTGGCAAGAAACCTAAGCTGTCGTTTCTTAAAGGTTGTGGATGCGACGCTTATGTCAAGAGGCTTCAGCCTAATAAGCTCGAACCCAAAGCAGAGAAGTGCGTCTTCATAGGATACCCTAAAGAGACCATTGGGTATACCTTCTATCACAGATCCGAGGGCAAGATTTTTGTTGCCAAGAATGGGTCCTTTCTAGAGAAGGAGTTTCTCTCGAAAGAAGTGAGTGGGAGGAAAGTAGAACTTGATGAGGCAATTGTACCTTCTCTCGAATTGGAAAGTAGCGCATCACAGAAAGAAGTTCCCATGATGTCTACACCAGAAGGAGAGGAAGCTAATGATGATGATCATGAAACTTCGGATCAAGTTACTACTGAACTTCGTAGGTCGACCAGGGTACGTTCCGCACCAGAGTGGTACGGTAATCCCGTCCTGGAAGTCATGTTGTTGGAAAACGACGAACCTACGAACTATGAAGAAGCAATGATGAGCCCGGATTCCGACAAATGGCTTGAGGCCATGAAATCCGAGATAGGATCCATGTATGAGAACAAAGTATGGACTTTGGTGGACTTGCCCGATGACCGACAGGCCATTGAGAATAAATGGATCTTTAAGAAGAAGACAGATGCTGATGGAAATGTCACCGTCTATAAAGCTCGACTTGTCGCAAAGGGTTTCCGACAAATTCAAGGAGTTGACTACGATGAGACCTTCTCACCCGTAGCGATGCTTAAGTCTATTAGAATTATGTTAGCAATTGCCGCATTTTATGATTATGAGATCTGGCAGATGGACGTCAAAACTTCGTTCCTTAACGGGTTTCTTAAGGAAGAGTTGTATATGATGCAATCGGAAGGTTTTGTCGATCCTAAGGATGCTAACAAAGTATGCAAGCTCCAGCGATCCATCTATGGACTGGTGCAAGCATCTCGGAGTTGGAATATACGCTTTGATGAGGTGATCAAAGCTTTTGGTTTTATACAAACTTATGGAGAAGCTTGTATTTACAAGAAAGTGAGTGGGAGCTATGTAGCATTTCTAATACTATATGTGGATGGCATATTGTTGATTGGAAATGATGTAGAATTTCTGGAAAGCATAAAGGGTTGTTTGAAAGGAGTTTTTCAAAGGAAGACCTGAGTAAAGCTGCTTACATATTGGGCATCAAGATCTATAGAGATAGATCAAGACGCCTGATAAAGACTTTCACAGAGCACATACCTTGACAAGAGTTTGAAGGAGTTCAAAATGGATCAGTCGAAGAAGGAGTTCTTTCCTGTATTGTAAGGTGTGAAGTTGAGTAAGACTCAAAGCTCGACCACGGCAGAAGAAAGAGAAAGGATGAAGGTCGTCCCCTATGCCTCAGCCATAGGCTCTATAATGTATGCCATGATGTGTACCATACCTGATGTGTGCCTTGCCATGAGTCTAGCATGGGGGTACAAGAGTGATCCAGGAGTGGATCACTGGACAGTGGTCATAATTATCCTTAGGTACCTAAAGAGGACTAAGGAAATGTTTCTCGGTTATGGAGGTGATAAAGAGTTCATCGTAAAGGGTTACGTCGGTGCAAGCTTTGACACCGATCCGGATGACTCTGAGTCACAAACCGGATACGTATAGTGGAGCAGTCATTTGGAATAGCTCCAAGTGGAGTGATAACCCACAAGTATAGGGGATCGCAACAGTTTTCGAGGGTAGAGTATTCAACCCAAATTTATTGATTCGACGCAAGGGGAGCCAAAGAATATTTGCAAGTATTAGCAGTTGAGTTGTCAATTCAACCACACCTGGAGACTAAATATCTGCAGTAGAGTGATCAGTAGCACAGTAGTATGATAGTTTGATAGCAGTAGCAATAATAGTAACAGTAGCAGTACCGGTGGCAGCAGTAGTTTTGTAGCAATTGTGACAGCAGTAGCAACAGTAGTAACTTAGCAAAGAACAATATGTGAAAAACTCGTAGGCATTGGATCAGTGATTATGTTGGATAACATTCATCATGTAACAGTCATAACCTAGGGCGACACAGAACTAGCTCCAATTCATCAATGTAATGTAGGCATGTATTCCGTATATAGTCATACGTGCTTGCGATAAGAACTTGCATGACATCTTTTGTCCTACCCTCCCGTGGCAGCGGGGTCCATAAGGAAACTAAGGGATATTAAGGCCTCCTTTTAATAGAGAACCAGAACAAAGCATTAACACTTCGTGAATACATGAACTCCTCAAACTATGGCAATCACCGGAAAGAATCCCAATTATTGTCACCTTGGGGTATGCGGATCATAACACATAGCAGGTGCGTATAACTTGCAAGATCGGATCAAGAACACAAATATATTCATGAAAACATAAAGGGTTCAGATCTGAAATCATGGCACTTGGGCCCTAGTGACAAGCATTAAGCATAGCAAAGTCACAGCAACATCAATCTCAGAACATAGTGGATACTAGGGATCAAGCCCTAACAAAACTAACTCGATTACATGACAAATCTCATCCAACTCATCACCGTCCAGCAAGCCTAGGAAGGAATTACTCACTCCCGGCGGTGAGCATCATGAAATTGGTGATGAAGGATGGTTGATGATGACGATGCCGGAAGATCCCCCTCTCCGGAGCCCCAAACGGACTCCAGATCTGGCCTCCCGATGAAGAACAGGAGGTGGCGGCGGCTCCGTATCGTGAAACGCAATAAAACTTCCTCTCTTATTTTTTTCTCTGGAATTGTGAATTTGTAGGCCAGAGATTAGGGTCAGCGGAGCCACGTGGGCCCCACAAGCCACCAGGGCGCGCCTGGGGGGGTGGCGCGCCCTGGTGCCTCGTGGACACTGGGTGGCCCCCCTCCAGTGGGTCTTGGTTCCAGTATTTTTTATTTATTCCATAAAAAATCTCCAAAAAGTTTCATTCAATTCCAAGAACTTTTATTTCTGCACAAAAAAACAACACCTTGGTAGTTCTGCTAAAAATAGCGTCAGTTTGGGTTAGTTCCATTCAACTCATGCAAATTAGCGGCCAAAACAAGAGCAAAAGCGTTTGGAAAAGTAGATACGACGAAGACGTATCAACTCCCCCAAGCTTAACTCATTGCTTGTCCTCAAGCAATTCAGTTGACAAACTGAAAGTGATAAAGAAAAACTTTTACAAACTCTTTTGTTCTTGTATCTATATATATGCTTAAATAGTACTCAAGTTTTCAGCAAAGATTATAACTAACCATGCAAATGATAACTCTTAGAAATTATATTCACTCATATCAATGGCATAATCAACTAGCGAGCAATAATAAGATATCTCAAATGCCAACACTTTGTCAAAACGATCATGATATAATATGACAACACGGTATCTCGCTAGCCCTTTCTGGGACCGCAAAACATAAATGCAGAGCACCTCCAAAGTTCAAGCAGTGACTAAACATTGTAATTCATGGTAGAAGAGATCCAGTCATGATGCACACAACATTAACTATTCACAATGCATGAGAATGACAATAGTGTTCTCAGGACTGGTGCTTATTTGAGAAGGTGATGACTCAACAATAAAAGTAAAATAACATAAAAGTAAATAGATAGGCCTTTTGCAGAGGGAAGCATGGATTTGCAGAGGTGCCAGAGCTCGAAGCTTAAATCAGAGATAAATAAAATTTTGGGAGGTATGCCTTTCCTGTCAACGTCACGACCGAGAGTTTTCAATATCTTCCATGCTAAACACATTAGCGGCGGTTCCCAAGCGGTAAAGTAAAGTTTACTCCCCCTCCACCAACAAACACAAGCCATGGCTAGCCGAATCCTCGGGTGCCCTCCATACTAACAACTTTCCAGGGGAGTTTGTTTTATTATTTTGCAATTTTAATTATGGGACTGGGCATCCCGATTACCAGCCCCTCTCGTGCAAGGACAAGCGAATAAACACTCATCATGAGAATAACCCGCTTAGCATGGAAGATACTGACCGCCCCCTGTCGCTCCATGAGCGGTACGGGCACACAAAACATATGTTCATTTGAATATTTAGAGGTGGCACATGCAAATTTACTTAGAACGGCAGAGTAATACCGCATATAGGTAGATATAGTGGACTCATCTGGAATAACTTTGGTTTAAAGGTTTTGATGCACAAGCAGAATTCCCGCTTAGTACAGGCGAAGGCTAGCAAATAGGTTGAGAAGCGACCAGCTAGAGAGCGAAAACGGTCATAATCATGCATTATGAATAATCAACATTGAATACTAGCATGAGTAGGATATAAGCACCATGAACATAAATATCGTGAAGGCTATGTTGGTTTTGAATCAACTACATGCGTGAACATGTGCCAAGTCAAGCCACTTGAAACATTTAGAGGAGGATACCATATCATCATACTACATCACAATCATTTTAATGCATGTTGACACTCAAGATAAATCATTATCCACTCCTAGCTACTTAAGCATGGCATGAGCAACTATAATCTCTAATTGTCATCATAAACATGTTTAATCATAATATGCTGAATCATGGATACTGAGTTAAACATATTTACAAAAACAAAGAACAAGTTGAGTTCATACCCGCTTTTTCTTGCCACAGTCACTTCATCAAATCATCGTCATTATTGCCTTTCACTTGCACGACCTAATGATATGAAAATAAAAATAGTGCAAGCGTGCCGTGGACTAAGCTGGAATCTGCAAGCATTTTATTCAAAGGATAAGACAGGGTAAAATGGGCTCTTTGTTAGATCAACAATAATGCATATGAGAGCCACTCAACATTTTCATCGTGGTCTTCTCCTTACAATGACTCAACAAAAGAAAAGAATTTTAGAGAAACACACTGAAATATTTTTTGAGTTTTTAGTTTTTCTAAAGAAAACGAAATAAAGAAGAAAACAAAAAAAGAGAAAAACTATTTATACGGGAGAATTCCCAACAAGCAAAAGAAGAAACAGGAAATCTTTTTGGGTTTTCTTTTACTACTACGAAACTACAACTAATTAAACTAGAAAGAAAAACCGAAAAGAAGCGAGAAATGTTCTTGGATTTTCTCAAGTTTTTCGAACACACTAGAAGAAAGCGAGAAAATAAAACTAGATGGATTATACAATGAAAAAGTATGAACACCGACAACTAGAATGAAATGTGTGAGCATGAATGTAATGTCGGTGAGAGATACGTACTCCCCCAAGCTTAGGCTTTTGCCTAGCTTGGTCTACGGCCATCCGTAGTAGCCATCCGGTCCCATATGAAACTCCTGAGGAGGCGGCACCCGAGCGTCCCAATCTGGGCCTCCTCCTCTGCCGCTGCCAGTGCGTTCCGGTAAGCAACTATGTCCGGTGGCATAACAGTATATCCGTTCCTGGCATGAGAATCAAACAAAGCAGGTGCAGGCAACGGAAGAATATCACGAGTATCCTCACTAAAAACCAAGTTATAACGAATGTGGTGAGGAGGTTCAGGAGCATCAAGAAAGTGGTGGTCCCTCATGGACTGGTGATCTAAGTAAACTCTGGGCAACAAGTAATCATGAGGGCGTATGTTAACATTAAAATGTCTTGCTAAGCGAGTACCATAAATACCACCATGAATTTTCCCCCTAGTCCTATTAGTGTGCAAGTGGCGTGCAATGATGGCTCCCAGGTTATAAGTGTTATCATTATGCAATAGGCAGCGTAAAATGGTAAAGTCAGGTGCACATAGCGCACTACCCTGCTCCCTAGCAGTCAAGCATTTCCCTATGAATAAAGCAACGTAGTGAACAAAGGGAAATTGCAAGCTAGTGGCTCGGGCTTTCGACACGCCCCTTTTCTCTCCCACAGTTAAAGTGTGGAGGAAACCCTCAAACTCCTCCGGTCGAGGCTCTCTGATTTCCCCATCAAAGGGAATCAAACATATCTCACAAAATTCAGCTAGAGGTATCTGATAATGTTTAGCATATAAATCAAAGCGCACCTCAGGGGGTTCGAGCCTACTCAGAAAATGAAAGTTTTGCACAAAGGAATTTGTAAGGATGTGGTGCTGGTCACACTCATCTGCGAGGAAGTCAGTCAGTCCAGCATTTGCAATGAATTGCGCAAACTCTTGGTAGAATCCGGCTTCATTCATGAAGGCATTGTGCGGCCATTCGCACGGCCGGACCTCCGTCCAACGCGGGATGTTGAGGTCGCTGTCCGTGGAGTCCCCAAGGACTCCCTTTTCATTCCGCTTCGAATAACTCCTCCGGAAGATATTCATTTTCCTAAGAACAATTTTCTAAAAAATTTTGGGCCACAAAATGATATCAATAAAACTTCACAAGATTGATAGCAACTACTCATATGGATGTCTAGAGGCTATATCAAGCATTTAAACTACTTGGAACTCAAAGAATTCAACATGCAAGCTCATTTTCAGTAGCACCAAGAGCAGCTAATTATGCAAAATATAATCCACTAGAGCAAAAACTAATTGGAGCAATGGAGGAGTCACATACCAAGGAGCAATCTCCCAAAACAGTTTCGGAAATGGAGCTCCGAGCAAAGAGATCGACAATTTCAGGTTTGTGAGCAAGAACACGAGAGAGAGAGAGCTACCAGCAATTTTTGCTAGAGGTAAGAGACGAAGTGGGCTGAAGGGATAAGTGAGGGGGTCCCTGTGGGGCCCACGAGCCACCTGGGCGCGCCAGGGGGTGGCGCGCCCTGGTGCCTCGAGGGCACCTTGGGCACCCCCCCTGGTATGATTATTGTGCCAAAAATTCTTAAATATTATATAAAAATTCATATCAAAATTTTATTGCATTTTGAGTACTTTTATTTCTGGGCCATTTTTTATTGCACGGATAAATCAGAAAATAGGATAATCATGGCATTTTATTTTATTTAACTAAAAATAACAGAAAACAAAAAGTGGGTACAGAAGGTTGTGTTTACTAAATTCATTGACCACATGCCCCTCAAAAAGAATCCATTAATAAGGTTGATCAAGTCTTATTAACAAACGATTTCCGAGTAACATGAAACCGAAGAATCTTCGTAAAGCACTAGGTTACCTCAACGGGGATATGCATCTCCCCGATAATAAGAGTTTCATATTTCTTTTTAACAGTAGGAAGAGGGAGTTGAAAACTTCCAATAGTAATTGTCGGAGTCTTTCCAATAACACGAATACCATTTACTTGAAATTGTTTCTTCGGAAAGTGCACCATATGTTCATTACCATTGATATGAAAAGTGACCTTGCTTTTGTTGCAATCAATAACAGCCCCTGCAGTATTCAAAAAGGGTCTACCAAGGATAATTGACATGTCGTCATCCTCGGGCATATCAAGTATAACAAAGTCTGTTAGAATAGTAACATTTGCAACTACAACGGGCACATCCTCACAAACACCGATAGGTATGGCAGTTGATTTGTCAGCCATTTATAATGATATTTCAGTGGGAGTGAGTTTATTCAAATCAAGTCTTTTATATAAAGAGAAAGGCATAACACTAACACCGGCTCCTAAATCACACAAAGCGGTTTTGACATAATTTCGTTTAATGGAGCATGGTATAGTTGGTATTCCTGGATCTCCTAGTTTCTTAGGTACTCCATCCTTAAAAGAATAATTTGCAAGCATGGTGGAAATTTCAGCTTCAGGTATCTTTCTTTTATTTGTGACAATGTCTTTCATATATTTAGCATAAGGGGCCATCTTTAAAATATCAGTCAAACGAGTGCGCAAAAAGACTGGCCTAAGCATTTCAGCAAAGCGTTCAAATTCTTCCTCATCCTTTTTCTTAGATGTTTTAGGAGGAAAGGGCATGGGTTTTTGAACCCATGGTTCTCTTTCTTTACCATGTTTTCTAGCAACGAAGTCTCTTTTATCATAATGTTTATTTTTAGAAGGCGGGTTATCAAGATCAACAACAGGTTCTATTTCAACATCATTATCCGGTTCTTTATCATTATCTGGTTGGGTATCCACATGAGCATCATCATTATTATTATCATCGGGTGGTTGTTCATTACCAGATTGTGTTTCAGCATCAGAACTAGAAACATCATTACTATCCTCCAAGGGTTTTTCTACCTCGGGTTCACTAGAAGTATGCAAAGTCCTATCGTTTTTCTTTTTCTTTTTTCTTTTTAGATGGACTAGGTGCATCAACATTAATTCTTTGAGAGTCTTGTTCAATTCTTTTTGGGTGACCTTCAGGATAAAGTGGCTCCTGAGTCATTCTACCTCCTCTAGTCATTACTCTAACAGCATGATCATTCATATTGTTATTCATATCATTGAGAAATTCACTTTGAGATTTAGCAACTTGTTCTAATTGAGTTTGAACCATAGATGCATGTTTACTCACACCTTTAACATCATTAGCAATTCTAAATAACAAGTCACTCAAGCGATCAATCATGTAGGCATTTCGTTTCAATTGTTTCATAACATTTGCATTGAAGTGATCTTGCTTAATAATATAATTGTCAAATTCATACAAGCATTGACTAGGAGGTTTGTTATAAGGAATATCACCTTCATCAAACTTTATAAAAGAATTTACCTCTACTACCTGTGGCGGTGTGTCAAGACCATGTATTTCTTCAATAGGTGGTAGATTCTTAACATCTTCAGCTTTAATACCTTTTTCCTTCATACATTTCTTTGCTTCTTGCATATCTTGAGGACTGAGATATAAAATACCCCTCTTCTTCGGAGTGGGTTTGGGCGGTGGTTCAGGAAGTGTCCAATCATTATCATTCTTCAATATATTATTCAATAATTCCTCAGCTTGTTCAATAGTCCGTTCCCTGAAAACACAACTCACACAACTATCTAGGTAGTCCCTAGAAGCATCGGTTAGTCCATTATAGGAGATATCAAGTATTTCATTTTTCTTAAGAGGATGATCAGGCAAAGCATTAAGTAATTGGAGAAGCCTCCCCCAAGCTTGAGGAAGATTCTCTTCTTCAATTTCCACAAAGTTACATATTTCCTGTAAAGCAGCTTGTTTCTTATGAGCAGGAAAATATTTTTCAGAGAAGTAATAAATCATATCCTGGGGACTATGCACACATCCAGGAGCAAGAGTATTATACCATTCCTTAGCATCACCCTTTAACGAGAAAGGAAACAACTTAAGAATATAGTAATAGCGAGTTTTTTCCTCATGAGCAAATAGGGTGGCTATATCATTTAATTTAGTAAGATGTGCCACAACTATTTCAGTTTCATAACCATGGAAAGGATCAGATTCAACCAAAGTAATTAACTCGGGATCGACAGAGAATTCATAATCCTTATCAATAACAAATATGGGAGAGGTAGCAAACTTAGGATCATATTTCATTCTCTCCCTCATAGATTTTTCTTTCATTTCAGCAAGCAGTTTTATAACTTCATCTCTATCATTACAAGCAAGAATGGCTCTAGCCGTCTCCCTATCAAAGCAATGTTCATCAGGTGTTTCAACTCTAGTACGAGAGCTAGGCATAATAGGTGAATCATAATTCTCAAGAGTTTCAACATTTTCAATTTCTTTAGCTTTAGCAAGTTGTTCATTAAGGAATTCACCAAGTGGCACAACATTATCAAGCATAGTACTAGCATCATCATGAGTATCATTCATAGCAGAAGTGCTATCATCAATAACTTGCGACATATCAGAATTAATAGCATGTGGTGGTGTTTCAAGTTTACTCAAAACAGAAGGTGAATCAAGTGCAGAGATAGATGGCAGTTCCTTACCTCCCCTCATCTTAGAGGGAACGATCTTGGTCTTAGCATCTTTCAGATTCTTCGTAGTGATCAACGGATATAAATCCCAAGTGACTCAGCAAATAAAGCTATGCTCCCCGGCAACGGCGCTTGAAAAAGGTCTTGATAACCCACAAGTATAAGGGATCGCAACAGTTTTTGAGGGTAGAGTATTCAACCCAAATTTATTGATTCGACACAAGGGGAGCCAAAGAATATTTGCAAGTATTAGCAGTTGAGTTGTCAATTCAACCACACCTGGAGACTAAATATCTGCAGCAGAGTGATCAGTAGCACAGTAGTATGATAGTTTGATAGCAGTAGCAATAATAGTAACAGTAGCAGTAACGGTAGCAGCAGTAGTTTTGTAGCAATTGTGACAGCAGTAGCAACAGTAGTAACTTAGCAAAGAACAATATTTGAAAAACTCGTAGGCATTGGATCGGTGATTATGTTGGATAACATTCATCATGTAACAGTCATAACCTAGGGCGACACAGAACTAGCTCCAATTCATCAATGTAATGTAGGCATGTATTCCGTATATAGTCATACGTGCTTGCGATAAGAACTTGCATGACATCTTTTGTCCTACCCTCCCGTGGCAGCGGGGTCCATAAGGAAACTAAGGGATATTAAGGCCTCCTTTTAATAGAGAACCGGAACAAAGCATTAACACTTCATGAATACATGAACTCCTCAAACTATGGCAATCACCGGAAAGAATCCCAATTATTGTCACCTTGGGGTATGCGGATCATAACACATAGCAGGTGCATATAACTTGCAAGATCGGATCAAGAACACAAATATATTCATGAAAACATAAAGGGTTCAGATCTGAAATCATGGCACTCGGGCCCTAGTGACAAGCATTAGGCATAGCAAAGTCATAGCAACATCAATCTCAGAACATAGTGGATACTAGGGATCAAGCCCTAACAAAACTAACTCGATTACATGATAAATCTCATCCAACTCATCACCGTCCAGCAAGCCTACGAAGGAATTACTCACTCCCGGCGGTGAGCATCATGAAATTGGTGATGAAGGATGGTTGATGATGACGATGTCGGAAGATCCCCCTCTCCGG
The DNA here is from genome assembly GCA_039707655.1 of Elymus sibiricus. Lineage (NCBI taxonomy): Eukaryota > Viridiplantae > Streptophyta > Magnoliopsida > Poales > Poaceae > Elymus > Elymus sibiricus. Next base: position 117,119,646 of record CM077670.1, read on the forward strand.
AGCCCCAAACGGACTCCAGATCTGGCCTCCCGATGAAGAACAGGAGGTGGCGGCGGCTCTGTATCGTGAAACACAATAAAACTTCCTCTCTTATTTTTTTCTCTGGAATTGTGAATTTATAGGCCAGAGATTAGGGTCAGCGGAGCCACGTGGGCCCCACGAGCCACCAGGGCGTGCCTGGGGGGGGGGGGTGGCGCGCCCTGGTGCCTCGTGGGCACTGGGTGGCCCCCCTCCAGTGGGTCTTGGTTCCAGTATTTTTTATTTATTCCATAAAAAATCTCCAAAAAGTTTCATCCAATTCCAAGAACTTTTATTTTTGCACAAAAAAAACAACACCATGGTAGTTCTGCTGAAAACAGCGTCAGTCCGGGTTAGTTCCATTCAAATCATGCAAATTAGGGGCCAAAACAAGAGCAAAAGCGTTTGGAAAAGTAGATACGACGGAGACGTATCATGGAGTGTGGTTGCAGCATCTACAGAATGACATAAAGATTTGCAAAGTACATACAGATCTGAATGTGGCAGACCCGTTGACTAAAACCTCTCTCACAACCAAAACATGATCAAACCCCAGAACTCATTGGGTGTTAATCACATAGCGATGTGAACTAGATTATTGACTCTAGTGCAAGTGGGAGACTGTTGGAAATATGCCCTAGAGGCAATAATAAATTGGTTGTTATCATATTTCCTTGTTCATGATAAATGTTTATTATTCATGCTAGAATTGTATTGACCAGACACTTAAGTACATGTGTGAATACATAAACACCACCGTGTCCCTTGTGAGCCTCTACTAGCTAGACTAGCTCATTGATCAAAGATGGTTAAGGTTTCCTAACCATGGACATGAGTTGTCATTTGATAACGGGATCACATCATTAGGAGAATGATGTGATGGACAAGACCCAACCGTAAGCTTAGCATCAGATCGTTTTAGTTATTTGCTACAGCTTTCTTCATGTCAAGTATCCGTTCCTTAGACCATGAGATCGTGCAACTCCCTGACACCGAAGGAATACCTAGTGTGTATCCAAATGTCACTTCGTAACTGGGTGATCATAAAGGTGCTCTGCAGGTATCTCCGAAGGTGTTTGTTGGGTTGGCACAGATCGAGACTGGGATTTGTCACTCCGTATGACGGAGAGATATCTCTGGGCCCTCTCGGTAATACAACATCGTAAAGAGCTTGCAAGCAATGTGGCTCATGAGTTAGCCACGGGATCTTGTATTATGGAACGAGTAAAGAGACTTGCCGGTAACGAGATTGAACTAGGTATGGAGATACCGACGATCGAATCTCGGGCAAGTAGCATATCACCGGACAAAGGGAATTGCATACGGGATTAACTGAATCCTCGACATCATGGTTCAACCGATAAAGATCTTCATTGAATATGTAGGAATCAATATGGGTATCCATATCCCGCTATTGGTTATTGACCGGAGAGGTATCTCGGTCATGTCTGCATGTTCCCGAACCCGTAGGGTCGCACGCTTAACGTTCGATAGTGCTAGGGTAGTATTGAGATATTAATAGCGGAAAGTCCAAAGGTTGTTCGGAGTCCCAGATGAGATCCCGAACATCATGAGGAGGTTCGGAATGGTCCGGATGTAAAGATTTATATATGGGAAGTCCTATTTTGGTCGCCGGAAAGTTCACGTGTATGCCGGCAGCGTACCGGAGTCACCAAAGGGTTCCGGGGGTCTACCGGGGGGTCCACCAGCCCCGAGGACCCACGTGGGCTGTAGGGGGGGGCGCCCTGGCCTAGTTGGGCCAGGCGCACCAGCCCCCCACCTGGCCCATGCGCCTAAAGGGGAAAACCCTAGGGGTGGGAGGCGCCTCCACTTGGCTTGGGGGCCAAGTCTCCCCCTAGGGCCGCCGCCCCCTCCCTTGGAGGAGGGGCTAGGGCCGGCGCCCCCTCCCCCTCACCCCTATATATAGTGGGGAGGGGCGCAGGGGGCTGGACCCTTCCGCCTGGCGTCTCCCTCTCTCCCGTATACTCCTCCACCACCTTCCGGTACACGCTTGGCGAAGCCCTGCCAGAATTCCGCTGCTGCCACCACCACCACGCCGTCGTGCTGGTTCCGATCTCATCTACCTCCTCCCCCTCTCTTGCTGGATAAAGAAGGAGAGGACACCATTGAGCTGTACGTGTGCTAATCTCGGAGGTGCCGTCCGTTCGGCACTAGATCGGATTGGATCGCGATTGGATCGTGAAGAGAACGACTACATCAACCGCATTACGACGCTAACACTTTCGGTATACAAGGGTATGTAGACACACTCCCCTCTCGTTGCTTTGCATCTCCAAGATTAGATCTTGGGTGTTCGTAGGAATTTTTTTGATTTTCATGCAACGTTCCCCATCAGATACGCTCTATCACACATAAGCCTGTTTATATCTTCCTCAAAACAGCCACCATACCTACCTATTATGGTATTTTCATAGCCATTCCGAGATATATTGCCATGCAACTTCCAACGTTCTTTTTATATGACACACATCATCATTGTCATATTGCTTTGCATGATCATATAGCTGACATAGTATTCGTGGCTCAGCCATCGTTCATCATTTTCATACATGTTACGCTAGTATCATTTTACATCCTGGTACACTGTCAGAGGCATTAATATAGAGTCATATTTGTTCTAGTATCGAGTTGTAACATTGAGTTGTAAGTAAATAAAAGTGTGATGATCATCATTATTAGAGCATTGTCCCAGTGAGAAAGGATGATGGAGACTGTGATTCCCCCACAAGTCGGGATGAGGCTCCGGACGAAAAAAAAGAGGCCAAAAAGAGCCCAACAAAAAAAGAGAAAAAATATGAGAGAAAAAGAGAGAAGGGGCAATGTTACTATCCTTTTTTCACACTTGTGCTTCAAAGTAGCACCATGTTTTTCATATAGAGAGTCTCCTATGTTGTCACTTTCATATACTAGTGGGAATTTTTCATTATAGAACTTGGCTTGTATATTCCGATGATGGGCTTCCACAAATGCCCGAGGTGTTCATGAGCAAGTGATACGTCTCCAACGTATCTATAATTTTTTATTGTTCCATGCTATTATATTATTAATCTTGGATGTTTTTATATACATTTACAGCAATTACATATCATTTTTTGGGACTAACCTATTAACTTAGTGCCCAGTGCCAGTTGCTGTTTTTTGTCTGTTTTTGGTTTTCCAGAATATCAGTACCAAACGAAGTCCAAATGCCACGAAACTTTTTGGAGATTTTTTTCTGGACATAACAAGTACTGGAAGCTTCGGGAGAGGGCTAGAAGATGGAGCAGTGGCCCACGAGGCACCAGGGCGCGCCCTGGTGGCTCGCGAGGCCCACACAGCTCCGTTTGACCTAATTCCACCACTATAAATTCTCTAAAATCGGGAAACCAACAGAGGAGTCCACGAAATACTTTTTTCGCTGCCGCAAGTTTTTGTTCTCGAGAGATCCCATCTGGAGGCCTTTTCTGGTGCTCCACCGGAGGGGGAATCGATCATGGAGGGGCTCTACATCAACCTTGCTGCCCTTCCGATGATGCGTGAGTAGTTTACCACAGACCTTCGGGTCCATAGTTAGTAGCTAGATGGCTTCTTCTCTCTTTTTCATCTTCAATACAATGTTCTCCTCGATTTTCTTGGAGTTCTATCCGTTGTAATCACTTTTTGCGGTGTGTTTGTTGGGATCCGATGAATTGCGAGTTTATGATCAGATTATCCATGAATATTATTTGAGTCTTCTCTGAACTCTTTTATGCATGATTATTATAGCTTTGTATTTCTTCTCTGATCTATTGATTTGGTTTGACCAACTAGATTGATTTATCTTGCCATGGGAAGAGGTGCTTTGTAATGGGTTCGATCTTGCGGTGCTCAATCCCAGTGACAGAAAGGGACATGACACGTATATATCGTTGCTATTAAGGGTAAAAAGATGGGGCTCATTCATGCGTGAGTTTACTTTGTCTACATCATGTCATCTTGCTTAAGGCGTTACTCCGTTCTTTATGGGCTTAATACACTAGATGCATGCTGGATAGCGGTCGATGTGTGGAGTAATAGTAGTAGATGCAGGCAGGAGTCGGTCTACTTGTCTCGGACGTGTTGCCTATATACATGATCATTGCCTTGGATATCGTCATGATTATTTGCTTTTCTATCAATTGCCCAACAGTAATTTGTTTACCGACCGTATGCTATTTTTATGAGAGAAGCCTCTAGTGAAAACTATGGCCCCCGGGTCTATCAAAATCATATATTAAAAACCCTAAAAATACCTTGCTGCAATTTTTATTTATTTATTTTATTTTGTATTTTTGTTCAATCTAGCTATCTATCACATACAATTTAATCTAATTAACCGCCGAGGGATTGCAACCCCTTGTTTGCGTTGGGTGCAAGGATTTGTTGTTTTGTGTGCAGGTGCTGCTAACGAGGTGTTGCATGATTCTCCTACTGGATTGATAACCTTGGTTTCATAACTGAGGGAAATACTTATCTCTACTGTACTGCATCTCCCTTCCTCTTCAGGGAATTACCAACGCAGCTCACAAGTAGCAGGAAGAATTTCTGGCGCCGTTGCCGGGGAGACATCATCAACATCTATCAAGTACCTACGCATAAAACTTTCATCTCCTTGCATTTACTTTATTTACCTTTTATTTGCATTTGCCTCTCGTTTTCATCTCCCCCACTTCTAAAAAGTTTTTACAAAAACACAAAAAATATTATTTGCTTGCTTGCTTTTATTGCCATGTCAACACACAAGAACAGAAAGTAAAACAAAAATTTGAGATCACTATGGATCCTCATCCACTTGCTAATATTTTCAAAAGATCCAATTATAATGAACCAATTGCTAGTGATTTGAGTGCACTTGATTATCTCTATGAAGTTTTGCTTGAAAATCATGAATCTGAAAATTGTGATGAAGCATTGGAAGAAGAAATTTATAAAGTGATTCATGATAGCTCCTTGAATGAAAAGTGTGATTGCAATTGCATTAGTATAAATGCTATGAATATTAATTGCACTAATGATCATGATTGGGGTGATGATTATGGTGCTTCTTGTGATCTTGAAAATTTATTCGAGCTTCATGATGAATCTATTTTTGATAATGATATTCGCAATACTATTAAAAGTTTTATAATCTTCCAAAATTCCTTGCCCCTTGTGTTTTGGAGATTGTTGTCAAAAACAGTGAGGGACTAATTTGTTTACTAGTGCACACACAGAGAAATAGTCCCTGGAGTATCGAGAAGATTGCTATAATCTGCCGAAAGGTTTGCTACCGAAAGGTATGCTACCAAAAGGTTTGCAACTGAAATGTTTGCTTCCGAAAGGTATGCTACCAAAAGGTTTTCTACCGAAAGGTATGCTACCGAAAGGTTTGCTTCCGAAAGGTATGCTACCAAAAGGTTTGCTTCCGAAAGGTATGCTACCCAAAGGTTTGCATCCGAAAGGTATGCTACCGAAAGGTTTGCTACCGAAAGGTTTTCTAACGAGGAGATTGCTGTAATCTTTCGAAAGGATTGCTACGGAAGAGATTGCTGCCGAAGAGATTGCTATAATCTCCCGAAGAGACTGCTACGGAAAAGATTGCTATAATCTTCCTAGAAGATTGCATCAGAGAAGATTGATATGTTTCAAGAAGCTTATTATCGAGAAGATTGCCACTTCCGAGAAGTTTGCTATAAACTTCCTCGAAAGTTATCTGCGCTGCAGAAAAGATTGACATGTCTCGAAGAGTTTGTTATCAAGAGGAATGCTATATTCTTTCAGGAAGTTCGAAGAACTTCACCGAGAAACATCTACGTTGCAGAGAAGAGAAGGATATGTTTCGAGAAGAAAGCATACCGAAAAGATTGCGTGCCGGAGATGGTCCTGAAAGAATTGCTGACGCAAAGCAATTTTCATTCGGTGTGTCCGAAGAAGAATGACTGCAGTCGAGAAGATTGAAGATGAAGCGAAGACGTAGCATTTGTTTCATTGTTCTTCTTTCTTTTATTTGAGTCATAGGACCACCGTACTATTAAGAGGGGTATAAGTATTCGAGACTTTTGTCTGTTGTGATGCTTAGCCAAAACCTATGAAAGATTGAGAGAAATCTCTTTGTGTTCCGAATGATTACCTGTCAGCAGAAGACGTTGTTCTTCGGAGCTGCAGGAGATATCTTTCGGACCGAGGAGTTAGCATCACTTGTTCCTCAAGTAATGTTACCGTTGTGCTCATAATCCGACCGTTGGAAACGTGTCGGTTGGCCATTGGCTGGATCGCGTGTCCTCAATGGTCATTTCCCATCCGGGAAGGTTGCGGCTATAAATAGCCACCCCGCTCCAACGTTGCCCATTGGCTGCTCCACTTGAGATTCTGAGAAGATTGATTGAGCACCCCTCTCCGAGAGATTTGAGTTTAAAATCCACTGAGAGAAAATCAAGAGCCGAAACTTAGATAGTGGTTGAGCATCACAGTAGATCTGAGTTGAGAGTTCTTGTACCTATTACTCTTGAGAGCTGCATACTCTCTAGACAGATAGGTGTCAGCTCGAGTGTTGAAGAGTTGTTGTCTTCACCGAGCAAAGTCTTCAGCAACCAAAAGTCGTAGTGGTTCGCGAAGAAGTCTGTCGAAGGTTTGGAGATCGCCGACAAGAATCTACCACGAGTGAAATCAACTGAAGTTCGAGGAACTTCACGTTGAAGAGAATAGGATGGAGAGAGTTTATCTCCTGTGTTGAATCACAAGTCCCTCCAACCAGACGTAGCTCTTTTGCAGAAGAGTGAACTGGTCTACCAAATCATCTGTCGCCATCGAGCACCACTGGTCATTTCTATCCTACTGCATTTCTTTCAGTAGTTTATTTTCGGTGCTCTTTGCTGTCGATAGATATCTATCTGTGTATTGTGATTCTTTATCTTTCAAGCATTCCTTTCAGTACTGTGACTATATTGTGTTGCACACTTGCTTTCACAGTACTTAAGGTTGTATGTCTGTATGTTCATCTGCTTTTCATTTGGTGGTACTTAGTCTTTATGCTAACTCTTGCTCTGATGAATATTTCGCAGTAGTGTGTATGTTTTGTATCTGTTATATGTGCAATTGTTTCATGTGTGTAACTCTATCCATGTTGATAGTTTTGTTTCTGTAGTAGTTTTGATTCGTAGAACTAAAACTGCTCAATTGTGTTTCCGTAGTAGTTTTGTTTCGGGAACAACTTTGTTTCGAAAACAGTTCTGTTTTAGGAACAATTTTGTTTCGAGGACAGTTTTGTTTCGGAAATAGTTTTGTCTCGGAAACAGTTTTGTATCGGAAACAGTTTTGTCTTGAAAACAGTTTTGTTTCGAGAACAGTTTTGTTTCGGGAACAATCTTGTTTCAGAACTAGTTTTCCTTCGGAAATAGTTTTCTTTCGTAGAACTGAAACTGCTTAGTTTATTATCCACTGTGTTGTGTTGAGAGTATTCAACATTTCGAAAGAAATTTTGAATCTCCCATTCACCCCCCCTCTGGTCGATATATTCCGGTCCTTACAATTGGTATCAGAGCAAGGTACTCCTTGTCTCTGCGTATTAAGGTCTAACCGCCTTGGAGTTTTGAGTATGTCGCTTGCAGGACACCATGGGCACTCTGAAAGATTTCCTTTCTTCGATAGAAATGACTATCCATTCTGGAAACAAAAGATGATGATTCGACTAAAGGCCATCAACGAAGAAATGCTGCAGATTGTGGAAAATGGCTACACAATTCAGTTTCCCGAATCTCCCACACCCAATGACGAAAGAAATATTCAGCTGGATGCACACACAAAGCATATCATCTGCAATCATCTCTCCAGGACGCAATTCCTTCAGTACAGAAGACTTGAAACAGCGAAAGAAATCTGGGAAAAATTAGAGAAGATCAATGAAGGTGTTTCAACTCAAAAAGAAACACGAATCGATATTCTTCGGGCCAAGTACAATCGCTTCAAGAGGCTCAAGAATGAAAACTGTCAAGAAACCTTTGATCGTCTGAATGATATCGCAAACGAGTTGCAAGGTCTTGGTGCTGAAGATATTACCGATCATGAGATTGTGAAGAAGTTGCTTTGGTCCCTGGACAGTTCTTTCAATACCCTCGAGCTGATGATCAAGGAAACTCGTGACTTCAAAAGTCTCGATGATGCTGATGATATGGAGAGGCTAAACACCCATGAAGAACAAGAAGAAGAGAAAAGAGATCTATATGGCTCTCGCTACCGAAAGAATCATGCTCTCAAAGCTGCTGCCGATTCTTCTTCAAACGTCGAAAATAATGCTGATGAAGATTCCGATGACCCTGATAGCATCAGCAAACATCCCATGCAGATAACTAAGCACCTGCAATGCTGCCCGAAAGAGAATCAGATTCCAAAAAAGAACCAGTTTCTGAAAAAGAATCAATTTCTTAAAAAGAAATCAGGCAGTAACTGAAAGTCTTTGTCGAGGTCAAAATCTTCTAGAGAACATAGATGCTTCAAGTGCAAGAAGCCTGGACATTTCATCTCTTATTGTCCAATGTGGGAAGCTGAAATAAGCGCCAGTGGCAAGTTCAACATGGGCATTAGCAAGGGTTTCGAGAGCAAGAGTTTCAAGAACAAGAGCTATGATTCTGATGATGAGAAGACAAAGAAGTTCTCGAAGAAGAAAGACAATTCCTACTTGAAGTCTTCATCAAAGTCTTCGTCAAGAACTTCCTGCAAGTCTCATTCCAATCGAAAGAAGAGCTCTCACAAGGCTAAGGCATATATTGGGAAGGAAATGGACTCCGAAGAAGAAGTCTTTGAGTCCGAAGAAGTTGCCGAAGAAGAATCCGACGAGGATTCAGATTCAGGCATAGCCGGCATTGCTTGCGCTTCCACACTAGAATTGAACTTCTTCGACAACAATTCAAGTGATGTTGAAGCTTCCGCATATTGCTTCATGGCAAAAGCTTCGAAAGGAAAGGTACCTCCCAAGAAACAAAAAGCTTATGCTAGTGATGATTCCTCTTCTAGTGATGATGATCAAGCTAAGCTTATAACAATTGCTAAGAAACAACAATACTCTCTTGAGAAACTTGAGAAATCTCTCAGAAAGACAGAAAATTTGTTGGTCGAGGAGATGAAGAAAAACCAAATGTTGACAAACGAGCATTCTGCTCTTTTGGCAAAATTTGAGGATCTGTCAGGTCGTCATGATTTTCACTCAGATGACCATGAAAGACTTAACTATGATTTCCTGAAAAGGAAACAAGAGCTCGAGTGTCTGAGAGTAGCTCATGATGATCTTTGGATTGAAAATGATTCTCTCCTCGCCCAGCAAATTAGTGCTTCTCAGGAGGAATTTATGCCACCTTGTCTAAAATGCCTAGAGCGCAGCAATTCTGATTCTAATACTGAAACATCTGCTGCTGCTGAAAGAAATGCACCTGTAATTACTGTTGAAACTAACTCCTCCTCTGAGGAAAATGTTGCTATTTCTGATGAAAATGCTAGGCTGAAGAATTTGCTTGAGACAGGAATGTTCAAAAGTCTCAAAGGACACCAAATTCTTTGTGATGTTCTGAAGAAGTCAATTCTTCACAAGAATCCTAGAAAGGAAGGGTTAGGTTTCGAGAGAAACTTAAATGCTGATGGAACATACTGGACACCTGAGCAATATCCAAAGACAGTATGGGTTCTTGGTAAAAGCAAAACTCTTGAGCCTGCATTACTTTCAGGATATGATTGTCCAATTCCTTCACCTACTGATGAGTCATTTGACTCCAACTACAAACTGTTTAAGCAACAGAATGGTGAAGTATATGCACGTTATATTGGCACTAATTGCAAGAACGGGCCTCCCAAGAAAAGAATCTGGGTTGAAAAGTCTCGTATTGAAAATCTGCCTGCTACTGCTGCTCTAACCATGCAGGGAAATAACTTTCGTAGGAAAGGAAAATCTTCGCAGTACGAAACTGCAAATCCCTCGTATGATTCTGATAAGAATGCTCGTCAGAAAGATTATATGTATACTTCTTCCAACCATTATGCTCATGTTTCTGGGAAGAATTACAATGCTTATTCTTTCGATTATGTTAACCCTTCCCAGAGGAACAACTCTTATGTTTCTCAAAAGAAATCCTATCCTGCACGTCCGAAACCAAATGTTTCTCGGCCACCTGCCAAGATGTGGGTGGTTAAGAAAACCTAATCTTTCTTGCAGGAAAAATGTCTCCAGGCGAAACAAATCAAATCATATGCCTGAGACAAATCGATATTTGCAGGGGATATGCTTCACTTTCCGAAAGGATTGACTTTTACCCTTGCTGATATTATTGCTTCTATCCCATCAGTGTTTCCTGAAAGGAAACTTGGTTCTATTGAAAGAATTTTGAGATACTTGCATTATCATGTGATTTGCTTCGGCCAGTCAAACTAACTCAATTTCAGGATATTGGGTCATTTGTCACAGTGAAGATATATCCGAAGACATTGTCGAAGAATATGCTTGTGACTGTGTAGAAGATCAATCTCGCCTGTTTTGGGAATTCTTTCAAGATATTTCTGAATGGAAAGGATATTATTATCAGTCACGTCAAGATGAAGAATTTATTGGCTGACCAAAGTTTTCTTTCGGTCATTTTATTTTGCTATGGTTTTACTTCGGGATTTAAGTTCTTTCTCATAGGATGTTTATCTTCTTTCATAGATCTGGATTTAGTCATGTATGCATTTCACTCGTGGCTATTTTCTTTCGCTTTGATTTTCTTTCTGAGTGAAATGCTTCGGACCCTACCTCTCCATTCTATCTTATCCACTCTATGCTTTTCTCTCGTGGGTACGCAATTTTATCTGAAACAACTTTCTCTCTAGTGTTCTTGGCTACGAGAGAAATGCGTTCCGAAGGTTATTTCTAATTTGGCGAAAGCCCTCCAAAATTTGGGTCTCCCGCCCAAGTGAGGAGAAACTGCTCCTTTGGTTGCCACGTGTCCACGTACAACCGCCACTTAATCATGTGCGTTGAATGTGAAGAACCCATTGACTCTGAACCGTTGATTTTCGGTTGAGACGGTTGGGTTTCCCCCCTCCTCGTCTTCCTCGTATAGTTCCAATCTATTTGTCATTCATCATCTTCCTCGCTCAAAAAAAAATCCTCGATGCGCCGTCGCACTTGCAACTTCGACGAGATCATCCGCCGATGAAACTCCAGTGGACCTCGCCGCATTTGCTCCAAGCCGCCGCGGTAAATCTTCCTCTCCACGTCGCCTTAGTTGATCTCCGCCACCAAGTTAGGGTACGGAGATCCGAACTCGTATTTCTCATTCCATTCATAATATGAGTTCAACCCGACGCAATTATCTTCTGATTTAACTATCCCAGTAGATCTTCAAGAGCTTATACTTTTTACCGTGCATGGTTTGTAGTTTTTCCTCGTGCTCATCCGAATGGATCTAAACTTTGTGTTTTCTCTCTGATGAAAATTAGATGGATTTCATCTTAGTAGATTTCTTTCGGAACTTACTAGCATGAAATTTTTCGAAGATATTTCTCATTTGAGATAATTCTCAAAGTGTTGATCAATTCTTATCCAAAAATGATTTTCATCAAAAACTTTATCTGTGCGTACTCATGGCCTTGTCTATATTTTCCCTCGCATCTATTCTCTTTCATAGGTTAATGGATTATGTTGAAGTTTCTGCTAAGCCTGCTGGTCAGACAGAAATGGGTGAAGAGACTGTCATGGGCACGGGAGTTGTATCAAAAGCTCAGTTTGATGAAGAATGGCAGTCTGCAGAAGAAGATGTGTGGCACCGAAGAGAAATCTGGATGCCGAAAGAAATCCCATAAAAAAAAAGGTTGGGCATAAGAAAATGCTTCTGATGAAAAGAAAGCTATAAGCCGAAAGAATTGAGCCCAGTGCTCAGGGAGAAGGAAGTGCGGAAAATGCAAATGTTTCAGATCCTCAAGCATCAGAACAATCTTCTGAAAAGAATGAGAGGCAGCGAAATTCTCCTTCCAGAGTTATTCTTCGAGAAGGTAGAATCAGAGAAGGAAAAGAAGGCTCAAGTGCTTCAAAACAATGAACCCGAGAAAGAAAAGGCCCTTGTGCCTCGTCAAGTAGAAATGAGCTTGAGAATGAAAATCTTGAAAAAGCTGATGTGCCCCTCACGGAAAATGTTGCCATGCAGATTGATTGTCCAAGTACTTCAAATTCTAAAACAAATGCTGGTCCATCAGAAACAAATGCTGAAACAAATGTTGGCTCGCAGCCGAAAGAAAATGCTCGCAGCTGAAAAGTAATCAGATATTTCATCATGAATATCTTGATTTACCACTGATGAGAATATTGGAATGCTTAAAGCAAATCCTTCAGGACATTGAAGATTTTCAGCTTACGAAGGTTTTCTCATTCAAGCACCCATGGAACTGAGAATATATTCTCTAGTCTTATGCCACACTATATGTGTCGGGTGACAAACAAGATATCAAAAACATGGGATCTCGAATGGATAACAGAGCACCATGTCATGAAGGGCAGCGCTGAAGAATTTCTCGAGTGTCTGCATTTCCCTCGGATTGAAAGCAACAACTTTGAAACTCGTGTGCATTTTATCGATGAGATTTCTGATGAACAGTTCCACCTCCTGATGGATTCGGATAAGGTTGGCGATTATCTTTCGTATGTTTTTCCCTCGGACAAAATATCTGAAGTTCAACTTTCAAACCTTCCATTATATTCTGTGTCATACTACAAGTCCACTGCCAGGAGCATATTATTCAGGAGCAATCATGGTGTATTGCGCAACACTCTCAATGGCCTATATGTTGGCTATGTCTCCGATAACAAAGATGTATTCATGCATCAGCTTGTTGATTCCGCCGAAGAAAATGAAGCTGAGAAGAAGATTATCTATCGATGCGCAAGGAAAGAATATCTTGCTCAAGAAGCTCCAGAGAAATTTATCCATCATGTCAGAGACACTCTGCTGATGCTGAAAGATTACAAAAGGCAAAGTTTTCAGAGATAATGCATCCAGACTCCAGAGATCAGTCTTAGAACCCAACAACTCCTGTTGAAGCACATTGATAATGATCGGAAAGAAAAAGAGCGTCTTGCGCATGAGCTGAATATTCCCCACAACAATACATGCAAAATTCAGATGATTTCATGGATGCCTCGTTGAGGAAATTGCTGAGGAAATTCCTTTCTAAGAAGAAAATCAACATGGCTAGTCTATTCGAAACATATGACTTCATGGATGCCCCGCTGACTATTGAAGATCTTCGAGAGTGCAACACTCCTATGTTTTCAGCCAGATTTCCTTTGACAGATCCGCTGAGGATTAATCTGAACAAATCATATCACTGAGTTTGAGGCTACATCACATAAATTTTTATCTGAGGAGAACAGTGTTCCGTTATCTGCTGAAAGAGTTTCTCAAAAGAAAGATGAAAATGCTCCAGCAACCCCAGTTGTGCCACAACGTTCTGATAAAGAAGCAGAAGAAGATGCAACTGAAGATCATGTTGTCACCTCTGAGGCGGAAACTTCTTCGCCAAGCGAGTCTGGACCTTTTTCGGGCGACGGTTCATTTTTCCTTCGGGCGTGTAATGTCTCATGTTCTTTTTCACCTTTTTGACACTTGTTGACAAAAAGGGGGAGAAGACATCGAGTGATAGATTTGCGGGTCTTTGCTGGGTTGTTTTTCGAGTTTACAACACTTGCCTTCATTTGATTCTTATCGTGTTGTATAACTCTTGTGAACTCTTTCTAGTTCTCGAATGATAATAATCCCTGCCATACTTCATTTCTCTCGAGAATTTATTTTCGCAGGTGGAATTATTACCAGAGTTCACGTATGGATGCACTCTATTATATCTCGGACATTATCCTTCGGTGCAATACATTTATTCTCGAAGATGTGAAATATCTCTCCACCAAGCTTATTCTAATATATGCAGGTTTATCCAAAAGGTTAATCTTTCATACGCTGCATACATTTAGGGGGAGTATATTTATCTTCGAGATATTATCGAATTTACATTCCGCACATTTCTGGTTACATATCTATCTACTCTTCGATGTTTATCTGTTTTGTCAACAATCGTCCAAAAAGGGGGAGATTGTTGGTGCAATTACTTGCCCCTTGTGTTTTGGAGATTGTTGTCAGAAACAGTGAGGGACTAATTTGTTTACTAGTGCACACACAGAGAAATAGTCCCTGGAGTATCGAGAAGATTGCTATAATCTGCCGAAAGGTTTGCTACCGAAAGGTTTGCAACTAAAAGGTTTGCTTCCGAAAGGTATGCTACCGAAAGGTTTGCTACCGAAAGGTATGCTACCGAAAGGTTTGCTTCCGAAAGGTATGCTACCGAAAGGTTTGCTTCCGAAAGGTATGCTACCCAAAGGTTTGCATCCGAAAGGTATGCTATCGAAAGGTTTGCTACCGAAAGGTTTGCTAACGAGGAGATTGCTGCAATCTTTCGAAAGGATTGCTACGGAAGAGATTGCTGCCAAAGAGATTGCTATAATATCCCGAAGAGACTGCTACAGAAAAGATTGCTATAATCTTCCGAGAAGATTGCAGCAGAGAAGATTGATATGTTTCAAGAAGCTTATTATCGAGAAGATTGCCACTTCCGAGAAGTTTGCTATAAACTTCCTCGAAAGTTATCTACGCTGCAGAAAAGATTGACATGTCTCGAAGAGTTTGTTATCAAGAAGAATGCTATATTCTTTCAGGAAGTTCGAAGAACTTCACCGAGAAACATCTACGTTGCAGAGAAGAGAAGGATATGTTTCGAGAAGAAAGCATACCGAAAAGATTGCGTGCCGGAGATGGTCCTGAAAGAATTGCTGACGCAAAGCAATTTTCATTCGGTGTGTCCGAAGAAGAATGACTGCAGTCGAGAAGATTGAAGACGAAGCGAAGACGTAGCATTTGTTTCGTTGTTCTTCTTTCTTTTATTTGAGTCATAGGACCACCGTACTATTAAGAGGGGTATAAGTATTCAAGACTTTTGTCTGTTGTGATGCTTAGCCAAAACCTATGAAAGATTGAGAGAAATCTCTTTGTGTTCCTAATGATTACCTATCAGCAGAAGACGTTGTTCTTCGGAGCTGCAGGAGATATCTTTCGGACCGAGGAGTTAGCATTACTTGTTCCTCAAGTAATGTTACCGTTGTGCTCAAAATCCGACCGTTGGAAACGTGTCGGTTGGCCATTGGCTGGACCGCGTGTCCTCAATGGTCATTTCCCATCCGGGAAGGCTGCGGCTATAAATAGCCACCCCGCTCCAACGTTGCCCGTTGGCTGCTCCACTTGAGATTCTGAGAAGATTGATTGAGCACCCCTCTCCGAGAGATTTGAGTTTAAAATCCACTGAGAGAAAATCAAGAGCCGAAACTTAGATAGTGGTTGAGCATCACAGTAGACCTGAGTTGAGAGTTCTTGTACCTATTACTCTTGAGAGCTGCATACTCTTTAGACGGATAGGTGTCAGCTCGAGTGTTGAAGAGTTGTTGTCTTCACCGAGCAAAGTCTTCAGCAACCAAAAGTCGTCGTGGTTCGCGAATAAGTCTGTCGAAGGTTTGGAGATCGCCGACAAGAATCTACCACGAGTGAAATCAACTGAAGTTCAAGGAACTTCACGTTGAGGAGAATAGGATGGAGAGAGTTTATCTCCTGTGTTGAATCACAAGTCCCTCCAACCAGACGTAGCTCTTTTGCAGAAGAGTGAACTGGTCTACCAAATCATCTGTCGCCATCGAGCACCACTGGTCATTTCTATCCTACTGCATTTCTTTCAGTAGTTTATTTTCGGTGCTCTTTGCTGTCGATAGATATCTATCTGTGTACTGTGATTCTTTATCTTTCAAGCATTCCTTTCAGTACCGTGACTATATTGTGTTGCACACTTGCTTTCACAGTACTTAAGGTTGTATGTCTGTATGTTCATCTGCTTTTCATTTGGTGGTACTTAGTCTTTATGGTAAGTCTTGGTCTGATGAATATTTCGCAGTAGTGTGTATGTTTTGTATCTGTTATATGTGCAATAGTTTCATGTGTGTAACTCTATCCATGTTGATAGTTTTGTTTCTGTAGTAGTTTTGATTCATAGAACTAAAACTGCTCAGTTGCAAAATCCTTCCAAAATTTTTGAGTCGTCTTTAAACTCTTTTCTTTGTCTCATTTCGAACGAATTGACTTTTATTCCTTATTCTGATCCAACTCTGTTGTTGAGACAATTGAAAACTGTGTTTACTTGTTCTGGAATCCTTTATCTTTGATTTGTGAAATCCTTGGGTTTAGACATTACTTCGGGAATTCCTATTTTTTTCTTTCAAAAGAGTAGTTGTTTCCGTAGTAGTTTTGTTTCGGGAACAACTTTGTTTCGGAAACAGTTCTGTTTTAGGAACAATTTTGTTTCGAGGACAGTTTTGTTTCGAAAACAGTTTTGTCTCGGAAAAAGTTTTGTTTCGGAAACAGTTTTGTTTCAAGAACAGTTTTGTTTCGGGAACAATCTTGTTTCAGAACTAGTTTTCCTTCAGAAATAGTTTTCTTTCGTAGAACTGAAACTGCTTAGTTTATTATCCGCTGTGCTGTGTTGAGAGTATTCAACATTTCGAAAGAAATTTTGAATCTCCCATTCACCCCCCTATGGTCGATATACTCCGGTCCTTACAAAGTATATTAGACTTAAATGTGTTTTTCACATGCTTCATGATGCTCTCTTTGTGTTTCAATTATTATCTTTCATGTGAGCATCAATAAAATCTGAAGCTTATCTTAATGGCTATAAAGAAAGAGCTTGTTGGGAGACAACCCAATAATTTTCTTTTTCTGTTTTTTATTGTGTGTTTTCACATTTGTGCTACTGTTATGATTGTGTTTTTAATTAGTGTTTGTGCCAAGTAAAGCCTTTAGGATGATTTGGAAGATAGTATAATTGATGCTGTTTGGAAAATAGAAAGTTTTGCGTCCAGTGCTGGAATTTTGGTTCTGTACTGGAGCGTCAGAAAAATCTGAATTTTTTACACAGTATTGGTATATTAAATTCCCACGTTGTCCTAATTTTTCAGAATTTTTGGAGTTACAAAAGTATGGATTTTAAATAGATGTCTACAGACTGTTCTGTTTTTGACAGATTCTGTTTTTGATGCACTACTTGCTTGTTTTGATGAAACTATGGATTGTATCGGTGGGTATAAGCCATGGAGAAGTTAGAATACAGTAGGTATAATGCAAAAATAAAATATGAATGGGTTTGCAACAGTACTTAAAGTAGCGATTTGTTTTGTTATACTAACGGATCTCACGAAGGTTTTGTTGAGTTTTGTGTGATTGAAGTTTTCAAGTTTTGGGTGAGATCACGATGGATGAAGGAATAAGGAGTGGCAAGAGCCTAAGCTTGGGGATGCCCGAGGCACCCCAAGGTAATATTCAAGGAAGACTCAAGTGTCTAAGCTTGGGGATGCCCCGGAAGACATCCCCTCTTTCTTCTACCAACCATCGGTAATTTTACTTGGAGCTATATTTTTATTCGTCACATGATATGTGTTTTGCTTGGAGCGTCGTGTATTATATGAGTCTTTGCTTTGTTTGCTTTTTAGTTTGTCACAATCCTCTTTGCTGGACACACCTATTTGAGAGAGTCACACGATCATCATGATTTGTTAGAATACTCTATGTGCTTCACTTAATTTTTTTGAGCTAGGCAGTTGCTCTAGTGCTTCACTTAAATCTTTTTGAGCACGGCGGTGGCTATATTTTGAAGAAATATTTAAACTCTCATGCTTCACTTATATTATTTTGAGAGTTGATAAGATTGAAATTTTGAAGAAATATTTGCACTCTCATGCTTCACTTATATCTTTTTGAGAGTTGATAATAGTAACGGTAATTTGCACAAGATATGAATTTGGTCCCAAAGTGATGAATATTCAAGAGGGATATAATAAAAACTTTCATATAGATCATTGGATATGATAAGTGTGATTCCTTGCAATAGTTTTGCGATATGGAGATGATGATATGTGAGTCATGTTAGTGAGTAATTGTGATTTAGTAAGAATATTAGTGTTAAGGTTTGTGATTCCTTATGCATGCACATTAAGTCAATAGTTATGCAAAGAAATTATATCCTACTTATGGTGCATTATTCGGTGTTAGTTATGTTCAATGCATGTTTATGACCGTTTTCGCTTTTTGGTTGGTTGCTTCTCAATCTATTTGCTAGCCTTCATTTGTACTAAGCGGAAATACTGCTTGTGCATCCAAAATCCTTAAACCCAAGTTGTGCCAAATGAGTCCACCATATCTACCTATATGCAGTATTTCAATGCCGTTCCAAGTAAATTTGCGTGTGCCAACTCTAATTTTCAAAATAATTTTCCGTTTTGTGTGCTTGTACCGCTCATGAAGCGGCAGGGGGTAGCCATTATTTTCCATGCTAGGTGTGTTATTCTCACGATGAGTGTTTATTCACTTGTCATTGCATGAGAGAGTGGCTGGTAATAGGGATGCCTAGTCCCACAATGAATCAAAAATTAATAACAACAAAATTCCTTGGAAAGTGTTGGTATGGAGGGCACCCGTGGATACGGCTAGCCATGGATTGTGAAAGAATGATGGAAAGGAAATAAACTTTACTTTCTGTTTGGGAACCACCTATGATGTGTCTAGCATGGAAAATATTAGGAATTCTCGGTCGTTTTCGTTGACAGGAAAAGCATGCCTCTCAAAACAATTTTATCTCTCTAATTTAAGCTTTGAGCTCTGGCACATTTGCAAATCTCTGCTTCCCTCTGCGAAGGGCCTATCTATTTACTTTTATGCAATTTTATTTTTATTTTGAGTCTCCATCTTCTCCTACAAAGCACCAACTAGAGAGCACTATTGTCATACTTGTGCATTGTGTGTAGCTAATATTGAGTGTGTTTCATGAATGGATCAATGATTGAGCATAATGGGCTAGGGATAACTTTCTTTAGCGTTGATATTTTGAAAGACATGGTTGCTTGTTAGCATGCTTGAGTATTTATATCTTCATGTCAAATTATAGACTATTGCTTTGAATCATTCAAGTCCAAATGTACATGCTATAAAAGAAAATAATATATGATGCATATGATAGGTAGCATTCCACATCAAAAATTCTGTTTTTATCATTTACCTACTCGAGGACGAGCAGGAATTAAGCTTGGGGATGCTGATACGTCTCCAACGTATCTATAATTTTATATTGTTCCATGCTATTATATTATCCATCTTGGATGTTTTAATATACATTTACAGCAATTATATATCATTTTTTGGGACTAACCTATTAACTTAGTGCCCAGTGCCAGTTGCTGTTTTTTGCCTGTTTTTGGTTTTCGAGAATATCAGTACCAAACGAAGTCCAAATGCCACAAAACTTTTTGGAGATTTTTTTCTGGACAAAACAAGTACTCGAAGCTTCGGGAGAGGGCCAGAAGATGAAGCAGTGGCCCACGAGGCACCAAGGCGAGCCCCAGGGGGGGTGGCGCGCCCTGGTGGCTCGTGGGGCCCACATAGCTCCGTTTGAATTAATTCCACCACTATAAATTCTCTAAAATCGGGAAACCAACAGAGGAGTCCACGAAATACTTTTTCCATCGCCGCAAGTTTCTGTTCTCGAGAGATCCCATCTGGAGGCCTTTTCCGGTGCTCCGCCGGAGGGGGAATCGATCACGAAGGGGCTCTACATCAACCTTGCTGCCCTTCCGATGATGCGTGAGTAGTTTACCACAGACCTTTGCGTCCATAGTTAGTAGCTAAATGGCTTCTTCTCTCTTTTTGATCTTCAATTCAATGTTCTCCTCGATGTTCTTGGAGTTCTATCCGATGTAATCACTTTTTACGGTGTGTTTGTTGGGATCCGATGAATTGTGAGTTTATGATCAGATTATCCATGAATATTATTTGAGTCTTCTCTGAACTCTTTTATGCATGATTATTATAGCTTCGTATTTCTTCTCCGATCTATTGATTTGGTTTGGCCAACTAGATTGATTTATCTTGCCATGGGAAGAGGTTCTTTGTAATGGGTTCGATCTTGCGGTGCTCAATCCCAGTGACAAAAAGGGACATGACATGTATGTATCGTTGCTATTAAGGGTAAAAATATGGGGTTCATTCATGCGTGAGTTTACTTTGTCTACATCATGTCATCTTGCTTAAGGCGTTACTCCGTTCTTTATGGGCTTAATACACTAGATGCATGCTGGATAGCGGTCGATGTGTGGAGTAATAGTAGTAGATGCAGGCACGAGTCGATCTACTTGTCTCGGATGTGATGCCGATATACATGATCGTTGCCTTGGATATCGTCATGATTATTTGCTTTTCTATCAATTGCCCAACAGTAATTTGTTTACCCACCGTATGCTATTTTTATGAGAGAAGCCTCTAGCGAAAACTATGGCCCCCGGGTCTATCAAAATCATATATTAAAAACCCTAAAAATACCTTGCTGCACTTTTTATTTATTTATTTTATTTTGCAGTTTTGTTCAATCTATCTATCTATCACATACAATTTAATCTTGCAATTAACCGCCGAGGGATTGACAACCCCTTGTTTGCGTTGGGTGCAAGGATTTGTTGTTTTGTGTGCAGGTGCTGCTAACGAGGTGTTGCGTGATTCTCCTACTGGATTGATAACCTTGGTTTCATAACTGAGAGAAATACTTAACTCTACTGTACTGCATCTCCCTTCCTCTTCAGGGAATTACCAACGCAGCTCACAAGTAGCAGCAAGCAAGTTGGATGCACACCCACTTAGTTTTATTTTGAGCTTTCATACACTTATAGCTCTTAGTGCATCCGTTGCATGGCAATCCCTACTCCTCGCATTGACATCAATTGATGGGCATCTCAATAGCCCGTTGATTAGCCGCGTCGATGTGAGACTATCTTCCTTTTTGACTTTCCCTTATTAATCTCTATCATCATTCTATTCCACCCATAGTGCTATGTCCATGGCTCGCGCTCATGTATTGCGTGAGGGTTGAAAAAGCTGAAGCGCGTTAAAAAGTATGAACCAATTCCTTGGCTGACATCGGGGTAGTGCATGATTAATACTTTGTGTTAGGAAGACTAAGCACGACGGGCTATATGATTTTATAGGGATAGCGTTCTTTAGTTTATTTTGGAAGGCATGATTGTTTGTTGGTATGCCTGAGTATTGATGTCTTTATATCAAATTATAGACTATTGCTTTGAATCACTCGGTTCTTAATATTCATCCCATAAAAGAAAGATTACATGATGAACATATTAGTTAGCATTCCACATCAAAAATTCTATTTTTATCATTTACCTACTCGAGGACGAGCAGGAGTTAAGCTTGGGGATGCTTGATACGTCTCCAATATATCTATAATTTTTGATTGTTCCATGCTATTATAGTATCAATCTTGGATGTTTTATATGCAATTACATATCATTTTTTGGGACTAACCTATTAACCTAGTGCCCAGTGCCAGTTGCTTTTTTTTTGCTTGTTTTTGGCTTTTCAGAAAATCAATATCAAACGGAGTCCAAACAAAAAAAAACTTTGGATTAATTTTTTCTGGACCAGAAGGGACCCTCGAAGGTTCGGGAGAAGACCAGAAGAGCCATGGGGGAGCGACAAGCTCGGAGGGCGCGCCCCAGGGGGGTAGGCGTGCCCCCCAGGCTTGTGGGCCCCTCGTGGCACATCTTGACCTAATTTCAAGCCTATAAATTCTCAAATATTCCCCATATACCGAAGAACAACCTAGAAAAACTTTTCCGCCGCCGCAAGCCTCTGTTCTTCGGTGATCCCATCTGGAGGCCTTCTCCGGTAATCTGCAGGAGGGGGAATCGATCACGGAGGGCTTCTACATCAACCTTACTGCCCTTCCGATGATGTGTGAGTAGTTTACCACAGACCTACGGGTCCATAGCTAGTAGCTAGATGGCTTCTTCTTCTCTCTTTGATTTTCAATACAATGTTCTCCTCGATCTCCTTGGAGTTCTATTCGATGTAATCTTCTTTTGCGGTGTGTTTGTTGGGATCCGATGAATTGTGGGTTTTTGATCAGATTATTCATGAGAAATATTTGAGTCTTTTCTGAACTTATTTATGCATGATTGTTATAGCTTTGTATTTCTCCCCGATCCATCCATTTGGTTTGGCCAACTAGATTGATTTATCTTGCAATGGGAGAGGTGCTTTGTGACAGAAAGGGACAAGACACATATTTGTATTGTTGCCATTAAGAATAAAAAGATGGGGTTTAATCATATTGCTTGAGTTTACTTTGTCTACATCATATCATCTTGCTTAAGGCGTTACTCTGTTTTCATTAACTTAATACCCTAGATGCATGCTGGATAGCGGTCGATGGGTGGAGTAATAGTAGTAGATGCAGGCAGGAGTCGGTCTACTTGTCTCGGACGTGATGCATATATACATGATCATTGCCTTGAATATCGTCATAACTATGCGCTTTTCTATCAATTGCCCAACAGTAATTTGTTTACCCACCGTATGATATGCGTTAGAGAGAGAAGCCTCTAGTGAAAACTATGGCCCCCGGGTCTACTTTTATCATATATTAAAATCCAAAAATACCTTGCTGCAATTTTATTTTCTTTCTTTTATTTTGCAATTTACTTTTCTATCTATCACTATCAGAATTAATCCTTGCAAGTAACCGCCAAGGGGATTTACAACCCTCTTGTTTGCGTTGGGTGCAAGTATTTGCTTTTGTGTGTGTAGGTGCTGCTAACGAGGTTCTGTGTGGTTCTCCTATTGGATTGCTAACCTTGGTTCTTAACTGAGGGAAATACTTATCTCTACTATACTGCATCATCCTCTCCTCTTCGAGGAAATCCCAACGCAGTTCACAAGTAGTAGTGGCTCTCTATTGGTTTCCCAATATTTGAGAATTTATAGAAGTGAAATTAGGTCAAATTTAGCCACGAGGGGTCCACAAGGCATCAGGACGCCCCCTGGGGCCGCGCCCTGTTGCCTTGTCACCTCCTCATGAGGCTTCTGGCCTCCTCCCGAAGCTTCCAGGGTCTCTTTTGTCCAGAGAAAAATCATCAAAAAGTTTTGTGGCATTTGGACTTCGTTTGGTACTGATTTCCTGAAAAACTAAAAACAAGCAGAAAACAACAACTGACACTGGGCACTAGGTTAATAGATTAGTCTAAAAAAATGATATAAAATAGCATATTATTGCATATAAAACATCCAAGATTGATACTGTAATAGCATGGAATACTCAAAACTTATAGATACGTTGGAGACGTATCAATTTCTCATGAATAATCTGATCATAAACCCACAATTCATCGGATCCCAACAAACACACCGTAAAAGAAGATTACATCGAATAGAATTCCAAGGAGATCGAGGAGAACATTATATTGAAGATCAAAGAGAGAGAAGAAGCCATCTAGCTACTAGCTATGGACCCGTAGGTCTGTGGTAAACTACTCACACATCATCGGAAGGGCAGCAAGGTTGATGTAGAAGCCCTCTGTGATCGATTCCCCCTCCGGCAGAGTACCGGAAAATGCCTCCAGATGGGATCGCGGAAGAACAGAAGCTTGCGGCGGCGGAAAAGTTATTTGAGGTGGCTCTCTGGTATACGGGGAATATTTGAGAATTTATTGGCTTGGAATTAGGTCAAGAGGTGCCATGAGGGGCCCACAAGCCTGGGGGGGGCGCCTACCCCCCTGAGCGCGCCTCCCGAGCTTGTCGCTCCCTCGTGACTTGTCTGGTCTTCTCCCGAACCTTCTAGGGTCTCTCTTGGTCCAGAAAAAAATAATCCAAATTTTTTTCTTCGTTTGGACTCCGTTTGATATTGATTTTCTGAAAAGCCAAAAACAAGCAAAAAATAGCAAATGGCACTAGGCACTAGGTGAATAGGTTAGTCCCAAAAATGATATATAATTGCATATAAAACATCCTAGATTGATACTATAATAGCATGGAACAATAAAAAAATATAGATACGTTAGAGACTTATCAGGCTGCAACTTCCTCTCGTTCTCGCGTGTGAAGTTCAGCTTCGTGGCCGGCGGTGACCGTTCAGGGTTTCGTCGGATTCCACCTTTGGGACGGCATCAGCAGACGGCACTGACGGAGGTTGCTCTTGGCCTTGGTTCTCGTCGACTTGGATCGGGAGGCGTGGCGCCTATCTGACGAATGTGCGCTCCTGATCTAGCGGCGCGGGTGATGTTGATTTGAATTTCATGCTCCGGCTCTCTTTGGCGAGGTGGTAGTCGGCGGCGGTGTGCTCCGTCATCGGTGTTGGTCCTTACGGCGACCATTCCGTCCTGCAGTTGCGGACTCGCTGTGGATTGCGGTGGCCATCAAAAGGTCTTGGTGAGGTTTTCTCTCTCCAGACTCGGTGGTTGACTTCGACGAGGAGATGCAAACTATGGACAACGGCTTGATGCAGAGGGATGGTTGTGCAGCGACACGACTGCTTGGATTGTGGAAAAGTGGTGGCGACAACACATAAGTGATGACGGTCTCGAGTTCCGGGGTGAAAACCTAGGTCTTACCCCTGTTGGTTATGCCTGGCAATGGCTATACTTTTATGTCGTTACCTTGTTGAAGGAATTGCTCAGATATGCTCAGGCTGGTTCTTCAGGGTGAAAATCTAGATTTTGGCCTTGGGTGGCTGGATCCGGTGACGTCGGCGCTTGAGCGCCAATCCCTTCGTGAAGGCGTTGCTGTTGAAGAACCTCGTCAACCGTGTGATGTCATGAGAATGTTGGTGTGGATATGATCATTGTTGTAGTTTGTCGATTGCATATCTGATCGCTTGGAGTTTTTCTTTTTTTCTCGCCTATGCATAGCTTTGGTCTTATATGACTTTGCTATTTGTCGGCGTGTTTTTGTGTGTGTGCGTTGGTTTTGGCTGTGTGCATCTTAACTATGAAGAGGCCAGGTGTGTGCTCTTTGACTTTGTATCCTCCTGATGCTTCTTTTTATGCTAATAAAATCCACCCTTTGTCAAAAAATGAAACATTCGGTCAATATATCATATGAAGTAAGAGGGGTGGTGGAACAAGATTGGCTTTACTTCTCGACTTCTACTCAGGAATTTGGTTACAATATTTATTTTATAAAAAATATTTAATGTTTCGTGATTTCCACTTTCTACAGTAGATATCTCATTTAATGTTTTTACGGGGGAGGGGAGTTACTTTGTATTCTGACGATGTTACCTCAAATTTTGGCTTGAGGTAACCAGGAGTAATTCTTTTTGAAGAAAAAAAACTGCGCAGAGAATGAAATCTATATCTATACCTAATAATAAAAGAAGGTGTGTTCTCTGATTTCTTACTTCGTTCAACCATATTATAAGTTTTCTTTCGTCCAAAAGTAATGATTCCTTTTTGCGCAGTTTTTGGGCCTTACACGTTGTTGTTATAAGTGTTTGGGCCACAGTGCCGCTATTGGCGCTCGATGTCATGGTGATATTTTTTCGCCTCAAAAGAAAAACTACAAGAGTTCCAGCGATGGAACTCATGATCTCCCAACTAGTTCCGAATGCGGCAACCAACTCAACCACATCATGCTCACGTGTAGAAAATATGATTCCTTTTCCTATAAAATTGTACCACCTCGCTCCCTTGCATCCTTATATCCCACCTATTTATATACGTCTGCAATCCAAAATCAATAAACAGCCTCGAAAATTAATATTGATCGGAAGGGAATTAAGGAAAAAGGAGATCTATGTCAATACAACGGAGAAAAAACAAAAAAGGCGCCCCAAAACAGGGATCACGCCTTGAAGGAAAATGGATCGAATGAGGGCTATGAGAGGCAAGTTAATGGACGGAACAAGGCTACGAGGGCAAGTTATATAGTGAAATCATGGGAAGAGATTGGATAAAGGAAGAGCAATCCTGGAAAAAGAAGAGATCGGATGAGATTTAAAAACGGAAAAAGAAAATCCCGATCGAATCTTTGTGCCGGCGGCAGTGCTTCGACAAGCGGCGAGAAGGCTCAACAGAAGCGCGCGCAAGAGACAGCAGGCGGCCATCTCGCCCTAGCAGTAGCGGCTGCTCTGCTTTTGTGTGTGGCTACATAATGATCTATTCAAACAATCTTTATTCAGGCCCATAATCGAATACTTGGTACGATGGTTCTCCATGCAAATGAACACATCACGTAATTGTTTTCACTAATATTCTTCTATTCTTAAAGTAAGGGGTGCTTCTTCATTTCTTATTCATTGCTTGAAACTGCCTCTAAAGTTAAAGAAAATTACCCACCATGTCATCGTTAAATAGAAAGAGAGAAAAACGCTTTGATCCCCCTCGCGATTTTTCCATCCCTTGAATCTTCCTCCCCCGATCCTGCCTCATTCCTCATGTGTGCCGCTCGGCCCACCGCCATTCTCTTTTTTTACTTACAAAGTTGTTTGAGTGGTAAATTAATTTTGTACCCATTGCAACGCACGGGCCCTTTTGCTATGTATAAGAAACAACCCTCCTCTCTGACAAAAACAAGAGCCCTTCTCGAACGAAGAGACACTAGTTTTTCATATCATATTTAAAATACTCTTTTTGTTCAAAAATATAGTGCATATTTTTTTTAAGTCAAACTTGTCAACATTATAGAACGGAAGGAGTACCATATTTTTTAATGCGGATGTGAAGTTTGGCACAGATCAACGTTTCACGTGGATTATCATAGGTGTCCGAAAAATCGGTGGCGTGGCTTGATCTAGTCCATTCAGAAAATAAACGAGTAGTATCAGATTGCCCTGGAATTTGTTTACAAAGTTCCATCAAATTTGTTGCATCTGCTGGCTACCTAACTACGAGTATACAACAAAAATGGAACTAGCTACGAGTACTCGTGCGCGCGCTGGAGCGCCGCGAGATGCTGCTCCATGGCGTGTAGCGACGGAAGTTTCACCGTGCATGGAGGAGCGAGGTGGTCGCCGGATGCGCGGCCCGAGAAAAGGATGCTCTGGACGCCGTCCGCGTCGACTCCCTGCCGGTACAGCCGCTGCCCGGCAGCAAAGTCGCCGAGCAGCTGGTACGAGGTCGCGGAGCCATCCATGGCCAAGCACAGCTCGTCGTTACCTGATCGATGCGCCATAGCTTCTTCAGAATTGGTAGGTTCAAATCAATTAAGTAAACTCGATCGTGGGGTAACAGAGGTGGGGGAAGAAGTGGGAGCTTCGACCCAAAGAGAAGCTACAATGGACAGAACTACTATGAGGAGAGGGCTAGATTCAATTCAACAAATACATCCAGTTTGAGTCAGAACAAGAGAGATTACAACTCCTCTGAGTTAGATGGGGAAGGAAGCATTGGTGGAATTCCTGGAGGCAATCCGATGGGTACTCAAGTGTGGAAGGAGACGGTGGGGCAGATGGAGATAAGTGGTCTTGTTGATAATGGAGGTGAGAACAGATCTGGTAAGATGGAGAGTGGAGTTGTAAACAACATTGATCAGCTTATGGGTTTGGATGCTGCTCAACAGCAGAAATTGTTGGGAGCTTTGCTTTCACAATTGGCTCAGAACATGATTGTTGGAATTCCTGGGGTGGGCACTCAAACAGGAAATGGAGCTAATTTGGCCGGGAACAAAAAAGCTACAGAGCTAGGAAGAGAGATTGCTGGGGGGAAACAAGATACAGAGGGAGCAGTAAAGGAGATGCACAAGGTGGCTGATATGAGAAGGCAGGAAACAAAAGGAAATAGTGCCCAGATGTTTGGAGGAGATAAAAAGCAAGTGGATAGATTTGGCAAACAGATGTGTGGAAAATGTAAAAATGCAGGACATCTTACAAGGGAGTGTAGAATTGGACACTGTCTCATATGTGACAGAGATAATCATATAACTAGAGAATGCAATTTGTTGAAGCAAATGAAGCCTGTGCCTAAATATGTGGGATATGCTGCTAAAGGGTTGGGAGTACTGTTAGTGCAAAGTTTCAAAGATGTATTAGTGGCAGATCATATGAATCCTCTGGCAGTGGTGATCATTAGATCTGGACAGATTAATGAGACCCAATTTGTTCAGGCATTCAGTGAGATGTTTAGCTGGGGGTGGCAATGGAGAGTACAGGAATATGGACATAATTGCTACATGATGAGATTCCCAAGTAAAGCAAAACTGATTGAGTTGGCCAAGTTCAATGACTTTAGTCTTCTGGATACTGGAGTAATCATCAAGGTGCAGGGCTGGACCTTGGACCATCAAGCAATAGGGAAATTGCATATAGCATGGGTGAAATTTGGTGGGGTGCCAGACTGCTTTAGACACTTTTTTGGAATGTGTGAGGTTGCTGCTGCTGTGGGTCCTGTGCTGGAAATTGATATGGATACCATCAATGAAGAGAAAAATAGAGCAAAATGTGGGGTGAGGGATGTGGGGAAAATTCCTACACATGTGAAAATAACATCACAAGAATTGCTTATGTTCAGAATTGGAACTGAATTGGAACAAGTGGTGGAGATGGGATGGTACAAAGAAGACAAAAGGAAAAAAGAAGATGATGTTGACATAGAGAACAGAGAAGAAGATGCTGAGAGTAGAAAGAAAATAAAAAAAATGATCAATGCAGAAATAATGTGGTGTTGGGAAGTTTGTCTTTGGCTCAGGTTGAGGAGATCAATGTTAAGAATGCTGCACTCAAAAGCTCTGTTGAAGAAACAGTGATGTTGATGATGAAAGAGGTGAAAGATGAAAAGGCTCAGATGCAAAAAGAGATTGACATTATGTTCAGAAAAATCCGGATTTTGGAAGAAGACAAAATAAGACAGAATGCTCTATGGGTTAAAGAGGAGAAGAGAATTGCTGAGATGATAAAGGTGCAAACAGAAATGGAGGAAAAAATTAACAAGCAACAAATGGAAATACAGCAGTTGATTGTGGATGCTGCTAATAGAGAACAATATGAGCTAGAGTTGGCTGAGATGGACGTAGAGGCTTTTGAAAAAGAAAATCCAGAGAAGAAAACTGAATCAGAGACTGGGAACTACAATCAACCAACTGACTACAATGCTAGCCAAGAATCAACAGATAATTTTGGAGGAAGGATGGCGGCTATACATGGAGAGAGGGAACTGGAAAAGGCCGAGGAAGACAAAGAATTAGAGGTTAAAATGAGTCTTAGAAATAGAGGCAAGGAAGATCAGAAGATAGAAGATATGGCCAAGAATAGGGCTGAAGAAAGAGACAACTATGGTAAGTCTCATGACATTAATGCATCTAATCCTTCTCTGTTATACATGAGTTCATTGGTAGGTATTGATTTAGGATGTTCTATTGATATGATTGATAAAAATATGGAAGCTATCAGAAAAATGGAGATAGCCAGGGAAGAATTTTATTTTCGAAATATAGCTCAAAAAGATGAGAAGGATAAAACTCCAACTGACACACCA
This sequence comes from Elymus sibiricus, assembly GCA_039707655.1. Taxonomy (NCBI): domain Eukaryota; kingdom Viridiplantae; phylum Streptophyta; class Magnoliopsida; order Poales; family Poaceae; genus Elymus; species Elymus sibiricus. The sequence continues at coordinate 117,149,062 of CM077670.1, forward strand.
GTGTTGATTGACACTGGAGATGCCACCATTGAGGAGATGTGCTCTGATCTAGATAATTCTGATGCTGATATGGAAGAAGATCAATATAGAAAACTGAGAGCTATTTTCTCAGGTAGAAAAAAAATAGTAGATGTTCACCTGACATTAGTTGTGTGAAACATTCGGTTGGGGTTGGGGTGCTAAAAAGGAGAAATAAAAAAAACTCCTGACTACATACCTTGATTATTCCAGTTTTAGTGAGAAAAAGATCAGTTAGTTAAAAATGAGAGGTGTGTTTTGGAATGCAAGAGGATTAGGACAAGACCACAAGAGAAGATATGTCAGAGAAATGATTGTTGATCATAAGCTAGATTTTATTGGGATTTCTGAAACAATTAAACAGAGCTACACGAAAAATGAATTACATAACCTTTCTGGGGGTAGGAACTATGAATGGAGATGGAACCCTCCCAGAGGTATGTTTGGGGGGATTTTGATTTGGGTTAACAGAGATTATTTTGACATCTTACATACTGAATGGGGAATATTTTCTGAGGTTATTGGTATATGATAAAAAAACTAAATTCCATTGGAACTTGGTTAATGTGTATGGGGATGCTCAAGCTAAAGGGAAAGCTGGATTCCTTGCTGAGCTAGCCAGAATGTATCATGACAATCCCATGCCATGCTTAGTGGGTGGAGATTTTAATATAATTAGAAATGAAAGAGAAAAAAATAAACCTGTTCAGAATGAATCTTGGAGCTTCATGTTTAATGCCATAATTGAGCAAGCTGGTTTAAGGGAACTTCCACTTAATGGAAGAAATTTTACTTGGGCAAACAATCTGCCTGATCCTACATATGAAAAATTAGATAGAGTATTGATGTGTCCTGAATGGGAAGAGAGATATCCCTTGTCAATATTAAATGCATTTGCCAGAGAGGTTTCTGATCATACTCCCCTGTTCTTAGATACTGGAGAACAAAGTAAAAATGAACCTATTTTTAGGTATGAAAACTCCTGGGCTCTAAGAGAGGGATTCAAAGAATTTGTATATAAAACTTGGAATGAAACGTACAAAGGGGATTTAATAGAACAATGGCAACAAAGATTTCGAAACCCGAGGAAAAAAACTAAAGGTTGGAATAAGAATGTTGATGCTTGGTACAGGAAAATTAAGATTTATATTTTGGGCAGATTAGATGAGATTGATAAGAAGGCTGAAAAAAGTGGATTAATGATAGAAGAGAGAATGGAACAGAAAGATTTGAGAGAACAACTTGGGAGAGTCCTAAAATAGGAAGAGTTAAAGTGGCTCCAGCGATATAAAGACAAAGAGATTACTGATGGAGATGGTAATACCAGATATTATCATGCCAGGGTGAATGGGAGAAGGAGGAAAAATAGAATCACTTCTTTAGAACAGGAAGAAGGGGTGATTGAGGGAGAAGGAAACCTTATGAAATACATTACAAACTTTTATAAAAATCTTTTTGGGCATCCAGAAGAGAGTAGGATATCTTTGACAGAACAAAAAATGAAGAAGATTACTCCTGAAGAAAGAGACAAACTGACTGCTCCCTTCTCTTTAGAAGAAATTCATGATGTAGTGTTTGGGATGAAAAAGAACAAAAGTCCTGGCCCAGATGGGTTTCCGGCTGACTTTTACCAGGAATTTTGGGACTTAGTCAAATGGGATCTGAAAAACCTAATAGATGGATTTGCAAAGGGATCAATTGATATATCTAGGCTTAATTATGGGATCATCACTCTAATTCCAAAAGCTGCTGATGCTAAACAAATTCAGAAATTTAGACCTATTTGTCTGCTCAATGTGAGCTTTAAAATTATTACAAAAGTGCTGATGAATAGGATGACTAGGTGTGTTTCTAGTGTGATCTCCTCAACACAAACTGCATTTGTTAAAGGGAGATACATTATGGAGGGTGTGGTGATTTTGCATGAGGCTTTGAACACAATACATACAAAGAAACAAAGTGCTTTGGTGTTCAAAGTTGATTTTGAAAAAGCCTATGACAAAATTAAATGGCCTTTTGTAATACAGATGTTAAAAATGAAAGGGTTCTCTGATAAATGGTGTGACTGGGTAATGGAAACAATGAGAGGAGGGCGTGTAGGGATTAGAGTTAATGACCAGATTGGTCCATATTTCAGAACATATAAAGAGCTTAGACAAGGAGATGCTATGTCTCCATTGCTTTTTGATTTAGCTGCAGATGCATTGGCGGTAATGATGAAAAATGCTCTGGATCATGACATTGTTAAAGGGGTCCTGGGAGACAACAGACATAAAGGGGTGAATATGCTGCAATATGCAGATGACACGATTTTCCTTCTGCAAGATGATGTAGAAAGTGCAAGAAATTTAAAATTCATTCTATGTGCTTTTGAACAAATGTCAGGACTGAATTTTTTTTTTCATAAAAGTGAACTAATGGTATTTGGTGCTGCTATACATAAACAAAAAATTTATCAGGAAATCTTTACATGCAAGATGGGGGTCCTTCCTATGAAATACTTAGGGATGCCAGTTTCTGATGTAAGAATTAAAAATGCTGATTGGAGATGTGTGACAGATAAAATTGCAAAAAGATGTGGATGCTGGCAAGGGAGACTGTTGGGATCAATAGCAGGGAGGATCACATTGGTGCAGGCATGTCTGACCAATATACCTCTCTTTATGATGTCCTTTTACCCTATTCCTAAGGGAATTGTCAACAAAGCAGACTTTTATAGATCTAGGCTGGTTTGGCAGGAGAATGAAAATGAAAGGAAATATCATTTAGTAAAATGGGACAAATGCTGTTTACCAAAAGATTTAGGTGGACTAGGGATTCTTAATTTAGAAATAATGAATATTGCTCTGCTTGCAAAATGGTTCTGGAAACTGGAAAATGAAGAGGGATTATGGTAATCTGTCATTAACAACAAGTATGTGGGTGATGGATGCTTATCTAAAATTAGTAAAAAAAGCTGGTAACTCTCATTTCTGGTCTAGTTTGATTGGGCTTAAGGAATTTTTTTACAGATATGCTAAGAAAAAAATAGGTGAGGGCAAAAATACCAGATTTTGGGAAGACATATGGGTAGATGATAAATCTCTTAAAGATGCTTACCCAAGGCTCTATGATCTCAACTATGACCACAACATTACAGCTTTTGATGCTATACAGAGAGGATGGGCTGGCTTTAGGTTTAGAAGAACACTTCATGGTGAGACCTTGACATTATGGAATAGCCTAAAAAACAGATGTGAAGAAGTTGAGATGGGGAAGGGGAAAGATAAAGTTATCTAGACCCTCACAGCTAATGGACAATTTTCTGTTGGTTCTTTATACAGAAAATTGATCAATGATAATATTCACTTCCCACAGAAATTTCTTTGGAAAATTAAAGTGCCTGCTAAAATCAGAGTGTTTCTATGGCTGATGAATAAAAAAAGTATCCTGACCAGGGACTCTCTACTAAAGAGAGGTTGGAAAGGAGAAAAGAAATGTGTTTTCTGTCATAAGGATGAAACTGTTGATCATTTATTTTTTACTTGTCCAGCAGCCTCTCTGATCTGGAGCTTGCTGCAATGTACTTTTGATTTGAAGAAAATTCCTTCTTCCATTGATGAATGCTTGGGGTCTTGGATAAAAAAATTTATGAAAAATGATAGGAAGCTTGTACTTATAGGCATTTCTGCTCTGTTCTGGACACTTTGGAAGTGCAGAAACGGGGTGGTTTTTGAGAAAAAAAGATATACTGATCCAATGATCTTGATTAAGCTGATGTGTCGATGGATTATCGATTGGTCTATTTTGCAGACAAAGGAGCCAAACAAAAGGGTACTGGAGCTGGGCACAAAACTGCTAGAGCGAGTAGCAAATGAGGTTTACAAGTCTTCTCAGGGTTGGCGATGCAACGTTAGACGACTGGAGGGATGATGATTGATGAGCTGCAGGCTGCAAATCCTGAAGTTTTTGTGCTTATAGGGGCGCTGTAGAAGTTCTAGTTTCTTGTTTTGGGTTCGCAGTTCGTCGCTATGGGAATAGTGGTGCTTACCTTTTGTGGCTTGGCTTGTTCTGTGGCCGATCGCTGATGTCTGAATGTTGGAACCTGGTGGCTTTCTCTTTTCTAGTTTCTAGCTAAACGTTTGTAGTTAAAGACATTTGGTTTCTTTAATGGAAATCGGAAGGGGGAGCCCTTCTTTTATTCAAAAAAAAAAACTCGATCGTGGTGGATGAGGATGACGTACATGCCGCGAGCTCCTTCTGGGTGCGGTAGAGGAAGCTGAGCACGGTGGCGACCTCGTCTCGGAATCGAGAGAAGGGCCTTTGATCGTCGTCGTCCTCGAGACGCAGGCGGCGGAGCTTGCAGAGGCCTTCCCCGAGCTCCATCATGGCGCCGCGGTGGTTCTGGTTGAAGAGGTGGTGGAAGCCTATGGCGCACTGGAGGACGCCGTGGAGGAGCGTCTGAGCGGGGTCCTCGGCGCTGTACCAGAGTTCCTCTACCACGTCGTGGCACGCGTGGTACTTCCCGCCGTTGAATAGCGCCACCGCTGCGTCAAACCCAGCCAACTCCTCGTCGTCCTCGTCGTCATCCGGAGCCGGGCGCTCTCCCCGCGCGCTGAGCAGGAGCCGGCAGCAGCGCAGGCCAGCGCCTCGGCGGCGGATGGCCCCCCGGTTGAAAAGATGGAGAACGTATGGGCGAGCAGAGGCGGCCACCGCGGCCGGCGAGCTGATATGCGCGCGGGACAGTGGCGCCAGGGCGTCCATGCCGGAGACGGAGTGAGAGGCCGCCACCGCCATAGAAAGAAAGCAGGGCTCGTGTCACGGCACACGGCAACGGTGTTGTGTCATTTGTGGACGGCGGCGACGGCACCGGTCAACCACACAAGAGTGCTCGTCTGAAAAAAAAACTGAAAGAGCGAAAATATCTAACAGCGGGCCCACTGAAAAATATATATTTTTATGATAACTAAGGCCTTTATTCAAAAAGTAATGGACCGGATAAGGCTAATTTTCGTGTTTTGACCCTTTTGACGTAGTTTAGCAGGATTTGACCCCGGTCTGAATTTTTTTCGAGATCTGACCCTTTTTCCTACCCCATAGTGTCTGGCGGTAGGGTATAACTGCCTACCGTTACGGGTCTTGGTGGTAGGACTTAACTGCGCCGTCATATCCATTTAACATGCAAAATACCCTACCGCCAGGGCCCTTGGCGGTAGGCTGTGTAACCCTACCGCCAGGGCCCTTGGCGGTAGGCTGTGTAACCCTACAGCCAAATAGCCTGACAGTAGGCAGTGCAACATAATAGTGTGTGGCACTGATCATGCATGCCACAAGTGGGGTGTGGCAGAAAAGTGCAGTGCCAAATTAACTAGTATAGGCTCAAGCCTACTAGGCTCCAAGTTGACTGTGAAGCAGAGGCTAGTAGTAGCTCCTAGTAAAGAGATATGCGTTGATGCATGCATGCATGTTGCGTGTGAAGGGCCGAAATCACTGTTCTGACCTTATCAGCAAAGAATGGCACAAAATGAACTCGATAGGAAAGTATTTCACGATCTGACCTTTTTAGCAACGCCACAGCCCGTGGCGTTGCTGCTCCACGTAGAAACGCCGAGGCACGTTGCGTTGCTGCCCTGGCCCCACGGTCAGGCCCCGCTGCTGACGTGGCAAGCCAGAAACGCCGAGGTAGCTAGTGTTTCTGGAAACGCCAAGGACCGTTGGCGTTTCTGGCCACCATGAAAACGCCAAGGCTAATGGCGTTTCTGCCCAAGATATTTAATTGGCCGTGGCCCCCCCGACTCACTCTCACCCACCACTCACCACTCACTCTCTTCTCCCCCAATTGTCCCCCCCGAGCTCAAGCCCTTTCCCCCCTTTGTCTCCCTCACTCAAAACACCTCAAATCCTTACAAATCAATTGTGTTGGTCCGTGGATCCGGTGTCATTTCCGTTCCTCGAGGTAATCTCCTTCATCTCACAATTTTTTATTGGTTGGAGTTGTCAATTTGGATGGTTTTGTTCATGTGGATCCTAACCCTAGTTTTGAACATTCTTCCATAATATGATTTTTGTAGTGTTTAGTAATGAGTATGGTTGGTCCAATAGTGTGGATTTGTGATGTGGATGAACAAACCTTAGGGTTTGTGTTATGCTTAATGTTAGGATTTAGGGTTAGGGTTAGGGTTTGGGTAATGCTTATTTTGGATGGACAATGTTGTTCTTAGTGGTTTTGTATGCAATGTGTTATATTTTGCATTGTTCCTTTGTTGTACTTATGTTCCCCTTTTTTAGATGGAGAGGATTGTGAATATTCATTATGTTGACAAAGTGGGATTTATGAATGTTGATATTGTTGACAAGTATGAGGAAGTGTTGATATTTCTTAAGAGTCCTAGTTATGAAGAGGTTGTGCAAGAAACGCGAATAAGATTAAAGTGGGTGGATGCAAGTGACCAAGTTGAATTAGTAGGAAGATATGATGTTGGGTCGGCACACAAGTGTCGAATGAAGACAATGCCTATCAAGTCCAATTTGCATTGTGGTGCATATAAGGAGGTTGTTGCATCCTTGGAAGTCAAATCACTCGAAGTGTTTGCAAGTAAGGTGGTCAAGGCTCCTCTCTTTCATCTTGACTTGAAGCAAAGCTTAGTAGATGATGTGAGCCCGATTGTTGAGCAAAGAGTTGAAGTGGAAGCCAATGCAATGAGCCAACCTCATGTTAGCCAATCAAATGAATTTGAGATGAAAGATATTAAATATGACAACGAACAAGTTGATTATGTCAATGAGTATCCCCAATATGAGTTCGGAGGTAGTGCACCGTTCAATGATGATGGTCATGACTCCGACGAAGAGTATGAGAGGCACCAGAACATTGTTGGTGACGTAGAGGCTGAAGTAAGGCATAAGGACATGGATCCTGACATTATCTATCAGCGTGCTTGTGTGGATGACTCGGATGATGAAGGCCCGGTGAATGAGTTGGACGAGGATGGCTTCACTGAGAAAGAAGCAGAGTGGTACACAAAAATCACCGGTAGGGATCACAAAGTTCCCTTGTTTTGTGACGTTAGCCTTGCAGATAAGGCTATAGTCGACGGTGGCATGAGCAAGACAATTGAGGCTAGACAGTTCCCAAGTAGTACACCCGGCGAGATTTCTATGTCTTACCTAAGGAAAGGTTTGATGTTCGAGCACATGCTAGAATTCAAGATGTGGTTGTGTGAGTATGCTGTCAAACACCATAGGCCTTTCATAGTTGTTCACTCGGACTGCAACAAGCGATACATCGTGAAATGTGAGGTAGAAAGATGCAAATGGAAAGTCAATGGAAGACTCACGAAAGATGGTTGGTGGAAGATAACTAGTTGCAAAGCCACTCACCAATGCACACCGCCGACCGTAGAAGCACGGATGACACACCGGCAGCTAACCTCGGAATTCATCGGTTATAAATACCAGAAACATATAGCCGAGGATCCAACCATTAAAGTGAAGTTGTTGATGAGTTGGGTTGAAGATAAGTTTGGATATAAGGTCAAGTATGGGAAGACATGGAAGGCCAAGCAAGTCGCTTTTAGAATGTTGTATGATGGATGGGAAGAGGCGTACAACATGCTACCCAGGTTGTTGGGAGCAATGTCCTATAGAAACCCAGGAATGTACCACTATGTCCAAGATATTGAAGGAGTGTTCCGTCATGCCTTTTGGACGTTTGGCCCATGCATTGCAGCTTTTGAGCATTGCCGTCCGGTTTTGTCTATAGATGGAACATTCTTGACTGGCAAATACAAGGGCACACTCATGATAGCAATGGCACATGATGCTAATGATCGGGTGTTGCCTGTGGCATTTGCTTTGGTGTCCGTGGAGAACCAAGACAACTGGGAATGGTTCATGAGACTTGTGAGGAGCACGGTCATTCCTCCGAATAGGGAGCTATGCATCATATCCGATCGGTACCAAGGCATATTGAAGGCCATGGATATTCACATTCCAGGGCATGCGAGGCTTCACCACCGATGGTGTACGAGGCACTTCGTTGCAAACTTTTACAGGGCTTGTAAGAACAAGGATCTTTGCAAGGATCTTAACTCTGCATGTGTAGCCTTCTCCGTTAAGTCGTTCACGACACGCTTGGACAAAATCTATGAGAAGGCAAACGAAGGTGGGAAATAATTCCTACAAAGGAATATTGATGAGAGACACAAGTGGTCACGGGCATGTGACGAAGTAGGCATGAGATATGGTGACATGACAAGCAATCTTGTTGAATGCTTCAACTTTGTCTTGAAGGGTGCCCGTCAGTTGCAGGTGACGGCAATAGTGGAATATACCTTTTACAAGCTAAATGAGTATTTTCTGAAGCACTCCGATGAAATCGACAAGTTGATTGGCGATAGCGAGAAGCCTCCCAATGAGATTTATCCGAAGAAGGTTGCCGAGTGGCTAGAGTATCAGAAAGACAAGTCAGCCATCCAACGAGCCACTTGTTTCGATAATGTTGAAATGAAATACCAAGTGAATGAGCCAGGTGGGACAACGAGAGATGGAGAATCATATGGTGGTCGCTCATTTAAGGTGGCTCTTCGGACATGGCATTGCACTTGTGAGCGGCCTAGTAAGTACCACTGGCCATGCTCACACATGATGACGGCGGTCCGCATGAGGAATTTGCCCGTCTCTGATGGAGTAGTTGTGAGGTTCCATGAATTCAACTTGTAAACTAATAAGTTAACATGGGCGTCTAGATTCCACCCTTTTCTGGACGCATCACAGTGGCAGAGTATCACGGCCCTAACATTAGGCCGGATCCGGAGATGATGGTACAACCCAAGGGTAGAAGGAGAACAAAGCGATACAGGAATGATATGGATGAACTCATGAGCACCAGAGAGTTTGGTAGTGGACATTTCATGGAGCCACGTGATAGGAACCAATGCGGTGATTGCAATGAAACGACACACAACAAGAGGACTTGCAAAACAAACAAAACTTCAAAAGGGCACAATGCTTCTACTAGTGATGCCAGTGGCAGAGGTGGTTCAAGTGGTGGTGGTAGAGGTTCCGGTGGGGATCCTCTTGGTGGCCGAGGATCCGGAGGTGGCCTTGCTGGTGGCCGAGGATCTGGTGGTGGACTTGGTGATGGCCGAGGATCCGGTGGTGCTCTTCGTGGTGGCCGAGGATCCGGTGGTGCTCTTCGTGGTGGCCGAGGATCCGGTGGTGGACTTGGTGGTGGCCGAGGTTCCGGTGGTGGACTTGGTGGTGGCCGTGGTATAAGTGCTGGTGGTCGTGGTAGAGGCCGAGTTACCGGTGGTGGTGCTCGTGGCAGAGGTAGAGGTTCGGGTGGTGGTAGAGGAGGTTTCATGGGTAGAGGCCGTGGTCCTGCTAGAGGAATGTTTGGATACCTAGATGGACCATTTCCGTACGTGGCTGCATTTCAATATTATTTTCATGTTGTACAATATTTTTTTTCTTGTTGTTTTTGTCCTTACTAACTAATGTCTTGCAATTTTTCATAGATATGGCGGCTTCTCAACCCAACAAGGCAACAATGAAGGGGGTGGAGGAGAAGGATGGGGAAGGTGAGATGCCGGGGTGGTGGGAGAAGGCTGCGAGGAAGTTGAGAGAGGAGGATGCAGCCGCACTAGAGAGGAAGAAGCAAGAGGAGTTCGAAGAGAAGATGAAGGAAAAAGAAAGAATGACATTTCAGGAGATCGCGATGAGGGACAAGGTGAAGATTGCATGTGAGAAGGCAGCTGCGCAACGGCAAAAAGATTTTGAAGAGAGATGTAAGAAACTTTGGGCTTTTGAGAAGGCAAAGAAAGAGAGGGAGAATAAGCTATTCATGGAGAGGGTGGTTCACGAGGCTCATCTCATAAGGAAAAGGGAGGAGGAAGAAGAAGAAGAGAGGAAGAAGAAGAAGGGAAAGGGGCCTTTCTCTACACAATAGAGCAATGTGGTTCTTTATGGACTCCTCTATGTGTTAAATTGCTATGGACTCCTCTATGTGTTAAATTGCTATGGACTCCTCTATGTGTACTCTTAATTGTTATGGACTCCTCTATGTGTTAAATTGCTATGGACTCCTCTATGTGTACTCTTAATTGCTATGGACTCCTCTATGTGTTAAATTGCTATGGACTCTATGTGTTAAATTGCTATGGACTCATCTATGTGTACTCTTAATTGCTACGAACTCCATTATGTGTATTGGTGTACTCATATATGCTATGTGTTACGTGATATTTTAAGTGTACCACAAAACGTGATTGTATAGCATGTGTTGTGTTATATCTTGATTATCATGCATCACTCTCTCTCTTCTTTTTTGTCTATTATCTTCTCATTCTTTCTTACACGTTCTCAAGGTCTCTATTTTACTTATAAATCTAAATCTTCTTACTCTGTGTTCTTTCGCTATTTAAAGTTCTAACTCTATGTTCTTTCGCTATTTAAAGTTCTTCTCAAGGTCTCTATTTTGCAATTTCTAACTCTATGTTCTTTCGCTATTTAAAGTTCTAATAATCATGCTTAGTGCTATTGCACTTATCTCTCTCAAATTCTCTCTCTCTCTCTTGGTTGTACTTATTGTCTTTATGCATCCTATTCTTAATTCTACACTCTCTCACTTTTTATTATTTTCTTGCTATGGTTCTGTTATGTGCCAAACGCCAAGCAACTTTGGCGTTTCTATGTTGTCTGGAAACACCAAGGGCTTCGGCGTTTCTATGTTTTCTTGAAACGCCAATGGCGTTGGCGTATCTGCCCTATATAGAAACGCCAATGTTACCTTGGCGTTCCTTTAAGACAGTACCATCAAAACACATGCAATGGAAATGTTTCCATGTGGGCTGGAAACGCTAGGGGTCCTCGGCATTTCAAACCTTCTTAGAAACGCCAGGGTTGCTCGGCGTTGCCACCCTACACTGAAACGCCACTGTCCTTGGCGTTGCCAACTTACTATGCCAATCACAGAACAATTTCTGCCAGATGCAAATGTCACATATTTTGACAAGAAAATTACCAAGTCCAGCACAGATAGCAATGGCACATATTTTCACAACAAAATCAACATAATCCAACTGACATAATAGTTAATAAGTCTAGGATCCATAAGTCAAGGAGACATAGTACTAACAAGTCCGCGAGACATAAAACATAACAAGTTCACACATTCACTTCTTCCCTCTTTTGGCAGGGAGACACAAAGCTACATGAAAAGTTCAGGACACATGAAAAGTTCAGGACACAAAGACACAGACGAATCAGTCATCACTTCACTTCTTCCCTTTTTTTTGCAGCCATCTTCCCCTTCCTCATGTAGCCCTCTGGAGTGTTCTGCCATCCTGGAAGTCGGCTGATTCTTGAGCTAGCTCGGCATGCTGCTTCTGACGGCTGAGAAGGTTGAGTTGGCTACGGAGCTTCTTCCATCTGCGAAGCCCCAAGCTCCATATAGTCCGGATCCGCTTCTTCGTCTGTCTCCTCTTCGTCTTCCTCTTCCTCAATCCGTGCTCGGCTCGAAGAAGCACGAGCTCCGCTCGAAGATGGATGAGTGGAAGAAGCACGTGCTCGGCTGGTAGATGCACGAGCGGAAGAAAGCACATCCATTCGATACTGAGCACGTGCCCGCACATCCGTGGATGAACCACCATGGCAAGAAAGTAGGGACAAATGCACTTTTGCCCCTAGTTGCAACCTACCCACGGGGTTTGCCCTTACTTTTCGACTCTGCTCAGTTTTGCCCTTAGATTTGTCTCCGAGGTCGCCCGAATGCCCTTTGACCGTTTGACCAATACTTTGAAAATTCATAAAAATTCATATGAACTCAGAAAAATGCAAATAAGATATCAAAATGTTGAGATAAACATTACCTTTATGCGCATGTCATTTGCATTCAGGACAAAAGTACTGTTTAAACTACCCGAGGTTATTAATGTTATAAACATTATTAAAAATAAAAAGGTATAAAGAATAATTTTTCATGAATAAAAATTACATGCAAATGTAGGTGATGTTTTTTGAACATCCTGATATCTTATTTGCATTTTTCTGAGTTCATATCAACTTGTTATGAATGTTCAAACGACTTTGACCATTATTATTCTTTATACCTTTTTATTTTTAATAATGTTAATAACATTAATAACCTTGGGTAGTTTAAACGATACTTTTGTCCTGAATGCAAATGACATGCACATAAAGGTAATGTTTATCTGAACATTTTGATATCTTATTTGCATTTTTCTCAGTTCATATGAATTTGTTATGAATTTTCAAAGTATTGGTCAAACGGTCAAAGGGCATTCGGGCGACCTCGGGGGCAAATCTAAGGGCAAAGCTGAGTAGAGTCGGAAAGTAAGGGCAAACCCCGTGGGTAGGTTCCAACTAGGGGCAAAAATGCAATTGTCCCAAGAAAGTAAAGCGGCTAGTGTGCGGCAACGATTCACGACCTTCTGCACAAGGAAAGACATTGACATGTTAATATGCAAAAAGAGTTACCATGAAAGAAAGCACATGTTCATTTTACAAAGCGGCTACTGTGCGGCAACGATTAACAAGGCCTCTAACCTGCAGAGTACTCCTAACAAGCCCGTCCGTTTTTGGACCAGGGGCACGGCCAAGCACCACATTACTATCATTGATACATCTCCATAGCTCCATGCCCTGAATAAAACATATGTCACACACCACTCATGAACAAATGACACATGTTCATATTTCAAAAGAGAGACATACCACTCGGTCATGCAAAGGGCCATAATCTAGGTGCGCTCCAATGGTCTCCCTAATAGAGTTGTTGAATGCACCATCAGCAGCCTCACTTGGCATTACGTCCAAGCATTCAACATGAGTCCAAGCACCCTTCTGGATAACTCTATAGTCTTTGCGAAGCCACTCCAAATGCCTTAGATATGCCTCCTCGTCGTTGTCGGGTGTGTGATCATTTTCAACTCGAGCATTCCTCTGAGCATTCCACATGTCCACCCACATAAGGTGGTGATCCTCCCAATTCATGACATTCTTGTTGTTTTGCCGGCTCGTCCTACAAAGCATGAGAAAATACATCAGTTTTATTTTTTCGTGTTAGACATTGATCAACATGTGGTACAAAAAACTATCACCTATGTAGCTTCACACTTGTCTCAACATAGTCCGGCGGGGTGCGTTGTTGTACTCCAAATTGCTTTGCAACACGATGTGGAAGATGCCACTCGATCGCAAAAAAGCATATCAAGGGGCACCGCACACGCCAAAGATGTTTGTCACGAAGGCACATATTGCTCAAAGGAAACTGCCTAAGTACCATGTACGGCCTCCAATTGACCTACATCACAACATGTCACTCGCTCATGCACAAAAAATAAATTCAGGATTGATGGCAAAGCATTTGGATAATTACCTGATTATAATTCAGCATGTCAAGCTCGCTTATGTATGCCTTGTACCGCCCCATGGTGGCGATACTCGACACTTGGACATTAGCCCATGTGTGCGCGATAGTGGGGTACCGCTCCTCATCCCCGTCAAAATCCGACTCCCAAGGTTCTTCCGGAGGAATGGTGACGTTACGGCCTACATGGATATGCTCCCACATCCAAATCTGAAGGGCCCAAACGAAACCACCAAGACAAGATTTCGGCTTACTCCTCATACATGCTCCGTCCAACTGCACATTTGTACACACGTTAAACGATCACACGCAAACATCTATTTCATATAATGAAAATGCATCATATTAAGCATTACTTGACGGTACAAGAAGGCTAGTGCCGCGGACCCCCAACTCCACTTAACATCCCAGTTACGAAGAGGGTCCAAGAACATCCAGGAGGTTGTGTCCCCCGTGCCATCCGGAAACACCACTTGGGTCAAGAGATTCCATAAGTAAGCCCTGGTGTACTGCTCCACAACCGCCGGACTGGCATTCTTTGGGCACTCATAAAAATATTCTCGTATCCACAAGAACAACACACCGGATGGCCTAGGATCCTTCTTGGTTTCATTGAGCCACGGTGGTGGTTCAACACCAACCAATCCTGCAACCCGTTGTCGCCACCCCTCAGACTTCACCTTCCCGGTAAGAGCCCTGCCCTCGATCGGAAGCCCGGAGATCATCGCGATATCCTCCAAAGTGATGGTCATCTCACCAAGAGCAAGGTGGAAAGAGTGCGTCTCCGGCCTCCAACGGTCCGTAAGGGCGGTAATGGCCGTCGAGTTCAGCCATGGTGGTGTGCCTTTAAAGTTGAGCACAAACTGAAGAAGATCCATTCTTCTAAAATAAGGCTCGTAGCGAAGGTCATATTTGAGAGATTCACGCGGGTTGTCGCCCCTCAACCGAAGTATTGGAGGAACCTAAAAAAACAAACGCACAATTTTGTTACTTCTCTCAACTTGTCAAAATATGAAAATCAAACAATGTAGATACATAATTACCTCACCTCTTTCCACTAGCACAGCACGATGCTTGTTCTCGTAATAATCATCAAGGCCAGGATATTTATCTGGCTCAAACATCCTACATGATACATTATAAGCTAGTTAATATGAATGCTTAAAACTTTGAACACGTTATAAAATACTCTCTAAATCCACTTGCATTTTACACAATGCTTAAAACTTTTCACCACATTCACATACACACATACACAATCATACATACATAATACACATTTGAAATTCAATCTAAAGTCACAAGCATTTGAATACTTATATATAAAGTCACAAGCATATTTAAAAAAAAAGACACTTTCAACCAAACTTATCACAAAGAATTTATTCAAATTTATTAGGAACAAATAATCTTAGGATTCAACCTAATACAATTTTTTCCCTATCTCTAAATACAATACTACACAATAGCAAGTGCTTCAACACAACTACTATATCTTCCTTCTAAACGAAATCTAATCCAAACAATGTTCAAATAAGTCACAAAAAATGGATCTTAGGGTTCCACCATGTTTCAAATAATGCATCTAAAATAGGCAATATTGACTGAATTTTTTTGGAGGAATATGGGGAGAATACCTCAAGCAACTTGGGGATGATCCGATCCACGAGTTCTAATGGCGAAAATAGAAGATTTGGGAGGGATTTGGAGGAGAGGAGAGAGGGGCGAAAGGCTTCTGTTCGTCCTGGCGGCTGGAGGAAGATGGGGCTGCGAGTGGGCTGGGTCCCACCCGCGGCCCCGCGGGCATTACTTAATTCAGGCCAGAAACGCCATAGTCCATGGCATTTCCATGGTGGCCTGAAATGCCTACAGTCCTTGGCGTTTCCAGAAACGCTGGCTAGCTCGGCATTTCTGGCCTGCCACGTCAGCAGCGGGGCCTGCCTGTGGGGCCAGGGCAGCAACGCAACATGCCTCGGCGTTTCTACGTGGAGCAGCAGCGCCACGGGCTGTGGCGTTGCTAAAAGGGTCAGATTGTGAAATACTTTCTTGTCGAGTTCATTTTGCGCCATTCTTTGGTGATAAGGTCAGAACAGTGATTTCGGCCCGTGTGAAGCAGCGATAAAAACCAAGGGAGCTCACTGGTGCATGCATGCATGTGTGCTGCCTGCTGGATGGATGGCCCAGAGTATGAACGAGCGATTGTACGATCGATGCATGTTGGACAGCCTACCGCCATGCTCTTTGGCGGTAGTGTTGCACAACCTACCGCCAAAGACAATGGCGGTAGGGTATTTTTTATGTCAAACGGCCGTGACGGCGCAGTTAAATTCTACCGCCAGGGAATTAGGCGGTAGGCAGTTATACCCTACCGCCATTCACCCCGGCGGTAGGAAAAGGGTCAGATCACGAAAAAAATTCAGACCGAGGTCAAATCCTGCTAAACTACGCCAAAAGGGTCAAAACATGAAATTTAGCCACCGGATAACACCCGAACGTTCGGTACGGGATCTCCCCACATCTAACGAAATGTTCGCTGGGAACCATCGATACGACATGGTTTGCGGAAGGAGTCCACACCGAGCGATTTCTTCCTGCGATCTATTTCTACTGGCCCAATAGGCACAAATCCAGTCGGCCCAACAATCAAAAAGAAAAAGACAACGGCGATAGAGAAAAACCAAAAAATTTCTACTGAAAAATAGAGGAAAAACGTATTTCAAAAAAGACAAGGCAAAATGGCGTGGCAAAAGTGCTTGCCATGGAATTTTTTCGAAAGTGTTTTGCCGTGGCAAACTAAATGCTGCATACCTTTTTGCCATCATATCAATTGATACATGCAAAGTGACTTTGTCAACATTTTTTCCTAATTTTTTAGCATTTGATCTTTGAAATTTATTTATTTTCCCCAAAAGTAGCCATTTTTTAGCACATGGCAGTATGCTATTCAAAGTTTATACTCCCTTCGATCCAAATTAATTGATGCATTTTTAGTATAATTTTAGAACAAAATTGCACTAAAGCAGCATCAATTAATATGAATCAGAGGGAGTAGCAAATTTAATTTGTGATGCAAAAAACATAGAAAAAAAAATACATGGCAAAAATTTAGTTTATATCAATGGTAAATCTATTGCATGTGCTATGGCATTTTTGTACTGATCACAATAATATCCATGGCAAGAAACACATGGTTTTTGTAATGAAAAAGAACAGCAAAATGATCAGAAAAATAAAAAATGCCATGGTAAAAAATGCAACATATTTGCCAAGATCCATTTAACTAAAATTGCCATGGTTCGTAAAAATAAATTTGGCATGGTCCGGAATAAAAAATTGCCATGTAGTATGGCAAAATCTATTGCATGTGTTATAGCATTTTTGTACTCAACACACAAGAAATACCCGTGGCAAAACAAACATGAATTTGCTTATGAACCAAACAAAATTTGCCATGTCCAAAAAATTCAAAATTGTCGTGGTTCCAAAAATGCGATAAATTTGACATGATCCACTAAAAACTATATTTGCCATGGTGTGTGATCTAAATTCCCCATGATGTGTGAACCAAATTTTCCATGGTCCATAGAATACATTTGCCATGGTAGATTATGAAAATGTGGCAAACTTTAGGGATTTGTTCTTACATGCCAAAACAGTGCTAAAACTTTTTTGTCATGGGAACAAGTTGTAGTGGTGACATGGCACAAGCTATATTAGAGGCATGCCAAAAGCTATAAAATCTTTTCTGGCATGGCAAATAGATTAGCAAAATTGCCATGGTAAAAAAAATGTGTATGGCATGGCAAAAGTTGTGGTGGTGACATGGCAAAAGATATATTAAAGGCATGGCAAAAAGCTATAAAATCTTTTTTTCCATGGCAAAACAATGCTAAACTTTTTTGCCATGGCAAATAGCTTATCAAATTTGCCATGGTAAATAGTGTGTTTATGGCATGGCAAAAAGTTGTAGACATGGTAAAAGCTATATTAGAGGCATGACAAAAGCTATAAAATCTTTTTTGGCATGGCAAATAGATTAGCAAAATTTAACATGGTAAAAAATATGTGTATGGCATGGCAAAATTTGTAGTGGTGACATGGCAAAAGATATGTTAGAGGCATGGCAAAAGCTATGAAATCTTTTTTGCCATGTCAAAACACTGCTAAACAACATATACTTTTGATTCATGGCAAAATCTATAGAAAATTTGATTCATGACTCATGGCAAAGCTAGAGTTTGTATGTACTGGTCATATGGCAAGTTTACAAAATTTACACTACAGACTACTTGCAGGAGGACAAATGGCCATGGCAAATTACTGAATATAATTCTCGCACTACACATTACACACCAATTGCCATATTGTACTGAATACCATGTTCTACACAATTTACCATGTTCAAAAAAAAACTTTTGGCATGATGTACTCAATGTCTACCCATGTGAACCAGTAATCTAAAGTCAAAAAATCGATGAGAAACGTAAACGGGAAGACGGGCTTACAAGAAATGAAGCCCAGGGACAATTCTGCACACCATACCACCACTATTCCACACTCGCTACTTGTATTATAATGTATTTTTATTTAGATATCACCTAACTTTTATTTATAAGTTCGTTTAGTTTCTAGCAAACATATCCTTTTATACCCGCATCGTAGTTTTATTTCTCATTTTTAGATAAAACAAATGTTTGATGTACGTAGGGTTATATGAGTGGCAGATAAGACTTGAGAGAATACCAAGCCTACCTTTAGCTCCTTGTGGGTTCAACACTCCATACTTGTCACCTCCATCATTGAAAAGTGCTATGACAATTCCTTGCACTTGGAGATTATTAGTGCGGAGATGGAGGTTTTCGACGATGCTACTTCGCGATTCTGGTGCTGACCTCTTATAAAAGTGGTAGGGTTGGACGCCTCGACGCCGTTCGCACATGGTACGAGCATGTGCGCTCGTACCAGACGTTGTCTTGTGCTCTGTATTGACTATTGCGCCTCTCAATTAGTCTCTTCTTTCTCCATTTTGCTTTTTTCCTTGTAAATGATTGTTTTTCTTCATATATGACCTCCTTTCCCGTGGAAACAAAATAAAGAGAGGATTTCACAATCTCTTGCATTCATTAGTCAGTGACAATATCTCAGATTCTATAAGATAAACCGGTTAAAACAATGGTGTGATGAGCGTAAAAAATACACTCATCGGCATTAACCTCACTCTCTTTCATTGGTTTAACAGTCACTTTCATAGCTCTATCCGCCTCAAGACCTAGCAAGTCATTAACAGACCTAGCAACCTCACAGCTATTCGACCCAAGACAAACTCCAGTCCTATTTGCATTATTAATTATTTCATCCTCAGAAAACTTTAACACTGGAAAACTGGCTCATGGTCGATGGGATGTGCTGGCTCATGGTCGCCTGGTGGAGGCCGTCGGCGCGGGAAGCTCCGTCGCTTAGTGGATGCCTTCGTCACCGGCAACAGAGTGGACTGGTGGCCAGGACGAACTGACTGAGGGCTGCCTTGTCTGGTGGATGCCGCCGTGGTCGGGAGGGAGTGGCGCAAAAGGTTGGTTGTCGGGTCGCAGGTCGAGGCCAGCACCATGGTTGCTCGTTGATCAGCCGCCGCCACAGTACTGGCTTGAGAGGATCACATGAGTGGGGCTAAGATTGTCTCGAAAGGAGGAGGGGGGTATTTGTAGTCCTGAGCTTTGGCCCCAGGGCGAGTTTCATTTTGGACAGAAAAATGTTGGGCCCGACAGGGACGTTAACGCTATCTAGAGGCCCAATTTTAGTGCTAAATGACCTCTAGCGCCGCTATTAGCGCGATAAAGCTTTTTACATGAAATCGATCACCGCGTCTTGTTGGGATTACTTGCTCACAAAGGATGGAGCCAACAATATGCCATTGGGATGAGTTGATGAGATTGGGTAAATCATTTAGTGAATACTCCCTCCCTTCCGGTTTATAGTGTTTATCTCAAAAAAATTATTTTTTCATTTATAATTCTCAATTTATTGCTCTCGTTCACATGTTCAGATTTTAAGGTGCATTAAATCATTGAATGCAAAGATTAAGGCTGACCATAGTGGGAGTAACTTAGCTAGTAACATAACACACCCCAAGACGAATTTGCTTAGGCTGGTCGTAGTGAGGGGTATCATATGTTGGTATCATAGGATAATTTATTTATTGCCATGCATGACACATAGTAAGCACATCATTTAATATGATATGGTATCATGATATGATACTCAACCCTCTCTTTCTTCATTTAATTCTATGACACCTCATCAAAATTGTCTAGTTGGCATGCATGATACTACCTATGATACTTTCATTACGACCAGCCTTTTGTGACAAGTAGTTAATAAAAAGAGAGATGTTTGTGGTAACATAATAATATGTTATTGTAACATAACGCATCCTGAGACAAAATGAGTTTACATCCAAGTAAATGAAGCTTTGCATGATATCACACATACATTATGTTACTACACATTACGAAGGTAATAACATAGACTATGCATGTAAAAGTTCTCACATACAGTGAGTTTTCTGTGAGTCTACATCTAAATCAATGTAAGTTACTTCCAACTATGACCAGCCTAAGAGAAAAACTCACCAATGCATGTAAAAGTTATTGATTATTTATTGGTCACGCATGCACGCATTGCAATTAATACATTGATAAACACAATTTCTTGAGAAAAACGAGCCCATTAGTTGTGTACTTTTGCAAATAATAAAAATTATTCCACCACTCGCCACCATCTGTCTTGGTTGGTGAGATTTTGAATTGAGCCTATAAACCAGAAGGGAGGGATTAACTGTTTAATATAATAGACAATCAATATTTAATATATGTCATAAATGAAGTGGCCTAACGGGATTTTTTTTAGGATAAGAGTAATCAAATTACTCAATGGGTCCAGTACACTCAGACTGCATCAGTGGACGGAGTCTGCCCGGGACATTAGCTATCAGCAATTGATCTCCAAAACTCCTGACCATCACAGCTAATTCATGGGCCAAAGCGTTGCAGCTCCTTCCCACCATGCTAATGGTAAAGGAGGCAAAGGTTGCTAGTGCTGGTGATGTGGCACATCCAATATCAATCACACCTGGTATACCTAGTGCATCGCCTATGCTAACAGTTGATAATTGGGTGGAGACTATTTTTAGAGTTTAGACAACTTCTTGTATCGACTTTGAAGCGGCCCTTTTTGGATGTCGTCGTTATTTATTTTGTGTGAATTTTCTGTGTGAAAGTTACACTTGGCTCGAGGTCCGTCGTTCTTGACGGGTTGCGCGTTGGCTACGTCTACTTCGGCGGGAGGTTCCTTGTGTGTCGAGGGATTGTCTGTTGGTCGTCGTTACCCCAACTTCAGGCTACACATACTTCTCACGTAATTGGGAGTATTTTTTTTATCGGTGGATATTGGAGGTTATTGCATCGTAAAAGATCGGGCCCAAACCATCGGTGCGTTCGAGGTCGTGCCCTCATCAGTTGGTATCAGATTACTGGGTTTATTATGGTGCAATTCCCCCCTATAATTTGTTGGTACAGATTCTACAACTACGATGAGGACGGAGCACTACTTTGATGGTGAGATGTCACAAAGTGAGAAAGATCCATCTCGTGCCCTTTCTTGGTTTCAGATCTACACAAGGGTGAAGGTGGGAAAATTTTCTTGCGCCACAATGATTGATTGTTGTTCAGAAATAAATTTGGTGAGTCAAACCTTGGTTGATGCATTGAAGTTATCAGTGATAGAGCATCCAGATCCATATAAGCTCTGATGGCAGGGAAAATTGGTAATTATCAAATATCAAGTGGAGTTGGTTTTCAAATTTTGTGAGCACACTGATGTGGTTGTTTGTGATGTTCTTCCTCGCCATATGCATGTGTGTTTTATGATTTTGGGTAAGCCATGGATAAAAAAAGAGGGATACGCGGACGGAAAAATCGAGCTCTTTTTCTTGCAAAAAATTTCTGCACATGAGGAGAACAAAGTGAAATCGGCAGTACCAACGAGTGGGCTGAATGTGCAACTTAAGAGGGTACATGGTGGAGATAGCATGACAGTGGACAAAGGACAGCGCACAAGTTTATTTTGAACGCAGTGTGATATTAAGGGTACGGCGTGCAAGTTAATAATTGATGGAGGTAGCTGCACTAATGGCATCAGCAAGACGTTGGTGGATAAGCTTAGTTTGTTCACATGGCGATATGAAGAACCATATCATTTGGAGTAGTTGAACAATTGTAGACAACTCAAAATTACACATAAGGCGCGTGTACCATTTTCAGTTGTGTAATATGTCGATGAGGTGGAATGCGACGTTTTGCCATTGGAAGTCTGTGGTTTGTTACCAGGCCGACCTTGGCAGTATGACCGCAGTGTGCTATTGGAAATATGCCCTAAAGGCAATAATATTGCATTATTATATTTCCATGTTCATAATTAAGAGTTTACTAGCAGAACGCCCGTTCGTTGCTATGGGCTATCCGCCATGTTATCTCTAACACCCGGGTCCAACACAAAAAACCCATCCCACGACGCACCTACCTTTTTCTGTCGGAACCTCCCTTCCCTCTCAGTTTGCCGCCGTAGCGGGACATTTCTCGCTGAAGCCACCTCTTTTAAAACCAGATGACGTTCACCTCATCTTCTCCGTGCATTGCAACATGGATGATTTTTTTCATGTTTACAATATAATAGTGGGTTAAACTAACACATACCGTTGACACAAAACAACAAATAAATATAGAGATCATTCTCAAAGGTCCATTCAACTTTACAAATGCACAATGATGTTGGAGGCGAGTGGCAACATAAACGTATTCCTAGTCACCAATAAGCTCCACCTCCAGTCCACATATGCTAGAAGGGATAATTGACATTCTTCTCTTCCTCGTTCTTCCCTACATCTTCTACACCTAGTCTCTTCGTCAACCCGTTTCATTGGCGCCAACCAGCACCACGTCAACATTAGTGTGTTCGTCATCGACACCGCTTTTTCTTCTTTCTCATTCCTCGCCAGGTTTATTTCTCGTTCCTACTTATTTTCTAGAATACTCTTTCTTTCTTTTTTCCGTCTTATTTTTTGGAACACTCTTTCTTTTCCAACACCATGGACCACTTTGGTGGTTTTAGTTCCTTTTCCTTCTTACTCTTGGAACACTCTTCCTTTCTACTATAGCACGAACCAACTGGCCAATGTTTTGTCGTGTTGTCCTCACCCGCGAACGTTTCGACAACCGTCAGCGCGTGGACATCCTGCAAAGCATAGCTGTCATCCATCTTGGTGAACGCTAGGTTGCCCATGTCGCGAGCGCATGATTGCCGTTGTCCATGTTGGCAAGCGGTGCTCGGCCATGTCGCTGAGATTCTGTTGATCGTCCTTACCCACGAGCGCTTTCAAAATGATTTGGCACGGTTAACTACTTGCTTAGTTAATTAAGTACACAAGTAGTTAATGACCTACCTAATTCTCTGCATGCCTAATTAACTGCCAACCAAATCAATTAATTATCTGACTAATTGGAAAAAATTCCCTACTTCTAATTATCTGTAGGTTATAAATAACTGTCTACCAAATTAATTAATTGCATTAATGACTCAATTTTCAAATTGATTCGGTACCAAAAAATTCCTATTTAAATGGACCCAATTAATTGCATACGTAATTCACTGTCTAGCTAATTAATTGCATTAGTGGTTTGATTCAATTCAGTGCTCGATTTCCACATTATTTTCGCATAAATGGTTGCTACGAACGACGACGACAACCGGGTATTGTAGGACACATTTCTTTAACGAATTTCTTGACATTTGAATGTACACACTTGCTTTGAGAATGTAGCCTGTCTGGCTCTCTGTATGACTGAAAAGAAATATAATATGATCGCGGCCACGAGCGCCTGTACGTGGCGGTCCGATGACCCACCTTTCGCCACGGCCGTCCTCGACTCAGAGATCCACGCCTTGGCATTCTCGAGCATAACGCCGGCGTTAGGCCTGGCCACGACATCTTCCATGGTGTCGCGCACGGCGTCCCTCCACAGGGGCGTGCGGATGCGTACGCCCATAAGAAAAAAGATATATTGTTTTTGTTGTATTAGGAAACTTGTGATTGTCAATTAATAGTAGAGATAATGATAATAATAAATGGCATAGCGCGCGGGATTAGCGATTTGTTATGAAGGAATATCTGATTTTATTTTGGAAAGTTATTAAGAAAAATCTTATGTCTGTCTTTTAGGAAGGTGATCTCACATATATGGTGCGATTTCTGAATTCTTAATTACCTATTATTTACGTGATTGAATTGAATCAACACCTGCCAAAGCAAGCATGAAACAAGATCCCCCTTAATAGTATTTGGTTTTTTAATCGGAGGGAGAAAAAACCAGTGGGAGGGGGTGGTGGGAGATGAGACGAAAAAAACCCGGATGGAAATAAACTGTACCAGGCTACCAACTCCCCCTTTAGGAGTAGAGATATTCTATGTTATAACTGCTATGATCCTGGAATATGCGATTCACTGGAATACTCTTATGCACGTGTGGAATGATAAATGGTAAAATTAGGTTCCTAGTCTTTCCTCTAAGACTGGCTCAAGTGTTGTTATGATCATGTTTTCCGAATCTTAGGATATCGTTAAGTGTAACGATAGTCCTAAAACAACATTGAGAGTATGGCGTTAGAAGAACGATCATATTGAATCGACCCAAACTTGTTTGTTATACTTTGAGTTAATATCGTCAGAAACCAATTGTTATAACACGGAGTGTTAACATGTGTTTTAGTTCCTTAGACCATGAGAGTATCGTAGTCACTTCTTATTGTACAGTGGACTTTGAGGTTGCTCAAACGTCATCTGTAACACGGTGATCATAACAACAACTTACAGGTTCATCGGAAAGTTTGACAAGCGACTAGATAGCTCGAGAGTGGAATTTGCTCCTCCGACGATGGAGAGATATTCTTAGGGACCTCTCGGTATGACGGCATCCATCATCATCTGGCCAGACACAGGTGACTATGTCACGGGGATGCCGGAACATGTCA
This sequence comes from Elymus sibiricus, assembly GCA_039707655.1. Taxonomy (NCBI): domain Eukaryota; kingdom Viridiplantae; phylum Streptophyta; class Magnoliopsida; order Poales; family Poaceae; genus Elymus; species Elymus sibiricus. The sequence goes on from CM077670.1 coordinate 117,173,528, forward strand.
AAGAGAAAGAAGAACAAAACCGATAACGAGGAGACCGGTATAGTGAGCATGTGTATGACTTAAGAGGATACCGATACATGTCACCTCGGATTTTGTAAAGTATCGCGAAGCAAAGGGAACATCACATGATAACCAAAGGTTCACTCGAATGTCATTCGTGTAATCATAGGGAACGATATGGACGTCCACGGTTCCGCTATCGGTCATTGAACGAAGGAGTTTCGTTCATGTCTATGTATTACCGAACCTATAGGGTCACAAGCTTAAGGTAATCATGATCTGCTGAGTGTTAGTAGGATGAGAGTATCGAGGATTTATTTGTGGAATTGTTTCATTAATATTTGAAATAGTTTCAAGAGGAACCGAAAGCATTTTGGGGTCACCGGAAGGGTTTCGGAGTTTATCGGGCAATACCAGGTATTACTGATAAATAATATATAGGTGAAAAATGTTTTTGGGGATGTTAAATTAATAATAAAAGGCTCTAGTGATTGTTAGGAGACTTTTATATTTAATTTAATATCAACGGGCCTAAAAAGGCCAAGAGGTGGAAGGCAACTTGGGCCACAAGGGCCTAACAAGCGTGGCGCCCTGATATGTCTCCAACGTATTTATAATTTATGAAGCATTCATGCCATGTTTATGATAATTTTATATGATTTTGGTGCACTTTTATATTATTTTTATGGACTAACATATTAATCTAGTGCCCAGTGCCAGTTTCTGTTTTTGCCTATTTCTTTGTTTCGCAGAAAAACCATACCAAACGAAGTCCAAATGCGATGAAAATTTATGGTGACTTTTTCTAGAACATAAGAGACCCCCGAAGCTTCGAGGAAGGACCAGAAGACCCACGAGGACACCACAAGCTCACACGGTGCACCCCCCTAGGGCGCGTGGGCTGAGCTTGTGGGCCCCTCGTAACACCTTTTGGCGTGATTCCAATGCTGAAAATTCCTATAAATCCAGAAACTCCTGAAAGTTAATCTATATGAGTTTTTACGCCGCTGCAAGCCTCTGTTCCGAAGCGATCTCATCCGTAACCCTATTCTAGCACCCTTCCAGAGGGGGGAAGTCACCACCGGAGTCCATCTTCAGCATCCCTGCTGCTTCCATGATGAGGCGAGAGTAGTTCACCCTCGGGGCTGAGGGTATGTACCAATAGCTATGTGTTTGATCTCTCTCTCTCCCTCTCTCTCTCTCTCTCTCTCTCTCTCTCGTGTTCTTGATTTGGCATGATCTTGATGTACCATGAGCTTTGTTAATATAGTTGGATCATATGGTGTTCTTCATATGAATTGAGTCTTGCTCTTTGAGGTTTCATTATGTTGGATTGAATACTTTGGATTTGAGATCACTTGATGTATGTCTTGCATGTGGATACCCGTGGTGATGATACGTCCAATTTGCATCATGATTTCCTACTGTTATTTATAATGTATTTGATCATTATTTCACTTTATGATGCAATTCTTATGCCTTTTCTCTCTTAATTTGCAAGATTTATATGAAGAGGGAGAATACTGGCAGCTGGAATTTTGGACCTTAAATAGCTACAGCAGAGATACCTATTCTACAGAGCTCCAATTGACTTGAAATTTCACGAAGATTTTTTCATTGACTATATAAAAAATACTAGAGAAAAGAAATACCAGAGGGGACCTACCAGTTGCCCACAAGGCAACAGGGCGCGGCCCCCCTGGGCGCGCCCTGATGCCTTGTGGGGCCCCTGGCTGGCCTCCGCCCCCCTCCTTCTGCTATATAGGCTCATTTTCCCTAAAAAAATTATAGAGAAGACTTTCGGTATGAAGGGCCACCGTCTCGAGGCGGAACCTGGACAGGAGCAATTTTGCTCTCCAACTGAGCGATTCCGCCGGGGATACTTCCCTCCGGGAGGGGAAAATCGAAGCCATCAACATCACCAATGATCCTCTCATCGTGGGAGGACCAATCTTCATCAACATCTTCACCAGCACCATCTCATCTCAAACCCTAGTTCATCTCTTGTATTCAATTTTTGTCTCAAAACCTCAGATTGGTACATGTAGGTTGCTAGTAGTGTTGATTACATCTTGTAGTTGATGCTAGTTGGTTTATTTGGTGGAAGATTATATGTTCAGATCCTTAATGATATTGAATACCCCTCTGATCTTGAACATGAATATGATTTGTGAGTAGTTACTTTTGTTCTTGAGGACATGGGAGAAGTCTTATCATAAGTAATCATGTGAATTTGGTATTCGTTCGATATTTTGATGATATGTATGTTGTTGCTTACTTTAGTGGTGTCGTGTGAATGTCGACTACCTGACACTTCACCATCTTTGGGCCTAAGGGAAGGCATTGTGGAGTAGTAATTAGATGATGGGTTGCTAGAGTGACAGAAGCTTAAACTCTAGTTTATGCGCTATTCAGTAAGGGGCTGATTTGGATCCATATGTTTCATGCTATGGTTAGATTTATCTTAACTCTTCTTTCGTAGTTGCGGATGCTTGCGAGAGGGGGTAATCATAAGTGGGAGGCTTGTTCAAGTAAGAACATCACCCAAGCACTGGTCCACCCACATATCAAATTATCAAAGTAGCGAACGCGAATCAAACAAACATGATAAAAGTGACTAGGTGAAATTCCCATGTGTCCTCGAGAATGCTTTGCTTATTATACGAGTTCGTTCCGGCTTGTCCTTTGCTATAAAAAGGATTGGGCCACCTTGCTGCATTTTTGTTACACTTGTTACTTGTTACGAATTATCTTGCTATCAAACTACTCGTTACCGCTACTTTCAGTGCTTGCAGAAAATACCTTACTGAAAACCGCTTGTCATTTCCTTTTGCTCCTCGTTGGGTTCGACACTCTTACTTATCGAAAGGACTATGATTGATCCCCTATACTTGTGGGTCATCAAGACTCTTTTCTGGCACCGTTGCCGGGGAGTGAAGCGCCTTTGGTGAGTGGAATTTGGTAAGGAAACATTTATATTACGTGCTGAAATTTACTGTCACTTGTCACTATGGAAAGTAATCCTTTGAGGGGCTTGTTCGGGGTATCTTCACCTCAACCGGAAGCAATAAGAGTTGCTCCTTAACCTACTGAACCTACTGAAAATATTTATTATGAAATTCCTTCGGGTATGATAGAGAAACTGCTAGCTAATCCTTATGCAGGAGATGGAACGGTGCATCCTGATGTGCACTTGATATATATAGATGAAATTTGTGGATTGTTTAAGCTTGCAGGCTTATCTGGAGATGGAGTTAAGAAGAAGGTATTCCCTTTATCTTTGGAGGGAAAGGCATTGACATGGTATAGGCTATTGGATAATACCAGAACATGGGATTGGTACCGGTTGAAGCTGGAATTTCACCAGAAATTTTATCCTATGCAATTGGTTCATCATGATCGGAATTATATATATTATTTTTGGCCTCGTGAAGGAGAAAGTATCGCTCAAGCTTGGGGAGGCTTAAGTATATGTTGCACACATGCCCCAATCATGAGCTCTCAAGAGAAATAATTATTCAAAACTTTTATGCTCGGCTTTCTCATAATGATCGGTTCATGCTTGATACTTCTTCTACTGGTTCCTTTATGATGAAAACTATTGAATTCAGATGGGATCTTCTGGAAAGAATTAAATGCAACTTTGAAGCTTGGGAAATCGATAAAGGTAAAGTGTCAGGTATAAATCTTGAATTTGATTGTGTTAAATCTTTTATGGAAACTGATGTTTTCATAAGTTTAGTACTAAATATGGACTTGACTCTGAGATAGTAGCCACTTTTTGTGAATCTTTTGCTGCTCATGTTGATCTCCCTAAGGAGAAATGGTTTAAGTTTCATCCACCCATTGAATTAAAAGAAGAACATGTTAGTGTTAAAGAAGAAACAATTGTTTACAATGTTGATCCAGTTGTGCCTACTGCTTATATTGAAAAACCTCCTTTCCCTGTTAGGATTAAGGAACATGCTAAAGCTTCAACTGTGGTTAACAAAATTTATATTAGAGCACCTAGACCTTCTGAACAAATTAAAGTTGAACCTAATATTGCAATGGTTAAGGATCTTTTGGTTGATAACATTGATGGACATGTCATATATTTCTGTGATGAAGCAACTAGAATTGCTAAGCCAAACACTAAAGATAAAAATAAACCCGTAGTTGGCATGCCTGTTATTTCTGTTAAAATCAGAGATCATTGCTATCATGGTTTATGTGATATTGGTGCTAGTGTGAGTGCTATTCCATTTACTCTTTATCAAGAAGTCATGAATGATATTGCACCTGTTGAGATTGAAGATATTGATGTCACCATTAAGTTTGCAAATAGAGATACTATTACACCACTTGGGATTGTTAGAGATGTTGAAGTCTTGTGTGGTAAGATCAAGTATACTACTGACTTTCTTATTCTTGGATCTCCACAAGATGATTTTTTTCCCATTATATTTGGTAGACCCTTCTTGAATACAGTAAATGCTAAGATTGATTGCAATAAAGAAATTGTCAGTGTTAATTTTGGTAATATATCTCATGTGTTTAATTTCTCTAAGTTCCGTAGACAACCTCATGATAAAGAATTACCTACTAAAGATGAAATTATTGGTCTTGCTTCTATTGCTGTGCCTCCTACTGATCCTTTAGAACAATACTTGCTAGACCATGAAAATGATATGCATATGAATGAAAGAAATGAAATAGATGAGTTGTTCTTTAAGCAAGCACCTGTCCTCAAACATAATTTGCCTGTTGAAACATTAGGAGACCCTCTACCACCTAACAGTGACCCTGTGTTTGAATTAAAGCAATTACCTGATACACTTAAATATGCTTATCTTGATGAAAAGAAGATATATCCTGTTTATTATTAGTGCTAACCTTTCAGAGTATGAAGAAAAGAGATTATTTAAAACTCTGAAGAAGCACCGTGCAGCTATTGTATATACTCTTGATGATCTTAAGGGCATCAGTCCCACTTTATGTCAGCATAAAATTCATATGGAGCCAGATGCTAAACCAGTTGTTGATCATCAAAGAAGGTTCATAACCCACAAGTATAGGGGATCGCAACAGTTTTCGCGGGTAGTATTTCACCCAGATTTTTCGATTCGACACAATGGGAGCCAAAGAATATTTGCGAGTATTAGCAGTTGAGTTGTCAATTCAACCACACCTGGAGAACTAAATATCTACAACAAAGTGTTTAGTAGCACAGTAGTATGATAGTTTCAATAGCAGTAGTAACAGTAGCAACAGTAACAGTAGCAGTTTTGTAGTGATTGTAACAGCAGCAGCAACGAAAGTAACTTAGCAAAGATCAATATGCGAAAAGCGTAGGCATTGGATCAGTGATGGATAATTATGTTGGATGACATTCATCATATAACAGTCACAACTTAGGGAGATACACAATAGCTCCAATTCGTTAATGTAATGTAGGCATGTATTCCGTATATAGTCATACGTGCTTATAGTAAGAACTTGCATGACATCTTTTGTCCTACCCTCCCGTGGCAGCAGGGTCCATAAGAAAATCTAAGGGATACTAAGGCCTCCTTTTAATAGAGAACCAGAACTAAGCATTAACACATAGTGAATACATGAACTCCCCAAACTACGACAATCACCGGAAAGAATCCCAATTATTGTCACCTTGGGGTATGCGGATCATGACACATAATAGGTGCATATAACTTGCAAGATAGGATCAAGAACTCAAATATATTCATGAAAACATAAAGGTTCAGATCTGAAATCATGGCACTCGGGCCCTAGTGACAAGCATTAAGCATAGCAAAGTCATAGCAACATCAATCTCAGAACATAGTGGATACTAGGGATCAAAGCCCTAACAAATTGACTCGGTTACATGGTAAATCTCATCCAACTTATCACCGTCTAGCAAGCCTACAAAGAAATTATTCACACACGGCGGTGAGCATCATGAAATTGGTGATGGAGGATGGTTGATGATGACGATGGCATTGAATCCCCCTCTCCAGAGCCCCGAACGGACTCCAGATCAGCCCTCCTGATGAAGAACAGGAAGTGGCGGCGGCTCCGTATCGTAAAACATGATGATTCTTTCTCTCTGGTTTTTTCTCCACGAATAGGTACTTATAGCACTAGAATTAGGGTAAACGGAGTTGGCAGGGTCCCACAAGCCTGCCAGGCACGCCCTGGGGGGGTGGGCGCGCCCCCAGGCTTGTGGTGCCTGGTGGCCCCCCTCTGGTGGATCTTTGCGCCAGTATTTTTTATATATTCTGAAATAATTCTCTGTAAATTTTCAGGTCCATCCGAGAACTTTTATTTCTGCACAAAAACAACACCATGGCAATTCTGCTGAAAACAACGTCAGTCCGGGTTAGTTCCATTCAAATCATGCAAATTAGAGTCCAAAACCAGAGCAAAAGTGTTTGGAAAAGTAGATATGTTTGGGACGTATCAACTCCCCCAAGCTTAACTCGTTACTTGTCCTCAAGCAATTCAGTTGACAAACTAAAAGTGACAAATAAAAACTTTTACAAACTCTTTTGTTCTTGTTGTCTGTATATATACTTAACTAGCATCCAAGTTTTCAACAAAGATTATGAACTAACCATATGAATGATAACACTTAGGTCTCACATTTACTCATATCAATAACATAACCAACTAGCGAGCAATAATAAGATATCTCAGATGCCAACACTTTGTCAAAACAATAATGATATAACATGATAACATGGTATCTCGCTAGCCCTTTCTGAGACCGCAAAACATAAATGTAGAGCACCTCTGAGATTCAAGCAATGACTAAACATTGTAATTCAGGGTAGAGGATATCCAGTCATGGTCACACCGAACATTAATTAACTATACTCAATGCATAAAAATGACTCATAATGTAATTTATTTTATTTTACATGTATTATTTATAATATACAACTATAATTTACATATATTCTATTTTTTTTAATATAAAAACGGTGCAAAATCGGCTCTACGACTGCAGCCCACTTAAGAATCAAAGGATATATAATGTCCATATCCACCTAGCTGCGTTCATTCTGTATAATATAATTTATTTTATTAACATATATATAATTTATAGCACATGATTATAATTTACATATAAAAATAACAGTGCAAAATGCGCCGCAATGGACTGCATGCCCGGTTAAGAATTTAAGAATGCATAAAGGAATTATCCACTCCATTATGAACATGTAATCTGGATGGTTGAGTTGGTTAGCAGCGTGATATAGTTGGTACAGATCTTGGGTTCAAGTCACCTTTGAAGCAATATTTTTCTTATTTGTGGGTTGCTGACATGTGGGACCCATACGAGCAACTAATATACATTTTGACCCGCGTAAGGAGCTTTTACGCGAGGAATTATTTTTGAGAGTTTTTGTGCAAAAAAACAGCAGGCCCCGCGCCACGCTGGAGCCTAGTTAGCGCCGATTTCGTATTCAAACACGATAAGCACTGTATATGCACACGAAAGCCAAGTTTTTACACCACTTCAATGTATGCTGCAACTTGTAGCACCAAAGTGACCGTTTGTGCCAAGTTTAGCACCACTGGTGTAATTGACTCTATAATAAATATAGAGAGACCAATATCCAAGCTCAAAATATATAAGTGAAGCACACGACGCATTCTATAAAGCCATACTCAAAAGATTCAAGTGAAGCACAAAGAGCATTCTATAAAGCCATACTCAAAAGATTTAAGTGAAGCGCATGAAGCATTGTATAAATCAACCAAGAACCATAAGAAATCATCCGCAACAAGCATGGTGCATAAAATAAAAGGGAAAAATCAACACAAAAGACGCTCCAAGGATTTACGCATATCATGTGAAACAAAACAAAAACCGAGACGTACCGATAATTGTTGAAGAAGAAAGATGGGATGCCTACCGGGGCATCCCTAAGCTTAGACGCTTGAGTTTCTTTGAATATTTATGGGGTGCCTTGGGCATCCCCAAGCTGAACCCTTTCCTCACCTTATTCTTCTCATATCAGTACCTCCTCGATCTTCGAACATTTCATTCACACAAAACTTAACCAAACATTTTATTAGACGGGTTAGTACATATAACATCAAATCCCATCATGTCCTGCTGTGACATTATCGTATAATTATAATCAAACATTACCCACTATATGATATCACAATTCTATGGCTCCCAAGTCAATGGGGCTCAACAAGATTTCAAACATAAGCAAATAAAGAAACTATAACAGAGATCTGTGAAAACAGGACAGACTGTAAAGATGCAGCTGGTACATATACTTCTGTAACTCAAAAAATTCTGAAAAATTAGGAAAAATAATTTTTTTGCATAGCAGTACTGTGTAAAAATTTCAGAATTTTTGCACATTCCAGTAAAATATAGAAATTCAATCACTACAGCAAAAGTTTCTGTTTTTTCACAGCACACACCAAACAAGCAATTTAAACATCCTTCACTTTTCTTTTTGAAAACTTTTAGGTTCCCCTCTATTTTTTTGTTTTTAAATATTTAAATGGCACACATAATAAAGTTTATATTACCCAAAATGAAAAAAATACTCTCTAAAACTTCCGGGTTGTCTCCCAGGCAGCGCTTTCTTTAAAGCCATTAAGCTAGGCATAAGAGGCAAGTAATTTTTTGTATTTTGCATTTTTTATTTTTTTCACCCACAACTAAAGAAATAAAACAAGAAAGCAAAAACAAAAGGAAAACAAAATCTACTTAGTGATGAAAGCAAACAAGCATACAAGAAAATATCAACCCCACGCTATTGCTCCCTGGCAACGGCGCTAGAAAAGAGCTTGATAATCCCCTAGTGCAAGGAATCATCGTAGCAATTTCCAAAGATGGAAGTGGTAAGTATGGAATGTCAAACCCACAAGGAGATGAAGGTAAGATCAATATTCTCTCAAGTCCTATCTGCCACTGATACGACTCTACATACACCGAGCATTTGCTTTCATCTAGAAACGAGAAATAAAACTACGTTGTGGGTATGAAGAGGATAGCTTTGCATGATATCGGAGAACTAAAACATAAAAATAGGTGCTGCCTAAATAAGGTTAGAATATATTACAATATATTACAAATAGCGAGTGTGGAATAATGATGGATCGGTGTGCGGAATTGTCCTAGGCAATTGATAACAAGATCGGTAATCATTATTGCAATTTTATATGAGGGAGAGGCATGAGCTAACATACTTTCCGTTCTTGGATTATATGAAATTATGATTGGACCTCTAGCAAGCATCCGCAACTACTAGAAATCATTAAGGTAAACCCAACCCTAGCATTATGTATCAAGTCCCCTTTACTCCCATACGCAACAACCCCATTACTCGGGTGTAAGCTTCTGTCACTCTAGCCGCTCACTATAAGAGAATCATGAACGTATTGCAAAACCCTAAAGCGGGAATCCCCCACATGTGCGCGACACCGAAGGCACCATAGGACAGCACCAAAATAAAACATACAACTCAAACCAATCAAGATCATCAATCAACTCAAAGGACAAAAGAAATATACTTAAACATCATAGGATGGCAACACATCATTGGATAATAATATGTGGCATAAATCACCATGTTCAAGTAGGGGATTACAGCGGGGTGCGGGAGAGTGGACCACTAAAAAAGAGATGAGGTAGGTGATGAAGACGGTTATGTTGATGAAGACAATCACCGCGGCGATGGTTCCCCCGGCGGCACTCCGGCGCCACCGAGAGTGAGGGGAAGAGAGGTTCCCCCTCCGGCTTGCTCCTCCATGGCCTCCCCCTAGATGGGAAGAGGTTCTCCCCTCTGGTCCTTGGCCTCCATGGCACCCGGAGGGGCGGGAGCCCCTCCGGGATTGGATCTCTCTCTCTGTTTTCTTCTCTGGTTCACCCCTCAGATGAGATCGCTTCAATACAGAGGCTTGCGGCGGCGGCGTGGGAGTTCTAGGTTTCTTTCTGGGGTTTTTGGTATTTATAGGAAATTTTTGGCATTGGTTTCACGTCAAGGGGCCCCACGAGGGAGCGAAGCCTGCTCTGCGCGCCCTGGGGGGAGGGTGCGCCCCCCAGGCTTGTCGCTTCCTCGTGAGGCTTCTGGTCCTTCCTTGAAGCTTTGAGGGTCTCTTTTAGTCCACAAAAAATCACCATAAATTTTCAGCCCATTCCGAGAACTTTTATTTCTGCACAAAAAACAACACCACGGTAGTTCTGCTGAAAACAACGTTAGTCCGGGTTAGTTCTAATCAAATCATACCAAAACCATATAAATTTTTTATAAACATGGCATGAATACTTCATAAATTATAGATACATTGGAGACATATCAGTGATCAACAGATATAAATCCCAAGTGACTCAACAAATAGAGCTATGCTCCCCGGCAACGGCGCCAGAAAAAGGTCTTGATAACCCATAAGTATAGGGGATCGCAACAATTTTCGCGGGTAGTATTTCACCCAGATTTATTGATTCGACACAATGGGAGCCAAAGAATATTTGCGAGTATTAGCAGTTGAGTTGTCAATTCAACCACACCTGGAGAACTAAATATCTGCAACAAAGTGTTTAGTAGCACAGTAGTATGATAGTTTCAATAGCAGTAGTAACAGTAGCAACAGTAACATAGACAGTAACAGTAGCAGTTTTGTAGTGATTGTAACAGGAGCAGCAACGAAAGTAACTTAGCAAAGATCAATATGTGAAAAGCGTAAGCATTGGATCAATGATGGATAATTATGTTGTATGACATTCATCATGTAACAGTCACAACCTAGGGCGATACACAATAACTCCAATTCGTCAATGTAATGTAGGCACGCATTCCGTATATAGTCATACGTGCTTATAGTAAGAACTTGCATGACATCTTTTGTCCTACCATCCCGTGGCAGCGGGGTCCATAAGGAAATCTAAGGGATATTAAGGCCTCCTTTTAATAGAGAACCGGAACAAAGCATTAACACATAGTGAATACATGAACTCCCCAAACTACGACAATCACCCGAAAGAATCCCAATTATTGTCTGATATGTCTTCAACGTATCTATAATTTATGAAGTATTCATGCCATGTTTATAACAATTTTATATGGTTTTGGTATGATTTGATTTGAAGTAACCCGGACTGACGTTGTTTTCAGCAGAACTACCATGGTGTTGAGTTTTGTGCAGAAATAAAAGTTCTTGGAATGGGCTAAAAATTTACGGTGATTTTTTGTGGACCAAAAGAGACCCCCGAAGCTTCGAGGAAGGACCAGAAGCCTCACGAGGAAGCGACAAGCCTGGGGAGCGCGCCCTCCCCCCAGGGCGCGCGGAGCAGGCTTGTCGCTCCCTCGTGGGCCCCCTTGACGTGAAACCAACACCAAAAATTCCTATAAATACCAAAAAACCCAGAAAGAAACCTAGAACTCCCACGCTGCCGCCGCAAGCCTCTGTATCGAAGCGATCTCATATGAGGGTTCAACCAGAGAAGAAAACAAAGAGAGAGAGATCCAATCTCGGAGGGGCTCCCGCCCCTCCGGGTGCCATGGAGGCCAATGACCAGAGGGGAGAACCTCTCCCCATCTAGGGGGGAGGCCATGGAGGAGCAATCCGGAGGGGGGGCCTCTCTTCCCCTCACTCTCGGTGGCGCCGGAGTGCCGCCGGGGGAACCATCGCCGCGGTGATCGTCTTCATCAACAACACCGTCTTCATCACCTCCCTCATCTCTTTTGAGCGGTCCACTCTCCCGTACCCCGTTGTAATCCCCTACTTGAACATGGTGCTTTATGCCACATATTATTATCCAATGATGTGTTGTCATCCTATGATGTTTGAGTAGATTTATTTTGTCCTTTGGGTTGATTAATGATCTTGATTGGTTTGAGTTGTATGTTTTATTTTGGTGCTGTCCTATGGTGCCTTCCGTGCCGCGCACACGTGGGGGATTCCCGCTGTAGGGTTTTGCAATACGTTCATGATTCTCTTATAGTGGGCGGCTAGAGTGACAGAAGCTTACACCCGAGTAAGGGGGTTGTTGCGTATGGGAGTAAAGGGGACTTGATACTTAATGCTATGGTTGGGTTTACCTTAATGATTTCTTGTAGTTGCGGATGCTTGCAAGAGGTCCAATCATAAGTTCATATGATCCAAGTATGAAAAGTATGTTAGCTCATGCCTCTCCCTCATATAAAATTGCAATAATGATTATCGATCTTGTTATCAATTGCCTAGGACAATTCCGCACACCGATCCATCATTATTCCACACTCGCTATTTGTAATATATAGTGATATATTCTAACTTTATTTAGGAAGCACCTATTTTTATGTTTTACTTCTCCGATATCATTCAAAGCTATCCTCTTTATACCCATAACGTAGTTTTATTTCTCGTTTCTAGATAAAAGCAAACGCTCGGCGTACGTAGAGTCGTATCAGTGGCAGATAGGACTTGAGAGAATATTGATCTTACCTTTAGCTCCTTGTGGGTTAGACATTCCATACTTACCACTTCCATCTTTGGAAATTGCTACGATGATTCCTTGCACTTGGGGATTATCAAGCTGTTTTCTAGCGCCGTTGCCGGGGAGCAATAGTGTGGGGTTGATATTTTCATGTATGCTTGTTTTCTTTCTTCAGTAAGTAGATTTTACTTTTCCTTTTGTTTTTGTTTTCTTGTTTTCTTTCTTTAGTTGTGGGTGAAACAAACAAACAAACAAAAAAATGCAAAATACAAAAAATTTACTTGCCTCTTATGCCTAGCTTAATGGCTTTAAAGAAAGCGTTGCCTGGGAGACAACCCGGAAATTTTAGAGAGTGTTTTTCTTATTTTGTGTAATATAAAATTTATTATGTGTGCCATTTAAATATTTAAAAACAAAAAAAACATAGAGGGGAACCTAAAACTTTTTCAAAAAAGAGAAGCGATTGGAAAGTTATGCATTGAAAAAGTGAGGGTCGACCTTGAACACTTGTGTTCATGCTCATGGCAACAATGTAAAAAAATTCATGGAAGTTTCTCATAAAAATAATTATCCCCTTGTATATACCACTGTACCATAAAAAATAATGTACCAAGATTTACTTTTAGGATGTTTAAATTGCTTGTTTGGTGTGTGCTGTGAAAAAGAGAAACTTTTGCTGTAGTGTTTGAATTTCTATATTTTACTGGAATGTGCAAAAATTCTGAAATTTTACACAGTACTGCTATGCAAATTTTTTATTTTGTCCTAAATTTTTAGAATTTTTATGAGTTACAGAAGTATATGTACCATCTGCATCTTTACAGACAATTCTGTTTTCACAGATTGCTGTTTTAGTTTCTTTATTTGCTTATGTTTGAAATCTTGTTGAGCCCCATTGACTTGGGAGCCATAGAATTGTGATATCATATAGTGGGTAATGTTTGATTATAATTATACAATAATGTTATAGCAGGACATGATGGGATTTGATGTTATATGTACTAACCCCTCTAATAAAAAGTTCGGTTAAGTTTTGTGTGGATGAAGTGTTCGAAGATCGAGGAGGTATCGATATGAGAAGAATGAGGAGTCAAGAGTTCAAGCTTGGGGATGCCCAAGGCACCCCAAGTAAATATTCAAGGATACTCAAGCGTGTAAGCTGGGGGATGCCCCGGAAGGCATCCCATTCTTCTTCTTCGACAATTATCGGTATGTCTCGGTTTTTGTTTTGTTCACATAATATGCGTAAATTCTTGGAGCATCTTTTGTGTTTGTTTTCCCCCTTTTCTTTTATGCACCATGCTTGTTGGGGATGATTTCTTATGGTTCTTGGTTTATTTATAGAATGCTTCATGCGCTTCACTTAAATCTTTTGAGTATGGATATATATAATGCTCTTTGTGCTTCACTTAAATCTTTTGAGTATGAGTTTATAGAATGCTTCGTGTGCTTCACTTATATATTTTGAGCTTGGATATTGGTCTCTCTATATTCATTGTAGAATTCTCTATGAACTTCACTTATATCTTTTAGAATATGAATAAAATTATCATCGAAAGTGGTTTTGGAAGGGTGTCAACTCTATGTAGCAATGATCCCACTATTTTGGAGGGTCTTGAATCTTATTGGAATAATGATAAAGGTGGATTTGGAGAGGTCATATCTTTATCTAGTGGTGATTCCACAATTTTGGAAGAAATTTCAATTGATTATGATGAGAACAAAGTTGCTACTTATGATAATTATTGTGATGGTACTTAAAGTAGTAATAGTTATTCTTGTAAAATTTGTCATAATTATGAATATCCTATCAATAATACTAAGTTCCCTCTCCATGTGTTGAAATTTTGAAATTTGCACTTGTTATACCTTCCTATGCTAGTTAAAATATCAATGCTTAGCTAAAAAGCTTTAAAGAAAAGTTCTTGTGTGGAGGCAACCCCATATTTATCCTTACTGTTTTTGTGTGTTCACATGTTTAATATACTGTAGTAATCATGTTTTATATGTTTTCTTCCAATAATGTGCCATGTAAAGCCTTTGGGATAGTGTGGATACTTGTTGATTTGATTCTGTGCAAAAACAGAAATTTTTGCGTCCAGTGCTGGAATTTCTATTCTGTACTGGAGCGTGAGACAATTCTGAAATTTTTACAGAGTATTGGGCTACAAATCTTTTACATTATCCTAATTTTTCAGAATATTTGGAGGTACATAAGTATGGTTTATATTTCTCTCACTACATGTTGTTCTGTTTTTGACAGATTCTGTTTTCAATGCATAGTTTGCTTGTTTTAGTGTTTCCATAGCTCATATTGAGTAATATAAATTGTGTAAATGATGGAATACAGTAGGCATAATGTGAGAAAAATTATGAATCTTGTATTGACAGTACCTAAGTGGATGATTTATTATTATCATACTAACCTATCTCACGAGTTCCGTTAAGTATTGTGTGATTGAAGTTTTCAAGTTTTGGGTGAGATATCGATATGAGGAGAATAATAAGTGGCAAGACCCTAAGCTTGGGGATGCCCAAGGCACCCCAAGGTAATACTCAAGGAAGACTCAAGCGTCTAAGCTTGGGGATGCCCCGGAAGGCATCCCCTCTTTCGTCTTCAACACTATCGGTAACCTCACTTGGAGCTATATTTTTATTCGTCACATAATATGAGTTTTGCTTGGAGCATCATTTTATTTTATTTTTATTTGCTTGATGTTATCAATAATAATGTTTTGTATCTTTTAGTTCAATAAAATTCCAATTATAGCCTTTACCATGCTCAGTTTGCAAGTTCATGTGTTGCTGTTTGAAAACAGAAAGTTTTCTGTTATGTCCAGAATATTACTGAATAGTAAGTACATGATAAAAATCTGAAATTTTTACACAGTAATAATGCATGAGTTATTTGTTATGTGGTAATTTTTCAGAATTTTTTGAGTTAGTCAAGTATGAATTCATATTCACCCTTTACAGACTATTCTGTTTAGACAGATTTCGGTTATAGTTGCATTGTTTGCATATGTTGCTTGTTTAATGTTTCTATTTGTGGATAGGAGTATTAAATATGCAGAGGCATTTATTATTCAATGTTTAATTATAATTTTAGTGATTTGTTACAGTAGAGAATGTTAAGGTTTTGAGTTGATTTATACTAACTTATCTCACTAGTTCTTGTTGAGTTTTGTGTGGATGGAGTTTTTAAGATTTAGGAGAAGCCATGATATGAGAGGGATTAAGGAGACACAAGAGCTCAAGCTTGGGGATGCCCAAGGTACCCCAAGATAACATTCCAAGAAGTCTCGAGCAACTAAGCTTGGGGATGCCCCGGTGGGCATCCCACCTTTCTTCATCAACACCTATCGGTTAGCCTAAGTTTTTACTTGTTCACATGATATGTACTATAATTGGAGTGTCCTTTTATTTTCATTTTGTTTGCTGTTTGAATAAAATACTTGGATCTGAAATATTTATTTGAGAGAGAGTCTTCACATAGCTACCCATTCACTTAACTACTCTTTGTTCTTCACTTATATCTTTTGGAGTAGTTTGTCATTTACTCTCGTGCTTCACTTATATCCCAAGAGTAATTGTTAATGAATTGAATATCATAAATTTGAAATTATATGTGCTTCATATGCTTGTCCCATGGGGAGTAATGACTTCACATATCAGAAGTATAAGTAGTAAAATTTATTGAAAGTTAGCAAACACGACATTGGTCACTTGAACAATTCATGAAAGAATATTGAAGGAAGAGAGATTTCACATATAAATATACTATCTTGGACATCTTCTATGATTGTGAGCCCCCATTAATTATTTTCAACCTTGATCAAGTAGTTGATGTTGGACAAGGAAGACAACGTAATGGGTTATGTTTGTTTATATTCACATAGATGTTATATGTTCTTGGATCCTCTAACATGTGGTGCTTTCCCCCTATCCTTTGCTCCAAAAATCCGCACTAAGTAGAGATACTACTTGTGCATCCAAAACTCTTGAACCCAGTTTCCTGTCATGAGAGTCCACTATATCTATCTATGGATTCAATAAGATCCTTCAAGTAAGTTGTCATCGATGCATAAAGCAATAAAAATTGCCTCTAAATATGTATGAACTTTTATTGTAAGGGAAAATTAGCTTTGTACGATCTAGTTTTTATTGGCCTACTCTCTTCAAAGATGCACGTAAGTTTGTCCTTTCTTGTGATGAATGTCAAAGAATTGGTAATGTTGGTAGACGTCAGGAAATGCCTATGAATTATTCACTTGTTATTGATCCATTTGATGTTTGGGGTTTTGATTATATGGGACCTTTTCCTTCCTCTAATGGGTATACTCATATTTTAGTTGCTGTTGATTACGTTACTAAGTGGGTAGAAGCTATTCCAACTAGTAGTGCTGATCATAACACTTCTATTAAAATGCTTAAAGAAGTTATATTTCCAAGGTTTGGAGTCCCTAGATATTTGATGACTGATGGTGGTTCACATTTTATTCATGGTGCTTTCCGTAAATTACTTGCTAAATATGATGTTAATCATAGAATTGCATCTCCATATCATCCTCAGTCTAGTGGTCAAGTTGAATTGAGTAATAGAGAAATAAAATTAATCTTGCAAAAGACCGTTAATAGATCCAGGAAGAATTGGTCTAAGAAACTTGATGATGCATTATGGGCTTACAGAACTGCTTATAAAAATCCTATGGGTATGTCTCCATATAAAATGTTCTATGGAAAAGCATGTCATTTACCTCTGGAGTTAGAACATAAAGCTTATTGGGAAATTAAAGAACTTAATTATGATTTTAAACTTGCCGGTGAAAATAGGTTATTTGATATTAGCTCTTTAGATGAATGGAGAACTCAAGCCTATGAAAATGCCAAGTTATTTAAAGAAAAGGTTAAAATATGGCATGATAAAAGAATTCAAAAACGGGAATTTAAAGTGGGTGAGCAAGTTCTATTGTATAATTCTCGTTTCAGATTGTTTGCAGGAAAACTTCTCTCTAAATGGGAAGGGCCATATATCATCGAAGAAGTTTATCGCTCCGGAGCCATCAAAATCAACAACTCCGAAGGCACCAACCCGAGAGTGGTGAATGGGCAAAGAATTAAGCATTATATCTCAGGTACACCCATTAACGTTGAAACTAATATTATTCAGACTATGACACCGGAGGAACACATCAAAGAGTCCTTCCGGTACGCTCCAGAACCCTGAAAAGGGGTAGGTATGTGATACGGTAAGTAAATCGACTCCAAAAATTCCATAAAAATTATTTCTGTCCGTTTTGGAATATTAGAAAAAATACAAAAATAAGAAACAGATGAGAGGACCCACGAGGAGGTCACAAGGCAACAGGGCGCGACCCCCTCGGGGCGCGCCGTGTTGCCTTGTGGACCCCTCGTGTGCCTTCCCGACTCCGTTTTCCTCTCATATGCTTGTTCTGCAAGATAAAAATTCTTTATATATACTCACAGGTGTTTTGACCACCGCATCGCAAGTTTCTCCTCTGTTCTTATTCTGGGCTGTTTTTCTTGACAGGTTTGGACGCACTATGTCATCTCAAGACTCAGATGGGGAGAGCTATGTCTCGCACCTTATTGCAAACCCTAGAGTCTATGGGGATATCGATCCCTATGGATGGTCATAGGGATCAGCCAGGAGATATGCATGTTGAATTCAAGAGGTCTAGCTTACCCAATACGGTGATAGCGCCTAAAGTTCAATTTACCCCCTTTCGTCATGTGCAGGAAGATTCAGATAAACTGCGTCATAAAATTTGGGATCTCGAAAGGGAGAATGACAAATTAAAAGAAGAAATTCATGTCCTCAAGTGGAAAACAGAAGGCAAGCCTACCACATCATCACCACCATCACCGAAGAAGGAGACTTGAGTACATGGGTATGGGCACCACCCTTGGCTTGTGCCAAGCTTGGGGGAGGTGCCCCGGTATCGTATCACCATAACTTTTATCATCATTATCTATCTTAGTTCGATCCTTAGTTATTTCATGATTTAGAGGAATAAAGTTTTGGTATGATTTAGTTTCGAGTGCTTGCTTTGTGATCTATCTATGTAATCATGTGTGAAAGTTATATAATAAAGAGTAGTTGAGTTGAGTGTTTTGCTTTTGTTGATCCAATCTTAGAAATAAAATAAAGAGAATAAGAAGTAAGATCATATGCTAATCCCATGGGGAGTGATGACTTCACATAAAAGAAGTATAATTGATAAAACTTGTTGGAAGTTGACAAACATAGCATTGGTCATTGTTGCAATTCATGAAAAAGTAATAAAGGAAGAGAGGTCTCACATATAAATATACTATCTTGGACATCTTTTATGATTGTGAGCCCCCATTAAATATTCTATGTCAAATAGTCGACGTTGGACAAGGAAGACAACGTAATGAGTTATGTTTGCTTATATTCATATAGAAGTTATATTGTTTTGGATCCTCTAACATGTGGTGCTTGCCCCCTATCTTTTGCTAGCCAAAAATTCCGTACTAAGTAGAGATACTACTTGTGCATCCAAAAACCCTTAAACCCAGTTTCATGCCATGAGAGTCCACTATATCTACCTATGGATTGAATAAGATCCTTCAAGTAAGTTTTCATCGGTGCAAAAGCAATAAAAATTGCTCCTAAATATGTATGAATTTTTATTGTAAGGGAAAATAAGCTTTGTACGATCTTGTGATGGTGAAGAAATAAAAGCGACAGGCTGCATAATAAAGGTCACTATCACAAGGGGCAATATAAAGTGACGTTCCTTTGCATTAAGAGTTTGCACATCCAAAAATAAAAAGCGCATGACAACCTCTGCTTCCCTCTGCGAAGGGCCTATCTTTTACTTTTATGTATTTACTTTCATGCAAGAGTCAATAGTATTCTCCTCTATTCCATTTTTATTTTTATCTCTTGGCAAGCATCATGTGGTGGGGAAAGATCCAGACATATATATCCAGTTGGATGTAGGTGATCATGAATTATTTTTGTTGACATTACCCTTGAGGTAAATACGTTGGGAGGCGCAATTATAAGCCCCTATCTTTCTATGTGTCTGACTGAAACTTTTGCTCCATAAGTATGTCATGAGTGTCAGCAATCATAGAAGACTAAATGATAGTTAAGTATGTGAACTTGCTAAACAAAGCTCTTACATAGACTCTTTCTGACAATATGATGAATTACAATTGCTTTAGTGACTGAGATCATAGTTTGTTAGTTTTCAATATGGTTTATGGTTCATACTTTAACTTGTGAACGAATTGTCACTTTTTCATGAGAAGTTTTATGATGATATATTGTTGTTATAATAAAGATCATGATGCCTTCATGTCCGTATTTTATTTTTATCGACGCCTCTCTCCCTAAACATGTGGTCATGATTATTGATTTCGTCTTTCGCTTGAGGACAAGCGAGGTATAAGCTTGGGGGAGTTGATACGTCCAATTTGCATCATGATTTCCTACTGTTATTTATAATGTATTTGATCATTATTTCACTTTATGATGCAATTCTTATGCCTTTTCTCTCTTAATTTGCAAGATTTATATGAAGAGGGAGAATACCGGCAGCTAGAATTCTAGACCTGAAATAGCTACAGCAGAGATACCTATTCTACAGAGCTCCAATTGACATGAAATTTCACGAAGATTTTTTATTGAATATATAAAAAATACTGGAGAAAAGAAATACCAGAGGGGACCCACCAGTGGGGCCCCTGGCTGGCCTCCGGCCCCCTCCTTCTGCTATATAGGCTCATTTGCCCTAAAAAGTTATAGAGAAGACTTTCGGGACGAAGCACCGCCGTCTCGAGGCGGATCCTGGGTAGGAGCAATTTTGCTCTCCAGCGGAGCGATTCCGCCGGGGATACTTCCCTCCGGGAGGGGGAAATCGAAGCCATCGACATCACAAATGATCCTCTCATCGTGGGAGGACCAATCTTCATCAACATCTTCACTAGCACCATCTCATCTCAAACCCTAGTTCATCTCTTGTATTCAATCTTTGTGTCAAAACCATAGATTGGTACCTGTGGGTTGCTAGTAGTGTTGATTACATCTTGTAGTTGATGCTAGTTGCTTTATTTGGTGGAAGATTATATGTTCAGATCCTTAATGATATTGAATACCCCTCTGATCTTGAACATGAATATGATTTGTGAGTAGTTACTTTTGTTCTTGAGGACATGGTAGAAGTGTTGTCATAAGTAATCATGTGAATTTGGTATTCGTTCGATATTTTGATGATATGTATGTTGTTGCTTCCTTTAGTGGTATCGTGTGAACGTCGACTACATGACACTTCACCACCTTTAGGCCTAAGGGAAGGCATTGTGGAGTAGCAATTAGATGATGGGTCGCTAGAGTGACAGAAGCTTAAACCCTAGTTTATGTGCTATTCCGTAAGGGGCTGATTTGGATCCATATGTTTCATGCTATGGTTAGATTTATCTTAATTCTTCTTTCATAGTTGCGGATGCTTGCGAGAGGGGGTAATCATAAGTGGGAGGCTTGTTCAAGTAAGAATAGCACCCAAGCACACCCACATATCAAATTATCAAAGTAGCGAACGCGAATCAAACAAACATGATGAAAGTGACTAGGTGAAATTCCCATGTGTCCTCAAGAACGCTTTGCTTATTGTACGAGTTCATTCCGGCTTGTCCTTTGCTATAAAAAGGATTGGGACACCTTGCTGCACTTTTGTTACACTTGTTACTTGTTACGAATTATCTTGCTATCAAACTACTCGTTACCGCTACTTTCAGTGCTTACAGAAAATACCTTACTGAAAACCGCTTGTCATTTCCTTCTGCTCCTCGTTGGGTTCGACACTCTTACTTATCAAAAGGACTATGGTTGATCCCCTATACTTGTGGGTCATCAGGTGACAATGGGGTATTCTATTGAGTCACTTGATATATGTTTCAGTAATCAACTTGCAGATTCCCGTGGTGACATTGGGGTAATCTAGGCATAGAGGTTGATACACATTTTCATCCTACTTTCTCCGATAGGAACTTTGGATTGATTATTTGTCACACGTTGAGGGATTGTTATATGATTTAATTATGTTAGCACTGTTGAGAGATTGCACTAGTGAAAGTACGAACCCTAGGCCTTGTTTCCAAGCATTGCAATACCGTTTGAGCTCAGTTTTATCACTTGCTACCTTGCTGTTTTTATTATTTTAGATTACAAAAACCTATATCTACTATCCATACTACACCTGTATCACCATCTCTTCGCCAAACTAGCACACCTATACAATTTACCATTGTATTGGGTGTGTTGGGGACACAAGAGATTGCTTGTATTTGATTGCAGGGTTGTTTGAGAGAGACCATCTTCATCCTACAACTCCCACGGATTGATAAACCTTAGGTCATCCACTTGAGGGAAATTTGCTAGTGTCCTACAAAACTCTGCACTTGGAGGCTGATATCTCCTTTTTATTGATCCGGTATTGGAACAAGAAAGGGTATCCCGCAACTATTTCCCCAGAGGTGACCCTGGGTATCGAACCCACGAGAGGAGGTTCCCTTTGAAGCAATGGTCTCTAGCAAGCTTTTGCCAAAGTGTCAAATCCAGTTTTGACTGGATCAACAAGCAAATTGTTATTCAAACACTTATAATAAAAAGAAGGTACGGGGATGAGGTCTTAATGCTTACAACCATGTGTTGGTGTTGGGATCAAAAATGATATTAGTTTGTGCGCGGGAAGTCACCCGTCAAGAGGTGCTTGCTTCGTATCGGAATGGGGGATGTGTCCAAATAACATCTTGACCGGTGCGAGTCCTGCATCAAGAATCAGTTGTCCTACCGCAGGCCCTATCCGTCTCGCGGGGTTGGCCCGATAATTAAGATAATAATATCAGACAAAAGCTTTGGGCGTTCAATGACTACACCTCATGAATCCCCAAGGTTATGATCCATGTTACCCAACTAATCCTTACTGTCACCGGTGTTCGGTATAACACTTCACGGTCTCCTTGCTCCTAGCCTCACCGGTGTTCGATCTCCATGATCCTGGGTACCTGCAGGGATGAAGATCACAGACAAGACAAGAGAAACTTCATGAAACAATTTTATTTCACACATACAAGACGTTATGTCAAAGACCCCCAATGATCCCTTCACCAAATACCTAGGGTTGCAAGGCTCATGCCTCACCCCATACCTTACCGATCTACTCACACATCGAGATCAGATCGCGAGAAGAAAACATTGAAGAACACATCTTGAGATTGATTGATTGCAATATGTCTTACAATGGATGCCTTGTGCGATGCACGGTTACAAGTATGGACTAGATGGAAGAGAACTACGGTGGTGGAGATGGCTATGGAGATGCAAATGGCGGCGGCTAGGTTTTGTGGATGAAGATGATGATGAAAGGGTTGTGGCTATGCTAGACGTTCTCCCGACATACTCTCTGTTCACATTTTGACTGGGTCCCCTTTATAAAAGTTGTTCAGGTAGACGACCTGCCTTGGTTTCCATGCCAAACGACCGCTCATACGAGCGCTTGCGGTCGCATGGAACACCGTCTTTGACACTGGCGGCCTTCTGGCGCCTCCTGGTGACTTATCTCTTCTCCAATTTCCTTCCTTTCCTTTCTCCCACATGATTTATTCCCTTTTTAGCCCATTTCTTGTGGGAAAATTTCAAAGAGAGGATTTGTGGAATCCCTCGCACTTATTAGTCATTAGTGACAATATCGGAGTGAATATATCTCTTTTAATGAAATAATTTGGTTTAATCGAGGTTGAAATGAGTGTAAAAATATCACTCATCAACTCCCCCAAGCTTAAACTTGATCGTCCTCGAGCAACATAGAGAGAAATCCGAAGCATAAGGAACTCAGTTGTTTAAACCGAAATAGCGAGAAGGTTTTGGTTCACTTACGATCGGTATGCCTAGATAGCCCTCCGCTTCTTGACCTGAAAACTTATCATATATATAGCGGTGGCATGGTTATAGAGCAAGTGTTAGTGAAGCAAAGGTAATTAATACAAAGTTTCTGATCTACTAGATAAAACAAGTTTGCAACACTTCATTTCATTTAATCTAGACAACACTTGCTTGCCGGGAATGCACGGAAGAGTTTCCTTAGATAGAGCCTTGAAAACATAAGTTAGGGAGTAGAAAGCATGTAGTAAAATATAATGTTCAAGTGCTCATGAGTACACCCACAATTGTCTCCTCCTCTAGGATCTTAAACACTATGTTTCAATCATTGTTTGCTGGAACTTTGATTGTCACGTGAAGGAGATTATGCCAAATAAGTGATCATGCATAGGTTTTCGTTGTGGCTTGATGTTTGGGAACTATGGACCTTTAGCAATAATGTCTCTTTTGAGCTCTTTTGATCAGTCCCCTTTATTTACCACATACACATCCACTCAAGAGAAATCCGAATAATATTCGTCTGTAGTGTTGCCACTACGTACGGTAACAAACTCATAGCCGAAATCCGAGCTGTCGCTCTGGGTCGATCGTTCATTGGCCAGCGGAGTCCTCAGCATAACATCAAGAAGGGTGACGAAGCCACATTTACACACGTACACGCGTATATAGTAGCAAAGGCCATGGCACCAGCCGGAGGCTGTAACACCATGTTGAGATATACAACACAGATTTTTGGCATAGTCTCACCCACCTTTCAACTAAGTTCCTCTAGACAATTCAATCCACAAGTGCTATCAAGTCTATTAAAATTAACGATATGGGGTTGAGCATGATTAAACATTACTTCCACTACAATTTCTCAACTCCCAAGTCTTGAGAGACTTTATCTTGTGCACATTTATATTTGGTTAATAACATTTCATTTAAAAACTGTCCTACGGCAAGTCTTAGTTGTCTAAACTAAAGAAAACAAAGGCTAAAAATTATTTCAGCTACTAGAGCAAAACCTTTGTATCAACTATCAAGACTTACTCCCATTTGCACATATCACACATACAACTACTACATCTACTTTAAGTATTCAAGTGCAAAAGACGGGGGTCGTAAGATATACCTTCACGGTTGCGAATTTACACACTTATCTTCCTTACTCTTGCATTCCTTGTTGTCCTGGCATAGATCAACTCCTCTAAAAAAATGCAAACGAACTCCAAGGGGCTAAATAAAGAATAAGAGCAAAGCAAAGCTTATTCTATTTTTTTTGGTTTTTTGGGTTTTCGAAAACTAACTTGCAACCGAAAAATCGCAAAAAGGCAAAAATTAAAAAGCAAAAGCAAAATAAAAAGCAAAGTGGTGGAACAAACCAACACGAGTGTTTCGAAGCTCCTCGAGCTTAAGTAGAACCTCATTACAATTTATTCAAATACCGCCACATCTTGATGTAGAAGTGGTGATAACCTCCCCCAAGGTTAGGCTCTTACAAGCCCAAACCGACGAGATCATTATGGCGGTTGGTCAAGAGCCCACTCCTGCCTCCAGTTGGAGAAGTTCATGTTCATGTAGGCGGTTGTCGGGGGAATTACCCGCGGCTAGACCCGGCATCCCAAGGCATAACCCGGCAGGACCAAAGGGCCCATAATCAGGTCATGCATGGCATTAAACAGGCCGGCACTCTATGGGCTGGACCCTGGAAGGAACCTGGTAAGAGAAGCAAGACCCGGCCTGGGTAGAACCGGCTCAGAGAGAATACCCGGCCTGGGTAGATCAGTTCGGAAGAAAAGACCCGGACTAGGATCCGACTTGTAATAGAAAATAGACTAGTTGTAGTCCTACTAGGACTCTACATATAAGCTAGCCCCTTCAACTTATATAAGGAGGGGCAAGACACCCCAAGAGGGACAGGTGAAGATAGACAGACAAGTTTTAGACAAGATCAAAGTAGAAGCTCTCGAGACTAGAGGTAGCGAAACAGCACCCTTGTAATCGAGATCATCATCATCATCAATAGCAATCAAGCAGGATGTAGGCTTTTACCTCCACCGCGAGGGGCCGAACCTGGGTAAAAATTCGTGTCTCTCGATTCTGAACAACCCCTTCAAGCTTCCACCTAGTTGCGATGGCCTCACCACTAAGTCCTTTCATGAGGGCATCTGCCGTGACAAAACCACGACAGTTGGCGCCCACCGTGGGGCACCACGC
Organism: Elymus sibiricus; assembly: GCA_039707655.1. Lineage (NCBI taxonomy): Eukaryota > Viridiplantae > Streptophyta > Magnoliopsida > Poales > Poaceae > Elymus > Elymus sibiricus. The sequence continues at coordinate 117,199,093 of CM077670.1, forward strand.
ACGGTGGTGTTGAGTTCTTGGAGGGAGATCTTCCTAGGATCGAGAAGCTCGCTATTGGCCGGATGAAGAAAAAACCCGGCTCAGAAGAATCTACATCGTCTCCGAGTTCATCAGTCGAGATCAGAAAAAAAAAGGCAGCAAGGGACGAAGCATATTGTTTGCTAGCTCGATTTGATTGACCTTGGCAGCGGCGGTTGTTCTCTGATTGCTTTGCAAGCCGCCTTCAGATCGCTGCGTGGCTAATCTTCAGGCGACCACGAGTGCTAGCGGCCGACTGCCACACTATTCACGGAATTCCTCAACCACAACAAGTCACGCCCACTATGCGGATCATCAGAAAACAAGGCAGGGAAATCAACGGCGATGTGATCCGCCAAAACTGCTAGTCGCATTATTAAAAAAAAGGGGAGGGCACAAGGCCAACGGCTACACAAGTCATAAGACTGGAGCACCAATGCGCTCCTAGTCCCGAGGTCAAAGCCTGCGAGACCTCGTGCATGCTGCATACGCACAAGCTGTATCGGTAGCACCACTTTGGATCAAACCAGAAAAACAAGTCCGCATGCGGAGATTCTCTGCTCCATGTGCAAGTTGGGCGAGAAAAAGAATAAAGAAACGAGTGGTACACGCAGAGATTCTAAATCCTGCTGCCATCTGACTACACACGTTCGATGCCATTAGTCAAACCAATCGAAGGAACAAACAATACTGTTTGCATGCCAAAAGAAGTACTACTACTAGTTTCATTTGTCCCTCATGTGGGCTAATAGTGCTCTTGATTTGCACAAACCTCGAGGTTGAGTCAACACGGCGATCCGGGCTGCTGCTACTTATGCATTATCAGCCACTAGACAGCTTCAACACGGCACCTCATACACGCGTCCGTCTGAGCCACGCTACACGGCGGACACACGCACCAGCGCTCTAGCAGCTGCAGATCAAGGAAAAAAGAAAAAAAAAGGCCACAACTCAAAAAATTTGGTCAGTTATTATCTGACGCAGAGTCCGTGTACGGATCATCAGTATTGCATCCAACAAAATCATCAGGTGTTATCCGCCCTATTTATTTTGTCAGTACACTTTAATTCCTCCGTGAACAATTATTCTGCCTTTAATATTTTTTATACGCAGGATAATTGTTCACTATTCATGAGAGACACGATGAGGTGAATCCAAAAAATCATCTTTCATCCAAATACATCAGGACAATTATTCATTACAAAGGTGGCGTTACATCGCGAATATGGAGCTCACGCCAACATCATTATGCGCCAGTGTTCATCAATGCCGCACTGCTCGACGGACAAGCACGCAACCCGCCACCCCCGTGGTCTAGTCTACATCAACACGCCAGGCAACACCCGTGTTCGTGCCGGCTTGCATTTTTCAGGCCGACACCCGCGTGCGTGCCAGCTTGCATCGTTCAGGCCGATGCCAAGGTCACGCCCGGTCGCACGAGCTGCCCAACAGATGCGCGCAAGCCGCCGCCCCCGCGGTCCAGTCTGCTTCAGCATATCGAGGAAACAGGAGAGTCGGCCACTGTTGAGCTGGCAATTCAAAAAAAGAAGAAGAAAATGGCCCTGGAGGAGCCAGGAGAACCGGACCAAGAGAGAATAACAAGGAATGGGTCAAGAGGTGTATGAACTCAATTTGGGTGAAAACGGTTTTGTTGAATGACATATGCTGAGGACATACGGCGAGCATCGTGAAGATCATCAACTCACCACATCGCCTCCGGCTTCAATAAATTCCATCTTTTCAACTGTCAACTCTACGCCGGCTTATGCCACAGCCAAGTATGAAGAATCTCAAAGCCGACTCCTCGAGTCGACTTATGACTCGGGGGCTACACAGACATGACTCGGCAGACTTGGCCGGTTTCAACAAATACAAGAACCCCGGATCGTTGCAGGGAAGACAACCCGGTCTCGGGGGTTGCTGCCTTGTTGGCAAAAAAATTAAAGGTTGCCAAAGAGGACTAGCTGCCACGATGCGCAGTTCAAACATAGGTATCCTGCCTTATTGGTGAAAAAGTAAAGGTTGCCAAAGAGGACTAGCTGCCACGATGCGCAGTTCAAACATAGGTATCCTGCCTTATTGGCGAAAAAGTAAAGGTTGCCAAAGAGAACTAGCTGCCACGATGCGCAATTCAAACATGGGTGCCCTGCCATATTGGCAAAAAGTAAGGTTACCAAAGAGAACTAGCTGCCATGATGCGCAGTTCAAACATGGGTGCCCTGCCATATTGGCGAAAAGTAAGGTTACCAAAGAAGACTAGTTGCCATGATGCACGGTCTAAACATGGGTATCCTGCTCAATAATGATCAATGGAATAAAGCCGGCATCTCTGGACCCCAGAGTTTTGTCGTTTCGCCTCCAAAACTGTGTGTTGAGTCTTTATTCTTTGATCATTGGTTACTTGGGGGCTTCCAACTCATCGAGTTTAGCTATTAACATCCCTCTTAACCAGGCATATGCCATTATATACTTGGTTATACGTGCCTGTTAGCAAGATGCTACTCCGAAAAGGAGACCCGGTGAACGCCTGATGAGTCAATCACAGAGGTGACCCTGAACTCATCAAAGTTAAAACACTGGTTAAGTCATGTGAGAGCCGGCTTTCAGAGAGCTAGGACAAACCAAAAGAGGCCAAAAAGCCTGCTTCACCGAAGCAAATCAGAGTCGAGCCTCGAAAGCCTGTCTTTATGTCGTGCCTCGAAAGCCGGCTTTTTATTTTACAGTTTGCATTACTATAATTATCCTGTTATATATTACTTTGCATTTATATTATAGTTATTTGTACATATTGCATCTTTTTTGCAGAAACCGGCCTTCTTTTCAGAAAGGCCGGGTCTCATCAATTATGATTTTAATACAACGGCAACATGAATTGCCGGGTTGCATGAAAACCAGGGCTTATGGTTTTCTATTCCCATCAAAGCAAGCTTGTGAAGTCAAATACAGAGCATAAATTGCCAGGTTGCACTGCAATCACGGCCAAGGATTTCTTTCATTGGAAAAGCATCATCAGTTCATAGGCAAAATACTAAGTGCTTGATGGCACTAGCAGACTATGGAGTTTCAGCTCAAAAGCTATTACAAGCCACGACTAGGCTATTTTCTATCAAGTTTTTCAAAGCACATTCAAAACTTGCGGAGTGGTTGATGGTTGAGACCCGGCAGTTGGATCTTTCAGGTTGATGTTGGTTTGTTCTCCTCTCAGAGTTTCTTTTCCGAGCTCACTTCTTTCTTCAAGTCAGCAATTTGCGACTCGGCTTGATTCAACATATCCTACATAAGATGTTTACAACATTACATATTTTATTGGAAGTCCCAAGTCACCACAGGTTGCTGACATGGCACTTGGGGGCTAATGCATGGTCATTTGTACTGGTTTCATTGAAAACCCGGCCCATCAAATAATGATGAGCCGGCCCTTGGGGGCTACTAATTGCTCCTATCAAAATTCAAAAGTTCAAAAACACAAGCCCCAATCTACTATATCAATAGTGACCCGGACCATGGGGGCTACATCATATGATGTTATTATTTTCAAAGGAGAAGTACATGTAAGTCTTGAGTCACTACAGGCATACGACCTGGCACTTGGGGACTACACTACTTAGTTCAAGATCTACAAATTTTCTAAAAGTCCCAAGTCGTTGCAGGCATGCGACCCGGCACTTAGGGGCTACATAGTCAAGATATTATTTTTATGCAAATCACCAAGTCATCACGAACTGATAAACTCGGAGCTTGGGGGCTACAGGTAATATGGAGATAAAAAACAGAAGAACACCTTCAAGTTATCAATTTTGAAGCGAGTCGGGTCTCATTTTCTTGGTGGAGGCTTGCAAAGTTCATCTCCTCCAAGTTATTCATAGAAGGCCCAGAAGCATTGAAGGCCGGCTCAACATCAGATGGATTTCTTATTTCCCAATATTTCTATCAAGACGAAGCACTGGAAACCGACTCAACGTCAGATGGGTTATTTTTCTCAATATTTTTCTGCGAGGACCCAGTGTCAGCAAGTTGATTGCGAAGCCAGAATATTGATATGACAAAGAAAACCAGATTTTTCCAGGAGCTGGTTCATTGAATAAATTGGCCATTTGAGCAAGCCGGTCCTTTAATGTATTAATTATTCTTATTTCAGGAGCTTAGCATGAATAAATTCAAGCTAACCTGGGGGCTAATGTCAGGGGAATTACCCGCGGCTAGACCCGGCATCCCAAGGCATAACCCGGCAAGACCAAAGGGCCCATGACTGGGTCACGCATGGCATTAAACAGGTCAGCTCTCTATGGGCTGGACCCTCGAAGGAACCTGGTAAGAGAAGCAAGACTCGGCCTGGGTAGACCCGGCTCGGAGAGAAGACCCGGCCCGGAGAGAAGACCCGGCCTGGGTAGATCAGTTCGGAAGAAAAGACCCAGACTAGGATCCGATTTGTAATTGAAAATAGACTAGTTGTAGTCCTACTAGGACTCTACATGTAAGCTAGCCCCTTCAACTTATATAAGGAGGGGCAAGGCACCCCAAGAGGGACAGGTGAAGATAGACAGACAAGTTTTAGACAAGATCAAAGTAGAAGCTCTTGAGACTAGAGGTAGCGAAACAGCACCCCTGTAATCGAGATCATCATCATCATCAATAGCAATCAAGCAGGATGTAGTCTTTTACCTCCACCGCGAGGGGCTGAACCTGGGTAAAAACTCGTGTCTCTCGATTCCGACCAACCCCTTCAAGCTTCCACCTAGTTGCGATGACCTCACCACTAAGTCCTTTCATGAGGGCATCTGCCGTGACAAAAACCACGACAGCGGTCGTGCCTCTCAGGGACGATGCGAGGTTGCTCATACCTTGAATAGAGCCCTGAAGGTTGTTGAGGTCCGCGTAGGTGGTGTAGTCTTGTTGGGGCTGCTCCTCCTCTTCGTCGGTGGCAAGTTCTTCTTCATCTACTTGTTCAGGTCTTGGCCCTTCTTGGTCAAAAGCTGCATATCCTTCCTGTGCAATATAATGCAATTGTCCATTCTCGATGGAGATAACGGTTAGGCATAGGTGTGGGTAACAAGTACGCCACTCCAGGAATTTTGGTACAATGACGGCCATTCCAAACTACTACCATACCAGCGCTAGTAAGAACACGAATGTTTACAAGGGTGTTACTGACAATGGGGCGGAGGTGATTGTAGTTGAGGCCAAGGGAGTTGGCCAACATGGTGATCACTCCTCCACACACGATATCTCCTTGTGCGTGGTTTGCTTGATGCGTGAGGTGTAGCAAAAGTATTGCCCCTGGATTGGGCAAATAACCGACGTCCAGGTTTGTTGCTTTCTCGAGAACTAACATGTTCTCCTCATTCACTTTGGAAACTTCTCCTCATTCCTGCAACGAGTTAGTGATAACATAGTAGAAATAACGTATAGCAGGACTTTCAATGCAACTGGCTCTATGCCTAGAGCCATGGTGACTCATCCGAAGAAAGGATTACCTCGGGTGCGGGTCAGTGAAATCATAAACATATCTAACATCATCATCATTGTTGGGGAAGCCAAAGTAGTTACACCACTCAGCAAAAGTGATGTTAAAATCTTGGTCAAGGAGACGGAAAGTGATCCTCTCCTCCTCATATGCATTTGGCATCAAACCAACATTTGTGCAAGAGAGTACTAAGAAACTCAAGCATCAATCGTTCATAAGTCTCACATCCCTGATAGACAAAATGATGCAACCCGGCATTATGACAAAGCAAATTAAAATCATGGATGATACCTAGCTTGGCGAGAGTATTCGCACAAGCCCATTTGGTTGCTTTGATATTCCTTGTTGTGAGCTTCTGAAACTTCTTCCTTGCTCCACAGTCAGTGAAGACGATCCTCTGAGTGAAGACTTGTTGCGGTTGTGTGGAGGATGAACTCGAACCACCGCGTACGCGAGAAGACCTCCGTGTAAACATCTATAAAACAATTTTTTAGTTCAATATAATGAGACAATAATGATCCTACGGTACTCACATCATCTTACTCCTCTAGAAACATCAACAAATCCATGCCAAACTCAAGTTTTGAATCAAAAATGTGCATATCCTAAACATGGCAATGCTAGGCATGAAGAACATGGATTCGTGAAAAATAAATTGGGGATCGGACGAGAAACATACCGTAGATCGATCACACGGAAGGATTCGAACTGAAAACGAATGAGTAGAGAGATCGGGCGAAGTTTTGCCAGGGTTTGGAGAGGTTTGGAGGAAGAAGAAGAAGAAAAGAGAGAGATGGGGGAAAAATACCTCCTTCCTCGAGCTTATTGGAGCCGCCAGGATACCAAACGACCGCCCATACGAGCGCAAGCGCCCGCATGGAATGCCGTTGTTCTTCCTGCTGACTTACCTGCGTCTGTGCTCTCTTCATACGACCGGCGGCGCCCGTTTAAAATGCCGTCGTTCATTCTATCTTTTTCGTCTTCTGGTCGATGGTGTGAAATGACCGCTCGGACGGGCGCATGCGCCCGCTTGGAACGTCGTCTTTGGATCTGGAATTTTCTTCGTTTTTTTGCAAAAGAGTTAAACGACCGCTCGAACGAACGCACGCGTCCATTTGGAACACCGTCTTTGCTCCTGCGGTCTCTGATGTTTTGCGCTGGAACCTCCGGCAAGTCATGCGACCGTTCATACGAACGCACGTGGTCGTTTTGAACGCCGTCTGTTGATCTGTTTCTTGCGAGACTTTTCTTTTTCTTTGCTTTCCTGCGGGGTTAGTTCCAAGACAATACATCGACATATTTCCAGGTATATAAATCATCTTGCACAAGACTAGGCCTTCATTAGAACGACTCTCCCAAACTCACGTCTTCACACGGAACTTCAATCACTCTTTTATTAGAACAAAAATAAAAACTTACTTGTCTACTTTATTCGCGTGGGTTGCCTCCCATGAAGCGCTTGTTTTTGGTCGGATAGCTCGATCGTAATGGTAATCAGGGTGGTGCTAGAACACCGAGACCATAACTTCTGGCATTCAAAATGATGCCACTTCCTGCATAGGTCTTTAATTTCTTTTTCCTGGGGAAATGCCTTATAAAAGGATCTTTAGATGGTAAATCAAAACAAACATTTCCTTCAAACACATTTATCACAGCTTTGATAGTCCTTAGAAAAGGTCTACGAGAATTATAGGAGCAATAGGATCTTCGGGCATATCTACTATAACAAGATCAATCATGACAGTGCAATCATTTACTTGAACTATAACTCCATGCTTAATGCCTACTGCCTGAGTAGAAGTAGAATTAGCCATATTCAATATAATATCAGTATTAGCATACGTACCAAGATTGAGACTATGATAAACAGATTTGGGGATAGTGGAAACACTCGCCCCTAAATCACATAAAGCATTGAACTTATTAAGTCCTATCTCAATCTCTATAGTAGGCTCGAAAGTATCTTCTTGCTTAGCAGGTAACTTACTGAATAAATTTTTTCTTTCCACATCAAGTTCACGTACCTTGGCTGCAACTTGCTCAACAAAGACATTATATGCCTCATCGTTAGTTACCTCCGGTAGTGGATACTTTATGGATATCATATTGACAAAATCTGCAATGGTGTAATTGTATTCTGGCACATGGCTTGTGTCAAGTACCTCATATTTTGCTTCGTTGCTTCTCACCATTTTAACTTCTTCAACCGGGTTAGGCTCCGGTTTACCTGCAAACTTGGCCAAAATCAAGGTTTGGCTCTCTACTATTTTTGCCACTTGTGCCTCCATATTCTTGGATCTGGCTTCAAGTATCTGCACACCATTCGTTAGTCCAACAACCTTACCGGTCAATTGACCGAGTAAGTTATCATGATTCTTCAGGATATTCTTGAAATTTTCATTCTGCTTAGTCTGGCTAGCAATAAAACTTTTAAGAGTTTCTTCAAGGGTATTTCTATTGCTACCATTAGCTCCATTAAAATTATTGGACGCTCCCCCATTATTTGGATAAGGAAGTTTAGGAGCATATCCATTATTTTTCCAATTGGGATTATAGCTATTACGAGCAATGAAATTAACATCACTAGTATGTTCATTAGTGATAGCATTGACATTTACCTCTTCTTTACCTTACATCAAAAGGATAAGTTCTTCTAGCTTGGTTATCAATTCGGAGCTATTTTCTTCTATGACATTCACCTTCTTGGTGGTGGTTCTCTCAACATGCCATTGGGCATGGTTCTCTTGCATATCATCTAGTATCTTCTTGACATCATCTATGGGCTTTCTCATGATTGTTCCTCCTGCAGCTGTATCAAGCATAGTTTTTGACATGTGATTTAAGCCATTATAAAACATATGAAGGATTAACCACTCATCCATTCCATGATTGGGGCAATTTCTTATAGCTTCTTTCATTTTATCCCACGCAAGCGCTAGTGGCTCACGTTCTTCTTGCTTGAAACATGTAATCTGAGAACGTAATTGCATAACTTTTGCAGGTGGACAAAACTTAGATAAAAATTTGCTGCAACAAGTAGCCCAAGAAGTTATACTTCCTTTCGGTAAAGCTAAAAGCCATTCCTTAACTTTTCCTCTCAAAGAGAAAGGAAACAAGCGAAGTTTAAGAGCATTTGGGTCATAATCTTTCATGCGTGTCATGTTGCATAATTCAGTAAAATTATGTAAATGCATACCTGCATCTTCTGAAGCAGAGCCTCCAAATTGGTCATGTTGAACCATGGAAACTAAGTTTGGTTTAATCTCATATTCTGCAGCTGCAACATTAGGTTGTGCAATTGGTTCACGCATGAAATTGTTGCTAGGAGTAGCAAAACTCCCAAGATTACGAGCCATAGTAACTTTTTGGTATTTTCCACTAAAAGACTTGCAACAAAATAAAACTAAAACTAAAAACTAAAAGTAAAAACAAAAACTAAAAATTAACTTTAACAAAAACTCTAAACACAAAGACTAGGAATACTAAACTCCTCCCGGCAACGGCGCCAGAAAAAGGGCTTGATATCTCCTTTTTATTGATCCGGTATTGGAACAAGAAAGGGTATCCTGCACCTATTTCCCCAGAGGTGACCCTGGGTATCGAACCCACGAGAGGAAGATCCCTTTGATGACCCACAAGTATAGGGGATCAATTGTAGTCCTTTCGATAAGTAAGAGTGTCGAACCCAACGAGGAGCAGAAGGAAATGACAAGCGGTTTTCAGCAAGGTGTTTTCTGCAAGCACTGAAATTATCGGTAACGAGTAGTTTGATAGCAAGATCATTTGTAACAAGTGACAAGTAGCAATAGTTATAAGGAGTGCAGTAAGGTGGCCCAATCCTTTTTATAGCAAAGGACAAGCCGGAACGATCTCTTATAGCAAGTAAAGCGTTCGCGAGGACACATGAGAATTTCATCTAGTCACTTTCATCATGTTGGTTTGATTCGCGTTCGCTACTTTGATAATTTGATATGTGGGTGGACAGGTGCTTGGGTGTTGTTCTTACTTGAACAAGCCTCCCACTTATGATTACCCCCTCTTGCAAGCATCCGCAACTATGAAAGAAGAATTAAGATAACTCTAACCATAGCATTAAACATATGGATCCAAATCAGCCCCTTACGGAATAGCGCATAAACTAGGGTTTAAGCTTCTGTCACTCTAGCAACCCATCATCTAATTACTACTCCACAATGCATTCCCTTAGGCCCAAAGATGGTTAAGTGTCATGTAGTCGACGTTCACACGACACCACTAAGAGAATCAATAACATACATATCATCAAAATATCGAACGAATACCAAATTCACATGATTACTTATGACAAGACTTCTCCCATGTCCTCAAGAACAAAAGTAACTACTCACAAATCATATTCATGTCCAAGATCAGAGAGATGTTGAATAGCATAATAGATCTGAACATATAATCTTCCACCAAATAAACCAACTAGCATCAACTACAAGGTGTAATCAACACTACTAGCAACCCACAGGTACCAATCCGAGGTTTTGAGACAAAGATTGAATACAAGAGATGAACTAGGGTTTGAGATGAGATGGTGTTGGTGAAGATGTTGATGAAGATTACTCCTCCCATGATGAGAGGATCGCTGGTGATGTCGATGGCAACGATTTCCCCCTCCCGGAGGGAAGTATCCCCGGCAGAATCTCTCCGCCGGAGAGCAAAAGTGCTCCTGCCCAAGTTCCGCCTCGAGACGGCGACGCACCGTCCCAAAAGTCTTCTCTATATTTTTTCTAGGGAAAATGGACTTATATACCAGAAAATGGGGGCCAGAGGATGGCCAGGGCCCCCACGAGGTATCAGGGCGCGCCTGGGGGGGGGGGGGTGGCGCGCCCTAGTGCCTCGTGGGCACCTGGGTGGCCCCCTCTGGTACTTCTTGCTTCCAGTATTTTTTATTTATTCCAAAATAAATCTCCGTAAAATTTCAGCTCATTTGGACATGTGCAGAATAGGTATCTCTGACATAGCTTTTTTAGGTCCAGAATTCCAGCTGCGGGCAATCTCCCTCCTTGTGTAAATCTTGCATATTAAGAGAGAAAAGGCATTAGAATTGCTCCACAAAGTGTTATGTTGATTAAAAACACTATAAATAACAGTAGCAAAACATGATGCAAAATGGACGTATCAACTCCCCCAAGCTTAGACCTCGCTTGTCCTCAAGTGAAAGCCGATATCGATAATCATGTCCACATGTTTAGAGAGAGAGGTGTCGATAAAAACAAAATACGGACATAGTAGCATCATGATCTTTATTATAACAGCAATATTTATTATCATAAACTTCTCATGAGCAAGTAACAATTCATCACAGCAATGGAGTATAAGGAATAAACTTTCTTGAAAACTAACAAACTATGTTCTCAGTCAACAATGCAATTGCAATTCATCATATTTTCAGGAAGGGTCTCATGTAGGAGCTATTTAGCAAGTCCACATACTCAACCATCATTTAGTCTTCTATGATTGCTAACACTCACGACATATATATGGAGCAAAAAGTTTCAGCCAGACACATAGAAAGATAGGGGCTTGTGATTTCGCCTCCCAACTTATTCACCTCAAGGGTGATGTCAACAATAATAACTCATGATCACTCATATCCAATGGGATATATGTGCCTAGATCTTTCCCCACCACATGATGCTTGCAAAAGAGAAAAATAAAATGGAAATAGAGGAGAACACTATTGACTCTTGCATAAAAAGTAAATACATAAAAGTAAAGGATAGGCCCTTCGCAGAGGGAAGCAGAGGTTGTCATGCACTTTTTGTTGTTGGATGCAAGAGCTCTTAATGCAAAGGAACATCACTTTGTATTGCCCCTTGTGATAGCAACCTTTATTATGCAGTATGTCGCTTTTATTTCTTTACCATCACAAGTTCGTACAAAGCTTATTTCCCTTACAATAAAAGTTCAGACATATTTAGAGGCAATTTTTATTGCTTTTTGCACCGATGACAACTTACTTGAAGGATCTTATTCAATCCATAGGTAGATATAGTGGACTCTCATGACATGAAACTGGGTTTAAAGGTTTTGGATGCACAAGTTGGAGGATCTATAACAATATAACTTCTATGTGAATATAAGCAAACATAATTCATTACGTTGTATTCCTTGTCCAACGTCAACAATTTGACATAAAATACTTAATGGGGGCTCACAATCATAAAAGATGTCCAAGATAGTATATTTGCATGTGAATCTTCTCTTCCTTTATTAAATTTTTCATGAATTGCATCATTGACTAATGCTATGTTTGTTAACTTCCAATAAATTTTACCACTTATACTTTTCTTTATGTAATGTCATTACTTTCCATAAGATTAGCATATGATCTTTTTCATTATTTTCCTTGCTAGAATTGGAACATGAAAGTAAAGAAGCAAAAACTCAAACTACTCTTTATTATATAACTCTCAACTCGATTACATAGATAGGTAGATCACGAAGCTAACACTCGAAAATAGATCATACTAAACTTTTATTCAACTAAATCATGAAATAACTAAGGATCGAACTAAAAATAGGTAAAGTTAATAAAAGTGATGGTGATACAATACCAGGGTACCTCCCCCAAGCTTGGCACAAGCCAAGGGGAGTGCCCATACCCATGTGCTCAAGTTTCCTTCTTCGGTGATGGTGGTGATGATGAAGTAGCGAGCTTATCCTTTAGCTCAAGCAGATACATCAATCTGTGATTGATGCTCCGAAGGGCGATGTTTTGCTCTTCCAACAAAATAACTTCATGAGTGAGAGATGTATTCTGAGCACTAACTATTTCAAAGACTCTTAGGGATTCAATTACGGATGGGGAGAGATGATCATATAAAGGTTGAAGGATATCTCCCTTCTCTGCGGTCTCCTCCATGGAGATGGCTTGCCCTCCTTCCGGAGCCTGGGCTCCTGCAACTTCCTCGACCCTGTCCTCCTTGCCATTGTCTTCTTCTCCCGACGACAACTCGTAGTAAACCTCGCTATAGGGGCGTTTGCCCGGCAACGGTTGCACAATGCGGTGCTTGGCACGGAGCTTTTGGGGAGCCATGGCGATCTAGATCTGTCAGAAAAATAGCACGAAACAAGAACAGAGGAGATTTCTGCGATACGGTGGTCAAAACGTCCGGGAGTATATATAAAAAAAAATTATCTTGCAAAACAAGTAATCCAGGAGAAAACGGAATCGGGAAGGCTCAGGTGGGTCCCCTCGGTTGTTTCTTATTTTTGTATTTTTTCTAATATTCCAAAACTGACATAAAGTATTTTTATGGAATTTTTGGAGTCGGTTTACTTACCGTATCACATACCTCTTCCTTTTTATGGTTCTGGAGTGTTCCGGAAGGTCTCTCTTATGTATTCCTCCGGTGTAATTGTTTCAATAATATAAGTTTCAACATTAATGGGGGTACCTGAAATATAGTGCTGAATTCTTTGCCCATTCACCACTCTCGGATTAGTGCCTTCGGAGTTGTTTATTTTGATGGCTCCGGAGCGATAAACTTCTTCGATGATATACGGTCCTTCCCATTTAGAGAGGAGTTTTCCTGCAAAGAATCTCAAACGAGAGTTGTACAATAGAACTTGCTCACCTACTTTAAATTCCCGTTTTTGAATTCTTCTATCATGCCACCTTTTAACTTTTTCTTTAAACAATTTGGCATTTTCATAAGCTTGGGTCCTCCATTCATCTAATGAGCTAATATCAAATAACCTCTTTTCACCGGCAAGTTTAAAATCATAATTTAGTTCCTTAATTGCCCAATATGCTTTATGTTCTAACTCAAGAGGTAAATGGCATGCTTTTCCATAAACCATTTTATAAGGAGACATACCCATAGGATTTTTATAAGCAATTCTATATGCCCATAATGCATCGTCAAGTTTCTTAGACCAATTCTTTCTAGATCTATTGACGGTTTTTTGCAAAATTAATTTTATTTCTCTATTGCTCAATTCAACTTGACCACTAGTTTGAGAGTGATAAGGAGATCCAATTCTATGGTTGACATCATATTTAGCAAGCAATTTATGGAATGCACCATGAATAAAATGTGAACCAACATCAGTCATTAAATATCTAGGGACTCCGAACCTTGGGAAAATAACTTCTTTAAGCATTTTAATAGAAGTGTTATGATCAGCACTACTAGTTGGAATAGCTTCTACCCACTTAGTAACGTAATCAACAGCAACTAAAATATGAGTATACCCGTTGGATTTAGGAAAAGGTCCCATATAATCAAATCCCCAAACATCAAATGGTTCAATAGCAAGTGAATAATTCATAGGCATTTCTTGACGTCTACCAACATTACCAATTCTTTGACATTCATCACAAGATAAGACAAACTTACGAGCATCCTTGAAAAGATTAGGCCAATAAAAACCAGATTGCAATACCTTATGTGCAATTTTGTCTCCCGCATGGTGTCCTCCGTAAGCCTCGGAATGACACTTTCGTAGGATTTGTTCCTGTTCATGCTCAGGTATACAACGTCTAATAATACCATCTACTCCTTCTTTATAAAGATGTGGGTCATCCCAAAAGTAATGTCTTAAATCATAGAAGAACTTTTTCTTTTGTTGGTATGTGAAACTAGGTGGTATAAATTTAGCAACAATATAATTAGCATAGTCTGCATACCAGAGTATGATGAGAAGCATTTATGACAGCTAATTGTTCATCAGGAAAATCATCATTAATAGGTAGTGGGTCATCAAGAACATTTTCCATTCTAGAGAAATTATCTGCTACGGTATTCTCGGCTCCCTTCCTATCAGTAATATGCAAATCAAATTCTTGTAGCAATAAAACCCACCTAATGAGTCTAGGTTTAGCATCTTTCTTTTCCATAAGATATTTAATAGCAGCATGATCGGTGTGAACGGTTACTTTAGAATCAACTATGTAAGATCTAAATTTATCACATGCAAACACAACTTCTAGAAATTCTTTTTCAGTAGTAGCATAATTTCTTTGGGCACTGTCTAGAGTTTTACTAGCATAATGGATAACATTTAATTTCTTATCAACTCTCTGTCCTAGAACAGCACCAACAGCATAGTCACTAGCATCACACATAATTTCAAAAGGCAAGTTCCAATCAGGTGGTTGGACAATAGGTGCAGTGGTTAAGGCTTTCTTAAGTGTTTCAAAGGCTTCTAGACAATCATCATCAAAAACAAATGGAACATCTTTTTGCAAAAGATTGGTAAGAGGCCTAGAAATTTTAGAGAAGTCTTTAATAAATCTCCTATAGAAACCAACATGACCTAGGAAACTTCTTATACCTTTAATATCTTTAGGACATGGCATTTTCTCAATAGCATCAACCTTAGCTTTATCAACTTCAATACCTCTTTCAAAAAATTTATGCCCCAAGACAATGCCTTCATTCACCATAAAGTGGCACTTCTCCCAATTCAAGACAAGATTAGTTTCTTCACATCTCTGCAAAACTCGATCAAGGTTGCTTAAGCAATCATCAAAAGAAGTTCCGTAAACGGAAAAATCATCCATGAACACCTCAACAATCTTTTCACAAAAGTCAGAGAATATAGCAGTCATACATCTTTGAAAGGTAGCAGGTGCATTGCATAAACCAAAAGGCATATGTCTATAAGCATAAGTTCCAAAAGGACAAGTGAAGGTGATTTTCTCTTGATTGGGTTGTGATACGGGTATTTGAGAAAAACCAGAATAACCATCTAGAAAAAAAAGTGTGTATGCTTAGATAATCTTTCTAACATTTGATCAATAAAAGGTAAGGGGTAATGATCTTTTCTAGTAGCTTTGTTTAATTTTCTAAAATCAATTACCGTCTTATAACCAGTTACAATTCTTTATGGAATGAGTTCATTTTTATCATTAGGAACAATGGTAATACCTCCTTTCTTAGGGACACAATGAATGGGACTTACCCATCTACTATCAGCTATGGGGTAGATTATACCTGCTTCCAGAAGTTTTAATATTTCGGTTCTTACCACCTCTTTCATTTTAGGATTTAATCGTCGTTGGTGGTCGACAACTGGTTTAGCATCAGGCTCCATATTAATTTTGTGCTGACATAGAGTGGGACTAATACCCTTAAGATCATCAAGAGTATATCCAATAGTAGCACGGTGCTTCCTCAGAGTTTTTAGTAATCTCTTTTCTTCATGCGCTGAAAGGTTAGCACTAATAATAACATGATATATCTTCTTTTCATCAAGATAAACATATTTCAATGTATCAGGCAATTGCTTTAATTCAAATACAGGATCACCCTTAGGTGGAGGAGGGCCTCCAAGAGTTTCAACAGGCAAATTATGTTTAAGGATAGGTGGTTGATCAAAGAACATCTTATCTATTTCATTTCTTTCATTCATATGCATATCGTTTTCGTGGTCTAGCAAATATTGTTCTAACGGATCAGTAGGAGGTACGGCAATAGAAGCAAGACCAATAATTTCATCTTTACTAGGCAATTCTTTATCATGAGGTTGTCTACGAAACTTGAAGAAATTAAACTCATGAGATATATCACCAAACTTAACTCGAACCTTTTCTTTAACACAATCAATTTCAGCATTAACGGTATTCAAGAAAGGTCTACCAAATATAATGGGACAAAAATTATCTTGTTGTGAACCAAGTACTAAGAAATCAGTAGGATATTTGATTTTTCCACACAAGACTTTAACATCTCTAACAATCCCAAGCGGTGTAATAGTATCTCTATTCGCAAGCTTAATAGTAACATCAATATCTTCAATCTCAACGGGTGCAATTTCATGCATTACTTCTTGATATAAAGAAAATGGAATAGCACTCACACTAGCACCCATGTCACACAAACCATGATAGCAATGATCTCCAATTTTAACAGAAATAATAGGCATGCCAACTACGGGCTTGTTCTTGTCTAACATATCTCGTTCATTTCTAACAGGTTTAGCAATTCTAGCAGCCTCATCACAAAAGTAAATAACATGCCCATCTATATTATCGACTAAGAGATCTTTAACCATAGCAACATCAGGTTCAACTTTAATTTGTTCAGAGGGTCTAGGTGCTCTAATATTACTTTTGTTAACCACAGTTGAAGCTTTAGCATGTTCCTTAATCCTAACAGGAAAAGGTGGTTTCTCAATATAAGCAGTAGGCACAACTGGATCAACATGGTAAACAATTGTTTCTTCTTTAACACTAACAGGTTCCTCAATCTTTTCTTTAACAGGGGGATGATATTTAAACCACTTCTCCTTAGGGAGATCAACATGAGTAGAAAATGATTCACAAAAGGAAGCTACTATCTCAGAGTCAAGTCCATATTTAGTGCTAAACTTATGAAAAGCATCGGTGGCCATAAAAGATTTAACACAATCGAACTTAAGTATTATACCTGACTCATTACCTTTGTTGAGTTCCCAATCTTCAGAGTTGCATTTAATTCTTTCCAAAAGATCACATCTGAATTCAATAGTTTTCTTCATAAAGGAGCCAGTTGAAGAAGAATCGAGCGTAGTTTGATTATCAAGAGAAAGCCGAGCATAAAAATTCTGTAAGATAATTTCTTTTGAGAGCTCATGATTGGGGCATGTGTACATCATGTACTTAAGCCTCCCCCAAGCTTGAGTGATGCTTTCTCCTTCACGAGGCCAAAAATTATATATATAATTCCGATCACGATGAACCAAATGCATAGGATAAAATTTCTGATGGAATTCTAGTTTCAATCGGTTCCAGTCCCATGTATCAGTATCATCACATAGCCTATACCACATTAATGTCTTTCCATCCAAAGATAAAGGGAATACTTTCTTCTTAACTCCATCTCCGGATAAACCTGCAAGCTTAAACAATCCACAAATTTCATCCACATAGATCAAGTGCATATCAGGATGTACCGTTCCATCTCCTGCATAAGGATTAGCTAGCAGTTTCTCTATCATACTCGGAGGAATCTCATAATCAATATTTTCAGTAGGTGCAGTAGGTTGAGGAGCAACTATTTGTGTTTCCGGTCGAGGTGAAGATACCCCGAACAAACCCCTCAAAGGATTACTTTCCATAGTGACAAGCAACCGTAAATTTCAGCACGTAATATAAATGTTTCCTTACCAAATTCCACTCACCAAAGGCGCTTCACTCCCCGGCAACGGCGCCAGAAAAGAGTCTTGATGACCCACAAGTATAGGGGATCAATCGTAGTCCTTTCGATAAGTAAGAGTGTCGAACCCAACGAGGAGCAGAAGGAAATGACAAGCGGTTTTCAGCAAGGTGTTTTCTGCGAGCACTGAAATTATCGGTAACGAGTAGTTTGATAGCAAGATAATTTGTAACAAGTGACAAGTAGCAATAGTAATAAAGAGTGCATCAAGGTGGCCCAATCCTTTTTATAGCAAAGGACAAGCCGGAACAATCTCTTATAGCAAGTAAAGCGTTCTCGAGGACACATGGGAATTTCATCTAGTCACTTTCATCATGTTGGTTTGATTCGCGTTCGCTACTTTGATAATTTGATATGTGGGTGGACCGGTGCTTGGGTTCTATTCTTACTTGAACAAGCCTCCCACTTATGATTACCCCCTCTTGCAAGCATCCGCAACTATGAAAGAAGAATTAAGATAACTCTAATCATAGCATTAAACATATGGATCCAAATCAGCCCCTTACGGAATAGCGCATAAACTAGGGTTTAAGCTTCTGTCACTCTAGCAACCCATCATCTAATTACTACTCTACAATGCATTCCCTTAGGCCCAAAGATGGTGAAGTGTCATGTAGTCGACGTTCACACGACACCACTAAGAGAATCAACAACATACATATCATCAAAATATCGAACGAATACCAAATTCACATGATTACTTATGACAAGACTTCTCCCATGTCCTCAAGAACAAAAGTAACTACTCACAAATCATATTCATGTCCAAGATCAGAGAGATGTTGAATAGCATAATAGATCTGAACATATAATCTTCCACCAAATAAACCAACTAGCATCAACTACAAGGTGTAATCAACACTACTAGCAACCCACAGGTACCAATCCGAGGTTTTGAGACAAAGATTGAATACAAGAGATGAACTAGGGTTTGAGATGAGATGGTGCTAGTGAAGATGTTGATGAAGATTAGTCCTCCCACTATGAGAGGATCGCTGGTGATGTCGATGACGACGATTTCCCCCTCCCGGAGGGAAGTATCCCCTGCAGAATCTCTCCGCCGGAGAGCAAAAGTGCTCCTGCCCAAGTTCCGCCTCGAGACGGTGGCGCACCGTCCCGAAAGTATTCTCTATATTTTTTCTAGGGCAAATGGACTTATATACCAGAAAATGGGGGCCAGGGGCCCCACGAGGTACCAGGGCGCGCCTGGGGCGGTGGAGCGCCCTGGTGCCTCGTGGGCACCTGGGTGACCCCCTCTGGTACTTATTGCTTCCAGTATTTTTATTTATTCCAAAATAAATCTCCGTAAAATTTCAGCTCATTTGGAGATGTGCAGAATAGGTATCTCTGACATAGCTTTTTCAGGTCCAGAAATCCAGCTGCCGGCAATCTCCCTCCTTGTGTAAATCTTGCATATTAAGAGAGAAAAGGCATTAGAATTGCTCCACAAAGTGTTATATTGATTAAAAACACTATAAATAACAGTAGCAAAACATGATGCAAAATGGACGTATCAAGTTTCTTCATGTGCTTTACACCAATATGACCTAAGCGGCAGTGCCACAAGTATGTGGTACTATCATCATTAACCTTGCATCTTTTGGCATCGATATTATGAATATGTGTATCACTACGATCGAGATTCAACAAGAATAAACCGTTCACCAAGGGTGCATGACCATAAAAGATATTATCCATATAAATAGAACAACCATTATTCTCTGACTTAAATGAATAACCGTCTCGCAATAAACAAGATCCAGATATAATGTTCATGCTTAATGCAGGCACCAAATATCAATTATTCAAGTTCAAAACTAATCCCGAAGGTAAACGTAGAGGGAGCGTGCCGACGGCGACCAAATCAACCTTGGAACCATTTCCGACACGCATCGTCACCTCGTCCTTAGCTAGTCTCCGTTTATTCCACAGCTCCTGTTTTGAGTTACAAATATTAGCAACCGAACCGGTATCAAATACCCAGGCACTACTACGAGCACTAGTAAGGTACACATCAATAACATGTATATCAAATATACCTTTGTTGACGTTGCAGCCTTCTTATCTGCCAAGTACTTGGGGCAGTTCCGCTTCCAGTGACCATTCCCCTTGCAATAGAAGCACTCAGTCTCAGGTTTGGGTCCAGCCTTGGGTTTCTTCACGGGAGCGGCAACTGGCTTGCTGTTCTTCTTGAAGTTCCCTTTCTTTCCCTTGCCTTTCTTCTTGAAACTGGTGGTCTTGTTGACCATCAACACTTGATGCTCTTTCTTGATTTCTACCTCCGCGGCCTTAAGCATTGTGAAGAGCTCAGGGATCGTTTTCTCCATTCCTTGCATATTACAGTTCATCACGAAGCCTTTGTAGCTTGGTGGCAGTGACTGGAGAACTCTGTCAATTGCTACTTCATCCGGAAGATTAACTCCCAACTGATTCAAGCGATTATAGTACCCAGACATTTTGAGTACGTGCTCACTAACGGAGTTGTTCTCCTCCATCTTACAGCTAAAGAACTTGTCGGAGGTGTCATACCTCTCAACCCAGGCATGAGCCTGAAATACCAATTTCAGCTCCTGGAACATCTCATATGCCCCGTGGTGCTCAAAATGTCTTTGGAGCCCCGGTTCTAAGCCGTAAAGCATGGCGCACTGAACTATCGTGTAGTCATCATTCCTTGCTTGCCAGACATTCATAGCGTCCAGATTTGCGGGAGCGGGTGGATCACCTAGCGGTGCATCAAGGACATAAAATTTATGTGCAATAGTGAGGATAATCCTCAGATTACGGACCCAGTCCGCATAGTTGCTACCATCATCTTTCAACATTTCTTTCTCTAGGAACACATTAAAATTCAGGGGAGCTACATCGCGAGCCATTGATCTACAACATTAATTTTGCAAAGACAATTAGACTAAGTTCATGATAATTGGTTCTTCTAATCAAATTACTAAAGAACTCCCACTTAAATCAACATCCCTCAAGTTGTCTAAGTGTCACATGATCCACATCAACTGACCCATGTCCGATCATCACGTGAGATGGGGCAGTCATCAATGGTGAACATCTCCATGTTGATCATATCTACTATATGACTCATGTTCGACCTTTCGGTCCTCCGTGTTCCGAGGCCATGTCTGTACATGCTAGGCTCGTCAAGTTTAACCCAAGTATTTTGCATGTGTAAAACTGGCTTACACCCATTATATGCGAACGTAGAGTCTATCACACCCGATCATCACGTGGTGCTTCGAAACGACAAACTTTCGCAACGGTGCATACTTAGGGAGAACACTTTTATCTTGAAATTAAGTGAAGGGATCATCTTATAATGCTACCGTCGTCCTAAGCAAAATAAGATGCATAAAAAGATAAACATCACATGCAATCAATATGTGACATGATATGGCCATTATCATCTCGTGCTTTTGATCTCCATCTCCAAAGCACCGGCATGATCTCCATCGTCACCGGCATGACACCATGATATCCATCATCATGATCTCCATCATCATGTCGTCACATGGTTGTCTCGCCAACTATTGCTTCTATAACTATTGCTAATTAACGCATAGCGATAAAGTAAAGCAATTACATGGCGTTTAATAGTTGACACACAGGTCATACAATAAATTAAAGACAACCCTATGGCTCCTGCCGGTTGCCGTACTCATCGACATGCAAGTCGTGAACCTATTATAAAACATGATCATCTCATACATCAACATATATCACATCACGTTTTGGCCATACCACATCACAACATGCCCTGCAAAAACAAGTTAGACGTCCTCTACTTTGTTGTTGCAAATTTTACGTGGCTGCTATGGGCAACTATCAAGAACCGTTCTTACCTACGCAAAGCCACAATGGTGATATACAAGTTCCCTTTTAACCTTCTACAAGGACCGCCCTCGTCAAATCAGATTCAACTAAAGTGGGAGAGACAGACACCCGCAAAGCCACTTTTATGCAATACAAGTTGCATGTCTGTCAGTGGAACCGGTCTCATGTGCGAGGACATGTAAGGTTGGTCCGAGCCGCTTCATCCCACAATACCGCCGAATCCAAATAAGACAAAGGAAATAAGCAATGTGAACATCAACGCCGACAACTTCTTGTGTTCTACTCGTGCAAATACATCTACGCATAGACCTAGCTCATGATGCCACTGATGGGGAACGTTGCATGAAAATCAAAAAAAATTCCTACGAAACACCCAAGATCTAATCTAGGAGATGCAAAGCAACGAGAGGGGAGTGTGTCTACATACCCTTGTAGACCAAAAGTGTTAGCGTCGTAACGCGGTTGATGTAGTCGTACTCTTCATGATCCAATCGCGATCCAATCTGATCTAGTGCCGAACGGACGGCACCTCCGAGATTACCACATGTTCAGCTCAATGGCGTCCTCTCCTTCTTGATCCAGTAAGAGAGGGGGAGGAGGTAGATGAGATCGGAACCAGCACGACGGCGTGGCGGTGGTGGTGGCATCGGAATTCCGGCAGGGCTTTGCCAAGCGCGTACCGGAGGAGAGGTGGGAGGAGTTGGGAGCGACGGAGGGCAAGGGTGGAGGCGTCCGGCTAACCTCCCACCCACAACTATATATAGGGGAAAGGGGGTAGGGGGCGCCGGCCCTAGCCCCTCCTCCAAGGAGGGGGCGGCGGCCCTAGGTGGTGGCTTGCCCCCCAAGTCAAGGAGGGTGCCCCCATCTAGGGTTCCCATCAACCCTAGGCGCATGGGCCCAGGTGGGGAAGTGGCGCCCAGCCCACCAGGGGCTGGTGCGCCACCGTTGCTGCCCATGTGGTCCTCCGGGGCAGGTGAGACCCCCCCCCCCCCGGTGGACCTCCGAAACTCTTTCGGCATTCCCGATACAATACCGGCAAATCCTGAAATCTTTCTGGTGACCAAAATAGGACTTCCTATATATGAATCTTTAGCTCCGGACCATTCCGGAGCTCCTCGTGATATCTTGGATCCCATTTGGGACTCCGAACAACCTTCGTACTTTACACTGTTAATATCTCATTAATACCCTAGCACTATCGAATGTTAAGCATGCGACCCTACGGGTTCGGGAACATGTAGACATGACCGAGACACCTCTCCGGTCAATAACCAATAGCGGGATCTGGATACCCATATTGATTCCTACATATTCAACGAAGATCTTTATCGGTTGAACCACGACGTCGAGGATTCAGTTAATCCCGTATGCAATTCCCTTTGTCCGGCGATATGTTACTTGCCCGAGATTCGATCGTCCGTATCTCCATACCTAGTTCAATCTCGTTACTGGCAAGTCTCTTTACTCGCTCTGTAATACAAGATCCCGTGACTAACTCATTAGCCACATTGCTTGCAAGCTCTTTACGATGTTGTATTATCGAGAGGGCCCAGAGATATCTCTCCATCATATGGAGTGACAAATCCCAGTCTCGATCCATGCAACCCAATAGACACCTTCAGAGATACCTGTAGAGCACCTTTATGATCACCCTGTTACGAAGTGATGTTTGATAGCACACAAAGTATTCCTCCGGTATCCGGGAGTGGCATGATCTCATGGTCTGAGGAACTGATACTTGACATGAAGAAAGATGTAGCAAATAACTAAACGATCTAATGCTAAGCTTACGGTTGGGTCTTGTCCATCACATCATTCTCCTAATGATGTGATCCTATTATCAAATGACAACTCATGTCTATGGTTAGGAAACCTTAACCATCTTTGATCAACGAGCTAGTCTTGTAGAGGCTCACTAGGGACACGGTGTAGTTTATGTATTCACACATGTATTTAAGTTTTCGGTCAATACAATTCTAGCATGAATAATAAACATTTATCATGAACAAGGAAATATGATAATAACCAATTTATTATTGCCTCTAAGGCATATTTCCAACACAAGGCTCATGCCTCACCCCATACCTTACCGATCTACTCACACATCGAGATCAGATCGCGAGAAGAAAACATTGAAGAACACATCTTGAGATTGGTTGATTGCAATATGTCTTACAATGGATGCCTTGTGCGATGCATGATTACAAGTATGAACTAGATGGAAGAGAAATACGGTGGTGGAGATGGCTATGGAGATGCAAATGGCGGCGGCTAGGGTTTGTGGATGAAGATGATGATGAAAGGGTTGTGGCTGTGCTAGACGTTCTCCCGATGCGCTCTCTGTTCACATTTTGACTGGGTCCCCTTTATAAAAGTTGTTCAGGTGGACGACCTGCCTTGGTTTCCATGCCAAACGACCTCTCATATGAGCGCTTGCGGTCGCATGGAACACCGTCTTTGACACTGGCGGCCTTCTGGCGCCTCCTGGTGACTTATCTCTTCTCCAATTTCCTTCCTTTCTTTTCTCCCACGTGATTTCTTCCCTTTTTAGCCCATTTCCTGTGGAAAAATATCAAAGAGAGGATTTGTGGAATCCCTCACACTTATTAGTCATTAGTGACAATATCGGAGCGAATATCTCTCTTTTAATGAAATAATTCGGTTTAAACGAGGTTGAAATGAGTGTAAAAATATCACTCATCAGAGGCCTGATACGTCTCCAACGTATCTATAATTTATGAAGTATTCATGCCATGTTTATTATAGTTTTGTATGATTTTGGTGCACTTTTATATAGATTTTATATGATTTTCATGGACTAACATATTGACCTAGTGCCCAGTGCCAGTTGTTGTTTTCTGCTTGTTTTTGCTTTTCCAGAAAATCCATATCAAATGAAAAACCATAGACTAATATATTTATATAATTTATGAAGTACCGCGAGCTTTGTTAATATAGTTGGATCATATGGTGTTTCTCCCTCTCTATCTTGTTGTGATGAATTGAGTTTTTACCTTTGAGGTTTCACTATTATCGGATTGAATACTTTTATGGATTTGAGAACACTTGATGTATGTCTTGCATATGAATACCCGTGGTGAGAATGGGGTATTATATTGATTCACTTGATGTATGTTTTGGCACTCAACTCGCGGATTCCCGAGGTGACATTGGGGTAATCTATGCATAGGGGTTGATGCACGTTTTCGTCCTACTTTCTCCGGTAGAAATCTTGGGGCACTCTTTGAAGTTCTTTGTGTGGATTGAATATTATGAATCTGAAGTTGTTTGATGCATATCGAATAATTAACTCACGGATACTTGTGGTGACATTGGAGTATCTAGGTGACATTAGAGTTGGTTGATGCGTGTCATATGGTGTCATTTTAGTACGAACTCTAGGGATGTTTGTGACACTTATAGGAATAGCTCAATAGATTGATCGGAAAGAATAACTTTGAGATGGTTTCGTACCCTACAACAATTTCTATCTTATGTTCTCCGCTAATAGGAACTTTGGAGTGATTCTTTGTCGCACGTTGAGGGATTGTTATATGATTCAACTATGTTAGCACTGTTTAGAGATTGCACTAGTGAAAGTATGAACCCTAGGCCTTGTTTTCAAGCATTGCAATACCGTTTGTGCTCACTTTTGTTACTTGCTACCTTGCTGTTTTTATATTTTCAGATTACAAAAACCTATTTCTACTATCCATACTACACTTGTATCACCATCTCTTTGCCGAACTAGTGCACCTATACAATTTGTCATTGTATTGGGTGTGTTGGGGACACAAGAGATTTCTTGTATTTGATTGCAGGGTTGTTTGAGAGAGACCATCTTCATCCTACACCTCCCACAGATTGATAAACCTTAGGTCATCCACTTGAGGGAAATTTGCTACTGTCCTACAAAACTCTGCGCTTGGAGGCCCAACACGAGTCCACAAGAATAAAGTTGCGTAGTAGACATCAAGGCCCAACAGAGTCTACAAGAATAAAGTTGCATAGTAGACATCACGCCCCCTTCTCCCCATGGAAAGGGGAGAGGAAGGCCGAATTGAAGAGGGAATCCCTCTCCTCTTGGCCGGCCAAGGGAGAGGTACTTTCCCTCCCTTTGTGGCACCCCTCCTCCTCTCTCCAAACTATATATACTAGAGGATTTGGTGCTTTTGTATACACAACTTTTGGAGCCTCCTCTAGTCCTCTAGTTCTAGTTCTAGTTGAACCTAGTTGATCAATTAGAGCTTGACCTAGATCCTCTAGTCCTCATAATTAGAAGCCCAGTGTGGTTCTAATCTCCTCCCTCTAATTCTCCGGTGACGATTAGCTCTGGACGGCAAAGCGCTGTCGGATCGTGAAGACCGTACACTTGCAACCAAGTAGAGAGGTCGTGTTTTCGGTCTTTCGTTCGAGGGACGTTCCTGGGTGGTTCGTGGGATCGTTCATTGACGGTTCGAGGGACTCCAAGTACGATCTACACCGACTCGTCTACTTCCGCTGCACTCCGGAGTCGGTAACGATCGTGATCCAAACCGTTTATACATCTTCATATTGTTCCTGGGTGATCGTAGGGTGATTTTTTTTAGTTTTCTACTACATTTCCCAACATGTGCAGCACGCTGGAAGGAGCAACACATACACTTTTATTCATGACGGGAGGCAAAGGATACTTAAATCAATGGACACAAAATTAATTCGCTCAGATGTGGTATTGACAGTGCGGAAGGAGAGTGCTCCCAAGAACAACATGAAACCGAGGACGATTTCTCTTCAAGTGGGGGAGGATGATGTGGCACATCCAATACCAATCACACCTGGTATACATAGTGCATCGCCTATGCCAAAGATAATTGGGTGGAGACTATTTCTAGAGTTTAGACAACTTCTTGTATCGACTTTGAAGCAACCCTTTTTGGGTGTCGTCGTTATTTATTTTGTGTGAATTTTCTGCGTGAAAGTTACACTTGGCTCGAGGTCCATCGTTCTCGACGGGTTGCACGCTGGTTACGTCTACTTCGGCAGGAGGTTCCTTGTGTGTCGAGGGATTATCCGTTGGTCCTCGTTACCCCAACTTCAGGTTATGCGTACTTCTCGCGTAATTGGGAGTTTTTTTTTATCGGTGGATATTGGAGGTTATTGCATCTTAAAAGATCGGGCTAAATCATCGGCGCGTTCGAGGTCGTGTCCTCATCAGCTAGTTTTATATCTTCGATCAAAGCGTAGCATGGAGACCGGTTATGTGCATAAGATTGAAGCTCATTTGCTATGGCTCGGCAGTCCAACTCGAGGATAATAGATCCTCTGTACAGATACGCTAGGGATTGGAGCCCAATCAGTGCTGCCTGACCCTCAGCCTCTTCAACACTCACGCATTTGTGCAGATGCCGGCAGACAGAGAGGAAGATCAAACCCATGTGGTCCCTAGCAACAACACCAACAACGCTTTGTCCAGACTCCAACAGGAACGAGGCATCCGTGTTAATCTTCATAATACCAGGCTCCAGGGCCAACCAATGCATTGTTCTACTCATCGGTTTGCATGGCTTGGAGGCCACAAGAGACCACCCATTCTTGCCTTTCTCTGAATCAGTATTCTGCTACACTTCTCTGATCTCCTCCTCGTACCGCCACAGAAACAACACTGATCCTTGGATTGTTTCTTTGCCATTTATGTGAATGCAGCCATCACGAAGATGTGAGGCTCTCCAGAACAGCAGGAGGAGTCTTGCACGCATTTCCTCAGTCACTGTGTCCAATAGAACTTGGAGCCAGTCATCCCCCGTGTGCCAGAAGGATTTCTCTTCAGGAAGGAATCAAATCTCTCTCATAGCGTTTCTCAGGGCTCTACTTTTGGTACATGTGATCACCGCGTGGTACTCATCCTCCTCTCCATTTCCACAAATATCACAGGTGCTATCCAGGACAATGGTTCTTTTACATTTGCTCTATTTTTGTGGCTAGTGTTTTTGTAGCTACTCTCCAGCCAAATATCCGAATCTTCTTCGGCACCTTTGTTTTCCAAATGAGGTCCCAAATGCTGCGATCATTCGAGTCCCTTGATGAACTGGAAGTAGCTGGATTACCTTGAGACCGCCGGGAAGCAGCAAGCCTATAAGCACTACGAACCGAAGAAAAACCATTCTTTTCAAAATGCCATGCCACACAATCAGTTGCATCAGTCTTTGGGATGTTAATCTTGCATATTTCATCCGCGTCGAACGAATAGAATATTTGTCTAATGAGCTCCTCGTTCCATTCCCTTTTATCTGGGAGCATGAGTCGGTTGACCCACCTTAGTCTCGATCTTCTAATGAACTTTGCAGTCATAAGTCCTTCCCGCCTTGGATCCATTGGTCCCTCTGAATCTGTATACTTCTACCAGCGCCCACACGCCTAATGAGCCCCTTTTTTAAAAGTTGCAGGCCAAACTCAATGCCTCTCCAGACCGGTGAGGCATCGGAAGCAAACACGGTATCCAAAAGGTCTCCGTGGGGATAGTACTTGGATTTAAGAACTCGCGCACAAAGTCTATCCGGCTTTTGAAGGAGTCTCCAACCCTGTCTAGCAAGGAGCGCTTGGTTGAACAGATGCATATCTCTAAAGCCAATTCCTCCCGCACGCTTGGGCTTTGTCATGCGTTCCCAAGACACCCAATGGACCTTACGGTGTCCATCCTCGTCACCCCACCAAAAGCCCCTTATCAACCTCTTGTACTTTTCACAGAAACCTTTGGAGAGCATGAAAACCCCCATAGTGTACGTTGGCAATGCTTGAACCACCGATTTGACGTGCACTTCTTTGGCCGCATGCGACATAAACTTCTCGGACCAGTCATTGCATCTTTTGCCAAATCTATCCATGATTGGCTAAAAATTTTCATCTTTCACCCTATCCTCTGGGGTGGGGAGCCCAAGATACCTCTCAAAACACGAGGATTCCACACACAAAACTCTTTTTATTTCCTCCCTAGTTTCAGCCGGACATTGTTCATTGAAAAGCAAAGAACACTTGCTCGCACTCAGTAGCTGTCCGGTGCACCTCTGAAACGCAATCAACACCTTCTTTACCATGGTTGCTTGGTCCACTGTGGCCTTGAAAAAGAGTAGACCGTCGTGCGCAAAGAGGAGATTTGAAATACCAGGGATGTTTCGGGCGATCTTAATTGGTGTCAATCTACCTCCAACAATCTACTTACTCAGAAGGTTAACAAGGCCATCGGCGACAAACAAGAAAAGATACGGACTAAGCAGATCACCTTGTCGCAGTCCTCGGGTTGGCTTAAAGGGCTCCATAAGTTCACCACTACACCTTATTGAGTACCTTACTGATCTCACACATTGCATCACCCAATCTGTCCATCTTTTGCAAAAACCTATCTTCAACAAAGCGCCTTCAAGAAAACTCCAATCCACCCAGTCGTAGGCTTTTGCAAGATCAAGGTTATAGGCACAGTGGGAATCATGGTTGTTCCTACTGTGTTGGATCTTGTGGAAACATTCAAACGCGATTATGGCATTATCAGTAATCATTCTTCCCGATATGAAGGCGCTCTGAGTTTCCGAAACAATTTCCCCATGATCGGCATTTTCACTTGCCGATGCCTGATGCAGCTGCAAGTTTGAAAGTTTTTGTTTGGTTATTGACCATGTGCACCGTTTGATCCCGAGTTCGAGAGAGTATTCTCTTGCATTATTATGACGAAAAAAAAACATGACTCATAAGAAAAAGAAGTCCATTCGATGGTCTTCTTGTGACGTATAAATACAGCTGCACCGCACACGCGCGTTTGGGTTTAGACTTTGAGAAACCGGCGGCGAAGTCAGATGATAGTGTATGTGGGCAATGGTTAATTGCCACGCTCTTTTCGCATACGACCAAGCTCAGGCTCCACTATTTCCAAACAACGGAACATAGATTAATCAATTTTCGCGTTGTTGGTGAGGTTTAAGTCGTACGAAGGAGGCTGTCGCCATCCACTGCTGACAAAACAGTGTTAGGGCATGTACAATGGTTGATAAGATAGTCTTATCTTAAATCTTGCATGTAATTTAGAGATGACAAAAAAAAATTGTCTACAATGGGTCATCTCTTAGCCTTATTTTCGATAACTAGTTATTCCTAAAAACGTGGTGAGACATATTGTGCTAAGAGATCACCCCGTGTCTTCTCTTAAATAAGAGAAGGCAAAGCTTTTTTTCTGAGTTCTCTCTCCTCCACCTCATCATTTATCCTAGGTGGCACTCCTAAGATAGCACCATTGTACATGCCCTTAGAAGCTTCAGCTACCGCAGTTGCATGAACGTGGACAGCCCCAACCGTAAATTGTAAAATGACAATGACAAATGACTGGTTTTTGTACCAGGGATTCATCTACATGTAGCCATCCTGACACAAGTTTATTTTTATGCAAGCAGAAGCATACATGCATCTGCAACTGATGAGAGTGCTCTGCTGATTGATTGTACTATTTGCATGCATCCCCCCAAAAAATCTCCAGATCACTCGAATTAATCCACTTCACCGGCAGTAATAATCGAATTGATTGGGTAGCGTGATCTTATCAAAGAGCCTCCGTGCATGGTTCACGCCGCCCCGGCCCCGGCGATCACCACCACCACCAGAGCGGCTTGGCCTTGACCGTGCACCCCCTGTTGGCGGCCGTGGTCTCGCCGTCGATCCTGTCCACCGTAACCTCGCACCGCGCCCACACGTCCACGGTCCACGTCCGCAGCACCTTCCCGAGCCTCACCCGCACCGGCACGCGCGCCTCCACCGTCAGCGGCACGGCGCCCGCCGCCGCCTGCTCCGCCAGCCGCCCCCTCTGGTCGTCCGTGAGGGCCACGCCGTCCCTCCCGGTGAGCGGCATCGAGATCAGCGTCACGTTCCTCGGCGCCTGGTAGAAGGCCGGCCAGCGGCCCGTCGCGAGGAGGACGCCGGAGTAGGAGACGCTGACCTCGCCGCCGCCGCGGTAGTCCACGCCGACCTTCTTGTTGGCGCCGTTGTCCGCGCGCACGGCGGCGTCGAGCTGCGCGGGGGAGGCGTCGAGGAGGCCGGCGACGGAGAGGGACGTGACGGAGAAGGAGGGCGCCCTGGGGCGGAAGACGAGGTAGACGGCGCCGACGAACGCCGCGGCGAGGACGAGCAGGAGGAAGAGCGCGCAGCACGCGCCGCAGCAGGCGCGGCGGAGCATGCGGCGCCGGGCCGGCCGCGCGGCGAGCTTGCTGTACCTGCGCGCGCGGTCCGGGGGCGGGACCCGGAGCACCTGGTCCTTGGGCACATGCACGATGTACGACGCGCCCGGCGCCGCCGCTGTGGAGCGCAACGGCGCGGTCTCCGCGGCCGCGTCGCTGTTGTCGGTTGGCGGGGCAGGTGGGGTGGAGAGTGGCAGCAGCGGCGCGGGGTGGACGCGGTCCGCCATGGGTGGAGTTGCTGGGTCGCCTCGCCTGTGTGACTGAAGCTCGATCGGGGAGACGAGAGAAGAGTGTGAGCTGATGAGCTGCTAGCTGGGTCTTATGTATAGACTGGACTGGAGGAGGTAGCGCGTGGAGACGAAAGGGACACGTGGGAAACGGTCGCCACACGCTGTTCAAACCTGGGGTACTTCTTTTTCGTGCTGCTTTTGAGACGAGCGAGGGTGCGAGTCGGAGTTGCCGCCGTTTGATTTCGTTTTCTTTTTCTCGTGTTTCAAGATACAACTTCACTTTTTTAACATAACTTGCACCCATTTGATCGATTAAGCTAGCTCAAACTCATAGCTCAAACGCCGTCGTCTGTCTCGAAAGCAAGTCGTCGTGGAAGAAAGCGTCAGAAAACACGGGTTAACATCCGAGCTTGACAGAGACCTGAATATTCGGAGGGGATTACTCGCGGTTCCAGAAGCAAAGCGATTTTCTATGGAATAATGAACGAATATCTTAGTGTACAACAACGGTGCCTCTACTCTACTCTGCTCCCGGTGTCGTCTTGTCTTGTAATGCTTGTAATAACAGGTTTTCAATTCGAGATATAGTATGTAAAATGAACGTATGTGCACCAGATGAGGATTTTCTACGTAGACAAGGAAACGCAACCACCTTGACTATGACTAGATACATAGGCAATGTACGTAGTTAGTAGGTCCTTGTGTGCAAGTTTCGCGTTCCAAATCAAAAGGGGCATCTACGAAAGTAGGAAAACCGTGTGAGGATGGACACACGCATGCTACAATTGTTTTTAGCTCGTAGGATGATGATCGATATATAGCTCGCGCCTTTGACTATCTGGGGTTGCGTTGCACCAAACCAACACCAGGTCCTACACACGCGCGCGCGCGTGTTTGGTACATGTATAATAATCAATGTAAAAATCCTCGTTTGGCCTGCTTCGAGACGTGACACGATCAAAGCCGCCGGTTCATCAGTGCTTATTAAACATACCATGTCGTACATGCGTGCCATTGATCACCTTCGAGAGAGACTGAGCCCGAGCACCAATGCGAAGTCTAGGACCTGAACCCTTAGTGGGCTACAGGTTCTACCACAAAGAACCTAACCATCTGAGTTAGGCTCAGTTCGCAATCTATACTTAGTTCAAAGACCTAAACATGCACCGCAACAAACATGTGTGCAACGATGATGATACGCTGTAGGCAGGCATATACATAGTCAAAAAAAAATCAAGGCCAAGTTACTTTAGCACACACAAAAATCATAGTCGGCTTAATTAATAAATAAAAAAATCTTTCTTCACTTGAGTTCTTCGGGAGGGAGAGGATCTTGGGCCGTTCACACCGACCTGCCGAGAGTTGGCAATCACCTGCACCAAAGGTCATTATGTTTCCTTAACAAACAAAAAAGAACTGCAAACTAAATCAGTACCTGCTTAATAAGGCAGGGGCTTATTTGCCCCATTCTGGTCACTTTTGCCAAGGATAGATTCTACTCGATGGCACCATTCAGTTCTGGCTGGGACTTCAAACTTCATCCTAAATTTGTCTAGGGCCGCAGCAGCAGTTGAACTCCAGTTTTTGTGCACCTGCTCTGAACAACTTCACGGCTCCCTCTGCTAGCCGTGATGACTGCAGGTCTGCTGCTCTCTCCGGGAAGCAGACCTCCTGTCCACGAGTCAGTTGTACAGGTTACTCATCTCGCAGCCCTCTGAATGGATTTGGTTTCTTGTCATCCCAAAAAAACATCGAATCTTTCTTTGGTTAGGGCATCTCCACTCGCCCTCAAACCGCCTGCATCTATCTGCGCCGAATTGTCCGGACTCATTCTGTCATTCAACACGGTACCCTATCGGTCCGCGGAGCGGTCTGGACGTTCATTTTCCTGCAAAACGGAGGGCTTTGGGGGAGTCCGGACCGCCACCACGTAAGACTCCGGCACCTTCGGCCCACTCAAACCCTCCCTGTCGGCCCACTTCTCTTCCACTCCGCCCCTGCCACCCTTACTTTGCATCTGCACCCACCTCATCCGCCGCCGCCGTTGTACCTCTCCGCCCCCCGTCCAAGCATCGTAGGAGGTCGCAGCCCCCACCAACGCCACCGTCGTTCACCCAGAATCCCTCCGGCCCACTGCCGACGACGTCCATGGCGGACACCACGCTCGACAGGTATTCGGTCAAATGACATTGAGCTTATTTTCGAATTTCATATTGTTTTCTAGAGTAAGCACGATGACGGGGTACTCAATGGAGGATGAGTTGTTGTGCAAAGCGTGGTTAGCCGTATCTACGGACTTTGTAGGCAGAAACTCAAAGGGCTCGTCTTTTGGTGGCGCGTGCATGGTTCGTTTCATGCGCGAAAGATCTTTGCGCCCTATGACATGAACATCATCCATGAACGCAATGTGAGGTCGTCAGGGCATCGATGGTACACCATCCAGAACTCCGTCATGAATTTTTACAGCGCGGTTGAACGAGTGGAGTAATGTGGCCATTGCGCACGTCAACTACGCCGGTTCAAATCCAGCTCGGCCCAAAAATCTAGGGCTTCGTGAATAAGAACTAAATCCTTTTGTTTTTCTTCCATAAAATAAAATGTCTGATCTATAGAAATAAAAGATAAAGAAAAAAGGGGATTTTTTTCTTCTAATCCATATCTCTCACATTCCTTTCTTACAAACAATAGAGTTTTTCTTATTGAAGGGTGGATTATTATCAAGGAGATCATAAGTTTTGCTTCTTGTTGCTCTACATGTTGGATAATTCACTCATTCACTCAATGCTGCTCTACACATTGTAGAGCTTGCACGCTCTGCCATGATGTACTACAGGGCCAAGGGCAGACCATTCACGCACATACATTGTTGGATGAAGCTGAAGGGCAGCCTGTGTGGGACGACCTGTGTCGGCTCTGATTATTCTAGTATCGTTGAATTTGAAATCGATGAAATCGAAAAACTTGTTGAACAACCGGTTATCTCATTGAACTTGAACTATTATTGTACTAGAGATATTGCATGCTATTTTATGGATGAATTGTGCTATTTTCTGTAATTACTTTGAGTCTTGCGGGCTTGGTTTAGTTAAACGGACGAAATATCATCCGTTTTATGTAAATTATATCCAAAATTTGTTGAATTCCTTCGTGTTTGATGTAAGACATTTACATTTGTGCCCCTAACTCGAATCCACTACTCAGATTTGCCCCTAATTTCGAAGCATGCTCAAATTTGCCCCTCTGCCGTCAACTGCACTTATAGAAATGCCCTTCTGTGCCGTTACCGTCCAGTCAAAGGGCTTTGACCGTTTTCTGGGCGTTTGCTGGACATTTTTGCCCCTCTCTTCATGTGTCACTTACAAGTGGGACCCACTAAAAAAATAAAAACAAAAACGCTATCCACCCTCTTATTCACTTACAAGTGGGACCCACTGAAGGAAAAAAAACAAAAAACCCTATCCACCCTCTCACTCACTTGCATGTGGGCCCACTGAAGAAAAATAAAAACAAAAACCCTCTCTCTCACTTATATGTGGGATTATTTTTCTTAATTGATTTACAATTTTGTTAATATGTAGGGCCCATGGATTAGTCTCAATAATAAGCTTAATATTAACACTAGGTAGGATTAGGGCTAATCTAATTAGTGGGCCCAACATGTCATAGGAAGCCACCGGCGAGCATACGCCACGGCAGAGGGCAGGCGAGCTCTGTTCCGGCGACCAAACGACCGGTGGAATCGTCCTACGCACTCCCGGGCTAGCTCCGCGTGGAATGGAGGTGGTAGGGCGAGCGGGGACGACTGGAGTATCGGGCATGGCTGAGGTCGGCGGCGGCGGCGGTCGAAGCTATGTGTCAAGGGGCTAGAAAGCACGGGGCAGAGGGGATAGAGGCGCATCGGCATCAGCGGCTCACCACGAGCATGCCAAAGTGGTCGAAGGGGCTGGGGAGGGCCGATGGCGAGCACATGGACCTCGCCTACGGCCGTCGGAGCGAGGCGTCATGGGGAGGGGGCTGGACAAAGAATAGCTCATCGACGACATGTCTGGAAGATCCACAACACCAGATGGATCTCCTGGACGGTAAGGGAGCACTGGGGGACTTCGTACGACGGCGAATCGAAGACGGCAGCCGGCGGGCAGAGGCGGTGGAGATGGCGTCAGTTGCGGAGTTGCAGGGCACCCAAGGTCGCGATCTTCGGCATGGTGATGCTCTGTTTGACGAAGAGCTTTGCAGACATGGCGGTGGGGCTTCTCGGCGTCGTTGGCCACGTGGACGGCAGCGCTCAGGTGAGCGGGCGGGCGACACGCCCTCGGCCTCTGTAGAGGAAGAAGACGACCAACTAGTGGGCTCGGCTGGTTGGGCTGTCCTGGGCCAAAAGGTAAGCATGCCCTCTCTCTCTCTTCTTTTCAATTTCTGTTTTATTTTTTTCCAGGGGCAAAAATGTCCAACAGACGCCCAGAAAACGGTCAAAGCCCTTTGACCCGACGGAAACGGCACGGAGGGGCATTTCTATAAGGAGACTTGATGGCGGAGGGGCAAATTTGAGCATGCTTCGAAATTAGGGGCAAATTTGAATAGTGGGTTCGAGTTAGGGGCACAAATGTAAATGTCCCTTGATGTAATTCGTCCGATTTCCTTGATCTGCATGTTAGTAAATTTCTTTGCAAGGATAAATGCTACCCCCTCTGTCCAGAATATAAATTTTATTACAACCAATATAAAATTATTGGACAGCGAGTGTACATGACACTTTGGCCTTGATGGCATGTTCGCAACGAGGTGGTGCATCACAAGCCTCCACCTTCTGTGGAGGCCTCAAGAAGGTTCCTTGTTAGCTATCTTGATTTTCTGATTGGCCTGAAACTTAATCTATCTTCTGATACTAACAAAGGTTAAGCGATCATCTCTTATCCAGTTGGGGAGTTGATTCTCACTTGGTGCACTCCAGAAGCGGGATGGGTTAAACTGAAGACTCATGGTTCTTTTGCCGAGGACGGTACAGCCGATGCAGGTATGGTTTCGAGAGATGATTGGTGTTTGGGGGGGGGGGGGGGGGGTATTTTCTCGTCATGCAGAGAGCTTTTTTCATGCCATGAGCCTTTGGAAGGGGAACTCTGTGCCATGAGCCTTTGGAAGGGGAACTCTGTGCCTGCATGGTCACTCATTTGCCGTCTAGAAAAGTGATTTGCCAGTCATTGTTGAGATGGATTCCATCATTGCAGTCAAGTTGATTCAGTCAGAGGAACTGGATAGATCGGTTTACTTCTCTATTGTTAAAGAGCTCAGGCACCTTATGTGTCTTCGTGAAACTTGTATTACTCATGTTAACACCGTACTCAGAATAAGGTTAGCGATAGTTTAGCTAAGTTCACGGAACTGAGGGCAGAATCATGACTTGGGTTGGTTCGGGTCCCCCAGTTTCTTTAGAGCTTGCTCAAGCTGATTTTAATGGCCAAATGACTTGAGTAATACAATGTTTACACCCAAAAGAGAAGAAAAAAGAGTGAGTGCGGCGTTTTGGCTCCCAGGTGAACAGTAACCCCCTCCCCCCCCAAAAAAAAGAAAATGTTTTCAAAAAAATCTGAATTTTTTTGTAGATGATCATGTTGGTGTTGCAAGTATGCTTGACAATTTTCATGCGAAACGGAGCAGCGGTGCTTCGTCAGTGAAGAAAA
Source organism: Elymus sibiricus (assembly GCA_039707655.1). NCBI lineage: Eukaryota > Viridiplantae > Streptophyta > Magnoliopsida > Poales > Poaceae > Elymus > Elymus sibiricus. The sequence goes on from CM077670.1 coordinate 117,235,693, forward strand.
CAAATTTGGGGTGACATTTTGGGGCGACATTTGGTCTTCGATTTGTTTTTTTTTGCGCAGGCCAAAATGCTTAACCTTTTTGCCTAAAAAATCACAGGTAGCATTTGTATGTGACAAAGATCACAAAGAAATTTTGTCTCAATTTTTTTGACATTTGAAAAAAAAAATTGGCCCCGGGAGCCGAATTGGTTTTCCGGAGTACATGACATTACTGCAAACTGACGGTTATACAAGAAATAAACAGTAGAAGAACAGAACCATATAAACAGAAAGAACATAGCCATGTACATTCATCGTTCTCCAAATATTTCTGAGACCCTTGAGAGACTTGTCTCAGTGCAGCATCTCAAATCAAAGCCTTTTGAAACCTCTACAAAACACATATATGTTTTTCTACAAGTAGCTGAAGGAATGGCTGAATCCTGTCACGCAAACCTCACACACCTTCATTGGTTGCTCTACAACAGCAGTAGCTTCAGCGCAACTTTATAGCTGTCAGATGCATCATCCAGAGTTATGGCGCCGACAACCCGCTATCTAGAGAAAGCTCCACTAGATCCACCCCCACTTCACTCGATCCATCTTGAGGAATGTCCATTTTGCTACGACCATTGCTCGGCTGCGCCCCTTCTTCGAGCTGCTCGAACAGCGAGTTCATCTCCTCAACCGAGACATTGACTACTTCTACGACAGGAAGCTCATCACAACAAGTGGTCAATGTCTCATTTGGTTCAGACGTACCTGCAGTCTGCTGCTCTCCTGCGGTTGACAGCTCTGAACTCTGCTCGTATACCACACGTAATGCTTCGGTCGATTGGTCTCGAATCGACTCACTGTGACCATTGAGCCCAGGGGCAGCACAGGTCGTCAGTGCTTCTTCATCGGCTGTCAGGAACTGAAAATTCAGTTCCTCGATCGAACTCGCTTTGTTGGCATGCATCCACGAGTCTGAAGATAACGGGACACTCGGTATAGCTTCAGGCTTGACTCCCAAGGGCTGACAAACACTGCCCTCTGAAACAGACTGCACCAGCACCTCCTCCATACGGCACCTGAACAGTGAGTTCATTTCACTCATGGAGTCTTCTTCCACACCGTGTGGTTCAGAATTATGTACTCCGGGTAATGAGGCTGCATCATCTCTGGCATTAGCATTCCTGTTTCCTTCGTCTATTTCATGATTTACCTCTCCCAGCACGCCCACGTCTGAAATTGCGGCGCTTAGTATTTTCATCTCTTCACCTAAATGTGCTTCCAGCGAACCAAATAACTTGACATTGCTCCCTTCTTGCTCAGCATCGTCTTCCGAGTGACTATCGCCCATTTCACCATTGTAGGTAGAGTGATTTTGTCCACAGGAGTTCCTGTGCTTCATGTTCTGTGCTTGTGCTGATCGAAAGCGCGAGCGAGGAGTCCAGCTTTCCTGAAATCGACTGCGCTGGTGCACGGCTCGGTCGAATGGAAAATCAAATAGGTTTCGCCGTCGAAGGAGAATTGATGGTGCTGAACCAGGAATCTGTGGTAACTCTATCGATTCCTCTGAATCTCTTGAAGGATTGAATGGGTTATGTCTTGGTGTGCAAATGGAAGGGACCTGAACATGAAAGCTTGATGCATCCTTCAGCTTCCGAGTTGCATCAGCAGCTTGCAGGTCAATTGACCTCATGTCAAGCTCAAACTTGAGCATGTTCTTTGCTCTTTGAAGCTCCACCGGATTCTCCAATTGATCATTTTGCTCCATATCCAAACAATTTAGATGAACAACATCCTTCCAATTGACTTTGTTATCTTGCTGCCGTTCCGCTCCTTCATCATCATCTGAGCTAACGCTCTCGTCCTGCTCCTCCTCCTCCTCAAGGTCATTTTCATTATCATCTGATGAGGAATTCAAGTTCTCTCTTGAGGCCAAGGAAAGCTGACCAGTCCCTAAATTTATCAGTGGGTGCAGGTCCTCAAGCATTGGGATAATGTCGGTCATTGACGCGTCAGGAGAAGAGCTCTCATCAGTAAGATCAGATTCAGAGTCACAGTAAGGAAGATCCTGCCTCATAACAGGTTGCCAACATGATCTCATGAATTCACCGAACTGATACTGATAGTGTACACCATTGTTACAGCTTCCAGTACAGGTGCTTTCAGGCTCTTGCAGCTCGGCCTTCTCGCTGATTTCCTTGGCGCGCTCTTCGCATTCCAAGGTGGCATTGATCTCAGGATGGTTACAAGGCTCTGCACTTGGAACAGTATCATCTGCCACAAATGTGACACTTTTCTCTTCACAGTGAGCATCATGCAAACTATCACTGGGAGTTGCCTCCTCCTCAACGTATGCTTCACTAAGAACGGCAGCATCAGAGGCAATGTATGTGACATTTTTGTCTTCGCACAGAGCGTCGTGCATACAATCGTCGGAAGCTCTCTCCCTGACATGTACTTCACTGCCGTCAGTCTCAGTTCTCTTCTCTAACTGGACCTTGACAGCAATATTCTCAACCTCTTTGATTGAACAGTCACTAACATGAATGTTGGATTTAAGGGACAAAGATTCATGCTCCTCCAGTGTCTCCTCTCCATCCAAGGGCACAGCAGCTTCGCCGTAACTCAAAAGTGCTCCGAGAAGAAGCGCGGTTAAAACGATGACCGGAGAGGAAGACAGCACAAAGGCGAACAGAGGAGGACACAGAGCATGAAGAAACAATAACACTATGCCGGCACCGAGCACTTCAGGATGGCCGCAAGCAGAATGATACCCAAGTCTGATAGAGGAACGCACTAGCCTCCTGATGTGCAGCACAAGATTGTTGGCATCAAAAGCCATGAATTTATCTCCTTGGACTTTTTTCTTGACAGCTCTATCTCTTTCGACTTAGCACTAACCTGGTAACATGAATGAGAGAAGCAGATCATTTAGTTCAAGCATGTAAAGGCAAATCAAAATGCGCATATCAGGTGACCATGCCAGCATTATTTTAGTTGCAGATCAAGAAAAATACCACGTTTAGCAACAACCACTTCAACTATAATCGTGTGAAATTCAACAAGTACTACCGAACTCCAAGTACTACTGATGTTTCTGAATCCATTATTACTTGTCAGTTAGAAGTGCCTAATTTTAGCCCAAACGAGAGGGCAAAACAAGAAAGAAGCGCTATGGGCCTATGGCAGAACCAAAAGCCACTGAAATTTACACACGGCTGAGAAGGAAGGGCAGATCAAACTAGGGGAAGCAAAAGCAGTGTCACTTCGGCACATGAACGCACCTGCGGCGGCGGCGGCGGCGACGACAAGAACACGAAAGTCCGAAACCCTCAGCTGATTGAAGCAGGTGAAGGTAGGTTGGAAGAGCAGAGGAAGGGGAAAGCCAGGAACGAAACCCGAAGGATGGAGACAGGAGACAGGGCGCTGCTCTGCCTGCCTCCCTGCCTTTTTTTCTTAGGATTCTTTGCTTTGGTCGACTTTTTCTTTAGCCGTCGTGCTCACCTCACCTCATTAATTCCTTCAGCACCGCCCATCTTCTCTCTCACCTGCCCAGTTCCTGCAGATTATTTAGCTCGGAAGAGTATAAATACTCTTTTTTTCCAAGAAGAAACAGGTCAAATGTGCCATCTGGATTCCAGGATTTCTACTAGTGACTGAATTTTGCAGATACAGAGTGTGCAGAACGCACTGAACTCTGTCCTTGTCATTAACCTCTTCTTCCCATGCGTACGGTACTATGATGATCATGGAGCATCATCATGTGCTCCACTTTTTTTGGTGTGGGGGCATATGACTGGATGCTGGCCAGATTGACAACCAGGAATGATAAACAAAAAAGAAAGACGGACAAAAAGAGGGGCCTCAACAGCTCAGCCCAACTCATCTTCTGTACAACTGTGCTGTTTTTTTTTTAGATAAACAGCTCCTGGAGCAAGATTTAACTGTTCGTGTGCGAGCCATTAAAAATTGATACGAAAACATCATAGTGGGAGTTACTTCAACAGTAACATATAGTCCAACTCACCCGGAAAAAAAAAACATATAGTCCAACTCAGCAAATTTGTCTATGGGCTAATGAGTTAATGAGGAGAGAGGTAATTTGATTACTCCCTCCGTCCGGCTTTATTAGGCCTCTCAGCATCACAAGCATGTCCGTTTTTATAAGGCCTCGCTTTGAAAAGGTGCATGCATGCAACCACTTCATTGGTTGCATTAAGAGTCATTGTTGTTGGTGTCATGGCTGGGCAATTAATACACTGCATGCGTGCTTTTTCATTGGCTGCATGCATGCGAGAGAATGCATTGGGAGTGGAAGGGAAGAATTAATGTGAGCAAATTACTATGTGCCTTGGTCCAAAAGAAGTGGTCTTTAGGCCTGAAAGGATCGATATGGTTGACTAGAGGGGGGGGTGAATAGGCAACTACCAATTTTTAGCTTTTCTTAACAATTTAGGTTTAACAGCAAATAGGTTGTCTAGATATGCAACTAGGTGAGCAACATATATGATGCTAGCAACAATAACAACAACAAGCAAGCAAACAATACAACACAACAATATCTTGCACAAAGTAAAGGAAAGAAATAACCACAAGTGGAGTCGGTGAAGGCGAGAATGTGTTGCCAAAGTTCCTTCCCTTTGAGAGGAAGTACGTCTCCGTTGGAGCGGTGTGGAGTCACAATGCTCCCCAAGAAGCCACTAGGGCCACCGTATTCTCCTCATGCCCTCGCACAATGCAAGATGTCATGATTCCACTAGTGGTGCCTTTGAAGGTGGCGACCGAACCTTTACAAACAAGGTTGGAGCTCTCTCCACAACCGAATTGGAGGCTCCCAACACCACCACGGAGCTTCACCACAATGGATTGTGGCTCCGAGGTGACCTCTTCCGTCTAGGGTGCTCAAACACCCAAGAGTAACAAGATCCGTAAGGGGTTAGTGGGGGGAATCAAATTTCTCTTGCTGGAAGTGTAGATCGGGGCCTTCTCACCCAAACCCTAGAAGATCAACCAAAGTTATCGTCTAGGGAGGGAGATCGGGCGAAAATGGAGCTTGGAGTAACAATGGAGTTTTGGGGAAGAAAGAGGCAAGTCTTCTTGGGGAAGAAGACCCTCTTGATATAGTGGGGACAAATCCAACCGTTATGCAGTCCGCAGCCCGCATAGGAGCGGTACTACCGCTCCCAGCACAGTACTACCGCCCAGGCAGAAGTGCCGAAGTGCACAGTGTAAATGCCACAGGGGCACGAGCCGGTAGTGCCGCCGGAGCGGTACTACCGCTCGCCCCAGCGGTACTACCGCTGGGGTTACAGTACAATGGCTACGGAAACAGGGGAAGAAGCTGAGCCAAGAGCAGTAGTAGCAGCAGAAGTAGGTGCGGTACTACCGCTCCTACTGCCGCTCGTCCACCTGGGTCAAATGGGACCCAGCGGTAGTATACCAGAGGGACTACCGCTGGACTACCGCAGAACTCGACACGAAAAAGTCGAGACCCGAGGCGGAGCGGTAGTACGCGTGGTACTAGCAGCGGTACTACCGCTGCCGGTAGCAGTACTACCGCTAGCAGCACTTCAACACCCATCTGCAACATAGAAGGAGAAACTCCATCGAGGTGGAAAAGGCAAAGAGGGTGCAAATGAAAATGTGTATGTGATGATTCCACCCAAACCTTTCCTAAGCGGACCCCCTCTTAATAGTACGGTTTTCCTACAACTCAAATCCACCGAAAAAGAAACGCGGGAAAATAACCGTCTTGCTTTAACACTCCGAGGGGCATCAATCGTCTTGTGCCATATGATAGATTATCTAAAATGCTCAATGCACACGATTAGTCCACAAAAGCATTGTTATCAATCACCAAAACCACTAAGGGAGAAATATGCCCTAACAATCTCCCCCTTTTTGGTGGATTGATGACAACACGGGATTTGCACAAGGGATACAAAGATATAATAAGCAACCCCAACAACTACAAAATATAGACGGGTGCCCCCTAGATGTGTGCACTATTTAGGTATGCTTTTGGAATGCAAAGCACACACACTAGGATCAACACTCCCCCTATATTTTATAGACATGGCAACACTTGCAACAACAAGATATAAGAGAGAAAAGCATGGATGCAAGTCATGGCATGTGAGCATAAAGATAAGGGCATAATAAGGATAATATCTCACAAGCTAACATCATACTAGACATAAAGATAATGAAAGGGTAGCATATGTCTCACACCATATGATAGGATAGGTACTTAGGTTCTCACAACCACAAACGAAACCAAACCAAACGATAAAAGAGTTCACGAGAGAAGAAAGACAACTGCAAATAAGACGTACTCGTGACTCGGCAAATCCAAATCCCTAAGCTCTCTCCCCCTTTGGCATCGAGACACCAAAAGGGGCAAAGAGCACTAAACACGACCCAAGGTGGTAGCGAAGCTCCTGAACATCATCAGTACTCCTCGTGATCGTCAGACTCCTCCTCTGCTACGGCTGGCTGATCATCCTCCTCTGACTCTGACCACCTGCAGTTCGTGGAGATCCACTCCTCCTCATCAGTGATCTTGTCCTCGGAGCCACTAGTAATCTCCATGACCAGATGCCTCATCATGGCCTTGTCACGACTGCGGGCCTTCTTCTCCGCCACATGAGCCTTGTACTGCCCCTTAGCCTGAATACAGAACAGCTTCTTCATCTTCTCCTTGAGCTTCTTAGCCCAAGATGGCTCAGTAGAGGGAGCAAACTCGGACCCCTCAGACTCCTCTGACTCAGTGCCAACAGTCTCTGTCTCAGGAGGAACATGTGCTGGAGTGCCCCACTTCTCCTTCTGCCTCAGCTGAATAACATCATGGGAGACCAACTCCCCAGTGACAAGCTCCTCGTCAGGATAAGAAGACTTCCAAGTATCCTCAATGAGCTGCATAAGATAAGGGCCATAAATGGGGCACTTGCGCTCCATAACGGCAGAGTGAAGCTCAGAATACATCACATGTGACACATAAAACACCTGCTGAGATCCCTTCTCAGACTGGCAAAAGAGAAGCATGTCCACAAGGTAGGAATGCACTTGATCCAAGTTCCCAATGCGAGGAAAGAGAGAGTTCCTGAAGATGCGATGCATGATATCAAGGAACGGGCACAGCTCATATGTCTCCTTGCCATTGAGTGATACCTTTAGCGTGGAGAAGGGCCAGAGAGCAGACTTGTGCGTGGCAGTAGCTCCCTTGTGAGGGCGAAACCCAATTAGGTTGTGGGCCCCCAGATCATTGTATGACAAGAGCTCCATGAAATCCTTCCACTTAGCTGACAGGCGCCTTCCATTTGTCATCCACATGAGAGTCCTATCCTCATCAGTCCCAAAATGTACCGTGGCATAGAATTGAGCCACAATCTCTGCATCGAAGTCCTTGCTGAAAGAGATGATCCTCAAAATGTCCAGCTCACCACACCTCTCCAAAGCCTCACCAAAGTAGGCCTTGTCTGACTCCATATGAGTGAGATCAACTGACTTGACTCTCACGAACAGGTTCTTCTTCCCTTTCAGAACATCATGGTAGATCGAACGCTGCATCTTGTTCCAAAATGGACTATTGGCAAGAGAGGGGTCTTGAGGAACTCGGTATGGATTACAATGGCGAGCCACACAGGACTCCTTAGAAGGTAAGGTATCCATTGGCGGCTCCTTTGGCTTGGCTTGCTGCTAGCTGGCAATCTTCTTGGTGCCTGACCTGGGCTGAACACTGGGAACAGAACTGGCATCGACATCCTTTGATGTGCGATAGCACTTAGAGCCACATGTATGCTTTGGATTCTTGCGACGCGCCTGGTGCGCAGAGCTACTACCACCACTTGGAGCCAAACAAACATAGCACGAGGGAAAGCAGGTGTAAAGAATTGCATAAGCCAAAAGAATTAATCAAAAGGATTGAAGATTGGTTTTAGGGAAGTGGAAGTTGGCAGCTCAGGGCGGTAGTACCGCGGTCTGCAGCGGTAGTACCGCCTACAAGCGGTAGTACCGCTCCAGGGGGAGCGGTAGTACCGCCCGAGGCGGAAGTCAACGAGCGTGACCACAACCGCGGTGAGATCCGGTACTATCGGAGGTGCCAAATTCAAATTCCCTCCAACCAAACTTCAATCCACCTATTCTAGCGGCCTTCTACACCCTACTCATGCCTCGATTTGACCAAAAATCGAAGAATGCAACAAATATTGCCCTAGAACCTAGATCCAAAAACTAGAATCATAGGAGAGAAAAACGGGGGCAATACTGGCATCCATGGCAAGAGGGGAAGGTGGGCAACAATCCCACCGGACGGAATCGCGGAAGACGGCACGAAATCGGCGGCCCGGCGATGGCCACCGGAGCAAGAAGTTCGTCTGGGAGGGAGAGAGAGATGAATGGGTATGGGGGAGTTGGAACTTCCCCTGCCCGACTCATAACCCCCTTGCGAATCCGCAAAGCGGTAGTACCGCTCAGAGGAGCGGTAGTACCGCCCCGGTACTACTGCACGGCAGGAGGCCGGGTAGTACCGCTCCAGCGGTAGTATCGTGGGCCGGAGCGGTAGTACCGCTTATAAGCGGTAGTACCGTCCGAGCACCAGCGGTAGTACCGCGCAGACGAACACTTGCAAGATCAAGTTGAGAAGGGTGGCTTATGCAAATATTAGGGGTTGTAGATGAGATGGCTTAGGTTGGAGACAAGAAAACCAACAAAAGGGAAGAGACACTCCAAGTTCAAAAAGAACAAACAAAAGAAGAGCAAACTTGGAGTGATTCAAACGCACAAACAAAGCCCTAAAAGACTGGATAAAATCAAATCGAACCAACTCGAATAAAACACCTCTCAAAGAGAGGGCGGTGGCCGAAGCCACCTATGTTTGAGTCAATTGGTATGGCACAGCGAAGATTTTAACCTTGGGCCCATGACCAAAACTCATCTTTGAAGCACAAGTACCATCAAAAAATGGCTAATGTGAAAGACTTGATCGATTTATGCATAATGGGGGGAGGGAGAGTTCATTGAGAGAACAACACTCCCCCTATGTCCATGCCTACATCTAGAACAAGATAATCATGATGAATGCGGTGGGGTGTGTCGAGATTCAAGCCACATTGCTCGAATCAATGATATTTAGCTCATGCCTTAACTCGCAAAATCTTGCTTCATCCAATGGCTTCATGAAAATATCCGCTAGTTGCTCTTGAGTGTTGACGTAGACAAGATCAATCTCTCCACGCTTGATGTGATCCCGGATGAAATGATGACGAATCTCAATATGCTTCGTCTTGCTATGTTGCACCGGATTGTAGGAGATCTTGATCGCACTTTCATTGTCACATAGAAGAGGCACTTTGTCACAAGTGACACCGTAATCCTTTAAAGTTTGCCTCATCCATAGCAATTGTGCACAACAATTTGCGGCGGCTACATACTCGGCCTCGGTGGTGGATAGAGACACACAATTTTGCTTCTTTGAAGACCAACTCACCAAAGAGCGACCAAGGAATTGGCACCCTCCGGAAGTTGACTTCCTATCCACACGGTCTCCCGCCCAATCCGAATCCGAATATCCCATGAGATCAAAACTTGCACCTTTGGGATACCATAAGCCAAAGTTTGGGGTATGAGCCAAATATTGAAAGATTCGCTTGACCGCCACATAGTGGCTTTCCTTAGGTGCGGCTTGAAACCGTGCACACATTCCCACACCCAACATGATATCCGGTCTAGATGCACAAAGGTAAAGCAAGGATCCAATCATGGAGCGATATACCTTTTGATCCACCGCTTTACCATTGGGATCAATGTCAAGTTGGCACTTGGTGGGCATTGGAGTCTTGGCCGGCTTGACATCATCCAACTTGAATCTCTTGAGCATGTCTTGTGTATATTTGGCTTGGTTGGTGAAGGTCCTTCTCTCCTTTGCTTGACTTCGAACCCGAGAAAGAACTTCAACTCTCCCATCATAGACATCTCAAACTTCTCCGTCAATAGTGCGGCAAACTCATCATTGAAAGCTTTGTTAGGAGAACCAAATATAATATCACCAACATATAGTTGGCATATGAACAAATCCCCTTTAACCCTCTTCGTAAAAAGAGTGAGATCGATTTTCCCAATTTCAAACCCACGGTCTTGCAACAACTCGGTAAGGTGCTCATACCACGCACGTGGGGCTTGTTTAAGGCCATAGAGTGCCTTATCGAGCTTGTATACATGATTGGGGAACTTGGGATCCTCAAACCCCGGGGGTTGTTTGACATATACCAACTCATTAATAGGACCATTAAGAAATGCACTTTTCACATCCATTTGTTGCAACTTAAAATCATGATGAGATGCATATGCAAGCAACATGCGAATAGATTCAAGACGAGCAACGGGAGCAAAGGTTTCACCGTAGTCGATACCCTCGACTTGGGAGTAGCCTTGTGCTACCAATCTTGCCTTGTTTCGAACAACAACACCGTTCACATCTTGCTTGTTCTTGAATATCCATTTGGTTCCAATGACATTATGGTTCTCCTTTGGCCTTGGCACCAATTTCCATACTTTGTTGTGCTCGAAGTTGTTGAGTTCATCATGCATGGCTTCAAGCCAATTCATGTCCTCGAGCGCCTCATGCACCTTTTGGGGTTCAACACAAGAAACAAATGCGTGATGCTCACAAAAGTTTGTTAATTGACTACGAGTGGTTACCCCTCTTTTTAAGCTTCCATAAACATTCTCCATGACATGTTGTTGATGCTTGAGTTTGGAAGCGATCTTGGCAGCACGACGCTCCAATAGCTCCTCCATAGACATTTGAGGAGGATCATCTTGAACATCTTGAGCGCCGTCTTGAGCTTGCTCTTGATCTTGTACTTGCTCTTGATCTTGAACTAGTTCTTGATCTTGAGTTTGTTCTTGATCTTTAGCTTGCTCGGTGTCTTGAGCTTGCTCGGAGTCTTGAACTTGATCTTGGGCATCACTTGCTGAAACACCATCATCGTGAGATTGATCTTGCCCTTGATCTTGTTCACTCAGTTGAGGGCCTTAAGTTTGCTCTTCGAAAGCATGTGGGTCAATGGTCGGTGATGGCTCCACTTGCGTAGAGCATTGTCCTTCTCCTTCGGCCACAAGGGGTTCCTCAATGGGGAGTATTTGGGTAACACCCCGAGTGCGATTCTTCCTATTTTGTAACCTCAACCATGTTGCCATGTATGGATTCCATATTACCATGATATATGTTGCACCATTATATTTGTGTTGCATTGTTCTTTTATTTGTTGCATGCCATGTTCATCACTATTATGTTGCTTTGTGCCTCTTGTCACTGTTGCATTTCATCATGATCACCATGTGCATTGCATTCTTCATGATGTTGTGTTGCTCATGTATGCTTGTGTGTGTTTTCCCCTACCTTGCCATCTCCCTCTCAAGGCAATGTGGTTCAACCATCCTTCATCATCATCATCATCTACTTCTTCCTCTTCTTCTTCTTTTCAAGATCATTCATGTGGTCATTATTTCTGTCCCAAATTAATGTTCAACATTTTCCTATAAATCCTGCATCATGCCATCAAGCTCTCTGCCAAATTTCGTCATTTTTAGAATTGATTTGGTTGGGATAAAAAATGCCTCAAGTTTGAATTTAATTCAAACTTGATATATTTTTCTTTCTCTAAAAATTGCCAAAACAATTTATTCAAATACTACATAATTTCTAGATTCCAGGGATATTTTTATATCTCTCTCACCTCACTCCAAACTCCCTGTGCATTTCTGTCTTTTTTCTCTGTTTGAAGAAAAAGTAAAGCAGAAAACAGAGAGAGGGAGAGCAGCGGCCCAGCAGCAGCCCACCTGGCCGCTTACCTCTTCAGCCAGCCCAGCCCAGCACCGTTGCCCTGTTCATCGTCTCTCCACTGTACGGCAGAGCATCCACCGTAGCCACGTCGGCAAGTCCCTTGATTTGACGGCCGGAGAGCTCCCGGTGCTCCTATAACTCGTGTCCTAGACCTAGACCTGGCGTCCCTCGACCTTTTACCCTCCCCTCTGCCCTCGCCGCCACTCAGGTAAGCCGCCACGCACCTCGCCGTCGCCCTGCCCGCCATGACCCGGCCGAGCTCGAGCTCGAGCTCGGGGTAGCCCTCAGCCGCGCCTCCGACTCCCTCGGCCGTTGTGGAGAGGACCGCCAAGTACCCCTACGTCCCCTACCACAACGCACACGGCACCAGCGCCCCCGGAGCTCCCTCACAGTCTCCATCCTCTTCATTGCGTTCAGGCCAGATCCTCGTCGGACTTCCGTCAGTCCACGCGCCGTCTCCATCACCTCCACGGCCACACCTTCATGTCCTGGGGACACTAGGTGAGCGGCCGCACCTCCCAGATCCCTTTTCCTGCTCGCTAGCTCCGTGTAGTCGCCGATCCGTTCGTGCCAGTCACGTGCTCCCCGTGCTCCTGCAAAGTGCATTTTTTTCTTCTTCGGTATTTTAGCCAGCAGCAGCTCATGCATCCCTCCGCACGGGACCCCTTTCGTGCGCAAGCCCGCGCTCACGCAGCGCCTCGCTGCAGCTCGCGCGCACCTCCAGGGCCTCGCTCTTCGCTTGCTTAGGCTTCTCTGGCCGTCGCCTCACCTTTCAGTACGGCGCTCGAGACGAGCACGAGCTCATGCTTGAGCATTTGCACACACGCGACCGCACCCATACTCCCCTGCCGATCCCGCACCCCCGCCGGTACTCTGCTGCTGCAGAAGCCGCCGCCTTTGCTCGCCGCCGTCGTCGTCGGTTGCCGCCGTGCGGCCATGTCCAAGCTCGACCTGTTGATAGATAGCTCAAAAGAGCTTGGGAGCTATCTGTATCACACACACTCAGCTAGCCCAGCTGGTTAGCCACGCATGCACACATCCTTGGGGTCCTGGGTTCAAAACCCAACTAGCCCCTTTTGCCTCTGTTTGTTTTTCTTTTGTCAACACACACTTAGCCACTTGGGCCTAATCCTCTTCTGGGCCGCTGCACTATGATGCTTCGGGCCCGTGCGTGTTTTGTTTTTCTGCCGGTGGATTTACTTATGTTTTAGTGCATTGCATAGTTACGTTCATGCCATCGTTTTAAAAATGCTAATAGTTAAATAACCATGCATCGGATTAAAATGAGTCATATATGTAAATTGCTTAGAATTTTGTGTAGTTTCATAATATCCAACTTTCATCCATGTTAAAATTGTCTAAATTGCTGTTTGCATTAATTTGCTCAAATGACATGCTAAAATGGTTTATTTCATAACTAAATAACCGTAGCTCTGAATTAAATAAACTTTATATGTAAATGGGGTAGAAAAATGTGTAGATTAACATGGTACACCTACATTTGCTGTTTAACAACAATAAAATATGATTTAGGCCAGAACAGTGCCAATTTCAAAATTCACATATGGGGAGTTTCCGAAATTGTTTAGTGTTGTTTCCGGTCTCATTTAAATTGCCTAGCTGGGTAGATTAAATATGCTTCATTTCTTGCCATGATTGTCAACATTTAATATTGATGAGTAGCATAAACGGGAGCGAACTAAATAATCGTTGTGAAGTTTCGTCAACATGCAACCCGTCGCATATTGAGCTTCACTTAATGTGTAGTATTTGGTTGTTGCACCTTGCCATGCCATGCGTCTTTAAATGATCATGCATCATCTTCGTTGTGCATTTATGCCATGGTTGTTTGTTCATTCCGGAGCTTGTTCTTTCTTTGGGTAGTACCGGGAGACGAGTCCGAGTGCGAGGAACCTGTTGAGAACGTGTTCGAGTTGCAGTGTTACTATCCTACCGAAGAGACTTCAGGCAAGATGATCATTACCCTTAATAACACTACTATCTTTGCTTGCTAGTTGTCTCGTTGCTATCGCTATGTCACGCTTCCTACCACATACATGTCAGTCTCTCATATGCCATGATACAGCCTCTAACCACCCTACCCAGCAAACCGTTGTTTGGCTATGTTACCGCTTTGCTCAGCCCCTCTTATAGTGTTGCTAGTTGCAGGTGCAGTTGCAGGTTGTTCCATGTCGGGACATGGATATGTTGGGATATCACAATATCTCTTATTTAATTAATGCATCTATATACTTGGTTGTGTGTGGAAGGCTCGGCCTTTTGCCTGGTGTTTTGTTCCACTCATGCCGCCTTAGTTTCCGTAATACCGGTGTTATGATCCTTGATTAGCGTTCCTAACATGCTCAGGGGTTATGGGACCCTCTTGACAGGTCGCTTTGAATAAAACTCTTCCAGCAGGGCCGAACATTGGTTTTACCATTTGCCTAATAATAACTAAAATTTGCATAGGGAGTAATTAACCCGGGGATTCTTAATCAACAACCCGGGCCAGTGCTCCTCATGAGTGTTGGTCCACCTACCTAGCAGCCTGCGGCGCCCCCTTGGAAACTTGGGTCTCAGCTAACCGTAGCCTTTGCATAGACGGATGTGTCCTGAGAATGAGATACACGCGGCTCCTATCGGGGTATTGACACACCGGGTGGTCTTGCTAGATTTGTTTTACCATTGTCGAAATGTCTTGTGCACCGGGAATTCCGAGGACACCTCAGGCTGACTCGAGGTTGATCGGGTTTTCTTGAGGTTGAGGTTTTCCCACCGCGGCTTGTGTTGGTTTGTGATGGACTAGGTTGGAACACCCCTGCAGGGTTATATCTTTCGGAAAGCCGTGCCCATGGTTAAGTGGTGACTTGGATATTTATAATCTCTGGTTGTAGAGAACTTGACACTAATTCTAATAAAATACACCAACCGTGTGCGTAACCGTGATGGTATCTTTTCGAGTAAGTTCGGGAAGAGAACACGGTGGGGTTATGATTGAACCGTAAGTAGGTGTTCAGGATCACTTCTTGATCATATTAACTGGCGACCGTTATGCGTAGTAGGCTCATCTTTATTCTTGTACTCGTAATTTAGCCACTTAAACATGCTTAGTGCTTGCTGCAACCTCAACACATTTACCCCTTCCATTCCTATTAGCTTAAATAGTTTTGTTACCTTGGGTGATGAGATTGCTGAGTCCCTATGGCTCACAGATTACTATAAACACCAGTTGCAGGTACGCTTCAGACAGACACAGGTGAGCCCGAGATGCTCCATTGGGAGTATGACGATGAGCGTGGATGTATGTACGTCACGATGCCAGATGATCCGTAGTGGGCCCTAGTCGGTTGATCCGGGGATAATAGCAGGGTGGTGTTTTCTTGTTTGATTTTGTCCGTAGTCGGACCCTGTCTTTCATTTGGATGATTGTATGATGATTTATGGTATATTTATGCTGTAGCATGTGGCGAGTGTAAGCCTTTATCTGGTACACTCATCTGTTCATTCGGTTGTATGTATTTGAGAATCACCTTGCTATGCGATCCAAAATGGGGTTCTGTCACGATCTCGACTTCATCACGAGATTGCGATAGAGCTCCATATTGGGCGTTACAATTTGACCAATCCCCATTCTTCTTATGGCTTGGGGAGGAATTTCATCACCTACATCACAAAGACCACTTTGCTCCACTTGGGAGCCATTATTTTCATCAAAATCTACGTTACACGTCTCCTCAATGAGTCCATTGGACTTGTTGAGAACACGGTAAGCATGAGAGTTTGTAGCATAACCAACAAATATGCCCTCTTGAGCTCTAGGTTCGAATTTAGACAAACGAGCACCCTTCTTGAGAATGAAACACTTACACCCGAACACCCGGAAGTACTTGAGGTTGGACTTGTTACCGGTAAGTATCTCATATGGAGTCTTGTTCAAGCCTTTGCGGAGGTAGAGTCGATTGGATGCATGACATGCGGTGTTGATGGCTTCGGCCCAAAAGTTGTACGGAGACTTGAATTCTGCCATCATGGTTCTTGCCGCGTCCATCAACGTCCGGTTCTTCCTCTCTGCAACACCATTTTGTTGAGGGGTATATGGTGCGGAGTATTGATGCTTGATCCCCTCATCACTAAGGAACTCATCCAAGGTGTAGTTCTTGAACTCGGTGCCGTTGTCACTTCTAATCATCAATATATTTGCTTCATGTTGACGTTGAGCTTCATTTGCAAAGTCGATGATGGTTTGTTGGTTCTCGCTCTTCCTCTTGAAGAAGTATACCCAAGTGTATCTCGAATAGTCATCCACAATCACCAAGCAATACTTTCTTCCCCCAAGATTATCAAAGGATGGAGGTCCAAAGAGATCCATGTGAAGGAGCTCCAAGGGCCTCTTCGTGTAGATGATAGTCGTGGGTCGGTGAGTCGTCTCATGTAACTTTCCTTCGATACAAGCACTGTAAGCATGATCTTTGGCAAAGCTCACATTTGTTAGTCCACGAACGTGATCCCCTTTGAGGAGACTTTGCAAAGATCTCATATTGACGTGGGCTAGACGGCGATGCCAAAGCCACCCCACGTCAACTTTAGCCATTAGGCAAGTCGCGATCTTAGTGGGTCACTCCGAGAAGTTAACCACATAGAGATCGTTCTCGACATGCCCAACAAAAGCTACTTTAAGAGTCTTGCTCCACAAAAGGGCCACGGTATCAAGATCAAAGAATGTGGCAAAGCCCATATATGCAAGTTGACGAACGGAAAGTAAATTGTATGCAAGGGTCTCAACAAGCATGACTTTCTCAATTGATAAATCATGAGAAATCACAACCTTGCCAAGACCCAATACCTTAGATGTGGAGGCATCACCAAATTGAACATGGGTGGGCATAGATGGGCTTGGTTGCACGTCCACCACCAAATGCTTGCTCCCGGTCAAATGATTTGTTGCTCCACTATCGAGCAACCATGATCCTCCACCAGAAGCAAACTCCTACAAGAGATCAATGCTTGGTTTTAGGTACCCATTCTTGAATGGGTCCTTTGATGTTAGTAACAAGGGTCTTTGGAACCCAAATAGACCATTCAATGTACTCATAATAAGAACCGACAAATTTGGCATAAACATGCCCATCACTAGCACGACATAAAACATAAGAAGGGTTAAAGTCGCCGGCTTTGTTCGATGGAGTGGTATTGCCCTTCTTGGCATTTCCACCCACCACCTTGTCCTTCTTCTCCTTATGAGCACCCTCTCCCTTTTTGACAAATACCTCATTGAGAGGGAGAGGTTTCTTGGTCTTGTTCTTCTTCTTCTTCTTTGACTTGGGCACAAACCCAAGTCCCTCCTTTGCCACAACTTCCTTTTGATTGCTCAAAAGTTCGTTGAGGTTCTTCTTGCCTTGTATGCAAGTCACAAGGCCTTTCTTGATTTGCTCCTTTAACTTGGCATTCTCCTCCACAAGATGAATGTGCTCACAACAAGGGTTAGTAGCATAAGCATTATCAATTAGCACAAAAGGAGGACATGTGGCTATTTCCTTAGTGAGCTTTGCTTGGAGTTGATCATGAGACTCTTTGAGTGTAGCATGTGCACTTTTCAAGGCCTCGTCAGCCTTGTCAAGTAGCTCAAACTCCTCTTTGAGTCTAGCATGGCCAACCCCAAGCTCAACATTCTCGGATTTAAGCACACGAGCAAGAACTTGAGCATGTTCATGATCTTTCTTTAGTTTAGAAAGGTCAACGTTTTGTGACTCCTCAAGAGCCGAACGAAGACCTCGCTCTTCCTCAAGAGCGATGGAAAGATCCGCAATCTCATCGGCATAGTCACGACTATGGCCTTCCAAGTTGATGATATTCTCCTCGTGAGACTCAATGATATCATTGGCCTCACCTAGTTGTTCCAAGAGAGCAACAAAGTGCTTCTTGGTCTCACCTTTGAGCTTACCCAAGAACTTGTTGAACTCATTCTCATCCACCTTTACCTCCTCATTTTTATCCACACGATCCGTCAAAGAAGGATTAGTGTAGGAAGTTTTGATGTTGGAGGTTACCTTGTTCATGCCTCTTGCCATGAGGCACTTGGGGATGAAGTTCTCATTGGGGGCGTCGAAGAGGGACACCGAGGTTGGAGAAGAGGTGGCAATGGCCACGGTGGCCATTGCAAACACTTCACCATTCACGTCATCATCTTCATCGTCGGAGTTGTACTCTTCTTGCACCACCAATCCCTTTTGTGGTACCTTCTTTGTGGAGTTGCTCTTGTTCATGGAGGACTTGGCCTTGTCTTTGCGGATGAGCTTGTCACCATTGTCTTCCATCTTCTCGTAGGGGCAATCCACCACGAAATGACTCACATTGCCACAATTGTAGCAAGTTCTCACACGTTGCTTGCCCTTGGAGCCACTTGACTTGTTCTTGGAGAAGTTGGGCCTTGAGTTTCTCTTGTTGCCCCAAAATTGCCTTGACGCAAGAGCCATGTGCTCGTGGTAAGCATATTTGGTGTCTTCGGGGCAACTCTCCTCATCTTCCTCTTCTTCTTCTTCCGGAATTGCCTTGGCCTTCAAAGCAAGGTTGGTCTTCTTTGACCATTGGACACGAGCTAGAGCGTTGTCGGCGGTCTTGTTCAAAATGTTCATTGCAATGAATTCATCCAACACTTCACTTGAGGACAAGGTGTGGAAGTCCGGTCTTTGACGGATCACGGAAGACATGCTCTTGTTGAATGGCATGATGGCCTTTAGGAACTTGCGCTTGACCCAAGTGTCATCTGTATCCTTGCTCCCATGATCTCGGAGTGAGACCGCGAGAGTAGTCAATCTCCGGTAAAGCTCACGAGGATCTTCATCATCCTTCATCACGAACTCATCGGCCTCATCAAGTATGACCTCAAAGTTGGATTGTTGAATGCTTGAGCTTCCTTTGTACATTGAGACAATATGCTCCCAAGCTTCCTTGGCACATGTGAATGGTCGCAAGTGGGAGAGTTCTTCCGGCGGCATTGCGGATTGGAGAATGAACAAGGCGGAGTGATTGAGTTGATTGTCCACTTCCTCTCTTGGCGTCATGTTGTTCCGATCATGAGGGTAGAAACCTTGCTCAATGACTCTCCAAAGTTGTGTTGAGCTGTGATTCAAATGAGACTTGATACAAAAAATCCAATCATGAAAGTTATTCAAATCAAGTCGAGGAGGAGGACCAAGAGGATTAATGCGAGGTGATGGTACCGGACCTCCATAGTCCAGGGGAGGGCCAACCGAGGCATGGATGCCCGTCCCATTTTTACCTAGAGGGGGAGAAGTTTGAATACCTTTAGCCGCTTCCTTACCGGAGTTGGCCTCGGACTCCGATGCAGTGGGATTAACCACTTGCATCGGACCGGTAGAAGATTTCAACCCCTCAAGGAGTTCTTTAAACATGGACTTGACCTTGGCCATCATAGACGTCTTAAGTGAAGCCATTGCTTCATTTAAGTCATCTCGGGTGACCGAGTTCAACTCCACGGCCTCGGGTACTTATTCATCCTGATCCCCATCGTCAACCATACTCTTCGGGTGGTAAAACCCTTACTAAAGAGACGAGGCTCTGATACCAATTGAAAGGATCGATATGATTGACTAGAGGGGGGGGGGGAATAGGCAACTACCAATTTTTAGCTTTTCTTAACAATTTAGGTTTAGCAGCAAATAGGTTGTCTAGATATGCAACTAGGTGAGCAACCTATATGATGCTAGCAACGATAACAACAACAAGCAAGCAAACAATACAACACAACAATATCTTGCACAAAGTAAAGGAAAGAAATAACCACAAGTGGAGTCGGTGAAGATGAGGATGTGTTGCCGAAGTTCCTTCCCTTTGAGAGGAAGTACGTCTCCGTTGGAGCGGTGTGGAGGCACAATGTTCCCCAAGAAGCCATAGGGCCACCGTATTCTCCTCACGCCCTCACACAATGCAAGATGCCGTGATTCCACAAGTGGTTCCCTTGAAGGCGGCAACCGGACCTTTACAAACAAGGTTGGGGCTCTCTCCACAACCGAATTGGAGGCTCCCAACACCACCACGGGGCTTCACCACAATGGATTGTGGCTCCGAGGTGACCTCTTCCGTCTAGGGTGCTCAAACACCCAAGAGTAACAAGATCCGCAAGGGATTAGTGGGGGGAATCAAATTTCTCTTGGTGGAAGTGTAGATCGGGGCCTTCTCACCCAAACCCTAGAAGATCAACCAAAGTTATCGGCTAGAGAGGGAGATCGGGCGAAAATGGAGCTTGGAGTAACAATGGAGTTTTGGGGAAGGAAGAGGCAAGTATTCTTGGGGAAGAAGACCCCCCTTTATATAGTGGGGACAAATCCAACCGTTATGCAGTCCGCAGCCCGCATAGGAGCAGTACTACCGCCCAGGCAGAAGTTCCGAAGTGCACAGTGTAAATGCCACAGGGCCACGAGCCGGTAGTGCCGCCGGCGCGGTACTACCGCTCGCCCCAGCGGTACTATAGTACAATGGCTACGGAAACAGGGGAAGAAGCTAAGCCAAGAGCAGTAGTAGCAGCGGAAGTAGGTGCGGTACTACCGCTTATAAGCGGTACTACCGCTCCTACTGCCGCTACTACTGCCGCTCGTCCACCTGGGTCAAATGGGACCCAGCGGTAGTATACCAGAGGGACTACCGCTGGACTACCGCAGAACCCGACACGAAAAAGTCGAGACCCGAGGCGGAGCGGTAGTACGCGCGGTACTAGCAGCGGTACTACCGCTGGCAGCACTTCAACACCAATCTGCAACACACAAGGAGAAACTCCATCGAGGTGGAAAAGGCAAAGAGGGTGCAAATGAAAATGTGTACGTGATGATTCCACCCAAATCTTTCCGAAGTGGACCCCCTCTTAATAGTATTGTTTTCCTACGACTCAAATCCACCAAAAAAGAAATGCGGTGTGACACCTTGGTTTTTACCAACTTTTCTTTTCAAAAACCCATTTGAATTTCATTCGGAATTTGGTTTGGATTTTTTTTGAATGGCTCTATGGACTTAAAACTTGGGAATATTTTCTCCTTCCTTTCCCAAGTAACTCAACCCTCCAAAAACTTCTCCCAAGACATGTCATCTCTATTCTTGCCCCATTTCAATTTTTATTCCAATTAAATATTCCTTTTCTATTAAAGGAATAGCCCTTTGAGCTCTAGGTTGTGAAGCAACCTATATTTCTGTCCTTCCAAAAATTCCAAGAAAATTCTCATAAATTCTTTGGACCATATGAACCTTGGATGTGTGCAAATATTCATGATTCCATACTCATGGTGAGCACAGCATCCAATCTTTGTTTCTGGTCACAATTTCAGTTTGTGAAGCAACTATATTTTATATTGCTTCAAAAATTATGAAATTAACCCAGGACATTATCCTACCCATATTAGCATACTCCACCAAATTTTAGCCCATTTCATTTAGCCATTCTTTCTCAAAAATTTCTCCAAGTTTCTGTCCAGTGGGAAGTGTTGTGAAGGAAGTACCATTTACACTTACCCAAATGGGCTGAAATTTTTATAGAAGCTTGCCACCACCAAATGACCCACAAATACCAAGTTTCAACTTCAGAAGCCCATCCATATGAGTGCATCTTCCTTAGCAAGTTTCTGGACCAGAAGGGTGGTTGTGAAGCATCTACATCCAAAGCTCATCCATTTGGCCTGAAATTTGTCCAGAGTGGGCACCTTCCTACTACAATTCATTGTGACAAACTCCCTCTCTCAGTTACCCAACATTTTCACCTCAGCTTGCTGCTCAAGTTTCTATCCAGAAACTTGTCTGGAAGCTAGCCAGCAGTCCAGGCCATCTCTTGTCAAACCAGAGGCACAGGGAGATCGCTGGATGAAAGGACTACCGTGTAGACATGACCTGTCGGGCCAGAGCACACCGCGTGCACCAGTGCACGCAGTGACCACGCGTCTGCCAGGGCCAAGGTCGCGCTCTGCGCGCCGAACCGTCTCGGGCCTCGCTGGTGCCGCGTGCCCGCGCTGTCCCTCCTTGTCCAAGTGTGCCGACGTCCTCCCCGCCGTCCACCTGGCTCGTCTGGAAGCCTCTCGTCGCCGGCAGCGCCCTCGCCGGACCCAACCAAGCGCCACCACATGCGGCACAGTACAGGCACTGTGGCCGCGCTGACTGGCCTCTTCCCCGCCGCTCCGCGCTAGCACCATAACTCCTCTGCCTCTCCCGTCACCTCCCTATGCGGCTCGAGTGCCAGCACAACGGCCAGCTCAACGCGGACGCTGGCCGTTTCCTCTCGGCGACATCTGGCTCGGGCACCTCTCGCCCGGCTATATAAGCCAGCCCCGAGCCTCCCTCGCCTCACCACTCGGCCTCCCCACCTCACAATCGTCGCCCCGCACCCAGCAGCAGAGCCGGGGAGCTCTCCTTCCCCGTCTCCGGCGAGAAGCTCCGCCGCTCTGCCCCAGCTCCATCCGCTTCCCTCCGTCCACCCCAGCTCCAACAAAGCCCACCAGTGAGCTCATAGTGCCCCACTGATCCTCCCCAGCCCTTCCTCTACCCGAGAGCTCGCCGGAATCACCGGATCCGCCAACGCCCGTAGCTGGTCGCCGCCTGAGAAGAAGGGGCCGACGTCGTCCGGCCATCTCCTGGTGAGCTGCGGGTACGAGAGTGATCGCCGTCGTCCACCCGATCCATCCCCGCCCTCGCCCAGCTCCGCCGTGGCCTCTACGCCGGTGAACGTCGCCGGTTAGCACCGCCATCTCTCTGTTCCCTCTCTATTTAAAACTGACAGTGGGCCCCGCATGTCAGCGACTCTGGGCGCGCCCGAAGCGGTATGCAAGTGGAAGCGTATTTCCACTTTACGCCTTCGACGTGGCCGCCCCCTGGTTTTTCTGTTTTTCTGTTAAATTCATTTTAAATCCAGAATTTTGACTAAACTTTGACCAACAATATCTTTTAAACCATAAGTCCAAATGAGTTCATTCTTTTTGCATTATTTTTCTTATGAGGTCCTCTTTCTGCTGAAATTTTTTGGTATTTTTCTCTGCTGTCTAGAATTTCTGGACAGAGGAAAATGATTTATGTGGAATTTACAAATGTGTTCAAAATATTTTTCAGAGTGGTTTTGACTAGTTGGTGAGGACCAGTAGTATTCTCACACTTCCTTGGTGTAAGGCAAGCCACAACTCTCATTTGCATGATTGCATGGCAATATCATGGTTTAAATCTCTACTCCTAATGGAGCAGTTGGTAGTCTCCGTTCCGGTTTTTTTTTCGTCCCACCTCCCACCTTCATCTGGTTTTTTTTCGTCTCTCTCCCACCATCGTATGGTTTTTTTATCTCTCCCCCCTCGCACATAACGAAAACTCCCTCGATCTGTTTCCTAGGAGAAATAGGAAACAGATCGATCCCTCCCGTGCACCCCGCTCGATCTAGATCTGATCGATCCCTCCCTCCTCTTGGCTCTCCTCTCCAATCGAGCGTCGGATCAAAGAGAGATAGGAGAGCCGAAGAGCTGCAAGGTGCGATCACCGGCCGGCACATCGGTGCTGTCAAATCTTTGGCCAGGGTGAGGAGGGGGAGGACATGCCCACAAGCAACCAGAACATCGCCGCACCTCGTCAGCTACATCAGAACAGAGGTGGGCGTACGGACCCTGACGTCCTCTTCTTTTCTCTTTCTTTTGGCGTAGTGTTCCGGGGGTGGATTCTTCTTGATTGGTTCCTGGTTATAATCTTTGGGTAAATACTTGCTTCGGGAAGAGATATATTCTTGGGGAGAGAAGATGGGGGTTTCGGGGGTGTTCGTCCCTGTCTGATTGGGCCGAGGCTGGATTATTGATGCGTTTTTGGTTTGTTTTGGCCGATTTCCTGTACCGCGATAGGATTTTGCTTTGAGTTTCCCATCCGCGCATAGGTTTCTATTTGATTAATTGTTCAAGATTCCTCGTTCTTGGCCTGGATCGATTTTTTGGAGCTGCTTCCGTGTAGGAATTCTGACAAAAGATTCCTATTTGATAACGATTTGATGTGCTTTGATCCACCTCCTCACGACGAATCCAACTTCTTCCTTTTTATGTGCAGTGTAGTGGTGTCCCCGCTCTGGGAAACAGAAGGCTGGCATCCCCGACCCCAAGAAGCGCTCTGTGCGACAGTGGAACAATCGTCGTCAAGAACGCGTATGAGGCCAACAATCGTCGTTAAGAACGCGTACGTCGACATTTGATGTTGGGTGCCCAGCTCCTCAAGAACACGTACACACACATCATACCCAACACACCTCATCTGGTCTGGTGAAAATCAGAGCATCGCTTTTCACTGGTTGCTGCAGAATCCGGCCGCTGGGAGGTCTCATGCTAAGCACTCAAGGAAGAAGGTGACCACGTGATCGAGTCATCTTGGACTCGGACGTGACCAAGTCGGAGGCGAGCAGCGTCAGCTCCGTCCGCTAGCACTCGAGGAAGAAGGTGACCACCACCCTCCAAGGTGCGTCGTCTATCAGTCAAACACTCATTTCTTACATTCCAGTACATTAGACCTGTGCAATGACTATTTGATCTGATCAACAATAGCAATGCCACTAGGTTGCTTTATTTGAACGGCGATAGTTTGTTTATTGTACGATCACTTTATCTTATCCCGTGTGAGGCAACTGCAGTTTGCTTCCTACCAACTACAGTTTGCCATGTAAATAGAGACGGAAGTAGTAGTTATTAGCTTTCACAATTAGTGGTAATTCTTTTAAGAATTGATGCGCACACATTCTAAAACATAAAATAAAAGGATGGGAGCAGCAGTTTATTGGGAAGTACTACAATGCGACCAACACTGGAAATTTGAGTGGATAGTCTTGTACTCTGTTATATATAGTCTTCACATGGAAAGTCCATACAGTTTTGAATATATTGATGGCCACTTTTAAAACTTGGACTGTGAGCATTCTAAAATATCAGACAAAAGATGGGTATAATTAACACAAATGGAGCAACAGTAAAGTTTGATTTGATGATATAACTCATTCACAAAAATAGGTGCCCTCTCTGAAACGAAAGTACGTTTGCTGATTGATTGCTGTAATTGATCCACATTCTGTGCTTGTAGCTGCAAACCTGCATAAGTATTTTTGATGCAACTGAAACATCACCAATGTTGCTGATTTCATTTGATTTTGTGTAGTTTCTCCTTGTGGGGTACGGTTTTGGTGCGTCATTTGTTGCCCTTTTTGCCCAGCTGGGTGGTGGAATATACACCAAAGCTCCCGATGTTGTAGTTGATCTTGTTGAAAAAGTTGAGCAGTGGATACCACAAGATGATCCTCGTAATCCTGCTGTCATTGTTGACTTAGTAATGGCGCTTATTTAATAAGGATTTGGAATGTATTTCTTCATGTTTTTATTTGCAATGACTGGTAGTTTGTTCAATGGATATACCTGGATGCCTGGATATAAGGATATTCGGTTTAGACGAGCTTCATAAGTTTTATCAGGGATACTGTGACATTTACCGCCTGCATTCCTTCTGAAGCGCGCACAAATTATTCTATTCTGTAAAGCATGGACTAGCATTGTTGCCCAAGGCTTTGTAGAATTCCAAAGTTAAGAATGCATTTTCAATAATTAGAAATTTGTGGCTTGTTGTAATTCAAGATATGGTTTTTTCTCTACAGCTAATCATCTGCTTGCCACCAGCATGTATATATTTCATCTGTTGCGACACGACAAAGGGATCATGGGTGAGGAAGCAGAGCAGTGTCAGGCGTGGAGGGAGGGAAGCAGCGGGAGCCCCACAGGGAGGCGGAGCAGCGGCAGGTGGCGTGCAGGTTGGGGTGCTCGGCGACGACGGCGCGGCGCGAGGTTGTGGTGGCGTGCGCCGGTGCTGATTATGTGACTTGCAACATGGAGTTCGGGGAGAATAGAGTTGGAGAGGATAAGAGAAGATGGAAGGGAGTGAAGGATGGGTCTGTAGGCGATGATTTATATGTGAGTGAAATAGTTTTTCTTTCGTAAAAATAGACTTCCAGTTAGTTTCACACATACAGACCATTTGACAATTATAGTACACTTTTAGTGAATTGTTTGTTGACATTCATAGAATTATGTTTGGGTTCGGAAGAAGTATGTTGCATATATAATTATTTGTCAATACTTCAAAAGTATGGGTTCAGGTCTCCAAACTAAATAATTTAAAACTTAAATAGCTAGAACACTTACTAAAGAATTAACATGTTACGGAAAACGGTTGATTCAACAGTAAACGTTACATTTTGCGGATTCAACAAGTGTTTTGATGTCTCCGTCTACAAGTTTGTGAGTTAGATTGCTTCAACTTTATTTATCGATAAAGCATACATGTTGCGGATTCTATTACCATATTGTCCGGCCACACATTCTCTTCGTTGGTATAAAGACAATAAATGTGAAACCAATATCCCACGACTTGTAAGGTATCTGGTTAAGAGTGTTAGGAGAAACAAAGCAGTATGTCTGGAATTTGAGTAGAAGTCGTCTTTATTTTGTTTATTAATTTGTATGTATTACTACCTATATTTCTAAATATAAGGTTTTTTAGAGATTTCAATATGAACTACATACAGATGTATATAGACGTTTAGAGTGTAGATTCACTCATTTTGCTTC
Organism: Elymus sibiricus; assembly: GCA_039707655.1. Classification (NCBI taxonomy): domain Eukaryota; kingdom Viridiplantae; phylum Streptophyta; class Magnoliopsida; order Poales; family Poaceae; genus Elymus; species Elymus sibiricus. The sequence continues at coordinate 117,262,129 of CM077670.1, forward strand.
GTATGTAGTCCATATTGAAATCTTTAAAAGAGCTTATATTTAGGAACGAAGGGAGTAGAAAATATATCACAACACAACAATAAACCGCATGGGACCTATACACTGCATATTTAAATGATATTTTGCTCAATGTCGCTATATCTAGCATATAATATTGTTGTCTCGTGGCAACACACAGGTATTTATCTACATACTCGCTTAGAACATGAGTTAGTGGATTTTGTGATAAGAGTGAGGGTTGAGAGTGAGCGGGATGAGGATTGGGGTTGGGGCTGGTCTGTTCAGTTATGGCTGTCTAAACGGAATAATTTCCCTACTTTAGAAAATGTGGCAAAATGCATTTCATTAGAGATAGCTTTGCAGCAAATTGCATGAGCGAGCGGTTCAAATATTTTTTTCATCAAGTCGTACAATTTTTTGGTTCGGATAGAAGAGTAAATGTATTGGTTAGTTGCTTCAAAAGTTAATAACAGACATTTTTTGGTTAGAATAGAAGGGTTGCATTGGTTGTTGCTTGGACAGTTAATAAGAGACCGTGGCATGTCAGCTGCTGACATCATATTTTTGTTTTGTGATAATGCACCACATTCAACTGTAAGATCTGCCTTCTTGGCTCGGGGGGCATCACGGGCGGAGCACGCCTCCTCTCCCTTGATGGCGGTGGAGGATCGACACGAACATGGGAGGAGGGTATTAGGGCATAGAGCGGGGAGGTTGGCGGGAGGATCCTCCTTGGCGGTCCGTGGGGAAGTATGATGTGAAGGAGAGAGAGCGTCATGACGAAGGTGAGGTGGGCGTCATCCGGTTTTAAAGGAGAGGGCTCCAGTGAGAAACCGAGTAGGAAGAGGAGAGTCCGATAGAAAAAGGGAAGGGTGCGTCATGGGGTGTTGTTTTTGTGTTGGGACTGCGTGTTGAAGATAACATGGCTGGTAGTCCGGACAACCACATTTCCTCCCCATATATGGGTTGGATTTGGAAGAGCTCGGACTATCCAGACCGTTGGGCACGCCCTTTGATGTCCGGATATGTCCAAACGTACGAGGGAGAAATGAGCTTCGACCTGAAATTGACCTTAATTATCTATTTGATTCATTTAGATGTACCATAGCCCGTAGCAACGCACGGACATTCTACTAGGCCGATCTGTATGAGAGTATATTTGCCTGATTATTATTCCATCTTATTTTGTTGCAAAGGTATGCTTGCTCATCTATATCACTTCATTTTGCTTGCAGGTGTGCTTTCTTTATTTCTTTTGCCCGTTCAATTTCATTGCTTACAGTTTGAACTTGGTCACAAAGATAGGGGTGATACAGAGGCATTCCTCCATTTTTTCTAACTCAGATTCATACTCTGTAATATATGCAGGATGTATGATCAACCAATGTCAGAGTAATATAAAGTACAAAATATGGCAGATATGCATAAGACTTTGTCACAAAAGCTGCAATCTCTATGTAGCTATTTACTTCATTTGAAGAATTCACTTCATGACAGGACATGGTGCGCTGTAGAAGCTTGTTGTATAATTTATTTAACTTGCTTTGCGGATTGATATGTGGTGAACAGTTAATTCAAAGAAATAATCTTTATCGCAAATTAGAAATAAGATTGCTTTTCTTCAACTTAATACAGCATGCAGGTGTCTACTTCCTCATATCAAATTAGACTTTTGTGTTATTTTATTCCAATGAAGAAACATGACCCTGCCCCATTGAACTTCATGCTTCATGTGGACCATCACATATAGATGAAATTGTAGCATTGTGATATCAAATAATTATTCACTCATTGGCCAATGAAATTGCTGAAGTGTACAATAGATCTGCGATGTGAAGTATGCATTGTAGCCCGTAGCAATGCACGGGCGTTCTACTAGTAATTATTAGAATTTGACTTATTCATAAATGGTTTATTTATAGAATGCTTGGGGAAATTCTTTGGATATGCTACTGTCATGTTGATAATTAGTAGTCTACAAGCTAGGTGATGCCATGACATTGTCAGAATGTGAGATTACCGTCTATGATTACTTTGTGACTCCGTCTGGCACAATAATAGAGTAGTCCGTAGCAGCAACGTAGTCATGTTACTATTGTGATCTTGGAGTACCAGTTAGGACAGATAGGTCACTCGGGGATAAATTCTTTCATTGTTGATCAACTGCCACTGAACCGAACTTTCCAGTGCAGCCACATCTGCCGAAATGGGACGGCCTTGACTTGGTCTAATCTCGTGCTCTTTTATCGGTACCACCAAAGAGGGGAGGTTATGCGTACGTGCTGCCCTGATCAGGTAGACGACGATAACCTTGTGCGCCCGGTTTGGTTATTGAGCTCAGGTCCCCGTTTGGGACAGTTTGTTTGGCCATGACGGTGGCAGGTGTCAGAAGTGACACAGGGGCCACCCAGGGCATGACCCGAAAAGGGGAATGATTGTCGGTGGTACGGTAGAGGAGTCACGGGTTAGGCAAGTTTCGTTGGAGCAGCACCGGTCCACCCGGAAGGGAAGTGTACCGAGGTACGGGACCAGGAGCTCCATAGTGTGGGTAAAGTGCGCAACCTCTGCAGAGTGTAAGAATCTATTCGAATAGCCGCGTCCACGGTATTGGACACAGTTCGTACTAAGTCACACTGTCTGATCAACACCCATGATGGAATGACTTGATAATGATGGAAGAACTCGTCTCAGTATGGTGAGGTATTCACTTGGTGGAAGGACCGCTGGTAATGTTTGTAGGCAATCTCGGGGATGATTGTCCGAGGATCTTGAGGTGGCCAAGAGTTGGTCACAAGAGTAAGTGTTTCAACCAAGTAGCCCAGAGCATGATGGTTCTTGTGATTTTAACATAGGTGACTTTCGGTGGATAGTTTAGTAATAGTATGTTATTAATTTCTTCCACCCTTTTTATAACATTGGAATCTGATATAATCATACTTGCTATGATGTTGTTGTGTTTTGATGCTTGTGTTTGTTGTGAGCTTGCGAGTACATTCAAAGTACTCACCTGGCGTGTCATGCCAGTTGCAGGTGTTGACATGTTTGCATAGCCGAGGATTCCAAGTTGTGAGCTAGGACGTGTCCCAGCCAGAGTCCCTGCGGAGTGGAGCCCATCTTCGTCGTCATGGTTCCGTTGTTATAAGTTGTGCCGCTGCTAGCATAGAGCCACCATAGCCGGAGTAGCATCATTGTAACCTTTTGTAAACTCTTTGTAACCCTTGTATTCCAACTATTAGTAATAAAGAGCTGATTTGTTCTATGCCAAGCAGTGCCGTATTCCAGAAGACTTGATCTCTGGGCTGGAATACGGGGTGCTCCGGTGACTCTGAGCCAGGGTGCCACACGCGGGAAAAATACCCGTCTTGCTTTAACACTCCGAGGGGCATCAATCGTCTTGTGCCATATGATAGATTATTTGAAATGCTCAATGCACACGATTAGTCCGCAAAAGCATTGTCATCAATCACCAAAACCACTAAGGGAGAAATATGCCCTAACAAGGCCTAATAAACCCGGACGGAGGGAGTAACTTAGCTAGTTACCGTAACATCACATGTCTCAATACAATGAGTCTATAACCTAATAAATGAAGCATTGCATGACACCACACTTATGTTACTACCCACTATGAAGGTAGTAACATAGCATAGGGTCATGTGTATGGGAAAATACACAGGAGCTCATCGGTGCTCCACACCCCTATACGAATATTAAACGTAAAAATTACGAAAAAAATTCAAAAAAAATCTGAAATTTTGGGATATCAAACCTGGGTTCTGTTGGAAATATGCCCTAGAGGCAATAATAAATTGGTTATTATCATATTTCCTTGTTTATGATAAATGTTTATTATTCATGCTAGAATTGTATTGATCGGAAACTTAAATACATGTGTGAATACATAGACAACACCGTGTCCCTAGTGAGCCTCTACTAGACTAGCTCGTTGATCAAAGATGGTTAAGGTTTCCTAACCATAGACATGAGTTGTCATTTGATAATGGGATCACATGCATGTCGATGAGTACGGCAACCGGCAGGAGCCATAGGGTTGTCTTTAATTTATTGTATGACCTGCGTGTTAACTATTAAACACCATGTAATTGCTTTACTTTATCGCTATGCGTTAGAAATAGTTATAGAAGCAATAGTTGGCGAGACAACCACGTGACGACACGAAGATGGAGATCATGGTGTCATGTCGGTGACGATGGAGATCATGCCGGTGCTTTGGAGATGGAGATCAAAGGCACAAGATGATAATGGCCATATCATGTCACATATTGATTGCATGTGATGTTTATCTTTTTATGCATCTTATTTTGCTTAGGACGATAGTAGCATTATAAGATGATCCCTTCACTTAATTTCAAGATAAAAGTGTTCTCCCTAAGTATGCACCATTGCGAAAGTTCATCGTTTCGAAGCACCACGTGATGATAGGGTGTGATAGACTCTACGTTTGCATACAACGGGTGTAAGCCTGTTTTACACATGCAGAATACTTGGGTTAAACTTGACGAGCCTAGCATGTACAGACATGGCCTTGGAACACGGAGGACCTAAAGGTCGAACATGAGTCATGTAGTAGATATGATCAACATGGAGATGTTCACCATTGATGACTGCCCCATCTCACGTGATGATCGGACATGGGTCAGTTGATGTGGATCATGTGACACTTAGAGAACTTGAGGGATGTTGATTTAAGTGGGAGTTCTTTAGTAATTTGATTAGAAGAACCAATTATCATGAACTTAGTCTAATTGTCTTTGCAAAATTAATGTTGTAGGTCAATGGCTCATGTTGTAGCTCCCCTGAATTTTAATGCGTTCCTAGAGAAAGCTAAGTTGAAATATGATGGAAGCAACTATGCGGACTGGGTCCGTAATTTGAGGATTATCCTCACTGTTGCACAGAAAGTATATGTCCTTGATGCACCGCTTGGTGATGCACCCCCGCAAGATTTGCCTTGTGACGCCCCCGACTCGATCGTGCACTAATCATACACGCCAATGCGCACGATCAAGCCTAGGGACTCACGGGAAGATATCACAACACAACTCTAGACACAAAATAAAATAATACAAGCTTTATATTACAAGCCAGGGGCCTCGAGGGCTCGAATACATAAGCTCATGCACACAAGAGTCAGCGGAAGCATTAGTATCTGAGTACAAACATAATTAGACAAGTTTGCCTTAAGAAGGCTAGCAAAACTACGGCATCTAGATCGAAAAGGCGCAGGCCTCCTGCCTGGGAGCCTCCGAACTACTCCTGGTCATCGGTCTCCACGTAGTAGTAGGCTCCGTCGGGGTAGTAGTAGTCGTCGACGGGGTCAGCTAGCTCCGGGGCTCCGTCATCTGATCGCAGCAATCGGGTATGGGGAAAAAAGGTAGCAAAGCAACCGTGAGTACTCATCCAAAGTACTCGCAAGACTTACATCAAAACTATTCTATTTATGCATCGGTATCAAATGAAGGGGATGTATCTGTGGACTAGACTGCAGAAATGCCAGAATAGAGGGGAAGGCCTAGCCTATCGAAGACTAGCATCTTCCCGCATCTTGCAGCAACAGAAGAGAGTAGGGTAACATATAATATAGTAACAAGTATATAATACCAACGCCCAGAGATCCTTCCTCGACTCCCTGCGAGAAAGCGATCCCGGCACCATCATATCAGTTTAGTATCACAAGTATCCAGTTCTAGTTGTAGTAGATCGGGATACAACTCCGAGCGTCCTGTTACCGTGGACACGACTATTCGAATAGATAACTTCCCTGTAGGGGTGCACCAACTTACCCAACACGCTCGATTAACTCTGGCCAGACACACTTTTCCGGGTCATGCCCGACCTCGGCTACGTAGTCCTACCTAGGCTCCGTAGAGAGGTCCCCGCCGGTCTACATCCTAAGTGCTCATGGGTCTTGGGCCAATCGCCCTTTGCACTCCGGGTCATTGTGCGCAGGGTGGATACCAGCGCCACCTCTCTCCTGGATGGCACGATCCGACCGTGCCACAATGCTGAACTGTCTGACAGAGCTTTCGGAAGAATCGTACGATGCCGAGTGCCCATAACCTATCCCGCGTGGTGGTTAGTGCGAAAAGGCCAGAGACCTACTCAGATCTCATATCCAAACCGTTAGTGTATTGGGAGCTCGCGGAGACGATCAGTGATCCCGTCGCCCCGTCTCGCGGACTTACGGCAAGGGCCAGGTCCATCCCTCTCCTGGGGCGGTCTCTGTCTTCCCGACCGTGCTACGTAATTATCTCGCGGGTACCCTCACGGTCAACCCGACTTCACATCTCTCGTGGGTACCCCTCGGGGTCGACCCGACTTCAACAAGGGACTGAGGTAAATACAGGGTATCCGTGTGTCCATAACATTAAGGGGGAATCCGAGGAATCACCCTCGTTGGATTCCTACTCGATGTAACCGTCAAGGTGAACTTGGAGGAATCACCCTCGATGGGTTCACACTTGAGGGGTTGCACGACAGAGTCATAATCGGAGGTGGTGAAAGAGGAATCACCCTCGGTAACCCACAACCGACTAGCTACACTACAGAGTTATCATCAGGAGTGAGGTACGAGGTATCACCCTCGGCACTCGACAGTAGCTCTGCAGAGTCGTACAACTAGGGGGGTGGTGCGGTGATGTGTCGGTCTCTGCACGTCGATCACACGGATCGAGTCATCCGGTAACAAAGCGAGGCAACACGGACAAGGGTGCGGGGCCACTGATGGATCACTAACCAGCCTATACTAAGCATATAGGACAACAGGTAAAGTATCAACAACAGGTTACAAAATCAGGCTATGCAACAGAATAGGTGCAAATCGAATACGGTAGCAAAATCTAATGCAAGCACGAGAGAGAAAGAATGGGCGATATAGGAATGATCAAGGGGTTTTGCTTGCCTGGAAGCTCTACTGAAAGGGGCTGGTCGTCAGGGGCGTAGTCATACTCGGGAGCAGCGTCAGTCTCGGAGTCTACCGGAGAGAAGAGGGGGAAGAAACAATAAATATAAAGCACACAAATGCAATACAGATGCATGACATGGCAATATGCGGTGCTAAGGGTGACCTAACGCAGTGCTACACATTACAGACGGAGCGGGAAAATATCTGGGGATATTTCCCCGGCTTTAGGCAATTATCGAACAGTCGATCCGGAGGGGAAGGTTCCATGTTTGCTATGTTGGGGCATGTGGTAGGTATGTGGATGGCATATTCGGATTTGTCTTATTTTTCTGATCATTTTTCATATATAAAACATTTTCATCTGAGCTACGGATTATTTTATATGATTTTTCAAAGTTTTAAACAATTTCTAAAATTTCTAGAATTTAATTTAATTCAAAAATAAACAGTGCAAATACTTTTTATACACAGGGCAGAGCCAGCCACAGTCAATGACATGTGGGGCCAGTCAAAGCCCAGTCAGCAGTCAATACTGGCAGTTGACTGGTCAACCTGACATGTGGGGGCCACATGTCATTGCCATAGGTTTATCCAGATTAAATAAACAGGTTAATTAGAGAAGGGGGCCCACGTGTCATAGTAACAGTTAGCATTAGGGGCATTTTTAGTAGGTTATTAACTGAGGGGCCCACCTGTCATTGAGACAGGGCCGGCCTAAACAGAGCAGGCGCCGGCGGCGACCTACAGGGGTAGCGGCAGGACGCCGGCCGGCCGATTTTGGCGCCCATTTGGACGACCGCGGCCACCAGACGAACGGGTGTAGTGTGCCGCGTCTAGCCGCGGTGGCGACGGCAGCGCACTCGAACCGGAGGCTACGGGGGACGGCCGAGACCAGGAGGAGGTGCGGGAGTTGCGCGAGCTCACAGCGAGGGCAGTGGGGGACCCAGGGGAGCTGGGGGTTGCCGGAGATGAGTAGACTGACGAAAATGGCGACGACGGCCGTGGGTGGGGAACAAGGCGATGGCGGCGATGTAGGGCCTCCAAGGTCCATCTCTTCGCGCACAGCGGTGCGGCTCGTCGATGCGGTCCTCCGGGCGCAGTTCTAGGCGGTGGTGAAGGCGATGGCCACGCTGGTGATGAAGACGACGGCGAGCGCGGCTACCACAGGATCAGACGCGAGCTCCAGCAGAGAGAGGGAGCAAGAGGAAGGGGATCTGGGGGCTTTAGGGTTTCGGGGAGGGAGAGAGAGGGAGCAGGGGCTGCTCTTATCCATCCGCGGCTCTCGATGGCTGTGCGTGCGCGCGTCGGTGGCCATGGCACGTGCCGGCCTTTCCAGGGGTGCGGCGAGAGGTCGGGGAAGGCCGGCTCGGCTGGGCCGGGCCGCGCTGTAGTTGCTTAGGGCCCAACGTAGCAGTAGGTTTCAGGTCTTTTCCTTTTTCTTTTTCTGCTTTCCAATTTAGCTACTGTTTTCTATTAATTTTAGCTACCAAATGAATTTTGTAAAATGTGGGACTTGGCCACATAAATACATTGCAATATTTGGCACTGCCACAAAAAGTTTGGGAGATGTTTGAATTGATTTGAATTTTTCATAAATGGAAAAGCATTTAAAAATGCCGATTTGGCACTGTTTTAATTGCTATAGCCCATTTAAGCAAATAAGTGATGTTGTTTTCCTTAACAAATAATTGTTATGGAATATTTTCTAAATGATGAACTATTTTGCAACCATGTTTGCGCAACTTTAAATTTCACTTGCATTTTGAATAGATTTCAGTGGTGGAATTTGAAATGAGATATGATTCCAAAGTGATCAAGCATAGCAAAGCAAAGTGATTAATCATAATCATGAGGATCACTGTAGCTCATTACATAGGGGTGTTACACGCCTGCAGATGTTATGAATGTCTGGCAGGAACGTTCTGATGACTACTCGATAGTTCAGTGCGCCATGCTTTACGGCTTAGAACCGGGGCTCTAAAGACGTTTTGAGCACCACGGAGCATATGAGATGTTCCAAGAGCTGAAATTGGTATTTCAGGCTCACGCCCGGGTCGAGAGGTATGAAACCTCCGGCAAGTTCTTTAGCTGCAAGATGGAGGAGAACGGCTCCATTAGTGAGCACGTACTCAAGATGTCTGGGTACTTCAACCGCTTGAACCAGTTGGGAGTTAATCTTCCGGATGAAGTAGCGATTGACAGAGTTCTCCAGTCACTGCCACCGAGCTACAAAGGCTTCATGATGAACTATAATATGCAAGGGATGGAGAAAACGATCCCTGAGCTTTTCGCGATGCTAAAGGCCGCGAAAGTAGAAATCAAGAAAGAGCATCAAGTGTTGATGGTCAACAAGACCACCACCGGTTTCAAGAAGAAAGGCAAGGGAAAGAAAGGGAACTTCAAGAAGAATGGCAAGCCAGTTGCCGCTCTTGTGAAGAAACCCAAGGCTGGACCCAAACCTGAGACTGAGTGCTTCTATTGCAAGGGGAATGGTCACTGGAAGAGGAACTTCCCCAAGTACTTGGCAGATAAGAAGGATGGCATAGTCAACAAAGGTATATTTGATATACATGTTATTGATGTGTACCTTACTCGTGCTCGTAGTAGCGCATGGGTATTTGATACTGGTTCGGTTGCTAATATTTGTAACTCAAAATAGGAGCTGCGGAATAAATGGAGACTAGCTAAGGAGGAGGTGACGATGCGCGTTGGAAATGGTTGCAAGGTTGATGTGATCGCCGTCGGCATGCTCCCTCTACATTTACCTTCGGGATTAGTTATGAACCTGAATAATTGTTATTTGGTGCCTGCATTAAGCATGAACATTATATCTAGATCTTGTTTATTGCGAGACGGTTATTCATTTAAGACAGAGAATAATGGTGTTCTATTTATATGGATAATATCTTTTATGGTCATGCACCCCTTGTGAATGGTTTATTTCTATTGAATCTCGATCGTAGTGATACACATATTCATAATATCGATGCCAAAAGATGCAAGGTTAATGATGATAGTACCACGTACTTGTGGCACTGCCGCTTAGGTCATATTGGTGTAAAGCGCATGAAGAAACTCCATGCAGATGGACTTTTGGAATCTCTTGATTATGAATCATTTGAGGCATGTGAACCATGCCTCATGGGCAAGATGACTAAAACCCCGTTTTCCGGAACAATGGAGCGGGCAAGTGACTTATTGGAAATAATACATACCGATGTATGCGGTCTGATGAGTGTTGAAGCACGCGGTGGATATCGTTATTTTCTTACCTTCACAGATGATTTGAGTAGATATGGGTATATTTACTTAATGAAACACAAGTCTGAAACATTTGAAAAGTTCAAGGAGTTTCAGAGTGAAGTGGAGAATCATCGTAATAAGAAAATTAAATTTCTATGATCTGATCGTGGAGGTGAATATTTGAGTTATGAGTTTGGTATGTATTTAAGACAATGTGGAATTGTTTCACAGCTCACGCCACCTGGAACACCACAGCGTAATGGTGTGTCCGAACGTCGTAATCGTACTCTATTGGATATGGTGCATTCTATGATGTCTCTTACCGATTTTCCACTGTCGTTTTGGGGTTATGCATTAGAGACAACCACATTCACTTTAAACAGGGCACCGTCTAAATCCGTTGAGACGACACCGTATGAGTTATGGTTTGGCAAGAAACCTAAGCTGTCGTTTCTTAAAGTTTGGGGATGCGACGCTTATGTCAAGAGGCTTTAGCCTGATAAGCTCGAACCCAAAGCGGAGAAGTGCGTCTTCATAGGATACCCTAAAGAAACCATTGGGTATACCTTCTACCACAGATCCGAGGGCAAAATCTTTGTTGCCAAGAATGGGTCCTTTCTAGAGAAGGAGTTTCTCTCGAAAGAAGTGAGTGGGAGGAAAGTAGAACTTGATGAGGTAATTGTACCTTCTCTCGAATTGGAAAGTAGCGCATCACAGAAAGAAGTTCCAGTGATGTCTACACCAGAAGGACAGGAAGCTAATGATGATGATCATGAAACTTCAGATCAAGTTACTATTGAACTTCGTAGGTCGACCAGGGTATGTTCCGCACCAGAGTGGCATGGTAAGCCCGTCCTGGAAGTCATGTTGTTAGACAACGGCGAACCTACGAACTATGAAGAAGCAATGATGAGCCCGGATTCCGAGAAATGGCTTGAGGCCATGAAATCCGAGATAGGATCCATGTATGAGAACAAAGTATGGACTTTGGTGGACCTGCCCGATGACCGACATGCCATTGAGAATAAATGGATCTTTAAGAAGAAGACAGGTGCTGATGGTAATGTCACCATCTATAAGGCTTGACTTGTCGCAAAGGGTTTCCGACAAATTCAAGGAGTTGACTACGATGATACTTTCTCATCCGTAGCGATGCTTAAGTCTGTTAGAATTATGTTAGCAATTGCCGCATTTTATGATTATGAAATCTGGCAGATGGACGTCAAAACAGCGTTCCTTAACGGGTTTCTTAAGGAAGAGTTGTATATGATGTAACCGGAAGGTTTTATCGATCCTAAGGATGCTAACAAGGTATGCAAGCTCCAACAATCCATCTATGGACTGGTGCAAGCATCTCGGAGTTGGAATATACGCTTTGATGAGGTGATCAAGGCTTTTGGTTTTATACAAACTTATGGAGAAGCTTGTATTTACAAGAAAGTGAGTGGGAGCTCTGTAGCATTTCTAATATTATATGTGGATGACATATTGTTGATTGGAAATGATATAGAATTTCTGGAAAGCATAAAGGGTTATTTGAACAAGAGTTTTTCAATGAAAGACCTGGGTGAAGCTGCTTACATATTGGGCATCTAGATCTATAGATATACATCGAGATGCCTGATAGGACTTTCACAAAGCACATACCTTGACAAGATTTTGAAGAAGTTCAAAATGGACCAGTCGAAGAAAGGGTTCTTGCCTGTGTTGCAAGGTGTGAAGTTGAGTAAGACTCAAAGCCCGACCACGGCAGAAGAAAGAGAAAGGATGAAAGTCATCCCCTATGCCTCAGCCATAGGCTCTATAATGTATGCCATGCTGTGTACCAGACCCGATGTGTGCCTTGCCATAAGTCTGGCAGGGAGGCACCAAAGTGATCTAGGAGTAGATCACTGGACAGCGGTCAAGAATATCCTTAAGTACCTGAAGAGGACTAAGGACATGTTTCTCGTTTATGGAGGTGATGAAGAGCTCGTCGTAAAGGGTTACATCGATGCTAGCTTCGACACAGATCCGGATGACTCTAAGTCTCAAACCAGATACGTATTTATATTGAATGGTGGAGCAGTCAGTTGGTGCAGTTCCAAGCAAAGCGTCGTAGCGGGATCTATATGTGAAGCGGAGTATATAGCTGCTTCAAAAGCAACGCAAGAAGGAGTCTGGATGAAGGAGTTCATATCCAATCTAGGGGTAATACCTAGTGCATCGGATCCAATGACTATCTTTTGTGACAACACTAGAGCTATTATCATTGCCGAGGAGCCCAGGTTTCACAAGAAGACAAAGCACATCAAACGCCGCTTCAACTCCATTCGTAATTACATTAAGGATGGAGACATAGAACTTTGCAAAGTACATACATATCTGAATGTGGCAGACCCGTTGACTAAACATCTTCCACGAGCAAAACATGATCAGCACCATGACTCCATGGGTGTTAGATTCATTACGATGTAAACTAGATTATTGACTCTAGTGCAAGTGGGAGACTGTTGGAAATATGCCCTAGAGGCAATAATAAATTGGTTATTATCATATTTCCTTGTTTATGATAAATGTTTATTATTCATGCTAGAATTGTATTGGTCAGAAACTTAAATACATGTGTGAATACATAGACAACACCGTGTCCCTTGTGAGCCTCTACTAGACTAGCTCGTTGATCAAAGATGGTTAAGGTTTCCTAACCATAGACATGAGTTGTCATTTGATAACGGGATCACATCATTAGGAGAATGATGTGATGGACAAGACCCAACCGTAAGCTTAGCATCAGATCGTTTTAATTTATTTGCTATAGCTTTCTTCATGTCAGGTGTCTGTTCCTTCGACCATGAGATCATGCTACTCCCGGATACCGAAGGAATACCTTGTGTGCTATCAAACATCACTTCGTAACTGGGTGATCATAAAGGTGCTCTACAGGTATCTCCGAAGGTGTCTGTTGGGTTGCGTGTATCGAGACTAGGATTTGTCGCTCTGTGTGACGGAGAGATATCTCTGGGCCCTCTCGGTAATACAACATCGTAAAGAGCTTGCAAGCAATGTGGCTAATGAGTTAGTCATGGGATCTTGTATTACAGAATGAGTAAAGAGACTTGCCAGTAATGAGATTGAACTAGGTATGGAGATACCGACGATCGAATCTCGGGCAAGTAACATATCGCCGGACAAAGGGAATTACATACGGGATTAATTGAATCCTTGACATCGTGGTTCAACCGATAAAGATCTTCGTAGAATATGTAGGAACCAATATGGGCATCCAGGTCCCACTATTGGTTATTGATCGGAGAGGTGTCTCGGTCATGTCTACATGATTCTCGAACCCGTAGGGTCGCACGCTTAACGTTCGTTGACGCTAGAGTAGTATTGGGATATGTACATTGGTGACTGAATGTTGTTCGCAGTCCCGGATGAGATCCTGGATGTCACGAGGAGCTCCGGAATGGTCCGGAGGTAAAGATTTATATATGGGAAGTCCTATTTTGGTCGCCGGAAAAGTTTTGGGATTTTTCGGTATTGTACCGGGAGTGCCGAAAGGGGTCCGAGGGTCCACCGGGGGGGGGGGGTTGTAACACCCCGATTTTTGGCCCTTTCTTTTTCTTTTGGATTTCTTTGAATTTTTATTTGGAGTTTCTTTTTCCGTGGCTATGTGGTCTTGAAACCTGGGAAGATCTTCCCTCTTGCCACTTCCATGTGGCTTGTCACTCTCAAATCTATCCCAAGGCCATGTCACTTCCATCTTATCCCAACCCCAATATTTATTTATTGGGAATATTCCTTTTTCTATTAAAGGAATAACCCTGTTTGCTTTAGGTTGTGAAGCAACCTATATTTCTTCCTTCCACAAAATTCTCATAAATTCTTTGGATCATATCTCCCCCAAATATGTCAAAACCCATCCTTGCCTAGTTCAAAAATAATTCAGGAATATTCCTTTTTCCATTCTGTCCAGAATGGCACTTTGTGAAGGAAGTGCTATTTATCTTTTCTTGATTGCCCTAAAAAATTTTGGGCACTCTCTCATATCCAAATTATTGCCACATGACAAAATTCAACTTCATTTGCCTAGTAAATCTTCCTCAGCAAATTTCCAAAGTTTCTATCCAGAGAGAAGCTTTGTGAAGGAAGTACTAGCTAAGATTATCCAAATGAGTTGAAATTTTGGGAGATCATTCATATGATCAAATCATAACTCTCCACAAAATTTCATCTCCATCAAACAATTTATGTGAGCACACCTTCAAATCTTGGTTTCTGGTCACAATTTCAGTTTGTGAAGCAACTATATTTTATATTGCTTCAAAAATTCTGAAATTAATCCAGGACCTAAATATCCCTAAATAATTTGAGCATGACAAAACTCACATCATTTTGCCAAGCCATTTTCTCTGCAGAATTCCCCCAAGTTTCTGTCCAGTGAGGAGCATTGTGAAGGAAGTACCATTTATACTCATCCAAATGGGATGAAATTTTTATGGTGCCTTCATATGCCCAACTCATCATCCTCCACAAATTTTCAGCTCAATCGAAGCAACCATGTGAGTGTTACTTCCTGATCTAGCTTCTGGACCAGATTTGGCAGTTGTTAAGCAACTATATTAAATACTGGTCCAAATCATTTCATTTTTCACAGGATCATAGTCCTTCCTACCCTAAGACTCTGTGAAATCCTGGTTACTCCTTATCCCCTCCCATTTGATCACTACTTCATGCCTAAGTTTGCAACAACAAACTTCCATCGACCTCTCCCATCAACTCATAGTGTATTTGGCCGATCTATCACATCAGTGGGACTGTAGGTTGGAGGGACAACACGGTAGACATCTTTTTGCAGGCCATCGTGCCCTATCCTTGCCATGCCACGCGGTGACCACGCCCTTGGCATGCGTTTGGCGCGCTCCGCTCGTCTGCTAGCTTCGGGCACTCCTCTGCTCGTCGTTCCCGCGCGTCCCACCGTGTCTACAGCGTCGACCATCCTCCCCTGCATCCACGTAGCCTCCTCCCCGCCCCTCCCGTCGCTGTTCGGACGCAGACACCGCGTGCCCGCGTAAGAACAGTGGCACAAAGGTGCCCTCCCTGCCCCACGCGGTGCGCCGCGGCTTTGCCCGTGTGCCTGACACCTCCACTAGCCCTCACCCGTCGCCGTCCGAGATCGCGCGCGCGCCTGGCCCCCTCGCCGGAGCTCATCCATTCGGTGGAGGCGGCATCCGGCCCGCGGCCCTCTTCCTCGGCTATATAAAGCCACCCCCGAGCTTTCTCTCCTCACCATCAGCCTCTCCTCACTCCTAGAACCCCGCCAAGCCTCTCAACCGAGCTCGGGAGGCTCTCCTCCTCGAGCATTGCCGCCATGGCCGCCGCTCGGGTCGGCCTAAATTCCGGCGAGCCCAACCTCCCCTCTTCCTGCTATCACCATCGGAGAACCCCCAAGACCTGGCGAAGCCCTCCCGCACCTTCCCTTCTTCTCCCCTCCACCGTAGCGCCGAGCTCCATCGTGGCCGAGCCACCGTCCGCCATGATCGAGGGAGCACGAGCTCCTGACCTCCCCGAGCTCCGTCTTCCTCCTGGGTGGATGCGGCGTGGCGTGCTGAGCTCGCCGGTAGCCCGAGCGCCGCGTATGGTGGCCGGAGTTGCCGGCAGTCGTCGCCGGAGTTCGTCTCTGCTTTGGCCAGGCGCGGGCGAGAGGTAGACGGCGACCCCCCCCCTCCAGCTGGCCAGCGTGGACCCCGCGGTCCCACTCGTCGGTCTAACCAGGAGTCAACCGGCCGGGCCCAGGCGCATAAGTGGAAGCGTATTCTGTGTAATACGTTTTCCATTTCTGAAAACGTATTCTGGTGATTCTTCGGGCTAAAGTAAGCTTTCTCTGTTTGAAAGCGTAATCCCAGAAATACGCTTTCTGTTTTTTTTCAGCCGCCGGCCGAAACCCCTAAGTTGCGGGCGTTTGTCAGTTTAGAGCAGAAACGGACACTTTTCTGTTTGTTTTCTGACTAACGAACAAACATCCGTAACTCGGCAACCGTAACTCCGAATCAGGTGATTCCAAAGCCCACGATCTCAGTTCGTCAAGCCCGTTCCGATGGTATCATTTTCATGAGGTTGTCACACTGTGAAAATGACCATTTTTCCCTTGCCCTTAAACAGCTCCGCCGAGAGGGAAACTTTTCCGGTGATTTTTCCGCGAGTGCCTTGCACTTCTCCCCGATGGTTCCTTCATCCCCAGGCAAGCCACAACAGCCACTTGCATGATGGCATTGAAATGGCCATGGTTTCCACTTGAATATTTAATAATTGTTTGCCCATTTAATTATTTTGTGAATGCTATGTATATGCTTGTGAATCCATGATCATTGCTTATGCCATGTTCATTTTCATCTAGTAAGTGCTATGATTAATTGCTATGGATATTCGTATCATGTTTTATTCTTGCAATTATTTCTGATGCTAGTAATAATGTTATGCTCACATGAGTAGTTACGGTTTGATATGAAAATACTTGTCATAGTCATGATCATCGTTATGCCATGCTCATTTGCATTCCGTAGCATAAATGATTTATCATCGTTCATGTCATGATGTTAAATGGTTATGCTTCCCATCCATGGTTACACTGGTATCATGCTCATATGCATTGCTGTTTCGTTATGTTGTTGTGACTCAGCTCATCACCATTCAAGTTGAACCTGACATTAATTGAACTTGAACAAATTTGTTGGCTGAGTCATGGTGCCACCGAATCGAGCTAACCAGTGCAACCACACTTGCCTTATGGGGGCCCCTAATGCTGTCTATTGTCATGCCTCTCGCCGGTGCCTCATACTAGGGAAGGTTATGTGCGCGCGCTACCCTGATCAGGTAGGCGGCCATAAGCCTTGAGTACCCAGTTTTGGTTTTGAGCTCAGGTCCCCATTTGGGACAGTTTTGGTTTGGCCACGACGGTGGCAGCCACAGAGGTGGCGGATGTCACATGTTGACATCAGGGTAACCCAGGACATAGCCCAAAGGGGAGTTTGTCGGAGTGGCCGGGAGAGTGTCATGCAATAGATTGGTTTTGTCGGAACATCGTTGGTCCACCCGAATGGGAGCACGAGGCCATGAGTTCCGTGGTGTGGGTACAGTGTACTAACCTCTGCAGAGTGTATAATCTATCGATAGCCGCGTCCTCGGTCATGGACACAGTTCATAGTTGGTCACACTGTGGGTCAACAAAAATAATAACCTAAATAATAAACAACCCCGGTTCGATGAAGAAAAGAAGTTGGTTGATCTTTATGTGGTCATGCGATGATCACAGGTAGATATCAAGCTCCGTGTGGTCATGAGATGATCACGATGGTATAGTTGATACCGAGCTTGGTTGATCCTGAGGTGATCGTGTGATGATCACGATGGTAAGTTGGTGGTTATGAGGTAACCTCCGAGCAGAGTAAGTTGGTCCACGAGACCTTAAACGTCGACCCCCTTTGCATGCTAGTGCTAGTATCATCCTGTTCATATCATGAATTATATGTACATGCCATGCTCATGTTGTTGCCATGCTCATGTTGTTGCCATGCTCATGTTGTTCTCTTAGTATCGTGTTCATCTTTGATGATTAACCTGTAAATGCCATGCTGTTGTATGTCTTGATTGCTTTGGTTGCTGTGAGCTTGCGAGTACATTCAAAGTACTCACCTGGCGTGTCATGCCAGATTGCAGGTCATGCCGTGATTGCTTGTTTGTCGAGGATCCCGAGGTTGCGCTCTAGGATACGTCCCAGCCAGAGTCCCTGCGGAGTGGAGTTCATCACCGTCGCCGCTGTCCCGCTGCTAGAACTTATTCCGCTACGAGTTGTTCCGCTGCTAGCATAGAGCTACCTTAGCAGGCGAAGTGTCGCCGTGCCCCTGTAACCTTTGTAATATCGAACCCTTGTACCCCGTTTCTTCATAATAAAGAACTGATTTGTTCTATACCAAGCAGTGCCGTATTCCAGAAGACTTGATCTCTGGGCTGGAATACGGGGTGTTCCGGTCTCTCTGAGCCAGGGTGCCACAGGGGTCCACCTGCCCCGGGGGACCACATCGACTTTAGAGGGAGGTGCACTAGACCCTGGTGGGCTTGGCGCCCCTTTCCCCAAGGCCCATGCGCCCTAGGGCTGGTGGGGAAACCCTAGAAGGGGGCGCCCCCCTTGCTTGGGGGCTACTCCACCCCTAGGGGCCGCCGCCCCCTCCTTGGAGGAGGGGCAAAGGTGGTTGCGCCCCCCTTGCTCCTATAAATAGTGGAGGGGTGGGAGGGCAGCCGCACCCCTCTCCTGGTGCAGCCCCTCCCCCTCTCTACCACCTCCTCGTCTCGGTACGGCTTGGCGAAGCCCTGTGTGACACCCCCGACTTAATCGTGCACTAATCATACACGCAAATTGTTGACGCTCAAAAGTGGCAAAGTCATACAAAGTAGCTTAATATATGTCAACATTAATTCAAACTTATGATTGGAAGTCATCATCGGGTGGCTTTCTTCGAGAAGATCAAGATGGATATAAAGATGGTCTCAAACGAAGCTTGTTTGCAAAAGTTATGACAAATTCAGAGATGCCAAAAACTCAATTAATATGGCCTCGGATGGAATAAGTTTCACCATGAAAGTTGTGCGTCTTGTTGAAACAGTTGATTTTGATATTAAAATCATCTTAATCCGAGGTCGTATGCAACCTGTGGAGTCAAATCAAGGTCAGGGACAGAAACTGCAGAGTCACTTCAGACCCACCGAGTTGATTTGACTCGGTGAGACCGAGTTGATGTCAGAAGATTACAGAAAGTTGGTCATGTTCACTCGGTGGGACCGAAGCAAACCACTCGGTGGCTCCGAGTTGATCCGGAAAATTGCCAAAGATTCCTGTCCGAGTTAGGTTAGGGTTTTTGATGTTTTCGACGGAATTTTTAGTCCTTTTCTTGTACGGGAAGTCCAGCCGCCTCAAAAATAGATGAGAGGTGACGACCGATTGAACAACACACAATCGAACAAATTAATCTACTACTTTTTCGTGTTCATCTACTTTTTATCTCTCTCCTTTGTATCTTTCTTCTCGTTCTTCGTTCGTTCTTCTTCTTGGAGGGCAGCGATCCACGAGGCCCTAGGGGCGATCAGGTCGACCTAGGGCAGCCCATAGCCACCGCGCGTCCAGACGGGGTCCCTCCCAGGCGTGTGGGGTTTCGGGTCCTCAAAAGCGCCTGCCGGATTGCTTGCGTACCGCGCTTCCGGACGGGTCTCCTTCGACGTGAGCTGCGGTGCATCACCCCCGGCGTCGAGGGTACACGGTGACGTGTTCGTGTGCGAACACACTTTTTGGTGACTCCGCTGGGGACGAAGCTTTGAACGGTCTCCTGCCCGTTCTTGGTATGAAGAGATCGTGATCAAGTTGCTGCAATCTACAAAGGTAATATGAATACCCAATTCCGCTTTGTAGATGCAAATAATCCATATGTTGTTGCTAGATCGCTTAATGAGCATAATGTACTGGCTAGCCCTAGTTTTATCAATCATGCAACTAATTATGTGCAACAGCCGATTTAGAATAATCTTCATGCTTCAACTTTATATAATTTTAGCAACATGCAACATATGTATCCCAACTCCCATGCATCGGCAACCCCACAAATCTATATGCCGATGAACGACATGATGAGTTCGGTTAATCAAGTTGAAACACCCCATGTAGGAACTTCCAATAGTATGCAACAAAGTGTTTCAACTTTTTATTCATCGGCAAATAACTTGCAGTACATTAATCCAAACATGTCGGTGGATAGGGGAATTGGCCATGCTACTACTAATTATTTGGCCAATTACCCTTAAACATCATATGCTATGCCTCATAGTACTAATTTTTCGGCACCGTACACAACTGTAGATGTTCATAATTTGACTCCGCATGGTGGAGATAGCCGAATAGGTGAAAATTATACAGGAGCACATTTGCCTTTACATAATACTGTAGCATGTAATGCATACTCTACACAATTGCGGAATTTCGGCAACACTCACAAATCATTGCCGAAAGAGTCTGAAAGTATTGCGGAGCAATCCCTTCCAGAAGCGGTTGTGGCTGCGTTAAAAAAGAGCTTGGCACAAAACAATAGGATTAGTGCTCTTTGCCTTGAACAATATGAAAAGGGGTTGTTTCCTGATTATGCTGCAATAAAGGCTAGAGTTTTGCAAGAAGATAAAACTTCATCAATTGATAGGATTGGTGAGAGAACATATGGTTATACATCAACGCATACACCTCCACCTAGTACCGCAACATATTATACACCCCCTACACAATTGCAAAATTTCGGCACCACTAACAATTCATTGCCGAAAGATCCTAAAAGCATTAGGGGGCAAACTGATCTAGAGCGGGCTGAAATTGAGAGGAGAGTTAAAGCTTTGCGCGATAGGGTGCAAGTTCTTCGTCATGAGCAAATTGAAAGAAAATTGGCTCAAATAAAATAAACATTGCCAATGGATGGAATTGCCAAAAATAAGACCGATTCGGACAATAAAGGAAATTCGGTTATTAAAAAAACTGAATCAAATAATACATATGCCGAATCTGTTAAAACCTTGTCAGTTAGTAGAATTGATAAGAAGGATGATTCGGAACGTGAAAGTGCTTCGGTTGGAAAAGCCAAATCAAGTCGTACATATTCTGAATCTATCAAATCCAAAGAGGCAAGAATCATTGAGAAAGGGCATAGAAAGCATAGCAAAACAACCATGCTTGATTTTTCTCAAATCAATGGAACCTACTTCCTGCCCTATGAGTTTCGTGCCACAGAAATTGACAAGCCTCAAGGACAAGAACAAGTAGCCGAACAAAGTTCGGTTGACAAGGATCTTCAATGTAATGATGCATGGAATCAAGAAAAAGGTGATTAAAAGGCATTGGGAAGCCATCCAGAAGCGAAGCATGATATTGTTCAAGTCACACCACCATCATGCTTTCCCAACATATTTGAAGAGGTATGTCCAGCAACTAATTTACCTATTTTCAGATTTGGTCACAACTTTATTGTTGATGCATCTATTAGAAAAATTCTCATAGGTAATTTTGAAAGACCAATGAAGAAGGGTAATTTACTTGTTAGTAATAAAATTGTTATAGAGCATATCGGTCAACCCATTGCGCCGTCTATAAAGACTGATAGTGACTTCGTGTTGCAGCCAAGGCTTTCCCCATTGCTTTATCTAAAGTTCATATCTAATTGGCTAGCTTTGGTTATTTCTTACTTGGCTTGCATTTGGTCTCAAATGAGACATGCATGTTCTAATTATTTTCGTTTCAAAAACATAAATCCAAGTTTGAATTATGTTGAGAAAACCGATGCTAGTATAATATCTTATCCAATGACATCGGGAAAAGAATGCAAAACACAATGCATAGCCGAATGGGGTGATGCAAAATCTGAACCATTCGTTTGCTTAACTCCAAAGCCGTTCTCACAGCAAGATCGGCAATAAAATAAAAAGTTTACCTTCAATTCAAGCATGTGTGATCAAATATTTGATTCGTTGTTGAAAAATAATTACATGAGAATTCTTGATCACCATGTCAAGCCATCAATCCAAGGACGAATGTATTGTAGGTTGCATCATTCGTTCAAACATAATTTTGAGGATTGTAATATGTTTTGTCAAATAGTTAAATCAGCCATTGATAAGGGACGATTGAAATTTGTTGAAACACCAAAGGATGACCAGTCTATTCCGATTGGTCCTGATGGCAAAAGGTTTTTGAATCGGCTACTTCAACACGATTCCTTTAAAGATGAGAAGGTAAAAACTACAGGTGATGGAATCAAGCTTTCGAGTAAAGAAGTTGTTGAAGAGAACAATGAAGATATTCTTGAGGGCGAGAATTCCATAAAAGCTACAATGAAGACGCTAAGCACTGGGGGGCAACATGAAAATCCAACGATCGATGCAAGCACAACAAAAGAAAACAAAGGCCGAAATAAGCGCAAGTGTAAGAGATCAAAAATCACCTTCGTTGAACTATTGGATAAATATCAAAAGAAGAGTGAAGAGAAGAATGCTTATCAGCCAAATCATGCAAAGAAACCAAGGTCACCCCCTAGGCGCAAATCCGAGGATCGGTATTGGCAAAGTGAGAATTTCAATGCAACATATTCATATCCTTATTTTGGGTCGCCAATGCCAATGTCGTGGATGCCTCCCTATGCTCACGTAAATCCATATCCATCATGGGACAGGTATGATATAAGGGCATATTCTCCATCTTATTATAAATCATCTCACCAATATTATGCAGCTCCAAGAAGACCAATGTTCAGTGAGCAGTCATATGTTCAAGACCATTTCAATAAAAAAGAATCGGTTCGTAGCTCAAGAAAGAAGATAGAGGTGGTCAAGCAAGTATATTGAGTTAAAAAAGATGGTCACAAGAGTGCCAATTCAGATGTGATCTTAAAAGATAAAGAGCCAATTAAAAGGTTAACATTGGTTACAAAAGGCAAAGAAGTGAAGCAATCAATTGTTAAAAATCGAAGTGCCAAATCTGAAGAAAAGAAGTTGAGGGTGCACAAGGCCAAAGAAGAGTTGCCACTGGTTGAAACAGAATCACAGCCGAGGTGCCCACTCGGTTTATCGTATTGGCAAAAGAAGGAATTACAAAAACTTAGTGCACAAGAGTTGAGAAAAAAGAACATGGCATGGGTTCCCAAGAGGAGCAGTCAAAATAAAAATGATATCCAGCCTTCTATTGCAACAAGTACAACAAAAGTGAAGAAGGAGAAGAATGAAAGCACTAAACAATTCAGCCGAAGGTTTCCATCACTGCATCAAAATCTTCGGTTAGCACATCATCCATATTCATCAAACATGCCATTGATGCCTATGCCATGGAACTCATCCCCGGGTATGATCAATTACCCCCCATGGATTTATTTTGATCCATGGATGCAACATAATTTCTTATATCATGAAAGGGTATTACCAAATCACTATACATTTGATTAGCTACAAGTTTGTTGCTAATCCAAAAGAGCCGAAATATTTGATTGTTATTTCATTTGTTTACTTCGGCTATACGTGCTTTTGTGGATGAAGTTTACATGGACCTTATGGTAATGGCCGATATTTATCTATCGTCCTAAGAGTATGTCAATACATGGCCGGTGTGGTATTCTAACATCGTCCTTAGTTTGATTAGAGATTGAGACAAGTGCTTGCATAGAAACTTGTCAAATTGATGCCATTGAAGATATTATGCATGGACCAATTCATCAAAATTGCAAAGTGGAATTATGTTTCGATTGGGTGTGCTTTGGCTTATTAATTTTCAGAATTTATGTAAGGCCAAATCATTGTTGATTTTATTATTGAGCATCATATTGACATCATGCATAATATTGATTTTAGCTTTGTCTCTCTAGTACCATGGAGATTATAAGTTGATGGTTAAATTTGTAGCAATGGCCAAGGTGTTGGTGTTGTTTATATATCTCATGGTGCTTTTTTGTGAAGCCTCATGCCGCTTAAAATATTTATGCACAAATGATCAAAGCCGAATATGCATTGTTATTCGGATTGGAGCTTTTACTTGTTATAGGTGCTACACATATTGAGGTTTTCGGTGATTCATTATTAGTAGTGCAACAAATATCAAAAAGTTATCAATGTTTTGACGAATCGCTTATAATTTATCTTGAGGCGTGTTTAGATGTAATATTCTCCTTGGGTTGCTTTCAAATTATTCATATATCTAAACATGACAATTGGAGAGAGTTGGCACAACAAGCATCCGGCTACCATGTTGATCATAGTGTATTGCATATCTATCAATAGCCGATGCTTAGTCTCGTCAAAATAGGTAAGGCCGAACTGAAGCCCGCCGCTTCGGCCACTAATCAAATTTGTATGCAGGCGAAAGCAAGGTTTGGAGAAAGTTCAATTTGATTATCTGCAAGATCCTAGCAGAAGGGTGGACAATATAGTTTGGTGGATTGCTTTGACATGCATATCTATGGAAGTTTATCGTCGGATTAATGAAGTCGAGAAGGTTTCAGCCAAGTTTGCATCAAAAAGTTCACACAAGCAATGGCCGATATATACTTATCGTCCTAAGTAGGCATATCGATGGGCGATGGAGTGTTGACATCGTCCTTATAGAAAACACGCTACAAGTTATTTTTCGGCACGCTAGCTTTGTCGAAAAACAGGGAGGCATGTGTTGACGCTCAAAAGTGGCAAAGTCATACAAAGTAGCTTAAGATATGTCAACATTAATTCAAACTTATGATTGGAAGTCATCATAGGGTGGCTTTCTTCTAGAAGATCAAGATGGATATAAATATGGTCTCAAACGAAGCTTGGATGCAAAAGTTATGACAAATTCAGAGATGCTTGTGTTGACACCAGATTAAAGAATGGCCAAAAACTCAATTAATATGACCTCGGATAGAAAAAGTTTCAACATGAAAGTTGTGCGTCTCGTTGAAACAGTTGATTTTGATATAAAAATCATCTTAATCCAAGGTCGTATGCAACCTGTGGAGTCAAAACAAGGTCAGGGACAGAAACTGCATAGTCACTTCGGACCCACCGAGTTGATTTGACTCAGTGAGACCGAGTTGATGTCAGAAGATTACAGAAAGTTGGTCATGTTCACTCGGTGGGACCGAAGCAAACCACTCGGTGGCTCCGAGTTGATCCGAAAAATTGCCAAAGATTCCTATCCGAGTTAGGTTAGGGTTTTTGATGTTTTGGACGGAATTTTTAGTCATTTTCTTGTACGGGAAGTCCAGCCGCCTCATAAATAGATGAGAGGTGACGGCCGATTGAACAACACACAATCGAACAAATCAATCTACTACTTTTTCGTGTTCATCTACTTTTTATCTCTCTCCTTTGTATCTTTCTTCTCGTTCTTCGTTCGTTCTTCTTCTTGGAGGGCAGCAATCCACGAGGCCCTAGGGGCGATCAGGTCGACCTAGGGCAGCCCATAGCCACCGCGCGTCCAAACGGGGTCCCTCCCGGGTGTGTGGGGTTTCGGGTCCTCAAAAGCGCCCGCCGGATTGCTTGCGTACCGCGCTTCCGGACGGGTCTCCTTCGACGTGAGTTGCGGTGCATCACCCCCGGCGTCGAGGGTACACGGTGACGTGTTCGTGTGCGAACACAAATGCACACGATCAAGCCTAAGGACTCACGGGAAGATATCACAACACAACTCTAAACACAAATAAAAGTCATACAAGCTTTATATTACAAGCCAGGGGCCTCGAGGGCTCGAATACATAAGCTCGCGTACAAGCGTTAGCGGAAGCAACAACAGTATCTGAGTACAGACACAAAGTTAACAAGTCTGCCTTAAGAAGGCTGAGCAAAACAACGACACTAGATTGAAAAGGCGCAGGTCTCCTACCTGGGAGCCTCCGAATCTACTCCTGGTCGTCGGTCTCCACATAGTAGTATGCTCCGCCAGTGGGGTAGTAGTAGTCATCGGCGGGATCAGCTGGCTCCTGGGATCCGTCGTCTGATCGCAACAATCGCGTATGGGGAAAAGAGGAGCAAAACAACCGTGAGTACTCATCCAAAGTACTCGCAAGACTTACATCAGATCTATGCTAAGTATGCATCGGTATCAAAGGGAAGGGGCTGTATCTGTGGACTATACTGCAGAAATGCCAGAATAGAGAGAAGGCCTAGCCTATCGAAGACTAGCAACTTGCAGCGTCTTGCAGCATTAGAAGAGTGTACATTAGTACATTAGTATAGTAGTAGCAACAAGTATAACAATAGCCATGCCCAGAGATCCTTCCCCGACTCCCTGCGAGAAAGCGATCCCGGAGCTAACATATTTTAAACATCACCAGTATCCAGTTCTAGTTGTAGTAGATCGGGATACTTTCCGAGCGTCTTGTTACCGTGGACACGGCTATTCGAATAGATAACTTCCCTGCAGGGGTGCACCAACTTACCCAACACGCTCGATTAACTCTGGCCGGACACACTTACTCGGTCCATGCCCGGCCTCGGCTGATCGACACGTCGTAGCCCTACCTAGGCTCAACAGAGAGGCTAGAACGCCGGTCTAAATTCTAAGCGCTCAGGGGTCTTGGGCCCATCGCCCTTTGCACTCCTGCGCGTTGCGTACGCGGCCGGGAGCAGACCTAGCCCCCTTAATACAAGCGCGGGCGTACCCAGTCCAACCCGGCGCGCGCCGCTCAACTGCTGACGTCTGGAGAGCTTCGGCTAATACATACGACGCCGAGTGCCCATACTATTCCCGCGTGGTGGTTAGTGCGAAAAGGCCAGAGGCCTACTCGGATCACATATCCTAATCCATTAGTGTGTTGGGAGCTCACAGAAATGAGCAGCGATCCACGATCTATGGTCCCGTCGCCCCGTCTCGTGGGCTTACGGCAAGGGCCAGGAATGCCCGGCTGTGCCACGTAATTATGTCGTGGGTACCCTCTCGGTCAACCCGACTCCACATCTCTCGCGGGTACCCCTCGGGGTCGACCCAACTTTAAACAGGGACTGAGATAAAAGTCAAGGTATCCGTGTGTCCGTCACATCAAGGGGGAACCCGAGGAATCACCCTCGATGGATTCCCACTAGATGTATCCGTCAAGGTGAACTCGGAGGAATCACCCTCGATGGGTTCACACTTGAAGGGTTGCACGACAGAGGCATCATCGGAGGTGGTGAAAGAGGAATCACCCTCGGTAACCCACAACCGACTAGCTAGGCTACAGAGATATCATCAGGAGTGATGTAGGAGGTATCACCCTCAGCACTCGATATTAGCTCTGCAGAGTCGTACAACTTAGGGGGTGTGCGGTGATGTGTCGGTCTCTGCCCGTCGATCACACTGATCGGGGCACCAGTACAAAGCGGGACAACAGGTACAAGAGTGAGGGGCCACAGATGGTTCACTAACCAACCACGTGGAGGAGTACAACCTCCAACAGCAGGCCACTCAAGACCTGGTGGCATCTCTGTCCTGCGTGGGTAAAGGATGTACTCTGGATGGATGCCTGCACTGACTGCTGGCAGCAACTGTGTTAGAGCGTCATAAAGACAAGCACGAGTGGCGTACAACTCGAAAGCAAGAGCTCGGGCAGTGCGATCCAGAGCCTTAGTGTACTGTACCAAAACCTGCGGGTCATAACGACGTCGCACGTAAGGGGTACAGACAGCAGTGTAATATCCACTCTCATCCCCAGCGGGGGCATACGGGATATATCTGAAAGCAGTCTCCTCTAAGCTACTGTGCTCTCTACGGAGATGGGCAATAGCAGTATAGGCAGCATCATGGACTGCCATGTCAACAGTCACTCCAACACCGTGAAAGGTGTGCAACTCGGTGATGGATCTGACCTGCCGATCAAAGATACAAACCACAGCGTGGTACTGCTCCTGGTTAAACTCACGATAGTCCTCGTAAACAGCGTACTCGGGGTACCAGTGATATCCCAGCCTGGTCAAAAGGTCAACCAGAATGGCAGGGAACCCAGTCGCATCAACAACCATAGTCTGGCGCACAAGCTGTCTTGCGGGACGCATCTGAAACAAGGAGTGCAAGATGTCAAACGACAGTGTGAGAAGCACATGATAGCATTGGAAAGAAATGTTTGCAGATAATCCAGCTCTCTGGGTGAATGTGAACACGAGATCCTAGTGTTAGAGTTAGCAAAAAACTTTAACCCGAATAGAAGAGAGATCAGAGTCCCAGAGTAAGGAAGAAGAATAAAAGATACTAAACCCATCCATTGGCGACGTGGGCCCGTAAGCCACACAGCCATGTTAGTAAAACAGTTTTTGAAAGACTAGACTCAACTTCGGCCAAGGAGTTGGAAGGGGGGGTTCCTACAGGCAGTCGGCTCTGATACCAACTTGTGACGCCCCCGACTTAATCGTGCACTAATCATACACACAAATGCACACGATCAAGCCTAAGGACTCACGGGAAGATATCACAACACAATTCTAAACACAAATAAAAGTCATACAAGCTTTATATTACAAGCCAGGGGCCTTGAGGGCTTGAATACATAAGCTCGCGTACAAGCGTTAGCGAAAGCAACAACAGTATCTGAGTACAAACACAAAGTTAAACAAGCTTGACTTAAGAAGGCTAAGCAAAACAACGACACTAGATCGAAAAGGCGCAGGCCTCCTGCCTGGGAGCCTCCGAATCTACTCCTGTTCGCCGGTCTCCACCTAGTAGTACGCTCCGCCGGTGGGGTAGTAGTAGTCATCGGCGGGATCAGCTGGCTCCTGGGATCCGTCGTCTGATCGCAACAATCAGGTATGGGGAAAAAGAGGAGCAAAGCAACCGTGAGTACTCATCCAAAGTACTCGCAAGACTTACATCAGATCTATGCTAAGTATGCATCGGTATCAAAGGGAAGGGGCTGTATCTGTGGACTATACTGCAGAAATGCCAGAATAGAGAGAAGGCCTAGCCTATCGAAGACTAGCAACTTGCAGCGTCTTGCAGCATTAGAAGAGTGTAGATTAGTACATTAGTATAGTAGTAGCAACAAGTATAACAGTAGCCATGCCCAGAGATCCTTCCTCGACTCCCTGCGAGAAAGCGATCCCGGAGCTAACATATTTTAAACATCACCAGTATCCAGTTCTAGTTGTAGTAGATCGGGATACTTTCTGAGCGTCCTGTTACCGTGGACACGGCTATTCGAATAGATAACTTCCCTGCAGGGGTGCACCAACTTACCCAACATGCTCGATTAACTCTGGCCGGACACACTTACTCGGTCCATGCCCGGCCTCGGCTGATCGACACGTCGTAGCCCTACCTAGGCTCAACAGAGAGGCCATCACACCGGTCTAAATCCTAAGCGCTCAGGGGTCTTGGGCCCATCGCCCTTTGCACTCTTGCGCGTTGCGTACGCGGCCGGGAGCAGACCTAGCCCCCTTAATACAAGCGCGGGCGTACCCAGTCCAACCCGGCGCGCGCCGCTCAACTGCTGACATCTGAAGAGCTTCGGCTGATACATACGACGCCGAGTGCCCATACTATTCCCGCGTGGTGGTTAGTGTGAAAAGGCCAGAGGCCTACTCAGATCACATATCCTAATCCATTAGTGTGTTGGGAGCTCACGGAATCGAGCAGCGATCCACGATCTGTGGTCCCGTCGCCCCGTCTCGTGGGCTTACGGCAAGGGCCAGGAATGCCCGGCCATGCCACGTAATTATCTCGCGGGTACCCTCTCGGTCAACCCGACTCCACATCTCTCGCGGGTACCCCTCGGGGTCGACCCGACTTTAAACAGGGACTGAGATAAAAGTCAAGGTATTTGTGTGTCCGTCACATCAAGGGGGAACCTGATGAATCACCCTCGATGGATTCCCACTAGATGTATCCGTCAAGGTGAACTCGGAGGAATCACCCTCGATGGGTTCACGCTTGAAGGGTTGCACGACAGAGGCATCATCGGAGGTGGTGAAAGAGGAATCACCCTCGGTAACCCACAACCGACTAGCTAGGCTACAGAGATATCATCAGGAGTGATGTAGGAGGTATCACCCTCGGCACTCGATATTAGCTTTGCAGAGTCGTACAACTTAGGGGGTGTGCGGTGATGTGTCGGTCTCTGCCCGTCGATCACACTGATCGGGGCACCAGTACAAAGCGGGGCAACAGGGACAAGAGTGAGGGGCCATAGATGGTTCACTAACCAACCTATACTAAGCATTTAGGATAGCAGGAATGGTATTAACAACAGTTACAAAAATAGGCTATGCATCAGAATAGGTATTTCCGGAACAACAACTATTGCAATTCTAATGCAAGCATAAGAGAGAAAGAATGGGTGATATAGGCATGTTCAAGAGGGTTTGCTTGCCTGGAAGCTCTGCGGTGAAAGAGGGGTCGTCGGTGGTGTAGTAGTCCTCAGGGGCAGCGTCGGTCACGGGGTCTACCGGAGGGAAGAGGGGGAAGAAACAAGTAAATACAAGCAAACAAATGCAACACAATGCATGGCATGGCAATATGCAGTGCTGGTGGTGACCTATCGCAGTGCTACACGTTAGGGACGGAGCGGGAAAATATCTGGGAATATTTTCCCGACTTTAGGCATCTGTCAGACAGATGAACCGGAGGGGAAGGTTCCATGTTTGCAGTGCTATGGGCATGTGATAGCTACACGGAGGGCATATTCGGATTCGTCTCGTTTTTCTGATCAACTTTCATGTAGAAAACTTTTTCATCCGAGCTACGGTTTATTTTCTATGATTTTTCAAAGTTTTAAACAATATTCTGAAATTCCTGGAATTATTTTAATTATTTAAATCCGAATTATCCAGAACAGTAAAAGCTTTATTGCGTCAGCATTGCGTCAGAATGACGTCAGCGGTCAACCCAGCCGGTCCAGGTCAAACCTGACGGCTGGGACCCACATGTCATACACAGTGGGCTAATTAGTGATTATTTAAACTAATCAAAGATTAATTAGAGGGTGGGCCCCATCTGTCAGTGACTAATCTAATTACAAATTAAGTTTATTTTATAAAAACATTTAATTAACGGATGGGCCCCGCCTGTCAGTGGCACAGGGCTGCCCAGTCAGCACAGTTGACTGGTCAACCCAGTCAACTGGGCCCGCGAGACCCACTGGTCAGCGACCCAGGGTGGGCCCCGTGCGTGCCAAGTCAGTGGCGGCCGGCGTTTAAACACCGGCAACGTCAAACGCGGCGGAGGTCCTCGGGACCTCGCCGGAAACGCGCTACAGACGGCCAAATCGAGCGCGGCCGGTGCCGTTCGAACGTGCGTTCGACGCCGCATCGAATGGCACCGGTGGCGTGGCCGGAGGTGGCCGGAGTCGACCGGAACAACCACGGCGGGCGGCGACCGGAATCGGCCGAGTTTGGCTACGGCGATGCAGGGCGCGGCAGAGCGAGCGAGCGGTGGCATTGGACTCCTACGAGCACGCTGAGCACATCTACGTGCTCGGACGCGAGCTGCGCGTGCGATGGCCGCGGCGGCGAGCTTGACTACAGCGACGGGTATGGCCATGTCGAATGCGGCGGCTAGGGGCGCGGAAAGAAGGGGGAGAAGGAGGGGATCCGTGCGGGTGCTCACCGTGGAGCTCAAGAAAGGCTCGGCGAGCAACAGGAGCAGCAGTGGCGGCCGGAATCGCCGGAGTTGTCGCGGTGTCCGAAGGAAGAAGACGAGGTCGATGCGCTCGTTGTGGGGCCGCCCAGCTCGAACGGGTGGCTCCAGGCGATGAAGAGGTCGACGGCGGAGCGAACGGACACGGTGGCGCGGCGCAGGGATGACGGTGGCTGCGGGATCGAAGCGGCGACGGCGGCGACCGCATCGGGTGAGCTCAGAAACGAGCGAGGGAGGACGAGAGGAGAGGGGAGGAGTGGATAGGGGAGGCCATGGGAGGCTGGGGTGGAGATCTTATCCACCCGCGGCGCCAGTCGCGGCGCGGGATGGCGGGCTGGTGCGGTGCCGACGGCGCACAGCGTCGGTCGTGGGCGCGCGCGGCTCACACGGGGAGGAGAGAGGAGGGAGATGGCGGGGAGTGGGCTGAGCCGCACTGTGGACTTAGGCCCAGTCCAGAGTAGCTTTTCTTCTTTTTCCATTTTCTCTTCTGTTTTTCTTTTTACAGAATTGCTTTGCAATAATTTGAGCTGCCAAATGACTTTTGTAAAATGTGTGACTTAGCCACATAATTACATTGCAAAATACTGCACCGCCACAAAAAGTTTGGGAAAAGTTTGAATCCATTTGAATTTTTCATAAATGAAATGGCATTTAAATTATTGTTTTAGCACTGTTTTAATTGCCCTAGTCCACATTTAGCTTGATGGTGATGTTGTTTTCCTGAATAAATATTTGTTTTGGAATATTTGTTAAATGATGAACTATTTTTCAGCAATTTTTGTGCGACTTCAAATTTCACTTATGATTCGAATTGAATTCAAAGATGAAATTTGAAATGAGATATGAATCCAAATGTGATCAAGCATTACAAATCAAAGTAGCTTAGCTTAATGATGTAGATCACTGTAGCTCATTACACAGGGGGTGTTACACCCTGCCGGAGTAGCTCCACCACCATCTCCACCACGCCGTCGTGCTGATTGAGATCCCATCTACTTCTCCCCTTCGCTTGCTGGATCAAGGAGGAGGAGACGTCACCGAGCCGCACGTGTGCTAAACTCGAAGGTGCCGTCCGTTCGGCACTAGATCGGATTGGATCGCGATTGGATCGTGAAGAGTACGACTACATCAACCGCATTTTATACGCTTCCGCTTTCGGTCTACAAGGGTATGTAGACACACTCCCATCTCGTTGCTATGCATCTCCTAAATTAGATCTTGGGTGTTCGTAGGAAATTTTTTGATTTTCATGCTTCGTTCCCCATCAGGTTCTCAATCTACTCCCGTGTGATGTTTCGTGAAAAAATACGAGGAAACATATCCGTGGCAAAGGAAATACTTTTTGAAAAAAAAAATCCATCCAAACAGTTTTTTCTATACATAGGAATTTTTTGTCTTTTTTTGCCACGAATACGTTTCCTGGTATTTTTTCACGAAATTTCACACGGGAGTAGATCGGGAACCCAGGTTTGATATCCCAAAATCCCAGATTTTTTTTTCAAATTTCTTGGTATTTTTTTGAATTTAATGTTCGTATAGGGGCGTGGAGCACCCGGGTGCTACAAATCCGCTTCCCACGTGTATGTTACTAGTGTATAAGTTACTCTCCACTATGGCTAGGACAACTTTTTTTAGGTGAGGCTTTGTGTTAGCATTTATGGTTCTGAAAAGGCAGAGAAGAAAAATACATGATTTAGTGTCACATATACAGTCTTCCGGATTTATTAGTCCCATTGTACTTTGGGTCAAAGTTTGCCATAAATTTAACTAATAAAATATAACAAAAATAGTATCATTGGGAAGTACTTTTAAATACCAATCCAACAATATAATTAACATTGTCACTTATATTTTGCTATCCATATATACGGTCAAAGTTTGATCCAAAATACAATGGAGACTAATAAACCCGAAGGAAGGTAGTACATGTCATCTCACCCATTTCGACTCAACGGGATGGCACAGATAAAGAGACCATAGGAGCTCGGGAGCAGTTTTGAGTTTCCCGTAGTTTGTCCTGAATATCGTCTTTTTGAATTCTCACACTAATGAGAACATCAAATAAAGCTACATGTTTAAGTGCTTGTGTTCCGGGAAAATAAATACTACTCCCTCCGTTTACTTAGTACAAAGTTGAGTCACTTATTTTGGGACGGAGGGAGTATAAAAGAACACACTTGAACATCTTAGATGGTTGTTAAACCACTAATTGTCGAGGGGGAAACCACATAGACATTATCTCGATGATTTCATACCATAGTTTATGTCTCCGGTCGATCTTGTCATGGTTCTCGACAAAGTAGAAGGTGAAATCATGATCGACCTCTCCATGGGTGGAAACTAACTTGCTAAAGTGCTTACTGATGAACAACGATTGGCCAAAGTCTAGCACATCGGCGGTGACCGGAACCCACACTCCTATATCCATATCTGCCTTGAGAACTTCAACCTTACGATGGTAGGATTAGGAATAGGGTGGATCCTGTCGATGCTACCTCACCATCAGCAACGTATCACTTGACTCAAGGAGGTGTCGTTTGGTAGAGATGTAATCTTTAGGCTCGTATGGTACCTCCTCGTCCATCACTATGTTGGCGTTGTTTGGTGCCATGCCATCACCGTTGAATGTGTCGTCCTCTGCCTTCCCATGCTTCAAATCATCCTCATCCTCGCTACCCAACATTATTAGATTACAGCTTACGTCGTCCCCACTACTTGACACTTCTTCATTGTAGTCATCATTGTCCTCCTCCTCCTCATCATCATCAACAACATCATCGCTGCTAGAAACGTCGTCTGTCATCATCACCACCATCATCGTCATCATCACCACCATCATCATCGTCATCATCATCATTGCTTGACACATCAACGTCATCACCCTCATCCTCATCATCACCTGGTGGGTGTCTGATTACATGCTTAGCATTCGCAACTGCGGACTGTCGTCAGTCTTCTAACCCCTTGCCTTAAGTGACCCCATAGAGGCTATCTCCATGGAACACGATGAAGAAGATGTGAGGATACGACTTTGCTTGCGGCTTGGGCTTCCAAGCACCCGACTTTTCAGGTCGGCTCAAGTCGACCGCATAAGTACCTTGCGGATTTGGAACAGTTCAATAGTGATGGCGTCCAGCCCGAGCGGAACAACTACATGGCCGATTACAAAGCCTAACCAGGGAAGCGGAATGGTTGTGCCGGAGAAAGATTACGCAAATAGTATGTGTGCTTGGGCTATGTCAAGGGCGAGCCAACCGTCGTTGTTTTTTTTTTCAAAAAGAAGGAATACCCCCGGTCTCTGCATCTCTTGATGCACACAGCCATATTATTAAAGACACAAAATCCAGCAGTCGAATAACTTCGACCCGGAAAAAAAAAAGCGAAAGAAAAACCCGAGGCCGCATGCCTCACGACAGTAGCTCCACCAGATAGCCACTAATCCTATGTTACAAGACGACATCAAAACGAAAAATACACAACTCCTAGGCTACGCCTTCAAGAAGGAATCGCCGCACGTGCGCCGATGATGGCGAGTCCACCACAAGGTTGAACTCCGAATTCTCATCCTCAATGCCAAGCTTCAATCCACCACCTTGAGCAAGGACACGACGCAGGCGCGCGTCGACATAGCCCGATCAGAGATCTTGTGTTTCCACCGGAGCGCATAAACTCGTCGTTGAAGCCGTCTGTACCATCCGCCCTTATCCTGCCACTGACACCTCGATAGCCGGATATCTCTGGAAAAGACAGCGAAAAACAAAGACGTCCCATACCGCCTGCCTCCCGCTACTGTCGCACCATCTTTGACATGACACCTCCGCCAGAGCCATCGTGCAGCACCTGGTTGTAGCAGGCATGACTTGACGTCTCCGCATAAGACGTCGTGCGTAGCATCCACCGGCGGCGCATCCGCCGATGGCTTCACCTGCCGGCGACAGGCATTGCTCGATCCCCCCGGAAGCGGCGCATGTGTCACCTGCCGAGCCATATCGAACCCGATATGTTGATGGAGGGGACGTCCCATACCGCCGCCAGCCTCAGAAAGGCCGTCACCACCTCAAGATCCAGTCTCTGAGACGCCCACACGTCCACGGAGTCCGTCGCCGTCGAAGAAGAGGGGCCGCCGCCCCGATTACGGGCTCCATAGGGAGAACCCACCGCCGCGCCAGCCGCTCTCGTCGCCCATACAACGGCAACCGCCGCCGCGACCGTCAGATCCGGGCACAAGGGCCTGAATCCCTCGCGCGCCGCCACCTGGTCAACCGCGCTGGACCTCCCGTCACGCTGACGAGCCGGCCACCTCTAGATCCGCCGCACGCCGCAGCTAACCGCCGTTGGTGGAATCGATGATTCTTGTATTGCCAGTCAGGAGAGGAAGGCGGTGCAAGATGCGGTCGGGGCGGGTGAAGAAGGTTCCATCGGAGTGGACGATCCATGGTAGTTGTGCGTGTGGCGCAAGGACATGCTGGCGCACGGCCAAGCGCCATGATTGGCACACGGCGCAGAAGCATGCGCGATCTGACGGGCATTGGGAGGTGAACGATAACCCGGCCTAGGAGCTCTGGCAGGAGGTCCTGCCAGACAGATGGAGGAGTCGACTCCATGGATCAAACTTCTAGCGCTGCTGCTGGCTCGCTGCTCGATCTACCGATCGTGGTATACAGCACGCACGAGCGGAAATTAGGCCGCATGAACCATGGTTTATGCCCAGTTTCTGGGCCAAGACCTTAGTCTTACTCAAGCCCATAAAGGCAAATGATTACCAATTAGCCCATGGCGCAAATGAGCCCAGACGCGGTTCCCTCCCGCCACCCTCTCGCCGCCGACCCGCTGCCGGCGCTCCGCCGCCTCCGGGCCGCCGCGCCGCGCGTCTTCGGGCAGCTCCACGCGCTGCTCCTCACCTCAGGCCTCGCGCTCCACTCCCCCAACTTCGCCCTCCTCCTCCGCCTCGCCTCCTCCTCCGTCCCATCTCTCTCCCACCGCCTCCAGCTCCTCCTCTGCTCCCCGCTGCCGCCCACCGCTTTCCTCGCCAACTCCCTCCTCCTCGCGCACCTCCCTTCCGCGCTCCCCCTCTACTCCCTCCTCTTCCTCGCATGTCCCCCGTTCCTCCGCCCCAACGAGTTCACCTATCCGGCCCTCCTCCGCGCCTCCCCACCCCGCACCGCGCTCGCGCTCGCCACCCATTCGCTTAAATTCCTCGGCGCTGGGGCCGCCTCCCGTGACCGCGTCCTCGGGTCCGCGCTGCTCGACGCCTTCGCCCGCTGCGGTAGGATCGCGTCCTGCCGCCGGGTGTTCGACAGGATCGTCGAGCCGGACCTACCGGCCTGGAATGCGCTGCTCACGGCCTACGCGCGCCGGGCTAGGGATTCGTACTGCGCCCGAGAAGCGGCGGAGATTCTTGAGCTGTTTGCGTGCATGGTCTCATCGACGGTCCCGCCAAACGAGATCACGCTCGTCGCCGTCATCGGCGCATGCGGGGAGCTCGGCGCTCTCGGGCACGGCCTGTGGGCGCACGCGTATGCTCTCAGGCGCAGGCTGACCGTGAACTGTTACATGGTCACCGCGCTCGTGGAGATGTACACCAGGTGCGGGAAAATGGACCTGGCCGAGCAGGTGTTCGTTCGCGTTACGGACATTGACACACGCTGCTACAATGCCATGCTCCAGGGCTTGGCATTCCATGGGCATGGCCGAGCTGCCCTCACCTTGTTTGACAGGATGTGTGCCGAGGGCTTCCCGGTTGATAGCGTCACGGTGCTGGCGGTGATGTGCGCGTGCGCCCACGCTGGGTTGGTGGATGAAGGGCAGTGGCTCTTTGACAGAATGGAGATTCAGTTTGGCATCACACCG
The DNA here is from genome assembly GCA_039707655.1 of Elymus sibiricus. Lineage (NCBI taxonomy): Eukaryota > Viridiplantae > Streptophyta > Magnoliopsida > Poales > Poaceae > Elymus > Elymus sibiricus. The sequence continues at coordinate 117,299,268 of CM077670.1, forward strand.
AGGATCGAGCATTATGGATGCATGGTTGACATACTGGGCCGAGCTGGTCAGCTTGATGTTGCCGAGAAGCTTATCCGAGGGATGGACATTACGCCGAACGCCGCAATGTACAGGTCTTTGATACGGGCATGTGTGATTCATGGCAAGCTAGAAATTGGGGAGAGGACGATCCAAGAGCTGATGAGGCTCGAGCCAGAGCAGTGGAAATTATGTCCTGCTGTCCAACTTCTACGCGAGAATGAAACTATGGGAGGACTCAAAGAAGGCGAGGAAGGAGATGAAGGCCATGGGCATTGACAAGAGCCCCGGGTCAAGCCTCCTTGACATCGATGGTGTTCTCCATGAGTTGTTGATGGGTGACAAGACACACCCTGCCTCAAGGGAGATATACGCCATGGTTCAAGAGATCGAGGCCAGATTGAAGGAATGCGGGCACCGGTCGAGCACCACGGCTGTGATGTTCAACGTCGAGGAGGAGGACAAGGCAGATGCGCTGTCCTACCACAGCGAGAGGCTCGCCATTGCCTTCGCCCTGATCGCCTCCTCTCCAGGTGCGCCCATCAGGATCATCAAGAACCTCCGGGTGTGCAGTGATTGTCACGAGAGCACGAAGCTCGTCTCCCGGGTGTATGGAAGGGAGATCATCATGAGGGACCGCATCCGGTTCCATCACTTCAGAGATGGCCATTGCTAATGTGGAGATTTCTGGTGACTGGTCATTAGCTGTTTGCCATGTGCATAAGAATGTGCTGTAGATTCGTGTTCCTACTTGTTCTGTGTCCTACTCCAGACTGGACGATGGACGGCGTCGTGAACACGAAGCAGCCGGAACCAGCGGTCGGCGACGGCGTTGAAGTCTGCAAAGAACCCTCAAGAACCAAGACTAGCCCCGGAAGAACAAGGTAAAAATCCTAATTTTCTAGTATAATGTTGCAATGTCAAGTGTCAAGGATGAGATTCAAATGATAATTTGCTGGGGCCTTATGCAGTATAACTGAATTTATGTTTTATGATTTAGTCAATAGCCAAGGAATGTTATTGATAGATTCATTGGGACGGGACACGGAGTTTGATTACGCAATAGTTGTAACCCAGCGAAGTGAGGTTTTATGGCTAATCAAACTGTATGGGTATGCCATGTTAGCATTCAGTGGCGGAGCTACCAAAGAAAAGCTGGGCGGGCCACAGAGTAGAAACAGTGCTATCAAATTGAAAATCAATGCATTGTTGTGTGCTGGGCTTCATACAATTATTATTTTTATGCCACAGATGTTGGTCTGTAAATCAGTTGATGTGAGAATTTAGTAAGATATATGAAATTTCTGACTATAAATTTACAATTGCTTGGTGTATGCTCCAAAGGTTTAATGTTGTTTGCATTAAAAGCCAGCATGTTGACAGGTGTTGCCATTTGCCTGCTTGCGTGTGAAGAGGAAAACACACAAATTCAAATTTTTAACAACAAGGGCGGGAGGTTTGCCCAAGCTGTGTATATAAGCAGGGAGTTGAGGGGCAGGACTACAGGAAGACTCAGTTTCAGTCATCTACGCGAAGGTGTAGTTGGAGCAAGATCAAGTTTTAGTGGGAGGAGAAATAGAGTGAATGGCTCCGACCGAGTTATCTAGCGCCTCCGCGGCTCAGAACATACTCAACTGATGATGGTGGATTAGCAGCTGTAAGTTTGGAACATTAGCTTGGTTCCTGTGTATTCTGTATTTATATTTTGTAACCTGTAAGTGCCGTGACGGTTCAGGAAGCGGATGCGTCCGAATCGTCTGTGAATCAAGCGATAGGATCAGGCGTGGCGGTCAGTGCAGTTACAGGTGCCGTGACGGTGCAGGAAGCGATTGATGCCCATAAAAGATTTGATCGCTGTGTCCATGAAGTCTCCCTTAATTTGCAGCTAATATATACAGTAAAGTCTTGATTTTTCTTGCTATGGAAAGATGGCATAAGAATTGACTTCAAGTTCTGAACAAGGATTATATCACTATCATCAATCCAATCACAGTTTCTGATGTGCTATTATTTTAATCTTTGAATAAATCCACTGTTGCTGTATTTGCTAACTTGGTAATTGGCCTTCTTATTAGTATAGTATATGCAGTCCACTGATTGTTGTTGAACTACTCCCTCCGTATCAAAATATAAGACATTTTTGTAGTAATAAAGATTATTTCTGTGCTCATCTGAAGTTTGCTAAGGAAAAATGTAAGGAAAATCGCTGGAGCTTGTAAGCGTAGGCTTGAATTATGTTGTTTCTAGCTCATGTTATGAAACAAATGCCCTCTTTACTATGTGAATTGTAGGTACTGTTTCTTAAGGCCTTCTTCTTGTAGTACCCTCTGAAAAGTTTATTATTTATTTTTGTTGCCGTTCATATATCTGTGGATCAACCTGAAGATTCCAGCTCACAGTGCTGACAAGGGACTGTTTACTTGCTTCTCTCTACAAAAATTTGAGTCATGCCAAAACATGATAGAAATAGGAGTCAAGACTGTTATGTCCAATTGATGTAAATGTGGATGGGCGTAGAGGTTGCTGGCTATGTCATTTTTATTTACCGTTCCTGGCTTTGTAGTCTAAGGACTGGTAGTAACACAGAGCAGAGTTGGCTGTGTTCAGGTTATTGTGTTTTGTGAATTTTGATGGTATGTGGAATGTCCACTAAACCCACTTGTCCCACTTAAAATTATGAGGGTAGATGCGGGCCTCCCACTTACATATGCGGCAGTTGTGGGGCAGACGCGGGTCTTCCGCTTAGTGCCACTTGCATCCTGAACTCCAGTCCATAACATCTCTGATTTGTTTCATCTGATCGGTTGGCGTGGTTGCGTTTAGCGAGACTCGTATCACTATTAGAATAATTTAGGTTAGAAGTCTGCACAAGCTGTCTGGGTGGTGTAGTTGATTTTCACGTTAGTCTCACACACTAAAGGTCCCCAGTTCGAACCTGGGCTCAGACAACCTCTTTTTAATTTTTTTTAGTGGCCTTTATTTATGATTATGTCAAAACATACGCTTTCTTATCAAAGGGATACAGTAACAAAATTTCTTGCACTTCACTGGAATTTCCTATTGCAAGAGCTTAGTTGTGTAGCGTGTATGTCATATTGATCTGAATCATCATGCTCTTTTGAAACTCTGAACCATCATGTTGTTGCCACATTTGAAACAGCACCAAGGCCAATCCATTTCAGGTTTGGAGGCGGTGCATGCTTTTCCACCCTTTTTCTCAGCGACTGCATGCTGGTTTTCAGGGGGGATTTAAAGGGGGTTGACAGGGATTGTGGGGGATTAAGTCCCCTACAAGCCAAATTCCCCTTCAATCCTCTCCAAACCCCTCGGGAGGAGGTTGAACCGAACAAGGCCTAACTACTATAAGAGCAGGATGTTTCAGCAGGGTGTTTCATACAAAAACATAATTGCTCAAATCTAATCATGCCGTAGCATCTGCCCATATCAAAGTGAAAACATAGTAGCAGTAACATTTTAATCACCATCTGCAAATTTCTGGCAACCATCGCACTAACTACGGTCTAACAGCAAAAGAAATAACAAAATCATTCATGTTGCGGAGAAAGATAGGTGGTTTGCATCAACTCTAGTGGATTCCATATTCAGATGCGGCCGGAGACCTATTCTGGTCCTAGCTACTGCTGTTTGCTCGTTGCATGGTGAGCATCTTAACCTCAATAAAGCGTTTTGCGCAGTTGGACAGGCAAGAGGTTTCGCTGTTGCTGAAGCTGCTCCCGATGCTTCCGGTGATGCATTTGTCCCAGCAAGTGTCAGTCAGCTTCGCTATAACCTCGTTCGCCATGGCCTTTCTCTTCTCCTCCTGCACAGAGACAAAATGTATGTGGTGATTAGATTTCTGTTGAACTACAGGTTGAATTAGAGATTTGTAAAATAGAAGCTAAATGAAACCAACTATCTACAATATCAGAAACTCCTGACGAGGGTCTCTGCAGCATGCTAGATGAAAATACTTGACTAGCTATAATTGTTCTCTTCAAATTCGACCGCGTGAACCCCTATTTTTCCTCTTAAGTTGGGTTGCAACTATTAAACGTGTACCCTGATGCTATTTCTAAGCAAATATATTTCCTGCACATAATTGACCAGGAACATAAGCTTCCAAGATATGACAGCAAGTTGCATGGGTTACGTTTCTTTTCCATATAATAAGGATGGCTGCTTATAGATAAGTAAGTGTTTTTGTATGAAAGAAGCTTGTGAAATACCACTACATGTTGCATCTGCCACCTTTTTTTTTTTGCTTTAGGTTATGTTGTACACAGTCCTATGCTATTTCAAATCTTGCAACTTATATGCAAGTGTTTCACCAAGGAAAGAACATGGCAAAATAATGCAAGTTTCCATCATATAACCATTAGCAAATTCTGGATGTAAATCACTTGAGCATTATAAATTTATAATCTCCCAGGAGATGATATGCGTCAGTATTTGCACAAAACAACAAGATAGCTCCATTATATAATAATTAAAGACACACTTAGTGTTCAGGGCTATTCTAATTTCAATGACCACCTAATGATCCATGTGTATTCATTAACTACAGTTGCCAGAAAACCAAAGACCACGATTTCAATCTTCCTTGTACCCTCCAAGTAAAAGATTTCAAGCCTTATAAAAGTAAAATGATTAACTGACTAATGGACCTGGACAGTCACGTGCTGCTTGAAAGTTGAAACCAGATAGATTCCAGATGGTTCAGTTTAGAGCAAGGGCTAGAGTAGTTCTTCTACACAAGGAATTGGACAAACTCTACTGCCAGAAGCTCGACTACCTCCAGTTGTATACAATGGATCTGGGAGCTTTTGGGCAGCTGGACAAGCTTTGAAGCTATGAGAACAAGAAAATCACTTTGGTGAGTTGACAGGTTCATCCATGCCTCTTGAATATCATTGTGTTCCTAAACGGACCTACAATTTGTAATGCTGAATTCAGTCCCAATACTAACCTGCAGCACATATCTGAACGAGTTAAATGCAATGGCGGTCCTAATTCTTTTGGTGAAATGTGAAGTGAGTCCCAATTCTATGAAATTGCATATCTGAGTCCCAATTCTTTTGTAAGTGGTTCATCAGAGGTCCTATCGACACCTGACCCGTGCTGACAGGCTGTCGTGGCACTTTGACCCGTGCCACATCGTCATTTTTTTTGCAAAAAGACCCCTGAAAAATCATGTCTTCTAATTTGTGGCCCATCTCTATCTGTTCTAATTTGCTGCGGCGGACATTCCCAGTCCCTTTTGCAATCCCTCAACCTGAGTTCTCTAGTGTGGCGATGTCTCTGTTCTGTGGTGGTTGAGCACGAGCACTGAGCCAGAGGACAGCGGCACGCCTGGCACTGCTCCCATGACGGCGCGACCTCCGTCCTCTCATTTGTCGATCTGGTCCCCTGCGACGCACCTCAGATGGCTCGGCCGGAAAGTGCCCCCTGTGGCGGACCGCGTCCCCCTGGAGCTAGCTCCCAACGTCACGGTCCTCGGTGACAGACAGCACAATTCAATTGGCAGCGAGGACCGTGCATCGGCCCTGCTCTCCATTGAACCGACGGCTAGGCAAATGACATGGCGGCCTACTCCTCCCGTGAACCCGATGGTCCGGCTCCTCCTCGACGCCCACGATGGCAACCTCGACCTTGGTGGCAGCTCGGTGAGGCTCCCTGGTGGCACGACCGTGGATCTGTTCTCAGCTCTACCCCGACGCAGATCACCCCCTACCACAGCGCGATCTCAACCGCCGCCAGCCGACAACACCGACCACAACCGCACTACGTGAGAGTGGAAGGAGCGGGCGACACACAACACAGTGGCACTGCCATTTTGGGTGATGGCGGGAGAGGAGGTACTCGTGTCCTCCCTGTTTGATATTAGAACACAGAGGGAGGGCCAGAAACTAGCGAACATGATTTTCTAGGGGCCTTTTTACAAAATATTGATGATGTGACGGTGATCAAAGTGCCACGACAGCCGTTCAACGCGAGTCAGGGGTCAATAGGACCTCTGATGAACCAGTTACAAAAGAATTGGGACTTGGATGTGCATTTTCATAGAATTGGGACTCACTTGACACTTCCGCGAAAGAATTAAGACCGCCCTTGCATTTAACTCTATCTGAACCTAAAAATTCAGGAGCACTATCACTCCTAAAATTACTTTTATTTTTGCTTTCTATATAAAGAAATTACAGCACGCCGACGGATTTGCATAAGAGTGAGAATAATCAGCGCGAATTTCACATCTCGAACTATTCTGTAATAATCCGAGCGCAAAATACAGCACGAAGGGATGAAGGGAGCGCCAGATCATCCGTTTTCTCCCGACGATCACATCGCACAAAAATTACCGCCAAAACAGAACAAAAACGCTGCGCTGCAAACCAAGGCCCTGATGGGCCTACGGGAACTACCAGGATCCGCGATGTTCCCCTGTTACCCCGACGACGGTGTAGGTTTAGGGTCTAGGCCTAGGTCTAGGGTTAGAAGGGTTACCTCTAAGAGCGCCTGAAACCTCGGGTTGTTGAGAGCAGAAGCGTCCATAGCTCGTGACTCGCGCCCCTCCTGCTATCTCCTTTCTTCCCTTCGCGGCAGAGGGAGCTCGGCTTTTGTTTTCCTTTCCCCTGGAGCAAGAAAGAGAAGGGGGAAGAAGACGGTGGAGGAAGGGAGGATGTTTTTTTTTCCATTTGATGATGGGGTTGAGGGCCTATTTGGATCGAACAGCGCTATCTGGGCCACGAGAGACCAAATTAGGGCCGTGACTCCTTAATCTACATTGACGCCCCTATTTCTTCGAAATTACTAATTAAGAAGTACTCCTTTCAAAGATCACTTTCACCTCACAGATTGCGACAAATGACGCACTGGGAGTTTTCCCTTTTTCCGTAGATCTATTTATTCAAAACGTTTTATCTCTTAAACCGTGCATCCAAATCTTGAACCGTTTTCACCTTTGAATTCCTCGCGTCGAGATCTTTAAAACTAGATCCCATGTTGATAGATTTTGACGAACCTTTTTTTCACGAAAAAAAAAACCAGTCGAAAAAACCCGCACCGGAAGCACTTTTTTCCCCTTTCCGAAAGAGGCACGGCCATGCCTCTCGCGAAAGCAAAATCGTGCCTCTCGCTGAAGCAAAATCGTACCTCTCGAGGAAGGAAAAAAAACAAAAAACGCATTTTTTTCTCGCGAAAGTAAAACCGTGCCTCTCGCGGAAGGAAAAAAAAACAGAAAATGTATTTTTTTTACGTTTTCGAGAGGCACAGCCGTGCCTCTCGCAAAAGCAAAACCATGCCTCTCGCGGAAGCAAAACCGTGCCTCTCGCGGAAGGAAAAAAACAGAAAACGCGTTTTTTTTCGTTTGCACGGCCGTGCCTCTCGTGAAAGCAAAACCATGCCTCTCGCGGAAGCAAAACCGTGTGATAACCCACAAGTATAGGGGATCACAAAAGTTTTCAAGGGTAGAGTATTCAACTCAAATTTATTGATTCGACACAAGGGGAGCCAAAGAATATTTGCAAGTATTAGCAGTTGAGTTGTCAATTCAACCACACTTAGAGACTAAATATCTGCAGCAGAGTGATCAGTAGCACAATAGTATGATAGTTTGATAGCAGTAGCAATAATAGTAACACTAGTAGTAACGATAGCAACAATAGTAGTAGCAATGGTGACAGCAGTGGCAACAGTACTAACTTAGCAAGGAACAATATGTGAAAGGCTCGTAGGCATTGGATCGGTAATTATGTTGGATAACATTCATCATGTAACAGTCATAACCTAGGGCGACACCGAACTAACTCCAATTCATTAATGTAATGTAGGCATGTATTCCGTATATAGTCATACGTGCTTGCGATAAGACCTTGCATGACATCTTTTTTCCTACCCTCCCGTGGCAGCGGGGTCTATAAGGAAACTAAGTGATATTAAGGCCTCCTTTTAATAGAGAACCGGAACAAAACATTAACACATAGTGAATACATGAACTCCTCAAACTATGTCAATCACCGGAAATAATCACAATTATTGTCACCTTGGGGTATGCGGATCATAACACATAGCAGGTGCATATAACTTGCAAGATCGGATCAATAACACAAATATATTCATGAAAACATAAAGGGTTCAGATCTGAAATCATGGCACTCGGGCCCTAGTGACAAGCATTAAGCATAGCAAAGTCATAGCAACATCAATCTCAGAACATAGTGGATACTAGGGATCAAGCCCTAACAAAACTAACTCGATTACATGATAAATCTCATCCAACTCATCACCGTCCAGCAAGCCTACGAAGGAATTACTCACTCCCGGCGGTGAGCATCACGAAATTGATGATGAAGGATGGTTGATGATGACGATGCCGGAAGATCCCCCTCTCCGGAGCCCCAAACGGACTCCAGATCTGGCCTCCCGATGAAGAACAGGAGGTGGCGGCGGCTCCGTATCATGAAACGCAATAAAACTTCCTCTCTATTTTTTTCTCTGGAATTGTGAATTTATAGCGTTTGAATTAGGTCAGACGGAGCCACGTGGGCCCCACTAGGTACCAGGGCACGCCTGGGGGGGTGGCGCGCCCTGGTGCCTCGTGGGCACTGGGTGGCCCCCCTCCAGTGGGTCTTGGTTCCAGTATTTTTTATTTATTTCATAAAAAATCTCGAAAAAGTTTCATCCAATTCCAAGAACTTTTATTTCTGCACAAAAAACAACACCATGGCAATTCTGCTGAAAATAGCGTCAGTCCGGGTTAGTTCCATTCAAATCACAAATTAGGGGCCAAAACAAGAGCAAAAGTGTTTGGAAAAGTAGATACGACGGAGACGTATCAACTCCCCCAAGCTTAACTCATTGCTTGTCCTCAAGCAATTCTGTTGACAAACTGAAAGTGATAAGAAAAAACTTTTACAAACTCTTTTGTTCTTGTATCTATATATATGCTTAAATAGCACCCAAGTTTTCAGCAAAGATTATAACTAACCATGCAAATAATAGCTCTTAGAAATTATATTCACTCATATCAATGGCATAATCAACTAGCGAGCAATAATAAGATATTTCAAATGCCAACACTTTGTCAAAACGATCATGATATAATATGACAACATAGTATCTCGCTAGCCCTTTCTGAGACCGCAAAACATAAATGTAAAGCACCTCCAAAGTTCAAGCAGCGACTAAACATTGTAATTCATGGTAGAAGAGATCCAGTCATGATGCACACAACATTAACTATTCACAATGCATGAGAATGACAATAGTGCTCTCAGGACTGGTGCTTATTTGAGAAGGTGATGACTCAACAATAAAAGTAAAATAACATAAAAGTAAATAGATAGGCCCTTCGCAGAGGTAAGCATGGATTTGCAGAGGTGCCAGAGCTCGAAGCTTAAATCAGAGATAGATATAATTTTGGGAGGTATGCCTTTCCTGTCAATGTCACGACTGAGAGTTTTCAATATCTTCCATGCTAAACACATTAGTTGCGGTTTCCAAGCGGTAAAGTAAAGTTTACTCCCCCTCCACCAACAATCACAAGCCATGGCTAGCTGAATCCTCGGGTGCCCTCCATACCAACAACTTTCCGGGGGAGTTTGTTTTATTATTTTGCAATTTTAATAATGGGACTGGGCATCCCGATTACCAGCCCCTCTCGTGCAAGGACAAGTGAATCAACACTCATCGTGAGAATAACCCGCTTAGCATGGAAGATACTGACCACCCCCTGTCGCTTCATGAGCGGTACGGGCACACAAAACAGATGTTCATTTGAATATTTAGAGGTGGCACATGCAAATTTACTTAGAACGGCAGAGTAATACCGCATGTAGGTAGATATAGTGGACTCATCTGGAATAACTTTGGTTTAAGGGTTTTGATGCACAGGCAACATTCCCGCTTAGTACAGGTGAAAGCTAGCAAATAGGTTGAGAAGCGACCAGCTAGAGAGCGAAAACGGTCATAATCATGCATTATGAATAATCAACATTGAATACTAGCATGAGTAGGATATAAACACCATAAACATAAATATCGTGAAGGCTATGTTGGTTTTGAATCAACTACATGCGTGAACATGTGCCAAGTCAAGCCACTTGAAACATTCAGAGGAGGATACCATATCATCATACTACATCACAATCATTTTAATGCATGTTGACACTCAAGATAAATCATTATCCACTCCTAGCTACTTAAGCATGGCATGAGCAACTATAGTCTCTAATTGTCATCATAAACATGTTTAATCATAACATGTTGAATCATGGATACTGAGTTAAACATATTTACAAAAACAAAGAACAAGTTGAGTTCATACCCGCTTTTCCTTACCACAGTCACTTCATCGAATCATCGTCATTATTGCCTTTCACTTGCACGACCGAATGATATAAAAATAATAATAGTGCAAGAGTGCCGTGGACTAAGCTGGAATCTACAAGCATTTTATTCAAAGGAGAAGACAAGGTAAAATGGGCTCTTTGTTAGATCAACAACAATGCATATGGGAGCCACTCAACATTTTCATCGTGGTCTTCTCCTTACAATGACTCAACAAAAGAAAAGAATTTCAGAGAAACACACTGAAATATTTTTGGAGTTTTTAGTTTTTCTAAAGGAAACGAAATAAAGAAAAAAAACAAAAACGAGAAAAAATCTATTTACTTGGGAAAGCTCCCAACAAGTAAAAGAAGAAACGGGAAATCTTTTTGGGTTTTCTTTTACTACTACGGAACTACAACTAATTAAACTGGAAAGAAAAAACTGAAAAGAAGCGAGAAATGTTTTTGGATTTTCTCAAGTTTTTCGAACACACTAGAAGAAAACGAGAAAATAAAACTAGCATGGATTATACAATGAAAAAGTATGAACACCGACAACTGGAATGAAATGTATGAGCATGAATGTAATGTAGGTGAGAAATACGCACTCCCCCAAGCTTAGGCTTTTGCCTAGCTTGGTCTACGGCCATCCGTAGTAGCCATCCGGTCCCATGTGAAAGTCCTGAGGTGGCGGCACCCGAGCGTCCCAATCTTGGGCTTCCTCCTCTGCCGCTGCCAACGCGTTCCGGTAAGCAATGATGTTCGGTGGCATCACGGTATATCCGTTCCTGGCATGAGAATCAAACAAAGCAGGTCCAGGCAACAGAATAATATCACGAGTATCATCACTAAAAACCAGGTTATAACGAATGTTGTGAGGAGGCTCAGGAGCATCAAGAAAGTGGTGATCCCTCATGGACTAGTGATCTAAGTAAACTCTGGGCAACAAACAATCATGAGGGCGTATGTTAACATTAAAACGTCTCGCTAAGCGAGTAGCATAAATACCACCATGATTTTTACCCATAGTTCTATTAGTGTGCAGGCGGCGTGCAATGATGGCTCCCAAGTTATAAGTGTTATCATTATGCAATGCGCGGCGTAAAATGGAAAAGTCAGGTGCAGCTAGCGCACTACCTTGATCCCTAGCAATCAAGCATTTCCCTAAGAATAAAGCGAAGTAGTGAACAGAGGGAAATTGCAAGCTAGTGGCTCGGGCTTTCGACACGCCCCTTGTCTCTCCCACCGTTAAAGTGTGGAGAAAACCCTCAAACTCCTCCGGGCGAGTCTCTCTAATTTCCCCATCAAAAGGAATCAAACATATCTCACAAAATTCAGCCAGAGATATCTGATAATGTTCAGCATATAAATCAAAGCGCACCTCAGGGGGGGTCTAGCCTACTCAGAAAATGAAAATTTTGCACAAAGGAATTTGTAAGGATGTGCCGCTGGTCACACTCATCTGCGAGGAAGTCGGTCAGTCCGGCATTTGCAACGAATTGCTCAAACTCTTGGTAGAATCCGGCTTCGTTCATGAAGGCATTGTGCGGCCATTCGCACGGCCGGACCTCCGTCCTACGCGGAATGTTGAGGTCACTGTCCGAGGACTCCCCAAGGACTCCCTTGGCGTTCCGCTTCGAGGAACTCCTCCGGAAGATATTCATTTTCCTAAGAACAAATTTCTGAAAAAAAATTAGGCCATAAAATGATATCAATAAAACTTCACAAGATTGATAGCAACTACTCATATGGATGTCTAGAGGCTATATCAAGCATTCAAACTACTTGGAACTCAAAGAATTCAACATGCAAGCTCATTTCCAGTAGCACCAAGAGCAACTAATCATGCAAAATATAATCCACTAGAGGAAAAACTAATTGGAGCAATGGAGAAGTTACATACCAAGGAGCAATCTTCCAAAACAGTTTCGGAAACGGAGCTCCGAGCAAAGAGATCGAAAATTTCAGTTTTGTGAGCAAGAACACGAGAGAGAGAGAGAGAGCTACCAGGAATTTTTGCTAGAGGTAAGAGACAAAGTGAGCTGAAGGAATAAGTGAGGGGGTCCCTGTGGGGCACACGAGGTACCTGGGCGCGCCAGGGGGGTGGCGCGCCCTGGTGCCTCATGGGCACCTGGGGCACCCCCCTGGTATGTTTCCAGTGCCAAAAATTATTAAATATTATATAAAAATTCATATCAAAATTTTATTGCATTCTGAGCACTTTTATTTCTGGGCACTTTTTTATTGGACGGATAAATCAGAAAACAGGATAATCATGGCATTTTATTTTATTTAACTAAAAATAGCAGAAAACAAAAGGTGGGTACAGAAGGTTGTGCTTACTAAATTCATCGACCCCATGCCCCTCAAAAAGAATCCATTAATAAGGTTGATCAAGTCTTATTAACAAACCATTTCCGAGTAACATGAAACCGAAGAATCTTCGTAAAACACTAGCTTACCTCAACGGGGATATGCATCTCCCCGATAATAAGAGTTTCATATTTCTTTTTAACAATAGGTAGAGGGAGTTGAAAACTTCCAATAGTAATTGTCGGAGTCTTTTCAATAATATGAATACCATTTACTTGAAATTGTTTCTTCGGAAAGTGCACCGTATGTTCATTACCATTGATATGAAAAGTGATCTTACTTTTGTTGCAATCAATAACAGCCCCTGCAGTATTCAAAAAGGGTCTACCAAGGATAATCGACATGTTGTCATCCTCGGGCATATCAAGTATAACAAAGTCTGTTAGGATAGTAACATTTGCAACTACAACGGGCACATCCTCACAAACACCGACAGGTATGGCAGTTGATTTGTTAGCCATTTGCAATGATATTTCAGTGGGAGTGAGTTTATTCAAATCAAGTCTTTTATATAAAGAGAAAGGCATAACACTAACACCGGCTCCTAAATCACACAAAGCAGTTTTGACATAATTTCTTTTAATGGAGCATGGTATAGTCGGTATTCCTGGATCTCCTAGTTTCTTAGGTACTCCATCCTTAAAAGAATAATTTGCAAGCATGGTAGAAATCTCAGCTTCAGGTATCTTTCTTTTATTTGTGACAATGTCTTTCATATATTTAGCATAAGGGGCCATCTTTAAAATATCAGTCAAACGAAGCATTTCAGCAAAGCGTTCAAATTCTTCCTCATCCTTTTTCTTAGATGGTTTAGGAGGAAAGGGCATGGGTTTTTGAACCCATGGTTCTCTTTCTTTACTATGTTTTCTAGCAACAAAGTCTCTTTTATCATAACGTTTATTTTTAGAAGGTGGGTTATCAAGATCAACAGCAGGTTCTATTTCAACATCATTATCAGGTTCTTTATCATTATCTGGTTGGGTATCCATACGAGCATCATCATTATTATTATCATCAAGTGGTTGTTCATTACCAGATTGTGTTTCAGCATCAGAAATAGAAACATCATTACTATCCTCCAAGGGTTTTTCTACCTCGGGTTCACTAGAAGTATGCAAAGTCCTATCATTTTTCTTTTTCTTTTTCTTTTTCTTTTTAGATGGACTAGATGCATCAACATTAATTCTTTGAGAGTCTTGTTCAATTCTTTTTGGATGACCTTCAGGATAAAGTGGCTCCTGAGTCATTCTACCTCCTCTAGTCATTACTCTAACAGCATGATCATTCATATTGTTATTCATTTCATTGAGCAATTCACTTTGAGATTTAGCAACTTGTTCTAATTGAGTTTGAACCATAGATGCATGTTTACTCACACCTTTAACTTCATTAGCAATTCTAAATAACAAGTCACTCAAGCGATCAATCATGTAGGCATTTTGCTTTAATTGTTTCATAACATTTGCATTGAAGTGATCTTGCTTAATAATATAATTGTCAAATTCATACAAGTATTGACTAGGAGGTTTGTTGTAAGGAATATCACCTTCATCAAATTTTATAAGAGAATTTACCTCTACTACCTGTGGCGGTGTGTCAAGACCACGTATTTCTTCAATAGGTGGTAGATTCTTAACATCTTCAGCTTTAATACCTTTTTCCTTCATACATTTCTTTGCTTCTTGCATATCTTCAGGACTGAGATGTAAAATACCCCTCTTCTTCGGAGTGGGTTTGGGCGGTGGTTCAGGAAGTGTCCAATCATTATATTCTTCAATATATTATTCAATAATTCCTTAGCTTGTTCAATAGTCCTTTCCCTGAAAACACAATCGCACAACTATCTAGGTAGTCACTAGAAGCATCGGTTAGTCCATTATAGAAGATATCAAGTATTTCATTTTTCTTAAGAGGATGATCAGGCAAAGCATTAAGTAATTGGAGAAGCCTCCCCCAAGCTTGAGGGAGATTCTCTTCTTCAATTTGCACAAAGTTAAATATTTCCTGTAAGGCAGCTTGTTTCTTATGAGCAGGAAAATATTTTTCAGAGAAGTAATAAATCATATCCTGGGGACTACGCACACATCCAGGAGCAAGAGTATTATACCATTCCTTAGCATCACCCTTTAATGAGAAAGAAAACAACTTAAGAATATAGTAATAGCGATTTTTTTCCTCATGAGCAAATAGGGTGGCTATATCATTTAATTTAGTAAGATGTGCCACAACGGTTTCAGTTTCATAACCATGGAAAGGATCAGATTCAACCAAAGTAATTAACTCAGGATCGACAGAAAATTCATAATCCTTATCAGTAACAAATATGGGAGAGGTAGCAAACTTAGGATCATATTTCATTCTCTCCCTCATAGATTTTTCTTTCATTTCAGCAAGCAACTTTATAACTTCATGTCTATCATTACAAGCAAGGATGGCTCTAGCCGTCTCCCTATCAAAGCAATGTTCATCAGGTGTTTTAACTCTAGTAGGGGAGCTAGGCATAATAGGTGAATCACAATTCTTCAAGAGATTCATCATTTTCAATTTCTTTAGCTTTAGCAATTTGTTCAGTAAGAAATTCACCAAGTGGCACAACATTATCAAGCATAGTACTAGCATCATCATGAGCATCATTCATAGCAGAAGTGGTATCATCAATAACTTGCGACATATCAGAATTAATAACATGTGGTGGTGTTGCAAGTTTACTCAAAACAGAAGGTGAATCAAGTGCAGAGCTAGATGGCAGTTCCTTACCTCCCCTCGTCTTAGAGGGAACGATCCTGGTCTTAGCATCTTTCAGATTCTTCATAGTGATCAAATGATATAAATCCCAAGTGACTTAGCAAATAAAGCTATGCTTCCCGCTAACGGCGCCAGAAAAAGGTCTTGATAACCCACAAGTATATGGGATCGCAACAGTATTCGAGGGTAGAGTATTCAACCCAAATTTATTGATTCGACACAAGGGGAGCCAAAGAATATTTGCAAATAATAGCAGTTGAGTTGTCAATTCAACCACACCTGGAGACTAAATATCTGCAGCAGAGTGATCAGTAGCACAGTAGTATGATAGTTTGATAGCAGTAGTAATAATAGTAACAGTAACAGTAACGATAGCAGCAATAGTAGTAGCAATGGTGACAGCAGTGGCAACAGTACTAACTTAGCAAGGAACAATATGTGAAAGGCTCGTAGGCATTGGATCGGTAATTATGTTGGATAACATTCATCATGTAACAGTCATAACTTAGGGCGACATAGAACTAGCTCCAATTCATTAATGTAATGTAGGCATGTATTCCGTATATAGTCATACGTGCTTGCGATAAGAACTTGTATGACATCTTTTGTCCTACCCTCCCGTGGCAGCGGGGTCCATAAGGAAACTAAGGGATATTAAGGCCTCCTTTTAATAGAGAACCGGAACAAAGCATTAACACATAGTTAATATATGAACTCCTCAAACTATGGCAATCACCGGAAAGAATCCCAATTATTGTCACCTTGGGGTATGCGGATCATAACACATAGCAGGTGCATATAACTTGCAAGATCGGATCAAGAACACAAATATATTCATGAAAACATAAAAGGTTCAGATCTGAAATCATGACACTCGGGCCCTAGTGACAAGCATTAAGCATAGCAAAGTTATAGCAACATCAATCTCAGAACATAGTGGATACTAGGGATCAAGCCCTAACAAAACTAACTCGATTACATGATAAATCTCATCCAACTCATCACCGTCCAGCAAGCCTACGAAGGAATTACTCACTCCCGACGGTGGGCATCATGAAATTGGTGATGAATGATGGTTGATGATGACGATGCCGGAAGATCCCCCTCTCCGGAGCTCCAAACGGACTCCAGATCTGGCCTCCCGATGAAGAACAGGAGGTGGCGGTGACTCCGTATCGTGAAACGCAATAAAACTTCCTCTCTATTTTTTTCTCTAAAATTGTGAATTTATAGCGTTGGAATTAGGTCAGACGGAGCCACGTGGGCCCCACGAGGTACCAGGGCACGCCTGGGGGGGGTGGCGCCCCCTGGTGCCTCATGGGCACTGGGTGGCCCCCCTTCAGTGGGTCTTGGTTCCAGTATTTTTTATTTATTCCATAAAAAATCTCCAAAAAGTTTTATCCAATTCCAAGAACTTTTATTTCTGCACAAAAAACAACACCATGTCAATTCTGCTGAAAACAGTGTCAGTCCGGGTTAGTTTCATTCAAATCATGCAAATTAGGGGCCAAAACAACAACAAAAGTGTTTGGAAAAGTAGATACGACGAAGACGTATAACCGTGCCTCTCGCGGAAGGAAAAAAACAGAAAACCAATTTTTTTTCCGTTTCCGAGAGGCACGGCCGTGCCTCTCATGGAAGCAAAAATAAAAAACCGCGTTTTTTCGTGCAAAAATAATTCTAATTTTTTTTTGGTTCAAAAACTAAGGAAGACCGGTGGAAAACCAAAAAACCGAAAAAAACCCGGAAAAAAAAGCGTTCAAAAAGCCGAGAACGCGTGTGGAAAAATAAAATTAAAAACAAAATCCGGAGGGAGCGCCCAGAGCGCGACACATGGCGGCGGCTGAGAGCGCGCCAAGTCAGCCCACCCCAAGTGATCGTTGGGGAGACTCCGAAGGAGCGCTTCTTAATTAGTTGCTCTCCTATTTCCCGCTTTCTGCGAGAGCAAGCGAACCCCTCGCTGATGGGGAACCGCCACTTGGGCCGGCCCATCGCGCGGGTTACACCAGCATGTTTTCTGGGGTTTTTTCACGTTTTTTCTTTTCATTTTTTGCTTTTTTTTTTACTTTTGTTTATACTTTATAATATTCTAAATATATATATTACAAAAAACACTCTTCAAAAACACATTCGACAAAATGTTGAACAAGTATTTGAAAAATGTTGAATAAGTATTAAAAAATGTTGCACAGGAATTTGAAAAATGTTGAACAAGTATTTGAAAAATGTTGAATAAGCATTAAAAATATTGAACGAGTACTGAAAAAATGTTAAACGAGTATTGAAAAAATGTTGAATAACTATTAAAAATTGTTGAACAGTATTTTTAAAATGTTGAATAAGTATTTGAAAATGTTGAATAAGTATTAGAAATATTGAACAAGTATTTGACAAATGTTGAATAGGTATTAAGAATTGTGAACGAGTATTTAAAAATGTTGAACAAGTTTTTGAAAAATGTTGAATACATATTAAAAATATTGAACAAGTATTTGAAAATGTTGAATAAGTATTAAAAAATGTTGAACGACTACTTAAAAAATGTTGAACATGTATTTGAAAAATGTTGAATAAATATTAAAATATTAAAAAAGTATTTTAAAAATGTTGAATAAGCGTTCGGACAATGTTGAACGTGTATAAAAAAATGTTGAACACTTATTAAAAAAATGTTTTTGACATATGCGAAAATGTAGAGTGAAAAATGATAGCTATTACCTACAAAAAAAACGAAGAAGGAATGTTAGACGTGTATTTGAAAAATATTGTTGGCATATACAAAAAATATAGAATAATACCAAAACAACAAACAAAACCGAAAAAAGAAACAAAATAAACAAAAGAAAAAATAAAATAAAATAATGCAAGAAAGAATGAAAAAACGGAGAAGAAAAAAGAAAAAAAAAGAAAAAAAAGAAAAAGAAACAAAGAAAACCGGCTCAAAAGTAGAGGGCGCCGCTTTTATCTACAGCCGATGGGGCCTAGCGTAGTGGCTAGCAGCGCTTGTTTCTGCTGGGAGACCTGGGATCGTTTCCCACATCTCCAATTTCATCTCTATTTTTCTTGTTAAAGTTTCTTATGGAAGGTAGAGAGTTTATTCCCTTGAAAATTAAACGTGAGCAAAATAGGTGGCAGATTGATTGGCGTCGTATAGTCGTACGGAGAGTAGCACTGCTGTATGGCTACGTAGAGGACCACCATGTATTGAGGAACTTCTGCCTCTCGATTGTAACCCTGTTATAATGGAATAAAACTCTTTTCACTCGCAAAAAAATAATCATCTCTATTTTTCTTGTTCTGTGTGTGCGAATGGGCTGACCCAATACAACGTGAGAAAGGAGAAAACCTCCCAAAAAAACGTACATTAAAAAATCCAACACGTAGATTTTTAATTTATAAATCTGGAAAATGATTTTATTTTTATTTTATAACTAGTTTATTTTTATGTATCAAAATTAACTACTATCATCAAAAAATATATTATTTTAACTTGATACGAACAAACAACAAAATCACCGAGTTTCAGAAACTAATACTTAAAACTTGGTGTGCCCTCGTGTGAAATCCAACACTTTGCAGATCGCAAAGCAATCATGAGGTCGTGTAGGGCTGGGGTGCGTGCACATGCGAATTTCTCTATGATTGGATCCCTACTAACCGAACAAGGCCTTAAACATTGTGAAAAGTTAGCTACTACGAATGGATTCATGGGAAAGTTCGCTACGATGACCAGATAGCCAAGGGCATCTCCAACACAGTCCATCAAAACGTCTCTGAATGTCCGGACTGCGTGGTCCAGACACTTTTTACCATCGAACGTCATGCATCAAACGTTCGCGGAACAGTTCGGATGTCTGAATTTCCACAAACCTAAACCAAACATGTGGGAGCTTTAGAAGAGTTCGGGCAGTCCGCTTGGCTCACAGTCAGTTGGAGCATATGTCCTTACAGTCCATATGTTTTCTTCTTTAGGTCTTCCTGGCCCACTTGCTGTCCGCATTTAATGTTTTTTATGGGAAATGATTCCCTTCCCCCGGCTGATCTTTCTAACGCTTCCGCCGCCTCCCATGGGCGACACATGTCCCAGGTGGGACCGCCACCTCTTTTGCCCTGCTGCCTTATCTACCCCTCCCCCCCCCGGACTCCCATCCACACCGCTTTTTTTTCAAACTCTCCAGCTGCCTCTAGCATGCCACGCCTTAAGATGGGGAGCGCCCATATGCAAGCAGTAGCTACAACATCAAGCGAGTGAAGCCGACGTACGAGCAGCAGCTAGTGGCTAGCACGGGCGTACGAGCAGCATCGGCTGGCCGGAAAGACAGTTGATGGCGGCCAATGTGTAGGTCGGGGTGACACCGACATGAACCTTCCCAAACAGCCGCGCACCTCGACAACATCCTCGCCCGGCAGCCGCACTCGCCTCCCTCGTCCATGACCGCACTCGCCTCCCCCATCCATGGCCGCGCTCGCCTCCCTCGTCCATAACCGCACTCGCCTCCCCCATCCATGGCCGCGCTCTCCTTCCCGCCGCAAGAAAAGATTTTGCAACAAGACTCTTGTTGCAGAAGGCTCTCTGCAACAAAGCTCTTGTTGCAGATATCAGAAGAAAAAAATGGTCCAAAAAAGTTCTGTAACAAGGTGGTTGTTGCAGAAGGCTGAGTGCAACAAGGCTCATGTTGCAGATATCGGAAGGAAAAACTGTCCAAAATAGTTATGCACAAGGTTGTTGTTGTAGAAGGCTGAGTGCAACAAAGCTCATGTTGCAGATATCGAAAGGAAAAACAGTCCGAAAAAGTTTGCAACAAGGTTCTCGTTGCAGAAACCCGAGGGCAACGCTCCTGTTGCAGAAATGAGAGCAAAAAAGAAAAGGTCCGGAGAAGATTAACAAGACCGATGTTGCGGAGAGATGGGCGTAACATTGAGCTTGTTGCAGGTTTTGTCTCCTAAGTTTAATCCTATCTCTTTCCTCCTCCACAAGAAAAGCTCTTCTCCTCCCGTCGGCGCCGCCGCCGGTCCGCCCCATCTCCGATGGCCTCTAGGCCATGGAGGTGCGGAGGATCTCGGCCCCCCGCCGGCGGGAGGGACCCCGTTCTCGTTCTTGTTAGATTCAGCGTCTTGGTTGGGGCTGTGTGGCGGCGGCGATATCCCTTAGTAGGAATAATGTCTCCCACGTTCTATCCCCGTCCCGATGGTGTGTCTAGCATCGTCGGAGGGCGTGTGGAGGTTTGTCTCCGTCGGATCTCGCGGGATTCGGTCGGTGCTGGTCTTCGGTGGATCTGTTTGGATCCGGTCTTCGTTCGTCTTTGTTTGGGTGTTTACAGGTTTGATCCTTCTGATCTACGACTTTCTTCATCGGCGATGGTTACTACTTTGGTGCGCTGGTCCTATGGGGCCTTAGCACGACGACTTCCCGACTGTCTACTACAACAAGGTTTGCCCGGCTCCGGTGAGGGAGGGGCGATGACGGCGGCGCGCCTTCGGCTCGCTCCAGTGCTTGTAGTCGTCGCTAGGTGGTCCACGGACATGGTTGTAATTTTTATTACCTCTGTTGTTCTTTGTACTGCCATGATTGAAGATGAATAGATTGGAAGTTTTTCGCAAAAAAAAAAAAAAAAAAAACATTGAGCTTGTTGCAGAGATTGGACGGCTACTCGAGACTCCATCCGACGGCTGCTGAGGCGGTGGATCTTTTCAGATTATCGACTGGCCAACACGTACGGCTGCCTCTTTTCGATGCATACAGTTGGATAACGAGCTTCCTACTAATGCCATGTCCGCAGACATTTAGTGTATCCGTTTTGACGTACCGTGTCGGAGATGTCCTAAATTACTTTGAGGTTGATATCGACGCGGGGCGACGAGTTTCATGGAGGCGTGGGCACAATCGGCACAAGTGCGCCGATACTGGCTTGGGCGACGCTTGCAAGCAAAGACAATGCGAGCGAGCCGATCGAGAGGAGGTGACGCGCGGTAGGTACATACTCGAACGATCGCATCCTCATGGCGTACGTGACGTACATGCGCGAGCGCGATGGAGGCGTGCGCGCGCGCACATCCACCACTCCGCGTGGCCGATCGGATCGTATCCACGGCGGCGACGACGCTTGCAAGCCAGCGGTAGAGGGCGACGCGCAAATTATCTGCGCGCGCGGGTCGACTACGGGAGAATGCACACGCATGCTCGCCTTTCGCCGTCTGCGTGCGTAGGCCGTGTGGCTGCAAAGGGCAACGCTTGCTAGTTCGTCCTTCTTGCTTGCCAGGGCCGGCGTTCGATGTCTCTCTCCTCCTCCTCCTCCTCCTTTCTAGAGTAGCTAGCTAGGCTTCCACCCTCGAGTACGCAAAGAAATAGCCATGTTTTGTTATTGCGATGAAATGGCAACGTGGAGGGCACTATCCCAAATCTTGGCTAGTCAACAACTGGAGGAGACTAATCTCAAAGAAAAAGGGGTGGCTTCCCTCAAGAAAAAGGAAAATAAACCAACTGGAGGAGACAGCTCAGATGCATTAATAAAGCCCCACTGAAAAAAAAAGTCCAAACATATCCCGAAAATAATAACTAAGATGCATAAGGTGTACAACTTAAATGTAGTAACCGGCCCTAATCTACTCTTCGCCGGACGTGGGCACGTCTGTGTTCCTCGTCCTACTCTTCGTCAGACGCCGGCACGTCCGTCTCCAACGTTTTACTCTTCGTCGGACGTGGGCACATCGGTGTCCCACGTTCTACTTCTTATCGGAGTCCACCGCTAGAGCCGTGGACGTTGCCGGTGGAGGTGAGGATGACGATCGAACCGGACGGTCAGGCCTCGTAGTCGTTGGCGCGAACGACGTGGAGCTGCCGAGGTTGGCAGTGTTCCTGTCCGCCTCCGCTTGCGTCGCTTTCATGTCCGCCTCCACCGCGATCTCCTCGAACAGGCGGTCGCGCGTCTTTTTGATGTGAATCTTCCACCGATCGCGGCGGATGGTGCGTGCACTGCATGGACTCATACAACGCCCGCTGGTCATCCACGAAGTTTAGATTGCTCCAAAGCATGGCCGCGACAGCCTCCTCGTTCGCCTGCTTACCAGCGATCTGGCCCTCCGAGAGCCGGTTGTGTTCGAGCAGCTGCAGATTGTGTCGCTGCTCCTCCTGCAGCATCTGAAATGGTACTGTGTGCATTTTAAAACTAAACCCAAAAACCATCGAAAATAAACCAAACTGAACCAATTTTACGGTTTTTATGGTTTCTGGTTTCAGTATGGTATACCGTTTTGTATTTTGATTTTTATGGTATATACCAAAAACCCGAAGTAAAAATTATATTTGTATTTTTTGAGGTGAACAACCATGCGAGTAGTCATTTTTCTTGTACATGAGCAAGATTCCCTACTAAGCATGTCCATTTTTTTATAACGTAGTTATTTTCCCCTTCAAGAAATGGTAAGCACGTCTATACCCATCAAGGCGTGAATCCATGCATGCATATATACTTATATATAATTCAATACTAGAAGGATTGGGCGCGCTTTACTGCACCATGAGGTTGTTCAGTTTTTAAAAAAAATACGCTCTCTGGTTTAAAATATAAGATGTATTACTTTTTTTAAAAGTGAAACCTTTTAAGTTTGATCAAATTTATAGAGAAATATATCAAAATCCATAATATCAAATCAGTATGATTAGATTCATCATGAAATGAATTTCCATACTTTTTTCTTTAATATTGTGGATGTCGATATGTTTGCTCTGAACATGGCCAAAGTTAAAGAAATTTGACTTTCCAAAAAACTAATACCCCTTATATTTTGGAACTGATGAAATATTTAGTTTGGCGGGTGGGGGAGATAATGGAGCATGTTTTATTTCTATTTATAATGCGGTGATTTGATGGGCCTTTCATGGTGTGGTTCTGTGTTATCCACTATGTGGAGAAATTTCTGCGTCGGTGGCTGCATGTTCTATATTGGTGCTACAATATCATATGATGGCTTTTATTTTATTTTTCTAGGTGGTGGGAGGGTGCCGGGATTGATATATTTTCAGAGGACGGTTGCTGCTGATTGATTTAAAAAATCATTGGCCCGGTCAAAATCATAAACCAAATCCAAATTGAATATCTCAATTGAATGAAAGAGCTTCAAAATTAGGGGACATAGGGAATAATTTTTTTTGAATGGGAGAGCTCCTTGATAAATAGTTGACCCAATCAAAATCGGGTAACCCAATTCTAAATTGAAGACCTCAATTAATCACGAGGCCTTAAAAATTAGGAAGCATAATGTATAGTATAAAAGAATTGAATGAGAGAACTTTGAGAAGTTGTTGACCAGGTCAAAATCGGATGACCCAATTCCAATTGGAGACCTCAATTGAATGTGAGCTCTTTAAAACTAGGAAGCATGGTGTTATAGAGGAATGTATGCATAAAAAAGTATGTGTTTTGAGTCATAAATCTGTAGATTATTATTATGTCATTTTTAAATTCACGTCGACTTTGGTTATTATGGTATATACCGATACCACACCGAAATAATTTGGTATACACTGAAACCGAATTGTATCTTAATTACATACCATATTTACTAAAGTATTAATACCGTACAATCCATATAAACAAAACCACGTAAACCGAATAAACCGAATGCACAGAGTTATGAAACGCGGATGGCGGCGGCGTGAAGAGCGAGCGCACGCGGCACGAGCGGTGGGCCGGAGCAACTTTCTCTACTGCTGCACCGGTGTGAATATCGTTCCGTTAGCATCATGCGGCAGTGACCGGTCACATCGACTCTGGACCGGCATGAACGCGACGCGGAGAGCAGAGTGCCGGTTGGAGTGGAACGAGAGAGTGGGGGTTTGGATGGGCCGAAGGTGTCGGAGACCTACGTGGAGAACATCCGGATGCCCACAACCCCCTGGTGATTTGCCTCTGGTTTGTGTGATTTTGAACGTCCGGGCCGGTCCATGGACGTTTGTGCATGGCATTGGATGGAGAAAAATATCGAACCCGCTTTGTGTGGACGTTTGTGGGGTTTTAATGCACGCGACTGGGTATACCTTCGAAGCTTTTTGTTGTTGTTGTTTTTTTTTTTTTTTTTTTTTTTTTGCGGGGGAACTTTTTGTTGTTGTCGCCCTTGTAATTTTTTTTGTCTCCTTAGAAGATGCCACTTTGGACACGTGACAACAAGGCACATGGGGTGCTCGAGCTCTCTTGTATTGGGTGCCAAGCGAAGACAGCAAAATGCCATGTTGAGCATTTCTGTCCATGAGACGAGACGGTGAGTGCAAAGCCTTCATGAGAGTGCACACCATATGCCATTATTTTTACAACTACGCTGTTAAGTAGTAGTAAGATTTAAGCAAGTGCCAGGGGGCATGTAAATATTTCACAAATGAATGCTAAACTCCCGCGATTAATTCCACTTCCTTCTTTTAGGTTTATAGAGCTCAATTTAAAAATCACACCAATCAAAATAGATTGTGAGGGGTAGAATAATTTTTGTAGTTGTAGAAGTACTCAATTAATACGCAGTTACCGTGCTCTAAACAAGGCTAGAGACAAAAAGGATATCCTCCTCTCCTCTCTGCAGACTACGTATGGCACATCAGCTGATAAACAAATGAGGCGATCCAAATAGATATTCAATGGAAATCATCCGCCTAGCCAACAGTCAGATCAGCGTGCTGGTTGCCGTTAGATGCAGTCTCGCCACGGCAGCAGCAGAGCGCGGGACAACTTCAATGCAGCGTGGCTGGCACCCCGCAAAGCTCCACTGCAGCACAGTGCGGCGCGACCATAGCTCCAACGCAACACCGACAGCGTCCGGCGAAGCTTCATTGTAGCCCCGACGGAGCTCCAATGCAGCGCCGACGGCGGCCGACGAAGCTCCATGCAACTACGGCGAAGCTTCATTGCAGCGCGGGCTATGCTTCCGGCGGCCCGGCGTTGCTCCATTGCAATTCCGGTGAAGCTTCAGTGCAGCGCCGGCTATGCTTGCGGCGGCCCGGCGACAGCTTCAAAGCAACATCGCCGGAGTTGCAGCGCCCCCGTCGGCCACTCCCCGCGGTCACCGTCGCTGCGTCGCGTGCTCCATTGCAGCTCAGGGAGCCACAAGCGATGCTCAAATTGCAGCTCTGACGGCCATTTGCAGATGCTCCGCGTCGCAGCAGCAACTCCGATGGCCATGGCACGCGGTGGTCGCACGTCGAAGCTTTCCTCGATTCATGGCAGCGCAGCGTGCCCCCTGCAGCAGCAGCACTCCTTCGCCCGGGGGTGAGAGAGGGTAGGAAGACAGGGGAGCTATGGGACAGAGGAAAAGCAAAGCGCGGCCATGGCAGTGGGCACAAGAGAGAAAGAGAGGGATCTGCAGGAGGGATGCGCAAACGCGAGGAAGACGGCGCAGCGGCAGGAAAGAAAATGCGTGGTCGTGGCTTCTCCGCGTGGATAAGGTAGAGATGGGAGAGCGGCGCATGGGGCCATCCAGGGACACGTGTCGATCGCTGGAGGAGGCTTGCGTCTCCCCGTTTTCAGCCGGTTTAAAACAAACCTTTTCCATATTCAATTCAATAATCTGACAGTGGCCCGACAACAACCCCACCCTGTCTTATCGCAGCAACGAAATGATTCCTTTCTCATTAACTCGATCATAGAGGAGGGAAACTATTGTCATACGGATAAAGCGGGTCCCGACGGTCAGCGAGCGCGCGGCAGCGGGCAACAGACCAACCAACTGCCGAAGCTGCCCACTCCGGCAAGCAACTGGCCGCGGCCTCCGGCGTCCGATCGCCATCCCGAGCCACCCTTCCCTTCAAAGCCACTGCTTCCTCGCCGTGTCGGCTTCGCCTACTTAAGCGCGCGCCTCCGCTGCTCGTACACTCGCAGGATACTCCGCCTCCATCTTCCTCAGCTGCTTGCTGCTGGCTGCTGGCTGTAGGATTCATGGTGAGCAAATCACGAACGAAAGACTCCACCCATCTCTTCTTGTGTGGGCGTATCGTATCCTCTGCCTTCCGGTTTGGGCCCTTCCTGTTTGGGTATGCAGGCAGGTTGTTCGATGAAACGCTCGAGGGAGGGGGTCAGTCAGTCAGTCGGTACCTATTTTTGTTAGTAGAACAGTTCCTCGCCGCTTCTGTCGGCTCTTAATTACTTTCCGTTTTGAGACGCCCGTGTCAGCTGCATGATTCGCAAACACATAACTCGAGTCGGATTAACTAGCTCATCGCCATTGTTTCGCACGTCTCGCCGTTATCAGTTTTGTAATTTTTTCGATTTTCCATTTCCCAGCTAACTCAGTCGACTTTCATACCGTAAATCATAATTTTGATCTCCTTTCGTCGTTTGTTCAACAGACACACGGACTACATTAGTGTTCTTTACAAGATGAAGCGTATGGGTTCCAAACAAGTGCTCGCTCCTACCATCTCATGCTTGCTGCTCCTATTCTTCCTTGGATGCAAATGCCTAGCATCAGAGTTAGAGGCAACACAGACGGCCACCCTCAAGGTTGATGCCTCATCACAGCTTGCCCGAAAGATCCCAGACACACTGTTTGGGATGTTTTTTGAGGTGAGATACTAGTTTGTCTGTACTATATCAGTTCATGTTTTTTTTATGGTGAGATAATAGTTTGTCTCGCGCGGGGGGGGGGGGGGGGGGGGGGGGGCTCCGCCCCCAGCCACCCCGACCCCCGACATGGACGTAGCTCCGCCATTGATTATATTCTCCTATTAACTACCTTGGCTAATGTTGTAGGAGATCAACCATGCAGGAGCCGGTGGCATATGGGCAGAACTTGTTAGTAATAGAGGTAATTCATTATTGTTGGTTGTGGGACACCGGAACATAAAAGTCCTACAGAAATATTGTCCATACCTGAATTTCAGTGAAATCATCGAATGTATTTTTATGCTTCAGGTTTTGAAGCTGGAGGACTCCATACGCCATCAAATATTGACCCATGGTCTATAATTGGAGACGACTCTTCCATATTTGTGGCGACTGATCGTACATCATGTTTCAGTCGAAACATTATCGCTCTTAGGATGGAGGTTCTCTGTGATGAATGCCCAGCCGGTGGCGTTGGCATTTACAACCGTGGGTTCTGGGGCATGGTATGACGCAATTTTATGTTGACCGTAATTTCATCGCTTATATCAGCATGAAAATTGTGGTCCATTGAACTATATACTTGATATCAATGTATCACCGGATAGAGATATGAGATGTAACCTCATGCAGTCGTGTCTCGTTTTTTCTCCCTTGCAAGGGAGTACCAGTATTTTTTACCTCCTTCTCCTAAGCTTCCAACTCTTCTTATCCAATTTAGTAATTACCTTTACCATTTCATCTTTCAGAACATAGAAGATGGAAAGACGTACAATCTAGTTATGTATGTTAAATCAGCAGAAGCTGCAGAATTGACAGTTTCATTAGCAAGCTCTGATGGGTTGCAGAAGCTAGCTTCAGTTACTGTACCGTTAGTATTGTTTATCTCAATATCTGGTAAGGAGGAGGACGACAATATTTCTATTAGTTTAAAGTATTTTGTTGTTTCAGAGTTGCTGGCACTTCCAACTGGACAAAAGTGGAGCAAAAATTGATTGCTAAAGGGACAAACAGAACCTCAAGACTTCAGATTACATCTAACAAGAAGGGAGTTGTATGGTTTGATCAAGTATCACTCATGCCTTCAGACACGTTCAAGGTATATCATACACTAATATTCTTGATATTTATATTGACAAGAACTGAAAGAAGGCAGATATCCAAAGCTTTAGAATACTGAACTACACATCAATTGAAGAGCAAAACTCTGAAGACGAAGCACTGACTATTGTAGTAAATTCACCTGGCATCATAAAAAAACTCTGCTGCCAGAAACATGATGGGTTCCATAGGCCTAGACACAAGTTATAATAATAGACATAATATTTAAAATTTATTATCCCCCATTAAGTCTTAATGTTTGGTTGGTCTGATTATCTTGGTCATGTTGAAGTTCGTGTGTGGGGCATCCTTGTCTGGCAATTCCGTTTGTGGTTATCATACTAATGTGTGGGACATTTCTGTTCCTCTACATCACAAAAACACAAGTGTGGAGCCCACAGTGTTACTCTAATTGTGAATTTGATCACGAACCAAGCAGAACCAAGTGCCTCTAACTAATTTGTTTTCTAGTCCTTAGACATTTGGCATTGCGTGGGTGTGCGTGTGTGCCTTGCGTGGGCGGGCGGGTGTGCATGCGTGTGTTTTAAATGGATACTTTGCTTTGCTTTGATACATCCTCGTAGTGCTTGATCATTGATTAGGGCGCTTGAGTTTATCTGAGTATGTAACTGGCCTATTTTTTTCTATACATACAGGGACATGGTTTTCGCACCGAATTGATATCCATGCTTTTGGATCTAAAACCACGATTCTTGAGATTTCCTGGTATGGCCATACGAGTATTGTCTAATTTTTGCTCAGTTTATTGGTGGCTTCACACTAATGTCTGGACTTGTACAGTATAATTTACTGGAGCGGATAGATATTTGCTCATATTACTTTAACCTGAATAATATCTCTACTTTCAGATCAGAACTAGTGAGACCTAGCTAACTGAACCCTCAGTTCCCCTATTATCAGAGAAATCCACTGAGCCGACTATGGCAATGCCTAGTGAGATGTTCAGTTAAAATATGATAGAATAAATATCATTATTTTTTAGTCAACTAATATATCTCAGTACCATATGCAAGTTACGTTATACTGACTAAAGTTTCATATGTTCCCAGTTGAATGTGCTCTGACCATACTAACCAAATATCTTCTTTCATGGAACATGTTCCTTTAACTAATGTAACACTCCTTTTAAAATGAACCCAGCAAGCCCCAGTTTGTAAAAGATATCTGATATTTTGTATTTTCCTTACTTTTACATGGTTTACTTGGAATGCATTATAGGTGGTTGCTTTGTTGAAGGCGAATGGTTAAGAAATGCATTCAGGTGGAGGGAATCTATTGGTCCATGGGAAGAGAGGCCTGGACACTTTGGAGATGTTTGGCATTACTGGACTGACGATGGCCTTGGATATTATGAGTTTCTTCAGGTATCAGCCAAGTGGTAAACATTATTTCACCTTTTTTTCCTTTTATATTTCCACCTAACCATATATTTCCTTTGAAATCTACATCAAAGCTTTCTGAAGACCTGGGGGCTGCTCCAATCTGGGTATTCAACAACGGTAAGTATCTTTTATCATATCAATGATTTAGCAGTGTTGGCCTCCTTAAACATTGGTGTTCTCTTTCTTAAATACCAGGAATCAGCCACAATGATGAAGTTAGTACCGCTGTGATTGCCCCTTTTGTAAAGGTACTTTTGAAATTCTACTTCATTTTCTATCAGGGTGGACATGTAATTGTATGATGGATACTTCCGAGTCTTGAATGAACTGCAATTTGCAAGCAATCATAACTTAGCGTTGCCATGGTGCATCAAAACAAGAGAAAATTACTTATTTGTTCAACCTTGTCCACGGACCAGTTTCTTCCATTTCTATCATTTACTTCTGTGGTACTGTAGTATTAATGCCTGATGTCTTCCCAAGAGTTAAATTGTGATTAAATCGTTATAATCACATGTACATTATTCTGAAATTATTGTCTTTCTGCAGGATGTATTGGACAGTCTAGAATTCGCAAGGGGGAGTGCAAACTCAACGTGGGGCTCTGTTAGAGCTGCAATGGGGCATCCTGAACCGTTCCCAGTCAAATATGTTGCAATTGGAAATGAAGATTGTGGGAAAAAATACTACCTCGGTAATTTCTTGCCTACCTCTTAATAATAATGCAAATATGCTCAACTCCTCTGTGTGTTCTTGATAGTTTTTGTCAACTACTGTTCTTATTTGTTTGAGAAACTACTTTTTTTATTCCACCCATTTCACAATATAGGCGGAAGCCCCGAAGATGCCTTGTGCATGATAACTAAATGGTGTAAAACCATGGAAATAACAAGATTCAACCATAGCTACCCCTATTAAGAAAAGTACTCGAGATAATTAATCAGTCATAGTTTTCTTTCCAAAATTTTGGAGCATTACAGAGAAATATGATTGGATGAGTGAGCTGAATTATGTTCTCATCAAAAGAAAAAATGAAGTTATTGAAGCATAAAAAGTATAGCACTACTAACTAAAACAGAAGGGTAAACTAGTACCTGGTAAATCTTCTTTAATAAATTCACCCATTAAGTAGTTCCACTTCCACCTGATCATTACTTCTGGTAGTTTGCTATTTCACTTAAACTGTATAAAGAATATTTGCAATAATCTTCTAGGTACATGATGTTCTTTAATTCCATTGAACAGGTAATTACCTCAAGTTCTACAATGCTATAAGAGAATCCTATCCAGACATTCAGATGATTTCAAACTGTGATGGTTCATCTAAACCACTTGACCATCCTGCTGATCTGTATGACTTCCATGTAAGTTACTTGTGACAAATTGGCTCAACCCATTTCCCCTGTTAAGATTCTCATTGGGTTATCACCCTTTCTCTGTTCGTATCTTATATTTGATTCTGAAAAACTTTTTTTTTATAGGTCTACACCGATTCTAAGACTTTGTTTAACATGAAGGGTACGTTTGATAAAACTTCTCGTACTGGTCCCAAGGTATACCTCTATTTTCATGGTTTACTTTGTGTTTTCACTTTGTGGGAGAAATGATTGTGACATGCGCCAGATGGCCTTTCAAATGCTCCGTTACCACACATTGGTATCGATCTTTTACATAGTCCAGCATCTCCTGGCCTTTCTTTAGGGATGTTCTTGCCATAGCATGTATTTTATGTATTTTGCGGGTTACCTGGTGTATCTTCATCGTTGTTCGAAACTCTGTTTCTGAATGGTGATGAGAAATATAGGAATTGAGACCTCAAACCGAGCATCTTTTTGTATTTGTAGAAATTTCTGCCGGGGGTGGGGGGTGGGCTGGCGTGCACGTAGTTTCCGTAAAGTTATGCCAAACATTGAGTGTAACTAGGGGGCATTAAAACAAAAACTGTTGGGGTCATTGTAAGAACAATGAGGAGCCTGCAGGATCTATGTAGCACTTACTGAAGTCTTCGATTCTACTTGCATGTCCTGGAAAATCTTGGGCAGTAAATACATTCCTGTGTTTTGACAATATATTACTCCCTCCGTCCCAAATTACTTGTCGCAGAAATAGATAGAAATGGATGTATCTAGAACTAAAAATACGTCTAGATACATCCATTTCTGCGACAAGTATTTCGGGACGGTGGGAGTACTAAATAATATAGCTCTTCTGCATATCAACATCCTTTCAACCTTATGGACAGTAAATACATTCATGTGTTTTGACAATATGAATATTTAATAGGCCTTTGTCAGTGAGTATGCCGTATGGAGAACTGATGCAGGTAGAGGAAGCCTTCTTGGTTCACTGGCAGAGGCTGCCTTCCTTACTGGACTGGAGAAGAACAGGTGATCCCTCACAGAGTTTGTCTACTCTTCTAGCAACTACCTATAGATCTGTACTGTGGGTTTAGCTGACTGCTTGTTGGTTCTTTGCAGTGATATTGTTCAGATGGCAAGTTATGCACCACTCTTTGTGAACGACAACGATCAAACGTTCGTACCAGTATCTTTTTTCCATTTCGTGAGTTCTTGTTGATTAATATTGCAGTAATTATGTTTGAATCAAATAATCAGGTGGAATCCAGATGCTATCGTCTTCAACTCCTGGCAACAATACGGAACTCCTAGTTACTGGATGCAGAAGTTTTTCCGCGAATCTAGTGGTGCCATGATTCATCCAATTACAATCAGTTCCAGCTACTCTGGTTCTCTAGCAGCATCTGCTATCACCTGGCAGGATTCTGGGAATAGCTTCCTGAAAGTGAAGGCAAGTAATGTTCCAATGTTATATCCGGAGGGGGACTGTGAATATTTGTGTTAATCTTGGAAGCTCTTCCTTTGCAGATTGTGAACTTCGGGTCGGACACCGTGAGCCTCACAATCTCTGTGTCCGGGCTTCAGGCTAGCATCAACGCGCTGGGGTCAAACGCTACTGTTCTCACGTCCAGCAATGTGAAGGATGAAAATTCTTTCAGTAACCCGAACAAGGTAGTATACCATTTCTGTTTGTGATTAGGTTCTGGAGTGTAGAGCTTATTGTTCGTTTCGGCATCACTCTCTTGGGAGCTGCTCACCTGAAGCCGAATCTTGCTTTGATGAACAATGCAGGTCGTGCCTGTGACAAGCCAGCTGCACAACGCCGCGGAACAGATGCAGGTCACGCTCGCTGCCCACTCCTTCTCCTCGTTCGACCTTGCGCTTGCTCAGTCCGAGCTTGTCGCGGAGATGTGAAGCAGCGACACGGCGTTAGCGACACGTGGAAACACGATAAATACACGAGGCGTGATATGGAAATGGAGGAGGCCGTCAGTAATTATGCTTATATCTTGATAAAGCACTCACTGTACAGTGTAAGAAAGAGGAGATACTCATACATACAGGCATACAGCAGTACTAAATAAAGTCCATATCAGGCTGATTTGCAGTTAATTTGCGTTGCACATGTTTGCTTTGGTTCCATATCTGCAGCAACTTCATCTCCTATCTGTGAAATGGTGCCAACAAACCAACCTGTGTCCGTGAGCATCAGATTGCAAAAAAGTTCTGTTACTGTCAAAGTGTCAACCATAACATAAACTATTAAACTGACCAAAAGTAAACATGTACACTAACTCGCAAGGTAAGAGAATTCAAAAGCATGCAGAGGAATTCATTTAGTAGCACTCTGAACCCACTTCCAGAAAAAATTGTACTACATAACTAGTTACAGCCGGGATGAACACAGCCTGTATTCATTTCCACAAATTTTTGGATATGTAGTTGCTGAGCCTGAGATCCAAGTATACTTTGTCCTAGCTAAGCTAAGCGAGTATGTGATCTGAAAGAGGCTTGGTGGGCCAATCATTGTCTTCACCGTCGATGGGATCATCATCACCGATGTTGTTGAGCACATCAAATACTTCTTGTGCTAGAACTAATCTGGCCTATGCCTAACGAAGAACAGTACCCCTTCCCATCCATAAAACCACAACACGTATTTTGGATCGGAGGGAGTAGTAAATAGGGCAAAACAGGGGAAGAACAAGGATGAACAGAAACTAGAGTTGTTGATATGTCGTGCCACCCAACCACCCACTCTCCAGCTTTTATACTAGCAAGCTAGGAGCCACGACTGTATGTTTATTACAAGCTTCAGTCTCAGACTGTTACAGTGAAGAGTATACCAACTAAAGAAAAAAAATCCTAGCTACTCATCACAGGACAGGAGGGAAGCCTTCTTCTTCATCGCAGGCAGCTCTTCCAACCGTCTCCATCACCACAAGGTGCTCATGTCGTCCTCCTCATCTCCATCTTTTTCGACGGCCTTGCCTTCTACGTCTTCCGTCTCCTCTGGCGCTATTTCAAGCACGTCATCCAAAAACCTCGCGAAGTCGTCCTCCTCATCGCCATCTTGTTGGATGATCTTGCCGTCTACGTCTTCCGTCTTCTCTGCCAACACTTCGTCCGTGTCGTTGTTGCAGGCCTTTTCTTGGATCGTCCTCTTGTGGCCTCCTTGCTGGATCGTGCTCTGGTGGCCCTCTGCCATTAATCCAAGATCGGCCTCCTTGTCCTTGGTCGCCTGGCGCTGAGGCAGCGGTGCCGACAAGAAATTCGGCTGCTGCGGCGGACACCAGGACGGTCGCTTTCAAAAGAACAATTTAATTTATGCGTACATGTTATTACCATTCTACCAGGCCTGAAAAGAAGAAGAAATTGTATCACAAAACCTTACTGCTTCGTAAAGGATTCATAATCCTGATGGTGCTTCATTGTTGCTGCCAACAGTTTGTGCATCGTCCAATTCAAGTGAGGCCGTAACGACACAAAGCATCCCCGACCCAGTAGGAGAGCAAAGCCAGCGATGCAGAGATGTCACATCAAGGGCTGGCAGCTGTATCCCACCATGGACATGCATCAAAGAATACAGAAACTCCACATCCTAATAAAATCTAGAAAAAAAAACACAATATATTAATGTGTCAGTAGGATTGCTCCTATGATCCTACATGTTAACACGAATGTTTCTAAAAATAATCTAACGCTGATACATATGTTGACATGCACATGACAAAGAAAAAGGAAAACTACACTACTTCGGGAATTTAAGGTGAGATGTTCATGTTAACACATGTCTTCATGGCCCGTCTCACCATTTACAGCGAGCTCCTTGTGGCCGAGATTAGCGGCGAGGGGTCATGGGCGGATCTTCTGCTCGTGACTTGTAGTGCGCTACATTTCTTAAGGCTCTTTGAATCCTTGATGTCGTGTTTTCCCCCCATCGTCTTGCAGATCTGGAGACGAAGCTATGCCTAGTCAGTGTTTGCAGCGGAGCGCAGATTGGGCTGCAGACCTGCAGTATTGTGATCTAGCATGTAGGAGAAGCTGGAGATGAATAGGAGAAGTTGGGGAGACGTGCGGAGGAAAGGGGAGGAGACGGCGGCGGGATTTGAGGGAATTGGAGAAGGTGAAGAGGGAAAGGTAGGGAGAAGATAAGAGGCACCACGATTAGGAATTAACACAACACCACGAACGGTTTCTCTGAAAAAAACGAATGACGTTTTTTTAGACATAAAAAAACAAAAAACTAATGATGTTTTTTTAGACATAAAAAAACTAATGACGTGTTACAACTTGAAACTGATGGACTGTACGTGTGGGCACTATAGAGAGAATGATTGGTTGAACGCTGACGTGGCATCATGTTGATGTGGACAGTGTGCATGTAGGGAGAATTGCTAGTAGTGGAGATCAACTTCTTAAGAATGTAAGATGTGCGAGAGAAAAAAAAAAGTGAGAAAGGCTATCATTTGTATCGTCTATTTCAGTTGTTGCATTGTGCTGAAACAAATCCTAGCTACTCATCACAGGAGTGAGTTCATATTTCATGGAAGGTAGAATGGCTATACACTGTCAATGATGAAATCGTCCAGGTCCTATGAAATTATATAGTCATTGAAAGTACATGGAATTAGACATAAGATAACTGTTTGCATCCGTCGACAAACCAACCTAAGGCCGTCAGCATCAGATTGCAAAAAAAAGCTCTGTTAATCATAACAAAAACTCTTAACTAACCACAAGTAAACATGAAAGGAGTTCATTTAGTACTAGCACTCTGAACCCACTTCCACAAAAAATTCTACATAACTAGTTACAGCTCTGATGAACACAATATGTATTCATTTGCACAAAAATTTGGATAGGGATCCAAAAAATGCTCTTGTGATATCGTAGTCTAGGCTTGGTGAGCCAATCATTGTCTTCATCGTCGATGGAATCATCATCGCCATTGTGCTAGGACAATATGGCCTATGCCCGACGAAGAACAGCAGTAAATCCAGCAAAACAGGTGAAGAACAAGGATGAACAGAGATGACAGTGCCAAAAATGAAAGGAGGCGGGGCAAAATGGGTAATAAAGAAAATAGAGTTGTTCATATATATGTCGTGCCACCCAACCACCCACTATCCAGCTTTTATACTACCAAGCTAGGAGCCACGACAGTATGTCTATTACAAGCTTCAGTCTCAGACTGTTACAGTGAAGAGTATACCAACTAAAGGAAAAATCCTAGCTACTCATCACAGGACAGGAGGGAAGCCTTCTTCTTCATCGCAGGCAGCTCTTCCAACCGTCTCCATCACCACAAGCTCATGTCGTCATCGTCATCGTCATCTTTTTCGATGGCCTTGCCGTCTATGTCTTCCGTCTCCTCTGGCGCTATTTCAAGCACGTCATCCAAAAACCTCGCGAAGTCGTCGTCGCCCTCCTCCTGCTCGTCCTCCTCATCGCCATCTTTTTCGATGGCCTTGCCGTCTACGTCTTCCGTCTTCTCTGGCAACACCTCGTCCGTGTAGTCGTTGCAGGCCTTTTGTTGGATCGTCCTCTTGTGGCCTCCTTGCTGGATCGTGCTCTGGTGGCCCTCTGCCATTAATCCAAGATCGGCCTCCTTGTCCTTGGTCGCCTGGCGCTGAGGCAGCGGTGCCGACAAGAAATTCGGCTGCTGCGGCGGACACCAGGACGGTCGCTTTGCCGGCTCCCACGACACGATGGATCGTCTGGGTGGCACCGCGAGAGGCGGTGGTGCTGCGGACGCCGGCTTCACCACGGGACGTGTCTGAGGCGGAGCGAGAGCAGCAGCACGCATCCGCTTGGGGTGCGGCGGCTCGGCAATGGGAGGCGCCGGCCTCTTGGTCGCCTGCTGCGTGGTCATGGGCGCAGGAACCGTGACGCGACGTTGCTGTTGCCCCGACGAAAGATCAAGTCCGCGAGGCGTCACTGTTGCCCCGACGATCACCTGCTGCGGTCGTGCTTGTGGACGCGGCGCAGCCATGATGGCGGGTTCTTGAACTCTAAGGAGATGATCCCCTGTTGCAGTCTGTTGGCGCGCGACGTATCCCGGCTTCGAACTGGCAGTAGCAGAGGACCACATGGGCGCAGGAACCATGGGACTATGCCGGTCAGCAACTGGTGGCGCTGGCTTCTTCATCCCGGCCTGCATCTGCGTGGTCGCGGGAGGCACAGCAACCTGTTCTTGTGGACGCCGCGGCTGCTGCTGCTTCTGCGCGGCCATGGCCATGGTACTGGCGGGTCCTTGAATTCCACGGACAAGCAGGTGATCCCCTGCAGCAGATTGTTGAAGCGCGACGGACCCCGGCTTGGCGTTGGGCGAGACGTAGAGCCTGCACAGGACGCGCTCCTCCTTGCCGTCATCGAGGAGGGCGTATTCGTCGAATCCGTGGCAGTGGTACTCGTCCATGAGCCACTCGGACTTGCCGCTCTGGCCCTTGTACTTGTAGCGAAGTTTCTCGTGGTATCCGATCGTCTCGCCGGCGCTGTTCTTTGTTAAACGTTATGTTTTGGGAAACTGCACGACACCGTGTGGCTATCTCATATATATATATATATATATATATATATATATATAATAAGGGTACACAAAGTGTATAAATATTATCACACCAATATGTCGCACCAATATTATCACACCAAAGAACCGGTGGCTGCTCTTGAGAGACTCCCAACTCTCTCAACGGAGACTGTATCCAAATGAGCTCAGCCGTGGCATTGGCAACCGCCTTGTACTCTGCTTCAGTGTTACTCTGAGATACTGTGGCCTGCTTGCACGCACTCCAGGCAATCAAGTTGCAACCAAAGAAGACAGCATAGCCCCCCGTGGATCGCCGGTCATCCAGGCTCCCAGCCCAATCTGCATCAGAGAACGCAGAGAGAGCACTCGAGGAGGTAGACCGAAGATGCAAGCCATAGGAGACAGTATGAGAGAGATAACGCAGTATACGCTTCACAGCTGACCAGTGCGAAGTCCGAGGAGCATGAAGATACTGACACACACGGTTTACCGCATAGGAGATGTCCGGCCGTGTGATAGTCAAGTACTGCAAACCACCAACAATACTGCGGTACTCTGTAGCATCATCTGAAGGAAGCAAGGCACCATCCAAGGCTGATAACCGATCTGTCGCAGACATAGGGGTGGTAGCATGCTTGCATTGCAACATACCGGCACGTCGCAGCAAGTCTAAGGAATACTTATGCTGAGTGAGAGTCAGGCCAGCAGGGGACCATGAAACCTCCAGACCAAGGAAGTAATGGAGAGCACCCAGATCCTTGACAGCAAAATGACCACCCAGAGCAGACAACAGACGATCAGCGGCAGTCACTGAGGAGCTGATAAGAATAATGTTATCAACATAAACCAACAGGTACATAGTAACCTCAGGACGATGTAGCAGGAACAGAGACGTGTCAGCAGTGGACGGAACAAATCCAAGACGTCGAAGAACCGAGCCAAGTCGGGCAGTCCATAGAGTGCCTTAACAAGACGACACAGATGATGTGGACGAGCAGGATCAACAAAACCTGGAGGTTGCTGCATGTACACCTCTTCCTCCAAGACCCCATGAAGAAAAGCGTTCTGAACATCAAGCTGACGCAGAGACCACCCTTTGGTAACAGCCAAGGACAGAAGCAGACGAATAGTGATAAGTTTGACAACTGGACTGAATGTATCCTCGTAATCAAGACCGTACCTTTGCTTGAAGCCTTTCGCCACAAGCCGTGCCTTGTAGCGCTCGATAGAACCATCAGCATGCTTCTTGACCTTGAACACCCACTTGGAGTCAATAATGTTGACACCAGACACAGGAGGAACGAGGCGCCAAGTATCATTCCTCTGGAGAGCCTGAAACTCCTGCTCCATGGCAGTACGCCAGTGAGGAATCCGAAGGGCCGCCTGAAAATGCCGAGGCTCAGCAGTGGGGTCAGTATCCGTCTGCGCCACACATGCCACAATCCACGCAACTGTGCCATCAGTGCGCTCCTTCGGGCGAAAAATACCGTTCTGACTGCGTGTACGAGCACGCAGAGCAGCGGTAGGTGGCGGAGGTGGTGTCGGAGACGCAGTCGAAGAAGATGGTGACGACGACGCAGACGAATCACCAGACTCAGAGACCACATGCATCGGCGACACAGGTGCATCATGCAGAGCAGAAGACCACGCATGGGTCGATGGAGAGGCAGCCGACGCAGGCGAGCGCAGTGACGCCGGGCCAGGCGTGCGGCCTGGTGGGAGCGGCCCGCCTGGGGCCAAAGCAGCGGCAGCTGGCTCAGCCGGCTCGGGCGCCAGGCCAGGGCGTGGCCAGCACGAAGCCGAAGCAGCGGCAGCTGGCTGAGCCGTCGCCAGCAGCGGGCCAGCTGACGAGGAGCCAGGGGGAGGCGAAGGGGTGGGGGTGCATGTGGCATGCCCAGGAGGAACGTCCCCTGTACACCCACCATCGGGCGCCCGAGTGACCACAGGCGGCGGATCATCCAGAAGCTCAAGGCGCGCTCCTCGCCCAGTACATGCACCATGGTTAGGTAGCAACAAGGGAGTATATGCAGCATCTACAAATTGACCAGGCAAAGGTAAAGCAGATTTCTCAGGTGCAGTGGGAGTGGTGGAGGTGACCGGAAGTGCGGAAAAAGGAAAAACATTCTCATCAAACACCACATCACGAGAGATGTAGACGCGGTTAGAGGGAACATGAAGACACTTGTACCCTTTATGAAGAGAACTATAACCAAGAAACACACACTGTTTAGACTGAAACTCCAACTTGCGTTGGTTATATGGACGAAGATGTGGCCAACACGCACATCCAAAGACCTTGAGAAACGTATAATCAGGAGTTTCATTCAGCAAGAGTTCAAGTGGTGTTTTCATCTGACGGAGTCGTGTAGGGAGTCTATTAATGAGAAAGCATGCGGTGGAAAACGCATCACTCCAAAACCGGAAAGGAACGGAGGCATGGGCAAGCAAAGCAAGACCAGTCTCAACTATATGGCGATGCTTACGCTCAGCTATACCGTTTTGCTGATGTGTATGAGGACAAGACACACGATGTGTAATTCCAAGCTTATTAAAGAATGCATTGAGGTTGTGATACCCACCCCCCAATCGGATTGCACATGAATGATTTTGTGACTGAGCACACGCTCAACATGCGCTTGGAATTGTAAGAAAACATTAAACACATCAGATTTGCGTTTAAGAAGATAAAGCCAAGTGAACCGACTGTAAGCATCAATAAAACTGACATAGTATTTATGGCCACTAACAGAGGTTTGAGCATGGCCCCATGCATCCGAAAACACAAGTTCAAGCGGTTTATTGACTACACGACTCGACTCAGAAAAAGGAAGCTGATGACTCTTGCCTTGCTGACAGGCATCACAAACTGCATCAACATGTTTATTGGACACAACTGGAAGCTCATGTCGATGAAGTACATGGCGAACGATGGGAGTGGCAGGATGACCAAGGCGCGCATGCCAATGTGATGGAGACACACGAACACCGCTGAAAGCACTAGGAGCTGGCGGCACATCAAGTGCATAAAGACCATTATTGCGCAGTCGACCTCTAAGAAGTACGTTCCTCGTGTCCCGGTCCTTAACAAAAAAATGAAAAGGATGAAATTCAGCAAGAACATTATTATCACGAGTAAGTTTAGGAACTGAAAGCAAACTACGTGAAACAGAGGGAACACGAAGGACATTAAGAAGACGTAATTGTGTGGATCGACGTGTAAGAAGTGATGCCTGACCAATAAGTGAGATGTGCATACCTTCCCCATTAGCGGTGCGAACCTGATCGTGTCCACGGTACGGCTCCTGTGTAGAGAGCTTGCCCATCTCACTCGTCAGGTGATTGGTAGCTTCCGTATCCATGTACCAAGATGCATCAACTGGATAAGAAGGAGTATGCCTCTGCTCATGACTCGCCAGGGCAGCCTGCTTCTCATTACCCTTGCCATTGTTCCCGATCCCCAAGAAATCCTGCTTGAAGCGACGATGACAACGGGAGGCAAGGTGACCATCAAGTCCACATAGCTGGAAGGGGACCTGAGCACCACATGAAGGGCAGCAGGCACGGACTCGACCTCCCGTCGAGGTAGTGGTGTTCCGCGAATTAGGCACGGTCGGCCGAGGTTTGCCACCAGTTGGTGGCTTGTAGGACTTGCCCTTCCCACGCGTTGCAGCGTTGGCGGAAGGGAAACTCGACGTAGAGCGGCGAGCCTGGATGCGCTGCTCCGTAGCGAGGAGACGTGCGTACAACTCACGTGGCTGGATGGGAGTGTCACGACCATTGATATTCTCCACCAAATTATCATAGTCGTCACTCAGTCCGTTGAGCACATAGGAAGTGAACTCCTCCGGACCAAGCGCCTTGCCAATGGAGGCAAGTGTGTCAGCCATATCCGTCACTTTGTTGAAGTAGTCGGTGACGGTGAGATCATGAAGCTTCACCTCCCCAAGCCCAGTGCGGATGGTGTGAGCCCGCGCCTGAGACTGCGAAGCAAAACTGGTATGAAGAGCCGTCCACGCGTCCCGAGACGTAGCGGCGAAGATGACCAGTGACGAGACCCCCTCCGTAAGAGAGGACTGGATGGCGGAGAGGATGGCCTGATCCTGAGCCACCCACGCATGATGCCCCGGATGGTATGGCGATGGGCATGGCAGAGTGCCATTAACAAACCCCTCCAAGTAACGACTGCGGAGAAGTGGTAAGACCTGGGCACGCCATGACAGATAGTTATCCGTCGTCAGCTTCACCGGGATGAGATGCGCAAAGTAGAACGGTGCATGAGATACACCATGATCCGAAGGCGGCGGCGGCGCATAAAAGCCCGGGGGTGAAGGACCACTCGGCACCACGGACGAAGCCACCAGCTCCGTCGATGCCCCGCCGTAGGGCGCTCCGTACGAAGCGGGCGCGCCATAAGGAGACGCAGTCACCGAGGTTGGCGGGTAGGCGTAGGCCAACGGGGCAGCGTGGCCGTAGGACGGTTGCAGTGCAGAGGGAGCCGGCCACGGGCTAGCCGGGGCGGCGCCGTAGGAGCCGGCCGCCGGCGGCTGTTGCGGGTGCTGAGCGCCCTGATGCGGTTGCGGGACACCACTGTGGGGCGGGTGCGGGACACCGCCCGAGTGTAGATGCGGGACGCCGCCATGGGCCTGTTGAGACCCCCACCAGGGAGCGACCGCAGGCGGGACTCCAAACGCCGCGGGCAGGCTGGCGGGTGGAGCGGCGCCATAGGGCGCAGACGGGACGGCGGCGTCGTAGTAGCCCGCCGGCGGCTGGGCGGCGGGGTCGTCGAAGACCGGCGGCGGTGGGGCGGCGGAGCCCTGGGCGGTGGCAGCCATGGAGGCGCTGGCCAGGGAGAGCAGCGGCTGAGAGGCCAGAAACGGAGAGGCCGGGGCGGCCTGAGCGGCGGCAGCGGGGCCGGCGGCTGGAACGGGGGGAATCGTGGCGGCGGCGGCCGGCACCGAGGCCATGATGCGATCGTGGCGGCGGCGGAAGCGAACGATCGTAACCCTAATCTAATACCATGTTAAACGTTATGTTTTGGGAAACTGCATGACACCCAAATACGGGTGTGGCTATCTCATATATATAAGGATACACAAAGTGTACAAATACAAGATACAGGGTATACACAGAAGCTACGTATAAATATTATCTAACATTCTTGACCTCCGTCTTGGTACTTGTGACCCAGCTGCCGGCGCCGGCGGTGCGCGACATGCTGTAGCTCGTCCCGGCTTTCTTGCGCTTGCAGGTGGTGAAGAAGAACCGGTTGTGGGTGTTGGGAAGGCGGGGCAACGCGGCGGCGAGATCCTTTGGCTCGTACTTGTAAACCTCCGCGTGATGGATGATTCCGGCGGTGTCAGGCAGCGGCTGGCGGAGGAGCCATGGCCGGAGGTACAGAGCAATGGCCTGCTGGTCCGTCGGGTTGAAGCGCATCCCGAAGCTTAGCGCACGGTAGGGGTCGGTCATTGTTGTCGGCGTCGCCGTGTTCCTGACTCGAGAGGTTTCGCCGGCTGGGCGATGAGCGATTTGGAGGAAGGGAGGTCAGCGCGGACGTACGGGAAGGCGGGTGTTGACTACTTATACTAGTAATTACTATGGGAGTACGTGGTGTATATGAAAACCAACTACTAGGATAGGAGGATTCCCGTCCGACACCAGTGCTGTATTGGCAACGCACAGGAACGTAACACTGTTTCTTCTTCTTGCATATAATTTGTAAAGGGGTCCAACTCAGATTCACCCAACGGGCGAAACCAGGAGTGCATCTCTGAACCTTCGGAAGTGCAGGGCAGGTCAACATGACAAAACTCTAGGAGGGTCGCCTCGTCGTATGGAACACGCTGCGTAATGATTTGGAGGCTGCCGGGCATGTGTGCAAACACATAATCGTCAAACGACAGTCCCCATATTTGTTCTTTTTTTTTATTTGCTCTCGTAATTTTATTTTAAATTTAAGAGGCATTTAATCCAACCGAACAGTTCATAATCGTTATCAAACACAATAAATATAATTAACAACTGGATTAGTGGCCAAAAGTCGTCGCATGGCATATATTTTGCGACTTGAAATGTCATTAAGCGACATTTTCAAAATATGCAATGCCGCTAGTCGACATTGCTAGATACTACTACGTACACTACTCCGCCGCCATCTACATGTCGTCCTCGTCGTCCTCGTGCTGTGTTTTTTCCAATGGTACTTCATGCTTCCAATCGAGGAGCTAGAATCCTGTCTCCGTCGTGTGAGTGAGGAAAACAATATCAAACTGTACCATGGATACCCATTCAGAGATTAACACTATAATGGTGTGTGGCTGGGTCCTTGAACATTTATATATCAAGGTCTGTACTTTCAAAGTCAGCCTAGAGCCACGTGAAAAGGATTTACTTAGAGCATCTACATCCGGATACAGCAAATCCGACTCCTCAAACGCCCATGGACGCGGCCGTGTCTGCGGACAGTGACCGGTCACGTCTCAAATAATCTCTTCCACATCTGGATACCTCAATTACGAAATCTCAAATCCATACTATTACATACAACGTAAAACCTACTCTAAGCGGAGCTCGTCCGGCTCCGCCGTGGCCATGTCCGGTGACCGGTTGCGCCCCTCAGAGTGTTGCTCCGGTCGCCGGCGAGGTAGGGTAGGACATGGGACATGGGCCGTCTCCCATGTCTTACTCTTCCTCGTCGGAGTCCGGAGCCCTGACGGTGCCGGTCAACGTGAGGTCGATGATGGATCCTTCGTGGGAGGAGCCGCCGACGTCCACTACAACGCAGTTGAGTTGCCCAGGCTGGCCGTGCACCATACG
This sequence comes from Elymus sibiricus, assembly GCA_039707655.1. NCBI lineage: Eukaryota > Viridiplantae > Streptophyta > Magnoliopsida > Poales > Poaceae > Elymus > Elymus sibiricus. The sequence continues at coordinate 117,343,521 of CM077670.1, forward strand.
GGACGCCGGAGAATGCGACTCCGCCTCGACAACATCCACAGCCGCGAGGGCTGCCGCCGTCTCCCGCGCTCGCTGCCTCGCACGCCGGGCACACCGCGCCATACTTGCGTCCGACGACGCCCATGCGTTCACCTCCACCTCGGCGCGCCAACGAAGGGGCTGCGTCCGCCATGGCGTTCGGACGCTAGACGGACCGCATCGCCTCTGGTGAGGCAGCGGCGACACACCTCGCGGCAGATCCATGCGCCATTTGGGCGGACGCAATGGATTTCTGACGGAAGGAGTCCGAGCGCTGCCGTCATGCGGCCTCCTCCTGGGCGCGGCAGAGTGGAGTGGCTAGGGTTTGGTCCGGGGAGCGGATCAAGACGAATATATGTGGGGTCGGGTGGGCCAGGTGAGCCAAGTCCGATGTGGCAGACGCGCCCGGTCACGCCCGGGCCTCCCCATATCCGCCCCATATTTGGGTTGGATATGAGGGGTGTCGGTCAGCCTGGGCGTTTTTAACCGGCCAGTGACCGGGCCGTCCGCATGAGCGTATGATGGTGATTTGAGGCGCCTGGTTGTAGATGCTCTTACAACCTCACAAAACGAAATCAGTTCAGAGGGAGAGGATTTAGGGCACGCAAGTGCAGGGACACGCGGATCGTGAGCCATTGATCCGCGCCAAGATTTGCATATTTGGGGACGTATAGACAGATTTCTATTTTTGCTTTTATGTGTAATGTGTTCGTAGATCATGCGGATATACCTGTTTGTGTGGGGTTGTATACCCGTTCCGTGGGGTGCCTTAACAGTGAAAACGGGGAATAACAAACACTTACAGAATAGATAAGGAAAAACGATTCACCATGCCCTATTTCGTTCTCTTCTTGCTTCCTCATTGTTCTTCTCTCCTATTCATCAAAACAGAATATGCACCTTGAAGGATCATTCGACTACGCGAAAGGAAAGAGATGATCTTGTGTCCTCACAGATTCATGCTTTCAAGATAAGAAAGCGTGCATCAGTATATTGGCCGGGAACAGGTACAGATTCGGCGGCAACGCTTGATTATCTTATTTAGTGCTTCATAACGATCTTGTTTGTTCAAGAATAAGCGTTTTATGTGTCGTATAGTCGGTCGTTCTGATATTTGATTTTTGTCTTTATAGTGTCAGTGTTTGCGTTGGTCAGTTGTTATCTTCGAACAGCTTTTCTGTCCGACATATTGATTATTTTTAATTTGAAATTGTATGAACTGGAATATTATGATATGTCTGTAAACAGTGGAAGCACATGTATGTGTATTAAATCTATTTTGACAAGTTACAAAGGCTGAAACTGAATTTTATGAACTTTAAAATCCATGTTTCTTCCTATGAAACTTAAACATTATGTAAATTTAATTGAGTCGTAGATGATTATTGCTATATCATTGTGAATAAAAATAGTTGTGTTTTGTGATTGAGTATAATGTATATTTGAAAGTGAAAACTATTGAAAGAAGAATGTTTGCAAGTAGGTAATTAAACTAAACCTAAACCACTAAACCATAAACGACAATAATCCAGAAGGTACAAATAGTAAAGGCATCACAAGTGTTGCAAATTAACAAAAGGAAAATTAAACCAAAAAACCCTGACGATAAACCATAATAGTAAACAGTAAATTAGTAATCCATTGATACTGTTGCAAAATAAAAAAAGAAAAGAAATGTAAACCCTAAACCCTAAACCTTGACTACATGAGTGATGTATACTGTAAACACTAAACCCTAAACCTTGACCCTAAAACCTAAACCCTTAACCTTACACGGAAATGTATAAAATCATAATATAAGGATCTACAATCAACAAAACGAAAAGTGTAGTAGATTTCCTAAAAAAATAAGCGTAAAAAATGTTGCATTCAACAAGATAAAGTGTCGTGAGAATATCATAAAAGAAACAATATTGAAACAGGAACAAGACTAATACGAAAACTATAATTTAGACGTGTCGATACACATAGAATGGTTTAGTCGTTCAGAGAGTCAATGAGACGTGTATTAAGTTTCGGCACTAAGTTTCAAGCAAAGGAACTTAATGTTCATCTATATTTTTCAACTGTACACATTATGACGGAGCAGTGGGAAACACAACGCTTGACTGCTCTAACTTCCTGGGTTTAATGGCGCGTGCGGTGGGATATAATTTCAGTAGTTCTTGGGCCAGCTTCTCATTCCACTACTATTTCCTCTGCACTCTACTCTGCAATCATTTCTTCCATGGCGAATATCTTTCCCCACGGTCTCCCGCTTGTGTTCGACTTCGGCGACCATGACGTCGTGGAGGAGCCAGAAGATCCTCTGGACAAGCTTTGGGCCCTGAGGGACGAGGCCATGGAGGAGCCGGCGAAGCAGGAGGCATCGGAGGAGGAGCTTGCTCAGATGTTGGCTGGGCAACAGAATCAGGTTGTCGCTCCTGCCCCTGAGCAAGTGGAACAACTTCTCGCTCCTACGCCCCAGCCAACCAAACAGGTTGCCGCTCCCGAGCCAGAGCCTTCCTACTGGGGAAATTGGTTACCCTGGGATCCTGATGCCGACACGTATGAGAACACGATGGTCAAATTCATCCTTGGTCATGGCCGTGGTCATGGCGCTGGTTAGGTGCGGGGCCGTGTCTGCGGCCGCGACCGTGGTCGTGGGGCTTGTGGTGGGGATGCCCTTGCTCCTGGCGGTGGCCTTGCCCAAGGTCATGGGTTTGGTGCTGCTGGTGCCGATGGCTGTGGCAATGCCAATGGGCATGCAAGGGGACGTGGCCAGGTCAACGCCGCAGCATTGCTGCTGGAGGTGTCATTGGGCATGGTGCTTCCTTGGGTGCTGAGGGAGCCGCGGACGTGGCCATGGCCTTGGCTATGTCCGTGGTTAGGCTAGTGGCAGCAGTTCTCGCAATGGCCGTGGAGGTGGAGGAAATTAGCGACTGGTGTTACGGTACGTATGCAAGTATTTTGTCTTTTCCATGAAGCTTGTGAATGTGTTCCTCTAATGAAAAGTTGTGCAGTTGAGTATTTGTGTTCTGTTGTGCAACGAGTGATACTGGATTGAACATCCTACAGTAATTTAATTTTATGCATATATATATAGAACTTATGAGTATCATGTAATCGTATTGATAAAATTTTATATTACTTAGTTCAAGAGCTTTTTTTAAAGGTATAGGGATCTAATTGCTGTTCAAATTAGTAAACAAAGATAAAAAGAAGACACATATCAATATACACATATCTTGGGCTCATGTCACATGCAAAGGTTCCACTAATTTTGTAACTAGTTTTGGGCCATTTTGTAGTCTCTCAGAAACAGAGGCGTAAGCGTAGTGCTAGTGAAGTGTTGCATCAGTTGAATCAGAATGGAGTTTTGCAAGTTGTTTGGTAGTTTTGTGAAACACACTAACTGGGCTACGTGCGTAGCTTTGACTGATAATGAATGATACGTCTCCAACGTATCTATAATTTTTTATTGTTCCATGCTGTTATATTATCAATCTTGGATATTTTTATATACATTTACAGCAATTATATATCATTTTTTGGGACTAACCTATTAACTTAGTGCCCAGTGCCAGTTGCTGTTTTCTGCCTGTTTTTGGTTTTACAGAATATCAATACCAAACGAAGTCCAAATGCCACGAAACTTTTTGGAGATTTTTTTCTGAACATAACCAACACTAGAAGCTTCGGGAGGAGGCCAGAAGACCCATGAGGTGGCCATGAGCCACCAGGGCGCGCCTAGAGGGGGGGGGGGCAGGCGCGCCCTGGTGCCTCGTGGGCCCACCTCTGACCCTTTTGACCTAATTCCACCACTATAAATTCCCAAAAATTGGGAAACCAACAGAGGAGTCCACGAAATACTTTTTCCGCCGCTGCAAGCTTCTGTTCTCGAAAGATCCCATCTGGGGCCTTCTCCGGTACTCCGCCGGAGGGGGAATCGATCACGGAGGGGCTCTACATCAACCTTGCTACCCTTCCGATGATGCGTGAGTAGTTTACCATAGACCTTCGGGTCCATAGTTAGTAGCTAGATGGCTTTTTCTCTCTTTTTGATCTTCAATACAATGTTCTCCTCGATGTTCTTGGAGTTCTATCCGATGTAATCACTTTTTGCGGTGTGTTTGTTGGGATCCGATGAATTGTGAGTTTATGATCAGATTATCCATGAATATTATTTGAGTCTTCTCTGATCTCTTTTATGCATGATTATTATAGCTTCGTATTTCTTCTCCGATCTATTGATTTGGTTTGGCCAAGTAGATTGATTTATCTTGCCATGGGAAGAGGTGCTTTCTAATGGGTTCGATCTTGCGGTGCTCAATCCCAGTGACAGAAAGGGACATGACACGTATGTATCGTTGCTATTAAGGGTAAAAAGATGGGGTTTATTCATGCGTGAGTTTACTTTGTCTACATCATGCCATCGTTCTTAAGGTGTTACTCCGTTCTTTATGGACTTAATACACTAGATGCATGCTGGATAGCGGTCGATGTGTGGAGTAATAGTAGTAGATGCTGGCAGGAGTCGGTCTACTTGTCTCGGACGTGATGCCTATATACATGATCATTGCCTTGGATATCGTCATGATTATTTGCTTTTCTATCAATTGCCCAACAGTAATTTGTTTACCCACCATATGCTATTTTTATGAGAGAAGCCTCTAGTGAAAACTATGGCCCCCGGGTCTATCTAAATCATATACTAAAACCCTAAAAATACTTGCTGCACTTTTTATTTATTTATTTTATTTTGTATTTTTGTTTAATCTATCTATGTATCACCATACAATTTAATCTTGCAATTTACCGCAGAGGGATTGACAACCCCTCATTTGCGTTGGGTGCAAGGATTTGTTGTTTGTGTGCAGGTACTGCTAACGAGGTGTTACGTGATTATCCTACTGGATTGATAACCTTGGTTTCATAACTGAGGGAAATACTTACCTCTACTGTGCTGCATCATCCATTCCTCTTCGGGGAAAATACCAATGCAAGCTACAAGTAGCAGGAAGAATTTCTGGCGCCGTTGCCGGGGAGACATCATCAACATCTATCAAGTACCTTTGCATAAACTCTCATCTCCTTGCATTTATTTTATTTGCCTCATGTTTTCATCTCCCCCACTTCTAAAAAGTTTTTAAAAAATACAAAAATATTTTCCGTTTGCCCTTTTTCTTGTTTGCTTGCTTGTTATCTTGTTTGCGTAGCCACGATGTCTCAAGAAAATACAAAATTGTGCGATTTTTCCAATACTAATAATAATGATTTTATTAGTACTCCAATTGCTCCTCCCGCCGCTAGTGCGGAGACTTGTGATATTAATGCCACCTTGCTAAATCTTGTTATGAAAGAACAATTTTCTGGTAGTCCTAATGAAGATGTTGCATCCCATCTTAACACTTTCGTAGAATTGTGTGATATGCAAAAGAAAAAAGATGTGGATAATGATATTTTGAAATTAAAATTATTCCCATTCTCATTGCGGGATGATACGTCTGCAACGTATCTATAATTTATGAAGTATTCATGCCATGTTTATTATAGTTTTGTATGATTTTGGTGCACTTTTATATGGATTTTATATGATTTTTATGGACTAACATATTAACCTAGTGCCCAGTGCCAGTTGCTGTTTTCTGCTTGTTTTTGGTTTTCCAAAAAATCCATATCAAATGAAGTCCAAATGCAGTGAAACTTTTTGACAATTTTTTCTGGAAGGAAACAAACCCAGGAAGCTTCGGAGGAGCAGCAGAAGATCCACAGGGGCCCTACGAGCCACCTGGGCGCGCCTGCCCCCCTCAGGCATGCCCTGGTGCCTCGTGGGCCCCCTATGGCACCTCTTTGCGTGATTCCAACACTGAAAAATCATATATATTCAGAAACCCCCGAAAGTTAACCTAGATGAGTTTTTACGCCGCCGCAAGCCTCTGTACCAAAGAGATCTCATCTACATTCCTTTTCCGGCACCCTGCCGGAGGGGGGAAATCATCACCGGAGGCCATCTTCATCATCCTGACGGTCTCCATGACGAGGAGGGAGTAGTTCACCCTCGGGGCTGAGGGTTTGTACCAGTAGCTATGTGTTTTATCTCTCTCGTGTTCTTGATTTGGCACGATCTTAATGTATCGCGAGCTTTGTTAATATAGTTGGATCATATGGTGTTTCTTCCCTCTCTATCCTTGTTGTGATGAATCGAATCTTTTCCCTTTGAGGTTTCGTTATTGTCGGATTGAATATTTCAGATTTGAGAACACTTGATGTATGTCTTGCATATGAATACCCGTGGCGACAATGGGGTATTATATTGATCTTCACTTAACTACTCATTGATCTTCACTTATATCTTTTTGGAGTAGTTTGTCATTTACTCTTGTTCTTCACTTATATCCTATGAGTAAATTGTTGAATAAATTGAATATCATAAAGTTGAAATTATATGTGCTTCATATGCTTGTATCATGTCTAGTAGTAGTTTCACATTGGGTTTAGAAAGTGAAATCTATTGAAGCTTGACAATCACAATATTGGTCATACAAGCAATTCATGAATGATTAGTATAAGGAAGAGAACTTTCACATATAAATATATTATCTTGGACAACTTTTATGATTGTGAATACCCATTAATTATTTTCAAACTTGAGCAAATTAGTTGAAGTTGGACAAGGAAGACAACGTAATGAGTTATGTTTGGGTATATTTGCATAGAAGTTATATTGTTATGGATCCTCTAACATGTGGTGCTTGTTTGGATCTTTTGCTAGCCAAAACTTCGTACTAAGTAGAAATACTACTTGTGCATCCAAAAACCCTTAAACCCAGTTTCTTGCCATGAGTGTCCACCATATCTACCTATGTATTGAATAAGATCCTTCAAGTAAGTTGTCATCGGTGCAAAAAGCAATAAAAATTGCTCCTAAAATATGTATGATCTTTTATTGCAAGGGAAAATAAGCGTTGTACAAACTTGTGATGGTAAAGAAATAAAAGCGACGGACTGCATAATAAAGGTTGCTATCACAAGGGGCAATATAACGTGACGTTCCTTTGCATTAAGGGCTTGTGCATCCAAAAATAAAAAGTGCATGACAACCTCTGCTTCCCTCTGTGAAGGGCCTATCTTTTACTTTTATGTATTTATTTTTATGTATTTACCTTTATGCAAGAGTCAATAAGTATTCATTCTCATTTCAACCTTAATTATTCTCTAGTTGGCAAGCATCATGTGGTGGGGAAAGATCCAGGCACATATGGCCAGTCAAATATATTTGATCATGAATTATTATTGTTGACAATTATCTCTATGATAAATAAGTTGGGAGGTGAAACACTAAGCCCCTATCTTTCTCTGTGTTCGATGAATGCCATTTGTTCTAAAAATATGCTTTGAGTATTAGCAATCATAGAAGACTATATGATAATTGAGTATGTGGAGCTCTTACTTAGACTTTGTTGAAATTAAGTTGAATTGCAATTGTTTGGTGACTAAGAACATAGGTTGTTAAGTTTCAAGAGATTGAATTGTTTGAACCATAACATGTAAATTGATTGCTACTTTATCATGATGAGTTCTATGAGAAAGAGTTGCTCTTATGATGCTAGGAAAAGTGATTGGAATTATCATTGATCAAACTTATGCACTATGCTAGCATTCACACTTCATAAATTATTTCTTTTATCATTTACCTACTCGAGGACGAGCAGGAATTAAGCTTGGGGATGCTGATACGTCTCCAACGTATCTATAATTTATGAAGTATTCATGCCATGTTTATTATAGTTTTGTATGATTTTGGTGCACTTTTATATGGATTTTATATGATTTTTATGGACTAACATATTAACCTAGTGCCCAGTGCCAGTTGTTGTTTTCTGCTTGTTTTTGGTTTTCCAGAAAATCCATATCAAATGAAGTCCAAATGCAGCGAAACTTTTTGACGATTTTTTCTAGAAGGAAACAGACCCAGGAAGCTTCGGAGGAGCAGCAGAAGAGTCACAGGGGCCCCACGAGCCACCTGGGCGCCCCCTGCCCCCCCAGGCGCCCTGGTGCCTCGTGGGCCCTCTGTGGCACCTCTTTGCGTGATTCCAATGCTGAAAAATCAAATATATTCAGAAACCCCCGAAAGTTAACCTAGATGAGTTTTTACGCCGCCGCATGCCTCTGTACCAAAGAGATCTCATCTACAGCCCTTTTCCGGCACTCTGCCGGAGGGGGGAAATCATCAGCGGAGGCCATCTTCATCATCCCGGCGGTCTCCATGACGAGGAGGGAGTAGTTCACCCTCGGGGCTGAGGGTTTGTACCAGTAGCTATGTGTTTTATCTCTCTCGTGTTCTTGATTTGGCACGATCTTAATGTATCGCGAGCTTTGTTAATATAGTTGGATCATATGGTGTTTCTTCCCTCTCTATCCTTGTTGTGATGAATCGAATCTTTTCCCTTTGAGGTTTCGTTATTGTCCGAATGAATATTTCAGATTTGAGAACACTTGATGTATGTCTTGCATATGAATACCCGTGGTGACAATGGGGTATTATATTGATTCATTTGATGTATGTTTTGGCACTCAACTCGCGGATTCCCGAGGTGACATTGGGGTAATCTATGCATAGGGGTTGATGCACATTTTCATTATCTTTTCTCCGATAGAAACTTTGGGGTGCTCCTTGGAGTTCTTTGTGTGGATTGAATATTATGATTATGAAGTTGTTTGATGCATATCGTATAATCAACTCACGGATACTTGTGGTGACATTAGAGTATCTAGGTGACATTAGAGTTGGTTGCTGTGTATCATATGGTGTTATTTTAGTACGAACTCTAGGGATGTTTGTGACACTTATAGGGATAGCTCAATAGATCGATCGGAAAGGATAACTTTAAGGTGGTTTCGTACCCTAGAAAACAATTTCTATCTTATGTTCTCCGCTAATAGGAACTTGGGAGTGATTCTTTGTCGCACGTTGAGGGATGGTTATATGATCCAATTATGTTAGCATTGTTGAGAAATTGCACTAGCGAAAGTATGAACCCTAGGCCTTGTTTCTAAGCATTGCAATACCGTTTATGCTCACTTTTATTACTTGCTACCTTGCTGTTTTTTATTGTTCGCACTACAAAAACCTATATCTACTATCCATACTACACTTGTATCACCATCTCTTCGCCGAACTAGTGCACCTATACAATTTACCATTGTATTGGGTGTGTTGGGGACACAAGAGATTTCTTGTATTTGGTTGCAGGGTTGTTTGAGAGATACCATCTTCATCCTATGCCTCCCACGGATTGATAAACCTTAGGTCATCCACTTGAGGGTAAATTGCTACTGTCCTACAAAACTCTGCGCTTGGAGGCCCAACATGAGTCTACAAGAATAAGTTGTGTAGTAGACATCACGGGATCGTGCAAAAATTTGGTTTTCATCTTTACCACGAAATAGTATCGATTCTTGGGATAGGTGTAAAGATGCTTTTAGCACCAAGTATTTTCCTCCCGCGAAAATTATTTCCCTAAGAAATTGCCCTACTCATGGCTTAAATTTATAGATGAATTTTAAGCAACTTGATCATGAACATGTTGCCCAATCTTGGGAAAGGATGAAATTAATGATAAGAAATTGCCCTACTCATGGCTTAAATTTATGGATGATCATACATTTTTTTTATGCGGGATTAAATTTTGTCTCTAGAAATCTTTTAGATTCCGCCGCAGGTGGTACTTTTATGGAAATTACTTTGGGGGAAGCTACTAAATTGCTTGATAATATTATGGCAAATTATTCACAATGGCATACTGAAAGAGTTCCCACTAGTAAAAAGGTGAATTATGTTGAAGAAATTAATACTTTGAGTGATAAAGTTGATGCGCTTATGAAATTGGTTGCTAGCAAAAATACTCTTATTGATCCTAATGATGTGCCTTTATCCACTTTGATTGAGCAAAATAATGATCCCGTAGATGTGAATTTTGTCTCGCGAAACAATTTTAATAATAATGCTTATAGAGGTAATTTCAATGCTAGACCGTTTCCTGGAAATTCCTCTAATAATTATGGCAATTCCTATGGTAATCCTTATAATAATAATAATAATAGGATGCCGTCTGATCTTGAAAGTAATATTAATGAATTTATTAAGGCTCAAAAAGTTTTCAACACTACGATAGAAGAAAAATTGAGTAAACTTGATGATATGTCTAGGAGCATTGATAGAATTATTCATGATGTGGAAAAGCTTAAGACTAAAATTTTGCCACCCAAAATTGATATTAATGAATCGATTAAAGCTTTATATGTCTCTATGGATGAGAGTAAGAAAAGAACCGCCATGCTAAAAGCTAAATGAGAATTTTTAGAAAAAGCGATTCCACCCGGTTTCTATCGTAGTAATGATGAGGATATTAAAATGATTGGTGTTTCATCTATTGATTCTTTGTTTAGCAAAATTAAATTTGATGAAAATGGGACTGAAGAAGAGTCAACTTTAGCTAAAGAGCATCCCCATAATTCGGAGGGTGAAAATCTTGATAAGAAAATTGCTAAAAGTGGGTTTGGAGAGGTAAAAACTTTAACTAGCGATGTGCCCACTCTCTTGGATTACAAAGTATTTAATTATGATAATTGTTCCTTGATTGAGTGCATTTCTTTATTACAATCTATGTTAAATTCACCCAACGCTTATGAGCAAAACAAGGCTTTTACTAAACACATCGTAGAAGCAATGATGAAAGCGTTAGAAGAAAAGCTAGAACTAGAAATTTCAATTCCTAGAAAATTATATGATGAATGGGAACCCACCATTAAAGTTAAAATTAAAAATTATGAGTGCAATGCTTTATGTGATTTGGGTGCTAGCGTTTCCACAATTCCAAAATCTCTATGTGATGTGCTAGGTTTTACCAATATAGATGAATATTCTCTTAATTTGCATCTTGCGGATTCTACTATTAAAAAGCCTTTGGGAAGAATTAATGATGTTCTTATTCTCGCAAATAGGAACTATGTGCCCATTGATATTATTATACTTGACATTGAATGTAATGCTTCTTGCCCAATAATACTTGGTAGACCGTTCTTACGAACCATAGGTGCCGTTATTGACATGAAAGAAGGGAATATAAAATTTTAGTTTCCATTAAAAAAGGGTATGGGACATTTCCCTAGGAAGAAAATTAAAGCACCATATGAATCCATCATGAGGGCCACTTATGGGATCAACTTGAAAGATGACAATACTTGAAACTATGCATTATGCCTAGCTAGGGGCATAAAACAATAGCGCTTGTTGGGAGGCAACCCAATGAATAAAATAAATTTTTACTTTTTGTTTCTGTTATGGTGTGTTTTCACATTTATGCTACTGTTATGATTGTGTTTTTGTGTTTTTAATTAGTTTTTGTGCCAAGTAAAGCCTTTAGGATGATTTGGAAGATAGTATAATTGATGCTGTTTGGAAAACAGAAAGTTTTGCGTCCAGTGCTAGAATTTTGGTTCTGTACTGGAGCATCAAAAAAATCTGAAATTTTTACACAGTATTGGTATATGAATTTTCCACGTTTTCCTAAGTTTTCAGAATTTTTGGAGTTACAGAAGTATAGCTTTTAAATAGATTACTACAGACTGTTCTGTTTTTGACTGATTCTGTTTTTGATGCACTACTTGCTTGTTTTGATCAAACTATGGATTGTATCGGGGGGTATAAGCCATGGAGAAGTTAGAATACAGTAGGTATAATGCAAAAATAAAATATGAATGGGTTTGCAACAGTACTTAAAGTAGTGATTTATTTTTTTACACTAACGGATCTCACGAAGGTTTTGTTGAGTTTTGTGTGATTGAAGTTTTCAAGTTTTGGGTGAGATCACGATGGATGAAGGAATAAGGAGTAGCAAGAGCCTAAGCTTGGGGATGCCCGAGGCACCCCAAGGTAATATTCAAGGAAGACTCAAGCGTCTAAGCTTGGGGATGCCCCGGAAGGCATCCCCTCTTTCTTCTACCAACCATCGGTAATTTTACTTGGAGCTATATTTTTATTCGTCACATGATATGAGTTTTGCTTGGAGCGTCGTGTATTATATGAGTCTTTGCTTTGTTTACTTTTTAGTATGTCACAATCATCCTTGCTGAACACACCTATTTTGAGAGAGCCACACATTATCATAATTTATTAGAATACTCTATGTGCTTCACTTAAATTTTTTGAGCTAGGCAGTTGCTCTAGTGCTTCAGTTAAATCTTTTTGAGCATGACGGTGGCTAAATTTTGAAGAAATAAACTCTCATGCTTCACTTATATTATTTTGAGAGTTGATAAGATTGAAATTTTGTAGAAATATTTGCACTCTCATGCTTCACTTAAATCTTTTTGAGAGTTGATAATAGTGATGGTATTTTGCACAAGATATGAATTTGGTCCCAAAGTGATGAATATTCAAGAGGGATATAATAAAAACTTTCATATAGATCATTGGATATGATAAGTGTGATTCCTTGCAATAGTTTTGCGATATGGAGATGATGATATGTGAGTCATGTTAGTGAGTAATTGTGATTTAGTAAGAATATTAGTGTTAAGGTTTGTGATTCCCTATGCATGCACATCAAGTCAATAGTTATGCAAATAAATTATATCCTACTTATGGTGCATTATTCGGTGTTAATTATGTTCAATGCATGTTTATGACCGTTTTCACTTTTTGGTTGGTTGCTTCTTAATCTATTTGCTAGCCTTCATTTGTACTAAGCGGAAATACTGCTTGTGCATCCAAAATCCTTAAACCCAAGTTGTGCCAAATGAGTCCACTATATCTACCTATATGCGGTATTTCAATGCCATTCCATGTAAATTTGCATGTGCCAACTCTAAGTTTCAAAATAATTTTTTTCCGTTTTGTGTGCCCGTACCGCTAATGAAGCGGCAGGGGGTGGCCAATATTTTCCATGCTAGGTGTGTTATTCTCATGATGAGTGTTTATTCACTTGTCATTGCACAAGAGAGTGGCTGGTAATAGGGATGGCCAGTCCCACAATGAATCAAAAATTAATAACAACAAAATTCCTTGGAAAGTGTTGGTATGGAGGGCACCCGTGGATACAGCTAGCCATGGATTGTGAAAGAATGGTGGAAAGGAAATAAACTTTACTTTCTGTTTGGGAACCGCCTATGATGTGTCTAGCATGGAAGATATTGGGAATTCTCGGTCATTTTTGTTGACAGGAAAAGCATGCCTCTCAAAATATTTTATCTCTCTAATTTAAGCTTTGAGCTCTAGCACATTAGCGAATCTCTGCTTCCCTCTGCGAAGGGCCTATCTATTTACTTTTATGCAATTTTTATTTTTACTTTGAGTCTCCATCTTCTCTTATAAAGCACCAACTAGAGAGCACTATTGTCATACTTGCGCATTGGATGTAGCTAATATTTGAGTGTGTTTCATAAATGGAACAATGATTGAGCATAATGGGCTAGGGATAACTTTCTTTAGCGTTGATATTTTGAAAGGCATGATTGCTTGTTAGTATGCTTGAGTATTTATATCTTCATGTCAAATTATAGACTATTGCTTTGAATCATTCAAGTCCAAATGTCCATGCTATAAAAGAAAAGAATATATGATGAATATGATAGGCAGCATTCCACATCAAAAATTCTGTTTTTATCATTTACCTACTCGAGGACGAGCAGGAATTAAGCTTGGGGATGCTGATATGTCTCCAACGTATCTATAATTTTTGATTGTTCCATGCTGTTATATTATCAATCTTGGATGGTTTTATATACATTTACAGCAATTATATATCATTTTTTGGGACTAACCTATTAACTTAGTGCCCAGTGCGAGTTGCTGTTTTTTGCCTGTTTTTGGTTTTACAGAATATCAATACCAAACGAAGTCCAAATGCCAAGAAAATTTTTGGAGATTTTTTTTCTGGACATAACCAACACTAGAAGCTTTGGGAGGAGGACAGAAGACCCAGGAGGTGGCCACGAGCCACCAGGGCGCGCCTGGGGGGGGGGGGCAGGCGCGCCCTGGTGCCTCGTGGGCCCACCTCTGACCCTTTTGACCTAATTCCACCTCTATAAATTCCCAAAAATCGGGAAACCAACAGAGGAGTCCACGAAATACTTTTTCCGCCGCCGCAAGCTTATGTTCTCGAGAGATCCCATCTGGGGGCCTTCTCCGGTACTCCGCCGGAGGGGGAATCGATCACGGAGGGGCTTTACATCAACCTTGCTGCCCTTCCGATGATGCGTGAGTAGTTTACCACAGACCTTCGGGTCCATAGTTAGTAGCTAGATGGCTTCTTCTCTCTTTTTGATCTTCAATACAATGTTCTCCTCGATGTTCTTGGAGTTCTATCCGATGTAATCACTTTTTGCGGTGTGTTTGTTGGGATCCGATGAATTGTGAGTTTATGATCAGATTATCCATGAATATTATTTGAGTCTTCTCTGATCTCTTTTATGCATGATTATTATAGCTTCGTATTTCTTCTCCGATCTATTGATTTGGTTTGGCCAACTAGATTGATTTATCTTGCCATGGGAAGAGGTGCTTTGTAATGGATTCGATCTTGCGGTGCTCAATCCCAGTGACAGAAAGGGACATGACACGTATGTATCGTTGCTATTAAGGGTAAAAAGATGGGGTTTATTCATGCGTGAGTTTACTTTGTCTACATCATGTCATCGTTCTTAAGGCGTTACTCCGTTCTTTATGGACTTAATACACTAGATGTATGCTGGATAGCGGTCGATGTGTGGAGTAATAGTAGTAGATGCAGGCAGGAGTCGGTCGTAACCCCCCATGTAATCAAGCTACACTGATCACCTTCTGTTAATGCCAAGTCATCATGATTAAGAATGCTTGATCATCATTTGCATCATATCTCATTTCAAATTCCCATTCAAATTGAAATTCAAATATAAAGTGGAAAATAAAAGTTGTTCCAATTTGGAAACTAAAATGTTCTGTAAATAGCAAATAATCCATAACTAATTAAGTTAAGAAAAACAACATCACTAAAAATCACTAGGTGGCTCTATCATCAAGAAACTTTACCAAAACAACACCTTTTAATCCCTTTTTATTTAATAAAAATTCTAATGAAATCATTTATTCACCAAACCAATTTCTGGCAGTGTTAAATATTGCCTAGTGTTCAATTGGACCAGACTCATATTTTATAAAAGTCAAATTGAGGCTAAACATTTTGCAAAGCAGAGGGACTAGAAGAAAACAGAAAAAGAAAAGGAAAAAGGGAAAGGGTTTACTGCTTAGGGCCTAGAGTGCACAGTAACCCGCGGCCCAGCCCAGCCGGGTCTTCTCCCACCTCGGTCAGCTGTCGCCTGGCGCGCGCGCCCGAACGCCGATCGCCACGCACCAACCATCCCGCGGCTCCCCGGCGCCGTTAAGGGCATCCCCGAGCGCCTCTCCCTTCCCCGAAACCCTAGCTACCCCAGATTTTCCCCCATCGCCTCTCCCTCGCTCGTTCCCGACCTCGCCCGAAAACGCCAATCGCCGCCGTTGTCGATCCCGCGGCCACCGTCGACCACAAGCCCCGCCGTCATGTCGTAGCTCATCGCCGTCGTCCGCTACGTCGATCGATGCAAGCCATTGGAGCCGGGAGCCACTACCGCGAGCGCTACTTCCTCTCCTTCCTCCTCGGGCATCTTCGCCTCCGTCGTCGATTCGCCGTCGACGAGCTTCCCTGAGCTCGCTTACGCACACCTGCAGGTCCCGGTGAGCAGCCGCGTACAACCCCCCTCTCCCCGGCCTCTCCCCGTAGCCGTGGTCGCCGCATTTGCCACGCCCGAATGCCTCACCACCGTCAAGCTCGTAGTCATGCCCACACTCGCCGGCGAGCTCAACCGAGCTCATAGCCGTGCTCTAGGCCTCTCTAGGACCCCGTAGAGCCCCTCCGCTGGGCCTGCCGTGCCCTCTAGCCGCCGTTCGCGAAATGGCCGAACTCCGGCGCCGCCGTGGTCGACGCCACCGTCAACTCCGGCACCGCCGTGGTCGACGCCGCCGTCAACTCCGGCCGAACCAGTGCCGCTGCTGGATGCGTCACTTCGCGCGCGTTCGAACGCGACCTCCCGCGCTCATTTTGGTGACATGTGGCCAATTTCCGGCGAAACCCGAGCCGCGCCGCCGCGGAATTGGTCGCCGGCGACATTACACCGACGAGCTGACGTGGCCGCGCGGTTAAACATTAACCCACGACCCTGTGTGACTGGCTGGTGGGCCCCGCGCTTAATTAATCTTGGATTATATTAAACCATATTTTAAATTAACCCAATAGTCACTGACAGTAGGGCCCACCTCTAACTAATCACTGTTTAGTTAATTTTAAATCGGATTAACCCCCGCTGTCACTGACAGGTGGGGCCTGCCACTATTCCAGTGGATAAGCCCTGCTGAGTCAGCTGCTGACTCAGCAGGCTGGCCCCACATGTCAGCCTCTGTGGGCTGGCCGTTGACTGGTCTGTTGACCCAGTCAACGGGCCCACTGGTCAGCCTCTGTGCTGAAAAGCTGGGTACACCCACTGGGTACCCGTAGCATTTTTCCAATTTAATTTCGAATAAAAATAATCCAGAAATTCCATAAAATCAATAAAACTTTGAAAAATCATATAAAATAAACCGGAACTCGGATGAAAATAATTTATATATGAAAAATGATCAGAAAAATATGAAGAATCCGAATATGTGGTCAAAATGCTTGACCATCACTCCTATCTAGGTGAACATGGAACTTTTTGCCCGATTTCGATAAATGAATAGTGCATGACCTTAATAAAATAAATCCAAATAAATTCCTAAATTAACTAAAACATTTGGATAGGCAATATATCACATCTGCATATCATTTAGGCATGTCATGCATCCCTGTTGCATTTTTGCCGTGAATTTATTGTTTCTTCCCCCTCCTTCTCTCCCGATAGACGCCGAGACCGCCGCCGCCGCAGCTGAGTACGACTACGCTCCAGACGAGCAGCCTTCAGACGATCAGCCCCTCTCAGCAGAGCTTCCAGGCAGGCAACCCCCCTTAAGGCATGCCTATATCACCTATTCCTTCTCCCTCCTGCTTGCATTAGAAAATTGCTACTGCTTTGCTTTATCCTATTCTGATGCATAGCCTATTCTTGTAACTGTTATTGATACCTGCCTGTTATCCAAACCACTTAGTATAGGTTGGGTAACAGTGTCCACGGTAACATGACGCTCAGTGTTGTATCCTGATCTACCACTATTTGAACTGGATACATGATAATTAATTATAAGCTCCGGGATCGCTTTCTCGCAGGGAGTCGAGGAAGGATCTCTGGGCTTTGCTTCAACATGCTTGTTAATTTATAATATGCTAATCTGCACTCTTCTAATGCTGCAAGATTGCTTCAAGATGCTAATCTTCGATAGGCTAGGCTTCTCCCCCTCTATTCTGGCATTCTGCAGTTCAGTCCAAAGATATAGCCCCGTTCCCTTGATACCGATGCATAAATAGCATAGTTCTGATGTAAGTCTTGTGAGTACTTTGGATGAGTACTCATGGTTGCTTTGCTTCACTTTTCCCCATACTCGAATGATGTGATCAGACGACGGAGTCCAGGAGTCAGACGCCACCGCAGGAGACTACTACCAGGAGAGCCCCGGAGGCACGTACTACTGGGTTGAGCCAGCCGACCAGGAGTAGTTCGGAGGCCCTAGGCAGGAGGCCTTCGCCTTTTCGATCAGTGTAGCTGTTTGTGCTAGCTTTCTTAAGGCAAACTTGACTAACTATGTCTGTACTGAGATATCATTTGTGTGTATGACTTATGTATTCGGGTCCTCGTGACCCCTGGTTTGTAATATGGAGATTTATGTTTAAATTTGAGTTTAGAGTTGTGTTGTGATATCCTCCCGTGAGTCTCTGATCTCGAGCGTGCACATTTGCGTGTATGATTAGTGCACGGTCGAGCAGGGGCGTCACAAGTTGGTATCAGAGCCGACTGCCTGTAGGAAGCCCCTTTCCAACTCCTTGGCCGAAGTTGAGTCTAGACCTTGAAAACTGTTTTACTAACATGGCTGTGTGGCTTACGGGCCCACGTCGCCAATGGGTGGTATTAGGATCTTTTATTCCACACCTTTACTCTGGGATTCTACTCTCTCTTCTTTTCGGGTTGAAAATTTTGCAAACTCTGACATTAGGTTCATGTGATCACATCCACCCGGAGAGCTGGATTATCTGCACTTATTCCTTCCCATTGATCTGATTAGTCTGATAATCACATTTTCTTTTCCATTGGTCTGTTTAACCCTTCTCTCCAAGTTATTATATGCTTCTCACACTGTCATGTGACAATCTTGAAATTTCCTCTATTTCAGATGGATCGCATGTTTCCGCCGCACCCTACGACGCAGCTTGTGCTTCGCACTTGGGCTCGTGATACGCCTGGTTTTCCAGCTGTCCTGATCGCCCTCCTAACCAGACTGGGCTACCGCTGGTACCCCGAGTACATGGTTTACGAGGATTTCCGCGAGTTCAACCAGGAACAGTATCATGCTGATGTTCGTATCTTTGATCAGCGGGACAACTCCGACACTGAGTTGCACACTTTTCATGGTATCGGCGTGACGGTTGAGATGGCAGTCCATGATGCTGCCTATTCTGCTGTCGCACGTCTCCGTGGAGAGCATAGTCGCTTGGATGACTCCGAGTTCTGATACATCCCGTATGCCCCTGCTAGAGATGCTACTGGATACTACACAGCTGTCTGTGCCCCTTATGAGCAACGTCGATATGACCCGCAGATTTTGATTCAGTGCACTCAGGCTCTGGATTGCACTGCCCGGGCCCTTGTCGTCGAGTTGTTTGCCACTCGAGCACGTCTCTACGATGCTATGACACAGTTGCTACCAGCTGTTCATGCAGGGATACATCCAGAGTATATCCTTTACCCGCGTAGGACTCAGATGCCTTCAGGTATTGATTGGCCTGCTATTGGAGGTCACACACCTGCACGTGGACCTCTTCTCCTAGTTCGAGACCGGGTTCTGCATCAGAGTGCACACGGAGAGCAGAACTTTTCTGCCTTGGACACTCATCGTCCGCACCTGCAGTTACCCCGTCTCAGTGGTTTTCCCCGACGTTGATGTAGCCTTTGCTATGTCCCATTGTGTATTCCTCACCGCGTGCCTGCGCGCCGCCTAGTATGTCTAGCCTTTAATTTTCCGAACTTATGTTGTCCGCGTGTAACCGACTCTGTGTATGGATCTATATGTCTTAATTGACTATTGTTATGTATCTATTGCACTACTTATTCATTGTTGTGTTACATCATGGATGTTTCTAAACATTTGCAGTTGTTTTTACCAAACTACCCCCTGTTAAATTTTAGCAGGATGGTTAGACCAGGTGGTCGTGGCCGTGGTGCCAACGATCCACCCCCGCCAGACTATATGGCAGCTATGATGCAGCAATTCGAGCTGAACTGCTAGTTTATGGTTGGGATCATGGCTCATTTTCCGCACCAGAACTAGAATGCTCAGAATCAGCAACCTGCCGCAATAACTCTGCAGGAGTTTGTGTGTCTCAACCCTGCTGTTTACCGCAACTCTGAACAGCCACTGGATGCTGATGACTGGCTTCGCGACATCACATACGAGATGGAGTTTGCCAATGTTGCCCCCGCCAAATTTGTCACCTTCGCGTCCTACTTCTTGAAGGGTGCCACTGCTCAATGGTGGCACACCCACAGGAGTTCACTACCCGTTGGGACAGTCATTACTTGGAACGAGTTTCAGATTGCTTTCCGCGCCCGCTACATTCCTTAGGGAATCATGGACCGGAAGAAAAGAGAGTTTCGCAACCTCACTCGGGGCAGTAAGTCTGTTGAAGCTTATCAGCGGGAATTCCTTAACCTGTCCCGCTATGCTGAAGAAGACATTGCCACAGATGCACGCAAAAGCAGTGTCATGTCTTCAATACTACATGTCCTTTTTGTAATGATTTGCATATGAGCAAGCAAAATTTTCATTATTCTTGCAATAGATGAGAATCAAGATCATGTCTTTAAAATGGATATTCGTGTATGTTTTGGTGATGTTCCTATTTTGTGGAATAAGCGAAATAATATTTTGTTGTTAATATGATTACTTCAGTTACCTTACTATGCAACTTATCGTTGATTTGCAATAAACTTGATTTTTAGGAAAATGTGCTGGTGCTGGTGATGTCTTAGTGTGTCAATGAAAGGTGGGCATTGAACGTGTTGAGGCTTCAGTTCTAGTGGACTTTCTCGCCTTTTGAAGCCTCATTTTGGAGAACTGATTCCAACAAACTTGCGTAGTTGTTCGTTAGTGTGCGCACTTGGTGTTTGAGTTATTATGTAATTGAGAATATCTTTTCTGTTTGAACAGTTGTCGGACTATCATGTTTAAGATTATGTTTTAAATCTGTGATGCACCTATTCTGTGGTTATGAGCGCGAGCACTAAACTGTTAGATTTGAATGTTTGGCACTGCATTGATAAAGAAGGGAGGCATATCGATAACCATTTGGTTTATGAATGGCAACGGTGCTACTCCCCACCGTAGACTGAATTGCCATTGCCACCCAAATTTAGTACATTGGGCATGCTTTTGTTCCGAATCCCATCCCCATTGTATCAAAGTGGGGATCAGCTTCCCCATTAAGAAGTGAAATTTAGAAAGTAATTCTGATATTTGCATGATATTATCGTTTGGACAGGTAAGAATACTTATGTTTCCAAACACATGGAAATTATAGTGATAATAAATAACATTCACAGGCTAAAGTTTACTAAATACTACAATGCTTGAGACAATATTAATCCCTCCGATGAATATTAATTGATGCATGCTTTGTACATCTTTGTAAAGTTGTGCTAAGTGTGGATCAATTAATATCGATCGGACGAATAACAATGTTTTACAAATAGAATCTTCCAATTTAGAGACAAATCACCAATATAATGAGCCATAATGGGTAATCACGATAGGCTAGACCTTCAACCCTCATCCCCATATTTTATTGTGGGGATCAAATGACCGCATAATCATTGCCTAATACATGAATTTCCCAATGGTTTGCGGGGAATGACCCTATTTTACCATCGCTACTTTGCTTTAGCAAAAACTGCATCAGCTGGGTGTTCTAACCCGGATAATTTGTAGAGATATCCATGCTGAAATTGTTGAATAAAAATAAAAATATGTTGTGATGTTCGTTATAAAGAATCAACAACACTGTATCTGTCGTGGGTGTAAGTCTGACAGTAGTGTGTAGGGGTACGGATGAGAGGGCAGAGCCTAGCTACGGCGCAGTTGTTACACTCGGATTTATGAGTTCAAGCCCCTCGGCGGTGGAGGTAATAGCCCTACATCTCGGTGCTCTGGAGCTGTTGATTGAGTGTATAGGTTACAAAGAATGTGAACCCTTGGAATGGAGCTGTGGGGTGGCTTATATAGGGTCTGCCCAGCCCCCATGAATGCCGCCATTACCAGGGGTTAAAGAGGGGGTTTAAGGGCGCCAGGTAACGAGCGCATTGATTACAATTAATACAGGCGAGCGCACGTCCTGACCGTTGCGTTCCTGGAGTCTCCTGGTCTTCTCTGGTCGAGTGACTGTCGGATGTTCCGAGTGAAACAAGACGGTCGAGTGAACTCCTGCCTCCCGAGTGGTTCGTTGAGTTCCGAGTGAACACCAGGTTGCGGAACTCCTGACTGCCGATCTAGCCCTGGGGCCCAGTATAAGGCGTGTGGAGTCCTAGGGTAGGGTCTGTAGGTCAGGCCTGTTACCCTATCCCTAGTGCATGTCCTCGTCATTAGCCCCCGAATCGGTTGAGGTTAAGCGGGTCGAGTCAAGGCAAATTCCCAGGTGAGTTGAATGCTACGGGGGCGCTCAAGAACTCTTACTGGTCTTTAGACGGCCTTGTCTTCGCGCGGCACCTAGACGGATTCCGGACCATATGACGTCCGAGTGAAAGTCTCCATCCGAATGAAACGAGTAGTCTCCATCCGAGTGACGGAACAGATCCGAGCGTTTATGGAATGTCTTTAAAGGCGAGCAATCGGATCGCTGGGATCCGGATCTCGCGGGATTTGAAATAAGATAAGAGCGTGCGTGAACGACCGCGGCGCGGTGAGTGGGGAAAGTGGGGCGTGATGCCTTGATTTTCGCCCCACTTTTCGCCACGTACAACTGCAACTCCGCCAGCGAGATTTGAGGAGATCCGAGGGCCCGTGAATCAGTGGCGTGGATTGGGGAGCGGAGCGGGCGGCGATATAAGAAGCCGCCGCGTCGGAGAGAGAGAGAGAGCCAGATCCCCTCTTCCCCGCCTCTTCCAGCCCTCCAATCTTCTCTCCCGCTTCCCACTCTGCGCGAATCCACCTCGGCGCTGGATCACTCCGCGGCCATGGCGAAGGACAAGACGGCGAAGCTGGAGCGAGCGAAGAAGGTGAAGAAAGCGTCGAGCTCTCACGCCGCCCGCCACGGGGATGGATCCAGGGAGATTGGCTCCCGCCGACCACCACCGCCGAAGACATCGGCGGGCTCGTCATCGACGGACTGGTGCAAGAGGGTAGCTGGAGGCTGCCGGAGGAGGGGGAAATCGAGCCTGCGCCGCGGCCGGGGGAACGCGTGCTCCTCGTCACCCATGTGGAAAGAGGTTTTCCATGCCGCCCCATCCCTTTCTCCACGGTTTTCCAAACTTTTTTTGGCGCCCAGCTCCACCACCTCCCCCCGAATGCTGTAGCGTATCTCGCCGCATTTGTTTCCTTGTGTGAAAATTTCTTGGGTTGTCCGCCGCATTGGGGGTTATTCAAGCACATCTTCACGTGCCGTTCTCAGTCGGTCAAAAAGGCCAACCCCGAGGGGAAGAGAACCCATGTGACCCAGCTGTGTGGCGGCTTGGGCATTCAGATGCGGGGTAGGAGTGCTTTTCCCGCGATGACCTTTCCTGATTTGGTTAGGGGCCGACAGTCGACTTGGTTTTACTGCAATGACGTCCCTTGTGTTGGCTCGTCGACTGGTCTTCCCCCTTATACATCCGAGAGGGTCAATGTGCCTCCATCGCTGACGATGGACAAGGAGGAGAAGACCGACATGGGGATCTTGGTAACTGCGGTAGTCAGCCTGGTCCAGGGCGGGTTGATGGGTTTGGATTTGCTGGAGGTCTTCCTCAGTCGGCGAATCCAGCCACTGCAGGAGCAAGCTCACCCGATGTGGCAGTATACTGGCGCTGACAACTCGACTCGAGTGCACTCGGAGAACATCGACGAGAAGACTGTGAAAGAGTGGCTCAAGGATATCACCGGCGCGCGCGACATTCCGCGAGGGTCAAGACGGATCCCGCCCTACGAAGCCAATAACCCACCATTGGAGGTATGACATGCATTTCTGAGTGAATTACTCATGCGCAAATTATCCGAGTGAATTGAATGATCTGAGTGAACTGACTGAACTGTCTGTCCCTGATCTTCATGTCTTGCAGGAGTTCCAGAAGATGCTCTCGCCTGTGCCGAATGGAGAACAACTTGTCGGAGACGTGGAGAGCGAACACGGCAGCGTCGAGGGCAGCTACGTGGAGGACAGCGAGGATGAAAGTGACGACTCGGAAGAGAGCGACGAGGTCGAGTCTTCCCAGTCTCCAGAGCTGCGCTCTGAGCGCCGCTCTAAGAAAACTCATGATCCGAGTGCTGGCCCGGAGAAGGCGGTCGTTCCGAGTGCTAAGGCTCTGAAGCGCACTCGGACGTCGTCGCCAGAGCCGACTGAGAAGACCGCCAAGTAGCCCATGGTCGCTTCCCCCAAGCCTCGGAAGGCTCTGCCCAGGATCAAGGTCACCGTGCCTGTCGCCTCAACATGAGTGTCTTTGTCGGCTTTTATTTTCTGTCTTTGTCAACTCTTGGATTCTTCTGACCGAGTGAATCTTATGAACCAGAGCTGCAACCTCGATGACGTCTCCCATGCAGATCGATGGAGACCGTATCGAAGCCGAGTCGGCAGACGTGGCCACTTCTCAGAAAGGTAACGATGATTTCATTTTTCTTTTTCTTTGATCTATGATCCGATTGAATTGTCCTCAGCTCCGCCTGGATCATTGCTTCTTTGCTGGCTCCGGTCTGGTCCTTTGGCACCTTGTACACCCAGTGGGTGTAGTCCCCGAGACTGCCGTCGACTGCGGGCAGTCGGCGGGAGTCTTAGAACTTAGAACTTGCTTTAGAGGGTACTTCAAGATCTGGTACTGGTCAAGCTTGTTCCTCCCAGGAGTGCTGATCTCTGAGCACTCGGAACATTCCTTAACATTAACTGACCTGATCTCTCTTGTGTTTCGGAAAACTTGCAAGCTTGGGACTCAGTACATGGCACTGGAGAAGGAGACGGCCCAGCTTCGACTAGACTTGGAGGTGGAGAAGAGGAACACAGCGCACGCTCAAGCGGAGCTCAAGACCATGGGAGGTAAGCTTTAATTACTGAGCGCTCCGCTTTCATCTCTCTCCATTCTTTGAACCGAGTGACTTCACTTGAAGAGATGTGCGTAGTGAAAACCATCGACTCCAAGTGCGGCTCAGAACCTCTGTTTCTTTAGAAACTATGAAGCAGGCACTCGAGAATAAGGACAATGAGCTGGCGGGGGCACAGAAGGTGGCGAGAGAGAAAACCAAGGCCGCCGAAGAGAAATTGGCCTCACTCGGGAAGCTTGAAGGAGAGAACAAGTCGCTGAAAGCCGCTGTCACGGAAGCGAAGAAGGAAGTGGCTGAGCTCAAGAAGCAGAAGGCCGAGTGGGACGGCAAGCTCAGGGCTCAAGCGAATGCTCACGAGCAGGAGAAGAAGTCTCTGGGTGAGAAGATCGCCCAACTTACTGAAAAGAAGAATGCTCTGGAAAAGTACATTGAAGAGTTCGCGGAGGAGATGTACACCAAGCTTGCAGGTAACCTGTAACACCCGAGTGAGTTTTAACTTATCTCCGAGTGAATTTCGTGCATGCTGATCTTCAACCCTCCTCTTTTCTTGTTCACAGAGTACTGCCGGGACTTCGAGCTTGAGACTGACAGGATCGAGAGGGATCTGGATCCCTCCAGGTCACTCATCGGCGACAAAGCTGCCCTAGGCGTATTGCGGCTTGAATGTCGCATTGAAGATGTTCAGGGGTACATCATCCGTCTGCGGGGTGCACTCGGAAGGATCGATAAGGAGCTGTGGCCGGAAGACACGCTCGACACCGATCTGGAGGCAATGATGACTCGCCTCAATGAGATTCCCAGCCAAGTGCTGGTGTGAAAGAAATCAGCTGCTCGCAAGGACGCCAAGGAGGAGAAACTGAAGTCTCTTCAAGTCGCCAACACAAAGAAGCTCAAGTTTGAAGACTTCATGGAGACATTCATAGAGGCAGCCACTCGGATCGCAGACGGCATCGACCTGGACTCCTTCGTCGAGCCAACTAGCCCCTCGGGGGCGTGAGAAAACTTTGAGCTCCACCCATTAGCCTCGGTATGCCAAGTGGAACTGTATTTGGTAAACTCTTTCGTGCTTCGAGCCCGCGTACTCGTATTTGCTTTTGAACTTCTAGAGTTATCCGAATGCTTTCCTTCGAGTCTTTCGAGTCTTTGGAGTGGGTTTTAACTTAGGCGAAAGCTGGTTCGCAGCTAAGCTCCCCGAGTGAGAGGGACGCTTTTCACTAGGGGTAGTGTTTTTAACTTAGGCGAAAGCTGGTTCGCAGCTAAGCCCCCGAGTGAGAGGGACGCTCTTCACTCGAAGTAGTGTTTTTAACTTGGGCGAAAGCTGGTTTGCAGCCAAGCCCCCCGAGTGAGAGGGACGCTTCACTCGGAGTAGGTTTTTTAACTTGGGCGAAAGCTGGTTCGTAGCCAAGCCCCCGAGTGAGAGAGATGCCCTTCACTCGGAGTCAGTTTTTAACTTGGGCGAAATCTGGTTCGCAGCCAAGCCCCCGAGTGAGAGGGATGCTCTTCACTCGGAATAGGTTTTTTAACTTGGGCGAAAGTTGGTTTGCAGCCAAGCCCCCGAGTGAGAGGGATGCCCTTCACTCGTAGTCATTTTTTAACTTGGGCGAAATCTGGTTCGCAGCCAAGCCCCCGAGTGAGAGGGATGCTCTTCACTCGGAATAGGTTTTTTAACTTGGGCGAAAGCTGGTTCGCAGCCAAGCCCCCGAGTGAGAGGGATGCTCTTCACTCGGAGTAGGTTTTTTAACTTGGGCAAAAGCTGGTTCGCAGCCAAGCCCCCGAGTGAAAGGGATGCTCTTCACTCGGAGTCGTTTTTTAACTTGGGCGAAAGCTGGTTCACAGCCAAGCCCCCGAGTGAGAGGGATACTCTTCACTCGGAATAGGTTTTTTAACTTGGGCGAAAGCTGGTTCGCAGCCAAGCCCCCGAGTGAGAGGGATGCTCTTCACTCGGAATAGGTTTTTTAACTTGGGCGAAAGTTGGTTCATAGCCAAGCCCCCGAGTGAGAGGGATGCCCTTCACTCAGAGTTGTTTTTTAACTTGTGCGAAATCTGGTTCGCAGCCAAGCCCCCGAGTGAGAGGGATGTTCTTCACTCGGAGTAGGTTTTTTAACTTGGGCGAAATCTGGTTCGCACCCAAGCCCCCGAGTGAGAGGGATGCTCTTCACTCGGAGTCATTTTTTACCTTGGGCGAAAGCTGGTTCGCAGACAAGCCCCCGAGTGAGAGGGATGCCCTTCACTCAGAGTCGTTTTTTTAACTTGGGCGAAATCTGGTTCGCAGCCAAGCCCCCGAGTGAGAGGGATGCTCTTCACTCGGAGTCGTTTTTTAACTTGGGCGAAAGCTGGTTCGCAGCCAAGCCCCCGAGTGAGAGGGATGCCCTTCACTCGGAGTCGTTTTTTAACTTGGGCGAAATCTGGTTCGCAGCCAAGCCCCCGAGTGAGAGGGATGCTCTTCACTCGGAGTAAGTTTTTTAACTTAGGCAAAAACTGCTTTGCAGCTAAGTTGAAGGGCGTACACCTACTGGGGGTTGTAAGCCAGAGACTGCGTACGCGTGAACTCGATGTGGAACTCGAAAAGTCATGCTTTTATTCATCAAACATCACTCGAGTGCTTTTATTACATCTCAACATCAAGTATAAAAACGCCGAAGCAAGTCTGCATTCCAAGCACGGGGCTCGTCTACTTGCTTCAGAAGGTTGTACAGGTGATATGCTCCGTTGTGCAAAACCTTTGAAACAACAAAAGGACCTTCCCACGCAGGAGCAAGCTTGTGAGGTCGCTGCTGATCCACTCGGAGCACAAGATCTCCTTCCTGAAAAGTTTGACTTCTGATGTGTCTGCTGTGAAAACGTCGTAGATCTTGCTGATAGGTGTCCGAACGGATAAGAGCCATCTCTCTCTCCTCCTCCAGGAGATCCACTGCATCTTGCCGCGCCTGCTCTGCTTCAGCTTCGGAGTATAGTTCCACTCGGGGTGAATTGTGGAGCAGGTCACTTGGCAAGACGGCTTCAGCTTCGTACACCATGAAGAAGGGAGTACGAATGGTAGACCGATTGGGGGTCGTCCTCAAGCCCCAAAGAACTGATGGCAACTCGGTGACCCAGGCTCCAGCTGCGTGCTCCAGATCGTGCATGAGTCGTGGCTTTAATCCCTGAAGGATCAGTCCATTTGCTCTCTCAGCTTGTCCATTCGACTGCGGGTGCGCCACAGATGCATAGTCGACTCGGGTGCCTTGGGCGGTACAGAACGCCCTGAACTCTTCCGAGTCAAAGTTTGAACCATTGTCAGTGATAATGCTGTGGGGCACGCCATATCTAAAGACTATCTCCTTCATAAACTTGATCGCTGTACGAGAGTCTAGCTTCTTGATAGGTTTGGCTTCGATCCACTTAGTGAACTTATCGACTACAACCAGGAAGTGGGTGAATCCACTCGCCCCTGTCCGGAGGGGTCCCACCATGTCAAGTCCCCAGACTGCAAACGGCCAGACGAGTGGAATCGTCTTCAGAGCAGACGCAGGCTTGTGCGATAAGTTTGCATAGAACTGGCACCCGGCGCAGTGTTGGACTATCTCCTGTGCAGCTTCATTGGCGCGTGGCCAGAAGAAGCCGGCTCGGTAAGCTTTAGCCACGATTGTCCGAGAGGACGCATGGTGTCCACAAGTTCTCGAGTGAATCTCCTCCAGGATCAATCGACCTTCCTCCGGAGAGATGCAGCGCTGAGTCACACCGGTGATGCTCTTTCTGTATAACTGATCGCCCATCACTGTAAAAGCCTTGGACCTGCGAACAATCTGGCGGGCCTCGGCTTCATCTTCTGGAAGTTCCTGTCTGAGCAGGTATGCGATGTAAGGCACTGTCCACTCGGGCGTGATTGCTAGGATCTCCATGACGAAGTCAATGACTGCCGGGACCTCGACTTCAGTCGGATCGGACGGACCGACCACTTGCGGGGGCTCTTCTGTGAAGGGATCTTCTTTCACCGTCGGGGAACGTAAATGCTCCAGGAACACATTGCTGGGTATGGATTTCCGAGTGGACCCGATCTTTGCCAGATCGTCTACCTCCTGATTCTTGCCTCGGGGGATGTGATGCAGTTCCAGACCCTCAAATTTCTTTTCCAACTTTCTCACCGCGTGGCAATATCCTGTCATAGCAGGGCTTCTGATATCCCATTCCTTCATCACTTGATTCACCACTAGATCTGAGTCCCCGTAGACCATCAGGCGCCGGACGCCGAGTGAGATGGCCATACGCAGACCATAAAGGAGCGCTTCGTACTCGGCCTCATTGTTGGAGGAATCGAAGTGAATCTACATAACATATCTGAGACGATCGCCCTTCGGAGATACTAACACAACTCCAGCTCCTGAACCATTCAGCATCTTGGAACCGTCAAAGAACATGGTCCAGTGTTCCGGGTGACTCTGAGCCGGTTGCTGCTGTTCAGTCCACTCGGCTAAGAAATCGGCTAATGCTTGGGACTTGATCGCTTTTTTTGCCTCGAACTTGATGTCCAAGGGCAAGAGCTCGATAGCCCACTTCGCCACTCGACCAGTCGTGTCCCGATTGTTCATGATCTCAGACAGTGGGGCGTCACTGACGACTGACACGATGTGCTCTTGGAAGTAATGGGCTACTTTCTTCGCAGTCAGATAGATGCCATAGACGAGCTTCTGATAGTGAGGATATCTCTGCTTGGACGGAGTCAGGACTTCAGAAATGTAATAGACTGGGCGCTGAACTTTGTAAGTTTTGCCCTGTTCTTCTCGCTCGACGGTGAGGACGGTACTGACCACCTGACCAGTGGCTGCAATGTACAGGAGCAACGGCTCGTTGCTGTTCGGAGCGGCGAGCACCGGTTGGGTGGAAAGTAGGGCTTTGAGCTCAACAAACGCTGCTTGTGCTTCAATAGTCCACTCGAACGAATCAGACTTCTTCATCAATCGGTAAAGGGGCAGTGCCTTCTCACCGAGGCGGGAGATGAATCGGCTCAGAGCCGCAAGACAACCCATGAGCTTTTGCACATCATGAAGCCGCTCTAGACGTTTCATTCGAACAATCGCACCGATCTTCTCGGGGTTGGCATCTATCCCTCGTTCGGAAACGAGGAATCCGAGTAATTTGCCCCCGGGCACCCCGAAAGTGCACTTTGCTGGATTCAGCTTGATATCATACTTCCGCAAATTTGTGAAAGTTTCAGCTAGGTCAGCCAGCAGGTCGGAACCTTTTCTGGACTTGACCACGATGTCATCCATGTACGCCTCAATGTTCCGACTGATCTGTTTTTGCAAACATTTCTGCACCATGCGCATGAAAGTGGCGCCAGCATTTTTAAGACCAAATGGCATGGTGATATAGCAGAAACACCCGAATGGGGTGATAAAGGCTGTTTTTATTTCATCTGGCCCATACAGTCGGATCTGGTGGTACCCGGAGTACGCATCCAGAAAAGACAATCGCTCACAACCCGCGGTGGAATCTATGATTTGATCTATGCGGGGGAGCGGGAAATGACCCTTGGGGCAGACCCGATTGATGTGCTTGAAATCGATGCACATTCGGAGAGACTTATCCTTCTTAGGAACCATGACGACGTTGGCGAGCCACTCGGAGTGGTACACTTCACAGAGGAACTCGGCTGCCAAGAGCCGGGCAACTTCTTCGCCAATGGCCTTCCTCTGCTGTGTAGCAGAGCGACGAAGATGCTCTTTCACAGGTTTTGCTTTCGGGTCGACTCGCAAATGGTGCTCAGCCAGCTCCCTGGGTACACCCGGCATGTCGGATGGCTTCCATGCGAAGATGTCCTAGTTCTCACGAAGGAACTGGATGAGCGCTTCTTCCTATTTGCTGTCGAGTGTCGTTGAGATGTTGGTGGGTGCAACATTGGGATCCTCCGGGTGGATGTGTATAGGCTTCATATCACCGGCCGACTGAAATGCAGATTCTGCAGCTGGCTTCTTGGAGCGCAGCAGATCACTCGGATCGGCGTTCTTCTTGTACTCCTCCAACTCCACCATGGCCATCTGTTCATCAGCTATCTTGGACCCTTGCTGCAAACACTCTTCCGCGCGCTGCCGACTGCAAGTGACTGTGATCACGCCTTTGGGGCCGAGCATTTTCAGATTAAGGTACACATAACATGGGCGGGCCATGAAACGTGCATAGGCTGGCCGACCGAGGATGGCATGATAGGCGCTGTGGAAGTCGACCACTTCGAAGGTAAGCCTTTCCTTCCTGAAGTTCTTGTCGTCTCCAAAGACTACATCCAGGGCAATCTGCCCGAGTGACTTTGCTTTCTTGCCAGGGATTACTCCGTGGAACTGCATGCTGCTTTCACTGAGATGGGACATCGGGATGCCCATCACCTTCAGGGTGTCGGCGTAGAGTATGTTCAAGTCGCTTCCACCATCCACGAGGACCTTGCGCAACCGAATGCCTCCTACGACTGGATCAACCACCAGCGCCTGCCTCCCAGGGGTGGCGATGTAGGCTGGATGGTCCGAATGATCAAAGGTGATCGGAGTCTTCGACCAGTTCAGAAATTTCATCGTTGCCGGCATGGCCATGTTTACTTCCCGATTGATGACTTTCAATCGACTCCTGCTCTCTACATCTGCAAAGATCATCAGGGTTGCATTGATACTGGGAAAAGCTTCATCTTTGTCTCCATCGTCAGCATCGTCTGGGCTCTTCTCACTCGACTGGCCCTCTCGGAACTGCTGTATCAACAGTCTGCATTATCGAGTGGTATGCTTGGGTAATATCAGATTACCCTCATCATCTTTTCTGGTGTGGATGTGATAGGGCAAATCAAGGACATCCTGGCCCGACTAATCTTTTTTCTTCCTCGGGATCCACTTTTCCTTAGCCTTCCCCTTGTTCTTGGCTTGATCGGCCAGTGCGGCAGCCTCGACCTGGGCCGAACCGTTAATCTTGCGCTTTGGCTTCCGACTGGGATTATTGTTTCCGGGGTTGGGCTCACTGGTTTTCCCCTTGCCATTATGGAGACGGTCTTCCTCTTCTCCGTTAGAGTACCGAGTGGCAATCTCCATCATTCGGCTCATGGTTAAAGATCCTGACCGACCGAATTTCAGGATGAGCTCCCTATATCTGACACCTGCCTTGAAGGCGTAGACGGCTTGGTGCTCCGTGACGTTCTCCACCACATGATGCAAGGTTGTCCACCGCTGAATGTACTCCCTCAAGGTTTCATTCGGCTTCTGCACACAATGCTGCAACTCAGTCAAACCGGCCGGGCGTTTGCACATGCCCTCTAATGTTTTGATGAACACTCAGGCCAAATCTTTCCAACAGTATATGCTGGCCGGAGTGAGCTGGTTGAGCCAGGCGCGGGCAGACCCTTCCAGCATCAAGGGCAAATGCTTCATAGCCACATAGTCATTGCCACCTCCAATCTGCACAGCCACTCGGTAATCCTTTAACCAAGTTTCTGGCTTGGACTCGCCAGTGAACTTGCTTACTCCAGCCGCCAATCTGAAGTTAGGTGGAATCTCGACAGCCCTGATTGCTCTGCTGAAGCACTCGGGCCCGGAGACGAATGCTCCACTTCCACTCGGACGATCTCTGTCCAAGTTCTCTCTCAATGCTCTGCCTCTGTCGACCAGGTTCTGAGCGAGTACGGATCTCGCATTGAACTGCGGGTCATGATAGTCGACTGGTTCTCTCTGGCGATAACCGTCACCATGGCGGGGAGGGCTGGCCCTCCGATTGTTGCCGTAAGGACGCCTGGCATCGTATGGCCGGGGCGCGTACGAGCCATCCCATGGAGGGGGCGACTGCATACGGCGTCGATCATCTTGATGCCGCGGAGGCGTATTCCGACTGCGACCCTGTCCCGAGTACTGGTCTCGGTGGAGGTCTCGGTCGTTTTGCCGTGGAGGCGAGTGTCTGTTTCTCCTTGGGGACACCGGGCTGTGGGCCGACTGAACAGTGTCAGCCCTGATGGATCTGCTATGAATCCTGTTGCGCGACTGGGACACCGCAGAATTTTGCTCCTCAGCCACCTTGAGCAGGGCCCGGATCTGCTGAAGACCCTCTCCCGCCTCGGATCGGGACGGCTCAATGGAATCTCCTATCCGAGTGGCCGCCGCCAGATTCTGGACAGGAGTGCGGAATACCTGGAAATTCTGCCGTTGGTCATTTGAGAACAACTACCGTTGCCGCCAACTGGAACTGGGCTGATGTTGCCGCTGGGCGCGATCGCGAGTGATTTCTGGAGTGCCTCCAGACGACTGCGCTTAGCCAAGTTGGCCTGGCGCGCGACCTCCAAAGCCTGAGCCTCAGGGGTCGTCCCAATGATGGGCGTCTGGAGGGTCTGCTCGGTTCTGCGCTGCAGCTCCTCCCTCTGCTGCCGAGTGAGAGGTCGGGGGTAGTACTCGTCGTTGTGACGGTCTCCGCCGCCACCAAGATCAGCGCGCGATGGGTCACCGGTCTCCGCGCCGCCGCGGCCGTACCCAGGTGGACTGGGAGGGGAATCGGCCATCAGCACCTCTGCAGCGGGATCGCTGCTCTCGCACTCGAATAAGCTTTCCGAGTGCTCATGCACGGAGGCGAACAGATCGAAGACGGGCTCATCGGGCTCGATCGCCGCGATCTGCGGGGCAGCCGCCTGAAGGGCCACCGCTTGCTTGATCCATCGCTGAAGCCGTGAGCGCCCAGAACGCTTGCGACGACGGCTGGTGAAGAGCGAAGGCGCCGACTGGTACGGAGTCGACGGCTGGCGAAGAAGGATGCCGAAGGCACTCGTGTGGAAGTGCGCCGCGCTGCGGACGGGCAATGCCTCAAGATCCAGCGGGGCTTCCTGGAGCCACGCCGAATCGTCGGCGATGAAGCTGAGGACGCCGAAACGGATCTCACCGCCCAGAGTCAGTCCACCGCCGGAAACCATGGTGGTGATGGGAAAAATGCAACTACGCCGGAAGTCGCTAGACGCCTGCCCCACGGTGGGCGCCAACTGTCGTGGGTGCATGTCTGACAGTAGTGTGTAGGGGTACGGATGAGAGGGCAGAGCCTAGCTATGGCGCAGTTGTTACACTCGGATTTATGAGTTCAGGCCCCTCAGTGGTGGAGGTAATAGCCCTACGTCTCGGTGCTCTGGAGCTGTTGATTGAGTGTATAGGTTACAAAGAATGCAAACCCTTGGAATGGAGCTGTGGGGTGGCTTATATAGGGTCTGCCCAGCCCCCATGAATGCCGCCATTACCAGGGGTTAAAGAGGGGGTTTAAGGGCGCCAGGTAACGGGCGCATTGATTACAATTAATACAGACGAGCGCACGTCCTGACCGTTGTGTTCCTGGAGTCTCCTGGTCTTCTCTGGTTGAGTGACTATCGGATGTTCCGAGTGAAACAAGACGGTCGAGTGAACTCCTGCCTCCCGAGTGCTTCGTTGAGTTCCGAGTGAACGCCAGGTTGCGGAACTCCTGACTGCCGATCTGGCCCTGGGGCCCAGTATAAGGCGTGTGGAGTCCTAGGGTAGGGTCTGTAGGTCAGGCCTGTTACCCTATCCCTAGTGCATGTCCTCATCAGTATCAAAATTGTCGAATTTAATATATGAATTACATTCCAAAACATAGATAAGTACTAAGCCGAAATGCGTTGGACAAAGAGGAAAACGCCTCGAGAACCATGGTGCATGAAGAACATGATCTTGTCAGCAAATTTGAATCTAGTTTTCTTAAGCACTTCTGGCTAGCCATTAGTGATTACATGTCCGTCGTTACAACATGTGTATGTACTTCTCATGCTGTTATCAACATCGAGAATAATCGTCATCTCACGTGGTTCAATTTGTAGGTTTCGGGTAGTGTTGGTGCAAAGATTTGCACCCTTGTGTTTTGGAGATTGTTGTCAGAAACAGGCATGGACTGATCTGGTTGCTAGTGCACAAAGAGAGAAATAGTCCATGCAAGCCCGAGGAGAATGTTGTATTTGGTGTGAAGTTCGAACAACTTCACCGAAGGTTATCTGCGCTGCAGAGAAGGATGTCCTACATTTCGAGAAGACGTGAAAGCGAGAAGATTGTAGCGAAGGAATTGACCCCTTAAAATTATTGCTGACATGAAGCAATATCTGTTCGGAATGTCCGAGGAAAATTGACCGCAGTTGAGAAAATTGAAGGCGAAGTGAAGACATAGCATTCCTTTCGTCGTTCTTCTTTCTCTTATTTGAGTCATAGGACCTCCGTACTATTAAGAGGGGTATAGGTTCTCGAAGCTTAGGTCCGCTGTGATGTTTAGCCAAAACCTATGAAAGACTAAGAGAAATCTCTTTGTGTTCTGAAATATTACCTATCAGCAGAAAACGTTGTTCTTCGGTGCTGCAGGAGATATCTTTCGGACCGAGGAGTTAGCATTTCTTGCTCCACAAGGAATGTTACTGTTGTGCTCAAAATCCGACCGTTGGAAATGTGTCGTTCGGTCATTGGCTGATTCGTGTGTCCAATTTGGCCATTTCCCATCAGGGAAGGCTACGACTATAAATAGCCACTCCTCTCCAACATTGTTTGTTGGCTGCTCCGCTTAAGATTTCTGAGAAGATTGATTGAGCATCCCCTCTCGAGAGATTTGAGTTTAAGATCCACCAAGAGAAAGCCAAGAGCCAAAACTTAGATAGTGGTTGAGCATCACCGTAGATCTGAGTTAGAGTTCTTGTGCCTATTACTCTTGAGAGTTGAGCACTCTCTAGGCGGATTGGTGTCGGCTTGAGTGACGAAGAGTAATTATCTTCACCAAGCAAAGTCTGCAGCAACCAAGAGTAGTTGTGGTTCGCGAAGAAGTCTGTCGAAGGTTTGGAGATCGCCGACAAGTATCTACCATGAGTGAAATCAACCGGAGTCTGCAGCTTCAAGTTGAAGGAGAATAGGACAAAGAGAGGTTTATTTTTATGTGCATCTCACTATTCTATGGTGTTTCTTTGTCATTCATCTGAGTTATACTCTTAGTAACATCTCACAGTAATTTATTCTCACATGTTTCCGTGTTAGTTCCTCCTGCTTGCATCTTTGTCAGCTATTATTCGTATTCACGCTACAAAAAAGACACATCCGTGACATTATGGCCCGAACGAAAACTTTTTTTGTCATGGTCGTGACACTTCTATGACAATAATTGTGACAAAAACACGTATCATCATAGATGTGGTGGGCTCCTACTTCTATGACAAAAAATTATAACAGAAAATGGGCTTTTCGTCCTGGGCGTGCCGGAGACGCACACGCATGACATTCTTTGGGCCGTCCATGACGTAAAAAATCATGGTAGAACTGAGGGCGAGGAAATTTTCGGGGAGTTCCCGGTTACGGTGGGTGGTCGGACCGAGCGACGCAGTGTGGTTTTGCGCATTTCTCTCTCGCTCGTACGTGCGCGTGTGTGCGAGGCGCTCGCTAACTGAACCCGAGCGAGGCATACGTTCGCTTACTGAACCCGAGCGATCGATCGCCCTTGCACTATGTACTGAACACGAGCGATCGATCCCTCGCACTACGTACTGAACCCAATCGATCCCTTCGCTGCTAACTGAAGCCGATCGATCCCTTCGCTGCTAACTGAACCCGAGCGATTCCTTCGCTGCTACCTGAACCCGATCTATCCTTCTCGCTGCTTACTGAAGCCGATTGAGCCCCTGTGCGAGACGTAGCTAGCCGGTTGGGTTGCCTCTCGATGAACAGTGCCTGTTGCTGCCGCGCGCGCGATACATGTAGACACGAGTCAAGACGCATTGATCGAGCCGGTTGGTTGGCTATGGATGAACAGTTCCCATTGCTGCCGCCCACTCGTATGCCCCACCCAAGCCGGTGTGGGGGTTGGATGAACAGGACCCCGTCCGTGTAGGCGGTTGGCGCTGGATGAACAGGACCCCGAGGAGGCCGTGCCGCGGTACGCCATACCCCAGCCGGTTGGGGGTGGATGAACAGGACCCCGTGGAGGCTGGATGAACAGGACCTTGTGGAGGCTGGATGAACAGTGGCCGGTGGAGGCTGGAGGAAGTCGACGGTGGATGAACAATAGATGGTGGAGGCTGGAGAGGTCGACCGTGGATGAACAATAGCCCGTGAAGTCCCGTTTTGCGGTACGCCACACCCCTCCCGATGAACAGGACCCCCGTTTCGACCGTGGGCAGTTGGGGAGAAGTCCATTTCCTCCGTTTTGCGGTATGCTAGAGCCCTCCCGATCAACAGGACCCCGTTTCGACCGTAGGCGCTTGAACAGAAGTCCGTTTCCTCCGTTTTGCGGTACGCCAGACCCCCAGCCGATGAACATGCCCCGTTTTGACCATAGGCGGTCGAACAGAAGGCCGTTTCCTCCATTTTGCGGTACGCCAGACCCCGAGTCGATGAACAGGACCCCGTTTCGGCTGTTCCGTGGCTCCCGATGAACAGGACGCGTTCCGACCCAGTCGCTTGGCTCCCGACGCTGTTTCCGCCGTTCCGACCCAGCCGGTTGGCTGCCGATGAACAGGAGGCTATTGCTGCCGTCCGTTGCCTTTCTCTCCATGTACATGAGCCCTGGCCGTACGTATGCGCGAGTACGCGTTCGAAACCCTGCCCGTATATATCCGTACGTGGCCGTATTTTTTGCTGTGTGGCTGTACGTACGTGTACACGATTTAGACTTGCTGCGTGAACTGCTACGTCGGGGGCTCTACTACGACACGTGCCGGTCCTTACACGCCCACGGTTCATCATTGCAGAGAGACCGATCGACCATTATGTACATACACGTTCGCGACCAGACAGACAACGCTACGTATGCTTCGACCGGGTGGGTCCCAGCTGTCAGGGAGGATTAGGAGGCACTTCCTTCCGTGCGAAGATATAGCTGCTGGGTCCCAGCTGTCAGGGGGGAGGAATCATTTTTTTGCGCATAATAAGGAGGCTCTTCCTTGCGTGCGAAGATGTAGCTGGTGGGTCCCAGCTGTCAGGGGGAGGAAACATTTTTTTCCGCGTAATAAGGAGGCACTTCCTTGCGTGCGACCATGGACCTCATGGGTCCCAGCTGTCAGCTGATACGTCTCCGTCGTATCTATAATTTTTGATTGTTTCATGATAAATATTCTACAACTTTCACATATTTTTGGCAACATTTTATATTATTTTTGGGACTAACATATTGATCCAGTGCCCAGTGCCAGTTCCTGTTTTCTGCTTGTTTTTTGTTTCACAGAAAATCCATATCAAACGAAGTCCAAATGCAATAAACTTTTACGGAGAATTATTTTGGAATATATGTGATTTTTGGGAGGTGGAATCAACGCAAATGGAGGCCCACAGCCTCGACAAGCCACCTGGGCGCGCCCCCCAGGCACGCTGTGGTGCCTCGTGGGCACACCGTAAGTCGGTTGGGGCTCTTCTTCGGCCGCAAGGAAGCTAATATCCGGAAAAAAATCGTGTTAAAATTTCAGTGCAATCGGAGTTACGGATCTCCGGGAATTTAAGAAACGGTGAAAGGCCAGAAAACAGGAACGCGAAACAGAAGAGAACAGAGAGAGAGAGAGAGAGATCCAATCTAGGAGGGGCTCCTGCCCCTCCGCTGCCATGGCAGCCATGGACCAGAGGGGAAACTCTCTTCCCATCTGGGGGGGAGTCCAAGGAAGAAGAAGAAGGAGGGGGGCTCTCTCCCCCTCTCTTCCGGTGGCGCCGGTGCGCCGCCGGGGGAAACATCGTGACGGCGATCTACACCAACAACTTCGCCGCCGTCAACACCAACTCTCTCCCCCTCTATGCAGCAGTGTAACCTCTCTTTTCCTGCTGTAATTCTCTACTTAAACATGGTGCTTAATGCTACATATTATTATCCAATGATTTGTGGCCATCCTATGATGTTTGAGTAGATTCGTTTTGTCCTATGGGTTGATTGATGATCGTGATTGGTTTGAGTTGTATGTTTTATTTTGGTGTTGTCCTATGGTGCCCTCCGTGTCGTGGAAGCGTGAGGGATACCTGCTGTAGGGTTTGCAATACGTTCATAATTCTCTTATAGTGGGCGGCTAGAGTGACAGAAGCTTACACCCGAGTAAGGGGGTTGTTGCGTATGGGAGTAAAGGGGACTTGATACTTAATGCTATGGTTGGGTTTTACCTTAATGATCTTTGGTAGTTGCGGATGCTTGCTAGAGTTCCAATCATAAGTGCATATGATCCAAGTACGGAAAGTATGTTAGCTCATGCCTCTCCCTCATATAAAATTGCAATAATGATTACCGGTCTAGTTATCGATTGCCTAGGGACAAATCATTCTCTTGTGTTACAAAAACTTTCTACTAAACAACTAGCCTTTATTATCTTGCAATTTACTCATAGTTTTATTCTCGCAAAGTACTTCTAGTTTTATTCTTGCAAACTTATCCTATCACCTACAAAATAGTTTCATACTTGTTCTAGGTAAAGTGAACGTTAAGTGCGCGTAGAGTTGTATCGGTGGTCGATAGAACTTGAAGGGAATATTAATTCTACCTTTAGCTCCTCGTTGGGTTCAACACTCTTATTTATTGAAAAAGCTACAATTGATCTCCTATACTTGTGGGTTATCATCAGCCTCTCCACGTACAGTCCTCTTCCGATGGCTGTCGTTCGTTGACTGTGTTGACAACGCCGTACCGAGTGCAGCAAGGCGGTGGACGACGGTGAGGCCTAGGAAGGGAACGACCCGGAGCCGGGGAAGACAAGCCAGTGGTTGCCCACATGGAGGGAAGTACGAGGGCTTACTGGTTCAGCTGCGGTGTGAGGCTGCTGTCGCCGGAGAATAACAGGAGGTGTGGGTGAGTAGAGGAATGGCCTGGCCAACGGTGGGAGTAGGGTTTGGCGGTGAGGCCTGCGCAGTAGCACAGCCGGCCACGGGAGGCAGGAGCAGGCGGTCCCACTGGCGCTGGTTTGGGCGGCTGGAGCAAGAAGATCAGAGATTGAAGAAGCAGCACGACCGTCCAACGGCCAGTGCTGCTAGAATCGTTTGTTGACTAAGTTGACAAAGCCCTGCATACGCGTCAACTTGGTAGGCCCACAAGTCAGCCTCCAAATCAGGTGGGTCCCAGCTAACAAGGGGAGCAATCATTTTTCTTGTGTGTAATAAGGAGGCACTTCCTTGCGTGCGACCATGGACCTCGTGGGTCCTAGCTGTCAGCCTCTCCACGTACAGTCCTCATCCGATGGCTGCCGTTCGTTGACTGCGTTGACGACGCCGTGCCGAGAGCACCAAGGCGGTGGACAATGGCGAGGCCTAGTAAGGGAATGACCCAGAGACGAGGAAGACTTGGCTATGGTTGCCCACGCGGAGGGGAGTACGAGGGTTTACTGGTTCGGCTGCGGTGTGAGGCTGCCGTCGCCGGAGAATAACAGGAGAAGTGGGTGAGTAGAGGGATGGCCTGGCCAGCGATGGCAGTAGGGTGTGGCGGTGAGGCCTGCGCGACAGCACAGCCGAGCACGGGAGGCGGGGGAAGGCGGTCCAACCGGCACTGGTTTGGGCTGCTGGAGCAAGAAGATCAGAGATTGAAGAAGTAGCACGGCCGTTGGATTAACATCCAATGGTCACTGCTGCTAGAATCGTTTGTTGACTAAGTTGACAAAGCCCTGCGTACGCGTCAACTTAGTAGGCCCAAGTCAGCCTCCAAATCTGTGGCAAACATCATACAACACATTTGCTATTATTTTTAATATTTACAACATATTTGCTCTTTCTTAAGGATTTTTTTGTAGCACATATTCTTTTTGTTAGCATTACAACCAATATTTTGGCCATGGGCCATTTCGAAAGAAAAAAAAATATTCTGGCCACGGTTCAAAATTTCAATGAAATTTTGCATATTTTGGTGGGCTCTGAACTGTTTTTAATCCCGATGTTTCAAGTCTGATTCAGACTAATTTGAAAAATAAAATTATATTAATTATAATCCAATGATATTTTCAACGCAGAAAAATCCAATGAAATTTAAAATTTCAAAATCTGGATGAAACGAAATTTGAAACTAATTACAGGTTGCTGTGTTTTTTAAAATTTACAGCCCATTTCTTATTGCTTATAGGCCATTTTCCTTTTTAGGGAAATAGGCCATTTTGTGGGCAAGCCGAATGCATCCCTCCTCGTCTTCAAAGATTTGAAGCCCAGCAGGGCTGAGAAAAGCAACTAGGCCTCAGTTGGGTATTGTGCAAAAGAAAATAGAACTGGGCTAGCCGTTTCAAGAAAGAAAACAAATCTGGGCTGGTGATGTGATCAACATAAAATAAAAGACTGGTCATTGAAATTTTTGAACTATTTTTAATCCCGAAATTTTGAGCCCGATAAAAACAATTTTTAAAATAAATTTATATTATGTTAAAATCTAATGAAATATGAAAAAATAAAATAAAATTCACAATTTGAAACTAATTGCCCATTTGATGTGTTTTTTATATATTTACACCCAATTTCATATTACTCACAAAATTTACAGCCTTTTTTATGGCCAGGCCGAATGTATCCCTCGTCGTCTTGAAAGATTTGCAGCCCAGCAGGGCGGGGAAAAGGAAATCGGCCTATGTAGGGTATTGTGCGAAAAAAGGTGCGCTAGTCATTTTCACAGACAAAAAACAGTTGGGCCCGTCATGTTGTAAATAAAGCCTGGGCTAGACGGGCCACAGACGCCGCACAACCCAGTTGATACCCTGCTCCGTCTCAACAACAACAACAAAAAAACTGCTCGAGCTACTCGGTCCCAGGTGTCAGCCGCTCCTTGTGCAATTCTTTTGTTTATTGACAACATTGACAATGTGGTAGGTCCCGGATGTCAGCAAACCATTAGGAGCAAGCAATTTTTTTTCATATAATAAGGAGGAACTTGCTTGCGTATGGCTATGGACCTGGCGGTCCCTACTGTCATCCTCTCCACGTACAGTCCTCACCGATTCCTGTCGTTTGTTGACAGTCGCTCATTGTGCAATTCTCTCGTTTATTGACTACGTTGACAATGTGGTGGGACAAAGATGTCAGGAAATCGTTAGGAGGAATGGCAAGCCATTAACCTTTTTCAAAGAAAATATGACAGCCACATCCGAGTTGAAATGGGCAACAACATCAAACTCCAGCTTAATTACAAACTGTACAAAGGCACGAGGGTAATTGTTCATCAGGTTTAGACTAAACCCAGATTGAAAAGGGCAACAACATCTAACTCCACCACTGTTTTCGGCAGCTATCACTATCAAATGGATCGGTCAGATTCATAAAATGAGCATCCCGGGTCGTAAAACATAATGGAATATGACCACAAGATGATGTAAAAAGAAGCATGGCTCCTTCAGAAGCCCTTTTGTCCACCTAAAAGTCCTTTTTTTGCTCTTCGACATATCCATCCGTCAAAACTTCATTCTTAATATATTTAAGCCTGATGGACAATAGTACCCTCGCATTCAGCAGGAAGAATGTGACAAATATAGTGTTTGCATGGGTGGCTACATATCCTTCCAGCGTTATTGTCTTCAAACGAATGTGATGAGAACTGAGAAAATCCCGGTGCTTACGATGCCACCGATTGGTTATACCTTTTGTACCCCGTCCTGCTGCCTAAATAGACATGAAGATTGAAAACAGTTAAGGTCTAAAAAAAGAGTATGTGGAAAGAGCAACAACTGAACTGTTAATTCTAGTACACTATATATGGGCTTCCAATGTGCGTGAAATTATCACCTTTATATACAACTTCTCCAGGCATGGAAAGCATCGCAACAAGCCAATAATCTTGTTCAGATCAAAAGTATTCATACTGATATATAAGATCTTGACAGAATCCAGCACCACTGATAGGCTATCCATGGACAAACTCTTCATTGAGCATATAGAACATAATATTAGTACAAAAAGTGTACTCCAAGATGAGATAAAACTTATGCGCACAAATGAAAAATGCAGCTTATGATTACAAAAGTGTAGATGATAATATACAGTACCTGGATAACCGTGGAGCCAAACACCATCTTGAAATGATCACAGCGATCATGAATTACACCTAAGGTCTCCAGTTTAGGCGGAGAGACGACAGTTATTTGCGAAGGTGAATAACAAGAATCAAGGATCAACCTTTGAAGTGAAGGGGCATCTTCGATGATGAGCTCCCCTACGTCAAAAGAAATTCCAATTCTTACAAGGTTAGGCGACTTTATTCGGAAACAACCGATTTTAACTGTCAAAACAAGCACTAAGCACTCTAGGGCAGGGCAACTGGATTGGATGATGTTGTGCAGTGAGGCCTCCGACATATGAACCAGCACAAGTGAAAGTTTTTTGAGAAGTGGGAGTCGAAGCTTTTGTACCAGATTGTCTGGTAGTCTGCACAGGGCAAAGGTGGCAGTGTGGAGAGAGGAGGAAAACCGCGAGATGGACATCAGTGGTGAAGGGTCAAATATATGGCGTTCGGTTCATGGTATGTCAGTTTCATAGGAATAATAGAACTCAAGCATCTGGAGTTTGCGGAAATCAGGGGATGT
Organism: Elymus sibiricus; assembly: GCA_039707655.1. NCBI lineage: Eukaryota > Viridiplantae > Streptophyta > Magnoliopsida > Poales > Poaceae > Elymus > Elymus sibiricus. The sequence continues at coordinate 117,386,456 of CM077670.1, forward strand.
CAGCCAGGCGTTCACCATGCGGGGCACGTGCAGGTAGCACGCCGGGATGCAGAGGCGGTGAACGGAGCCCCCGTGGGAGGAGATGATGGCTCCAGGGAGTTCAAAATCATCAATGAGAGATAGGACACGACAGTCGAGATTAAGAGGCGTGGCGCACCATAGAGGGCGCCACCGAGATGCGAGGACTTGGGTGCGGCAGCAATCCTTGGTGGGGAGAAGCGAGATGATCTCCCCAAGGATGGCGTCCGGGAGATTGCTGATGCGGTTCGCCCGAGATTCTTCGGGTTCCTTAGATACAGGGGGTGCCCCGCTGCTTCTCCCCCCCGTTGCCGGGTGCAGGATCTAGAACCGGCGTCGCCGCTGGCGGGAGCCTCATCTTCTTGGCGCTGGGGCCAACCGACTCCATTTTCCTTGCGGGCGTCGCGTCGAGCTCACGGATTTGAGCAGAGTAACGAATGACGAGCCTAGTTGTGGTGCAAGTGAGGAAGAAGGGGAGCTGGGGTTTTTTGTAGCAGTGAGGAAGAAGGGGAGCTGGGGTTTTCTCTAGGAGTGAGGTGAGGAATTTGGGGGTACAAGCGGAGGGGGAGACGAGTCGAGCGAGCGGACGTGAGGTGGGAGTGAGGAGGAAGAAGAGCAACCGGGTTTTTTGGGGGGCGGTGCAGTGGGGGGGGGGGGGCGCCTCTTCTTAAGTAAAATAAGGGCTTTTGAATTGATTTTATTAATTAGGGTGGATGGGCTATTTTGACTTGGGTCCAGAAAAACAATTACTACTAGTAATACAGTGGGGACACTCTACCACTCCCCAGAAAAACAATTACTCAAGCCTAAAAAAAAACAATTGCTCCTATAGTACAGTGGAGACACTACTGCTTCTGGCTCCTCGTCGGTCGTCGAAACAGCTCCCGCTACTGCCGTTTTACTTTGGTTCGCCGACATGCGGGCCATGCAGCGCGCGGGCCCAAATGGCATCCACCAAATTAGAAGGCGGTATGCAGGCGCAGAGTAACCCCGATCATGGTGCGGCAGTAATGAGCCATCATATCACAAAACCCCACCTCCCCGCGGTAAGTTGGTCGGACGAAGCAACCATCATTTCACTCTTCGCCGAATCCGCTTCTCCCTCATCTTCTTCAAGAAAGCCACCACTCGCTTTCGCCATTGTTCTTCTCTCCCAACGAAGGGAAGGTGAGCGCATCGGTGATGTTGGTATATTTTCTTTCCAAAAATAATCTTTTGCAAAGCAGTAACTGATCCTCACTCCCTTTTTTGTGTCATTGTCATTGCGATTGTGTTTTTTCTTTCGGATGTCTTCTATTTGTCAGTTTCATTATGGATCATGGAGAACCGGGCAAAGATCTGCCGATGTTGGAGCAGACGCGGCAGGCTGATCCCCACGAGACAGCGAGCTCCAAGAAGATGAAGGCCACCACCGAGCCGACCCCAGATGCGCTCACGGCCACTACTGAGATGGTCAACGCCACATTTGAGGTTACAACCCCCATGGCCGTGTAGGAGCAGTTTTCCCCCGGCAAGATGGACCCCTTCGAGGATGTGTCCCCCCCCCCCCCCGCCGAGCTGCCCAAGGTGATTTTCTTCTTTGGCGATCTTGATTGTGGTTTTTCATCTAAGTATGAGGTGATAAATAATGCAAGATTTATTAGCTCCAATGCCATGCTACCTTGTCATGCATACTTTTGACTCTACATGGTGGTTTAAATAACTTGTGTTTTTTTATATTGGAATGTAATTCAGAATTCGTTTCTGTTTCAATTAGAGACCTGATGCAGACAAGGATTGTGTGGTTGTACATGTCACTCACTATGAGGTGGATGACCTGAATATACGCACTAGGAAAACAAAGTTCTTAGGTTGTTCGATCCTGGAAGCCTTTTGCACTTATACCGAAGACGAAATGTATTCCAGCCACACTGTTGTCAGGCATGTTGTCCAGGGTGTACTGAAGCACGACAAGTTCACAGCTACTCCTTCGTTTGTGAGGCATAATGTTCTTGTCAAGCTTATCCATGAAGATGATGTGGCATGCCTCGACAAACAAGTTTATGAGTGGAAAGGCCACAAGGTTATCTTCAAGAAGGTTGACAGGATTGAGCTGCTGCCGGACGTCCTCGAGGATGTTCATGGCAAGGTCCGTCTTGTGTCCATCCCCAATTAGATCGATGGCATGAAATAGTTGGCCCAATTAGTGTTTCAAAGTAGCTTCGATTGTGTTTAATTACCCGAACCTTGCGTATTATCAAGCCCTCTTGAGGTAGTACTCTGTTTGAATCCCTCTATGGGAATTGCTGCTACTTTTGTGTGCCCGTGAATCATGTGAGAACCCTCGTAAGTGTTGCCGAAACAGATGCATCCTCACGAGTTCTTTCATGTAATATGGCATTGTAAGACATAAGTTGGCACTGTTTATCAAACGAGCAGTGTGTGTTTGATGAAATACTTGTTTGACAACTCTTGGTACTTGTTTGATGAAATACTTGTTTGACATAGTGTAGGTAATGCACAGTTAGTGCAAACACGGCACATTGGCGCATATCGCTTCAACACTAGATCGACCAGCTCACACTCATACTCTGCTGTCTGACATATAAGCAACTACTTATCTAGTTATAGTGGTTCATGCGGTTAATTGAGGCCACAATATAGATTCCAAATGTTAACACGCTACTCCAGCATTCATGTTAACCATTCACAATAAACTCGGATGCATAAAATACTTCAAAAGCATAAGTTCATCTTTTTTTATAAATCTCAATGATTCATAGAACATAACATCTCTTTTAGAAGTTGACAGCAACAGACAAAGTTGTGAGAAGGTTTAAAAATCAGGAAAAATCAAGCCAGGCTTCTCTGAGCAAAGGGCCTCCCTAGGCAAGCTTTAATTTCCCGGGGTTCACTCCGGTTTTTCTTGTTGCCACCATCGAGGGTTAGGTTCTCCCATTCCAGAATAACAAATTATAATTGTGTTCTCAGTTGGAATATTGAACTGAACCTTGAAGTGGATTGACCATCTGAACTTCTTGTGCAGTTCCACTAAATTTAAGCACCGCTATTTGCAGAAATAAGCAGACCGCAATGCCTCTTTTACACGCACGTGACCCCAAAACCTCCGTGCAGCAATGCAAGCTCGTCCTCGGGCCGTCCTTAAATTGGGAGTGAGTGTAGTTCATGGCGCGAACGCACTGCTTGTTTTCTCCACCACACATGATAGGCTCGTTCCTGCACTGCAATCAGGAAGTCCACGTACGAATCAGCTTCTTTTAGCTTGCGTTAGTCATTCTAGCTAGTTATGAATGTAGGAATACCTGGAAAATGGGTGGCTAGAGGATGACAGGTAGGAACACCCATCTGATTTTGTGCAGTTCTACTAAAATGGAGGTGTGTGCTTATGATTGCACAAATAGAAATGATATGGAGATAGACATCCCTGTTTGTACAAATATGTAATATGATTATTTAAGCAGTGGCAGTTATTTGCAGTGGCATATGATTTACAAAAGCATCTCTTGTGTTATGAATGGCATTACATTGACAGTATGAAAAAGTGCCATTAGGTAAGAAGTAGCATCACATCACATCAACACTGGCACTAGATTAACATGCAGAACAACAACACTAGTATTACTGTGATGAGAGTAGCACATGGTCAGTAGCTCCGTGCATGGTGCAATCAAATTTGTGCAGTTCCAATGGGATGAAGCAATGTTAGCGGTGTGAGATTTAACTGTAACTGGCAAAACAGAATTCATGGGAAATAAAGCAAGACAGAAGCACTTCATAAAATGGTGGTGTCATTGCTTCAATTTATCGATGGCACTAGACTGACAGCAACATTACTTAGAAGTGACATTAGGCTAACAGTGGCATTGCTTCATTTTTCCTCTGATATTAGATAAACGGTAGTGATAAGGGCAAAGGGACAACAAGGGCATAAAGTGGTAAGCAGATCTGGTTGCCGATAGCGGCAAACATTCAGGCAGCATGTCTGCATTTGTCCAATTTTTAATCTCCTCGGCGACCTTTTCCTATGTGAGCACAGGAAATCTAGACCTGCTTGTTCTCAGTTGCGTTGTACCCCAACACCCCCTCACTTTCTTCCCTTTTTCGACCAAGAGACCGATCAGGCCAGTATCTTAGGGCATGGCCAACGCTCCAAGCTGGACCGATGCCCCGCCTGTCCACGTTGGAGAATCATCTGCCGTGGAGGATTACGCTAAAACGACTACTACCTGCGGACCCGAACGGGCTCTTGCAGAGGAGGCAGGCGCTTCACCAGTAGAGCAAAGAAAGTGAGGAGAAAGAGGGGAGCCAGAGAGAGTTGAGCGCATTTGAGAGAAGAAAAGACCAGGAAAAAGCTAGAGAGTGGGCCCAAATGCGCTGCTGCCTGCGTTGGTTCCATGCTGCCATACATAGCTGCTCCATACAACTTTATACGCATGCATACATGAGGCTACCATTTGGTAGTGCTTCCATAGTTCATGCCCTTACTAGTACTTCCCCCCCACGCTTTGCTATCCACCCCACTTTCTTCCCCTTTTGAACCAAGAGACCGGTTGGGTAGCCAGTCTCTACTACTTTCCCCCTTTTCTTTCCTCTTTGAACCAAGTCCTAGATTCATGCTACAACTCCCCCCTTTCTTCCCTTTTGAACAAAGTCCTAGATTCAACTGCATGAAGTAGGTTTACCTCTAATAATAGTAAAAATTTAGGTGGCTTTGGAACAGCCGAAGGAAGTAGAAAAAGATCCACATGCACCCACGTGGTGAGCTGGGGCAGTAGAGCAAGGCCGGTTTCGAAGGAAGTTATACCTGAGGGTCATCCGGATGTGGCTAGGAGGGCGGCGGGAGGCCGGATCTCCCCACAATACGACAGGGAGGAAGAAGGGGTCGGAGGCCCTCCCGAGCCGGCGCTGTGTCGGACAGAACGGAACGGGCCGCCGACCGGGACGCGCCGGCAGCTGTGAACGCTGCACCTTCTCCACTTCACCGGCGGAGGGGATCCGGCCGGAACTGTGACCAGCGGTGAGCAGAGAGAGGGTGTGGCCACCGCTGTCTTGTTTAGATCTGGAGACGATGAGAGAGTGAATGAGAGCAACCCTAGTAAAGCAAGCACTGAAGCTCCTGCTTATATATATAGTGGAGTGATTTTCTTGTAGCAATCGTTTTTAAAATGAATATGCGCGATACACTATTTTCATTTAACGTTCCAGTAAAAAAACTCAATCAATAACGCGCCACCGCGTCCAGGTCGCACTGTGTACACGTGTTGTCCCCGACCCTCCATGAAGTTGAAAATTGCACGAGTCAAATTGTCACTTGGGATGCCTCAGTAAACAAATGCGCTCATACGTGTACCCGCGCGTGGGTGTTAAAGAACTGGTGCGTGCGTGCGCCGCTTCTCTTCGTGTACTACGCAGTCCACCTAGAGTAAGATGTATACGTGTGTGACGTCTAAGTTACAAAAAAAATATGTGTGACATCTTTTATTTTTTAGAAGTTCTTAGGGAAGGGTGTGAAGAGCACATATATGTGTGTCACGTCTACCTATAGAGTACATATAGATGGTGTGTGCGAGAAGTCTCGGGAGAGTCGTGAGGTGCGTGTGTGCGTGCGTGAGAGGGAGGGTTAACGTGTCAATGCAATGCGTGTGTTCGTAAATCATATCTAGCGAACGTTCACCACAAGCCGTTTCCTGGCGAACGCCCATAGAACCGTCAGATCTGCATTTGACGATGGCAGTTTTGCCATGGCATTTGACAGAGCAGCCACTCCTCCGACACATAAAATTTCCACGTGAGCGTTCGCAACTGCCGTATGCTCCCTCCGTTCCAAAATATAGTGCATATAGCTTTATTGGAAATTCAAACCTCACGAACTTTTACAGAGTTTTCGTAGAACAACATGCACATATAGAAAACCCAGCATATATCATTTCATTCATCATCGAGAGATATCTATAGAGATGGGGGAGGAATGTACGAGTGTGTCTTCGATAAAGAGGGGCCGTATGTGTGTGTTTGTTGTGAGAGAGAGCGAGAGACATCGTAGGATTGAGTCCTCTAACTAAGGAGAGAGAAAGAACGATTGGGATCAGTAGAGAGATGAAATATAGTGTGTTCCTTCATTAGAAGAACCGGGCAAATATTTTGCTGAGTTCTAAACTCAGCAATGTCCCATCGAGTAAGGACTCGACGCGTGCCACTGCTCTATTGCCGAGTGCCACACTTCGCCAAGTTTGTGAGGCGAGTCTCCGTTAGCCGACACTCGGCAAAGGAAGACCGCCGTATCACCTACAACAATTTCAATCCTCCTTTGGTGTGGAGGAATATTATAGGAATTCTATATGATCGGATTTTTATTGGAAATTTTCCTTTAGAGCCATTTGGTTCATAGGAATGGATTCCTATACTCCACATTTAAGAGGAAATTAAACATTAAGACTCAATGGAAAAATTCATATGATGTGAACCAAATGACATCTCTTTTCCTATCCCTACTCAAAGGATTTGAGATACATGTCGGCCTCCTCTGGTTCATAGGATAGGAATATCATAGGAATAGAAAAAACATAGGAAGTGAGATGACATGCATCTCAATTCCTATAGAGAAAGAAATGTCATTTGAGGCATAGGATAGGAATTTTTCCATTGAGTCTAGGGTAATGGTTTTTTTCCTTTAAAATGTGAAGGACTGGTTCCTATCCTACATAGGATTAGGAATCCATTCCTACAAACCACAGAGCTCCATAGGATTTTTTCCTTTGAAAATCCTGTACTATGAAATTCCTACAAACCAAAGGAGGCCGTACGTTATCTCTTTTCCTACAACTTTCATATTCCTGTAATATTCCTACCCTGTGAACCAAAGGAGGCCACGGGTAAATCAAAATGCGGGACCCACGCGTCACTGCCTTTGGGTCGAAGCTGCGTCCACAATTTTTTGCACTCTCCTGCTCTGTCCAGCTTACTGCGGGCAAGGTGGGGCTTTGTGATTTGACGCCTCATTGCTCATTTACTAGTACTACGGTGCTACGATCGGGGTGCCTCCCCCCGCTGCTCCGAACTTTGGTGCATGGCACATGGACCAGGATGGTGGATGTCCCACATGTCGGTGAAAGGCGTGCTGTTAGTGTGTCGCCATGAGCAATGCTAGACTCACGGGGAGGATTTTTACAGACTTTACGGAGTAGCAAACGTGGAGGACTAGGATTGGATTTAGGGGGTGGGAAGGGGCCCACCCCCCTGAAAATCAGGGGGGGTCTAGTTTGATTAGTTGGAAGATGCCCATATTAGCCCCGTAAAGGCCCGTGAGTGCAGCATTTTTGGTGTCGCCATTTCGTGTGCGGATTGACCCTGCGAACTTGCGACGCGAACGCGAAAGCCATGCTGGAAGTGTGCCGCCGTTTTGTTTTAAACTGTAAAGCGTACCACTTGGTTTTGCTTCTTGGTGCGATATATACAAATCTCGATTATATTGATCTAAAAGTAGATATCCAGATTAGTAAAAAGGAGGTGCTTTAGCCGAGAGGTGGGCGGGGTAGCTTGGCCTGTCGGTTTGCTAACATGCGGTCACACGTGTCAGTGATGTACCAAGCCGATGCGCCCCCCTCATGAAAAATCAGAACAATGGCAGAAGCAACACGTGTTTTTCTTGAAGAAGATGATGGAGAAGCAGATTCAACGAAGAGTGAAATGATGGTTGGAAAGGTGTAGCTTTGTGATTTGATGCCTCATTGCTCATTAGTACTACTGCGGCGCCACGACTGGGGTGCGTCCCCCTGCTGTTCTGCACTGTTATTTGGTGCATGGCATGTGGACCCGGATGCTAGATGTCCCACATGTTGGCGAACGGAAGCAGAACATTTATGAAAGCGAGTGTCTCCACTCTTACGACGGAGGAGTACAAGACACGGCAGCCCAGTGTACTGTAGTAGTACGTAGTTCTAGTAGTCTTTTAACACTTGGTTTTGCTGCTTCGCGCAATCCATCAATACAAAACCCGATTAAAATAGTGAGGGCGGGTCTTTTCCCACGCGGTAGGCAGCGGAGTTTGGCATAGTCAGTTTGACAGAGAGAGCGAGAGAACGATGTGAAATGCTTGAATATGTAGTGGGCGATAATCCACTTCTGAGCCCAGGCTCATCTGCACCCACGCTGAAGAAAAAAATCAAAACAAATATTAGAAAAATTCAAAAAATTCCAATTCTTTTTTGCATGGTAGTTAATATGATGCGTGAGGTCTGCTCCAATTTTTAAATCATTTGGACATCTAAGCAGCTCTCGGCAAAAAAGACAAATTCAGGGTCTGTAAAAAAGGTTTACTCTTCATGCACTGTTCTGACCTGATTTGTCTTTTTTGCCAAGAGCTACTCAGATGTCTGAACGACTTGAAAATTGGAGTGGACCTCACGCATCAAATTTTCTACCATGCAAAAAAAAAAACCTGGAATCTTATGATTTTTTTAATTTTTTGTGATTTTTTCCGACCGGGTGCAGATGAGCCTGAGCACCGAATCGCCTTGCTTTCTTTTTTGAAGTGGGCCCTTTCAGATCACTAGATGATACTAGCACGCATGTTGTTGAGTACATTTTAATGTACTACATGCAACATGAATAATTGAAGTAACAATATGTTTCGGTCCGCCGCTCAACGCCCATTACCAAGGCATATCAGTAACATGTGGGACTGCATGTAGGCAAACCGACGATTGGCCAAGCTGGCAAACTCCCCCTCTTATCGCGCGGGAAAAGCCCCGCCCTAGCGTTTTCAATCGTTATTTGTGTCTATCGTCGCTCCAAGGAGCAGAACCAAATGTTACAACTTACGAGTTCAAAATGAAAAGCCTGCCGCATTCGCGTCGCACCTCCACACGGTCGGTCCGGCACGCCGCTCAAGCTAGGGAATGCGTGTTGTCTTGCCTTTTCACTGACATCTGGGACCGTTGTTGAGCAAACCGACTATCGGCAAACCCTCACCCTGCCCGCCGCGTGTCGGCTGAGTTTAGAGGAACGAGGAGGGAGAAGTGATAGCTGTAGCACGGACTCCAAGAAAATTGGTGTCTTATGGGACTCGTACTGGTTTGTACTCTACTTACCACTGTACTACTCCTGCTCCTACTACTCTACACTAGTAGTACTAGTGCTAGTACAAACTAATATGAGGCCATTCAACCGTGTCCCGGCATAATACCCTTGACACCGATTATTCGTTGATATTTAAATTTGTTTTCACACAGCAAAATATCCCTGAAAACAACAACACACAGCAAAATTTCGCGGCAAATGAGGGATTTGAATGTGCTAGGCGGGGTGGGGCAGGAAGTTAATGCAGAGGATCGGTTTGTATTTTTTGGCGAAATGCAGACGCTCGGGTTTTGGCGCCAAAACAGAAATTTTGCAAATATTTGTCACACACCGGACGGCACGCCAACCGCGTGTGGTTGTCTGGTGGCGTGTGCGGTAGACTTGAATGCTTGTGACCGAGTACCCCGCTCCAGCACATAGCGGTACCACCTGCAGCAATGCTGAGGTGGCATATAACTATAACTAAAGTAAGAAAGAGAGGGTTGAGTATCATATCAGATACCCTATCATAATAAACATATTTAGGAATAATAGTTATGATACTAACCACTACAAGCAGCCTTTATATCACAGAGAAGATTAATACTATTAACAATTCATGTCCTTAACAAAGGGTGCATTGATGACAGCAACTTATCGCTCCTGGACGACCCGACTATTTGAGCCGGTCGACCAGCTCCACACGTGGCGAGGTGGGACTAAACATCCGAAACCCGCTGGCCCAATACGGACGTGAAAATCATAATTACAAACTGCACTCAGTTGATCGGTCCAAAAGTCTACGTGGCACTCTGTCGACTCGTCAAACTGGCCACGTGGCTTGTGGGTCCCACCTATCAGTTGGTAAACAAAAATTTATGCAGGCGCGTGAGGGGTCGAACCTGCGACCCCGCGGAACTGGCCCTTGCGCGCGAACCACCCTGGCTGTGTATATGTGTGCATGCACGTGTAGGTTGAGCACTTGAGCGTGAGCGTGTGTGTTGCATCTTGTGCTGTGTGCATGCATGCGTGCGTGTGTTCGTGCGAGTGTTGCGTGCGTGCATGTGTATGTGTGAGTGTTGCATGCATGCTTGAGTGCATGTGTTCGTGCGAGTGTTGCGTGTGTGCATGTGTACGTGTGAGTGTTGCATGCATGCTTGAGTGCGTGTGTTCGTGCGAGTGTTGCGTGCGTGCATGTGTACGTGTGAATATTGCATGCATGCATGCGGGCGTTGCGTGCGTGTTTGTCCGCATGTGTGATGTGTGTGTATTCACCACAGTAGCTCATGTGTATTAAAAGGCCGGCTCAGTATATCATCACTAGGCGACCTTGTCCGCTGTGGTTATCGCGCGCGGGCTACCAACCTAAGGTCTCGACTTCGAATCCCCACCGATCACTAATTTATTACCATTTGTTTCTTTCTTATACCCGCTGATAGGTGGGCCCTACGTTAGGGAGATAATGTGCGCTTCTGATGCAACACTAGTTGCACCATGTGGACTATTTCACTGATCAATTGATCATGTCATCAACAAAATACGTAGCTGTACGGTGAGCCAGTGATTGTATAATCACCAGAAAATGTATATGCTGACCGTATCGTGCTTTCGTTTCAAATACAATGACCGTTAGTGTCACCATCAAAATACGGAGTTGTTTGGCGAGCTAGTGACCATATAATCACCAGAAAATGTATATGTTGACCGTAATGAGCGCATTCTAAATTCAGAGACCGTATTGCGCTTTCGCTTGAAATACAATGACCGTCACGCGTGAATGTGTATGGGGGCGTACTTTTAGAGGGCCGAGAGATAGTTTGTGTGCGTACATGAAAAGGGCATAGAGAGAGGGGGTGTGCGATGGAGAGAGTGAGAGAGAGATGCCCTTCGTTCTCTTTATTGTGACTAATTTTATATAGGATAAAAATGTAAACATTCACAATACGGAACAAATATCATTGGATGCACCATGCAATTAACTTTCATATGTAACTTTGTAGTATTGTATATGTAGATTTTCTTAAATATTTGTTTTGTCACAATCTGTGTAGTTTCAATTCAAAACAAATCTTGTATGCGGAGTAAAAGTGAACGGATGCCTTTTTTAGATCATTGGGAGCACATGATAATGAGATGTAACATGCGTGAATTTGTAGTTGACGTATTTTGGAGGGCCTGGAAAGGGTATGTGTACGTATTCGAGAGAGGCGTGGATACAAGGGGGGGGTGCGATGGGAGAAATGGAAAGCACGAGAGATGAGAGAGAGAGAGGGAGAGAGAGATAGAGGGGGAGAGAGAGAGAGATAGAGGGAGAGAGAGAGAGAGATAGAGGGAGAGAGAGAGAGAGAGGGAGACGAATAGGATGTCTCAATGAGAGATGGTGAGTTTGTGTACGTAGAGGAGAAGGGGAGAGAGGCATGAGCAGAAATAGTGTGTGTGTTGGTATGTGTGGGTGTGAGAATATAGTGAGACCTATGGGGGTAGAGAGTATGCGAGGTGTGGTGGTGGCACATCATTTTTTGGTCTAGTGGGTCGAGGTGAGGGCCCCTGGGTCGGTTCCGTCCTGCGCCACATAGGTCGGCCCGAGACGCGTTATACGAAGACCGACTTGACGTACAAGACGAAGATACCAGAGCTGTGGAAGACTCTATCTCCATTGACGAAGCGGACTACGATTTGTAACCCTAGGCCCCGGGTATGTTATATAGGCCGGGGGCCTAGTTCGTCGATAGTATATATACACACAATCCCTTGGTATTGACATGTACTTTGTACACACCCCAATCAAAGTATACACGACCAGGAGTAGGGTATTTCCCCGATCGCAAGGGCCCCGACTTGGGAAAATCTTTGCCTCTTATCACCATCCACTTTAACCGTCAGGGATATCCTACCGAATGATCTGATGGAATCATATCTGTCAACTAGTAAGAGTGGTGGATACAATGCGTGCGATACAGGACTAAAGAGAGTGTGCGTGTGGGAGACACGAGGCAGAGATATGTACAGAGGGGGGGGGGGGGCGGAGACCATGCGTGCGCATGCATGTGAGAGAAATAGTGTTTGTGACTGAGATTAGTGAAAAGAGTCGTGGATAGTAGTAAGAGAGAGAGGGAGATACATAGAGTGTGTGTGTGTGTGAGACACTTTCGGGAGAGAGGGTGGGCATTTGTGAGAGAGAAAGGCCGATGGATATATAGTGTGTGCGCGTATGCGTGAGAGAGAAAGATAGCGCGCGTGTGGGGAGGGGGTCGAGGGAGAGTGCATCTACGCGTAAAGGACTGTTCTACCCATTAAATTAAAATATAAATTGTATTTAAAAAATTGGATGAGATCATGAAATTTGCAATTCACGTATGAACGAACATTGGTCTAGCAAACATCCATACTCTATCGAATTCGAGCATGTGTATGGTATCATTTCACATTATTGATCCATAGTCAGTAGTTTGAAATCCAGACAATGCATGGCTCTTGCAATTCATATATAAACGTGAGTACACTCTGCGGTCAGTGTCAAGCACATTATACATAAGAAACATACATGGTATACATTCCAAAATGCTAGCGATAAACTAGAATACATTTTGAATTCAACATAAAAGTGGTTTCAAATATTCGAATTCATAGGAAGTGCATTCAACTATTTGAATTCAAGATAATGAATTTTGTAAATCACATCTAAAAGGGGCATCAATCTTTGTTGATAATACATAGTCGTGTACAAAATAGATTCAAGTTTACCTCCTCCATTCCAAAATAATCGTAGTTATAGGATTTTCAAGAGTCAAAAATTTCAAAAGAATCGCATAATTTAATGAGGTTTTTAAACATACAAGGTCAAATATAATGAGGTCTAATTAGGAAAGTTCAACTGAAGAGTACTGTAAACGTGAATGCTTCTGGTTCAAAATTTTGAACGAAGCGCCAAAAGATCCTCTCCTCGCCGGAAACCGCGCGAGACCAATGTTTGGTAGAAGGAAATTACCGTCCTAACTCTGACCCGTGAAGCCTACTAGCCCGACGTCCACAAGTCTAAACCGGGGTAGGTTTGTAACTTCACCGAGATGCCACACAACCACCTCCGAAAAACATTCATATAACGCGGGCGCCTAAACGCCGATGCGCTCGGCCGAAATCACTCCTGCCCACTATTTTGGATACGTGAGATTACCGTCCTACCCCCGACCCGCAGCATGTCCGAAATTTTAAATGGGGGCAAAGTTTGTAACTTCCCCCAAATTTCAAACAAGCGCGTCCCGGAAACATGGTTCCCCCTTAGCTTCCCCCCTCCCCCGTCCGATTCCCCATTCATACTCCGTGGGCGCCAAAACTCCCTCTCCACCAGCCGCGAAACCCCAGCCTCCTCCGTCCGCCACCCCATCGCACCGATCCACCGCCGCCCTCCTCCATCACGCCGGAGCCGATACCCCGACGTCGTCGTCCACCGCAACCTCAACCGCAGCACCCTCCATGACTTAGCAGTTGAAGCCGAGGCAGAGCTGCCTCCACGACGCAGACGTGCACCATACCCGAGCCACTTCAACCCCTCCGTCCTGTGCCTCACCGCTACCGCTCCAATGTCGCAACCGTCCACCGCACCAGAGCTGTTCCCGCTACGCCGTCATTCGCCGCCCCGAATATGCTTCCCCGCCGCCGATAGAGGGCCACCGCACCACACTCAACTACTTGGCCATGGGTTTGTCCAAGGCTCCATCGTCCTCCACAACATCTTGTTTCCTGGGAACCACAAGAAGATCTTCGAAAAAATAGAAGGAGGACACAGCATCGCCAGCCGATATTGGTACTCCTCTTCCCTTATTCTTGCAAATCTCTCGCACGGTATTCATCCCATGAAGGAAACTAGTTGACCGTTTCTTACTGCACATTCTTCCTGATACTAGATGTTCCAAGTAACTCGCGATGCACAAGGTTTCCCCCCATTTACTATTTCACTTTAGATCGACGTCCGTCGCCTGCCTGGATTTCAATTCAGTGTCAGTTGATTCCCAATTAAAGGAAGCACCACCCGTGGAGGCGCGCAAAGCACCTAGTCCACCTGTTCACCGAGGAAGCAGCGCCTCAGTGTCTATCTTAGAGGTGTGTGTGGCACTGGAGCTGCTGGCACCCGATCTGAAGGTTCGCCAGGCTTAAAGGGATGGCCGGGGGGCGCTGCCAAGCACGGCGGTGGGGTGAGGTCAAGGGGAGGCCGTGGCGGCGGAGGCAGGGGTCTGGGCCGGTGGTCGGTGGCGGTTCGAGGAAGATCGTCAACAGTGGCTAGCGGGAGGTAGATGAAGGCCATGTGCCCGTTCCTTGTAGATCGGACGGTGCAGAAAAAATCGGCTGACCTATTTGTTTTCAGTCGATTGTTATTTTCATAGGACCACATGTGGTGGTTTGCTGGAGGATTACCTGCACTTCCCAGCAATCCCTGTGCTCATATTTCAAAAGCCTAGAATCTAATTTCGTGTGCCATGCATGTTGTAGAGCTATCATATGTCTGCCGTCATTTATTTTTGACCCACCTGCTATCTGATACTTTTACACTGTACTACTTGTGCACAAAGCCACAAACTACACCCATACTCTCTCACTATTGTTTTATTACGCATGGGTATTTCAGAATCTCAAGCAGAGTATTCTAAAAAGAAAACATAGCAGTCACTCCAGTCTGCATCGAGGATTGGAAAGACGCGGTTTGACGCTCTAATGAAGAGTGTAGTGTCATTCGATGAAGACTGTCAACGTAGCTCTGTAGTTGATGACTTCATTCACCATACACCAGCATCGCAGGTGCTTGCTTTAACTTCAGTGTCATATGTGGTTGCATGTTGCATATGGTGTCTACCTTATTGCTTCTAAATTGGTTAAATTGCATATGCTTATCCATATACTGTGAATTTGACATGCCTTCCTGTTTTTGGTACACACTGCATCTGTCTATTAACCATGTTCTTACATCAAACTAATGTTCTTGTGTATCCCTCATCAATCACTTATGATGAGACAGGCACACCCGTGGGTTAATGCGAGACGCGCTACTCTTTTAAAGAGTGCAGTGTCATCCTTCCCACATGATTCTCAACAAACAACAAGGCTAGATGAAGATAGTCAACGTAGCTCTGTAGTTGGTGACCGCATTTTCCCTACATCACCATCGCAGGTGCTTGCTCTAACTTGGAAGTGTGACATGTGCTTGCATGTTGCATATGGTGTCTAGCTTGTAATTCTTCTAATTTGGTTAAATTGCATCTGCTTAGTTTACACATTATAGCTGTGAATATGACATGCCTTCCGGTTTTTGGTACATAGTGCATCTGTCTATTAACCACGTTCTTACATCAAACTAATGTTCTTGTGTATCCCTCATCAATCACTTATGATGGGACAGTCACACCCATGGGTTACTGTGAGACACGCTACTCTTTTAAAGAGTGAAGTTTCATGCTCGCGACATGATTCTCAAGAAATGGGAAGGCAAGATGAAGATAGTCAACGTAGCTCTGTAGTTGATGACCACATTTCCCCTACACCAGCATCGCAGGTGCTTGCTGTAACTTGGCTGTGTGATATGTGGTTGCATGTTAAGTATGGTGTCTAGCTTGTATTGCTTCTAATTAGGGTAAATTGCATCTGCTTAGTTTACACATTATACCTGTGAATATGACATTCCTTCCTGTTTTCGGTACATACTACATCTATCTATTAACCATGTTCTTACATGAAACTATTGTTCTTGTGTATCCTGCATCAATCACCTACGATGAGACACCTTTATTCGTTGCATATTGCATATGATTTCTAGCATGCAGCTATGTATTGCTTCTAATTTGTTGAAATACCCTTATTAGCCCGCCCTTTTAATTTGGCAGAGTGACATTGGTTGCATCTTTCATATGGTGTCTAGCTTGCATTGCTTCTAATTAGTTGAAATGCCTTCTGCTTAGTTCACACATCATAGGTGTGAATATGCAATGCTGTCCTTTTTTTTGTACATATTCCATCCTCCTATCTTGTGGTTGCCTCACATCAAAGTAGTGTTCATCAGTATCATGCATCAATGAGTTCTGAAAAGCAATTTTTATTCCTTTTTCTTGTGGGTTTGACTTTACAAGGCAAAATAAAAAAAGAGGAAGGAACGGGATGATGGTGGTCCTCTGCAGCAACCTAAATGGACCATCTCTACACATTCTCCTTGTACTTCTAGTGCATTACAAGTTCCAAGTCTCATCTCCCCTACTCCACCATCCCAGGTGCTTGCTCTAACTTGGCAGTGTGATATCTGGTTGCATGTTGCATATGGTGTCTAGCTTGTATTGCTTCTAATTAGGGTAAAATGCATCTGCTTAGCTTACACATTATACATATGAATATGACACGCCTTCCTGTTTCTGGTACATACGATATCTGTCTCACACCATGTTCTTACATCAAAGTACTGCTGTTGTGTATCCTGCATCAATCACTTACGATGAGATACCTTTAACTTGGCAGCGTGATATTGGTTGCATCTTGCATTTATTTCTAGCTTGTACTGCTTCTAATTTTTTGAAATTCCACTTATGACGAGACACTTTTAACTTGGCAGAGTGATATTGGTTGCATCTTTCATATGGTGTCTAGCTTGCATTGCTTCTAAGTAGTTCAAATGCCTTCTGCTTAGTTCACACATCATAGGTGGGAATATGCAATGCTGTCCTTTTTTTCGAACATATTGCATCCTCCTATCTTGCGGTTGCCTCACATCAGAGTAGTGTTCATCAGTATCATGCATCAATGAGTTCTGAAAAGCAATTTTTATTCCTTTTTCTCGTGGGTTTGATTTTACAAGGCAAAATCAAAAAAGAGGAAGGAAGGGGACGATGGTGGTCCTCTGCAGCAACATAAATGGACCATCTCTACACATTCTCCTTGTACTTCTAGTGCATTACAAGTTCCAAGTCTCATCTCCCCTACTCCACCATCCCAGGTGCTTGCTCCAACTTGGCAGTGTGATATCTGGTTGCATGTTGCATATGGTGTCTAGCTTGTATT
Organism: Elymus sibiricus; assembly: GCA_039707655.1. Lineage (NCBI taxonomy): Eukaryota > Viridiplantae > Streptophyta > Magnoliopsida > Poales > Poaceae > Elymus > Elymus sibiricus. Next base: position 117,403,565 of record CM077670.1, read on the forward strand.
GCTTCTAATTAGGGTAAAATGCATCTGCTTAGCTTACACATTATACATGTGAATATGACACGCCTTCCTGTTTCTCGTACATACTATATCTGTCTATCACACCATGTTCTTACATCAAAGTACTGCTGTTGTGTATGCTGCATCAATCACTTACGATGAGACACCTTTAACTTGGCAGTGTGATATTGGTTGCATCTTGCATTGATTTCTAGCTTGTAATGCTTCTAATTTTTCGAAATTTCACTTATGACGAGACACTTTTAACTTGGCAGAGTGATATTGGTTGCATCTTTTATATGGTGTCTAGCTTGCATTGCTTCTAATTTCTTGAAAATCCTTCTGCTTAGTTGACACATCATATGTGTGAATATGTCATGTGGTCCTGTTTTCGTACATATTCCATCCTCGTATCATGTGTTTGCCTTACATCAAAGTATTGTTCGTCAGTCATTCATTCATGAATGAGTTCTGAAGAGCGAATTTTATTCCTTTTTCTTGTCGTTTTGACTTCACAATGCAAAATCAATACAGCGGAAGGAAATTAGTAAGGCAGTGGATGATGGTGGTCCTTCCGAGCAACTGAAATAGAGGGTCTCTACAGATTCTACTTAGCGATCCTCCCAATAAGATTCGCAAGACAACGCAGGGCTAGACAGTCAACGTAGTTGTGTAGATGATGAACACATCTCCCCTACTCCACCATCACAGGTGCTTGCTCTAACTTGGCACTATTATATGTGGTTGCATGTTGCGTATGATGTCTAGTTTGTATTGCTTCTAATTTTGTTGATTTGCATCTGCTTAGTTTACACATTATACTTGTGAATATGACATGTGTTCCTGTTTCTAGAACATACTAAATCTGTCTATCACACCATTTTCTTACATCAAAGTACTGTTGTGTATCCTGCAACAATCACTTACCATAAGACACATTTAAGCTGGTAGTGTGATATACGTTGCATCTTGCATTGTCTTCTAGCTTGTACTGCTTCTAATTTGTTGAAATGGCACTTATGAAGAGACACTTTTAAGAGTGATATTGGTTGCATGTTCATATGGTGCCTAGCTTTCATTTCTTCTAATTTGTTGAAATGTCTTCTGCTTAGTGTTTTTCATACATATTCCATCCTCCTATCATAGGTGTGAATATGCAATGCTGTCCTTTTTTTTGTACATACTCCGTCCTCCTATCATGCGCTTGCCTTACATCAAAGTAGTCTTCGTCTGTATCATGCACCAATGAGTTATGCAGAGCCAATTTTATTCCTTTTCTTGTGGTTTTGACTTCAGAAGGCAATATAAAAAAAGAGGAAGGAAACGAGTAAGTTAGGGGATGTTGGTGGTTCACCGGACCAACGCAAACAGAGGCTCTCTAGATTTGCCACTGCTACTGCTACTGCAGTTGAAGTTCCAAGTCTATATGATGACTCCATCTCCCCTACTCCACCATCGCAGGTGCTTGCTCTAACTTGACAGTGTGATAATTGGTTGCATGTTGCATATGGTGTATAGCTTGTATTTCTTCTAATTTGATTAAATTGCAGCTGGTGAGTTTATACGTTATACATGTGAATATGACATGCCTTTCTGTATCTAGAATACACTGCATCTATCTATCACACCATGTTCTTACATCAAAGTACTGCTGTTGTGTATCCTGCATCAATCACTTACGATGAGACACCTTTAACTTGGCAGTGTGATATTGGTTGCATCTTGCATTGATTTCTAGCTTGTACTGCTTCTATTTTTTCGAAATTCCACTTAAGACGAGACACTTTTAACTTGGCAGAGTGATATTGGTTGCATCTTCCATATGGTATCTAGATTGCATTGCTTCTAATTTCTTGAAAATCCTTCTGCTCACATCATAGGTGTGAATATGTCATGCGGTCCTGTTTTCATACATATTCCATCCTCGTATCATGTGTTTGCCTTACATCAAAGTATTGTTCGTCAGCCATTCATGCATGAATGAGTTCTGAAGAGCCAATTTTATTCCTTTTTCATGTCGGTTTGACTTCACAATGCAAAATCAATACAGCGGAAGGAAATTAGTAAGGCAGTGGATGATGGTGGTTCTTCCGAGCAACTGAAACAGAGGGTCTCTACAGATTCTACTCAGCCATCCTCCCAACAAGATTCGCAAGACAACGCAGGGCTAGACAGTCAACGTAGTTGTGTAGATGATGAACACATCTCTCCTACTCCACCATCACAGGTGCTTGCTCTAACTTGGCACTGTTATATGTGGTTGCATTTTGCGTATGATGTCTAGTTTGTATTGCTTCTAATTTTGTTGATTTGCATCTGCTTAGTTTACACATTATACTTGTGAATATGATACATGTTCCTGTTTCTAGAACATACTAAATCTGTCTATCACACCATGTTCTTACATCAAAGTACTGTTGTGTATCCTTCAACAATCACTTACCATAAGACACATTTAACATAGGAGTGTGATATATGTTGCATCTTGCATTGTCTTCTAGCTTGTACTGCTTCTAATTTGTTGAAATGGCACTTATGACGAGACACTTTTAAGAGTGATATTGGTTGCATGTTCATATGGTGCCTAGCTTTCATTTCTTCTAATTTGTTGAAATGTCTTCTGCTTAGTGCTTTTCATACATATTCCATCCTCCTATCATAGGTGTGAATATGCAATGCTGTCCTTTTTTTCGTACATACTCCGTCCTCCTATCATGCGCTTGCCTTACATCAAAGTAGTCTTCGTCTGTATCATGCATCAATGAGTTATGCAGAGCCAATTTTATTCCTTTTCTTGTGGTTTTGACTTCAGAAGGCAATATCAAAAAAGAGGAAGGAAAAGAGTAAGTTAGGGGATGTTGGTGGTCCTCCGGACCAACGCAAACGGAGGCTCTCTAGATTTGCCACTGCTACTGCTACTGCAGTTGAAGTTCCAAGTCTATATGATGACTCCATCTCCCCTACGCCACCATCGCAGGTGCTTGCTCTAACTTGACAGTGTGATAATTGGTTGCATGCTGCATATGGTGTATAGCTTGTATTTCTTCTAATTTGATTAAATTGCACCTGCTGAGTTTATATGTTATACATGTGAATATGACATGCCTTTCTGTATCTAGAATACATTGCATCTATCTATCACACCATGTTCTTACATCAAAGTACTGCTATTGTGTATCCTGCATCAATCACTTATGATGAGACACGTTTAACTTGGCAGTGTGATATTGGTTGCATCTTGCATTGATTTCTCGCTTGTACTGCTTCTAATTTTTTGAAATTCCACTTATGACGAGACATTTTTAACTTGGCAGAGTGATATTGGTTGCATCTATCATATGGTGTCTAGCTTGCATTGCTTCTAATTTCTTGAAAATCCTTCTACTTAGTTGACACATCATGCCATCCTGTTTTTCGTACATATTCCATCGTCCTCATACGTGTGTCTTACATCAAAGTATTGCTCGTCTGTATCATGCATCAATGAGTTCTGAAGAGCGAATTATATTCTTTTGTGCTGTGGGTACGGCTTGACATGGCAAAGTCAAAAAAGAGCAAGAAAAAGAGTATGGTAGGGGATGCTGTTAGTCGTCGGGTGCAACGGAAAAGGAGTTTCCCTCGAGATTCTGCTGGTACTTATAGTGTAGAGGAAGGTCAAAGTCCACCGGCTAAATCTACAAACATAGTATCCCCTGCCCCACCAGCTGTAGCACCTCCTTCCACAGTACCGATATCTCAATGAGTTACTTGTTTGAATGCTCCGCAAGTGGCATGTTCCCAAGCTGCCTTCCCACCTAACACTACTTCTGAAGCACTGCTGACACTACAGGACTTGGCAAGATCAGATGATCCTCATGAGCATGAACACCAAGATGGTACGTGACTGAGTCAAGTTGCAGTTGCTTGCTCCTTTATATGTACTCTCACAGTTTGATGTGCACTAATAATTTCCATATTCGTTGTTGAACTAGCACCTCGGCACAAGAGGAAATAGACATCAGGGATAATGCTTGATAGGTTAACAAAATCTAAAGGAGGAAGAATGGAGATCCATTTTGAGGCAGGTTTAAAAAGGCCACGTGATGCTACAGAGTCAGCCAAGTTAGTATCAGAGGCAGCCATTGCCGTTAGGTGTCATGCATGTATCCTGCCAATGTGGATCCAGTACAGGAATGACAAAGACGAAACCCAGTTTAACACCTTCCTTGACCATTTATCCGTAAGTAATGTTATTCATCGCAATTTGTAATATTGTCTTGCTCTGTCCCATACTTTCTAGGTTGCTCCTAATGAGACTCCCATTCTTTTTTCAACATATGAGGTTCAAGTTGGATCCGAAAGATGATGCAACCAAACAAGCATGCACTCATGTTTTTCAGTCTGCTCTGCGACAGTATCGGTATCACCTTAGAAAAACTCACTTTGAAGGCAAGGCTAACAATGAAATCACCCAAACATCTCCAGTAGAATATATTACGGACGAAGACTGGACAACCCTTGTTAAACACTGGTCTGATCCAAAGTATCAGGTAGGGTATATGTATGTGATCAGATCACATATTGAACTCGTATTTACGTATGTGCCTTACAAGTCTATCTTCATCTAGGCTAACTATTTGAAGAACAAGACCAACCGTTCTAAAGTGAAATTCCAACAGACAACATGATCTTGTAGCTATATTGCACACTGCGAGGCTATTGTAAATAGCTGCTATTTCCTCCTTTTTGTTGTGCCATATTATCGTATCTGTATTGACTTGTTCCAAATACAGAGGAAAGCCCGTGCGGACCAAAAAGAACCTAAACCGAATGCACTGCAAATCTTCAAGGATTGTCACACCAGCAAGATGAAGGGCATGACTACACCAGTCCAAGCCGCTGATGTAAGTCCTTACTCCTCATGCCTTTGAACTGCTTGTTACTATGACGTGTTCATTTAACTGCTTGGTTTGCAGCCAATGTCAGTTACTTTGTTCACTTTTATACACAGTTGTCTTAACATATCACTTCACCTTACACAGTTTAAAAGAAAGGAAGGATATTCTTTTGGTCTTGATCTGTAATCTAGTTGTGATGTTCACGTGTCCACACAATGATACAATAGCCTGTTTGTTTGATATCTGTTTGCCCGTGATATGAATGATGTCATACTATGTTCATCGTATTTTAAACCGTGTCTCTTTATCCTTAGATAGATGTCAATAAATGTGAGGAAATAGACAATACATTAGGCATGCTACATGGACATATGTTCCGAACGTGATTTTATTATGTACTTACCACTAAAATACATGCTAAAGTATTACAGTGGTTCACCAAAATAAGTTATGTATGTCTCATTAGTAACTTCTTATCTGATACACTAATCTACAAAATTCAAACTTTCAGCAAGCTATGGAACAAATGATTGAATAGGCACAACCTCCTGAAGGTGACAAGGCTACCACAGGCACAATGTCACCTCTTGCTGCAGTGCGTCAGTATCTCTCGACTAACAGTGCAAAAAGCACCTTCTGAGTAATTCTGGGATGGTTGTTAAGGTAACCTCGTCTAAACCGACTACTGAACAAAATCCTCCGGCTAGACAGAGTGATATATTTGTGCTCCAGACACAAGTCCAATCCCTAATGGAGGTCGTTTCTGAAACAAGAATTGTGGTTGACAAATGTCGTCAAGATATGAATGGTTTTGGAACCAGACTATCGGACATTTGCTTCGTTGTTCAAGAGGAATGGCGCAAGAAAAGGGAAGGTCATGCTGCTCCATCAGATTCTACAGCCTGAAACATTACCACTCTGCTGAAATGATCTCTGCTTCTATACATCTCATGGTGCATTTATCTGCAATGACTGTAAACTTTTATGCCAACATGCCTTTTGTTGTATGGCTGTAATTTATTTTGTTGCGATACAACATTTATCCTGCTGCCAAAGGCCATAGAAATTAACAAGCTATTTTTGCATAGTGTAGGTTTATTCTTAGTAATGTATTCGGCATCATCGGTCTCCTTTAGGCCGAAAGCATCGTAGGAGCCCAAAGGGCCAATAATCATCCTGCTCACAACTAGAATGGAGCTAAAAACGATTACGGGCCGTATTCGGTATTTAGCCCACAGAAAATAACTGGGACGAAGTCAGCGTAAGCTATTCTTATTTCCGATCGTTCAATTGGTAGGCCCGTGACCACAGTGGGCCATTAACAGGCCTACACATAATATGGGCCCATTGTATTAACGGGCCGTCTAAATATCACGCGGGCCTTATTTGGTCCATAAATGACACGGTCCATTAACAGGCTGAATCACCGATTGGGCCTTCATTGGGCCAGTATATATCTAGGGCTTGTAGCAGGCCGAAAGATGATTGGGCCTAAAATGTGCCAAATAGTCCACTGGTCATTAGCAGGCCAAAATTTAGCTCAGCCCAAGGTGGCCCATTTACATGGCGGATCGTTAACAGGCCGAAAGTTAGCACGGGCCGTAATTGTATCGACCTACTACACGGGCCTTTAACAGTCCGAAAGTGCTGGTGGGCTGGATGTGTGTCATTGAGGATATGAGCCGTTAATAGGCCCAAAGTGACGTCGGGCTACATATGGCCCATGGGTTGTGTCGGCCATTAACAGGCCGAAAGTCAGACCGGGCCGAAAATGGCCCAGTTCCATCACGGTTAGTTTATGGGCCAAAAGTTTCATAGGGCCACATATGGGCCCAAATGTAGCAGTACCTTAAATAGGCCGGAAACACACCGGGCCGTAATTGGGCCCAATTACAAAGCGGACTATTAATGGGCCGGAAGTGACCATGGGCCGCAATGATGAGAAATCTACAATGGGCCGGTGACGAGCCGATTTAACACTATTCAAACAGGCCTTATCAGCAAATGGACCATGTGCAACCAGGCCGTTAATGGGCCAGCCCGCCAACTTTGACTGGGCCGGCCCTTTTAACCTAAATGGGCCACTGTTGGGCCTTGCCATGTGTCACTGTTCCATAGGCGCATATAGTCCAGTGGATGGTTGACATCTGTCGCGACATCGAGCTGACACGTGGATCTGTTGGCGAATGAGAATTTTACACGTGGAAAATCGCCATTGGTTAGGGCTGTTAACGGGTTATCGGATCCAAACTGGAACCCGATAGCATAACGGCGACCCTTTACGGTCGATGCCACATGTCGGTCACCCTTGACGAAAATAGTTCTATGACACAACATTTATCGTCATGGAAGTGGACACTTCCGTGATGATAATTTCAGTATTGTCATGGAACACTTCTGCGACAGCACAGGTATGACTATCTAGATTCTGTCATAAATTTGTCACGGATGTACATGCATGACAGAAAATGTGACCTACTGTGACAAAGACGTATCATCACGAAAGTGTTTTTTTTGTAGTGTCATTCCTCTCGCAAGCATCCTAGTTCATTCCTTCGTGCTCTTATATGTTGCTCTATCTGTTAGCATATAGCATTACCATCGTGATTGTCAAACTAGCGATCTATTATGCGCGAGCGATTATAGCATCTTTCCTCGAAAGATTTGCTTAGTATTTATCTGCAGTTGATCTTTTGATCTATTTCCTCCACTGTGTTTGGGTTTCATTCAAACTTTCGAAAGAAATTTTGAATCTCCCATTCACCCTTCCCTCTAGTCGATATACTCTCGGTCCTTACAATTGGTATCAGAGCAAGGTCTCCTTGTCTCTATTTATTAAAGGTCAACCGCCTTGGAGTTTTGAGTATGTCATATGTAGGTAGATCCATGCACTCTAAAAGGTTGCCCATCTTTGATGGAAATGACTATCTCTACTGGCAAGGCAGAATGAGAATTGGACTTCAAGCTATCAGCGAGGAGCTATGGCAGATTGTGGAAAATGGATATACCATTCAGCACCCAGAAACTCCTACTCCTGAAGATGAAGCAAACATTCGACTGAATGCTCAAGCAAAGGATATCATCTATTACAGCATCTCCAGAGATATTTTCATTCGATTCAGAAACCTTGACACTGCTAAGAAAATCTGGGATGCCATAAAAAATGTTCATGAAGGTTTTATGGCCCGAACTGAATCACACATAGATATGCTTCGTGCCATGTTTGCTCACTTCCGAAGTCTTTGAAGAGGAAGTGTCATGGAACTCACCGATCGCTTAACCAATATTTTTGAACGACTACATCAATGACGAGTTGAAGATATCTCCAATCAAGATGTGATCAACAAGTTGCTCAGTGCTCTTGATGCATCCTTTGATCCTATTGTTGCTGAGATCAAGGAAAGACCTGACTATGAAGAACTTCATTCTGTTGAAATCATGAAGTTGTTGACAATAATGAAGAAAAGATGGAGAAAGAAAATGAGCAACAAGAATCTTCTTCAGAAGGAGAAGAAGAAATCCTCTCAAACTATGGCAGTTCTCAAGAAGAAGAAGAAGAAGAAGAAGAAGAAGAAGAAGAAGAAGAAGAAGAAGAAGAAGAAGAAGATATCGAGAATCAACATTCCATCACAAGAGAGCTTGAAATGCTCACAGAATGCCTTAACAACCTTAGGAGATAGAATCTGTACCTTACAAATGCAGACGAAGATGAACCATCAGAATCTTCAAGAAGAATACCTCCGATGGATATGAAGTGCTTCAAATGCAAACTCTACGAACATTTCATTACCAACTATCCCAACTGGGAGTTGAATGCAAAACCTAGTAGAAGATGGCGTTCTCTCCACTGCTCTGGATTTGTACGCACAAATCGTCATACTAAGCTCAGAAAGAAGAATGAACCATCTACATCTTCTTCAAGGAGACCAGTCACTGATGCGCGAGCAAAAGGTACGATCGAATCTAATATGAGTAGAATGTCTCAGTGCTACTTGTGAGCTGCGTTGGGATTTCCCCGAAGAGGAGGGGATGATGCAGTACAGTAGAGATAAGTATTTCCCTCAGTTATGAAACCAAGGTTATCAATCCAGTAGGAGAATCATGCAACACCTCGTTAACAACACCTGCACACAAAACAACAAATCCTCGCACCCAACGCGAACAAGGGGTTGTCAATCCCTTGGCGGTTAATTGCAAGATTAAATAGTATGGTGATAGATAGATAGATCGAACAAAAATACAAAATAAAATAAATAAAGTGAAAGTGCAGCAAGGTATTTTTAGGATTTTCAATATAAGATAAAAGTAGACCCGGGGGCCATAGTTTTCACTAGAGGCTTCTCTCTTGAAAATAGCATACGGTGGGTGAACAAATTACTGTTGGGCAACTGATAGAAAAGCAAATAATCATGAAAATATCCAAGGCAATGATCATGTATATAGGCATCACGTCCAAGACAAGTAGACCGAAACGATTCTGCATCTACTACTATTACTCCACACATCGACCGCTATCCAGCATGCATCTAGAGTATTAAGTTCATAAAGAATGGAGTAACGCCTTAAGCAAGATGACATGATGTAGACAAAGTAAACTCACGTATGAATAAACCCCATATTTTTACCCTTAATAGCAACGATACATACGTGTCATGTCCCTTTCTGTCACTGGGATTGAGCACTGCAAGATTGAACCCATTATAAAGCACCTCTCCCATTGCAAGATAAATCAATCTAGTTGGCCAAACCAAATCAATAGATCGAAGAGAAATATGAAGCTATAATAATCATGCATAAAAGAGTTTGGAGAAGACTCAAATAATATTCATGGATAATCTGATCATAAACTCACAATTCATCGGATCCCAACAAACATACCGCAAAAAGTAATTACATCGGATAGAACTCCAAGAACATCGAGGAGAACATTGTATTGAAGATCAAAAAGAGAGAAGAAGCCATCTAGCTACTAACTATGGACCCGAAGGTCTGTGGTAAACTACTCACGCATCATTGGAAGGGCAGCAAGGTTGATGGAGAGCCGCTCCGTGATCGAATCCCCCTCCGGCGGAGTGCCGGAAAAGGCCTCCAGATGGGATCTCTCGAGAACAGGAACTTGCGGCGGCGGAAAAAGTATTTCGTGGACTCCTCTGTTGGTTTCCCAATTTTAGAGAATTTATAGTGGTGGAATTAGGTCAAATGGGGCAGAGGTGGGCCCATGAGGCACCAGGGCGCGCCACCCCCCTGGGGCGCGCCCTGGTGGCTCGTGGCCACCTCCTCTGTCTTCTGGCCCTCTCCCGAAGCTTCTAGTGTCTCTTATGTCCAGAAAAAAATCTCCAAAAAGTTTCGTGGCATTTGGACTTCGTTTGGTACTGATATTCTGGAAAACCAAAAACAGGCAAAAAACAGCAACTGGCACTGGGCACTAAGTTAATAGGTTAGTCCCAAAAAATGATATATAATTGCTTGTAAATGTATATAAAACATCCAAGATTGATACTATAATAGCATGGAACAATAAAAAATTATAGATACGTTGGAGACGTATCAAGCATCCCCAAGCTTAATTCCTGCTCGTCCTCGAGTAGGTAAATGATAAAAATAGAATTTTTGATGTGGAATGCTGCCTATCATATTCATGAAACATTATGCTCAATCATTGATCCATTCATGAAACACACTCCATATTAGCTACACACATGAAACACACTCCATATTAGCTACACACAATGCACAAGTATGACAATAGTGCTCTCTAGTTGGTGCTTTGTAAGAGAAGATGGAGACTCAAAATAAAATAAAAATTGCATAAAAGTAAATAGATAGGACCTTCGTAGAGGGAGGCAGAGATTTGCAAATGTGCTAGAGCTCAAAGCTTAAATTAGAGAGATAAAATTATTTTGAGAGGCATGGTTTTCCTGTCAACGAAAACGACCAAGAATTCCCAATATCTTCCATGCTAGACACATTATAGGCGGTTCCCAAATAGAAAGTAAAGTTTATTTCCTTTCCACCATTCTTTCACAATCCATGGCTAGCCGTATCCACGGGTGCCTTCCATACCAACACTTTCCAAGGAATTTGTTATTATTAGTTTTGATTCATTGTGGGACTGGGCATCCCTATTACCTGCCACTCTCTCGTGCAATGACAAGTGAATAAACACTCATCTTGAGAATAACACACCTAGCATGGAAAATATTGGCCACCCCCTATTGCTTCATGAGCGGTACGGGCACACAAAAAGGAAAATTATTTTTGAAAAATTAGAGTTGGCACATTCGAATTTACTTGGAACGGCATGGAAATACCGCATATAGGTTGGTATGGTGGACTCATTTGGCACAACTTTAGGTTTAAGGAGTTGGATGTACAAGCAGCATTCCCGCTTAGTACAAGTGAAGGCTAGCAAATAGATTGAGAAGCGACCAACCAAAAAGCAAAAACGGTCATAAACATGCATTGAACATAACTAACACCGAATAATGCACCATAAGTAGGATATAATTTCGTTGCATAACTATTGACTTTATGTGCATGCATAGGGAATCACAAACCTTAACACCAATATTCTTACTAAATCACAATTACTCACTAACATGACTCACATATTATCATCTCCATATCGCAAAACTATTGCAAGGAATCACACTTATCATATCCAATGATATGTATGAAAGTTTTTATTATATCCCTCTTGAATATTTATCACTTTGGGACCAAATTCATATCTTGTGCAAATTACCATTACTATTATCAACTCTCAAAAAGATATAAGTGAAGCATGAGAGTGCAAATATTTCTTCAAAATTTTAATCTTATCAACTCTCAAAATAATATAAGTGAAGCATACGTGTCATGTCCCTTTCTGTCACTGGGATTGAGCACCGCAAGATCGAACCCATTACAAAGCACCTCTCCCATTGCAAGATAAATCAATCTAGTTGGCCAAACCAAATCAATAGATCGGAGAGAAATACGAAGCTATAATAATCATGCATAAAAGAGTTTAGAGAAGACTCAAATAATATTCATGGATAATCTGATCATAAACTCACAATTCATCGGATCCCAACAAACACACCGCAAAAAGTGATTACATCCGATAGAACTCCAAGAACATCGAGGAGAACATTGTATTGAAGGTCAAAAAGAGAGAAGAAGCCATCTAGCTACTAACTATGGACCCGAAGGTCTATGGTAAACTACTCACGCATCATCGGAAGGGCAGCAAGGTTGATGGAGAGTCCCTCCGTGATCGAATCCCCCCTCCGGTGGAGTGCCGGAAAAGGCCTCCAGATGGGATCTCTCGAGAACAGGAACTTGCGGCGGCGGAAAAAGTATTTCGTGGACTCCTCTGTTGGTTTCCCAATTTTAGAGAATTTATAGTGGTGGAATTAGGCCAAACGGGGAAGAGGTGGGCCCACGAGGCACCAGGGCGCGCCACACCCCTGGGGCGCGCCCTGGTGGCTCGTGGCCACCTCCTCTGTCGTCTGGCCCTCTCCCGAAGCTTCTAGTGTCTCTTATGTCCAGAAAAAAATCTCCAAAAAGTTTCGTGGCATTTGGACTTCGTTTGGTACTGATCTTCTGGAAAACCAAAAACAGGCAAAAAACAGCAACTAGCACTGGGCACTATGTTAATAGTTTAGTCCCAAAAAATGATATATAATTGCTTGTAAATGTATATAAAACATCCAAGATTGATACTATAATAGCATGGAACAATTAAAAATTATAGATACGTTGGAGACGTATCACTCAGCTGGCTAGTGTGTGTGCGGGAATGACAATGGACTCCGAAGACGAAACATCAGAATCTGAATCGGACGAGGAAGATTTCTACAGAAGTCTTGGAAGAGGAAATGCCTTCGTAGCACATGAGTCAAATGAATCAAATAATTCCGAATCCGATGACAATGCATTAAGTGACGATGAGCCAATTGCACTATATCTCATGGCAAAAGCTTCAAGAGATCAGGTATCATTAAAACACCGAAAATCCATCAATGAACTCTCTCCGGAGAACATTGACTATGCTAAGCTTGTTAAGATAGCTGAATCTCAACAAGATGCTCTAGAAAGACTTGAAAAAACCTTAGGAAATCTGAAGGCTTGTTGGTCGAAGAGATGGAGAAAAAAAATCAAGAGTTGGTCAAAGAGTATGAAGATCTTTCTTCAACCCTTGATGATCTTTCCAATCGTTATAATTCTCTTTTGGTTGATTACGAGAGTCTATCAGATGATCTCCTGTCCAGGAATCAAGAACTCGAATCACTGAAAGATTCTGATGATGAGCTTTTGAAAGAAAAGGCTTCTCTCTTCACCGAGCAAACTGAAAAACTTCCTGATGATTTTGTGCCTCCTTGCCTAAAATATCTAGAGCGTAGCAATGCTGATTCCACTGCTGAAACATCCAATGCTATCACTGAGATCCCTGCAACTGTTATGAATGATAATGCTAACCCCTCCACCGAGGAATTTGTTGCTATCTCTGATGAAAATTCTAGGTTAAAGGACTTGATCGAGACGGGCATGCTAAAAATCCTAAAGGGACATCAAACACTATGTGATGTGCTCAAGAAGTCGATGCTGCATAAAAATCCCAGGAAAGAAGGATTGGGTTTCGAATGAAAACTCAATGTGGATGGAACATACTGGACCCCCAAGAAATATCCTCGAACGAGTTGGGTTCTTGCCAAAAGAAAAACTCTTGAACCTGCAGTACTATCTGGATATGACTGTCCCATTCCTGTTGATGTATTTGCTCGGTATGTCGGGACTAACTTGAGGATAGGTCCACCCTGGAAGCAACTCTGGGTGAAGAAATGCATCATTGAAAATATATCTGTCTCTGCTAACTTGACCATGCAGGGTAATTCACTTCGGAGTGATAAATACCACTTGCAGAACAATGTTGCTATTCCCTCGAAAGGAAACTGGTTGAACTCTCGTCAGAAGGAGTACATGCGTACTTCTTCAAATCACTATGTTCATGTCTCTGGAAACAATTTCAATGCATATTCATATGATTACACTCGTAATACATTGGTGAACTCCAGAGGACAACGAAGGAAAATGCTTCGCGTTTGATTGAGACAAATGAGGTCTCCACTTCCCACACAAGTGTGGGTGGTGAGAACTAACTAATCCTTCTTGTAGGAACTGTCTTAGGGACACCTATCATCCATCCTTAGCCCCGAGATGAATCTGTTGGTGCTGTTTCGTTTTGTTTGTTTTGTTTCTCCTGTGTGTTTTTGGTTCGCTTGTGTTTTCGTTCATCTGTGTCTTTCCGTGTTGTTTGTGGTGTCTGTGTTTCGTCCGATTAACAACTCACTCAGAGCTATTTGTCTCATTTTGTCTTCTGGCTGAGTGAATTTGTTTCAGACCTTGTTTCCTCTCTATTCTATCTCTTCTAAATCTATGTTGTTTGTCGTAAGCATGCAATTTGATCTGAAGGACATTTCCTTCCGATGTCCTTGGTTGCGAATGAGATGCACTCCGAATGTTCATCTATTTTTGGCATCAGCCCATTCAAACCTTTCGGTCTCCCTCTCCACTCCCGAATTTTTCACAGGAAACGGTTGCCACGTGCCCCACGATCTCCACGATCGGGATCGTGCCCGTTGAATGCGGAACGTCCATTCACTGAGGACCGTCGATTTCGGAGAGGTGGTTCAGCACTCCCACTATATATATATACCCCTCCTCCTTCATCCTCCCTCAGTTCATCCGCCATTTCCTTCGACTCCGCCTTCCACCCAACAGTCTAAGCCCGCGCGTGAAGCAAGTTCGGCGAGGAGCTCCGCCGTGCTACTCCGGTGGAACCGGCCACATTTGGTCCACGCCAGTGCGGTAAGCTCTCTCACTGCATCGCCGTAGTTGATCTCCATTGCCAAGTTAGGGCATAGAGATCTGATCAAGCCCTCTCCCTTCCGTTGTTCTTAGGGTTGTTCATACCGGTGTGATTTTTTGCTTATTTGTTTTGTAGCGGTAGATCTTTAGGATTCACTAGGATAAACTTTGTACGGTTTGTAGAATTACCTCGTGCAAACTTCTCAGATCTAGGGTTCCCGTGTAGTTGTTCAAAGATTAGATAGATCTCGATTTAGCAAAAATTTATCCTTGCTAAATTGAAATCTATCGAGAATCTCATCATTAACTATAGTGGATCCCATTCCCTTGACAAAAAATGTCTTTACTTCAAAAATCTCTGTGCATGCTTATGACCCTACCTTTATTTTCCTCGCATCTATTATTCTTCACAGGTGGCTCACGGCATCCAGATCAAGAGATCATTCATCATCCGAGGAAGAACTGCCTCAGATTTCGCTAAGTGTTGGGCGAAAGAAAATGAGAGGAACTGCAAATCCTTCAAAGCCACCCAGGACTCCGAAGAAGAAAGCAATTGAGTCAGAAGAGATTGCAGAAGTTGTTCCTGCTATAGCCAGTCAGCCCGAGGAAGAAGAAATGGATACTGATGCACAAGGCATGTTCTCTGATGGAAATCCTAGGAAGGGTGGTCGTGACCGAGAGCAAAACACCACGGCCGAGATGTCTGAACCTGAGCCCTACAGGACTCCGCCAGGTCACGAGTCCACAATAGATCACAACACTAGACTGCAAAAGATTCATAGGCATTGGGCAGGCAAATGGTACAGATATGAAAATGTTCAAGAGAAGTATCAGATTTTGTTCGCATTCACACCTCCATGGAATGACTGCATAGCCGAGGGCTGCATAAATGAAGGTGATGAGAGGGTGAGGCCACCACAGCCCCATAATGCTCACCTAGATTCTCTGAAGACAATTGCTGATTTCCCTCAGGAAGTGGCTAAGAGGGCAAAGGAAAAATCCAAGCGTGAAGCCCAAGAAGCCAAGGCCAAGCAAGTTGAGGCCGAGAACATTGTTCTAACTAAGCAAGATGTGGAGAAGAAACAGGATCTTGCCTCTGCTTCGAAGGCAAGCCACTCAAAGAAGTCCGAGCCTTCGAGTGCTGTTGTGCCACGAAGGAAAACCATCATCAAGAGAGCAAAGAAGGCAACATCTGAGTCGTCTGATGACTCGTCCATCGATGATGAAGCTGCTGATGAAAAATTACAGTATGACAAGTTGTCCATTCTTGATAAGCCATCTCAGAGTCCTTCCCCAGTGAAGGTTATGTCATTTCCAAGAAGATCTCCAAGACATGCACTTTAGGCAGCTGCAGATAAACCTTCGGGTTCTGCTCCTCTGAAGAGTTTGTCCAGAACTACTGTGAAGAGAAAGCTGTAGGCTGCTGAAGGAGATGAAGCTGAGGCCCAGAAGGCAAAATCCAATATTCCTGCTATCACAGAGGAACAGACGAAATATAATTTCAAATTCATCAGCGACGTCATTGACACTGCAGCCTACTATGCTCAATCTGAAGAGCTGGGCAGCTTGGGTTTACCTGAAGATGTTACGGAGCTGGTAGCAAAACATCTCATTGAGCTGAAGAAAATATCAAAGAAGCTCAACAAAGCAGTGAGAGACAAACAAGTGTTGGAGAATATGAAGAAAGAGGCCAAGACTGAATTTGAACAGAAGGGCCTGAACAAAGAAATAGTAGAAGTCACGAAAGCTTTGAGTGTCATTCGGAACAACAAAGTTGACTGGCATTCCCAAATGTTAATGGACATCTCTCAGCTATGTGACCGAAGAAATGAGGAGATCGAGCGTCAGGCGGATCTTGCTCGACGCAGAATTAAAGAAGAGAGGCGTCAGAAGGCGAAGGCAAGGGTGCTACTTGTGAACTGCGTTGGGATTTCCCCGAAGAGGAGAGGATGATGCAGTATAGTAGAGATAAGTATTTCCCTCAGTTAAGAACCAAGGTTATCAATCCAGTAGGAGAACCACACAGAACCTCATTAGCAGCACCTACACACACAAAAGCAAATACTTGCACCCAACGCAAACAAGAGGGTTGTCAATCCCCTTGGCGATTACTTGCAAGGATTAATTCTGATAGTGATAGATAGATAAGTAAATTGCAAATTAAAATAAACTAAATAAAATTGCAGCAAGGTTTTTTGGATTTAATATATGATAAAAGTAGACCCGGGGGCCATAGTTTTCACTAGAGAGGCTTCTCTCTTGAACACATAGCATACAGTTGGTAAACAAATTGATAGAAAAGCGCATAGTTATGACGGATTCATGGCAATGATCATGTATATATGCATCACGTCCGAGAGAAGTAGACCGACTCCTGCCTGCATCAACTACTATTACTCCACCCATCGACCCTATCCAGCATGCATCTAGGGTATTAAGTTAATGAAAACAGAGTAACGCCTTAAGCAAGATGACATGATGTAGACAAAGTAAACTCAAATAATATGATTAAACCACATCGTTTTATCCTTAATGGCAACAATACAAATATGTGTCTTGTCCCTTTCGGTCACTGGGATAGAGCACTGCAAGATTGAACCCATCACAAAGCACCTCTCCCATTGCAAGATAAATCAATCTAGTTGGCCAAACCAAACAAATAGATCGGAGATAAATACAAAGCTATAATAATCATGCATAAAAGAGTTCAGAGAAGACTCAAATATTTCTCATGAATAATCCGATCATAAACCCACAATTCATCGGATCCCAACAAACACACCGCAAAAGAAGATTACATCGGATAGAACTCCAAAGAGATCGAGGTGAACATTGTATTGAAGATCAAATAGAGAGAAGAAGCCATCTAGCTACTAGCTATGGACCCGTAGATCTGTGGTAAACTATTCACACATCATCGGAAGGGCAGCAAGGTTGATGAACAAGCCCTCCGTGATCGATTCCCCCTCCGGCAGATTGCCGGAAAAGGCCTCCAGATGGGATCGCGGAAGAACAGAAGCTTGCGGCGGTAGAAAAGTTATTCGAGGTGGCTCTCTGGTATATGGGGAATATTTGAGAATTTATAGGCTTGGAATTTGGTCAAGAGGTGCCACGAGGGGCCCACAAGCCTGGGGGGGGGGGGGCGCCTACCCCCCTGGGCGCGCCTCCCGAGCTTGTCGCTCCCTCGTAGCTCTTCTGGTCTTCTCCCGAACCTTTGAGGGTCCCTTCTGGTCCAAAAAAATTAATCCAAAGTTTTTTCTCCGTTTGGACTCTGTTTGATATTGATTTTCTGAAAAGCCAAAAACAAGCAAAAAACAACAAATGGCACTGGGCACTAGGTTAATAGGTTAGTCCCAAAAAATGATATATAATTGCATATAAAACATCCAAGATTGATACTATAATAGCATGGAACAATAAAAAATTATAGATACATTGGAGACATATCAAAGGGCTAGCAAGCCGAAAGAAAATAAAGATCGTCGCCTTATGACCGTTGCCATTGATGTTGTCCCACTGAGCTCAGGTGCTCCGTTGCAGCAAGTTCCACCATCTCCGCCTCTCGAAGAAGAAACTTAGCCGCATGCTGGTACCGAGGAAGTCATCATTCCAGTGCCTGAGGCCCATGATGAAAGACTTGAAGACTTTGAGGTCTTCTTAGAGAAATCTAATGTTGGAAATGCTTCTCCGAAGTAGCAAGCTCTAGAAGATGAAACTGATGAAGATATTGAGGTTGAGAAAGCAGATCCGTCACCTTCGAAGTCTGTGCCAGTAGTGCCCTCTGGAACAAGCAAGGAGGAGAAAGATGAGTTTGAGGGGGAGCAAAATGTCTCCCGAAAGAAAACACCCCCGGTCACATCCTCTCAAGTTCCTACTTGGATGGATATTGATCCTACTCCTCATTCCGTTGCTTTCCAGTTGGAAGAGGAAGAAAAGAATCAAGATGAGCTGATGGCTCAAGATGTTGCACCACCTATTGTATCCCATGGTTCCAAGCATGAGGTCGTTGTGCCTCCATCTGCTAAAAAGGAAGTGAAATAAAAGGCTCTAGTGCCAGAGAACCAGAAAGCCGCTGAAGGAGTTCTAGCAAGCAAAAATGATGGCACTTCAAGTTCTTCAAAGCCATCAGTGAAAGGAAAGTCAAGGAAGGTTTCTGCTCTTCTCAAGCCCATCGATGAAGATGTGCCTGCACCTGATGATGTTCGGACCTGGTGCATGGCCGAAGGACAATCACTGCCAAATCTATTAGAAATGTATCCTCTGTTTCCAGTTGAGACCGGCTCGAATGGTCCAACCTTCAATGAGCAAGTTCATCACTCAAGACTTGCATTCTTCGGAACCAGTCCATATGAAGGGGAGAGAACATCTTTGTCACCAAGGTTTTGGACTCAAGATTAGGCTGTTTATTATGCTCGCATTATTTACTTCGAGAAACGCATATTCAGGCACAAGGTTCTAGATTTCGCTGAACTTGAAGGATTGGCCTGCTTTCATTGAACCATTTAACAGCTTGAGCAAGTGTTTCTGAAGGGATTTCTGCGCTTTAATCATGGCTGGAACCACGAAGTTATTCTTCAGTTCTATGCCACCTTATACATCTCAGGGAACTTGGATGACAGCAGTACTTGGGTCCTCAAATGGATGACCGAGGAAGAAAAGTTCACATGCTCTACAGATCAGTTCACAGTGTTGCTGAATTTCCCTCGCTTTGAGTTCGATGAATCTAGTGAACACCGTTTGCACTTCCATGAGGTCACTGCTTCTGCAACTTGTGATAGGCGTTGGGATTTCCTCGAAGAGGAAGGGTGAAGTAGTATAGTAGCAGATAGTATTTCCCTCTGTTAAGAACCCTGGTTTATCGAACCAGTAGGAGATCCATGCAAACGACCATTATCAGTACCTACACACACAAGAGCAAATACTTGCATCCAACGCGGGCAAGAGGGTTGTCAATCCCCTTGTACTCGCTAATTGCAAGGATTAAATCTGATAGTAGGAGATATATAGATTACTAAACTAAATAAAAGTAAATAAATTGCAGCAAGGTATTTAGGGTTTTAGTAATATGATTTAGATGGACCCGGGATCCAGAGCTTTCACTAGAGGCATCTCTCTCAAGAACATAGCGATGGTGGGTACACAAATTACTGTTGGGCAATTGATAGAATATCACATAGTTATGATGTTACTCATGGCATGATCAGTACATAGGCATTACGTCTGTGACAAGTAGGCCGAAATGATTCTGCATCTACTACTATTACTCCACTTCGAGAGAGCTCCCATGCTTGCCTCTCTAGGTATTAAGTTCATGACAAACAGAGTAATGCTTTAAGCATGATGACATAATGTAGACAGAATAAAACCAAGCAATATGACCAAACCCCGCCGTTTTATCCTTAGTAGTAACAATACAAATACGTGCCTCGCTACTCCTCCTGTCACAGAATGAGGACACCGCAAGATTGAACCTACCACAAAGCACCTCTCCCACTGAAGATAAATCAATGTAGTTAGCCAAACCAAACGGATAGATCGAAGAGAAATACAAAGCTATAACAATTACACATAATAAAGTTCAGAAATAACTCAATTGCTTTCAATGAATAATCTGATCATAAAAACCCACAATTCATCAGATCCCGACAAATGCACAACAAAAGATTACATCGAATCGATGTTTGAAGAGAACATTGTATTGAAGATCAAAGAGGGAGAGAGCCATCTAGCTACTGCTATGGACCTGTAGGTCCTGTGAGGAACTACTCACACATCATATCGGAGAGGCAGCAAGGTTGATGTAGAAGTCCTCCGTGACCGATTCCCCCTCCGGTAGAGTACCAGCGGAGGCCTCCAGATGGGATCACGGAAGAACAGAGGCTTGCGGTGGCAGAATAATTATTTCGGGTCTCGCTCTGGGGTTTTTGGAATATTTGGGAATTTATAGCGCTGGAATTAGGTCAGACGGAGCCACGAGGGGCCCACAAGACATCAGGGCATGCCTACCCCCCTGGGCACGCCCTATTGTCTTGCCATCTCCTCGTCTGGCTTCTGGTCCTCCCCCGAAGGTTCTAGGGTTCCTCTTGGTCCAGAAAAAATCGTCAAAAAGTTTCATAGCGTTTGGACTCTGTTTGGTAGGGATTTTTTGTAAAACCAAAAACAAGCAAAAAACATCAACTGGCATGAGGCACTGGGTTAATAGGTTAGTTCCCAAAATGATATAAAATTGCATATAAAGCATACAAGATTGATAATATAATAGCATGAAACAATCAAAAATTATAGATACGTTGGAGATGTATCAGTCACCGAAGCACAAATACATCTGCTGATGGATCCAGAGATTGTTGGAGATGATTGCACCGAGGCAAATCTGAAGAATTTGGCATATGAAAACAAGGTATTATTCTATATCCCGTGCAATTCAGTCACTCCAACAAACATACCTGAAACCATTGGTGGTATTGTGGCGAATGTCCTTCATGCTATATCTCTTGGCATAAGGTTTGATCTGCCCGACCTTTTCATTCGGAATCTGGCTTATGCAGCTGATAGTCCTCAAGCTTTGAAGCCATATGCTTCATGGGTAATGCATGCCATCGAGCAACTCACAGGAAAGTTCTTTTGCCTGAATGTGCCGAAAGTTTTCACTCCACCTGCTCGTGACACTCTTCGGATTGTCAAAGACATGTGAAAAGAAAAGACACCTGTTAATGCTGCTGGATCTGCTTCAGCACCTGCACCGAAGGGTAGGAAGGCCACAGTTGAAATTCCTAGAGAAGAAAACCCCTCTCTCTATGAGATTTGCCTTCACACTCAGCAGGCTCTTGAGAGTCACATCAAGCTTGACTGCAAGGAGAAAGTGGATATGATGACTGAGATAAAATTTGCTTCACAATTATGCCCGTTAAGCTCTTCTGCTGGAAAAGGAACAGAAGAAATGTTCCTGGACTCTGTTGCGCAAGCATTATTCTCGCGGTCAACTTCGAGCCAAGGGCACTGAAAAGGATTATGATTATCTTGAGATGTTTGAAGTTCCTCGCATCCAAAGGCAAACACCTGTGCTGCCACAAAGATCTGATTCAACTGATCTGTTGTTTGTCGAGCCTGGTGATGAAATAGAAGACACTGCATGCACTCTGGTATACAAGCCTGAAGCTCATTGCTTCGAATATCCTAAAGCTGCCTTTGAAGCAAAAGTTGGAAGCCCTACTGCCGCTTAAGCCTCGGCTTCCACCATCGCTCGTTCTGGTTCGCCGAACAGCTCGAGTTCTGAGGATTCTTTGGACGAGTAGCTCCTCATGTGCTCTCTTTCCTTTTTTTGCCACTTGTTGACAAAAAGGGGGAGAAGAACATCGAGAGGTTAGATGTGCGGGTCATTTGCAGGGGATTTCCTTTCGCCTTTTGCATTTTCCTCGAACAGTTTGGTTTTCCCGCAGTTGTTGAACTCTTTGCTTTCTAGTGGTCGTTGAACTTTTATAGCACCGCATGTGGTGTTGGTGAACTTCATCATCATGTAACGTTAATAACCCCTGCAATGTCATTTGCTTTCGTATCTATGCTTGCAGGTGTTATCAAAAAGTTATACTCCTATTATGAGTATTATCGCTTATCTAACTTGCAGGAGAAGAGAAAATAGCTTCAAAGAGAATGTTGAAAATCTTCATTTCTCAGAAGAGAAACTAATCGATACCTTTCGTCATCAAATTTTGTCTGCCTAGTTCTTACTTGTTTACATAACTTGCAGGAGAATATCTTCAGAAACATATCGATCTTGAGCAAAATTCTTTCGTTTCCTATGCTCTATTATTGTTCATCAAGCAAACTTGCAGGAAACTTATATATATCGATTGGATCTAAAGTCGAGTTCTGAGAAAATCCTCATGGCTTATTTATGTGACAAATCATTTCAAAGCCTTTGCAATCTATAACAAATCTTCCTCAAAGACTCTGTTTTGCAGGAAATATTTCAGACACCACAGAGTGCATTGAATGAACCTCTGACTTATATCATCTCTCAATAGCACTCAACCGAAGATTCACATCGCCCCTCCCTCTTACACATCATCGTTGCATAACTTCAAGAACCATTACCTTCAATGAGATGCATACATTCAGGGGGAGCATATTTTATCATTGGATTATCTCTCGCCATTTAATTCCTCTCGCTTTATATTTAGTTACCCTTCATCTATCTTTTGATGTGCTCTATTTTGTCAACAATCGTCAAAAAAGGGGGAGATTGTTGGTGCAATGGTTTGCCCCCTTGTGTTTTGGAGATTGTTGTCAGAAACAGGCATGGACTGATCTGGTTGCTAGTGCACACAGAGAGAAATAGTCCATGCAAGCCCGAGGAGAATGCTGTATTTGGTGTGAAGTTCGAACAACTTCACCGAAGGTTATCTGCGTTGTAGAGAAGGATGAACTACATTTTGAGAAGACGTGAAAGTGAGAAGACTGAAGTGAAGGAGATGACCCCTTCAAATTATTGCTGATGTGAAGCAATACTTGTTCGGTGTTGTCCAAAGAAAATGACTGCAGGTGAGGATGTTGAAGACAAAGCGAAGACGTAGCATTTGTTTCATCGTTCTTCTTTCTCTTATTTTAGTCATAGGACCTCCGTACTATTAAGAGGGTTATAGGTTCTCAAAGCTTAGGTCCGCTATGATGCTTAGCCGAAACCTATGCAAGACTGAGAGAAATCTCTTTATGCTTCAAATGATTACCTGCCAGCAGAAGACGTTGTTCTTCGGTGCTGCAGGAGATATGTTTCGGACTGAGGAGTTAGCATTTCTTGCCCCGCAAGGAATGTTACCGTTGTGCTCAAAATTCGACTGTTGGATTCGTGTCATTCGGCCATTGGCTGTCCCGCATGTGCAATTTGGCCATTTCCCTTCAGGGAAGGTTGCGGCTATAAATAGCCACCCCGCTCCAACGTTGTCTGTTGGCTGCTCCGCTTGAGATTTCTGAGAAGATTGATTGAGCATCCCCTCTCTGAGGGATTTGATTTTAAAATCCACAGAGAGAAAATCAAGAGCCAAAACTTAGACAGCGGTTGAGCATCACAGTAGATCTGAGTTAGAGTTCATGTAACTATTACTCTTGAGAGCTGCACACTCTCTAGATGGATAGGTGTCGGCTCGAGTGTTGAAGAACTGTTGTCTTCACCGAGCAAGATCTTCAGCAACCAAGAGTCGTTGTGGTTCGCGAAGAAATCTGTCAAAGGTTTGGAGATCGCTGACAAGTATCTACCATGAGTGAAATCGACCGGAGTCTGATCAGCTTTGAGTTGAAGGAGAATAGGATGGAGAAAGGTTTGCTCCTAAGTTCAATCAGTAGTCCCTCCAACCAGACATAGTCCTTTGGTAGAAGGGCGAACTGGTCTACCAAATCCAGCTGTTGCCATCGAGCACCACTGGTTCATTCTACTCTACTGCATTTCTTTCAGCAGTTTACTTTCGGTGCTCCGTATCGTTTCAGCAGTTTACTTTCGGTGCTCCGTATTGATAGATATCTCTGATCTAACTTATCTGTCATCTATTGTTCGTATGTATCATCCATGCTATTTAGTATCTTTCAGTTGATTGTTCTCAAGGTTGTTTGTTTGTATGTGCGTCTCACTGTTCTGTGGTGTTACTTTGTTGTTCTTCTGAGTTATACTCTTAGTAACATCTCGCAGTAATTTGCTCTCACCTGTTTCCGTGTTTAGTTCCTCCTGCTTGCATCTTTGTCAGTTGTCATTCGTATTGATTCCTCTCGCAAGCATTCTAGTTCATTCCTTCGTGCTCTTATATGTCGCTCTGTCTGTTAGCATATAGCATTACCATCGTGCTTGTCAAACCAGTGATCTATTATGCGTGAATGAGTATAGCATCTTTCCATGAAAGATTTGCTTACCTCTGATCTATTTATCTGCACTTGTTCTTCTGATCTATTTTCGCTGCTGTGTTTGGGTTTTCGTTCAAACTTTCGAAAGAAATTTTGAATCTCCCATTCACCCCCTCTAGTCGATATACTCTCGGTATTTACAAGTAGCATAGCTCGGAAGTCTTTGTTATATGAAAATATATGTCATAGAGTAAGAATGATAATCAATGTAAAATTGGTATTGTAAGAACTTGAAGCTGAGCAGAATTATTACCATTAGTTTGCGGTCGATGTTGGACTTTGTCAAAGTGTGTAACAGTGGCGCATATGGATGATCACTTGGTCCAGTACGGTAAATGTGCAGAAACCAGTCTAAGTGCAAAATAAACATGATGACTCTGCCAATGTCTTTCCATCCTGTTGCTGTCCCTTTTGTGAAATGAATTTTATCGACAATTTGTTTTTGTTGTGGATCCAGGTTGACTCTGCAAAATAAACATGATGACTCTGCCAATAGTAAGTGTGAGTTAAATTAGTTAGAAGTACGACCTTTTTGAAATTGAGAAGAAGTACTAATTAATTTACATTAGTACAAATAAAAGTAACTACTAGACATAAACTGATGTTCCAGAAATAATATGTCAATGGATTTATGAACAACAAAACTTACGGGGATGAGTGACAGGAGGATTGGGAAGTTGCACATCAATGAACAGAGTAGGTTTACCACCTACACTGAGGTAAATTTCGTTATGACACTCAAGATCATAAAGTTGCATAAATTCAGTCCAATTGTTCCCAGTGAAACAAGTTTTGATTTTTTCATTTGGGACAAGGACCATGAAAGCTAATTCTTCTTTTGTCTGAAGGTAAACTGAAATTTTCCTTGTCTCAAGTTGTCTTATACCCAATTTGTGCAAGAAAAACTTTCTTGCAAAGCACAGAATCACGTGGTAAAAAATAATGTACATAAATGGTTGTTAGTACAAAATAGGGAATACCTGTTAAAAAGTAATGGATCAGTAAGATACTAATATCTACAAATGATTTTAAAATTCCTAAATGAAGATGCAATTTATATGAACAGAAGCATATGAACAATCAAGTAGCTATGAAAGTGATACATATAAATTATTTAAATATAGATTTGTACAAAAAATATGCATGGAAAATCATCAAGTGAATATGCATATTTCGTTGATATGAATAGGAATCCAGAAGCTGATGATTGTGCAGTAAAAGACTAACAAGAATAAATTAGAGCTTACTGTAGTTTCTTTGCGTGGTGGTGCGAAATAGATCGAGAAGCTGTTGTTTTCCATTTATATCTCATGCATACATAACCCTTTGATGTCGTAATAGATTGAGCACTACGAATATGAAAATTGAATTGAAGAGGAAAGAAACGACGATATGAAATTTCAACAGGATTAAGCCTACTAAAATGAGATTTACCTATGTTTGATGCGATGAATCCATCGCGATTGGTTCTTGCGGCAGTTCAGGAACTGCAACTTCTGAAGGAGAGCAAGATGCGGCGGAGAAAGAACTGATACGAGTGAGAATAGAGATCTTAGGGAAGGCAGTAAGATGAAAGAAGCGGTGTGCCAAAGAATATAGAGGAAGAACTACATGCGTCTAGAAAATAAATGAAGTTGGCTGGGGGAGAATCCAATGTCTCGTAACTAGAAGCAGAGTCGGCATGTGCAGAGATTGAAAGCAGAGTGCGGAAGTTACAAGCAAAGGAACTGAGAACGCAGTTGCAAAAGTGTTAAGTTGAAGGGTAGAAAACTTGGATATAGGGGTAAATGCAATATTGCATCGCATCTATATAACTGTTGTTGATTTGGTACAACATGCAGTAGAAGCACGCCATGTAAGAGGTACAACAAGCGAATTCGTTGGGTAAATAATTTGGTAAAAACGTGGAACTTGCTAAAGATCTTAAAGAAGCCGATTCGGAATCGATAAAATTGTCAATTTTTTTATAAAACAGAGAGGTAGTGTAGAGCTATATGTTAAATTTCGAACAAAAGCTTTCAAACTTAAAAAAGAGGGAAATTGACGAAAAGGAAATGAAATAAAAGTAAACAATAATGTCAATTGTTGAACGTTTTGTGCAAATGACATCGTAGTCAACAAACAGACAATCATCCGATGAGAATAAAATGGTACGTTGTAAAAATCTTCAGCAACATGTGCCAACCGGTATGACATTGTACAACATTCTTAACAATAATTTAGATAATAAAAGGTACTTAATAAGGTACTTACAATTAGTACTTCAATTACATGACATACACATATAAACCATAATAATTATGATACAATAGTTGAAAGGAACATGTGACACATCACTGCAAAAGGCAATATATATGTTCTCAAAAGATATTCATGAAGGGATTGCATCGATGAAGAGGAAAACTCCTAGACTGCCTTGATAGAGCATGAACATAACATTGTCTCCAATTTTCAGATTTGGACATAATCTCATGATATATGCCCACCCATTAATGGTAATGCGTCAACTTTTAGGGAAAATGTAGTAGGTTGACACCAGTTTCAAGTGCTGGCCTAACACAAGTGTGACCAGACCACGATAAGACATCGCTTGAGGAAGAACATGACGAGGTAATTTTTGTTGGAACAAGAATAAACAGAATGTAAGATAACTTCAATCATATAGTATACAAATACAGAAAAGGTGGGTAAGTGCATACTAACATTTTCTTCACGTAGTTGGTTTTTTTCAACGTATGAACAAGAGGAACACATATCCCAAGTTGAAAACCAACACTAAAGTTCATGGTAAGGTATGGAAGAGTACTGGCAAACCGTATCACATGCTCTGACTATTGCGAATGAAACTTAGAATTATGAGTAAACTGCATCTTATTAACTAAGGAATGGGTAGCATGGTTCGCTTCGAAATAGCCTACATGTGAGAAATAATTAGAAAGAATAATACTTAACAAAATAGTTGCAATTGTAACTGATATGTGAACATGTAGCAAGTTGAAATTAAACTAACTTTAATGAATCCAAGGATGGATATGATCAGGTAACGTAGCATGAATGATACCACCGTTTTCTGGTAAGTGGAATAGCATGTGATCACAAACTTGCAGTGCATAACAGATGGTCAAGTCTGTGCAACTTTGACCAGTAATATAGCAGCAACATTTTGCTTCATTGTTAACCCAAAGTTTGAACTTAAATCCATGGTTTGTATGCAATGTGACCTCAATAGTGTTGTCCTCATGTATTGGTAAGCCCAATTTTCTTAGGAAACCTTCCCTCGCAAAGCAAGGAATGTACTGCGATAAAGGATAGGGACAATTTGATTGAAGTGATAGAAATAGGAATAAACTGTAACATGGACAAAATAGAATATGTTGGGAATAGCAAGGTAGAAACAATATTTAAAATTCAATGGTCTGTAGGACTTTATTTACTGAAATGTTCTACCTCTGAATAAATTATTTCCTTTTGCAAGGTTGATAAGGTTGAATGTGGTAGGGAAAGATAACTTTCTTATTTGAAACTTATCCCTACTGTATAAGTTACTACTGATGCAACTTAGCTCATAAATTTACAAATTTCTGTAACATGAGAAGAATAGTAGATTTATAATATTTGCACATGACTCAATATTTAAAATGTTTTGATAAAATGAGAGTGTGTAACAAGCAATTATTTAATATTCATGTGCAGATGAGTTCCACTGTTTAAGAAAAAATACTAGACTATTTTCTGAAAAGTTGTAACCATATTGATGAGAGACTGGGGATTCTGCGAACAGACCGTGCAAGAAACAAAGCCGAGTTGTAGGGTAACATAGAATCCATCTGGCCTAGTAGCTAGGTTGCAAAAAGCTTTGGAGTGCTTGCAAATTCGGCACTAGAAATAAGAACCCTAACATCAGATCGAGAAATCTGTATGCCTCACTATTCAGCTAGACAGATAACGAATATAAATACATCATCGAACATGAAAGAACAAAATTAATCGAGATGCATGGGAACTTACTCAATGAGATGGTCTGAAATCACCTCGATTGGGTTCTTTTGCCATATGAACATTGGCGATGGCGCAAGGTCAACAACGAGGCAAGTAGCTGTCACTCGAGACAGCTCCTGCGGAGGTGCAGACTATGCAATCGGTGGCATCATCGCGTAGTTGATTTCAGACAAGAATAGATTTGCAATATCATAGCTCAAACCAAAAGAAAGAGGTGAGGAGAGGAGAGAACGTCCGAAGAAGTTCATATCTGCAGCATGGAAGGCGGCAAGCTTAACTGGGAGCGAAGAAGTAAATGGAGTCTATATGGTAACTGTACATAAGCTCTGGACTGTGCACCAATAAATGAAGAAGGCAAAATGTTGGTCTTGAGTAAGTTTTGGGGAACCAAACTTATTGCTTTTATTGCGAGCAAGAAAGTTTCTTACGAAAACGTAGTAAAGAAAAAGAGTGGCGCTGTATTTATTTATGTACAAAGTCTTAATTGAGCTTACTATGTCACGGATGAAAATTCTTATAAGTGAATTTGACGGTCATTTATATTCCCCAAAAGTTGACTATGTTGCAAATTTGTTTATTTGTCAAAAAATTGCTAACCATGACCTTGGCCGTTGGCCCTCACCTACCACCTACAATGGACTTAAGCACCCTAGACACCGCGTAAACAACGTATAGTTGTGTCTATAGAGCTTGTATTTGGGATATCATATCTGTATCGATATTCAATTACAACATATATAAACTGATTTTGAAAAAAAATCTATGTGACTAAACTACTAACTACAACAAATGGAATATGGTGCATTTGGCGTGTCTGTCCAATATCACATGATCTATTGCGTGAGTCCATATCCGTCCAATATCGCATGATTTATTACGTGAGTGAACAATTTCTTGGATGCCATGCCTATAATTTTGCATATGCCCGGGGTAAGGCGTTTGATCAATGCCTAGTCGGTAAATGTGCTTCGTAGGCATCGCCATTTGTAGCGAAAAGCAATGACAGTAAACAGGAAGGTGGCCTGTAATCATACTGATTGAAGGTCCAAACTAGTACCATAAGTAGATACTTTTAAAAACACACTTGTATTTATTACTTGATGGCAAATTCGACTAGAAGATGAAATGTTTTGAAATTACGTACAATGGTTTGTTTCGGAATCATGCACATAAGTGATTTCATACAAGAGGTGCGCAATTTATGTCGAAGATAAACCTCAATGATTTGATAATAGGTATTAATGAAGAAAACAAACCTTAAATTGAATTGAAAGTCCTAAACACATCACTAAACTATCAACAATAAAGGATAAAACCTGGTACTATACATTGTAATCACTCAACTGCAAACTGTGCACACTAAAGTATTGCAGTAAACTATAACATCCGAACAATAAGTCATGAACATATTACTAAACCATGAACAATAAAGGATAAACGGTGACAGTACAGATTGTAATCACTGTAGTACAAACTGTACATAGTAAACTCTAAAGCTAAACACTAAATTAAAACTATAATCCATAAACTATAAATCTAAACAGTGAAGTATGTGAATTTATTGTACACCAAAATAAAAATGATGTAACTCGTAAGCGTTAAATTATAAATATACTCTGGTAGGTAATGCTTAAACCCGAAAACAATTATGTAAATATGTAAATAATTAGTCTGTCCATAATACCTAGAAATATTGGGCATATGATTAAAAAAGCGAGAGACAGTAGCATCTGAATAGGACATGGAATGTGCTGACATAGGACGGGAATAGTACGAAAGAGTACAAATATAGATATGTGCATCAGCAGAAGATGTCGACGAATAGTTCAGTGCAATACGATCAGTACAACTGGAAGATCATAACATAATCTTAAATTCATACTGAAATGTGAGCAAGGGATAGACAAATGCCCTGACTATCCTGGTGATGATTGAACATCACGAGGTCTCCAACTTTGAATTTGGTTTGCTCCAATAAGTGTGGCCACCCAGCAATGGTCACACGATCATCAACACACCATTTGTATGTAGATGTGAAGTCAATGCCGGGCTATAGAAGAATCCTCATTGAACCTCTTTGATAATTCAGCATAGGCATCGCACGTATTGGCAGTTGCTCTTGCAAGAAAAATACTGTAAGAAAGGAAGTACTATATATAGTGCAAGGCAATGTCTTGAAAAATGATACTGAATAGAAATATTACCAGATATTTTTTGTCGATGTTAGACTTCGTCAAATAGTGGATAAGTGGATCATACACATGATCAACTTTCTGAATACCGTATTTGCTTCCAAAGCGGTCAATATGCTTAATAAATTTAATTGCAGGCCCATGTGAATCCACATATTATCTGAGGTATATGTAGTATCAATGTTCCTCAGAATGTGTTTGTGTGTTGGATTGAGTTTGAAATAAGCTAGACATATAAAAGAGAGTAAGTTCAAAATGGAGGGGGGTCAAGAAATAATTGTGTGAAAGTACAAATACTAATAATTGTGTTAAGAGCGAGAGTATATCGACCAGAGGGGGGTGAATGGGAGATTCAAAAACTCTTTCGAATGTTTTGAACCGAACCCAAACACAGCAGCGGAATAAGTTCAAACAACCGAAAGTTAATATGCACTTCAAAGAGGAGCAAATCTACCTAGGTAAGATGCGATAATTGCTCGTGCATAGTAGATCACTGGCTTGACAACGACGATGGTAATGTAGTAGGCTATCAAATAAAGTAACATGAGAATAAAATAAGATCTGAACACTGAAGGGGAAAGCTATCCTGGAAGATGGAGACAACTGATAGAGAACTCAAACATATCACAAGTATAACACTCACAGAGTAAATAGCTACTATGATCTAGAATACCGTGCGAGTAGTACAGGAGAGAATAAGACCGTCAATAAGATCAGGTAAATCTATCGACACAGAGCACGGAAATAAGCTGGTGAAGTAAATGCAGTAAAGAAAAGTGAACCAGTGGTGCTCGATGGTGACAGATGGATTTGGTAGACCAGTTCGCCCTTCTGCCAAAGGACTACGTCTGGTTGGAGGGACTTGTGATTGAACACAGGAGCAAACCTCTCTCTGTCCTATTCTCCTTCAACTCAGAGCTGATCAGACTCCAGTTGATTTCACTCGTAGTACATACTTGTCGGCGATCTCCAAACCTTTGACAGACTTCTTCGCGAACCACAACAACTCTTGGTTGCTGAAGATCTTGCTCGGTGAAGACGACAACTCTTCAACACTCAAGCTGACACCTATCCGTCTAGAGAGTGTGCAGCTCTCAAGAGTAATAGGTACAAGAACTCTAACTCAGATCTACTGTGACGCTCAACCACTGTCTAAGTTTTGGCTCTTGATTTTCTCTCTGTGTTTTTTAAAATCAAATCCCTCGGAGAGGGGATGCTCAATCAATCTTCTCAGAAATCTCAAGCGGAGCAGCCAACAGACAACGTTGGAGCGGGGTGGCTTTTTATAGCCGCAGCCTTCCCTGAAGGGAAATGACCAAATTGGACATGCGGGACAGCCAATGGCCGAACGACACGAATCCAACGGTCGAATTTTGAGCACAACGGTAACATTCCTTGCGGGGCAAGAAATGCTAACTCCTCAGACTGAAACATATCTCCTGTAGCACCGAAGAACAATGTCTTCTGCTGGCAGGTAATCATTCAAAGCATAAAGAGATTTCTCTTAGTCTTGCATAGGTTTCGGCTAAGCATCACAGTGGACCTAAGCTTCGAGAACCTATACCCCTCTTAATAGTATGGAGGTCCTATGACTCAAATAAGAGAAATAAGAACGATGAAACAAATGCTACGTCTTCGCTTCGTCTTCAACATCCTTAGTTGCAATAATTTTCTTTGGACAGCACCGAACAAGTATTGCTTCGCATTAGCAATAATTTGAAGGGGTCATCTCCTTCACTTCAATCTTCTCGCCTACTTGTCTTCACAAAATGTAGCTAATCCTTCTCTGCAACTCAGAAATTCTTCGGAGAAGTTCCTCGAACTTGACACCGATGCATTCTCTTCGGGCTTGCATGGACTATTTCTCTCTGTGTGCACTAGCAAACAAATCAGTCAATTCCTGTTTCTGTCAACAATCTCCTAAACACAAGGGGGCAAAACATTGCACCAACAATCTCCCCCTTTTTGGACGATTGTGGACAAAACAGAGCACAACGAAAGATAGATGAAGGGAAATGGATTGACAGTCGAAGAAAATTAAATGACGAGAGATAATTGCAAAGATGAATCATGCTCCCCCTGAAGGTATGCATCTTACCGAAGATTTTGACTAAAATTATGCATAAGAATGTAAGTAACACGAGGCGATATGAATCTTCACTAGAGTGACATTGATAGATGATATCATTCGTTGAATTAATCAGCGTACTCGATGATGTCTCAGATGTTCCTGCAACACAGAGTCTTTGAAGAAGATTTGTTAAAGTATATGAATACTTTGAAATGATTTGTTGTAGAAATAAGCCATGAAGATTTTCTCAGAACAAAGGTTAAAATCCACACGAGACATAAGAGTTTCCTACAAGTTAGATATTCATGTCATATCGGAGCAGGGGATGCAACCGTTGCATAGGCTCGAGATAGATATGCTTCAGAAGAAGTTTTCCTACAAGATAGTTGGTGATATCGAATATTGCGAGGAAAAAAAACTCATGATATAAACAGAACTGATTCTCTTTCGAGAACTGGAGATATTGATTCTTAAGCAAATCCTCTTCTCCTACAGGTTAGATAACATTGGATATGGCAGGA
This sequence comes from Elymus sibiricus, assembly GCA_039707655.1. NCBI lineage: Eukaryota > Viridiplantae > Streptophyta > Magnoliopsida > Poales > Poaceae > Elymus > Elymus sibiricus. The sequence continues at coordinate 117,436,962 of CM077670.1, forward strand.
GACACAAATATTCAAACCACTCATTTTTCTTAGAGAATTAGGATTTTCAATCCACAATCACTTTTGCTTCTCCTGTAAGATAGTTAGGTGATAGCAGTATTTCAGGAGAGTAAACTTTCGAGGACACCTGCAACCAGAGACGAAAGCATATAGCATTGCCAGGGTTATTAAAATTACATGACGATGAAGTTTACCAACACCATAGGCGGTGCTTAAAGTTCCACGACCACTTAAGCAAAAAGTTCGACGGCAGAAACCAAACTGTTTGACTGAAAAGCAAATGGCGAATGGAAAACCCTGCAAATAACCCGCACATCTAACTCTTGATGTTCTTCTCCCCCTTTTTGTCAACAAGTGTCAAAAAGGAAAGAGATAAGCATGCGAGGAACTACTCGTCCGAAGAATCCTTTGAGCTCGACATGTTCGGCGAACCAGAACGAGAGCGAGTGATGGTGGATGGCGAAGCTGGAGCAGTACTTCCATCTTGAGCTTCAGGAACTTGCGGGCGAGGAGCATCTGGCTTGTAAATCAAGGTGCATGCAGTATCTTCAATCTCATCATCAGGCTCGACAAAGAGCAGATCAGTGGAATCAGACCGTTGAGGCAACACTGGAGTTTGTCTTCGAATGCGAGGAACTTCAAACAGCTCCAGGTGATCATAGTCTTTACGAATTCCCTTTGCTTCGAGTTGATTACGAGTGTAATGCTTGCGCAACAGAGTCCAGGAGCGCTTCTTCTGTTCCTTTTCAAACAAGAAACCTTGACGAGCATAGTTATGAAGCAAATTGATCTCCGTCATCATCTCTACTTGAACCTTGTGATTTAGCTTGATATGACTCTCAAGAGCTTGCTGAGTGCAAAGACAAATCTCATACAATGAAGGATTTTCATTTTGAGGAATTTCAACTGTGGCCTTGACTTTTGGAGCTGGTGCAGAGGCAGAAACGATTGTATCAATGGGTGTCTTTCCTTTGCCAACATCCTTCACTATCCTCAGGGTGTCATGGACTGGAGGAGTGAAAACCTTCAGCTCATGAGGATAAAAGAATTTATTTTCAGTAATCAGCTCGATGGCATACATTATCCATGGTGCATAAGGTTTTAAGGCTTGAGCACCACTTGCTGCATAGGCCATGTTCCGAATGAATAGATTAGGAACATCAAACCGAATGCCATGAGACATTGCATTAAGAGCATTCGCCACGATGCCACCAATGGAATCAGGTTTGGTTGGTAGGGGTGAGGGAGTTGTACAAAATGTAAAATAGTACTTTGTTCTCATACGCTAGATTCTTTGGATTCACTTCGGTACATGCATCCCCAACTAGCTCGGGGTCCATCAGCAGATGAATTTGAGCTTTAGTGACTACCCAAAAGTGCAGTCCGTGTTCACGAGACTTGTCAAATTCACACCAAGGGATATTCAGCAACGCTAAGAACTAATCAGCAGAGCACATGATTTTATCTTCTTCGGTCATCCATTCGAGAACCCATGTGCTGCTATCTGCAATGTCTCCTCAGATATACAGGGTGGCATAGACTGAAGAATTACTTCTCGATTCCATCCATGATTGAAGCGCAAAAATCCCTTCAGAAAGACTTGCTCAATTTGCTCGATGGTTTGATGAAAGCATGGTAAACTTTTGAGTTCGGCGAAATCCAGAATCTTGTGCTTGAATATGCAATTTTGGCAGAACAAAATGCGAGCATAATAAACTGCCTGTTCTTTAGTCCAGAATCTTGGGGATAGAGAAGTACGCTCCCCTTCATATGGGCTGGTCCCAAAGAATGCAAGCTTCGAATTGTGAAACTGTTCATTGAAAGCAGGACCATTTGGACCATCTTCGACTTGAAACAGAGGAAAATTTTCCAATGGGTTTTTCAATTCTTCATCAGCCATGCACTGAGCTTGAATATCATCAGCCTCAGGCAGATTTTCATCGACAGGTTTGAGAGGAGCATGAAGCTTCCTCGCCTTAACTGGTATGAATGGCTTTGAGGAACTTGAAGAACCATCATTTTTGCTCGCTAGAACTCCTTCTGCGGCTTTCAGACTTTCAGGAACAGAGACCTTCTCCTTCTGCTCGGATGGAGGCACTATGGCCTTTTCTCGGAACCTTGCGATAGAAGTGGTGGTGCAACCACTTCTTGAGCCATCGGCTCATCTAGTTTCTTTTCTTCCTCTTCCATTTGTGAAGCAATGGAACAAGGAGAGGGATCAACATCCATCTGGGTGGGAGCACCAGAAGATGTGACCGGGGGTGTTTTCTCTCGGGAGGCACTTACCTCCCGCTTAATCTTGTCAGTCTCCTCCTTGTTGGAACTGGAGGGCTCAGCCTGCAAAGTTTTCGGAGGCGATGGATCTGCCTTCTCAACTTCTATTTCTTCGCCAGTCTCATCGTCTTGAGCTTGCTGCTTGGGTGATGCATTTTCTTTATCAGACTTCTCCAGAAAGACGTCAACAACATCAGGTTGTTCCTCTTGGGCTACGGGCATCGGAATGATAACTTACTCGGTGCTAACTTGCTCCATAGGTTCATCTTCATGATGTGGAGATGGTGGAACCTGCTGCAAGGGAGCACTGGAGTTCAGTGGAATAGTATCAACATCAACATTTTCGAGGTGACGGTCTGAGATTTCCTTCGGTTTATTAACTCTCGCCCTTGCCTTCTGACGTTTTTTTCTTTTTGATTCTTCTTCGAGCGAGATCAGCCTTGCGTTCAATCTCCTCGTTTCTCCTATCACACAGCTGAGCTATATCCATATGCATGCGAGAATGCCACTCTACTTTTTCATTTCGGATGACACTCAGCGCCTTCATGATCTCAACAATTTCTTTGTTCAACCCTTTTTGCTCGTACTCCATCTTGGCTTCTTTCTTCATATCCTCAAGCACTTTCTTGTCGTTGGCTGCCTTTGGAGCTTCTTTGAGATCTTCTTCAGCTCGGCAAAGTGCTTCGTTACCATTTTGGTAACATCATCGGGTAGTCCCAAAGTGCTCAATTCATTAGATTTTGCATCATAAGCTGCGCTTTCAATGATATCAGTGATTAGCTTGAAATCATACTTCGGTTCCTCTGTGGGAGCAGGAACACTGGACTTGGCCTTCTTGGCGGATGCATCACCTTTTTCTTCAGTCAACAGATTTCTCTTCATTGCGGTTTTGGTCAAAGTTCTTGAGGCAGCAGAACCCGAAGCTTTATTAGAAACAGGAGGTGGAGCGTGTCTGGGTGAGCGCGTGGGCGAAGACAAAACCTTCATAGGAGAGGGACTTGGTGCTCGTCTATCAAGAATGGCAAGCTGATCATATAGGGGAATTTCATCTGCATCATCTTCGCTGGATTACTCATCAGACGAGTCAGAAATAGCCTTCTTTTGTCTCTTGGTGACAGTTTTGTTTCATGATGTAGGAGGTGAGACAGACTTCTTTGATTTGCTTGCTTTTGAAGCAGAGGCAAATTCCTTCTTCTGTTGCACATCTTGCTTGGTAAGGGCAACATTCTCAGCCTCAACCTGCTTGGCCTTGGCCTTTTTGGCTTCTTACTTTGCCATAGCCTTTGCTCTCTTTTCTACTTCCTTCGGGAAGTCTTCAATGGTTTTGAGTGGATCAAGATGAGCATTCGGAGGCGGTGGAGGCCTTACTTTCTCATCTCCTTCATTAATGCAGCCTTCAGCAATGCAATTGTTCCAAGGCGGAGTGAAGGCGAATAGGATCTGGAACTTTTCACGAACATTTTCATATCTGAACCATTTCTTCGCCCAATGGCGACGGATTCTTTGCAACATGTTGTTGCGATCATTAGTTGATTCGTGTCCTGGTGGTGTTATGTAAGCATCTGGATCTGACATTTCAGTAGTGGTATTCTTTTCTCTGCCATAACCACCCTTCTTAGCATTTCCATCGAAAAACAGTGTCAAAGCATCAGTGACCAAATCGTCCTCGGGCTGACTGACAGCTGTTGGAATCTCTTCTGCAACTTCTTCAGGCTCAACAGCCTTCTTCTTCTTCAGAGCCTTTGGTGGCTTCGAAGGATTTCCTCCTCTCATTTTCTTTCACCCAGATTTTGGCGAAATTTGAGGCAATTCTTCCTCTGATTTTGAATGCTCTCGAGAACTGGAAGCCATGAGCCACGTGTGAAATAGAGTAGATGCGAGGGAAAAATGAGGTAGGGTCACAAGCATGCACAAAAGAAGTTTTTTTTTGAACAAAAAATATTTTTAGAAGGGAATAAGATTCACTACAGCAAGTAAAGATATCCTTGATAGATTTAAGATTTAGCCACATAGAAGATCTAGCTAAACAGAGATCTATCTAATCTTCGCTGAACTACAAGTGAGCCCTAGATTGAAGACCCTAGTATGAGGAAGATCTACAAACCGTACTACGTAGAATCTAGTGAACCCTAAAGATCTACTGTAGTAAAAATAAGAACATGGAAATTGCGTCAGTAAGAACAACCCTAAGAACAGAGACTGGGAAAGGGTTGCTCGAGATCTATACGCCTTAACTTGGCAGTATTGATCACCTACGGCAATGCAGAGAGGAAGATTACCGCACCGACATGGACAACGATGACGAGATTCCACCGGAGTTTCATAGCGGAGCTTCTCGTCGGAGAAGCTTCGAGCGCGGGCTCGGACTGAGGTGGACGAGGGGCTCGAAAGAAAAGTGGCGGATGAACTGAGGAAGAAGATGAGGGGAGGGGTATTTATAGCCGGAGTGCTGAACCACCTCTCCGAAATCGACGGTCCTCAGAAAATGGACGTTCCGCATTCGACGGACACGATCACGATCTTGGAGATCATGGGCACGTGGCAACCGTTTCCTGCGAGAAACTCGGGAAGTGGAGCGGTGACCGAAAGGTTTGAAAAGGGCTTACGCCAAAATTGGATAAATTTCGAAGTCCATTTCTTTCGCGACCAAAGACGTCGGAAGAAAATTTTCTTCTGATCAAATTTGCATGCTTATGACGCACATCATAGATTTAGACGAGAAAGAATGGAAGAGAAATAAGGTGATACGTCTTGTTAGGACCGAGAGTATATCGACCAGAGGGGGGGGGTGAATGGGAGATTCAAAAATTCTTGCGAATGTTTTGAATTGATCCCAAACACAGCAGCGGAACTAAGGTTCGGTAGATAAGTATTTAAACAAGCATGCAACCGAGGAGCAAATCTATCGAAGAAGAAAGTAGTAGTTATTCGAACGAAGAATATCACAAGATTGACTGGTATGATGGTAAAGCAATATATGAACAGATGCAATAGCCCGACGAAAAACTAGATATGAACTACGATGGAGAAGCACTGAAATCTGTAACAAGGTGAAGGGATACGGTATAGAATGAAATCACGCTGACATGCAGAAGTACGAAAGTAAACTAATGAGGACGGCTGAAATGAATGATGAGAGTGCGAGAGATAAGTAACGAATTATAATTGATCGGATAAACTATCGACACAGAGCATGAAAATAAACTGCTGAAAGAGATGCAGTAAAATAGAGTGAACCAGTGGTGCTCGATGGCGACAGATGAATTTGGTAGACCAGTTCGCCCTTCTGCCAAAGGACAACGTCTGGTTGGAGGGGTTGTGATTTAACACAGAAGATAAACTCTCTTCACCCTATTCTCCTTCAACTTGAAGTTGATCAGACTCCAGTTGATTTCACTCGTGGTAGATACTTGTCGGTGATCTCCAAACCTTCGACAGACTTCTTCGCTAACCACAATGACTCTTGGTTGCTGAAGATCTTGCTCGATGAAGACCATTACTCTTCGACACTCGAGCCGACATCTATCCGTCTAGAGAGTGCGCAGCTCTCAAGAGTAACAGGTACAAGAACTGTAACTCAGAACTACTGTGATGCTCAACCATTGTCTAAGTTTGGGCTCTTGATTTTTCTCTCGGTGGATCTTAAACTCAAATCACTCGGAGAGGGGATGCTCAATCAATCTTCTCAGAAATCTTAAGCGGAGCAGCCAACGGGCAACGTTGGAGCGGGGTGGCTATTTATAGCCGCAGCCTTCCCTGATGGGAAATGACCAAATTGGACATGTGGAACAGCCAACGAGCGAGCGACACGAGTCCAACGGTCGGAATTTGAGCACAACGGTAACATTACGTGCGGAGCAAGTAATGCTAACTCCTCAGTTCGAAAGATATCTCTTGCAGCACCGAAGAACAACGTCTTCTGCTGGCAGGTAATCATTCGAAACATAAAGAGATTTCTCTCAGTCTCGCATAGGTTTTGGGCTAAGCATCACAGCGGATCTAAGCTTCGAGAACCTATACCCCTCTTAGTAGTACGGAGGTCCTATGACTCAAATGAATGAAAGAAGAATAACGAAAAGAATGCTACGTCTTCACTTCGTCTTCGTCTTCCATTGCTGCAGTCAATTTTCTTCGGACAGAAACATCGAACCAATTGCTTCACGTCAGCAATAAATTTTCCAGGGGTCATATCCTTCACGTCATTCTTCTCGTCTACAAGTCTTCAAGGGATGTAGCTCGTTCGGTGAAGTTCCTCGAACTGGACACCGGAGACAGCATTCTCTTCGGTACTGCATGGACTATTTCTCTCTGTGTGCACTAGCAAACAAATCAGTCCATGCTTGTTTCTGTCAACAATCTCCAAAACACAAGAGGGCAAGTATTGCACCAACAATCTCCCCCTTTTTGGATGATTGTTGACAAAACAGAACACATCGAAAGATAGATAAGAGAATGAAATGGAATGTGAAGGAAGTTGAAAGACGAGAGATAAATACGAACATAAAAACACGCTCCCCCTGAAGATATGCATCATTCTGATTGGAGTAAGCATTGAAGATAATACGAAAGGTAGCGAGGTGAATCTTCGTATGAGTGACATTGGCAGATGATCTCGTACGTAGTTTCATCCAATGCACTCGACGGTGTCTGAGGTATTTCCTGCCACACACAACCTTTGACATAGATTACTTAGATAGCGGAGATAATTTGAAAAAGGTTGTGGCAAAGGATACGCCATGAAGATTTTCTCAGAACACAGTTTAATTCCACACGAGATATAGATTCCCTGCAAATTAGGTATTCGAGGAATAATCAGAGCAAAGGAGTCTCAAGAATATTTCTCGGAGTGGATATGCTTCAGACGATGTTTTCCTGCAACAAAGATGATCCCATAGACATATGCGAGGGAAAACAACTTATCAGATAGAAATAATTTGTTTTGAATTCACGAATAATTTTACTCTGAAGCGACTTCTCTTCTCCTGCATCGTTAGATAGTGAAAGATAGGTATAGGAGTAAGATATATGTAGTTTCAAGGAGTAAGATCCCTCTTTTCGAGAGACATGAATTCCAATCCTCCTTGAAAGGCTGTCGCTTAACCTTGCATGAAAGATAAATATCGAGGATAATCATTGCAAGGAAGTAAGCATTCGATAGCACCTGCAAACAAATAATTGGAAGCAAATATAGCATTGCAGGGGTTATTAACGGTACATGACGACGTAGTATACCATCACCACAGGCGGTGAGATTAAGTTCCACGACCAAAAACTCAACGACCAAAAGCAAATTGTTCGAAAGAAGAGCAAATGGCGAATGGAAACACCCTACAAATAACCCACTTTTCTATCTCTCGATGTTCTTCTCCCCCTTTTTGTCAACAAGTGTCAAAAAGGAAAGAGAATGCATGCGAGGAACTACTCGTCCGAAGAATCCCTAGAACTCGAGCTGTTCGGCGAAGCAGAACGAGCGATGGTCGAGGCCGAAGCAGGAGTTGGAGACGAAACACGGGCTTCGGGATCAGCTTCGGGAGTAGCAGTGCGAGGTGCATCTGGCTTGTATATATATGTGCCTACTGTGTTGTCAAGTTCATCATCAGGTTCAACAAACAGCAGGTCGGTGGAGGCAGAACGCTGAGGAAGCACTGGGGTTTGCCTTCGAATACGAGGAACTTCAAATAGCTCCAGATAATCATAATCTTTCTCGATACCCTTAGTAGATAGTTGAGTGCGAGAATAATGCTTTTGACTTTCGGGCTCAAGGGGCTTTTTTTTCCTTGCTCTTTCTTTGGCGGGAGGCACGACAACTTCTTTCTCAGTTGCTTGAGATATAGCTGGTGGGACAGTTTCTTTTCGAGCCATCGGCTCAGCAGATTTCTTTTCTTCCTCTACCAACTGAGGTGCAGTGGTGTGAGGAGCAGGATCAACATCCATCCGGGTAGGGGCGCCAGATAATGTGACCGGGGGTGTTTTCTCTCGGGAAGTATTGAGCTTCCCCTCAATCTTGTCATTTTCCCCCTTATTCGGTTCGGAGGGCTCTGCTTGCTCTGTTCTTGGTGGCGATGGAGCTGCCTTCTCAACTTCAATCTCTTCATCAACCTCATCAGCTGGGGTTTGCTGCTTAGGAGGTGCATTTTCCTCATCAGTCTTTTCAAGGAATATATCAACAACTTCATGTTGCTCTTGTGCTTCTGGCGCAGGAATGATAACTTCTTTAGCACCAACCTGTTGCATGAGTTCATCCTCGAGAGGTGGAGATGGAGGAACTTGCTGCAAGGGCACATGGGAATCCAGTGTGGGATCAGCAGTGACATTCTGAGGGCGGCGGTCTTTGCTAGTTTTCCGCTTGCTCACTCTCGCCCTAGCCTTCTGACGTTTTTCTTCTTGAATTCTTCTTCGAGCGAGATCTGCCTTGCGGTCAATCTCCCCGTTTCTCCTGTCACACAGTTGAGATACTTCCATGTGCATACGCGAGTGCCACTCAATTTTATCATTGCGCAAGACACTGAGGGCCTTGGTGAGTTCAACAATTTCCTTGTTCATCTTTTTTCCTTTCGGCTTTAGTCTTAGCCTCATTCCTCATTCTCTTGACAGCTTGCTTGTCTTTCACAGCTTTATTCAGCTTCTTGGAGATTTTCCTCAGCTCGCTGAAATGCTTCGTCACCATTTCGGTGACATCATCCGGCAGTCCCAGACCACTTACCTCATCAGCTTTTGCATCATATGCAGCACTGTCAATTACATCGATCATGAACTTGAAATCATACCTTTGTTCCTCTGTGGGAGCAGGAACAGTGACCCTGGTCTTCTTGGCAGCCACATCAGCATTTTCTTCAGACTGCAGCTTTCTCTTCGCTGCAGTGCTCGTCAAAGTTCTCGGAGCTGCAGAACCCGAGGGTTTGTCAATAGATGAAATTTGTGCATGCCTGGGTGACTTCCTTGGAGATGATAAAACTTTCACTGGAGAGGGGCTCTTGGATGGCTTGTTGAGAATGGCGGGACGATCATACAATGGAATTTCATCAGGGGTGTCTTCTCTGGATGACCCATCAGACGAGTCAGGAGTTGCCTTCTAGATTCTCTTGGCGAGAGTTTTCTTTCGTGGTGCACGAGGGGAAACAGATTTACCAGATTTGCTTTCCTTCGAAGCTGATGCTCGTTTCTTCTTCTTTTGTACGTCTTGCTGGGTCAACGCGACGTTTTTGGCTTCAACTTGGTTTTTCTTTGCTTCTCTAGCTTCACGCTTTGCTTTGGCCTTCGCCCTCTTAGCTACTTCATCGGGAAAATCAGCGATGGTTTTGAGGGAGTCGGGATGAGCATTTGACGGTTGTGGTGGTCTGACTTTTTCGTCATCGGAGCCAATGCAGTTTTTGGCAATGCAGTCATTCCACGGTGGTGTGAAGGCAAACAAGATCTGGTACTTCTCGCGAACATTTTCATATCTGTACCATTTTCTAGCCCAGTGGCGGCGAATTCTTTGAAGCCTGTTGTTGTGATCTGTCGTTGATTCACCCTCAGGTGAAGTTTTGTAACTGTCAGGATCAGACATCTCTGCAGTGGTGTTCTTTTCTCTGCCACGACCACCCTTTTTGGGATTTCCATCAGAGAAGATGGTTAGAGCGTCTGTGACCAATTCATCCTCGGGCTGACTGTGAGCAGAGGGAATCTCCTCATAATGTTCTTCTAGTTCAGACTCTTGTCTCTTCTTCGGAGCCTTGGGTGGCTTCGAGGATTTTCCTCCTCCAGTCATTCTCATTCGTTCAGACCTAGGTGGAAGCTGAGGCAATTCTTCATCAGAATCTGAATACTCTTGCAAACTCTGTGACATGACCAACCTGTGAAGTAGAATAGATGCGAGGGAGAAAACAAGGTAGGGTCATAAGCATGCACAGAAATATTTTGTACGAAAATGATTTTGAGGGAGTCCAACTAGGAACACGTGGAAAAATAGAAAGATATCATGGATAGATTTTACAAACTTGCCACAGAAAAACTCTAGGCAGGTTGATAGCTATCTAATCTTTCGGATAAATACACATGAACCCTAGATGAAGAAAACCAGTACAATGAAGATCTGCAAACCGTACCAGTCAAATCCTAGTGATTCCTAAAGATCTACCGCAGTGAAATAAATCGAAGAAAATTGCATCGGTAAGAACTGCCCTAAGAACCGAGAGATGGAAAGGAGCAGTTCCGGATCTAAGCACCCTAACTCGGCAACTTAGATCAACTACGGCAATGCGGGAGGACGGATTACCGCACCGGCGTGATCAGCTGCGACGAGACTTCACCGGAGGTGCACGACGAAGCTTCTCGCTGGAGTTGCTTCGACTCGGGCTCGGGTGAAGGTGAAACGAGGGTTTGCACGGATGAGGAAAAAGACGCGACGAGGGGTATATATAGCAGAAGAGCAGAACCTCCTCTCCGAAATCTATGGCCCACAGTTGCGGGACGATCCGCATTCGACAGACACGACCACGATAGTGGAGATTGTGGGCACGTGGCAACCGTTTTCTGCGAGAAACTCGGGAAGAGAGCGGGAGGACGAAAGGTTTGAAGGGCTGAACGCCAAAAGTGGATAAAAGTTAGAAGTTGATTCCTTTCGCGACTAAGGACGTCGGAGAGAGATCTTCTTCAGATCAAATTGCATGCTTACGATGGACAGCATAGATTTAGAAGAGAAAGAATAGAGGGAGAAAAGGGTCCGAAACAAAACACTCAGACAAACGAGAAGAAACACCAAACGAGGAGCTATGAGTGAGTTGTTCATCGGACGAAACACAAACACGGCAACTCGAAGACAAACAACAAACAGAGAACAAATAAACACAGAGAACCAGCACCAACAATATAGATCTCGGGGCAAAGGATAACCGGAAAGAGTCCCTAAGATAGAATTCCTGCAAGATGGGTTAGTTCTTTCTCGCAACCCACACTTGTGTGGGCAGCGCAGACCTCATTTGTCTTGACTGAGCAGAGACGTTCCTTCATTGATTTCCGTAGTTCACCTGTGCATCTCGAGAGTAATCATATGAGTAAGCATTGAAATTGTTCCGAGAGACATGAGCATAATGATTCGAGGAGATACGCATGTACTCCTTTTGTTGAAAGTTTGACTGATGTCCATTGGAAGTTTCAGTGCCATACTGCGAGGAATTTCCATTTCCTCAAAGAGAATTACTCTGCATATTCAGGTTAGCAGTGACAGATAAATTTTCAATGGTGCACTTCTTCACCCAGATTTGTTTCTTGGGTGAACCAGACCTGCAGTTAGTCCTAACATTCCGAGCAAAAATCTTACCATTCTGTTGTTTGAAGAGCTTGTAGTTTGAGTCATCAGACTCGTCAGAAACAACAGGAATGGGAGTGTCATATCCAGACAGGAGCGCAGGTTTGAGAGTTTTGCTCTTAGCTAGAACCCAACTTGTTCGAGGATATTGCTCGGGAGTCCAATAGGTTCCATCAACGTTGAGTTTCCTTTCGAAACCTAATCCTTCTTTTCGAGGATTTCTGTGCAGTATTGACTTCTTGAGCACATCACATAGTGTTTGATGTCCTCTGAGGCTTTTTAGCATTCCTGTCTCAAGCAAGTTCTTTAGCCTGCAATTTTCATCAGAGATAGCAACAAATTCCTCGGAAGAGGAGTTAGAAATATCATTCAAAGTAGTTGCAATATTCTCGATGGCAGCATTGGATATTTCAGCTTTCGAATCAGCATTGCTACGTTCTAGGCACTTTGAGCAAGGAGGCACAAAATCATCAGGAAGGTTGTTAGATTGCTCGGCTAAGAGAGAAGCTTTTTCTTCCGTGAGTACGTTATAAGACTCTTTCAGTGACTCGAGTTCTTGATTCCTGCTAAGTAGTTCATCTGATAAATTCTCATAGTCAACTGTAAGAGAATCATATCGTTCAGAAAGATCATCAATAGTTGAAGAAAAAGCATCATGCTTTTCAGTCAACTCTTGATTCTTCTCCATCTCTTTGACCAGTAATCCTTCGGTTTTCCTGAGATTCATCTCAAGTTTTTCAAGCTCATCTTGTTGAGATTTTGCAATCTTAACAAGTTGAGCATAGGCAATGTATTCAGAGGAATATTCAGTCATAGATTTTTGGTGCTTTGCTGATACCTCATCCTTTGAGGTTTTTGCCATGAGACAGAATGCGATAGGATCATCATCACTTGAAGCATTATCATCTGTGTCTGATTCGAGAGACTTCTCGGATGATTCATAGGCGACGAATGTATTTCCACTTCCTAGACTTCTGTAAAACTCTTCGTCTTCTGATTCGGATTCGGATGTTTCATCTTCAGATTCCATATTCATTTCTGCACATATTCTAGTCAGCTGCGATATTTTCTTCATATTGGATTCAATGGTCGCTCTCGTTTGCACGTCAGTGGCTGGTCTCATCGAAGAAGATGTGGCAGATTCATTTTTCTTCGAGAGCTTAGTGTGACGCTCCACTCGAGTGAATCCAGAGCAGTGAAGATAAATCCATCTGCTGCTAGGTTTTTCATGTTGCTCCCAGCAGCAAGGACAGTCTGTGATGTAGTGGCCGAATTGTTCGCATTTGAAGCACTTAATTTCATTCGGAGGTAATCTTCTTGAAGATTCAGACAAGTCAACTTCGTCATCATTTGTGAGACACAGATTTTGTCTTCTGAGGTCACCAAATCTTTCTGTGAGCATTTCGAGTTCTTGTGTGATAGAGTGTTGATTCTTGACATCTTGTTCTTGTGAACTGCCATAGTGTGAAAGAATTTCCCCTTCGCTTTCCAAAGAAGATTCTTGATGCCCATTTTCAAGTTCCATCTTTTCTTCATGAATAGACAACATCGTCATGACCTCGACATAGTGAAGTTCTTCAAAGTCAGGCCTTTTCTTGATTTCAGCCACGATTGGATCGAAGGTTGCATCAAGAGCACTCAGTAGTTTGTTGACCACATCTCTATCGGTGATATCTGTTACTCCTCGTTGATGAAGTCTTTCAACAATATTTGTCAACCAATCGGTGAGTTCCATAGCACTTTCCCTATGAAGACTCCAGAAACCTGCAAACATGGCACGAAGCATATATGTGTGTTGATCTGTTCTGGTAATGGATTCTTCATGAACATTCTTGATGGCATCCCAGAGTTGCTTGGCCGAGTCAAGCTTTCGGAACCGAATGAAAATGTCTTTTGAGATGCTGTCACAGATAATATCTTTTGCTTGAGCATTCAATTGCATTCTAGCTTTGTCATCGGAGGTGAGATCATCAGGGTGCTGAACAGTGTATCCATTTTCCACAATCTACCAAAGTTCAATGTTGATGGCTTGAAGTCTGATTTTCATCCGCTCCTTCCAGTAGACATAGTCATTTCCATCGAAGATAGGAAACCTTTCAGAGTGCGAGGATCTAGCTGCAAATGACATACTCAAAACTCCAAGGTTGTTAGACCTTTAATAAGCAGAGACAGGGAGTACCTGCTCTGATACCAATTGTTAGGACTGAGAGTATATCGACCAGAGGGGGGTGAATGGGAGATTCAAAAAGTCTTGCGAATGTTTTGAACTGATCCCAAACACAACAGCGGAAATAAGGTTCGGTAGATAAGTATTTAAACAAGCATGCAACAGAGGAGCAAATCTATCGAGGAAGAAAGTAGTAGTTGTTCGAACGAAGAATATCACAAGATTGACTGGTATGATGGTAAAGCAATATATGAACAGATGCAATAGCACGAGGAAAAACTAGATATGAACTACGATGGAGAAGCACTGAAATTTGTGACAAGGTGAAGGGATACAGTATAGAATGAAATCACGCTGACATGCAGAAGTACGAAAGTAAACTAATGAGGACGGCTGAAATGAATGATGAGAGTGTGAGAGATAAGTAACGAATTATAATTGATTGGATAAACTATCGACACAGAGCACGAAAATAAACTCCTGAAAGAGATGCAGGAAAATAGAGTGAACCAGTGGTGCTCGATGGCGACAGATGAATTTGGTAGACCAGTTCGCCCTTCTGCCAAAGGACTATGTCTGGTTGGAGGGGTTGTGATTTAACACAGAAGATAAACTCTCTTCGCCCTATTCTCCTTCAACTTGAAGTTGATCAGACTCCAGTTGATTTCACTCGTGGTAGATACTTGTCGGTGATCTCCAAACCTTCGACAGACTTCTTCGCTAACCACAATGACTCTTGGTTGCTGAAGATCTTGCTCGGTGAAGACAATTACTCTTCAACACTCGACCCGACACCTATGCGTCTAGAGAGTGCACAGCTCTCAAGAGTAACAGGTACAAGAACTCTAACTCAGAACTACTATGATGCTCAACCACTGTCTAAGTGTGGGCTCTTGATTTTTCTCTCGGTGGATCTTAAACTCAAATCACTCGGAGAGGGGATGCTCAATCAATCTTATCGGAAATCTTAAGCGGAGCAGCCAACGGGCAACGTTGGAGCAGGGTGGCTATTTATAGCCGCAGCCTTCCCTGATGGGAAATGACCAAATTGAACATGTGGAACAGCCAACGGGCGAGCGACACGAGTCCAACGGTCGGAATTTGAGCACAACGGTAACATTACGTGCGGAGCAAGTAATGCTAACTCCTCAGTTCGAAAGATATCTCCTGCAGCACCGAAGAACAACGTCTTCTGCTAGCAGGTAATCATTCGAAACATAAAGAGATTCCTCTCAGTCTCGCATAGGTTTTGGGCTAAGCATCACAGCGGATCTAAGCTTCGAGAACCTATACACCTCTTAGTAGTACGGAGGTCCTATGACTCAAATGAATGAAAGAAGAACAACGAAAAGAATGCTACGTCTTCACTTCGTCTTTGCCTTCCATTGCTGCAGTCAATTTTCTCCGGATAGAAACACCGAACCAATTGCTTCACGTCAGCAATAAATTTTCGAGGGGTCATATCATTCACGTAATTCTTCTCGTCTACAAGTCTTCAAGGGATGTAGCTCGTTCTTCTCTGCGGTGCAGATATTCTTCGGTGAAGTTCCTCAAACTGGACACCGGAGACAACATTCTCTACGGTATTGCATGGACTATTTCTCTCTGTGTGCACTAGCAAACAAATCAGTCCATGCCTGTTTCTGTCAACAATCTCCAAAACACAAGAGGGCAAGTATTCCACCAACACGTCTCCAACGTATCTATAATTTTTGATTGTTCCATTCTATTATAGTATCAATCTTGGATGTTTTATTCACCTTTACAAGCAATTATATATCATTTTTTGGGACTAACCTATTAACTTAGTGCCCAGTGCCAGTTGCTGTTTTTTGCCTGTTTTTGGTTTTCCAGAATATCAGTACCAAACGAAGTCCAAATGCCACGAAACTTTTTGGAGATTTTTTTGTGGACATAAGCGACACTAGAAGCTTCGAGAGAGGGCCAGAAGACAGAGGAGGTGGCCACGAGCCACCAGGGCGCGCCCCAGGGGGGAGGCGCGCCCTGGTGCCTCGTGGGCCCACCTCTGCCCCGTTTGACCTAATTCCACCACTATAAATTCTCTAAAATCGGGAAACCAACAGAGGAGTCTACGAAATACTTTTTCCGCCAGCGCAAGTTCCTGTTCTCGAGAGATCCCATCTGGAGGCCTTTTCGCCGAAGGGGATTCGATCACGGAGGGGCTCTCCATCAACCTTGCTGCCCTTCCGATGATGCGTGACTAGTTTACCACAGACCTTCGGGTCCATAGTTAGTAGCTAGATGGCTTCTTCTCTCTTTTTGATCTTCAATACAATGTTCTCCTCGATGTTCTTGGAGTTCTATCCAATGTAATCACTTTTTGCGGTGTGTTTGTTGGGATCCGATGAATTGTGAGTTTATGATCAGATTATCCATGAATATTATTTGAGTCTTCTCTGAACTCTTTTATGCATGATTATTATAGCATCGTATTTCTCTCTGATCTACTGATTTGGTTTGGCTAACTAGATTGATTTATCTTGCAATGGGAGAGGTGCTTTGTAATGGGTTCGATCTTGCGGTGCTCAATCCCAGTGACAGAAAGGGACATGACACGTATGTATCATTGCTATTAAGGGTAAAAAATGGGGTTTATTCATGCGTGAGTTTACTTTGTCTACATCATGTCATCTTGCTTAAGGCGTTACTCCGTTCGTTATGAACTTAATACTCTAGATGCATGCTGGATAGCGGTCGATGTGTGGAGTAATAGTAGTAGATACAGAATCGTTTCGGTCTACTTGTCTCGGACGTGATGCCTATATACATGATCATTGCCTTGGATATTGTCCTGATTATTTGCTTTTCTATCAATTGCCCAACAGTAATTTGTTCACCCACCGTATGCTATTTTCAAGAGAGAAGCCTCTAGTGAAAACTATGGCCCCCAGGTCTACTTTTATCATATATTGAAAATCCTAAAAATACCTTGCTGCACTTTTACTTTATTTATTTTATTTTGTATTTTTGTTCGATCTATCTATCTATCTATCTATCTATCACCATACAATTTAGTCTTGCAATTAACCGCCAAGGGATTGACAACCCCTTGTTCGCGTTGGGTGCGAGGATTTGTTGTTTTGTGTGCAGGTGCTGTTAACGAGGTGTTGCGTGATTTTCCTACTGGATTGATAACCTTGGTTTCATAACTGAGGGAAATACTTATCTCTACTGTACTGCATCATCCCCTCCTCTTAGGGGAAATCCCAACGCAGCTCACAAGTAGCAGGAAGAATTTCTGGCGCCGTTGCCGGGGAGACATCATCAAGATCTATCAAGTACCTACGCATAAACTTTCATCTCCTTGCATTTATTTTATTTGCCTTTGCCTCTCATTTTCCTCTCCCCCACTTCTAATTTTTTTTTACAAAAACACAAAAATATTTTTATTTGCTTGTTTGCTTGCTTGCTTGCTTTTATTGCCTTCATGTCAAACACTCAAGAACAGAAAGTAAAGCAAAAATTTAAGATACTATGGATCACCTTAAGGTTTTCTACTTGGATGATCTTCAATCCATTTGTGCTCGTGCTGAAACCCCAACTAGTTTAGTTGAGGGAAAATCATTAGATGAGCATGCTCATTTTGTGCATCACCGTTTGTCTCAAAAAGGGAGACTCTTATGGAATCAAATAAATTGTTTGCTATGTTATGCTTGGAATCTATGTGAAATTTATGATTTTACTTGTTGCTCTAATAACCCTAAAAAACACCTTCCCTACCTATGTGAGTTTAATGATAATGAAATCTTATCTTCTTATGCCAAGGGTGTTTATAGTTACTATGATATCGAACAAATTGAAGAATTTGTTGCTTTTATGGGTGCTTATGAAGTTGCTTCTTTAATTGAAAAGTATGATATTACTCTCTACAAATCTGAAAATTTTGACATACTTAAATATTGCTATGAAAACTATGCTCCTAATGCCTATGTTAGTGAATTCATTGGGAGAATGTCTGCTACTTTGGAAGAGAATAATGATATGCATGAATCCATAGAAAATTGTGATTCTGTTGATTCGATTGAAATATCTCCTCTTGATGAATGTGATGCTTGCTACTCTTATGGCCATGATGCCAATATTAATGATGCTTATAGAGATGAACTTGCTATAGTTCCTTATGTTAAAAATGAAATTATTGCTATAGCACCCATACTTGATAGCTCCTTGAATGAAAAGCATGATTGCAATGATGTTATTATAAATTCTATTAATGTCAATTGTGCTAATGATATGCAAAGCTACAAGCTTGAGGATGAAAATTTTGTTATGTGCACTACTTATTGTAATGATCATGATTGGGGTGATGATGCTTCTTATGATCCTGAAAATTTATTTAAGCCTCATGATGAATATGTTATTGATAATAAAATTTGCAATACTATTAAAAGTGGGTTTGGAAGAGCATCAACTTTAGGTAATAATGATCCCACTACTTTGGAGAATTATCAATCTTATGAAATTTTTGACAAAAGTGGGTTTGGAGAGGTCATGACTTTAGTTGATGTTAATCCCACTATTTTGGAAGATTATAAAACTTTTATGCATGTGGACAATGAAGAGAATGTTTTATATGATAGCTATATTGTTGAATTTGATTATGATCCTACATGTAATGCCTCTCATTATGTTAATGCTTCATTCTTCCAATTTGCATATGCTAGATATTGCTTGTTTTGATAATTTGTTTGCTTATAAAATGCCTATGCATAGGAAGTGTCAGAACCGGCAGACCTCGGGGTAGGGGTCCCGAACTGTGGATCTCGGATCGGTGGTAACAAAGACAAGGGAGACGATGTTTACCCAGGTTTGGGCCCTCTTGATGGAGGTAAAACCCTACGTCCTTCTGTTGTTTATATTGATGGAGATGTATCGAATACAGAGTTGATCTACCTCGAGATCGTAATGTGTGTCTAACTCTAGGGCTAGGTGAGGGATATTGCGTTGATGTCCCCTCTACGGGCTAAACCCTATGGCTTATATACACGCCAGGGAGGGCACCTAGGGTTACAAGGTCGGTATCTAGGAGCAAGGCGGCAGGAAAGATCTTGGAGTGTACGTCAAGTCTTCGATGGAGACAGTCTCAATCACGCCTCCTGTATACGTCCTCCGGAGTCCATCTTGAGCACGCACGAGGGCCCATTGGCCCAACCGAAGAGACGGGCCGGCTGGGTTAGCACCCCCTGATCCAGGACACCGTCAGTAGCCCTCGAACTAGTCTTCTACGCCGAGGACGACTTTCTCAACAGACACCACCTCAGATCCGGAGTCCTTGGCTTGACAGACGAGTTCCCCTTTATATTTCACCCCCTCTTACTGGAGCGCTGACATCCGAGGTCCAACCGAGCTTGCACCCTGCCCGAAGGGGGTAGAAATCTTAGCCTCGAAGGCTTGCCATCGACGTATGAACGGTCCAGTCCGGTTTGACAACTTTATCGAAATGGCACGCCCCACAACAGGTCGTGCAATTACTGCCTCCCTTAAATCGCGATTCGGGGTAGCCTTTTTATTGGCACATCCCATCAAGGTGGAGATCGTGCCCGTTTTCTTAGGGATATCATTACGATTTTGTTTCCCCCCATATGCTTAATGGCTTCTTTGATGGGAGCGGTGAGTTTATCAGCGCAGCGAGGGGACTCTCAGCCTTTCACAAGCTTTATAAGAGCAAAAAGGAGGACAGCGCAATCGACCACGCTCCCATTCTCCCCGCCTACTGCTTCGTCTAGCTCCAGCGCCCAGATCCCATCCTACTCCTTTTCCCTTTCGCGAGTCCATCCTTCACCACCAGCCATGGCTGACACCCTCAAGGGGCACTGGGGTGGCTCCATCGTGACGGAGGAGACCATCTCGGAGCTGCGCGGCGTGGGGTATCTGACCCCCGCCATCACCGCCCGTTCTCCAGCGGCTGGCCAGCTGTTGCCCGCTCCCAACGCCGGGGAGCGGGTAGTCTTCGTCCCCCACCTCATCCGAGGCCTGGGGTTCCCACTGCACCCCTTTGTGCGCGGGGTGATGTACTACTATGGGCTCGATTTCCACCATATGGCCCCAAACTCCATTCTTCACCTCGCCTCCTTCATCATGGTTTGTGAGGCCTTCCTCCGGTGCGAGCCGCGCTTCGGCCTATGGCTGAAGCTCTTCGAGATCAAGCCAAAGTCCAGTGGCTCCGACCTCGCGGAGTGCGGAGGGGCCATGATCAGCAAAAACCAGGGGGCCACATGGTTCAAGGGCACCTTCATTCAAACGGTGAAGGAGTGGCAGCGGGAGTGGTTTTACATCACCGAACCGCTTGCCCCTGGTCACGCCGAGGTCCCAGCCTTCTTGGCCGGGCCCCCAAAGAAGCTCAAGTCCTGGAAGGAGAAGGGCGTCGCCTGGGGGAACCCAAAAGAGGTGGATCTCCTCATCGAGAGGGTCAAATGGTGAAGGTTAAGCTTGCCGACGTCATCAACGTCATGCTCAACCGCCGCATACTCCCCCTCCAACTTCGGGCTACCCCGATGTGGGCACAAAAGCCTGAGGACATGGACACCATCACCACCTTCTTCCGCTCCACCTTGGCCGCCATGTGGACGAGACTCATGAAGCTGGCCAAGGACAATCCCCAAGGAAGGGGAGGACCGCGGCCTTGAACACGGCTATGAAGCCCCCCCGGTGAGTGATCCTGCCCATCAACTGTCATTCTTTGTCCGTTGCACCGAGGAGTAAAGTTTTGATGAATCGCTGTGTTTGATGTCTTGCAGAAGTGGTTGGCCTGGGTGCAAGGAGTGCAATGCCTGGCTCCACTGCCAGAGGAGCCCCCGACTCCCCTGCTCTCGGCGCTCCTGGCCGAGGAGCCGCACGTGGTGGCCCCCAAAGGGATGAAGTCCCAGAGGGGTAGGTCGAGTGCCCGGACTCGGGGGACCTCGGTCACTCGATCCGAAGAGACCCACACCTCCGCTGCCCATGACGGCGACGCAGAGGAGGGTGAGGTCGAGGAGATCCCTCTCCCGAAAGGGAAGAGGTCAGCATCGGAGGACGTCGAGGCTGGTATGCCGCCCAAGGGCCCGAAGAGGCCGAGGACATGAGAGTACAGCCTGCTAAACGGCTTAGTGAGTGAGTAGCCCCCGAGCCTGAAGTCAGTTTCAAGAAACTGGCATTGGGGTCATTTGATTAAGTAGGAGCCGGTTAAGTAGCCCACAGGGCGCTGCTGGAGGCAGCCGTCCTGGAACCTTTTAGTAATTTAATTGTTCCCTTTGTAATAAGGATTATTACTGCCAGGTTTCGACCTCAGTTCCGGATCCCGTCTCCGAGGAGATTGCGGAGATGCACCGGAAACTCGAGAGGTCCCAGGAGGAGCTCACTGTGGCACCCCGGCTCAGAGACACTGGAGCACCCCGTATTCCAGCCCAGGGATCAAGTCTCCTAGAATACGGCACTGCTTGGCATAGAACAAATCAGCTCTTTATTACTAATAGTTGGAGTACAAGTGTTACCGAGGGTTACAATGGCAAGATGATACCACTACTGCTAAAGTAGTTCTATGCTAGCAGCGGCACAACTCCTAGCAGCGGAACCACGACATCGGTAATGGACTCCACTCCACAGGGACTCTGGCTGGGACACGTCCTAGCTCGCCACTCGGAATCTTCAGCTATGGCAACACTTGCAAACTGGCATGACACGCCAGGTGAGTACTTTGAATGTACTCGCAAGCTCACAACAAACAAGAGCATTAAGGCACAACAACATCATAGCAACCATGTTTATATCAGATTCAAACGTGATAAAAAAGGGGTGGAAGAAAATGATAACATGAAATTGCTAAACTATCCACAAAAGTCTCCCTTGCTAAAGTCACATAGACCACTTTGCTCCTGGCTACTTGGGTGAACCACTTACTTTGGTGACCAACTCATAGACACCCCAAGAACATCTGACGATCAATCCCGAGGTCGACCACAGACATTACCAGCGGCCTGCTGCCAAGCAGTCATCCTACCATACTGAGACGAGTTCTTCCATCATTATCAAGTCATTCCATCATTGGCGTTGATCAGACAGTGTGACTTAATACGAACTGTGTCCAATACCGTGGACGCGGCTATTCGAATAGGTTTTACACTCTGCAGAGGTTGCGTACGTTACCCACACCATGGACATTCATCCAACAAAACTTGTCTAACCCATGACTCCTCAATTGTACCACCGACAATCATTCCCCGTCCGGGTCCTACCCTGGGTGGCCTCTGTGTCACTCCTGACACCTGCCACCATCGTGGCCATACAAACTGTCCCAACCGGGGACCTGAGCTCAATAACCAAACTGGGCTCACAAGATTATCATTGTTTACCTGATCAGGGTAGCACGCACGCATAACCTTCCCTCTTTGGTGGTACCAATAAAAGAGCACGAGGTCAGACCAAGTCAAGGCCGTCCCATTCCGGTAGATGTGGCTGCATAGGAAAGTTCGGTTCAGTGGCACTTGATCAACAATGAAGGAATTTATCAACAAGCAATCTTTCCGTCGTAACTGACACTCCAATAACACAGTGATCCAAGTTACAGCAATAACCAACTAGAAATCTAACGAGCAATATAATCCTTTCCTGCTATTGACTCTATAGCTGAAATACCAGATGGAGTCACAAAGTAATCATATACGGTAATCTCACAGTTCGATAACATTTTGGCATCATCAAACTTGTAGACTACTAATGACTACCATCTCATTATCAACATGACAGTAACCTATCCAAGATTTCCAAAGTGTTGCATGAATTAATCCATCCACAAATAATTCATATTTTGGAGTGGAAATAATTATTTAAACCATGATATTGCAACGCAATTATGCAAATGGAAGTTGTGGCTTGCCTTACACCAGAGGAGTGTGGGAATACTCCTAGTCTTCACCAACTAGTCAAAACCACTCTGAAAATATTTTTGGAAATATTTGTAAATATCACATAAAGCATTTTTCTTGGTCCAGAAATTCTAGACAACAGAGAAAAATACCAAACTTTTACAGCAAATAGAGGAGCTCATAAGAAAAATAATGCAAAAAGAATGAACTCATTTGGACTTATGGTTTAAAAGATAGAGCTGGTCAAAGTTGAGTCAAACTGCTGGATTTATTCGAATTTAAACAAAAACCAGAAAATCCCAGGAGCGGCCACGTCGAAGGCGTAAAGTGGGGATACGCCTCCACTTACGTACCCCTTCGGCCTCGGCTGGGTCGCTGACGGGTGGGGCCCCCTTGCCAGATTTAAATAGAGAGAGGGAGGGAACAGGAGACGGCGGCTCACCGGCGATGGTTGGCCGGCGTGGAGGCTGCGGCGGCGCCGGGAGGGGGTCGGGATGGGCCGAGCACACGACGGCGAGCACGCCCGTACCCGCAGCTCGTCGGGAGGTGGCCGGACGGCGCCGGCCCCTTCTTCTCAGGCGGCGGTGAGCTACGGGTGGCAATGAACCCGGCGATTCCGGCGAGCTCTCGAGTAGAGGAAGGGCTGGGGATGATCAGTGGAGCTTCACGAGTCCAACAGTGGTCTCAGTTGGGGCTGGGGTGGACGGAGGGGAGCGGGTGGAGCTGGGGCAGAGCGGTGGAGCCTCTCGTCGGAGACGGGGAAGGAGAGCTCCCCGGCTCTGCTGCTGGGTGCGGGGCGGCGATTGTGAGGTGGGAAGGCCGAGTGGTGAGGCGAGGGAGGCTCGGGGCTGGCTTATATAGCTGGGCGAGAGGTGCCCGAGCCAGATGCCACCGAGAGGAAACGGCCGGCGTCCGCGTTGAGCTGGCCGTTGTGCTGGCACTCGAGCCGCGTAGTGAGGTGACGGGAGAGGCAGAGGAGTTATGGTGCTGGCGCGGAGTGGCGACGAAGAGGCCAGCCAGCGCGGCCACAGTGCATGTACTATGCCGCGCGTGGAGGCAGTTGGCCGTGTCCGGCGAGGGCACTGCCAGCGATGGGAGGCTTCCAGACGAGCCAGTTGGACGGCGGGGAGGACGTCGGCACTCATGGACAAAGAGGGACAACGCAGAGCGGCCGGAGTGGTCATGTCTGAGGCGCTCGGCATGTAGAGCACGACTTTGGCTCGAGTAGACGCGTGGTTACCGCGTGCATTGGCGCACGTGGTGCGCTCTGGCCCGTCCAGTCGTGTCTACGCGGTAGTCCTTTCAATCTGAAGTCTCCCTGTGCCCTTGGTTTGACAAGACGTGGCCTGGACAACACTGGAGCTTCCAGACAAGTTTCTGGATAGAAACTTGAGCAGCAAGCTGAGGTGAAAATGTTGGATAACTGAGAGAGGGAGTATGTCACAATGGATTGTAGCAGGAAGGTGCCCACTCTGGATAAATTTCAGGCCCAATGGATAAGCTTTGGATGTAGTTGCTTCACAACTGCATTTCTGGTCCAGAAACTTGCTGAAGATAATGCACTCACATGGATGAGCCACCTGAGCTAAAATTTGGTATTTATGAGTCATTTGGTGGTATCAAGCTGCTATAAAAATTTCATACCATTTGGACAAGTGTAAATGGTACTTCCTTCACAATGCTTCCTTCTGGACAGAAGCTTGGAAGAATTTTATAGAGAAAATGGCTGAATGAAATGGGCAAAAATTTGGGGTAGAATGTTCATATGGATAGGAGAATGTCCTGGATTAATTTCAGAATTTTTGGAGCAATCTAAAATGTAGTTGCTTCATAGACTGAAATTGTGACCAGAAACAAAGATTGGATGTTGTGCTCACCATGAGAAGGAAATCTTGGATATTTTCACATACCCAAGGTTCACATGGTCCAAAGGATTTATGAGAATTTTCTTGGAATTTTTGAGAAGGCAGGAATATGGGTTGCTTCACAACCGAGAGCTAAAAGGGCTATTCCTTTAATAGAAAATGAATATTTTAATTGGAATAAGAATTAGAATTGGGCAAGAATGGAAGTAACATGACTTGAGAGAAGTTTTTGGAAGCTTTGGTTCACTTGGGAAAGAAAATCAAGAATATTCCCAAGTTGCAAGTCCATAGAGCCAT
Organism: Elymus sibiricus; assembly: GCA_039707655.1. NCBI lineage: Eukaryota > Viridiplantae > Streptophyta > Magnoliopsida > Poales > Poaceae > Elymus > Elymus sibiricus. The sequence continues at coordinate 117,461,715 of CM077670.1, forward strand.
TCAAAATAAAATCCACGCCAGATTCCAAATAAAATATTCAAATGGGTTTTTGAAAAGAAAAGTTGGTAAAAACCAAGGTGTCACACTCACCCTGGTGAACCAAAAATTTGAGCGGTCTCAAGGTAAGCAAGTTAAACTTGTGTTATACTAAGTACAAAAAGAGTTTATAATAGGTTCTGTTCAATGACAAACTAAGGCTGAACTGCTTTAATGACAGCGGCGTTAGCGGAGCTTGAGACGCTCAAGGCCGAGCTCGCAAAGGCTCGGCGGGAGATGAGGCAGCAAAAGGCTGCTGCTGCAGAGGCAGACAAGGCCTGAGCCACCGAAAAGGCGGCCGGGGACAAGCACCAGGCGCGGGTGCTGGAGGTCGAGGAGACCCTGAAGGGCGTGTTTGAAGCACGCGACAAGCTTCAGGTGGAGGAGCAACGAACAAGGGAGGAGCTCGAGAAGCTTCAACTTGCCTACTCCGAGCTCAAGACCTCGGCCCAAGCTGACCACGAGGTGCTCCAGCAAGTGGAGCAAATCGCCTCGGGTAAGCTATTTATGCTGCAGTGTTCGTTTGGTAGCCAAGGGTGTGTCGAGCTCACCCAGTTATGGCGTTCCGCAGAGGTCTTTGCGGATCTTCCCCAGAGCGCGGCGGATGCGGTGGCATACTTCGGCCAGCTAGCGGGCCACGAGGCGGAGAAGGCCTTTTGGGGGCAGTTCCCGGGGTCGCCGTCGGCACAGCTGCTGAATCATCGAGTGAAGCAGCTGGTGGAGTTGTTTCGCATGACGAGACCGGCGCTCCAGGACCTTTGTATCGCATTGTGGCCCGCTGAAGCCATGCCGAAGAGCCTCTTCGGCCTTACGGCTCGTCTTCGAGATGTCGTGCCCTGCATGAACCACTGGAGGAGGTCCGCGTGCTTTGAAGGAGCACGGAGGGCATACGCCTGCGTGAAGACGCACTTCCAAAAGGTTGATGCGGTGACATGTGCCGCGGGCCCTCCTGCCGACAAGCCGCGCACTGCCGAACAGTTCTTCGCCGAGGTGGAGGAAGGAGCTTGTGTCACAGAGTCCATGTGTCCCAAGGACACTATGTATTTCTAAATGGTACCTCGGAATGCCGAAGTGTGTGATGTACAAAACTTTATCTTTTAATCGAATGAATATGGCTTGAAATTCCATGTGTGTTGTTTTTAATTAGTTTTATCTCCTGTATGACTGTTTTAAAATGAGAGTGGCCAGTCGTCGGCTTCAGCCCCAGTGTAGATCATACAAAGGGTGTTCCTTAAGGCACTCTTGACCCTTAGTTGACGTCTCGGTACCCGGAGGTGGTCGGTGCTTTATAGGAACTAGGCAATCAGACTATAGTGGCTTTATAACTTTCACTTAGTCATAGGAGTTTGACTGTGGGGGCTGATGACCAGCCCCCGGTGTGGGAAGTGTTCGGCCAGGTCGGCCGTGGTCTAGGCCACAACACACTTCGGCTAGGAATGAAAGCCCTTCGTTTAACACGGGTGATCTCTATCGTCACATCGCTTAACGTGGTCTACGGATGGCGGACCAGTTTGCGCCTACCTAGATAGTCAGTTTTCGGCTTTCTCCACTAAGGCGCTATGCCAATTGACCTGGCGGCGCAATCGTAGTGGTTCTCCCGTTACACCCTTAGCCGAATTCGTCAGAAACGTAAGGGGTACACATAGGAGCCGGGCAACCCAACTATTGACCATAATCTAGGTTCAAAACTGATGCATATAAAGCCAAAATCCGAGACGCCGAATACTTCGGACTTGTGGGACAATTGTATCTTTTTTAGAGAACTTCTTCGTATTACAGGGGCCATGCTTATGATAGGGACCTTTAAGGGGCAATATATTCTTTTCTCTTCATTTCAAGCGTTTACATGCCCAACTGCAACGAAAGGAGTTGAAAGAGTACAATGTAAAAAATAAGAAGGGGAAAGAAACAGGGCAGATGTATGTTATCGGATTTTGAAGAATCTGGGCCGCTACCTGCCCCACGTCTGTGTTTCCGAGCTGTTGACCAGATGTTCGCCTTTAAAGGTGGGGACTAGCGGAGGCTGATGCCTTTCCGGCCCTTTATACGCTCCAAGCGTTGATTGACCGAGCTCCTTGACGGAGGCGTTGCCGAAGTCCGTTCTGTGGTCGACACCACGTTGACATAGTCATGGTTGGCTGTTTCTTTGACAGAGACTTGCCTATACGGGGGCTCGAAGCCACGTCCTTGCTTGGTTGAACCGTGCCGACGTTTGAGTAAATTGTTGGCTCCTCGACGACCCAGGGAATCTTAAGCGCGAAATTATGCACCCTGGGGACGTAGTGCCCACTCCATAGAGGGCACACAAGGAGCCCGTATCCCTATTTCGGGTGAGGGGGTACATTGCCGAGGTCAATTTGTGCGGCCCGGGCACGCTTCAAAGAGTGAGCGGCGCGTTTATCGCTGCGGGCTGCCTCCTCGGATGCTTGTGCTTCGGCTGCGAAAGCCGCGGTCTGTTCCTCCATCCGAAGTGAGCGTTTAGTGTTACCATTGAATGTTATAATGCCGTTGGGTCCCGACATTTTGAGCCTGAGGTAGGCATAATGTGGGACTGCGTTGAAGCGTGCAAAGGCCGTGCGCCCTAAGAGCGCATGGTATCCACTTCGGAAATGTACGATATCGAAGATTAACTCCTCGCTTCTGAAATTCTCGGGCAAGCCGAAGACTACCTCCAGGGTGACCGTTCCGGTGCAGCGGGCTTCGACACCCGGGATGACACCTTTAAAGGTGGTGGAGCTCGGCTTGATCCGAGATGAGTCGATGCCCATCTTTCGAACTGTGTCCTCATAAATGAGGTTGAGGCTGCTTCCGCCGTCCATCAGGACGCGTGTTAGATGATAACCATCAACAATAGGGTCCAGGACGAGCGCCGCTGATCTGCCATGCCTGATGCTGGTCGGATGATCATGCTTGTCAAATGTGATCGGGTAAGCCGACCATGGGTTATATTTCGGGGCGACTGGCTGTAACGCGTATACATCCCGAAACACATGCTTCCTCTCCCTTTTGGGGATGTGGGTGACATAGATCACATTAACCTCTGTCACCTCATCAGGAAACTTCTTTTGGCCTCCATTATTGGGCCGCCGAGGTTCATCCTCGTCTTCACAACGATTTTGGGTTTTATTTTGACCCTCTGTCGCTATCTTGCCGGCTTGTTTAAAGACCCTGCAATTTCTGTTAGTGTGGGTTGCTGGTTTGTCCTGAGTGCCGTGGATTCCACATGGGCAGTCTTGGAGTCTATCAAGCTGGCTAGGTCCGTCTTGTTCCCTTTAACGGGTTTTCTTCTCTGTCCAGACTTAGGTCCGGTGAACCCCGCGTTGACCGCAGCGTCCTCCGTATCGCTTCCACCATTTCTATACCTGCGCTTATCTTTGTTGCGCTTGGGTTTTCCATTGGCGTCGCAAGTTTCTAAGGTGCCTGCCTTGCCGTTATGAGTACTACGGGCGAGCCAGCTGTCTTCTCCCGCACAAAAGCGAGTCATCAGTGAGGTGAGGGCCGCCATAGTCCTCGGCTTATCCTGGCCGAGTTGACGAGCCAACCATTCATCTCGGATATTGTTCTTGAATGCGGCGATGGCCTCGGCTTCGGAGCAGTCTATGATCTGGTTCTTCTTGGTGAGGAACCTGTTCCAGAATTTCCGGGTTGATTCGCCTGGCTGCTAGGTGACATGGCTGAGGTCATCAGCGTCCGGTGGTTGGACATATGTGCCCTAGAAATTTGCTCGAAAAGCGTCTTCTAGCGCCTCCCAGCTGCCGATAGAGTGAGGAGGGAGACTGTTAAGCCAATGCCTCGCCGGCCCCTTTAGCTTGAGTGGCAAGTATTTAATGGCATGGAGATCATCTCCGTTGGCCATGTGTATGTGTAGAGGGAAATCCTCGATCCATACTGCTGGGTCTGTGGTGCCATCGTATGATTCTATATTGATGGGCTTAAATCCTTCCGGGATTTGATGTTCCATCACCCTGTCTGTAAAACAGATTGGGTGAGCCGGTCCTTGGAACCGCGGGGCATCTTGTCGAAGATCGGGAGAGAGCCGTGAGTATGCCTTATCTCGGGCACGGCCGTTCCTGTCCATCCAGGCATCGTAGCCGTCAAGCCCAGCGGGCGCGCATCCCCTTGAACCATAGATGGACCGAGGGGGTGCCCTGTTTTCCTCAATGCGACGTCTAGCGTCATGGGGATCTAGGTAATCCACGGGGTCCTTGCCATAACGGCGTGGAGGTGGCCGGTCACTGAGGTCTTCTTGTCTTGGCCTGTCCCGGCCTCTGGTGGGTCGGTCATGGTCGTCGGCGAGCTCCTCATCGAACTCCGGCAAGAGACGCCTACGTGGGTATGATTTCGGTGCACTATGGCGCCGGTTTTCCATGTCTTGCTCTTGCGTTTTATGCTCCGGGCCATCGCAACGAGGCGCCATCAGAAGTGCTCTTGTTCAAAAGGGTCCTCGGGGATGATGTAGTCCTCGGTACCGAGGCTCTCGTCCTCCTTGGATTCTGGCATGTAGTTGTCATCGGCCCCTTCAAAGAGGTCTTCGGGATCTGAGTCGCTGATAAGTCGGTCAGGTGTGCCGTTCCTTACTGGGAGGCTTGAATGTCCTCTTCATGGTTATCCGCATCGCCGTCCTCCGCGTCGCCATTATTGGCTGTCGCGTTATTACCACTGGGTTCCCCGTTATTACCCCTTCGGCGCCTTCGCCGACGTCTTGGAGGGGATTTGGGGGTGTCCACCATGTAAACATCGTAGGTGGACGTGGCGGTCCACCTGCCCGCGTTTATCGGGGGCGAGGTGTTCTCGATGGGGCCATCAGCATCTTCCTCCATGTCTGTGGCCTCACCATAGTCCAGCATGTCGGTTAAATCGTCGACTGTGGCGACTTGGTGGGTGGTGGGTGGGATGTAAATTTCCCGGTCGTTGGCTTTAAGTACGATCTGATTGTAAACCGAAGTCTTGCCATCCGAGATGGACATGCTCCGGATGCGGTCAAGCATCTCATCGAGGTGAGATAGCTCTTTGGGATTCATTGATGCGCCATAGGCAGGGCTGACTCAAAGTATGCCCGGCGTGTAACTTGACGCATCTTCGGCGTGAAGGGAATCCGAACACAATTCCGGGTTCTGTGCCGAAGTCAGTCCTAGTACTGACGTAATTTCAGAGGTGGGAGCCGGATCTATGTCCGGACTGACGATCGGAAGGAAATTGGCTGGAGTGGTCGCGTCGGGGGTCTCTAAGGGCGCCGCGACGGAATTCGGTTCTGGAGTCGAGCCTCTAGAACCGGTCGAGTTCTCAATTCGGCCGGGAGTCCATCCCGATAGGGTGAGTTCTCCGCGGGAATCCGTGGTGTATTCGAGGCCACCGAAGGTCACGATCCGACCTGGGGCGTAGTTCTTGATAGAGGTCAGATGACCCGTCGAGTCGGTGCAAAATACCATGCTGCCGAAAACAAAAAGCTGGCCGGGGGCGAAAATGTCCCCATGGCCGTTGGCGCAGTTAATCTGCAGGTGAGCCATCGATCGTTCTGGTGATCGCGCAGCGGGACTCTCAATGAAAGCACCAGTGTCGGTGTCAAAACTGGGAGACCTCGGGGTTGGGGGTCCCGAGCTGTGGATCTCGGATCGGTGGTAACAAAGACAAGGGAGACGATGTTTACCCAGGTTCGGGCCCTCTTGATGGAGGTAAAACCCTACATCCTGCTTTTGTTTATATTGATGGAGATGTATCGAATACAGAGTTGATCGACCTCGAGATCGTAATGTGTGTCTAACTCTAGGGCTAGATGAAGGAATAAGGAGTGGCAAGAGCCTAAGCTTGGGGATGCCCAAGGCACCCCAAGTTAATATTCAAGGAAGACTCAAGCGTCTAAGCTTGGGGATGCTCCAGAAGGCATCCCCTCTTTCTTCTACCAACTATCGGTAATTTTACTTGGAGCTATATTTTTATTAGTCACATGATATGTGTTTTACTTGGAGTGTCGTGTATTATATGAGTCTTTGCTTTGTTTGCTTTTTAGTTTGTCACAATCATCCTTGCTGGACACGCCTATTTGAGAGAGCCACACGTTTATTATGATTTGTTAGAATATTCTATGTGCTTCACTTAAATTTTTTGAGCTAGGCAGTTGCTCTAGTGCTTCACTTAAATCTTTTTGAGCACGGCGGTGGCTATATTTTGAAGAAATATTTGAACTCTCATGCTTCACTTATATTATTTTGAGAGTTGATAAGATTAAAGTTTTGAAGAAATATTTGAACTCTCGTACTTCACTTATATTATTTTGTGAGTTGCTAAGATTAAATTTTGAAGAAATATTTGCACTCTCATGCTTCACTTATATCTTTTTGAGAGTTGATAATAGTAATGGTAATTTGCACAAGATATGAATTTGGTCCCAAAGTGATGAATATTCAAGAGGGATATAATAAAAACTTTCATATAGACCATTGGATATGATAAGTGTGATTCCTTGCAATAGTTTTGCGATATGAAGATGATAATATGTGAGTCATGTTAGTGAGTAATTATGATTTAGTAAGAATATTAGTGTTAAGGTTTGTGATTCCCTAAGCATGCACATAAAGTTAATAGTTATGCAATGAAATTACATCCTACTTATGGTGCATTATTCGGTGTTAGTTATGTTCAATGCATGTTTATGACCGTTTTCGCTTTTTGGTTGGTCGCTTCTCAATCAATTTGCTAGCCTTCATTTGTACTAAGCGGGAATACTCTTGTGCATCCAACTCCCTAAAACCCAAGTTGTGCCAAATGAGTCCACCATACCTACCTATATGCGGTATTTCCATGCCATTCCAAGTAAATTTGCATGTGCCAACTCTAATTTTTCAAAGTTATTTTCCATTTTGTGTGCCCGTACCGCTCATGAAGCGGCAGGGGGTGGCCAATATTTTCCATGCTAGGTGTGTTATTCTCACAATGAGTGTTTATTCACTTGTCATTGCACGAGAGAGTGGCATTTAATAGGGATGCCCAGTCCCACAATGAATCAAAAATTAATAACAACAAAATTCCTTGAAAAGTGTTGGTATGGAAGGCACCCATGGATACGGCTAGCCATGGATTGTGAAAGAATGGTGGAAAGGAAATAAACTTTACTTTCTGTTTGGGAACCGCCTATAATGTGTCTAGCATGGAAGATATTAGGAATTCTCGGTCATTTTCGTTGACCCGAAAAGCATGCCTCTCAAAATAATTTTATCTCTCTAATTTAAGCTTTGAGCTCTGGCACATTTTCAAATCTCTGCTTTCCTCTGCGAAGGGCCTATCTATTTACTTTTATGCAATTTTTATTTTTTTTTGTGTCTCCATCTTCTCTTACAAAGCACTAACTAGAGAGCACTATTGTCATACTTGTGCATTGTGTGTAGCTAATATGGAGTGTGTTTCATGAATGGATCAATGATTGAGCATAATGGGCTAGGGATAACTTTCTTTAGCGTTGATATTTTGAAAGGCATGGTTGCTTGTTAGTATGCTTGAGTATTTATGTCTTCATGTCAAACTATAGGCTATTGCTTTGAATCATTCAAGTCCGAATGTCCATGCTACAAAAGAAAAGAGTATATGATGAATATGATAGGTAGCATTCCACATCAAAAATTCTGTTTTTATCATTTACCTACTCGAGGACGAGCAGGAATTAAGCTTGGGTATGCTTGATACGTCGCCAACATATCTATAATTTTTTATTGTTCCATGCTATTATAGTATCAATCTTGGATGTTTTATTTACCTTTACAAGCAATTATATATCATTTTTTGGGACTAACCTATTAACATAGTGCCCAGTGCCAGTTGCTGTTTTTTTGCCTATTTTTGGTTTTCTAGAATATCAGTAGCAAACGAAATCCAAATGCCACGAAACTTTTTGGAGATTTTTTTCTGGACATAAGAGACACAAGAAGCTTCGGGAGAGGGCCAGAAGACAGAGGAGGTGGCAACGAGCCACCAGGGCGCGCCCTGGTGCCTCGTGGGCCCACCTCTGCCCTGTTTGACCTAATTCCACCACTATAAATTCTCTAAAATCAGGAAACCAACAGAGGAGTCCATGAAATACTTTTTCCGCTGCCGCAAGTTCCTGTTCTCGAGAGATCCCATCTGGAGGCCTTTTCCGGCACTCCACCAGAGGTGGATTCGATCACGGAGGGGCTCTCCATCAACCTTGCTGTCCTTCTGATGATGCGTGAGTAGTTTTCCACAGACCTTCGGGTCCATACTTAGTAGCTAGATGGCTTCTTCTCTCTTTTTGATCTTCAATACAATGTTCTCCTCGATGTTCTTGGAGTTCTATCCGATGTAATCACTTTTTGCGGTGTGTTTGTTGGGATCCGATGAATTGTGAGTTTATGATCAGATTATCCATGAATATTATTTGAGTCTTCTCTGAACTCTTTTATGCATGATTATTATAGCATCGTATTTCTCTCCGATCTATTTATTTGGTTTGGCCAACTAGATTGATTTATCTTGCAATGGGAGAGGTGCTTTGTAATGGGTTCGATCTTGCGGTGCTCAATCCCAGTGACAGAAAGGGACATGACACATATGTATCGTTGCTATTAAGGGTAAAAAGATGGGGTTTATTCATCCATGAGTTTACTTTGTCTACATCATGTCATCTTGTTTAAGGCGTTACTCCGTTCTTTATGAACTTAATACTCCAGATTCATGCTGGATAGCGGTCGATGTGTGGAGTAATAGTAGTAGATGCAGGATTGTTTCGGTCTACTTGTCTCGGACGTGATGCCTATATACATGATCATTGCCTTGGATATCGTCATGATTATTTGTTTTTCTATCAATTGCCCAACAGTAATTTGTTCACCCACCGTATGCTATTTTCAAGAGAGAAGCCTCTAGTGAAAACTATGGCCCCCGGGTCTACTTTTATCACATATTGAAAATCCTAAAAATACCTTGCTGCACTTTTACTTTATTTATTTTATTTTGTATTTTTTTTGATCTATCTATCTATCACCATACAATTTAATCTTGCAATTAACCGCCAAGGGATTGACAACCCCTTGTTCCCGTTGGGTGCGAGGATTTGTTGTTTTGTGTGCAGGTGCTGTTAACGAGGTGTTGCGTGATTCTCCTACTGGATTGATAACCTTGGTTTCATAACCGAGGGAAATACTTATCTCTATTGTACTGCATCATCCCCTCCTCTTCGGGGAAATCCCAACGCAGCTCACAAGTAGCACAGGGTCTGAAACAAAACAGTCAGATAGAAGAAGAAGAACACAAGGAGAAATCTATGAGTGAGTTGTTTATCGGATGAAACACAAAACACAGGGCGAATCCAAAAACATGAAGAAAAGAAACAGCACCAACAACAAAGAATCTCAGGGCATAAGATCTGCAAGGAGAAACCCTGAGAAGATTCCCGCAAGAAGGATTAGTTCTTCTTCAGATCCCACACTTGTGTGGGACGTGATGACCTCAATGGTCTTGACTGAGTAGGGACCTTTTTCTTTCACTGTTCCTTACAGCTCACCTATGCATCACGAGTGTAATCATATGAATAGGCATTGAAATTGTTTTCGGAGACATGAGCATGATGATTTGATGAAATGCGCATGTACTCCCTCTGACGAGAGTTTAACCAGTTTCCGTTCGAGGAAGTTGTGATACCATTCAGAGAGCGGTTTTCATTCCTTTGATAAGAATTACCCTGCATGGTCAGGTTAGTTGTGACAGATAGATTTTCAGTCATGCTCTTCTTCACCCAAATTTGCTTCTTGAGTGAGCCTGTCCTGCACTTAGTTCCAATATACCGAGCAAAAACCTTACCATTCTGTTGTTTGAAAACTTTGTAGCTTGAGTCATCAGACTCGTCATCATCAACATGAATGGGGCACTCATATCCTGACAGAAGTGCACGTTCGAGCGTTTTGCTTTAGGCAAGAACCCAACTCGTTCGAGGATATTGCTCGGGTGTCCAGTACGTTCCATCAACATTGAGTTTCCTTTCTAAACCCAATCCTTCCTTTCTGGGGTTTTTGTGCAGTATTGACTTCTTAAGCACATCACACAAGGTATGATGTCCTTTGAGACTTCTTAGCATGCCCGTCTCAAGTAAGCCTTTCAACCTGGAATTTTCATCAGAGATGGCAGCAAATTCCTCGGAGGAGGGGTTAGAGATATGATTCGTAATAGTTGCAACAGTCTGGATGATAGCATTAGAGGTTTCAACCGTGAAATTGGCATTGCTACACTCTAAGCATTTTAGACATGGAGGCACAAAATCATCGGGAAGATTTTCAGATTGCTCGGCGAAGAGAGAAGTGTGATACCCTGGTTTTTCCAACTTTTCTTTTCAAAAACCCATTTGAGTTTTATTTGGAATTTGGTTTCGACTTTAATTTGAAGGATTCTTTGGACTTAAAACTTGGGAATACTTTTTTTCCTTTCCTTTCCCAAGTGGCTCAAGCCTCCAAAAACTTCTCTCAAGTCATGTTATTTTCATTCTTGCTCAATCTCAATTTTATTCCAAGAGAAATATTCCTTTTCTATTAAAGGAATAATCCTTTAAGCTCTAGGTTGTGAAGCAACCTATATTTCTGTCCCCTAAAAATTTCCAAGAAAATTCCCATAAATTCTTTGGGCCATGTGAACCTTGGATATGTGGAAATATTCAAGATTCCATGCTCAAGGTGAGCACACCATCCAATCTTTGGTTCTGGTCATAATTCCCATAAATTAATCTAGGACATTCTCCTACCCATATGAACATCCTCCACCAAATTTTGGCCCATTTCATCCAGCCATTTTCTCTATAAAATTCCTCCAAGCTTCTGTCCAAAAGAAAGCATTGTGAAGGAAGTACCATTTATACTTGTTCAAATGGTATGAAATTTTTATAGCATCTTGATACCACCCATTGACCCACAAATACCAAATTTCAGCTCAGGGGGCTCATCCATGTGAGTGCATCATCCTCAACAAGTTTCTGGACCAGAGATGTAGTTGTGAAGCAACTATATTCTACACTTGACCATTTGATCTGAAATTTTCCCAGAATGGGCACCTTCCTACCACATGTCAGTGTGGCAAATTTTCTCACTCAAATCTTTAGCCATTTTGCCTTAGCTTCTTGCCCAAGTTTCTGTCCAGAAACATGTATGGAAGCTCCAGTGCTGTCCAGGCCACTTATTGTCAAACCAGTTGCACAGGGAGGCTTCAGGGAGTAGGGACGACCGCGTAGACACAACCAGACATGCCAGAACGCACTGCAGGTGTCAATGCATGTGGTGACCACACGTTTGGCTGGCCAAGCAGCGTGCTCTGCACGCCGACCGCGTCAGGCACGACAATTCCGGCCACCCCGTGCTGTCCCTCCTTGTCCTGTCGTACCGATGTCGTCACCGCCACCCACGTACCCCTCTAGAACCCTCTACATTCTCCAGCAAGGCTCACCGCCGCACACGGCCAAGTTCACCCACGGGCCAAACAGGGCACCGCGGTCGCCGCCGTTGTCCGCACGCCCTTAATGGCTCCGGACTTGTCCCGTCGTCCTCTGCGAGCTCACGTCCCCTCCCCACACGCTCCGCAGGCCAGCATGACGGCCAGCTCACCCCGGAGCTCAGCCGCATCCTCACGGCACTGACCGGCTTGGGCACCTCCCGTCCGGCTATAAAAGCCGCCCCCGAGCCCTCCCTCTCCTCATCACTCGAGCTCCCCCTCTCCCAATTGTCACCCAGCAGCGCCGGAGCCTGCCGGGAGGCCCTCCTTCTCCGTCTCCGGTGAGGTGCTCCACCACACTGCCCTTGCTTCTCCCGCTCGACTCCGTCCACCCCAGCTTCAACCAAGCCCACCCCCGAGCTCGTGGCACTCCACCGGTCTTCTCCAGCCGCTCCACTGCTCGAGAGCTTGCCGGAGTCACCGGATCAGCCAACACCCGAAGCTTGCCGCTGCCTGAGACGAAGGGGGCGACCCCATCCGGCCACCATTCGAGGAGCCACGGGTGCGGGAGTGCTCGCCGTCGTCTGCCCAATCCGTCCCGACCATTTCCCGGCACCGCTGCAGCCTCCACGCCGGCCAACCATCGCCGGTGAGCCGCCGTCCTCTGTTCTCTCTCTCTCTCTGTTTAAATCTGGCAAGAGGGCCCCACCTGTCAATGACCCTATGCGCGCGCTGAAGGGGTACGCTAGTGGAGGCGTACTCCGGTTTTACGCCTTCGACGTGGCCGCTCCAGGGTTTTCTGATTTTTCTGTTAAATTCAAATAAATCCAGAAATTTTGACTAAACTTTGACCAGCAATATCTTTTAAACCATAAGTCCAAATGAGTTCATTCTTTTTGCATTATTTTTCTTATGAACTCCTTTATTTGCTGGAAATTTTTGGTATTTTTCTCTGCTGTCTAGAATTTCTGGACAGGGAAAAATGCTCTATGTGATATTTACAAATGTGTTCAAAATATTTTCTTTCAGAGTGGTTTTGACTAGTTGGTGAAGACTTAGAGTGTTCCCACACTCTCTTGGTGCAAGGCAAGCCACAACTCTCATTTGCATAATAGCATTGCAATACCATGGTTTAAATAATTATTTAAGCAAAGTTTGGATTATTCGTAAATAGTTTATTCATGCAATACTTGGGGAAATCCTTGATAGGTTACTGTCATGTTGATGATGAGATTATTGTCATTAGTAGTCTACAAGTTTGATGATGCCAAGATGCTGTCGGAATGTGAGATTACCGTCTATGATTACTTTGTGAATCCGTCTGGTATCTCATCTGTAGAGTCAGTAGCAGGAGATGATTATATTGCTCATTAGATTTCTAGTTGGTTATTGTTGTAACTTGGATCACTGTGATACCGGAGTGCCAGTTATGACTGACGGTTACTTAGGGGTAAATTCCTTCATTGTTGATCAAGTGCCACTGAACCGAGCTTTCCAGTGCAACCACATCTGCCAGAATGGGACGACCCTGACTTGGTCTAATCTCGTGCTCTCCTATTGGTACCACCAAAGAGGGAAGGTTATGTGTGCGTGCTACCCTGATCAGGTAGACGACAATAACCTTGTGAGCCCGATTTGGTTATTGAGCTCAGGTCCCCATTTGGGACAATTTGTTTGGCCACGACGGTGGCAGGTGTCAGAAGTGACACAGGGGCCACCCAGGGCATAACCTCAGAGAGGGTGTGTCGGTGGTGCGATGGGAAAGTCACCGGTTAGGCAGGTTTTGTTGCACGAAGGTCCATGGTGTGGGTAAAGTGCGCAACCTCTGCAGAGTGTCAGAATCTATTCGAATAGCCGCGTCCACGGTTTTGGACACAGTTCGTACTAAGTCACACCGTCTGATCAACCCAATGATGGAATGACTTGATAATGATGGAAGAACTCGTCTCAGTATGGTGAGGTGACCGCTTGGCAGAAGGCCGCTGGTGATGTTTGCAGGCGATCTCGAGAATGATCGTCAGATGTTCTTGAGGTGACCATGAGTTGGTCGCAGGAGTAAGTGGTTCGCCCGAGTAGCCAAGAGCAAACTGGTCCCTGTGACTTTAACAAGGGTGACTATTGATAACCCACAAGTATAGGGGATCAATTGTAGCTTTTTCGATAAATAAGAGTGTCGAACCCAACGAGGAGCTAAAGGTAGAATTAATATTCCCTTCAAGTTCTATCGACCACCGATACAACTCTATGCGCACTTAACGTTCGCTTTACCTAGAACAAGTATGAAACTATTTTGTAGGTGATAGGATAGGTTTGCAAGAATAAACTAGAAGTACTTTGCGAGAATAAAACTACGAGTAATTTTCAAGATAATAAAAGTTAGTTGTTTAGTAGAAAGCTTTTGTAACACAAGAGAAAGATTTGTCCATAGACAATCGATAATTAGACCGGTAATCATTATTGCAATTTTATATGAGGGAGTGGCATGAGCTAACATACTTTCCGTACTTTGATCATATGCACTTATGATTGGAACTCTAGCAAGCATCCGCAACTACCAAAGATCATTAAGGTAAAACCCAACCATAGCATTAAGTATCAAGTCCTCTTTACTCCCATACGCAACAACCCTCTTACTCGGGTGTAAGGTTCTATCACTCTAGCTGCCCACTATAAGAGAATTATGAACGTATTGCAAACCCTACAGCAGAAATCCATCACACTTGCGCGACATGGAGGGCACCATAGGACAGCACCAAAATAAAACATACAACTCAAACCAATCACGATCATCAATCAACCCATAGGACAAAAAGAATCTACTCAAACATCATAGGATGGCCACAAATCATTGGATAATAATATGTAGCATTAAGCACCATGTTTAAGTAGAGAATTGCAGCGGGAATTGAGAGGTTACACCGCTGCATAGAGGGGGAGAGAGTTGGTGTTGACGGCGGCGAAGTAGTTGGTGTAGATCGCCGTCACGATGTTTCCCTCGGTGGCGCTCTGGCGCCACCGGAAGAGAGGGAGAGAGCCCCCCTCCTTCTTCTTCTTGCTTCCCCCCCCCTAGATGGGAGGAGAGCTTCCCCTCTGGTCCATGGCTGCCATGGTGGCGGAGGGGCAGGAGCCCCTCCTAGATTGGATCTCTCTCTCTGTTCTCTTCTGCTTCGCGTTCCTGTTTTCTGGCCTTTTATCGTTTCTTAAATTCCTGGAGATCCGTAACACCGATCGGGCTGAAATTTTAACACGATTTTTTTCTGGATATTAGCTTCCTTGCGCCCGAAGAAGAGCCCCAACTGACTTACGGTGTGCCCATGAGGCACCACCGCGCGCCTGGGGGAGGCCGCGCCCATGTGGCTTGTGGAGGCCACGGGCCTCCGTTTTGCGTTGATTCCACCTCCCAAAAATCACATATATCCCACAATAATTCTCCATAAAATTTTATTGCATTTGGACTTCGTTTGATATGGCTTTTCTGTAAAACAAAAAACAAGCAGAAAACAAGAACTGGCACTGGGCACTGGATCAATATGTTAGTCCAAGAAATCATATAAAATGTTGCCAAAAGTATGTGGAAATTGTAGGATATTGGCATGAAACAATCAAAAATTATAGATACGACGGAGACGTATCAGCATCCCCAAGCTTAATTCCTACTCGTCCTCGAGTAGGTAAATGATAAAAAGATAATTTTTGATGTGGAATGCTACCTAGCATAATCTTGATCATATAGTTTAATCATGGCATGAATATTAAGACACGAGTGATTCAAAGCAATAGTCTATAATTGGATATAAAGACATCAATACTCAGGCATCCCAACAAACAATCATGTCTTTCAGAATAAAAATGCTAAAGAACGCTATCCCTACAAAATCATATAGCCTTGTCATGCTCCATCTTCTTAACACAAAATATAAATCATATAGAACGGTGTCAGCCAAGCAATTGGTTCAAACTTTTTAACGCGCTTCAGCTTTTTCAATCCCCACGCAATACATGAGTGCAAGCCATGGATATAGCACTATGGGTTGAATAGAATGCGGTGGTAGAGATTAATATGGAGAAGACAAAAAAGGAAGAAAGTCTCACATCGACGCGGCTAATCAACGGGCTATGGAGATGCCCATCAATTGATGTCAATGCGAGGAGTAGGGATTGCCATGTAACGGATGCCCTAAGAGCTATAAGTGTATGAAAGCTCAAAAATAAAACTAAGTGGGTGTGCATCCAACTTGCTTGCTCAAGACCTCGGCCAATTGAGGAAGCCCATCATCGGAATATACAAGCCAAGTTCTATAATGAAAAATTCCCACTAGTATATGAAACTGACAACATAGGAGACTCTCTATATGAAAAACATGGTGCTACTCTGAAGCACAAGTGCGGTAAAGGATAGTAACATTGCCCCTTCTCTCTTTTTCTCTCATTTCATTTTTTTTTGTTTTCTCTTTTTTCCTTTTTTTCTTTTTTTTCTTGGGCTCTTTTTGGCCTCACTTTTTTTTTCTTTCCTTTTTTTTTTTATTTTGTCCGAAGTCTCATCCCGACTTGTGGGGGAATCATAGTCTCCATCATCCTTACCGAAATGTTGGTTGTGTACGCTAGATGTCCAGCACTTGGCCGGATGTCCGGGGCCCCAAGTTTGGCCAGATGTCCGGGCCTTGGCCAGATGTCCGGGACCTGTACTCTGGCCTCTGTTTTTCACATGCGTGTGTGTGCATTTCTCAGCCGCCGGATGTCCGGCCCGGTGCTGTCACTTACTCACAAATGGCTAGTTTTCTAGGCCTTCTATATATACCCCTCTACCAATCCGGTAGAGGATTGACCACTCCACTAAATAGAACCCTAGAACATCTAAGTGGCTCCCTCTCACTCTTCCACACCAAATCCTAGATCCCTGAAGCATTTGTGAGAGTTCTTGAGAGGTGTTCCAATCAAAAGATAGATCCACTCCCTCTCCCTCTTGTGACCAAAGGAATTCGTGATTTGAGCAAGTCTTGAGCATTTCCCCTTTGTTCTTGTTACTCTTGGAGGTTGGAGACTCCTAGGCGGTAGGAGTGCTCCGGTGAGGAATCAACTTGTGATTTGTCCCCCGGAAAGTTTGTGAAGGTTTGGAGGCCGCCTCAAGGTCTACTACTAGTGGTTGGGAATCGCCTTCGTGGTGATATTTCAAGGAGAATAGGGTGAGACTTCATGGCGTTGGTGTGCCTTCGTGGTAACATCCACCTCTCTAACGGTGACTAGCTTCCCTCCAAGGAAGTGATTATCGGGATACATCCTCGTCTCCGTGACTTTGGTTATCCCTAACCCTAACTCCTTACTTGTGGTTTACTTTGGTCACTTGACCGTGCATTCACTATATCTTGTTGTCCTCATTATATTGTGTTGGCCATTCCCTTGAAGTGATTATTTAGGCCTACACTTTATATTCGCAATTCATACTTGCTACTATTGATATATCTTGTGATTAGTGTGAATTGCTAACTTGTGTCATACACTCCCATATATTATGATATTGCTCAAGTAAGTTTGTGTAACTTACTTATGCTTGTTAGTATCCTTGATGTCCTCATTATATTGTGTTGGTTACCATATCATAGAGATTATTTAGTCCAACACTTTATAGTCCGCAATTCATACTTCCTACTACTGTTCTATCTTGTGCTTTGTGTGAATTGCTAACTTGTAACATTCATTTCCATATCTTGTGACATAACTTGTGTAAGCTTGTAGTGCTTACTTGAGTTTGCTTGTATCATTCAATTCCATATATTGTGATACAATTTGTGTAAGCTTGTATTGCTTACTTGTGGTTGTGCGTATTCATTTCCATATCTCGTGATATACATTGAGTAAGTTTGTGTGACTTACTTGTGCTTACTCATATCCTCGTTGTTCTCATCTTGTTTATCCTAAGTTGTTGGTGCACTTAGTGAGCCTAGTATATTTAGGATTTGTGCTTGAAAAGTATCCGCTTAGTTTATTTCCGCATTAGGATATAACCAAATTCGTAAAAGATTTTAAAACGCCTATTCACCCCCCTCTAGGCGACATCGTGGTCCTTTCAATTGGTATCAGAGCAAGGTCTCTCCTTATTAGGCTTCACCGCCTAGAGAGTATCGATGTCGACTAGTGATTTAGTGCACAATGACACCTTTGATTTTGATGGCACAATTTATCACTTGTGGAGAATTCGCATGCTTTGTCGCTTTCGGGCCATGGGTCCAAATGCTTTGCGAATTGTTCTTGTAGGAATTTCTATTGCAAAGGATGGCCCTTCTCCATCTTTTGAGGATATGTATCTTGATTGTGATACTTCTCTTGCCATTCATCAAACTATAACCGTTGAAGTGTTTAAGGAAGTCTCGACTTGCAAGTCGGCTCATGAGGCTTGGACCAAACTTGAAGATATATATGGTGGGTCCAATCTTGATGAAGACAATATTCTTTTCGGGGAGTTAATGGAGGAGTTCTCCGCATTTTTAAATCATGAAGAGCTCTCTATTGCTTCCACCTCCGATTACTTGCATATTTCAACATCTTCCACTTCACCAACATGTGGCATACCACAAGGTAATGACATGGTGAGTGAAGAAATATCTTGTGATGATGGTGTTAAGCTCATCATTGATGATCTTGCTTATGTAGATACTAGTGATGTCTCTTCTATGGACTTGGGCATATCTAGCACCACAAATAGTATAAATTATTGTGTTGATAGTCCATGCTTACCACCTAAGAATTCCTTGACAAATGTTTGTGATGATATGCTTGCTCTCCCAGGTTGCCATGATCGAAATGCCTTGGTTTCCTCTAGTTGTTGTATGACTAACCATGTAGAGGAAATCAAGGAGGATGAGGCACACTTGCTTGATGAAGAACCCTCTTCTCCAAAAGAATCATCATCAACCCCCTTTGTTCACATGTGCCTCATGGCAAGAGGTAATCACGAGGTATCATCATATCTTAGTGATAATGATGATAGTTGTAATGAGGATGATGATGATGACTTGACTCAAAATCTCTATGAGATTGGGAAAACTCTTCATAGAGCTAAAAATAACACTTATAAAAGGTTTCAAGATGTTCTTGCTTGCCTTGAAAAATGTAATGATTTATTTCTTAATGAGCAAGCTAAAAGTGAACAACTTGAACATGAACTTGCTAAGGCTTATCAAACGGTTAGAGACTTAAGATGTTCGAAAGGAGAGATTGAAATTACTCATGGTAAACTTAAAGAGGATTTTGAGCTCCTTCTCCTTGAATGCAATAATGTCAAGGGAGAGCTCATCAAACTCTCTAAGTCTCATGAGGAGCTTCAATCAACTCATGAGAAGTCTCTAATTGCTACCTGCTCCTCTCATATTGATAATGATGCTTGTGCTACTAACTCGATTTCATGTGAAGCATCAATTTTGAAGGAGAATGTTGAGCTAAGGACTCAACTTGATTTGCTAACTAGAAATCATGGGAAATTGGAAGAAAGTCATGAAAAGCTCTTGGGCACTTATGAGGATCTACTAATCTCCCATGATGGGCTAAAGTTAGCTCATGAGGCTATGGTCACCAAGGTAAAATCGTGTGAGTCTCATGTGGATATTAGCACATCTTCTACTCGGAATGCCTTATTGCCATGTGCTAGTCCTTGCAATTCCTCTCTACATGATATTGGTACATCTCATGATGAATTGCTCACCTTGTCTTGTTGCTCTAATCATGAAGTTTCTACTTCCACTAATCCTCTTGTTTCTAGTGTTAAAACTAACCATGTAGAGGAAATTAATGAGCTCAAGGCCCAAGTCACTAGTTTGAAGAAAGACTTGGAAAAGTGCGTTGATGGACATAGTTTTCACTCCAACAAGAAGTCTAAGAACAAGAAAAGGGGACAAGACCAAGCCAAGAATGAGTCCAACATTTCTTGCTTTAAGTGCAAAAATATTGGACATCATGTGAGATCTCGTCCATTGAAGAAAAGGGCTTATAAAGAGAAGCTACGTGGGAAGCGGCCTCAAGCTCAATCTCAAGTTGAAGAACGGCCACTATCCATGATGAACCATGTTATTGCTCCCCAAGTTGAGAAAGTAAAGAAGAAGAGAAGGGGGAGTACATGTTGCTATATTTGTCGAAAGAAGGGACACATAGCTTCATCATGTCCCAACGGTAACATCTCTAAGCCTCCAATTATCAATGATCATTATTCATTTAGGAAGGATAATGTTGGCAATTTGTTTGCCAAGTATGTTGGTGCCCAAAGTGGTTTGGAAGTGGACAATACCATTTGGGTTGCCAAGCCTATTATTAATAACTTCTTAGGACCCAACTTGGTTGGGGACCATCGAGCTCAAACTTGATCAATAGGTGTGTTGAGGGCACTGGAGACTTGGCTAGTTCATGGGAAAAGTGATTTTCATCATCCATTGAGGTTCAAGCCAAGTCAAAAGGATTATCATCATATTTGTCATTCCAATGCTCCTGGTGGTGGTAACTTATATTTATTCTGTTTACATTGAAAGTTACTAGCCCCTTGCATGTTTAGGTTTTGTATCTTACATGTGATTGTATATGATGTGCTTCCTAGAGTATGCTTGATATGTGTTATCTAGCATGATTAGGTTGTAGTACACTTCATATACTTGTGTGCTTTGGTTCGAGCCTTTATTGATTCTCAGTGAATCTTATTTGGCTATTTTAAGATATTAATGAATCATCACATTATGGGGGAGTGATATGCTATGTGCACATCACAAACCTAGAATGTGTAAATATGCATGATACCACCTAGTATGATTACTATTAGATTAGCTAGTTACTATGTGGTATGTCACACTCATGTGAAATTCAAATAACTATTCATTAAACTTTTTTTTAATTGGATTTCATTTGCCTCCTATGAATAAAACATGGATTATCACATTATGGGGGAGTGATATACTTTGTGCATATCACTTCTCGTGTGAACATTAACAATAGAGGTTTGCCACTTAGAATTTATATTTGAGATTATCTTATATCTCTATGGCATGCAATGCTTTGTTTGAGTATGGTATTCTTGTGTGGTTTTGCCCATGGTTATCTTAAAAATCATATTTGGAAAATCGTTTGATTAAAGCCTTTCCAATTGTTGCTTTGCATGATGTTCTATCTAATTGGAATGTTAATAATATGCTATCCAAGCATTGTGTTTATTTCTAAACTCTCATGTTATACTTGTGTTAGTATAGATGATCATGTACTTATTTGGTTTCTACACCGAATGATAACTCAAAATACCATTTTGTTCGAGTTCATCTTATTGTTTTGTATGGAGTTATGGGAGTTTGTTATCTCATTGTTTATAGTGTCCTATATCTACTTGAGTGAGATATTCCTATGAGTATGTGTGCAATGCATATCTTATATGCTCATTGGTTTTCCTCAGTTCATATGTTGAACTGCTATCATATGTTGATTTGTCACTTTGATTCATTTTGGACAATATGAATGACTAGTGATGTTATTGGAAGTATTAACAGTTATGTGTTCATTTGTCCAATTTGTATCTCCCTGGATTTTGGTAGGCTTGTGCATGCATATTTACTATGTGTAAATTCGCATGCCTTGTTTGCTTTATTTGATCCAATATATATATGGTAAATCCATCAAATTCTTAACAGCTAAGATGTGCATGAAATTCAAATTCATATCAATATACACATATTAAAGTGGTTTTACCCTATGTTTTGTAGTTATGCTAACTACTTCGGACCCAATAAGTTTGGGGACCATATTGTACTTAAATTGTTTTAGGTACATTTGAGAAGCATTGGGTACTTGGCTTATTCATGAAGGTGGTGGCACTATGAGGAAATTAGAGCCAAGCTTGGACATTTTATTGATCTACGACTTCATACCAATGCTATCTCGGTAACAAGTATTTACTTCATGCATATATATAGAAATGGGGTCAACCTTGTGTAGGTTGCATCATGGCATGATTAGTACTTGTTAAAAGTTGTGCTTCTTGCATGTTCTTGAAAAGTCACTTTATTGCAATAGTGGGACATTTGAGAAGAAGCATATAGTGGGGATCTATAAAATCATATTCATGATTCACCTATCCCAAAATATGCCAATTAAGCAATTTATTGCATATCAATTCCTCAAATGTTCTCTCATGTGTAATTTTGATCAAATTGCAAAAACACTATATTTGCTTGTGGCATTTGCTATGTTACTTAGTAATTCATTGTTATGCAAATGAGATCAATTTGTGCCATGTGCCTCGCTCTTATGCTAGGATCACAGTTGTATAATAATGGACTCACTTGTGGATATCATGTTCTTATCAATTGCGTCTATTTTATGTATATATGCAAGTTTCTTTGTGGATACATATCATGATTATTATTGGCCACTTAGAATTTTTTATACATAATAAAGTTCATATATTTCTTGATATCATTTATTCCTTGCCGGCAACTTTGTTTGTTCCCTTTTATTCTTATGGTGGCTTCGGTAAGAGGTTGTGACGTGAGTGCTTGTATATTTTGCATATAATCTTGCGCACTCATGTGTTTTGAATGTATTTTGGACCAATGCGTGACATGATGATTACACTGGATATTCCTATTATATCTTATCCAAAATATGTTCTTTGGATCTTTTGAATGTTTCCTCACGTGTCTAATGCTTGTTTTCATATCTTCGTATCTGGCTGCATTCTATAGATTCCGAGCTCCTCCAATTGTTCATCATTGAATATGTGCATTTGTTTTCACTCACATTTTGTGATATGCACACATCAAGGAGGAACTCAAACTATATTGGTCTTCTAGATGTTTTGTCTTCCATTTTGGCATTTGTTGCCAATGGGGGAGAAGTTTAGAGGGTTTAAGATAATCTTTTGGAGTTCTTGTTGTGCATATCTACCCTAGTTATATGTGCTTGTTGCATGAATGAGTATATAGGCAAAACTCCACCTAGTTTATATCAACCAATATATGCAATGAAGTTCAACATTCATTCACACATGCATATATTGTGGGGGAGCTTGCTCTATATATTGTGGTCCTACTAACATCAAATGCTTGTGTAGTGTTTTGATGTTAGTACAACCGATTTTGATAACATCAAGTTTCTTTGCGATACTTGATGCTATCTGTAACATCCCCTTGTAATATGCTACAGTGATCATCTTCTAATCATGCCAAGTCATCTTCATTTGCAGTGCTAAATCATCATTTGTTCATATCTCATTTCAAATTCCACTTTAAACAAAATTCAAAATGCAAGTCAAAATAAAAGTTGTTCCAATTTGGAAACTAAAATGTTCAAAATATTGCAAATATTCCCAAGGCAAATATAAAAATAAAATCAACATTAATTGAATTACCTAGATAACTCTAACATCATGAAACAGTCCCAAAACAGCAATTTAAATTGCCAATTCGTTTAATAAAATTTCAAATGAAATCATTTGTTCACCAAACCTTTTTCTGCCAGTGCTAAATATTGCATCCTATTTATGTGGCATAATCTCATATTTTACAAAAGTCATTTAGTGGCCTAATAATTTACAAAACAGAAAAGATTACAGAAGACAGAAAAAGAAAAGAAAAAGAGCTAAGCTTCACTGTGCCTACGTGCCTAAGTCGAATAGTAAACGGCCCAGCCCATTACGCCGGCCTTCACCTACCTCTTGCCGCGCCACTGCAAAGGCCGGTGCTCGCCGGCCACCGATGCCGCGTTCGCGCGGCCATCGAGGGCCATGGGTGGATAAGAGCATCCCCACAATGCTCTCCCTCTCCCCCGCAAACCCTAAACCCCACACTTGCCCCCTTGCCCTCTCTCTCGCGCAAAATTGACGCCGCCCGAGCGCAGCCTTCGCCGTTGCCGCTTGATTCCGAGGCCACCGTCCTCCCCGGCGCCTGAGAACGAGTCAGTCAGCTCCGTCAAGCACGGAGCCCCTGCTTCACAGGATCTCCTTCATCTTCTACCTCTGCACCCGCCATTCGTCGTCGTCATTCCCGGTGGTTCTGCTGCTCCTAAGCCACCCGCGGGCCGTCGTGTGCCTTCCCGGTGAGCGTGCACGTCTTTCCCCTCTCTGCCTTGCTCGATTCCGCCCCCGTAGCCCTAGTTGCCGTCGCGCCCGAAGCTTCTCGCCGCCGGCCATGGCACAGCCGTGGCCACAGCACGCCGAGATCGCAACTGAGCTTCGTCTCGAGTTCCTGGAGCTCCCAGGAACCTAACGCGCCCACCAACTCCTCTCCCCGTGCTCTGCGCGCTCGAGACCGAGCACACCTGAATTACGGCGCCGCCTGCCGCCGTCGTACCGCTTGACTCCGGCCACCGCAGCACCTCGCACCGCCATCGTTCAATGCGCGCGAGCTCCCTCATTTGAACGCGCCCCTCTGTGCCTCATTTGGCCACCGGATGGCGAATTCCGACGTCCTCGGCCGCGTCTGTGGTCGTCGGCGCGTCGTCGCCGGCGCGCCACCGCATTTGAACGCCGGCGGGGCCCACCGTCAGGTCATTAGCCACTAACCCGAGACCTAATCCTCACTAACATGTGGGCCTGAGTACTGTAGCATTTAGTTAAGTTAAATAAATCAAATAACTAATTCAGTCACTGACATCTGGGACCCACACCCACTAATTATCTAATTAGATTAGTTTAAACCCTGTTAAACTAACAGAGACTGACTACTGGGTCCCACCGGACCCAGTCAATGACATGTAGGCCCCAGCATTTTAATTGACTGTTTATTAATTAAAACTAATTTGTTAACTAATCTGTCACTCACATATGGGGCCCACCTGCTAATTAATCATTTTTAGTTAATTTAAACCATTGGATTAACTTCTGTGTATGACATGTGGGACCCACTGATCAGGTTTGACCTGTTCAGCCGGGTTTGACCCGCTGACGTCACCTATTACTGTTTTAGATAATTCGAATTTAAATAATTAAAATAAGTCCAGAAATTCAGTAAAACTTTGAAAAAACATATAAAATAAACCGTAACTCGGATGAAAATAATTTATATATGAAAAACGATCAGAAAAATATGACGAATCCGAATATCCTACTCACATACCTGCGACACCCCTCTAACATGGTGAACATGGAACTTTCCCCTCCGATTCATCTGTCCGATAATTGCCCGGAGCTGGTAAAACACCTCCTGATGTTTCTCGCTCCGACTAACTTGCGTAGTACTGTATTAAGGCACCCCTCGAATAACATGCTGCCTTGTCATGCATCCCTGTTGCATTGCTTGCCGTGTATTTATTGTTTCTTCCCCCTCCTTCTCTCCCGATAGACCCCGAGACTACCGACGACACTGCAGAGTACGACTACGTCGTCGACGACTAGACCCCTTCAGCAGAGCTTCCAGGAAAGCAAAACCCGCTTGATCATCCAGATATCGCCCATTCCTTCTCTCTTATGCTTGCATTAGAATTGCTTCTGTTGTTATTTCGATAGTTCCTATTCTGATGCATAGCCTGTTTTTCGTCGCCTGCTATTGATACATCGCCTGCTATCATATAATGCTTAGTTACGTATGATATGTCTCATCTATGGCCCTTCACCCTTGTCCGTTTGCCATGCTTGGTATCGGGCCGTGATCACTCTGGGTGATGATCACGGAAATGTTGACATATTGCAATACTTAAACTGTAAAGTCGGGCCGGCTCCAAGAGTGCCCGCGAGAGAATAATATTAAAGACGGGTCGGCTCCAAGAGCACCCGCGAGCCGTGTATTACCAAGTCGGAGCGACAGGAACCCTGTTCGTCTCTGCGAGTTACGAAATACGCCTAACGGATTTGGGTATTTGATCTGAGTTGGCCGCTGGCCTATATGCACTACCACCACGCGGGATAATGGTTTAATGGGGCCCTCGACGCCGTATGTATTAGCCGAAAGCTTTGTCAGATGTCCAGTTCAGCATTGTGGCACGGCTGACAGCAGATACCCACAGACACATCATGGTGAGGCTGGCCCTGCACGCAACGACACGGAGTGCAAATGGCGATGGGCCCAAGACCCCTGAGCACTTAGGATATAGACCGACGGGGACCTCTCTGCAGAGCCTAGGTAGGACTACGTCGTGTCGATCAGCCGAGGCCGGGCATGACCCGATAAAAGTGTGTCCGACCAGAGTTAATCGAGCGTATTAGGTAACAGTAGTGCACCCCTGCAGGGAAGTTATCTATTCGAATAGCCATGTCCACGGTAACAGGACGCTCGGAGTTGTATCCTGATCTGCTACAACTACAAATGGATACCGTTACAATGATAAACGGATACTACTGCTCTCGGGATCACTTTCTCGCAGGGTAGTCGAGGAAGGATCTCAGGGCATTACTAAGATATAACCGCTATTATATGTTACTATACTCTACTCTCTTCTGATGCTGCAAGATTGCTTCAAGATGCTAGTCTTCGATAGGCTAGGCCTTTCCCCCTCTGATCTGGCATTTCTGCAGTTTAGTCCAAAGATATAGCCCCATTCCTTTGATACCAATGCATATTTAGTATAGTTCTGATGTCAGTCTTGCGAGTACTTTGGATGAGTACTCACGGTTGCTTTGCTACTTCTTTTCCCCTACCCGGTTGCTGTGATCAGACGACGGAGCCCAGGAGCAGGAGATCCCGGAGGCACCTACTGCTATGTTGAGCCCGCCGACCAGGAGTAGTTCGGAGGCCCTAGGCAGGAGGCCTTCGCCTTTTCGATCAGTGTCGCTGTTATGCTAGCCTTCTTAAGGCACAATTGTTTAACTTTGTGTCTGTACTTAGATACTTTTGCTTCCGCTAATGCTTGTATGACTCGAGCTTATGTATTCGAGCCCTCGGTGCCCCTGGCTTGTAATATAAAGCTTGTATTAATTTATTTTGTGTCTAGAGTTGTGTTGTGATATCTTCCCGTGAGTCCTTAGGCTTGATCATGTGCATTTGCGTGTATGATTAGTGCACGATTAAGTCGGGGGCGTCACAAGTTGGTATCAGAGCTGACTGCCTGTAGGAAACCCCCATTCCAACTCCTTTGCCGAAGTTGAGTCTAGTCTCCAAAAACTGTTTTACTAACATGGCTGTGTGGCTTATGGGCCCACGTCGCCAATGGGTGGTATTAGGATCTTTTATTCCTCTTCCTTACTCTGGGAACTCTGATCTCTCTTCTTTTCGGGTTAAATATTTTACTAACTCTGACTCTAGGTTCTCGTGATCACATCGACCCAGAGATTTGAATCAACCTTCTTTGAATTGTGGACCAGGATCTGCTTCACAGTGTTCACGGCCCGCAGGATCCTTTTATCGAGGGCACCCTGCGTTGTCATTTGCAGATTCCTCGCTCGAGCAGTTTTCTCCGACATTGATGTAGCCTTTGCTATGTCCCGTTGTTGTATTCCTCACCGCGTGCCTGCGCGCCGCCTAGTTTGTCTAACTACGTGTGTTTCTGAACTCGCGTTATTCGTTGGTATCCAACTCTGTGCATGGATCTGTATGTCTTTAATGACTACTAATATGTATCTAATGCACTTTTTGTTCATTGCTCATGTTGCATCATGAATAACTCCATACACCTGCAGTTGTTCTTGCTAAACTGCCCCTGTTGTTTTGGTAGGATGGCTGACGATCCTCAGCCTCCACCCTATATTGCCGCAGTGATGCAACAGTTTGAACTGAACCGTCATCTCAATGAGAGTCTGGTAAACCAATTAGAACGCAACGATGCTTGTCAGGAGCCTGGCCCGATATCACTTCAAGAGTTTGTGCGCCTCAACCCGTCTATTTACCGCAACTCCACCAACCCTATGGATGCTGATGATTGGCTTCGTGACATCCTGTTTGAGATGGAGTCAGCTAAGGTTGCCCCTGTCAGTTACATCACCTTTGCGGCATTTCACCTGAAGGGTCCAGCTGCTCAATGGTGGGAAAGCCACAGGCGCATGCTGCCTGCTGGAACTGTAACCACTTGGCAGGAATTTCAGTCAGCTTTTCGTGCACGGCATATTCCTCAAGGTCTGATCGACCAGAAGAAGAAGGAATTCCGCAAACTTGCATAGGGTAAAATGACTATGGATGAATATCAGAGGAAATTTCTTGAATTATCCCGCTATGCTGAGGATGACGTCTGCACTGATGCTCGTAAGCAGGAGAAATTTTGTGAAGGACTGTGTCCTGATATAAAGATCGCACTTGTTGTCCATGATTGCGCAGACTTTGCAATGCTTGTCAGCCAAGCTTTCCGAGCTGAGACTGGTCTGTCTGAGTATCAGGAGTCACTCAAGTGCACTCGCGACGTTGGCTCGTCTTCGGGTCAGCCTGCTTAGAAATGTCAAGTCCGGATCCCGCACAATGTCTATCACCGACCTGCTCCAACACCAAGGCCGTCTTATGTTGCACCTCGTCTGCCTTCGCCACCGAGACAGCTCAGAGTTCAGCCCAATGTTGTGGTCCCTCCTCGTCTGCCCACACCGCCAATACAACCCAATGCTCAAAATAGACAGCCCAATACTATGGCTCCTCACCCCGCACGTGGAGTCTGTCGTAAATGTGGACTGCCAGGTCATCATTCCAGGTTTTGCACATGGGGCCAAAATGTCAGACCGACTGCTGTTGCACTTGGCCATGTCAACCATGTTAATGCTGAAGAAGCTCATGAGGCCCCAAAAATTGTGGTGGGTACCCTTCGCGTTAATTCAGTACCAGCCTCTGTTCTCTTTGATTCAGGAGCATCGCATGCCTTCGTGTCCCAACATTTTGCTCAGTTACATGAGTTGGACATGGAGAGATTACCCACTCCTTTAGCGGTTCAATCCCCGGGATCCAAGTGGCAAACCACAATGGTAAGCCCCCACAACCAACTCGAAATTGGAGGTCTAGTTTTCCCTGCTTCTCTAATTGTGCTCGGACCTTCCAACATTGATGTCATTCTCGGTATGGACTGGTTGACAGCTCATAAAGCCTTAATAGACTATGCCGCCAAGACAGTCCAGCTCACACACCCTTCCGGTCAGACAATCAACTATTCAGCTCAGATAATTCAGAATGCCGAGAGCCAGATATATGCTCTGAATGCATTGAATGCTTCACCTCTTGAAGGAATAGAGAACGTTCCAATCGTTCGTGAATTTCAAGATGTCTTTCCAGAGGAACTCCCAGGAGTACCACCTGCCAGGGCTGTCGAATTCGTCATAGACTTGAAACCGGGTACTACTCCTATTGCCAAGCGTCCGTAAAAGATGCCGCCACATGAACTCCTTGAACTTAAGGAGGAAATCGACAAGTCACTTAAAAAGGGTTTCATTCGCCCCAGTTCTTCTGCTTGGGGAGCACCTTCTCTCTTTGTTAAGAAGAAGGATGCTACGAATCGTCTGGTCCAAGATTACCGACCTATCAACCAGGCAACAATTCAGAATAAGTATCCGCTTCCCAGAATCAACGATTTGTATGATCAGCTAGCCGGTTCCTCAGTATTCTCTAAACTTGATTTGAGATTGGGATACCACCAAATCCGAGTTCGCAAAGAGGATATTCCAAAGACAGCCTTCGTTACTCGCTATGGTTCTTACGAGTACACTGTCATGTCCTTCGGCTTAACCAATGCACCCGCCACTTTCTCTCGGCTGATGAACTACATCTTCATGGATTACCTCGACAAATTTGTCGTGGTTTATTTGGATGATATCCTTATATTTTCCAAGAATGAAGAAGAACATGCCGAACATCTTCGGCTTGTACTGGAGAAGCTGCGTGAACATCAACTATATGCCAAGTATTCTAAGTGTGAGTTCTAGTTATCTGAAGTGACATATCTCGGCCACGTGATTTCCAAAGATGGCATTCTGTTAACCCAGAAGGAGTTCAGGCTATTCTTGACTGGACTCCTCCGCAGACTGTTAAGCAAGTCAGAAGTTTACTCGGTCTTGCTAGCTATTGCCGTTGTTTCGTCGAGAACTTCTCCAAGATTGCAAAGCCACTGATTGATTTGTTACACAAAGGCAAGAAGTTTGAGTGGACAGAAAAATGTCAGGAAAGTTTTCAGACACTTAAGGACAAGTTGACCTCTGCCCTAGTGCTAGCACCCCCAGACTCCCGAAAGGACTTCGTGATCTACTGTGACGCATCTCGTCAAGGTATAGGCTGTGTCCTAATGCAAGATCGCAAGGTGATTGCTTATGGCTCTCGTCAGTTGCGTCCCCACGAAGATAAGTATCTAACTCATGATCTCGAGTTAGCAACAGTTATCTATGCTCTGAAGCTGTGGCTACATTACCTTCTCGGTAATCGTTGCGAGATATACACGGACCACCAAAGCCTGAAGTATCTGTATACCCAACCAGATTTGAACCTCCGTCAACAAAGATGGCTCGAGACAATAGCTGACTATGACATGGATGTTTCTTATATCCCTGGCAAGGCTAATGTGATGGTCGATGCCTTGAGTCACAAGTCTTATTGCAACAACCTCACAATTCAGCAAGCACAACCCCTTCTCTATGAAGAACTTCGCAAGTTGAACCTTCATATTGTTCCTCAGGGTTATCTCAATACCCTGGTTGTTGAACCGGATCTCGAGCGCAACATCAAGACAAGGCAGAGATATGACTCTGAAGTCGAGAAGATTAAGAAATACCTCTCCAAGGGAAATTCTTCATTCTACCATGTTGATAATGATGGAACCTTGTTCTTCAAAGGCCGCCTAGTGGTTCCTAGAAAGCACAATCTGGACTCGCGTTCGGATGTCATGAAAGAAGCACATGACACACCTTTGTCTATTCATCCGGGTAGTACTAAGATGTACCAAGACATTCGTCAACGGTACTGGTGGCCTGATATGAAGCGAGACATTGCTCGTTATTTTTCTGAGTGTGACGTTTGCCGTCGCATCAAAGCAGAACATCAAAGGCCTGCTAGAACTCTGCAACCACTTGCTATTCCTGAATGGAAATGGGACAAAGTCGAAATGGATTTCATTACTAGATTTCCTAGATCGCAGAATGGTCATGATGCTATCTTTGTCGTCATTGACCGATTCTCAAAGGTTGCTCACTTTCTGCCAGTCAAGGAGACAATCACTGCTAGCCAGTTAGTAGACTTGTATGTTTCCAGAATCATGTCACTCCACGGTGTTCCATTGGAGATTAGTTCAGATCGTGGCAGCCTCTTTACCTCAAGGTTTTGGAACAGTTTCCAAGAAGCTATGGGAACTCATCTGTCCTTCAGCACCGCTTTTCACCCCCAGTCCCAGGGACAAGTTGAACGAGTCAATCAAGTGCTTGAAGATATGCTTCGAGCTTGTGTCATCTCATTCGGTAAGAAATGGGAGGAATCTCTCCCATATGCTGAATTCTCTTACAACAATAGCTATCAAGCTAGTTTGAAGATGGCACCCTTTAATGTTCTATATGGACGTAAGTGCCGAACTCCTCTGAATTGGTCAGAAACTGGGGAACGGTCACTCTTCGGTCTGGACATTATCCAACAAGCTGAAGAACAAGTCCGCATTGTCCGTGAACATTTGAAAGCTGCTTAATCTCATCAGAAGAACAATTATGACTGAAAACACCAGGTAATGGTCTATCAACCTGGCGAACAAGCTTACCTTCGTGTCACTCCGATGAAGGGCACTCACCGCTTCGGAATCAAGGGCAAGTTAGCTCCTCGCTACATTGGCCCATTCCGTATTCTCGCCAGACGTGGAGAGTGGCCTATCTATTGGAATTGCCGCCGAATCTCTCTCAGGTTCACGATGTTTTCCATGTGTCGCAATTCCGTCGCTGCTTCAATGATCCTATCCGAGCAGTGGATCATGAAATGCTTGAATTGCAAGAGGATCTTTCTTATCAAGAGTATCCGATCCGCATTCTTGATCAAGCTGAACGTCGAACCCGTCAGAAGGCAATCAAGTTCCTTAAAGTTCAGTGGTCGAATCATTCTGAAGATGAAGCCACTTGGGAACGCGAGGATCGTCTTCGTGAAGAGTACCCCACTCTCTTTCAGCCTACCTCTTAATTCTCGGGACGAGAATTTCTTTTAGAGGAGGAGAATTGTAACATCCCCTTGTAATATGCTATAGTGATCATCTTCTAATCATGCCAAGTCATCTTCATTTGCAGTGCTAAATCATCATTTGTTCATATCTCATTTCAAATTCCACTTTAAACAAAATTCAAAATGCAAGTCAAAATAAAAGTTGTTCCAATTTGGAAACTAAAATGTTCATAATATTGCAAATATTCCCAAGGCAATTATAAAAATAAAATCAACATTAATTGAATTACCTAGATAACTATAACATCATGAAACAGTCCCAAAACAGCAATTTAAATTGCCAATTCATTTAATAAAATTTCAAATGAAATCATTTGTTCACCAAACCTTTTTCTGCCAGTGCTAAATATTGCATCCTATTTACGTGGCATAATCTCATATTTTACAAAAGTCATTTAGTGGCCTAATAATTTACAAAACAGAAAAGATTACAGAAGACAGAAAAAGAAAAGAAAAAGAGCTAAGCTTCACTGTGCCTACGGGCCTAAGTTGAACAGTAAACGGCCCAGCCCATTACGCCGGCCTTCCCCTACCTCTTGCCGCGCCACTGCAAAGGTCGGCGCTCGCCGGCCACTGACGCCGCGTTTGCGCGGCCATCGAGGGCCATGGGTGGATAAGTGCATCCCCACGGCGCTCTCCCTCTCCCCCGAAACCCTAACCCCCGCACTTGCCCCCTCGCCCTCTCTCTCGCGCAAAATAGACGGCGCCCAAGCGCAGCCTTCGCCGTCGCCGCTCGATTCTGAGGCCACCGTCCTCCCCGGCGCCTGAGAACGAGTCAGTCAGCTCCGTCGTCGTCCGCCGCATCGCCTGCTGCCCCCAGATCAAGCACGGAGCCCCTGCTTTGCAGGATCTCCTTCATCTTCTTCCTCTGCACCCGCCGTTCGTCGTCTTCGTTTCCAGCGGTTCTGCTACTCCTAAGCCACACACGGGCCGTCGTGTGCCTTCCCGGTGAGCGTGCCCGTCATTCCCCTCTCTGCCTCGCTCGATTCCGCCCCCGTAGCCCTAGTTGCCGTCGTGCCCGAAGCTTCTCGCCGCCGGCCATGGCACAGCCGTGGCCACAGCATGCCAAGCTCGCAACCGAGCTTCATCTCGAGTTCCTGGAGCTCCCAGGAACCTAACGCGCCCACCAACTCCTCTCCCCTGTGCTCTGCGCGCTCGAGACCGAGCACACCCGAATTCCGCCACCGCCTGCCGCCGTCGTACCGCTCGACTCCGGCCACCGCAGCACCTCGCACCGCCACCGTTCGATGCGCGCGAGCTCCCTCGTTCGAACGCGCCCCTCCGCGCCTCATTTGGCCGCCGGATGGCGAATTCTGACGCCCTCCGCCGCGTCTGTGGTCGTCGGCGCGTCGTCGCCGGCGCGCCACCGCATTTGAACGCCGGCGGGGCCCACCGTCAGGTCATTAGCCACTAACCCGAGACCTAACCCTCACTGACATGTGGGCCCGAGTCCTGTAGCATTTAGTTAAGTTAAATAAATCAAATAACTAATTCAGTCACTGACATCTGGGACCCACACCAACTAATTATCCAATTAGATTAGTTTAAACCCTGTTAAACTAACAGAGACTGACTACTGGGTCCCACCGGACCCTGTCAATGACACGTAGGCCCCACCATTTTAATTAACTGTTTATTAATTAAAACTAATCTATTAACTAATCTGTCACTGACATGTGGGGCCCACCTGCTATTTAATCCTTTTTAGTTAATTTAAACCATTGGATTAACTTCTGTGTATGACATGTGGGACCCACTGGTCAGTTTTGACCTGGTAAGCCGGGTTTGACCCGCTAACGTCACACTGACGTCATGCTGATGTCACCTACTACTGTTTCGGATAATTCAAGTTTAAATAATTAAAATAATTCTAGAAATTCAGTAAAACTTTGAAAAATCATATAAAATAAACCGTAACTCGGATGAAAATAATTTATATATGAAAAACGATCAGAAAAAAATGACGAATCCGAATATCCTACTCACATACCTGCCACACCCCTCTAACATTGTGAACATGGAACTTTCCCCTCCGATTCATCTGTCCGATAATTGCCCGGAGCTGGTAAAACACCTCCTGATGTTTCCCGCTCCGACTAACTTGCGTAGTACCGTATTAAGGCACCCCTCGAATAACGTGCTGCCTTGTCATGCATCCATGTTGCATTGCTTGCCGTGTATTTATTGCTTCTTCCCCCTCCTTCTCTCCCGATAGACCCCGAGACTACCGACGACACTACTGAGTACGACTACGTCGTCGACGACTAGACCCCTTCAGCAGAGCTTCCAGGCAAGCAAAACCCCCTTGATCATCCAGATATCGCCCATTCCTTCTCTCTTATGCTTGCATTAGAATTGCTTCTGTTGTTATTCCGATAGTTCCTATTCTGATGCATATCCTGTTTTTCGTCGCCTGCTATTGATACATCGCCTGCTATCCTATAATGCTTAGTTACGTATGATATGTCTCATCTGTGGCCCTTCACCCTTGTCCGTTTGCCATGCTTGGTATCGGGCCGTGATCACTCTGGGTGATGATCACGGAAATGTTTACATATTGCAATACTTAAACTGTAAAGTCGGGCTGGCTCCAAGAGTGCCCGCGAGAGAATAATATTAAAGACGGGTCGGCTCCAAGAGCACCCGTGAGCCGTGTATTACCAAGTCGGAGCGACAAGAACCCTGTTCGTCTCTGCGAGTTACTAAATACGCCAAACGGATTTGGGTATTGGATCTGAGTTGGCCGCTGGCCTATACGCACTACCACCACGCGGGATAATGGTTTAATGGGGCCCTCGGCGCCGTCTGTATCAGCCGAAAGCTTTGCAGACGTCCAGTTCAGCATTGCGGCACGGCTGACAGCAGATACCCACAGACACATCGTGGTGAGGCTGGCCCTGCACGCAACGACCCAGAGTGCAAAGGGCGATGGGCCCAAGACTCCTGAGCACTTAGGATGTAGACCGGTGGGGACCTCTCTGCTGAGCCTAGGTAGGACTATGTCGTGTCGATCCGCCGAGGCCGAGCATGACCCGATAAAAGTGTGTCCGGCCAGAGTTAATCGAGCGTGTTGGGCAACAGTAGTGCACCCCTGCAGGGAAGTTATCTATTCGAATAGCCGTGTCCACGGTAACAGGACGCTCGGAGTTGTATCCTGATCTGCTACAACTACAAATGGATACCGTTACAATGATAAACTGATACTACTGCTCTCGGGATCACTTTCTCACAGGGTAGTCGAGGAAGGATCTCAGGGCATTACTAAGATATAACCGCTATTATATGCTACTATACTCTACTCTCTTCTGATGCTGCAAGATTGCTTCAAGATGCTAGTCTTCGATAGGCTAGGCCTTTCCCCCTATGATCTGGCATTTCTGCAGTTTAGTCCAAAGATATAGCCCCATTCCTTTGATACCAATGCATATTTAGTATAGTTCTGATGTCAGTCTTGCGAGTACTTTGGATGAGTACTCACGGTTGCTTTGCTACTTCTTTTCCCCTACCCGGTGTCTGTGATCAGACGATGGAGCCCACGAGCAGGAGATCCCGGAGGCACCTACTGCTACGTTCAGCCTGTCGACCAGGAGTAGTTTGGAGGCCCTAGGCAGGAGGCCTTCGCCTTTTTGATCAGTGTCGCTGTTATGCTAGCCTTCTTAAGGCACACTTGTTTAACTTTGTGTCTGTACTCAGATACTTTTGCTTCCGCTAATGCATGTATGACTTGAGCTTATGTATTCGATCCCTCGAGGCCCCTGGCTTGTAATATAAAGCTTGTATTAATTTATTTTGTGTCTAGAGTTGTGTTGTGATATCTTCCCGTGAGTCCTTAGGCTTGATCGTGTGCATTTGCGTGTATGATTAGTGCACGATTAAGTCGGGGGCGTCATACTATCAAAATCAACTCAAGTATACAATTTATCCTCGGATAAATTGCATGCTTGTTTAAAAATTCATTATATAAACCCTCTTGTTGAGATTGTCATCAATTACCCAAATGGGGGAGATTGAAAGTACATGTAGTCCCCATGTGTGGTTTTGGTATTTAATGACAATCCTTATGGACTAATGTTTGCATTGAGATATACATGTGAAGGAAATTTCCAGTTGCAATGCATGAAGAATACTGGATGAATTGAAGGATGAAATCCATCAACACAAATATATGCATTGAGACTTGATAATGAATGATAATTCCTATGAAGAAACAATGGCATCAAGTTATATATGAAGGCTTGTTCCATGGGCGATGCAAGAAGGAGATTGAATGGATTCGGAATGAATTCCATATATATATGTAGTGTGCATCAAGATTGAGCTCAATGATTGAATCAAATATGATCAAGATGAATTCCATGTGATGAACAAGATGTGATCTATATGGAGTTCATTGAAGGATCTCAGAGGTTGTCATGCTTAGGCTTATGGGGTGAGCCATGATGGATCATGATCTTGAGAGAATGATTAAAGAGAAGAATTCTACATATGGCTTGAAGATAGGATCATGATGAGCTCATATGTTGAGTCATGGATGATTATGTCTTGAAGCAAGTAATTCATGTGAAGATTTTGTTGTGCCTCTCAAGAGATTGTGATGGAGCATGAAGAAGAACAAATGATGACCGATATGGTATTCATGGATAAACTCTATATGGTCATATGATAATTGAGATATGGGTAATCATGTCTTGAAGAAATGAAGCATAGTGAAGAATTCAATATGGCCTTCAAGACATCAAGATTAAGCATGGAGTAAAGATAAAGGTTGACCAAGATAAAGATCAAAGAATTGAACTCTAAATGGTTAACACACAAGTGCAAATGATGCATCACATAGGATCTTGTGGTATGATAAGAAATTGTCAATTGCACTTTGTGTACTAACCCATGCTATGTGTTGTCTATGTTTATGAGGGTTAGGTTATTCTCATGGGCTCGCATCGAGAGAAATATTCCAAGTGTCCATGAGAGGATCACATCAAGTGTTCATGATCATGGTTGACAAGGGCAAGTTCAAGATAACCATCCCGAAGGATTACATGCTTGAAGCTTGTGGATGGTCACATGATGGACACGTGAAGATGAATACAAAGCAAAGCTTCCCACATTGTGTATGGGAGAGCTACTTGAAGACTTCACCAATGTCTTGCCTTCAACTTGAGCCAAGAAGAAACATCAACATCAAGCTCAAGTGAAAGGCTCGAGTCAAAGGTATTAGTTCCTTTGGCGTTAGTGTTGTGGAGTGATGACCATCGAAGAAACATATACACTCAAGAATGGATTCTCGATAGCTATGTAGTGTAGCTCTTTTATGATTCTTGAGTTATAGGGATTCCGCACTATTGAGAGGGGATCAAAGGGGTTCATGATGGATTTTCTCAAGTCAACATCTTCTATACACAATTCCACTCCTATCCTATATACCAAATAAATACATAGCCAACTAGGTTCCCCAAAGTATATGATTCAACCTTTGCATAATTTGCATCCTCCATTTTGTTTGATCTTGAGTAGTTATCTATGTGAGGGCATGGGGTTTTTCACTAGCTTCAAAACGAGCCCAAGATCATCAAAATCAGAGTCCGGATGAGAAAGTTATGCATGTTTTACTTTTGGGGCGCCTGCAGTTTTTGTGATGGCCGGATGTCCGGGACTTGGCCGGATGTCCGGGCTCCCAGGACGCCCCGGATGTCTGGGATCCCCCCGGAAATCTGGCCATCTCTGTCCAGAAACCTTACCGAAATGTTGGTTGTGTACGCCGGATATCTGGCACTTGGCCGGATGTCCGGGGCCCCGAGTTTGGCAAGATGTCGGGGCCTTGGCCAGATGTTCGGGACCTGTACTCTGGCCTCTGTTTTTCACATGTGTGTGTGTGCATTTCTCAGCCGCCGGATGTCCGGCCCTTGCCCGGATGTCCGGCCCGGTGCTGTCACTTACTCACAAACGGCTAGTTTTCTAGGCCTTCTATATATACCCCTCTACCAATCCGGTAGAGGATTGACCACTCCACTAAATAGAACCCTAGAACATCTAAGTGGCTCCCTCTCACTCTTCCACACCAAATCCTAGATCTCGGAAGCATTTGTGAGAGTTCTTGAGAGGTGTTCCAATCAAAAGATAGATCCACTCCGTCTCCCTCTTGTGACCAAAGGAATTCGTGATTTGAGCAAGTCTTGAGCATTTCCCCTTTGTTCTTGTTACTCTTGGAGGTTGGAGACTCCTAGGCGGTAGGAGTGCTTCGGTGAGGAATCAACTTGTGATTTATCCCCCGAAAAGTTTGTGAAGGTTTGGAGGCCACCTCAAGGTCTACCACTAGTGGTTGGGAATCGCCTTCGTGGTGATATCTCAAGGAGAATAGGGCGAGCCTTCGTGGCGTTGGTGTGCCTTCGTGGTAACATCCACCTCTCTAACGATGACAAGCTTCCCTCCAAGGAAGTGAACATCGGGATACATCCTCGTCTCCGTGACTTTGGTTATCCCTAACCCTAACTCCTTACTTGTGGTTTACTTTGGTCACTTGACCGTGCATTCACTATATCTTGTTGTCCTCATTATATTGTGTTGGCCATTCCCTTGAAGTGATTATTTAGGCCTACAATTTATATTCGCAATTCATACTTGCTACTATTGATATATCTTGTGATTAGTGTGAATTGCTAACTTGTATCATACACTCCCATATATTGTGATATTGCTCAAGTAAGTTTGTGTAACTTACTTATGCTTGTTAGTATCCTTGTTGTCCTCATTATATTGTGTTGGTTACCATATCATAGAGATTATTTAGGCCAACACTTTATAGTCCGCAATTCATACTTCCTACTACTGTTCTATCTTGTGCTTTGTGTGAATTGCTAACTTGTAACATTCATTTCCATATCTTGTGACATAACTTGTGTAAGCTTGTAGTGCTTACTTGAGTTTGCTTGTATCATTCAATTCCAGATATTGTGATACAATTTGTGTAAGCTTGTATTGCTTACTTGTGGTTGTGCATATTATTCATTTCCCTATCTCGTGATATACATTGAGTAAGTTTGTGTGACTTACTTGTGCTTACTCATATCCTCGTTGTTCTCATCTTGTTTATCCTAAGTTGTTGGTTCACTTAGTGAGCCTAGTATATTTAGGATTTGTGCTTGAAAAGTATCCGCTTAGTTTATTTCTGCATTAGGATATAACCAAATTCGTAAAAGATTTTAAAACGCCTATTCACCCCCCCTCTAGGCGACATCGTGGTCCTTTCAATTGGTATCAGAGCAAGGTCTCTCCTTATTAGGCTTCACCGCCTAGAGAGTATCGATGTCTACTAGTGATTTAGTGCACAATGACACCTTTGATTTTGATGGCACAAGTTATCACTTGTGGAGAATTCGCATGCTTTGTCGCTTTCGGGCCATGGGTCCAAATGCTTTGCGAATTGTTCTTGTAGGAATTTCTATTGCAAAGGATGGCCCTTCTCCATCTTTTGATGATATGTATCTTGATTGTGATACTTCTCTTGCCATTCATCAAACTATAACCGTTGAAGTGTTTAAGGAAGTCTCGACTTGCAAGTCGGCTCATGAGGCTTGGACCAAACTTGAAGATATATATGGTGGGTCCAATCTTGATGAAGACCATATTCTTTTCGGGGAGTTAATGGAGGAGTTCTCCACATTTTTAAATCATGAAGAGCTCTCTATTGTTTCCACCTCCGATTACTTGCATACTTCAACATCTTCCACTTCACCAACATGTGGCATACCACAAGTTAATGACATGGTGAGTGAAGAAATATCTTGTGATGATGGTGTTAAGCTCATCATTGATGATCTTGCTTATGTAGATACTAGTGATGTATCTTCTATGGACTTGGGCATATCTAGCACCACAAATAGTATAAATTATTGTGTTGATAGTCCATGCATATCACCTAAGAATTCCTTGACAAATGTTTGTGATGATATGCTTGCGATCCCGTGTTGCCATGATCGAAATGCCTTGGTTTCCTCTAGTTGTTGTATGACTAACCATGTAGAGGAAATCAAGGAGGATGAGGCACACTTGATTGATGAAGAACCCTCTTCTCCAAAAGAATCATCATCAACCCCCTTTGTTCAAATGTGCCTCATGGCAAGAGGTAATCACGAGGTATCATCATCTCTTAGTGATAATGATGATAGTTGTAATGAGGATGATGATGATGACTTGACTCAAAATATCTATGAGATTGGGAAAACTCTTCATAGAGCTAAAAATAACACTTATAAAAGGTTTCAAGATGTTCTTGCTTGCCTTGAAAAACGTAATGATTTATTTCTTAATGAGCAAGCTAAAAGTGAACAACTTGAACATGAACTTGCTAAGGCTTATCAAACGGTTAGAGACTTAAGATCTTCAAAAGGAGAGATTGAAATTACTCATGGTAAACTTAAAGAGGATTTTGAGCTCCTTCTCCTTGAATGCAATAATGTCAAGGGAGAGCTCATTAAACTCTCTAAGTCTCATGAGGAGCTTCAATCAACTCATGAGAAGTCTCTAATTGCTACTTGCTCCTCTCATATTGATAATGATGCTTGTGCTACTAACTCGATTTCATGTGAAGCATCAATTTTGAAGGAGAATGTTGAGCTAAGGACTCAACTTGATTTGCTAACTAGAAATTATGGGAAATTGGAAGAAAGTCATGAAAAGCTCTCGGGCACTTATGAGGATCTTCTAATCTCCCATGATGGGCTAAAGTTAGCTCATGAGGCTATGGTCACCAAGGTAAAATCGTGTGAGTCTCATGTGGATATTAGCACATCTTCTACTCGGAATGCCTTATTGCCATGTGCTAGTCTTTACAATTCATCTCTACATGATATTGATACATCTCATGATGAATTGCTCACCTTGTCTTGTTGCTCTAATCATGAAGTTTCTACTTCCACTAATCCTCTTGTTTCTAGTGTTAAAACTAACCATGTAGAGGAAATTAATGAGCTCAAGGCCCAACTCACTAGTTTGAAGAAAGACTTGGAAAAGTGCGTTGATGGACATAGTTTTCACTCCAACAAGAAGAAGTCCAAGAACAAGAAAAGGGGACAAGACCAGGCCAAGAATGAGTCCAACATTTCTTGCTTTAAGTGCAAAAAGATTGGACATCATGTGAGATCTTATCCATTGAAGAAAAGGGCTTATAAAGAGAAGCTACATGGGAAGCGGCCTCAAGCTCAATCTCAAGTTGAAGAACGGCCACTATCCATGATGAACCATGTTATTGCTCCCCAAGTTGAGAAAGTAAAGAAGAAGAGAAGGGGGAGTACATGTTGCTATATTTGTCGAAAGAAGGGACACATAGCTTCATCATGTCCCAATGGTAACATCTCTAAGCCTCCAATTATCAATGATCATTATTCACTTAGGAAGGATAATGTTGGCAATTTGTTTGCCAAGTATGTTGGTGCCCAAAGTGGTTTGGAAGTGGACAATACCATTTGGGTTGCCAAGCCTATTATTACTAACTTCTTAGGACCCAACTTGGTTGGGGACCATCGAGCTCAAACTTGATCAATAGGTGTCTTGAGGGCATTGGAGACTTGGCTAGTTCATGGGAAAAGTGATTTTCATCATCCATTGAGGTTCAAGCCAAGTCAAAAGGATTATCATCATATTTGTCATTCCAATGCTCCTGGTGGTACATGGTGCAAAGAGCATTCTATAAATCAACCAAGGACTATATCATACCAGCATGGTGCATAAAATAAAAGGGAAAAATAAACACAAAATACGCTCCAAGAATTTACGCATATCATGTGAACAAAACAAAAACCGAGACATACCGATAATTGTCAAATAAAGATGGGATGCCTTCCGGGGCATCCCCAAGCTTAGACGCTTGAGTATCCTTGAATATTTACTTGGGGTGCCTTGGGCATCCCCAAGCTTGAGCTCTTGCCTCTCCTCATTCTTCTCATATCAATACCTCCTCGATCTTCGAACACTTCATCCACACAAAACTTAACCGAACTTTTTATTAGAAGGGTTAGTACATATAACATCAAATCCCATCATGTCCTCCTCTAACATTATTGTATAATTATAATAAAACATTACCCACTTTATTCTATCACAATTGTATGGCTCCCAAGTCAATGGGGCTCAACAAGATTTCAAACATAAGCAAATAACGAAACTATAACAGCAATTTGTGAAAATAGGACAGTCTGTAAAGATGAAGATGGTACATATACTTCTGTAACTCAAAAAAATTCTAAAAAATTAGGACAAAATAAATAATTACATAGCAGTACTATGTAAAAATTTCAGAATTTTTGCATGTTCCAGTAAAAAATGTAGATTCACGCACTACAGCGAAAGTTTCTATTTTTGCACTGCACATACCAAACAAGCAATTTAAACATCCTAACGGTAAATCTTGGCACATTATTTTTATAATACAATGGATTTGTACAAGGGGATAATTATTTTTATGAAAAACTTCCATGAAAAAAAATTCTACATTGTTTCCATGAGCATGAACACAAGTGTTCAAGGTCGACCCTCACTTCTCCAATGCAAAACCTTCCAATCGCTTCTCTTTTTAAAAAAGTTTTTAGGTTCCCCTCTATATTTTTTTAAATTTAAACTTTTTAAAAGCACACAACAGAAATAAATGACTCTCTAAAACTTCCGGGTTGTCTCCCAGGCAGCGCTTTCTTTAAAGCCATTAAGCTAGGCATAAAGTGCTCATGTAACCGATCCACCCGGATCCCAAGGTATATCAAAGCCAATTTTAATTAACAATGATTTGTAATTTAGTAGTGAGCACAAAGCAACATATATCATGCAATGACGAAGTCTACTTCTCTTCCTATGCATCGGCATGTCATAAAAGAACAATTCATGCACATCAAGTAAAGGCCAATGCATAGTATAAACAGTTTCTTGCAATTTTGTCGTATTGGAAACATAGAGAGGCGGAGATGTAGTTCCTTTCTCATAATAATTGCAAGTAGGAGCAGCAAGCACATGCATATTATATTCATCAAAATCATCATGTGCAACGGTAAAACACAACCCATCAATATAATGCTTAATAAGCACAGACTTCTCCGATATAGTGTAGTTGGGAGAATTCAAAAAGATAATAGGACCATCATGTGTGGGTGCAATAGCAACAATTTCATGTTTAACATAAGGAACTATAGCAAGTTCATCTCCATAAGCATAATTCTAATTGTCATCATGGTCACAAGCATAGCAAGCATCAATTTCATCAAAAAGGGATATTTCAAACGAATCCAAGGGATCATAGCATTCATTCTTCGGTAAGCAAGAAGGGAAATTAAACAATGTATGAGATAGTTACTCTCATCAGAAGGTGGGCACGGGTGATCAATCCGCTCTTCCTCCTTTTGTTCTTCGCTCTCCTCCTCAATTTTTCATCTAATGAGCTCACAGTGTCATCAATTTCTTCTTCCATAGATTCCTGCAAAATATTAGTCTCTTCTTGGACAGCAGAGGTGTCCTCAATATATTCTTTCACATAAGCATTAGAAGCATAGTTTTCATAGCAATATTAAAGTATGGCAAAAAATTGAGATTTGTAAAGAGTAGCATCACACTTTTCAATCAAAGAAGCAATTTCATATGAACCCTTAAAAGCAACAAATTCTTCTATTTGTTCAATATCACAGTAACTATAAACACCTCTGGTATATGAAGATAAGATTCCATTATCCTTAAACTCACATTGGTACTGAAGGTGTTTTTTAGGGTCTTCAGAACAACAAGTAAAATCATGTATTTCACATAAATTCCAAGCATAGAAATTGAAAGTATTAATATGATGCCATAAGAGTTTCCCTTTTTGAGATAAGCGGTGTCGCACAAAATGAGCATTCTCATCTAATGATTTTCCCTCAACTAAGCTAGTTGGGTTTTCAGCACGAGCACATAGGGATCGAAGAT
Source organism: Elymus sibiricus (assembly GCA_039707655.1). Lineage (NCBI taxonomy): Eukaryota > Viridiplantae > Streptophyta > Magnoliopsida > Poales > Poaceae > Elymus > Elymus sibiricus. The sequence continues at coordinate 117,505,145 of CM077670.1, forward strand.
GATCCAAGTAGAAAGCTTCGGCAGTATGATAGATTTTGGGTGGTTCTTCAACCATTGGTTTAGCAGGTACAACTAATTTTTTTGGTATTTTGCGTTTCCTACCCATAACTAAAGATAGAAAACAAAAGCACAAAATAAAATCTACTCTGTGATAAAGCAAACAAGCACACACGAGAATATCAACCCCACGCTATTGCTCCCCGGCAACGTCGCCAGAAAAAGGTCTTGATAACCCACAAGTATAGGGGATCAATTGTAGCTTTTTCGATAAATAAGAGTGTCGAACCCAACGAGGAACTAAATGTAGAATTAATATTCCCTTCAAGTTCTATTGACCACCGATACAACTCTACGCGCACTTAACGTTCGCTTTACCTAGAACAAGTATGAAACTATTTTGTAGTTGATAGGATAGGTTTGCAAGAATAAAACTAGAAGTACTTTGCGAGAATAAAACTACGAGTAATTTGCAAGATAATAAAAGTTAGTTGTTTAGTAGAAAGCTTTTGCAACACAAGAGAAATATTTGTCCATAGGCAATCGACAACTAGACCGGTAATCATTATTTCAATTTTATATGAGGGAGAGGCATGAGCTAACATACTTTCCGTACTTGGATCATATGCACTTATGATTGGAACTCTAGCAAGCATCTGCAACTACCAAAGATCATTAAGGTAAAACCCAACCATAGCATTAAGTATCAAGTCCTCTTTACTCCCATAGGCAACAACCCCCGAACTCGGGTGTAAGCTTCTGTCACTCTAGCTGCCCACTATAAGAGAATTATGAACATATTGCAAACCCTACAGCGGGAGTACCTCATGCTTGCACGACACGGACGGCACCATAGGACAACACCAAAATAAAACGTACAACTCAAACCAATCACGATCATCAATCAACCCATAGAACAAAAAGAATCTACTCAAACATCATAGGATGGCCACAAATCATTGGATAATAATATGTAGCATTAAGCACCATGTTTAAGTAGAGAATTGCAGCGGGAATTGAGAGGTTACACCGCTGCATAGAGGGGGGGAGAGTTGGTGTTGACGGCAGCGAAGTTGTTGGTGTAGATCGCTGTCACGATGTTTCCCCCGGCGGCGCTCCGGCGCCACCGGAAGAGAGGGTGAGAGAGCCCCCCTCCTTCTTCTTCTTGCTTGCCCCCCTAGATGGGAGGAGAGTTTACCCTCTGGTCCATGGCTTCCATGGCGGCAGAGGGGCAGGAGCCCCTCCTAGATTGGATCTGTCTCTGTTCTCTTCTGTTTCGTGTTCCTGTTTTCTGGCCTTTCACCGTTTCTTAAATTCACAGAGATCCGTAACTCCGATCGGGCTAAAATTTTAACACGATTTTTTTCTAGATATTAGCTTCCTTGCGCCCGAAGAAGAGCCCCAACCGACTTACAATGTGCCCACGAGGCACCACCACGCGCCTGGAGGGGCCCGCGCCCATCTGGCTTTTGGAGGCCATGGGCCTCCATTTGCATTGATTCCACCTCCCAAAAATCACATATATTCCAAAATAATTCTCCGTAAAAATTTATTGCATTTGGACTTCGTTTGATATGGAGTTTCTGTGAAACAAAAAACAAGCAGAAAACAGGAACTGGCACTGGGCGCTGGATCAATATGTTAGTCCAAGAAATCATATAAAATGTTGCCAAAAGTATGTGGAAATTGTAGGATATTGGCATGAAACAATCAAAAATTATAGATACGATGGAGACGTATCAACTATTGTAAATAGTTTAGTACTAGCGTGTTATTATTTTCCTCCACCCTTTTTAATAACATTTGAATCTGATATAATCATGATTGCTATGATGTTGTTGTGCCTTGATGCTTTTGTCTGTTGTGAGCTTGCGAGTACATTCAAAGTACTCACCTGGCATGTCATGCCAGTTTGCAGGTGTTGCCATGTTTGCATAGCTGAGGATTCTGAGTGGCGGGCTAGGACGTGTCCCAGCCAGAGTCCCTGCGGAGTGGAGTCCATTACCAATGTCATGGTTCCGCTGCTAGGAGTTGTGCCGCTGCTAGCATAGAGCTATCATAGCTAGCGTAGCATTGCCAATGTAACCCTTTGTAACCCCCCCCCCCCCAAACCTTGTATCTCAGTTATTTGTAATAAAGAGCTGATTTGTTCTATGCCAAGCAGTGTCGTATTCCAGAAGACTTGATCTCTGGGCTGGAATACAGGGTGCTCTGGTCCCTCTGAGCCGGGGTACCATAAGGTTTGGTATCAGAGTAGGTCTGGCTATAGGACACCCTAGCTAACCCGGACGTTAGAAAGCCGTTAGTTTAGAGCCCAGCTCGCTTGCATGATGCATTTGAATTGCTGCATTTGGTTGCTGCATTTGTTTGTCGCATAGCATGCATATAGATTTGGCTTACTAACTAGTTGATTTTGTAGATGGCATCCGTTTCAATTAACTACGACTCAGCCCCTACACCACTCAGCTTCGCATCCCTGCTATGGGATGTTTGGCGTCTTCTCTATCCCAGTGGAGAGATGCCAAGGTACCAAGTGTTCCAGACCCCGCTTCCAGGACTGGTGCTTGAGTATCATGCAAATGTCCTCCTGTCAGTCGACCTACCTTTGGGGAAGCGCACCTATAGTCTCCTTGGTGGTTATGCCTCTACACCGGAATGCGCTATCCAGCTTGTCGCTCTAGCAGGTCTTACTATTCTTCGTCATCAGGAAAGCGCGATGCAAGAAAATCGTGCCTTCCACTACTATCCCACTATAACCACCACTCCCAGACGCATTAGGTTCCCTCCTGTGCGCCCAGATGACGACGTAGCTGTGGCATACATGTTCCGTTACATGGTCGCAGAGTACGTCCTCATTGCTGAACTGGTCAGAGATGCAACCCGTGCCCGAAGAGCGCTTGGTATGGCTTTGGCTCCGTCAACCTCTCCGCCAGCTCCTTCGCTCTCCAGCAACCCGCCACCCGATCATAGTACCTAAGTACCTGCGAGGTTCATGTTGCATGAGTTGTGGTAGTACCGAAGGTTGTAAATTACTCTGAGTAGCAATAAAGTGTGGGTTTTGTAAATTTGGTGCATCTCCTTGAGCAGTTTTCATTTGCCTTTTCATTTGGTTCCTCGGTGTCACATTACTTTCCCTAGGGAAGTTTCTCATCAACTGCCCTCGGACTCAAAGAATCAATGAGGATTGCAAACACTTGGAAGCTCAGCTAAACAGTATGGAATTCTCAGGATTGCATTGCCTAGGGAGTATCTGGGTTGAAAACGAATAGCATTCTGAATTGACTACCAACGTCAAGTGGTGCAACCGTCACAATAATAATGGTTAAACCAGCAGAAAGACCAGTGGTGTGCAAGGTCAATAGTATGCTTGCAGTACAAGATATGATTCGGGAAGGATAGTCAAACAACTTCTTCTCAAGTAACCAACAACAAGAATTGTGAGGCGGTATATATACACTAGTCTGGCACAGAAAGAAACTTCTGGTGTAAGCGACCCAGTCTTCCTCCGCACGCCACCAAAGAAGCTTACGATGCAGGGCTCCTCAAATCTTCCTCGGTACGGTATGTGGATGATTTCCCACATAAGATACTCTGTCTTCTTCGGTAAGCTACCGCAGAAAGCTTCCAGCATAAGGCACCGAATCTTCCCCGATAAGCAACCAGGAGGGGAAGCTTCTGAGGTACGCTACCCAGCCTTCTTCAGCACGCTATCCCAGCAGAAGCTTCGGGCATAAGCTACCCAGTCTTCTTTAGCACGATACTCTCGACGGCTTCCAGCACAAGCCATCTAGCCTTTGCCAGTACGGCACTACCAACAGTTGGCAACGGCGGTATAAGCAATTGCACGGTGCGTAGGCAGTGCATCTCGAGAAGTCGAGACCCCAACCATTCGGTCAGGAATACGAGCTAGTCCGGACACATGCGTCTGCCTCGGGAATAAGGTGTTTAGCTACACATACTTCCATATATATTGTGGGCATGTTGTTCAGGTCATGTAAGTCACTCGTACAAAGAGCAACTATGTTTATGCAGATCTACCGAAGGAAGGTGAAAATCCAACGACTACATAAGTTCTGCAAGAGGAAAAAGACTAGTATACACTTCAAGGTGTTGCAAGGATTAACAAGAGATGAAGTAAGACAGTGTGGAGCAACAATTTTGGCAGTGGATATCAAGGTACCCGTGAACCTGGTATATGATCCTGAACCCTTGCCTGCTTTTCTTTGGAAACGGCACCACGCCTGTGTTCTGAGCTGCTTTTGGCCGTCCGGGGTGTATGCCGACGTTATATTTCTCTTTCAACAACTAGCCCGTGTTCTGAGCTGCTTTTCGGCCGTCTCGGGTAGTTATTGAGTTTCTTTTTAGCAGTGACCCTATGCTCTGAATTGTTCTTCGGCGTCTTAGGGAACTGCTACCCTCTTCTTATCAACGTGGTCTCATGTTCTGAGCTGCCTTTTCAGCCGTCTTGAGCCATGATTGAGTTATTTCAGTAATGACCCAGATCTGAGTTGTAAAGACCGTTCTGGTGGCTACTGGTTTATTTGCCGATTTCATTCAAGGTGTTCGAATGATCATTGCCTTACAATTAGAGCTTGTGAGATGATAAACTCGCCATTCAAAAATGGTTGCTTGGTCACAGGAGAAGGATAAGGTATGCTTGCCGGAATAATTGCACCTAACAGCACCTATGGTCATAAGAAGGATTAAGGGTATACATGGTCAGGTTCTTGCGGCCAAAGATTCAGAAAAGAGAACAGTGATGAGAAACAATACCATGCAGATGTGATGATCACTGCAAGAACAACAAGGTACGGATACACAAGACGGGCTGATTTCATACCAATCATCAAGAAAATATACCCAAGTGGTCCCCTCTGTTCTGTAAGGGATGCATGGTAAGGTGATAGTTGAATCGCCGGTATAAATTGGAGACAAAGAAGTCAGCCTGGATGATCCAGACTCCCTACAAATAGACAGATTCCACTAAGAGAAGCGTTGCGATTCTCAGTATTGTTCCAAGTCCGGAGGACATGCATCTAGTAACCCGATGCAATGATGAAATATTTTGTGCCCATCAAAGGAATTGGCTCACAACTTCGTGGAAGAATATCGATACTAGGTGGAAGGATATGACAGGATCGGAGTTAGCATAACGATGAATATATGAGGAAAGACTGGTCAGAGTGTTAGATATGGTGAAACGAACCACCCCAGATCAAGACAGTCAGGTTATATGAGAAGAGGATACCCGAGTTGGAACTGGTTCCCTTGAGACAGAATATTCATACCCGTTCCCTGAGCAACCAAATCTCGAGGACGAGATTTATCCTAAGGGGGTAGGTTTGTGACACCCTGGTTTTTCCAACTTTTCTTTTCAAAAATCCATTTGAGTTTTATTTGGAATTTGGTTTGGACTTTAATTTGAAGGATTCTTTGGACTTAAAACTTGGGAATATTTTTTTCCTTTCCTTTCCCAAGTGGCTCAAGCCTCCAAAAACTTCTCTCAAGTCATGTTATTTTCATTCTTGCTCAATCTCAATTTTATTCCAAGAGAAATATTCCTTTTCTATTAAAGGAATAATCCTTTAAGCTCTAGGTTGTGAAGCAACCTATATTTTTGTCCCCTCAAAAATTCCAAGAAAATTCCCATAAATTCTTTGGGCCATGTGAACCTTGGATACGTGGAAATATTCAAGATTCCATGCTCAAGGTGAGCACACCATCCAATCTTTGGTTCTGGTCATAATTTCAGTTTGTGAAGCAACTATATTTTATATTGCTCCAAAAATTCTGAAATTAATCCAGGACATTCTCCTACCCATATGAACATCCTCCACCAAATTTTGGCCCATTTCATTCAGCCATTTTCTCTATAAAATTCCTCCAAACTTCTGTCCAGAAGAAAGCATTATGAAGGAAGTACCATTTATACTTGTCCAAGTGGTATGAAATTATTATAGCATCTTGATACCACCCAATGACCCATAAATACCAAATTTCAGCTCAGGGGGCTCATCCATGTGTGTGCATCATCCTCAACAAGTTTCTGGACCAGAGAAGCAGTTGTGAAGCAACTATATTCTACACTTGACCATTTGATCTGAAATTTTCCCAGAATGGGCACCTTCCTACCACATGTCAGTGTGACAAATTTTCTCACTCAAAACTTTAGCCATTTTGCCTTAGCTTCTTGCCCAAGTTTCTGTCCAGAAACTTGTATGGAAGCTCCAGTGCTGTCCAGGCCACTTCTTCTCAAACCAGTTGCACAGGGAGGCTTCAGGGAGTAGGGACGACCGTTTAGACACGACCAGGCGTGCCAGAACGCACTGCAGGTGTAAATGCATGCGGTGACCACGCGTTTGGCTAGCCAAGCAGCGCGCTCTGTGCGCCGACCGCGTCGGGCACGACCATTCCGGCCACCCCGTGCTGTCCCTCCTTGTCCTGTCGTACCGACATCATCGCCGCCACCCACGTACCCCCTCCAGAACCCTCTACCTTCTCCGGCAAGGCTCGCCGTTGCACACGTCCAAGTTCACCCACGGGCCGAACACGGCACCGCGGTCGCCGCCATTGTCCGCACGCCCTTAATGGCTCTGGACTTGTCCCGTCGTCCTCTGCGAGCTCACGTCCCCTCCCCACGCGCTCCGCAGGCCAGCACAACGGCTAGCTCACCCCGGAGCTCGGCCGCATCCTCACGGCGCTGACCGGCTCGGGCACCTCCCGTCCGGCTATAAAACCTACCCCCGAGCCCTCCCTCTCCTCATCACTCGAGCTCCCCCTCTCCCAATCGTCACCCAGCAGCGCCGGAGCCAGCCGGGAGGCCCTCCTTCTCCGTCTCTGGCGAGGTGCTCCGCCACACTGCCCTTGCTTCTCCCGCTCGACCCCGTCCACCTTAGCTTCTACCAAGCCCACCCCCGAGCGCGTGGCACTCCACCGGTCTTCTCCAGCCGCTCCACTGCTCGAGAGCTTGCCGGAGTCACCGGATCAGCCAACACCCGAAGCTCACCGCCGCCTGGGACGAAGGGGGCGACCCCATCCGGCCACCATTCGAGGAGCCACGGGTATGGGAGTGCTCGCCGTCGTCTGCCCGATCCGTCTCGACCATTTCCCGGCGCCGCCGCAGCCTCCACGCCGGCCAACCATCGCCGATGAGCCGCCATCCTCTATTCTCTCTCTCTCTCTCTCTCTGTTTAAATCTGGCAAGAGAGCCACACCTATCAGCGACCCTGTGCGCGCCCGAAGGGGTACGCTAGTGGAGGCGTACTCCGGTTTTACGCCTTCGACGTGGCCGCTCCAGGGTTTTCTGATTTTTCTGTTAAATTCAAATAAATCCAGAAATTTTGACTAAACTTTGACCAGCAATATCTTTTAAACCATAAGTCCAAATGAGTTCAATCTTTTTGCATTATTTTCTTATGAACTCCTTTATTTGCTAGAAAATTTTGGTATTTTTCTCTGCTATCTAGAATTTCTGGACAGGGAAAAATGCTCTATGTGATATTTAGAAATGTGTTCAAAATAATTATTTTCAGAGTGGTTTTGACTAGTTGGTGAAGACTAAGAGTGTTCCCACACTCTCTTGGTGCAAGGCAAGCCACAACTCTCATTTGCATAATAGCATTGCAATACCATGGTTTAAATAATTATTTAAGCAAAGTTTGGATTATTAGTAAATAGTTTATTCATGCAATACTTGGGGAAATCCTTGATAGGTTACTGTCATGTTGATGATGAGATTGTAGTCATTAGTAGTCTACAAGTTTGATGATGCCAAGATGCTGTTGGACTGTGAGATTACCGTCTATGATTACTTTGTGAATCCGTCTGGTATCTCATCTATAGAGTCAGTAGCAGGACATGATTATATTGCTCATTAGATTTCTAGTTGGTTATTGTTGTAACTTGGATCATTGTGATACTGGAGTGTCAGTTATGACTGAAGGTTACTTGAGGATAAATTCCTTCATTGTTGGTCAAGTGCCACTGAACCGAGCTTTCTAGTGCAGCCACATCTGCCAGAATGGGACGGCCCTAACTTGGTCTAATCTCGTGCTCTCCTATTGGTACCACCAAAGAGGGAAGGTTATGTGTGCGTGCTACCCTGATCAGGTAGACGACAATAACCTTGTGAGCCCGGTTTGGTTATTGAGCTCAGGTCCCCGTTTGGGACAATTTGTTTGGCCACGATGGTGACAGGTGTTAGAAGTGACACAGGGGCCACATAGGGCATAACCTCAGAGAGGGTGTGTCGGTGGTGCGATGGGAGAGTCACATGTTAGGCAGGTTTTGTTGGACGAAGGTCCATGGTGTGGGTAAAGTGCACAACCTCTGCAGAGTGTCAGAATCTATTCGAATAGCCGCGTCCACGGTATTGGACACAGTTCGTACTAAGTCATACCGTCTGATCAACCCAATGATGGAATGACTTGATAATGATGGAAGAACTCGTCTCAGTATGGTGAGGTGACCGCTTGGCAGAAGTCCGCTGGTGATGTTTGTAGGCGATCTCGAGAATGATCGTCAGATGTTCTTGAGGTGACCATGAGTTGGTCGCAGGAGTAAGTGGTTCACCCGAGTAGCCAAGAGCAAAGTGGTCCATGTGACTTTAACAAGGGTGACTATTGTAAATAGTTTAGTACTAGCATGTTATTATTTTCCTCCACCCTTTTTAATAACATTTGAATCAGATATAATCATGATTGCTATAATGTTGTTGTGCCTTGATGCTTTTGTCTGTTGTGAGCTTGCGAGTACATTCAAAGTACTCACCTGGCGTGTCATGCCAGTTTGCAGGTGTTGCCATGTTTGCATAGCTGAGGATTCCGAGTGGCGGGCTAGGACGTGTCCTAGCCAGAGTCCCTGCGGAGTGGAGTCCATTACCAATGTCGTGGTTCCGCTGCTAGGAGTTGTGCCGCTGCTAGCATAGAGCTATCATAGCTAGCGTAGCATTGCCAATGTAACCCTTTGTAACCCCCCCCCCAAACCCTTGTATCTCAGTTATTTGTAATAAAGAGCTGATTTGTTCTATGCCAAGCAATGCCGTATTCCAGAAGACTTGATCTCTGGGCTGGAATACGGGGTGCTCCGGTCCCTCTGAGCCGGGGTGCCACAAGAAGCCTTTTCATTCACAAGCGCATCATAAGACTCTTTCAGCGACTCGAGTTCTTGATTCCTATTAAGGAGTTCATCTGATAAACTCTCGAAGTCAACTGCAAGAAAATTATAACGGTTGGAAGGATCATCGACAGTTGAAGAAAGAGCTTCATGCCCTTCGGTCAACTCTTGGTTTTTCTCCATCTCTTCGACCAGTAATCCTTCAGATTTCCTGAGATTCTTTTCAAGCTTATAAAGTTCATCTTGTTGAGATTTTGAAATTTTGACAAGTTTGGCGTAGGCTATGCTTTCCGAAGAGAATTCATTTGAGGACTTTCGGTGTTTTGATGATACCTGTTCCTTTAAGGATTTTGCCATGAGACAGAGTGCAGTTGGTTCATCGTCACTTGATTCATTGTCGTCGGTATCTGATACGAGCGACTGTTTGGAAGATTCATCAGTGATGAATGCATTTCCTCTGCCTAGGCCTCTATAGAATTCTTCTTCGTCATTGGTATCTGATTGAGACGATTCATCATCGGAATGCATGGTCATTCCAGCACACACACCAGCCAGTTGAGACATCTTCATCATGTTTGATTCGATTGTTCCTTTTGCTCACGCGCCAGTGACTGGTTTCTTTGAATAGGAACTAGATGGTTCATTCTTCTTTGTGAGCTTAGTGTGACGGTTCATGTGTTCGAATCCTGAGCAATGCAGTGCATGCCATCTTCTGCTTGGTCTAGCGTTCAACTCCCAGTTGGGACAGTCCGCAATGAAATGACCAAATTCTTTGCACTTGTAACACTTCATTTCTTTCGGAGGTAATCTTCTCGAAGATGCAGAGGGTTCATCTTCGTCATCATTTGCGAGATATAGATTCTGTCTCCCGTGGTTGTTGAGACGTTCGGTGAGCATTTTGATTTCTCTTGTTACAGAATGTTGATTCTCGACATCTTCTTCTTCTGAGCTAACATATTGTGAAACAATTTCCCCTTCGCTTTCTGAAGAGGATTCTGGTTGCTCATTCTCAAGTTCCCATTTTTTCTTCATGCACAATTAAAAGCGTCATGATTTCAACATAGTGAAGTTCTTCAAAGTCAGGTCTTTGTTTGATTTCAGTGATGATCAAATCAAACCTTTCATCAACAGAACTGAGCAGCTTGGTGACCATATCCTCTTCGGTGATATCTATCGCTCCCCATTGATGCAGTCTTTCGACGATGTTGGTTAATCGATCGGTGAGTTCCATGACACTTTCCTTTCAAAGACTTCGGAAATGAGCGAACATAGCTCATAGCATATCTGTGTGAGCGTCAGATCTTGCCATCTGTATCTCATGAACGTTTTTTATCGCATCCCAGATTTGCTTGGCTGTATCAAGATGTATGAACCGAATGAAAATATCTCTGGAGATGTTGTCACAGATAATATCTTTTGCTTGTTCATTCAGCCGAATGTTTGCTTCATCTTCAGAAGTATGAATCTCAGGGTGTAAGATAGTGTAACCATTCTCCACAATCTCCCATACCTCAACGCTGATTGCTTGAAGTTTGATTCTCATTCTTCCTTGCCAGTACACAGTCATTTCCATCGAAGATGGGAAACCTTTCAGAGTGAGAGGATCTACCTGCATACGACATACTCAAAACTCCAAGGTTGTTAGACCTTAATAAACATAGATAGTGAGAACCCGCTCTGATAGCAATTGTTAGGACCGAGAGTATATCGACCAGAGGGGGTGAATGGGAGATTCAAAAATTCTTTCGAATGTTTTGAACCAAACCCAAACACAGCAGTGGAATAAGTTCGAACAACCGAAGGTTAATATGCACTTCAAAGAGGAGCAAATCTATCTAGGTAAGATGCGATAATTTCTCGTGCATAGTAGATCACTGGCTTGACAACGATGATGGTAATGCAGTAAGCTATCAGATAAAGTAACATGAGAATGAAATAAGATTTGAACACTAAAGGGGAAAACTATCCCGGAAGATAGAGACAACTGATAGAGAACTCAAACAGATCACAAGTATATCCTCACAGAGTAAATAGCAACTACGATATAGAATACCGAGCGAGTAGTACAGGAGAGAATAAAACCGTCTCTAAGATCAGGTAAATCAATCGACACAGAGGACGGAAATAAGCTGCTGAAGTAAATGCAGTAAAGAAAAGTGAACTAGTGGTACCCGATGGCGACAGATGGATTTGGTAGACCAGTTCGCCCTTCTGCCAAAGGACTACGTCTGGTTGGAGGGACTTGTGATTGAACACAGGAGCAAACCTCTCTCTGTCCTATTCTCCTTCAACTCAGAGCTAATCAGACTCCAATTGATTTCACTCATGGTAGATACTTGTTGGCAATCCCCAAACCTTTGACAGACTTCTTCGCGAACCACAACGACTCTTGGTTGCTAAAGATCTTGCTCGGTGAAGACAACAACTCTTCAACACTCAAGCCGACACCTATCCGTCTAGAGAGTTTGTAGCTCTCAAGAGTAATAGGTACAAGAACTCTAACTTAGATCTACTATGATGCACAACCACTATCTAAGTTTTGGCTCTTGATTTTCTCTCAGTGGATTTTAAACTCAAATCTCTCGGAGAGGGGATGCTCAAACAATCTTCTCAGAAATCTCAAGCGGAGCAGCCAATGGATAACGTTGGAGTGGGGTGCCTATTTATAGCCGCAACCTTTCCAAATGGGAAATGTCCAAATTGGACATGCGGGACAGCCAATGGCCGAATGACACGAATCCAACGGTCAGATTTTGAGCACAGCGGTAACATTCCTTGCGGGGCAAGAAATGTTAACTCCTCAGTCCGAAAGATATGTCCTGCAGCACCGAAGAACAACGTCTTCTGCTGGTAGGTAATCATTCGAAGCATAAATAGATTTCTCTCAGTCTTGCACAGGTTTTGGCTAAGCATCACAGCGGACCTAAGCTTCGAGAACCTATACCCCTCTTAATAGTACGAAGGTCCTATGACTCAAATAAGAGAAAGAAGAACGATGAAAAAATACTATCTTCGCTTCATCTTCAACATCCTCAGTTGCAGTCATTTTCTTCGGACAGCACCGAACATGTATTGCTTTGCATCAGCAATAATTTTAAGGGGTCATCTCCTTCACTTCAATCTTCTCGCCTACATATCTTCACGAAATGTAGCTCATCCTTCTCTGCAACTCAGAAATTCTTCGGAGAAGTTCCTCGAACTTGACACTGAGAACAGCATTCTCTTCGGGCTTGCATGGACTATTTCTCTCTGTGTGCACTAGCAAACAAATCAGTCCATGCATGTTTCTGTCAACAATCTCCAAAACACAAGGGGGCAAAACATTGCACCAACACATATTATCTGAGGTATATGTAGTATCAATGTTCCTCAGAATGTGTTTGTGTGCTGGATTGAGTTTGAAATAAGCTATGACATATAAAAGAGAGAGTAAGTTCAGAATGGAGGGGGTGAGGAATTAATTGTGTGAAAGTACAACTACTAAATGAAAATCTACAACTATAACAGAAAAAAAGTTGGACTGAAGTTGGGTAGATACATACATGGATGAAAACTAGGACGAGTCGGCAGCTGGACATCTAAGGAGCCAACTTTGTTGGGACATAAATTGATGTGTATCTCTTCGTTAAATCCATGATGGAGGTAGTACACATATAAGAACTCTCTCCAGTTTTTGATAGTCAAATAGGTTTTTTCTTTATTATTGATGGCATTAACTAAAAAACCGAGTCCTTGTTTTGTCTTAATAAGAAATGAAAATTGAACTGAAGCTACTTTTCCAATGCCGAAAAGTTCTAAAATATCATTCCATGCAAAGCAGGGGGTGACCTGAGGAAAATGCAAGTACAAAAATAAGTATTGTTAGAGAAGATATTGAAGTGAATATTTGTACGAGAAAAAGACTGTATGCCATTGATATTATTATTTAAATAATGTATTACACAGAATGATATGTAGGGCCAATATTCAAATCTGAGAAGTGTCATGTCACACAACATGAAAAATGAAAGATACATTATGGTCCAACAGTAGGTAAAATGTGACAGTAGTGTCATGGAAAAGGATTTGTGACAGAAATGTACTCCCTCTGCAAAGAAATATAAGAGCATTTAGATCACTACTTTAGTGATCTAAGCGATGTTATATTTCTTTATGGAGGGTGTCGTGGTTTTGTCACGGCATATGTCCTCGTGAAAGGACTTAGTGGTGAGACCATCGCAACTAGGTGGTGGCTTGAACGGGGTTGGTCGAAATCAAGAGACACAAGTTTTACCCAGGTTCGGCCCCTCGCGGTGGAGGTAAAAGCCTACATCCTGCTTGATTGCTATTGATGATGATGATTTCGATTACAAGGGTGCTGTTTCGCTACCTCTATCTTGAGAATTATTAGTCTGTCTATCTCAATCTGGGCCTGTCCCTCTTGGGGCGCCTTGCCCCTGCTTATATAAGTTGAAGGGGCCGGCTTACATCTAGAGTCCTAGTAGGACTACAACTAGTCCATTTTCTATTACAAGTCGGATCCTAGTCCGGGTCTTTTCTTCCGAACTGATCTACCCAGGCAGGGTCTTCTCTCTGGGCCGGGTCTTTTCTTCGAGCCGTGTCTACCAAGGCCGGGTCTTGCTTCTCTTACTAGGTTCCTTCCAGGGTCCTGCCCATAGAGAGCCGGCCCATTTAATGCCATGCGTGACCCGGTTATGGGCCCTTTGGTCCTGCCGGGTTATTCCTTGGGATGCCAGGTCTAGCCGTGGGTAATTCCCCTGACATTAGCCCCCAGGTTAGCTTGAATTTATTCATGCTAAGCTCCTGAAATAAGAATAATTAATATTTTAAAGGACCGACTTGCTCAAATAGCCGATTTATTCAATGAACCAGCTCCTGAAAAAATCTGGTTTTCTTTGTCATATCAACATTCTGGCTTCGCAATCAACTTGCTGACACTGGGTCTTCGCAGAAAAATATTGAGAAAAATAACCCATCTGATATTGAGTCGGTTTCCAGTGCTTCATCTTGATAGAAATATTGGGAAATAATAAATCCATCTGATGTTGAGTTGGTTTCCAGTGCTTCGTCTTGATAGAAATATTGGGAAATAAGAAATCCTTTTGATGTTGAGCCGACCTTCAATGCTTCTGGACCTTCTATGAATAACTTGGAGGAGATGAACTTTGCAAGCCTCCACCAAGAAAATGAGACCCGGCTCGCTCAGAATTGACAGCTTGAAGTTGTTCTTCTGTTTTTTTTAATCTGCATATTACCTTTAGCACCCAAGCTCCGAGTTTATTAGTTCATGACGACTTGGTGCTTTGCATAAAAATAATATCTTGACTGTGTAGCCCCCAAGTGTCGGGTTGTCTTGCCTGCAGCAACCTGGGACTTGTAATTGTCTTATACTTATAAAAATTTAGCCAGTGTAGCCCCCAAGTCTTAAGAGCAGAATGTAGTGATAGCTTAAAACTTGCTTAAATCTAAATGCTGCAACCTTGGAGAAATTTGGGTTGTTCATCTGAGTCGCCCGTCATAAACTGAATGTTTTGCATTTCACATGTGTAGCCCCCAAGGGCCGGCTCATCAGTATGTGATGGGTCGGGTCTTCAATTTGACCTTATGATCTGTTTAAACAACTGAACGTTGTAGCCCCCAAGTGTGGGGTCGCATGCCTGCCGCAACTTGGGACTTTTTAGAAAAATTGTAGATCTTGAACTGAGTAGTGTAGCCCCCAAGTGCCGGGTCGTATGCCTGCAGCGACTCGGGACTTACATGTACTTCTCCTTTGAAAAGAATAACATCATATGATGTAGCCCCAAGGTCTGGATCACTATTGATATAGTAGATTGGGGCTTGTGTTTTTGAACTTTTGAATTTTGACAGGAGCAATTAGTAGCCCCCAAGGGCCGACTCTTCATTATTTGATGGGCCGGGTCTTCAATGAAACTAGTACAAATGACCATGCATTAGCCCCCAAGTGCCATGTTAGCAACCCGTGGTGACTTGGGACTTCTAATAAAGTATGTAATGTTGTAAACATCTTATGTAGGATATGTTGATATAACCGGCTCAAAAATTGCCGAGTTGAAAGAGCGGGACTTGTTGCTTTATCTGGCAGTGCCATCATGCACTTTTGAAATATTTGTGCCAAAGATCATCCTCAAAACTTGTTGTGTTGATTGCTCAATATGAATCCTTGACTGGAGTTGCAGCTTAACCAAATAAAGGCCAGCTTTCAAGGCTCGACACTTGAAATATAAAGGCCGGCGACCACTGATGTTGAGACAAATCAAGCAAACATCAAACCAGACAATCTAGCTGCCGGCTCTCAGCCATGAATTTCGCCAGCTTAACCCATTGTGATAAAAACTTTGTTAAAAATGGCCCATCTGTGGCTTTATAATAGCTTTTGAGCTGAAAATCCATAGTCCACTAATGCCATCAAGCACTTAGTATTTCGCCTGTGAACTGATGATGCTTTTGCAATGAAAGAAATCCTTGGCCGTGATTGCAGTGCAACCCGGCAATTTATGCTCTATATTTGACTTCACAAGCTTGCTTTGATTGGAATAGAAAACCATAAACCCTGGTTGTCATGCAACCCGGCAATTCATGTCGCCATTGTATTAAAATCATAATTGATGAGACCCGGCTTTTCCAAAAAGAAGGCCGATTTCTGCAAAAAAAGATGCAATATGTACAAATAATTGTAATATAAATGCAAAGTACTATATAACAAGATAATTATAGTAATGTAAACTATAAACTAAAAAGCCGGCTTTTGAGGCATGACATAAAGACCAGCTTTCAAGGCTCGAGTCTGATTCGCTTGCATGAAGCAGACTTTATTGCCTCTTTTGGTTTATCCTAGCTCTTTGAAAGCCGGCTCTCACGTGACCAATCGGTGTTTTAACTCAGATGAGTTCAGGGTCACTCTATGATTGACTCGGCGGGCGTACACCGGGTCACATTTTCGGAGTAGCATCGTGCTAACAGGCAGGTGATGACCCAGAAGTATAGGGGATCAATCATAGTCCTTTCAATAAGTAAGAGTGTCAAACCCAACGAGGAGCAGAAGGAAATGACAAGTGGTATTCAGCAAGGTATTTTCTTCAAGCACTGAAATTATCGGTAACGAGTAGTTTGATAGCAAGATAATTTGTAACAAGCGACAAGTAGCAATAGTAACAAAGAGTGCAGCAAGGTGGCCCAATCCTTTTTATAGCAAAGGACAAGCCGAAACGATCTCTTATACTAAGCAAAGCGTTCTCGAGGACACATGGGAATTTCATCTAGTCACTTTCATCATGTTGGTTTGATTCGCGTTCGCTACTTTGATAATTTGATATGTGGGTGGACCGGTGCTTGGGTGTTGTTCTTACTTGAACAAGCCTCCCACTTATGATTACCCCCTCTCGCAAGCATCCACAACTACGAAAGAAGAATTAAGATAACTCTAACCATAGCATTAAACATATGGATCCAAATCAGCCCCTTACGGAATAGCGCATAAACTAGGGTTTAAGCTTCTGTCACTCTAGCAACCCATTATCTAATTATGACTCCACAATGCATTCCCTTAGGCCCAAAGATGGTGAATTGTCATGTAGTCGACGTTCACATGACACCACTAAGAGAATCAACAACATACATATCATCAAAATATCGAACGAATACCAAATTCACATGATTACTTATGACAAGACTTCTCCCATGTCCTCAAGAACAAAAGTAACTACTCACAAACCATATTCATGTCCAAGATCAGAGGGTATTGAATAGCATAATGGATCTGAACATACAATCTTCCACCAAATAAACCAACTAGCATCAACTACAAGATGTAATCAACACTACTAGCAACCCACAGGTTCCAATCTGAGGTTTTGAGACAAAGATTGAATACAAGAGATGAACTAGGGTTTGAGATGAGATGGTGCTATTGAAAATGTTGATGAAGATTGGTCCTCCCATGATGAGAGGATCGTTAGTGATGTCGATGGCGATGATTTCCCCCTCCCGGAGGGAAGTATCCCCGGTAGAATCGCTCCGCCGGAGAGCAAAAGTGCTCCTGCCCAAGTTCCGCCTCGAGACGGCAGCGCACCATCCCAAAAGTCTTCTCTCTATTTTTTCTAGGGCAGCTGGACTTATATACCACAAAATGGGGGCCAGAGGCTGGCCAGGGGCCCCACGAGCCACCAGGGCACGCCTGGGGGTGGGGGGGTGGCGCGCCCTGGTGCCTCGTGGGCTCCTGGGTGGCCCCCTCTGGTATTTCTTTCTTCCGGTATTTTTTATTTATTCCAAAATAAATCTCCATGAAATTTCAGCTCATTTGGAGCTGTGCAGAATAGGTATCTCTGACATAGCTTTTTCAAGTCCAGAATTCCAGCTCCCGGCAATCTCCCTCCTTGTGTAAATCTTGCATATTAAGAGAGAAAAGGCATTAGAATTGCTCCACAAAGTTTTAGATTGATTAAAAACACTATAAATAACAGTAGCAAAACATGATGCAAAATGGACGTATCAGCAGGTTTAACCAAGAAAATTTTCGGCATGTTGCCGGGTCAAGAGGGTGAGAAAGCTAAACTCGGTGAGTTGGAAACCCCCAAGTGACCATATGATCATGAAAAAGCTCAGCATAGGATATACAGGAGACAATGCTACTACTGCAAAACATCTGAGGTCCAGATAAGCCAGCTTTATTCCATTGATCATAATTGAGCAGGATACCCATGTTTAGACTGTGCATCATGGCAACTAATCTTCTTTGGTAACCTTTCTTTTCGCCAATATGGCAGGGTACCCATGTTTGAACTGCGCATCATGGCAGCTAGTCCTCTTTGGTAACCTCGATGTTTGATGACGCAGTATAAACCAGCGAAGATTTAAGGATTGGAGTCTTAGACGACCCTGTAGGAGTCGCAAGTCCATAATCCTGCTGTAGGCTCGAGCCGGAATTTTCTGAGAGCCGGAATTTTTCTGAGAGCTGCAATTTTCTGAGAGCCGGAATTTTTCTGAGAGCCGGAACTTTTTTGTAATCTGGCTGGAACTTTTTTGTAGCCCAGCCGGAACTTTTCGTCGACTCGGCCGGAACTTTCCTGTAACCCGGCCGAAACTTTTCGGCGACTCGGCCGAAACTTTTCTGTAACCCGGCCGGAACTTTTTGGTGACTTGACCGGAACTTTTCGGCGACTCGACCGGAACTTTTCGGCGACTCGGTCGGAACTTTTCTATAACCCGATCGGAACTTTTCCGTAACCCGGCCGGAACTTTTCGGCGACTCGGCCGGAACTTTTCTGTAACCCGACCGGAACTTTTCGGTGACTCGGCCGAAACCTTTCTGTAACCCAGCCGGAACTTTTCAGCGACTCGGCCGAAACTTTTCTTGATCTCTGGGAGAGCTCCCTCGAAGAACATAACACCACCGTGCGCAGGCCCCACGGTGGGCGCTAACTGTCGTGGTTTTGACACGGCATATGTGAAAGAACATGCGCTGCCCCCATGTTTGGTTTTAGTAATTGATGACAATCCCTATGGACTAATGGTTGCCTTGAGTTATATTTGAAGGGTTTGTCCATAGGCTTTTCTTGAAGTACATTTGTTGGTTTCAAGAAGATTTTGAGATGACCAAGGTGGTTATTCATGGAGTTATCCAAAGATTGGTCATGTAAGAGATGAGCCTATTGCAAGCATGTCTTGAAGAAGAAGATTGTGTGGACATTCATGTTTACCTTCAAGACATCATCTTAATGAAGAGAATAGGAAAGATTCAAGGTTGATCAAGACTAAATATGAAGAGTGATTCAAGTTGATCAACACACAAAGCGTAGAAGATGTACCGAGTGGGATTAAGTGATCTCACGGTATGGTAAGCATTGTCCATTACGCTTTGTGTACTGACCCATGTTCTATGCGAGAGTTCTTTGTGGGGTTAGGTTTGTTTCCATGGGCGTGCATCAAAAGGAAGATATCATACAACCCATGGAGGATGACATCAAGAGGTGATCGTCATCAAGATTGCGGTGTGCAAGTACAAGTGGAGCACCACGAAGAGATCATGCTTGAAGCTTGCCGTCCATTGTGGTGACAATGGACTTGTGAAGATGTGCCGAAGAGTGGCTCACCCAAAGTGGAGTATGGGGGAGCAATCTACTAGTCTTCATCGAGCCGGCGCAATCAAGAAAGGTGGTCCAACTTGAGGAGGTCAAGATCGTCATCATCTAGCTCAAGTGGACTATGCGCAAGGCAAAGGTTTGCCCTTGATAGGTTTTCTATTTTATCGGTCTCATGGTGGTAGTTGGGAGACCGGGTTATAGGATCGATTGCCGTACTATCAAGGGGGGCTCTCGGATGAGTACTTAATCGTATCTTTCGTAGAGAGCTCAAACCATTGCATTCTTGCATCATCTTTCTTGGTTCTTGTTTGGCCTTTTTGCTTTGGGAGTCTTTGAGCTTTTGGTCACCTTCCTGACAAGCTCAAGTTCATCGAGAACGGATTTCATTTGCTTCTCCTAGTATGTTCTCGATGTTGGGGTTTATGCCGGATCATCTCTGATGGAAGTTTCACACCTCTTTATCATAGGCATATTTCTCCTACCACTTCTGATGATTTCCAGTCATGATTTGACAACTCTTGTCATTAGCTTTCCTTCAAGCTTGAGTTCGTCTAAATCAGAGTTCATTTGCAGAAGTTATAGCAGTTTTGGCCTTACTTGCATCCATCTATTTTGCTTGGGCAATTTTATTGCACCCAAGCGGTAGTACCGCTCGGTACCACGGCAGTACCGCTTGCGGTACTTCCGCTGTGGACTACCGCAGCCACTACCGCTTGGGAAATGTCCTATGTGCATGTTTCTGCTACATGTTTTCTTTAAGCGGTAGTACCGCTCAAGCGGTAGTACTACTCCCCCGAGCGGTAGTACCGCTTGCGGTACTTCCGCTGTGGACTACCGCAGCCACTACCGCTTGGGAAATGTCCTCTGTGCATATTTCTTTTGCCTGGTTTCTTTAAGCGGTCGTACCGCTCCAGCGGTAGTACTGCTCCCCCGAGCGGTAGTACCGCTCAAGCGATAGTACTGCTCTGGCAGAACTACCATTCTCTTACTTCTGTTCTCGTTGGGCTGCGTTGACCTGGCTAAGCGGTAGTACCGCTTGTGCACGTCCAGTGCACATAACGGTTGGATTTGAGGGGACCTATAAAAGGAGGTCTTCTTCCCCAATGGATCTTATCCCTTCTAGCTCGTGTTCTTCCCCCATTGTTGACCTTCTTCGAGCTTGCTAACTCCCAATACCTCCAATGATTCTTGCTAGTTCTTGAGGGAAAAGAGAGAGGAGATCTAGATCTACGTTTCCACCAATCACTTTCTCCTCTATGTGAGGGGAACCCCTTGGATCTAGATCTTGGAGTTCTTGGTGTTCTCCTTCTTGTTCTTCCTCTCATATTCCTCCATAGCTTTCGTTGCTTTGGTGGGATTTGAGAGTGAGGGACTTGGGCACTCCGTGTGCCCTTGCCATTGCATTTGGTGCATCGGTTTGAGTTCTCCACGGTGATACGTGCAAGTGAAGTTTGAGAACCTTTTTACTCTTGGGTGCTTGGTACCCTAGAGCTTGTTCCTCTTGGGTGCTTGGGCGCCCTAGACGGTTGGTGGTGCCTCGGAGCTCAATCATTGTGGTGTAAAGCTCTGGGCAAGCGTCGGGGTCTCCAATTAGGTTGTGGAGATCGCCCCGAGCAATTTGACGGGTACCGGTGACCACCCCCAAGGGTTGTCAAAGTGTACGGGTTCGGTGACCGCCCCCAAGGGTGGCCATTTGTACGGGTTCGGTGACCGCCCTCAAGGGTCCCTTAGAGGAATCACGGCATCTTGCATTGTGCGAGGGCGTGAGGATATTACGGTGGCCCTAGTGGCTTCTTGGGGAGCATTGTGCCTCCACACCGCTCCAAACGGAGATTAGCATCCGCAAGGGTGTGAATTTCGGGATACATCGTCGTCTCCGCGTGCCTCGGTTATCTCTTACCCGAGCCCTTTACTTATGCACTTTACTTTGTGATAGACATAGTGTTTCATGTTATATATCTTGCTATCACTTAGTTGTTTATCTTGCTTAGCATAAGTTGTTGGCGCACTTAGATGAGCCTAGTTGTTGTAGGTTTTGTGCTTGACAAATTAACCGCTAGGTTTATTCCGCATTTGTTCAAGCCTAAACTGTAATTATTTTAAAGCGCCTATTCACCTCCCCTCTAGGTGACATCCACGATCTTTCAATATGTCCTTGTGAAAGGACTTAGTGGTGAGACCATTGCAACTAGGTGGTGGCTTGAACGGGGTTGGTCAAAATCACAAGACGCGAGTTTTACCCAGGTTCGGACCCTCGCGGTGGAGGTAAAAGCCTACATCTTGCTTGATTGCTATTGATGATGATGATTTCGATTACAAGGGTGTTGTTTCGCTACCTCTATCTTGAGAATTATTAGTCTGTCTGTCTCAATCTGGGCTTGTCCCTCTTGGGGCGCCTTGCCCCTCCTTATATAAGTTGAAGGGGCCGGCTTACATCTAGAGTCCTAGTAGGACTACAACTAGTATATTTTCTATTACAAGTCGGATCCTAGTCCGGGTCTTTTCTTCCGAACTGATCTACCCAGGCAGGGTCTTCTCTCAGGGCCGGGTCTTTTCTCCGAGCCGTGTCTACCCAGGCCGGGTCTTGCTTCTCTCACTAGGTTCCTTCCAGGGTCCTCCCCATAGAGAGCTGGCCCGTTTAATGCCATGCGTGACCCGGTTATGGGCCCTTTGGTCCTGCCGGCTTATGCCTTGGGATGCCAGGTCTAGCCGCGGGTAATTCCCCCTACAGAGGGAGTAGGTGGCACAAACATGAGCAATCATTCGTCGGAAAACAAGGCACTATACAGGAAAGTGCAAGTAAATAAAGAACTGTTGTTCAAAACAATTATGAAGTGAATATTCCTAAGGAAGATTGTTTGTTGTTCATATTATTTCAGACAAAGTTGTAGGCCTAAACTAAAAATGAGAGAAGAGTCAAAGTTGGCACCGAAACAAAAGATATCTATGCTTAGGTCGTGGTCTAGCAGTACATAAAAGATTGCTACGAGTGTGTAGGTTTGAATTTTCAAGAAACTTGGGTACATTTAAACAACATTTCAGGTAACTGAAATTTTGCAAAGATGATCAAATAAATAGATGCGATTGAAAGACTATTGGATCTACATTTTCTTCAGTCAATAAGCGGACCTATAGTAAATGAACAATCAACCAATTAAATCAGAAATCCAACATTTTGTTAGGACTTGTTGTTCTTTCTTTGCAGCCATATTGCAAAAATAGAGAGAAGCATTTGTTATTCAGAATCGTGTCCTTGTGGCACAACCCTTTGCCTTTGTTGCAAATATGGCACTACAAATACGGAAATAGGCAATTTAGAGAGAAAAAGGTAATAGGAGCTGCTTTGGAAGAGATTAAGAAGAATATATGGTGATTTACCTTGACATGAACTGCACAGGGATCGACTGCGGGTTTTTTCTGTGGCTCTTCTTGCCACAGCAGCGTCGACCACAACCACGTCATGACAGCGTAGTCCTCATTCACGGGTTTCTCTATCGACAGTTGGCAAGCCTTGGTAGCAACGTCTGGTGGAACTATGAAGAAAGTAGATCTGGACGATGGGACTAGAAAGGAAGGAGACGATGGGGGAAAGAGGAGCGAGAAAGAAGATGAGGCGTCTGCGGTCTGCGCAGCAGAAATATAAATGTTAGGTAAGCTGGCTTTCCGACTTGTTGCCTGTGCACAACAATAAATTGGCAAAAAATAATCCAGCAGAATAGGCACAAGTTCCAAGAGCGAAAACTTAATGCATGAAGTACGTTTCATCAAGAAAGGTATCCCTATCGTACAAGAGAAGACATGTTAGCAATGAAAATGAAATCAAATAATCAAAAAAAAACAGTTCACTTTGAAGAACAAAATTGATAACATATATGGTATGGGAAAAATCATAACTATGGCATCGAAGTGTTTTCACAAATAAATATTTGACAGTACACGCATGCAAGTATTGAAGAATAAAAGGATGCATATTTGAAGAAAGACAATAGAAAAAGTTTGGAAAAGAACAGTACCGATTTTGCATGGGAGAACGGTGCCTGAAACAAACACATAGGACAACACGAACGGATGAATGGAGATGACGTAAACTGAAGCATGAGACAGAGGGGAAAGGAAGATAGAAGAAGAGGAGAAAACAGAACTGAAATAACATATGAACAACGCAAGGAGGAAGGAAGAAGAAAATTCACAAGATAGAAGAAGAGGAGAAAACCGAACTGAAATAACATAAGAACATCGCAAGGAGGAAGGAGAAGAGGATGAACAAGATACAAGAAGAGGAGAAAACAGAACTAAAATAACATAAGAACAGCTCAAGGAGGAAGGAAGAAGAAGATGAACAGTGGTAGGAAGTCGTGGAACAGGGTTCGTAACAGAATGGGGGTGTAGGATACGGATAGGTAAACAGCCGTATTTGTACACAATAAACACGTATACTGTTTTATATTCAGAGAGTTAACAATTTCCATCCATTTTTCAACAATTTTGTGTCCAAACATGTGCACGGATCACGGCGCAGATGGACAGCGGGAGGTGTTTCGGCAGGTGTGTGCCCCCGTACCTGCGTGCCCCTGCACTTGTGTGCCGCTACGAATTTTTGTCAGTTCAAAGGGATTCTGTTGTTTTTGTTACAAAGCTCAAAGGTGTAGCAATTCATTGTTCTCTGTTCAATAACCTGCCTTCCACTTCCTACCATGTAATACCTAAGAATATAGTTTTAATCTGCTCCAAGATGTGTTTTTCATTATTTTTTCAAAGTTTGTGGAATGGTTCATTTTCCAAACTAGCATTTTCTTATTTATAGTACAACTATTTTGCATTTCAGTTATCTAAACTAACAAAATACATGAACTATTCTGAAAGATGCAATCTGATGCATATTTGTGAATTAGGAATCTTCAATAATTTCTCTGGACATGCAGGCAATTTTTTAATCATCACATTCTCGATCACCTTAGATGCAGGTAGAATCGCTGGAATATATCTAGAGATACAAGATACAATTTTTATCAACAAGCATATAAGGGCATCTCCAACTCAGATCCACAAACCCCCCGCAACCGTCCGGACCGCGCAGTCTGGACGTGTTTTGCCATCCAACGCGGTCATGTATCGCTCCGCAGGCCGGTCCGGGCATGCCTTTTCATGCAAACCGGAGACAAAGGAGGGGGGCTTTGCGGGCGTCCGGACCGCTGCCACACCTGCTCCTGACTACCCTAGCCCACCAAAAACCCTCCTCCCTCGCCCGTGTGCATTCCCGCTTGGTGCCAGCAGCCCGCATTCTTGCCGCTGTAGAGCGGCCGCTCCGCATTGATGCCGGCCCAGAGCGGACGCGACCTCTTACTCACGCCGACTTTGAAGCGGCGCACCGGCCAAGAGCGCTGCCTGCGCAACGTCCCTGGTGTCCGCGCCTGTTCAATGCCGGAGGGACGTTTGCTGTATGGGATGGGATGGATATCTACCACACCCGTTCAATGCTTGTCCGTCCGTATGCCACCATTAAGCAAGCTCGCCAGCCAAGGAACCAACTCTGGCGCCGTGCCTTAACGCACCCAGACGCTTGGCCTCACCGGAATCCGCTATTTAAAGGCAGCCACACCTGGCTAAATTCCACACCACATCACATCCGCTTCAAATCCTCCTCCCTTGCACCACAACCACCCTGACCGCAAGCGGGAATGCTTTGTGGGAGGTCGTGTCGATGGAGATGAAACATGAGGTCGCTGCCCTTGCGGCCGCCTGGCAGAGCCACCGTGCCAGGCAGATCTAGGCCGGCATGCCAGCTAGCTCCCCCGAGGTCTCCGACGACGACCCACAATGGAGATGGGGTCCGACGACGACACCGCGCCGGAGCCCATGCCGGTGCATGTCAGCTTGACCATGGAGCAGGCGCAGACACACTACTACGCCGCCATGGCAGATGTGGAGCAGCTTGCACTAGCTCCTATGTCGGCGTTTTGGCAGGCGCAGGAGGAGCAGAGGTACAACCTGCTCCTCCTCAAGCAGCACCGGCTGGCGGAGGGCCAAATCTATGGCGAGCACGGAAGCGAGGAGGCCGTGCCGCCATGGCCGCGGCGAACCTGAACTTTGTTGCGAGCAGCAGGCGCTCTACGAGGACGCGCATGCTCAATGCAAAGTCGGCGCAGCCGGACGCTGATGCGGCCGCACAAGCGCTGGCAGCGCTTGTGATCGAGGACGAGAATGCCACCAGCTGCGTGTCCTACACGCCGCCGTCCAACTTTCGGGGGCGCATGTGGCAAGTGGACAGTGACGTATCGTCCACGTCCATCATCGACCTCATGTCCACTGGCATCGGCAACGGATAGGTCATGGACTCCTCCGAGGATGAGTAGGGCATGGGAGGCGGCAGGGCATTGTGTCCCATGTGGGCCGGTCAGTCACGCATGTTCTACTCTTCCTCGCCGGAGACCGCACCTTCACTTCATGGGTCTTAAACCCCGTCGCCGCTCATGGAGACGGTAGATGGAGGACATGGTCGCTGATGCGGAATACAAAGGAAGTAGACGACTGGCGCCGCCATACGATAGGTTTAGGGTTCGGATGCTTTTTTGTAATGAAAAATGTCCGAATTATTAAGAATGTGCTCCGGTTTATATGAAAATCCGTCGTGTTTGCATGAATTTCGTGCGGTCTATTTCGTGTGGTCTGTTGAAGTGCGGTTTGAATTATGTGTGGGTAGCGTTGATTGGCCGGCTCCCTCATCCGTGTCCGCATACTAGCCCCCCCTGTCCACGGATGGATCCGGGAGCAAATTTGCGGGTCAGCATTGGAGATGCCCTAAGTCCCCCTATTATCAGTAGCACCAGGGACTAGGTCCTTTATGGCAATAAATGTGCTTACAACGCAGACAAAAATTTCCTATGAAAATGGTTATAGTAGGGAATGGCTTAGCATTTGCAAAGTTCTTTTGATATATAGGTGGACAGAACAATGTTGCATTTGATATAGTTTACCTAAAGCACTTCGCGTTGTCTTTGAGGAGACGTACAATGCAAAAGCTTTGTATTTGTTCAGCATAATCTTAGGTAAAATTTCCAATTTCTGAAGTGCTTTAAACAAAGAGCTCTCATTGTACTGCTGACATGTAAAATGGCTAGTTAGAAAGAAGTTAGAAATTAAATTTGTGGAGATCTTGTCAAGTATGGATACAGAGGTCAATATGTTGAAAATTAGCTTATACAACCATTGTTTATACAATCCTTTTGCTCCTTCTCCCAGTGTAAATGTATCAGAATAGACAAACTCCCCAAAGATCTTTCTGAGTGATTATATCATAGTGAGAACACAAGACACTAGTCAGGTACAAATCTTGAGTAATTTTATACATCAGTTTCAATCATATGGAAGAAAAATTGAGTAGTGTGTCCTTTTCATGTTTTTTGCAACTTTAGAGGAAGCTTCTGATTGTGTGCATATTACTTATTATTTCTGTGTTTTTCTCCTTTTGAGTCCTAATTCAGTAGCTTGCATGTGATCTGTGTGCTTATCGGCTCTATTTTGTGTGTTTGTATTTCGTCTCACAGATGATGATGATGACGATGATAAATCAACGACTGCAGTCACTAGAAAAAAAGACACATCTATGACATTATGACCCGAACAAAAACTTTTTCTATCATGGAAGTAACACTTTCATGACGATAATTGTGACAAAAACACATATCATCATAGATGTGGTGGGCTCCTACTTCTATGACAAAAAGTTATGACAGAAAATTGGCTTTTTGTCCTGGGCGAGCCGGAGGCGGACCTGCATGACATTCTTTGGGCTGTCAATGATGTAAAAAATCGTGATAGAAGTGAGGGCGAGAAAATTTTCGTGGATTTCCCGATATACGGTGGGTGGTCGGGACCGAGCGATGCAGTGTGGTTTGCGCGTTTCTCATGTATGCGCACGTGTGCGAGCCCTTCGCTAACTGAACCCAATCGATTGATCCCTCACCTTACTGACCTAAGCGATTGATCCCCCGTAATACGTACTGAACCCAAATGATCCCTCATACTACTACTGAACCCGAGAGATCCTTTCGCTACTTACTGAACCCGATCAATGCGAGCGAGACTCATGCGCACACGTAGTTTGCTGGCCCGATCGATCGATGTGCTGCATCGAGCCCCCCGCGAGACGTGAGTTAACATAGCCGATTGGTTGCCTCTCGATGAACAGTCCCCATTGCTACCGTGCGCGTGATACGTAGATCGTGTCAAGACCAGCAGCCGGTTGCATCGATCGAACCCCTTACGCGAGACGTGTTGACCTAGCCGGTTGGTTGGTTGTGGATGAGTAGTCCACGTTGTTGTCATGCGCGCGTAAGCCGCACCCCAGCCGGTTGGGGTTGGAAGAATAGGACCCCAGCCGTGTATTAGGCGGTTGGCGCTGGATGAACAGGACCCCGATCGACCGAGGAGGCCGTTTCGTGGTACGTCACAGCCCAGCCGGTTGGGTGTGGATGGACAGGACCCCGTGGAGGCCATAGGTGGTGGATGAACAGTATCCCTTGGAGGCGGTAGGAAGTCGACGGTGGATGAACAGTAGCCACTGGAGGCTGTTTTGTGGTACGCCACACCCCTACGGTGAACAGGACCCCGTTTCGTCCGTTTTGCGGTACACCACACCCCCAACTGGTGAATAGGATTCCGTTTCAGCTGTCCAACCCCAACCTGTTGGCGCTCGTTGAACATGAACCCATTGTTGCGTACAACTATCCGTATATATGCTAGTACGATCGGTCAGCCAGTACATGAATACTTGGCCCGCATTTTTGCACCGTGGCTATACGTACGAGTACACGAGAATGCGTGACCTGCTACGTCGGGGGCGAAATATCCTAGTACGACATGTGCCGCTCCATACTCGTTCATGGTTCATCGTTGCAGAGAGACCGACCAATATGTACGTACACGTTTGCGACCAGACAGATAACGCTACGTACGCTTGAACCTAGTGGGTCCCAGCTGTCAAGGGGAGGAATCATTTTTTGCGCGTTACAAGGAGGCACTTGCTTGCATGCGACCATGTAGCTGGTGGGTCCCAGCTGTCAGGGGGAGAAATCATTTTTTTTCTCGTCATAAAGAGGCACTTGCTTGCGTGCGGCCATGGACCTGGTAGGTCCCTACTGTCAGCTGATATGTCTCCAACGTATCTATAATTTTTTATTGTTCATTGCTATTATAGTATCAATCTTGGATGTTTTATATGCAATTATATATCATTTTTTGGGACTAACCTATTAACCTAGTGCCCAGTGCTAGTTGCTATTTTTTGCCTGTTTTAGGCTTTTCAGAAAATCAATATCAAACGGACAAAAAACATTGGATTAATATTTTCTGGACCAGAAGGGACCCTCGAAGGTTCGGGAGAAGACCAGAAGAGCCACGAGGGAGCGACAAGCTCAGGAGGCGCGCCCCCTCGGCTTGTGGGCCCCTCGTGGCACCTCTTGACCTAATTCCAAGCCTATAAATTCTCAAATATTCCCCATATACCAGAGAGCCACCTCGAATAACTTTTCCGCTGCCGCAAGCTTCTGTTATTCCGTGATCCCATCTGAAGGCCTTTTCCGGCAATCTGCCAGAGGGGGGATCGATCACGGAGGGCTTCTTCATCAGCCTTACTGCCCTTCCGATGATGTGTGAGTAGTTTACCATAGACCTACGGGTCCATAGCTAGTAGCTAGATGGCTTCTTCTCTCTCTTTGATCTTCAATACAATGTTCTCCTCGATCTCTTTGGAGTTCTATCCGATGTAATCTTCTTTGCGGTGTGTTTGTTGGGATTCGATGAATTGTGGGTTTATGATTCGATTATTCATGAGAAATATTTGGGTCTTTTCTAAACTTATTTATGCATGATTGTTATAGCTTTGTATTTCTCTCTGATCTATCTGTTTGGTTTGGCCAACTAGATTGACTTATCTTGCAATGGGAGAGGTGCTTTGTGATGGGTTCAGACTTGCGGTGCTCTATCCTAGTGACAGAAAGGGATAAGACATGTAAATGATGGGGTTTAATCATATTATTTGAGTTTACTTTGTTTACATCATGTCATCTTGCTTAAGGCGTTACTCTATTTTCATTAACTTAATACCCTATATGCATGCTGGATAGCGATCGATGGGTGGAGTAATAGTAGTAGATGCAGGCAGGAGTCAGTCTACTTATCTTGGACATGATGCCTATATACATGATCATTGCCATGAATCCGTCATAAATATGCACTTTTCTATCAATTGTCCAACAGTAATTTGTTTACCCACCGTATGCTATGTGTTCGAGAGAGAAGCCTCTAGTGAAAACTATGGCCCCCGAGCCTCCTTTTATCATATATAAAATCCAAAAATACCTTGCTGCAATTTTATTTCCATTATTTTACTTTGCAATTTACTTATATATCTATCACTACTAGAATTAATCCTTGCGAGTAACCACCAAGGGGATTGACAACCCTCTTGTTTGCGTTGGGTGCAAGTATTTGCTTTTGTGTGTGTACGTGCTGCTAATGAGGTTCTATGTGGTTCTCCCACTGGATTGATAACCTTGGTTCTTAACTATGGGAAATACTTATATCTACTGTACTGCATCATCCTCTCCTCTTCGGGGAAATCCCAACGCAGTTCACAAGTAGCAGGAAGAATTTCTAGCGCCGTTGCCGAGGAGACATCACCAAAACCTATCAAGTACCTTTGCATAAACTATCATCTACTTGCTCTTATTTTTATATGCCTTTTTATTTGCATTTGCCTCTCGTTTTCATCTCCCCCTCTTCTAAAACAAGAATTACAAAAACATAAAAATATTTTTATTTGCTAGTTTGCTTGCTTTGCTTGAAATTACCATCATGTATGAGTTCGAAAAAGTTATTGTAAAGAGTGCTAGTGAGGATAGTACTAATGAATCTCTTGAGGAAAATTTTAAATCTTTCAATATTAATCATGATCCTCTTGAGAACAAAACTCCACCCACATTTAAAACTAAAGTCTATCATGTGGGTAGTGGGAATATTATTGGTAAGAATGTTGTGCATGAATTCTTCAACTATGCGGGAGTCATACCTATAATTAAAAATATATTCTCGACAAAACGAATTGCTATGTGTATGCCATTGCTATGCTCGTGGTTAAGTTAGAACGAAATGTTTTTCACATTCACCCCGTGTTACAAAAGATATTCTATGAACTTCCCAATATCCTTAATCCTAGAACTAAAAAGATTGCTACAATCATCCTTATGCATGAATTTGATTATATAATTAAAGAAGCTAGGGACATCTTTTCTTTCCATAAAATAGATTTTGAGCATCCTCCAATAGAAGAAATTCTTCATGATAAACACACTATACGTAGGTTGGAATCTAAGGATTAGTTTGCTTACGGAGAAAACATTGGGAGAAGAGTTCCCTATGCTGAAGTAATTAAAGCTTTGTACCACAACGCTTGTGATAAATTTGACTGGATTACTAAGGGAATTTATGAGGGATTTAGTGAAGAATGGTTTGAAGGTACGGCTAGAGATCCTATTGATGATGAGATACATGTTTTATATGAAGATCTTGATGGTGATGATTCTGAGTTTGAAGTCATGAATGTTAAAGTCACCGCACAAAGTCCCTTCAAGCATTTAAGTTCCCCTACTATAAAAGAAGAGCATGAAAGTAGAGAATTAATGAGAAAGGTTTTGGAAGATTTGATTAAAAAGGATTTGGGAATGAAGGATGATAATACTTGAAACAATGCATTATGCCTAGCTAGGGGCATAAAACAATAGCGCTTGTTGGGAAGTAACCCAATATTTATCTTTATTGCAATTTTTATTTTTCTTGTGTCACACAATTTTAGCTTCTATTATGATTGTGTTTTTATCTTTTAATTAGTGTTTGTGCCAAGTAATGCCTTTCGGATGATTTGGGTGATAGTATAATTGATGTTGTTTGAAAACAGAAAGTTTTGAGTCCAGTGCTGGATTTTTGGTTCTATACTGGAGCGCGATAAAATTCTGAATTTTTACAAAGTATTGGTACATGAATTTTTTACGTTGTCCTAAGTTTTCAGAATTTTTGGAGTTACAGAAGTATAGCTTTTAAATATATCTTTATAGACTGTTCTGTTTTAGACAGATTCTATTTTTGTTGCATAGTTTGCTTATTTTGATGAATATATGGATTGTATCGGGGGGTATAAGCCATGGGGAAGTTGGATTACAGTAGCATTATGCCAATATTAAATATGAATCAATTTATAACAGTACCTAAAGTTTAAGATTTGTTTGTTATACTAACAGATCTCACGAGGTTTTTGTTGAGTATTGTGTGCTGAAGTTTTCAAGTTTTGGGTGAGACCACGATGGATGAAGGAATAAGGGGCGGCAAGACCCTAAGCTTTGTGGTGCCCCACCTGATTACCACTGTAGCTAGACGGTCACCGCACACACCAGCCCAGGAAATCAGACTGGTGCGTGCCTTTACAACAAGTATCATGAACACAGGCATTTCTATTAATGGATATATAAGTCTTACATAATATCTTACAAAGGTGATGGTAGCGGAAAAGTTCTATCTAAGGCAGCATGGTCTTGGTGCGGCTCCAATCCACAGGGATCTGACTGGGTTACTCTTCTAGCCCACGAACACTCCGATTCCTCGCTAGTGGATGTCGGATCCTTAGGTGAACCTGGCCACATTGAAGGGCGCTGAGTACTTTTGAATGTACTCGCAAGCAAACCAAACCAACATATGCACCAAGCAAAGCAATCCATGGCATTCAAGCATGCATCAATTCTTATAGCAATATTAATTATTATGGTTTAATTATCTAGAATTATTAATTATAATGTCATAGCAGGATTACCTAGCAACATTACTATTGACGTAAAAACAGCAAGACGGAGATAAAGCCTATCGGGTAATGAAGTCATACTCTGAACACTCTCATGATCTAATCCAAATCTTATCCAAATCCAATCTAACCCTTGCGGTCATCCGACCACTCATCGCATAGCCATCGCATGGCTAACATTCATATCCCTGACATCATCTGATGTTCATGCATCTGTACTACAAGTCTGACAAACCTTACCTTTCTCTGGTTCATTCTTGGCAATAACATTATATAGTTTATTCCTCCAGACTCGACACATACCAAATAGTGTGACCTAGTACGAACTGTGTCCCATGACAGAGGACGCGGCTATTCGAATAGGTTTACACTCTGCAGAGGTTGCGCACTTTACCCACGCTATAGAGCTCCCGGCCTCGTACATCAATACCTGCTCCCATTCGGGTGGACCGGTGCTACTCCAACAGAACTTGTCTATTGCCCGGCACTCTTATGGTCCCACCGACATTCATACCCCTTCCGGGTCCTGTCCTGGGTGGCCCCTGTGTCACTCCTGACACCTGCCACCGTCGTGGCCAAACAAAACTGTTCCAAACGGGGACCTGTGCACATAAAACTAAACTGGTCTCACAGGATTATCGCCGCCTACCGGGCCAGGGTAGAACGCACGCATAATCCCCCCTCTTTGGAGGTACCGATAAGAGACGAGACAATAGACCAAGTTCGGGCCTCCCCATAAAGGCAAATGTGGCTGCACTGATGAGCTCAGTTCGGTGGCTCTATGACTCGATCCAGCCGACGGAGGAGGTTGTTGTTATTATTGAGTCACATTCTTGTCATTGTGATAACCATAATAATTCACAATGAAAACAAAACAACCTATCTCCATATTGTTACATACGAGTCACTAGTGCAATAACATGATGAGCATTAACGAGTAATGTAACCAGTAAACAGGATTCTAGTCATTCATTTACTTCTAGCATAAACATTTAATTAGTTCAAACACACATGAATAACATAGAAGCAATGCTTTAGGGCATATATCAGATGGTCGGCTTGCCTGGGGGTGAAGGAAAGCTCCGGGAGAAGTGCGATCACCTCGCGGAAGAATTCGCCGGAAAAGATTCTCTCTCGGAGAGGCTGGATATAGGGCAGGGGAAAAATGGGTATTTTCAGAATGTGTCAACATGGTGATAGTGACATCATCGGTACGGGCTCGACGAATAGAGATCGTGGGCTTTGGAATCAATTGATTTGGAGTTACGGTGGAAAAGTTGTGGCCATTCACTCGTTAGGCAGAAAACAAACAGAATCTGATCATTTTCGCTCTTAACTAGTGAACGTCCGCAGCTTAAGGGTTTCGGCGGCCGGTTGAGGAAGAAAGCGTCTTTTGGAAAATACGCTTTCGAGCAGGGAAACGTATTCTGATCTGATGAGGCAGCAGAGTACGCTTTCTCTTGGGGAAGACGTATTCCGAGGAATACGCCTCCACTTACTGGGGCGGGCCCGTCGGCTGAGTCGCTTACAGCCGGGGCCCGCCAGCTCCTTCTCTCTCCTTCCTCCTCCTCTTTCTTCTTTCCCGTGACCAGAACTGGGAAGCGGCTCGGCTCCGGCCGGTGATGCTGATCCTATGCTCGCGGGGGCCGGCCGAGGGTGAGGATGGACGTGGTGTTCGACGGCGAACTCGTGGGTACCCGCGGCGGTGGCGGGGATGCTCTGTGGCTGCCGGACGGTGGTGGTGGCGGAGAGTGGCTGCGGTGAGGCTCGGGCTCAAGGCTACGACCTGCTCCGGCGTGAAATGCATGGCGGGGAGGACCTCTGGTGGTGGTTGTGGTTGGCTAGTGTGGCAAGATGAAGTGGGGGAGGGTGGAGGCGCTCTAATCGACCGAGGCCGAGGCAGAGATCATGGCGACCTGCGGAGCAAATGGAGCGGGAGAGGGCGAGGGCTTCGGCCAGGAGGGAGCTGGGAGGGAGGGAAGTAGCTTGGAGTGCTCAGCGGAGCCCGAGCATGGCTATTTATAGCCAAGCCACGGCGAGGGGATAAGAATGGCACCGGGGTGAGCTGGCCGGAGCTCTGTTGCTCGCGGCGAGCTGGCCTTGGACACGCGCGGTGGCGACCTGACGAGGCACAGCACCACGCGACGCGACGGCGAGGAAGAGGCCAAGGGGAAGAGGGAACAGGAGGAAAGCAACGGCAGTTCACGGGCGAACATGTGACGCCCCCGACTTAATCGTGCACTAATCATACACGCAACGTGCACGATCAAGCACAGGGACTCACGGGAAAATATCACAACACAACTCTAAACTTAAATGAAAGCATAAGTCATCATATTACAAGCCAGGGGTCGCGAGGACCCGAATACATAAGTCATACACACAAATGATATCTGAGTACAGACATAGTTAGTCAAGGGTGCCTTAAGAAGGCTTGCACAAACAACGATACAGATCGAAAGGCGAAGGCCTCCTGCCTAGGGCCTCCTAACTACTCCTGGTCGGCTGGCTCGATCCAGTAGTAAGTGCCGTCGGGACCGTCCTGGTAGTAAGCTCCTGCGGTGGCATCTAGCTCCTGAGTTCCATCGTCTGATGTATCATCAAATGGGTATGGGAAAAAGAAGAGCAGAGCAACCGTGAGTACTCATCCAAAGTACTCGCAAGACTGACATCAGAACTATGCTAGTTATGCATTGGTATCAAAGGAATGGGGCTATATCTTTGGACTGAACTGTAGAATGCCAGAGTAGAGGGGGAGAAGCCTAGCCTATCGAAGACTAGCATCTTCAAGCAATCTTGCAGCATCAGAAGAGAGTAGAATATAGTACATATAATAGTGGTTGTATAGTAGCAACTCCCCGAGATCCTTTCTCGACTATCCCGCGAGAAAGCGATCCCGAGAGCAGTAGTTTCAGTTTAATAAGCATCATCATCAGTTTGTAGTTGTCATAGATCCGGATACAACTCTGAGCGTCCTGTTACCGTGGACACGGCTATTCGAATAGATAACTTCCCTGCAGGGGTGCACTACTGTTACCCAACACGCTCGATTACCTCCGGCCGGACACACTGGCTGGGTAATACTCGGCCTCGGGTGATCGACACGACGCAGTCCTACCTAGGCTCAGCACGCCGGTCTCAATCCTAAGTGCGAAGGGGTCTTGGGCCCATCACCCTTTGCACTCCTGCACGTTGCGTGGCTGGTCGGGGTGCAGGCACGACACTGTATACACAAGTGAAGTACCAGCCCAATCCCGACAATCAGGCCGCATCTCTGAGCTGTGACGTCTAAAGAGTTTTCGGCTGATACTACGATGTAGAGGGCCCCATTAAACCATTATCCCACGTGGTGGTAGTGCGTATAGGGCACGACGACCCACTCAGATCAAATACCCAGTTCCGTTAGGCGTATTTAGTAACTCGCAGAGACGATCAGAGTTTCTGTCGCTCCGACTTGGTAAAACATGACGCGTGGGTGATCTTGGAGCCGACCCGTCTTTAATGATATTCACTCGCGGGCACCCTTGGGGCCAGCCCGACTTAAACATTGGGCGCTGTCGGGACTCAGGTCCATCTCTGACTAGATGGTACCACCAGCCCTTCAACCCCGTAACAGTAAATGAATGTAGTAATGTAAGCATTTCCGTGATCCTCACCTAGAGTGATCACGGCCCGGTAACTATCATGGCATACGGACAAGGCGAAGGGCCAAAGATGGAACAACAGCATAGCTAACTAGGCATCATGGGATAACAGGTAATGTATCAGTAGCAGGCGACAAAATCGGGCTATGCATCAGAATAGGTTAAAGCAGGGCAGCGGCAATTTCTAGTGCAAGTAGGAGGGAGAAAGAATAGGAGATATCGGTATGCGTCAAGGGGGGATTGCTTACCTGGAAGCTCTGCAGAGAGTGGCTGATCGTCAGTTGGCTGCTCGTCGGGGGTGTAGTCGAACTCTGCTGCAACGGCGTCGGTCTCGGCGTCTATCGAGAGAGAAGGAGGGGGGAAGAAACAATAAATTTCACGGCAAAAATGCAATCACTATGCATGACATGACTAAAATGATATGCAGATGTGTTTTACTGCCTAACTAAATGTTTTAGTTAATTTAGGAATTTATTTGGATTTATTTTATTAAAGTTGCACTATTCATTTATCGAAATCAGTCAAAATGTTCCATGTTCACCTAGCTAGGAGTGTTGGACAGGCATTTTGATCACATATTCAGATTCTTCATATTTTTCTGATCGTTTTACATATATAAATTATTTTCATCTGAGTTACGGTTTAAAAGATATGATTTTTCAAAGTTTTAAACATTTTCTGGAATTAATTTAATTAATAAATACGAATTATCCAGAACAGTGAAGGGGTGACGTCATCATGACGCAATGCTGACGTCAGCAGTCAACAGGACGGTTGACTGGAGTCAAACCTGACCTGTGGGTCCCACTAGTCAGTGACTCAGTTAATTAAACAGGGTTAATTTAATAAATCTAATCCTAATTATCTAGTGGGCCCGCTCTGTCAGCGACTGATTAAATTAATTAATTTAATTAACCGATTTAATTAACGTTTAATTATTTATAAAAATCGTTTTAAATGGACGGGACCCACATGTCAGTGGGCCACAGCGCCACGTCAGCGGTTGACCGGGTTAATGGGTCAACGGGACCCACCCGTCAGCGACACAAGGGGTCCCACACGTCAGGCCACGTCAGCGTCGCCGGCGTCGGCGCCGGAATCACGCCGGCGACCAAATCCGCGGCGGCGCGGCCTCGGACCTCGCCGGAAATCGCCGTCCGGCGACCGTTTCACGTGCGGTCAGCGGCATTCGAATGTGATGAAAGTGCCACGTCGATCTACGGCCTTAACGCGAGCTAAATCGGCCGAAGACGAGCGCTACAAGCTTGCCGGCGGCGAGGTGTTTTCGGGCGAGCTCGGTTGAGTCACCGCAGGGCACGGCAGGCCGTGGGGTTGGACTCTACGGGGTCCTAGAGTCGCGTGGAGCATGGTGGTGAGCTCGTTGGAGCTTGCCATCGACGAGGACGACGGCGACGAGCGATGCGGCGGAGCCAAGCTTCGGGCGGCGGCAGCAGAGACGGCTACGGCGGCGAAAATACGCGGGAAAAAGAGGGGAAAGACGCGCTGGCTCACCGGGAGGCTATGGAAAGCCGGTGATAGCTTAGTAGCGCAGGGGATCGCCGGAGATCGCCGGAGAAGAAGAGGTGGCCGAGGTCGGGGATGAGCTCGATTCGCCCAATGCCGAGCCCGTCGTCTCCAGTGGCTGGGCTCAGGCGACGTAGCGGAGGGCGGCGGAGCTTCTCGACATCTCGGCGAGGCCGAACGGTGACGGTGGGCGCGGGATCGACGACGACGACGGCGGGTGTTTTCTGGCGAGCACGAATGGGAGCGTTGGAGGGAACGAGAGGGGGTTTCTGGTGGCTAGGGTTTCGCGGGAGAGGGGGAGGAGCACGGGGGAGCTTTAGCGGCGTCGAGGAGCCGCGGGATGGCCGACAGCGAGGCCATCCGTGCTCGGGCGTGCGCACCAGCTGACGCGTGCGGGAGGAGGGAGAAGACCCGGCAGGCGGGCTGGGCCTTGCACTGTACGACTAGAGCCCAGCCGCACAGTAAGTCCTTAATCGTTTTCTTTTTCTATTTTCGAATTTCTGTTTTAGTTTCTGTTTTGTAATTGCAAGGCCACTAAATGAGTTTTATAAATTGTGCGACTTAGTTCATATAATACAATGCATTATTATCTACCACCAAAAACTGGTTTGAGTAAAATACGATTTCATTTGTAATTCTATTAACTAAAATGGTATTAAAATGTTGCTGATTGCTACTGTTTTAGGTTGTTAGAGTCACTTATCTAATTCAATAAATGTTGATCATAGTTTTATAAATGCCTCTGGATTATTTGCAGCACTATGAACATTTTGGTTTTTCAAATTTGAACAACTTTTATTTTCACTTTAAATTTGAATTTCAATTTGAATTGGAATTTGAAATGAGATATGATGCAATGATGATCAAGACTAGTTAATCATGGTGACTTGGCATTATCAAGAGGGGATCACTGTAGCTATTACATGGGGACGTTACAATTCTCCTCCTCTAACAAGAATTCTCGTCCCGAGAATTAAGAGGTAGGCTGAAAGAAAGCAGGGTATTCTTCACGAAGACGGTCCTCGCGTTCCCAAGTGGCTTCATCTTCAGAATGATTTGACCACTGAACTTTGAGGAACTTGATCGACTTCTGACAAGTACGACGTTCAGTTTGATCAAGAACGCGGATCGGATATTTTGGGTAAGACAGATCTTCTCGCAATTCAAGCACTCCATGATCCACAAATCGGATAGGATCCTTGAAGCAACGTCGGAGTTGCGACACATGAAAGACATCATGCACTTGAGAAAGGTTTGGCGGCAATTCCAATTGATATGCCACTTCTCCTCGACGAGCGAGAATGCGGAACGGGACAATGTAGCGAGGAGCTAACTTGCCCTTGATTCCGAACCGATGAGTGCCCTTCATCGGAGTGACACGAAGGTAAGCTTGCTCACCAGGCTGATAGACCATTACCTTGTTCTTGCGGTCATAATTACTCTTCTGACGAGACTGAGCAGCTTTCAAAAGCTCACGGACAATGCGGACTTGCTTCTCAGCTTGTTGAATAATGTCCGGACCAACGAGTGAACGTTCCCCAGTTTCTGACCAGTTCAGAGGGGTTCGACACTTACGTCCATAGAGAACTTCAAACGGTGCCATCTTCAGACTAGCTTGATAGCCATTGTTGTAAGAGAATTCGGCATACGGAAGGGATTCCTCCCATTTCTTACCGAATGAGATGACGCAAGCTCGAAGCATATCTTCAAGCTCTTGATTGACTCGTTCGACTTGACCCTGAGACTGAGGGTGGTAAGCAGTGCTAAAAGAGAGATGAGTTCCCATGGCTTCTTGGAAACTGTTCCAAAATCTGGAGGTAAAGAGGCTGCCACGATCTGAACTGATCTCCAACGGAACACCGTGGAGTGACACAATTCGGGAAACATACAAGTCTGCTAACTAGCTAGTAGTGATTGTCTCCTTGACTGGAAGAAAGTGAGCAACCTTTGAGAATCGGGCGATGACGACAAAGATAGCATCATGACCCTTCTGCGATCTGGGAAAACCAGTAATGAAGTCCATTTGGACTTTGTCCCATTTCCATTCAGGTATTTCAAGGGGTTGCAAAGTTCCAGCAGGCCTTTGATGTTCTTCCTTGATGCGACGGCAAACGTCACACTCAGCAACATATTTAGAAATATCATGTTTCATATCGGGCCACCAGTACCGCTGACGAATGTCTTGGTATATTTTGGTACTACCAGGGTGAATAGACAAAGGCGTGTCGTGTGCTTCTTTCATGACATCCGAACGGGAGTCCAGATTGCGCCTTCTGGGGACCACTAGGCGGCCTTTAAAAACAAGGCACCATCCTCACCAACATGGTAGAATGAAGGATTACCCTTGGAGAGGAAGTTCTTAATCTTCTCGACTTCAGAATCATATTTCTGTTTGGTCTTGATGTTGCGCTCGAGGTCTGGCTCAACCTCCAGGGTATTGAGATAACCCTGAGGAACAATGTGAAGGTTCAATTTGCGAAGCTCTTCATAAAGCATAGGTTGTGCTTCCTGAACCATGAGGTTGTTGCAATAAGCCTTGCGACTCAAGGCATCAGCCATTACATTAGCCTTGCCAGGGGTGTAGGAGATATTCATATCATAGTCAGCTATTGTCTCGAGCCATCTTTGTTGACGAAGATTCAGGTCTGGCTGAGTATACAGATACTTCAAACTCTGATGATCCGTGTATATCTCGCAACGATTACCAAGGAGGTAATGTCGCCATAGCTTCAGAGCATAAATAACCGCAGAAAGTTCGAGATCATGTACTGGATAATTTTCTTCATGAGGACGCAATTGACGAGAGCCATAAGCAATTACTTTGCGCTCTTGCATTAGGACACAGCCTAATCCTTGACGAGATGCATCACAGTAAATCACGAAGTCCTTTTGAGAATCCGGGGGTGCTAACACTGGGGCAGATGTCAACTTATCTTTGAGCGTCTGAAAGCTTTCTTGACATTTTTCTGTCCATTCAAATTAAACACCTTTGTGGAGCAGGTCAGTTAATGGCTTTGCAATCTTCGAGAAGTTCTCGACGAATCGGCGGCAATAGCTAGCGAGTCCGAGAAAACTCCTGACTTGCTTGACATTCTTCGGGGGAGTCCAGTCAAGAATAGCCTGAACTCATTCTGGGTTGACAGTGATGCCATCCTTGGAAATCACGTGACCAAGATAAGTCACCTCGGATAACCAGAATTCACACTTAGAGTACTTGGCATATAACTGGTGTTCTCGAAGTTTCTCCAATACAAGCCGAAGATGTTCAGCGTGTTCTTCTTCATTCTTGGAAAATATAAGGATGTCATCCAAGTAGACCACGACGAATTTGTCGAGGTAGTCTATGAAGATATAGTTCATCAATCGGGAGAAGGTTGCTGGAGCATTAGTTAATCCGAAGGACATAACGGTGTACTCGTATGATCCATAACGAGTAACGAATGTAGTCTTCGGAATATCCTCCTTACGAACTCGGATCTGATGATAACCCAACCTCAAGTCGAGTTTAGAGAACACAGAGGATCCAGCAAGCTGATCATAAAGATCGTTGATCCGGGGAAGTGGATATTTGTTCTGGATTGTGGCTTGGTTAATGGGCCGATAGTCCTGGACCAATCGGTTAGTTCCATCTTTCTTCTTAACAAAGAGAGAAGGTGCTCCCCAAGCAGAGGAACTGGGGCGGATGAAACCCTTTTTCAGTGACTTGTCGATTTCTTCCTTGAGCTCGAGAAGTTCATGCGGAGGCATCTTATAAGGACGCTTCGCAATAGGGGTGGTGCCAGGTTTCAAGTCGATGACGAACTCGACAGCTCTAACCGGGGGTATTCCTGGAAGTTCTTCCGGAAAGACGTCCGGAAAGTCACGGACGACCGGACGTTCTCAATCCCCTCAAGAGGTGAAGCGTTCAAAGCATTCAGAGCATATATCTGAGCTTCGGCATTCCGGGTAATCCGGGCGGTGTAGTTCACTATCTCATCGGAAGGATGAAGAAGTTGGACAACTTTGGTGGCACAATTGATCGAAGCAATATGAGCTTTCAATCAATCCATTCCCAGAATGAGGTCTATGGTGGAAGACTTCAGGATAATGGGTGAAACAAGGAATTCCAGCCCTTCAATTTCAACAGGGATATTGTGTGCCATCATGGAGGTACGACAGTGGCCTCCAGGGGTGCGGACAACCATTTGTAGGTTCATGTTATCAAATGCAATGTCATGTGATAATGCAAATGTTTCTGACATGAATGAATGCGATGCTCCTGAATCAAATAAAACAGAAGCGGGTACTGCGTTAACGAGGAGGGTACCCATCACAGTAGCAGGCTGATCCTGAACTTCTTCAATGTCAATATTGTAAGCATGTCCACGACCATAAGCAGCAGACCCAGTATTATAGTTGCGGGTCTGATTGTTGCCACGACCATTGCCACGGCCATTGCGAGGAAATGCCAACTGATTCTGATTCTGGCGGCAGTCCTTAGCAAGGTGACCTAGTTTGCGGCACTTGAAGCACGGACCATCTTCAGGACGAAGAGGAGCACTGGGTGGAGCAGCTTGAGCTCTTGGCTGCCTCGGTGGTGGAGGAGGCAGACGAGGTGCAGCATAAGAGGGCCTCGGCGGAGGAGCAGCTGGACGGTACACACTATTGGGAATCCAGATACGACGTTTCTGTGCTGAGCTCGAATATGAGTCAATGTCATGATAGCGCTTCTACGACTCCTTGTGCTTGATCTGAGCGGTCTCAACCAGAATAGCCTTGTTCACGAGAGTGGCAAAGTCGGTGAAGTCTTGAGCAGCAAGTGCAAGCTCGAGGTCTGGGTGGAGTCCACTACGGAACTTCTCCTGTCTACGAGCATCAGTTGGAATGTCTTCTTCAGCATAGCGGGACAAGTTAAGGAACTCCCGCTGATAGGCTTCGACAGTCTTGTTGCCTTGAACGAGGTTGCGGAACTCGGTCTTCTTCCGGGCTATGATTCCCTGAGGAATATAGCGAGCGCGGAAGGCAGTCTGAAACTCAACCCAAGTAACGATTGTCCCAGCAGGCAGTGTACGCTTGTGAGTGGACCACCATTGAGCAGTGGGTCCCTTCTGGAAGTAGGTCGCGAAGGTGACATAGTTGTCAGGGGCGACACTAGCAGATTCCATCTCAAAGGCGATGTCGCGGAGCCAGTCATTAGCATCCAGAGGCTGTTCAGAATTGCGATAAATAGTGGGGTTGAGGCGCACAAACTCTGACAGTGTTATTGAAGCTGGGTCCTGGTTCTGATTGTTTTGATGCGGGAACTGAGCCATAATGTTAGTCATGAACTGACGATTCAGCTTGAATTGTTGCATCATAGCTGCCATATAGTCTGGTGGTGGTGGGTTTTCGAGGGCACGGCCACGACCACGACCACGAGCACCTGTCCTAACCATCCTGCTAAAATTTCAACAGGGGGTAGTTTAGAAAAAGCACTTGCGAGTGTTTAAAGACAAGCTTAATGTAACACGACAATGAATAAGCAGTGTAATAGATACATAACAGTAGTCAATTAAGACATACAGATCCATACACAGCGTCGGTTACACGCGGACAGCATAACGGCGTAAAATTAAAGAAAAAGACATACTAGGCGGCGCGCAGGCACGCGGTGAGGAATACACAACGAGACATAGCAAAGGCTACATCAACGTCGGAGAAAACCACTGAAACGGGGTAACTGCAAGTGCGGGCGATGAGTCTCTAAGGCAGAAAAGTACTGCTCTCCGTGTGCACTCTGATGCAGAACCCGGTCTCGAACTGAAAGAAGAGGTCCACGTGCTGGTGTATGACCTCCAACAGCAGGCCAATCGATACCTGCCGGCATCTGAGTCCTGCGTGGGTAAAGGACATACTCCGGATGTATCCATGCACGAACAGCTGGTAGCAACTGTGTCATAGAATCGTAGAGACGTGCTCGAGTGGCAAACAGCTCGACGGAAAAAGCCCGGTTAGTGCGATCCAGAGCCTGAGTGCACTGAATCAACACGTGCGGGTCGTATCGACGACGCTCGTAAGGGGCACAGATAGCTGTGTAGTATCCGGTAGCATCTTCAGTAGGGGCATACGGGATGTATCGAAACTCAGAGGCATCCAAGTGACTATGCTCTCCACGGAGTCGTGCGATAGCAGAATAGGCAGCATCATGGACTGCCATCTCAATCGTCACACCGATACCGTGAAAGATGTGCAACTCAGTGTCGGAGTTGTCCCTCTAATCATAGATACGAACATCTGCATGGTACTGCTCCTGGTTGAACTCGTGGAAATCCTCGTAAACCATATACTCGGGGTACCAGCGGTAACCCAGTCTGGTCAGGAGGGCGATCAGGACAGCTGGAAAACCAGGGGCATCACGAGCCCAAGTGCGAAGCACAAGCTGCGTCGCAGGGCGCGGCGGGAACAAACGATCTATCTGAAACAGAGGAAATTCAGGATTGTCAAATGACAATGAGAAGTATAATAACTTGGAGAGAAAGGTTAAGCAAACCAATATAAAGGAAACTATGATTATCAGACTAATCAGATCAATGGTAAGGAACAAGCACAGATAATCCAGCTCTCCGGGTGGACGAGATTACGAGATCCTAGTGTCAGCGTTAGTAAAATTCATTTAACCCGAAAGGAAGAGAGTTCAGAGTCCCAGAGTATAGAAGAGGAATAAAAGATCCTAATACCACCCAGTTGGCGACGTGGGCCCGTAAGCCACTCAGCCATGTTAGTAAAATAGTTTTCGGAAATACTAGACTCAACTGCGGCCAAAGAGTTGGAGAGGGGCTTCCTATAGGCAGTCGGCTCTGATACCAACTTGTGACGCCCCCGACTTAATCGTGCACTAATCATACACGCAACGTGCACGATCAAGCACAGGGACTCACGGGAAGATATCACAACACAACTCTAAACTCAAATGAAAGCATAAGTCATCATATTACAAGCCAGGGGTCGCGAGGACCCAAATACATAAGTCATACACACAAATGATATCTGAGTACAGACATAGTTAGTCAAGGGTGCCTTAAGAAGGCTAGCACAAACAACGATACAGATCGAAAGGTGAAAGCCTCCTGCCTAGGGCCTCCTAACTACTCCTGGTTGGCTGGCTCGATCCAGTAGTAACTGCCGTCGGGACCCTTCTGGTAGTAAGCTCCTGCGGTGGCATCTGGCTCCTAGGCTCCATTGTCTGATGTATCATCAAATGGGTATGGGAAAAAGAAGAGCAGAGCAACCGTGAGTACTCATCCAAAGTACTCGCAAGACTG
Organism: Elymus sibiricus; assembly: GCA_039707655.1. Lineage (NCBI taxonomy): Eukaryota > Viridiplantae > Streptophyta > Magnoliopsida > Poales > Poaceae > Elymus > Elymus sibiricus. The sequence continues at coordinate 117,549,651 of CM077670.1, forward strand.
ACATCAGAACTATGCTAGTTATGCATTGGTATCAAAGGAACGGGGCTATATCTTTGGACTGAAATGCAGAATGCCAGAGTAGAGGGGGAGAAGCCTAGCCTATCGAAGACTACCATCTTCAAGCAATCTTGCAGCATCGGAAGAGAGTAGAATATAGTAGCATATAATAGTGGTTGTATAGTAGCAACTCCCCGAGATCCTTTCTCGACTATCCCGCGAGAAAGCGATCCCGAGAGCAGTAGTTTCAGTTTAATAAGCATCGTCATCAGTTTGTAGTTGTCATAGATCCGGATACAACTCTGAGCGTCCTGTTACCGTGGACACGGCTATTTGAATAGATAACTTCCCTATAGGGGTGCACTACTGTTACCCAACACGCTCGATTACCTCCGGCCGGACACACTGGCTGGGTAATACCCGGCCTCGGGTGATCGACACGACGCAGTCCTACCTAGGCTCAGCAGAGAGGTCAACACGCCGGTCTAAATCCTAAGTGCGAAGGGGTCTTGGGCCCGACACCCTTTGCACACCTGCACGTTGCGTGGCTGGTCGGGGTGCAGGCGCAACACTGTATACACAAGTGAAGTACCAGCCCAATCCCGACAATCAGGCCGCATCTCTGAGCTGTGACTTCTGAAGAGCTTTCGGCTGATACTACGACGTAGAGGGCCCCATTAAACCATTATCCCACGTGGTGGTAGTGCGTATAGGGCACGACGACCCACTCAGATCAAATACCCAGTTCCGTTAGGCGTATTTAGTAACTCGCAGAGACGATCAGAGTTTCTGTCGCTCCGACTTGGTAAAACATGACGCGCGGGTGCTCTTGGAGCCGACCCGTCTTTAATGATATTCACTCGCGGGCACCCTTGGGGCCAGCCCGACTTTAACATTGGGCGCTGTCGGGACTCAGGTCCATCTCTGACTGGATGGTACCACCAGCCCTTCAACCCCGAACAGTAAATGAATGTAGTAATGTAAGCATTTCCGTGATCCTCACCCAGAGTGATCACGGCCCGGTAACTAGCATGGTATACGGACAAGGCGAAGGGCCAAAGATGGAACAGTAGCATAGCTAACTAGGCATCATGGGATAACAGGTAATGTATCAGTAGCAGGCGACAAAATCAGGCTATGCATCAGAATAGGTTAAAGCAGGGCAGCGGCAATTTCTAGTGCAAGCAGGAGGGAGAAAGAATAGGAGATATCGGTATGCGTCAAGGGGGGATTGCTTGCCTGGAAGCTCTGCAGAGAGTGGCTGATCGTCAGTCGGCTGCTCGTCGGGGGTGTAGTCCAACTCTGCTGCAACGGCGTCGGTCTCGGCGTCTATCGAGAGAGAAAGAGGGGGAAGAAACAATAAATTTCACGGCAAAAATGCAATCACTATGCATGACATGCCTAAAATGATATGCAGATGTGTTTTACTGCCTAACTAAATGTTTTAGTTAATTTAGGAATTTATTTGGATTTATTTTATTAAAGTTGAGCACTATTCATTTATCGAAATCAGTCAAAATGTTCCATGTTCACCTAGCTAGGAGTGTTGGATAGGCATTTTGATCACATATTCAGATTCTTCATATTTTTCTGATCGTTTTACATATATAAATTATTTTCATCTGAGCTACGGTTTAAAAGATATGATTTTTCAAAGTTTTAAACATTTTCTGGAATTAATTTAATTAATAAATACTAATTATCCAGAACAGTGAAGGGGTGATGTCATCATGATGCAATGCTGACGTCAGCAGTCAATAGGACGGTTGACTGGAGTCAAACCTGACCTTTCATTAACCAATTTAATTAACGTTTAATTATCTATAAAAATCATTTTAAACGGACGGGTCCCACATGTCAATGGGCCACAGCGCCACGTCAACGGTTGACCGGGTTAATGGGTCAATGGGACCCACCCATCAGCGACACAGGGGGTCCCACATGTCAGCGTCGCTGGCGTCGGCGCCGGAATCACGCCGGCGACCAAATCCGCGGCGGCGCGGCCTCGGACCTCGCCGTAAATCGCCGTCCGGCGACCGTTTCGCGTGCGGTCCGCGGCATTCGAACGAGATGAAAGTGCCGCGTCGATCTACGGCCTTAACGCGAGCTAAATCGGCCGAAGACGAGCGCTACGAGCTCGCCGGCGGCGAGGTGTTTTTAGGCGAGCTCGGTTGAGTCACCGCAGGGCACGGCAGGCCGTGGGGTTGGGCTCTACGGGGTCCTAGAGTCGCGTGGAGCATGGTGGTGAGCTCGTTCGAGCTTGCCATCGACGAGGACGACGGCGGCGAGCGATGCGGCGGAGCCAAGCTTCGGTCGGCGGCGGCAGAGACGGCTACGGCGGCGAAAATACGTGGGAGAAAGAGGGGAAAGACGCGCTGGCTCACCGGGAGGCTATGGAAAGCCGGTGATAGCTTAGTAGCGCAGGGGATCGCCGGAGATCGCCGGAGAAGAAGAGGTGGCCAAGGTCGGGGATGAGCTTGATTCGCCCAATGCCGAGCCCGTCGTCTCCAGTGGCTGGGCTCAGGCGACGCAGCGGAGGGCGGCGGAGCTTCTCGACATCTCGGCGAGGCCGAACGGTGACGGCGGGTGTGGGATTGATGACGGCGATGGCGGGTGTTTTCTGGCGAGCTCGAATGGGAGCGTTGGAGGGAACGAGAGGGGGTTTCTGGTGGCTAGGGTTTCGTGGGAGAGGGAGAGGAGCACGGGGGAGCTTTAGCGGCATCGAGGAGCCGTGGGATGGCCGATAGCAGGGCCATCCACGCTCGGGCATGCGCGCCAGCTGACGCGTGCGGGAGGAGGGAGAAGACCCGGCTGGCGGGCTGGGCCTTGCACTGTACGACTAGAGCCCAGCCGCACAGTAAGTCCTTAACCGTTTTCTTTTTCTATTTTCTAATTTCTGTTTTAGTTTCTGTTTTGTAATTGCAAGGCCACTAAATGAGTTTTATAAATTGTGTGACTTAGTTCATATAATACAGTGCATTATTATCTACCACCAAAAACTGGTTTGAGTAAAATACAATTTCATTTGTAATTCTATTAACTAAAATGGTATTAAAATGTTGCTGATTGCTACTGTTTTAGGTTGTTACAGTCACTTATCTAATTAAATAAATGTTGATCATATTTTTATAAATGCCTCTGGATTATTTGCAGCACTATGAACATTTTGGTTTTTCAAATTTGAACAACTTTTATTTTCACTTTAAATTTGAATTTCAATTTGAATTGGAATTTGAAATGAGATATGATGCAATGATGATCAAGACTAGTTAATCATGGTGACTTGGCATTATCAAGAGGGGATCACTGTAGCTATTAAATGGGGACATTACAGAACAGTACCGCGGCGGCGGCTGCCGTGGCGCAGGGAGGAGGAATCCGGAGGGGAGAAGGGTCTAGAGAGGAGCGCGTGGATTCCGGAGAGCCGTTGGACACGCTCGGACAAGCCGGAGTTGGCCGGAGGTGGCCTGGCAGACGCGGCGCCCGCGTAGAGCACACTCTCTGCTCGCTGTTCACGCAGTCACCGCGTGCACCGCCTGCTCTGGCACACGTCTGGGCGTCAGGCCTTGTCAAACGCGGTAGTCACTGCTCAGACAGGTGGTCTGGGTCATTGGATGGACCAGGATGGCTCTAGGGTGGTCGAGTTGATCCAAAACAGCTTCTGGATAGAAACTTTTGGAGATTACTGGGGTAAAATGGGGAGGGGATTGAAGCTGAGACCTTGTCATGCTGAAATGGGGTAGAAATGAGTAGGTGCTTGCAAAATTTGAAGCCATTTGGACCAGTTTTACATGCACTTCCTTCACAATGCAATATTTGGTCCAGAAACTAGATTATGATGTTGTGCTCAAATTGCTTCATGGAAGAAGCTGAATTTTAGTGTAGAGAGGTGATTTGGGTGTTAGAATGTACTGGTGGAATTTCATACCATTTGGATATACCAAAGTGGTACTTCCTTCACAGTGCTCCCTGCTAGACAGAAACTTAGGAAAATTGCTGGGGAAGAATGGATAGCTAGATTGAGCTGATTTTTGGTTTGCATGTGTGATTTATCAATGTTAATCACCATGAAAAATTTCAGCTCAAATGGATCAAGGGTTGAGGCACTTCTTTTCCAGATTGGAAATCTGGAAAGAATTTGCAAATGGAAGATGTGCTCAAACTTTCAACTATGGAACTTGGGTTCTTGATGAAAATGGTGAAGTGGTGGATAGGAGAAGCTCCCCAAATTATTTGGGATTTTTCCTGGCTACCAAAATGGTAGCTCCTTTGGAAAGTGCCCAAATTGCAATATTGGCTTTAAATAGGAAAATGCAATTTCCCTTATTTAATTATGGCCAATATTTTTATGAGAGCTCAATATGATCACAATGAATATCTCCACAAGTTTTCATGAACTTTGGAGATGGATAGATATTTTTCTGGATTTAATTCCTTTAAACAGCAGAAAAAGGAATTGATTTTAAATGAAAAATATTGCAAATGACTTGGCAATATTTTTGCATATCCAGGGTTTATAGAGATAGGATGATCACTGGGAAAATTTTGGGAGGCAACAGACCAAAGGAAATTGGGGTTCCTTGGTAACCGCAGGAATTAGGGTTTCCCTTCCGGTAACTCGGAAGGTAGGGTTTCGGCGGCAGATATATTCTAAGAATATATCTTGGGTGGCAAGGTTGGTCTGGAGAGAATCTCTGGTCTGATAGGAAAGGCAAGGCTAAGTGACCATCTTCATATACCCAAGAGCGAGAGAAAATCCGATAACATCGGAAAAAATGGGAGTCCAATCCCGCGAAGGAAAAGAAAACAAGGAGCGAAAACCAGGGTGTCACAAACCTACCCCCCCTTAAAAAAATCTCGTCCTCGAGATTTCTGGGCTTACCTCCCGGCGAGGGGGGCATACCTGTGTGCGACTTGGATCCATCAGCTGTCTTGTCTTCGTCGGTTCACTGGCCTTCTAATTGCCTCTTCTGGTGGCTCAGGTGTTGTCTTTTCCCACAGCTAACTTGAATCCTTCTCTTTCCTGTCAGGTGTACCTTTTATCCTGGCGGTCTGTTGTCCAGGGTTGGTGGGTAGTGGGTAGTATCAACAAATAGCTTGGTTTCCATGGCCTGGAGTTAGTTGCTTCGGGTTTTATTGCGATACTTCGTACATTAACTGCCAAGGGCGAGACGTCCTTTCTGGGTACAGGGCTCACGTGCTCATATGGCCTCGAGTGATTAGGGGTTGCTTTCTTTCCATCTTGTCAGAAGGCTCAGTCTGGCTCTGGGTTCCGTACTGATGTTTCCTTCTGTCTTATGCATTCTGACTCTGTCCTTAGGTGATCCACAATCCAAGGAACAACATGACCGAACTATTACCGCCGTATCCCCAACTGGAATGTCAGGCATGATCACAAAGTAACCATAGACAGTAATCCCTGCTCCAATGACATCGTGGCATCTACGAACCGTCGATGCCGACGTGTATGCGCTTTTAGCTATTTTATCTCAATGTCTTGTTTCCAAGTGAATTCAGACTATCAAACTTTGTCAATTACTGAGGTGGCTTAATCATCTATAGCCTCTGTTGTCCTTGTTATGACCGCTGAGCTGAACATAGTACGGCTAGCATCCGGTGTATCTTTCGGAGCATAGCCTCTTATCTTGGTTGATGGCCCGTATTCACGATAAGTGTGGCAAGCTCACTTGTAACCGCAAGTAGTGCATTGTTGTGGTCGCATATGCAAGAGTCTGACAAGGATTGATAATATCACCTTGCCTGTGAAATTTCATTTTATTAACCGTCACAGAGATTGTTTATCCAAAACCTCTTTGTTCTTGGGGGTTCCTTTTGTGGGCCTGTCATGACCGGTCAAAACGGCTCCTTGGCCATAGCATAACTTACTCTTGCATATCTCATAGGGATTGCTGCGTTCATATCCTTCTTTGAAGTATGGGGCCAATGCTTCTCTAAACACAGCCATTCCCGTGTATGAGTGGCTCGCATGAACTGATCCACCGGACTGCATGCTCACAACATATGCGGAGGTACGGTAAATCCTTTCATGACCACTGAGTTCTGAGGCGGACGTGTGTCTCGACTAGTTCGTGCTTCTGACAAGATTGTTGCGGGCATGATGGCGTGCTGGAGAAGGCTGAATACCTTACGCCCAAAGCTTTTGCCAAGATAGCGTGCCGAAGAAGGCTGGGTTTCGTACCTTAGAAGCTTTCCCTCATGTTGCTTACTACGGAAGGTCAGGTGCCTTATGCTGGAAGCTTTACGCGGTAGTAGGCTGAGGAAGATGGGGGTGCCGTACCCCAGAAGATTTTCTCACCAAGTGGTGTAACGAGGAAGGTTGGGAGTCTTGTGTTGTAAGCTCCTTTCGATAACTTGCGGAGGAAGGCTGGGTTCCTTGTACCAAAAGCCATGCACTGTGCTACGCAGTCGGACATGTGGCCGGTTCTGGCTTCCTTCTGGAGTATCCAAACTTTACCTAGAGTGGAGCCACCACTTGGTATATGCCATACCTTGTCTAAGGATATCATGTTGGTCATGCACACCGCTAGTACTTCTGCTGGTCTGCTCATTGTTCCTGTAAAGGTTGCACAACTTGTTGGGGATATACCCCACGGTATGACCCGGCCTGAAGTTTGACCCGGCCAGGATTTGGCGCCTCATTGGTAACCCGGCCAGATTTGGCGGCTCATTGGTGATCCGGTCAGTGGGTCGAACAAGCGGCAAGGCCCAAGGCCCAAAAGGCGGCTCGTGAGAAGGCCGGCTCAAGGAGAGGCCTGGAGGGCCGGCTCGTGGAGAAGGTTCATGAAGAGGAGAAGTTTCCTGACAAGGGAAGCAAGACCCCGACTAGGAACCGACTTGTAATAGAAAATAGACTAGTCCTATTCCTATTAGGACTATACATATAAGCCGCCCCTTTAACTTATATAAGGAGGGGCAAGGCACCCCAAGAGGGAGAAGTTGATAGACAGTAAAGTCAGGAAAGACAGAAAAACTAGCTCTCGAGATAGAGGTAACGAAACTGCACCCTTGTAATCGAGATCATCATCAATATCAATCAAGCAGGATGTAGGCTTTTACCTCCACCGTGAGGGGCCGAACCTGGGTAAAACTCGCGTCTCTCGATTCCGACCAACCCCTTCAAGCTTTAACCTAGTTGTGATGGTCTCACCACTAAGTCCTTTCACGAGGACATCTGCCGTGACAAAACCACGACAGTTGGCGCCCACCGTGGGGCTTGAGTGCACGGTGGTGTTGTGTTCTTGGAGGGAGCTCTTTAGGGATCGAGGAGCTGAAGATTGATTGGGATGAAGAAGACGAGGTCTGAGTTCAAGAAAAATTAGGGTTGCGTCGGATGCGCCGCCTCAAAGTCGCTGGGTTGGCAAGACCGGCAAGCGGTCCAATCCAAAGCCGGATCGATTTTTGAAGCATTGTTACGCGTCACAGAAACCGACCGGATTTCCATCGCGTGTCATCAAGAGTGGCACGCTTCTTTCGTTCACAGCAGGGCTTGCTACAGGAACACCTCAAGTCCCGAGGCTGCCCACGATCTGATGAAAAATCATCAGCATGAACCGCTGGGTGTGGCCCATATCTGTGCGCTACCAGGCGATCGTTTGTGCGTGTGCTGCAGCAGTTGCAATCAAACCAGGAGAAACAAAGGAGGAAAGGCATCAATTAGTACTTCACGAAGGATCAAGTCCCAAGCGACCTGTCCACTTCGTGTCCAGCATTAAAAATTTATGCGTGCCCGTGCGTCAACGAAGAACAACGTCCAAAAATCTACACTGTTGCCAGGATTGGACTGACACAAAAAAGGCACTATTTGGGCTCGCACTCCAAGGCTTGATGGATGCATGGGTGGACGTGAAGGACTATTAAAATTCCATAAGCAATTTTGCTTCGATCGCTACGTAGACGAAAAGCCAGGTGCTCCCAATACTGTTATTTTCTATCTGTATACGTTAATTCTTTCAAAGAATACTTTTTCTGGCCTGTACTGTTTTACACAGGATAATCCGGGTCACGCCAACGCACCGGAAGCACCATCGTCCGTTCGTTCCGCGCTGCCCGACGGGCGGGCGCGCAAGCCGCTGTCCTCACGGTCCGGTCTACATCAAGACGCCCGACGACACCATGGCTGACTCGCCCATCCGCATCCGCGCTCACACCGGACTCCGACACCGCGGCCGACTCGCCCGTTCGTGCCCGCGCTCGCACCGGTCTCCGACACCGCGGCCGACTCGTCCGTCCGCGCCTGTGCTCGCACCGGTCTTTGACACCGCGGCCAACTCGCCCGTCCGTGCCCGCGCTCGCACCGTACTTACGACGCCGCGGCCGACTCGCACGTTCATCCGACAAAAAAACCAGGTGCTATTCGCCCTATCTGTTTCAGTATATATTAATTCATCCGAGAACAATTACTCTTCCCGGTAATATTTTTACACAGGATAATTATTCATCACGAAGGAGGCGTTACACCGCGGATACGGAGCGCGCACCAACATCATCCTACACTGGCGTTCGCCCGTACCGCGCTGCTTGACGGACACGCGTGTAAGCCGCCGCTTCCATGTTTCAGTCTACATCAACACGCCACGGCCGACTCGCGCGTTCGCGCCGGCTTACAACACCACGGCCGACTCGCGCGTCCACGCCGGTTTACAACACCACGGCCGACTCTCCCGTCTGCGTCGGCTTACAATGCCGCGGCCGACTCTCGCGTCCGCGCCGACTTACGCGCCCGCGCCGACTTACGACGCCACAGCCGACTCGCGCGCCCGCACCGGCCTACAACGCCACGGCCGACCCGCGCGTCTGCATCGGCTTACAACGCCGTAGCCGACTCGCGCGCTCGCGCCGGCTTACAACGTCGCGGCCGATTCGTGCATCCGCGGTTTGCAATGCCGCAGCCGACTCCCACGTTTCCATCAATACACCAGGGACACGCCTGCTCGCCTGAACTGCCCAACGGACGCGCGCAAGCCGCCGCCCCCGCAGTCTGGACTACATCAACATGCCAGGGCCACGCCCGCCCATACGAGCAGCTTAACGGGCGCGCGCAGATCGCCATCCCTGCAGCCTGGTCTACTCCAACAAGCTGGAGCAAAAAAAATATCTATTATCAGCCTCCGAGGGCATACAACGAGCATTGCGAAGATCATCAACTCGCCACGCACCTTTGGCTTCAATAAATTTCATCTTTCGGCTGTCAACTCTACACCGGCTTATGCCACTACCAGGGAAGACAACCCGGTGCCCGGGGGCTGCTGCCTTATTGGCGAGAAAGAAAGGTTACCAAAGAAGACTGGTTGCCATGATGCGCAGTCTAAACATCGGTATTGTCAGACGAATTATCCGCGGTCAAGACCCAACCTGCTACAGGATCTGGCCTCAAGGATGACCCGGCCTGCTACAGGACCTGGCCTCAAGGATGACCCGGCCTGCTCAATAATGATCAAAGGAATGCCGGCTTATCTGGACCCCAGATGTTTTGCAGTAGTAGCATTGTGTCCTGTATATCCTATGCTGAGCTTTTCCATGATCATATGGTTACTTGGGGGCTTCCAGCTCATCGATTTTAGCTTACAAAACCCTTTTAACCCGGCGAAATGCCAAACTATACTTGGTTAAACCTGCCTGTTAGCAAGATGCTACTCCCTAAAAAGCGACCCGGCGTACGCCTGATGAGTCAATCACAAAGGTGACCCTGAATTCATCAGAGTTAAAATGCTCGATTGGTTGCGTGAGAGCCAGCTTTCAGAAAGATAGGACAAACCAAAAGAGGCCAGAAAGCCTGCTTCCACAGGAAGCGAAACCAAGACTCGAGTCTCGAAGCCGGTCTTATGTTGTGCCTCGAAGCCGACATTCTTATACTCTGTTATCATACACATGCATTATCATACATTGCATCATCATATATTGCATCATCATATATTGCATCATCATGCAATGCATCATTTATACACATCTATATTTGTTTATGTCGCAGGAGCCGGTCTTCAAACCGGATTACATTGTGACTCCACAGGAACAAACGAATCTTTGATAGCCAAAATGGCTGGATCTTCATCATGGTTTATCATGACTAGTATTAAATGATTGAGATATCAATTCTTCTAAATTCCCGGGTTACAAATCCAGCCGGGTCACATATAATACATTGGTCATTTAATTGACCGGGTTTTGGGTTATTCAACATGTGCTTTATAGAAGACTACATCACTTATGAATTTTTTCACACATATTTGCCGGTTTGCACTGCAACCACGGCCAAGGATCTCTTTCATCGCAAAAGCATCATCAGTTCAAAGGCAAAATATTAAAGTGCTTGATGGCATTGGCGGATTATGCAGTTCCACGCTCAAAAACTATTACAAGCCATGATTGGGCTATTTTCTATCAAGTTTTCCACGGCAAATCCAAGCTTGCAGAGTGATTAATGGTTGAGACCCGGCAGCTGGATCTGCCGGATTAACATTGGTTTGTTCTCCTTCTGCGTCAATTGCTGTCGGGTTGTCACTTGCCGGGTCACCAGGATATATTTGGTGAGTTGATAATACAAGAGAGTATACTATGCGGCCAGGCAACCCGGTTCTTGGAGGCTACAGTGGATTTGAGTTTATTCTACAGTGGAAGGAATAGTCCTGAGTCGCCGCAGGCAATACGACCCGGCACTTGGGGGCTACATTATTCTAATCAAGATTACATTCAGTATAAAAGTCCCATGTCGCTGCAAGCATGCACCACGGCACTTGGGGGCTAATGCATTGTCATTTTAACCTATTTTCATCAAAGACCCGGCTCACTATTAATAGTGACCCGGCCCTTGGGGGCTACGGTCATTGACTCTACAGATCGTTTAAAGTTCCAGATTGATGAGAACAGTTAAACCGGCCCTTGGGGTTACACTATTTGTAGCTACATATCTACAACATTCAAGACTAAGTTCAAAGTCCCAGCTTGCTGCAGGCAGGACAACCCGGCACTTGGGGGCTACAGCATTCAGTTGTTTAACCAGATCATAAGGTCCAAATTGAAGACCCGGCCCATCACATACTGATGAGCCGGCCCTTGGGGGATACACATGTTAAATTCAAACACTCAGTTTATGACTAGTAATTCAGAGGAACGACCCGGATTTCTCCAAAGTTGCAACATTCATATTTAAGCAAGTCTTAAGCTATCACTACATTCTACTCTTAAGGCTTGGGGGATACAGGTAATATGGATATAAGAGAGGAACACCTTCAAGTTCTCAGTTTTGAGCAAGCAGGGTCTCATATTCTTGGTAAAAAATTGCGAAGTTTATCTGCTCAAAGTTATTCATAGAAGGCCCGGAATTTCCAGGAGTCCAATTCCATCACCCGGCGGCATTAACCTCCATGACCCATCAACCTCGACGCTTGTAACTCGACAAGTTCAATATCCACAAGCCGGCAATTATTTATCCGTAATTCAACATTTACTATGTCAAGTAACTTGGCAAAAGCACTCCGTGTCTCAGGGAGATGACATCCACAAGCTGAAGCATTTGAAGACTGGCTCAATAACGGATGGGTTATTATTCCCAATATTTTCCTACAAAGGACATGCACAAGCAAGTCGAATGTGAAGCCGACTCATTGATATGACAAAGAAACCCGGATTTTTCAGAAGCTGGTTCATTGAATAAAGGCGGCCTCTTGAGCGAGCCGTTTTTCTCTTGACGTATTAATTATTCTTGTTTTCAGGAGCTTAGCATGAATAAATTCAAGCTAACCTGGTGGCTAATGTAGGGGATATACCCCACGGTATGACCCGGCCTGAAGTTTGACCCGACAAGGATTTGGCGCCTCATTGGTAACCCGGCCAGATTTGGCGGCTCATTGGTGATCCGGTCAGTGGGTCGAACAAGCGGCAAGGCCCAAGGCCCAAAAGGTGGCTCGTGAGAAGGCCGCCTCAAGGAGAGGCCTGGAGGGCCGGCTCGCGGAGAAGGTTCATGAAGAGGAGAAGTTTCCTGACAAGGGAAGCAAGACTCGGACTAGGAACCGACTTGTAATAGAAAATAGACTAGTCCTATTCCTATTAGGACTCTACATATAAGCCACCCCTTTAACTTATATAAGGAGGGGCAAGGCACCCCAAGAGGGAGAAGTTGATAGACAGTAAAGTCAGGAGAGACAGAAAAACTAGCTCTCGAGATAGAGGTAACAAAACAGCACCCTTGTAATCGAGATCATCATCAATATCAATCAAGCAGGATGTAGGCTTTTACCTCCACCGTGAGGGGCCGAACCTGGGTAAAACTCGCGTCTCTCGATTCCGACCAACCCCTTCAAGCTTTCACCTAGTTGCGATGGCCTCACCACTAAGTCCTTTCACTAGGACATCTGCCATGACAAAACCACGACACAACTGATGACGACTTTATGTTGACAATTAATTTGGTATACCCTTTGAATTTAATCCAAGTGTTGCCGGTAGTGAGCAGTTGATGGATAATTTCATTCGGTTTAGTTGTATTTCCAGGTATTTGAAATTCTCATTGATTCCGGATAGCCGTGGACTTATCCATATGCCTCGCAAACCTTGTTCACAGTGCCCGGAAGTTTTGTGTATGCACTGGTGAACTCCAAAATATCCTAACATACCAGGGTTTTGTTGCTGCTCTCGGCACATTCACATTCTTGAAATATGTCTTCGGTGGGTAATAAATGGTTCTTGAGTCCATTGGGAAAAGACTCAAGGTTTACCCCACTGACTAAAATAATCCTTGTGTCGAGGACGGAATCATTTCTTCCATAGGTGTAATCTATTCTGCGGCAAACTCCCTTAGGTATAGTCTGGCCTTGTCGGTTGCACTCAGATTCTGCTTCTGACCCATTCTTCATTCTTGACAGATCCGGTGATAATGTTCTGAATATCAGGCAGTTGGCCTGGCTTGATTCTTACAGAATTTGGATTATTGGGTATTATCCAAGTTGTGTGTTGATCTTCTTTGGTAGCTCTTGCGGATGGATCCAGTCGAGGCAAAAGAACGGAATCGACAAAAGAGGCAAGAGCCGTGAAAAGCAAATAAAGCTCAAATTTTGCGGACTTTATACACGTGGCCAAAGATTCATTAGTATAACTAATATAGCACACTCAATGCACCTCTAAGGATTTAGAAGCAAAACCACACAACGCTCCTGGTAGCAATTGGTGTCAAGCTCCTACTACTTCCTTAGAGAACATCAAACTCGACGCATGACCATAGCCAAAGTGGCTTAGTTAACGATCCTAGGGTTATCGGGAAAAGATGGAATTTATAGGCGTTTCCCAAAGGAAACTAGATTTAGGGAGAGAAATGCCATGTTTAGCAAGCTAGGTGGGGATATTTGGTTTACCTAGGGGGTTCAGGGCTCACGGGTCGTTGCCGGGTGTGGACATTTCCCACCGGAGGCAAAGGCCACGAGAGTTGGGTGTCTGATGGAGCCAAAAACCTATGGGGTTGCCTTATGATCAATAATAGTCGTGCCAGTTTGGCAAAGATGGCTGAAATCCATCTGGGCTTTCTACTGATCAAGAGGCAATGAAGTCTAGCTAGGGTAACCTACAGTCAGCCTGGCTGCTTTGATACCATCCGTTGTGGCGCCTCGCCTGATTACCACTGTAGCCAGACGGTCGCCGCACACACCAGCCCAGGAAATCACACTGGCGCCTGCCTTTTCAACAAGTATCATGAACACAGGCATTTCTATTAATGGATATATAAGTCTTACATAATATCTTACAAAGGTGATGGCAGCGAAAATGTTCTATCTAAGGCAGCATGGTCTTGGTGCGGATCCAATCCACAAGAATCTGACTGGGTTACTCTTCTAGCCCGCGAACACTCTGGCTCCTCACTAGTGGATGTCGTATCCTTAGGTGAACCAGGCCATATTGAAGGCCGCTGAGTACTTTTGAATGTACTCGCAAGCAAACCAAACCAACATATACACCAAGCAAAGCAATCCATGGCATTCAAGCATGTATCAATTCTTATAGCAATATTAATTATTATGGTTTAATTATCTAGCATTATTAATTATCATGTCATAGCAGGATTACCTAGCAACATTACTATTGACATAAAAACAGCAAGACGGAGATAAAGCCTATCGGGTAATGAAGTCATACTCCGAACACTCTCATGATCTAATCCAAATCTAATCCAAATCCAATCTAACCCTCGGGGTCATCCGACCACTCATCTCATAGCCATCGCATGGCTAACATTCATATCCCTGACATCATCTGATGTTCGTGCATCTGTACTACAAGTCTGACATACCTTACCTTTCTCTGGTTCCTTCTTGGCAATAACATTATATAGTTTATTCCTCCAGACTCGACACAGACCAAATAGTGTGACCTAGTACGAACTATGTCCCATGACTGAGGACGCGGCTATTCGAATAGGTTTACACTCTGCAGAGGTTGCGCACTTTACCCACACTATGGAGCTCCCGGCCTCGTACATCAGTACCTGCTCCCATTCGGGTGGACCGGTGCTGCTCCAACAGAACTTGTCTATTGCCTGGCACTCTTACGGTCCCACCGACATTCATACCCCTTCCGGGTCCTATCTTGGGTGACCCCTGTGTCACTCCTGACACCTGCCACCGTCGTGGCCAAACAAAACTGTCCCAAACAGGGACATGTGCACATAAAACTAAACTGGGCTCACAGGATTATCGCCGCCTACCGGGCCAGGGTAGCACACACGCATAATCCCCCCTCTTTGGAGGTACCGATAAGAGACAAGACAATAGACCAAGTTTGGGCCTCCCCATAAAGGAAAATGTGGCTGCACTGATAAGCTCGGTTCGGTGGCACTATGACTCGATCCAGCCGACGGAGGAGGTTGTTGTTATTATTGAGTCACATTCTTGTCATTGTGATAACCATAATAATGCACAATGAAAACATAACAACCTATCTCCATATTGTTACATACGAGTCACTAGTGTAATAACATGATGAGCATTAACGACTAATGTAACCAGTAAGCAGGATTCTAGTCATTCATTTACTTCTAGCATAAACATTTAATTAGTTCAAACACACATGAATAACATAGAAGCAATGCTTTAGGGTGTATATCAGATGGTCGGCTTGCCTGGGGGTGAAGGAATGCTCCGGGAGAAGTGCGATCACCTCGCGGAAGAATTCGCCGGAAAAGATTCTCTCTCGGAGAGGCTGGATATAGGGCAGGGGCAAAATGGGTATTTTCAGAATCTGTCAACATGGTGACTGTGACATCATCGGGACGGGCTCGACGAATAGAGATAGTGGGATTTGGAATCACTTGATTTGGAGTTACGCTTGAAAAGTTATGGCCGTTCACTCGTTAGGCAGAAAACAAACAGAATCTGTTCATTTTCGCTCTTAACCAGTGAACGTCCGCAGCTTAAGGGTTTCGGCGGCCGGCTGAGGAAGAAAGCGCCTTTTGGAAAATACGCTTTCGAGCAGGGAAAACGTATTCTGATCTGATGAGGCTGCAGAGTACGTTTTCTCTTGGGGAAGACATATTCCGAGGAATACGCCTCCACTTACTGGGGCGGGCCCATCGGCTGTGTCGCTTACAGCCGGGCCCCGCCAGCTCCTTCTCTCTCCTTCCTCCTCCTCTTTCTTCTTTCCTATGACTAGAACAGGGAAGCGGCTCGGCTTCGGCCGATGATGCTGCTCCGGTGCTCGCGGGGGTCGGCCGAGGGTGAGGATGGACGCGGTGTTCGACGGCAAGCTCGTGGGTACCCGCGGCGGTGGAGGTGATGCTCTGTGGCGGCCGGACGGTGGTGGCGGCGGAGGGTGGTTGCGGTGAGGCTCGGGCTCGAGGCTACGACCTGCTCCGGCATGAAATGCAGGGCGGGAGGACCTCTGGTGGTGGTGGTGGTTGGCTGGTGTGGCGAGATGAAGTGGGGGAGGGTGGAGGCGCTCTAATCGACCAAGGCCGAGGCGGAGATCATGGTGACCGGGCCGAGAAAATGGAGCGGGAGAGGGCGAGGGCTTCGGCCAGGAGGTAGCTGGGAGGGAGGGAAGGAGCTTGGAGTGCTCAGCGGAGCCCGAGCATGGCTATTTACAGCCAAGCCACGGCGAGGGGATAAGAATGGCGCCGTGGTGAGCTGGCCAGAGCTCTGTTGCTCGCGGCGAGCTGGCCTTGGACGCGCGCGGTGCTGACCTAACGAGGCACAGCACGACACGACGCGACGGCGAGGAAGAGGCCAAGGGGAAGAGGGAACAGGAGGAAAGCGACGGCGGTTCACGGGCGAACAGTACCGCGGCGGCGGCTGCCGTGGCGTGAGGAGGAGGAATCCGGAGGGAAGAAGGGTCTAGAGAGAAGCGTGTGGACTCCGCGGAGCCGTTGGACACGGTCGGACAAGCCGGAGTTGGCCGAAGGTGGCCTGGTAGACGTGGCGGCCACGTAGAGTCTTTGCTCGCTGTTCACGCGGTCACCGCGTGCACCGCCTGCTCTAGCACACTTCTGGGCGTCAGGCCTTGTCAAACGTGGTAGTCACTGCTCAGACAGGTGGTCTGGGTCATTGGATTGACCAGGATGGCGCTAGGGTGGTCGAGCTGATCCAGAACAGCTTCTGGATAGAAACTTGTGGAGATTACTGGGGTAAAATGGGGAGGGGATTGAAGCTGAAACCTTGTCATGCTGAAATGGGGTAGAAAGGAGTAGGTGCTTGCAAAATTTGAAGCCATTTGGACCAGTTTTGCTTGCACTTCCTTCACAATGCAATATTTGGTCCAGAAACTAGATTATGATGTTGTGCTCAAATGGCTTGATGGAAGAAGCTGAAGTTTAGTGTAGACAGGTGATTTGGGTGTTAGAATGTACTGGTGGAATTTCATCCCATTTGGATATACCAAAGTGGTACTTCCTTCACAGTGCTCCCCGCTGGACAGAAATTAAGGAAAATTGCTGGGGAAGAATGGATAGCTGGATTGAGCTGATTTTTGTTTTGCATGTGTGATTTATCAATGTTAATCACCATGAAAAATTTCAGCTGAAATGGATCAAGGGTTGAGGCACTTCCTTTGCAGATTGGAAATCTAGACAGAATTTGCAAATGGAAGATGTGCTCAAACTTTGAACTATGGAACTTGGGTTCTTGATGAAAATGGTGAAGTGGTGGATATGAGAAGCTCCCCAAATTATTTGGGATTTTTCCTGCTACCAAAATGGTAGCTCCTTTGGAAAGTGCCCAAATTGCAATATTGGCTTTAAATAGGGAAATGCAATTTCCCTTATTTAATTAGGGCCATTTGCATTTCTGTCCCTAACTCGAACCACCTACTCATATATGCCCCTAATTTCGAAGCCTGCTCAAATTTGCCCCTCTGCCGTTATGTGCACTTATAGAAATGCCCTTTTGTGCCGGTACCATCCGATCAAAAGGCTTTGACCGTCCTAGAAAAAATAGCAAAAAATATCTAAAAAATCTAAAAAAAATTGAGATCGAAGATACTCATGTGCGCAAGGTGCGTGCAAATTTTCGTGCTGTTTGGACATTCCAGGAGCTCGTGGCGAGGAAAAACAGTAAATATGTATGCTTGTGAACAGTAAATTTGAAATAAAATAGCAAGAAAATTCAAAAAATATGAATTTTTTTGGCATCAAATAGGCTTGGGTGCACAAGGTGCTTGCAAGTTTTTGTGATCAAATGACATGCGAGGAGCTCTAGCAAAAAAAACAAAATAGTCATTTTTTTCTAAGGTTTTTTCCCGAGCCAAATTTTGTTTTTTTCTCCACGAGCTCCTACAATGTCCAAACACAACAAAAATTTGCACGCACCTTGCGGACCCGAGCCTCTTTGATGCCAAAACTTTTCATATTTTTTTGAATTTTTTTGCTATTTTTTTGAATTTACTGTTCACAGGCATACATATTTACTGTTTTTCCTTTGCCACGAGCTCCTAGAATGTCCAAACAGCACAAAAATTTGCATGCACCTTGCGAACCTGAGTATCTTTGATCCCACAAAATTTCAGATTTTTTTTGCTATTTTTTTCAGGACGGTCAAAGCCCTTTGACCGGCTTTGACCGGACGGTAACGGCACAGAAGGGCATTTCTATAAGTGCACATAACGGCAGAGTGGCAAATTTGAGCAGGCTTCGAAATTTGGGGCAAATATGAGTAGTGGGTTCCAGTTAGGGACACAGATGTAAAATACCCATTTAATTATGGCCAATATTTTTATGAGAGCTCAATATGATCACAATGAATTCTCCACAAGTTTTCATGAACTTTGGAGATGGATAGATATTTTTCTGGATTTAATTCCTTTAAACAGCAGAAACATATTTTAAATGAAAAATATTGCACATGACTTGGCAATGTTTTTGCATATCCAGGGTTTACAGAGATAGGATGATCACTGGGAAAAGTTTGGGAGGCAACAGATCAAAGGAAATTGGGGTTCCTTTGTAACCGCAGGAATTAGGGTTTCCCTTCCAGTAACTCGGAAGGTAGGGTTTCGGCGGCAAAATTCTAAGAATATATCTTGGGTGGCAAGGTTGGTCTGGAGAGAATCTCTGGTCTGATAGGAAAGGCAAGTCTAAGTGACCATCTTCATATACCCAAGAGCGAGAGAAATCCGATAACATCGAAAAAAAACGGGAGTCCAATCCTGCGAAGGAAAAGAAAACAAGGAGCGAAAACCAGGGTGTCACAAGCTTGGGTATGCCCAAGGCACCCCTAGGTAATATTCAAGGAAGACCCAAGCGTCTAAGCTTGGGGATGCCCTGGATGGCATTCCCTCTTTCGTCTACTATCTACCGGTATATAACTTGGAGCTATATTTTTATTCATCACATGATATGTGTTTTACTTGGAGCGTCTTGTGTCATAGTTTTCTTTTCTTTGTTTGCCCTTTAGTTTTCCGCAATCATCTTTGCTGAACACACCTTTTTTAGAGGGACACACATTATTCGTGATTTGTTAGAATACTCTATGTGCTTCACTTATATCTTTTGAGCTAGACAGTTGCTCTAGTGCTTCACTTATATCTTTTAAAGCACGGCGATGGTTATATTTTAAAGAAATAGTTGCACTCTCATGCTTCACTTATATCTTTTTGAGAGTCTAATAAATAGTAATAGTAATATGCATAGGTTATGAATTTGGTCCTAATATGATAGGTATTCAAGAGGGATATAATAAAAACTTTCATGTAGATCACTGAATATGATAAGTTTGATTCCTTGCAATAGTTTTGCGATATTAAGATGGTAAATGTGGGAGGTACTGGTAGATAATTGTGGTTTAGTAAGAATATTGGTGTTAAGTATTGTGATTCCCGAAGCGTGCACGTATGGTCTGTCGTTATGCTAAGAAGTTGGAACATGATTTATTATTGATTGTCTAACTTATGAGAGGTGGTCGGGGACGAGCGATGGTCTTTTCCTACCAATCTATCCCCCTAGGGGCATGCGTAGTAGTACTTTGCTTCGAGGGCTAATAACCTTTCGCAATAAGTATGTGAGTTCTTTATGACTAATGTGAGTCCATGGATTATACGCACTCTCACCTTTCCGCAATTTGCTAGCCTCTTTGGTACCGTGCATTTCCCTTTCTCACCTCGAGAGTCGGTGCAAACTTCACCGGTGCATCCAAACCCCGTGATATGATACGCTCTATCACACATAATCCTCTTTGTATCTTCCTCAAAACAGCCACCATACCTACCTATCATGGCATTTCCATAGTCATTCTGAGATATATTGACATGCAACTTCCACCGTTCCGTTTGACACACATCATCATTGTCATATTGCTTTGCATGATCATATAGCTGATATAGTATTTGTGGCTCAGCCACCATTCATCATTTTCATACATGTTACGCTAGCATCATTACACATCCTGGTACATTGCCAGAGGCATTCATATAGGGTCATATTTGTTCTAGTATTGAGTTGTAATTTTGAGTTGTAAGTAAATAGAAGTGTGATGATCATCATTATTAGAGCATTGTCCCAGTGAAGAAAAGAAAAAAAGAGGCCAAAAAGAGCCCAGCGAAAAAAAGAGAGAAAAAGAGAGAAGGAGAAGTGTTATTATCTTTTTCCATACTTGTGCTTCAAAGTAGCACCATGTTTTTCATATAGAGAGTCTCCTATGTTGTCACTTTCATATACTAGTGGGAATTTTTCATTATAGAGAACTTGGCTTGTATATTCCGATGATGGGCTTCCTCAAATGCCCGAGGTCTTCATGAGCAAGCAAGTTGGATGCACACCCACTTAGTTTTTATTTTGAGCTTTCATACACTTATAGCTCTTAGTGCATCCGTTGCATGGCAATCCCTACTCCTCGCATTGACATCAATTGATGGGCATCTCCATAGCCCGTTGATTAGCCTCGTCGATGTGAGACTATCTTCTTCTTTTTGACTTCCCCTTATTAATCCCTATAATCATATTCATTTCCACCCATAGTGCTATATCCATGGCTTGCGCTCATGTACTGCGTGGTGGTTGAAAAAGCTAAAGCGCGTTAAAAAGTATGAACCAATTGCTCGGCTTGTCATCGGGGTAGTGCATGATAAATACTTTATGTTAAGAAGATGGAGCATGACAGGATTATATGATTTTGTAGGGATAACTTTCTTTAGCATTTTTATTTTGAAAGACATGATTGTTTGTTAGTATGCCTGAGAATTGATATCTTTGTATCAAATTATAGACTATTGCTTTGAATCATTCAGATCTTAATATACATACCATAGAAGAGATTACATGATGAACATGTTAGGTAGCATTCCACATCAAAAATTCTGTTTTTATCATTTACCTACTCGAGGACGAGCAGGAATTAAGCTTGGGGATGCTTGATACGTTATACGTCTCCAACGTATCTATAATTTTTTATTGTTACATGCTATTATAGTATCAATCTTGGATGGTTTATTTACCTTTACAAGCAATTATATATCATTTTTTGGGACTAACCTATTAACTTAGTGCCCAGTGCCAGTTGCTGTTTTTTGCCTGTTTTTGGTTTTCTAGAATATCAGTACCAAACAAAGTCCAAATGCCACGAAACTTTTTGGAGATTTTTTCTAGACATAAGAGACACTACAAGCTTCGGGAGAGGGCCAGAAGACAGAGGAGGTGGCCACGAGCCACCAGGGGAGGTGGCGCGCCCTGGTGCCTCATGGGCCCACCTCTGCCCCGTTTGACCTAATTCCACCACTATAAATTCTCTAAAATTGGGAAACCAACAGAGGAGTCCACGAAATACTTTTTCCGCCGCTGCAAGTTCCTGTTCTCGAGAGATCCCATCCGGAGGCCTTTTTCGGCACTCTACCGGAGGGGGAATCGATCACGGAGGGGCTCTCCATCAACCTTGCTGCCCTTCCGATGATACGTGAGTAGTTTACCATAGACCTTCGGTTCCATAGTTAGTAGCTAGATGGCTTCTTCTCTCTTTTTGATCTTCAATACAATGTTCTCCTCGATGTTCTTGGAGTTCTATCCGATGTAATCACTTTTTGCGGTGTGTTTGTTGGGATCCGATGAATTGTGAGTTTATGATCAGATTATCCATGAATATTATTTGAGTCTTCTCTGAACTCTTTTATGCATGATTATTATAGCATCATATTTCTCTCCGATCTATTGATTTGGTATGGCCAACTAGATTGATTTATCTTGCAATGGGAGAGGTGCTTTGTAATGGGTTCGATCTTGCGGTGCTCAATCCCAGTGACAGAAAGGGACATTACACGTATGTATCGTTGCTATTAAGGGTAAAAAGATGGGGTTTAATCATGTGTGAGTTTACTTTGTCTACATCATGTCATCTTGCTTATGGCGTTACTCCGTTCTTTATGAACTTAATACTCTAGATGCATGCTGGATAGCGGTCGATGTGTGGAGTAATAGTAGTAGATGCAGAATCATTTCGGTCTACTTGTCTCGGACGTGATGCCTATATACATGATCATTGCCTTGGATATCGTCATGTGATGTTTACTACACAATTTATTCTTGTAGACTCGTGTTGGGCCTCCAAGCGCAGAGTTTTGTAGGACAGTAGCAATTTTCCCTCAAGTGGATGACCTAAGGTTTATCAATCCGTGGGAGGCATAGGTTGAAGATGGTATCTCTCAAGCAACCCTGCAACCAAATACAAGAAATCTCTTGTGTCCCCAACACACCCAATACAATGGTAAATTGTATAGGTGCACTAGTTCGGCGAAGAGATGGTGATAAAAGTGTAGTATGGATAGTAGATATAGGTTTTTGTAATCTGAAAATATAAAAACAGCAAGGTAGCAAATAGTAAACGGGCATAAAAACGGTATTGCAATGCTTAGAAACAAGGCCTAGGGTTCATACTTTCACTAGTGCAATCTCTCAACATTGTTGACATAGTTGAATCATATGTAAATCCCTCACGCGCGACAAAGAGTTCTCTCCAAAGTCACAAATAGCGGAGAACAAACGAAGAAATTGTTGTAGGGTAAGAAACCACCTCAAAGTTATCCTTCCCGATCAATCTTATGAGCCATCCCCATTAATTGTCACGAACAGCCCTAGAATTCGTACTAGAATAACACCTTAAGATACACATCAACCAAAACCCTAATGTCACCTAGGCACTCCAATGTCACCACGAGTACCCGCGGGTTTGATTATACGATATGCATCACACAATCTCAGATTCATCTATTCAAACCAACACAAAGAACTTCAAAGAGTGCCCCAAAGTTTCTACCGGAAAGTCAAGACGAAAACGTGTGCCAACCCTTATGCATAAATCCCCAAGGTCACGGAACCCGCAAGTTGATCACCAAAACATACATCAAGTGACTCAAGTGAATATCACATTGTCACCACAGATATCCATATGCAAGACATACATCAAGTGTTCTCAAATCCTTAAAGACTCAATTCCGATAAGAAAACTTCAAAGGGAAAACTCAATTCATCACAAGAAGATAGAGAGGGGAAAACTCCGTATGATTCATCTATATCAACAAAGCTCGCGATACATCAAGATCGTGCCATCTCAAGAACACGAGAGAGAGAGATCAAACACATAGCTACTGGTACAAACCCTCAGCCCCGAGGGTGAACTACTCCCTCCTCGTCATGGAGACCGCCGGGATGATGAAGATGGCCTCCGGTGATGCCTTCCCCCCCTCCGGCAGGGTGCCAGAAAAGGGCTATAGATGGGATCTCTCTGGTACAGAGGCTTGCAGCGGCGTAAAAACTCATCTAGGTTAACTTTCGGGGGTTTCTGAATATATATGATTTTCCAGCGTTGGAATCACACGAAACAGAGCCATGTGGGCCCCACAAGGTACCAGGGCGCGCCTGGGGGGGTGGCGCGCCCTGGTGCCTCGTGGGCACTGGGTGGCCCCCCTCCAGTGGGTCTTGGTGCCAATACTTTTTATTTGTCCAATAAAAAATCTCCAAAAAATTTCAGGTCATTTGGAAAACTTTCATTTCTGCACAAAAAACAACACCACGGTAGTTCTGCTGAAAACAGCGTCAGTCCGGGTTAGTTCTAATCAAATCATACCAAAACCATATAGAATTGTTACAAATATGGCATGAATACTTCATAAATTATAGATACGTTGGAGACATATCAGCATCCCCAAGCTTAATTCCTACTCGTCGTCGAGTAGGTAAATGATAAAATAAATAATTTATGAAGTGTGAATGCTAGCATAGTGCATAAGTTTGATCAATGATAATTTCAATCACTTTTCCTAGCATCATAACAACAACTTTCTCTCATAAAAGTCATCATGATAAAGTAGCAATTAAAAACAGAAATTTTGATGTGGAATGCTACCTATCATAATCATCATATAATCTTTTCTTTTATAGCATGGACATTGGACTTGAATGATTCAAAGCAAGATCATTATTATAACAGCAATATTTATTATCATAAAACTTCTCATGAGCAAGTAACAATTCATCACAACAATGAAGTATAAGGCATAAACTTTCTTGGAAACTAACAAACTATTCTAGTCAAAAATGCAATTGCAATTCATCATATTTTCAGGAAGGGTCTCATGTAGGAGCTTTTTAGCAAGTCCACATACTCAACCAACATTTAGTCTTCTATGATTGCTAACACTCACGACATATATATGGAGCAAAAGTTTCAGCCAGACACATAGAAAGATAGCGGCTTGTGATTTCGCCTCCCAACTTATTCACCTCAAGGGTGATGTCAACAATAATAATTCATGATCAGTCATATCCAACTGGATATATGTGCCTAGATCTTCCCCCACCACATGATGCTTGCAAAATAGAAAAATAAAAAGGAAGTAGAGGAGAACACTATTGACTCTTGCATAAAAAATAAATACATAAAAGTAAATGCATAAAAGTAAAAGATAGGCCCTTCGCAGAGGGAAGCAGAGGTTGTCATGCACTTTTTATTTTTGGATGCACAAGCTCATAATGCAAAGGAACGTCACGTTATATTGCCCCTTGTGATAGCAACCTTTATTATGCAGTCCGTCGCTTTTATTTCTTTACCATCACAAGTTCGTACAACACTTATTTTCCCTTGCAATAAAATATCATACATATTTAGGAGAAATTTTTATTGCTTTTTGCACCGATGACAACTTACTTGAAGGATCTTATTCAATCCCTAGGTAGATATAGTGGACTCTCATGACATGAAACTAGGTTTAAGGGTTTTGGATGCACAAGTAGTATCTCTACTTGGTGCGGATTTTTGGCTAGCAAAGATATTGGGCAAGCACCACATGTTGGAGGATCTATAACAATATAACTTCTATGTGAATATGAACAAACATAATTCATTACGTTGTCTTCCTTGTCCAACGTCAACACTTTGACATAAAATACTTAATGGGGGCTCACAATCATAAAAGATGTCCAAGATAGTATATTTGCATGTGAATCTTCTCTTCCCTTATTAACTCTTTCATGAATTGCATTATTGACTAATGCTATGCTTGTTAACCTCCAATAAATTTTACCACTTATACTTTTCTTTATGTAATGTCATTACCTTCCATAAGATTAGCATATGATCTCTTTCATTATTTTCATTGCAAGGAATCACAATTATCATATCCAATGGTCTATATGAAAGTTTTTATTATATCCCTCTCGAATATTCATCTTGGGATAAAATTCATATCTTGTGCAAATTACCATTACTATTATTAAATCTCAAAAAAGATATAAGTGAAGCATGAGAATTAATGACAAACTACTCCAAAATATATAAGCGAAGATCAATGAGTAGTGAAATAATTAAGTAGCTATGTGAGGACTCTCTCTCATTTAAAAAAGTTTCAGATCTTGATATTTTATTTAAACAGCAAAGAAAACAATATAAAATGACATTCCAAGGGTAGCACATATCATGTGAAGAAGCAAAAACTTAGGCTCAACCAAAACTGACCGATAGTTGTTGAAGAAGAAAGGTGGGATGCCTACCGGGGCATCCCCAAGCTTAGATGCTTGAGACATCTTGAAATATTATATTGGGATGCCTTGGGCATCCCCAAGCTTGAGCTTTTGTGTCTCCTTAATTCCTCTCATATCACGGTTTCTATAAATCTTAAAAACTTCATCCACACAAAACTCAACAAGAACTCGTGAGATAAGTTAGTATAAGTCAACTCAATACCTTAACATTCTCTACTGTAGCAAATCACAAAAATTATAATTAAACATTGAATACTAAATGCCTCTTCATATTTAATACTCCTATCCTCAAATAGAAGCATTAAACACGCAAACATATGCAAACAATGCAACTATAACAGCAATCTGCCAAAACAGAACAGTCTGTCAAGAGTGAATAAGAATCCATACTTCCCTAACTCCAAAAATTATGAAAAATTACCACGTGACAGAAAACTAATGAATTCTTACTGTGTATAAATTTCAGATTTTTATCATGTTCTGACTATTCAGGAATATTCTGGACATAACAGAAAACTTTCTGTTTTCAAACAGCAACACATCAACTTGCAAACTGAGCATGGTAAAGGCTATAATTGGCGTTTTGTTGAACTAAAAGATACAAAACATGATTATTGATAACAGCAAGCAAATCTCAACAAAATAAAATGACGCTCCAAGCAAAACTCATATTATGTGACGAATAAAAATATAGCTCCAAGTGAGGTTACCGATAATGTTGAAGACGAAAGAGGGGATGCCTTCCGGGGCATCCCCAAGCTTAGTTGCTTGGGTCTTCCTTGAATATTACCTTGGGGTGCCTTGGGAATCCCCAAGCTTAGGGTCTTGCCGCTCCTTATAATCCTCATATCGATATCTCACCCAAAACTTGAAAACTTCAATCACACAAAACTTAACGGAATTTCGTGAGAACGGTTAGTATGATAAAGAATAAACCATCACTTAGGTACTGTCCAAGACAAGATTCACAATTGTTCCCGTATAATGCCTACTGTATTCTATCATTTCCACAATTTATATCTCATAATATAAGCTATGGAAACATTAAAACAAGCAAACTATGCATTGAAAACAGAATCTGTCAAAAACAGAACAGTCTGTAATGATCTGAGAAACTACCATACTTCTGGAACTCTAAAAATTCTGAAAAATTAGGAAAACGTCAACAATTTGCATATAAATACTGTATAAAAATTTCAGAATTTTTTGACGCTCCAGTAAAATCTGGGGAATTAAACACTGGAGGCAAAAGTTTCTGTTTTTGCACAGAATTGAATCAACAAGTATCCACACTATCCCAAATGCTTTACTTGGCACATTATTGAAAGAAAATATAAGAAACATGATTACTACAGTAGCTTAATCATGAGAACATACAAAAACAGTAGGTATAAATGTTGGGTTGTCTCCCAACAAGCGCTTTTCTTTAATGCCTTTTAGCTAGGCATGATGATTTTAATGATGCTCACATAAAAAGTGAAGAATTGAAACGTAACGGGAGCATCATGAATCATATGACTAGCACATTTAAGCCTAACCCACTTCCTATGCATAGGAATTTTGTGAGCAAACAATTTATGGGAGCAAGAATCAACTAGCATAGGAAGGCAAAACAAGCATAACTTCAAAACTTTCAACACATAGAGAGGAAAATTGATATTATTGCAACACCTACAAGCATATGATACTCTCTCATAATAATTTTCAGTAGCATCATGAATGAATTCAACAATATATCTATCACATAAAGAATTCTTTTCATGATGAACAAGCATAGAATTTTTATTACTCTCCACACAAGCAATTTTCTTCTCATTCATAATTGTGGGAGCAAACTCAACAAAATAACTATCATGAGATACTTGATTGGCATAATCAAATTGAACATTAAAATCATGATGACAATTTTCATGGTTTTCATTATTCTTTATAGCATACAGGTCATCACAATAATCATCATAGATAGCAACTTTGTTGTCATCGTCAATTGAAACCTCTTCCAAAGTAGTGGAATCATCTTTAAATACAATCATGGCCTCTCCAAATCTACTTTCATCAATATAATCATCATAAATAGGAGGCATGCAATCATCATAATAAATTTTCTCATCAAAACTTGGGGGAGTAAAAATATCATCTTCATCAAACATATTCTTGTAGACTCGTGTTGGGCCTCCAAGCGCAGAGTTTTGTAGGACAGTAGCAATTTTCCCTCAAGTGGATGACCTAAGGTTTATCAATCCGTGGGAGGCATAGGATTGAAGATGGTATCTCTCAAGCAACCCTGCAACCAAATACAAGAAATCTCTTGTGTCCCCAACACACCCAATACAATGGTAAATTTTATAGGTGCACTAGTTCGGCGAAGAGATGGTGATAAAAGTGTAGTATGGATAGTAGATATAGGTTTTTGTAATCTGAAAATATAAAAACAGCAAGGTAGCAAATAGTAAACGGGCATAAAAACGGTATTGCAATGCTTAGAAACAAGGCCTAGGGTTCATACTTTCACTAGTGCAATCTCTCAACATTGTTGACATAGTTGAATCATATGTAAATCCCTCACGCGCGACAAAGAGTTCACTCCAAAGTCACAAATAGCGGAGAACAAACGAAGAAACTGTTGTAGGGTACGAAACCACCTCAAAGTTATCCTTCCCGATCAATCTTATGAGCCATCCCCATTAATTGTCACGAAAAGCCCTAGAGTTCGTACTAGAATAACACCTTACGATACACATCAACCAAAACCCTAATGTCACCTAGGCACTCCAATGTCACCACGAGTACCCGCGGGTTTGATTATACGATATGCATCACACAATCTCAGATTCATCTATTCAAACCAACACAAAGAACTTCAAAGAGTGCCCCAAAGTTTCTACCGGAAAGTCAAGACGAAAACGTGTGCCAACCCTTATGCATAAATTCCCAAGGTCACGGAACCCGCAAGTTGATCACCAAAACATACATCAAGTGACTCAAGTGAATATCCCATTGTCACCACAGATATCCATATGCAAGACATACATCAAGTGTTCTCAAATCCTTAAAGACTCAATTCCGATAAGAAAACTTCAAAGGGAAAACTCAATTCATCACAAGAAGATAGAGAGGGGAAAACTCCATATGATTCATCTATATCAACAAAGTTCGCGATACATCAAGATCGTGCCATCTCAAGAACACGAGAGAGAGAGATCAAACACATAGCTACTGGTACAAACCCTCAGCCCTGAGGGTGAACTACTCCCTCCTCGTCATGGAGACCGCCGGGATGATGAAGATGGCCTCCAGTGATGCCTTCCCCCCCTCCGGCAGGGTGTCGGAAAAGGGCTGTAGATGGGATCTCTCTGGTACAGAGGCTTGCGGCGGCGTAAAAACTCATCTAGGTTAACTTTCGGGGGTTTCTGAATATATATGATTTTCCAGCGTTGGAATCACGCGAAACGGAGCCACGTGGGCCCCACGAGGTACCAGGGCGCGCCTGGGGGGGTGGCGCGCCCTGGTGCCTCGTGGGCACTGGGTGGCCCCCTCCAGTGGGTCTTGGTGCCAATATTTTTTATTTGTCCAATAAAAATCTCCAAAAAGTTTCAGCTCATTTGGAAAACTTTCATTTCTGCACAAAAAACAACACCACGGTAGTTCTGCTGAAAACAGCGTCAGTCCGGGTTAGTTCTAATCAAATCATACCAAACCCATATAGAATTGTTATAAATATGGCATGAATAGTTCATAAATTATAGATACGTTGGAGACGTATCATCATGATTATTTGCTTTTCTATCAATTGCCCAACAATAATTTATATTCCCACCGTATGCTATTTTCAAGAGAGAAGCCTCTAGTGAAAACTATGGCCCCCGGGTCTACTTTTATCTTATATTGAAAATCCTAAAAATACCTTGCTGCACTTTTACTTTATTTATTTTATTTTGTATTTTTGTTCGATCTATCTATCTATCACCATACAATTTAATCTTGTAATTAACCGCCAAGGGATTGGCAACCCCTTGTTCGTGTTGGGTGCGAGGATTTGTTGTTTTGTGTGCACGTGCTGTTAACGAGGTGTTGCGTGATTCTCCTATTGGATTGATAACCTTGGTTTCATAACTGAGGGAAATAGTTATCTCTACTGTACTGCATCATCCCCTCCTCTTCGGGGAAATCCCAACGCAGCTCACAAGTAGCAGGAAGAATTTCTGGCGCCGTTGCCGGGGAGACATCATCAACATCTATCAAGTACCTACGCATAAAACTTTCATCTCCTTGCATTTATTTTGTTTGCCTTTGCCTCTCGTTTTCATCTCCCCCACTTCTAATTTTTTTTTACAAAAATACAAAAATATTTTCCGTTTGCCTTTTTCTTGTTTGCTTCTTTGCTTGCTTGTTATCTTGTTTGCGTAGCCACGATGTCTCAAGAAAATACAAAATTGTGTGATTTCTCTAATACTAATAATAATGATTTTATTAGTACTCTGATTGCTCCTCCCGCCGCTAGTGCGGAGACTTGTGATATTAATGCCGCTTTATTAAATCTTGTCATGAAAGAACAATTTTCTTGTAGTCCTAATGAAGATGTTGCATCCCATCTTAACACTTTTGTAGAATTGTGTGATATGCAGAAGAAAAAAGATGCGGATAATGATATTGTAAAATTACAATTATTCCCGTTCTCATTGCGGGATCGTCCAAAAATTTGGTTTTCATCTTTACCACGAAATAGTATCGATTCTTGGGATAGGTGTAAAGATGCTTTTATTACCAAGTATTTTCCTCCCGCGAAAATTATTTCTCATAGAAACCAAATTATGAATTTCAAGCAACTTGATCATGAACATGTTGCCCAATCTTGGGAAAGGATGAAATTAATGATAAGAAATTGCCCTACTCATGGTTTAAATTTGTGGATGATCATACAAAAAAATTATGCAGGATTAAATTTTGTTTCTAGAAATCTTTTAGATTCCGCCGCGGGTAGTACTTTTATGGAGATTACATTGGGAAAAGCTACTAAATTTCTTGATAATATTATGGAAAATTATTCACAATAGCATACTGAAAGAGTTCCTACTAGTAAAAAAGTGAATTATGTTGAAGAAATTAATACTTTGAGTGATAAAGTTGATGCGCTTATGAAATTGGTTGCTAGCAAAAAAAATACTACCTTGATTGAGCAAAGTATTGATCCCGTAGATGTGAATTTTGTGTCACGAAACAATTTTAATAGTAATGCTTATAGAGGTAATTTTAATCCTAGGCCGTTTCCTGGAAATTCCTCTAATAATTATGGCAATTCCTATGGTAATCCTTATAATAATAATAATAGGATGCCCTCTGATCTTGAAAGTAATATTAAAGAATTTATTAATGCTCAAAAAGTTTTCAACACTACGATAGAAGAAAAATTGAGTAAACTTGATGATATGTCTAGGAGCATTGATAGAATTATTCATGATGTGGAAAATCTTAAGACTAAAATTTTGCCACCCAAAATTGATATTAATGAATCAATTAAAGATTTATATGTCTCCATGGATGAGAGTAAGAAAAGAACCGCTATGCTAAAAGCTAAACGAGAATTTTTAGAAAAAGTGATTCCTCCCGGTTTTTATTCTAGTAATGATGAGGATATTAAATGATTGGTGTTTCATCTATTGATTCTTTGATTAGCAATATAAAAATTGATGAAAAAGGGACTGAAGAAGAGTCAACTTTAGCTAGAAGGTATCCCAATAATTCGAAGGGTGAAAATCTTGATGAAAAAATTGATAAAAGTGGGTCTGGAGAGGTAAAAACTTTAACTAGTGATGTGCCCACTCTCTTGGATTACAAAGCTTTTAATTATGATAGTTGTTCTTTGATTGAGTGTATTTCTTTGTTACAATCCATTCTAAATTCACCCAACGCTTATGAACAAAATAAGGCTTTTACTAAACACATCGTAGAAGCAAAGACAAAAGCGTTAGAAGAAAAGCTAGAACTAGAAATTTCAATTCCTAGAAAATTATATGATGAGTGGGAACCCACCATTAAAG
This sequence comes from Elymus sibiricus, assembly GCA_039707655.1. Taxonomy (NCBI): domain Eukaryota; kingdom Viridiplantae; phylum Streptophyta; class Magnoliopsida; order Poales; family Poaceae; genus Elymus; species Elymus sibiricus. Next base: position 117,581,136 of record CM077670.1, read on the forward strand.
TCAAAATTAAAAATTATGAGTGCAATGCTTTATGTGATTTGGGTGCTAGCGTTTCCACAATTCCAAAATCTCTATGCGATGTGCTAGGTTTTACCAATATAGATGAATGTTCTCTTAATTTGCATCTTGCAGATTCCACTATTAAAAAGCCATTGGGAAGAATAAATTATGTGCTTATTCTTGCAAATAGAAATTATGTGCCCGTTGATTTTATTGTACTTGACATCTAATGCAATCCTTCTTGCCCCATAATACTTGGTAGGCCTATTCTTCGAACTATTGGTGCTATTATTGATATGAAAGAGGGTAATATAAGATTTCAATTTCCACTAAAGAAAGGGATGGAACACTTCTCTATGAAAAGAATTAAAGCACCCTATGAATCCATTATGAGGGCCACTTATGTAATCAACTTGAAAGATGACAATACTTGAAACTATGCATTATGCCTAGCTAGGGGCATAAAACAATAGCGCTTGTAGGGGCATAAAACAATAGCGCTTGTTGGGCGGCGGCCCAATGAATAAAATAAATTTTTGCTTTTTATTTCTGTTCTTATGTGTTTACACAATTATGCTACTGTTATGATTGTGTTTTCATGTTTTAATTAGTGTTTGTGCCAAGTAAAGCCTTTGGGGTGATTTGGAACATAGTATAATTGATGCTGTTTGGAAAACAGAAAGTTTTGCGTCCAATGCTGGAATTTTAATTCTATACTGGAGCGTCAGAAAAATCTAAAAAAATTACACAGTATTCGTATATGAATTACCCAGGTTGTCCTAATTTTTCAGAATTACAGAAGTATGGCTTTTAAATAGATTTCTACAGACTGTTCTGTTTTTGACAGATTCTGTTTTTGATGCATTGTTTTGCTTGCTTTGATGAAACTATGAATTGTATCGGGGGGTATAAGCCATGGAGAAGTTAGAATACAGTAGGTAGAATGCAAAAATAAAATATGAATGGGTTTGCAACAGTACTTAAGGTATCAATTTGTGTTTTTATACTAACAGATCTCACGAAGGTTTTGTTAAGTTTTGTGTGATTGAAGTTTTCAAGTTTTGGGTAAGATCACGATGGATGAAGGAATAAGGAGTGGCAAGAGCCTAAGCTTGGGGATGCCCAAGGCACCCCAAGGTAATATTCAAGCAAGACTCAAGCGTCTAAGCTTGGGGATGCCCCGGAAGGCATCCCCTCTTTCTTCTACCAACTATCGGTAATTTTACTTGGAGCTATATTTTTATTCGTCACATGATATGTGTTTTACTTGGAGCGTCGTGTATTATATGAGTCTTTACTTTGTTTGCTTTTTAGTTTGTCACAATCATCCTTGCTGGACACACCTATTTGAGAGAGCCACACGTTTATCATGATTTGTTAGAATACTGTATGTGCTTCACTTAAATTTTTTGAGCTAGGCAGTTGCTCTAGTGCTTCACTTAAATCTTTTTGAGCACGGTGGTGGCTATATTTTGAATAAATATTTGAACTCTCATGCTTCACTTATATTATTTTGAGAGTTGATAATATTAAAATTTTGAAGAAATATTTGCGCTCTCATGCTTCACTTATATCTTTTTGAGAGTTGATAATAGTAATGGTAATTTGCACAAGATATGAATTTGGTCCCAAAGTGATGAATATTCAAGAGGGATATAATAAAAACTTTCATATAGATCATTGGATATGATAAGTGTGATTCCTTGCAATAGTTTTGCGATATGGAGATGATAATATGTGAGTCATGTTAGTGAGTAATTGTGATTTAGTAAGAATATTGGTGTTAAGGTTTGTGATTCCCTATGCATGCACATAAAGTCAACAGTTATGCAATGAAGTTACATCCTACTTATGGTGCATTATTTGGTGTTAGTTATGTTCAATGCATTTTTATGACCGTTTTTGCTTTTTGGTTGGTTGCTTCTCAATCTATTTGCTAGCCTTCACTTGTACTACGCGGGAATGCTGCTTGTGCATCCAACTCCTTAAACCTAAAGTTGTGCCAAATGAGTCCACCATACCTACCTATATGCGGTATTTCCATGCCGTTCCAAGTAAATTTGCATGTGCCAACTCTAAATTTTCAAAGTAATTTTCCATTTTGTGTGCCCGTATCGATCATGAAGCGGCAGGGGGTGGCCAATATTTTCCATGCTAGGTGTGTTATTCTCACGATGAGTGTTTATTCACTTGTCATTGCATGAGAGAGTGGCAGGTAATAGGGATGCCCAGTCCCACAATGAATCAAAATTAATAATAACAAATTCCTTGGAAAGTGTTGGTATGGAGGGCACCCGTGGATACGGCTAGCCATGGATTGTGAAAGAATGGTGGAAAGGAAATAAACTTTATTTTCTGTTTGGGAACCGCCTATAATGTGTCTAGCATGGAAGATATTAGGAATTCTCGGTCGTTTTCGTTGACAGGAAAAGCATGCCTCTCAAAATAATTTTATCTCTCTAATTTAAGCTTTTAGCTCTGGCACATTTGCAAATCTCTGCTTCCCTCTGCGAAGGGCCTATCTATTTACTTTTATGCAATTTTATTTTTATTTTGAGTCTCCATCTTCTCTTACAAAGCACCAACTAGAGACCACTATTGTCATACTTGTGCATTCTGTGTAGCTAATATGGAGTATGTTTCATGAATGAATCAATGATTGAGCATAATGGGCTAGGGATAACTTTCTTTACCGTTGATATTTTGAAAAGCATGGTTGCTTGTTAGTATGCTTGAGTATTTATGTCTTCATGTCAAACTATAGACTATTGCTTCGAATCATTCAAGTCCAAATGTCCATGCTACAAAAGAAAAGAGTATATGATGAATATGATAGGTAGCATTCCACATCAAAAATTCTGTTTTTATCATTTACCTACTCGAGGACGAGTAGGAATTAAGCTTGGGGATGCTTGATACGTCTCCAACGTATCTATAATTTTTTATTGTTCCATGATATTATAGTATCAATCTTGGATGTTTTATTTACCTTTACAAGCAATTATATATCATTTTTTGGGACTAACCTATTAACTTAGTGCCCAGTGCCAGTTGCTGTTTTTTGCCTGTTTTTGGTTTTCCAGAATATCAGTACCAAACGAAGTACAAATGCCATGAAACTTTTTGGAGATTTTTTTCTGGACATAAGAGACACTAGAAGCTTCGGGAGAGGGCCAGAAGACAGAGGAGGTGGCCACGAGCCACCAGGGCGCACCCTGGTGCCTCGTGGGCCCACCTCTGCCCCGTTTGACCTAATTCCACCACTATAAATTCTCTAAAATTGGGAAACCAACGGAGGAGTCCACGAAATACATTTTCCGCCGCCGCAAGTTCCTGTTCTCGAGAGATCCCATCTGGAGGCCTTTTTCGGCACTCCGCCGGAGGGGGAATCGATCACTAAGGGGCTCTCCATCAACCTTGCTGCCCTTCTGATGATACATGAGTACTTTACCACAGACCTTCGGGTCCACAGTTAGTAGCTAGATGGCTTCTTCTCTCTTTTTGATCTTCAATACAATGTTCTCCTCGAAGTTCTTGGAGTTCTATCCGATGTAATCACTTTTTGCGGTGTGTTTGTTGGGATCCGATGAATTGTGAGTTTATGATCAGATTATCCATGAATATTATTTGAGTCTTCTCTGAACTCTTTTATGCATGATTATTATAGCATCGTATTTATCTCCGATCTATTGATTTGGTTTCGCCAACTAGATTGATTTATCTTGCAATGGGAGAGGTGCTCTAGAATGGGTTCGATCTTGCGGTGCTCAATCCCAGTGACAGAAAGGGACATGACACGTATGTATCATTGCTATTATGGGTAAAAATATGGGGTTTATTCATGCGTGAGTTTACTTTGTCTACATCATGTCATCTTGCTTAAGGCGTTACTCCGTTTTTTATGAACTTAATACTCTAGATGCATGCTGGATAGCGGTCGATGTGTGGAGTAATAGTAGTAGATGCAGAATCGTTTCGGTCTACTTGTCTCGGACGTGATGCCTATATACATGATCATTGCCTTGGATATCGTCATGATTATTTGCTTTTCTATCAATTGCCCAACAGTAATTTGTTTACCCACCGTATACTATTTTCAAGAGAGAAGCCTCTAGTGAAAACTATGGCCACCGAGTCTACTTTTATCTTATATTGAAAATCCTAAAAATACCTTGCTGCACTTTTACTTTATTTATTTTATTTTTTATTTTTGTTTGATCTATCTATCTATCACCATACAATTTAATCTTGCAATTAACCGGCAAGGGATTGACAACCCCTTGTTCGCGTTGGGTGCGAGGATTTGTTGTTTTGTGTGCAGGTGCTGTTAACGAGGTGTTGCGTGATTCTCCTACTGGATTGATAACCTTAGTTTCATAACTGAGGGAAATACTTATCTCTACTGTACTGCATCATCCCCTCCTCTTCGGGGAAATCCCAACGCAGCTCACAAGTAGCAATACGTCTCCAATGTATCTATAATTTTTGATTGTTCCATGCTATTATAATATCAATCTTGGATGTTGTATATGCAATTATATATCATTTTTTGGGACAAACCTATTAACCTAGTGCCTAGTGCCAGTTGCTGTTTTTGCTTCTTTTTCGCTTTACAGAAAATCAATATCAAACAGAGTCCAAACGGAGAAAAAACTTTGGATTGATTTTTTCTGGACCAGAAGGGACCCTAGAAGGTTCGGGAGAAGACCAGAAGAGCCACGAGGAAGCGACAAGCTCGGGAGGCACGCCCCCCAGGCTTGTGGGCCTCTCGTGGCACCTCTTGACCTAATTCCAAGCCTATAAATTCTCAAATATTCCTCATATACCAGACAGCCACCTCAAATAACTTTTATGCCGCCGCAAGCTTCTGTTCTTCCACGATCCCATCTGGAGGCCTTTTCTGGCAATCTGCCGAAGGGGGAATCGATCACGGAGGGCTTCTTCATCAACCTTGCTGCCCTTCCGATGATGTGTGAGTAGTTTACCACAGACCTACGGGTCCATAGCTAGTAGCTAGATGGCTTCTTCTCTCTCTTTGATCTTCAATACAATGTTCTCCTCGATCTCTTTGGAGTTCTATCCGATGTAATCTTCTTTTGCGGTGTGTTTGTTGGGATCCGATGAATTGTGGGTTTATGATCAAATTATTCATGAGAAATATTTGACTCTTTTCTGAACGTATTTATGCATGATTGTTATAGCTTTGTATTTAGCTCCGATCTATCCATTTGGTTTGGCCAACTAGATTGATTTATCTTGCAATGGGAGAGGTGCTTTGTGATGGGTTCAATCTTGCGGTGCTCTATCCAAGACATAGAAAGGGACAAGACACGTATTTTTATTGTTGCCATTAAGGATAAAACAATGGGGTTTAATCATATTATTTGAGTTTACTTTGTCTACATCATGTCATCTTGCTTAAGGTGTTACTCTGTTTTCATTAACTTAATACCCTAGATGCATGCTGGATAGTGGTCGATGGGTGGAGTAATAGTAGTAGATGCAGGCAGGAGTCGGTCTACTTGTCTCGGACATGATGCCTATATGCATGATCATTGCCATGAATCCGTCATAACTATGTGCTTTTCTATCAATTGCCCAACAGTAATTTGTTTACCCACCATATGCTATGCGTTCGAGAGAGAAGCGTCTAGTGAAAACTATGGCCCCCTGGTCTACATTTATCATATATAAAATCCAAAAATAACTTGTTGCAATTTTATTTCCTTTATTTTACTTTGCAATTTTTTTATCTATCTATCACTATCAGAATTAATCCTTACAAGTAACCGCCAAGGGGATTGACAACCCTCTTGATTGCGTTGGGTGCAAGTATTTGCTTTTGTGTGTGTAGGTGCTGCTAACGAGGTTCTGTGTGGTTCTCCTACTGGATTGATAACCTTGGTTCTTAACTAAGGGAAATACTTATCTCTACTGTACTGCATCATCCTCTCCTCTTCGGGGAAATCCCACCGCAGTTCACAAGTAGCATCAGCCTCTGCACATACAGTCCTCTTTCGATGCCTATCGTTCGTTCACCGAGTTGACCACACCATGCCGAGAGCACCAAGGCAGTGGACGACAGCAAGGCCTAGGAAGGGAATGAAACAGAGCCAGGAAAGACGCGACAGTGGATGCCCGCGCAGAGGGGAGTATGAGGGTCGACTGATTCGACTGCGGGATGAGACTACAGTCGCTGGAGAATAACAGAGGTGTGGGTGAGTAGAGGGATGGCCTGGCCAACGGTGGGAATAGGGTGGGGTGGTGAGGCCTGTGCGGCAGGACCGCCAGCTACCGGAGGCGGGAGTAGGCGGTTCCACCGATGCTGGTTTCGGCGGCTGGAGCAAGAAGATTAGAAATTGAAGAAGCATGACGAACGTTGGATTGAGCTACAATCGTTTGTTGACTAAGTTAACATAGCCTTGCATACGCGTCAACTTATTAGGCCCACAAGGCTGCCTCCAAATCTGTGGCGGACAGCATACAACCCATTTGCTACTTTTTTTTAATAATTTACAGCCATTTGCAAATTCTTATGCAATTTATTGCAACCTATTTTCTTTTTGTTGGCCAGAACTAGGTTTAAAATTTTCAAAGAAATTTTGCATATTTAGGTGAGGTCCAAACTATTTATAATCCTGAAATATCGAGCCAGATTCAAACTAATTTCATAATAAAATTAAATTAGGTTAAAATCCAATGAAATTGCCCATTTGATGTGTTTTTATATTTACAAGCCCTTTTCATATTAATTTTAAGATTTACAGCCATCTTGAAAGATTTGCAGCACAGCAGGGTTGAGAAAAACAAGTTGGCCTGGGTTGGGTATTCTTCAAAAAAAATTGTTAGGCTAGCCATTTTCACAAAGAAAAAAATAGCTGGACTGGTTATGTTGTAAACATAAAAGAAAAGTCTGGGCTGGACGGGCCGCAGCCCCGCAATGCCCAGTTGATACCCTGCTCCGTCTCAAGAATAACAAAAAAACTGCTCGAGCTGCTAGGTCCCAGCTGTGAGCCGCTCCTTGTGCAATTCTCTCATTTATTGACTATACGTTGACAATGTCGTGGGTCCCAGATGTCAGCAACCATTAGGAGAAAGCATTTTTTTGCTTGTAACAAGGAGGCACTTGCTTGTGTACGGCCATGGACATGGTGGGTCCCTACTGTCATCCTCTTCACGTACAGTCCTCTCCCGATTTCTCTTGTTTGTTGACCATGTTGACATCACCAGTCGGCGGCGCCGTGGCGAGCGCACCAAGGCGGAGGACGACGGCGAGGCCTCGTACGGAAACTAATAGGAGCCAGGGAAGATGCGGCATTGTAGTCACAGGCGGAGGGGACTACGAGGGTTGACTGGTTCGGATGCGGGGTGGGCCTGACCTTGTCGGAGAATAACAGGAGGTGTGGGAGAGTAGAGGGATGGTCTGACCAATGGTTTAGAGTACGGTGGGGTGGCGATGCATGCCCGGAGGCGCAACCAGATGTGGGAGGCAGGAGCAGGCGGTCCCGGTGGCGCTAGTTTGGTTTGGGTGGCTGGAGGAAGAAGACAAGAGATAGAAGAAGGACGACAGATGTTGGATGTCAATCCAACGGCTATGGCTGGCATAATCGTTTGTTGACTAAGTCGACACCACCTTGTATAGGCTTTTACCTCGTGGGTCCCAAATGTCAGAATCCAAATCTGTCACGGCCATGCAGGCTTTATTATTAAGAATTTACAACCCATTTGGTGGGCTAGCTCATAATAAGTTTGTAGGTGCTCGCGGGCGCTAAGCACTTGGGTTCTGTAGTGCCGCGAGAGTGATGTTCTTTCCCTTTGTTGGGATTTGTTACAATCTTTCTCTCTTAATTAATGAAATGGCAAGCATTTTGCCTTGTTTCGATAAAAAACCCTTCAACACCCAAATCCATCCCTTCTCTCAAAATATCTAGAGCTTTTTTTCTTTTCAGAAATTCGAAAGATTTGGTGTGCTTGTTGCAAAAAATAAATGCTAGACGGGAAGGAAGCAAAATGGTCTAGCACATGAACTGGCAGCGCTAGCAAGGACGGAACATTTTCTGATGATAGCGAAGGTCCCTAGTAGCATACACCAGCTCATGGTCTATGTAACGACACCATAGAGTAATGTACTCTTGGTCCTAAAAAATAGTTAGATAGAAATAATCTAGGTTGGGCTCTATCTAGGAAGTAAACAAACCTGGGTTGGGCGTGCCCAAGCCCAGCTGATACATCCTCGATCTAAACAAAGAAAGTTGATAGCTGCTCGGTCCCAGATATCAGAAACCTGCTGGGTTTATCTCAAGAAAGGAAAAAATGACAGGGGGATATATGTTGGAATATAATCATAAACTTGGGGGGGGGGGGTAGTTGAAAAGAGCAACAACATCTAACTCCAGCTTACAACGGTACAAAAGCACGAGGATTGTTCATCAGGTTTAGACAAAACCCAAATTGAAAAGGGCAACAACATATAACTCCAGCACTATTTTCAGCATTCACAATCAAATGGATCAGTCAGAACCATATAATCAACATCATGGAAAATAAAATGTAATGGAATATGTTCACAAGATGTTGTAAATAGAAGACGAGCACGTTCAGAAGCCCTTTTGTCCACCTGAAATAACTTTTGATGTTGTTCGACATATCCATCATCCGTGAAAACATCGCTCACAAACTTCAGCCTGATGGACAATAGTTCCCTCGCATTCAGCAGGAAGAATGTGACATGGTTAGTGTTTACGTGGGTGGGTATATATCTTTCCAGTGTTATTGTCTTCAAACGAATGTCATGACAAGTGAGAAAATCCCAGTGCTTACGACGCCACCGATTGGTTATACTTTTTCTACCCATTATTCTTGCTTAAATAGACATGAAAATTGAAAACAGTGAAGGTCTAAAAAAAGAGTATGATGAAAGAGCGACTGAACGGTTAATTCTAGTACACTATATATGGGCTTTCAATGTAAACTCTTCATTGAGCATAGAACATAATATTAGTACAAAAAATGTACTCCTAGATGATATAAAACTTATGCGCCCAAATTAATGCAGCTTATGATACAAAAGTGTCGATGATAATATACAATACCTGAATAACAGTGGAGCCAAACACGATCTTGAAATCATCAAACATATCTAAAAATACACCCAAGGTCTCTAGTTTAGGCGCAGAGACGACAGTTATTTGCAAAGGCGAGTAACGAAAATCGTGGAACAACCTTTGAAGTGAAGGGGCATCTTCGATGATGAGCACCCTCCGTCAAAACAAATTCCAATGCTTACAAGGTTAGGCGACTTTATTCGGAGACAACCGATTTCTATTCTGAAAACAAGTGGCAAGCACTCCAGGGCAAGGCAATTGGAGTGGATGACACTGTGTAGTGAGGCCTTCGACACATCAACCTCCACACGTGAAAGTTTTTGCCTAGTGGGAGTTGAAGCATTTGAACCAGATTGTCTGCTAGTTGGCACAGGGCAAAGGTGGTGGTGTGGAGAGAGGAGGAAAACCGTGAGATAGACATCGGTGGCGAGGGCTCAGATACATGGCGTTCGGTTGGTGGTACGTGATTTTCGTAGGAATGGTAGAACTCAAGAAGCTGTAGTTTATCGAAATCATGGGATGTCAGCCAGGCGTCCACCATGCAGGGTATGTACTGGTAGCACGGCGGGATGCAGAGGCATTGAATGGATTCCTCGTGGGAGGAGATGATGGCTCCGGGGAGTTCAAAATTATGAACGAGAGATAGGTCACGACAATCAAGGTTAAGAGGCGTGGCGCACCATAGATGGCGCCACCGAGATGCGAGGACTTGGGTGCGGCCGCCATCCTTGGTGGGGAGAAGGGAGATGATCTCGCCAAGGATGGCGTCCGACAGGTCGCTGAAGTGGTCCGGCCGAGATTCTTTGGGTACCTCAGATCCATGGGGCGGACCCTCGGCACTACTCTCCACGCTGCTGGGTACGTGATCTACAACCGGCGTCGAAGCTGGCGCGAGCCACATCTTCTTGGCGCTGGCGCTAGCCGACTCCATTTCCCTTGCTGAAGTCGCGTCGAGCTCACGAATTTGAGCAGAGTAGCGAATGATGAGACCAGTTGCAGTGCGAGTGAGCGAGAAGGGGAGCTGGGGTTTTCTGTAGGAGTGGGGAAGAAGAGGACCTGGGGGTTTTCTGTAGGAGTGCGGAAGAAGAGGAGCTGGGGTTTTCTGTAGGAGTGAGGTGAGGAATGTGGGGGTACATACGGAGGTGTAGACGAGTCGAGCGAGCTGACGTGAAGTGGGAGTGAGGAAGAAAAAGAGCAGTGGGTTTTTTTGGGGGGCGGTGGGGTGGGAAGCGCCTCTCTCCAAGTAAATATGGGCTTTTGTATTAATTTTATTAATTAAGGTGGATGGACTCGTTTGTCTTGGGCGCAGAAAAACAATTACCAGTACAGTGGAGACACTCTACCACTGCCCAGAAAAACCATTAGTACTAAAGTGGAGACACTCTACCGCTTCTGGCTCCTCCTCGGTTGTCGAAACGGCTCCTGCTACTGAATGTTGTTTTACTTTGGTTCACCGACATGCGGTCCATGGAGCGTGCGGGCCCGCATGGCATCCACCAAATTAGAAGGCGGTACGCAAGCGGAGAGTCACCCCGGTCGTAGCGCGGCAGTAATGAGCCGTCATATCACAAAACTCCACCCACCGCAGTAAGTTGGACGGACGAAGCAACCACCATTACACTCTTCGCTGAATCCGCTTCGCCCTCATCTTCTTCAAGAAAGCCACCACTCGTTTCTGCCATTGTTTTTCTCTCCCAACAAAGGGAAGGTGAGTGCATCCGTGATGTTGGTATATTTTCTTTCCAATATTTTTCTTTTGCAAAGCAGTAACCGATCCTCACTCCTTTTTCATAGCTTACTCCTGACTCACAATCCATGTCCGGTTGTTTCCCAATCTGCAGTTCCCATTCCCGTTTCAAGCAGAAACAATACACACATACTCCCTCTATAAAAAAAATATAAGACTTTTTAGATCACTACTTTATTGATCTAAAAAGTCTTATATTTCTTTACAGAGGGAGTATATTCCAGAGTTCCGTTCATGGCCGGTAAAATACCCTTGTGACTGCGGGGGCTATCGCCCCCCCCCCCCCCCAGGAATTTGCTCGAGAAATTTGTTGACATAGAGATCTCTTTGCCTGATTGTTCAATAGATATATGCACTACATTAGTGTTATTTACAAGTTGAAGCACATGGGTTCTAGAGTTGTGTTCATTCCTACCATCGCATGCCTGCTGCTCCTATTCAGCGCATCAGGAGCAGAGACAACACAGACGGCGACCGTCAACGTTGATGCACAGCTTGGTCACAAGATCCCGGACACGCTGTTTGGGATCTTTTTTTAGGTGAGTTTACATTTTCTAATGTTACACTTCAAGATTACCCAATTTTCATCGCATTCCCTGCTAAAAAATAATCTATTCTTCCCATATTAATTATGATGGCATATGTCATAGGAGATCAACCATGCAGGAGCTAGTGGCATAGCGAACCAACATGTGGTTGGATGGTCAGGGGGACAGTGGTATCCCCAGCCCACCAGAGTTCAATCCTAGACTTGACATTGGAGCTCGCATTATTCCTGGATTTATTTCAGGCATTCCGGCGATGTGCGTTCAGTGGGAGGAAACGTTCACGTCGACTACGAAGGCGTCTGTGACGACTTCGTCAATCTCAAGATGATGTGCCGGCTCAGTCTCTTGGAGGTGCTCATAGGGGTAGGGTGTGTGTGCGTGCGTTCATAGGGGTGAGTATGTGTGTGTGTGTGTGTGTGTGTGTGTGTGTGAGCGTCTGCGTATGTGTTGTGTTCCCAAAAAAGGAGTTGGTGGCATATGGATAGAACTTGTCATTAATAGAGGTGCATAATTCATTATTGTTAAATGTTTTTTAGTCCATTGGAACATAAAACCAGGAGATAATATGGACCCCTTCATTAGAAAACGGTAATATGGTCTATTCATGTGATGATGATTAGCCTTCTGGTAACACTATTTTGCCTGACAACCCGCTCTGGCAGGGGCCTCGAATCCAAGCCCATCGCTACATGAATCCATCTCTCTCCCTCCCTCCCTCTCCTGTAGTGATCGCCAAATTCTTCTCACGAGTAATGCTACACGTACAAGCTCTTACGGGCCGAATTTAATTACATGCTGACATGGCAAAGAGGGATTGGAAAGAAGGGGAGTGAGGGGGGCCACCCTGGTGGGAATTCAGGGGGCGAAGAAAATTAACGAAGGGCTCCGTAACCTGCGTGTAAGAGGCCCGTATGTCTAGGATTATTGTTCTTTTCACCGTAGCTATACTTGAAGTTGTACCAGATGGCCTTGAGGATTGAACTAATTGGCTAGATCAATTGGAGCAGATGTGGCCACGTGAATTAATTAGATCAAAGGAAGTAAGAAATCAGTTAGATCCTTTGCAGAGAATCATTGGTGCTTGTTACAAGTACAGCCTGGATGACATCCCTACATAAAACAATCATTCAACTTCAATCAGCACAAGAATGTATCGATGGTGGCATCGCGCGTAAAGCCATGTGTGAGGACCCGAGCTACAGTTTATTGAACTTAGCACTAAAACAAGAATTCAGAGAGGAATTTAGGGAATTTGGCTAGGGTTCTATTACTCGCAAAGGGGAAAGTAGAGTAGCTCGCCGCCGGCGGCTAGGGTTTACACCCAGATACAATAATCATGTCCAAAATGGAGAAAAGAAGGGAGGCTTTATAGCCATTACAACTCAAAGACAGAAAGAAAGGCAACACATCGCACATGTGCTGTCGAAAAGTAAACAACGATGGGACGAAGGACGATGTCTGTTGGATGAAGCATCAACGGACGAGCATCAACACTAGTTGTGAACCGTTATCTTCAGAGGAGAGTCACTGGATGGAAAAACAATGGCCCAAAGGGCTTCCGGCACGCGGGAATAGGGAATGTTCTTCACTCTGCACAGTATCACACTTCTACAGCCTGACAATATCCCCCCCCCCCCAATTTGAGCTTCAGCATTTCCTCAAGGAGGGAAAAAAATTCTGGATAAACGCTGAGTCCTCCCAAGTAGTTGCTTCCAGGGGCATGTTGACCCACTTGACTAACCATCTTACCACTAGAATGCTGATATTGCCTTGTGGCCTTGGGATCAAGTTTCTGTCCAACACAGCTTCAGGTTCTATCTTGAAAATACCATCGGGTCCCACCAGAGGCAAGTGCTTAGATGGGACAACTTGAGGGCCCACATGTTGCTTAAGTTGGCTCACATGGAAAGTGTTGTGCAATTGACAACCTTCAGGCAAGAGAAGTTTATAAGCAGCGTTACCAATTCTTTGTAGCACTCTAAAGGGGCCATAGTATTTGGAGTGTAACTTCAGGTGCTTGTGTAAACTTAATGATGTGTTCCTGTATGGTTGTAATTTCAAGTAAACCATATCTCCCACACAGAAAGATCTTTCCCGCCTCTTTTTATCAACATAGTGATTCATTCTTTCACGTGTTTTCAAGAGATTTTGCTTGATAACTTCCATTGCCAATTCCCTACTTAAATTTGTATTAGATCCTCACTATCATCAGAGATGGAGTCAGGGAGGGCATATTCTGCCACCATTGGAGGAGGAAATACATATAATGCTTGGAAGGGGGTCATTTGCAGATAAGTATGGAAGCTGGTATTATACCACCACTCACCAAGAGCCAATCATCCATGTTATTTCTTAGGTTGCTGGATGCATCTCAAATAATTTTCCAAACATTGGTTTACCCTTTCTATTTGCCCATCTGACCCAGGTGGTAGCTAGTGCTCATATGTATTATGTAATTTGATCTTAAGTGACTTGAAGAGCTGCTGCCACAGATGGCTGGTAAATATTCTATCCCTGTTAGTTACTATGACCAGTGGCATGCAAACCTCGATGGTGAAGGTAGGAGCTGGGTCCGGCTGTTGCGGCGATTGAGGAGGGCCAGGCAGTCACTATGGAGGTTATCACAGTAGTGGAGGAGCGGCCCCACGCTGATGGGAATCATGCACCACCGCCATGCATTGGCATTTGTTTAGACATGCTGAACAAAGACGCAGGCCACGCTGAGGGCATGCAATCACGGGCGTCCCAGGCACACGCAGAGCACGGAGCCGCAGTAACAGTTGAAGCTAGCTCCACTTTGGTCAGGAACGAGCCAGCTCTACCTACGGCCGCTCTAGTATCCCATGCTGAGCAGAACAACGCAAGGCCAGATGAGGAGAGGGCCAACGCTGGGCCATTTTGCAGCGGGTTGACACCACAGGAGGCGGTAGACTACACAAGGCTCAAGGCCTTCTGCTCAAATATAGTACGAAAGCTTGCTCCACCGCTGCTCAAGGAAGTGCAGGCCTCTACCCTGCGACCAGAGGCCAAGCCATTTACCCCCAAGAGAACCACAAGAGCAGCCAAGAAGACGGCTGCACAAAGCGCGGCAAGAGCCACCCCGGCGGAAAACGTACTCCTACGTACATTGGGTTTAGCCCCGGAGGACCTTGAGGTGAACGACACGGCTGTGCAGGAGCTCAAGCACCTCTTCGACTCGCCTCTTCGTGAGCAGCACATACGGGTGATAGCAGCCCTGTTCGGCAAGACTTTGCCGGGGTTGGCACTTGAATCCGGAGTGGCACAAGAGATAGGAGCACAATGAGTGTGCTCATTGTGGTGTGGGTGCGATTCGTTTCTATGGATCCAAACCCTACGGTGACTTGCTGGAATGTTCGCGGGCTGAATAATCCGGCTAAAAGGAAGGCGGTGAAGGAGTTTCTAGACTCGGTTAAACCTAACATAGTGTGTTTGCAAGAGACTAAGCTCGAGGTTGTAGACGCTTTCTTAGTAATGCAATGTTGTGGGTCGTCTTTGGACGGCTTTGCTTATTTACCGGCTGAGGAAACGAGAGGTGGTATCATTTTGGCTTGGGACAGCACGGTCTTGCGTATTGATCACATCCAGAGGGATGCCAACTTCATCACAGGCCTGGTGCACCCCATAGCAGGAGAGGAGTGGTGGATCACAGTGGTCTATGGACCGCAAGGCGACGATCTTAAGACTCAATTTCTCGCTGACTTGGTGGCTAGGAGGGCGGTGTGCCAGGGGCCATGGATGGTGCTCGGAGATTTTAACA
The DNA here is from genome assembly GCA_039707655.1 of Elymus sibiricus. NCBI lineage: Eukaryota > Viridiplantae > Streptophyta > Magnoliopsida > Poales > Poaceae > Elymus > Elymus sibiricus. The sequence continues at coordinate 117,596,313 of CM077670.1, forward strand.
TGATTCTAAGAGCCTCCGAAAAGAGCAACACGAACCTCAATCGCAACATGATGAACAGGTTCAGGGCCTTTGTTGATAACAACGAATTGAAAGAGCTATACATGCACGGAAGGCGATTCACGTGGACCAACGAAGGAGATGTTCCAACTCTGACTAAAATTGATAGGGTCTTGGTGTCCGTGGATTGGGAGCTTGCGCGGCCAGACTATCTTCTGCAGGCGCTATCCACGGGTGTCTCCGATCATGCACCTTTGCACCTATCTGTCGATGTGCAGTACTGTCCCAAGAAAAGATTCCGGTTCGAGACATTTTGGATCAAGCTTGAGGGCTTTGAGCAAGCCGTTCGGGATGCATGGGTGTGTGACCATGCGATCGTTGACCCCTTCAAGAGACTGGACGCCCTGTTTAGGAATGCCGGTGCAGCGTTGCAAGCTTGGGGACAGAGGAAGGTTGGCAACATCAAATTGCTTATTTCGGTTGCCACACTAGTCATCTATCGACTGGACCAAGCCATGGAAACGAGAGGGCTCTCGGAACTAGAGATTTGGTTGAGGAGGACTCTGAAGCTGGCCCTACTTGGGCTGGCCTCTTTGGAACGCACCATCGAGCGACAAAGATCAAGATACAGATGGCTGCGCGAGGGAGATGCCAATACAAAAAATTTCCAGTCGGTGGCCAATGGACGTAGAGCAAAAAACTTCATTCCCCAAGTTCGAGTTGGGGATGAGATAATCACAGAGCAAAGCCGCAAAGAAGAGGCCTTTTCAAACGCCTTTCAAACCTTGATTGGCACTGCGCATGCGAAAGAATACACCCTTGATCTAAATTACTTGGGCATGGAGGAGTTGGACCTACGAGACATGGAGGAGGTCTTCTCTGAGGACGAAGTGTGGGCCGTCATTAAGGAGATGCACCCGGACCGCGCCCCTGGGCCGGATGGTTTCATCGCGGCTTTCTACCAGAAATCATGGCCCATTATAAAAAACGACATCATGGCTGCGCTCCTTAAACTTTGCGTGGGTGACGACCGTGGTTTCGCTAAACTGAACAGAGCCCTAATTGTGTTGATCCCGAAGAAACCAGATGCGTTGGAGGTGGGTGATTTTTGCCCGATCAGCTTGCCCCACAGTTTCTCTAAGTTGTTTGCAAAGCTTCTGGTGAACAGAGCGCGCCGGCGCATGCCCGATCTGGTGGGTGCAAACCAGTCCGCTTTCATCAGAGATCGCAGCTTACATGACAACTACCTCTTGGTGAAGCAAATTGCGAGGAAAATACATGCTAGGAAGAGCCGTGGAGTCTTTCTCAAACTTGATATCACACGCGCCTTTGACTCTCTGTCTTGGCCGTTTTTGTTCGAAGTGCTCCGTGCCAAAGGTTTCGGCAGTGTCTGGATGAAGTGGGTGGCGACTTTGCTACAGACAGCAAGCACGAGAGTCCTGGTGAATGGGGTCCCGGGCAGGAGAATCTGGCATGCGAAAGGGCTTCGGCAGGGGGACCCCGTCTCCCCCCTGTTGTTCGTCATTGCGATGGAGGCGCTCACGGCGATTGTGACTAAGGCAACGGAAGCGGGAGTTCTCAGCTCTTACACAGGCATCTCAGCCACACACAGACTGTCAGTCTACGCGGATGACGTTGCACTCTTCGTCAAACCAACTCAGCCGGACCTCGAGTTCGTGAGAAGTGCATTGGAGATCTTCGGAGAAGCTTCAGGATTGAGGGTAAATTACAGGAAATCTTCAGCGGTCCTTATCACGGAGAACCAAGAAGATAGAGCCAGAGTGGAGGGAATCCTCCAATGTGCCATGGGGGAGTTCCCTTGTAGATATCTTGGATTGCAATTGGCGCTCAAGCAACTCACCAAGACACAGTGGCAACCCCTCCTCGACCAGGTTAGACACTTCATCCCCGCCTGGCAGAGAGGCTTGATGCAACGCTCGGGACGATTGGTGCTCGTCAAGACAGTGATTGCAGCGAGGCCGGTGCACCATCTGTTGGTCATGAACGCACCGGTCTGGGTCTTTGAGGACATTGATGGATGGATGCGTTCGTTTTTTTGGGCCGGAAAGGATCGTGTGAACGGTGGTCAATGCTTGGTAGCGTGGAGCACAATCTGCAAGCCAATTGCTTTCGGAGGTCTTGGAGTGAAGAACTTGAGATTGCAAGCGCTTGCGCTCCGAGTACGTTGGGAATGGCTAAGGCGAACTGATCCTCGAAGGCCTTGGCAGGGATTGCATCTCTTGGTGGACGACGAGGCTAGGCAGGTCTTCGATAGCCTCGTGAAGATCATAGTTGGGAAGGGTGACAGAATTCTATTCTAGAGAGACAGGTGGATCCACGGATTTTCGGTTCGAGACATCGCGCCGATGCTGATGGATGGTGTGGTCACCAGAACGAGGAACTCTAGGACCGTGGCCCAGGCCATGGTGGAGGAGCGTTGGGCGCACGACGTCCAGGACGAGCCCACTTTCACGGCGCTGCTGCAGTTCATGCATCTGAGGCATGCCATCGCCACCGTGCACAGAGATGATCAGGCGGAGGACGTGTTTACCTGGCCACACGATCCCACGGGAGCATACTCAGCAAGGTCCACATACACGCAACTTTGCCAGGGAGGGATCAGGTCCCCCACTGCCACGGCCATCTGGCGTAGCTGGGCCCCGCTTAAGTGTAAGATTTTTGTCTGGCTTGCGGTGCAGCACAGGCTTTGGACCTCAGACAGACGAGCGCGCCACGGGCTTCAGGACGAGCCATCGGCATGCTACACATGCCTGCAAGAGGAGGATAATGCCGAGCACATCTTGGTGCAATGCGCCTACGCGAGAGAAGTCTGGCATACGTGCTTCGACACTTTACACCTTGATGTCACCGCTCCTGTTAGCCAGGACACTTTTGAGGAGTGGTGGCTCCGAGCGAGAAGAGGCTTCCATGGGAAAGACAAGCGAGGATTTGACTCTTTGATTATTGGAGCGACTTGGGCCAGTTGGAAGCAAAGGAACGCTCGAGTGTTCAACCGGCCGGAGCAGATTGTAGGGGCTAGTGAGTTAGCCTCGGCAATTCTCAAGGATATCTTAGATTGGAAGCGAGCAGGAGTAGGTGTGGGTGGACTAGATAGATTTGTGAGAAGTTAGCTTTAGAGTTTTAGTTGGTGTGGGTGTTCCAACGATTGATGTTCGCATCGATTGTAGGATTCTTGTAAATTATTTGCTCCCTTCTATAAAAATATGGTACGTCATTGGCGTACTCTCGAAAAAAAAAAAGGTAGGGGCAGCACCTTCGCCACTGCCACTGTCGGTGGCCTTGTTTTACAGCAGCCGCTGTCGCGCCGCCATGTTGCAGGCTACCTTCGCCACTGCCGCTGCATGGCAGCATCCACCGTCACGTCGCCGTGCTACAAGGCCACCGTCGCCGTTGTCACTGATGTTGAACCTTTGTTTGGAGCGCCACCGTCGCGCGACCATGTTCGCAAGAGGGGCGCGTGGGCAGTGCTGCCAGACCACGGGGCTGATGCAGAGCGGGGTAGCGGCGCAGCTGCAGGCCGGCGACGGGGGCGATGATGCATTGAAATACACAGGCTTGTTGCGGATGTATGCGCTGTTCGAACGGATGACACTGGACGGACGGAGACGCCGTCGGCGAGGATGGCAACGGAGCTGTTGGCATGGGAGTAGACGATTCCCTTCAAGGGTTCCAGCTGCTGCAAGTTGTCGTCGGTGCGGTTGTAACTGCTGCGAGGGCGATCCTGCGCTGCATCGAGGAGGCGGTCGGGGAGCTGCTGGGGCTGTCCGGTGCTGCGCTGCGAGCGTACATAGCGACGGTTGCTGGCTGCGGCGAGCTGTTACAAGGGGCGGCCAGCTATGGCGCCCAGGTGACGTGCGGGGACGGGGAAGAATGATTAGTGATGGTGAATCGAGCAAGGGGGCGTACGATCATGAACCCACGGTTTAGAAGGCGGCTGATCTGAGTGCTCTCAAAGGGAAAGTTATTATAGTACGAAAATATTCATTTTATTCGAAACAACAATATAATGTTCATACGCGACGGCAAGCTTTGCGAGCTTGAACGCGTCGTCGTCCTCCGCCGTCAGCGGCGAAGCCGCGCTGCTCTTCCTGAACCCGTCCTCGCACTCCTTCGCTGCGGCCGCTGCCTTCTCCAGGATCGCCGTCGCATCGCCGAACTTCCCGCCTTGACCGCGGCGGTGCACATACAGCGACTGGCACGACCGGAGGAGCCGGGCCAGGGCCGCGTCCTCCGTCTTAATCTTCACGCCACGGCAGCGGCGGCGAGGTCTCAGTAGTTGCCGGCACCGCCGACGGAGCCTAGGGCCTCCAGGCACAACGTGATGTCGAAATTGGTGCTCCCGCCGCTGCCGGTCTTGCATGCGGCAAGTACAGTGACGGCACTCGCCGCCGGCGCAAGGAGGACGGGGAAGAGCAGCAAGAGGACGATGATCACGCTAGTAGAGGACGATGATCACGCTAGTAGAGGACGATGGTCACGATGGGGTCTTGCATGCTCCAGCCTCGGGGGTGTGTAGTCGGGTGCCCTGCAGAAGGCGCCCTTCATCTCCTCTACTAGGCCGGCCACGACTGATCGATTTGTGCCTGACTCGTTCAGCAGCTCCACCCCCTCCTTACAATCAAGCTCAATGATCAGGTTCTTCTCTATGTGTGCAAGCGCCAGATCAGTACCTTCGAGCCAAGCAGCCATCTCTGCCTCCAACGGAGAGGAGCATGAACGTGGGTAGCGGCAGGAAGAGAAGATAACTGCTTCCGTGTCGTCCCGCAACACCATTCCAGCTCCTCCCGTGGTCTCCCCATGGATCGTAGGAACCGTCAACGTTTAGTTTTGCCCAGCCAGCTGGGGGCTTCATCCACCGTGACACCTCCGGGTCAGCATGTAGCGGCCTAGTCTGAACCTTGGGTGGTTGGCCTGCAGTTTGTAGCATCATCTTGCCCTTCGTGATATCTCCCTTGGGGTACTGTTTGATGCGATGCGTAGAAGAAGAGATTCGATGTAGCCAGTGAGGACCCTTTGATCAAACTTTAGCATGATTTGACCCCGTTTGCAAAATATTTTCAGATCTGACCCTTTTGCTACCGCCATTGTCTTTGGCGGTAGCCGCCAGAGCCTCCGGCGATAGCACGTATATACCTCCCGCCACTGGCGGTAGATGGGTAGGTGTAGCTAGCTCGCGCGCAGTGCTACAAGGAGCTAAACCTGAGCATTTGCCGGGCCGGGCTTTGAAAAGTCCGACTTCAAAATCCCAAGCCCGAGCCCGGCCCGAAGCCCGGGCTTTTCTCTTTTTCTAAGCCCGAGCCCGGCCCGAAGCCTGGCCCGGAGCCCGAAAGCCCGGCCCGAATGCCATTTTCTAGCAGTTACACGTGCAAAGCCCGGCCCGAAATCCTGAAAAAGCAAAGCCCGAGCCCGGCCCGAACTATCTCTCGGGCTGGAAAACGAGGCCCGAGCCCGGCCCGAATGACAGGCCCGGCCCGGGTTTTTCGGGCCGGGTCGTCGGGCCGGGCTGCCCATGCCCAGGTTTACAAGGAGCTATCGTTGTAAAAATCCATGCAAACTGTATTGAGGCGTAGTGGCTAGCAAGAATTGCTTTCTACTAGTAGTAGATGCAGGGTTCGGAACCTGTACTAGGCTAGCCACCCCACCTTTCTGTTTGTTTTTTGTTTGTTTTGTTTTTCTCAATAATATGGAACTTTTTATGCAACTAATATTCAATATGAACTATTGAAAAGTATTTTATTTTTCTTGCTTTATAAAAAGAATAATTTATAGTTACCATTATTATTAGCCGAATATAATGATAATTTTGTCATGAATTAGCATCGTTTTCAATCATCTATCTATCTACTACCCCAATAAAAGCACGAAAGGGCGGAGAACCAATTCATCTCATCCATCAAATAATGTGATCTGATGGTCTAAATCGCTCCAATCTATCAAACGTGTTTTACGCTCTAATTACCCACCATGCCACTCCACGTGCTTGAGGGCACCAACGATCCACTAATCCAACCCATCACCCCGTACCTTTTCATCCTCACTGTAACTTCCTCCCCGAGCGCCCCACGCACGTCTCATCTTCCCCTCTTCCTTGCTAAAAATTTTTAAATAATACGCTTTTTTTATTAATTTTCAAAAATATTACGCCGTTTTTTTTTTAAATAATACATAGTCGGCCTTCTGGTGGCCGTCTGGATCCTGTCGGCCAGGAGGAAGCCGATTGGTTCCCTTTCGGCTATAGGGTGGCCGATTGGCCTCCTGTCGGCCTAGGGGTGGTCGACAGCCCTCTCGGCTGCTGGTGCTGGATCATGTCGGCTTCCCGTAGGCCGACTGGAACTAATCGTCTTCCCGTAGGCCGACTGGAACTTATTGTCTTCCCGTAGGCCGACTGGACCTAATTGTCTTCCCCTAAGCCGATAGGTGCATGGGACCCCCTATGTTTTCCGCTTCTGGGTTCCCTCTTATATCTCGGGCCGCCGTTTTCGCCAGTATCTCCCGCCACATTTTCCCGCTTTCTAGTTCCGGCCACATTTTCCCGCTTTCTAATTCCGGCCATATTTTCCCGCTTTCTAGTTCCCGCCATATTTTCCTGCTTTCTAGTTCCCGCCATATTTTCCCGCTTTCTAGTTACCGCCATATTTTTCCAGCTTTCTAGTTGCCGCCATATTTTCCCGCTTTCTAGTTGCCGCCTATATCTCCCGCCATATTTCCCCGCTTCCGAGTTCCCGCCTATTTTTGTCTTCTCAACCTATAAAATACCCTCGGCAGTAAGGTGGGTAAGCAATCTAGTGTAGTGTCGTAGTCTCGCTAAGATGTCCGGATATCCTTTTGATCGTAGTTTTCACACTGGTATGTCCAAATGTCTTCTGCGTTTAGCCACCGATTTCAGGGTTGACAACATATTAGTTCCATGGGACGAACTCATCAGTAGTGACACGCTACTGAATGAGCTGGCTCACGCATTAAGTAGGTGCGGGTGGCCTTCCAGGACATTTGAGGAGGTACGGAAAGAACTTCTCAGGTTGCATGGAAGATGGAAGAAGCAACAGCATAAGGGTGAATCCTACTTAAAGTTTGCAGCAAAAAATACTTTTCTATGGACTGCCGACAGCGAGGATGAAGACGATATCTTCATGCCGAGCACCAAGGCCAAGAGTACCGCATCGTCGAAGGGCAAGAGTTATGCATCGTCGAAGGGCAAGAGTTCTTCATCGTCGAAGGGCAAGAGTTCTGCATCGACGGAGGATGACGATGATGACTTCATGTAGTTTTTACGTTGTATGTTGTAAGTTCAGTCCTACCTACCGTTTAATTCAGATGTAGTTGTATCCAGTTGTTTGTACTGTCTTATTGTAGGAGAAGTATGTTCTATCTAAATATGATGTTGTAGTTGGCGCACGACGTTGGATAACAGAGTACTAAAACAGAGTAGGCATATGTCTCATACATAAGTACATAGTCATTTGTCTCATACATAGAATAAGTATAAGTCTCATACATAAGTAGATAGTCATGTCTCTACTGATAGATAGAAGCGTCACTGACGACGTCTGCCATGGCGCTCAGGCTGTGCATCAGGCGTCGACCATCCAAACCTGTGGGGTGCCCTAATGTTACGAGGAGGAATCTCAGACTCGTCCTGGTCATACTGTGTATCCTGTGTGGGGCTTGGTGGAGGAGTCGAATACATGTTCATCCACTGGGTGTGCTGCGACATGTGATCCTGTATGTTCTCCTCAGGATCTTGATCACTCCCCCACGTGGATCCGGATATGGACGTCTGATATCCATAGGCTCCTGCAGGAGGGAACGTTAAGTCATGAAGAACTAGGTCACCTCAATTCATATTGAAAACAATAAATATGAAGAGACATACCAGCTGGCTGTGGCTGAAACACGAAGCTCGACGTGGGACCCTGCTGCTGTGGTTGTGGCTGAAACACGAAGATCGACGTGGGACCCCGGTGCTGTGGGTGCTGCCACGTCGAACTGCCAGGTTGGTCAGGAGGGGGTGGCCTGGTCGTCGGCGTATGTGCTAGACGTGGACGTGGCTGATGTCGGTGCGTGGAGGGACGTGGCTGCTGCTGCTGGTGCTGCTGCTGAACAACGTCGCTTCTCCGGGTGCACGTGATAGCCTCGTAGACAGCTCGTATCTTGTTCTGCAGGCGTGTCACGAAGGGCTGGAGCACAGACCGGTGCTGAAGAAGAGGTCCAGACGACTGTGAACGTCCAAAGGTGGACACATCGTCGTAGAGTCCGAGTGTCAAGTCAGCCTAAAAATTGTCAGGACGATTATCAAGTATGCACGGCAAAGTACGTGACAACTAGATGCATTACATAAAGAGTGTATATCTTACCGCGTACTGCCTAGAGCCCGAAGTATCATAGCTCGGGTACATATCCGACGGACTAGGGTCAGGTATCTCATCTGGGTGAGAGTGATGAACGATGCGTAACCATGTTCCGGTCATGTACCGCTGCAAGTAGCGATGGAATTCATCGAGATCAAACTCGATATTCTCGTGCCACAGATGTGTGTTCGCAGTCTCCCATTCTGTAACGTACGGCTGAAGCCTAACTAGCCACTCAGCAGCTGTCCTGTTAATCCCCTTCCTCGTGGTCCTAAAATTATGGTGTGTGTTCAAAAATTAACTAATGCTTCAAATGGACAATTGTGAAAGACAATGCAACATTGAATAAATAGACAGTACATGTGGATGTGTCCTAGCACCGGGTTCTCTGTAGGGGGAGGGGCCCCTAACTGCTGAAGACCAAATTGCCTCATAACCCTCTGCTGGGCCATCTCCTCGACGAAGACATCAAAGATGATCTTAGATTTCGTCATCCAGTAATCACGATCTCTTGTGCATAGCTCAGACATACCGCCGGGGTATCTCGCATCTATGGCTGCTTGCGTGTAGGGCTGCCAGATGACCCCAGTGTACGCATCGAACTGCTCGTTCAATGCCGTGTATGCTCGCCTAGTCTGATCAGTAGAATAGCGTCTCTGCGGAAAACAAAAGTTAGTTTCAGCCATAGTGTGCACAAATAAGATGCATTAAATTATAACACGATACATACCCTGCGACGTGTCCAACACAGACCGAAAGTAGGCATGTCGATGCCATCAGCATCGAACATGGGTTCCATAGGCTCATCAACACGTATGTCCGGTCGTCCTATAGAGAATCTCTCCCACGACCACAGCTGTAGAAATAGAGGGCATCCAAGAAGGGCTGCCGTGTCCGATGTAAGCTGGCAAGCGTTGCACATACCTCGGTATGTAGCCGCAAAGACCGAACCCCAACTCCTCTGTGTGATCTGATCCGGAATCTCAGCGCTCGCGATCTCCAGTGCAATAGGGATGTAGCACGCGCTAATAGTGGTGACATGGTTCTCTGTGAACATCACCTTGCCGAGAAGCCACAGTAGGTATGCCTCCAGGTTGCGAGTGATCTATGCCGCATTCAACGGCTCCGGGAACTTCTGGATCTGTATTGAGCAAAGAAAAAGTAAGTATTAGTAAACAGTGAAGGTATCTTCTGTAAAACCATATGCACGACAACTGAAAGATATGAGGTAGGGGAACTACCTGGAAACGGAGCAACCAATCATACTTAGGTCCGTGACGCTCCGATGCCAGAGCCGGAGCACCGGCAAAAACACCACTGAAACGTTGTGCCATATCTAGCTCCCAACCAGCCGGTGCCTCCAACGGTCCTATGGCATGACCTGCCAACGGTAGTCCCAGCAAAAGTGACACATCCTCCAGAGTAGGAGCCATCTCTCCCCAGCGGAAGTGAAACGTGTGGGTCTCAGGCCTCCAACGGTCCACTAAGCAGGTGAGCAAAGAGGAGTCGATGGCGAGGCGTTTGGATCCTTCCGTGGACTCAACCAGACGCGCGAAAGGTAAAAGGCCGGCCCATTTAAGTCTGCATGTCAGAACAATTCAGTTAGTGTGTCCCATTAATATACATGCTTGAAGGAAATAAATAAAGCATGTACCGGTCAACCCATTGCGGGTGTATCTTTCAATATTCCTTAGGAGTGCGAGTGACCAGAGGCTCGAGCTTCTTCCTATAACACATCACAGCACGATGCTTACTATCAATGTCCCGCTTAAGCAACCACACTCCCGCCATTCCTGCACATACAAATTTAGAACATAGTTGCACACTAAATACAAATTTCAAACATAGTTGCACACTTAATACAATTTAGAACATAGTGCCACACTTAATACAAATTTAGAACATAGTGCCACACTTAATACAAATTTAGAACATAGTGCCACACTTAATACAAATTTAGAACATAGTGCCACACTTAATACAAATTTCAACGCAGCCTAGCTTCTTCCTCTCCCTCTTACTCCTCTTCCTCCTCTCCCTCCTCTTCGTCCCCGGTTGCCTCGTCCACGCCCAGTGACGAAAGTGGGACAATTAGTGTCCCTATGGCCAAATTCGTTGCATAGAATGCATTGCCTAGTCGGGCCTCCTGCTTCAGATTCATCCATATCATTCCGGATGCGCTGACACTGCCGTCTGCCTCTACTTGTATGCATATTCTCTGGGTCTGGAATGTAATGCCTTTCAGCAGGGTTGACGGTGTTGAAGTTACCCATTGATCGAAATCCCAGCAACTCACATGTCCACGTATTGAGGACAGACTCTTTCAGATAAAATGGAGACACGAACGATATTGCGTCCATTCCTAGCTGCCCGCAAGTAGCAAGTACATGTGAGCAAGATAGGTGAAGCAACTTCGGTTTGTTGCACGTGCACTCACACGTTGGCCAGGCTTCATTTCCAATTTTCACCTCATGCGTCCTCAACTCATTTGCACATCCGAATTTGTTGTTAGCTAAGCGGACCTCAACCCTTCTTTCTTGATTACCGATGGCGACTACAGTGTGTGACCTAGCTTTTTCCATCTTTTGGTGCATGTACTTCATGACTCTTTCACAGTAACGTGTGTTCGGGTTGTTCAAGATATGCTGCTCTGCTTTTTGACGTCTATCTCTGAAATAATTCACGGTGCCATAGAAAATACCCTCAACGATGGCTGTAAGTGGTAATGCCCGGTTTCCTCTGAGGACAAAGTTGTATGTTTCTGCGAGGTTGGTAGTCATGACACCGTACCTTACTCCATGTGTGTCATGCAGCAAAGACCACCTCTCCAGAGGCTCATGCTCTATCCACTGCTCGAAGGTTTTAATCGACCTCCCGAGCCTTCTCCTAGTACAAGGTGGGTCAAATCTTGGCAAGTCACATAGCCCAACAGGCTCCTCCTCCACGGCCGTTGTTCCTGTTGCTAACTGTGCAGCTACTGCTTCAACATGTGCCCTCACCGCTGCATCTCTTGCAGCTTTCCTGTCCCTAACGTGTCTCTACGTGCACACATTAAGTCTGTCACGTATCAAATTGTACTTCCATAGCTGGTTCTGCTTGCAGAGTTTTTTGAATAGATTCATCAGGCTCTTATTTCTGAACTGCGAGGAGAAATTAGCCCCCAGATGGCACATGCACCAACGGCTCTGCAAGTCATGCCATGGAGTTTGTTCCTCAGGGCCAGGGTTTGTCAGTGTCTTTATCGCACTGAGTATACCTGCATGCCTGTCATGAAGGATGCACACATTGGGCTTATCCTTCACAACTGATATTTTCAGTTGCCTGAAGAACAATGTCCAACTTTCAATGTTCTCACACTCAACAAAAGCAAATGCGAGTGTGACTACTTGATTTTGGCCGTCTTGACCAATGGCTGTCAAGATCTGACCCTTGTACTTGCCAGTGAGAAAAGTGCCATCTACACATATCACCGGTCGGCAATGCCTGAAAGCTTCGATGCATACACCGAAAGAGAAGAACAGTCGATGCAGCACCCTCACAGTTGGGAACTCTGGCATGAAGAGGTCTTGGATATCGACATAGGTGCCAGGATTCCGCTGTTGCAGTGTGTGGAGGAGCCGGACAACAGATTCATATGCATCGAAATAAGAACCAAATCTCCTCTGAAGGGCCGTATGCTTAGCCCTCCAAGCCTTGCCATAAGAAATTTTGTAGTTGAACCTGACGAAGACTTTTGTCTGGATTGCCTTCACTTCCATCGCTTTGCTCTCCACTATCTCGCTGTAAAACAACCTCGCAATAAGCATGGATGAAAGGTTGGGATGATCTTGAGGGATGCAGGGAATAAGACAAGTGTGATGAACTAAGTCACTGATCACCCAACTTGTGCCATACTTAGGGAGATAGCCGTGCACCCTGGCAGGACAACCTGCATTCTTGCATACCATTGTCAAGTATTTCTGACTAGACACCTCAGCTATGAAATCCCTTTGCGTGGACATTGCCTAATTTATTATTGCATGCTTCAGAGCTTCTTTGTTGGGATACATAGCACCCGTCGCAATGTTGTTCTGGTGATATTGCCAGCCAAAATCATGCCCATCGTTCACGGTCATTGCAGATGAGAAGTCATGATTCCATGATGCAGGATTCGGGACCTCCTCTGCATTTTCTTCTTCATCCGACACGTCAGAATCATCGGCATGACCACTATCAATATCGGTGTCTTCTTCTTCCATCAGGCTCTGCATGTGCCCATCTACCTCGTCAGCGTCCGCCTCGCCACTATAAGCCTCGCCACTGTAATAACCATCGGCATTTCCTCCTTCTACCTGACTACTCTGTCCTGGTTCATAACCATCATCTCCAGCATTTGACATAGATAACTGCATCCCTTCACTGCTCTGGCCAAGATCGTAGCCACCCACGCCTTCATGTGCAGTGACCTCCTTCACGACGGGAAGCACTAAGGCAACAGGATTGCATCCCCTGCGTTCACAACCTTGTAACTGTTAGAAGGGATAGAGATGATTTGGTGGAATCATTGTTTATTGCTTGAGCCTCGTGGGCATATATATATAGGAATACATGGTCATCTTGGAGTACAAGGCAAGGTAGAATAAATCCTACGCTGTCCTATGTTTCCTAAATAAACATTATACTCAACATCCCCCCGCAGTCACAACGGTAGCGACATAGACGGTGAGACTGGAGAAGAATCCGAAGGTAAGCTGACAGACACCCCCCACAGTCGTAACGGTCGATGCATCGCGGAAGTCGTGGCTGGAGTGGAAACCGACGAGGTTGCTCAAGCAAGGCGGTAGCCCTTTGTGCCGTTGTCGAGGTAGCCGAGAGCGTAGGGTGGTGGAGCCGTGGTCGAGGTAGCCGTGCGAAGAACACCGTGGTCGATGTCCAGTCAGGGTGGCCGGTGCCGAGGAAGTCACCATGGAGCCGCGGGCGCAAGGAGGCGCCGAGTTAGTCATGGGCACAGTGGTGTCGAAGTAGTGGTGCGCCGGGGAGAAGACGATGTTGACGACACGTCGCACCGGGGTTGCCAAGCCCGGGGACACATCGTAGACGAAGGCACGCACTGGTGTTGCCAGCACCGGGCATGCGTAGACGGACGAAGACGAAGTTGACGAAGCATTGCACCATGCTTGCCAGGCCCGGGGACACGTCGTGGACGAAGGCACGCATCGGTGTTGCCAGCACCGGGCATGCGTAGACGAGGGACATGCACGAGCTGTACGAAGACGAAGGGGGTGGACGGGCGGCGGCGGCGGCTATGTGGGTAGCAGCTGCGGTGGCCGGAGAAGAGCGGCGACTGCGTCCTGATGGCGGCGGCGGTGCTCGAAGTAGGCGATGAACCCGAGAGTGTGACAAAGACCGGTGCGGACGGTGGCATTCCCGCGCCAGGGGAGGCGGCGCGGCGCATACCACGAAAAGTCGACGCGCGGTGACGGCGGAGGGGACCGCCGGTCGCGGCGCTACGGCCCGAAGGGGCGACGCAGCAGCGGTGGGCGGGCAGGTCCGGGCGACGGTGGGAAGACCTCGGGGCAGTTGCATGGACCGCGTGCCACGCTCGCTACGGCCCGGGGCGACACAGCGGCAGCGCGAGGGTCGGTGCAGCCTCGGGGACGGCCTGGAGCGGACGGCCTCGGGGCGGCGGTTGACCGCGGGCCGCGGCACTACGGCCCGAAAGGGCGACGCAGCGGCAGCGCGCGGGATGGTGCAACCACGGGGACGGCCTCAGGGCGGCGGCGGGGACCACATGCCGCGGCGCTATGGCCCGAAGGGGCGACGCAGCGGCGGCGCCGATCGGTGCAGCCACAGGAAGAACCACTGGGCGACGGCGCTACGGCCCGACGGGGCGACGCAGCGGCAGCCCGATGCTCGATCGGTGTAGGGGCGCGATGTACTCGGGACGGTCTTCACGGGACCTGCGGAGGCGCATGCAACCGACGGGCCAGGTCGGTCGCCCGGTGCAGAAGAGGCGGATCGCGGCAGCGGGCGGGTGATCAATCCGATCGCGCGCGAGGTCGGGGACGCTGCTCGGTGGAGGCGGGGTGGTGGCAGAGTCCCGGTCATAGCAGGGCGGCGACAGCCGGCGTAGATCGACGGGCGAGCCGACGCGCGAACGGCGGCTGTGATGGGCCGCCGCATTGCGCGAGGCCGCCGGGTCGGGGCGAAGGCCGGGTGGGCGCGCAGGAGTCCCGGTCGGAGCAGGGCGGCGACGGCCGGCGTAGAGTGATGGGCGGGCAGAGGCGCGAACGACGACCGTGACGAGCCGCCGCGTCGCGTGAGGCCGCCGGGTCGAAGAGGAGGCCAGGTGGTCGCGCCGATGTCGGAGTAGAGGCGCGGGGTCGACGGCGGCGGCAGGCGACGCAATCCGATCTATGATCGGTAAACCAAAAAGTAAACACCGATCAAGGTGACCGGCGAGAGAGAGAAAAACCCGGATCAAAGGATCGGGAAAAAGACTCTCTAGGGCAGCCGGTCAACACGACCGGCGGACGAACCCTAGGTACGGGCGGCGCGGCCCCCGGCGGCGGTCATGGAGGCCGACCGCCCCGGGGGCGGCGCGCGGGGCGGAAGCGGCGGGCGGCGGCTAGGGTTTGGATCGGTTAGGCTGATACCATGTTAGAAGGGATAGAGATGATTTGGTGGAATCGTTGTTTATTGCTTGAGCCTCGTGGGCATATATATATAGGAATACATGGTCATCTTGGAGTACAAGGCAAGGTAGAATAAATCCTATGCTATCCTATGTTTCCTAAATAAACATTATACTCAACAGTAACCAGCGCACCCACTGGGAGTCTCGCTCTATTGGCCTCAAATAAAAGTAAATGATTGAACTTGACTGTGTCCACAATGCATGAACACCGACGGTGTGTGTTTCAGTATTAAGCCCTAAACTTGCTGTCACTCATTCTTTCAACTGACTGACTGGCCATGTTTGAGGGGCGGTCAGTGGCACCTCTATGTAATCAAATTCACTCAGATCAGCTCCCGTCTCAGTTGTTTGGACAGTACCAGAACCGTAGTAAAATACGAACTTCACTACATCAGACATCTCGGCTCACCTAAAAAAAATTCAACAGTGACAGACAACTATTAAGCAGTATGACAAACTAAATATATTAGCACTCCTAAATAATTGACATGTACATATATTACGGAATATTACCGAACCAACTACAAATATTCACACACCTAAAAATTTGAACTCTAAATATATTACGGATATTACCGGAGCAACTACAAATACTGACAGAACTAAATATTTGGCATCTAAATATATTACGGATATTACCGGAGCAACTACAAATACTACAAATACTGACGACAGGTAAAATGTATGTTGAATTATACCCTTGAAGCATGCGAAGCAACGACGAACGGCGGACTTCAATCACCGGAACCGGAGCCGGAGACTCCACCACACTGCCGGAGCTTCACCTCCACCACCTCCACCACACTGCCCGAGCTTCACCACCGCCACCTCCACCTTCACCGCCACCACAACCTCCACCAATATGCTCAAAAAAAGCTCCAACAAAATGCTCACCACGACCACCACGAGCTACCCCATCAGTAGATCGAGGTTTTCCTTGCCTCCCCCAACTATCTACAACGCATCCACGCTGGCAAATCGGCAAAAAAATGGCTCAGTTTGGTGTATAAATGAGAGTATTTTCGAGTGGGGAAGAGAAGGAACGAAGAACAGCAAGCAAGAAACGAGGCAGAGGAAGAGAAGGGAAGAGGAGGAAGAAAAGAGGCCGGGGGCGGGGTCGCCACCCTGTCGGCCTGCGGGTGGCTGATCGGCTTGCGGGTGGCCGACAGGGCGTTGTCGGCTGCCCCAGCCACCGACAGCAGCGGTCGGGCCGAGTGGGAGCGCCGCGACGTGACCTGCCCACTAGTCGGCTTACACGTAGACGATAAGCCAGTTGTCGGCCACCGATAGGCCGACGGACCCAGTCGGCCACCGGTAGGACGACAGGATCGAGTCGGCCAGCAGTAAGCCGACGATGTATTATTTAAAAAAAATTAAAACGGCGTAATATTTCTGAAAATTAATAAAAAAAGTGTATTATTTAAAAAAAAATAGCTCTTCCTTCGCCTCTCCCATCTAGCCGCCGGCCGGCTGTTGCACGTCGCTCCTCCGCCTCTCCCATCTAGCCACCGTCCTCTCCTACGAGCGGGTCGCCGCCCTCGACTCCGTCGTTGCTTCCTCTGTTGCGTCGGCGCCTCGCCGCCCTGTGCTGCTCCCTCTGCGCAACCGCGTCCGTTGTAACAGATGGTCGCGCCTCACGTCGGTGCCGCCCTCCCGCCCGCAACGCCTCGCCTTGCCGTGGCACATGACACGCATGCCTAGCACCGGCGCCTCTCCGTCGTCCGGCCCCACGGTCTACCCATCTTGCCGGCGGCGAGGCCGCCAAGAAGATCTAGAGTGGCGCATCCAGATGTCGTCCTGCATCCCGCTTTGTCCCGCGGGATGGCCTCCAAGGAGCCGGTGTACTTGTTGCTGAGGCAAGAGCATGATTCACTTGTGAGGGACAAAGGCAATTGCAAGAGGACGGTGTAGAATTTGATGAAGGGGAATGAGCTCAAGAGCAAGGAGTGCAGAAATCAATGCACTTCAGCTCTCCGGGTAAGAACTTATGTGCCAAATAAAATATACAGTTGGCAGTGGAAAGCAGCAAACTGATTTTGTCAATTATATCTTTTGTGATCAAAACAATGGTGTCAGTGACGCTGGCTGCTACCAACAGAGTTGCATGTTTAGGCTTTCCTGTCCTGTCAGGAGCATTTTTGAAACTTTTTTTTTGTTGATGCAGTATTGTAAGTTGAAGGGAAAGTCAAATATAAGAGTCAGTTTTATTGAGCTTAGAGAAAAAGGTGAGTGGTTCCACTTTATTTGATGAGAATGTTCACAATGCATCTTAAATTTGGATAGAAATGAACCCATAAAGGATTCAGCAATGTATGTCTTCATAGTATGAATTGTGCGGTGTTCTAGATAGCCCAAAGATGTTAAATATTACAACTGCGTTTACCTCTTTTTTTAGAGAGAGCTGAATGGCAAATGTTTCAGATGATGAGGCTGAAGCCGCCAGGTTTGGGAGCTTAGTGTAGATACTGACTTTTTTCTTGAAATGTTATATGTCAGAGGAACCGGAAGGGGAATGAGCATGTAAATCAAACCTTGCTTTTTTCTTTATGTTGTTTTCTTTTCGCCGCGAAGGTTTTAGATGGAACCACCTGCGCCGCCACCTAACCCCGTTGAGGTACCAGGGGGAACCGTCTCTGCGGCGGCTGAGAGGACGGGCCGCCACCAAGGCTGCTCTCGCTAGCCTCGAGATGAGGTTAACGGGGTCGTCACCGAGGCCGACCGTCACCGTGCCAAATCATGGCCACTTCGTACCAGCACCAATAGGACTCCGGCAACCTGGGGTGTAGACCGCTTGTCCCAACCATCATGGTTAATCCTAATTTGCACGATGCTCTTCACATTAGTATACATGGTATTGGGACTAACCTGCCTGGAAGTGAGATGCATTTGGATTAGATCCGATTTTAGTAACATAGAAATCAGAATTGATTTATTCACCTTTGGTGTGCGCCTATGTGGTTTGATTTTATAAGCGAAATTCAGTCTTATTTTTATCTCATCTTAGTTCGATGTCGACTTATTTGCAGATTATTTACTAAAGAAAATGGTTTGAGGTCAAGAGTCGAAAGCCTGAAGCCAGATGTTCCTAAGATGACCTAATCAACTCTTGAGAAACAAAGCCAACACATTATGTGCCTGCAAGATTGAAGATCGTACATGTATTTACTTTGCTCCAGGATCTTATAGCAGTGCATTGCTCCGTGTAGTTCCCTTTATCATCCATTTTATTATTGATATCTCTACATGGCCGTTATATATAGATGCTATTAAAGGGATGTAGCACTATATTTTCCACCCATTGTTGTAAACAAAACTCCCTCTGTACTGATACATATGTCTTCTTTTCTTTTAATTATCTCTTTTCAGACTGAACGAGGTTTCTAGATCGGAATAAATTATTTTTAGATTGCTCTTTGGGTTTCAAAGAATTCAGAATAAGTTCCTACACCAGCTATTACTGCATAAATCGTGTACGATGCCATGCTTGCACAAGCAGGTGAGTATTTTTCTTTTTTGATGCACAGGAGTATTTGCAGCTGTATTCTCGGTCATTCGTTGCACAAGCAGGTGAGTATTTTTCTTTTTTGATTCCCTATTGGCATGAATTTTTCCGCGCATTTCGTCCTAGGATTGACGAATTTGAACCTGTTAATCGGGAAAAGATATGCACATCAACATTCCATCTTTGTTCAGTTTGAGGAGAACTGAGTAGTCAAATGTCAGATTATTTGTTTTCTGTTCTATGTATAGATGCAGTTGCAACATTTCGCTGCAGCAACTATTTTTTTCTTCGGCAGTTGGGGCATGCATCCAATCGTGTTAAAAAATTAAGCTAACAATAATAGTAGCCAACTAAAAGAGGATCTACTTTTGCTAATAGTGGTAAAATAAAAGAGGATCCGGACTCACGAGTTTATATTTGTCCACTTTGGTATGTATTCTTCATGTGTTGTTTCATTGTCCACTTTTTTCTTTTGCTGTGTATTTCTTCATGTCAAATGTGCTTATGATTTTTAATGGGGTTCTAAACTTTGTGCATGTGTTGTTTCATTGTCAATCACATTGACGGATTAAAATATGAGTGAACAAGTTACTAGTATAGTAGCAAACATCGGCTTGTAACAGCCAAAATAATTGGCTCTTTCCTCTGCTGCACAAACATAATCTTCTTGTCGTGTGCTGTTAACATAGGTTGAATATATTTTCCTTCCAGGTACTGCCTCTCTCTCTCTGCACCTTTCTTCAGAAAGTGCAGCAAAACTCTCCTCAGTTGAAGCGATTGTGTTTGCCCTCAGATTCAGAACTCTGGTGCATGCAAAGGACCGTTCAAGGGCTCTTATGTTGATAGTCAAGGACAAGAGAACAAAGCTGTACTAGAGGCTAAAAGCCTTAAGAATGATAAACAACTAGAAGTCTGTAGAGTGGCTAGCAAGGACATCTCCTCAGTTCAAGCCAATGTTAGCCCTCAGATTCTTAACTCTGGTACATGCAAAGGACCATTAAAGGGCTCTTATGTTGATGGTCAAGCACAAGAGATCAAGGCTGTGCAAGAGGCTAAAGGCCTTAAGGATGATACTCAACTAGGAGTCCGTAGAGTGGCTAGCAAGGATTTCACTAAACCACTTGGGGTAAGAAAACATCAACCATTTAGGGGGAAAATTGATGTTCAAAAGCTCCGTGCAGATGCTAATGATGCGGTTCAGCTATCTATTGCTGCCTCTGAGGCTATGGTTATTGCAGAAATGATGCTTAATGATTGCCAGTCCGATAGGTTGACTGCAGCTACCCTCGAAGCTGCTCTGCGTGTAGAGGAAGCTCGGAAACAGTGTTTTCTTGATGAAACAGAGCAAGATTGTGGATCTTTTCAAAATGGTCTGGATGAGAGTGATTGGCTTGCAGATTTGGTTGAGATTGGAATGCTTGATGTATTCAAAGATGTTGGCCTCTCTACTGTCAAACAGCTCGTCTCAAGGCAACAACGCAACTGACTTGGAACAACGTTGACCCTTTAAAGCCACCACATACCATAGCCTGCACGGAAGGGCCTTCCTACGCCATGGATAAGCCGCGCCGGCTGTTTTACGGGGGCAGCGCTCAGTCGCGTTGGGTCGCCATTCGGCCGTCTAGAGCGTGAGCGGCATTGACTAAGGCAAGTATGTTGTTGTCCCCTTCTGAAGGTCAGTTAAGTCAGGTCGGGAATCAATCAGTGCATTATCTGTAGTATTGAATTTTCCGTTGACCAATACGTGAGCATAATTGTCGGAATGAAGAGAAGAATTAAATGATTTTATTTGAATACATGTGCCTCCTAACTATGATGAACAAGAAAAGTTTGGTCTAAGGTTAGACGTGCATTGCACGTGCAAGCTTACTAGTGATAAAAGTTACAAACACAACACACCAACGCATGCATATATATTCCTTTCTTTTGCAAACTATCTAACACACATACTGGCTAAAATTTGATTGTTTTGTTTTTGTCAATAAAATGGAATTTTTTATGCAACTAATATTCAATATGAATTATTGAAAAAGTATTTTATTTTTCTTGCTTTATAAAAGGAATAATTTCTAATTACCATTATCATTAGCCGAATATAATGATAATTTTGTCATGAATTAGCATCGTTCTCAATCGTGATAGAACTTACCAACACAACACACCAACGCATGCATATATATATTCCTTTCTTTTGCAAGCTATCTAACACACATACTGGCTAAAATATGTGAATACATAAATACTATAAGAACAAGGAAAGGCTGGCGATTGACGGATTGAGAACGCATGACTTTGGACACGAGCGTCACGGCATGAAAATTTTGACAGGACCGGAAAACAACTAGTCTCTCCGTTCCCTAATATAAGAGCTTTTAACTTTTTCTTGATTCGTATACATTTAGACACATTTTAGTATATATGTAGTCAATATTTTAAAATAGCTAAAAGGTCTTATATTAGGGAACGGAGGGAGTAGTAATATATAGCTTGTTGTTAATCCAAGAAAATGAAGCGCTAGGCATGCAGATGCATGCATCTCTTGAGTAAACATAGCTTCCAGTTAGTAGTCAGAATTTTTAAGTAAAACTCAAGAAAATATAGCATGCAGGCGACGGTTGTGAGAATAATTAAAAGTAGTCTCAGATAAGTAAAACTTTTTTTTACAATAATTTAAATTTAATATCGTCTGTACAAATTATTCTTTTTATAGAGCAACAAAAAATAAAATACTTTCTCAATAATTCCTATTTAATATTAATTGGATACATTGTTCCATTTTATTGTGAAAAAATAAAATAAACAAAAAAAGCAACCACAAGATTCAAACCCAGGGTCTCGGAAAGCAGTACTTGCTAGCCACTACGCCTCAATTCATTTCACGTATTATTTTACAACGCCAGCTTATTATAGCATTGCAAGCCGGCGAGCTACACAAAGCGAACTACCGCCAACTAGCGTGGCGGGAGGTATGTACATGCTACCGCCGGAGGCTTTGGCGGTAGCCTATTTTACACATCAGCACGACTAGCCATGTGTACTCTTGCATACCGCTATTAGTTATAGCGGTAGCCCGTTTTACCCTACCGCCAAAGACGATGACGGTAGTAAAAGGGTCAGATCCGAAAATCATGCTAAAGTTTGATCAAAGGGTCAAAACAGTGAATTTGGCCGCCAGGAGGTCATCAAAATGACCATCCGCTGGGTATCGTCGCAACATGTGAGAAGGTCTAGTAGCCACTCCGTCCCGGTGTTCCGAGTCTCCACACGATTGGGAAGAGGCCATGACTCCTCAGGGCATGGCCAATGCTCCAGCTTGGACCGCTGCCCCAGTACACCATGTCAGTTTAGATGCTCCAGCTCAGCTCAACCAGTTGCCTGCAGAGTGAAACGGGATCTTGCAGAGAAACCCGGCTCCTCACTGACAAAAGCAAACTTTAGAGGGTAAAGCAGTAGGAAGATGAGATAACGCAGGGGGAGAACACTCAGGGGAGAGAGGACCGAATGGAGGAAAGCTGAAGCAGTGGGTCCTAGAGAGCTCATGCCTGCGTTGGATGTTGATGGCATCCAATAGCTGCTCCATTAAATTTTATCTACATGAAGGCATGGGGCAGCACCATACAGCTGCCCCCATTGTACATGCCCTCATGGTGTCCCATAGAGCACCCGCGATCGGACATCGGCATACGGCGTGGAAAGTATCGTCCCGTTCAGCGCCACAAATAGCACACATATGTCAGTCTTTTTAATGGTTCTACTCTTTTTATTTTTCATTGTCGCAAGAGTGTTCGTAGCCAATCTCCAACCAAATATACGTACCTTCGTGGGAGCAAGGCACCCCCACAATGCCTTCCAGACGGCACGATTGCCATCCGGTGCCCTACTCGTGGCGCACATAGACATGCGTAGTTTCTCCTCCAGGCCGAGTTTGTAGGCCGACCTGACGGAGAACATGCCTCGCGTGTCCGGTCCCCAAGCCAAGACATCTTTGCATGCGTGGCGCAGGTCTTAGCTTGAGGATCTCATCGATGTCCGGGGCTGTGAAGTGTTGTTGGAGGAGGTGTGCGTCCCACCCGTCCTGGTCGTTGAAGAGCTCAGCGACGCACCGGAGCCTACACCTTCTAGGTTGTGAGATAGGCATGTAAGATGCTGGCCGAGGGAGCCATGGGTCACGCCATATGCGCACATGTTGCCCGTCGCCGATGCGCCAAACAAGCCCTTTCTTGAGGAGCTCGGAGCCATACGTGATGGCATGCCACGTCGATGACGCATTACCTACAAAGACGATGTCCTCCAAGCGACCGTTAGGGTAGTATTTAGCCTTCAAGACCTTCACGCAAAGACTGTGTGGGTTAGTTAGAAGTTGCCATGCTTGCCGAGCAAGCAGAGCCTGGTTGAACAGTTTGTAGTCCCGGAACCTTAGCCCTTCCATAGCTTTTGGTCTGATGATATGCTCCCAAACCATTCAGTGAGTTTTCCTCTTCCCCTTCTGTCATGGTTTTGCCATGGCAGATATCCTCATGAAAGGACTTAGTGGTGAGGCCATGCAACTAGGTGGAAGCTTGAACGGGGTTGATCGGAAACGAGGGACGCAAGTTTACCCAGGTTCGGCCCCTCACGGTGGAGGTAAAAGCCTACTCCTGCTTGATTGATATTGTTGTGGATCTCGATTACAAGGGTGCGGATTCGCTAACTTAGCTCTTGAGAGATTGCAACTTAACTTTTAGGTCCTAGGAACTCCCCTTTATATAACAGGTTGAGTCCCTAGGTTTACAGAAGATTTCGGGTCGTACTCTTAACCCGTATCCTACTCTAACTCCTCTCTAGTCTTGTTCTCCAAGTTAGGAAGACCTCCCTTCTGGACCTCTCCCTGAGTCGGCCCATTGGGTTTCTCTGAGAGCCGGCCTCCCGCTGGATCTCACTTTGGGCTATTGGCCTTTCTTGTCGTCTCACCGTGACCCAGAAAATGGCATGACCCCTAGAGTCTCCAGGCTCTTTGCCGGGTCATGTTATGGCCGGGTCTTAGCCACGGGGAATATCCCCAACACCTTCTCTGAGCCAAACCAATAATTTCTGACCATACGAGTAAGATCATCATAGACAGAGAAAGGGAGTTTAAAGACCCCCATACCGTACATGGGAATAGACTGAGCAACCGATTTTATCATGATTTCCATTCCTCCTGAGGCCAGGTTCCCATCACCCCAAATACATATCCTTTTGAGAAGTTTCACTTGGAGGTTTTGGAATCTACCTCTGTGCATTCTCCTTTCCGATGTTGGCAACCCCAAGTACTGCTCCTCAAAATTTCCTTACTGAATAGAAAGTTCCCGCTTCACATCCAGTTGCTCGCTAGTAGGACAAGTTTGTCCAAACAAGATTGAACACTTTGCTGGGTTTATTAGTTGTCCTGTGGAGCCTTCATAAGAATGAATAATATACTTTACTGCTGCAGCTTGATGTTGTGTGGCCTTAAAAAATAGTAGTGTGTCATCCGCAAACAGTAAATGCGACACACCCGGGGCACCTCGGCAGATCTTCAGGGGTTGAATCACATTTGTATGTACACCATGTTTTAGCAACTTAGAGAGACCATCAGCCACAAAAGGAAACAAGAAGGGCGATAGGGATCACCTTGCCAGAGACCACGCTCCGGTGCGAAGGATTGTAAGAGGGTTCCATTGAATTTTACATTGTATCTCACCGTGGTGACGCACGTCATAATCCATTGCACCCATCGATGAGCAAAACCCAGCTTAACCATCACTCGCTCCAAGAAGCCCCAATCAATACGATCATATGTTTTTTATAAATCCAGTTTGTCCGCACAATAGCTATTCTCCGGTTTCTTTTCCTGATGCATGGCATGTATGCACTCAAGCTCTAAAAGAGCGTTATCCGTAATGAGCCTCCCGGGGACAAAGGCACTCTGAAACAGGGATATAATCTCATCCAACATAGACCGTAGGCGATTAACAAGGCACTTGGCAACTATCTTGTAAAGAATATTGCACAGACTGATGGGTCAAAAATCTGTAACTCGTCTTGGTTCATCTGTTTTTGGACTGAGCGCAATGATCACTTCATTTACTCCATCAGGCATGATACCCATCCGAAAAAACTCTCTTACCGCCATAACCACTTCGTCCTTAAGTATACTCCAGTTCCTCTAGAAGAAGTGCGCCGGTAGTCCATCACTACCATGGGCCTTTAGTGGATCAATTTGGAAGAGCCCGTCAGCTATTTCCTTCTCTGAAAATTCTACGCACAACTTCTCATTCATTGCATCAATAACCACGGGATTAAAAATTTCAATGGCCGGCGATGGGTCCGGGCTACTATCACAGGGAAAGATAGACGTGAAATACTCCTGTACCATGGAACACATTACCTTGTGATCATGTTGCGCCACACCACTGTTATCAACTAGCATCTTCACTTCATTTTTTCGAGTGAAAAGAATTTAGTATTATGGTCCCCTTCCTTAAGCCAATCAATAAGTGAACGTTGCAGCCATAACATCTCTTCCTAATAGAGAAGCTCATTCATATGATCATTTACCTTCTTTATCTCATCTTTACCTGCATTCATGTTCAGGAGCTCCTCTAGTCTGGCCCTTGATTTTTCTAGTTCCCTTGTTACTTTACCAAACCTCTTCTTGCCGCAGTCATGGAGTTTCAACAGCAAACTTTTCAGCCCAACTCTCACATCACCTAGGTTGAACTATGCCCCGGCTTCCTCCCACGCCTGCGCCACCCGTTCCGGTAAGCTGACATCTCTTTCCCATAGTATCTCATACCTCCTGTAGCATGGTCTGAATATTTTCTCTACATCCTTTTCACATTTTAGCAGTGTTGGAAGGTGATCCAAACATGGAAAGACATGGTGCATGACCTTTGCTGACGAAAATAGATTCCTCCAATTGTTATCCACCACTGCACGGTCCAACCGGACCTTAATGTTTCTGCCCCTTTGTTGCTTATTGTCATAGGTAAATGGCAGTCCCTAGAAGCCCAAATCCACAAGGTTGCAGCACTTTAGAGCATCCCTAAAAGCAATCATTTGATTCTCATTACGGTGTGTTACTGCAAGATGCACAAACGACCACATGGCTTCATTAAACACACAATGGAAGATCTCATTTTGCACGCAGATTTTGTAAGCTTGTCCACATACGATGTCGGTTTTCCACCTGAGTTCACCATACACACAAGTCAGACGCCCGAGAGGTGTGGAAGGGGACACACGAATATACGCATTAATAAACCTTGCATTCATATCCTAGACATCGATGTACAACTGATTACACCAAAACAAAGCAAGACCACCACTATGACCATCAATGTCAACACCATCAAAACCTCTAAGACCTAACCTATTATGCAAACGGCGAACTTTTTCTGAACTTTGCCTAGTTTCACATAAGAACACAATCCCCGCCTCGGTAGCTTTTACTAAAGCTACCAAATCCCGAACTGTCGGTTTGTTGCCAACACCCCGATAGTTCCAACTTAGGCAATTCATTGCTCCTGGCGGGGCTCCATATCCGGCCCCGTCAGATTACAGTGTCCCCATGGCTGGTTGCCTCCTTGTCCATCCCATCTTCTGTCTCCATGTCTTCCTGATTACCATCATTGTCCACCTAAGAGGACTTAACTCTACCTTTCTTTGCCTTGCCACCGTCACCTGCCCTAATGACCCAAAGGAAACCACCGGGAATTCAATCCCACGCATAGCTGGCATCATATTTGATGAGTGCATTGAGGCTGGAAGAGGTGTAAGGCACATAGGGGAGGTCTAACCGCTAGGGGTGGGCATGGGGATCCTGCCACAACCACGCCCAACTGTCTTCGGTTGTCGACGTCCCACGCCGCGTTCGCGTCCCGCATTTGGTTCTGGTACTTCAATTGCAAGTTGCATTTGCATTGTACGCACTCTCCTAGCCAGGTTCGCATCTATTGTAGGTTTTGCCCCTACTCTCCCTCTCTTCAAAACCATGCATATGAAAGTGTTTTCCATTTAATTATTAGTCTACTTATATTCAATAATACAACTATATATAATCAAATATAATAAGTCATGTGCATTTTAATTTTGTTCTCATGTTATCAACCCAAAAATTTCGTCTACCAATTTTCGCAGCAACGCGCGGGATATCCTTTAAATTTTTCATCAACCAATTACCGCAGCAACGCGCAAGGTATCCTCTAGTTCCTACAAAATTCCTCTGAACCAAGGGAGGCCCTATTTGGTAAGCATTTATTGGCTTATTGAAGACAACGATTTTTTTTGTAAATCAATAAAAGGTGGGGCAGTTAAAGCGGTTTTCACAGAAAACTGGTAGAAGAAACCAGAGATATGAGGGGGGGGGGATTAAAATGAAGAGAAAGAATGGGAAACATAAGGTGGGGCTAAGGATGAGATGGATGACATTTAAAAAAAAGACGAGATGGATGAAAAAACCTACATTCTTTTTAAGTAGGAGAGGATGCTTAGTAAAAGCTTCTACATATGACAGTAGTCAAATAGTGGTAGACAAACAGTTGTCTCATTTCATGTCCCAGCAAAAGTACAACATCATGCTGCCACTCACCATACCATCGAAAGGCATCAATAAGGTGCGATTTAATTTGGAATTTTAGAAACAGTAGATTACCACCAAAAAGTATACATACATACATATACAACATTAACATGGTTACATGACAGAAGTTAGGAGCTTGGTACATTATAGAAGTACAACACTACTAGAAATATACTAGTACAAATGAACAATGCGTTGGGAGTTTGGATTTGCAAGTATGAGCCTGGGACATATTATGAGTGGGAACTACCATCTGCATTGTTCTTCTTCTTATGGTGGAACATTCCTGTGATGCTAGGCAGCATGAAGCTCTTCCGCAATAGAGTTTTGTTGTTCTTCTGATGCCCGTTGCTCTTCTCATTGGCTTTTGCAGCAGAAGCCTTGTGAGATGGAGCGTCTGCCAGTGATGTCGCTCCCACCGGAGGCACGTAGGTCTCGGCATTTTTTTTGTTCTTCCTTCTCTCGCTACCTCTTGAGCTCACTTTTGATCACCTTGTTTGCTGCTTCCGCTATCTCTGCCTTCTTTAGCGCCTCCTCTGTTGACAGTTCCATGTCCTCCATATCCTTGTGGGCAGCTTCCAGTTTCTTGATCGCTCATTCTCGCTAGCTCTAACAGCATCCACCTGGGCCATAGCAGCCGCGACCTTCATCCCGGCCAGCTTCTCCGTCTGCCCTACCTTTCGGCTTAGAGATTCAAACTCCTCCTTCGAGATCGTGATGTTTGCACCTGGCTCGGATATTGAGGCGCGGACAGAACCTGCCTTTTCTGATAGCTGCTTGATCTGATCGAGAGCCCTTGTTTCAGCAGCTTTTGCTACTTCTGCTTCCTTCAAAGAGGACTGCAACTTTTGCTCTACTTCCACTAATGAAGCACGTGCTGCTTCAGCTTCGTCTCTTAACTCAGTTGCATGCTTTTGTATGACCACAGCTTCCTGAAGAGCATTTTTTGATTCAAAAGACAACTGCTCGAGGGCCAACATCAGGTCATCAGAAGCTAATGTTGCATCCGATTATGTGGCTACTGTAGTCTCAAGATCAGATTTACACTTCTGGAGCTTAACATGGAGGTCCCGTACAATAGATTCAATTTCTGCATCCTTATGTTTTAGCTAACTGTGTTCCTCCTTTACAGCCTGTAACTCCAGCCTCAGTGATTCAACTAAACTGCTAAGAGAAGTTTGCTCTTGTGCAACTTTCTGCAATGTTTCTTTAGCATCATCCAACTCTGTGCTGACAGCAGAAACAGACTCCAAATCTCTATCTCTCGCATCTTCAATCTTCTTCTGCAAAGATGTAATCTCAAAATAAGTCTCATCAAGTTTCTCATGGAGGCCCTTGAAAGCTACGGGATCAAAATCATTTCTCAAATTTGACAATTTTCTCTGAGCTTCTTCCAGAGATTCTTTACAAGTTCTCCTGGCAACATCCTTCTCAGCAAGGATGTTTGCCTCCTCTTCACGTGTTTGCTCCGTGGCAGCCTTAGCATGTGTAAGTGACTCTTGAACCATTGCAATCTCGGTACGGAGTTGAGATGCCTTTTCCTTGTTTGATTCAGAAGACTGCACAGACTCTGCTTCCTGCTGGGCAGCAAGTAACTTAGCATCCAGTGAGGTTTCAAAATCCTATCTCATTTTTCTAAGCTCCTGGTTTACTGCATCAAGATCTTCCAAAGCAATAGTATATTGTTCCCTCGCATTGTCTAGCTCCTGCTTCAAAGGACTATCCTTTCCAACGGCTTCACCAGAGCTGCCACCTTTGAGCTCCTTTGTTCGAATATTTGCATTTTCTGTTACCCGGATATTCAGTTCTTTGGACTTGTTGACTGCATCAGGCTTATTTGTTAGATCCTCAACGCTTTTTTTAGCCCTCTCCAGCTCGGAGAGGTCTTGGAGTCTGGTAGTCTCAGCATTACTCAGTTGTTCCTTGTATTTATCCAACTCTTTCTGAGCCAAGTGCAGTTCTGTCTCCTTAGCCAACACCTTCTACCACAGACAAAATTTAAAGGGATAACTGCTTTTATGCCCCTAGTTGGGTCACACTTGGCAGGTTTACCCCTAGTTTCCGAAAACACGCGTTCCTGCCCAAACCACTTTGCTCGTCTTATGATTTTGCCCTTTGACCGTTTGACCGTCACTTTGCAAACTTCATAACAAATTCATACTAACTCAGAAAAATGCAAATAAGATATCAAAATATTTAGAAAAACATCACCTATATGTGTATGTCATTTGCATTCATGAAAAAAGTGTTGGAAACTCCCCATCTCAGTTTGAGCTAATATGATCTTAGCATGAACAGTATAATCTGGAAAAAAAATTGAAAAACAATTCAAAAAATTCTAAAAAAAATTGGTGGAAAATATTGACCAATGTATTGAACACTTGCCAAGGTTCATAAGGGAATGACATTCGTGGAAGTCGTGGAAAAAAACGAAATCGATGCTCCAAAACAAAAGCATTTTGGAGTGCTAATTTTGCTTTTTTGCCACGACTTCCATGAATTTCATTCCCTTATGAAACTTGGCAAGCACTCAATACATTGGTCAATGTTTGCCAACAAAAAAATTAGAATTTTTTGAATTTTTTTGAATTTTTTCATATTATATTGTTCATGCTGAGATCATATGAGCTCAAACTGAGATGGGGAGTTTCCAACACTTTTTTCATGAATGCAAATGACATACACATATTGGTGATGTTTTTCTGAACATTTTGATATCTTATTTGCATTTTTATGAGTTAGTATGAATTTTTTATGAAGTTTTCAAAGTGGCGGTCAAACGGTCAAAGGGCAAAAGCATAAGACGAGCAAAGTGGTTTGGGCGGGAACGCGTGTTTTCGAAAACTAGGGGTAAACCTGTCGAGTGTGACCCAACTAGGGGCATAAAACCAATTATCCCAAATATAAATATACAAAGGATCAGCATAATAATATGGTGCCAAAATACAAGCTAAATCCAAGTGAACTAAAAATGATTGATCCTACAAGGGTTATGTGCCATCATGTGTAATGCCCAAAGCAAGATACTGGAGAACCCTCCTACAGTGCAGACGACTTCCACCGCTGGTGGAAGCGCCATGGACTCCACCCTACCGTCCTAAGCAGGGGGGATGTCGTCGTTGATTATGCTCATAGCTTGGTGCAGCTTAGTGATCTAGAAGCAGCGCAACACTGCCGTCTAAAATGGGGCAACGCACTACAATGCCTCATTGCTTGACACCATCTGCGTGTTGGCATGGCTATGGGCTAAAGCATGAGCGGTTGCCCTTCAGATGTCACTACCGGTTGTGATTAACGCTTAGGGATGTGGTGTGCGTTGTGGTTGTACTTGGTCCACTCTTAGGCTTGCAAATAACTTTTTCTTCTATTAAATGCATCAAGACCAAAATTCTCTACCAAGATACTGAACTTTGTGCTTTACTAAGATAAATAATGAATCAATAATACTGTAACACCCCTGTGTAATGAGCTATAGTGATTATTAATGATTATGCTAAGTCACCTTGATTTGCAATGCTTGATCACAGTGGATTCATATCTCATTTCAAATTCCACCACTGAAATCAATTCAAATTGCAAGTGAAATTTAAAGTTTCACAAACATGGTTGCAAAATAGTTCATCATTTAGCAAATATTCCATAACAATTATTTGTTAAGGAAAACAACATCACTTATTTTATTAAATGGGCTATAGCAATTAAAATAGTGCCAAATCAGCATTTTTAAATGATTTTCCATGTATGAAAAACTCAAATCAATTCAAACAAGTCCCAAACTTTTTGTGGCAGTGCCAAATATTGCAATGTAATTATGTGGCCAAGCTCCACATTTTTGCAAAGTCATTTGGTGGCTTATTTAAATGCAAACAGTGGTTGTTATAAAGAAATAGAAAAAGAAAAGGAAAAAGGCCTAGGGCCACTATGCACTTAGGCCTGCACAGCGCCAGTGCATCCTGGCCTAGCCCACCTCGGCCTTTCTCCCACCTCCTGTAGGGGAACGCGACAGAAAACAAAAAAATCGGTACAGCGAGCACGCCCAGGACCACTATGGAGACTGCATATAGGGTTTGATCTGACCATTACCGACTCGTAGCGCAGCGAAAGTAGAGTTGATGTAGATCGTCGGTGCAGATTCCCGCAGCTAGGATTTACAACCTCCCAACTGCGAGGATGTACTCCCTCGTCGGACAGCCCTTCGGGAGGCGGTCGGACAGTCCCCCGGACGATGTCACGGACAGCCCTTCGGGAGGACCCTCGAAGCTCAAACGGTAACTCGGACAGCCCTTCGGGAGGACCCTCGAACAGCCCCTCGGGCAAAAGATCGAACCTACGACCTCTCTACGGGGTTGCACACATACGGTGTTAGCTATCCGGCAGGGCTTCGCCGTCCAGAACTAGTTCCTGCCGGAACCCAGACAGCCTTTCGGCTCTACGAAACTATTTTGTGGGTGTTAGGGCATATTTCTCCCTTAGTGGTTTTGGTGATTGATGACAATACTTTTGCGGACTAATCATGTGCATTGAGCATTTCAGATTATTGACCATATGGCACATGACGATTCGTGCCCCTCGGAGCTATTATGAGCAAGACGGTTGAGGTCACCTCGGAGACACATTCCATTGTGGTGAAGCTCCGTGGTGTTGTTGGGAGCCTCCAATTAAGTTGTGGAGATTGCCCCAACCTTGTTTGTAAAGGTTCGGTCGCCGCCTTCAAGGGCACCACTAGTGGAATCACGGCATCTCGCATTGTGTGAGAGCGTGAGGAGAATACGGTGGCCTTAGTGGCTTCTTGCTGAGCATTGTGCCTCCACACCGCTCCAACGGAGACGTACTTCCTCTCAAAGGGAAGGAACTTCGGTAACACATCCTCGTCTTCACCGGCTCCACTTGTGGTTACTTCTTACCTTTACTTTGTGCTTGCTTTACTTGTGTTGTATCCTTTGCTTGCTTGTGTTGTTGTTGTTGTTGTTAGCATCATATAGGTTGCTCACCTAGTTGCACATCTAGACAACCTATTTTGTTACTACCCCTAATTTGTTAAGAAAAGCTAAAAATTGGTAGTTACCTATTCACCCCCCCCCTCTAGTCAACCATATCGATCCTTTCAATTGGTATCAGAGCCTCGTCTCTTTTTTAAGGGTTTCACCACCCGAAGAGTATGGTTGACGACGGGCATCGGGATGAGGAAGTGCCCGAGGCCATGGAGTTGAACTCGGTCACCCGAGACGACTTAAATGAAGCTTTGGCTTCACTTAAGACGTCTATGACGGCCGAGGTCAAGTCCATGCTTAAAGAACTTCTTTAGGGGTTGAAGTCTACTCCCGATCCTTTGCTTGTGGTTAATCCCACCGCATCGGTGTCGGAGGACAATTCCGGCAAGGAAGCGGCTAAAGGCACTCAAACCTCTTCCCCTCATGGTAAGAATGGGACGGGAACCTATGCCTCGGTTCCCCCTCCCCCGGTCTATGGAGGACCGGTCCCTACACCGCATATTAACAACCTTGGTCCTCCTCCTAAGCTTGTGAAGGGTGATTTTGCTAATTGGGTTTTTCGTATCAAGTCTCATTTGAATCACAGCTCAACAAATCTTTGGAGAATCATTGAGCAAGGCTTCTACCCACATGATCCAAGCAACCTCACTCCAAGAGAAGAGGCGGACAATCAATACAATCACTCCGCATTGTTCATCCTCCAATCCGCAGTGCCTCCCGAAGATCTAGCTCACTTGCGCCCCTTCTCCCGTGCAAAGGATTGTTGGGAACACATTATATCTTTGTACAAGGGGAGCTCAAGCATTCAACGGTCCAACTTTGAGGTGGTGCTTGATGAGGCCGATGAATTTGTGATGAATGAAGATGAGGATCCTCGGGACCTCTACCGAAGATTGACAACTCTTGTGGTCGCTCTTCAAGATCATGGGAGCAAGGATACGGATGATAATTGGATCAAGCGCAAGTTTCTCAAGGCCATCATGCCATTCAACAAGGCAATGTCCTCCGTGATTAGTCAAAGACCGGACTTCCACACCTTGTCTTCAAGTGAAGTGTTGGATGAGTTTATTGCCATGAACATCATGAACAAGACCGCCGACAATGCTCTAGCTCGTGTCCAACGGTCAAAGAAAGCCTCACCCAACCTTGCTTTGAAGGCCAAGGGTGTTTCGGAAGAAGAAGAAGAAGAGAGTTGCCCCGAAGACACCAAATATGCTTACCACGAGCACATGGCTCTTGTGTCAAGGCAATTTTGGGGCAACAAGAGAAACACAAGGCCCAACTCCTCCAAGAATAACTCAAAGGGCAAGCAACGAGTAAGGACTTGCTACAATTGTGGCAATGTGAGTCACTTTGTGGCGGATTGTCCGTATGAGAAGAGGGAGGACAATGGTGGCAAGCTCATCCGCAAAGACAAGGCCAAGTCCTTCCCCAACAATAACAATTTCAACAAGAAGGTGCCTCCAAAGGGCTTGGTGGCGCATGAAGAGTACAACTCCGATGATGATGATGATACAAATGGTGAAGTGTTAGCAATGGCCACCGTGGCCATTGCCACCTCTTCTCCAACCTCGGTGTCCCTCTTCGATGCCCCCAATGAGAATGTCATCCCCAAGTGCCTCATGGCAAGAGGCGTCAACAAGGTAAACTCAACCTCCAACATCAAAACTTCCATCTCTCCTAATCCGTCTTTGTTGGATTGTGTGGATGATCAAGAGGAAGTGAAGGTGGATGAGAATGAGTTTGACAAGTTCTTGGGTAAGCTCAAAGGTGAGACCAAGAAGCACTTTGTTGCTCTCTTGGAACAACTTGGTGAGGCCAATGATATCATTGAGTCTCACGAGGAGAACATCACTAACTTGGAAGGCCATAGTCGTGACTATGCCGATGAGATTGCGGATCTTTCTATCGCTCTTGAGGAAGAGGGAGGTCTTCGTTTGGCTCTTGAGGAGTCGCAAAACGTTGACCTTGCTCAACTAAAGAAAGATCATGATCATGTTCAAGTTCTTGCTCGTGTGCTTAAATCCGGGAATGTTGAGCTTGGGGTTGGCCATGCTAGACTCAAGGAGGAGTTTGAGCTACTTGACAAGGCTCACAAGGCCTTGAAAAGTGCACATGCTACTCTCAAGGAGTCTCATGATCAACTCCCAGCAAAGCTCACTAAGGATATAGCCACTTGCCCTCCTTTTGTGGTAATTGATAATGCTCATGATACTAACCCTTGTTGTGAGCATATTCATCTTGTGAAGGAGAATGCCAAGTTGAAGGAACAAATCGAGAAAGGCCTTGTGACTTGCATACAAGGCAAGAAGAACCTCAACGAACTTTTGAGCAATCAAAAGGAAGTTGTGGCAAAGGAGGGACTTGGGTTTGTGCCCAAGTCAAAGAAGAAGAAGAACAACAAGATCAAGAAACATCTCCCTCTCAAAGAGGTATTTGTCAAGAAGGGAGAGGGTGCTCATAAGGAGAAGAAGAACAAGGTGGTGGGTGGAAATGTCAAGAAGGACAATCCCACTCCATCGAACAAAGCCGGCGACTTTAACCCTTGTTATGTTTTGTGCCGTGCTAGTGATGGGCATGTGTTTGCCAAATTTGTTGGTTCTTATTATGAGTACATTGAATGGTCTATTTGGGTTCCTAAGACCCTTGTTACTAACATCAAAGGACCCATTTGAGAATGGGTACCTAAAACCAAGCATTGATCTCTTGTAGGAGTTTGCTTCCGGTGGAGGATCATGGTTGCTTGATAGTGGAGCAACAAATCATATGACCGGGAGCAAGCATTTGGTGGTGGACGTACAACCAAGCACATCTATGCCCACCCATGTTCAATTCGGTGATGCCTCAACATCTAAGGTATTGGGTCTTGGCAAGGTTGTGATTTCTCATGATTTATCAATTAAGAAAGTCATGTTTGTTGAGACCCTTGCATACAATTTACTTTCCGTTCGTCAACTTGCACTTATGGGCTTTGCCACATTCTTTGACCTTGATACCGTAGCCCTTTTGTGGAGCAAGACTCTTAAAGTAGCTTTTGTTGGGCATGTCGAGAACGGTCTCTATGTGGTTAACTTCTCGGAGCGACCCACTAAGACCGCGACTTACCTAATGGCTAAAGTGTTGGGGAACGTTGCATGGGAAACAAAAAATTTCCTACGCACACACAAGATCTATCCATGGTGATGAGCATCTACGAGAGGGAGAGTGAATCTACATACCCTTGTAGATCGCTAAGCGGAAGCGTTAAGAAACGCGATTGATGTAGTCAAACGTCTCCGCGATCCAAATCGCAAGTCGTCCCTCGATCCGATCACGAACTAGTGCCGAACGGACGGCACCTCCGCGTTCAACACACGTACGGCTTGATGACGCCTTCACCTCCTCGATCCAGCGAGCGATGGTGAAGTAGTAGATGAGTTCCGGCAGCACGACGGCGTGGTGATGTTGGTGAGGAACAATCTCTGCAGGGCTTCGCCAAGCACTACGGAGATTATGACGGGAGAACTAGAGGGTTAGGGTTGCCGACACACGGCTTGGGAAATCTTAATGTGTCCCGTGTGCTAGCCCTGCCCCTCTATTTATATGTTGAGCCTTGGGGTCTAAACTTGGAGTAAAAGCCTCCTCCAGGTCGGTTTTGCCCGCACAAGGTCGGTTTGGCCCGCAGGGAAAGAGTTCAACTCGGATCCCTGCAGTACCGCGCACAAGCGGTAGTACCGCTCACGAGCGGTAGTACCGCTTCACACAAGCGGTAGTACCGCTTGGGCGGTAGTACCGCTTCACACAAGCGGTAGTACCGCTTACGCGGTAGTACTGCCTCACCAGCGGTAGTACCGCTTAAGGCAGTAGCAAAACTTCCTTTTGCACTTTCCAATACCTCGTGGGTTTTACCCCTTTGGCCCGTATAGAGTGTTGTTGCACCCGAACACTTCGGTAAACATCCGGAACTCCTTCCGGTGAATTCCGAAACCCTTCCGGAGATCAAAACACTATTATCACATATATCAATCTTTACCTCCGGACTCTTCCGGAGATCCTTGTCATGTCCGGGATCTTATCCGGGACTCCGAACAACCTTCGGTCACCAACACAATAATTCAACTATACTAATCGTCACCAAACGTTAAGTGTGTAGACCCTGCGGGTTCGAGAACTTTGTAGACATGACCGAGACACCTCTACGGCCAATAACCAATAGTGGGACCTGGATGCCCATATTGGCTCCTACATATTCTACGAAGATCTTTATCGGTCGAACCTCTATGTCAAGGATTCAGTTAATCCCGTATATTGTTCCCTTTGTTCTTCGGTATGTTACTTGCCCGAGATTCGATCGTCGGTATCTCTATACCTAGTTCAATCTCGTTACCGGCAAGTCTCTTTACTCGTTCCGTAATACAAGATCTCGTGGCTAACACTTTAGTGACATTGCTTGCAAGGCTCATTGTGATGTTGTATTACCGAGTGGGCCCTGAGATACCTCTCCGTCATACGGAGTAACAAATCCCAGTCTTGATCCATGCCAACCCAACAGACACCCTCGGAGATACCTATAGAGCACCTTTATAGTCACCCAGTTACGTTGCGATGTTTGATACACACAAGGTACTCCTCCGATGTCAGGGAGTTGCATGATCTCATGGACATAGGAACAGAGACTTGACATGCAGAAAACAATAGCAATAAACTGACACGATCATATGCTACGTTTATAGTTTGGGTCTTGTCCATCACATCATTCTCCTAATGATGGGATCCCGTTATCAAATGACATCTCATGTCAATGGCTAGGAAACCTTAACCATCTTTGATCAACGAGCTAGTCAACTAGAGGCTTACTAGGGACACAGTGTTATCTATGTACCCACACATGTATTTGCGTTTCCAATCAATACAATTATAGCATGGATAATAAACGATTATCATGAACAAGGAAATATAATAATAACCAATTTATTATTGCCTCTAGGGCATATTTCCAACAGTCTCCCACTTGCACTAGAGTCAATAATCTAGTTCACATCACTATGTGATTTACATTGTAATGAATCGAACACCCATGCAGTTCTGGTGTTGTTCATGTTTAGCCCTTGGAAGAGGTTTAGTCATCGGATCTGCAACATTCAGATCCGTGTGTACTTTGCAAATATTTATGTCGTCCTCCTTGATGTAATCACGGATGGAATTGAAACGTCGCTTTCTGTGTCTGGTCCTCTTATGAAATCTTGGTTCCTTGGCTAGAGCAATGGCACCAGTATTATCACAAAACAGAGTCATTGGGTTAAGCGCACTAGGCACTACTCCAAGATCTGTCATGAACTCCTTCATCCAGACACCTTCCTTCGCCGCCTCCGAGGCAGCGATGTACTCCGCTTCGCATGTAGAATGAGCTACCACGCTTTGCTTGGAACTGCACCAGCTAACCGCACCCCCATTAAGAATAAATACGTATCCGGTTTGCGACTTAGAGTCATCCGGATCAGTGTCAAAGCTTGCATCGACGTAACCCTTTACGACGAGCTCTTGATCACCTCCATAAACGAGAAACATGTCCTTAGTCCTTTTCAGGTACTTCAGGATATTCTTGACCGCCGTCCAGTGTTCCATTCCTGGATCACTTTGAAACCTTCCGGCCATACTTATGGCAAGGCTGACATCGGGTCTTGTGCACAGCATTGCATACATGATAGAGCCTATGGCTGAAGCATAGGGGATGACACTCATCTTTTCTCTATCTTCTGCAGTCACTGGGCATTGAGTCTTACTCAACTTCACACCTTCAATACAGGCAAGAACCCCTTCTTGGACTGATCCATTTTGAACTTCTTCAAAATCTTATCAAGGTATGTGCTTTGTGAAAGTCCTATTAAACGTCTTGATCTATCTCTATAGATCTTGATGCCTAATATGAAAGCAGCTTCTCCTAGGTCCTTCATTGAAAAACTCTTGTTCAAATATTCCTTCACGCCTTCCAACATTTCTATATTGTTTCCAATCAGTAATATGTCATCCACATATAATATTAGAAACGCTATAGAGCTCCCACTCACTTTCTTGTAAATACAAGCTTCTCCGTAAACTTGTATAAACTTGAATGCTTTGATCACCTCATCAAAGCGAAGATTCCAACTCCGAGATGCTTGCACCAGTCCATAAATGGATCGCTGGAGTTTGCAAACTTTGTCAGCATTCTCTGGATCGACAAAACCTTCTGGTTGCATCATATACAACTCTTCCTTAAGGAAACTGTTAAGGAACGCTGTTTTGACATCCATCTGCCAAATTTCATAATCGAAAAAGGCAACTATTGCTAACATGATTCTGACGGACTTAAGCATCGCTACGGGTGAGAAGGTCTCATCGTAGTCAACTCCTTGAACTTGTGAAAAACCCTTTGCCACAAGTCGAGCTTTATAGACGGTGACATTACCGTCCGCGTCCGTCTTCCTCTTAAAGATCCATTTGTTCTGAATGGCCTTATGCCCTTCAGGTAATACTTCCAAAGTCCATACTTTGTTTTCATACATGGATCCCATCTCGGATTTCATGGCTTCTAACCACTTCTCGGAATCCGGGCCCATCATCGCTTCTCCATAGCTCGTAGGTTCATCGTTGTCTAACAACATGACCTCTAAGACAGGGTTGCCGTACCACTCAGGAGCAGTACGCGTACTTGTCGACCTACGAGGTTCGATAGCAACTTGATCCAAAGCTTCATGATCATCATCATTAACTTCCTCTTCAGCTGATGTAGGCTCTACAGAAACATCTTTCTGCGCTGCGCTACTTTCAGGTTGAAGTAAAGGTTCAACAACCTCATCAAGTTCTATCTTCCTCCCACTCAATTCTTTCGAGAGAAACTCTTTCTCAAGAAAC
This sequence comes from Elymus sibiricus, assembly GCA_039707655.1. NCBI lineage: Eukaryota > Viridiplantae > Streptophyta > Magnoliopsida > Poales > Poaceae > Elymus > Elymus sibiricus. The sequence goes on from CM077670.1 coordinate 117,635,302, forward strand.
GTTCCGTTTTTTAGCGACAAACACTTTGCCTTCGGATTTGAGGTAGAAGGTATACCCAACTGTCTCTTTTGGGTACCCTATGAAGACACATTTCTCTGCTTTGGGTTCCAGCTTTTCAGGCTGAAGCTTTTTGACATAAGCATCACATCCCCAAACTTTAAGAAACGACAGCTTTGGCTTCTTGCCAAACCAAAGTTCATATGGCGTCGTCTCAACGGATTTCGATGGTGCTCTATTTAAAGTGAATGCAGTTGTCTCTAATGCATAACCCCAAAACGATAGTGGCAAATCGGCAAGAGACATCATAGATCGCACCATATCCAATAAGGTTCGATTACGACGTTCGGACACACCATTACGCTGTGGTATTCCAGGCGGTGTCAACTGTGAAACAATTCCACACTGTCTTAAGTGACTGCCAAACTCATAACTCAGATATTCTCCTCCTCGATCAGATCGTAGGAATTTAATCTTCTTGTTACGATGATTCTCAACTTCACTCTGAAATTGTTTGAACTTTTCAAATGTTTCAGACTTGTGTTTCATTAAGTAAATATACCCATATCTACTTAAGTCATCAGTGAAGGTGAGAAAGTAACAATAACCACCGCGCGCCTCAATACTCATCGGACCGCACACATCAGTATGTATGATTTCCAATAAGTCACTTGCCCGTTCCATTGTACCAGAGAACGGCGTTTTAGTCATCTTGCCCATGAGGCATGACTCACATGTGTCAAGTGATTCAAAATCAAGTGACTCCAAAAGTCCATCAGCATGGAGCTTCCTCATGCGTTTTACGCCAAAGCTTCCTCATGCAGTGCCACAAGAAAGTGGTATTATCATTATCAATTCTACATCTTTTGGCATCAATGTTATGAACATGTGTATCATTACTATCGAGATTTAATAAGAATAAACCCCTCACATCGGGTGCATGACCATAAAAGATATTACTCATATAAATAGAACAACCATTATTCTCTGATTTAAATGAGTAACCGTCTCGCAATAAACAAGATCCAGATATAATGTTCATGCTTAACGCAGGCACTAAATAACAATTATTCAGGTTCATCACTAATCCCGATGGTAATCGAAGAGCGAGCGTGCCGACGGCGATCACATCAACCTTGGAACCATTTCCCACGCGCATCGTCACTTCGTCCTTTGCCAGCCTCCGTCTATTCCGCAGTTCCTGTTTTGAGTTGCAAATATGAGCAACCGCACCGGTATCAAATACCCAGGCACTACAACGAGAGTTGGTAAGGTACACATCAATAACATGTATATCAGATATACCTTGTTTGTTGTTGGCCGCCTTCTTGTCAGCCAAATACTTGGGGCAGTTCCGCTTCCAGTGTCCAGTTCCCTTGCAATGAAAGCACTCAGTTTCTGGTTTGGGTCCAGCCTTGGGTTTCTTCACGAGAGGAGCAACTGCTTTGCCACTCTTCTTGGAGTTACCCTTCTTACCCTTGCCATTTTTCTTTGAAACTAGTGGTTTTATTGACCATCAACACTTGATGCTCCTTCTGAATTTCAGACTCAGCGGCTTTCAGCATCGTAAACAGCTCGGCGACTGACTTGTTCATCCCGTGCATGTTATAGTTCAACACGAAGCTCTTGTAGCTAGGTGGCAATGATTGAAGAACTCTGTCAGTGATAGCCTCTGGCGGAAGGGGCATCCCCAATTCAGCCAGACGGGTGGAGTACCCAGACATTCTGAGTACGTGATCACTGATAGACCCGTTCTCCTCCATCTTGTAAGCATAGAACTTATCGGAGATCTCATATCTCTCGATCCGGGCATTCTTCTGAAAGATAAACTTCAACTCCTGGAACATCTCATATCCTCCATGACGTTCAAAACGTCTTTGAAGTCCCGGTTCTAAGCCATACAATATTGCACATTGAACTATTGAGTAATCTTCAGAACGAGCCTACCAGGCGTTCACAACGTCTAGAGACTCAACTGGAGCGGGTGGATCACCAAGCGGTGCATCAAGGACATAAGCCTTCTGGGAAGCCGTAAGGATAATCCTTAGATTACGGGCCCAGTCAACAAAGTTACTTCCATCATCTTTCAATTTAGCTTTCTCTAGGAACGCATTAAAATTCAGGGGTGCTACTGCGCGAGCCATGATCTACAACATAAATATAGCAAAGACAACTTAGACTATTGTTCTAGATAATGAGTTTAGTTAATCATATTACTTAAAAACTCCCACTCAAATTGACATCCCACCGATCATTCGAGTGTAACATGATCCAAATCCACCAACTCAAGTCCGATCATCACGTGAGTTGAGGTGGTTTCAATGGTGAACATCTTCATGTTGATCATATCTACTATATGACTCATGTTCGACCTTTCGGTCTCTTGTGTTCCGAGGCCATGTATGTACATGCTAGGCTCGTCAAGTTTAACCCGAGTGTTCCGCACGTGCAACATGGCTTACACCCGTTGTATGTGAACGTAGAGTCTATCACACCCGATCATCACGGGGTGTCTCGAAACGACGAACTTTCGCAACGGTGCACACTCGGGGAGAACACAATTTTATCTTGAAATTTAAGTGAGGGATCACCTTATAATGCTACCGTCGTCCTAAGCAAAATAAGATGCATAAAAGGATTAACATCACATGCAAATCATAAGTGACATGATATGGCCATGAACTTGTGCTTTTGATCTCCATCTCCAAAGCACCGGCATGATCTCCATCGTCACCGGCATGACACCATGATCTCCATCATCTTGATCACCATCAACGTGTGGCCATGAGGTTGTCGCGCCGACTGTTGCTTCCACGACTATAGCTAACTCATAGCGATAAAGTAAAGCAAAAACGGCGAAAATAATTAAAGACAACTCTATGGCTCCTGCCAGTTGCCGTACTCATCGACATGCAAGTCGTGATATTCTATACAACACATGATCATCTCATACATCACATATATCTCATCATGTATTTGGCCATATCACATCACAACATACCCTGCAAAAACAAGTTAGACGTCCTCTAATTGTTGTTGCAAATTTTACGTGGCTGCTACGGGTTTGCAAGAACCGTTCTTACCTACGCAAAACCACAACGTGGTGTAGTGATTGCTATTTGATCTTCTAAAAGAACCCTCTTCATTGAAATCGATTCAACTAAAGTGAGAGAGACAGACACCCGCTAGCCATCTTTATGCAACGAAGTTACATGTTAGTTGAAGGAACCTGTCTCGCGTAAGCGTACGCGTAATGTCGGTCCGGGCCGCTTCATCTCACAATACCGCCGAATCAAATATCAACTAGTAACGGCAAGCAATATGTATACACCCACGCCCACAACTCGTTTGTGTTCTACTCGAGATCTCATCTACGCATAGACCTAGCTCAGATGCCACTGTTGGGGAACGTTGCATGGGAAACAAAAATTTTCCTACGCACACACAAGATCTATCCATGGTGATGAGCATCTACGAGAGGGAGAGTGAATCTACATACCCTTGTAGATCGCTAAGCGGAAGCGTTGAGAAACGCGGTTGATGTAGTCGAACGTCTCCGCGATCCAAATCGCAAGTCGTCCCTCGATCCGATCACGAACTAGTGCCGAACGGACGGCACCTCCGCGTTCAACACACGTACGGCTTGATGACGCCTTCACCTCCTCGATCCAACGAGCGATGGTGAAGTAGTAGATGAGTTCCGGCAGCACGACGGCGTGGTGATGTTGGTGAGGAACAATCTCTGCAGGGCTTCGCCAAGCACTACGGAGATTATGACGGGAGAACTAGAGGGTTAGGGTTGCCGACACACGGCTTGGGAAATCTTAATGTGTCCCGTGTGCTAGCCCTGCCCCTCTATTTATATGTTGAGCCTTGGGGTCTAAACTTGGAGTAAAAGCCTCCTCCAGGTCGGTTTTGCCCGCACAAGGTCGGTTTGGCCCGCAGGGAAAGAGTTCAACTCGGATCCCTGCAGTACCGCTCACGAGCGGTAGTACCGCTCACGAGCGGTAGTACCGCTTGAGCGGTAGTACCGCTTCACACAAGCGGTAGTACCGCTTGGGCGGTAGTACCGCTTCACACAAGCGGTAGTACCGCTTACGCGGTAGTACTGCCTCACCAGCGGTAGTACCGCTTAAGGCAGTAGCAAAACTTCCTTTTGCACTTTCCAATACCTCGTGGGTTTTACCCCTTTGGCCCGTATAGAGTGTTGTTGCACCCGAACACTTCGGTAAACATCCGGAACTCCTTCCGGTGAATTCCGAAACCCTTCCGGAGATCAAAACACTATTATCACATATATCAATCTTTACCTCCGGACTCTTCCGGAGATCCTTGTCATGTCCGGGATCTTATCCGGGACTCCGAACAACCTTCGGTCACCAACACAATAATTCAACTATACTAATCGTCACCAAACGTTAAGTGTGTAGACCCTGCGGGTTCGAGAACTTTGTAGACATGACCGAGACACCTCTACGGCCAATAACCAATAGTGGGACCTGGATGCCCATATTGGCTCCTACATATTCTACGAAGATCTTTATCGGTCGAACCTCTATGTCAAGGATTCAGTTAATCCCTTATATTGTTCCCTTTGTTCTTCGGTATGTTACTTGCCCGAGATTCGATCGTCGGTATCTCTATACCTAGTTCAATCTCGTTACCGGCAAGTCTCTTTACTCGTTCCGTAATACAAGATCTCGTGGCTAACACTTTAGTGACATTGCTTGCAAGGCTCATTGTGATGTTGTATTACCGAGTGGGCCCTGAGATACCTCTCCGTCATACGGAGTAACAAATCCCAGTCTTGATCCATGCCAACCCAACAGACACCCTCGGAGATACCTATAGAGCACCTTTATAGTCACCCAGTTACGTTGCGATGTTTGATACACACAAGGTACTCCTCCGATGTCAGGGAGTTGCATGATCTCATGGTCATAGGAACAGATACTTGACATGCAGAAAACAATAGCAATAAACTGACACGATCATATGCTACGTTTATAGTTTGGGTCTTGTCCATTACATCATTCTCCTAATGATGGGATCCCGTTATCAAATGACATCTCATGTCAATGGCTAGGAAACCTTAACCATCTTTGATCAACGAGCTAGTCAACTAGAGGCTTACTAGGGACACAGTGTTGTCTATGTACCCACGCATGTATTTGAGTTTCCAATCAATACAATTATAGCATGGATAATAAACGATTATCATGAACAAGGAAATATAATAATAACCAATTTATTATTGCCTCTAGGGCATATTTCCAACATAAAGTTGATGTGGGGTGGCTTTGGCATCGCCGACTAGCCCATAACAATATGAGATCTTTGCAAAGTCTCCTCAAAGGGGATCACGTTCGTGGACTAACAAATGTGAGCTTTGCCAAAGATCGTGCTTGCAGTGCTTGTATCGAAGGAAAGCTACATGAGACGGCTCACCGACCCACGACTATCATCTACTCGAAGAGGCCCTTGGAGCTCCTTCACATGGATCTCTTTGGACCTCCATCCTTTGATAGTCTTGGGGGAAGAAAGTATTGCTTGGTGATTGTGGATGACTATTCAAGATACACTTGGGTATATTTCTTCAAGAGGAAGAGTGAGACCCAACAAACCGTCATCGACTTTGCCAATGAAGTTCAACATCAACATGAGGCAAAGATATTGATGATTAGAAGTGACAACGGTACCGAGTTCAAGAACTACACCTTGGATGAGTTTCTTAGTGATGAGGGGATCAAGCATCAATATTCCGCACCATATACCCCTCAACAAAATGGTGTTGCGGAGAGGAAGAACCGAACGTTGATGGACGCGGCAAGGACCATGATGGCGGAATTCAAGTCTCCGTACAACTTTTGGGCCGAAGCCATCAACACCGTATGTCATGCATCCAATCAGCTCTACCTCCGCAAAGACTTGAACAAGACTCCATATGAGATACTTATCGGTAACAAGCCCAACCTCAAGTACTTCCGGGTGTTCGGATGTAAGTGTTTCATTCTCAAGAAAGGTACTCGTTTGTCTAAATTCGAATCTAGATCTCAAGAGGGCATATTTGTTGGTTATGCTACAAACTCTCATGCTTACCGTGTTCTCAACAAGTCCAACGGACTCATTGAGGAGACGTGTAACATAGACTTTGATGAAAATAATGGCTCCCAAGTGGAGCAAAGTAGTCTTTGTGATGTAGGTGGTGAAATTCCTCCCCAAGCCATAAGAAGAATGGGGATTGGTCAAATACTCCCCATTGAGGAACCCCTTGTGGCCGAAGGAGAAGGACAATGCTCGACGCAAGTGGAGCCATCACCAACCATTGACCCACACGCTTCCGAAGAACAAACCGAAGGCCCTCAACCAAGTGATCAAGATCAAGGGCAAGATCAACCTCAAGATGATGGTGATGCACCAAATGATGCCCAAGATCAAGACCACGACACCGAGCAAGCTCAAGATCAAGTGCAAGCTCAAGATCAAGAGCAAGCTCAAGATCAAGAGCAAGCTCAAGATGACGCTCAAGATGCTCAAGATGATCCTCCTCAAGTGACCTCGGAGGAACTATTGGAGCGTCGTGCCGCCAAGATTGCTTCCAAACTCAAGCATCAACAACATGTCTTGGAGAATGTTTATGGAAGCTTAAAGAAGGGGGTAACCACTCGTAGACAATTAACAAACTTTTGTGAGCATCACGCGTTTGTTTCTTGTGTTGAACCCCAAAAGGTACATGAGGCACTCGAGGACACGGATTGGCTTGAAGCCATGCACGATGAACTCAACAACTTCGAGGGCAACAAAGTGTGGACACTGGTGCCAAGGCCAACGGAGAATCATAATGTCATTGGAACCAAATGGATCTTTAAGAACAAGCAAGATACGAACGGTGTTGTCACTCGAAACAAGGCAAGATTGGTGGCACAAGGCTACTCCCAAGTCGAGGGTATCGACTACGGTGAAACCTTTGCTCCCGTTGCTCGTCTAGAGTCTATTCATATGTTGCTTGCATATGCATCTCATCATGATTTTAAGTTGCAACAGATGGATGTGAAGAGTGCATTTCTTAATGGTCCCCTTAATGAGTTGGTATATGTCAAACAACCCCCGGGGTTAGAGGATCCCAAGTTCCCCAATCATGTATACAAACTCGATAAGGCACTCTATGGCCTTAAACAAGCCCCACGTGCGTGGTATGAGCACCTTACCGAGTTGTTGCAAGACCGTGGGTTTGAAATTGGAAAAATTGATCCCACTCTTTTTACTAAGAGGGTTAAAGGGGATTTGTTCATATGCCAACTATATGTTGATGATATTATCTTTGGTTCTCCTAACAAAGCTTTCAATGATGAGTTTGCCGCACTCATGACCGAGAAGTTTGAGATGTCTATGATGGGAGAGTTGAAGTTCTTTCTTGGGTTCGAAGTCAAGCAAAGAAGAGAAGGAACCTTCATCAACCAAGCCAAATATACCCAAGACATGCTCAAGAGATTCAAACTAGAAGATGTCAAACCGGCCCAAGACTCCAATGCTACCAAGTGCCAACTCGACATTGATCCCAATGGTAAAGCGGTGGATCAAAAGGTATATCGTTCTATGATTGGATCCTTACTTTACCTTTGTGCATCTAGGCCGGATATCATGTTGAGTGTGGGAATGTGTGCACGGTTTCAAGCCGCGCCTAAGGAAAGTCACTTTGTGGTGGTCAAGCGAATCTTTCGATATTTGGCTCATACCCCAAACTTTGGCTTATGGTACCCCAAAGGAGCAAGCTTTGATCTCATGGGATATTCGGACTCGGATTGGGCAGGAGACCGTGTGGATAGGAAGTCAACTTCCGGAGGGTGCCAATTCCTTGGTCGCTCTTTGGTAAGTTGGTCTTCGAAGAAGCAAAATTGTGTGTCTCTCTCCACCACCGAGGCTGAGTATGTAGCCGCCGCAAGTTGTTGTGCACAATTGCTATGGATGAGGCAAACTTTAAAGGATTACGGTGTCACTTGTGACAAAGTGCCTCTTTTCTGTGACAATGAAAGTGCAATCAAGATCTCCTACAATCCGGTGCAACATAGCAAGACGAAGCACATTGAGATTCGTCATCATTTCATCCGGGATCACATCAAGCGTGGAGAGATTGATATTATTCATGTTGGCACTCAAGAGCAACTAGCGGATATTTTCACGAAGCCATTGGATGAAGCAAGATTTTGCGAGTTAAGGCATGAGCTAAATATCATTGATTCGAGCAATGTGTCTTGAATCTCATCACACCCCACCACATTCATCATGATAATCTTGTTCTAGTTGTAGGCATGGACATAGGGGGAGTGTTGTTCTCTCAATGAACTCTCCCTCCCCCCATTATGCATAAATTGATCAAGTCTTTCACTTTAGCCATTTTGATGGTACTTGTGCTTCAAAGATGAGTTTTGGTCATGGGCCCAAGGTTAAAATCTTCTCGGTGCCATACCAATTGACTCAAACATAGGTGACCTCGGTCACCGCCTGTCCTTGAGAGGCTTTGCTTCCTTTTGGTTTGAGTTGTGCTTTCGTGTCCTAGGCTTTTTGTTGGAAATATGCCCTAGAGGCAATTAATAAAGTGTTTATTATCATATTTCCCCGTTCATGATAATGGTTTATTATTCATGCTAGAATTGTATTGACCGGAAACTTAATACATGTGTGAATAGATAAACAAATACTGAGTCCCTAGTAAGCCTCTACTAGACTAGCTCGTTGATCAAAAGATGGTCAAGATTTCCTGACCATGGACATGAGTTGTCATTTGATAACGGGATCACATCATTAGGAGAATGATGTGATGGACTTGACCCAACCGTCAGCATAGCATATGATCGTTCAGTTTAATGCTATTGCTTTCACTATGTCAAATACACGTTCCTCTGACCATGAGATCATGCAACTCCCGGATACCGTAGGAATACTTTGGGTGTATCAAACGTCACAACGTAACTGGGTGATTATAAAGGTGCACTACAGGTATCTCCGAAAGTGTTTGTTGGGTTGGCATGGATCAAGATTGGGATTTGTCACTCCGACTATCGGAGAGGTATCTCTGGGCCCTCTCGGTAATACAGCATCACAGAAGCCTTGCAAGCACCGTGACTAAAGAGTTAGTTGCAAGATGATGTATTACGGAACGAGTAAAGAGACTTGCCGGTAACGAGATTGAACTAGGTATTGGATACCGACGATCGAATCTCCGGCAAGTAACATACCGCCGGACAAAGGGAACAACGTATGTTGTCATATGAGGTTCATCGATAAAGATCTTCGTGGAATATGTAGGAACCAATATGAGCATCCAGGTCCCGCTGTTGGTTATTGACCCAAGAGTTGTCTCGGTCATGTCTACATCATTCCCGAACCCGTAGGGTCCGCACACTTAAGGTTCGATGACGATATAGTATTATATGAGTTATGTGATTGGTGACCGAATGTTGTTCGGAGTCCCGGATGAGATCACGGACATGACGAGGAGTCTCGGAATGTTCGAGAGGTAAAGATTCATATATTGGAAGGCTATATTCGGACGTCGGAAAGGTTCCGAGTGATTCGGGTATTTTTCGGAGTACCGGGGAGTTACGGGAATTCATCGGGAGAAGTAATGGGCCTTATTGGGCCATACGGGAAAAGGAGAGGCAGGCCACGTGAGGAGGCGCGCGCCCCCCCCTTGCCCAAACCGAATTGGACTAGGGGAGGGGGCGCAGCCCCCTCTTTCCTTTCCCTCTCCCTTCCCCCTTTCCTACTCCGTATGGGAGGTGGAATCCTACTAGGATTAAGGAGTCCTAGTAGGACTCCCCACACTTGGCGCACCCCTAGGGGGCCGGCCTCCTCCCTCTCATCCTTTATATACGGGGGCAAGGGGGCACCCCAAAGCACACAATTATCCCATAGCCGTGTGCGGTGCCCCGATCTCCGTTTTCCACCTCGGTCATATTTTCGGAGAGCTTAGGCGAAGCCCTGCCGGAATCACTTCACCGTCACCGTCGCCACGCCGTCGTGCTGACGGAACTCATCTACTACCTCGACGTCTTGCTGGATCAAGAAGGCGAGGAACGTCACCGAGCTGCACGTGTGTAGAACTCGGAGGTGCCGTACGTTCGGTACTCGATCGGTGGAGCTCGAAGGATTGTTCGACTACATCAACCGCGTTGTGAGATGCTTCCGCTAACGGTCTACGAGGGTACGTAGACACACTCTCCCCTCTCGTAGCGATGCATCTCCATGGATAGATCTTGCGTGAGCGTAGGAAATTTTTTGAAATTCATGCTCCGTTCCCCAACAGTGGCATCCGAGCCAGGTCTATGCGTAGATGTGATTTGCACGAGTAGAACACAAACGAGTTGTGGGCGTGGGTGTATACATATTGCTTGCCGTTACTAGTTGATACTTGATTCGGCGGTATTGTGAGATGAAGCGGCCCGGACCGACATTACGCGTACGCTTACGCGAGACAGGTTTCACCGCTACGTGCACTCGTTGCATAAAGGTGACTGCCGGGTGTCTGTCTCTCTCACTTTAGTTGAATCGGTTTCAATGAAGAGGGTTCTTTTAGAAGATCAAAAAGCAATCACTACACCACGTTGTGGTTTTGCGTAGGTAAGAACGGTTCTTGCAAACCCGTAGCAGCCACGTAAAATTTGCAACAACAAAGTAGAGGACGTCTAACTTGTTTTTGCAGGGTATGCTGGTGATGTGATATGGCCAAGACATGATGTGATATAAGTTGTTGTATGAGATGATCAAGTTTTGTAAGTTATCAGGCAACCGGCAGGAGCCTTATGGTTGTCTCTTTATTGTATGCAATGCCAACGCTATGTAATTGCTTTACTTTACCGGTATGAGTTAGCAGTAGTAGTAGTAGCAATAGCCGGCGAGACGACCACGACGCTGCGATGGAGATCAAGGTGTCACGACGCTACGATGGAGATCATGGTGTCAACCCGGTGACGATGGAGATCATGACGGTGCTTTGCTGATGGAGATCAAAAGCACAAGACGATGATGGCCATATCATGTCACATATTGAATTGCATGTGATGTTAATCCTTTTATGCATCTTATTTTGCTTAGGACGACGGTAGCATTATAAGATGATCCCTTCACTAAATTTCAAGATAGGTGTTCTCCCCTAGTATGCACCGTTGCGAAGGTTCGACGCTTCTAAGCACCACGTGATGATCGGGTGTGATGGATTCTTTCGTTCGCATACAACGGGTGTAAGCCAGTTTTACACACGCAGAATACTTGGGTTAAACTTGACGAGCCTAGCATGTACAGACATGGCCTCGGAACACAAGAGACCGAAAGGTCGAACATGAGTCATATAGTAGATATGATCAACATGAAAGATGTTCACCATTGATAACTAATCCACCTCACGTGATGATCGGACGTGGTTTAGTTGATGTGGATCATGTTACACTTAGACAACTTGAGGGATGTTAATCTAAGTGGGAGTTCTTAAGTAATTTGATTAATTGAACTTCAATTGTCATGAACATAGTCTTACTTGTCTTAGCAAATTTATGTTGTAGATCAATAGACCGCGCTGTAGTTCCCCTATTTTTATTATGTTCCTAGAGAAAACGAAGTTGAAAGTTGATGGAAGCAACTATGCGGACTAGGTCCGTGATCTGAGGATTGTCCTCACTGCTGCACAGAAGGCTTATGTCCTTAATGCACCGCTCAGTGAAATACCCCTACGGCTTCGTCTGAGGACGTTATGAACATCTGGCAGACAAGAAAAGATGACTACTCGATAGTTCAGTGCGCCATACTTTACGGCTTAGAACCGGAGCTCCAAATATGTTTTGAGCAACACGGAGCATATGAGATGTTCCAAGAGCTGAAAATTTGTTTTTCAAGCTCACACCCGGGTCGAGAGGTATGACACCTTCGACAAGTTCTATAGCTACAAGATGGAGGAGAACAGCTCCATTAGTGAGCATGTACTCAGAATGTCTGAGTTCTTCAAACACTTGAATCAAGTGGGAGTTAGACTTCCGAATAAAGTGGTGATTGATAGAGTTCTCCAGTCACTATCACTAAGCTACTGGATCTTCGTGATGAACTATAAACATGCAAGGGATAGAAGATCCTTAAGCTATTCGCGATGCTACAATTTGCGGATGTAGAAATCAAAAAAGGGAGCATCAAGTGTTGATGGTTAATAAGACCACTAGTTTCAAGAAGGGCAAGGGAAAGAAAAGGGAACTTCAAGAAGAACGGTAAAACAGTTGCCGCTCACGCGAAGAAACCCAAGGCTGAACCAAACCTGAGACTTAGTGCTCCCATTGCAAAGGGAAATGTCACAAGGAGCGGAACTTCCCCAAAGTAACTGGCAGATAATAAGACTGGCAATGTCAACAAAGATATTTGATATACATGTTATTGATGTGTACCTTACTAGTACTCGTAGGAGCACCTGGGTATTTGATACTTGTTCGGTTGCTTGCAACTTGAAACATGGAGCTTCGGAATAAACGAGGGCTAGCTAAAGAACGAGGTGACGATGTGCATTGGAAGTGTCTCCAAGGTTGATGTGATCACCATCGCCACGCTCTCTCTACCTTCAGGATTAGTGATGAACCTAAATAATTGTTATTTGGTGCTTGCGTTAAGCATGAACATTATATCTGATAGTGTTTATTGCAAGACGGTTATTCAATTTCAGAGAATAATTGTTATTCTATTTGGATAATATCATTGATGATCATGCACTTAAAATGAAAGGTTTATTGAATCTTGATCGTAGTAATACATATGTTCATAACATGAATGCCAAAAGATAATGATAGTACCACATATTTGTGGCACTGCCGCTTAGGTCATATCAGTGTTAAACACATGAAGAAACTCCATGCAGATGGGTTTTTGGAATCTCTTGATTATGAATCATTTGAGACATGTGAACCGTGCCTTATTGGCAAGATGACTAAAACTCCGTTCTTCGGAACAATGGAGCAACCAACTTATTGGAAATAATACATACCGATGTATGCGGTCCGATGAGTGTTGACGCGCGCGGTGGATATCGTTATGTTCTCACGTTCACAGATGATTTGAGTAGATGTCTACTTGATGAAGCATAAATCTGAAACATTTGAAAAGTTCAAAGAATTTCAGAGTGAAGTAGAGAACCATCGTAACAAGAAAATAAAGTTCTTACGATCTGATCGTGGAGGAGAATATTTGAGTTACGAGTTTGGCAATCACTTAAGACAATGTGGAATTGTTTCACAGCTCACGCCACATGGAACACCACAGCGTAATGGTGTGTCAGAACGTCGTAATCGTACTCTATTGGATATGGTGCGTTCTATGATGTCTCTTACCGATTTGCCACTATCATTTTGGGGTTATGCATTAGAGACAGCTACATTCACTTTAAACAAGGGCACCGTCTAAATCCGTTGAGATGACACCGTATGAACTGTGGTTTGCAAGAAACCTAAGATGTCGTTTCTGAAAGTTTGGGGATGCGATGCTTATGTCAAAAGGCTTCAGCCAGATAAACTCGAACCCAAAGCGGATAAGTGCGTCTTCATAGGATACCCAAAAGAGACCGTTGGGTACACCTTCTACCACAGATCCGAAGGCAAAGTTTTCGTTGCTAAAGAATGGATCCTTTCTAGAGAAGGAGTTTCTCTCGAAAGAAGTGAGTGGGAGGAAAGTAGAACTTGATGAGGTAATTGTACCTCCTCTGGATAGTAGTACGCCACAGAAAGAAATTTCTGTGACACCAACACAGACCAGAGAAGAAGTTGATGATGATGATCATGAGGCTTCGGATCAAGTTACTACAGAACTTCGAAGGTCAACCAGGACACGTTCCGCACCAGAGTGGTACGGAAATCCAGTCTTGGAGGTTATGTTGTTAGACAACGGTGAACCTTCGAACTATGAAGAAGCGATGGAAAGCCCGGATTCCGACAAATGGCTTGAGGCCATGAAATCCAAGATTGGATCCATGTATGAGAACAAAGTGTGGACTTTGGTAGACTTGCCCGATGAACGGCGAGCTATTGAAAATAAATGGATCTTTAAGAAGAAGACGGATGCTGATGGTAATATCACCGTCTATAAAGCTCGACTTGTTGCTAAAGGTTATCACCAAGTTCAAGGAGTTGACTACGATGAGACTTTCTCACCCGTAGCGATGCTAAAGTCTGTCAGAATTATGTTGGCAATTGCCGCGTTTTATGATTATGAAATCTGGCAAATGGACGTCAAAACGGCATTCCTTTACGGATTCCTTAAGGAAGAATTGTATATGATACAGCCGGAAGGTTTTGTCGATCCTAAAGGCGCTAACAAAATATGCAAGCTCCAGCGATCCATCTATGGACTGGTGCAAGCATCTCGGAGCTGGAATACTCGCTTTGATGAAGTGATCAAAGCGTTTGGGTTTATACAAGTTTATGGAGAAACTTGTATTTACAAGAAAGTGAGTGGGAGCTCTATAGCATTTCTAATAGTATATGTGGATGACATATTGTTGATTGGAAATGATGTAGAATTTCTGGAAAGCATAAAGAATTGAAAGGAGGTTTTCAATAAAAACCTGTTTTTGAGTTATCCACAGATTGGGCATCGAGATCTATGGAGATAGATCAAAACGCCTGATAAAAGTTCACACATCTTGATGAGTTTTTTGAAGAAGTTCAAAATAGGATCAAGTCAAAGAAATGAGTTCTTGCCTGGTGTGAAGTGGAGTAAGACTTGAAAATCTAGGTAAAGGTTGTTTTACATGTTAGGCATCAAAATCTATAGAGATAGATTGAGACGCCTCATAGGACTTTCACGAAGCACATACCTTGACAAGATTTTGAAGAAGTTCAAAATGGATCAGTCAAAGAAAGGGTTCTTGCCTGTATTGCAAGGTGTGAGATTGAGTAAGACTCAAAGCCCGACCACGGCAGAAGACAAAGAGAAGATGAGTGTCATCCCCTATGCCTCAGCCATAGGCTCTATTTTGTATGCCATGCTATGTACTAGACCTGATGTATGCCTCGCTATTAGCTTGGTGGGAAGGTACCAAAGTGATCCAGGAGTAGATCAGTGGACAGCGTTCAAGAATATCCTGAAGTGCCTGAAAAGGACTAAGGAAGAATTTCTCAGGAATGGAGGTGATAAAGAGTTCGTCGTAAAGGGTTACGTCGATGCAAGCTTTAAACACCGATCCGGAAGACTATGAGTCTCAGACCGGATACGTAAAGTGGGACAGTCGTTTTTGGAGTAGCTCCAAGCAGAGTGTGGTAGCAGCATCTACATATGACATAGAGATTTGCCAAGAACACACGGATCTGAATATTGCAGACCCGTTGACTAAAACCTCTCTCACAAGCAAAACATGATCAGCCCTAGAACTGATTGGATGTTAATTACATGGAGATGTAAACTAGATTATTGACTCTAGTGCAAGTGGGAGACTGTTGGAAATATGACCTAGAGGCAATTAATAAAGTGTTTATTATCATATTTCCCCGTTCATGATAATGGTTTATTATTCATGCTAGAATTGTATTGACCGGAAACTTAATACATGTGTGAATAGATAAACAAATACTGAGTCCCTAGTAAGCCTCTACTAGACTAGCTCGTTGATCAAAAGATGGTCAAGATTTCCTGACCATGGACATGAGTTGTCATTTGATAACGGGATCACATCATTAGGAGAATGATGTGATGGACTTGACCCAACCGTCAGCATAGCATATGATCGTTCAGTTTAATGCTATTGCTTTCACTATGTCAAATACACGTTCCTCTGACCATGAGATCATGCAACTCCCGGATACCGTAGGAATACTTTGGGTGTATCAAACGTCACAACGTAACTGGGTGATTATAAAGGTGCACTACAGGTATCTCCGAAAGTGTTTGTTGGGTTGGCATGGATCAAGATTGGGATTTGTCACTCCGACTATCGGAGAGGTATCTCTGGGCCCTCTCGGTAATACAGCATCACAGAAGCCTTGCAAGCACCGTGACTAAAGAGTTAGTTGCAAGATGATGTATTACGGAACGAGTAAAGAGACTTGCCGGTAACGAGATTGAACTAGGTATTGGATACCGACGATCGAATCTCCGGCAAGTAACATACCGCCGGACAAAGGGAACAACGTATGTTGTCATATGAGGTTCATCGATAAAGATCTTCGTGGAATATGTAGGAACCAATATGAGCATCCAGGTCCCACTGTTGGTTATTGACCCAAGAGTTGTCTCGGTCATGTCTACATCATTCCCGAACCCGTAGGGTCCGCACACTTAAGGTTCGATGACGATATAGTATTATATGAGTTATGTGATTGGTGACCGAATGTTGTTCGGAGTCCCGTATGAGATCACGGACATGACGAGGAGTCTCGGAATGTTCGAGAGGTAAAGATTCATATATTGGAAGGCTATATTCGGACGTCGGAAAGGTTCCGAGTGATTCGGGTATTTTTCGGAGTACCGGGGAGTTACGGGAATTCATCGGGAGAAGTAATGGGCCTTATTGGGCCATACGGGAAAAGGAGAGGCAGGCCACGTGAGGAGGTGCGCGCCCCCCCTTGCCCAAACCAAATTGGACTAGGGGAGGGGGCACAGCCCCCTCTTTCCTTTCCCTCTCCCTTCCCCCTTTCCTACTCCGTATGGGAGGTGGAATCCTACTAGGACTAAGGAGTCCTAGTAGGACTCCCCACACTTGGCGCACCCCTAGAGGGCCGGCCTCCTCCCTCTCATCCTTTATATACGGGGGCAAGGGGGCACCCCAAAGCACACAATTATCCCATAGCCGTGTGCGGTGCCCCGATCTCCGTTTTCCACCTCGGTCATATTTTCGGAGAGCTTAGGCGAAGCCCTGCCGGAATCACTTCACCGTCACCGTCGCCACGCCGTCGTGCTGACGGAACTCATCTACTACCTCGACGTCTTGCTGGATCAAGAAGGCGAGGAACGTCACCGAGCTGCACGTGTGTAGAACTCGGAGGTGCCGTACGTTCGGTACTCGATCGGTGGAGCTCGAAGGTTTGTTCGACTACATCAACCGCGTTGTGAGACGCTTCCGCTAACGGTCTACGAGGGTACGTAGACACACTCTCCCCTCTCGTAGCGATGCATCTCCATGGATAGATCTTGCGTGAGTGTAGGAAATTTTTTGAAATTCATGCTCCGTTCCCCAACACTTTTTGGGTGTTGGATTACTCCATGTGTGCTTGTGGTTTAGTTGCTTTTTGACCTTGGAGTACTCCTTTCCACTTGCTGTGTTTCCTTGTCTCCAACCCAAGCCTTCCCTCCCTCAAACCTCTTATAATTGCATAAGCCCCTCTTTCAATTTTGTCCCTAGCAGTTCTTCGGGTAGCAAGCGGTAGTACCGCTGGCCGGCACGGTACTACCGCTCAGGTGGTACTACCGCGCAGACCTACGGTACTACCGCTGAGTGCAGTGTGCCGACCTCCTGTCGAAGCATTGGGGCGGTACTACCGCTGGAAGTAACCGGTACTACCGCTCGAGCGGTACTACTGCTTACTCCAGCGGTACTACCGCTTCGAGGATCCGCAAGGGGGTTAAGTGGTGGGCACGGGGAGTTCTAACTTCCCCTTGCCCATTCACTTCCCCTCCTCTCGTGTTCTCTCTCTCAGGCGACCAGGAACTGCTCCGGAGGCCGGCTCCGGCCCTCCGAATCCGTGCCGTCTTCTCCATTTCCGACCGGTGGGATCGATCCCCACCCTCTCCTCTTGCCATGGATACCGGTATTGCCCTCGTTTTTCTCTCCTACGGTTCTATTTTTTGAATCTTGGTTCTAGGGCAATGCATGTGGTATTCATAGATTTTTGGCTAAATCTAGGCATGAGTAGGATGTGGAATGACTGCTAGATAGGGGTATAGTAGTCTTTGCCAAAATTTTGCAATTCTACGTCACCGGTACTACCGGATCCATCCGCGGAAGTTTTCCCGTCAGGTGGGCGGTACTACCGCTGGGAAGCGGATGGTACTACCGCTTGGAGCGGTACTACCGCTCGTGTCCAGTGGTACTACCGCTTACCTTACGACGGTACTATCGCTCTTGTGCCCGGTACTACCACTGTGATGTAGTTTTTCTGAATTTTTGCACTTACTTCTATATTCATTTTTTATCTCTTGGCTTATGCAATGGCTTTACACCTGCTTTTCCCTCGCTCTGTGTTTGTGGGTTCCAGGTGATGGTAGCTCCGCTCATCAGGCTCGCCGCAAGAACCCGGATCGTCACGGTGGATCCAAGCACTATCGCACCTCAGAAGATGCAGCTGCCAGTTCCAGTGCCCCTCCAAAGCAAAATGTGAAGACAACCGTCAGTAAGAAGAAGGAGAAGGAGAAGAGCACTCCTCCAGATGAGTTGACTGCCAAGGAATTCATTGCTTTCCGTGTGCGCAACCCGTACCGCCGTCCTCAGGACGAGGCTCTTGTTGGTCGTCCCTTCTGGACCAAGGAGCAATCTCTTATCTATTTGGATATTCTGAAGGCCAAGAAGAACTTGTATGTTGCGGTCAAGTCTATCGACATCACTCACATGGAGAAGGACCTAGCTTATTTTGGAGAAGCTCTTGCTCTTTGTCACCAGTGGGGCCTTATTCCTTTCATCGCATTCAACAAGGACTATGATGCTGAGATAGTGGCTCAATTCTATTCCACTGTTCACTTTCATGCTAATGAGGAGAGATCTATGTCATGGATGACTGGTGGGATAAGATTGAAGGTTGATTGGAAGAACTTCATGGACTGTTTGGGCGTTGCTGATGGGGGGGAAGATAACCCCGTTGGTCTCCGACCTCACAAAGAGACCAATCCTACTCACAAGTAGAAGCTTATCCGTTACTCTAGGTCTGTGACTTCTTCCAGGGGGGTCACTCGCACGGAGCTCATTCCGTTCTTGGACATCATGCACCGTATCTTCCGCAACACTCTGTGCCCTCGCATTGGGAACCTAGATCACGTACACTCCTATTTGCTGGATCTCCTCTTGCTGTGTGTCAAGGAGCAGGGCAAAACATCTACTCTGGATATCTCCCACATCATGTGGCGTGAGCTTTGTTCTGCCGTGCTTGACCGGAAGGTGCCCATCTATGGCCCTTATCTGTTTACGTTGATTGAGAAGACATGGGCTGCTGAGTTTCCAGGGGAGGCTCTTCCCACTGAGCATATGGTTTCTCATGGGGTTCTGAGCTTGCGCCAAAAGGAGAACTGGGGGACCGCACCTACTGCACCTGATGAGGAGATTGCCCCCACTGACTCGGATGATGAGCCAGAGCCTGACTATGAGTTTGTTCCTTCTTCTCAGAAGGTCCCTTCTTGGGCTTCCAAGCTCAAGTCAAAGATGAAGAAGCTCTTTTGCATTGAAGCCAAGGGTCAGTATAGAGCTCATGTGGCCAAGAAGGCTGCCCGCACACGTCATATGACCATGATGAGGGCTCTGGGTCAGGAGATCACTGTGGCTCTAAGGAGCGTGTCACAGATGAGGAGGAGTGGATCTCGCAGCACTGCAAGTGATCAGACTCAGAGGTGGAGCATTAGGACGCAGCAGCAGAGGAGTCTGAGGAGCACGAGGGCTCCGATGAGCACGAGGAGTTCTGATGATTTGGAGATCTTCATCACCTTGGACTTGTTTAGTACTCTTTGCCCGTTTGGTGTCTCGATGCCAAAGGGGGAGAGAGTTTGGGGATTTGCCGAGTCACGAGTGTGTCTTCTTTGTTGTTGATTTCGTTCTCTCGTGAACTCTTTCTCGTTTGGTTTGCTTTAGTTTGTGTGTGGAACCTTCCCGCTAGTACCTATCATATGGTGTGATACATATGCTACCTTATCTTTAACTTCCTGTCAAGTACCTTATTAGCTTGTGAGTTGTTACTTATCGTGTGCCCTATCTTTTTGCTCACATGCTATTCCCTTGCATCCATGTTTATCTCTCTTATGTAGTTGATGCAAGTGTTGCCGGTCTATAAAATATAGGGGGAGTGTGGATCCTAGTGTGTGTACTTTGCATTCCAAAGGCAAACTTAATTGGTGCACACATCTAGGGGGAGCCCGTCTATATTTTGTAGATGTTGGGTTTGCATATTATCTTGTTCTATCTTTGTGCAAATCCCGTGTTGTCATCAATCCACCAAAAAGGGGGAGATTGTTAGGGCATATTTCTCCCTTAGTGGTTTTGGTGATTGATGACAATACTTTTGCGGACTAATCGTGTGCATTGAGCATTTCAGATTATCGACCATATGGCACATGACGATTCGTGCCCCTCGGAGCTATTATGAAGACGGTGTTTTTCTTGCGTTTCTTTTTCGGTGGATTTGAGTCGTAAGAACACCGTACTATCAAGAGGGGGTCCGCGTCGGAAAGGTTTGGGTGGAATCAACCCGTACACACTTTCCTTGCACCCTCTTTCTTTCTCGACTTTGGAGCTTGCCCTTCCTTGTGCTTGAGCCTTCTTGAAGCACATAAGCGGTAGTACCGCTCATCTGCACGGTAGTACCGCTTCAACGGTACTACCGCAGTTTAGTGCTACTAGGACTTCCACTTATTTTAGGGTTCTATAAATGAGCGGTAGTAGAGCGGTAGTTATGCACGGTAGTACCGCTCCAACGGTACTAAGACCCTTAACTACCACTCCACTACTGCTGGCTCACTGGACTTCTATGTACTAAGCGGAAGTACCGCCCTGCGGAGCGGTAGTACCGCTCCTGCGGAACTACCGCTGTTGCACTACCGCAGGGAGTACCGCTTATTTTTGTCTTCTGGATTGCTCTGCCCTTCGGGCGGTAGTAGAGCGGCAGTAAGCAGCGGTAGTACCGCTCTGAGCGGCACTACCGCGCTGCCCTCCTGTACTTCCGCTACGTCTACCAGTTGCTCAACGCCAAGCGGTGGTATCGCTGGTGGGACTGGTAGTACCGCTCAGGCGGCACTACCGCCTCCCCGACGTGCTCGGTTGTACGCTACTGCTAGAACTACCGTGCCAGCGGAAGTACCGCTCGTCAGAGCGGTACTACCGCTTGTGCACGGGCAGAAGGTGCATAACGGTTGGATATTTCCCCCTCTATATAAGGGAGTCATCTTCCCCAAGTTGACTTACCTCTTCCTGCCCAAGCTCCATTGTTGCTCCTAAGCTCAAACTCGCCCGATCTCTCTTCCTAGCCAATCAAACTTGTTGATTCTTTGGGGATTGGTTGAGAAGGCCTAGATCTACACTTCCACCAAGAGAAATTTGATTCCCCCCACTAATCCCTTGCGGATCTTGTTACTCTTGGGTGTTTGAGCACCCTAGATGGTTGAGGTCACCTCAGAGCCACATTCCATTGTGGTGAAGCTCCGTGGTGTTGTTGGGAGCCTCCAATTAAGTTGTGGAGATTGCCCCAACCTTGTTTGTAAAGGTTCGGTCGCCGCCTTCAAGGGCACCACTAGTGGAATCACGGCATCTCGCATTGTGTGAGGGCGTGAGGAGAATACGGTGGCCTTAGTGGCTTCTTGGGGAGTATTGTGCCTCCACACCGCTCCAACGGAGACATACTTCCTCTCAAAGGGAAGGAACTTCGGTAACACATCCTCGTCTTCACCGGCTCCACTTGTGGTTACTTCTTACCTTTACTTTGTGCTTGCTTTACTTGTGTTGTATCCTTTGCTTGCTCGTGTTGTTGTTGTTGTTAGCATCATATAGGTTGCTCACTGATACGTCTCCAACGTATCTATAATTTATGAAGTATTCATGTCATATTTATAACAATTCTATATGGTTTTGGTATGATTTGATTAGAACTAACCCGGACTGACGCTGTTTTCAGCAGAACTACCGTGGTGTTGTTTTTTGTGCAGAAATGAAAGTTTTCCAAATGAGCTGAAACTTTTTGGAGATTTTTTATTGGACAAATAAAAAATATTGGCACCAAGACCCACTGGAGGGGGGCCACCCAGTGCCCACGAGGCACCAGGGCGCGCCACCCCCCCCCCCCCCCCGAGGCGCGCCCTGGTACCTCGTGGGGCCCACGTGGCTCCGTTTCGCGTGATTCCAACGCTGAAAAATCATATATATTCAGAAACCCCCGAAAGTTAACCTAGATGAGTTTTTACACCGCCGCAAGCCTCTGTACCAGAGAGATCACATCTATAGCCCTTTTCCGGCACCCTGCCGGAGGGGGGAAGGCATCACCGGAAGCCATCTTCATCATCCCGGCGGTCTCCATGACGAGGAGGGAGTAGTTCACCCTCGGGGCTGAGGGTTTGTACCAGTAGCTATGTGTTTGATCTCTCTCTCTCGTGTTCTTGAGATGGCACGATCTTGATGTATCGCGAACTTTGTTGATATAGATGAATCATATGGAGTTTTCCCCTCTCTATCTTCTTGTGATGAATTGAGTTTTCCCTTTGAAGTTTTCTTATCGGATTGAGTCTTTAAGGATTTGAGAACACTTGATGTATGTCTTGCATATGGATATCTGTGGTGATAATGGGATATTCACTTGAGTCACTTGATGTATGTTTTGGTGATCAACTTGCGGGTTCCGTGACCTTGGGTATTTATGCATAAGGGTTGGCGCACGTTTTCGTCTTGACTTTCCGGTAGAAACTTTGGGGCACTCTTTGAAGTTCTTTGTGTTGGTTTGAATAGATGAATCTGAGATTGTGTGATGCATATCGTATAATCAAACCCGCGGGTACTCGTGGTGACATTGGAGTGCCTAGGTGACATTAGGGTTTTGGTTGATGTGTATCTTAAGGTGTTATTCTAGTACGAACTCTAGGGCTGTTCGTGACAATTAATGGGGATGGCTCATAAGATTGATCGGGAAGGATAACTTTGAGGTGGTTTCGTACCCTACAACAATTTCTTCGTTTGTTCTCCGCTATTTGTGACTTTGGAATGAACTCTTTATCGCGCGTGAGGGATTTACATATGATTCAACTATGTCAACAATGTTGAGAGATTGCACTAGTGAAAGTATGAACCCTAGGCCTTGTTTCTAAGCATTGCAATACCGTTTTTATGCCCGTTTACTATTTGCTACCTTGCTGTTTTTATATTTTCAGATTACAAAAACCTATATCTACTATCCATACTACACTTTTATCACCATCTCTTCGCCGAACTAGTGCACCTATACAATTTACCATTGTATTGGGTGTGTTGGGGACACAAGAGATTTCTTGTATTTGGTTGCAGGGTTGCTTGAGAGATACCATCTTCAACCTACGCCTCCCATGGATTGATAAACCTTAGGTCATCCACTTGAGGGAAAATTGCTACTGTCCTACAAAACTCTGCGCTTGGAGGCCCAACACGAGTCTACAAGAATAAGTTGTGTAGTAGACATCACTCACCTAGTTGCACATCTAGACAACCTATTTTGTTGCTACCCCTAATTTGTTAAGAAAAGCTAAAAATTGGTAGTTGCCTGTTCACCCCCCCCCCCTCTAGTCAACCATATCGATCCTTTCAGTGGGAGGGAGAGAGAAAGTCAGATAATGCATGGCATGTGTATGAGAGTTGGAGTGAGTGTGGAGAGTGCCTCTCCACCTCGATTTATAGGAAATCCCAAGGGGTAGGGTGGAACTCAAAATACCCCAAAAAAACAATCATATGGATTTTCCAAAGGGGCAAAATGGGAAGGCTAGAGGAGCTCCATGGAGGAGCTCCTCCTTGGCCGGCCACCTTGAGTGGGGCCCCCATGAGGGGCTCTCATCCATCCATGTCATCCCCAAGATATTTTGGAGCAAAGCCTAAAAAGGTGGCTTTCCAAAAAAAGTAACCATAAAGTGATTTTCACTATTCACAGAAACATTTTTCCGCGACTGTTAAATCCAAAAATATTTCTGTGGGTCTTAGAATAATTCCAGTACCCACTAAAATGATTTTGGACGCGTTCCGAAACAATTCCGGATTAGTGATTTTCATCTGCGAAAAGCAACCAAACCGGTTCCGGCAGCTCCGGAACATTTCCGGTTTTTATCCTGAAAAAATCCCAGAAGTTTCCAGAACAATTCTAGCACCCTCCAAGAATTTCCAGGCATGTGCCGAAACCAATTTGACTTAATGTTATACTCCGAAACAACTTTTCAGTTTTACCGAAACTATTCCGGTGTTCTCTCCGGAACGTTTCCGTTGTCTCCGAAACTTTTCCGGTGACTTTCTCTCAGACTCCCTGTCTAGTATTCAGCAGATAGATGACCCTTAAGCGTGTTACCCTATAGGTTCGGTGAAGTATAGACATGACCCGAAACACTTTCCGATCAATGATCAACATCGGAACCGTGGACACCCATATTGACCCCTATACCCACACGAATAAATATTCGAGTGAACCTCCGGTTGCCGTGTGCTATTCCTGTTGCTTCGTGATATGTTACAAAACCCGAGGTGAGATTTATCTGCATCCCCATGGATCAACAACTTGTCCACTATGCCAATTACCTCATTACCGGTTTTGTTCTCTTTTCTCGTTTCCGTGTTGCGGCATCCCTGTGATCAAATCACATTGTGTCTGGCCAGACGATGATGGATACCGTAACACCGAGAGGGCCCAAGAATATCTCTCCATCATCGGAGGAGCAAATCCCAATCTTGAGCTATCTCGTTCCTTGTCATACTTTTCCGTGAACCCGAAAGCCGCCGTAATAGTCACCCAGTTACGGATGACGTTTAACAAACCCCAAAGTTCACGAAGCAAGCACGAAGGAACTCGATACTCTCATGGTCTAAGGAATTATGCAAACATTAACTTTCTTTGTGTTATAAACCATTAACTTGTGATGAATGTATCTCATAGCATAACATCAATTCGGGTAGATTCAACACAAGTGTTCTTCTAACATTGTGCCCTCAAAATTGCCGGCATAGTCATGCCCATGATCAGGAAAATAGGATCATCATGCAATACTTGAGCTAGTCTTAGAGGCATGACTAGAATACATTTTACCGTTTATTATACCACACGTGCACATGAGTTTCCCTCCGAGCCTCGTGGATATTGCAGACTCGAGAATCATTGTAGTTATAGAATGGGACATAAACATTCATTACAAACTTTTGGAGATACAAAATAACTGTTATTACTGCCTCTAGGGCATATCTCCTACACCTCCCACCTCTCCCCTTGCTGTCGAGCGCCAAACGTGCGCACGCCCTGCCCCCCCCCCCTCGCGCGCGCTCGACAACACGCTGCTACAGCGTCGCGGATGCCTGCTAACCCCTGCGCCCCCTCCTGCTAACCCTAGCCATCCCCATTCGCCCCTTCTCGCGTCGCCCCTCTCTGCCCGCAGCACCGAGCGCCTCCATGGCCACTCCACCGTGATTCACGCGGCCACCGCCGTCCCCGCATCCCCGGAGCGTGTCCTGGAGCTCCGTGGGCCTCGTCCACGTCATCTACGCCTACTCGTTCGACCGGGGCCGCATCGAGTCATCGCCATCAACCCCGTCTGCGTCGCCGGCCACCGAAGCTCCTTCTCGTCGATCCGCTGCCGTCGCTACCCCGTCGTCTTCCCCGAGAGCTTCTCTGCAACGCTGTGAGCACCACCTCGGATTCCCCTCTCTCTTTGTGCTCCCGCGTGCTTGCTAGCTAGCTCCTGTCGGAGCCGAGCTCTGCCCGCCGCCATGGTTGCAAGCTCCGCGCTCCTGAGCCCCTGTGGCCTTGTCCGCCCGCCCTAGGGAGCTCCTGGTGAGCCGTAGCTTCCGCCTAGCCGCTTAGTGCGCTCTAAAATGAACCGTAGCCACAAACCTCGTCGCCAGCCTCAACTACGGCGACCATTCGGTCCATCTCCGGCACCATCGAGTAGCGCACGAGCCCAGGAACGTAATGCCGCAAACAACACCCGTTTTGGTGCACCGTAGCAAGCGGCCGGAGCTCGTCCGCCGTCGGGAGGGCCTCGCCGGCATAACACCGGCGGTGATGACGTGGCGCCGTCATTAGCCCGCTAATGACACGGTTAAATACTCCCCCCGTGCCTATGACAGTGGGTCCCGCCCGGATTAACTTCGGTTAATAAAAACGCTTGGGTTAATTAAATAAACCTGGGGGCCCCACTGGTCAGTTTGACCTGGCCACGTGGGCGTTGACTGGGCCCAGTCGTCAGCGACTGTGTCCAGCCGACAGGTGGACCCCACCAGATATTTAGGTTTTTTTCTAATAATTAAAACATGTTAATTTAACTGAGTCACTGACAGTGGGGTCCCACTTGTCAGTTTGACCAGTCAAGTCCACAGTTGACTGCTCACAAGGGGGTTCCAAGAATTTCAGAAAATGATTAAAACTTTGGAAAATCATAGAAATTAATCCGTAACTCGGATGAAAATAATTTATATATGAAAAACGTTCAGAAAAATAAGACGAATTCGAATATGCCATCCACATAGCTATCACCTATCTCTAACACTACAAACATGGAACCTTCCCCTCCGGATCGTCTGTCCGATAATTGCCTAAAGCCGGGAAAATATTCCCAGATATTTTCCCGCTCCGTTTGTAACGTGTAGCACTACGTTAGCTCACCCCCAGCACAGCATATTGCCATGTCATGCATTGTGCTGCATTTGCTTGCTTTATATTTATTGTTTCTTCCCCCTCTTCTCTTCGGTAGACTCCGAGACTGACGCTGCTCCCGAGTACGACTACGCCCGTGACATCCAGCCCTTCTCAGCAGAGCTTCCAGGCAAGCAAAACCCCCTTCATCATTCCTATATCGCCCATTATTTCTCTCTCGTGCTTGCATTAGATTTTGCTACCATTGTTCGATAGCTCCTATTCTGATGCATAACCTAATTTTGTAACCTGTTGTTGATACTTTACCTATTGTCCTATATGCTTAGTATAGGCTGGTTAGTGATCCATCAGTGGCCCCACACCCTTGTCCGTGTTGCCATGCTTTGCATCCGGATGACTCGATCAACGTGATCGATGTGCAGAGACCGACACACCACCGCACTCCCCCTTAGCTGTACGACTCTGCAGAGCTACTATCGAGTGCCGAGGGTGATACCTCCTACCTCACTCCTGATGATATCTCTGTAGCGTAGCTAGTCGGTTGTGGGTTACCGAGGGTGATTCCTCTTTCACCACCTCCGATGATGCCTCTGTCGTGCAGCCCCTCAAGTGTGAACCCATCGAGGGTGATTCCTCCTAGTTCACCTTGATGATTTCATCAGGTGGGAATCCATCGAGGGTGATTCCTCGGATTCCCCCTTGATGTTACGGACACACGAATACTTTGACTTTACCTCAGTCCCTTGTTGAAGTCGGGTCGACCCCGAGGGGTACCCGCGAGAGTTATTGAAGTCGGGATGACCGTGAGGGTACCCACGAGATAATTATGCGGCACGGCCGGGTAGGCAGACCGCCCCAGGAGAGGGATGGGCCTGACCCTTGCCGTAAGTCCACGAGACGGGGCGACAGGATCACTGATCGTCACCGCGAGCTCCCAACACGCTGGCGGGTTTGGATATGTGATCTGAGTAGGCCTCTGGCCTTTTCGCACTAACCACCACGCGGGAATAAGTTTGGGCACTCAGCGTCGTACGATTCTCCCGAAAGCTCTCCAGATGTCACAGTTCAGAGATGCGGGCTGATTGTTGGGGTGGATGGTAACCACCTGCGCTTGTATTAAGGGGGTGGGTCTGGTCCCCGGCCAGTCGCGCAACGCGCAGGAGTGCAAAGGGAGATGGGCCTAAGACCACTGAGCGCTTAGGATGTAGACCGGCGTGTTGACCTCTCTGTTGAGCCTAGGTAGGACTACGGCGTGTCGATCAACCGAGGCCGGGCATGACCCAATAAAAGTGTGTCCGGCCAGAGTTAATCGAGCGTGTTGGGTAAGTTGGTGCACCCCTGCAGGGAAGTATATCTATTCGAATAGTCGTGTCCACGGTAACGGACGCTCGGAGAGTATCCCGATCTACTACAACTAGAACTGGATACTTGTGGTGCTTAATAATATGTTGGCTCCGGGATCGCTTTCTCGTAGGGAGTCGATGAAGGATCTCTAGGCGTTACTACTACCTACTTATTACTTTATAATATGCTAATCTGCACTCTTCTAATGCTGCAAGACGCTGCAAGATGCTAGTCTTCGATAGGCTAGGTCTTCCCCCTCTATTCTGGAATTTCTGCAGTATAGTCCACAGATACAGCCCCTCATTTGATACCGAGGCATAAATAGAATAGTTCTGATGTAAGTCTTGCGAGTACTTTGGATGAGTACTCACGGTTGTTTTGCTACCTTTTTCCCCCTACCCGATTGTTGCGATCAGATGACGGAGCCCAGGAGCCAGCTGATCCCGTCGACGACTACTACTACACCGACGGAGCCTACTACTACGTGGAGACCGCCGACCAGGAGTAGTTTCGGAGGCTCCCAAGCAGGAGGCCTACGCCTTTTTGATCTAGATGTCGTTGTTTTGCTCAGCCTTCTTAAGGCAACCTTTGTCTAATTATGTCTGTACTCAGATGCTGATGCTTCCGCTAACTCTTGTGTATTCGAGCCCTCGAGGCCCCTGGCTTGTAATATAAAGCTTGTATTATTTTAATTTGTGTCTAGAGTTATGTTGTGATATCTTCCCGTGAGTCTCTGATCTTGATCGTGTGCATTGCGTGTATGATTAGTGCACGATTGAGTCGGGGCGTCACAAAGACAAAGAATGTTCAGGTATAACTAAAGATTCCATGGCACATCATGTCTAGTACAAAAGTTTCTCTTAAGGCATTAGTAATTAAAGACAAAAGACAGTTTCTATAAATACAATATTCTGATATACATGTAAAATCACTTGCCCTTGTGTCAAAAAGTGGATGTTGCAACTTCCATAACAGCGGAGTGCTTGCTGAAACTGAACTACAGGCAATAATCTATAAACGGTATGCAAATATCAAATGCACATTGGGAAGGGGACAAAAGAAAAGTATACAATAAGCTACAATCTGATGACTTCACTATTGATACAGAGTATGATCTACACATCTGATCACAGAAACCCCTATTTATGTTTAGGTTGGCAATTCAAGCACTACTATAATTATTCTTAGATAGCTGCAGTTGCATACAATGTACTCCAAACAAGTCTGCATGCAGGCCTATCATATAATTACGTATTAAAGCCACAATTCTCTGCTAAAAAAATAGTACCTCTGCTTGTGGGGCCTGTGCCTTTCTGGTAGCGGATCTGTCAGAGGAAAACCGGACCTCGCCAAACAAGCTTACTACAGCTTTAACAGATTCGAAGGGAGCCCTTGTATCTATTTCTCCAATCTCCATCTTTTCTGAATCAGCGTGTGGAGATTTTGTCCCCATAATTCCGTTGCCACAATACTGTATGCAGCCTTCGACCAAAAATAATTGCAGTTACATCAAGTTATATACAATAAAATGGATCAGTTTTACGAAGGGATCCAGTAGATTCTCTGATAACCAACAATAGAATAACTATGATTTAGCAGCTAAATACAATGCTGATGAATAGTTTTACGAGATTCAAGGGATTAAAAACCCTAAGTATGTTTATGAGGTTTCTGAATTTGTCAACATCTGATTAGAAACAGCCGCAGCTTTCGTAAAAATAAACCGCAGTGCATTTATCCCTTTGTTCTTAGATCAACCCCATTGATCACACTCCCTGCACTAGCAATTTCATTACCAAAACACCATGATTTGTAACTCTTATACAACACCATGTGCCCTCTTAATTTCTTACTAGCTAATTTCCCGTGCGTTGCAACGGGAGCGTACTCTAGTGGTTCAACATCAATCTTGTCCGACATATACCTTACATCAATTTTGGTAACATTTAATTTGATGCGAGTATGAGTAGGGAAGGCAAGGAAAGTTTTGATTTAGTTGAGATTTTGGCAAGATTGATTTGATTTGATTGAATTAATGCAGAACGTGGTTTTCGGAAAGTATAGATTTGGTTTAGATTATTCAAAGTTAACATATTTATGTTGGTTTTCATTTTGTGCAGCATCTTGTGCGGCATCGGTTGGGGTTACCAAAACAACCCAACCGGAAACCAAAGAGGGAGGGGAGCGTGGGAGGAAAAAAACGGGTGGGGGTGGAGGCGATGGAACAAACTCTCCTTTAATAATAGGATCTGACTATATAACATCTAGATGTGAGATATTATCTCACATCTAAGTTGTGACTTCTTTTTTTTTCCAACTAGAGTGTGACAAAAAAAAGTGACCTAGTGTGCTGGTTAGGAATTGAACTCAAGACCTCATACGTACGTGCTTTGTGGTTTAAGTTGGCTATATAGAGTCAAATTCGATCTGATCATCAACACGTATGTACGTACACACGTAACACACCCTCTTGCATCATGTACAATCCGGCTATAAATACCACCCCACAACAACCTAAAGACATACAGCAGCACATTGATCACTTACACATCTCACTAGCTTCCTCTCGATCAAAGCTCTCGCAATGGCGCCCTCATCCAAGCTCGTCTTCCTCCTCCTTGCCATGGCACTGATGGTCGCCACCGTGCGCGGTTGTGGATACAACTGCCCGTCCCCGTCTCCTCCGCCGCCGCCACCCCATCGTCGTGGCCCCCGCCACCGCCACCGGCGTACCCCCCCCCCCCCCCCGCCGCGACCACCACCGTCAAGCAGTGCTGGCTCGTGCCCGAATCTGCAAGTGTGCGTCAATGTGCTGTGCCTGTCGAATCCCAGTCTCGACCAAGGTGGAGCCAGAAAATTTGGCCATTGGGTTCTTTCATTAACTCTTCATGAGAACTTGATACTATTTTATGAAGATTATAGTCTCATAAAGGGGATCGGCAGCTCCTACCACTCCAACCAATACCTGCTGCTTACATTTAGCAAACGGGAAAATGAATAAGACTTAGCACAGCGTCCAGATTAGTAGACATGTTTGAAACCTTTTTTACAGATTGTGATTTTTTTTTTGAAATGTCAAATATTTTTTTAAACACAAACAATTTTAAAATTTTGAAAAGTATTTTTCAAATGTGAATAAATTTTATAATTCTGATTTTTTTAAAAAAAATAAGAACAAAATTTGGTATTCGGAACAATTTCTTCTCGAACAAATTTTGAAAACATGGACATTTTTTTAAAATCCCCGAACAGTTTTTAGAGTGTGGACACTTTTGAAATTTCCAACATTTTTTGAAAAACACGAATAATTTATTTTATTTTTAAAAAATGTAGACATTTAAAAAATGTTCATGCATTTCAAAAGAATGTTTTGTGATGTTTAAAAAAATTATTATACAATGGAAAAAACGTAACATTCAAAGAAATGTTCGTGACAAATTTTTAAAAGAAACTTCACGCATTTAAAATAAACATGACATTTTCTAGAAAAAAATTTATGCAATGTAAATAAAATGTTCACATAATGTTTTTTAAAAAAAAATCCATACCATTTAGAAAAATGATCAGTAGGAATTTGAAAAATGTTTACCATGTATTCTAAAAAAATGCTCGGGCCTGTATTTGAAAAAATATTCATCATGTATTTTTAAAAATGTTCAATGTGTGTTAAAAATGTATATTACAAAAGTGGACATGTATTTGCAAAAAAATACAAGTATATAGGGGTACTGGGTTGGGGACAAGTTGTGTGCCGAGAGTGAACATGCAACTATGTCAGACATGAGTGTCATGTTTGGCTTGGACATGCAACTGGGTCACGTGGGTTTACATGTTGGGGTTGGATATGGAACTAGGGGTCGGGGCAAGTTGCGTGTTGAAAAACATAGCACAAGCCTAGTTGTGAGTCAAAAGGGTGGGCTTGCAATTGGGAGAACTACGAGGTGAGTTGCGAGTTGAGGATGGACTTACCACTGGGACAACTACAAACTATGAGACCAATTGCGAGTCAAGGGTCGACTTGCAACTGAGATAAAACAAACTACGGTCCCAGTTGCGAGTCAAGGATAGACTTGCAACTAGGATGAAAGACAAAATCACAGGCCCAGTTGCGAGTCAAGGGTGGGCTTGCAACTGGGATAACACAAACTACGGGCCTAGTTGCGAGTCAAGGGTGGACTTGTAACTGAGAAAAGTACATAAAACTATGATGCGAGTTGCGAGTTGAGGCTGGACTTGCAACTGAGATGAAAAACAAAACACATCCCAGTTGCGAATCGAGGGTGGACTTGCAAACGGGACAACAACAAACTATGGGCCCAGTTTCAAGTCGAGCATGGACTTGCAACTAGGACAACAACAAACTATGATCCCAGTTGTGAGTTGAGGATCGACTTGCAATTAAGACAACTACGAAACAATGACCCAGTTGCGAGTCAAGGGTCGACTTGCAACTGGGATGAAACAAACTACGGTCCCAGTTGCGAGTCAAAGGTGGACTTGCAACTGGGATGAAAAACAGAATGCATACCTAGTTGCGAGTCGAGGGTGGGCTTGCAACTGGGAGAACTATCAGCCCAATTGCAAGTCGAGGGTGGGCTTGCAACTGGGAGAACTATCAGCCCAATTGCAAGTCGAAGGTGGACTTGCAACTGGGACAACTACGAAACTACGAGCCCAGTTGCGAGTCAAGGGTCGACTTGCAACTGAGATGAAACAAACTACAATTCCAGTTGCGAGTCAATGTTGGACTTGCAAC
Source organism: Elymus sibiricus (assembly GCA_039707655.1). NCBI lineage: Eukaryota > Viridiplantae > Streptophyta > Magnoliopsida > Poales > Poaceae > Elymus > Elymus sibiricus. The sequence goes on from CM077670.1 coordinate 117,667,909, forward strand.
TGGGATGAAAGACAAAACACATGCCCAGTTGTGAGTCAAGGGTGGGCTTGCAACTGAGATAAAACAAACTACGGGTCTAGTTGCGAGTCGATGGTGGACTTGTAACTGAGACAACTATATAAAACTATGATATGAGTTGCGAGTTGAGGGTGGACTTGCAACTGAGATAAAAAAACAAAACACATCCCAGTTGCGAGTCGAGGGTGGACTTGCAACTGGGACAACAACAAACTATGGACCCAGTTGCGAGTCGAGGGTGGACTTGCATCTGGAACAACAAACTATGATCCCAGTTGCGAGTCGAGGATGGACTTGCAATTAAGACAACTACAAAACAATGAGCCCAGTTGTGAGTCAAGGATCGACTTGCAACTGGGATGAAACAAACTACGGGCCCAATTGCGAGTCAAGGGTGGACCAGCAACCGGGATGAAAAACTAAACACAGGCCGAGTTGCGAGTCAAGGGTGAACTTGCAACTGGGTTGAAACAAACTACGGGTCTAATTGCGAGTCGAGGGTGTACTTACAACTGGGACAACTACACAAAACTACGATACAAGTTGTGAGTCGCGAGGGTGAACTTGCAAATGAGACAACTATGAAATTACGAGCCTAGTTGCGAGTCAAGTATCGACTTGCAACTGGGATGAAACAAACTATGGGCCCACTTGTGAGTCAATGGTGGACTTGGAACCGGGATGAAAATCAAAACACAAGCTCCAGTGTGAGCCGAGGGTGGACTTGCAACTCGGACAACTACGAGCCCGGTTACGAATGGATGATGGACTTGCAACAAGGACAACTGTGAACTATGAGTCCAGTTGCGAGTCAAAAGTTGACTTGCAACTAGGATAAACTAAATTACGGGTGAAAGGGCATGTAGCCCCTAAGTGTGGTTTTGGTAATTAATGACAATCTCTATGGACTAATGTTTTCAGTGAGATATATTTGAAGGTTTTGTCCATAGATGGTGCCTCAAGGATATTGGATGGAATCAAGGATGAAGTCCATATATATGAAGATATATTTGCTCTAAGCTTTGGTATTAAATGACAATTCCTATGGAGCATCAAGTGCATTGAATCTTATATGAAGATATGTTCCATAGTGATGCTTGAAGTGCATTGGGTTGTTTTGTGAAGAATGCCATCAAAGCATCCGAAGAAGTCCTTATGGTATCCTTCTCTAGATACACCGTGCTCACGGGCTTGTACCGTGCGCACGGGGTCAAGTGTCAACTCTCTGGATACCCCGTGTTAACGGGGCTTAGGTGTTTGGCTTTCGAGATTCCATGTCCAGTGAGGTTTCAAGTTGGTCTTCGGGGATTTCTATTGAAACCATCAAGATTGATTTCAATGCCTAATCTAATTATGTTCATGGTGGAGTTCATTGGAGGATCTCAAAGATTGACATATTTGGGCTTTTAAGGATCAAGGGCTTGAGAGAATAATCAAAGAGAAGAATTCAAGTTATGGTTTCAAGACAAGATCATGATGAGCTCATGTGTTGGGTTTAGGTTGATCAAGTCTTGAAGCAAGCAACTAGAGTGAAGAATTCATTGTGCCTCTCAAGAGCTTGTGATGGAGTTTTTAGAAGGGCAAGTGGTGACCAAGATAATATTCATACTGTGGAATTTGTTATGGTCATGAAAGAGTCTTTGGTGATATAGTCTTGAAGCAATGAAGGGAAATGAATAGTTCATTGTGGCTTTCAAGAAACCAATATGGGGCATAAAGTAAAGATGTTGGTTGACCAAGATGAAGCTCGAAGATTATATCTAGATGGTCAACTCACAAAGCGCAAACATTGTACCACATGGGATCAAGTGATCTAGTGGTATGGTAAGTAGTTATGAATTGTGCTTTGTTACCTAACCCATGCTGTGTGTTTGTTATGTCTATGTGGGTTAGGTGTTTCTCATGGGCTTGCATCAAAAGGAAAGATTTCAAGTAGCCTATGTGTGGATGACATCAAGTGGTGATGGTCATCGGGTTCGAGGAGTCCAAGTGCAAGATGAGAAGCCGGAGGTTATATGCTTTGAAGCTTTCGGTCCACATCATGATAATGTGCATGTGAAGATGGGCTTAAGTTAAGGCTTCCCTCATTGCATTACGAGGAAGCAATTCGAGTATCTTCACCAAGTGGTTGTGGACAAGAAAGGGATTCCAACTTGAGGCAAGCATTAAAGTCATCATCAAGCTCAAGTTGAATATGCAAGGCAAAGGTATAACTTAGCTAAGTTTTCCTAGTTTTGCCGGTCTCATAGTGCTTGGTGGGAGACCGGATTATAGGTTTGATAGCCGTACTATCAAGAGGGACTTTCGGACGAGTAGCTTGATCACGTCGCATGTATAGAGCTCAAACCTTTGCATAATTTGCATCATTCTTTCTTGTTGATCTTGGGTGGTTCTCTATGTGAGGACCTTGGGCTTTTCCATAGCTTCAAAACGAGCCCAAGATCATCGAACGGAGTCCGTATGCCAAAGTTATCATTGTTTCAGTGGGCTGCTGCAGGCTGATTCTGGGTACCCCGTGTGCACGGGATTTTGACCCCGTGTGCACGGGGCCCCCGTGTCCACGGGCCTGTACCGTGCGCACGGGACCCCGTGGGCACGGGGTCTCAACCCCCGTGGGCACGGGGTGTCCAGAAACTGCCCGTTGAGCCCCAACGGCTAGTTTTGGGTTTTGGCTATTTAAGGGGCCCTTCCTCCCACCGGTTTGGGGGCTGTTCATACACTTTCTAAACACCATTTTGAGCCTCTTACCACCTCTCCCAAACCCCTATCTCCCATCTATGTGAAGGGGGATTTGTGAGCCATTTGTTGATCCTATCCATTGCATCCCCTCTCTTCAATCTCCTACTTTCGAGAGTGCATCTTGTGAGATTGAGAGAGTGAGTTGAGCATTTGTTGCTTGACCTTGCATTGCATTTGTTGCATTGGTTTGAGCTCCCCGCATTGATTTGTTCGAGTGAGAGCCCGTGAGTTTATTACTCTTGGAGGTTTCCGCCTCCTAGACGGTTTGGTGATATTCTTGAGAAGATTGTGAAGAGGCCTAGGTGGCCGTGGTTCCCCCGGAAGCTTCCTCTTGTGGTGTGCTCCGGGGAAGGGTGTGAAGTGGCCTAGGTGGTCAAGGTTCCTCCGGAAGCTTCCTTGCTTGTGGTGTGCTCCGGAGAAGTTTGTAAAGGTGTGGTGGTCGCCTTCAAGACCAACCCCGAGTGAATCGAGGCTCATCCGTTGGGGGTGACTCGAAAGGGAGAATACGGTGAGCCACTTGGTGGCACCCCGAAACTTTGGCTTTGACACCGCTCTAACGGAGATTAGCACTCTCACGAGTGTGAACTTCGGGATAAATCCGCGTCACCGACTCACTTGTGGTTATCTCATACCCACACCCTTTACTTTCCGCAATTCATACTTGCTCATATTGATATATCTTGTGCTAGTTGAATTGCTTAGTTGTTCCTACATTTCCATATCTTGTGATATAGTTTGTGCTTGCTAGTTTCCTTAAGTGCCTATCTTGTTTAGCATAGGTTGTTGGTGCACTTAGTTGAGCCTAGCATATTTAGGATTTGTGCTTGAAAGGTATCTGTTTAGTTTAATTCCGCATTAGGATAAAGCCAAATCCATAACAGTTTTAAAACGCCTATTCACCCTCCCTCTAGTCGTCATCTAGATCCTTTCAACGGGCTCAGTTGCGAGTCAAGGGTGGATCTGTAACCGAGATAAAAGCAAAACACATGCCGAGTTGCGAGTCAAGGGTGGGCTTGCAACTGGGATGAAATAAACTACAAGCCTAGTTGCGACTTGAGGGTGTACTTGCAACTGGGACAACTACGCAAAACTATGATACGAGATGCGTCGAGGGCTGACTTGCAACTCGGACAAGTACATAAAACTACGATACGAGTTGCGAGTCGAGGATGCACTTGCAACTGGGACAACTACAAACTACGAGTTGCGAGTTGAGAGTGGACTTATGATCGGGATGAAAAACAAACCGCATGCCTAGTTGCAAGTCAAGGATGGGTTTGCAACTGGAATGAAACAAATTACGGGCCTAAATGTGAGTAAGGGTGAATTTGTAACTGAGACAACTACACAAAACTAAAAATAAAAGAGGAAATAGAAAAACAAAAAACGAAATATAAAAAGCAAAATAAAAAACTAAACCGTAGCTCAACGGAAGAAAGAGAGTGAGAGCAACGAGTCATGTTACTCTATACAAAAATTGAACCCGCACCAACCACATAGAGTGAGAAAAGCTGCTGCCCGCACAAACTGAAAATTGACACAACCCCGACAACAAACGCGAGCCGCGAAACACCTCCAGCGCACGACGTCACATAACCGGCCAACAACGGACGGAAGCCGCGAAACGGGTCGACAACGTGACGCGGATCAGAACGCTGCACGAAAATTTCAGCAACAAAAGATTGTACATTTGAAAATTTAGATGAGACATTGCTAATCTCGTCCCGATGAGTCACATCCTATGGAGGATCGTATACTCACACTTACGCAAACATGAAAGACAATGAGAAAAACGGCCACCAATGCGACACGAAAAACTAGCCCGACAACGCAAACACCAGCACGACCCAAGGTACATGCATGTGAACAAAACAATTTTGCACGAAACATACATGTTTGATCAAGTGGTGAACAACTTAGGTGTAAAATCATCTAGATGAGAATTAGCAAATCCAAAAGAAAAAAAATTGAAAATAACGATATTTAAAATAAAAGTAAAAACAAAAACAAACAAAAAAAATACGCATGGCATGCCTTTTTTTTCATTTTTCACCTCTTGGGGTAAGATAACAAATAAGGAAAATTTTAAAATAAAACATGCAACTAATAGTGTGCTGCAGGGTGTGCTTGCACGAGCTACAACCCATGCATGCAGCTACACATACGTGCAAAATCGACCACATCCCCCAAAACGATGTGAAAAAAAAACAGATGCTCAATGAAGTACCATGGGCCGATACGTGAAACAAGCTAGTGCAGGCGCAGTCCGCGGAAGAATAACAACGAAAAAAAACGCACTGTGCTGAGAAAAGAGAACGAATTTTAAAGGGCTTTGATCCTGTGGTGATAGAGTTAGGTGTGAGGTAACTATTTCACATCTAGCAAAAAATAACAACAAGCGATATAGCCTGCCTCTTCCACTTCTACAACGCAAACCGGATAAAAACTGGGCCACAAGAGCGCAAGCAAAAAAAAGTCCAACAAAAAACAAACATGCACCACGAACGGGTCAACAAAAGTGGACAAAACAGAACAGGCGACACAGAAATACATTAGCCGATGATGTGAGATCGAGAATTTGCGTGAAAATTACACCAACATGATCCCAACAGACAGCAACTTACGAAGAGGTCCTTAACAAAGCCTTGATTGTTCTCTCTAGTTCTTATTGGTTCAACGGTCATGCAACCAACAAAGAAAAAAGAGGCCCATATAGAGTCACATCGCATGCAGCAAACATGGGCTATCTTCTCAAAAGAAAAAAAGCAGACATGGGCTAAGGCCCTCACGCATGACACGAGCAGCCAACAGGAACACAATGTGCGATCGACAGAAACGACAAGCGCGACCTGGGGATAGCAACCAGCGACAAGAGATCAAGAAGTTTTGCACGAATTTTTCAGCAATTAGATCGTGTGGTGGACAACTTAGATGTGAGGTAAAATAGCAAATCCGTTAATAATATACATAGAGATCCCTCGTTCGCCTCCACTTGATATAATGCTCATTAAAACCATGAGCTGATAAATGTGATCCAGCTTTTTGCCATGCTGAATTCCACAAAATAGTAAAGAAGGGTTGCAGCAATAAGTTCAAAGCGATACTTTCGCCATCCATGACAGAGGTTCTCTTCAGACACTAAAATAGAGACCGGGTTCGTAAATTACAATGATGGTAACAAGGAATCAGCAACAGAAATGTGGCCATCGATTCCCCAGATAAATTATTACCCAAATTACCGAAACAGAGAATCCGGCAAAATGTATATGCAGCCTGCACCCTGAGCTACTACTCCCGAAATTTCTCGTGAACACTAAACCATACAACATAATAACTTCTCGCGAATTGAGTAAAATAATTCACAGAAATAATACGGTAATTTCCTCAACGACACCACTAGGTAATTGCAGGCTCGCCGCTATGCTACAAACCAATCGTCGCGGTCCAGCATGTAGCTGCGAGAAAATTCACGGCCGTATGTGTATTTCCTCCACGCCCACCCCATGACCACGATTAGATGATGTGATAAAAAGTATTCAAGCGAGAAGATTGGCCAATGCAGGAGGAGGGTACCTGACGCAGCGGTGGCGGTCGGAGCGGTCTGACCAAATTTGAAGAGGGTGCGGTGCTGGAGGTCCTGTTGTGCCGAGGCTGAGGACGAGGAAGATGGTGCCAGACGGCCGGAGAGCGAGGTGGCGGTGGCGCGGAGGGGGAGAAGAGATCAGGTCATCGTCGGAGGGGAGAGACGACGGGAGGGAATGGAGGCAAAGGAGAAAGGTGGGTGGTGCGGTGGCGGGTTTCACGGGGCGTCCGCTCCTGTCTTGATATATTGCAAGGAAGCCCCTGAGGCGGCTCTGCTTTCCAAGGAAGGTCCTCCCCCAATTTACGACGTGCCATATGATATGGGCGCAACTGGGCTGAGCCTCAGCATGCACGCTCAGTTTCCCAGATCTTATTTGGCGCCTTAAGCGTTAGTTATACGCAATTTCGTTAACTGGCGCACACCCCCTCCAAGCACTACGTGACAAATGGGCCGGCCCATGTAGAGTTTTTTCCAGACTGTTTTTTCCTCGCGGTTTTCCTAGGCGTTTTTTCTTCCGGTTTTTCCTAACATGGGTTTTACTCGGGTTTTTTTCCTTTTTCCTTTTTATTTTTTTCTTTCTTTTCAAATGCATGACATTTTTTCAAATTCAAATTATTTTCAATTTGTGAAAATTTTCAAATTTTCATGATTTTTTTAAAATTTTATGAACTTATTTCATTTTTCCAAAAAAATCCAAATTATGAACTTTTTTCAAATCGTGAACATTTTTCAAATTCATGAATGTTTTTAAATTTTGTTTTTTTTTCTATTTATTATGAAAATTTTCTTAAATCTGTGAAGTTTTTCCAAATTTCGTGAACTTTTTTCAAATTACGAACTTTTAAAAAAAAATCATGATCTTTTTTCGCTTTTGCAAAGTTTTTCAATTTACGAACTCTCCAAGTCTTGAACTTTTTTCAAATTCGTGAACTATTCTCAAATTTGTGGAAAAAAAATCTGAATTTGTTGAACTAGTCTAGGTTACGGTTTTTAGTTCTCGCAGGTGTGGCGCTCGGGCGATGAAGGCGCTTTTTCTTTGAGTTTGTCTTTCGGGCTTTGATCCTCCTTGAGTTTATCCGTCTGGACGTAATCAACGGAGTCCCGACGTAGATTCCTACCATCTTTTTTGGGCGGTGAGGTTATGATCTTGTGCAATGGCGAGATTTGGTGTTAGGTGCTTCGGATCTATCTAAGGATTCACCGACGACAACTACAGCTCCAGGTGTTGGTCTATAGGGCACGTGTACGAAAACTTTCACATTGTCATCGACAATGTCAAACCGGCTTCAAAGAGGGGCAACGCGACACGTTTTAGTTTAAACCCCAGCTAAGTAGTCCACATCAATTCACGACTAATAGTGTAGTTGGTGATAACCCTTATGATATTCAGGAATAAAACATGATTGAAATATACTCCCTTTGTAAACTAATATAAAACCTTTTAGATCACTATTATGATTTTGCAGCATGTGCTCTTGTTCTTAATATATTTACATGTAGTTCTCCAGCGTGTTCTTGAAAAGTAAATATATTGTTTTGATATTTCTCAAATTACTGGAAGAAAAGTGTTCTTGAAAAGTAACTATACTGCATGAAGTGATACTGGATTGAGCCGGATTGCTTGCAAAGTCTGCAAAGGACTCTCGTAGGACGACCATATTAGCCTATCAATGGTGAAAATGGGCTTCGAGACTTAGGGAAACTCCAACGGGCCGACGCATTTCATCTGGCCCACGTCCATTTTTATTCGTACAGATGAAAACCATGGCCCAACGCGACAACGTAAACAAACCGATTCCATTTTGCTATCTGCTTTGACCTATTTTCAGCCCAAATTTGGGTCCGGTTTGCGTCCGTGCGGACACGTCATGGACGCCCGTGTTGTCCTCCTTGTCCTCCCCTGGCCCGCCCACAAGTGGCACACCATCTTCGCTTCATCCTTTCCTCTCTCAAAGCCCTCGCACCCCCACCCCTGCCGCCATGGCTGATGCACCCACCCCCGCCGCCGGGACGGTCGAAGACGCCCCCATCCAGGCCATGGCCGTCCGCGGCGGGGACGCCCGCACCGTCGCTCCGATGAAGCCGAAGAAAGAGCTCACGCCAGAGCAAAGAGCTATCGGGATGGCGGAGCGGGCCAACCGGAGGAGAATGGTCAAGACAAGAGAAGATACCGACACCGTCGCCCAGGGCTGCGGCTGCCGTTGTGAACGCCAAGGCCATCGCCGCCAAAGCTGCACAACACACCCTCCCCATGCTAGGGATCATCCGGGAGCCTGCCCTTGTCGCAGCCATGACCGCAACAGCCAGCTAGGGCTCATTGGCGGCCCGCTCACCCAGGCTTCCGGAGTCACCCTCCACGTCAACATCGTCGTCGTCATATGGTTACCTACCTGGACACGACCCGGCAACGTCCCGCTTCTCCACCTCTCCTCGGGCCAACCCGCTCGAAGTCAGTGAGTATGTGTCGATCGTGCCTGTGGTGCCCATTGATCTGAACGACGCACCTGTGACCGACAAGTCAAGCGGGATGCAAAAGTAAGGCCCCGCGGGTCATGTCCCCGGCCAAACTCCCCGATGCCCGCAACCTATTTGATGAAATTCCGTCCTCGGAGCCGGACGACCCGCCGTACTACGAGGATGCAGAGAGTCTCATGGAGGATGATTAAGGAAGGCGGGCATGATGGTGGCCAATAGAGTGTCAACGGCGATGAGGAGCCATTGTTTGAGGATGAGCTAACTCAACAAGCCCGGTCACAAAAGAGGCAGCAAAGCGTATGAGGACAAGTTGCATTGCGAGTCATGGATAAAAATTGGACAAGATCCAAAAATTGGCGCCGAGCAAAAGGTGGAACATTTTGGAAGAGGGTCCATGAATTCTTCCATGAACAAAGGAACTTTGAGCCCCACAAATTTGAAAGTGACCGAGTGACGTGTCACATCAAAAGAAGTGGAGCTTCATCCAAGTGCAGTGCAACAAATTTTGTGGATCGTATGATCATGTGGTTGCCCAGCCCGTGAGTGGCATTGGCGTCAAGGCTTGGTATGTTTTTCGTTACCTTCGTCATATGAGCATATATCGTCATCTATATATGTAGGTGTTTCAAGCTTTGGATACCTTCAAGACTAAACATGGGGGCAAGCTATTTTACCTTGACTCATTGTTGGATGGCAATCAAGTATTGTCGAAAGTGGAAAGACCAACATGTAGCCCAAAAAAGGTTTGTGGGGGGGGGGGGCTCATCAGTCATCGACCCAAGCGAGAAGAAGCCGAGGGGGAAACTAATTCCAAGCTTGATGCAAAGCGTGATGCTTCGACAATCGCCTTGCAAGAAACATTGAAGGGGTTAATAACCCAAAAGAAGGTGTCCAGTGAGAAGAGGGAAGAGAGGAAACGCCAAGAGAAAGAGGAGGCAATGAAAAACTACTTCGAAATATAAAAGAAGAAGCTCGAGATCGACGAGGCCAATGTCCGATCAAGAGCCAAGGAAATGGAGGTCAAGCGAAGGGAGGTAGAGCCCGTGCTACTCTCCGAGGAGTCTTGGATCATGGGCGCCGACTTGAGCAACATAACCCCAAGAAAAAGGGCTTGGTTTGAGAAGAAGCAGAAGTTCATGATGGACCGAGATGTGTGATCATCTTATATTTGTTTGTTGTATGAACTATGACCGGGGCTTGTGCGATTCTTTTGGTGTAATGTTGTATGCCGACATGGCATAAAATATTCTTTTGGTACTATGGAAGAATGCTAGATTTATTTACTAAATTTGTATGCTATCTCATTTTGATGAAAATATGTCAAACATTGAAAAAAGGGACATGGCGGACCAAATGGGTCGTCCCGTTGGGCGCACTGACCAAGGAAGGGCGTACTGAGTCGGATGCCTGTCCGGTTGGCCACCTAAACGGACAAAAGGCGGACAAATTTCTGTCCATCGGGGTCGGCCCGTTGGAGTTGCCCTTAGATCCAATGAGTGTCCGTCCATTTTATTGTTTTCTTTTCTTTTTGCGGGGATTTTTTTATTATCTTTTCAATGCAATGCTAATAATAAGGTTTAGATATGGGTGTGAACCAACCCGCGGTTGGATAGTTAGGAAGATAGTGGTATCCCAGCCCATGAGGGATTAAATCCTTGACTTGAGACTGTTGTTCGCATTTTCCTAGATTTATTTCAGGCCTTCCGGCGACGTGCGCCCAATGAGAGGAGACGTTCCCGTCGACTAGAAAGACGTATGTGGTGACTTCGTCAATCTCAAGATAATGTGCCGGCTCAGGCCTTCCGGCGACGTGCGTTCAGTGGGAGGAGACGTTCCCGTCGACTACGAAGACGTCTGTGATGACTTCGTCAATCTCAAAATAATGTGTCGGCTCAGTTTCTCGGAGATGCTCGTAGGTGTAAGGTGTGTGTGCGTATGTTCTTAGGGATGAGTGGATGTGCGTATGTATGAGCGTCTACGTCTGTACTGTGTTAAAAAATAAAATATGGTTTAGGTATGGGCGTGTGTAGCTTTTCCAGCTTCTACAAAAAATTGATTTGTATGATCCTGGAAATCAGAAATAAGGAAGAATGTAAAATCGTATTTTCTCTAGTAGGACTTAAATGTTTGTCTGAATGGGCCGTGAAAATACACAACATTTTTTCCGAAATATTTCATTGGAATTTCCTATCAACATCACTCAAACATGTGGAGCAAATAATCCCAAGTAAAGACTTATAAACTGCCATCATGTGATCAAACAACCTAGAAAATCCTTCTTTTTGCGAGAAACCTAGAAAAATATTTGAAGGACTTTGAATAATGTCAAACCTTTGTATACACTATTTCGTTCTGATCAGCAGTTGTGGCAGCGTACTGGTGTCATGGGTAAGCATCAAAGAACGAGTAGAAAACTAAAACAAACGACACTGGTAACATCAAAGTCAAGCAAAAAAATTGGCATGTGATCTTGCGTGTGCCACGGACCAAAGCACATAAGCAGTACGTCAGAATACGTTTTTGTGTGTGTGTGTGTGTGTGTGTGTGAAGGTGCAACTTCCGAGACGAAGGGAAAGGAAGGGAGTTGATACAGGATCCGGACTCGTAAAGGCACGACAGGAAGACAGCTGCACTGCACTGAATTCTCACCTCGCCTCAACACACAAACAAACAGCTTGACCTACTCCACTCCACTCCACTGTCCGGTATATGCACTGTTTCGTTTCGTTCAAAATCCGTGTAAATTACTTTTTTTATACGACACAAACAGTAAATAAACTGTGTTTTCATCCTGGGCACGTTCAAGATTTTCTTTCCAACTATTTGGTTTAAAGAGTCATGACTTTTTTGGACTGAATGTACTATATTAATTTGACTGAAAGGTGATGGGACGATGAGGATGTACAGTACTCCGTGTGTAATGTGCCCCACGTCGTCATCATTTTCGGGTCCAAACTTTGGGAAAAGATGGTGAACATTTGTACCAACGTCGCACAGAGGAGATGGGTCCAATGCAGAGCATGTAGGCGTGCATTGCTGCATGCAACAAACCCCTGTTACGGCCCAGGAGTCCAGGACGATGTGTCCTAGGTGACAGGAATAAAAGGATTTGGGCGGGAGCTTCTCTCGTTTTTTTTTCTCTTAAAGGCGCCTAGGTCAGACACATTATTTGCAACTGATGATGCCAAATAACAGCGCTAAGGGCATCTCCAACGCCGACCTTCAAACCACCCGCACAGATCCGCTCCATATCCTTCTCCCTTGCACTACATCCATCATGACGGCGAGCGGGAACGCTCTGTGGGAGAGACTGTCAACGAAGATGAAGTACGAGATCGCCGCCCTTGCGGCCACCTGGCAGAGCCGCCGTGCCAGGTGGATCGAGGCCGGCCAGCTCTCCCGAGCTCTCCGACGACGACCCCAAAATAGAGACGGGGTCCGACGATGACACTGCGCCGGAGCCGGCGCCGGTGCATGTCGGCTTCACCATGGAGCAGGTGCAGGCGCACTAACGACATCGCCATGGCGGTTGAGGAGTAGCCCGCGCCAGCTCTTGTGTCGGCGTTCCGACAGGCGCAAGAGGAGCAGAGGTACAGCCTGCTCCTCCTCGAGCAGCACCAGCTGGCGGAGGGCCAAATCTACGACGAGCGCGCAAGCGAGGAGCCCGTGGCCGCCATGGCCGCGGCGAACCCGAACTTCGTTGCGGAGCAGCTGGCGCTCTACGAGGCTACGCGTGCTCAACGCGCCGCTCTCAACGCAGTGCCAGCGCAGCCAGACACGGACGCGGTTGCACAAGAGCTGGCAGCGCTGGCGGTCGAGGACGAAAACGCCACCAGCTGCACCTCCTACGCGCCGCCGTCCAACTTTCGGGGGCACATGTGGCAGGTGGACAGTGACAAACCGTCCACGTCCATCATCGACCTCACGTCCACCGGCACCGGCGACGGACTGGTCGCAAACTCCTCCGAGGATGAGTAGGGCATGGGAGGTGGCAGGGCCTTGTGTCCCAAGTGGGCCGGTCCGTCTCCCATGTTCTACTCTTTCTCGCCGGAGACCGCAACTTCACTTCACGGGTCTTTAACCCCGCCGCCTCTCATGGAGACGACAGATGGTGGATGTGGTCGCCGATGCGGAATACAAAGGAAGTGGACGACGGACGCTGCCATATGATAGGTTTAGGATCTGGTTTCTTTTTTTTTTGTCCTAAATGTTCGAAATGCAATGAAAATCCGTCGTGTTTGCATGAATCTCATCCGGTTTATATGAAAATCCGCCGTGTTTGCATGAATTTCGTCCGGTTAGGTCAAACAGTGGTCGAAATGTATGCGGACAGCGTTGGATGGCCGGCTCCCGCATCAGTGTCCGCGGACTTCTATTTATGTTATCCAGTGTACACTCACAAACACATTAGTCCCTTAACCAAGTTTGTAGTCAATACTCCAATACCAACAAGGGTGGCACTAAATGCACTTACAATTTGTCATAAATCAGTGCGAGGAAGGGATGCTCACTGCTACACTTTTCATAATCCAACTCGAGCAACCAACCACAAACAACGAGGGTTGGCGTGCTATTTAGGCCAACTCCAACGCACGACCCCCAACGAACGTCCGTGTTGCCCGGATTTTGTCCATTTGGATAGGGCAATGGGGCGGCATCTGGTCATTTTCAGGGATGCGTTGGCCATGTACCCAACGCGCGGGCGCATCTCATCCGGTCGCCTGGAATTTTTTGCAAATGAAATTAAACACTGTGGCCGTAGTTCATGCCAGCGGCCATAGTTCATGCCGGCCAGAGCACCAGCGGCCGGCATATATATGCCAGCCTATAGAATGATCAACCCCCCGAGTTTTCACGTCGGCAACAAAGCCAGCGGCCGGCACACTTGCCAGCCTTCAAAATGAACAACCCCCCCAAGTTTTCTTGCCGGCAACAAAGCCAACGGCCGGCACACTTGCCAGCCTTCAAAATGAACAAGACCCCAAGTTTTCTTGTCGGCAACAAAGCTAGCGGCCAGGACACTTGCCAGCCTTCAAAAAGAACAGCCATAGTCCACGCCCGAGTTCTCCCTAGTTTATGCCGTCTCGGTCGAACATCTCCTTTTGCCGGCTCTCGAACCAACTTCTTCTCTTCGGGGACATGTTGTTCAAGTCCACGCTCATGATTGCTAGCACCACCCCTTTTGCCTTGGTGTTGGCATTGGTGGCCTCGATGTCGAGCTTCCTCCTCTTGGCGGCCTCCTTCATGTCAAGCTTCTTCGTTTGGAGCTCCAAGTATATCTTCATTTGCTCCTCCTTTCCTTGGCGCTTGCTCTCGTCCCTCACTTCCTTTTGAGTCATTATGCCGTGTAAAGTTTCACACAAGGCGATAGATGAAGCATCACACTTCTCATCAACCTTCGAGTTGGTCTTGCCCCTCGGCCTCTTCAACACATCTTGATGACCCACAAGTATGGGGGATCAATCGTAGTCCTTTCGATAAGTAAGAGTGTCGAACCCAACGAGGAGCAGAAGGAAATGATAAACGGTTTTCAGCAAGATATTCTCTGCAAGTACTGAAAGTAGCGGTAACAGATAGGTTTGTAGCAGGGTAATTCGTGACAAGTAACAAGTGACGATAGTAATAAAGGTGCAGCAAGGTGGCCCAATCCATTTTATAGCCAAGGACAAGCCAGAACGTTCACTTATAATAAGCAAAGCGCTCTCAAGGACACATGGGAATTGTCGTCTAGTCACGTTCACCATGTTTAGTTAATTCGCGTTCGCTACTTTGATAATTTGATTTGTGGGTGGACCGATGCTAGGGTTTTGTTCTTACTTGAACAAGCAACCCTCTTATGATTACCTCCTCTCGCAAGCATCCGCAACTATGAAAGAAGAGTTAAGATAAATCTAACCATAGCATGAAACATATGGATCCAAATCAGCCCCTTACGGAATAACGCATAAACTAGGGTTTAAGCTTCTGTCACTCTCGCAACCCATCATCTACTTATTACCCCCCAATGCCTTCCCTTAGGCCCAAGTATGGTGAAGTGTCTTGTAGTCGACGTTCACATGACACCACTAAAGGAAGAACAACATACATATCATCAAAGTATCGAACGAACACCAACTTCACATGATTACTTATAACAAGACTTCTCCCATGTCCTCAAGAACAAAAGTAACTACTCACAAATCATATTCATGTTCAAGATCAGAGGGGTATTGAATATTCTTGAGTATCTGAACATATAATCCTCCACCAAATAAACCAACTAGCATCAACTACACGATGTAATCAACACTACTAGCAACCCACAAGTACCAATCTGAGGTTTTGTGACAAAGATCGAATACAAGAGATCAACTAGAGTTTGAGATTAGATGGTGCTGGTGAAGATGTTGATGAAGATTGGTCCTCCCACGATGAGAGGATCATTGGTGATGTCGATGGCTTCGATTTCCCCCTCCCAGTGGGAAGTATCCCCTGCGGAATCGCTCCGCCGGAGAGCAAAATTGCTCCTGCCCAGGTTCCGCCTCGAGACGGCGGCGGTTCATCCCGAAAGTCTTCTTCTGATTTTTTCTAGGGCAAATAGCATCATATAGGAGAAGATGGGCCCCAGAGTCCTGCTGGTGGGGCCACGAGCTCACTAGATGCGCCCTAGGGGGGTGCGTCCTAGGGGGGGCACGCCCTAGGGGGGCGCGCCCCCTGAGCTCGTGGCTCTCTGGTGACCCCCCCTCCTGGTATTTCTTCCGCCAATATTTTTTATATATTCCAAAATAATTCTCCATAAATTTTCAGGTCATTTGGAGTTGTGGAGAATATCTATCTCTGCAGTAGCATTTTCAGGTCCAGAATTCCAGCTGTCGGCAATCTCCCTCTTCATGTGAAGCTTGCAAAATAAGAGAGAAAATGCATTAGGATTGCATCATAAAGTGAAATAATGACCTAAAACATAATAAATAACAGTAGGAAAAGATGATGCAAAATGGACGTATCAACTCCCCTAAGCTTAGACCTCGCTTGTCCTCAAGCGAAAGCCGAAATCGATAATCATGACCACATGTTTAGAGAGAGAGGCATCTATAAAACAAAATACGAGCATGAAAGCATCATGATCATTATCATAGCAGCAATATATCATCATAAAACTTCTTTTAATCAAGTAACAATCCATTCAAAAGCTAAAGTATGAACCATAAACTTCATTGAAAACTAACAACTATGATCTCAGTCATTGAAACAATTGTAGTTTAGCATATTTTCAGAAAGAGTCTATGTAAGACTTTGTTTAGCAAGTTCACATACTCAACTATCATTTAGTCTCCATGATTGCTAACACTCATGGTATATTTATGGAGCAAAAGTTTTAGTCAAACACATAGGAAGATGGGGGTTTATAATTTTCACCTCCCAACTGATTTATCTCGAGGATAATGTCAACAATAATAACTCATGATTACCTACATCCAACTAGATATATGTGCCTGGATCTTTCCCTACCACATGATGCTTCCCAAGTGGAGAATAAATAAGAACGAAATAGGATTGAACATTATTGACTCTTGCATAAAAGTAAATACCGAAAGTAAAAGATAGGCCCTTCGCAGAGGGAAGCAGAGGTTGTGATGCGCTTTTTATTTTAGGATGTGCAAACTCTTAATGGAAAGGAATGTCACTTTATATTGCCCCTTGTGATAGCAAACTTTATTATGCAGTCTGTCGCTTTTATTTCTTTACCATCACAAGTTCGTACAAAGCTTATTTTCCTTTACAATAAAAGATAATACATATTTAGGAGCAATTTTTATTGCTTAATGCACCGATGACAACTTATTTGAAGGATCTTATTCAATCCATAGGTAGATATGGTGGACTCTCATGGCAAGAAACTGGGTTCAAGGGTTTTGGATGCACAAGTAGTATCTCTACTTAGTGTAAATTTTGGCTAGCAAAAGATTATGAGCAAGCACCACATGTTAGAGGATCCATGATAATATATCTATGTGAATATAAGCAAACATAACCTATTACGTTGTCTTCCTTGTCCAACGTCAACTATTTGATCAAGCATAGAATATTTCATGGGGGCTCACAATCATGAAAGATGACCAAGATAGTATATTTATATGTGAGACCTCTCTTTCTTGATTACTTTTTTCATGAATTGCATCAATGACCAATGCTATGTTTGTCAACCTCCAACAAATTTTATCAATTATACTTCTTTTATGTGAAGACATCACTCCCCATGGGATTAGCATATGATCTTTTTATTCTTTTCATTGCTAAGATTTGAGCAAGAAGGTAAAGCAACCAAACTCAAACTACTCTTTATTATATAACTCTCACACTCGATTACATAGATGGATAGATCACGAAACAAGCACTCGAAACTAGATCATACTAAAACTTTATTCTTCTAAATCACGGAATAACTAGGGATCAAACTAAGATAGATAATGATGGTAAAAGTGATGATGATACGATACCGAGGCACCTTCCCCAAGCTTGGAACAAGCCAAGGGTGGTGCCCATACCCGTGTACTCAAATGTCTTTCTTCGGTGATGATTGTGATGAGGTAGTAGGCTTGTCCTTCGTCTTCCAAGGCATAGGCTACCCATCATAGAAGGATGAACGCGTTTACGGGATCCTGAAAGTTGCAGCCAAGCTCATGCCTTTAAATCTAGACTCATACTCACAGTTTTGGTTTTGCAGGTCAAAAACTTGAGCCTGAAGATGATCAATCCGGTCGTTGAGCTTGAAGATATCATCTCCAATTTCCTTGCTGTCCCACATGTGCTCACGAACGAACTCGGTAATCATGAAGTGATTGGCACTGAGACCACGCTCCACCATCCCTTGGCACCTGAAGATCTCCTGCTCCACAGCTTCGAGCCTGGCCTTCTCGCTTCTGTCCTTCTTGGGCCCTTGAACGTCACGGATGTGAAGCACCCCCTCACGCATCTCAATGGTCTAAGGGTGTTTCATCACCTCCGAAAGGTAAGGGTTGATGACCTTCTCGTAGAACTTGTCCTTGGACGAACTTGGAGGCGCCATGGTGATCTAGATCTGTCAGAAAAACAGCCCGAAACAAGAGCAGAGGAGAAACTTGCGATACGGTGGTCAAAACATCCGAGAGTATATATAATGATTTTTTCTCGTCCAGGACAAGTAATCTGGAAGAAAACGGAGTCGGGAAAGTCCACGGGGGAGTCACGAGCTCACACGGCGCACCTTGGGGGGTAGGGCGCACCCCCTGAGCTCGTCGCTCCCTTGTGCACTTTCCTGATGGTTTATTATTTTTCTAATTTTTTTATATATTTTGAAACAAACAAAAAGTACTTTTATGGAACTTTTAGAGTTGGTTTACTTACTGTATCACATACCAACTACTTTTCAGGGTTCTGGAGCGTTCCGGAAGGTTTCTTTTATGTGTTCCTCCGGTGTCATGGTTTGCATAATACTAGTTTTAACATTAATAGGCGTACCTGAGATATAATGTTTAATTCTTTGCCCATTAATCACTCTTGGATTAGTGCCTTTTGCATTGTCGATCTTGATAGCTCCGGAGTGATAGACTTCTACGACGATATATGGTCCTTCCCATTTAGAGAGAAGTTTTCCTGCAAAGAATCTAAAACAAGAATTGTACAATAAAATTTGGTCACCTACTTTAAATTCCCCTTTTTGGATTCTTTTGTCATGCCATGTTTTAACCTTTTCCTTAAACAACTTGGCATTTTCATAAGCTTGCATCCTCCATTCATCTACAGAACTAATATCAAATAACCTCTTTTCACCGGCAAGTTTGAAATCATAATTAAGTTCTTCAATTGCCCAATAAACTTTATGTTCCAACTCAAGAAGTAAATGACATGCCTTTCCATAGATCATTTTATATGTAAACATATCCATAGGTTTTTTATAAGCGGTTCTATAAGCCCATAATGCATCATCAAGTTTCTTAGACCAATTCTTCCTGGATCTATTAACAGTATTTTGAAAAACTAATTTTATTTCCCTATTGCTCATTTCAACTTGACCACTAGACTGAGGATGATAAGGCGATGCAATTCTATGGTTCACATCATATTTAGCTAGAAGTTTACGAAATGCACCATGAATAAAATGTGAACCACCATCAGTAATTAAATATCTAGGGACTCCAAACCTCGGAAAGATAACTTCTTTAAGCATTTTAATAGATGTGTTGTGATCAGAACTACTGGTTGGAATAGCTTCTACCCACTTAGTAACATAATCAACAACAACTAAAATATGAGTATACCCATTAGAGGAAGGAAAAGGTCCGATATAATCAAAGCAAGCATCAAATGGTTCAATAACAAGTGAATAGTTCATAGGCATTTCCTGACGTCTACCGATATTACCAATTCTTTGACATTCATCACAAAAAGGGCAAACTTACGTGCATCTTTGAAGAGAGTAGGCCAATAAAAACCAGACTATAGTACCTGATGTGCAGTTCTGTCTCCCGCATGGTGTCGTCCGTATGCCTCGGAATGACACTTCCATAGGATTTGTTCCTGTTAATGCTCAGGTACACATCGTCTAATAACACCATCTACTCCTTCTTTATATAAATGTGGGTCATCCCAAAAGTAATGTCTTAAATCAAAGAAGAACTTTTTCTTTTGTTGGTATGTATAACTAGGTGGTATATAGTTAGCAACAATGTAATTGGCATAGTCTGCATACCAGGGATTATTACAAGAAGTAGAAGCATTTATAACAGCTAATTGCTCATCAGGAAAACTATCATCAATAGGCAATGGGGCATCAAGAACATTTTCCATCCTAGACAAATTATCTGCTACATGATTTTCAGCTCCTTTTCTATCAATAATATGCAAATCAAACTATCGTAGTAGAAGAACCCACCTAATCAGTTTAGGTTTAGCATCTTTCTTTTCCATAAGATATTTAATAGCAGCATGATCAGTGTGAATGGTAACTTTAGAATCAACGATATAAGGTCTTAATTTATAACATGCAAACACAACTGCTAAAAATTCTTTCTCAGTAGTAGCATAATTTCTTTGGGCACTATTCAAGATCTTACTAGCATAATGAATAACATTCAATTTCTTATCAACTGTTTGATCTAGAACAACACCAATAGCATAATCACTAGCATCACACATAATTTCAAAGGGTAGGTTCCAATCAGGTGGTTGAACAATGGGTGTAGAAATTAAGGCTTTCTTAAGTATTTCAAAGTCTTCTACACAATCATCATCAAAAACAAATGGAACATCTTTTTGCAAAAGATTAGTAAGAGGCCTAGAAATTTTAGAGAAGTCTTTATGAACCTTCTATAGAAACCAACATGACCAAGGAAACTTCTTATACCTTTGATATCTTTAGGACATGGCATTTTCTCAATTGCATCAACTTTAGCTTTATCTAACTCAATACCTCTTTCAGAAATTTTATGCCTAAGGACTATACCTTCATTCACCATAAAGTGGCACTTCTCCCACTTCAAGACAAGATTAGTCTCTTCACATCTCTGCAAAACTCGGTCAAGGTTGCTTAAGCAATCATCAAAAGAGGTTCCGTAAATGGAGAAATCATCCATGAATACCTCAACAATCTTTTCACAAAAATCAGAGAATATAGCAGTCATACATCTTTGAAAGGTAGCAGGTGCATTGCATAAACCAAAGGCATACGTCTGTAAGCATAAGTTCCAAAAGGACAAGTAAAAGTGGTTTTCTCTTGATTTTCTTTTGATACAAGTATTTGAGAAAAACCAGAATATCCATCTAGGAAGCAAAAGTGTGTATGCTTAGATAATCTTTCTAACATTTGATCAATAAAAGGCAAGGGGTAATGATCCTTTCTAGTAGCTTTATTTAATTTCCTGAAATCAATTACCATCCTATAACCAGTTACAATTCTTTGTGAGATAAGTTCATTCTTATCATTAGAAACAACAGTAATGCCTCATTTCTTAGGAACACAATTAACAGGACTTACACATCTACTATCAGCTATAGGATAAATTATACCTGCCTCCAAAAGCTTTAATATTTTAGTTCTTACCACATCCTTCATCTTAGGATTCAAACGTCGTTGATAATCAACGACTGGTTTAGCATCATGCACCATATTAATCTTGTGCTGACATAAAGTGGGACTAATGCCCTTAAGATCATCAAGAGTATATCCAATAGCAGCACGGTGCTTCCTCAGAGTATTAAGTAATCTCTTTTCTTCATGCTCTGAAAGGTTAGCATTGATAATAACATGATATATCTTCTTTTCATCGAGATAAGCATATTTTAGTGTATTAGGCAGTTTCTTTAATTCAAACACAGGGTCACTCTTAGGTGGGAGAGGATCTCCCAAGGTTTCAACAGGAAAATTGTGTTTAAGGATAGGTGCTTGTCTAAAGAATATTTCATCTATTTCATTTCTTTCAATCATATGCAGATCATTTTCATGGTCTAGCATATATTGTTTTGAAGGATCGGTAGGAGGAACAACAATAGAAGCAAGACCAGTAATTTCATCTTTATTGGGCAATTCTTTATCATGAGGTTGCCTGCGAAACTTAGAGAAATTAAATTCATGCTATACATCACCAAAATTAACACTGACCGTTTCCTTAGTATAATCAATCTTAGCATTAACCGTATTCAAGAAGGGTCTACCAAATATAATGGGACAAAAATCATCTTGATCATCTTGTGGTGATCCAAGAACTAGAAAATCAATAGGGTATTTAATCTTACTACACAAGACTTCAACATATCTAACAATCCCAAGTGGTGAAATAGTATCTCTATTTGCAAGCTTAATAGTAACATCAATATCTTCTATCTCAACAGGTGCAATATCATTCATGACTTCTTGATAAAGAGAAAATGGAATAGCACTTACGCTAGCACCCATATCACATAAACCATGATAACAATGATCTCCAATTTTAACAGAAACAATAGGCATGCCAACTACAGGTTTGTTTTTATCTGATGTATCTTGCTTAGCAATCCTTGTTGCTTCCTCACAGAAATATATGACATGTCCATCAATATTATCAACCAAAAGATCTTTGATCATTGCATCATTAGGTTCCACTCTAATTTGTTCATAGGGTTTAAGTGTTTTAATATTACTCTTATTAACCACAGTTGTAGCTTTAACATGTGCCTTAATCCTAACAGGGAAAGGAGGTTTCTCAATATAAGCAGTAGGCACAACTGGATTGACATTATAAATGATTGTCTCATCTTTAGCTACAACAGGTTCCTCACAAATTTCTTCAATAGGTGGATGATATTTAAACCACTTCTCCTTAGGGAGATCAACATGAGCAGCAAATGATTCACAAAAGGTAGCTACTATCTCATAGTCAACTCCATATTTAGTACTAAATGTTGGAGATATGCCCTAGAGGCAATCATGTATGATAATATTTCCTATGTGTTTATGAATAAAGATAGTCCTTGGACACTATCAATGATGTGTATCAGCAAGTACGTGACTTGTTTGTGGGACTATGAATTGTATGATGACTGTCCTAAAAGGTCCCTAGTCGAAAGGGCTGTGTGGACGCTCAGCCGACTAGACTAGCATATGACACGGTCGATGGCTCGGTCTCACTGGCCACGGGGCATTGGATGCTAACCGGATAATATGGACTCGGAAGGATCTGGTCGGATTCGACATAGTCGGATCCGAGTCGAGATAAGGTCTGAGTCGGACAGACCCAACTATGAGATGCAGCGATATGTCATCTGTGAGTCTCTAGTACAACATACGTTCTATGTCCTAAGACCTGAGCTGGCGCATGCACTCGGGATGGTGACAGGCCTGCTTTGGGCCGACCAAACGCTACTCCGTAACTGGGTAGTTATAAAGGTAGATTTCGGGCTTGTCCAGACCCATGCTGCGAGACATGGTCGAGCAAGATGGGATTTGCCCCTCCGATCAGGAGAGATATACTCTGGGCCCCTCGTGTGATCCGACCAAGATAAGCATGGCCATGCGACAAGGATTATGAGATAATTCGGTTTGTGGTCGGCATCACTAGAACGCGAAAGAGGTCGGGCTGGCACAAGGATGACAGACTCGCCTTGAGCCCGACAACATATATCGTGTGGCAAAGGGAACAGAAGTGTGACATGTTGTACAGGTTCACCAACCGGCTTCATTGTCTACTTGGTGGTCGGCACGCCTTGCTAGAGGCCGCTACCAACCGAGCAGGTCGGAGGTGATCCGAACTGCGACCGAGTCGACTTGAACCTAAGGGGCCGCGCGCTTAAGGGAAGGAACCTGTGAGGCTGGGTCCGACTCCACGAGTCAGATGTGATCCTACTCGGAATCGGATCCAGGCCGAACAGACTTTGGGCTTTAGGATCCGTGCGAGGCCCAAGTGTTGAGCCCGCGACGGATGCCTATATATAGTGGAGGTGCGGCACACTCATTTGGTTGATCGCTTTGGCGCCGTCATTAGGGCTTTGCATGTGTTGCAACTAGCCACCTCCACTCGCCGCCGACTGTGTGATCGGACCTAGTAGTCCGCCACACGGTGTTCCTCCTACACGTGTGGATACCGTTAGAGGCGGTGCACTTGCGCCGCTCCGGTGAACTTATACGTGGGATCTGACGATTGGCTATTCGAGGGAGATCGCACGAGGAGGAGACGAACCCCGCGGATGCGCTGCCCCAACTCTACTTCCGCTGCACGGCACTGCGCGTCTAGTGGTAACGATCCGTGATCCATCTCTGGTAGCATGTTCCTGGATGTTCTATGGGTAGGAAATTTTTTAATTTGCAGTCGACGCACCCTACCGTAGATCCCAACTATGGTATCAGAGCCTCTGCTATAGGATTTGGATTCAGATCGGATGCATATTAGATATGTGGAGGCGGCAAATGAGATCTGTTGTCATTTATGAGATCGGCTATGTGCACAATTGATGAGATCAACTGCATATGGGGATCGATGTGGCTATGTTTTCTGATGATCGGAATCGATAAGGTCGGGACCGCCGTATGCGTAGCGCCTTGTATTTCGTACATGATCACTCAAACCGGTAGAATGCGATTCTATGCATAACTTTGTTTTGCGGGTTTGATGTGAATAGTATGGCTCATGTGTATGTGATGCATGTGTGTAAATTATACATGCCCTGTGTGTCATGATTTGTCAGCCGGCAGGAGCCAAACTGTTGTCATTATAATGTATAATGACCTGCGTGTCGACTTGTGATTCTCTGTAAAATTCATTACTAGTAGTAGTTGGAGGACAGAGATCAAGTTCGTGGCTTGGCATCCCGGCGTGACGAACAAGATGGAGTTCCTAGATGGCCATCGGAGTCGGAGCCGACCTGGAAGAACGTCCATGAAGGAGCCATACTATTTCACAATATATGTTTATTTGTGATTGTTATGCTTCTTAGTTTCTATGCATGTTAAAATGGTAGAAAGATCCCTCATTAATAACAAGCGAATTGCCATCCCCGATGTTGCACCTTCGCACGTCAAGTACGTCTAGTAGTGGGCTCATAAAATTGGGGTGCTACTAGGTGTCCTTGAACTGGAGGGTTCGTGTCGGACACGGACATGCACTGCATCAGGTTAACTTGACAAGGCTATCAAAACGGTTTTGGGCCTTGTGGCAAAGAAGGTTGGGAGCCGGGGTGTGAGATACCTTCCCAACCGACAGGAGTCGTATAGAGATATGATTAGCAAGGAGTTTCTTACCGGATAGGCACGTTGGCTAGCAGGATGCTAAAGCTCACTAATCGCATGCGCTAGTCGGATCCTGAATCACTGAGAGTTTGCGGAGGGATGCCGACTTCAGTGGGAGTATTTCTGTTTAAGGCTTGAATTACTCTACATAAACACATTGCTTAGTGATTGCATATTTTTCTGTTGTAGATCAATGGCACCACCTGCTCAACCCACACTGGTACAGCGAGCTGCTATACAAACGGTTTTTAACCCCTTTCCGCGACACAGTTTTAAACTGTCGCCTTGCCTGTGTGTGCGATAGGGGGTCCTTCCCACACGACCCAGAAACCGTTGGGGATAGGTCCTCCGGTCACACACGCTGGGCAAAATGAGCTCGTGTGCGATCGAGCGAGCCATCGCATAGGATTATACAGGCCCAATCATTTCCGTTCGTATGTACATCCCACAAAGTGAATCCCAGACAAACGTTTCCGTTTGTATGTACAACCCACACAGTGAATCCCAAACAAATGTTTCCATTCGTATGTACATCCCACACAGTGAATCCCAGCCAACCGTTTCCGTTCGTACGCACATCCCACACAGTGAATCCCAGACAAATGTTTCCGTTCGTATCTACATCACACACAGTTTTATGTATAGCCTCGTCTGTGATAGGTGTAACAATCACACACGCTCTGCCTCCGTAAACCGTTTGCGTTATTCAAGTATATCACACACGCTTTTGCTGCTAGAACCGTTTGTAAAGTTCCATGACCCATTTAGCAGGTTTATTAGTTTACTATTAATAATTCCAGTATTAAGCAAAATCACATTTCATATCAAACAGCTGTTTGCCAATTTCATATCAGGCACATAAATAAATTATAACATCACAGTACGATAGGTACGTGAAAACAGCACAATACAGCATATAGCTAGTTCACCTTCATAAGCACAATATTAGAACAATATATTCATTTCCCTAATCGACTGATGCATGATCAGCCAAATTAGTATTCTCCACCTCTGCTTTCAGTTCAGTAAGAACCTGATTTGCACTGACCAACTGGGAAAGTGCCTCCTCCTTCGCAAACACCATCTTAGCAAAGTCTAATTTAAAAAATCTGAGCTCATTCTCCATCTTCCTCTTTTTTTCCAGTACCTTGAAATATTCTTCAGCGTTGACAACATTTTCTCTAAGCCTATCTCTATTCTCTTCCTCAAACATGCTCTAGAGCTTTGCTAGGCACATCTTCAAAGACGGTGGCCACTCTTGATCAACCCACTCCAGGTAAAAACACTTCCGTTCATCCTATAATATTTAAAACTAAATCAGTTACAGTTGTAGGGAAAATGAGTTTCTAGCAACATAGAAAATCACCACATACATATTTTGAAAAAACTGTAGAAACACGTTTATTATGACATATCTTCTCAAAAAGTTCAATGTGCAAATGAATTAATTGCTACTGAGACAACAACCAAATTTAGGAACATCACAAGCTATAATTAAGTTCTTAGTCAGGTACTATAATAACAAATTGACCATTTTATGAGGAAGCTAAATATAACTGCAACAGCACAGCGACAGTGTTTCAATGCCATCAAATTAATACTAACAGGTATGTACATGCACAAATTTAATAACATAGAACTAATACCAATAAAGGCCCTCCACTATGTAGGCCAAAACCAGTGTCAAATCAAATGTTGCTACATTTGGCACTGGTATCCTGCACTGCCGAGTCGTTGCCAGAGGAAAAATTCAGGGAACTGGAGCACCTAGTTGCTCCGATGCCTAGTTCCTTCCTGCCATAAAGTATTAGTATTTTATTGCTTGGCTGCTCGGATGTGTGGAGCAAAGTTGGGTGCACAAACTGCTGAAGCGGTGCCAAATAATTTTCTCAGGGCATCGCTGATGAGATGGCAACATTTTAGATACTAGGTAGAAACTTTGACAGTGTCTTAATCACATCCATATTAACATAGCACAGTGACAGTGTCTGAATCACATCTAACAAATGATTTGTAACAATGAAAGTGGGGCTAACCTTCTCTGCACATGCCAGAAACTTCCTCCCACTGTCCACAGATTCAAAAGCCACTAACTTGACGCATGGAGATTGATGGTGACAACGAGCAGGCAGATCTTCAGCTACCCCACTCCATTCCTTGCAAGTGATGGTCCTAGGGAGCTACAAGAGGAACAAATGGCTCAAATCGGTCTCCGGGTTAAAATCCTTTATTACAAATCAGAACCCTAAGCCTAGGGGGGCGAGAGAGAGGAGAGAGGCATACCCGGCTGCTGACATACTCGTCCGAGGAGGAGGAACCGTTGGAGAGTTCAAAGAAGACCATGGCGTCCGCGGCGGTCGGATGCGAGACGGCGAGAGCGAGGAAAGCAAGCGAGGAAGCGGCTATAGCTTGGGAAGGAAGGAAGTAGTAAACAGGGGAAATGTGGCTCGTGGTCGGGGAGAAAAGGGGGGAAGAGTTAGATATTTCGGCGGTAGGCAAAAAAATTTGAAAGGTGGGGGGGGGGGGACTTGGCTCGCGGTGTCATCGGACACATTTCACTTTGAACATATGTGTGCATCGCAAACGTTTCTTCTGCTTTACGCGCATGTGATGAGTTTGAGAACTCGAATTTTGGTGGAAATTTCCTTGGGAACAGTGCTCATCCACATCATTGCATATTTAACATCACTTGCTAATTTGGGGGGGGGGGGTACATAAAAGAGCCTACAGCACACGAACCACACTTACTGAATAGATCAATTTTAGTAATTAAACAGAGCCAGTTGACCTAAACATTGCTCTAACAAAAGACCAGCGTTATAAACAAAGGCTAAGTATGCATAATTTAAACAAAGCCGCCGACGCGCCGCCGCCATATGCCTCGCCGGTGTAAGATGAGATGTCGATGACTTGTCCTGGCGACATGCCGCCGCTGGTGGACTCCGCGTCCCCCAGGCTGAAGTCAACCGCGTCGTCGTCCTCGTCCTCGTCCTCGTCCTCGGCGCCGCCCTCAAGGTTGTAGTACTCATAGTAGTGGCGGCGCCAGAGCTCGCGTTGGTACTCCACCGCCGATTCCTCGACGGACAGGCGGCTCTCTACCTCCTCCTTAGCCACGCGCAACTCCTCCTCCCGGCGCTCCTCGATCTCTGCCGCCTCTTGCATCTCCAGCTCCCGCTCAGTGATCTCATGAGGAAGCAGGGGCTCCATGGCCTCCGCCACCGCATCATCGACAAGCATCTCCGCCACCTTTTCGGACATGGGGTGCATGCTGGATTCCGAGGAGGCCTGGAATATCTTGGCGTGGGCGTCCTCGACCTGGGCGTGGATGGTCTAGACCTGGGCCAGGGCGATCTCCGTGGCACGGACGGCTGCTCGAGCGCTCTCGGTGTTTGCAGCCGTCGTCGCAGCAGCAGCTGCAGCCGTCTCGGCTGCTACAGCTGCCCTGTCGGCTGCCGCAGACGCCCTCTCGGCAGATGCGGCCGTGCTCAATGCGGAAGCGGCCGCGCTCTCAGCGTAGGCGGCCGCGCTCTCGGCGGAGGCGGAGCCGCTCGGGGAGGACTAGGCGACCGTACGGGCCCTCACGAAGCGTCTCCACGGCATCATTCTTTGCAAGAAGGGGATGGGGAATGGGTATCGGGGTCTCGAGGATTCGGGGGTGAACAACGCTTGAGCAGACGAATCCGGCGAAGCTTATGGAGGAAGACATAAAAAGACCCACGAATTTTCATCGCAAACAGTTCTTATGACCAACTGTGTGCGATGTAGTCCATTTTTAATTACCTGCGGCAGACTAATTTGGAGTACACTCGCAACGGATGGTGATGGAAATTGTTCTAATTTTTTTGTACCATTAACATGCACTGATACAACTATCATGTTAAAATTTGTAATTTTTCAGGGTTCATCTGACCTTTTTAAGACATTAAGTGAGTTCCTAGCAATATAATGGTCGTAATTCAAATTTGAACTGCATGTACATGCAACGGCAAACCATCATGGGTTGGAAAATCATATTTGTGTCCTTGTATGAGTGTTAATGCCGTGTGCAGTAATTTGGAAGGAATTTTCAAACATATTGGTGTCACGGCTTGCACACAAACAGTGAGAACCATGGCTTTTAAATTCTAAAAAATTCAAAAATGATCAAAAATACATGAAACCTTGCTTGATGTCATGAAATGGTACCGAGATGCAGTGGTAAAAGAATTGGCCAATTTGACGAAAGTTTTGGCACAGACCTCTCACAAATCGGAGCATCTCACGAGAAGACACGTGGTTCTGAGAGGGAACAATGCATGTTTGATGACGAACCGGAGCTCGCTTCCTTGTATGACCCTGATTTTTTTCTACCGTTAACATGCATTAATGCAACGGTCATGTTAAATTTTTGAAATTTTCGGTGTTGATTTGACCTTTTTAAGACATTAAGTGAGTTTCTAGCCATATAATGGCCGTAATTCAAATTTGAACTGCATGTACATGCAACGGCAAACCATCATGTGTTGGAAAATCATATTTATGTTCTTGTGTGCAAGTTAATGCCCTGTGCAGTAAATTGGTAGGAATTTTCAAACATATTGGTGTCACGGCTTGGACACAAACAGTGAGAACCATGGCTTTTAAATTCCAAAAAAATTTCAAAAATGATCAAAAATACATGAAACCTTGCTTGATGTCATGAAATGGTACCGAGATGCAGTGGTAAAAGAATTGGCCAATTTGACGAAAGTTTTGGCACAGACCTCTCACAAATCGGAGCATCTCACGAGAAGACACGTGGTTCCGAGAGGGAACAATGCATGTTTGATGACGAACCGGCGCTCGCTTCCACGTATGACCCTGATTTTTTTCTACCGTTAACATGCATTAATGCAACGGTCATGTTAAATTTTTGAAATTTTCAGTGTTGATTTGATCTTTTCAAGACATTAAGTGAGTTTCTATCCATATAATGACCATAATTCAAATTTGAACTGCATGTACATGCAACGGCAAACCATCATGTGTTGGAAAATCATATTTATGTCCTTGTGTGCGAGTTAATGCCCTGTGCAGTAAATTGGAAGGAATTTTCAAACATATTGGTGTCAAGGCTTGGACATAAACAGTGAGAACCATGGCTTTTAAATTCCAAAAAATTCAAAAATGATCAAAAATACATGAAACCTTGCTTGATGTCATGAAATGGCACCAAGATGCTATTGTAAAAGAATTGGTCACTTTGACGAAAGTTTTGGCACACACCTCTCACAAATCGGAGCATCTCACGAGAAGGCTCTCGGTTTCGAGAGGGAAGAATATGCATGTTTGATGACGAACCGACATTGGCTTCCTCTTATGGCTTGGCATTTTTTTTCTACCGTTAACATCCACAAATACGAATTTCATGTTAAAATTTTGAAATTTTCAGGGGTTATTTGACATTTTAAGACATTAAGTGAGTTTCTAACCATTTAATGGCCGTAATTCGAATTTGAACTACATGTACATGCAACAGAATATCATCATGGGTTGGAAAAATCATTTATGTGATACATTTCAAACAATATCATGGTAGTAACACGAAATAAGCATTCATGCAAAACATTTGGAAAGAATATGTAAATATCTGGCAAGACAACTGGGCCCCCCCATGATTGGCACTTTGTTTCGCGCCGCGAGTATTGGAAGGTGAGTGGCGCGGGTTATTAATCAAACACGGTTCATTATTGGGAACCGTCAGCGATTTATTTCAGACACATATTTTGATGGGTGAATCATGTGTAATTCAAGCTATAGTACTCGTAAATTCTGGCCACCGACGCTTCTACTGCTCCCGTCGATCTAGATTCCGGCCGCCAATAAATAGTACCCCGCCCACGTCATCCTGCCTACATTCTCATCTACATTCTCTCCTCGCTCGCCCCCTGTCGGGGGGATGACCCCCGGGTAGGCGAGCGAACCCGGAGCTCATTTTCAAAAACGTCGAGGCAGCCCATGCCCCACCCCGCCGGCTGGCGAACCGGCCGGCTCCTCGGCGCTAGCCGTCTAGGCCCGGCCCTGGGCCGGGTCCGGATGGCCGCTAGCCGGCTGGCGACAGGTCGGCGGCCGTCCCATCGCGTCCAGCGACAAGACAGCCCCCCACGAGGGGAGAACATGGCTACAGTGCAATCCGTCTCGGGAGGGCGCGCCGGCAAAGCTGCCAACCCAGTTGACACGACGGCCGGTGTCAGCACCAGCGCGCCAGTGCAGCCCCCCGCGAAGCCGCCTACTCCGGCACGCCTCTGCAGAGCGCGCACGCGCCGTCTACTCCTACACACCTCGGCAGAAGCGCGCACATGCCGACCACTCCTGTACGCCTCTGCAGAAGCGCGCACGCCCCGTCCACTCCGTGACGCTCGAAGCGACGGGTCACAGTGTCGCGCCGCCCTCAGGCGCCGCAGCCGGCGGGCCCGCAGCCGGCTCCAGACACCGACGTTCGGGTCCCGGCGCACGTAGTTTACCCATGTAACCCTGGGGGTCGAGCTATAAGACCCCCCAGGAGGCCTCCATGCAGGGGGAGAGTTCAGTTCGATTTAGTTCAGTCAGTTCAC
This sequence comes from Elymus sibiricus, assembly GCA_039707655.1. NCBI lineage: Eukaryota > Viridiplantae > Streptophyta > Magnoliopsida > Poales > Poaceae > Elymus > Elymus sibiricus. The sequence continues at coordinate 117,699,011 of CM077670.1, forward strand.
TCCTTCTTCCCCGACGCATACACACACACGGGAGAGGCCGAACGGAGACTTAGCTCCTTCTGCCTCCTCCACTCAAACAGCTCCAGGAGCACCGTTGTAACCATTGTGGCCATTGAGCCTACCAACCCACTCGACAGGACTAGGGGTGTTACCTCCCCGGAGGGCCCTGGGCCTGGGTACGTCTTGTGTCTCTTGCATGCGCGTGCCAACCTCGCTTCCGGAACCCACCGGCGTCCTCACGCAGCCCCCCACTTTTAGCCATCTCATGGCATCTGCCGTGATTTCACCATGACAGTTGGCGCCCACCGTGGGGCTGCTCGCGGCGTCGACCGGAGTCAAGTTCCGGACAAGGCCCTTCACCAGCTCTGCCGAGCGCATCGTGCACGGTTTGGTCTGTGCGCCTCGCACAGCCAACCCGGCCGGCTGCGGCGCCATATTAGACGCGAACGCCGCCTGCCCCGCAGGCTGCTTCGTCGTCCCATTCGGCGCGCTGCGCGTCTTCATCGCACTCGTCCCCGACGTGTTTCCTGGCAAGGTACATAGTTTCACCGATTCGCCCGTCCCCGTTGGCTGCGCCGCCTCCGACGACGGCCCGAACCTCTGCGTTCGCGCGGAGGTGCTAACCATCGGCACCAGTTCCGGCTCCCCGCGCGCCAAGGAGAAGGCTGCCGCGGCCGCCACGGCCGCCGCTGCCGTGGCTGCGGCCCCTCATCGCCGCACCGACCCGCTCCACGAGACGATCCGGAGCCTGCGGGCCCCCATCACGCCCGACGCCGACACGGCGGCAGCGGCGGCTCAGCTCAACGAGGACCGTGAGCATTTGCTGCTCGAGGCCACGGAGCTCGCGGCAACGCGACGCCGGCTGGAGTCCGACCAGCGAGAGTATGATAGTGCCCACGGCTTCACACCGACCGCTGCTGAGCCCAGCCGGGTTGCGGAGGTGCGAACCCGTGGGGGTGCGATCGGTCGCGCGCTAGGCGCAGGCCAGCCCGTCTATGACACCCCCGTCAAGAACATGCATGCGGCGCAGGCGGCCATGGCGGATCTCGAGTTCCTGGAGGGTGAGGAGCTGCTGCAGCAGCAGCAGCGCATCCGCGACCTCATCACCGCGGCGAACGAGCAGCAGCAGCGTTTTGACCCGGCCCAGCCGTCCGCCTCCACCTCAGGCAAAACCAGAGACCCGGAGAGGGCTCTTCGGGACACGCAGCAGGCGTCTTCCCCTGCCAGCTCGACGAGTCGCGGCTCTGGCCGGCACCGGGCAAGCCGGAGCCGGCACAACCACGTCGCGGCCACTGGCGATGGCGCTGCCAACAAGGCTGCCGGTGACGGCCGTACCCAGCGGCCGGAACCTCCCCTCCCGCCGCCTCGACAGCCCCGGCCGGCTTCCGCCGGCGCGGTGCCACGCGGCCCCGTCGCAAGCCGGCTGGGTCCCCGTGAGCCCTATGACGAAACTGACGCCCGCCACCGCATCGACCGACTGGCGCGGTCCGCGCTTCTCGAGGAGGAGAGCTCTGTCGGTCCGGCGTGCTTCGGTCCCCGCATCCGCGAGGAGCCCTTCCCCAGAGGCTTCTCGCTGCCCCGCGACTCCCCCAAGTACATCGGCGTCTCCAAGCCGGAGGACTGGCTAACCGACTACACCACGGCTGTCGGCATCGCCGGCGGCAACCGGCGCGTGGCGGTCCGCTACGTTCCCCTCATGCTGCTCGGCTCGGCTCGGACGTGGCTTAACAGCCTGAGGGCCGGCAGCGTCAATTCCTGGCTAGACTTCGAAGATGCATTCGTGCACAACTTCACCAGCACGTACAAACATCCGGGTCAGCCTCGCCAGCTCTCCATGTGCGTTCAGAACCCGGGCGAGCCCCTCCGCGACTTCCGCACGCGGTGGACCGAGTTGCGCAACTCCTGCGAAGGTGTCCACGAGGTGCAAGCCATCCAGTACTTCGTCGACGGGTGCAGAGATGGCACCCTGCTCAAGCACCGCCTGATGTGCGACGAGTCGAACACCCTGGCGGAGCTCATGGCGGTGGCGGACAAGTACGCCACGGCCGACTCCGCGATGCGTGTAAAGATTACAGTCGACGCTGATGGCAAGCCGGTCCCGGTCCAGCCGGCCACCCCGAAGCCGGCAGGAGAAACCAGCCAGCGCCGGCAAGACAACCACAACAACAACAAGCGGAAGGCCGAGCAGCCGGCTCCTCGCTACAGCAACCAGCAAGTAGCCGCGGTGGAAGGGGAGCGGCAGGCTGAACAAGTAGCCGGCCAGCATTCGCGCACCGGCAAGGCCACCTGGCAGCCCAAGCTGTCTTTCGAGCAGATGCTCAACGCCCCCTGCAAGAACCACAGCGGCGCGAAGCCGTCGACGCACACGCTCCGGCAGTGCAGCTTCATCCAGCGTCTGTTGAAGGGCAACCTTCCACCCCCGTCACCCGGAGCCGGCCCGCAGCAGCCGCCGCTTCCGCCTCCTCCGCCGCCTCCGGCAGCCGGCGCCCTCGCCAACGACCCCTATCCGCAGCAGGACGCGGCCTATGTCGTCTTCACCAGCGAAGGCGACGACAAGCACAGCAAGCGCAAGTACCAGCACGAGGTGAACGCCGTCGTCCCCCCGGTCCCCCAGTACATGCACTGGTCCGACCGTCCTGTCAGCTGGACCCGGGAGGATCACCCGGCCGTGATGCCCACGCCGGGTGGCTACGCGCTCATCCTCGACCCCACCTTCGTCGCTGAGAAGTGCACCTGCCACTTTTCACGGGAGCTGATCGACAGCGGCAGCAGCATCAACATCCTCTACCGCGACACCATGGTCAAGCTCGGCATTGAGGAGGGCCAGCTGCAGCCAACCCAAACGGTGTTCCACGGCATCGTGCCGGGCGCCTCGTGCTCCCCCATCGGCCGGGTGCGGCTGGACGTGCTGTTCGGCACCAGCGCGCATTTTCGCCGAGAGCCGATCTGGTTCGAAGTGGTCAACCTCGCCAGTCCCAACCACGCGCTTTTGGGCCGGCCCGCCATGGCCAAGTTCATGGCGGTTCCGCACTACGCCTACCTCAAGATGAAGCTGCCGGGTCCCAAGGGCATCATCACCATCACCGGCGACTACAAAAAATCCCTGGAGTGCGCCAAAGCTGGCTCCAAGCTGGCCGAGTCGCTGGTCATCGCCGAGGAAAGGCGCCAGCTCGACCGCCTTGTCGCGCTGGCTGGCGAGCAGCCGGCCGATGAGGGGTCCTTCAAGCCGGCCAAGGGCACGAGGAAGGTCTCGCTCGACCCGTCCAACCCCGACTCCAGCAAATACGTCGTCATGGGCTCCGGCCTCGACAGCAAATAGGAAGGCGAGCTCGCCGACTTCCTCCGTGAGAATCGGGATATCTTCGCGTGGTCCCCCAAGGACATGCCGGGTGTTCCGAGGAAGTACGCCGAGCACAAACTCCACGTCCGGCCGGATGCCAAGCCGGTCCGGCAGCCGCTACGCCACTTCTCCGAAGAGAAGCGAAGAACCATTGGCGAAGAGATCGCCCGGCTGCTCAGTGCCGGGTTCATCATGGAGGTGTTCCACCCCGAGTGGCTGGCCAACCCGGTCCTCGTCCTGAAGAAGAACGGCACTTGGCGCATGTGTATCGACTACACCAGCCTGAACAAGGCCTGCCACAAGGACCCGTTTGCCCTTCCACGGATTGACCAAGTCATCGACTCCACGGTCGACTGCGAGCTCCTGTCCTTCCTGGATGCTTACTCCGGCTACCACCAGATCAAGCTGGACCCGGCGGATGCCCTCAAGACATCCTTCATCACCCCCTTCGGGGCGTATTGCTACATCACCATGTCATTCGGCTTGAAGAACGCCGGCACCACCTTCCAACGCTGCAGGCAGAAATGCCTCCTGCCACAAATCGGCCGGAATGTGCACGTCTACGTCGATGACATTGTGGTGAAGACCAAGCAGCACCTCACCCTCCTTGAGGATCTCAGGGAGACGTTCGCAAACCTGCGCCAGTACCAGATCAAGCTCAACCCGGAGAAATGCGTCTTCGGCATGCCGGCTGGCCAGCTCCTTGGTTTCCTCGTGTCGGAGCGCGGCATCGAGGCCAACCCGGAGAAAATCAAGGCCATCGATCGCATGCGCAAGCCGGCCCGGCTGCGCGATGTCCAGAAGTTCACCAGCTGCTTGGCCTCTCTCAGCCGGTTCGTCAGCCGGCTGGGGAAGAGGGCCCTGCCCCTATATCAGCTGATGAAGAAGACGACGCCATTCGAGTGGTCCGACCAGGCGGACGAAGCTTTTCGCGACCTCAAGCGCACGCTCTCTACCACGCCCGTCTTGGCCGCGCCGGCTGAGAAGGAGCCGCTCCTGATGTACATCGCGGCGACCACCCGCGTGGTCAGCGTAGTGCTGGTAGTGGAACGCCCCGAGGAAGGCAAGGCACAGCCGGTCCAGCGCCCTGTGTACTACCTAAGCGAGGTTCTCTCCACCTCCAAGCAGAACTACCCCCACTATCAAAAGATGTGCTACGGCGTCTACCTGGCTGCCAAGAAGCTCCGACAGTACTTCCAAGAGCACGCCATCACAGTGGTGAGCACGGCCCCTCTCGGCGAGATCATGGGCTGCCGGGATGCCTCTGGCCGGATCACCAAGTGGGCCATCGAGCTAGCCGGCCACACCATCCTCTACGAGCCTCGCACAGCCATCAAGTCGCAGGCGTTGGTCGACTTCCTCGTCGATTGGGCGGAGACCCAGTACTTGCCACCGGCTCCCAACGCAACACACTGGCGCATGCACTTCCACGGCTCGAAGATGGCATCCGGCTTGGGAGCCGGCATCGTGCTCTCCTCCCCCAAGGGCGACTGGCTGCGCTACGCGCTACAAATCCACTTCGCCGCCTCCAACAACGTCACCGAGTACGAAGCCATCGTCCACGGCCTCCGGCTGGCCAAAGAAATCGGCATCCGGCGCATCCTCTGCTTCGGCGACTCCGATCTGGTGGTCCAGCAAGTCTCCGGCGAGTGGGATGCCAGGGAATCCAACATGGCCAGCTACCGCAACCTGGTCCAACAGATGACCGGCAACTTCGACGGCTGCGAGTTCCTCCATGTCCCCCGCAATGAGAACGAGGTGGCCGATACTCTAGCCAAGCTTGGTTCCAGCCGGCAAGCAATCCCAACTGGCGTCTCCCTCGAGCACCTACGCAAGCCGTCCATCAAGCCGTCTCCGGATTCGGAGTCCAATTTCGTCCCGGCCGACCCAACAGCCCTTCGCCCGGCCCCGGGGGCTGCCGACTCTGGCTCGGGGGCTGCCGGCTCCGACTCGGGGGCTGCCGGCTCCGACTCGGGGGCTGCTGGCTCTAGCTCGCCGCCTCCCGACCCGGCCGGACCCGCGCAAATGGCCGTCCTCACGGTGCTGGAGGCGCCGTCCTGGGCTCAACCAATCCTCGTGTTCCTGGCGAACGGCGAGCTCCCGGCGAATGAGGTCGAGGCTCGGCAGGTGCAACGCTGGGCTTCCGCCTACAGCATCATCAACCGCGAGCTCGTCAAGCGCAGCACAACCGGCGTTTTCCAGCGATGCGTCGAGACGGCCAAGGGTCTCGAGATCTTGCTCGATATCCACCAGGGCGAGTGCGGGCACCACGCCGCCTCCCGGTCCCTGGTGGCTAAAGCATTCCGCCACGGTTTCTACTGGCCGACTGCGCTGAAGGACGCCGAGGAGCTGGTTCTCAAGTGCAAAGGCTGCCAGCACTTCAAGGCCCAGAGCCACCAGCCGGCTTCGGCGCTCCAAACCATCCCCATCGCGTGGCCCTTTGCCGTCTGGGGCCTCGACATGGTGGGACCCTTCAAAACCGCCCGGGGCGGCATGACGCACCTTCTGGTAGCCGTCGATAAGTTCACCAAATGGGTCGAAGCAAGACTGATCAAGAAACTCGACGGCCCCACGACCGTCAAGTTCATCACCGACATCGCTGTCCGCTACGGCGTCCCCAACAGCATCATCACCGACAACGGCACCAACTTCGCCAAAGGCGCGCTAGCACGCTACTGCTCCGTCTCCGGCATCCGGCTCAACCTGGCCTCCGTCGCCCACCCTCAGTCCAACGGCCAGGCGGAACGGGCAAACGGCCTCATCTTGGCCGGCATCAAGCCGCGACTCGTCGAGCCGCTCGTACGTTCACCCGGCAGCTGGATCGACGAGCTGCCGGCCGTCCTATGGAGTCTCCGGACCACCCCCAACCGCTCAACCGGCTTCACTCCATTCTTCCTCGTCTACGGGGCCGAGGCGATCATCCCCACAGATATAGAGTTTGACTCACCTCGCATCACCCTGTACACGGAAGTGGAATCCGCGGTAGCACGCGAAGACGGCGTCGACCTGCTCGAGGAGGCGCGCCTGCTGGCCCTCATCCGGTCAGCCATCTACCAGCAGAGCCTACACCACTACCACAGCAAGAAGATCAAGCCCCTCGCTTTCCGCGAGGGCGACCTTGTGCTCCGACTTATCCAGCAAACAGCCGGCCAACACAAGCTGTCCTCCCCATGGGAGGGTCCCTTCATCATCAGCAAGGCCTTGCGCAACAACGCGTACTACCTCATCGACGCGCAAAAGCGATGCAAGCGCAAGAGAGACGCCTCCGGCGAAGAGACGGAACGCCCCTGGAACGCGGAGCTCCTCCGTCCGTTTTACAGTTGAGCCATGTATGTATGTATCACTACCCCTTTTGAAGTTAATGAAAGCAGCGGGTCCCCCGAACGACGCTCGAGGGCTACCTTTTCATCTCTACCGAGTTTTTCTTTTCGCACTTTACCGCATTCGCCTCCCTCCCGCCGAGGCGGCATGGCCGGCTCGGGGGCTCGGGGGCTCGCCGGCTAGCCCGCACCGCGTTCTCCTCAACCCGATCTGTAACGTGCGTACCGCCGAAGCCCTCTCTGCCATAAGCCACAGACCGGCTCCCGGCTGTTCAAGGCTGGCAAGAGCCAAAGGCTGCAAGCATCCGCACGCGAAAAGTACGAACAACCGGCTCGGCTATCCCGGCCCCCTCTCGCTTCACACTCTGCTGCATAGACCGGCTGCGCTCCAGCCGGCGTCGCCGGCTGCAGCCAGCCGGCCCAGTGGGTGTTTCGCTTGCGCTCGAATCCTAAGGCCCAAGTACTAGACGCTCTCTTCTGAGTCCGGCTCCCCGTCCCAGCTACAGACCGGCTCCCGGCTGTCCGGCTGGCGGGGAGAAGGACGAAGGCGGAAGCAAACAGGAAAACGGCTAAGGGAAAAGAACAAAAGCGAAACTACCACACGGCAGGCGCAAGCACACGAGGAACAAACATACATTCATATATACAGCAAGGCCCGCGGCCAATAAGTTCATTACATTAAACTTACACCGCCCAGTGGGTGGATCTGTCGGCTAACAAAAGTTCCGAGTTCCAAAGAAACAGGAAAAAATAAAAAACCCTAGGCTGCGGCTTCGTCGGCGTCGCTCGGCGCCGGGTCCTCTGTGGTGGCGGTGTCGTCCAGCTCGCCTGCGTCGTCGTCCGCGTCGGCGATCGTCTCGGCCGAGCTGCCCTCCGGGTCCTCGAGCTCCAGGCCGAAGTCGTCGGCGGGAAGCTGCGCGCCGTCCGGCGCCCGCTCCGGCACGAAGTCACCGTACGGGGCGAACGACGCGATGTCGCTAGCCCGCACGGCGATCGCCGTCTCCCGCTCCGCCAAGTCCGCCTCCGCCCCAGCCCTCCGAGCGCGCAGTTGGTCCAGGCGGATGGTGGGATACCATGACAGCACGACCCCGAGCGCCATTTCCGCGCCGGCTCGTGCTGCAGAAGCCCTCCACGCATTGAGTCGCGCCGCGCCGGCCTCCAGCCAACGCGCCAGCCGGCTCACGCTGCTCGGCGCCACCGCACCCGGCCACAGCGCGGCCACCTTCGACAAGCCGGCTTCGAACAACCGGTTCATCTGGCGCTCCACCGCCTCCAGGCGAGCCTTGGCGGCCACGGTGATCTCCGCCACCGACCAGGCGGCGTATTCCTTGATAGCGGCCCCCGCCGCAATCTGCTCCTGCCGGTGGGCGGCCACCGCCGTTTCGGCCGACCCTTGGGTCTCGGGGAAGAACCCTGGAAGAGAAGGGGGGGAAGATTGACCAAGACGCCAAAGGGCGGAAAACAGAAAGAACCAAAAAGACGAAAGCGAAAGTACTTACGCGTGAGGAGCTCGTCGATGTAGAGCGCATCTTGCAGCGCCTCCTGCTCCCTCGCCGCCAGCTCGTTGGCGCTGCGGACGCGGTCCGCCTGGAGCTGGCTGACCTCCTCGGCGGCCTTCTTCGCTGCCTCCTCCTGCCGCGCCACCGCTTGGCGGCGTTCTTCGGCAAGCCGGTCCAGCTCGGCCTTATGGGCGGCGGCGGCTTCGTCCCTCTCCCGGACAGCCCGGGCCGCCTCCTCCTGCAGCCGGTCGCGCTCCGCGGCCGCCTGGTCACGGAGCTGGCCGGCTTCCGCCAGTTGGCGTCGGAGCGTCTCCATCTCCGCCGGGTCAACTGCTGCGGCTGAGCATCCGGACCCGGATTCCGGTCAGAAGCCGGACAAGAAAGCAAAGATCCGACCCGGCTGCTGCGCAACCCGGCCCGGATTTCGGGGGCTACACCCAGTGGGAGCGCTGGCGCGCCCCCACTAGAAGAACGCAAGAAAGAAGTTGGAAGCAGTACCTCGGACCTGGCGAAGTTCCCCCTCCTTGGCCGCCAGCTGGTCCCTGGCCGCGCGGAACCGGCCCAGGAGGCGGTTGTACGCCGCCACCCGCTGGTCGTAGATGGACTGCAAAGAAGACAGTCAAAACACGGACGCCTGAAAAGGCCCGACCCGCCTGCTACGCAGCCGGCCCGGGCCTCGGGTGCTACACCCAGTGGGTGCGCTGACGCGCCCCCACTGGAAAGCGACCAAGCCGGTCGAAAAGAAAACAAAAAGCAAGAAGGCACGAAAAGCAAAACTCACCACGAAGGTCTGCTCCAATTGGCGCAGCCGGCCGCTCTCCGCCTAGGCGAAGCTCTGCCACTGGCTGTGGTGGTTGGCAATCTGCAGCCGCAGAGAGTCCACCGCCGCGTCCAGCTCGCTCCGGGGGGCGCCGCTCGTCGCCTCGCTGGAGCTCGCCGCCCAGGTCCGCTGCGGCTGAACAGCGGACCCGGCGCTGGTTCCGCTGCCGGCCGGCCTCGGTTCGAGGCTAAGCCCCGCGGCCCGCGGCTCCGTCGTCACCAGGGCGCGCGAGCTCTCCGGCGCATTCTCCGTCCTTGGCGGCGGCACTCCTCCTCCACCCGGCGCTGCCTCCGGCTCGTGGTCCCCTCCGCCTCCGCCTCCGGCTCCGTCGACCGGGTCTACAGCCGGCGGCACCTCCTGGTCGGCCGTCGGGTTGGCCTCCGGCTCGTGGCCACCGGATTCGCCGCCACCAGCGGCTTCCTCGGCGGCCGCACGAGCATCCGCCTCCGCCCGGCGGGCCGGATCATGCACCGTCTTGAAGCGATGCTCCGCGACCGGCGATGGCGGCGGCGACGACGCCGTCCACTCCGGCCACGCGGTCTCCTCCGCGACCCGCGCCCGCCTCGCCACGACCTCGGCCATGGCGACGCTCCATGCCTTGGCCGACGCCTCGGCAACTTCCTTCTCGGCTTCGGCCCGGGCCCTCCAGGCGTCCCGCTGGGCGTCCTCCAAGGCGGAGCCGGCTTGGCGGGCCGCGAGCACCTCTTTGGGGGTCTCCCCCGCCTCGCTCTCCCACGTGCCGCTTCGACCCCGTCACCGGTCGGCTTCCTCCGTGGCCGCCGCTGGCGTGGCAGCCTCCGCCAGCTCGAGCGCGCTCCTGGACGTCATGCGAGAGAGATGAGGAAAAGAAAAGCAAAGAAAAGAAAGAACGGCAACAGCGGCAAATAAAGCGGCAACTCCAACTGCAAAAAAGAAACTTACCCTATGGCCACGGGAACCGCTCGCGTCGGGCCCGCCGGCGGCGCCATCCGGCGCGCCTTCTTGGCGGACCTCTTCAGGGTGCCCGCCTGCGCCGCAGCCGGGCGCTTCGCAGCTGGCCGCGCCTCGACCGGCTGCTTCCCGTGCGGCAGGCTCGAGCCAGCCGGCTCCCCGGACGCCCTCTTCTGTCGCCCCCTGGGGGCGGCCCCGTCACCCGCTCCCGCGCCCTGAGGAGCTGCATCGCCCGTCCCGTCCTCGTCGTCTTCGTCGTCATCCGGCCACTCACGCAAAACGTCCGGGATCAGAGACGTACCGGTTCGAGCGGAGCCGCCGGCTTCCGCGTCCGCCGGATGCTCCTCGCCGCCTTCGGCTCCTGCGTTGCCGGCCTCCTCGTCCTCCGGATCCGACTCGGCCCGGTCCGGCTGCAGAACCATGGGACTCGGGCCGTCATTCACCATCTGGCTCGGGAAGCGCTGCAGCCGTCCCAGGGCGTCAGGGCGCATGAGAAGGGCGGACGCGGCGAAGAATAAGGACCTGAGACTTACCGCTGGCGCCGGGTCGTCCCGGTTGTACGGCTCCTTGCCGAACTGCCACTCTTTCACCTTGAGCCTGGCAGCAGAGATGTCGTTGACGCGCACGGCGATCTCCTCCGCCGTCAGCTCCTTCGTCGACAGCCGGCAGGGGTCACGCCGGCCGCTCATGTCGCAGATCCAGTGCGGCCGCCTCTGCAACGGCAGCACCCGGCGACCGATGAAGGCGGCGATGAGGTCCACGGCGGTGAGCCCCTCGCGGTCCGTCATCTCCTTGATCCGGCTGCAGATCCCCAAGATCTCCGCGGAGGGGCTCTTCGGGTTGTGCCCCCAGTTCAGCTTCTCAGCTGGGGGCACATCGGCGAATGGAGGGAGGTTGATCCGGTCGTTGGCCGGGTTCACGTTCTTCACGTAGAAGAAAGATTTCTGCCACTTTTTGGCAGACTCCTCGAGCGGCAGCTTCGGGAAAGGGCCTGCCGTCCGGGTCACCGCCACGGACGCCCCGCACTCGGCCATGACGCCGGCTGCCGCTCCTTGCTGCTTGAGGTAGAACAGCCGACACCACAGCTCCACATACGGGAGGATGCCGACGTAGCCCTCGCACAGCATTGCGAAGCCGGCGAGCTGCAGAATGGCGTTCGGCCCCAGGTGGTGCGGCTGGAGGCCGAAGAAGGTGAGGAAGCGCCTGAAGAAGACGCTTGCCGGGAGCCCGAGCCCGCGGAGGAAGTGGGTGTAGAACACCACCACCTCGCCATTCCGCGGTTCCGGCGCCGTCTCCTCGCCGGGCGCGCGCGCCTCCACCTCCGCCGCCGGAGGCAGCCGCCTTGTGCGGCAAAGATACTCGATGTCGTCATCGGTGACCACCGACCCCTCCCACGAGCCCTTCGGCGGCGCCATTAGCGAAAGCGGGAGAAGCACAGAGGAGGGAGAAAGAAAGCAGCAGTGGAGCGAGAAGGCGACGGCCGTGCGAGTCGCAGCGCGGTGCGGTGGCGAGCCTGGCGGGCGACGGTGCGTGGGCGACGGCGAGCGGCAGCAGTGTGCGCGAGGAGGAAGAAGGGGAGGCGGAAGCGAAGCGACGGGCGGGGGCAGAGGAGCAAGTTCCTCGGCCTCTCCCCCCCTCCCATTAAAATACCGCGCACGAGCGTGGGGGAGTGGGATCGTTTGCGCCCACGATCCCCACTCCTCCGCAATACACGGGCACGTTAAGACGCGCCTTAACTGCCCCGGGAACCCCAACAGGCGCGTGCAGCCGCAGTAAATCCCGCGCGTGGGCCGAGACTGCGGTCCAGCGGGACCCAGCCCACCGGGACGTCTCGTCGCGCGCGTGGCCTGGCAGGCCTCTTCGGCCGCTGGGCTACACGTGGCAAGATTTCGTCTGACGACTGGCGCGCTCCCCCATATCGGCGGGACCAGCCAGCCGAGCCGCTCAGGCTCCGGCGAAACTGAGTACCTCAAGCCGGCACAATCTCGTCACGTTACCACACTCCTTCAGGGGGGAAGAAGCTGCAAAGCCACTCCCGCTTGGAGCCGGCGAGCCTTCACAGCTTCGGGGACTACTGTCGGGGGGATGACCCCCGGGTAGGCGAGCGAACCCGGAGCCCCTTTTCAAAAACGTCGGGGCAGCCCGTGCCCCACCCCGCCGGCTGGCGAACCGGCCGGCTCCTCGGCGGTAGCCGGCTAGGCCCGGCCCTGGGCCGGGTCCGGCTGGCCGCTAGCCGGCTGGCGATAGGTCGGCGGCCGTCCCATCGCGTCCAGCGACAAGACAGCCCCCCACGAGGGGAGAACATGGCTACAGTGCAATCCCTCTCGGGAGGGCGCGCCGGCAAAGCTGCCAACCCAGTTGACGCGATGGCCGGTGTCAGCACCAGCGCGCCAGTGCAGCCCCCCGCGAAGCCGCCTACTCCGGCACGCCTCTGCAGAGCGCGCACGCGCCGTCTACTCCTGCACGCCTCGGCAGAAGCGCGCACATGCCGACCACTCCTGTACGCCTCTGCAGAAGCGCGCACGCCCCGTCCACTCCGTGACGCTCGAAGCGACGGGTCACAGTGTCGCGCCGCCCTCGGGCGCCGCAGCCGGCGGGCCCGCAGCCGGCTCCAGACACCGACGTCCGGGTCCCGGCGCACGTAGTTTACCCATGTAACCCTGGGGGGTCGAGCTATAAGACCCCCCAGGAGGCCTCCATGCAGGGGGAGAGTTCAGTTCGATTTAGTTCAGTCAGTTCACTCCTTCTTCCCCGACGCATACACACACATGGGAGAGGCCGAACGGAGACTTAGCTCCTTCTGCCTCCTCCACTCAAACAGCTCCAGGAGCACCGTTGTAACCATTGTGGCCACTGAGCCTACCAACCCACTCGGCAGGACTAGGGGTGTTACCTCCCCGGAGGGCCCCGAACCTGGGTACGTCTTGTGTCTCTTGCATGCGCGTGCCAACCTCGCTTTCGGAACCAACCGGCGTCCTCACGCAGCCCCTCACTTTTAGCCATCTCATGGCATCTGCCGTGATTTCACCACGACACCCCCCCCCCCTCTTTCTCACAAAACTCTGCCATGGCGCCGACGATCTGCCCACCCGTCAAGGAGGAGGCACTGCCCCGCGAGGACATCCAGGCACAGAGCAGCGACGAGGAGGACCCCTACGCGCCACCAGACGAGGTTGCGCCGGAACCCCCAACTTTGGAGTGGTTTTGGGGCCAGTACAATCTTTGTCTGTGGAAAGCGCTGCCGCCGGCTGAGAAAGCTAGGCAAGTGGCGTTCAAGAAGGAGTTGGTGGAGGAGCGCGCCAGGGACCAGGCGGCCAGTGAAGCCCGTGAGGCCGCTTGGGAAAAGGAGAAGCTGGAGCTTTGGCGGCGGGCGCGTCGACGTACGGACGAGGTGTACGAAGACGGCCGGTACTTCGCCACGAAGGCCAAAGGCGCTAGGCGCCTCATCGCTGCGTGGAGGTGGGCCGATAAGCTCCAGCGTGCTACCGACGAGGATCTCCAGTGGGCGCCCAACGAAATGGCAAGATCGTTCGCGCGCGTCCGCCAGCAAGAGGCAGATCGGCACATCAAGCGTTGCGAGGCGGAGGAAGCGGAGAACTCCCTCCGCGCTGGGAAGCCGCCGCACACCAGGGAGTTACTAGCGAGGGGCTACCGGAATACTAGCCGCATAAGGAGGGATTATTAGTTTTAGTATTGTTCGTTTTCAATTTTATGCATTGTACTTAGTAGTTAAGTATGGGATCCCAGTTAAGTATCATCACATATTGTTCGTTTTCGTACTAATTTCTATCTAGCTGTTTACCATCCACATGTACAAAATGGAAAACATACACATTGAAACAGAACAATATGTAAGAACGGAAAACAGAGTACACCCATTGAAACAGAGTAATAAACAGAGCAATATTATGATTGTTGGGAATACATAGCGATCAACGTCGGAACGACTCAACAAAATAAAACACGTCCATGACCACCACCCCTGCCTACGGTAGCTCTTGCCTCTGCCTGAACTCGTGCAGGCGTTCGTCCAAGCGGTCGACACGCTGGTGGTACATCTGGAGCGCGATCTCGAGCTCCAAGTTGGCTATTTCATCGGAGATCAGCAGCTCGAGGATGCGACGGCCATGTTCCTCTACTGCGCCTATGTGGACACCTGGGCCAAGGAGGCGCTCGAGCCTAGCGACCGGTGCATCGGCATCGAGAGGGCCGCGGACAAGGCGAACGGCGTGACCCATGCGAACGACGCGGCCGGCGTCCGGTGCAAGCACGGTGCGGTCGGCCTCTGGTGCTAGTACGGCACAGACGGCCTCTGCCCACTCCTGGCAAGGAATGGGGCTACTAACGGGCCATGTAGCCAGCTGCAACGCCCTGTCGACAGCAGGCAAGCGCCGATGGAATCGCTCTTGCTGTGCGGCGCACTGCGCCTCTCGCTCTGCGGCGGTCCATCGGTCTCGCTGTGCAGTGAGCCACAGCCTATCGGCGCGGACGCGCCTGTCTTGCGCTGCGGGGCACCACCGATCATGTTGTGCGTCGAGCTGCTGCCTCTCAGCGCTGAGTTGCCTTTCTTGATCCACGGCGCTGAAGCGCCGTCCGCCAAGGGTCTGCTCAACCCTGGTGATGACGCGCAGCACGGCGTCGTCCATCGCGTTGCCGGGGAAGCCCTTGGCCTCGACGGGCTGTGGCGCCTGCTCGTTTACCTCGTCGAGGAGGTTGATGGCAGAGGCGGCGCTTCGGTGGGTTGGCATGCTTGCAAAAGGTAGCTAGAGGGGCTATAGGCTGCGCTTGTGCCTCGGTGTGTCGCGCGCCGCCTAGGCTTATGCGCAATCGCTGGGTGGCGGCAGGAAACCGATGGGGAAATGGCGGGAAACGGTGGCGTGTTCATAAAACGCCATCAATTAATGGAAACTTAGCATAGAAGGAAGCGCGAGCTAGCACGACGCATGCGCGCACATTGCTTGCCCACGGGTGTGATCCATATATCTCGTGTGCCCAACAGAGCACACTATTCACACAAAATAATATTGTTCTGCACACAGAGAGCGTTGATGTTGTGCAGACTGAGCAAATCACATCGCACACGGATAAAACTACGGAACCCGTCGGTGATGTTTTCATCAATCGCTAACAATTGTTTACCAGCAAGTTTTTGCCCACAACACACATGGGTTATTAGTAGGAATCGTCAGTGTTGTTATTCGCCTTCCCACACATTTCGGATTACTGACCTGTTTGCCGCGTATCACACACACCTTGTTAAGTTGAACCATTTTTGTTGTGTTCGGTAATCGCAAATAGTTCATCTGAGTGAACCGCATGCCGTGCATCGCACACACCTCGAACTGGTTGCCCGTTTATGTTGTGTAGGATAATCACAAACAGTTCATCCGAGTGAACTATATGCCGTGTATCGCACACACCTCGAACTGGTTGACCGTGTTTGTTGTTCTGGCTTATCGCAAACAGTTCGTATGGACCAACTGTATGCCATGTATCGCACACGCGTCTCTATTTTGAATCGTTTTTGATGTCTCTGGCATCGCAAATAGTTCGTCTTATTTGGGACGATTTTATTACTACACCGTTTGTGATGCATGCAGCGCACACAGTTTGGTCGCGGGGTTTCTGATTCATGTGTCGCGTTAGCGGTCGCCTGCAGTAGTGCCAACTTTGCATTGAAATCAATTCTGGAAAAGGATAAACTGAATGGAACAAACTTTACCACCTGGTATAGAAATTTGAGAATTGTTCTCAAGCACGATAAAAAGGAATATGTTCTAGAGGATCCACTTCCAGAGGAACCTGCTGATAATGCTAATGCCACAACCAGGAATGCCTATCAGAAACTCGTTGATGAATCAACGGAGATCAGCTGTCTGATGCTGGCTTGTATGGAGCCCGATTTGCAACAGCATTTCAAAAACGTTGAGGCTTACGATATAATCGAGAGTCTCAAGAGCATGTTTCAGACACAGGCTAGGACTGAAAGGTTCAACGTTTGGCGATCCTTGATGGATTGCAAGTTGAAGGAAGGTGATCCACTGAGCCCGCATGTGATCAAGATGATTGGATACATGCAAGCTTTGGATCGGTTAGGCTTCCCGCTCTTGGATGAGCTGGCTATAGATGCAATTCTGGGTTCGCTTCCACCTAGCTATGGGACGTTCATTTCAAACTATCATATGCACGGTATGGATAAGAAGCTCACCGAATTGCATGGGATGCTCAAGGTGGCAGAGCAGGATATTAAGAAAGGCACGCATCAAGTGTTGATAGTGCAGAAATCGGATAAGTTCAAGAAGAGTTGGTCCAAGAAGAAGGCTAAGGCAAAGGGCACAGAGACGGTAACCTCTACCACTGAGCCAAAGTCAGGACCGGACTCGAAGACCATTTGCTATCATTGCAAGGAAACTGGTCACTGGAAGAGGAACTATAGCAAGTGGCTTGCTGAGCATGGCAAGTGGAATGCTTCTTCAGGCAAAGGTACACTTGTTACATATGTTAAAGACATTTACCTTGCTGACATACCTAGTAGCTCTTGGGTATTTGATACTGGATCGGTTGTTCATATTTGCAACTCGATGCAGGGGCTAGTAAGAACTAGGCGTGTGGCACAAGGGGAGATTGACATCAGAGTCAGCAAGAAAGCAAGAGTTGCTGCGTTGGAGGTCGGCACGATGCAGCTCCAGCTTCCTTCTGGATTTATTTTGGAATTGAATAATTGTTATTACATTCCTGCACGTAGTCGGAACATTATTTCTGCCTCATGCTTGATGAGTCAGGGTTATGAATTCAATTTAAAGGACAATGGTTGTTCGATATCTTTGAATGGAATGTTCCACGGCTATGCACCCATAGTTGATGGGTTATTTATTTTGAATCTGGAAAACGGAACCTGTCTATAATATGAATGTCAAGAGGCATAAGCCTAATGAGATAAATACGACATACTTCTGGCATTGTTGGCTTGGACATATAGTCTGAAACGCATGAAGAAGCTCCATGATGATGGACTCCTAACTTCGTCTGACTTCGGGTCGTTCGAGACATGAGAATCATGCTTGCTCGGCAAGATGACTAAGTCTCCTTTTGCAAAGAGTTGCGAGAGGGCGTCCGAGCTATTGGAGCTTATACACAGCGATGTGTGTGGTCCAATGAGCACAACTGCCAGAGGTGGCTATCAGTACTTCGTGACTTTTACCGACGACTTGAGTAGATATGGATATATCTATTTGATGAGGCACAAGTCGGAAACTTTTGAAAAGTTCAAAGAGTTTCAGAACGAGGTTGAGAATCAGCTCGGCAAGACTATAAAGCTTCTACGATCTGATCGTGGAGGTGAGTACATGAGCCAGGAGTTTGATAATCATCTGAAAAACCGAGGTATAGTACCTCAGCTCACACCTCCGGGTACACCATAGAGAAATGGTGTGTCGGAATGGAGGAATCATACCTTGTTAGACATGGTTCGATCTATGATGAACAAATCAGATTTACCCTTGTCATTCTGGGGATACGCTCTAGAAACTGCAGCTTTTATACTCAACAGAGTACCATCTAAATCCATAGACAAGACACCACATGAGATGTGGACTGGGAAGAGTCCCAAGTTGTCTTTTCTAAAGATTTGGGGTTGTGAAGCATTTGTCAAGCGACTTATGTCGGACAAGCTTACACCCAAGTCGGATAAGTGCATATTTGTGGGATATCCGAGGGAAACCTTGGGATATTGCTTCTACAACCGTGAAGAGAACAAAGTGTTTGTTGCTCGGAACGGGGTCTTCCTTGAGTAAGAGTTTCTCGGACGGGAAGCCAGTGGGAGGCAGGTGCAACTCAAAGAAGTTCGAGAACCACTTGGGGACAACTCGGCTAGTGATGCAATCATACCGGAGTCTGTCAGGGAACCCGAGGTGGAAGCGCCACCGGAACCATGGAGGTCGGAAAGATTGCGCAGAGTGTGTGATGTGTTGTTGCTGGAAAGCGACGAGCCGGCTACGTATGCGGAAGCGATGGTGAGCCCAGATTCCGAGGCATGGCTGGAGGCCATGAGATCTGAGTTAAAGTCCATGGATGAAAATCAAGTCTGGGACTTGGTTGATCCGCTACCTAGCGTCACTGCCATTGGTTGCAAGTGTGTGTCTTTAAGAAGAAAATCGATGTGGATGGAAATGTTCAGATCCACAAAGCTCGGCTTGTCGCTAAAGGTTATGGACAAGTTCAAGGAATTGACTACGACGAGCTTGCCGGTAGCGATGCTGAAGTCGCTGAGGATCGTACTAGCTATAGCTGCATATTTCGATTATGAGATATGGCAGATGGATGTCAAAACGGCTTTCCTTCACGGAAATTTAACCGAGGACGTGTATATGATACAACCCGAGGGTTTTGTCGGTCCAACTAGAGCTAGTAAGGTATGCAAGCTCAAGAGATCCATTTATGGGTTGAGGCAAGCATCTCGGAGTTGGAATATTCGTTTTGATGAGGTCATCACTGGTATCGGTTTCATCAAAAGCGAAGAGGATGCTTGTTTATACAAGCAGTTGAGTGGGAGCTTTGTAGTGTTTTTGATCCTGTATGTAGATGACATATTGCTGATCGAAAACTATGTTTCGATGCTGAACTCGGTCAAGGTGTCCGGCTCGTCACACATCAGCCGGTGCTTGAGTAGGGTGCCGTCTCGACACCCGTCGACGAAGTACTGGACGGCCTGCACTTCATGGACCCCTTCGCAGGAGTTGCGCAGCTCGGTCCACCGCGTGAGGAAGTCGCGGAGAGGCTCGCCCGGGCCCTGAAAGCACATGGAGAGCTGGCGAGGCCGACTCGGACGCTTGTACGTGCTGGTGAAGTTGCGTACGAACGCATCCTCGAAGTCCAGCCAGGAGTTGATGCTGCCGGCCCTCAGGCTGTTAAGCCATGTCTGAGCCGAGCCGAGCAGCATGAGGGGGACGTAGCGGACCGCCACGCGCCTGTTGCCGCTGGTTATGCCGACAGCCATGGTGTAGTCAGTTAGCCAGTCTTCCGGCTTAGTGATGCCGCTGTTCTTGGGGGTGTCGCGGGCTAGCGTGAACCCTTTGGGAAAGGGCTCATCGCGGATGCGTGGCCCGAAACATGCGGGGCCGATGGAACTCTCCTCCTTGAGGGCTGTGGACCGCGTCAGCCGGTCGATGCGATGGCGGGCGTCGTTTTCGTTGTAGGGCTCGCGGAGACCCAGCCGGCTCGCGACGAGGCCGCGCAGCACCGCGCTGGCGGAAGCCGGCTGGGGCCGCTGAGGCGGCGGGAGGGGGGGGAGCTCCGGCTGCCGGACCCGGTCGTTACCGACAGTCTCGTCAGCAATGCCGTCTCCGGCCGTTGCGGCGCGGTTGTGCCGGCGCCGGCCAGAGCGGCTGGCACTGCCGGCAGGAGAAGACGCCTGCTGCGTGTCCTGGAGGACCCTTTTCGGGTTCGTGGTGTTTCCTGAGGCGGAGGCAGCGGGCTGGGCCGGATCGAAGCGCTTCTGCTGCTCGTTTGCCGTGGTGATGAGATCGCGGATGCGCTGCTGCTGCTGCAGCAGTTCCTCGCCCTCCAGGAACTCGAGATCTGCCATGGCCACCTGCGCCGCGCGCATGTTCTTGATGGGGGTGTCGTAGACGGGCCGGCCTGTGCCCAGCGCACGGTCGATGGCACCTCCGCGG
Organism: Elymus sibiricus; assembly: GCA_039707655.1. Classification (NCBI taxonomy): domain Eukaryota; kingdom Viridiplantae; phylum Streptophyta; class Magnoliopsida; order Poales; family Poaceae; genus Elymus; species Elymus sibiricus. The sequence continues at coordinate 117,718,591 of CM077670.1, forward strand.
ACGCGCACCTCCGCAGCCCGGTTGGGCTCAGCGGCGGCCGACGTGAAGCCGTGAACGATGTCATACTACCGCTGGGCGGACTCCAGCTGGCGCCGCGTTGCCGTGAGCGCCGTGGCCTCGTCCAGCAGTTGCTGACGGTCCTCGTTCAGCTGAGCCACCGCGGCCGCCGGGTCGGCGTCGGGCGTGATGGGGGCTTGCAGGCTCCGAATCATCTCGCGAAGCGGGTCGACACGGCGGGATTGGGCCGCAACCGCGGCGGCCTTCTCCTTGCTGCGCGAGGAGCCGGAGCTAGCGCCGATGGTCAGCACCTCCGCATGGGTGCAGAGGTTCGCGACGTCGCTAGAGACGGCGCAGCCGACGGGGACGGGTGAGTCGGTGAAGCTGTGTACCTCACTAGGGTACTCGTCGGGGATGAGCGTGACGAAGACGCGCAGCGCGCCGAAGGGAACGACGGTGCGGCCTGCGGGGCGGGCGGCGTCCGCGCCTGGCACAGCATCGCAGCCGGCCGGGTGGGCCGAGCAAGGCGCGCGAACCAAACCGTGCGAAATGCGCTCGCCGGAGCTGGTGAAGGGCCTCGTCTAGAACTTGACTCCGGTCGACGCCGCGAGCAGCCCCACGGTGGACGCCGACTGTCGTGGTGAAATCACGGCAGATGCCATGAGATGGCTAAAAGTGGGGGGCTGCGTGAGGACGTCGGTGGGTTCCGGAAGCGAGGTCGGTACGCGCGAGCGCGAGACACAAGACGTACCCAGGTTCGGGGCCCTCCGGGGAGGTAACACCCCTAGTCCTGTCGAAATGGGATGATACGCACAAGGGCTACAATGGTGCTCCTGGAGCTGTTTGGGCGGAGGAGGAAGAAGGAGCTAGTTCTCCATTCGGCCTCTCCTGTGAGAGTGTGCGTGTGGTGGAAGGTAAAGCGAGCGACCCCCCTGCATGGAGGCCTCCTGGGGGGTCTTATAGCCCGACCCCCCAGGGTTACATAGGTCAAACTACACGCGGGCGGGGCCCGGATGTCGGCGTCCGGAGCCGGCTATGGGGCCCGCCTGCTGCTGGGACCCGCCGGCTGCTCGGCACTGTGGTCCGTCGCCTCGTGCGTCACGGAGTGCTTGGCGTCATGGGGCTACAGAGGCCCGCTGTGCTGACGTCGGTCGCCCGGGTCAGCGGGGTTGGCGGCGCTGTAGCCATGCTCTTCTGGGTTCGCAGTGTTGTAGCCATGCTCCCCCGCCGTGGGGAGTCGTCTTGTCATACGGAGCGATGGGATGGCCGCTGACCCGTTGTCAGCCGGCTAGCGGACAGCCGGAACCGTCACGGGGCCGGGCCCGGCCGGCCAGCGTTGGGAAGCCGGCCGGACGGCCAGCCGGTTTGGAGGGGCACGGGCTGCCCCGAAGTTTTAAAAAGGGCTCCGGGTTTGATTGCCTACCCGGGGGTTATCCCCCCGACATGACTCTTTACCTTTGTCTATTTCCCAGTCTTCAGAGTTACGTTTAATTTTTTCCAGAAGATCCCATTTGAATTCAATAGTTTTCTTCACAAAGGAACCAGTAGAAGAAGTATCGAGCATGGATTAATCATTATGAGAAAGCCGAGCATAAAAGTTTTGTATTATTATTTCTCTTGAGAGCTCATGATTGGGGCACATGTGCATCATATATTTAAGCCTCCCCCAAGCTTGAGCGATACTTTCTCTTTCACGAGGCCAAAAATTATATGTATAATTCCGATCACGAACGAATACCAACTTCACATGATTACTTATAACAAGACTTCTCCCATGTCCTCAAGAACAAAAGTAACTACTCACAAATCATATTCATGTTCAAGATCAGAGGGGTATTGAAAATGCTTGAGGATCTGAACATATAATCTTCCACGAAATAAACCAACTAGCATCAACTACAAGATGTAATCAACACTACTAGCAACCCACAGGTACCAATCTGAGGTTTTGAGACAAAGATCGAATACAAGAGATGAACTAGGGTTTGAGATGAGATGGTGCTAATGAAGATGTTGATGAAGATTGGTCCTCCCACGATGAGAGGATCGTTGGTGATGTCGATGGCTTCGATTTCCCTCTCCCAGAGGAAGGTATCCCCGACGAAATTGCTCCGCCGGAGAGCAAAAGTGCTCCTGCCCAGGTTCCGCCTTGAGACGGCGGCGCTTCGTCCCGAAAGTCTTCTTCTGATTTTTTTTCTAGGGCAAATAGCATCATATAGGATAAGATGGGCCCAGAGGCTTGTTGGTGGGGCCACGAGCTCACTAGGCGCGCCTTAGGGGGGCGCCCCCTGAGCTCGTGGCTCTCTGGTGGCCTCCCTCCTGGTATTTCTTCCGCCAATATTTTTTATATATTCCAAAATAATTCTCCATAAATTTTTAGGTCATTTGGAGTTGTGGAGAATATCTATCTCTGCTGTAGCTTTTTCAGGTCCAAAATTCCAGCTGCCGGCAATCTCCCTCTTCATCTGAAACTTGCAAAATAAGAGAGAAAAGACATTAGGATTGCATCATAAAGTGAAATAATGACCCAAAATATGATAAATAACAGTAGGAAAACATGATGCAAAATGGATGTATCACATCTCCATTCCAAGCCACGGCCGTCGGCCCTCCTTTCTTCTTCAGAGCGGCATATTGATCTTTGAACTTGGGGCAATCTTTGATGAGCGACCAGAAATGAGTGAGAGTGAATGGCTTGTTCTTATGTTGGGCCTTGAAGACTTCCAAAGATTGGAATGCCTACACAATCAAAGAGAAGGCCACAAATGTAATAGCGAAGGACACAAGATGCAACAAACATGAACATGGCATTGCAATGAAATAGGAGAGGTCATACCAAGTCACCCACGCCTAGGCCACTCACGGGACGGGCTTCAACGCTCTCAAGTGCGGCACAATACTTGTTGCATTCTTGTTGATTGAACCCCCATCTCTTTTGGATTGACTTGATGCCACGGGTGCTCGTAAACTTGTAGGGCTGAAACTTCCTCCGTTCATGAAAGGTTTTGTGAACTCTCGTCCAAAAAATGGATCCTTTTTGCTCGGCACCGGTCTTGGGATCTTGGCCTATCTCCTTCAAACTCTCGCAAATCAACATGTCCTCTTCTTTGGTGTATGATCCCCTGTGAATGCTTTGCTTCCTCCTTTGTGCGTCGACTCTTTGGGTGAGCTCATCGATAAACAATGGCTCCTTCGCAATGTCAACCTCTTCTTCCTCATCTTCGCAATACATGTCCTCATCTTCATGCCATGAGTTGCTATCGTCGTCGGCCTCTTCTTCTTTGTGGCCACCGTAGTGGTCGGCACCATCCTGGCCGCGGCCATCTTGGCTTTGGGTCTCGTCGGGATCGTACCCTTGGCCTTGGCCGGCGGGGTGGAAGGCCTGGCCACGGCCCTCGTAGACGACGTTCTCCATGAACGCGTTGTAGTCGGGGTCGTCGGTCGCTGGTGTCGGGATTGACATTTCATCGAACAGGTTCCGGGCACTGGGAAGGTTGTTGGAAATATGCCCTAGAGGCAATAATAAATTGGTTATTATTATATTTCCTTGTTCATGATAATCGTTTATTATCCATGCTATAATTGTATTGATTGGAAACTCAAATACATGTGTGGGTACATAAACAACACTGTGTCCCTAGTAAGCCTCTAGTTGACTAGCTCGTTGATCAAAGATGGTTAAGGTTTCCTAGCCATTGACATGAGATGTCATTTGATAACGGGATCACATCATTAGGAGAATGATGTGATGGACAAGACCCAAACTAAGAACGTAGCATTTGATCGTGTCAGTTTATTGCTATTGTTTTCTGCATGTCAAGTATCTGTTCCTATGACCATGAGATCATGCAACTCCCTGACATCGGAGGAGTACCTTGTGTGTATCAAACGTCGCAACGTAACTGGGTGACTATAAAGGTGCTCTACAGGTATCTCCGAGGGTGTCTGTTGGGTTGGCATGGATCAAGACTGGGATTTGTTACTCTGTGTGACGGAGAGGTATCTCAGGGCCCACTCGGTAATACAACATCACAATGAGCCTTGCAAGCAATGTGACTAAAGTGTTAGCCACGAGATCTTGTATTACGGAACGAGTAAAGAGACTTGCCGGTAACGAGATTGAACTAGGTATAGAGATATCGACGATCGAATCTCGGGCAAGTAACATACCGAAGAACAAAGGGAACATCATACGGGATTAACTGAATCCTTGACATAGAGGTTCGACCGATAAAGATCTTCGTAGAATATGTAGGAGCCAATATGGGCATCCAGGTCCCGCTATTGGTTATTGACCGTAGAGGTGTCTCGGTCATGTCTACATAGTTCTCGAACCCGCAGGGTCTACACACTTAACGTTTGGTGACGATATAAGTATAGTTGAGTTGTTATGTTGGTGACCGAAAGTTGTTCGGAGTCCCGGATGAGATCACGGACATGACGAGGAGTCTCGGAATGTCCGAGAGGTAAAGATCGATATATTGGACGATATGTTTGGGCCAAGAGGTGAGACCCACGGGGCGTTAGCAAAAGGCAGTTTTGCAGAGGGCAGGGTCCAGACGCCAGGAACCCTGGCGTCTGGCCCTGGGCCAGACGCCGAGGCCCATGGCGTCTGGGCCAGACGCCGGGAACCGTGGCGTTTGGTACTGGAATCCGAGAAGGACTCTTCCTTTTGTTCCAAACCGACTTTGAGGAGGCTCTTTCTCCAAGTTTCGACCCCAGGGCTCAACATATAAATAGAGGGGCAGGGCTAGCACCCGGGACACAGCAAGATTTCCCCAAGCCGTGTGCGGCAACCCTAACCCTCTAGTTCCTCCGTCATAATCTCCGTAGCGCTTGGTGAAGCCCTGCAGAGATTGTTCCTCACCACCATCACCACGCCGTCGTGCTGCTGGAACTCAACCACTACTTCACCATCGCTCGCTGGATCGAGGAGGTGAAGGCGTCATCAAGCCGTACATGTGTTGAACGCGGAGGTACCGTCCGTTCGGCGCTAGTTCGTGATCGGATCGAGGGACGACTTGCGATTTGGATCACGGAGACGTTCGAAACATCAACCGCGTTTCTTAAACGCTTCCGCTTAGCGATCTACAAGAGTATGTAGATTCACTCTCCCTCTCGCAGATGCTCATCACCATGGATAGATCTTGTGTGTACGTAGGAAAAATTTTGTTTCCCATGCAACGTTCCCCAACAGTGGTATCAGAGCTAGGTCTATGCGTAGATGAGATCTCGAGTAGAACACAAACGAGTTGTGGGCGTGGGTGTATACATATTGCTTGCCGTTACTAGTTGATATTTGATTCGGCGGTACTGTGAGATGAAGCGGCCCGGACCGACATTACGCGTACACTTACGCGAGACAGGTTCCTTCAACTGACATGTAACTTCGTTGCATAAAGATGGCTAGCGGGTGTCTGTCTCTCTCACTTTAGTTGAAACGATTTCAATGAAGAGGGTTCTTTTAGAAGATCAAAAAGCAATCACTACACCACGTTGTGGTTTTGCGTAGGTAAGAACGGTTCTTGCAAACCCGTAGCAGCCACGTAAAATTTGCAACAACAATTAGAGGACGTCTAACTTGTTTTTGCAGGGTATGTTGTGATGTGATATGGCCAATTACATGATGAGATATATGTGATGTATGAGATGATCATGTGTTGTATAGAATATCACGACTTGCATGTCGATGAGTACGGCAACTGGCAGGAGCCATAGAGTTGTCTTTAATTATTGTATGACCTGCGTGTCAATCATTAAGCGCTATGTAATGCTTTACTTTATCGCTAAACGTTAGCAATAGTCGTGGAAGCAACAGTCGGCGCGACAACCTCATGGCGACACGTTGATAGAGATCAAGATGATGGAGATCATGGTGTCATGCCGGTGACGATGGAGATCATGCCGGTGCTTTGGAGATGGAGATCAAAAGCACAAGTTCATGGCCATATCATGTCACTTATGATTTGCATGTGATGTTAATCCTTTTATGCATCTTATTTTGCTTAGGACGACGGTAGCATTATAAGGTGATCCCTCACTTAAATTTCAAGATAAATTGTGTTCTCCCCGAGTGTGCACCGTTGCGAAAGTTCGTCGTTTCGAGACACGCCGTGATGATCGGGTGTGATAGACTCCACGTTCACATACAACGGGTGCAAGCCATGTTGCACACGCGGAACACTTGCGTTAAACTTGACGAGCCTAGCATGTACAGACATGGCCTCGGAACACAAGAGACCGAAAGGTCGAACATGAGTCATATAGTAGATATGATCAACATGAAGATGGTCACCATTGAAACCACCTCAACTCACGTGATGATCGGACTTGAGTTGGTGGATTTGGATCATGTTACACTCGAATGACCGGAGGGATGTCAATTTGAGTGGGAGTTTTTAAGTAATATGATTAACTAAACTCATTATCTAGAACAATAGTCTAAGTTGTCTTTGCTATATTTATGTTGTAGATCATGGCTCGCGCAGTAGCACCCCTGAATTTTAATGCGTTCCTAGAGAAAGCTAAGTTGAAAGATGATGGAAGTAACTTTGTGGACTGGGCCCGTAATCTAAGAATTATCCTTACGGCTTCCCAGAAAGCTTATGTCCTTGATGCACCGCTTGGTGATCCACCCGCTCCAGTTGAGTCTCTAGACGTTGTGAACGCCTGGCAGGCTCGTTCTGATGATTACTCAATAGTTCAATGTGCAATGTTGTATGGCTTAGAACCGGGACTTCAAAGACGTTTTGAACGTCATGGAGCATATGAGATGTTCCAGGAGTTGAAGTTTATCTTTCAGAAGAATGCCCGGATCGAGAGATATGAGATCTCCGATAAGTTCTATGCTTGCAAGATGGAGGAGAACGGGTCTATCAGTGATCACGTGCTCAGAATGTCTGGGTACTCCACCCGTCTGGCTGAATTGGGGATGCCCCTTCCGCCAGAGGCTATCACTGACAGAGTTCTTCAATCATTGCCACCTAGCTACAAGAGCTTCGTGTTGAACTATAACATGCACGGGATGAACAAGTCAGTCGCCGAGCTGTTTGCGATGCTGAAAGCCGCTGAGTCTGAAATTCAGAAGGAGCATCAAGTGTTGATGGTCAATAAAACCACTAGTTTCAAGAAAAATGGCAAGGGTAAGAAGGGTAACTCCAAGAAGAGTGGCAAAACAGTTGCTCCTCTCGTGAAGAAACCCAAGGCTGGACCCAAACCAGAAACTGTGTGTTTTCATTGCAAGGGAACTGGACACTGGAAGCGGAACTGCCCCAAGTATTTGGCTGACAAGAAGGCGGCCAACAACAAACAAGGTATATATGATATACATGTTATTGATGTGTACCTTACCAACCCTCGTTGTAGTGCCTGGGTATTTGATACCGGTGCGGTTGCTCATATTTGCAACTCTAAACAGGAACCGCGGAATAGACGGAGGCTGGCAAAGGACGAAGTGACGATGCGCGTGGGAAATGGTTCCAAGGTTGATGTGATCGCCGTCGGCACGCTCGCTCTTCGATTACCGTCGGGATTAGTGATGAACCTAAATAAGTGTTATTTGGTGCCTGCGTTAAGCATGAACATTATATCTGGATCTTGTTTATTGCGAGACGGTTACTCATTTAAATCACAGAATAATGGTTGTTCTATTTATATGAGTAATATCTTTTATGGTCATGCACCCAATGTGAGGAGTTTATTCTTATTGAATCTCGATAGTAATGATACACATGTTCATAACATTGATGCCAAAAGATGTAGAATTGATAATGATAATACCACTTTCTTGTGGCACTGCCGTTTAGGTCATATTGGTGTAAAACGCATGAAGAAGCTCCATGCTGATGGACTTTTGGAGTCACTTGATTTTGAATCACTTGACACATGTGAGCCATGCCTCATGGGCAAGATGACTAAAACGCCGTTCTCTGGAACAATGGAACGGGCAAGTGACTTATTGGAAATCATACATACTGATGTGTGTGGTCCGATGAGTATTGAGGCGCGCGGTGGTTATCGTTACTTTCTCACCTTCACTGATGACTTAAGTAGATATGGGTATATTTACTTAATGAAACATAAGTCTGAAACATTTGAAAAGTTCAAACAATTTCAGAGTGAAGTTGAGAATCATCGTAACAAGAAGATTAAATTCCTACGATCTGATCGAGGAGGAGAATATCTGAGTTATGAGTTTGGCAGTCACTTAAGACAATGTGGAATTGTTTCACAACTGACACCGCCTGGAACACCACAGCGTAATGGTGTGTCCGAACGTCGTAATCGAACTTTATTGGATATGGTGCGATCTATGATGTCTCTTGCCGATTTGCCACTATCGTTTTGGGGTTATGCATTAGAGACAGCTGCATTCACTTTAAATAGGGCACCATCGAAATCCGTTGAGACGACGCCATATGAACTTTGGTTTGGCAAGAAGCCAAAACTGTCGTTTCTTAAAGTTTGGGGATGTGATGCTTATGTCAAAAAGCTTCAGCCTGAAAAGCTGGAACCCAAAGCGGAGAAATGCGTCTTCATAGGATACCCAAAAGAGACAGCTGGGTATACCTTCTACCTCAGATCCGAAGGCAAAGTGTTTGTCGCTAAAAACGGAACATTTCTTGAGAAAGAGTTTCTCTCGAAAGAATTGAGTGGGAGGAAGATAGAACTTGATGAGGTTGTTGAACCTTTACTTCAACCTGAGAGTAGCGCAGTGCAGAAAGTTGTTTCTGTGGAGCCTACATTAGCTGAAGAGGAAGTTAATGATGATGATCATGAAGCTTTGGATCAAGTTACTATCGAACCTCGTAGGTCGACAAGGACGCGTACTGCTCCTGAGTGGTACGGCAACCCTGTCTTAGAGGTCATGTTGTTAGACAACGATGAACCTACGAGCTATGGAGAAGCGATGATGGGCCCGGATTCCGAGAAGTGGTTAGAGGCCATGAAATCCGAGATGGGATCCATGTATGAAAACAAAGTATGGACTTTGGAAGTATTACCTGAAGGGCGTAAGGCCATTCAGAACAAATGGATCTTTAAGAGGAAGACGGACGCGGACGGTAATGTCACCGTCTATAAAGCTCGACTTGTGGCAAAGGGTTTTTCACAAGTTCAAGGAGTTGACTACGATGAGACCTTCTCACCCGTAGCGATGCTTAAGTCCGTCAGAATCATGTTAGCAATAGCTGCCTTTTTCAATTATGAAATTTGGCAGATGGATGTCAAAACAGCGTTCCTTAACGGTTACCTTAAGGAAGAGTTGTATATGATGCAACCAGAAGGTTTTGTCGATCCAGAGAATGTTGACAAAGTTTGCAAACTCCAGCGATCCATTTATGGACTGGTGCAAGCATCTCGGAGTTGGAATCTTCGTTTTGATGAGGTGATCAAAGCGTTCGAGTTTATACAAGTTTACGGAGAAGCTTGTATTTACAAGAAAGTGAGTGGGAGCTCTATAGCGTTTCTAATATTATATGTGGATGACATATTACTGATTGGAAACAATATAGAAATGCTGGAAAGCGTAAAGGAATATTTGAACAAGAGTTTTTCAATGAAGGACCTAGGAGAAGCTGCTTTCATATTAGGCATCAAGATCTATAGAGATAGATCGAGACGCTTGATAGGACTTTCACAAAGCACATACCTTGACAAAGTTTTGAAGAAGTTCAAAATGGATCAGTCCAAGAAGGGGTTCTTGCCTGTATTGCAAGGTGTGAAGTTGAGTAAGACTCAATGCCCAGTGACTGCAGAAGATAGAGAAAAGATGAGTGTCATCCCCTATGCTTCGGCCATAGGCTCTATCATGTATGCAATGCTGTGCACAAGACCCGATGTCAGCCTTGCCATAAGTATGGTCGGAAGGTTTCAAAGTGATCCAGGAATGGAACACTGGACGGCGGTCAAGAATATCCTGAAGTACCTGAAAAGGACTAAGGATATGTTTCTCGTTTATGGAGGTGATCAAGAGCTCGTCGTAAAGGGTTACGTCGATGCAAGCTTTGACACTGATCCGGATGACTCTAAGTCTCAAACCGGATACGTGTTTATTCTTAATGGGGGTGCGGTTAGCTGGTGCAGTTCCAAGCAAAGCGTGGTAGCAGATTCTACATGCGAAGCGGAGTACATCGCTGCCTCGGAGGCGGCGAAGGAAGGTGTCTGGATGAAGGAGTTCATGACAGATCTTGGAGTAGTGCCTAGTGCGCTTAACCCAATGACTCTGTTTTGTGATAATACTGGTGCCATTGCTCTAGCCAAGGAACCAAGATTTCACAAGAGGACCAGACACATAAAGCGACGTTTCAATTCCATCCGCGATTACATCAAGGAGGACGACATAAATATTTGCAAAGTACACACGGATCTAAATGTTGCAGATCCGATGACTAAACCTCTTCCAAGGGCTAAACATGAACAACACCAGAACTACATGGGTGTTCGATTCATTACAATGTAAATCACATAGTGATGTGAACTAGATTATTGACTCTAGTGCAAGTGGGAGACTGTTGGAAATATGCCCTAGAGGCAATAATAAATTGGTTATTATTATATTTCCTTGTTCACGATAATCGTTTATTATCCATGCTATAATTGTATTGATTGGAAACTCAAATACATGTGTGGGTACATAAACAACACTGTGTCCCTAGTAAGCCTCTAGTTGACTAGCTCGTTGATCAAAGATGGTTAAGGTTTCCTAGCCATTGACATGAGATGTCATTTGATAACGGGATCACATCATTAGGAGAATGATGTGATGGACAAGACCCAAACTAAGAACGTAGCATTTGATCGTGTCAGTTTATTGCTATTGTTTTCTGCATGTCAAGTATCTGTTCCTATGACCATGAGATCATGCAACTCCCTGACATCGGAGGAGTACCTTGTGTGTATCAAACGTCGCAACGTAACTGGGTGACTATAAAGGTGCTCTACAGGTATCTCCGAGGGTGTCTGTTGGGTTGGCATGGATCAAGACTGGGATTTGTTACTCTGTGTGACGGAGAGGTATCTCAGGGCCCACTCGGTAATACAACATCACAATGAGCCTTGCAAGCAATGTGACTAAAGTGTTAGCCACGAGATCTTGTATTACGAAACGAGTAAAGAGACTTGCCGGTAACGAGATTGAACTAGGTATAGAGATATCGACGATCGAATCTCGGGCAAGTAACATACCGAAGAACAAAGGGAACAGCATACGGGATTAACTGAATCCTTGACATAGAGGTTCGACCGATAAAGATCTTCGTAGAATATGTAGGAGCCAATATGGGCATCCAGGTCCCGCTATTGGTTATTGACCGTAGAGGTGTCTCGGTCATGTCTACATAGTTCTCGAACCCGCAGGGTCTACACACTTAACGTTTGGTGACGATATAAGTATAGTTGAGTTGTTATGTTGGTGACCGAAAGTTGTTCGGAGTCCCGGATGAGATCACGGACATGACGAGGAGTCTCGGAATGTCCGAGAGGTAAAGATCGATATATTGGACGATATGTTTGGGCCAAGAGGTGAGACCCACGGGGCGTTAGCAAAAGGCAGTTTTGCAGAGGGCAGGGTCCAGACGCCAGGAACCCTGGCGTCTGGCCCTGGGCCAGACGCCGAGGCCCATGGCGTCTGGGCCAGACGCCGGGAACCGTGGCGTTTGGTACTGGAATCCGAGAAGGACTCTTCCTTTTGTTCCAAACCGACTTTGAGGAGGCTCTTTCTCCAAGTTTCGACCCCAGGGCTCAACATATAAATAGAGGGGCAGGGCTAGCACCCGGGACACATCAAGATTTCCCCAAGCCGTGTGCGGCAACCCTAACCCTCTAGTTCCTCCGTCATAATCTCCGTAGCACTTGGCGAAGCCCTGCAGAGATTGTTCCTCACCACCATCACCACGCCGTCGTGCTGCTGGAACTCAACCACTACTTCACCATCGCTCGCTGGATCGAGGAGGTGAAGGCGTCATCAAGCCGTACGTGTGTTGAACGCGGAGGTACCGTCCGTTCGGCGCTAGTTCGTGATCGGATCGAGGGACGACTTGCGATTTGGATCGCGGAGACGTTCGACTACATCAACCGCGTTTCTTAAACGCTTCCGCTTAGCGATCTACAAGGGTATGTAGATTCACTCTCCCTCTCGTAGATGCTCATCACCATGGATAGATCTTGTGTTTGCGTAGGAAAAATTTTGTTTCCCATGCAACGTTCCCCAACAAAGGTTGGCCGTCGGAATCGACCAGGGCTGCTCCTCTGCATCCCGTCGGACGACTGGCCAGCGCCACTGTACCCAGGCATCACGTTGAGGTCGATGACGGCTGGCTGGGCGGGGGTGGCCGGCGCGATCACGTTGCCGTTCGGCGACGTGGAAAACGGGTCTGAGCATGCTGTCGCGGCAGATGAAAATCGGCCGTCTCCGGTATTATGGAGGAGCTCGACGACTGGCACTGCGAAGGGCGAACGAGCGACGAGCCTGTGCTCGCCGCGGCCATGGCGGCGGCGAAGAGAATTGCTGACCCAGGTCGGCACAACCCTAGCATGACGAGGGCCTGCGTCGTCGCTGCCTGCGTGGCCTTGGCGATGATGGCCTCGTTGTGGTCGACGGCGGCCTTGTGTTGCGCGGCCGTGGCTTTCTTCTCCGCCGCCACGATCCGCCGGGCCCTCCTTTTGGCCGATTCAATGTCGAGCCGCGCGACCTCCGCCGGCGTGAGCTCCGACCGCGGTTTCTTCGGGCCCTTCTTCTTCGCGGGGCGCACGATGGTGGAAACCGGGTCGGTGATATGTCTCGAACGTATCTATAATTTTTTATTATTCCATGCTATTATAGTATCAATCCTGGATGTTTTATATGCAATTATATGTCATTTTATCTCATTTTTGGGAACTAACCTATTGAACTAGTGCCCAGTGCCAGTTGCTGTTTTCTGCTTGTTTTTGGTTTTTCAGGAAATCAATACCAAACGGAGTCCAAACGCTACGAAACTTTTTGATGATTTTTTCTAGACAAAAGAGACACTAGAAGCTTCGGGGAAGGACCAGAAGACCTACGAGGAGACGACAAGGCAACAGGGCGCGCCCAGGGGGGTGGCCGCGCCCTGTTACCTTGTGGGCCCCACGTGGCTCCTTTTGACCTAATTCCACTTCTATAAATTCTCAAATATTGGGAAACCAACTGAGAACCACCTCGAATAACTTTTCCGCCGCCGCAAGCTTATGTTCTTCCGCGATCCCATCTGGAGGCCTTTTTCGGCACCCTGCCGGAGGGGGAATCGATCACGGAGGGCTTCTACATCAACCTTACTGCCCTACCGATGATGTGTGAGTAGTTTACCACAGACCTACGGGTCCATAGCTAGTAGATAGATGTCTTCTTCTCTCTCTTTGATCTTCAATACAATGTTCTCCTCGATCTTCTTGGAGTTATATTCGATGTAATCTTCTTTTGCGGTGTGTTTGTTGGGATCCGATGAATTGTGGGTTTATGATCAGATTATTCATAAGAAGTAATTGAGTCTTTTCTAAACTTTATTATGCATGATTTTTATAGCTTTGTATTTCTCTCTGATCTATCCGTTTGGTTTGACCAACTAGATTGATTTATCTTCAGCGGGAGAGGTGTTTTGTAATGGGTTCAATCTTGCGGTGCTCTATATCCCAGTGACAGAAAGGGACAAGACATGTATTTGTATTGTTGCCATTAAGGGTAAAACGACGGGGTTTATTCATATTGATTGGTTTTACTTTGTCTATATCATGTCATCTTGCTTAAGGCGTTACTCTGTTTTCATTAACTTAATACCCTATATGCATGCTGGATAGCGGTCGATGGGTGGAGTAATAGTAGTAGATGCAGGCAGGAGTCGGTCTACTTGTCTCGGACCTGATGCCTATATATATGATCATTGCCTTGAATATCGTCATAACTATGCGCTTTTCTATCAATTGCTCAACAGTAATTTGTCTACCCACCGTATGCTATGTGTTCGAGAGAGAAGCCTCTAGTGAAAACTATGGCCCATGGTCTACTTTAAAGATAAAAAGAAAACCTAAATTTACTTGCTGCAATTTTATTTTTTTATTTTGTTTTGCAATTTATCTATCTACCGCTACAAGATTTAATCCTTGCAAATAACGAGTTCAAGGGGATTGACGACCCTCTTGCCCGCATTGGGTGCAAGTATTTGTTTTTGTGTGTGCAGGTGTTGTTCACGAGGCTTTGTGTGATTCTCCTACTGGTTCGATAATCTTGATTCTCACCGAGGGAAATACTTATCCCTACTGTACTGCATCTCCTCTCCTCTTCGGGAAAAATCCCAACGCAGCTCATAAGTAGCAGGAAGAATTTGCAGAATGGTTGGTGTGATCTAATGGAGGATATGATCCATCATGCATAAATCTAGCATCCCTATCTTAAGTCTGAATAGCTCATTTTTTATCCGACGACTCGGAGTGGTTAAGTCGGCTTATTGTAGTGGTGACTTAGCCACTCAAAGTCAGCCAATTTGAGCCCAAAATTGTATTGCATATCTTCTTGACGTGACATTAAGAGTCAACAAAAGTGCCCTTCATTGAGAAAAAGGAATACGATGTGATGAAATTCTCTAGAATAACTCAGGCCAACTCCAATGCACGACCCTAAATGGACGTCCGTTTGGTCCGCTTTTCGTCCGTTTGGGGGTGGCAATGGGGTCGCGTCCGCCCGTATACATTTTTTTGCCGCATTTCTTATTATTTTCATCAGCGATTTTTTGATACATTGGAGTACATTCACCAAATCTTGACTAGAATAGCAAGAGCAAAGAAAACAAAAACCACAAGAAGACATTTTAAAAGATATCCAATTTTCATAACTGCTCCCGCAAGCTGGATTAGTATCTTCTCGATGCCTTCATTGTTGATCTGCGGATTCTCGATCTTGCATGCATCATTTTTCTTCGAGTCTAAAGAAGTAGACGTTGCTTCTTCGCATCTAGTCTCATTTCTAGCCTCTATTCTAGCAAGAAGTGCACGAACATCCATCAAATTTCGTTCTATCAATATATCGATGTATTCTTCTTCCCAATACCAAAAGTTGCATCCTTCCTACACAATAAAAATTTGAGTATAAGCAAAATGCACTGAATCCGGGAGCACAACCAAAGCTAAACTAGCACATACCCCATCCTTTTTGCACTTGACGAACACCCATCCGGGATGTTTCGGCGTTGTAGACACGCGGCGCACGACCTTCCGTGGACAGTCGTCGCACTTTATTTATGAGCGGCAACGGTGCGCCGATGAGCCTTTGGGCCAGCACCGAGCCCGGACGACGGCCGTTGCTGTATTTGCCAGCGAACCGGCGACGGGGAAGATCCGAGCGGCTAGAGGTGGAGTCAATACCTGCATGCGGCCTAGGGGTGTTGTAGGCGCTGTGCGGTCCGGTACCCGGCCAGTCCATGGCACGGCGCGGCCTCCGGCAGCTGGGGTGAGCTCAAAATCCGGCCGGATCCGCTCCAAATCCGACCGCCGGATGCGCTGAAATCAGGCGGCCGGGGTTGGACGGCTCGGGGCGTCGAGGGAACGGGAGCTGCGACAAGGGGAGGGGGCGGGCTCACGGCCGTGCTGGATAGCGCACGGCCGAGAAAAAATGGCGGCGGTGGCGGCTTGGGACGAGAGGGGAGTGGGGCGAGGGGGTGCGGCTGGAGAGGGGGGGGGGGATAGAAAAAGGGGCGCATGTGTCCCCGACGGGCGGGCCAGGGGAGGACATGGGCACGCGCCACGCGCCGTCCGCACGTGTCCGTTCGGCCGCAAACGCGGCCCAAAGTTGGACCGGGAATGGGTCGAAAGCGGACCGAAAACGGACATTGGTCCGGTTGCTCCCGCGCGTTGGGCCGCGTGTTCTGTCCGTTTATCCCCAAACGGACGCGGCCGGACCATTTGGGGTCGTGCGTTGGAGTTGACCTAGGTAAATCGAGAGAAAATACAAATCTACGGCCATGGTAGTGTCTATCATCTCTGACTTTTATTATGGATCTGTTTTGAACAAAATTCTTCTTTGTTTCTGAAAAATGCATACTGGATTTGATAACAAAATGCTGTGACCTAGTACTATGAGATTGATTTCGTGGCAGTGTTGTGAAGGAAGTATGACCATTTCCACACTTTTGTTTTGAGAGAGAAACCGTTTCCACTTCTCTGTGACAATGGTACAGCGCTAGTAGCAGTAGGTTGATTTAATCGTAGTGGTGGGCTGGTGGGTGCTGCGCTGCTCTGCTCTACTCGGCAGCAAGACGTGGTCTGCCCCATAGTTTTGCGGACATCCCCATGCCCTACGCCTACGCGCGCGCGGGAGTTCCTCTTAATTTTACCACCACCACCACCACCACCACTCGTCCTGCAAGTTCTGGCGTTGTTGATTCCGTTACACTTGCGGTCCGTGCGTGACTGCAGTACGTCACGGTCCAAGTTGGTTGCTGCAGGGAGAGTAGAGGAGAGGGGAGAGGGGACAGCGCAGCGCAGCGCTGTGAGAGGAGAGAAGACGTACATGACGTCGCGAAGCAAGCAGTGCAAGCAAGCAACGAATATAATCGTCGCAGGCACGTACGTACAGTACGCACACTACTAGCACAGTGTACTGTACAGAGATGGAACTCACTCCCCTCCATTCCACCACGAGTCGTCCTTGTCCACCGCCCAACAGCTGGCTCTGCCTGCGCTAGTACAACCGCGTCAGCTACCACACCACCAAGACGTTGGAGTACACTGTACGTACCAATACGCGCGCGTATGTACAATGTGTGTATGCACGTATCCAAGAGAGAGAGAGAGAAGGAGGGAGCGAGGGGTGGCGAGAAAGTCCAAGGCTGCATAAAGTTCGGACGATCTTTAGGTGATGTGATTCCCTCCCTCTCCTCTCCTCTGCTGCATATGCAGTCGCAGGGGAGGAGCATTGGGCCGTCCTATGCTACGCTAACGCTATGGTAGCAAGCAAGCTAATACGCATCTGCATCTGCATGCAAGGGGCGGGGCAGGGGCAGGGGCAGGGGCAGGGGCCGCGCACTAGGGACAAGGGACTGAGATCCGGTGACTGCCTGTGGCATGTCACCGGTGAACAGTATCTACAGTGTTTATCTACAGTATCCCTCCACAGTGTTCCCTGCTACAGTAGTGCTGTCTGCTACAGGATTTAATCTGGACCGCCCCCCTGCATCCAACGGCTGCCGGCCCACATGTTACGCCGTGACTGCCTGTGAGCATGTCACCGGATCCCTGTCCAGGGACAAGGCCTTGCACCTCCATGTCGCCACACCTCCCAATGCCTCCGCCTTTCTTGTCCGCCATTACGCCAACACCATGCCCCCTTCCATCTCACCCTTTACGCCGTTCCTCCTATACAGTACCTATTCCTACACCTACCAGCTCCTCCTCTCTCTCTCTCTCTCGGACAAGGAAACGCACTGCTCCCTCTACGTCCTCGCCTACACAGCACAGTGATCTGATCATAGCCCTCCCTCTTGCACGACGCCATGCTGGCTCCTCCCTGCTGCAGCTGCTTTTTGTGCCCCACAGTCCCTCCCCTCCCCTGCGCCGCTTGCCTCTTCCGTGTCTCGCTCCCCTCCCCTCCCTCGCTCTTTAATCTCGAGCGCCCCCGTCTTCTTCTTCACCAAGCCTGCTCTGCTCTCCTCTTCCCTTCGCCCTTGTCTTACTTGACACACAAACAAACACACCGCACCGTCTCCCTCTCCTTGACCCAGCTGCCTTGACCACGTAGGTAGGAGTACGTCCGTTTCTTGATTCGCATTGCGTGGGCTGCCGGCTCCCGAGCCCCGGCCGGCCATGATCACCGCGGCGGACCTGTATCACGTGCTCACGGCCGTCGTGCCGCTCTACGTCGCCATGACGCTCGCCTACGGCTCCGTGCGCTGGTGGCGCATTTTCACGCCCGACCAGTGCTCCGGGATCAACCGCTTCGTCGCGCTCTTCGCCGTGCCGCTCCTCTCCTTCCACTTCATCTCCTCCAACGACCCCTTCGCCATGAACCTCCGCTTCCTCGCCGCCGACACGCTCCAGAAGCTCGCCGTCCTCGCGCTCCTCGGCCTCTGGTGCCGCCTCCGCAACGGCTCCCTCGACTGGCTCATCACCCTCTTCTCCCTCTCCACGCTCCCCAACACGCTCGTCATGGGCATCCCGCTGCTCCGGGGCATGTACGGCCCCGCCAGCGCCGGCACCCTCATGGTGCAGATCGTCGTGCTGCAGTGCATCATCTGGTACACCCTCATGCTCTTCCTCTTCGAGTACCGCGGCGCCAAGATGCTCGTCATGGAGCAGTTCCCCGACACCGCCGCCGACATCGTCTCCTTCCGCGTCGACTCCGACGTCGTCTCCCTCGCCGGGGGCGGCGGCGCCGACCTGCAGGCGGAGGCCGAGGTCGGGGAGGACGGCAGGATGCGGGTCACCGTGCGCAAGTCCACCAGCTCGCGCTCCGAGGCCGCCTGCTCACACTCGCACTCACACTCCCACTCGCAGTCCATGCAGCCGCGCGTCTCCAACCTCTCCGGCGTCGAGATTTACTCGCTGCAGTCGTCGAGGAACCCGACGCCCAGGGGCTCCAGCTTCAACCACGCCGAGTTCTTCAACATCGTCGGCGGCGCCAAGGGGGACGAGGAGAAGGGCTCCGCCGGCGCTGGCACTGGCACCGGTACCGGCGGCCACTCGCCTCAGCCGCTGCCGCAGGCATTGGCCGGGAAGCGCAAGGACCTGCACATGTTCGTCTGGAGCTCCAGCGCCTCGCCGGTCTCTGAGCGCGCTGCCGGCGGCGCCGTGCATGTCTTCGGCGGTGGCGCCGACCACGGCGACGTCCTCGCCAAAGGTAACGTCCTCTCTCTCTGTGTGTGTGTGTGTGTGTGTGTGTGTGTGTGTTTTACTACTAGCAGTTTGTTTGTTTTCGGCCGTCCAATCGACTAACAACCAACGGTCCGGATCGTACGGTTTCAGGTGCCCAGGCCTACGACGAGTACGGCCGCGGCGGCGGCGACGACTTCAGCTTCAGGAACAAGAACGGCGGCGTCGCGAACGTGGACGGGCCGACACTGGCCAAGCTGGGGTCCAACTCCACCGCGCAGCTGCACCCCAAGGACGACGGCGAGGAGAGGGCCGCCGCGATGCCGCCGGCAAGCGTGATGACGAGGCTCATCCTGATCATGGTGTGGAGGAAGCTGATCAGGAACCCAAACACCTACTCCAGCCTCATCGGCGTCGTCTGGTCCCTCGTCTCCTACAGGTAAACACCGTTGCTCTGAACAAAAACAACTGGTTTGTTCATCAGTCACTCCACATTTGATTTGCTGATTGATCCTGTGAACTGCATTGCGGCAACTTCAGGTGGGGGATTGAGATGCCGGCGATCATCGCCAAGTCGATTTCGATCCTGTCGGATGCAGGGCTTGGGATGGCCATGTTCAGCCTAGGTTTGCACAGCTCTGACTCTGCACTCTTCCTGTAAAACTGTTGCAGCAGGTGGCCGGCCGTGCTTATGTCTTTGCGCAATGCAGGGTTGTTCATGGCGTTGCAGCCCCGGATCATCGCCTGCGGCAACAAGCTGGCGGCCTACGCGATGGCTGTGAGGTTCCTGGTCGGTCCAGCTGTGATGGCCGCCGCCTCTCTGGCTGTTGGGATGCGCGGGGTTCTTCTGCACATCGCCATTGTTCAGGTACATCCCAGTTGAGGGTCTTGTTTTAATACTCAACTAGAGAAAATGTAGTGACCATATGATATGAATTTGCATTGCAGGCTGCTCTTCCACAAGGAATCGTGCCCTTCGTGTTCGCCAAGGAGTACAACGTCCATCCCAACATTCTCAGCACAGCGTATGATCTCTTAACACAGCTCTAGTATCTTGTTGTGCCATGCCACTGTTATCAATTTTAGTCAAGGAAAGCTTTCGAAAAACCATTCCTACCTTTTCTCTTGTAATTGGAGAGCATCATCCAGTCAACTAAGAGAAAACACCTTGTAACTTTTCATGATTCCTATCCTACTCATCATCATCATCGTGCAACATCGATTCCCTTGGAACTTGACATGTTGCTGTGTCTACTTTATTTGAGTATCATCATAGAGTAACATTGATTCATTGAGATGGTGGTATACTATGATCCTGATTCCTGACATGATGATGAAACTCTGTGTTTGATGCAGCGTGATCTTCGGGATGCTGATCGCCCTCCCCATCACACTGGTCTACTACATACTGCTGGGCCTCTGAACTCTCAGCTCAGCTCAGCTCAACCGGGTGCTCAACTGACAGCATCATTCAGTACCAGTACTCTAGTAGCAGTATCGTTTCCTATTGCTTGGTTGGTTGATCCCAGATTAGAATGGAGCACTAGTAGTAAACGTAGGTGATTTTAGGTTGGGATGGAAGCATTAGAACTCTGATGGAGTCGGTTTAGAGATAGTAGAAAGCGGATTAGCGCCAACTAACGTTAAGTCTGGCTAATTTGTAAGGCATTGATCAGATCTATCGTTGAGATTTGTAACTCTTTCATTCATCTATCGTATGAAATTTTCCTTCAATGTTATGTGAAATTCTTTGCATGTTTTTATACTGGAAGTGTTTTGGTTTCCCTTGGAAGGGTGGTTCCAATGGTAGATCAGAGAATCTTTTGTGCTTTCATGAAGAAAAACGTGCATGTTTTATTGTTTTCTTTACGGGAACAAAGGTGCATAGCTTTTGTAGTCCTTTTTCTTAGGCAACTGTGGTCTTTTGTTCTCTTCCGGCGTGGTAGTACAAAACATTGACCCGAAGCACGGAAAGGAGACGGTGGTGTGACCAGCCAGTGCATCCGTGCTCGAGTGGAAATCAATGGGTCAAGAGAAGAGAAGAGGAGAAGAGGATGATGGTGTTGCTTTGTCGGACAAAAAGCGTTGGCTTTCTCTTGAGTTTAGGCATGCGCAATCGAAGCAAGCCGCAGCCTAGTGAAATGATGCTCCATTCCAAGCAATGGTATATCCTGCGGCCTTTCTTTTTCAACTTAGAAAGGGCACATAAGAATTTTAACAACTATTTTTTGTGGGATCTTTTTAACAACTAGAATTTTCAACTACTCCCTGAGTAGTGTTTTTCTTTTCTTTCAACTGTCATTTGGATACTTTTGACAGATCTTGTTGAACTTCTGATTGCCATTTCACTCGAAGAAATGAAAAAACAACCTAGGACTAAGAAACACATGCCCGGCGGAATGACATTTTGTTTCTCAACTTCTTTGGTGACTGACAGAAATTCATGTTTTTTCTTAAAATTACACAAAACTCATCAAACATTTCAAGAACTTTCGGCAAAATTCAAAATCTGGCATTTTAAAAAGAATTTAGCAAAAACCATGTTAACTTTTGGAACAAGCTCAAGACCAAGCCACTGATTACAAAGGCACCTCATCACCATGCTAGACGACTTTCTAAATGTATGTGGCTTAAAATTGCTTTTATATTTAATAGTCCGAGCTATTTTTAAAATTGTGCAAAGCTTTTGGTCGTGATCTTAATATCTTGCTCCCTACTTAAAATTATTAGCTTCACGAAATTCGTCCGAAAGTTAACAAAGGAAGCGCTAGGCGCCATCCCACTTTTTTTTGTTTTGAAAACCCCTCCCATATATTAATTAGATAAGACAAGATTCTTACAATCGTTCATTACAAAACTAGCCGGCGGAACACTATTACATAAAACACCGTCGGACCTGCTATCAAAACTAAATTTAGCAATCTCATGCGCCATCCCACTTCTGATCTGGTCTGTTCGACGTTCGACACCCGACGTTTATGGAATGAAGTTTTCAGATTTTCGTCGACTTAGAGTTTTCACTAGAGAACGTTGCCATCATTTTTCCAGCTAACCAGCATCATGTTATATAGTGATGTTAGTGTTTCAATTCCCAAAACAGGTTCGCAAGGGCATTACAGATACAATTCTATGATATTGGTGGGGATATGTTGGCATTAGAGATACAATTCTGTGATATTGGTGGGGATATGTTGATCACCAATAAGAGCATATGCATTGGTTCGCATGGTGGAAGATGTGTGTGCCAAAGTGAGGAATGACTTTTCAGGATATTCTCAGCTTCAACAAAAGCCCTCTTAGGGCATCTCCAACGCCAACCATCAAACCGCTCGCATCCGTCCGGACCGCGAAAGCCATCCAACGCGGGCCTGTATCGGTCCAGACGTGTTTTCTTCCGCAAACCGGAACCAAACGTGTGTGTGGGGGGGGTGGGGGGGGGGGGGTTGCGGAAGTCTGGACCGCTCTCAAGCCCGCTTCTGACCACACTGACCCACCCAAACCCACCACCCGCCCTTCCCGCGCTTTACATCCCACGCGCCGCTTGCTGCGCCGCATTCATGCCGCCCCAGCGCAGCAGGAGGCGGAGCGTCTCCTCCGCGAGCGGCAGACAGCCGCCAGACAAGGCTGCCGCGGCCTTCCGGCGTCGTTCCGCCGCTGGAAGGACCACGACGACGAAGACGACGACGGCACCGACGGAGACGGCGGTGCGGCAGGGCATGGCGGCCACGCGTACGAGGTGGTCGTTCGGTATAGGGTTTGATTTTTTTTGTTAAACGGTCGAAACATCGACCTTTTATGTAAATTATGTCTGAACTTCAATGAAATCCGTCCGGTTTAAACGAATTTCGTCCGGTTAGTTCGAATTGTTGGCCAGATGTATGCGGCTACGGTTGGATGGCGGCCTCCCGCATCCGTGTCCGCGGACTGGTCCCCCCCCCCCCCCCCTTCCGCGGACGAATGCGGGAGGAAACTTGCGGATTGCCGTTGGAGATGCCCTTAGCGAAACAATGCTGGGCTTATTGAAAATGGCCAATCTCTTTGTGCTTGAGTTCTTCGTCCAAAATATTATCTACATGGCGATATTCTTTCCGTGAGATTAAATAGGGCTTGTCATATGTTTGAGGGAGCAAACATCCAAACTTTTCAAAGAGGGCTGCACCGGAGCCACCATTCATATTTGTGATAACCATTGTATTCCATCTAGCAAAAGTTGTAACGCAAGGGGAGCAAGAGTCCTAACTGTGGTACTTGAGTTTATGGACCCACATACGGGCTAGTGGGACGAGGAATTGATCCGTGACAACTTCTGGGAAGTGGATGCGAACATAATCCTTCAAATCCAA
This sequence comes from Elymus sibiricus, assembly GCA_039707655.1. Classification (NCBI taxonomy): domain Eukaryota; kingdom Viridiplantae; phylum Streptophyta; class Magnoliopsida; order Poales; family Poaceae; genus Elymus; species Elymus sibiricus. Next base: position 117,741,744 of record CM077670.1, read on the forward strand.
CTACCTAGCGGTGAGATGGATGATTTCGTGGCATGACATTACACCAAGTCAAATATTTTCTCGGCCCGGTCGACATATCACCTCGAATGGGATTCCCATCATGGTGAAAAATTGAGACGTTTTGTTATGTCAAAGTGGATCGGTTGTGAACCCTATGTGGAAGAAACTGTGGAAAATTTTTAGTTGAATTCAAAAACATCGTGTGGCGCACCATGCATGGAGCCATTCCATGTGGAAAGATCCAACAAGATCGCCATATCAAAGTCTGCCCTATGTCATGTTTGTGGAAAGGGATTGGAAGATATCCGCCATGCTTTGTTTGAATCTCCAAGAGCGAAGAACGCTTGGAAGGGAGTGGGCATCCGCGGGAAAAAATGGACAAGGCACCGCTCTATGATAGCCTAAATCGGCTAAGTTGGAGCAACTCATTTGTGGATAGGGCCCTGGATATTTGTTTTTTGAGCAGACCCCCCCGCCCCCTCCCGGCTGATCTTGTCGATGTGGGATGTTGGTTCATATGGTGGGAGAATAGGCAACATGTCAACAATGAAGCCGTACAAATACTAGACAGAGTTGCATTCTCAATCCAAACTTTGATAATTCTGACACCGGTGGTGCAGTCATTCGTGATGCTACAGGGCGTGGAGGGGGGGAGGGGGTTGTCGCGACGGATAATTACAGGTTAAACCCCACAACTGATGCCTCAGTGGTTGAGGCCATGTCATTTGAAGAGGGGCCTAAATTGGTGTTGAAGTCTGACCGCCTAAAGCTTATTGACAGGATGAACGGTAGCTCGACATCACCAACCTTCGTGGCACCTATCATTGACAACCGTTTTGATTTCCATAGAGAATTTCAGAGAGTCATTTTTTAGCTTGTCATCTTGCAGTAGAGAAATTGCGTATCAGGATTTGCCATGCCGCAACAGTGATAATTGACATGATAAGTACAAGGAAAAGTTTTCTATAAGTCTAGAAATTGCCATGCTGTAGCAGGGCGAACTGTAATGCTACGCAGAGAAATTGCCATGTTGTGCATGGGAGATAAAATTTATGTTGTTTTCTCAAAAGGATGCATGAGAACGAACTATGCATCCACACCATGTGTCACCGCTTTAAAATTTAAATGTGAAATCAGAGGCACCAGAGAAAGTGTTTTTTACAAAACCACTCCAGAAACGTTCCTCAACATTTTCGAAATTTTAGTCCTAGACTTGACGTTGGTGCTTGCATTTTCTGTATTTATTTCAGTGCTTTCAGCAATGTGTGTTCAGTGGAAGGAGACGTTCTTGTCGACTACGAAGTCGTCTGTGACGACTTTGTCAATCTCAAGAAGATGTGTCGACTCAGGGGCTGTTTGGTTCCTAGCCACACCTAGGCATACTTTGGCACACCTCACCTTAGGCAAGTTTGACCAAGTTAGGTGGGTGCTTGGTTCTAGCCTTACCTAAGCCAATAATTTTTTTATGAGAAGTAAACCCCACATGTCATAGACACAAAAAGTGTGGCAAGATTCACTTAGGCAAGCCAGCGAACAATTTGAGCAACTCAACTAAGGCAAGTGTGGCAAAAATAATGTGGCAATATATGGCAAATATAGTCACAATCCAAACAGCCCCTCAGTCTCTCGGAGGTGACCATAGGGGTAGGGTATGCATGCGTGCGTTCATAGGGATGAGTGTATGCGTGTATGTATGAGCGTCTGCATGTACTGTGTTAAGAGCATCTCCAATAGATGATGTAGATGCAAAAATAACTAACTTTTGCATCTCCGAGGCCCAAAAACCCCTCTCCAACAGAAGATGTAGATGCAAAAAAAATTACATCTCCACTTCCCGGAGATGTAAAATACAACACCTCGCGGTGCAAATGTGCATCTCCACCTACAAGAGATGTAAAAACGGCGGTCGCGCGCCAACCGCCCAACTGCCTTCATTTGGCTTCCGCGCGAACACCGCCCGTCCGCCCGACGGCCGGCCGCCGGCCGCCGACGCCGATGACCCCGCCCGTCCGCCGCTGGTCTGACCCACCTCGCCGCAGCCGTCGTCGGCACGATCACGGTCCCCAATTTGGCCTCCGCCTGCCCGCTGTCGCCCCGGATTTGCCCCACCTCGTCCGGTCGCCGTCGCGCCGGAGCTGCCTGCGAAGAAGCAGCGGGCCGCCAAGCCACGCGGTGGAGGCGTGAAGCGGCAGATGGCGCGGGGGTGCAACCCGGCGGCGAACCAACCTCGGCCGGCCAAAATTTCGAAGCCGGACGCGGCTCGGCGGGCGATTGGCTGCCGCCGGCGGCCGTGGCTTCCTCCTCCGGCCAAAGAGGCCCTTCTCCACCTCCGCCGCCGCCCCTACGCCGTTCCTCATCCTCTCTCCGCCTCGAATCGCTGCTGCTCCGCCGCCCCGATTCGCGCCGCCGCCGCACCGATTCGCCACCCTCGCCGCCCCTCCGGCGCTCCTTCGCCGCCGCCCCGAATCGCGCCGCGCCGCCGCCATCCCCACTGTCGCCGCCCCGATTCGGCCGCCGCCCCACTAGTTTTTACATCTCCATTTTGCATCACGTATTGGAGTTGCACTTTTACATCTCCGTTTTGCATCATCTGTTGGAGTTGACTCTTTTTTGGAGATGCAAAAAACACTTTTTGAAGATGTAAATTTTCACATCTCCTGTTTTGCATCTCCAAATTTGCATCTCTAAAAAAAATAACATTTCCGAAAATTTATTTTTCTGTTGAAAGATACGATCGGACAATGATCAGATAGACTCGGCCCCACCTGTAAGCGCTGCCTCCTCTCTCTTTTCGCATCGCTGCACATCGCATCGACCGGCTAGTGGCAGCGGAGAGCTCTCCGGGAACGGCGGCGGGAAGGGACGGGCGGAGGAGAGATGCCGCACCGCGCGCGGCCGATGACGGGGCTGCTGGTGTTCATGGGCGTCAACCTCGTCCTCCTCAACACCATCACCCCCGTCTACGACTTCGTCTGCTTCCACCCCTACTGGGACCGCAGGGTACCCCCACCCTCTCCCCGCTCCTTCTTCTCCACCTCCGGCACGTCCCCCCAATCACAATTCACGGTGGCAACGCCTTACCTCTCCGCCCCCCTCCTTACTTCTTCCCGGTCGGGCAATTTATAATACCTAAATTGCCGTGGTATCGAACACTTCTTGTGCTTGCCTGCGCCGACTGTTTGCGGAAATGCCTGATGGTAGTCATTGGCTGAGACATACCCACTGCAAACTTCACTCACCGTGCAATTCTAGTTAGAACGAGTGCCTGTTTGGTTGGATTCTTGTTCTAGATTTGCCCATGCGCATCTGCACATCAGCTGTTTGTGGAAATGCCTGAGAGCGGTTCGATAGATAAGTTGTTTGGACTGGATGTGCTGTTTGACCAAAGTGAATACACTTGAGGAGTCCTTGCCCAGTTGCATTGCGCCTCTCCCTGTCGTTCTGTAAAATTTTCCAGGGAAACTACATCTGCACGTGTTCCATGATAGACCCATCCTTACCTCCCAACAAGTTGCAATGAGAGTACTAGGATCTTGATTTATTGGATGCAATTTCGAATTTTGTGTGTGTAATGTGTAATTTCTTGTCCAAATTTGCAGAGAGAACGCCGTCAAAGGGAGCGTAAAGCACTGCAAGGCAATGGTTCTCTAGAAACTGCAAAATAAACTCTACTAGGTAATACATGCTTCCACACTTTTAAAAAAAGAACAAAAATGCTTTTTTGCCGATCATGCATCCCCTTGTACTCATAGTATGTCATCATAGAATGATCTCCGGTGATTTAACTAGGCTTTAACTACACTACACTGATATTCCGCGAATAGATGACTTTTTTTTCGAGGTGAGAAGCGCTCATTTCTCACATACCATTTGGTAGGACTGAGCTTCGGTACCGTAAAGGCACCTGCCTTTGGGTCTATGACAGGTGGGCCCAACAGGCTGGCCCACCTGTCAGACCCAAAGGCAGGTGCCTTAAGGCACCGAAGCAGCGTCCCATTTGGTAGCAGGAAACTGGGAGATTCTGCTGATGTGTCCCATAGCAAATAGTCTAATAAGTAATGACCTCACTTTCCGTTGACACAATATTTTTCTTTTCATTCGTGCAGGTATCTGCTTACATTATTAGCTTATCACATCCTGGATTGTTCATTTACGTGGGATGGAGAAAGTTTGATGAAGTTGCGGCCAGGCTTTTCAGTGTCGGTGGGTCATTAGATCTTGTTTTGTGATGCTCCTGCAATGTTTCAATTCTCTGTGATGACAAACCGAGGAACACCAGACGCAGTGAAATAATTTCTTTAAACTACACTGTTATGAATCTTTTGTCAACTTCTTGTATATCATCTGGTGTAACATAAGCAAATGAAATCATCTATTTAGTTCAGACCTGTTGTAGTAAAAGTAAATCATTTCATCTGGCCTCACTATATACCTATATGTAGTCTTGAAATTGTTGGTGAAGATCAATCATATCTTCATTCATCTAGCCTTCCCTCTGTTTCTTCTCCCTCAACCACATCAGCAGAGGCTTGCACCCTCATGAATGCACTGATGACCTCTAGGGCTTGCGCACCACCAACATCTTATGTAAGTGTACAAGATGACAAAAATGTGCAGGTGGGAGACAAATACATCTTTCTTCCCCAAATTCATGGGTATGTATGTGGATTCCAATCCATGTGATACTCCTCAGCAACTAGTAAATGGATTGTACAAATCTGTCCACGATTTTGAGCTCAAGCTGAGAAGCATCTGGAAAGAGGGTTCCATTGTGCACTCTGCACTGGTGGTGACCGCACATCTGCTTGTTTGAGCTAAAATGTCTGCTTCACTCTATAACTAGATCTCTCTTCTTTGGGTTTGTTGGCTCGGTGCTTCCTGTTCCTTTCTTCATCATCGCCACAAACTCTGAATAATCTATCCGCCCATCCTATATGTGCAAAAGTATCTTTAGTTTCTTTGGATGCAATAAAGTATTTTTTGGGTGCAATTTAACTTCCGTGCATCAGATTGCGTATGTGTAATGTATACTCAGTTTATACTTGCTGTTCCTTACATTGTCAGTGTCAGCCTCTGAGATGATGTCCTTGATCTCTTTGGCATCATACATTCCCTTCTCCTTCAAGGCTTGCTCGAGCTCATCTCTTGTTATGTACCTGCAAGATTTGTGAGATAAAACATAAGTCGTAGTAAAATATCCAAACTACAGAATTCAGCCACCTAATCTGTTGATTTTGTTGCTCAGCTTACCCGCTGTTATCCTTGTCGAAGAACTGGAATGCTGTGTATAGGTGCTCCTCTCTATCCATTTTGTTCATGTGAACTGTCACGGTGACAAACTCCTCATAGTCAATCAATCCATTGCCATCTGCATCAGCCTGCAGAAATTTGAAGTACAGATGAATTTGGATGAAAATTCTGTCGTGCAATGGAACCGTGTTATCGATAGCTCGCTGAAGAGTGAAGACTCACTGCTTCCATGAGTTGCTCAATTTCATTGTCTGACAGCTTTGTGCCCTGCTTTGCTAGCCCGTTCTTGAGCTCTTCGAGCGTGATTGTGCCGCTGTTATCTTTGTCGATGTTCTTGAACATCTCCTTGAGCCCCTTGATCTCCTCTTCCGATAAGCACCCAGCTATAACCTGACAGCACACCATCAAGGTTGAGTGCCTGACAAACTGCAATCTAAGCATGTTTGTTCAATTCAACAGCTAGATGTGAGGAGAAAAACAAGAGTTCCTCCTACCCTCAGCGCAGCTTTCTTGAACTGGTTCATGGCCCTGAATTGCTTCAGCCTGTTGAGAACGACATTGTCGAGCGGCGTATCGGGTGCGTCTCCATCTTCTTTGATCCATGGGTGATCTGGCAACTCAAATCCACACAACTTTCAGGCCATGAGCTTCGTCACAAGAACCATATGGCACATGAATCAGATTTGGGAGAGTGCCTACTGAGGACTTGGAAGGCCGTGAGCCTCTCCCTGGGGTTGATGTTGTGCATCTTCTTGACAAGATCCTTGGCGCCAGAGGAGATGTTTGGCCATGGATCGCCGTTGAAATCAACCTGCCCGCGTAGGACGGCGGTGAAGATGGCGTTCTCGTTATCCGCCCAGAATGGTGGGACGCCGGCGAGGAAGATGTAGAGCATGACGCCGATGCTCCAGATGTCAGCCTCGGGGCCGTACCGCCGCTTGAGCACCTCCGGCGCGATGCAGTAGGCGCTGCCGACGATGTCCCTGAACACCTCGCCTTCCTTGAAGAAGACGGAGAGGCCGAAGTCCGTGGCCTTGAGCGGCGAGTCTTCCCCTTTGCTGAGCAGGAGGAAGTTCTCCGGCTTGAGGTCCCGGTGCATCACCCCCATGCAGTGGCATGTGTGGACGATGCCGACGATGGCCCGGAGCAGCGCGGCCGCCGCCCGCTCCGTGTAGTGGCCCTTGGCGATGATCCGGTCGAAGAGCTCGCCGCCGGCGCAGAGCTCCATGACGAGGTGCACGTTGTGCTTGTCCTCGTAGGCGCCCCGGAGGTCGACGATGTTGGGCTGGCCGGAGAGGTGGTACATGATCTGCACCTCGCGCCGGACGTCCTCCACGTCCTCCTTGTTGGCCAGCTTGCGCTTGGCGATGGTCTTGCACGCCAGCTTCTCGCCGGTGGAGCGGTGCGTGCACAGGTGGGTCACGCCGAACTGGGCCGCGCCCGAGCTCCTTGCCGATGGAGTAGGTGGTGCGCACGTCCTCCATGGCGCGGCCGAGCACGTCGCCCACGGGCGCCGGCGGCTTGCCCGGCTTGGCATTGGCGGCCGGCGGCGCTGCGACGCCGTTGCTGGCGGTCGACGACGATGCAACGGGTTCCACCTTTGGGGCTGCGGGCGGGCGCGGCGGCGGCGAGTTGGCGTCGCCGGCGTGCCCGGCACCCTTGGCGCAGCATTGGCCCGTGGCTCTCCGACGGAGACACAGGCACAGGCATGCATGGAGAACCGGCCAAAAGAGAGACCAACATGCAGCATTTTTCGCTTTGTTTGGTTGGAAAGCCTTTGTGATCGAGAAAAAGATGGATTTCGAGTTTGGAAGGTGTGGAGGGAATGGCGGCAACGAGCGCCGGATTCCGGATATAGCTTGCTCGCTCGCTCACTTGCTGCCACTATTTGCTCGCTTTTCCATTATAAACGCTCAATGTTTTGTGAATTACATTTTTGCAAGTGTTTTTGTCACTTCCTGGTATGCATACTAGACCGTTTTGAATATTTCCAATTGTCATTGAATATTTCCAAGACAAATACACATTACGGAAGTGACTTCAAATTGCTTTGATAAAATTTTGCGGTTGCACTTTGAATGATTATCTTGAAGATGTATCGTTCTGCAGGCTTGCAGCCCTGATGCATAAAACTGAAGTCGATCCAACATTTCTCATTCCAATCTCTATACACACCAACGAAATTTGACCAAAAGGAAACTAAATCATTTGGTATCCTGATGATTCAACAGCTCTACATAATTTACAGAGTATAATCCTCCACACCTCAGATCGCTGTATCCTATCATCTCGAAGCAGCCATACAGAATGTTTCAACCTTGAGAGGCCTCTGAAACCCCAAATAAGATACTAGCTGTATAAAGTGCTTATGTTGAGAACCGACTAGACACCTTGCCAAATTTCGTATGGGACAACTTGCCTACAGTATATGCAGCTCTCAACCTAAACCAAAATTTTACAGCATGTAAACCCTTCCAAAATTGTGATCCCCTTTTGCCATATTTAAAAAAAAAAAAATTGATCCTTACAAATCATTCTGCGCAAAAGCTCTGAGCATAGATCATGCCTCCTTGTTCTGAATCAAAATTGGCTTACATTTACCAGGCATACATCTATCTTCCTAGCTTCCAGGATTTTCTTTCATCACTTCGATGTAATCAACTTATTTGATACCTTCTGTGGGTATATATCTCATCTCTTGATTCGAATCCTGCAGTAGTATGCAATTGGGAATCAATAAGCCTGAGGCGTTTCATCTCTTGATATAATCCTGCACCCGTATGTTACTGCACTATTTTGGAAAGCTAGCTAGCTAAGATTATAATTGTGTAAGTTGCTCCACTGTCTGTAGCGTGAAAGTTTCTTCCGGGATCTCTAGTGCAGCATAAAATTCTTCTTCCTCAACAACCACATTAGACAATGTTGTCTTGAAGCTGTGTGTAGCATCCTCCAGATGCCCTTTCGCTATGGATGCCTGCAATTGCATTTGTAATGGTAAGTAAGTAACCTGCCACAAGAACTAACCTGCAAGAGCATATCCCTTCTCTACGCTTTGTAAAAAACATATAACAGATTTATATCACCAGATCGATTTTGAATTGGATTTCTATCTGTGCAAAGTATATGATGTGAACAATCCATACATACCAAATGCATTTCATCAAGCTTGAAAAGGCAGAACCTCCATTTCCTAGACTCTATCCCGTCAATGTAGACAGAGATGTTACTCCATTCAACATGGTGGAATTCCAAGCGATGCAGCCCAAATCCAACCCCAGCGCCTACAGCTTTAACAAATGCTTCTTTGAGACACCAGTACCTACAAAAGACGAACAATTTAAAGCCTGGTACGGCGAGGGCATTTGCAGGTGTCCCTTTCCTTTACTGTTGGTTCAGTGCAATATTCAATCTCCGGCGGGTGGCAATCAATCGGAGGAAGAAGAAGGATAGTATGTTTCTCAATCTAACCTACTTGTTGTTTTCCTTGATAATTATCAAATCTAAGATGCACTTTGGGTGTCTTTCTTCAAAAAAAAAATATGAACAATTTATACTATGCAGATCATCAAAAGCATGAAGATGATCTCAACTAACATAGCTGCTAACATAAACTTCTTACAAAAGCAGAACCAAATCCTTGGTAGGGTTCGAAGCGTACTTATTTCAAATTTAAAACTATTCATTTTAGTAAAAAAAACATCTCCTTTAACATTGTTGGCAAAACCCAAAGCTTTATTATGCTAAAATATTAAAAATTAGTACTCAAGCCCCATGCAGCTGAATGGGTTGTTAAACACTGCGGCATCTATGAACATGCGTGCAGTAATGATAACTTTTAGGACATGGGAGTACAGGTACTTGGTTAGGTTTCAGCAGAAATTCATAAGTAGTAGCATTGATCTACTACTCTTTTCTTATGCTGTTTTCGTGGTGGTTCTAGAACTAGCTCATAGTCCTCTGAATTATCCATTAGGGTAGAGGTTCTGATGCTCAACCACAACTCTGAATGCTGATTCTCTATACATTATTGTCTATTAGAAAGCTCCCAACAAATAATTACCTGTAGAACTCTGTTAACATCTCAATGGAACCGGCAGCGCGACCAGTGCAGTTCCACTCATGGTCTGTGAGGTATGAAGAGAAATTCTTAAGGAATTCCACGGTGGTTTCTCCCTGAGGCTTAGAGATGCACACAATGTCAAGGCCAACAAGGCAAAGCAGCTCTGATGCTATGCCGACGTAGTCACCCTGATGCGATGTGTTGAAATTGAAGTTTCTGAAGGCCGAAGGGCCATTCTCCTGCAAGAATGACAAGGGTATATAACATGATCAGAGAGTGATTCATTGATTGCAGAAGCTATTTGACCTAACAAATGCTCATTTCATCCGTTGATGTAGTTGAGAGTAAAGGGTAAAGAATTGTTTCAGTGACGTCGGAATGAAATTGATTGAACAAGCTGCAGTACCAGATACGGCTTTCCTTCAGTTGTTCGGCATATGTCAATTTGGTGGAATGGGATGCCAAGAACACGGTGCACAAGCGAGTACTGGAGCAGCCGGCTGATGAGCGCTCGTTTCCTGTCTTCCTCCTTGACAAACCTGCGCCAGCGAGTTGGGTTAATTCCCCAGCAAGATCAATCTCCGAAGGGCATAGTTAGGGGTTCTGATTCGAATTCAACCCTACCAATTCCATGGGTTTTTCTTATCCATCTCCGAAGGGCATAGTTAAGAGGGCAAGGAAGCATGGGGGGAGTTAAATTGGTGGGAGAGTTTACCTGGCAATGGCATGGCGGTGGTGCGGCGGCAGGAGGGCAGCCGCGGCTTGGAACTGCGTCGGGGAGGGGCGCCAGCGGGCGACGTCGACGAGCCACCTCCGCCGCACCCCGCCGCTGTGCTCCTCCTCCATCTCATTCCTTTCCGGTAACTTATCCCAGGGGCGCTTGTTAGCCTGGCTTGAGATGGCGGGGCCGGGGCGCGCTTGGACCAAGAAGCGGGGGCCAGGACACGCCTCGCCGGCGTCCGCCGGCACCCCCACCTGTGGAGAAGTAGAGGGAACTGCGGCAGATTGCCACAGAAACGCACAGAGCACAACGAGCGACCAGGTAAATGGGCCGGCCCACTTCAGATTCCTACACCTGCTACAAGACCCGGCGGTTCTGAGAACGTGTTCTGGAAAGGTTTTTGGGAACCTTATAGAGGCTGGTTTTTCGGCTTTTCAGTTTTAGTCTTTTTCTTTTCTTTTCTTTTTACCACTTTATTTTTATTTAAAAAAAAGTTCAAAAATTTCAAATATTGTTTGGAATTTCATAAAATGTTTATGTTTTCAAATTCAGAAAAATGTTTTGGGTTTCAAAAAATGTTCGTAATTCCAAAAAATGTTTCTGTTTTACAAAAAAATAAATGACAAATTCAAAAAATGTTGTTGGTTTCAAAATTTGTTTTGAATTAAAAAAACCATTTTCCAGAAAAAATTAAAATTTTTAAAAATGTTCACGGTTTCAAAAATGTTCCTACTATTTAAAATTTGGTTCACAAATTCAAAAAATGTTCGTGGTTTCAAAAAAGTTTTTTTTAATATTCCTGTTTTGAAAATCTGTTCACAAATTAAAAAATGTTCACACTCTTCAAAATATGTTTGGAATTTCAAAAAATGTACATATTTTTTTCAAAAATGCTGATTTTTTTTTCCAAAAGAAAATCGCCACAGCAACTCATTCCATTCGCTACAGTACCACATGCCGGTTCGCTACAATACCATAGTACCTGTTCGGTTCACAAAGGATATGATGAGGTGTTATTAGTGAATCGCTTTTTAAATGGATTAGCTATACGATTACACAACCCTAGAACAATTGATACCACCTTGTGTTTGGCTCTTGTACATGAAGAAGAACTGGAGGTTTTAAAAGAACACCATACTACCAAGTCTGATTACAGAGACAATACAAGTAAGATGGGAAAACCTGCAATTACTGAAGGCATATTGGGGGCTGCACCAGATGGTGAGAAGAAAAGTTTAGGGAAATGGGAAGAGAAGTATGAATCATTGAGAGCTATGAGGAGAGCCAAGGGTCTTTGTTCCAAGTGTGAGGACAAATTTTCTTCTGGCTATAAATGAGCCCCACATATATGCTTGCATGTTTTAGAGGAATTACTGGACACATTGCGACTGGATGATACTGAAACTGCTGCTGTGGAAACTCTGTTTGACAGTGATTCTAGTACCAAACTTATGAGCATTTTTGCTGATGTTATGCAGGGCACTTCCAACAAGAAAACCATCAAATTGCAGGTTTTGATTGGCAAGCAGGCAGGGTTAGTGGACTTAGAAAGCTCTCACAATTTTATCAGTCCAGAACTAGTTGCCAAGCTAGATCTAGAGACCGTGGAAGTACCTATGACCACTGTTAAGTTAGCTGATGGGAAACCTTTAACATGCAGCACTGTTGTGCAAGAATTTCAAGGATGGACTCAAGGGAACACATTATGCAATACCACTTGGTTGTTATGAAACATATTTGCAAAAATCCTTTATATGTTGGTCTCAACTCTCATCCAAGATTGGCGTGGTACTAAACTTCCAACATGTCATGAAACCCCACATGAGCATTTGAGATTTTCCACGAATTATTTCATTGATGGGCTCAAATCCCATCTATAATTTAACAGTAGACATCTGTAGTCTTTTTTGCTGTAGTGTATTACAGTTGTCCTTAAATTCAGTCTGGATCTTGGATCCAATAAAAGCCTAGAAATTACAAACTGTGAGCTTGATAACCAACCACTTGTAAAGATAAAAAGTAGGATCAAGATCTTAATGGACTAAGTTAATGGAATAAAACTTGATAAACCATTAGTCCCCTTAATTACATTGTCATTAACCACCGAAACCCTAGGGCCCTAAATGTACTTTCACCTTGTCTCTTCATTCTTCAACTTCAGTTGAGACAATTTCCTTCTTTCTTACACAATGAATGAAGAGTTGGCGACCACCCTTAGGCTCTGGCTTGAACAGCTTGCTCCAGACTAGTAGTTTATTTGGCTCTGGTTGCCTACCCTTTCCTCTTATTTTCCTTGTATATTCGGCATGTATATATCCCCTCTTGTAGTTTTTCATATGTTTAATAAAATTATTCTGTCGAGGACTTCTCTACAGTGTCTGCTTAAAAGATATACTACATGATTGGAAGAATGTTTGAATATGCGTAGGAAAAACAAAATGTTTGGAGTGGACGCTATTTTTTATGAGATCTAATGTAAATGAATCTGGAGATTCCTTAAAAATCCCTAAGAAAAGCTTCCTATTGTTTGCAATCGTACGAATCAAACAATCCACATAGTAAAATACTTAACTATCTTTAAAAATCCCTTAGAAGTCATGTCAACCAAAGAGGCCCTAAGACTCTCCCTCCCCCGGCCCTCTCTCTCTAACTATGTTTGTCTAACTGAAACACTTAAACATCTCTCCTCGCTTCCCTGTCTCTCTGAAACAATTATTCATTGCAAACACACGTTCTCATTAACTGATCAAGAGCGTGTACAATAGCGTCTTGTCAGCTGTCTGTAAGGGTTGCCACATAAACAAAATAGTGATGTGGAAGAAAGAGAAATGATAGAGAGAAAGAGGTTGTTTGTAGATTTGCAGATAGTCTGTAGAATTTTTACTGATAGCTTACAGAGGATAATTTTGATGTTGTACAGATGTTGTCTATAATTTCTCTCACACAAGTTGTTATGGCTAAAATTAGACTGTCTATAAACAAATTATTGTATATGTTGTCTATATTGTAGTAAGTGACATCCACGCCAATTACATCTTCGGCCACTTGGTGGACACAGTTGCAGAGCCAATGCATGAGATTTGGGTCTAAAATCTAAGTGAACCTAATAATTTGTTCGAAAACGTCTAATAGATAGTAGTATGTGTGTGTGCTGCTGCTGGCTTGCATCATACACCCTCTGTAAAGAAATATAAGTCTGCATGCAAATGCAAGTACTGTAATTTCATCTATTTTCGAACGAAGGTTGAAGTGATTTAAAAATATTGGAGCCGGTTATATTTTATTCTAAGAAGCAGAATGAAAGAAGTAAATAAAATTATAAGTCTGCATGCAAATGCAAGTACTGTAATTTTTAACAGGCTTGAAAATATTAGGCATGTAAAGATCAAGGGATGGGAGAGAGCATTGTTTGGAAGACGACACGTGCGACCGACAAGATGCCATACAATGATCGGGATTTGGTGAAATGAGACAGAGAGTATGTCCAAAGTCTTGCACATCCCAATCAACGTATAATTACGGTGATGGAGCTAGCTCCTGGGGATGGGCCATCCTCCGTTTAATAGCTGTGTCTTCCAGGTTAAGACAAACCACAACTGATCACATTTATACTTGCGCAGCCCACTCTACAGTTTCTGGGACAAGAGAGAAAGGAAATATCGATGGCCGCCGGCGAGGCAGGCCACCGTTGATGGAGACGGGGGAGAAGGTGGCAATGAGGGGTGCCCGGGGGGCCGGGATGCTGCGTATCACGTCTCTCAACAAGATTCAAGAGCTGGGAGCATCGTTTTCTGTTCATGTCGGCATTTATTTTCGTGTGATGATGTGTTGGAATCGGAAATCCTGGCTATCAAGGAAGGCCTTATGCTGGCCTCGCAATGGAGCAGCCTCCCAATAGACATCGAATCGGATTGTGTCCAAGCAGTTAAGTACAAAACAAGATTCAAGAACACATACATCGTACAAAACCAGCAGACATGTGTACATATCAAAGCACTATTTGGAGAACGGACACGAGAGACTGGCAAGACGCCACGCACGCAGATCCACTAGGATTGCAGGTGAAACGACATTAAGAGACCCAGTTCCAAGAACAACATTACATACATGTCTCCATCAACTTGTGCCCACGGTAGTTGAGCACATGCACAAATACCACCCCCCCCGACCCTCGGTTGTTAATTGCGCTGCACACACTGATTGGAGCTGAGCCACTGAGCGGCGAGCCTGGATAAAGGGTCGATGGCCGGCGGCGAGGCAGCAGCGCCGTTGCTGGAGAAGAAAGTGGTCTACCGTGAAGGGTGCCCGGGATGCGCCATGGAGCGGAGGAAGACGCTGAACCCTGGCGTCCCCTACAAGGAGTTCTTCCACATCTGGACCATCATCCTCGTCTCATGTATGTATCTACTCCTAGCTACTGGTTACTTCTGCATCACATCTCTCTCTCTCTCTCTCTCTCTGGAACATATTTGGAATGCTTCGTCCAGCTAACTGGGTGAGGTCAGGTGATGTGAAGCAGAGCATTTGAGTTGTAGTTGTTCTGTTTTGGTACCATCTCAGAAGATCGGTGTGTCAGTTTGGCAGCTTAAGCTGCTGCAGTAATCCGTGGCAGAATCAACGAGGAGCATCAGTTTCTGAAATGTCTGCCTAATTAATTCCTGAACAATGATACCAATTATTATGCATGATTGCAGCTATCCTTGTTCTTACAATATATTTATGCATGATTTTATCTACCTTTGCTCTATTTTTGTGCCATCTGATAATTTGAGCATCAATGTAAAAGGTGTATTTTTAACTCTTTGCCCTTCTCATTCTAGGTTTGCCAATATCGTCGCTATTCCCCTTCTTGTATTTCATGGTACGTTTTTCAAATGTAAAAGAAAAACCATAACATTGGGATCAAAAAAATACAAAACACTGCTTACGGAATTATGTGCGTACATCTTTTTTTTGTCAAGACAATAAGCTTTGCATTGTAGGAAATGTGAACCATTGAATCTTGAAACTATAAATATGCTCTAGTATTGTCTTAACTATGTACATAGTCTGTGTCTGCATTACATATTCATTTGTCAGGTTGTTAGAGCATCTACAGCCGGGCGCCTCAAACCCCCCTCAAACGCCCGGGCGGGCCGCCCGGTCACTGACCGGTCACGATTTTTCGACCCAGCCGGGTGCCTCAAACGGGCCTCAAACGCCCGGGCTGACCGGCACCCCTCATATCCAGCCCAAATATGGGGCGGATATGGGGGCGCCCGGGCGCGCCCGGGCACGCCCGCCACGTCGGCCTGGCCCGCGCTGGCCCGCCTTGACCCCACATATATTCCTCCTGATCCGGTCGCCGGACCAAACCCTAACCACTTCACTCCACTCCCCTCCGCCACCCAAGCTCACCTGCACCGATCTCCGGCAATCTCCGGCATGGCAGGCAGCGGATCCGAGTCCTTCACCTCCAGATCCGTCGACCCCGAACTCATCCCACGCGGCCCCGAGGAGGAGATGGCCATCCGGCTTGCACTCCGCCGCTCTCGGGACAAGGCCCGTGCGAGGCAGCGCGCGGACTCCTTCCGTCGGAAATCCACCGCGTCCGCCCAAATGGCGCATGGATCCGGCGCTCGGGGTGCCGTGGCTGCCTCACCGGAGGTGGTGCGGTCCGCCTGGCGTCCGAACGCGGTGGCGGACACGCAACCCCTCTGTTGGCGCGCGGAGCAGCAGGACGCGCCATGGTTGCCGTCCGACGCAAACATGGCGCGGTGTGCCCGGCGCGTGAGGGAGCGGGCGCGGGAGGCGGCGGCAGCCCTCGCGGCGGTGGACGTCGGCGAGGCGGAGTCGCATTCTCCGGCGCCCCGTATGGTGCAGTTCGGGCATCGCAACCGCATCGTGGTGGATGTCGGCTCGTCCCAGGACGGATCCATCATCGACCTGACGTCCACCGGCACCGTCCGGGTTACGGGCTCCGACGAGGAAGAGTAGGGCATGGGATACGGCGGCGCCTTGAGTCCCGTGAGTCCGCTCGTGTCCCATGCTTTACTCTACCTTGCCGGCGACCGAACCAACACTCGGGAGTGCAGCCGGCCGCCGGACATGGGCACGGCGGAGCCGGACTAGCTCTGCTTAAAGATCGGTTTACGTTGCATGTAATAATATGGATTTGAGGTTTCTAATTTGAGGCATCCGAATGTGGAATGCATTATTTGAGGTGTGACCGGTCAGTGTCCGCGGACGCGCCCGGGCGCGTCCGCGGGCGATTGAGGGGCCGGATTTGCCATATACGGCTGTAGATTGTCTTATTTAGTTCCCCAAGGTTGTAATACGATATGGTAGCATTTTACTAACATAAATTGTATGCATCTGCAATATGGAACAGTGTTTGGTACAGTAGTCCTGACATGGTTATTTATGTTAATAATAGTGTAGTCATGCATCTATGCAAATGTCGGCCCAACATTATCCATGACCACAGGTAACCGTTGAAAAATATTGTGTGATACTCCTCTCAAATAACAGATACGAGACTTGCACATTGCCAAAACAGTAGAGGACATTGGATTCTATGCTGGGTTTGTAGGTAAGTTCCAAGAGTGTTATATTTACAGATAATACAAACGTGTTGGGCACTCTCACTCTAGGAAGAATGACCAATGGCCTATTCTGAATCTTTGTAGGCGCCTCCTATATGCTTGGTAGAGCTTTAACCTCCACTGCTTGGGGGATGGTAGCAGACCGCATTGGGAGAAAGCCAGTTATTGTGCTTGGAATTTTCTCCGTGTTAGTATACTTCTTCTATGTTTACATAAGAATGAATTTAGGTACTAGCTAGCGGTATTTTGCTTTCACTATATTTTTATGACACATCCCAAGTTAATGATGTGAAATTTATAATATCTCAGGCTTCTATTCAGTGCTTTATTCGGACTAAGTGTGCATTACTGGATGGCAATATCTACACGATTTCTTCTTGGTTCTTTGAACGGCATACTTGGACCTATAAGAGTATGTTGGTTGTGTGCTCTGAAGTTTTATTTTTTCATTTGAACAAGTTACGGCTGTTTACTCGGCAATTGATCGTTGCAGGCTTATGCTATTGAAGTTTGTCGACCAGAGCACCACGCGATTGCATTATCACTTGTAAATTACACATTATGCACCAAACATTTTCCATTGTACTCTAGTTCTACAGTTTAGATAATGCATTCAATTTTTTATATGAATAGGTTAGCACAGCATGGGCAATAGGTCTCATTGTAGGACCAACGATTGGTGGATATCTTGCACAGGTATCCATGGAAACTGTAGTAATACATGAGTTATTGTACTATATTAATCAATTCATATTATGTTACATTCATTTTTTGGTAGCCTGCAGAAAAATATCCAAAGTTATTTCCCATCGACTCATTATTCGGAAGGTATGTTTTGTTACTCCGAATTCAGTTGTACTAGATAACACAAGTTCCTTCAACTTACTAACTATTGAAATATTTTTTTAGGTTCCCATATTTCTTACCTTGTCTGTGTATATCAGTTTTCTGCTTTCCTGTTCTAATAAGCTGCATTTGGCTCCCGGTATGTGCCATTAATCCACAATGTTTTGATTGCTTATACATTTTGCTGCAAATGTGTGAACAAAATATTCATCACATAAAGATTATATTACGAAATACTCTAATCTAGGGTCTAATGGTAAGTATCCAGTGGTTGTGCACTGATCCGATGGTATGCTAGGATCAGTAGTCCGATGCATAGTCATGTCCAAGATTTTATGGTCATCTGGCTCATTGTTTTACCATTTTAACTTTTATCACCAACTTCTGGGTTCAGTAAATGTCAGGTTATACAACTTACCACTTATTTTTATTTTCCTATCGTAGTACTAGTACAAGTATTCTGCGAAAAATGATGCATGTTTCTAGCTGATTTCCTAGACCTAAAAGCGTAACATGATTGTCCCTAATATGCTGCAACTGTATAATTACCTATAATGAATAGTAAGGTTCACTATACAATTTGTGTGCTCCTAAGCTCTTAGCAATTTAACCAAAATATGTGATAAATTTCACAAGATAATGCATAACCACATATTATACTACATATCACTTGATTCCTGTTTTCCCTTTTTTTTCACTAGTAAAGTATTCCCTAAAAACAGGGCATGCATGTAGCTGATTCGTTAGACCTAAATGCCTTACTTGATTTGGTCCTAATTTGATAAGATCCGTTGTGCATTTCATGCTATCTTTAGCTCTTAATAACATAAGTATAACATTACATAAATTTCAGGAGACACTACATAACCACAACACCGACGAAAAGGAAGATCAAACGAATGAATCTTTGACTGCAATTTTTTCTGATTCAGAAGAGATTGTCGAGCATAATATTACTTCAACAACGAAAAATAATGTATTGAAGAACTGGCCATTGATGTCATCTATTATTCTGTTTTGTATCGTGTCCTTTGATGACATGGCATATTCAGAGGTATTCTTTTAAACGGTTTTGCTTGAAAACTTGCTATTTCCAATGTCTCATTTATGGTGTTGCTTTAATACCTCTTTTATGGTGTTACTTTAAAACTATATGTTTTCAACAAAAAATATGGTCTCATTGAGCCTCAGATAAACTAATAGCAGACACATGTATAGTCAAATGCATGATTAATTGCCCATATTGTTTTATTTGATACATCGACGATAATTATTATAACAAGTTAGACATGACATGAATAATCATATGTTATGTTGTGTAAGCTTGATAAATTGTCCAAATAGTTTGTATTATTTTGTATTAAGCACAACTAACAATATTACATACACACCATTTCTTTTCACATGAGCTAATTAATTATCATCATCGACGATCGACTTGATTAGGCCAAAATACCATTGATACAACAAAATGAATAATCTCCATACATTTTTTTCAGTATATCTTAGTACTCCTTGCTTTAGTCACCATGGTTGATAAATTCGTTCAGATTATCCCATTGTAAACTATGAGAAAGAAGAAGAAAAATAAAATATTGTCCTTTAGGACATTTTCTTTGTGCCAATAGTCAAAGTTAGTTTAGACTAGAAATTTAGTTTCTATCACCTTAACACTTATGTTTCGGATCACATATTTAGATCTTCTCCTTATGGGCTGAAAGTGACAGAAAGTATGGTGGACTAAGTTTCTCGTCTGAGGATGTTGGTCAAGTTCTTGCAATTACAGGTATGGATGTTTGTTCTATATTCTAATGATCTGCATAACCTTACTATACATCAGTGCATCAGTCCACTTCTTGTTCCTTATTTTATCATATGGCATCCCTTGTTTGAGTTGATATGCTGGTGCGGTAGAGAAACTGAACAACACACCATGGTTGGCAAGATCAAGAGAAACTATTTTTAGTTGGCAAAAGAAGAGAAACAATTTTGTACTCACAACTTGCATTGTGTTGTCTCGCGGGTATGCATGAGATTATTGAATTATGATATGGTGTATGATATGATTATGATATGCTGGAATGTCTTCACTATGATATGGAAATATGCCAGTGCCCCTTACCTTTTATAAGAACCCCTAGATTAAAATAATATTTTTCTAATTTCATACTACAATACTTGTTTGCCCTAATGATTTCATATGTCCGTGTATAGGTGTTAGCATTATTGTATACCAAACATTTATTTTTCCCCGTATTATCAGAGTTCTGGGACCAATCAATACTTCTCGTGTTGCAACTGTGAGTTCAAGTTATACGTGATTGTATTTCATTGGAAGTTCACTTTTAATTTGAATCAATTAAATATTAATGTGGACTAATTTTGCAGAGTCTATCTATGGTGCTTCTGTTTACATATGCACCAATCACACATCTCTCAAAACCTTGGTCATCAATAGCAGTAAACATTGCATCGATTCATAAAAATAATTTTCTCGTGAGTATCCATATCCTAACTTTTTGTATGACATTTTAAAGAATTTCTGAACACCTTGATACATGATTATTTTCTATCTTTGCAATGACTGATGCGAAGTATTTTTTTAATATTTAGTAACAACCTCATTTTTTAACTGCTACCTTATCTTGTACATTTTTTAATATAATACATCAATTTTGTCTCAGTATTCTTACTAACATTGTCCATTTTCACATACTTATCAGATTGCCATTGTTACTAGTTCTTTCATTCTTCAGAATAATTCTGTGGTACGTGTCTTCTTATTTTATTCAATTAGTATTTTCGTGCAATTGCATTTTCTGCAGCTTTGTAATTGTCTCTATACATGGGACTGACAGACTCAAGATCAAAGAGCAACTGCAAATGGCTTAGCCACCACTTTAATGTCCTTTTGTAAAACATTCGCTCCAGCAGGAGCTGGAATTGTGTAAGTATAAATCCATATTATGTTATTATTTCATAGGAACATAAGCTCTTGGCTTCTATTTTAGAGCGACATGAGATATACTTTCTGATATTTCAACCGCCACGCATATAATTTCCTTCGAAGGTTCAAATTTCTTGGAGAAAAATAAGCCAGATCTTTCATCCTTAATCAGGTTTAAACTTTTTTAGACAGGAGAGTTACTATTTACACCAAAGATATGAATATAGTGACCACTAGTGTTGGAACTACATGTTAAAACTAATCAAAGTTAGTTTCAATTAGTTTTTACCTGTAGTACGAATACAATGTAATCCTAGTGATCACTGTACTTATATCTTTGATGTAAATGACACAAATTTACTTTGTTTCTAAGATAAATTAATCATCCACAAAAGTGTGTTACATGTAAAGGTTCTAATGTTCACATATTTAATAATTATCTGGTAATGCAGGTTTTCATGGGCACAGAAACGCCAACATGTTTTCTTTTTTCCAGGTAAATTATATGCAAGCAGTGCTTTATCATTTAAAATAATAAATGAACAGATTGATTTGTTTAGTTTGTATTGATCGGTATATGTTTTTATATATAATTAGACAAGTGAGATTCTGCAAACTTCCTATTCTTGTTAACTCCTCTTTTTTGGCTTTTGCTATATGTAGGTGACCAGATGTTGTTTTTTCTTTTGGCCATTGTCGAGCTTGTGGGACTTGTTTGGACATTCAAGCCGTTTCTTGTTGTGCCTGGTCAATTTTCTTCAAATTAGCGCTCTGGATTTGTACGTGCTATTATGCGTGCGTGCCTGTATCGTACTCTTCTTACAAAACTATATCCATACTTTGGCGGTATACGATTGGGTTGTAATGTAATTACACGGTTAGGATTGCGGAGTAGCTGAAATAAGCAGAAAACCATTTTCAAGTGCCATTATTATCTCCCTGCAAAAAAATAGTGCCATTATTTATTAATTACAGAAAAATACTACGAATCAAATGCACCCCTATTGTCCAATTGTCATGGAGCTTTTTTTTTTGGGGGAAATCTACTTTGTATACGTGTGCATGTGTGCACTCTGGTGTTGCGGCATCCTAATGAAATGTTTTCCTTATAGAGAGAGCACATGCATGAATGCAGGATTTTACATGTCATGCTGACATCATCATATTAATTGTTTTCTTTGAGTTTTTAAAATTATTTATCTCGCAAATAGTTGATTTGATCGCTGCTAGATGATTCTTGTTTCAAGATGATTGTCTCGAAGATTGTGTATAGCTACCGTGCAATAGTTTTGTATGTTTTAAAACATTGTGATGCTATGGACAACTAGAGAGTCAATATCTAATGTTAACAATAAGTAAGAAGAGGCATCACTCCTCTCCCACGTTGAGCTTGACGCCGCCGACCACAGATCCGCTCGTCGTCGGTGACCATGCCATCATGGAAGGACATGAAGGAGAGCAGGGACGACGACTTCGACATGGCTAGTAGCATGGACATGGAGATGTGGGTAAGTATCTTTCGCACCTAGGGTTAGGGTTCTTTGATTTGGGGGAAATTTGATTTGAGCTATGTTTTGCATTGATTTGAAAAGTTTTTTGGCCAATGTTCGTGCTAATCGATCTAGAAGACCCTTGACATGATTCCTGAGCCACTGTATTGTGGTGCCGTTGTGGATGAATCGCCCAAGTGTATGTTGCACTAGATGAGGCCGAACAAATGTGTTGCCTTTGAAAATTGATACTGGAAGGAGATTCCTTGGCTGCTCTGTGCAGGTGAGTTAGCAGCCGATGAAGCTTTTGTGGAATTTAATTTTTAGAACATTATTCGTTGACCGTTGTGACTGTACCTATGTAGCATGTAACTGAAATACTCAACTGAAATGGCATGTCACTGGATGACTAAAAACATCATCATAACCTAGTATTCTTTTGTCCGTCTCCATTAATAATAATGACTGTAGTGGTATTCATTAACGAGATGATGTATGTCGTGGTGGCAAGGCCAAGGGGGGTGGCTTGCTAGCAATGGAGTGTCTTTTTTTTCTTTTGAAGAAAAGACATCTAAAGGTCATCTTAGATCTGATATAAATATCAATGAAAACAATAGTCAGTTCAATGAACAAACAACTAAACGCAGGACGACTAGTTGTAGGGTAACGCAGCAGAAAACAAAAATTTCCGACCTACGTACCAGTCCAGGACCACTATGGAGACTGCATACAAGGTTTGATCATTTTCGTTACCGACTCGTAGCGCAGCGGAAGTAGAGTCGATGACGATCGGCGGTGCAGATCCCCGCAGCTAGGATTTACAACCTCCCAACCGCGAGGATGTATACCCTCATCCGCCCCCGGACAGCCCTCCGGGAGGTGGTCGGACAGTCCCCCGGACGGTGTCACGGACAGCCCTTCGGGAGGACCATCGAAACTCGGACAATCACTCGGACAGCCCTTCGGGAGGCACTCTCGAACTAAGACCGAAACTACGATCTCTCTACAGAGTTGCACACATACGGTGTCATCTATCCGGCAGGGCTTCGCCGTCCAGAACTAGTTCCCACCGGAACCTAGACAGCCTTTCGGTTCTACGAAACTATTTCGCTGGGAGGGAGAGAGAAAGCCAGATCATGCATGGCACTTGTATGTGAGAAGGGGTGAGTTTTGGGCTGCCCCCTCCACCTCTATTTATAGGAGAAGGAGGGGTGGAGGGGCTGAAATTTCAGCCACATTCATCCATGTCATCTCCAAGATATTTTGGAGCAAAAGCCCAAAAAGGTGGCTTTCCAAAAAGTAACCATAAAGCTGATTTCACTATTCACGACGACATTTTTCAGCGTCTGATCGAACTGAAAATATTTATGTGGGCTTAGAACATTTCCAGTACCCACTAAAATAATTTTCAACGCTTTCCAAAACAATTCTGGTTTAGTGATTTTCATCTGCGAAAAGCATCTGAAGCGGTTCCGGCAGCTCCGGAACATTTCCAGTTTTCATCCCGGAAAATTCCAGAAAGTTTCCAGAACGATTCTGGCACCCTCCAAGAATTATCAGGCATGTGCCGAAACCAATTTGACTTTATGGTATCCCCTGAAACAACTTTTCAGTTTCACCGGAACTGTTCCGGTGTTCTCTCTACGGAACTTTTCCGCTGTCCGAAACTTTTCCGGTGTCCGAAACTTTTCCGGTGATTTTCTCTCAGACTCCCTGTCTAGTATTCAGCAGATAGATGACCCTTAAGCGTGTGACCCTATAGGTTCGGTGAAGCATAGACATGACCCGGAACCCCTTCCGATCAATGATCAACATCGGAGCCGTGGACACCCATATTGACCCCTATACCCACACGAATGAATATTCGAGTGAACCTCCAGTTGCCGTGTGCTATTCCTGTTGCTTCGCGATATGTTACAAATACCCGAGGTGAGACATGTTGGCATCCCCGTGGATCAACAACTTGTCCACTATGCCAGTTACCTCGTTACCGGTATTGTTCTCTTTTCTCGTTCCCGTGTTCCGGCATCCCTGTGATCAAATCACAAAGTGTCTGGCCAGACGATGATGGATACCGTAACACCGAGAGGGCCCAGAGATATCTCTCCATCGTCGGAGGAGCAAATCCCAATCTTGAGCAATCAAGTTACTTGACATACTTTTCCATGAACCCGTAAGCCGCCGTAATAGCCACCCATTTACGGATGACGTTTAACAAACCCCAAAGTTCATGAAGCAAGCATGAAGAAACTCGATACTCTCATGGTCTAAGGAATTATGCAAACGTTAACCATCTCTGTGTTATAAACCATTAACTTATGACGAATGAATCTCATAGCATAACATCAATTCGGGTCGATTCAACACAAATGTTCTTCTAACATTGTGCCCTCAAAATTGCCGGCATAGCCATGCCCATGATCAGGTAAACAGGATCATCATGCAATACTTGAGCCAGTCTTAGAGGCCAGACTAGGAATACATTTTACCGTTTATTATTCCACACGTGCATATGAGTCTTCCTCCGAGCCTCGTGGTTATTGCAGACTCGAGAACCATAGCAGTTATAGCATGGAACATAAACATAATTATGAACAGGGAGATAATCAATAACATTTATTATTGCCTCTAGGGCATATCTCCTACAGACTCCCACTTGCACTAGAGTCAATAATCTAGTCAATGCTAATGCACTTTACACCTATGGCATACTGGTGTAAAATATGCTTCGCTTGTGGTATAGCCTGATGTCCAACGGATCTAACAACTTCAGCTCCGTGTGTAACTTTGCATATCCTCGCGTTTTCACGTTTTCACAAAATTCATATTTTGTGTGGACTTGGCTTTGCATATGTGTGAATCATTGGTCGAAACCTGATTCCTCAGACTGAGCTATGGAGCAACTATCTGCAATAGTGTCCCATAGACCAAAGCCATCTTGGAACCATACTAAGTTCATGAATGAACTATATGATTCAACAACTTCTTTGTCGCTTCTTAAGCGTCAACATACTTAGCCTTTGTTATAGAATTCGCCACAGTATCTCGTTTGGAACAATTTCCAACTACCGTGCCACCATATTATGTATTACACAAAACCCTTAACTTAAATCGAAAATCGCATGGAGCATTGATGAAGACTGTATCGATGTAATTACTTACAACGAGCACTTCATAATCTCTGCTTGCGAGAAAACATGTCATCACTACTACTCTAGTACTTTAATGACATCTTTCACTGTTGCCCTATGATCAGTACTTTGATCACTTTAGTATCCATACTCGCAACAACTTTGGAGTATCGGACATATCTGGTTATTTTACATACCATGGAATACATGATTAATCCAAACACAAGAGTGTGTGGAATCTCCATCATGTATTTCACTCATCAGTGTTTTGGGACACTGAGTCTTGCAAAAACTCTTTCCATGTGACTTCGGCAAGAATTACTCCTTGGCGTTTTAAATGCTAAAAGGTTTTAGCATCTTGTCAATATGTATTCATTGCTTAGCCCTATTAGGTAAATCTATCTCCATAGATCATCATGCCTAATATTGAGGCTATTTAGCCCAAGCACTTCATCAAAAAACTATTTTAAATGAAGTCCTTAATTCGTGTCAAGAAATTTATTTCCAATTAAGAATGTGTCAAGTACACAAGGTTTTTAGAAATATTATCATGCTCCCACTTACTTTCTTGAATCACAAGCATCTTCGATACCCATTTGATGAAGTCAAAACCCCTTTGACCATTCCATCAAAAACGAAGATTCCAACTCCACTTTGCTCTCTTCTGTCCATCACTGGAACTCTGAAGTTTGCATACTTACTAGCATCCTCTGGATCGACAAATTACTTTGGACTATATCACATACAAGTCCTAGGTTTCATTTCCATCAGATGGAAATCCTTTTGTCATCCATGTTTCATATCTCATGATTGAAATATGTATTAATTGCTAGTTCAACCCGAACCGACTTCAAGCATCGCTATGGTGAGACAATCTCATCGTAGTCAACTCCTTGAACTTGTTATTGCGACAAGTCGAGCTTTATGGATAAAACATTTTTATCCGTATCAGTTTTTAGTTTCATAAATATTCGTTAGACTCTAAGCCTTCCGAAAGGTGTATCAAGATTTTAATCTTGAAACATTTATATGGAAACTATCTCGGATTGTATTGGCATTTAGCCAATTCCGGAGTCAGGGCCCATCACCGCTTCCTTGTGTATCGTAGGTATACTGTTGTCCAACAACAATATCTCGTTTGTGCACCTGAGAGGTTTGCAAGAGCCTTGCCTACGGGGTTCAGCTGCAAGTTCGACTGAAGTCCATACATTTTATTGTAGAGACTTCCGTATCGGTCGCAGTAGAAAACTCTGGAATTACTTCCAAGGTCTCTTTTCTTTGATCTGATGACGAAGATATTGTTTATCTCGTCGAGTTGCACTGTTCTCCCACTCACCTTTTTGAAAGAACCATTTTCTTCAAAAAACATACCGTTCTTTGTGGCAAACCTATTTGCCTCGGTATAGTGGTGGGGGAATACCCAATGACTTGGGATAACCTACAAAGTAGCACTTGTCTGATTTGGAATAGGTTTGTAACCTTTTACACAAGCCCCATATTCCAAATGTTAAGAAAAGATATAACATGGTTGGGCGTACCATACCATGGCGTCATTTCAACAGACCCGATGGAGCTCTTTTCAGTGTAAAAGCCGCAGTCTCTAAAGCATCACTTTAAAAGGGATAATGGCAAATTTATTTATGTCATCTTTGATCTTACCATGTCATGAATGGTTCGATTACATCTACACGGACTCTCCACTTGCAGTGGTGCTCCGGGAGGTGCAAGTTATGAAACCCCTTTCACAACTCATCAGACATTCGCTAAACTTGTAACTCAAATATTCCTTTCTGCAATCGAATTGTAGAAACATAATTTTCTTGTTACAACAACTTCTACTTCATTTTTGAAAACCTTATGAATGAATTCAAAAGATCCAGACTTACGTCTCAACAAGTAAATATCCACATATCTACTTGAGTCATTTCTGAAGATAGATAAATCCACTACTTGCAACAACATTTATTGGACTACACACATCATAATGTATGATCACCAATATGTTCTTTGCTCGTTCCTTATGGCCTGTGAACGGTATTTCAGTCACTTCACTTTTCAGAGGAAAGTTGCAAGTGTCAGATGATTCAAAATCAAACGACTTCAAAATCCATCATAATGGAATTTTCCATGCGGGTTTCTCCAATGTGACCAAATGCAGTGCCACACTTGTGTGGTATTCTTTTAGTCTTGCGACATTTAGCGTCAGTGTTATGGATGTATCATATTTCCATCAATATTCATAACATACATCCCATCTAGGATGGAAGCATGGCCCTTCATGTTATTCATAATACTGAACAACAATTGTTGTTTTTATGAACAACTCTTTTGCAACAAACATTGTGCAATGGGCTAGAGTGTATGAAACTCTAAAATGAATTATGAAAGTAAACACAGAGGTAATATATTAATATCATTATTCTTAACACACGTCTCATTCATAATGAAAGTATGGCCCTTATGTTATTCATAACACCGAACATCAAAAGTTCTTTTATGAACAACCTTCTTGCAAGATACCTTATGCAAAGGGCTGGAGCGTGAAACTCCAAAAGAATTATGAAAATAAATACATAGGTAATACACCGATGGAAGGTATAGTAACATTTACTATGTTCCCTGTGTGTATCTTAACCTCATTCCTGGCTAGTCTTTCAGGCCATAGTAGTTCTTACATCGAGTTGCAACAGAATGCAATCAAGCGGGTATCTTTGTGATCAACTCACAATACCCAAGAATTAGTGATCAACATGTTTAACCATAATTCCCAAGAACTATATCTTTGACCAGCCTTCTATACATCAAAAACTTGTTGACATTCATACATGAGCTGGATATTCCAGTCTTCTTTCCTTTTGCCATTATACTTCTAACAGTTTAACTTTTAGTATTTCTCCTACTCTCAGAAGAAGCACCCAACTTAAGAGTGGCGTTAGCCCCGGACTTCCTAGGCGTGAAAGTCTCACTAACACCCTTCGGATACTTCCTTTCTCTTTAAGTTGTTGTTTTATTCACCTTTCATCATATGACAGGCGTTCTCCTGGATCCCTCTCTTATCAGTCTAATGCATAGTAAACTCTTTTACTAATAGTTTGCAAACAAACATTGCTTTGGATGTCTCATATCTTTTAACCTTTGTCTGTCTCTGAAAATGATTTTCAGATTCCATGAATATCACATAACTATCCAAACTTTCGAAGTTCGGGTCTCATGGAAGCAAACGTATTGCACCTGACTGAAAAGGAATTCTAGCTTTTGGATCGAAGGACGAGAGTCACATGATCCATAGCATTAGCGGGAGAATACCAAAAGTATGTGATAGGACAAAGCCCTTCTCGGCATTCTAGAGGACAATCCTCACATTACGTTACCAATCGTAAAGTTTTAACCAGATATTTAACAGCTATTGAATTTTAACAGGGAAGGTGGAAACGCGAGCCATTATTCTACAATTATTATGCAAATCACACTTAGACAGTGTTCAAAATTAATTGCACTAAGAATTAAAAGAATTAATTCTAAAGTGCGCTCCCACTCAAATCAATATCTCTCATAATTGATTGTGAGTGATACAAGACCCGCATTTAAATTGTTCGCCATTGGTGTAACACCACTGATGACGAAAATCTCAACCGGTAGGCCAACTTGCCAATCACATCTCTATGTGACTCTTGTTCATCTTTCGATGCGTGTGTTCCGAGCTCATGACGGTCATGCCTGAACGTCAAGACAACCAAGTGATCTTGCTGCGAGGTCTCAACTCACCCGCCTCACACTTCTCTAATCGTTCGTACCCGTGTGACACGGCGCACCCCGAAAAGATAGGTGGCGTGACGGTGCTACACTTGGGAGAACACTAACTACTTGATATTTTTGTGAGAGATCACCCTAATAAAAGCGACTACCGCGCAATCAAGAAGGGTGCATCATAAGGGATAAACATCTCAGGCAATTCATAATAGCATGATATGGTATAGCCCTTTCTGACGGAGAAGTCTTTCATTTCTTCGTCTTCGGCATTCGCGTCGGTGTTCACCTTCGCGAAGATTGCCACCACCTTGTCGATGCACCAGATAATATTGCTATCTCTATAGCTAATAAAATAAGTGCATTACTTAAGGTTGACACGCAGGTCATTAAAGTGCAATCATATGGCTCCAGCCATCATGCCGAATCATGACACGCATGTCATGTTAATCAAATTAAATCATATAGTCATCTCATACATAATCAAATTATTATGAGCACTGCTATACCACATCATATGCACATGCAAACCATCATGCAAAACCAAGTTAGACGCCTCTAATCGGTTCATGCAAAATTTTATTTTTCGTGGCTTCTAAGGTTTCGAAACAAACCGAAGCTACCAACGTCCATCATCAAGCATGATAATCCAAGTCGCTAGATTAACATTGCGGGGTGTATGAAACACGAGATAATAAAATCTTGAGCCCCATACTAAACTTCGTCATACGCGTGACCCCCGTGCAGATCACATCTGCATTGCCCTTTCGTCTGCGAAACATCCATCTTTCTTTAACTATGGTGGAACCCAAAGAACTGTTAGCACTTCGTTGATCTGTCAATCAGCATACTCAGGAGCAGCATGAAAGGATCGCGGCCAGAACTTTGTGCGATTCCACCATGCCGTCAAGATCAGAACTACGCAAATTCAGGGGAAGCAACAGGAACATCGGGTAACAGATTTCATCTGCTACCCGCACAAATAATTTTCAATAATAGAACTCATCTACTACCTAATTACATTGTGCAACACCCATACATCTCTATGTATTCTAGATCGCAACCTGCATCTACGCATAGCCTGGCTCTTGATGCCACTGTAGGGTAACGCAGCAGAAAACAAAAATTTCCGACCTACGTACCAGTCCAGGACCACTATGGAGACTGCATA
This sequence comes from Elymus sibiricus, assembly GCA_039707655.1. NCBI lineage: Eukaryota > Viridiplantae > Streptophyta > Magnoliopsida > Poales > Poaceae > Elymus > Elymus sibiricus. The sequence continues at coordinate 117,771,691 of CM077670.1, forward strand.
CAAGGTTTGATCATTTTCGTTACCGACTCGTAGCGCAGCGGAAGTAGAGTCGATGACGATCGGCGGTGCAGATCCCCGCAGCTAGGATTTACAACCTCCCAACCGCGAGGATGTATACCCTCATCCGCCCCTGGACAGCCCTCCGGAAGGCGGTCGGACAGTCCCCCGGACGGTGTCACGGACAGCCCTTTGGGAGGACCATCGAAACTCGGACAGTCACTCGGACAGCCCTTCGGGAGGCACTCTCGAACTAAGACCGAAACTACGATCTCTCTACAGAGTTGCACACATACGGTGTCATCTATCCGGCAGGGCTTCGCCGTCCAGAACTAGTTCCCACCGGAACCTAGACAGCCTTTCGGCTCTACGAAACTATTTCGCTGGGAGGGAGAGAGAAAGCCAGATCATGCATGGCACTTGTATGTGAGAAGGGATGAGTTTTGGGCTGCCCCCTCCACCTCTATTTATAGGAGAAGGAGGGGTGGAGGGGCTGAAATTTCAGCCACATCCATCCATGTCATTTCCAAGATATTTTGGAGCAAAAGCCCAAAAAGGTGGCTTTCCAAAAAGTAACCATAAAGCTGATTTCACTATTCACGACGACATTTTTCAGCGTCTGATCGAACTGAAAATATTTATGTGGGCTTAGAACATTTCCAGTACCCACTAAAATAATTTTCAACGCTTTCCGAAACAATTCCGGTTTAGTGATTTTCATCTGCGAAAAGCATCTGAAGCGGTTCCGGCAGCTCCGGAACATTTCCGGTTTTCATGCCGGAAAATTCCAGAAAGTTTCCAGAACGATTCTGGCACCCTCCAAGAATTATCAGGCATGTGCCGAAACCAATTTAACTTTATGGTATCCCCTGAAACAACTTTTCAGTTTCACCGGAACTGTTCCGGTGTTCTCTCTACGGAACTTTTCCGCTGTCCGAAACTTTTCCGGTGTCCGAAACTTTTCCGGTGATTTTCTCTCAGACTCCCTGTCTAGTATTCAGCAGATAGATGACCCTTAAGCGTGTGACCCTATAGGTTCGGTGAAGCATAGACATGACCCGGAACCCCTTCCGATCAATGATCAACATCGGAGCCGTGGACACCCATATTGACCCCTATACCCACACGAATGAATATTCGAGTGAACCTCCAGTTGCCGTGTGCTATTCCTGTTGCTTCGCGATATGTTACAAATACCCGAGGTGAGACATGTTGGCATCCCCGTGGATCAACAACTTGTCCACTATGCCAGTTACCTCGTTACCGGTATTGTTCTCTTTTCTCGTTCCCGTGTTCCGGCATCCCTGTGATCAAATCACAAAGTGTCTGGCCAGACGATGATGGATACCGTAACACCGAGAGGGCCCAGAGATATCTCTCCATCGTCGGAGGAGCAAATCCCAATCTTGAGCAATCAAGTTACTTGACATACTTTTCCATGAACCCGTAAGCCGCCGTAATAGCCACCCATTTACGGATGACGTTTAATAAACCCCAAAGTTCATGAAGCAAGCATGAAGAAACTCGATACTCTCATGGTCTAAGGAATTATGCAAACGTTAACCATCTCTGTGTTATAAACCATTAACTTATGAAGAATGAATCTCATAGCATAACATCAATTCGGGTCGATTCAACACAAATGTTCTTCTAACATTGTGCCCTCAAAATTGCCGGCATAGCCATGCCCATGATCAGGAAAACAGGATCATCATGCAATACTTGAGCCAGTCTTAGAGGCCAGACTAGGAATACATTTTACCGTTTATTATTCCACACGTGCATATGAGTCTTCCTCCGAGCCTCGTGGTTATTGCAGACTCGAGAACCATAGCAGTTATAGCATGGAACATAAACCTAATTATGAACAGGGAGATAATCAATAACATTTATTATTGCCTCTAGGGCATATCTCCTACACTAGTGTATATCTATATCTATATCTATCTATATCTATATCTATATCTACTAATAAAGCACAGATTGCTTCCGTCGGTTCACCGTCACGCATGTTTCACAGAAAAGTCCCTCAATTTTTGGAGAACAAACCCGAAATCCAGAAAAACGTCTCGCATTGTTTTTTTCCTGTCTTAATGCCCCTGCATGGGCCAAGCCGGGCCTGATCGGCACTGAGCAGGGAAAAATAATATTTTTCGTCCAACAGTACATCTGTCTTGCGCGTGGGCCTAGCTGGGCCTGGTCCGCACTTTTTTTTTCTGTCCAGTAGGATCAACCAAAAATTGTTCCCCGATGGGATTCGATCTCATGATCTCCCCTCCCATAGCTGCTGGCTGCTGCCAATTGAACTAACTGGTTTTTGTGATTGAAACATGATTCATTGCCCTATAAATTAGTACCACCCCGCTCCTTTTCATCAAGTTTAACCAATTTATATAGGTCTATAAGTTGTATGACAACAAGCAGCCTAAAAGAAATAAAGGGATTGCAGGCTGCCTAATTGAACAAACAACTGGGATGTTCTTGCATAGGAAGCAGATGCCTCCGAGCACGCATGGACAGAGCGCGGCGAGGACCGCCTTCCTTGGAAAAAAAATTCCTGACTCCGAAGAATATTTATTTTTTGCGGGTAAATCTTCAAGAATAGCTCTCCTTCCAGTTCACTGTAACAAGAAAAAAAATTAGGCGGGGGTACGTGTAATCTGATCACTTGCTACACACCAAAAATCCAATTTACACACATTCTAATTTTATGTGTTTGTGCCTTTTAAAAATGCCATGTAGTTTTCAAAACCCGTTCATTAATTTTAGAATGTTTATGTAATTTTAAGAAAAGTGTTCATGTATCAAAATAATGTTCATACAAGTTGAAAAATGTTCACCCTTTTCTAAAAAAAATCATGTAATTGTAAGAAGTGTTTACATGCTTAAAAAGATTTTCGTAAATTTTTAAAAATCACGTTCTTTAAAAAGTTCATGTGATTTAAAAAATATTTACGTATTTCAAAAAGAACGTTGATGCATTCTGAAAAACAAATATACAATTTAAAAATGAGTGGGCATGTCAGAGATGGTGTATGCACTTGCACCGTAGCTCCGGAAGGGCAGCCATCACATCTAGCTCGACGAGATTAGTTTTAAAATTATTAGATATTCACTTGCAATGATGTTGTTCAATGGCAGGTGTGTGTGAGTTTAGGATTTAGGCAGTGGCCGAGATCATCACCTTGGGCTTGGCCAGGACGCATTGCGATCATGTACACACTGCGATCATGGTCGATGAAGGCGGGAAGGAGGATAAGAGACAACACGGATGTGGGCTATGTCGAAATAGATAAGGTGGACCAGTGGGGGGGGGGGGGGTCTTAAGTTGTGTGTATTATGCTAAAAGTATGTGTTTTTTCTCTCGTTGCAACGCACGGACATGTTTGCTAGTAGAAATAAAAGTACACCCACCCCTGGAGTATCTGGACGCTGGCCACTAGAAAGACAGTGGATACTACACAATTGTTTACTTAACAGGAGAGAAAATTGTGGCCGTCCATCCCTTCCCTTGGAGATTGATGGGTGTCCTTTTGCTACTTGCTGGAGTACTGTGTAATAATTAAGTAATATAATCAGCGTGGTAGAGTCGGGTTTTATAGCCGCTCTTCTCTCCTGCGAAACCATCGCATCGTCGTGATTTTGTGTAGGGCAAGGTAGGATGACGACGTACACAACAAATATATATATATTCAGTTAGAGTCAGACTAAATGACAACAATACATGCCATGTGGTTGAAGGATGATACTAAGGGCATGGCCAATGCATAGCCTCAAGGTGATGCTTCGCAGGCCATGTAGGATCGGATGTCAAAAAAAGAAGATTCGGAGGGAGCAGCGGGATCTTCTGCAGGAGGCAGGTGCTTGGGAAGCAAAAAGTGTGGTCCGGTGCATAAAGCTGAAAAAGTTAAAGTGGAGGATAGAGATGCATGTGCAGTGGGGGTCTACTTTTTATTCTTTAATGATGCCCATTAGTAGTACTTGCATTGGGAAGAGAAAAACAATATAGATGCCTTAATTTTTTTTATGGGGCATCTGTATCCATATGCTATCATTGTACGTGCCATAAGAGCAGCAGAGGAGGAGCGCTGACGTAAGAGCTGACTATGCACGATGTTTAAAATTCCACGAGTACCACATCGAGTCCCGTCCCGTGCACGGCTGCACCGCTCAATGCCCTTTTTTTTTTTTTTTTTTTTTTTGAAATGGCTCAATGCCTTCTCAACGACGACGATGATGCTCCTCTCCGTGAACTCTGGCCGCCGCTGGCTTGGCACGTCCTTTTGGTCTTTCCGGTGGTGGCTGCTTGTGCCATCTTTTTATTTTTGACCCTATGTGCCGTTTTTGTTTTACTGTCCGCGTCTCCTCTCTAGCCGTTTCTCTTGTTCTGGCTGTCTTGAAGTTTTTTTTGGCTGCAAAAGCTTCAATAGACAACTCGAGAAAAATCAAACTTTCTTTAGCAACTCAGCTTTTACTAAACGAAGCTATTCCACTAGATTTGTTCGGTTTGTGGATGTTGGTATCATGTTGTTTCTTTATCTGACTACTAGTAGTGGAAAGTTGAATACAAAAGTTAAGGTAGCAATAGCGACTTCAGGGCACGTCTGGATCGCGCAATCCGGATGTGTTTTGTCATTCAAACGCGGTCCTGTATCAATCCGCTCGGCAGTTCAGACGTGTTTTTTCCCGTAAACCGGAGATAAACTGGGGGGCTTTGTGGGCGTCCAGACTGCTGCCATGTCCGCGTCTGACTAACCTGGCCCACCAAACAACCCCACCTGCCTCTTCCCCGCTGATGCGGCTCAGAGCACGCAGCGGCCGGCATTGATGCCGCGTGATGTGACCGGACGGGAGAGCGGCGCTGACCGACGCGACCTCTCGGGAGCCGCTGCTTCAATGCGGACGTAGCTTCCCGAGGAACCAACTCCGGCCGTTGCGCCGCATTGAAGCGGCCGACCGTCTGTTCGCATGGCCTAACCGAGGCTTTATAAGCCGTGCACCGGCGCCGTCCACATCGCACTCATCGCATCGCTCTGCACGTACTTGTCCTCACTTCCCCTCTTCCTCCACAACTCCGGCGATGGGCAACTCGTGGGCCACGGCGGCGGCAGGCGGCGGCTCCGGAACGGGCTCCGGAGGTTCGTGGCGACGCCGCCCTCGAACTCTGGGGTCGTCGTCCTCAACGGCTGCCGGATCCTCGGTGAAGGAGGAGATTGTCATCTCCTCTAGCGACGAGGAGGACCAGCCGCCGCAGCAGCAACAGCCGGCGACACAGGGCGCGGTCTACGCCGTGACTGACGAGGAGTACGAGCAGCAGATGGAGGTCATGCTCCGTCGCTCCATCCTTCACGTCAACGGCCGGCGGCGCCATCGGAGATGCTTCCACATCAAGCCGAAGCCTGCGTCCCCTCCCAGCTCTCCCCCGCGCAACCGCAACGTCCAAATCATACGCCGTGTGAAGGAGGAGCCCCTCTCGCCGCCGCCCTGGCGCGTCAAGGAGGAGCGGCTCTCGCCGCCGCCCCTACCCCATGCGATCGACGCGAAGGCGCGCGGTCGCCTTCGCCACTACCTCAGCGGCGACAGCAGCGGCGGAAGTAGCTCGTCCTCCCGGAGGGCCCTAACGGCGGCGGAGTATGCCGACAGGGAGCCCGACAACAACGATTCCGACAACAGCTCCGGTGACGATTCCGACAACGGCCCCAGCAAAGATGACGGAGGAGCCGTCGGTCAACCTGGCATGGCTTATGAGGTCATCGTCAAGTATAGGGTAGTGTAGGGTTAGTTTTTTTTTAAAGTTTTTAGTTCACCGGACGAAATATCGTCCGGTTTTATGTAATAATTATCCTAGTTTAAATGAATATCTTCAGGGTTTTTCGAGTTTGAATCAAAAAATTTCATTTTCATTAAAATTCATTTGAAATATAACCGGACATATGTGGTTAGTTTTGGATGGTCGGCTCCCGTATCCGTGTCCGCGGACTGGTCGCCCCCCCCCCCCCCCCCCCGCGGCAGTCTGCAGACGGATGCGGGAGGAAATTTGGGGGTCAGCGTTGGAGATGCCCTCGGAAAATCCTGATGCAACCTTTAGTTTTATCATGGACATTTGTTGTTTTATACTGTATTTTTTCAAAATTTTCAATCAAACATATCTATAATACCTAAATAGTTGATCCCCACTAAGTCTAATTCCTCGACATGCAGCCCTCCACATCACCAAATGTGCCACGTCATCATCCACTTAAACTATTTTGTAGCACATGCATACGCCAATTTGATTGTTTCATCTCCAATGGTCTAGTGTACATGCATATTATTTGTTCAAACATAATTACTTCCGAAAATAATAGCTTTTAATTTATGTCATTTCTCATACAAAAATTATCCAAAATTAATCTTTAAAATCCTGCAGCAACGTGCGGGGAAATCACCTAGTTTTGTTTAGTTAACCAATAAAGTCGCACCATTTAACCAATAAAGTCGCACCATTTATAAAAAAAGTCAATTTGCCTTCACTTTTCAGCATACACTACTTTATTTAACATTCAATTTGCTATTTGAAATGTCTTTGAAACTTAACCGGCCCTTGGATTGAGGAGGTGGGTGGCGATTACCGAAAAAGGCTTTCGCCCCGCTTTATAAATAAAGCAAACCGCCCAAGCAACAGAGTACACAAAGTTCACACCACACACACACACACACAAGAACGAGAGTGCAAGGGTTCTGCTGAGGGCACAGCTCAACAAGCCCTAAAAGAAAACAAAGGCGATACATCCCAAAGGGAGCTAATCCGGCTCGGGTGGTGGCGGCGGTAGCGGAGGCGCCAAGCGAAGGGCCATCAGACGAAGAGCGGCGATGGAGGAGCTGATGGCGTCACGGTCCTGCGGGCGGCTAAGCGGCCGCCAGAGCTGCAAGTAACCACAAAGTTTGAAAACCGCGTCAGAGGCACGTCGAAGAGGAATGCGCTGGATCACGAGCTTATTGCGAACCGTCCAAAGGGTCCAAGCGAGGACACCAATCTCAAGCCACCTAATGTGGCGAGTGGAGGGTGGGGAAGCCTGGATCTCGGCAAAGAGGTCTGGGAAATTGGTGTGGCACCAATTCCCACCTACAGTCTCTCGAAAGCAACTCCACAGGAACTGAGCGGCAACACAAGTGAAAAATATGTGGTTGGAATCCTCGGCAGTCCCACACAGCGGGCACAGACCATCTCCCGGGCCATTCCGCTTGCGAACCTCCACGCCCGAAGGAGTCCGGCCCCGAATCCATTGCCACATGAAGATCCTAATCTTTAGAGGCAGACGGATGGACCAAACCTGCACTAGAGGGAGGGGGCGGTGGAAGGAGCAATGGCCCGGTATAGGGACTTAGTGGAAAACACACCCGAGGGCTCAAGACGCCATGAGGTGTGGTCCATTCCCTGGTCAACAGCTGGCTCATGGAGGGCAATGCAGTCGAGGAGGTCATGCCAGGCCGCAGTGTCAGGGGGGCCAAACGGCCGACGAAAGGCGAGGCTCCCGGGATCGGCAAGGGCCGCCTCAACGGAGATCCGCGGCTCAACTGCAATGGGGAATAGGTCGGGAAAGCGAGCCGGAAAGGGGAGGTCACCGGCCCAGCGGTCGAACCAGAACAGTGTAGCGGCGCCGGAGCCCACTGAGATGGAAGTTCCGATGCGGAGGACGGGAAGCAACTGGACGAGGGACTGCCAGAATTGCGAGCCACCAGAGCGCTGACAGAAGGCGAGCGACTGGCCATTAAGGTATTTGTTCCGGATGAAGTCAAGCCAAAGACCACCCTCGCCGCGAGCAATGCGCCAGAGCCACCGGGACAGTAAGGCGATGTTCATGCGCTTGGAGCACATGATCCCAAGGCCTCCCTGGTCGCGGGGTTTGCATATGTCAGGCCAGCTAACCATATGGTACTTCTGCTTATTGTTCTCGCCCGCCCAGTAGAAGCGAGCCTGGACCGAGGCGATCTCATGGTGAAGGGTCTCATGGAGACTGTAGAAGCTCATGAGGAACAACAGCAGGCTAGAAAGCGAAGAGTTGATGAGGATCGTGCGGGCGGCCTTGGAGAGCCACCGACCCTGCCAAGGCTCGATACGAAGCTGGAGCTTGGCAACCGAGGGGCAGAGGTCGGCGACAGAGAGCTGAGAGTGACTAATGGGAATCCCCAAGTAAGTTGTGGGGAAGGAGCCCAGCCGACAATTGAAGCGGTCGGCTATGCTCTGAGACTCAGAGGGGGAGTACCCTAAGACCATCACATCACTCTTGTCGAAGTTGATTGTGAGACCGGACAGCTGCTGGAAGCACAGGAGGAGGAATTTGAGGTTGGAGATGTCAGCGTCAGAGCCTTCCACCATAATGATGGTGTCATCGGCATACTGGAGGAGGGAGATCCCACAACCGCCAGCCAAATGTGGGACGATCCCACGGATATGGCCAGTCGCCTTCGCTCGGTCGAGGATGGAGGCGAGTGCATCAACCACCATGTTGAACAAGAACGGCGAGAAGGGGTCACCCTGTCTAACCCCACAAAGGGTGGGGAAGTAGGGGCCGATCTCGCCGTTGATGTTCACCGCTGTCCGACCAGAAGAAACCATCTGCATGACCCGAGTAACCCAGCGCTCGTCAAATCCTTTCTGGAGCAAAACTTCCCGAAGGAAGGACCAGCATGCCGTGTCATAGGCTTTATGAAAGTTAATCTTCAGGAATACCGCTTTGAGATGCCTCGAGCGGACTTCATGAAGGACCTCATGAAAGACTAAGACCCCATCCAGGAGAAATCGGCCGCGAATGAAGGCCGTCTGGTTGGGGTGGGTGATGCGGTCAGCAAGCGGGGTTACCCTATTGGCGTACCCTTTGGCCAGAATCCGGAAGATCACGTTAATCACCGTGATGGGCCGGAACTGCCGAATGTCCGAGGCGCCAGGAACCTTGGGAATGAGAGAGATGATCCCAAAGTTCAGGCGAGCGAGGTCGATGGAGCCCACATAGAACTCGTCGAAGAGGGCCATGACCTCAGGCTTGATGACGTTCTAGAAGGTCTGGAAGAACCTGACCGGAAGGCCATCGGGGCCCGGGGCCGAGGAAGGGTTCATGCCTTTGATGGCCAGCCAAACCTCTTCCTCGGAGAAGGGCGCCGAGAGGGCCGCGTTTTCCGCGGGGGAGACAAGCTGGGGGCCAGTCCAGAAGTCGGGGGCCAGAGCAAGGCCGCCCCGAGGGGAGGCAGAGAAGAGGGCTTTGTAAAAGCCATCAACGTGGGTGCGAATGTCGCAGGGGCGCTGGAGGAGAGTATCCCCGTCCCAAAGGAGGGGGGTGGAGTTGCGCCGCCGCCGGCCATTGGCAATGGCCTGGAAATAGGCGGTGTTGGCGTCGCCCTTAAGCACCCACTTTTGGGTCCCTCGGATGCGCCAATAGGCCTCCTCGTCCGAATAGATGACCGAGAGCTGGTCCTCTAAGTCGTATCGGAGCAGCCACTCGTCAGCGGAGAGCCCCGATGAATCAGCGCGTAGGTCCAAAGCTTGGATGGAGACGAGAAGGATCTGCTTGCGCTCACGAAGATCACGACCAAGGTTGGCACCCCATCCCTTCATGAACTGGCGGGATCGCTTGGCGCAGAAGTGCCAGGAGTCAACCGCCGAGGGAGTCCGGTGTGGGAACGCCCGAGCCTCAACCCAACGGTCACGAATGGCTTCGACAAACCCATTCTGGTTAAGCCAGAATGTCTCGAAGCAGAACCGAGGGGGGATAGGGGGGCGCTCGTCCATAGAGGACAGGAGGAGCGGGACGTGATCGGAGCCAATCCGCGTGATGGCACGAAGGGAGGCAAGGGGACAGCGCAACTCCCATTCCGGGGAGACTAGGACACTATCAAGGACAGATCGCGTCGGGACGGACTGCCGGTTGGTCCAGGTGAACCTGGCACCAACCCGCTCAATCTCGCGGAGGCCGAGGTTAGTGATGCAGTCATTAAAGAGCTGCATACGAGGGAAGCTAACGAGGTCGTTGTTCTTCTCGTCAGGAGAGCGGATGAGGTTGAAGTCACCACCGACCACCACCGGAAGCTGGGCAGCAGATACCTTCCGACGGAGCTCGTCCAGGAAGGTGGTTGAGCAACGGTGGTCAGCGGGACCGTAGATGGCGATGATCTCCCACTTGAAGTTAAGGGCACGCTAAGCAGTGCTGGGTTTCTGTGGTTACACTAGGGAATTTGGGCACTGGCGTGGAAAATAACCTATGTTCCTCTGGACCCTGGTTAGAGGGATGGCTCTAAACGATGATAGGCTCACACCACCAGTACAATGGTTAGGGTCAAGTTCGGGGATAGTGTAGTGGCTGAGATGGTGGGTCTAGTGGTTGTGGGTAGAGAAGGCATCCAATTGATGGTTGAAGAGGATGAGTCGACAAGATTGGGGAGGCAGTGGCACTCAAAACGAGAAAAAACATAGATGATGATTATAAGGTGTGGAATCGATATCGACAAACTTGGGGTAAGCAAAAGAAAAATCTCAAAGAAAGATTGTTAACCATTATCCTTTTAATTATTTTACTATAACCACAATCCTCATTATACATTTGTTGCTTTATTTCTTCGTCCCGGTCGATATGCTGGGAGGCGATACTCGATTACCATGAAACTAAATCGATCAATCGTTGTGTAACTAGCAACTCTCTTTTCCATTTCAAAAATGATACTTATAAGAACTGATTATTCTTGTTGGCAATCAATGATACTTTTGAATTATTACAAATCCTAGATCTACCTTGGGTACAATGGTACAATAAACGCTACTGACAAATCCTCAAACCCTTCCTTTCTCTGGATAATAGTAAAGAATCAGCTACCCACCCTACAGAAAATCTTCTTCTTCTTCACCAACAATGGCCTCTCCACCCTTTTTCTGGAATGTCACCTGGATCCTTTCGGAACCCTAGCCTCAGCCTTCCCACACCTACACTCCCACTCAACCAACCCCATCATATTGGTCTCGCGGATCATGCATGACAGTCTGCTATCTAACATACGGAATCGCCTTACAACGGTTGCTAGCTAGATGCTCGTAGTGGTAGGGTGTGTGTGTGCTTTCATAGGGGTGAGTGTATGTGCGTGTATGTGGGCATCTGCGATTGTACTTTACCGCGGTTGCCTCCACTGAGTTGGATGTTGTTGTGTCTTTGTTGCAAGATTTCCAACATTACGATGTCGTTGATGATAGGTATCTTACCCAAGGGATGCCTTTCTCTTCAGGAAACGCATACCGCCTACTCTCCACCGAACCAGGCCTCGATGACAACGTCCATCACATATGGGCATCCAAGGTGCCTATCAAGGTGTAAATCTTTGGATGACTTCTCTTCAAGGATCGCATCGGCACAAAGGCAAACTTGTTTCGTAGGACCATTGTCCCCGACACCGTCTGTCCCACCTACGAGGCTATGACCCCTCTTCGAAGATGCGACACATGTATTATTTCTATGTCTAATTGTTGAGCAAGTTTGGACTGCTCTCGACCTACACGTGCCCACCTCCATCGACCACATATGGGACATTCCACCTCGTCATGGCCTCCTCAACGATATTTGGCCCTCGGCTGCACTTACCATTCTATGGAAGAACTGGTACACTCATGCCCGTGTTTTTAGGAACTAGTTCTACGCACCCATTGTAATTATTAGGAACATTTTTTGACTTCACTCTATGGACTGGTCGCTTTAGGGTACAACACCAGAAGGTCGACACCATGTCATGACAACAATACCTCTCTTCGCGCACTACGCAACCTTGTAATCTCGCCACTTGTTGTCCTTTTGAATAATGCATTCAGGTGAGGATTCTCTCCCGTGATTGTTCAAAAAATTTAGAAATGATGTTACCCTAGTTATAGAAACATCAATCAACATCTTTTGCCTAAACTAGTAATCGTGTACGTGCATGCACGTCCAGTTTGACAATAATGTTATTTCCAAGATTAATCATAATTATTGTTGATTCCAAGATTAACCATGTTTAATGCAATTAATGTCGTTTCCAAATTATGATTAATGCAATTAAGATGTTACAAAATTATTGATGATGTGATAGAGCAAGGTGAGACGTTGAATATAGGTGGTTGGATGTATCAGATCATTTGGATTCGTCAAATTCATGCTTTTATATATAGTACTCTCCCGGTTCCAAATTATAGGATGCTCTAACTTTTTTGTGAATCACATGTATATAGACACGTTTTAATGTGTTTATTCACTCATTTCAGTCTGCATGTAGTTAATATTGAAATATCTAAAACGTCTTATAATTTGAAACAGAGGTGATAGTAGATAAGTAGGACTCCCTCCGTTTACAAATATAAGATGTTTTGCATATCTCATTATAGATTACATATAGACTGAAATGAGTGAACGAACACATTAAAACATGTCTACATATATCTGATTCAAAAAATGTTAGGGCATCTCCAACGCTGACCCCAAACCGGACACCGCATTTGTCTGCGGACAGGGGGACCAGCCGTGGACACGAATGCGGGAGGCGGCCATCCAAAGCTGCCCGCATATGTCCGGTTACATTTTGGAAGTTTTTTTTTTCACGAAAATAAACAAATTTGATGCATATTTGAACGCACCGGACAATATTCATTCATAGTTGGATGATTTTTACATAACCGGATGCTTTTCATCTAAACTAGAGCAAATTCATTACATTTAGACATATTTTAACTACACCGGACTCTAAACCTAGACTAAAATGACCGCCGGTGCCTGTGCCCTGTCTCCGGCTGACCATGAGCCCCGAAAAATGAAGCCCCGCCTCCTCCGCAGCCATGAGCCTTGGTAACTGAAGCTATTCGCCTTCTCCGGAACCATGAGCCCCGGGAAGTGAAGCTATCCGCCTCCACGTTGCCGGCAAGCAGCTAATCGGCCGACAATGTTGAGGCCACCAAGCTTGGCTTCAACGGGAGGGGAGGAGCAATGGCCTTAATGGGATACAAGCGCTGGCGACCTCCCATGCGCTACTATTCCTCGTTGCCAGCGGCGCTCGTGGATGTGCCGACTTCGTGGTCATGGCAGCGGGGCGCGGCCGAGCTAGCGACCTCGTCTTCGTACTCACTCTTGCTGAACACCTCATCCGCCGCCTCGTCCATCTCCTTGTAGGCGACCTCTAAATCCGCGGAGTGGTAGGAGTCGAGCAGCGCCTCCTGCTCGCCCACGTCCACGTCCGACGTGATGGTTGTGTCATCGGCGAGTAACTCCTCCGCGCGCCGGTGCTCGTCGAGGAGGCGGAGGTTGTAGGCCTGGTCGGCTTGCGCCTGCCGGAAAGCGGCCTCCTACTCCTCCAGCACCATGCCCATGTAGTGAGCACGGGCCTCGCCCATGGTGATGCTGGCATTGGCTGGCGCGAGTGCCGGCTTGTCGTCGGCCGCCTCTGCCATTGGCGTGTCCGCAGCACCGGCCTCCGGTGAGCTCGTCCGTCTGGCTGCCATCCAGACGCAATGGCAGCGATCTCCTCCTTTTGTTCGGACGAGAGGCCGTCTCACGAGGCTTTGGAGCTCGAGGAGGCCATGGCGGGTGTGGTGTGCAGAGGAGATAGAGAGCGGAGGAGGGTGGATGGATGTGGCTGTGCTGCCGGCCTATGGGGGTTAAATAGCAGGCGGGGGGGCAGGTCAGGCGGCGAGGTCCTTAATGGTGGGCGGTAGATGGACGGACGGGTGGCGTCGGAGTAGGTTCTTTGGGAACGCACGCAACCGCGTGCGTTTAATGGGGGGAGGCAAACAGACTGGTGCCGTTTGAATGCGGAGAGACGAGGCATGCATCGGGAAGCGGCGCGGCAGCGCTCTGGGCTGGCGCCACTTCAATGTCGGCTCCAGTGATAGGCCGCGTCTGATCTGGGCCGGCATGAATGCGGCGCTGACGCTCTGAAGCGGCACTGACCAAGGTCGGGTGGGAATGCGCGCGAATGAGGGAGAGGATTTTGGTGGGCCAGGTTAGACAGACGCGGGCGTGGTAGTGGTCCGGATGCCCGCAAAGCCTCCTCCCCAGTTTGTCTCCGGTTTGCGGGAAAAAGTGCGTACATACCGCCGAACGGACCTATGCAGAACCACGTTGGATGGCAAAACACGTCATGACCGCGCGGTCCGGACGGTTACGGACAGTTTGAGAGCCGGCGTTGGAGATGCCCTTACAACATCTTGAAGCAAACATCAATCAATTAACCTGTTTCACCTTTCAAAAATAATAATCAATTAACCTGTTTTCCACACCGAGCACGTGCAGCTTATATGCGAAACCAGTGTTGGGTTCCCACTTCCCACCACTGCAAACGAGAGAACTACTGCCCCACCGGCCCCTAGCAGAGGAGGCAGCTGGTAAGCTTTGCGTCTCGACACGGCGCCCTGCTCCCATCCACGATCATCGTGAATATGGAGGAGCAAGACCACGACGGGCTGCGGCAGCATGAGGCGGCGGCGGCAGAGTCGTCGGTGCCGTTTCTGGAGAAGAAGGGCGGCGGCGTGTTGTACGTGGAGGGGTGCCCCGGGTGCGCGATTGAGCGGAGGAAGGCGGAGAACCCGGGCATCCCCTACGGCAGCTTCCTCTACGTATGGGTCGTCACCCTCTGCACCGGTGAGTACTGCTGCGACCCCATCGATCCCCACCGGAGTAGTTCTTCTGATTTTTTGCTTGATTTGGTTCCTGAATATATCCAGCATCCATCCATCCATCAATCTATCGCGCGCGGCCACATATAGTATACGACGGTAGCTTGGTGAACGTAGCTGCTTCTGCTTCGGATTCAGAGTGTGCACATAGGCAGGCAGCAATTTCAGATTTCAGAAGAGACCCCGCGAAAAAGAAAAGAACGAACAGAGTTGGCCAGGGAAAAAATAAATCCAAGAGGGAGGGTCGTGTGACCAGTTGAGCTAGCTAGCTAGATTGCAACGATAATTGCAGCTGAGGATAGCTCACTGATTAAAGTATGTACTAAGTAGTACTAGTAGAGTTTCACTCGCTTGTCGCGTGGTACTGTACTAATTAACTGAACGGGGGAATGTCCCAAGATAAGAAGAAAATAAACTGAATCAGGAGAGTCGATCAGGCCTGGGCGGCTTAATATGTCTGTGCAGTACATGCCTATCCATGTCAATTTGTTGCGGCTGGAGCTACTTGTGACCACATGCACAATGTTCAGTTGTACTACGAGGTGTCGAGATCATATATACTTAGTTCAGTGACCTAAAACGTCTTACATTTGTTTATGGAAGGAGTACCTGGTATCGGTGCAGGCCGATCGAATTGAATTCAGTTTCAGCGTACCTCTTTGCCACCAAACGTTCGTTTTCTTTTTCTTTTTATTTTTTCAAGTTGAATGGACCTCAAAATTAAGTAAGCTTTCACTTTCACGCGCTAGCCTGTCCAAGCGTAAACGAGTAACTAGTCACCATCATGCCATATCGTCACGTAGTATGATTCATTTGCCCTGTGTGAAGAAATGAATCTGTCTGCGGAAATGACAAAACACATGTACGTACTACATCACATTCACAAGATTCCATCCGAGAAGCTAGCACTCCCTCCGCTCCATAACGTAGTGCATATAGACCAAGATTCACGTATTGATTTTTTGAAAAGTTAATCCTCATAAACTTTGACCAAGTATGTGGAGAAAAATATTTACATATAGAATTCCAAGCATATATCACTAGATTCATCATAACACGTAGTTTCCTATTTTATATATTGGGTATTGTAGATATAAATAGTTTTCTCTACAAACTTGGTCAAAGTTTGCAAAGTTCGACTTTTCAAGAAATCTATACGCACTACATTTGGTCAAAGTTTGCAAAGTTCGACTTTTCAAGAAATCTATACGCACAACATTATGAAACGGAGGGAGTACTCACTGGTCAACGCTTAGCCGCCAGCCGTGCTAGCATAAGCATCCGTCATATAGTACATTTAATGTATGTGTCGAGGAACAAAAACTAGGCTTCACTATGTTTTAGCCGATTCAAATTTTGCTGCGCCAACAGTATTTTGAGGCTCTGAGCTACTATCAACGACATTATTTGTCTTTTTTATCTCCTATTCCCTCTGTAAAGAAATATAAGATTATTTAGATCACTAAGAGGTAGTATTAATGGTACATACATGATGTACCAATGTTCTGAAAACGTTATGATTTTCTTTTTTTTTTGTAATCTTTTGGTTACTCAGTTATGCGAATGGAAGCACAGAATCGCACGTAAAGGTGCCACCGTAGGATATCATTTTTAAGTCTATCGACAACATATTCTAGGGCTATGGTGCTTCCAAGTCATGGGAGCACTTGAGGAAATCATACCAAATTTATTACCCCCTTCGTAACTTAATATAAGACTTTTTTGAGACTGTCATATTGTCAAAAAATATTTTATATTAAGTTATGGAGGGGGTATATTTAGTAGATGAGCACTACAACGACGCAATAATCAAATAGGAATTCCCAGAAATATTGGGATTTTTCTAAAAGTCGCCGAGGCAAAACAACCCACATGAACATTTCATTAAAGTGCAAGCGACAAAAGCAAAAGTTTTACAGTTTCCAAACGCCCATGCCAAGATGCGGCAGGACGCAACACCACAACAAGCCCACGTAAAAGCAGGGCTGGCGAGCATCCATGCCGGCGCCACCTGGCTCTTCGCTAATGCCACCTTGCATTGCACGTTGCACGGGCTCGGAGATGGCCGTCGTCAAGGAGGATGCACCACCGGCTTCGGCGCCTTGGAGGTAGTACTTGACGCGTGGACGTGGACGTGGCTTAGCCGACAGGGAGGACGGCTCCTCCTCCTAGACGGTGAACGGGCGCCGGCGACGAGGGCAGCTCCTCCTTCACGCGACGTCTGATCTAACTCCACGGCTGCGCGGCCGGGAGGGCGTAGGGGGGTGGCAGAGTTGGACCGCGGTCGGTCAACAACCACCGCAACGTGATCTCCATCTGCTGCGTGAACTCGTCATCCATCGCGGGCACGATTGCAAGCAGGGGTGGCTTCTGCTCCTCGTCGTCCGAGGAGATCGGCTTCAGCTTGACCGGACCGGACGGAGCCGTGGACAACAACGGCCCCAGAGACTGTGGGCGATGGCGCCAACTGGATTTGGAGCTCCCACGGATCCGGAGTCGCGCGTCGGCCACCACTTCTCGGCGTTGCAATTCTTGCCCATTGCGGCGGCCGGTGGTGCACTGGCGGAACTATATTAGGGAAAAACCAGGCCGTGGGCCGCCCAGCTTTTCTGAAAAAAATTACAAACCTACACCTAGACCCAGCCCAATGGCACACATTACTAGGACATGGGTCAATATTCTTATCCCAGATTTAGCCCATATTTAGTTTGGCCCGCCCAGATTTCTGATTGTAGCTCTGACTCTGCGGTGGTGTGTGGCGGCCGGGGGATGTGTGGGAGAGAAGGAGGATTGTACGGTTAGAGTTTTCGAAGGAGGAGCCCGGCCGGCTTTAAAGCCGGAGTAGGCTTCTCAGGCCAAGCGCCACCGTGAATGCGGGTAGGCGGTTGGCCGGTCAAGCCAGAGTGAATGCGGAGGGTTTTAGAGCGGAGGCCGAAGAGAGTTTTGGGGTGGGTACGGGATGTCGAAGTCGTGTGATGGTCGTGCGGACTCCTCCAGACCTTCTCCTGATTTGAGGCCGGATTGTGGGATTTCGGACATCTGGACCGATCCAAATGGATTTGATGAACCGTGTTGGATGTCTGAAAGTGTTCAAAGCTCGGTCCGGAGTTCAGACATTTTCGGACGGCTTGGTGATCCGCGTTGGAGTTGCCCTAACGCGGCCGCGGCCCCTGCGCAGCTCTCGCGTTCGTGACCGATCCTGTTGTTGATGTCGGCGCTTACCAAAGAAAGAGAATATTGAGATGAGACACGAAGAAGATACAGTGCCCGAACGTTTCCGGTTGGCGCGGCGCGGAGCCGTAAAGAATCGATCGAGGCCGCTCACTAGTCAATCGAGATCGCGTTCGTCTGGGCTTCCACCTGCTTGTCCTCTTCCTGGGCAATGTTCGCTCACTAGTCGTGATGCGCCAACTGTTCCCCACATGTCAAAATTTATAATAATCAAACTGTATGAGGTCTTTCTCATGATTTCACTCACGCTATTGTCTTTTACAGTACTAGAAGAACATCACTTCCAATCTCTTGTTCTTGCTGAGGATGTTACTATATCTGTATGGGAAAATTATATTGAAAAGTGGTTCAAATCGAAGGAGCATATACATCCCAAACGAAGCTAATACTTCAATTCTGCTTTTAAACGTATTTTATTGAGTACTATGAAATACTACTATCTATCAACTAGTTCCAAATCAGCATTGCTGAACTAACTCAGTTAATGTTACCATCTATCTGATTGTACTGTTCTTTCTGGACATAATTTCAACTTCTAATATTTCCTCTGGCTTTTCCAGCTTTACCAATATCTTCACTGTTCCCCTTCTTGTATTTCATGGTATGTATTATTGTCCAACTTTTTTTTGTTAGATACTTTCATGGCCACTGTTTAGGAAGAAATATCACTCTTTATTTTTTGAATATTTCAATTTGCAGTTTTTTTCGAAAAGGAGGTTGAGACCCCGGCCTCTGCATCAATTCATTTCACTTATCTTTTCTTATCCATGCATACGCCCATCTCTGATGTATCCGTTGCTAAATGCTAATAGTCTTCAGACTATCTCCTACTTCTTTACAGATAAGAGACTTGCATGTTGCAAAAAGAACAGAAGATATTGGGTTCTATGCTGGGTTTGTAGGTGAGTTCTCTTACCAAATTCTTATTAGATGATCAATTAATTGAGCCTGATGATTCAATGATTAAAACTGCATGATTACCAGATGTGATATTTTCTGTTTTCATTGGAAAATTTCAGGTGCTTCTTTTATGTTCGGAAGATTTTTGACTTCAACTATTTGGGGAATAGCAGCAGACCGTATTGGGAGGAAGCCAGTTATTTTGTTTAGCGTTTTCTCCGTGTATGTACCATTTAACCTCTTGTTTACTCCTCTATTTCTACTCCTATTTTATTAGTTGAGTCTCTAATATGATTCTTGTTAATATCACAGGGTAGTATTCAATACTTTGTTTGGGCTTAGTGTCACCTATTGGATGGCGATAGCTACAAGGTTTCTCCTGGGAGCTTTGAATGGCTTACTCGGACCGATAAAGGTATAGCGAATTTCAAGCCCTTTTTATGTCAGATTGTGTATGCCTTATGAATTTGTGCCTGAATTTTGCAGGCTTATTCTATTGAAGTTTGCCGACCTGAACATGAAGCTCTAGCATTATCACTTGTAAGATACTCATGTGTACCTATGCACTAATAATTTATCTTCTTTCAGTACTTTTGGTTTAACGTGGCTTTGTTGTAATTTAGGTTAGCACATCATGGGCAATAGGTCTCATCATTGGTCCTGCTCTTGGAGGCTACCTTGCATTGGTATGAAAGAGAAAAATTAACTTCATGCTATACTTAACTGTCATCCTGTTAGTATACTAACCTGGTTGTTTTTTGTGGCAGCCTGCAGAAAAGTATCCAAATATCTTTTCGCCTGACTCATTCTTTGGAAGGTATCCTTTTCTGTTGCTAAATTATACTCCCTTCGTCCCGAATTAGTTGTCTTAGATTTGTCAAGATACGGATGTATCTAACACATATGTATGTGTTAGATACATCCGTATCTTGACAAATCTAAGACAACTAATTTGGGACAGAGGTAATATTATCCTAGAAAATTGTTCTACAGGTACTTACTTTTGATGATTGTCAGGTTCCCGTACTTCTTACCATGCTTATGCACATCAGCCTTTGCTGCCGTTGTTCTGATAAGCTGTATATGGATGCCGGTATGTGATATTTCAATGGTGTTAACTTCCTTGGTTATGCAGTCAGTCTAATTGCTAGTTCATAATTACATTTGCTATGTTTTCGCCTGTAGGAAACCTTATATTGTCAGCCTTAACACAAATGTTCTATATTTATAAATATATGTCTTACTGTACCTTCTTCGCATACTTTTCTGAGCAATCTTAGAACCAAATATTTTCAGATATCTAGTTCAGAGGCCATATATAATATAATTGACCTTCGACATTTTCTGACTGTGGTTCTACAACCAAGTCCGCGACTCTTTTCTGTTCTATTTCTTGCAGTAACTAGTGGCAGGAGTAAAAAGTACATTGAATCTGACGTGAAACTGTAGAAGAGATGATGTTGTTTGTAGTTAATGTTGATTATTCCCCTGTTTGTTGTAATATATCTCAAAACATATTTCAGGAAACATTACACAGGCATAAAGCCAGTGAAAACGGCAAACAAAGTGTTGAAGCTTTGGAGGACCATCAGATTGATCCGCAAGAAAAGATCGAACAGAGTGGCAGTGCAGATACCAAGAAGAGCTTATTCAAGAATTGGCCACTGATGTCTTCCATAATTGTTTACTGTGTATTCTCCTATCATGACATGGCTTATACAGAGGTATCATTTTCTTTTTCTTTTTAGTTCATGGAATTGTAGTATTCCAAAAGAAAAACTGATGGCATTTTGTGCTTTAGATAAACTTGTGGTGAATGGTAAAAAATGATAATAATTGGTAGGAGCAGAATCCATGTATGCTAGGAATATGCCTATTAGAGATCTGAAGGTCTGATAATTATTATCATCGATCTGAAGGTATTTGAAATCAACTTCAGGTGTTCTCTCTATGGGCTGAAAGTGACAAGAAGTATGGTGGACTGGGTTTATCATCGGAAGATGTAGGCCAAACGCTTGCAATAACAGGTAGAATTTTGTTTGTACTTTGACAAGTATCTCCGGTATAATTTTCTTATGGGAACAGTAGGGAAGAACTCCAATGGAGTATATATTCCCTTGAGCAGAGCCTCGTTTACCTTTTGAAGTTGATAGTTCCCCAAAGTCCAGCTTTTAGGGAGAGAAACTGTACTTCTAACCACTTAACATGAGCGCCTGAACAAAGGAGTCAGTCTTCCAAAATACTACTGCTTTAAAAGGAAGAAGGAAAATGTTCACGTCAAACATAGGAAGCAAAGAATTATCATGTAGAGGAATTGCATCGGGCTTTGTGCATCTTTGTATGCAGAGGCCGGGGTTAAACTCTTTTGCCGCTGTATCTTCTTGTGCGATGATGACATTAATACAAGCTTCCGCCATCTGAAAAAGGGAGAAAAACCATTGTTTGCTAGTGTATCCATGTACCGAGTTTTTGACAATCATGTCCGAACTTAGGTTGCTAGGGAACGGTTGGTGCTCTGCTCATATTTAACGTTAACAGCAGTGCTACAGAATTAGACTATTTTATCCAGTCGGGACTCATAAGGTGGAAAACAATTCTTAACCGCTGTTAGCATACCACAGAATCTGGATAGAAACCGCTGTTCTTATACACTCTGTATACTGTTATTTGTGATAAAAATACTGTCAGTATCGTATGTCCATTTCAGGTGGCAGTGTGCTTGTGTATCAAATGTTCATATACCCACGCATCAATAAAGTTCTTGGACCGATCAAATGTTGTCAAATCGCAGCCGTGAGTAAAAGCCTGCTATTTTTTTAATTGCTGAAGTTCTTCTATCCTCTGACTGCATATCTTAACTATTGTGATTGACCTTGCAGGCTCTGTGCATACCTATTCTCTTCGCCTATCCCTATATGACATACCTGTCAGGACCTGCATTATCAATCGTTCTGAGTATTGCATCAGTCTTAAAAAATAATATTGCTGTGAGTATTCTTTTTATCTCATTTCAGAATCCTTATTACCTGAAGTTTCAGAGTTGACTCTGTAGACAGATCATAGTAGTAGATGGCAATTATATGTAATGTGAAATTATTCAAAAAAAAAATTATTCAAAAAATATGTAATGTGAAAAATCTACAGTAGTACTTGGCCGCCTCTTACGAGTTGTACATGTTTCTGCCTTGTAACATTTTTGTTTATAAGATGAGAACACCAGATCATGGGTAGTATTTGTCCAGCGTCACTAAAAGTTATCTCATGTTAATTATGTTCCCCATGATTGCTGTATCAGGTTACCATCATTACAGGCCTCTTCATCCTTCAAAACAGTGCTGTGGTATGGAAACCATAAGTTAATCTCGATTCAATATATTTTATATAGTAGATATCTGTCACACTAATGACCACACAATTACTAACAGTCTCAGGACCAAAGAGGAGCAGCAAATGGATTAGCCATGACTGGAATGTCCCTTTTCAAGGCAGTTGCTCCTGCAGGCGCCGGCATTATGTGAGTATTCTTTGTTCCTCATCGCTTCTGCAAAAGAATTTATATGTTACAAGGCAAAATACACTTTAATAGCTCACACTGCTACTTTGGCAGCTACATAGAAACGGAATGTACTTGAAGCTCAGAAATCACATGTTTTTCACGTATGCAGGTTCTCCTGGGCACAGAAACGCCAGCATACTTTCTTCTTTCCAGGTAAACTTTGGTATCCTTTTTTGAGGAAATTTCACATGGCGTGCATTTTATTGCCTAATGCAGCTACCATTCGATCGTGCATTTTATTGCCTAATGCAGCTACCATTCGATCATCGGTCTGCTTTAGATATTATTTTTTAACATTTTAACTAGTTGAGAATTGAGAGATCTTTTGAGTTTTTTACTGTTGTATAATTGTTCTCCACTTTCCTCTCATACAGGTGATCAGATGGTGTTCTTTCTGCTGAACATGATAGAGCTTCTTGGACTTGTCCTCACATTCAAACCCTTCCTCGCCGTGCCAGAGCAGTATGATAGAAACTAGCTTTTTAGTTATTATTCTAGAATTTTTGGATTATAACTCAGATGTTGATTACTCATGGGCCCCGCACCCGCAAGGCTTAAGGCGACCTTGCACCAGGATAGAGGTGATTAAGTACTACCTGTATTTTGTATGTAACATATGTGTTGTGGCAGCATTTAGTAGAGGTATGCATGTGTCATATAGTGTGGTGAATGGTGGCCAATTGAGTTGGTTGTTTGCCTTCGATTAGGTCGCAATGTAACATACTACAACTCATAATAAGTTGGTGTAAATGGTTACATCGTAATTGTTGTTATTCGATCTGTAATACAGGGGTGAAAAATCTGTTTCATTTCTTTGGAGGGAAGTATTAGATTAGATAGATACATGTAAGGTGGACTCGCTCGGGCTTCACCACCCACACCACCTCTGGAGCCCAGCCAGGCGCCCGTCTTCGAGGAGAGTGGTGATGTTGACACTACTGTCTCTCACTCGCCTGAGTCCGCATGTGGTTCCTATTGGTGATGAGGTTGTTGTGTCCGGAGCGTTGGCACCTGTGCCCGGGGCTCCCTTCACCAAAGAGATTTGTGATTTCCTTGCTACTTTGGACCTGCTAAACCTGGATACTGCAAGACGATTGGTTGTCTCCTGAAGGAGAAGGCCATTAGAGATAAGAGCAATAGAGGTGGTGCTAGCCCCCATCTCGTCATCTTGAAGGAGAAATCAGACAAGTGCAGAATCAAGAAGAGTAGCGGTAGAGGTAAGGCGCCCACGGATACTTGATGGATGGCTCTCAGTGTATTGGTTTATTATCATGGTTGTGCTTGTGTCTGTTGCCTTTGCCGATGTTTTTTTTTCTCAACTTACCACCAACATGTGGGGGCTCATTTGCGATGTTGAGACTCATATGCCAACATGTTGTAGGAGTGGTGTGTTGGGAGCGTCTGTCTGTCTTTATGGTCGCGTGACCATATGGTTTGAGAGTAGTCCACTTGCCTCATGGGGTTGTAGCTTTGGTTGCCTTTTCTGGCAAGTTTGTTAGTTTTTCTAGAAATTCTTTTCTTCTTAATTAATGGGTGAGGTAAATCCTTTGCCTCATTTTGAAAAACAAAAAGATACATCTAAGGCATGTATCCTTTTTTTTGAGAAATTAAGGCATGTATCCTCGGATAATGTGGATAAGTACACTGTCGCACGTCACATGGTCTCGGGAGTTCTTACAACTGATGTTACCACCATAGTAAAAGAAGGAAGTTGTCTCCATCGCAATGGCGTGTCTCGAGGGAGGCGAATGTTTCTTTTTGCAAGGGAGGGAGGCAAAATGTTGGACGAACACAAGAAAGAACAGAGTGGAGTGAAGAAAGATGGGTGGGCAAGCGTGTGGGGCGAATAGTGCGGTATTAAATGATACATTTCCAGAGAGACGCTACATGCCTCGTGCTTCGCCCGTACATCTCCCCTTGTTACGATGGATGCCACGTGTCAGTTACCCTTAACGAAAACACTTTTATAAATGGAGTATTGTCATGGAACACTTTCACGACAGCACAGGTATGAGTATATTGATTCTGTCATAAAATCGTCATGGATGTACATGCGTGACAGAAAACGTGATCTACTGTGACAAAGACGTATTATCACGGAAGTGTTTTTTTATAGTAATTTCCAGCAGTACATCCCTTGCTTTGCAACAAAACGTGTGGTAAGCAAGTTTTGCCTTTTCTTAAAAGAAGACTCTGCTAAGGTCACATTGCACACAAACCATGGATATATGTTCCAAGTTCTGCTCAATACCGATTATCAAGGTCGCTCCTATTTTCATCCGGGCTTGTGGAGAGAGCTTGCTACGCGTTACGTATTGAAAGCTGGCACTGAATTATTAGTGGATATAACACAACCTGGTCTTATCATCTGTGTGTCCATACCATCTGAGATCCCTCGATGAACTAACAATCTAAGTAAGTTTTCTTACAAATTCTTTCATGTTGAACTACAACTTAACAAAATTAATGTATCGGTCCTGACTTACTAATTAGTACTTTATTTTCATGCAAGGTTTGTCAAATATGTAGTTAAAGAGATGGTGGTTACTCCTGCATCTAAATTTCACTGGAAAGAGTTGAAGCATCTCATCAAATTTGTTGGCAGACTTGACTCCCTAACTAAACGTTTCCATGCTGGATTCCAAATGGGAATATGTGTGCCAGTGGTGCATACCTTGAACAGGATGAATTGTATCACTCAGAAAATTATGGTACAAAGTCTTTTATGTTAAATATGCTCTCAATGAACTATTGCTTCATACAGTGCCATGATTGTTTTATTTCTCTTTTAACAGATATTGTCGCCTTCAGTTGTTCCTGAATTGATGCCCAATTCCGGTCCAATCACACTAGCTATTCGTCACAACAAAATGTTCATGGCAAGGTACATAATTTCCCCTAGAATGGGAACCATTCACATTAATAAGTGGGAGGTCGTGATGGCAATACGTCCACATTTGAAAATGGGAGTCAATGTTATGCTGATGCTCTACGAAGGCACTGAAGGGCTTTTCCTGTTCATTGACGACATTCTGTCATGCACTGCATGCTAAGTATTGCATTAATTATCTCCCTTTGTTGAAATGGTTTTAACTATGCGGTACGATATGATACGCAGGTCATGTCTTCTGAACATGATCATACTGTAGAACTCTTGCAAATTAAAACAACTAATGATACATGAATTGAAATGCTGACAACGCATATGCCTTTATAAGTGGAAAGGTTTTTTTTATTATAAACAATAGGGTGAAACCCCACTGCATTTTTTATTAAATAAAAAGCAAAAGGTCTTACAAAGAGGCTTGAGGTAAGCCAACTAAGGAGAGGCCTAAACTAGGGCAACAAGAAGAAATAAAAGAAGAAAAGAGAAGAAAAGGAAAAAAAGGAAAAAAAGAAGACTAAAAAATAAAAAATTACAAGCTGTTGTCCAGCCAAAATTATACAACCCAACATATTTTCTCTTAATTCCGTGTCTCAACCACTCCAGCTCAGTGAAAAAGGTGTCCTTCCATCTCTCGAATGTAGGAGGAATATTCTGGAAGATAAAGTTGTTCCTGGTGATCCAGATACCCCAAGAGGCTAAGATAATAACTTCCATGAAGAAGGGCACATTCAGTTTCTCTTTGATAACAACAAAAGTTTCCAGGAGTGAGAGATTAGGATTTCTTGAAGGGCGGACAAAGTCCCAGCAGGCAGTAGCAAAGGGGCAGCTCGAGAAAAGGTGATGAAGTGTTTCCTCAAGCTAGCAATTCAAGGTAGCACAAAGATAGGATTCAAGGTAAAAAGTTTTCCTTCTGAGCAAATTCCTGGTATTGAGCCTATCATGTAATAGCATCCAGAAGAAGATAAGTGAAAAGTTTCAGTAGTACACAACATTGATTTCACTTTCACTGAAGTTTCAGTCACATAATTTTAAAAGCATTGTACAGATTAACACGAACATAGTTTAATTTCTCCCAAAATTGTCACACTGCGACACCATTCGATACAACACCTAATAATACAAACTATTTTACCAAACTAATATAGCTGTATGGCCACGGCGTAGTTGTGGCCACGACCATGGTCACCGCCTAGTTGCATCCACGGCCACGGCCACGGTCACTGCCTAGTTGTGGCCACAGCCACCGCCGGGCGCCCACCGATGCCATGGACGGCGCCACGTTCACGTCCGACGCCACCACCATGTCCAGCTACACCGTCGCGGCCACTGCCGTGGTAGAATTCGTGGAATGCGGCTTGGTTGTCGGGGTAATACGCTTCGGCGGCCACGACCCACTCCGGCCAATCGTTCGCGCTATACAGCTCGGGCGGGAACCCGAGCGCAGGCGCTGGCACGGGCACGTGCACAGGCACGGGCATGGGCGCGTCCATCTGCTCGGCCTCCACGTCCATCCGTGCAACCTCCTCCAGCGCCTTGTCCATCTCCACCCACAAGGGAGCCAGAGGATCCTCTTCCGCTCCTCCTCAACGACGCCAAAAAAGAAGACGAGGGGGTTGTCATACGGGTGCGCCATGGGCGAGGTATTTGTGCTGGATTGGAGATGGGAATGGTGCGAGAGAAGGGACGACCGCTATCTTATAGCCCGCTGCAGGCAAGCTCGCCATTAAGGTGAGGTAGTTGCATAGGCGGCCGGAGGGGCGGTCAAAGGCTGCCGCGGCCTGCTCTCACGCCTCCAGTAAGCAAAGACTACCACGGCGGGCGACGCCCGCCAGTCAAAGGCACGTCTTCCGGTGAGAAACTCTGATGTGGCCTGCTCGCACGCCTCAAGACCGGCCGCAGACACGCCACCAAGCCGCATGCAGACACACCACCAGGCCGTTGCACGGAGCCTGTGCAGACGCTGCACACATGGCATTCTGTTTGTTAATCTCCTGAAATCACTCATGACAGTGCTGCTCCAATAATTTCTGTGGCAATAATAACCGTCCCAAAAATATACTAGCTTAGCGACGGATTAAAACGTCGCCTAAAATGAGGCCAGAACATCGCCAAAGTTGGCGAGGGGATGTTACAGGAGAAAATGTGTTAGTGACGGTCATCATAAATAAAATCTTACGCGACGTTTTTTGGTCTGTCATTAGGATTTTTGTCACAAAATAGAGCAGATTTTGTAGTGAATCTAGACAACAATGCATATCCTGCCAAATGATCTAGACAACAATGCATATCTGTCCAAGTGATCTAGATGACGATGCATATCCGGCCAAATGATCTAGACAACAGTGGTCAAATGGTCATCACATATAAACAACTTACTTGCTCGGAGATTTGCGCACCACTTGGCCACCGTGCGATGAGTTGCCTCAAGTGGCCGCAATACTTCGACACGGCCTTTTGGATGACGTACCATCGATGGTTGAGAGACTTTGCGCCACGGTTGAGGATGAGCCCATCGGAGTAGGGCACGAAATGCTTGTGTTCATGGAACCAAGAGTGAATGTTGGCCCAAAACGTTGTGCCCTTTTGCTCCGTGACATGGATCGAATCGATGCTAGTGGCCAACCATGCATCGCACACCAACTCATCCTCCCGCATGTTGAAACTTTCTCCTCTACCCGTCTTCTTTGGGTCGGCAGCAAATTCATCCGAATCATCATCGTCGCCGTCCTTCTCCTGCTCCTGCTGTCTGGTGACCTAATCCTGTTGCTGTTTATCCGTGCCCGGTTGGGTGTATGTGCCGGACTGGGTGTAGCCCAGCTGCGTGCCCGGCTGGGTGTACGTGCCGGACTGGGTATAGCCTGGCTGCGAGCCTGACTGGGTGTACGAGCCGGCCTAGGTGGGCTCCGAGTCATCCACCTGCCCGTCCTCGTAGCAACATCTCCATGTCCGCGTTGTCATACGCCAGCTCGCCTGCTTTAGGCATACCAGCTAACAGTGTGCGGGCAAGCTGTTTGGCGGTGTAGAAGTATGAAGTCTTGTAAGGCTTCAACCATGGCGGCGTTTGCACGGTCAGCGACGGTAGCGAGGCCTCGCGTCCCAGGCTCCGCCCTCTACCACGTCCACCACCTGCATGTCCATCGCCACGACCACCACCTCCGCCTCCGCCGGCCTTATTCTTTAGCGGCGGCGCCTTTGCGGCCTTTGCTTTCAGGTGCTGATTTTGCCGTGTCTCCGAGTTGATCTTCCGGGCGAGCGTGACCGACGGATCCTCCACGACCGCCGTCTCCGAGTTGATCTTCCGGGCGAGCGTGACCGACGGATCCTCCACGACCGCCGTCTCCGGCAGCTTCTCGTGCGGGTCCATGCGTCGGCGGCGACGAAAAAGGACGGGAATTAGATGGAGAGCGGCAGGATGGAAGAGTAGAGTGGGGGGTGTGCCGCGGTAACAATGCGGCCAGCTACAAAAGTGCGGGCTCTGGCTTAGTTTTGTGTGGGTCTAATGTGTCGGAGTCCTACATGGCTGGTGTCTGGACTCCCGCAAAGCCCCCTGGTTTGGTTCCGGTTTGTGGAAACACGATGGTCCGGACTGCTTCACGAACGACCTTGGATGGCTTGCGGGGTCTGGACAGCTGTGTCCGGACGGATATGGGTGGTTGAACATTCGTGTTTGGTGTGGAGGTGTTTGCTTCACCACGACAGAGCACGTATAACGTAAGCTGACGTATATTACGTGTCCGTTGTGTGGTATGTAGTCATGTGGCCTATTGCATTGGGTTATGAACGATGGTGGTCCGATTTGCGTGTATATTTTGCTTCGTGTTCTTCCTTTGAGAGAGAGAGAGAGAAACAGTTCCGCGTACGTGTATATTTACGGTCTTCCGTTCCAACGTGGCCGTGCTCCCTCGCACGTGCAGCAGGCAGGCAGGTTTGGTTTGGTTTATACAGTATACATTGGTGGATCCCGATTTTGTTTCTCTCTTCGCCGTGACGGATCTGGTCGGCATGGCCAATTGAAACTTGATCGCCACGGAAGCAAAGCGAAATCAATTCTCACCCGCCTCAAGCACGTGCAGCTTCATACGGATCATTGTTGGGTTCGCATCACTACATATAGCCTAGCCCCAACAACCTCCCTTCCCCACCCCACCCTCCCTCCCTCCCCTAGTTCAGAGACAGCAGCCCTGGCCGTAAATATGGAGGAGCAAGACCGCAATGGGCGGGAGGCGGCGGCGGCGGAGTCGTTGGTGCCTTTGTTGGAGAAGAAGGCCGGTGACGTGCTGTACGTGGAGGGGTGCCCCGGGTGCGCGGTGGACCGGAGGAAGGCGGCGAACCCGGGCATCCCCTACGGCACCTTCATCTACGTCTGGACCGTCACCCTCTGCACCGGTCAGTACTCCACCACCGTTCATCCCCGATCTCCGCCCTGATTTGGTAATCAATTAACTAATTGGTTGCGCAAATGCATCAACGCTTGGTTGCCTGCTTGATTTGATTTGATTTAATTCTGCATGCGCGCTAGCTGGGCTGCATCCACGATTCAACACAAACCAGTAAATAGGATATATAAGTTCTAAAAAAAAGTAAATAGGATATATGCGATACAACTGAGAAGAAGAGGAAAAAGAACAGAGTTGCCTAGGGAAGCAAAATAATTCCAGAACAGAATGTGCGCTACTAATTTAGCAACCCAGCTAAGATGTACAGATAAATTACAGCTGATTAGCTCACTAGTTGACTGGAGTACAGAGGATGTATCATAGTTTGACCAGCCTGTAGCATGTACCAACAATTAACCGAACCGGAATGTTTTAACCAAGAGAAATCAGGGAGACTTGGTGAAGCACAGGGCTACTGGTTGAACCGATAAAAAAATTCACCCCAGTACGAAATTGGGACCATGTAAACAAGATTCAGTTGGACTACTATAATCATAGATGTCAATCCAAGTAGGTACAGTGGTACAACCCTCGCAAAAAAATGAAAAAAAAAAATCCAAGCAGAGTACACAGCAGCTAACAAGCCGATCGATGGAATTGAATGGAGTTCAGAGTCACTGTGCCTCTGGCTAGCTGGCCAGGGCTACCCTACCCACCAAACAACATTTTTACGCCATCTTTTCCCGTTGAAGGCAAGAGGAAAAAAAAGAGGGTGAAATGTATCAGGGGCTCTATGATTTGGTTGCATTTCTTGTTGAGGACCATAATTTGATGGGGTAACTAGTCACCGTGATACTATCAGGGAGGGAGCAGTAATAATGATCTGTTTGTCCTGTCTGTAGAAAGGCGCAAGTAGACAAAACACGCACGCACTTACACTGTCCCAATCACATGATCCCGTCAAGAGAATACAAGGAGTCCCTGGCGGCTGGAACCCTAGCCGGCGCCAGGAGAGGCCAATCTTCCAGCGCCGTTCTCCGGCGGCTCCCCTCCGCCGGCGACCTCGGTCGTCGATGGTGAGGGGGGTCGCCGGATCCACGCGTGTGGATCGTTTTTACTCTCTTGTAGTCTAGGTTTTTAGGCTGTTCATCGTCTTGGCTTCGGCGGCGACGATGACGGCGCTGAATAAAGCTTCAGATTCTTCCCTGACGAGGCCATCGGCCCTATGGTTGGGGATGGATTTGAAAACCAGTCTGTTCAAGCAAGGATGGCGTGGCGGCGGCGGCATCCTTGTGGTGGACCTGTGTCCTCGGGCTTCGTCGTTGCGACGACGTTTGCTCCAACGTCGGCGCGGAGCTTGGGAGGCAGTCCAGGAGCGGATGTAGATTGTGGTCTGCATCGACGACATCTGAAAGACGGAACGTGTGCTGGGTTCGTGGATGGCAGGTATGGTTTCCTCCTTCGGCGTCTTAGTCGTGGTGGGGTGCCAGATCTGGAGTTCGATGACGTGTCCGGGGTGTTGCCCCGGTCTGATTCATTCAACGGAAAGGGCTTCACTTTTGGTGAGCCACCTTGTAGGTCCGCAAAGCTGCATATCAGCGATGGAGCCGCGTCGAGCTCGGGTGAGTAGGTGATCCGTCATTCTTTTTTTCGGTGGCTGCTGTGGTGGTGCCGGAGGCAGGTGACGGACGTTGGTGTCAAACTCAGAGATGTTCTGCTATATTTTCAATTTTGTCATGTCGGTCCTTACATGACTTGTACTTTGATGTTTATGATATGAATGAGACACGTATTACCATGGAAAAAAAAATCACATGATCCCGTCCGACTAGCTAGTTTAGTACCGTATTGGACAAGTAACCCAAGCTTGAGAGCATCATTTGAATCAGAATCAAAGGTGAAATACATGATACCGCACAAGATTTATTTTTCCGATTGATTGAATCCGCTGTTTCTCGACGTGCACGTCTTGCGCCACGAGGTCCACGAGTTTTTCTCTTCTTTTGGGGGTGTTGTTATTTTCTGAGGCTGGCAAGGGAGTTAGTTCCACGAGTTGGGTTTCTCATCCTCTCCGGTCTCTTGTCGCTCCAGTTTTTCTTTCATCCAAGCAACCCCTTTCCCTTAATAATTGTGCAACGGAAATTCTAGTCCCTCCACTTGTTGTCATCTCTGACGTCAGGGGCGCGAGGATGCGACACCGAAACGGACCTGCCTGCTTGGACCGGGGCGGCTCACTTCCCCTTCCTTCCTTGGCTTTCTTTTCTTATCTATTCGCGCTCGCGCGTGCGGCAAGCAAATTAAAGCGGGAATGCCACGGACGGCACCCGCGTCGGAGCGCGTCTCGGCGTGCCCGGTTTCGCTTTGGCGTTTCTCTAGCGAGCCCGGCCGGGGAAAGGCGGCGGCATTGCGCTGATTGGCCTCGCTTCCCAATCCGAGCTCCTTTTATCTATTGTGCTGTGAGGGGTGGGGAGGAGGGGAGGGTTCGATTCGATTGGCTGCCTGCAAGCAATGGCGGCCAATGAGGAGGAGGGGACTTCGCCGCTGCTGAGCAAGGAGGAGCGCCGGCACCACCCGGGCTGCCCGGGCTGCGACCACGACCGGAGGAAGGAGCTCCACACCGGGCTGCCTTACAAGGAATTCTCCTACGTCTGGATGATCTGTCTTACCACCGGTACGCCCGCCCTCCTTTCCGTCCCTCGAACTGAAACCTCATCCCCCAAGCCAGATTCTTCTTCTGGAAACAAAAAAATGAAATCAGCGGAATTCTCTTCTTCGATGAGGTCACTGTTGTGCAGTACCAGGAGCATTTACTCGGTCCTAGCGTTTTGGCCTTCCAGATCATTGCTATCGGGTGGTACTTCACACACAAGACTTTAACGATGATGTCCTACCTGTTCCCCACATGTCCACATCCGTAATCATGAAAAGCTGTACGAGGAGGGATGAATTTTCCTCGCCCATTCTGCATCATTTCCTTTCTAATCATCTTACTCCACAGTTCCAGTATTACAACATATCACTTCCTGTCTCTTGTTTTTGTTCAACTACTACTAGCCATCTAATTTTCTAGCGAATATCATCTTTAAAAAGATAAACATGACATGGTTGAAATGTACTATATCCCAAATGAATCCAATACTTCAATTTTTCCTAATTGGAACTGAAAATGGCGCCATGATATTATTATCCGGTATGGTTGTCTTCTGTCCTTGGAACCTTATGTCTGAAGATAGATGGAAAAACGGGTTTTGCTTGAAATCACATAATTCTGTACGAATTTTCTTTCTTTGAGACCAGGAACATTGTTCTTTCATAGCAGCAGCAGCAGCCTGAATGCAACTGTTTGAACTCACAAGAAGTGAGCCTAGCTCAATTGGTTGGGCGAGTGGATGTACGTTCAAGTCCTTGTGGACACGAATTTTATTTCCTATTTGTACTGTTCGGCCTTTCCCTAAAACCACCTGAACTTATGGGCTAATTTATTTCTGGTGAGAATTTCGTTGTTTGGTTACAAAAACGCACCTGGCCTCATGGGCTAGTTGTTTCAATGTTTGTGTATTCCATTACTAGCATTTCGTGCTACCTGAACTCATGTGCTGAAAGTGAATAGATTCTTGTATGAAGCTGGACTACTCTGTAGATTCAGTTTACGTTATATTAATTTGTGAAAATTCGCATCTCTAAATTTCCTGGGTCAAACAATGATTGTTTACCCAACCCTTTCTTTTAGTGAAATTACCCATGTTTTGTAGATCACTGTAATTGAGCAGCAGTTCAGGCATAATCTTTTTTTTTAGTACTCCTGCTCTTGCCTATGTGATTTAGCAGTGTTTAGAGTTTGTTTTTGAGAAGGTTTGGACAAATTTAATTGAGTAATATGAAATGTCTATGAAGTGGCTCCAAGTTAGCAGTGTAACCTAATAAATATTTACATCAGTACTTCTGGATCTACAAAATTGTCAAAACATGAATCAAGATTGTTATTAATGTTGCCATGTACCCCGTATCGTCATAATTTGTTTTTCATGAACATTTTCCATTTCATAATGAAATTGTTCTAATATTTCCTCTGATCTTCCGTCCAGCTTTACCAATATCGTCACTGTTCCCCTTCTTGTATTTCATGGTATGTATATCCGTTTCTCTTTTTTCTAATTATTCAGGACACGTAGTTAGATACTTATATGAACAATATAAATGTTTTTTTTAATATTTCAATCTTTGTCAGTTATCTTTTCATATCTGTGCATACGTCTATCTCTGAAGTATCTTTTGATAATAAGTCTTCATGTTATCTCCTTCTCCTTTACAGATAAGAGATTTGCATGTTGCAAAAAGAACAGAAGATATTGGGTTCTATGCTGGGTTTGTAGGTGAGTTTCTTATTAAATTTTGATTTGAAATTGAGATGGTTGAGTACTTGAGTTTGATGCTTATACCAATGGTGAACACTTTGTGATTGTCT
This sequence comes from Elymus sibiricus, assembly GCA_039707655.1. Taxonomy (NCBI): domain Eukaryota; kingdom Viridiplantae; phylum Streptophyta; class Magnoliopsida; order Poales; family Poaceae; genus Elymus; species Elymus sibiricus. The sequence goes on from CM077670.1 coordinate 117,805,756, forward strand.
GATGTGATTTTTTCTGTATTTACTGGATTTTTTAGGTGCTTCTTTTATGTTTGGTAGATGTTTGACTTCAACTCTTTGGGGAATAGCAGCAGATCGTATTGGGAGGAAGCCTGTTGTTGTGTTTGGCATTCTCTCTGTGTTAGTAACAGTTTGCCTCTTCTTTACATAACACCAGTGCATATTAGAGGGTGGCTGTACTTACTACTGTGTTTCAACCTCTTCTATTTTAATTAGGCGACTCAACTTAACTCACGTTAATTTCACAGGGTGATATTTAATACTTTGTTTGGGCTTAGTGTCACCTATTGGATGGCAATAGCTACAAGGTTTCTCCTTGGCGCTTTAAATGGCTTACTTGGACCAATGAAGGTATGGAAACTTGAAAGCCTATTTTTTGTTAGATTGTGTATACCTGATGAATTTGTCCCTGACTTTTGCAGGCTTATGCTATTGAAGTTTGCCGACCTGAACATGAACCTCTAGCACTATCACTTGTGAGATAAAAACGCCTACTGATGCACTATTAATTTCTCCTCTTTAAGTGATTTTAATTTTTACATCACTTTCATGTGATTTTAGGTCAGCACGGCATGGGGAATAGGTCTCATCATTGGTCCTGCTCTTGGAGGCTACCTTGCACTGGTATGAAAGAGATTTCTCTTAACAACTTTATGCTATAGTCGGCCTATGCTAACCTTGTTCCTTCGATGGCAGCCTGCAGAAAAATACCCAAATATATTTTCGCCTGACTCATTATTTGGAAGGTATGTGTATCCAAATAGAGTATCCTAGATAACTATTACATAATACTTACCTTTGATGGAAACTTGCCAGGTTCCCGTACTTCTTACCATGCTTGTGCACATCAGTCTTTGCTGCCATTGTTCTGATAAGCTGCATATGGATGCCGGTATGTGATATTTCAATGGTGTTAGCTTCCTTGATTATGCAGCCAGTCTAATTGCCAGTTCATAATTACATTTTTCTGCCTATATTTTGCTATTTTGTATGTCCTGTTGGGAACCATATGACATTGGCATGAACAGAAACTTCTTAGATCCATAAATATGCCTGTTTGAACCTTAGCACTTCACAACTTTTCTGTGGAATCTTAGAACCAAACATTCCACTTCAGACATACTGTTCAGAGTTCATGTATAATTGATCTTAAAATTAGATAGCTCAGGTATACTGTTCAGAGTTAAATAAACACATACTTTGGAAGTTTGGATACAGTTTTTTTTTTTTTTTTTTTTGCACAGCAGAAAATGCCTTTTTTACTTTATTATCTTCAAGTAACTGGTGGCATGAGTAAAAAGAATTAAAATGAAATAGTGGGAAAACAAATTGTGTTTAAATTATTCTGTCCTCGTTGATCGACCGTTTATATTTTTGTTGGAAGAGTTAGTTCTTCCTCCTTCTATTATTAAATATCTCTAAATGCATCTCAGGAAACGTTACACAAGCATAAAGTCAGCGATGATGGAAATCAAAGTGTTGAAGCTTTGGAGGCCCATCTGATTGATCCAAAAGAGGAGGTTGGACAAAGTAATAGTTCGAATACCAAGAAGAGCTTATTCAAGAATTGGCCATTGATGTCATCTATAATTGTTTATTGCGTCTTCTCCTTCCACGATATGGCTTATACAGAGGTATTAATTTTCTATTTGTAGGTTACGGCATTAAGTATTCCAGAAAAGAAGGATGGCTAATTGTACCTAAATACTCTTGCGGCGAATGGCAAAATGAAAAATACTAGTTATTAATGGTAGGAATAGTGAACCCGCTTATTCATATATCAGAATAGACCTGTTGATCTGGGAAGGTGCTCGCTATGGTATACCCGATGTATGGGCAGTTTTTAGAACTGTGAATATCAATTTTTAGCACTTGGCTAAGCTCTAGAACCATTTTGTTTGACATAAAAAGTAATTTGTCGCGCAAAAAAAGATTTTAGAATCAAGAGTTCTGCTTAGAGTAGAGAATATTTGATAACTAGTAATGGTGATCTGGATCAGGAGTTCAGCTTAGAGTAGAGACTAGAGAAGGATAACTGGTAATGGTGATCACAAGAGGAAACTTTGTGGAGAGTTGCTCCAATTCATAAATTGGCTCTACTTGCTGTGCTACCATATGACTTATATTTGTCGTATTTATCATATATTTGGTGACAGACAAGTTTCTATGAATTTCTGGTAGCTAATACAATACCTGTTTAACATAAACTTTAACCTGCTTTAAAAATAAAATAAACTTCAGGTGTTCTCTCTATGGGCTGAAAGTGACAGGAAGTATGGTGGACTGAGTTTATCATCTGAAGATGTAGGTCAAACACTTGCAATTACAGGTACCTTTCTGTATGTGCTTTTGCCAGTGTTGTTTTATTCTGAACAGAGGGGGGGGGGGGGGGGGGGAGCACAAAATGATTAGGAACTGAGTGAACACACAGAGGTGCTTTCAAAGATGAAGAAAATCGACTCCATACCAGGTTTTCCCTAGAAGCAAGATTACCACCGCCAACTGGTCCTTTTTACTTCCAAAATGTGCTAAGATGGGCCACCATCATAAACCATTACAGAAAATAGTCCAAAACTTCGAAAATTATCTTTCTTTCTCACCGAAGTTATGCCTGCACAGATATTTAGCTAATTCAATTAGACAGGCCATCAATCATCTGATTAATTAGGGCCAATTCGTTTCAGCCAGTCCGACTCTATTAGAGTAATTTCTTCCATCCATGTCTTATCATCCTTTGTAGGGGTGTTCATGGTGGTTTCAAGAAACCCACCAAGTGGTGGATTTGACACTAAAAATGAACCCTCATTTGTACTTTATGTTTTTGCTCGCACAACTCATGGATCAACACAATTTGGAAAACCCAAGTTTGAATACCCCTAATCCTCCGTGTCCAAATATTCCAACAGCTCAAGTAGCCGCCAGATTTTCTAGGCAGGCATGCAGTATTCCAGACTTTTGATGTTGGTTCCCTTTGTGAAGCACATATCGTGTGTTGATTAACTTGAGCTGGTTGGGATTTGTAGACTCGAAAACAATTGTTAGCCATAGCCAACATACCCCAGAAGCTGAATAAACTCTGCCAATTATGTCCTTAATCCACTTTCATTGTTTGCAGTTCTTTCGTACTTTGTACACTAGTATTTGTGATAACAACAGACAGTATTCTACCTTCTCAATTTCAGGTGCCAGTCTTCTTGTGTATCAACTATTTATGTACCCATCCATCATTAAAGTTCTTGGACCTATCAAATCTTCTCAGATCGCAGCTGTGGGTGAAAGCTGCTATCGTATTGTTTAATTGCTGAAGTTATTCCCTTCTGGCTGCATGTCTGAACTATTGTGATTGACCTTGCAGGTTCTGTGCATACCTATTCTCTTTGCCTACCCCTATATGACGTACCTGTCAGGACCTGGATTATCGATCGTACTGAATATTGCATCAGTCATAAAAAATAATCTTGGTGTGAGTATTCTTTGATCCCATTTTAGAATCCTTGTTACCTAAAGTTTGAAGATTGATCTAGTACATAAATCATAGATGACAATTATGCTAGTACTTTTTACAATTGGCAGTAGTGTTTTGCCACCACTTAGGAGTTACAGTTTCCTCTTCTGTAACTAAAGTTATGCTAGTACTTTGTTTGGACAAACTGGATCTTTGATACTATCTGTCTATTGCAGTAACTAAAGTTAATCTTGTGTGTTCTCCATGACTATTTTATCAGGTTACCATCATCACAGGCACTTTCATCCTTCAAAACAATGCCGTGGTATGTAACCCATAAGTCCATCTCAATGTTAATGTGTTTTATAATAGATCTCGACTGACTGATGAGCATGTAATGTACTAACAGCCTCAGAACCAAAGAGGAGCAGCAAATGGATTAGCCATGACTGGAATGTCCTTTTTCAAGGCAGTTGCCCCTGCAGGCGCCGGCATTGTGTAAGTACATACTCTGTTCTCATGGCTTCTGCAAAAATATTTCATCCCTTACAAGTAAAAATAACTTTAATAGCTCAAGCTGCTACTTTGGTAACTATATATCTTAATGAAATGTTCTTGAAGCTCAGAAGTTCACACGTTTTTTTCGCAAATGCAGGTTCTCGTGGGCGCAGAAACGCCAGCATGCTTTCTTCTTTCCAGGTAAATTTTGTTATCCGTTTTTTGAGGAAATTTCATGTAACTTCCATTTCATGTCCCAATTCAGCTAGTTGAGAAATCTTGTGAGGTTTTGCTGATGTATAATTGCCCACTGATGCAGGTGATCAGATGGTGTTCTTTCTGCTGAACATCATCGAGCTCCTTGGACTTGTCCTCACATTCAGACCCTTCCTGGCCGTGCCAGAGCAGTATGAAAGAAACTAGTCTTCCCGCACGTTATTATTATAGATTTTTATTATTATTAATGAGACGATGACGACTCATGCGGCCCCGCAGCCGCAAGGAAAAGGGCTCAAGGGCGCCCTTTCACCAGGATAAGAGGTGATTACCTGTACTTGTGTGTAACATATACAGTGGTATGTTGTAGCAGCATCTCAAAGTGGAGGTGGTGCATATATACATGTTGTCTGGTATATAGATGGTGGCCAGTTAAGTTGGTTGTTTGCCATTAGTTAGGTAGCAACATTTGTAAAACTACTGTACAATGCAAGAGACTGTACTAGGTGGGAAGGAATAATCTGGTGGAAATTAATGGCATCGGCATAGTTGTTGTCCTGTCTTTGCGGTCTCTCTTGAGTGGTGTGGCGTATGTCCAATTTGTTCTCGGATAAGATGTTTCGTTTCTTTGGTGACAAAATGTGGATATAGCCTGTATTCTGAGATAATATGGATTAGCACTGCACTTGAATATTTTTTTTTGTGAGGGGAAAGATTGCATTTATATTAAAATATCATCACAGTCATTACAATCAGATAGCACCAGCAGCGCCAAATCCAGTGGTAGTTGGGCCATATAGACTGCCCCCCTACCACTGATCTGGGTTTGCTTGGCTAATTCATGAGCAAACTTGTTGCCATCCCTCCCTATCTTTCGAAAGACAATGTCCGATCTATCTTGCAGAAGCTCCCTAATCACTATATAATGCTCTCTCCAAGCTGCTAAAGGGGTCGCAGGAGACAAAATGTTTGAAATAACAGCAGCACAATCGGATTCAACGATGATCTTTTCATTTCCCAAGTCAAGAGCAGCCTTCAGCCCAGTGACACACGCACAAGCTTCAGCCTCTTCGACACTCGCACAGGCATGGAGTTTTACGCCCTCGGCTCTCACAAGTCTGCCCATGTAATCTCTTATAATGTACCCAACACTAGTTTCTCCCGAATTGGCTCCAAACGTAGCATCCGTGTTAACTTTCAGCCATCCCACAGGAGGATTAGTCCATCTAAACTTTCCCGCATGACTTGGCCCAGATTTGTTCAACACAGACATATGGCACTTCAGGGGAGTAGTAGCATCAACCGGCTTCTTTCCCTTATCATCAATAGCGAGGCACTCACCCGAAAAGGTCACAATGTAGTTTTGCAGGAATCTAACCGAGTCTATAATGGAGCGTTTCCCTTGGTCGTGGACTACATCATTTCGAAGGAACCAAGCACGCCAGAAAACTAGAAGAACCAAATCCCGCTGCCTTCGTTTGATTTTTGCAAGGAGGATCAGAAGCCAGTCAGGCCCATTGTAATTAAAAACCCCTTCCTCCGGAAGATCCCACCACCCCACCCCCCCCCCCCCCCCCGCATCTTATCACGCAAGGCCCGGGCTTTTGTACAATCCACCACAGCATGAAAACTGTTCTCATCTGCCATACCACATATATTGCACGTACCATCAATCTCCAAATTCCTTTTACATTTGTTCTGCTTTGTGGCAAGATTATCAGAGGCCAACCTCCAACCAAAGGACCGGACCTTGTTTGGGATATTAACATTCCACACCAACTTCCACAAATGCCTGTCCCCCTTAGGAGCAGCACTACTTCCGGTCTGGTTGTCATCGCAGTGCTTCAAATTATATGCCAGCTTGTACGCACTACGGATAGAGAAATGCCAATATAATGGTGTGAATACTTTGATAGACTTATGCATCCAGCTAAGCGTTGGCACTGCATGCGTATGCACCAGGCACTAAATACTACTCCCTCGGTAAAGAAATATAAGAGTGTTTAGATCACTACTTTAGTGATCTAAACACTCTTATATTTGTTTACAGAGAGAGTACTGTAGTATACTCCCTCCGTTTTTTTAGTCTGCATATATAATTTGGTCAAAGTCAAACTTTATAATGTTTGACTAACTTTGTAGGAAAAAATATCAACATCTACAATACTAAAGCTATATGGTATGAAAATTAATTTCATGATGTATCTAATAATATTGATTTCATAGTGTGAATGTTGGTACTTTTTTCTATAAAGTTAGTCAAACTTGACATAGTTTGGCTTTGACCAAATTTTATATACAGACTAAAAAGAAACGAAGAGAGTATTTAGCACAATTAAACTCTAGTTTAGATTAATCGATTAGCATGCATGATAAGCTAGCTAGCTACTCTTGCCGGCCAGCGATGCACAGATACACCAGCTCCAGCATGAGGGGTGGCAATGTTCACGCTGCCTTTCCTCCGGAGAGAAAACAAAAACATGCATGCATGCAATGTGCAATGGCGCCTGAAACTGATTTGATTTGACCTCGGTTTCTTCTGACCCTATGCATCAGCGCTGACGTACCTGGTCAAGCGAGTACTGTATGTATGTATTTCAATTGGTTGGACCACGACGCACGCACGTTTCGCCGGCCATCTGTCCTAGCGAGCTCTAGCTTAAATCTATTCGCAAAAAAAAAAAAAAAAAACACTAGCTTAAATCTTTTTTGCTACGACACTAGCTTAAATCCGGTCCGTGAGATTAGTGCCAGCTCCACGTACGTACGTCAATCAACTAATCGCGACCTACGTATATATGTATGCGATGTGATGCATGCACTTTGTCTTTGGGCTTGGTACGTACGTACGTGTATGCTACCAGTACCAGTACCACAAGAGCGTTAACCAATCTACTTTTGGCCAATTGGATCGCTAGTTGTCATGCTAAATGAAGCCAGAGCCAGGAAAAGAGGAAACGAATCGCCCGCAGGAGGAAACGGATATACCTCCAGGCTCCAGCTCCAGCCCCAGCCAAACAAACACGCCTCCTTACATGCAACCTTTTTTCGTCAGGTGTACATAGGGAGTTCCTAGACTAACCTGGTTGAAAGCGAAGGATTAAAAAAAGCGAATGATTAGTTATCATCATGGTTAAAACTAGCACACCAAAGTGACATCAGTAATGACTGTCGAAACAAAATGTGACACCACAAGAGATGCACATAGATATCGCTCAATTCGAAACCTGCTTTTTATCCGGCTCTCTCTTTGCACTAGTTCATACCACTATACTACTCTCTTCATCCCAAAATAAGTGTCACTAATTAAGAACATTTCAAGTCGAAAGTGTCCTTCTTTGCGCATGGATATTACGTTTCAAGTTGGAATGTTTTCTTTACTATTTTTCAAATGCATTTTTGTTATGTTATTTTCTTGACCACTCGATCCATCATTTCCCTCGTGTCAGCTTGAGACCGACAGGCAGCTAGCGCGCTGAGAATACAACAAATCTCATCTCACCCAAAAGCGGCAAACTTTTTGCTGCCCACGGCGACAGATACGCACTTGTACTGCATGCACGGCTTGGCTTGGCTATACCTATATTAACATCAGTCACAACATGTTTCATGTACTCTCAACTGCTCTCAAGGTACAAGTTTGTTTGCAGTTAATCAATTCATTAGCACCGGCTAGCAATGGGAGACACTACCAGGAACCGGACGTTCCCACACGGTGACGACAATGACGACGCGCCATCGCCGCCGGCGACGGAGACGGTGTACTACGAGGGGTGCCCCGGGTGCGCCATGGAGCGCAAGAAGGAGAACAACACGGGCACGCCCTACAAGGAGTTCTTCTACGTCGGGGTCACCACCCTCGCCTCAGGTATTAATATCTCACCATGCAGATTTATTCTTTTATTGTACTAGAATTTGTTATTGTATAATGCATTTAAAAAAGGACGATCATAATTGTTTCACATTCTAAATATACGTAGAAAAGATCTGTATACAGTCATTAAACAGTGTACGATATATAGCATTACTAGCGAGCTAATACGTACTGGTTATATATATTATTCATACTAGGCGATGTTTCTTGCAATATATTGACAATATCTCCTTTAAACTTGCAGCTCTACCAATATCATCACTCTTCCCATTCTTGTACTTCATGGTATGTTAACGATCTCACCTTCATTGATTTATTTATAATTGGTAGCGCCATATCTTGTTCGCATAACCCGACTACCTAAATTGCGACCTCAGTTTGCTGAATCTTACTGTTGGTAACATATTTGTTCAGACAAAATTTAGGAGGAAGAAAGATTACAGAAATGGCAATCGATATATCTTGGCATATTACCATCATAGTTGTAACCATTATTAGTCACTGTGGCAAACCATTATTAGTCACAGAGTCCTTTTTTTTTGCGAATATAGTCACAGAGTCCTACTACAGCATTAATTCCCATAAACATAATCTTGACGCCACCTGCCATTGCCAATTGATCCACAGTGGATCACTGTATGCTAGATCCCATAAAACAATGAACAAACATGCACCACAAAAAAAAAGATACAATAGATTCATGGCTTCATTTGAGTCAGACAAGGTGAAGCCCACCTTCCTGCATGCACCAATATCTATTCGATGCATGGCTTATTCGTGTATATCATTATCAACCACAAAAGTTCGATGCAAACATCACAAACCACTGAACTGTATGCACTGGCTTATCTTTTATAAGGGTTTCATTAGCTCTCAGTGAAAAGAGTTCAAGCAAACACCGATAAAACATCACTCCGTTTTGTTTCTGTATATGCAAACTCAGTTTGACCTTTCTTGACAATAGATACAAGATATGCATGTCGCAAAGAATGAACAAGACATTGGTGTGTATGCTGGTCTTCTTGGTAAGAAAGTTAAAACCCATTCAATCAACGACATGTAAAAAGTTCCAATATATTCCTGCGGTTCTTCTTTCAAATATAAACGTATAATATATATACTCACCCAGATTAAGATATGGTATGCTGATGTCGATGTCGTATAGGTGCATCATACATGATCGGCAGATGTTTTGCCTCGCTCTTCTGGGGTGTGGTGGCAGATCGTATTGGGAGAAAACCTATCATTGCATTCTCCATGTTCTCAGTGTGAGCAATTTTTTTTTTTGCTGTAATAAATATACTCACTTTTTCATCGCAAAAAATAAATAATATATACTCACTTTTACATGGCAGCTAATTTATAAGCTCGGTAATCCTCTTTCAGAGTCATCTTTAACACTCTATTTGGACTAAGTGTAAAGTATTGGATGGCGATTACCACAAGAATGCTCCTTGGTTCTCTGAATGGCATGCTTGCCCCAATAAAGGTATCCAACTTTGCCCAATCTAGCATCAGCTATGTCATACTAGAAACAATACAATGCATAGATAGGAAATATATAAATATGCGCGTGCATGATGGCTAATTGTTGACTATTGCAGGCTTATTCAGTTGAAGTGTGTCGACCTGAACACCATGCTCTAGGATTATCAGTTGTAAATGAACACATAACTCTACTCTTTTACATGCATCACCATTACGATTTACTAGTAGGTTAGCAGTTCATACACCGTTGCTCTAGCTGACTTTATTCATTGGGTATAGGTAAGCACAGGTTGGGGCATAGGTCTTGTTGTCGGTCCAGCCATTGGAGGCTACTTAGCACAGGTACCTATTTGTTCAGAAATGCCCATTTCCAAACACTAATAAATATACTACTATTCTAACACATTTGTATTCTCAATTGCATGTCAGCCTGCAAAGCAATATCCGAACCTATTTTCCGAGAAGTCGATTTTTGGGAGGTAAACTGTTGTAAATAAGCTTTTATTTAATTCTAATGAGCCAACTTCATGAAACTAACACTGTATGCCTTTTTTAGGTTTCCCTATTTGTTGCCGTGCCTGTTTATTTCACTGATCGCCTTTGCTGTTCTAATAAGCTGCATATGGCTACCGGTATGTACCGTTCCCACTAATACTATGCCCTATGCTTTTCCTTTTTCAATAATAGCTTTGCCAGTACTAATCTAATGGAATTTCTCTTACTGGTCAACTCGGAGGCATCCATTTCTAGACTCCAACTCTTAGAGGGTTCGTTTAGGTTTTTAATTATAAGGTTTGGCACATTTTAAACCCCGAATTGATATCATGACTTCCATTACTATCCAGATCTGAGACAACAACAGATAGGAAACATGTATTTCTTAATCCCATGCATGCCTGTTATTGAAAAGGCACATTTGTACTTCGGATCAAACTGAAAAACTGATTAGAGGGCTTAACTGGGGTCTAACATCATGTGGGGCAAAAAATTATCCATAATATATAATAAATATATATTGGTTTCTACATTAGGCGTGCATTTGGTTTTATTTTTTTTAGAGAAAGAGAATAAAATAAAATAAAGATAAGCCAAAGGGCAAACAAATGTGTCAATTGTTGAGCTCCTCTAGTCCATTTGCAACTGGTCTCTAACAATTACTGCTTGGTTATCTAGATTTATTTTCTTACTGGGGTTATATCATTAATATGTGATTGAAACTATATCAAATTCTGAATACTTGCTACCAGGAGACGCTTCATATGCATAAAAACTTAGAAAGGGAAGTAGAAATGGTTGGTGATTCAAGAGCTGCTCCCCATAGAGAAGCTCCGCATCCAGAGAAGAGTCTATATAAGAATTGGCCGTTGATGTCTTCTATAATTGCATACTGTGTTTTCACCCTCCATGATACGGCATACAGTGAGGTAACTAGTATTCATGTTCCCTTACAACATACAAACTAATGAATAAATAAGTAACATATTATTTTTTTGTATCAGATATTTTCCTTGTGGGCTGCAAGTGACAAAAAGTATGGTGGACTAAGCTTTTCATCTAAAGATGTCGGCCAAGTTCTTGCAGTTTCAGGTATAAGTTATAACCCTACTAGTGTATATAATCTTATTCAACATCTCTTACATATTAACCTTTTAATTTATGCAGTTGAGTTTAACCACAATATTAAGATTGCCTCTAGGATGTTCATAATTATGGAAGATTCTGCCATGCATCACTTTGAAACCGGATATAATCAAAGTGAAAAAAAAGTAGATTACTTTTGACCCTAAAACTTTCAAACAGTCCAAAGGGAACCCTAAGCTCACGAAACAATTCACTTTTGAACCCACCACTGACTTCAATGCGGTTTTCGCTAATGCGGTGTCCACATGAAGCCGGTTATACCGATGTGGTTGCCACATAGCTATGACGAGCAAGTTCGATAACAATGTGAGGCGAAGAGAAAAGGCGGCGAGGGTGGAAGGATGACAAAGAGAGGAGAAGAGAGAAAATAAATTGGTGGTACAAAATATCGGCCCAAGCCACCTTTTTTTTAACTTCATTTTGTTATTTTTGAACTAGAATGCAACAGAGAAATATATGGCCTGTAGGAGTCCATATGCATAAGAACCATTCAGGTCACTGGAACCACTAGGAAACCAGACAAGGTTTCCTAAGTAAACTGTTCTGTAAGTTCACAGTTCGTTTTGGGCTGTTTGAAAGTTGTAGGACCAAAACGCACTTGGGGCGAAGTGAAAGGTCCAAAATGTAGACATCTTTCAAATCAAAACTACTTGTACTATTACACGCTGCCCATTTTGGACCATTATCTCTCATTGTTATACTGGTTAAATTCTACTCTAGTAGTAACTATTTGTGGTGTATTATGATTATAAAAGACCTTGAATGTTAATTTCACATTTGATGTCAGGTGCTGGTCTTCTTTTATATCAAATATTTGTTTATAGACATGTCCACAAATATCTTGGGTCTATCATTTCATCCCGTATTGCAGCTGTGAGTAACTGAGCTATTTCCTACAAAACTCACATTTCTTATACATATCCTTTTTTTTTTAACAATTCCACATGTCCATTTCAGGCTCTATTCATACCACTTCTTGCTACTTACCCCTTCATGACACACCTATCAGGGACCAAACTCGGACTAGCTATTTATTTCGCTGCCGTTATGAAGGGTGCTTTTGCTGTAAGTGTCAACGATTCCATCTCCTCGTCTCAAACATGACTTTATTTCTTTCTTTCAAACATAACACTATATATGCTGTATTGATTTGAGCAACGGGATTACACAGATTGAGAAATCCCATAAGGTTCACATTATGGTCTAGGATATATAAAGAATTGATCATAATAAAAGAAATACCGACATAGAAGTTATTTTCTTGCTTTCTTATACAACAATATCATTCTTTCTAACATTACATCTTTGAAAATGTTGGTCAGACGACTATCTTAACGGGCACTTGTATTCTGCAAAACAGTGCTGTGGTAAGTATCAAGTCAATTTGTGTGACTTTTATATTCTCAATTGCTTCTGAAGTTAGCTAACTCAGTTTACTGAAACGGCAGTCACAAAATCAAAGAGGTGCTGCAAATGGCATATCTACGACTGCAATGTCCCTCTTCAAGGCTATTGCTCCTGCAGGAGCAGGTGTTCTGTGAGTATCGTTGTGAACCATCCAAATCTTCTTTGAACACAATCAATATGCTAACATGTAGAAGTCGTATAGCATGTGAACCCTACTGAATCTTGATGGAGCTTCTCAAAGAACTAGTTCCTTTATCAGATTGGACAGAATACTGGACTCTAAAATTTAACAACACATGGGCAATTAATACTAAGAAGAGATCTCTACTAAGAATGATAAAAGTCCAGAGCTGTGTCTGGTAAAAAAAAAAGTCCAGAGCTAAATTAAAACCATATGGTCACTAGTGCCTACCAGCACCCTCTTTTATACCATTATATTATATACTTGGTGTTAGGTTCATATGCACATAATGTATGCATATACCATCTATAACATATCTTATTTGGAAATTTCAAATGTAGGTTCTCATGGGCCCAAAAGCGCCAACATGCTGCTTTCTTTCCAGGCATGTTGATAATTTATGGGTTACATTCTTATTTCAGAAACAGCAGTTAAAAAACTTGTCATGTGCAGTGCACGTGTAATTAATCAGCATGGGCATGTGCAATTGCAAAAAATAACATATGATCTATTTCTTTAATCATGCAGGGGATCAAATGATATTCCTGATTTTGAATTTAGTCGAAGTAATTGGGCTTGTGCTGACCTTCAAGCCATTCCTAGCAGTTCCAAAGCAATATGATTTCAAGTAGCTGCTGGAACCCCCAAAGCAGTGGAACAATGGATGGTGTGAAAAGTTATGACCATTTTTTAGCTTGCAAAAATGCATACAAGTCCCATACAATGCTCAATCCAGGCCCGTGTTGTGCAGAGAGCCAGTGATTATACTTGTACAGTATTAAAATAAGGAAGATACTTAGTATGATGTACTCAATATGCACCCTTAATGTAATACCCTGAACTGTGAGATACTGTGTCACATTTTCCCAGACAGAGGACTATTTTACTTGCCGGCTTCATGTGCCCTTGCCCTCTTGCGACCATTTCCCTTTCTCCCACTAAACACCAATTGATCGCATTTCCCCTCCCAAATAAATACGTGAAACCCAAACGCCACCTGCTCATCTTATTTTAACCATGGCGGAGTTGTGATAATCATGCAAAAAACAAGAATTCGCATAAGATTACCCAAGTAAACATCCTATGTGGTATGGAAATGGTAATCAACAAACAAGAATGAGGAAAAGTAGTATATTATGCAAAACATGTAAGCGAAGCAAAATACCACGAGTGATGGAGGCCTGCAAAAATTATCCATGCTTATCAACAGTCAACACCCTTTTCCGCGAAAAGAAAACTACTCCCTCCGTTCCAAAATAAGTGTCGTGGTACGGAGGGAGTACAGCATTGTCTTGTCCTTCAGCTCATCTGGAAGATGCCAAGCTTGGTCCAGGCATGACATCAGCAAAATGAAGTGCCAAAACTGCATAGGTTTAACAGCAACTATCATGTAAGAACGTCTGCAAGGGATTAACAGCAACTATCAAGAGTTTATGGAAAATTAACAACATTCAATGTTTCAATTATTGAAGTACATCACCAACTATCATGTAAGAAAGTCTGCAAAGGAAGCAACGCATGACAAACATCTGAGCTCTGAAGTCTGAAACACAGCTCATGGAAGTTGAGAGCTCTATCATTCTGATACACTCAGGAATGACGGTCACTACAAATCATACAAACTACCGATTGTTAGAGAAACCGATTAACAGTATCGAATATCTATAGCACGAAGAAAGCGAGCACAGCCAATTTTGTGTTCGATCTGAATTTGCCTTCAGTAGTAAGTAAAACAGAGATGAGCTTACCTTCAGCTTGAAAATGCTAGTAGTAGTAGTAATTTTGAGCATCGAAATGTAGTTCCACCATGCGGATTCCTGCAGAGCTTGCATGCCTGGGGAGAGAGAGAAGCAAGAAAATCTTCAGAGCTAACCAAGATTTAGTCTCAGAGGTGGTCGCCACTGTAGGGGGAGCCGGAGGTAGGCGGAAGATGGAGGGGCTGGTAGGCAAGGTGCCGCGCAAGCAGGGGTAGGTTGGCGAAATAGCCGCGCCGCGTCGCGTCGCGCCGTTCCTGTTGCAGCAGCAGGCGGGGGCGCAGAGGGGAGATAGCGGCGAGCACTGCAACTCCGGCAATGTCGGCACAAAATGCGAGGAAGCAGGTAGGCGGAAGAAGCCCAAGTTTCGACGAGGCTTGCTTGACGGGGCCGAGATAAATAAATATCCTTATAGCCCACGTGGGAGGCGGCCCGGCCCATCTAAGAGGGTGCTCCCTCCGGTCCTTCCTCAAAACCCTGGGGATGGAGCCGAGCGGTGCCGCCGCCAATTAATCTGCGCCCCCGTCTCCTCCAACTCCGACAACCACCGCCTCGACCCCCCCTCCGGCAGACCTCAGCCTTACCGTCCTGATGGGTCGCACAGTCAAAAAGGCCGGCAAGTCCAAGTCGAAGAAGGGCAAGGCACGCGATTCCGCAGAGGCGGCTATTCTTATTTCCTTTTTCGCACTGATGATAAGCTCTCCCTAATTTTCGTGAATTCTTGGGCGGCGTTTGTTTGGTTAGGGAACGAAGAAGGCTGATGCTTCATCGTCTGCTACCGCTGCGGTGGCTTCTGGTCCGGCAAAGGTGAGGGAGCACTAATCGTTCCTTTCAATGCTATTTTATTATTCTTTGATTGATTGGAGCGTATAGATGGCTGCCGAGACGAGTTAAATTGTGTCTTCTTCTGTTCTCATGTTCAGTATGATGTTGAAAACTGTGTATGTGAACTTTAATGGTGGATTTTGTTGTTAGGTGTGGCAACCAGGTGTAGATGCACTGGAGGAGGGAGAGGAGCTCCAGTTTGATCCTGAGGCTTACAACTATCTCCGAGGGTTTAGTATTGGGTGGCCTTGCTTGAGGTAAAACGATGTATTCTCCGCAGAGAGGCGTTGCTCTAGTCGTAATTTCGGACTAAGAAATCCTCTCTTCTCAACGATTTCACTTTACTCTGTAGCTTTGATGTTGTGCAAGATCAACTTGGGCTTGTCCGGTCAGAGTTCCCACACACATTATATGGCGTTGCTGGAACTCAGGTTGCGTGCCGTCTTTACCCTTTTTAAAATTTACACAGAAAGGTCTACTTCATGCTTTGTCTTACAGCAACACTGAGATTGCGGTTCATTTCTGTTCTGCCACATAGAGATGAGTTTGATGGTCTCAAATGTATTTGTAAGGGCATATTTGATTATCTTATTTTACTGCTGGTGCCTATTCATGTGTACTTCTCCAGAAAATTTATTCGGGATTTGCTAGGGTATGTACGGGTCTGCATCAGTTTCTTATTCGGCTATTTTAGATGGAATGTCATACAATTGCTAATGTTTAGTACAGATGAACCATGTCAGAATCGCTCCCATTTATAACATGATTGTTGCTTTGGTGCGTGTTTCATTGTTATTGGTGTTATTACTGCTTCAACATGCAAGGCTCAGCTAATTTATGATTGCTTGCAACCGAGCTCGACTGGTTATTGTTAAGCTTTAAGAATTAGACTCAACGAACGGTTTGATCTTACGCTGGATTTTTGTGCTCCAAGAAATAATGTTATATTGGTGGAATCTAATTTATTGGTTCATGAAAAGAAAGTTTTGATACTTGTTTACCATCTATGTTTCATTTACTTGTCCAATGAATATGTTTCCACACAGTTTGTCTATCTAAATTAAGGGCTATGCTTCATCCTTTACAGGCTGAAAAGGCTCCATGGAATTATATTGGCGTTTTCAAGCTTTCCAACATAAACGGGAAGAAGCGGGAACCTATACCATCTTCAAAAGTTGATGCTGATAGTGATATGGATAGTGACAGCAGCAGTGATGAAGAAGAAGAGGAGGAAACTAATGAGGATATAAAGCCCATCCTACATGTATGTTTTTTCTCTAAATGCACAACTTCATATTTTTCCTTGACATCAATTATTTCACAGTTCAGCTTTGCTGCATTGGTAGAAACCTTCTGTTGCTAAGATGTCAATTGTATGTACCAGCTAAAAAAGGTGGCCCATGCGGGGTGTGTAAACAGGATACGCTCAATGACTCAACAACCACACATATGTGCTACATGGGGAGACACAGGTCATGTTCAGGTAATTCTTTTTGCCTCTCATTTCTCTTTTATTTACTCCTGTGGTTGGCCCACTCAACATTTGGTTAATCTCTGCCGCATCTACCCAGGAACAGATAGAATAATCCGTGCATAATATTTGTTAGGAATAAAGGGCTCCACATCCCAATTCCATCATTTGCGCATCATATTTCCTTCTGAGGAACTTGTCAGGGAACATAATGTATTGAACTGACTACTTTGTGTGTAATATGCAGGTGTGGGACTTCAAATCCTTCCTTAACTCAATAGCAGATTCAGGGCCAGTTGCACACAAAGACGACGACATAATCCATAATCATGTACCTTTGAAAATATTCAATGGCCATAAAGATGAAGGATATGCAATTGATTGGAGTCCACTTGTCACTGGAAGACTTGTTTCTGGTATGTAATAGATCTATTCCATGTTACAATGTTTTATCCTCGGATATGTTCTCTCCTGATCTCTCTGTCATGTATTCATAGATCAGCGTTTTCATTTAATTTGGTATATATTCGTTGGCTTGGACCTGTTTAATGTTTTTTTCTACGCAGGTGATTGCAACAGTTGCATTCATCTCTGGGAACCATCTTCGAGCACTTGGAACGTACATACACAACCATTTGTTGGACACTCTGCAAGCGTTGAAGATCTACAGGCATGCTCTGAATGATGTATCATATATCTACTCCTATGTGCTCTGGATATGTTGATTATCTCAAAAATATTTGATTATATTCTTGCAGTGGAGTCCCACAGAAGCCGACGTATTTGCCTCTTGTTCAGTGGATGGAACGATATGTATTTGGGATGTTAGGACCGAGAAGAAACTCTGTATGTCTATTAAGGCTCACAATGCTGATGTCAATGTTATCTCCTGGAATCGGTATTTACTAGGATTTTTTTATTCACGAGCACTACTATTTCTTCTGTATACTGTTGTATTTATGTTGTGACCTCCATTATCAGGCTAGCTAGCTGTATGATAGCTTCAGGATGTGATGATGGCAGTTTCTCAATTCATGATCTTAGATTAATCAAGGTACTTTCGTCTTGACAAAGTACATTTTTCTATGCTCGTCAGTTGCAGACTACCCACTTCAAAAGGGTGTTTTCCTCTGGTTTGTGTTTTTCTGATTTATACTTTAGGCTTCTGTGTGCCTGCCTATGTACTCTATATTGAGAAAGAAAAGTATTAAGTGAACGGCTATTTTGAAGATAATACAAGACGAATAAGACTTCTGTTGATGAAAATTTGGCATGTTATTGCTAGTAGAATTGTTAAGTTGATATGTGTTGCTAGATGTTATTTTGTTGCCAGTAGTATATATAGTGCATACTTCTGCTAAAATCACTGCAGTTACGCTACCATCATCAGTATGTTGCTTTGCCAATTTTGTTTAAAATATATTTTGCTATGTATGATACGAGCAATAGTTTTATATCTTGTAATTATGCACAATTGCTTGAGAATGGTATGTTCACGTCAATTCTCTTCCCACTGTGCTTTCTGTGTATTGGCAGGATGACGGCTCATTGGTAGCGCATTTCGAGTACCACAAACACCCGATTACATCTGTGGAATGGAGTCCACATGAAGCATCAACTTTGGCTGTATCATCTGCTGATCATCAACTCACGTAGCTGCCCCTCCCATCTTTTTTTTTCTTTTCTAAAAGTGCTGCTGTCCTACGACATGTCGAATTCTCTTGCTGTAACATGCTGGATTGTTTGTCTTCAGAATTTGGGATCTTTCATTGGAAAAAGATGCGGAAGAGGAAGCTGAATTCAGAGCAAAGATGAAGGAGCAGGCAAATGCTCCTGAAGATTTGCCCCCACAACTTCTCTTTGTTCATCAGGTACTTGACCAAATTTCTCGTGAAGATGGCTTTAATTTCCATTCTTTTGCATGTGTTGCGGCCAAGGCAACATGTGTAAACAGATGTAAAGAAGCAAGTAGATGTGACTGATGATTTTGTGAATGTGCAGGGCCAGAAAGATTTGAAAGAATTGCACTGGCACCCACAGATACCTGGGATGATCGTGTCGACGGCAGCGGATGGCTTCAACGTGCTGATGCCCAGCAACATAGACACAACCATAGCTGGGGCTGACAAACCTACTTTAGCGCCACTTGGCTAATTCAAGTATTATGAAATATCTGAATATCCTCCTAGGCTAAGAGCAATACTGCGAGTATCTATCCGTTTTCAGTATCATGTATTTTATTTCTTTGTTTTGTGGAGACAACCATCTCAGTTTTGTGTAAGAGATATTGTTCATCCTGGATCATACTCACCGAATTAGCTCATCCAGATGGTCTACTTTTGACACCAAAAGGTTTTATTTTCTGAGAATTTAGCTGGATGAGCGCATATTTGAGCCTTGTTAGGGCAGCTTCAACACGGATAACCAAATTGTCTGCAAATGTGAATTCGGTACTCCATCGATGGTACACCATTCAAACAGTTGCCAACAAATAATGTGGCGTGCATGCACAAGTGCAAAGAAGGTGGCCAAGGGACTCGTCACTTGAATAACTTGTAAGTTGTGATTCTTGTTGCTCTACGTGTTGATCGTTTCATTGATTTTCTCAATGTTGCAACTTGTTGATCACGTCATTGTTTAGCCTGGATGCATGTGCGTGTTGTACCAAATAATGTAGGGCAAGCCCTTCACATTAATGCATTTTTGGATGAATATGAATGGGCATAGCAACTGGAGCAACATGTTCCTATGAAGAGGTTCAAGCTTGAGAAGAAGAAGCTTGAGATGAAAGCCGCTTTCGAGGAGTCCAAAAGTTGAGGTCTTCGGCATGGACAGTCGACGGATTTAAAAAACTTATTGAGCATTCGGTGCTTTTGGACTTAAATCTATGATTAAATTGCTATTGATCTACATACATTGGCAAGAAGGCCGAACCAGAGGCAGACATTTGGTTTATTATTATTTCATTTTTTAGGGAAAGTTATATCATTCGCAATTGCCCGAATCTCAAGACGTTCCTCAAACCAATCATATACGGGTGGGTTTCCCTATTAAGTCAGCACCGGATCAAGATTGGAGACCCACCACTGCGGACATTTGGTGACTAATTGGATAACATTTGTCCACACGACTGTCCTGGATATGTCCGGACGTGTCCGCGAACATTTGGTACCGTCCATTTGATGCTCCGCATTAGAGTTGCCCTTGTGACCAAAAAGTAAAAACACACAAGGGGGTTTACTCCCTCAGTCTATGACTCGTATTCTTGGATACCTAGCTGGAGCTACTCTTAGTCTTAGGACACATTTGGTTTGCAAATCAGGCGGCTGCTATGGATCAACCAACTGAGTTCCATCAGTCGGGTCACAGGCCGTCGGATCCTTCCTTCGCAGCCGTTGGATCGGTCAACACACATTGTGTCATAGATCGGTCAACACACATTGTGTCACAGCGCGAGTCGCCGCGGAAGCAGCGCCGCCTGGCTCACAAGCAAGAGCCGCACCCCCTCGTCGGCGGAGCTGGGCGTTCGGCAGCAACGGTAGTGCGGCGATGCTCCATTGCAGCGCCAACACCGGCGCGGCGGTGCTCCATCGCAGCACCGGTGGCCCGTCGCAGCTCCGACGATGCTTCATTGCAGTCGTGACACCGACATCGGCGGCCCGTCGCAGCTCCGGCCATGCTTCATTGCAGCCACGACACCGGCACGTGGTGCTCCAACACAGCGTCGGCGACCCGTCGCAGCTCCCGGCGATGCTTCATTGCAGCCGCGACACCGGTGGCGGTGCTCCATCGCAGCACCGACCAGGCTTCATTGCAGCCGTGATATCGGCATGCAGTGCTCCAACATAGCGCCGGCGGGCCGTCGCAGCTCCGGCCCTGCTTCATTGCACCCGCGACACCGGCACGCGGTGCTCCAACACAGCGCCGGCGGCCCCTCGTCGTACCGCATCGCCGGCAGCACCAAACGAGCGGGCACCCTCCCGTCTGTGTGTTGCATCATAGCAGTGCGTCGAGCGTCGCCCCACGCAGGGTGCAGCACCACGTTGGTGGCATGCGGGGCTTCATCGCTTTCGTTTGCGGCGGGGATGTAGCTGGTAGTGCGCGCTGTCGCTCCTCTCTGGTTCGCCATAGCGGCGCGGGGTGGGCGGCATTGCCATGGGAGCTCCTCTCTCGCGCGGGGACAAACAGAGGTGGGGGAGGAAAATGTGCGGAGGAGAGATCATATGAAGAGACAAGGTCGTTAGAGGGGAAGCGGTGGATGGGCCCAGGGACACGTGTCGAGCGCAGCGCGCGGTTTACGCCCATGATAGATCGGTCGGCTGATTTTAATACTTTTCCATCCAATAACGGCTCATCCTCGCTGGATTGGGAAAAATAAAAGAGTGAAGGATTGTATCAGACCAAAACTTTTGGTCTGGTCAATAGCCTCCCTTGAGCTGTAGGTAGGTTTTCTTTCCTTAAGACTTTTTATTTTGTATATATTTGGTGTCTGGATAATTAATAAAGGACTTTTGGGGCTTTTGCTTCACAATAAATAGTAAAAAAGAAGCTTCTTCTAGATCCTAAAAAACGTAACGAACTACTCACAAGACATCATATTGATCATGATCAGTGGGGTGATGACATGGATAACAACTGAACACATAAATCTTTTACCAAATACTCCTTCTGTTTCATCATGTAGTGCGTATAGATTTTTTGAAAAGTTCAACTTTGAAAACTTTGACCAAGTTATTAGAGATAACCATTTATATCTACAATACCAAATATATAAAGTATGAAAGTTCATCTTATAATGAATCTAATGATATAAAATTGGCATTCTAGATGTAAATGTTTTTCTCCATAAATTTGGTTTTAGTTTGTGATGCTTGACCTTTCAAAAAATCTATATGCACTAAATTATGGAACAGAGGGAGTAATCACTAAGCATCAGCTACAAATAAGCAATTAACACCAAGAAGCGATCTCAACAATAAATCGGAGATAATAGTTCATAGATTGAAACGAGGATGGAGATGGAGATGGTGATGATGATGGTGAGATGGAGTTGGTGATGATGATTGTCATGATGATCAAAGTGTTGGTGATGCCGATGGCTTCAATTTCCCAACACTCAGAGGGGAAGGATCCTGGCAAATCAGCCCTTCGGGAGAGAAAAACTCCCCTCTATGTTTCCTCTTCGAAGTTGACGGTGAGAAAATCATGATAAATCTTTCAGGAGTTTTTAGGGTAAAATAGGACCAGTGGTGTTGGGCGGAGTCGGAGGGGTTTCCTATGACCCCACGCGCCCTTGGCTCACATTCCAAGGCTTGCCCATGTGGGCCCCACATGGGCCTCCTCAACTGGGGGTCTGACCCACTGGCTCTCTTCCTGTGTGAAACTGATAATCTGATTTTATTTTAGTATTTATCTGAGCTCCAGAAAATTATTTTCTCCACCGGACTTTATTTTGGTGCTTTTTCTGCAGCTTTCCGGTAATTTCCCCTCCTCCGTAGTGACATGAAAATCAAGAGAAAAAAACATAACAATGATGTGCTAATGTGAAAACATGAATAGTTATGATAAATTCATACTAAGAAATAGTGATATAAAATGGACGTATCCATGGAGGTTGGCCTTGGTGTTGCTGTGGAGGCCGTGGCCACAACAACGTCGTTGGGCGTTTTCCCCTCGTGCTTCATCCACATCGCGGTGATGGCTTCTTCGACGTCGCCGGCTAGAAGTGTCGAGGGATTGTGCAGTTTCCGGGTGACAGACGCCGGTCGTCTTTATCCTGGGCAGCAGTGCCGGGGTGCCCTGTTTAGGAGGATTAGCGGCAGTTCTGTCAGCGTCAAGATTCTCAGATCGTTGGCTTTGGATTTGGCGACCTCATCTTCTCCTCCATGTTGTTTGGCGGTGATGACTTCTTGTCCGCGTCAATCTACAAGGTTCGTTGGAATCAGGCAGCAAGGAGGTTGTCAGAGCGGCTACGGCAATGCGCCATCGATCCAACCAGGAGGATGGAGGTGTGAGACTTCCCAGGGACCTAATTATAATATCTTTATTTTTCGGGACTGCCTTGTACTGCTTGTCTGTGGCTAATTGATATGAGGGTCTTTTCGTCATAAAAAGTGGACATATCAGGGGCCCGAGTGAAAGCACTGCGCTTCGGCGCCATTAACGGCCACACTTGCGGTTGTCGTTTTCCTCTCGGAGACGTTGTTGTGGGTCCCCTCACGTTGCCTAGTCTCCATGGTGAAAGCCCTAGTCTGTCCTCTAGGGCTGGACAACGGTGGCGCTTGGCGTCATCATCTTTTTGAGGGCGTCTTCGTGGAACCTAGGTTCCTTTCAGTTGTAGTTGTCCAGCGGCTTCGGACATGCCTTCCCTAGCGTATAGCGTCCTCGACTCCGGCGTGGGGTAGCCCCGACGATCTCCTAACTTTTACACGTGTCTACATGGTCTTGTTCTTGGTTCTCCCTATCTCCTGGAAATAGCGGCGCTCCACGGCCCGGAGCGAGGGGACAAGCCTCAATGGTGAGTCGACCCCTTCCGGAGATGGCTCAGTGTGTCTGATACTATGGTGTCTGGTGATTTCTCAAGCTGGCGCGGATCCGGTCCTATTATTCAGTAGTCTCGGTTGTCTCTTGTTAGATGTGGCGTCTTCTGTTTTCCTCCTTGATACGTCTCCAACATATCTATAATTTATGGTTTTGGTGCACTTTTATATGATTTTTATGGACTAACATATTAACCTAGTGCCCAGTGCCAGTTGCTGTTTTCTGCATGTTTTTTGTTTCGCAGAAAATACATATCAAACGAAGTCCAAACGTGATAAAATTTTACGGAGATTTTTTTTGGAATATCTGTGATTTTGGGGAAAAAGAATCAATGCAAGACGGTGCCCGAGGGCTCCACAAGGCAACAGGGCGCGACCTACCCCCCCCGGTCGCGCCCCCTTGCCTTGTGGGCACCTCGTAGGTTGGTTGGATCCCTTCGTTCACCGCAAGAAATATAATTTCTGGATATAAATCCCCTCAAAATTTCAGCCCAATCGGAGTTACGGATCTCCGGATATTTAAGAAACGGTTTTCAGCCAGAAACAGAGTCGGAAGAAACAGAAGACAACAGAGAGATCCAATCTAGGGGAGAGCTCCCTCCCCCCCCCCCCCCCCCGGAGGGCCAAGGAAGAAGAATAAGGAGGGGGGCCCTTCCCCCTCTCCTCCGGTTGCGCCGGGACGCCGCCGGGGACATCTCCTCCATCACCATCACCACCAACTTCTCCTCCGTTCTCATGGTGATGTGTGAGTAGTTCACCCCCGAGGGTGAGGGTATGTACTAGTAGATATGTGTTTGATCTCTCTCTCTCGTGATCTTGATTTGACACGATCTTGATGTACCATGAGTTTTGTTAATATAGTTGGATCATATGGTGTTTCCTCCCTCTCTATCTTTGTTGTGATGAATTGAGTCTTTCCCTTCAAGGTTTCATTATTATCGGATTGGATATTATGAATCTAAAATTGCTTGATGCATGTCGAATAATTAACTCACGGATACTTGTGGTGACATTGGAGTATCTAGGAGACATTAGAGTTAATTGATGCGTATCATATGGTGTTATTTTAGTACGAACTCTAGGGCTGTTTGTGACACTTATAGGGATGACTCAATAGATTGATCGGAAAGGATAACTTTGAGGTGGTTTTGCTACCTACAACAATTTCTTCTTATGTTCTCCGTTTGCTAGGAACTTTGGAGTGATTCTTTGTTGCACGTTGAGGGATTGTTATATGATTCAATTATGTTAGCATTGTTGAGAGATTGCACTAGTGAAAGTATGAACCCTAGGCCTTGTTTTCAAGCATTGCAATACCGTTTGTGCTCACTTTTGTTACTTGCTACCTTGCTGTTTTATTATTTCAGATTACAAAAACATATATCTACTATCCATACTACACTTGTATCACCATCTCTTCGCCGAACTAGTGCACCTATACAATTTACCATTGTATTGGGTGTGTTGGGGACACGAGAGATTTCTTGTATTTGATTGCAGGGTTGTTTGAGAGAGACCATCTTGATCGTACACCTCTCGCAGATTGATAAACCTTAGGTCATCCACTTGAGGGAAATTTGTTGTTGTCCTACAAAACTCTGCGCTTGGAGGCCCAACAGAGTCTACAAGAATAAGTTGTGTAGTAGACATCAAGCTCTTTTCTGGCGCCGTTGCCGGGGAGGTGAGTGCTTGAAGGTATATCTTTAGATCTTGCAATTGAATCTTTTAGTTTTTTGTTTATTCACTAGTTTGGTTTATAAAAAAAACTACAAAAAAAAGGTATTGAGGTTGCCTCAAATGCTTTATCTTTATAATGTCTTTCTTGAAAATGATGGATCAGAAAATTGTGCCGAAGTGTTAGAAGAAGAATTCAATAAAATGTATGGCATAAAATCTTTGAATGATAAGAATGATTGCAATGTTGCTAGTATGAATTCTTTGAATATCCATGATGCTAATGATATGCAAAGCCATAAGCTTGGGGATGCTATGTTTAATGAAGATGATCTTTTTAGTCCCCCTACTTTTAATGAGCAAATTTATTATGATGATAGCATGCCTCCTATTTATGATGATTATATTGATGAAAGTGGGTTGGGAAGAGTGTCAACTCTAGGTACTAGTGATCCCACTATTTTGGAGGGTGTTGAATCTTATGGCCGTAATTATGAAAGTGGATTTGGAGAGGTCACAACTTTATTTAATGACGATTCCACTATTTTGGAAGAGGTTTCAATTGATTATGAAAATAAAGTTGATATCTTTGATGATTATTGTGATGACATGTATGCTATAAAGAGTAATAATAACCATGAAACTTGTCATCATGATTATAATGTTCAATTTGGTTATATCAATCAAATATCTCATGATAGTTATTTTGTTGAATTTGCTCCCACTATTATTGATGAGAACAAATTTGCTTATGTGGAGAGTAATAAAAAATTTATGCTTGTGGATCATGAAAAGAATGCTTTATGTGATAGTTATATTGTTGAATTTCTTCATGATGCTACTGAAAATTATTATGAGAGAGGAAGATATGCTTATATATATTTCAACAACATCAAGTTTCCTCTCTTTATGTTGAAAGTTTTGAAGTCCACATCCAGCCTATAGATCCCCAAAATCCACCAATGGATCCCTTCAATGATCCATCCTCCATAGCCCATCTCCTGGATTTCTCATATGGACATGCTTTCAGATCTCAGGTTCGTGATCATTTCCAATGCTCAGTCAACCCAGTGTCACCATCTTCTGGTTTCTGGATGGTCGTCTCTTTTTCCAGATTTACTTTTAGATTGGATACCCTCAATGTTAGTCTTGCCCTATCGGCATGCACTGGTGCTGCATATGATGCACTAGACGTTATTCATATCAAGGACAAAGTTTTTCGTTTCTCCGTTTGCTCTAAATCAGTGGGTTTCTTTATTGTTCGCAAGATCTCCTTTGAATGTCATATGTTCAAGTGTTATTTTCACCTATGGAGTGGTGGTGGACCTAATTGGATCTATGAAGAGAAAAGGTGGTTATGAGGAAGATAACTCTTGGACTATGGTTTCATCAAAGAAGAGTCCTATACGACGTGGCAAGAAGGGACAAATTCCAATCAGGTAAGTATACCGAAGAATATCTCATGACCTTAATACAGTCCAACAAACTACTTGCATTACACCTCAAACGCAGCATGTCAACATATCTGGCAGTCATCCTTTATTATCTGGTGCCAATTCAGTCCCCATTCGATCGATCAGGCACCACACGCTGCAACATGATGATCGGGTTTCTCGCGTCAATGAGGTACGTGAACAACCACTTCCCATTCATAACGGATCGTCTGTTACTGGGCCTTTTCAAAATTTGAATCTCTCTGTTACGCTGGCTGCTATCGACGTTGTGCCAACGACGGCCCACTGGCCCAATAGACCCCGGCCCACCAATGGGGAAGTGCAAGAGACCACCCGTGTTAATCTGCCTGCCAACAACAACTCTGAGTTTATATGCCCCCGTTACCTCGGTATTGGGCATCTTTCTGTTGATTGTTTTAACAAAATCAGATGCCGGTTCTGTTATAGATATAACCATATGGAGCAATCCTGCTATCGCAAGCGGAACAAATGGCAAATATACCGCATTAAACGTAGCACCCAGCTCAATTACTCTGTTCTCGACTGATACGTCTCCAACGTATCTATAATTTATGAATTATTCATGCCATGTTTACAATAGTTTTATATGGTTTTGGTGCACTTCTATATTATTTTTATGGACTAACTTATTAATCTAGTGCCCAATGCTAGTTCTTGTTTTCTGCTTGTTTTTTTGTTTCGCAGAAAAACCATACCAAATGAAGTCCAAACGCTATAAACTTTATGGAGATTTATTTTGGAATATATGTGATTTTTGGGAAGAAGAATCAACGCAAGACGGTGCCCGAGGGCTCCACAAGGCAACACGGCGCGCCCACCCATAGGGTCGCGCCATGTTGCCTTGTGGGCACCTCGTAGGTCGGTTGACGCCCTTCTTTCACCGCAAGAAAGATAATTTCCAGATAAAAATCCCCTCAAAATTTCAGCCCAATCAGAGTTACGGATCTCCGGGAATATAAGAAACGGTTTTCGGCCAGAAACATGAGTGCAGAAACAAAAGAGAACAGAGGGAGAGATCCAATCTCGGAGGGGCTCCCGCCCCTCCGGGCACCATGGTGGCCAAGGACCAGAGGGAGAACCTCTCCCCATCTAGGGGGGAGGCCATGGAGGAGCACGCCGGAGGGGAAGCCTCTCTTCCCCTCTCTCTCGGTGGTGCCGGAGTGCCGCCGGGGGAACCATCGCCGCGGTGATCGTCTTCATCAACATCACCGTCCATCACCTCCCTCATCTCTTTTCAGCGGCCCACTCTCCCGCACCCCGCTGTAATCCCCTACTTGAACATGGTGCTTTATGCCCCATATTATTATCCAATGACGTGTTGCCATCCTATGATGTTTGAGTTGATGATCTTGATTGGTTTGAGTTGTATGTTTTATTTTGGTGCTGTCCTATGGTGCCTTCCGTGCCGCACACACGTGAGGGATTCCCGCTGTAGGGTGTTGCAATACGTCCATGATTCTCTTATAGTGGGCGGCTAGAGTGATAGAAGCTTACACCCGAGTAAGGGGGTTGTTGCGTATGGGAGTAAAGGGAACTTGATACTTAATGCTATGGTTGGGTTTACCTTAATGATTTCTAGTAGTTGCGGATGCTTGCTAGAGGTCCAATCATAAGTTCATATGATACAAGTACGGAAAGTATGTTAGCTCATGCCTCTCCCTCATATAAAATTGCAATAATGATTAACGATCTTGTTATCAATTGCCTAGGACAATTCCGCACACCGATCCATCATTATTCCACACTCGCTATTTGTAATATATTGTAATATATTCTAACCTTATTTAGGCAGCACCTATTTTTATGTTTTAGTTCTCCGATATCATGCAAAGCTATCCTCTTCATACCCACAACGTAGTTTTATTTCTCGTTTCTAGATGAAAGCAAATGCTCGGTGTATGTAGAGTCGTATCAGTGGCAGATAGGACTTGAGAGAATATTGATCTTACCTTCATCTCCTTGTGGGTTTGACATTCCATACTTACCACTTCCATCTTTGGAAGTTGCTACGATGATTCCTTGCACTTGGGGATTATCAAGCTCTTTTCTGGCGCCGTTGTCGGGGATGCAATAGCGTGGGGTTAATATTTTCGTGTATGCTTGTTTGCTTTCATCACTAAGTAGATTTTGTTTTTACTTTTGATTTTGTTTTCTTGTTTTCTTTTCTTTAGTTGTGGGTGAAACAAAAAAAATTAAAAATGCAAAATACAAAAAAATTACTTGCCTCTTATGCCTAGCTTAATGGCTTTAAAGAAAGCGCTGCCTGGGAGACAACCCGGAAGTTTTAGAGAGTATTTTTATTATTTTGTGTAATATAAACTTTATTATGTGTGCCATTTAAATATTTAAAAACAAAAAAATAGAGGGGAACCTAAAAGTTTTCAAAAAGAAAAGTGAAAGTGAGACAGATGAGCAATGTGGAAGTGGGGGCTAGCCTTGAACTTTGTTCATGCCCATGTAAACTTTGTGAACCTTGATTACAGAAAATTTTCAACAAAAATAATTATCCCCTTGTACAAATCCATTGTATTATAAAAATAATGTGCCAAGATTTACCTTTAGGATGTTTAAATTGCTTGTTTGGTGTGTGGTGTGAAAAAACAGAAACTTTTGCTGTAGTGTTTGAATTTCTATATTTTACTGGAATATGAAAAAATTCTGAAATTTTTACAAAGTACTTCTATGCAAATTTATTATTTTTTCCTAATTTTTTAGAATTTTTGGAGTTACAGAAGTATGGTTTTTAAATAGATCTTTACAGACTGTTCTGTTTTAGACAGATTCTGTTTTTGTTGCATAGTTTGCTTATTTTGATGAATCTATGGATCGTATCGGGGGGTATGAGTCATGAAAAAGTTGGAGTACAGTAGAATTATTCCAATATTAAATATGAATCAATTTACAACAGTACCTAAAGTTTAAGATTTATTTGCTATACTAACGGATCTCATGAGGTTTCTGTTGAGTTTTGTGTGGATGAAGTGTTCGAAGATCGAGGAGGTATCGATATGAGAAGAATAAGGAGAGGAAAGAGTTCAATCTTGGTGATGCCCAAGGCACCCCAAGTAAATATTCAAGGAGACTCAAGCATCTAAGCTTGGGGATGCCCCGGAAGGCATCCCATCTTTCTTCTTCAACAATTATTGGTATGTCTCGGTTTTTGTTTTGTTCACATGATATGCGTAAATTCTTGGAGTGTCTTTTGCGTTCATTTTTCCCTTTTATTTTATGCACCATGATTGTTGGGGATGATTTCTTATGGTTCTTGGTTGATTTATAGAATGCTCTTTGCGCTTCACTTAAATCTTTTGAGTATGGCTTTATAGAATGCTCTTTGTGCTTCACTTAAATCTTTTGAGTATGGCTTTATAGAATGCTTCGTGTGCTTCACTTATATATTTTGAGCTTGTATATTGGTCTCTCTATATTCATTGTAGAATGCTCTATAAACTTCACTTATATATCTTTAAGTGAGTATCATCAAAATATCAATGCTTAGCTAAAAAGTTTTACAGAAAAGTGCTTATGTGGAGGCAACCCAATATTTATACCTACTATTTTTGTATGTCCACATAATTAAGCTACTGTAGTAATCATGTTTTATATGTTTTCTTTCAATAATGTGCCAAGTAAAGCCTTTGGGATAGTGTGGATATTTGTTGATTTGATTCTGTGCAAAAACAAAAACTTTTGTGCCCAGTTTTGGAATTTATATTCTTTACTGGAACGTGATATAATTCTAATTTTTTTTCAAATTATTGGATTATAAAGTTTCTACGTTTTCCTAATTTCTCAGAATTTTTGTAATTACAGAAGTATGACTTTAATTCAGATCGTTACAGACTGTTCTGGTTTTGACAGAATCTGTTTTGTTTGCATAGTTTGCTTGTTTTAGCATTTCCATAGCTTATATTTAGTGATATAAATTGTGGAAATGATAGAGTACAGTAGGCATTATGTGAAAACAATTTTGGATCTTGTCTTGACAGTACCAAAGTGAATGATTTATTTATTATCATACTAACCTAT
Organism: Elymus sibiricus; assembly: GCA_039707655.1. NCBI lineage: Eukaryota > Viridiplantae > Streptophyta > Magnoliopsida > Poales > Poaceae > Elymus > Elymus sibiricus. The sequence continues at coordinate 117,836,291 of CM077670.1, forward strand.
CTCACGAGTTCCGTTAAGTTTTGTGTGACTGGAATTTTCAAGTTCTGGGTGAGATATCGATATGAGGAGAATAAGGAGTGGCAAGACCCTAAGCTTGGGGATGCCCAAGGCACCCCAAGGTAATATTCAAGGAAGACTCAAGCGTCTAAGCTTGGGGATGCCACGGAAGGCATCCCCTCTTTCGTCTTCAAAACTATCGGTATATCTTACTTGGAGCTATATTTTTATTCGTCACATGATATGTGTTTTGCTTGGAGCATATTTTTATTTTGTTTTCTGTTTGAATAAAATACTTGCATCTCAAATCTTTATTGAGAGAGAGTCTTCACATAGCTACCCATTCACTTAATTACTCTTTGTCCTTCACTTATATCTTTTGGAGTAGTTTGTCATTTGCTCTCGTGCTTCATTTATATCCCAAGAGTAAATTGTTGAACGAATTGAATGTCATAAATATGAATTATATATGCTTCATATGCTTGTCCCATGGGGAGTAATAACTTCACATACAAGAAGTATAAGTGGTAAAATTTATTGAAAGTTAGCAAACATAGCATTGGTCACTTGAACAATTTATGAAAGAATATTGAAGGAAGAGAGATTTCACATATAAATATACTATCTTGGACATCTTCTATGATTGTGAGCCTCCATTAGTTATTTTCAAACTTGATCAAGTAGTTGACGTTGGACAAGTATGTTTGTTTATATTCAAATAGAAGTTATATTGTCATGGGTCCTCTAACATGTGGTGCTTGCTTAGGATCTTTTGCTAGCCAAAAATTCGTACTAAGTAGAGATACTACTTGTGCATCCAAAAACCCTTAAACCCAGTTTCTTGTCAGGAGAGTCCACCATATCTACCTATGGATTGAATAAGATCCTTCAAGTAGGTTGTCATCGGTGCAGAAAGCAATAAAAATTGCTCCTAAATATGTATGATATTTTATTGGAAGGGAAAATAAGCTTTGTACGAACTTGTGATGGTGAAGAAATAAAAGCGACAGACTGCATAATAAAGGTTGCTATCACAAGGGGCAATATAAAGGGACGTTCCTTTCCATTAAGAGCTTGCACATCCAAAAATAAAAAGCGCATGACAACCTCTGCTTCCCTCTGCGAAGGGCCTATCTTTTACTTTTCTGTATTTACTTTTATTCAAGAGTCAGTAATGTTCATCCCTATTCCGCTCTATTTATTCTCTAGTGGGCAAGCATCATGTGGTAGGGAATGATCCAGGCACATATATCCAGTTGAATATAGGTGATCATGAGTTATTATTGTTGACATTATCCCTGAGATAAATAAGTTGGGAGGCAAAATATTAAGCCCCTATCTTCCTATGTGTTTGACTAAAACAGTTTGTTCTAAAAATATGCTTTGAGTGTCAGCAATCATGGAAGACTAAATGATAGTTGAGTATGTGGAATTTGCTAAAACAAAGCTCTTACATAGACCCTTCCTGAAAATAAGATGAATTGTAATTGTTTGATGACTGAGAACATAGTTTGTTGGTTTTCAAGAAAGTTTATGGTCTATACTTTAAACATGTGAATAGCTTGTTACTTGATCATGAGAAGTTTTATGAGATGAGCTATTGTTTATGATATATATTGATGCTAGAAAAAGTGTTTGAAATTATCATTGATAAAAATTATGCACTATGCTAGCATTCACACTTCATAAATTATTTCTTTTATCATTTACCTACTCGAGGACTAGCAGGAATTAAGCTTGGGGATGCTGATACGTCTCCAACGTATCTATAATTTATGAAGTATTCATGCCATGTTTACAATTGTTTTATATGGTTTTGGTGCACTTTTATATTATTTTTATGGACTAACTTATTAATCTAGTGCCCAGTGCCAGTTCCTGTTTTCTGCTTGTTTTTTTTCACAGAAAAACCATACCAAATGAAGTCCAAACGCGATAAAACTTTACAGAGATTTATTTTGGAATATATGTGATTTTTGGGAAGAAGAATCAACGCAAGACGGTGTCCGAGGGCTCCACAAGGCAACACGGCGCCCCCTGGGGCCGTGCCCTGTTTCCTTGTGGGCACCTCGTAGGTCGGTTGACGCCCTTCTTTCGCCGCAAGAAAGATAATTTCCAGATAAAAATCCCCTCAAAATTATAGCCCAATCGGAGTTACGGATCTCCGGGAATATAAGAAACGGTTTTCGGACAGAAACAGGAGCGCAGAAACAGAAGAGAACAGAGGGAGAGATCCAATCTCGGAGGGGCTCCCGCCCCTCCGGGCACCATGGAGGCCAATGACCAGAGGGAGAACCTCTCCCCATCTAGGGGGGAGGCCATGAAGGAGCACGCCGGAGGGGGAGCCTCTCTTCCCCTCTCTCTCGGTGGTGCCGGAGTGCCGCCGGGGGAACCATCGCCGCGGTGATCGTCTTCATCAACATCACCGTCCATCACCTCCCTCATCTCTTTTTAGCGGTCCACTCTCCTGCACCCCGCTGTAATCCCCTACTTGAACATGGTGCTTTATGCCACATATTATTATCCAATGATGTGTTGCCATCCTATGATGCTTGAGTTGATTTCTTTTGTCCTTTGGGTTGATTGATGATCTTGATTGGTTTGAGTTGTATGTTTTATTTTAGTGCTGTCCTATGGTGCCTTCCGTGCCGCACACACATGAAGGATTCCCGCTGTAGGGTGTTGCAATGCGTTCATGATTCTCTTATAGTGGGCGGCTAGAGTGACAGAAGCTTACACCCGAGTAAGGGGGTTGTTGCGTATGGGAGTAAAGGGGACTTGATACTTAATGCTATGGTTGGGTTTACCTTAATGATTTCTAGTAGTTGCGGATGCTTGCTAGAGATCCAATCATAAGTTCATATGATCCAAGTACGGAAAGGATGTTAGCTGATGCCTCTCCCTCATATAAATTGCAATAATGATTATCGATCTTGTTATCAATTGGCTAGGACAATTCCGCACACCGATCCATCATTATTCCACACTCGCTATTTGTAATATATTCTAACCTTATTTAGGCAGCACCTATTTTTATGTTTTAGTTCTCCGATATCATGCAAATCTATCCTCCTCATACCCACAACGTAGTTTTATTTCTCGTTTCTAGATGAAAGCAAATGCTCGGTGTATGTAGAGTCGTATCAGTGGCAGATAGGACTTGAGAGAATATGGATCTTACCTTTAGCTCCTTGTGGGTTCGACATTCCATACTTACCACTTCCATCTTTGGAAATTGCTACGATGATTCCTTGCACTTGGGGATTATCATCGACCGCCTGGCCTCCTCGCATTCCTCTGCTCGCCCGCCTGTCACATCCACGCTCACCACGCACCAGAGCTCCGACGCCATGGCTTGCTACCCCTGCAACCCATACCCCCACCTTCCACCCGGCACCACCATCCTTGCGGCAGGTCCTGAGTGCACCCCGAGAACCTATGTTGTTGTCGGGGATGAGCTTCCCATGGTTTGCGATGAGTGGGCGATCGCCACCCTGGAGTCGGGCATTGCTCCAGAGGAGTTCCATGGCGCCAACGCCATGATCACCAACTACCTCGAATCTAGAGGCTGGAGGATCACTACACTTCCAGATGTGGTATGGGTACAGTTCTGATCCAATTCACCACTGCTTGTTCTAGAGATACATCGATTGGACTTAGCCCCTTTCAGATTGGTGATACTACTCTTCGAGTCAGTAGGCATGACCGTGGCATAAATTACCACAATATGAAATTTACTCATGATGTTTGGCTCCTGTTAATGAACTACCCCCTTGAGTGTTGGGATGTGAATGTTGTTAGTCGCACTGTGTCACCTTTTGGCAGATTTCTAGTTTGGAACAAGGATACTAGGGACAAAACTAGAATCATTGTCAAAGTTAGAGTTCTGAACGTCGACACACTGCCTGTCAGCATTGTTGTTTTGCGCAACCTTGATGATGTTGGATATGGTGACTCTTGGACATGTCCTACTTACATTCTATCTAGAGATCTGATAGGACAACATGGTGGTGATGAAGACCCACTTCCACCAAATGGGGGAAACCCCCACCCCATGCCTCATGTCCATAATGGGTTCTGGCATGATGAAATCCTTGGCAATATACCAGCTGAGCAGATGGTTTTTGGTGCACATAATGCTGGTCTTGGTGCTCCATATGAAGATGTGCATCATGGAGATCAAGAGAACATTGCCTCTCCGCATGCTGATGCCCCTGTGAATCTTAATGTTGGTAATGTTGCACATGTAGAGAACAATGTTGCTGTGGATGTGAATATTGATGCAGGTAACAATGCAAATGCTGCTGCTAGTCCAATATCACCTGCTGCTGGCTTTATCACACCTGCAATCAACAGCAATCAGCATATCAATAATGGTGAGATTAACTCCACGGAATTCATTGCTGTTCCTATGATAGATGCAGAACAAATTGATAACAATGTACCTGGCATGATGAACTCTGACAGTGACAGCATACCTGCACAAAACCTGAATGAGATGCCTACTGATATCATGAATGAACAGATCTCAACATTGCAGGGTCTGATTGGTAATCTAGTGGCAAATGCACATGATATTATCCCCAAACTTGGTGGCAGCAAAATAGTTGGGGCCAAATGCAACATAGTGGATGTTGTTGACACTAATGGGTCTTCCAAGAGGTGTTATCTGCAAATTCAGACTGTCAATGAATTTCCCACTGCACCTGCGAGCTCTGCGAACTTGGAGGAAATCACTGAAGAAGCTTTTGCTGAAACTAATAAACCAGATAAGACCAACAACAAGAGGAAAAATAAAAATATTGTGGATGAAGCACTTTGTAGGAGGAGCAACAGACTGGCCAAGTTAACTATGGGTTTCAAGGACAAAGCATCTGCAGCAGCTGCAGTAGAACACCAGGCATCTACCAGCACCAACAATGCCAAGGGAAAAAATAAAGTTGTTGTCCATCTTGGACCCAAGTTTGATGCTATTGTGATTGACAGGAATGCTCCACCACCACCACCACTGCCTCTGCAAACTATTCAAGCCATTGGCACTGGGCCTTGCAAGATGAACACTAATGAGGTGTCATCAGCTGCACTGAACTATGATAGTTCAGATGAGTAGGAGCAACAAGTCCACGTGGGATTTGAGCAGCTTCCCTATGTGCTGCTCCAACCTTTATTCTGCATATCTTTTTGTGTACTCTGCCAGACCTCCTGTTCCATTTTGGTGCCTGTGTGCACTATCTAAATTTCATGCATGTAATAAGCACTATGTCTGCAATATGTGGTACCTTCTGTGTTATTCTGGTACTTGCTATTATGTATGTCTGTGGTTGATATATATTTCCTGTGATCTGATTGGCATGTGTGACTTGCAAGAAATACACAGATCTTTTTTGCCTAATGAGAACATGAGGGGAACTAAAAAAACAATACTGTTTCTCATTACCAGAGCAGAACAGCACCTCAGATACCACATTGCTATGACACAACTTGAGATTATGCTTTTGCATTCATGCTATGCTCATCATAGTATGACCAATGACATCTCTTCCATATCAATTAATGAATAGAAACTGGAGCATCATTAATTGGAATGTTAGAGGCATAAATTCTACTTTGAGATGGAATGATATTAGAATAAAAATAGAGGAAAGTTCTTGCTCAATAATGACCTTTCAGGAAACTAAAAGAGAGGATTTTGACATGGCATATATTAGGATATTCTGTCCTAAAATATTTAATCAGTGTGTCTTTCAGCCCTCGGCTGGCAGCTCTGGTGGACTAATCACCATTTGGAATGGAAGTTTATTCACAGGCAGGCTGATATCCAAGAACTACTTCCAGATCACAATTGAGCTTATCTCAAACCATGATAACTCTAAGTAGTACCTCACAAATGTATATGGGCCAAACTCAGATGAAGGTAAAACTGAATTCTCCAACTGGTTTACTAATCTTGATACTAGCAACATGGACCTCTGGCTTGTTATGGGAGATTTCAACTTTATTAGAGGACCAGAAACAGAGCTGGAGGAAGCCACAGTGACACGATGAATTTCAACTCCATGATTATGGCACAAGATCTTGTGGAAATTCCCCTCAAAGGGAGAACATACTGTAACCCACAAGTATAGGGGATCAATTGTAGCTTTTTCGATAAATAAGAGTGTTGAACCCAACAAGGAGCTAAAGGTAGAATTAATATTCCCTTCAAGTTCTATCGACCACCGATACAACTCTACACACGCTTAACGTTCGCTTTACCTAGAACAAGTATAAAACTATTTTGTAGGTGATAAGATAGGTTTGCAAGAATAAAACTAGAAGTACTTTGCGAGAATAAAACTACGAGTAATTTGCAAGATAATAAAAGTTAGTTGTTTAGTAGAAAGCTTTTGTAACACAAGAGAATGATTTGTCCATAGGCAATCAATAACTAGGCCGGTAATCATTATTGCAATTTTTATGAGGGTGAGGCATAAGCTAACATACTTTCCGTACTTGGATCATATGCACTTATGATTGGAACTCTAGCAAGCATCTGCAACTACCAAAGATCATTAAGGTAAAACCCAGCCATAGCATTAAGTATCAAGTCCCCTTTACTCCCATACGCAACAACCCCCTTACTCGGGTATGTGTTTCAGTCACTCACGCCACCCACTATAAGCGAACCATGAACGTATTGCAACACCCTACATCGGGAATCCCTCATGCTTGCACGACACGGAGGGCACCATAGGACAGCACCAAAATAAAACATACAACTCAAACCAATCACGATCATCAATCAACCCATAGGACAAAAAGAATCTACTCCAACATCATAGGATGGCCACAAATCATTGGATAATAATAAGTAGCATTAAGCACCATGTTTAAGTAGAGATTACAGCGGGGAGAAGAGGTGTTACACCGCTGCATAGAGGGGGAGAGAGTTGGTTTTGACGGCGGCAAAGTTGTTGGTGTAGATCGCCGTCACGATGATTGCCCCGGCGGCGTTCCGGCGCCACCGGGAGAGAGGGGGAGAGAGCCCCCCTCCTTCTTCTTCTTCCTTGGCCTCCCCCCTAGATGGGAGGAGAGTTCCCACTCTGGTCCATGGTCTCCATGACGGCGGAGGGGCAGGAGCCCCTCCTAGATTGGATCTCTCTCTCTGTTCTCTTCTGTTTCGCGTTCCTGTTTTCCGGCCCTTCACCGTTTCTTAAATTCCCGGAGATCCGTAACTCCGATTGCGCTGAAATTTTAACACGATTTTTTTCCGGATATTATCTTCCTTGCGCCCGAAGAATAGCACCAACCGACCTACGAGGGCTTCACGAGGCACCACGGCGCGCCTGGCCCCCCTGGTGCATCCTGGTGCCTCGTGGGGCCCATGAGCACCGCCTTGCGTTGATTCCACCTCCCAAAAATCACATATATTTCAAAATAATTCTCTGTAAAGTTTTATTGCATTTGGACTTCGTTTGATATGGATATTCTGTGAAACAAAAAACAAGCAGAAAACAGGAACTGGCACTGGGCACTGGATCAATATGTTAGTCCCAAAAATAATATAAAATGTTGCCAAAAATATGTGAAAGTGGTAGAATATTGGCATGAAACAATAAAAAATTATAGATACGATGGAGACGTATCACATACACATGGAGCAACATGCAAGAGATCCCCCTTCTTGAAAAGATTGATTGGATCTTCTCTTCACCACAATGGACCACCAAGTTCCCAAATATAATGGCAGCTCCTATGGCAAAGTTATCCTCAGACCATGTGCCCATTAACATTCAGATTGGCAGCAACAGTCCCAAAACTCAAATATTTAGGTTTGAGGAATTCTGGATTGACTTTGAGGGCTTCATTGAGACAGTTGAATCACACTGGAATAACATCACTTATTATAGTGACTCAGCCAGAGACATTGTTGCTAAATTTAAAAACATCAGGAAAGGCCTTAAATCATGGAGCAAAAAGTTATCCCAGCTCAACAAAACAATTGAGAATTGTTGTTTCTACATTAAGTTACTGGATGGCATAGAAGATCAAAGAAATCTCTACTATTGAGAGAAATTTCAGAAGTAGGTTAATCAGACACACAAACAATCTGTTGGAGGCCAAAAGAAAATACTGGAGGATTAGAGCCAATATCAAATGGGCCAAACTGGGGGATGAAAACACTTAATTTTTCCATGCCATTGCTACCCATATCTTCAGGGCTAACTACATATCCTTTCTCATTAACACTGATGGTATGATAGTCAATGATCATGAACACATGGCAGCAATATTATGGAACTCCTTTAAGGATAGAATTGGAAAGGAGGAGGATACAACATGCAATTTCAATATCTCCAGAAGGAATAATGAAATTAACACTGATGATCTTGAGAGGCCATTTTCTTATGAAGAAATTGATAATGTCATTAAGCATATGCCCAATGACAAATCACCTGGACCAGATGGATTTAATGACTTGTTTATGAAGAAAAACTGGCACATCATCAAGCACTCTATCTAGAAGCTCATCAAGGATTTCCAGGAGGAAAAGATAGATTTATCTCATGTTAACACTGCATTTATTGCATTGATCCCAAAGAAAGATAACCCTGAGACCCCTGATGATTTCAGGTCTATCTCCCTTGTTAGTATGGCCATCAAAATACTCACAAAACTGCTTGCAAACAGAACACAAAATGTCATTATCCCTATGGTTAGTATCAACCAATATGGATTTATTAAAATAAGAACCATCCAGGATTGTCTTGCATGATCTTTTGAGTATTTACACATGTGTCACAGATCAAAGAAAGAGATTATCATTCTCAAAATAGACTTTGAGAAAGCTTTTGACAAGATTGACTATAATGCCATCTTGTATATGCTAAAGTTCCTTGGTTTTGGAGACAAATGGATAATATGGGTCAAGCAGATTCTCACCACAGCCTCTGCCTCAGTCATTCTCAATGGTGTTCCAGGGAAAAAAATTAAATGCAAAAGAGGGGTAAGGCAGGGAGACCCTTTCTCCCCTCTCCTTTTTGTGATTGCTGCCGAACTACTCCAAGTTCTAATCAACCAGGCCTGGAATAATGGAAACCTACAGCTACCATTTGATTGTAATCACATGAAAAGTTACCCCATCATACAATATGCAGATGATACACTGATTATTATGCCTGCAGACAGAGAGCAGATATTACACTTGGTTGGTATCCTAAAAACTTTCTATGAATTTACTGGTTTAAGAGTTAATTACAACAAAACATCCTTGGTTCCTATCAATATCAGTGATGAGAAAGCAGTTGATCTGGCCAATTTGATTGGCTATAAAAAAAGAATCCATGCCATTCACCTACCTTGGACTGCCAATGGGAACCACTAGGCCAAAGGTTGATGATCTCATGCCTATGGTATCTATATTAGACAAAAGGTTATCTGGCATTGCCACCATGATGTCCTACTCAGGTAGATTAACTCACTTGAAATCTGTTGTTGCTGCTCTACCAATTTTTGCTATGTGTAGCATAAGAGTGCCCCTCACTATACTTGACCATTTTGAGAAATCAGGTAGAGGGTTCCTTTGGTATGGGAAAAAAATTAACAAGCATGGAAATTGTCTTGTTAAATGGGAGAATGTTTGCCTACCAAAAAAAGCTGGTGGCCTTGGTGTGCTTGACCTCAGAGTCCAGAACAGAACACTATTGATCAAATATCTTCACAAAATTTTCAATAGACATGATATACCTTGGGTGGACCTCATATGGAATCAGTAATATAGTGATGGGCAACTGCCTAGTTTCCCAACCAAGGTGGGCTCTTTTTGGTGGAGAGATTGCTGTTCAATTCTAAATGACTATAAGAACATGTCAGTATGCAAAATTGGGACTGGCAATACTGCTAAGTTATGGACTGACAAATGGAGTGAAGACAGTATGATGACCACTTTCCCACAGCTATATTCTTTTGCCAAGGATAAAGACATGACCATTGCAGCTGCACATTATCATGCCATGAATGATTTCTATGATATGTTCTATCTACCAATGTCTAGTATTGCTGTACAACAAAGCATAAGCCTTCAGAACTTGATCCTTGAAAGGGTATGCAGCAGCCATAAAGACAAATGGCACTTCTATTGGAGTGATAAAAAATGCTCTAATAGAAGAATATACCTGGAACTGATTGGGAACCCACCTGATGCAGCAAAGCCTTTCAGATGGATCTGGAAATCCTCCTGCCTACCAAAGCAAAAGTTCTTCTTCTGGTTATTATTGCAGGACAGACTAAACACAAGGAATCTTATGACCAGGAAAAATTTCTATATTGAACACACTAATTGTGTTCTATGTGAAGGAGAGCCAATGGAAGAATACATCCACCTATTCTTCTCCTGTGACCTTAGTCAGAATTTTTGGATGGCATTAGGAATAGAATGGAGTGTTGACATGAGTATCAACGAAATGTTACAGGATGGAAAAAAAAGAAATGGAGCAATGTTTTACAAGGAACTTATAATGGCTGGATGTTGGACCCTTTGGAAGCACATGAATGGTATAATTTTCGACCATAAGCAAAAGGATATCCTGTACTGCATCAGCTGCTTCAAAGAACATTTTGGGCTGATCATTCAAAAGAGTAAACCAAGCCTCAAGGAGGGTATGCAGGATTGGCTGGACACATTGTAGATATCTTTCATTTTCATAGAACAGACCCTAGAGCTGATGTATACCACCCTGTAAATATTCACCATCATATTAATGAAAAATCAGAGTTACAATAGGGTTTTTACCCTACTGTGTTTGCTCAAAAGAAAAAAGTTTTGAAGTCATGTTTGTTTTGCCTTCCTATGCTAGTTGATTCTTGCTCCAATAAATTATTTGCTTATAAAATCCCTATGCATAGGAAGCGGGTTAGGCTTAAATGTGCTTGTCATATGCTTTATGATGCTCCCATTATGTTTCAATTCTTCACTTTTATGTGAGCATCATTAAAATGATCATGCCTAGCTAAAAGGCTTTAAAGAAAAGCGCTTGTTGGGAGGCAACCCAATATTTATACAACTATTTTTGTGTGTCCACATGATTAAGCTACTATATTAATCATGTTTTATATGTTTTTTTTCAATAATGTGCCAAGTAAAGCCTTTGGGATAGTGTGGATACTTGTTGATTAGATTCTGTGCAAAAACAGAAACTTTTGCGTCCAGTGCTGGAATTTATGTTCTGTACTGGAGCGTGAGAAAATTCTGAAATTTTTACACAATATTGGGTTACAAATTTTTTATGGTTTCCTAATTTTTACGAATTTTTGGAGGTATAAAAGTATGCTTTTTAATTCCCTAACTACATGCTGTTCTGTTTTTTGACAGATTCTGTTTTTATTGCATAGTTTGCTTGTTTTAGTGCTTCCATAGCTTATATCGAGTAATATAAATTTTAGAAATGATAGAATACAATAGGTATTATGTGATAAAAATTATGAATCTTGTCTTGACAGTACCAAAGTGAATGATTTATTTTCATACTAACCTATCTCATGGAGTTCCGTTAAGTTTTATGTGATTGAAGTTTCAAGTTTTGGGTGAGATAACGATATGAGGAGAATAAGGAGCAGCAAGATCCTAAGCTTGGGGATGCCCAAGTCACCCCAAGGTAATATTCAAGGAAGACTCAAGCGTCTAAGCTTGGGAATGCCCCGGAAGACATCCCCTCTTTCGTCTTCAACACTATTGGTAACCTCACTCGGAACTATATTTTTATTCGTCACATAATATGTGTTTTGCTTGGAGCGTCATTTTATTTTAGTTTGCTTTTCTTGCTGTTATTAATAATCATGTTTGCACCTTTTTATCTCAATAAAATGACAAGTATAGCCTTTACCATGTTCAGTTTGCAAGTTCATGAGTTGTTGTTTGAAAACAGAAAGTTTTCTGTTATGTCCAGAATATTCTTGAATTTTCAGAACATGATAAAAATCTGAAATTTTTACACAGTAATAATGCATTAGTTCTCTGTCACATGGTAATTGTTCAGAATTTTTCGAGTTAGGTAAGTATGAATTTTTATTCCCCCTTTACAGACTGTTCTGTTTAGACAAATTGCGGTTATAGTTGTATTGTTTGCATATGTTTGCTTGTTTAATGTTTCTATTAGGTGATGGGAGTATTAAATATGCAGAGGCATTTAGTATAAAATGTTTAATTATAATTTCTGTAATTTTCTACAGTAGAGAATGTTAAGGTTTTGAATTGATTTGTACTAATTTATCTCACGAGTTCTTGTTGAGTTTTGTGTGGATGAAGTTTTTAAGACTTAGGAGAAGCCGTGATATGAGAGGAATTAAGGAGATAGAAGAGCTCAAGCTTGGGGATGCCCAAGGCTCCCCAAGATAATATTCCAAGAAGTCTCAAGCAACTAAGCTTGGGGATGCCCCGGTAGGCATCCCACCTTTCTTCATCAACAATTATCTGTGAGTCTCGGTTGAGCCTAAGTTTTTATTTGTTCACATAATATGTGTTATTCTTGGAGTGTCCTTTTATTTTTGTTTTGTTTGCTGTTTGAATAAATACTTTGATCTGAAATCTTTACTTGGAGAGAGTCTTCACATAGCTACTTAATTGTTTAACTACTCATTGATCTTCACTTATATCTTTTGGAGTAGTTTGTCATTTACTCTTGTTCTTCGCTTATATCCTAAGAGTAAATTATTGAAAGAATTGAATATCATAAAGTTGAAATTATATATGCTTCATATGCTTGTCCCATGGGGAGTAGTGACTTCACATAGAAGAAGTATAAGTGGTAAAATTTATTGAAAGTTAGCAAACACAGCATTGGTCACTTAAACAATTCATGAAAGAATATTGAAGGAAGAGAGATTTCACATATAAATATACTATCTTGAACATCTTTTATGATTGTGCGCCCCCATTAATTATTTCCAAAACTTGATCAAGTAGTTGATGTTGGACAAGGAAGACAACGTAATGGGTTATGTTTGTTTATATTCACATAGAAGTTATATGGTCATGGATCCTTTAACATGTGGTGCTTGCTCATAATCTTTTGCTAGCCGAAATTTCGTACTAAGTAGAAATACTACTTGTGTATCCAAAAACCCTTAAACCCGGTTTCTTGTCACGAGAGTCCACCATATCTACCTATGGATTGAATAAGATCCTTTAAGTAAGTTGTCATTGATGCAAAAAGCAATAAAAATTGCTCCTAAATATGTATGATCTTTTATTGCAAGGGCAAATAAGCTTTGTATGGACTTGTGATGGTAAAGAAATAAAAACGACGGACTGCATAATAAAGGTTGGTATGACAAGGGGCAATATAAAGTGACGTTCCTTTGCATTAAGGGCTTGCACATCCAAAAATCAAAAGCGCATGACAACCTCTGCTTCCCTCTGCGAAGGGCCTTTCTTTTAATTTTTAGATTTTACTTTTATGCAAGAGTCAATAGTATTCATTCTCATTTCAACCTCAATTATTCTCCACTTGGCAAGCATCATGTGGTAGGGAATGATCCATGCATATATATCCAGTTGAATATAGGTAATCATGAGTTATTATTGTTGGCATTATCCCTGAGATAAATAAGTTGGGAGGCGAAACATTAAGCCCCTATCTTCCTCTATGTCTGGTTCAAACAGCTTGTTCTAAAAATATGCTTTGAGTGTCAGCAATCATGGAAGACTATATGATAGTTGAGTATGTGGAATTTGCTAAACCAAATCTCTTACATAGACCCTTCCTGAAAATAAAATGAATTGCAATTGTTTGTTGACTGAGAACATAGTTTGTTAGTTTTCAAGAAGTTTATGGTCTACACTTTAACATGTGAATAGCTTGCTACTTTATCATGAGAAGTTTTATGATTTGAGCTACTGTTTATGATATATAATGATGCTAGAAAAAGTGATTGAAATTATCATTGATCAAACTTGTGCACTATGCTACCATTCACACTTCATAAATTATTTCTTTTATCATTTACCTACTCGAGGACGAGCATGAATTAAGCTTGGGGATGCTGATACGTCTCCAACATATCTATAATTTATGAAGTATTCATGCCATGTTTACAATAATTTTATATGGTTTTGGTGCACTTTTATATGATTTTTATGGACTAACATATTAACCTAGTGCCCAGTGCCAGTTGCTGTTTTCTGCATGTTTTTTGTTTCACAGAAAATCAATATCAAACGAAGTCCAAACGCGATAAAATTTTACGGAGATTTTTTTTGGAATATCTGTGATTTTTGGGAAAAAAGAATCAACGCAAGATGGTGCCTGAGGGATCCACAAGGCAACAGGGCGCGGCCTACCCCCTGGCCGCGCCCCCTTGCCTTGTGGGCACCTCGTAGGTCGGTTGGAGCCCTTCTTTCGCTGCAAGAAAGATAATTTCCGGATAAAAAATCCACTCAAAATTTCAGCCCAGTCGGAGTTACGGATCTCTGGATATTTAAGAAACGGTTTTTGGCCAGAAACAGAGTCGCGAGAAATAGAAGACAATAGAGAGATCCAATCTAGGGGAGAGCTCCCTCTCCCCCCGGAGGGCCAAGGAAGAAGAAGGAGGGGGCCCCTCCCCCCTCTCCTCCGATGGCACCGGGACGCCGCCGGGAACATCTCCTCCATCACCATCACCACCAACTTCTCCTCCGTTCTCATGGTGATGTGTGAGTAGTTCACCCCCGAGGCTGAGGGTATGTACTAGTAGCTATGTGTTTGATCTCTCTCTCTCTCTCTCTCTCTCTTGTGATCTTGATTTGGCACGATCTTGATGTACCATGAGCTTTGTTAATATAGTTGGATCATATGGTGTTTTCTCCCTCTCTATCTTTGTTGTGATGAATTGAGTCTTTCCCTTCGAGGTTTCATTATTATCGGATTGAATATTTGGATTTGAGATCACTTGATGTATGTCTTGCATGCGGATACCCTGGTGACAATGGATTATTCTATTGAGTCACTTGATGTATGTTTTGGTAATCAACTTGCGGATTCCCGAGGTGACATTGGGGTAATCTAGGCACATAGGTTGATACACGTTTTCATCCTACTTTCTCCGGTAGAAACTTTGGGGTACTCTTTGAGTTTCTTTGTGTTGGATTGAATATTATGAATCTGAAATTGTTTGATGCATGTCGAATAATTAACTCACAGATACTTGTGGTGACATTGGAGTATCTAGGAGACATTAGAGTTAGTTGATGCGTATCATATGGTGTTATTTTAGTACGAACTCTAGGGCTGTTTGTGACACTTATAGGGATGGCTCAATAGATTGATCGGAAATGATAACTTTGAGGTGGTTTTGCTACCTACAACAATTTCTTCTTATGTTCTCCGTTTGCTAGGAACTTTGGAGTGATTCTTTGTTGCACGTTGAGGTATTGTTATATGATTCAGTTATATTAGCATTGTTGAGAGATTGCACTAGTGAAAGTATGAACATAGGCCTTATTTTCAAGCATTGCAATACCGTTTGTGCTCACTTTTGTTACTTGCTACCTTGCTATTTTTATTATTTCAGATTACAAAAACATATATCTACTATCCATACTACACTTGTATCACCATCTCTTTGCCGAACTAGTGCACCTATATAATTTACCATTGTAGTGTGTTGGGGACACAAGAGATTTCTTGTATTTGATTGCAGGATTGTTTAAGAGAGACCATCTTCATCCTATACCTCTCGCGGATTGATAAATCTCAGGTCATCCACTTGAGGGACATTTACTGCCGTCCTACAAAACTCTGTGCATGGAGGCCCATCAGAGTCTACAAGAATAAGTTGTGTAGTAGACATCAGTGCTGGTGTTGGGTTGGTACCACTTAGAGCATCTACAACCGGACTTGGCAAATCTGACCCCTCAAACGCCCGTGGATGTGGCCGGGCGCGTCCACGGACAGTGACCGGTCACACCTCAAACTTGGTGCTATGCATCCGACTCTCTCATATTTCATCCCCTAGATCCATACAAACTGTGCAAAATAAACCTACGTACTATGCGACGCTAGCCACTATGCTTCGTCGTCGGTGCCGGGCGCCGGGTGAATGGGCGCGTAGGAGGGATCCAGCTCCTCCTCCTCCTCCCCCATATAGGTGAGCATCTCGTCGATTTCCGCGGCATGCTCCGCCTCCGCCTCCTGCCGACGACGGCGTATGGTCTCCGCCTCCGATTCTGACCGGAGGGAATCGAGGATCGCCTGCTGCTCCGCCTGTAGATCCGTGTCCCCAGCGTCCTCCACATCCTCCTCCGGCTCCTCCCCCTCCTCGTCAACCTCCTCCTCCACCACCTCGAAGTCCTCCTCCGGATCCACCGCGTCCGGAGGTAGCCTCACGGCGATCCGGGCTACACGCCTTGCCTGGATCTGCTCAAGGAGCTGCAGTCGGCGCTCTGGCGTTGGATATGGGTAGCTCCTAACCCGGTAGCGTCCTGCCATGGGTACTAGTGGTGGTGAACGGCGAGTGGAAAGTGGCGGCGGCGGCGGCCGGGAGGGGGGAAATGTGGACGGGTAAGGTTTCGGTGCCGGTGGTCGGCTTAAATAGCCGGGCTACGCACTACGCGGCCCGTCGGCGCGGCGCCATCGGTCCGTCGGAGGAGACGAGCTTCGGACCGCCGGGTTTTGGAGTGTTTTCCTGTGGGACCCCATCGTCAGTCCGGCGTGGCGGTCGCGCCCGGGCGCCCCCATATCCACCCTACATTTGGGCTGGATATGAGGGGTGCCGGTCAGCTCGGGCGTTTGAGGCCCGTTTGAGGCACCCGTCTGGGTCGTTTTTTTGTTACTGCTCACTAACCTGGTCGTCCGCCCGGGCGTTTGAGGCGGGTTACATGAACGAACACAATGTTTAAAATTGACCTTCCCAATTAGCGAAGCCACGTCCACACATTCCGTAAAATTTGCTGTCGCAACGTCCCACCATCTTGATTGTCCCGTGCAATACCCCACCACCAACGAAGAGTCTGATTCTGCCTCCACCCGATGAAAGCCTAGTGAATTTGCAAATCTCAGTCCATCTCTCATAGCCTTGGTTTCAGATGTAACTACGTCAGCCTCATGTGGACCATAGATACATTGGGCAGCCAGGAAATTCCCGTATTGGTCCCTTCGGTTTATTTTTATTTTGTTGGATTTTCTCATTTCGACCCAAGCCTGTTTCGTGGTGTTGAAACGTTTCGACCTGCACTTGGATGCACCGGAATTCATGTCGGCCTTTGGATGAAAGGCATCTCTGCAGAGCAACCTTTCCAAGCGCATCCTTCCTTTATCCTCGCCAACGCAAGAACCAAGAACAGCGCACGGATTGCGAGGCGGGAGATTTGGCGGCAAATCGCCGCACGAGTTCATCCATCTCCACCCCGTAAAAAGTTCAGGGTTAAGCTGAATGAATGGATGAGCTGTCCAAGGAGCAGATCGACGAGTTTCGGGCGGCCTTCAACCTCTTCGACAAGGATGGCGACGGTGATTCCTTCTTCCTCCATTCGATCGCCATTGTCACGCATCGATTTGATCCCGTTGGCGCGCCTAATCCGATTCGATTTGATTTCGCGCGCGAAAACCTACAGGGACGATCACGGCCAAGGAGCTCGGTACGGTGATGCGGTCGCTGGGGCAGCGCCCATCGGAGGAGGAGCTGCGGGAGATGATCGCGGAGGTGGACGCTGACGGCAACGGCGTCGTGGATTTCTCGGAGTTCCTGACCCTCCTCGACCGCAAAATGGGCGGCGCCGACGCCGAGGACGAGCTCCGCGAGGCCTTCCGCGTCTTCGACCAGGACCAGAACGGCTTCATCTCGCTCGACGAGTTCCGGCACGTCATGGTCAAACTCGGCGAGCGCCTCTCCGACGAAGAGCTCAAGGAGATGCTCCGCGAGGCTGACCTCGACGGCTACGGGCAGATCAACTACTCCGAGTTCGCCAGGGTCATGATGGCCAAGTCAGTACCATTCCGTCTCATCTTCTCATGGCAAATCTGCAATGAGATGTTCTTCATTTCTTCCGGCCTAATTCAATCAATCAATCAATCAATTATTCTGCAGGATGGACTCGACGGGATCAAAACCATCGGTGCCGCCGCTCTTCAAGAATGGACTCCGGGTCTGCCGCTACCTTCTGGCCTTCCGGATCATGGAGATCGGCCGGAGTATTAAACGAGGGTACACTCCACCAACTTGCGTTAACTAGTCTTCATAGGCAAAACCTTCATCATCTTTGTCCTATCTTTTGCACTTGCAAGGCAGCATCTTTAACCGAAACGACGATGAGCATGAACCCAATATATGATACTACTAGAAAATGGTATGTGTTCCTATCTCACAGTGCATGTTGCTCGTGCCATATGTGCAAATGGCAGACGGCGGAAGTCGCAGCAAAACAGTCGTGAGATGGTAGGGCGGAAGTCACAGCAAAACAGTCGTGAGATGGTAGGAGAGAAGAGCGGCGGCGATGCCAATCCCCCGCCGGAGCAAGGAAACAAGGACAAGGACAAGGACAAACGAGGAAGCGACAGCGCTGCATCCCCTCATGTATCATCCTCTGAAAATTCAGGTTTTTTGTTTCACCCTTCAGTTCTGATTTACAGCTGAAGGAACAACTGTATGTAACAAGGCAAAAACAAGAAATTAACTTCATGGTATCACAATTTACAATGGGAGCGAAATGATGACCGACCGATGTGAGTTTACAAGCATATTCGGCTAAATGTTTGCGAATTCCTGATTGCATTGTTCCAAAGTGACTCGATACGGCTTGCGAAAACCCACATGCCTAATATACAGCAAAAACCTACTTGAATGTGCTTGACTTAAACTGCTCCAAAAGGTCTCTCAAAATGCAGCATATACAACACCGGTGGAGGACAAGCACAGCTGACAACAGGGCTATCCACTGGTACTTACAAAATGCGGTGAACAATTTATCTTGATCCAGCTCCTGAGAATGGATCAACTCAGGAAGAATGGGATGCTAATAGTTTACCCATTCCCCCTTCTCCGAAGCTGCTGCTAGGAAGGTTGGATCTGAAGATCGTCGGATTTCCAAACAACGTCCTTCAAGGTGTTTGAAAGGTTCTTGTAGAACTGCACCACAATATCAAGATTTATGCATTTCAGTACAAATTGGCGAGGGAAAGCCGAAAAAGATCAACCACAATTTACAATCCCTGTAACTCGTCGAGTCCAGATTACTGAGGTCGGAGAAGCAGGAATTGGTGCACCTCTCAGTTGACAGACTCTACTTCCAAATCATAATTGCATGATAATTTACCTTGTGAAATTCTAGAGTGTCGCCTTTTGCTTTGCGAACTTCAACCATATGAAGAGAAGGCCCAACTCGCAGTATCTAAATGATATTGCGCAGATAAAGTTAGACTGAAGAAGTTAACTTAAAAGTGATTCAGTTCAGCATATTCTCCGCATTACCTCGGTAGCAACATTGAGGTTCCCCTTCCTTCCTGCTTTTACCTTTTCTAGTCTCAGCTGATCAAATAAAAAAGGATTTAAACATTCAGGAAAAATATATACTTCAAGCTCATATACAATATCAATAGATCTTTTTTAAGAAAAATAATAGTGTGGATTGTTATTAAACCAAGCTTTCCGCGGCAGACCTTGTAATTTTTCTTCTGAATATCAAATCCTAGTGGCTTTGCAGCTTCTTCGATCTTGCGGAGAATTTCTTTAGGCGAGCTTTTAGATGTAAACCTTGTTTCTCTTTTAAACTCCTGTCGATATAGTTATTCGATGTTAGAGTATAGAAGAATGAAGTTTCGAAATCATAAATGCGTAACAGAAAATGTGCATAAAGCTCTAAGTGAAAAAAAGGTCTGAAGATCTTACATTTACATAGGCATATAAATATAACTGTTAGCTTTCATGACTCAGTGTAACTGAGATATCGAATTAGAGATACTTTATTATAAAATCAAGGGCATATTTCAGACATGATTTAGGCTATATCAGTAAAACCTATAAAACCATGGCGACTTAGGTTATCGCGCATCGCAATTTCCTAAGTTTTATGTTGCTGTTAGGATGTTATCTTACCTGCTCAGAGTCGAATAAATTTCCAAGATTGAGGCCTGCTGACATTGAAATCAGTTCAAATGCATTCAGAGCTGCTGGTTCCTCTTCTTTCTTTTCTGTTACATGGTGCTCCTGGAGGAAGTCAAACCAGAGTCATAAAACTGGTTAGTAATACCGAACCCATGAGAGATCTTATGCATGTGGTAGAAACAGAAATGCAGGAGTTTTCATATGACCATGGACTTACTTCTGAATCATTGAAGACAGCGTCCACATCGTCCAGTGTTGTGTCATACTTCTCATCAAACTCCGCGCGCTTGTAACCTTTCTTGAACCACTCATCCTCTAGCATTTCTTGAACTGTAATTCTCTGCCACAGTTTGTCAAGACATTAGCTTGATATTATGGAGCAAGATGTGGGATTATTAGTCCCTGATTGCACACCATCTCTATTCACTGGTGTGTTTATTAGTAGGCACAAAAGAATTTGGAATATTGTAGGCTGATAAATGGAACTGACAGCATGTTATCTACAACCTACTGGATGCATTGTGTGAGCAGATTTTCATATCTAAGTATTGGTTCAATGAGCTCTTGTGTTCTACCATACCATCATCGGATTTGGATCAAGGATTCTTGTTAACAACCTCTTGGCAGGAAAAGACGTCCACGGCGGAAAAGTAAATTCTGCATCTGATATCTGCAAGGAATAATAGAGAAAAATCAAATCAGCATGAACAAGCAAGACCGTAACAGTAAACCAAAAGAAGTACAATGCTCACTTTCTTATACAAGGCCATAAGATTAGAGTCCTCAAAAGGCAAATACCCTGCTAGCAGAACAAACAGAATTACTCCACATGACCACAAATCTGCCATTGCGCCATCATAGCCTTGATCTTCGAGGACCTGTCGCGTAGGTAGTTGCAATATTTTAAATATTACTAGTGGTACTTGGTTAGAAACTAATGTCAAGAACTATTGGTGGTTCAGTTTCTACAAATTTCTGAAATTACCTCAGGTGCAACATAATTTGGAGTGCCACAAGTCGTGTGCAGTAATCCATCATCCTGAACAACAATAAATAATTAAATATTCCAAAAATATCGGAAGAATGAATATATGAGAGTTTGTGCACATCAAAGAAACATGATTATCTGTTAATACAGAAAGTGTCAACTCCGAAAACTTTCCATGATAAACTATAAACCCGTACCTTGAGCTGTTGAGATAGTGCACTCAGCCCAAAATCAGACACCTTCAGATTTCCACATGAATCAAGTAATAGATTTTCTGGCTGCGAGTATTTTGGGTTAGATAGATTACGTGAGTACATTTCGCATCGACAGGAGAAAAGTCAGCAGAGATGGAGAGGAGCTCACTTTTAAATCACGGTGGTACACCCCTCTGCTATGGCAATAATCAACCGCATTAATTAACTGTTGGAAGTATCTCCTTGCCTCATCTTCCCTCATCCTACCATGGTTAACCTTTACGACAAGGGATGCGATCACCGTCAGTACATTAGCACATAAGCAGCAAACATATGGTGTTGCATATCACTTACAATTGTGTCGAAGAGCTCGCCGCCGGTGACGTATTCTAAGACAATGTAGATCTTCGTTTTGCTTCCCATCACCTGGAAAATCGAAGAGAACATTAATTAATTCGATAATATTAGCAGTTTCTCCTGATGAGATTAAAATAGACGTGTCAAATAATTGCGTCCAATATTTCTGACAACAGCTTTATGGTTGAGGTGCATGATTGGAAAGAGGTAGCTGCCTTTGAGTAGCATTGTGGCATGGACCCCAGACATAACATGATGCACATTTCTGAACAATATTACAGGATTAACTTGAATATCGAAAACAAGATGGAAATGGCGATTCCTTGTGCTACCTCGTGTATGCGGACAACATTGGGATGCTTAATCAGCTTCATCGTTGCGATTTCCCGCTT
Organism: Elymus sibiricus; assembly: GCA_039707655.1. Lineage (NCBI taxonomy): Eukaryota > Viridiplantae > Streptophyta > Magnoliopsida > Poales > Poaceae > Elymus > Elymus sibiricus. The sequence continues at coordinate 117,858,271 of CM077670.1, forward strand.
GATCTGCGATTCCACCACAGAGTTAGTTACTCATCAGCAGCAAAAAAAAAAAAAAAAAAAAGGGCGTGAATTCTGGCAAAAGTGGCAACCTGATTTGTACCACGAAAATGCAACGATGGGGCAGGAGGACCCATCGTAATCCACTAGATATGAAATATCACCAGAAACAAGAAGTAATAATTGAGATGACAAGGTTAAATTGGAGAGTGACCTGCTCGACCATCTTGTGCTTGAGAAGCTTCTCCTTGTCCAAGATCTTGATGGCAACGGGGTCCCCGGTTTCGGTGTTCCTGGCGAACCTGACCTTGGCGAACGTGCCCTCGCCGATGGTCCGGCCTAGCTCATACTTGCCCACACGCCTCTTCACCTTGGTTGTACTCATCCCCTGCCTTATCCCTCTCTGGAAACCTCAGGTCAGGCGTGTGGCTCCGTTTCCACGCGCCGCCAACTTGTTTCACTGTCCTGTGTGGAAATACTACAGTTGAGACATGGAAAAGATGACGACGGGCTCGTGTATTTTCTCGTCTGAATAAACCTCATTTTGGATTACAGACAGGTGCATCCCCATACCATTTCTTCTCTCAGATCACACATTAATGAACAGATATATTCAGAAAAAAGAAAAGAGTTATCATCTTGTGGCAGACAGTACAGAAAATGGCCCCATGGCCAAGAAAATGCTGTTGAGCAGTCAGTTATGGAGGACTGATGAACGAGCAGACCATGCATTAAGTTGTGTACGCAAAACTGCAGTTGGGACTTCTGCATTAAGTTGTGAATGAATTACATACATGCTGCTCTCCTGACCTGCATGGTTCGAATGAAGAAGAAAACACCACCTACCTAACCCTACCCCTGAACTGAACCCATAAATAAGTTGTGTGAATAAGTCAATCTGTACACTAGTAGGAGTTGTTTAGTAGAGAAAATCCTCAAGGAAATCCCCGAAAGGCCAAGTTAAACTGGAATAATCAACTGGAGTTCAAAAGGAAGAAGACCGCCGTGTTTTTGGATCTGGACAGGATGTCTGTTGTGAATGAAACTGGGCACGCACGAGGGGGGGCTGCAAACACACCACTTTTTGAAAGAAAAAATGTAGAATTTTTGAAAGGAACAGACCATTTGAATATTCGCAGGGGGTGGCATATTCCACACCCACCAAAGGAAGATGAACTGGTCAGAATTCTCAAGCACCAAGCCGATATTCTTCTTGCTTTTTTTGGGGAAAAAAATCTTTTGAAAATTTGCCAAGAGCAAGAAGGTAACGGAGAGAACCCATCCTAGGCCCTATAGCTCCCATCAAGAAATTCTTCCTATGCAAAGAATGGCACCAAGTTTATGCATCTGATCCTGATGGGCGCAGGCCAAAATTGAGCTTTCTTCCCACATCAAACACTCAGTGGTGGAACCACAATTCACAAGGAAGAAAGAGTAGAAAGCAAATTGAGAAGTGGAAGTAGAGAGGAGAGGTGAGGAAGGAAGGTCGGAGAACTTACAGGTGAGGTGGCTGCTGGCTGCTATGTGATGTGAGTGGCAAGAAATGGCTGCCTGTGATCAGGAAGAACTCGGGGGGAGGAGAAGAGGGAAGCTTAGCTACTGTAATAAATAGGAGTGAGTGAGAGGAGGAGGTTGAAGTTGGAATTGCAAGTTTGGAACGGTTCAGCTGAGCTGGGGCGGCACAGAAGAGAAGAAGACGACGACATAGACATGACGGTGGCCTTTAAGAAAGGAGCAGCCGGGCAGTTGGTGTCAGAGCGCGGGCTCCACGGCGACTCGGACAGCGGCAGCAGGGTGCGTGCGGAGTCACACACCACACAGCAACACACCATGAGTGTGCATGATTGATCCCGGATTTCGGATCTGGACCCCTCCTCGTTAATTCGCCACAGGTGAATTCGGTGTCCAATTATTACAAGTCGACGATATCCACTACTCGGCTCCGTTGCACATTGTGTTCAAAGAAAGAAAAACTACGTTGCACGTTGCATTTATGAAATTTTTGAAACATGTTATAGAAGTGTACTAAATCCAAACCCAATCTAAAGGTAGAAAAAAAAATCTTGCCTTTTCTTTTAGAATAGGAGAACTTGTTGCACATCTCCATTACAAAAGTATATATAAACAAGGTAGTACAATATAGCACCTGGGATGGTGTTCCTTCATCATGCTTGATATAGTAGCACAAAGTTTCAAAATTAACAAAGTCACTAGGTACATCTAGCACGGGGACAAGCGCTCTCGATTGAGGCGATCGCGACTTCGCTCGCACCATCGCGTCGGCCGCTCAAATCCGCCATGGATCCCCTTGAGGGTGTTCCGCTGTCGGTGCAACTTGCCCAAATCCGCCACACGGTGAGTTGGCGAGAGATGATGGAGCGGCGGCCGCTCTCGACTCGACCTGTTCAGATCCGGCAGTCGAGGTGGAGGGCGGAGGGGCGAGAGGCCAAGAGGATTCAGGATCTACCGTTCGAGGTACTTGGCCGGATCTAGGTGGAGGAGCGGAGGAGGATGTTCGCGGCAGCCTCGCTGTCATTCGAGCATATTCTGGCTTGGACGATGGCGGAGGCAGTCTCAAGGGATCCGGCGCACACAGAGAGAGAGAGAGAGAGAGAGAGAGGGAGGTGGGTGGACTTCAAATCGAAGGAGGCGCCGGCATGATTGGTGGCGGCGAGATGGAAAGAACCTCGTTGCAATTCTAGCGGTGCGGCTCTCCAATCAAAGGGGTAGCTCCATCAAAGACCACATGACGAGGAGTAGTAAGGTGTGCATGTGGCACCCCGACTCAGAGTAACCGATTTACCTTGCATTGCCAGCCCAGAGATCAAGTCTTCTGGCAATACACAACAACTTGGTACAGAAAACAACCGCTTTATTGATCTCTTAGCGGAAACATAGGTTTACATCTTACATGATAAGCGAGGCCAAGCGGCACACACGGTGCGGCTGCACTTATGTACATTATTTAGTAGACATGGTAGGGGCCTCGATGATAAGGGGACTACTACGCGGCAGCGGAATGACGGGGTAGCGGAACTCCATTCCACAGGGACACTGCTGGGACGCGGCCTAGATCGTGACAACTGCTCAACGTCAACTCCTTGCACGGCTTCTCCTGCATCTGGCATGATAAACCAGGTGAGTACTTTGAATGTACTCACAAGCTCACAGCAAACAAAACAAGTGCGACAAACAATAACAAGGCATTTAACAGATTTAATGCATGAGCATGATGCTACTCAACATGAGATGTGCGTGAAGTATTGCCATGGTCCTCGGGACCAACTTACCATTTCGGGGTTACCGCGTAACCACCGTTCACAACTTACCAACGTGATCCTCACTTGATCACATTCATACCTTGCATAGTGATCCTCGATCACCATGTTTGCATGTGCCATCTTGTGAATCTTAGTGTGCAAGTTAATTATATCTGTTGACCCACGGTGTGACCTACTATGAACTGTGTCCATATCCGAGGACGCGGCTATCGATATATTATACACTCTGCAGAGGTTAGTATACTGTACCCACACCACGGAACTCATGGCCTCGTGCTCCCATTCGGGTGGACCAACGACGTTCCGACAAAACCAGTCTATTGCATGACACTCTCCCGGCCACTCCGACAAACTCCCCTTTGGGCTATGTCCTGGGTGACCTTGATGTCAACATGTGACATCTGCCACCTCTGTGGCTGTCACCGTCGTGGCCAAACATCAAAACTGTCCCAAACGGGGACCTCGGTACCATCAAAACTTGGGTCCTCAAGGTTATGACTGCCTACCGGGCCAGGGTAGCGCCAGAGCACAACCTTCCCTCGTAGGAGGCACCGGCGAGAGGCATGACAATAGACCGCATTAGGGCCTCCCCATCCAGGCAAGTGTGGTTGCACTGGTGAGCTCGATTCGGTGGCACCATGACTCGATCAACAGCATGTTCAAGTTGGATTATTATCAAGTTTAACTTGAAAAGAAAATGATTCGAGCCATAGTGAATGAATGGGTGCACGGGTCACGGTCATGAATAACAAATGCATCATGTTGTCATATGAGTATATGCCATGATACCTACTGCACACTAGCAAGAAAGCATGTATCCTACTGCACAAATTATCAGCATAACAGAACAAAGTTTATGCAACAAGATTTATATAGCAAATTATTTTAAATAGTGATTAAAGGATGAATTTAATTCAATTAAACCAAGTCATTGCAATGCCATCCTTGCATATGAATGTTGTGGCTTGCCTTGGTTCAGAGGAGTGTCACAGTACTCCTGGCCTTCTCCAACACAACTAGGTTCTTCTGAAATTAAATTAAATGCAAAAAGAAAATGTCACATAACACTGTTTATTGCACCAGAAATTCTCAACAGCAAGAAAAATTCTGAAACTTGGCATACAGAAACTTTGGAATTTTATAAACCAGTAGCAAAAAGAATCAAATCATTTGGACTTATAGATTAAAAGTTATAGCTGGTCAAAGTTGGATTAGATCTGGTCAAAATATGAAATAAAAAGAAAAACCAGAAGCGGCCACGTTGAATGCGTATTCGGCGAATACGCCTCCACTTATACCGCTTTGGGCGGCCGAGTGAGAGGCTGACGAGCGGGACCCGCTGGCAGGGTTAAACAGAGGAGAGGGAGGGAACAGGGGGCGGCGGCGCTGTCGTCGGCGTTTCTTCGGCGAGGAGACGTCGGCGATCACCGGAGATGAGGGGGATGGGTTCAGCTCGGCAAGACGGTCACACACGTACCCGAAACTCGAGCTGAGGAGGTCGGACGGCGTCGCGGCGATCTTCTCCAGAGACGGCGGCGGCGGAGCTGATAGGAGTCGGCGTTTCCGGCGACAATCCGGTGAGTTCTTGCTACCGTCGTGCTCAGGAGGTTGCTACGGTCTCGTTGGTGGCAGTGGTTGGAGCTGAGGTGGTCTATCTTGAGTGAACGGAGGAGGGGGATCCACGGCGGTCGCCGGCGAGGTTCGAAGGCCAGAGGCCTTCCCGGCGTTGCCACTAGCTTCTGGAGTTCGATTTGAGGGCGGAGAGGTGGGTTGGGATGGCTAGAACGATCGGGGGAATGCTCTATTTATAGGAGGAGGCGAGGCAGAGCTCGGGCTCCGCCGGAGTAGAGCGGCAGGGCGAACTGGGGGCGGTGAGAACTCGGGCAGCGGCGTGGGGTGAAGCAGAGGAGCACAGGGCGACGCGGTGCACGCGTGCGGCCACAGTGGCGCGCACTACGCGTGAAAAACAGGCACGCGGGCTCACTGTTCCCGCCGCTAGCTCTCGGCCTCTTCCGGCGAGCTGCATTCCGGCGTCGGGGAGGAGCAGGGAGGGGATTGGGTGGCGCACGGGGGTTGGTTGCGGCGCTGGGACATGGAGAGGTGTCGCAGGGAGGGTGGTTGGACGGCGGCCGATCGGACCCGACGGGCAGAGCGCACAGAGCGCGTGCATTGCACCCTGCCCGCACGCGGTCACCGCGTGCACAGGCACACGGGGTGCTTTTGGTGCTGCCAAACCGTGTCCACCGTGAAGTCCTCTCAAAGCTTTGCCTAGAAATGCGCTGGGCTTGCCAAATGGCTCACTGGAGGTGACAAGAGGGAGCTGCAAAGTTTCTGGACAGAAACTTGCTCCAAATGCTGAGGACAAATGGCTAAGATTCCGGGGCTGGTTTTAGGCGTTTAAGCATTACTTAGAAAGGTCATTAAGTGGTAAAAATTTCAGATTAAAAAGATCAAGGAATAATATAGTTGCTTCACAAAGTGACTTTTCTGTCCAGAAGCAAAAATATTTTCCTGGGCTGAAATTTTCCAAATGACCATGGGATATTTTTGCATAGGAAGGTGGGGCATGACCCAAAGAATATTTGGGAATTTTCTTGGAATTTTCTGGGCAATAAAAATAGGGGTTGCTTAAGAGCTTAGTGAGAAAAGAGGCATTTTCAGAGAGAAAAAGGGTATAATGCCATTAAATAAAAATACCCAATGGCATTATTATGAGAGGGATGAGGTCCAGGGAGGGTTTATGGATGAAGGAACCCACTTGGAAGAAAATCAAAAATAAATCCAAGTGGTAAGTCCAAAAGAAATGACTGGAAAACCCAAATGCAAATAATAAATCCAAATAAATCCAAATAAAAGAAAAAGGGCAAAAATCCAGGGTGTTACAAACCTCCCCCCTTAGGATCAATCTCGTCCCCGAGATTTGGTTGCTCAGGAAACAAATATGGGTATGCAGTCCTTAAGAAATCCGATCTTTCCCAGGTGGCTTCGTCCTCAGTGTGGTGCTCCCATTGGACCTTGTAAAACTGTATAGTATTGCTGCGGGTGACTCTGTCCATTTCTTCCAAGATTCTCAAAGGTTTCTCCTCATATGTTAAATCCTTGGCCAGCTCTAGTTCTGCCATATTTGCCTGCTTTGCGGGTGGTGCGATGCATCTCCGTAGCTGAGATACGTGGAATACATCGTGAACCTCGGATAGTTCGGGAGGCAATTCCAACTGATAGACCACTTGGCCCACTCTGGTCATAACTGGAAATGGACCGATATATCTTGGTGCAAGTTTTCCCCGAGTATGAAACCTCTTGACTCCTTTCATAGGGGTAACTCGGAGATATGCATATTCACCTGGTTCGAAGCTGATCTGCCTATGCTTTGAGTCATAGTAACTTTTCTGACGAGATTTTGCCACGTGTAGTCTGTCTCGAATTTCTTTGACTTGCTTTTCTGCTTCCATCATCAGATCAGTCCCGAAGATTCGGCTGTCTCCTGTCTGAGACCAGTTCAGCGGGGTACGGCACTTACGCCCATATAGAGCCTCAAAAGGTGACATTTTGAGACTAGTCTGATAGCCGTTGTTGTAGGAGAACTCAGCGTACGGCAGGCTGTCTTCCCATTTGGGTCCTTGTGCAAGAGCGCATGCCCGGAGCATATCTTCCAAGATTTGATTTACTCGCTCCGTCTGTCCATCTGTCTGCGGGTGATAAGCGGTGTTGTGCTTCTAGGCGGTTCCCAAGGCTTGGTGTAAACGTAGCCAGAATGCCGAGGTAAACAAAGACCCTCGGTCTGAAGTGATAGTCCTGGGTACCCCATGCAGACTGACAATCCTGGATACATAGAGTTGAGCAAGTTGATCTGCACGGTAGGTGGTCCTGATTGGAATAAAGTGGGCCACCTTGGTGAGCATGTCGACCACGACCCATATGGCATTGTTTCCTTGTGGGGTTCTGGGTAATCCCACGATGAAGTCCATGCAGATATCATCCCACTTCCATTGTGGAACGGGTAAGGGTTGAAGCAGACCGGCTGGTTTCTGGTGTTCAGCCTTCACCTTGTTGCATATATCACAACAGGCGATGTAATAGGCGATGTCTTTCTTCATACCTTCCCACCAGAACGTTTGCTTCAAGTCTTGGTACATTTTAGTGCCTCCGGGATGTATAGAGTATGCGGACTCGTGGGCTTCCTTCAGAATTTGTTGTTTTAATTTTCCGAGGTCCGGCACACATACTCGATCTCGAAATCGGAGTGTACCTTTGTAATCAATGTTGAAATCGGGTGTCTTCCCTTCTCGTACTTGAGTCATTATCTTTAGTAACATCGGGTCACCAGGTTGAGCCATTCGAATTTCGTCTTCTAGGGTAGGGGTTACTTCCAAGGTAACCGTGCAGATTGCATCACATAAGATCATATTGAGCTGAGCTATTTCTTCTTGGAGTGTTGGGTGCATACGCTCGAGTAATGAGTTTGCGGTAGCCGGTTTGCGACTGAGGGCATCAGCGACCACATTCGCTTTCCCTGGGTGGTGGTTGATACCCAGGTCATAGTCTTTGACCAACTCAAGCCATCTTCTTTGTCGGAGGTTCAAGTCCGGCTGTGTGAATATATACTTGAGACTCTTGTGGTCGGTGTAGATTTGGCATCGCTTTCCAATGATGTAATGCCTTCAAATTTTTAGGGCGTGAACCACATCTGCCATCTCTAAGTCATGGGTAGGATAATTCTCCTCATGGGGTCGGAGCTGCCTTGATGCATAGGCCACGACCTTTCCATCTTGCATAAGTACACACCCAATGCCACGCCTGGATGCGTCGCAATAGATGTCGAAGCTCCGGTAGATGTGTGGTAGAGTCAACACTGGAGCGGTAGTCAAACGGGTCTTGAGCTCATTGAAACTGTTCTCACATGCTTCGGTCCATATAAACTTCTGATTCTTCTTAAGCAGTTCAGTCATTGGCTTGGCAATCTTTGAGAAGCCTTCAATGAAACGACGGTAATAGCCTGCTAGACCCAAGAAACTTCTGATTTCTGTTACTGAAACATGTGTCTTCCACTTCAGAACTTCGGTGACTTTGCTTTGGTCCGCGGCCACTCCTTGAGCGGAAAGGGTATGCCCAAGGAATCCCACTTCTTTTAGCCAAAATTCGCATTTGCTGAACTTGGCGTAGAGTTGATGAGCGTGTAATCGTTCCAACACTGCTCGGAGATGTTGCTTGTGCTCCTCTTCACTTTTGGAATATATGAGGATGTCATCAATGAACACCACTACAAACTTGTCCAAGAAGTCCATGAACACCTTGTTCATATGTGCATGAAGAATGCAGGAGCGTTGGTCAGTCCAAATGACATGACCGTATACTCGTACATCCCATATCTGGTGGTGAATGTTGTCTTAGGGATATCTTATTTTCTGATTTTCAGCTGGTGATACCCGGTGCGCAAGTCGATCTTCGAGAACACTTGAGCTCCGCTGAGTTGATCGAACAAATCATCAATCCTGGGCAGCGGGTATTTATTCTTGATGGTGACATCATTTAGAGCACGATAGTCAACACACATCCGAAGACTGCCGTCTTTCTTGCCCACGAATATTGCAGGTGCACCCCAAGGAGATGAGCTGGGGCGAATATATCCTTTTTGGAGCATCTCATCCAATTGCTTCTTCAACTCCACTAGTTCAGACGAAGGCATTCGATAATATTTCTTGTAAATTGGTGCTGTTCCGGGTACAAGCTCAATAGAAAATTCCAGCTCCCGGTCAGGTGGCATGCCTGGCAACTCATCTGGAAACACATCTGGGAACTCACAGACCACTGGGACTAGATTCATTTCTGATGCAATGGTAGCATAAACCATCCCTTTCTTTGGTGTGGCTCGACCGGCATAGAATCGAGCGGATTGGCCCGAGGGATTTATTAGCGTGACTTCTCTTGTTGCGCAGTTGATGCAGACCTGGTGTCTTGTCAACCAATCCATCCCCAAAATAATATCCAAGGTGGGAGACTCAATGGATACCAGTGATGCGGGGAAGTTGACTCCATAGATTGATATCGTCAACCCTCGGCATACAATATTTGTCTTGAGCCTGGACCCGGGGGACTGTACCACCATAGTTTTGTCCAAAAGAGTATAGGGAAGACGATGTTGTGCAACAAAACTCCGCGAAATAAAAGAATGGGAAGCCCCGGAATCGAATAAAATTGTTGCAGGTATGTCATTAACAGGAAACATACCAATGACCACCTCGGGGACTTCGGCGGCTTCTTTAGCGGAGATATGATGAACTTGCCCTTGAATGTCTCTCCGTTTGGGGAATTGCCCCACGTAATTGACTTGAGGTTTCAGGTTGGCTTGTGCCTTGCCATTCTTGGGACACTGCCTAGCGTAATGCCCAGTCTGTCCGTAGGTGAAACAGGCATTGTTACGCTGACAATCTTCCTTATTTGGCTTGGCGACTACAGTCTTGATCTGACTTTCATTCTTGATGTTCCCCTGCTGCCAGGTCGGCTTGAACTCGAACTGAGGTTGCTGCCAAGTACGAACCTTCTGAAAAACTTGCCCTTCCTTCTTGGGTTCAAACTTGCGTTTGCGATCTTCAAAGGCAGTCTTATGATCATTAACCAGTTTGTGTTCCCTTTCGGCAATGAGTGCCTTGTTTACCAAAGTTTGGAAGTCGGGGAAATCCAGCATGCTGAGTGCACATCGGAGGGTAAGATTGAGCCCTCCGAGGAACCGATCTATCTTCCGTTCTTCAGTGGCCACATCATGAGTGGAGTAACAGGCCAAATGATTGAACTTGTTTAAATATTCACTTACAGTCGAGGTTCCTTGGGTAAGAGTGAGAAATTCTCGCTGCTTGACCTTCATGATGCCTGCAGGAATATGATACTTGTGGAATTTGTCTTTGAATTTTTCCCAAGTAATCTCGTCTTCAACGGGCCACATCTCTTTGGCATTGTCCCACCATATAGCAGCTGGTCCTTCAAGATAATGAGTGGCGAAGGGCACCTTGTCAGCATCTTCTGTGCGAGCAATTTCCAGCTTCTTCTCAATAGTCCTCAACCAATCATCGGCTTCCATCGGGTCTACTGCTTGACTGAAACTCGGCGGTTTGGTCCTCTGAAAGTCTGACAGCTTGGAGTGATTACCATTGTAATTATTCTGCCCAACCACAGTCTGCATGCTCCTCAAGAATTCCATCAGATCTTGGTTCCTCTTCTCTTCAAACATCCGCATAATCTGTTTTGTTGTGGGTGCTTGAGGTGGAGGAGGTGGTGGCTGATATGGTTCCGGAGAATGTCCTGCTTGCCTGGCGGATCGACGAACTGGAGTGTCGTCGCCACCATGACAGTTACTGCCACACCTTGTCATCCTATATATGTTTCCCAATACGAAGCATCGAGATGAGCAACATCCATTAGGGGAAAACAAGCAAAAATAGGGAGGTGAAGCAACAAACCCGAAAAAGAAATCGAGAAAAGCCAAAGCGAATAACAGAAAGCAACATAATTATACAATACACCGTCCAGCATACATAGCAGGGTAACAACATGGATAGTACCACTACATGCATACAACCAAACACCACATCATCCTCGTCTACATGCAACGACCGGGATCGCACTGGCACACTGACGGTCTTGCTGGTGTCTCCTCGGTGTCAGACTCCGAACCGGAACTGATAACTGATACATCCGGAGCAAAGGAAACACGACGACGCTGACGGGAAGGCTCTCCCTCAGGGTCTGGAGCAGGGTGACTCCGCAGCATCGGAGCGGCTGGGGGTAGCAAGAAGCATAGCCCACTGGGCTGGGGACTCGTGGGGAGTCACTACCGAAGTGCCTGAGCTACTCTGGGAGGGTGTGGGGATCACTGGTGTGGATGGGGGTAAGGTAGCTGGGGGAACAAGTGATGTGTGGATACGCAGAGGTGGAGCGAATGCAGATCGAGCGGCAGCTAGCTCATCTCGAACGCGGGTCAGCTCCTGGGCCAGACTGGTGATCAGAAAGTATCCCGCCGTTATGTAGCGAGACAGGTGACTGGCTAACCGGTCGCACTCCGGATTAATGTAAGGGAAGCGGATCTGTCCTGACTCGTACAGGGACGGATAGAAGTAGAAACCTGGGTGAGTCTGCATCTGAACCTCGTTATAGCGCAAGTCAGTGAGAGCCTCGAATGCTGCAAACTGGACCGCCTGGTCGGGTGTAGAAGCCGTCCCGCTCTTGGTGGAGCGAGTGTACGTGCCCACCACGGTACTGTTGTGCAGGATGACCTCCGCGTGATACTCGTAAACGCCATCGGCGAGCTGCTCTCGGTACACCTGGTATATGGGGTCATCGCCATCGGGGTAGAGTCGGCGCCACACGTTGGTCAGCAGATGCGGAAAGGTGGAAGGTGCCGGCTCAGGCTGGTACGGATAAGGGACTGGTGCCATCTACACTCACAACATTAGCTGGTCAGCATAAAATGCAAACTATATGCATGCGATGCAACACCCAAGTGCATAATCAACCTCAAATCACTATATGGGCTAAAACTACCATTTTCTAACGCGTCGGCTGTCTAGGGCGTCCTACAGTCAGCGCGGCTCTGATACCAAGTGTTGTGGCACCCCGGCTCAGAGTAACCGGTTTACCTTGCATTGCCAGCCCAGAGATCAAGTCTTCTGGCAATACACAACAACTTGGTACAAAAAACAACCGCTTTATTGATCTCTTAGCGGAAACATAGGTTTACATCTTACATGATAAGCGAGGCCAAGCGGCACACACGGTGCGGCTGCACTTATGTACATTATTTAGTAGACATGGCAGGGGCCTCGATGATAAGGGAACTACTACGCGGTAGCGGAATGACGGGGTAGCGGAACTCCATTCCACAGGGACACTGCTGGGACGCGACCTAGATCGCGACAAACTGCTCAACGTCAACTCCTTGCACGGCTTCTCCTGCATCTGGCATGATAAGCCAGGTGAGTACTTTGAATGTACTCACAAGCTCACAGCAAACAAAACAAGTGCGACAAACAATAACAAGGCATTTAACAGATTTAATGCATGAGCATGATGCTACTCAACATGAGATGTGCGTGAAGTATTGCCATGGTCCTCGGGACCAACTTACCATTTCGGGGTTACCGCGTAACCACCGTTCACAACTTACCAACGTGATCCTCACTTGATCACATTCATACCTTGCATAGTGATCCTCGATCACCATGTTTGCATGTGCCATCTTGTGAATCTTAGTGTGCAAGTTAATTATATCTGTTGACCCACGGTGTGACCTACTATGAACTGTGACCATATCCGAGGACGCGGCTATCGATAGATTATACACTCTGCAGAGGTTAGTATACTGTACCCACACCACGGAACTCATGGCCTCGTGCTCCCATTCGGGTGGACCAACGACGTTCCGACAAAACCAGTCTATTGCATGACACTCTCCCGGCCACTCCGACAAACTCCCCTTTGGGCTATGTCCTGGGTGACCCTGATGTCAACATGTGACATCTGCCACCTCTGTGGCTGTCACCGTCGTGGCCAAACATCAAAACTGTCCCAAACGGGGACCTCGGTACCATCAAAACTTGGGTCCTCAAGGTTATGACTGCCTATCGGGCCAGGGTAGCGCCAGAGCACAACCTTCCCTCGTAGGAGGCACCGGCGAGAGGCATGACAATAGACCGCATTAGGGCCTCCCCATCCAGGCAAGTGTGGTTGCACTGGTGAGCTCGATTCGGTGGCACCATGACTCGATCAACAGCATGTTCAAGTTGGATTATTATCAAGTTTAACTTGAAAAGAAAATGATTCGAGCCATAGTGAATGAATGGGTGCACGGGTCACGGTCATGAATAACAAATGCATCATGTTGTCATATGAGTATATGCCATGATACCTACTGCACACTAGCAAGAAAGCATGTATCCTACTGCACAAATTATCAGCATAACAGAACAAAGTTTATGCAACAAGATTTATATAGCAAATTATTTTAAATAGTGATTAAAGGATGAATTTAATTCAATTAAACCAAGTCATTGCAATGCCATCCTTGCATATGAATGTTGTGGCTTGCCTTGGTTCAGAGGAGTGTCACAGTACTCCTGGCCTTCTCCAACACAACTAGGTTCTTCTGAAATTAAATTAAATGCAAAAATAAAATGTCACATAACACTGTTTATTGCACCAGAAATTCTCAACAGCAAGAAAAATTCTGAAACTTGGCATACAGAAACTTTGGAATTTTATAAACCAGTAGCAAAAAGAATCAAATCATTTGGACTTATAGATTAAAAATTATAGCTGGTCAAAGTTGGATTAGATCTGGTCAAAATCTGAAATAAAAAGAAAAACCAGAAGCGGCCACGTCGAACGCGTATTCGGCGAATACGCCTCCACTTATACCGCTTTGGGCGGCCGAGTGAGAGGCTGACGAGCGGGACCCGCTGGCAGGGTTAAACAGAGGAGAGGGAGGGAACAGGGGGCGGCGGCGCTGTCGTCGGCGTTTCTCCGGCGAGGAGACGTCGGCGATCATCGGAGAGGAGGGGGATGGGTTCAGCTCGGCGAGACCGTCACACACGTACCCGAAACTCGAGCTGAGGAGGTCGGACAGCGTCGCGGCGATCTTCTCCAGAGACGGCGGCGGCGGAGCTGATCGGAGTCGGCGCTTCCGGCGACAATCCGGTGAGTTCTTGCTACCGTCGTGCTCAGGAGGTTGCTACGGTCTCGTTGGTGGCAGTGGTTGGAGTTGAGGTGGTCTATCTTGAGTGAACGGAGGAGGGGGATCCGCGGCGGTCGCCGGAGAGGTTCGAAGGCCAGAGGCCTTCCCGGTGTTGCCACCAGCTTCTAGAGTTCGATTTGAGGGTGGAGAGGTGGGTTGGGATGGCTAGAACGATCGGGGGAGTGCTCTATTTATAGGAGGAGGCGAGGCAGAGCTCGGGCTCCGCCGGAGTAGAGCGGCAGGGCGAACTGGGGGCGGTGAGAACTCGGGCAGCGACGTGGGGTGAAGCAGAGGAGCACAGGGCGACGCGGTGCACGCGTGCGGCCACAGTGGCGCGCACTACGCGTGAAAAACGGGCACGCGAGCTCACTGTTTCGGCCGCTAGCTCTCGGCCTCTTCCGGCGAGCTGCATTCCGGCGTCGGGGAGGAGCAGGGAGGGGATTGGGTGGCGCACGGGGGTTGGCTGGGGCGCTGGGACATGGAGAGGTGTCGCGGGGAGGGTGGTTGGACGGCGGCCGATCGGACCCGACGGGCAGAGCGCACAGAGCGCGTGCATTGCACCCTGCCCGCACGCGGTCACCGCGTGCACAGGCACACGGGGTGCTTTCGGCGCTGCCAAACCGTGTGCACCGTGAAGTCCTCTCAAAGCTTTGCCTAGAAATGCGCTGGGCTTGCCAAATGGCTCACTGGAGGTGACAAGAGGGAGCTGCAAAGTTTCTGGACAGAAACTTGCTCCAAATGCTGAGGGCAAACGGCTAAGATTCTGGGGCTGGTTTTAGGCGTTTAAGCATTACTTAGGAAGGTCATTAAGTGGTAAAAATTTCAGATTAAAAAGATCAAGGAATAATATAGTTGCTTCACAAAGTGACTTTTCTGTCCAGAAGCAAAAATATTTTCCTGGGCTGAAATTTTCCAAATGACCATGGGATATTTTTGCATAGGAAGGTGGGGCATGACCCAAAGAATATTTGGGAATTTTCTTGGAATTTTCTGGGCAATAAAAATAGGGGTTGCTTAAGAGCTTAGTGAGAAAAGAGGCATTTTCAGAGAGAAAAAGGGTATAATGCCATTAAACAAAAATACCCAATGGCATTATTATGAGAGGGATGAGGTCCAGGGAGGGTTTATGGATGAAGGAACCCACTTGGAAGAAAATCAAAAATAAATCCAAGTGGTAAGTCCAAAAGAAATGACTGGAAAACCCAAATGCAAATAATAAATCCAAATAAAAGAAAAAGGGCAAAAATCCAGGGTGTTACAGTGCATGTCCTTCATGCCGCAATCTTGTACCATAAGGGATGCAATCCATGGCAATAGTGTATCAGTTGATGATGGTGCCCAACGAGCCCTTCCCCAAGTGTCTAGGATCAAATGCCACACCGATCTCGTGAAAACGCAGGACACCAGGATGTGATCGATAGTTTCTTGCTCCTGGTCGCAGAGGGGACATGCAACTGATGACCCACGAGTATAGAGATCGCAATAGTCTTCGATGGTAATATTTCACCTAAATTTATTGATTCGACACAAGCGGATCCAAAGAATATTTATGAGCCTTAGCAGTTGAGTTGTCAATTCAACCACACCTGAAAAGTTATTTCTCCGCAGCAAAGTGTTTAGTAGCACAGTAGTATGATAGTTTGATAGTAGCAGTAGCAGTAGTAACAGTAACAATGACAGTAGTAGTTTTGTAGTGATTGTAACAGCAGCAGCAACAATAGTAACTCAGCAAAAGACAATATGAGCAAAGCGTAGACATTGGATCAGTGATGGATATTCAGATGGATGGCATTCATCATGCAACAGTCACAACCTAGAGCGATACACAATAGGTCCAATTCATCAATTCAATGTAGGCATGTATTCCGTATATAGTCATACGTGCTTATAATAAGAACTTGTATAACATCTTTTTCCTACCCTCCCGTGGCAGCAGGGTCCATAAGGAAATCTAAGGGTAATTAAGGCCTCCTTTTAATAGAGAACTGGATCAAAGCATTAACACATGGTGAATACATGAACTCCTCGAATTACAGTCATCCCCGGAGAGTATCCCAATTATTGTCACCTTGGGGTCTACGGTTCAGAACAATAACAAGTGCATACAACTAGCAGATAGGATCAATAACTCAAATACATTGATGAAAACATAAAGGGTTCAGATCTGAAATCATGGCCCTCGGGCCCTAATGCCAAGCATTAAGCATAGCAAAGTCATAGCAACATCAATCTCAAAACATAGTGGATACTAGGGATCAAGCCCTAACAAATTGACTCGATTACATGACAAATATCATCCATCTCCATCACCGTCCAACAAGCCTACGAAGGAATTACCCACTCTCGATGGTGAGCATCATGGAATTGTTGATGAAGAAGGGTTGATGATGATGACGGCGACGAATCCCCCTCTCCGGAACCCCGAACGGACTCCACATCAGCCCTTCCGATGAAGAACAGGAGGTGGCTGCGACTCCGTATCGTAAAACGCGATGAAACTTCTTCTCTTATTTTTTTCTCGGGAAGACGGAATATATAGGCTTGGAATTAGGTCAGACGGCAGGCGCGCCTTGATGTCTTGTGGACAGCAGGTGGCTCCCTTCTGGTAGATCTTCGTTCTAGTATTTTTTTATTTATTCAATAAAAAATCTCCGCAAAGTTTCGTCCAATTCCGAGAACTTTTATTTCTGCACAAAAACAACACCATGGTAGTTCTGCTAAAAACAACATCAGTCCGGGTTAGTTTCATTCAAATCATGCAAATTAGAGTCCAAAACAAGAGCAAAAGTGTTTGGAAAAGTAGATACGTTGGAGACGTATCAACTCCCCAAGCTTAACTCATTGCTTCTCCTCAAGCAATTCAGTTGATAAACTGAAAGTGACAAAGAAAAACTTTTACAAACTCTTTTGTTTTTGTTGCTGTATATAAGCTTAACTAGCAACCAAGTTTTCAGCAAAGATCATGAACTAACCATATGAATGATAACACTTAGAACTCACATTTACTCATATCAATGGCATAATTAACTAGCGAGCAATAATAATATATCTCAAATGTGAACAATTTGTCAAAATAATCATGATATAATATGATAACATGGTATCTCGCTAGCCCTTTCTGAGACCGCAAAACATAAATGCAGAGCACCTCTGTGTTGGAAATATGCCCTAGAGGCAATAATAAATTGGTTATTATTATATTTCCTTGTTAATGATAATCGTTTATTATCCATGCTATAATTGTATTGATTGGAAACTCAAATACATGTGTGGGTACATAGACAACACTGTGTCCCTAGTAAGCCTCTAGTTGACTAGCTTGTTGATCAAAGATGGTTAAGGTTTCCTAGCCATGGACATGAGATGTCATTTGATAACGGGATCACATCATTAGGAGAATGATGTGATGGACAAGACCCAAACTGTAAACGTAGCATTTGATCGTGTCAGTTTATTGCTATTGTTTTCTGCATGTCAAGTATCTGTTCCTTTGACCATGAGATCATGCAACTCACTGACACCGGAGGAATACCTTGTGTGTATCAAACGTCGCAACTTAACTGGGTGACTATAAAGGTGCTCTACAGGTATCTCCGAGGGTGTCTGTTGGGTTGGCATGGATCAAGACTGGGATTTGTTACTCCGTATGACGGAGAGGTATCTCAGGGCCCACTCGGTAATACAACATCACAATGAGCCTTGCAAGCAATGTGACTAAAGTGTTAGCCACGAGATCTTGTATTACGGAACGAGTAAAGAGACTTGCCGGTAACGAGATTGAACTAGGTATAGTGATACCGACGATCGAATCTCGGGCAAGTAACATACCGAAGAACAAAGGGAACAGCATACGGGATTAACTGAATCCTTGACATAGAGGTTCGACCGATAAAGATCTTCGTAGAATATGTAGGAGCCAATATGGGCATCCAGGTCCCGCTATTGGTTATTGGCCGTAGAGGTGTCTCGGTCATGTCTACATAGTTCTCGAACCCGCAGGGTCTACACACTTAACGTTTGGTGACGATTAGTATAATTGAGTTATTATGTTGGTGACCGAAAGTTGTTCGGAGTCTCGGATAAGATCCCGGACATGACGAGGATCTCCGGAAGAGTCCGGAGGTAAAGATTGATATATGTGATAATAGTGTTTCGATCTCCGGAAGAGTTCCGAAGTTCACCGGAAGGGGTTCCGGATGTTTACCGAAGTGTTCGGGTGCAGCAACACTTTATATGAGCCAAAGGGATAAAGCCCACAAGGTATTGGAAAGTGCAAAAGTAGTTTTGCTGCCGCGTAAGCGGTACTACCGCTTGGTGAAGCGGTACTACCGCCGGAGCGGTACTACCGCTTGTGTGAAGAGGTACTACCGCCCAAGCGGTACTACCGCTTGTGTGAAGCGGTACTACCGCTTGTGCGCGGCTGTACACGATTCGGCAGGGTCCGAATTGGACTCTTTTCCTGCGGGCCAAACCGACCTTGTGCGGGCAAAACCGACCCGGAGGAGGCTTTTACTCCAAGTTTAGACCCCAAGGCTCAACATATAAATAGAGGGGCAGGGCTAGCACACGGGATACATCAGGATTTCCCAAGCCGTGTGTCGGCAACCCTAGCCCTCTAGTTCCTCCGTCATAATCTCCGTAGTGCTTGGCGAAGCCCTGCAGAGATTGTTCCTCACCACCATCACCACGCCGTCGTGCTGCTGGAACTCAACCACTACTTCACTATCGCTCGCTGGATCGAGGAGGTGAAGGCGTCATCAAGCCGTACGTGTGTTGAACGCGGAGGTGCCGTCCGTTCGGCACTAGATCGGAAGGATCGTGATTGGATCGCGGGACGCTCGGCGATTTGGATCGCGAAGACGTTCGACTACATCAACCGCGTTTATTAAACGCTTCCGCTTAGCGATCTACAAGGGTATGTAGATTCACTCTCCCTCTCGTAGATGCTCATCACCATGGATAGATCTTATGTGTGCGTAGGAAAATTTTTGTTTCCCATGCAACGTTCCCCAACAGTGGCATCATGAGCTAGGTCTATGCGTAGATGAGATCTCGAGTAGAACACAAACGAGTTGTGGGCGTGGGTGTATACATATTGCTTGCCGTTACTAGTTGATATTTGATTCGGCGGTACTGTGAGATGAAGCGGCCCGGACCGACATTACGCGTACACTTATGCGAGACAGGTTCCTTCAACTGACATGTAACTTCGTTGCATAAAGATGGCTAGCGGGTGTCTGTCTCTCTCACTTTAGTTGAATCGATTTCAATGAAGAGGGTTCTTTTAGAAGATCAAAAAGCAATCACTACACCACGTTGTGGTTTTGCGTAGGTAAGAACGGTTCTTGCAAACCCGTAGCAACCACGTAAAATTTGCAACAACAATTAGAGGACGTCTAACTTGTTTTTGCAGGGTATGTTGTGATGTGATATGGCCAATTACATGATGAGATATATGTGATGTATGAGATGATCATGTGATGTATAGAATATCACGACTTGCATGTCGATGAGTACGGCAACTGGCAGGAGCCATAGAGTTGTCTTTAATTATTGTATGACCTGCGTGTCAATCATTAAGCGCTATGTAATGCTTTACTTTATCGCTAAACGTTAGCAATAGTCGTGGAAGCAACAGTCGGCGCGACAACCTTATGGCGACACGTTGATGGAGATCAAGATGATGGAGATCATGGTGTCATGCCGGTGACGATGAAGATCATGCCGGTGCTTTGGAGATGGAGATCAAAAGCACAAGTTCATGGCCATATCATGTCACTTATGATTTGCATGTGATGTTAATCCTTTTATGCATCTTATTTTGCTTAGGACGACGGTAGCATTATAAGGTGATCCCTCACTTAAATTTCAAGATAAATTGTGTTCTCCCCAAGTGTGCACCGTTGCGAAAGTTCGTCGTTTCGAGACACGCCGTGATGATCGGGTGTGATAGACTCTACGTTCGCATACAACGGGTGCAAGCCATGTTGCACGTGCGGAACACTCGGGTTAAACTTGACGAGCCTAGCATGTACAGACATGGCCTCGGAACACAAGAGACCGAAAGGTCGAACATGAGTCATATAGTAGATATGATCAACATGAAGATGTTCACCATTGAAACCACCTCAACTCACGTGATGATCGGACTTGAGTTGGTGGATTTGGATCATGTTACACTCGAATGATCGGAGGGATGTCAATTTGAGTGGGAGTTTTTAAGTAATATGATTAACTAAACTCATTATCTAGAACAATAGTCTAAGTTGTCTTTGCTATATTTATGTTGTAGATCATGGCTCGCGCAGTAGCACCCCTGAATTTTAATGCGTTCCTAGAGAAAGCTAAGTTGAAAGATGATGGAAGTAACTTTGTGGACTGGGCCCGTAATCTAAGGATTATCCTTACGGCTTCCCAGAAGGCTTATGTCCTTGATGCACCGCTTGGTGATCCACCCGCTCCAGTTGAGTCTCTAGACGTTGTGAACGCCTGGCAGGCTCGTTCTGATGATTACTCAATAGTTCAATGTGCAATGTTGTATGGCTTAGAACCGGGACTTCAAAGACGTTTTGAACGTCATGGAGCATATGAGATGTTCCAGGAGTTGAAGTTTATCTTTCAGAAGAATGCCCGGATCGAGAGATATGAGATCTCCGATAAGTTCTATGCTTGCAAGATGGAGGAGAACGGGTCTATCAGTGATCACGTGCTCAGAATGTCTGGGTACTCCACCCGTCTGGCTGAGTTAGGGATGCCCCTTCCGCCAGAGGCTATCACTGACAGAGTTCTTCAATCATTGCCACCTAGCTACAAGAGCTTCGTGTTGAACTATAACATGCACGGGATGAACAAGTCAGTCGCCGAGCTGTTTGCGATGCTGAAAGCCGCTGAGTCTGAAATTCAGAAGGAGCATCAAGTGTTGATGGTCAATAAAACCACTAGTTTCAAGAAAAATGGCAAGGGTAAGAAGGGTAACTCCAAGAAGAGTGGCAAAGCAGTTGCTCCTCTCGTGAAGAAACCCAAGGCTGGACCCAAACCAGAAACTGTGTGTTTTCATTGCAAGGGAACTGGACACTGGAAGCGGAATTGCCCCAAGTATTTGGCTGACAAGAAGGCGGCCAACAACAAACAAGGTATATATGATATACATGTTATTGATGTGTACCTTACCAACTCTCGTTGTAGTGCCTGGGTATTTGATACCGGTGCGGTTGCTCATATTTGCAACTCAAAACAGGAACTGCGGAATAGACGGAGGCTGGCAAAGGACGAAGTGACGATGCGCGTGGGAAATGGTTCCAAGGTTGATGTGATCGCCGTCGGCACGCTCGCTCTTCGATTACCGTCGGGATTAGTGATGAACCTAAATAAGTGTTATTTGGTGCCTGCGTTAAGCATGAACATTATATCTGGATCTTGTTTATTGCGAGACGGTTACTCATTTAAATCAGAGAATAATGGTTGTTCTATTTATATGAGTAATATCTTTTATGGTCATGCACCCAATGTGAGGGGTTTATTCTTATTGAATCTCGATAGTAATAATACACATGTTCATAACATTGATGCCAAAAGATGTAGAATTGATAATGATAATACCACTTTCTTGTGGCACTGCCGTTTAGGTCATATTGGCGTAAAACGCATGAGGAAGCTCCATGCTGATGGACTTTTGGAGTCACTTGATTTTGAATCACTTGACACATGTGAGCCATGCCTCATGGGCAAGATGACTAAAACGCCGTTCTCTGGAATAATGGAACGGGCAAGTGACTTATTGGAAATCATACATACTGATGTGTGCGGTCCGATGAGTATTGAGGCGCGCGGTGGTTATCGTTACTTTCTCACCTTCACTGATGACTTAAGTAGATATGGGTATATTTACTTAATGAAACACAAGTCTGAAACATTTGAAAAGTTCAAACAATTTCAGAGTGAAGTTGAGAATCATCGTAACAAGAAGATTAAATTCCTACGATCTGATCGAGGAGGAGAATATCTGAGTTATGAGTTTGGCAGTCACTTAAGACAGTGTGGAATTGTTTCACAATTAACACCGCCTGGAACACCACAGCGTAATGGTGTGTCCGAACGTCGTAATCGAACCTTATTGGATATGGTGCGATCTATGATGTCTCTTGCCGATTTGCCACTATCGTTTTGGGGTTATGCATTAGAGACAGCTGCATTCACTTTAAATAGGGCACCATCGAAATCCGTTGAGACGACGCCATATGAACTTTGGTTTGGCAAGAAGCCAAAGCTGTCGTTTCTTAAAGTTTGGGGATGTGATGCTTATGTCAAAAAGCTTCAGCCTGAAAAGCTGGAACCCAAAGCGGAGAAATGCGTCTTCATAGGATACCCAAAAGAGACAGTTGGGTATACCTTCTATCTCAGATCCGAAGGCAAAATGTTTGTCGCTAAAAACGGAACATTTCTTGAGAAAGAGTTTCTCTCGAAAGAATTGAGTAGGAGGAAGATAGAACTTGATGAGGTTGTTGAACCTTTACTTCAACCTGAGAGTAGCGCAGTGCAGAAAGTTGTTTCTGTGGAGCCTACATTAGCTGAAGAGGAAGTTAATGATGATGATCATGAAGCTTTGGATCAAGTTGCTATCGAACCTCGTAGGTCGACAAGGACGCGTACTGCTCCTGAGTGGTACGGCAACCCTGTCTTAGAGGTCATGTTGTTAAACAACGATGAACCTACGAGCTATGGAGAAGCGATGATGGGCCCGGATTCCGAGAAGTGGTTAGAGGCCATGAAATCCGAGATGGGATCCATGTATGAAAACAAAGTATGGACTTTGGAAGTATTACCTGAAGGGCGTAAGGCCATTCAGAACAAATGGATCTTTAAGAGGAAGACGGACGCGGACGGTAATGTCACCGTCTATAAAGCTCGACTTGTGGCAAAGGGTTTTTCACAAGTTCAAGGAGTTGACTACGATGAGACCTTCTCACCCGTAGCGATGCTTAAGTCCGTCAGAATCATGTTAGCAATAGCTGCCTTTTTCGATTATGAAATTTGGCAGATGGATGTCAAAACAGCGTTCCTTAACGGTTTCCTTAAGGAAGAGTTGTATATGATGCAACCAGAAGGTTTTGTCGATCCAGAGAATGCTGACAAAGTTTGCAAACTCCAGCGATCCATTTATGGACTGGTGCAAGCATCTCGGAGTTGGAATCTTCGTTTTGATGAGGTGATCAAAGCGTTCGAGTTTATACAAGTTTACGGAGAAGCTTGTATTTACAAGAAAGTGAGTGGGAGCTCTATAGCGTTTCTAATATTATATGTGGATGACATATTGCTGATTGGAAACAATATAGAAATGCTGGAAAGCGTAAAGGAATATTTGAACAAGAGTTTTTCAATGAAGGACCTAGGAGAAGCTGCTTTCATATTAGGCATCAAGATCTATAGAGATAGATCAAGACGTTTAATAGGACTTTCACAAAGCACATACCTTGATAAGATTTTGAAGAAGTTCAAAATGGATCAGTCCAAGAAGGGGTTCTTGCCTGTTTTGCAAGGTGTGAAGTTGAGTAAGACTCAATGCCCAGCGACTGCAGAAGATAGAGAAAAGATGAGTGTCATCCCCTATGCTTCGGCCATAGGCTCTATCATGTATGCAATGCTGTGCACAAGACCCGATGTCAGCCTTGCCATAAGTATGGTCGGAAGGTTTCAAAGTGATCCAGGAATGGAACACTGGACGGCGGTCAAGAATATCCTGAAGTACCTGAAAAGGACTAAGGACATGTTTCTCGTTTATGGAGGTGATCAAGAGCTCGTCGTAAAGGGTTACGTCGATGCAAGCTTTGACACTGATCCGGATGACTCTAAGTCGCAAACCGGATACGTATTTATTCTTAATGGGGGTGCGGTTAGCTGGTGCAGTTCCAAGCAAAGCGTGGTAGCAGATTCTACATGCGAAGCGGAGTACATCGCTGCCTCGGAGGCGGCGAAGGAAGGTGTCTGGATGAAGGAGTTCATGACAGATCTTGGAGTAGTGCCTAGTGCACTTAACCCAATGACTCTGTTTTGTGATAATACTGGTGCCATTGCTCTAGCCAAGGAACCAAGATTTCACAAGAGGACCAGACACATAAAGCGACGTTTCAATTCCATCCGCGATTACATCAAGGAGGACGACATAAATATTTGCAAAGTACACACGGATCTAAATGTTGCAGATCCGATGACTAAACCTCTTCCAAAGGCTAAACATGAACAACACCAGAACTGCATGGGTGTTCGATTCATTACAATGTAAATCACATAGTGATGTGAACTAGATTATTGACTCTAGTGCAAGTGGGAGACTGTTGGAAATATGCCCTAGAGGCAATAATAAATTGGTTATTATTATATTTCCTTGTTAATGATAATCGTTTATTATCCATGCTATAATTGTATTGATTGGAAACTCAAATACATGTGTGGGTACATAGACAACACTGTGTCCCTAGTAAGCCTCTAGTTGACTAGCTTGTTGATCAAAGATGGTTAAGGTTTCCTAGCCATGGACATGAGATGTCATTTGATAACGGGATCACATCATTAGGAGAATGATGTGATGGACAAGACCCAAACTGTAAACGTAGCATTTGATCGTGTCAGTTTATTGCTATTGTTTTCTGCATGTCAAGTATCTGTTCCTTTGACCATGAGATCATGCAACTCACTGACACCGGAGGAATACCTTGTGTGTATCAAACGTCGCAACTTAACTGGGTGACTATAAAGGTGCTCTACAGGTATCTCCGAGGGTGTCTGTTGGGTTGGCATGGATCAAGACTGGGATTTGTTACTCCGTATGACGGAGAGGTATCTCAGGGCCCACTCGGTAATACAACATCACAATGAGCCTTGCAAGCAATGTGACTAAAGTGTTAGCCACGAGATCTTGTATTACGGAACGAGTAAAGAGACTTGCCGGTAACGAGATTGAACTAGGTATAGTGATACCGACGATCGAATCTCGGGCAAGTAACATACCGAAGAACAAAGGGAACAGCATACGGGATTAACTGAATCCTTGACATAGAGGTTCGACCGATAAAGATCTTCGTAGAATATGTAGGAGCCAATATGGGCATCCAGGTCCCGCTATTGGTTATTGGCCGTAGAGGTGTCTCGGTCATGTCTACATAGTTCTCGAACCCGCAGGGTCTACACACTTAACGTTTGGTGACGATTAGTATAATTGAGTTATTATGTTGGTGACCGAAAGTTGTTCGGAGTCTCGGATAAGATCCCGGACATGACGAGGATCTCCGGAAGAGTCCGGAGGTAAAGATTGATATATGTGATAATAGTGTTTCGATCTCCGGAAGAGTTCCGAAGTTCACCGGAAGGGGTTCCGGATGTTTACCGAAGTGTTCGGGTGCAGCAACACTTTATATGAGCCAAAGGGATAAAGCCCACAAGGTATTGGAAAGTGCAAAAGTAGTTTTGCTGCCGCGTAAGCGGTACTACCGCTTGGTGAAGCGGTACTACCGCCGGAGCGGTACTACCGCTTGTGTGAAGCGGTACTACCGCCCAAGCGGTACTACCGCTTGTGTGAAGCGGTACTACCGCTTGTGCGCGGCTGTACACGATTCGGCAGGGTCCGAATTGGACTCTTTTCCTGCGGGCCAAACCGACCTTGTGCGGGCAAAACCGACCCGGAGGAGGCTTTTACTCCAAGTTTAGACCCCAAGGCTCAACATATAAATAGAGGGGCAGGGCTAGCACACGGGATACATCAGGATTTCCCAAGCCGTGTGCCGGCAACCCTAGCCCTCTAGTTCCTCCGTCATAATCTCCGTAGTGCTTGGCGAAGCCCTGCAGAGATTGTTCCTCACCACCATCACCACGCCGTCGTGCTGCTGGAACTCAACCACTACTTCACTATCGCTCGCTGGATCGAGGAGGTGAAGGCGTCATCAAGCCGTACGTGTGTTGAACGCGGAGGTGCCGTCCGTTCGGCACTAGATCGGAAGGATCGTGATTGGATCGCGGGACGCTCGGCGATTTGGATCGCGAAGACGTTCGACTACATCAACCGCGTTTATTAAACGCTTCCGCTTAGCGATCTACAAGGGTATGTAGATTCACTCTCCCTCTCGTAGATGCTCATCACCATGGATAGATCTTATGTGTGCGTAGGAAAAATTTTGTTTCCCATGCAACGTTCCCCAACACTCTGAAGTTCAAGCAGCGACTAAACATTGTAATTCAGGGTAGAAGAGATCCAGTCATGCTCACATCCAACATTAACTAGACTCAATGCATGTTAAACTAAGAATGACAATAGCGCTCTCAAAGTTGGTGCTTGAATGAGAAGGTGATGACTCAACAATAAAAGTAAACTAGTACAATGGCCGTGTATTGCTACAGGCCTTTTAATTTTTACTGATTGCATACACTTAATACTTGGTGGATTTTTGGCCCCTTCGAAACACATCGCCTTGGGACCCTTGTCGATGGATTCTTTTTTAACGTCGACATAATCCCCTTAGCTAAACTTCTTCTGTTTGATTGTGCTACACAAATTGACTTATGGTGACTTGCGTTGTACAAATTAACTACAACACATGAACAAATATTTACCAGACATCTCCTAATTATCAAAGGTTCCAATATGGAACATGGGCGGATGCCATACATGAGTCAGCACGTTGCAATGCTGATTTGGACTTGAAGAAGACATGGTGTTACTAATTTTCAGTTCTTTAGACAATTCTTCTAAGGACGGCTCCATCCTACATCATCATATAATTTTGTAACCTGAACCAAAAGAAGATTAGAATTTAGAAACTAATCAATTGTTGTGAAAGAACAGTGTATAGTATGCGTAATGTATCATGTATGCTAATGACATTACCACATGGATTAAGAATCAAGTAAAGTTGTATATAAAAATGTATCTCTGCAAAAAGTTTCATCTCGAGTATACTATTAACCTAAAGGAATCCAACAATTAAAACTTCGATATATCATAACAAAACAGTAGGAATTCAACAATGTTCATTGTTCCATAGAGATTCTGGAATGGACACCATGCAAAAACCAAAAGGACATGCAAAAACCAAAATAGCATCTACTATCTTCTAGGTGTTTGGCTTACAGAGCTCACCAACATATGCATTCGACTTTACGGCTAGCACCGATGATAGGAAGTTAGGGGCATTAGCTATGGCATACGAGATTGCTTCGACTCAGCATGCGGCGACCCCATCGGCTATGGCGTACGAGATTGCTTCGACTCAGCATGCACCGATGATAGGAAGTTGGGGGCATCTACTATCGCTTTCGGCAGTAGAACCCGGTCCATTTTTGGATAGGATGGGAAGAAGGCACTAACCGCACTGTTGTTGAACTTGAGAAATTGTACCATTGGAGAAAAGCAAATTATAGATTCATACATAAGGGAAAAAGAATACTCCTTGCGCGCAATCGATGTGGAGACAAACTACAAGAACCTGATAATCCGCACATACTAAGGTGTCCATTTTGAACTTTAAAGTTTGTAGAAAATGTTTTCCTGCACCATTATCACCATTTAAAGGATCAACTATCTAGTTCCAGTTAGGTGACTTCATCAATTTTCCCTACACTGAACTTAAAGTCGTTAACGGTAGTGGTTAAATAGCAAGTACTCCCTCCTCCGTCCCATACACTTGGTGTGTAACATGGTAGTCATAGATGTAGCTACAAAGAAGCTGAATGATTACATGTTTTAGCAATTGAATTTTAGTTTCAGTACTATTAAGAAGTGCTTTCTCAACAGTCGGAGGTCAAATGCATGACATTGCTCTATAGTATGCATGTGTGTCCTCAAGTAATCATAACACAAGCATATAAAATAAAGCATGACAATTACCAAACACGCCTTGCCCATTTTGTTGTGTAATAGGAACGACATCCGATACTGATGGTAAATTAGACTGGAGAAAAAGCGTTTGCTCAAGTAAAATCATTTCCATCAACCTTCACCATAGAATTAGTATGTATCGACATCAAAAACAGTAATTTCCTATGGACTGAGACAACTCTCAAATGTGTCCATAAAAAAGCTAGCAAGTAGAAACCCAAAAGATGATTATCTTACCAAAATTTTGCACTTCTGATGGTCTTGAACCTGAGATCTCCGCGGGAGACACCGTGGCAAATGCTTGCCTGTGCAACTACCTACCGACCTTCACATCGTCCAAACTATCAGTATCCGCCCTGATACAACCAAATAGACCATAGTTAATGTAGAAAGATCAGTAGCAAATCAACCACAGAGTGGAGGAGATAGACGGTGTGGCTGCGCGGTTGGCGGAGTCAAAGAAGAAGGGGCTCCGGCGACATTGACGTGGAGGAGGTCGTCCACCGTCGATGAGGGGCCTTCCGGGCATCCTCGCCACTTGAAACAAATCATGCCGAACTATTCCACTTCACTCCATGCCATGGCCTAGCACATACAAAACAACACATCGATCTCCTCCAACGCGCGCCACGTACTTCCCGCCGTCCTCGCCCTACTATAACCGTGCTAGTGCATGATGCCAGACCAATCAATGATGGTGGTCACGCGCACGAAGCTGAGTGGGGCACACACGCCTTGAATTCACGGGCCGCAGGCATGCCAGGCACGAGGACAACACTACTGTCTTCGACCACGACAAATATGGAAGGGTGCGGTGCCGGACAGGGATCGTGAACTTCGCTGGACTCGGCAAGGACGGCGCCCTCTCTCTCATGCTGGACTGGCAAGGGCTCTCTCCCCGCTGCTATCAGGAGGAAGGACGAGGGAGAGGAGGACTGGGGCGGCGGCGGCATTGATCACATGTGTTTTCTTTTTCCTAACAGATCATGCATGGGGCTCGAACAAAAGGGGGGAGGAACGGGTGGGGTGGGCTGATTTTTTGGGCGTTCGTTTTGGCAGGAAATCGGTAGGAAAGACTAAAAATGGGAGGTGGGCTATCTTTGGAAAATATCGATCCAGTTCCTTCTTTCGGTGGAACGAAACGAAACCAAACGAATGAAACATCACCACTGCAGACTCCCCCTTTAGGAGTAGAGATAACATGAAAGTCAATAGAAAGGCCCTTCGCAGAGGAAAACAGGGATTTGCAGCGGTGCCAGAGCTCGGAGCTTAAAACAAAGATGAATACATTTTGGGTGGTGTGCTTTTCCTGTCAACGTCACGACAAAGGATTTCACTATCTTCCATGCTAAACACATTATTGGCGGTTCCCATGCAGAAAGGAAAAGTTTTACTCCCCCACAACCATACAAACACAAGCCATGGCTAGCCGAATCCACGGGTGCCCTCCAAACAATCAACTTTCTAGGGGGAGTTTGTTTTATTATATTTTTCTTTATTTTTGTTTGACGGGACTGGGCATCCCAAATACCAGCCTCTCTCGTGCAAGACGAGTGAATAAACTCTCGCCGTGAGAATAACCCGCTTAGTATGGAAGATATTGACCGCCCCATCGCTCCATGAGTGGTATGGGCACACAAAACAGATGTTTATTTGAATGATTAGATATGACACATGCAAATTTACTTGGAACGGCAGGGTAATACCGTATATAGGTAGATATGGTGGACTCTTTTGGCACAACTTTGGGTTTCATGGATTTGGATGCACAAGCAGTATTCCCGCTTAGTACAGGCGAAGGCTAGCAAATAGATTGAGAAGCGACCAACTAGAGAGCGACAACGGTCATAATCATGCATTGCGAATAACTAACATTGGACATCAGCATGAGTAGGATATAAACACCCTGAATTTAAATATCATGAAGGCTACATTGGTTTTGAATCAACTACATGTGTGAACATGTGCCAAGTCAAGCCACTTGAAATTTTCAGAGGAGGATACCATCCTAACATACTACATCATAATCATTTTAATGCATGTTGACACGCAAGATAAATCATTATCCACTCCTAGCTACTTAAGCATGGCATGAGCAACTATAATCTCTAATTGTCATCACAAACATGTTTACTCATAATATGCTGAATCAGGGATACTGAGTTAAACATATTTACAAAAACAAAAACAAGAAGAGTTCATACCAGCTTATCTTCGCCATAGCCACTTCATCAAATCATCGTCATTATTGCCTTTCACTTGCACAACCGAACGATGTGAAAATATAATAGTGCAAGGGTGCCGTGGACTAAGCTGAAATCTGCCAACACTTTATTCAAAGGAGAAGACAAGGAAGCATTGGCTCTTCTGTTAGATCAACAATAAAGCATATAAGAGCCACTCGACAATTCTTACGACATCTTCTCCTTACGACGACTCAAAGAAAACAAATTCAGGTAAATACACCAAAATCTTTTTTGGAGTTTTTAGTTTTTCTGAAGAAGGCAAACAAAAGAAGAAAAACAAAAAGCGAGAAAAACTATTTACACCGAAGAGCTCTCAACAAAGAGCAAAAGAAGAAACGAGAAATATTTTTGGGTTTTCTTTTAATACTACAAACTAACTAAACAAGAAGGAAAAATTGAAAAGAAGCGAGAAATATTTTTGGATTTTCAAAGTTTTTTAAACATACAAAAGAAACAAATAAAAACTAATGCAAATAAACAAAGGAAACGATGAACATCAACAATTGGAATGAATTTATGAACATGAATATAATGTCGGTGAGAATACGTACTCCCCCAATCTTAGGCTTTTTGCCTAGCTTGGTTTATGGCCACTACTGACTAGGATAAAAGTCATAATGGTAGCTCGGGGTGGCGTTCCGCGTTGCCTCATCAGCGAGGCGAGTGGCCTCCACTGCTGCGTTGTGCTCACGGGCCTCCTCCTCATAGACAAAATGCCTTTGTTTGTTCTGAAAGTCAAAGAGAGCAAATGCAGGCAAAATAATAGAGACATCATGATATTTATTAAATGTCAGGTTATATTCATATTCATTAGTCTCATAAGTAATAAACTTGTGATGTTGCATTACCTATCAGGGAGTACGGGATCGTTGGGTCTAATGGAGACTCCAAGTCTTGTAGCTACGCGAGAGGCAGAAATTCCTCCGTATAGATCACCATCATCCACGTTTTGGCTTAACCGACGTGCAATAATGGCCCCAAAGTTATAATCTCTACTGCCGTTTATGGCAGCATGAAGGATACTCAAATTAGGAGCACAAAGTGCACTACAATCATGCTTGCCAACCAAACACCTTGATAACCCACAAGTATAGGGGATCGCGACAGTCTTTGAGGGTAGTATTTCACCCAAATTTCTTGATTCGACACATGGGGAGCCAAAGAATATTTATGAGTATTAGCAGTTGAGTTGTCAATTCAACCACACCTGGAGAACTAAATATCTACAGCAAAGTGTTTAGTAGCACAGTAGTAACAGTAGCAATAGGAATAGAAACAGTAACAGTAGCAGTTTTGTAGTGATTGTAACAGCAGCAACAACGGTAGTAACTTAGCAAAGATCAATATGTGAAAAGCGTAGGCATTGGATCAGTGATGGATAATTGTGTTGGATGACATTCATCATGTAACAGTCACAACCTAGAGCGATACACAATAGCTCCAATTCATCAATGTAATGTAGGCATGTATTCCGTATATAGTCATACATGCTTATAATAAGAACTTGCATGACATCTTTTGTCCAACCCTCCCATGGCAGCGGGGTCCATAAGGAAACTAAGGGATATTAATGCCTCCTTTTAATAGAGAACTGGAACAAAGCATTAACACATGGTGAATACATGAACTCCTCGAATTACAGTCATCCCCGGAGAGTATCCCAAACAATTGTCACTATGGGGTCTACGGATCAGAACATAACAAGTGCATATAACTAGCACATAGGATCAAGAACTCAAATATATTCATGAAAACATAGAGGGTTCAGATCTGAAATCATGGCACTCGGGCCCTAGTGACAAGCATTAAGCATAGCAAAGTCATAGCAACATCAAGCCCTAACAAATTGACTCGATTACATGATAAATCTCATCCAACCCATCACCATCCAGCAAGCCTACGAAGTAATTACTCACGCCCGGTGGTGAGCATCATGAAATTGGTGATGGAGGATGGTTGATGATGACGATGGCGACGAATCCCCCTCTCCGGAGCTCCGAACGGACTCCAGATCAGCCCTCCCGATGAAGAACAGAAGGTGGCGGCGGCTCCGTATCATAAAACATGATGAAACTTCTTTTCTTATTTTTTTCTCGGGGAAACAGAATTTATAGCGTTGGAATTAGGTCAGATGGCCGCCTGTGGGCCCCATAAGGTAACAGGGCGCGCCCGGGGGGTGGCCGCGCCCTGTTGCCTTGTGGGCAACAGGTGGCCCCTCTTCGGTAGATTTTTGTGCCAGTATTTTTTATATATTCCATAAAAAATCTCCATAAAGTTTCATCCAATTTCGAGAACTTTTATTTCTGCACAAAAACGACACCATGGTAGTTCTGCTGAAAACAGCGTCAGTCCGGGTTAGTTTCATTCAAATCATGCAAAGAGTCCAAAACAAGAGCAAAAGTGTTTGGAAAAGTAGATATGACAGAGACGTATCAACTCCTCCAAGCTTAACTCATTGCTTGTCCTCAAGCAATTCAGTTGACAAACTGAAAGTGATAAAGGAAAACTTTTATGAACTCTTTTGTTCTTGTATCCGTATATAAGCTTAAATAGCACCCCAAGTTTTCAGCAAAGATCATGAACTAACCATGCAAATGATAACACTTAGAATTTACATTTACTCATATCAATGGCATAATCAACTAGCGAGCAATAATAACATATCTCCAATGCCAACAATTTGTCAAAACAATCATGATATAATATGATAGCATGGTTGCTACTTTTGAGCTGCGTTGGGATTTCCCCGAAGAGGAGGGGATGATGTAGTACAGTAGAGATAAGTATTTCTCTCAGTTATGAAACCAAGGTTATCAATCCAGTAGGAGAATCACGCAACAACTCGTTAGCAGCACCAGCACACAAAATAACAAATCCTCGCACCCAACGCGAACAAGGGGTTGTCAATCCCTTGGCGGTTATTTGCAAGATTAAATTGTATGGTGATAGATAGATAGATAGATAGATAGATCGAACAAAAATACAAAATAAAATAAATAAAGTAAAATTGCAGCAAGGTATTTTTGGGATTTTTAATATATGATAAAGGTAGACCCGGGGGCCATAGTTTTCACTAGAGGCTTCTCTCTTGAAAATAGCATACGGTGGGTAAACAAATTACTGTTGGGCAATTGATAGAAAAGCAAATAATCATGACAATATCCAAGGCAATGATCATGTATATAGGCATCATGTCCGAGACAAGTAGACCGAAACGATTCTGCATCTACTACTATTACTCCACACATCGACCGCTATCCAGCATGCATCTGGAGTATTAAGTTCATAAAGAACGGAGTAACGCCTTAAGCAAGATGACATGATGTAGACAAAGTAAACTCACGCATGAATAAACCCCATCTTTTTATCCTTAATAGCAATGATACAATACGTGTCATGTCCCCTACTGTCACTGGGATTGAGCACCGCAAGATCGAACCCATTACAAGGCACCTCTCCCATTGCAAGATAAATCAATCTAGTTGGCCAAACCAAATCAATAGATCGGAGAGAAATACGAAGCTATAACAATCATGCATAAAAGAGTTCAGAGAAAACTCAAATAATATTCATGGATAATCTGATCATAAACTCATATTTCATCGGATCCCAATAAACACACCGCAAAAAGTGATTACATCGGATAGAACTCCAAGAACATCGAGGAGATCATTGTATTGAAGATCAAATAGAGAGAAGAAGCCATCTAGATACTAACTATGGACCCGTAGGTCTGTGCTAAACTACGCACGCATCATCGGAAGGGCAGCAAGGTTGATGGAGAGCCCCTCCGTGATCGAATCCCCCTCCGGCAGAGTGCCGAAAAAGGCCTCCAGATGGGATCTATTGAGAACAGGAACTTGCGGCGGCGGAAAAAGTATTTCATGGACTCCTCTATTGGTTTCCCGATTTTAGAGAATTTATAGAGGTGGAGTTAGGTCAAACGGAGTCACGTGGGCCCTACAAGCCACCAGGGCGCGCCCTACCTCCCTGGGCATGCTGTGGTGCCTCATGGGTCACTGCTCCATCTTCTCGTCCCCTCCCGAAGCTTCCAGGGTCTCTTATGTCCAGAAAAAAATCTCCAAAAAGTTTCGTGGCATTTGGACTTCATTTGGTACTGATATTCTGAAAAACCAAAAATAGGCAAAAAACAGCAACTGGCACTGGGCACTAAGTTAATAGGTTAGTCCCAAAAAATGATATATAATTGCTTGTAAGTGTATATAAAACAACCAAGATTGATACTATAATAGCATGGAACAATAAAAAATTATAGATACGTTGGAGACGTATCAATGGTATCTCGCTGGCCCTTTCTGAGACCGCAAAACATAAATGCAGAGCACCTCCAAAGTTCAAGCAGTGACTAAACATTGTAATTCAGGGTAGAAGAGATCCAGTCATGGTATACCCAACATTAACTATACTCTATGCATAAGAATGACAATAGTGCTCTCAGGATTGGTGCTTAAAATGAGAAGGTGATGACTCAACAATAAAAGTAAAATAACATAAAAGTAAATAGATAGGCCCTTCACAGAGGGAAACAGAGATTTGCAGAGGTGCTAGAGCTCGAAGCTTAAATCAGAGATGAAAACAATTTTGAGAGGTGTACTTTTCCTGTCAATGTCACGACCGAGGATTTTCAATATCTTCCATGCTAAACACATTATCGGCGGTTCCCAAGCGGAAAGGTAAAGTTTAGTCCCCCTCCACCATACAAACACAAGCCATGGCTAGCCGAATTCACGGGCGCCCTCCAAACGATCAAATTTCGGGGGAGTTTGTTTTGGTATATTTTTCTTTATTTTGATTACAGGACTGGGCATCCCAATTACCAGCCTCTCTCGTGCAATGACAAGTGAATAAACACTCATCTTGAGAATAACCCGCTTAGCATGGAAGATACTGACCGCCCTCTGTCGCTCCATGAGCGGTACGGGCACACAAAACAGATGTTTATTTGAATGATTAGAGGTGGCACATGCAAATTTACTTGGAACGGTAGAGTAATACCGCATATAGGTAGATATAGTGGACTCATCTGGAACAACGTTGGTTTAAGGATTGTGGATGCACAAGTAGTATTCCCACTTAGTACAGGCGAAGGCTAGCAAATAGATTGAGAAGCGACCAACTAGAGAGCGACAACGGTCATAATCATGCATTGCGAATAATTAACATTGAATACTAGCATGTGTAGGATATAAACACCCTGAACATAAATATCGTGAAGGCTGCATTGGTTTTGAATCAACTACATGTGTGAACATGTGCCAAGTCAAGCCACTTGAAACATTCCGAGGAGGATACCATACTAACATACTACATCATAACCATTTTAATGCATGTTGACATCCAAGATAAATCATTATCCACTCCTAGCTACTTAAGCATGGCATGAGCAACTATAATCTCTAATTGTCATCACACACATGTTTACTCATAATATGTTGAGTCATGGATACTGAGTTAAACATATTTACAAAAACAAAAAAAAGTGTTCATACGAGCTTTTCCTTGCCACAGTCACTTCATCAAATTATCGTCATTATTGCCTTTCACTTGCACGACCGAATAATGTGAAAATAATAATAGTGCAAGAGTGCCGTGGACTAGCTGGAATCTGCAAACAATTCATTCAAGGGAGAAGACAAGGTAATATTGGCTCTTCGTTAGATCAAACATAAAGCATATGAGAGCCACTCAACAATTTTCATCATGGTCTTCTCCCTACGACGACTCAACAAAAGGAAAGAAAATTCAGAGAAACACACTGAAATATTTTTGGAGTTTTTAGTTTTTCTGAAGAAGGCAAACTAACGAAAGAAAAACGAAAAGCGGGAAAGACTATTTACATGGGAGAACTCCCAACAAAAAGGAAAAGAAGAAACGGGAAATCTTTTTGGGTTTTCTTTTAATACTACGAACTACTAATGAGAAAGAAAAACCGAAAAGAAGAGAGAAATATTTTTATATTTTCAAAGTTTTTCAAACACACAAAAAAGGAAGGCGAAAGAATAAAAACTAACATGGATTATACAATGAAAAAGGGTGAACACCGACAACTGGAATGAATGTGTGAACATGAATGTAATGTCGGTGGGAAATACGTACTCCCCCAAGCTTAGGCTTTTGGCCTAACTTGGTCTACTGCCATCCGTAGAATCCATCAGGTCTTGTAGGGAAGTGGCGAGGCAGAGGCACTCGAGCGTCCCAAGGCTGGGCCTCGTTCTCCGCCACGGCCAACTCATTCTTGTAAGCAATGATGTCATTGGGCATGATAGCATATCCATGCCTGGCATGAAAGTCAAACAAAGAAGGTGTAGGCAAAGAAATAACCTCATGGGTCCTCTCACTAAATACCAAGTTATAACGAGTGTGCTGAGGAGGCTCAGGGTCATCAATAAAGTGGTGATCAATCATGGCCTGACAGTCTAAATAAATCTTAGGCAGCGCATAATCATTATGATGGATAGCAACGTTAAAGCGTCTCGCAAGGCGAGTAGCATAAATACCACCATGAATTTTACCCCTAGTCCTGTTAGTGTGCAAGCGGCGTGCAATGATAGCTCCTAGGTTAAAAGTGTTATCGCCGTAAAGCGCACGACGTAAAATGGTGAGGTCAGGGGCACTGAGCGTACCACCTTCCTCCCTGGCAGTCAGACATTTCCCTACAAATAAACCAAAGTAGTGTGATACGTCTCCAACGTATCTATAATTTTTGATTGTTCCATGCTATTATAGTATCAATCTTGGATGATTTATATGCAATAATATGCTATTTTATATCATTTTTTGAGACTAACATATTAACCTAGTGCCAGTTGCTGTTTTCTGCTTGTTTTTGGTTTTTCAGGAAATCAGTACCAAACGAAGTCCAAATGCCACGAAACTTTTTGATGATTTTTTCTGGACAACAAACCCTGGAAGCTTCGGGAGGAGGCTAGAAGCCTCACAAGGAAGTCACAAGGCAACAGGGCGTGGCCCCGGGGGGGCACCCTGATGCCTTGTGGGCCCCTCGTGGCTCCATTTGACCTAATTCCACTTCTATAAATTCTCAAATATTGGGAAACCAATAGAGAGCCACCCCGAATAACTTTTCCGCTGCCGCAAGCCTATGTTCTTCTGCGATCCCATCTGGAGGCCTTTTATGGCAATCTGCCGGAGGGGGAATCGATCACGGAGGGCCTCTTCATCAACCTTGCTGCCCTTCCGATGATGTGTGAGTAGTTTACCACAGACCTACGGGTCCATAGCTAGTAGCTAGATGGCTTCTTCTCTCTCTTTGATCTTCAATACAATGTTCTCCTCGATCTCCTTGGAGTTCTATTCGATGTAATCTTCTTTTGCGGTGTGTTTGTTGGGATCCGAGGAATTGTGGGTTTATGATCAGATTATTCATGAGAAATATTTGAGTCTTTTCTGAACTTATTTATGCATGATTGTTATAGCTTTGTATTTCTCTCCGATCTATCCATTTGGTTTGGCCAACTAGATTGATTTATCTTGCAATGGGAGAGGTGCTTTGTGATGGGTTCATTCTTGCGGTGTTCTATATCCCAGTGACAGAAAGGGAGAAGACACGTATTTGTATTGCTGCCATTAAGGATAAAAAGATGGGGTTTAATCATATTGCTTGAGTTTACTTTGTCTACATCATGTCATCTTGCTTAAGGTGTTACTCTGTTTTCATTAACTTAATACCCTAGATGCATGCTGGATAGCGGTCGATGTGTGGAGTAATAGTAGTAGATGCAGGCAGAAGTCGGTCTACTTGTCTCGGATGTGATGCCTATATACATGATCATTGCCATGAATTTGTCATAACTATGCGCTTCTCTATGAATTGCCCAACAGTAATTTGTTTACCCACCGTATGATATGTGTTCGAGAGAGAAGCCTCTAGTGAAAACTATGGCCCCCGGGTCTACTTTTATCATATATTAAAATACAAAAATACCTTGCTGCAATTTATTTACTTTTATTTTGTTTTGCAATTTACTTTTCTATCTATCACTATCAGAATTAATCCTTGCAAGTAACCGCTAAGGGGATTGACAACCCTCTTGTTGCATTGGGTGCAAGTATTTGCTTTTGTGTGTGTAGGTGCTGCTAACGAGGTTCTGTGTGGTTCTCCTACTGGAGTGATAACCTTGGTTCTTAACTGAGGGAAATACTTATCTGTACTGTACTGCATCATCCTCTCCTCTTCGGGGAAATCCCAACGCAGTTCAAAAGTAGCAGGAAGAATTTCTAGCGCCGTTGCCGGGGAGACATCACCAAAACCTATCAAGTACCTTCGCATAAACTATCATCTACTTGCTCTTATTTTCATTTGCCTTTTTATTTGCATTTTGTTCTCGTTTTCATCTTCCCCACTTCTAAAACAATTTTACAAAAAACACAAAAATATTTTCGTTTGCTTGTTTGCTAGTTTGCCTGCCTTGTCGCTATGTCTCAAGAAAACACTAAATTGTGTGACTTTTCAAATACTAATAATAATGATTTTATTAGTACTCCTATTGCTCCTCCCGCCACTAGTGCGGAGTCGTGTGACATTAATGTTGCTTTGCTTAATCTTGTTATGAAAGAACAATTTTCTGGTAGTCCTAATGAAGATGATGCATCCCATCTTAATATTTTCATTGAATTATGTGATATGAAAAAGAAAAAAGATGTGGATAATGAGATTGTCAAATTGAAATTATTTCCGTTCTCACTACGAGATCGCGCTAAAACTTGGTTTTCATCCTTGCCTCGAAATAGTATTGATTCTTGGGATAAGTGTAAGGATGCTTTTATTACCAAATATTTTCCTCCCACTAAGATTATTTCTCTAAGAAATCAAATAATGAATTTTAAGCAACTTGAGCATGAACATGTTGCACAATCTTGGGAGAGAATGAAATTAATGATAAGAAATTGCCCAACACATGGTTTAAGCTTATGGATGATCATACAAAAAAATTATGCGGGACTAAACTTCGTTTCTAGAAATCTTCTAGACTCTGCCGCAGGTGGTACTTTTATGGAAATTACATTGGGAGAAGGTACAAAACTCCTTGATAATATTACGACAAATTATTCTCAATGGCACACCGAAAGAACTCCAACTGGTAAGAAGGTAAATTATGTCGAAGAAATTAATACTTTGAGTGATAAGATGGATGCTCTTATGAAAATGCTTGCTAGCAAAAATGCTCATGTTGATCCTAATGATGTGCCCTTGTCTACTTTGATTGAGCAAAATAATGATGCTATTGATGTGAATTTTGTCTCTAGAAATAATTTCAACAACAACGCTTATAGGGGTAATTTCAATCCTATAACGTTTCCTGGAAATTCCTCTAATAATTAAGGTAATTCCTATGGTAATTCATATAATAATAATAGGATACCCTCTGATCTTGAAATTAACTTTAAAGAACTTATTAATTCTCAAAAGATTTTCAATGCTATGGTAGAAGAAAAATTGAATAAACTTGATGACATGTCTAGGAACATGGATAGAATTGCTCATGATGTTGAAACTCTCAAAATTAAAATTTTGCCACCCAAGCATGATATAAATGATTCTATTAAAGCTATCTATGTCTCCATTAATGAAAGTAAAGAAAGAACCGCTAGGTTGAGAGCTAAGCGAGAATTCTTAGAAAAATCAATTCCACTCGGTTTTTATCGTAGTAATGATGAAGATATTAAAATGATTGGTGTCTCACCTATTGAATCTCTATTTAGCAATATAAAACTTGATGAAAAAGGGACTGAAGATGAGTCAACTTTAGCTAGAAAGCGTCCCAATTTTTTGGAGGGTGATCCTCTTATTGATAAAAATGATAAAAGTTGGTTTGGAGAGGTCAAAACTTTAAATAGTGATGTGCCCACTACTTTGGATTACAAGGACTTTAATTATGATAATTGCTCTTTAGTTGAATGTATTTCCTTGTTGCAATCCATGATTAATTCACCTAATGCCTATGAACAAAATAAAGCTTTTATTAAGCATCTTGTAGAAGCTATGATAAAAGCTCATGAAGAAAAGCTTGAGTTGGAAGTTTCAATACCTAGAAAATTACATGATGAATGGGAACCTACTATCAAAGTTAAAATCAAAAAAGATTATGAATGCAATGCTTTGTGTGATCTAGGTGCTAGCGTCTCTACTATACCAAAATCTTTATGTGACGTGC
This sequence comes from Elymus sibiricus, assembly GCA_039707655.1. Taxonomy (NCBI): domain Eukaryota; kingdom Viridiplantae; phylum Streptophyta; class Magnoliopsida; order Poales; family Poaceae; genus Elymus; species Elymus sibiricus. Next base: position 117,898,575 of record CM077670.1, read on the forward strand.
TAGGTCTCACCGATATGGATGCTTGTTCCCTTAATTTACATCCAGCGGATTCCACTATTAAAAAACCATTGGGTAGAATAAATTATGTGCTTATTCTTGCAAATATAAATTATGTACCCGTGGATTTTATTGTGCTTGATATTGAATGTAATCCGTCTTGTCCTATAATACTTGGTAGCCTTTCCTACGAACCATAGGTGCTATTATTGATATAAAGAAGGTAATATAAGATTTGAATTTCCATTAAAGAAAGGGATGGAACACTTCCCTAGAAAGATAATTAAGCCACCATATGAATCTATTATGAGGGCCACCTATGGAATTAGTTTGAAGGATGACAATACTTGAATGCATTATGCCTAGCTAGGGGCATAAAACAATAGCGCTTGTTGGGAGGCAACCCAATATTTATTTTTATTGCAAAATTTTATTTTCTTGTGTCACACAATTTTAGCTTCTGTTATGATTGTGTTCTTATCTTTTAATTAGTGTTTATGCCAAGTAATGCCTTTGGGATGATTTGGATGATAGTATAATTGATTGCTGTTTGAAAACAGAAAATTTTGAGTCCAATGCTGGATTTTTGGTTCTGTACTGGAGCATGCTAAAAATCTGAATTTTTTACACCGTGTTGGAATATGAATTTCCCACATTCTTCTAATTTAAAAGAATTTTTGAAGGTACAGAAGTATGGATTTAAAATAGATCTTTAAAGACTGTTCTGTTTTAGACCGATTCTGTTTTTGTTGCATAGTGTGCTTATTTTGATGAATCTATGGATTGTATCAGGGGGTATAAGCCATGGGGATGTTGGAGTATAGTAGCATTATGACAATATTAAATATGAATCAATTTATAACAGTACCTAAAGTTTAAGATTTGTTTGTTATACTAACGGATCTCACGGGGTTTCTGTTGAGTTTTGTGTGCTGAAGTTTTCAAGTTTTGGGTGAGACTACGATGGATAAAGGAATAAGGAGCGGAAAGAGCCTAAGATTGGGGATTCTCAAGGCACCCCAAGGTAATATTCAAGGAAGACTCAAGCATCTAAGCTTGGGGATGCCCTGGATGGCATCCCCTCTTTCGTCTACAATCTATCGGTATATCACTTGGAGCTATATTTTTATTCATCACATGATATGTGTTTTACTTGGAGCGTCTTGTGTTATAGTTTGCTTGTTTTGTTTGATTTTTAGTTTTCCACAATCATCTTTGCTGAACACACCTTTTTGAGAGGGACAGACATTATTCGTGATTTGTTAGAATACTCTATGTGCTTCACTTACATCTTTTGAGCTAGGCAGTTGCTCTAGTGCTTCACTTATATCTTTTAGAGGACGGCGGTGGTTATATTTTAAAGAAATAGTTGCACTCTCATGCTTCACTTATATATTTTTGAGAGTCTAATAATTATCATTGGTAATATGCACGGGTTATGAATTTGGTCCTAATATGATAGGTATTCAAGAGGGATATAATAACATGTAGATCACTGAATATGATAAGTTTGATTCCTTGCAATAGTTTTGCGATATTAAGATGGTAATATGGGGGAGGTACTAGTAGATAATTGTGGTTTAGTAAGAATATTGGTGTTAAGGTTTGTGAATCCTGAAGCATGCACGTATGATCTGTCGTTATGCTAAGAAGTTGGAGCATCATTTATTATTGATTGTCTACCTTACGAGTGGCGGTCGGGGACGAGCGATGGTCTTTTCCTACCAATCTATCCCCCTAGGGGCATGTGTAGTAGTACTTTGCTTCGAGGGCTAATAAACTTTCGCAATAAGTATGTGAGTTCTTTATGACTAATGTGAGTCCATGGATTATACGCACTCTCACCTTTCCGCAATTTGCTAGCCTCTTCGGTACCGTGCATTGCCCTTTCTCACATCGAGAGTTGGTGCAAACTTCGCCGGTGCATCCAAACCCCGTGATATGATACGCTCTATCACACATAAGCCTCTTTATATCTTCCTCAAAACAGCCACCATACCTACCTATCATGGCATTTCCATAGTCATTCTGAGATATATTGACATGCAACTTCCACCGTTCCGTTTGACACACATCATCATTGTCATATTGCTTTGCATGATCATATAGCTGATATAGTATTTGTGGCTCAGCCACCATTCATCATTTTCATACATGTTACGCTAGCATCATTACACATCCTGGTACATTGCCAGAGGCATTCATATAGGGTCATATTTGTTCTAGTATTGAGTTGTAATTTTGAGTTGTAAGTAAATAGAAGTGTGATGATCATCATTATTAGAGCATTGTCCCAGTGAAGAAAAGAAAAAAAGAGGCCAAAAAGAGCCCAGCGAAAAAAAGAGAGAAAAAGAGAGAAGGAGAAGTGTTATTATCTTTTTCCATACTTGTGCTTCAAAGTAGCACCATGTTTTTCATATAGAGAGTCTCCTATGTTGTCACTTTCATATACTAGTGGGAATTTTTCATTATAGAGAACTTGGCTTGTATATTCCGATGATGGGCTTCCTCAAATGCCCGAGGTCTTCATGAGCAAGCAAGTTGGATGCACACCCACTTAGTTTTTATTTTGAGCTTTCATACACTTATAGCTCATAGTGCATCCGTTGCATGGCAATCCCTACTCCTGACATTGACATCAATTGATGGGCATATCCATAGCCCGTTGATTAGCCACGTCGATCTGAGACCATCTTCTTCTTTTTGACTTCCCCCCTTATTAATCTCTATCATCATTCTATTCCACCCATAGTGCTATATCCATGGCTTGCGCTCATGTATTGCCTGGGGGTTGAAAAAGCTGAAGCGCATTAAAAAGTATGAACCAATTGCTCGGCTTGTCGTCGGGGTAGTGCATGATAAATACTTTGTGTTAAGAAGATGGAGCATGACAGGATTGTATGATTTTGTAGGGATAACTTTCTTTAGCATTTTTATTTTGAAAGGCATGATTTTTTGTTAGTATGCCTGAGTATTGATGTCTTTATATCAAATTATAGACTATTGCCTTGAATCAATTGGATCTTAATATTCATACCGTAAAATATAATTACATGATGAAACATGTTAGGTAGCATTCCACATCAAAAAAATCTGTTTTTATCATTTACCTACTCGAGGACGAGCAGGAATTAAGCTTGGGGATGCTTGATACGTCTCCAACGTATCTATAATTTTTTATTGTTCCATGCTATTATAATATCAATCTTGGATGATTTATATGTAATAATATGCTATTTTATATCATTTTTTGGGACTAACCTATTAACCTAGTGCCCAGTGCCAGTTGCTGTTTTCTGCTTGTTTTTGGTTTTTCAGGAAATCAGTACCAAACGAAGTCCAAATGCCACGAAACTTTTTGACGATTTTTTTTGGACAAAAGAGAGCCTAGAAGCTTCTGGAGGAGGCCAGAAGCATCACGAGGAAGCCACAAGGCAACAGGGCGCGACCCCAAGGGGGGCGCGCCCTGACGCCTTGTGGGCCCCTCATGGCTCCGTTTGACCTAATTCCACTTCTATAAATTCTCAAATATTGGGAAAGCAACAGAGAGCCACCCTGAATAAATTTTCCACCGCCGCAAGCCTCTGTTCTTCCGCGATCCCATCTAGAGGCCTTTTCCGGCAACTCTTGGCAAAACCCGGCTTTGTCCATGAAGGCATTGTGTGGCCATTCGCACGGCCGCACCTCCACTATATGAGGAAGGTGAATATCAGCGGCACCTCCGATGACTCCCTTGGGACTCTGGCTCGAAGAACCTCTCCGAAAGAAGTTCATTTTCCTAGCAACAAATTTCTGAAATTTTTGGGCCAAAAGATGATGTAAACAAAACTTCACAAGATTGATAGCAACTACTCATACAAGTGCCTAGAGGCTATATCAATCATTCAAACTACTTAGAACTCAAAGAATTCAACATGCAAGCTCATTTTCAGTAGCACCAATAGCAGCAAATCATGCAAAATATAATCCACTAAAGCAAAAACTAATTGGAGCAATGTAGGAGTCACATACCAAGGAGCAATCCCCCAAAACAGTTTTGGAAACGGAGCTCCGAACAAAGAGAACGAAAATCTCAGGTTTAGGAGCAAGAACACGAGGGAGAGAACTACAGATTTTTTTTCTGGAAGTAGGGGATGAAGTGGGCTGAAGAGATAAGTGAGTGGGTCCCTGTGGGACCCACAAGGTATCTTGGCGCGGCCAGGGGGTGGCCGTGCCCTGTTGCCTTATGAGCAACAGGGGCACCCCCCCATGGGTTGCTTTCAGTGCCAAAAATTCTTAAATATTTCAGAAAAAATCATGTTAAAATTTTACGACATTCTGAGCACTTTTATTTTTGGGTCATTTTTTATTGCACGGATAATTCAGAAAACAGGATAATCATGGCATTTTACTTTATTAAACTATGAATAATAGAGAGCAAACTATAATTACAGAGAGTTGTGCTTACTAAATTCATCGACCACATGCCCCTCCAAAAGAATCCATTAATAAGGTTGATCAAGTCTTATTAACAAACTATTTCCGAGTAACATGAAACCGAAGAACTTTCGTATAACACTAAGTTACCTCAACGGGGATATGCATCTCCCCGACAATAAGAGTTTCATACATCTTTTTGACAGTAGGAAGAGAAAATTTAAATCCTCCAATAGTGATTGTCGAAACTTTTTTGATGCAGTTGATACCATTCACCGAACTTTGTTTCTTTGGAAAATAAACCGTTTCCATTGACATTAAAAGTGACGTTGCTTTTGATGCAATCAATAACAGCCCCTGCAGTATTCACAAAGGGTCTTCCAAGGATAATCGACATGTTGTCGTCCTCGGGCATATCAAGTATAACAAAGTCTGTTAAGATAGTAACATTTGCAACAACAACGGGCACATCCTCGCAAATTCCAATAGGTATAGCAGTTGATTTATCAGCCATTCGCAGAGATATTTCAGTAGGTGTCAACTTATTCAAATCAAGTCTTCTATATAAAGAGAAAGGCATAACACTAACACCGGCTCCTAAATCACATAAGGTAGTTTTAACATAACTTCTTTTAATGGAGCATGGTATAGTGGGTATTCCCGGATCTCCTAACTTCTTAGGCACTCCACCCTTAAAATAATAATGTGCAAGCATGGTGGAAATTTCAGCCTCAGGTATCTTTCTTTTATTAGTGACAATATCTTTCATGTATTTAGCATATGGAGGCATTTTCAAAATATTAGTGAAGCAAGTGCGCGAAAACACAGGTCTAAGCATTTCAATAAAGCGCTCAAAGTCTTCCTCATTTTTATTTCTAGGTGGTTTAGTGGGAAAATGCATGGGTTTTTGAACCCATGGTTCTCTTTCTTTTCCATGTTTTCTAGCAACTAAATCACTTTTATCATATCTTTTATTCTTAGGAGGTGGGTTATCAAGATCAACAACAGGTTCTATTTCTACATCATTATCTGGTTGAGCATCAACATGAACATCAATAAGGAATTCCTTCTTTTCCGGGAGCCCATTCGGAAAGAACTCCAAAGTTAAAGGATGCTCAGCTTGGAGTAATTTCAGGATGGGTGACCGACCGGGAAGTTGTTCCCTGGTGGGCACGAGTGAGGACAAAGTGCGCAGAAAAGACTAGTATTGATTTGTGGGGCCAGTCTAGATCTCGCTAGGAGTAACGACCGCCGGTGAGTGTGTCCGGGGCGTTACAAGTTGGTATTAGAGCCAACCCTCGTGGTTACACGGATGTTTCCGGACAGGTGAGCGGTCATGTTGTGCATGACATTTGTGACCCGTCATGGCACACGGCATGGCACATGTGCCAGACTGGATGCACAGACGTTTGTGCCAAGAGGGAACGTTCCTGTGGCCGGACGAGGACGTCGGTTCCTCTGAGTGGGGTTGTATGTGATGGCCTGGCTTAATAGGGATGCTAGACTACTCATATCAATAAGGAATTCCTTCTTTTTCAGGAGCCCATTCGGAAAGAACTCCAAAGTTAAGTGTGCTCAGCTTGGAGTAATTTCAGGGTGGGTGACCGACCGGGAAGTTGTTCCCGGGTGCACACGAGTGAGGACAAAGACCACCGACGAGTGTGTCCGGGGCGTTACAGTTATCAAGATCAACAGCAGGTTCTATTTCTACATCATTATCTGGTTGAGCATCAACATGAACATCATTATCATTATCCTTATCACTAGGTGGGTGTTCATTACCAGATTGTGTCTCAGCATCAGAAATAGATACATCATTATGATTCTCAGGAGGTTTTTCTATCTCAGGTTCACTAGAAGCATGCAAAGTCCTATCATTTTTCTTTTTTCTTTTTCTTCTTAGATGAACTAGGCACATCAATTTAATTTTCTGAGAATCTTGCTCAATTCTTTTAGGATGACCTTCGGGATACAGAGGCTCCTGAGTCATTCTACCTCCTCTAGTAACAACTCTAACAGCACGAGCATTCATTTTATTATTCATCTCATTAAGCAAATCATTTTGTGACTTAGCAATTTGTTCTAACTGGGTATGAACCATGGACGAATGTTTACTTAAGCCTTTAACATCATTAGCAATTCTAAACATCAAATCACTCAAATGATCTATCATGAAAGCATTGCGTTTTAATTGATTGCTAACATACATATTGAAGTGTTCTTGCTTAATGGTGTAATTATCAAATTCATCCAGGCATTGACTAGCAGATTTATTATAAGGCATATCACCTTCATTGAATCTACTAAGAGAATTTACCTCTACTACCTGTGTCGAGGTGTCAAGCCCATGTATTTCTTCAAAAGGTGGTAAATTCTTAACATCTTCAGACTTAATACCTTTTTCTTTCATAGATTTCTTTGCCTCTTGCATATCTTCAGGACTGAGAAATAGAATACCTCTCTTCTTTGGAGTTAGTTGTGGTGGTGGTTAAGGAAGTGTCCAATCATTGGCATTCTTTAATATATTATTCAATAGTTCTTCAGCCTGTTCAACAGTTCATTCCCTGAAAACACAACCAGCACAACTATCTAGGTAGTCCCTAGAAGCATCGGTTAGTCCATTATAAAAGATATCAAGTGATGCGGAGCATCCTACGGACATCACCATGTCAAGAGTCCATTTGGCAAGTGACATGTGCAACATCTACTTCACATACACAAAGGTGAATCATCTCCTTTACACGTGCTCACTTGACCCCTTCGAGGATGGTATACTACTTGACACTTCTCCCGTGTGCATGCCTAGGTATTGTCGGAGCTTCACGGATGACGAGGAGGAGTGCAAGCGCCAAGGAAAAACTACACAGTCTGTGAAGGAAGCATGGAAGCGATGACGGAAGAAGACGAAGCTGCTGAGCTACAGCGGCCGGACATCCGGGCCAGAGGCCGGACATCCGGCGCCTGTGCAGCCACGCAGGAGCTGCACCAACAACGACCGAAGAGCATCAGCGGCCGGACATCCGGCACCAGCCCCGGACATCCGACGCCTCGCCACTGTCCCGAACATCCGGCGCCCACCCCCCAGAAATCCGGCCTCGACGTATCCAGAGAGTAGCAAGAATCGGGAGCCCAGCCCGGACATCCGGCCGAGACCCCGGACATCCGGCTCCTCATGAGCCGCCGAACATCCGGCGCCTGCCTGTGCGCAGAGTCGGGCCGAGGCCCATGTACCCATTCGCCCCTCACTTACCCCTTCGTGGGCTAGCACTATATATACTCCTCCTCCTCCTCCATTTAGGGTTAGCTAAGAATAGATCTAGACATTAGAGCTTAGCTCATGTACCTCCCCTTGTGGGATTCCTCTTGAGAGAGAGATGACTCCATTGGAGTACAAGACCTCCTAAGGGAGAAGGATCTACCTAGATCATCAAGACCTCATCTCCTTCTAGGATTTGGGATGAACTCTACCATGTATCTTTCCCTTTGTTGTTCATGTACCTTGTGATCTTGTGTGCTTGTTAGTCTAGTGGATGTGTGATTGGACTTGTTCTTGAGTGTTCCTCTTGTGATTTCTCCCCGTTCTTCCCCGTGTTCTTCGTAGGATCGCCCTCCAATTCATGAAAGATCGTCAATTAGGGTTCCACCCTACATCATCTTGGTATCATGAGTCACGTTGATCCTGAATTTGGAGTCCTACCCCCCACTTTCTAGCCTAATTTTGTTTGTTCTTGCCCAATTTCGAAAATCCCCCCAAAAAATAGCCTCACCAAATTTTTTGCATTTTGTTGGTTATTGTGAGATTTTGTTGTGTTTGATCCATGATTTTGTTGTTTGACAAGTGGATCTAGCTTCCCCACCACGAAATCCATCCAAAAATTTCTTTTCCCCCATCAATTTTGACCCCCAAATCATCAATTTCCACCCCAAATCGAGTTTCGAGGTCCAAATCCCGATCTGGAATCGTCGGGACGGACATCTGGGCCACCGGCCGGACATCCGAGCCATCGGGCCGGACATCCAGGTCCCCGGCTGGACATCCGGCCCCTGGGATTTCAGCCTCCCGTGTTTCACCATTTTGACCATAACTAATTCATTCAGAGTCCGATTTTGACGTTCTTTAGCTCGTTGGATAGCTATTGACATTCCCCATCCCACAAAAATACTACCGCATCATTTGACTCCATGAAATTTTGTGCATTTTGGCATCTTTGCCTAGGCCCTCCACCATATCATCCGCAAAATCACCATAGCTTTTCACAACCTAACCCATTTTGATCCCCATTGCATTTGTGGTTGTTTGAGATGTGATTTGAGTCTCCTACGGTATTTTGGCTACATAGGGACGGTTGCTTCTTCATCAACCACCACCTTAACTTCCGCATAACCTTGCCCACCATACCCTTCCTCCAGCATAACCCATTTTGACCGATTTTGTTTGAGATTTTGAGTTCGCGGTTTCTGTTTCCTAAGGTGTTTCGGCTAATTAGGAACGGTTCGACATCAACACCGCCACTCATCATCGCCACGGACTCGACAACGACCTCTTCACCCTTTGACACCATGACCGTAAGCAAGGACGGTAACTTCAATGACATCATTGTACATTTCCTTGCCATTGCATTGATCACCTTGAGCTTATTGCGTCACTTACCCATCGAGACTAGCAAGTTGAGAATTGCCGGGCCACGCTCATTGTGCACCTTAGTGATACGCTTACGCCGCATAGCTACATTTAGCGTGCAATCATCTTGCTATCATCTTTGTGCCATTAAGTCTCTCCCGTGCATATCTTACATACTTGTCTCATATCATACTTGGCTCGAGCATCAAGCATTGTGGCAAATCATCCAAAAAAAAGAGCAAAAGCTTTTAAGCAAAAGAGGACATACAAAAGAGCTTGTAAGCAATAGAAATAGCATTGAGCGATTTTGACCGATTGTAAATACTCTTGGAGCATACATACATAGCATCCTTGGGATTGAAGACGGCATGTTTTACTCGCTTAGGTTGGTGCACAAGCGTATCTAGCCCATTTGAGCAATCGAGCTATTGTCTCTCTAGTATCCGTGCAACAGAGCGTTTTCCGTGGTAACACATTTTGTTCTCATTCCTTGGTTGCGCGGATCCCACTTATCTATCCGTGTGTGTGTTTCTTGTGTCACTATAGCTATTGATCTATTTTCTTTACATTGCAATTTTGTGAATCTTCCTCAACATTTTGGATACTCTTGGACTAACATTTGCTTGAATTTTGTGCCACTTGTCCTAACCAAGCCACTCGATAAGCTTTACCTTGTAGGTGTGAGTGAACAAGTCTGGTACCAATTCCACTATTCTCTCAATTCACATTGAGTGACACGGGATACATACTCAACTTTGGGAAAAGGTAGCTTGCTATTGTTTATCTCATTTCCTACTCATCTTTGCTCGAGTCTTGTGATGGATAGGCAAAGCACACCTCCTTCGGTCTACAACAACAACGACGAGTTTGATGCCATGAAGAACCACTTGGACGCCAAGATGGATTCTCAAATGGAGGAGCTCAAAGCCCTCATCAAGACCGGCAAGAGGTCTTCCTCATCTTCAAGAAGACGCTCAAGTGCACATGCTTCCGAGCTACCATCTCCGGCAAGATCACATCAGCATTGACACCATCACCGACAAGAAAGCTCTACGACTTCACCATCTACCTTGGCATCTTCGCCAAGCAACTTCAAGGCATCTTTGCCTTTGGACATTCGGCATCTTCGCCGACAAGCACCTCAAGATTATGCTCAAGAGAAGCTTCCCAAGCTCAAGTCCGCGACTTCCACAATCTACTACGACTTTGACATCGACCATGCGATTCCTTTCTATGGGAGTCACGACCCCGAAGAGTACCTCAAGTGGGAGGGCAAGATGGACGACTACCTTAAGCTACATCAAGTCCCCTCCGAAGATCAAGTGAAGTGCACCACAAGGAACTTCCATGACTATGCGTCGACATGGTGGCTTCACACACCTTCGAAGAGCTTCAACATGAGTTGGCCCAAGATGAAGAAAGCGATGCGGCGAGAATTTGTGCCTTTCACCTACACGGAACATCTTCAACGCCAATTGGAGAACACCATACATGGATCCAAGTCCCTCGACGAGTACTTCAAGGAGATGAAGAAAGTCTTACGACGAGCCGGCATGGACGACCCCATTTGGATGAAGTTCTACTTCATGATGGGATTGAACAACGACATCTCCAAGACTATCTTCCTCGACAACTACGAGTCCCTCGACGACATCTATATTGGTGCTCTCAAGGTGGAACAAGACCTTATGAAGGCCAAGGCTTCTCCACCCCAAGCACACTTCGTGACTACCAAGCTCCACGACAAAGAGCATGAGGATAGTACCATCAAGATGTCCAAGCCCGACGAGCTCCAAGATGACGCTCCCAAGTTCGACTTCACCGCCATCCCTCTTTGTGGCATTGGTGACGCCGAGTATACCACAACTCTTTTTCAAGACGGCGCGGCGACGACTACGACTATGGAGCCAATCAAGGACCAAGCTTTGGAGGCGAGCGACAAGGTGGCGAGCAAGGATGATGCTTCCATCTTTGGAGGCGAGAGTGATGATGTGCCATCTTCGGCCTTCATCCACGGCGACGGTGACGAGATGGTTGAGCATGGGATTTTCCCTTCGACCACGGCGGCGTATGATGATGAGTTGAGCGACATGAGCCACCATATTGAGAGTGAGAGCGAGTTCACCACTAGCCCCATATATGATGAGATGCCCCAATTCCCATGTGAGGAGAGCCACAACCCCCACAACTTGAGTGAGATGAGTGACTCCACCATATGTGAGTTTGAGTGCACCTATTTTGAGGGAGTGAGTGAGCCACCACAAGAGTTGAGAGAGAAAGTTGATAGGTCTTGTGAGGCCATTTTGAACTCTAACGACTTACCCTCTACCTCTATTGTGTCTTCTCATTTGGTGCTAGGTCCCATATATGATGACGCGCCGATCTTCGACGACTTCGTCCTTCCTTTGGACAAGACAATGGCCATGGTGGAATATGATGCACCCCCCACATGGTTCCATCATGATGATGATGACCACTGAAAGAAGTTGTTGCAATGCACACTTGTATTCACTGTATGCCAAAGCATATATGCACGTACATGGGCTGCCGTATCCTCAACCGAATCCTCATAACTAGGAAAGGATCGGGAGGTTTGGCGTGTTAGGAAAGTACAAAATCAGATCCTAACATACCTAAGTTACATGCAGTCGAAGCGTCGCCAACGACACAAAGACTGGACCTGAACTCCTCGAATACGGAAGTAGGCAGTCCCTTAGTCATCACATCAGTGAACTGTTGTGCAGTCGGAACATGGAGGATGCGAATGCGGCCAAGAGCAACATGTTCGCGCACAAAGTGAATATCCAGCTCGATGTGCTTTGTCCGGCGATGATGAACTGGGTTGGCGGAGAGGTAGACGGCGGAGACGTTGTCACAGTAGACAATCGTGGCCTGGTGAACCTCACAAAGCAATTCCTGAAGCAACTGACGGAGCCAAGAGCACTCAGTAACAACGTTAGCCACTGCTCGCTACTCCGCCTCAGCATTCGAGCGATAGACCGTGGGTTGCCGCTTCGACGACCATGAAATGAGCGAGGGCCCGAGGTAGACACAATAGCCAGATGTAGAGCGACGAGTGTCAGGGCAGCCAGCCCAGTCTTCATTAGAGTAGGCAACGATATCGGTAGAGGCAGAAGCCGTCAGTGTGAGTCCCAAGCCCATAGTGCCGCGTATGTACCGGAGAATACGCTTCACCAGAGTCCAGTGGGAGGCGCGTGGGGAGTGCATGTGTAGGCACGCCTGCTGACCAGCATACTGCAGATCCGGGCGTGTGAGCGTCAGGTACTGCAAGGCGCCGACGATGGAGCGGTAGAACGCGACGTCAGGCGCAGGAGAGCCCTCCAAAGAAGAGACCTTGGACTTCGTTTCGACAGGCGTGGTGGCGGGCTTGCAGTTAAGCATGCTAGCGCGCTCAAGTACCTCATGGGCATACTTCTGCTGGTGCAGAAAGAACCCATCAGCACGTCGAACAACCTCAATGCCGAGGAAGTAATGCAGAGCCCCCAAATCCTTGAGGGCAAACTCATCGCGGAGGCGAGCTGTGAGCTGTTGAAGAAGCTCAGTGGAGGATGCCGTCAGAATAATGTCGTCGACATAGAGAAGAAGATATGCAGTAGTGGCACCCTGATGGTAGACGAACAGAGAGGCGTTGGAGCGGGTGGACCAAAAACCAAGCTGCTGGAGGAATGCCGCGATACGCTGGTACCACGCCCGTGGCGCCTGCTTAAGCCCGTAGAGAGAACGAGAGAGCAGGCACACGTGATTTGGGTGATCGGCGTCGACGAATCCAGTGGGCTGCTGACAGAACACCTGCTCGGCAAGATGATCGTGCAAGAACGCGTTGGAGACGTCCAACTGATGCACTGGCCAGGAACGAGAGACCGCCAACTGGAGAACTGTACGAATCATGCCCGGCTTGACAACCGGGGCAAAGGTGTCAGTGAAGTCCACGCCTGCGCGCTGTCGAAAACCGCGGACCACCCAGCGAGCCTTGTAGCGCTCAAGGGACCCATCGGGACGAGTCTTATGACGAAAGACCCACCTGCCACTGATGACGTTGGCGTGTGGAGGTCGCGGAATGAGCTGCCATGTCCGGTTGCGCTGAAGAGCGTCAAACTCCTCTTGCATCGCAGCGAGCCAGTGAGGATCACGAAGAGCTGCTCGAGCTGACGATGGAAGAGGGGACGGCGAGGACGTTGCAGCGGCAAGGAGGTACTCATTAGGTGAGTACCGTGTGCTTGGACGATGAACACCTGCCCGAGCACGGGTCGTCATGAGTGGAGCCTGCGGAGCCGGTGCAACAGGTGAAGTGGGCGGTGAAGATCCCGTCGCAACCGAATCAGCAGAGGCCGTCGCGACTGGCAAAGGACCAGCCGAGCCATCTGGGCCGACCGGAGAGACCGACGAGGAGCCCACCGAGGCGGCTCCAGAGGCGGCCGAAGGGGAGGCCGCAATCATGGCAGCGGAATCAGACTCCAAATTCGCTGCCGTGGCAGCAGAATTGGAGGCCAAAAAATCCGCCGTGGCAGCCGAACCAGGGAGTGCCTCAAAACCAGGAGGCGGGCCTAGAGCAGCCTGCGAGCGCCCTTGGCGTGGAGCCGGCGAGGGGCCGCCGATGGCCATCGGTGATGAAGGAGCAGCCGGAGGTACCTGCTGAAACGGAAAAACTTTCTCGTCAAAGTAAACGTGCCGCGAAGTGAATACGCGATGGGAGATGGGATCATAGCACCGGTAGCCTTTGGTGTTTGCGGGATAGCCAATGAAGATGCATGCTAGGGATCGAGGTGCAAGTTTATGAGGAGTGGTGGCGGCAATGCTAGGGTAACATAAACACCCGAAGACACGTAATCCGTCATAAGAAGGTGGAGTCCCAAAGAGCAAATGATGTGGTGCATAGTTCCAACGAGGACGACATGGCCGGATATTGAGAAGGAGTGATGCTGTGGCAAGAGCATCTGGCCAAAATCGAGGTGGCACGTTAGCATGAAACAGGAGCGTATGAACGCAGTCATTAAGAGTGCGAAGGACACGTACCATGGTGGGAGAGTAAGGTGCGGATGGCTAGATTGTCAAACTCTTTTCCATTGTCCGTTTGAAGAGCATGAATGGGACGCCCAAACTGCGTGGTGACATAGGAATAAAAAGCTGTCAGAGTGGGTAGCACATCCGATTTTCGCCGTAAAGGGAAAGACCACACATAGTGAGAATAATCGTCTAGGATGACAAGATAATAAATGTAGCCCGAATTACTTGCAACCGGAGAAGTCCACACATCACTATGAATCAACTGAAAAGGATATGATGCAATGGTGGTAGAATTATTGAAAGGAAGTCTAACATGTTTGCCAACACGACATGCGTGACAAGTATGATCCTCAATCTTATTACAACTGAAACTGAAACTCTTAAGAATATGACGAAGTGTGACTGGGTTGGGGTGACCCAAACGAGCATGCCAGAGGTCTACACCGGTGGCGAGGGCGACTGGAGCGGTGGCGGTGTAGGATGAAGGATGGACCGGGTAAAGCTCGTCGGGACTGTCACATCGGTGGAGTACCATCCTGGTTCGAGCGTCCTTGACAGAAAAACCAAGTTCGTCAAACTCAACGGTAACAGGATTTTCACGAGTAAAAGAACGAACAGAAATTAGATTTTTAATGAGGGATGGTGAAACAAGTATGTTAGACAATGATAATGGCATGGAATTAGAAGGAAAAGAAGCATGCCCAACATGTGTTATAGGAAGTGAGGAGCCGTCACCCACGGTGATGCGAGTAGAAGTGGTGACGGGATAAAAAGAGTTAAGATTACCGGGATGAGAGAACATGTGGGCAGTACCCCCGGTGTCCATATACCAGTCGCCGCCGCCAGTGTAGGTGTTGGGTGAGGGAGCGGAGTGCAGTGCAGCTAGGAGGGCCGGATCCCACGGCGCCGGTGGCAGTGAAGTAGGCGCCATGTTGGGGAAGTAGCCGCCGGCGTGCTGCGGTGGAGGAGGTAAGTACCCTCCATACTGCTACGGCGCAGCGTAGTGCGCCTGGTGAGCCGGTGGACGAGGGCCAAGAAGGCTCGGCGCCGGCGCTCGAGGGACCGGCATGGTGTACGCATGGACGACACCAGTCCATGGGTGGTAACCGCCGGACCAAGGTGGCGTGGGCTGGTTGTGGTGCTGGGCACCGCCGGTGTTCTGCTGCTGTTGTTTGCGGCCGCCGCGCTTGCCGCCCCGGCGGCGATCAGAAGAGGGCGCGGGCGGCTGTTGCGTGTACTGCTGATGCTGGTGCGTATACTGCTGCTGCTGGTGGTGCGTATACTACTGCTGCTGGGGCGCCGAAAACAGCGGCTGCTGCTGCGTATACTGTTGCTGCTGTTGCGTGTACTGCTGCTGTTGGTGCGGGTGTGGAGAAGCCCGCGGCTGCTACTGCGTGTACTGCTGCTGCTGTGGGGTAGCGCCGCCCCGAGTAGTGCCAGCGGCAAGAGCAGTATGCATGCCCTGGTTTTGACTTGCTTCATCCGGCGCTCCTCCAAGCGAAGGTAGGCGACGAACTTGGGGAAGGAGGGCTCGGGGATCAAGGTAAGATTCGCCGCGGCGTTGCCAAAGTCCTCATTGAGACCGGCGGTGAGCGTGCTGAGGAGATGATCATCATCGATCTTTGCACCAATGTCGCGGAGCTCATCAGCAAGGGTCTTGAGACGTCGACAATAATCATCAACGGAGGAATCATCTGATGACACCCAAAGAATTCTTGCTGCAAAAAAATGCGCCGTTGGAGATGATTGTCGGTGAAGAGTCCATTGAGCTTAGTCCACACGGTGTGCGCATCATCGCCATCGCTCACGACCGTGTGAAACAAGTCCTTCGAGAGGTGAGATAAAACCACCGGATGAGCGTGGCATCAATGGCGGACCACTCGTGATCGCCGCGCATGGCGCGTGAGTCGACGGAACCATCGACGTGATCGATGAGATGATACTCTCGGAACACAAGAGAGAAGTAAGTCTTCCATGCGTAGTATGTGGACTCAAGTTGATCAAGACGAACCGGGACACGATCATAGATGTTGAGGTCATGGATGTCGACGGCGGCAGGCGGATCAGGGCCGGCAAATGGGTTGCTGGCGCCGGAGATGGATGAGTTGGGGGAAGACATAGTGGCGTCGGGGAAGGGCTAGGGTTAGGAAGAAAGTTTCTGGTGGAGAAGAAAGAACGCGGTGGCGCTAGATATGAGCAGTGGCGGCGTGAAGGAGATGAGACGCGGTGGCGACAGGAGGATGTGGCGGTGACATGGAGAAGGGGATGCGGCGGCGGCAGCAAGATGCGGCGGCGGCGGCGGGTGATGATGAGCGCGGCGGCGGCAGCAGCAGGGAAGTGCGGCGGCTGCGGCGCTATGCGGAAGCTAGGGTTAGGATCATCACCGTAACTGATACGATGAAAGAAGTTGTTGCAATGCACACTTGTATTCATTGTATGCCAAAGCATATATGCACGTACATGGGCTGCCGTATCCTCAACCGAATCCTCATAACTAGGAAAGGATCGGGAGGTTTGGCGTGTTAGGAATGTACAAAATCAGATCCTAACATACCTAAGTTACATGCAATAACAACCACGTTCAACAACCACAATTTGGTCTTTGCCACCTCACCTACACCACATGTGTGGAATGACAAAGGTAACATAGGTGAAGGTGATGAGCTAGTCCCACTAGTGGACATTGATTGCTTGCATGATGTCGATCCTCCTATTGACATGCTTCATGCTAGTATAATTTCCCCATGCGAGGATTTACCCATTTATGATGAGTTTGATGATTGCCATGTGGAGTCTGTCGTGGTTGCAAGTCTGACAGTAGTGTGTAGGGGTACGGATGAGAGGGCAGAGCCTAGCTACAGCGCAGGTGTTACACTCGGATTTACGAGTTCAAGCCCCTCAGCGGTGGAGGTAATAGCCCTACATCTCGGTGCTCTGGAGCTTGATTACTTGAGTGTATGTGTTACAATAGATTGCGAACCCTTGGAATGGAGCTGGGAGGCGGCTCATATAGTCTTTGACAGCCTTCCCATGAATGCCGCCATTACCAGGGGTTAAGAGGGGGTTTAAGGGCGCCAGGTAACGGGCGCATTGATTACAATTAATATAGGCGAACGTGCGTCCCGACCGTTGCGCTCCTGGAGTCTCCTGGTCTTCTCTGGTCGAGTGACTTCCGGGTGCTCCTAGTGAAATAAGCTGGTCGAGTGAACTCTTGCCTTCCGAGTGGTTCATTGAACTCCGAGTGAATGTCAGTTTGCAGAACTCTGGGTTGTTTATCTGGCCCTGGGGCCCAGTATGAGACGTGAGGGGTCCTAGGGTAGGGTCCGTAGGTCAGGCCTGTTACCCTATCCCTAGTACATGCCCTCGTCATTAGCCCCCGAATCGGTCGAGGTTAGGCGGGTCGAGTCAAGGCGAATCCCTAGGGGAATTGAGCGCTACGGAGGCGCTCAAGAATCCCCGCTGGTCTTTAGACGGCCTTGTCTTCGCGCGGCACCTTGACGGATTCCGGACCGTGTGTCCTCCGAGTGAAATGAGTAGTCTCCATCCGAATGAAACGGGTAACCTCCATCCGAGTGAAATGAGTAGTCTCCATCCGAATGAAATGAGTAGCCTCCATCCGAGTGGCGGAACAGATCCGCGTGTTTATGGAGTGCTTTAAAGGCGAGTCATCGGATCGCTGGAATCCGGATCTTGCGGGATTTGAAATCGGCGACGAGCGCGCGCGAACGGTTGCGGCGCGGTGAGTGGGGAAAGTGGGGCGTGACGCCTTGATTTTCGCCCCGCTTTTCGCCACGTACCGCTGGATCTTCGACGGTGCGAATAGAGGAGATCTGCGGGCCCACGATTCAGTGGCGCGGATTGGGGAGCGTTGCGGGCGGCGATATAAGGGGCGGCCGTGGCGGAGAGGGAGAGAGAGACAGATCCCCTTTTCCCCAACTTCTGCAGTCTGCCCGATCCCTTCTCCCGCAACCCACTCCGCGCAAATCTTCCTCGGTGCTGGAGAACTCGGCGACGATGGCGAAGGACAAGACGGCGAAGCTCGAGAAAGCCAAGAAGGCGGCGAAGGGGAGGAAGGCGTCGAGCTCCCGAGCCGTGCTCCTGCCCAGGTGGCTCCAGGGCGACTGGCTTCTGCCGACCACCACGGCCGACGACGTCAGCGGGCTCGTCGTGGACGGGCTGATCCGCGACGGGACGTGGAGGTTGCCGGAAGAAGGGGAGACCGAGCCCGCGCCACGCCCCGGGGAGCGAGTGCTCCTCACCACACACGTGGAGCGAGGTTTCTCCATGCCACCCCACCCCTTTTTCCGCGGATTTTTGAACTTCTTCGGCGCTCAGCTCCATCACCTGCCTCCAAATGCCATTATGTACCTTGCCGCATTCGTTTCTTTGTGTGAAAACTTTCTGGGTTGTCCGCCGCACTGGGGTTTATTCAAACACATTTTCACGTGTCGATCTCAATCAGTTAAGAAGGTTGACCCCGATGGAGAAAGGACGCACGTGATTCAGATGTGCGGTGGTTTAGGTATCCAGATGAGGGGTAAGAGTGCGTTCCCATCTATGTCCTTTCCCGATTCGGTGAGGGGTTGGCAGTCGACCTGATTTTACTGCAATGACCTGCCGTGCTCTGGCTCGTCGACTGGTCTTCCTCCTTACACGACTGAGAGAGTTTAGACTCCTCCCTCGCTGACGGTTGATAAAAAGGAGAAGACGGATGTAGGGATCTTGGTGACCGCCATGGTTAGTCTGATTCAGGGTGGATTGACTGGTCTGGACCTTCTGGAGGTCTTTCTCAGTCGGAGGATCCAGCCGCTGCAGGAGCGGGCTCACCCCATGTGGCTCTACACTGGAGCCGGTGATCCGACCCGAGTGCATCCGGAAGACGTCGAGGAGAAAACAGTGGAACAGTGGATCCGATGCATCACTGGCGCGCGCGACAATCCGCGCGGGTCGAGACGGATCCCGCCCTACGACGCCAACAACCAACCTTTGGAGGTGAGGCACGAATTTCTGAGTGAATTGCCGATGCGCAAATTATCCGAGTGAACTGAATGATCCGAGTGAACTGTCTAAACTATCTGTCTTCACCTTTCATGTCTTGCAGGAGTTCCAGAAGATGTCATCGTCTGTGCCAAATGGAGAACAACTTGCCGGAGGTGCGGAGAGCGAAAATGGCAGCGCCGGGGGCAGCTACGCGGAGGACAGCGCGGAGGAAAGTGAGGACTCGGAAGGGAGCGACAAGGTCGAGTCTTCTCTGTCTCCGGAGTTGCGCTCCGAGCACCGCTCCAAACGAGCTCACGATCCGAGTGCTGGTCCGGAGAAGGAGGCGGTTCCGAGTGCTAAGGCTCCGAAGTGTACTCGGCCGTCGTCGCGTGCGCCGACTGAGAAGGTCACCAAGCAGCCCAAGGTCGCTTCCCCTAAGCCTCGGAAGGCTCTGCCCCGGATCAAGGTCGTTGTGCCTGTCGCCTCAACGTGAGTATCTTTCTCAGCTTATCTTTTCTGTCTTTGTTAACTTTCGTGATTCCTCTGACCGAGTGCGTCTTATGGATCAGTGCTGCAACCTCGACGATGTCTCCCATGCAGATTGATGGGGACCGCACCGAAGCTGAGACGGCAGACGCGGCCACTTCTCAAAGAGGTAACAATAACTTCATTTTTACTTCGACTTGTCATTCGACTGAAACGTCTTCATCCGATTGGATCGTGTATTACGACTGATTGCGTTGAGTGAACGTAGTGCTTGCAGAGGTCATCCACATCGGAGACGACGATGAAGAGCCGCTGCGGAAGGACACTAAGAAGGGGACCCCAGTTCCGACTGCTCCTCAGGCCACCACACGGAAGACACCGCCGAGCGAAACGCCTCAAGTTCCACCTGCACCTGCCGTGACCGTGCCTCTGGGGCTGGGTTCTTCTCAGGCTGGAGCTGGTTCTGCCGCGGCTCCGTCGACTGCTCTGGCCTCGGTTCCGACTCCCCCCGTCAATATCTTCAGTCTGTACAAGGTGCCGGAGGACCAAACTGGAGCCAGCAAGGAAGCGATGATCCAGGCGGAGCTGATGACCCATCGGCTCAAGGAGATGTGCGCAGCTGGGAAGCTGGTGTACGATGCCAGTGATGCTCTCCAGGAGAACGTTCGAGTAACTGCTCTTGTAAGTTGATCTCCGAGTCATTTTTCTTCAGTAGGAATTTCAGTTGAAAAATATCCGGTACACCCACTGGGTGTTTTTATTGTTTGGCCGTCACTCGGATCTGGTGGACAATTCCGAGTGGATACCGCTCCAGTGGGGGTACGCTGAGTGCACCCACTGGGTGTAGTCCCCGAGACTGCCATCGACTGCGGGCAGTCGGCGGGAGTCTTAGAGCTTAGAACTTGTTCTGTTGTTGTTGCTGTTGTTTTTTCTTTTGTTTGGCCGTCACTCGGAATGGATGGGTCGTTCCGAGTGGATACCGCTCCAGTGGGGGCACGCTGAGTGCACCCACTGGGTGTCGTCCCCGAGACTGCCGTCGGCCGCGGGCGGTCGGCGGGAGTCTTAGAACCTTTTGTCTTGTTTTTTTTGTGTTTGGCCATCACTCGGATCTGGCGGACAGTTCCGAGTGGATACCATTCCAGTGGGGGCACGCTGAGTGCACCCACTGGGTGTAGTCCCCGAGACTGCCGTCAGCTGCGGGCAGTCGGCGGGAGTCTTAGAACTTAGAATTTGATACTGGTCAAGCTTGTTCCTCCCTGTTGAAGTGGTACTTCAGGATCTGATACTGGTCAAGCTTCTTCCTTCCAGGAGCGTCGACCTCTGGGCACTCGGCACCTTTTGTCTTGTTATTTTTTTTGTGTTTGGCCATCACTCGGATCTGGTGGACAGTTCTGAGTGGATACCATTCCAGTGGGGGCACGCTGAGTGCACCCACTGGGTGTAGTCCCCGAGACTGCCGTCGGCTGCGGGCAGTCGGCGGGAGTCTTAGAACTTAGAATTTGATACTGGTCAAGCTTGTTCCTCTTGTATTTCTTGACATTAACTGTTCTCTCTTGTATGTCAGAAAATTTGTGAGCTTGGGACTCAGTACGTGGCACTGGAGAAGGAGACGGCTCAACTCCGAGTGGATTTGGAGGTGGAGAGGAGGAACACGGCGCGCGCTCAAGTAGAGCTCAGGACCATGGGAGGTAGGCTTCGATTACCGAGCATTCTGCTTTCACCTTTTTACATTCTTTGAACCGAGTGACTTCACTCGAACAGATGTGCGTAGTGAAAACCATCGACTCCAAGTGCGGCTCAGAACTTCTATCTCTTTAGAAACTATGAAGCAGGCACTCGAGAACAAGGACAAAGAGCTGGCGGGGGCTCAGCAGGTGGCGAAGGAAAAGACCAAGGCTGCTGAAGAAAAGTTGGCCTCATTCGGGAAACTTGAAGCAGAGAACACGTCGCTAAAGAAGGAGGTGCTCGAGCTCAAGAAGCAGCAGACTGAGTGGGAGAGCAAGCTCAAGGCCCAGGCGGAAGTCTACGAGCAAGAGAAGAAGGCTCTGAACGAGAAAATCACCCAGCTGATCGAGAAGAAGAATGCTCTGGAAAGGTACATTGAAGAGTTCACGGAGGAGATGTACACCAAGCTTGCAGGTAACTTATAGCATCCGAGTGCATTTCAACTTGACTCCGAGTGAACTTCACGCTTGCTGATGCTCGACACTCCTCTTTCCTTGTTTACAGAGTACTGCCGGTATTTCGAGCTTGAGACTGACAGAATCGAGAGGGATCTGGATCCTTCCAGGTCACTCGTCGGTGACAAGGCTGCTTTAGGCGTCCTGCGGGTCGAATCTCGCATTGAAGACGTCCAAGGGTACATCATCCGCCTGCGGGGTGCACTCGGGAAAATCGACAAGGAGCTATGGCCAGAAGACACCCTCGACACCGACCTGGAGGCCATGATGACTCACCTCAATGACATCCCCAGCCGAGTGCAAGCGTGGAAGAAGTTAGCTGCCCACTGCGGAGCCGACGTGGCCCTTTCCCTGGTCCGAGTGCATTGCAAGGACGCCAAGCAGGAGAAACTGAAGACTCTCCAAGTTGCCAACATGAAGAAACTCAAGTTCGAGGACTTCATGGAGACATTCATCGAAGCGGCCACTCGGATCGCGGACGGCATCGACTTGGATTCCTTCGTTGAACCAGCCAGCCCTACAGGGGCGTGAGAAAACTTTGAGTTCTTCCGATTAGCCTCGGTATGCCGAGTGGAATTGCAATCGTTAAACTCTTTCGGGCTTTGGGCCCGCATACTCGTATTCGCCTTTAAACTTCTGGAGTTAATCGAATGATTTCCTTCGAGTCTTTCGAATCTTTGAACTGGGTTTTAACTTAGACGAAAGCCGGTTCGCAGCTAAGTCTCCGAGTGAGAGGGACGCTCTACACTCGAAGTAGATCTTTAACTTGGGCGAAATCTGGTTCGCAGCCAAGCCTCCGAGTGAGAGGGATGCTCTTCACTTGGAGTAGATTTTCAACTTGGGCGAAAGCTGGTTTGCAGCCAAGCCCCCGAGTGAGAGGGATGCTCTTCACTCGGAGTAGCGTTTCAACTTGGGCGAAAGCTGGTTCGCAGCCAAGCCTCCGAGTGAGAAGGATGCTCTTCACTCGGAGTAGCATTTTTAACTTGGGCGAAAGCTGGTTCGCAGCCAAGCCCCCGAGTGAGAGGGGTGCTCTTCACTCGGAGTAGATTTTTAACTTGGGCGAAAGCTGGTTCTCAGCCAAGCCTCCGAGTGAGAGGGATGCTCTTCACCCGGAGTAGATTTTTAACTTGGGCGAAAGCTGGTTCACAGCCAAGCCTCCGAGTGAGAGGGATGCTCTTCACTCGGAGTAGCGTTTTTAACTTGGGCGAAAGCTGGTTCGCAGCCAAGCCCCCGAGTGAGAGGGATGCTCTTCACACGGAGTAGCGTTTTTAACTTGGGCGAAAGCTAGTTCGTAGCAGAGCCCCCGAGTGAGAGGGATGCTCTTCGCTCGGAGTACTGTTTTTAACTTGGGCGAAAGCTGGTTCATAGCCAAAACCCCGAGTGAGAGGGATGCTCTTCCCTCGGAGTAGCGTTTTTAACTTGGGCGAAAGCTGGTTCGCAGCCAAGCCCCCGAGTGAGAGGGATGCTCTTCACTCGGAGTAGCGTTTTTAACTTGGGCAAAAGCCGGTTCGCAGCCAAGCCCCCGAGTGAGAGGGATGCTCTTCGCTCGGAGTAGCGTTTTTAACTTGGGCGAAAGCTGGTTCGCAGCCAAGCCCCCGAGTGAGAGGGATGCTCTTCGCTTGGAGTAGCGTTTTTAACTTGGGCGAAAGCTGGTTCGCAGCCAAGCCTCCGAGTGAGAGGGATGCTCTTCACTCGGAGTAGCGTTTTTAACTTGGGCGAAATCTGGTTCACAGCCAAGCCCCCGAGTGAGAGGGATGCTCTTCACTCGGAGTAGCGTTTTTAACTTGGGCGAAAGCTGGTTCGCAGCCAAGCCCCCGAGTGAGAGGGATGCTCTTCACTCGGAGTAGATTTTTAACTTGGGCGAAATCTGGTTCGGAGCCAAGCCCCTGAGTGAGAGGGATGCTCTTCACTCGGAGTAGTATTTTTGACTTAGGCAAAAACTGGTTTGCAGCTAAGTTGAACGGCATACACCCACTGGGGGTTGTAAGCCAGAAAATGCGTACAAGTGAACCCAATGTGGAACTGGAAAAGTCATGCTTTTATTCACCAAATATCACTCGAGTACTTTTATTACATCTCATGATCAAGTATAAAATCGTCGCAGCAAATCCGCATTCCAAGCACGGGGCTCGTCTGCTTGCTTCTGAAGGTTGTACAGGTGGTATGCTCTGTTGTGTAGAACCTTAGACACGATAAAGGGACCTTCCCATGCGGGAGCAAGCTTGTGAGGTCGCTGCTGATCCACTCGGAGCACAAGATCTCCTTCCTGAAAGGTCCGACTCCTGACGTGCCTGCTGTGAAAACGTCTTAGGTCTTGTTGATAAGTGGCCGATCGGATCAGAGCCATCTCCCTTTCCTCCTCCAAGAGATCAACAGCGTGTTGCCGTGCTTGCTCAGCTTCAGCTTCAGAGGACAGTTCCACTCAGGGTGAATTATGGAGCAGATCACTCGGCAGGACGGCTTCAGCTCCGTACACCATGAAGAAGGGAGTGCGATTGGTAGACCGATTGGGGGTCGTCCTCAAGCCCCAAAGAACTGACGGCAATTCGGAGACCCAAGCTCCAGCTGCGTGCTCCAAATCGCACATGAGTCGTGGCTTTAACCCCTGCAGAATCAGTCCATTTGCTCTCTCAGCTTGTCCATTCGACTATGGGTGCGCCACAGATGCATAGTCGACTCGGGTGCCTTGAGCGGCACAGAACGCCCTGAACTCTTCCGAGTCGAAGTTTGAACCGTTGTCAGTGATAATGCTGTGGGGCACGCCGTATCTGAAGACTATCTCCTTCATGAACTTGATCGATGTACGAGAGTCTAGCTTCTTGATGGGTTTGGCTTCGATCCACTTAGTAAACTTGTCGACTTCAGCTAGCAAGTGGGTGAATCCACTCGCCCCTGTCCGGAGGGGTCCCACCATGTCGAGTCCCCAGACCGCAAACGGCCAGACGAGTGGAATCGTCTTCAGAGCAGACGCAGGCTTGTGCGACAAGTTTGCATAGAACTGGCATCCGGCACAATGTTGGACTATCTCCTGCACAGCTTCATTGGCATGTGGCCAGAAGAAACCGGCTCGGTAAGCTTTAGCCACGATTGTCCGAGAGGACGCGTGGTGTCCACAAGTTCCCGAGTGAATCTCCTCCAGGATCAGTCGGCCTTCCTCCGGAGCAATGCAGCGCTGAGTCACACCGGTGACGCTCTTTCTGTATAACTGATCGCCCATCACCGTAAAGGCTTTGGACCTGCGAACAATCTGGCGGGCTTCAGCTTCATCTTCTGGAAGTTCCTGCCTGAGCAGGTATGCAATGTAAGGCACTGTCCACTCGGGTGCGATTGCTAGGACCTCCATGACCAAATCAATGACTGCCGGGACCTCAACTTCAGTCGGATCAGACGGACTGACCACTTGTGGGGGCTCTTCCGTGAAGGGGTCTTCTTTTACCGTCGGAGAACGTAAATGCTCGAGGCACACATTGCTGGGTATGGATTTCCGAGTGGATCCGATCTTTGCCAGATCGTTTGCCTCCTGATTCTTGGCCCAGGGAACGTGATGCAGCTCCAGACCTTCAAATTTCTTCTCCAACTTTCTCACTGCGTTGCAGTATCCTGTCATAGCGGGGCTTCTGATGTCCCACTCCTTCATCACTTGGTTCACAACTAGATCCGAGTCTCCGTAGACCATCAGGCGCCGGACGCCGAGTGAGATGGCCATACGTAGACCATAAAGGAGCGCCTCGTACTCGGCTTCATTGTTGGAGGAATCGAAGTGAATCTGCAGAACATATCTGAGACGATCGCCCTTTGGAGATACTAACACAACTCCAGCTCCTGAACCATTCAGCATCTTGGAACCGTCAAAGAACATGGTCTAGTGTTCCGGGTGGCTCTGAGTCGGTTGCTGCTGTTCAGTCCACTCGGCTAGGAAATCGGCTAATGCTTGGGACTTGATCGCCTTCTTCGCCTCGAACTTGATGTCCAGGGGCAGAAGCTCGATAGCCCACTTCGCCACTCGACCAGTCGCATCCCGATTGTTCATGATCTCAGACAATGGGGCATCGCTGACGACTGACACAGTGTGCTCTTGGAAGTAATGGGCTACTTTCTTCGCAGTCAGGTAGATGCCATAGATGAGCTTCTGATAATGAGGACACCTTTTCTTGGAAGGAGTCAGAACTTCAGAGATGTAATAAACTGGGCGCTGAACTTTGTAAGCCTTGCCCTGTTCTTCTCGCTCGACTGTGAGGACAGTGCTGACAACTTGACCAGTGGCCGCAATGTACAAGAGCAACGGCTCGTTGCTGTTCGGAGCGGCAAGCACCGACTGGGTGGAAAGCAGGGCTTTGAGCTCAACAAACGCTGCTTGTGCTTCAGCAGTCCACTCGAACGAATCAGATTTCTTCATCAATCGGTATAGGAGCAGTGCCTTCTCACTGAGACGGGAGATGAATCGGCTCAGAGCTGTGAGGCAACCCGTGAGCTTCTGCACATCATGAAGACGTTCTGGACGTTTCATTCGTACAATCGCCCCGATCTTCTTAGGATTGGCATCTATCCCTCATTCGGAAACGAGGAAACCGAGTAACTTCCCCCCAGGAACTCCGAAAGTGCACTTTGCTGGATTCATCTTGATATCATACTTCTGCAAATTTGCGAAAGTTTGAGCTAAGTCAGCTAGTAGGTCGGAACCTTTTCTGGACTTGACCATTATGTCATCCATGTATGCTTCGATGTTCCGACTGATCTGTTTTTGCAAACACTTCTGGATCATGCGCATGAAGGTGGCACCGGCATTCTTGAGACCGAATGGCATGGTGATATAGCAGAAACATCCGAATGGGGTGATAAAGGCTGTTTTTATTTCATCTGGACCATACAGTCGGATCTAGTGGTACCCGGAGTACGCATCCAGAAAAGACAGTCGCTCACAACCCGCGGTGGAATCTACGATTTGATCTATGCGGGGGAGCGGGAAATGATCCTTGGGGAAGACCCGATTGATGTGCTTAAAATCAATGCACATTCAGAGAGACTTGTCCTTCTTAGGGACCATGACGACGTTGGCGAGCCACTCGGAGTGGTACACCTCACGGATGAACTCGGCTGCCAGGAGCCGAGCAACTTCTTCGCCAATGGCCTTCCTCTTCTGTGTAGCAAAGCGACGGAGATGCTCCTTCACAGGTTTCGCCTTTGGGTCGACTCGCAAATGGTGCTCAGCCAGCTCCCTGGGTACACCTGGCATGTCGGATGGTTTCCATGCGAAGATGTCCCAGTTCTCATGGAGGAACTGGATGAGCGCTTCTTCCTATTTGCTATCGAGTGTTGTTGATATGTTGGTGGGAGTAGCATTGGGATCCTCCGGGTGGATGTGCACAGGCTTCGTGTCGCCGGCCGACTGAAATGCAGATTCAGCCGCCGGCCTCTTGGAGCGTAGTAGATCACTCGGATCGACATTTTTCTTGTACTCCTCCAGTTCCACCCTGGCCATCTGCTCATCAGCTATCTTGGATCCTTGCTGCAAGCACTCCTCCGCACGCTGTCCACTGCCAGTGACTGTGATTACACCTTTGGGGCCGGGCATCTTCAGCTTGAGATACACATAACATGGACGGGCCATGAAACGTGCGTAAGCCGGCCGACCAAGGATGGCATGGTAGGCGCTGCGGAAGTCGACCACTTCGAAGGTCGGCCTTTCCTTCCGAAAGTTCTTGTCGTCTCCAAAGACCACGTCCAGGGCGATCTGCCCGAGTGACTTTGCTTTCTTGCCGGGGATCACCCCGTGGAACTGCATGCTGCTCTCACTGAGTCGGGACATCGAAATGCCCATCGCTTGCAGAGTATCAGCGTACAGTATGTTCAGTCCGCTTCCACCATCCATGAGGACCTTGCGCAATCGGACGCCTCCCACGACTGGATCTACCACCAGCGCCTGCCGCCCAGGGGTGGCTATGTAGGCGGGGTGGTCCGACTGATCAAAGGTGATCGGAGTCTTCGACCAGTTCAGAAACTTCGTCGTCGCCGGCATGGCCATGTTCACTTCTTGATTGATAACTTTCAATCGGCTCCTGCTCTCTACATCTGCAAAGATCATCAGGGTTGCGTTGACACTAGGAAAAGGTTCATCTTTGTCTCCATTATCAGCGACTTCTGGGCTCTTCTCACTCGACGGGCCCTCTCGGAACTGCTGAATCAACAGTCTGCACTGTCGAGTGGTATGTTTGGGCAATATCAGATTGCCCTCTTCATCCTTTCTGGTGTGGATGTGACACGGTAAATCGAGGACATCTTGGCCCGATTGATCTTTCTTTTTCTTCGGGATCCATTTTTCCTTAGCCTTTCCCTTGCTCTTGGCTTGACCGGCCAGAGCGGCAGCCTCGGCCTGAGTCGAACCATCAGCCTTGCGCTTCGGCTTCCGATTGAGATTACTGTTTCCGGGGTTGGGCTCGCTAGTTTTCCCTTTGCCGTTACGGAGACGGTCTTCCTCTTCCCCGTTTGCGTACCGAGTGGCAATATCCATCATTCGGCTCATGGTCAAGGATCTTGACCGACCAAATTTCAGGATGAGCTCCCGATACCTGACTCCTGCTTTGAAAGTGCAGACGGCTTGATGCTCTGTGACGTTCTCCACCACGTGATGCAAGGTTGTCCACCGCTGGATGTACTCCCTCAATGTTTCATTCGGTTTCTGCACGCAGTGCTGCATCTCAGACAATCCAGTCGGGAGTTTGCACGTGCCCTTGAATGTTTTGATGAACACTCGGGCCAAATCTTCCCAGCAGTATATGCTGCCTGGAGTGAGCTGGTTGAGCCAGGCGCGGGCGGACCCTTCCAGCATCAAGGGCAAATGCTTCATAGCCACATAATCATTTCCTCCACCAATCTGCACAGCCACTCGGTAATCCTCTAACCAAGTTTCTGGCTTGGACTCACCGGTGAACTTGCTTACTCCAGCTGCCAATCTGAAGTTAGGCGGGATCTCAGCAGCCCGGATGGCCTTGCTGAAACACTCGGGCCCGGAGATGAAGGCTCCACTTCCACTCGGACGATCTCTGTCCAAGTTCTCTCTCAGAGCTCTGCCTCTGTCGACCAGGTTCTGAGCGAAAACGGATCTCGCATTGAACTGCGGGTCACGATAGTCGACTGGCTCCCTCTGGCGATAACCGTCACCATGGCGAGGAGGGCTGGCCCTCCGATCATTGCCGTAAGGACGCCTGGCATCGTGCGGCCGGGGCGCGTACGAGCCATCCCGCGGAGAGGGCGACTGCATGCGGCGATGATCATCCTGACGCCGCGGAGGCGTATTCCGATTGTGACCCTGCCCCGAGTACTGGTCTCGGTGGCGGTCTTGGTCGTTTTGCCGCGGAGGCGAGTGTCTGTTTCTCGTTGGGAACACTGGGCTATGGGCCGACTGAACGGTGTCAGCCCTAACTGATCTGCTGTGAATCTGGTTGTGCGACTGGGATACTGCCGAATTTTGCTCCTCAGCCGCCTTGAGCAGGGCCCGAATCTGCCGAAGACCCTCTCCTGCCTCGGATCAGGACGACTCAATGGAATCTGCTATCCGAGTGGCCGCCGCCATATTCTGGACGGGAGTGCGGAATATCTGGAAACTCTGCTGCTGGTCATTCGAGAACAACTGTCGCTGCCGCCGACTGGAACTGGGCGGATGCTGTCTGCGGGCGCGGTCGTCGAGTGATTTCTGGAGCGCTTCCAGATGATTTCGCTCAGCCAAGTTGGCCTGGCGCACGGCCTCCAAAGCCTGAGCTTCGGGGGTCGTCCCAACGATGGGCGTCTGAAGGGCCTGCTCGGTCCTGCGCTGCTGTTCCTCCCTCTGCTGCCGAGTGAGAGGTCGGGGGACGTACTCATCCTCGTGTCGGTCCCTGCCGCCGCCAAGATCAAGGCGCGATGGGTCACCGTTCTCCGCGCCGCCGCGGCCGTACCCAGGCGGACTGGGCGGGGAATCGGCCATCAGCACCTCTGCAGCGGGATCGCTGCTCTCGCACTCGGACAAGCTTTCCGATTGCTCATGCACGGAGGTGAACAGATCGAAGACATGCTCATCGGGCTCGATTGCCGCGATCTGCGAGGCCGCAGCCTGAAGGGCCACCGCGTGCCTGATCCACCGCTGAAGCCGCGAGCGTCCGGAACGCTTGCGACGACGGTTGGTGGAGATCGAAGAGGTCGACTGATAAGGAGTCGACGGTTGCCGAAGAAGGACGCTGAAGGTACTCGCGCGGAAGTGCGCCGCGCCGTGGACGGGCAACGCCTCGACATCCAGCGGGGCTTCCTCGAGCCACGCCGAATCGTCGGCGATGAAGCTGAGGACGCCGAAACGGATCTCGTCGCCCAGAGTCAGTCCTTCACCAGAAACCATGGTGATGATCGGAAAAATGCAACTACGCCGGAAGTCGCTAGACGCCTGCCCCACGGTGGGCGCCAACTGTTGTGGGAGCAAGTCTGACAGTAGTGTGTAGGGGTACGGATGAGAGGGCAGAGCCTAGCTACGCCGAAGGTGTTACACTCGGATTTACGAGTTCAGGCCCCTCAGCGGTGGAGGTAATAGCCCTACGTTTCGGTGCTCTGGAGCTTGATTACTTGAGTGTATGTGTTACAATAGATTGCGAACCCTTGGAATGGAGCTGGGAGGCGGCTCATATAGTCTTTGCCAGCCTTCCCATGAATGCCGCCATTACCAGGGGTTAAGAGGGGGTTTAAGGGGCGCCAGGTAACGGGCGCATTGATTACAATTAATACAGGCGAACGTGCGTCCCTACCGTTGCGCTCCTGGAGTCTCCTGGTCTTCTCTGGTCGAGTGACTTCCGGGTGCTCCGAGTGAAATAAGCTGGTCGAGTGAACTCTTGCCTTCCGAGTGGTTCGTTGAACTCCGAGTGAATGTCAGTTTGCAGAACTCTGGGTTGTTCATCTGGCCCTGGGGCCCAGTATGAGACGAGAGGGGTCCTAGGGTAGGGTCTGTAGGTCAGGCCTGTTACCCTATCCCTGGTACATGCCCTCGTCAGAGTCTATTAGTTGTGATGCCATGTTGCATAGGATTTCTTGTGATAATTCTCTCGGTCACATCATGTTTGACAATCCGCTTGACTTGTCATATGCTATGCATGAGATCAATAATATGTCCAATTTGCAATCTCATCGTAGTAACTATGCATATGCCATTAAAATGAACCCAATTTGCACATATGGCATAGATGACAAGCCCATGGTTATTGACATGTGTTTTTCTTGTGATGATATTGATATGCTTCCTTTGCATCATTGTTCATATATGCCATGCCATGACCACCTAGCTTCGGACATGCATTATTTGCCATGTTGTCAATTTTCTCCATATGATGTTTCCACTATTGCTCATGAGGAGACACCCATATAGTTTCCTCATACATTTTAGTAGATTTTGATCACTCCCATCCATTGCATGATCCACATAATTATGTGCATAATATGCTCCCCATGAATACCAATGATCTTGATGTGCCATATACTTGCATGCTAAATTTGTGTCCCCATCGTGTTATACATAACAACTACTCTTTCATGATGGATGACATGTTCATATACCATGCCTCAAATTTCTTTGTGCATTGCTTGTTTTGTGCTAACTCTCACGTGCACATACACATCATGATGGATGATGTGTATATTTACCACGCACACACATTCTTTCGCTTGTGTCTTTCTTGTGTAGGTAATCACACATATTTGTCAAACTCGCAAGCGCACGAGTTGACGAAACGAGCTCTAGAGAGCAATGAAGATGTGTGCCACCATGGAGTGCTTACCCTCCACCCGCCCTCTTTGCGACGAGACTTTGCGCATTTCTTCTACATGGCCCTCACATGGTTATGGGTTATTGTCCATTACATATTCTATGCCCATATTGCCATGTTCCCTTTGCATGATATACTCACTCCTATGCCTTTACCATGCATTTGTGACCCATGCTTTGCATTACACATGATCCATGATTCTACTACTTGTATGTGTGTTTGCATGCTTGGTGGACATATCACTTGCTATTGCCATGTTTGCCTTGTACCCCATGCCTATGATGATACTTTGATATTGCTGTGTGTTCGTGATTGCAATATGTCATGCGCATTGCCTATGTCTATTATTTTCTTACATGACATGGTTGCCATGATTTCCTCTAGTGTGTTCCATCTTCGCTCCACTAGTTTGCACGACATGATTACTATGATTGCTTGCCTTGTTGCATCACCGATGATTCATACTTGCTCGTTTCATGCGGTTGATAGCACCTATTCCCATGCTTTCCACATGATTGATATTGCTTCTTGTCATATATCTCCATATGTTGCATCTCTCATGCTAGATGATTTGCCTTGTATTGAGTGCAACAATGCTATTAGTCTTGCTAATGAGATTGCCCCCATAGCTTTCTCCCATATTATTGGGGTTTGTGACAAATTTCATGTGAAGCATGCTTGTCTCACCTCTTTGCACCATATGCATAGTGCTATGAACATTAAGATTATTGCATCATATTATTCATGCACTTGTGATACTAATGGTTATGTGCAAGAGAAGAGAACCATCATGATGGATGATGTGTTTATCTACCATGCACATACGTTCTTTGCTTTGTTGTGTGCATGTGTAGGATCGTTCGACCCCGTGTCAACTTCAACTTCCCGTGAGTTGACCATTCGAGCTCTTGAGAGCGAGTCACTTTCGACCGACGTGCTTCTACAATGCATTTTCTACCACTTCGGCATTGTGAAGGACGCACAAGGACATGCTTTCGAGGTGATATCCTTCTATTTTGAGAACCCCAAAATTATGAGCATGAATATTGTGGATCATACTTCATGTGTTGCTTGCACCATGACACTTATTGGTCATCTTCGACCACTTATTTGGACACATGCTAGATATATTGCTTTCACTCATGATTGCCACATTGCCATGCCTCGTGATATATATGCCTTGTGTGTTGCATCAATGTAACACCCCAAAAATTTAACCATATTTTTATTAAGTAAAATTTGGCCAGAAATAAATTTTGAATTATAATAGGTCTTTTATTAGTTTTAGAGTATTTTCTATTTTCTGTTTTCAAAATTCTTCCCTCCATTTAGAAACTTTTGAAAAATATTGTGGGATTTGGTAGTTGTCTTAAATAATTTCATTTATATTTTAATTAACAATAGGAAATATTTTCA
The DNA here is from genome assembly GCA_039707655.1 of Elymus sibiricus. Lineage (NCBI taxonomy): Eukaryota > Viridiplantae > Streptophyta > Magnoliopsida > Poales > Poaceae > Elymus > Elymus sibiricus. Next base: position 117,931,472 of record CM077670.1, read on the forward strand.
TAATAAAATTTTCCCAAAATAATTTTTTATAGCATTTTCAATTTTTGCAATGCTTCTGTTACCCTACAACTATTTTAAATAATTCTCTAAAAATTCCACAAAAATTATGAGGGGTCATGTGATGCCTATAGATCACTTTTATGCAAAAAACCTAACCTGGCCTTTTGAAAATTTTGAGTGAAACATCCTCTTTTCAATTCTGTCCCATCCTTGGGTTTTAACTACAACCTCACTTTTTATTGCTTCAAAAATTCTGAAATTATTCCCACCTTATAGTCCTTCTAACCAAAACCTTAAGTCCAGAAGATCAACTCCAATTGCATTCTGGAAGACCTCCAAATTAATTCCCCAAGTTTGGGTCCAAAACTGATTTTCTCCAAAATTTGTACTAGCAAGTTTCTCTTATGGTCTATCCAACCCTACCACCTTATTTCTCATCCAAAGAGGCCCCAACCTGCTAAGTCTCATTTCCAACAAAATCACCTAGCCACCCCTAGCATTTCATCAGGCACCTTGAGTGCATGGCAGAAAACTTGCATCTCTCTAAAACCACATTTGAAACTTAAGCACATGATTCAACCATCATGTCCCCAAACCCCCTCATGCCTAGAGGCAGCACTCTGTTAAATTTGAGCCCATTTGGGCCAGCCTGGGTGGCCCTGGCAATTCATCGAATGCCTTGTGTGCGTGCCCAGAGCACGCACTGCATACCCAGAGCACGGGTACTGCACGCCCGAGCGACGCGAGCCCCTGCCGCCCCGCTGCTGCCCTCCCCTGGCTTGCCCCGCACGCTCCACTGGCCACCCGCACCTGCCACGACCTCCCCCACATCGGAGCTTCCCCCTGGCGCCGCCCTCCGCCGACCAGAGCCGCCACCGACTCCAGTACGTCGCTATCACCGCCGCCCGACGCCGCCTTCTCTGTCACACCACCGCCCGAGCCAACCAAAGCCGCCAGCTCATCCCGAGCCTTAACCACCACATACCCGAGCTCATCCAGTGCACTGACCACGCCGCCGACCTCAACCACCCTCTCTGCCTCAGTAATGGTGCCGCCGCAATCTGTCATGGCCGGCGTCGTCCGAGCCACCTGGAGCCCCCCCGAACTAGCCAGCGCACCTCTGGTATAAATTTGGACGGCCGCCGTCCTCACCAGCCTCACCGTCCACCACCAATCTCGTTGCCGCCCACGTTCTGCCTTAATGGCTGGCCGCCACCTCGGCCTTCTCTGGAACCTGCGGCACCGACCCCCTCCAGCCTATATAAGGCCACCCCGAGGCCATTCCCACACTCGCGGTACATCTCCAACCCCTCAATCAATCCCCAGGCCACCCCATTGAGCTCGGGAACGTCTTCTTCCCTATCTCCGGCGACCACGTCTGCCGCCACCTCTCTGATGAACCCGAGTTAACCACAACCCCGTTCCTCAAAATATTTGCACCAGTGGATTCGCTATGCCACCACACCTCGATCCCACACTCCAATTTCACGCGGGATCAAACATATCAAAATCCCTAACGCGGCCCCGCCAGAGCTTCTCGGGCGTCCTCGCCGTCGATGAGATAGGGCTCCTCGGAGACTGTGCCGTACCTCGTCGGGATCGCCAGAGTCTCCTGAGCGCGTGGGTAGCCTCATCTCCCCGAACGGTGCCGCCGTTCGCCGGCGAGCCTCGCCGGAGCTCCGCTCCGTCTGGCCAGAGGGGAAGGCGGGGTAGACCACGGTCAAATCTGACCGGTGGGCTAGGCGGGGCCCACCGTCCGTGACTGGAGGTCGCGGCCCGCAGTTGTAAGTGAAGGCGTATTCCTCTGGATACGCCTTCTTCTTTGGGAAAACGTATTTTCAGTAATACGTCTTCGATGTCTGCAGCCTCCCGCGCAGCCGTGCGACTGGGCCAGGCCCAGTGGCGCCAGTCAGCTATACAACGCTCAAGGCGCGCTTCTGCCTTCCTCTTTTTCTTTTTCCAGTAAACCTCAATTATGTTCCACAGTGGCCATTTCAAATCCAAATCTGATGATTCAAATTTCTACAGACTTCTAAAATCATGCTCTATTATTCTAGCCATGGTGAACATTTTTCCTAAGCTTTGTCTCTACTGGATCTTTTAAATAGTCCATTTCCTTAATTATTTCAGCTTAGGAAATTCCTAGGAAAATCATATGAACTCCAAATGAATTAATTCTTTTTCTAAAATTCCTAATTTTTCATCTAGTTTATTTTAGTATTTATTTTAAAAATTTCCAAACAACTTTTTAATACTGTTTTAGCTCTATGTGGTAATTGCAATATTTTTGAAAATAGGAAATGGAGGGAAGATATTATTTCCAAAACTTTTGGAGTGCACCCAATATTTCTGCATGATCAAGGCAAGCATCTTGAACACTTGATATGGTGATGGCATGGTTAAATGTTTGCAAGAAATAATTGAATCATGCATATGTTGAATTCAGATAAAATTTGCATGCATGTAGTGTTGGCATGTTTCCTCGTACCGTGCAACGTGTGCTTGTCATGACTAACTTGCAGGAGCAGGCATAAGAGAAATACCGGCAGAAGGGTGATCACGATGGAGCGTGATCATGCCTTGTCAGTTATGCATGTTGGGACATGCAAGGGCCGTGGCCCTGTTTTGGTGTTACTGTTGAAAGAACACTTTATTGTGCTAACCACTGCAGGAAAACTTAAGCCTCCTGAGTCGACCGTAGATCGAGTCTTGTTCCGGTAACCCCCATACTTGATCCGTGCTACCACTTGTCCCTGCCATTGGTGGGGTATGGTTTAGTAAGTTGATAACCCCTTTCCGTGCACACACCGTACAGAGGGGCCATAGTGAAAGATACCATTGGCCCTTGGTAGGCATGTCACTTGGTCAGGGAGCATGGGTGTCTCCGGTTGTAGCCGGAGAGGGATAGCACCCCTATTTGCGCGCCGATATAAATATAGTGATCCCATTCTATTCGAGATTGTAGTCTCCCCGTCTTAGAGTTTATCTTGAACGATGCTTTGGGTGATTCCTGGCATCAGGAAAGTTAATCTGGTGTGTGCTGGATAGGTGTGTTTCAACCCAAAGACCGTAATGGGAATTAGTCAGTGTCTCGGTGCTGGCTAAAGAAATCCTTTACTTGTGGGTAAAGAGTACACCCTCTGCAGAGTTATATCTATTCGAATAGCCGTGTCCGCGGTTAAGGACTATAGTCTGGGTTGGTCAAGTGTCGGTCTAGTGTCGGTCTCCGGAGGAAAATAATTAAAGTTGAGCATGAATTATTTTACAGGGTAATTATTGTTGCCACTGACGCTATCATGAATATTATGGTTGCCATGAATATTATTGTTATTATTATGGACTAGCCGTTTCTCTTATTTTTATTTTCTGAGTATCTCATGGGCTGGCTAGACTACCCGGGATACTCATTTATTTTCAAGACCTCTCGTGGCGTCGCATGAGTTCTCGGGCGGTCCTATCTCGCCCGATTTTCTTTTAGACACCCGTTTGGCATTTCTTTTCAAGACCTCTCGTGGCGTCGCTTGAGTTCTCGGGCGGTCCTGTCTCGCCCGATTCTCTTTTAGACACCCGGTTGGCATTTCTTTTCAAGACCTCTCGTCGCGTCGCTTGAGTTCTCAGGCGGTCCTGTCTCGCCCGATTCTCTTTTAGACACCCGTTTGGCATTTCTTTTTAAGACCTCTCGAGGCGTCGCTTGAGATCTCGGGCGGTCCTGTCTCGCCCGATTCTCTTTTAGACACCCGTTTGGCATTTCTTTGCAAGACCTCTCGAGGCGTCGCTTGAGATCTCGGGCGGTCCTGTCTCGCCCGATTCTCTTTTAGACACCCGTTTGGCATTTCTTTTCAAGACCTCTCGTGGAATCGCTTGAGTTCTCAGGCGGTCCTGTCTCGCCCGATTCTCTTTTAGACACCCGTTTGGCATTTCTCTTGGATACTCGGGCGGTCCTGTCTCGCCCGATTCTCCACTTTATATTTTCTTTTGGATTCTCGGGCGGTCCTGTCTCGCCCGATTATCCACTTTTAACTTTCTTGGTTTGTCACTAATATTTTATTTACTCATACTTCTGCACATGCTAATGTTGGGGAACGTAGTAATAATTCAAAATTTTCCTACGTGTCACCAAGATCAATCTAGGAGATGCTAGCAACGAGAGAGAGGGAGTGCATCTTCATACCCTTGAAGATCGCTAAGCGGAAGCGTTACAAAGAACGCGGTTGATGGAGTCGTACTCGCGGCGATTCAAATCGCGGAAGATCCGATCCAAGCGCCAAACGGACGGCGCCTCCGCGTGCAACACACGTACAGCCCGGGGACATCTCCTCCTTCTTGATCCAGCAAGGGGGGAAGGAGAAGTTGAGGGAGAGCTCCGGCAGCACGACGGCGTGGTGGCGGTGGAGCTCGTGTTTCTCCCGCAGAGCTCCGCTAAGCGCTACGGAGGAGGAGGAGGTGTAGGAAGGGGGAAGGGCTGCGCCAAGGGAAGCGTGTACGGCTGCCCTCCCACCTCCCCACTATTTATAGGGGGAAGGGGAGAGGGGGCCGGCCCCCCTAGATCCATCTAGAGGGGGGGCGGCAGCCCCCTAGGGTTTCCAACCCTAGGCGCCTTGGGCCCTCGGGGGGCGGCGGCCCCCCTAGGGTTTCCAACCCTAGGCGCCTTGGGCCCTTGGGGGGCGGCAGCCCCCTAGGGTTTCCAACCCTAGGAGCCTTGGGCCCTTGGGGGGGCACAGCAGCCCACTAAGGGGCTGGTTCCCACCCAACTACAGCCCATTAGGTCCTCCGGGGCAGGTGGACCCTCCCGGTGGACCCCCGGAACCCCTTCGGTGGTCCCGGTACAATACCGATAAACCCCGAAACCTTTCCGGTGACTGAAATTGGACTTCCCATATATAAATCTTCACCTCCGGACCATTCCGGAACTCCTCGTGACGTCCGGGATCTCATCCGGGACTCCGAACAACTTTCGGTAACCACATACAATTCCCATTACAACTCTAGCGTCACCAAACCTTAAGTGTGTAGACCCTACGGGTTCGGGAACCATGCAGTCATGACCGAGACACCTCTCCGGCCAATAACCAATAGCGGGATCTGGATACCCATATTGGCTCCCACATGTTCCACGATGATCTCATCGGATGAACCACGATGTCGGGGATTCAATTAATCCCGTATACAATTCCCTTTGTCCATCGGTATGTTACTTGCCCGAGATTCAATCGTCGGTATCCCTATACCTTGTTCAATCTCGTTACCGGCAAGTCTCTTTACTTGTTCCGTAACACATGATCCCGTGACTAACTCCTTAGTCACATTGAGCTCATTATGATGATGTATTACCGAGTGGGCCCAGAGATACCTCTCCTTCACACGGAGTGACAAATCCCAGTCTCGATTCGTGCCGACCCAACAAACACTTTTGGAGACACCTGTAGTGCACCTTTATAGTCACCCAGTTACGTTGTGACGTTTGATACACCCAAAGCATGCCTACGGTATCCGGGAGTTGCACAATCTCATGGTCTAAGGAAATGATACTTGACATTAGAAAAGCTCTAGCAGACGAACTACACGATCTTGTGCTATGCTTAGGATTGGGTCTTGTCCATCACATCATTCTCCTAATGATGTGATCCCGTTATCAACGACATCCAATGTCCATGGCCAGGAAACCATGACCATCTATTGATCAACGAGCTAGTCATCTAGAGTCTCACTAGGGACATGGTGTGGTCTATGTATTCACACATGTATTACGGTTTCCGGCTAATACAATTATAGCATGAACAATAGACAATTATCATGAACAAGGAAATATAATAATAACCATTTTATTATTGCCTCTAGGGCATATTTCCAACAGTCTCCCACTTGCACTAGAGTCAATAATCTAGTTACATTGTGATGAATCGAACACCCATAGAGTTCTGGTGCTGATCATGTTTCGCTCGTGAAAGAGGTTTATTCAATGGATCTGCGACATTCAGATCCGTATGTACTTTACAAATATCTACATCTCCATCCTGAATGTAACCACGAATGGAGTTGAAGCGGCGCTTGATGTGCTTGGTCTTCTTGTGAAACCTGGGCTCCTTGGCAATGGCAATAGCTCCAGTGTTGTCACAGAAGAGAGTCATCGGGCCCGACGCATTGGGAATCACTCCTAGGTCGGTGATGAACTCCTTCATCCAGACTCCTTCCTGTGTTGCTTCCGAAGCAGCTATGTACTCCGCTTCACATGTAGATTCCGCCACGACGCTTTGCTTGCAACTGCACCAGCTGACTGCCCCACCATTCAAAATATACACGTATCCGGTTTGTGACTTGGAGTCATCCGGATCCGTGTCGAAGCTAGCATCGACGTAACCCTTTACGACGAGCTCTTCGGCACCTCCATAAACGAGAAACATATCCTTAGTCCTTTCAGGTACTTAAGGATATTCTTGACCGCTGTCCAGTGTTCCAATCCGGGATCACTTTGGTACCTCCCTACCAAACTTATGGAAGGTTCACATCAGGTCTGGTACACAACATGGCATACATAATAGAGCCTATGGCTGAGGCATAGGGGATGACACTCATCTTTTCTCTATCTTCTGCCGAGGTCGGGCATTGAGCTGTGCTCAATCTCACACCTTGCAATACAGGCAAGAACCCCTTCTTGGACTGATCCATATTGAACTTCTTCAATATCTTGTCAAGGTATGTGCTTTGTGAAAGACCAATGAGGCGTCTCGATCTATCTCTATAGATCTTGATGCCTAATATGTAAGCAGCTTCTCCAAGGTCCTTCATTGAAAAACACTTATTCAAGTAGGCCTTTATGCTTTCCAAAAGTTCTATATCATTTCCCATCAACAATATGTCATCCACATATAAAATGAGAAATGCTACAGAGCTCCCACTCACTTTCTTGTAAATATAGGCTTCTCCATAAGTCTGTATAAACCCAAACGCTATGATCACCTCATCAAAGCAAATGTTCCAACTCTGAGATGCTTGCACCAGCCCATAGATGGAGCGCTGGAGCTTGCATACCTTGTCAGCATTCTTAGGATCGACAAAACCTTCCGGCTGCATCATATACAATTCTTCCTTAAGGAAACCGTTAAGGAATGCCGTTTTGATGTCCATTTGCCAGATCTCATAATCATAAAATGCGGCAACTGCTAACATGATTCGGACGGACTTCAGCATCGCTACGGGTGAGAAGGTCTCATCGTAGTCAACTCCTTGAACTTGTCGATAACCCTTAGCGACAAGCCGAGCCTTATAGACGGTCACATTACCATCCGCGCCAGTCTTCTTCTTAAAGATCCATTTATTTTCTATGGCTTGCCGATCATCGGGCAAGTCCACCAAAGTCCATACTTTGTTCTCATACATGGATCCTATCTCGGATTTCATGGCTTCAAGCCATTTGTTGGAATCTGGGCCCGCCATGGCTTCTTCATAGTTCGAGGGTTCACCGTTGTCTAACAACATGATTTCCAGGACAGGGTTGCCGTACCACTCTGGTGTGGACCGTGTCCTCCTGGACCTACGAAGTTTAGTAGTAACTTGATCAGAAGTTTCATGATCATCATCATTAACTTCCTCTCTAGTCGGTGCAGGCACCACAGAAACATTCTCCTGCGCTGCGCTACTTTTCGGTTCGAGAGGGGGTACAATTACCTCATCAAGTTCTACTTTCCTCCCACTTACTTCTTTCGAGAGAAACTCTTTCTCTAGAAAGGATCCATTCTTGGCAACAAAGATCTTGCCTTCGGATATGAGGTAGAAGGTATACCCAATAGTTTCCTTAGGGTATCCTATGAAGACGCACTTTTCCGATTTGGGTTCGAGCTTTTTAGGTTGAAGTTTCTTGACATAAGCATCGCATCCCCAAACTTTCAGAAACGACAGCTTAGGTTTCTTCCCAAACCATAATTCATACGGTGTCGTCTCAACGGATTTAGACGGTGTCCTATTTAAAGTGAATGCGGCAATCTCTAATGCATATCCCCGAAATGATAGTGGTAAATCAGTAAGAGACATCATAGATCGCACCATATCCAATAGAGTGCGATTACGACATTCGGACACATCATTACGCTGAGGTGTGCCAGGCGGCGTGAGTTGTGAAACAATTCCACATTTCCTTAAGTGCGTGCCAAACTCGTGACTCAAATATTCTCCTCCACGATCAGATCGTAAAAACTTTATTTTCTTGTCACGTTTATTCTCTACCTCACTTTGAAATTCCTTGAACTTTTCAAAGGTCTCAGACTTGTGTTTCATCAAGTAGACATACCCATATCTGCTTAAGTCATCAGTGAGGGTGAGAACATAACGATAGCCACCACGAGCCTCAACGCTCATCGGTCCACATACATCGGTATGTATTATTTCCAACAAGCTGGTTGCTCGCTCCATTGTTCCGGAGAACGGAGTCTTAGTCATCTTGCCCATGAGGCATGGTTCGCACGTGTCAAATGATTCATAATCAAGAGACTCCAAAAGTCCATCTGCATGGAGTTTCTTCATGTGTTTGACACCAATATGACCAAGGCGGCAGTGCCACAAGTATGTGGGACTATCATTATCAACCTTACATCGTTTGGCATTCACACTATGAATATGTGTAACATCACGTTCGAGATTCAATAAAAATAAACCATTGACCAGCGGGGCATGACCATAAAACATATCTCTCATATAAATAGAACAATCATTATTCTCGGATTTAAATGAGTAGCCATCTCGCATCAAACGAGATCCAGATACAATGTTCATGCTCAAAGCTGGTACTAAATAACAATTATTGAGGTTTAAAACTAATCCCGAAGGTAGATGTAGAGGTAGCATGCCGACGGCGATCACATCGACCTTGGAACCATTCCCGACGCGCATCGTCACCTCGTCCTTTGCCAGTCTCCGCTTATTCCACAGCTCCTGTTTTGAGTTACAAATGTGAGCAACCGCACCGGTATCAAATACCCAGGAGCTACTACGAGCGCTGGTAAGGTACACATCAATAACATGTATATCATATATAGCTTTGACGTTGCCGGCCTTCTTATCTGCTAAGTACTTGGGGCAGTTCCGCTTCCAGTGACCGGTTCCCTTGCAATAAAAGAACTCAGTCTCAGGCTTGGGTCCATTCTTGGGCTTCTTCCCGGCAACTGATTTACCGGGCGCGGCAACTGCTTTGCCGTCCTTCTTTAAGTTCTTCTTACCCTTGCCTTTCTTGAAACTAGTGGTCTTATTCACCATCAACACTTGATGTTCCTTTTTGATTTCCACCTCCGCTGATTTCAGCATCGAATATAACTCAGGAATGGACTTCTCCATCCCTTGCATATTGTAGTTCATCACAAAGCTCTTGTAGCTAGGTGGAAGCGACTGGAGGATTCTGTCAATAACCGAGTCATCCGGAAGATTAACTCCCAGCTGAGACAAGCGGTTGTGCAACCCAGACATTTTGAGTATGTGCTCGCTGACAGAACTATTTTCCTCCATCTTACAACTGAAGAACTTGTCGGAGACTTCATATCTCTCGACCCGGGCATGAGCTTGGAAAACCGTTGTCAGCTCTTGGAACATCTCATATGCTCCGTGTTGCTCAAAACGCTTTTGGAGCCCCGGTTCTAAGCTGTAAAGCATGCCGCACTGAACCAGGGAGTAATCATCACTACGCGACTGCCAAGCGTTCAGAACATCTTGAGTTGCTGGGAAAATGGGTGCGTCACCTAGCGGTGCATCAAGGACATATAATTTCTTGGAAACTATGAGGATGATCCTCAAGTTATGGACCCAGTCCGTATAGTTGCTTCCATCGTCTTTCAGCTTGGTTTTCTCTAGGAACGCGTTGAAGTTGAGGGCAACATTAGCGTGGGCCATTGGATCTACAAGATAGATTGTAAAGACAATTTTAGACTAAGTTCATGATAATTAAGTTCATCTAATCAAATTATTTAATGAACTCCCACTCAGATAGACATCCCTCTAGTCATCTAAGTGATACATGATCCATATCGACTAGGCCGTGTCCGATCATCACGTGAGACGGACTAGTCATCAATGGTGAACATCTCCATGTTGATCGCATCTACTATACGACTCATGTTCGACCTTTCGGTCTCTCGTGTTCCGAGGCCATGTCTGTACATGCTAGGCTCGTCAAGTCAACCTAAGTGTTTCGCGTGTGTAAATCTGGCTTACACCCGTTGTATGCGAACGTTAGAATCTATCACACCCGATCATCACGTGGTGCTTCAAAACAACGATCCTTCGCAACGGTGCACACTTAGGGGGAACACATTTCTTGAAATTTTAGTGAGGGATCATCTTATTTATGCTACCGTCGTTCTAAGCAAATAAGATGTAAAAACATGATAAACATCACATGCAAATCATAAAGTGACATGATATGGCCAATATCATCTTGCGCCTTTGATCTCCATCTTCGGGGCGCGGCATGATCACCATCGTCACCGGCACGACACCATGATCTCCATCATCATGATCTCCATCATCGTGTCTTCATGAAGTTGTCTCGCCAACTATTACTTCTACTACTATGGCTAACGGTTAGCAATAAAGTAAAGTAATTACATGGCGTTTTTAATTGACACGCAGGTCATACAATAAATTAAGACAACTCCTATGGCTCCTGCCGGTTGTCATACCCATCGACATGCAAGTCGTGATTCCTATTACAAGAACATGATCAATCTCATACATCACATATATTTCATCACATCCTTTTGGCCATATCACATCACATAGCATACCCTGCAAAAACAAGTTAGACGTCCTCTAATTGTTGTTGCAAGTTTTACGTGGCTGCTATGGGTTTCTAGCAAGAACGTTTCTTACCTACGCAAAAGCCACAACGGTGATATGCCAATTGCTATTTACCCTTCATAAGGACCCTCTTCATCGAATCCGATCCGACTAAAGTGGGAGAGACAGACACCCGCTAGCCACCTTATGCAAGAAGTGCATGTCAGGCGGTGGAACCAGTCTCACGTAAGCGTACGTGTAAAGTCGGTCCGGGCCACTTCATCCCACAATGCCGCTGAATCAAGATAGGACTAGTAACGGCAAGCAAATTGACCAAATCATCGCCCACAACTACTTGTGTTCTACTCGTGCATAGAATCTACGCATAAACCTGGCTCTGATACCACTGTTGGGGAACGTAGTAATAATTCAAAATTTTCCTACGTGTCACCAAGATCAATCTAGGAGATGCTAGCAACGAGAGAGAGGGAGTGCATCTTCATACCCTTGAAGATCGCTAAGCGGAAGCGTTACAAAGAACGCGGTTGATGGAGTCGTACACGCGGCGATTCAAACCGCGGAAGATCCGATCCAAGCGCCAAACGGACGGCGCCTCCGCGTGCAACACACGTATAGCCCGGGGACGTCTCCTCCTTCTTGATTCAGCAAGGGGGGAAGGAGAAGTTGAGGGAGAGCTCCGGCAGCACGACGGCGTGGTGGCGGTGGAGCTCGTGTTTCTCCGGCAGAGCTTCGCTAAGCGCTACGGAGGAGGAGGAGGTGTAGGAAGGGGAAGGGCTGTGCCAAGGGAAGGTTGTACGGCTGCCCTCCCACCCCCCACTATTTATAGGGAGAAGGGGAGAGGGGGCCGGCCCCCAAGATCCATCTAGAGGGGGGGGGGGGGGGGCGGCCCCCTAGGGTTTCCAACCCTAGGCGCCTTGGGCCCTTGGGGGGCGGCGGCCCTCCTAGGGTTTCCAACCCTAGGCGCCTTGGGCCCTTGGGGGGGGGCGCACCAGCCCACTAAGGGGCTGGTTCCCACCCAACTACAGCCCATTAGGTCCTCCGGGGCAGGTGGACCCCCGGAACCCCTTCGGTGGTCCCGGTACAATACCGATAAACCCCGAAACCTTTCCGGTGACTGAAATTGGACTTCCCATATATAAATCTTCACGTCCGGACCATTCCGGAACTCCTCGTGACGTCCGGGATCTCATCCGGGACTCCGAACAACTTTTGGTAACCACATACAATTCCCATTACAACTCTAGCATCACCGAACCTTAAGTGTGTAGACCCTACGGGTTCGGGAACCATGCAGTCATGACCGAGACACCTCTCCGGCCAATAACCAATAGCAGGATCTGGATACCCATATTGGCTCCCACATGTTCCACGATGATCTCATCGGATGAACCACGATGTCGGGGATTCAATTAATCCCGTATACAATTCCCTTTGTCCATCGGTATGTTACTTGCCCGAGATTCGATCGTCGGTATCCCTATACCTTGTTCAATCTCGTTACTGGCAAGTCTCTTTACTCATTCCGTAACACATGATCCCGTGACTAACTCCTTAGTCACATTGAGCTCATTATGATGATGTATTACCGAGTGGGCCCAGAGATACCTCTCCGTCACACGGAGTGACAAATCCCAGTCTCGATTCGTGCCAACCCAACAAACACTTTCGGAGACACCTGTAGTGCACCTTTATAGTCACCCAGTTACGTTGTGTCGTTTGATACACCCAAAGCATTCCTACGGTATCCGGGAGTTGCACAATCTCATGGTCTAAGGAAATGATACTTGACATTAGAAAAGCTCTAGCAGACGAACTACACGATCTTGTGCTATGCTTAGGATTGGGTCTTGTCCATCACATCATTCTCCTAATGATGTGATCCCGTTATCAACGACATCCAATGTCCATGGCCAGGAAACCATGACCATCTATTGATCAACGAGCTAGTCATCTAGAGGCTCACTAGGGACATGGTGTGGTCTATGTATTCACACATGTATTACGGTTTCCGGCTAATACAATTATAGCATGAACAATAGACAATTATCATGAACAAGGAAATATAATAATAACCATTTTATTATTGCCTCTAGGGCATATTTCCAACAGCTAATATTTATCATGCCATATTTTAATTTCAGCCAACATATGCATCTCATTTAATCCAGTATGAGCATAAGCTTTCGGTATATCTTTTGTTCATTATGTTTGCGAGTACATTCAAACGTACTCATAGGCTTGTCCCTGGCTATTTAATTGGCCAGGTCAGGAGTTCAACGGGGAGTACCACAACGACGTCCATGTGGAGCCTAGGATAGCAGCCATGCGGGATAGGAATTATCCGGGTCAGCTGTTCCTGTGGGAATGGAGCCCCATCGACGTTGGAGAACCATGAGTCGCTTACGTCATCCTCACTAGAAATCATTGTTGTATCATTAGACCTTTATGGTCTTGTATCCAATTCTTGTAATTGCTTGGTAATCTGTAACAAGGACGTGTCCACCAGTAACAATAATCCTGGGCTGGTGACGACACGAGGGGTAAATTTCTGGGATATCATGTCCCGGAAATCCGGCCCCGACAATCAAACATGATTATCCCATGCTATTCCCGTGTGTTTGATTGCAACAATGTCATTTCTTCACATATGCCATGTCCCATTGATTGTTACATGCTTGACTTGATTGCCTCACACATGATGAACAGTTGCTCTTTCCATTGTGTTGAGAGCCACACTATCTTCACTACACCCTATGCATACTATGCTTGGATTGTCTTGCACCTTGGATTGCCACATGTGTTTAGACATCTCATCTTCTTTGGTGTTGTGAATGATTCATATGCCTACCATCAACCATTTGTTGAGCGCTTGATGCATGATAGCTATGACCTCGAGGAAGATGCTTATTCACTTGTCACACATATTTGCATCCCAACCTCACATTTGCATGCTTGGTCCCATAGATTGCTATTGCTACTTGCCTTTGCGCATGATGCCTTTAATTGTGCTCAATTGATATGCATACATGACATGTGACGGTGTCCTGGATTGGGGGGTGCTAACCCAGTCAGCCCGTCTCTTAGGCTGGGCCGGTGGGCCCTCGTGCATGATCAAGACTGCCTCCACCGAAGACTTGACGTATACTCCAAGATCTCTGCCGCCACCTATCTCCTAGCTACCGACCTTGTAACCCTAGATACCCTCCTTGGCATGTATATAAGCCATAGGGTTTAGCCCGTAGAGGGGACATCAATGCAATCTTATTCACCTAGCTCTAGAACTAGAACACATCTAAAGATCTCGAGGTAGATCAACTCTGTACTTGCCATATCTCTATTGATATAAACAAGAGCAGGACGTAGGGTTTTACCTCCATCAAGAGGGCCCGAACCTGGGTAAAACATTGTCTCCCTGTTCATATTACCATTGATGCGAGATCCACAGCTCGGGACCCCCTACCCCGAGGTCTGCCGGTTTTTACACCGACACTGGTACTTTCATTGAGAGTTCTGTTGTGCGATCACCAGAAAGATCAATGGGATCGCTGGTCAACGGCCCTGAGCCTATGGAGCACATCTCCATGCCCGAAGCTTCGGTCGCAGAGACGCCTTCACGTAAGGTGGAGGCGAACCATGACCCTCCTCTGGTTCCGACGGGGAATTCCCCTAGGGATAAGGGGTTGAGATACTTCTTGGTGAGCGGGTCGGACAGCGGCCTACCGGAGGCCGACCTCCAGATTGATTCGGTTAACCCGATAGCCTCGGATCCGGCATCGAATGAGAATAATAGGGTTTCGAGCCCACAATCTTTAGAGATCGGAACTCATCCGCTCACCTCCCATATAGAATATCGCCCCGATAACTCTGGCTCACCTGACATCTGGGATTTGGCCTACGTGCGGCAGCTCCCTGACGAACCAATCAGGCGATACTGGGCTAGATTCTTGTCTATCAAGAACAAGATACCAGATTACCAAGACTCTGGCATAATTACTGCTTTCCAGTGCGGATGCAAGGATAAAGGCGTCTCGAACATCCTTGCTCGTCGCTGTGTTCAAACACTCCCGGAATTGACCAACCTGGTGGCACGATTTTGCGCCATCGAAGTGTAGGGGAACGTAGCAGAAAACAAATTTTTTCGACCTACGCACCAGCCCAGGACCACTATGGAGACTGCATACAAGGTTTGATCTTTTTCGTTACCGACTCGTAGCGCAGCGGAAGTAGAGTCGATGACAATCGGCGGTGCAGATCCCCGCAGCTAGGATTTTACAACCTCCCAACCGCGACGATGTACTCCCTCGTCTGCCCCTCGGACAGCCCTTCGGGAGGCGGTCGGACAGTCCCCCGGACGGGGTCGCCGACAGCCCTTCGGGAGGACCTTCGAAACTCGGACGGTCACTCGGACAGCCCTTCGCGAGGACACTCGAAACTCGGACGGTCACTCGGACAGCCCTTCGGGAGGCACTCTCGAACTAAGACCGAAACTACGATCTCTCTACAGAGTTGCACACATATGGTGTCATCTATCCGGCAGGGCTTCGCCGTCCAGAACTAGTTCCCACCGGAACCCAGACAGCCTTTCGGCTCTACGAAACTCTTTTCATAGGAGGGAGAGAGAGAGCCAGACGAGCATGGCATGTGTACAAGAGCAAGGATGATTGTGGAGAGCACCCCCTCCACCTCTATTTATAGGATAGCCAAGGGGTAAAGTTGGCATTCAAAAATACCAAAAGTACCCCCACTTTATGTCTTACATAAAAGAATAAAAGGGTAAAGGGGTGCCATGTGGAGCTCCATGGAGGAGCACCACCTTAGCCGGCCACTCTAGCCCCCCCCCCCCACATGGGGGTGCCTTGCTCCCCAATCCCTTCTAGAAGTCTTTTGGGAAATATCCCAAAAGGTGACTTTCCAAAAAAATATCCATAAAGTGATTTTTACTATTCACGGAACCAATTTTCCGCGACCGTTAAATCCGAAAATATTTCTGTGGGTCTTAGAATAATTCCAGTACCCACACAAATGATTTTGGACGCATTCCGAAACAATTTTGGATTAGTAGATTTCATCTGCGAAAAGCAACCAAATCGGTTCCGGCTGCTCCGGAACATTTCCGGTTTTTATCCCGAAAAATTCCTAGAAGTTTCCAGAACACTTCTGGCATCCTCCAAGAATTTCCAGGCGTGTGTCGTAACCAATTTGACTTAATGGTATCCCCTGAAACAACTTTTCAGTTTTACCGGAACTATTCTGGTGTCCTCTCCGGAACGTTTTCGTTGCGTCCGAAACTTTTCCGGTGATTTTCTCTCAGACTCCCTGTCTAGTATTCAGCAGATAGATGACCCTTAAGCGTGTGACCCTATAGGTTCTGTGAAGTATAGACATGACCCGGAACACTTTCCGATCAATGATCAACATCGGAGCCGTGGACACCCATATTGACCCCTATACCCACACGAATGAATATTCGAGTGAACCTCCAGTTGCTGTGTGCTATTCCTGTTGCTTCACGATATGTTACAAATACCCGAGGTGAGAATCATCGGCATCCCCGTGGATCAACACTTGTCCACAATGCCAGTTACCTCGTTACCGGTTTTGTTCTCTTTTCTCGTTTCCGTGTTCCGGCATCCCTGTGATCAAATCACAATGTGTCTGGCCAGACGATGGTGGATACCGTAACACTGAGAGGGCCCAGAGATATCTCTCCATCATCGTAGGGGCAAATCCCAATCTTGAGCTATCAAGTTACTTGACATACTTTTCCATGAACCTGTAAGCCGCCGTAATAGCCACCCATTTATGGATGACGTTTAACAAACCCCAAAGTTCATGAAGCAAGCATGAAGAAACTCGATACTCTCATGGTCTAAGGAATTATGCAAATGTTAACTTTCTCTGTGTTATTAACCATTAACTTGTGACGAATGAATCTCATAGCATAACATCAATCGGGTCGATTCAACACAAGTGTTCTCCTAACATTGTGCCCTCAAAGTTGCCGGCATAGACATGCCTATGATCATGAAAACAGGACCATCATGCAACACTTGAGCTAGTCTTAGAGGCATGACTAGGAATACATTTTACCATTTATTATTCCACACGTGCATGTGAGTCTTCCTCCGAGCCTCGTGGTTATTGCAGACTCGAGAACCATAGCAGTTATAGCACGGAATATAAACTTAACTACAAACATGGAGATAAATAATAACATTTATTATTGCCTCTAGGGCATATCTCCTACAGACTCCCACTTGCACTAGAGTCAATAATCTAGTCAATGCTGATGCACTTTACACCTATGGCATACCGGTGTAAAACATGCTTCGCTTGTGGTATAGTCTGATGTCCAATGGATCTGACAACTTCAGTTCCGTGTGTATCTCTGCATATCCTCGCGCTTTCACAGTTTCACAAAATTCATATTTTGTGTGGACTTGGCTTCGTATATATGTAAATCACTGGTCAAACTTTGATTCCTCAGACTGAGCTATGGAGCAACTATCTTCAATAGTGTTCCATTGACCAAAGCCATCTTGGAATCATACTAAGTTCATGAACGAACTGTACGATTCAACATCTTCTATGTCGCTTTGAAAGCGGCAACATACTTAGCCTTTGTTATAGAATTCACCATAGTAACCTGTTTGGAACGATTTCCAAACACCGTGCCACCATATCGTGTATTACACAAAACCCTTAACTTAAATCGAAAATCGCATGGAGTAATGATGAAGACTGTATCGATGCAATTACTTACAACGAGCACTTCACAATCTCTGCTTGCGAGAAAACATGTCATCAGTGCTACTTTAGTACTTAATGACATTTTCAACTGTTGTCCCACCATCAGTACTTTGATCACTTTGGTATCTTTACTCGCAACTCCTTGGGAGTACTGGACATATCTGGTTGTTTTACGTACCATGGAATACATGATTAATCCAAACACGAAAGTGTGTGGAATCTCCATCATGTATTTTGCTCATCAGTGTTTTGGGACACCGAGTCTTGCAAAAACCCTTTCCATGTGACTTTGGCAAGAATCACTCCTTAGCGTTTTAATGCTAAACTGTTTTAGCATCTTGTCAATATGTATTTTTGGCTTTAGCCTATTAGGCAATTCTATCTCGTAGATAAATATGCCTAATGTCAAGGCTATTTAGCCCAAGCACTTCATCGAAAACTATTTTCAATGAAGTCCTAATTCGTGTCAAGAAATTTATATTATTTCCAATCAACAATGTGTCAAGCACACAAGGTTTTAAGAAATATTATTATGCTCCCACTTACTTTCTTGAAACCACAAGCATCTTCGTTATCCATTGATGAAAACAAACTCTTTTGACTATTTCATCAAAAACGAAGATTCCAACTCCATTTTGCTCTCTTCTATCCATTGCTAGAACTCTGAAGTTTGCATACTTACTAGCATCCTCTGGACTGACAAAATACCTTGGACTGTATCACATGTAAGTCCTAGGTTGTATTTCCATCACATGGAAATCCTTTTGGCATCCATGTATCATATCTCAAGATTGAAATATGTATTAATTGCTAGTTTAACCCGATCTGATTGTAAGCATCGCTATGGTGAGACAACCTCATCGTAGTCAACTCCTTGAACTTGTTATTGCAACAAGTCCAGCTTTATGGATAAAGCATTTTATCCACATCAGTTTATAGTTCCATTAATGTTCGTTAGACTCTAAGTCTTCCGAAGGGTTTATCAAGATATAATCTTGAATCATTTATGGAAACTATCTCAGATTATATTGGCATTTAGCCAATTCCGGAGTCAGGGCCCATCAACGCTTCCTTGTGTATCGTAGGTATACTATTGTCTAACAACAATATCTCGCTTGCGCACCTGAGAGGTTTGCACGAGTTTTGCCTACGTGGTTCAGTTGCAAGTTCGACCGAAGTCCATACATCTCATGTAGAGGCTTCCATATCAGTCGCAGTAGGAAACTCTGGAATTACTTCCAAGGTTTCTTTCCTTTGATCTGATGACGAAGATACTGTTATCTCGTCGAGCTGCACTGTTCTCCCACTCACCTTTTTGCAAGAACCATTCTCTTTAAAAGCATACCATATTTGGTGGCAAACCTTTTGCCTCGGTATAGTGGTGGAGGAATTCCCAATTACTTGGGATAACCTACAAAGTAGTACTTGTCTGATTTGGAATAGGTTTGTAAATATTTTACACAAGCCCCATATTCCAAATGTTAAGAAAAGACAAAGCATGGTTGGGCGTACCATACCATGGCGTCATTTCAACAGACCTGATGGCGCTCTTTTCAGTGTAAAAGCCACAGTCTCTAAAGCATTACTTTAAAAGGGATAATGGCAAATTGATTTATGTCATCTTTGATCTTACCATGTCATAAATGGTTTGAATACATCTTCACGGATATTCCACTCACAGTGGTGTTCCGGGAGGTGTAAGTTATGAAACTCTTTTCACAACTCATCAGACATTCGCTAAACTTGTAACTCAAATATTTCTTTCCGCAATCCAATTGCAAAAACATAATTTTCTTGTTACAATAATTTCTACTTCATGTTGAAAACCTTTCGAATGATTTCAAAAGATCCAGACTTACGTCTCATCAAGTAAATATCCATATATCTACTTGAGTCATTTCTGAAGATAGATAAAATCCACTGTTAGCAACAACATATATCGGACTACATACATCAAATTTTATGATTACCAATAAGTTCGTTGCTCATTCCTTATGGCCTGTGAACGGTATTTCAGTCACTTCACTTTTCGGAGGAAAGTTGCAAGTGTTAGATGATTCATAATCAAACGACTTCAAAATCCATCATTATGGAATTTATTCATTACGGGTTTCTCCAATGTGACCAAATGCAGTGCCACACATGTGTGGTATTCTTTTAGTCGTGCGACATTTAGCGTCAGTGTTATGGATGTATCATATTACCATCAATATTCATAACATACATCCCATCCCTGATGGAAGCATGGCCCTTACGTTATTCATGATTCCGAACAACAATTGTTCTTTCATGAACAACACTCTTGCAACAAACATTATGCAAATGGGCTAGAGGGTGTAAAACTCTAAAATGAATTATGAAAGTAAATACAGAGGTAATGTATTATTATCAATATTCATAACATACATCTCATTCATAATGAAAGTATGGCCCTTAAGTTATTCATAACATCGAACATCAAAAGTTCTCTTATGAACAACCTTCTTGCAAGATACCTTATGCAATGGGCTAGAGTGTGTAAAACTCTAAAATGAATTATGAAAATAAATACAGACGGTAATACACCGATGGAATGTATAGTAACATTTACTATGTTTCCAGCGCGTATCTTAACCTCACTCTGGTCAGTCTTTTAGGTCGTAGTAGTTCTTGCATCGAGTCGCAACAGAATGCAATCGTGCGGGTATCTCTATGATCAACTCACAATACCCAAGAATCAATGATTAACATATTTAATCATAATTCCCAAGAACTATTTCTTTGACCAGCCTTCTATACATCAATAGCTTGTATGACATTCATACATGAGCTGGACATTCCAGTCTTCTCTCTTTTTGCCTTTATACTTCTAACAGTTTTACTTTCAGTATTTCTCCTACTCTCAGAAGAAGCACTCAACTTAAGAGTGGCGTTAGCCCCGGACTTCCTAGGTGTGTAAGTCACACTAACACCCTTTGGACATTTCCTTTCTCTTTAAGTAGTTGTTTTATTCACCTTCATCATATGATAGGCGTTATTCTGGATCCCTCTGTTATTAGTCAACCGCATAGTAAACACTTTTACAAACAGTTTGCAAAACAAACATTGCTTTGGAAAGCCCATATCTTTTAGCCTTTGTTTGTGTCTCAAAATGATTTTCAGTTCCATGAATATCACATAGCTATCCCAAACTTTTGAAGTTCGGGTCTCATGGAAGCAAACATATTGCACTTGACCGTAATGGAATTCTAGCTTTTGGATCGAAGGACGAGAGTCACATTATCCATAGCATTAGCGGGAGAATACTAAAAGCATGCGATAGGACAAAGTCCTTCTCGACACTTTTGAGGACAATCCTCACATTACGTTACCAACCGTAAAGTTTTAACCAGATATTTAATAGCTTATTCAATTTTAACAGGGAAGGTGGAAACACGAGCCATTATTCTACAACTATTATGCAAATTTTACTTAGACAAAGTTCATAATTAATTGCACAGAGAATTAAACAAGTTAATTCTACACTGCGCTCCCACTCAAATCAATATCTCTCAAAATTGATTGTGAGTGATACAAGATCCGTATTTCAATTCGACGCCATTGACGGGTTCATCACTGATGACGCAAATTTCAATCGGTAGGCCAACTTGCCGATCACATCTCTATGTGATTCTTGTTCATCTTTCGATGGGCGTGTTCCGAGCTCGGGACTCTCCTGTCTGAACGTCAAAGACAACCAAGTGATCTTGCTGCGAGGTCTGACCTCACCCGCCTCATTCCTTTCGATTCGTTCGTGCTCAGGTGTACATGGCGCACCCGAAAAGATACGAATTTCAGACGGTGCTACACTTGGGTGAACAGTAACTACTTTGATATTTTAAGTGAGAGATCACCCTAATAAAAAGCGACTACCGCGCAATCAAGAAGGGTGCATCATAAGGGATAAACATCTCAGGCAATTCATAATAGCATGATATGGTATAGCCCTTTCTGACGGAGAAGTCTTGTATTTCTTCGTCTTCGGCATTCGCGTCGGTGTTCACCTTCGCGAAGACTGCCACCACCTTGTCGATGCACCAGATAATATTGCTATCTTTATAGATAATAAAATAAGTGCATTACAAAAAGATTGACATGCAGGTCATTAAAGTGACAATCATATTGCTCCAGCCATCATGCCGAATCATGACTCGCGGGTCATGTTAATTTACATCATATAGTCATCTCATACATAATCAAATTAATATGAGCACTGCTATACCACATCATATGCACATGCAAACCATCCTGCAAAACCAAGTTAGACGCCTCTAATCGTTTTATGCAAAATTTCATTTTACGTGGCTTCTAAGGTTTCGAACAAACCGCAGCTACCAACGTCCATCATCAAGTATGATTTTTCAAGTCACTAGATTAACTTTACGGGGTGTATGAAACACGAGATAATAAAATCTCGAGCCCCATACTAAACTTCGTCATACGCATGACCCCCGTGCAGATCATATCTGCATTGCCCTTTCGTCTGCGAAATTTCATCTTTCTTTTTAACTATGGTGGAATTCAATGAACTGTTAGCACTTCGTCGATCAATCAGGATCGCGGATTGCCAGAACTTTGAAATTCCACCATGCTGTTATCAAGATCAGAAATATGCAAATTCCAGGGAAGCAACAAGAACATCGGGTAACAGATTTCATCTGCTACCTGCACAAATAATTATCAGCAGTAGAACTCATCTACTACAAATTATATTGTGCAACACCCATACGTCTCTATGTATTCTAGATCGTAACCTGCATCTACGCATAGCATGGCTCATGATGCCACTGTAGGGGAACGCAGCAGAAAACAAAAAATTTCCGACCTACGCACCAGCCCAGGACCACTATGGAGACTACATACAAGGTTTGATCTTTTTCGTTACCGACTCGTAGCGCAGCGGAAGTAGAGTCGATGACGATCGCCGGTGCAGATCCCCGCAGCTAGGATTTTACAACCTCCCAACTGCAAGGATGTACTCCCTTGTCTGCCCCTCGGACAGCCCTCCGGGAGGCAGTCGGACAGTCCCCCGGATGGTGTCGCGGACAGCCCTTCGGGAGGACCTTCGAAACTCGAACGGTCACTCGGACAGCCCTTTGGGAGGACACTCGAAACTCAGACGGTCACTCGGACAGCCCTTCGGGAGGCACTCTCGAACTAAGACCGAAACTACGATCTCTCTACAGAGTTGCACACATATGGTGTCATCTATCCGGCAGGGCTTCGCCGTCCAGAACTAGTTCCCACCGGAACCCAGACAGCCTTTCGGCTCTACGAAACTCTTTTCATAGGAGGGAGAGAGAGAGCCAGACGAGCATGGCATGTGTACGAGAGCAAGGATGATTGTGGAGAGCACCCCCTCCACCTCTATTTATAGGATAGCCAAGGGGTAAAGTTGGCATTCAAAAATACCAAAAGTACCCCCACTTTATGTCTTACATAAAAGAATAAAAGGGAAAAGGGGTGCCATGTGGAGCTCCATGGAGGAGCACCACCTTGGCCGGCCACTCTAGCCCCCCCCCCCACATGGGGGTGCCTTGCTCCCCAATCCCTTCTAGAAGCCTTTTGGGAAATATCCCAAAAGGTAACTTTCCAAAAAAATATCCATAAAGTGATTTTTACTATTCACGGAACCAATTTTCTGCGACCGTTAAATCCGAAAATATTTCTGTGGGTCTTAGAATAATTCCAGTACCCACACAAATGATATTGGACGCATTCCGAAACAATTTCGGATTAGTAAATTTCATCTGCGAAATGCAACCAAATCGGTTCCGACTGCTCCGGAACATTTCCGGTTTTTATCCCGGGAAATTCCCAGAAGTTTCCAGAACAGTTCTAGCATCCTCCAAGAATTTCCAGGCGTGTGCCGAAACCAATTTGACTTAATGGTATCCCCTGAAACAACTTTTCAGTTTTACCAGAACTATTCCGGTGTCCTCTCCGGAACGTTTCCGTTGCGTCCGAAACTTTTCCGGTGATTTTCTCTCAGACTCCCTGTCTAGTATTCAGCAGATAGATAACCCTTAAGCGTGTGACCCTATAGGTTCGGTGAAGTATAGACATGACCCGGAACACTTTCCGATCAATGATCAACATCGGAGCCGTGGACACCCATATTGATCCCTATACCCACACGAATGAATATTCGAGTGAACCTCCAGTTGCTGTGTGCTATTCCTGTTGCTTCACGATATGTTACAAATACCGGAGGTGAGAATCATCGGCATCCCCGTGGATCAACACTTGTCCACAATGCCAGTTACCTCATTACCGGTTTTGTTCTCTTTTCTCGTTTCCGTGTTCCGGCATCCCTGTGATCAAATCACAATGTGTCTGGCCAGACGATAGTGGATACCGTAACACCGAGAGGGCCCAGAGATATCTCTCCATCGTCGGAGGAGCAAATCCCAATCTTGAGCTATCAAGTTACTTGACATACTTTTCCATGAACCCGTAAGCCGCCGTAATAGCCACCCATTTACGGATGACGTTTAACAAACCCCAAAGTTCATGAAGCAAGCATGAAGAAACTCGATACTCTCATGGTCTAAGGAATTATGCAAACGTTAACTTTCTCTGTGTTATTAACCATTAACTTGTGACGAATGAATCTCATAGCATAACATCAATCGGGTCGATTCAACACAAGTGTTCTCCTAACATTGTGCCCTCAAAGTTGCCGGCATAGACATGCCCATGATCAGGAAAACATGACCATCATGCAACACTTGAGCTAGTCTTAGAGGCATGACTAGGAATACATTTTACCGTTTATTATTCCACACGTGCATATGAGTCTTCCCCCGAGCCTCGTGGTTATTGCAGACTCGAGAACCATAGCAGTTATAGCACGGAATATAAACTTAACTACAAACATGGAGATAAATAATAACATTTATTATTGCCTCTAGGGCATATCTCCTACACGAAGACGCCTGGCGAACCAAGGAAAGCACGAACTCGATCTGTGAAGACTACCCAGAACGCGACCGATCGGCACTTCGGTGCAAACCTCGCAAAGGGAACACCCCGGGCGATCGACCTCGGAAGAAGAAGAAAACTTCCGGTCACCCCGGGACAACTTTGGATGGCTTTCTGGATAAACCATGCCTGATCCACGCTGTGCTAATTAACTCCTGCCCGACTCACAGCCTTCACGACTGTTGGGTGTTGAGACAGGTGGCTAAAGGGGGACCCGCCCTCCTGGCGGGCACCTCCCGCCACCTTGAACAGACCTCGGAAGAAGACGAGGTCCTAATGATTTACGAGACCTTTACGTCTAACAACCAGCGCAAACGGGCCCTGCGGGAAATTAATTCCGTCCGGCAAGTACCATCTTGGGGCACGTGGATAGACACGCTGATCACCTAAGACCATGACGATCGGCCGAGGTCGGCCCCAGATAGGTGTCCCGTCGCGCTGGTCCTCAACCCTATCGTGGACCACTGCTGCCTCCATAAGGTCCTTATGGACGGAGGCAATAGTTTGAATCTAATATACGCGGACACTCTGGACAAGATGCACATCGATAAATCGCGCATAGAACAGAGTACCACCACCTTCAAAGGTATAGTCCCCGGACGAGAGGCACGCTGCAACGGAAAGATAGCCCTGGACGTAGTATTTGGAACTTTGGATAATTATCGCTCTGAGGATATTACATTCCACATCGCGCCTTTCAAGAGCGGATACCATGCCCTTCTCGGACGGGACGCCTTTTCCAGATTTCAAGCAGTGCCTCACTACGGTTACATGAAGCTCAAGATGCCAGGCCCAAAAGGGATCATTACTATCTCAAGCGACCCCAACAGGGCACTCAGAGCTGAGAATAAAATGGCGTCCCTTGCCCTCGAGACTCTGGCCGAAGCCTTCGTGCCCGAGGAGCTGACCGCGCTACGTGCCGAAGTCGACCAGGACGATGTCGTCCTCGACAAAAGATCAAAGTCTACTTCTTTCAAACCGGCCGACGAAATAGTTAAATTCCAGGTACACTCCACGGACCCTGCTAAAATGGCGTCCATAGGGGCTAACCTCGACCTAGAGGTTGCCGAAGCCCTACGTGCTTTCCTCAAGGAAAACTGGGATATATTCTCCTGGCACCCCTCCGACATGCCAGGGATACCCCATAGGCTTGCAGAGCATAGCTTGAACATACTAAAAGGCTATAAGCCTGTCAAGCAAACACTTCGGCGTTTCTTTGAGCCCAAGCGTCAAGCAATGGGCGAAGAGCTGGCAAAACTGTTGGAGGCAGTGTTCATCTGAGACATAAAACACCCTGACTGGCTAGCCAATTTGGTCATGGTACCAAAGAAGGATAGATCCTGGCGTTTGTGTGTCGATTTCAAAGACCTCAACAAAGCTTGCCCCAAAGACCCCCTACCCCGTATTGACCAAATCATGGACGCCACTGCGGGCCATGATGCGCTGTGATTCCTGGATGCCAACTCAGGATATCATCAAATAAAGATAAAGGAATCTGACCAGGCAGCAACAACATTCATCACACCCTACGGGCCATTTTGCTTCAACACGATGCCCTTCGGACTAAAGAACGTTGGCGCCACGTACCAGCGTATGATTCAAACATGCCTGGAAAAACACATCGGAAAGACCGTTGAGGCCTACGTGGACGATGTGGTTGTCAAAACCAAACACATCGACCAGTTGGTAGACAACCTCCGTAATGCATTTGCCAGCCTACGGGAATACCAAATAAAACTCAATCTGGAGAAATGCGTCTTCGTAGTCCCAGCAGGCAAACTCCTCGGCTTCATCGTATCTAGCCGAGGAATTGAAGCCAATCCGGCTAAAATTCGAGCCTTGGATCATTTGGAGATTCCAACAGAGCTCAAACACGTACAAAAACTGGTAGGCTGCGTGGCGGCCTTGAGCCGCTTCATATCACGGCTCGGAGAAAAAGTCCTACCCATATACAAGCTGTTAAAGCAGACCAAAACATTCAAATGGACCAAGGAGGCCGCGACGGTCCTGGAAGACATCAAGGCTCTCCTCGCCACCAATCCCATCCTGGCAGCACCAGGTGTCTGTGAACCAATGATATTATACATCTCGGCAACAAACCAGGTGGTTAGCGCAGTTCTCGTGGTCGAAAGAGATATGGAAGGTCACAAATTCTAGGTCCAGAGGCCCGTATATTACATATCCGAAGTCTTAACTCCGTGCAAGTCACACTACCCTCACTATCAAAAGATAACCTACGCAGTCTTCATGGCATCATGAAAACTTCAGCACTACTTTCAAGAGTGTTCGTTGACCGTGGCATCCGACGTCCCGTTAAGTGACATAATCAATAATAGGGATGCAACGGGGCATATCGCCAAATGGGCCATAGAGTTCCTACCTTTTGAAATCATCTACAAACCACACCGGGTCATTAAATCCCTGGTGTTGGCGGACTTCGTAGCCGAATGGACCGAAGCCGAACTCCCTCGTGAGTATAGTACTTACTCGCATTGGACAATGTATTTTGATGGCTCCAAAATGCTCGCCGGCCTAGGGACTGGCGTGGTGCTCATGTCACCCACGGGAGATAACATTAGATATGTGCTACAAATCATGTACATGGACTCCAACAATGCGGCTGAATACGAAGCCCTCCTGCACAGACTCCGAATAGCAGTCTCCATGGGTGTCAAACGCCTGGAGGTCTTAGGTGATTCTAACCTCGCCATCTCACAAGTCAACGGCGAGTTCGATGCCAAAGACCCGAAGATGACATCTTACCGAAATGCCGTCATAAAGATCTCGGCCAGGTTCGAGGGGCTGGAGTTTCACCACATACCCCGAGATAGCAACCAGGCCGCGGATGTACTCGCCCGATTGGGCGCAAAACGGGATAAGGTCCCAGAAAACACCTTCCTCGAATGGCTTTTCAAGCCATCCGTAGTCTGGCAAGACAGCAAAGGAACGTCGGAGTCAATCGACGTCGGGCAACATGCCCCGCCCGAAGATGACGAAGGCATCATAGGCGCTCAATGGTCCAGGAGACTGCTTCAGTGCATGAAGTCATGGCAGTCATCGCACCATGGACCGAGCCGCTCCTCGCGTACCTGCTCCAACAAGAGCTCCCCAACAACCAAACCAATGCACGTCGGATCGTAAGGCAATCTAAAGCCTACATGGTTCACCAAGGGGAACTTTATAAAATGAGCACCACGGGCGTCCACCAGAGATGCATATCCGAGGAAGAAGGAAGACTCCTACTTTAGGGGATACACTCTAGCATGAGCGGACACCACGCCGCTGCTCAGACCTTGGTCAGCAAGGCTTTCCAAGCCGGTTTCTATTGGCCAACTACAGGTACCGATGCCTCGACATTGGTACAATGTTGCCCAGGCTATAATGTATTCACCAAGCAAAGCCACATGCCCCCCACAGCCCTTCGTACCATCCCCATCACTTGGCCTTTCGTGGTCTCGGGGCTCGATATGGTCGGGTCACTCAAGGGTGGATCAAACAAAAACAAATACATCCTTGTCATGGTAGACAAATTTACCAAATGGATCAAAGCAAAGCCGGTCACCTCGGCCGAGGCCGTCCAGGTAATCGGATTCATCTCTGGGGTGGTACATCATTACGATGTCCCCCACAGTATGATTACAGACAACGGAAAAAAGTTCACGGCCAAAGAGGTCAAAGCATGGTGTAAAAAAATGGGCATTAAGCTCGACTACGCGTCCGTCTACCACCCGTAGTCTAATGGGCAGGTGGAGCGAGCCAATGGACTAATCCTTAGTGGAATTAAGCCAAGGCTAGTTCGCTCCCTTAAAAACGCTGACTGTAAATGGGTCGAGGAACTTGATTCTGTACTATGGGGCTTGCGCACAACACCAAATAGGTCCACGGGATACACCCCGTTTTTTATGGTGTACGGCGCCGAGGCAGTCCTCCCTTGCGATATCATACACGATGCACCTCGGGTACGCATGTATGAGGAGCTAGAGGCCGAGCTCGATCGGCAAGATGCCCTAGACGCTCTTGAAGAAGAGCGCAGTGTCGCACGGGCAAGGTCAGCTATCTATCAGCAGCAGGCCCGGCGCTACCACGGCAGAGAAGTTCGCGCAAAAGACTTCAACGTCGGGGATCTCATCATGAGGCTTCACCCCGAAAAACAGAAGCACAAACTTTCCCCTAGATGGGACGGGCCATTCATAATTAACCTAGTACTCATCGGAGGAGCCTATCGAATCCGAGATCCAGAGGACGGCCGATTAGAGCCCAACCCCTGGAATGCGGCGCTACTCCGACGCTTCTACGGTTGACACACCGTGCACGGTAAATGTAAATAACTTACACATTTTCTTTGTCTTAATTTTTTTCTCATTTTTTATTTTTTCCCACCTCGGAACACTGTTAAATGATCCCGGGGATGATATAGCATGTTCTTTTCAAAACATGAGTTATTCCACCTCTTATGTACTATCATCTTTTGAGCCACTATATGCATCGATTTGCTTTAAGATTTGGCCAAGCTGGGTTGCCCGGCTCCTGTGCTTACCCCTTACGTTCCCGACTATTTTGGCTAGGGGGCAAAGGGAGCACCACTGTGATTGTTACTCCCGGGTCAGCCGGTGTGGTACCTCAGACGGACAAAGCTGAAAGCTAGCGTTCTTACAATGCGAATCGGTCGGCCATGACATAGGAATAACGTGGCAGGGGTCTTTTCAAACCCTGACCAGGGGCTTTACCCCCGAGGTCATCCGTCTTCAGACAGATGTGTTTGACACAGTGACCCGAGGAAAGGAACTGTTGGAAGAACTATTTTCCTCGGAAGATGTTTCTTATGTTAAATAGTAATATAACATAACTTTCCGTTACCCTCTTGTCTTTTGAGCCGCTTAGCCCGATTGCCTTGTCACCTGAAGCATCTGGTCCAATAACCTCGACCAGTAGTACGGGACACTCCTCGGAGTTTATTCGAGGAGGCGGAAGCCCAAGGCTGGCTGACAGAGTTTGGATGAATGGACTGAGAACTGACATAAAATACTTCGGTACATAAAGTCATACAAAGTTTTCACGTGTGATCTAGCCCATCTATTAGGGTGTCCAATGCGCAGTCCTTCTGCGAGAATCGCGCTACAGGCATTACACTCTCATATGCATTGTTAGTGGGGATTTCCTTCCCATCAGACCCCATGGGTCCCACCTCTGCTAACTCCGTCGTCTTTAGACCGGTGTAGTGTGTCTTCACCATGGCCCAGGCCTCCCTCGCACCTTCTCGGCAAGCTGATACCTTCCAAGCATGGATCCGGCACTGAGCTCTCTCAAGCTGTTCGGCCAGAACAGCCATGTCTTCGGGGACCGGCATCACCTCAGGCCATAAAGCTTGGTGCACATCCTTCATCAATTTCCGTGCACTTTCATGCACCACGGACAGATGAACTGCCATGCCTTTGGATATCGGACCCCGGGCTTCAGGAAGTAGGCCGGATAAAGAAGCTGCCAACAAACATAACATTCACATGATAATAACCTCGGACAATTTACATGACCAGTATATTCCTCGAGAATTACAAACATAACATTCAGGTCGTCCGTTCACCTATTCTTTGATTCTGCGACAGCAAGCCGAGCTTTCAAGCTCTCAATCTCCTGGGCTTGGCGGGCGTTCTTAGCCCTAAGCGCATTCACGCTGTCCACTCTTTGAGTAACCACGTGTTGATTTGCCTGACGCTGCGATTCTGCATACACCAGATCCTCGCGGGCCTGCTTCATATCTCTTTCAAGATGGCCTAGGGCTTCCACTGCTACAAGGGATTATGGTGTCAATACTATCTCTATTCTTCTATGGCACTGACCAATTTCAGCACAAGCACTTACCGTGCGCCTCTCTAGTGAATTTCTTCACCTGTTCAACCTCAGACAAGGCCGCGTCTAGCTGCACCTTTGTTTGGGTTAGCGCCGAGGTCAATTGCTCATTCTTCAAGCGAACTTCCTGTTAATGGCAGGGGACGCTGGTTAGTACTCAAGCCTTGACACGACCCCAGGGGCTCATACCAAGCCTTAGGGGCTACTACCATACTTGGTAGTCATATTTGTCTTCAAACAAATACGCGAAAAACCTTACCCACAACCCCTATGACAAGATGTCCAGCAAATCATCAAAGGCACCTCGGGTTGCCCCGAGGTATGCATCCACCATGCAAAGGGCCTTGAAATCCCTGTCCGAGAAAGCCGGATTATTCAGAGAATCTTTTTGCCTACGATAATTCGTGGCACATTGAATCTTGGACGGAGTGGCCAAGGTCGCCGAGTCCTCGGGCTGAGGGGCTTCGGGGGCAATTCCCGCGGAATTACGGGCGGCTGTCTCCCTGGGCGAAGCCATGGCTCCCTCGGCCCCCACATTTGCTGTTGTGGATAAAGGCTGCCTACGAATGATCAGGAAGGTTAAAATCCGAAGTATCTTTGCAATGGCAACGATCGAAGTACCACCTGGTGATTGAGGGGGCACTTTCGCCTGCCCCCATAACCTCGGCTTGAGCATCTTGTACTTCTTGCGGGGACTTTCCCTGTGAAGCCATTCCTCCGCGAAGGCACTTGGAGCGCCACCCCTTTGGAGGAGAAGTCAGATGGCTGGGGGCTGGAGGACGAGGGGCTGACTTTCGATTAGAGGAAGGGAGTATTACCGATGAGGCTGGCCATGTCCCCGGTGTGTCAGGGGTGATAGCTACCTTTGAGCCATCAAGGCCCTCCAGAAAAAACTTTCTCCCTTCGTAAATGAGAGCTAGGTCTTCATCCTCGTTGTAAATGGGGTCCTCCGCATGACAGTACAGCTCCGGCTCAGGGCCGGACTGCTCACGCCTTCAAGCCAACGTCTCCATCTCTGTTCAAGGACCAATGCACAACAGATTAGGTATTAAAACGAGTTCGGGGTCAGTAGGAGATCCCAGAGGGAAAACTTACTATGTCAGCTGAGTTGTAGTACGACAGCCCGTCTTGGAACTGGCGCTTGGCAAATTCCTCCGCGGACCCTTGGTATATGCTGGCTAGAACGGCTCCAAGGGTCATCTGGTCCATAAAGGCTCCTTTGATGGATCGGGAGGTGTCGTAAGTCCCATTGTACTCGCACAATAAGTGTCGGCGCTGCCGGAGAGGTTGGACTCTTCGGTCCATGGCAGTGGCCATCACATCGATGATGGTAAGGCCAGCACTTGAAAGTAGCTTCACCTTGGCCAATAGACGGGTCACGACTTCGTCTTCCTCTTGTTCTTCCTCTTGTGCCAAGCCCTGTGGTCTCTAGCTGTAACGCTTCTTCAGCGGATCTAAGGAGAAGGGCGGGAGCCTAGGCCGAGCTGGCTCGTACAATGGGACATCATTGATATAGAACCATTCGGAGGACCAGTAATCGGCATCTTCCCGAGGTGTGCCCGCTAGATAGTCAGTCTTGTCGATTCGGCAGACTTCGGCTCCTCCAACCTCAAACAATTTGTCAGCCGAGGAGCGGGGCACAATACAGAAATACTTCCGCCATAATCCGAAGTGCGCCTGGCAACCGAGGTGTAGCTCGCAGAGTGCAACAAACCCCGCAATATGCAATATTGAATTCGGGGAAAGATGGTGAAGGTGCAGCCCATAAAACACCAGAAGGCCGCAGAGAAAAGGGTGGATTGGAAACCCTAGGCCGCGGAGGAGGAAAGGCACGAAGAATACCCACTCGTCTCCTTGTGGCGAAGGGTAATTCTCGGCGTGGGCTTGACTGTCGATGGACGTTAATCCAGGACGGGTGGAGGCCAGATCTGCATCCGGCAGGTAACCTTGCGTTGCCAGGCGCTCTAATTGAAGGCGCGTGATGGAGCAGCTCCCCCAGTCCCCTCTATTAGGGCCGTGAGGGCGCCTTGACAATCCTTCACCGCTCGCCATTGTTCGGGCTCTCGAGCTTGGGCTTGGGTGGGGAGGGATTTTTTGCTGCGGTTACGGTCGAGATGCGTATTGTCGCAAGCCAGGACTACGAATTTATTAATAAGGTGGAAGGGGCCGACGCTTCGATGTTTCATGGCCCAGTTCCCTAGAGGGCATGACTTTCAAAGTCTGAAATTGGGCCCCAATGGAATCTCAAAGGTTGGCCGAGAACTTTAAGTTAGGCTGAAGTATAGAGCGTGGGAACTTGTCTGTCGAGCCAAGACTCCGGAATTGAGGACCAAAGGGCGTCGACTTCGGCATCGAAGACTAGTTCAGGGGCTACTGACGGTGTCCTAGATTGGGGGGTACTAACCCAGTCAGCCCGTCTCTTCGGCTGGGCCGGTGGGCCCTCGTGCGTGATCAAGACTGCCTCCACCAAAGACTTGACGTATACTCCAAGATCTTTGCCGCTGCCTATCTCCTAGCTACCGACCTTGTAACCCTAGATACCCTCCCTGGCGTGTATATAAGCCATAGGGTTTAGCCCGTAGAGGGGACATCAACGCAATCTTATTCACCTAGCTCTAGAACTAGAACACATCTAAAGATCTCGAGGTAGATCAACTCTGTACTTGTCATATCTCTATTGATATAAACAAGAGCAGGACATAGGGTTTTACCTCCATCAAGAGGGCCCAAACCTGGGTAAAACATCGTCTCCCTATTCCTGGTACCATTGATCCGAGATCCACAGCTCGAGACCCCCTACCCTGAGGTCTACCGGTTTTTACACCGACAACATGCCACTATCCTTTGTCACACCATATGATATGCATGATAACGACACTTGTTGGGTGAATCACCTCTTGAATGATTGGTTTTGCACTAACGCTAACCACATTTGTTTTTCCAAGTGTTTGTTGTCTTTGCTGCTTTTGAAGGAATCACGAGATGGTGCAACATTGGAGAGTGCCCATTTCGAGCTTCAAGATGAAGAGTGCTTGGTGATCGTCCACTTCTACACGGTGATGACATCTCTTTCCCATGGTGATTTGGTTTTTGATCCAAGGACGGATCTTTTCCAAGGGAGAGGGGATGATGTGGAGCATCCTATGGACATCACCATGTCAAGATTCCGTTTGGCAAGTGACACGTGCGACATCTACTTCACATACACAAAGGTGAATCATCTCCTTTACACGTGCTCACTTGACCCCTTCAAGGATGGTATACTACTTGACACTTCTCCCGTGTGCATGCCTAGGTATTGTCGGAGCTTCACGGATGACGAGGAGGAGTGCAAGCGCCAAGGAACAACTACACCGTCCGCGAAGGAAGCATGGAAGCGATGACAGAAGAAGACAGAGCTGTTGAGCTACAGCGGCCGGACATTCGGCGCCTGTGCAGCCACGCAGGAGCTGCACCAACAACGGCCGAAGAGCATCAGCGGCCGGACATCCGGCCCCTCGCCACTGTCCCTGACATCCGGCGCCTCGCCACTGTCCCGGACATCCGGCACCCACCCCCCCCCCCCGAAAATCCGGGCTTGACGTATCCAGAGAGCAGCAAAAATCGGGCCAGCCCAGCCCGAACATCCGGCCGAGACCCCGGACATTCGGCTCCTCGTGAGCCACCGGACATCCGGCCCCCAGCCCGGACATCCGGCGCCTGCCTGTGCGCAGAGTCGGGCCGAGGCCCATGTACCCATTAGCCCCTCAGTTACCCCTTCGTGGGCTAGCACTATATATACTCCTCCTCCTCCTCCATTTAGGGTTAGCTAAGAATAGATCTAGACATTAGAGCTTAGCTCATGTACCTCCCCTTGTGGGATTCCTCTTGAGAGAGAGAAGACTCCATTGGAGTACAAGACCTCCTAAGGGAGAAGGATCTACCTAGATCATCAAGACCTCATCTCCTTCTAGGATTTGGGATGAACTCTACCATGTATCTTTCCCTTTGTTGTTCATGTACCTTGTGATCTTGTGTACTTGTTAGTCTAGTGGATGTGTGATTGGACTTGTTCTTGAGTGTTCCTCTTGTGATTTCTCCCCGTGTTCTTCATGTTCTTCGTAGGATCGCCCTCTAATTCGTGAAAGATCGTCAATTAGGGTTCCACCCTACATCATCAAGTATTTCATTTTTCTTAAGAGGATGATCAGGCAAAGCATTAAGTAATTGGAGAAGCCTCCCCCAAGCTTGAGGGAGATTCTCTTCTTCAATTTACACAAAGTTAAATATTTCCTGTAAGGCAACTTGTTTCTTATGACCAGGAAAATATTTTTTAGAGAAGTAATATATCATATCTTGGGGACTACGCACACAACCAGGAGCAAGAGTATTAAACCATTTCTTAGCATCACCCTTTAATGAAAAAGGAAACAACTAAAGAATGTAATAGTAGCGAATTTTTTCCTCATGAGCAAATAGGGTGGCTATATCATTCAATTTAGTAAGGTGTGCACAAACAGTTTTAGTTTCATAACCATGAAAAGGATCTGATTCAACCAAAGTAATTAACTCGGGATCAATGGAGAATTCATAATTCTTATCGGTAACAAAGATAGGAGAGGTAGCTGCTACTTGTAGCTTGCGTTGGTATTTCCCCGAAGAGGAAGGGATGATGCAGCACAGTAGAGATAAGTATTTCCCTCAGTTATGAAACCAAGGTTATCGAACCAGTAGGGGAATCACGCAACACCTCATTAGCAGCACCTGCACACAAACAACAAATCCGTGCACCCAACGCAAACGAGCGGTTGTCAATCCCACGGCGGTTAATTGCAAGATTAAATTGTATGTGATAGATAGATAGATTGAAACAAAAATACAAAATAAAATAAATAAAAGAAAATGGCAGCAATATTTTTAGGGTTTTAGTAATATGATTTAGATAGACCCGGGGGCCATAGATTTCACTAGATGCTTCTCTCAAGAAAATAGCATACGGTGGGTAGACAAATTACTGTTGGGCAATTGATAGAAAAGCAAATAATCATGATGATATCCAAGGCAATGATCATGTATATAGGCATCACGTCCAAAATAAGTAGACCGACTCCTGCCTGCATCTACTACTATTACTCCACACATCGACCGCTATCCAGCATGCATCTAGTGTATTAAGTCCATAAGAATGGAGTAATGCCTTAAGAACGATGACATGATGTAGACAAGATAAAATCACGTATGAATAAACCCCATCTTTTTACCCTTAGTAGCAACGATACATACGTGTCTTGTCCCTTTTTGTCACTGGGATTGAGCACCGCAAGATCGAACCCACTACAAAGCACCTCTTCCCATGGCAAGATAAATCAATCTAGTTGGCCAAACCAAATCAATAGATCGGAGAAGAAATACGAGGCTATAATAATCATGCATAAAAGAGTGCAGCAAAGACTCAAATAGTTTCATGGATAATCTGATCATAAACTCACAATTCATCGGATCCCAACAAACACACCGCAAAAAGTGATTACATCGGATAGAACTCCAAGAACATCGAGGAGAACATTGTATTGAAGATCAAAAAGAGAGAAGAAGCCATCTAGCTACTACCTATGGGCCTGAAGGTTTGTGGTAAACTACTCACGCATCATCGGAAGGGCAGCAAGGTTGATGTAGAACCCCTCCGTGATCGATTCCCCCTCCGGTGGATTACCGGAGAAGGACCCCAGATGGGATCTCTCTGGAACAGAAACTTGCGGCGGCGGAAAAAGTATTTCGTGGACTCCCCTGAGGGTTTCTAGTTTTTTTTTTCTGAATTTATAGTGGAAGAATTAGGTCAAACGGAGCTGGGTGGGCCCCACGAGGTACCAGGGCGCGCCACCACCCCTGGGGCGCGCCTTGGTGCCTCGTGGCCCACTCCTTCATCTTCTGGCCCTCTCCCAAAGCTTCTAGTGTTTATCTTGTCCAATAAAAAATCTCCAAAAAGTTTCGTGGCATTTGGACTTCGTTTGGTATTGATTTTCTGTAAAACAAAAACAGGGCAGAAAATAGCAACTGGCACTGGGCACTAGGTTAATAGGTTAGTCTCCAAAAATGATATATAATTGCTGTAAATGATTATAAAAACATCCAAGATTGATAATATAATAGCATGGAACAATAAAAAATTATAGATACGTTGGAGACGTATCAGTAGCAAACTTGGGATCATATTTCATTCTCTCCATCATAGACTTCTCTTTTAATTTAACCAGTGATTTTCTAACATCATATCTATCATTACAAGCAAGAATTTCCCTAGCTATCTCTCCATCTATAACATAACCCTCAGGTATCTTAGGCATTTCAACCCTAGTAGGAGATCTAGGCATAATAGGTGAATCATAATTTTCACCA
Organism: Elymus sibiricus; assembly: GCA_039707655.1. Taxonomy (NCBI): domain Eukaryota; kingdom Viridiplantae; phylum Streptophyta; class Magnoliopsida; order Poales; family Poaceae; genus Elymus; species Elymus sibiricus. Next base: position 117,968,225 of record CM077670.1, read on the forward strand.
GTTTCATCAGTTTCAGCATTCTGAATTTCTTGAACTTTAGCAATTTGTTCATCAAGAAATTCACCCAATGGCATAGTATTATCAAGCAGAGTACTAGCATCATCACGAATTTCATTTATAGCAGAAGCAGTATCATCAATTACTTGTGACATATCAGAATGAATAACAGGTGGCGGTGTCGCAAGCCTACTCAAAACAGAAGGTGAATCAAGTGCAGAGTGTGACGACAGTTCCTTACCTCCCCTTGTCTTAGAGGGTACGATCTTGGTCTTAGTGTCTTTCAAATTCTTCATAGTGATCAACAGATATAATTCCCAAGTGACTCAACAAATAGAGCTATGCTCCCCGGCAACGGCGCCAGAAAAAGGTCCTGATAACCCACAAGTATAGGGGATCGCGACAGTCTTCGAGGGTAGTATTTCACCCAATTTTATTGAATCGACACAAGGGGAGCCAAAGAATATTTATGAGTATTAGCAGTTGAGTTGTCAATTCAACCACACCGGGAGAACTAAATATCTACAGCAAAGTGTTTAGTAGCACAGTAGTAAAGTAGCAATAGTAACGGAAACAGTAGCAGTTTTGTAGTGATTGTAGCAGCAGCAACAACGGTAGTAACTTAGCAAAGATCAATATGTGAAAATCATAGGCATTGGACCAGTGATGGATAATTGTGTTGGATGACATTCATCATGTAACAGTCACAACCTAGAGAGATACACAATAGCTCCAATTCATCAATGTAATGTAGGCATGTATTCTGTATATAGTCATACATGCTTATAATAAGAACTTGCATGACATCTTTTGTCCTACCCTCCCGTGGCAGCGGGGTCCATAAGGAAACTAAGGGATATTAAGGCCTCCTTTTAATAGAGAACCGGAACAAAGCATTAACACATGGTGAATACATGAACTCCTCGAATTACAGTCATCCCCGGAGAGTATCCCAAACAATTGTCACTATGGGGTCTACGGATCAGCACAATAACAAGTGCATATAAATAGCAAATAGGATCAAGAACTCAAATATATTCATGAAAACATAGAGGGCTCAAATCTGAAATCATGGCACTCGGGCCCTAGTGACAAGCATTAAGCATAGCAAAGTCATAGCAACATTAATCTCAGAACATAGTGGATACTAGGGATCAAGCCCTAACAAATTGACTCATTTACATGATAAATCTCATCCAACCCATCACCGTCTAGCAAGCCTACAGAGGAATTACTCACGCCCGGTGGTGAGCATCATGAAATTGGTGATGGAGGATGGTTGATGATGACGATGGCGACGAATCCCCCTCTCCAGAGCCTCAAACGGACTCCAGATCAGCCCTCCCGATGAAGAAAAGGAGGTTGCGGCTGCTCCGTATCGTAAAATGCGATGAAACTTCTTCTCTTAATTTTTTCTCGGGGAAACAGAAGTTATAGCGTTGGAATTAGGTCAGACGGCCGCCTGTGGGCCCCACAAGGTAACAGGGCGCACCTAGGGGGTGGCTGAGCCCTGTTGCCTTGTGGGCAGCAGGTGGCCCTCTTCGGTAGATTTTTGCACCAGTATTTTTTATATATTCCATAAAAAATCTCTAGAAAGTTTCGTCCAATTCCGAGAACTTTTATTTCTGCACAAAACAACACCATGGTAGTTCTGCTGAAAACAGCATTAGTTCGGGTTAGTTTCATTAAAATCATGCAAATTAGAGTCCAAAACAAGAGCAAAAGTGTTTGGAAAAGTAGATACGACTGAGACGTATCACACCTCACACTAAATATTGCAAAGTAACGAATAGCGGGAAACTGAATGCTTCTGATCCCAGCTTGTGTCACACCCCTATCCTCACCATTGCAAAGACTACTAAGAAATGCATCATAGTCAGCTTTTCGCGGTTCGATGAGCGAACCCCAATACGGAATTTTGCATGCATCACAAAATTCTTCAAGAGACATGCTATAAGATTTCTCATAGAGATGAAAAAGGACTCTAGAAGTAGCGGACCGATACTTAAATTTGTGTGTGAATGAATCGGTACGGTGGTAGTGCTGAATACACTTATTTGTGAGGAAGGCAGTCAGCTCAGAATTCTCAATATATTGATCAAATTCTTGTTTAATACCAGCGCCTATCATGAAGGTGTCGCACGGCCACTAACATGATTTCACCTCGGCACCTCGCATCGAATTTTCCCGTGGCTCATGATATGCATGTCGTGCCGAGCTTTGGCTCGAGGAGCTCCCCGAAGATTTCCTCTTGAATATGTTCATCTTCCCTAAACATTTCTGAAATTTTTGGGCCACAAAAAGATTGTAACAATACTTAACAAAATTGATAGCAACAACTCCTACAAGTGTCTAGAAGCTATATCCAGCATTTAAACTACATAGAACCAAATGAATTCAACATGTAAGCTTATTTTCTTGGTCACCAATAGCAGCAAAATATAAACCATTAAAACAAAAACTAATTGGACCAATGGAGGAGTCACATACCAAGGAGCATTCCCCGAAAATAGTTTCGGAAACGGAGATCCGATCAAAGAGATCAAAAATCTCAGTTTTGGGAGCAAGAACACGAGAACAAGAGCTACCACAATTTTTTCTGGAGGAAGAAGAAGAAGTAATGGGCAGGTGGACTAAGTGGGTGGGGTCTTGTGGGCCCCATAAGACATCATGGCGCGCCCTGTTGTCTTGTGGACAGTAGGTGCACCCCCTGGGGTGTGTCCAGTGCCAAAAATTCTTAAATATTAAATAAAAAATTATGTTAAAATTTTACGACATTCTGAACACTTTTATTTCTGGGTCATTTTTTATTGCACTGATAATTCAAAAAACAGGATAAACATGGCATTTTACTTTATTAGACCTAAAATAACAGAGGGTAAACTAGAATTACAGAAGGGTGTGCTTACGGAATTCATCGACCATATGCCCCTCAAAAAGAATCCATTGAAAAGGTTGATCAGGTCTTATTAACAAACTATTTCCGAGTGACACAAAACCGAAGAACTTTTGTATAGCACTAGGTTACCGCAACTGGGATATGCATTGTCCCAACAATAAGAGTTTGATATTTCCTTTCGAGGACCGGGAGAGGAAACTCAAAACCTCCAATAGTGATTGTCACAATTTTTTCAATGGAATTGAGGCTATTCACTTTATTCGTCTTCTTCAGAAAATATACCATATTCTCATTGTCATTAACATGAAAAGTGACCTTGCTTTTGTTACAATCGATAACAGCCCCTGCAGTATTAAAAAAAGGTCTACCGAGAATAACCGACCTGTTGTCGTCCTCGGGCATATCAAGAATAACAAAGTCCATCAAGATAGTAACGTTAGCAACCACAATAGGAACATCCTCACAAATTCCAACAGGTATAGCAGTTGATTTGTTAGCCATTTGCAAAGAAATCTCAGTGGGAGTCAACTTACTCAAATCAAGTCTTCTATAAAGAGAGAAAGGCATAACACTAATACCAGCTCCTAAATCACACAAAGCAGTTTTGATATAATTATTCTTGATGGAGCATGGTATAGTGGGTATTCTTGGATCTCCTAGCTTCTGAGGTATTTTTATTTTGAATGAATAATTTGCAAGCATAGTAGAAATTTCAGCCTCATGTATTTTTCTTTTATTGGTAACAATATATTTCATGTATTTAGCATATGGAGGCATTTTCATAACATTAGTCAAAGGTACTTGCAGAAACAATGGTCTAAGCAATTCAACAAAGCGACTAAAATTATCCTCATCCTTAGATTTCAATGCCTTGCTAGGAAAGGGCATATGTTTTTGAACCCATGGTTCTCTTTCTTTACCATGTTTCCTAGCAACAAAATCATTTTTATCATATCTTTTATTCTTAGAAGGTGGGTCATCAAGCTCAACTTCAGGTTCTATTTCTATATCATTATCAGATTCTTTATTATTGTCTGGTTGAGTATCAATATGATCATCATTATCATTATCATTAGGTGTATGATGATTACCAGATTGTGTCTCAGCATCAGCAATAGAAACATCATTAGGATTCTCAGAGGGGTTTTCTATAGTAGGTTCACTAGAAGCATGCAAAGTTCTATCTTTATTATTTTTCTTTTTCTAGGTGAACTAGGTGCATCATTATTAGTTCTCTGAGAATCATGTTCAATTCTTTTAGGATGACCCTCAGGATATAGAGGATCCTGAGTCATTTTACCTCCTCTAGTCATTACTCTAACATCATGATCATTGATTTTACTATTCATTTCATTAAGAAAATCATTTTGTGATTTAGCAACTTGTTCTAGCTGTGTTTGAACCATAGATAAATGTTTACGTAAGCCTTTAACATCATTAGCAATTCTAAACATCATATCACTCAAGCGTTCAATCATAATAGCATTGTGTTTCAATTGATCACTTATGTATTTATTAAAGTTTTCTTGCTTAATAATGAAATTATCAAATTCATCCAAACACTGACTAGGACATTTATTATAGGGAATATCACCCTCATCAAATATATAAAGGGAATTTACCTCTACTACCTGTGTCGGGATATCGAGTCCATGTATTTCTTCAATAGGTGGTAGATTCTTAACATCTTCAGCTTTAATACATTTTTCTTTCATATATTTCTTGGCTTCTTGCATATCTTCTAGACTGAGGAATAGAATACCTCTTTTCTTCGGAGTTGGCTTGGGTGGTGGTTCAGGGAGTGTCCAATCATCGACATTCCTCAATATGTTATTCAATAATTCCTGGCCCTGTTTAACAGTTCGTTCCCTGAAAACACAACCAACACAACTATCTAGGTAGTCCCTAGAAGCATCGGTTAGTCCAATATAAAAGATATTAAGTATTTCATTTTTCTTGAGAGGATGATCAGGAAAAACATTTAATAATTGGAGAAGCCTTCCCCAAGCTTGAGGGAGATGCTCTTCCTCAAGTTGCACAAAGTTATATATTTCCTGTAAAGCGGCTTGTTTCTTATGAGCAGGAAAATATTTCTCAGTAAAGTAGTATATCATATCCTAGGGACTATGCACACAACCAGGAGCAAGAGTATTAAACCATTCTTTAGCATCATCCTTTAATGAGAAAGGAAACAACTTAAGAATATAATAATAGCGAATCTTTTCCTCCTCAGCAAATAGGGTGGCAATATCATTTAATTTAGTAAGACGTGCTACAATAGTTTCAGATTCATAACCATGAAAAAGATCAGATTCTACCAAAGTAATAAGTTCAGGATTAACAAAGAATTCATAATCCTTATCAGTAACAAAGATAGGAGAGGTTGCAAACTTGGGATCATATTTCATTCTTTCATTTATAGCTTTTTCTTTTAGCTTACTAAGTAGTTTCTTTAGATCCTCCCTGATACGTCTCCAACGTATCTAGAATTTTTGATTGTTCCATGCTATTATAGTATCAATCTTGGATGTTTTATATGCAATTATATATCATTTTTTGGGACTAACCTATTAACCTAGTGCCCAGTGCCAGTTGCTGTTTTCTGCTTGTTTTTGGTTTTTCAGGAAATCAGTACCAAACAAAGTCCAAATGCAATGAAACTTTTTGATGATTTTTTCTGGACAAAAGAGACCCTGGAAGCTTCGGGAGGATGCCAGAAGCCTCACGAGGGCTTCACAAGGCAACAGGGCATGGCCCCAGGGAGCGTGCCCTGATGCCTTGTGGGCCCCTCGTGGCTCCTTTTGACCTAATTCCACTTCTATAAATTCTCAAATATTCGGAAACCAACAGAGAGCCAGACGAGAAAACCCTACCGCCGCCGCAAGCCTCTATTCTTCCACGATCCCATCTGGAGGCCTTTTCCGATACTCTGCCGGAGGGGGAATCGATCACAGAGGGCTTCTACATCAACCTTGCTGCCCTTCCGATGATGTGTGAGTAGTTTACCACAGACCTACAGGTCCATAGCTAGTAGCTAGATGGCTTCTTCTCTCTCTTTGATCTTCAATACCATGTTCTCCTCGATGTTCTTGGAGTTTTATCCGATGTAATCTTTTGCGGTGTGTTTGTTGGGATCCGATGAATTGTGGGTTTATGATCAGATTATTCATGAATATTATTTGAGTCTTCTCTGAACTCTTTTATGCATGATTGTTATAGCTTTGTATTTCTCTCCGATCTATCCGTTTGGTTTGGCCAACTAGATTGATTTATCTTGCAATGGGAGAGGTGCTTTGTGATGGGTTCAATCTTGTGGTGTTCTATATCCCAGTGACAGAAAGGGACAATACACGTATTTGTATTGTTGCCATTAAGGATAAAAAGATGGGGTTTAATCATATTGCTTGAGTTTACTTTGTCTACATCATGTCATCTTGTTTAAGGCGTTACTCTGTTTTATACTTAATACCCTAGATGCATGCTGGATAGCGGTCGATGGGTGGAGTAATAGTAGTAGATGCAGGCAGTAGTCCGTCTACTTGTCTCGGATGTGATGCCTATATACATGATCATTACCTTGAATATCGTCATAACTATGCGCTTTTCTATCAATTGCCCAACAGTAATTTCTTTACCCACCGTATGCTCTGCGCTCGAGAGAGAAGCCTCTAGTGAAAACTATGGCCCCTGGGTCTACTTTTATCATATATTAAAATCCAAAAATACCTTGCTGCAATTTATTTACTTTTATTTTATTTTGCAATTTATCTTTTTATCTATCACTATCAGAATTAATCCTTGCAAATAACCGCTAAGGGGATTGACAACCCTCTTATTTGCATTGGGTGCAAGTGTTTGCTTTTGTGTGTGTAGGTGCCACTAACGAGGTTCTATGTGGTTCTCCTACTGGATTGATAACCTTGGTTCTTAACTGAGGGAAATACTTATCTCTACCATACTGCATCATCCTCTCCTCTTTGGGGAAATCCCAATGCAGTTCACAAGTAGCAGGAAGAATTTCTGGTGCCGTTGCCGGGGAGACATCACCAAAACCTATCAAGTACCTTCGCATAAACTATCATCCACTTGCATTTATTTTCATTTGCCTTTTATTTGCATTTGCCTCCCGTTTTCATCTCCCCCACTTCTAAAACAATTTTACAAAAACACAAAAAAATTATTTGCTTGTTTGCTAGTTTGCTTGCTCGTTAGTTTGCTTCACCACTATGTCTAGTTCTTCGCTCATTACTTACACCCCTCAAAATGAAGTGCTTAATTTTAAACAAAGGGGAGGAGAGAATTTAAAAGATGCTTGGTATAGGATTTGCGATGCTCAAAATAGATCAACCCGTAAGCAATCCACCACCGTTCTTCTTCGCAATTTTTATGTGGGAATTACTACTTGGTATAGATTTGTGCTTGATACTATTATCGGAGGGAATTTCTTGATGTGTCCCTCTATGGATGCTTTCAATGCTATGGGAAATTTAGTGGGATCACCACCTATCACTATTAATGAAACGGAGTTGACTTTGGAACATGTTTCGCAAAGGTTAAAAGTTATTGAAAATAAAATGTCTACTATTGAACATCTTGAGAATTTAGACAAAAAGGTCCATAATAATATTACTCAATTTGGTTATAAGGTGGGAATTACATTGAAAACCTTAAAGGAAAAGGAACCGATAATTAATGAAAGGATAGAACAAGGTCCCGCTAGAATCGATAAGTTAGAGGAAATTTTTAATAAATTGGGTTCCGCTTTTTCCTCCGTTAAAACTATTGATAGGACTTCTCCTAATAAATATTGCAAGTTTATGTATGTTCCTAAGACTAAGGGTGCAACATCTAGTAAGGGAAACGAAGAAATTAAAATGATTAGTGTGCATCCCAATTTTGTTGATTTGATAAAGGAACCCGTTTATGAAAGTAAATTCCTCAACTTTGTCCCTAGGAGTGTAATGATAAAAAATTCCTATGCCAAAACTCCTCAGAAGAGAGGATGTGTAATTGAGGATTTGGAAACCAAGGATGACAATACTTGAAACTATGCATTATGCCTAGCTAGGGGCATAAAACAATAGCGCTTGTTGGGAGGCAACCCAATAAGTAAAATAAATTTTTGTTTTACTTTCTATTTTTGTGTGTTTACACAATTATAGCTTCTGTTATGATTGTGTTTTTATCTTTTAATTAGTGTTTGTGCCAAGTAAAGCCTTTGGGATGATTTGGAAGATAGTATAATTGATGCTGTTTGAAAACAGAAACTTTTGCGTCTAGTGCTGGAATTTTGGTTTTTTTTTCTGGAGCGTCAGAACCTTCTGAATTTTTTACACATTATTGATTTTGAATTTCCCATGTTGTCCTAATATTTCAGAATTTTTGGAGTTATAGAAGTATGACTTTAATTCAGATCTTTACAGACTGTTCTATTTTAGACAGATTCTATTTTTGTTGCATAGTTTGCTTATTTTGATGAATCTATGGATCGTATCGGGAGGTATGAGTCATTGATGCATCTCCAACGTATCTATAATTTTTTATTGTTCCATGCTATTATAGTATCAATCTTGGATGTTTTATATGCAATTATATGCCATTATATATCATTTTTTTGGGACTAACCTATTAACCCAGTGCCCAGTGCCAGTTGATGTTTTCTGCTTGTTTTTGCCTTTTCAGAAAATCATTATCAAAAAGAGTCCAAACGAGAAAAAAATTGGATTAATTTTTTCTGGACCAGAAGAGACCCACGAAGCTTCGGGAGAAGACCAGAAGAGCCACGAGGAGGCGACAAGCCTGAAGGGCGTGCCCAGGGGGGTAGGCGCGCCCCCCAGGCTTGTGGGCCCCTCGTAGCCCCTCCTGGCCTAATTCCAGCGCTATAAATTCCCAAATATTCCCAATATACCAGAGAGACAGAAGAGAAAACCTTTCCGCCAGCGCAAGCCTCTGTTCTTCCATGATCCCATCTAGAGGCCTTTTCCGGTACTCTGCCGGAGGGAGAATCGATCACGGAGGGCTTCTTCATCAACCTTGCTGCCCTTCCAATGATGTGTGAGTAGTTTACCACAGACCTACGGGTCCATTGCTAGTAGCTAGATGGCTTCTTCTCTCTCTTTGATCTTCAATACCATGTTCTCCTCGATGTTCTTGGAGTTCTATCCGATGTAATCTTCGTTTGCGGTGTGTTTGTTGGGATCCGATGAATTGTGAGTTTATGATCAGATTATTCATGAGAAATATTTGAGTCTTCTCTGAACTCTTTTATGCATGATTATTATAGCTTTATATTTCTCTCCGATCTATTGATTTGGTTTGGCCTACTAGATTGATTTATCTTGCAATGGGAGAGGTGCTTTGTGATGGGTTCAATCTTGCGGTGCTCAATCCCAGTGACAGAAGGAGACATGACACGTATTTGTATTGTTGCCATTAAGGATAAAAAGATGGGGTTTAATCATATTGCTTGAGTTTACTTTGTCTACATCATGTCATCTTGCTTAAGGCGTTACTCTGTTTTATACTTAATACCCTAGATGCATGCTGGATAGCGGTCGATGGGTGGAGTAATAGTAATAGATGCAGGCAGGAGTCGGTCTACTTGTCTAGGACATGATGCCTATATACATGATCATTGCCATGAATCCATCATAATTATTTGCTTTTCTATCAATTGCCCAACAATAATTTGTTTACCCACCGTATGCTATGTGTTCGAGAGAGAAGACTCTAGTGAAAACTATGGCCCCCGGGTCTACTTTATCATATATAAAAAACCTAAAAATACCTTGCTGCAATTTATTTACTTTTATTTTATTTAGTATTTTAGTTTATCTATCTATCACTATCAGAATTAATCCTTGCAAATAACCGCTAAGAGGATTGACAACCCTCTTATTTGCGTTGGGTGCAAGTGTTTGCTTTTGTGTGTGCAGGTGCGCTTAACGGGATTTTGCTTGGTTCTCCTAATGGATTGATAACCTTGGTTCTTAACTGAGGGAAATACTTATCTCTACTATATTGCATCATCCTCTCCTCTTCGGGGAAATACCAACGCAGTCTACAAGTAGCAGGAAGAATTTCTGGCGCCGTTGCCGGGGAGACATCATCAAAATTACCAAGTACCTTCGCACAAACTATCATCCACTTGCAATTATTTTATTTGCCTTTTTATTTGCATTTGCCTCTCGTTTTCATCTCCCCCACTTCTATTTTTTTTTTACAAAAAACACAAAAATATCTTATTTGCTTGCTTGCTTTTATTGCCTTTATGTCAACACTCAAAAATAGAAAGTAAAGCAAAAAATTTAAGATCACTATGGATCCACTTAAAGTTTTCTACTTGGATCATCTTCGATCCATTTGTGCTCGTGCTGAAACCCCAACTAGTTTAGTTGAGGGAAAATCTTTAGATGGGCATGCTCATTTTGTGCGTCACCGTTTGTCTCAAAAAGGGAGACTCTTATGGAATCAAATAAATTGTTTGCTATGTTATGCTTGGAATCTATGTGAAATTTATGATTTTACTTGTTGCTCTAAGAACCCTAGAAAACACCTTCCCTAGCTATGTGAGTTTAATGATAATGAAATCTTATCTTCTTATGCCAAGGGTGTTTATAGTTACTATGATATCGAACAAATTGAAGAATTTGTTGCTTTTAAGGGTGCTTATGAAGTTGCTTCTTTGATTGAAAAGTATGATGCTACTCTCGACAAATCTAAAATTTTTGACATACTTAAATATTGCTATGAAAACTATGCTCCTAATGCCTTTGTTAATGAATTTATTGAGAGAATGTCTGCTACTTTGGAAGAAAATAATGATATGCATGAATCCATAGATAATTATGATTCCGTTGATTCGATTGAAATATCCCATCTTGATGAATGTGATGCTTGTTATTCTTATGGCCATGATGCCAATAGTAATGATGCTTATAGAGATGAACTTGCTATAGTTCCTTATGTTCAAAATGAAATTATTGCTATAGCACCCATACTTGATAGCTCCTTGAATGAAAAGCATGATTGCAATGATGTTATTATAAATTCTATTAATATAAATTGTGCTAATGATATGCAAAGTTACAAGCTTGGGGATGAAAATTTTGTTATGTCCACTACTTATTGCAATGATCATGATTGGGGTGATGATGCTTCTTATGATCTTCGAAATTTATTTAAGCCTCACGATGAATATGCTATTGATAATAATGTTTGCAATAGTATTGGAAGTGGGTTTTGGAGAGTGTCAGCTTTAAGTAAAAAGAATCCCACATATTTGGAGAGTGTTCAATCTTATGAATTTTTTGATGAAAGTGGGTTTGGAGAGGTCATGGCTTTAGTTGATGATAATCCCACTATTTTGGAAGAGTGTCAACTTTGCATGCATGTGGATCATGTAGAGAATATGTTATGTGATGGCTACATTGTTGAATTTGAATATGATCCTACATGTAATTATTATGAGAGAGGAAAATATGGTTGTAGAAATTTTCATGTTACTAAATTACCTCTCATTATGTTGAGATCGTCAATGTTTTATTCTTCTCCCTTGCATATGCTAGATATTGCTTGTCTTGATAATTTGTTCTCCAACGTATCTATAATTTTTGATTGTTCCATGCTATTATAGTATCAATCTTGGATGTTTTATATGCAATTATATGCCATTATATATCATTTTTTTGGGACTAACCTATTAACCCAGTGCCTAGTGCCAGTTGTTGTTTTCTGCTTGTTTTTGCCTTTTCAGAAAATCATCAAAAAGAGTCCAAATGAGAAAAAAAAACTTTGGATTAATTTTTTCTAGACCAGAAGAGACCCATGAAGCCTCGAGAGAAGACCAGAAGAGCCACGAGGAGGCGACAAGCCTGGAGGGCGCGCCCAGGGGTGGTAGGCGCGCCCCCCCAGGCTTGTGGGCCCCTCGTAGCCCCTCCTGACCTAATTTAGCGCTATAAATTCCCAAATATTCCCAATATACTAGAGAGACAGAAGAGAAAACCTTTCCGCCGCTGCAAGCCTCTGTTCTTCCGCGATCCCATCTGGAGGCCTTTTCCGGTACTCTGCCGGAGGGGGAATCGATCACGGAGGGCTTCTTTATCAACCTTGCTGCCCTTCCGATGATGTGTGAGTAGTTTACTACAGACCTACTGGTCCATAGCTAGTAGCTAGATGGCTTCTTCTCTCTCTTTGATCTTCAATACCATGTTCTCCTCGATGTTCTTGGAGTTCTATCCGATGTAATCTTCGTTTGCGGTGTGTTTGTTGGGATCCGATGAATTGTGAGTTTATGATCAGATTATTCATGAGAAATATTTGAGTCTTCTCTTAACTCTTTTATGCATGATTATTATAGCTTTGTATTTCTCTCCAATCTATCGATTTGGTTTGGCCTACTAGATTGATTTATCTTGCAATGGGAGAGGTGCTTTGTGATGGGTTCAATCTTGCGATGCTCAATCCCAGTGACAGAAGGGGACATGACACGTATTTGTATTGTTTCCATTAAGGATAAAAAGATGGGGTTTAATCATATTGCTTGAGTTTACTTTGTCTACATCATGTCATCTTGCTTAAGGCGTTACTTTGTTTTATACTTAATACCCTAGATGCATGCTGGATAGCGGTCGATGGGTGGAGTAATAGTAGTAGATGCAGGCAGGAGTCGGTCTACTTGTCTAGGACGTGATGCCTATATACATGATCATTGCCATGAATCCATCATAATTATTAGCTTTTCTATCAATTTCCCAACAGTAATTTGTTTACGCATCGTATGCTATGTGTTTGAGAGAGAAGCCTCTAGTGAAAACTATGGCCCCCGGGTCTACTTTATCATATATAAAAAACCTAAAAATACCTTGCTGCAATTTATTTACTTTTATTTTATTTAGTATTTTAGTTTATCTATCTATCACTATCAGAATTAATCCTTGCAAATAACCGCTAAGAGGATTGACAACCCTCTTATTTGCATTGGGTGCAAGTGTTTGCTTTTGTGTGTGCAGGTACGCTTAACGGGATTTTGCTTGGTTCTCCTACAGTATTGATAACCTTGGTTCTTAACTGAGGGAAATACTTATCTTTACTATACTGCATCATCCTCTCCTCTTCGGGGAAATACCAACGCAGTCTACAACAAGCAGTCATGGAGAAGTTGGAGTACAGTAGCATTATGCCAATATTAAATATGAATCAATTTACAACAGTACCTAAAGTTTAAGATTTATTTGTTATACTAACGGATCTCACGAGGTTTCTGTTGAGTTTTGTGTGCTGAAGTTTTCAAGTTTTGGGTGAGACTACGATGGATAAAGGAATAAGGAGTGGCAAGAGCCTAAGCTTGGGGATGCCCAAGGCACCCCAAGGTAATATTAAAGGAAGACACAAGCATCTAAGCTTGGGGATGCCCCGGATGGCATCTCCTCTTTCGTCTACAATCTATTGGTATATCACTTGGAGCTATATTTTTATTCATCACATGATATGTGTTTTACTTGGAGCGTCTTGCACTATAGTTTGCTTGCTTTTGTTTGCTTTTTAGTTTGCCACAATCATATTTGCTGAACACACCTTTTTGAGAGGGACACACATTATTCGTGATTTGTTAGAATACTCTATGTGCTTCACTTATATCTTTTGAGCTAGGCAGTTGCTCTAGTGCTTCACTTATATCTTTTGGAGCACGGTGATGGTTATATTTAAAAGAAATAGTTGCACTCTCATGCTTCACTTATATCTTTTTGAGAGTCTAATAAATAGTAATGGTAATATGCACGGGTTATGAAATTGGTCCTAATATGATAAGTATTCAAGAGGGATATAATTAAAACTTTCATGTAGATCACTGAATATGCTAAGTTTGATTCCTTGCAATAGTTTTGCGATATTAAGATGGTAATATGGGGGAGGTACTAGTAGATAATTGTGGTTTAGTAAGAATATTGGTGTTAAGGTTTCTGATTCCCGAAGCATGCACGTATGGTCTGTCGTTATGCTAAGAAGTTGGAGCATGATTTATTCTTGATTGTCTACCTTATGAGTGGCGTTCGGGGACGAGCGATGGTCTTTTCCTACCAATCTATCCCCCTAGGGGCATGCGAAGTAGTACTTTTCTTCGAGGGCTAATAAACTTTCGCAATAAGTATGTGAGTTCTTTATGACTAATGTGAGGCCATGGATTATATGCATTCTCACCTTTCCGCAATTTGCTAGCCTCTTTGGTACTGTGCATTGCCCTTTCTCACATCGAGAGTCGGTGCAAACTTCGCCGGTGCATCCAAACCCCGTGATATGATACGCTCTTTCACACATAAGCCTCCTTATATCTTCCTCAAAACAGCCACCATACCTACCTATTATGGCATTTCCATAGCCATTCCGAGATATATTGCCATGCAACTTCCACCGTTCCGTTCTATTTATATGACACACATCATCATTATCATATTGCTTTGCATGATCATATAGCTGACATGGTATTTGTGGCTCACCCACCATTCATCATTTTTCATACATGTTACGCTAGTATCATTGCAAATCCTGGTACACTGCCAGAGTTATTCATATAGAGTCATATTTGTTCTTGTGTCGAATTGTAATTTTGAGTTGTAAGTAAATAGAAGTATGATGATCATCATTATTAGAGCATTGTCCCAGTGAGGAAAATTAAAAAAGGAAAAAAGGGGCCAAAAAGAGCCCACGAAAAAAAGGGAAGAAAAAAAAGAGAAAAAAATAAAAAATAAAAAATGAGAGAAAAAGATAGAAGGGGTGGTGTTACTATCCTTTTCCATACTTGTGCTTCAAAGTAGCACCATTTTTTCATATATAGAGAGTCTCCTATTTTGTCACTTTCATATACTAGTGGGAATTTTTCATTATAGAACTTGGCTTGTATATTCCGATGATGGGCTTCCTCAAATGCCCGAGGTCTTCATGAGCAAGCAAGTTGGATGCACACCCACTTAGTTTTCATGTTGAGCTTTCATACACTTATAGCTCTTAGTGCATCCGTTGCATGGCAATCCCTACTCCTCGCATTGACATCAATTTATGGGCATCTCCATAGCCCGTTAATTAGCCGCGTCGATGTGAGACGATCTTCTTCTTTTTGACTTCCCCTTATTAATCTCTACCACCACATTCTATTCCACCCATAGTGCTATATCCATGGCTTGCGCTCATGTATTGCGTGGGGGTTGAAAAAGCTGAAGCGCGTTAAAAAGTATGAACCAATTGCTCGGCTTGTCATCGGGGTAGTGCATGATAAATACTTTGTGTTAAGAAGATGGAGCATGACAGGATTATATGATTTTGTAGGGATAACTTTCTTTAGCATTTTTATTTTGGAAGGCATGATTGTTTATTAGTATGCCTGAGTATTGATGTCTTTATATCAAACTATAGACTATTGCTTTGAATCATTCTAATCTTAAAATTCATATCGTAAAGAGATTACATGATGAAACATGTTAGGTAGCATTCCACATCAAAAATTCTGTTTTTATCATTTACCTACTCGAGGACGAGCAGGAATTAAGCTTGGGGATGCTTGATACGTCTCCAACGTATCTATAACTTTTGATTGTTCCATGCTATTATAGTATCAATCTTGGATGTTTTATATGCAATTATATATCATTTTTTGGGACTAACATATTAACCTAGTGCCCAGTGCCAGTTGCTGTTTTCTGCTTGTTTTTGGTTTTTCAGGAAATCAGTACCAAACGAAGTCCAAATGCCCCGAAACTTTTTGATGATTTGTTTTTGGTTTTTCAGGAAATCAGTACCAAACGAAGTTTCGGGAGGATGCCAGAAGCCTCACGAGGGCTTCACAAGGCAATAGGGCGCGGCCCCAGGGGGCATGCCCTGATGCCTTGTGGGCCCCTCGTGGCTCCTTTTGAACTAATTCCACTTCTATAAATTCTCAAATATTCGGAAACCAACAGAGAGCCAGACGAGAAAACCCTACCGCCGCCGCAAGCCTCTGTTCTTCCACGATCCCATCTGGAGGCCTTTTCCGGTACTCTGTCGGAGGGGTAATCGATCACGGAGGGCTTCTACATCAACCTTGCTGCCCTTCCGATGATGTGTGAGTAGTTTACCACAGACCTATGGGTCCATAGCTAGTAGCTAGATGGCTTCTTCTCTCTCTTTGATCTTCAATACCATGTTCTCCTCGATGTTCTTGGAGTTCTATCCGATGTAATCTTCTTTTGCGGTGTGTTTGTTGGGATCCGATGAATTGTGGGTTTATGATCAGATTATTCATGAATATTATTTGAGTCTTCTCTGAACTCTTTTATGGATGATTGTTATAGCTTTGTATTTCTCTCCGATCTATCCGTTTGGTTTGGCCAACTAGATTGATTTAGCTTGCAATGCGAGAGGTGCTTTGTGATGGGAATCTTGCGGTGTTCTATATCCCAGTGACAGAGAGGGACAAGACACGTATTTTTCTTGTTGCCATTAAGGATAAAAAGATGGGGTTTAATCATATTGCTTGAGTTTACTTTGTCTACATCATGTCATCTTGTTTAAGGCGTTACTCTGTTTTATACTTAATACACTAGATGCATGCTGGATAGCGATCGATGGGTGGAGTAATAGTAGTAGATGCAGGCAGGAGTCGGTCTACTTGTCTCGGACGTGATGCCTATATACATGATCATTGCCTTGAACATCGTCATTACTATGCGCTTTTCTATCAATTGCCCAACAGTAATTTGTTTACCCACCGTATGTTCTGCGCTCGAGAGAGAAGCCTCTAGTGAAAACTATGGCCCCCGGGTCTACTTTTATCATATATTAAAATCCAAAAATACCTTGCTGCAATTTATTTACTTTTATTTTATTTTGCAATTTATCTTTTTATCTATCACTATTAGAATTAATCCTTGCAAATAACCTCTAAGGGGATTGACAACCCTCTTATTTGTGTTGGGTGCAAGTATTTCCTTTTGTGTGTGTAGGTGCTACTAACAAGGTTTTGTCTGGTTCTCCTACTGGATTGATAACCTTGGTTCTTAACTGAGGGAAATACATATCTCTACTATACTGCATCATCCTCTCCTCTTCGGGGAAATCCCAACGCAAATCACAAGTAGCACTCCCTATCATTACAAGAAAGAAATTCCTTAGCAATCTCCCCATCCATAACATAACCCTTAGGTACATTAAGCATTTTAGTTCTAGTAGGAGTGCTAGGTTTAGTAGGTGATTCATCATTTTCATCACTTTCATCATTTTCAAATTCTTTAGCTTTAGCAATTTGAGCATCAAGAAAATCACCAAGGGCACAGTTTCATCAAGCAAAGTAGTCGCATCATCATGAGTATCATCAATAGCAGAAGCAGTGTCTATTACTTGCGACATATCAGATTGAATAGCAGGTGATGGTGTCGCAAGTCGACTTAAAACAGAAGGTGAATCAAGTGCAGAGCTAGATGGCAATTCCTTACCTTCCCTCGTCTTAGAGGGTACGATCTTGGTCTTAGAGTCTTTCAGATTCTTCATAGTGATCAGCAGATATTTAACTCCCAAGTGAACTCAATAAATAGAGCTATGCTCCCCGGCAACGGCGCTAGGAAATAGTCTTGATGACCCACGAGTATAGGGGATCGCAACAGTCTTCGAGGGTAGTATTTGACCCAAATTTATTGATTCGACACAAGGGGAGCCAAAGAATATTTATGAGCCTTATTAGCAGTTGAGTTGTCAATTCAACCACACCTTGAAAGTTATTTCTCTGCAGGAAAGTGTTTAGTAGCATAGTAGTATGATAGTTTGATATATAGTAGCAGTAGCAATAGTAACAGTAACAGTGACAGTAGCAATTTTGTAGTGATTGTAATAGCAGCAACAACAATAGTAGCTTAGCAAAAGACAATGTGAGCAAAGCGTATGCATTGGATCAGCGATGGATATTCAGATGGATGACACTCATCATGCAACAGTCACAACCTAGAGCGATACACAATAGTTCCAATTCATCAATTCAATGTAGGCATGTATTCCCCATATAGTCATACGTGCTTATAATATGAACTTGTATAACATCTTTTGTCCTACCGTCCCGTGGCAGCGGGGTCCATAAGGAAATCTAAGGGTAATTAAGGCCTCCTTTTAATAGAGAACTAGATTAAAGCATTAACACATGGTGAATACATGAACTCCTCGAATTACAGTCATCCCCGAAGAGTATGCCAATTATTGTCACCTTGGGGTCTACGGTTCAGAACAATAACAAGTGCATACAACTAGCAGATAGGATCAAGAACTCAAATATATTGATGAAAACATATTCAGATCTGAAACTCGGGCCCTAGTGACAAGCATTAAGCATAGCAAAATCATAGCAACATCAATCTCAGAACATAGTGGATACTAGGGATCAAGCCCTAACAAATTGACTCGATTACATGACAAATCTCATCCATCTCCATCACCTTCCAACAAGCCTACGAAGGAATTACTCACTCCCGGTGGTGAGCATCATGGAATTGTTGATGAAGAAGGGTTGATGATGACGACGGCGACGAATCCCCCTCTGGAGCCCCGAACGGACTCCAGATCAGCCCTCCCAATGAAGAACGGGAGGTGGCGGCGGCTCCATATCGTAAAACGCGATGAAACTTCTTCTCTTATTTTTTTTCTCAGGAAGACGGAATATAAAGGCTTGGAATTAGGTCAGACGGCCGCCTATGGGCCCCACAAGACATCAGGGTGCACCCTGTTGTCTTGTCGACAGTAGGTGCCCCCCCTCCGGTAGATCTTCATTCCAGTATTTTTTATTTATTCAATAAAAAATCTCCACATAGTTTCGTCCAATTCCAAGAACTTTTATTTCTGCACAAATACAACACCATGGTAGTTCTGCTGAAAACAGCGTCAGTCCGGGTTAGTTTCATTCAAATCATGCAAATTAGAGTCCAAAACAAGAGCAAAAGTGTTTGAAAAAGTAGATACGTTGGAGACGTATCAGCAACCTGATGCGATAATCCATGTCGAGCAAGTCTATCTGATGTCCAGCACCTATTCTTCATGGCTAGCCAGGCGAAGAACTTACACGTCAGTGGCGCACGGCTTCGCCATATTACCGTGGCAACAAGATCGTGCTCCGGCCAAAAAAGTGAGACAGATAGGCTGAGCCTGTCGAGTATTGCCCCGACGACTCCCAGGCCCATCTCACATGGTCTCCACGCCTTCCTGTAGATCAACCGTTGATACAATGTCCCATAGCTGAAAGTATTCATGTATCTCATCTTGGGGCCACACTCCATCGAGGGCATCCGCCACTGTTCTACTTCGCCTGGTAGCCGGACGTATATGGTCATATATGTGAGGTGCAATCTCATGAACCCTCATGCCTTGTAACCATCTGTCCTCCCAAAAGAAAGAGGTTCTACCATCTTCAACATCCACAAAGACAGCATGCTTATTTATCATGTGCGACTCGGGCAGAACCTGGATGTTAAACTCAGCCCAAGACCTCGAGCCATCAACACGCTTTAGCCAAAGCCATCTTACATGTAAGGAAAAATTTAACCATCTCAAGTTTGGAATTCCCAAGTCTCTAGCCCACTTGGGCATGCACACCACATCCCAAGCCATCGAACATTGTCCACCCTTTGCGTTCGCATGCCCAGCCCACAAGAATCCGTGGCAGATCTAAATGAGACTGGCAATCACCTTGGGTGGTACATCAAAGCCATCATCGCATGAATCGGCATGGCACAAAAGACGGATATAACAACAACAAGCCGACCTGATTTATCCATAGTAGATTCCTTCCAAGTTGGGAGCTTGCTTGTCGTACTGTCCATAATTCCCTAAAATTGCGCTGTCGTGCGTTTCTTGATGGTTAATAGCAAACCAAGGTACTTGCATGGGAAGCCCCCAAATGGGAACCGCATGCCTACTCTGACCAGCTCCATTTGAGCGTCCACGCATCGAATAGGGATGGCCAAGCACTTGAGTGGGTTGCTCCACAATCTCGAAGCTTGGCTGAAGTCATGTAGTATGGCAGAGAAAACTCTGATATCCATCTCTGAGGGATTTATAAACAACATGACATCATCCGCGAATATTGAGACCCAGTGGGAGAGACCTCTTCTTCCCAGGGGTGTGACCAACTCGTTTCGTGCCGTGAAAGATCGAGAAGGTAGTCTAGAGGGGGGTGAATAGACACTTAACAAGGTAAAGGTGCAGTTTTAAGTTTTCTTGGAATTTAGGAAGATTTTAACACAAGTTAAATGGCAACCAATACAATCTACACATGCACATCTAGAGATTGAGCAGCAGAATATGAACAACATGCAAGTGCAAGAAAGTAAAGGGAGGTAGATATCGGAACATCAAACGCAATGAAGACACAATGATTTTTGGCGTGGTTTCGATAGGTGGCGCTATCGTACATCCACGTTGATGGCGACTTCAACCCACGGAGGGTAACGGCTGCGCGAGTCACGAAGAAGCAACCTTGTTTATTCCATCAGAGGGCTCCACCCACAGAGGGCTCCACCCACGAAGGGTCCACGAAGAAGCAACCTTGTTTATTCCATCATGGCTTACGCCCACGAAGGACTAGCCTCACTCGGGGTAGATCTTCACGAAGTAGGCGATCTCCTTGCCCTTATAAACTCTTGGTTCAACTCCACATGATTTGGAGGCTCCCATGTGACATCTAACCAATCTAGGATACACCACTCTCCAAAAGGTAATAGATGTTGTTGTTGATGATGAACTCCTTGCTCTTGTGCTTCAAAATATAGTCTCCTCAACACTCAATCACTCTCTCACAAATTTGGCATGGTGGTGGCAGAAAGATTGGAGTGGAAAGCAAATTGAAGGGGCTAGAAATCAAGTATCAAGTGGTTGGAGTGGAATCCCTTGATCTCAACACAAGTGTAGGTGGTTCTCTCTCAGAAAATGGATATGGGAAGTGGTAGCTTCGTCCTAGTTGCTCTCTCTGAGAGTAGGTGGTGTGGGTGGGGTATATATAGCCATCACCAAAGATCTAGCCGTTACACACCTTTATGCACAACTCGGTGGAACCGGGTCAAAAACCCGGAGGCACCGACTAGTGTAAAAGGTTCGAACTTCAGCGCTTCGGTGAGACCGGATGAATCCACTCAGTGAGACTGATTTGTGATGACCTAAGCACTATCAGTGTTTCGGTAATTCCGACCGGTTTCACTCGGTAATTCCGAAACGAAGTCGATGGACTATAGAAAGTTTGCCAGTGCACTTCGGTGAGACCGAATGCCATCTCGGTGAGACCGAGTTTCTAGGGTTTAGGCGGTGGCTTTGTCTGGTGTATCCCGATGGGTCCGGATGAGAGTGTTTCAGTGGGACCAAGAATGACTTTAGGGTTTTGGACAGATTGGATTGTGAGGGTGTGGCTGAGGGTTTTGGAGCAATATCTTCAAGCACTTGAGAAAATGACTCATGATCAAAACCTCATCCCCTTTTAATCGTACTAGCTTTCCTATGGACTCAATGTGATCTTTGATCACTTAACCAAAAATGTAGAGTCTTGGAGCTTTTGCCAATGTATGTCCTTTGCATTTGAGGGGTCCACATCTCCATCCGTCTACTTGCCTAGGTTTAACTTTTCCTGAAATATACTTGAGGGAAACATTAGTCCAACAACATGTATGTTGACATGAATTACCAAAACCACCAAGGGAGCAAATGTGCTTTCAATCTCCCCCTTTTTGGTAATTGATGGTGACATACATCAAAGCTTCAAATAGGATTATACCATAGAATATATGAAAGCTTTGAGAGACATGTAACATACATAAGCTGCCCCTACAAGTGTGCAGTCTTTTAAAGATAATTGCTTTTGGAATGCAAATGCACAATAGGGTAGGAAACTTGATATGTCACATGCATCTTGGCCATATGCATCAGAGCAAAGATGTGAATGAAATATATTCATGTCCATGAATCTCTCTTGCAAAAAAATATGTGCAAGAAGCAAAAGATCATCATGCACATGAGTGTGATGCATATACTTACCTTGAGGTGCTTGAGCATTTTTCCCGAAGAAACAAACTTGAGAAAACAAGGTTAGATAACACAAGAGTTTCTCTTCAAGAAGAATGTAAGAACTTCAAGAAGACCAAGACTGGGATGACATGTAAAGGGATTAGTATCACAAGGTGAATACTTCCTTAATAGTAGACATGTCCCCAAGAGGTCAAACAAAGATTTGTAATAGAATTCCAAGGATTTTTCTCCCCTAAACTTTGAACTTCCTCACCCCTTGAATCTGGGATAGTAGATATTGGGAGTAGGTAGGGTGAGAAAATGTAACATCCCCATGTAATAGCTACAGTAATCACCTTTGATAATGCCAAGTCATCATGTGGAACATTGCTTGATCATCATTTGCATCATATCTCATTTCAAATTCCAAATCAAATTGAAATTCAAATATAAAGTGAATTTTAAAGTTGTTCAAATTTGAAAACTAAAATGTTCATAATATTGCAAATAATTCAGAAGCATTTATAAAAATATAATCCACATTAATTGAATCAGTTAAATGACCCTAACATCCTAGAACAGAACCAAAACATCAATAATTAAACCCATTTCATTTAATTAAAATTCATGTGAAATCATATCACCTCCAAACCAATTTCTGGTATTAGCTAATATTACATATTATTTATGGGGCCAAGTCACATATTTTACCAAACTCAATTTGTGCCAAGACTAATAGCAAAACAGAAAAGAAAAAGAGAAAACAGAAAAGATAATAAGAAAAACAAAACTAACCCCCCCCCAACTGGGCCTCGGCCCAGCTGGCCAACAGGCCGACCAGGCCGGCCCAGTCGCCCCCCTACATATCCCCCCCCCCGCTCCCCCGAACCCTAACCCGATCCCCACCCACTCCTCCTCGTCCCTCCCTCGTCCCTCCCTCGCCCGCCGCCGCCGCCCGTCGCCGTCGCCGGCGCTCGTCCCCTCCTCGTCGCCGCCCCGTCCTCGACCTCCGCCTCACCGGACCACCCCGAGCCTCGCCCCCCCCCCCCCCCCGTGCATCTACATCGGGGGTGAGGAACCCCGTCTTCCCCTCCCTCTCTCTGTCGCCGCCGCCTGCCGCCCGCGCCCGCTCGCGCGTGCCCCTGCCGAAGCTCTGGCCTCGCCCCGCCTCGCCTCTCGGCCGCGGCCCCGCGCGCACCCCACGTCGCCGCGCCTCGCCGGCTCGCGGCCTCGCCGCTGCCACCCCCTGCCCCTGCCTGCTGCTTCTGCCGCTCGCGCCGCCCGCCTGCACCGCTGCCGCCGCCGCCCGCAGCCGCCTCAGCCCGCCTCCGGCCGCCGCCTTGCCGCTCCCCTCGCCGGCCGCGCCGCCTCCGGCCACGGCCGGACCCCTCTATGCCCGCACGCACGTTGCCCCGGACATGTCCGGCCCTAGACAGGCACAGCCCCGGACATGTCCGGCTGTGCCACTGACCGCTGGGGCCCAGCCCCCTATTAGAACGAAAAAAATAAAATAATAATAATAATAATAAATAAAAGAATTAGAAATTAATTAATTAATTAATTAATTAACTTAATTAACTTAATTAATTTTGTTTAATTAAACTAATTATTTAATTAGCCTAATTAATCTGTAATTAGTGTAATTAAACCCTAATTAGCCTAACAGACGCTGAGAGGCGGGACCCGCATGTCAGTTTGACCGGTCAACGGTCCCCGTTGACTGCTGACGTCACAGTGACGTCATGCTGACGTCATCATTTACTGTTTCGGATACTTTAATTTAAATAATTTCAGAAAATGATTAAAACTTTGAAAAATCATATAAAATAAACCGTAACTCGGATGAAAATAATTTATATATGAAAAACGATCAGAAAAATATGAAGAATCTGAATATGCCACCCACATACCTGTCAGCCCTCTCTAACATGATGAACATGGAACTTTCCCCTCCGGATCATCTGTCTGACAGATGTCCGAAACCGGGAAAACGTTCCAGTTAATTCCCCGCTTCATCTGCCACGTGTAGCACTGCGTTAGGGCACCCTAGCACAACCTGTTGTCATGCCAAGCATCTGTGTGCATTTGTTTGCTTTATATTTACTGTTTCTTTCCCCTCTTCTCTCCGTTAGACTCCGAGACTGATGATGTCCCTGTGATCGACTACGTCACCGACGATCCTTCTTCCCCCTTCAGCAGAGCTTCCAGGCAAGCAAAACCCCCTTGCTCATCAGATATCGCCCATTCCGTTCCCCCTCATGCTTGCATTAGAATTGCTTCTGTTGTTATTCCGATAGCTCCTATTCTGATGCATAGCCTGATTTTGTCGCCTGATGTTTATACCTACCTGTTATCCCATGATGCTTAGTTAGCTATGCTGTTGATTCATCGGTGGCCCCCTCACCCTTGTCCATTTGCCACGCTTGATACCGGGCCGTGATCACTCTGGGTGATGATCATGGAAATGTTTACATATTGCAATACTTAAACTGTTAAAGTCGGGCTGGCCCCAAGGGTGCCCGCGAGAGATAATACTAAAGATAGGTCGGCTCCAAGAGCACCCGCGCGATATGTTTTACCCAGTCGGAGCGACAGGAACCCTGTTCGTCTCTGCGAGTAACTAAACACGCCTAACGGATTTGGGTATTTGATTTGAGTTGGCCACTGGCCTATACGCACTACCACCACGTGGGATAATGGTTTAATGGGGCCCTCTACGCCGTATGTATCAGCCAAAAGCTCTGTCAGACGTCCAGTTCAGCATTGTGGCCGGGTCGGATCGGCGCCCCAGAGGTGGTGCCTGGATCCACCTTGCGCACAACGACCCGGAGTGCACAGGGCGATGGCCCAAGACCCCTGAGCGCTTAGGATGTAGACCAGCGGGGACCTCTCTGCTGAGCTCTAGGTAGGGCTGCGGTGTGTCGATCAGCCGAGGCCGGGCATGACCCGGAAAAGTGTGTCCGGCCAGAGTTAATCGAGCGTGTTGGGTAACAGTAGTGCACCCCTGCAGGGAAGTTATCTATTCGAATAGCCGTGTCCACGGTAACAGGACGCTCGGAGTTGTATCCTGATCTGCTACAACTACAAATGGATACTGTTACAATGATAAACTGATACTACTGCTCTCGGGATTATTTTCTCGCAGGGTAGATGAGGAAGGATCTCAGGGCATTACTACAATATGATTGATTATATATTATCTTGCTCTACTCTCTTCTGATGCTGCAAGATTGCTTCAAGATGCTAGTCTTCGATAGGCTAGGCCTCTCCCCCTCTGTTCTGGCATTTCTGCAGTTTAGTCCAAAGATATAGCCCCATTCCTTTGATACCGATGCATACTTAGCATAGTTCTGATGTCAGTCTTGCGAGTACTTTGGATGAGTACTCACGGTTGCTTTGCTACCTCTTTTCCCCATACCCGGTTGCTGCAATCAGACGACGGAGCCCAGGAGCAGGAGATCCCCGGATGTGCCTACTACGACGTGGAGATCCCCGACGACCAGGAGTAGTTCGGAGGCCCTAGGCAGGAGGCCTTTGCCTTTTCGATCAGTGTCGCTGTTTGTGCTAGCCTTCTTAAGGCACCCTTGTTTAACTTTGTGTCTGTACTCAGATACTTGTGCTTCCGCTGATGCTTGTGTAACTCGAGCTTATGTATTCGAGCCCTCGAGGCCCCTGGCTTGTAATATAAAGCTTGTACTATTTTATTTTGTGTCTAGAGTTGTGTTGTGATATCTTCCCGTGAGTCCCTGGACTTGATCGTGTGCATTTGCGTGTATGATTAGTGCACGATTAAGTCGGGGGCGTCACAGAAAAAATCAGAGCGAAAGAAATTAGAGCAAAAGATCATATAGAATGATCAAAATCAAATATATGATTCTCCCCACTTGGAAACATATAGGTCTCTCTCCTCTTTAACTGTGCATTTTCCTTCTCATAGAGAGGCTTTGATATGTATCTCTCTCTAAGTGAGTTTAGATAAGCTTTTATGTGCATATCTCTCTCCCCCTTTGACATCAATTTCCAAGAAGGGTTTAGCTCATGGTCATTGGTCAAATAGGTAGGGTCCTTGAGTAGAACATCTAGCTGAGATGATACTGAATGCATTAGAGGGGAAAGAATCATTGAGTGGAGCTGGAAAGAAACTGAAGGAATTTTGGAAAAAGGTTCCTTGTATGATATCGGTGTCTTCGAGTAGGATCAATTGGTGAGTCCGAGAAAACGTAATGTCACGGGTTGATCACATCGGTGTGACCGAGGTAGTTCATGTCGGTTGGACCGATGAACATGTAAGAAATGTTAGGTGCAGCTCGGTGGCACTGGTGAAATTCAGATCGGAGGGACCGCGTTCATGACAGAAAAAAGATAAAGTCAAACTCAGCTCACTTTGCAATAGAATCTCACAGGGATTTGCAATGAATTCGGATAAGATTTGCAAGAGATTAACAAAAGAAAGAAATCTAACTAAGACAAGAAAAGAAATACAAGAAAAGAACAACTAGATGAAGTTTTTTTTTGAAAGAGCAAGGCAACTAAAACACAAGAGAAATTGCAAGACAAGAAAACACTAGAGAACTTCATCTAGGAAAGGGTCGGCGACTAGGTCACCTATGTTAGAGTATATTGACTTGGGAGTCAAGTGAGAACACTTGATCATAGGTCATACTCATCGTTAAGCTCAAAATGGGGTTACCATTTTTCATTTAAGCATATCAATGTATTCACATCTTGTGGAGTTGCTTTAGCTCATGTCTTTGAGTAAAACTTCTCTAAGATGTGATGACTTACATTGGGTTTTGTTGTTGACATCATCATGTAGTTGAACTTGCTGTGGATGCTCATGTGGTTGAGTTTGGAGCTATCCTTCTTCCTTTGTAGTTCATCTTCCTACACGGGTTAGTCACGCAAGGAACAACATATATGTCCAAATTGACAAGAATGGAGAGATATAACATATATTGTCAAAGGATATCTTTTGGAGTTGTCTAGTTCCTTGATCACAACAAGCATGATCTAGATACTTGGTTCAAACATGATTGATCAAGATAAGAGTTGGGAGCAATCTTGTGAAATGATGCTTACCCAAGTACTTACAAGGGGTTATATGCAATACAAGGGAGCAATGTATCCAAGATGTAAGATAGTCATCATGAAAGATATATCAAGGATTAGTCAAGAAAGCTCATGCCCTTGCATGCATCCAAGTGAGTTTCTAGTTCACATTGGAAGCAGCAATGATGTTTAACTCACGCCTCAATCGACAAAATATCTTCTCATCAAGAGATTTCATGAAGATATCCGTCAATTGCTTGTTGGTACGAACATGCTTAAGATTAATGTCACCTTTAGCAACATGATCTCGAATGAAATGGTGACGAACTTCAATGTGCTTAGTTTGAGAATGTTGCATGGGATTGTGTGCAATCTTGATAGCACTCTCATTGTCACAAAGCAATGGAGCATGTTTCACATGTATCCCATAATCTTTGAGAGTTTGTGTCATCCCTAGTAATTGAGCACAACAAGATCTGGCGGCAATGTATTCCGCTTCGGCGATAGATAGAGATACCGAGTTTTGTTTCTTGGAGGACCAAGACACAAGAGCTCTCCCAAGAAATTGACAAGTACCCGAAGTAGACTTTCTATCAACCTTGTCTCCGACATAATCCAAATTGGAGTAGTCAACAAGATTAAAAGAATATCCTTTGGGATACCAAATGCCAAAGTTTGGTGTGTGTAACAAGTATCCCACAATTATTTTCACGGCCTTAAGATGACATTCTTTTGGTGCCGCTTGGTACTGCGCACACATGCACACACTTAGCATAATGTCGGTACGGGAGGCACATAGATATAGCAATGAACCAATCATGGATCGATAAACCTTTTGATCAACCGGTTTGCCATCCTTTGTCAAGTCAAGATGTCCACTAGTAGGCATGGGAGTTTTCATACCTTTACTCTCTTGCATGTTGAACTTCTTGAATAAGTCCTTGATATACTATGTTTGAGAAACAAAGGTACCCTCCCTAGTTTGCTTGATTTGCAAACCAAGGAAGAATTTGAGTTCACACATCATAGACATCTCATACTTCCCCGACATCAACCTTCCAAACTTTTCACTAAAAAGAGGGTCAGTAGATCCAAATATGATATCATCAACATATATTTTGGCATATAAATAGTTCACCATTAACTCTCTTAGTGAATAAGGTTGAATCAATTTTCCCAATTTCAAATCATTTCTCAAGAAGAAACTTCGTTAAGCATTCGTACCATGCTCTAGGGGCTTGTTTAAGACCATAAAGAGCTTTATGAAGTTTATAGACATGGTTTGGTTTCTTAGGATTAACAAAGCCGGGAGGTTGTTTAACAAAAACTTCTGCCTCAATTTCACAATTCAAGAAAGCACTTTTAATATCCATTTGATAGAGGGTGATATCATGGTGATTGGCATAAGGAAGAAGAATGCGAATGGATTCAAGTCTAGCAACGGGGGCATAGGTGTCACCATAGTCCATACCTTCGACTTGAGTGTAGCCTTGAGCCACTAAGCGGGCCTTGTTGCGTACAACTTGTCCATCCTCATCTTGCTTGTTGTAAAACACCCATTTGGTTCCGATGACGTTTTGCTCATTGGGCTTCTCAACCAATGTCCATACTTTGTTCCTCTCGAAGTCGTGTAGTTCTTCATGCATAGCATTCCCCCAATCCGGGTCTTCGAGGGCTTCATCTACCTTCATAGGCTCAATGCTAGAGATGAATGAGTAATGCTCAGAAAAGTTAGCTAAACGGGATTTAGAGCGAGTGATTCTCCCGGATTTGATGTTGCCAAGGATTTGGTCAACGAGATGGCTCTTGTCAATTCTTTCTCTAACTCGTGGTAGCTTTTGCTTGGGTTGTGGAGGAGCTTCCTCATCATCATCTTCTTCTTCATTGTTGTTGGTGTTGTCGTTCTCTTGAGGTGGTGGAGAAGGAGCTTGAGGTGAATCTTATTGTTGTACTTTCTCGTTCCCTTCGTGTTGACGTGTACCACTTGTGAATACCTCCATGTCATTTTGTGGTTCACCTTGATGTGAAGTTGAGACTTCCACTTGAATGGACGAAGTAGTCTCCTTCACCTACATGGGACGGCCAATAGACAAGTCTTGAATTGCTTCCGAAGGATCTTTATCTCCTACATCAATTGGCAATTGCTCGACTTGCGAGCCGTTAGTCTCATCAAACTTCACATCTACTGTCTCGTGGTCATGATGTTCTTTACGGGATGACTCCCTCCAACTTGTTTTCCTGCTTGACAAGCACTACAAAGTCTATCTTTGTCAAAGATAACATCTTTCACACCATGAATATGATCTCCTTTGACAAGCTTATCAAGATTACGCATACCAACATGTCCTGGCCTTTTATGCCATAACCATCCTTTAGAAGATTTTGCAATAAGACATGTACGAGGTTGGGATCTTTTAGTGAAATCAACAATGTATAGATCACCTCTACGAATTCTGGTAAACACCATATTATGATTATCTTGACGAAACACTTGGCAACCTACCTCGGTAAATAGAATGTTAAAACCAAAGTCGCCTAGTCAAGATACAGAATGAAGATTGTAGCCAAGCGATTCAACAAGCATGACATTTTTAATAGACCTATTATTGGATATGGCCACTGCTACTTGTGAGCTGCGTTGGGATTTCCTCAAAGAGGAGAGGATGATGCAGTACAGTAGAGATAAGTATTTCCCTCAGTTAAGAACCAAGGATATCAATCCAGTAAGAGAACCACACAGAACCTCGTTAGCAGCACCTACACACACAAAAGCAAACACTTTCACCCAACGCAAATAAGAGGGTTGTCAATTCTCTTAGCGGTTATTTGCAAGGATTAATTCTCATAGTGATAGATAAAGTAAATTGCAAAAGAAAATAAAAGTAAATAAATTGCAGCAAGGTATTTTTGGATTTTAATATATGATAAAAGTAGACCCGGGGGCCATAGTCTTCACTAGAGGCTTCTCTCTCGAACACATAGCATACGGTGGGTAAACAAATTACTGTTGGGCAATTGATAGAAAAGCAAATAATTATGACGGATTCATGGCAATGATCATGTATATAGGCATCACATCCGAGACAAGTAGACCGACTCCTGCCTGCATCTACTACTATTACTCCACCCATCGACCGCTATCCAGCATGCATCTAGGGTATTAAGTATAAAACAGAGTAACACCTTAAGCAAGATGACATGATGTAGACAAAGTAAACTCAAGCAATATGATTAAACCCCATCTTTTTATCCTTAATGGCAACAATACAAATAGTGTCTTGTCCCTTTCTATCACTGGGATATAGAACACCGCAAGATTGAACCCATCACAAAGCACCTCTCCCATTGCAAGATAAATCAATCTAGTTAGCCAAACCAAACGGATAGATCGGAGAGAAATACAAAGCTATAACAATCATGCATAAAAGAGTTCAGAGAAGACTCAAATATTTCTCATGAATAATCTGATCATAAACTCACAATTCATCGGATCCCAACAAACACACCGCGAAAGAAGATTACATCGAATAGAACTCCAAGAACATCGAGGAGAACATGGTATTGAAGATCAAAGAGAGAGAAGAAGCCATCTAGCTACTAGCTATGGACCCATAGGTCTGTGGTAAACTACTCACACATCATCAGAAGGGCAGCAAGGTTGATGAAGAAGCCCTCCGTGATCGATTCCCCCTCCGGCAGAGTACCGGAAAAGGCCACCAGATGGGATCGCAGAAGAACAGAGGCTTGCGGCTGCGGAAAGGTTTTCTCTTCTGTCTTTTTGGTATATTGGGAATATTTGGAAATTTATAGCATTGTAATTAGGTCAAGAGGTGCCACGAGGGGCCCACAAGCCTGGGGGCGCGCCTCCCGAGCTTGTCGCTCCCTCGTGGCTCTTCTGGTCTTCTCCCGAAGCTTTGAGGGTCCCTTCTGGTCCAGAAAAAATTAATCCAAAGTTTTTTCTTCATTTGGACTCCGTTTGATAATGATTTTCTGAAAAAGGCAAAAGCAGGCAAAAAACAACAACTGGCACTGGGCACTAGGTTAATAGGTTAGTCCCAAAAAAATGATATATATTGGCATATAATTGCAATAAAACATCCAAGATTGATACTATAATAGCATGGAACAATAAAAAATTATAGATACGTTGGAGACGTATCAAGCATCCCCAAGCTTAATTCCTGCTCGTCCTCGAGTAGGTAAATGATAAAAACAGAATTTTTGATGTGGAATGCTACCTAACATGTTTCATCATGTAATCTCTCTTACGGTATGAATAATAAGATCCGAATGATTCAAAGCAATAGTCTATAATTTGGTATAAAGACATCAATACTCAGGCATACTAACAAACAATCATGCCTTTCAAAATAAAAATGCTAAAGAAAGTTATCCCTACAAAATCATATAATCCTGTCATGCTCTATCTTCTTAACACAAAGTATTTATCATGCACAACCCCGATGACAAGCCGAGCAATTGGTTCATACTTTTTAATGCGCTTCAGCTTTTTCAACCCCCACGCAATACATGAGCGCAAGCCATGGATATAGCACTATGGGTGGAATAGAATGTGGTGGTAGAGATTAATAAGGGGAAGTCAAAAATAAGAAGATAGTCT
This sequence comes from Elymus sibiricus, assembly GCA_039707655.1. Lineage (NCBI taxonomy): Eukaryota > Viridiplantae > Streptophyta > Magnoliopsida > Poales > Poaceae > Elymus > Elymus sibiricus. The sequence continues at coordinate 117,999,787 of CM077670.1, forward strand.
CACATCGACGCGTCTCATCAACGGGCTATGAAGATGCCCATCAATTGATGTCAATTCAAGGAGTAGGGATTGTCATGCAACGGATGCACTAAGAGCTATAAGTGTATGAAAGCTCAACATGAAAACTAAGTGGGTGTGTATCCAACTTGCTTGCTCATGAAGACCTCGGGCATTTGAGGAAGCACATCATAGGAATATATAAGCCAAGTTCTATAATGAAAAATTCCCACTAGTATATGAAAGTGATAAAATAGGAGACTCTCTATATGAAAAACATGGTGCTACTTTGAAGCACAAGTATGGAAAAGGATAGTAACACCGCCCCTTCTCTCTTTTTCTCTCATTTTTTCGTGGGCACTTTTTGGCCTCTTTTTTTTTCCTCACTGGGACAATGCTCTAATAATGATGATCATCATACTTCTATTTACTTACAACTCAAAAAAAATTACAACTCGAAACTAGAACAAATATGACTCTATATGAATTCCTCTGGCGGTGTACCAGGATGTGCAATGATACTAGCGTAACATGTATGAAAAATGATGAACGGTGGCTGAGCCACAAATACTAGGTCAGCTATATGATCATGCAAAGCAATATGACAATGATGATGTGTGTCATATAAAAAGAACGGTGGAAGTTGCATGGCAATATATCTCGGAATGGCTATGGAAATGCTATAATAGGTAGGTATGGTGGCTGTTTTGAGGAAGATATAAGGAGGCTTATGTGTGATAGAGCGTACCATATCACGGGGTTTGGATGCACCAGCGAAGTTTGCACCGACTCTCGATGTGAGAAAGGGCAATGCACGGTACCGAAGAGGCTAGCAAATTGCGGAAAGGTGAGAGTGCGTATAATCCATGGACTCACATTAGTCATAAAGAACTCACATACTTATTGCGAAAGTTTATTAGCCCTCGAAACAAAGTACTACTACGCATGCCCCTAGGGGGATAGATTGGTTGGAAAAGACCATCGCTCGTCCCGACCGCCACTCATAAGGTAGACAATCAATAATAAATCATGCTCCAACTTCTTAGCATAACGACAGACCATACGTGCATGCTTCGGGAATCACAAACCTTAACACCAATATTCTTACTAAACCACAATTATCTACTAGCACCTCCCATATATTACCATCTTAATATCGCAAAACTATTGCAAGGAATCAAACTTATCATATTCAGTGATCTACATGAAAGTTTTTATTATATCCCTCTTGAATACCTATCATATTAGGACCAAATTCATGACCCGTGCATATTACCATTGCTATTTATTAGACTCTCAAAAATATATAAGTGAAGCATGAGAGTGCAACTATTTCTTTAAAATATAACCACCGCCGTGCTCTAAAAGATATAAGTGAAGCACTAGAGCAACTGCCTAGCTCAAAAGATATAAGTGAAGCACATAGAGTATTCTAACAAATCACGAATAATGTGTGTCCCTCTCAAAAAGGTGTGTTCAGCAAAGATGATTGTGACAAACTAAAAAGCAAACAAAAGCAAGCAAACTATAGCACAAGACGCTCCAAGTAAAACACATATCATGCGATGAATAAAAATATAGCTCCAAGTGATATACCGATAGATTGTAGACGAAAGAGGGGATGCCATCCGGGGCATCCCCAAGCTTAGACGCTTGAGTCTTCCTTGAATATTTCCTTGGGGTTCCTTGGGCATCCCCAAGCTTAGGCTCTTGCCGCTCCTTATTCCTTTATCCATCGTAGTCTCACCCAAAACTTGAAAACTTCAGCACACAAAACTCAACAGAAACCTCATGAGATCCGTTTGTATATCAAATAAATCTTAAACTTTAGGTGCTGTTGAAAATTGATTCATATTTAATATTGGCATAATGCTACTGTACTCCAACTTCTCCATGACTCATACCCCCCGATAGAATCCATAGATTCATCAAAATAAGCAAACTATGCAACAAAAACAGAATCTATCTAAAACAGAATAGTTTGTAAAGATCTGAATTAACGTCATACTTCTCTAACTCCAAAATTCTGAAAAAATTAGCAGAACGTGGGAAATTCATATTCCAATACTATGTAAAAAATTCAGACTTTTATCACACTCCAGCAAAAAATCAAAATTCTAGCACTGGACGCAAAAAAATTTGTTTTCAAATAGCATCAATCATACTATCTTCCAAATCATCCCAAAGTCATTACTTGGCACAAACACTAATTAAAAAATAAAAACACAATCATAACAGAGGCTAAAATTGTGTAAACACACAAAAACAGAAAATAAAGCAAAAATTTATTTTATTTATTGGGTTGCCTCCCAACAAGCGCTATTGTTTTATGCCCCTAGCTAGGCATAATGCATAGTTTCGAGTGTTGTCATCCTTGGTTTTGGCATCCTTAGGTGTGTGATTTTCAAGAGGTTTTTCAAAAACAATGGGGAACACATCATCAACCAAAATTTTAGGGTTATTAAGGCAACCTTCTTCAAACCCTTGTTGGTTCCCTTTTACAATCCAAGAATATTTCTGATTAATACCATTGAAAACTTGTTGGATGATATGTAGAGGAGGAACTTCCTTTTTAGTATTTTCATCAAAAGCACGGTGATCTTGGAAAACATATCTGAACATATATTCCTCATTATATAAAATTTCATCTATCACAGGATTTTCTTGGCTCATATTATAGAAATCAAAGATCTCTCTAGCTTCTTGCACTATGTAATCAAATTCATTCATAAGGATAAGAGTAGCTATTTTTTTAGCCTTAGGGTTGTTTATAACAGGTAACTCATAAAACAACCTTTGCAAAGTGGGATGAGTACGAATAAATCTTCTTTCAAGTTTAAGAACGAGTGCGGAGATAGCCTCCCCATAACTGTTGGTTCTTATTTTAAGAATATGAGTATCATTGCAAACCAAAGTTCCCGTACAGTTAAAGAATTCTTGAATAATGTTTTTCCCTATGATATTTCCACTCCCTACTACAAATTTTTTTGAATCCAAATTTGAGGGAATTTCTCCTTTTGGGATCTCACCATCCTCACTTTTTTCGATAATAAATTCAGACATGATAGCAACTTCAAGCAAAGCAAGCAAAAGAATATTTTTGTGTTTTTTGTAAAATTGTTTTAGAAGTGGGGGAGATGAAAATGAGAGGCAAATGCAAATAAGAGGCAAATAAAATAAATGCAAGTGGATGATAGTTTGTGCGAAGGACCTTGATAGATTTTGGAGATGTCTCCCCGACAACGGCGCCAGAAATTCTTCCTGCTACTTGTGAGATGCGTTGGGATTTCCTCGAAGAGGAGAGGATGATGCAGTATAGTAGAGATAAGTATTTCCCTCAGTTAAGAACCAAGGTTATCAATCCAGTAGGAGAACCACACAGAACCTCGTTAGCAGCACCTACATACACAAAAGCAAACACTTGCACCCAACGCAAATAAGAGGGTTGTCAATCCTCTTAGCGGTTATTTGCAAGGATTAATTCTAATAGTGATAGATAGATAAAGTAAATTGCAAAAGAAAATAAAAGTAAATAAATTGCAGAAAGGTATTTTTGGATTTTAATATATGATAAAAGTATTCCCGGGGGCCATAGTCTTCACTAGAGGCTTCTCTCTCGAACACATAGCATACCGTGGGTAAACAAATTACTGTTGGGCAACTGATAGAAAAGTAAATAATTATGACGGATTCATGCCAATGATCATGTATATAGGCATCACGTCCGAGACAAGTAGACCGACTCCTGCCTGCATCTACTACTATTACTCCACCCATCGACCGCTATCCAACATGCATCTAGGGTATTAAGTATAAAACAGAGTAATGCCTTAAGCAAGATGACATGATGTAGACAAAGTAAACTCAAGCAATATGATTAAACCCCATCTTTTTATCCTTAATGTCAACAATACAAATACGTGTCTTGTCCCTTTCTGTCACTGGGATATAGAACACCGCAAGATTGAACCCATCACAAAGCACCTCTCTCATTGCAAGATAAATCAATCTAGTTGGCCAAACCAAACGGATAGATCGGAGAGAAATATGAAGCTATAACATTCATGCATAAAAGAGTTCAGAGAAGACTCAAATATTTCTCATGAATAATCTGATCATAAACTCACAATTCATCGGATCCCAACAAACACACCGCAAAAGAAGATTACATCGAATAGAACTCCAAGAACATCGAGGAGAACATGGTATTAAAGATCAAAGAGAGAGAAGAAGCCATCTAGGTACTAGCTATGGACCCATAGGTCTGTGGTAAACTACTCACACATCATCAGAAGGGCAGCAAGGTTGATGAAGAAGCCCTCCGTGATCGATTCCCCCTCCGGCAGAGTACCGAAAAAGGCCTCCAGATGGGATCGCGGAAGAACAGAGGCTTGCGGCGGCGGAAAGGTTTTCTCTTCTGTCTTTTTGGTATATTGGGAATATTTTGGAATTTATAGCGCTGGAATTAGGTCAAGAGGTGCCACGAGGGGCCCACAAGCTTGGGGGGCGCACCCACCCCCCTGTGGCGCGCCTCCCGAGCTTGTCGCTCCCTCGTGGCTCTTCTGGTCTTCTCCCGAAGATTCGAGGGTCCCTTCTGGTCCAGAAAAAATTAATCCAAAGTTTTTTCTTCGTTTGGACTCCATTTGATAATGATTTTCTGAAAAGGCAAAAACAGGCAAAAAAAACAGCAACTGGCACTAGGCACTAGGTTAATAGGTTAGTCCCAAAAATGATATATAATGGCATATAATTGCATATAAAACATCCAAGATTGATACTATAATAGCATGGAACAATCAAAAATTATAGATACGTTGGAGACGTATCAGCCACCTTACCAAATCCAAGTACCTTACCCTTGGAGTTGTCTCCAAAAGTCACATACTTGTGTGGACCATCATTGTTTTCAAGCTCACGAAACATGTCTTTGTCTCCGGTCATGTGATTGGTGTATCCACTATCAAGAATCCACTCTTTTTCTCCGAATATGTAATCTCGAAGATTTGCCATGAGACTAAGATTCCTCATAGTCTTCTCATATTCGATGTCGAATTCTCTGCTTTCATCATAATAGCCATGTTCTTCAATGTCATAATCACCTTAAGAGATAACTTTATTAGTTTCATGGTCATGACAATGTTCATGAGAATGAATTTGAATAGCTTCTATGATGATATTGCTAATAGTTCTAACATCGCCTTTAGCACGCATGAGATCACGAAGCTCAAATAGGCAATCATCAAAGTTAGAATCACTAGGCTTCATCTTATGAAAAGCAATAGTCTTATGAAGAATCTCATCAAGATTCTTTATAGAGTAATCGGGATATCGCTTTGCCAAGTCTTTCCATAAGGTATAGGCACACTCAAAAAATTTCATACAACCAAGCACAACTCTAGGTAATCCTCTAATGATAAGATTGACGGTTCTAAGATTACGAAGCGTGTCAATTTGTTCCTCGGGAGTTGGGTGCAAAGGATGAATAGGAGGCACATAAGGGCTATGAATATACTTGCTCAAGTTAAATTCATCAAAGATATCAAGCATTTCATCTTTCCAAAAGTTGTAGTACTCCCCATTGAGAATAGGCACTCTACATCTAAGACTCCCAACGTAGGCACATCCATCTTCCTCCAATGGTGATTAAACCAAAGCAATGGAGACCAAAGCTCTGATATCAATTGGAAGATCGAGAAGATAGATCTAGAGGGGGGTGAATAGACACTTAACAAGGCAAAGGTGTAGTTTTTAGTTTTCTTGGAATTTAGGCAGATTTTAGCACGAGTTAAATGGCAACCAATACAATCTACACATGCATATCTAGAGATTGAGCATCGGAATATGAACAACATGCAAGTGCAACAAAGTAAAGGGAGGTAGAGATTGGAACATCAAACACAATGAAGACACGGTGATTTTTGGCGTGGTTCCGAAGGGTCCACGAAGAAGCAACCTTGTCTATTCCATCATGGCTTACGACCACAAAGGACTAGCCTCACTCGGGATAGATCTTCACGAAGTAGGCGATCTCCTTGCCCTTACAAACTCTTGGTTCAACTCCACATGATTTGGAGGTCCCCAAGTGACACCTAACCAATCTAGGAGACACCACTCTCCAAAAGGTAATAGATGTTGTTGTTGATGATGAACTCCTTGCTCTTGTGCTTTAAAAGATAGTATCCTCAATAGTCAATCACTCTCTCACGGATTTGGCATGGTGGTGGGAGAAAGATTGGAGTGGAAAGCAACTTGAGGGGGCTAGAAATCAAGGATCAAATGGTTGGAGTGGAATCCCTTGATCTCAAAACAAGTGTAGGTGGTTCTTTCTTACAAAATGGATATGGGAAGTGGTGGCTTCGTCCTGGTTGCTCTCTCTGAGAGTAGGTGGTGTGGGTGGGGTATATATAGCCATCACCAAAGATCTAGGCGTTACACACCTTTATGCACAACTCGGTGGAACCGGGTCAAAAACTCGGAGGCATCGGCTAGTGTAAAAGATTTGAACTTCAGACGCTTTGGTGAGACCGGATGAATCCAGTCGGTGGGACCGATTTGTGATGACCTAAGGACTATCAGCGTTTCGGTAATTCCGAAATGAAGTCGATGGACTACAGAAAGTTTTCCAGTGTACTTCGATGAGAGCGAATGCCATCTCGGTGAGACCGAGTTTCTAGGGTTTAGGCAGTGGAAATGTCTGGTGTATCTCGGTGGGTCCGGATGAGAGTGTTTCGATGGGACCGAGAATGACTTTAGGGTTTTGGACATATTGGATTGTGAGGGTGTGGCTGAGGGTTTTGGAGCAATATCTTCAAGCACTTGAGCAAATGACTCATGATCAAAACCTCATCCCCTTTTAATAGTATTCGCTTTCCTATGGACTCAATGTGATATTTGATCACTTAACCAAAAATTTAGAGTCTTGGAGCTTTTGCCAATGTATGTCCTTTGCATTTGAGGGGTCCACATCTTCATCCATCTACTTGCCTAGGTTGAACTTTTCCTGAAATATGCTTGAGGAAAACATTAGTCCAACAACATATATGTTGACATGAATTACCCAAACCACTAAGGGAGCAAATGTGCTTTCACGCCGCAAATTGGAACATGTGATGTAATGCCTCCATGACAAGAATTAATAGCATGGGTGAGAGTGGATCTCCTTGCCTTAAACCCCTCGCGCTAGAAAGTGTGGATCCAGGCGTGCCATTAACATGGACATGTGTGGTTTCTATTGATAAGAGGCCACAAATCCACATGAACCATGTCCTGCCAAAGCCAATCTTGCGTAAAACTTGCAAGAGGAAAGACCAATCCACCGTGTCAAAGGCTTTTGATGTGTCTAGCTTAACTAGACAAGCCAGCTCCCTCAAGGCATGTAGCCGTCTTGCTGTGCCTTGCACGAGCATGAAATTACCATGCAAAACTCTGCCTCTCATGAAGGCACTTTGGTGCAATCCCACAAGTGCCGAAAGTTCCGGCGCCACCCTGTTCGCTAGGACTTTTGCAAAGATTTTGACCACTCAATGCTCAAGACTCATGGGCTTGTAATCTCTCAACACTTTAGCACCTTCGTTCTTTGGGATAAGGGTGACCAAAGCTTTATTTGGCATTCCAAACACGCGAAAGTCTCCATCCGAGAAACTAGATACAGCTCTCATGAATCATGCTTAATGATCGGCCAACAAGTCTTGTAGAATCTACCCGTGAATCCGTCCGGTCCCCGCAATTTGTCGGACGGTATTGCTTTCCCAACTTCCCAAACCTCCTCTTCCGATATTGGCCCCTCAAGGTGCTCAAGGTGTGAGGACGGCAACTCGAGGGCATCAAGATCTAGAGTAAATGCGCGATCATTTGTCGATCCCAAGAGCGAGGCGTAGAAGCGATCCACCTCATCCATAAGTCTCTCCTGCCCCGTGACAATGCCTCCCTCAACTTTCAGTTGGTTTATGGTGTTTCTAGCATGTTGATGGAAGAACCTAGTGTTTGCATCCCCCTCCTTTATCCATGACAATCCTGACCTTCTTCTAGCAATGGTTCGCTCTAGGGAGCTAGACCGAGCAAATTGCGCTTCAACGTCTTCTCCAATGCAATTTCTTCGATGGATAGATCCCTTGATTCCATGGCAATATCCAACCGATAGATCACTTCAATCGCGACAAGGATCTGGAACTTGGTATTACCAATCCACCTAGCACTCCACTTCACCAAAACTTTAGTCGTGGCCTTCAACTTGTTATGCAACGCCACAAACGGGTTGCCCTCCGATGGGATGGCTAACCATCCAGTATCCACAACGTCCATGAAACCATCTGCTTTTGGCCAAAAGCACTCAAACCTGAATCGTCTCCCAGACTGCAAATCCACATCCAAGTCTATCCCAAGAGGACAATAATCGAAAGTTGCCGTACTTGTCGTCGATAGGAAACAAGAAGGGAATAAATCCTCCTAGGAGGTGGAGGCGAAAACACGGTCAAGCTTGACCAAAGTGGCATGATGTCGCTCATTTCTCCACGTGCATGTGCTCCCATTTAGGTATATCTCTCTAAGCTCGATGGAGTTCAACAGCCTTCGAAACCGTGTCATCATACGTCTGTTTATGTTCATATTGCTCTTGTCTTCATCGTTGACAACGAGATTAAAATCTCCGACAACTAATCAGGGGCCCACATATAGATCCCGGACCTCCTGCAACTCACTCAAAAATTCCACCTTGTCCTATCGAGCTGGGATCCGTATACCCCAGTCATCCACCAACTCGGCCCAACAACGGGTGTGACCCTTGCCGTAATTGTGTGCGCTGGCGGAAATAATCCTCCATTTATTAGTAGGTAATAGAATAGATATAGATATACTCGTTTCACCCGTAAAAAATAGCGAGGTACATATGGAGTATGGCGTTTTGGATCTCGGCCTCCATGGAGGCCGATTTTTTAAAAAAAACTCAAAATTCGACATTTTCGGTTTCAAAAAAAATCTGAATTTTTTTGTAGAACTAAACAAGGATGTGAGGTGTGTGTGTGTAAAATTTCAGGATGAAATACGTTGAAATGCGTCCTGTACAAAAAAGACAAATTCATGGTCTAGAAGGATGAATGGTATCATGTGTTAAAAAGCCTCAGATTTTTTCTTTTGCACAACCCTCATTTCAACGTATTTCGTCCTGAAAATTTACACACTTGTGCATTATGCCTTCATGTATGTCTGTATTTTTTTCAGAATTTTTTGAAATGTAAAAATATGAATTTTCATGAATTTTGAATTTTGCATTTGGAGGCCTCCATGGAGCTCGGCCTCCAAAAACAATTTCCGGGCAGATATGACGTTATATAAACAGAGAAAGAACCATTTCGCCGGATGATGAACAGAGCAAATCCGAATAGTTTTAGTCTTTGCAGTACCATCTATGGATCGGCAAGATCGGATCCAAAATCATCAGTACCACTTTGACTTGACACCCATACCCCCATGTCTCTCTGGTACGCCCGGCACATGCAAGCCGTACACTGCCACGATTTGCATGTGGCCATGGATATATTACAATGTCCTTGTCGCGATTGATGTTTCATTGATCGTCGTACGGTGTAGAATCGACCAGCCATCCACATGTAGGCGTAGGTTTGGTGAATATATGTAGATCGGTGCACTGTTCACAAATCTATTATTTTTTCTTCTGTTTGGGAAACGATCGTGTTTCGCGAATGTAAAATCTTGGTGTGCTACCTAATGTAAGATTGGATGAAGGATGAGCGGGCGACAAAACCTTATATTATGTTTTTTTAATATTATACTATATAGTAGAGATGAGATTAACATTGCTTGGATTACATTAGACATAGGTCCTTGTCATCACTAATTCCCCAGTACCTTTTAAGATGCACGTCTGGATGTCGTACAGCATATACAGCTCGCTACTGATTGCATGCATTAATTAATTATTAGTGTGTTGGCTCTCAAAGTTTAGTTTCAGCGTCGCACATATATGTTGATTATTATTAGGTGTTGGCTCAAAACAAATACAATACTCCCTCGATTCATATTACTTGTGTCAGCTCAAAATGGATGTATCTAGCGGTAATATGGTAAAAGCTGAGTTTGCTTGATCGTTCCGCAAAAACAAAAAAAGAGTTTGCTTGGTCGCCATTAGCCAACTCTGTAGCGGATGACTACAAATGAGTCGGGTGCACCAGGTCCGTGGTACTGTCACGCGGAAGATACTGCACCATGATTATATCGAGATACATAAACCATGCATACATGCAATCTCTCAGTCTTTTTTGTTTTTTGAGGGGTTGCAGTCTCTCTTTTTTTTTTTTTTTTTTTTTTTGAGAAACGGTTGCAGTCTCTCAGTCAGACGATACTGCAAGTGCCCCCTGCCCCAGGTACAGCCGGGCCGCCGCCGGCCCACCAGGTGGGTAGCTGAGCTTCAACAGGCCATACATACGACCAATGCTATTTTTTTTTCTTTGAGATGGGAAGGGAGAGGAGCCCAAGCTGCTCTTGTCTATAGTAGGTCTAGGTTTGAGTCTTGGTTTTGGTCTTGCCCTTGTGATGGTGCTTGGCGCTATGCCGATATGAAGCTTCGGCTCGACGCTCCCGAGCGGCGTTGGCCGACGTCTTGCTTCCTCTTCACGCCGGCCTTCGTGGTGGACTCCAGCCGATGAAGACGAAGCCGACCTCAGCTTCATCAATAAGCTCGATGCTTCCCTGATAGCGTTGGGGATTCACTGTTCTTCTTCTTTTCCAAGAGACGCCATGGTGGTGGACAAGGAAAGGAGGAAGAGCAGGAAGAAGAAGGTCTCATGTGGTTTGTGCTCATCATCAAGGGCTCTGGAGGCGGAGCTACAACGCCTTCGACGGCTGCCGGCTGCCGGCCTCCTCTGCTCCGCCCTTGATTTTTATGGCCGAAGGGCGGCCAATCTCGTTCCTCCTGGCTTCCGTGCCAGAGGGGAGGCAGTACATCTCCTTCTCGGTGTTTTTTTCGAAAAGGGGTGCTTTATTATTTAAAAGGTTTAAGCATTACACCCGGCCTCTGCATAACTAAAATGCACACAGCCAAACAAAGTCCTCTCGCACAAACAAAAAATAAAAAGGCGAAATACAAAGAAACATGTAGAATCCGTGTAACGCCTAAAGCGGAGGTGGGCCAATCCTAAGATTATGCTGACACCCATGTTGGGTAAAAGTATCCCTCGCCGTATCCTTCAATCATGTACACACCTCCGTAAACAGGTCTCGATTCTCCATGCATTGTAGAGAGGACCATAAACGAAGAGTCCCGGTACATCTATAGATATCCTGCATCAGAGAAGTACTTTTATCGTTAAAAATCTTATCATTTCTACATAGCCAAAGCGACCAAATAACGACAAGCGCTCCCACCCTAAGAAGAGTTCTAAACTTGTGATCTATCCCATGTAACCAGTTGCCAAATAGATTAGCAACACTACAAGAATGATACAAGGCAGAAGCTATCTGGATGACTGACCATATAGAACGAGCCAATTTGCATTGGAAGAATAAATGTTTTATTGTCTCATCATGGTGACAAAAGACACATTGCGGACTTTCATGTCAATTTCTCTTAATAAGGTTATCTTTAGTAAGAATGACTCCGCGACGAAGATACCATGCAAATATTTTATTCTTAAGAGGTATCTTCATCTTCCAGATCTTCTTGTTATTATCAACTGGCACATCAGGCTGGATTAACGCTCTATACATAGACTCCACTGAGAATTGTCCATTTTCATGTAGGTTCCATCGGAATATATCAGACCCATGTGACAATTGCACTGTGGACAACCGCTGGAGCAGGATGTGCCACGATTGGAGTCTGGGTCCAATTAAATCTCTTCTGAATGTCACATTTGGCGGAAATGATTGCATTACCGTGGCGATAGTATCACCCTTATGACGCACAATGTTGTATAGAGCCGGATATTGTTCCCGGAGTGTGGCATTTTCTAGCCACTTGTCCTCCCAGAATCTAATTTCTGAGCCATCCTTAATCGAGAAGGATCCATAAGAGAAGAAATATTTCTTCGTAGCCATTAGACCCGTCCAAAAGTGAGAATCCCCAGGCTTCCAGTATACTTGGGATACCGCCTTGGACCCCACATATTTCCTCCTCAGGAGGGTTTGCCATACACCATCTTCCGTTAGTAATTTAAACAACTATTTGCCGAGGAGGGCCCTATTCTTAACCTCAAGGTCATGAATGCCCAACCCGCCTTGGTCTTTGGGGCGGCAAACCACACTCCATTTAGCCAGTCGATATTTATTTCTCTCGCTATTTCCTTGACAAAAAAATCTTGATCGAAAATAATCCAATCTATGTAAAACTCCTTTCGGCAACTGGAAGAAGGAAATCATATATAGTACCATGTTACTTAGTACTGAATTTATGAGCACCAATCTTCCACCCAGAGACAATAGTTTAGCTTTCCAACTGCTAAGTCTTTTTTGCAGTCTCTCCTCGACGTGTTTCCATTCAGCATTTGTGAGTCTCCGATAATGTATCGGTATCCCCACATATGTGATCAGAAACTGGCCCAACCCGCATCCGAACAGTTCAGCGTACAGGTGGGCCTCGTCTTGAGCCTCGCCAAAACAAAACAATTCACTTTTATGAAAATTGATCTTAAGACCTGAGAGTTGCTCGAATGCTGATAAAATTAATTTCAGATTTCTCACTTTCTCAAGGTCATGATCCATGAAGAGAATTGTATCGTCAGCATATTAAAGTATAGAGAGACCACCATCAACTAGATGATTTACTACCCCATCAATTTGGCCATCAACCTTGGCACGCTCAATCATGACCGCTAGCATATCCGCCACTATATTGAATATCATGGGCGATAATGAGTCACCTTGTCGCAATCCCTTCTTCTTTTGGAAATAGTGTCCAACATCATCATTGACCTTAATGGCAACACTACCTCCAGAAACAAAGCTATGGATCATAGCGCACCACTATGCAGAAAATCCTTTCATTCTGAGAGTCTGTTGAAGAAATGGCCATTTGACTTTGTCATAAGCTTTTTCAAAGTCTATTTTGAGTACCACCCCATTCAACTTTTTCCGATGTAATTCATGGACTGTTTCATGAAGGATAACAACTCCATCTAGGATGTGTCTGCCTTGCATAAAAGCAGTCTGTGAAGGACGAATCACGTGTTCAGCAACCGAATTTAGCCTAATAGTCGCAACCTTCGTGAATATTTTGAAACTAACATTAAGGAGGCAAATAGGTCTATATTGTTGTATCCTTTCAGCCTCATTAACCTTAGGTAATAAAATAATCTCGCCGAAGTTTAAGTGAAACAATTCTAGTTGGCCAGCATGTAGGTTGCTAAACAAAAGTAGGAGGTCCGGTTTGATGACTTCCCAGAAGTTCTGATAGAACTCAGCGGGAAAACCATCCGGACCCGGGGCTTTGTTGTGCTCCATTAGGAAAACCGCCTTTCTAACTTCCTCCTCGGAGTATGGGGCTGTTAGAAGGCCGTTTTCCTCATCAGAGACCTGGGGGATGTCATCTGTTCAGGACTCATCCATCGAGAAGTTTCCTTTCTTTGGGGCTCCAAACAAATTTTTATAATAATTAGTGATATAAGATTTAATTTAAAATGGGAGAGATTTTCACTTCCCGGCCTCTGCACCAACTAGGGATGCATACGGCCATTTTAGTATGAGTACCAAGATAAACATGGTCCTCGACGACTTCAATCTCCAGAGTGCTTGCAGGCCGACAATGGAGTGGTCAAGGTCACGGCGAACCAAGTGGTGTTGTCCCCGGTGTCGTTGTGAATGCAGCCGTGCATGATTTGTGGACCCGATTGCGTTCTTTTTCTTCTGTTAGGGTCCTCTTCAGAAAAGTCAGGGACTAGTTTGTAATATGTGTTTTTCTTTCTGTCCTGATGTAAACTGCTCTGTATCACCGCTCTATGTTTAATGCAGCGTCTGGGTCCTTCTGGACCCTATCTTTGTTCGGAAAAAAATTGCTGGTAGTTTACCAAGACATTTTTTTTTGCGAGAAAGTTTACCAAGACATTTGACACTACGCGTGCAGCTAGTTAAGCAGTTTATGAGTGTTTGTTGCCAGAAAATGAAAAAAAGAGGAGCATTTTGGAACGTTCAACATGCTAGTGCTGGTGTAGGTCTCAACGTGCCCGGCCCGGTGCTGATCCAAGTCAAAGTTAATTGCTTAATGATACATGTCGATCATGCACGATTTGCCACGCAAAATATATACTGGTATATCTGGTCTGGACGATGTATAAGTATACACATGCAAAGTTTATTTTATCACTGACTAGTAAGCGTGCACGTGCACGAGCAACCTTACATAAAAATGTTCAGTCATTCTAGTTAGGAGGCACATAATCTGTTATATTATATCTGACCATTACTCATGTGTCGATAGAGCATACAGAGAAGTATGTTTACATATTTCCGAAAGTTACTACTATGAATAGCTTTACGAAAATCTTGTAAGCTATATGTAACTCAACACCATGTGCATCTACATCATAGTGCTAGAAGCAATCAGAGCACTTCTGCACACCAACCTCGACGACTATCTTCCTTCACTTTGTCTGCTCCTCACCGTCGTCTGTGTCACCACCATTGACGGCAGCTTCACCTTCGACACACTGCACCGGCTGTGAAAGTCATGATTGTGACCACGAGTTTTGAGGCACTGCTTGCATCATACCAGGCCACGCTGCTCTCCACTTGAACCATGAAAGTGAGGACCTGCTGCAAAGTGATGAAATGGTCAGTACATGCTGCCATGTAACTCAAGGAGATCAGTGATTGGTTGAAGCTTGGGATGAATGTAAATAAACATGAACATCGATATAAGAACCTCATTGTTTGGTAACAGATTATAAAAGCAAATGCATTCGTTCAATTTGTTGTTGGTTTTAAAGTGTGATGAATGCATCAGATTATCAAATTGTTGGCAATCTCCTTATATACATACAATTTTTGGCTAATGACATGTTGGAAATTGCATTTGGAAACAGAAATTGTAGAACAGGACAATACGATGTGATATTTATGTCTCAGCCGTAATATGTGAATAATGCTTACCAGAATATATACATCTCGGGTCTGATGAGGAAAAAAATAGAAAAAGTAGTCAGGATCGTGAGTGAGAAGTCAACACCCAATCAGCATAGCTATACAGTAAGAAGATAACAAGGTAACCTTGTTTACCCGTTGAATCTGACATAACCCTAATGATGCCAACCAATTACCTTGAACTTGTCAAATAGACGCTAAAGGACAATACACACACAAAGAGAAATAATGAATTATCAGTAAATATTTTGAAGAATTTTTTAGAAGAACGACAAATTGATGGAAGAAAAATCTCACTTGAGTTTATTTCTAAAAGCAGAGTCCACAACCCAGTCGGTTGACTGGTTGTCGACTCTAATTCCTAATCACAAGAGTTCAATGCAACTTGTTTCTGTGATGCTGAAGTAAGTGAGGTCGAACCCTGCCACATACGGATGGATACATGAATGACAAATGAAAATACATGCATTTGATTCATGCTGGCAAGTTATGAACTCATGACTTTACAATAAATTAGAGAATGTAATATTCAAACATTAGCTAATCAAGTCAATCATCACTATGCATGAGCAGAGCAACAATCAAAAACTGCATGTGCTACTACCCCACGTCTCATAGTTTAAACATGCTAATGTTTGAATTGATCGATAGTTTACAAGCCTGCAATGAACAATAAACAACAGCTCAGCTTTCCATAGAGCTCCCTACGTGGTTGTCTAAGACAAGTGCACAAAGGATAAACAAACTCAGATTCCAGGATTCAATTTGTAGCATCACTTGAGTTAATCATCTTTAATTATCTGCAAAATCGAAATTGCTTCCATTATGCACCTAGAACTGCTAGCACCGAACGTGTTCTTAATTCTAAAAACTGAAATCGAAGGCCTGCTAGATTGGTAGTTGGATTAGCTAAGCTCCATACCAATAAACCAGCTGCAGTACAACTCTACTAATTGTTCTGTTACTGAACCAGATGCCAAACGACTGAAGGAAGCAAATATAATCTTCAAAGTCGCATGTACTTCCAAATAGCCCAGTGAAAACAATTCAGCATAGAAACTTTTTCCATTGGACTTACCTGCTGCGCTCGTTATGGTTCTTACCTTCTCTGTTGTTGTTACGTAAAAATGACAAAGTACGCAAATACGATAGCATGCAACAACACTTACATCGGTGGGAATGATGGCGACAACAGCCATCGCCCGGTCATTCGTGCTTGGTCCCAGGCTGAGCTACACTCAGCTATAGACACGAACGCAACAGTGCTTGAATCATCGCCACAAATTCCATGAATATTAGTGGTAATTTGGTGAGGAATTCAAGCTCTCATCATCCCATCGACATGCCAGAATTTGCATCAAAATTTTGAACTTAGTATAGAACCATCTAAATTTGCACCAAATTTGTTTTTTTTTTTTTTTTTTTTCGCCACAAATTCCATGAATATTAGTGGTAATTTGGTGAGGAATTCAAGCTCTCATCATCCCATCGACATGCCAGAATTTGCATCAAAATTTTGAACTTAGTATAGAACCATCTAAATTTGCACCAAATTTGTTTTTTTTTTTTCGCCACAAATTCCATGAATATTAGTGGTAATTTGGTGAGGAATTCAAGCTCTCATCATCCCATCGACATGCCAGAATTTGCATCAAAATTTTGAACTTAGTATAGAACCATCTAAATTTGCACCAAATTTGTTGGGTGACTTACTTGCAAATATGCAGGCTGACAATCTAAGCTAAGAGATGTGATGAATTCTAACAACCTGACATGCAGCCTCCTTAATGTGCTCCTGCTGGGCACTGGCCTCCTTGCGTGCTCCGACTGGGCGCTGGGCTCCTTAGAAGAAACACCAGTCAACAAACGTTTGGGTAGGATGAGTTGATGAACAATCCTACAACCCAACAATCTCTCGAGAGCACAAATAAACCAACTTACATATCCTCCTAAAAACAACCAGAAATAGCATTCTTGAACCGTATGATCCACTTGCTGTGTTACCACCATTACGATTTGCAGGATCCTGCTCAATCAAACATCAATCAATTGAACCGACCGAATTTAGAAATCACCTCACAACAATCTACTATATCAAATACATGTACATTCATAAAATCAACAATCTTCGTGATGTTGTCCTCTTAGAAATCAAACTCGTCTTGGCATCCGGCGCGTGTATCAGGGCGATCTTTTTCTAGCTGCGGCGTGTCTTACCGTGTGGGGCTGGAGGTGTGGAGAGGCAGGTGGCAGTGTCACGGAGGAGCGGACGGCGTTGGCCCGCACCTAGTTGAATCTGTTGTGCGTGGGGCGGCAGCGACCCGCGCGTAGGATAATCTGTACAGAAGGAAGATGTGCGTGAAATTTTCACAGCTACAACTCAACATAGATATCATTGAGCATTAGTTGTTTGACCGGTAGTGAAAGTACTCTTGGACTAACAGGAATAACCACTGGATTGTATAGAATAAAAGCATTGATTCATCCCATTATTCTTGTGATAATTTGAAAAATAATGAAGAAAATACCTTTCACCTTTCCACCCATATTGCCATGTTTTTACAACAATGACAATCTGAAAAAAATAGACTACCGAAGTCATTAATTGTTACTCACCTTCAACAAATAATCAAGTGCTCACGTCATCAAGAAAATGTTTCTCTTCAGTGCGCTTACCAAGATTTGCTTGTAATTTTTCGAGTGTGTCCTGTGGCAGCAGAAATTTATCTTTCAGTCTCCTCGAATTCAGTAGAATTAACTCATAGTACTACATCAGCACAAAACCATAGTCAGAATTTACATCACTTAGTTGCCCTCTAAATCAGAGTATCAATGATACGGTACGTAATGAAATTCAATGAATAAGATATAATAGAGACCTAGAAACTTTCTCGTCTAACTACATGTAGGCGGCGTCAACAAAAACCATCCCAAATAACTCTATAGTCTGGGTTAGAAACCATAATGCATTGACCCAGAAGCAAACTGGATCAACCTTGTTGCTAATCGAGGATTGATCATGGACCAGATTATGATCAAGGAAGACATCAACAGAGACGCTGTCAGAGGCCAGATTTGCCCTGTGTTGTTTTGAATTTTTGATGAATCTAGTAAATGAAGGAAAACAAAAAGCTTCAGAAAACAAATTATTTAAGACTGAAAAAAATGATCTTTACAAGTTTAAACAACTGCTGCTGCTACATTTTGTGGAAGTGAACATATCAAAGCACCTTTGTTAACTAAAACTTGTTGGCTGCAAGGTATCAGCCTTTGTTTGGTCACAACATCAGAGAGTTGATGAGTCTTCTTGCTACCCTCTGAACCAGCATTAGACCTCGTTGGAATATTTGTTAGATGATGAATAACAACAGGCACGAAAACTATTCCCTTTCTAATGTAACTTGGACCTAAGAGCCCATGAGGAAACAGTCGCCTAACCTGCAACTCCAGTGAATCAGTGTTGGCGTGCGGCCGCAGAACCGCCGGCTCCACGACGTCTGCTCCTCCCGGCGCCTCCCCGCTGCCAGGCTCTTTTTCTGTACACTCCAAAAACTATAGTATTGAGTTATTCAGAATAACATACAATTTCTCCATGTTATATCCAAGAACAAACAACACAAAGAAGGAATTGAGAGGAAGAGAGATGTCATGGTCGCTACCTTCGAGCAGCCCGTTGCGTAGGAGTCCACGAGATAGAGTCGGAGGAGGGAGCTTGCAGCAGGGAGGACGACGACGTCAGGGAGGAGACCGTTTCTCCACGCTGCGCGCCGCGGGCTCACGCGCGGCCTCGTTCGCCGGTGTCCGTCCCGCGTGCGTCCACCTCCCCAGCGGCGGCAGCTCCGGCGAACCTGTCGCCAGCGTCGACCGATACCGTGATTAGATGGATAGGATTAAGTTTTGAATCTCCGTACTTCGTGCTTTTATAGGGGTAGTAGATGAAGTTGTGAATTTCTTTCGCTCCACTTGCTCTTGTCTCTTGATCGTGACACGAGCAAGTCCTTTTCGCGATCGGCGCTAGCTAGCAGGCTGCGGCTTCGTCTACTAGCTTAAGCTTGCAGTCGTGTGTGGTAAGATTTAAAGACTCGACTGCGGCGGGCGCGCTCCACGTGATTGCGGCAGCCAGAGAAGGTGCACCTTGTGAATTTTTTGCAAGAAAAAAGACACAGTGCATCATGTAGACCTCAAATTAAATTCATTTGTTTACAACATGAACTGATTCTAAAAAATTGCCGCCTTTATAATTTCTGTCTCTTTGACCTGCTTCTTGCAAAAAGGATTAATTCATTTGTGTCCTTAATCAACCGGCGCCAACATGAATTAATTCTCAAAAATTGCCGCCTTTATAATTCATTTGTTTACGACATGAATTAATCAACTAGTTCTCTCGCCGCCGCGGGAGGAGGCCACTTTAGCGACCCCCCCCCCCCCCCCACCAGGTCGGCATCTTATGTCGCTTGCCTCGGGCAAAGATCCACGGCAATGGCTCCCGCTCCTCAGTGGTGGGCGTCGATCTGCTTTGCCGCCCTGCTGCCATAGTCAAAGTGCAATTTATGTCCTTAATCATGTTTTGGGTATAGATAACACATACTTTTAGTGGACTAATATGTTTGCTAAATAAATCTACTAGTTTTACTCCCCTGGTGATACATTAATAAAATTGTCATGGTGTAAAGAACAAATTTGCCATGGTCTAACCAAAACAATTGCCATGGTCTAATAAATAAAATTGCCATGGTGTAAATAATAAAATTTCCATGATCTAACTAAAAAAAATTGCCATGGTCTAACCGAAAAAATTGCCATGGTGTAAATAATAAAATTGCCATCCTACCTCAAAACTACCATGGTCTAAATTATTAAATTAGCGTAGTACCTACAAAAGAACTACCATGGTGTAATTAATAAAAATTGCCATGGCCTAATTGGAATAGATGCCATGGTCTAAGTAAATGAAATTGTCATGCTACCTATAATAAAATTGTACATGGCAAGTTTAGAAAATAACGCCTTTAAAAACATGTCAAATTTTAAAAATCCGTTCTCTAAAAAACAGGACAACTTTTAGGATTTGCAATGGCACACGAAAAAATTAGGGATTTTTGGAAAAAAAAAATCGGCTGAATTATTCGAAGTGAAAATCGAATTCAAATCATTTTAGGTTAAAAATATATAGATACCAAATTTTACCACATGTGTTCACAAAACCGCTTCCAGCCAAGTGGTAAGCGAGCCCATCATTCCTTGAGGAGCTCGTTAGAACCCCACCGCTTGCGCACATTGGTTGTATTTTTTGTGGGGAATAAAAGGAGTGACATCCGCCAGGAAGTTGGTTAGAGCGAACGTTTGGAAACGCGCGGCACCATCCTTATGTCGCAATTCATGCCAGGAGATCAAACGACAACCTATGTATTCGCTGGAAAATGCCAGAAATCTAACGTTTGCCAGATAACATTTCTGTTAAAAATTTGGAATATATTATTTTATATAGTAATAAAAGTTGCGGCTTAATTATGTGGTCGATATCGACCGAGAAGCCGCAGTCGTCATCCAATCATTGTGCAAATCTTCTACGCCGACTAGCTAGAAGTACTGGCTTGGAGGTACGTACATATAGCTGCGAAAGCGACATGGGTGATCAGCTTGATATTTATACGTACTCCCTCCATTTCAATTAATAAGGCGTGCACTATTTTTAATTCAATTTTAACCATAAATTAGATTAATAATATATATTTTTATGACATTTTTTTTCTAGAATACGCACAAACATGTATATCATATATTCATAGAAGTAGTAGCCAAGATGGCCGATACAACGCCTTTTGACAAAGTGCTACACCGAGAGGTTAACACCCACATTCACCGAGATAACACCGACACACAACTTGCCTTGCCCAAACTCAAGCCAAACAATGGCGAAGAGGACGGACACAGAGCACACAAGCCGTGTCCCAACCAAACTGAACACCTCAGAGCACGACAAAAACACCAAAGCAAAGTAGACAACGCACTCTCCACTCAGGGCGCCTAAGAGATCGGCAAGTGGACATCAGGAACTAGCCTAGCTCGATGAAGATGTCGTAGATGAGGCGTCAATGATGGAGTACATAGCGCCCCGGATGCTCATACCCATAGCAACACCCAACACAAGACAACCCGGTACCCCAAGCATCGTCCTCGAAGCGAACGAGACACCCACACCAGTTACTCCTCTGGAAGACACCCCAATCACCTAGGCAACGCCTTCAAGAAGGGGACAACGTCGTGACGTCGCCGCTGCCTGGCCCAGCGAACCGAGCCTAGGGTTTCCCCCGGTGCAGAGCTTGGGATGGACAAGGCCATGTCAACGCCTCCAGGGAGGAGACGGCGCCCACAGGCATCACCGTTGCCCGCAGCCACAACAGCACATGGATTTCTCCCCCGCAAAAAAAAAAGCACATGGATTTCTCATCACCCTTGTCCGTCACATCTTCGGGGCACAGCAAACTGGGAAGGGAGGGCAAAGTCGTCACTTTTGGCCATCACCATGAAGAGGAAAAGTTGTATGCCGCCGCTCACGCCGCCAGAACAAGCGCGTCCACCACCACACGCCGGCCAGAACTCGCACCACCGCGCCACCTTGTGACATAAAATTTTATGAATTCAAGAGTATAATTTTGTATCTCATATAACTTGCATTTGGTTGGTCTAATTTATGATCAAACTTGAATTTTAGATACATACACGCTTTATTCATTGGAATGGAGGGAGTATAAAAGTACTCATGGTTGTGCATACGTCTCCATCCGTTCCTGCCACAGATAAGCCCGGCCGTCTAGCTAGCTAGTATCTGAACGTTTGTCGTTGAAACTAATCATTGTACGCGATGATGCAAATTCAGCACGGTGCAGGTCTCAACTTGCCCGGCCAGTGCATATTCGTGCATGCGCATCTAATCGAACAAAAGAGTCTGAATGCTTTCTGATGCAAGTGTCGAAACAAAATGGAAATACGTGTGCGCGCTCTCAGTGCATGAGTAGATCGACGAGTGCATGCACATGCAGATACATGAAAGTTAAAATATTCAACTTGGTACATGCATGCATGCCTCTTGATGGACTTGTTCTCCTTCTCTATTTACCTTCTCTTTGTCTTTGTATTTGTCGTTAACAAGAAGTAGCAGTTCAATATTCTAGTATCATGCTAAGGACAGATACATCATTTGCGAACTGCGACAGAAGCTGGCTTTTCGCTCTTTCTTCCGTCAAGCATGCCAATCGCGTGGATGCTTACTTAAAGCATTTACAGGTCCTCGGATCGCAACAGAAAGAACAAGAAAACACAGATGTATGGATAGATAGGCATGCATGGAAGATCGTATGCAACTGACTACATGCTCAAGAACACTCTGACTTGGTGGTAAGCCTCTTCACGACGACAGAAACGACAATCGGAAACATAACACACGTCGTCGAGGAGCCCCGGCCCATCCCGTGTCACCGGCGTTGTCCGATCCCCAGCCATCACCATGAGGCAATCATGATCATGACCATGACGCCGCCGCATAATCATCGCGTCGCTGCAACCCAACTAAACGATGATATACTTATCTTTCCGCGCGGATATGCATGCAACGTACCGATCGATCTCAATCAATTATTCTCAACAAGTAGAGTATATAGGTTTTGGGCTTTTGGACATCTCCAAAAGGCAAGTTAAGCTCGATCGGCTGGTCGATCTCGCAAACAAAATAAAAGAAGAGAATTTAGACGAAAGGCCACATTCGATTATGCGAATTAAGCATGCACACATGTGGAATGGATATGGATCGAGGTGAGTACGTACTTGGTCGATTAATATCTTCACGCATGTTTCTCGCAATATTACTTTTCTAGGTGAGAACCCCAGTTACTTTTTGTTACAACGATGTGTCAAGCTTTATTACTCGATGATAACAGTGTTTAGGGCATCTCCGACGGCGACCCGTAAATTTCCTCCCGCATCCGTCTGCGGACAGGGACCAGTCCGCGGACACGGATGCGGGAGGCCTTTTCTCCATCCAACCGTAGCCGCATACATTTCAAACACTCTTTCAACAGATCAGATGAAATTCATGCAAACATGGCTAGATTCATATAAACATGACGGATTTCATACAAACCGGACGAAAACAGTTACATTTTGGACATATTTTAACTAAAAAGGTAAACCTATGTGCATGTACGGTCTCAAGGAGCTCCACTGCCATGACACGGATACGCTACACTACTCTACGGCCGGCCGCGGCGGATCCCTTTGTCTTCCCCATGTCCGGCAGCCCGCTAACCGGACTGCCGGGAGTCCCGGAGGCATATTCTTCCCCTTTATCTTCCCTATGTCCGCTGCGCTGCTCTTCGGAGTGGCAAAGAGGGTGCTTCAGCCGGAGGGGAAGGGTGCTTCCGTGGAGCCCGGACGGCGGGCCAGGATGGTCTGAGATAAAGAACCGGACAGGTCACCGGCTGTACAAGCCGGCGACATGCCGGCGTTGGCCTTCCTGGGACCCAAGCGGCGGCGGCCTCTCGTGTTCTACTTTCCCTCGATGTTGGCGGCGGACGCGGACGCGCTGGCCGTCGACTCTTCGATCTTCGCGCAACCGACTTCTTCCTCTGCCGGCAGGGCGCGGCTACGCACGCGTCGACGGCGGATGGCGCGGTCGCAGGCACGGGAAGCGCGGTACGACACGGCGTCGTCCACGGCAGCAGCGACAATGCCCGTGCCGCCGTGCTCCCCCCCCCCCCCCCCCCCCCCGTGCCGGCCTGGAGCAAGTTGCCACTCCTCCGCGAGCTGGCTTGGAGCGGCGATTTGCCGAACCACGCGCCGGCTTGGAGCGGCACCTTGCTCCGTCGGGCTAGGCGAGGGAGATGGAGTAACGAACTGCCTCGCTCGTATCCGGCCGGCTTGGTTGGCCACCCAGCCGACTTTTATGTCGGAGAACTGCTCTTCCTGCTCGTTGGATGCCATCGAAAGGGTGGAGAAAATGGTGGAAGGATGAGATGGGGAGCGTGGAGTGGTGCGATTCTTGCCCGGTGTCTGGCCTCCTTTCAATAGCGGGCGGACGGGAGGAGCTTACCCGGCGTTGTGTTTAATGCCGGCCCGCTCGTGAACGAACGTGTGGACGGAGTAGGTTTCTCGGCTTCCACGCGGATTTAATGGAGGCGTCTGAAACACGACGAGGAGGCGTGTTCAGCCGGGCGTGCAGCAGGCGGCGCCCTCGGTCGGCGCGCCGCTTCAATGGCGGAAGCAGTGAGAGGTCGTGTCCACCCTGAGCCGTCTTCAATGTGCAGTGGCGGGCTCTACAGCGGCATGAATGCGGGCAGCTGGCGCCGGGCGGGAAGCGTGCACGGAAGGGAGGAGGGGGTTTGGGTGGGCCAGGGCGGTCAGAAGCGAGCGTGACAGCGGTCCGGACTCCCGCAAAGCCCCCCCCCCCCCTACCACCACCACGTTTGTCTTTGGTTTGCAGGAGAAAATGCGTCCAGACCGCCCTGCGGACCGATACAAGCCCGCGTTGGATGGATTGCGCGGTCCGGACGCATGCGGGCGGTTTGCGGGTCGGCGTTGGAGATGCCCTTACAGAAATAAGATTGGGATCACAATGTTGTCCCAACCATAAATGATGTCCCTGATCAAAAGCCAAAGAATGCCTAGCAAGATTGTGAGCCTCATAATTATGGCTCCTATTCATGAGTATATCTAGGTGGCCCACCTTACCTTGGGCAAGATTATGCAGCGTGATTTGGCGCTCCGGCCTAGAGTGACCCAAATTCATGAGTAGTTAGCATGAGGTTTTCAGTGTGATCTCTGGGATCTTCGGGTTTCCGGCATATCCCCTTTAAAATATGCCACACTGTACATATTTCCCCCTTCTTAATGAAAAGGCAGCGCTCCTGCCGGTTGCTCAATAATAATAATAATTATGGCTCCTATTCTCATGAAAAAAGAAAACACAAGAAGTAAAAGAGTTCATCCAAGGTATGTGGAGTATCTCAGCTCGAGCTCGCAGCTCATACGAGCTCGAGTGTAAATTTAAAAAAAATTCAAAAAATTCTGTTTTTTTGTGGAAAATCTTAACAAATGTTTTGGTTGCTTGCAAAATTTCATCTTGGAAAGACATTCATGGAAGTCGTGGCAAAAAAAACAAGACCGATGCTCCAAAAAAGCTATTTTCAAAAGCATTTTGAAGTGCTGATTTTTTTTGCCACGACTTCCACGAATGACATTTGAAGATGAAAATTTGCAATCACTCAAAACATTAGTCAATGTTTACCACAAAAAAAATCAGAATTTTGTGGTTTTTTCTTCAATATTTTCAGATTTTACTGTTCGTGGCGAGCTCATATGAGCTCGAGCTGAGATGGGGACTTTCCTCATCCAAGTTTTAATTTCCGAAATAACTCCTCTGTATGTCCCTCCACCGCCTTCATGAATATCACTGACTTGTAGTCAGAAGCTATATATAGGTTTTGGATGCCCAAATCTTCAACCAAGGAGAGAGCTTTACTTCAAGTATGTAGCCTACTTATTGCCTACAACCCGTGGGCTTGGTCAAGTCGAAGTGTAGCAGCGCAACCAGCCCAAAGATGGCACACCCCTCGCTCTCGGGGGTGGATGCTATCTGAGGCTTGTTGAGTCACAATATGGGCATTTCCTATTCCGCGCTGCCGACCAAAGGTGCACCCCCAAGTGTATTTCGGCCAGTTCATTTTGGGCTCTCATGCAATTTTCGACTGTTTTGGGAAGGCGCTAGAACCTTTTTTTTTCTTATGTATTTAGTTTTTCTCATTTTAATATATTTTCCTTGTTTTCCTTTTCTATTTTTCCCGTTATACATTTTTCTGTTTAAAAAAATTGTGTATTTGTTTTGAATTTGTGAACTTATTTGAAATCATATTTTTAATGGAATTTTTAAAAATTCATAAACATATTTGAAATTCAGAATATTGTTTTAATTGATTAACATATTTTTAATTCATAAACATTTCTTAAATTCATAAGTATTTTTATAATCTAGGATTATTTGTAAAATTAATGATTTTTCTGAAATTCAAAACATTTTAAATTTTTAAGAATTTTTTTAAAATTATAAAATTACAAAATTTATGAAAGATTAATTTAGGATTTACCAGATGATAAAAGGACCGGAATAAAACTGCTGGAAACAATACTTATGAGCCGGCCCATTTGAGCGCCCTAAGCGTGCTACAGGATTGGCTCCTGTAGCATAAATAATGTCGACCAAACGCGCAAGGCGTTGCTCCAATGGGCCAATCCAACTAGACAGCAGGGGGCCAGGGGCTGCTGTAAAAAATGCTGTATGTGAGTGGTTTTCTTCCAATGGGCGATTGTTCTTTCGTTTGTTTCTGTGTTTCTTTTTTTTATCGGTTTCTTCCGTTTTTTCTCACCTTTTTTCTTTCTTTGTTTAGTTTTAGTTTCTATTAAATATTCATGAATTTTGAAAATATACGAACTTAAAATTGTTCATGAATTTTTAAAAATATGTTATATTTAAAAAAAATCAGATTCCTTTTAGAATGTTCTCAAGTCTCAAAATGTTCATAATTTTAAAAACTTTATTTTCTAATAGGGTGTAAATAAGTAACAAAAAATCACTAGAAAACTAGGAGGGACAGAAAGGAAATCGCTCTGGCTGCTTTGTTTTCCTTGCTACAGCGTTGGCTCAGTCGTGACACTCTGTACGTTTATCCGACATTTAGATGCACAAAACGTCAAATAGGAGATCTCGTCGAAGATAGAATGCTGCAACTATATAACCAATAATTTTGGTAAATTCTATTCGTCACTCTGTGTGACAAGATGTCGGCCAATCACACGTAGAGAGATGCTCTGAACCAATCAAACAAACGCAAACAGGTTGTGGTCTTCGAATGATTTTTTATTTATTTTTTCTTTTGGTTTTCTTTTATCGATTTTCTTCTGGTTTATTTTTGCATTATTTTTTCGGTTATTATTTATTTATTCATTTTCTTTACCATTAAAGTTTAGGAAATTTTTATCTCGTGACATTTTGAAATTCATAAATATTTTTAAAAATGCATGAGTATTCTATAAATCCGACATTTCTTTAAAGGTTTGTGAACATTTTATAAAATACGCAAAAAATAGTCATTCCAAATTCGTGAATATTTTAAGAATCCATGAGCATTTTTAAAGAAAAGCTAAAAAAAATTTAAAAAAAAAGATGAATCTTCTTGTTTTTTTTTTTTTTTTTTTTTTTTTTTTTTTTTTTTTTACTTTTGAGCACTAGAGAAAAGAAAACTGAACCTCACAACGAAATTAGCGGGAAAAGCAAGGTGGTTCAACTAAAACAAAACGGAAAAAGCAAAGTGTTGTAACATGTCCAAGACAAGTGTTTTAGAGCTCTCCTAGAGTTGCAGTACAATATCATTACAATTTATTACAAATAAATCATCGCCACTTCTTGATGTAGCAATGACAATGACCTCCCCGGGCATAGACTTCTGCAAGTCAAAGCTTGAGAACTCATTGTGTTGACAAATACTAACCGGGAGACCAACAATGGCTCCACGTTGTGAACTGGGATGTCATTGCTACGGTAGTATCACGGAGGCCATTGGTGATTAGAAGGACATTCGACATTGCTTTCTCTTGGCATTGGGTTCCACACTCTCAACTGGTGGGAAAACTACATGGGTGGAGGATCAAGAACATCATAGCAATAACAAATTCATTGGTGAGGAAACCAAAAATGTCACACCACTCGTTGATAGAGGGATCAAAGTTGGCATTCATAAGTTGAAACTTAATCATGCCACTCCTTCTTTCGGCATAGTCTCCTTTTTTGTTCGTTTTCGGCATAGTCTCCAATGCCGTTGTCAACGTACTCAAGAATTCGAGTGTCAACCGACGAGAAGTATATGCTTCATGCAAAACAAATTGTTGCGTGCATTTGCACACACAAAATTCAAAATCACTACCTATGCCAAGAGTGGCAATGGTGTCTGGATATGCCCACTCGGTTAACATGGTTGACATCACGTCGTGGGACCAGAGCCTTTTGAAAATCTTGTTCTGATCTACATCTCAAATTCAATGTTGAAGAAGTACATCTTTATTTGCAAGTCACGGTCTTGTTCATAGCGGACATGATCCCAACGTGCAATGGTACAGGCACCAGCAGTTTGACTCTTTGTTTCCATCCCTAATACAATCCAAACAAATTTTCAAACCAACAAAAATGATAAGTCCGACCTCCTCTAAAAATTACTACGAAAATGTGGACAACAACTAATCTAAGGTTCTACACAAGGCTGAACCCTAAAGCTTCAATCCTTAGCAAAACGAGGACGAGATCGGGACAACTAAATGATGGATCAGAGGAGATTCGGACCTTAAAACCTTGAAGCGCGAGGTACTGAGCCGAAATCGACTAGGGAAGAAGATCTCCCTAGTGTTCTTTGAGATTTAGAGGAAGAAGAAATTAAGAAAGGAAAATTGTGATTAACAGTTACTGGCGGCGGGACCCCCCGGGTAGGCCCATGACGAAGAGTTGGCTCAGCAGGCTTGGAGTGGCCCAAGCTCGTTTCAGGCGATCTATTCAACTGGGCCTCCACCATGAAGCCCATTCGGCCGTAGCCCGCACCGTGGTGTCCACTCGGTCGAATTCACCATGCCTACATCCATCCGACTAGACTGACTGTGTTGTATAAAGGCTGGCGTTACAAACGGCTCCACCAAGCTAGCAATGTTATATCGCAGTAAAACTAAGGGTAAAGGTTGCTCATCAATCCACCGTTACAGCTAGGTGGACGACTCGGTCGTTGTGCTTCTCAATCTCGTCAACCATATATAAGGCGATGTTAGGGGAGAATCTAGACAAGATTTACAAGATACATATACACCATTATACTGATTCTGGGCTTGATCAAACATTAAGTGGGAGTAGAGTATTACCTCTCGTACAGAGGGACTGAAGCTGGGTAAATCCCTCGTGTGTAACCTCGTACCTAGATCATCTGTGTGTGCCCTGCTCCACAAATTCCCTAAACCACGAGTATTGCCGCGAAATCCCCGCAACAATTGCCTCTCCTAGCATTTTTTTACATATTGTGAGAATATGCATTACGACGATATGGTGTTTGTATAACAGGTATTTGCACGTGCATTGCTACGGGGTATATAAATATTCTAGTGAGTACATTAGCCCATAATTTACATGCCCGTATTATATGATTGTGTAAATCCTGTGTGTGATTTTATTTTGTAATCACTTATTGACTTGGCAAAAAAAAAAATAGTTTATTTGGTAAGTCAATAAAAGATGAGACGCTTAAAGCAGAGATAAGAATGTGGCTGATGTGAATTTTTATTGTGATGATCGTAGGGCGCTGCATCCACACAATGGACACCTAGCGTCCCCCAAGAAAAGGAAAACTTTTAAGTTCTTCTCGTACTAGTATATACATGGAGGATGTCTGAAATATTAAAAACCTTCCCTTTTTTCCCCTAAAAAGGGATAAACCTTCCATGCATTTTTAGATCCAACCAATAACTTCGTTATCGGTGAAATGCTCATGTGCCAAACTATCTCTATTCAATCGATGGCTAGAATTTAATACTCGTCTTATCTCCAACTATTGCAATAGGCAAGTTGGATATGCAGGATATTAATCAGTACTACCTCGCAATCCCATTCGGAAGAGATTCACTGCCCTTTTTTAGAAGGAAATGTTGCCCAGTTACGAACGTTCTTTGGCAAGCTACATATGTCTCGGTATATATAGTCTGCCGTGTTTCGGTGTTTGGGCGAGCATCTTTGCGTGGCCGCCGGCGCAACGAACTCGTACGTCCGTCGGCGTCGACTCCGGCGCGGCGCCTTTATAAAAAGCGGCAGATCGACCGCCGCGCGCAGCGAACCCGCGGCCAGCTAGCTTGCTTCGCCTTAAACAATTCCTCCGTAACAAACAGCGGAGCAGCGGGAGCAGGAGCAGCTGCCTCACGTACATATATAGAAGCCATGCAGCTGTGCTGTCACTAGCTAGTGTTGCTCCATCGGATCCGGCACATCGAGGACTTGCTGTGGATATATAGATAGGCGACGGCGCCCATGGCGGCTGTTCTGATCCTCCTTCTCGCCGCCGTCGTGGGCGTGGCTGCGACGGTGGCGCCGGCGCCGGGGGCACGCGGCGCCGGCGTTACTCTGCATGTAGAGCATCACCAGGTACGCGCTCTAAGCAAGCAGCCGGTCTGTGACTACTCTTCTTCTTCTTCGATCGTGCTGCGTGCATAATTTTTTTTTTTTGACCGGAACGGCAGGTGTTCTGCCTTTTCATTATAGGAGGGGGAAAATTATACAAACTGAGATAAACTCAGTAAGAAAATTCAGAAGAAGAAAAAAAAGATCCAGTACTGCATCAAACAGCCCGGCTATACATGCCTTACATGACTATTCCCTTGCCTCCATAAGGAGGCCTATATCATCTCTAATCATCAAGCAAACACTCTCAGCCGATTTCTTCTCGTTCCTGAAGATACGCCTGTTCCTCTCATTCCAAATGTTCCATGCCACATAGGTCGCTGCCACGCATTCATCAATCACTTCTTCTTTTCGCTTGAGCAAAATGGTTTTGTCCCACCAGTCATTGATCGAGGTGGCAAGAAGTGCAACTGCGGCGGCCTTGGGGTACTTGGACGCCATTCCATGCCAAACCGTCTTGGCAAAGGGGCATCTCAAGATAAGATGATCAGCCGATTCAAGAATCTGATCGCAAGCACAGCAAACATCTTGATGATCCCAACCTCTTCTAAGTAGCCTGTCGGCCGTCCAAAGTCTGTTTTGGAGCAAGGTCCAGATAAAGAATTTGATTGTTGACTCACTTCGGGTCCTCCATATGCTTAGCAAGCGAGGCATTGGAAGGCGTGTGATGAAGTGTTGCTCATATGCCGACTTGGCAGAATACAACCCATTGGCAGAAAGGGTCCAGCGAATCCCATCAGTGATGTCGCTGAGTTGGACTTGCTGAACTTGGTGCCAAAGGAGGACAAAGGAGTGAAGCTGGTCGGCTGAGTTCAGTCGATGCAAGCCCATCATCCATTTCCCCTCGTGGAGAGCATCAGCAACAGTGATCCTCTTGTGACGAGCGAGGGAATACAATAATGGCGCCACCTCCATTGGAGCAACTCCATCCATCCATCGATCGGTCCAGAAAAGGGCTCGGGAGCCATCACCGATGGAGAGCTTTGTGCAAGCTCTGAAGAGTTGCAAGTCAGAACTATCACACGGAGTTGGTGTCCCTTTCCACGGCCTATCTTGATTGTCCCATTCGAACCAGGGCCACCTCAGTCTCAGTGCATAATCGCGTCGGTACGGTCGATCGATATCTTGATGTCTTACATACGTTTTCGCACGCTGTTCCAATTAATTGATTGCTGTATTTCTGAACCGGCGTACGTTATTTTGTTACCGCGCGTGTCGCCGCGTTATAGAATTGCTAGGCTAGCGCTCCAGGTAAATCAGGGTCGACAATGTTAAGCGTTGGCATGGACATTTGGTTTTGTTTTTATTTTTTACGCGTGTATATATGTAATATATGTATACGTGCGTGCATGCATATATGCATGGTGGTGCAGGTTGTGGTGGACAACGGCGTGGTTCAGGTAACGGTGTCCAAGCCGCAGGGCCAGATCACCGGCGTCCGCTACGCCGGCGAGCGCAACCTCCTCCACTTGACCAACGACGAAAACTCCGGCGGGTAATTATCATGCGTGCACATGCATGTCTTCGGTTTCTTATACCTGTATATGTTTCTGATCAGTTGATCGTCATATCTACATATTTGCAGGTACTGGGACGTGGTTTGGAACTTTCCAGGGTCCGGTCATCCAAGAGGCATGATCGACATGTACGTACATTCTCACTGCAACTGACATGTCTTATATGTCTTAACTACACTATACAATTGATACATGCTTTGATCTCTCCAATTCTAGTTCTCAAGGGTGAATTCCGTTTTCTCTTGCAACTTTGTGTTAATCTCTGTCTGTGCTTTCCATGCAATTACTTCCGTTAATCTTTTGGTTAGTCTTAGTTTATAACTAGGGGCGTGCTACGCGTCGGTCGGCGGATCTTTTTAAAAGATACACCGCCTCGCGAGCCGTCCAATTCGTTGATGAAGCTGTCCGTATTGTTCTTTTTTTATTTCTGCAACAAGACTTTTGTTTTAGAATTTTATATTTCTGCAACAAAATCTTTGTGGCAAAACCTTCTCTTCTCTAATTTCTGCAACAAGACCTTTGTTGCAAAACCTTCTCGTCTATAATTTTCTGCAACAAGACCTATGTTGCACAACCTTCTCTTTTCTATTTTTTTGCAACAAGACCCTTGTTGCAAAACCTCCTCTTCTCTAATTTCCTGTAGCAAGACACATGTTGCACAACCTCCTCTTCCCTAATTTTTTGCAACAAGACCCTTGTTGAAAAAATTGCCATAGCATCTCCGCCACATCTAATATTCTGCAACAAGACCCATGTTGCAAAAATTGCAACAGCATCTCCAGCCACTCGCGCACTTGCGCAGTCGTCGCTCACTGCCTTTGTTCTGCAACAACACCGCTGTTGCAGAAAGAAGATGAGAGAGACGTGTGTGATCCAGTAGGCCACGTGTCAAGCAAGGGAAGCGGCGGACGCCCCGCGCTAGATCATCCGGTAGATCAGTCATTTCCCTTATAACTAGCCAAACTCAGATCATCATATCCAGCCGACTATTTTGCGTAGCCCCGTAGCCGTAATAGTACGGTTCAACTTCAACCACAATAAGCAATCCTACTTTAGCATGGATTAATGTGGAGATTTTTTCTTGATCAGCGTTGTAGTATTTGCAAGTACAAATTAAATGAAAATATGCAAGACAGGAGGTTAGTACTAATATCCTGCCTAACTGAAGTAGTAGCTAAAGAGTATTCTTTTTCGAAAGGGGTCATGCAAAAGGAGTCTGAGAACACATACACAAACCGTACCATGGGATGTCACAAAACCACAGTTACAAAAGACTAACAAGCATAGAGCCATATTTATCAGTTTTTTTTTCTTTAAGCAATGCTATTCCTACGCATTAGTTTTACAAAATTCTTACGCACTAGTTTTTCTCCCAGCGGTTATTCCCAAGTTCTTCTCCGAGCGGTTATTGGCTCTCTCTCTCTCATAGTACGTAGCTTTTTCGTACAAGTCGTCCGTAAGAATAGCAATTTTGTTTTTCTTTCAAGTGCTTACTTTGTCCTGTGCCATACAGCTCAACAAATATTTAATGTGATGATCAACTAACCCACTATAGTTTCATTCAAAAAGAAAAAACTGACCCACTATAACAGCAGTACATATAACAGCTAGCTACTTGGATTTGAAGCCACTTTTTACCTGATCGGCCGTACCTGCATGCTAGCCAGTAATAAGCTCAGCTAGTTTGGTTGGAACCACCATTGTTGATAGCATGCCAAGAACAAATCTGAACGTTGCACCGAAAGGGTGTTTAACAACAAGACTGTGAGCTGTAAAGTGCTGCTCGAGACCTCCGGTACAATCTAGAAAAGGTAAAAAAACACTTATTGTTGAATAAACAGAGCATGCACGTCCAGAAAAATAGGATGAACTGTGCCTCGATCATTTTTTTTCGAAAAGGAGGTTATCCCCCGGCCTCTGCATTAGATTGATGCATGCGGCCATTTTATTAATAAGCAAACAGTTCAACAAAGTCTCCAAGTCTCAAAAAGCAAAAAGGCTCACAAAGAGCTAAAAATATGGAAACGGGATGGCCACAACCGGCGGAATAAAGATAGATAGGAAACTAAACATCTATCTTATTACATGACCGCCATCCAAACCGGTTGAAGATAGCCCGCGCTACCGTCTCCCAACGGATAGACCCAGTAACCATACGCTCCCTGGCATCCGTCGGAGTGAGTAGCGACCACATACGGATCAATGTAGTGGCCCGGAAGATAACCTGCAAGAAATGAATATGTGTTGTTCTGTTAAAAACCAAATCGTTCCTGCAGTTCCATATAGCCCATAATAAAGCACATACTCCTACACGGATATGTGTCGCTATTTCTGTGTCAACTCCATTTAGCCACGTCCCAAATAACGTGTGGATGCTATTTGGAGGAGAAATGTTAAACGCTATATGAACAGACCGGCATAAAATTTTGGCCATTGGGCAATCAAGAAAGAGGTGTTTGATAGATTCATCCTGATCACAGAAGCTACATCTTCGAGACCCTGTCCAGTTACGTTTTGCCAAATTGTCCTTAGTGAGAATGACTTGTTTGTGGACAAACCACATGAACACTTTAATTCTTAAGGGCACTTTGACTTTCCAAATATGCACAGATCGCGGGATAGAGCCCGAGTTGATAATATCCAAATACATGGATTTTACCGAAAACACTCCATTCTTGGTTAGTTTCCAGTGCAACCGATCTGGCTTTTGAGAAAGGTGGACATCCATCAATATTCTCACAAGATGGAGCCAAGCTTCCCAATGGTTTCCCGCTAAAGTCTTCCTGAATTGAATATTTAGAGGATTGGACTGTAATACTGTTGCAACGTAAGCATCTTTACGCTGAACAATATTATAGAGAGAAGGATATTGGATAGCTAGAGGCGTCTCCCCTAGCCACGTATCCTTCCAGAATCTCGTGGAAGTACCATTACCAACGATAAACTTTGTCCTATGGAAGAATGCCGATTTCATTCTCATCAGTCCTTTCCAAAAAGGCGAATCGGTTGGTCTGACCGTCACCTGGGATAAGGTTTTAGAATGAAGATACTTATTACGCAGAATTTGGGCCCATGTGGCATCTGTCTCTACAGATAGCTTGCACAGCCACTTGCTGAGTAGGCATCTGTTCTTCACCTCTAAATTTTCAATGCCAAGACCACCTTGGTCCTTTGGCCTATAAATAATATCCCATTTAGCAAGTCTGTATTTCCGTTTTAACTCATCACTCTGTCAGAAAAAACGCGATCGATAGAAGTCCAGTCTTTTCCGTACCCCTACTGGTACCTCGAAGAAGGACAAGAGAAACATTGGCATACTCGTGAGCACCGAATTGATGAGAATTAGTCGGCCTCCATATGACATAAGTTTGCCCTTCCAGCAACTTAGTTTCTTTTCAAATCGATCTTCAATGCACTTCCATTCTTTGTTAGAGAGCTTGCGATGGTGAATCGGTATGCGCAAATATGTAAAAGGCAACGAACCCAACCCACATCCAAACAGTTGTTTGTAAGCTTCTTGTTCGTCTTTAGCTCTCCCAAAGCAGAACAATTCACTTTTATGGAAGTTAATCTTTAACCCCGACAACTGCTCGAATAAGCATAACACAAGCTTCATATTTCTTGCTTTCGCCAGATCATGCTCCATGAAGATGATAGTATCATCGGCGTACTGTAGAATGGACGCTCCACCATCCACTAGATGCGGGACGAGACCACCTACTTGGCCATTTTCTTTAGCTCGTCCTATCAGAATTGTCAACATGTCCACCACTATGTTGAACAAGATAGGTGACATCAGGTCTCCCTGTCTTAGACCCTTGTGTGTCTGGAAATAATGACCTATGTCATCATTCACTTTTATTCCGACACTGCCTTTTTGCGTAAAAGAATCTACCTGCTTTCTCCAGGACTGATCAAATCCTTTCATTCGCAAGGCCTGCTGAAGAAATGGCCACTTAACCTTATCATACATGTGAAAGAAGGAAATATCGTTGCTCAACCAAATTTAACCGTACGTCTTTGAATTCGCGCAGGCTGGACAGTACAAATTTCAG
Organism: Elymus sibiricus; assembly: GCA_039707655.1. Lineage (NCBI taxonomy): Eukaryota > Viridiplantae > Streptophyta > Magnoliopsida > Poales > Poaceae > Elymus > Elymus sibiricus. The sequence goes on from CM077670.1 coordinate 118,035,693, forward strand.
TGTGATTTCGGCCAGCGAAGAGCAAGTGGAGCTCTCCTTCAGGAGCACCTACGACCCATCACGCCTCAACAGCGTCCGGCTCACCGTCGACAAAAGGTGCGCCGTCCAACATTAATTCGTCTTCTCCTCTGACAGGCGCATGCAGCGAACCAATTGATTAACCGGCGTTGATCATCAGGCTAGTGATGCTGAGAGGCAGCTCCGGATTCTACTGCTACGCCATCTTGGAGCACGCCGGCAGCTGGCCGGCCCTCAACATCACGGAGGCCCGGCTCGCCTTCAAGCTCAACACGGCCAGGTTCAACTACATGGCTGTCTCGGACGAGATCCAGAGGTACATGCCGAGGGCGGCGGACCGGGACGCGCCCCGCGGCATGCCCCTGGCGTACAAGGAGGCCGTGCTCCTCCTCAACCCCGCCGAGCCGCAGTTCAAGGGGGAGGTGGATGACAAGTACCAGTACTCGCTCGACAACAAGGACAACAGGGTTCATGGCTGGATCGCCGGCGCTCCCGGCCCGGCCGTGGGGTTCTGGGTCGTCACCCCCAGCAACGAGTTCAAGACCGGCGGCCCGCTCAAGCGCGAGCTCACCTCCCATGTCGGCCCCACCTCCCTCACCGTAAGCGCAGCCAGCGGCCACATATTTTTAACTTAAATCTTTCCTATGAAATTCCTGCATTACACTGTCGTTGATCTGATTTGTAGATGTTTATGGGAACACATTACGTCGGGAACGACATCGTGGCCAAGATCAAGGAGGGCGAGCAGTGGAAGAAGGTCATGGGCCCGGTGTTCATCTACCTCAACTCCAACCCCGAGAGGGGAGACTTCCACGCGCTGTGGGAGGACGCCAAGGCGCAGGCCAAGGCCGAGGCGAGCAAGTGGCCCTACACCTTCCCGGAGTCGCCTGATTTCCACAAGGCCAGCCAGAGGGGCTCGGTCACCGGCCGATTGCTGGTCAGGGACAGGTTCGTGAGCGGCAAGGACATGCCCGCCCGCCGTGCCTACGTCGGCCTTGCCGCGCCCGGGCAGCCGGGCTCCTGGGCGACAGAGAGCAAGGGCTACCAGTTCTGGGCCAGGGCGTCGGCGACCTGCGGCAGCTTCGCCATCGGTAACGTCAGGGCAGGGGTGTACAACCTCTACGCCTGGGTGCCCGGGACCCTCGGCGACTATATGCACACGGCTCCCGTGACAGTGGACGCCGGCGGTGTCGTTGCCCTCGGCGACCTTGTGTTCGAGCCGCCGCGGTCGGGGCCGACGCTGTGGGAGATCGGCGTGCCTGACCGGAGTGCCGCCGAGTTCTTCGTCCCTGACCCCAACCCCAAGTACGTCAACAAGCTCTTCCTCGGCAAGGACAAGTACAGACAGTACGGGCTCTGGGACAGGTACGCTGAGCTGTACCCCGCCGGCGACCCCGTCTTCACCGTCGGCGAGAGCCACTACTCCAAGGACTGGTTCTTCGCGCACGTCACGAGGTAGCAGACAGAAAACGAACTTTTAAATCTTCATGCTCTACTCCGGCCACGTCGACGATCTCTATTTCTAGCTAAGAGACACACCACAAGTAAAAGAAAAAAAAACTGACTTGTTTTTGCTGTGCAGGAAGATGAGCAATGGCGTAGACGCGCCGACGACGCGACGGATCCGGTTCAGCCTGTCCCGCGTCGTCGCCGACGGCACCTACACGCTGCGGGTGGCCCTCGCGGCGGCCCACATGTCCAGGCTGCAGCTGCGGGTGAACGGGGCGCCGGTGACGTGGAGGGGATCGTCGGCCGACGCTGGAGTGTTCGTGACGCCGGACTTCGGCGACGGCAACGCGATCGCGAGGCACGGCGAGCACGGCACGTGGTGGAGCTTCGAGTTCGGGATCAAGGGGTACCTGCTCATGGAAGGGGAGAACACCATCAGCATCACGCAGGTCAGGGCGTTCGGCGAGTTCATGGGGGTCATGTACGATTACATCCGGCTGGAAGGGCCTCCCGGTTCTTGGCGAGATCCCACACAACTTCCGTGAATGAGTTTAACTACAAGTTAGAAAGAAGGTTGTGACATATATGTTTTTGCAATTTTTGTACACAAGTTGTAGAACATAGGTAGTTCAGCGAGGAGTGCTTTTTGACCCCCGAGCTCACATCATACGGGTAAACATTAAATTGGAATGTAAAAGAGTAGAAAAATCTGGATATTTTGCCAACAAGCATGTTTGAGTGTTATATTTGTGTTCAAAATTTTGCGAAGAAATGACATTTGTGGATTGTGGTGGCCTGGAAAAAAAATCGGCGCTCATTCAGTAAGTTTTTTTCTTGATAACAAGGGTCAATAGCAAACAACACAATGACATTTGTGAGTATGCTGTCAAACACCACATGCCTTTCATAGTTGTTCACTCGGACTGCAACAAGCGATACACCGTGAAATGTGAGGTAGAAAGATGCAAATGGAAAGTCAATGGAAGACTCACGAAAGATGGTTGGTGGAAGATAACTAGTTGCAAAGCCACTCACCAATGCACACCGCCGACCGTAGAAGCACGGACGACACACCGTCAGCCAACCTCGGAATTCATCAGTTATAAATACCAGAAACATATAGCCGAGGATCCAACCATTAAAGTGAAGTTGTTGATGAGTTGGGTTGAAGATAAGTTTGGATATAAGGTCAAGTACGGGAAGACATGGAAGGCCAAGCAAGTCGCTCTTAGAATGTTGTATGGTGGATGGGAAGAGGCGTACAACATGCTACCCATGTTGTTGGGAGCGATGTCCTATAGAAACCCAGGAATGTACCACTATGTCCAAGATATTGAAGGAGTGTTCCGTCCTGCCTTTTGGACGTTTGGCCCATGCATTGCAGCTTTTGAGCATTGTCGTCCGGTTTTGTCTATAGATGAAACATTCTTGACAGGCAAATACAAGGGCACACTCATGATAGCAATGGCACATGATGCTAATGATCAGGTGTTGCCTGTGGCATTTGCTTTGGTGTCCGTGGAGAACCAAGACAACTGGGAATGGTTCATGAGACTTGTGAGGAGCACGGTCATTCCTCCGAATAGGGAGGTATGCATCATATCCGATCGGCACCAAGGCATATTGAAGGCCGTGGATATTCACATTCCAGGGCATGCGAGGCTTCACCACCGATGGTGTACGAGGCACTTCGTTGCAAATTTTTACAGGGCTTGTAAGAACAAGGATCTTTGCAAGGATCTTAACTCCGCATGTGTAGCCTTATCCGTTAAGTCGTTCACGACACGCTTGGACAAAATCTATGAGAAGGCAAACGAAGGTGGGAAAGAATTCCTACAAAGGAATATTGATGAGAGACACAAGTGGTCACGGGCATGTGACGAAGGAGGCATGAGATATGGTGACATGACAAGAAATCTTGTTGAGTGCTTCAACTTTGTCTTGAAGAGTGCCCGTCAGTTGCCGGTGACAGCAATAGCGGAATATACCTTTTACAAGCTAAATGAGTATTTTCTGAAGCACTCCGATGAAATCGACAAGTTGATTGCCGATAGTGAGAAGCCTCCCAATGAGATTTATCCGAAGAAGGTTGCCGAGTGGCTAGACTATCAGAAAGACAAGTCAGCCATCCAGCGAGCCACTTGTTTCGATAATGTTGAAATGAAATACCAAGTGAATGAGCCAGGTGGGACAACGAGAGATGGAGAATCATATGGTGGTCACTCATTTAAGGTGGCTCTTCGGACACGGCATTGCACTTGTGAGCGGCCTAGTAAGTACCACTGGCCATGCTCGCACATGATGACGGCGGCCCGCATGAGGAATTTGCCCGTCTCTGATGGAGTAGTTGTGAGGTTGCATGAATTCAACTTGCAAACTCATAAGTTAACATGGGCGTCTAGATTCCACCCTTTTCTGGACGCATCACAGTGGCCAGAGTATCACGACCCTAACATTAGGCCGGATCCGGAGATGATGGTACAACCCAAGGGTAGAAGGAGAACAAAGCGATACAGGAATGATATGGATGAACTCATGAGCACCAGAGAGTTTGGTAGTGGACATTTCATGGAGCCACGTGATAGGAACCAATGCGGTGATTGCAATGAGACGACACACAACAAGAGGACTTGCAAAACAAACAAAACTTCAAAAGGGTGCAATGCTTCTACTAGTGATGCCGGTGGCAGAGGTGGTTCAAGTGGTGGTCTTGGTGGTGGCCGAGGATCCGGTGGTGGTCTTGGTGGTGGCCGAGGATCCGGTGGTGCTCTTGGTGGTGGCCGAGGATCCGGTGGTGCTCTTGGTGGTGACCGAGGTTCCGGTGGTGGACTTGGTGGTGGCCGAGGTTCCGGTGGTGGACTTGGTGGTGGCCGTGGTATAAGCGCTGGTGGTCGTGGTAGAGGCCGGGTTACCGGTGGTGGTGCTCGTGGCAGAGGTAGAGGTTCGGGTGGTGGTAGAGGAGGTTTCATGGGTAGAGGCCGTGGTCGTGCTAGAGGAATGGTTGGATACCTAGATGGACCATTTCCGTACGTGGTAGAGGAGGTTTCAATATTATTTCCATGTTGTACAATATTTTTTTTCATGTTCTTTTTGTCCTTACTAACTAATGTCTTGCAATTTTTCGTAGATATGGCGGCTTCTCAACCCAACAAGGCAACAATGAAGGGGGTGGAGGATAAGGATGGGGAAGGTGAGATGCCGGGGTGGTGGGAGAAGGCTGTGAGGAAGTTGAGAGAGGAGGATGCAGCCGCACTAGAGAGGAAGAAGCAAGAGGAGTTCGAAGAGAAGATGAAGGAAAAAAGAAAGAATGACATTTCAGGAGATCGCGATGACGGACAAGGTGAAGATTGCATGTGAGAAGGCAGCTGCGCAACGGCAAAAGGATTTTGAAGAGAGATGTAAGAAACTTTGGGCTTTTGAGAAGGCAAAGAAAGAGAGGGGGAATAAGCTATTCATGGAGAGGGTGGTTCATGAGGCTCATCTCATAAGGAAAAGGGAGGAGGAAGAAGAAGAAGAAGAGAGGAAGAAGAAGAAGGGAAAGGGGCCTTTCTCTACACAATAGAGCAATGTGGTTCTTTATGGACTCCTCTATGTGTTAAATTGCTATGGACTCCTCTATGTGTACTCTTAATTGCTATGGACTCCTCTATGTGTACTCTTAATTGCTATGGACTCCTCTATGTGTTAAATTGCTATGGACTCCTCTATGTGTTAAATTGCTATGGACTCCTCTATGTGTTAAATTGCTTATGGACTCCGCTATGTATTAAATTGCTATGGACTCCTCTATGTGTTAAATTGCTATGGACTCCTCTACGTGTACTCTTAATTGCTACGAACTCCATTATGTGTATTGGTGTACTCATATATGCTCTGTGTAATTTCTAGTTGTGCTATAGCATTTGTTATATCTTGATTATCATGCATCACTCTATCTCTTATTTTTTGTCTATCATCTTCTCATTCTTTCTTACACGTTCTCAAGGTCTCTATTTTACTTCTAAATCTAAATCTTCTCTCTCTCAAATAATCATGCTTAGTGCTATTGCACTTATCTCTCTCAAATTATCTCTCACTTTCTATTATTTTCTCACTCTGGTTCTGTTCTGTGCCAAACGCCAAGCATCTTTGGCGTTTTGATGTCGTCTTGAAACGCCAAGGACTTCGGCGTTTCTATGTTTTCTGGAAACGCCAATGGCGTTGGCGTTTCTTCTCTATATAGAAACGCCAAATGTTGCCTTGGCGTTCCTTTAAGACAGTACCGTGCAAACACATGAAACTGGAACGTTTCCATGTGGGCTGGAAACGCCAGGGGTACTCGGCGTTTCTACCCTACTTAGAAATGCCAGGCGTACTCGGCGTTTCTAGCCTGCATTGAAACGCCATTGTAGTTGGCGTTGCCACCTTACTATGGCAATCACAAAACAATTTCTGCCAGATGCAAATGTCACATATTTTGACAGCAAAATTATCAAATCCAGCACAGATAGCAATGACACATATTTTCACAACAAAATCAACATAATCCAACTGACATAATAATTAACAAGTCTAGGATCCACATAATACTTAATAAGTCAAGGAGACATAATAGTTAACAAGTCTAGGATCCACATAATGAAAAGTTCAGGACACATGAAAAGTTCAGGAAAAAAAGACACAGACGAATCAGTCATCACTTCACTTCTTTCCTCTTTTCGCAGCCATCTTCCCCCTCCTCATGTAGCCCTCTGGAGTGGTCTGCCATCCTGGACGTCGGCTGATTCTTGAGCTAGCTCGGCGTGCTGCTTTTGACGGCTGAGAAAGTTGTGTTGGCTGCGGAGCATCTTCCATCTGCGAAGCCCGAAGCTCCATATAGTCCGGATCCGCTTCTTCGTCTGTCTCCTCTTCCTCTTCCTCAATCCGTGCTCGGCTCGAAGAAGCACGAGCTCCACTCGAAGATGGACGAGCGGAAGAAGCACGTGCTCGGCTGGAAGTTGGACGGGCGGAAGAAAGCACATCCATTGTATACTGAGCACGTGCCCGCACATCCGTGGATGAACCACCGTGGCAAGAAAGTAGAGCGGCTAGTGTGCGGCAATGATTCACGACCTTGTGCACAAGGAAAGACATTGACATGTTAATATGCAAAAAGAGTTACGATGAAAGAAAGCACATGTTCATATTACAAAGCGGCCAGTGTGTGGCAACGATTAACAAGGCCTCTAACCTGCAGAGTACTCCTAACAAACCCGTCCGTTTGTGGACAAGGGTCACGGCCAATCACCACATTACTTTCATTGATACATCTCCAAAGCTCCGTGCCCTGAATAAAACATATGTCACACAACACTCACGAAGAAATGAGACATGTTCATATTTGAAAAGAGAGACAAAAGAGAGACATACCACTCGGTCATGCAGAGGGCCATAATCTAGGTGCGCTCCAATGGTCTCCCTAATAGAGTTGTTGAATGCACCATCAGCAGCCTCACTTGGCAATACGTCCAAGCAGTCGGTACGAGTCCAAGCACCCTTGTGGATAACTCTATACTCTTTGCGAACCCACTCCAAATGCCTTAGATATGCCTCCTCGTCGTTGTCGGGAGTGTGATCAGTTTCAACTCGAGCATTCCTCTGAGCATTGCACTTGTGAGCGGCCTAGTAAGTACCACTGGCCATGCTCGCACATGATGACGGCGGCCCGCATGAGGAATTTGCCCGTCTCTGATGGAGTAGTTGTGAGGTTGCATGAATTCAACTTGCAAACTCATAAGTTAACATGGGCGTCTAGATTCCACCCTTTTCTGGCCGCATCACAGTGGCCAGAGTATCACGGCCCTAACATTAGGCCGGATCCGGAGATGATGGTACAACCCAAGGGTAGAAGGAGAACAATGCGATACATGAATGATATGGATGAACTCATGAGCACCAGAGAGTTTGGTAGTGGACATTTTATGGAGCCACGTGATAGGAACCAATGCGGTGATTGCAATGAAACGACACACAACAAGAGGACTTGCAAAACAAACAAAACTTCAAAAGGGCGCAATGCTTCTACTAGTGATGCCGGTGGCAGAGGTGGTTCAAGTGGTGGTCTTGGTGGTGGCCGAGGATCCGGTGGTGGTCTTGGTGTTGGCCGAGGATCCGGTGGTGGTCTTGGTGGTGGCCGAGGATCCGGTGGTGCTCTTGGTGGTGACCGAGGTTCCGGTGGTGGACTTGGTGGTGGCCGAGGATCCGGTGGTGCTCTTGGTGGTGACCGAGGTTCCGGTGGTGGACTTGGTGGTGGCCGAGGTTCCGGTGGTGGACTTGGTGGTGGCCGTGGTATAAGCGCTGGTGGTCGTGGTAGAGGCCGAGTTACCGGTGGTGGTGCTCGTGGCAGAGGTAGAGGTTCGGGTGGTGGTAGAGGAGGTTTCATGGGTAGAGGCCGTGGTCATGCTAGAGGAATGGTTGGATACCTAGATGGACCATTTCCGTACATGGTTGCATTTCAATATTATTTCCATGTTGTACAATATTTTTTTTCATGTTCTTTTTGTCCTTACTAACTAATGTCTTGCAATTTTTCGTAGATATGGCGGCTTCTCAACCCAACAAGGCAAGAATGAAGGGGGTGGAGGAGAAGGATGGGGAAGGTGAGATGCCGGGGTGGTGGGAGAAGGCTGCGAGGAAGTTGAGGGAGGAGGAATGCAGCCGCACTAGAGAGGAAGAAGCAAGAGGAGTTCGAAGAGAAGATGAAAGAAAAAGAAAGAATGACATTTTAGGAGATCGCGATGACAGACAAGGTGAAGATTGCATGTGAGAAGGCAGCTGCGCAACGGCAAAAGGATTTTGAAGAGAGATGTAAGAAACTTTGGGCTTTTGAGAAGGCAAAGAAAGAGAGGGAGAATAAGCTATTCATGGAGAGGGTGGTTCACGAGGCTCATCTCATAAGGAAAAGGGAGGAGGAAGAAGAAGAAGAAGAAGAGAGGAAGAAGAAGAAGGGAAAGGGGCCTTTCTCTACACAATAGAGCAATGTGGTTCTTTATGGAGTCCTTTATGTGTTAAATTGCTATGGACTCCTCTATGTGTACTCTTAATTGCTATGGACTCCTCTATGTGTTACATTGCTATGGACTCCTCTATGTGTACTCTTAATTGCTATGGACTCCTCTATGTGTTAAATTGCTATGGACTCCTCTATGTGTACTCTTAATTGCTATGGACTCGTCTATGTGTTCAATTGCAATGGATTCCTCTATGTGTACTCTTTAATTGCTATGGACTCCTCTATGTGTACTCTTAATTCGTGTACTCATATATGCTCTGTGTATTTTCTAGTTGTGCTATGTGTTATGTGATATTAGAATGGATACGCGTCGAGCAACCGAGATTTTGCCAATAATGACAATTCCCAAGTGACAAGAGGTGACAAGATGTGAACAGAAGCCACATCAATCTGTACGCACTCTGCATGCAAGATTTACCGGTGCAAAAGAAGGAGCATCATTGGCCACTTTCCTTCATCCCGGTGCACGTTTGCACGCGTCCCAGCAATTAAATTTGCGGTTACCAAAGCATGCATTTGTACCTCATGAATGTCCCCCTTTAAAATCTAGCGGCATCATCAGTAGGCCACCTTCAGTTTGCGGCTGCATTTCCAATCCGCATCCACACCGAAGGAAAGCTTCAGGTCTCTTTTTTGCAACTTCTAACTCTTATGTTCTTTCGCTATTTAAAGTTCTAATAATCATACTTAGTGCTATTGCACTTATCTCTCTCAAATTCTCTCTCTCTTGGTTGTACTTCTTGTCTTTATGCATCCTGTTCTTACTTCTACACTCTCCCACCGTTTATTATCTCACTTTGGTTCTGTCTCTGTGCCAAACGCCAAGCACCTTCGGCGTTTCTGTGTCTTCTAGAAACGCCAAGCACCTTCGGCGTTTTTGTGTCTTCTAGAAACGCCAATGGCGTTGGTGTTTCTGCTCTATATAGAAACGCCAAATGTTGCCTTGACGTTCCTTTAAGACAGTACCGTGCAAACACATGCAACTGGAACGTTTCCATGTGGGCTGGAAACGCCAGGGGTCCTCGGCGTTTCTACCCTACATTGAAACGCCACTGTAGTTGGCGTTGCCACCTTACTATGGCAATCACAAAACAATTTCTGCCAGATGCAAATGTCACATATTTTGACAGCAAAATTATCAAATCCAGCACAGATAGCATTGACACATATTTTCACAACAAAATCAACATAATCCAACTGACATAATAATTAACAAGTCTAGGATCCACATAATAGTTAATAAGTCAAGGAGACATAATAGTTAACAAGTCTAGGATCCACATAATGAAAAGTTCAGGACACATGAAAAGTCCAGGACACAAAGACACAGACGAATCAGTCATCACTTCACTTCTTTCCTCTTTTCGCAGCCATCTTCCCCCTCCTCGTGTAGCCCTCTGGAGTGTTCTGCCATCCTAGACGTCGGCTGATTCTTGAGCTAGCTCGGCGTGCTGCTTCTGACGGCTGAGAAGGTTGTGTTGGCTGCGGAGCATCTTCCATCTACGAAGCCCGAAGCTCCATATAGTCTGGATCCCCTTCTTCGTCTGTCTCCTCTTCCTCTTCCTCTTCCTCAATTCGTGCGCGGCTCGAAGAAGCACGAGCTCCGCTCGAAGATGGACGAGCGGAAGAAGCACGTGCTTGGCTGGAAGATGGACGAGCGGAAGAAAGCACATCCATTGTATACTGAGCACGTGCCCGCACATCCGTGGATGAACCACCGTGGCAAGAAAGTAGAGCGGCTAGTGTGAGGCAACGATTCACGACCTTCTGCACAAGGAAAGACTTTGACATGTTAATATGCAAAAAGAGTTACGATGAAAGAAAGCACATGTTCATATTACAAAGCGGCTAGTGTGCGGCAACGATTAACAAGGCCTCTAACCTACAGAGTACTCCTAACAAACCCGTCCGTTTGTGGACCAGGGGCACGGCCAAGCACCACATTACTTTCATTGATACATCTCCAAAGCTCCATGCCCTGAATAAAACATATGTCACACAACACTCACGAAGAAATGAGACATGTTCATATTTGCAAAGAGAGACATACCACTCGGTCATGCAGAGGGCCATAATCTAGGTGCGCTCCAATGGTCTCCCTAATAGAGTTGTTGAATGCACCATCAGCAGCCTCACTTGGCAATACGTCCAAGCAGTCGGCACGAGTCCAAGCACCCTTGTGGATAACTCTATACTCTTTGCGAACCCACTCCAAATGCCTTAGATATGCCTCCTCGTCGTTGTCGGGAGTGTGATTAGTTTCAACTCGAGCATTCCTCTGAGCATTCCACATGTCCACCCACACAAGGTGGTGATCCTCCCAATCCGTGACATTCTTGTTGTTTTGCCGGCTCGTCCTACAAAGCATGAGAAGAATACATCAGGTTTAATTTTTCGTGTTAGACATTGATCAATATGTGGTACCAAAAACTCTCACCTATGTAGCTGCACACTTGTCTCAAGTAGTCCGGCGGGGTGCGTTGTTGTACTCCAAATTGCTTTGCAACACGATTTGGAAGATGCCACTCGACTGCAAAAAAGCATATCAAGGGGCACCACGCACGCCAAAGATGTCTGTCACGAAGGCACATATTGCTCAAAGGAAACTGCCTAAGTACCATGTACGGCCTCCAATTGACCTACATCACAACATGTCACTCGCTCATGCACAAAAAAAAATTCAGGATTGATTGCAAAGCATTTGGATAATTACCTGATTATAACTCAGCATGTCAAGCTCGCTTATGTATGCCTTGTACCGCCCCATGGCGGCGATACTCGACACTTGGACATTAGCCCATGTGTGTGCGATAGTGGGGTACCGCTCCTCATCCCCGTCAAAAGCCCACTCCCAAGGTTCTTCCGGAGCAATGGTGATGTTACGGCCTACAGGGATACGCTCCCACATCCAAATCTGTAGGGCCGAAACGAAACCACCAAGACAAGATGTGGCCTTACTCCTCATACATGCTCCGTCCAACTACACATTTGTACACACGTTAAACGATCACATGCAAACATCTATTTCATATAATGAAAATGCATCATATTAAGCATTACCTGACGGTACAAGAAGGCTAGTGCCGCGGACCCCCAACTCCACTTAACATCCCAGTTACGAAGAGGGTCCAAGAACATCCAGGAGGCTGTGTCCCCCGTGCCATCCGGAAACACCACTTGGGTCAACAGATTCCATAAGTAAGCTCTCGCGTGCTGCTCCACAACCGCCGGACTGGCATTCTTTGGGCACTCATAAAAATGTTCTCGTATCCACGAGAACAACACACCGGATGGCCTAGGATCCTTCTTGGTTTCATTGAGCCACGGTGGTGGTTCAACACCAACCAATCCTGCAACCCGTTGTCGTCACCCCTCAAACTTCACCTTCCCGGTAAGAGCCCTGCCCTCGATCGGAAGCCCGGAGATCATCGCAATATCCTCCAAAGTGATGGTCATCTCACCAAGAGCAAGGTGGAAAGAGTGCGTCTCCGGCCTCCAACGGTCCGTAAGGGCGGTAATGGCCGTCGAGTTCAGCCATGGTGGTGTGCCTTTAAAGTTGAGCACAAACTGAAGAAGATCCATTCTTCTAAAATAAGGCTCATAGCGAAGGTCATATTTGAGAGATTCACGCGGGTTGTGGCCCCTCAACCGAAGTACTGGAGGAACCTAAAAAAACAAACGCACAATTTTGTTACTTCTCTCAACAAGTCACAATATGAAAATCAAACAATGTAGATACATAATTACCTCCCCTCTTTCCACTAGCACAGCACGATGCTTGCTCTCGTAATAATCATCAAGGCCGGGATATTTATCCGGCTCAAACATCCTACATGATACATTATAGACTAGTTAATATGAATGCTTAATACTTTGAACACGTTATAAAATACTCTCTAAATCCACTTGCATTTTACACAATGCTTAAAACTTTTCACCACATTCATATACATACATACACAATCATACATACATAATACACAAGCATTTGAATACTTATATATAAAGTCACAAGCATATTATAAAAAAAGACACTTTCAACCAAACTTATCACAAAGAATTTATTCAAACTTATAAAAAAAGACACTTTCAACTAAACTTATCACAAATAATATTAAGATTCAACCTAATACTAATTTTTTTCCTATCTCTAAATTCAATACTACACAATAGCAAGTGCTTAAACACAACTACTATATCTTCCTTCTAAACGAAATCTAATCCAAACAATGTACAAATAAATCACAAAAAATGGATCTTAGGGTTCCACCATGTTTCAAATAATGCATATAAAATAGGCAATATTGACTGAATTTTTTTGGAGGAATAGGGGGAGAATACCTCAAGCAACTTGGGGATGATCCGATCCACGAGTTCTAATGGCGAAAAAAGAAGATTTGGGAGGGATTTGGAGGAGAGGAGAGAGGGGCGAAACGCCTCTGTTCGCCTGGCGGCTGGAGGAAGACGGGGCTGCGAGTGGGCTGGGTCCCACCCGCGGCCCCGCGTCTGTTACTTAATTCAGGCCAGCAACGCCACAGTCATGGGCGTTTCCATGGTGGGCAGAAACGCCAAGGGACCGTGGCGTTTCCAGCAACACTGGCTGCCTCGGCGTTTCTGGCCTGCCACGTCAGCAGGTCAGCAACACAGCTTGCCTCGGCGTTTCTAGGTCAATCAGCAACGCCGCGGGCTGTGGCGTTTCTAAAAGGGTCAGATTGTGAAATACTTTCCTGTTGAGTTCATTTTGTGCAATTCTTTACGTATAAGGTCAGAACAGTGATTTTGGCCAACAAGTTACTCCCCCCGTTCCAAAAACATTGAAGTTCTAGGATTTTTCTAAGCCAAACTTTTTAAAAATTTGACCAGGTCTATAGAAAAATCCGAAAAGATCTGCACTATCCAATATATATAATGTGAAAATTCATTTCATAGTGAATCTAATGAAGTAAATTTGGTTTGTAGACGTTGACAAGTCTTTCATAGGCTTGGTCAAACTTAACGAAGTTTTTTTTAGAAGAACAGGGAGCCTCTCCCCGGTTCCATTGCCAGAATGAAACCAAAACATTCACCGAGTCAAACAGCAGCTCACTAAGAGGAGCAGTTCAAAGGAAAAGAAACTACAGCTGAAAGGAAACGAAAGTTTTTAAACTAGGGGAAAAGAACATGAGTGAGAGCCCAAAACGGCAGCAAAAACTACAAGTGCTACGTAGATTGCTCCTAGATGTAGGCGACCCCCAGAGAAGCTTTCATGGCCTTCAGGGGGGGAGCAGCGACGGCCTGGGGAGACCAGCAAGCGATGAGAGTAGACACCTGGCTGGTTGGAGTAGTCTTGCCGTTGAAGTCTCTTTTCTTGGGGGACGGGAATCCTCCATCTTCATCAGTGATCTTGAGCTTCTCCCATGGGTCAAGGGCCTCCAGCGAGTCCTTAGCAGCAAGAAGTGGTTTCAGCCACTGGTGATCATCAACGGCTCCAGGAGGTATTTTGCTAGGTGTGTCGAGAAGACCATCAGTTTTTCCTTGTCTAGCTCGGGCGATAGGACAGCCCAGTTCCTGATGGTGTTCAAGACCAGCCTCCAAACCTGAGGAACAGAGATCCAAGTGGTGTTATTGAAAATCATAGCACTTCTATATTTCCAAATGCACCACAGGACAGCTGAGCTAACAGTATTCAAAGCAGAGTGCTTTTTGTTAGAAATCCAGAACCTGGCAACAGATTCAAAGTTTACACCAATTTGAGTGCTAAAATGCATAATAATAAAAAGCCACAAATTCCTGGCTACTATACACTCAAAGAAAAGGTGGGTACAGGATTCCTGTTCAGCACAGAACACACAATCAAGGGGTTTGATAATGTGTCTTTTTCTAAGGTTATCTCTGGTCATCAGTTTGTTGTGGGAAAGAAGCCAGAGGAAGACATGTATCTTTGGAGGGACCCTAAGCTTCCAGACTACTGGAACAAACACATGCTGAACCCCTCTAAAGTTAATAACATGGTATAGAGAACTAGAAGAATACTTCCCTTTGTTTTCTAATTGCCAAACAAGAGAATCTGGTTCAGTGGAGAAAACAATACTACTTGCAATCTCTTTCAGCTGGAACCATTGTTCCATGAGTTTGTCATCAAAATTCCTCCTAAATGAGAGTTTGAGTTGCTGGCCATCCCAAACTTCTTTGACACATTTGTTTTGTTCATTACAAACAGAGTAGACATGCCAAAATTGAACCACTAGTGGAGAGGTACCAAACCAGGTATCTTCCCAAAATCTAATTTTACTACCATCACCAATTTTCCACCTATAACCAAATTTCAAAGCCTGGACAATAGACTTGAGCCCTTTCCAGAATCTAGAAGTTTTCTGGACAGAAGTGGCAGCAAAGATGTTAGGCTTGTTGGCCATGTACTTGTGATCAATAAGCATCTTCCAGGGTTTCTCATCCCCATCATAGTACCTTTTGATCCATGAACCTAGCAAGCAAATGTTAATCTCTTGCAGGTTGGGGATGCCTAGACCCCCAAAGTCCTTTTTCATGGAGACTAAACCCCAGTTGCCTAGATGGAGTTTCCTGTGCCCCTCAAAATCATTCCACAAGCAGTTAGCCATCTGCGAGTTGATGAGATGCACAGCCCATTTGGGGAACTTAAAAAAAGAAAGGAGATAAATAGGGATGATGGCAAGGCAAGCTTGAATGAGAACCAGCCTCCCTTTATAGGAGAGGAGTTTCCCTCTCCACCCAGCAATTCTCTTAAGAATCTTGTCTATAAGAGGCTGAATGTCTTCCCTTCTAAGTTTGTCATAGTGGAGAGGTATCCCTAAGTATTTAATGGGAAATTTGCCTCCACTACAGTCTAAAATGGAAAGGAATTTAGCAAACTCCCCACCATCTACATTAATGGGGATAAGTTCACTTTTGGAGTAGTTAATTCTCATACCTGACACTTGTTCAAAACAAGTCAAAACAGTTTTCAAGTTGTTAGCATGAACAGTGTCATTATCAAGAAACATAATAGTGTCATCAGCATACTGAAGGCAGATAATCCCTCCAGGGCACACCTCAGGACACAACCCAGAAATCAGTTTATGACTAGCAGCTTTAGCTAGCATTTTAGTTAGCACATCAACTACTAGGTAAAAAAGCAGGGGTGAAATTGGGTCTCCCTGTCTTAAACCTTTGCCAGTTAGGAAGAAATCACTTTCAGTATTGTTCAACCTGGTCCCAACAGAGCCACCATGGGTTAGTTGGTGAATCCATTGAGTCCATTTACTTCCAAAGCCCCTAAGCTCCAAGAGCTTCATGAGGAAGTTTAGGTCTACCTTATCAAAAGCCTTTCATAATCTAGTTTAAGCACCAAGCCTTTTTGATTACTAGAATGGACTGAATGGAGGACTTCATGAGCAGTGACTACACTCTCAAGAATATATCTCCCTTTCAGGAAGGCGGATTGATTGCTAGCAATTAACCTTTGCAAAACTCTAGAGAGCCTAGTGGTGAGAACTTTGGAAAAAAAAACTACAATTGATCAAGCTGACTGGCTTGAATTTTTTCATAGAGATGGCCTCAGCCTCTTTTGGAATAAGAGAGAGCATGGCAAAATTAAGTCTAAAAATATCCAGCTCTCCTCTATGGAAGACTTGAAAGAGATTCATCAGATCATTTTTGATCAAGTCCCAGAAGTGCTGATAAAAGATAAAAGGAATCCCATCAGGGCCAGGGGCCCCATCTGGGTAGGAACTAAAGACAGCCTCTTTGACCTCCTCTTCTGAAAAAGGAGCCTCAAGCATCTCATTTTTAGTCTGGGAGACTTTTTCTGCATCAGAGAAAAAGCCCTTTTCAAGGGTGAAACCTGAGGGGTTCTCTTTTTTGAAGAGGTCTTTATAAAAGTCACTAGCTACTTTCAACATATCATTAATATCAATGACAGGGCCATCAGGGCCATCTAGAGAGTGAATGAGGGTTTTCCTCCTCCTCTGATTAGCAACAGCATGAAAATAAGCTGTATTCCTATCACCTTCCTTAATATCCCTATCTCTAGACCTTTGTTTAGCTTTGACTTCCTCTTGAAGCCAGATTTTCTTAAGTTCTCCATGAATGAAATTCATCCTAGTAGTTTCTGCTACAGTTAGGTCACTAGATTCAGCTTTAATGTCAAGAGCATCAAATTCTTGAAGCAGAATTCTTTTATACCTCCTAAGGCTGGCTTCCTCATTAGAGCTCCATCCTTTAGTAGCTCTTCTAAATTTTCTAACTTTAATTTGCCAGCTTTCAAGGGGACAGCTGGTACCAGTAGGTTCAGACCAGATTTTCCTCACTAAGTCAGAGAAGTCTTCTCTAAGGAGCCACCATTTTTCAAATTTAAAGCTACTTTTTTTGGGGAATTGATTAATCCCAGAGTCCCAGAGAAGGGGAGTATGATCACTACCACATCTAGGTAATGCCTTGCAGGTAGAAAGAGGAAAAAATTTATCTAGTTCTGTATCACAGAAAAGTCTATCAATAGTGGACATAATTAGATCCGCCTGGTTATTGGCCCAGGTAAATTTTCTACTAGAGAGTTTAATCTCAAGGAGGCTCCAAATTTCAATCCAGGCATTGAAATTGTCACTCCACTTATGATTAATAATGCCATTGCTTTTATCCTTAGCATTTCTAACTAAATTAAAGTCCCCTCCAATTAGTGTAGGAACATTAATATCTATAAACAGGGTATGCAGTTCAGAGATAAAGGCATCCTTTCCTTCATCATAAGGAGAGCCATAAACTGTGATAATCCTGAAAGTATGCCCATTAGTTTTTAACTTGACTAAACAGCTAACAGAAAAATCTAGGTGAGACCAGGAAATGACTTCGAAAATGTCTAGGTCGACTCCCATCAGGATGCCTCCAGCAGAGCCTTTTGATGGAAGTATATGCCAAGCAAATTCCCTATTCCCAGTAAGGGTTTTAAGATAAGAAGTAGAAAAATCTTCTTTCTTGGTTTCCTGGAAACCTAGAATAGTAGCATGAGTTTTATTAATGGTATCCACAATTAAAGGTTTCCTACCAGGGGTAGAAATCCCCCTGACATTCCAGAAAAGGGCATTCATGGGGAACCTATAACTCCTACATTTAAGATAAGTCAAACTTAACGAAGTTTGACTTAGGACAATCCTATAACTCCAACTATTTTGAAACGAAGGGAGTATGTAGAAGCGAACAATGACATGGAGCAACGAGAATTAATCCTCGGCTATTGCCCTTGGTAACACATGGGCTACAAGAAAGCTTCTTGGAAAGCGGCACTCTAGATAGTTCCGTCAATGAAGGTTGTCGACACGACAATGATGTATCGTGTACGTGGAGAGTGCCATCAAACAAATTTTCAGATTTTTTGCAGAAAATGATCTCATGTGCTACCGATTCAATTAAAATATTTGTTATGGTCTCATTGGTACCCTTATCTTTATTTATCCATATTTCATTGAATTTGGATATGACTATTATCACGGCTATTTTTAGGACTATGATTGTGAAGCTACAAAATTTTTGTAACTTTTCGTGATTGGTAGATCAAAGCCTCAATTTGTTCGAAGTACCTACTTCCTACGATGTTGTTTTTTGTATCCTGAATTTGTATGTTTTTATGTAAATTCTGAGATGGTTGACATGGCGGATAATTGCAATTTTCTTTGAAGGCAATGCAACTCTGACATGTGCTGCATCCAGGTTGCAACTTATGAAAAGTCTCACGATGGTGGTGTTGGCTGCATTATCAGTGGTTGTCCACCCAGAATCCCACTAAGAAGACACGCAAGGAGACATTTGATCGAAGGTGTGCTTCAAGATTTCATTAGTTTTCCAGCTGCTGCCAGAATTAGGATATTACAAATGCATTCTTTTAATCTCTTGGAGATATAATCATTACAATATTCCATGATGCAAAGTAATATGAAAAGGTTGATTATCACATGCGGCCAGTTCAGAACAGAATAACAACCCCAAGGAAGGAACGGATACTTGTAAAATTCTTTCAGGGACATATGGAGGTAGGGTACATTTCAAGAGATGGGATATCCTTAGTGAATTTGATTTTTAAATAAGAATGCATTAGTTTGTGCCAGTGTTATGACAAGGTTGAATCAATTTTCCGCAGGAATGACCAGGAACGCCAATTCATGTTTATGTCCCAATCATGGATTAAAGATGGGTAAGTATCTACTATTTTCACAATCATACTTGGTTCAGGAATCTGAAAAAGAACTCACCGACGATACTCCCCTTATGTCGTCGTCACCGCCGTATGCACGGCCGGTCGATTGGCATCCACTTTGCGTCTGGTATGACTAATTCCGATGAAGGCACACACCTACACGCTGGCTTGAAGCAGTTTTTCTTCCGGAGAGATGCAAGTACCCAAGTCCAGAACCTTGATCGATTATCCCTGGAGCAGGTTCACGCACATAGCAAATTGATCTAGCTGGCCGGATGCAAACCAGAGTTAGGGCAGCGCCATGGGATGGAAGGACACCGGAGGTAGGGCATCGCCTTGATCGTGGAGGCGATCGAGGTAGCGATTTGTGTTTGGGGAGGAAGGGGGGGTGCAGAACATGCATGAGTAGTCTGATCCGATGGTTAATTTAATCTGATGTGTTGGTTTGTGTGATAGACCTTTGATGTATGCATTGTTGGATGAGATTTAGTTGGATTAATCGAATGCTCCAAGTAATCATATGTACATTTTTTAGGGACTATGTACATTTTTGGTGTGGCTATAGGTTAATTTAAGATTTTTTTCTGGGTAATTTAAGTTTGCTCTTTCATTCTTTCATTAGAGCAACTCCAACAGTTCCCTAGAAATCTTCCCCTAACAGTGGTTTTTTAGCCTTTCCCTAAAAGTTAGGGGAAGTTTTTTGAAAGCAATTTTTGTCAGTTCCCCTAATCTTTTTCCCCTAAATGCATTCTTATTTTATTTTTAGTTAAACAAAAAAGAAGATAGTTGCTAGGACCCGCCGGTCAATGACACCGGCGGGTGGTGCGGTGGGCGCCGGCGAGGGCGTGGAGGGGCATGGCGACGGCGGGCGGCGGCGGGCGGCGGCAGGGGCGTGGCGACGGTGGGCGGCGGCAGCAGGGGCATGGCCGCGGTACGGTGGGCACGAGCAGCGGCGCAGGGCGTGGCGGCATGACCAGCGGCGACGTGTCGGATGGCGGCATCCCGACGTGGTAGCGTGGTGGTGTTTCGGCACGAGCGGCGGCGGCACTCCGGAGAGATTCCGGTGGGGCGGAGGCCTTCCGGTGGGCCGCACGTGGAAATTTTATGGCGGTTATCTTCCCTCCAAAATGATACGGGAGGGTCATCTTCCTGTAAATCTGCAGGGAGAAAAGACCTCTTTTACGGGATGCTCTAAAGATAAAGTCAGTTTACCGGAACAGTTGAACATGAATTTTTTGCGCCAATTTTTCATAAACGGCGGTTATTTTAGAGATAGAGAACTGCTGGAGTTGCTTTTAGTAGTGGAGAAACACGTATTCGACAGGAAAAGACGTACGCTAAGCTCCCACCTAAAATACGCCGCCTTCTCCTGTATCCTCCACCTCGGCCAAAATCACTGTTCTGACCTTATACGTAAAGTTTTGCACAAAATGAACTCCACAGGAAAGTATTTCACGATCTGACCCTTTTAGAAACGCCACAGCCCACGGCGTTGCTGATTTACCTAAAAACGCCGAGGCAAGCTGCGTTGCTGACCTGCTGACGTGGCAGGCCAGAAACGTCGAGGCAGACTGCGTTGCTGGAAACGCCAAGGTCCATTGGCGTTTCTGCCCACCATGGAAACGCCAATGGCTATGGCGTTGCTGGCCTGAATTAAGTAACAGGCGCGGGGCCACGGGTGGGACCCAGCCCACTCGCAGCCCCGTCTTCCTCCAGCCGCCAGGACGAACAGAGGCGTTTCGCCCCTCTCTCCTCTCCTCCAAATCCCTCCCAAATCTTCTTTTTTCGCCATTAGAACTCGTGGATCGGATCATCCCCAAGTTGCTTGAGGTATTCTCCCCCTATTCCTCCAATTTTTTTCAGTCAATATTGCCTATTTTAGATGCATTATTTGAAACATGGTGGAACCCTAAGATCCATTTTTTGTGATTTATTTGTACATTGTTTGGATTAAATTTGGAAGGAGTAACCTAGCCAAGTCGTTTAGAAGGAAGATATAGTAGTTGTGTTGAAGCACTTGCTATTGTGTAGTATTGAATTTAGAGATAGGAAAAAAAATTAGTATTAGGTTGAATCCTAAGATTATTTGTGATAAGTTTAGTTGAAAGTGTCTTTTTTTTATAAGCTTGAATAAATTCTTTATGGTAAGTTTGGTTGAAAGTGTCTTTTTTTTATAATATGCTTGTGACTTTATATATAAGTATTCAAATGCTTGTGACTTTAGATAGAATTTCAAATGTGTATTATGTATGTATGATTGTGTATGTATGTATATGAATGTGTTGAAAAGTTTTAAGCATTGTGTAAAATGCAAGTGGATTTAGAGAGTATTTTATAACGTGTTGAAAGTTTTAAGCATTCATATTAACTAGTCTATAATGTAACATGTAGGATGTTTGAGCCGGATAAATATCCCGGCCTTGATGATTATTATGAGAGCAAGCATCGTGTTGTGCTAGTGGAAAGAGGGGAGGTAATTATGTATCTACATTGCTTGATTTTCATATTGTGACTTGTTGACAGAAGTAACAAAATTGTGCATTTGTTTTTCTAGGTTCCTCCAGTACTTCGGTTGAGGGGCCACAACCCGCGTGAATCTCTCAAATATGATCTTCGCTACGAGCCTTATTTTAGAAGAATGGATCTTCTTTAGTTTGTGCTCAACTTTAAAGGCACACCACCATGGCTGAACTCGACGGCCATTACCGCCCTTACGGACCGTTGGAGGCCGGAGACGCACTCATTCCACCTTCCTCTTGGTGAGATGACCATCACTTTGGAGAATATTGCGATGATCTCCGGGCTTCCGATCGAGGGCAGGGCTCTTACCGGGAAGGTGAAGTCTGAGGGGTGGCGACAACGGGTTGCAGGATTGGTTGGTGTTGAACCACCACCGTGGCTCAATGAAACCAAGAAGGATCCTAGGCCATCCGGTGTGTTGTTCTCGTGGATACGAGAACATTTTTACGAGTGCCCAAAGAATGCCAGTCCGGCGGTTATGGAGCAGCACGCGAGGGCTTACTTATGGAATCTGTTGACCCAAGTGGTGTTTCCGGATGGCACGGGGGACACAGCCTCCTGGATGTTCTTGGACCCTCTTCGTAACTGGGATGTTAAGTGGAGTTGGGGGTCCGCGGCACTAGCCTTCTTGTACCGTCAGGTAATGCTTAATATGATGCATTTTCATTATATGAAATAGATGTTTGCGTGTGATCGTTTAACGTGTGTACAAATGTGCAGTTGGACGGAGCATGTATGAGGAGTAAGGCCACATCTTGTCTTGGTGGTTTCGTTTGGGCCCTACAGATTTGGATGTGGGAGCATATCCCTGTAGGTCGTAACATCACCATTGCTTCGGAAGAACCTTGGGAGTGGGCTTTTGACGGGGATGAGGAGCGGTACCCCACTATCGCACACACATGGGCTAATGTCCAAGTGTCGAGTATCGCCGCCATGGGGCGGTACAAGGCATACATAAGCGAGCTTGACATGCTGAGTTATAATCAGGTAATTATCCAAATGCTTTGCAATCAATCCAGATTTTTTTTGTGCATGAGCGAGTGACATGAGCGAGTGACATGTTGTGATGTAGGTCAATTGGAGGCCGTACATGGTACTTAGGCAGTTTCCTTCGTGACAGACATCTTTGGCGTGTGCGGTGCCCCTTGATATGCTTTTTTGCAGTCGAGTGGCATCTTCCACATCGTGTTGCAAAGCAATTTGGAGTACAACAACGCACCCCGCCGGACTACGTAGAGACAAGTGTGCAGCTACATAGGTGAGAGTTTTTGGTACCACATGTTGATCAATGTCTAACACGAAAAATTAAACCTGATGTATTCTTCTCATGCTTTGTAGGACGAGCCGGCAGAACAACAAGAATGTCACGAATTGGGAGGATCACCACCTTATGTGGGTGGACATGTGGAATGCTCAGAGGAATGCTCGAGTTGAAACTGATCACACTCCCGACAACGACGAGGAGGCATATCTAAGGCATTTGGAGTGGGTTCGCAAAGAGTATAGAGTTATCCAGAAGGGTGCTTGGACTCGTGCCGACTGCTTGGACGTATTGCCAAGTGAGGCTGCTGATGGTGCATTCAACAACTCTATTAGGGAGACCATTGGAGCGCAGCTAGATTATGGCCCTCTGCATGACCGAGTGGTATGTCTCTCTTTTCAAATATGAACATGTCTCATTTCTTCGTGAGTGCTGTGTGACATATGTTTTATTCAGGGCACGGAGCTTTGGAGATGTATCAATGAAAGTAATGTGGTGCTTGGCCGTGCCCCTTGTCCACAAACGGACGGGTTTGTTAGGAGTACTCTGCAGGTTAGAGGCCTTGTTAATCGTTGCCACACACTAGCCGCTTTGTAATATGAACATGTGCTTTCTTTCATTGTAACTCTTTTTGCATATTAACATGTCAATGTCTTTCCTTGTGCAGAAGGTCGTGAATCGTTGCCGCACACTAGCCGCTCTACTTTCTTGCCACGGTGGTTCATCCACGGATGTGCGGGCACGTGCTCAGTATACAATGGATGTGCTTTCTTCCGCTCGTCCATCTGCCAGCCGAGCACGTGCTTCTTCCGCTCGTCCATCTTCGAGCGGAGCTCGTGCTTCTTCGAGCCGAGGACGGATTGAGGAAGAGGAAGAGGAAGAGGAGACAGACGAAGAAGCGGATCCGGACTATATGGAGCTTCGGGCATCGCAGATGGAAGATGCTCCGCAGCCAACACAACTTTCTCAGCCGTCAGAAGCTCCATAATGGCAGAACACTCCAGAGGGCTACAGGAGGAGGGGGAAGATGGCTGCGAAAAGAGGAAAGAAGTGAAGTGATGACTGATTCGTCTGTGTCTTTGTGTCCTGAACTTTTCATGTGTCCTGAACTTTTCATTATGTGGATCCTAGACTTGTTAACTATTATGTCTCATTGACTTATTAAGTATTATGTGGATCCTAGACTTGTTAATTATTATGTCAGTTGGATTATGTTGATTTTGTTGTGAAAATATGTGTCATTGCTATCTGTGCTGGATTTGATAATTTTGCTGTCAAAATATGTGACATTTGCATCTGGCAGAAATTGTTTTGTGATTGCCATAGTAAGGTGGCAACGCCAACTACAATGGCGTTTCAATGCAGGCTAGAAACGCCGAGTACGCCTGGCGTTTCTAAGTAGGGTAGAAACGCCGAGTACCCCTGGCGTTTCCAGCCCACATGGAAACGTTCCAGTTTCATGTGTTTGCACGGTACTGTCTTAAAGGAACGCCAAGGCAACATTTGGCGTTTCTATATAGAGAAGAAACGCCAATGACATTGGCGTTTCCAGAAAACATAGAAACGCCGAAGTCCTTGGCGTTTCAAGACAACATCAAAACGCCAAAGATGCTTGGAGTTTGGCACAGAACAGAACCAGAGTGAGAAAATAATAGAAAGTGAGAGATAATTTGAGAGAGATAAGTGCAATAGCACTAAGCATGATTATTTGAGAGAGAGAAGATTTAGATTTAGAAGTAAAATAGAGACCTTGAGAACGTGTAAGAAAGAATGAGAAGATGATAGACAAAAAATAAGAGATAGAGTGATGCATGATAATCAAGATATAACAAAACACATGCTATAGCACAACTAGAAATTACACAGAGCATATATGAGTACACCAATACACATAATGGAGTTCGTAGCAATTAAGAGTACACATAGAGGAGTCCATAGCAATTTAACACATAGAGGAGTCCATAGCAATTTAATACATAGAGGAGTCCATAAGCAATTTAACACATAGAGGAGTCCATAGCAATTTAACACATAGAGGAGTCCATAGCAATTTAACACATAGAGGAGTCCATAGCAATTAAGAGTACACATAGAGGAGTCCATAGCAATTAAGAGTACACATAGAGGAGTCCATAATAATTTAACACATAGAGGAGTCCATAAAGAACCACATTGCTCTATTGTGTAGAGAAAGGCCCCTTTCTCTTCTTCTTCTTCCTCTCTTCTTCTTCTTCTTCCTCCTCCCTTTTCCTTATGAGATGAGCCTCGTGAACCACCCTCTCCATGAATAGCTTATTCTCCCTCTCTTTCTTTGCCTTCTCAAAAGCCCAAAGTTTCTTACATCTCTCTTCAAAATCCTTTTGCCGTTGCGCAGCTGCCTTCTCACATGCAATCTTCACCTTGTCCGTCATCGCGATCTCCTGAAATGTCATTCTTTCTTTTTTCCTTCATCTTCTCTTCGAACTCCTCTTGCTTCTTCCTCTCTAGTGCGGCTGCATCCTCCTCTCTCAACTTCCTCGCAGCCTTCTCCCACCACCTCGGCATCTCACCTTCCCCATCCTTATCCTCCACCCCCTTCATTGTTGCCTTGTTGGGTTGAGAAGCCGCCATATCTACGAAAAATTGCAAGACATTAGTTAGTAAGGACAAAAAGAACATGAAAAAAAAAATTGTACATGGAAATAATATTGAAATGCAACCACGTATGGAAATGGTCCATCTAGGTATCCAACCATTCCTCTAGCACGACCACAGCCTCTACCCATGAAACCTCCTCTACCACCACCCGAACCTCTACCTCTGCCACGAGCACCACCACCGGTAACCCGGCCTCTACCACGACCACCAGCGCTTATACCACGGCCACCACCAAGTCCACCACCGGATCCTCGGCCACCACCAAGAGCACCACCGGATCCTCGGCCACCAGCAAGACCACCACCGGATCCTCGGCCACCACCAAGACCACCACCGGATCCTCGGCCACCACCAAGACCACCACTTGAACCACCTCTGCCACCGGCATCACTAGTAGAAGCATTGCGCCCTTTTGAAGTTTTGTTTGTTTTGCAAGTCCTCTTGTTGTGTGTCGTCTCATTGCAATCACCGCATTGGTTCCTATCACGTGGCTCCATGAAATGTCCACTACCAAACTCTCTGGTGCTCATGAGTTCATCCATATCATTCCTATATCGCTTTGTTCTCCTTCTACCCTTGGGTTGTACCATCATCTCCGGATCCGGCCTAATGTTAGGGCTGTGATACTCTGGCCACTGTGATGCGTCCAGAAAAGGGTGGAATCTAGACGCCCATGTTAACTTATGAGTTTGCAAGTTGAATTCATGCAACCTCACAACTACTCCATCAGAGACGGGCAAATTCCTCATGCGGGCCGCCGTCATCATGTGCGAGCATGGCCAGTGGTACTTACTAGGCCGCTCACAAGTGCAATGCCGTGTCCGAAGAGCCACCTTAAATGAGTGACCACCATATGATTCTCCATCTCTCGTTGTCCCACCTGGCTCATTCACTTGGTATTTCATTTCAACATTATCGAAACAAGTGGCTCGCTGGATGGCTGACTTGTCTTTCTGATAGTCTAGCCACTCGGCAACCTTCTTCGGATAAATCTCATTGGGAGGCTTCTCACTATCGGCAATCAACTTGTCGATTTCATCGGAGTGCTTCAGAAAATACTCATTTAGCTTGTAAAAGGTATATTCCGTTATTGCTGTCACCGGCAACTGACGGGCACCCTTCAAGACAAAGTTGAAGCACTCAACAAGATTGCTTGTCATGCCACCATATCTCATGCCTCCTTCGTCACATGCCCGTGACCACTTGTGTCTCTCATCAATATTCCTTTGTAGGAATTCTTTCCCACCTTCGTTTGCCTTCTCATAGATTTTGTCCAAGCGTGTCGTGAACGACTTAACGGAGAAGGCTACACATGCGGAGTTAAGATCCTTGCAAAGATCTTTGTTCTTACAAGTCCTGTAAAAGTTTGCAACGAAGTGCCTCGTACACCATCGGTGGTGAAGCCTCGCATGCCCTGGAATGTGAATATCCACGGTCTTCAATATGCCTTGGTGCCGATCGAATATGATGCATACCTCCCTATTCGGAGGAATGACCGTGCTCCTCACAAGTCTCATGAACCATTCCCAGTTGTCTTGGTTCTCCACAGACACCAAAGCAAATGCCACAGGCAACACCTGATCATTAGCATCATGTGCCATTGCTATCATGAGTTTGCCCTTGTATTTGCCTGTCAAGAATGTTCCATCTATAGACAAAACCGGACGACAATGCTCAAAAGCTGCAATGCATGAGCCAAACGTCCAAAAGGCACGACGGAACACTCCTTCAATATCTTGGACATAGTGGTACATTCCTGGGTTTCTATAGGACATCGCTCCCAACAACCTGGGTAGCATGTTGTACGCCTCTTCCCATCCACCATACAACATTCTAAGAGCGACTTGCTTGGCCTTCCATGTCTTCCCGTACTTGACTTTATATCCAAACTTATCTTCAACCCAACTCATCAACAACTTCACTTTAATGGTTGGATCCTCGGCTATATGTTTCTGGTATTTATAACCGATGAATTCCGAGGTTAGCTGACGGTGTGTCGTCCGTGCTTCTACAGTCGGCGGTGTGCATTGGTGAGTGGCTTTGCAACTAGTTATCTTCCACCAACCATCTTTCGTGAGTCTTCCATTGACTTTCCATTTGCATCTTTCTACCTCACATTTCACGGTGTATCGCTTGTTGCAGTCCGAGTGAACAACTATGAAAGGCCTGTGGTGTTTGACAGCATACTCACACAGCCACATCTTGAATTCTAGCATGTGCTCGAACATCAAACCTTTCCTTAGGTAAGACATAGAAATCTCGTCGGGTGTACTACTTGGGAACTGTCTAGCCTCAATTGTCTTGCTCATGCCACCGTCGACTATAGCCTTATCTGCAAGGCTAACATCACAAAACAAGGGGACTTTGTGATCCCTACCGGTGATTTTTGTGTACCACTCTGCTTCTTTCTCAGTGAAGCCATCCTCGTCCAACTCATTCACCGGGCCTTCATCATCCGAGTCATCCACACAAGCACGCTGATAGATAATGTCAGGATCCATGTCCTTATGCCTTACTTCAGCCTCTACGTCACCAACAATGTTCTGGTGCCTCTCATACTCTTCGTCGGAGTCATGACCATCATCATTGATCGGTGCACTGCCTCCGAACTCATATTGGGGATACTCATTGACATAATCAACTTGTTCGTTGTCATGTTTAATATCTTTCACCTCAACTTCATTTGATTGGCTAACATGAGGTTGGCTCATTGCATTGGCTTCCACTTCAACTTTTTGCTCAACAATCGGGCTCACATCATCTACTAAGGTTTGGTTCAAGTCAAGATGAAAGAGAGGAGCCTTAACCACCTTACTTGCAAACACTTCGAGTGATTTGACTTCCGAGGATGCAACAACCTCCTTATATGCACCCCAATGCAAATTGGACTTGATAGGCATTGTCTTCATTCGACACTTGTGTGCCGACCCAACATCATATCTTCCTACTAATTCAACTTGATTACTTGCATCCACCCACTTTAATCTTATCCGTGTTTCTTGCACAACCTCTTCATAACTAGGACTCTCAAGAAATATCAACACTTCCTCATACTTGTCAACAATATCAACATTCATAAATCCCACTTTGTCAACATAATGAATATTCACAATCTTCTCCATCTAAAAAAGGGGAACATAAGTACAACAAAGGACAATGCAAAGTATAACACATTGCATACAAAACCACTAAGAACAACAATGTCCATCCAAATTAAGCATTACCCAAACCCTAACCCTAACCCTAAATCCTAACATTAAGCATAACACAAACCCTAAGGTTTGTTCATCCACATCACAAATCAACGTTATTGGACCAACCATACTCATTAGTAAACACTACAAACATCATATTATGGAACAATGTTCAAAACTAGGGTTAGGATCCATATGAACAAAACCATTCAAATAGACAAATCCAACCAATAAAAATTTGTGAGATGAAGGAGATTACCTCGAGGAACGGAAATGGCACCGGATCCACGGACCAACACAATTGATTTGTAAGGATTTGAGGTCTTTTGAGTGAGGAAGAAAAAGGGGAAAAAGGGCTAAAGCTCGGGGGGACCAGTGGGGGAGAAGAGAGTGAGTGGTGAGGGGTGGGTGAGAGTGAGGAGTGGGGGACCACGGCCAATTAAATATGTTGGGCAGAAACGCCATAGCCATTGGCGTTTTCATGGTGGGCAGAAACGCCAATTGACCTTGGCGTTTCCAGCAACGCAGTCTGCCTCAGCGTTTCTGGCCTGCCACGTCAGCAGGTCAGCAACGCAACTTGCCTCGGCGTTTCTAGGTAAATCAGCAACGCCGCGGGCTGTGGCGTTTCTAAAAGGGTCAGATCGTGAAATACTTTCCTGTGGAGTTCATTTTGTGCAAAACTTTACATATAAGGTCAGAACAGTAATTTTGGCCCTCCACCTCGAACGTCGTCTTCGCCCGCGCAAGCACGCGGCCTTCCAGAAGCTTCTAGAAGACCCGCCGCCCGCCATGTGCGGGATCTTCGCCTACCTCAACTACTGTGCGCCGCGGGATCGACGGTATGTCCTCGAGGTCCTCCTCAACGGCCTCCGCCGCCTCGAGTACCGCGGCTACGACTCCTCCGGCATAGCCCTCGACGCGGACCTCTCGCCGCCTGGTTCCGCGGAGGCGTACGCTGGGGCGTCGCCACTCGTGTTCCGCCAGGAGGGAAAGATCGATAACCTCGTGCGATCCGTCTACTCCGGTGAGTACCTTCCACTTCTGACCCTGCTGCAACTCCTTTCAGTTTAGGTTGTTCCTCGGCCAGAGGCAGGATTTTACACGTCCGTTTGGACTAGGTTTCTTATCACATTTCGGGAGAAAAAGGAAGGCTCGTGGATGTCGTGTACTCATTTTGGAGGCTGATATTAAAATCCCAAACTCGCATAATTCTGGAGCCTCGTAGCTCCAAATGAGATTAAGCCGGTTGGATGAAGTATAGGGGTTTATCAGGCCACATTGGCTCGCATAATTTTGGAGGCTGATATTACAATTATATATGCAATTCGTCCCTTAAATTCCTTGCTTTTGTTATTTCCAAATAATTTTACTGTATGCATTTCCCTACTTGCGTTGGTAATTTTACAACAGAAGCTAAAATTTACCTAATTAGTCTAGCTTTTAAGGGCTGTTTGGCGTCTGATTTCTAGAGGTTGATGAGAAGGGTGTGAACCTGGATGCCACATTTTCCGTTCACGCTGGAATCGCTCACACCAGGTGGGCTACGCATGGTGTGCCTGCCCCAAAGAACAGCCACCCTCAATCATCTGGCACCGGTGATGAGTTCTTGGTCGTCCACAACGGAATTATCACAAACTATGAGGTCTGCCTACTCTGTTCTGTGATGTTGCATATAGAATTATTTTGTGTAGTATTTGAACCTTGTTATCTTCATGCCAGTGGAGACTATAATAAGTCGCTCCTTGTGCCAAAGTCTAATGTTCTGATCCCCTCCAAATGGACTCTCTCCTTATCTTCCTTTGTTATGGGCTTTCAAGAGAATTAATCTTGTAGTTTCAAAGAATCTCCTTGGCAGGGTTGTTTGCACCATATTGCAAAAGCTTTTGTTGGAATTGCAATACATAATGTGAGACATCAAAATATGATAATATGCTTATCAAAGACCTATGGTTCAAGCGTCGAGCCAATGTGGCATCATATGGTAACACGTGACAGTTTCTATTCTAACTTGATATTTGGTGTATCTGTCCAGATTCTGAAAGAGACACTGATTCGACACGGGTTCACCTTTGAGTCTGATACCGACACAGAAGTCATCCCTAAGCTAGCAAAGTTTGTTTTTGACCAGGCTCGTGATGGAGAAGGTATTATGCTCTATAAGATGTAATACTGTTGTCATAGCAAAATGTGACAAGATAAACCGCTTGTTCTTTATCTGGATTAGTTCTTCCCTACTTTTTTTTGAATTATTTCTTTGGAGAAGTATACTATGCTGCCACCTAGGAACCAAATTTGGCAATAACGTATACACCTGTCATACTATTTGTGGTCACCAGGAAACTTCTTTGGCAATACATTATCCTGAACGTGGCAGGAGACATACCTCAGTGCAAGAGCACTCATCATAGTATTACAGAATAAATCATTGTCGACTGAGCTCTGTATTAGTTGTAGTTAAGGCTGTTTTGAGATTTTGTTCATTTTCTCAGGTGATATGACATTTAGCCAAGTTGTCATGGAAGTCATGAGGCAGCTTGAAGGAGCCTATGCACTTATCTTTAAAAGTCCACACTATCCCAAGGAGCTGATCGCATGCAAACGAGGCAGCACGCTGATACTTGGTGTCAATGTAGGCAAACAACATCCTTGTATCTTTACTTTTAACTATTTGATATATTCAACTAAAGCAAACATAATGTCGAAATTTAAGTGCAAAATTAACTTAAATTTCCATTTTTGATATTTTCATTTGGTTCCACTTGCTTTATTCCGACAACAAACTGGTTTCCTGTTTTGCCCAAGAGTATATGCTGTGCTCTGGCCTGTGATGTTTGCTGTTAAAAGTTAATAAGCCTTCTAACATGTGCATTATAAGTGGACATTTCATGTAATGATGCGAAGTTACTTTTCTTTTATCTGTACCATGTTTGTCGGTTGTCGCCACCTGCTAAGTAGAGATGTACATTACTGATGCAATATTCAATTTTACTTTTTTCATGGTACATGACCTATAATTGTTGTTTTAGCCTCGAACTCGTCATAGGTCTGCAGTCAAATACTCGATGTAGTAATTATTTTGTTCCACATGATTCAGTATTTTCTGAGCAGTAGATGGTAACCGTTAGCAGATTGATCTTCTAGAGAGTTTGGTTATAACATACAAGTAATCATTCTAATCGCCTAACCGTTTTCGCAGTGATATGCCTATCTGTTATTGGTTATTGCAGTCTTACGGATCGCATTCCCCCAATTTGTGTTGACATTCCTATTTTATAGTTACAAAAATCATGACTATTATCTCTGTATTATCAGGAAGTAAGTGATCAAAACAGTGCGAAGTCATTTCAGAATGTCAAATCCCTGACAACAAATGGAAACCCCAGGGAGTTCTTCTTCTCCAGTGATTTATGTGCTATTGTAGAGCACACCAAGAACTATTTGGCTATTGAAGACAATGAAATTATTCATATTAAGGTACTCTCTACTCATTAGTTAAGTGCTTCATCTGTTAGTCTGCATGTGGTTCTGTTTTATTTTGTCCACCTTTATTTCTAATCAGCATGTTTCTGGAGTATCCTTCTTTTCTGGACCTTAGTTTATTTACTCTTTATCGGTGCTGTTCTTATTTGCATGCTATGTACCATGAAGCCTGAGAAATATAATTGAAATTCACTACCTTAGTCTGGTATTTTCTTTTTCTTTCTCGAACACGCACCCAAATGCGTGTTGTTTTGTATTAGAAGGAGGCCTCAAGATGGCACAAGAGTTGCACATCCAAAGGAACTCATAAAAACCGAAAGCACCCTAGGTTAGCCAAAACAAAGAAGAAAGAACAAAGCGAAAACCAAACACTGTACAGCTAGCTAGCCATCAACTGTATTTTTTTACCGTGCTTCTTTCCATTGACTTGAAAAGGCGTGACTAAAACACACTATGTGCAGCAATTCTGTCGTTCTTTCCGCAAGTGTTATAGATCTTACCCAAGTTTTAACAATGTGGACACTGCAGGATGGTAGTGTGTCTATCCTTAAGTTTGACAAGGAAAAAGAGAAGCCAGCATCTGTGCAGCGAGCATTGTCTGTTCTGGAGATGGAAGTCGAGCAAATAAAGAAAGGAAGCTATGACCACTTCATGCAAAAAGAAATCCATGAACAGCCACATTCACTGACAACAACCATGAGAGGTAGACTGAAAGATAGTGGAGTTGTTTTAGGCGGACTAAAGGAACACCTCAAAACACTTAGACGCAGTAGAAGAGTAATCTTTATTGGCTGTGGTACTAGCTATAACGCTGCCTTAGCTGCATGACCTTTTGTGGAAGAACTCACCGGTAATTCTAACCAGTTTGTCCAATTGTTTGTCATGATCTGAATTGTTTTGATATATCATCAGTGCCATAAGTATTTAGCTAGTACTCTAGTGATCTTTAACCTTTGTACCACAGGTATTCCTGTGACTATGGAGGTTGCAAGCGACTTGCTGGACAGACAAGGCCCCGTCTACAGAGAGGACACTGCAGTTTTTGTGAGCCAGTCAGGGGAGACAGCAGACACCCTCCTAGCTCTTGAGTATGCACTAGAAAAGGGAGCACTTTGTGTTGGCGTTACAAATACGGTGGGGAGCACGCTGTCAAGAAAAACACATTGTGGAATTCATATCAATGCTGGTTGTGAGATTGGTGTTGCCAGCACCAAGGCAGGTTTCAGTACATGTTCATCTTGCAGTACTTCACCAAAATTTAGGCATTTTTTTCCTAACGTAACAGTATCTGGCAATCTTGCAGGCTTATAAAGTCAAATAGTAGTCATGGCGATGATGGCCTTGGCTATTGGATCTGATCAGTTATCCACTCAACCTAGAAGGGAGTCTATAATCACTGGCCTTTCAAGTCTTCCAAGTATGACAAATTGGATCAACAACCTACCATGTAGTCAAGCAAAGTGTCGTTTTGCAAACACGATTTGAAACACTGCGTAAAGTATTATTTTACGATGCAGGCCATGTCAGTGAAGTTCTCAAACTTGATGCTGAAATGAAGGAACTTGCATTTTCACTAATCGACTCGGAGTCACTCCTTGTGTTTGGAAGAGGTTATAACTATGCCACTGCCTTAGAGGGTGCTCTCAAAGTTAAGGAGGTCGCGCTGATGCACAGCGAAGGCATGCTTGCGGGCGAGATGAAGCACGGGCCACTAGCACTGGTGGTTGAAAACCTTCCCATCATCGTCGTCGCAACACGCGACTCGTGCTTCAGGTAAGCGCTTTGACAGAAGTAGATCTATTTTTGCTCATCATCTTGGTAATGATCTCCTTCTCATCCTCTTCTTGCAGCAAGCAGAAGTCAGTGATTCAGCAGCTCCTTTCTCGCAAGGGGCGTCTGATCATAATGTGCTCCGAAGGGGACATATCCGCCGTCGGTTCTAGTGCATCCTGCAGGGTAATTCAGGTTCCAGAGGTCGCTGACTGTCTCCAGCCAGTGATCAACATAATTCCGTTGCAGGTTTGGTGCCAATCGTATCCCAAAACCTCTGTTGCCCTTTGTGCTATGTATCTCGATTTTATTTACCGAGGAGCTTCATTTCCTTTTCTTGATTCAGTTGCTCGCATACCACCTTGCTGTTCTCCGTGGATTCGATGTCGACCAGCCAAGAAACCTGGCCAAGAGCGTGACTACACAGTAAGCATACCACACGCCCGCGCCCGCGCTCGCGCTCACACACACAAAGTAAACGAAATCATAATTTTTAGAGAAAAGTAAAAGAAGTGTTAGCCTAAGGGTTGTGTAGACATTTTACTGCAGCGTAATTAATTTACTACTGTAGATGATTAGGCAAGATGCCTGAGGTGGTTACCATTACAGTATGTTGATTGGTCAACTGATTGTGAAGTACTCAAGCATTACAGTATGAGGCTTATAAGTTATGCTATTCTCAAGTGATGACGATCCATTGACTCACTGAGGTCTTGCAAGGTGTCCCAGAACTGAAATTGCGTGCAGCTTTTCCATTGGCTGATGTGCGCCGAGCCCGCAAGGCACCTTGTGTTTATGTATTGTATAGTGTCCATACAGTGAGATTGTCTAGACCATTCGTCTGGAGAGTCAGCGCTACAGATCATCAAACCAAGGGTTGACTGAAATTAACAAGAGTTGCCAATATAACCACCAGTGCATTATAGTACACTGTTACCGCAGAACCATGGACAGGACAACTGGACAAGTGGTGTGAAAAGCCAATCTTTGCTCGTCAGCTTTCTTTGAGCTCAAGCATCAGAGTTCCAGTCAGATTCAACCAAACCAACCGACTAAACTAAACTCCTCGTGATGCTTATACAATAATCAGATGACAACAACCAAACCCCCAGTAAACACTAGTTTAATACGATGCTTAATTACCTCCTAAGAAATTCCATCTCATCTTCTTGGATCAGCATCGATGCATAAAATAAAGCTGTTGACTTGACTTGATTACTACAAGACTACATATGAACAGTGATCTTCATTGCCCTGTCCAAATCAACAACATTCTAGTGATGGTACGGTCGATGAGACCCTTCGTCCTGGTGCTTTTGATCACTGTCAGTGGTTTGAGCTTGTTGCTCCCATGTCCGCCAGCCGTCGCAGCTGCGCGCGAGAGCCTCGCCCGGGGCGCCTCCATCGCCGTCGAGGACTACGCCACCGACCTCCTGCGCTCGCCGGGCGGCACCTTCGCCTGCGGCTTCTACCGCGTTTCCTCCACCGTTTTCACCTTCTCCATCTGGTTCACGCGCGCCAAGGAACGCTCCGTCGTCTGGACCGCCGACCGCACGCGGCCTGTCCACAGCAAGGGCTCGCGCCTCACGCTGGATAAGCGCGGTGGCGCGCTCATCCTCACCGACTACGACGGCGAGCCGGTCTGGAACTCCACCGTGGCCGGCGCTCCGACGGCCTCGCGCGCCCGGCTCCGCGACACCGGTAACCTCGTCGTGGAGGACGCCGACGGGAAAGCGCTGTGGCAGAGCTTCCACTTCCCCACGGACACGCTGCTGCCGACGCAGCGTCTCACCGCGACGACGCGCCTGGTTTCGTCGCGCGACGGCAGGCTGCTCTCCTCCGGCTACTACAGCCTCGGGTTCAGCGACTACGCCATGCTCTCCCTCTTCTACGACAACGGCAACTTCTCCAGCATCTACTGGCCCAACCCCTACAACAACTACGTCGCTAACAACCGCAGGATCTACAACTTCACCCGCGAGGCCGCCATGGACGCGCTCGGTAACTTCCTCTCCAGCGACAACGCCAACTTCGAGGCGGCTGACCTCGGCGCCGCCGGTGTCCGGAGGAGGCTCACGCTCGACGAGGACGGCAACCTCAGGGCGTACAGCCTGGACGCGGTGACGGGGACGTGGGCGGTGTCGTGGATGGCGTTCCGCAACCCCTGCACCATCCACGGCGTGTGCGGCGCCAACGCGGTGTGCCTCTACGCGCCGGCGCCTTCGTGCGCCTGCGCGCCGGGGCACGAGCGAACCGACCCCGGCGACTGGACCAGAGGGTGCCGGCCGACTTTCCGGCAGCACGTGTGCGGGAAGCCGAAGCCGACGAAGCTGATGGCACTGCCGCACTCCGACTTCTGGGGCTACGACCTCAACGATGGCGAGATCATGCCTTTGGCTGCGTGCGCCAGGAGGTGCCGCACCAACTGTGCATGCGTCGCGTTCCAGCACAAGGCGAACATGGAGTGCTACCTCAAAAGCGTCCTCTTCAACGGCAGGACGTTCCCCGGCTTGCCGGGGACGGTGTACATCAAGGTCCCGGTCGACTTCGTCGTCCCGGAGTTCCACGTCCACCAATGGCAAGTGCACGTACACGGCGGCCTTCGCATCCTTGAGGAGAATACCACCGGCTGCGGCGACGGCGCCGCTAAAGAGGTCCTCCTCAACGCCTCCGCCTTGTCACACAAGCACGTCGGTGACGCCGCGGGGAAACCGGTGTGGCCGTACCTGTACGGGTTCCTGTCGGCGTTGCTCGTCGTGGAGGCCGTTGTCATCGCGCTCGGCTGCTTGCTCTTCTCTAGGAAGGGACTGTTCACGCGGTCTTCCTCTCCGGTGTACCCCATGGACGAAGGCTACAGACTCATCCTCACCACCACAAGCTTCCAGAGATACAGCTACGCGGCGATCAAGAAGGCCACGGGGAACTTCGCCGACGAGATCGGCCGCGGCGGTTCTGGCGTGGTGTACAGGGGCGTTCTCGATGACGGCCGGGTCGTGGCCGTCAAGGCGCTGACGACGAGCGTGAGCCGCTCCCACGGGGAGGAGGAGTTCCAGGCGGAGCTGAGCGTGATCGGCAGGATCTACCACATGAACCTGGTGAGGATCATCGGCTGCTGCTCCCAGGGCAAGCACCGCATCCTCGTCTCCGAGTTCATCGAGAACGGGTCGCTCGCCACGATGTTGTTCTTGGACGAAGATAGCGATGGCGGCGATCACGACGTCCTCGGGTGGAGCCAGCGGTTCCGGATCGCCGTCGGCGTGGCCAGGGGCCTCGCCTATCTGCACAGCGAGTGCCTCGAGTGGATCATCCACTGCGACATGAAACCGGAGAACATACTGCTGGACCGTGATCTGGAGACGAAGATCACCGACTTCGGGCTCGCCAAGCTGCTGGACCGCCGCCCTGAGGGGTCCGCCTCTCGCGCAGGGCGGGAGGCGAACCCGTCGCGGCGGATCAGGGGGACGAGGGGGTACATGGCGCCGGAATGGGTGTCGAGCCTGGCCATCAGCGACAAGGTCGACGTGTACAGCTTCGGCGTGGTGCTGCTGGAGCTGGTGAAAGGGGTCAGGGTGGCGGACGGCGACCAGAACACGGATGTCAGGGCCGTGGCCAAGGCTGTGGGCGAGAAGATGCATTCCGGCAGCGTGGAGGATCTTGTGGATGACCGGCTCGCCGGCGACTTTAACCGCGAGCAGGTGAAGGTGGTGGTTGGTGTTGCCTTGTCGTGCTTGGAGGAGGAAAGGAACCGGCGGCCGAGCATGAGCGCGGTGGTGCAGGCGCTCGTCTCCGTTGAAGATGCGTGAACCCAAAGGTGATCTGCGCCCTTCTCCTTGTAACAGACGACGTTTAATTTATTTATTTTATTTTGGCCGATCAGTAAATCATGTACTCAACACTTTTGCTCACTCTTAGTGATAACCGTATTCTCCGAAAACTCCAAACAATACTGTGCTGCCGAACGTAGTTTTGCCCCAAAAGTGCACATCACTTAGCGTACAATTATTGGCCGAAACTAATTGTAGCAAATATCGAATTTGTATTATACAGAGTATATGGGGTAAGTTGGTGAAAATTCTATAGTGGACACCACATGCATTCGAATGAACAGGAAAATCTAAAAAATAGCAAAAATATATATAATTTTAAAATTTTAACAAACATGGTTGAATGTTGTACTCGCATGTGTTTTCATGAAGAAACATGCTGTTTTAGGCAAAAAGACAAAATCGGACCTCCAAAATGTTCTTTTTAGAACATCGGTTTTGTCTTTTCTTTTTCCAGAGCACTACGGATTTTTCACGAAAATTCATGAATGGGACTCGATGATGTTTGTTCAAATTATTATTTTTTAACTTTTTGGTGCAACTGTTTTTTATCTGGTGCAATTGCATCTAGGAGCCAAACGTCCGCGTTGGTGAGTTTGGGATCAAAGTGTTTGGTTGTTTATCCAAAGGTTTACATAATTTTCATGGAGTTGCATGCTTTGTTATCCTTGTTGTAAGATTTTCACCTTATTGACAACAGTGATGAGTGCTTCCTCGACAGGGGCTACCCTTCTCCACCAAGCATGCATATAACCTTTTAACGCAAGAAGAGGGCAATTTTTTGGCTAATGTTGATCTAATTTGGGCTATAAAGTTGCACCAAAGAGAAAATCTTTGCATGGTTTCTATTCTACAACAGGTTAAACTCCAAAGCAAACCTTTCCCATGTAGACATATTGCGTCTACAAGTGAGTATCATCGGTGCCATCACCAACTCGAGCATGTTGCCCACATTTTCCTCTCATGCCATCTTGCCCTAGGGAATTGGCGATGTATGGGCATCTCGCCGGCATTAATCATTGAAGGGCAATGGGATAGCAATGGGATAGGCCTACCACATATGACTACGATTCCTCAGATTGGAAACCTATCCTTTTGAGCATTGCTTCCTCTAATCTAAGAATTTGTTGGCCCCCTGAGTGCAAAGGATTGTAGGCAAGAAACAATTTCTCTCAAGTGGATGATTTTAAGGTTTGTCAAACCAGCAAGAGCGCTTGAACAACAGTCACTGATCAGTACTTGCACACAACTACAATACTTGTCTTGGTCCTAACGAAACCAGTGAGTTGACAGTCTCACTAGCCTTGCTAGTGTTATAACACTACAAAAAAAAACACTTCTGTGATGATACGTCTTTGTCACAGTAGGTCAAGCTTTTTGTCATGCATGTACATCCGTGATAATTTTATGACAGAATCAAGATAGTCATACCTGTGTTGTCGTAGAAGTGTTCCATGACAATACTGAAATTATCATCACGGAAGTGTCCACTTCCATGACGAAAAATGTCGCGTCATGAAAGTGTTTTCGTCAAGGGTGACCGACACGTGGCTTCCACCGTAACGCGTCGCCGTTAAGCTATCGGGTCCGGTTTTGAATCCGATAACCCGTTAACAGCCCTGACCAATGAGGATTTTCCACGTATAAAATTCTCATTGGCCGAAGGAACCACGTGTCAGCTGGGCGTCGCGACAGATGTCATTCCTCCAATGGACGAGACGGGCCTATGGAAATGTTACACGTGGCACGGCCCAACAGTGGCCCATTTAGGTTAAAAAGGCCGGCCCATTTGACTTGGTCAAAAGTTAGCAGGTCAGCCCATGGAAAGCCTGTTAACGGCTTGTTCGCATACAGCCCATTTACGGCCCGGGTACTCACAGCCCGTTATGGCCTTTCAAAATCCGTCCCAGTAGCGTCATGTGGGCCGTCCCATATGATTCCAACCCGTTCTCACTTTCGGCCCATCTATGGCCCGTGACGTCTTTCGGCCCATATGAGGCCTTTTGTATCTTTGAGCCCATTGACGACCCGTGATGATTCTGGCCCATAATGAACAGTAAACTGCTTTGAGCCCATTTAAGGGCCCATGATTCAGTTGGGCCATTTCCAGCCGGTGTTCTCTTTCGGCCTTTTAAGGGCCCATAAATTCTTGGGCTCATTTCCGGCCCTCGATTACTTACGGTCCGTTACTGGCCTGTTATGCTAATGGGCCAAATTCAGCCCGTGGTTACAGTCGGCCCGTTTATGGTTTGTTAACCCATTGGGCCATTTTCAGCCCGTCATGTTTTCCGGCCCATTAACAACCCGTTATACCTGTCGATAGAATTAATCCTGTGATGACTTTCGGCCTGTTAACGGCCCGTTATGCTACGGGCCCTTAAACCGACCGTTCCCAAATTGGCCCTTTTACGGCCCATATTGCGGTCCGGTTTTAGCCCACGAACAGTATGGCCCATGGATCCTATGTCCTGTAGGAGGCCCATGAATCCTAAAGCCCGTAGGAGTCCCATGGATCCTACGGCCGGTATTTGGCCCATGGTTATTGCGGCCACTAGCAAACCGAGGAAAAAGAACTGCAGTGACTACAAGCAATAAACATGACTATAAGTAAATAAATAAGCAAGCAACTAACGCTAGGCTATTACGGCGATTACATACATTACATCCGCTAGGCATCAAAGTTTGCCACCAGTGCAAATAAAGGGAACAACAAAGCAGCATATTACAAACACCGGGCGACTAAGTTGGCCACCAGTGCAAATAAATGCGGCAGCAAAACAAGTCCAGAAATGAAACCACTTCAGAAGAGCTCAAGAAACGATATCCTGGTCACCCACCATGCTGGCAAGAAGCTTAGCAAGCTTATTAGCTTTCTCTTGTTTGGCGCTAAACTCCTGCAACTCTTGCTGTTGCACCAGAAAGTGTGCATCTGAATTCTGCAGGGACTTTCTCAGTCCTTTGGCTTCTTGTCGCAGCACAGCCGATCGTTGTCTTTCAACTTGTAGTTGAGACTCAAGAAGCCGAACTGATTCAGGCAGCTAGTTCGAAGAGCTTGTGCCAGCGGTAGTGGCCAGTAACTCGAACACTACATCAAGGCAGGACTTTGGGGTTGTCTCACTGTCTTGAAGATAGTTTTTATCAGCTTTCTTGGAGACCAACAGGGTTGTCTCACTATCTTGAACCTTGTCTGCATTACTTCCTTTACCATTGCATAATGGGGTACTCTTCTGAAATATTCTGGCGGCATTCTAAAAGAGGAACAAGCAGATACATCACAGGTTTAGCATGTAGTATATGAAACTCATTTTGGTAAACTAGTTCAGTGGTAATGTTGACAGGATAACAACATGAAACTATCGGTGTATAAAACATGGGTATTTTATACCCTAACTTATGCACAGACAGTAGCAGCCTCCTTGCCGGACGAGGCCTTGCCGGGAACTGCCAAGACCAAGACTCCAAGACTAGCCGAAGAAGTTACCAGAGAGAAGCTCAAGACTCGACACACACCCAGCGCCAAAGATAAAGACGTTCCTTGTCGGCAAGCATAAACCGGCAAGATGGAGGCCCGGCAAGATCCGTACCGGCAAGCTTATGCCAGCCCTCCAGCGCTCCACCTCGCCGCACAGGTGTTCGCTGATGCGTGAGGTGTCGACCACGCAGGTTGGTTGGTGAGGCTTGTCGGACACGTGTCAGCTCGCTGGGACAAGATTGGCCTCTAATGACACCCACCCAGGAGGCGTGTCAGCATAATACGAGGTAGCTGGGCAAGTGGTGCAGAAACCTTGCCGGGACTACCTCTCCGCATGACACCTAACGGCGCATTAAATGCCTTTGTCCTAAACTGGCAGAGTTAGGTATGATAGCACTGTTCACCATCTAATCGCTATGTAATTACTGTTTTGCCACCGTGGTAACCCCTTGAGCTATAAAAGGAGGGCCAGGGCAACAGTTTAGGGGATTCAGACTCCTTTTCAAACACAAGCACCTCTCGCGTAGCTGCTCTCCCCACACCTTGCCGGGAGAAGCGCTCCTTGTACTGTGCTTCCACACCTCTAATACACCAAAAGCAGGAGTAGGGTTTTACGCTCCTCAGCGGCCCGAACCTGGGTAAAATCCCTCGCGCTCCATTGTTCATGCTCTTTGCGCGCGCCGATCCTCCCCGCCGAACTACAAGGGGCTGCATGGCCCCATAGATGGTCATACCCCGACATCTTTGGCGCGTCAGGTAGGGGCGGAGAGGCGTTTGTGCGAACCTTGATCAGCGGACCGCGCGTCTTCTTCATCTTCATCATCAACTTCATCACCGTCCTCCTGGTCATCGATGGCGCCCAAGAAGAAGGGCATCACGATGACGGCCACCTCGCACGCGTTCGCAGGCGGCGCGGGCACTGCGGTCGGCGCGACCAGCGCAGGCGGCGCGGTCATTACGCCCACCGCGACCGGCACAAGGGACGAGCACGATGGAGCCGGCCGACCTCCTCGGTCCTCTGGCGAACGGAGCCGCGACGGCGCAGGCGGAGCGGGCGGACCCCTTCCTCCTCCTCCTCCTCCTCGCCGCGACGATGAACGCGGCCGCCGGGGCGGCGACGCCCGGGCTAGTGCGAGCCGAGACCCTGCTGCAGCGACGTCCAAGGACGCTGCTTCAGGACGAACGCCGCGCCCCTCACACGATGGGCGCGGTACGACCCCGAGCGGCGCCAACAACTCCGGGCAGCGGCGCCCTCACGGCAAGACGCCCGTGGACCAAGCCCCAGACCCTCAGCCACCGCCTCCGCCACGGCGACCCGCTGCTGATCATGGGCCGCGGCAGCAGAGCCGCGATGGCGCTCCTACTGGCTCTGCCAGGAGTAGAGCGACGTCACGCTCTTCGCTCCCGGCCATGCCGGCCACAGCGGCAGAAGCAATGGCGCGAGCTCAAATGTTGCTGAATTTCCCTCCAGCAGCGGAAAAGATGGACGAGTGGAGAGCCACCATCCAGAGCTTGATTGGATTTGCCGAAGCCAGTAAATCATAGCAGGCGGAACCCTCACGGCGTCCACGACCGGCGCTGGCATCTCCAGCTGGTGGCCGTGCTGACGGGACCACACTAACGGTGCAGTCTCCGCCGCGGCAACAGCCCCAATAGCAACAACGTCAACAGCCGCTGCAAGCCCAGCAATCTTTTGGGCCCGACGAGATGTCGATCGCGTCTTCGGATCCGCGAACGCGGCAAATACTGCAAGACAGTCGAG
This sequence comes from Elymus sibiricus, assembly GCA_039707655.1. Classification (NCBI taxonomy): domain Eukaryota; kingdom Viridiplantae; phylum Streptophyta; class Magnoliopsida; order Poales; family Poaceae; genus Elymus; species Elymus sibiricus. The sequence goes on from CM077670.1 coordinate 118,078,293, forward strand.
CTGAAGACGCCCGCACCACCATCGAACGGCGCCGCGAGGCACGGCGTCAATCTGACGCGCGTAACGGCCCCGTCGCTGATGAGCCTGCGCCAGGGGTCGGCGGATACCTACCTTACGAGGTTGGGTGTCCTGCCTTCACTTGAGAGCTGCGGCAAGTCCGGTGGCCGTCCGTTCGGGCATTCAAGCCAGAAGTGCCGGAAAAATACGACGGCAAGCTAAACCCGGCAGAATTCCTGGGCATCTATACAATTGCCGTGCAAGCTGCTGGAGGAAGAGATGAGAAAATCCTCGCCAACTACTTTCCGTTGGCACTGAAACCCAACGTGAGATCTTGGCTGATGAACTTGCCGGAGAACTCCATCTCTTCGTGGTCAGACCTCTGCAACGAGTTTGTTGGTGCCTTTACCGGGGGCCACAAGACTCCTGGACAGCCCAGTGATCTGCAGGTGATCCCACAAAGAGACGGTGAAACCTTGCGCAAGTACATCCAGAGATTCAGCCGTGTGCACCGCAACATTCCAGACGTACACCCCGCAGCCGTGATTGCCGCCTTTCACACGAATGTGCGCAATCGGAGGATGCGGGAGAAAATGAACGTCAAGTTGCCCAAGACCGTCAACGAACTCTACACGCTGGCGGACAAGTGTGCACGCGCCGAGGAAGGAAGAAGGCTTCCCGGGGAGGACGCTGGCGCCGAAGTGGATTCTGAGGACGATGATGCTGCCACCCCGGGAAAGAAGGGACGAAAGCGCAACAGGAAGCACAAGGGCAAGGCTGTGATGGCCTTCGAAGGTTCCGGCAACTCTGAGCCCGCCAAGAAAGACAAAACAGAGAGTCCAGGCAAGGAGGCAGCTGGATGCACCGCTTTTCGGGAGGCGGCGGCAAATGAGAAGGCCGGCAAATCCGATGGACCGTACTGCAAGATTCACCGCACCAAGGGCCATGATCTCCAAGAGTCCCGGCAGGTCGAGCACCTTGTCGAGAAGCAGAAGGCTGAATACGAGAAGTGCGACAAAGAAAAGGGTCAAGATGGTGCTGGTGGGTCCGGCAAGAAAGGCCGCAGTGGTCGAGGGGGCCGCCGCAGCAAGGCCAAGCAGCAAAAAGAGAAGCCTGCTAGGGGCCGTGAAAAGAAAGAGGGAGATGATGGAAGTGGAGAAGAAGAAGATGACGATGAGACCAGCGAGCAAGAATTCCAGAAGGCGACTGACGCCATGTGCGTTGACGGAGGCGCATCTTTGCACTCATCCCACCGCCAACTTAAGCAGTGGGCTCGTGAAGTTAACGCGGCAGAGCCGGCAATGGGCTCTCAAAAACCACTCAAGTGGTCGCACACGCCTATCATCTTTGATGCTGAGGACCACCCTGATCGCGTAACCGCGGTCGGGTGCTTGCCATTGTTGGTCTCGCCAACGATTCGCAACCTCCAAGTAACAAAGATGTTAGTTGACGGTGGGGCCGGCCTGAACCTGATCTCCCCGGAAGTTATCAAGAGGCTGCAGATCCCCGATGAGGAACTCGAGAAAACGGGCATGTTTCAGGGAGTGAACCCGGGGAGAAGCCAGCCCAAGGGAAAGATCACATTGCTGGTGACGTTTGGCGGGGAACTGAATTACAGGACGGAGAAGATTGTCTTTGATGTCGTCAAGACCCCCCTGCCGTATAATGGAATTCTTGGCCGCCCAGCCTTGGCAAAATTCATGGCGGCATCTCACTACGCCTATAACTCATTGAAGATGCCGGGGCCGATGGGCGTCATTTCCATCAACTCCGACAAGAAAGATGCAGTCATTTGCGTCGACAAGATGTACAGGGACGCGGTTGCAGCAGAGGCGGCCAAGGCGCCAGCTCCCGCCAAGAAGAAGGAAAAGAAGAACTCCAGCAAGACCTCCAGCAAGGATTCCGGGAAGCGCACCTCTTCGGAGTGCTGCGCACCCGTTGAAGACTTGCCGGAATGCTCTACCGGCAAGAGATCCAAGGCCACTGCATCGGCAACCAAGAAGGTGCTGGTGAAGGAGGACGGCGCTGACGGTACCTTCACCATCAGCGCCACCCTTGACAGCAAATAGGAAAGCGCGCTCGTTACCTTCCTGCGGGCGAATGTCGATGTGTTCGCATGGCGACCGTCTGACATCCCCGGCGTTCCCAGGGAGGTAATTGAGCACCACCTTGCCGTTTGTCCCCACGCTCGGCCCGTCAAACAGAAAGTCCGGAAGCAAGCTTTGGAGCGGCAGCAGTTCATTGCCGAAGAAATCAAGAAACTCGAAGCAGCGGGTCTGGTCAGAGGAGTGTTACATCCCACGTGGTTGGCGAATCCGGTGGTGGTGCGCAAGGCAAACGGAAAGTGGAGACTTTGTATAGACTACACTGATGTCAACAAAGCTTGTCCAAAAGATCCTTTCCCATTGCCGCGCATCGATCAAATTGTGGACTCCACCTCTGGCTACGATCTGCTCTCCTTCCTTGATGCATATTCATGATACCATCAGATATTCATGGCCAAGGAAGACGAGGAGAAAACCGCATTCATTACTCCATGTGGCACGTACTGCTTCGTGCGTATGCCTTTCGGATTAAAGAGTGCCGGTTCCACGTTTGCAAGGGCGGTCCAGATTGGTTTTGAGCCCCAGCCGCACAGGAATGTAGAGGCCTACATGGATGATATAGTGGTTAAAACCAAGGAGAAATCAACCCTAATTCAGGACTTGGAAGAGACATTTGCAAACCTGCGCAAGATTAATCTGAAGCTCAACCCCGAGAAGTGTGTATTTGGCATCTCGTCCGGCAAGCTTCTCGGATTCTTTGTATCTCAGCGGGGAATTGAGGCAAATCCCGACAAGATCAAGGCAATTGAGCAGATTCAAGCACCAAAAAGCGTCAAGGATGTGCGGCGTCTTGCCGGTTGTGTTGCTGCTTTGAGTAGGTTCATTTCAAGATCTGCCGAGCGCGCCTTGCCGTTTTTCAAAATTTTGAAAAAGGCAGGTCCAATGAAATGGACTCCGGAAGCGGAGGCCGCGCTGCAAGACTTGAAAAGATACCTCTCCTCTACGCCAACGCTAGTTGCGCCTAGGCCACAAGAGCCGTTGCTGCTATACATAGCGGCAACGAATCAAGTGGTCAGTGCTGCATTAGTGGCACAGAGGGAAATCGATGACGAAGAAGCAACCACGGCAAGCCCATCTGGAGACAAACCGGAATCTTCACTGGCAAGGTCTGGCACCGACAAGACAGATACAACGCAAGCAAATGAAGCTGGTCAGCAAGGGCTGCCGAAGAAGAAAATGGTGCAACGACCGGTGTATTTCGTTAGTTCCCTTCTGCAGGGGGCTAGATCGAGATACTCTGGAGTGCAGAAGTTGCTTTTCAGCCTCCTTATGGCCTCGAGGAAGCTGCGTCACTACTTCCAAGCACACGAGATCACCGTTGTCACCCGCTTCCCGCTGCAACACATCTTGAGAAATCCAGAGGCAACCGGCAGGGTAGTGGAGTGGGCATTGGAATTGTCAAGCTTTGCACTCAAGTTTGAGAGCACTTCAACAATCCAGAGCAGAGCCTTGTCAGAGTTCATTGCTGAATGGACGCCAACACAAGACGAAGAGATTCAAGAAACGGCTCTCCCCGGCAAGGAAATAGCAAAAGAATGGGTTATGTACTTCGATGGTGCATTTTCGCTGCAAGGCGCCGGCGCCGGAGTGCTGCTTGTCGCACCCACTGGGGAACACCTCAAGTACGTGGTCCAAATGCACTTTCCCAGGGAGCAAGCTACAAACAACACTGCTGAGTACGAAGGGCTCCTTGCCGGTCTTCGGATCGCAGTGGACCTTGGAATCAAGAAATTGATCATCCGCGGTGACTCGCAGCTGGTTGTGAAGCAAGTGAACAAAGATTACCAGAGCCCATTGATGAGAGCATATGTGGAAGAAGTGAGGAAACTGGAGGAACACTTTGACGGACTGCTAACAGAGCACGTCCCTCGTGCGGAAAACAGCATTGCTGATAGCCTGTCAAAGTGTGCTGCGCAAAAGCTTTCTGTGGAACCGGGAACCTTTGTGCTCCATTTGAATCAACCCACAGTTACTGCATCAACACAGGCCAGTAAGAGAAGAAAGTTAAGTACCGGCAAGTATTTTCCGGCAGAGCTCCCAGGAGCCACCGGCAAGGATGCTGCCGGGAACGACGACGCGGCTGGCGGTGAGCAGCGGCTTAGCACAAAACCACAAGTTCTTGCCGCGGAAGCAAGCGCTCCCATGGCCGAAGAGGAGCCTTTAGTCCTTGTCGTCGAGCCACAGGCTCCGGCATGGGCACATCAGATAGTCCGTTTCCTTCAAACAGGAGAACTCCCCGATGAGCAAGAGGAAGCTGAGAAAGTAGCCCGCCAATCAAGTATGTATCAGTTTGTGGATAGCATCCTGTACAGAAAACGACCGAACGGTGTGAAATTGAAGTGTATCTGCCGGGAAGACGGACTAGAGCTGTTGGCAGAGATACATGGAGGCATATGTGGTTCTCACATAGGATCAAGAGCACTTGCCGGCAAGGCCTTCCGGCAAGGCTTCTATTGGCCCACCACCCTCCGGGATGCGACTGAGCTAGTAACCAAGTGTGAAGCATGCTAGTTCCATTCAAAGAATACACATCAACCGGCTCAGGCTCTCCAAACGATCCCTCTCTCCTGGCCCTTTTCGGTCTGGGGGCTCGATATCTTGGGCCCCTTCCCCCACGCTGCCGGGGGCTTCGAGTACTTGTACGTCGCCATCGACAAGTTCACGAAGTGGCCGGAAGTGGAGCCAGTGAGGAAGGTGACAGCGCAATCAGCCGTCAAGTTCTTCAAAGGATTAGCTTGCCGTTTCAGGGTTCCCAATAGGATCATCACCGACAACGGCACGCAATTCACGAGCCGCACCTTCATGCAGTACATTCAAGACCTTGGCAGCAAGATCTGTTTTGCGTCTGTCGCTCACCCGAGAAGCAACGGCCAAGCGGAAAGGATGAATGCTGAAGTGCTGCGTGGACTCAGGACAAGAACTTTCGACAAGCTGCGCAAGTGCGGAAAGTGCTGGGTTGATGAGTTGCCGGCGGTTCTTTGGTCACTCAGAACGATACCAAATCGAGCTACCGGCCAGACACCCTTCTCCCTAATCTATGGTGCAGAGGCGGTGCTCCCCACAGAACTCAAATACGGGTCACCTCGAGTACTCGCTTATGATGAAGCTGAGCAAGAGCGGCTGCGGCAAGACGACGTGTTGCTCCTTGAGGAAGATCGTCTTCGGGCGGCTGTGCGAGCTGCACGCTACCAGCAAGCCTTGCGCCGCTATCATAGCCGCAAAGTGCACGCCCGAAGCCTTGAGGAAGGTGACCTTGTTCTTCGGCGTGTTCAGTCCGCCAAAGGATCAAACAAGTTGACGCCAAAGTGGGAAGGCCCTTACCGGGTAGTACGAGTCACCAGGCCCGGCGCAGCCCGGCTGGAGACCGACGATGGCACCCCAGTGCAAAACTCATGGAATATTGAGCATCTTCGCAAGTTCTACCCGTGAGGCGCGGTTACCGGGACATCTCCCGGCAACCCCTTTTGTACGAGCCTTGTCGGCCAGACATGTATCCCTTTGTACAAAGCCAGGCGCAGATCCTGTGCATAATAAAGCTAAGTGTTTCGCAACTCCTCATACATATTCATTTATATGTCGATACATGTAATGTTGTGATTTACACTTTAGTTTGTATGAGATGACTAATGAACCGTCAAGGTTCCCAAAACCCTTTTCTTCCCTTCTTTCTTTTTCTTAAAAGGACAAGGAAATCCCTCACGCGCATGTTTCCCGGGGGGAGTGGAGATGGGTATGGGTGCCAGTTCCAAATGACATTCGAAGCGATCATCTCACGCAACAAGAAAAATGACGCAGATAAAAGCTAAGTTGGGAGATTTTAAAAAATTTCCTTAGTTACATTCGCGTTCTCCCTTGAACGATTTTGCACTTTGTATGAGAAACCTGCACGCGAGAGGAACCTTGTCGCGAACGGTCTGCGCTCTAACTTGCCTCGAGTCCGCTCGGCAAGCCTAGCAGCTGCATTCTGTCCCGGCAAGTTGCCTTGCCGGCAGCGGCACTTCCAGCAGGCTGCTAAGGACCCGTTCCTCGAAAGCGCTCGCGGCAAGTGTGCGCACCGGCAAGTTTCCAAACAAGCGTAGGGAACACGATCATGCAAAGACAAATGAGACAAGGGAAAACGACGCACATTTATTTAAACCCGGCAAAACGCCAGATGTTCATTAAGGAAGTGCTCGATTACATGTTCATCGGCCCTTTGTCAGGGTTTATCTCAGGTGCAACACAAGGGCAAAAGGGGCGCCTAGGCGGATCGCTCCCGGAGAGCCAGATGATGGTGCTGCCGGCGATCAATACGAGACGAAGGAGTCGGAGCCGTCGTCCTCGACCTTCATGCCTGGAGCGCCGCCGTCGTCATCGCCGTCATCGTCATCGTCCCCAGTCTCGCTGGAGGAAGCGGTGTCGGAGTCGCTCGAGCTTTCCGCGCAGCACTCCAGACGAGCGCCTGAAGCCCCAAAGAACTTCACGATGAGCGTGTCGGCCCCGTCCAGCCTGAAGTGGAGGAGATGCCCCTGCCCTAGGCAGCGGGCGCGGGCGAAAGATTTCCACCCTCGCGTGAAGTACAAAACGCCGTTGGCGGAAGCTTCGACGGCCACCCAGACTGAGCCATGGTAGCAGCCGTCAACGCGCAGCCACAAGCCGCGCAAGTCGACGCCCTCCATCTCCCTGGCGAAAGGGCGAGGAAGCCACAGCCGGCTCCGTGGCCGGTCGCGCAGCTCCACGACGAACTTGCGCGCCGTATCCTCCGTGTGGCCTTCTGCCAAGGGCTGGTTGGCTGGAGGCGGAGTAACGGGCGCGCCGCCACGGCCACCTCGTCCCCGAGCGACGCGTCTTCCATGACCTGCAGCTCCACCCCGAGCGCCAGGACCGGCCTCCGCGGCCGCTGCAGAAGCGCCAGCACGATCCTGAAGAGAAGCCCGCGTGGCGGTGGCAGACCCACGAGCCCGGCCTTTCCCCCTCGCCATGGTGGCCACGGAAGCGGGAGGAAGGAAGAGGAAGGAGGCAAGGATAGCAGCCGCTGGAAGGATGGGACGAAGGAGGTGGATGAGCATCGCATCCCGTAGCCCCCTCTTTATAGGGAGGATGCGGGGGCTGGCTCTTCACCGTCCTCGGGCGGCCGCCCAATCTCCCCAATCCTGCACCCTGCATTCATGGGCGGGCGCACTACTCCGGCGACCGTCCAAGTTCGCCAATCCCGCGTTCTGCGCCCATTACCAGGCGCACCACTCCCACGACCGCCCCTCTTCGCCAATCCGCTGCCTTGCATGTATGCAGACGCGCGTGATGGAGGGGCGCAGAAAAAGGAGGAGTAAAGACAGGTGTGGCAGTTACTCCTCGCCACACGTAGCCGCGCGCCGGTCCGTGGCTAGCCTGACGGCAAGAGTTGCCGGAAGACGGCCGTGGGCGCACCCAGGTCCAGATTAGTGAAGAAGCAAAGAAGATCTCAAAGAACGAAGACCATCACGACCAAAAATTATAACGTCGGTTTCCCGCCGCGTGTCTGTGCATTACTTGGGCCTAGCCCAACGATGCTTCGGACGCGCGTATGGCCCAGGACCGGGGGCTCCTGTCGGTGTATAAAATATGGGTATTTTATACCCTGACTTATGCATAGACAGTAGCAGCCTCCTTGCCGGACGAGGCCTTGCCGGGAACTGCCAAGACCAAGACTCCAAGACCAGCCGAAGAAGTTACCATAGAGAAGCTCAAGACTCGACACACACCCAACGCCAAAGATGAAGACGTTCCTTGCCGGCAAGCATAAACCGGCAAGATGGAGGCCCGGCAAGATCCGTACCGGCAAGCTTATGCTAGCCCTCCAGCGCTCCACCTCGCCGCATAGGTGTTCGCTGATGCGTGAGGTGTCGACCGCGCAGGTTGGTTGGTGAGGCTTGTCGGACACGTGTCAGCTCGCTGGGACAAGATTGGCCTCTAATGACACCCACCCAGGAGGCGTGTCAGGATAATACGAGATAGCTGGGCAAGCGGTGCAGAAACCTTGCCGGGACTACCTCTCCGCATGACACCTAACGGCGCATTAAATGCCTTTGTCCTAAACTGGCAGAGTTAGGTATGATAGCACTGTTCACCATCTAATCGCTATGTAATTACTGTTTTGCCACTGTGGTAACCCCTTGAGCTATAAAAGGAGGGCCAGGGCAACAGTTTAGGGGATTCGGACTCCTTTTCAAACACAAGCACCTCTCGCGTAGCTGCTCTCCCCACACCTTGCCGGGAGAAGCGCTCCTTGTACCGTGCTTCCACACCTCTAATACACCAAAAGCAGGAGTAGGGTTTTACGCTCCTCAGCGGCCCGAACCTGGGTAAAATCCCTCGCGCTCCATTGTTCATGCTCTTTGCGCGCGCCGATCCTCCCCGCCGAACCACAAGGGGCTGCATGGCCCCATAGATGGTCGTACCCCGACAGAAACAAACATATATTTATGTACTATGGTCACTGTATTGTCTATATCATCCTAGTTTATGTTGCCAAATCAAGACAGAGACGCAGTTCAAATCATATATGTTTAAGACAAAGCGGCATAGACTAAATATAAGTGTGGGAAACTAACAACACTAACAACACTTGTAATGTGCATGATATGAGAACATAACTGTTTATACAATTGAAATTGAAATCAACATAGAGCAAGAAGTTACAACAGCAAACCAGTTAAAGAAACAGGTTTAAAACATACCTGTTGTGCCATTGAAGTTTCTATTCGATCCTTCAAATTTGAAATTAGTTGGTATGAGTAAATACAGTGATGCAAGAGTAAAGGAGTATGCACCATAGCTACGGAATCTGACCTGAGAACAGTTGTTCTTCTACTTTAAGCGTTGAGTTGGGGTTCGCAGTGCTGGTCCTCATGCTTTGGGCACTGCAGTTGCCTTACTAACTACTCGTGTTTGGGTGCTCTGTGGTGGAGATGGTGCTGTGTCAAGTGGAACTGGGTTACTATCTGCTGGGGTTGGGGTTAGATGGGGTGTAGCTGGTTCTCTGTCCAACTGGGTAGGAGTACAATCTGTGAGAGTCTGGGTTATGTGTGGTGGGGCTGGTTCTTGGGCAAGTACAACAGCGGTTCTATCTGCATCGACGGGTAGCACTGCCTTTTTTGAAGACCGTGTTTTTACTCCCTTAGATACTGCCATCACCCCCTCCAATTCAAATGGCTGATAAACAAGAAAAGTAATTGAATGTACAGACATTGTATGATAGACAGGTGCAATGGATAGTGGGGAATAAAAGAGGGCATGAAATAATTGACATATATGGTGTCTAACCAAACAGGATAGCATGACATAATTTCACATATATGATGGCTAACTAAACAGGATGTCATGACACAATTTCACATATATGATGGTTAACTAAACAGGATAGAATGACATAATTCAAATATGATGTCTTTATTAAATAGGTTGGCATGCCATAATTCACATACATGCTGTCTATGGAAACATGATGGCGTGATATAATTAACAGATAGAATGACATAATTCAAAATATGATGACTATGTAAACAGGATGAGATGATATAACTACATGATGTCTTTATTAAATAGGTTGTCATGCCATAATTCACATACATGCTGCCTATTTAAACATGATGGCATGATATAATTCACATATATGATTTATATACTAAACAAGTAAGCAGATGGCAATCGCATATATGATGTCTAAACTAAGTAGATGGCATTCGATATTGTGTATATGATGACTAAACTAAGCAATGCAAGACAACATATGCATGATATGAGTAATATAACCCTGCCAAGTTTGAGCATACACCTCAGGGGGGAAATAGAACTGGTCATCTGTCTCTGAATCCTCCTCTGAGGAGCTATCTGTAACCAGCAAGATATCTGCTTCAGCAAGTAGCATTGTCTGCTCTGAAGACCTTGTTTTCACTCCAGATTTTCCATCACCGATTCAAATGGCTGATGCACATGAAGAGTAGTTGAATAAACAAACATTATCGACAAATGAAATACGTAATACAAAAAAAGGATGGCATGATATGATTCACACATATGATGCCTGGCTAAACAGCATGGCATTGCATAATTCACATATATAATGCCTTGCAACAAGATGGCATTGCATAATTCACATATATGGTAATTAGACACTAAACAGGTGGCATTCACACAAAGCATGTCTAAACTAAGCAAATGACATAGCAATGCAAGACACCATATGCATGATATGAGCAATATAACCCTGCCAAGTTAGAGCATACACCTTGGGGGGAAATACGACTGGTCATCTGTCTCTGAATCCTCCTCTGAGGAGCTATCTTCAACCGGCAAGATATGCGCTTCGTCAGATAGCACTGTCTGCTCTGAAGACCTTGTTTTCACTCCAGATTTTTCCATCACCGTGTCAAATGGTTGATGCACAATAGGAGTAGTTGAATGTACTAACATTGTTGCAAATGTAATAAGTAATGAAAAAAAAGGATGGCATGATATAATTCACATATATGATGACTGGCTAAACAGGATGGAATTGCAAAATTCCCATATATGATGCCTAGCTAAACAAGATGGCATTGCATAATTCACATATATGATTAGAAACTAAACAGATGGCATTCACACAAAACATGTCTAAACTAAGCAGATGACATATATGATGTGTAAAGTAAGCAATGCAAGGCGCCATATGCATGATATGACCAATATCAGCATGCCAAGTGAGAGCAAAGACCTCAGGGGGTAAATAGGAGTGGTCTGCTCCCTCTGAATCCCCCTCTAAACAGTTATCTTCCTCTTGATTACAATCTGGAATGGGAGGAGGGGGGGGCTGCCATTGCGGCCACCATGGAGCGACGTCTGCATGACATTATATTGCCACGCAAGGCTCTTCTCTTTTGCTCTACATGTTCAGTACCATTGTGCACATTAACTGACATGTATAGGAATAAAACATAGTGAGATCATGTAAGGAATGCATGCAGAAATCCAGAGTGATGGTAGCAACCAGTGGATAGACCCAAACCAATGATAGTAGGCAGATAATAGCTTCAGTTAAAAAATACAGGTAATGGCTCCTTTACAGTTTGTTTCCCACCCAACATGAAACACATAGTAGACACCCGAGATTAAGCAGATAGTAGACAGAGATACTATTCGTTGCTGCCCTGATTTGTACCCCACAACCATTTAAAAACTCAAGTTTGATTATTAGTTTGGACCTGACTCGGAGTCTAAGAGGTGAACAGGACGATAAAGTAACAGGTAATATTAAGCGATGCATAACGTAAGCAGACACGAAAGAGTGCAACCTCTCTTGCGGACCCGTATAGTCCTCAAGGTCATCTCCTCAGTTGATGATGGTAATGCAGTGGTGGTGGCTGCCGGCAGCGGGGAAGAAGATCTGAGGTGGCGAAAGACGGTCTGGAGGGGGGATCTCTGCTGTGGTGGACGCTTCCATCATTGGAGCAGCTCAGCTGGGGCAGACGATGGCGCGGCAGGAGCAGGACAAACCACACAAAGTTTTCTTTGACACCTATCTGCATCAGAAGTATAATTCTGTAAAGGCTCATTTGAATTGGATGATTCTAACAACGCAGGGATAGGAAATACACAGGAATAGGATAGGAATGCACGTGCAAAACAGAGCATTTGCTAACACAGGGTTTCTGTCAATCTGGGTGTTTGGTTCACAGGAAATGGAAGATCACAGAAATGCAAAGAAGCATGGTCATATTAAAGTCAAACCACATGAAAATGTACAGTTATAATGCGATTATGCTACTATCACTTAGTCTTGTTCTTCATGAATAGGAATTTGAAAAGGAGGGCCAAGTGGATATTAAAATTCCTACGGTTTTTCTTTGAAAGAGACACTAAAGGAAAAAATCCTACAGTTTTCCCTTGCTCCATTCCTTTGAACCAAATGCATGAATAGTAGTACCATAGGAAACTTTCCAATTCCTATGTCTTTCCTTCACGTTTCCTTTCAACCAGTGGCCATTCTAGTAGGCAGGCTTGAACAGGCAAAAGCCTACACTCCAAAAATGTTTTTGTACTACTTCTACTACTTTGGACCCAGCCCACTGCCCTACTAGCTCAACTCCCAGGCCCATCTACACATGCACAGCTCCAACGCGCAGAAATAAATAATGATGGCTTTCGAGAGAGTCTATCACGGATAGCTAACTTGCCTAGTACCTCACTGCTTGTCATATAGGAGAAACTATTCGTATTTCTCATTACTACGTGTGCTCAGTGGACAATATAAATTACATGTAGAGTAAAAAAAGCGATGCGACAAGTGTACAACCTCTTTGACAAAGCCATGTCGATCTTAGCATCATTGGGTTGGTCGCTGAGGATGCTGCGGCTGATGTGGCTGTTGGAGGCGGGGAAGAAGATCTTAGGCGTCTGAAGATGGAGCCGAGGGTACTGCTCTGCTGTGATGGATGGTTTTGTCCTTGGACCAGCTTCGGTGAGGTGTACGATGGCGAGGCTGAAGCAGGACAACAGAGACAACGTTAACCTGAAGTGGGATTCTAATAGCATCTCCAATAGATGGTGTAAAATACATCACCAAAAAATGCTAGATTTAAAAGACATCAGCCGCTCATCTCTGAACTTAACTGTCGAAACTGAATTTAACTGTCAAAACTGAATTTTACTGTCAAAACTGAAATGTACTCTCGAAACTGAATTTTGCTGTCGAAACTGAATTTTACTGTCGGAACTGAACGCAGTAGTAGCAGAGAAGCAATGCACTAGTAGTTTTGGCCACTCGAGCAGTAGTGGCAGAGAAGCAATGATCTAAATTGGCAACCGCTCTAGCAGGGAACGTACTACCAGAGAGCAGCCGGGGCAGCTGGTCGTGCAGCAGTAGCAGTGCCCAGAGCATCAGCGTGTGTGAGAGCCGTAGCGGCAGCAGGAGCGCGAGCGAGTGCCGGAGCTGCTGCTCGTGCAGTAGCAGTGCGAGCAAGAGTAGAGCAGAAGCGCGAGCCAGAGCTAGAGCAGCAGCACGGCCAGCGACAGTCGGAGCCGCAGCAGCAACAGCTCCTGCTGATGTAGGCGTCGCTGCCGAGGGAGCAACGCCATGGCGGAGAGACGCCGTGGAGGAAGTGGCCGGTGACGCCGCCGTCGATGGAGCCACGCCATGGCGGCTCAGGATCGAGCAGCAGCAGCATCGTGAGATCAAATAAAGGAGAAAATGTAGCGATTAGTGTAGAACCTCTTTGGTGGCACCGACTAGGCCTCAGCTTCATCCGAGGAATCGGTGATGGTGCTACGGTTCCGGTGGTGCAGGTGAAGACGGCGCTGTGGGAATGGAGGTGGCGCGATAGACGAGGCAAACGTCGGGGCAGCTCCTTGGAGGTGGAGGACGGGGCGGCTGAACCGGCGGGACGACGAGATCGACGATGGATCCTCATCCGGTGCGGTGGATGAGGGACGTCGAGCTGTTGCGGTGGACGATGTCGTCGGGGAAGAGGCTCCGGCTGGGCGGCGGTCGGGTGGCGGACGGAGGAGCATGGGGTTTCGTGGGCTTTGGCGGCCTCGGTGTACGAATGGGGGCGGAGGGGGTGGGAGGGGGGAACCATGGCTAAGGGACGCGCTTGTTTGAAATGTGGGGTAAGTTACGAAAGTACCCCTACCCGTTTTGACCATGGGACGTCGAGGCGGGATTTTCGGCTGAGGGATAGAAGGGGGATTTCGCGTGTCGGGGCGGCGCGACCGATTTTGGAGGAGGGGTGAGTTTTCGAGCGCGTTGAAATTTCGGGATAACAAGGCGTGGGTTGAAGGGGCGGGAGTTTCGCAGCACAAGAGACAAAGAGATAGCTTGAAATTTTGGGATAACAAGGCGCGGCTTGAAATTTCGGGAGAACAAGCTTAACGTGTAAAAAAACAAAAACAAAAAACAATTCGCACCCCACAAGAGAGAGTCATGTCCCATTTTACTATATGAATTACTACAAATGCCATTCAAAAACAACAATGAACAACTTAAAAATTCGGGAGAACAAGCTTACCTTGTATGGTACCATATCAATTCGTACTTCCCTCAACAACAACAACAAAAAAACAATTTGTACCGTCTACCGTATGGACTAAAATTGAGTCCATTTTCCGTATTTGAATGGGATTGTTGTCATGTTAGTTATACCATCATCTAAATATTATCTTCACAACACACGACATGAATATAGTACTAAAGTCCCATTTAAATATGAACTACATGTACCATATGATCTCGAATTCAAATATGTGTATCCATTTTATGTTGAATTCAAATCATAGTACATGTATGCTCTAGCTAGATGTTTGGAATCTAAACGATGTTTGATATGTATAATGTGTTTAATACACAACACACACACAACATTTAGATGTTAGCTGCCAAAGTCATCAATTATCTCCAATTTGAATAGTTATGTCCATGCATGGATGAAATGTGGTCAAACGATGCCTACCAACGGTATATCAAATTCAAATCAATTTGGCCTTGTCCGATGTGTCTATAGTATAGCATGCTCGATTCAAAACCACACCACATATCTCCATTATATCATGCATGCATGGGTTTCAAACATCATGATCTCTTATTCAAATATTTGAATTCACTTTTATATTGATTATGATCTCACCAATTCTTTTACACCCACACAGTCGTCTTCTTTTTATAGTTGTACCACTATCTTTCTCTCGTGCATGCATGCACACACACTCCCACTCGGCATTATCCATCGCACACACACACACACAATATCTTTCTTCAGGTCTATCTACCACGATCTCTCAAGCTAGGTAGATCTCTCCATCACCCTCTCTTTCCCACACACTCACTGATCGATATACCCCTCTAGCTAGCAGGTCTGCTTACCACACACACATGTACACACAGTCCTTTCCCCCTCTCACCATCCATCCCTCACACCCCAGCTACGAGGCGCGCAAGCCCACACACGCGCGCGCGCGCGAGCGTGCTCTCGCCCCCTCATCTCTTATTATCGATCTCGCACTCGTACATTACCTCTAACTAGTAGGACTCTCGCACCCACCCACACACACACCTCCCCCTCTTAGTCACTTCGGGCCTTCTTTAATTATCTCTCACATGCATGCGCACCGATCGATATTCCTCTCTGTATATATATAGCTAGGTCTTTCCCTATTTTCCACACAAAGCGATCGATCTATATCTAGTCAGGTCTCGCCCTTTTTCCCACGTACACATCGATCAATCTACCTCTCTAGATAGGACTGCCTAGCTACCACACACACATTGTCTATCCATCGTCTCACCTCTCATCATCCATGCCTTCCGCTTCATCTCTCAGACGTGCGCAACCGCGCACGTTCTCGCCCCCTCTCTTAAAATGTCGATCTCGCACTTGTACACTCCTTCCGAGTCTCCGTCCAGTTGGCCTCTCGCACCATCTCCCAACACCCCCGTCTCCCAGTGCTTGTAGGTTCATAGAGTTCTTCCCTCCATCTGTCTCTATCGATATATCGCGCAGACGACCCCTCCCCTCCCTTCTCGTATATCACCCCCATGCACATACATATATGTATAATATAGGCCTCTCTTTCACACAAATTGCATCATTGACACATACTCCATCTATATTTCCCTCCCCCCTCCCCCACCCACACACAAATTCATGAATCTCCCGTGATTTCTTGCACACACCATCTCTCTCTCTCAGACACACAGACTATGTGTATGAAAGAGAAGAGGTGCACACACGCACTCGTTCCCACATACAAACGCACAGGTACACGGTGGAGCACATTTGTATAAGAAATGTGCATGTGTAGAAAGGCTTTAGATGATGTGGCACTAGTACTTCCAGTATGTGCAAAAGCACGTAAGTTAGAATTCCAATGGCAGGCTACAAAATGTCTCTCTTTTTTTAGTCAATATATTATGATTAAAATGATGTGGGTGCACCCATGAGGCCACGTGGCACATGGGGGAGGGGTTGTTGTGAGATTCTTCTGTGGATTGATCACAGTGACGTACTGCTAGTTCTAGAAGAATGTTGTAGACACAACAGGGTACACACGTGAATGATTGAAAATTTCAAAGCTGATTATATAGAAAATATATTCGCAAAAAAAATATTATATAGAAAATAGCCAGCAACGGGCTCCTCGCTATCGCTACGAGAGGTTGGCGGGCGTCCGGCTCCGTCACATACGCATCCGAGAACGCGGGCCCACGTACACCTCCGACAAGCATAGTAGTACTGCCCACCGCTTTAACTTTTGAAGTGCCGGGTCCATCCCATTGTAAAAAAAACTACCATGCCTCCCGTGCAGCGAAAATGCCGCCCTACCCTTTCTTAATCGGGATTTGTATCGACCAATCTCGTCAAGGAGTAGGCGGTAAACTTACAGCATGTCGCCTTCGCGTCGCACCATCACACGGTCGGTCCGGTCCGCCGCTCACCAAAGGGACGTGCATCGACTTGGTACATCACTGACATGTGCGACCGCATGTGAGCAAACCGACAGTCCAAGCTCCCTGCCTACCGCCAAAATCCCGGCCTATCGGGATTTCTAGCAAATCGGCAGTTGTGAACGATCGCGTGCCAGTTTCATGTGTAGGGGAGGGGCGTGGTGTGGCAGTAAAAAGAAATGCCATGGCATTTCTTTTTTTTTTAGTGTTGTTTTCGTCCAATAACTTCCACCGCCGGATGCAGATCTTATGGTTATTGGGGCGTTCGCCAGGAATAGTCTCGTGGCGAACTATTGACTAGCCTCTTTTTCACACGCACTACATTGACACATAAGTATCATCTCTCTCCCTCCTCCCCATGCACACACCTACACTGACGACTCTCTCGGGACTTCTGGCACACACCATCTCTCTATAGGTCGATGTCACACACATACACTTGTACTCTAGGTTTAGTACGTACACAAAGAGGAGAGGTGCACGCATGCACTCGTCCTCTCTCACACTGTCACACACACGCGCGGGTACTCTTTTCGACACACACCATCTCTCTCTTTTTTGAGGGGACACACCATCTCTTTCTAGGTCTATGTATACCACGCTCTCTCTCTCCCCCACACACACTGGTGGAGTACGTGCACGAAGAGAAGATGTGCACGCATGCACTCATTCCCTTGCACACACACGCGGGTACACGGTGAAATGCATTTTTGTACGAAGAGCCACCCCACGTGATAATTTGACGCGTGTAGAATCGTTCACTTAATGGATGGTCAATTAATACATCGCATGCAAATTGAGTGGCGTGACCACGTGAGGGAGGAAGTACTAGTTGAGAATGACATTACTATCATCCACTGCATGCATGCGAGTAGTTAAATCATGGGTTGCTAGTACTACGAGGCAACGTCATCAATTTTTGCCTCGGTTACTATTGGTGGCCTTTGTATTTAAAAATGGACGGAGTGGAGTACTACGCTCGCCTACTAGGGCTCTCCCACCACCTACGCTCACCTCCCCGCCTCGACCATCCGATTCCGCCATGGATAATCCCTTAGATCCCAGCATCCCGCGGGCTTCCCTCTCCCTGCAGCCCGCATCACTGCCGCATTTGAGCAAAACCCACATGTGTTTCAGAGAGGATCCATTGCTCTAGAATCACAGATCGGTGGCGCCGGAGGACATGCCGGGGGCTGCATTTCAGGTGGTGGGCAGCAAGGGCAAATCGGATCAAGGAAGCGTCGCATCGATTGGAGACAAGTTCGAAGGAGCTGCGCCTGGCGAAGCACAAGGCGGAGGCGCATGTCGATCTCAGGGGTGAGATGCCGAGGGATGTCAGCATCAGGCAGCGTCACATTGATTTTGAGCTGGGGCTAATGGCAGAGATCATATTCATGGAGTCGACTGCGGAGGAGAGAACGCGCATGCCTGCGGAATGGCATGAGAAGCCAGTGCATTCAAATGGGTGGTAGGAGAAGTCAAATCGCTCAACCAGCGGCGGCGGCGGCATTGGGGATGCATCATAGGCGAGGTGACCTGCCCTCCTTCCCCGCCAGCGATGGACTAACCTGCTCAGTTACTGCTGCAATGAACACGCGGTGCCATGGCGGTTTGCAACCGTGTCAATCACTCCATCTATGTATTGTATTTCTATGAAAATACTCTATCTATATGTGTTGTATCTCTATGAAAATAGTTGGTCGTTTGGAAAAAGATGGTCATTGATTTATCACGAGTTTTTGAATGCTTGGTCGTGAGAACTCATCGGGAGCCGTTCCGAGCTTCGAAACCAAAACCATCAATAAATTTCGAGCTTGTTTCCCGTCACATTCCAAAGTACCATGCTATAATTAATTGCAAACCTGTTCACACCGAACAAACCTAAACGTGTTTCCACTTTGCAGCATATTAGTACTAGGTTATAAAAAGGGAAACTAAGTACTCGAATATTACTGCAAATTCCTCCTCATAAGCCTTTCTTGTTCGTCGTTCCTTGTGTCTGCCATGGCCCGTAGGAAGAGCTCTGGGCCAAGAAATAACAAGGGAGCGACGACCAAGGCGGCGGAAAAAAAGAGAGGGCCCGCCGCGCTGCGAAGGCCTCGAAAGATCTCTCATGGGCAGGAGAGGACCCTCAGAAGCGCATTCGCCGCGGAGGCGAACATGCCGAGCGGGCAATGCTGAAGTCGTTAGCCCACGACGACATGCCCGCTCAGCTCAACAAGCAGAAGGAGTTGATCGCCGGCTTGCTGAAGCTGGTGAAGGAGAGCAATGCCTCGGTTGATAAGGCGACCGGCGAAATCGTGGAACTTCGGGAGGACAAAGTGAAGCTCTGCCACGAGCTCGACCTGCTGAAGGAGGAGATCGCTGGCTGGGAGAAGCTACGAGAGAAGAGCAGTGCCTCGGTGAAGATGCTGACCGCCGTCATCGGGGAACTTAGGGATGACATGGCGAAGCTCCGCACCAAGAACGTGGCTACTGTCAAGCAACATCATGCGGACGTGAAAGAGATCATCCACGCTCGCCTCGAGAAATCCCGCGCCATGGAAGCAATGAAGAAGATGGCGGACGAGAGGCGAGAGGAGATGAAGGTCGTGGAGGCGATGAAGAAGTAGTTAGAACTCCGCGTCCAGCAACCCTTCATGAAGTAGAGAGCAGCACCCAGACCGTTGTCTGCATCTTCCTTCTTCTTTTTTTGCGGGTAATCTTCCTTCTTCTTTTGCCCCTGTGTCTTCTTCTTTTGCCACTGTGTCTTTCGGGCATTTCCTCATGTGTCCTTCTAAATTATCCTGAATAGGTAAGACAATTATTATCCGTTGCCATTGTCATCATGTTATTTTGTTTGTACTAGGCTGCGAGGCACGACTAAAACAGTGCTAACGATGAGCGGTGCCGTGGGAACACAAGCAAACTAGATCATTTTTTATCGCCATATTGCACTGGGCTGCCGTGTTTCGCACTCCTCCACGTCGGGCTAGTACTCCAGTGGAAAACTAGAGTATACCGCATGGTTCTTTGCTCCTCCTTAGGTCGTCGGCAACAATTATACCTCCTTTCGCCGACATGTGGGACAACTAGCATCTGGGTCGATGTATCATGCACCAGATTAGAGTGGGGAACGAAAGGGGAGACTTACCCCTCATAGTAATAATGACTATAACGAGCAGTCAAATCACAAGGCCCCACCTTCCAGCAGTAATGAGCCGTCAAATCACAAAGCCCCACCTTTCCCGCGGTAAGTTGAATCCACTACTCCCTCGTCCTCCTCGCCTCTTTGTCAAACCGACCAGGCGAAACTTGCCCCGCCCTCGCCTTTTAAATATAGTTTTGTAAGTATCGATGGATTGCGCCATGGAGCAAAACTAACAAGCTCAAATTAAAGAAAAAGGTGGGACATATACAGCACGCTCCTCGCGTTCGCGTCGCACCTACATGGTCGGTCCGACACGCCGCTCACGGAATGGAACGCGCGTCGGCTGAGTTACTACTAAAGTAGAAAAGAGAGAACAACGATACTAGTACAGTACGTACGTAGTACTACTATACTAGTATATGATGCTGGATGAGGGACAGCCAGCATCTGGATCGACGTTTCATGCACCAAATTATGCATAGTACTACGTGCTTAGATGGGGTGCTAAAGTCTTTCTTTGACAACTAAACTCCTTCATGCGTTGCGTAAACTTCTCTCATTTAAGTATTTTGCATAGGTCCACGCGCTTCGCATTCGTTCTTCCTGGGGTCACCAAACTCCTCTCTCTTCTCTTTACTCCTACCTTGTCACATCAGATTTTTTTGCATATGTGGCATGCTTAGTACCTGTACACCATGGAGGGGGAGACTCACCCCGGTCGTAGCGCCACAGTAATAATGACTATAATGAGCAGTCAAATCACAAGGCCCCACCTTTCCATCAGTAATGAGCCATCAAATCACATAGCCCCACCTTTCCAGCAATAAGTTGCATCCGCTACTCCCTCGTCCTCCTCGCCTCTCTGTCGAACCGACTAGGCGAAACTGCCCCGCCTAACGCGCGGGAAAAGCCCCGCCCTCCACTTTTAAATATAATTTTGTATCGATGGATTGCACCATGGAGAAAAACAAAAAGAAAATGGTGGTACTACATGTATACAGCACGCACGTCCCGTTCGCGTCGCACCCCACATGGTCGGTTGGTCTGGCACGCCGCTCACGGAATGGAACGCGAGTCATCTTACATTTGCACTCACATGTGGGACCGCAATTGAGCAGCCGACCATAGGCACACTCTCCCCCGTCCCTCAGGCCCCACGCGTCGGCTGAGCTGTACTAGAAGAGAGACACCAGCGATAGTAGTACTAGAGTAGTGCTGTACACACGTCGTTGCTTGGACGATCCCTGCACGACATGGGAGATCAGTTCGTCCATCCATGTGATTAGAGTCCAGCAGATGGCTGGATTGGCTATCGTGTACATATCGTGCAGGCTGTGTCGTACTAACATACGGCTGTAGTTCTGTTGATATATCTAAAAAAAGTAGGAGCACTAACTATATTGCAATACCAATAAAATTTGAATCCATTCTCGGTATGAATACAAATCTAGTCCACTCACCCTAGGCGGCTAGGGCAACCTCTCCCCTCCCTGCTTCACCGATAAGCCGGTGGATTCACCCCTCCCCTCTTCCCACCGCTTCGTCGACCGGTGGCGGGGAGGGGAATCCCGGTGCCTATGCTTTGGTTATCAGTTTATGTTAGGGGTTTTAGTCCTCGCACGCGTAACACTCAGGCGGACGATGTCGGCGCTTCTTATTCTGAGTCTGTCTTCCGAGCTCCGATCCTCCTTGAGTTCATTCATCTAGACATAGTCGATGGAACTCCAGCGTAGATTCTTGCCGTCTCCTTTGGGGCGGTGAGGTTAAGGTTTCTTGTCATCCGGGGAGATTTGGTGTCATGTGCTTCGGATCAATGTGAGGGTTAAACAACGACAGCTGCGTTCCTCCAGGGCGCTGGTTATTAGGGGCACATGCACAAAGACTACTCGGTTGCCATCAAGAAGGTGAAGCCGGCTACATTAGGACATCGGCGACATCGATTGATGCCTTTTCTACTAGTTTGCTCTTTGAGCTTTGATCCTCGTCGAGTTTGTCTGTCGAAACGTAGTCGATGGAGCTCCGGCGTAGATTCATGTTGTCTCCTTGGGGCAGTGAGGTTAGCGTTTCTTGTCATATGGGAAAATTTGGTGTCATGTTAATTAGGTGCCTTAGATCAATGATGACGACTACGCCTCCGGGGCGCTACTCCTTAGGGGCACGTGCACGAAGACTCCTCGACAGTCATTGACGAGGTCAAGCCAGCTCCGGTAGGATAGCAGCGACAACGACGCGTCGACGGCTCTTTCTGACTACAGTTGGTTGTTCGCTGGTCTCAGAATTTGGATGTATTTTTTTATCAGAGATGCTATGTACTTGCAAACATTTACAATAGACCCGGTCTCCCTAAAAAAAGGTTGCGTATAGTTTATGTTCAAAATCAGAACAAAGATTGATGGCTCTTACATTTTTTGGAAATGCTAAGATCATGAATTTTCAGAAATTTGATTTCCCTTTATGTTGGAAACAATACATTTCAAGCTCTAGCTAGCTATTCGAAATGTAAATTGTGCATGTTTTATAAGTATAGCGTGGTAAGCAAACAAAATGTATGGTGTGCCCCCATTTAGATGTGAACTGCAAAAGACACACATTACCTCAAATTCAAACTACTTAGTCCATGGATGCAATGTGTTCAAACGGTGCCATCGACATCTCAAATTCAAAAGAGTTCGAGCTTGTTCGTTCTATATTTTCACCCATGATAATTTGACCCGTGTGGTTGTTCGATTAATGGAGGGCCGGGGGACCAGAAGTGAACAATACAAAGTGTGACCTGGCTCGTACGCAATTTTAAATGATTGTTTTTATGAGAGAAAAAAAGAAAACTACTCCACTATATGTATATAAGCAGGAGCCTCCGCTCTTGCTTGCTAGGGTTGCTCTCTTCACACACTCATCCTCTCAAGATCTAAACACGACAGCGGTGACCACACTCTCTCTCTGCTCACCGCTGGTCACAGATCCGGCCAGATCCCCTCCGTCGGGGAAGAGGTGAAGGTGCAACGTTCACGCGGTCCTCATCGGCGATGGAGCAAACCCACTGCCGGCGCGTCCCGATACGCGTGCCTTACCATTCTCTCCCACACAGCGCTGGCTAGGGAGGGCCTTCGACCCAGTCTTCCTCGCTGCCGTGGTGTGGGCAGATCCGGCCTCTCGCCGCCCACCTAGCCAAATCCTGACGAACCTCAGGTATAACTTCCTTCGAAACCGGCCTTGCTCTACTGCCCCAGGTCCCCACGTCGATGCATGTGAATCTTTTTCTACTTCTCAGCCCCCCTCGTAGATTGGCTCGATCGGCTGTTCCAAAGCCACCTAAATTATTACTATTAGAGGTAAAGCTACTTCATGCAGTCAAATCTACGACTTGGTTCAAAGTGGGAAGAACGGGGGGAAAGTTCTAGCATGACTCTAGGACTTGGTTCAAAGAGGAAAGATTGGGGGGGTGGGGGTAGTAGAGACTGGCTACCCAACTGGTCTCTTGGTTGAAAAGGGAAATAAAGGGAAAACAAAGTACAAACTGGATATAGAACCGATCTACTGGTTGAAAAAGGAAAGAAAGTGGGGACTGGGGGACAAGTCAATAGAGTATTTCCAGCACTAAATTTGCTGCCGTCACATAGTAAAAGGTGGCTATAGTGTACAAAAATGGGACCAACCCAGATATCATGTTTGGATGTTTGTTTGCATCACCACTTTATGCATCGGTGGAGGTACATGGTGTTGGTGCACCCACTGTCTGATGCCCTTATGGCAA
The DNA here is from genome assembly GCA_039707655.1 of Elymus sibiricus. Classification (NCBI taxonomy): domain Eukaryota; kingdom Viridiplantae; phylum Streptophyta; class Magnoliopsida; order Poales; family Poaceae; genus Elymus; species Elymus sibiricus. The sequence continues at coordinate 118,101,713 of CM077670.1, forward strand.
TTTTTAGCTGTTGTTAATCTAATGTCGCTGGTAAAATGCAGCAATCTCACTATTAAAGTAAGGACATGTTTAACCAATGTTGTTTTTTAATGTAATGCCCCCAGTACTATGAAGCAATGGCCATGTTTTAATGTCCTGCTATATTTCCCCTTAAGATAAGTAAGTTGCTTCTTTTCGTTAGAAATGCAACTGTCCTGGTCTGCCTACTGTAACATGCCCTTATACCAACTCTTTAGCACCTGTTAATCTAATGTAGCTGGTAAAATCAAGCAATGGCACCATTAAAGTAATGTCAAATTTAACAGTTGTCATTGTTAATCTTAATTCCCTCGGTAGTACGAAGCAATGCTGGAGCTTTAGAAATTGCTATTGTCCTTCTATGATTGCCATTAAGATAAGGACGATGCTTCTTTTCATTTGACGTATGTTTCATCACTTGTTATCCACCCGCCTTTCTACCTATTTGTGTAAATAGAGATATACATTTCACCTCGTTGCTATTGCGACCTTTTGGTGAACTGCACAAAACACTTCTTTTTTGGAAAGAGTGTCTTGTGCAGTTCTACTAAAATGTCACATGGGCAACATCTCTTGATTTTAGTGGAACCGTACAAAGGGTGATTGGAGTTCCTAACCTTCTCGTTGAACTCTGTGGTTAATCTCCTCCAACAGTTAATTAGCCTTTGCAAGATTAGCCGTCACTGTCACCACAATGGCACTTTGCACATATTTGTGTCACGAACATGGACGCTTGATTTTAGTTGAACTGCACAAAAGCATATCCAAATTATAGTTGCACATTCCACGAGCACCAACCTTGATGTTGCTCAGTTTTAGTGCAACTAATGAAGAAGCTGCCAGCTCATGGGATCAAGTACTTCTTGCTAACTGCGTGATGCAAACATTGCTTCATTTTAGGCGAACTGCACAAAAAGGTCGCATGAATATAATCATCCATGTTGGTGACTGGTGTCAACCCATCTACTATGGCGTTAATTGCAGATATGACTCCCATGACGAGGTATGTTCCTTTTTGGTACTACCCTTTGCCAGAACGATCCTGCATGTTGACTCTGCATGCAGCTAGTGATCTTGTCCTAATGTTTTGGCACTGCCATAAGAAAGCAATAATGTTATGTATTATTTCGCACCTTAATCTAATGCCACTAATAATTTGAGGCAATGTTTTGGCACCGCTAGTGCCACTGATAAAATGAAGTAATAATACAGTTAAAATAGAGCTACTGTCTTCGCTATCATTTCATTTCCAATGTAGATAATGAAAGTGCTTCTCTTTGCTAGTATACGTTTCATCAAATAGTCCCATTCTTAAAGTAATGACACGTTTAAGTATCTCTACAAACAGGGATGCTTAATTTTAGTTGAACTGCACAAAAAAGTGATTGGAATGACGCAAGGCCCTTCCTGGTTCATCACTTGTAGAAGGTGTATCCGGGAGAATTGGGTCAATGTGCCCTATGAGGCCTACCGTTGAGTCCACTTATCGGTCCCTATGACGCCTACCGTCATGGCGGCGCAGGGCCCCTCTCTCCCTCGCAGCATGGCGGGCGCCATAGTTTTAGTTGAACTGCACAAAAAAAGAGATTGGAATGACTCAAGGCCCCTCCTACTGCCACACTGAATTTGTTCATAGTTTTCAACGAATTGCCTTCATGGCAAGATACGACGACCTGGAGAATAACTTGATCTCAATAAGTCATGTCACACAGGTCAGTCCTGTCCTTCATCCACATCATCGTGCTTTGTCATACTATGCTACTGTTGTATTTTCTTTTAATAAACTTATTGTATCGCAATCTTTTCCCATTAAGAAAATGAAGTTGCTTCTATTTATTTGTGTATGTTTCATCAACTAGTGCCACTATTATATTAATCATGCTTTTTCATTATCTGTGCAAATAGGGTTATTCAGCTACATTTTAGTGGAACTACACAAATGTTTGGATGGAACCCGCATATGCAGAGTGTGAGTGCCACCATCTAAAATATCGTGGCTTCGAACAGACACAGATGTTCGGATGGTTCCACAAGTTCTTGGCGACCAGCTTATGCAGAACATGTTAATCTGCCGGTGTTTGACATGGGTGCCCATAAACTGGACTGGTTTCAGTATTGCGGCAAATCCTTGAATCAAATAGCTTACATGAATTAGGTTTATGGTTTGCTGGATATATTGGCACTTCTCCAGGAATTACTCTTTTCTCATAGAAGCATCAATCGATTTTTCTTTACATGTACACATTCTCACAACTTTGTTTTAGTTTTAAAGTTAATATTGGCTCTGATCTGTGAATCAATGAGATGCATAGGCATCTTTGTTGTACTTATTATGGGAATCTTATGAGTTGGTTGTGAATCTTGGAAGCTGTGAAACACGACATGATGATGCAGGCGATAGCAACCCTATCAAGCTCTTCAATAATCCCTCCGTTTCTTTTGACTTTGACCAAATTTATATAAAAAAAGATCAACATCTACAATACCAAAGTTATATGGTATATGAAAGTTAATTTCGTGATGCATCTAATAATATTGATTTCATATTGTGAATGTTGGTATTTTTTCCTATCAAGTTAGGCCAACATTACAAAGTTTGACTTTGACCAAATTATATATGCAAACTAAAAAGAAAGTTTAAGGGTGGTAGGCATTTTTGTAAGCTTTCCATTGGTCTAGATCTAACGGTAGATAAGGGTAGTACTAGGTAACGTGGGGTCAGTACTCAAGTTTATGTGGGGTCGCTTCGTAAGTAAGGGGTAAATTAGTTATTAGGATGGATCCACTAACAGCGCGCCGCCGCTCTCGTCCAATCCAAAACCGCCGCCCGCCGCTCCTCTTGCATTCCAAGACCACCGCCGCTCCTCTCCTCTTCCATTCCAAAACCGTCGCCGCTCCTTGATAGGTCTCCAACGTATCTATAATTTATGAAGTATTCATGCCATGTTTACAACAATTTTATATGGTTTTGGTATGATTTGATTAGAACTAACCCGGACTGACGCTATTTTTAGCAGAACTACCGTGGTGTTGTTTTTTGTGCAGAAATAAAAGTTCTCGGAATGGACTGAAAATTTACGGTGATTTTTTGTGGACCAAAAGAGACCCCCGGAGCTTTGAGGAAGGACCAGAAGCCTCACGAGGAAGCGACAAGCCTGGGGGGGGGGCGCCCTCCCCCCCAGGGCGCACGGAGCAGGCTTGTTGCTCCCTCATGGGACCCCTTGACGTGAAACCAATGCCAAAAATTCCTATAAATACCAAAAACCCCAGAAAGAAACCTAGAACTTCCATGCCGCCGCTGCAAGCCTCTGTACCAAAGCGATCTCATCCAGAGCCCTGTTCCGGCACTCTGCCGGAGGGGGGAATCATCACCGGAGGCCATCTTCATCATCCCGGCGGTCTCCATGACGAGGAAGGAGTAATTCACCCTGGGGGCTGAGGGTATGTACCAGTAGCTATGTGTTTGATCTCTCTCTCTCTCTCTGTTCTTGATTTGGCACGATCTTGATGTATCGCGAGCTTTGTTAATATAGTTGGATCATATGGTGTTTCTTCCCTCTCTATCTTCTTGTGATGGATTGAGTCTTTCCCTTTGAGGTTTCATTATTGTCGGATTGAATATTTCAGATTTGAGAACACTTGATGTATGTCTTGCATGTGGATACCCGTGGTGACAATGGGGTATTCTATTGATTCACTTGATGTATGTTTTGGTAATCAACTCGCGGATTCCCGTGACCTTGGGGTGATCTTGGCATAGGGGTTGGTTGCACGTTTTCATTATCTTTTCTCCGATAAGAAACTTTGGGGTACTCTTTGAAGTTCTTTGTGTGGATTGAAGATTATGAACTTGAAGTTGTTTGATGCATCTCGAATAATCAACTCAAGGATACTTGTGGTGACATTGGAGTATCTAGGTGACATTAGAGTTGGTTGATGCGTATCATATGGTATTATTTTAGTATGAACTCTAGGGCTGTTTGTGACACTTATAGGGATGGCTCAATAGATTGATCGGAAAGGATAACTTTGAGGTGATTTCGTACCCTACAACAATTTCTTTCTTATGTTCTCCGCTAATAGGAACTTTGGAGTGATTCTTTCTCGCACGTTGAGGGATTGTTATATGATTCAACTATGTTAGCACTGTTGATAGATTGCACTAGTGAAAGTATGAACCCTAGACCTTGTTTCTAAGCATTGCAATACCGTTTGTGCTCCGTTTTACTACTGGTTACCTTGCTGTTTTTGTATTTTCAGATTACAAAAACCTATATCTACTATCCATACTACACTTGCATCACCATCTCTTCGCCGAACTAGTGCACCTATACAATTTACCATTGTATTGGGTGTGTTGGGGACACAAGAGATTTCTTGTATTTGATTGCAGGGTTGTTTGAGAGAGACCATCTTCATCCTACGCCTCCCATGGATTGATAAACCTTAGGTCATCCACTTGAGGGAAATTTGCTACTGTCCTGCAAAACTCCGCACTTGGAGGCCCAACAACGTCTACAAGAATAAAAGTTGCATAGTAGACATCAAGCTCTTTTCTGGCGTCGTCGCCTGGGAGGTGAGTGCTTGAAGGTATATCTTTAGATCTTGCAATTAAATCTTTTATTTTCTTGTTTATTCACTAGTTTGGTTTATAAAAGAAAACTAAAAAAATGGAATTGAGATTGCCTCACATGCTTTATCTTTATGAAGTCTTTCTTGAAAACAAGGATTTCGATAATTGTGCTCAATTGTTAGAGGAAGAATTTAATAAAATGTTTAACGTGAGTCCTTTGAATGATGAGCATGATTGCAATGTTGTTAGTATGCTTTCTTTGAATATCCATGATGCTAATGATATGCAAAGCTACAAGCTTGGGGATGCTATGTTTGATGAAGATGATATTTTTAGTTCCCCAAGTTTTGATGAGCAAATTTATTATGATGATAACATGCCTCCTATTTATGATGGTTATATTGATGAAAGTGGGGTTGGAAGAGTGTCAACTCTAGGTACTAGTGATCCCACTATTTTGGAGGGTGTTGAATCTTATGGCAATAATTATGAAAGTGGATTTGGAGAGGTCATGACTTTATTTAAAGATGATTCACTATTTCGGAAGAGATTTCAATTGATTATGATAACAAAGTTGCTATCTATGATGATTATTGTGATGACATGTATGCTATAAAGAATAATGATAACTATGAAACTTTTCATCATGATTTTAATGTTCAATTTGGTTATGCCAATCAAGTATCTCCTGATAGTTATTTTGTTGAGTTTGCTCCCACTACTATGAATGAGAAGAAAATTGCTTATGAGAAGAGTAGTAAAAATTCTATGCTTGTGGATCATGAAAAGAATGCTTTATGTGATAGCTATATTGTTGAATTCATTTATGATGCTACTGAAAAATATTATGAGAGAGGATCATATGCTTGTAGGTGTTGCAATAATATCAAGTTTCCTCTCTATGTGTTGGAAGTTTTGAAGTTATACTTGTTTTGCCTTCCTATGCTAGTTGATTCTTACTCCCACAAATTGTTTTCTCACAAAATCCCTATGCATAGGAAGTGGGTTAGGCTTAAATGTGCTAGTCATATGCTTCATGATGCTCTCTTTGTGTTTCAATTCTTTACTTTTATGTGAGCATCATTGAAATCATCATGCCTAGCTAAAAAGGCTTTAAAGAAAAGCGCTTGTTGGGAGACAACCCAACATTTATACCTCCTGTTTTTGTGTGTCCACACGATTAAGCTACTGTCGTAATCATGTTTTATATGTTTTCTTTCAATAATGTGCCAAGTAAAGCCTTTGGGATAGTGTGGATACTTGTTGATTTGATTCTGTGCAAAAACAGAAACTTTTGCGTCCAGTGCTGTAATTTCTATTCTGTACTGGAGAGTTATAAAATTCTGAAATTTTTACACAGTATTGGGTTACAAATGTTTTACGTTTTCCTTATTTTTCAGAATTTTTGGAGATACAGAATTATGATTTTTAATTCGCTCACTACATGCTGTTCTGTTTTTGACAGATTCTGTTTTCAATGCATAGTTTGCTTGTTTTATAGTTTCTATGGATCATATTGAGTAATATAAATTGTGGAAATGATGTAATATATTAGTTATTATGTGTTAACAATTATTAATCTTGTCTTGACAGTACCTAAGTGGATGATTTATTTTTAGCATACTAACCTATCTCACAAGTTCCGTTAAGTTTTGTGTGATTGAAGTTTTCAAGTTTTGGGTGAGATATCGATATGAGGAGAATAAGGAGTGGCAAGACCCTAAGCTTGGGGATTCCCAAGGCACCCCAGGGTAATATTCAAGGAATACTCAAGCGTCTAAGCTTGGGGATGCCCCGGAAGGCATCCCCCTCTTTCGTCTTCAAAACTATCGGTATATCTTACTTGGAGCTATATTGTTATTCATCACATGATATGTGTTTTGCTTGGAGTGTCATTTTATTTTGTTAATATTTGCTTGCTGTTTTCAATAATCATGTTTTTTATCTTTTAGTTCAATAAAATGCCAATTATAGCCTTTACCATGCTCAGTTTGCAAGTTCATGTGTTGCTGTTTGAAAACAGAAACTTTTCTGTTATGTCCAGAATATTCCTGAATAGTCAGAACATGATAAAAATCTGAAATTTTTACACAGTAAGCATGCATGAGTTATCTGTCACTTGGTAATTTTTCAAAAAAAATTGGAGTTAGGGAAGTATGAATTTTAAATCCCCCTTTACAGATTGTTCTGTTTTGGCAGATTTTGGTTATAGTTGCATTGTTTGCATATGTTTGCCTATTTTATGTTTCTATTTGTGGATAGGAGTATTAAATATGCAGAGGCATTTAATATGCAATGTTTAATTATAATTTTAGTGATTTGCTACAGTAGATAATGTGAAGGTTTTGAGTTGATTTATACTAACTTATCTCCCGAGTTCTTGTTAAGTTTTGTGTGGATGAAGTTTTAAAGATTTAGGAGAAGCCACGATATGAGAGGAATTAAGGAGACACAAGAGCTCAAGCTTGGGGATGCCCAAGGCTCCCCAAGATAACATTCCAAGAAGTCTCAAGCAACCAAGCTTGGGGATGCCCCGGTAGGCATCCCACCTTGCTTCATCAACAACTATCGGTTAGCCTAAGTTTTTACTTATTCACATGATATGTGCTATTCTTGGAGTGTCCTTTTATTTTGATTTTGTTTGCTGTTTGAATAAAATTATCAAGATCTTAAATCTTTATTTGGAGAGAGTCTTCACATAGCTACTTAATTGTTTAACTACTCATTGTTCTTCATTTATATCTTTTGGAGTAGTTTCTCGTTTACTCTCGTGCTTCACTTATATCCTAAGAGTAAATTATTGAATGAATTGAATATCATAAAGTTGAAATTATATGTGCTTCATATGCTTGTCCCATGGGGAGTAGTGACTTCACAAATAAGAAGTATAAGTGGTAAAATTTATTGAAAGTTAGCAAACACAGTATTGGTCACTTGAACAATTCATGAAAGAATGTTGAAGGAAGAGAGATTTCACATATAAATATACTATCTTGGACATCTTCTATGATTGTGAGCCCCCATTAATAATTTTCAAACTTGATCAAGTAGTTGATGTTGGACAAGGAAGACAACGTAATGGGTTATGTTTGTTTATATTCACATAGATGTTATATTGTCATGGATCCTCTAACATGTGGTTCTTGCTCATAATCTTTTGCTAGCCAAAATTTCGTACTAAGTAGAAATACTACTTGTGCATCCAAAAACCCTTAAACCTAGTTTCTTGTCATGAGAGTCCACCATACCTACCTATGGATTGAATAAGATCCTTCAAGTAAGTTGTCATCGGTGCAAAAAGCAATAAAAATTGCTCCTAAATATGTATGATCTTTTATTGCAAGGGAAAATAAGCTTTGTACGAACTTGTGATGGTAAAGAAATAAAAGCGACGGACTACATAATAAAGGTTGCTATCACAAGGGGCAATATAAAGTGATGTTCCTTTGCATTAAGGGATTGCACATCCAAAAATCAAAAGCGCATGACAACCTCTGCTTCCCTCTGCGAAGGGCCTATCTTTTACTTTTCAGTTTTTACTTTTATGCAAGAGTCAATAGTGTTTATCCTCATTTCAACCTCAATTATTCTCCACTTGGCAAGCATCATGTGGTGGGGAAAGATCCAGGCACATATATCCAGTTGAATATAGGTGATCATGAGTTATTATTGTTGACATTATCTCTATGATAAGCAAGTTGGGAGGCAAAACATTAAGCCCCTATCTTCCTATGTGTTTGACTGAAACGGTTTGTTCTAAAAATATGCTTTGAGTGTCAGCAATCATGGAAGACTATATGATAGTTGAGTATATGGAATTTGCTAAATCAAATCTCTTACATAGACCCTTCCTGAAAATAAGATGAATTGCAATTGTTTGATGACTGAGAACATAGTTTGTTAGTTTTCAAGAAAGTTTATGATCTATACTTTAACATGTGAATAGCTTGCTACTTGATTATGAGAAGTTTTATGAGATGAGCTACTGTCTATGATATATAATGATGCTAGAAAAAGTGTTTGGAATTATCATTAATCAAACTTATGCACTATGCTAGCATTCACACTTCATAAATTATTTCTTTTATCATTTACCTACTTGAGGACGAGCAGGAATTAAGCTTGTGGATGCTGATACATCTCCAATGTACCTATAATTTATGAAGTATTCATGCCATGTTTACAACAATTTTATATGGTTTTGGTATGATTTGATTAGAACTAACCCGGACTGACGTTGTTTTCAGCAAAACTACTGTGGTGTTGTTTTTTGTGCAGAAATAAAAGTTCTCGGAATGGGATGAAAATTTACGGTGATTTTTTGTGGACCAAAAGAGACCCCCGAAGCTTTGAGGAAGGACCAGAAGCCTCACGAGGAAGCGACAAGCCTGGGGGGCGTGCCCTCCCCCCAGGGCGCGCGGAGCAGGCTTGTCGCTCCCTCGTGGGCCCCCTTGACGTGAAACCAATGCCAAAAATTCCTATAAATAGCAAAAACTGCAGAAAGAAACCTAGAACTTCCACGCCGCCGCCGCAAGCCTCTGTACCGAAGTGATCTCATCCGGAGCCCTGTTCCAGCACTCTGCCAGAGGGGGGAATCATCACCGGAGGCCATCTTCATCATCCCGGTGGTCTCCATGACGAGGAGGGAGTAGTTCACCCTCGAGGCTGAGGGTATGTACCAGTAGCTATGTGTTTGATCTCTCTCTCTCTCGTGTTCTTGATTTGGCATGATCTTGATGTATCGCGAGCTTTGTTAATATAGTTGGATCATATGGTGTTTCTTCCCTCTCTATCTTCTTGTGATGGATTGAGTCTTTCCCTTTGAGGTTTCATTATTGTCGGATTGAATATTTCAGATTTGAGAACACTTGATGTATGTCTTGCATGTGGATACCCGTGGTGACAATGGGGTATTCTATTGATTCACTTGATATATGTTTTGGTAATCAACTCGCGGATTCCCGTGACCTTGGGGTGATCTAGGCATAGGGGTTGGTTGCACGTTTTCATTATCTTTTCTCCGATAAGAAGCTTTGGGGTACTCTTTGAAGTTCTTTGTGTGGATTGAATATTATGAACTTGAAGTTGTTTGATGCATATCGAATAATCAACTCACGGATACTTGTGGTGACATTGGAGTATCTAGGTGACATTAGAGTTGGTTGATGCGTATCATATGGTGTTATTTTAGTACGAACTCTAGGGCTATTTGTGACACTTATAGGGATGGCTCAATAGATTGATCGGAAAGGATAATTTGGAGGTGGTTTCGTACCCTACAACAATTTCTTTCTTATGTTCTCCGCTAATAGGAACTTTGGAGTGATTCTTTGTCGCACGTTGAGGGATTGTTATATGATTCAACTATGTTAGCACTGTTGAGAGATTGCACTAGTGAAAGTATGAACCCTAGGCCTTGTTTCTAAGCATTGCAATACCGTTTGTGCTCCGTTTTACTACTGGTTACCTTGCTGTTTTTATATTTTCAGAATACAAAAACCTATATCTACTATCCATACTACACTTGTATCACCATCTCTTCGCCGAACTAGTGCACCTATACAATTTACCATTGTATTGGGTGTGTTGGGGACACAAGAGATTTCTTGTATTTGATTGCAGGGTTGTTTGGGAGAGACCATCTTCATCCTACGCCTCCCACGGATTGATAAACCTTAGGTCATCCACTTGAGGGAAATTTGCTACTGTCCTACAAAACTCTGCACTTGGAGGCCCAACAACGTCTACAAGAATAAAAGTTGCGTAGTAGATATCAAGCTCTTTTCTGGCGCCGTCGCCGGGGAGGTGAGTGCTTGAAGGTATATCTTTAGATCTTGCAATTGAATCTTTTAGTTTCTTGTTTATTCACTAGTTTGGTTTATAAAAGAAAACTACAAAAAAATGGAATTGAGATCGCCTCATATGCTTTATCTTTATGAAGTCTTTCTTGAAAACAAGGATTCCGATAATTGTGCTCAATTGTTAGAGGAAGAATTTAATAAAATGTTTAACGTGAGTCCTTTGAATGATGAGCATGATTGCAATGTTGTTAGTATGCTTTCTTTGAATATCCATGATGCTAATGATATGTAAAGCTACAAGCTTGGGGATGCTATGTTTGATGAAGATGATATTTTTAGTCCCCCAGGTTTTGATGAGCAAATTTATTATGATGATAACATGCCTCCTATTTATGATGATTATATTGATGAAAGTCGGGTTGGAAGAGTGTCAACTCTAGGTACTAGTGATCCCACTATTTTGAAGGGTGTTGAATCTTATGGCAATAATTATGAAAGTGGATTTGGAGAGGTCATGACTTTATTTAAAGATGATTCCACTATTTCGGAAGAGATTTCAATTGATTATGATAACAAAGTTGCTATCTATGATGATTATTGTGATGACATGTATGCTATAAAGAATAATGATAACTATGAAACTTGTCATCATGATTTTAATGTTCAATTTGGTTTTGCCAATCAAGTATCTCATGATAGTTATTTTGTTGAGTTTGCTCCCACTACTATGAATGATAAGAAAATTGCTTATGAGAAGAGTAGTAAAAATTATATGCTTGTGGATCATGAAAAGAATGCTTTATGTGATAGCTATATTATTGAATTCATTTATGATGCTACTGAAAAATATTATGAGAGAGGATCATATGCTAGTAGGTGTTGCAATAATATCAAGTTTCCTCTCTATGTGTTGGAAGTTTTGAAGTTATACTTGTTTTGCCTTCCTATGCTAGTTGATTCCTACTCCCACAAATTGTTTACTCACAAAATTCCTATGCATAGGAAATGGGTTAGGCTTAAATGTGCTAGTCATGTGCTTCGTGATGCTCTCTTTGTGTTTCAATTGTTTACTTTTATGTGAGCATCATTGAAATCATCATGCCTAGCTAAAAAGGCTTTAAAAAAAGCGCTTGTTGGGAGACAACCCAACATTTATACCTATTGTTTTTGTGTGTCCACATGATTAAGCTACTGTAGTATTCACGCCCTTTTCAAACAGGGATAACAGCATGTTCCAAATTTTATTCATGTTTGAAAATGGAACTAACAACAAGCTAACATCATGCTGATCAACATTCATGTATAGCATATCTTCATATGATGCACAGTCAAAAAGATATGCTATTTTCAAAATGCCCAGACAATGTTGAGAGTGCGAAAAACAGAGAAAACTAGGGATGAAATTCTGGCTAGTGTTGGAGGTGGTGTGTGTGGATGACAAGGGGAGACTCACATGTCAGTAATAGCAGAGGCAAAAAATTGGGAATATTGCAACTACAGCAGGGGTAATCGATCCCGGGCCGAGCAGGTGCGGGTAAGGGGGTATAGTTACTGGGCTACTGCGGCGTACTGATGACCCACAAGTATAGTGGATCAATCGTAGTCCTTTCGATAAGTAAGAGTGTCGAACCCAACAAGGAGCAGAAGGAAATGACGAGCGGTTTTCAGCAAGGTATTTTCTACAAGCACTGAAATTATCGGTAACGAGTTGTTTGATAGCAAGATAATTTGTAACAAGTGACAAATAGCAATAGTAACAAAGAGTGCAGCAAGGTGGCCCAATCCTTTTATAGCAAAGGACAAGCCGGAACGATCTCTTATAATAAGTAAAGCATTCTCGAGGACACATGGGAATTTCATCTAGTCACTTTCATCATGTTGGTTTGATTCGCGTTCGCTACTTTGATAATTTGATATGTGAGTGGACCGGTGCTTGGGTGTTGTTCTTACTTGAACAAACCTCCCACTTATGATTACCCCCTCTCGCAAGCATCCGCAACTACGAAAGAAGAATTAAGATAACTCTAACCATAGCATTAAACATATGGATCCAAATCAGCCCCTTACGGAATAGCGCATAAACTAGGGTTTAAGCTTCTGTCACTCTAGCAACCCATCATCTAATTACTACTCCACAATGCATTCCCTTAGTCCCAAAGATGGTGAAGTGTCATGTAGTCGACGTTCACATGACACCACTAAGAGAATCAACAACATACATATCATCAAAATATCGAACAAATACCAAATTCACATGATTACTTATGACAAGACTTCTCCCATGTCCTCAAGAACAAAAGTAACTACTCACAAATCATCTTCATGTCCAAGATTAGAGGGGTATTAAATAGCATAATAGATCTGAACATATAATCTTCCACCAAATAAACTAACTAGCATCAACTACAAGATGTAATCAACACTACTAGCAACCCACAGGTACCAATCTGAGGTTTTGAGACAAAGATTGAATACAAGAGATGAACTAGGGCTTGAGATGAGATGGTCCTGGTGAAGATGTTGATGAAGATTGGTCCTCCCATGATGAGAGGGTCGTTGGTGATGTCGATGGCGACGATTTCCCCCTCCTGGAGGGAAGTATCCCCGGCAGAATCTCTCCGCCGGAGAGCAAAAGTGCTCCTGCCCAAGTTCCGCCTCGAGACGGCGGCGCACTGTCCCAAAAGTCTTCTCTATATTTTTTTAGGGCAAATGGACTTATATACCAGAAGATGGGGGCCAGAGGCTGGCTAGGGGCCCCACGAGGCACTAGGGCGCGCCACCCCCCCTGGTGCCTCGTGGGCACCTGGGTGGCCCCCTCTGGTACTTCTTGGCTCCAGTATTTTTTATTTATTCCAAAATAATTCTCTGTGAAATTTCAGCTCATTTGGAGATGTGAAGAATAGGTATCTCTGACATAGCTTTTTCAGGTCCAGAATTCCAGCTGCCGGCATTCTCCCTCCTTGTGTAAATCTTGCATATTAAGAGAGAAAAGGCATTAGAATTGCTCCACAAAGTGTTATATTGATTAAAAACACTATAAATAGCAGTAGGAAAACATGATGCAAAATGGACGTATCAACTCCCACAAGCTTAACCTCGCTTGTCCTCAAGCGAAAGCCGATATCGATAATCATGTCCACATGTTTAGAGAGAGAGAGAGAGGTGTCAATAAAACAAAATACGGACATTGTAGCATCATGATCATTATTATAACAGCAATATTTATCATCATAAAACTTCTCATGAGAAAGTAACAATTCATCACAACAATGAAGTATAAGGTATAAACTTTCTTGAAAACTAACAAACTATGTTCTCAGTCAACAATGCAATTGCAATTCATCATATTTTCAGGAAGGGTCTCATGTAGGAGCTTTAAAGCAAGTCCACATACTCAACCATCATATAGTCTTCTATGATTGCTAACACTCACAACATATATATGGAGAAAAAAGTTTCAGCCAGACACATAGAAAGATAGGGGCTTATAATTTCGCCTCCCAACTTGTTCACCTCAAGGGTGATGTCAACAATAATAACTCATGATCACTCATATTCAACTGGATATATATGCCTAGATCTTTCCCCACCACATGATGCTTGCAAAAGAGAAAAATAAAAAGGAATAGGGGAGAACACTATTGACTCTTGCATAAAAAGTAAATACATAAAAGTAAAAGATAGGCCCTTCGCAGAGGGAAGCAGAGGTTGTCATGCGCTTTTTGTTGTTGGATGCACAAGCTCTTAATGCAAAGGAACGTCACTTTATATTGCCCCTTGTGATAGCAACCTTTATTATGCAGTCCGTCGCTTTTATTTCTTTACCATCACAAGTTCGTACAAAGCTTATTTTCCCTTACAATAAAAGTTCAGACATATTTAGGGGCAATTTTTATTGCTTTTTGAACTGATGACAACTTACTTGAAGGATCTTATTCAATCCATAGGCAGATATAGTGGACTCTCATGACATGAAACTGGGTTTAAGGGTTTTGGATGCACAAGTAGTATCTCTACTTGGTGCAGATTCTTGGCTAGCAAAGATATTGAGCAAGCACCACATGTTGGAGGATCTATAACAATATAACTTCTATGTGAATATAAGCAAACATAACTCATTACGTTGTCTTCCTTGTCCAACGTCAACAATTTGACATAAATAATTAATGGGGGCTCACAATCATAAAAGATGTCCAAGATAGTATATTTGCATGTGAATCTTCTCTTCCCTTATTAATTCTTTCATAAATTGCATCATTGACTAATGCTATGTTTGTTAACTTCCAATAAATTTTACCACTTATACTTTCTTTATGAAATGTCATTACTTTCCATAAGATTAGCATATGATCTTTTTCATAATTTTAATTGCTAAGATTGAAACATGAAAGTAAAGAAGCAAAAACTCAAACTACTCTTTATTATATAACTCTCAGCTCGATTACATAGATAGATAGATCACGAAACTAGCACTCGAAAATAGATCATACTAAACTTTTATTCAACTAAATCACGAAATCACTAAGGATCGAACTAAAAATAGGTAAAAATAGCAAAAGTGATGGTGATACGATACCGGGGCACCTCCCCCAAGCTTGGCACAAGCCAAGGGGAGTGCCCATACCCATGTACTCAAGTTTCCTTCTTCGGTGATGGTGGTGGTGATGAAGTGGTGGGCTTGTCCTTCACGACATTAATTAGGATCTCCTTTAGACTCTGGATTTCCCGAAGCACATGTTGTATCATCTCTGTATTCCTTTGGACTTCAGCCATAATATGCTTATTCTCTGGGCCCCAAGCATTCTTTCCTGCATCACTTTCATTTGGACGAGAGATGTCCCAATTGGAGGGTATGTGCCTACGAGGAGTATTTTCGACCCCATAATTGTGAACGAAATTATGAAAGTTGTTCCGATGTAACCTGTGTAAGGGCCTCCTAGGGGGAAGCCCTTCTTGAACCTCTGGAATCCCATGGCTTGTAATGCTTCTCATGGCTTGATGAGGATTCGGGATTGTGGAGATACCGGCAAGGGTGCCCCTCTTGGAAGCCGGAGGGTGGACCTCAAGCGAATCTCCATCACCCTCTTCCATGGTGACCTCTCCTTCCTCCTCCCTCCTAAGCTCCATCTGCAGCAACCAAGCGTCGTCTCCCACATTGTTGGAGGAAGAGGAGGACATGATGCCTGGCCTCGATATCTGACAGAAAACAACACGAAACAAGAACAGAGGAGATTTCTGCGATACGATGGTCAAAACGTTCGGGAGTATATATAAAGAATTTTTATCTTGCAAAACAAGTAGTCCAGAAGAAAAACGGAGTCGAGAAGGCTCACGTGGGGCCCACGAGCCACCAGGGCGCGCTTGGGGGGGGGGTGGCGCGCCCTGGTGCCTCGTGGGCACCAGGTGGGTCCCCTCGGCTGTTTCTTATTTTTTTATTTTTTTAAATATTCCAAAACTGACAGAAAGTATTTTTATGGAATTTTTGGAGTCGGTTTACTTACCGTATCACGTACCTCTTCCTTTTCAGGGTTCTGGAGCGTTCCGGAAGGTCTCTCTTATGTATTCTTCCGGTGTAATTGTTTCAATAATATTATTTTCAACATTAATGGGGGTACCTGAAATATAGTGCTTAATTCTTTGCCCATTCACCACTCTCGGATTGGTGCCTTCGGAGTTGTTTATTTTGATGGCTCCGGAGCGATAAACTTCTTCGATGATATACGGTCCTTCCCATTTAGAGAGAAGTTTTCCTGCAAAGAATCTCAAACGAGAATTGTACAATAGAACTTGCTCACCCACTTTGAATTCCCGTTTTTGAATTCTTCTATCATGCAATCTTTTAACTTTTTCTTTAAACAATTTGGCATTTTCATACGCTTGGGTTCTCCATTCATCTAGTGAGCTAATATCAAATAACCTCTTTTCACCGGCAAGTTTAAAATCATAATTGAGTTCTTTAATTGCCCAATATGTTTTATGTTCTAACTCAAGAGGTAAATGACATGCTTTTCCATAAACCATTTTATAAGGAGACATACACATAGGATTTTTATAAGCAGTTCTATAAGCCCATAATGCATCGTCAAGTTTCTTAGACCAATTCTTTCTAGATCTATTGATGGTTTTTTGCAAAATTAATTTTATTTCTCTATTGCTCAATTCTACTTGACCACTAGATTGAGGGTGATAGGGAGATGCAATTCTATGGTTGACATCATATTTAGCAAGCAATTTACGGAATGCACCATGAATAAAATGTGAACCACCATCAGTCATTAAATATCTAGGGACTCCAAACCTCAGGAAAATAACTTCTTTAAGCATTTTAATAGAAGTGTTATGATCAGCACTACTAGTTGGAATAGCTTCTACCCACTTAGTAACGTAATCAACAGCAACTAAAATATGAGTATACCCATTGGATTTAGGAAAAGGTCCCATATAATCAAATCCCCAAACATCAAATGGTTCAATAGCAAGTGAACAATTCATAGGCATTTCCTGATGTCTACCAACATTACCAATTCTTTGACATTCATCACAAGATAAGACAAACTTACGAGCATCCTTGAAAAGAGTAGGCCAATAAAAACCAGATTGTAATACCTTATGTGCAGTTCTGTCTCCCGCATGGTGTCCTCCGTAAGCCTCGGAATGACACTTTCGTAGGATTTGTTCCTGTTCATGCTCAGGTATACAACGTCTAATAATACCATCTACTCCTTCTTTATAAATATGTGGGTCATCCCAAAAGTAATGTCTTAAATCATAGAAGAACTTTTTCTTTTGTTGGTATGTGAAACTAGGTGGTATGTATTTAGCAACAATATAATTAGCAAAGTCCGCATACCTTGGAGTATTACGAGAAGCATTTATGACAGCTAATTGTTCATCAGGAAAATCATCATTAATAGGTAGTGGATCATCAAGAACATTTTCCATTCTAGACAAATTATCTGCTACGGGATTCTCAGCTCCCTTTCTATCAATAATATGCAAGTCAAATTCTTGTAGCAATAAAACCCACCTAATAAGTCTAGGTTTAGCATCTTTCTTTTCCATAAGATATTTAATAGCAGCATGATCGGTGTGAACAGTTACTTTAGAATCAACTATATAAGATCTGAATTTATCATATGCAAACACAACTGCTAGAAATTCTTTTTCAGTAGTAGCATAATTTCTTTGGGCACTATCTAGAGTTTTACTAGCATAATGGATAACATTTAATTTCTTATCAACTCTCTGTCCTAGAACAGCACCAACAGTATAATCACTAGCATCACACATAATTTCAAAAGGCAAGTTCCAATCAGGTGGTTGAACAATAGGTGCAGTAGTTAAGGCTTTCTTAAGTGTTTCAAAGGCTTCTAGACAATCATCATCAAAAACAAATGGAACATCTTTTTGCAAAAGATTGGTAAGAGGCCTAGAAATTTTAGAGAAGTCTTTAATAAACCTCCTATAGAAACCAGCATGACCTAGGAAACTTCTTATACCTTTAATATCTTTAGGACATGGCATTTTCTCAATAGCATCAACCTTAGCTTTATCAACTTCAATACCTCTTTCAGAAATTTTATGCCCCAAGACAATACCTTCATTCACCATAAAGTGGCAGTTCTCCCAATTAAAGACAAGATTAGTTTCTTCACATCTCTGCAAAACTCGATCAAGGTTGCTTAAGCAATCATCAGAAGAAGTTCCGTAAATGGAAAAATCATCCATGAAAACCTCAACAATCTTTTCACAAAAGTCAGAGAATATAGCAGTCATACATCTTTGAAAGGTAGCAGGTGCATTGCATAAACCAAAAGGCATATGTCTATAAGCATAAGTTCCAAAAGGACAAGTAAAGGTGGTTTTCTCTTGATCGGGTTGTGATACAGGTATTTGAGAAAAAACAGAATAACCATCTAGGAAACAAAAGTGTGTATGCTTAGATAATCTTTCTAACATTTGGTCAATAAAAGGTAAGGGGTAATGATCTTTTCTAGTAGCTTTGTTTAATTTTCTAAAATCAATTACCATCCTATAACCAGTTACAATTCTTTGTGGAATGAGTTCATTTCTATCATTAGGAACAACGGTGATACCTCCTTTCTTAGGGACACAATGAACGGGACTTACCCATCTACTATCAGCTATGGGATAGATTATACCTGCTTCCAGAAGTTTTAATATTTCAGTTCTTACCACCTCTTTCATCTTAGGATTTAATCGTCGTTGGTGGTCGACAACTGGTTTAGCATCAGGCTCCATATTAATTTTGTGCTGACATAGAGTGGGACTAATGCCCTTAAGATCATCAAGAGTATATCCAATAGCAGCTCGGTGCTTCCTCATAGTTTTTAGTAATCTCTTTTCTTCATGCGCTGAAAGGTTAGCACTAATAATAACAGGATATATCTTCTTTTCATCAAGATAAGCATATTTCAATGTATCAGGCAATTGCTTCAATTCAAACACAGGATCACCCTTAGGTGGAGGAGGGCCTCCAAGAGTTTCAACAGGCAAATTGTGTTTAAGGATAGGTGGTTGATCAAAGAACATCTTATCTATTTCATTTCTTTCATTCATATGCATATCATTGTCATGGTCTAGCAAATATTGTTCTAACAGATTAGTAGGAGGTACGGCAATTGAAGCAAGACCGATAATTTCATCTTTACTAGGTAATTCTTTATCATGAGGTTGTCTATGAAACTTGGAGAAATTAAACTCATGAGATGTACCACCGAAATCAACACTAACAGTTTCTTTAGCGCAATCAATCTTGGCATTAACAGTGTTCAAGAAGGGTCTACCAAATATAAAGGGACAAAAATCATCTTCAGAGTTGCAAGCTTGTGGAGAACCGAGGACTGGAAAATCAGTAGGGTATTTTATTTTTCCACACAAGACTTCAACATCTCTAACGATCCCAAGTGGTGTAATGGTATCTCTGTTTGCAAGCTTAATAGTAACATCAATGTCCTGTATTTCAACAGGTGAAATATCATTCATAATTTCTTGGTATAAGGTAAACGGAATAGCACTCACACTAGCACCCAAATCACATAAGCCATGATAACAATGATCTCCTATTTTAACAGAGACAATAGGCATGCCTACTACAGGTCTATTTTTATCTTTAGTGTCTGGTTTAGCAATTCTAGCTGCTTCATCACAGAAGTAAATAACATGCCCATCTATATTATCGACCAAAAGATCTTTAACCATAGCAATATTAGGTTCAACTTTAATTTGTTCAGAGGGTTTAGGTGCTCTAATATTACTTTTGTTAACCACAGTTGAAACTTTAGCATGTTCCTTAATCCTAACAGGAAAAGGTGGTTTCTCAATATAAGCAGTAGGCACAACTGGATCAGCATGGTAGACAATTGTTTCTTCTTTAACACTAACGGGTTCCTCAATTTTTTCTTTAACAGGGGGATGATATTTAAACCACTTCTCCTTAGGAAGATCAACATGAGTAGCAAATGATTCACAAAAGGAAGCTACTATCTCAGAGTCAAGTCCATATTTAGTGCTAAACTTATGAAAAGCATCGGTGGCCATAAAAGATTTAACACAATCGAACTCAAGTATTATACCTGACTCATTACCTTTGTCGAATTCCCAATCTTCAGAGTTGCATTTAATTCTTTCCAGAAGATCCCATCTGAATTCAATAGTTTTATTCATAAAGGAGCCAGTCGAAGAAGAATCAAGCATGGTTTGATTATCATGAGAAAACCGAGCATAAAAATTCTGTAAGATAATTTCTCTTGAGAGCTCATGGTTGGGGCATGTGTACATCATGTACTTAAGCCTCCCCCAAGCTTGAGCGATGCTTTCTCCATTACGAGGCCAAAAATTATATATATAATTCCGATCACGATGAACCAAATGCATAGGATAAAATTTCTGGTGGAATTCCAATTTCAATCGGTTCCAGTCCCATGTATCAGTATCATCACATAGCCTATACCATGTCAATGCCTTTCCCTCCAAAGATAAAGGGAATACTTTCTTCTTAACTCCTTCTCCGGATAAACCTGCAAGCTTAAACAATCCACGAATTTCATCCACATAGATCAAGTGCATATCAGGATGTACCGTTCCATCTCCTGCATAAGGATTAGCTAGCAGTTTCTCTATCATACCCAGAGGAATTTCATATGAAATATTTTCAGTAGGTGCAGTAGGTTGAGGAGCAACTATTTGTGCTTTCGGTCGAGGTGAAGATACCCCAAACAAACCCCTCAAAGGATTACTTTCCATAGTGACAAGTGACAGTAAATTTCAGCACGTAATATAAATGTTTCCTTACCAAATTCCACTTACCAAAGGCGCTTCACTCCCCGGCAACGGTGCCAGAAAAGATTCTTGATGACCCAAAAGTATAGGGGATCAATCGTAGTCCTTTCAATAAGTAAGAGTGTCGAACCCAACGAGGAGCAGAAGGAAATGACTAGCGGTTTTCAGCAAGCACTGAAATTATCGGTAACGAGTAGTTTGATAGCAAGATAGTTTGTAACAAGTGACAAATAGCAATAGTAACAAAGAGTGCAGCAAGGTGACCCAATCCTTTTTATAGCAAAGCACAAGCCGGAACGATCTCTTATAATAAGTAAAGCGTTCTCGAGGACACATGGGAATTTCATCTAGTCACTTTCATCATGTTGGTTTGATTCGCGTTCGCTACTTTGATAATTTGATATGTGGGTGGACCGGTGCTTGGGTGCTGTTCTTACTTGAACAAACCTCCCACTTATGATTACCCCCTCTTGCAAGCATCCGCAACTACGAAATAAGAATTAAGATAACTCTAACCATAACTCTAACCAAATCAGCCCCTTACGGAATAGCGCATAAACAAGGGTTTAAGCTTCTGTCACTCTAGCAACCCGTCATCTAATTACTACTCCACAATGCATTCCCTTAGGCCCAAAGATGGTGAAGTGTCATGTAGTCGACGTTCACATGACACCACTAAGAGAATCAACAACATACATATCACCAAAATATCGAACGAATACCAAATTCACATGATTACTTATGACAAGACTTCTCCCATGTCCTCAAGAACAAAAGTAACTACTCACAAATCATCTTCATGTCCAAGATCAGATGGGTATTAAATAGAATAATCGATCTGAACATATAATCTTCCACCAAATAAACCAACTAGCATCAACTACAAGATGTAATCAAGACTACTAGCAACCCACAGGTACCAATCTGAGGTTTTGAGACAAAGATTGAATACAAGAGATGAACTAGGGCTTGAGATGAGATGGTGCTAGTGAAGATGTTGATGAAGATTGGTCCTCCCACGATGAGAGGGTCGTTGGTGATGTCGATGGCGACGATTTCCCCCTCCCGGAGGGAAGTATCCCCGGCAGAATCTCTCCGCCGGAGAGCAAAAGTGCTCCTGCCCAAGTTCCGCCTCGAGACGGCGGCGCACCGTCCCAAAAGTCTTCTCTATATTTTTTTAGGGCAAATGGACTTATATACCAGAAGATGGGGGCCAGTGGCTGGCTAGGGGCCCCACGAGCCACCAGGGCGCGCCTGGGGGGGTGGCGTGCCCTGGTGCCTCGTGGGCACCTGGGTGGCCTCGTCTGGTACTTCTTGGCTCCAGTATTTTTTATTTATTCCAAAATAATTCTCCGTGAAATTTCAGCTCATTTGGAGATGTGCAGAATAGGTATCTCTGACATAGCTTTTTCAGGTCCAGAATTCCAGCTGCCGGCATTCTCCCTCCTTGTGTAAATCTTGCATATTAAGAGAGAAAAGGCATTAGAATTGCTCCGCAAAGTGTTATATTGATTAAAAACACTATAAATAACAGTAGGAAAACATGATGCAAAATGGACGTATCACGTACTCAACACAAAGAAGGAGCGCAAACTACTACTACACTGCCCCGTCTTTCCCGGCTCCGGTTCGTTCCCGTCCTGTACATGGAGAGGCTGACAGTCGGGACCCACAAGGTCCATGGCCCTACGCAAGCAAGTGCCTCATTGGAAAAAAAGCTTTCTCTCGGAAATGGATATTCGTTTCTCCTAATGGTATACTGACGTTGGGGCTCACGGGTCTGTCAACGTAGTCAATAAACAAGATAAATTTACAACGAAGACTGTCATCGGGGAGCTAGCAGGTATAATTTTTTCAGAGGGCGAACAAGTATCAGCTAGGTTGTGGACTGCCCAGCCTAGGTTTTGTTTTTTAACATGCGCAGGGCGCAACCCACGACATGCCGGCACAGTGTTTTAAACTTATTGTTTTGAGCTCCAGCATGTATCTACTGGCCCATGGGCCTCCCAGCCTAGGTTTTATTTTCTCTTAAACATCCGCAGCCCAACTTTTGTTTTTTTGAAGAAAACGTAGAACTCTTTTCTATTTTTCTATATATAAGAATAAGAATGCCAGGTCCAACTTATGTTTTCCCTTCTAACTATATTATATATATTTAAATTATTTTATGTTATTATATATTATTATTATCATATATTTAATAGATACATATATATATATATATATATATATATATATATATATATATATATATATATATATATATAATATCCCACGTCTTATTAACTTATAAAAATTAAATGTTTAACAGAAGTTTGCAAGGAAAATCCTGGTTTTTTTTACATCGAAAATCCCGGTGATTGCGTACAAAAGCTTGCTCGGATTTAAGGACCATTGTAATAATAACGCGCTCATTTTTTTGAGCAGTAACGCGCTAATTATCTAATTTTATATATAATAAAATGCCCAGCCCCGGTTTATTTTTTGATAACATTGCTCCGTCCAACCCAACATTATATTTACAACAACCCCAGCAAATTCGTGTATTTCGAGAAAGTGCAAATGGGCTGTGATTTCTTAGAAAAAAAATAACTGGACCGCATAGATGCTACATTATTTGTTCACCCATCCCAGCAAATGGACTGTAAATTCTAAAAAACATGGGTTGAATATGTGCCACATTTTTGCAGGCTGACATGTGGGCCAATAGGTCGAAGCCCACGCAAGGCGTTGTCAATTTGGTCAACAAATGATTCTGACATCCATAGCCATTGGATTTACATCCAACGGCCGACATGCATCTTCAATCTGTCGTCTTCTTCCTCCAGCGCCACCGGGAACGCCCGCTCCCGCCTCCGGCGGCTAGTGGCTCTGCTTAGCACACCTCGCTGCGAAGCGCTACCCCACCGCCGGCCAGGCCATCCCTCCAACCCTCCACACCTCCTGTTATTCTCCGCCGATTGCAGCCCCACGCCGTACCAGAACCAGTTAACCCTCGTAGTCCTCTCCGTCTGCGACTCCACTGCCGCATCTTCCCCATCTCCTGGTCATTCCCGTCCGAGGCCTCGCCGTCGTCCACCGCCTTGGTGCGCTCGGCGCGGCGTGGTCAACATGGTCAACAAACGAGAGTCATCGGAAGAGGACTGTACATGGAGAGGCTGACAGTGGGGACACACCAGGTCCTTGGACGCACGCATGCAACTGCCTCCTTATTACGCGAAAAACAATTATTCTTCCCCCTGACAGCTTGGACCCACCAGCTACATCTTCTCACGCAAGGAAGTGCCTCCTTATTACACGGGAAAAATGTTTCATCCCCCTGATAGCTGGGACCCAACAGCTACATCTTCGCACGCAAGGAAGTGCCTCCTTATTACGGGCAAAAAAAATTATTCCTCCTCCTGACAGCTAGGACCCACCAGCTATATCCTCGCATGTAAGGAGGCTGACATTGTGGACCAATATGTCGAAGCCTACGGAAGGCGTTGTCAACTTAGTCAACAAATGATTCTGACATCTGTAGTCATTGGATGTACATCCAACGGCCGGCATGCATCTTCAATCTCTCGTCTTCTTCCTCCAACGCCGGCGGGACCTCCTGCTCCCGCCTCCGGCGGCCAGCGGCGCTGCTTCGCATGCCTCGCTGTGAAGCGCTACCCCACCGCCGGCTAGGCCATCCCTCCACCCCTCCACCCCTCCTGTTATTCTCCGCCGACTTCAGCCCCAGGTCGCACCGAACCAGTCAACCCTCGTACGTCGTACTCCTCTCCGTTTACGACTCCACTGCCGTATCTTCCCCATCTCCTGGTCATTCCCGTCCGGGGCCTCGCCGTCGTCCACCGCCTTCATGCGCTCGGCGCGGCATGGTCAACAAACGAGAGTCATCGGAAGAGGACTGTACGTGAAGAGGCTGATAGCTGGGATCCACGAGGTCCATGGTCGCACGCAAGGAAAGTGCCTCCTTATTACACTGGAAAAAGTTTCCTCCCCCTGACAGCTGGGACCCACCAGCTACATCTTCGCACGCAAGGAAGTGCCTCCTTATTGCACGAAAAAAATGATTCCTCCTCACGACAGCTGGGACCCACCAGCTATATCTTCGCACGCAAGGAAGTGCCTCCTTATCCCCCAGACAGCTGGGACCCACCAGGTCAAAGCATACGTATCATTATCTGTCTGGTCGCAAGCGTGTACGTACATACTGGTCGATCGATCTCTCTGCCATGATGAACTGTGGCCGTGTAAGGAGCGACACGTGTCGTAGTAGAGCCCCTGACGTAGCAGTTCAGGTAGCCCTGTCTAAATCGTGTACACGTACGTACAGCCACACGACAAAAAATACGGTGACGTACATACATATATGAGCGGGGTCTCGAACACGTACTCGTGTGGACGTACGGCCAAGGCTCGTGTACATGGAGAGAGGCAACGGACAGCAGCAACAGCCTTCTGTTCATCGGCAGCCAACCGGCTGGGTCGGAACGGAGGAAACAGCATCGAAAGCCAAGCGACTGGGTCGGAACGCGTCCTGTTCATCGGGAGCCAACCTGCTTGGACGGAACAGCCGAAATGGGGTCCTGTTCATCGACTCGGGGTCTGGCGTACCGCAAAACGGAGGAAATGGCCTTCTGTTCGACCGCCTACGGTCGAAACGGGGTCCTGTTCATCGGCTGGGGGTCTGGCGTACCGCAAAACGGAGGAAACGGACTTTTGTTCAACCGCCTACAGTCGAAACGGGGTCCTGTTGATCGGGAGGGGTCTGGCGTACCGCAAAACGGAGGAAACGGACTTCTACCCAACTGCCTATGGTCGACACAGAGTCCTGTTCATCGGGAGGAGTCTGGCGTACCGCAAAACGGGACTCCACTGGCTATTGTTCATCCATGGTCGACCTCCTCTAGCCTCCCCCAGCTACTGTTCATCCACCGTCGACTTCCTCCAGCCTCCACCGGCTACTGTTCATCCAGCCTCCATGGGGTCCTGTTCATCCACCCCCAACCGGCTAGGGTGTGGTGGCCTCCTCTCGGGGTCCTGTTCATCCAGCGCGAACCACCTTCACACAGCCAGGGTAATGTTCTTCCATAGCCAACCCACCGGCTAGGGTGGGGCGTACGAGCGGGTGGCAGCAACGAGAACTGTACATCCACAACCAACCACCCGACTCGATCGATGCAAGTCTCAACTCGTTCTACGTGTATCGCGCGCGCGGCAGCAACGGACAATGTTCATCGAGAGGCAACCCAGCACCGACTGGCTACATCTCGCACGGGGGCTCGATCGGCTTCAGTAAGCAGCGAGAAGGATCGATCGGGTTCAGTTAGCAGCGATGGGATCGCTCGGGTTCAGTTAGCAGTGAAGGGATCGCTCGGGTTCAGTTAGCAGTGAAGGGAGCGCTCAGGTTCAGTTAGCAGCGAAGGGATCGATCGGGTTCAGTACGTAGTGCGAGGGATCGATCGCTCATGTTCAGTATGTAGTGCGAGGGCGATCGATCGCTCGGGTTCAGTAAGTGAACGTATGCCTCTCTCGGGTTCAGTTAGCGAGCGCCTCGCACACACGCGCGCGTACGAGAGAGAAACACGCAAAACCACACTGCATCGCTCAGCCCAACCACCCACCGTAACCGGGAACTTGTGACACCCTGGTTTTTGGCAACTTTTTCTTTTCGAAATCTTTCTGGCTTTATTTGAAATTTGGATGGATTTTGAACCTTTTCAGTTGACCTTGGACTTATGAATTCCTCTCAGTGATCCAGAGCCCTCAACATCTTGCCAAAATCTTGTCCCTCACCATCTGGATCAATTTCCAATTCTTTATCTTCCCCAAATATCCATTTTCTTCTTTTGGGAAAATCTGTCATCACTATGGGTTACACAGCAACCTATAGTTCTGGTGATCAAAAAAATACCAAATTAATCCCAAACCTTCTTGTCATCATCTACTCCCACAATCTTCAAAAACATCTCATGGTCCAGTACAAAGTTTATTCCAGAAAACTCCATTTGCTCTCTGGACAGTACTGGTCATTTGTGAAGGAGCTCATATTTTCCCAACTCAGTTAATTCCCAGAAAATTCCCTGAGATATTAGGGAACCTATCTTTCCACAATATCCAAAAATATCATCTTGTCCAGTACAAATTTTCACCAGCATTATTCTGCAAAGTTTCTGTTCAGTTGGAACCTCTGTGAAGGAAGTACCAGCTAGAGGTATCCAATTGAGCTGAAATTTTTTATGACACCTTCTCCTCATCAAATAACCCTGCCATACCAAATTTCAGCCCTAGCAGGTCAACCAGATGAGTGCATCAAGCTCATCTCTGTTTCTGGTTCAGTACAGCACTTGTACATGAACTATATTCAATTCTTGATGAAATCCTTTCAAACTTGGCCAGTTCATAGTCCTTCCAACATAGATCATTCCAGACATCTCCCTTGGCTCCATCCTCAGCTCACCTCTTCTCTAGATCCCTCTCAATTTTGCTGTCAGAAACTGTAGCTGAAGCTACACTTCACAGCAGAGTGAACCTAGCCGAACCAGAGGCACAGAGAGGCTAGATGATCAAAGGAGAAGGCACTACACATGATACGCTGGACTTGGACGGCCTCGAGACATCACTTCCCGTGGTGAGCACGGTACTGGCATGCCAGTACGCGTGCTCTGCATCTCGCCGGCGACGGCCGAGGTCATTCCAGAGGCCCCGTGCTGCCATTTCATGTCTGGGAGTGCCGACATCGTCGATGCCGTCCACGTAGCCCTCTCCCGATCCTTCTCCTCGCCGGAATCGCCCTCAACGGCCGCCACGGCACCCGGGCACTGTGCCGCACGTGATTGCACTGTGGCGTGCGGCGCGTCTTCTTCCTCCACTACCTGCCACTGGCCGCCTTAACTCCTCTGCCCTCTCCCATCGCGTCGCCCGCAAGCAGCCAGCCAGCGCGGCGTACCATCGCCGGCGACGTGTCCCGATTCCCGCCGCTTCCAGAGAGCTCGCCCGAGCTCGCCTCCTCCTATAAATACTCCTCCCCGGCCTCTCCCGAGCTCCTCACCCCACTCCTTCCGCCTCCTATTGAGCCCCCGAGCACCGAGCCACGGCCGAGAGGCCCTCTGGCCTCGAATCTCGCCGGAGCACCGCCGCCACCCGAGCTCTGCCTCCCCGCCGTTCTACTCCTCCCCGAGCTCCACCGACTACACCCGCGAGTTCACCTCGCTCCACTGACCATGCCCAAGCCCTTGCCCGGTCGAATTGCTGCCGGAGTCGCCGTCTCCGACGACACCTGAGCGCCGCCGCCGCCAGAGACGAAGGGGGCGACGTCGTCCGGCCGTCTCTCGCGAAGCCACGGGTACGTGCGTGTTCATCTCGGAGTGCTCGATCCATTCCCTCTCTCTCCCGACCTTGCCACCGTCTGTATCGCCGGTGAGCGTCGCCGGAGCTCCGCCGTCTCTGTTTCCCTCCCCTCCCCCTTTTGAATCTGACGCTGGGGCCCGCCAGTCAGCGACACGCCGAAGCGGTAAGTGGAGGCGCCCCTCCACTTTACGCCTTCGACGTGGCCCCCTGAGGTTTTTCTGATTTTTCTGTTTAATCCAGATTTTGACCAGAACTTTGACCCTCCATAACTTTTAAACCATAAGTCCAAATCAATTGATTCTTTTTGCTCTGAGTTTGTCTTGAGCTCCTCTATTTGCTTGCAAAATTTGGTATTTTTCCCATGCACACAGAATTTCTGGTGAGCAAAACAGTAGTATGTGACATTTTCATTTGCATTTTAAAAATATTTTCAGATGGAAATACCTTTGGATTTGAAGCCCAGGAGTTTGTGGACAACCCAACAGAGCAAGGCAAGCCATGTCATCCATTGCATAAAGCATTTCAATAGTGTTGGTTATTTAATTGAATTTCATGCATTATTTTTATATGTGATAATCCATAGTAATTTATTTAAATGCATAGCTACTGCCATGTTAATTTACTTGCAATTAAATATTCATACTGGTTCAATTCTTGACAACACTAAACTTAGTTGGTTGATCAAGAGCCACCTACCCGGACTTTTCCGTGCAGCCACATTTGCCGGTATGGGACGGCCTTGACTTGGTCTGGCTTTGTGCTCTTTTATCGGTAGCACCAAACTAGGGAGGGTTATGCGTGCGTGCTGCCCTGATCAGGTAGACGACGATAATCCTGTGAGCCCAGTTGAGTTATTTTGCCGGCGTCCCCGTTTGGGATAGTTAGTGGCCACGACGGTGGCAGGTGTCACGGGGTGACACAGGGGCCACCCAGGACATGACCCTGGGAGGGTATGATTGTCGGTGGTACGATAGAGGGGTCTAGGGTCAGGCAGGTTTTGTTGGAGCACCACCGGTCCACCCGAATGGGATCACGAGGCTAGGTACTCCATGGTGTGGGTAAAGTGCGCAACCTCTGCAGAGTGTAAAACCTATTCGAATAGTCGCGTCCACGGTATTGGACAGTCCGTTTAGGCCTCTCTAGGATGGTCAACCGTAAAGATAATAATGATGGAAGAACTTGTCTTATGTTCGGAAGTGCTCTGTGGATTGTGAGCATTCCGAGGGTTGTGGGACAACCCAGATGAGAGTAAGTTGGTACTGGGTACCAGTAAGTGAGCAACCTAATCACTTAACTTGTTAATTGACATGCTATTGTTTGCTGCATTGTTTTGGTTGCCATGAGCTTGCGAGTACATTCCAAGTACTCACCTGGCGTATCATGCCAGATGCAGGAGAAGCCGAGGATGGAGGTCCCGAAGGTTCGTGCTACACTAACTAGGCCGTGTCCACAGCAGTGTCCCTATGGATGGAGTTTCCCGCGCTATGTTCCGCTACGCCGTAGTCTACCCAGTAGTATCGAGGCCCTGCTATGTTCCATAAATAATGTAGATATTGTCTTAGCACATGCAGTGCTTCTGGCCTCGCTAGCATGTAAATTATGAGCTTGTGCTCGAGATATTTCAATAAAGTGCAGTTCAGTTCTGTTCCAAGTTGTTGTGTGTTTCCAGAAGACATGATCTCTGGGTTCTCTGAGCCGGGGCGCCACAACGCTTGGTATCAGAGCCGCGCTGACTGTAGGACACCCTAGTTAACCCTGCGCTAGAACCGCGAGTAGTTTAGAATCTTGGTGTGTCTTGCTTGCTGCATCTGATTGTTGCATCTAAGTGCTTCCATTGCATGGCATGCATATAGTTTTTATTGTGCTAACCGCTAGTTTGATGAGTGTAGATGGCACCAGTTCCGTACCACTACAATCATGAGCCGGCACCGTTCACTTTTCCAGTACTGCTTCGTAGCGTCTGGCTTCGGCTGTATCCTAACGGTGAAGACCCACTGTTCTAGGTGTTCCGAGAGAAGCTTGCTGGTTCAGTATTCGAGTATCACGCGGAAGCTTTTCTCACTATGAGTTCGGATATTGGCAGCTACTCCCGTTCTTCCAAGGGCGGAACTGCTTCTACTCCTGAGTTGGCGATCCAGTTTGCTGCGATGGAGGCTCTCACTGACTTGCGCTTCCACGAGGTCGAGATGCAGACTCATCCAGGTTTCTTTCACTATCCCACCCTGTCGCCTACGACAGGGCGAGTCCTTTTCGCACCCGTTGATGCGGCGAGTGATCGTGCTACTGGTGTTTTATCTCGTTATCTGAATGCCAGTTACTGTCTGATCACTTCTCTAGCCGAGGAGCTGACTTCTGCTCGCGAGGCACTTGCGGCTGTTGCGGCAGCACAGTCTCCTCCTCCACCTCCGTTTTCTCCTATGTATACTCCGCCCGTTCCACCTTCTGACACTCCTTCTAGTTCGTTCGGACCGCCAGGCTTTTCGTCTGGTAGCCGACGTGAGACCCCATCAGAGTGGGCCTCACTCCTAGCTACTCCAGCTGCCCCGATGCTGCGACGTCGTGCTTCTTCTCCTTCAGAGGGAGAACCTTCCCGTCAACGTCGTCGTGTTTCCTTTGATCCGGAGGCCGAGGTTCACATCATTAGCTCAGATTCCGAGTCAGAGTCAAACGACGAGGAGTCTTCAGTCTACCAGTGTTCGTGCCACCGGCGTCACTAGAGCAGAGGCTTGAGTTTCAGTGCATGCATCATAGCATCCCCGCATATGTCAACTGCCGTCTGAGCAGTCTAGTCATGATCATCCCCCTACTAGCTTGTCATGTATGATGTTGGGTTGCCTTGTATAATTATGTTGCTTTCTTTATTCGCTCTTTTTATTTGGCTTCTTTTCTGGTGTCATAATACCCTGCTTTTCCTCATCAATTCGGTATTTTGCAATGGGAACAAAATTTAGGATGAAGAGGTGTAGTACTCAAGGCGGCGATGGAACTCCCGTTCGTCGATCCGCCAGACAGGCTGGACAGTCACCAGAAGATTTGCCACCTCCACCACCTCAGTCACCTACCACTGATCAGATCATGAGAATGTTTGAAGAGAAAAGAAACCAAGATCTTATGGAATTTCTGAAAAGTATGCAGACTATGGTGGGTCAAAACAACCACAATGGGACACACTCTAAGCTGTCTGATTTTCAGCGGACAAAGCCACCCAGTTTTGGTCAAGCTGTGGATCCGATGGAAGCTGATGACTGGCTGAGGACCATGGAAAAGAAATTGGATATAGCTCGCTGTGATGAGGCAGATAAGGTTCCTTTCGTCACTCACTACCTGGAAGGACCAGCAGCCATATGGTGGGACAACACAAAAATGTTATGGCCTTCTGGAGAGGATATTTCTTGGGAAAAGTTCAAAGAGGTATTCCGCAAGTATCATATTCCTACTGGCATAATGAAGGTGAAGCAGAGGGAATTTCTGGCTCTTACTCAAGGGAATATGTCAGTGGGTGAGTATCTGAACAAGTTCAATAATCTGGCACGGTACTCTACCCGTGACGTGTCCACCGAAGAAAGGAAGATTGACCGATTCCTCGGAGGGCTGAATCATACCCTCCGTTGTCAGCTTTGTATGCTGGACTTCCCTGACTTCCAGACTCTGGTAAACAAGGCCTTCATAGCTGAACGCGAGCATAAGTCAGGATATAATGATCACAAGCGGAAATTTGAACCCAAGAAGGACAACCGTGAGCAGTTTGTGCAGAAGTCGCGTATCTGGCAACCAAGTTCATCTGAATACAAGCCTGCATGGAACAATGGCAACAACAACAACAAGCCTGTCAGCCAGGACAAGACCTTCGGCAAACAACCAGTGCTGGAGAACTGCCACCGCAACAACACATGCTTCACTTGCGGCCAGAGCGGGCACTACTCCAAGCAATGCCCCGCAAGAAATGGGAAGTCATCATCCGACTTCAAGCCACAAGTCAACAGTGTTGGACGCCGCCCCAATACGAATTTCTACCGTGGCCAAGTCCATCATATCTCCGCTGAGGAAGCCCGCGAAGCACCAGATGTGGTCCTTGGTATGTTTTCTGTTAACAACATACCCGCAATAATTTTATTTCACTCTGGGGCTTCTCATTCGTTTATTTCGCGGAGTTTTGCCACCTTGCACAAATTTTCCCCTTCTCTTTTGGACAAAATCATGGTGGTACAATCCCCTGGCTCCATGCTCAGAACAAATGTGATATACAAGAATCTGGAAATCTTGATACATGATGTGAAGTTTCCAGTCACTCTAGATGCCATTGAATCTCCAGGACTGGATATAATACTGGGAATGGATTGGTTGGTACCACACCAGGTGTGTATCAACTGTGCCACCAGGAAAGTGACACTGGTTAACCCGGCAGGCCAAACAGTGCAATTCACTGCTAGCAGAGTGATGTCAAAGAAAGGAATGGTATTCAAAGCCACAGCTACAGACATAAGTATGATTCCGGTAGTCAGCGAATTTCCGGACATATTTCCGGAAGAGATACCGGGAATGCCACCTGATCGGGAACTAGAGTTTGCTATTGAGGTTGTTCCTGGAACTGCTCCAATATACAAGAAGTATTACCGCATGCCTTCCCCAGAGCTGGTGGAATTGAAGAAACAGTTGGATGAATTATTGCAAAAAGGGTATATTCGTCCAAGCACTTCACCATGGGGATAACCCGTGCTGTTTGTCAAGAAGAAGGATGGCAGCCTACGAATGTGCGTGGACTATCGCCAGCTGAATGAGGTCACCATCAAAAATAAATATCCGCTCCCCCGCATTGATGATCTGTTTGACCAGTTGAACGGAGCCCGGGTATTTTCCAAGATTGACCTTCGAACGGGGTATCATCAGTTAAAGATCAGAAAAGAGGATATCCCCAAGACAGCCTTTACTACCAGATATGGTCTGTATGAGTTTACAGTCATGTCGTTCGGGTTGACAAATGCTCCAGCATATTTCATGAGCATGATGAATAAGGTCTTCATGGACTTTCTGGACAAATTTGTGGTAGTATTCATCGATGATATTCTCATCTACTCCAGAGATGAAGAGGAGCACACGCAACATCTCCGTACTGTCCTGGAAAGACTAAGGACCCATCGCTTGTATGCCAAATTCAGTAAATGCGAATTTTGGCTAAGAGAGGTGGGATTTCTGGGACATATTCTGTCAGAACAAGGTGTGGCTGTCGACCCCAGTAAAGTGACCGCGGTATTAAACTGGAAGACCCCAGCCGCAGTAACGGAAGTCCGTAGCTTTCTGGGATTGGCAGGCTACTACCGCCGCTTCATCGAAGGCTTCTCAAAAATAGCCAAGCCATTGACAGAACTGTTGAAAAAGAACCACAAATTTGCCTGGACGGAAGAATGGAGCTAAAGACAAGGCTAACCACCGCCCCTGTCTTAGTTCTTCCAGACATTCACAAGAGCTTTGACATATACTATGATGCTTCCAGGCATGGAATCGGCTGCGTGTTAATGCAAGAGGGAAAGCTTGTAGCCTATGCATCCAGACAGCTACGACCTCATGAAGAGAACTATCCCACTCATGACTTGGAATTCGCAGCCGTGGTACATGCACTAAAGATTTGGAGGAATTATCTCATTGGACAGCGATGTGAGATATACACTGACCACAAGAGTCTTAAGTATATTTTCACTCAGCCTGATCTGAATCTCAGGCAGAGAAGATGGCTTGAATTGGTCAAGGGTTATGACCTTGGGATTAATTATCATCCGGGAAAAGCCAATGTGGTCGCCGATGCCCTCAGCAGAAAGCTAGGTACCCTGAATGCACTCATGGAGGGAATGCATCCGAGGCTGCGAGAAGAATTTGCCAAGTTGAATATGGTGTTATGCGGCCCAACTAGCCCGGATACAATGGAAATTACTCCAACACTTATGGAAGAAATTAAGGCAGCTCAGAAATCAGACCAAGAAATACAAGAGATCAGAGAGCACATTCCGCTAGGAAAGGCCAAGTCCTTCCGAATTGATGACCAGGACACTGTATGGTTTGAGAACCGAATATGTGTGCCTGATCAAGACAGCTTGAGACAGCAAATACTCAGAGAGGCACATGAATCTGCATATTCTATCCATCCGGGAGGAACAAAAATGTACCAAGACTTGCGAGAAACCTTTTTGTGGCCAGGAATGCGAAGGGATATTGCATACTATGTTGCCTGTTGTGACATCTGCAACAGAGTCAAGGCTGAACATCAGAAACCCGCTGGGCTACTGCAACCTTTACCAGTTCCCCAGTGGAAATGGGATGATATATGCATGGACTTCATTGTTGGACTACCCAAGTCAACAAGAGGCCATAACGCTATCTGGGTCATTGTGGACATACTTACGAAGGTGGCTCACTTCCTTCCGGTAAAGACCACTTTCAACGCTCACCAACTGGCACAGCTGTACATGTCCCGGATAGTCAGCCTTCATGGAGTACCCAAGTCCATCACATCGGATAAGGCTCCCTGTTCACTTCAGCATTTTGGCTGCGACTGCACCAAGCCCTGGGCACTGTGCTAATGCATAGTACGGCATATCATCCACAGACAGATGGACAGACCGAACGTGTGAATCAGATATTGGAAGATATGCTTCGGTCCTGTGCTCTTTCTTATGGATCCAAATGGGAGCACAGTCTACCCTATGCAGAATTCTCATACAACAACAGCTATCAGTCAAGTCTCAAGATGTCACCGTTTGAAGCACTGTATGGACGAAAATGCCGCACTCCTTTAAATTGGTCTCAGACAGGAGACAGCCGTATCTTCGGCACGGATTTGATGCTCGAGGCTGAGAAACAAGTCAAGGATATCCAGGAGCGACTTCGAGCGGCCAAGTCCCGACAAAAGAGCTACTATGACCCGAAGCATCGGGAAGTAACTTTTGAACCCGGAGACTATGCCTATCTCCGAGTTACCCCCATGAAAGGAATAGAAAGGTTTTATACCCGAGGAAAGCTTGCACCGAGGTATATCGGACCCTTTCCAGTCATGGCCAGAAGAGGCACAGTGGCATATCAGCTAGAGTTACCACCAGAGTTGTCTGACGTTCACAATGTTTTCCACATATCACAGTTGAGAAAGTGCATTGCACCTCCGATCAAACAGGCAGATATGAGTGAGCTAGAGCTGACCAAGGATTTGACCTACGAGGAAAGACCTGTCAGAATATTGGATGAGATGGAAAGAACCACCAGGAGTAAGACAATTAAGTTTTACAAGGTATTGTGGGATCACCATACTGAGGAAGAGGCTACCTGGGAAAGAGAAGATTTTCTGAGATCAGCCTATCCACACTTGTTCCCTGAGCAACCGAATCTCGAGGACGAGATTCATTCTAAGGGGGTAGGTTTGTGACACCCTGGTTTTTGGCAACTTTTTCTTTTCGAAATCTTTCTGGCTTTATTTGAAATTTGGATGGATTTTGAACCTTTTCAGTTGACCTTGGACTTATGAATTCCTCTCAGTGATCCAGAGCCCTCAGCATCTTGCCAAAATCTTGTCCCTCACCATCTGGATCAATTTCTAATTCTTTATCTTCCCCAAATATCCATTTTCTTCTTTTGGGAAAATATGTCATCACTATGGGTTACACAGCAACCTATAGTTCTGGTGATCAGAAAAATACCCAATTAATCCCAGACCTTCTTGTCATCATCTACTCCCACAATTTTCAAAAACATCTCATGGTCGAGTACAAAGTTTATTCCAGAAAACTCCATTTGCTCTCTGGACAGTACTGGTCATTTGTGAAGGAGCTCATATTTTCCCAACTCAGTTAATTCCCAGAAAATTCCCTGAGATATTAGGGAACCTATCTTTCCACAATATCCAAAAATATCATCTTGTCCAGTACAAATTTTCACCAGCATTATTCTGCAAAGTTTCTGTTCAGTTGGAACCTCTGTGAAGGAAGTACCAGCTAGAGGTATCCAATTGAGCTGAAATTTTTATGACACCTTCTCCTCATCAAATAACCTTGCCACACCAAATTTCAGCCCCAGCAGGTCAACCAGATGAGTGCATCAAACTCATCTCTGTTTCTGGTTCAGTACAGCACTTGTACATGAACTATATTCAATTCTTGATGAAATCCTTTCAAACTTGGCCAGTTCATAGTCCTTCCAACATAGATCATTCCAGACATCTCCCTTGGCTCCATCCTCAGCTCACCTCTTCTCTAGATCCCTCTCAATTTTGCTGTCAGAAACTGTAGCTGAATCTACACCTCACAGTAGAGTGAACCTAGCCGAACCAGAGGCATAGAGAGGCCAGATGATCAAACGAGAAGGCACTAGACATGATGCGCTGGACTTGGACGGCCTCGAGACATCACTTCCCGTGGTGAGCACGGTACTGGCATGCCAGTACGCGTGCTCTGCATCTCGCCGGCGACGGCCGAGGTCATTCCAGAGGCCCCGTGCTGCCATTTCATGTCTGGGAGTGCCAACATCGTCGATGCCGTCCACGTAGCCCTCTCCCGATCCTTCTCCTCGCCGGAATCGCCCTCGACAGCCGCCACGGCACCCGGGCACTATGCCGCCCGTGCGTCTTCTTCCTCCACTACCCGCCACTGGCCGCCTTAACTCCTTTGCCCTCTCCCATCGCGTCGCCCGCAAGCAGCCAGCCAGCGCGGCGTACCATCGCCGGTGACGTGTCCCGATTCCCGTCGCTTCCAGAGAGCTCGACCGAGCTCGCCTCCTCCTATAAATACTCCTCCCCGGCCTCTCTCGAGCTCCTCACCCCACTCCTTCCGCCTCCTATTGAGCCCCCGAGCACCGAGCCACGGCCGAGAGGCCCTCTGGCCTCGAATCTCGTCGGAGCACCGCCGCCACTCGAGCTCTGCCTCCCCGCCGTTCTACTCCTCCCCGAGCTCCACCGACTACACCCGCGAGTTCACCTCGCTCCACTGACCCTGCCCAAGCCCTTGCCTGGTCGAATTGCTGCCGGAGTCGCCGTCTCCGACGACACCCGAGCGCCGCCGCCGCCGGAGAGGAAGGGGACGACGTCGTCCGGCCGTCTCTCGCGATGCCACGGGTACGTGCGTGTTCATCTCGGAGTGCTCAATCCATTCCCTCTCTCTCCCGACCTCGCCGCCGTCTGTATCGCCGGCGAGCGTCGCCGGAGCTCTGCCATCTCTGTTTCCCTCCCCTCCCCCATTTAAATCTGACGCTGGGGCCCGCCAGTCAGCTACACGCCGAAGCGGTAAGTGGAGGCGCCCCTCCACTTTACGCCTTCGACGTGGCCCCCTGAGGTTTTTCTGATTTTTCTGTGTAATCCAGATTTTGACCAGAACTTTGACCCTCCATAACTTTTAAACCATAAGTCCAAATCAATTGATTCTTTTTGCTCTGAGTTTGTCTTGAGCTCCTCTATTTGCTTGCAAAATTTGGTATTTTTCCCATGCACACAGAATTTCTGGTGAGCAAAACAGTAGTATGTGACATTTTCATTTGCATTTAAAAAATATTTTCAGAGGGAAATACCTTTGGATTTGAAGCCCAGGAGTTTGTGGACAACCCAACCGAGCAAGGCAAGCCATGTCATCCATTGCATAAAGCATTTCAATAGTGTTGGTTATTTAATTGAATTTCATGCATTATTTTTATATGTGATAATCCATAGTAATTTATTTAAATGCATAGCTACTGCCATGTTAATTTACTTGCAATTAAATATTCATACTGGTTCAATTCTTGACAACACTAAACTTAGTTGGTTGATCAAGAGCCACCTACCCGGACTTTTCCGTGCAGCCACATTTGCCGGTATGGGACGGCCTTGACTTGGTCTGGCTTTGTGCTCTTTTATCGGTAGCACCAAACTAGGGAGGGTTCTGCGTGCGTGCTGCCCTGATCAGGTAGACGACGAAAATCCTGTGAGCCCAGTTGAGTTATTTTGCCGGCGTCCCCGTTTGGTTCAGTTAGTGGCCATGACGGTGGCAGGTGTCACGGGGTGACACAGGGGCCACCCAGGAGATGACCCTGGGAGGGTATGATTGTCGGTGGTACGATAGAGGGGTCACGGGTCAGGCAGGTTTCGTTGGAGCACCACCGGTCCACCCGAATGGGATCACGAGGCCAGGTACTCCATGGTGTGGGTAAAGTGCGCAACCTCTGCAGAGTGTAAAACCTATTCGAATAGTCGCGTCCACGGTATTGGACAGTCCGTTTAGGCCTCTCTAGGATGGTCAACCGTAAAGATAATAATGATGGAAGAACTTGTCTTATGTTCGGAAGTGCTCTGTGGATTGTGAGCATTCCGAGGGTTGTGGGACAACCCAGATGAGAGTAAGTTGGTACTGGGTACCAGTAAGTGAGCAACCTAATCATTTAACTTGTTAATTGCCATGCTATTGTTTGCTGCATTGTTTTCGTTGCCATGAGCTTGCGAGTACATTCGAAGTACTC
This sequence comes from Elymus sibiricus, assembly GCA_039707655.1. Classification (NCBI taxonomy): domain Eukaryota; kingdom Viridiplantae; phylum Streptophyta; class Magnoliopsida; order Poales; family Poaceae; genus Elymus; species Elymus sibiricus. Next base: position 118,140,209 of record CM077670.1, read on the forward strand.
ACCTGGCGTATCATGCCAGATGCAGGAGAAGCCGAGGACGGAGGTCCCGAAGGTTCGTGCTACGCTAACTAGGCCGTGTCCACAGCAGTGTCTCTGTGGATGGAGTTTCCCGCGCTATGTTCCGCTACGCCGTAGTCTACCCAGTAGTATCGAGGCCCTGCTATGTTCCATAAATAATGTAGATATTGTCTTAGCACATGCAGTGCTTCTGGCCTCGCTAGCATGTAAATTATGAGCTTGTACTCGAGATATTTCAATAAAGTACAGTTCAGTTCTGTTCCAAGTTGTTGTGTGTTTCCAGAAGACATGATCTCTGGGTTGGAAACACTGGTAAACCGGTTCTCTGAGCCGGGGTGCCATAGAACTCCCCGAAAATTTCCTCGCCCTCACTTCTACCATTATATTTTACGTCATGGACGGCCCAAAGAATGTCATGCGGGTGCGTCTCCGGCCCACCTAGGACGAAAAGTCCAATTTCTGTCATAATTTTTTGTCATAGAAGTAGGAGCCCACCACATCTATGATGATACGTGTTTTTGTCACAATTATTGTCATAGAAGTGTCACAACCATGACAGAAAAACTTTTCATTCTGGCCATAATGTCACGGATGTGTCTTTTTTTGTAGTGTAAAGATTAATGTAACTTGTGGTAGAAAATAATAATTGCAACAAGAAAATAAAAGTTCAGATTGTAAACGAAAATAAAAGAGTATTGATCAAGGTTGAAAACAATAAGGATGAATGGACCGAGATCCATAATTCCACTCGTGGCATCTCTCCATAAAACATAACATGGCATGGTGAAAAAATTACGGTTGCCCATAGATTAAATTGCACTTTGTATAACTATGATCGTATATGACATAATTGCATATAGTCATCACGTTTGTGCATCTATAGACTATAATCCAACTTCATCTATAGCTAATTTTTCACCCCAAAACCGCTATCCGATATGCATCTCAAATGTATTAAGTAAGGGCATCTCCAATGCCGACCCTCAAACTGCCTGCATACATCTGGACCGCGGAAGCCATCCAACGCTGTCCTATATCGGTCTGCTTGCCGGTCCGGATGTATTTTTCCCCGCAAACCGGAGACAAAGTGTGTGTGTGGGGGGGGGGGGGGGGCTTTGCTGGCGTCCGGACCGCTGCCACACCCGCGTCTGACTGTCCCGGCCCACCAAAAAAAACCACCCGCCTCTCCTGCGCTTTCCCTCCAACGCCCGCGCCGCTTGCTGCGCCGCATTCTTGCCGGCCAAAGCATGCAGTGGCCGGCATTGATGCCCCCGATTTGACCGGACAAAAAGGCGGCACTAACGGACGTGACCTCTTGGGCCTCGCCGCTTCCATGCAGATGCCATGTCCCGAGAAACCAACTTCGGACGCTGCGCCGCATTGAAGCGGGCTGACCGCCCCTTCGCCTGGCCTGGCCGCGACTATTTAAGCCGTGCGCCGGCGACGCAAAGAGTGGCACTCCCCTTCCCTGTCACCATTCTCGAGCCCTTCTGATACGTCTCCAACGTATCTATAATTTTTGATTGTTCCATGCTATTATAGTATCAATCTTGGATGTTTTTATATGCAATTATATATCATTTTTTGGGACTAACCTATTAACCTAGTGCCCAGTGCCAGTTGCGGTTTTCTGCTTGTTTTTGGTTTTTCAGGAAATCAGTACCAAACGAAGTCCAAATGCCACAAAACTTTTTGACGATTTTTTCTGGACAAAAGAGACCCTGGAAGCTTCGGGAGGAGGATAGAAGCTTCACGAGGAAGCCACAAGGCAACAGGGCGCGGCCCTAGGGGGGCGCACCCTGATGCCTTGTGGGGCCCTCGTGGCTCCGTTTGACCTAATTACACTTCTATAAATTTTCAAATATTCGTAAACTAACAAAGAGCCACCCCGAATAACTTTTACACCGCTGCAAGCCTCTGTTCTTCCGTGATCCCATCTGGAGACCTTTTCCGGTACTCTGCCAGAGGGGGAATCGATCACGGAGGGATTCTACATCAACCTTGCTGCCCCTCTAATGATGTGTGAGTAGTTTACCACAGACCTATGGGTCCATAGCTAGTAGCTAGATGGCTTCTTCTCTCTCTTTGATCTTCAATACCATGTTCTCCTCGATGTTCCTGGAGTTCTATCCGATGTAATCTTCTTTTGCGGTGTGTTTGTTGGGATCCGATGAATTGTGAGTTTATGATCAGATTATACATGAGAAATATTTGAGTCTTCTCTGAACTCTTTTATGCATGATTATTATAGCTTTGTATTTCTCTCCGATCTATCGATTTGGTTTGGCCAACTAGATTGGTTTATCTTGCAATGGGAGAGGTGCTTTGTGATGGGTTCAATCTTGCGGTGCTCAATCCCAGTGACAGAAAGGGACATGACACGTATTTGTATTGTTGCCTTTAAGGATAAAAAGATTGGGTTTAATCATATTGCTTGAGTTTACTTTGTCTACATCATGTCATCTTGCTTAAGGCGTTACTTTGTTTCATACTTAATACCCTAGATGCATGCTGGATAGCGGTCGATGGGTGGAGTAATAGTAGTTGATGCAGGCAGGAGTCGGTCTACTTGTCATGGACGTGATGCCTATATACATGGTCATTGCCATGAATCCGTCATAATTATTTGCTTTTCTATCAATTGCCCAACAGTAATTTGTTTACCCACCGTATGTTCTGCGCTCGAGAGAGAAGCCTCTAGTGAAAACTATGGCCCCCCGGGTCTACTTTTATCATATATTAAAATCCAAAAATACCTTGCTGCAATTTATTTACTTTTATTTTATTTATTATTTTAGTTTATATATCTATCACTATCAGAATTAATCCTTGCAAATAACCGCTAAGAGGATTGACAACCCTCTTATTTGCGTTGGGTGCAAGTGTTTGCTTTTGTGTGTGCAGGTGCTGCTAACGGAATTTTGCATGGTTCTCCTACTGGATTGATAACCTTGGTTCTTAACTGAGGGAAATACTTATCTCTACTATATTGCATCATCCTCTCCTCTTCGGGGAAATACCAACGCAGTCTACAAGTAGCACCTTCCTCCTCTCCGAGCCCAGCAGCCATGCCAAAGTCTTGGTTCTCCGTGCCGGCAGGCAGAGGCGGTGGAAGCTCCTCGTCCGGCGGATCTTGGCGCCGCCGCCCTCGCTCTCCTGGCCCCTCGGCATCCATGGTGCCCCGCTCCTTCGGCAAGGAGGAGATCGTCATCTCCTCCTCCGACGAGGAGGACCAGACGCCACAGCAGCTGATATCTCCTTTTTATTGATCCGGTATTGGAACAAGAAAGGGTATCCTACACCTTTTTCCCCAGAGGTGACCCTGGGTATCGAACCCACGAGAGGAAGATTCCCTTGAAGCAATGGTCTCTAGCAAGCTTTTGCCAAAGTTTCCAATCCTGCTTTTGACAGGATCAGCAAGCAAATTGTGATTCAAACACTTATAATAAAAAGAAGGTACGGGGATGAGGTCTTAATGCTTACAACCATGTATTGGTGTTGGGATCAAAAATGATATTAGTTTGTGCTCGGGAAGTCACCCATCAAGAGGTGCTTGCTTCGTATTGGAGTGGGGGATGTGTCCAAATAACATCTTCACCGGCACGAGTCCTGCATCAAGAATCAGTTGTCCTACCGTAGGCCCTATCCGTCTTGTGGGGTTGCCCCGATAATTAAGATTATTATATCAGACAAAAGCTTTGGGCATTTAGTGACTACACCTCATGAATCCCCAAGGTTATGATCCATGTTACCCTACTAAACCTTACTGTCACCGGTCTTCGGTATAACACTTCATGGTCCCCTTGCTCCTAGCCTCACCGGTGCTCAATCTCCATGATCTTGGGTACCTGCAGGGATGAAGATCGCGGATAAGACAAGAGACACTTCACGAAACAATTTTATTTCACACATACGAGACGTTATGCCAAAGACTTCCATTGATCCCTTCACCAAATACCTGGGGTTGCAAGGCTCATGCCTCACCCCATACCATACTAGACTACTCACACATAGAGATGAGATCGCGGGAAGAAAACATTGAAGAACACATCTTGGGATTGAATGATTGCAATATGTCTTACAATGGATGCCTTGTGCGATGCACGATTACAAGTATGAACTAGTTGAGAGAGCACTATGGTGGTGGAGATGGCTATGGAGATGAAAATGGCGGCGACTAGGGTTTGTGGATGAAGATGATGATGAAGAGGTTCTGGCTGTGCTCAATGCTTTCCCGACGCTCTCCCCTTTGACATTTCGACTTGGTCCCCTTTATAAAAGTTGTTCAGGTGGACGACCTGCCTCGGTTTCCACACCAAACGACCGCTCATGCAAGCGCGTGCGGTCGCATGGAATGCCGTCTTTGACTCTGGCGGCCTTCCGGCGCCTCCTGGTGACTTATCTCTTCTCCATTTTCCTTCCTTTCCTTTCTCCCACGTGATTTCTTCCCTTTTTAGCCCATTTCCTGTGGAAAAATATCAAAGAGATATTTGTGGAATCCCTTGCACTTATTAGCCATTAGTGACAATATCGGAGTGACTATCTCTCTTTTAATGAAATATCTCGGTTTAAACAAGGTTGAAATGAGTGTAAAAATATCACTCATCAACTCTCCCAAGCTTAAACTTGATCGTCCTCGAGCAACATACAGAGAAATCCGAAGCATAAGGAACTCAGTTGTTTAAACCAAAATAACGAGAAGGTTTTGGTTCACTTACGATCGATATGCCTAGATAGCCCTCCGCTTCTTGACCTGAAAACTTATCATAGATGTAGCGGTGGTATGGTTATAGAGCAAGTATTAGTGAAGCAAAGATAATCAACACAAAGTTTCCGATCTACTAGATAAAACAACTTTGCAACACTTCATTTCATTTAATCTAGACAACACTTGCTTGCCGGGAATGCACGGAAGAGTTTCTTTAGATAGAGCCATAAAAACATAAGTTAGGGAGTAGAAATCATGTAGCAAAATATGATGTTCAACTGCTCATGAGTACACCCACAATTGTTTCCTCCTTTGGGCTCTTAAATACTTTGTTTCAATCATTGTTTGCTGGAACTTTGATTGTCACGTGAAGGAGATTATGCCAAATAAGTGATCATGCATAGGTTTTGGCTGTGGCTTAATGTTTGGGAACTATGGACCTTTAGCAATAATGTCTCTTTCGAGCTCTTTTGATCAGTCCTCTTTATTTACACATACACACCTACTCAAGAGAAAGCCGAATAATATTCATTTGTAGTGTTGCCACTACGTACGGTAACAAACTCATAGCCGAAATCCGAGCTGTCGCTCTTGGTGGATCGTTCATTGGCCAGCGGAGTCCTCAGCATAACATCAAGAAGGGTGACGAGGCCACATTTACACACGTAAACGCGTATATAGTAGCAAAGGCCATGGCACCAGCCGGTGGCTGTAACACCATGTTGAGATATACAACACAGATTTTTGGCATAATCTCACTCACCTTTCAACTAAGTTCCTCTAGACAATTTAATCCACAAGTGCTATCAAGTCTATTAAAATTAACAACATGGGGTTGAGCATGATTAAACATTACTGAGGGCTAATGTTGGGGATATTTCCCAGCATAATGACCCAGCAGAAAGATGACCCGGCCAAAGAGCTATGAGGCTCAGTGGGTTATCTCTCTGCTGGGCCTTGAAGATACATATGGGCCAGTTCGGTGGAGACCTGGCGCAAGGTCCGGCTCAGCGTGTGGGCCGGCTTGAGGAAAGTTAAGACAAGATGATCACCTTGGAGAACAAGGTAATTAGAGTAAGAATAAGGTACGGGTTAAGACTATGACCCGGACCCTCATGTATGCCTAGGACTCGACCTGTTATATAAAGGGGAGCGCCTAGGGTAGAACTACTAAGTTGCAATCTCTCGAGAGCTAGGTTAAGCGAATCCGCACCCTTGTAATCGAGATTCAAAGCAATACAATCAAGCAGGGCGTAGGCTTTTACTTCCATCGTGAGGGGCCGAACCTGGGTAAACTTGTGTCTTCTCGTTCCTGATCAACCCCGTTAAGCTTCCACCTTTGTGCGATGGCCTCATCATTAAGTCCTTTCACGAGGGCATCTGCCGTGTCAAAACAACGACAGTTGGCGCCCACCATGGGGCCTATGCACGGTGGAGTTGAGTTCTTGGCGGGAGCTCCGGCAGGGATTGAGGGGTATGCGACCGGTCAGATGACCAAGAGTCGTCGTGGCAGGCTCTACATCGACGACTCAGACCGGGGCCCCGAGGCCGATTCGATGGAGTACGGGTACTGTGTCCCCTTCGGCAAGATCCATGTCTTCATCGGCGTCATCGGCATGTCAGCCGCCGGATTGGATATTCCCAACGCCGAGTCGGCCCGCCGCGCCAGTCCCCAGCAAGCAAGACCCGGCCTGCCCAGAGCCGGTTGGACGCACGCCTTCGTGGGTTTCACCCAGGGGGTGGCCTTGTCAGAAAATTCGCTATCTGGAGATGAGACGCTCGTGCAATCTGATGGCGAGTCATCGATGGGGGAAACTGAGTCAATCCGTCCGTTGTATGATGGAAGACTCGGTGGATGCACTGAGGAAGTTTTTCCTGAAGCTCTCGAGCCACCTCGATTTGCTGCGGTCTACATGGCAGGCCAATAGGATCCCCTTCATGACCCGGTAGATCCGGCGGTAGGGCACAATGTCACCATCGCCGGCTCAGGCGGAGCCGGCACGGCTGCTGCCGGTTCACAAAGGACCGGGGCACAGGCGCTCGCGGAGATGATGAATACTCTGGCGACTCTACTGGCAGAGACGGTGACCGTAGAAAACGCGGCCACGCGCAATGCAGAGATCACAAAGTGCCGCGAGCAGTTGACCAAGATCCAAGAGGATGTCAATATGGAAAATACCCGCATGGCAGAGGCACAAGCCCGGCTTGCCGAGGAGACAAAACACTTGGAGGAAGAGACTCTCTACCTAAGCCGCCGACAAGCCGAGTCTGAGTTTGTCCACCGGAGGCGGCATCAAAGCCGGCTTCCAGCCCACATTGAGCCGACTCAGCTGTTTACTACGCTGAATGATCCACAGGCTTCGATAAACCCGGGGGCTGGTATTATGTCCCCAGGAGGGCCACCGCCGCGATAGCCAGCTCAGCGGAGGGAGACGGCTCAGCATCAGACGCTAGTTCCACAGCAGCAGTTGCCACCCCGCCGATTCCAGACCCCAATTGGACACTATTCCAACCCGGTGGACAATGTATTAGCGGTGACACATAACTTGGCAGCAATTCGGATTGAAGGAGAGGGTCCGGCTCAGGTGGAGGCCAGGACTGCCATTGAGATGCTCAAAACAGCAGTGACGCAGTAGGCAAACTATATTGCGGGGAGGGAGAGAGAAGGCCAGATCATGCATGGCTTGTGTATGAGAGTAAGGAGTGAGTGTGGAGAGTCCCTCTCCACCTCTATTTATAGGAAAACCCAAGGGGTAGGGTGACTCTTAAAAATCCCAAAATGCCCATGCAAATGTCACACATGAAGGGCATAATGGGGAGGCAAAGGAGCTCCATGGAGGAGCATCCTTGGCCGGCCACCCCCTAGTGGGACCCTCCCAAAAGGGGTTCCTTAGTACCTAAGTCTTTCCTTCTAGAAGCTTGACAAAAGCCCTAAAAGGTGGCTTTCCAAAAAGTAACCCAAAAAGTGATTTCACTATTCACGGAGACAATTTTCCGCGACTGTTAAATCCGAAAATATTTCTGTGGGTCTTAGAATAATTCCAGTACCCACTAAAATGATTTTGGATGCGTTCTGAAATAATTCTGGATTAGTGATTTTCATCTGCGAAAAGCAACCAAACCGATTCCGGCAGCTCCGGAACATTTTCGGTTTTTATCCCGGAAAAATCCCAGAAGTTTCCAGAACAATTCTGGCACCCTCCAAGAATTTCCAGGAGTGTGCCGAAACCAATTTGACTTAATGGTATACCCTGAAACAACTTTTCAGTTTTACCGAAACTATTCCGGTGTTCTCTCCGGAACGTTTCCGTTGTCTCCGAAACTTTTCCGGTGACTTTCTCTCAGACTCCCTGTCTAGTATTCAGCAGATAGATGACCCTTAAGCGTGTGACCCTATAGGTTCGGTGAAGTATAGACATGACCCGGAACTCTTTCCGATCAATGATCAACATCGGAGCCGTGGACACCCATATTGACCCCTATACCCACACGAATAAATATTCGAGTGAACCTCCAGTTGCCGTGTGCTATTCCTGTTGCTTCACGATATATTTCAAACACCCGAGGTGAGAATTATCGGCATCCCCATGGATCAACAACTTGTCCACTATGCTAGTTACCTCGTTACCGGTTTTGTTCTCTTTTCTCCTTTCCGCGTTCTGGCATCCCAGTGGTCAAATCACAATGTGTCTGGCCAGACGATGATGGATACCGTAACACCGAGAGGGCTCCAGAATATCTCTCCATCGTCGGAGGAGCAAATCCCAATCTCGAGCTATCTCGTTTCTTTTCATACTTTTTCGTGAACCCGTAAGCCGCCGTAATAGCCACCCAGTTACGGATGACGTTTAACAAACCCCAAAGTTCATGAAGCAAGTACGAAGGAACTTGATACTCTCATGGTCTAAGGAATTATGCAAACATTAACTATCTATGTGTTATTAACCATTAACTTGTGACGAATGTATCTCATAGCATAACATCAATTCGGGTCGATTCAACACAAGTGTTCTACTAACATTGTGCCCTCAAAATTGCCGGCATAGACATGCCCATAATCTGGAAAATAGGATCATCATGCAATACTTGAGTCAGTCTTAGAGGCATGACCAGGAATACATTTTACCGTTTATTATACCACACGTGCACATGAGTTTCCCTCCGAGCCTCGTGGATATTGCAGACTCGAGAATCATTGCAGTTATAGCATGGAACATAAACATTCATTACAAACTCGGAGATACAAAATAACTGTTATTACTGCCTCTAGGGCATATCTCCTATAGACTCCCACTTGCACTAGAGTCATAATCCAGTTTGTAATACAAGGCGTCCCTAATACCAATGGCTATCTGTGCTGCTCATGCTTTGCTCGTGGTAGAGGCTTTGTCATCGGGTCTGACACATTCAAATCCGTGTGAACTTTGCGTACTTTCACTAAACCCGCTTCGACATGATGTCTAATGAGTTTATATTTGCATTCAATATGTATGGTGCGAACTTGGCTCCCTTGCCTGAGCCACGGCGCCACTATTATCACAATAGATCTCCACCGGGTCCAGAGCACTTGGAGCCACACCAAGGTCTTCAAGAAATTGCTTGATCCATACCGCCTCCTTGGAGGCTTCTGAAGCTGCAACATATTCCGCCTCCGTCGTAGAATCCGCCATAGTCTTTTGTTTGGAACTTTTCCAATCAACTGCGCCGCCGTTCAATATGAAAACATAGCCTGATTGAGATTTGAAGTCATCTGGGTCAGTCATGAAGCCTGCATCAGTGTAACCACTTACAATGAGCTCTTCATCACCTCCGTACACAAGGAGTAAATCCTTGGTCCTTCTGAGGTACTTAAGAATACTTTTGACTGCGGCCCAGTGTTCCAGTCCTGGATCACTTTGGTACCGGCTGCTAACACTTAGCGCATAGGAAACGTCCGGTCTTGTACATAGCATGGCATACATAATAGAACCAACTGCCGAGGCATATGGAACATCATTCATTTGTACTCGCTCATCGAGAGTCCGAGGACACTGATTCTTGCAAAGCACTGTGCCAGGTGACAAGGGGAGTAGGACTTTCTTGGAGTTCACCATGTTGAACCTTTTCAACACCTTGTCAATGTACGTGCTTTGGCTAAGCGCTATTAGGCGTTTTGATCTATCTCTATAGATTCTGATGCCCAATACATATACCGCTTCGCCTAAGTCTTTCATTGAAAAACTCTTCTTCAATGAGTCTTTTATTTCACCAAGAAAATTCACGTCATTTCCAATCAACAATATGTCATCCACATACAAGATTAGAAATGCTTTTGCGCTCCCACTAAACTTCTTGTAAACACAAGATTCTTCATCATTCCTGATGAAGCCAAACTCTTTGACTACTTCATCAAAACAAATGTTCCAGCTCCTTGATGCTTGCTTCAGACCATAAATGGCCTTCTGAAGTTTGCATACCTTTCCAGCATCCTCATGAACGACAAAACCTTCAGGCTGTATCATGTATACATCTTCTTTGAGATTTCCATTTAGGAAAGCCGTTTTGACGTCCATCTGCCATATTTCATAATCGAAATAAGCAGCAATTGCTAGTAATATCCGAACGGACTTAAGCATAGCTACGGGCGAGAAAGTCTCGTCATAGTCCACTCCTGGAACTTGCATGAACCCTTTCGCGACAAGTCTAGCTTTATGGATAGTAATGTTAGCATCCGCGTCTGTCTTTCTTTTGAAAATCCATTTACAACTAATGGGCTTTACGCCTTCTGGAAGTTCTACCAAGTTCCAAACTTGGTTTTCGTACATGGATTCCATTTCGGATTTCATGGCCTTGTGCCATTCCCTTGAGCTGGGTCCCGCCATCGCTTCCTTGTAGTGCACAGGTTCATCGTCTTCAAGAATGAAGATTTCGTTACGAAACCACTCAGGTGGCTGGATAGCCCTACCTGATCTGCATGGTTCAGTTACAACATTGTCTGAAATTTCCGCATCACATGCGACAACTTCCAGCTCGGTTGTAAGGATAATTAGCGGAATTTCTTCCGGTTCCTTAGACATAACAACGGTTGCCGAAGATTCACTAATCTCATTAAGTTGTACTGTCCTCCCACTTAATTCTTTTGCGAGAAACTCTTTCTCAAGAAAAACCCCATACCTTGCAACAAACACTTTGTTATCGGACGGGTGGTAGAAAGAATACCCAACTGTTTCCTTGGGATAACCTACAAAGTAACATTTGTCTAATCTAGGATCGAGTTTGCTTGGTTGTAAATGTTTTACATAAGCTTCACAACCCCAAATTTTTAGATGTAACAAACTGGGTTTCTTCCCATGCCATAACTCATATGGTGTCGTCTCAACAGACTTAGACGGTGCTTTGTTTAATGTGTGAGCGGCAGTTTCTAGTGTGTGACCCCAAAAATATATCAACAGTTCTGTAAGAGACATCATCGACCTTACCATGTCCAACAAGGTTCGGTTATGTCTTTCTGATACTCTGTTTCTCTGTGGAGTTCCGGGAGGCGTAAGCTGTGAAACGATTCCACGGTCACTCAGATGTTGGCTAAACTCATGACTAAGATATTCACCCCCGTGATCTGATCGCAGAAACTTAATCCTTTTGTTACGATGATTTTCTACCTCCTTCTGAAATTCTTTGAACTTTTCAAAGGTTTCTCACTTATGCTTCATCAAGTAGATATAGCCATACCGACTTAAATCATCAGTAAAAGTCACGAAGTAGAAATACCCACCCTGTGCGGCTGTGCTCATTGGACAACATACATCACTATGTACTATTTCCAATAATTCACCTGCCCGTTCAGGATGACCCGTGAACGGCGTCTTGGTCATTTTCCCCATCAGACAAGCTTCACATGTGTCAAATGATTCAAAATCAAAGGACGGTAAAACTCCATCCTTATGGAGTCTTTGCATGCATTTCTTTCCGATGTGGCCAAGCCGACAGTGCCACAAGTAAGTGGTGTTGGTATCAGCCTTCTTAAGGCGTTTAGCATTCATGTTAAAGACATCATTTCCACATTCAAGATTTAGTATGAAAAGGCCCCCCAACAATGGGTGCAAATCCATAAAACATATCCTTACAATAAAGGGAACAACCATTGTTCTCAGACTTGTAAGAGTACACATCGTGTACTAAACATGATCCAGAGATAATGTTTCTACATAATGCCTGAACAAAATAACAGTTACTTAGTTCTAAGGTAAATCCTGAAGGGAGACGTAGAGGCATAATGCCGACGGCTTGAGCGGCGATCCCAGCGCTGTTCCCGACGCGCATCACGACTTCATTCTTTGCTAGCTTGCGCACCTTCTGAAGCCCCTATATCGAGTTGCAAATGTGAGCAACTGATCCAGTATCAAATACCCAAGACTTAGAATTTTCGCTAGCAAGCAAAACGTCAATGACATTAACTTGTATAACAGTTATACCTTTTCCGGTTTTCCCGGACTTCTTATCTTCCAGATACTTCTTGTAGTTTGTCTTCCAATGTCCTGTGCCCTTGCAGTAGAAGCACTCAGTTTCATTCTTGGCTCCGCCCTTAGAGTTGCTTTGGGAGCCGGTCTTACCAGCGCCCTTGCCCTTCTTGGACTTGCCTTTCTTTTTGAAACTGGCGGTTTTATTCACAAGCAACACTTGCTTGCGATTTTTCCACAGTCCTCCTTCCGCAGTTTTCAGCATGGCGAGCACCTCATTTGGTGTCTTCTCCATCCCACTCATGTTGTAGTTCATGACAAAACTGTCGTAAGACGGGGGGAGTGAAGAAAGCAACATGTCCATCATATGGGCTGGTGGAATTGGAAAGTCCAAGGTTTTAAGCCTTTCAGTGTAGCCAATCATTTTGACCACGTGTTCGCCAACTGAACTGCCCTCAGCCATCTTGCAATCCATCACGGCCTTCATGATATCAAACCGTTCAGTCCGTGCGGTTTCCTTGTACAGAGCATCCAATTCCCGGATCATATCACGGGGGTTATGGAATTCAAAACGTTTTTGAAGCTCTGGACTCATGCAAGCTAGCATGAGGCACTGCACTAAGTTGTGATCATCATCCTTAGTGGACCAGACATTTTGTTCATCTTCCAGGGCAGTTGCCGCCGGTTTAGCTGGAAGAGGAGTTTCAAGCACATATATCCTCTTAGTGCTCCTGAGGACAATCCTCAGGTTACGGACCCAGTCCGCATAGTTGTTTCCAGTCGCAGCTAACTTTTCTTTCTCTAACATCGGGCCTAAGTTGAACGCGGTGTTGTGAGCCATTTGATCTACAACGGTAAACACAACTTTCACTTAGACTTTGTTCATAATTAATTTGCACTAGTGAATAAACAATTTTATTCTAAAGTGTGCTCCCACTCAAATCAATATCTCTCATAATTGATTGTGAGTGATTCAAGATCCGCATTTAAATTCCACGCCATTGATGGGAACATCACTGATGACGGGAACTTCAATCGGTAGGCCAACTTGCCGATCACATCTCAATGTGATTCTTGTTCATCTTTCGATGGGCGTGTTCCGAGCTCAAGACTTTCCTGCCTGAACGTCAAGACAACCAAGTGAACTCGCTGCGAGGTCTCAACTCACCCGCCTCACACTTCTCTAATCGTTTGTACTCATGGAAACATGACGCACTCCGAAAAGATAGGTGCCGTGACGGTGCTACACTTGGGAGAACACTAACTACTTGATATTTTTAAGTGAGAGATCACCCTAATAAAAAGTGACTACCGCGCAATCAAAAGGGTGCATCATAAGGGATAAACATCTCAGGCAATTCATAATAGCATGATATGGTATAGCCCTTTCTGACGGTGAAGTCTTTAATTTCTTCGTCTTCAGCATTTGCGTCGGTGTTCACCTTCGCGAAGATTGCCACCACCTTGTCGATGCACCAGATAATATTGCTATCTCTATAGCTAATAAAATAAGTGAATTACTTAAGGTTGACACGCAGGTCATTAAAGTGACAATCATGTGGCTCCAGCCATCATGCCGAATCATGACACGCAGGTCATGTTAATAAATTTACATCATATAGTCATCTCATACATAATCGAATTAATATGAGAGTTGCTATACCACATCACATGCACATCCTGCAAAACCAAGTTAGACGCCTCTAATCGGTTTATGCAAAATTTTATTTTACGTGGCTTCTAAGGTTTTGACTTAAACCACAGCTACCAACGTTTATCATAAAGTATGATTATTCAGGTCGCTAGATTAACTTTGCGGGGTGTATGAAACACGAGATAATAAAATCTCGAGCCCCATACTAAACTTCGTCATACGCATGACCCCCGTGCAGATCATATCTGCATTGCCCTTTCGTCTGTGAAATTTCATCTTTCTTTTGACTATGGCGGAACCCAAAGAACTGATAGCACTTCGTTAATCAATCAGGATCGCGGATTGCCAGAACTTTGTCAAATTCCACCATGCTGTCTCAAGATCAGAAATACGCAAATTCTAGGGAAGCAACAAGAACATCGGGTAACAGATTTCATCTGCTACCCGCATAAATAATTTTCAGCAATAGATCTCATCTCCTACAAAACAATATTATGCAATACCCATACATCTCCATGTATTCTAGATCATAACCTGCATCTACGCATAGCACGGCTCTTGATGCCACTGTAGGGGAACGCGACAGAAAACAAAAATATTCGGTACAGCGAGCACGCCCAGGACCACTATGGAGACTGCATACAGGGTTTTGATCTGATAATTACCGACTCGTAGCGCAGCGGAAGTAGAGTCGATGTAGATCGTCGGTGCAGATCCCCGCAGCTAGGATTTACAACCTCCCAACCACGAGGATGTACTCCCTCGTCGGACAGCCCTTCGGGAGGCGGTCGGACAGTGCCTCGGACGATGTCACGGACAGCCCTTCGGGAGGACCCTCGAAGCTCGAACGGTAACTCGGACAGCCCTTCGGGAGGACCCTCGAACAGCCCCTCGGGCAAAAGATCGAAACTACGACCTCTCTATGGGGTTGCACACATACGGTGTCAGCTATCCGACAGGGCTTCGCCGTCCAGAACTAGTCCTGCCGGAACCCAGACAGCCTTTCGGCTCTACGAAACTATTTTGCGGGGAGGTAGAGAGAAGGCCAGATCATGCATGGCTTGTGTATGAGAGTAAGGAGTGAGTGTGGAGAGTGCCTCTCCACCTCCATTTATAGGAAAACCCGAGGGGTAGGGTGACTCTTAAAAAACCCAAAATGCCCATGCAAATGTCACACATGAAGGGCATAATCGGGAGGCAAAGGAGCTCCATGGAGGAGCATCCTTGGCCGGCCACCCCCTAGTGGGACCCTCCCAAAAGGGGTTCCTTAGTCCCTAAGTCTTTCCTTCTAGAAGCTCGACAAAAGCCCTAAAAGGTGGCTTTCCAAAAAGTAACCCAAAAAGTGATTTACACTATTCACGGAGACAATTTTCCGTGACCGTTAAATCCGAAAATATTTCTGTGGGTCTTAGAATAATTCCAGGACCCACTAAAATGATTTTGGATGCGTTCCGGATTAGTGATTTTCATCTGCGAAAAGCAACCAAACCGGTTCCGACAGCTCCGAAACATTTCCGGTTTTTATCCCGGAAAAATCCCAGAAGTTTCCAGAACAATTCTGGCACCCTCCAAGAATTTCCAGGTGTGTACCGAAACCAATTTGACTTAATGGTATACCCTGAAACAACTTTTCAGTTTTACCGAAACTATTCCGGTGTTCTCTCCGGAACGTTTTCGTTGTCTCCGAAACTTTTCCGGTGACTTTCTCTGAGACTCCCTGACTAGTATTCAGCAGATAGATGACCCTTAAGCGTGTGACCCTATAGGTTCGGTGAAGTATAGACATGACCCGGAACTCTTTCCGATCAATGATCAACATCGGAGCCATGGACACCCATATTGACCCCTATACCCACACGAATAAATATTCGAGTGAACCTCCAGTTGCCGTGTGCTATTCCTGTTGCTTCATGATATATTTCAAACACCCGAGGTGAGAATTATCGGCATCCCCGTGGATCAACAACTTGTCCACTATGCCAGTTACCTCGTTACCGGTTTTGTTCTCTTTTCTCGTTTCCACATTCCGGCATCCCAGTGATCAAATCACAATGTGTCTGGCCAGACGATGATGGATACTGTAACACCGAGAGGGCCCAAGAATATCTCTCCATCGTCGAAGGAGCAAATCCCAATCTCGAGCTATCTCATTTCTTGTCATACTTTTCCGTGAACTCGTAAGCCGCCGTAATAGCCACCCAGTTACGAATGACGTTTAACAAACCCCAAAGTTCATGAAGCAAGTACGAAGGAACTTGATACTCTCATGGTCTAAGGAATTATGCAAACATTAACTATCTCTGTGTTATTAACCATTAACTTGTGATGAATGTATCTCATAGCATAACATCAATTCGGGTCGATTCAACACAAGTGTTCTACTAACATTGTGCCCTCAAAATTGCCGGCATAGACATGCCCATGATTAGGAAAACAGGATCATCATGCAATACTTGAGCCAGTGTTAGAGGCATGACCAGGAATACATTTTACCGTTTATTATACCACACGTGCACATGAGTTTCCCTCCGAGCCTCGTGGATATTGCAGACTCGAGAATCATTGCAGTTATAGCATGGAACATAAACATTCATTACAAACTCGGAGATACAAAATAACTGTTATTACTGCCTCTAGGGCATATCTCCTACATCATTGGCTTCAGAATATCCGGCTTGATATTTGGTGAGATCTATCTCCTCCGTCAATTCTGGTGCAGCTACCCGGGTTTCCTTCACGCACCGTAGAAAATCTTTCTTGGTAAAAGGTGTGTCGTCGGTGTTGAATTCCGGATAGCCGCCTACCAGTTGAGCCTGATCAAGCTCCGGTGCATACGCCTTGGCACATGCAAGGGCAGTAATGGCTCCGTGGCGACAAGCCGCCTTCTTGCACTCCTGAAACCATTGCGGCACAATGGACAGCTCTTTAAGCATGTCCATGATCAGTTGGGGTGGTGACTTGGTGTTTTTTGCAGCCATGATGCAGCGTGAGCCGCCAACATATAGCTATTCCAGAAAGGAGTGCACAACTTTCAGCTTTACCAGGGGCAGTTCCCCGAGGTTATGCGTCCTACGGCCTACAAATACAGCTGAGGTGTCAGAAAAACCGACTCAACATATTAAGTCGGTTCATTTCAAGAGTCGGGTGAATCCTCTGGCATACCGAAGATGGCGCTACACATTGTGGTAATATGGCCTTTTAATGTGGCTAGTTCTTGAGTTACCGGCTCAAGTTTTGCCTCGGCCTCTTCTGCGCATTTGACCAGGACGACCTTCTCATTTTCAAATGTCGCTTCGGCCTTCTTCAGGGTTTCTTTCACCGTGAGCAGCGACTTGTGGAAATCTGACGATAAGCATTCAGCCCTTTCTCGAAGTTTCTTCTCTTTTTTCACTTCCTTCTGGAACCTGGCTGCTTGTGATTCGACTTGGTTCAACATGTCCTGCATGGCAGTTTCACAAAATTATAGGAGACAAACAACAGTCCCGAGCCGCCGTGTGATACGTCCAATTTGCATCATGATTTCCTACTGTTATTTATAATGTTTTTGATCATTATTTCACTTTATGATGCAACTCTTATGCCTTTTCTCTCTTAATTTGCAAGATTTATATGAAGAGGGTGAATACCGGCAACTGGAATTCTGGACCTGAAATAGCCACATCTGAGATACCTATCCTACAGAGCTCAATTGACTTGAAATTTCACGGAGATTTTTTATTGAATATATAAAAAATACTGGAGAAAAGAGATACGGGAGGGGACCCACCAGTTGCCCACAAGGCAACAGGGCGCGCCCCCCCTGGGCACGCCCTGATGCCTTGTGGGGCCCCTGGCTGGCCTCTGGCCCCCTCCTTCTGCTATATAAGGTCTTTTTCCCTAAAAAAATTATAGAGAAGACTTTCGGGACGAAGCGCCGCCGTCTCAAGGCGGAACCTGGGCAGGAGCTATTTTGCTCTCCGGCGGAGCGATTCCGTCAGGGATACTTCCCTCCGGGAGGGGGAAATCGAAGCCATCGACATCACCAATGATCCTCTCATCGTGGGAGGACCAATCTTCATCAATATCTTCACTAGCACCATCTCATCTCAAACCCTAGTTCATCACTTGTATTCAATCTTTGTCTCAAAACCTCATATTGGTACCTATGGGTTGCTAGTAGTGTTGATTACATCTTGTAGTTGATGCTAGTTGGTTTATTTGGTGGAAGATTATATGTTCAGATCCTTAATGATATTCAATACCCCTCTGATCTTGAACATGAATATGATTTGTGAGTAGTTACTTTTGTTCTTGAGGACATGGGAGAAGTCTTGTCATAAGTAATCATGTGAATTTGGTATTCGTTCGATATTTTGATGATATGTATGTTGTTGCTTCCTTTAGTGGTGTCATGTGAACGTCGACTACATGACACTTCACCATCTTTGGGCCTAAGGGAAGGCATTGTGGAGTAGTAATTAGATGATAGGTTGCTAGAGAGACAGAAGCTTAAACCCTAGTTCATGCGCTATTCCGTAAGGGGCTGATTTAGATCCATATGTTTCATGCTATGGTTAGAGTTATGTTAATTCTTCTTTCGTAGTTGCGGATGCTTGCGAGAGGGGGTAATCATAAGTGGGAGACTTGTTCAAGTAAGAACAACACCCAAGCACCGGTCCACCCACATATCAAATTATCAAAGTAGCGAACGCGAATCAAACAAACATGATGAAAGTGACTAGATGAAATTCCCATGTGTCCTCGAGAACGCTTTGCTTATTATACGAGTTCGTTCCAACCTGTCCTTTGCAATAAAAAGGATTGGGCCACCTTGCTGCACCTTTGTTACCGTTACTACTTGTTACGAATTACCTTGCTACCAAACTATCTGTTACCGATAATTTCAGTGCTTGCAGAGAATACCTTGCTGAAACCGCTTGTCATTTCCTTCTGCTCCTCGTTGGGTTCGACACTCTTACTTATCGAAAGGACAACGATTGATCCCCTATACTTGTGGGTCATCAAGACTCTTTTCTGGCACCGTTGCCGGGGAGTGAAGCGCCTTTGGTGAGTAGAATTTGGTAAGGAATGATGTCTACTACACAACTTTATTCTTGTAGACTCGTGTTGGGCCTCCAAGCGCAGAGTTTTGTAGGACAGTAGCAAATTTACCTCAAGTGGATGACCTAAGGTTTATCAATCCGTGGGAGGCGTAGGATGAAGATGGTCTCTCTCAAACAACCCTGCAATCAAATACAAGAAATCTCTTGTGTCCCCAACACACCCAATACAATGGAAAATTGTATAGGTGCACTAGTTCGGCGTAGAGATGGTGATACAAGTGTAGTATGGATAGTAGAAATAGAATTTTGTAATCTGAAAATAAAAAAACAGCAAGGTAGCAAGTGATAAAATGGAGCACAAACGGTATTGCAATGCTTGAAAACAAGGCCTAGGGTTCATACTTTCACTAGTGCAATCTCTCAACAGTGCTAACATAATTGGATCATATAACAATCCCTCAACGTGCGATAAAGAATCACTCCAAAGTTCCTATTCGCGGAGAACATAAGGTAGAAATTGTTGTAGGGTACGAAACCACCTCAAAGTTATTCTTTCTGATCAATCTATTGAGCTATTCCTATAAGTGTCACAAACAGCCCTAGAGTTCGTACTAAAATAACACCATATGATTCGCATCAACCAACTCTAATGTCACCTAGATACTCCAAAGTCACCACAAGTATCCGTGAGTTGAGTATTCGATATGCATCAAACAACTTCAGATTCATAATATTCAATCCACACAAAGAACTTCAAAGAGTGCCCCGAGATTTCTACCGGAGAAAGTAGGACGAAAACGTGCATCAACCCCTATGCATAGATTACCCCAATGTCACCTCGGGAATCCGCGAGTTGAGTGCCAAAACATACATCAAGTGAATCAATATAATACCCCATTGTCACCACGGGTATTCATATGCAAGACATACATCAAGTGTTCTCAAATCCATAAAAGTATTCAATCCGATAATAGTGAAACCTCAAAGGTAAAAACTCAATTCGTCACAACAAGATAGAGAGGGAGAAACACCATATGATCCAACTATATTAACAAAGCTCGCGGTACATCAAGATCGTGCCATATCAAGAACACGAGAGAGAGAGAGAGAGAGAGAGATCAAACACATAGCTACTAGTACATACCATCAGCCCCGAGGGTGAACTACTCCCTCCACGTCATGGAGATTGCCGGGATGATGAAGATGGCCTACGGTGATGATTCCCCCCTCCGGCAGGGTGCCAGAACAGGGCTCCAGATGGTATTTCTTCAGTACAGAGGTGTGCGGCGGCGGCGTTGAAGTTCTAGGATTGTTTCTGTGGGTTTTGGTATTTATAAGAATTTTTGGCGTTGGAATCATGCGAAGATGAGCCACAGGGGGCCCACGAGGCACCAGGGCACGCCCCGGAGGGTGGCGCGCCCAGGTGGCTTGTGGGGCCCCTGTGGGTCTTCTGCTGCTCCCCCGAAGCTTCCTGGGTCTGTTTCCTTCCAGAAAAATCGTCAAAAAGTTTTGCTGCATTTGGACTTCATTTGATATGGATTTTCTGGAAAACCAAAAACAAGCAGAAAATAGCAACTGGCACTGGGCACTAGGTCAATATGTTAGTCCATAAAAATCATATAAAATCCATATAAAAGTGCACCAAAATCATACAAAACTATAATAAACATGGCATGAATACTTCATAAATTATAGATACGTTGGAGACGTATCAGCATCCCCAAGCTTAATTCCTGCTCGTCCTCGAGTAGGTAAATGATAAAAGAAATAATTTATGAAGTGTGAATGCTATCATAGTGCATAAGTTTGATCAATGATAATTTCAATCACTTTTCCTAGCATCATAATAGCAACTCTTTCTCATAAAACTCATCATGATAAAGTAGTGATCAATTCACATGTTATGGTTCAAACAATGCATTCTCTTGAAACTTAACAACCTATGTTCTTAGTCACCAAACAATTGCTAATCAACTTAATTTCAACAAAGTCTAAGTAAGAGCTCCACATACTCAATTATCATATAGTCTTCTATGATTGCTAGTACTCAAAGCATATTTTTAGAACAAATGGCATCCATCGAACACAGAGAAAGATAGGGGCTTAGTGTTTCGCCTCCCAACTTATTTATCATAGAGATAATTGTCAACAATAATAATTCATGATCAAATATATTTGACTGGCCATATGTGTCTGGATCTTTCCCCACCACATGATGCTTGCCAACTAGAGAATAATTAAGGTTGAAATGAGAAGTAATACTATTGACTCTTGCATAAAAGTAAATACATAAAGTAAAAGATAGGCCCTTCACAGAGGGAAGCAGAGGTTGTCATGCACTTTTTATTTTTGGATGTGCAAGCTCATAATGCAAAGGAACGTCATGTTATATTGCCCCTTGTGATAGCAACCTTTATTATGCAGTCCGTCGCTTTTATTTCTTTACCATCACAAGTTCGTACAACGCTTATTTTCCCTTGCAATAAAAGATCATACATATTTTAGGAGCAATTTTTATTGCTTTTTGCACCGATGACAACTTACTTGAAGGATCTTATTCAATACATAGGTAGATATGGTGGACACTCAAGGCAAGAAACTGGGTTTAAGGGTTTTTGGTTGCACAAGTAGTATCTCTACTTAGTACGAATTTTTGGCTAGCAAAAGATCCTAAGCAAGCACCACATGTTAGAGGATCCATAACAATATAACTTCTATGCAAATATACCCAAACATAACTCATTACGTTGTCTTCCTTGTCCAACTTCAACTAATTTGCTCAAGTTTGAAAATAATTAATGGGTATTCACAATCATAAAAGATGTCCAAGATAATATATTTATATGTGAAAGTTCTCTTCCTTATACTAATCATTCATGAATTGCTTGTATGACCAATATTGTGATTGTCAAGCTTCAATAGATTTCACTTTATAACCCAAATGTGAAAATACTACTAGACATGATACAAGCATATGAAGCACATATAATTTCAAATTTATGATATTCAATTCATTCAATAATTTACTCTTAGGATATAAGTGAAGCACAAGAGTAAATGACAAACTACTCCAAAAAGATATAAGTGAAGATCAATGAGTAGTCAAACAATTAAGTAGCTATGTGAGGACTCTCTCTCATAAAATAAAAAATCAGATCTTATGTATTTTATTCAAACAGAAAACAAAACAAAATAAAATGACATTCCAAGAATAGCACATCTCATGCGAAGAAGCAAAAACTTATGCTCAACCGATACTAACCGATAATTGTAGAAGAAGAAAGGTGGGATGCCTACCGGGGCATCCCCAAGCTTAGATGTTTGAGACTTCTTGAAATATTATATTGGGATGCCTTGGGCATCCCCAAGCTTGAAATTTTGTGTCTCCTTAATTCCTCTCAAATCACGGTTTCCCTAAATCTTAAATACTTCATCCACACAAAACTCAACAAGAACTCGTGAGATAAGTTAGTATAAATCAACTCAAAACCTTAACATTCTCTACTGTAGAAAATTACTAAAATTATAATTAAACATTGCATACTAAATGCCTCTGCATATTTAACACTCCTATCCACAAATAGAAACATTAAACAAGCAAACATGTGCAAACAATGCCACTATAACAGCAATCTGCCAAAACAGAACAGTCTGTAAAGGGTGAATAAGACTTCATACTTACCTAACTCCAAAAATTCTGAAAACTTACCACGTGACAGAGAACTCATGCATGCTTACTGTGTAAAAATTTCAGATTTTTATTATGTTCTGACTATTCAGGAATATTCTGGACATAACAGAAAACTTTCTGTTTTCAAACAGCAACACATAAACTTGCAAACTGAGCATGGTAAAGGCTATAATTGGCATTTTATTGAACTAAAAGATACAAAGCATGATTATTGATAACAAAAATCAAGTATCAACAAAATAAAATGACGCTCCAAGCAAAACTCATATTATGTGATGAATAAAAATATAGCTCCGAGTGAGGTTACCGATAGTGTTGAAGACGAAAAAGGGGATGCCTTCCGGGTCATCCCCAAGCTTAGACGCTTGGGTCTTCCTTGAATATTACCTTGGGGTGCCTTGGGCATCCCCAAGCTTAGGGTCTTGCCACTCCTTATTCTCCTCATATCGTTATCTCACCCAAAACTTGAAAGCTTCAATCACACAAAACTTAACGAAACTTGTGAGATAGGTTAGTATGATAAAAATAAATCTTCCACTTAGGTACTGTCAAGACAAGATTCATAATTGTTCTCACATAATTCCTACTGTATTATATCATTTCACAATTTATATTACTCAATATAAGCTATGGAAACACTAAAACAAGCAAACTATGCATTGAAAACAGAATCTGTCAAAAACAGAACAGCATGTAGTGAGTGATTTAAAAACCATACTTATGTACCTACAAAAATTCTGAAAAATTAGGAAAACATAAAAAAATTGTAAACCAATACTATGTAAAAATTTAAGAATTTTCTCATGCTCCAGTACAGAATAGAAATTCCAGCACTGGACGCAAAAGTTTCTGTTTTTGCACAGAATCAAATCAACAAGCATCTACACTATCCCAAAGGCTTTACTTGGCACATTATTAAAAGAAAACATATAAAACATGATTACTACAGTATATTAATCATGTGGACACACAAAAACAGTAGTTATAAATATTGGGTTGTCTCCCAACAAGCGCTTTTCTTTAGTGCCTTTTTAGCTAGGCATGATGATTTTAATGATGCTCACATAAAAGCAAAGAATTGAAACATAACGGGAGCATCATGAAGCACATGAATAGCACATTTAAGCCTAACCCACTTCCTATGCATAGGGATTTTGTGAGCAGACAACTTATGGGAGCAAGAATCAACTAGCATAGGAAGGCAAAACAAGCAAAACTTCAAGATTTTCAACACATAGAGAGGAAACTTGATATTATTGAAATATATAAAAGCATATATTCCTCTCTCATAATAATTTTCAGTAGCATCATGAATTAATTCAACAATATAGCTATCACATAAAGCATTCCTTTCATGATCTACAAGCATAAAAATTGTATTACTCTCCTCATAAGCAAATTTCTTCTCGTTCATAATAGTGGGAGCAAACTCAACAAAATAACTATCATGTGATACTTGATTGACATAATCAAATTGAACATTAAAATCATGACGACAAGTTTCATGGTTATC
The DNA here is from genome assembly GCA_039707655.1 of Elymus sibiricus. NCBI lineage: Eukaryota > Viridiplantae > Streptophyta > Magnoliopsida > Poales > Poaceae > Elymus > Elymus sibiricus. The sequence continues at coordinate 118,164,271 of CM077670.1, forward strand.
ATTATTATTTATAGCATACATGTCATCACAATAATCATCATAGATAGCAACTTTGTTGTCATAATCAATTGCAACCTCTTCCAAAATAGTGGATTCATCACTAAATAAAGGCATGACCTCACCAAATCCACTTTTATCATTATAATAAGATTCAACACCCTACAAAATAGTGGGATCATCATTGCCTAGAGTTTACACTCTTCCAAACCCACTTTCATCATTGTAATCATCATAAATAGGAGGCATGTTATCATCATAATAATTTTGCTCATCAAAACTTGGGGGACGAAAAATATCATCTTCATCAAACATAGCATCCCCAAGCTTATGGCTTGGCATATCATTAGCATCATGGATATTCAAGGTATTCATACTAGCAACATTGCAATCATGCTCATCATTCAAAGATTTTATGTCAAACATTTTATTGAATTCTTCTTCTAATAATTGAGCACAATTTTCCGCTCCATCATTTTCAAGAAAGACATTATAAAGATGAATAATATGAGGCAACCTCAATTCCATTTTTTTTGTATTTTTTTTATAAACCAAACTAGTGATAAAACAAGAAACTAAAAGATTCAATTGCAAGATCTAAAGATATACCTTCAAGCACTCACCTCCCCGGCAACGGCGCCAGAAAAGAGCTTGATGTCTACTACGCAACTTTATTCTTGTAGACTCTTGTTGGGCCTCCAAGCGCAGAGTTTTGTAGGACAGTAGCAAATTTCCCTCAAGTGGATGACCTAAGGTTTATCAATCTGTGGGAGGCGTAGGATGAAGATGGTCTCTCTCAAACAACCCTGCAATCAAATACAAGAAATCTCTTGTGTCCCCAACACACCCAATACAATGGCAAATTGTATAGGTGCACTAGTTCGGCGAACAGATGGTGATACAAGTGTAGTATGGATAGTAGAAATAGATTTTTGTAATCTGAAAATAAGAAAACAGCAAGGTAGCAAGTGATAAAACAGAGCACAAACGGTATTGCAATGCTTGAAAACAAGGCCTAGGGTTCATACTTTCACTAGGGCAATCTCTCAACAGTGCTAACATAATTGGATCATATAACAATCCCTCAACGTGCGCTAAAGAATCACTCCAAAGTTCCTATTCGCGGAGAACATAAGATAGAAATTGTTGTAGGGTACAAAACCACCTCAAAGTTATTCTTTCCGATCAATCTATTGAGCTATTCCTATAAGTGTCACAAACAGCCCTAGAGTTCGTACTAAAATAATACCATATGATACGCATCAACCAACTCTAATGTCACCTAGATACTCCAATGTCACCACAAGTATCTATGAGTTGATTATTCGATATGCATCAAACAACTTCAGATTCATAATATTCAATACACACAAAGAACTTCAAAGAGTGCCCCAAGATTTCTACCGGAGAAAGTAGGACGAAAACCTGTATCAACCCCTATGCATAGATTACCCCAATGTCACCTCGGGAATCCGTGAGTTGAGTGCCAAAACATACATCAAGTGAATCAATATAATACCCCATTGTCACCACGGGTATTCATATGCAAGACATACATCAAGTGCTCTCAAATCCATAAAAGTATTCAATCCGATAATAGTGTAACCTCAAAGGTAAAAACTCAATTCGTCACAACAAGAAACCATATGATCCAACTATATTAACAAAGCTCGCGGTACATCAAGATCGTGCTATATCAAGAACACGAGAGAGAGAGAGAGAGAGAGAGAGAGAGATCAAACACATAGCTACTAGTACATACCCTCAGCCCCGAGGGTGAACTACTCCCTCCTCGTCATGGAGATCGCCGGGATGATGAAGATGGCCTCCCGTGATGATTCCCCCCTCCGGCAGGGTGCCGGAACAGGGCTCCAGATGGTACTTCTTCGGTATAGAGGCGTGCGGCGGTGGCGTCGAAGTTCTAGGGTTATTTCTGGGGGTTTTGGTATTTATAAGAATTTTTGGCGCTGGAATCACGCGAAGATGAGCCACAGGGGGCCCACGAGGCACCAGGGCGCGCCCCCGGGGGGTGGCGCGCCCAGGTGGCTTGTGGGGCCCCTGTGGGTCTTCTGCTGCTCCCCCGAAGCTTCCTGGGTCTGTTTCCTTCCAGAAAAAATCGTCAAATTTTTTTGCTGCATTTGGACTTCATTTGATATGGATTTTCTGGAAAACCAAAAACAAGCAGAAAACAGCAACTGGCACTGGGCACTAGGTCAATATGTTTGTTCATAAAAATCATATAAAATCCATATAAAAGTGCACCAAAATCATACAAAACTATAATAAACATGGCATGAATACTTCATAAATTATAGATACGTTGGAGACGTATCAAGGAAACATTTATATTACGTGCTGAAATTTACTGTTACTTGTCACTATGGAAAGTAATCCTTTGAGGGGCTTGTTCGGGGTATCTTCACCTTGACTGGAAGCATTGAGAGTTGCTCCTCAACCTACTGAACCTACTGAAAATATTTATTATGAAATTCCTTCGGGTATGATAGAGAAACTGCTAGCTAATCCTTATGCAGGAGATGGAACGGTGCATCCTGACATGCACTTGATATATGTGGATGAAATTTGTGGATTGTTTAAGCTTGCAGGTTTATCCGGAGATGGAGTTAAGAAGAAAGTATTCCCTTTATCTTTGGAGGGAAAGGCATTGACATGGTATATGCTATGTAATGATACTAAAACATGGGATTGGAGCCGGTTGAAGCTGGAATTACACCAGAAATTTTATCCTATGCATTTGGTTCATCGTGATCGGAATTATATATATAATTTTTGGCCTCGTGAAGGAGAAAGTATCGCTCAAGCTTGGGGGAGGCTTAAGTATATGTTGAATACATGTCCCAATCATGAGCTCTCAAGGGAAATAATTATTTAAAACTTTTATGCTCGGCTTTCTCATAATGATCAATCCATGCTCGATACTTCTTCTGCTGGATCCAGAGAACTATTGAATTCAGATGGGATCTTCTCGAAAGAATTAAATGTAACTCTAAAGATTGGGAAATTAACAAAGGTAAAGTGTCAGGTATAAATCTTGAGTTTGATTGTATTAAATCTTTTATGGAAACTGATGCTTTCCATAAGTTTAGTACTAAATATGGACTTGACTCTGAGATAGTGGCTACCTTTTGTGAATCTTTTGCTGCTCATGTTGATCTCCCTAAAGAGAAATGGTTTAAATATCACCCACCTATTGAACTAAATGAAGAACATGTTAGTGTTAAAGAAGAAACAATTGTTTACAATGTTGATCCAGTTGTGCCCACTGCTTATATTGAGAAACTTCCTTTCCCTGTTAAGATTAAGGAACATGCTAAAGCTTCAACTGTGGTTAACAAAAGTAATATAAGAACACCTAGACCTTCTGAACAAATTAAGGTTGAACCTAATATTGCAATGGTTAAATATCTTTTGGTTGTTGATCTTGATGGGCATGTTATTTATTTTTGTGATGAGGCTGCTAGAATTGCTAATCCTGTTAGAAATGAACGAGATATGTTAGATAAGAACAAGACCGTAATTGGCATGCCTGTTGTTTCTGTTAAGATTGGGGATCATTGCTATCATGGTTTGTGTGATATGGGTGCTAGTGTGAGTGCTATTCCGTTCTCTTTATATCAAGAAGTAATGCATGATATTGCACCTGTTGAGATTGAAGATATTGATGTTACTATTAAGCTTGCAAATAGAGATACTATTACACCACTTGGGATTGTTAGAGATGTTGAAGTATTGTGTGGTAAAATCAAATACCCTACTAATTTCCTTGTACTTGATTCACAACAAGATAATTTGTGTCCCATTATATTTGGTAGACTTTTCTTGAATACCGTTAATGCTGAAATTGATTGTGTTAAAGAGAAGGTTAGAGTTAAGTTTGGTGATACATCTCATGAATTTAATTTCTCTAAGTTTAGTAGACAACTTCATGATAAAGAATTACCCAATAAAGATGAAATTATAGGTCTTGCTTCTATTGTTGTGCCTCCTACTGATCCTTTAGAACAATATTTGCTAGACCATGAAAATGATATGCATATGAATGAAAGAAATGAAATAGATGAGTTGTTCTTTAAGCAAGCACCTATCCTTAAACATAATTTGCCTGTTGAAACTTTGGGAGATCCTCCTCCACCGAAGAGTGATCCTGTGTTTGAATTAAAGCAATTACCTGAAACACTTAAGTATGCTTACCTTGATGAAAAGAAGATATATCCTGTTATTATTAGTGCTAGCCTTTCAGAGCATGAAAAAAGAGATTACTTAAAACTCTGAAGAAGCACTGTGCCGCTATTGGATATACTCTCGATGATCTTAAGAGCATTAGTCCCACCTTATGTCAGCATAAAATTCATATGGAGCCAGATGCTAAACCCGTTGTTGGTCATCAAAGAAGGTTGAATCCTAAAATGAAGGATGTGGTAAGAACTGAAATATTAAAGCTTCTTGAGGCAGGTATAATATATCCCATAGCTGATAGTAGATGGGTAAGTCATGTTCATTGTGTTCCTAAGAAAGGAGGTATTACCATTGTTCCTAATGAGAAAAATGAACTTATTCCACAAAGAATTGTAACTGGTTATAGGATGGTAATTGATTTTAGAAAATTAAACAAAGCTACTAGGAAAGATCATTACCCCTTGCCTTTTATTGATCAAATGTTAGAAAAATTATCTAAGCACACACACTTTTGCTTCCTAGATGGTTATTCTGGTTTTTCTCAAATACCTGTTTCGCCTGAAGATCAAGAGAAAACCACCTTTACTTGTCCTTTTGGAACTTATGCTTATCGCTGTATGCCTTTTGGTTTATGTAATGCACCTACTACCTTTCAAAGATGTATGACTGCTATATTCTATGACTTTTGTGAAAAGATTGTTGAGGTTTTCATGGATGATTTTTCCGTTTACGGAACTTCTTTTGATGATTGCTTGAGCAACCTTGATCGAGTTTTGCAGAGATGTGAAGAAACTAATCTTGTCTTGAACTGGGAGAAGTGCCATTTTATGGTGAATGAAGGTATAGTCCTTGGTCATAAAATTTCTGAAAGAGGTATTGAAGTTGATAAAGCTAAAGTTGATGCTATTGAGAAAATGCCATGTCCTAAAGATATCAAAGGTATAAGAAGTTTCCTCGGTCATGCTGGTTTCTATAGAAGGTTTATAAAAGACTTCTCTAAAATTTCTAGGCCTCTTACTAATCTCTTGCAAAAAGATGTGCCATTTGTTTTTTATGATGATTGTGTAGAAGCCTTTGAAATACTTAAGAAAGCCTTAATTTCTGCACCTATTGTTCAACCACTTGATTGGAACGTACCCTTTGAAATTATGTGTGATGCTAGTGATTATGCTGTTGGTGCTGTTCTAGGATAAAGAATTGATAAGAAATTAAATGTTATTCATTATGCTAGTAAAACTCTAGACAGTGCTCAAAGGAATTATGCTACTACTGAGAAAGAATTTTTAGCAGCTGTGTTTGCATGTGATAAATTTAGATCTTATATTGTTGATTCCAAAGTTACTATTCACACTGATCATGCTGCTATTAAATATCTTATGGAAAAGAAGGATGCTAAACCTAGACTGATTAGGTGGGTCCTTTTGCTACAAGAATTTGATTTGCATATTATTGATAGAAAGGGAGCTGAGAATCCCGTAGCAGATAATTTGTCTAGAATGGAAAATGTTCTTGATGACCCACTTCCTATTAATGATGATTTCCCTGATGAACAATTCGCTGTGATAATTGCTTCTCGTAACACTCCTTGGTATGCAGACTATGTTAATTACATTGTTGCTAAATATATACCACCTAGTTTCACATACCAACAAAAGAAAAAGTTCTTCTTTGCTTTAAGGCACTACTTTTGGGATGACCCACATTTATATAAGGAAGGAGTAGATGGTATTATTAGACGTTGTGTACCTGAGCATGAATAAGAACAAATCCTACAGAAGTGTCACTCCGAGGCATATGGAGGACGCCATGCGGGAGATAGAACTGCACACAAGGTATTACAATCTGGTTTTTATTGGCCTACTCTCTTCAAAGATGCATGTAAGTTTGTCCTTTCTTGTGATGAATGTCAAAGAATTAGTAATGTTGGTAGACGTCAGGAAATGCCTATGAATTATTCACTTGTTATTGAACCATTTGACGTTTCGGGTTTTGATTATATGGGACCTTTTCCTAAATCCAACGGGTATACTCATATTTTAGTTGCTGTTGATTACGTTACTAAGTGGGTAGAATCTATTCCAACTAGTAGTGCTGATCATAACACTTCTATTAAAATGCTTAAAGAAGTTATATTTCCGAGGTTTGGGGTCCCTAGATACTTGATGACTGATGGTGGCTCACATTTTATTCATGGTGCTTTCCGTAAATTACTTGCTAAATATGATGTTAATCATAGGATTGCATCTCCTTATCATCCTCAGTCTAGTGGTCAAGTTGAATTAACTAATAGAGAAATAAAATCAATTTTGCAAAAGACCGTTAATAGATCTAGAAAGAATTGGTCTAAGAAACTTCATGATGCATTATGGGCTTATAGAACTGCTTATAAAAATCCTATGGGTATGTCTCCCTATAAAATGGTCTATGGAAAAGCATGTCACTTACCTCTTGAGTTAGAACATAAAGTATATTGGGCAATTAAAGAACTTAACTATGATTTTAAACTTGCCGGTGAAAAGAGGTTATTTGATATTAGCTCTCTAGATGAATGGAGAACACAAGCTTATGAAAATGCCAAGTTGTTTAAAGAAAAAGTTAAAAGATGGCATGATAAGAGAATCCAAAAGCGGGAATTCAAAGTAGGTGATCATGTTTTATTGTACAATTCTCGTTTAAGATTCTTTGCAGGAAAACTTCTCTCTAAATGGGAAGGACCGTATATCATCGAAGAAGTTTATCGCTCCGGAGCCATCAAAATAAACAACTCAGAAGGCAATAATCCGAGAGTGGTGAATGGACAAAGAATTAAGCACTGTATCTCAGGTACTCCTATTAATGTTGAAACTAATATTATTCAGACAATGACACCAGAGGAACACATCCAAGAGTCCTTCCGGAACGCTCCAGAACCCTGAAAGGGGGTAGGTATGTGATATGGTAAGTAAACCGACTCCAAAAATTCCATAAAAAATATTTCTGTCTATTTTGGAATATTAGAAAAACTGCAAAAATAAGAAACAGCCGAGGGGACCCACGAGTCGCCCACAAGGCAACAGGGCATGACCCCCCCCGGGGCGCGCCGTGATGCCTTGTGGGCCCCTCGTGTGCCCTCCCGACTCCGTTTTCCTCTCGTATGCTTGTTTTGCAAGATAAAAATTCTTTATATATACTCACGGGTGTTTTGACCACCGCATCAGAAGTTTTCCCTCTGTTCTTGTTTCGGGCTGTTTTTCTGACAGATCTTGATCATCATGGCGTCTCCAAGCTCGTCCAAGGACAAGTTTTACAAGAAGGTCATCAACCCGTACCTACCGGAGGTGATGAAGCACCCTCTGGCCATCGAGATGCGTGATGGGGTGCTCCACATCTGGGACATGCAAGGGCCTAAGAAGACCGGGAGCGAGAAGGCCAGGCTGGAAGCGGTGGAACAGGAGATCTTCAAGTGTCAAGGGATGGTGGAGTGCGGACTTAATGCTAACCACTCCATGATCACGGAGTTCATCCATGAGCACAAGGTGGACAGCAAGAATATTGGGGACGTCATCTTCAAGCTCAATGACCAGATTGACTGTCTTCAGGCCCAAATCTATGATCTACAAAACCAAAATTTTGAGTATGAGGCTAAGTTCAAAGGTATGAGTTTAGCTGCAAATTTCAGGACTCCGGAAACGTGCTCATTCTTTTATGATGGAGAACCTATGCCTTGGAAGACGGAGGACAAGCCCACCTCTTCATCACCACCATCACCGAAGAAGGAGACTTGAGTACATGGGTATGGACACCACCATTGGCTTGTGCCAAGCTTGGGGGAGGTGCCCTGGTATTGTATCACCATCACTTTTTTATCTATCTTAGTTCGATCCTTAGTTATTTCGTGATTTAGAAGAATAAAGTTTTAGTATGATCTAGTTTCGAGTGCTTGCTTTGTGGTCTATCTATCTATGTAATCGTGTGTGGAAGTTATATAATAAAGAGTAGTTTGAGTTGAGTGTTTTGCTTTTGTTGATCCAATCTTGGAAATAAAATAATGAGAATAAAAAGTAAGATCATATGCTAATCCCATGGGGAGTGATGACTTCACATAAAAGAAGTATAGTTGATAAAACTTGTTGGAAGTTGACAAAAATAGTATTGGTCATTGTTGCAATTCATGAAAAAGTAATAAAGAAAGAGAGGTCTCACATATAAATACACTATCTTAGACATCTTTTATGATTGTGGGCCCCCATTAAATATTCTATGTCAATTAGTCGACGTTGGACAAGGAAGATGTCGGAGTCGAGGATCTGCGTCCAAGAAACTTCTCCAAGAACTGAGGTTCGAACTCTGGGGGGCTTTGCTTGGCGACCTATGACCCAACGGCAACTACGGCGGAATCATGACGGGCTCGCTGGCTCTCACCGGACACGAGAGGGATGCACGAGCTACCCAGGTTCGGGCCACCGTGCGGTGTAATACCCTACTCCTGCCTGTGTTGGATTGCTCTGTAATGGAGAGCTTCTGGCTCGAGGTACACGAGGTGTGGGGGAGAATGAATCGATCCCCTTACATGGAAGCGGCCCTGTCCCTTTTGTAGTGCCTTGGTCCTCTTCCCCGAAAATAGAGGGAAAGGGTGGCCACAGGGCGGCAATTCAAAGGGGGACAGGTGCACAGGCTTATCCTAACTAAAGGCGGTCTCCACCTGGCAAAGTAGTCTTTCTGATGTGCTGGTGGGCTTGGCGATGACCTCCGTCCTGGCGCGCCGATCCTTCCTGATCTTCTTTTACCAAAGGGGAAACGCCTTGGGACTTGCTTTGGTGGAGGCAGGCGCCGCTGCTCCCCTATCACCAGAATGGAAACTAGGCTCGGTCATGCCCCGCCGTCCTTATCCTGACAGCGGGACGTCACCCATGTGCTGGGCGCGGAGCCCCGCGGCTAGCGCCGTACGACCTGCTTCATGAGGAGGCCTCGAGAAAGGAGCCTCGCGAGGCAACCCGGTGCTTGGAGGCCTTGGCGGGGCTCGGCCTGGCAGCGAAGGGAGCCTCATGAGGCTCGCCCCTTGTGAGGCGGCTTCCTCTGGAGTGGCCGAGGTGGGGCTTCTCGCACGGGCCGGCTCAAACGTTGTCCTCTGGGCCAAAGACAGACAGACCATGGTACCCTGGTTCCCACTGGGCCGATAGTAGCCCCCGGGCCCGCGGCGCGCACGTTCCGCCCGTAGGGACGAAACGACGTGGGGCCCATCGAGCTGCCGGGCCTAGAGGTGACGTGTGGCAGCTTTCACGGGGTGGGTCGCCCCCACTCCCCACGATGCCTCGGTAACCGCCGTCCTAGCGATAAAGCCTGCCCGCGCGGGGCGCAGGCGCATCACTGTTCCCCGTCTCCATCTCGCCCTTCATCTTGCGTGAGCAGCTCCTCTGTTTCTCCTCCAATCTCTCCGCCGCCATGGCCCCTGGCAGGAAAGGGAAGAATAAAACCGTCGAGCCGGGGCCGTCGGCCCCGCCAGGGCCGAGGCCCGTGCTGCTGAAATCCGTGATCCTCAATGAGGAGGGCCTGGACAAGGTGTGGCCGATGACGGCCGGTGCCCTCAACGGGAACGGGGTGAAGAAGATCTGGCCGGCGTCGCGCCCCGCGGCTCTGCGAGGGGGTACGACCTTCCCGTTCTTCCTCAACACCGTCTTCGCCGGGCTGGTGCCTCCCTTCTCCGACTTCTTCGACGCCGTGCTCAGCCACTACTAGGTCCATGCGCTGCATCTGCACCCGAGCTCGGTCCTCCCTCTCTCCGTCTTCGCCTACCTCTGCGAGGCTTTTCTGGGGGTGATGCCATCCGTGGCTTTCCTTCGGAAATTCTTCCGCCTCTGGCTGTCCGAGACGGACCAGTGCTCGGGCTACGTGTCATTCCAGATGGTCGCGGGCATGCACGCGTACATCATCGACATGCGGATTCCCGAGGAGGTGGAAGGCTTCAGGGAGCACTGGGTCTACATGGACGCGTGCCAGTACAGCCCTCTACTCGAAATCCCGGAGGCGCCAGCGGTACCGAGCTCCGGGTGGGGGCACGCCGAGCTGACCGACGCCGCACTGGGACCGGCCATGGCGAGGATGCGAGTGCTCCAAGCCAGCGGGCTTACCGCGAGCATGGTCATCAAGGAGTTCATGCTCAAGTGCATTGCTCCCCTCCAGAGGCGTTCATGCCCAGTGTGGACTCACTCGGGCCTGGGGGACCCCATGAGGCTGAGCGCCGATCGCCTCGCCCCGGAGGTGGTGGAGGGGCTGGTGAGCGTTCTCCTTGCCGCGAGGACGCCGTTCCCGCCGCCCTCGGCGGCTCCAATTTACTGCTAAGAAAACCGGGAGGATGCGCGGGCCGGCATGCCGCGGTTTGATCAGTGGGGACTGGTGCCCACTGGTCATGCGGGGCCCCGCGACAATCCGATCCAGGTGCTGTCGATTCCTGGAGGCGACGCCGATGCCGGGGCGGCGTCCGTAGCCGACGCCTGGAGCGAGGCGGCGGCGTCCCTGCCGACTCGCCGCCAGCCGATGGCAGGAGCCTGCAGCGGCGGCGGCAGCGGCGCTGGGGGGTCCCGAGCCGAGCCCCTGCGGTCTGCGCCCCCGAAGGAAGAAGACCATGATGCGGAAAGCCCCCCGCCTAGCTGGGCGATCCCGCCCAACGAAACTTTGGGAGGGGGCCTAGGCGATCCTCGTGGCGGGGTCTCGGGAGGAGGCCCCAGCGAGTCTCGAGGGAGCGGCGGCAGCAGCCGCCCGGGAGGGAAGCTAAGGAAGCGGCGATGGGTCCCCAGAGACGAGTAAGTCTTCTTGCCCCGTGCATTCCTCGTGCCCACCACTCCGCCTTGCAAGGCTCGTCCTGATCCCCAGCTATGTAGGAGGAGCTCCCCGCCCAAGAAGAAGAAGAAGGAGGGTACCCTGGAGGAGGATGCCGGCGAGCCGGCCGGGGCTCAACAGGAGCTGGGGGCGGTGGACACACCGGCACCCCTGCCGAGCCCCGTGGAGCACAGCGGAGTCATCGAGGAAGAGCCCGCGGACCCTGCCCAGCCGCCCGAGGAGGCCCTCCCTCCTGCCGGAGGAAGAGTGCCTCCGGAAGAGGCCCGCATCGAGGGAGAGGTAGGCACTGACGTGGCGGCCACCACAAGCCTCGAACGGTCGCCAGGGCGCCATGAGGCGGAGGCGGCCGCGCCCAGCCCTCCCCGTACGGCCGAGCGGTCGGCAGGGGTGGAAGATGAGGTGGAGGTCGAGGAGGATCCTGGCCGCCTGGAGGGGAACGAGGCCCCCTCAGGCGGGGGACTGGGTGGGTCCCATAAAGCAGCAGCCCCCGAGCCCTCAGAGCCACGGGGGGCGAAGATGGAAGGGCCGGGCGAGCCCTGGACCTTGGTCCCGGTGAGCCACAACATCCTACTGCGAATCAAGACTCTCCGCCACGCCCGGTCGGCCCTCGGCTCCCTGGAGGCCGACCTTATGGCCAAGGAGGAGAACCTCTGCCTGGAGCGGGAGCGCGCCGCGGCTCGCGAGGCCTGGCTCGCCTCCCGCGAGGAGGCGGTCACCCGACACGAGAGCATGGCGGCGGTCCTGGAGATGGACATGGAGATCCGGGAGCGCGAACTCCTGCAGACCACTAGCGAGCAGGAAAGGGAGCGAGAACGCTTGGAAAACCTGGATCGCACCGTGGCGGCCAGCGAGGCCTCCTACAAGAATGCCTCACGAAAGCCAACGCCATGCTCGAAGAAAAAGCTGCAAAGTACAGGGCGGAGATCGATAAGCAGGGCCAGGACGAGGTCGCGCGGAAGACCAAAGCCCTAGCCGACACCTACTCCAAGAACTTGAAGAAGCAGGAGGACCGCTTCACGAAGAGGCGCGGCGAGCTTGACGCCGAAATCGCCGAGCTCAAGCGGCAGCTCGCGGCGTCGGAGGCCGAGAGACAGAGTCTGGCGGGGCTCCATGCCACGACCCGCCGTGAGTTGGAAGACCTCCAGGCTCAGGTGGGCGAGGTTAGTGACGAGGTGCAGCGGGCCCACGACGAGGCCGCCCGGGGGCGCGGCGAGCAGCTCCAACGCTCCAAAATGTTCCGCGAGCTCATGGGGCGCGCTCGCAGCGCCGTGGCCACTTTTTCAGTCGAGGGGGTGCAGGATCCCCTGGAGACCGACAATGCCAGCTACCTGGCCTTCTTCACAAGGCTCGTGGAGCGGTTGGAGGCGAGCTCCGCCCGGTGGGACGAGATCCGCGACGCTGAGTGTCGCGACCTTCTGTGCCAGGCGTCGACCCGCGTCTTCAGCAATCTGCTGCGCGTCGATGGTGACTTCGACTTCAACCAGGTGCTGACTCCGGTCCCCGAGGAGCTCCGAGGCAAGCTCGTGAGGGCGGTGGAGGACCATGTGGCGAGTCTGCTAGAGCGGTTCACGCCTGTCGGGGAAGGGTCCGGCGAAGATGGCAATGCCGGCGTTGACGACGCCGACGGCGGCTCCGCTGCCTGAGCCCCTGCATTCACCTTCCTGTAATAGAGTAGACGCGGCCCCGTGGGGGCATGAAAACATTTGCGTGGCACTTTTGTTGTTAAGTACTCGATGCTTAATGCGCTTTCATTTTCCTCTCGAGGCCTTTATTTTCCTTTTTACATTGCCTTCGTGCCCTGTGTCGTTGGGACCCAGCCCCCGAGGCGGACTACAGCCGTCGCTGGTATGCCCACAGCATGCGCTTGGCAAGGCCAGAGGGTGTAGGGCTCTTAGGGCTGGTAGGAGTCCCTGAGGCGCGATGCTCAGGGTCCCCCCTTGACGCGTTGGCGGCTCATGCCAAGCAAACCAGGATGCCACGAGAGAGAAACGAAAGAGAGAAGACCCGAGGGGTGCTTTAGACTTAGCTCCTTCGGGGCGCGCAGCTTGGGGCGAGTCCTTCGCAGGGTGCGGCTCGTGAGGCGCAGTCCCTCGTGAGGCCTTCGCTCGTAGGACGCCACTCGCGAGGCCTCCCGAGGGGGGCTCCGGAGGCCTTCGGTATCCTGCACCAGGGAAACTACCAAGTTTTCGCGAGTAGTGCAGTAGGGCGCGCTCGCGAGGTTGCCTGTGGGTGTTATGCGAGGAGACAAGAGCACCAAGGACCTGGCGAGGTGGCATACACGGGAGTAGGCCCGCGAGCCAGAGCTCAGTCGCTTGGGTTTTTTAGTGCTACTGGGACTGACCCGAGCACAGACACCGTGCCCAGCCCCCGCTCGCGTGACAAGCATGGGTGAGACCATGAGCGCACGCCCCTACTGGGGCACCCTCAGCTGCAAGCATACAGGGTTTTGGAGGAAATAAGCTTTACCGATGCATGAAGCAGGTTCATTACATAACAGAAAGATACACGCTGCCGTGTTCGACACGGGTCAGCTTGAGGATGTGACGGTCGAGGGCCCCTCAGATAAGTAGGCCGCCAGCGCTGAGCATGGGGCATCCGCCAGCGCTGAGCATGGGGCATCCGCCAGCGCGGATCATGGGGCTTCCACGAGAGTGGGAAGGAGCTCTCACGTGCCGAAGGCAGCGCGGGTAGAGAGAGCCCCGGAGCGTGTACAGCTCCATGTCGCTCGTATCCGTGGGGCAGGGATAGAACTTACGGTGATGGTGGGTGTTCCATTTGTTTTGCACCGGAACACCCTCCTCTGTCACGAGTGGGGCCGTGATGGGCCGGGGGGCGGGTGTTAACCACCTCTGTATTCCTTGCGATGTGGGACTCCAGGCTCATGCGCATCAGCCTCGCAAAGGTGGCTCCGGCACCCTCCAGGCCGAATGGCATACGCATGAGCCAGGGCGAGCCCGCGGTCTGGTCGATCCGCAGAGGAGGGAAAGGGCCCGCGGGATGAGCCTGTTTGAGGCGATGAAGTCGACGCACATGCGCGCGCTACCGCGCGGCCTGGCGACGGGGGTGAGGCTGGCGATCCACTTGGGGTGGGGAGCTTCACGGGCGATTCCAGCATCCTGGGGCTTGTTGACTTCCTGGGTGATGTCTTCCTGCTTCTCGGGCGCTTGACGCCATTCCTCATGCTTGACGGGCCGCGTGCTCTGGCACACGGCTGAGTGGTGCTCAATCACCTCCCTCGGTAGGCCGGGCGTGCCTGATGCTGTCCAAGCCAACGCATCAGGGCTTGCCCGGAGGAAGGTGACGAGCGCGCCTCCCTATTTGGGGGAGGGCCCGCCACTGACGGCAAGGGAGGGGCCTGCCTCGCCCCCATCCAGCGACGCCTTCTTGGACTCGGCCCGCTCCTAAGAGAACAGGGGCTTCTTCCTCACGGGCGCCTCCTCGGCAGGCCCCGGCATGTCCTCATCGGCCGGGTACGCGGTGGAGGCAGTCTTGTAGGCGTGCTTGAGGGTGTGCAGCGCATCCTTCTCGTCACAGCGGACGGTGAGGGTGCCACTGCAGCCGGGCATTTTGACGAGGCCGTAGGCATGGTGGGTCGCGGCCATGAACTTGGTGAGCGCCGGGTAGCCCAAGATGGCATTGTAAGGCAGGCCGATGTGAGCCACATCGAAGACGATGAACTCCGTACGGTAGTTCTTGCGGGTGCCGAAGGTGACAGGAAGGCGCACCTGCCCCAGGGGGACAGTGGAGCCGTCGGTGATGCCCGAGAAGGGCCTGGTGGGCATCAGGCGCTCGTAGGGCACTTGGAGAGTCTCGAAGGTCTCCATAGAGAGTACGTTGAGGCCTGCTCCACCGTCGACGAGCATTTTGGTGACGGCCACATTGCTGATGGTAGGCGTACACAGCAGGGGGACGACACCCATGGCCTTCGTGGACTTAGGGTGGTCGTTGGCGTCGAAGGCGATGGGGAACTCAGACCACTTGAGATGGCCGGCGGACTCGAGCGCCGGGAGGGCCGCGTTCACCTCCCAAGAGAACTGCTTGAAGTAGCGGTTGGATGGAGGGGTCTGGGCCCCGCCGAGGATACAGGCCACCCTGCGGGGCTCTTGGTAGCCCCCAGCGTTCTCCGTGGGAGGGGAGTCGTTGGCGCGCATTGGGGAGGCGTTGGCTTGAGGGTTAGCCTGCCGCGGCTGGTTCTGCCAGCCCTGTTGGTTGTTGTTGCCGGCGCCATTGTTGTTGTTGTCGCCCCAGCAGCCACCTCCGCTGCCGCCACCGCGGCCCTTGCCACGCTCCTTGCGGCTGCCGCGGTGCTCGGTGCGGCCTTCGCGAAGCAGCTTGAGCTTGTGGCAGTCTTCAGTGCTGTGGGAGTTCACGTTGTGGTAGGCGCAGAGAGGACGGTTGTCCTTCTTGGCCTCGCCGCGGTCGCGGCCGCGCTTGTAGTCTGGCTCCGCCATGAGCACGGCAGGGCCCTTGTGCTTGGTGTCCTTGCCCTTGGGTTTCGCCGCGCCAGGCTCATCGTCAGCGTCGTTGTGGAGGAAGAGGCATCCCTCTTCGGCCTTGGCACAACGGTCGGCAAGGATGAACAATTCTGCTGCGGAGTCGAGCTCATCCCTGACTGAGAGCTTCTCGCACATCTTCACGTCTGTGATGCCATTGGTGAAGGCGGAGACGATCGCGGCGTCGGAGGCCTTCGGGATCCTGTGGCACACCTGGCTGAAGCGCTGGATGAACTTGCGAAGGGGCTCACCAGGGTGCTGACGCACCTTCCGTAGGTCGTTGAGCATGAGGGGACAGTCGCTCGTGCCCTTGAAGTTGGTGACGAACTGCTTGCACAGGTCCTCCCACGAAGAGATGGACGCCTCGAGGAGGTTCATGAGCCATCAGCGCGCAGCGTCCTTGAGGGCCATGGGGAACTAGTTCGCCATGACCCGGTCGTCCCCCCTCGCGGCCTGGATGCTGATGGTGTAGAGAGGAGGAACTCCGTGGGGTCGGCGCTGCTGTCGTAGCGCGAAGGGAGCTCCGGCTTGAACTTGTCGGGCCACACCACGTGGTGCAGCTCGGGGGCAAGGGCCAAGTAGCCCCCGTTGGTGACGGTACCGTTGTCGAGGGCCGCGCGGTTCTGGCGCCGAGCCATGGCGACGTCGTGGAGGATGCGGTCCTGGCGGTTGCGCGCCTTCTCAAGGACCACGCACGCGTCCGGGGGCACGCACCAAATGATCTGGCAGCTGTCACCGTCACCGTCCGGCGCGAGCGAGCCATGGGACGGCTCTGGGGCACGCGCTGTGGGGCGGCGCTCGGCCACGTCACTGTCTGGAGGAGGAGGAGGCGTGTCGCGCCTGGCCCGGTCGGCGCGGGACGGCGGAGCAGGCAAGGAGCGGGAGGGTGCCTGGCCATCGCGCACAGCGTCGACGAGCTCGGTGATGCGCCCGAACCAGGCATCGTAGCCATCCTCGGTGGGACGATAGCGCAGCTGCTCCTGTGCCATGAGCAGTGTGGCGTGCGGAGCGGGAGGGTCGTGATGCGCAAGCGAGGAGGTGGCGGCGGAGCGGCCATGCGCCTGCTCGTTCACCGACGGGTGGGCGGAGGAGGCCACCCGCTCCCCAACATGCTCGGGGGCGGTGCGAGGGCGCCGCCCAGGGGCACCTCGGGCGGCGGACGCCGCGTGGACCCTGGCGGCGGCTCGGCGCGCAGCGCGTTCCTGGCGAGCGGCGGCGGCGTCCATGTCGATGTTGTCATCGAGGTTGAAGGCGCGAAGACGGCAAGTCCCCCTACCTGGCGCGCCAAATGTCGGAGTCAAGGATCTGCGTCCAAGAAACTTCTCCAAGAACTGAGGTTCGAACTCTGGGGGGCTTTGCTTGGCGACCTACGACACAACGGCAACTACGACGGAATCACAACGGGCTCGCTGGCTCTCACCGGACACGAGAGGGACGCGCGAGCTACCCAGGTTCGGGCCACCGTGCGGTGTAATACCCTACTCCTGCCTGTGTTGGATTGCTCTGTAATGGAGAGCTTGTGGCTTGAGGTACACGAGGTGTGGAGGAGAATGAATCGATCCCCTTACATGGAAGCGGCCCTGTCCCTTTTGTAGTGCCTTGGTCCTCTTCCCCGAAAATATGAGTGGGAAAGGGTGGCCACAGGGCGGCAATTCAAAGGGGGACAGGTGCACAGGCTTATCCTGACTAAAGGCGGTCTCCGCCTGGCAAAGTAGTCTTTCTGACATGTTGGTGGGCTTGGCAATGACCTCCGTCCTGGCACGCCGATCCGTCCTGATCTTCTTTTACCAAAGGGGAAATGCCTTGGGACTTGCTTTGGGGGAGGCAGACGCCACTGCTCCCCTATCACCAGAATGGAAACTGGGCTCGGTCATGCCCCGCCGTCCTTATCCTGACAGCGGGACGTCACCCATGTGCTGGGCGCGGAGCCCCGCAGCTGGCGCCGTACGACCTGCTTCATGAGGAGGCCGTGAGAAAGGAGCCTTGTGAGGCAACCCGGTGCTTGGCGGACTCGGCAGGGCTCGGCCTGGCGGCGAAGGGAGCCTCGTGAGGCGGCTTCCTCCGGAGCGTCCGAGGCGGGGCCTCTCGCACGGGCCGGCTCAAACGCTGTCCTCTGGGCCAGAGGCAGACAGGCCGTGGTACCCTGGTTCCCACTGGGCCGACAGAAGACAACGTAATGAGTTATGTTTGCTTATATTCACATAGAAGTTATATTGTTTTGGATCCTCTAACATGTGGTGCTTGCCCCCTATCTTTTGCTAGCCAAAATCCTGTACTAAGTAGAGATACTACTTGTGCATCCAAAAGCCCTTAAACCTAGTTTCATGCCATGAGAGTCCACTATATCTACTTATGGATTGAATAAGATCCTTCAAGTAAGTTGTCATCCGTGCAAAAGCAATAAAAATTGCTCCTAAATATGTATGAACTTTTATTGCAAGGGAAAATAAGCTTTGTATGATCTTGTGATGGTGAAGAAATAAAAGCGACAGACTGCATAATAAAGGTCGCTATCACAAGGGGCAATATAAAGTGACGTTCCTTTACATTAAGAGCTTGCACATCCAAAAACAAAAAGCGCATGACAACCTCTGCTTCCCTCTACAAAGGGACTATCTTTTACTTTATGTATTTACTTTCATGCAAGAGTCAATAGTATTCTCCTCTATTCCGTTTTTATTTTTCTCTCTTGGCAAGCATCATGTGGTGGGGATTGATCTAGGCATATATATCCAGTTGGATGTAGGTGATCATGAGTTATTATTGTTGACATAACCCTTGAGGTAAATACGTTGGGAGGCGAAACTATAAGCCCCTACCTTTCTATGTGTCTAACTGAAACTTTTGCTCCATAAGTATGCCGTGAGTGTCAGCAATCATAGAAGACTAAATGATAGTTGAGTCTGTGAACTTGCTAAACAAAGCTCTTACATAGACTCTTTCTGATAATATGATGAATTGCAATTGCTTCAGTGACTGAGATCATAGTTTGTTAGTTTTCAATTTGGTTTATGGTTCATACTTTAACTTGTGATTGAATTGTTACTTTTTCATGAGAAGTTCTATGATGATATATTGTTGTTATAATAAAGATCATGATGCCTTCATGTCTGTATTTTATTTTTATTGACACCTCTCTCTCTAAACATGTGGTCATGATTATCGATTTCAGCTTTCGCTTGAGGACAAGCGAGGTCTAAGCTTGGGGGAGTTGATACGTCCAATTTGCATCATGATTTCCTACTATTATTTATAATGTTTTTGATCATTATTTCACTTTATGATGCAACTATTATGCCTTTTCTCTCTTAATTTGCAAGATTTATATGAAGAGGGAGAATACCGGCAGCTGGAATTCTGGACCTGAAATAGCCACATAAGAGATACCTATCCTACAGAGCTCCAATTGACTTGAAATTTCACGGAGATTTTTTATTGAATATATAAAAAATAATGGAGAAAAGAGATACGGGAGGGGACCCACCAGTTGCCCACAAGGCAACAGGGCGCCCCCCCTGGGCGCGCCCTGATGCCTTGTGGGGCCCCTGGCTGGCCTCTGGCCCCCTCCTTCTGCTATATAAGGTCTTTTGCCCTAAAAAAATTATAGAGAATACTTTTGGGATGAAGCGGCGCCGTCTCGAGGCGGAACCTGGGCAAGAGCTATTTTACTCTCCGACGGAGCGATTCTGCCGGGGATACTTCCCTCCGGGAGGGGGAAATCGAAGCCATCGACATCACCAACGATCCTCTCATCGTGGGAGGACCAATCTTCATCAACATCTTCACCAGCACCATCTCATCTCAAACCCTAGTTTATCTCTTGTATTTAATCTTTGTCTCAAAACCTCAGATTGGTACCTGTGGGTTGCTAGTAGTGTTGATTACATCTTGTAGTTGATGCTAGTTGGTTTATTTGGTGGAAGATTATATGTTCAGATCCTTAATGATATTCAATACCCCTCTGATCTTGAACATGAATATGATTTGTGATTAGTTACTTTTGTTCTTGAGGACATGGGAGAAGTCTTGTCATAAGTAATCATGTGAATTTGGTATTCGTTCGATATTTTGATGATATGTATGTTGTTGCTTCATTTAGTGGTGTCGTGTGAACGTCGACTACATGGCACTTCACCATCTTTGGGCCTAAGGGAAGGCATTGTGGAGTAGTAATTAGATGATGGGTTGCTAGAGTGACAGAAGCTTAAACCCTAGTTTATGCGCTATTCCGTAAGGGGCTGATTTGGATCCATATGTTTCATGCTATGGTTAGAGTTATCTTAATTCTTCTTTTGTAGTTGCGGATGCTTGCGAGAGGGGGTAATCATAAGTGGGAGGCTTGTTCAAGTAAGAACAACACCCAAGCACCGGTCCACCCACATATCAAATTATCAAAGTAGCGAACGCGAATCAAACAAACATGATGAAAGTGACTAGATGAAATTCTCATGTGTCCTCGAGAACGCTTTGCTTATTATACGAGTTCGTTCCAGCTTGTCCTTTGCAATAAAAAGGATTGGGCCACCTTGCTGCACCTTTGTTACCATTACTACTTGTTACGAATTACCTTGCTACCAAAATATCTGTTACCGATAATTTCAGTGCTTGCAGAGAATACCTTGCTGAAAACCGCTTGTCATTTCCTTCTGCTCCTCGTTGGGTTCAACACTCTTACTTATCGAAAGGACTACGATTGATCCCCTATACTTGTGGGTCATCACCGTGCGGTCGACCCGGCACTTGGGGGCTACATCTATCAAAGATCTCTAAAGTGTAACAAGTTCCATGACGATGCAGGCATTCAACATGGCACTTGGGGGCTAATGCATAGGATTTTCCTCACTACTCTTAGATATATTGGTGGAAGTCCCGGGTCATCATTTCATAAATGACCCGACCTTTGGGGGCTACATATATATATATATATATATATATATATATATATATAACTAGGTGACAGGGATTACCTCATACTTCCGCTTAAGGGAAGTCACCATTGCAATCTCAGTATCCCGGCTTTCAGATAGCCGGGTCAAGACAGTTTGGTGCAATGAATTAATATCTTGCTCTTCAAATGAGGGGAAATGAAGAGCCGCCTTCCCTTTATTTTTGATTGGCGACTCAGGCTTGGCAGGGATTTTTGTCAAGGCGGTGGAAGTTTCTGGCAGAGGGTTCTGGTTCTCACCAGTCACTACTACCTTGTCCTGGGCCTTGTCAATAGGTTGTTCTTCTGTCATGATATCCTTTCCCTGATCAACACAAGGAGGAGAAGCGTGAGCGGGGCTCATTACAATATCCTGATGTGGCGGCTCTTATTACATTGCCGGCTCATCCGGAATTTACGGGTTGTCTGCTGTTGCTTCCTGAGAAGGACCTTCTTTCTCAACAGTTGGCTTGGAAGGCTTGGCAGCAGGTTTCTTCTTGATTGCTTTAGCGCTGCACAAAGATAAAACGTTGTTATTCAGTCAAGGGATAAAGCAAGAATACAAGTTTGAAAAGTAAAAGTGAGCTATACCCGGGATTGATATTAAAGGCCGGTGCTTGAGTAGCGCTGGATTCATCTGAAGAAGGGCAAGTCTGGTAAGCCGAGTCATTCAGTGGTAATGGCTCTTTGAAACAACCGGCTTGTGGGAGAGAAGGAGTGGGACTGTGGGGGATTTCGGTCCGAGCCCTTCACATAAGCGGCTCATTTGTTAACCCGCCGCTCAGCTCTCCCTCGCTGCTTCGAGTCTTCCGCTTTCAAGTGCCAGCATGCTGAGTTTTTTTCAAAACAAAGTGGGGATCTAAGTGAGCGTCTGGATGAGAGAACGGAACTTTATGGACTGCGGCCTGGATTTTTGTTTGGACAGGTATTGTTGAGTCGGAATCGGAGGAGATCAGGGTTACCTCTGGCTCGCCGGCATGACTTGTTTCAGCTTGTTCCTGTGAAGAGTCGGCATCAGTAAGCTGGTTAAAGAGACGACCAAGGAAGTCGAGTTCTACCTCATGATCTTCCTCGTCTTCCGGGTTTTCATCGTCATCCTCTCGAGGAGGAGTGGGATCTTGAGGTTCAACTTTCCACCAGTCAGCATCTTCCTGTATAGCGACAGACTAATAAGTTTACGACAAAGGCAAAGCAGTATAAGCAAAGTAAAAGAAAACAATAGGGGCGGCTTACCGCAGGTGCCGGGTTGCCCGTATAAAAGGGAGTGAGTCCCACGAGCCCAATGGAGTCCTTTGTCTCGCCAAGAAGCTTCTTGGCGAATTTTATGACATCCTTCTGTTGGAGGTTGATCCGACTAAATCGTAGCGGGTCTTCTGGCTCACCTGAGTAGGTGTGCATGAGCCGGTTTCTCAGGCCAAGAGGCTGGATGCGCCAGCTCACCCAGGTCCAGGTCAGGTCAACACCGGTGAGGCCATGGGCGGTTAAGCCATTTATCTTTGAATATAAAGGTTCTAGAGCCTTTCTTTCCTCTTGGGAGGCGAAACCCGGGAAGACGGTGGAAGCGTCAAGCCGGTCTGCCCTATAACCCGGGAGCTGATGTTCTTGATCTGGGGAGGTGTCCTTGCAATAAAACCAAGTTCTGTACCACCCTTTAGGGCGGCTTGCCGGTTTGCCTTCTGGAAAAGCTGAGTTCTTTGTTCTTTGGATGGTGACCCCGCCAAGTTCTATGCTGGGTCCACCTTTGTGTTCTGTCTGATGGTTCAGGTAGAAGAACTCTTGGAACAAGCTGATGGACAGCTCTATTTGCAGATAAACTTCACAAAAAACTTGAAACTGGCTTAAGTTGTGAATAGAGTTGGGGCCCAAGTATTGAGGCCTGATAGCGAAGAAGTGCAGTATATCCCAAAAAAACTTAGAACCCGGGGGACGAAAACCTCTGTCCCAATGATCAGCAAATATAATGATCTCATTTTGAGCCGGCTAAGGATGGATTTCTTCTTCAGGGGCTCGCCATTCAATTTCCTCCTTAGATGGAAGTAACCCGGATTCTACCAAAGCTTGCAATCTGAGCTCTGACATGTTGGACTTCTCCCAGTTACCGATCTTGTTGGTCTTCGGAGCCATGGACTCAGCTGCAAAGAGAGTAGGAAATAACATAAGCCGGTAATGTGAAGAAATTTGCCGGGTTATCATGTCAAATAGTAGACCGGCATCATACCGGGTTATGGCTATCAAGGCAATTCAAGCCGGCATAAGCGAGCAGCTGCTAGTAGCAGATTTAGACAAGTCTGATGTGAGTGAGTTTGCAAATAGCTTTCAAACCGATTGAGGAATTTATCGGATCTAAAAAATGGCCTTAAATAAAAAGGTTAAAACCTAGGTCTGTTCTTCGCGGGGGAGGAGGAGTTGTATGGGATTCATTCAAAGCAATCTGATAGATCTGAAAAGTGATGGCGATGCTGCGGGGGGTTCTATCACCTAATGAAATAGGAGTTTGAGGGGCATATTGCATCTACGAGCATCCATTACGAAAAATGCTCAAGAACACCGACGAACTAGTGGCAATGGAGAAATGGTGCTTATAGATTTGAAGGCCAACGTTTGGAGTCTTCGGGCATTGCGGATGCGGCCGTGCGGCGCTGGACGGATTCCGACAACGATGAGAGGACGCAGTTGGTGCTGTCTTCGGTGGTAGCGGCGAGCACAAGGAGGGCGCAGGTGGCGTCGAGGAGCAGAGGACGAAGAGGATGAAGAGCAGAAGTGGTAAAGGGTAACACTAGGGAAGCGCCGGTCTATTTATAGGCGTGGTGGAACCCGGAACAGCAGGTGCGAAGCCCCAGGCGGCGCAGTAAATTTTGGCTAAAGGGACTCCTCAATTTTTGCGCCTGACAAGATAATACAAATCCACTCAAAGATTCGTTATGATGTCACGCCCGGATTTTTCGGAAGTGGATTGTGATGTCATGTAGAAAGGCTGTGAGAAGATACCAAGTCTGCGGATGAAAAATGACCCGGCAAAATGGTTGAGCCGGAAAATATATTTGAAGACGAAGGATGTAGAAAGAGCCGACTTAAGGAGCAGATTCGGACATAAAATTTCTTCACAGATTATTCCACTTATTTTGATTTTCGGGATGGAGTTTAACATGGATAAATTCAAGTCAAACTGAGGGCTAATGTTGGGGATATTTCCCAGCATAATGACCCGGCAGAAAGATGACCCGGCCATAGAGCTATGAGGCTCAGTGGGTTATCTCTCTGCTGGGCCTTGAAGATACATATGGGCCGGTTCGGTGGAAACCTGGCGCAAGGGCCGGCTCAGCGTGTGGGCCGGATTGAGGAAAGTTAAGACAAGATGATCACCTTGGAGAACAAGGTAATTAGAGTAAGAATAAGGTACGGGTTAAGACTACGACCCGGACCCTCATGTATGCCTAGGGCTCGACCTGTTATATAAAGGGGAGCACCTAGGGTAGAAGGACTAAGTTGCAATCTCTCGAGAGCTAGGTTAAGCGAATCCGCACCCTTGTAATCGAGATTCAAAGCAATACAATCAAGCAGGATGTAGGCTTTTACCTCCATCGTGAGGGGCCGAACCTGGGTAAACTTGTGTCTTCTCATTCCCGATCAACCCCGTTAAGCTTCCACCTTTGTGCGATGGCCTCATCATTAAGTCCTTTCACGAGGGCATCTGCCATGTCAAAAGAACGACAGGGATGATGCGAGGTTGCTCATATCTTGGATAGAGACCTGGAGGTTGTTGAGGTCCGTGCAGGTGGTGTAGTCCTATTGGGGCTGCTCTTCCTCTTTGTCGGTGGAGAGTTCTTCTTCATCTACTTGTTCAGGTTCTGGCCCTTCTTGGTCAAAAGCTACATCTCCTTCCTATGCAACATAATGCAATTGTCCATTCTCGATAGAGAAACGGTTAGGCATAGATGTGGGTAACAAGTACACCACTCCAGGAATTTTGATACAATGACGGCCATTACACACTACTACCATACCAGCGCTAGTAAGAACACGAATGTTAACAAGGGTGTTACTGACAATGGGCTGGAGATGATCGTAGTTGAGGCCAAGGGAGTTGGCCAACATGGTGATCACTCCTCCACACATGATATCTCCTTGTGCATGGTTTGCTTGATGCGCGAGGTGTAGCAAAAGTATTGCCCCTAGGTTGGGCGAATAACCGACATCCAGGTTTCCTGCTTTCCCGAGAACTAGCATGTTCTCATCATTCACCTTAGAAACTTCTCCTCGTGCCTGCAACGAGTTAGTGATAACATAGTAGAAATAACGTATAGCAGGACTTTCAATGCAACTGGCTCTATGCCTAGAGCCATGGTGACTCATCCGAAGAAAGGATTGCCTTGGGTGCGGGTCAGTGAAATCATAAACATATCTAATATCATTATCATTGTTGGGGAAGCCAAAGTAATTACACCACTCAATGAAAGTGATGTTGAAATCTTGGTCAAGGAGACGGAAAGTGATCCTCTCCTCCTCATATGCATCTGACATTAAACCAACATTGTGCAAGAGAGTGCTAAGAAACTCAAGCGTCAATCGTTCATAAGTCTCACATCCCTGATAAACAAAGTGATGCAACCCGGCATTATGACAAAGCAAATTAAAATCATGAGTGATACCTAGCTTGGCGAGAGTATTCGCACAAGCCCATTTGGTTGCTTTGATCTTCCTTGTTGTGAGCTTATGGAACTTCTTCCTTGCTCCACGGTCGGTGAAGACGATCCCCTGAGTGAAAACTTGTTGTGGTGGTGCAGTGGATGAACTCGAACCACCGCGTACACGAGAAGGCCTCCGTATAAACATCTATAAAACAATTTTTCTGTCCAATACAATGTAACGATAATGATCCGACGGTACTCACAACATCATACTCCTCTAAAAACATCTACAAATCCATGCCAAACTCAAGTTTGAATCAAAAATGTGCATATCCTAACATTGGCAATGCTAGGCATGTAGAACATGGATTCGCGAAAAATAAATTAGGGATCGGAGGAGAAACGTACCGTAGATCGATCACACGGAAGGATTTGAACTGAAAATGAACGAGTAGAGAGATCGGGCGAAGTTTTGCTAGGGTTTGGAGAGGTTTGGAGGAAGAAGAAGAAGAAAAGAGAGAGATGGGGGCGAAATACCTTCTTCCTCGGGCTTATTGGAGCCGCCGGTGCGCAAAACGACCGCTCATACGGGCGCTAGCGCCAGTATGGAACACTGTCTTTGACCCGGTTAAACTCACCTTTGCCTGCGTATAGATGAAATGACCGTTGAAACGGACGCAGGCGTCGGTTTTGAACGACATCTTTCATTCTGTTCTTTATGTGCTTCTGGTCGACGATGTCAAACGACCGCTCGAACGGGCGCGTGCGCCCGTTTGGAACGTCGTCAAACACACTGGAATTTTCTTCGTTTTCTGCAAAAGAATCAAATGACCGATCGAACGGGCGTGTGCGCCCATTTCAAACACTATCTTTTCTCCTGTTGTCTCTGTTGTTTTGCGCTGGAACCTCTGGCAGGTCATGCGACCATTCATACGACCGCTCGTGGTCGTTTTGAACGCCGTCTTTTGATCTGTCTCTTGCGAGACTTTTCTTTTTCTTTGCTCTCCTACGGGGTTAGTTCCAAGACAATACATAGATATATTTCCAGGTATTCAAACATCAATATAAATCATCTTGCACAAGACTAGGCCTTCATTAGCATGACTCCTCCAAACTAACTTCTTCATACGGAACTTCAATCACTCTTTTATTAAAACAAAAAAAACTTACTTGTCTATTTTATTCGCGTGGGTTGCCTCCCACGAAGCGGTTGTTTTTGTTCGGATAGCTCGACCATAATGGTGATCAAGGTGGTGCTAGAACACCAAGAACATAGCTTCTGGCATTCAAAATGATGCCACCTCCTACGTAGGTCTTTAATTTCTTTTCCCTGGGGAAATGCCTTATAAATGGATCTTTAGATGGTAAATCAAAACGAACATTTCCCTCAAACACATTTATCACAGCTTTGATAGTCCTTAGAAAAGGTCTACCAAGAATTATAGGAGCAATAGGATCTTCAGGCATATCTACTATAACAAGATCAATCATGACATGGCAATCATTTATTTGAACTATAACTCCATGCTTAATGCCTACTGCCTGAGTAAAAGTAGAGTTAGCCATATTCAATATAATCTCAGAATTAGCATAAGGACCAAGATTGAGACTATCATAAACAGATTTGGGGATAATGGAAACACTTGCCCCTAGATCACATAAAGCACTGAACTTATTAAGTCCTATCTCAATCTCTATAGTAGGTTCAAAAGTATCTTCTTGCTTAGCTGGTAACTTACTGAATAACTTTTTCCTTTCATCATCTAGTTCACGTACCTTGGCTGCAACTTGTTCAACAAAGACATTATATGCCTCATCGTTAGTTACCTCCGGTAGTGGATACTTCATGGATATCATCTTTACAAAATCTGCAACAGTATAGTTGTACTCTGGCACATGGCTTGTGTCAAGTACCTCATCTTTCTCTTCGTTGCTTCTCACCATTTGAATTTCTTCAACCGGGTTAGGCTCCGGTTTACCTGCAAATTTTGCCAAAATCAAGGTTTGGCTCTCTGCTATCCTTGCCACTTGTGCCTCCATATTCTTGCATCTGGCTTCAAGTATCTGCACATCATTTGTTAGTCCAACAACCTTACTGGTGAATTGACCGAGTAAGTTATCATGATTCTTCAAGATATTCTTGAAATTTTCATTCTGCTCAGTCTGGCTAGCAATAAAAATTTTAAGAGTTTCTTCAAGAGTATTTCTATTGCTACCATTAGCTCCATTAAAATTATTGGATGCTCCTCCATTATTTGGATAAGGAAGTTTAGGAGCATAACCATTATTTTTCCAATTGGGATTATAGCTATTACGAGCAATAAAATTCACATCACTAGTATCTTCATTAGTGATGGCGTTGACATTTACCTCTTCTTTACCTTTCATCAAAGAGATAAGTTCTTCTAGCTTGGTTGTCAACTCTGAGCTATTTTGTTCTATGACATTCACCTTTTTGGTGGTGGTCCTCTCAACATGCCATTGGGCATAGTTATCTTGCATATCATCGAGTATCCTCTTGACATCTTCTATGGGCTTTCCCATGATTGTTCCTCCTGCAGCTGTATCAAGCATAGTTTTTGACATGTGATTCAAGCCATTATAAAACATATGAAGGATTAGCCACTCCTCCATTCCATGATTGGGGCAGTTTCTTATAGCTTCTTTCATTCTATCCCACGCAAGCGCTAGTGGCTCACGTTCTTCTTGCTTGAAACCTGTAATCTGAGAACGTAATTGCATAATTTTTGCAAGTGGACAGAACTTAGATAAAAATTTACTGCAACAGGCAGCCCAAGAAGTAATACTGCCTTTAGGCAAAGCTAAAAGCCATTCCTTAGCTTTTCCTCTCAAAGAGAAAGGAAATAAGCGAAGTTTAAGAGCATCTGGGTCATAATCCTTTATGCGCGTCATATTGCACAATTCAGTGAAATTATGTAAATGCATACCTGCATCTTCAGAAGCAGAGCCTCCAAATTGGTCCTGTTGAACCATGGAAACTAGGTTTGGTTTGATCTCATATTCTGCACCTGCAACATCGGTTTGTGCAATCGGTTCACACATGAAATTGTTGCTAGGAGTAGCAAAACTCCCAAGATTATGAGCCATAGTAATTTTTTGGTGATTTCCACTAAAAGACTGACAACAAAATAAAACTTAAACTAAAAACTAAAAGTAAAAACAAAAACTGAAAATTGACTTTAACAAAAACTCTAAACACAAAGACTAGGAATACTAAACTCCTCCCCGGCAACGACGCCAGAAAAAGGGCTTGATATCTCCTTTTTAATGATCCGGTATTGGAACAAGAAAGGGTATCCCGCATGTTAGGGCATATTTCTCCCTTAGTGGTTTTGGTGATTGATGACAATGCTTTTGCGACTAATCGTGTGCATTGAGCATTTCAGATATTCCATCACTTGGCACAAGACGATTGATGCCCCTCGATGTATTAGAGTGAAGACGGTTTATTTTCCTTCGTTTCATTTTCGGTGGACTTGAGTCGTAGGAAATACCATACTATCAAGAGGGGGTCCGCTTCGGAAAGGTTTGGGTGGAATCAACACGTACACACTTTCATTTGCACCCTTCATTCCTTTCCGCTTCATTGGAGTTTCGCTTTCCGTTACCTAGGAGTGCTCAGAGAGCTGCCAGCGGTAGTACCGCTTGTAAGCAGTAGTGCCGCTCCCAGTACCGCTCGTACTACCGCCTCGATTCGGGGCACGATTTTTTGTGTCGAGTTCAGCGGTAGTCCAGCGGTGGTCTCACTGGCATACTACCGCTGACCCCTTTTTGACCCGACCGAGCAAGCGGAAGTAGCAGCGGCAGTAGGAGCGGTAGTACTGCTTGTGGCGCTGCTACTTCCGCTTGCGGCGCTGCTCTCCGTGCCCTCCCCTGTTTCTCAGTGGTAGCAGAGCGGCAGTGGCGAGCGGCAGTACCACGCGTAGGCGGTAGTACCGCTGTCCGCAGCGGTACTACCGCTGGTGCGGCAGTCCCTCTCCCCCCTGTCCTGCGTTGCTCTCCGAGTGCCCTGTGCTGCAACCCCAGCGGTAGTACCGCTGGGAAGAGCAGTAGTACCGCTCCGGCGGCACTACCGCGCTCTTTTGCACTGCACTTTGTGCACTACCACCAGGGCGGCAATACCGCTCACGTGAGCAGTAGTACCGCTCTGTGCGGGCTGAAAACTGGGTAACGGTTGGTTTTGTTTCCCCACTATATAAAGGGGTCTTCTTCTCCAAGAAGACTACCTCTTCCTCCCCAAGCTCCATTATTGCTCCAAAAGCTCATTTTCGCTCGATCTCTCTCCCTAGCCAATCAAATTTGTTGATTCTTTAGGGATTGGTTGAGAAGGCCCCGATCTACACTTCCACCAAGAGAAATTTGATTCCCCCCACTAATCCCTTGCGGATCTTGTTACTCTTGGGTGTTTGAGCACCCTAGACGGTTGAGGTCACCTCGGAGCCACATTCCATTGTGGTGAAGCTCCGTGGTGAAGTTGTGGAGATTGCCCCAACCTTGTTTGTAAAGGTTCGGTCGCCGCCTTCAAGGGCACCACTAGTGGAATCACGGCACCTCGCATTGTGTGAGGGCATGAGGAGAATACGGTGGCCCTAGTGGCTTCTTGGGGAGCATTGTGCCTCCACACCACTCCAATGGAGACGTACTTCCTCTCAAAGGGAAGGAACTTTGGAAACACATCCTCGTCTTCACCGGCTCCACTTGTGGTTACTTCTTACCTTTACTTTGTGCAAGCTTTACTTGTGTTGTTTCCTTTGCTTGCTTGTGTTGTTGTTGTTGTTGTTGTTGTTGTTGTTGTTGTTGTTGTTAGCATCATATAGGTTGCTCACCTAGTTGCACATCTAGACAACCTATTTTGTTGCTAACCCTAATTTGTTAAGAAAAGTTAAAAATTGGTAGTTGCCTATTCACCCCCCCCCCTCTAGTCAACCATATCGATCCTTTCAATTAGTATCAGAGCCTCGTCTCTTATTAAGGGTTTCACCGCCCGAAGAGTATGGTTGACGACGGGGATCGGGATGAGGAAGTGCCCGAGGCCGTGGAGTTGAACTCGGTCACCCGAGATGACTTAAATGAAGCTATGGCTTCACTTAAGACGTCTATGACGGCCGAGGTCAAGTCCATGCTTAAAGAACTCCTTGAGGGGTTGAAGTCTACTCCCGATCCTTTGCTTGTGGTTAATCCCACCGCATTGGTGTCGGAGGCCAATTCCGGCAAGGAAGCGGCTAAAGGCACTCAAACCTCTTCCCCTCATGGTAAGAATGGGACGGGAACCTACGCCTCGGTTCCCCCTCCCCCGGTCTATGGAGGACCGGTCCCTACACCGCATATTAACAACCTTGGTCCACCTCCTAAGCTTGTGAAGGGTGATTTTGCTAATTGGGTTTTTCGTATCAAGTCTCATTTGAATCACAGCTCAAGAAATCTTTGGAGAATCATCGAGCAAGGCTTCTACCCACATGATCCAAGCAACCTCACTCCAAGAGAAGAGGCGGACAATCAATACAATCACTCCGCATTGTTCATCCTCCAATCCATAGTGCCTCCCGAAGATCTAGCTCACTTGCGCCCCTTCTCCCATGCAAAGGATTGTTGGGAACATATTATATCTTTGTACAAGGGGAGCTCAAGCATTCAACGGTCCAACTTTGAGGTGGTGCTTGATGAGGCCGATGAATTTGTGATGAATGAAGATGAGGATCCTCGGGATCTTTACCGAAGATTGACAACTCTTGCGGTCGCTCTTCAAGATCATGGGAGCAAGGATATGGATGACAATTGGATCAAGCGCAAGTTTCTCAAGGCCATCATGCCGTTCAACAAGGCAATGTTTTCCGTGATTCGTCAAAGACCGGACTTCCACACCTTGTCTTCAAGTGAAGTGTTGGATGAGTTTATTGCCATGAACATCATAAACAAGACCGCCGACAATGCTCTAGCTCGTGTCCAACGGTCAAAGAAAGCCTCACCCAACCTTGCTTTGAAGGCCAAGGGTATTCCGGAAGAAGAAGATAGGAAGAAGAAGAGAGTTGCCCCGAAGACACCAAATATGCTTACCACGAGCACATGGCTCTTGCGTCAAGGCAATTTTGGGGCAACAAGAGAAACACAAGGCCCAACTCCTCCAAGAACAACTCAAAGGGCAAGCAACGAGTAAGGACTTGCTACAATTGTGGCAATGTGAGTCACTTTATGGCGGATTGTCCGTATGAGAAGAGGGAGGACAATGGTGGCAAGCTCATCCACAAAGACAAGGCCAAGTCCTTCCCAAACAAGAACAATTTCAACAAGAAGGTGCCTCCAAAGGGCTTGGTGGCGCATGAAGAGTACAACTCCGATGATGATGATGATGATACAAATGGTGAAGTGTTAGCAACGGCCACCATGGCCATTGCCACCTCTTCTCCAACCTCGGTGTCCCTCTTCGATGCCCCCAACGAGAACATCATCCCCAAGTGCCTCATGGCAAGAGGCGTCAACAAGGTAACCTCCAACATCAAAACTTCCATCTATACTAATCCTTCATTGTTGGATTGTGTGGATGATCAAGAGGAGGTGAAGGTGGATGAGAATGAGTTTGACAAGTTCTTGGGTAAGCTCAAAGGTGAGACCAAGAAGCACTTTGTTGCTCTCCTGGAACAACTTGGTGAGGCCAATGATATCATTGAGTCTCACGAGGAGAACATCACTAACTTGGAAGGCCATAGTCGTGACTATGCCGATGAGATTGCGGATCTTTCCATCGCTCTTGAGGAAGAGCGAGGTCTTCGTTCGGCTCTTGAGGAGTCGCAAAACGTTGACCTTGCTCAACTAAAGAAAGATCATGATCATGCTCAAGTTCTTGCTCGTGTGCTTAAATCCGAGAATGTTGAGCTTGGGGTTGGCCATGCTAGACTCAAGGAGTGGTTTGAGCTACTTGACAAGGCTCACATGGCCTTGAAAAGTGCACATGCTACTCTCAAGGAGTCTCATGATCAACTCCAAGCAAAGCTCACTAAGGAAATAGCCACTTGCCCTCCTTTTGTGCTAATTGATAATGCTCATGATACTAACCCTTGTTGTGAGCATATTCATCTTGTGGAGGAGAATGCCAAGTTGAAGGAACAAATCGAGAAAGTCCTTGTGACTTGCATACGAGGCGAGAAGAACCTCAACGAACTTTTGAGTAATCAAAAGGAAGTTGTGGCAAAGGAGGGACTTGGGTTTGTGCCCAAGTCAAAGAAGAAGAAGAACAACAAGATCAAGAAACCTCTCCCTCTCAAAGAGGTATTTGTCAAGAGGGGAGAGGGTGCTCATAAGGAGAAGAAGAACAAGGTGGTGGGTGGAAATGTCAAGAAGGACAATCCCACTCCATCGAACAAAGCCGGCGACTTTAACCCTTCTTATGTTTTATGCCGTGCTAGTGATGGGCATATTTTTGCCAAATTTGTTGGTTCTTATTATGAGTACATTTAATGGTCTATTTGGGTTCCTAAGATCCTTGTTACTAACATCAAAGGACCGATTCAAGAATGGGTACCTAAAACCAAGCATTGATCTCTTGTAGGAGTTTGCTTCCGGTGGAGGATCATGGTTGCTCGATAGTGGAGCAACAAATCATATGACCGGGAGTAAGCATTTGGTGGTGGGCGTGCAACCAAGCTCATCTATGCCCACCCATGTTCAATTCGGTGATGCCTCAACATCTAAGGTATTGGGTCTTGGCAAGGTTGTGATTTCTCATGATTTATCAATTGAGAAAGTCATGCTTGTTGAGACCCTTGCATACAATTTTCTTTCCATTCGTCAACTTGCACTTATGGGCTTTGCCACATTCTTTGACCTTGATACCGTGGTCCTTTTGTGGAGCAAGACTCTTAAAGTAGCTTTTGTTGGGCATGTCGAGAACAGTCTCTATGTGGTTAACTTCTCGGAGCGACCCACTAAGACCGCGACTTGCCTAATGGCTAAAGTTGATGTGGGGTGGCTTTGGCATCGCCGACTAGCCCATGTCAATATGAGATCTTTGCAAAGTCTCCTCAAGGGGGATCACGTTCGTGGACTAACAAATGTGAGTTTTGCCAAAGATCGTGCTTGCAGTGCCTGTATCGAAGGAAAGCTACATGAGACAGCTCACCGACCCACGACTATCATCTACTCGAAGAGGCCCTTGGAGCTCCTTCACATGGATCTCTTTGGACCTCCATCCTTTGATAGTCTTGGGGGAAGAAAGTATTGCTTGGTGATTGTGGATGACTATTCAAGATACACTTGGGTATATTTCTTCAAGAGGAAGAGCGA
Organism: Elymus sibiricus; assembly: GCA_039707655.1. Lineage (NCBI taxonomy): Eukaryota > Viridiplantae > Streptophyta > Magnoliopsida > Poales > Poaceae > Elymus > Elymus sibiricus. The sequence continues at coordinate 118,197,624 of CM077670.1, forward strand.
GACCCAACAAACCGTCATCGACTTTGCCAATGAAGCTCAACATCAACATGAGGCAAAGATATTGATGATTATAAGTGACAATGGTACCGAGTTCAAGAACTACACCTTGGATGAGTTTCTTAGTGATGAGGGGATCAAGCATCAATACTCCGCACCATATACCCCTCAACAAAATGGTGTAGCGGAGAGGAAGAACCGGACGTTGATGGACGCGGCATGGACCATGATGGCGGAATTCAAGTCTCCGTACAACTTTTGGGCCGAAGCCATCAACACCGCATGTCATGCATCCAATCGGCTCTACCTCCGCAAAGGCTTGAACAAGACTCCATATGAGATACTTACCGGTAACAAGCCCAACCTCAAGTACTTCCGGGTGTTCGGATGTAAGTGTTTCATTCTCAAGAAAGGTACACGTTTGTCTAAATTCGAATCTAGAGCTCAAGAGGGCATATTTGTTGGTTATGCTACAAACTCTCATGCTTACCGTGTCCTCAACAATTCCAACGGGCTTATTAAGGAGACGTGTAACGTAGAGTTTGATGAAAATAATGGCTCCCAAGTGGAGCAAAGTGGTCTTTGTGATGAAGGTGATGAAATTCCTTCCCAAGCCATAAGAAGAATGGGGATTGGTCAAATACTCCCCATTGAGGAACCCCTTGTGGCCGAAGGAGAAGGACAATGCTCTACGCAAGTGGAGCCATCACCAACCATTGACCCACACGCTTCCGAAGAACAAACCGGAGGCCCTCAACCAAGTGATCAAGATCAAGGGCAAGATCAACCTCAAGATGATGGTGATGCACCAAATGATGCCCAAGATCAAGATCACAACACCGAGCAAGCTCAAGATCAAGTGCAAGCTCAAGATCAAGAGCAAGCTCAAGATGACGCTCAAGATGCTCAAGATGATCCTCCTCAAGTGACCTCAGAGGAACTATTGGAGCGTCGTGCCGCCAAGATTGCTTCCAAACTCAAGCATCAACAACATGTCTTGGAGAATGTCTATGGAAGCTTAAAGAAGGGGGTAACCACTCGTAGACAACTAACAAACTTTTGTGAGCATCACGCGTTTGTTTCTTGTGTTGAACCCCAAAAGGTACATGAGGCGCTCGAGGACACGGATTGGCTTGAAGCCATCCATGATGAACTCAACAACTTCGAGCGCAACAAAGTGTGGACATTGGTGCCAAGGCCAACGGAGAATCATAATGTCATTGGAACCAAATGGATCTTCAAGAACAAGCAAGATACGAATGGTGTTGTCACTCGAAACAAGGCAAGATTGGTGGCACAAGGCTACTCTCAAGTCGAGGGTATCGACTACGGTGAAACCTTTGCTCCCGTTGCTCGTCTTGAATCTATTCATATGTTGCTTGCATATGCATCTCATCATGATTTTAAGTTGCATCAAATGGATATGAAGAGTGCATTTCTTAATGGTCCCCTTAATGAGTTGGTATATGTCAAACAACCCCCGGGGTTCGAGGATCCCAAGTTCCCCAATCATGTATACAAGCTCGATAAGGCACTCTATGGCCTTAAACAAGCCCCACGTGTGTGGTATGAGCACCTTACCGAGTTGTTGCAAGACCGTGGGTTTGAAATTGGGAAAATCGATCCCACTCTTTTTACTAAGAGGGTTAAAGGGGATTTGTTCATATGCCAACTATATGTTGATGATATTATCTTTGGTTCTCCTAACAAAGCTTTCAATGATGAGTTTGCCGCACTCATGACCGAGAAGTTTGAGATGTCTATGATGGGAGAGTTGAAGTTCTTTCTTGGGTTCAAAGTCAAGCAAAGAAGAGAAGGAACCTTCATCAACCAAGCCAAATATACCCAAGACATGCTCAAGAGATTCAAGCTAGAAAATGTCAAGCCGGCCAAGACTCCAATGCCTACCAAGTGCCAACTCGACATCGATCTCAATGGTAAAGCGGTGGATCAAAAGGTATACCGTTCCATGATTGGTTCCTTGCTTTACCCTTGTGCATCTAGGCCGGATATCATGTTGAGTGTGGGAATGTGTGCACGGTTTCAAGCCGCGCCTAAGGAAAGTCACTTTGTGGCGGTCAAGCGAATCTTTCGATATTTGGCTCATACCCCAAACTTTGGCTTATGGTATCCCAAAGGAGCAAGCTTTGATCTCATGGGATATTCGGACTCGGATTGGGCGGGAGACCGTGTGGATAGGAAGTCAACTTCCGGAGGGTGCCAATTCCTTGGTCGCTCTTTGGTGAGTTGGTCTTCGAAGAAGCAAAATTGTATCTCTCTCTCCACCACCGAGGCCGAGTATGTAGCCGCCGCAAGTTGTTGTGCACAATTGTTATGGATGAGGCAAACTTTAAAGGATTACGGTGTCACTTGTGACAAAGTGCCTCTTTTCTGTGACAATGAAAGTGCAATCAAGATCTCCTACAATCCGGTGCAACATAGCAAGACGAAGCACATTGAGATTCATCATCATTTCATCCGAGATCACGTCAAGCGTGGAGAGATTGATATTATTCATGTTGGCACTAAAGAGCAACTAGCGGATATTTTCACGAAGCCATTAGATGAAGCAAGATTTTGTGAGTTAAGGCATGAGCTAAATATCATTGATTCGAGCAACGTGTCTTGAATCTCGTCACACCCCACCACATTCATCATGATTATCTTGTTCTAGATGTAGGCATGGACATAGGGGGAGTGTTGTTCTCTCAATGAACTCTCCCTCCCCCCATTATGCAATAATTTACACCTGCTTTTCCCTCGCTCTTTGTTGTGGGTTCCAGGTGATAGCAGTGCTGGGCATTAGGCCCATCGCAAGAATCCAGAGCGTCCAGGGGATTCCAAGCGCTATCGCACTTCTGAGGATGCCGGTGCAACTTCAAGTGCTCAGCCAATGCAAAGAACCAATCAAGTTGCAAGCAAGCCAAAGGAGAAGGTCAAGTCCGTGACTGAGATGAATGCTAAGGAGTTTTGTGTGTTTCGCCGCCGTAACCCGTACCGTCACGAGCAAGATCCAGCTCTTGTCAATCGTCCCTTCTGGACCAAGCAGCAGCGCTCTATCTATCTGGATGTGCTCAAAGCGAAGAAGAATCTGTTTGTGTCAGTCAGAACCATTGATATCCCTCATATGCAGAAGGACATGCCGTACTTTGGAGAGGCTCTTGAGCTGTGCAATCAGCTGGACATCATCAAGGTTATGGAGTTCAACAAGGATTTTGATGCAGACATCGTGGCTCAGTTCTATGCCACGGTTCACCTAGGTACTGATGTGGAGAGGACTCTGACTTGGATGACCAACGACAAGCTACTTTCTATCAAGTGGAAGGCGTTCATGGAACTTTTGGACTATGAGGATAAGGGGCTTGACAACCCGGTTGGAATCCGTCCTCACAAGGAGACGGGTGCTACGCACAAGTCTGCTCTCTGGCCCTACAGTATTTTGAAGGTTTCTCCAACCACCCAGAAGAAACATATGAGCTTAGCCCTTTCCTGGACATCCTGCATCGCATTTTCAGGCACACTCTCTTCCCTCGGATTGGGAACTTGGATCGGGTACACTCCTACCTAGTGGACTTGCTGCTCTTCTGTCAGAATGAGAAGGAGGCAAACACGGGGCAATCTTTGGATGTTTCTCATATCATGTGGTCGGAGCTTCTTTCCGCCATCACTGAGCGCAAGTGTCCCATCTATGGTCCTTACCTGATGTTGCTCATTGAGAAGGCATGGGATTTCACTTACCCTGATGAGATGCTCGTGACTGGTGACTTGATCTCTCATGAGATCGTTTGACTAAGACAGAAGGAGAACTGGGGCACTCCTGTTCTGGAGACGGAGACTCCTATGGATGAGGATGTAGTTGATGATGATGACGAGCCTGACTACGAGCCAGTTGGAGTGGAGCCATCTTGGGCTAAGAAGCTCAAGCTGAAGATGAAGAAGCTATTCTGTATGGAGGCTCACGGGCAGTACATGGCACACGTGGATGAGAAGAAATCCCGAGGTCGTGACAAGCTCATCATGAGGCAACTTGGGGTCGAGGTTGCCAGTGGGTCAGAGGATCGGATCACTGATGAGGAGGAGTGGACCACTCAGCACTGTCACTGGACGGACTTAGATGTTGATCAGACCACCACTGCGGCTGCTGCTGACGAGGACTCGAGCAACCACGGGGAGTATTGATGATGAGGATCTCCGGCGTTGCTATCACTTGTGATCGTTCTAGCACTCTTTGCCCTTTTGGTGTCTCGATGCCAAAGGGGGAGAGAGTTTAGGGATTTGCCGAGTCACGAGTGTGTCGTATTCGAGTTGCTTTTCTCTCTCGTGAACTCTTTTATCGTTCGTTTGCTTTGGTTTGTGTTTGTGTGACCTGGTGTCTAAGTCATATGGTGTGAGACATATGCTATCTTATCCTATCTTTATGTTCAGTACTATGTTAGATTGTGAGATATTATGCTTATCTTGTGCCCTATCTTTATGCTCACATGCTATTCCTTGCATCCTTGTATTTCTCTCTTATGTTATTGATGCAAGTTTTGCCGGTCTATAAAATATAGGGGGAGTGTTGATCCTAGTGTGTGTGCTTTACATTCCAAAAGCATACCTAAATAGTGCACACATCTAGGGGAAGCCCGTCTATATTTTGTAGATGTTGGGTTTGCTTATTATCTCGTTTTATCCCTTGTGCAAATCCCATGTTGTCATCAATCCACCAAAAAGGGGGAGATTGTTAGGGCATATTTCTCCCTTAGTGGTTTTGGTGATTGATGACAATGCTTTTGCGGACTAATCGTGTGCATTGAGCATTTCAGATATTCCATCACTTGGCACAAGACGATTGATGCCCCTCGATGTATTAGAGTGAAGACGGTTTATTTTCCTTCGTTTCATTTTCGGTGGACTTGAGTCGTAGGAAATACCGTACTATCAAGAGGGGATCCGCTTCAGAAAGGTTTGGGTGGAATCAACACATACACACTTTCATTTGCACCCTTCATTCCTTTCCGCTTCATTGGAGTTTCGCTTTCCATTACCTAGGAGTGCTCAGAGAGCTACCAGCGGTAGTACCGCGGCTGGTAGCGGTAGTGCCGCTCCCAGTACCGCTCGTACTACCGCCTCGATTCGGGGCACGATTTTTCGTCTCAGGTTCAGCGGTAGTCCAGCGGTGGTCCCACTGGCATACTACCGCTGACCCCTTTTTGACCCGACCGGGCAAGCGGCAGTAGCAGCGGCAGTAGGAGCGGTAGTACCGCGCCTACCACTGCTGCCACTTCCGCTCGCGGCGCTGCTCTCTGTGCCCTCCCCAGTTTCTCAGCGGTAGCAGAGCGGCACTGGCGAGCAGCAGTACCGTGCGTAGGCGGTAGTACCGCTGTCCGCAGCGGTAGTACCGCTGGTGCGGCAGTCCCTCTCCCCCTGTCCTGCGTTGCTCTTCGAGTGCCCTGTGTTGCAACCCCAGCGGTAGTACCACTGGGGAGAGCAGTAGTACCGCTCCGGCGGCACTACCGCGCTCTTTTGCACTGCACTTTGTGCACTACCGCAGGGCGGCAGTACCGCTCACGTGAGCAGTAGTACCGCTCTGTGTGGGCTGAAAACTGGGTAACGGTTGGTTTTGTTCCCCCACTATATAAAGGGGTCTTCTTCTCCAAGAAGACTACCTCTTCCTCCCCAAGCTCCATTGTTGCTCCAAAAGCTCATTTTCGCCCGATCTCTCTCCCTAGCCAAGCAAACTTGTTGATTCTTTAGGGATTGGTTGAGAAGGCCCCGATCTACACTTCCACCAAGAGAAATTTGATTCCCCCCACTAATCCCTTGGGGATCTTGTTACTCTTGGGTGTTTGAGCACCCTAGACGGTTGAGGTCACCTTGGAGCCACATTCCATTGTGGTGAAGCTCCATGGTGGTGTTGGGAGCCTCCAATTAAGTTGTGGAGATTGCCCCAACCTTCTTTGTAAAGGTTCGGTCGCCGCCTTCAAGGGCACCACTTGTGGAATCACGGCACCTCGCATTGTGTGAGGGCGTGAGGAGAATACGGTGGCCCTAGTGGCTTCTTGGGGAGCATTGTGCCTCCAGACCGCTCCAACAGAGACGTACTTCCTCTCAAAGGGAAGGAACTTCGGAAACACATCCTCGTCTTCACCGGCTCCACTTGTGGTTACTTCTTACCTTTACTTTGTGCAAGCTTTACTTGTGTTGTTTCCTTTGCTTGCTTGTGTTGTTGTTGTTAGCATCATATAGGTTGCTCACTTAGTTGCACATCTAGACAACCTATTTTGTTGCTAACCCTAATTTGTTAAGAAAAGCTAAAAATTGGTAGTTGCCTATTCACCCCCCCCTCTAGTCAACCATATCGATCCTTTCACCGCACCTATTTCCCCAGAGGTGACCCTGGTTATCGAACCTACGAGAGGAAGATTCCCTTGAAGCAATGGTCTCTAGCAAGCTTTTGCCAAAGTTTCCAATCCAGCTTTTGACCGGATCAGCAAGCAAATTGTGATTCAAACACCTATAATAAAAAGAAGGTACGGGGATGAGGTCTTAATGCTTACAACCATGTATTGGTGTTGGGATAAAAAATGATATTAGTTTGTGCTCGGGAAGTCACCCATCAAGAGGTGCTTGCTTCGTATCGGAGTGGGGGATGTGTCCAAATAACATCTTGACCGGCACGAGTCCTGCATCAAGAATCAGTTGTCCTACCGCAGACCATATCCGTCTTGCAGGGTTGCCCCGATAATTAAGATAATAATATATGACAAAAGCTTTGGGCGTTTAATGACTACACCTCATGAATCCCCAAGGTTATGATCCATGTTACCCTACTAAACCTTACTGTCACCGGTGTTCGGTATAACACTTCACGGTCCCCTTGCTCCTAGCCTCACCGGTGCTCAATCTCCATGATCCTGGGTACCTACAGGGATGAAGATCATGGACAAGACAACAGACACTTCACGAAACAATTTTATTTCACACATACGAGACGTCATGTCAAAGACTTCCATTGATACCTTCACCAAATACCTGGGGTTGCAAGGCTCATGCCTTGATACGTCTCCAACGTATCTATAATTTTTTATTGTTCCATGCTATTATAGTATCAATCTTGGATGTTTTATATGCAATTATATATCATTTTTTGGGACTAACCTATTAACCTAGTGCCCAGTGCCAGTTGCTATTTTTGCCTGTTTTTGCCTTTTCAGAAAATCATTATCAAACGAACAAAAAACTTTGTATTAATTTTTTTTGGACCAGAAGGGACCCTAGAAGCTTCAGGAGAAGACCAGAAGAGTCACGAGGGAGCGACAAGCCCGGAGGGCGCGCACAGGGGGGGTAGGCGTGCCCCCCAGGCTTGTGGGCCCCTCGTGGCACCTCTTGACCTAATTCCAGCGCTATAAATTCCAAAATATTCCTCATATACCAGAAAGACAAAAGAGAAAACCTTTCTGCCGCCGCAAGCCTATGTTCTTCAGCGATCCCATCTGGAGGCCTTTTCCGGTACTCTGCCGGAGGGGGCGATCACGGAGGGCTTCTTCATCAACCTTGCTGCCCTTCCGATGATGTGTGAGTAGTTTACCACAGACCTATAGGTCCATAGCTAGTAGCTAGATGGTTTCTTCTCTCTCTTTGATCTTCAATACCATGTTCTCCTCGATGTTCTTGGAGTTCTATCTGATGTAATCTTCTTTTGCGGTGTGTTTGTTGGGATCTGATGAATTGTGGGTTTATGATTAGATTATTCATGAGAAATATTTGATTGTTATAGCTTTGTATTTCTCTCCGATCTATCCGTTTGGTTTGGCCAACTAGATTGATTTATCTTGCAATGGGAGAGGTGCTCTATATCCCAGTGACAGAAAGGGACAAGACACATATTTGTATTGTTGCCATTAAGGATAAAAAGATGGGGTTTAATCATATTGCTTGAGTTTACTTTGTCTACATCATGTCATCTTGCTTAAGGCGTTACTCTGTTTTATACTTATACCCTAGATGCATGCTGGATAGCGGTCGATGGGTGGAGTAATAGTAGTAGATGCAGGCAGGAGTCGGTCTACTTGTCTCGGACGTGATGCCTATATATATGATCATTGCCATGAATCCGTCATAACTATGCGCTTTTCTATCAATTGCCCAACAGTAATTTGTTTACCCACTGTATGCTATGTGTTCGAGAGAAAAGCCTCTTGTGAAAACTATGGCCCCCGGGTCTACCTTTATCATATATTAAAATCCAAAAATACCTTGCTGCAATTTATTTACTTTTATTTTATTTTGCAATTTACTTTTTATCTATCACTATCAGAATTAATCCTTGCAAATAACCGCTAAGGGGATTGACAACCCTCTTATTTGCGTTGGGTGCAAGTGTTTGCTTTTGTGTGTGTAGGTGCTGCTAACGAGGTTCTGTGTGATTCTCCTACTGGATTGATAACCTTGGTTATTAACTAAGGGAAATACTTATCTCTACTGTACTGCATCATCCTCTTCTCTTCGGGGAAATCCCAACGCAGTTCACAAGTAGCAGGAAGAATTTCTGGCGCCGTTGCCGGGGAGAGATCACCAAAACTTATCAAGTACCTTCGCACAAACTATCATCTACTTGCTCTTATTTTCATTTGCCTTTTTTTATTTGCATTTGCCTCTCATTTTCATCTCCCCCACTTCTAAAACAATTTTACAAAAACACAAAAAAAAATCCATTTGCTTGTTTGCTAGTTTGCTTGCTTGAAACTGCTATCATGTCCGAGTTTGTTATTAAAAAGGGTGAGGATGGTAAAATCCCTAAGATAGAAATTCCCTCAAATTTGGATACTAAATTTTTTGTGACGGGAAGTGGGAATATCATAGGAAAAAGTGTTATCCAAGAATTCTTTACTTGTACGGGAACTTTGGTTTGCGATGACATTCCCATTCTTAAGAGAACCAATAGTTACGCCGAAGCTGTCTCTACACTTATTCTTAAACTTGAAAGAAGATTTATACGTACTCATCCCACTTTGCAAAGATTGTTCTACGAGTTACCGGTTATAAAAAACCCTAAGGCTAAAAAGATAGCTACTCTTGTCCTTATGAATGAATTTGATTACATAGTTCGAGAGGCGAGAGAAATTTTTGATTTTTATAATATGAGTCATGAACACCCTGTGATAGATGAAATTTTATGTAATGAAGATTATATGTTAAGATTTATGTTTCATGATGATCATACTTTTTATGAGAATACTAAGAAGGAAGTTCCTCCATTACATAGTATCCAACAAGTTTTCAATGGTATTAATCAGAAATATTCTTGGATCGTAAAAGGGAACCAACAAGGATATGAGGAAAACTGCCTTAATAATGATAAAATCTTGATTGATGATGTGTTCCACATTGTTTTTGAAAAGCCTCCTGGCAAACATACATCTCAGGATTTGGAAACCAAGGACGACAACACTTGAAACTACGCATTATGCCTAGCTAGGGGCATAAAACAATAGCGCTTGTTGGGAGGCAACCCAATATTTATTTTTATTGCAAATTTTATTTTCTTGTGTCACACAATTTTAGCTTCTTTTATGATTGTGTTTTTATCTTTTAATTAGTGTTTGTGCCAACTAATGCCTTTGAGATGATTTGGATGATAGTATAATTGATGCTGTTTGGAAAACAGAAAGTTTTGTGTCTAGTATTTTATTTTTGATTATGTACTGGAGCGTCAGAAAAATCTGAAATTTTTACACAGTATTGGTATATGAATTTTCTATGTTTTTCTAATTTTTCAGAATTTGTGGAGCTACAGAAGTATGGCTTTTAAATAGATCTTTACAGACTGTTCTGTTTTAGACAAATTCTGTTTTTGTTGCATAGTTTGCTTATTTTGATGAATCTATGGATCGTATCAGGGGATATGATCCATGGCGAAGTTGCAGTATAGTAGCATTATGCCAATATTAAATATGAATCAATTTACAACAATACCTAAAGTTTAAGATTTGTTTGATATACTAACGGATCTCACGAGGTTTCTGTTGAGTTTTGTGTATTGAAGTTTTCAAGTTTTGGGTGAGACTACGATGGATAAAGGAATAAGGAGCGGCAAGAGCCTAAGATTGGGGATGCCCAAGGCACCCCAAGGTAATATTCAAGGAAGACTCAAGTGTCTAAGCTATCCGGGGCATCCCCTCTTTCGTCTACAATCTATCGGTAACTCACTTGGAGCTATATTTTTATTCATCACATGATATGTGTTTTGCTTGGAGCGTCTTGTGCTATAGTTTGCTTGCTTTTGTTTGATTTTTAGTTTGCCACAATCATCTTTTCTGAACACACCTTTTTGAGAGAGACACACACTATTCGTGATTTGTTAGAATACAATATGTGCTTCACTAACATCTTTTGAACTAGGCAGTTGCTCTAGTGCTTCACTTATATTTTTTAGAGCATGGCGGTGGTTATATTTTAAAGAAATAGTTGCACTCTCATGCTTCACTTATATCTTTTTGAGAGTATAATAAATAGCAATGGTAATATTCACGGGTTATGAATTTGGTCCTAATATGATAGGTATTCAAGAGGGATATAATAAAAACTTTCATGTAGATCACTGAATATGATAAGTTTGATTCCTTGCAATAGTTTTGCGATATTAAGATGGTAATATGTGGGTGGTGCTAGTAGATAATTGTGGTTTAGTAAGAATATTGGTGTTAAGGTTTGTGATTCCCGAAGCATGCACGTATGATCTGTCGTTATACTAAGAAGTTGGAGCATGATTTATTCTTGATTATCTACCTTATGAGTGGCGGTCGGGGACGAGCGATGGTCGTTTCCTACCAATCTATCCCCCTAGGGGCATGCGTAGTAGTACTTTGCTTCGAGGGCTAATAAACTTTCGCAATAAGTATGTGAGTTCTTTATGACTAATGCGAGTCCACGGATTATACGCACTCTCACCTTTCCGCAATTTGCTAGCCTCTTCGGTACCGTGCATTGCCCTTTCTCACCTCGAGAGTCGGTGCAAACTTCGCCGGTGCATCCAAAACCCGTGATATGATACGCTCTATCACACATAAGCCTCCTTATATCTTCCACAAAACAGCCACCATACCTACCTATTATGGCATTTCTATAGCCATTCTGAGATATATTGCCATGCAAATTCCACCATTCTTTTTATATGACACACATCATCATTGTCATATTGCTTTGCATGATCATATAGCTGACATAGTATTTGTGGCTCAGCCACCGTTCATCATTTTTTATACATGTTACGCTAGATCATTGCACATCCTGGTACACTGCCAGAGGCAATCATATAGAGTCATATTTGTTCTAGTATCGAGTTGTAATTTTTGAGTTGTAAGTAAATAGAAGTATGATTGAAAGCACATTTGCTCCCTTGGTGGTTTTGGTAATTCATAACAACATATATCTCATTGAACTAATATCCATTCAAATTAAAGATTTCAGGATGTTCAATGATTGGCATGGCAAGGACTAGAGATGTGGACCCCTCAAAATGCTAAGGACATAGATTGGCAAAAGATCAAGACTCTACATTTTTGGTTTAGTGATCCAAGATCACATTGAGTCCATAGGAAAGCCAATACTATTAAAAGGGGATGAGGTGTTGCTTAATGGTCTTTTTTCTCAAGTGCTTAGTGACAGTACTCCTAAACCCTCAACCACTTTCTCTATCCAAATATGTCCAAAACCTACATTCCAACTCGGCCCCACCGAAATTTCCTATCCGGAGCCACCGAGTTCATCTGGACTTAGCCACTGCCAAAACCCTAACAAATCAGAACCACCGATATGGATCTTGGTATCACCGAGATGGCCTTGCCAACTCTCTGTAATCATTTGCACTTACTTTGGTCTCACTGAGTTTTGCAAATCGGTCTCACAGAGATGGCTTGCCAACTCTCTGTTGCCTTATTGCTTCACTTCGGTCCTACCGAGTTGATGCAATCGGTGCCACCGAGACGAGGTTTGCCCTAACCATTGCACTTCGGTCCATCCGAGTTGTTCCAATCGGTCCCACCGAGATTCCTAATGTTCATATCTTTTACACTGTTCGGTGCCACCGAGATTTTTGATCGGTGCCACCGAGTTGGGTCAAAAGTGTGTAACGGTTGCGTGGAGGCTATATATACCCCTCCACCACTTCCTTCTCAGTAGGGAGAGCCATCAGAACGTGCCTACACTTCCACCATACATTTTCTGAGAGAGAACCACCTACTCATGTGTTGAGATCAAGACATTCCAATCCAACCATTTGAACCTTGATTTATAGCCTTTCCCAAGTTGCTTTCCACTCAAATCCTTCTTCCACCATAGCCAAATTTGTGAGGAGTTGATTGAGTGTTGGGGAGACTATCATTTGAAGCACAAGAGCAAGGAGTTCATCAACAACACACCGTGTATTACCTTTTGGAGAGTGGTGTCTCCTAGATTGATTAGGTGTCACTTGGGAGCCTCCGACATGATGTGGAGTTGAACCAAGGAGTTTGTAAGGGCAAGGAGATCGCCTACTTCGTGAAGATCTACCCTGAGTGAGGCTAGTCCTTCGTGGACGTAAGCCATGGTGGAATAGACAAGGTTGCTTCTTCGTGGACCCTTTGTGGGTAGAGCCCTCCGTGCACTCGCGCAGCCGTTACCCTCCGTGGGTTGAAGTCTCCATCAACGTGGACGTAAGATAGCACCACCTATCGGAACCACGCCAAAAACTACCGTGTCTTCATTGCGTTTGAAATGTCCCATCCCCTCATTTACTTACATATGCAATTGTTTACTTTCCGCTGCTACACTCTTAGAATTGCATGTGTAGGGTGATGCTTGACTTGTATACTTGCTAAAATCTGCCTACAACTAAAATTGGGAAAAGGTTAGGTTTTTATTTGGTCAAGTAGTCTAATCACCCCTCCTCTAGACATACTTTCGATTCTACAAGTGGTATCAGAGCCTTGGTCTCCATTGCCTTAGTTTCACAACCTAGGAGAGTATGGCGTCTAGTGTGGGTAATTATCATCGTAGAGGTCCATATTTTGATGGTACAAACTTTGCTAGTTGGAAACATAAGATGAAGATGCATATTCTTGGTCATAACCCCACCGTTTGGGCTGTTGTTCGTGTTGGTTTGCAAGGTGATTTCTTTGAGGATGGCAAGGAATCGGATCGTGAAGCAACTCCGGAAGAATTGAAGATGTTGCAATACAATGCTCAAGCTTGTGACATTCTCTTCAACGATTTTTGTCCCGAGGAATTCAACAAAATCAGCCGAGGAAATTTGGGATACTTTGGTTGATATGCATGAGGGTACCGAGTCCGTCAAGGAATCTAAGTTGGACGTGTTTCAAAGTCAACTTGGCAAGTTCAAGATAAAGGATGGTGAAGGAGTCGCAGAAATGTACTCTAGGCTTGCTCTCATCACAAATGATATTGCCGGCTTAGGAAGTGAAGAGATGACCGACAAATTCATCATCAATAAGATACTTAGAGCTTTGGATGGAAAATATGATACCGTTTGCACATTGATCCAAATGATGCCAAATTACAAGGATCTCAAGCCCACGAAAGTCATTGGAAGGATTGTTGCTCATGAAATGTCACTCAAGGACAAAGAGGAGCTACACAACAAATGTGGTGCTTACAAAGCCTCAATCGATGCTCCAACAACTCCAAGTGACAAGCTAGTATCCAATGAAGAGATAAGCTTAATGGTGAAAAGATTCAACAAGTTCTACAAGAACAAAGTGTTGGGGAACGGAGCATGAATTTCAAAAATTTCCTACGCTCACGCAAGATCTATCCATGGAGATGCATCGCTACGAGAGGGGAGAGTGTGTCTACGTACCCTCGTAGACCGTTTAGCGGAAGCGTCTCACAACGCGGTTGATGTAGTCGAACAATCCTTCGAGCTCCACCGATCGAGTACCGAACGTACGGCACCTCCGAGTTCTACACACGTGCAGCTCGGTGACGTTCCTCGCCTTCTTGATCCAGCAAGACGTCGAGGAAGTAGATGAGTTCCGTCAGCACGACGGCGTGGCGACGGTGACGGTGAATTGATTCCGGCAGGGCTTCGCCTAAGCTCTCCGAAAATATGACCGAGGTGGAAAACGGAGATCGGGGCACCGCACACGGCTATGGGACAATTGTGTGTCTCCAAGGGGTGCCCCTCCTCCGTATATAAAGGAGGGAGGGAGGAGGCTACTAGGACTTCTTAGTCCTAGTAGGATTCCACCTCCCATACGGAGTAGGAAAGGGGGAAGGGAGAGGGAAAGGAAAGAGGGGGCTGCGCCCCCTCCCCTAGTCCAATTCGGTTTGGGCAAGGGGGGGGGGGGGGGGGGGGTGCGCCTCCTCACATGGCCTGCCTCTCCTTTTCCCGTATGGCCCAATAAGGCCCATTACTTCTCCCGGTGAATTCCCGTAACTCCCCGGTACTCCGAAAAATACCCGAATCACTCGGAACCTTTCCGACGTCCGAATATAGCCTTCCAATATATGAATCTTTACCTCTCGACCATTTCGAGACTCCTCGTCATGTCCATGATCTCATCCGGGACTCCGAACAAACTTCGGCCACCAATCACATAACTCATATAATACTAAATCGTCATCGAACCTTAAGTGTGCGGACCCTACGGGTTCGGGAATGATGTAGACATGACCGAAACGACTCTCCGGTCAATAACCAACAGCGGAACCTGGATGCTCATATTGGTTCCTACATATTCCACGAAGATCTTTATCGGTGAACCTCATATGTCAACATACGTTGTTCCCTTTGTCTGGCGGTATGTTACTTGCCCGAGATTCGATCGTCGGTATCCAATACCTAGTTCAATCTCATTACCGGCAAGTCTCTTTACTCGTTCCGTAATACATCATCTTGCAACTAACTCTTTAGTCACGGTGCTTGCAAGGCTTCTGTGATGCTGTATTACCGAGAGGGCCCAGAGATACCTCTCCGATAGTCGGAGTGACAAATCCCAATCTTGATCCATGCCAACTCAACAAACACTTTCGGAGATACCTGTAGTGCACCTTTATAATCACCCAGTTATGTTGTGACGTTTGATACACCCAAAGTATTCCTACGGTATCCGGGAGTTGCATGATCTCATGGTCAGAGGAACGTGTATTTGACATAGTGAAAGCAATAGCATTAAACTGAACGATCATATGCTATGCTGACGGTTGGGTCATGTCCATCACATCATTCTCCTAATGATGTGATCCCGTTATCAAATGACAACTCATGTCCATGGTCAGGAAACCTTGACCATCTTTTGATCAACGAGCTAGTCTAGTAGAGGCATACTAGGGACATAGTATTTGTCTATTATCCACACATGTATTTAGTTTCCGGTCAATACAATTCTAGCATGAATAATAAACTATTATCATGAACGGGGAAATATGATAATAACTAATTTATTATTGCCTCTAGGGCATATTTCCAACAGTCTCCCACTTGCACTAGAGTCAATAATCTAGATTACATCTCCATGTAATTAACACTTAATCAGTTCTAAAGCTGATCATGTTTTGCTTGTGAGAGAGGTTTTAGTCAACGGGTCTGCAATATTCAGATCCGTGTGTTCTTGGCAAATCTCTATGTTATATGTAGATGTTGCTACCACACTCTATTTGGAGCTACTCCAAAAGATTTCCCCACTATACTTTATCCGGTCTGAGACTCACAGTCTTTCGGATCAGTGTTTAAAGCTTGCATCGACGTAACCCCTTACGACGAACTCTTTATCATCTCTATTCCTGAGAAATTCTTCCTTAGTCATCTTAAGGATAATTTGACCGCTGTCCAGTGATCTACTCCTGGATCACTTTGGTACCTCTTTTGCCAGACACATGGCAAGGCACACAGCTTGGCATACTTTATAGAACCTACGGCCGAGGCATAGGGGATAACCTTCATCCATTCTATTTATTTTGCCGTGGTCGAGATTTGAGTCTTACTCAACTTCACACCTTTCACCATAGTCAAGAACTCCTTCTTTGACTGGTCCATTTTGAACTTCTTCAAAATCTTGTCAAGGTATATGTTTTGTGAAAGTCATATGAGGCGTCTCAATCTATCTCTATAGATTTTGATGCCTAACATGTAAACAACCTTTACCTAGATCTTCAAGTCTTACTCCACTTCACACCAGCCAAGAACTTATTTCTTTTGACTTGATCCATTTTGAACTTCTTCAAAATCTCATCAAGGTGTGTGAAAATCTTTTATCAGGTGTCTTGATCTATCTCTATAGATCTCGATGCCCAAACCGTGGATAACTCAAAAACAGGTTTTTATTGAAAAACTCCTTTCAATTAATTCTTTATGCTTTCCAGAAATTCTACATCATTTCCAATCACATATACTTATTAGAAATGTTATAGAGCTCCCACTCACTTTGTTGTAAATACAAGTTTCTCCATAAACTTGCATAAACCCAAACGCTTTGATCACTTTATCAAAGCGAGTATTCCAGCTCCGAGATGCTTGCACCAGTCCATAGATGGATCGCTGGAGCTTGCATACTTTGTTAGCACCTTTAGGATCGACAAAACCTTCCGGTTGCATCATATACAATTCTTCCTTAAGGAATGCCGTTTTGACGTCCATTTGCCAGATTTCATAATCATAAAATGCGGCAATTGCTAACATAATTCTGACAGACTTTAGCATCGCTACGGGTGAGAAAGCCTCATCGTAGTCAACTCCTTGAACTTGTCGATAACCTTTAGCAACAAGTCGTGCTTTATAGACGGTGACATTACCATCAGCGTCCGTCTTCTTCTTAAAGATCCATTTATTTTTAATAGCTCGCCGTTCATCAGGCAAGTCTACCAAAGTCCACACTTTGTTTTCATACATGGATCTAATCTCGGATTTCATGGCCTCAAGCCATTTGTCGGAATCCGGGCTCGCCATCGTTTCTTCATAGTTCGTAGGTTCACCGTTGTCTAACAACATGACCTCCAAGACAGGATTGCCGTACCAATCTGGTGCGGAGCGTGTCCTGGTTGACCTACGAGGTTCTGTAGCAACTTGATCCGAAGCTTCATGATCATCATCATCTACTTCCTCTCTGGTCTGTGTCGATGTCACAGAAATTTCTTTCTGTGGCGTACTATTATCTAGAGGAGGTACAATTACCTCATCAAGTTCTACTTTCCTCCCACTCACTTCTTTCGAGAGAAACTCCTTCTCTAGAAAGGATCCATTCTTAGCAACGAATACTTTGCCTTCGGATCTGTGGTAGAAGGTGTACCCAACGGTCTCCTTTGGGTATCCTATGAAGACGCACTTATCCGCTTTGGGTTCAAGCTTATCAGGCTGAAGCCTTTTGACATAAGCATCGCAGCCCCAAACTTTCAGAAACGACAGCTTAGGTTTCTTTCCAAACCATAGTTCATACGGTGTCGTCTCAACGGATTTAGACGGTGCCCTATTTAAAGTGAATGCAGCTGTCATTAATGCATAACCCCAAAATGATAGTGGCAAATCGGTAAGAGACATCATAGAACGCACCATATCTAATAGAGTATGATTATGACGTTCGGACACACCATTACGCTGTGGTGTTCCAGGTGGCGTGAGCTGTGAAACAATTCCACATTGTCTTAAGTGATTGCCAAACTCGTAACTCAAATATTCTCCTCCACAATCAGATTGTAAGAACTTTATTTTCTTGTTACGATGGTTCTCTACTTCACTCTGAAATTCTTTGAACTTTTCAAATGTTTCAGATTTATGCTTCATCAAGTAGACATAGCCATATCTACTCAAATCATCTGTGAACGTGAGAACATAACGATATCCACCGCGCGCCTCAACACTCATCGGACCGCATACATCGGTATGTATTATTTCCAATAAGTTGGTTGCTCGCTCCATTGTTCCGAAGAACGGAGTTTTAGTCATCTTGCCAATAAGGCACGGTTCACATGTCTCAAATGATTCATAATCAAGAGATTACAAAAACCCATCTGCATGGAGTTTCTTCATGTGTTTAACACTGATATGACCTAAGCGGCAGTGCCACAAATATGTGGTACTATCATTATCTTTTGGCATTCGTGTTATGAACATATGTATTACTACGATCAAGATTCAATAAACCTTTCATTTTAAGTGCATGATCATCAATGATATTATCCAAATAGAATAACAATTATTCTCTGAAATTGAATAACCGTCTTGCAATAAACACTATCAGATATAATGTTCATGCTTAACGCAAGCACCAAATAACAATTATTTAGGTTCATCACTAATCCTGAAGGTAGAGAGAGCGTGGCGATGGTGATCACATCAACCTTGGAGACACTTCCAATGCACATCGTCACCTCGTTCTTTAGCTAGCCCTCGTTTATTCCGAAGCTCCATGTTTCAAGTTGCAAGCAACTGAACAAGTATCAAATACCCAGGTGCTCCTACGAGTACTAGTAAGGTACACATCAATAACATGTATATCAAATATCTTTGTTGACATTGCCAGTCTTATTATCTGCCAGTTACTTTGGCGAAGTTCCGCTCCTTCTGACATTTCCCTTTGCAATGGGAGCACCAAGTCTCGGGTTTGGTTCAGCCTTGGGTTTCTTCGCGTGAGCGGCAACTGTTTTACCGTTCTTCTTGAAGTTCCCTTTTCTTTCCCTTGCCCTTCTTGAAACTAGTGGTCTTATTAACCATCAACACTTGATGCTCCCTTTTTTTTTATTTCTACATCCGCAGATTATAGCATCGCGAATAGCTTAAGGATCTTCTATCCCTTGCATGTTTATAGTTCATCACGAAGATCCAGTAGCTTAGTGATAGTGACTGGAGAACTCTATCAATCACCACTTTATTCGGAAGTCTAACTCCCACTTGATTCAAGTGTTTGAAGTACTCAGACATTCTGAGTACATGCTCACTAACGAAGCTGTTCTCCTCCATCTTGTAGCTATAGAACTTGTCGAAGGTGTCATACCTCTCGACCTGGGTGTGAGCTTGAAAAACAAATTTTCAGCTCTTGGAACATCTCATATGCTCCGTGTTGCTCAAAACATATTTGGAGCTCCGGTTCTAAGCCGTAAAGTATGGCGCACTGAACTATCGAGTAGTCATCTTTTCTTGTCTGCCAGACGTTCATAACGTCCTCAGACGAAGCCGTAGGGGTATTTCACTGAGCGGTGCATTAAGGACATAAGCCTTCTGTGCAGCAGTGAGGACAATCCTCAGATCACGGACCTAGTCCGCATAGTTGCTTCCATCAACTTTCAACTTCGTTTTCTCTAGGAACATAATAAAAACAGGGGAACTACAGCACGGTCTATTGATCTACAACATAAAATTGCAAAGATTATTTAGACTATGTTCATGATAATTGAAGTTCAATTAATCAAATTACTTAAGAACTCCCACTTAGATTAACATCCCTCAACTTGTCTAAGTGTAACATGATCCACATCAACTAAACCACGTCCGATCATCACGTGAGGTGGATTAGTTATCAATGGTGAACATCTTTCATGTTGATCATATCTACTATATGACTCATGTTCGACCTTTCGGTCTCTTGTGTTCCGAGGCCATGTCTGTACATGCTAGGCTCGTCAAGTTTAACCCAAGTATTCTGCGTGTGTAAAACTGGCTTACACCCGTTGTATGCGAACGAAAGAATCCATCACACCCGATCATCACGTGGTGCTTAGAAGCGTCGAACCTTCGCAACGGTGCATACTAGGGGAGAACACTTATCTTGAAATTTAGTGAAGGGATCATCTTATAATGCTACCGTCGTCCTAAGCAAAATAAGATGCATAAAAGGATTAACATCACATGCAATTCAATATATGTGACATGATATGGCCATCATCGTCTTGTGCTTTTGATCTCCATCAGCAAAGCACCGTCATGATCTCCATCGTCACCGGGTTGACACCTTGATCTCCATCGTAGCGTCGTGACACCTTGATCTCCATCGTAGCGTCGTGACACCTTGATCTCCATCATAGCGTCGTGGTCGTCTCGCCAATTATTGCTATTACTACTACTACTGCTAACTCATAGCGGTAAGGTAAAGCAATTACATAGCGTTGGCATTGCATACAATAAAGAGACAACCATAAGGCTCCTGCCGGTTGCCTGATAATTTACAAAACATGATCATCTCATACAACAACTTATATCACATCATGTCTTGGCCATATCACATCACCAGCATACCCTGCAAAAACAAGTTAGACGTCCTCTACTTTGTAGTTGCAAGTTTTACGTGGCTGCTACGGGTTTGCAAGAACCGTTCTTACCTACGCAAAACCACAACGTGGTGTAGTGATTGCTTTTTGATCTTCTAAAAGAACCCTCTTCATTGAAACCGATTCAACTAAAGTGAGAGAGACAGACACCCGCCAGTCACCTTTATGCAACGAGTGCACGTAGCGGTGAAACCTGTCTCGCGTAAGCGTACGCGTAATGTCGGTCCGGGCCGCTTCATCTAACAATACCGCCGAATCAAGTAACAACTAGTAACGGCAAGCAATATGTATACACCCACACCCACAACTCACTTGTGTTCTACTCGTGCAAATCACATCTACGCATAGACCTGGCTCGGATGCCACTGTTGGGGAACGGAGCATGAATTTCAAAACTTTCCTACTCTCACGCAAGATCTATCCATGGAGATGCATCCCTACGAGAGGGGAGAGTGTGTCTATGTACCCTTGTAGACCGTTTAGCGGAAGCGTCTCACAACGCGGTTGATGTAGTCGAACAATCCTTCGAGCTCCACCGATCGAGTACCGAACGTACGACACCTCCGAGTTCTACACACGTGCAGCTCGGTGACGTTCCTCGCCTTCTTGATCCAGCAAGACGTCGAGGAAGTAGATGAGTTCCGTCAGCACGACGGCGTGGCGACGGTGACGGTGAAGTGATTCCGGCAGGGCTTCGCCTAAGCTCTCCGAAAATATGACCGAGGTGGAAAACGGAGATCGGGGCACCGCACACGGCTATGGGACAATTGTGTGTCTCCAAGGGGTGCCCCTCCTCCGTATATAAAGGAGAGAGGGAGGAGGCTACTAGGACTCCTTAGTCCTAGTAGGATTCCACCTCCCATACGGAGTAGGAAAGGGGGAAGGGAGAGGGAAAGGAAAGAGGGGGCTGCGCCCCCTCCCCTAGTCCAATTCGGTTTGGGCAAGGGGGGGTGCGCGCCTCCTCACGTGGCCTGCCTCTCCTTTTCCCGTATGGCCCAATAAGACCCATTACTTCTCCCGGTGAATTCCCGTAACTCCCCGGTACTCCGAAAAATACCCGAATCACTCGGAACCTTTCCGACGTCCGAATATAGCCTTCCAATATATGAATCTTTACCTCTCGACCATTTCGAGACTCCTCGTCATGTCCATGATCTCATCCGGGACTCCGAACAAACTTCGGCCACCAATCACATAACTCATATAATACTAAATCGTCATCGAACCTTAAGTGTGCGGACCCTACAGGTTCGGGAATGATGTAGACATGACCGAGACGACTCTCCGGTCAATAACCAACAGCGGAACCTGGATGCTCATATTGGTTCCTACATATTCCACGAAGATCTTTATCGGTGAACCTCATATGTCAACATACGTTGTTCCCTTTGTCTGGCGGTATGTTACTTGCCCGAGATTCGATCGTCGGTATCCAATACCTAGTTCAATCTCGTTACCGGCAAGTCTCTTTACTCGTTCCGTAATACATCATCTTGCAACTAACTCTTTAGTCACGGTGCTTGCAAGGCTTCTGTGATGCTGTATTACCGAGAGGGCCCAGAGATACCTCTCCGATAGTCGGAGTGACAAATCCCAATCTTGATCCATGCCAACTCAACAAACACTTTCGGAGATACCTGTAGTGCACCTTTATAATCACTCAGTTACGTTGTGACGTTTGATACACCCAAAGTATTCCTACGGTATCCGGGAGTTGCATGATCTCATGGTCAGAGGAACGTGTATTTGACGTAGTGAAAGCAATAGCATTAAACTGAACGATCATATGCTATCCTGACGGTTGGGTCATGTCCATCACATCATTCTCCTAATGATGTGATCCCGTTATCAAATGACAACTCATGTCCATGGTCAGGAAACCTTGACCATCTTTTGATCAACGAGCTAGTCTAGTAGAGGCATACTAGGGACATAGTATTTGTCTATTATCCACACATGTATTTAGTTTCCGGTCAATACAATTCTAGCATGAATAATAAACTATTATCATGAACGGGGAAATATGATAATAACTAATTTATTATTGTCTCTAGGGCATATTTCCAACACAAAGGGAAAGAAAGAAGCTCTAGCTCAAGACACTATGAGAGAAGATCATCAAGTCGTGACCGTAATTGCTACAATTGTGGAAAACCTAGACACTATTCTAATGAGTGTACGGCTCCCTACAAGAAAAGAGACGAATCACCAAGAGGAAGACATAGAAGAGATGAATCACCTCATAAGGAGAGAAGGAGTAGAGATGATCTTTATGAACGAAGACACTCTCGAAGAAGCAAGGATTCAGAGAGGAAGGACAAGTGATCAAAGAGCTACATTAGAAGAAGACATCAAGCTCATGTTGGTGAATGGGTTTCCGGCTCCGACTCCGACAACCACTCCGAGAGAAGTTATCACTCCAACTCTGACTATAGTCAAGACGAAGGTGTTGCCGGACTTGCTCTTGTGTCATCCAACTCCCATGATCTATTTGACTCACCAAATGAAGGAATTGGAAGATGCTTCATGGCAAAAGGCCCCAAGGTATCACACCCCGAGTATCTTGATTTCAATAGTGATGAAGATGATTTGCTTGGTGATGATGATTTACTTATTGATAAGGCTAGTGATGTGAGCTATAATGAAAATGCTAGTAATCATGATAGTCAAGAGGAAACGAATGACAATGCTATGAAGGAGATTGAGTGTCTAACTAAAGAACTAAATGCTCTTAAGTTATCTCATGAAACAACTCAAGAGGATCATAGAGAACTTCTAAGAACTCATGAGAAGCTACGCTTCGAGAAGCTAAATTTAGAGCAAGAGCACGAGTTTCTTAAAGCTATCAATGATGATCTTCGAAAGAAGAGTTCTTCATATCTTGCCAAACGTTTACTCTTGTCTACCTTTATGCCACAAGTTAAACCTAAGCAAACTAGCAACAAGGATAAAAAGGGTTCTACCTCTAGTAGTAACAATAACAATGCTAAATCCAATATTGTTGCTTCTAGTAGTTCTATTGATTCCACTAATGATTCTCTTAGCCAAGTTACACTTGAGCAAGAAAATATTCTATTGAAAGGAATTATAGAAAAAGGTGTCTACAAGAGCCTTGCCGGGAGTAAGCAATTTGAGGAAATTGTACGCAAGCAAGGAAGGCACCGGAAGAACCAAGGTGTTGGTTTTGAACGAAAGTTCAATGCCAATGGAGTTGTGTGGGAAGAAGATAAATACCCCAAGACGAAGTTTGTTCCTCAACAAGAGAAGTATGATCCTACTTCCTTCAAGGGAACACAAGCTCAAGAAGATCTTCCACCACAAGACCACAAGCTAAAAGGCAAGGACAAGCTTCAAGAAGAGATTGATTCATTTGAAGAAGCTCCTCAAGCCTTGGTCAAGTGGGTTCCCAAGACTTCATCAAGTTCTACTTCATCAAGTGCTACTACAACTCCAAGGATTCCCATCAAGTTGATGTGGGTCCAAAAGAAGAAAAACTAGAGAGTTCTTGAGGGTGACTCCGCCAACAAACTTCACTCATATTCATTTTGGTAAGAACTTGTGTAATCAACTTCCACATCTTGCACTAGTTCATGGAGTCACAAACCCTCTTGTTGGTAATGCAAGGAACAAGGTAGTCATTGCATTCATGGACATCATCATTTGTGTATTTCACTCTATGTCTATGGATATCCTTGTATGTTCCTTGTGTGGGACTAACCCATGTAGGTATTGAAAGCACAAAACTCCAAAGGATTGCTCCCAACTCTTGATGGTCTACATCAACATCGAGCATCCACATCTTCAACATCTACATGAAGTCATCATCGACAAAACCCAAGGTTAGTTCATCCCTCTTTGGGGGGATATCACATCTAGGGGGAGCTTTGCTCTAAACAATTGAGCTAAAGCAACTCTAATGGTGTGAACACATCAATGCTTTATGTAAAAGTGGCAACCCCACTTGTGCTTAAACGATGAGTATGACCTATGATCAAATGTTCTCATTTGACTCCTAAGTCAATATACTCATATATAGATGACCTAGTCATCGCCATTGCTTGATAGATGCTAGAATTAGTTGTGCATGTTTGACACATATTTCTTTTGCTATCTTATTGTGTGAGCATGTTGGTTTGCATGTTTTCTCCATTCGAGGACATCCATTTGTTGTTTTGATTGCCTTGGTTTTTCTGGCCAAGTGGATGTACAAGAATGCCTAAGTACCTTCTCTAGCTATCTATGCTTTCTTGTCTCAAATTCTATTCTTGCTACATCACAAAAATTGAACAAGTCATTTTCGGACCCTCCGGGTGAGGAGCACTCGGAGCCACCGATCTGAAAGGGCTGAACCTCCAAAACCTTCTACATGATTTCGGCCGAACCAATTCACTCAAACTCGGTCCAACCGAAATCATTTAGATTGATCTAGGTTTCCATCTCGGTGTCACCGAGTTGAACCATTTCGGCGCCACCGATGTGCTAAACTGCTTGCAGTTACACATATCGGTGCCACCGAGTTGTCCAACTCGGAACCACCGACAGCACACGGGTATATATACTCCGCGGGCCCGAACGGTTGAAATTTCTCAAACCCCCTCGTTCCCGCACCCCGTTGCTGTCGTCGCCCAGGTCTCCGGATCGTCGCCTTTGTCTCCAGCGCGCCTTCGCCGCCGAAATCCGCCGCCGTCAACGGCAATCTGCTCCGCCGTTGCCTCCATAGAGGATCTCCACCAAGTTAGGGTGAGATTCGATCCCCTTCGTGCTCTAAATTCTGATTCAATGCACGAATGGATAGCCATTATTCTTGCCACGGATTGAGACATTCCTTTACACTGTAAATTCCATAGATTAGATTTGAGTAAAAAAATTAGGTTTAAGTTTCCACCGAATGCATCTCGGACCGACCGATTAGAAATTTTCGGAGTCACCGATTTGGCCCCAGGTCATTGCACTAGTACGTCTCGGTGCCACCGAGTTGTATGAATCGGTGAGACCAAAAGTAAAGTCTATGTGAAACCCTAGCATCTCGGAGACACCGAACCCCATCTCGGTCTGACCGAAATGGAGTGTAAAGTTTCTGTTGAGTGCTTCGGTATCACCGAGATGATCAACTCGGTCCATCCGAAATGCCTTCTGTGAAAACTTGAAACTAAGATTTGAACTCAATTTTCATGAAAAACATCTGCTTTTTGTGATGACTCATCTACTTTGCCCATACCCATCTATTCACAGGGTCAGCTTTGCAAGATGTCTGATGCCAACGATAGCTAGAACATGTTAGAACAACACACATATCTCAGCTCAGGCTCTAGCCCTGCAGAAAGCTTTTATGAGGGAGAGAGGAGCTCTCCAGATCTTCCAAAGGCTGCAACAAGGACCAGGAAGAAGAGAACCTCGGATGATGAGGATGAGGACTTTGTGGCAAGTGAGGCCACAACAAAGAAGAGGACAGTGGTTGCTAAGGAGTATGGCAAAGCAGCTAGCTCAAAACCTGCTGCCAAGGACAAATCTGCTGTAAAGAAAGTTCCCAAGAGAACCATGACATTCACACTTGAGGAGCCAAGTGACATAGAAACAACTGCTACAGGGAAGAAGAAGAGGGCTAGGAAGACAACTGCTCAGGTTGTGGGCAAACCCTCCATGAGGACTGATGAGGAGGAGGAGGAGGAGCCAGCAGCTGATGCACCTCCTGCCAAGTCTCAGAAACTTATGTAAGATGCTATAAGGACTGCTGCCCCCACCAAGTCCAAGCCAAAAGCTCCAGCACCCAAGAGGTCAACTAGAAACATTCCTGCTACAGAGAAGAACAAGGCCCCAGTGCCTGAAGCTGATGTTGAGGAGGAGCCACTAGTGCTCAGAAAGTTAAAGCCAAAGATACCAGATCATGACAATGCACACCCAGTTGTAGAGAACATGATGCTCAGGAAGGACAAAGGACTGCGTCAGTGGAGATTGTCTGATCCTTATGCTGCCAGAAGAAGAACTGCTTGTGATTACCGCTTCCAGACCAGAGAACAACAAGACTTCTATGAGACTGTACTGCTTGATAAGAAGCCAATCGTCAGTGACATGAGATGGGTGGATTAGAAGTACATCGATGCAAATGAGGACTACTTCCCCCATGTTCATGAGAGTTTCAGGATAGCTGGTGTTGATGAATTTGTTGGACAGAAGCTTACAAAGTGGAATGATGAGATGATCATGCAATTCTACTCCATAGCTCATTTCTCTCCAGATGGCAGGATTGTGTGGATGACTGAGGGATCCAGATACCTGTCAACCATCTCTGAGTGGGCTACTCTTCTTGGTGCTCCAGAAGAAGAAGATGATGACATTGACATTTATGCCAAGCTCAAGATGGACCACAACTCCATGGCCAATATGTATACAGCTATTCCAGAGAAGGACATCGAGACACACAAGCTAGGGTCAGTGAAGCACCTGCTACCTAGTTTGGCCACTACAAACACTATCCTGAGGTACACTCTGTTGCCCAAGTCAGGGGATGATAAGATGATACGTGGCCACTCCATCAACTTGCTGCACCTCTTTGATACACCTCAGAAGTTCAAAGTGATGAGCTTGATTGTTGAAACCATCAAGAGGACAGCTGCTGATCAGAAGAGATCTTGTGGATATGCTCCGCACATTCAGATGCTTATCAATTCCAAGGTTGGAACGAGCACATATCTACTCGATCGTGAGCATTTACCACTGCGTCCTGAGTTCGAGGACAATGTTATAGTGATGGACCCTTCGTATCCTACCTCTGCTCAAGCACAAGAGAAGATCCGAGCAGTCGCAGAAGCAAAAGCAGCCAAGGAGGCATCTGCTCCCAATGCTCCCATTGCCAACCTCAAGTCTAAGAGTGACCAGATGACTTATCTGCTAGAAGCCACCATGAGGATTGAGCGAAGTCTGGCCAACCTCACCCAGAACTAGGCTAGCTTAGAGCGGATAGTCGAGACAAAGATTCATGATCTAGATGTCAAGATCACAGAGGTTCAGACCATTGTGGAGAAGCTGAAGGATGACGTTGATGCAGCCAGGGCCACTTCAGATGACAGTGGAGATGACAAACCCACTACGGAGAGATTCCAGACAGTGCCCAGGGCAGCCAGATCTGCTGCAATGCCGATTGCAGATCCGAGGACCACAGTCTCTGCACCTGCTACTGCTGCTACAGTGCCACCTCCGGCCTCTACTCCACTAGCCCAGCAGACATCAGCTGAAGCCTTCGCGGATGCACTTCTCTCAACGCCGTCTACGCACACCGGAGCTGCCAACCGGAGATCCCCTTCAGGAGCTTCCGAGGATCGTGCCTAGAGAGCCGCATTAGTCCTATACCTATTCGAACTTTTTGGTACTTGTTGCCAAAGGGGGAGAATTTGTATAGATCTTAGGCTTCGAGAGAGAGAGAGAGTCTTGCTTTGCTCATTGTTTTTCTCGAGTTCTTTTGGTACTATTTACTTTATGCTACTTTGATTTGATGTGTGCTTGATACTATGTGTGTGAGACACTTTGATCGTTATGTCTGTGAGATACCACGTGTGTGATTGATCATACTATGCTTCATGCTATGCTTAAATGCTTATATTTATCATTATCTTGTATGATCATTCACTTGTGCTTTGGTGATGCGTGCCTACTATTCCACTCATATCATTTTGCGCGCTCCACCAAGTTGTATGTGACAAGGAAGAGTGACCCATGATCCTAATCGATTGAGCATTTGCATTCAAACACAAATTCTTAATAACGTACAAATTTAGGGGGAGCTCTTGCTTATCACATACTTCTCAAAGCGATAATGTATTTCATTCATTTAATCATTTGTCGAAGCTTTGATCTATATGTTGTCATCAATTACCAAAAAGGGGGAGATTGAAAGCACATTTGCTCCCTTGGTGGTTTTGGTAATTCATAACAACATATATCTCATTGAACTAATGTCTATTCAAGTTAAAGATTTCAGGATGTTCAATGATTGGCATGGCAAGGACTAGAGATGTGGACCCCTCAAAATGCTAAGGACATAAATTGGCAAAAGATCAAGACTCTACATTTTTTGTTTAGTGATCCAAGATTACATTGAGTACATAGGAAAGCCAATACTATTACAAGGGGATGAGGTGTTGCTTAATGGTCTTTTTGCTCAAGTGCTTAGTGACAGTACTCCTAAACCCTCAACCACTTTCTCTATCCAAATATGTCCAAAACCTACATTCCAACTCGGCCCCACCGAAATTTCCTATCCGGAGCCACCGAGTTCATCTGGACTTAGTCACTGCCAAAACCCTAACAAATCGGATCCACCGATATGGATCTCAGTCTCACCGAGATGGCCTTGCCAACTCTCTATAATCATTTGCACTTACTTCGGTCTCACCGAGTTTTGCAAATCGGTCTCACCGAGATGGCTTGCCAACTCTCTGTTGCCTTATTGCTTCACTTCGGTCCTACCGAGTTGATGCAATCGGTGCCACCGAGACGAGGTTTGCCCTAACCATTGCACTTCGGTCCATCCGAGTTGTTCCAATAGGTCCCACCGAGATTCCTAACATTCATATCTTTTACACTGTTCGGTGCCACCGAGATTTCTGATCGGTGCCACCGAGTTGGGTCAAAAGTGTGTAACGGTTGGATCTTGTGTGGAGGCTATATATACCCCTCCACCACTTCCTTCTCAGTAGGGAGAGCCATCAGAACGTGCCTACACTTCCACCATACATTTTCTGAGAGAGAACCACCTACTCATGTGTTGAGATCAAGACATTCCAATCCAACCATTTGAACCTTGATTTCTAGCATTTCCCAAGTTGCTTTCCACTCAAATCCTTCTTCCACCATAGCCAAATCTGTGAGGAGTTGTTTGAGTATTGGGGAGACTATCATTTGAAGCACAAGAGCAAGGAGTTCATCAACAACACACCGTCTATTACCTTTTGGAGAGTGGTGTCTCCTAGATTGGTTAGGTGTCACTTGGGAGCCTCCGACATGATGTGGTGTTGAACCAAGGAGTTTGTAAGGGCAAGGAGATCGCCTACTTCGTGAAGATCTACCCTAAGTGAGGCTAGTCCTTCGTGGACGTAAGCCATGGTGGAATAGACAAGGTTGCTTCTTCGTGGACCCTTTGTGGATGGAGCCCTCTGTGGACTCGCGCAGCAGTTACCCTCCGTGGGTTGAAGTCTCCATCAATGTGGACGTACGATAGCACCACCTATCGGAACCACGCCAAAAACCACCGTGTCTTCATTGTGTTTGAAATCTCCGATCCCCTCCTTTACTTACATATGCAATTGTTTACTTTCCGCTGCTACACTCTTAGAATTGCATATGTAGGGTGATGCTTGACTTGTATACTTGCTAAAATCTACCTACAACTAAAATTGGGAAAAGGTTAGGTTTTTATTTGGTCAAGTAGTCTAATCACCCCCCTCTAGACATACTTTCGATCCTACAATGATGATCATCATTATTAGAGCATTGTCCCAGTGAGGAAATAAAAAAATGAGAGAAAAAGAGAGAAGGGGCAGTGTTACTATCTTTTTCCATACTTGTGTTTCAAAGTAGCACCATGTTTTTCATATAGAGAGTCTCCTGTTTTGTCACTTTCATATACTAGTGGGAATTTTCGTTATAGAACTTGGCTTGTATATTCCAATGATGGGCTTCCTCAAATGTCCGAGCTCTTCATGAGCAAGCAAGTTGGATGCACACCCACTTAGTTTTTATTTTGAGCTTTCATACACTTATAGCTCTTAGTGCATCCGTTGCATGGCAATCCCTACTCCTCGCATTGACATCAATTGATGGGCATCTCCATAGCCCGTTGATTAGCCGCATCGATGTGAGACTATCTTCTTCTTTTTTATTTTCGCTTATTAATCTCTACCACCACATTCTATTCCATCCATAGTGCTATATCCATGGCTTGCGCTCATGTATTGCGTGAGGGTTGAAAAAGCCGAAGCACGTTAAAAAGTATGAACCAATTGCTCGGCTTGTCATCGGGGTAGTGCATGATAAATACTTTGTGTTAAGAAGATGGAGCATGACAGGATTATATGATTTTGTAGGGATAACATTCTTTAGCATTTTTATTTTGAAAGACATGATTGTTTGTTAGTATGCCTGAGTATTGATGTCTTTATATCAAATTATACACTATTGCTTTGAATCATTCGGATCTTAATATTCATACCGTAAAAAAGAATTACATGATGAAACATGTTAGGTAGCATTTCACATCAAAAATTCTGTTTTTATCATTTACCTACTCGAGGACGAGCAGGAATTAAGCTTGGGGATGCTTGATACGTCTCCAACGTATCTATAATTTTGATTGTTCCATGCTATTATAGTATCAATCTTGGATGTTTTATATGCAATTATATATCATTTTTTGGGACTAACCTATTAACCTAGTGCCAGTGCCAGTTGCTGTTTTTTTGCCTTTTCAGAAAATCATTATCAAACAAAGTCCAAACGAAGAAAAAACTTTGGATTAATTTTTTCTGGACCAGAAGGGACCCTAGAAGTTTCGGGAGAAGGCCAGAAGAGTCACGAGGGAGCGACAAGCCCGGAGGACGCGCCCAGGGGGGTAGGCGCGCCCCCCAGGCTTGTGGGTCCCTCGTGGCACCTCTTGACCTAATTCCAGCACTATAAATTCCAAAACATTCCTCGTATACCAGAAAGACGGAAGAGAAAACCTTTCCGCCGCCGTAAGCCTCTGTTCTTCCGCGATCCCATCTGGAGGTCTTTTCCGGTACTATGCCGGAGGGGGCGATCACGGAGGGCTTCTTCATCAACCTTGTTGCCCTTCCGATGATGTGTGAGTAGTTTACCATAGACCTACGAGTCCATAGCTAGTAGCTAGATGGCTTCTTCTCTCTCTTTGATCTTCAATACCATGTTCTCCTCGATGTTCTTGGAGTTCTATCCGATGTAATCTTCTTTTGCGGTGTGTTTGTTGGGATCCGATGAATTGTGGGTTTATGATCAAATTATTCATGAGAAATATTTGAGTCTTCTCTGAACTCTTTTATGCATGATTGTTATAGCTTTGTATTTCTCTCCGATCTATCCGTTTGGTTTGGCCAACTAGATTGATTTATCTTGTAATGGGAGAGGTGCTTTGTGATGGGTTCAATCTTGCGGTGTTCTATATCCCAGTGACAGAAAGGGACAAGACACGTATTTGTATTGTTGCCATTAAGGATAAAAAGATGGGGTTTAATCATATTGCTTGAGTTTACTTTGTCTACATCATGTCATCTTTCTTAAGACGTTACTCTGTTTTATACTTAATACCCTAGATGCATGCTGAATAGCGGTCGATGGGTGGAGTAATAGTAGTAGATACAAGCAGGAGTCGGTCTACTTGTCTCGGACGTGATGCCTATATATATGATCATTGCCATGAATCCGTCATAACTATGCGCTTTTCTATCAATTGCCCAACAGTAATTTGTTTACCCACTGTATGCTATGTGTTCGAGAGAAAAGCCTCTTGTGAAAACTATGGCCCCCCGGGTCTACCTTTATCATATATTAAAATCCAAAAATACCTTACTGCAATTTATTTACTTTTATTTTATTTTGCAATTTACTTTTTATCTATCACTATCAGAATTAATCCTTGCAAATAACCGCTAAGGGGATTGACAACCCTCTTATTTGCGTTGGGTGCAAGTGTTTGCTTTTATGTGTGTAGGTGCTGCTAACGAGGTTTTGTGTGATTCTCCTACTGGATTGATAACCTTGGTTCTTAACTGAGGGAAATGCTTATCTCTACTGTACTGCATCATCCTCTTCTTTTCGGGGAAATCCCAACGCAGTTCACAAATAGCATGCCTCACCCCATACCTTACCGGACTACTCACACATAGAGATCAGATCACGGGAAGAAAACATTGAAGAACACATCTTGGGATTGAATGATTGCAATATGTCTTACAATGGATGCCTTGTGCGATGCACGATTACAAGTATGAACTAGTTGAGAGAGCACTATGGTGGTGGAGATGGCTATGGAGATGAAAATGGAGGCGGCTAGGGTTTGTGAATGAAGATGATGATGA
Source organism: Elymus sibiricus (assembly GCA_039707655.1). Taxonomy (NCBI): domain Eukaryota; kingdom Viridiplantae; phylum Streptophyta; class Magnoliopsida; order Poales; family Poaceae; genus Elymus; species Elymus sibiricus. The sequence continues at coordinate 118,229,942 of CM077670.1, forward strand.
AGAGGTTCTGGCTGTGCTCAATGCTTTCCCGACGCTCTCCCCTTTGACATTTCGACTGGGTCCTCTTTATAAAAGTTGTTCAGGTGGACGACCTGCCTCGGTTTCCACGCCAAACGAGCGCTCATGCGAGCATTTTATCTCTCTACATTTTGTAATATTTTTAAAAATATTCTTTCCATTTTTCTCGAATTTCAGAAAAATAATCAAAAGCAACAAATGGGCTGGCCCATGAGACCATCCCTGTAGCATAGGATCAGGGGACTCGTGGCGGGGCGGATGGTCCCTATCTCTCGCAAGGAGCGGAGAATAGGAGCCGGTGGTGACAGTGAAAGCTGTTTGCCCGAGTCCAAGTGGATAACCATGCCGCTCGCCATTGCCATCCCCTCGGCGGCGGCGCCGCTCCGGCGACCACATCACTTCCGCTTTCTCCACCCATCCAGAAAGCTTACCCTATCCAGAATACGCTGCGCCCCTTCGCCCCCGGCAGAGGCGCAGCCAGTGCCTCCGCAACCCCGGCGGTACCCGAGGCAGTACCCAGGCGAGGCGGTGGGCGTTGCCGAGGAGATGCGGTTCGTCGCCATGCGCCTCCGCAACACTAAGCGCACTACTCGTAAGGGCAATAATAGGGCTGACGGAGCCGAGGAGGACGATGAATCGGAGGAGGAGGAGGTGGAGGACAACGACGAGATGGACGAGGAGGGCAACGACGAAGTGAAGGAGGAGGAGGAAGAGGAGGAGGACAACCACGAAGTGGAGGAGTGGATGCCCAGCATGGAAGGGTTCGTGAGGTACCTTGTGGATAGCAAGCTTGTCTTCGACACCGTCGAGCGGATCATAGCCGGGTCTACGGACGTCGCCTGTGAGTGAGATTTTTCTTCCCCATTCTTTGCTACGGTTCTGGTTCTTGTCAATTACTGCAGCCAGCCAGCAATTAGTGCAGATCTTCTTTTCCCGAGCGGCAATGTGACCTTGCAGTTCGAATTTCGGTCCAGGAATGGGAATTGTAGTGGTCACCACCCATTGGGCGCATGTTAAGAGCGTTTCATTATCATGTTACGCTGTGACTCCATGCCATTTTCTGCAAAAGGTTTTGTTTCCCTTGCTATTTCTTTGGGCATTAGAAGATAACAGCCTGACTTGTATTGTTAGGGCAGTCCCAGTGCTCAACTTTATATCTTAATCATGACACCTAAGCAAAAATCTGATGTGACACCCTATTTCACGAGGAAAGAGAGAGTTACCATATCTTAATCTAGATATAGCTCTTAGCACCAAAACCAAGACAACTCATACTTTTGCTCTCACAGAACACATTGAATGAGAGCTCTTTTAGATACAACATTAAAGATATAATCCATTGGATGAGCTATATCTAAGTACTTATTTAATGCATATGATATGACTTGAGATATAATGCATTGGGAAAGCCCTTAGTGCTGATGAGGGCATGTACAATAGTTGTTGATTAGATGGTCTTTCTGTGCCTTTCACGTTATCTTTAGCAATTAATGTTTGCATACTCCTAAAATTACGGGTGATTTACAAGTATACTAGAAAATATATAACTAAGAGAAGACATATCTTACAATGCAAAAAGTTGTCATAACCTTCTTACTAAAGGCTCATTTGGTTGCAGTGGATCCCTCTGGGATCTCTTAAAATCATGGCGCAGAAACCACGGGGCAAGCTTTAGTAATGGTCAAATCTTGGATCCTCTCTATAAATATCCTCCCATACCCCTTCGTGGCTGCAATCATCCATACTCATTTGAAGTCATTCCACTCACTCATTCCACCCCTTGCAAGCCACTCAAACCACTCCATCCCTTCCACTCCATCCATCAACTACCAGAAATGATGAAGAGAGATTCAAGGCAAGAAAAGAAGAGAAGTGTTGGGTGGTTCCATGATCACTTCTTTGATTCTTTGAAGGCCAAGAATTTCCTTTTTTTTAATCCCTACACCTCAAGTTCATCTCTTTCACCACAATCCCATTCTTGTGAGAGAGTGTTCTCTTAGATTCATGAAGAGCTTTGATTGAAGAGAATTTGAGGAGTTCTTGTCAAGTGACTTTGCTTTGCTTGTTACTCTTGGATGGTGTGCGCATCCTAGACGGTTAGGAGTCACTTGAGAGCCTATCGTTTTCTATGTGTGAAGGACTAAGAGTTTGTACAGGCTCGGAGATGGCCTACTTGGTGAAGATCTACCCCTTAGTGAGGCTTCTTGGTGCAATCCATGATTTTATAGGTTGCTTGTGTTCAGTGGGCGCTTAGTGGTCCACACAACCGGATCCTTGTGATCCTAAAACCTTTGGTTTGAAGCCTCCATCAACGTGGACGTATGATAGCGCCAACCATCCGAACCACGGGAAAAACATGCTCGCGCTGAGTGTTTGCATTCTCTTTTTACCATACCTCCTTATTAGTTGCAAGTTTTTACTTTCCGCTGCTCAATACTCTTGATAGTTTGCTTGTTAAGTTGTTTGGGAAGTTTACTCCTTGTTATGTTACTCTAAAAAACTGCCAACCCTAAAACTGGAGTAGAAATTTCTCAAAGGACTCCCCCCCCCCCCCGCGTCTCGTTCTTAGACCTCGATTCCAACAGGTGCCCCACCCCTGACTACCAAATGAGCCCTAAGAGATAATTTCTTAGCTAAGAGAACCATGTAGTGGTAGTGCTGAGTTGAGGCATGTTGTGAAAATGTGAAGTTTCTGCAACTTTGATGCTTTCAGTAGCAAATGGTGTAAGATACATTTTTAGAAATCAATTGGACCTATTATGGCCATGTGAAGTGATTTGCTTGAAGATTGATTTTTTAAGAACAACTTTGTATTTCCAAAGATAACTTTTGTGACAGTGAGTATCCCATTTAAGGATTTTGTCACCAATGTACTCCATCTAAGAAACTTGTTGACACTAAGTACTCCACTTAACAATTTGCCTCCAAACTGACAGAGTGTGACCACCGTTGGGCTGACAAGCCTCGCCATGCAGACATGGAATCCTTGAATACGGTTCCTAGCCAGCGTAGCAATGGCAGACCTAGGAATCTGTCGAAGCCTGGGCAAGCTCATGGTCAAGGAGGCCCAATAGCAGGTCACATGGTCAGGAAGGGCTAGCGCAGGCCACAACCCAAGAAGCTGGTTTGTGTGGTGCCCAGCCGTGAAGCCTGGGCAAAGGCCCGGGGAGGAGGGACGTAGGTCCGCCGGAATAGGGGTACTGTTTAGCCGAACCAGGTTTCCTAATCGGTCGCTCACTCCTTCCTTGAATAGAAAATAAGCCCACACTCTTTGGGCATCTTGTTTGATGGAAAAATGAGGTTGAAAAACTTAGCTAGCCATACTATAGCTATGTCTCTAAGGCATCTCCACACCTCAATGGGGATACAATAAGGGCCCATGGCCTTGCCTCCTTTCATAGTACTTTTTAAAGCCTCCCTGGCCTCAGACTCTAGGATTCGTTGCACAAAAGGTCTGTTGGTATCATCAAAGGAGTCGCCCAGCTCAATGGCAGTGCTCTCATTCTTTCCATTGAACATTTTGTCCAAGTACTCTCGCCATCTATTCTTGATCTCCTCGTCCTTTACCAGAAGTTGATCTGCTCATCCTTGATGCATTTGACTTGGTTGACATCTGCCGTCTTCCTCTCTCGGATCTTGGCCATCTTATAGATGTCCATTTCGCCTTCCTCCGTGTTTAAATGCTGGTAGACGTCCTCATACGCCCGACCCCTTGCTTCACTCACAACTCGCTTTGCGGTCTTCTTTGCCACCTTGTACTTCTGTATGTTGTCTGCAAGATAAAAAGTGAAATTTATTCATTTTTTAACGAAGTGCAGGATACATATCTTTGGGCTGGCCTGGAACGTAGATAGCAGACTACTGTGGTAACTCGTAAAGAAGTACTACCTCTGTATCAAAATATAAGATGTTTTTGCAGTTCAATTGGAACTGCAAAAACGTCTTATATTTTGGTACGGAGGGAGTACTTTGAAGGCAAAACATTTTTTGGTGCACTTAAGTATCTCCATAATATCTCAGCAACAGCATGGACCAGTAATCATGCTGCCTTCTATGTGAAACACCTAAATTATTAGAAATCAGAATTATAATATATATGGCCTTCAAGAAACTTCTAATGCCTATTGTAGCTCCTAAGTAACTTCTTGAATTAGTACAACAGAAACTGTAGCTACTACTCGCATATTATTAATTTAATGTTCATTCAGATGTTTACTTCAGGAGAAGTGGTTTGGAACGTTCGGCTAGCATTGAAAAAGATTTGGAGTGGTTCAGAGAACAAGCAATTGAAATTCCAGAGCCAAGTACTTTTGGAACAACATATGCAGCTTATTTGTCTGAATTGGCTGGGAGCAGTGCCCCGGCCTTCCTTTCCCACTATTACAATATTTATTTTTCCCATACAACTGGAGGGTTGGCGATTGGTAAAAAGGTAACTCCCTTTCCATACCTGATTAAATATCCATGATCTTGTCTCAGTTATTCTGGCAATTCTTCCATCACTAAACCAGATTGAGTTCCGTATTGTGTATACAATAAAAATTAGATGCTTTGTGCTGTATTTTATTTTCTCAAGTCATGTCATATTCTGTTGCATTGCTTATACAAAGTACTTTGTGCTGTATTTTATTTTCTCAAATTGACTCGTTGTAAATACCACTTGTATTTTTGGCCCAACCTCGTAGAAACCGGCATATCTTGAATTGCCAACATTAGATTGACGTGAATCCTCACTGCTCTTGTTGCCAAACTTTAGCGACTAAATCATAAAAACCATCCCAATTCAGCCAACCTAGCTCAAACTTTAAAAGGGGCTGGTTGCCAACATGGGCAGCATTGCCGGCATCAAGGAGCAGCGGACTATGGTCAGAAAGAAAAGTCTCCAGAGACCAAAGGAAACATATGTTCCCAGTCTGAATTCATAAGGACACGGTCCAACTTTTAAAAAAGTAGGGTTGTCAAGTGAATTAGCCCAAGCATATTGCTTCCCTGCCAAATCTATCTCACGTAGATCGAGACTATCAATGACTACGTTGAAAAGGAATGGCCAGAGAGGTTAAAAAATATCATTGTTCTTATCATCAGCCCTATGAATGATATTGAAGTCCCCACCGATGAGCATTGGGAGGGTTTCCTTCTTACAAGCATGACCTAACTCGATTAAAAATTCGCGCTTGGATTCAGGTTGTGCCGCTCCATAAACTGCGGCAAGGATCCATTCAAAAGCATCTCCCTTATTACGTAGCCGGAACTTAATAAAAGATTTCCATGCTGTCTTGGATGAAAGCCTCTGAAGAAGTATTGTTTTCATGTAACAGTGCATAACTGGTATTTGCCTTGGATTTTACGAAAGCATTCTGAAGAAGTATTGCTTTCATGTAACAGACATGCGACAAAATTTTGGAAGGAAGATTGCTGGAGTTCTACAAATGGGATACTGATCCAGAAAGTTTACTAAAAGATGCTAGGGAGAAGCTCAATGAGCTTAGCAAGGTACACATTGCACAGTAATTTTCCTGCTTTCATGTAAAGTTGAAGCCGTCCCCGTGAGGTATGTGCTTGCTGATCTGATTGGTGCGTTTCTTCTGCTGTGCAGCACTGGTCTCGGAAGGACAGGAACTTGTGCTTGAAAGAAGCCGCAAAATGCTTCCAGTACATGGGGCGGATCGTGCGGTTGATCGTTTCATAGAGCTTCATGGACAAACGACCAATCTCTAGAGGCTTCAGTTGATTTGAACCTGATGACGGAGAAAAGCTAGTGGCTTAGTGCAGTTTCATCTTGGAGACAATGTTTTCTAGAGGCGGCTTGGCCCATAGATGTCTTTTCCTGCAAGAGATGGAGCTGACCGACTTCTGCTTCGCGACCCCTGCTCGTCTATTCTTGGTATCGCAGGCGCGTCTCCGCGCCTAGGTGCTTCCCTGGGCAGTTGACGGCCTACTTCCTGCCTTGCTTCTTTATATACATGGAGAATATAAAGGATTACAATGTAGGGGTACTTAAGGAAAACGAACTCAGTAAGTTCTGATAATGATGGTGGTGATTTTGATGGTAAATGCTGGAAATCTTCTACGTGGTGTAGCCTAATCTAGGTCAAAGGAGTGGATCCTCTTCTACGGTGCCCTTATATAGCTCCGGTTATGGAGACTCCATGCCACAGTGTGAGGACGTTCATGGATATGAGTCGGAGGTAATGTTGGTTTACAATATGTATGGTCCTTTTCTATCTGTCATAGTGTTTCCATATATGTATTGCTCTCTTGACGGAAAGTCTCCTCGGTAGGCGGTGGCGCTTCTCCTTGATGTCTTGTATTCCTCCTTCCCATAACATAAGAGCATTTTTGACACTAGGGAGTAGGTGTCAAAATTGCTTTTATATTATGTTTATATTATGGGACGGAGGGAGTAGGTGTAAAAAATGTTCTTATATTATGGGACGGAGGGAATAAATATGTTGACTTATCATTGATACATGGTTATTGTAGTTCGGAGTACAAATGTACCACACACGGGAGATTACCAATACACTGTTGCGGAGAGCACAAGTACTACAGTTCAGAGTACAAAGTGCACTACACAGGGGGACACAAAGTGTACTAACGTTGGAGAGTAAAAAGTACTCCCTCCGTTCCTAAATATAAGTCCTTTTAGAGATTCTACTAATATGGACTACATACGGAGCAAAATGAGTGAATCTACACTTTAAAATATGTCTATATTTTATCCGTATGTAGTCCATATTCCAAGCTCTAAAAAGACTTATATTTAGGAAAGTACATTGTTGCAGGGAGCACAATTGCACTACATAGGGAAGTGCAAGTAAACTACGGTTTGGAGTACAACTTGCCCCCAGATTATTTTTTTGTCAGATCTATCAATATAGACCTAATTTCGAAGATCACGACAAGAGGAAAAAAAACCTCACCAAAACTCTCTAACATTGCAGCGTTTGAAAACTTCAGTTACCTAACAAAATTAATCAGCCCACAGCAACGTCAACCTAGCTACATTTATGCGCGCTTATTTAAGGTCGCCCTGCTAACTTCTTCCCCTCCCTCCCAACGCCACAACTCCAAACCAACGCCCCCATAAATCCAACCAACGCATAACCACTCTCTCTCTCTCAAACAAGAGAAGGAAGCAGCAAGGTACGCCCATGGCGCCATCCCCTCGGCCGTACACCTCTCTGCTGCTGCCATCTCTCCTCCTCCTGCTCCTCCTCGTCTCCTCCCGCGCAGGCGCAGCGAGAGTGGGAGCAACCGCAAGAAACCAGGCAGCCCAGGACCGCCACGGAGAGGTACTACTTGTACATCATGAACGTGTGTTTGTATAGAACAACACATGAGAGATGTTTGGACCACGGTCCATGGATGCGTGCGGAGGGACCAAATTGACGTCTGCTAGCTGAACAACGCAGGTGGACGCCAGCGGCGAGGCGGCGGCGAGCTTCTCCAGCGCAGCGGCGGGGGATGAACGTTGCGGCGGTGACGCCAAAGGGGGAGATGGAGACGATGATGAGTGCCTGATGATGAGGAGGACGCTGGTGGCGCACACCGACTACATCTACACCCAGGGAGGAAACCACAACTAGCTAGCTAGCTGGCAACGTAGTCCGGACTGAAATCATAACATCATATTGGTATGATCAACGGAGGTTGAGGTTTGTTGCAAAGCCTTTTTTATCAGCAACTGGGCCCTTTCTTTTTCGCGCGAATGTATATAAGCTGGTAAAGAAATCTTGTTGAGTTGTTTGTGATCTGCTGGTCAAGTCAGTGCGTTGGCTAGCTTGAGTAAGAACATGCTGGGAAAGGATCTTGTGGGTAACCCTGAACGATAATTGTGTATGGGCGATGCATTATTTGTTCAACTTTAGAAATCTAATTGCCATGTCCCTCTCGATCGCTGACCCATGCATGTAACCTCGCTTGCATAGGAGTACCAGAATTCTCACCCAAAAGCTTTGTCGTAAGACCACTAGCGATGATTGAACGCTTGCCCTCGCTCGTGTTTAATTAGTTGAGACCATGGGAATGGGATTATGGTGCAGGCGGAGAAAGAAATCATGTCGATCGCAGTGCTAGCGGGTTAGGCACGGCGCGCGGTCGGTGTGGAAGGTGTAGCGTGTCCCGTGGTGTACGTACGTGAACGTACCCTACGCAGATGGGCAGCACCAACCAAGTCTGCAGGTCTTCCACTAGATCATGGTCTCCAACTCCAAGCCTGCTTGACTTGGACGAACACGTGGCCACGTGGTATTGGCCGCATGTACAGGACGACACATGTGACCGGTGGGTGTCGTCGTCGACCAGACGGTCAAAAACTCAATCTTGACTTATCAAGACTTCATGGTAGCAAGCGAAGCGAAGCAATGATGGAGGAGCACCTCATGTCATGACTCGTCAGCTAGCTAGCTTGCTTCAGACCACGTACCAACCAACCTTATGCTGCCAAGGTCCAAGAGGACAAGTCGAAAACAACTCACAAAAATGACTTGAAAATGGAGGGATCCACATCTAAAAAATGATAATAATGGAGGGATCCACAGCGCTAGCTGCAGTATGACCAGCTCGTGACTCTTGTCCTATGTAGTAGTAGTATCATGCTCATAGTACAAGCAGCAAACAAGGAGCCCAGCTGACGCATGAGGCTCCCTGAAATCCTTTTATTTCAACCTCATCACTGGACTGAGCGCATCCAGAGTTAAACAATGGATCAAGCCGCACCAGCCAAACGCATCCATCTGCCAAACAATTTGTCACATACATAACAAGAGAAAGATGCTGAATTAATTCTGCAGAAGAATATATATGGTCCCTAGTTTGCCAAACTTCATTATGCATGTTCTCGCATACTTTTTGGGTCTGCATGGATGTTTGGTAAGGTTTTAGGCATGCCATTTACTAACTGATATGACAACGTTTGTTTTTCTTTCGGAAAAGCTAACTGGCGACCATTGGCTTGAAGAACATGGCATTTCAAACGTTTTCTTTTCACCGAGACAATACTAATCGAGTTCCCATCAACAGTGTTCAAGGACACATATATGCTTGACCTCCTCCAAGAATCAGAGGGTTGATCCAAATCACCAAATGCACAAGACTCTGTGCTATCTACACACTGTACAACAGGCACCATCTCCACAAGATCAATTCTGTGAATAACAGATATGGCAAAGGGAGTCCTGGATTAGAAACTGATGTTGGCGGCACAGAGATAAGAGCACAAGGTGAACAATTCTGCTGCAGTGGGAATTGATCATAGCAGATCGACCCATGGGACCATACAGTGGACAGAACCCAAGCCCATTGATCATACACATATGGATGCAAACCAGATGCGCCAAGAAGGTGATGACCAAGCTCGCCATTGCTATCATGCACGCTGCAGCGCCATCTTCCTCCAGGTCATCGTCGCCTGCTATTGGAACGTGCGTGCTCTCTGCATGGACCACCCGTGTGGCCGTGTCCTCTTCCAACCATTCATCCCCATCATCATCACTGTCATCGCTATGAGCCTTCTGAATCACAACTCCTGGTAGCTCACTAAGGTCACTCAATGGCCGTTTCCGTTCATCTTCTTCCCATCCGATGGAGCACTGTCTGCAAATGGTACACACTGCTCATTTGTTACAGCATCATCTGTAGTGAAGTCGGGTGTGCTTTCTTCAGTGCTAGATTGTGAGAAGTCAGTGGCATCTTTTAATACGGGCAAAAGTTGTACAGGCACACCAACACGGATGTTATCTGAAGAAACAGCTCCAGCATCAGGGACTGTATCTTTTGATAGCGCTTCCAGATGAATTGGTTCAAGTACACCATAATCTGCATTGCCAAAAGATGTGGGCCTGGCGGAAGCATCCACATCTTTTAATACGCTGAACACCTCCACATGCATAGGTTTCCAGATGAATTGCTCTCTAGCTTTGTCTGATACTGCAAATTCTGTGACAACTTCTCTCTAGCTTCCAAAATCTGTGTCAAGTCAAAAAAAAAAAAGGGGATATGAAAAATTCGCCACCAGAAAAGGTAATGATACAAACCTCTCTAATGTGAAATCATGAGCAAATTAGCACTGACCATCAGACAACATATCTATGTCTCAAGCAAGCATATGAACACTAAAACATCTTAAACTACTCTTACACATTTGTTTGAGCATCAGTTCTCAGTCTCATTGCGAAAGGATTATGTTCCGACACTTGTAGAGCCTGTTTAATTAGTCGTAACATCCCAATTTCTTAAAAGTTGGATGTTAACAAATCATTATATGCATCACATGATTTTTGCATCATCTGGAGTTCATAAGAATGAATTTGGGTATTTTATAAATCCTAAATTGAATTTAGGGAATTACTTAAATGAGCATATTAAGGCCTGTTGCATAAAAATGAATTTACAAAAGTACATCGGGTCTGGAAATATTTTTTCCTATGATATATATTGGGCCTGATATTTTTGTGAATCTTTTTTGGAATTTTTGGAAACGAAATGACATTATTTTGAGCCATATTCATTTCCTGTTCAAATTAAATCAAATTAGATTAAACCTACTATTCACCTGAGCCAAAACAGCCGCAACAACAGCGCAACCCAACTCCCCTTTCTCTCCAATTCAGCCCATGACCCATTCCCCTTTCCCGAATCTATACGCGGCACCAGTTAAGTCGTGGTCATCAGATCTTCTTAAAATCCAACAGCCCACGTCACTCCCCTATCTCTCTCTCACTGACAGCAGGACTCACTCCCTCGTCCCTAACCTCCACCACACACACATCTTAAGCCAGTCTCACAAGTGATATGGTGAGAACAATAATGACCGTGAAGGATGTGGAAGCGACACGTTCCAAAACCCTTATCTAGACAATGAATAACCAGAAGAATAGTTGTAATCTTTGTATTTTCTTTTCCTTTTGTATTTTTTTCTTTTCCTTTTGTAGTTTTCTTCTGGTTGTAATTTTCTTTTCCGAGCAAGTAGCTTGGTACACCTTTTCCTTACCAGGATTTATCTCCAAGGGAAATTTACCTAAAAGGTTTTAATGAGGCAACTACTAATAAAGCTCAATATTTATCCATATCACCATATGACACTTTGCCTTTTTTATAATGAGGCAATCCCAGAAGCAACGGGTGGTTGCTCTCTCCTCATGCGAGGCACAGTACATCGCCGGCTCCACCGCCGCCTGTCAGGGCATCTGGTTAGCTCGCATGCTCGGCGAGTTGCCGAACCAGGACACAGCGGCGGCCAAGATCTTCATCGACAACAAATCCACCATCTCGCTCGGGAAGAATCTTGTGCTGCACGACAGGAGCAAACACATTGACCTTCGCCATTTCATCAGTGACAACATTGAGAGTAGTACGATGGTGGTCGAGTTCATCCGCTCCAGTGAGCAAAAGGCGGACATCCTGACCAAGCCGCTTGGGCACAATCGCTTCCAGGAGCTGTGCTCGGCACCCTCGACGTTAGGCGGCGCACCTAAATTAGGGGGCGATTGTTGGGATAATTCAGTTACGCAAATACTCGCTGCCATGGCAGCCAAAATCGTTAGGTGTCTTTTTCTTCAGTAGTTTCAGGTTTCAGTTTAAGATTTGTGTTAGCTACACAAGGACATGTTTTGATGTGTGCTCCGCACGAATAGGTAGTGGTAGTGGGCCTGCTGCAAGACTTTATCCGTGTGATGGCACGGGCATGATGGAGTTTATTACGAGCATCATGTCACGTTTTAGGATCACTGAATGAAATGAAGAGAAGAACAGAAAAGCAGCAGAACTTGGCCTGCACAAAACCTTCCCTGTCTTGGTTTTTTCTTCAGAGAGTGATCGAGTTGTGCTCTGGCGAGCTTCACCGGCAACAGTTTGCTCGGTCTGGATGCTGCTGCGCCTCTTACGACCGGACAGAGAACTACTCCCTCCGTCTCTGTCGGTGTACTAAAGTTTGGGCCTTTTAGTACCCCATACTTGTGCACGGACGGTTGTAGGCATACCAGCGGCAAGGCCTGCCGGAGAACAGCTGGAAACAAATACAAGATTATCAAGAAGGCGTTCAAGCTAATAATCAGAAGACAGAAGGCCGAAGGCTGAGCTCCCGGCAAGATCATATTGCCGGGAGAGCTCACGAAGACCCGGCAAGGCCTCGCACCCGGCAAGATCCCACCGCCCTGCCACCGCTCCAGCGCAGCAGACAGCCTGTCGTTTAGGGCTTATTCTCCTGAATGCGTGTCATGGCACTAACGGCGGGTGAGGTTAAGCGGTGCTGGTGGGACGGGCTTTTTTCCGTCCCCAAGAAAGTAAGGGACACCTAAGTGGAGCATTTAATGCGTTTTGTCCTAAATCGTCAGTGATAAGCATGTAAACACTGTAGCAACTTTACACCTCTTGTACTTGTTGTTCGCCACTGTTGGTGACCCCTTTGTCATATAAAAGGAGGCCCAAGGCGAAGCTACAGGGAGGAGGACCTTCTGGCCCATTCTGCATGCGTAGCTGCTTCTTGAGCATACTGTTCATTGCATGCGCTCCGTGTACCTGAGCTTAAGAACACACACAATAAACCAAAGCAGGAGTAGGGTTTTACGCTTCTCAGCGGCCCGAACCTGGGTAAAGATTCCCGCGTTGATCGTTGGATCCGCTCTTTGTGCAAATCTTTTCCCTAGCCGAACCGTAAAAGGGATCCAAGCGATCCCATAGGTGTCGTACGCCGACATCTTTGGCGCGCCAGGTAGGGGGTGGAGATTGCGCGAACCCGATCTAGCGGACAGCGCGCCAGTTCTTGATCACTTTCGTTGCCATGGCTCCCAAGAAGAAGGGCGCTATGGCGGTTGATCCATCCGCGTCCGGTCTGCCCGTACCCACACAGACGGGCGACGGCGTAGGCGCTGGTGGAGGAGGTGGAGGTCTCGAGCCTCCACGACGTTCTGGCGATCAGAGCCAGGCGAGCGGCGTCGCTCGCGACGGCGACAACAACCCAGACGCTGCCAGATCTAAGGACGGAGCCGTGCTACCTACGGGTGGCGCGACGAACTCCAAAGACGGGACAACGCCTTCCAAGATGCCCACGCTGGCGCATGCGCCGCGGCCTTCTCAAGTCGTGCGCGACGAGCAGCGCCGCGACGTTGGTGGTTCCAGGCGTCCCCATGGAAAGACCCCTGCGCATCACTCCCAAGATGCGCGGGGCCAGCATGCACGTCAACACGCCGGTGGAAGCAGGGCGCGGCCGCAAGACCGTGATGGAGCTCCTTCTAACACAGTTAGGAGTCAGAGCACCTCACGTTCTTCGCACCTCTCACCGCCGCCTACGCTGGCGGAAGCGTTGGCACGAGCGCAGCTGCTCCTAGATTTTCCTCCCGCTGCGGAGAAGCTAGACGAATGGAGATCTGCTATTCAGAGCCTCATCGGCTTGGCTAATGATGACAGGCCGCAGCAGGTGGGGCCTTCGCGGCGGCAGTCCACTGAGCCGGTGCGTGCTGATGGCGAAAAGACCAGAGGCGGTACGACTACGATGCGCTCCCCTCCGCTACGACAACAGCGGTCGCTGACTCGGCGGATAGACGCCCGTGATGACGATTCCACGGCGTCGTCTGATCCGCGAGCTCACTGCGATCAACGTCAAGTTCTTCAGGAACGGAACAAAGAAGACGCTCGAACTACCATCGAGCGGCGGCGGGAAGCGCGCCGTCAATCCGACAGGCGCGCGGGACCCACTGTAGACGAGCCTGCGCCGGGGTATTCTGGTAACTTGCCTTACGAGGTGGGTTGTCCAGCTTTTACTCGTGAGCTGCGGCGAGTCCAGTGGCCCAATTCCCAAATGTTCAAGCCGGAGGTGCCGGAGAAATACGACGGCAAGACTCACCTGTCAGAGTTCCTGAGCATCTACACCATTGCGGTGCAGGCTGTTGGGGCTCGAGACGACAAGATACTCGCCAACTACTTCCCGTTGGTGCTTAAGCCCAACGTCAGGTCGTGGTTGATGCATTTGCCGGAGAATTCCATTTCCTCCTGGGCAGATTTGTGTCATGAGTTTGTTGGCGCCTTTACTGGAGGCCACCAGGCTCCTGGCCAGGAAAGCGATTTACATCTCATCCCCCAGAAAGAGGGCGACACCTTGCGCAAGTACATACAGAGATTCAGCCGTATATAGCACAACATCCCAGACGTTCATCCTGTCGCTGTTATCAGCGCGTTTCATCAGAATGTGCGCAACCGCAAGATGCGGGAAGAGCTGGCGATGAACAAAGTCAGGGATGTCGCCGAGCTCTATGCTCTGGCTGACAGATGTGCTCGGGCCGAGGAGGGGAGGAGATTCCTCGGCGAGGATGCTGGTGCGGAAATCAACTCTGAAGGCGAAGATGCCACCACCTCGGCGAAGAAAGGCCGACGGCGTAACAGGAAGCGCAAGGGCAAGGCCGTGCTTGCCGTCGAGGGATCCGGCAACACCAGCACCGCCAAGAAGATCAAGGTTGATGGCCCCGGCAAGGAGGTTGCCGGGTGTGCCTCATGTCAGGCCTTGGCGGCTGCCGACAAGCCGGAGGGCTCCGACAAGTAGTACTGCAAGATCCATCACACCAAGGGTCACGATCTCCAAAACTGTCGGCAAGTTGAGCAGCTTGTCGAGAAGCAGAAAGCTGAGTATGAGAGGCGAGACAAGGAGAAGGCCCAGGATGGTGCTGAGGGGTCTAGCAAGAAACGCGGTGGTCGAGGAGGTCGCCGCGGCAAGGCCAAGCAACAAAAGGAGAGGCCCGCTCGAGGGCGACGAGGAACAGGGGGGTGACGATGATGATGAAGACGGCGACGAGTCCAGCGAGCACGACTTCCAGAAAGCTATAGAAGCCATGTGCGTTGACGGAGGCGCCTCGTTGCATTCCTCTCACTGCCGACTTAAACAGTGGGCGCGCGAGATTAATGCGACAGAGCTGTCGGTCGATGCCCGGAAACCATTGAAATGGTCCAACACGCCTATCATTTTTTACGCTGAGGATCACCCTGATCACACAACTGCGGTCGGGTGTTTGCCATTGTTGGTTTCACCAACGATCCGCAACCTCAAGGTGACAAAAATGTTAGTTGACGGTGGGGCCGGTTTGAACTTGATCTCGCCTGATGTGATCAAGAAGTTGCAAATTCCTGACAAAGATCTCGAGGAAACGGGCACGTTTCAAGGGATCAACCCAGGAAGGAGCCAGCCGAAGGGCAAGATCACACTACCAGTAACATTTGGTAGTGAGCTGAACTACAGAACAGAAAAGATCGTCTTCGACGTCGCCAAGATTCCGTTGCCATATAATGGGATTCTTGGTCGTCCGGCGCTGGCTAAGTTCATGGCGGCATCACACTACGCCTATAATACATTGAAGATGCCCGGGCCGATGAGCATCATTACTATCAACTCCGACAAGAAGGATGCGCTTATCTGCACCGACCAACTCTACCGGGAGGCAGTCGCAGCACCTGCCGCCAAGGCACTTGCTCCTGCCGCCGAAGCTCCCGGAGGGAAGAAGACTGGCAAGACCTCTAGCACACACTCCGGCAAGCGCACCTCCTCGGAGTGCTGCGCTTCCGTTGAGGATGTGCCGGAGAGCTCCACCGGCAAGAGCAAGAAATCCAAGGCAGCTCCACCAGCAACTAAGAAGGTGCCCGTCAAGGAGAATGGTACGGGAGGAACTTTCACCATAAGTTCCACCCTCGATAACAAATAAGAAAGCGCGCTCATTGCCTTCCTGTGGGCGAATGTCGATGTGTTTGCATGGCAACCATCTGATATCCTCGGTGTTCCTAGGGAGGTAATCGAGCACCACCTTGCTGTCTGTCCTCATGCGCGGCCCGTCAAGCAGAAGGTTAGGAAGCAAGCTTTGGAGCGGCAAGAATTTATCGCCGAAGAAATCAGGAAGCTGGAAGCGGCAGGTCTAGTCAGAGGAGTGCTCCATCCAACATGGTTGGCCAATCCAGTTGTAGTGCGCAAGGCGAATGGAAAATGGAGGTTATGTATCGACTATACAGATATCAATAAAGCCTGTCCAAAAGATCCTTTTCTCTTGCCGCGCATCGACCAGATCGTGGACTCCACTGCCGGCTGCGATTTGCTGTCGTTTCTTGACGCTTATTCAGGGTATCATCAGATTTTCATGTCAAAGGAAGACGAAGAGAAAACCGCATTTATCACCCCATGTGGCACGTATTGCTTCATACGCATGCCTTTCGGGTTGAAAAGTGCTGGTTCAACGTTTGCAAGAGCGGTCCAGATCGGTTTTGAGCCCCAGCTACATAGAAATATGGAAGCTTATATGGATGACATAGTGGTAAAAACCAAGGACAAGGCAACGCTCATACAAGATTTAGAAGAGACATTTGCAAATTTGCGCAAGATCAATCTGAAGCTCAATCCTGAGAAGTGTGTGTTTGGCGTTCCATCCGGCAAGCTTCTCGGGTTCTTTGTGTCTCAACGTGGAATCGAAGCAAATCCCGACAAGATCAAGGCAATTGAGCAGATTGAAGCACCAAGACGTGTCAAAGATGTGCGTCGACTTGCCGGCTGCGTTGCTGCTCTGAGCAGGTTCATCTCCAAATCCGCTGAGCGCGCCCTGCCTTTTTTCAAAATCTTGAAGAAGGCGGGTCCAATGAAATGGACTCCGGAAGCGGAGGCAGCGCTGCAGGACTTGAAGAGGTACCTCTCTTCTCCGCCAACACTAGTCACGCCTAAACCACAAGAGCCGTTGCTGCTATATTTAGCGGCGGCGAATCAAGTGGTTAGTGCTGCATTAGTGGCGCAGAGAGAAGTCGATGAAGAAGCAGTGGCAGCAGCAAGCCCGTCAAGCGACAAGCTGGGATTCTCCCCGGCAGAGTCTGGTGCCGACAAGGCAGGATCTGCGCAATCAAATGAAGCAACGCAGAAGAAGAAGAAGGTGGTGCAGCGCCCAGTCTATTTTGTCAGCTCCCTGTTGTAGGGGGCTAGGTCAAGATATTCTGGCGTGCAGAAGTTGCTCTTCGGCCTTCTTATGGCCTCGAGGAAGCTGCGCCATTATTTCCAGGCACATGAAATCACCGTCGTCACTCGCTTCCCGTTGCAACGGATTTTACGAAATCCAGATGCGACCGGCAGAATTGTGGAGTGGGCGTTGGAACTGTCAAGCTTTGGTCTCAAATTTGAAAGCACTTCGACTATTCAGAGCAGAGCCTTGGCAGAGTTCATTGCAGAATGGACACCGACGCCAGACGAAGAAATTCAAGAGACAACTATCCCCGGCAAGGAAACGGATCGAGAGTGGATTATGTATTTTGACGGGGCTTTCTCGCTGCAAGGCGCCGGTGCTGGCGTGCTGCTTGTCGCGCCCACCGGAGAGCACCTCAAGTATGTAATTCAGATGCACTTTTTCCGGGAGAGATCAACAAACAACACTGCAGAATATGAAGGGCTGCTTGCCGGTCTCAGGATCGCGGCAGACCTTGGAATTAAGAAGCTCATCGTCAGAGGTGACTCACAGCTTGTCGTCAGGCAAGTAAACAAAGACTATCAGAGCCCGTTGATGGAAGCATATGTAGATGAAGTGAGAAAATTGGAGGAGCGTTTTGACGGGTTGCAAACAGAGCATGTTCCTCGTGCGGAGAACAACATTGCCGACGACCTGTCAAAACGTGCTGCCCTCAAGTTACCTGTGGAACCAAGAACTTTTGTGCTCCGCTTAACTCAGCCATCCGTAACATCATCGACGAGGCAAGACAAAAGAAGGAAATTGAGTTCCGGCCAGTACTTTCCTGCAGAGCTCCCAGAAGCCGCCGGCAAGGAAGTTGCTGGGAATGACACGGTTGCCGGTGAGCAGCAGCTTCGCGCAGAACCTCAGGTTCTTGCCACAGAAGCAAGCGCTCCCGCGGCCGAAGATATGCCTTTGGTCCTTGTTGTCGAGCCGCAGGCTCCAACATGGGCACAACACATCGTCTAGTTCTTTCAAACAGGAGAACTCTCTGAAGAACAGGAAGAAGCGGAGAAAGTAGCCCGTTAGTCTAGTATGTACCAGTTCGTTGACGACGTCTTGTACAGAAAGAGACCAAACGGTGTGAAATTGAAGTGTATTCCTCGGGAGGATGGACTGGAGCTGTTGGCAGAGATACATGGAGGCATATGTGGCTCTCACATAGGCTCAAGAGCTCTTGTCGGCAAGGCATTCCGGCAAGGTTTCTTCTGGCCCACTGCTCTCCAGGATGCAACTGCACTAGTAACCAAGTGTGAAGCATGCCAGTTCCATTCAAAGCAATTGCATCAGCTAGCTCAAGCTCTTCAGACAATCCCTCTTTCCTGGCCATTTTCGGTCTGGGGGCTCGACATATTGGGCCCCTTTCCTCACGCTACCGGGGGCTTCGAATACTTGTACGTTGCTATCGACAAGTTCACAAAGTGGCCGGAAGTGGAAGCAGTGAGAAAGGTGACAACACAATCAGCCGTCAAGTTCTTCAAGGGAATAGTGTGCCGTTTTGGTGTACCAAACAGGATCATCACCGACAATGGCACGCAGTTCACGAGCCGCACCTTCATGCAGTATGTCCAAGACCTTGGCGACAAAATCTGTTTTGCTTCTGTTGCTCAACCGAGGAGCAACGGCCAAGTGGAGAGGGCAAATGCTGAAGTGTTGCGAGGTCTCAGAACAAGGACTTTTGACAAGCTGCGCAAGTGCGGAAGACGCTGGATTGATGAGCTGCCAGCGGTTCTTTGGTCAATCAGAACGACACCAAATCGAGCTACTGGCCAGACACCCTTCTCCCTAGTCTACGGGGCAGAAGCAGTTCTCCCCACAGAACTCATATACGGGTCACCTCGAGTACTCGCTTATGATGAGCTTGAGCAAGAGCAGCTGCGCCAAGATGACGCCATGCTCCTTGAGGAAGATCGTCTTCGGGCTGCTGTGCGAGCTGCACGCTACCAGCAAGCCTTGCGCCGCTATCATAGCCACAAGGTTCATGCCCGAAGCCTTGAGGAAGGCGACCTTGTTCTTCGGCGCGTTCAGTCGGCCAAGAATTCTAACAAGTTGACGCCGAAGTGGGAAGGCCCTTATCGGGTAGTACGAGTCACCAGGCCCGACGCAGTCCGCCTGGAGACCGAAGATGGCATTCCAGTGAGCAATTCCTGGAATATCGAACACCTTCGTAAGTTCTACCCATAAGGCGCGGTTGCCGGGTCACCCGGCAACCACCTTTTGTACAAGTTTTGCCGGCAAGGCATATGATCCTTTGTACAAAGCCAGGCGCAGACCCTGTTGAAAGGATCTAGATGACGACTAGAGGGGGGGTGAATAGGCGTTTTAAAACTGTTACGGATTTGGCTTTATCCTAATGCGGAATTGAACTAAATGGATACCTTTCAAGCACAAATCCTAAATATGCTAGGCTCATCTAAGTGCACCAACAACCTATGCTAAACAAGAGGCACTTAAGGAAACTAGCAAGCACAAACTATATCACAAGATATGGAAATGTAGGAACAACAAAGCAATTCAACAAGCACAAGATATATCAATGAGAGCAAGTATGAAATGCGGAAAGTAAAGGGTGTGGGTATGAGATAACCACAAGTGAGTCGGGGACGCGGATTTATCCCGAAGTTCACACTCATGAGAGTGCTAATCTCCGTTAGAGCGGTGCCGAAGCCAAAGCTTCGGGGCGCCACCAAGTGGCTCACCGTATTCTCCCTTTCGAGTCACCCCCAACGGATGAGCCTCGATTCACTCGGGGTTGGTCTTGAAGGCGACCACCACACCTTTACAAACTTCTCCGGAGCACACCACAAATACGGAAGCTTCCGGAGGAACTTGGCCACCTAGGCCACTTCACACCCTTCCCCGGAGCACACCACAAAAGGAAGCTTCCGGAGGAACCTTGGCCACCTAGGCCTCTTCACAATCTTCTCAAGAAAATCACCAAACCGTCTAGGAGGCGGAAACCTCCAAGAGTAATAAACTCACGAACTCTCACTCGAACTAATCGATGCGGGGAGCTCAAACCAATGCAACAAATGCAATGCAAGGTCAAGCAACAAATGCTCAACACACTCTCTCAATCTCACAAGATGCAACTTAAGAAAGTAGGAGATTGAAGAGAGAAGTAGTAATGGAGGAGATCAACAAATGACTCACAAATCCATCCACAAATCCCCCTTCACATAGAGGAGAGATAGGGGTGTGGGAGAGGTGGTAAGAGGCTCAAAATGGTGTTTAGAAAGTGTTAAAACCAACCCCCAACCGGTGGGAGGAAGGAGCCCTTAAATAGCCAAAACCCAAAACTAGCCATTGGGGCTCCAACGGACACTTCCTGGACACCCCGTGCCCACGGGGGTTGGGACCCCGTGCCCACGGGGCCCCGTGTGCATGGTACAAGGCCAAACAGCCCCGTGCGCATGGGGTACCCAGGACAGCCTGCAGCAGCCCACTGAAACAAGCATAACTTTGGCATACGAACTCCGAATTCGATGATCTTGGGCTCGTTTTGAAGCTATGGAAAAGCCCAAGGTCCTCACATAGAGAACCACCCAAGATCAACAAGAAATAAAGATGCAAATTATGCAAAGGTTTGAGCTCTCTACATGCGACGTGATCAAGCTATTCGTCCGAAAGTCCCTCTTGATAGTACGGCTATTAAACCTATAATCCGGTCTCCCACCAAGCACTATGAGACCGGCAAAACTAGGAAAACCTAGCTAAGTTATACCTTTGCCTTGCATATTCAACTTGAGCTTGATGATGACTTTAATGCTTGCCTCAAGTTGGAATCCCTTTCTTGTCCACAACCACTTGGTGAAGATACTCGAATTGCTTCCTCGTAATGCAATGAGGGAAGCCTTAACTTAAGCCCATCTTCACATGCATATTATCATGATGTGGACCGCAAGCTTCAAAGCATATAACCTTTGGCTTCTCATCTTGCACTTGGACTCCTCGAACCCGATGACCATCACCACTTGATGTCATCCACACATAGGCTACTTGAAATCTTTCCTTTTGATGCAAGCCCATGAGAAACACCTAACCCACATAGACATAACAAACACATATCATGGGTTAGGTAACAAAGCACAATTCATAACTACTTACCATACCACTAGATCACTTGATCCCATGTGGTACAATGTTTGCGCTTTGTGAGTTGACCATCTAGATATAATCTTCGAGCTTCATCTTGGTCAACCAACATCTTTACTTTATGCCCCATGTTGGTTTCTTGAAAGCCACAATGAACTCTTCATTTCCCTTCATTGCTTCAAGACTATATCACCAAAGACTCTTTCATGACCATATCAAATTCCACTATGAATATTATCTTGGTCACCACTTGCCCTTCTAAAAACTCCATCACAAGCTCTTGAGAGGCACAATGAATTCTTCACTCTAGTTGCTTGCTTCAAGACTTGATCAACCGAAACCCAACACATGAGCTCACCATGATCTTGTCTTGAAACCATAACTTGAATTCTTCTCTTTGATTATTCTCTCAAGCCCTTGATCCTTAAAAGCCCAAATATGTCAATCTTTGAGATCCTCCAATGAACTCCACCATGAACATAAATAGATTAGGCATTGAAATCAATCTTGATGGCTTCAATAGAAATTCCCGAGGACCAACTTGAAACCTCACTGGACATGGGATCTCGAAAGCCAAAAACCTAGGCCCCGTTAACACGGGGTATCCAGAGAGTTGACACTTGACCCTGTGCACACGGTACAAGCCCGTGAGCACGGGGTATCCAGAGAGGGATACCATAAGGACTTCTTCGGATGCTTTGATGGCATTCTTCACAAAACAACCCAAAGCACTTCAAGCATCACTATGGAACATATCTTTATATAAGATTCAATGCACTTGATGCTCCATAGGAATTTGTCATTTAATTCCAAAGCTTAGAGCAAATATATCTTCATATATATGGACTTCATCCTTGATTCCATCCAATATCCTTGAGGCACCATCTATGGACAAAACCTTCAAATATATCTCATTGAAAACATTAGTCCATAGAGATTGTCATTAATTACCAAAACCACACTTAGGGGCTACATGCCCTTTCAATCTCCCCCATTTTGGTAATTGATGACAATCTCAACAAGAGGGTTTATATAATGAATTTAAAACAAGTATGCAATCTATCCGAGAATAAATTGTATACTTGAGGTGGTTTTGATAGCCTCAAATATCACAAAGATAGTTTATGTTATTAAAACCGGTTGTACTAGCATCGAAATACTACACAAGAATTTGATGCTAGTAGAACCACACTTTATAGAGCAAACTCCCCACAATATATGCACGTGAAAGAACTTGGTGGAGTTTTCTCTATATACACATCCATGCAACAAGAAAGCATAACAAATGTAGATATGCATGAATGACAAGAACCAACCTACTTCTCCTAAACCCTCTAAACTTCTCCCCCATTGGCATCAAATGCCAAAATGGAAGAAATCCAGAAGGCCAATATAGTATGAGTTCCTCCTTAATTTGCGCATTTCTCATATGTGAGTGGAATCAAATGCACATACCCATTTATGAATAAATGGAGGAGCTCAAACTATATTGGGGATCCATAGAATGCAACAAGAAGATATGACATGAGAATCAAACATTCAAAGGATCCAAAGAACATATTTTGGACAAGGGATAATGGAGATATCCAATATGATAATCATGCTAAGCATGGGTCCAAAATATATCCAAAAACCCATGAGTGCAAAGATATAAGAAATACATACAAGCACTCATTTCTCAACCTCTTACCGGATCCACCAAAGAATAAAAAGAGACAATCCAAGTGACAGGCAAGGAATAAAGGGTATCAACGAGGGATATGCATTTTCTCATGTGTATAAGTTTCTTATGTGGCCTCATCAAGATGAGCATCCACAAAGAAACTTTTACACACACAAAAAGATACAAAAGATAAGAGCATGATATCCATGAATGAATCCATTATTATACAAACTTGATCTTAGCATAAGAGCTTTGTCACATGGCACATGGCACAAGGCACATGGCGCAAATTGATCTCATTTGCATAAAAACGAATTACTAAGCATGAGAGAAAATTCCACAACCAAAAAGATTGTTTCTTGCAATTTTATCAATATTGCACATAAGAGCACTTTGAGGAATTGGTATGCAATAAATTGCTTAAATGGCATATTTGGGATAAGTGAGCCATGAGCATGGTTTTATAGATCCCCATGATATGCTTCTTCTCAAATGTCTCATAGAAGCAATAAGGAGGTTTAAGCTATTGCAATAAACACAAACTCAACAAGTACTAATCATGCCATGATGCAACATACACAATGTTGACTCTAATTTAAATAAATGCATGAAGTAAGTACTTTTTACCGAGAGAGCATTGGTTCAAGGGGCCCTTGATCTAGCACGCGAACATGAGGGACTTGATCTTGTTCTTGGATAGGTACATGATCTCCCATAGCATCTTGCTCTTGTGTTGGGGGTGATGACTTCCCTTGTGATGGATCCACAAGAGGGGCTCTTACTCCTTCTTTTACATGGACATGGGGTGTTTCTTGTGAAAGAATATGACCAATCCCCATTGTACTTGTAGCTTGGGAAGGAGCCTCATCACCTACAACACTTGAAACAATTTGCTTTGCATGGAAGCCGTTATCCTCATCAAACTCCACAGTCGCCATTTCCTCAATACATCCCGTGGATTTATTGAGAATAAGTAAGTGTGGGAGCTTGATGCATATCCAACAAAAAGACCCAAATTTTGTTAACCGGGTTTTCATGATGAGAATGAAACACTTACAACCGAACCGGTTTTCATTTATCTTCTCCCTCAAATCAAAGAATCAACCAAGCTTGGCTCTAATAATTTTCCACGGTGTCTCCACCTTCCTCATGTATAAGCCAAGCATCCAATGCTTCTCCAACGTACCTAAAGCACATTAAGGTACAATTTGGTCCCCAAACTTATTGGGTCCGAAGTAGTTAGTCCAACTACAATACATAGGGCAAACTCCACATTAAATATGTGCAAAAGGATATGAACTTGAAGTTCATGCACACTTTTAACCAATAATGATTTCATGGAGTTTACCCTATATAGAGGATCACGTAGAGCAAGCAAGGCATGAAGAAGAATATAAATAAATATGCATGCACATGCCTACCAAGATTCACAGAGATACAATTTGGACAAAAGAACACATAAACGATGAATACTCCAAAAATATCACAAAGCATTCAAGTTGTCCAAATTATATCAAAGTGACGAATCCACACAGGACCGCACACAAAGAACAACATATGAACTAAGCAAAAACCAATGAGCATATAGGAAATACATTACACACATGCTCAAAGGCTTATCTCACTCAAGTAGATAATAGATAGTACGAGCGGTGAGATACGGCAAGTTGAAACACGAGCCGAGAAGAAGATGATCATAAAGTTCTACCACATGAAGAAATACCAATTGTAAGAGAATACAAATGGTATTTGGAATTAACACTCGGTGGAAGATTCCGAAGATGCACAAGATCAAAATCAATCCAAAGCATAAGAGAGCTTTATAGCGTACTTGGCCGGGTGGGCGTTTCTGCCCATTGGACCCCGTGCGCACGGGCTAGGTCAGCCCCGTGCGCACGGTGTGTCCAGAGAAGAAAACACCACCCCGTGCGCACAGGGGTCCAGGACCCCGTGCGCACGGGGTGTCCAGAGAGTTTCGTGGCACCCCGTGCGCACGGGGGTCAAAGACCCCGTGCGCACAGGGTGTCCAGAGAGTTACTGACCACCCCGTGCGCACAGGGGTCAAAGACCCCGTGCGCACGGGGTGTCCAGTAAGTTTCTGTGAAACTCTAAGGACACCTCGGCGAAGCACGCTACAAAGGCAAATAAAAACTAACAAGAGATAATTAATGGATACTTTGAGAACTTGAATTTCAAATGAGCTTGAAATACCACATAGTGACTAGATAAAATTGAATATCAATACTATGTGGTATTTCTCATATTCACATTTTGGGTTTGTGATGTGCACAAAACATAACACTCCCCCATAATGTGATGATCCACTAATATCTCGCAAGAGCCAAACAAGATACAAATGAGGCTCAAGACAACAAACACCACTAATCTTATATGATGTGCAATGCAACCTACACATGCTAGATAACACAAATCAAGCATACTAGAAAACACAACATAAAAATGCACATGCTAGATACAAAATCTAAGCAAGCAAGGGGCGAGTAACTTTCAATGTAAGCAATATAAATACAAGTTACCGCAAAGAGGAACATTGGATAGATAATATGAAGATTATCCACATGACTTGGCTCGAACAAATAAATGGTGAATATTCTTTTCTTCATGAACTAGCCAAATCTCCAATGTCCTCCACACACCTATTGATCAAGGTTGAGCTTGATGGTCCCCAACGAAGTTGGGTCCTAAGAAGTTAGTCACAATAGACTTGGCAACCCAAATGGCCTTTTTCATTTCCAAAGCACTTTGGGCGCCAACAAACTTGGCAAACAAATTGCCAACAACATCCTTCCTAAGCGAATAATGATCATTGACTAGAGGTGGCTTAGGAATGTTACCGTTGGGACAAGATGAGGATATGTGTCCCTTCTCACGACAATTATAGCAACATGTGCTCCCCCTTCTCTTCTTCTTTATTTTCTCAACTTGGGGAGCATTATCTTGGTTCCTCATTGGTAGTGGCCTTTCTTCAAGTTGAGGTTGACCTTGAGATTGAACTTGAGGCCACTTTCCTTGTTGTTTCACATTTGAAGCCTTCTTCTTCAATGGACAAGATCTCACATGGTGTCCAACATTCTTGCACTTGAAGCATGTAATGTTGGCCTCATTCTTGACTTGGTCTTGTCCCTTCTTCTCGTTCTTGGACTTCTTGTTGTTGGAGATGAAACCAAGTCCACCTTTGTCATGAGGGGATTTTTGAACACTCAAGATAGTGTTGAGAGTGGAATTTCCTTCATGACACATTTCCAAGTCTTTCTTCAAATTAGTGACTTGGGCCTTGAGCTCTTTGTTTTCCTCTACAAGGTTAGTATCAACAAAAGTACTAGAGGAAGTAGAAGCTTCATTGTTAGAGCAACAAGGCAAGGAAAGCAATTCATCACAAGAGTTGGCAATAATATGTCTAGATGAATCACTAGGACTAGCACATGTCAATAAAGCATTTTGAGTAGAAATAGTGCTAATGTCCACATGAGGCTCACGAGATGTTACCTTGGTCACAATAGCCTCATGAGCTAACTTTAGCCTTTCATGGGAGATTAGAAGGTCATCATGAGAGCCCGAGAGCTTTTCATAACTTTCTTCTAATTCCCCATAATTGCTAGTTAGCAAATCAAGTTGAGCCCTTAGCTCAACATTCTCCTTCAAGATGGATGCTTAAGAGATAGAGTTAGTAGCACAAGCATTATTGACAATATGAGAGGAGCTAGTAGAAACTAGAGACTTCACATGAGTAGCTTGAAGTTCCTCATAAGACTTAGAGAGTTTGGTGAGCTCTCCTTTGATATCCTTGTAGCCAAGGTCAAGGTGCTCAAAATCCTCTTTAAGTTGATCATGAGCAACTTCAATCTCTTCTTTGGAAAATCCTCTTTAAGGACTTCTTCGGATGCTTTGATGGCATTCTTCACAAAACAACCAAAAGCAGTTCAAGCATCACTATGGAACATATCTTTATATAAGATTCAATGCACTTGATGCTCCATAGGAATTTGTCATTTAATTCCAAAGCTTAGAGCAAATATATCTTCATATATATGGACTTCATCCTTGATTCCATCCAATATCCTTGAGGCACCATCTATGGACAAAACCTTCAAATATATCTCATTGAAAACATTAGTCCATAGAGATTGTCATTAATTACCAAAACCACACTTAGGGGCTACATGCCCTTTCACCTGTGCATAGTTGAATAAACTTAAGCATTTTACAATTCTTGTCGATTTTCATGTCAATCTATATGCATGCTTGTCTGAGATATTGTATTACGCCTGCTTCCGGTAAGCACTAATGAACCGCCAAGGTTCCATATCTCTATTTTCTCTTCTTTCTTTTTCTCAAAGGACAGAAGGTTTCCTCGCGTGCAAGTTTGCCAGGGGGGAATGATGGTATGGACACCAACAGGCGACGTTCAAGTTGACATATTGCAATAAGGAGTACAACAACGAAAAGCTAAGTTGCAAAACTCTTAAGCAAATTTTTATTCTAGACTTATTTTCCTTGAACGATTTCAGCTTTTGTATGGAAAACCTACACGCGAAGGAACCTTGTCGTGATTGGTTGCGCCCTTACTTTGTTTCGAGTCCGCTCAACAGTTTAAGTGGCTGCACTAAAAACATCAAGGTATCTTGTCGGCAGCAACACCTCCAGCAGGCTGCTAAGGATCCGTTCCTCAAAGCGCTCGCGGCAAGGGTGCGCGCACCGGCAAGTTCCCGATAAGCGTAGGGCATGAACCATACAGAAAGAAATCAGACAAGGGAAATAGCATGCATTCATCCAAAACATAGCAAGTTATATTACATTGACGGTCGCCGCGATTCTAACATTAAGATAAAACTGTCTTTGGCATGGAATGGTGGTGACAAAATGAAGCAGAGCGGCTAGTCCCTGCGCTGGCCTTCGACCCTCTTGACTTGGTTCACTCTGTCAACGATGGGCGCAACAAGCTCTTCGAGTGCCTTGAGGTCTACATCCTTCGGCAAGCTATCAAGAACATTGGTAAGGTTGATGCCAGGGTTCTTATGCACCACTTTGACGAGCACCTTGCGGAGGACGGCCCGGCAGAGTTTGCGGGATTCGTTGGCCAGATGGGTTTCTCGGTTAGATTGGAGTAGCTTGAGGGCGTCAACGATGCTCTCGAAGAACATGGTCAGCCTGGCGCTCGAAGACACCCTATCGTCAGAAGAATAGTTGAAGTCTTGCAGGCCCATGGTGGACAGTTCTGCGGCAAGCCTTTCCGCGACGTCGACAAGGCGCTCAGTCCAGATCGTCACACCTCTCTCAAAATCATTATAGGTGGCGGCGGCGTTGTTGAGCAGGCTCTTCTCACTTTGGAGGTCTTTGATCAAAGCCCTCTCGCGAGCCTTGCCATTCTCAAGGGACTCCTCCAGCGTTGTCAGCTTCAGTTTCAGATCAGCGATGGATTCATTGGCTGAGGTGAGCTCCTTGGTCTTGTCGGACATGGCGGCTTGCATCTCCGCCAAGCTAAAGAGAGTCTTCTCTCTGTCGGCTTTGAGCGTCGAGATCTCCTTGCCATGGCCCTCGAGATCCGCTTCCAGCCTCTTCACCTTATTGCCCAACTCGTTCTTGGCGGCCTCTGCAGCTTCAGCAGCATCGATGGCTCCCTTCAACTTGCCGGCATGGTCTATGGCTAGAGCTTCGAGTGTTTCCTTGTGTCTCTGCTCCAGCTCCTGGGTTCGCCGCGCGACAAGCTTCTCGATCTCTTCGTCCTTGCTGCGGAGCTTGGCGGCAAGCGCCTCCTCGCGAGCGGCAAGGTCCTCTTCATGAGCATCGAGCCCGACGCGGCGTTCCGTTAAGCGAGCTTCCTCTGCAGCAGCCTGCTGCGCAGCCTCCTCCTGTGCCTTCTCGGCATCGGCCTACTTTAAGAGAAACTCGCTCCAACTCTGATTCAGCTGCTCCCGACCAGCCGTCAGCTCCTGGAAGGCCTCGGCGTACCAGACTTGCGTCTCCTCGACGCGCTTCTGGAAATCTGCTTCCGCTGCTTCAACAACTGCCGCCTTGGAGTCCAACCTCTCCTTTCGGGTGCGGTGAAGCGCCTGAAGCTTTTGAAAGTTGTCGCTCATAGCTTGGAGGAGTTGTTCTTCCCTGGACCCACTGCTGCTAGCGCGTGGCTCATCAACGATCTTGAGTCCAGCGGCGGCGATGACGTCTTCGTCAAAGATTTCTCCTTCGGTTGGCACCCCGATGCTTGCCGTCCCTGGTATGCTGACGATAAGGTTGTTGCCAACCTTAAGGTATCTGCTTGACGGGGGGGCGTTGGATGTTGACGGTTGATCCTCGACAACCGCCTCGCCGGCAACTGGGGGCTCCGCGACCGGTGTAGCGCCAGGCGCTCCTGCGGCAGGAATGCCGTCAGTATGGTCGCCGGTCTCCTTGCTGGCCCCCTCAGCAGACCCCTTGGTGGTTTCCTCCTGTGCGGCCTTGGCGGCTTCGT
The DNA here is from genome assembly GCA_039707655.1 of Elymus sibiricus. NCBI lineage: Eukaryota > Viridiplantae > Streptophyta > Magnoliopsida > Poales > Poaceae > Elymus > Elymus sibiricus. Next base: position 118,259,142 of record CM077670.1, read on the forward strand.
CAGCCGTGGCTCTATCGGCCTCGGCGGCAACATCCTTGGCGGTCTCTTCGATGACAACGTCAACGTCCATCTGTTCCACCGAAGGGAGATCTGAAGACCAGGAAAGGAAACAAGATGAGACCGAGGTTGAAGTTCAAGAAGACAAAAAATAAAGAAAGAATGACAAGTGTGCCAAGGCAAACGGTTTACTTGTGTCGAGCTGTTGAGAGGTGGTTTCTCCTTTCCCGGCAACATTGGTTGCCGATGTAGGATTGCCAGTGCTCGTGCTTGCCGGCTCCTCTTCAACGCGAATGGGCTCACCAGTGGAAGCCCTTGCCGAAGGTTCATCTCTGGGCGGCGTGGTCGACGGAGGCGGCACGTCAGGGGCGGCCTCCGATGGCTCTCCTTGTTGCCGTTCTTCTCCTACAAGCCCGGTGATGTCAATAGCGAAGATATTCTCCCCAACGCTCGCCAACGGAAAATGGGTAGTGGGCTCACGCTGGGGGCTGGGTTGGAGGCTGCGTTGAGGGCTGGGCTCCGGGCTGATGACGATGGGCTCTGGCGCACCTACGGTGCTTGCCGGAGCCTCATCACCCGTTGAAGTCTTCGCCTTCTTCGCCATCCTTTGCGCCAACGTTTCCGTATCTCTGTGGGGACAGGCCAAAGCAAAACAAATGAGATAAGAAAAACCAAGAATTCAGAAGTTGAAAGATGCGGCAAGGACCCTTACTCTTCTCTTTCCGGACTAAAAGAGGAGATGTCGAAGTCAACCCCTCTACAATGTCCGTGCGAGGGGGTGGAGAAGGGGTCCTGGGACGCTTGGCTGCGGCAGAAGCAGTAGATTGAGATGATCCTGCTGCTCCAGCTGTTAGTGCCGTCGTATGAGACGCCCCCGCCGCTCCAGTTGTTGCCGCGGTTGTGTGTCTCGTATGTCGCACGGGTTGTTGTTGGGTTTCTTGCCGCTGCGCAGCCTTGCCGGCTGCCCCCTTGCCGGGAACCTCGCCACTCGAGGGAGGTTGACGTGTTGGGACGCCAGAGACGGCTTTTCGAAGAACACGTTTCTTCTTCTCTGGAGCTGGGGGCTCCTCGTGCGGCTGCTCCTTGGCTGTGTCTTCGACAGAAGAGCTCCCGGCAACCATGCCACTCTGCTCTCCGGCAACTTCACCTTGCCCGGCAAGGGTCTCCTCTAACGTTATTTCTTCTTCACTGGTTTCCTCTTCCGCGAAGCCAAAGTTGCTGGCCTCCGCGGCTAGGTTCACCTCTTCCGCCCTGCTAGCGATATAAGCCACTTCGTCATCAGTGGTGGGGCGGATAAGGGCTGGCTCTTCCCGGATGGCTTTCTCCGACGAGTTATCAAAGAACTCCTGTGCGTGCTCTGAGGACGGCTCTTCCCAATTTCCGTCAAGGCCGTGAGCATTACACACCGGAATCATGGCGATGATTGAGCTCAAAGCAGAGTTGTTGCACAAGGGAATTACGCCAGCCGGCAACTTATATTTCCCGTCAGGCCTGAACAGTTTGTGGCAGAGGGCTGTGTGCTGCAAGACTGTCAAGTTGTTGTTCAGACTAGGGCGCAACCTCATTATATCTGCTGCATTCTTGAACTCCCAGGCTGGTCTCCCTTTATTCTGCAGAGGGGCGATGCGGCGGCGGAGGAAATCAGCGCCAACCATTTCTATTGTGAGCCTGGCAACCTTGAGACGGTGGATCCTGGTAATTGCGATTGCGAGCTTCTCATCTTGAGGATCGAGGCTGCTCCAGTTCTTGCCGCGAACCACTTTCGTTTGCCGGGGCAAGCAGAACGGCTGAGGATCTTTCTCCTTAATCCAGCACGAGTCGGCCCGCCATTCATCCCATTTCTTACGGTAGAGACCGTCTGGGTATATATCTTTATTCCATGCCCTTGGAATCCAGGTAATAGAACCAGAAAGGGCGTCTCCTGTTTCGATACGGGGAATGAAATAGTGGCGAAAGAGGGCTGTGCTGGGGACTACTCCGGCGAAATTCTCACAGAGATGGGCAAAGACTGACATGCATGTTACGGCATTCGGCGTGAAATCCAAGAGACGGAAGCCGTATGTGTACATGATGTCGATGAAGAAATCAGAAAACGGAGGGCAGAGCCCGCAGTAAAAGTAAGCGACAAAGAAAGGGAATTTATCTGGACCGCCCTTGACGGAAGCTGGGAGCATGCGAGTAGCAGGGTGAGCCCTCGTCTCCTTCCCCCACATACACATGTACCGCTCAACCAGGGCGCGCATGTCAAGCGTCGGGGCGAAGACGACGTGTTCCTTCCGCATCTTCACCAGATCGATCTGCTCCATCTCTGCATCCGAGTCGACGGCTTTCACCGCTTTACCCTTGCTTGCTTTGGGCGGCATGATGAATGTGGAAGCGGAGGCCGAGGATGATGAGGACGTGGAGGTGGTGGATGGATGGGAGAGGCTCTGTTTCAAGCTCGAGGAAGAAGGCGACGGTGGTTCCAGATTGGAAAAGACGAGAGGTAAATGAGCAACGCCTCTGCGGATTCCCTTTTATGGGGAAGGCGCGGAGCTGCCTCTTTACTAATCAATGAGAATGCATTTTTATGAGCGCACTACTACTGCGGCCGTTCCGCGCACGTATCCCACGTCCCGCATTTAATGCGCGTCATGGGGGAGCGCGGTAAATAAGATGATTATGACAGTTAACTCCTGCCACGCGTGCCCATGCACTGTTTGGGCCTAGCCCAACAACACCTCGCACCCGTGTATGGCCTAGGCCCGGGGGCTCCTGTCGGTGTACTAAAGTTTGGGTCTTTTAGTACCCCATACTTGTGCACGGACGGTTGTAGCCATACCAGCGGCAAGGCCTGCCGGAGAACAGCTGAAAACAAATACAAGATTATCAAGAAGGCGTTCAAGCTAATAATCAGAAGACAGAAGGCCGAAGGCTGAGCTCCCGGCAAGATCTTGCCGGGGGAGCTCACGAAGACCCGGCAAGGCCTCGCACCCGGCAAGATCCCACCGCCCTGCCACCGCTCCAGCGCAGCAGACAGCCTGTCGTTTAGGGCTTGTCCTCCTGGATGCGTGTCATGGCACTAACGGCGGGTGAGGTTAAGCGGTGCTGATGGGACGGGCTCTTTTTCCGTCCCCAAGAAAGTAAGGGACACCTAAGTGGAGCATTTAATGCGTTTTGTCCTAAATCGTCAGTGATAAGCATGTAAACACTGTAGCAACTTTACACCTCTTGTACTTACTGTTCGCCACTGTTGGTGACCCCTTTGTCATATAAAAGGAGGCCCAAGGCGAAGCTACAGGGAGGAGGACCTTCTGGCCCATTCTGTATGAGTAGCTGCTTCTTGAGCATACTGTTCATTGCAAGCGCTCCGTGTACCTGAGCTTAAGAACACTCACAATAAACCAAAGCAGGAGTAGGGTTTTACGCTTCTCAGCGGCCCGAACGTGGGTAAAGATTCCCGCGTTGATCGTTGGATCCGCTCTTTGTGCAAATCTTTTCCCTAGCCGAACCGTAAAAAAGATCCAAGCAATCCCATAGGTGTCGTACGCCGACATCTTTGACGCGCCAGGTAGGGGGTGGAGATTGCGCGAACCCGATCTAACGGTCAGCGCGTCAGTTCTTGATCACTTTCGTTGCCATGGCTCCCAAGAAGAAGGGCGCTGGTTGATCCATCCGCGTCCGGTCTGCCCGTAACCACACATACGGGCGACGGCGTAGGCGCTGGTGGAACAGCCGCAAGATCTACAATTTCAGCCGCGAGGCCGAGTTGGATTCCTCAGGGCATTTCTTGGCGAGCGACAACGCGACGTTCGATGCCGCCGATCTGGGCGTCGCCGGGGTGAGGAGGAGGCTGACGCTGGACACCGACGGTAACCTCCGGCTGTACAGCTTGGACGCCGGCGGCCAGACGTGGACCGTGTCGTGGATGGCGTTCTCCAACCCCTGCATCATCCACGGCGTGTGCGGCGTCAACGCGGTGTGCCTCTACACGCCTTCGCCGGTCTGCGTCTGCGCCCCCGGCCACGAGCGCGCCGACCTGAGCGACCGGAGCAGGGGCTGCCGGCCGACGTTCAGCAACTCCACCCTCGGCCACGACGAGCAGGTGAAGTTCGTGGCGCTGCCGCACACCGACTTCTGGGGCTTCGACCTCAACAACAGCGAGTTCCTGTCGCTGGACGCGTGCGAGGCGCAGTGTGTTGTTGCCGTGGCCTCGCCCTCGCACTACCTCTCACTCTCTGTCACCTCGCCTTGGCACGAACCGAAAGCAAGAAGGGAGACGAAGAAGGCACAGATCACTCGGTGGTGGTTTTTCCCGGCGCACGTACGCCCAGCCGCAACGACGGCTATGTTTTTCCACTCAAGCAACAACTCGAGCTACACCCACACAACACACACGAGCAGTACATCATCACTTATAGCCTCTCAGCGACGCAGCGCCCACGAAACCAACTCCAGCGAGCTCTACGCGCACGTACGCGTTCTCCTGCCGAGTCGTCCGCCCTCGTGCATGGAGCCACTAACTCCACCACGGGACTCGGTCTCCACGCCTCGCTCCTCTGCTGCATTCGCCACGCTTCGCACTCCCGGCCAGCACACCCGTCGCGCTCCAACGCGAACACTGCGGCCGTTTCCAGTGCGGCGACGCGGTCACCTCCCGGCTATCTTGCTAACAGACACACACACTCACGCACGCACGCACACAGCCTGTACACTAAGCCTAGACACAACTCGGACTAAGCCCGGACACAACTCGGACTATGCCCAGACACATGGCCGTGGCTTATTTGCCCAACACAGTGCACCGGCGAGCCATCGTGCGTGGTGTTCCAGTACAAACAGGGCAAAGGGGAGTGCTACCCCAAGAGCCTCATGTTCAACGGCAGGACGTTCCCCGGCCTGCCCGGCACGGCCTACCTCAAGGTCCCCGCCGATTTCAACGTGCCGGAGCTGCACGTCCATCAATGGCAGACCGACGGCCTTGCCATCCAGGAGGACATTGCCGGATGCGACGCCGCAGTACCGGAGGTCATGCTCAACGTCTCTAGCACGGCGAAGACGAGCAGCAACCAGCGCAAGTCGCTATGGTTCTACTTCTACGGATTCTTGTCCGCGTTCTTCGTCATCGAGGTGTTTGTGATAGCGTTCGGGTGCTGGCTCTTCTCCAAGAAAGGGATACTGTCCAGGCCATCGGAGCTGCTGGCCGTGGAGGAAGGGTACAGGATGATCACCAGCCATTTTCGGGCATACAGCTACTCGGAGCTGCAGAGGGCCACCAGGAAGTTCCGCGCCGAGATCGGCCGTGGCGGTTCGGGCACCGTGTACAAGGGGGTCCTGGACGACGACCGGACGGTGGCCATCAAGGTGCTGCAGGACGTGAGCCAGAGCGAGGAGGTGTTCCAAGCCGAGCTGAGCGCGATCGGCAGGATCTACCATATGAATTTGGTGAGGATGTGGGGGTTCTGCTCAGAAGGCGCGCATCGGATTCTAGTCTACGAGTACGTCCACAATGGATCATTGGCAAATGTGCTGTTCCAAAGCACCGGAAATTCCGGCAAGTTGCTGGGATGGAAGCAGAGGTTCAACATCGCGGTCGGCATGGCCAAAGGACTGGCATATCTTCACAATGAGTGCCTAGAGTGGATCATCCACTGCGACATGAAGCCGGAGAACATCCTGCTGGATGATGAAATGGAGCCCAAGATCACCGACTTCGGGCTGGCCAAGCTGCTCAACAGAGACGGGTCCGACTCGGGCTTGTCCCGGATCCGAGGAACAAGGGGGTACATGGCGCCCGAGTGGGTCTCCAGCCTTCCCATCACCGAGAAGGTCGACGTGTACAGCTACGGCGTGGTGCTCCTGGAACTGATGAAAGGGAAGAGGGTTTCGGACTGGGTGGTGGATGGGAAAGAGGGGCTTGAAACTGATGTCAGAACCGTGGTGAAGATGATCGTTGACAGATCGAAGCACGGCGATGGAGGATGGGTTGTGGACCTGGTGGATGAACGGCTGAATGGAGAATTTAATCATGCGCAAGCTAAACTATTTGCCCAATTGGCTGTCTCATGTTTAGAGGAAGATAGAAACAAAAGGCCCGGTATGAAGAATATAGTGCAGATGCTCATCTCTGCAGATGATGAGTCCAGAGATCATGAATATCCAGAAATTTGATTCAGTTCGTTTTAGTGTGTTAGTCTGTGTTTGTGTATACACAATCTTTGTCACATCAAATTGTATATATTCTTGTAGAAATTAGAACCCGCAAATTATGTACTATCTGTTAATGCATGATAGCAGAAATCTAGAAGTTTACCTGTAGCAAATGTTGGCCAAGCTGCACTTGGATTTGTCCTGCTTTGCCTAAATCTGTTGGTTTGACAGTGGTATCATAGCTGATTTGCGAAAAACACTTAGATTGTCAACTGGATCAGGATACCTGTGCAGTCCTGCTGCATTTATTTGAGTTGCCAGATGAAAAGCCTTTGATACAGAATGTCATACATAGAACGCCTATATCAGTGGAAAAGGGGGACGCTGGAATAAACTAAAGTACATTTTAGCAAGCAGTTACCAGATGATAACCACAGGCTAGCAGAGACCTGATATGTGACAACCTCATTGGTTTTACCGTTGTCAGATTTACAATATGTTCTAATAACTACTAAGAGGGCCTAAGCAATTTCAGAAACAAAAAGACTGAATATATACAGGAATAACTACTACATACGTTACTATTATTACTCAATTACTACTACATAACATGGAATACCTATGCACAGGTATACACTATATGCACCCTAGTGCGATGCTTACGAATCAACGCGCTACTATGTTCAAAGTTCAAACTGAAGCTTCTTCAACTGAGAGGAGGCTCTCAACTATTGATTCCATTGTTGGCCTGTTCTTCCTGTCCTCCTCCAGGCATGAAACGGCTATCCTGATCAACTCTTTCGCTTGCAGGTAGTTGAAATCGCCATCCAGTCTGACATCTACAAACTCCGTTAACCACAACAGTTCATCACCTTCCAACCTGTAAGAAAGCATCTTGATAAACTTCTTGAGCACTACATGGACATCCTCCTCCAAATCAACAACAAAGTCGAGAATTCTTGTCCCTGATACTAGTTCAAGAAGCACGATTCCATAGCTGTACACATCAACCTTCGCTGTGATCGGTAAACCAGTGACCCACTCCGGAGCCATGTAGCCCAAGGTTCCTCGCGCCCGCGACACATTCTGATTAGGCCCTGTTCTGCTGAGCAGCTTTGCGAACCCAAAGTCGGTGATCTTAGGCTCTAGGTCCTGATCCAGCAGAATGTTCTCTGGCTTCAGGTTGCAGTGGATGACCCACTCTAGGCACTCATGGTGAAGATAGGCCAGCCCCCTTGCAACACCTAAAGCAATGTTAAACCTCTGATCCCACTGCAGCGAGATTTTGTTGCTGAACAGTATGTTAGCTAATGAACCGTTCTCAAAATACTCCAAGACCAACATTCTATGGGATCTCTCTGAGCAAACCCCCCATATTCTTGCCAGATTCATATGGTTAATCCTTGCAATAACATGCAACTCATCCTGGAACTCCGCCCTGTTCCGTGTTACATTTTCCAGCCTTTTTATGACCACCCCTCGCTCATCATCCAAGGTTCCCTTGTAGGCAATACCTGAACCTCCCCATCCAAGCTCATGTTTGAACTTTTCAGTCGCCTTGGCCAGCTCTCTGTAACTATACATCCGGAAATGACTGGTCATCGCCTTGTAACCTTCCTCGGCCGCCCATAATTGCGATGACCTGAACTCTCTCCGTAGAACGAAGAACCATGCAAACGCGAAGAAAAAAACCTCAATGACAAAAAATGCAGCAATGAACCCATATAAATAGAACCATTTTGGATCATCACTGGCATCTTCACGAACCACGTCTGGCACTGGTTCTATGGTTGTTTTGCTCACATGATCACATTCAAGACGATGCATTTCAGTGTTGAGCACATTGGACTGTGGAATTGGGGTATTTGAAACATTGACACTTGTGGGGAGCTTGATGTACATCGTTCGTACAACTGGCGTTGGGAAAGTCCTTCCATTGAAAAGAAGATTCTTCGGATAGCATGTGCCATTTCCATGTTGGTACTGAAAACCCTTGCACGTGCAATCACTCAAGCATACGTTCCAACAATGCTCCAAGGACACTTTGTTGATGCGCTGCTGATCAGATCCCCAAAAATCAGTGTTTGGAAGCTGCAAAAATGTCACATTCCGTTCACTGTCCCCGCATCCAATGGTATCTACGGTAAGCTTGCATCCCTGTGTCCAGTTGCCAGGATTCCTCATTGCATAACCAGGTGGGCAAGAACATGTTGGTGCAGGGGAGTAGTGGCAGATCCCATATGGACCACACATGCCATGTATCATGCATGGCTGAGAGACAGCCACCCATGAAACTGTCCATCTCCTGTTTGAATCTGATCCATTGCTCAAGCTGTATATCCTAAGATTACCATCAGAATCAAGGGTAAGTCTTCTCTTAATCCCATAGCCTCTATCAGAGGCAACAAGAGGTCGGTGCCAAGCGAAATCACTGGCGAAAAATTCCCCGAAATCATCAAGGCTCCCCATCCGAGTACTGTTATAGAGGTTCCTGTTATTCTCATAGTACTGGTAATCAGGATCAGGCCAGTATATGTCAGAAACATTGGTGTCATCGTAGAAGAGAGACAGGATGGATTGGTCACTGAAACGGAAGGTGTAGTGACCAGGAACATGCAGCTTGCTGGTAGAGACTATCTTCGCCGTGGCAGGGATTCGCTGGGTGGGTAGGAAGGTGTCTGTTGGCGAATCGAAGCTCTGCCAAACAATGGTGCCGCTTGTGTTCTTCAGGACGAGGTTCCCGGTGTCAAGAAGCTGAGCATACTGGACATTTGGGAGGTCGCCCTCAGTTTGCCACACGACGGTGCCGTCGTGGTCGGTGAGGACCATGTTGCCGTCCTTGCGCAGGGTGACGGCTGACCTCCTGGAGTGCACGGGCCGGCCGCGGTTGGCACTCCAGACGGTGGTTTCGCCGGGTGAGTCGGAGTACCATATGGAGAAGGTGAAGGCGCCGCTGTAGATGCTGTGGAAGCCGCAGGAGAACGTACCGTCGGGTGACCGCAGGAAGCTGGTCTCATGATCCTCGACGGCGAGGGAGGATTTCAGCGCTAGCACGTCGCCAGGAGGTGCCGCGCCACCAGCACCCACGGCTGGTAGAACAAGCAAGGATAGGAGAAGGGTGGGGAGGAAGGGGGTAGCCATGGTTGGTTGCAGAGATTATCTGAGCTGCAGCCTGCAGGGCCAGGATGAGGATGAGTTGAGTAGGCGATGAAGTTCCAGATGCTCCCCGTTGTCCTGGTCAAATCCACCGGTAGCCATGGTTGGAATACTTGTCTGCATGCATGTTGAGACTTGTAAAAACGATATGCTGTAGAAGAGAAGGACTACTAATTGGACTTTGTTACCTGAAATGGATTAAAAGTCCACAAGCTGAGAGATGCATCTTGTCCACCGCAGTAGTTTATCTGTCTAAGCTTGAGACTCATCAATGAACATAGAGCCGCACGGCGGCGCTTGATTGTGACATCTCCAGAATATTAAGGATCGATTAGGTCAGCTTTAAACAGGGGCGGTCGCTGTCCAGCAAGGTGGCAGCATCTAACTTCTTTTCAACCCCTTGTACCCCCTGCTCACCAACCCCTTCTGTGTGCTGCAACTTGGACAGTCAATGAAATATTCAGGTGGGGAATCGCTCTCCTCAGTAAACTTTTGAGGAAGTGAAGCTTGAGGATGCATTAACCCTTGCCTTGCCGTTACTTGCTCTGTTCAGGAACATACAGTGCTTTAGAAAGCATAAACGTCTGTAACTCCGAGAAGCAATCATGTAAAAGGTATTTAGACGGCTCATGTGGAATAAAACCATTAGGCTTGTTGTTAAAGTGTATTCATAACTTGTAATTTTATACTGTTACAACACCTCCTCTTCTTCAAGAACAGAGGAATACTGTTACAACGCAATAGAGCTGTCCACAAAGGCAGGCCGGGGTCCAGTTAACCCAAGCCTAGGCGGAACCTTCTGGAAGATGGTCAAAGAAGCAAACGTCCACTGTATCTGCGACAAATTCACAGCCAAGCATAAACCCATGATCGGCCTGAACAAGTGGTTTGCTGTTACAGCAAAATGTGTCAATGCATTGCCCACAGGGGCTAACTGTTTCGCTAGTTAGAATATAAATTTACATGCTTTGGTTTCACATTTCAACTTAATTTCTCCATTGCTTCGGAGCAGCGGCCAATGCCTGAGCATTTGCTGTAAGACAACTCTGATCAATGGAGAAATGAATGAAAGATAGAAGGCTGTAATTTACATTTTTACATTTTGTATCATAACATATGCGGCGTTTAGAATTTTAATTCAGAAGGACATAAGGTTAAATTTTCCATTCAGCATATATATCAGCTACAACATATGCAACTTTTAAATTTTACACAAAAACAAGACAAGAAATTAAGTTGTCTAGCTAAGGCACTTTTCTGTCAGCAACGAGCTTCGTTGAATAGTCTCAACGAAAGAAACTTCTGCGGGAAGAATGCATTATCCTAGAAAAGCCATGCATATGAATACAAGAAGAAAAATCTGATGGAGTTTCTTCAGTACCAAATTTAGGAACCCCTGCCTCACTACTTGTACTTCAGAGAGCACCAAATGCTTGTTTGTTGTCTGTTGAACGCTTCAGGTTATCCCATTACTGCATTATTTCATCGAATACTATTTTTGCCTGAGTCACAGCAAGACTCCCGTTGTCTTCGCCAAATCCACTGGTAACCACTTGGAATACTCTTGTCTGCATGCAGGTTTGAGACTTGTAAAAATGATGTACTGCAGAAGAGAGGGACTACTAATTGACTTTGTTACCTGAAAATAGATTAAAAGTCCACAAGCTGAGAGATGCATCTTGTCCAACGCAATAGTTCATCTGTCTGAGCTTGAGACTAATCAATGAACATAGAGCCGCATGGCGACGCTTGATTGTGACATTTCAAGAATATTAAGGATCAGATCAGCTTTAAACAGAGGGCGGTCACTGTCCAGCAAGGTGGCAGCATCTAATTTCTTTTCAACCCTTGTACCCTGCTCACCAACCCTGCGTGTGCTGCAACTTTCACAGTCAATGAAATATCACACGAACAACAAAGCCCGTCAAATAGCACATCGACAATTGAATCAAGGCGTACCCTGGTCTAGCCTGTTCAAAGTAAATATTGTTCAGTGTTTCACAAATGTGAGATATTGTTGATCTCAGTCACTAAAGTCAGTCACAACACTTGAGATATCATCAACCCATTACAAATATCCAAATCAGTGAATAATGAGTAGCAAGAACATGCAAGTTTGCAAAAGAAATTAACAGGAGCATCATTCACAACAAGATGATAAGTGCTCAAGTGGTATACATATTCTGCCCGCTAGTCTCTACAGCCATGCCTCCTCTTCTTCAAGAGCAGAGAAACACTACTACAGCGCAACAGACGCTGTCCACAAAGGCCGGGGTCCAGTTAACCCAAGCCTAGGAGGAACCTGCTGCGGGATGGTGAAAGAAGCAAACATCCACAGTATCTGCGATAAATTTACAGCCAAGCAGAAATCCATGATCAGTTTGGAGAAGTGGGTCGCTGTTACAGAAAAATGTGTCAATGGATTGCGCACACGTGCTAATTTCGCTGGTTAGAAGGGTTAATTTACATGCTTTGGTTTGACCTTAAAAATCATCCCATGTTTATCTTCTGAAGGTGCGATATTTTTACAGGTTACATTGCTTCAGAGCAGTGGATGAACGCCTGAGCACTTGCTGTAAGACAACACTGAAATAAAGACAGAAGGCTGTAATTTACTTTTGTGTAGTCTATCACGACATCTGCAGACTGAACCTTAGTTTTATCAATGTAAATAGTAACATAAAAGTGGGTGTTATCCGCTTCCTTCTTTTTGTCACTGTTGCCATGTTCACACTGTACTTTTACCAGTGTCTTTAAACTAGAACTCTACCGGATACATATACTTGAATAAGTAAATTAGAAGACGTTTATAATAAGCTGCAGCAGAAGAAGAAAGCAGGCAATGAAATCAGCTAGAAATGTAGTCACCGATAAATTTTTTTAATTCAGCATGAATGGCAGCTACAACATATGCAGCATTTAAATTTTACACAAAAACACTACAAGAAATTAAGTAGTCTAGCTAATGCACTTTTCTGTCAGCAACGAGCTTCGTTGAATAGCCTCAAAGAAAGAAACTTCAGTGGAAAGGATGCATTATCCTAGAAAAGCCATGCATATGAATACAAGAAGAAAAATCTGAAGGGAGTTTCTTCAGTACCAAATTTAGGAACCCCTGCCTGACTACTTGTACTTCAGAGAGCACCAAAAGCTTGTTTGTTGTCTTCTGAATGCTTCAGATTCTCCCATTACTGCATTAATTCATCGAATCCTATTTCGCCTGAGCCACAGCAAGACTCCTCAAGAAAATGACTCTACAGAGGAGTCACTTTCGAACTGTGACATGGAATTCATGTTATCCACCTGGCATGTGTGATTCTGTGACCCATGACTGCTTCCCTGGCTATCCTCCTCAACAAGCGAGATGGCATTTTCAGTTTGAACAATGCCACGACATCCGGCCAAAATCAGATCTAGCATTTTCCTTCGCACGCTATAAACAGGGTTTGGCTCAAGCAAACATCCTTTATTATAACTCTCCCTAAGAAGCACAGTTTGTGTGCTTCCTTTAGTCGAGATGTAGAAAATGCCAGGGTGCTTAAGAAGAAGTTCCCGCAAGTTTACCTCCATCGAAAATGGTCTCCTGAAGTGTGACAACCTCTCAAGTGGCACCATCTTTTCGACTGTCGAGCTTAAGAGTTCATGAAGAATACCAACAATACGTTTCTCAAGCCTCTCAGCATTGGTGATTGGATGCAAATCATTCTTCTCGTAAGGTTTGGTGTAGGGAAGCCTCTGCCAATTCTTAAGCTTTTCCCTAAAACCTTTCTCAATCTTAAAGCCTGTAGGGAAGTTTACTGGAAAAGCATATTTCGTCTCATATTCCGCTAACCATTTTTCTGTATACTCCTTGTCCCTCCATTCTTCGACACTAGCAACAGCTAGATTCTCATCCCTAGTGATCAATGTCAGAGTATCAGGGGTTTCAAGAGAAAAATCAGATTGATGGTTTGCCAACATAGAAGACCTGTAGTCATCGGGCAGACCAAGCTCCTTCCTTATGAGCCATAATGCATGCATATTGAGAGTTCCATCGGTAGACATCATGAGAAGTTTCTTGAGCCGCTGAACCACGGCGGGCTCATTTTCCCTGAGGACAGCATCTTCTTCTGCGACCAAATCAGCCATCTTTCGGGTAATCCTGCAGCAATGATTCCTTTTGACAGGGTGCACGTAAATCTCGAAAATGTGGGGGTATTTCTTGAGGAAAGCGCCGATCTCAGTGTTGAGACCGATCTCACGCCTCCACCTCAAAAGGAGCTGGAGAGACGCGTAGCCGTTCCTCTGCTGGGATATCACGGCATGCAAATTCAAGGCCACCCTCAGGTTCTTGAGTTAGATCATCAGCTTGTCCAGCCTATGGTCCCTTGTTCTGCCCTCCAGGCGAGTTCGTGCTGAGTCCACCGGCTTCTTCCACCTCCTATGTGCGGCCTCAGGGAGAACGCGTGCAGATGTTTTCGACTGAATAGCCTGGATGCCATTGATCTCGCTTGTGTGCTAACAAACAGAATCCTTGCCCAGCTGAGAGGAAAAACTGAATCTTGTGGAGAAATTAGCAATGCCAACTTCTACTGGAACAACACGCACGCATGTATCATGTGTGCAGCTGCGGGTGTGACTGGAGAAAAAAGGGACGACTGCGAGCTGGGCATTTCGTCGAACAGATGTGCTCTGGGTGGATAGAAGCGAGCTCTGCCTGTCGGAGTGTGGTCGCGGGCGCGCGCAAGGAAGCAGGAAAAGAGGATAGGGGCAGAGCCTGGTGGCTGCAGAGGACGAGGGCGACGGCGCAACCAGTGGTAGCGGCGGCCGCGGTGGTGGTGGTGGTATCGGCGCGAGGGAAAGGGAAGTGAGCACTGAGCAGAGCGAGGCGGAGGTGAGACCCAAATGGCTGCTTCGTTCGGTCAGGGCCCTCTCTCTCGGTCGCCGCTAGATTAGCAGGAAGGGGAGATCCGCACCGTCCGTTCGCCCCTCCCGCCACCCTAACCACGACCGGTCGCCTCGTTCCTTTTCTTCTCTCCCCGGTGGAGCGGCGGCCTCCGCCACCGCCAGACGTCAGACGTGGCCATCCCTGCTCTGCTCATCCCTGTCGCAAATCCAAGTCCAACGTGACGAACCCTGAGCCTCCTGCTCCAGACGCCGTGCTGGTTGAGGGCATCAACCTCGATCGGCGTCCATCGTTCCTCCTTCCAGGTCCAGCGATGTGAGCCATCTGAACCTCAATTTCTACTCCAAAGGTTTGCTCATAACATCTACTAACTGGTAAAATCACACTTACTGCTAACCAAGTACTCCCTCGGGAGTACTATATGGTGTTATTTCTGAGATTTTATTCTTGACAAGGGCAATGCCAATGCGTCCAGTAGCAAACAAGCTCATGTAACTTGATTATTGTTCAGATTTTATTCCTGGCAAGAGCAATGCCAATGTGTATTCCTGGCAAACAAGCTCATGTTGGTTTCAGACTCGCCAGATACCTAAAATGGTGTTATCCACATTGCAAAACGTTTAACTCGCCAGTCTCCACATCATTGAGGGCAGGGCAGGACCTGATCATCATTCATGGCTACCATTTTCGGCTTGCTTGCTAGCCACTGTTCGGATGGGCAGGCTTATGTGCGTCATTTTACAGCTACCTCTAGATCTCTGCCTACACTCTTTACTACGTACGTACTAGCTTTGTTTCGTCAACAAGACAGACACCATTCCTGATTATTTTCCAGGCTATGGCTTCACACAAGTTTCTTCCAACACTGTATAGTGAACTAAATTGCACTACCAGCTTAGCTCAAGCCAATGAACATTATTTTTAATATACTGCTTGTGTCATGGATACCAGGACCGATCACATGAGGCCTGATAGGCAAATACCAGAAAAAACAAACCTATATTTATTTATCTATACTTCCAATGAACCAGAGAAGAGAACTTCACATTTCGCTTGCTTTCTGGAATCCATGCACCAGACCTGATCGATCAATGCCTCATGTAAATCATCTTGTTTCCACCTCGCCTAAACCTCTCACCATTGCTTCTTCACATGTCAGCTACGAGCTCGCCACACTGATCCAGAGCAAGGTCAAATGAAGTAAAAGAGTGAGGAACCAGCATGGCCTGCATCTCTTCTGCAGCACTGGGTAGACCACTTTTAACCGGCTTAACCTGCATCAGTTGCAAGATACATGTTTTACAAAAAATTCTAGTGCATATACCGTATGAAACAAAAAGACCGTAAGCAAAGCAAAGGCGCCATCTTACCTTAAGTGGGTCATCAAACGAGTTCTCATCCAACGAATCGTTGGATGTGAGAACGGTGACAGCTGATCTTGACGTATTGATACCAGCTTGCAGTCCGGTTGCAGATAATGTGAGGTTCACAACGTTCGGCCCAAAGTTCACAATCTGCAGAAGATCACATGAAGATCGGTACAGAGCTCTAATTTCTAAAACCTAAACATGTTACTCCAGCAGTAGAAACCGTATTGCCGTATGTGGATTGGGCCATTTCAAACATCAAGGCAAGTCTACTACCCTTTATCTAATGAAGTGAAGCAATGGCATGCAGGCTGGGAGGAAACTGGGACAACTGAGTTTACCTTTATCCTCAGGAAGATATCCTCATTGTCTCGCCAGGTAATTGCAGATGCTGCCAATGAACCAGAGTAGCTGGAATTGAGTCTCACGGGATGGATCACAGCACCACTTGATTCACCGAAAAATGTCTGCATCCAGTAACTAGGAGTTCCATACTGTTGCCAGGAGTTGAAGACTATCGCATCTGGGGTCCAGCTGATCATTATATTCAGACATAATCACTGAAACCGTCATAAATAAGTATGCTATTACGAAAAAACACAGAATGCTGTCAGTGCTAACTGGCGGTCGTTGTCATTTACGAAAAGTGGAGCATAGCTCGCCATGTGGACGATATCACTGCACAGGAGAATGACGCAAAACCATCTCAATAACTCACAGTAAGGCATTATTGTTAAATAAATATTTAGAAGATTATTCATTGTTCAACATATATATATCTCATAGGTTCTTATGATATGCACAGGTACCAAAGAGCGATTTACATCCAGGAAAACTTATACAGAAAGATAACTTATGATAGAAAGACAACCCTTTGCATTAGTGGTGTTTCCCTAAACCTCAAGAAAAGAAGGAAGGCAAGACATGTACCTATTCACTTCTAATCCAATGAGGAATGCAGCCTCTGCCAATGAAGCTAGAAGGCTTCCCTTACTGGTATCCCCATCAACATGAACAGCATACTCACTAACGAATATCTGAAATAAGATCTTAGGATAGTTATAAGATACTACAGAATAAACAATTCTAGAACATGATAACAGTGTGACGCTTGTCACTATGAATCAGTTAAGAGCTTCCTTCCAAGGAATCTATGAAAACTGTATGGGAATTGAAAAAAATCTAATACGACGATTTCAATACATTTTTTGGTATATTAATCAGTAAACGTGGATGTCAACTTCAGTTGCACAATAAGCGGAAGAAACAGTGACCTCAGAACACCCTAGAAAGTTAGAAACTAGGTCCATGAAACATCTATTACCAACATAAACCACTCCATAGGCCTTTAGAAACTAAGCCATACCTTAGGCCCGGTACGTGATGTCCTGCTAAACGTATCTTTCTTGAGAAAAAGATCATTAGCACTGTTATATATCTACAGAAACGAAGGCAGAGTATTTTAAGAAACCATTGATAAAGTAACTACTAAAATATCTGATGAAAGTTAAGCAGGGTGAAATGACAAACTAATTTGCAAGCAATAAACTCACATGGAAATCATATAAATCCGCAGGATGGTCAAGTGGCTTAGATGAGCCATCGCAGTTTGAAATAATTTGAATATCTGGGTAGGCCTCTCGTATGGCATTGTAGAACTTGAGGTAATGTCCTGTTAAATAGAATTTAAGGGCATCACGTGCAACATGGGAAATTCTAAGCTAGCTCTTCACTCTTTAGTATTCCAGCAAAATAAGTGAAGGCCACTGTAATTCTGTAAGCTATGATGAAATAGCTTAATTTATGTGCAAATCCAATGTTAGTAGTCTAGTGGACCATAAACTGGTAAAGTGGACGGCTCAATTTTTCTTCCTTTTTTTCATGGCATTGCTATGATCATAATCAACTCCACAATTCAATGATGGCTAAAAAGGGGAAATGAAGAAGTAAAATGTGGTTTTAGATATGCTCGAAAAAAAAGTCATGTCGAGGAATTGTCGATTAGACTTGGCCAATGGCCATCACATCACTTCAGACTACTAAGATATTCAATAGCAAACGTTACCTTTACAGTTTAGGCATGTTAATTACTAATAAAAGATTACCCTGGTAAAATGGTTTGGTGTTGTCACAATCTTCATTCCCAACCGCGACATACTTCAGCGGAAATCGTTCAGGATGCCCCATTGCAGCTCTAACGGATCCCCATGTCGATTTTGCACTTCCCCTAGCGAACTCAAGGCTGTCCAATACATCCTATAGCAAGTCAAGAAAACAAAGAACTTAAAATCATGAGAAATGCATAGGCCTAAATATTTGTTAGATGAGAAATTTTAAGATGCTCCCAAATTGTTCTGGACCGTCCATTTATGTTGATATAATGGCTAGGATGAATCATTACCTTGTAGAGGATAAGAGGCCACTTTGACCTTTCTAAAGATATTGATGCCTTTTCACAAATACATAAATATACCAGTACAATTTCAAAAGAGCTCTTGTTAGATCGATAGCATCTGCTATGAAGGAAAAAACAGATGGGCTAACTTTTTTTGAAGAACATTGACAGTGACATAGGTGACACACTATGTTCCATTGTGCCAGTTTGGCTTCTCATTATGCTAACTATCTTCCCTTTGAGTAATGTTCAATCGAGTATACACACTATATGTCTATATTTTGTTGTCATTCAGATACCATACCAGTAAACTAGCGTGCAGCTGTTATTTTGACAAGACCACCTAACTTATGTGGATCTAATATGCTCATAAACATGCTCTGAAAAGAGGCGCCATATGTTCTTTTTGTATATGCACCCAGAAAAAAAAACATTAAACTGTACTGCACTAAGAGTGATCCATACAGTGAAAGATCTACTCCATAAAAAAATACCTTTACAAAAGGTGCGATGGCAGTGGTATCAACTTGATCATTCCGGCTGATCCCTAAAATTCAAGAGAAAAAGTTCAAGAAATTAATCGATACGCAAGTTATTATTCAAGATATGTTAAAGTAGGATTAATGAAAAAAATAGCGAGAGTACTATTTACCAGCGTTAAAAACCCAGATTGGCTCGGCGCCCAGGTCATCCGCAAGCTTTAATAGACATCTCACACTCAATGTATGAGTTTAGATATGGCTACACCTAGAAAATTCAGATGAGATTAATCAGCATACCTGGAGAAGCTCATAATACCCGAGACCATCATCTGTCCAGTAATTCCAAACGTCTCCATAGTGCCCAGGCCTCTCTTCCCATGGACCGATAGTTTCCCTCCATCTGAAAGCATTTCTTAACAAATTGCCTTCAACAAAGGTACCACCTATAAAAAATGGTGCGAAATATCAATATATGTATGATCGAAGAACTGTTAAAAATCTGGTTACAAAATTTCATTTGTTTCTAGAATAAAGTACCCACTATGGCATCCATATGAAAAAAATACAGAGAAATATGGCATCCATATGAAAAATACAGAGAAATATGGCAACATATGACGTCAGGGGTAAGATAGTCATTTTCAGTTTAACTTGCAATCTGGATTAACTTGTCGTCAAATTTGAAACTTCTACTCATTCTTTATGTGTTAAGCATACAGTGTCAAGTAAATTAGCATCATCTCTCTAATCTGGACTAGGAAGATTAATAAGTTGTACAGTTTAAAAAAGGCAATGATGTACTTCTGTGTTAAGCGTATCATCTCAACTCAACCTAAACAGAACAATTATGTAAAAAGGAACGTTGCATAGGACACTAAAATAATAAGAACTTTTTGTGCTCAATTATAGTTTTTTCTTGTAAAGTAGTTTTAGATTTTTGTGTTATCCATATCTTGGACTATACCACAAGATAAATTTGTGTGTATGCATCTTATGATGCAGAGGCCGGGGGTAATAAAAGCTTCCATTATACAAAAAAAAAATACCACAAGATAATTTTTTTTATGTAATAAGGTCAGCTATTGATATGGCCTAATGGGGCATATATAAGCACAGTACATGGTACAGTAGAGAGTTCTACCCTATCTTGCACATCAAACCTTGTCAGTTTTCACTCGATTTCGCAACCATAAAAAATGCATTCTACAGGACAAAAGGAGGCTATGCAGTACAAAGGAGACTACCGTGTACTTCTACATTTTTGTGCTTCAGTCATTAGTAGTTCCTTTGGCAGACGTAATAAAGTTTATGATGGTCATTCTAGGCATATTCTGGTTTGAGATTGGTTGCTTAATTAGTTCCTGCCAAATCCTAACGGCTGAATATGATCTAAAATAATACGAAGGAATACCCACCAAAAGTTTGCGAGAACCATTGGATATAAACAGTTCATAAGCATGCTAGAAGTTTAGAACATAAACGTGCAGCATTTATTAGTTGATCTTAATTTGAAAAACATATGAAATACCAGGAAATCGTAGGAACCGTGGTCTTAAATCCATAAGCATGTGTATGAGTTCCTTGCGAAAGCCATGGCCCTGTATATGTACAACAAAATAACGATTAAGGTCTTGTAAACCCATACTTAGAAGCATCAGATAAGGTGGATTAAATTATTATTATTACCATTCAAATTTCTAAAAAATTAATGTAAACTATTATTTTTATTTAAATTTTTGCACTGCCACCCTCGTAACCTGAGATTGGCACATGCAGTGGCGACTGCTACTGTCTCAGTTTTGGCTTAGCCTGACCTAGCTTAGATGTTTTCTCATTTTTGTTTTTCTCTTCCGTTGTTTTAGCTTTTGTTTCGGTTTCAGTTCGTTGGCCATGTACTTTGCGCTTTCTTTATGCACAATGAGACACTTTTGATGTGTGTTCGAGAGAAAGTTATTTGTTTTGGGCTTATTAAGCACCAATGAGAACTGTTGGACCAACAATTCGATCATTATTGATTTTCGTTTATGGTTAGACAAGTAATTGCTCTGATGCTTGATTTTACTTGAACAAATTCTTGCTAGCTAGGTAACATAGCAATCCTGCATTTTCTATATTGTATAACAATTTGAGGTGATATACTTCCATATTGAATCTTTGCGAACTGCTTCCAGATCACATCATGCGTTTGTGATTGTCAGTACCCAATAGCAAGACAGAGGATAAAAATGCAATTCACCTTGTATGTATCTGAAGGTATGAGTGACACTTGATCGATCCATATGACTCCCCTTTTGGAAGTTGTTAACTCAAGTCTTGAAGTTCTGCACGTTACTTTAGCTAATAATTGCATCTCTATCTTTCTCCAATCTGACACATTCGTATCTCTGTAACCACACCGTATTTAATCCTTTCAGTCTTAGCGAAAAAATTAACAAATTGAAAAATCATCTTATCTCAGTGCTAGGGAAGATATATACACTATGACAGCTGCTGCTATATTTTGCAGTCCATCTGAACATGTGAGTGAAGCAGTCAACTCCACGGATTCTAGTGATCTGATATACATTACCAGATTATAGCTCTTCCCCTCTTCGATGTTCTGGAAGTGGAAATGGTCAGGTGCAGCACAAAACCAGAGGGAAAAGATGGAAATGTTTCTGAGAAAAAGGATGCATTCCAAGGAAGCGAAAGCACAGCATTAAATGGAGAGCTAAAATTATCCAAGGAAAATATGGATGTGGATTAGAACAGAAGAAAATAATGTTTCAGTTTCACTTTTGGGCAGAAAAACATTTGCTATCATTTTTCAACTAGCAATACTGTAGCTTGTAAACTGTTGACCGTCATTTTTTTATGATTTATATTTTCATGCTGATGTCCCTGTGGCAATTAGTATATTGATGAATAAAACGTACCATGCCCCAGAATCCCGGGTTGTAAATACCAACACCGCCAGCTGGACACTTGGCACAAAGAACTTCCATCCTTAGAGCAACGATATTTCTACTGAAACAAGATGCTCTTTCAGTCTTCACGTATATGGAGGATTCGTCACCAATGATGGACCATGGATCTATATTTGAAGGAGTGTGAGGCCCTCCAGCTTCAAAACCTAAAGCACAATTCTGCAACAGTCAGTACACAGCTAAACGTGAAATTTTATCGATAGGTTATAAAAGGCAAAGTCCAACAATTTTTTTCTATTGTTATTGGTAGTAATAATGATTGTTTTGTTCTGCGGTGATTGCAGAACTACCTAGGGAACAGAAAACAAGCAGCAGGAAGGACTGCCAACTGTCAATATGGAACGGGAATAAATATAGAAGTAACAGAAATCTGTTCTGTTATTGTTCTTTGTACAAAATTTTGTATGGTCAAGTTGCACAAAAAGGGCACTGTACTGTTTTATTTCATAAACTGACCATTCGGCCTATATGAATCCTTGTTAGCAGGGAAATTAGGATATAGGTCAGTGGAAAATCTCAGAGTTCCAAAAAATGCAACTAGGTGTATCGGTTCGGCTGTGTTGCTTTATTTATAAAGCGGGGCGGAAGCCTTTTCGGTAGGTGTATCACTGCCATGTAAGTCATCGCATGGCGTTTGGAGCTATGTATCATCCGCATTTGTCTGTAACGCAGTCAAGTGCATCTAGAACTTTCTGATAACATGTTCCCAAGAGGCAGTGTACATATAACAGCTGGTAGTGATAGTACGTAGCAGCAGTACCTCTGTTACTAACAAGCTCTGCCCATAATCCACCAGCTCCAGCGTGATTGATTTCCTAGAACAAATATTCAGAGATGGAGTATTGTGAAAAATCAAGAATAACCAGGAGATGGAATTTAAAGGCAATAACTGTTAACCAAAAGATGTTATGCACCTCAAAGAACAAGCCAAAGAGGGTTTGGGGGATCTTTCTGGCGGCCTTCCATGATGTATCGACCTCCAGCAGTGCCGTCTGAGCCCCCTCCGACTCTGCCGCCAGGCACCCGCAGCTCAACGAGAGAAGAAGCAAGGAGCAGAGGATGGCATGGAAAGCTGCCGCATCCTTGGTACCCATCCTCCCCTTACTCCAGCCTGCAGATAAAGATCATCAACTCAGTTCGCGGATCGATCGAGCATGTAAAATGGCAACAAACAGTAGAATTGTTTCCACAAGACAACCGAATAATTGGGGGCGCCGATCAAGGAAAGAAAAGAAAAACCAAGTGGCAAAGGTGAACTCGTTTGGGAAGAATTTAGCGGGAAGAAGGAAGAATTTAGCGGGAAGAAAACATAACACACAAGGGAAACCAAGTGAACCTCCTCCCTTAGGCATTCCATCGAACACCTCAACCTCTCCGCCATGAGGCCCGTGAACAGTACTGACCGGAGCAGGGAGAAAATGACGCAGGCAGAGAGGGGGTCGCCGTAACGAACAAGATCGGACCATGGAACTGCTCACCTCCGGCCAACACTCGAGGACGGAGCGACAGGATGCCAAGCGCGTGTGAACTGTGATGCCGCGATGGTGTTCGTGGGGAGCTCGGGGAGGAAGAGGAAGTGCCGCTGCTTAAGTAGCGGCTGAGAGCCCATGACTACGAACGAGGAAGAGAAGTGAGGTGGGTGGGTTTGGTGGGTTCAAAAGAGTGGGACCGCGTGCCACGTGGAGCCGTGAGCCAGGATCCTTGCGCATATCAGCCGTTCGATGTTGGCAAGACTCACCCTCGGTCGTTGCTTCCCGGGCTAGGCCGGATATGTCTCCACCCGTTGAACTTGTCGGTGTTGCGAGGTTTTTTGGATGTCTGAAATTCAGTCTTGGCAGAGGGTGTAATATTTTTATGACAAAAAATATTTACTTCAGTCAATAGTAAACTGGAAACGGTAGGTGACCTGTTCATGCAATGCCACATGGCTGGTACGCTTTGGGATGGTCAATTGTGCTTTTTAGTTTTGATATGAATTTGACTCCGTTTAGCGAAATTTGTAGTCGAATTTCCAGTTTCCCATAGTTTACCGTGAGTGTACCTATTGGTTTAGATGCTATTTTTTGGGTTGTGGGAGACTAGAATTCAGAAGTTAGGATGACGACATATGCTTTCACAAAAAGAACAGAAAAAAAGATGACGACATATGGAGGCCAAAGGGACAAAACTGCTACTGCAAGTTGCAGCTGAAAAATAGCTGGATGGTGGAATTTTGTTTGCACCCTGAAACCTATTGTATACAAGTATTGGCAAAAGAATATAACTAAGAAGGCATGTGTTGGATGGAATCCATCCCCATCCAACTACTTTTTGTTAACATTTTCTAAAATCTTGGATGGGCACAACATCGACGATTGATGTGGGCAACAAATCCATGACAGTAAATTATCTTCTTGAATAGGCTGGCCACGTCGCTGGTGAAGGTAAGGGTGATTGGGTCGAGTGAAGACGGTGGCCATGAGGGAGAAGACAATATTTACGAATAGCATCTTAGAAAATTTGAAATTGGATTTGGTTTTCAAATTTCAAAGCCATCAAAACAAAAGAGATGGAGACCCTACCACTGAATCAGTTACCTAATTCAGTTGACCCAATTCAGTTCCAACATACAAAAATGCCCTGAAACACAACATATCGGGGAGACGTGTGTGACCACAACATTCTTAATATTGCGCTCTCAAAAGAAAAAATAATCAAAGGAGCTCATAGAGGTTTACTCATCCTTACTAAGCAAACACATTGACAAAATCATTTTTTGCAAAAGTTAACGGGTTGTCACGTGTCCCATGCCTATAAATTCCATTTTGTAGGAGGTATCTTTTGTCAAGGATTACATCCATCCACATGGTTGCTTCTGGACCACAGCCTCTCTCTATGGCCTGATTTGTATGGAAAACTCCATGCTATGTTGCTTGTGTCTTACTTCCATTCCCTTTTCGTAAGAAATAGACGAAAGAAGAAATGTGGAGGCCCACTCATAATTGTACCCCTTAGGTTGGCGTCTTGCCTTGATTATCATCACCTGTTTTTCGAGTCTCATTATTATCACCTCTTGGGCACTTCTTGTGTACGCACAATTGCATGCATGGTATTCTGGTTCATACTTGATTTCCGTTTCCATTGCATGCTTGTGTCTTACTTCCATTCCCATTTCGTAAGAAATAGACGAAAAAAGAAATGTCGCGGCCCACTCATAATTGTACCCCTTTGGTTGGCATCTTGCCTCGATTATCATCACCTATTTTCCGAGTCTCATTATTATCATCTCTTGGAGTACTAGTACACAGTTGCATGCATAGTATTATGTTTCATACTCGATTTGTAGGCTGGAATATTTCCTCAAATCACAACAAAGGAAGACGAATATAGCCATTTGTGGGTGGTAGAGTGAGGAGCAACGATGTGTGTCGTCACATGCAACGGATGAGATATTGAGATGGATACACACACCGATGATGAAACTTAGAAAGGCTAGCTATAGCTGACAGGTCCATTGCTTGCTGCGATGGCTCACTGGCTAGTTATGTTGGTCTAAAAGAAGCTTAAAAGGAAACCACTATGGCACGATAGCGTGACTCATTTGCACCGACGCGTACTAGTAGTTTGGCAGTTCCTCTTCTGTGGTGCTAGGCTGCTAGCCACGTGTTGGACAAGTTTCTACGGCTTTTTCCGACGGTCTGAAGTGCCATTTCTCTGAAATACCAGGGCAGTTTTAATGTCGTAATGTAAATCCAAAAGTACACATGATATCAGTATGAGCATGAAGAACACTCCATGATACTCGCGTGATGAGCGTGGTGGCCAAATACAGAATCAAATCGAAAAATAAAAATATATGCAATCAATCTTCCAACACCTCACATCTTCGTCTGCATCTTCGACACATAGCGTGATGAGCGTGGTGGGCGTCCTCTTGCTGCTCTTCCCCGTCTTCCTTTCGGCGGCTGAGGCGCGTGCGCCTGCGCCGCCGGCCAGTGCCAACATGATACTTGCCGCATGCAAGACCGTCGGCGGCGGGAGCACCTACTTCGACGTCATGTTCTGCCTGGAGGCCCTCGGCTCCGCTGGCGGCGCCGGCGACTACCGAGACCGTCGCCGTGGACCTCCTCGCGACCAACGCCACCAGCACGGAGGCCAAGATCGACCGCCTGCTCGGTGGCAGCGGCGTGGAGATCAAGGCGGGTGACGCCGCCCTGGCGCGGTGCCTCCGGTCGTGCCGGTCGCTGTACGGCGGCATAGTGGACGACGGTCCTGCGTGCACCGCCGCGGTCAAGGGCGGGAGGTTCGGCGAGGCAACAGCGATCCTGGAGAAGGCCGCGGGCGCGGCGAAGGAGTGCGAGGACGGGTACCAGTAGAGCAGCGCGACTTCGCCGCTGATGGCGGAGGACGACGACGCGTTCAAGCTCGCAAAGCTCGCCGTCGCGTTGCTCCGTTTTGCTTGAGAGCCGGGAAACGGACATTGCTGCTACTGATGTTTCGATTTTTTTTTTTTGAATATTTTCGTATATTGCATATAATAACCTTATTGATTAGTTTTTTTTTTGTGATCCGTGCCATGTGGTATGTGATCTACGTGGTTGGTTAGATCATGTACCGATGATATACTACCGGTTGTCTGTTGTCCGGCAGTCAGGGTGATAAATGTGAATAAGGACTAACCGCTGTCCTCAATGTACCATCCAACTAGATGGCTAATACAAGAAACAACAGTCTCGAGAAGTACCACGGAGATGGGGGAGGGTTCCTTTTTTCGGAAAAAAATGCACTAGTGGGCCAGCCTGACACTGTAGCGCATTAAGCGAGAGTTTCCCTCTCCTCTCGCTTAATGCGAGAAATAGACGCCGCGGCACAGCCCTCTGATGACGCCACACGCGGGGGCAAGAACTTGGGACGCGTTAGGTTGCTTTCTTCGTGGAGCCTGTCTCAGTGGAGCCTGTTTCAGTGTATACAGGCTCTGGGCCATCATCTGCATGTCGTTTGGTAGGCTACATCAAGCCCAGGTCGCATCCTCCCCGTAGTGTAAATTGCACTAGGCCCAGCCTGCATCTGGAAAAACGGTCGATTTGAGCGTTCCCCGCGAGCCAGGCTGAGAGATCTTTAAGTTTCGTGCGGGCCAGTTTCTACGTGCGAGCTGGGCAACCAAACAACTCACTACTTCGCCCGCCAGAGCCTGGTTGGGCTTAACGCAGCTTACCAAACGCGTCCTTGGTGACGAATAGATTAGATCGTGCCCGACGTTTGATCTCCTCAAATCGTGGCGGCAGTTGCCCATCGCCGGCCACACCGACAAAGCCGAGCCGCGAGGGCTGGTTCTAAGATTTTTGCCGGCGTCAACAGACAACAGGCCTCACGATTGTTCCGGGAGTACGTCGGCCATGCAGCCGCCGAGACATCCCTCGTCCGTGCGCCTTGCCATCATCCTCCTTCGGTACATGTGGTAATGCATCTCTCTTATTTCCCCTTTCTGAAAAAAGGAACCCTCCCCCATCTCCATGGTACTTCTCGAGATTGTTGTTTCTTGTATTAGCGATCTAGTTGGATGGTACATTGAAACGACAAAGGAGGATTTCTGAAGTAACTGCTCACAACTTTGAGGATATGATTGTGTAACTTTACATTCTACAGACATTTCCAAGGATCTCTTGATTCTGAATAATGCCCACAAACAGACGAACTATATGCATATGATTATGAGTCTCCCAATTAGTCCAGAAATTTTCACATTGTGTTCTGCAATGACCACGTTTGTGGGCCACTATATAGGAGATTTACGTCAATGGAATTTTTAGAGGCCCAAGTGTAATCCTAATTGATTTTAACTTCTATGTATATGCCTACTATTTTAGTAGCCAAGAGCTAGCTTATACGTATAAATCTCCATTATTGAAATCAAGTTCATGGCTGTGACACCGCGTCGATGGAAGTTTTAGAGGACCATGTGCATTCCTAATTGATTTGAACTTCTATGTATATACGTACTATTTTAGTAGTAGCCAAGAACTAGCTTATATAAATGTCCATTCTTGTAATCAAGTTCATGGCTGTGACACCATGCATTTTCAGGCATTTCAACGGGATGCAATTCTAATTTGTGCACTCAGAGCATCTACAGCCGGACCTCTCAAACACGTCTCAAACGTCCGGACAGGCAGTCCGGTCACTGACCGGTCGCAAAAAAGCGACCCAACCGGACGCCTCAAACCACCCTCAAACGCCCGGGCTGACCGGCACCCCTCATATCCAGCCCAAATCTAGGGCGGATATGAGGCGGCCCGGGCGCGTCCGCCTGGCCCACCTCTGGCCCACCCTGACCCCACAAAATCCCTCTCCGGAGCAAACCCTAGCTCACTTCACTCCGCTCCGCTCCTCTCCCCGACGCTCTTCTTTCCCCCAATCCGTCCAATCCCTAGCGCCGGCGACGCTTCCCTGTCCCAATCCGTGCAATCCCTACCGTCGGCGACCATGTCCAGCACCGGCAGCCACTCCGATGGCAGCTCCGGAGATGAGTACGAGCTGGCGCTCCGTATCGCGCTGGAGCGTTCGCGGGTCGATACGGGCGGCAGCTCCGGGTCAGGTGTGACGCCACCTGTCGCTCGTCGCCGCAGCGCCGACGCCGGCGCCGGCCCTTCCCGCCCGCGCGTGGATCTGCGAGGGCAGCCCAATCGGCGCCGCCCACCCGACGACCTCCTTCACCTCCGGCCACTTCTCTGCGCGGGCAGCGGTGGGTTCTTGTGCCCGCTCCGCCGGCGCCGTGGATGCGGACTCCAGAGTCGGAGGCACGCGCCGCCCGCCGCGAGAGGCAGAGGGCACGTGAGATGGGCATCGCGTCCGACGCGGGTGCGCAGTCCGCCCGCCGCCGCCGCGTGATGCCGGTGCCCAACGAGGAGGAGCGTCTCCTCCAGTGGGTGTACCATCGGTCACTTACCACGGCCGAGACGAACACCAAGCAGCTCCGGCTCGGCATTGAGCAGTCCGAGCGGGAGGCGGCGGAGGCGGCTGTTGGAAATATGCCCTAGAGGCAATAATAAAATGGTTATTATTATATTTCCTTGTTCATGATAATCGTTTATTATCCATGCTATAATTGTATTGGTTGGAAACACAAATACATGTGTGGATACGTAGACAACAACATGTCCCTAGTGAGCCTCTACCGGACTAGCTCGTTGATCAAAGATGGCCATGGTTTCCTGGTCATAGACATGAGTTGTCATTTGATAACGGGATCACATCATTAGAAGAATGATGTGATGGACAAGACCCAAACTATGAACGTAGCATATGATCGTGTCAAGTTTATTGCTATCGTTTTCGCATGTCAAGTATCTGTTCCTATGACCATGAGATCATGCAACTCACTGACACCGGAGGAGTACCTTGTGTGTATCAAACGTCGCAACGTAACTGGGTGACTATAAAGATGCTCTACAGGTATCTCCGAGGGTGTCTGTTGAGTTGGCATGGATCAAGACTGGGATTTGTCACTCCGTATGACGGAGAGGTATCTCGGGGCCCACTCGGTAATACAACATCACAATAAGCTTGCAAGCAATGTGACTAAAGAGTTAGCCACGGGATCTTGTATTACGGAACGAGTAAAGAGACTTGCCGGTAACGAGATTGAACTAGGTATGGAGATACCGACGATCGAATCTCGGGCAAGTAACATATCGCCGGACAAAGGGAATTGCATACGGGATTGACTGAATCCTTGACATCGTGGTTCAACCGATAAAGATCTTCGTTGAATATGTAGGAACCAATATGGGCATCCAGGTCCCGCTATTGGTTATTGACCGGAGAGGAGTCTCGGTCATGTCTGCATATTCCCGAACCCGTAGGGTCGCACGCTTAACGTTCGGTAGCGCTAGGGTAGTATTGAGATATTAATACTGGAAAGTCCGAAGGTTGTTCGGAGTCCCGGATGGGATCCGGGACATGATGAGGAGCTCCGGAATAGTCCGGAGGTAAAGATTCATATATGGAAAGTTGTTATCGGGTTCCGGAAAAAGTTCGAGTTTTTTCGGTATCGTACCGGGAAGGTTCTAGAAGGTTCCGGAGTGGGGCCCACCTACATGGGGGACCCACATGAACGTGGGTAGTGGGGAAAGTCCCCACAATCCTGGTCTAGGCACACCAAGATCCTCCCTTAAAAGGAATAGTATCATATCCCAAAGGGATAAGATCAGGATCCCTAAAAAGGGAGGATAGCGATCGGTGGGGAAGGAAAGGAGGGATTTCCTTCCTCCCCCTTTGGCCAACGACCCTAGGGCCTTGGAGGGCAAGCCACCAGCCCCCTTCACGCCTATATAAAGGTGGGGAGGCGTTGGGGGCAGCCAACCCCTTGGACCCTTGCCCGTTACCTCTCCTAACTCCTCCCACGTTTCACCGGTACGCGCTTGGCGAAGCCCTGCCGGAATTCCGCTGCCACCACCACCACCATACCGTCGTGTTGGTCCCGATCTCATCTACCCCCTCTCTCTCTCGCTTACTGGATCAAGAAGGAGAGGACGCCACCGAGCCGCACGTGTGCTAAACTCGGAGGTGCCGTCCGTTCGGCACTTGATCGGGAGTTCGTGGACGGATCGTGATTGGATCACGAAGACGTTCGACTACATCAACCGCGTTTCTTAACGCTTCCGCTTAGCGATCTACAAGGGTATGTAGATCCAATCTCTCCTCTCGTAGATGTTCATCTCCTAGATCGATCTTGGTGAGCGTAGGAATTTTTTTGTTTCCCATGCAACGTTCCCCAACAGCGGCGAGGGTGGCCAAGCTCAAGCGCAAGCAGGACCGCGTCGTCCGGCGCTTGTAGGGCTACATCGTCATCTCCGATTCCTCCTCCTCCTCTGACGGGTCTGGTTCCGACGGCTCTGGCGTTGACCCACCTCCTGCCGCGGACGCCTACAGCAGCGCCGGCGACCGGAAGGGCAAGGGGCCGACGAGGAAGTGGTGAAGCTCGGCCCTCTATCCTTTTATATAATCTAGCTCTAGTATCTAGTTAGAATGTGCCGGATCGATGAACTGTGTGAAGTATGCCCGTTTGGTGATCTTTTGGTGATGTTTATGTGAATTATGCCCGTTTGATATCGGTTTATATGTTCGTTTCCTGTCGATTTTGGTCGTTCGGTGATCTACGTACTACGTTGCATGCTTTTGTATGGATATAGGGTGCCGGATATGAGATACGCGGCTGTGGAGGTGCGGATTTAGGGACTGCCCGGTCACTGTCCGCGGACACACCCGGACGCGTCCGCGGGCGTATAGGGTGCCTGTTTTGGCAAGTCCGGCTGTAGATGCTCTCATGTGGGGAAAATTTTAGTTATGCACTCTCAAGCTTCATATTTCCTAGTATACACTGCATGCATGATTTAGCTTACCCTCTCTATATGGATCTTTTGATACTTTCAATATTTTTCAGGATAGGTTATTGGTGGATAGATCAACTCTTGCCCACCTAATATATATGGAGTTTTACTTGTGTCTGGCTTCACAAGTGGTGTGTGGAAATTTATCTTTCATCTCCTATGAAACATCGTTGCTACATATACCTTGCAGTGAGTAACTTAAGTTTCTCGACAAATTAATTATCATATACATAGTCTTTTATCCTATACATAGTTGTTAAATGCAATTTAAGCATGCTTATTATTATTTTGATGTTGTACAAACACGTGGTTACCATTTCAAAAGAAAGGGGCCTCGAGTTCTGGTTTCGCCCCGGGCCCCCGAAATCTCAGAACCGGCCCTGTCTGGGCCACCCAAAACCTCTCCCTCTACCTCACCCTTTCCCGCCCGAAGCGATTAGTGCCGCTCCAGAGCGTCAGTGCCGCATTCATGCCGGCCCAGAGCGGATGTGACCTCTCACGTTGCTCCGGCATTGAAGTTACGCGCCAGCTGACCGCTCCATTCAAATGACTGCCCGTTCGTCTGCCGCCCACCATTAACCACCTCGCCGCCTGCCCTGCGATCCGCTCGCTATATAAACTCCAGGCCTGGCAACAACCGCATCCAACCTCCTACGCTCCCAATCTCCTCTCGGCACCACGGCTGCCATGGCCTCCTCGAGCTCCAAAGCCCTCTGGGACAACCTCTCGTCCGAGCAAAAGAAGGAGATCGCCGCCATTGCAGCCAGTTGGCAGGCCGGTAGACGGACGAGCTTGCCAGAGGCTAGTGATGTGGACACCCCAATGGAAGAGGCGGTCGACGAGCCGGCGCCACAGTCCTCGTCAGCTGATGCCGGCATCACCATGGGCGAGGCTCGTGCTCACTACCCCGAGATGGCATAGGCAGACTAGGACTACAACCTCCACCTCCTTGACGAGCACCGACGCGTGGAGGAGCAACTCGCCGCCGGCACGGGCATCGCACTGGACGTGGACGTGGGCGAGCAGGAGGCGCTACTCCAATCCTTCCGCACCGCCCGCGAAATCTACCGCGACCGTTGGCGGTACCGCGTCCATCAGGCAGAGTTAGAAGCCGCCTTCAAGGAGATTAACGAGGCGGCGGATGAAGTGTACGACAAGGACAAGGACGATGTCGCCAGCTCCTCCGCTCCCCGCCATCACGACGATGATGCCGGCACGTCCGCGGGCGCCGCCAACAACGAGGAAGAGTAGAGCATGGGAGGCCGCCGGCACTCGGGTCCCAAGAAGGCCACCACTCCTCCCCTCTCGTTGAATCCAAGATTGGCGGGCTCATCATCGCCGACCGATTAGCCGCATGCAAGTTGTGG
Source organism: Elymus sibiricus (assembly GCA_039707655.1). Classification (NCBI taxonomy): domain Eukaryota; kingdom Viridiplantae; phylum Streptophyta; class Magnoliopsida; order Poales; family Poaceae; genus Elymus; species Elymus sibiricus. The sequence goes on from CM077670.1 coordinate 118,291,254, forward strand.
AGGTGGAGCTTCATTTTCCGGAGCTCATGCCGGCTGGACATGGGGAACGGCCCTCGGCGGTCATTTAGACTAGGTTTAGTTGAAATATGTCCAAATGTAATGAATTTGCTCCAGTTTTATGTAAAAATTATGTAAGTTTGAATGAATATCGTCCAGTTTGTTTTCATATGCATCAAATTGTTCACTTTCATTAAATTTCTTCTGAAATATAACCGGACATTTGCGGCTACGATTGAATGGCCGGCTTCCACATCAGTGTTCGTGGACTGGTTCCCTCCCGGTCCGTGGACGGATGCGATGTCCGGTTTGGGAGTTAGCGTTGGAGATGCCCTAACATTGTCCGGTGAACTTTCTCACTTAGGGAATCTTCAATGTTGACCCACAAACCGGACATTGTATCCGTCCGTAGATTGATGGGGACCAGTCTGCGGACATTGATGTGGGAGCCGGACATCCAAAGCTTGCCGTAAATGCCCCATTACAAACAATTGCAGTTGCATGTCTAGTGGTCGGCATGCAACTGACCATGACAACGCCTTCCGACCGAGTTACAGTCGCTTTGTGCCCATGCAATTGCAATCATGTTGCAACGCTTGCAGTTGCATGTCTAGTTGTGGACATGCAAATGGCCCCGACATTTCCTTCCCAACCCTAGTTGTAGTTGTTTCATGATCGTGCAGTTGCGGTCAGAATACAATGCTTGTAATTGTGTGTTTACTTGTGAACATGCAACTGGCCCCACAAACCCTTTCCGACCTAGTTTCAGTCATATTGTGGCTCGTGCAGTTGCATTCGGGTTACAACACTTGTAGTTGGATGTCTGGTGGTGGACATGCAACTGGCCCTGACAACCCCCACCCCAATCCAGTTTCAATCGCTTTGTGGCCGTGCAGTTGGAGTTAGGTTACAACGCTTGTAGTACCATGTCTGGTGGTGGACATGCAACTAACCCTAAAACTCTCTCCGGATCTCAGTTGGAGTCGCTTTGTGCCCATGCAGTTACAGTCGAATACAACACTTGCAGTTCTATGTCTGGTGGACATGCAACTAGCCCAACAATGTGGCGGGGCCATGATAAGTAAACTCCCAAAGGTGCTCTGGCCAGAGGGCACCTTTGTGGAGACAATCAAGTTGTGGCAGCGGGAGTGGTTCTACATCACCGACCTGACCACCAAGGGCCAGACAGAGATCCCCGCCTTGATGGCCGAGCCCCCGAAGAGGCTCGTCTCCTGGACGAAGAAGGGCCTCAACTGGGGAAACCCAGACGAGGTAAAGATGCCCCAGAAGAGGCTCAAGGCGGTGATCGGACAAGGCATCAAGCTGGTGGACGTGGTCCATGTTATGCTTCATCGTCGCGTCCTACCTCTTCAACTTACGGCAATCCGATGTGGCGTTACAAACCTGAGGTTGAGGTGACCGTGCAACACTTCTTCCGCACCGACCTTTGACGGGATGTGGACGTCGCTTTTCAAGCCGTCCAAGAACACCTTCCCTGAAGAGGAGGGAGACATCGGCTATAGTGCCGAGAATGGTCCATCCGAGGTATAAACAGTTTCACTTGTGTTGCCGTCCTTTTAATATTCTTCAACTTTCAATAAAGTGGTCGGCTTGACATTACATGATCAGACCTGGTGCGACAAGGCCCGGAAGATGAGTTCTCCGGCACCGCTGCCGAAGAGGCCAGGACCCCCCCCCCCAGCTCACAACGCTTTTAGCAGAGGCACCGTACGTTGTCCCGGTCAAGGAGAAGGGGGAGCCGAAGAAGAAGAGGGGCCTGCGCAGCCGAGGAGCTCCCTCGGATGCCAGGTTACAAAGCACCCACAGTTCCTCCATCCAAGATGAGAAGGAAGAGAAGGAAAAGGAGAAGGTGGAAGAGGAGGAGGGCGAGGAATCTTCCCCTAAGAGGAGGAAAGCGGCGTCCGAAGACGTCGAGGAGGACGACCCTCCTCAGCTTTTCAAAAGGCTTTGGAAAGCCAATGCCGCCCAGCCAAGCCGGTCCTCGGCCCCCGCCGAGGCTGCATACTCTGGCTCCTCCGGGGACGTGCCTCCCCCGCCGCGCAGAGAGAAGCCGCAGCCAAGAAGGTACCCTGTTTGATACATTGTACATAATATGTTTTAATCGACATGTTCTTGATTTTGCCACATTGCTTGCCTTTACAGCCCGCAACGCCGCCTTCCCGGAGAGGAGTCGGATAATACCATCCCTCCGCCCGAGCTGGCCGAGAGCTCCTGGGGTGTGCGCGTGCTTCCCTCCCCTGCTCATGGTGAGCTGGGGGAGGTTTCTTCGCATCCGGACCCTCCTGTGTTAAACACAGAGAGCGGTACCGATGCGCCCATGGCTGAGGTCCAGACCTCGGTCGCTGGGGACCAAGGGGAAGGGATTCCCCTGGTCCTGGAAGAACCGGTGCTTAACCGCCCGGAGTCTCGGGCCTTGACAACTCCAACGCCGCCGAGTCGCATGGAGGTGGCCATCACCTCTCCAGCGAGTGATGAAGACCGAACCTCGTGGCGAGATCCGATCTGTTGTTGTGGCCCGATCTTTCACCACACTCCACCACCACCACCACCAGTAACCTCTCACCCACGTACGTGATGTGCGCGAAATAGAGGGTTTGAACCTTATGGTTCAACACGAGAAAACCAATCTCGACGATGGCAATCACGCGCAAAACAATTCCTACAAAGAAATCGCAACAGGGAGGTTTTCTAAAGCTTCCTCGAAAACTTAGGAATTTTTTGACAGCTTCCCCCAAAACTCGATACGGGTATTTTACCCTAAAAACACATCGTTTCTATTCATAAAAATATAACCTGTGTTTTACAACGACGCACACATAGGCTTTATAGAAGTAGCCGACTTGGAAGACACGCGCAATTAAAATATTTCCTAAAGATTTTAATCTGGACTCTTTCTAGATTTAAACTAATTAACCAAATTACCGGCAAGCTTGGTGGGCCCCATCCATTCTCCTTCAAACATGTATAAGCCCACGTGAGAAACCTTCTGATGCGCGTCTCTCTTCTGGTGGTCGTGGTCGTCCGAAAAAGTAGAAGCAAATCATATGCTTCCTTTTAATTAGTTGCATCTGGCTCAACACATAAGCGTGCATGCATCCTGACGCCCGTGTTGAAAACTTCTTCCAACTGCGTGTCCAAGAATCTAGTGGCCGTGACCAGCTAAAATAGCCTTGATCACCGTAGCTACCTTGATGGACTTCCTTTTTAAACTGATGCACTGCCTTCTTATCTCTCCGGTACATATTTGAGCATGCAGATTCCTTATTCGATTGGTTAAGTACAAGGAATCCCACGTCCATACATAGCACGTGCAATGCATCAACATGCATGCGTGTAACATTGACTAGTGCCATTTTATCATTGTAGTTCATGCCTAAATCTTTTGGAATAAATGCATCGCCAATAATGTCTACAGGAATTGTGGTGTCTTGATCCTGACTCGTGTCTTGTACATCCTCGTTGTAGTCGCTAAGACTAGGACTAGAACTGGTCGTATCAGCGAGGGACGGTGCCGAGGATGCCCGGCCGCCCATCTCGGGGTGGCATAAGGAGATAGAGGCAGCTCTTCAGAGCTCCTTGATTTTTTTCCGAGCACCGTGCCATTCTTGGCACGACATTCAACCAATTCCGGTTCGCAGAGGCCGGAATTGTGGAGGCCTTCATAAGCCCTTCGAAAGGTTTCGACGTATGTTATTTTATTGTTAGTCAGTTTGTACAACTGCACCATTTAAGTTAATGCTTAATACACCCAGTAGCCCTTTAAGGACAAGTTTTGAAAAAAAAAAAGTTGTCCGAAGACTTATTTACAAGAATTTTACAAAATTTAATTTATGCTTTAAGAGCGCATATACAGTAGCCCCCGAGCCCTAAGTTAGTTTGATAAACTGACTTGGGGGTCGATTTATTGATTCGAAAGCTATATCCAAAGTGAATATGCAGTAGCCCCCGAGACTCTTGTCGGACCAATACGTCCGACAAGAGGATCAATTTTGCTTTTCGGAGTCTAATAAAAATTTTGCAGGCTTCCGCCTCCTCTTCGGCGTCCAACTCGAAAGAGTTGGAAGAGCTGAATCACAAGCTTGCGCGGTCCAAAGAGGACATCAATCTGCTGAAGGAGCAGATGGATAAAGCGCAAGGTAAGATATAGAAACTAGCACCATAGCTTTATTCATTGTTAAAACAACTCAAGTACTAATATATGTGTGTTGATTGTTGTTTAGCTGCCGCGGCTGAGATGAAGACCCTTAGCGCCGAGCTCAAAAGGGCTCAGGCCGAAGGCGAGCAGCAAAGGGTTGCGGCTGCGAAGAGCAGCGCCGAGCTTGCCGAAGAGCAAGATGCTTGGAGGAAGGACCAAGCTCGGCTATTAGAGGTGGAGCAAGACTTAAAGGGCCTGTACGCGGAGCGCGACGCCCTTCAAGCCGACAAGGAGAAGGACGCAGCCGAGCTCAAAAAGCTCGAGCTGGCGCGAAAGGAGGCCCAAGTTGAAGCGAGGTCGGGCCGAGAAGAACTCCGGCAAGTATCGGAGATAGCCGCCGGTAAGCCATTTTTATTGCAGTGCATCTTCAGTGGTGGCCGCTTCGCCGAGCTGACGTAAACCGTATCAGGTGCCTTTGCAGACCTGCCGAGGAGTGTAGCGGATGTGTGCCAGTACTTCAACGAGCGCGAGGATGCTACCGAGCAGAAGGCGTTCTGGGCACAATTTCAAGTGCCGTCACATCCGCCACTCCTCGGTGACCAAATGAAGCAGTTGATGGAGCTGCACCGAATTGCGAAACCAGCCATGGAAGACCTTTACATCACCATGTGGCCCACCGAGCCATTGCCGAGCAGCTACTTTGGCTTGGTCCAGCGGCTCCAAAGCGTCACCCCCCAGTTTCAACTCTGGAAGCACGCCACCTGCTTGGAAGGAGCTCGGCAGGCATATGCGTCTATCAAGACGCATTACCCAGGGATCAAGGCAGAGGAAATGGCAAAGGGTGGCCCCGAAGGGAAGAAGCGCATACCCGAGCAGTACTTTGAGGATGTGATGCCGGGCGCCCATCGTAAGGATATCATCCTTGAAGACCTTAAGTAGACCTCCCTCGGTATGCCGAGGTGTATGATGTAAAAAAAAGACAAGTTTCATTTTGATGTGAATGAATCCTTTATGCCTGATATGTTATTTTGACTCCGTTGCGACTGTTTAAAATTTGAAAGTGGCCAATCGTCGGCTTCCGCCCCTTTGTAGATGCTACGTAGGGTGTTTCCGTAGTAACAAGACAACCCTTAGCTGACGTCTCGGTGCCCGGAGGCGGTTGTGTTAGTGGAAACAAAGCAATCAGATTTTAAGCCTTTATAACTTTCACTTAGTCATATGAGCTTTAAGTGGAGAGGCAAGTTACTAGCCCCCGGTGTATGGTTAGCGTTCAGCGTCAGTCGAGGTCAAGACATTAACACTTCGGCCAATGTTATAAAAGGCCCATCATTTAACACGGGGTAACCTCTATCAATTAATAGTTTGACACAGTCATCGGATCGCTGACCAGTTTATGCTTATTGTGACAGTCAGCATTCGTCTTTCTCCACTGAGGTACTTGACCAGTTAAACCGGAAGTAACAATCACAGTGGTGCTCCCTTTACAGCCTTAGCCGAACATTCGAAAACATAAGGTGTAAGCACAGGAGCCGGGCAACCCAGCGATTGACCAAAGACACAATTTGAAATCGATGCATATAAAGCAATATACGAGAATAAGAGGCCTAGGTCTTTTATATGAGTACCGTGGCAGGCAAGTAGGCATGGTTTGAATCCTAGCCCCCGGTCTAAAATTGATGACTTCTAAAAGCATAAAATAATCGTACCGCGAGAGTTGTCTTCGGCGCACAAACAAGAGAGGAAAAAAGGTATCACATGCAAAATTGGAACCGACCACGTAGGTCTTCTCTCTATTTATTGATAAGGTTGAGCCGAACAATTTTAGCTATCGAAGAAACTACTAAGGATACATAAAAAAGAGGGAAGGTTTATGCAGAGCATATGTCATTGGGTTTAACATCCTGTCCTGGGCCTGCCGCACGTCTGTGCTTTCGTGCTGTGTACCAGTGAGTCCTTGTCAACTCTAAGGTTCATCAATGCCGCCTGTTACGACGCCGTTGCTATGCTTACGATGCATTCAAGTGGAAGATCCTTTGAAGAGGTCATACCTATTGGAAATATGCCCTAGAGGCAATAATAAATTGGTTATTATCGTATTTCCTTGTTCATGATAAATGTTTATTATTCATGCTAGAATTGTATTGACCGAAAACTTAAATACATGTGTGGATACATAAACAACACAGTGTCCCTAGTGAGCCTCTACTAGACTAGATCGTTGATCAAAGATGGTTAAGGTTTCCTAACCATAGACATGAGTTTTCATTTGATAATAGGATCACATCATTAGGAGAATGATGTGATGGACAGACCCAACCGTAAGATTATCATCAGATCGTATCACTTAGTTATTTGCTACAACTTTCTTCGTGTCAAGTATCAGTTCCTCAGACCATGAGATCATGCCACTCCCGGATACCGGAGGAATACCTTGTGTGCTATCAAACTTCACTTCGTAACTGGGTGATCATAAAGGTGCTCTACAGGTATCTCCGAAGGTGTCTGTTGGGTTGCATGGATCGAGACTGGGATTTGTCACTCCGTGTGATGGAGATATATCTCAGGGCCCTCTCGGTAATACAACATCACAAGAAGCTTCATGTAACTGATGAGTTTAGTCACGGGATCTTGTATTACGGAAAGAGACTTGCCGGTAACGAGATTGAACTAGGTATGGAGATACCGACGATCGAATCTCGGGCAAGTAACATATTGATACGTCTCCGTCGTATCTACTTTTCCAAACACTTTTGCTCTTGTTTTGGACTCTAATTTGCATGATTTGAATGAAACTAACCCGGACTGACGCTGTTTTCAGCAGAACTACCATGGTGTTGTTTTGTGCAGAAATCAAAGTTCTCGGATTTGGACGAAACTTTTTGGGGAATTTTTATGGAATATATAAAAATTATTGGCGCAAGAATCAACAGAAGAGGGGCCACCTGTTGCCCACAAGGCAGCAGGGCGCGACCCCCCTAGGGCGCGCCGTGCTACCTTGTGGGGCCCACAGGCAGCTGTCTGACCTAATTCCAACGCTATAAATTCTCTTTCCCCGAGAAAAAAATAGAAGAAGAAGTTTCATCGCGTTTCATGATACGGAGCCGCCGCCACCTCCTGTTCTTCATCGGGAGGGCTGATCTGGAGTCCGTTCGGGGCTCCGGAGAGGGGGATTCGACGTCGTCGTCATCATCAACCATCCTCCATCACCAATTTCATGATGCTCACCACCGGTCGTGAGTAATTCCTTCGTAGGCTTGCTGGACGGTGATGTGTTCGATGAGATTTATCATGTAATCGAGTCAATTTGTTAGGGCTTTGATCCCTAGTATCCACTATGTTCTGAGATTGATGTTGCTATGACTTTGCTATGCTTAATGCTTGTCACTAGGGCCCGAGTGCCATGATTTCAGATCTAAACCCTCTATGTTTTCATGAATATATTTGAGTTCTTGATCCTACCTGCTTGTCATATGCACTTGTTATTGTTCTGATCCGTAGACCCCAAAGTGACAATAGTTGGGATACTCTCCGAGGATGACTATAATTTGAGGAGTTCATGTATTCACCATGTGTTAGTGCTTTGTTCCGGTTCTCTATTAAAAGGAGGCCTTAATATCCCTTAGTTTCCTTAAGGACCCCGCTGCCACGGGAGGGTAGGACAAAAGATGTCATGCAAGTTCTTATTATAAGCACATATGACTATATACAGAATACATGCCTACATTACATTGATGAATTGAAGCTATTATGTATCGCCCTAGGTTGTGACTGTTATATGATGAATATCATCCAACATAATTATCATCACCGATCCAATGACTACGACTTTCTCATATTGGTTTCTGCTAAGTTACTTTGTTGCTACTGCTTTACACTTGCTACAAAACTGCTACTGTTACTGTTACTGTTACTATTGTTACTATTGCTACTGCTATCAAAACTATCATATTACTGTGCTACTAAATACTCCGCTGCAGATATTTTATCTCCAGGTGTGGTTGAATTGACAACTCAACTGCTAATACTTGCAAATATTCTTTGGCTCCCCTTGTGTCGAATCAATAAATCTAGGTGAAATACTTCCCGCGAAAACCGTTGCGATCCCCTATACTTGTGGGTTATCAAGACCTTTTTCTGGCACCATTGCCAGGGAGCATAGCTCTATTTGTTGAGTCACTTGGGATTTATATCTGTTGATCACTATGAAGAATCTGAAAGACTCTAAGACCAAGATCGTTCCCTCTAAGACGAGGGGAGGTAAGGAACTGCCATCTAGCTCCGCACTTGATTCACCTTCTGTTTTGAGTAGACTTGTGACACCGCCACCCGTTATGCATTCTGATATGTCGCAAGTTATTGATGATACTACTTCTGCTATGAATGATACTTATGATGATGCTAGTACTATGCTTGATAATACTGTGCCACTTGGTGAATTTCTTGATGAACAACTTGCTAAAGCTAAAGAAATTGAAAATGCTGAAAATGTTGAAACTCTTGAAAACTATGAATCACCTATTATGCCTAGTCCTCCTAGTAGAGTTGAATCACCTGATGAACATGTCTTTGATAGAGAGACGGCTAGGGCCATTCTTGCTTGTAAGGATTGTTAGGACCGAGAGTATATCGACCAGAGGGGGGTGAATGGGAGATACAAAATTTCTTTCGAAGGTTTTGAACCGATCCCAATCACGGCAGCGGAAATGATGTTCGGTAGCATCGCACTCGAATTAGCTCGCTATAGAGGACCAAAACTATCGATAAAGAATGCAACAATTTTATCGAGCGATGAATATCACAAGTCCAACTTGATCGATAGAAATGCAACTAGTAATCAGGAGGTCAATTTCGAGAGAAAACTAAATATGACTGCGATAGAAATGCACTGGAAATGATGACAGGGTGAATGAATATGGCATGAGATGAGATCACGCAGACATGCAGTATTACGATGATAAACAAGTTGACTTGATGCGAAGTGAAGAATGATAATAACGCGACAGATAGTTGATGAACTGTGATTGATCAGGTACAACTATCGGCACTGAGCACGAATGTAAACTGCTAAAGGAAATGCAGTAATGTAAAGCGAACCAGTGGTGCTCGATGGCGACAGAAGAATTTGGTAGACCAGTTCGCCCTTCTGCCAAAGGACTACGTCTGGTTGGAGGGGTTGTGATTTAACACAGAGGATAAACTCTCCTCGCCCTGTTCTCCTTCAACTCGGAGCTGATCAGTCTCCAGTTGATTTCACTCGTGGTAGATACTTGTCGGCGATCTCCAAACCTTCACTGAAGATAAACTCTCTTCAGCTCTCTTCGCGAACCACAAGACTCTTGGTTGCTGAAGATCTCGCTCGGTGAAGACAATACTCTTCGACACTCGAGCCGACACCTATCCGTCTAGAGAGTGGGCAGCTCTCAAGAGTAATAGGTACAAGAACTCTAACTCAGAACTACTGTGATGCTCAACCACTGTCTAAGTTTTGGCTCTTGATTTTTCTCTCGATGGATTTTAAACTCAAATCACTCGGAGAGGGGATGCTCAATCAATCTTCTCAGAAATCTTAAGCGGAGCAGCCAACGGGCAACGTTAGAGCGGGGTGGCTATTTATAGCCGCAGCCTTCCCGGATGGGAAATGACCAAATTGGACATGTGGAGCAGCCAATGGCTGAACGACACGAGTCCAACGGTCGGAATTTGAGCACAACGGTAACATTACGTGCGGAGCAAGTAATGCTAACTCCTCAGTTCGAAAGATATCTCCTACAGCAACGAAGAACAACGTCTTCTGCTGGCAGGTAATCATTCGAAGCATAAAGAGATTTCTCTCGGTCTCGCATAGGTTTGGGCTAAGCATCACAGCGGATCTAAGCTTCGAGAACCTATACCCCTCTTAATAGTATGGAGGTCCTATGACTCAAATGAATGAAAGAAGAATGACGAAAAGAATGCTACGTCTTCACTTCGTCTTCGTCTTCCATCCCTGCAGTTAATTTCTTCGGACGCGATCACCGAACCAATTGCTTTGCGTCAGCAATAAACATTCGAGGGGTCAACTCCTTCACTTCATTCTTCTCGGTTGCTCATTCTCTTCTTCGACGTAGATAATCTTCGGTGAAGTTCTTCGAACTGTACACCTGAGACAGCATTCTCTTCGGCACTGCATGGACTATTTCTTTCTGTGTGCACTAGCAAACAAATCAGTCCATGCCTGTTTCTGTCAACAATCTCCAAAACACAAGAGGGCAAGTATTGCAGCAACAATCTCCCCCTTTTTGGGCGATTGTTGACAAAACAGAACACATCGAAAGATAGATAAAGGAATGAAATGGAATGCGAAGGAAATTGAAAGACGAGAGATAAATACGAAGATAAGACATGCTCCCCCTGAAGATATGCATCATTCTGATTTGACTGATCATTAGGACATAATAAGGAGGCGAGGTGAATCTTCGTATGAGTGACATTGGCAGTTGATCTCATTCGTAGCTTTATCCAATGCACTCGGTGGTGTCTGAGGTATTTCCTGCTACACACAACCTTTGACAATGGTTAGTTAGATAGCAATGATAGTTTGAAAAGCGTTGTGGCAAAGGATACGCCATGAAGATTTTCTCAGAACACAGTTTAAATTCCACACGAGATATAAATTTCCCTGCAAGTTAGATGTTCGAGGAACAATCAGGGCAAAAGCAATCAGAGCAAGGGAGACTCAAGTATATTGCTCGGAGTGGATATATTTCAGACGATGTTTTCCTGCAACAAAAATGATACCATAGATATGTGCGAGGGAAAACAGCTTGTCAGATAGATAGAGAGAATTTTCTTTAGAATTCACGAATGACTTTAATCTGAAGCGATTTTTCTTCTCCTGCATCGTTAGATATCGAAAGATAAGCATAGGAGTAAGATATATGAAGTTTTAAGTAATGAGATGTCACTCTTCGAGAGACATAATTTCCAATTCTCCTTGAGGATAATCATTGCAAGGAAGTAAGCATTCGATTGCACCTGCAAACAAATAACGAAACGATAGCAACTATAGCATTGCAGGGGTTATTAACGGTACATGACGACGCAGTGTGCCATCACCACAGACGGTGAGATTAAGTTTCACGACCAAAGGTTCAACGACCAAAAGCAAATTGTTCGAACGAAAGCAAATGGCGAATAGAAACACCCTGCAAATGACCCGCTTTTCTATCTTCTCGATATTCTTCTCCCCCCTTTTGTCAACAAGTGTCAAAAAGGAAAGAGAATGCATGCGAGGAACTACTCGTCCGAAGAATCCCCAGAACTTGAACTGTTCGGCGAAGCAGAACGAGCGATGGTCGAGGCCGAGGCAGGAGTTGGAGATGCAGCACGGGCTTCGGGATCAGCATCGGGAGTAGCAGTGCGAGGTTCATCTGGTTTGTATATGAATGTGCCTGCTGTGTCTTCGAGTGCATCATCGGGTTCGACAAACAGCAGGTCGGTTGAGGCAGAGCGCTGAGGAAGCACAGGAGTTTGCCTTCGGATGCGAGGGACTTCAAACAACTCCAGATGATCATAATCTTTCTCGATTCCCTTCGCAGACAGTTGTTTACGAGAGTAATGCTTGTGGAGAAGGGTCCATGAGCGCTTTTTCTGTTCCTTTTCATACAGCAGAGCTTGACGAGCATAATTATGAAGCAGATTGATTTCAGTCATCATTTCTACTTTTTCTTTGCGATCGAGCTTGATGTGACTTTCCAAAGCTTGCTGAGTACGGAGACAGATCTCATACAGAGATGGATTTTCTTCACGAGGGATTTCAATTGTGACCTTCTTAACCTTCGGAGCTTTCGCAGAGGCAGAAGCAGTTGCATCAATTGGTGTCTTTCCTTTCCCAATATCCTTTACAATTCGGAGAGTGTCTCGGACTGGTGGCATGAAAACTTTCGGGACATATGGGCAGAAAAACTTTTTCTCGATAAGCTGCTCAATGGCGAACATGACCCATGGTGCAAATGGCTTCAATACTTGAGGGCTATCAGCTGCATAGGCCAGGTTGCGAATAAGAAGATCGGGAATGTCAAACCGAATACCATGAGCTATAGCATGAAGAGAATTAGCCACAATTCCTTGAATGTTTTCAGGCCGGTTTGTTGGCGTGAGAGAATTGCAGAGGATATAGAACAACACTTTGTTCTCATAGGCCAGATGCTTTGGATTTGCTTCAGTGCACTCGTCACCAACAAGCTTAGGGTCCATCAGCATATGCAGTTGAGCTTCGGATACATCCCCAGAAATGCAGTCTGTGTTCTCGTGAGGCATCGAATTCGAAACGAGGTAAATTTAACAGGGCCAAAAACTGGTCAGCCGAGCATTTGATTCTTTCTTCCTCGGTCATCCATTCGAGGATCCATGTGCTGCTGTCGTTGAGGTCCCCTGAGATATAAAGTGTGGCATAGAACTGAAGGACAACTTCACGGTTCCAGCCATGGTCGAATCGAAGAAAACTCTTCAGATAGACCTGCTCAATTTGCTCGATGGTGTGATGGAAGCAGGGTATGCTTTCTAGCTTGGCAAAATCCAGAATCTTATGCTCGAATATACGATTCTTGCCATACAGAATACGAGCATAATACACAGCCTGTTCCTTTGTCCAGAACCTCGGTGACAATGAAGTGCTTTCTCCTTCATACGGACTGGTCCCAAAGAATGCAAGTTTCGAGCGATGAAACTGCTCATTAAACGCTGGACCGTTCGGGCCTTCTTTGACGGGAAACAGAGGAAAGATTTCCAGTGGATTTCGCAGCGATTCCTCATCGGCCATGGATTTGGTTCGGACATCATCAGGTGCAGGCACACCTTCATCGATAGGCTTGAGAGGAGCATGAGACTTCCTTGATTTCTGTCGTGCAGACAGCTTTGAAGCACTTGACCGACTGCTGTTCTTGCTCGCCGGAACTCCTTCGGCATCTTTCTGACTTTTAGGCACAATGGCCTTTTCTTTTCTTGCAGTTTCTTCGGTGGGAGGTGAGACAACTTCTTTATCGGTAGCATGAGGCACGGCAGGTAGGGCAATTTCTTCTCAAGCCATCGGCTCATCTGATTTCTTTTCTTCCTGTACCAACTGTGGTGCAGTGGTACGAGGAGCAAGATCAACATCCATCTGGGTAGGGGCACCAGATGATGAGACCGGGGGTGTTTTCTCTCGGGGAGCATTGAGCTCCCCCTCATTCTTATCATTTTCCTCATTTGATTTGGAGGGCTCAGCTTGCAATGTTTTCAGAGGTGATGGATCTGGCTTTTCAACCTCAATCTCTTCATCAACTTCATCAGCTGGGGATTGCTGCTTGGGAGGTGCATTTTCCTCATCAGTCCTTACCAGGAATATATCAACTTCTTCATGTTGCACTTGGACAACTGGATCAGGAATGAGAACCTCTTCAGTACCAGCCTGCTGCATGGGTTCATCTTCGCGAGGAGGAGAAGGTGGAACTTGCTGCAAGGGTATTGGGGTAGGATCAGCAGAGACGTTCTGAAGGCGGCGTTCTTTGTTAACTTTCGGTTTGCTTGATCTCGCCCTGGCCTTCTGACGCTTTTCCTCTTGAGCTCTTCTCCGAGCGAGATCTGCCTGGTGAGCAATCTCCTCGTTTCTCCTGTCACACAGTTGAGATACTTCCATGTGCAAGCGAGAGTGCCACTCAATTTTCTCATTGCGCAAGACGCTCAGAGCCTTGGTGAGTTCAACAATTTCTTTGTTCCTCTTTTTTCCTTTCGGACTCAGATTTGGCCTCATTTCTCATTTGCTCGACAGCTTGTTTTTCTTTGACAACTTTGTTGAGCTTCTTGGAGAATCTCTTCAGCTCAATAAAATGCTTCGTCACCAATTTGGTAACATCATCGGGCAAACCCAGATCGCACACATCATTAGCATTTGCATCATAAGCAGCGCTGTCAATTACATCAATCATGAAATTGAAGTCATATTTTTGTTCCTTTGTGGAAGCAGGAACATTGAGCTTGGCCTTTTTGGCAGCCACATTTGCTTTCTCTTCTGACTGCAGCTTTCTCTTCGTAGCGGCACCTGACAAAGTCCTCGGGGCCGCAGAACCCAAAGGTTTATCGGTGGAAGGCATAGGTGCATGCCTGGGAAACTTCCTCGGTGATGGCAATGTTTTCACTGGCGAAGGACTCATGTGTGGCTTGTTGAGAATGGCGGGACGATCATACAATGGAATTTCATCTGGGGTTTCTTCATCGGATAACTCATCAGACGAGTCGGGAACAGCCTTCTTGGTTCTTTTGACAAGGGTTTTCTTTCGTGGTGCACGAGGGGAAACCGATTTCTCAGACTTGCTTCCCTTCGAAGCTGATGCACGTTCCTTTTTTTTTGCACGTCTTGCTGGGTTAGCGCAACGTTTCTAGCTTCGACTTGATTCTTCTTAGCTTCTTTGGCTTCACGTTTGGCCTTGGCTTTCGCCCTTTTAGCTACTTCCTCCGGGAAATTAGCGATTGTTTTGAGAGAGTCAGGACGAGCCTTTGCTGGCGGAGGAGGCCTGACTTTTTCATCATCTGGGCCAATGCAATTTTCTGCAATGCAGTCATTCCATGGTGGCGTGAAGGTAAATAGGATCTGGTACTTTTCGCGAACATTTTCATATCTGTACCATTTGCCAGCCCAGTGGCGGCGAATTCTCTACAACCTGTTGTTGCGATCTGTTGTTGATTCTCCTTCAGGTGGAGTTCTGTAGCTATCGGGATCTGACATTTCAGCAGTAGTGTTCTTTTCTCTGCCACGACCGCCCTTCTTGGAATTTACATCGGAGAAGATGGTTAGAGCGTCAGTGACCAATTCATCCTCGGGCTGACTGTGAGCAGAGGGAATTTCTTCCGAATCTTCTTCGGACACAGATTCTTGTTTCTTTTTCGGGGCCTTGGGTGGCTTCGAGGATTTTCCTCCTCCTGTCATTCTCATTCGTTCTGATCTTGGTGGGAACTGAGGCAAATATCCTTCAGAATCTGAGTGTTCTTCCGAACTGGGTGACATGACCAACCTGTGAAATGGAATAGATGTGAGGGAAAAACAAGGTAGGGTCATAAGCATGCACAGAACTATTTTTGAATGAATTTTTTTTAGGAGGATTAGGGAACCCAAGGAAATCCAATCAGATATCCTTGATAGATTTTACAAGCTAGCCTCAGATGATACAGGGTAGATTGAAAACCATCTAATCTTTCGGATAACACTTATGTACCCAAGATGAGGAGACCGAGTGCGAGGAGAACTACAAACCGCACTAGTCAAATCCTAGTGATTCCTAAAGATCTGCTGGAGTGAAATAAATCGAGATAAATTGAGACAGTAAGAACTGCCCAAGAACAGAGAGATGGAGACGAGAAGTTCCAGATCTAGGCGGCCTAACTTGGCAACTTAGATCAACTACGGCAATGCTGGAAGGAGGATTACCACACCAGCGTGATCAGCTACGACGAGGCTTCACCGGAGTTGCTCAGCGGAGATTCTCGCCGGAGTTGCTTCGAGCTCGGGCTCGGATGAGGGTGAAACGAGGGTTTGCGCGAATGAAGAAGAAGACGCGGCGAGAGGTATTTATAGCTGGAGGGCTGAACCACCCCTCCGAAATCTACGGCCTACAGATGCGGGATGTTCCGCATTCAACGGACACGATCACGATCAAAAAGATCGTGGGCACGTGGCAACCGTTTCCTGCGAAAGTCTTGGGAAGAGAGCGGGAGGACGAAGGGTATGAAGGGCACAACGCCAAAAATGAGTAAATGTTCGAAGATAATTTCTTTCGCGACCAAGGACGTCGGAGAGAGATTTACTTCAGATCAAATTGCATGCTCATGACGGACATCATAGATTTAGATGAGAGAGAATAGAGGGATAAAAGGGTCCGAAACAAATCACTCAGGCAAATGAGAAGAAACACCAAACGAGAGAAGCTATGAGTGAGTTGTTCATCAAAGGAAACACAAACACGGCGACTCGAAAACAAACAACAATCAAAGAACAAATAAACACAAAGAACTAGCACCAACAATATAGATCTCAGGGCAAAGGATATACGATCAAAATCCCTGAGAGCGAGTTCCTGCAAGATGGGTTAGTTCTTTCTCGCAACCCACACTTGTGTGGGCGGCGCAGATCTCATTTGTCTTGACTGATCAAGGACATTCCTTCGTTGATTTCCGTAGATCACCTATGTATCTCGAGAGTAATCATATGAGTAAGCATTGAAATTGTTCCCAGAGACATGAGAATAATGATTCAAAGAGATGCACATATACTCCTTTTGTCGAAGGTTTAGCTGACATGCATTCGAGGAAGTTGCAGTCCCATACTATGATGGATTTTCATTTCCTCGAGGAGAATTGCCCTGCAGGTTCAGGTTAGCACTGACAGATAGATTTTCAATGATACATTTCTTCACCCAGATTTGCTTCTTGGGTGATCCAGACCTGCAGTTAGTTCCAACATACCGAGCGAAGACCTTACCATTCTGTTGTTTGAATAATTTGTAATTTGAGTCATCAGACTCGTCAGAAACAGCAGGAATGGGAGTGTCATATCCAGACAGGAGTGCAGGTTCGAGAGTTTTGCTCTTAGCAAGAACCCAACTTGTTCGAGGATATTGCTCGGGAGTCCAGTAGGTTCCATAAACGTTGAGTTTCCTTTCGAAACCCAATCCTTCCTTTCGGGGATTTCTATGCAGTATTGACTTCTTGAGCACATCACAAAGTGTTTGATGCCCTTTGAGGCTCTTTAGCATACCAGTCTCAAGCAAGTTCTTTAGCCTGCAATTTTCATCAGAAATAGCAACAAATTCCTCGGAGGAGGGGTTAGAGATTTCATTCGAATAAGTTGCAATATTCTTGATGGCAGCATTAGATGTTTTAGCATTTGACTCAGCATTGCTACGTTCTAGGCATTTTAAGCAAGGAGGCACAAAATCATCAGGAAGGTTGTTAGATTGCTCATTGAAGAGAGAAGCTTTTTCTTTCGTAAGCACGTTATAAGACCCTTTCAGTGACCCGATCTCTCCAGTAGATATAATCATTTCCATCAAAGATAGGAAACCTTTGAGAGTGCGAGGATCTACCTGCATACGACATACTCAAAACTCCAAGGTTGTTAGACCTTTAATAAACAGAGACAGGGAGTACCTGCTCTGATACCAATTGTTAGGACCGAGAGTATATCGACCAGAGGGGGGTGAATGGGAGATACAAAATTTCTTTCGAAGGTTTTGAACCGATCCCAATCACGGCAGCGGAAATGATGTTCGGTAGCAACGCACTCGAATTAGCTCGCTATAGAGGACCAAAACTATCGATAAAGAATGCAGCAATTTTATTTAGCGATGAATATCACAAGTCCAACTTGATCGATAGAAATGCAACTAGTAATCAGGAGGTCAATTTCGAGGGAAAACTAAATATGACTGCAATAGAAATGCACTGGCAATGATGACAGGGTGAATGAATATGGCATGAGAAGAGATCACAATGATGACAGGGTGAATGAATATGGCATGAGAAGAGATCACGCAGACATGCAGTATTACGATGATAAACAAGTTGACTTGATGCGAAGTGAAGAATGATAATAACGCGACAGATAGTTGATGAACTGTGATTGATCAGGTACAACTATCGGCACTGAGCACGAATGTAAACTGCTGAAGGAAATGCAGTAATGTAAAGCGAACCAGTGGTGCTCGATGGCGACAGAAGAATTTGGTAGACTAATTCGCCCTTCTACCAAAGGACTACGTCTGGTTGGAGGGGTTGTGATTTAACACAGAGGATAAACTCTCCTCGCCCTGTTCTCCTTCAACTCGGAGCTGATCAGACTCCAGTTGATTTCACTCGTGGTAGATACTTGTCGGCGATCTCCAAACCTTCACTGAAGATAAACTCTCTTCAGCTCTCTTTGCGAACCACAAGACTCTTGGTTGCTGAAGATCTCGCTCGGTGAAGACAATACTCTTCGACACTCGAGCCGACACCTATCCGTCTAGAGAGTGGGCAGCTCTCAAGAGTAATAGGTACAAGAACTCTAACTCAGAACTACTGTGATGCTCAACCACTGTCTAAGTTTCGGCTCTTGATTTTTCTCTCGGTGGATTTTAAACTCAAATCACTCGGAGAGGGGATGCTCAATCAATCTTCTCAGAAATCTTAAGCGGAGCAGCCAACGGGCAACGTTGGAGCGGGGTGGCTATTTATAGCCGCAGCCTTCCCGGATGGGAAATGACCAAATTGGACATGTGGAGCAGCCAATGGCCGAACGACACGAGTCCAACGGTCGGAATTTGAGCACAACGGTAACATTACGTGCGGAGCAAGTAATGCTAACTCCTCAGTTCGAAAGATATCTCCTACAGCAACGAAGAACAACGTCTTCTGCTGGCAGGTAATCATTCGAAGCATAAAGAGATTTCTCTCGGTCTCGCATAGGTTTGGGCTAAGCATCACAACGGATCTAAGCTTCGAGAACCTATACCCCTCTTAATAGTACGGAGGTCCTATGACTCAAATGAATGAAAGAAGAACGAAGAAAAGAATGCTACGCCTTCACTTCGTCTTCATCTTCCATCCCTGCAGTTAATTTCTTCGGACGCGATCACCGAACCAATTGCTTTGCGTCAGCAATAAACATTCGAGGGGTCAACTCCTTCACTTCATTCTTCTCGGTTGCTCATTCTCTTCTTCGACGTAGATGATCTTCGGTGAAGTTCCTCGAACTATACACCTGAGACAACATTCTCTTCGGCACTGCATGGACTATTTCTTTCTGTGTGCACTAGCAAACAAATCAGTCCATGCCTGTTTCTGTCAACAATCTCCAAAACACAAGAGGGCAAGTATTGCACCAACAAGGATAGAGATGAAGTTAGAAAATTGCTTGCTGAAATGAAAGAAAAATCTATGAGGGAGAGAATGAAATATGATCCTTAGTTTGCTACTATCGGGGTACGACCATCTATGGGGCCATGCAGCCCCTTTGTGGTTCGGCGGGGGGATTGGCGTGCGCAAAGAGCATGAACGATGGAACGCGAGGGATTTTACCCAGGTTCGGGCCGCTGAGAAGCGTAAAACCCTACTCCTGCTTTTGGTGTATTAGTGGTGTGGAAGCACGGTACAAGGAGCGCTCCTCCCGGCAAGATGCGGAGAGAGCAGCTACACGAGAGGTGTCTGTATTTGAAAAGGAGTCCGAATCCTCTAAACTGTTGCCCTGGCCCTCCTTTTATAGCTCAAGGGGTTACCACAGTGGCAAAACAGTAATTACATAGCGATTAGATAGCAAACAGTGCTATCATACCTAACTCTGCCAGTTTAGGACAAAGGCATTTAATGCGCTGTTAGGTGTCATGCGGAGAGGTAGTCCCGGCAAGGTTTCTGCACCGCTTGCCCAGCTACCTCGTATTATCCTGACACGCCTCCTGGACGGGTGTCATTAGAGGCAAATCTCGTCCCAGCGTGCTGACACGTGCCCGACAAGCCTCACCAACCAGCCTGCGCGATCGACACCTCATATATCAGCGAACACCTGTGCGGTGAGGTGGAGCGCTAGAGGGCTGGCGTAAGCTTGCCGGCACGGAGCTTGCCGGGTTTTCGCCTTGCCGGTTTATGCTTGCCGGCAAGGAACGTCTTCACCTTTGGTGCTGGGTGAGTGTCGAGCCTTGAGCTTCTCCCTGGTAGCTTCTCCAGCTGGTCTTGGAGTCTTGGTCTTGGCAGTTCCCGGCAAGGCCTTAGCCGGCAAGGAGGCTGCTACTGTCTGTGCATAAGTCAGGGTATAAAATACCCATGTTTTATACATCGACAGGAGCCCCCGGGCCTGGGCCATACGCGCGTCTGAAGCATCGTTGGGCTAGGCCCAACTAATGCACAGACACGTGGCGGGAAACCGTCGTTATAATTTTGGTCATGATGGTCTTCATTCTTTGAGATCTTCTTTGCTTCCTCACTAATCTGGACTTGGGTGTGTCCTTGGCCGTCTTCCGGCAACTCTTGCCGTCGGGCTAGTCACGCGTGGTGAGGAGTAACTGCCATACCTGTCCTTACTCCTCCTTTTTCTGCACCCTTCCATCACGAGCGTCTGCATACATGCAAGGCAGCGGATTGGCGAAGAGGGGCGGTCGTTGGAGTGGTGCGCCTGGTAATGGGCGCAGAATGCGGGATTGGTGAACTTGGATGGCCGCCGGAGTAGTGCGCCTGCCCATGAATGCAAGGCGCAGGATTGGGGAGATTGGGCGGCCGCCCGAGGACGGTGAAGAGCCAGCCCGCGCATCCTCCCTATAAAGAGGGGGCTGCGGGATGCGATGCTCATCCACTTCCTTCGTCCCATCCTTCCAGCGGCTGCTATCCTTGCCTCCTTCCTCTTCCTTCCTCCCACTTCCGTGGCCACCATGGCGAGGGGGAAAGGCCGGGCTCGTGGGTCTGCCACCGCCACGCGGGCTTCTCTTCGGGATCGTGCTGGCGCTCCTTGTATTGTACCTGAGATAAACCCTGGCAAAGGGCCGATGAACATGTAATCGAGCACTTCCTTAATGAACATCTGGTGTTTGCCGGGTTTAAATAAATGCGCGTCATTTTCCCTTGTCTCATTTGTCTTTGCATGATCGTGTTCCCTACGCTTGTTTGGAAACTTGCCGGTGCGTACACTTGCCGCGAGCGCTTTTGAGGAACGGGTCCTTAGCAGCCTGCTGGAAGTGCCGCTGCCGGCAAGGCAACTTGCCGGGATAGAACGCAGCTGCTAGGCTTGCCGAGCGGACTCGAGGCAAGCTAGAGCGCAGACCGTTCGCGACAAGGTTCCTCTCGCGTGCAGGTTTCTCATACAAAGTGCAAAATCGTTCAAGGGAGAACGCGAATGTAACTAAGGAAATTTTTTAAAATCTTCCAACTTAGCTTTTCTTTGCGTCGTTTTTCTTGTTGCATGAAATGATCACTTGAACGTCTTTTGGAAATGGTACCCATCTCCACTCCCCCCGGGAAATTCGCGCGCGAGGGATTCCCTTGTCCTTTTTAAGAAAAAGAAAGAAGAGAAAAGAGAGTTTTGGGAACCTTGACGGTTCATTAGCCATCTCATACAAACTAAAGTGTAAATCACAACATTACATGCATCGACATATAAATGAATATGTATGAAGAGTTGCGAAACACTTAGCTTTATTATGCACAGGATCTGCGCCTGGCTTTGTACAAAGGGTTACATGTCTGGCCGACAAGGCTCGTACAAAAGGGGTTGCCGGGAGATGTCCCAGCAACCGCGCCTCACGGGTAGAACTTGCGAAGATGCTCAATATTCCATGAGTTTTGCACTGGGGTGCCATCTTCGGTCTCCAGCCGGGCTGCGCCGGGCCTGGTGACTCGTACTACCCGGTAAGGGCCTTCCCACTTTGGCGTCAACTTGTTTGATCCCTTGGCGGACCGAACACACCGAAGAACAAGGTCGCCTTCCTCAAGGTTTCTGGCGTGCACTTTGCGGCTATGATAGCGGCGCAAGGCTTGCTGGTAGCGTGCAGCTCGCACAGCCGCCCGAAGACGATCTTCCTCAAGGAGCAACGCATTGGCTTGCCGCAGTTGCCCTTGCTCAGCTTCATCATAAGTGAGTACTCGAGGTGACCCGTATTTGAGTTCCGTGGGGAGCACCGCCTCTGCACCATTGATTAGGGAGAAGGGTGTCTGGCCGGTAGCTCGATTTGGTGTCGTCCTGAGTGACCAAAGAACCACCGGCAACTCATCAACCCAGCGCTTTCCGCACTTGCGCAGCTTGTCGAAAGTTCTTGTCCTGAGACCATGCAGCACTTCAGCATTCATCCTTTCCGCTTGGCCGTTGCTTCTCGGGTGAGCGACAGACGCAAAACAGATCTTGCTACCAAGGTCTTGAATGTACTGCATGAAGGTGCGGCTCGTGAATTGCGTGCCGTTGTCAGTGATGATCCTGTTAGGAACCCCGAAACGGCAAGCTAATCCTTTGAAGAACTTGACGGCTGATTGCGCCGTCACCTTCCTCACTGGCTCCACTTCTGGCCACTTCGTGAACTTGTCGATGGCGACATACAAGTACTCGAAGCCCCCGGCAGCGCGGGGGAAGGGGCCCAAGATATCGAGCCCCCAGACCGAAAAGGGCCAGGAGAGAGGGATCATTTGGAGAGCCTGAGCTAGTTGATGTACATTCTTTGAATGGAACTGGCATGCTTCACACTTGGTTACTAGCTCAGTCGCATCCTGGAGGGCGGTGGGCCAATAGAAGCCTTGCCGGAAAGTGCTCTTGATCCTATGTGAGAACCACATATGCCTCCATGTATCTCTGCCAACAGCTCTAGTCTACCTTCCCGGAAGATACACTTCAATTTCACACCGTTCGGTCATTTTCTGTACAGGATGCTATCCACAAACTGATACATACTTGACTGGCGGGCTACTTTCTCAGCTTCCTCTTGCTCATCGGGGAGTTCTCCTGTTTGAAGGAAACAGACTATCTGATGTGCCCATGCCGGAGCCTGTGGCTCGACGACAAGGACAAAAGGCTCCTCTTCGGCCATGGGAGCGCTTGCTTCCGCGGCAAGAACCTGTGGTTCTGCGCTAAGCCGCTGCTCATCGCCAACCGCGTCATCGTTCCCGGCAGCATCCTTGCCAGTGGCTCCTGGGAGCTCTGCCGGAAAGTACTTGCCGGTACTTAACTTTCTTCTCTTACTGGCCTGCGTTGATGGAGTAACCGTGGGTTGATTCAAATGGAGCACAAAGGTTCCCGGTTCCA
Organism: Elymus sibiricus; assembly: GCA_039707655.1. Lineage (NCBI taxonomy): Eukaryota > Viridiplantae > Streptophyta > Magnoliopsida > Poales > Poaceae > Elymus > Elymus sibiricus. The sequence goes on from CM077670.1 coordinate 118,314,167, forward strand.
CGGGAAGTTTTTGCGCGGCACACTTCGACAGGCTATCAGCAATACTGTTTTCCACGCGAGAGACGTGCTCCGTTAGCAGTCCGTCAAAGTGTTCCTCCAATTTCCTCACTTCTTCCACATATGCTCTCATCAATGGGCTCTGGTAATCTTTGTTCACTTGCTTCACAACAAGCTGCGAGTCACTGCGGATGATCAATTTCTTGATTCCGAGGTCCACTGCGATCCGAAGACCGGCAAGAAGCCCCTCATACTCAGCAGTGTTGCATGTAGCCTGCTCCCTAGGAAAGTGCATTTGGACCACGTACTTGAGGTGCTCCCCGGTGGGTGCGACAAGCAGCACTCCAGTACCGGCGCCTTGCAGCGAAAAGGCACCATCGAAGTACATAACCCATTCTTTTGTTGTTTCCTTGCCGGGGAGAGCCGTTTCTTGAATCTCTTCGTCTTGTGTTGGCGTCCATTCAACAATGAACTCTGCCAAGGCTTTGCTCTGGATTGTTGAAGTGCTCTCAAACTTGAGTGCAAAGCTTGACAATTCGAATGCCCACTCCACCACCCTGCCGGTTGCCTCCGGATTTCTCAAGATGCGTTGCAGCGGGAAGTGAGTGACAACGGTGATCTCGTGTGCTTGGAAGTAGTGACGCGGCTTCCTCGAGGCCATAAGGAGGCTGAAAAGCAACTTCTGCACTCCAGAGTATCTCGATCTAGCCCCCTGCAGAAGGGAACTAACGAAATACACCGGTCGCTGCACCATTTTCTTCTTCGGCAGCACTTGCTGACCAGCTTCATTTGCTTGCGCTGTATCTGTCTTGTCGGCACCAGACCTTGCCGGTGAAGATTCCGGTTTGTCGCCGGATGGGCTTGCTGTGGTTGCTTCTTCGTCATTGATTTCCCTCTGTGCCACTAATGCAGCACTGGCCACTTGGTTCGTTGCCGCTATGTATAGTAGCAACGACTCTTGTGGTCTAGGCGCAACTAGCGTTGGCGTAGAGGAGAGGTATCTTTTCAAGTCTTGCAGCACGGCCTCCGCTTCCGGAGTCCATTTCATTGGACCTGCCTTTTTCAAAATTTTGAAGAACGGCAGGGCGCGCTCGGCAGATCTCGAAATGAACCTACTCAAAGCAGCAATACAACCGGCAAGACGCCGCACATCCTTGACGCTTTTCGGTGCTTCAATCTGCTCAATTGCCTTGATCTTGTCGGGATTTGCCTCAATTCCCCGCTGAGATACAAAGAATCCGAGAAGCTTGCCGGACGGGACGCCAAATACACACTTCTCGGGGTTGAGCTTCAGATTGATCTTGCGCAGGTTTGCAAATGTCTCTTCCAAGTCCTGAATGAGGGTTGATTTGTCCTTGGTCTTGACCACTATATCATCCATGTAGGCTTCTACATTCCTATGCAGCTGGGGCTCAAAACCAATCTGGACTGCCCTTGCAAACGTGGAACCGGCACTCTTTAATCCGAAAGGCATACGCACGAAGCAGTACGTGTCACATGGAGTAATGAATGCGGTTTTCTCTTCGTCCTCCTTGGCCATGAATATCTGGTGGTATCCTGAATATGCATCAAGGAAGGAGAGCAGATCGTAGCCAGAGGTGGAGTCCACAATTTGATCGATGCGCGGCAATGGGAAAGGATCTTTTGGACAAGCTTTGTTGACATCAGTGTAGTCTATACAAAGTCTCCACTTCCCGTTTGCCTTGAGCACCACCACCGGATTCGCCAACCACGTGGGATGTAACACTCCCCTGACCAGGCCTGCTGCTTCAAGTTTCTTGATTTCTTCGGCAATGAACTGCTGCCGCTCCAAAGCTTGCTTCTGGACTTTCTGTTTGACGGGCCGAGCGTGGGGACAAACGGCAAGGTGGTGCTCAATTACCTCCTTGGGAACGCCGGGGATGTCAGACGGTCGCCATGCGAACACATCGACATTCGCCCGCAGGAAGGTAACGAGTGCGCTTTCCTATTTGCTGTCAAGGGTGGCGCTGATGGTGAAGGTACCGTCAGCGCCGTCCTCCTTCGCCAGCACCTTCTTGGTTGCCGGTGCAGTGGCCTTGGATCTCTTACCGGTAGAGCATTCCGGCAAGTCTTCAACGGGTGCGCAGCACTCCGAAGAGGTGCACTTCCCGGAATCCTTGCTGGAGGTCTTGCCGGAGTTCTTCTTTTCCTTCTTCTTGGCGGGAGCTGGCGCCTTGGCCGCCTCTGCTGCAACCGCGTCCCTGTACATCTTGTCGATGCAAATGACGGCATCTTTCTTGTCGGAGTTGATGGAAATGACGCCCATCGGCCCCGGCATCTTCAATGAGTTATAAGCGTAGTGAGATGCCGCCATGAATTTTGCCAAGGCTGGGCGGCCAAGAATTCCATTATATGGCAGGGGGTCTTGACGACGTCAAAGACAATCTTTTCCGTCCTGTAATTCAGTTCCCCGCCAAACGTCACCGGCAACGTGATCTTTCCCTTGGGCTGGCTTCTTCCCGGGTTCACTCCTTGAAACGTGCCCGTTTGCTCGAGTTCCTCATCGGGGATCTGCAGCCTCTTGATAACTTCCGGAGAGATTAGGTTCAGGCCGGCCCCACTGTCGACTAACATCTTTGTTACTTGGAGGTTGTGAATCGTTGGCGAGACCAACAACGGCAAGCACCCGACCGCGGTTATGCGATCAGGGTGGTCCTCAGCATCAAAGATGATAGGCGTGTGTGACCATTTGAGTGGTTTTTGAGAGCCCATCGCCGGTTCTGCCGCGTTAACTTCACGAGCCCACTGCTTAAGTTGGCGGTGGGATGAGTGCAAAGATGCGCCTCCGTCAACGCACATGGCGTCAGTCGCCTTCTGGAATTCTTGCTCGCTGGTCTCATCGTCATCTTCTTCTTCTTCTTCACTTCCACCATCTCCCTCTTTCTTTTCACGGCCCCTAGCAGGCTTCTCTTTTTGCTGCTTGGCCTTGCCGCGGCGGCCCCCTCGACCACCGCGGCCTTTCTTGCCGGACCCACCAACACCATCTTGACCCTTTTCTTTGTCGCGCTTCTCGTATTCAGCCTTCTGCTTCTCGACAAGTTGCTCGACTTGCTGGCACTCTTGGAGATCATGGCCCTTGGTGCGGTGAATCTTGCAGTATGGCCCATCGGATTTGCCGGCCTTCTCATTCGCCGCCGCCTCCCTACAAGCGGCGCATGCAGCTGCCTCCTTGTCGGGACTCTCTGTTTTGGCTTTCTTGGCGGGCTCAGAGTTGACGGAACCTTCGACGGCCATCACAGTCTTGCCCTTGCGCTTTCTGTTGCGCTTTCGGCCCTTCTTCCCCGGGGTGGCAGCATCATCGTCCTCAGAATCCACTTCGGCGCCAGCGTCCTCCCCGGGAAGCCTTCTTCCTTCCTTGGCGCGTGCACACTTGTCCGCCAGCGTGTAGAGTTCATTGACGGTGTTGGGCAACTTGACGTTCATTTTCTCCCGCATCCTCCGATTGCACACATTCGTGTGAAAGGCGGCAATCACGGCTGTGGGGTGTATGTCCAGAATGTTGCGGTGCACACGGCTAAATCTCTGGATGTACTTGCACAAGGTTTCACCGTCCCTTTGTGGGATCACTTGCAGATCGCTGGGCTGTCCAGGAGTCTTGTGGCCTCCGGTAAAGGCACCAACGAACTCGTTGCAGAGGTCTGACCACGAAGAGATGGAGTTCTCCGGCAAGTTCATCAGCCAAGACCTCACGTTGGGTTTCAGTGCCAACGGAAAGTAGTTGGCGAGGATTTTCTCATCTCTTCCCCCGGCAGCTTGTACGACAATCGTATAGATGCCCAGAAACTCTGCCGGGTGTAGCTTGCCGTCGTATTTTTCTGGCACTTCAGGCTTGAATGCCCGAACGGACGGCCACCGGACTTGCCGCAGCTCACGAGTGAAGGCAGGACACCCGACCTCGTATGGTAGGTATCCGCCGACCCCCGGCGTAGGCTCATCAGCGACGGGGCCGTTACGTGCGTCGGATTGATGCCGTGCCTCGCGACGCCATTCGATGGTGGTGCGGGCGTCTTTAGCTCGCCTGTCTTGCAGTACTTGTCGCTGATCTTGCCGTGCTCGCGGATCCGAAGACGCGATCGACATCTCGTCGGGCCCAAAAGATTGCTGGGTTTGTCGTGGCTGTTGACGTTGTTGCTGTTGGGGCTGTTGCTGCGGTGGAGACTGCACCGTTAGTGTGGTCCCGTCAGCGCGACCACTAGCTAGAGATGCCGGCGCCGGTCGCGGATGCCGTGAGGGTTCCGCTTGCTGTGATTTACTGGCTTCGGCAAATCCAATCAAGCTCTGGATGGTGGCTCTCCACTCATCCATCTTTTCTGCTGTTGGAGGGAAGTTCAGCAACATCTGAGCCCGTGCCATTGCTTCTGCCGCTGTGGCCGGCATGGCCGGGAGCGAAGAGCGCGACGTTGCTCTACTCCTGGCAGAGCTAGTAGGAGCGCCATCGCGGCTCTGTTGCCGCGGTCCATGATCAGCAACGGGTCGCCGTGGCGGAGGCGGTGGCTGAGGGTCTGGGGCTTGGTCCACGGGCGTCTTGCCGTGAGGTCGCCGCTGCCCGGAGTCATTGGCGCCGCTCGGGGTTGTACCGCGCCCATCGTGTGAGGGGCGCGGCGTTCGTCCTGAAGCAGCGTCCCTGGACGTCGCTGTAGCGGGGTCTTGGCTCACACCAGCCCAGGCGTTGTCGCCCCAGCGGCTGCGTTCGTCGTCGCGGCAAGGAGGAGGAGGAGGGAGGGGCCTGCCCGCTCCGCCTGCGCCGTCGCGGCTCCGTTCGCCAGAGGACCGAGGAGGTCGACCGGCTCCGTCGTGCCTGTCCCTTGTGCCGGTCGCGGTGGGCGCAACGACCGCGCCGCTCGCGCTGGTCGTGCCGACCGCAGTGCCCGCGCCGCCTGCGGATGCGTGCGGGGTGGCCGTCATTGTGATGCCCTTCTTCTTGGGCGCCATCGATGACGAGGAGGACGGTGATGAAGTTGATGATGAAGATGAAGAAGACGCGCGGTCCGCCGATCAAGGTTCACAGAAACGCCTCTCCACCCCCTACCTGGCGTGCCAAAGATGTCAGGGTACGACCATCTATGGGGCCATGCAGCCACTTTGTGGTTCGGCGGGGGGGGGGGGGGGGATCGGCGTGCGCAAAGAGCATGAACGATGGAACGCGAGGGATTTTACCCAGGTTCGGGCCGCTGAGAAGCGTAAAACCCTACTCCTGCTTTTGTTGTATTAGTGGTGTGGAAGCACGGTACAAGGAGCGCTCCTCCCGGCAAGATGCGGAGAGAGCAGCTACACGAGAGGTGCCTGTATTTGAAAAGGAGTCCGAATCCTCTAAACTGTTGCCCTGGCCCTCCTTTTATAGCTCAAGGGGTTACCACAGTGGCAAAACAGTAATTACATAGCGATTAGATAGCAAACAGTGCTATCATACCTAACTCTGCCAGTTTAGGACAAAGGCATTTAATGCGCTGTTAGGTGTCATGCGGAGAGGTAGTCCCGGCAAGGTTTCTGCACCGCTTGCCCAGCTACCTCGTATTATCCTGACACGCCTCCTAGACGGGTGTCATTAGAGGCAAATCTCACCCTAGCGTGCTGACACGTGCCCGACAAGCCTCACCAACCAGCCTGCGCGATCGACACCTCATATATCAGCGAACACCTGTGCGGTGAGGTGGAGCGCTGGAGGGCTGGCGTAAGCTTGCCGGGTTTTCGCCTTGCCGGTTTATGCTTGCCGGCAAGGAACGTCTTCACCTTTGGTGCTGGGTGAGTGTCGAGCCTTGAGCTTCTCCCTGGTAGCTTCTCCGACTGGTCTTGGAGTCTTGGTCTTGGCAGTTCCCGGCAAGGCCTTGGCCGGCAAGGAGGCTGCTACTGTCTGTGCATAAGTCAGGGTATAAAATACCCATGTTTTATACACCGACAGCTACCTCTCCCATATTTGTTACCGATAAGGATTATGAATTCTTTGTCGATCCTCAGTTAATTACTTTGGTTGAATCTGATCCTTTTCATGGTTATGAAACTGAAACTGTTGTGGCGCATCTTACTAAGTTGAATGATATTGCCACCCTATTTGCTCATGAGGAAAAAATTCACTATTACTATATTCTTAAGTTGTTTCCTTTCTCACTAAAGGGTGATGCTAAGAAATGGTTTAATACTCTTGCTCCTGGTTGTGTGCGTAGTCCCCAGGATATGATATATTACTTCTCTGAAAAATATTTTCCTGCTGATAAGAAACAAGCTGCCTTACAGGAATATTTAACTTTGTGCAAATTGAAGAAGAGAATTTCCCTCAAGCTTGGGGGAGGCTTCTCCAATTACTTAATGCTTTGCCTGATCATCCTCTTAAGAAGAATGAAATACTTGATATCTATTATAATGGACTAACCGATGCTTCTAGGGAGTACCTAAATAGTTGTGCTGGTTGTGTTTTCAGGGAATGAACTGTTGGACAAGCTGAAGAACTATTGAATAATATATTGAAGAATGATAATGAGTGGACACTTCCGGAACCACCACCTAAGCCAACTCCGAAGAAGAGAGGTATTCTATTCCTCAGTCCAGAAGATATGCAAGAAGCTAAGAAATCTATGAAAGAAAAAGGTATTAAAGCTAAAGATGTTAAGAATCTACCGCCTATTGAAGAAATACATGGGCTCGACATCCCGACACAGGTAGTGGAGGTAAATTCTCTCACTAGATTTGATGAAGGTGATATTCCGTATAATAAATCTGCTAGTCAATGCTTGTATGAATTTGATAATTACATCATTAAACAAGAACACTTTAATATGTATGTTAGCAATCAATTAAAACAGAATGCCATCATGATTGAACGCTTGAGTGATTTAATGTTTAGAACTACTAATGATGTTAAGTGCTTGAGTAAACATACTTCTATGGTTCAGACTCAGTTAGAACAAATTGCTAAATCACAAAATGATTTGCTTGATGAGATGAATAATAAAAAGAATGATCATGCTGTTTGAGTTGTTACTAGAGGAGGTAGAATGACTCAGGATCCTCTATATCCTAAAGGTCATCCTAAGAGAATTGAACAAGACTCTCAAAGAAATAATATTGATGCACCTAGTCCACCTAAGAAGAAAAAGAAAAAGAAAAATGGTAGGACTTTGCATGCTTCTAGTGAACCTGAGATAGAAAACCCCCCTGAGAATCATAATGATGCTTCTATTTCTGATGCTGAGACACAATCTGGTAATGAACATACACCTAGTGATAATGATAATGACAATGATAATGATAATGATGATGTTCATGTTGATGCTCAACCAGATAATGATGTAGAAATAGAACCTGCTGTTGATCTTGATAACCCACCTCCTAAGAATAAAAGATATGATAAAAGAGATTTTGTTGCTAGAAAACATGGAAAGGAAAGAGAACCATGGGTTCAAAAACCTATGCCTTTCCCTACTATACCATCTAAAAATAAGGATGATGAAGATTTTGAGCGCTTTGTTGAAATGCTTAGACCTATCTTTTTGCACACTCGCTTGATCGATATGTTGAAAATGTCTCCTTATGCTAAATATATGAAAGATATCGTCACTAATAAAAGAAAGATACCTGAAGCTGAAATTTCCACCATGCTTGCAAATTATTCTTTTAAGGGTGGAGTACCTAAGAAATTAGGAGATCCGGGAATACCTACTATACCATGCTCCATTAAAAGAAGTTATGTTAAAACTGCTTTATGTGATTTGGGAGCTGGTGTTAGTGTTATGCCTTTCTCTTTATATAGAAGACTTGATTTGAATAAGCTTACACCTACTGAAATATCTTTGCAAATGGCTGATAAATCAACTGCTATACCTATTGGAATTTGTGAGGATGTTCCCGTTGTAGTTGCAAATGTTACTATCTTAACAGACTTTGTTATACTTGATATGCCCGAGGACGACAACACGTCGATTATCCTTGGAAGACCCTTTTTGAATACTGTAGGGGCTGTTATTGATCGCAATAAAAGCAAGGTCACTTTTCATGTCAATGGTAATGAGCATACGGTTTATTTCCCGAAGAAACAAACTTCAGTGAATGGTATCAATTGTATTGAAAAGGTTTCAACAATCACTATTGGGGGATTCAAATTTCGTCTTCCTACTGTCAAAAAGAAATATGAGATTCTTATTGTTGGGGAGATGCATATCCCCGTTGACGTAACTTAGTGTTATACAAAAATTCTTCGGTTTCATGTCACTCGGAAATAGTTTGTTAATAAGACTTGATCAACCTTATTAATGGATTTTTTTTTGAAAGGCATGTGGTCGATGAATTTAGTAAGCACAACTTTCTGTAATCATAGTTTGCTCTCTGTTATTTTTAGTTTAAATAAAATAAAATGCCATGATTATCCTGTTTTGTGAATTATCCATGCAATAAAAAAATGACTCAAAAATAAAAGTGCTCAGAATGCAATAAAATTTTAACATGATTTTTTTTGGAATTTATAAGAATTTTTGGCACTGAAAACAACCTAGGGGGGTGCACCTATTGCCCACAAGGCAACAGGGCGCCCCCCCCAGGCGCGCCAAGGTGCCTTGTGGGTCCCACAGGGACCCACTCACTTATCCATTCAGCCCACTTCATCTCCTACCTCCAGAAAAAATCACAGTAGCTTTCTCTCTCGTGTTCTTGCTCCCAAACCTGAGATTTTCAATCTCTTTGCTCGGAGATCCGTTTCCGAAACTGTTTTGAGGGATTGCTCCTTGGTATGTGACTCTCCCATTGCTCCAATTAGTTTTTGCTTTAGTGGATTATATTTTGCATAAATTGCTGCTATTGGTGCTACTGAAAATGAGCTTGCATGTTAAATTCTTTGAGTTCTTAGTAGTTTGAATGCTTGATATAGCCTCTAGGCACTTGTATGAGTAGTTGCTGTCCATTTTGTGAAGTTTTGTTAACATCTTTTTGTGGTCCAAATTTTTTCAGAAATTTGTTTTTAGGAAGATGAACATTTTCAGGAGGAGTTCTTCAAGGAGGAGGTCCTCCGAGGCATCATCGAGTGAAAGCCCAGCACGCCAATCATATGTTGAACCAAGGGCAAGTTCAGTGCGGGGTGCCGAAGCAAAATCATGTCGATGGCCGTGCGACGAGTTTGTGCTAAGTGCAGGCATCAAGGAAGAATTTGACCAATATATTCACAACACCGAGCTCTCCGCCTTCGTCGCAGATAAGCCACCGCAGCACTACAACCTTACTCATTCATTCACTCAACACTTTGAATATGATCCGCACACTTCTAGAGTTTTATTTCATCTCTATGATAGATCTTATAGTATGTCTCTAGAAGAATTCTGTGATGCCTGCAAAATTCCATTTTGGGATTCACTTAGTGAACCTCGACAATCTGATTATGAACTGTTTCTCAATAGTCTGTGCAATGGTGAGGATAGGGGAGTTACGCAAGCTAGGATAAAGAGCATTCACTTTCCCGCTATTCGCTACTTTGCACTTTTTAATGGCAAATGCATTGTTGGTAAACAGGACTGTAGTGCACTTTGTGCCCTTGACCTGAGCCTTATTCACGCTGCTTTAACGGGTAGTAGACATTATAATCTTGGGGCCATTGTTGCACGTAGACTGAACCGCAACTCGGGTAATGGTGATTTATATGGAGGAATTTATGCCTCCCGAGTAGCTGCAAGGCTAGGGGTCTCGCCCAGGCCTAATGATCCTCTCTTACCTGATAAATATTTGAGTTTTGAGGCAATGCAGAGCCATGAGTTTCTTAAGCGCAACACTCGCAGTTATGATTATAACTTGATATTCGATAAATATCGTTCTGTGTTTGTTGTTTTGCCTGCTCCTGCCCTCTTTGATTTTCAGAACAAACAGAGATATTTTCTTCATGAGAACGAGGCGCGCGAGTACAACGCGGTGGTAGAGGCTGCCCGTCTGGCTGAGGAGGCGGCTCAGAACGCCTCCGCGAGCTACCACTTTGATTATTATCCTGGACAGCCATGGCAGTAGACCAAGCTAGGCCAAAAGCCTAAGCTTGGGGGAGTACGTATCTCTCACCGACATTACATTCATGTTCACACATTCATTCTAGTTGTCGATGTTCATACTTTTTCATTGTATATCCATGTTAGTTTTATTTTCACTTTCTTGTGTGTTCGAAAAACTTTGAAAACCCAAAAATATTTCTCGCTTCTTTTCAGTTTTTCTTTCCCGTTTGTTAGTTTGTAGTATTAAAAGAAAACCCAAAAAGATTTCCCGTTTCTTCTTTTGCGCGTTGGGATTTCTCCCGTGTAAATAGTTTTTCTCGCTTTTCGTTTTTCTTCTTTAATTTGCCTTCCTTCAGAAAAACTAAAAACTCCAAAAATATTTCAGTGTGTTTCTCTGAATTTCTTTTCTTTTCATTGAGTTGTCATAGGGAGAAGACCACGATGAAAATGATGAGTGGTTCTCATATGCTTGGTTGTTAATCTAACGAAGAGCCAATATTACCTTGTCTTTTCCCTTGAATAAAATGTTTGCAGATTCCAGCTTAATCCACGGCACTCTTGCACTATTATTATTTTCACATCATTCGGTCATGCAAGTGAAAGGCAATAATGACGATGATTTGATGAAGTGACTGTGGCAAGGAAAAGCTGGTATGAACTCTTCTTGTTTTTGTTTTTGTAAATATGTTTAACTCAGTATCCATGATTCAGCACATTATGAGTAAACATGTTTGTGATGACAATTAGAGATTATAGTTGCTCATGCCATGCTTAAGTAGCTAGGAGTGGATAATGATTTATCTTGGATGTCAACATGCATTAAAATGGTTATGATGTAGTATGTTAATATGGTATCCTCCTCTGAATGATTCAAGTGGCTTGAATTGGCACATGTTCATGCATGTAGTTGATTCAAAACCAACATAGCCTCCACGATATTTATGTTCAGGGTGTCTATATCCTACTCATGCTAGTATTCAATGTTAATTATTCTCAATGCATGATCATGACCGTTTTCGCTCTCTAGTTGGTCGCTTCTCAATCTATTTGCTAGCCTTCACTTGTACTAAGCGGGAATTCTGCTTGTGCATCCACAATCGTTAAACCAAAGTTGTTCCAGACGAGTTCACTATATCTACCTATATGCGGTATTACTCTGCTGCTCCAAGTAAATTTGCATGTGCCACCTCTAAACATTCAAATAAACATCCGTTTTGTGTGCCCGTACCGCTCATGGAGTGATAGGGGGTGGTCAGTATCTTCCATGCTAAGCGGGTTATTCTCGAGATGAGTGTTTATTCACTTGTCATTGCATGAGAGAGGCTGGTAATTGGGATGCCCAGTCTTATGCTCAAAATCGTTATATAATGCAAACAAACTCCCCCGAAAAGTTGTTGGTACGGAGGGCACCCGAGGATTCGGCTAGCCATGGCTTGTGTTGGTATGGTGGAGGGGGAGTAAACTTTACCTTTCCACTTGGAAACCGCTTATAATGTGTTTAGCATGGAAGATATTGAAAACTCTCAGTCGTGACGTTGACAGGAAAAGTACACCTCCCAAAATTATTTTTCATCTCTGATTTAAGCTTCGAGCTCTGGCACCGCTGCAAATCCCTGCTTCCCTCTGCCAAGGGCCTATCCATTTACTTTTATGTTATTTTACTTTTATTGCTGAGTCTCACCTTCTTGCACTAAGCGCCAATCCTGAGAGCACTATTGTCATCCTTATGCATTGAGTATAGTTAATGTTGTGTGCATCATGACTGGATCTCTTCTACCCTGAATTACAATGTTTAGTCACTGCTTGAACTTTGGAGGTGCTCTGCATTTATGTTTTGCGGTCTCAGGAAGGGCTAGCGAGATACCATGTTATCATATTATATCATGATTGTTTTGACAACTGTTGGCATTTGAGATATGTTATTATTGCTCTCTCGTTGATTATGCCATTGATATGAGTAAATGTAGTTTTTAAGTGTTATTATGAGCATGGTTAGTTCATGATCTTTGCTGAAAACCTGGGTAATATTTAAGCTTATATACGGATACAAGAGCAAAAGAGTTCGTAAAAGTTTTTGTTTATCACTTTCAGTTTGTCAACTGAATTGCTTGAGGACAAGCAATGAGTTAAGCTTGGGGGAGTTGATACGTCTCCGTCGTATCTACTTTTCCAAACACTTTCGCTCTTGTTTTGGACTCTAATTTGCATGATTTGAATGAAACTAACCCGGACTGACGCTGTTTTTAGCAGAACTACCATGGTGTTGTTTTTGTGCAGAAATCAAAATTCTCGGATTTGGACGAAACTTTTTGGAGAATTTTTATGGAATATATAAAAATTATTGGTGCAAGAATCAACAGAAGAGGGGCCACCTATTGCCCACAAGGCAGCAGGGCGCGACCGCCCCTAGGGCGCACCGTGCTACCTTGTGGGGCCCACAGGCGGCCGTCTGACCTAATTCCAACGCTATAAATTCTCTTTCCCAGAGAAAAAAAATAGGAGAAGAAGTTTCATCGCGTTTCACGATACGGAGCCGCCGCCACCTCCTGTTCTTCATCGGGAGGGCTGATCTGGAGTCCGTTCGGGGCTCCGGAGAGGGCGATTCGACGCCGTCGTCATCATCAACCATCCTCCATCACCAATTTCATGATGCTCACCACCGGTCGTGAGTAATTCCTTCGTAGGCTTGCTGGACGGTGATGTGTTGGATGAGATTTATCATGTAATCGAGTCAATTTGTTAGGGCTTTGATCCCTAGTATCCACAATGTTCTGAGATTGATGTTGCTATGACTTTGCTATGCTTAATGCTTGTCACTAGGGCCCGAGTGCCATGATTTCAGATCCGAACCCTCTATGTTTTCATGAATATATTTGAGTTCTTGATCCTACCTGCTTGTCATATGCACTTGTTATTGTTCTGATCCGTAGACCCCAAAGTGACAATAGTTGGGATACTCTCCGGGGATGACTGTAATTCGAGGAGTTCATGTATTCACCATGTGTTAATGCTTTGTTCCGGTTCTCTATTAAAAGGAGGCCTTAATATCCCTTAGTTTCCTTAAGGACCCCGCTGCCACGGGAGGGTAGGACAGAAGATATCATGCAAGTTCTTATTATAAGCACGTATGACTATATACAGAATACATGCCTACATTACATTGATGAATTGGAGCTATTGTGTATCGCCCTAGGTTGTGACTGTTATATGCTGAATATCATCCAACATAATTATCATCACCGATCCAATGCCTACGACTTTCTCATATTGGTTTCTGCTAAGTTACTTTGTTGCTACTGCTTTACACTTGCTACAAAACTGCTACTGTTACTGTTACCGTTAGTATTGTTACTATTGCTACTGCTATCAAAACTATCATACTAATGTGCTACTAAATACTTTGCTACATATATTTTATCTCCAGGTGTGGTTGAATTGACAACTCAACTGCTAATACTTGCAAATATTCTTTGGCTCCCCTTGTGTCGAATCAATAAATGGGTGAAATACTACCCGCGAAAACTGTTGCGATCCCCTATACTTGTGGGTTATCACATATCGCCGGACAAAGGGAATTGCATACGGGATTAACTAAATCCTCGACATCATGGTTCAACCGATGAAGATCTTCGTGGAATATGTAGGAACCAATATGGGCATCTGATGTCTACTACGCAACTTTTATTCTTGTAGACGTTGTTGGGCCTCCAAGTGCAGAGTTTTGTAGGACAGCAGCAAATTTCCCTCAAGTGGATGACCTAAGGTTTATCAATCCGTGGGAGGCATAGGATGAAGATGGTCTCTCTCAAACAACCCTGCAATCAAATACAAGAAATCTCTTGTGTCCCCAACAAACCCAATACAATGGTAAATTGTATAGGTGCACTAGTTCGGCGAAGAGATGGTGATACAAGTGTAGTATGGATAGTAGATATAGGTTTTTGTAATCTGAAAATATAAAAACAGCAAGGTAGCAAGTGATAAAACGGAGCACAAACATTATTGCAATGCTTGGAAACAAGGCCTAGGGTTCATATTTTCACTAGTGCAATCTCTCAACAGTGCTAACATAATTGAATCATATAAAAATCCCTCAATGTGCGATAAAGAATCACTCCAAAGTTCCTATTAGCGGTGAACATAAGATGAAATTGTTGTAGGGTACGAAACCACCTCAAAGTTATCCTTTCCGATCAATCTATTGAGCCATCCCTATAAGTGTCACAAACAGCCCTAGAGTTCGTACTAAAATAACACCATATGATATGCATCAACCAACTCTAATGTCACCTAGATACTCCAATGTCACCACAAGTATCCGTGAGTTGATTATTCGATATGCATCAAACAACTTCAGATTCATAATATTCAATCCACACAAAGAACCTCAAAGAGTACCCCAAAGTTTCTATCGGAGAAAAGAAAATGAAAACGTGCAACCAACCCCTATGCCTAGATTACCCCAAGGTCACGGGAATTCGCGAGTTGATCACCAAAACATACATCAAGTGAACCAATAGAATACCCCATTGTCACGATGGGTATCCACATGCAAGACATACATCAAGTGTTCTCAAATCTGAAATATTCAATCTGATAATAACGAAACTTCAAAGGGAAAGACTCAATTCATCACAAGAAGATAGATAGGGAGAAACACCATATGACCCAACTATATTAACAAAGCTCACGATACATCAAGATCGTGCCAAATCAAGAACATGAGAGAGAGAGAGAGATCAAACACATAGCTACTACCCTCAGCCCCGAGGGTGAACTACTCCCTCCTCGTCATGGAGACCGCTGGGATGATGAAGATGGCCTCCGATGATGATTGTGACGCCCCGACTCGACCGTGCAGTAATCATACACGCAAATGCGCACGATCAAGCCCAGGGACTCACGGGAAGATATCACAACACAACTCTAGACACAAAATAAAATAATACAAGCTTTAATATTACAAGCCAGGGGCCTCGAGGGCTCGAATACATAAGCTCGAGTTACACAAGAGTCAGCGGAAGCATCAGCATCTGAGTATAGACATAGTTAGACAAGATTGCCTTAAGAAGGCTGAGCAAAACAACGATATCTCGATCGAAAAGGCGCAGGCCTCCTTCCTGGGAGCCTCCTAAACTAGTCCTGGTCGTCGGTCTCCACATAGTAGTAGGCTCCGTCGGGTAGTAGTAGTCATCGACGGGATCAGCTGGCTCCGAGACTCCGTCATCTGATCGCAGCAATCGGGTATGGGGAAAAAGAGGTAGCAAAGCAACCGTGAGTACTCATCCAAAGTATTCGCAAGACTTACATCAGAACTATGCTAAGTATGCATCGGTATCAAAGGGAAGGGTTGTATCTGTGGACTATACTGCAGAAATGCCAGAATAGAGGGGAAGGCCTAGCCTATCGAAGACTAGCATCTTGCAGCGTCTTGCAGCATTAGAAGAGTGCAGATTAGTAGCATAACATAAAATAATAAATATGTTGTAGCAAAGCCTAGAGATCCTTCCTCGACTCCCTGCGAGAAAGCGATCCCGGGGCTTACAATTAAAGTAACATGTATCCAGTTCAAGTTGTAGTAGATCGGGATACAACAGTGAGCGTCCTGTTACCGTGGACACGGCTATTCGAATAGATAATATTCCCTGCAGGGGTGCACTACTGTTACCCAACACGCTCGATTAACTCTGGCCGGACACACTTTTCTGGGTCATGCCCAGCCTTGGCTGATCGACACGACGTAGTCCTACCTAGGCTCCGCAGAGAGGTCCCCGCCGGTCTACATCCTAAGTGCTCAGGGGTCTTGGGCCCATCGCCCTTTGCACTCTGGGTCGTTGCGTGCAGGGCGATCCAGGCCACCTCCTCTGGGGCGCCGACCCGGCCATGCCGCAATGCTGAACTGGACGACCGACAGAGCTTTTGGCTGAGACATACGGCGTCGAGGGCCCCATTAAACCATTATCCCGCGTGGAGGTAGTGCGTATAGGCCAGTGGTCAACTCAGATCAAATACCCAAATCCGTTACTGAATTATTAGGAGCTCGCGGAGACGAGCAGTGATCCACGATCTGTGGTCCCGTCGCCCCGTCTCGTGGACTTACGGCAAGGGCCAGGCCCAACCCCCTCCTGGGGCGGTCTACCTGCCCGGCCGTGCCATGTAATTATCTTGCGGGTACCCTCACGGTCAACCCGACTTCACATCTGTCGCGGGTACCCCTCGGGGTCGACCCGACTTCAATAGGGGACTGAAGTAAAAGTAGGGTAACCGTGTGTCCATAACATCAAGGTGGAATCCGAGGAATCACCCTCGTTGGATTCCTACTCGATGTAACCGTCAAGGCGAACTCGGAGGAATCACCCTCGATGGGTTCACACTTGAGGCGTTGCACGACAGAGGCTTCTTCGGAGGTGGTGAAAGAGGAATCACCCTCGGTAACCCACAACCGACTAGCTATGCTACAGAGATATCATCAGGAGTGAGGTAGGAGGTATCACCCTCGGCACTCGATAGTAGCTCTGCAGAGCCGTACAACTAAGGGGGTGTGCGGTGCTGTGTCGGTCTCTGAACATCGATCACCTTGATCGGGGCACCAGTAACAAAGCAGGGCAACAGGGACAAGGGTGAGGGGTCACTGATGGATCACTAACCAACCTATACTAAGCATTTAGGACAACAGGTAAAGTATCAACAACAGGTTACAAAATCAGGCTATGCATCAGAATAGGAGCAATCAATTACAGTAGCAAAATCTAATGCAAGCATGGGAGAGAAAGAATTGGCGATATAGGAATGATCAAGGGGGTTTTGCTTGCCTGGAAGCTCTGCGGTAAAGAGGGGTCGTCGACGACGTAGTCGTACATAGGAGCAGCGTCCGTCTCGGAGTCTACCGGAGAGAAGAGGGGGAAGAAATAATAAATATAAAGCAAACAAATGCACATAGATGCTCGGCATGGCAATAGGCTGTGCTAGGGGTGACCTAACGCAGTGCTACTCGTTATAGACGGAGCGGGAAAATATCTGGGAATATTTTACCAGCTCCAGGTGCTTACCGGTATGTTGATCCGAAGGGGAAGGTTCCATTTTCATCTAGTTAGGAGTGATGGTTAAGCATTTTGATCACATATTCGGATTCGTCTTATTTTTTGATCATTTTTCATACATAAATTATTTTCATCCGAGTTACGGTTTATTTTATATGATTTTTCAAAGTTTTAAGTATTTTCTGGATTTTCTGGAATTTAATTTAAATTCGAAATTAAAATAGGAAAATGCTATGGGTACATAGTGAGTGTACCCAGAGATGTGCATCTGTGGCTGACAGTGGGCCCCGTTGACTGCCCAGTCAGCAGTCAACGGTCAACTGTTCACTGGTCAAACTGACCAGGGGACCCACCTGTCATAGACAGAGTAGTATAACAGGGGTTAAGTTTAACTAATTAAGTTAATTAGTTAGCGGGACCCACCTATCATAGATACATTAATTAGACTAATTATTATTTAAAATCAATAGATTAATTAAATTAGTAATTTAGTTAATTAGCACGTGGGGGCCACATGTCAGTGACTGGGCTGCCCAGTCAGCAAAGTTGACCGGGTCAACCCGGCCAACTGGGCCCGCGGGACCCACTGGTCAGCGACCCAGAGTGGGCCCCAGGCCGTGCCACATCGGCGCCGGTGCCGGAGTTACTCCGCGACCATTCCCGCGGCGGAACTTCGTCGGAGATGGTCGGAAATGCGGCACAAAGCTCCGTTCGCCGCGTGTTTGGTCGCGTTCGAAAGCTGGCATCGCCGCGCGTCGCGTGGTGCTACTGGTTGGTCTCGGGGAGGCCCTAAACGACGACTGCGACCACCGCAGCGGACGCCGAAGCTCGGGCAAATGCGGGGTCAGCGCTGGAGGCCACGGGGAGGAGATCTAGCGGCATGGGTGGCCTCAGGGAGGTGCCCTGAGCACGTTAACGTGCTCAGCTAGGCACGACAGCGACGACATTGACGGCAACGAGCTCTACGGCAGCGGCAAGGACACGGCAGTAGCTCAACAGAAGCACGGGGCCGGGGCTAGAAGAAAGGGGAAACGACGAGAAGCTCACCGCGGGGCACAAGGAAGGCCGGCGGATGGTTTAGTAGCTGCAGGGGCGGCGGATCGGAGCGGCGGAGCTCCGGTGTCCCGAGGTGGACGGCGACCCCGATCCGGCATTGTGGTGGCATAGAGCTCGCGTCTAGGGTTGGGGAGGAAACAGAAGTCGTCGGCGGTCCTAGCGGACACGTTCTAGGCGCTTGGGGACGACGGTGGCCACGACTACGGCAAGCCCACGGCTTCGGTGGCGCTCGGCCGAGATGGGAGAGGAGAAGGTGAGGAGCGAGCGGGGTGGATAAGGGATGGCGCGAGTGCCCGAGGTGCCATGGCGCCGCTCTTATCCTCCCACGTCCTCCTGTAGCGGCGCGGCGACATGGTTCGGCGGCGATGGCGCCCGGCGTCGGTCGCCACCGACGCGTGGAGGAGGGAGACGACGACGGCTCTGTTGGGCTGGGCCTGCACACTGTGCACTAAGGCTCAGCCAACAGTGGCCCTTTTCTTTTTCTTTTATTTCTTTTTCTGTTTTCTTTTATTCTTTTATGTAACATTTTCTTTTAGCTAGCAAATGAGTTTTGTAAAATGCATGACTTGCCAAATCAATTACTAGGTAATGTCTGGCACCGCCACAAAAAGTTTAGGAGTTATTTGAAGTTGTTTGAATTTTCCAAAAATGAAAATGGATTTAATAATGTTGTTTTGGGTACTGTTTTTGGATGTTAGGGTCAATTTGGGAATTCAAATAATGTTGGTTTTATTTTTATAATTGCTTTGGGATTATTTGCAATATTATGAACTATTTTGTTTAATTATTTGAAGAAGTAATTATTTGACTTGCCATTCAAATTTGGATTTTGAGTTTGAATTCTACGACAAGTGGCACTTGTGCTTTACAAAAGATGCTGACTTGGCATTGATCATGATGGATCACTGTAGTACATTACAAGGGGGTGTTACAATTCTCCTCCTCTAAAAGAAATTCTCGTCCCGAGAATTAAGAGGTAGAAGGGAAAAGGTCGGGGTATTCTTCACGAAGACGATCCTCGTGTTCCCAAGTGGCCTCATCTTCAGAATGATTCGACCACTGAACTTTAAGGAACTTGATTGCCTTCTGACGGGTTCAACGTTCAGCTTGATCAAGAATACATATCGGATGCTCCTTATAAGACAGGTCATCCTGCAATTCTAGCACTTCATGATCCACTGCTCGGATCGGATCCTTGAAGCAGCGATGGAGTTGCGACACGTGGAAGACATCATGAACCCGAGGAAGGTTCGATGGCAATTCCAATTGATATGCCACTTCTCCACGTCTGGCGAGAATACGGAATGGGCCGATGTAGCGAGGAGCTAACTTGCCCTTGATTCCGAAGCGGTGAGTGCCCTTCATCGGGGTGACACGAAGATAAGCCTATTCGCTAGGTTGATAGACCATTACCTTGTATTTACGGTCATAATTGCTCTTCTGACGAGGCTGAGCAGTCTTCAGATGTTCACAAACGATACGGACTTGCTCTTCAGCGTGTTGGATAATGTCCGGACCGAAGAGTGGCCGTTCCCCAGTTTTTGACCAATTCAGAGGAGTTCGACACTTACGTCCATAAAGAACTTCAAATGGTGCCATCTTCAGACTAGCTTGATAGCTATTATTGTAAGAGAATTCAGCATACGGGAGAGATTCCTCCCATTTCTTGCCAAAGGAGATGATACATGCACGAAGCATATCTTCTAGCACTTGGTTGACTCGTTCAACTTGACCCTGGGACTGGGGGTGCAAAGCGGTGCTAAAGGACAGATGAGTTCCCATAGCTTCTTGGAAACTTTCCCAAAACCTTGAGGTAAAGAGGCTGCCCCGGTCTGAACTGATCTCCAACGGAACACTGTGGAGTGACACAATTCTGGAAACATACAAGTCTGCTAACTGACTAGCAGTGATTGTCTCCTTGACTGGCAGAAAATGAGCAACCTTGGAGAATCTGTCAATGACGACAAGAATGGCATTATGACCCTTCTGTGATCTGGGAAATCCAGTAATGAAATCCATTTCAACTTTGTCCCATTTCCATTCAGGAATAGCAAGTGGTTGCAGAGTTCCAGCAGGTCTTTGATGTTCGGCTTTGATGCGACGGCAAACATCACACTCAGCAACATAACAAGCAATGTCTCGCTTCATATCAGGCCACCAGTACCGCTGACGAATGTCTTGATACATCTTGGTACTACCCGGATGAATAGACAAAGGTGTGTCATGTGCTTCTTTCATGACATCCGAGCGTGAGTCAAGATTTTGCTTTCTGGGGACCACTAGGCGGCCTCTGAAGAACAAGGTACCATCATCATCAACAGTGATGAACGATGAATTTCCTTTGGAGAGATAGCTCTTAATCTTCTCGACTTTGGAATCATACTTCTGCCTTGTCTTGATGTTGCGTTCGAGATCTGGTTCAACAACCAAGGTATTTAGATATCCTTGAGGAACTATCTCGATGTTCAGCTTTCGAAGCTCTTCATACAGGAGTGGTTGTTGTAGCTGAACCTCAAGTTCACAACAGTAGGATTTGCGGCTCAAGGCATCAGCCATAACGTTAGCCTTGCCAGGGGTATAAGAAATACCAAAGTCATAGTCTGTAATGGCCTCCATCCATCTTTGCTGACGGAGGTTCAGAGATGGCTGAGTAAACAAGTACTTCAAACTTTGATGATCCGTGTAGATCTCGCAACGATTACCGAGTAGGTAATGTCGCCATAACTTCAATGCATAAATAACTGCTGCAAGTTCGAGATCATGCATTGGATAGTTCTCTTCATGAGGACGCAACTGTCGAGAGCCATAAGCAATCACCTTGCGCTCTTGCATTAGGACACAGCCTAATCCTTGACGGGACGCATCACAATAAATCACGAAGTCCTTGCGAGAATCTGGAGGAGTAAGCACTGGGGCAGATGTCAGCTTGTCCTTGAGTGTCTGAAAACTTTCTTGTTCTGTCCACTCATACTTAACGCCTTTGTGAAGCAGACCAGTCAGAGGCTTGACAATCTTAGAGAAATTCTTGACAAAACGGCGGCAATAGCTGGCAAGTCTGAGAAAACTTCTGACTTGTTTGACATTCTTTGGCGGAGTCCATTCAAGAATAGCCTGAACTCGTTCTGGGTTAACGGCAATGCCATCTTTGGAAATCACGTGGACGAGATACGTCACATCAGACAACCAGAACTCGCACTTTGAATACTTGGCATACAGTTGATGTTCACGCAGCTTCTCCAGTACAAGCCGAAGATGTTCGGCATGCTATTCTTCATTCTTCGAATATACAAGGATATCATCCAGATAAACCATGACGAATTTGTCGAGGTAATCCATGAAGATGTAGTTCATTAACCGAGAGAAGGTTGCTGGAGCGTTGGTTAAGCCAAAGGACATGACAGTGTATTCGTAAGAACCATAGTGAGTAACGAAGGCTGTCTTCGGAATATCCGCTTTACGAACTCGGATCTGGTGGTATCCCAATCTGAAATCAAGTTTAGAGAATACTGAGGAACCAGCAAGTTGATCATATAGATCGTTGATTCTGGGAAGCGGATACTTGTTCTGAATTGTTGCTTGGTTGATAGGTCGATAATCTTGAACCAACCGATTCGTTCCATCCTTCTTCTTAACAAAGAGAGAAGGTGCTCCCCAAGCAGAAGAACTGGGGCGAATGAAACCCTTACGAAGTGACTTGTCAATTTCCTCCTTAAGTTCAAGGAGTTCATGCGGCGGCATCTTGTACGGGCGCTTGGCAATAGGAGTGGTGCCCGGTTTCAAGTCTATGACCAATTCGATAACTCTAGCAGGGGGTACTCCTAGAAGTTCCTCTGGGAAGACATCTTGAAAATCATGAACAACTGGAACGTTCTCGATGCCTTCAAGAGGTGAAGCATTCAATGCATTTAGAGCAAATATCTGGCTCTCGGCATTCTGGATTATCTGGGCTGAGTAATTGATCACCTATCCAGAAGGGTGTGTGAGCTGAACTGTCTTGGCGGCACAGTCGATCAAAGCTTTATAGGCTGTCAGCCATTCTATACCAAGAATGATATCTATGTTGGAAGGTCCGAGCAAACTGAGAGAAGCCGGAAAAAGTAGTCCTCCAATTTCGATTTGGTTGCGAGGGCTTACCATTGTGGTTTGCCACTTGGATCCCGGAGATTGAACCGCTAAAGGTGTGGGTAATTTTTCCATGTCCAACTCATGTAACTGAGCAAATTGTTGGGACACAAAGGCATGTGATGCTCCTGAATCAAAGAGAACAGAGGCTGGCACTGAATTAACGCGAAGGGTACCCATCACGATTTTTGGGGCCTCACGAGCTTCTTCAATCTTGACATGGGTGACTTGACCACAACTCAGAGCAGGCGGCCTGGCACTACAACTTCTGTTGCGATGATTTCGACGGACCTTCTTACGGCCAACAGGAGGACGTGATGCATTCTGCGGCTGATCCGGGCGACAGTTGATAGTAAGGTGCCCTGGCTGTCCACACTTGCGGCATAAACCATCATTATGGGGAGGAGCCATAGCATTGAGCTGTCCACCCTGAATCGTTAGCTGTCTCGACGGAGGAGGCAGATGAGGTGCGACATAAGACGGCCTTGGTGTTGGAGCAGGTCGGTGAAAAACATTGTGCGGGATCCTGACTCGACATTTCTGAGCAGGCTGTCCTGAGAATGAGCCAACATCATGAGTATGCTTGAGCAACTCCTGGTACTCAGTCAGACCAGTTTCAGCTCGGAAAGCTTGGCTAACAAGCATTGCAAAGTCTGCGCAATCATGGGCAACAAGTGCGAGCTTTATATCAGGACGCAGTCCTTCACGGAATTTCTCCTGCTTGCGAGCATCAGTGCCGACGTCATCTTCAGCATAGCGGGATAAATCGAGAAATTTCCTCTGATATTCATCCACAGTCATTTTGCCCTGTGTGAGTTTGCGGAATTCCTTCTTCTTCTGGTCCATCAGACCTTGAGGAATGTGTCGTGCACGGAAGGCTGACTTAAATTCCTGCCAAGTGGTTACAGTTCTAGTGGGCAGCATACGCCTGTGGCTTTCCCACCATTGAACAGCTGGACCCTTCAGGTGAAATGCCGCAAAGGTGACGTAACTGTCAGGGGCAACATTAGCTGACTCCATCTCAAACAGGATGTCTCGAAGCCAATCATCTGCATCCATAGGATTGGTGGAGTTGCGGAAAATGGACGGGTTGAGGCGCATGAATTCTTGCAAAGTTATTGGGGCAGGCTGTTGATGAGCATTCTGAGTTGGAAATTGGTTCATTAGCCCGGACATGAACTGACAGTTCAGCTCAAACTGCTGCATCATTGCGGCAATATAGGGCGGAGGCGGAGGATCGTCAGCCATCCTGCTAAAAACAACATGGGCAGTTTAGCAAGAACAACTGCAAGGGTATGAAGTCTCTCATGATGTAACATGAATACTGAACAAGAAGTGCATTAGACACATAGTAGCAGTCTTTAAAGACATGCCAATCCATACACGGAGTCAATTACATGCTGATAGCACGAGTTCGGAAAAGAGAAACAACCTAGACATACTAGGCGGCACGCAGGCACGCGGTGGAGAGATACAACAACGAGACATAGCAAAGGCTACATCAATGCCGGAGAAAACTACTAGAGCGAGGAATCTGCAGGTGACGACGTAGGGTGCCCTCGATAAAAGGATCCTTCGGTCCATGAACATTGTGAAGCAGAACCTGGCCCAGAATTCAAAGAAGGGTTAATTCAAATCTCCGGGTGGATGTGATCACGAGAACCTAATGTTAGCGTTAGTAAAATCTTTAACCCGAATAGAAAAGAGATCAGAGTCCCAGAGTAAAGGAGAGGAATAAAAGATCCTAAATCCATCCATTGGCGACGTGGGCCCGTAAGCCACACAGCCATGTTAGTAAAATAGTTTTGCAAAGAGTAGACTCAACTTCGGCCAAGGAGTTGGAAAGGGGGGTTTCCTAATGGCAGTCGGCTCTGATACCAACTTGTGACGCCACCGACTCACCGTGCACTAGTCATACACAAAAATGCGCACGATCAAGCCCAGGGACTCACAGGAAGATATCACAACACAACTCCAGACACAAAATAAAATAATACAAGCTTTAATATTACAAGCCAGGGGCCTCGAGGGCTCGAATACATAAGCTCGAGTTACACAAGAGTCAGCGGAAGCATCAACATCTGAGTACAGACATAGTTAGACAAGATTGCCTTAAGAAGGCTGAGCAAAACAATGACATCTTGATCGAAAAGGCGCAGGCCTCCTGCCTGGGAGCCTCCTAAACTACTCCTGGTCGTCGGTCTCCATGTAGTAGTAGGCTCCGTCGGGTAGTAGTAGTCATCGATGGGATCACCTGGCTCCGAGACTCCGTCATCTGATCGCAGCAATCGGGTATGGGGAAAAAGAGGTAGCAAAGCAATCGTGAGTACTCATCCAAAGTACTCGCAAGACTTACATCAGAACTATGCTAAGTTTGCATCGGTATCAAAGGGAAGGGTTGTATCTGTGGACTATACTGTAGAAATGCCAGAATAGAGGGGAAGGCCTAGCCTATCGAAGACTAGCATCTCGCAGTGTCTTGCAGCATTAGAAGAGTGCAGATTAGTAGCATAACATAAAATAATAAATATGTTGTAGCAAAGCCTAGAGATCCTTCCTCGACTCCCTGCGAGAAAGCGATCCCGGGGCTTACAATTAAAGTAACATGTATCCAGTTCAAGTTGTAGTAGATCGGGATACAACACTGAGCGTCCTGTTACCGTGGACATGGCTATTCGAATAGATAATCTTCCCTGCAGGGGTGCCCTACTGTTACCCAACACGCTCGATTAACTCTGGCCGGACACACTTTTCTGGGTCATGCCCGGCCTCGGCTGATCGACACGACGTAGTCCTACCTAGGCTCCGCAGAGAGGTCCCCGCCGGTCTACATCCTAAGTGC
This sequence comes from Elymus sibiricus, assembly GCA_039707655.1. Taxonomy (NCBI): domain Eukaryota; kingdom Viridiplantae; phylum Streptophyta; class Magnoliopsida; order Poales; family Poaceae; genus Elymus; species Elymus sibiricus. The sequence goes on from CM077670.1 coordinate 118,339,198, forward strand.
TCAGGGGTCTTGGGCCCATCGCCCTTTGCACTCTGGGCCGTTGCGTGCAGGGCGATCCAGGGCCACCTCCTCTGGGGCGCCGACCCGGCCGTGCCGCAATGCTGAACTAGACGTCTGATAGAGCTTTCGGCTGATACATACGGCCCCGAGGGCCCCATTAAACCATTATCCCGCGTGGTGGTAGTGCGTATAGGCCAGTGGCCAACTCAGATCAAATACCCAAATCCATTAGTGAATTATTAGGAGCTCGCAGAGACGAGCAGTGATCCACGGTCTGTGGTTCCGTCGCCCCGTCTCATGGACTTACGGCAAGGGCCAGGCCCAACCCCCTCCTGGGGCGGTCTACCTCCCAGCCGTGCCACGTAATTATCTCGCGGGTGCCATCACGGTCAACCCGACTTCACATCTATCGCGGGTACCCCTCGGAGTTGACCGGACTTCAACAGGGGACTGAAGTAAAAGTAGGGTAACCGTGTGTCCATAACATCAAGGTGGAATCCGAGGAATCACCCTCGTTGGATTCCTACTCGATGTAATCGTCAAGGTGAACTCGGAGGAATCACCGTCGATGGGTTCACACTTGAGGGGTTGCACGACAGAGGCTTCTTCGGAGGTGGTGAAAGAGGAATCACCCTCGGTAACCCACAATCGACTAGCTACGCTATAGAGATATCATCAGGAGTGAGGTAGGAGGTATCACCCTCGGCAGTCTATAGTAGCTCTGCAGAGTCGTACAACTAAGGGGGTGTGCGGTGCTGTGTCGGTCTCTAAACATTGATCACCTTGATCGGGGCACCAGTAACTAAGCGGGGCAACAGGGACAAGGGTGAGGGGTCACTGATGGATCACTAACCAACCTATACCAAGCACTTAGGACAACAGGTAAAGTATCAATAGCAGGTTACAAAATCAGGCTATGCATTAGAATAGGAGCAATCAATTACAGTAGCAAAATCTAATGCAAGCATGCGAGAGAAATAATGGGCGATATAGGAATGATCAAGGGGGTTTTGCTTGCCTGGAAGCTCTGCGGTAAAGAGGGGTCGTCGACGACGTAGTCGTACTCAGGAGCAGCGTCCGTCTCGGAGTCTACCGGAGAGAAGAGGGGGAAGATACATTAAATATAAAGCAAACAAATGCACATTGATGCTCGGCATGGCAATAGGCTATGCTAGGGGTGACCTAACGCAGTGCTACTCGTTACAGACGGAGCGGGAAAATATCTGGGAATATTTTTACCAGCTCCAGGTGCTTACCGGTATGTTGATCCGGAGGGGAAGGTTCCATGTTCATCTAGTTAGGAGTGATGGTCAAGCATTTTGATCACATATTCGGATTCGTCTTATTTTTCTGATGATTTTTCATATATAAATTATTTTCATCCGAGTTACGGTTTATTTTATATGATTTTTCAAAGTTTTAAGTATTTTCTGGATTTTCTGGAATTTAATTTAAATTCGAAATTAAAATAGGAAAATCCTATATGTACACAGTGAGTGTACCCACAGATGTGCATCTGTGGCTGACAGTGGGCCCCGCTGACTGCCCAGTCAGCAGTCAACGGTCAACTGTTGACTGGTCAAACTGACCAGGAGGGCCCACCTGTCATAGACAGAGTAGTTTAACAGGGGGTTAAGTTTAACTAATTAAGTTAATTAGTTAGCGGGACCCACGTGTCATAGATACATTAATTAGACTAATTATTATTTAAAATTAATCGATTAATTAAATTAGTAATTTAGTTAATTAGCACGTGGGGGCCACATGTCAGTGACTGGGTTGCCCAGTCAGCAAAGTTGACTGGGTCAACCCGGCCAACTGGCCCGCGGGACCCACTGGTCAGCGACCCAGAGTGGGCCCGAGGCCGTGCCACGTCGGCGCTGGCGCTGGAGTTACTCCGGCAACCATTCCCGCGACGGAAATTCGCCAGAGATGGTCGGAAACGCGGCACAATGCTCCGTTCGCTGCGTGTTTGGTCGCGTTCGAAAGCTGGCATCGCCGCGCGTCGCGTGGTGCTACTGGTTGGTCTCGGGGAGGCCCTAAACGACGATGGCGACCACCGCAGTGGACGTCGAAGCTCGGGCGAATGCGGGGTCAGCGCTGGAGGCCACGGGGAGGAGATCTAGTGGCACGGGTGGCCTCAAGGAGGTGCCCTGAGCACGTTCACGTGCTCAGCTAGGAACGGCAGCGACGACATTGATGGTAATAAGCTCTACGGCGGCGGCAAGGACACGGCAGCAGCAGCAGTTCAACAGAAGCACGGGGCCAGGGCTAGAAGAAAGGGGAAACGACGAGAAGCTCACCGCGGGGCACAAGGAAGGCCGTCGGACGGTTTAGTAGCTGCAGGGGCGGCGGATCGTAGCGGCGGAGCACCGGTGTCCCGAGGTGGACGACGACCCTGATCCGGCGTTGTAGTGGTGTAGAGCTTGCGTCCAGGGTTGGGGAGGAAGCAGCAGTCGTCGGCGGTCCTAGCGGACACGTTCTCGGCGCTCGGGGACGACGGTGGCCACGACTACGGCAAGCCCACGACGTCGGTGGCGCTCGGCCGAGATGGGAGGGGAGAAGGAGAGGAGCGAGCGGGGTGGATAAGGGATGGCGCGAGTCCCCGAGGTGCCACGGCGCCGCTCTTATCCTCCCACGCCCTCCTGTAGCGGCGCGGCGACATGGTTCGGTGGCGACGGCGCCCGGCGTCGGTCGCCACCGACGCGTGGAGGAGGGAGACGACGACGGCTCTGTTGGGCTGGGCCTGCACACTGTGCACTAAGGCCCAGCCAACAGTGGCCCTTTTCTTTTTCTTTTATTTCTTTTTCTGTTTTCTTTTATTCTTTTATGTAGCATTTTCTTTTAGCTAGCAAATGAGTTTTGTAAAATGCATGACTTGCCAAATCAATTACTAGGTAATGTCTGGCACTGCCACAAAAAGTTTGGGAGTTATTTGAGGTTGCTTGAATTTTCCAAAAATGAAAATGGATTTAATAATGCTGTTTTGGGTATTGTTTTTGGATGTTAGGGTCAATTTGGGAATTCAAATAATGTTGGTTTTATTTTTATAATTGCTTTGGGATTATTTGCAATATTATGAACTATTTTTTTAATTATTTGAAGAAGTAATTATTTGACTTGCCATTCAAATTTGGATTTTGAGTTTGAATTCTAAGACAAGTGGCACTTGTGCTTTACAAAAGATGCTGACTTGGCATTGATCATGATGGATCATTGTAGTACATTACAAGGGGGTGTTACAATGATTCCCCCCTCCTGCAGAGTGTCGGAGCAGGGCTCCGGATGAGATCGCTTCAATACAGAGGCTTGCGGCGGCGGCGTTGAAGTTCTAGGTTTCTTTTCGGGGTTTTCTCAATATATAGGATTTTTCAGCGTTGGATTTACGCCAGGGGGGGTGCCCGAGGGTCCCACAAGATCGGGGGGTGCGCCCCCCAGGCTTGTGGTGCCGTCGGCCACTTCCTGGACCATCTCTGGTGCTCCGTGGATCCCCTCTGGTCCATAAAAAATCACCGTAAATTTTGGGCCCAATCTGAGAACTTCTATTTCTGCACAAAAAACAACACCACGGTAGTTCTGCTGAAAACAACGTCGGTCCGGGTTAGTTCTAATCAAATCATACCAAAACCATATAAAATTATTGTAAACATGGCATGAATACATCATAAATTATAGATACATTGGAGACGTATTAGCATCCCCAAGCTTAATTCTTGCTCGTCCTCGAGTAGGTAAATGATAAAAAGAAATAATTTATGAAGTGTGAATGCTAGCATAGTGTATAAGTTTGATGAATGATAATTTCAGTCACTTATCCTAGCATCATAAACAACAACTATTTCTCATAAAACTCATCATGATAAAGTAGCAATCAATTCACATGCTATGGTTCAAACAATGTATTCTCTTGAAACTTAACAACCTATGTTCTTAGTCACCAAAGAATTGCAATTCAACTTATCTTCAACAGAGTCTATGTAAGAGCTCCACATACTCAATTATCATATAGTCTTCTATGATTGCTAGTACTCAAAGTATATTTTTAGAACAAATAGCATCCATCGAACACAGAGAAAGATAGGGGCATAAAGTTTCGCCTCCCAACTTATTTATCATAGAGATAATTGTCAACAATAATAATTCGTGATGAAATATATTTGAATGGATATATGTGTCTGGATCTATTCCCACCACATGATGCTTGCCAACTAGAGAATAGGTTGGAATAAGAAGTTGACTCAACAAAAATAAATAACATGAAAGTAAATAACATAAAAGTAAATGGAATGTACCTTCACAGAGGGAAGCAGGGATTTGCTGAGGTGCCAGAGCTCATAGCTTAAAACAGAGATGAATACATTTTGAGTGGTGTGCTTTTCCTGTCAATGTCACGACTAAGGTATTCAATATTTTCCATGCTAAACACATTATGGCCGGTTCCCAAGCAGAAATGAAAAGTTTAACCCCCCCTCAACCATTCAAACACAAGCCATGGCTAGCCGAATTCACGGGTGCCCTCCAAACTTTCAACTTTCCAGTGGGAGCCTTTGTTTTTATTTATTTTTTGTTTAAGGGACTGGGCATCCCGATTAACAGACTCTCTCATGCAATGACAAGCGAATAAACACCCATCATAAGAATAACCCGCTTAACATGGAAGATACTGACCGCCCCGTCGCTCCATGAGCGGTACGGGCACACAAAACAGATGTTTATTTGAAGGTTTTAGAGATGGCACATGCAAATTTACTTGGAACGACAGGGTAATACCATATATAGGTAGGTACGGTGGACACTCATGGAAGAAACTTGGCTCAAGGATTTTGGATGCACAAGCAGTATTCCCGCTTAGTACAAAAATTTAGGCTAGCAAAAGATTCTAAACAAGCACCACATGTTAGAGGATCCATAACAATATAACTTCTATGCAAAAAAAGCCAAACATAACTCATTATGTTGTCTTCCTTGTCCAACTTCAACTAATTTGCGCAAGTTTGAAAATAATTAATGGGTATTCACAATCATAAAAGATGTCCAAATAATATATTTGTATGTGAAATTTCTCTTCCATATACTAATCATTCATGAATTGCTTGTATGACCAATATTACTTTTAAACCCAATGTGAAACTACTACTAGGCATGAGACAAGCATATGAAGCACATATAATTTCAACTCTATGGTATTCGATTCATTGAACAATTTACTCTTAGGATATAAGTGAAGCACGAGAGTAAACGAGAAACTACTCCAAAAGATATAAGTGAAGATTAATGAGTAGTTAAACAATTAAGTAGCTATGTGAAGACTCTCTCTCAATAAAGATTTCAGATCTTTATAATTTTATTCAAATAGCAAACAAAATGAAAATAAAAGGACACTCCAAGAATAGCACATATCATGTGAACAAGTAAAAACTCAGGCTAACTGATAGGTGTTGATGAAGAAAGGTGGGATGCCTACCGGGGCATCCCCAAGCTTAGTTGCTTGGGTCTTCCTTGAATATTACCTTGGGGTGCCTTGGGCATCCCCAAGCTTAGGGTCTTGCCAATCCTTATTCTCCTCATATCGTTATCTCACCCAAAACTTGAAAACTTCAATCACACAAAACTTAACGGAACTTCGTGAGATAGGTTAGTATGATAAAAATAAATCATCCACTTAGGTACTGTCAATACAAGATTCATAATTGTTCTCACATAATTCCTACTGTATTCTATCATTTCCACAATTTATATTACTCAATATAAGCTATGGAAACACTAAAACAAGCAAACTATGCATTGAAAACAGAATCTGTCAAAAATAGAACAGTCTGTAGTGATCTGAATAAACACCATAATTCTGCAACTTAAAAAATTCTGAAAAATTAGGACAGCGTAGGAAATTTGTTTATAAATCATGTGTAAAATTTTTAGAAGGTTTTGACGCTCTAGTAAATTATAGGAATTTCTGTACTGGACTCAAAAGTTTCTGTTTTTGCACAGAATCAAGTCAACTATCATCCACACTATCCCAAAGGCTTTACTTGGCACATTATTGAAACAAAACATATAAAACATGATTACTAAAGTAGCTTAATCATGTGAACATACAAAAACAGTAGGTATAAATATTAGGTTGTCTCCCAACAAGCGCTTTTCTCTAATGCCTTTTAGCTAGGCATGATGATTTCAATGATGCTCGCATAAGAATAAAGAATTGAAACATAAGGGAGCATCATGAATCATATGACAAGCACATTTAAGCCTAACCCACTTCCTATGCATAGGGATTTTGTGAGCAAATAATTTATGAGAGCAAGAATCAACTAGCATAGGAAGGCAAAACAAGTATGACTTCAAAACTTTCAACACATAGAGAGGAAACTTGATATTATTGAGATATATATATATAAGCATATCTTCCCCTCTCATAATAATTTTCAGTAGCATCATGAATGAATTCAACAATATAACTATCACATAAAACATTTTTTTCATGATCCACAAGCATAGAAATTTTCTCACTCTCCACATAAGCAAATTTATTCTCATCAATAGTAGTGGGAGCAAACTCAACAAAATAACTATCATGAGATACTTGATTGACATAACCAAATTGAACATTAAAATCATAATGACAAATTTCATGGTTATCATTAATCTTTATATCATACATGTCATCACCATAATCATCATAGATAGCAACTTTGTTGTCATAATCAATTGAAACTTCTTCCAAAGTAGTGGAATCATCACTAAATAAAGTCATGACCTCTCCAACTCCACTTTAGTCAATATTGTAATAAGATTCAACACCCTCCAAAATAGTGGGATCATTAGTACCTAGAGTTGACACTCTTCCAAACCCACTTTCATTAATATAATCATCATAAATAGGAGGTATGCTTTCATCATAATAAATTTTCTCATCGAAACTTGGGGGGCTAGAAATATCATCTTCATCAAACATAGCCTCCCCAAGCTTATGGCTTTGCATATCATTAGTATCATGGATATTGATAGAAAGCATACTAAAAACATTGCAATCATGCTCATCATTCAAAGGACTCACATTAAACATTTTATTAAATTCTTCCTCTAACAATTGAGCACAATTATCGAAATCCTTATTTTCAAGAAAGACATTATAAAGATAAAGCATTTGAGGCAACCTCAATTCCATTTTTTTTGTAGTTTTCTTTTGTAAACCAAACTAGTGAATAAACAAGAAACTAAAAGATTCAATTGCAAGATCTAAAGATATACCTTCAAGCACTCACCTCCCCGGCAACGGCGCCAGAAAAGAGCTTGATGTCTACTACGTAACTTTTATTCTTGTAGACGTTGTTGGGCCTCCAAGTGCAGAGTTTTGTAGGACAGTAGCAAATTTCCCTCAAGTGGATGACCTAAGGTTTATCAATCCATGGGAGGTGTAGGATGAAGATGGTCTCTCTCAAACAACCCTGCAATCAAATACAAGAAATCTCTTGTGTCCCCAACACACCCAATACAATGGTAAATTATATAGGTGCACTAGTTTGGCGAAGATATGGTGATACAAGTGTAGTATGGATAGTAGATATAGGTTTTTGTAATCTGAAAATATAAAAACAGCAAGGTAGCAAATGATAAAATGGAGCACAAACATTATCGCAATGCTTGGAAACAAGGCCTAGGGTTCATACTTTCACTAGTGCAATCTCTCAATAGTGCTAACATAATTGAATCATATAACAATCCCACAACGTGCGATAAAGAATCACTCCAAAGTTCCTATTAGCGAAGAACATAAGATGAAATTGTTGTAGGGTACGAAACCACCTCAAAGTTATCCTTTCCGATCAATCTATTGAGCCATCCCTATAAGTGTCACAAACAGCCCTAGAGTTCATACTAAAATAACACCATATGATACGCATCAACCAACTCTAATGCCACCTAGATACTCCAATGTCACCACAAGTATCCGTGAGTTGATTATTCGATACGCATCAAACAACTTCAGATTCATAATATTCAATCCACACAAAGAACCTCAAAGAGTACCCCAAAGTTTCTATCAGAGAAAAGAAAATGAAAACGTGCAACCAACCCCTATGCCTAGATTACCCCAAGGTCACGAGAATCCGCGAGTTGATCACCAAAACATACATCAAGTGAACCAATAGAATACCCCATTGTCACGATGGGTATCCACATGCAAGACATACATCAAGTGTTCTCAAATCTAAAATATGCAATCCGATAATAACGAAACTTCAAAGGGAAAGACTCAATTCATCACAAGAAGATAGAGAGGGAAGAAACACCATATGATCCAACTATATTAACAAAGCTCGTGATACATCAAGATCGTGCCAAATCATGAACACGAGAGAGAGATCAAACACATTGCTACTACCCTCAGCCTCGAGGGTGAACTACTCCCTCCTCGTCATGGAGACCGCCGAGATGATGAAGATGGCCTCCAGTGATGATTCCCCCCTCCGGCAGAGTGCCGCAATAGGGCTCCAGATGAGATCGCTTTAGTACAGAGGCTTGCGGCGGCGGCATAGAAGTTCTAGGTTTCTTTTTGGGGTTTTCTCAATATATAGGATTTTTTAGCGTTGGATTTACGCCAGGGGGGTGCCCGAGGGTCCCACAAGCTCGGGGGGCGCGCCCTAGGGGGGCGCTCCCTAGGCTTGTGGTGCCCTCCGCCACTTCCTGGTCCATCTCTGGTGCTCCGTGGGCCCCTTCTGGTCCATAAAAAATCATCGTAAATTTTGGGCCCAATCCGAGAACTTTTATTTCAGCACAAAAAACAACACCACAGTAGTTCTGCTGAAAACAGCGTCGGTCCGGGTTAGTTCTAATCACATCATACCAAAACCATATAAAATTATTGTAAACATGGCATGAATACTTCATAAATTATAGATACGTTGAAGACGTATCAACATCCAGGTCCCGCTATTGGTTATTGACCGGAGAGGTGTCTCGGTCATGTCTACATGATTCTCGAACTCACAGGGTCGCACGCTTAACGTCCGATGATGCTAGAGTAGTATTGGGATATTTGATGTTGGTAACCGAATGTTTTTCGGAGTCTCGGATGAGATCCCCGACATCACGAGGAGCTCCGGAGTGGTCCGAAGGTAAATATTTATATATGGAAAGTTGTTTTCGGGGTTACGGAAAAAGTTTGGTTTCTTCAGTATTGTACCGGGAAGTCACCGGAAGGTTCCAGAGGGTTCCGGAGGAGTCCGGAAGTCCACGGAAGGGTTCCACCAGCCCCTAGGGTGTGCATGGGATGTAGGGGGTGTGCCTTGGCCTTATTGAGCTAGGGGCACCAGCCCCTACAAGGCCCATGCGACTGGGGGGCAAACCCTTGGGAGGCAAGTTTCCCCCCTTGCCCACCGGCCCCCTCCTTGGAGGAGGGGCTAGGGCTGGCGCCCCCCTCCCTCACCCCTATATAAAGGGTGGAGGTGCAAGGGGGAGGGTTCACCCTTTGCCTAGCCACAGCCCTCCCCGTCTCTCCCTTCTCCTCATCCCGGTTTCATTTAGCGAAGCGCTGCCGGTACTCCACCACCACCATCACCACCACGCCATCGTGCTGGTTGTGATCCCATCTACTTATCCCCCTTCACTTGCTGGATCAAGGAGGAGGATACATCACCGAGCCGCACGTGTGCTAAACTCGGAGGTGTCGTCCGTTCGGCACTAGATCAGTTGGATTGTGATTGGATCGCGAAGAGTACGACTACATCAACCGTGTTTTATACGCTTCCACTTTCGGTCTACAAGGGTATGTAGACACACTACCCTCTTGTTGCTATGCTTCTCCTAGATTAGATCTTGGGTGTTCGTAGGAATTTTTTGATTTTCATGCTTCGTCCCCATCAGTGGCATCAGAGCTAGGTCTATGCGTAGATGTATATGCACGAGTAGAACACAAAGATGTTGTGGGCGTTGATGTTCAGATTGCTTACCTCCCTTGTCTTATTTGGATTCGGCAGTACTGTGGGATGAAGCGGCTCGGACCAACCTTACTTGTCCTCGCACAAGAGACCGGTTCCACTGACTGACATGCAACTTGTATTGCATAAAAGTGGCTGGCGGGTGTCTGTCTCTCTCACCTTAGTTGAATCTGATTTGATAAAGGCGGTCCTTGTAGAAGGTTAAAAGGCAACTTGTATATCACCGTTGTGGTTTTGCGTAGATAAGAACGGTTCTTATAGTTTGCCCTAGCAGCCACGTAAAAATTGCAACAACAAAGTAGAGGACGTCTAACTTGTTTTTGCAGGGCACGTTGTGATGTGGTATGGCCAAAACGTGATGTGATATATGTTGATGTATGAGATGATCATGTTTTGTAATAGTTTCACAAATTGCATGTCAATGAGTACGGCGACCGGCAGGAGCCATAGGGTTGTCTTTAATTTATTGTATGACACGCGTGTCCATCATTAAACGCCATATAATTGCTTTACTTTATCGCTATGAGTTAGCAATAGTCGTAGAAGCAATAGTTGGCGGAGACAACCACGTGACGACACGATGATGGAGATCATGGTGTCATGCCGGTGATGATGGAGATCATGCCGGTGCTTTGGAGATGGAGATCAAAAGTATGAGATAGTAATGGCCATATCATGTCACATATTTGATTGCATGTGATGTTTATCTTTTTATGCATCTTATTTTGCTTAGGACGACAGTAGCATTATAAGACGATCCCTTCACTTAATTTCAAGATAAAAGGTGTTCTCCCTAAGTATGCACCATTGCAAAAGTTCATCGTTTCGAAGCACCTCCTGATGATCGGGTGTGATAGACTCTTCGTTCACATACAACGAGTGTAAGACAGTTTTACACATGTAGAATACTTGGGTTAAACTTGACGAGCCTAGCATGTACAGACATGGCCTCGGAACACGGAGGACCGAAAGGTCGAACATGAGTCATATAGTAGATATGATCAACATGGAGATGTTCACCATTGATGACCACCCCATCTCACGTGATGATTGGACATGAGTTAGTTGATTTGTATCATGTAACACTTAGACAACTTGAGGGATGTTGATTTAAGTGGGAGTTCTTTAGTAATTTGATTAACAGAACCAATTATCATGAACATAGTCTAATTTTCTTTGCAAATTAATGTTGTATATCAATGGCTCGCGTTGTAGCTCCCCTGAATTTTAATGCGTTCCTAGAGAAACCTAAGTTGAAAGATGATGGAAGCAACTATGCGGACTGGGTCCGTAATGTGAGGATTATCCTCACTGCTGCACAGAAGGCTTATGTCCTTGATGCACCGCTAGGTGAACCACCCGCTCCTGCAAATCTGGACGCTATGAACGTCTGGCAGACAAGAAATGATGACTACATGATAGTTCAATGCGCCATGCTTTATGGCTTAGAACCGGGGCTCCAAAGACGTTTTGAGCACCACGGAGCATATGAGATGTTCCAGGAGCTGAAATTGGTATTTCAGGCTCATGCCCGGGTTGAGAAGTATGACACCTCCGACAAGTTCTTTAGTTGTAAGATGGAGGAGAACAACTCCGTTAGTGAGCACATACTCAAAATGTCTGGGTACTAGAACCGCTTGAATCAGTTGGGAGTTAATCTTCCCGATGAAGTAGCGATTGCCAGAGTTCTTCAGTCACTGCCACCAAGCTACAAGGGCTTCCTGATGAACTATAATATGCAAGGGATGGAGAAGACGATCCCTGAGCTCTTGGCGATGCTTAAGGCCGCGAAAGTAGAAATCAAGAAAGAGCATCAAGTGTTGATGGTCAACAAGACCACCAGTTTCAAGAAGAAAGGCAAGGGAAAGAAAGGGAACTTCAAGAAGAATGGTGAAGAAACCCAAGGCTGGACCCAAACCTAAGACTGAGTGCTACTATTGCAAGCGGAATGGTCACTGGAAACGGAACTGCCCCAAGTACTTGGCAGATAAGAAGGCTAGCAACGTCAACAAATGTATATTTAATATACATGTTATTGATGTGTACCTTACTAGTGCTCGTAGTAGCGCGTGGGTATTTCATACTGGTTCGGTTGCTAATATTTGTAACTCGAAACAGGAGCTACAGAATAAACGAAGACTAGCTAAGGACGAGGCGACGATGCGCGTCAGAAATGGTTCCAAGGTTGATGTGATCGCCGTCGGCACGCTTTCCTTACGTTTACCTTTGGGATTAGTTTTGAACCTGAATAATTGTTATTTGGTGCCTGCGTTAAGCATGAACATTATATCTGGATCTTGTTTATTGCGAGACGGTTATTCATTTAAGTCAGAGAATAATGGTTGTTCTATTTATATGAATAATATCTTTTATGGTCATGCACCCTTGGTGAATGGTTTATTCTTGTTGAATCTCGATCATAGTGATACACATGTTCATAATATTGATGCCAAAAGATGCAAAGTTAATGATGATAGTACCACATACTTGTGACACTGCCGCTTAGGTCATATTGGTGTAAAGCGCATGAAGAAACTCCATACTAATAGACTTTTGGAATCACTTGATTATGAATCATTTGAAACATGTGAACCATGCCTCATGGGCAAGATGAGTAAAACCCCGTTTTCCGGAACAATGGAGCGGGCAAGTGACTTATTGGAAATAATACATACTGATGTATGCGGTCCGATGAGTGTTGAAGCACGTGGTGGATATCGTTATTTTCTTACCTTCACAGATGATTTGAGTAGATATGGGTATATTTACTTAATGAAACGCAAGTCTGAAACATTTGAAAAGTTCAAGGAGTTTCAGAGTGAAGTATAGAATCATCGTAACAAGAAAATAAAATTTCTACGATCTGATCGTGGAGGTGAATATTTGAGTCACGAGTTTGGCACGCATTTAAGACAATGTGTAATTGTTTCACAACTCACACCACCTGGAACACCACAGCGTAATGGTGTGTCCGAATGTCGTAATCATACTCTATTGGATATGGTGCGTTCTATGATGTCTCTTACCGATTTGCCACTATTGTTTTGGGGTTATGCATTAGAGACAGCCGCATTCAGTTTAAACAGGGCACCATCTAAATCCGTTGAGACGACACCGTATGAATTATGGTTTGGCAAGAAACCTAAGCTATCATTTCTTAAAGTTTGGGGATGCGACCCTTATGTCAAGAGGCTTCAGCCTGATAAGTTCAAACCCAAAGTGGAGAAGTGTGTCTTCATAGGATACCCTAAAGAGACCATTGGGTATACCTTCTATCACAGATCCGAGGGCAAGATCTTTCTTGCCAAGAATGGGTCCTTTCTAGAGAAGGAGTTTCTCTCGAAAGAAGTGAGTGGGAGGAAAGTAGAACTTGATGAGGTAATTGTACCTCCTCTCGAATTGGAAATTAGCACATCACAGAAAGAAGTTCCCGTGATGCCTACACCAGCCGGAGAGGAAGCTAATGATGATGATCATGAATCTTTTGATCAAGCTACTACTGAACTTCATAGGTCGACCAGGGTACGTTCTGCACCAGAGTGGTATGGTAATCCTGTCTTGAAAGTCATGTTGTTATACAACGGCAAACCTACGAACTATGAAGAAGCAATGATGAGCCCGGATTCCGACAAATGGCTTGAGGTCATAAAATCCGAGATAGGATCCATGTATGAGAACCAAGTATGGACTTTGGTAGACTTACCCAATGACCGGCATGCCATTGAGAACAAATGGATATTTAAGAAGAAGACAGACGCTGATGGTAATGTCATCGTCTATAAAGCTCGACTTGTTGCAAAGGGTTTTCAACATGTTCAAGGAGTTGACTGATAACCCACAAGTATAGGGGATCGCAACAGTTTTCGCAGGTAGTATTTCACCCCGATTTATTGATTCGACACAAGGGGAGCCAAAGAATATTTGCGAGTATTAGCAGTTGAGTTGTCAATTCAACCACACCTGGAGAACTAAATATCTTCAGCAAAGTGTTTAGTAGCATAGTAGTATGATAGTTTCAAGAGCAGTAGTAATAGTAGCAATAGTAATAGTAACAGTAACATAAGCAGTTTTGTAGTGATTGTAACAGCAGCAGCAACAAAAGTAACTTAGCAAAGATCAATATGCGAAAAGCGTAGGCATTGGATCGGTGATGGATAATTATGTTGGATGGCATTCATCATGTAACAGTCACAACCTAGGGCGATACACAATAGCTCCATGCTATTTGTAGTCTGCGTTGGTATTTCCCCGAAGAGGAGAGGATGATGCAGTATAGTAGAGATAAGTATTTCCCTCAGTTAAGAACCAAGGTTATCAATCCTGTAGGAGAACCAAGCAAAATTCCGTTAAGCGCACCTGCACACACAAGAGCAAACACTTGCACCCAACGCAAATAAGAGGGTTGTCAATCCTCTTAGCAGTTATTTGCAAGGATTAAATCTTATCGAGGTAAATAGGTAAACTAAAATACTAATTAAAATAAAATTAAATAAATTGCAGCAAGGTATTTTTAGGTTTTTTTTATATGATAAAGATAGACCCGGGGGCCATAGTTTTCACTAGAGGCTTCTCTCTCGAGCACAGAAACATACGGTGGGTAAACAAATTACTGTTGGGCAATTGATAAAAAAGCAAATAATTATGATGGATTCATGGCAATGATCATGTATATAGGCATCACGTCCGAGACAAGTAGACCGACTCCTGCCTGCATCTACTACTATTACTCCACTCATCGACTGCTATCCAGCATGCATCTAGAGTATTAAGTTAATAAAAACAGAGTAACGCCTTAAGCAAGATGACATGATGTAGAGAAGCAAATTCAAACAATATGAATAAACCCCATCCTTTTATACTTAATGGCAACAATACAAATACGTGTCATGTCCCCTTCTGTCACTGGGATTGAGCACCGCAAGATTGAACCCATCACAAAGCACCTCTCCCATTGCAAGATAAATCAATCTAGTAGGCCAAACCAAATCGATAGATCGGAGAGAAATACAAAGCTATATTTAATCATGCATAAAAGAGTTCAGAGAAGACTCAAATATTTCTCATGAATAACCTGATCATAAACTCACAATTCATCGGATCCCAACAAACACACCGCAAAAGAAGATTACATCGGATAGAACTCCAAGAACATCGAGGAGAACATGGTATTGAAGATCAAAGAGAGAGAACAAGCCATCTAGCTACTAGCTATGGACCCGTAGGTCTATGGTAAACTACTCACACATCATCGGAAGGGCAGCAAGGTTGATGTAGAAGCCCTCCGTGATCGATTCCCCCTCCGGCAGAGTACCGGAAAAGGCCTCCAGATGGGATCGCGGAAGAACAGAGGCTTGCGGCGGCGGAAAGGTTTTTTATTCTAGCTCCCTGATGGTTTCCCAATATTTGTAAATTTATAGAAGTGGAATTAGGTCAAACGGAGTCATGTGGGCCCCACAAGGCAACACGGCGCGCCATGTTGCCTTGTGAAGCCTCCGTGAGGCTTCTGGCCTCCTCCCGAAGCTTCCAAGGTTTCTTTTGTCCAGAAAAAAATCTCCAAAAAGTTTCGTGGCATTTGGACTTCATTTGGTACTGTTTCTCTGAAAAGCCAAAATCAAGCAGAAAACAGCAACTGGCACTGGGCACTAGGTTAATAGGTTAGTCCCAAAAAATGATATATAATTGCATATGAAAACATCCAAGATTGATACTATAATAGCATGGAACAATAAAAAATTATAGATATGTTGGAGATGTATCAAGCATCCCCAAGCTTAATTCCTGCTCGTCCTCGAGTAGGTAAATGATAAAAACAGAATTTTTGATGTGGAATGCTACCTATCATGTTTTATCATGTAATCTTTCTCTTACGGTATGAATAATAAGATCCAAATGATTCAAAGCAATAGTCTATAATTTGATATAAAGACATCAATACTCAGGCATACTAATAAACAATCATGTCTTTCAAAATAAACATGCTAAAGAACGTTATCCCTACAAAATCATATAATCCTGTCATGCTCCATCTTCCTCACACAAAGTATTTATCATGCTTTACCCCGATGACAAGCCGAGCAATTGGTTCATACTTTTTAACGCGCTTCAGCTTTTTCAACTCCCACTCAATACATGAGCGCAAGCCATGGATATAGCACTATGGGTGGAATAGAGTATGGTGGTAGAGGTAAATAAGAGAAGTCAAAAATAAGAAGATAGTCTCACATCGACGAGGCTAATCAACGGGCTATGGAGATGCCCATCAATTGATGTCAGTGCGAGGAGTAGGGATTGCCATGCAACGGATGCACTAAGAGCTATAAGTGTATGAAAGCTCAACATGAAAACTAAGTGGGTGTGCATCCAACTTGCTTGCTCATGAAGACCTCAGGCATTTGAGGAAGCCCGTCATCGGAATATACAAGCCAAGTTCTATAATGAAAAATTCCCACTAGTATATGAAAGTGACAAAAAAGGAGACTCTCTATATGAAAAACATGGTGCTACTCTGAAGCACAAGTGTGGAAAAAGGATAGTAACATTGCCCCTTCTCTCTTTTTCTCTCATTTTTTTTCATGGCTCTTTTTCGCCTCTTTTTTTATTTTTAGAACGGTCTCATGGACCTCATCCCCACTTTTTCGAGGACTCATTAGTCTCCACCATTCTTTCCTCACTGGGACAATGCTCTAATAATGATGATCATCACACCTCTATTTACTTACAAATCAACATTACAACTCGATACTAGAACAAAAATATGACTATATATGAATGCCTCTGGCAGTGTACCAGGATGTGCAATGATGCTAGCGTAACATGTATAACAATGATGAACGGTGGCTGAGCCACAAATACTATGTCAGCTATATGATCATGCAAAGCAATATGACAATGATGATGTATGTCATAAAAATGGAACGGTGGAAGTTGCATGGCAATATATCTCGGAATGGCTACGGAAATGCCATGATAGGTAGGTATGGTGGCTGTTTTGAGGAAGATATAAGGAGGCTTATGTGTGATAGAGCGTATCATATCACGGGGTTTGGATGCACCGGCGAAGTTTGCACCAACTCTCGATGTGAGAAAGGGCAATGCACGGTACCGAAGAGGCTAGCAAATTGCGGAAGGGTGAGAGTGCGTATAATCCATGGACTCACATTAGTCATAAAGAACTCACATACTTATTGCAAAAGTTTATTAGCCCTCGAAGCAAAGTACTACTACGCATGCCCCTAGAGGGATAGATTGGTAGGACAAGGTCCATCGCTCGTCCCTGACCGCCACTCATAAGGTAGGGAATCAATAATAAATCATGCTCCAACTTCTTAGCATAACGACAGATGATACGTGCATGCTTCGGGAATCACAAACCTTAACACCATTATTCTTACTAAACCACAATCATCTACTAGTACCTCCCCCATATTACCATCTTAATATCGCAAAACTATTGCAAGGAATCAAATTTATCATATTCAGTGATCTACATGAAAGTTTTTATTATATCCCTCTTGAATACCTATCATATCAGGACCAAATTCATGACCCGTGCATATTACCATTGCTATCTGATACGTCTCCATCGTATCTACTTTTCCAAACACTTTTGCTCTTGTTTTGGCCCCTAATTTGCATGATTTGAATGGAACTAACCCGGACTGACGCAGTTTTCAGCAGAATTGCCATGGTGTTGTTTTTGTGCAGAAAATCAAAGTTCTTGGATTTGGATGAAACTTTTTGTAGAATTTTTATGGAATATATAAAAATTATTGGCGCAAGAATCAACAGAAGGAGGGCCACCCAGTAGTGCCCACGAGGCACCAGGGCGCGCCACCCCCCAGGCGCGCCCTGGTACCTCGTGGGGCCCACGTGGCTCCGTCTGACCTAATTCCAATGCTATAAATTCAGTTTCCCGAAGAAAAAAATAAGAGAGGAAGTTTTATTGCGTTTCACGATACGGAGCCGCCGCCACCTCCTGTTCTTCATCGGAGGCCAGATCTGGAGTCCGTTTGGGGCTCCGGAGAGGGGGGTCTTCCGGCATCGTCATCATCAACCATCCTTCATCACCAATTTCATGATGCTCACCGTCGGGAGTGAGTAATTCCTTTGTAGGCTTGCTGGACGGTGATGAGTTGGATGAGATTTATCATGTAATTGAGTTAGTTTTGTTAGGGCTTCATCCCTAGTATCCACTATGTTCTGAGATTGATGTTGCTATGACTTTGCTATGCTTAATGCTTGTCACTAGGGCCCGAGTGCCATGATTCCAGATCTGAACCCTTTATGTTTTCATCAATATATTTGTGTTCTTGATCCGATCTTGCAAGTTATACGCACCTGCTATGTGTTATGATCCGCATACCCCAAGGTGACAATAATTGGGATTCTTTCCGGTGATTGCCATAGTTTGAGGAGTTCATGTATTCACTATGTTTTAATGCTTTGTTCCAGTTCTCTATTAAAAGGAGGCCTTAATATCCCTTAGTATCCTTATGGACCCCGCTGCCACGGGAGGGTAGGACAAAAGATGTCATGCAAGTTCTTATCGCAAGCACGTATGACTATATACGGAATACATGTGTCGGCGTACGACACCTCTGGGATCGAGGGGATCCCTTTACGGTTCGGCGGGGGAAAAGATTTGCACAAAGAGCGGATCCAACGATCAACGCGAGGATCTTTTACCCAGGTTCGGGCCGCTGAGAAGCGTAAAACCCTACTCCTGCTGTTGTTTATTGTGGATGTTCTTGAGCTCAAGTACACAGAGCGCTTGTGATGAACAGTATGTTCAAGAAGCAGCTATGCATGCAGAATGGGCCAGAAAGTCCCCTCCCCCTGTAGCTCCGCCTTGGGCCTCCTTTTATACGTCCAAAGGGGTCACCAACAGTGGCAGACGGGAGTACAAGAGGTGTAAAGTTACTACAGTGTTACATGATTACCACTGACGGATTAGGACAAACGCATTAAATGCCTCCCATAGGTGTCCCTAACTTTCTTGGGGACGGAAAAAGGACCCGTCCCATCAGCACCGCTTAACCCCATCCGCGGTCAGTGCCATGACACGCAACCAGGAGGACAAGCCCTAAACGACGGACTGGTCACTGCGCTGGAGCGGTGGCAGTACGGTGGGATCTTGCCGGGTGCTAGATCTTGCCGGGCGCGAAGCCTTGCCGGGCCTTCGCGAGTCCTCCCGGCAGGGCTCTTGCCGGGAACCCAGCCTTCAGTCTTCTGTCTTTTAATCATCGGCTTTGAACGCTTTCTTGATATCCTTGGTATTTGTTTCCAGCTGTTCTCCGGCAGGCCTTGCCGCTGGTATGGCTACAACCGTCCGTGCACAAGTATGGGGTACTAAAGGACCCAAACTTTAGTACACTGACAGGAGCCCCCGGGCCTAGGCTATACACGGGTGCGAGGCGTTGTTGGGCTAGGCCCAAACAATGCACGGGCACGATTGGCAGGAGTTAACTGTCGCAATCTTCTTATTTACCGCGCCCCCCATGACGCGCGTTAAATGCGGGACGTGGGTTACGCGCGCGGATCGGCCGCAGTAGTGCACCCGTAAAAATGTATCCACTTTAATCAGTAAAGAGGCAACTTCTGCTCCTTCCCCATAAAAAGGGAATCCGCAGGGGCGCTGCTCATTTACCTCTCGCCATTTCCAATCTGGAACCACCATCGCCTTCATCCTCGAACCTGAAGCGGAGCCTCTCCCATTCATCCGCCATTTCCACGCCCTCATCAACCCCGGCCTCCGCTTCCACAGTCGCCATGCCGCCCAAAGCAGGCAAGGGCAAAGCGGCGAAAGCCGCCGACTCAGATGCAGAGGTGGAGAAGATCGAGCTGGTGGAGATGCGGAAGGAAAACACCGTCTTTGCCCCGACGCTCGACAAACGCGCTCTGGTTGAGTGGTACATGTGCATGTGGGGGAAGGAGACGAAGGCTCACCCCGCGACTCGCGTACTTCCAGCTTCCGTCAAGGGCGGCCCAGATAAATTCCCCTTCTTCGCTGCTTACTTTTACTGCGGGCTCTGCCCTCCGTTTTCGGATTTCTTCATCGACATCATGTATACATACGGCTTCCGCCTCTTGGATTTCACGCCGAATGCCGTGACATGCATGTCAGTCTTCGCTCATCTTTGTGAAAATTTCGCCGGAGTAGCACCCAGCACTGCCCTCTTTCGCCATTACTTCATTCCCCGTATCGAGACGGGAGATGCCCTTTCTGGTTCTATCACTTGGATTCCAAGGGCATGGAATAAGGATATATACCCAGACGGTCTCTACCGCAAGAAGTGGGATGAATGGCGGGCCGAGTGGTGCTGGATTCAGGAGAAAGATCCTCAGCCGTTCTGTGTGCCCCGGCAAACGAAAGTGGTTCGCGGCAAGGACTGGAGCAGCCTCAACCCTTAGGATGAGAAGCTCGCAATCGCGGTTACCAGGATCCACCGTCTCAACGTTGCCGGGCTCACAATAGAAATGGTCGGCGCTGATTTCCTCCGCCGTCGCATCGCCCCTCTGCAGAACAAAGGGAGACCAGCTTGGGACTTCAAGAATGCAGTAGATATTATGAGGCTGCGCACTGGTCTGAACAATAACTTGACAGTCTTGCAGCACACAGCCCTCTGCCACAAACTGTTCAGGCCTGACGGGAAGTTTAAGTTGCCGGCTGGCGTAGTTCCCCTGTGCAACAACTCTGCCTTGAGCTCGATCATCGCCATGATGCCGGTGTGTAATGCCCATGGCCTTGACGGAAATTGGGAAGAGCCATCCTCAGAGCACGCACAGGAGTTCTTTGACAACTTGACGGAGAAAGCCATCCGGGAAGAGCCAAACCTTATCCGCCCCACCACTGATGACGAAGTGGCTTACATCGCCAGCAGGGCGGAAGAGGCGAACCTGGCCGCGGAGGCCGGCAACTTTGGCTTCGCGGAAGAGGAAACCGGCGAAGAAGGAATAATGCTAGAGGGGGGCCTTGCCGAGCAAGGTGACGCTGCCGGGGAGCAGAGTGGCATGGATGCCGGGAACTCTCCTGTCGAAGACACAGCCGAGGAGCAGCTGCACGGGGAACCCCCAGCTCCAGAGAAGAAGAAGCGGGTTCTTCGAAAAGCCGTCTCTGGCGTCTCAACACGTCAGCCTCCCTCGAGTAGGGAGGGTTCTGGTAAGGGGGCGGTCGGCAAGGCTGTGCAGCGGCAAGAAGCCCAACAGCAACCCGTGCGACGTACGACACGCTCGACCGCGGCAACAACGGGTGCGGCGGGGGCATCCCATACGACGGCACCGGTGGCTGGAGCAGCAGGATCACATCAACCTACTGCTTCTGCTGCAGCCAAGCGTCCCAGGACTCCTCCCCCCCCCCTTGCACGGACATTGTAGAGGAGGTTGATTTTGACATCTCCTCTTTTAGTCCGGAAAGAGAAGAGTAAGGGTCCTTGCCGCATCCGGCAAGCACGGGCACTGGCAGTCCTACATTGGCAACCAACGTTGCCGGGAAAGGAGAAGCCACCTTTCAACAGATCGACACAGGTAAACCGCTCGCCTTGGTGCACTTGTCATTCTTTCTTTATTTTTGTCTTCTTGAACTTCAACCTTGATCTCATCTTGTTTCCTTTCCTGGTCTTCAGAGCTCCCTTTGGTGGAACAAATGGATGTCGACGTTGCCATCGAAGAGACCGCCAAGGACGCTGCCACCGAAGCCGACAGGATCGCAGCTGCCGAGGCTGCCAAGGCCGTACAGGAAGAAACCGTCAAGGGATATGCTGAGGGGGCCGGCAAGGAGTCCAGCGACCATACTGACGGCATTCCTGCCGCAGGAGCGCCTGGCGCTACGCCGGTCGTGGAGCCCCCAGTTGTCGGTGAGGCGGTTGTCGAGGATCAACCGTCAACATCCGACGCCCCCCCGTCAAGCAGATACCTTAAGGTTGGCGACAACCTATTCGTCAGCATACCAGGGACGGCAAGCGTTGGGGTGCCAACTGAAGGAGAAATCTTTGACGAAGACGTCATCGCCGCCGCTGGACTCAAGATCAGCGATGAGCCACGTGCTAGCAGCAGCGGGTCCAGGGAAGAACAGCTCCTCCAAGCCATGAGCGACAACTTCCAAAAGCTCCAGGCGCTTCACCGCACCCGAAAGGAGAGGTTGGACTCCAGGGCGGCAGTTGTCGAAGCAGCAGAGGCGGATTTCCAGAAGCGCATCGAGGAGACACAAGTCTGGTATGCCGAGGCCTTCCATGAGCTAACAGCTGGCCAGGAGCAGCTGAACCAAAGCTGGAAGGAGCTCCTCTTAAAGCAGGCCGACACTGAGAAGGTGCAGGAAGAGGCTGCGCAGCAGGCCGCTGCAGAGGAAGCTCGCCTAACGGAACGCCGCGTCGGGCTCGATGCTCATGAAGAGGACCTTGCCGCTCGCGAGGAGGCGCTTGCCGCCAAGCTCCGCAGCAAGGATGAAGAGATCGAGAAGCTCGTTGCGCAGTGAACCCAGGAGCTGGAGCAGAGACACAAGGAAACGCTCGAAGCTCTGGCCATGGATCACGCCGGCAAATTCAAGGAAGCCATCGATGCTGCCGAAGCTGCAGAGGCCGCCAAGAACGAGCTGGGCGATCAAGTGAAGAGGCTGGAAGCAGATCTTGAAGGCCACGGCAAGGAGATCTCAATGCTCAAAGCCGACAGAGAGAAGACTCTCTTCAGCCTAGCGGAGATGCAAACCGCCATGTCCGACAAGACCAAGGAGCTCTCCTCAGCCAACGAGTCCATTGCTGATCTGAAATTGAAGCTGGTGACACTGGAGGAGTCCCTTGAGAACGGCAAGGTTCGCGAGAGGGCTTTGATGAAAGACCTCCAGAGCGAGAAGAGCCTGCTCAACAGCGCTGCCGCCACTTATAATGATTTTGAGAGAGGCGTGAAGATCTGGACTGAGCGCCTTGTCGACGTCGCGGAAAAGCTTGCCGCGGAACTGTCCACCATGGGTTTGGATAACTTCAACTACTCTTCTGATGAGAGGGTGTCTTCGAGCGCCAAGCTGACCATGTTCTTCGAGCATGTCGTTGATGCCCTCAAGCTGCTCTAGTCTAACCGAGAGAGCCAGCTGGCCAACGAATCTCGCAAGCTCTGCCGGGCCGTCCTCCGCAAGGTACTCATCAAAGTGGTGCACAAGAACCCTGGCATCAACCTCACCAATGTTCTTGCTAGCTTGCCGAAGGATGTAGACCTCAAGGCACTCGTAGAGCTTGTCGCGCCCATCGTCGACCGAGTGAGCCAAGTCAAGAGGGTCGAAGGCCAGCGCAGAGACTAGCCGCTTCACTCCATTTTGCCGTCACCATTCCATGTAAAAGACAGTTTTATCTTAAGTTAGGATCGTGGCGACTATCAATGTAATATAACTTGCTGTGTTTTGGATGAATGTATGCTATTTCCCTTGTCTGATTCCTTTCTGTATGGTCCTTACCCTACGCTCATTGGTAACTTGCCGGTGTGCGCACCCTTGCCGCGAGCGCTTTGAGGAACGGATCCTTAGCAGCCTGCTGGAGGTGTCGCTGCTGGCAAGATACCTTGACATTTTTAGTGCAGCCACTTAATCTGTTGAGTAGACTCGAAACAAAGTAAGGGCGCAACCAATCACGACAAGGTTCCTTCGCGTGCAGGTTTTCCATACAAAAGCCGAAATCGTTCAAGGAAAATAACTCTACAATAAAAATTTTGCTTAGAAGTTTTGCAACTTAGCTTTTCGTTGCTGTACTCCTTATCGCAAGATGGCAACTTGAACGTCGCCTGTCGGTATCCATATCATCATTCCTTCCCCCCCGGCAAACTTGTACGCGAGGGAACCTTCTGTCCTTTGAGAAAAAGAAAGAAGAGAAAATAGAGATATGGAACCTTGGCGGTTCGTTAGTGCTTACCGGAAGCAGGTGTACTACAATATCTCAGATAAGCATGCATATAAAATGACATGAAAATCGACAAGAATTGCAAAACACTTAATTTTATTCAACTATGCACAGGGTCTGCGCCTGGCTTTGTACAAAGGATCATATGCCTTGCCGGCAAGACTTGTACAAAAGGTGGTTGCCGGGGGACCCGGCAACCGCGCCTTATGGGTAGAACTTACGAAGGTGTTTGATATTCCAGGAATTGCTCACTGGAATGCCATCTTCGGTCTCCAGGCGGACTGCGCCGGGCCTGGTGACTCATACTACCCGATAAGGGCCTTCCCACTTCGGCGTCAACTTGTTGGAATTCTTGGCCGACTGAACATGCCGAAGAACAAGGTCGCCTTCCTCAAGGCTTCGGGCGTGAACCTTGCGGCTATGATAGCGGCGCAAGGCTTGCTGGTAGCGTGCAGCTCGCACAGCAGCCTGAAGATGATCTTCCTCAAGGAGCGTGGCGTCATCTTGGCGCAGCTGCTCGAGCTCGAGCTCATCATAAGCGAGCACTCGAGGTGACCCATATATGAGTTCCGTGGGAAGAACTGCTTCTGCCCCGTAGACCAGGGAGAAGGGTGTCTGGCCAGTAGCTCGATTTGGTGTCGTTCTGATTGACCAAAGAACCGCCGGCAGCTCATCAATCCAGCGTCTTCCGCACTTGCGCAGCTTGTCGAGAGTTCTTGTTCTGAGACCTCACAGCACTTCAGCATTGGCCCTCTCCGCTTGGCCGTTGCTTCTCGGATGAGCAACCGAGGCAAAACAGATTCTGCCGCCAAGGTCTTGGACATACTGCATGAAGGTGCGGCTCGTGAACTGTGTGCCATTGTCGATGATGATCCTGTTTGGCACACCAAAACGGCACACTATTCCCTTGAAGAACTTGACGGTTGACTGTGCTGTCACCGTTCTCACTGCTTCCACTTCCGGCCACTTCGTGAACTTGTCGATGGCAACGTACAAGTACTCAAAGCCCCCGGTAGCGCGGGGAAAGGGGCCCAATATGTCGAGCCTCCAGACCGAAAATGGCCAGGAAAGAGGTATTGTTTGAAGAGCTTGAGCTGGCTGATGCAATTGCTTTGAATGGAACTGGCACGCTTCACACTTGGTTACTAGTGCAGTTGCATCCTGGAGGGTAGTGGGCCAGAAGAAACCTTGCCGGAATGCCTTGCCGACAAGAGCTCTTGAGCCTATGTGGGAGCCACATATGCCTCCATGTATCTCTGCCAACAGCTCCAGTCCATCCTCCCGAGGAATGCACTTCAATTTCACACCGTTCGGTCTCTTTCTGTACAGGACGTCGTCGACGAACTGGTACATACTAGACTGACGGGCTACTTTCTCCGCTTCTTCCTGTTCTTCAGGGAGTTCTCCTGTTTGAAGGAACTGGACGATGTGCTGTGCCCATGTTGGAGCCTGCGGCTCGACAACAAGGACCAAAGGCATATCTTCGGCCGCGGGAGCCCTTGCTTCGGCGACAAGAACCTGAGGTTCTGCGCGAGGCTGCTGCTCACCGGCAACCGTGTCGTTCCCGGCAACTTCCTTGCCGGTGGCTTCTGGAAGCTCTGCCGGAAAGTACTGGCCGGAACTCAACTTCCTTCTCTTGTCTTGCCTCGTTGATGGTGTTACAGATGGCTGAGTTAAGCGGAGCACAAAAGTTCC
This sequence comes from Elymus sibiricus, assembly GCA_039707655.1. Taxonomy (NCBI): domain Eukaryota; kingdom Viridiplantae; phylum Streptophyta; class Magnoliopsida; order Poales; family Poaceae; genus Elymus; species Elymus sibiricus. The sequence continues at coordinate 118,364,711 of CM077670.1, forward strand.
TGGTTCCACAGGTAACTTGAGGGCAGCACGCTTTGACTTGTTATTGGCAATGTTGTTCTCTGCTCGAGGAACATGCTCTGTTTGCAACCCGTCAAAACGCTCTTCCAACTTTCTCACTTCATCTACATATGCTTCCATCAACGGGCTCTGATAATCTTTGTTGACTTGCCTAACGACAAGCTGTGAGTCACCTCTGACGATGAGCTTCTTGATCCCGAGGTCTGCCGCGATCCTGAGACCGGCAAGCAACCCTTCATATTCTGCAGTGTTGTTTGTTGATCTCTCCCGGGGAAAGTGCATCTGAATTACATACTTGAGGTGCTCTCCAGTGGGTGCAACAAGCAGCACGCCAGCACCGGCGCCTTGCAGCGAAAAAGCCCCATCAAAGTACATAATCCATACTCGATCTGTTTCCTTGTCGGGGACGGTTGTCTCTTGAATTTCTTCGTCTGGCGTCGGTGTCCATTCTGCAATGAACTCTGCCAGGGCTCTGCTCTAAATAGTTGAAGTGCTTTCAAATTTGAGACCAAAGCTTGACAGTTCCAACGCCCAGTCCACAATCCTGCCGGTCGCATCTGGATTTCGTAAAATCCGCTGCAACGGGAAGCGAGTGACGACGGTGATTTCATGTGCTTGGAAATAATGGCGCAGCTTCCTTGAGGCCATGAGAAGGCCAAAGAGCAACTTCTGCACACCAGAATATCTTGACCTAGCCCCCTGCAATAGGGAGCTAACAAAATAGACCGGGCGCTGCACCATCTTCTTTTGCTGCGTTGCTTCATTCGACTGCGCGGATCTTGCCTTGTCGGCACCAGACTCTGCCGGGGAGAATTCCGGGTTGTCGCTTGATGGGCCTGCCGCTGCTGCTGCTTCCTCGTCGACTTCTCTCTGTGCCACTAATGCAGCACTTACCACTTGATTCGTCGCCGCTAGATATAGCAGCAACGGCTCTTGTGGTTTAGGCGCAACTAGCGTTGGCGCAGAGGAGAGGTACCTCTTCAAGTCCTGCAGCGCTGCCTCCGCTTCCGGAGTCCATTTCATTGGACCTGTCTTCTTCAAGATTTTGAAAAAGGGCAGGGCGCGCTCAGCGGATTTGGAGATGAACCTGCTCAAAGCAGCAACGCAGCCGGCAAGTCGACGCACATCTTTGACACGTCTTGGTGCTTCAATCTGCTCAATTGCCTTGATCTTGTCGGGATTAGCTTCAATTCCACGTTGAGACACAAAGAACCCGAGAAGCTTGCCGGACGGAACGCCAAACACACACTTCTCAGGATTGAGCTTCAGATTGATCCTGCGCAGATTTGCAAACGTCTCTTCTAGATCTTGTATGAGCGTTGCCTTGTCCTTGGTTTTAACCACTATGTCATCCATATAAGCTTCCATATTTCTATGTAGCTGGGGCTCAAAACCAATCTGGACTGCTCTTGCAAACGTTGAACCAGCACTTTTCAACCCGAAAGGCATGCGTATGAAGCAATACGTGCCACATGGGGTGATGAATGCGGTTTTCTCTTCATCTTCCTTCGACATGAAAATCTGATGGTAGGCTGAATAAGCATCAAGAAACGACAGCAAATCGCAGCCAGCAGTGGAGTCTACAATCTAGTCGATGCGCGGCAAGGGAAAAGGATCTTTTGGACAGGCTTTATTGATATCTGTATAGTCAATACATAGCCTCCATTTTCCATTCGCCTTGCGCACTACAACTGGATTGGCCAACCATGTTGGGTGGAGCACTCCTCTGACTAAACCTGCCGCTTCTAGCTTCCTGATTTCTTCGGCAATAAATTCTTGCCGCTCCAAAGCCTGCTTCCTAATCTTCTGCTTGACGGGCCGCGCATGAGGGCAGACAACAAGGTGGTGCTCGATTACCTCCCTGGGAACACCGGGGATATCAGATGGTTGCCATGCAAACACATCGATATTCGCCCGCAGGAAGGCAATGAGCGCGCTTTCCTATTTGTCATCAAGGGTGGAACTTATGGTGAAAGTTCCTCCCGTACCATCCTCCTTGGCGGGCACCTTCTTGGTCGCTGGTGGAGCTGCCTTGGATTTCTTGCTCTTGTCGGTGGAGCTCTCTGCACATCCTCAACGGGGGCGCAGCACTCCGAGGAGGTGCGCTTGCCGGACGTTGGGCTTAAGCACAAACGGGAAGTAGTTGGCGAATATCTTGTCGTCTCGAGCTCCGGCAGCCTGCACCGCAATGGTGTAGATGCTCAGGTACTCTGACGGGTGAGTCTTGCCGTCGTATTTCTCCGGCACCTCCGGCTTGAAAGTTCGGGAGTTGGGCCACTGGACTCGCCGCAGCTCATGAGTAAAAGTTGGACAAGCCACCTCATAAGGAAAGTTACCAGAATACCCCGACGCAGGCTCGTCGACAGTAGGTCCCGCGCGCCTGTCGGATTGACGGCGGGCTTCCCGTCGCCGCTCGATGGTAGTTCGAGCGTCCTCCTTGTGCCGTTCCCGAAGAACTAGACGTTGATCGCGGCGGACCAGCGGATCAGACGACGCCGTGGAGTCGTCATCACGGGCGTCGATCCGCCGAGTTAGTGACCGCTTTTGTCGTAGTGGAGGGGAACGCATCGTAGTCGTACCACCTCCCGTCCTTTCGCCACCAGCGCGCACCGGCTCAGTGGACTGCCGCCGCGAAGGCTCCGCCTGCTGCGGCCTTTCGTCGTTAGCCAAGCCGATGAGGCTTTGGATAGCGGATCTCCATTTATCTAGCTTCTCCGCAGCGGGAGAGAAGTCTAGGAGCAGCTGAGCTCGCGCCAACGCTTCTGCCGGTGTAGGCGGCGGCGAAAGGTGCGAAGAACGTGAGGTGCTCTGACTCCTAACTGAGTTAGAAGGAGCTCCATCACGGCCTTGCGATCGCGCCCTGCTTCCGCCGGCATGTTGGCGTGGATCTTGGCCCCGTGCATCTTGGGAGTGATGCGCAGGGGTTTTTCCATGGGAGCACCTGGAACCACCAACGTCGCGGCGCTGTCCGTCGCGCGCAAACTGAGGAGGCCGCGACGTGTGCGCTGGCATGGGTGTCTTGGAAGGCGCCGTCCCGTCCTTGGAGTTCGCTGCGCCACCCGTGGGTAGCACGGCTCCGTCCTTAGACCCGGCAGCGCCGTTGCGAACGACGCCGCTCGCCTGGCTCTGGTCGCCAGAGCATCGTGGAGGCTCAAGACCTCCACCTCCTCCACCAGCGCCCACGGCGTTGCCCGTCTGTGTAGGTACGGGTAGGCCGGACGCGGATGGATCCACCGCTGCCGCACCCTTCTTCTTGGGAGCCATGGCGATGAAAGTGATCAAGAACTGGCGCGCTGACCGCTAGATCGGGTTCGCGTCATCTTTTCCCCTACCTGGCGCGCCAAAGATGTCGGCGTACGACACCTATGGGATCGAGGCGATCCCTTTACGGTTCGGCGGGGGAAAAGATTTGCACAAAGAGCGGATCCAACGATCAACGCGAGGATCTTTTACCCAGGTTCGGGCCGCTGAGAATTGTAAAACCCTACTCCTGCTGTTGTTTATTGTGGATGTTCTTGAGCTCAAGTACACGGAGCGCTTGTGATGAACAGTATGTTCAAGAAGCAGCTACGCATGCAGAATGGGCCAGAAAGTCCTCTCCCCCTGTAGCTCCGCCTTGGGCCTCCTTTTATATGTCCAAAGGGGTCACCAACAGTGGTAGACGGGAGTACAAGAGGTGTAAAGTTACTACAGTGTTACATGATTACCACTGACGGATTAGGACAAACGCATTAAATGCCTCCCATAGGTGTCCCTAACTTTCTTGGGGACGGAAAAAGGACCCGTCCCATCAGCACCGCTTAACCCCATCCGCGGTCAGTGCCATGACATGCAACCAGGAGGACAAGCCCTAAACGACGGACTGGTCGCTGCGCTGGAGCGGTGGCAGTATGGTGGGATCTTGCCGGGTGCGAGATCTTGCCGGGCGCGAAGCCTTGCCGGGCCTTCGCGAGTCCTCCCGGCAGGGCTCTTGCTGGGAACCCAGCCTTCAGTCTTCTGTCTTTTAATCATCGGCTTTGAACGCTTTCTTGATATCCTTGGTATTTGTTTCCAGTTGTTCTCCGGCAGGCCTTGCCGCTGGTATGGCTACAACCGTCCGTGCACAAGTATGGGGTACTAAAGGACCCAAACTTTAGTACACCGACACCATGCCTACATTGCATTGATGAATAGGAGCTAATTCTGTGTCGCCCTAGGTTTTGACTGTTACATGATGAATGTTATCCAACAATATCACCGATCCAATGCCTACGAGCCTTTCACATATTCTTCCTTGCTAAGTTACTACTGTTGCCACTGCTATTACAATTGCTACTACTATTGCTGCTACCGTTACTGTTATTGCTACTGCTATCAAACTATCATACTACTGTGCTACTGATCACTCTACTGCAGATATTTAGTCTCCAGGTGTGGTTGAATTGACAACTCAACTGCTAATACTTGCAAATATTCTTTGGCTCCCCTTGTGTCGAATCAATAAATTTGGGTTGAATACTCTACCCTCGAAAACTGTTGCGATCCCCTATACTTGTGGGTTATCACTATCATGAGACTCTCAAAAAGATATAAGTGAAGCATGAGAGTGCAACTATTTCTTTAAAATATAACCACCGCCGTGTTCTAAAAGATATAAGTGAAGCACTAGAGCAATTGCCTAGCTCAAAAGATATAAGTAAAGCACATAGAGTATTCTAACAAATCACGAATAATGTGTGTCCCTCTCAAAAAGGTGTGTTCAGCAAAGATGATTGTGACAAACTAAAAAGAAAACAAACTATATCACAAGACGCTCCAAGTAAAATACATATCATGTGATGAATAAAAATATAGCTCCAAGTGAGTTACCGATAGATTGTAGACGAAAGAGGGGATGCCTTCCGGGGCATCCCCAAGCTTAGACGCTTGAGTCTTCCTTGAATATTACCTTGGGGTGCCTTGGGCATCCCCAAGCTTAGGCTCTTGCCGGTCCTTATTCCTTTATCCATCGTAGTCTCACCCAAAACTTGAAAACTTCAGCACACAAAACTCAACAGAAACCTCGTGAGATCCATTAGTATAACAAACAAATCTTCAACTTTGGGTACTGTAGTAAATTGATTCATATTTAATATTGGCATAATTCTACTGTACTCCAACTTCTCCATGACTCATACCCCCCGACACGATCCATAGATTCATCAAAATAAGCAAACTATGCAACAAAAACAGAATCTGTCTAAAACAGAACAGTCTGTAAAGATCTGAATTATGGTCATACTTCTGTAACTACAAAAATTCTGAAAAATGAGGACAACATGGGAAATTCATATATCAATACTGTGTAAAAAATTCAGAAGGTTCTGACACTCCGTAGAAAATTAGAAATTCCAGCACTGGACGCAAAAGTTTCTGTTTTCCAACAGCATCTATCATACTATCTTCCAAATCATCCCAAAGGCATTACTTGGCACAAACACTAACTAAAACATAAAAATACAATCATAACAGAAGCTATAATTGTGCAAACACTGAAAAACAGAAGGTAAAAGCAAAAATTTATTTTATTCATTGGGTTGCCTCCCAACAAGCGCTATTGTTATATGCCCCTAGCTAGGCATAGTGCATAGTTTCAAGTGTTGTCATCCTTGTAAGGAAGATAATCCATGCTCATCTCATACTCTCTTCTTTCGGCAGCAAGTTTTCTAAGTGGGAAGCAAAAATACTCAAAAGGGCTAAATTTAATAGGGTCAAGATCCGTAAGATCAAATTTAGGAGGAAATGTTTCCTCCACTGGCCCTTTGTAAGTGATAATTATTTCTTCATTATACATGTTTCTTTGAATATGCTCCTTTAATTTTTTTTCTCAAGCACTAGACCCAAACCATTATTTTGTATAGCAAAGTTATCGTTAAGTTTAGAAATTTTATCAAGTAAAGTGGATGGGGGAACCTTTTTCCTACGATTCTCATTGTAAGCAGCATAATCTGGAGATTGTAATCTCCTTATTGCCTCCTGGTTGTGAAGGATTTCTTCTATAGGGGGCATCCACTATTTATATTGTAATGAGCAAATATTTCACAGGCCTCTTTCATGATGTGGCCAAATTCATAAGCTAGGAATAAAGTGACTACACGTTTAACGGAAGGATCACGAATGTTTGAAAACTCAAGGAGTATTCTTTGTATAGCGGGATGCATATGCACAAATTGTCTCTCAAATTCAACTATAAGCAAAGATATGGCATTCGTGAAGCTAGCAGTTTAATTAAGAATTGACCCTCCTAGCATAGGTAACATGCCAGCACAAGTAAAGAAATCCTGAATAACACCTTTTCCAATAATATTACCACTACCTATACGGAGTTTTTTAGTATGCACGATAGTGGGTTGTTCTTTGTCAGGGTCATCATTGGCAAGATTATCTAATTTTTCTTTAGCAACTTTAGGAAACTATGGAAGGGTTGTCTAAATACTCCACCCTAGTGGCGGGAGAATTACCAATTTTTCCAAACTTAGTCATGATAACTTTGTGCAAGCAAACTAGCAAAAAAGCAAATAAAATATTTTAATTTAGAAGTGGGGAGATGAAAACGAGAGGCAAATGCAAATAAAAGATAAATAAAGTAAATGCAAGTGAATGATAATTTGTGCAAAGGTACTTGGTAATTTTGATGATGTCTCCCCGGCAACGGCGCCAGAAATTCTTCCTACTACTTGTAGTCTGCGTTGGTATTTCCTCGAAGAGGAGAGGATGATGCAGTGTAGTAGAGATAAGTATTTCCCTCAGTTAAGAACCAAGGTTATCAATCCAGTAGGAGAGCCTAGCAAAATTCCGTTAAGCGCACCTGCACACACAAGAGCAAACACTTGCACCCAACGCAAATAAGAGGGTTGTCAATCCTCTTAGCGATTATTTGCAAGGATTAAATATAATCGAGGTAAATAGGTAAACTAAAATACTAATTAAAATAAAAGTAAATAAATTTCAGCAAGGTATTTTTAGGTTTTTTTATATGATAAAGATAGACCCGGGGGCCATAGTTTTCACTAGAGGCTTCTCTCTCGAGCACAGAAACATACGGTGGGTAAACAAATTACTGTTGGGCAATTGATAGAAAAGCAAATAATTATGACAGATTCATGGCAATGATCATGTATATAGGCATCACGTCCGAGACAAGTAGACCAACTCCTGCCTGCATCTACTACTATTACTCCACTCATCAACTGCTATCCAGCATGCATCTAGAGTATTAAGTTAATAAAAACAGAGTAACGCCTTAAGCAAGATGACATGATGTAGAGAAGCAAATTCATGCAATATGAATAAACCCCATCTTTTTATCCTTAATGGCAACAATACAAATACGTGTCATGTCCCCTTCTGTCACTGGGATTGAGCACCGCAAGATTGAACCCATCACAAAGCACCTCTCCCATTGCAAGATAAATCAATCTAGTAGGCCAAACCAAATCGATAGATCGGAGAGAAATACAAAGCTATATTTAATCATGCATAAAAGAGTTCAGAGAAGACTCAAATATTTCTTATGAATAATCTGATCATAAACTCACAATTCATCGGATCCCAACAAACACACCGCAAAAGAATATTACATCGGATAGAACTCCAAGAACATCGAGGAGAACATGGTATTGAAGATCAAAGAGAGAGAAGAAGCCATCTAGCTACTAGCTATGGACCTGTAGGTCTGTGGTAAACTACTCACACATCATCGGAAGGGCAGCAAGGTTGATGTAGAAGCCCTCCGTGATCAATTCCCCCTCCGGCAGAGTACCAAAAAAGGCCTCCAGATGGGATCGCGGAAGAACAGAGGCTTGCGGCGGCGGAAAGGTTTTTTCTTCTGGCTTCCTGATGGTTTCCCAATATTTGTAAATTTATAGAAGTGGAATTAGGTCAAACGGAGTCATGTGGGCCCCACAAGGCAACACGGCGCCCCCCCGGGGTGCACCCTGTTGCCTTGTGAAGCCTCCATGAGGCTTCTGGCCTCCTCCCGATGCTTCCAAGGTTTCTTTTGTCCAGAAAAAAATCTCCAAAAAGTTTCGTCGCATTTGGACTTCATTTGGTACTGTTTCTCTAAAAAACCAAAATCAAGCAGAAAACAGCAACTGACACTGGGCACTAGGTTAATAGGTTAGTCCCAAAAAAATGATATATAATTGCATATAAAAACATCCAAGATTGATACTATAATAGCATGGAACAATCAAAAATTATAGGTACGTTGGAGACGTATCACTCCAATTCTTCAATGTAATGTAGGCATGTATTCCGTATATAGTCATACGTGCTTATAGTAAGAACTTGCATGACATCTTTTGTCCTACCCTCCTGAGGCAGCGGGCTCTATAAGGAAATCTAAGGGATATTAAGGCCTCCTTTTAATAGAGAACCAGAACAAAGCATTAACACATAGTGAATACATGAACTCCTCAAACTACAGCAATCACCGGAAAGAATCCCAATTATTGTCACCTTGGGGTATGCGGATCATGACACATAATAGGTGCATATAACTTGCAAGATAGGATCAAGAACACAAATATATTCATGAAAACATAAAGGGTTCAGATCAGAAATCATGGCACTCGGGCCCTAGTGACAAGCATTAAGCATAGCAAAGTCATAGCAACATCAATCTCAGAACATAGTGGATACTTGGGATCAAAGCCCTAACAAATTGACTCGATTACATGGTAAATCTCATCCAACCCATCACCGTCCAGGAAGCCTACGAAGAAATTACTCACGCACGGTGGTGAGCATCATGAAATTGGTGATGGAGGATGGTTGATGATGACGACGGCGTCGAATCCCCCTCTCCGGAGCCCCGAACGGACTCCAGATCAGCCCTCCCGATGAAGAACAGGAGGTGGCGGCGGCTCTCTATCGTAAAACGCGATGATTCCTTCTCTCTGATTATTTTCTCCATGAATAGGTACTTATAGTACTGGAGGTAGGGCAAACGGAGTTGGCAGGGGGCCACAAGCCTGCCAGGCGCGCCCTGGGGGGTGGCCGCGCCCCCCAGGCTTGTGGCACCTGGTGGGCCCCCCACTGGTAAATCTTTTCGCCAGTATTTTTTATATATTTTGAAATAATTCTCCGTAAATTTTCAGGTCCATCTGAGAACTTTTATTTCTGCACAAAAATAACACCATGGCAATTCTGCTGTAAACAGCGTCAGTCCGGGTTAGTTCCATTCAAATCATTCAAATTAGAGTCCAAAACCAGAGCAAAAGTGTTTGGAAAAGTAGATACGTTTGGGACGTATCAATTCCCCCAAGCTTAACTCATTGCTTTTCCACAAACAATTCAGTTGACAAACTGAAAGTGACAAAGAAAAACTTTTACAAACTCTGTTGTTCTTGTTGTCTGTATATATACTTAACTAGCATCCAAGTTTTCAGCAAAGATTATGAACTAACCATGTGGATGATAACACTTAGGTCTCACATTTACTCATGGCAATAACATAACCAACTAGCGAGCAATAATAAGATATCTCGGATGCCAACACTTTGTCAAAACAATCATGATATAATATGATAACATGGTATCTCGCTAGCCCTTTCTGAGACCGCAAAACATAAATGCAGAGCACCTCTGATATGTCTCCATCATATCTAAATTTTTGATTGTTTCATGCCATTATCCTACAATTTCCACATACTTTTGGAAACATTTTATATTATTTTTGGGACTAACATATTGATCCAGTGCCCAGTGCCAGTTCCTGTTTGTTGCATGTTTTTTGTTTCATAGAAAATCCATATCAAACGAAGTCCAAACGCTATAAAAATTTACGGAGATTTATTTTGGAATATATGTGATTTTTGGGAAAAAGAATCAACACGAGACGATGCCCGAGGGGCCCACAAGCTCGAGGGGCGTGCCCCCCTACCCAGGGCGCGCCCAAGAGGCTTGTGGCTACCCCGTAAGGCAGTTGGGGCCCTTCTTCTGCCGCAAGAAATATAATAACCGGAAGAAAATCCCCTCAAAGTTTCAGCCCAATCGGTGTTACGGATCTAAGGGAATTTAAGAAACGGTTTTCGGCCAGAAAACAAAAACGCGAAACAGAAGAGAATAGAGAGAGAGATCCAATCTCGGAGGGGCTCCTCCCCTCCGGGAGCCATGGCGGCCATGGACCATAGGGCAAACTCTCCTCCCATATAGGGGGATGCCAAGGAAGAAGAAGGAGGGGGGCTCTCTCCCCCTATCTCCCGGTGGCGCCGGAACGCCACGGGGCAATCATCGTGACGGCGATCTACACCAACAACTTCGCCGCCGTCAACACCAACTCTCTCCCCCTCTATGCAGCGGTCTAACACCTCTTCTCCCTGCTATAATCTCTACTTAAACATCGTGCTTAATGCTACATATTATTATCCAATGATGTGTTGCCATCCTATGATGTTTGAGTAGATTCGTTTTGTCCTATGGGTTGATTGATGATCGTGATTGGTTTGAGTTGTATGTTTTATTTTGGTGCCGTACTATAGTGCCCTCCGTGTCACACAAGCGTGAGTGATTCTCGCTGTAGGGTTTGCAATACGTTCATAATTCTCTTATACTGGGCGGCTAGAGTGACAGAAGCTTACACCCGAGTAAGGGGGTTGTTGCGTATGGGAGTAAAGAGGACTTGTTACTTAATGCTATGGTTGGGTTTTACCTTAATGATCTTTGGTAGTTGCGGATGCTTGCTAGAGTTCCAATCATAAGTGCATATGATCCAAGTACGGAAAGTATGTTAGCTCATGCTTCTCCCTCATATAAAATTGCAATAATGATTACCGGTCTAGTTATTGATTGCCTAGGGACAAATACTTCTCTTGTGTTACAAAATCTTTCTACTAAACAAATAACTTTTATTATCTTCCAAATTACTTGTAGTTTTATTCTCACAAAGTACTCCTAGTTTTATTCTTGCAAAGTAGTTCAAGTATTACACCTACAAAGTTCTTCTAGTTTCATACTTGTTCAAGGTAAAGCAAACGTTAAGTGTGCGTAGAGTTGTATCGGTGGTCGATAGAACTTGAAGGGAATATTAATTCTACCTTTAGCTCCTCGTTAGGTTCAATACTCTTATTTATCGAGAAAGGCTACAACTGATCCCCTATACTTGTGGGTTATCAAGACCTTTTTCTGGCGCCGTTGCCGGAGAGCAATGGCGTGGGGTTAATATTCTCGTGTGCGCTTGTTTGCTTTATCACTAAGTAGTTTTTATTTTCTATTCCACTAAGTAGTTTTTATTTTCTATTCTAAGTTGTTCTCTATCTTTAGTTATGGATATGGGACACGAAATACCAAAAAAATTAGTTGTACTTGCTACTCATGGAGATGGGGAACCTCCTAAAACCCTCGATGCTGGTTATGTGGAAAACATTAATTACTACTTTGATAATCCTGATAACTCTCCATTCAACTTGATACTGGGATATACTTTGGATCAACGGGAATACTTTAGGGATTATCGCTTGTCTCAAAAAGGGAAACTCTTATGGGATCAAATTGATTATTTGCATTGGTATGCTCGGAATTTATGCTTAAGATCACTGTTGTGGATATCGCTTATCGTTATCGTCTCGGTCAGCTGGGGATTAGAGATTAATCGGAAATTGGTTGATTAATCGATTTTATCGGTCGACTATTAATCGGATAATTTTTGCAAATCCCAGGTTCCCAACACTAAAATATGCTATATTCAACACCAAAACTATATTGGACAGATGTGTTACCTTGATTCCTAGCCTTTGAATCCTCGTATAACGACAAACAAAATAGGACAACAATACATATTGCGTAACAATTTCCACAAAACACAAATAAGCATAGTTTTTGCAAACATAGTGCTATGAATAGGTCCGATTTATCGGTAGATTCCCGATAAATCGCTTGTCAGAGCGATAAATCGGCCCAAAAGATAAACGGTGAAGATAAGGCATTATCTTATCGGTCACCCCCCGAGTAGCGATAAATCGGAAGATTAATCGCTGAATCGGAAGATTTTTGGAACAGTGCTTAAGATATGATTATACTTGTTGCTCTAAGATGAAGGCTCCACACCTTCCCTTTTCATGTAAATTGAATGATAATGAAACCTTGGCTTCTTATGCTAATGGTGTATATGATTACTATGATATGGAACAAATAGAAGAATTTGTTGCTTTTAAGGGTGCTTATGAAATTGAATCTTTGTTTGAAAAGTCTGAAAACTATGATGATGCTATTTACAGATCTGAAAATTATGTTATACTAAAATATTGCTATGAGAATTATGAATACAATGCCTATATTGATGAATTTATTGAGAAAGTCTCCGCTACCCAAGAAGAGACTAATATTTTGCAGGAACCTATGGAAGAAGAAATTGCTGAAACTGTGAGCTCATTAGATGAAAAAGATGACGAGGAGAGTGAAGAACAAAGGGATGAAGAGCGGATTAGCTACTCGTGCCCACCTTCTAATGAGTGTAACTCTTCAACTCATACATTGTTTAATTTCCCTTCGTGCCTACCGAAGGATGAATGCTATTATGATTGCTATGATCCCTTTGATTCATCTGAAATATCCCTTTTTGATGAAATTGATGCTTGCTATGCTTGTGGCCATGATGTCAATTTTAATTATACTTGTGAAGATGAACTTGCTATAGTTCCTTGTGTTAAACATGAAATTGTTGCTATTGCACCCACACATGATAATCCTATTATCTTTTTGAATTCTCCCAACTACACTATATCGGGGAAGTTTGTGCTTATTAAGGATTACATTGATGGGTTGCATTTTACTATTACACATGATGATTTTGATGAATATAATATGCATATGCTTGCTGCTCCTAATTGCAATTATTATGAGAGAGGAACTACATCTCCATCTCTCTATGTTTCCAATACGATAAAATTGCAAGAAACTGTTTATACTATGCATTGGCCTTTACTTGATGTGCATAAATTGTTCTTTTATGACATGCCGATGCATAGGAAGAGAGTTAGACTTCGTTATTGCATGAAATATGTTGCTTTGTGCTCACTACTAAATTACAAATCATTGTTAATTAAAATTGGCTTGATATACCTTGGGATCCTGGTGGATCGATAGCATGAGCACTTTATGCCTAGCTTAATGGCTTTAAAGAAAGCGCTGCCTGGGAGACAACCCAGAAATTTTAGAGAGTCATTTAATTGTTTGAGTGCTTTTAAAAAGTTTAAAAACAAAAAAAATAGACGGTAAACTAAAAGTTTTTCAAAAAGAAAAGTGAAAGTGAGACAGATGAGCAATTTGGAAGTGGGGGCTAGCCTTGAACTTTGTTCATGCCCATGGAAACTTTGTGAACCTTCATTAAAGAAAATTTTCAACAAAAATAATTATCCCCTTGTAGAAATCCATTGTATTATAAAATTAATGTACCAAGATTTACCTTTAGGGTGTTTAAATTGCTTGTTTGGTGTGTGCAGTGCAAAAACAGAAACTTTTGCTGTAGTGTTTGAATTTCTATAATTTACTGGAACATGCAAAAATTCTGAAATTTTTACACAGTACTGCTATGCAAATTTTTTATCACGTCCTAATTTTACAGAATGTTTTGAGTTACAAAAGTATATGTTTCATTTGCATCTTTATAGACTGTCCTGTTTTCACAGATTGCTGTTATAATTTCTTTATTTGCGTATGTTTGAAATCTTGTTGAGCCCCATTGACTTGGGAGCCATAGAATTGTGATAGCATACAGTGGGTAATGTTTGATTATAATTATACAATAATGTTACAGCAGGGCATGATGGGATTTGATGTTATATGTACTAACCCCTCTAATAAAAAGTTCGGTTAAGTTTTGTGTGGATGAAGTGTTCGAAGAACGAGGATGTATCGATATGAGGAGAATAAGGAGAGGCAAGAGTTCAAGCTTGGGGATGCCCAAGGCACCCCAAGTAAATATTCAAGGAGACTCAAGCGTCTAATCTTGGGGAAGCCCCGGAAGGCATCCCATCTTTCTTCAACAATTATCGGTATGTCTCGGTTTTTGTTTTGTTCACATGATATGCATAAATTCTTGGAGCGTCGTGTGCTTTTTATTTTTCTTTTAATAATGCACCATGCTGTTATGAGATAGTCCTTGGTTGATTTATAGAATGTACTTTGCACTTCACTTATATATTTTGAGTATGGCTTTATAGAATGCTTCATGTGCTTCGCTTATATCATTGGAAGTTGGATGCCTGTTTCTCTACATATAGAAAACCGTTATTTGTAGAATGCTCTTTTGCTTCACTTATATTTATTAGAGTGTGGTATTTTATAGAAAGAATTAAACTCTCATGCTTCACTTATATCTATTTGGAGAGTCAACAGGAATTGGTCATTCACATGGTTAGTCATAAAATCCTACATAAAACTTGTAGATCACTGAATATGATAAGTTTGATTCCTTGCAATAGTTTTGCGATATTAAGATGGTGATATGTGGGAGGTACTAGTGAATGATTGTGGTTTAGTAAGAAAATTGGTGTTAAGGTTTGTGATTCCCGAAGCATGCACGTATGGTCTGTCGTTATGCTAAGAAGTTGGAGCATGATTTATTATTGATTGTCTACCTAATGAGTGGCGGTCGGGGACGAGCGATGGTCTTTTCCTACCAATCTATCCCCCCAGGGGCATGCGTAGTAGTACTTTGCTTCGAGGGCTAATAAACTTTCGCAATGTTCTTTATGACTAATGTGAGTCCATGGATTATACGCACTCTCACCTTTCTGCAATTTGCTAGCCTCTTCGGTATCGTGCATTGCCCTTTCTCACCTCGAGAGTCGGTGCAAACTTTGCCAGTGCATCCAAACCCCGTGATATGATATGCTCTATCACACATAAGCCTCCTTATATCTTCCTCAAAGCAGCCACCATACCTACCTATTATGGCATTTCCATAGCCATTCCGAGATATATTGTCATGCAACTTCCATCATCATCATATACATGACTTGAGCATTCATTGTCATATTGCTTTGCATGATCGTAAGATAGCTAGCATGATATTTTCATGGCTTGTCCTTTTTTGATATCTTTGCTACGCTATATCATTGCACATCCTGGTACACTGCTAGAGGCATTCATATAGAGTCATATTTGTTCTAGTATAGAGTTGTAATTTTGAGTTGTAAGTAAATAAAAGTGTGATGATCATAATTATTAGAGCATTGTCCCAGTGAGGAATGGATGATGGAGACCATGATTCCCCCACAACTCGGGATGAGACTCCAGACGAAAAAAAAGAGAAAAAAAGAGGCCAAAAAAAGGGCCCAAAAAAAGAGAAAACAAAAAAAATGAAAAAAATGAGAGAAAAAGAGAGAAGGGGCAATGTTACTATCCTTTTTCCACACTTGTGCTTCAGAGTAGCACCATGTTTTTCATATAGAGAGTGTCCTATGTTGTCACTTTCATATACTAGTGGGAATTTTTCATTATAGAACTTTGCTTGTATATTCCGATGATGGGCTTCCTCAAATGCCCGAGGTCTTCATGAGCAAGCAAGTTGGATGCACACCCACTTAGTTTTCAGTTTGAGCTTTCAGACACTTATAGCTCTTAGTGCATCCGTTGCATGGAAATCCCTACTCGCATTGATATCGATTGATGGGCATCTCCATAGCCCGTTGATCCGCCTAGTTGATGAGAGACTTTCTCCCTTTTTGACTTCTCCTTATTAAATCTCTACTATTATGTTCTATTCCACCCATAGTGCTATATCCATGGCTTGAGCTCATGTATTGCGTGGGGGTTGAAAAAGCTGAAGTGCGTTAAAAAGTATGAACCAATTGCTCGGCTTGTCATCGGGGTAGTGCATTATAAATACTTTATGTTAAGAAGATGAAGCATGACAAGATTATATGACTTTGTAGTGATAACTTTCTTTAGCATTTTTATTTTGAAAAATATGATTGTTTGTTGGTATGCCTAAGTATTGATGTCTTTATATAAAATTAGAGACTATTGCTTTGAATCACTCATGTCTTAATATTCATGCCATCATTAGATTACATGATCAAGATTATGCTAGGTAGCATTCCACATCAAAAATTATCTTTTTTATCATTTACCTACTCGAGGACGAGCAGGAATTAAGCTTGGGGATGCTGATACATCTCCATCATATCTATAATTTTTGATTGTTCCATGCCATTATCCTACAATATCCACATACTTTTGGCAACATTTTATATTATTTTTGGGACTAACATATTGATCCAGTGTCCAGTGTCAGTTCCTGTTTGTTGCATGTTTTTTGTTTTGTAGAAAATCCATATCAAACAAAATCCAAACATGATAAAAATTTATGGAGATTTATTTTGGAATATATTTGATTTTTGGGAATAAGAATCAATGCGAGACGATGCCCGAGGGGCCCACAAGCTCGAGGGGCGCGCCCCCTACCTAGGGCGCACCCAGGAGGCTTGTGGATACCCCGTAAGGTGGTTGGGGCCCTTCTTCTGCCGCAAGAAAGATAATATCGGGAAGAAAATCCCCTCAAAATTTCAGTCCAATTGGAGTTACGGATCTCCGGGAATTTAAGAAACGGTTTTCGGCCAGAAAACAAAAACGCGAAACAGAAGAGAACAGAGAGAGAGATCCAATCTCGGAGGGGCTCCTCCCCTCCGGGAGCCATGGCAGCCATGGGCTAGAGGGGGAAATCTCCTTCCATCTATGGGGGAGGCCAAGGAAGAAGAAGAAGGAGGGGGGCTCTCTCCCCCTCTCTCCCGGTGGCGCCGGAACGCCGCCGGGGCAATCATCGTGACGGCGATCTACACCAACAACTTCGCCGCCGTCAACACCAAATCTCTCCCCCTCTATGCAGAGGTGTAACACCTCTTCTCCCCGCTGTAATCTCTACTTAAATATGGTGCTTAATGCTACATATTATTATCCAATGATGTGTTGCCATCCTATGATGTTTGAGTAGATTCGTTTTGTCCTATGGGTTGATTGATGATCGTGATTGGTTTGAGTTGTATATTTTATTTTGGTGCTGTCCTATGGTGCCCTACGTTTCACGCAAGCGTGAGGGATTCCCGTTGTAGGGTTTGCAATACGTTCATAATTCTCTTATACTGGGCGGCTAGAGTGACAGAAGCTTACACCCGAGTAAGGGGGTTGTTGCGTATGGGTGTAAAGAGGACTTGTTACTTAATGCTATGGTTGGGTTTTACCTTAATGATCTTTGGTAGTTGCGGATGCTTGCTAGAGTTCCAATCATAAGTGCATATGATCCAAGTACGGAAAGTATGTTAGCTCATGCTTCTCCCTCATATAAAATTGCAATAATGATTACCGGTCTAGTTATCGATTGCCTAGGGACAAATACTTCTCATGTGTTACAAAAGCTTTCTACTAAACAACTAACTTTTATTATCTTGCAAATTACTCGTAGTTTTATTCTTGCAAAGTACTCCTAGTTTTTTTCTTGCAAAGTAGTTCTAGCATTACACCTACTGTAACGACCCGACCTCAAACGGTCAAGCCTCTCTGTATCTGTGCCATCCCTGGATCAGTATGCTGGCACACACAGTACATCAACGTATATATCAAAGTGCAATCACATGTATAAATAACGTAATACTGATATATACCTCATAAGTCTCAGCGGAAACAAACAAACGGGTGTGGAGTCCCATCAACGCCATCGGCAAGTTGAGTGTAGACCGTAACCCTACAACGAAACTCACTCGTCGTAGAAAAATCCTGCAACATGATACGTTGCAGCCGTGTAGGTCAGTACATTGAATGTACCGGCAAGATCACAATAAGAAAAACAGATGATGAAACTATTCTATATGCAATATGGCTTTGTGGCTCTGTGTCTGAGTTTTTGCGTAAAACCTGGTTTTATTTTCCCTACATCAAAGGAATAACAGGAGTCTTTACTACAGAGTTATCTACTATGACATGGTTCCGCCAACCGATGTCTCATAGCCCAGAACAATTCTATGTTGCCCACAATTAATTATCAGTCCAGTGTTGAGAGTTCCGAGATAGATCCAAGTCCAGAGGCTCAAATTGTCCGTAACCAGGGACACGGCTAATCGATTAGGTTTTAACTCTGCAGAGTGTTGTGCACTTTACCCACAAGATTCGATCCCTCTTTTTACGTTCTCGCACTTCAGGGTGTTTGAGAACAAGACGATTGAAACATGGTCTTCTGAAGAGTTCCTCTGACCACTGTCCGGTGCTCATCCAATCCTACCGTAGTTCTACATCTGCTAGCACCGTCCCAGCCAGAGTCACAACTAAGGTCAACCAAGCCAGAGCCCATAATGACTTGCGGTTGCACAGGTAAGCTTCCGGGCATGAAGTATTCTTCCGTCTCTTTGGGTCTGGGTGAAGCTTTCCGCAAGATGTCATGGCGCTTCTCCATGCATCCCGTCCATCCACTGGTTGCTCCAGGGTGCCCATCAAATTCATCCTTCACCCAGTAGTTTGTATTGAAATCTTGTCTCGAGTCTCGAAATCTTGAGGTCTTGTAGATGCAGGCCTTGAAGGATACCGGTCTTGAAATTGCCATCATGAAGTTGTCGTCATTGACGTAGAGTCCTCCATTCTCACACCACTCCCGAGCACTCATACCAACCCCGTCTACTATAGCGTAGCTTTAAAACTAAACAACGTCCCGGGCTTGGTAACAGGAAGATGGGTTCCTACCTCGTGCATTCTACTCAACTACAAGATTCAATAACACTACTAGAGGAAGTGCTGAAAAGGTGATACTAAATGCAATAAAAGCATAGGTATGTAAAAATGGTCAAAGTGAACTTGCCTGGTAAGTTGATGAAGATATTATCGCTCTCAGAAAATGAACTTGATAGAACTACTCGTCACTCCAAGAAAATCTATATAATCAAACATGGTATTCACATAAGCAAACACTCTAGAAATCAATTCTATCAATCATAATAACACTCAATCAAATTAAAGTAATAAAGAAAAAATCAATAGGAAAAGCCAAATAAAATCCAAAGAGAAACTCCAAAAGAAAATTGGTGAGAGCCCAAATCACACAATATCAATTAATAACTATCATAACAGCACTAAATTATTCTAAATAACTTTTCTACAGTAAAGAAAATACAACTTTAATAAAACAACAGAAAGTAATTTACTAAATTATTAACTAGCAAAAGGAACTAATTTAAAAGCTATTATAACTATCTAGTTAACACTAAAACAGTTATAACAACCAAGAATACACTAAAACAATACTAAACAATACTAAATAATTACAAAAACTAATTTACTGCTACTTAACAAAAACAACAATCTAATATAATAAAGAGGCAAAAAGAATTACTTTTGAAACTAATAAAACTAATTCTATTAACTATAATTATGAGCTAAGCAAACAAAAATACAAAACAGTAGATAAATAATAATAATCAAATATAAACTTTATCTACTGTAGTCTAACAGAAGCATATAATAACATGTAAAAATCTACAAAAAGAACTAACTAAGAATAATTAAAAACAAAAATTTAATGACTAAACCAACTATAAAAGCAAAACAGTACTATTTTTGCAATAAACATAAATTAAAATAAACTAAAATAATTCACTAAATGCTACTGGATAGTCAAAACAATAATAAATCAGTAGCAAAAAGAATCAATCAAAAATATATTATAAAACTCAAGATATGGCCAAAATAGTGTTTGAAACAAATTTGATCAAATTCAAATTTAAAATATTCAAATTTGAAAACTAAAGGCACAAACAGAAACTACATATTTTTGTGAACACATGGCGATTGGAATCACTCAAATTGGACTTATATCCGAGGAGGTATTCAAATTCTAAAACAGAAACATAAACTAAAATTGAAACAGAAAAGAAGAATCACTAAAACGGCTACTGTGCTGCCAGGGGCTACATGGCGATGTGCTACTGGTCTGGAGATCGACCGAACGGGCAAAACAAGCGGACGGCCGAACTATAAAAAAAAGTTTCGGTGATTAATAATACTAAACGGATTCCGCGCCGGTCGTTGGATCGAGATCT
The DNA here is from genome assembly GCA_039707655.1 of Elymus sibiricus. Classification (NCBI taxonomy): domain Eukaryota; kingdom Viridiplantae; phylum Streptophyta; class Magnoliopsida; order Poales; family Poaceae; genus Elymus; species Elymus sibiricus. The sequence continues at coordinate 118,384,771 of CM077670.1, forward strand.
AACGGCGGGGAGAGTTGCCGATGGGAGAGAGAGAGAGGTGGGCGACCGAAGCTTACAGCGGGGTCGTCGGCGTCGGCGGCGGCAGGTAGGACGTGGTCGGGGACAGCACTCCGGGCGTCGGCGAGCTCGGGGCAGTCGTCCGCGAGGTCGGGCGGAGTGAGGGGAGGTCGGAGGTGGGCTCGGACGGCGGCGAGGTGGTCGGAGGAGGTGGCTAGGGCAGCAATGGCGCGGCGGCGGCGTCGGTGCTCCGGCGAGGAATCGTAGGGGCGGCAGTAGGTTTCGGCGACGAAAAAGGGGCAAAAAGGGACGAGGAGGCGATGGCTTTTGTAGGGGCCAAGCCTTGGGAGAGGGGGCGCCACAGAAAGGAAAGGGAGCTCGACGGGGATACGGATCCGGCGAGCGGCGGCGTCCGAAAGGAAAAGGGCGCGGGAAGGAAGGCTACCCGCGGCATGATCGGTCGGGCGAGGGGGTCCCACGCGTCAGCGACAGAAAAGAGGGGGAAAGGGAATCGGTGACCGATCCGAAAGGATTCGGTCCCGAGTGCGCGCGCTGGGCCGGTTGGGGCAGAGAGAGAGATAGGCGAGGTGAGCTGGGCCTCTGGCTTTAAAAAAAATAAAGACATACAACAAAATAAAAAAGAAAAACAAAAATAAAATAAAAAGATATATAGGCATATTATATATCAAAATTTTCATAAAAACATTTCCTAAAACATGAACAAATTTTAAGGGTCAAATAAAATATAAAAAAATTCATAAAATTCAAACAGTGCTACTTGATTCAAACATTTCCTAAAACATGAACAAATTTTAAGGGTCAAATAAAACATGAACGAGGAGAAAATAATTTGATAAAACCCTCGAATGAATTTGAATTTAAATTTCAAACCATTTGGAATTCTTTTCTGACTTTAAATAGCCAAATATATTTCAAATGACCCTGAATATTTGAAGTGTCATATTACTTCTCTCTTTTTGAATATTTCCAGAGGTTTTGTGATGAAATGAATTTGAATTCCTGAGGATTAAAATGCAAAGTGAAAGTTTTGGGAAAGTCATTTCATTCCCTCTCATTAAACTTTCAAAAAGTTTCAAATTTCACTCACTTTCAATCAATCAATCAAACAAACAATCAACCAATCAATCCTATTTATTTAATTAATATAACATTCCAAAATTTAGAATTTTGGGATGTTACACCGACAAAGTATTTCTAGTTTCATACTTGTTCTAGGTAAAGCAAACGTTAAGTGTGTGTAGAGTTGTATCGGTGGTCGATAGAACTTGAAGGGAATATTAATTCTACCTTTAGCTCCTCGTTGGGTTTGACACTCTTATTTATCGAGAAAGGCTACAACTGATCCCCTATACTTGTGGGTTATCAACCTCTGAGATTCAAGCAATGACTAAACATTGTAATTCAGGGTAGAGGATATCCAGTCATGGCCACACCCAACATTAACTATACTCAATGCATAAAAATGACAATAGTGCTCTCCAACTGGTGCTTAAATGAGAGGGTGATGACTCAACAATAAAAGTAAAATAACATAAAAGTAAATGGATAGGCCCTTTGCAGAGGGAAGCATGGATTTGCAGCGGTGCCAGAGCTCGAAGCTTAAAACAGAGATAAAAATAATTTTGGGAGGTATGCTTTTCCTGTCAACGTCACGACCGAGAGTTTTCAATATCTTCCATGCTAAACACATTATAGGCGGTTCCCAAGCAGAAAGGTAAAGTTTACTCCCCCTCCACCATACTAACACAAGCTATGGCTAGCCGAATTCACGGGTGCCCTTCATACCAACAACTTTCCGGGGGAGTCTGTTTGCATTATATAATTTTCGATTTGAGCATAGGACTGGGCATCCCGATTACCAGCCTCTCTCGTGCAATGACAAGTGAATAAACACTCATCTGAGAATAACCCGCTTAGCATGGAAGATACTGACCGTCCCCTGTCGCTCCATGAGCGGTACGGGCACACCAAACAGATGTTCATTTGAATGTTTTAAGAGGTGGCACATGCAAATTTACTTCAAACGGCAGAGTAATACCACATATAGGTAGATATAGTGGACTCATCTGGAACAACTTTGGTTTAAGGATTTGGATGCACAAGCAGTATTCCCGCTTAGTACCGGCGAAGGCTAGCAAATAGATTGAGAAGCGACCAGCTAGAGAGCGAAAACGGTCATAGACATGCATTGCGAATAATTAACATTGAATACGAGCATGAGTAGGATATCAACACCCTGAACATAAATATCATGGAGGCTATGTTGGTTTTGATTCAACTACATGTATGAACATGTGCCAAGTCAAGCCACTCGAATTACTCAGAGGAGGATACCATGCTAACATACTACATCACAACTATTTTAATGCATGTTGACACTCAAGATAAATCATTATCCACTCCTAGCTATTTAAGCATGGCATGAGCAACTATAATCTCTAATTGTCATCACAAACATGGTTACTCATAATAATGTTGAATCATGAATACTGAGCTAAACATATTTACAAATACAAAAACAAGAAGAGTTCATACCAGCTTTTCTTCACCGCAATCACTTCATCAAATATCATCATTATTGCCTTTCACTTGCACGACCGAATGATGTGATAATAATAATAATGGTGCAAGCGTGCCGTGAACTAAGCTGGAATCTGCAAACATTTATTCAAAGGAGAAGACAAAGTAATAGTGGCTCCTTGTTAGATCAACAATAAAGCATATGAGGGCCACTCAACATTTTCATCGTGGTCTTTCTCCTTACGACTACTCAACGAAAAGAAAAGAAATTCAGAAAAACACACTAAAATATTTTTGGAGTTTTTGGTTTTTCTGAAGGAAGCAAATTAATGAAGGAAAACGAAAAATGAGAAAAACTATTTACACGGGAAAGCTCCCAACAAGTAAAAGAAGAAACGAGAAATATTTTTGGGATTTCTTTTACTTCTACGAATTAACTAAACAAGAAAGAAACTACAACTATTTTTTTTGGATTTTCGAAAGTTTTTCAAGCACACGAGAAGAAAGCGAAAATAAAACTAACATGGATATACAATGAAAAAGGATGAACACCGACAACTGGAATGAATATGTGAACATGAATGTAATGTCGGTGAGAAATACGTATTCCCCCAAGCTCAGGCTTTTGGCCTAAGTTGGTCTACGGCCATGGGTCGAAATCAGCACCTCCTGGATAGTACTGAGCCTGCTGAGGATCCCACTGGTAAACGGCCTCCTGAGGCTCCCACTGATAGATGGGCTTTGATACGTCTCCAATGTATCTATAATTTTTGATTGTTCCATGCTATTATAGTATCAATCTTGGATGTTTTTATATGCAATTATATATCATTTTTTGGGACTAGCCTATTAACCTAGTGCCCAGTGCCAGTTGCTGTTTTCTGCTTATTTTTGGCTTTTCAGAGAAACAGTATTAAATGAAGTCCAAATGCCACGAAACTTTTTGGAGATCTTTTCTGGGCAAAAGAAACCAGGGAAACTTCGGGAGAAGGCCAGAAGCCCCACAGGGGCTTCACAAGGCACCAGGGTGCGCCCCAGGGGGGGTCGCGTCGTGCTACCTTGTGGGGGCCACGTGACTCCATTTGACCTAATTCCACTTCTATAAATTCAAAAATATTGGGAAACCCCCAGAGAGCCAGAAGAAAAAACCTTTACGCCGCCGCAAGCCTCTGTTCTTCTGCGATCCCATCTGGAGGCCTATTCCGGTACTCTGCCGGTGGGGGAATCGATCACGGAGGGCTTCTACATCAACCTTGCTGCCCTTCCGATGATTTGTGAGTAGTTTACCACAGACGTATGGGTCCATAGCTAGTAGCTAGATGGCTTCTTCTCTCTCTTTGATCTTCAATACAATGTTCTCCTCGATGTTCTTGGAGTTCTATCCGATGCAATCTTCTTTTGCGGTGTGTTTGTTGGGATCCGATGAATTGTGAGTTTATGATCAGATTATTCATGAGAAATATTTGAGTCATCTCTGAAATCTTTTATGCATGATTGTTATAGCTTTGTATTTCTCTCTGATCTATCGGTTTAGTTTGGCCTACTAGATTGATTTATCTTGCAATGGGAGAGGTGCTTTGTGATGGGTTCAATCTTGCAGTGCTCAATCCCAGTGACAGAAAGGGACATGACACGTATTTGTATTGTTGCCATTAAGGATAAAAATATGGGGTTTATTCATATTGCTTGAATTTTCTTCTCTACATCATGCATGTCATCTTGCTTAAGGCATTACTCTGTTTCATACTTAATACCCTAGATGCATGCTGGATAGCGGTCGATGGGTGGAGTAATAGTAGTTGATGCAGGTAGGAGTCGGTCTACTGGTCTCGGACGTGATGCCTATATACATGATCATTGCCATGAATCCATCGTAATTATTTGCTATTCTATCAATTGCCCAACAGTGATTTGTTTACCCACCGTATGTTTATGTGCTCAAGAGAGAAGCCTCTAGTGAAAACTATGGTCCCCGGGTCTATCTTTATCATATAAAAAACCTAAAAATACCTTGCTGTAATTTATTTACTTTTATTTTTATTAGTATTTTAGTTTAGCTATTTACCTCTATAAGATTTAATCCTTGCAAGTAACCGCTAAGGGGATTGACAACCCTCACATTTGCGTTGGGTGCAAGTGTTTGCTCTTGTGTGTGCATGTGTGTTTTAACGTAGTTTTGCTTGGTTCTCCTACTGTATTGATAACCTTGGTTCTTAACTGAGGGAAATACTTATCTCTACTTACTGCATCATCCTCTCCTCTTCGGGGAAATACCAACGCAGACTACAAGTAGCAGGAAGAATTTCTGGCGCCGTTGCCGGGGAGACAACATCAAAATTACCAAGTAACTTCGCACAAATTATCATTCACTTGCATTTATTTTATGTAATTTTTATTTTTAGCATTTGCCTCTCGTTTCTAAAAAAATTACAAAACACAAAAATATTTTATTTGCTTGTTTGCTAGTTTGCTTGCTTTGTCACGATGTCTCAAGAAAATACAAAATTGTGTGACTTCTCTAAGACTAATAATAATGATTTTATTAGTACTCCTATTGCTCCTCCCGCCACTAGTGCGGAGTCATGTGATATTAACGCTGCTTTGCTTAATCTTGTTATGAAAGAACAATTTTCTGGTAGTCCTAATGAAGATGCTGCATCCCATCTAAATACTTTCTTTGAACTTTGTGATATGCAAAAGAATAAAGATGTGGATAAGGATATTGTCAAGTTAAAATTATTTCCGTTCCCACTACGAGATCGTGCTAAGACTTGGTTTTCATCCTTGCCTAGAAATAGTATTGATTCTTGGGATAAGTGTAAGGATGCTTTTATTACTAAGTATTTTCCTCCCGCTAAGATAATTTCTTTAAGAAATCAAATTATGAATTTTAAGCAACTTGAGCATGAGCATGTTGCACAATCTTGGGAGAGAATTAAATTAATGATAAGAAATTGCCCAACTCATGGTTTGAATTTATGGATGATCATACAAAAATTTTATGCGGGACTAAACTTTGTCTCTAGAAATTTGCTAGACTCTGCCGCAGGTGGCACTTTTATGGAAATTATATTGGGAGAAGCTACAAAACTTCTTGATAATATTATGGCAAATTATTCTCAATGGCACACTGAACGAACTCCAACTGGTAAGAAGGTAAATTTTGTTGAAGAAATCAATACTTTGAGTGATAAGATGGATGCTTTATTGAATTTGGTTGCTAGTAAAAATGCTCATATTGATCCTAATGATGTGCCCTTGTCTACTTTGATTGAGCAAAATAATGATGCTATTGATGTGAATTTTGTCTCTAGAAATAATTTCAACAACAATGCTTATAGGGGTAATTTCAATGCTAGACCGTTTCCTGGAAATTCCTCTAATAATTATGGCAATCCTTATGGTAATAATAATAATAATAGGATGCCCTCTGATCTTGAAAGTAATATTAAAGAAATTATTAATTCCCAAAAGAATTTCAATGCTATGATAGAGGAAAATTTGAATAGAGTTGATGAATTGGCTAGGAACATAGATAGAATTTCTCATGATGTGGAAAATCTCAAAACTAAAATTTTGCCATCTAAGCATGATATAAATGAGTCTATTAAAGCTATCTATGTCTCCATTAATGAAAGTAAAGAAAGGACCACTAGGTTGAGAGCTAAGCGGGAATTCCTAGAAAAAGCAATTCCACCCGGTTTCTATCGTAGTAATGATGAAGATATTAAAATGATTGGTGTCACTCCTATTGAATCATTATTTAGTAATATAAAACTTGATGAAAAAGGGACTGAAGTGTAACACCCCTGAGTAATGAGCCACAGTGATCTTCAAATTAATGCTAAGCTAATTTGTTTTGCAAAGAATGATCACAGTGAAATCATATCTCATTTCAAATTCCACCACTGAATTCAACTCAATTTGCAAGTGAAATTTGAAGTTGCACAAAAATTGTGGCAAAATAGTTCATCATTTAGCAAAAATTCCCTAACAAATGATTGTTAAGGAAAACAACATCACCTTAATGCTAAGATGGACAATAGCAATTAAAACAGTGCCATTTCAGCATTTTAACATGCTATTTTATTTGTGAAAAATCCAAATGAATTCAGGTGCTTCTCAAATATTCTGTGGCAGTGCCAAATAATACCAATTAATTATGTGGCCTAGTTCCACATTTTACAAAAATGTTTTGGCCGCTCAAATAAATCCATTTCTGTCTCTGTTTAATTTCAATAAATGGAAAAAACAGAAAATGGAAAATATCAGAAGCCTACCTGACTTACCTTGCTGAAAGGCCCAGCGCGGCCCAGCCCACCTCGGCGTCGTCTACCTGCTCCCGCCGCCGTGTCACTGCGCCCGTGGCCGCACGCACTCCCTCCGGCCGCAGGCCGCCACGGCAATGGAGTGGGTGGGCGAGGGGATAAGGCCGAGCCTTCCCTCGGTCCCCTGGACGCCGCAGCTCCCTCTCCCTCGCTCTCCATCGCTCGCCCACTCTCTCTCTTCCTCTCCAGTACACCGCCGTCGCCGCGCTGCTGTGCCACCGCGGCCATTGTGCCCTCCTCACTGCCTCGCCGTGTCTGTCCGCCTCGCCGCTGACCGCCTCGACCTCCGGTGCGTCCCGTTGGAGTCGAGGAGCACCACAACGCCGTATCGGGGTCGTCTTCTTCCTTCGGACCCCCGAGCTCCGCCGCTTCGATTTGCCGGCGTACTGCGCTTCTAAGCTGTCACCGGGCCCCCTTGCGCCTCCCCGGTGAGCCTCCATTCCCCTCCCTCTCTTTCTGCCCGCGTGCGTGCCCGTAGCTAGCTATGCGCGTTACCGCGCCATGGCCGAGCTCTGCTTCCGCCATTGAGCTTGATGCAGTCACCTCCGTCCACCTCGTGTCGAACCGCCGCATCCGTCGTGTTCCTGGAGGCCCATAGAGCTCGCTGGCGTCGTTAGTTAGCTTGAATGTGACGCGTAGCCCTGTTATCGGAGAAGCCCGAACTCCGGCAACCGTCGCGAGCTCGATGCCGGCGAGCACCGTCCACCCCAGTCCCTGCAACCACCGTAGATCGTCGCGTGGCGTGAGTAGTTTTCAAACGCGCCCACGCACGCCTCGGCCCGTGCCTCATGCACATTTTCCTATGCTGGCCGGAGCCCTCCGCTGCGTCTGTGGCTCGTTGGAGCTCCTCTGGCGCCGCCCGCTGACCTGGCCTGACCGGTGGGCCCCTCTGGGTCACTGGCAGCTGGGACCCGCGGGCCCAGTTGACCAGTTAACCAGGTCAACTGGCTGACTGGGCAGCCCCCAGTCAACGACACTGGGGCCCAGTTGACTGGTCAACTGGTCAACAGCTGGCCAGCTAACTCAGCTGGCTGGCCCAGCCCCTCTGGTGCATCTGTGGTGCACTGCACCGGGTGCACCCATCATTTTTGGTTACTGTTTTAATTCGAATTAAATAATTCCAGTAATTCCAGAAAATGTTTAAAACTTTGGAAATTAGTAGAAAATAATCCGTAGCTCGGATGGAAAAGTTTCTACATGAAAGTTGATCAGAAAAATGAGACGAATCCGAATATGCCATCCTCATAGCTGTCACATGCCCACAACACTGCAACATGGAACCTTCCCCTCTGGTTCATCTGTCTGACAGATGCCTAACACCGGGAAAATATTCCTAGATATTTCCCGCTCCGTCTGTAGCACTTAACATTGCATTAGGTCACCCCTGCATTGCATATTGCCATGTCTTGCTCTGTGTTGGATTTATTTGACGTGTATTTATTTGTTTCTTCCCCCTCTACTCTCCGGTAGACCCCGAGACCGACGCTGCCCCTGAGAACTACTACACCACCGTCCAGCCCCTTTCAGCAAAGCTTCCAGGCAAGCAAACCCCCTTGATCATTCCTATATCGCCTATTCTTTCTCCCGCATGCTTGCATTAGATTTTGCTACTGTAATTGATTGCTCCTATTCTGATGCATAGCCTGTTTTTGTAATAGCTGTTGATACCTTACCTGCTATCCTAAATGCTTAGTATAGGTTGGTTAGTGATCCATCAGTGACTCCTCACCCTTGTCCTTGTTGCCCCGCTTTGTTACCGGTGCCCCGATCAATGGGATCGATGTGCAGAGACCGACACAGCACCGCACAACCCCTAAGTTGTACGACTCTGCAGAGGTACTATCGAGTGACGAGGGTGATACCTCCTACCTCACTCCTAATGTTATCTCTGTAGCATAGCTAGTCGGTGGTGGGATACTGAGGGTGATTCCTCTTTCACCACCTCCGACGATGCCTCCGTTGTGCAACCCCTCAAGTGTGAACCCCTCGAGGGTGATTCCTCCGAGTTCACCTTGACGGATACATCGAGTAGGGATCCAACGAGGGTGATTCCTCGGATTCCTTCTTGATGTTATGGACACACGGATACCCTGAATTTACCTTAGTCCCCTGTTGAAGTCGGGTCGACCCCGAGGGGTACCCACGAGAGATGTGGAGTCGGGTTGACCGTGAGGGTACCCGTGAGATAATTACGTGGCACGGCCGGGCATTCCGGGCCCTTGCCGTAAGTCCACGAGATGGGGCGACGGGGTCACATGATCGTGAGTCTCTGCTCGTCACCGCGAGCTCCCAACACACTAATGGGTTAGGATATGTGATCTGACTAGGCCTCTGGCCTTTTCGCACTAACCACCATGCGGGAATAGTATGTGCACTCGGCGTCGTATGTTTCAGCCGAAGTTCTTCAGACGTCAGCAACTGAGCTGCGCGCGCCCGGGTGGACCGTGACATCCTGCGTGTGTATACAGGGGCTAGGTCTGGTCCCGGTCGCGTTCGCAATGCGCAGGAGTGCAAAGGGCGATGGGCCCAAGACCCCTGAGCGCTTAGGGTGTAGACCGGCGTGCTGGCCTCTCTGTTGAGCCTAGGTAGGGCTACGGCGTGTCGATCAGCCGAGGCCGGGCATGTACCGAGTAAGTGTGTCCAGCCAGAGTTAATCGAGCGTGTTGGGTAAGTTGGTTATCTATTCGAATAGCCGTGTCCACGGTAACGGACGCTCAGAGAGTATCCCGATCTACTACAACTAGAACTGGATACTTGTGATGCTTAATTGGATACTATGGCTCCGGGATCGCTTTCTCGTAGGGAGTCGAGGAAGGATCTCTGGGCATTGCTACTATTACTTATTACTTTATGTTACTACTAATCTGCACTCTTCTAATGCTGCAAGACGCTGAAGATGCGAGTCCTTGATAGGCTAGGACCTCTCTCTATTCTGGCATTTCTGCAGTCCAGTCCACAGATACAGCCCCTTTCTTTGATACCGATGCATAAATAGAATAGTTCTGATGTAAGTCTTGCGAGTACTTTGGATGAGTACTCACGGTTGCTTTGCTACTTCTTTTTTCCCCATACCCGATTGCTGCGACCAGATGACGGAGCCCCGGAGCCTGCTGCCCCTGTCGACGACTACTACTACCCCTTCGATGGAGCGTACTACTACGTGGAGATCGACGACCAGGAGTAGTTTCAGAGGCTCCCAGGCAGGAGGCCTGCGCCTTTTCGATCTAGAGTCGTTGTTTTGCTCAGCCTTCTTAACGCAGACTTGTTTAAATATGGCTGTACTCAGATGCTAATGCTTTCGCTAATGCTTGTATGACTTGAGCTTATGTATTTGAGCCCTCCAGGCCCCTGGCTTGTAATATAAAGCTTGTATTATTTTATTTTGTGTCTAGAGTTGTGTTGTGATATCTTCCCGTGAGTCCCTGGGCTTGATCGTGCGCATTTGCGTGTATGATTAGTGCACGATCGAGTCGGGGACGTCACATGAAGAAGAGTCAACTTTAGAAAGAAGGAGTCCCACTTGCTTGGAGGGTGATAATCTTGATCATAAAAATGAAAAAGTGGGTTTGGAGAGGTTAAAACTTTAAATAGTAATGCACCCACTACTTTGGATTACAAGGATTTAATTATGATAGTTGTTCTTTAATTGAGTGTATTTCCTTGTTGCCATCCATGATTAATTCACCAAACGCATCTGAACAAAATAAGGCTTTCACTAAACATATTGTAGAAGCCATGATGAAAGCACATGAAGAAAAACTTGAGTTGGAAGTATCATCCTAGAAAATTACAAGATGAATGGTAACCCACTATCTATTATCTACTAAAAGCAAAATACGGATGAAAAATAGAACAATTAGCTAGAAAATCTCACGTTAATCAGAAACATCTAGCCATTTATTCTGTGGGCCTTTTCCAACAAATGATTTATATGCGTTAGATCTTTGTAAACCAAGGTGGGCCCATAAGCCGTAAGATACACGACGCAGACAAAAAAACTCACAAGTACGATGGAAAATCCCCTCGATCTAGCTCCAAAAAGAAAAGAAAAAAAATACTTAAACGCTCACGATAAAAAAACCGCACACGCATGTACATACAAAGGAAACACACGAAGAGGAAAATCCCTCTCGATCTGGCTCCAAAAAAAAGCCGTCACAATAAAAAAAAACAAATACGCTTGCACGCACAGGGCAATCCCATCCTACCCGATATAGCTCCCGCAGAAATAAAATAAACTATCACAATTAAAAAAAACAAGTTTGCACGTACAAGGCTTGACATCTAGCCTTTGATCTGGGGGATGAGAGAACAAGAACCACTAGCCAAACAAAGTTGTAGGACCCGTCTAAAAACATGGTCTATCAGAGATGGTTCCCCGTGGTGCATCCTAACCCCGTCATGTTCGCCTCTATGTGCCCTTGGCATGTCCATTAAGCATGTAGATTTTCCTTCAGCATGATCTGCTCCTCTCAGGTTTTATTGATAAACCCTTGCGTAAAAGTCGCGGAGGTTTTTGCCAGATATTTGGAAGAGGCACATGGTGATGGAGGTGTCATCATTGGTGCACCCTCCCATGAATGATCGATGCACCGCCGACTAATTCAATCTCTGTTTTGAGGTATATATGTGACCTCTCTATGTAACTTACTCAGATCCATATATAGCATAATGTTCACAAAAAAGACCCATATCATATTGGCAAGATCGTGATGGTTGCTTCCCATCATCGTGTCTTCAAGCGATAGCAAAGTAGCCACGATACTTGGCTCCCATCACATGTGGTTTCGGGCCAGCATGCATTCACGCATTCGGCCAACATATGCCTCGATGGATTTTACATGTCTCCTTGCATCCTGAGGCAATGGCTACTTTTCGTTGATTTTTAAGTGAATTTCATAATAGCATAGATCAGTTCAACTAGGTTGCTTGGTGCTGTCCAAGGATGCAAAACCTTTTAGAGTCCAGCATGGAAATTTGGCCGATAAGTCTGGTGCGTCTGTCTATACTTTTTTGCAGGTTTTTGTTTACTGAGGTAATGTTTCTAATAACTACATCTGCATCCCTTTTATTTGGATACTTTAACAGAACTTTAAAACTTATTTGCATATTATTGTAGTCCATGCATGGTGCGTGTTGTACCAGAGTTAGAGCTCATGTTGTATTTAGTATTTTAGATAGACGTCTGCAATATTTTTGGAATTGCATCTATTATTGGAAAGTGGTGTGCGGCAACCATTGGCAGCAGCGGGACATTAGTTTTGTTACAATTAAAGTAGATTTAAACCTTCGTCTGGACCAACAGAAGCAGTGGCGGAGCTTGACATGCACTTAGGGGGGTGGGGGCAAAATTTGAACCTAAAGCAAAATGTGCTTGAAAAATCAATCAAGCTGCTTTAGGTAGCAAGCTTTGCATGTATATATATCCTCATGCTAAATCAATTTGATTCTCTAAAATCAACATATTTCAGTGATAAAATGTACCAAAAAGATTAATAAAAAAAATAGATCTTCACTTGGAAGGGGGGGGGGTCATGACCCCCTTTGGCCTCCAAGAGGTGATGCCAGTCAACAGAAGGATATGTTTCATTATATCATATGTTGTCGGGTTTAATAAAGTAGGGCCATGACTTGAAAAGGGGGTGTGGTAATATTTGACTTTATTCTTATTTGGTTCTTGTATAGCCGGGCGTCCATGGGCTAAGATGAGGTATTGTAAAAACACAACTCAGGATCATTGCGTTTGCAATTCAATAGCTCTTGCACACACACACAAAAAAAGGTACATATGTATTTTATTAGTTAATAATTTATAGAAAAGTAGACTTTAGTCTGATTTAAACATGTTCGGTCTCACCACATACATCAATTTTAATCTAAAATAAATAGATACACGAGCTTTGGAAATTTATAGTCAATTATATGAAGAAGAAAACAAAACTGATAGCTCATTACAGTAGTATTAACAAGACTAAAAGACATATCTCGCACAAACGAAAAAGTTGCAAATAATAATCAATAGTTTAACTATAAATGACAAGTACATGTTATGCCCTTCTCGAAAAAGTACATGCTACGTCTCATTTTAACAAATGAGATAACATATTCTCATGATAAATGCAAAGACATTTCCTATGTAATAACTTAACTTTGTTAAATTCTAGCCTGTGCATTGCGAGGGCCACCTTTCTAGTTAAAGTAAAAATTAAGGATTATGAGTGTAATTCTCTTTGTGATCTTGGTGCTAGCGTTTCCACTATACCAAAGTCTTTGTGTGATGTGCTAGGTCTCACCGACTTAGATCCTTGTTCCCTTAATTTGCATCTTGTGGATTCCACTATTAAAAAGCCATTGGGTAGAATAAATGATGTGCTTATTCTTGCAAATAGAAATTATGTGCCCGTGGACTTTATTGTTCTTGACATTGAATGCAATCCTTCTTGCCCCATAAGTCTTGGTAGGCCTTTTCTTCGAACTATTGGTGCTATTATTGATATGAAAGAAGGTAATATAAGATTTCAATTTCCACTAAAGAAAGGGATGGAACACTTCCCTAGGAAGAGAATTAAAGCACCTTATGAATCCATTATGAGGGCCACTTATGGAATCAACTTGAAGGATGATAACACTTGAAACCATGCATTATGCCTAGCTAGGGGCATAAAACAATAGCGCTTGTTGGGAGGCAACCCAATGAATAAAATAATTTTTTGCGTTTACATACTGTTTTTGTGTGTTTGCATGATTATAGCTTCTGTTATGAGTATGTTTTTATGTTTTAATTAGTGTTTGTGCCAAGTAATGCCTTTGGAATGATTTGGAAGATAGTATAATTGATGTTGTTTGGAAAACAGAAAGTTTTGCGTCCAGTGCTGAAATTTCTAATTTTCGCTGGTGTGTCATAACCTTATGAATTTTTTACACAGTATTGATATATGAATTTCCCACGTTTTACTAATTTTTAATAATTTTTGGAGTTACAGAATATGACCATAATTCAGATCTTTAAAGACTGTTCTGTTTTAGACAGATTCTGTTTTTGTTGCATAGTTTCCTTATTTTGATGAATCTATGGATCGTATCGGGGGGTATGAGTCATTGAGAAGTTGGAGTACAGTAGCATTATGACAATATTAAATATGAATCAATTTACAACAGTACCTAAAGTTTAAGATTTGTTTGTTATACTAACGGATCTCACGAGGTTTCTGTTGAGTTTTGTGTGCTGAAGTTTTCAAGTTTTGGGTGAGACTACGATGGATAAAGGAATAAGGAGCAGCAAGAGCCTAAGCTTGGGGATGCCCAAGGCACCCCAAGGTAATATTCAAGGAAGACTCAAGCGTCTAAGCTTGGGGATGCCCCAGAAGGCATCCCCTCTTTCGTCTACAATCTATCGGTAACTCACTTGGAGCTATATTTTTATTCATCACATGATATGTGTTTTACTTGGAGCGTCTTGTGATATAGTTTGTTTGCTTTTTAGTTTGTCACAACCATCTTTGCTGAACACACCTTTTTTAGAAGGACATACATTATTTGTGATTTGTTAGAATACTCTATGTGCTTCACTTATATCTTTTGAGCAAGGCAGTATCTATAATTTTTGATTGTTCCATGCTATTATAGTATCAATCTTGGATGTTTTTATATGCAATTATATATCATTTTTTGGGACTAGCCTATTAACCTAGTGCCCAGTGCCAGTTGCTGTTTTCTGCTTATTTTTGGCTTTTCAGAGAAACAGTATTAAATGAAGTCCAAATGCCACGAAACTTTTTGGAGATTTTTTCTGGGCAAAAGAAACCAGGGAAACTTCGGGAGAAGGCCAGAAGCCCCACAGGGGCTTCACAAGGCACCAGGGTGCGCCCCAGGGGGGGTCGCGTCGTGCTACCTTGTGGGGGCCACGTGACTCCATTTGACCTAATTCCACTTCTATAAATTCAAAAATATTGGGAAACCCCCAGAGAGCCAGAAGAAAAAACCTTTACGCCGCCGCAAGCCTCTGTTCTTCTGCGATCCCATCTGGAGGCCTATTCCGGTACTCTGCCGGTGGGGGAATCGATCACGGAGGGCTTCTACATCAACCTTGCTGCCCTTCCGATGATTTGTGAGTAGTTTACCACAGACGTACGGGTCCATAGCTAGTAGCTAGATGGCTTCTTCTCTCTCTTTGATCTTCAATACAATGTTCTCCTCGATGTTCTTGGAGTTCTATCCGATGCAATCTTCTTTTGCGGTGTGTTTGTTGGGATCCGATGAATTGTGAGTTTATGATCAGATTATTCATGAGAAATATTTGAGTCATCTCTGAAATCTTTTATGCATGATTGTTATAGCTTTGTATTTCTCTCTGATCTATCGGTTTAGTTTGGCCTACTAGATTGATTTATCTTGCAATGGGAGAGGTGCTTTGTGATGGGTTCAATCTTGCAGTGCTCAATCCCAGTGACAGAAAGGGACATGACACGTATTTGTATTGTTGCCATTAAGGATAAAAAGATGGGGTTTATTTATATTGCTTGAATTTTCTTCTCTACATCATGCATGTCATCTTGCTTAAGGCATTACTCTGTTTCATACTTAATACCCTAGATGCATGCTGGATAGCGGTCGATGGGTGGAGTAATAGTAGTTGATGCAGGCAGGAGTCGGTCTACTGGTCTCGGACGTGATGCCTATATACATGATCATTGCCATGAATCCATCGTAATTATTTGCTATTCTATCAATTGCCCAACAGTGATTTGTTTACCCACCGTATGTTTATGTGCTCAAGAGAGAAGCCTCTAGTGAAAACTATGGTCCCCGGGTCTATCTTAATTATATAAAAAACCTAAAAATACATTGCTGCAATTTATTTACTTTTATTTTTATTAGTATTTTAGTTTAGCTATTTACCTCTATAAGATTTAATCCTTGCAAATAACCGCTAAGGGGATTGACAACCCTCTTATTTGCGTTGGGTGCAAGTGTTTGCTCTTGTGTGTGCAGGTGCGTTTTAATGGAGTTTTGCTTGGTTCTCCTACTGGATTGATAACCTTGGTTCTTAACAGAGGGAAATACTTATGTCTACTGTACTGCATCATCCTCTCCTCTTCGGGGAAAGACCAACGCAGACTACAAGTAGCAGGCTCCTGGTACGGCTCCGGCTCAGGTGCTGGCTCCGGTGCTTGGGGCTGGTCCAAGCCCCAATAAACATAAATGTTGTCAGGCATGATGATATATCTGCCCCTGTGAATATCAAACAAAGTAGGTGCAGGCAAAGTAATAATCTCACTAGTACCTTGACTGAACACCAAGTTATATCTAAAACGCACGTCTCCAGAATTAATAAAGTTATGCCCAACCATACTATCATAATCAAGATGCATAGTGGGTAAAAGCCTCTCTTCCCTCTCGTCATGTCTAATAGGAATCTCAAAATGTTTAGTGAGACGGGAAGCATAAATACCACCATAAATAGCGCCCTTCGAACGGTTGGTGTGCAACCGTCGGGCAACCATAGCACCCAAACTGAATGTCCTATCAGCGTAGAGAGCATGGCGCAAAATAGCAAGGTCAGGCGAGCTGAGCGTGCCACTCTCCCACCGACCAGTCAAACATCTCCCAGCAAATAGTGAGTAATTGCGCAAAACAGGGAAATGTAAACTAGCAACCCTAGCCTCGGAAACTACCCTCGACTCCCCCACGGTAACCTCAGAGATGAACTCCGAGACATCCCCATGATGTGGCTCTACTGGGCTGCCCTCATTAGGAAGTTTGCATACCTCGCAAAAATCCTCAAGTGTCATCTCTTTGGGAATATCATATAAGTTAAATGACACTGTGGGTGTATCTCTCCTAGCATGAAAATGAAAGCTTTGCACGAAAGTATTGGTGAGGAGAAGATACTGGTCACACTTATCTTCGAGGAACGGGATAATGCCGGCATTGTTTGCCAAATGATAGAAATCGTCGAAAATCCCCACATCCCTCAAGAACGTGTTGCATGGCCATTCGCACGGCCACACCTCGGCCGCACGAGGAAGATGATACTTGGGCTTAGGAGCCACCTTGGGGTTCCTGCTCGAAGAACCCCTCAACCTCCACTTGAGCATTTTATTTTTCTGAAAATTTCTGAAATTTTTAGTAACTCAAAATAAAAGTGAACGAAACTCAACAAAATTGATAGTAACTACTCCTACAAGTATCTAGAGGCTATATCATGCATCAAAACTACTTTGCACCATGCAAATTCAACATGCAAGCTCATAAACATGGTCACCACAGCAGCAAAAATTTGCAAAGTATAAAGCACTAGAACAAAAACTAATTGGAGCATTGGAGGAGTCACATACCAAGAAGTAATTCCTGAAAACAGTTTTGGAAATGGAGTTCCGAGCAAGGAGATCAAGAATCACAACAAAATGAGAAAGAACACGGGCATGGGAGCAAGTTTGATTTTTTCTGGAGGAAGAAGAAGAAGATGGGTGGCTGGCATAAGTGAGTGGGTCCCTGTGGGACCCACAAGCCTGCTGGGCGCGCCCAGGGGGGTGGCCGCGCCCTGTGAGCTTGTGGCTCACAGGTGCACCCCCCCTAGGGTGTGTTCAGTGCCAAAAATTCTTAAATATTCTAGGAAAAATTATACTAAATTTTCATGGCATTCTGAGAACTTTTATTTTTGGGCCATTTTTTTTATTGCACAGATAATTCAGAAAACAGGATAATCATGGCATTTTATTTTATTCTACTAAAAATAACAGAGAGCAAAAGGTGGGTACAAAAAGTTGTGCTTACTAAATTCATCGACCACATGCCCCTTAAAAAGAATCCATGAATAAGGTTGATCAAGTCTTATTAACAAACTATTTCTGAATGGCATGAAACCGAAGAATCCTCGTATAACACTAAGTTACCTCAATGGGGATATGCATCTCCCCAATAATAAGAATTTCATATTTATTTTTGACAGTAGGAAGAGGAAATTTGAAACCTCCAATAGTGATTGTCGAAACCTTTTCAATACAATTGATACCATTCACCGAACTTTGTTTCTTCGGAAAATAAACCGTATGCTCATTACCATCGACATGAAAAGTGACCTTGCTTTTGTTGCAATCAATAACAGCCCCTGCAGTATTCAAAAAGGGTCTTCCAAGGATAATCGACATGTTGTCGTCCTCGGGCATATCAAGAATAACAAAGTCTGTCAAGATAGTAACATTTGCAACTGCAACGGGAACATCCTCACAAATTCCAATAGGTATAGCAGTTGATTTATCAGCCATTTGCAAAGATATTTCAGTAGGTGTAAGCTTATTCAAATCAAGTCTTCTATATAAAGAGAAAGGCATAACACTAACACCAGCTCCCAAATCACATAGAGCAGTTTTGACATAACTTCTTTTAATGGAGCATGGTATAGTAGGTATTCCTGGATCTCCTAACTTTTTGGGTACTCCACCCTTAAAAGAATAATTCGCAAGCATGGTGGAAATTTCAGCTTCAGGTATCTTTCTTTTATTAGTGACAATATCTTTCATGTATTTAGCATAGGGAGACATTTTCAACATATCAATCAAGCGAGTGCGCAAAAAGATAGGTCTAAGCATTTCAACAAAGTGCTCAAAGTCTTCCTCATCTTTGTTTTTAGATGGTTTAGTGGGAAAAGGCATAGGTTTTTGAACCCATGGTTCTCTTTCTTTTCCATGTTTTCTAGCAACAAAGTCTCTTTTATCATATCTTCTATTCTTAGGAGGTGGGTTATCAAGATCAACATCAGGTTCTATTTCTACATCATTATCTGGTTGAGCATCAACATGAACATCATCATTATCATTATCATTATCATTATCATTACCATTATCACTAGGTGTATGTTCACTACCAGATTATGTCTCAGCATCAGAAATAGAAACATCATTATGATTCTCAGGAGGTTTTTCTATCTCAGGTTCACTAGCAGCATGCAAAGTCCTGTCATTTTTCTTTTTCTTTTTCTTTTTCTTCTTAGATGGACTAGGTGCATCAATATTATTTCTTTGAAAATCTTGTTCAATTCTTTTAAGATGACCTTCAGGATATAGAGGATCCCGAGTCATGCTACCCCCTCTAGTAACAACTCTAACAGCATGATCATTCATTTTATTATTCATCTCTTCAAGCAAATCATTTTGTGACTTAGAAATTTGTTCTAACTGAGTCTGAACCATAGAAGCATGTTTACTCAAGCATTTAACATCATTAGCAGTTCTAAACATCAAATCACTCAAGCGTTCAATCATGATGGCATTTCGTTTTAGTTGATTGCTAACATACATATTAAAGTGTTCCTGTTTAATGATGTAATTATCAAATTCATACAGGCATTGATTAGCAGATTTATTATACGGAATATCACCTTCATCAAATCTAGTGAGAGAATTTACCTCCACTACCTGTGTTGGGATGTCGAGCCCATGTATTTCTTCAATATGTGGTAAATTCTTAACATCTTCAGCTTTAATACCTTTTTCTTTCATAGATTTCTTAGCTTCTTGCATATCTATTGGACTGAGGAATAGAATACCTCTCTTCTTCGGAGTTGGCTTAGGTGGTGGTTCAGGAAGTGTCCAATCATCGGCATTTCTCAATATATTATTCAATAGTACTTCAGCATGTCCAACAGTTCGTTCCCTGAAAACACAACCAGCACAACTATCTAGGTAGTCCCTAGAAGCATCGGTTAGTCCATTATAAAAGATATCAAGTATTTCATTTTTTTTAAGAGGATGATCAGGCAAAGCATTAAGTAGTTGGAGAAGCCTCCCCCAAGCTTGAGGGAGATTCTCTTCTTCAATTTGCACAAAGTTGAATATTTCCTGTAAGGCAGCTTGTTTCTTATGTGCAGGAAAATATTTTTCAGAGAAGTAATATATCATATCCTGGGGACTACGCACACAACCAGGAGCAAGAGTATTAAACCATTTCTTAGCATCACCCTTTAATGAGAAAGGAAACAACGTAAGAATATAGTAATAGTGAATTTTTTCCTGATGAGCAAATAGAGTGGCAATATCATTCAACTTAGTAAGGTGTGCCACAACAGTTTCAGTTTCATATCCATGAAAAGGATCAGATTCAACCAAAGTAATCAACTCAGGATCAACAGAGAATTCATAATCCTTATCAGTAACAAATATGGGAGAGGTAGCAAACTTAGGATCATATTTCATTCTCTCCCTCATAGATTTTTCTTTCAACTCAGCAAGCAATTTTCTAACCTCATCTCTATCATTACAAGTAAGAATTGCCCTAGATGTCTCTCTATCAAAAACATAACCATCAGATGTCTTAGGCATTTCATCTCTAGTAGGAGAGCTAGGCATAATAGGTGAATCATAATTTTCAAGAGTTTCAACATTTTCAATTCCTTTAGCTTTAGCAATTTGTTCATCAAGGAATTCACCAAGTGGCACAGTATTATCAAGCATAGTACTAGCATCATCAATAGTCTCATTCATAGCAGAAGTAGTATCATCAATAACTTGTGACATATCAAAATGAATAGTAGGTGGTGGTGTCGCAAGCCTACTCAAAACAGAAGGTGAATCAAGTGTAGAGTGTGATGGCAGTTCCTTACCTCCTCTAGTCATAGAGGGGACGATCTTAGTCTTAGCGTCTTTCAGATTCTTCATAGTGATCAACAGATATAAATCCCAAGTGACTCAATAGATAGAGCTATGCTCCCCGGCAACGGCGCCAGAAAAAGGTCTTGATAACCCACAAGTATAGGGGATCACAACAGTTTTCGCGGGTAGTATTTCACCCAGATTTATTGTTTCAACACAAGGGGGCCAAAAATATTTGTGGGTATTAGCAATTGAGTTGTCAATTCGACCACACCTGGAGAACTATCTGCAGCAAAGTGTTTAGTAGCACAGTACTATGATAGTTTCAAGAGCAGTAGTAACAGTTGCAATAGTAATAGTAACAGTAACAGAAGCAGTTTTGTAGTGATTGTAACAGCTGCAGCAACGAAAGTAACTTAGCAAAGATCAATATGCGAAAAGCGTAGGCATTGGATCGGTGATGGAAAAATAATGTTGGATGACATTCATCATGCAACAGTCACAACCTAGGGCGATACACAATAAATCCAATTCATCAATGTAATGTAGGCATGTATTCCGTATATAATCATACGTGCTTATAGTAAGAACTTGCATGACATCTTTTGTCCTACCTTCCATGGCAGCGGGGTCCATAAGGAAATCTAAGGGATATTAAGGCCTCCTTTTAATAGAGAACCGGAACAAAGCATTAACACATAGTGAATACATGAACTCCTCAAACTATGGCAATCACCGGAAAGAATCCCAATTATTGTCACCTTGGGGTATGCGGATCATGAGACGTAATAGGTGCATATAACTTGCAAGATAGGATCAAGAACACAAATATATTCATGAAAACATAAAGGTTCAGATCAGAAATCATGGCACTCGGGCCCTAGTTGTAACATCCCCATGTATTAAGCACAGTGATCATCTGTTAAACAAGCCAAGTCATCATCAATTACAATGCTTGATCACAGTGGAATCATATCTCATTTCAAATTCCAATTGAAATTGAACTTCAAATTTAAAGTGAATTTAAAAGTTCTTCAAATCCAGGAACTAAATAGTTCATAATATTGCAAATATTCCCAAAGCAATTATAAAAATAAAGCCAACATTATTTGGATTCTTAAATTGCCCCTAACCTAATTAAAACAGTACTAAAACAGCAAAATTTAATCCATTTCATTTAATCCAAAAATCAAATGAAATCAATTTGACTCCAAACCTTTTTCTGGCAGTGATAAATATTGCCTAGTATTTAATTGGACAAGTCTCACATTTTACAGAAGTCATTTGCCGTGAAAAGAAAAGGCAAAACAGTAGCTAATAAAAAACAGAAAATAAAAGAAAAAGAGCACCAGTGCACTGCTGGACTGGGCCTAAGTGGCGCATAGTGCGGCCCAGCCCAGCCTGGCCGGCCTTTCACTTACCTCCCGCTCGGCCACAGTGGCCATGGCGCCACCCGCACGCGCTCGCTGTTCCAGCCGCGCCCGCTCGCCCTCGCGTCGCTACAGGAGCCCTGGGAGGATAAGATCGCTGCCGTGGATCTCGGGGATGAGGCCAGGATCTTTTCCCCCTCTCCTCTCGCTCGCTTTCTTCCTACCCCTCCATGGCCGAGGCGGTCATCGCCGTTGCGAGCTCGTCTGCGTAACCACCGCCACCATCTCGCCTCGTCTTCGTGCCCAATCGATCCGATGCCATCCGCTACTCTGTCCGCGCCAACGACCTCGAGACGGGAGCCACCGCAACGCCGTGCACGCCGTCGCCGGCAAGCCTCCCCCGAGCACATTACGCACACCTACAGGCTCTCCGTGAGCATATCTACCTTTCCCCTCGTCTCTCTCTCTCTCGTTCGTCCCCTAGCTGCCGTACCCAATGAGGTCGAGCCCATCACCGCGCGAGCTCGTCGCCGGCGTGGCTCCGGTGACCAAATGGTCACGTACCCGTGCCAGTTGTCCTCGTCGCTACGAGTAGAGCCCCGCTAGCCGCTTCGTTCGCTCGCTTGCGCACAGCATCGCCGATTCCGCCGCTACCCGAACTCCGGCCGCCGCTTGCGAGCTCGCCGCCGTCGCTGCACGCCGTCTCCGGCCACGGTACCACCACCATCCGATGCGGCTCTCTGCGCTCATTCGAAAGCCACCTCGCGCGCGCCAAAAGGACGCCGGACGGCGAAATCCGACCGCCACCCGTACGCGCCGCCGCGCGAAATGGTCGCCGGAGTTACTCCGGCGACGACGCTGATGTGGCGCCCACGGGGCACCACCCTAGGCCACTGACCTGTGGGCCCAGTGGGTCCGTTGACCGGGTTGACCTGGTCAAACCTGTTGATTGGGTTTGACCAGTTACTGACAGGTGGACCCCGCACAGTTTAAACGTTTTTAAAAATAAATAAAACTGCTAATTATTCTGTTAATTAAATTAGTTAACTAAACAGTCTCTGACATGCGGGCCCCGCTTAATTTAAACATTTTTATAAATAATAAAATCCTAATTAATCTGTTAATTAATCTAATTACTAATTAAGTCACTGACAGATGGGGCCCGCTGGCTAATTAACCTATTTAGTTAAAAGTTAATCCCTGTTTAACTACTAGGACACTGACCAGTGGGACCCACTGGTCAGGGTTGACCCTGGCCAGCTGGGTTTGACCGATGACGTCACCCTGACATCATGCTGACGTCACATATTACTGTTACGGATAATTCGAATTTAAATAATTAAAACAATTCCACAAATTCAATAAAACTTTGAAAAATCATATAAAATAAACCGTAACTCGGATGAAAATAATTTATATATGAAAAACGACCTGAAAAATATGACGAATCTGAATATGCCAGCCACATATCTGCCACACCTCTCTAACATGATGAACATGGAAGTTTCCCCTCCGATTCATCTGACCGGTAATTGCCCGGAGCTGGTAGAACACCTCCAGATGTTTTCCCGCTCCGACTAACTTGCGTAGTACTGCATTAGGGCACCCCTCGAATAACATACTGCCATGTCATGCATCCCTGTTGCAATGTTTGGCGTGTATTTATTGTTTCTTCCCCCTCCTTCTCTCCCGATAGACCCCGAGACTGCCGTCGACACTACTGAGTATGACTGCGTCGTCGACGACCAGACCATTTCAGCAGAGCTTCCAGGCAAGCAAACCCCCTTGATCATTCCAATATCGCCTATTCCTTCTCCCCCATGCTTGCATTAGAATTTGCTACTGTAATTGATTGCTCCTATTCTGATGCATAGCCTGTTTTTGTAACCTACTATTGTTACTTTACCTGTCATCCTAAACTGCTAAGAATAGGTTGGTTAGTGATCCATCAGTGACCCCTCACCCTTGTCCCTGCTGCCCCGCTTTGTTACAAGTGCCTCGATCTTTGTGATCGATGTGCAGAGGCCGTCACATCACCGCACACCCCCTTAGTTGTACGACTCTGCAGGGCTACTATCGAGGGCCGAGGGTGATACCTCGTACTGCACTCCTGATGATATCTCTGTAGTATAGCACATCGGTGGTGATTGCAGAGGGTGATCCCTCGCTCTCCCCTTCCCGATGATCACTCGGTCGTGCAACCCCTCAAGTGGGAACCATCGAGGGTGATTCCTCCTGGTTCTCCTTAACGGATTACATCGAGTAGGAATCCATCGAAGGTGATTCCTTGGGTTCCCCTTGATGTTTTCGACACACGGATACCATGACTTTTACCTTAGACCTTTGATGCAGGCGGGTCGACCCCGAGGGCTACCCGCGGGAAACGTGAAGTCGGGTTGACCTGGAGGGTACCCGTGAGATAATTACGAGGCGCGGCCGTGCAGGCAGAGACCGCCCTAGAGAGGGATGGGCCTGACCCTTGTTGTACTTCCTCGAGACGGGACGACAGGAGTACTGATCGTCACCGCGAGCTCCTAATAATTCACTAACGGATTTGGGTATTTGATCTGAGTTGGCCACTGGCCTATACACACTTCCACCACGCGGGATAATGGTTTAATGGGGCCCTCGGAGCCATACGTATCAGCCGAAAGCTCTGTCAGATGTCCAGTTCAGCATTGTGGCCGGGTCGGATCGTGCCATCCAGGAGAGGGGTGGCGCTGGATCTACCTTGCGCAGAACGACCCGGAGTGCAAAGGGCGATGGGCCCAAGACCCCTGAGCACTTAGGATGTAGACCGGCGGCGACCTCTCTGCTGAGCCTAGGTAGGGCTACGTCGTGTCGATCAGCCGAGGCCGGGCATGACCCGGAAAAGTGTGTCCGGCCAGAGTTAATCGAGTGTGTTGGGTAACAGTAGTGCACCCCTGCAGGGAAGTTATCTATTCGAATAGCCGTGTCCACGGTAATAGGACACTCAGAGTTGTATCCCGATCTACTACAACTTGAACTGAATACATGTTACTCTAACTGTAAGCTCCGGGATCGCTTTCTCGTAGGGAGTCAAGGAAGGATCTCTGGGCTTTGCTTCTACATGCTTGTTACTTTATGTTATGCTACTAATCTGCACTCTTCTAATGCTGCAAGATGCTGAAGATGCTAGTCTTTGATAGGCTAGGCTTTCCCCCCTCTGTTCTGGCATTTCTGCAGTATAGTCCACAGATACAGCCCCTTCCTTGATACCAATGCATAATTAGTATAGATCTGATGCAAGTCTTGCTAGTACTTTGGATGAGTACTCACGGTTGCTTTGCTACCTCTTTTTCCCCATACCCGATTGCTGCGATCAGATGACGGAGCCCAGGAGTCAGCTGCTCCCGCCGCCGACTGCTACTACACTTCCGGTGGAGCCTACTACTACGTGGAGACCGATGAGCAGGAGTATATTCGGAGGCTCCCAGGCAGGAGGCATGCGCCTTTTCGATCGGTGTCGTTGTTATGCTAGCCTTCTTAAGGCAAACTTGTTTCCCTTTTATGTCTGTACTCAGATATTGTGTTTGCTTCCGCTAACGCTTGATCGCGAGCTTAAGTATTCGAGCCCTCGAGGCCCCTGGCTTGTATTATAAAGCTTGTATGACTTTTATTTATGTTTAGAGTTGTGTTGTGATATCTTCCCGTGAGTCTCTGATCTCGATCGTGTGCATTTGCGTGTATGATTAGTGCACGGTCGAATCGGGGGCGTCACACTAGTGATTAAGCATAGCAAAGTCATAGCAACATCAATCTCAGAACATAGTGGATATTAGGGATCAAAGTCCTAACAAATTGACTCGATTACATGGTAAATCTCATCCAACCCATCACCGTCCAGCAAGCCTATGAAGAAATTACTCACACACGACGGTGAGCATCATGAAATTGGTGATGGAGGATGGTTGATGATAACGACGGCGTCGAATCCCCCTCTCCGGAGCCCCGAACAGATTCCAGATCAGCCCTCCCGATGAAGAACAGGAGGTGGCGGCGGCTCCGTATCATAAAATGTGATGATTCTTTCTCTCTGAATTTTTTCTCCACGAATAGGTACTTATAGCACTGGAGGTAGGGCAAACGGAGTTAGCAGGGGGCCACAAGCCTGCCAGGCGTGCCCTGGGGGGTGGCCGCACCCCCCAGGCTTGTGGCGCCTGGTGGGGCCCCCCTCTGGTAAATCTCTTCGCCAGTATTTTTTATATATTCTGAAATAATTCTCCGTAAATTTTCAGGTCCATCCGAGAAATTTTATTTCTGCACAAAAATAACACCATGGCAATTCTGCTGAAAACAGCGTCAGTCCGGGTTAGTTCCATTCAAATCATGCAAATTAGAGTCCAAAACCAGAGCAAAAGTGTTTGGAAAAGTAGATACGTTTGGGACGTATCATTGACTACGATGAGACCTTCTCACTCATAGCGATGCTAAAGTCTATTAGAATTATGTTAGCAATTGCCGCATTTTATGATTATGAAATCTGGCAGATGGATGTGAAAACCGCGTTCCTTAATGGTTTTCTTAAGGAAGAGTTGTATATGATGCAGCCCGAAGGTTTTATTGATCCTAAGGATGCTAATAAGGCATGCAAGCTCTAGCAATCCATCTATGGACTGGTGAAAGCATCTCGGAGTTGGAATATACGTTCTGATGAGGTGATCAAAGCTTTTGGTTTTATACAAACTTACGGAGAAGCTTGTATTTACAAGAAAGTGAGTGGGAGCTCTGTAGCATTTCTAATACTGTATGTGGATGACATATTATTGATTGGAAATGATATAGAATTTCTGGTAAGCATAAAAGGTTATTTGAACAAGAGTTTTTCAATGAAAGACCTGGTTCCTTGACAAGATTTTGAAGAAGTTCAAAAAGGACCAGTCGAAGAAGGGGTTCTTGCCTGTTGCAAGGTGTGAAGTTGAGTAAGACTCAAAGCTCGACCACGCAGAAGAAAGAGAAAGGATGAAGGTCATCCCCTATGCCTCAGCCATAGGCTCTATAATGTATGCCATGTTGTGTACCACACCTGATGTGTGCCTTGCCATAAGTCTGGCAGGTAGGTACCAAAGTGATCCAGGAGTAGATCACTGGACAGTGGTCAAAAATATCCATAAGTACCTAAAGAGGACTAAGGACATGTTTCTCGTTTATGGAGGTAACGAAGAGCTTGCCGTAAAGGGTTACGTTGATGCAAGCTTCGACACAGATCCGGATGACTCGAAATCTCAAACTGGATACGTATTTATATTGAATGGTGGAGTAGTCAGTTGGTGCAGTTCCAAGCAAAGCGTCGTAGCGGGATTTACATGTGAAGCGGAATATATAGCTGCTTCGGAAGCAGCAAGAAGGAGTCTGGATGAAGGAGTTCATATCCAATCTAGGAGTAATATCTAGTGTATCGGATCCAATGACTATCTTTTGTGACAACAATGGTGCTATTGCCATTGCCAAGGAGCTCAGGTTTCACAAGAAGACCAAGCACATCAAATGCCGCTTCAACTCCATCTGTGATTACATCAAGGAGGGAGACATAGAACTTTGCAAAGTACATACGGATCTGAATGTGGCACACCCGTTGACTAAACCTCTTCCATGAGCAAAACATGATCAGCACCAGGACTCCATGGGTGTTCGATTCATTACGATGTAAACTAGATTATTGACTCTAGTGCAAGTGGGAGACTGTTGGAAATATGCCCTAGAGGCAATAATAAATTGGTTATTATCATATTTCCTTGTTCATGATAAATGTTTATTATTCATGCTATAATTGTATTGACCGGAAACTTAAATACATGTGTGGATACATAAACAACACCGTGTCCCTGGTGAGCCTCTACTAGACTAGCTCGTTGATCAAAGATGGTTAAGGTTTCCTAACCATAGACATGAGTTGTCATTTGATAACGGGATCACATCATTGGGAGAATGATGTGATGGACAGACCCAACCGTAAGCTTAGCATCAGATCGTATCACTTAGTTATTAGCTACAGCTTTCTTCGTGTCAAGTATCAGTTCCTCGGACCATGAGATCATGCCACTCCCAGATATCGGAGGAATACCTTGTGTGCTATCAAACGTCACTTCATAACTAGGTGATCATAAAGGTGCTCTAAAGGTATCTCCGAAGGTGTCTATCGGGTTGCATGGATCGAGACGAGGATTTGTCGCTCCGTGTGACAGAGAGATATCTCTGGGCCCTCTCAGTAATACAACATCACAAGAAGCTTCATGTAACTAATGAGTTTAGTCACGGGATCTTGTATTACGGAACGAGTAAAGAGACTTGCCGTTAACTGATACGTCTGCAACGTATATATAATTTTTGATTGTTCCATGCTATTATAGTATCAATCTTGGATGTTTTTATATGCAATTATATATCATTTTTTGGGACTAACCTATTAACCTAGTGCCCAGTGCCAGTTGCTGTTTTCGGCTTGTTTTTGGCTTTTCAGAGAAACGGTACCAAATGAAGTCCAAATGCCACGAAACTTTTTGGAGATTTTTTTCTGGACAAAAGAGACCTTGGAAGCTTCAGGAGAAGGCCAGAAGCCTCACAGAGGCTTCACAAGGCAACAGGGCGCGCCCCAGGGGGCGCGCCGTGTTGCCTTGTGGGGCCCACATGACTCCGTTTGACCTAATTCCACTTCTATAAATTCACAAATATTGGGAAACCATCAGAGAGCCAGAAGAGAAAAACTTTTCGCCGCCGCAAGCCTCTGTTCTTCTGTGATCCCATCTGGAGGCCTTTTCCGGTACTCTGCCGGAGGGGGAATCGATCATGGAGGGCTTCTACATCAACCTTGCTGCCCTTCCGATGATGTGTGAGTAGTTTACCACACACCTACGGGTCCATAGCTAGTAGCTAGATGGCTTCTTCTCTCTCTTTGATCACCAATACCATGTTCTCCTCGATGTTCTTGGAGTTCTATCCGATGTAATCTCCTTTTTAGGTGTGTTTGTTGGGATCCGATGAATTGTGAGTTTATGATCAGATTATTCATGAGAAATATTTGAGCCTTCTCTGAACTCTTTTATGCATGATTAAATATAGCTTTGTATTTCTCTTCGATCTATCGATTTGGTTTGGCCTACTAGATTGATTTATCTTGCAATGGGAGAGGTGCTTTGTGATGGGTTCAATCTTGTGGTGCTCAATCCCAGTGACAGAAGAGGACATGACACATATTTGTATTGTTGCCACTAAGGATAAAAAGATGGGGTTTATTCATATTGCTTGAATTTACTTCTCTACATCATGTCATCTTGCTTAAGGTGTTACTCTGTTTTTAGTAACTTAATACTCTAGATGCATGCTAGATAGCGGTCGATGAGTGAAGTAATAGTAGTAGATGCAGGCAGGAGTCGGTCTACTTGTCTTGGACGTGATGCCTGTATACATGATCATTGCCATGAATCCGTCATAATTATTTGTTTTTCTGTCAATTGCCCAACAGTAATTTGTTTACCCACCGTATGTTTGTATGCTCGAGAGAGAAGCCTCTAGTGAAAACTATGGCCCCCGGGTCTATCTTTATCATATAAAAAACCTAAAAATACCTTACTGCAATTTATTTACTTTTATTTCAATTAGTATTTTAGTTTATCTATTTACCTCGATAAGATTTAATCCTTGCAAATAACCGCTAAGAGGATTGACAACCCTCTTATTTGCGTTGGGTGCTAGCGTTTGCTCTTGTGTGTGTAGGTGCGCTTAACAGAATTTTGCTTGGTTCTCCTGCTGGATTGATAACCTTGGTTCTTAATTGAGGGACATACTTATCTCTACTGTACTACATCATCCTCTCCTCTTCGATGAAATACCAACGTAGACTACAAGTAGCAGGAAGAATTTCTGGCGCCGTTGCCGGGGAGACAACATCAAAATTACCAAGTACCTTCGCACAAATTATCATTCACTTGCATTTACTTATTTACCTTTTATTTGCATTTGCCTCTCGTTTTCATCTCCCCCACTTCTATTTTTTTTACAAAAGCACAAAAATATTTTATTTGCTAGTTTGCTTGCTTTGTCGTGATGTCTCAAGAAAATACAAATTTGTGTGATTTTTCCAATACTAATAATAATGATTTTATTAGTACTCCTATTACTCCTCCCGCCACTATTGCAGAGTCATGTGACATTAATGCTGCCTTGCTTAATCTTGTTATGAAAGAACAATTTTCTGGTAGTCCTAATGAAGATGCTGCATCCCATCTTAATACTTTCGTTGAACTTCGTGATATGCAAAATAAGAAAGATGTGGATAATGATATTGTCAAATTAAAATTATTTCCGTTCTCACTACGAGATCGTGCTAAAACTTGGTTTTCATCCTTGCCTAGAAATAGTATTGATTCTTGGGATAAGTGTAAGGATGCTTTTATTACCAAGTATTTTCCTCCCGCTAAGATTATTTCTTTAAGAAATCAAATTATGAATTTTAAGCAACTTGAGCATGAACATGTTGCACAATCTTGGGATAGAATGAAATTAATGATAAGAAATTGCCCAACTCATGGTTTGAATTTATGGATGATCATACAAAAAAATTATGCAGGACTAAACTTTGTCTTTAGAAATTTGCTAGACTCTGCCGCAGGTGGTTCTTTTATGGAAATTACATTGGGAGAAGCTACAAAACTTCTTGATAATATTATGGCAAATTATTCTCAATGGCACACCGAATGAACTCCAACTGGTAAGAAGGTAAATTCTGTTGAAGAAATTAATACTTTGAGTGATAAGATGGATGCTCTATTGAAATTGGTTGCTAGTAAAAATGCTCATATTGATCCTAACGATGTGCCATTGTCTACTTTGATTGAGCAAAATAATGATGCTATTGATGTGAACTTTGTCTCTAGAAATAATTTCAACAACAATGCTTATAGGGGTAATTTCAATGCTAGACCGTTTCCTGGAAATTCCTCTAATAATTATGGCAATCCTTATGGTAATTATTATAATAATAATAATAATAGGATGCCCTCTGATCTTGAAAGTAATATTAAAGAATTTATTAATTCTCAAAAGAATTTTAATACTATGATAGAAGAAAAATTGAATAGAGTTGATGAATTGGCTAGGAACATGGATAGAATTGCTCATGATGTGGAAAATCTCAAAACTAAAATTTTGCCATCCAAGCATGATATAAATGAGTCTATCAAAGCTATCTATGTCTCCATTAATGAAAGTAAAGAAAGGACCGCTATGTTGAGAGCTAAGCGAGAATTTCTAGAAAAAGTGATTCCACCCGGTTTCTATCGTAGTAATGATGAAGATATTAAAATGATTGGTGTCACTCCTATTGAATCATTATTTAGTAACATAAATCTTGATGAAAAAGGGACTAGAGAAGTGTCAACTTTAGATAGAAGGAGTCCCACTTGCTTGGAGGGTGATAATCTTGATCATAAAAATGAAAAAAGTTGTTTTGGAGGGGTCAAAACTTTAAATAGTAATACACCCACTACTTTGGATTACAAGGACTTTAATTATGATAGTTGTTCTTTAATTGAGTGTATTTCCTTGTTGCAATCCATGATTAATTCACCAAATGCATATGAACACAATAAAGCTTTCACTAAACATATTGTAGAAGCCATAATGAAAACACATGAAGAAAAACTTGAGTTGGAAGTATCAATTCCTAGAAAATTACAAGACGAATGGGAACCTACTATTAAAGTAAAAATTAAAGATTACGAATGTAATGCTCTTTGTGATCTTGGTGCTAGCGTTTCCACTATACCAAAGTCTTTGTGTGATGTGCTAGGTCTCACCGACATGGATCCTTATTCCCTTAATTTGCATCTTGCGGATTCAACTATTAAAAAGCCATTGGGTAGAATAAATGATGTGCTTATTCTTGCAAATATAAATTATGTGCCCATGGACTTTATTGTTCTTGACATTGAATGCAATCCTTCTTGACCCATCATACTTGGTAGGCCTTTTCTTCGAACAATTGGTGCTATTATTGATATGAAAGAAGGTAATATAAGATTTCAATTTCCACTAAATAAATGGATGGAACACTTCCCTAGAAAAATAATTAAAGAACCTTATGAATCCATTATGAGGGACACTTATGGAATTAACTTGAAGGATGACAACACTTGAAACTATGCATTATGCCTAGCTAGGGGCATAAAACAATAGCGCTTGTTGGGAGGCAACCCAACGAATAAAATAAATTTTTGCTTTTACCTTCTGTTTTTGAGTGTTTACAAAATTATAGCTTCTGTTGTGATTGTATTTTTATGGTTTAATTAGTGTTTGTGCCAAGTAATTCCTTTGGGGTGATTTGGAAGATAGTATGATAGATGCTGTTGGAAAACAGAAACTTTTGCGTCCAGTGCTGAAATTTATAATTTTCGCTGGTGTGTCATAACCTTATGAATTTTTTACATAGTATTGATATATGAATTTCCCACGTTTTACTAATTTTTCATAATTTTTGGAGTTACATAATATGACCATAATTCAGATCTTTACAGACTGTTCTGTTTTAGACAGATTCTGTTTTTGTTGCATAGTTTGCTTATTTTGATGAATCTATGGATCGTATCGGGGGGTATGAGTCATGGAGAAGTTGGAGTACAGTAGAATTATGACAATATTAAATATGAATCAATTTACAACAGTACCTAAAGTTTAAGATTTGTTTGTTATACTAACGGATCTCACGAGGTTTCTGTTGAGTTTTGTGTGCTGAAGTTTTCAAGTTTTGGGTGAGACTACGATGGATAAAAAAATAATGAGCGGCAAGAGCCTAAGCTTGGGGATGCCCAAGGCACACCAACGTAATATTCAAGGAAGACTCAAGCGTCTAAGCTTGGGGATGCCCCGGAAGGCATCCCCTCTTTTGTCTACAATCTATCGGTAACTCACTTGGAGCTATATTTTTATTCATCACATGATATGTGTTTTACTTGGAGCGTCTTGTGATATAGTTTGTTTGCTTTTTAGTTTGTCACAATCATCTTTGCTGAACACACCTTTTTGAGAAGGACACACATTATTTGTGATTTGTTAGAATACTCTATGTGCTTCACTTATATCTTTTGAGCTAGGCAATTGCTCTAGTGCTTCAGTTATATCTTTTAGAGCACGGCGGTGGTTATATTTTAAAGAAATAGTTGCACTCTCATGCTTCACTTATATATTTTTGAGAGTCTCATGATATCAATGGTAATATGCACGGGTTATGAATTTGGTCCTGATACGATAGGTATTCAAGAGGGATATAATAAAAACTTCCATGTAGATCACTGAATATGATAAATTTGATTCCTTGAAATAGTTTTGTGATATTAAGATCATAATATGGGGGAGGTATTAGTAGATAATTGTGGTTTAGTAAGAATAACTGTGTTAAGGTTTGTGATTCCCGAAGCATGCACGTATGATCTGTCGTTATGCTAAGAAGTTGGAGCACGATTTATTATTGATTGTCTACCTTATGAGTGGCAGTCGGGGAAGAGCGATGGACCTTGTCCTACCAATCTACCCCTCTAGGGGCATGCGTAGTAGTACTTTGCTTCGAGGGCTAATAAACCTTCACAATAAGTATGTGAGTTCTTTATGACTAATGTGAGTCCATGGATTATATGTACTCTCACCCTTCCGCAATTTGCTAGCCTCATCGGTACCGTGCATTGCCCTTTCTCACATCGAGAGTTGGTGCAAACTTCGCCGGTGCATCCAAACCCCGTGATATGATACGCTCTATCACACATAAGCCTCCTTATATCTTCCACAAAACAGCCACCATACCTACCTATCATGGCATTTCCATAGCCATTCCGAGATATATTGCCATGCAACTTCCACCGTTCTGTTTTTATGACATACATCATCATTGTCATATTGCTTTGCAAGATCATATAGCTGACATAGTATTTGTGGCTCAGCCACCGTTCATCATTTTTATACATGTTACGCAAGCATCATTGCACATCCTGGTACACTGCCAGAGGCATTCATATAGAGTCATATCTTGTTCTAGTATCGAGTTGTAATGTTGAGTTGTAAGTAAATAGAGGTGTGATGATCATCATTATTAGAGCATTGTCCCAGTGAGGAAAGAATGGTGGAGACTAATGAGTCCTCAAAAAAGTGGGGATGAGGTCCATTAGACCGTTCTAAAAAAAAGAGGCGAAAAAAGAGCCATGAAAAAAAATGAGAGAAAAAGAGAGAAGGGGCAATGTTACTATCCTTTTTCCACACTTGTGCTTTAGAGTAGCACCATGTTTTTCATATAGAGAGTCTCCTATTTTGTCACTTTCATATACTAGTGGGAATTTTTCATTATAGAACTTGGCTTGTATATTCCGATGACGGGCTTCCTCAAATGCCCGAGGTCTTCATGAGCAAGCAAGTTGGATGCACACCCACTTAGTTTTCATGTTGAGCTTTCATACACTTATAGCTCTTAGTGCATCCGTTGCATGGCAATCCCTACTCCTTGCATTGACATCAATTGATGGGCATCTCCATAGCCCGTTGATTAGCCTCGTCGATGTGAGACTTTCTCCATTTTTGACTTCTCTTATTTACCTCTACCACCATACTCTATTCCACCCATAGTGCTATATCCATGGCTTGCGCTCATGTATTGAGTGGGAGTTGAAAAAGCTGAAGCGCGTTAAAAAGTATGAACCAATTTCTCGGCTTGTCATCGGGGTAGTGCATGATAAATACTTTGTGTGAAGAAGATGGAGAATGACAGGATTATATGATTTTGTAGGGATAACGTTCTTTAGCATTTTTATTTTGAAAGACATGATTGTTTATTAGTATGCCTGAGTATTGATGTCTTTATATCAAATTATAGACTATTGCTTTGAATCATTTGGATCTTATTATTCATACCGTAAGGGAAAGATTACATGATGAAACATGATAGGTAGCATTCCACATCAAAAATTCTGTTTTTATCATTTACCTACTCGAGGACGAGCAGGAATTAAGCATGGGGATGCTTGATACGTCTCCAACGTATCTATAATTTTTGATTGTTCCATGCTATTATAGTATCAATCTTGGATGTTTTTATATGCAATTATATATCATTTTTTGGGACTAACCTATTAACCTAGTGCCCAGTGCCAGTTGCTGTTTTCTGCTTGTTTTTGGCTTTTCAGAGAAACAGTACCAAATGAAGTCCAAATGCCACGAAACTTTTTGGAGATTTTTTTCTGGACAAAAGAGACCTTGGAAGCTTCGGGAGGAGGCCAGAACCCTCATGGAGGCTTCACAAGGCAACAGGGCGCGCCCCAGGGGGGCGCGCCGTGTTGCCTTGTGGGGCCCATGTGACTCCGTTTGACCTAATTCCACTTCTATAAATTCACAAATATTAGGAAACCATCAGAGAGCTAGAAGAGAAAAACCTTTCCGCTACCGCAAGCCTCTGTTCTTCCGCGATCCCATCTGGAGGCCTTTTCCGGTACTCTGTCGGAGGGGGAATCAACCACGGAGGGCTTCTACATCAACCTTGCTACCCTTCCGATGATGTGTGAGTAGTTTACCACAGACCTACGGGTCCATAGCTAGTAGCTAGATGGCTTCTTCTCTCTCTTTGATCTTCAATACCATGTTCTCCTCGATGTTCTTGGAGTTCTATCCGATGTAATCTTCTTTTGCGGTGTGTTTGTTGGGATCCGATGAATTGTGAGTTTATGATCAGATTATTCATGAGAAATATTTGAGCCTTCTCTGAACTCTTTTATGCATGATTAAATATAGCTTCGTATTTCTCTCCGATCTATCAATTTGGTTTGGCCTACTAGATTGATTTATCTTGCAATGGGAGAGGTGCTTTGTGATGGGTTCAATCTTGCGGTGCTCAATCCCAGTGACAGAAGGGGACATGACACGTATTTGTATTGTTGCCATTAAGGATAGAAGGATGGGGTTTATTCATATTGCTTGAATTTGCTTCTCTACATCATGTCATCTTGCTTAAGGCGTTACTCTGTTTTTAGTAACTTAATACTCTAGATGCATGTTGGATAGTGGTCGATGAGTGGAGTAATAGCAGTAGATGCAGGCAGGAGTCCGTCTACTTGTCTTGGACGTGATGCCTATATACATGATCATTTCCATGAATCCAGCATAATTATTTGCTTTTCTGTCAATTGCCCAACAGTAATTTGTTTACCCACCGTATGTTTCTATGCTCGAGAGAGAAGCCTCTAGAGAAAACTATGGCCCCCGGGTCTATCTTTATCATATAAAAAACCTAAAAATACATTGCTGCAATTTATTTAATTTTATTTTAATTAGTAATTTAGTTTATCTATTTACCTCGATAAGATTTAATCCTTGCAAATAACCGCTAAGAGGATTGACAACCCTCTTATTTGCGTTGGGTGCAAGCGTTTGCTCTTGTGTGTGCAGGTACGCTTAACAGAATTTTGCTTGGTTCTCCTACTGGATTGATAACCTTGGTTCTTAACTGAGGGTAATACTTGTCTCTACTGTACTGCATCATCCTCTCCTCTTTGGGGAAATACCAACGCAGACTACAAGTAGCATTAACGAGATTGAACTAGGTATGGAGATACCGAAGATCGAATCTCGGGCAAGTAACATATCGCCGGACAAAGTGAATTGCATATGGGATTAACTAAATCCTTGACACCATGGTTCAACCGATGAAGATCTTCATGGAATATGTAGGAACCAATATGGGCATCCAGGTCCCGCTATTGGTTATTGACCAGAGAGGTGTCTCGGTCATGTCTACATGATTCTCGAACCCACAGGGTCGCACGCTTAACATTCGATGACGCTAGAGTAGTATTAGGATATTTAGAGTTGGTAACCGAATATTGTTCGGAGTCCCGGATGAGATCCCGAACATCACGAAGAGCTACGGAGTGGTCCGGAGGTAAAGATTTATATACGGAAAGTTGTTTTCGGGGTTACGGAAAAAGTTCATTTTTTGGTATTGTACCGGGAAGTCACCGAAAGGTTTCGGAGGAGTCCGAAAGTCCACGGAAGGGTTCCACCAGCCCCTAGGGCTTGCATGGGCTGTAGGGGGTGCACCCTGGCCTTATTGGGCCAGGGGCACTAGCCCCTACAAGGCCCATGCGCCTGGGAGGGGGGCAAACCCTAGGAGGTGGGGGCGCCTCCACTTGCCTTGGGAGGCAAGTTCCCCCCCCCCTTTGCCGCCGGCCCCCTCCTTGGAGGAGGGGCTAGGGCTGGTGCCCCCCTCCCTCACCCCTATATAAAGGGTGGAGGCGCAATGGGGAGGGTTCACCCTTTGCCTAGCCGCACCCCTCCCCGTCTCTCCCTTCTCCTCGTCCCGGTTACGTTTAGCGAAGCGCTGCCGGTACTCCACCACCACCACAATCACCATCACCACCACGCCGTCATACTGGTTGTGATCCCATCTACCTCTCCCCTTCGCTTGCTGGATCAAGGAGGAGGATACATCACCGAGCCGCACGTGTGCTAAGCTCAGAGGTGTCGTCCGTTCAGCACTAGATCGGTTGGATCGTAATTGGATCGCGAAGAGTACGACTACATCAACCACATTTTATACACTTCTGCTTTTGGTCTACAATGGTATGTAGACACACTCCCCTCTCGTTGCTATGCTTCTCCTAGATTAGATCTTGGGTGTTCGTAGGAATTTTTATGATTTTCATGCTTTGTTCCCCCATCAATACCACATAGCGGCAGTATATCTGCTTTATGTTGTTTTTTATAACCTCCTGGTGGGCCTTTAACAGTGCCCTTGAAACAACCAGGATGTAATTCGGTCACCGTTTGGTTGCCCGAACAGTGTACCTTTATAGTAGTGCTCCACAACCTCCCATGGTATTTTAAGAGCAAAGTTATGTACCCGAGGCACATAGTCCTAGATTAAGTAGGGAGAGCCATGGAGCGCTGATACATCTCCATTGTTTCTATAATTTTTGATTGTTTCATGCCAACATTCTACAACTTTCACATACTTTTGGCAAAATTTTATATTATTTTTGGGACTAACATATTGATCCAATGCCCAGTGCCAGTTCCTGTTTTTTTGCATGTTTTTTGTTTCACAGAAAATCCATATCAAACGAAGTCCAAACGCGATAAAATTTTACGGAGATTTTTTCTGGAATATATGTGATTTTGGGAGGAAGAATCAACGCAAACGGAGGCCCATGGCCTCCACAAGGCAACAGGGCGCCACCACCCCCCAGGGTGCGTGGGGTTGCCTTGTGGCCACCTCGTAAGTCAGTTGGAGCTCTTCTTCGACTGCAAGGAAGCTTATATCGGGGAAAAAATTGTGTTAAAATTTTAGCCAGATCAGAGTTACGGATCTCTGGATATTTAAGAAACGGTTTTCGGCCAGAAATAGGGACGCGAAACAGAAGAGAAACAGAGAGAGAGAGAGAGATCGAATCTCGAAGGGACTCCTGCCCTCCGGGACCCATGGTGGCCATGGACCAGAGGGGAAACTCTCCTCCCATCTAGGGGGGAGGCCAAGCAAGGAGAAGGAGGAGGGGGGATCTCTTCCCCTCTCTTCCGGTGACGCCGGAGCGCCGTCGGGGGAACCATAGTAACGGCGATCTACACCAACAACTTCGCCGCCGTCATCACCAACTCTCTCCCCCTCTATGCAGCGGTGTAACACCTCTTTTCCCCGCTGTAATCTCTACTTAAATATGGTGCTTCATGCTATATATTATTACCCAATGATGTACGGCCATCCTATGCTATTTGAGTAGATTCTTTTTGTCCTACGGGTTAATTGTGGTATGGTGTGATTGATATGAGTTGTATGTTAATATGGTGCTGTCCTATGGTGCCCTCCGTGTCGCGCAAGCATGAGGGATTCCCGCTGTAGGGTTTTGCAACACGTTCATGATTCGCTTATAGTGGGTGGTGAGAGTAACAGAATCTTATACCCGAGTAAGGGGGTTGTTGCGTATGGGAGTAAAGGGGACTTGTTAATTAATGCTATGGTTGGGTTTTATCTTAATGATCTATAGTAGTTGCAGATGCTTGCTAGAGTTTGATACGTCCATTTTGCATGATGTTTTCCTACTGTTATTTATAGTGTTTTTAATCAATATAACACTTTGTGGATCAATTCTAATGCCTTTTATCTCTTAATATGCAAGATTTACATAAGGAGGGAGATTGCCGGCAGCTGGAATTCTGGACCTGAAAAAGCTATGTCAGAGATACCTATTCTCCACATATCCAAATGAGCTGAAATTTCATAGAGATTTATTTTGGAATAAATAAAAAATATTGGAAGAAAGAAGTACCAGAGGGGGCCACCCAGGTGCCCACGAGGCACCAGGGCGCGCCACCCCCCGTAGGCGCGCCCTGGTGGCTCGTGGGGCCCCTGGCCAGCCTCCGGTGCCCGTTTTCTGGTATATAAGCCCATTTGCCCTGGAAAAAAATAAGGAGAAGACTTTTGGGACGGAGCGCCGCCATCTCGAGGCGGAACTTGGGCAGGAGCACTTTTGCTCTCCGGCGGAGCGATTCCGCCGGGGATACTTCCCTCCGGGAGGGGGAAATCGGAGCCATCGACATCACCAACGATCCTCTCATCGTGGGAGGACCAATCTTCATCAACATCTTCAACAGCACCATCTCATCTCAAACCCTAGTTCATCTCGTGTATTCAATCTTTGTCTCAAAACCTCAGATTGGTACCTGTGGGTTGCTAGTAGTGTTGATTACATCTTGTAGTTGATGCTAGTTGGTTTATTTGGTGGAAGATTACATGTTCAGATCCAATATGCTATTTAATACCCCTCTGATCTTGGACATGAATATGATTTGTGAGTAGTTACTTTTGTTCTTGAGGACATGGGAGAAGTCTTGTCATAAGTAATCATGTGAATTTGGTATTCGTTCGATATTTTGATGATATGTATGTTGTTGATTCTCTTAGTGGTGTCATGTGAACATCGACTACATGACACTTCACCATCTTTGGGCCTAAGGGAATGCATTGTGGATTAGTAATTAGATGATGGGTTGCTAGAGTGACAGAAGCTTAAACCCTAGTTTATGCGCTATTCGGTAAGGGGCTGATTTGGATCCATATGCTTAATGCTATGGTTAGAGTTATCTTAATTCTTCTTTCATAGTTGCGGATGCTTGCGAGAGGGGGTAATCATAAGTGGGAGGCTTGTTCAAGTAAGAACAGCACCCAAGCACCGGTCCACCCACATATCAAATTATCAAAGTAGCGAACGCGAATCAAACCAACATGATGAAAGTGACTAGATGAAATTCCCATCTGTCCTCGAGAATGCTTTGCTTATTATAAGAGATCTTTCCGGCCTGTACTTTGCTACAAAAAGGATTGGGCTATCTTTCTACACCTTAGTTACTATTGCTACTTATCACTTGTTACAAATTATCTTGCTATCAAACTACTTGCTACCGATAATTTCAGTGCTTGCAGAAAATACCTTGCTAAAAACCGCTTGTCATTTCCTTCTGCTCCTCGTTGGGTTCGACACTCTTACTTATCGAAAGGACTACGATTGATCCCCTATACTTGTGGGTCATCAAGACTCTTTTCTGGCGCCGTTGCTGAGGAGTGAAGCGCCTTTGGTGAGTGGAATTTGGTAAGGAAACATTTATATTACCTGCTGAAATTTACTGTCACTTGTCATTATGGAAAGTAATCCTTTGAGGGGTTTGTTTGGGGTATCTTCACCTCGACCGGAAGCACAAATAGTTGCTCCTCAACCTACTGCACCTACTGAAAATATTTATTATGATTTCTCTTCGGGTATGATAGAGAAACTGCTAGCTAATCCTTATGCAGGAGATGGAACGGTACATCCTGATATGCACTTGATCTATGTGGATGAAATTTGTGGATTGTTTAAGCTTGCAGGTTTATCCGAAGATGGAGTTAAGAAGAAAGTATTCCCTTTATCTTTGGAGGGAAAGGTATTGACATGGTATAGGCTATGAGATGATACTGATACATGGGACTGGAACCGATTGAAACTAGAATTCCACCAGAAATTTTATCCTATGCATTTGGTTCATCATGATCGGAATTATATATATAATTTTTGGCCTCGTGAAGGAGAAAGCATCGCTCAAGCTTGGGGGTGGCTTAAGCACATGATGTACACATGCCCCAATCATGAGCTCTCAAGAGAAATTATCTTACAGAATTTTTATGCTCGGCTTTCTCATGATGATCAAACCATGCTCGATTCTTCTTCGACTGGCTCCTTTATGAAGAAAAC
Source organism: Elymus sibiricus (assembly GCA_039707655.1). Classification (NCBI taxonomy): domain Eukaryota; kingdom Viridiplantae; phylum Streptophyta; class Magnoliopsida; order Poales; family Poaceae; genus Elymus; species Elymus sibiricus. The sequence goes on from CM077670.1 coordinate 118,425,864, forward strand.
TATTGAATTCAGATGGGATCTTCTGGAAAGAATTAAACGCAACTCTGAAGATTGGGAACTCGACAAAGGTAATGAGTCAGGTATAATACTTGAGTTCGATTGTGTTAAATCTTTTATGGATACCGATGCTTTTCATAAGTTTAGCACTAAATATGGACTTGACTCTGAGATAGTAGCTTCCTTTTGTGAATCATTTGCTGCTCATGTTGATCTCCCTAAGGAGAAATGGTTTAAATATCATCCACCCATTGAATTAAAAGAAGAACCTGTTAGTGTTAAAGAAGAAACAATTGTTTACCATGTTGATCCAGTTGTGCCTACTGCTTATATTGAGAAACCACCTTTTCCTGTTAGGATTAAGGAACATGCTAAAGTTTCAACTGTGGTTAACAAAATTAATATTAGAGCACCTAGACCCTCTGAACAAATCAAAGTTGAACCTAATGTTGCTATGGTTAAAGATCTCTTGCGAGATAATATAGATGGGCATGTTATTTACTTCTGTGATGAAGCAGTTAGAATCGCTAAACCAGATCCTAAAGATAAAAACAGACCTATAGTAGGCATGCCTGTTGTCTCTGTTAAAATAGGAGATCATTGTTATCATGGCTTATGTGATTTGTGTGCTAGTGTGAGTGCTATTCCGTTTACCTTATATCAAGAAATTATGAATGATATTGCACCTATTGAAATAGAGGACATTGATGTCACTATTAAGCTTGCAAACAGAGATACCATTACACCGCTTGGGATCGTTAGAGATGTTGAAGTCTTGTGTGGAAAAATAAAATATCCTACTGATTTTCTAGTCCTCGGTTCTCCACAAGATAATTTTTTTCCCATTATATTTGGTAGACCTTTCTTGAACACTCTTAATGCCAAGATTGATAGCGCTAAAGAAATTGTTAGTGTTAATTTTGGTGGTATGTCTCATGAGTTTAATTTCTCCAAGTTTCATAGACAACCTCATGATAAAGAATTGCCTAGTAAAGATGAAATTATTGGTCTTGCTTCTATTGCCGTACCTCCTACTGATCTATTAGAACAATATTTACTAGACCATGAAAATGATATGCATATGAATGAAAGAAATGAAATAGATAGGATGTTCTTTGATCAACCACCTATCCTTAAACACAATTTGCCTGTAGAAACTCTTGGAGGCCCTCCTCCACCTAAGGGTGACCCTGTATTAGAATTGAAGCAATTACCTGATACATTGAAATATGCTTATCTAGATGAAAAGAAGATATATCCTATTATTATTAGTGTTAACCTTTCAGAGCATGAAGAAAAGAGATTACTAAAAACTCCGAGGAAGCACCGCGCTGCTATTGGATATACTCTTGATGATCTTAAGGGCATTAGCCCCACTCTATGTCAGCACAAAATTAATATGGAGCCTGATGCTAAACCAGTTGTCGACCACCAACGACGATTAAATCCCAAGATGAAAGAGGTGGTAAGAACTAAAATATTAAAGCTTCTGGAAGCAAGTATAATCTATCCCATAGCAGATAGTAGATGGGTAAGTCCCGTTCATTGTGTCCCTAAGAAAGGAGGTATTATCATTGTTCCTAATGATAAAAATGAACTCATTCCACAAAGAATTGTAACTGGTTATAGGATGGTAATTGATTTTAGAAAATTATACAAAGCCACTAGAAAAGATCATTACCCCCTACCTTTTATTGATCAAGTGCTAGAAAGATTATCCAAGCATACACACTTTTGCTTTCTTGATGGATATTCTGGTTTCTCTCAAATACCTGTATCACAAGCCGACCAAGAGAAAACCACCTTTACTTGTCCTTTTGAAACTTATGCTTATAGACGTATGCCTTTTGGTTTATGCAATGCACCTACTACCTTTCAAAGATGTATGACTGCTATATTCTCTGACTTTTGTGAAAAGATTGTTGAGGTTTTCATGGATGATTTTTCCGTTTATGGAACTTCTTTTGATGACTGCTTAAGCAACCTTGATCGAGTTTTGTAGAGATGTGAAGAAACTAATCTTGTCTTGAATTGGGAGAAGTGCCACTTTATATATGGTTAATGAAGGTATAGTCCTTGGGCATAAAATTTCTGAAAGAGGTATTGAAGTAGATAAGGCTAAAGTTGATGCGATTGAGAAAATGCCATGTCCTAAAGATATTAAGGGTATAAGAAGTTTCCTTGGTCATGCTTGTTTCTATAGGAGGTTTATAAAAGACTTCTCTAAAATTTCTAGGCCTCTTACTAATCTTTTGCAAAAAGATGTTCCATTTGTTTTTGATGATGATTGTGTAGAAGCCTTTGAAACACTTAAGAAAGCCTTAACCATGTGACGCCCCCGACTTAATCGTGCACTAATCATACACACAAATGCACACGATCAAGCCTAAGGACTCACTTGAAGATATCATAACACAACTCTAAACTCAAATAAAAGTCATACAAGCTTTATATTACAAGCCAGGGGCCTCGAGGGCTCGAATACATAAGCTTGATTCATACAAGCATCAGCGGAAGCATCAGATATCTAAGTACAGACACAAAAGTTAAACAGATAAGCCTTAAGAAGGCGGGGCAAAACAACGACAAAGATCGAAAAGGCGCAGGCCTCCTGCCTGGGTGCCTCCTATCTACTTCTGGTCGTCGGTGGTCTCCACATAGTAGTACTATCCACCGGAGGGGTAGTAGTAGTAGTCGTCGGCTGGGGCAGCTGGCTCCTGGGCTCCGTCATCTAGTCGCAGCAATCGGGTATGGGGGAAAAGGGAAGCAAAGCAACCATGAGTACTCATCCAAAGTACTCGCAAGACTTACATCAGAACTAGTCTAAGTATGAATTGGTATCAAAGGAAGGCTGTATCTGTGTACTGAACTGCAGAAATGCCAGAATAGAGGGAAAGGCCTAGCCTATCGAAGATTAGCATCTTTAGCGTCTTGTAGCATAAGAAGAGTGCAGATTAGTACATAAATATAGTAGTAGCAACAAGTAGTAACAACGCCCAGAGATCCTTCCTCGACTCCCTGCGAGAAAGCAATCCTGGAGCTAACATATTCAAACCATTTCTAGTTGTAGAAAATCGGGATATTTTCCGACCGTCCTATTACCGTGGAAACGGCTATTTGAATAGATATACTTCCCTGCAGGGGTGCACCAACTTACCCAACACGCTCGATAAACTCTGGTCGGGCACACTTGCTCGGTCCATGCTCGGCCTCGGCTGATCGACACGTCGTAGCCCTACCTAGGCTCAACAGAGAGGCCAGCATGCCAGTCTACACCCTAAGCGCTCAGGGGTCTTGGGCCCATCGCCCTTTGCACTCCTGCGGGTTGCGTACGCGGCCGGTGAGCAGACCTAGCCCCCTTAATACAAGCGCAGGCTTTCCCAGTCCAACCCGGCGCGCGCCGCTCAACTGCTGACGTTTGAAGAGCTTCGGCTGATACATACGACGCCGAGTGCCCTTACTATTCCCGCGTGGTGGTTAGTGCGATAAGGCTAGAGGCCTACTCAGATTACATATCCTAACCCATTAGTGCGTTGGGAGCTCGCGGAAACGAGCAGAGACTCATGATCATGTGACCCCGTCGCCCCGTCTTGTGGACTTACGGCAAGGGCTAGGAATGCCCGGCCGTGCCACGTAATCATCTCTCGGGTACCCTCTTGGTCAACCCGATACCACATCTCTCGCGGGTACCCCTCGGGGCCGACCCGACTTCATCAGGTATCTGTAGTAAATCCAAAGTAACCGTGTGTCCATAACATCAAGAAGGAATCTGAGGAATCACCCTCGTTGGATTCCCACTCGATGTACCCATCAAGGTGAACCCGGAGGAATCACCCACGATGGTATTCACACTTGCGGGGTTGCACGACAGAAGCTTCATCGGAGGTGGTGAAAGAGGAATCACCCTCGGTATCCCACAACCGGCTAACTGTACTACCGAGACAACATCAAGAGTGAGATAAGAGGTATCACCCTCGACACTCGATATTAGCTCTACAGAGTCAAGCAAATTAGGGGGGTTGTGTGGTGATGTGCTGGTCTCAGCCCATCGATTACCTCGATCGGGGCACTGGTAACTAAGCGGGGAAACTAGGACAAGGAAGAGGGGCCACAGATGGTTTACCATCCAACCTATACTAAGCATTTAGGATATCAGGTAAAGAATCAATAGCAGTTTACAAAAACAGGCTATGCAACAGAATAGGTATTCGGAACAATAACTGTAGCAATTCTAATGCAAGCAAGAGGGAGAAAGAATAGACGATATAGGCATGCTCAAGGGGGGTTGCTTGCCTGGAAGCTCTGCGGCAAAGGAGGGGTCGTCAACGGTGTAGTCGGACTCCGGGGCTGCGTCGGTCTCGGGGGCTATCGGATAAGAAGAGGGGGAAGAAACAATAAATAGAAGCAATCAATGCAACACAGACGCATGGCATGACGATATGTAGTGCTGGTGGTGACCTAATGCAATGCTACATGTCGCAGACGAAGCGGGAAAATATCTGGGATATTTTCCCGGGGTTTAGGCAGTTATCGGTATACTGAACCGGAGGGGAAGGTTCCATGTTTAGATAGTTAGGAGTGATGGTCAAGCATTTTGACCACGTATTCGGATTCATCTCGTTTTTCTGATCAACTTTCATGTTGAAAACTTTTCGATCCGAGCTACGGTTGAATTTCTATGAATTTTTGAAGTTTTAGCAATTTTCTGAAACTCTCTGGATGATGTCAGCGTGATGTCAGCGGTCAACCCAGCCGTTCCAGGTCAAATCTGACGGCTGGGACCCACCTGTCATACACAGTGGGCTTAACAGAGGCTAATTTAAACTAAACCGGAGTTAATTAGGGAATGGGCCCCACATGTCAATGACTAACAAATTAATCAAATTAAGTTTTAATTATAAAACAGTTTAATTAGCTTAGTTAACAGAGGGGGCCCATGTATTAGGGTCAACCGTGCACAGTCAGCACAGTTGACCCGGTCAACTGGTCAACTGGGCCCGCGGGAACCAGCTGCCAGTGACCCGGGGTGTTGCCACATGGGCGCCACGTCGGCGCCGGTGCCGGAATCACTCCGGCGAGCCGCGAACGCGGTGGAGAGCTCCGGCGAGGTGAGGGATTCGGCTACGGTGGGTTTCCGGACCCGTGGTTAGGCGCGTTCGATGCGGCTCGACGTCGCACATGCGATGGTGATCTCGACTGGAGCCGAAGATGACCGGAACGTCGCCGGCGTCGAGGTTTGGTGGCGGTGGTTTTCGGGTGTGATCAGAATCGTGGCTCCAGGATGTTTTCGGGCGCGCGAAGTAGCTAGGCGGGTGCTACGGCTCACCAGGAGCACGTTGGAGCGGCTGGTTCGAGCAACGCGGCACGGGGAGTACCGAGCTCGCGGCCATGGCGGCGGGCAGAGCACGGCTATGATGGGTGCCCGCAGCAGCAGCTAGGAGAGTGGTAAAAGGAAGAGGAGAGGAGCAGCGCTCACCTAGTGGGCGCATGAGGGCCCGTCGAAGGCTTAGAAGCAGCAGACGGAGTGGATCGACACGGCGGAGCTCCGGTGGCCGACGGCGAAGACGTAGTCGATCTCGTCAATGCGGTGGCCTCCGACTTGCAATGAGGGGCGTAGTCGACGTAGCGAAAGTAGGGGAAGCTCGAAGACACGACGGCGAGGCTGGGCATCGACGGTGGCTGGGCGGGAGCGGCGGCGTAGCCACGGTAGTGCTCGGGTAGGGGTGGAGAGAGCGAACGAGTGCGGGAGAGAGGAAGAGGAGTGGCCAGGGGAGATGGCGCAAGGCAGGTGAGCTCGGCCTTATCCCCGCGAGGGCCTGGGGTGTCGGCGTGGCGCCGTCTCGTCGGAGCGCGCGCGCGCGCGACCACGGTCGGCACGACACGGCGGCGGGAGCAGGTGGGAGAGGGTGGAGATGGGCTGGGCCGGCGCTGGGCCGCAGGTGAGCGACAGGTAAGCCTTGCCCTCTTTTTATTTTTCTGTCTTTTTCCCATTTAATCAAAACAGAGACAGAAATGGACTTATTTGGGCTGCAAAAAGGATGTAGTAAAATGTGAAACTAGTCCACATAATTACCATGCAATATATTGCTCTGCCATAAAAAGTTTGGAGGCCATTTGAATTCATTTGAATTTTCCATAATTGCAAAGACATTTTAAAGTGCTGAAATGGCACTGTTTCAAATGCTAATGTCCATTTTAGCAACATGGTGATGTTGTTTTCCTGAACAAGTATTTGTTTAGGAATATTTACTAAATGATGAACATTTTTCCAGCAACTTTTGTGAAACTCCAAAATTCACTTGCACTTTGAATTGAATCCAGTGGCAGAATTTGAAATGAGATATTAATCCACATTGATCATGCATTGCAAATCAAGATGACTTGGCATTAACATGATGGATTACTGTAGCTCATTACACAGGGGTGTTACAATTCTCCTCCTCTAAAAGAAATTCTCGTCCCGAGAATTCAGGAGGTAGAAGTGAAAAGGTCGGGGTATTCTTCCCGAAGTCGATCCTCGCGTTCCCAAGTGGCTTCATCTTCAGTATGATTTGACCACTGTACTTTAAGGAACTTGGTTGACTTCTGGCGGGTCCGACGTTCAGCTTGATCGAGAATACAGATCGGATGCTCCTTATAAGAGAGATCATCTTGTAATTCGAGCAATTCATGATCCACTGCTCGGTGCGGAGATTCCTTGAAGCAACGGCGAAGTTGCGACACATGGAAGACGTCGTGGATGTCAGAGAATTGCGGCGGCAACTCCAATTTATAAGCCACATGTCCACGTCTGGCGAGAATGCGGAAAGGACCAATGTAGCAAGGAGCTAACTTGCCCTTGATTCCAAAGCGATGAGTGCCCTTCATAGGAGTAACACGCAGATAAGCTTGCTCACCAGGTTGATAGATTGATCCCCAGTGTTTACGGTCATAATTGCTCTTCTGGCGAGATTGAGCCGCCTTGAGATTTTCCCGGACGATATGTACTTGCTCTTCAGTGTGTTGGATAACATCCGGACCAATGAGCGGTCGTTCCCCAGTTTCTGACCAATTCATGGGGGTTCGACACTTACGTCCATATAGTACCTCGAAGGGTGCCATTTTCAAGTTGGCTTGATAGATGTTGTTGTAAGAGAATTCGGCATACGGGAGAGATTCTTCCCACTTCTTGCCGAATGATATAACACAAGCTCGCGGCATATCTTCAAGCACTTGATTAACTCGCTCGACTTGGCCTTGGGACTGGGGGTGATAAGTTGAACTCCAGGTGATGTGAGTTCCCATAGCTTCTTGGAAACTTGCCCAGAACTTAGAAGTGAAGAGGCTGCCACGGTCTGAACTGATCTCCTTCAGAATACTGTGGAGTGATACAATTCTGGAGATATACAAATCTGCTAACTGGCTAGCAGTGATCGTCTCCTTGACTGGCAGAAAGTGTGCAACTTTGGAGAATTGATCAATGACGACAAGAATTGCATCATGACCCTTCTGTGACCTGGGAAGACCAATGATAAGATCCATTTGCACTTTGTCCCATTTCCACTCAGGAATAGGGAGCGGTTGCAGAATTCCAGCAGGCTTCTGATGTTCTGCTTTAACGCGACGGCAAACGTCACATTCAGCAACATATCGAGCAATATCCTGCTTCATTTTAGACCACCAGTACCTTTGACGGAGATCACGATACATCTTGGTACTACCCGGATGAATAGACAGTGGTGTATCATGTGCCTCCTTCATGACTTTGTCGGTCATAAGCTCGAACCGAGGTACCACAATGCGGTCTCCGAAATACAAGGATCCATCTTCAGCAAGCGAGAAATCTCTGTACTTTTCAAGGTCAAGATCTCTTTTCATCTGATCAACTTCAGCATCTTTTGCTTGCGCACGCTTAACAACTTTCACAAGATCTGGCTGTATAACAAGGGTATTAAGAGAACCCTGTGGAATGATGTGGAGGTTCAGCTTGCGAAGTTCTTCATAAAGATGGGGTTGAGCTCGCTGAACCATAAGGTTGTTGCAATAGGACTTGCGGCTCAAGGCATCGGCCATCACATTAGCCTTGCCAGGGGTATATGAAATACCGCAGTCATAGTCCATAATCGTTTCCAACCATCGCCGTTGGCGGAGATTGAGATCTGGCTGAGTAAATAAATACTTCAGACTTTGGTGATCAGTGTATATCTCACATCGGTTACTGAGAAGGTAATGTCGCCACAGCTTAAATGCATAAATCACTGCAGCAAGTTCAAGATCATGCACTGGGTAATTCTCTTCATGAGGACACAACTGTCGGGAGGCATAGGCAATTACTCTTCGTTCTTGCATCAGGACACAGCCTAACCCTTGACGAGAGGCGTCGCAATAAATAACGAATTCCTTGCGAGAATCCAGAGGAGCAAGCACTGGTGCAGATGTCAGCTTGTCCTTGAGAATTTGAAAGCTTTCCTGACACTTGTCTGTCCACTCAAACTTTACGCCCTTGTGAAGCAGATTAGTCAGAGGCTTGGCAATCTTAGAAAAGTTCTCGACAAATCGACGGCAATAACTTGCGAGTCCAAGAAAACTTCTGACTTGCTTAACATTCTTCGGAGGAGTCCAGTCAAGAATAGCCTGAACTCGTTCGGGGTTAACAGCAATGCCATCCTTGGAAATGACATGACCAAGGTAGGTTACTTCAGATAACCAGAATTCACACTTGGAATATTTGGCATACAACTGATGCTCTCGAAGCTTTTCCAGAACAAGACGAAGATGTTCAGCGTGTTCTTCCTTATTCTTGGAAAACACCAGGATATCATCCAGATAAACCATGACGAATTTGTCGAGGTAATCCATGAAGATATAATTCATTAGGCGGGAGAACGTTGCTGGAGCATTGGTTAAGCCGAATGACATGACGGTGTACTCATAAGAGCCATATTGAGTAACAAAGGCAGTCTTGGGGATATCCTCTTCGCGGACACGGATTTGATGGTAACCCAACCTCAAGTCGAGTTTAGAGAACACTGATGATCCAGCAAGTTGATCATACAGGTCATTGATCCGAGGAAGCGGATACTTGTTCTGAATGGCGGCTTGATTGATAGGCCGGTAATCTTGGACCAATCGGTTTGTACCATCTTTCTTCTTGACAAAGAGAGATGGTGCTCCCCAGGCAGAGGAACTTGGGCGAATGAAACCCTTGCGAACTGATTTATCGAGTTCCTCCTTAAGCTCAAGAAGTTCATGCGGAGGCATCTTGTAAGGACGCTTCGCAATAGGAGTGGTGCCCGGTTTTAGGTCGATGACAAACTCGATAGCTCTAACAGGGGGTACTCCTGGAAGTTCTTCCGGAAAGACATCTTGGAATTCATGAACGACTGGAACATTTTCTATCCCCTCAAGAGGAGAAGCGTTCAACGCATTCAGGGCATAGATCTGATCCTCGGCACTTTGAACAATATGAGCATGGTAATTTACTAGCTCATCCGATGGGTGCAGAAGGTGTATGACTTTAGTGGCACAATTGATCAAGGCGGTGTGAGCCTTCAACCAATACATTCCTAGAATGAGGTCAACTTTGGAAGACTTCAAAACAATAGGAAAAGCACGAAACTCCAACCCTTCAATATCAATGGTGACATCAGGGCTGAACAAGGAAGCTTGGCATTGGCCCGCGGGAGTGTTTACCACTAACTGTTGGTGCAGCGCTTCACATTTAATGTCATGCATGTATGCAAAATTTTCTGATATGAAAGAATGCAATGCTCCTGAATCAAATAAAACAGAAGCTGGTACTGAATTAACAAGGAGAGTACCCATCACAGTCTCTGGTTGGTCTTGAGCTTCAGCCATGTTGACATGATAAGCCTGTCCAAGACCATATGAAGGTCTGACATTATAGTTGCGAGGCTGATTATTGCCACGGCCATTACCACGGCCAGCAGGGGGAAGCACAAGCTGATGCTGACTCTGGGAGCAGTCTCTGGCACGGTGACCTGGATGGCCACACTTGAAGTAGAGTCCATTGTTGGGACGGGGAGCGGGACCTCGAGGCATTGGAGCTTGAGGTCTGAGCTGCCTCGGAGGTGGAGGAGGCATACGAGGTGCAACATACGATGGCCTTGGAACATGTACAGTTGGATGGTACATGCTGTTAGGGATCCATATGCGGCGCTTCTGGGAAGATGAGCCCGAAGATGAGCCCGCTTCACGGGTGCGCTTAAGAGCGTCCTTGTGATTCTTCAGACCAGTCTCAACCTGTATAGCCTTGTTCACCAAGGTGGCGAAGTCGGTAAAGTCCTGTACTAGCAGTGCAAGCTTGATGTCAGGGTTGAGCCCTTCACGGAATTTTTCCTGTCTGCGTGCATCAGTAGCAATGTCCTCTTCAGCGTAGCGAGATAGTTCCAGAAATTCCCGCTGATAAGCTTCCACAGACTTGCTGCCCTGATAGAGATTGCGGAACTCACTCTTCTTCCGGTCCATAACTCCTTGCGGAATGTAACGGGCATGGAAAGCAGCTTTGAACTCCATCCAGGTGATGATAGTTCCAATAGGTAGGTATGCATGTGAGTGTCCCACCATTGTGCTGCGGGTCCCTTCAGGAAGTAGGAGGCGAAAGTGACATAGCTGGCTGGGGCCACATTCGCAGACTCCATCTCGAAAGTGATGTCGCGGAGCCAGTCATCAGCGTCAAGCAGCTGAACTGAGTTGCGAAAGATGGTTGGGTTCAGACGCACAAACTCTTGCAAAGTGATTGCGGCTGGCTGCTGATTGGCATTGGGACGAGGAAACTGGTCCATAAGTCCTTGCATGAACTGATGGTGCATTTCGAATTGTTGCATCATTGCAGCCATATAGTCGGGCGGTGGTGGATTGTTGGCACCACAACCACGACCTGTGGGTCTAACCATCCTGCTAAAATTCAACAGGGGGTAGTTTAGCAACGAGCATTTGCAGTTGTATGGATTCATTCATGAAGTAACATGCACGACAAAAAGAAGTGCAATAGATACATCAACATAGTCAACATGACATACAGATCCATACATAGATTCGGTTACAAGCCAACGTTACAATAGCGAAAAGAAAAGCTAGACATCTAGGCGGCACACAGGCACGCGGTGGAGGGATACAACAACGCGACATAGCGATATGCTACATCAACGTCGGAGATAACCACTGAAGCCAGGCAGCTGCAGGTGACGACGCATGGTACCCTCGATGTAAGGATCCTGCGCTCCGTGAACACTCTAATGCAGAACCTGGTCCCGGACTGGAAGAAGGGGACAACGTGGAGGGGTAAGACCTCCAACAGCAGGCCACTCAAGACCTGGTGGCATCTCCGTCCTGCGCGGGTAAAGAATGTACTCTGGGTGCATCTGTGCACTGACTGCTGGTAGCAACTGTGTCAGAGCGTCGTAAAGACGAGCACGCGTAGCGTACAACTCATCAGCAAGAGCTCGAGCAGTGCGGTCCAGAGTCTGAATGTACTGTACAAAACCTGCGGGTCATAACGACGCGGCACGTAAGGTGTACAAACAGCAGTGTAATATCCAGTCTCATCCCCATCGGGGGCATACGGGATGTATCTGAAAGCAGTCTCCTCCAAGCGACTGTTGTGCTCTCCACGGAGATGAGCAATAGCAGTATAGGCAGCATCATGGACGGCCATATCAACAGTCACTCCAACACCATGAAAGGTGTGCAACTTAGTGATGGAGATGTCCTGCCGATCAAAGATGCGAACCACAGCATGGTACTGCTCCTGGTTGAACTCGCGGTAATCCTCGTAAACAGCGTACTCGGGATACCCGCGATATCCCAGCCTGGTCAAGAGGTCGACCACAATGGCCGGAAACCTAGTCGCATCAAGAGCCATTGTGTGGCGTACGAGCTGTCTTGCGGGACGCATCTGAAACAAGAAGTACAAGATGTCAAACGACAGTGTGAGAAGCATAAGACAGCATTGGAAAGAAATGTTGCAGATAATCCAGCTCTCTGGGTGAATGTGATTACGAGAACCTAGTGCCAGAGTTAGCAAAATCATTTAACCCGAAAAGAAGAGAGATTAGAGTCCCAGAGTATGAAAGAGGAATAAAAGATCCTAATACCACCCATTGGCGACGTGGGCCTGTAAGCCACACAGCCAGGTTAGTAAAACAGTTTTGCAAAGACTAGACTCAACTTCGGCCAAGGAGTTGGAAAGGGGGGATCCTACAGGCAGTCGGCTCTGATACCAACTTGTGGCACCCCCGACTTAATCATGCACTAATCATACACGCAAATGCACACGATCAAGCCTAAGGACTCACTTGAAGATATCACAACACAACTCTAAACTCAAATAAAAGTCATACAAGCTTTATATTACAAGCCAGGGGCCTCAAGGGCTCGAATACATAAGCTTGAGTCATACAAGCATCAGCGGAAGCATCAGATATCTAAGTACAAACATAAAAGTTAAACAGATAAGCCTTAAGAAGGCAGGGCAAAACAACGACAAAGATCGAAAAGGCGCATGCCTCCTGCCTGGGTGCCTCCTATCTACTCCTGGTCATCGGTGGTCCCCACGTAGTAGTACTCTCCACCGGAGGGGTAGTAGTAGTAGTCGTCGGCTGGGGCAGCTGGCTCCTGGGCTCCGTCATCTGGTCACAGCAATCGGGTATGGGGGAAAAGGGAAGCAAAGCAACCGTGAGTACTCATCCAAAGTACTCACAAGACTTACATCAGAACTAGTCTAAGTATGCATTGGTATCAAGGGAAGGCTGTATCTGTGGATTGAACTGCAGAAATGCCAGAATAGAGGGAAAGGCCTAGCCTATCGAAGATTAGCATCTTCAGCGTCTTGCAGCATAAGAAGAGTGCAGATTAGTACATAAATATAGTAGTAGCAACAAGTAGTAACAACGCCCAGAGATCCTTCCTCGACTCCCTGCAAGAAAGCAATCCTGGAGCTAACATATTCAAACCATTTCTAGTTGTAGAAGATCGGGATATTTTCCGAGCGTCCTGTAACCATGGACACGACTATTCGAATAGATATACTTCCCTGCAGGGGTGCACCAACTTACCCAACACGCTCGATAAACTCTGGCCGGGCACACTTGCTTGGTCCATGCCCGGCCTCGGCTGATCGACACGTCGTAGCCCTACCTAGGCTCAACAGAGAGGCCAGCACGCCAGTCTACACCCTAAGCGCTCAGGGGTCTTGGGCCCATCGCCCTTTGCACTCCTGCGCGTTGCGTACGCGGCCGGTGAGCAGACCTAGACCCTTAATACAAGCGCAGGCTTTCCCAGTCCAACCCGGCGCGCGCCGCTCAGCTGTTGACGTCTGAAGAGCTTCGGCTGATACATACGATGCCGAGTGCCCATACTATTCCTGCGTGGTGGTTAGTGCGATAAGGCCAGAGGCCTACTTAGATTACATATCATAACCCATTAGTGCGTTGGGAGCTCGCGGAAACGAGCAGAGACTCACGATCATGTGACCCGGTCGCCACGTCTCGTGGACATACGGCAATAGCTAGGAATGCCCGGCCATGCCACGTAATCATCTCTCGGGTACCCTCTTGGTCAACCCGATACCACATCTCTCGCGGGTACCCCTCGGGGCCGACCCGACTTCATCAGGTATTGAAAGCACATTTGCTCCCTTGGTGGTTTTGGTAATTCATAACAACATATATCTCATTGAACTAATGTCCATTCAAGATTAAGACTTCAGGATGTTCAATGATTGGCATGGCATGGACTAGAGATGTGGACCCCTCAAAATGCTAAGGACAAGGATTGGCAAAAGATCAAGACTCTACATTTTTGGTTTAGTGATCCAAGATCACATTGAGTACATAGGAAAGCCAATACTATTAAAAGGGGATGAGGTGTTGCTTAATGGTCGTTTTGCTCAAGTGCTTAGTGACAGTATTCCTAAACCCTCAACCACTCTTTCTAACCAAATTTGTCCTAAACCTACATTCCAACTCGGCCCCACCGATATTTCCAATCCGGCCCCATCGAGTTCATCCAAGACTTAGCCACTGCCAAACCCTAACAAATCGGATCCACCGAAATGGATCTCGGTCCCACCGAGATGGCCTTGCCAACTCTCTGTAATCGGTTGCATTCACTTCGGTCTCACCGAGTTATGCAAATCGGTCTCACCGAGATTCCTAAAGTTCATATCTTTTACACAGTTCGGTGCTACCGAGATTGTCGTTTCGGTGCCACCGAGTTGGGTCAAAAGTGTGTAATGGTTGGATTTTGTGTGGACGCTATATATACCCCTCCACCACATCCTTCTCAGTAAGGAGAGCCATCAGAACGTGCCTACACTTCCACCATACATTTTCTGAGAGAGAACCACCTACTCATGTGTTGAGATCAAGATATTCCACTCCTACCATTTGAACCTTGATCTCTAGCCTTTCCCAAGTTGCTTTCCACTCAAATCCTTCTTCCACCATAGCCAAATATGTGAGGAGTTGTTTGAGTGCTGGGAAGACTATCATTTGAAGCACAAGAGCAAGGAGTTCATCAACAACACACCGTCTATTACCTTTTGGAGAGTGATGTCTCCTAGATTGGTTAGGTGTCACTTGGGAGCCTCCAACCTGATGTGGAATTGAACCAAGAGTTTGTAAGGGCAAGGAGATCGCCTACTTCGTGAAGATCTACCCTGAGTGAGGCTAGTCCTTCGTGGACGTAAGCCATGGTGGAATAGACAAGGTTGCTTCTTCGTGGACCCTTCGTGGGTGGAGCCCTCCGTGGACTCGCGCAGCCGTTACCCTTCGTGGGTTGAAGTCTCCATCAACGTGGACGTACGATAGCTCCACCTATCGGAACCACGCCAAAAACCACCGTGTCTTCATTGCGTTTGAAATCTCCTATCCCTCCTTTACTTACATATGCAATTGCTTACATTCCACTGCTATAATCTTAGAATTGCATGTGTAGGGTGATGCTTGACATGTACTATTGCTAAAATCTGCCCACAACTAAAATTGGGAAAAGGTTAGGTTTTATTTGGTCAAGTAGTCTAATCACCCCTCCCCCTCTAGACATACTTTTGATCCTACAAGTGGTATCAGAGCTTTGATCTCCGTAAAGCCTTGATTTCCATTGCTTTGGTGATCATAGCCTTGGTTTCACAACCTAGGAGAGTACGGCGTCTAGTGAGGGTAACTATCACCGTAGAGGTCCATATTTTGATGGTACAAACTTTGCTAGTTGGAAACATAAGATGAAAATGCATATTCTTGGTCATAACCCCACTGTTTGGGCTGTTGTTCGTGTTGGCTTGCAAGGTGATTTCTTTGAGGATGGCAAGGAACTGGATCGTGAAGCAACCCCGAAAGAATTGAAGATGTTGCAATACAATGCTCAAGCTTGTGACATTCTATTCAACGGTTTGTGTCCGGAAGAATTCAACAAAATCAGCCGCCTCGAGAATGCAAAGGAAATTTGGGATACTTTGGTTGATATGCATGAGGGTACCGAGTCCGTCAAGGAATCTAAGTTGGATGTGCTTCAAAGTCAACTTGACAAGTTCAAGATGAAGGATGGTGAAGGAGTCGCTGAGATGTACTCTAGGCTTGCTCTCATCACAAATGAGATTGCCAGCTTAGGAAGTGAAGAGATGACCGACAAATTCATCATCAAGAAGATACTTAGAGCTTGGATGGAATATATGATACCGTCTGCACATTGATCCAAATGATGCCAAATTACAAAGATCTCAAGCCCACGGAAGTCATTGGAAGGATTGTCGCTCATGAAATGTCACTCAAGGACAAAGAGGAGCTACACAACAAATCAAGTGGTTGTTACAAAGCCTCAACCAATGCTCCAACAACTCCAAGTGACAACCTAGTATCAAATGAAGAAATTAGCCTAATGGTGAAAAGGTTCAACAAGTTCTACAAGAACAAAGGAAAAGAAAGAAGCTCTAGCTCAAGACACTATGAGAGAAGATCATCAAGTTGTGACCGTAATTGTTACAATTGTGGAAAGCCCGGACACTACTCCAATGAGTGTACGGCTCCCTACAAGAAAAGAGACGAATCACCAAGAGGAAGACATAGAAGAGATGAATCACCTCATAAGGAGAGAAGGAGTAGAGATGATCATTATGAACGAAGACACTCTCGAAGAAGCAAGGATTCGGAGAGGAAGGACAAGTCATCAAGGAGCTACACAAGAAGAAGACATCAAGCTCATGTTGGTGAATGGGTTTCCGGATCCGACTCCGACAACCACTCCGAGATAAGTTATCACTCCAACTCCGACTATAGTCAAGATGAAGGTGTTGCCGGACTTGCACTTGTGTCATCCAACTCCTATGATATATTTTACTCACCAAATGAAGGATTTGGAAGATGCTTCATGGCAAAAGGCCCCGAGGTATCACACCCCGAGTATCTTGATTTCAATAGTGATGAAGATGATTTGCTTGGTGATGATGATTTACTTGTTGATAGAGATAGTAATGTGAGCTATAATGAAAATGCTAGTAATCATGATAGTCAAGAGGAAACGAGTGACAATGCTATGAAGGAGATTGAGCGTCTAACTAAAGAACTAAATGCTCTTAAGTTAGCTCATGAAACAACTCAAGAGGATCATTAGAACTTCTAAGAACTCATGAGAAGCTACGCTTCGAGAAGCTAAATTTAGAGCAAGAGCATGAGTTTCTTAAAGCTATCAATGACGATCTTCGAAAGAAGAGTTCTTCATATCTTGCCAAACGTTTACTCTTGTCTACCTTTATGCCACAAGTTAAATCTAAGCAAACTAGCAACAAGGGTAAAAATGGTTCTACCTCTAGTAGTAACAATAACAATGTTAAATCCAATATTGTTGCTTCTAGTAGTTCTATTGATTCCACTAATGATTCTCTTAGCCAAGTTACACTTGAGCAAGAAAATATGCTATTGAAAGGAATTATAGAAAAATGTGTCTACAAGAGTCTTGCCGGGAGTAAGCAATTTGAGGAAATTGTACGCAAGCAAGGAAGGCACCGGAAGAACCAAGGTGTTGGTTTTGAACGAAAGTTCAATGCCGATGGAGTTGAGTGGGAAGAAGGTCAATACCCCAAGACGAAGTTTGTTCCTCAACAAGAGAAGTATGATTCTACTTCCTTCAAGGGAACAAAAGCTCAAGAAGATCTTCCACCACAAGACCACAAGCTAAAAGGCAAGGACAAGCTTCAAGAAGAGATTGATTCATTTGAAGAAGCTCCTCAAGCCATGGTCAAGTGGGTTCCCAAGACTTCATCAAGTTATACTTCATCAAGTGCTACTACAACTCCAAGGATTCCCATCAAGTTGATGTGGGTCCAAAAGAAGAAGAACTAGAGAGTTCTTGAGGGTGACTCCGCCAACAAACTTCACTCATATCATCTATGGCAAGAACTTGTGCAACCAACTTCCACATTTTGCACTAGTTCATGGAGTCACAAACCCTCTTGTTGGTAAGACAAGGGACAAGGTAATCAATGCATTCATGGACATCATCATATGTGTATTTCACTCTATGTCTATGGATATCCTTGCATGTTCCTTGTGTGGGACTAACCCATGTAGGTATTGAAAGCACAAAACTCCAAAGGATTGCTCCCAACTCTTGATGGTCTACATCAACATTGAGCATCCACATCTTCAACATCTACATGAAGTCATCATCGACAAAACCCAAGGTTAGTTCATCCCTCTTAGGGGGCATATCACATCTAGGGGGAGCTTTGCTCTAAACAATTGAGCTAAAGCAACTCTAATGGTGTGAACACATTAATGCTTTATGTAAAAGTGGTAACCCCACTTGTGCTTAAACGATGAGTATGACCTATGATCAAATGTTCTCATTTGGCTCCTAAGTCAATATACTCATATATAGATGACCTAGTCATCGCCATTGCTTGATAGATGCTAGAATTGGTTGTGCATGTTTGACACATATTTCATTTGCTATCTTATTGTGCGAGCATGTTGGTTTGCATGTTTTCATCATTCGAGGACATCCATTTGTTGTTTTGATTGTCTTGGTTTTTCTGGCCAAGTGGATGTACAAGAATGCCTAAGAACCTTCTCTAGCTATCTATGCTTTCTTGTCTCAAATTATATTCTTGCTGCATCACAAAAATTGAACAAGTCTTTTTCGGACCCTCTGGGTGAGGAGCACTCGGAGCCACCGATCTGAAAGGGCTGAACCTCCAAAACCTTCTAATTGATTTCGGCCGAACCAACTCGGTCCAACCGAAATCACTTAGATTGATCTAGGTTTTCATCTCGGTGCTACCAAATTGAACCATTTCGGCGCCACCGATGTGCTATACTGCGTGCAGTTACACATATCGGTGCCACCGAGTTGTTCAACTCGGCGCCACCGACAGTGTACGGGTATATATATCGCGCGGACCAAATGGTTGAAATTTCTCGACCCCACCCATTCCCGCTCCCCGTCGCTGCCGTCGCCCTTCGTCTTCGGACTTCGCCATCGTCTCCAGCGCGCCCTCGCCGCAGGACTCCGTCGCCGTCAACGGCAATCTCCACCGCCGTTGCCGCCGTAGAGGATCTCCATCAAGTTAGGGTGAGATTCGATCCCTTTCATGCTTCCAATTTCCGATTCAATGCACGTTAGGAATGCCATGATTCTTGCCACGATTGCAATGCTAAATCCACCAGGAAAATTCCGTAGATTAGATTCGAGCGAAATTTCTAGGTTTAAGTTTCCGCCGAATGCATCTCGGACCGACCGATTCGAAATTTTTGGCCCTACCGATTTGGCCTCTGGCCATAGCACTAGTACATCTCGGTGTCACCGAGTTGTGCGAATCGGTGAGACCGAAAGTAAAGTCTCAGTGAAACCTTAGCATCTCAGAGCCACCGAAACCCATCTCGGTCTGACCGAAATGGCGTGCAAGGTTTCTGTAGTGTGCTTCGGTATCACCGAGATGATCAACTCGGTCCATCCGAAATGCATCCTGTGAAAACTTGAAACTAAAAGTTGAACTCAAATTTTATGAAAACTATCTGCTTTTTGTGATGACTCATCTACTCTACCCATACCCATCTATTCACAGGGTCGGCTCAGCAAGATGTCAAATGGCAGTGACAGTCAGAACAGGTCTGAACAGCAGGCAGAAATGAGTGAAGGGTCAAGCCCAGCTGAAAGTTTCTATGAGGGAGAGAGGAGCTCTCCAGATCTTCCTATGGCAGCAACCAGAACAAGGAAGAAGAAAACCTCTGACAGTGAGGACGAGGATTTTGTTGCTTGTGAAGCAGCAACAAAGAAGAAAAGAGTTGTGCTTGCTAAGGAGTACAGCACCAAACCTACATCCACCAAAGATAAGACTGCTGTGAGGAAAGTTCCCAAGCAGACTGTGCAATACACTCTGGAAGAGCCTAGTGACACTGAACCAGCTGCTAAGAAGAAGAGAGTGAGGAAAACTATTGCCCGTGTGATTGGCAGACCCTCCATGATGATTGATGAGGAGGAAGAGGAGGAGGATGAGCCAGCTAATGCACCCCCTGCAAAAGCTCAGAAGCTCATGTCTGATGCAATCAAGACTGTTGCACCCTCCAAGTCCAAACCAAAGGCACCAGCACCCAAGAGGTCAACCAGGAACATATCAGCTGCCGAAAAGAACAAGGCCCCAGTGCCTGAGTCAACTGTTGATGAAGAGCCACTAGTGCACAGAAAGTTGAAGCCTAAGATTCCAGACCATGACAATGCACACCCATTCGCAGAAAACATGATGATGAGGAAGGATAAAGGACTGCGTCAGTGGAGACAGTCAGATCCTTATGCTATAAGGAGAAGGATAGCATGTGATTATCGCTTCCACACTCGAGAGCAAGAGGACTTTTATGAGACAGTTTTGCTTGATAAGAAGCCCATAGTCAGTGACATGAAGTGGGTGAACTGGGAATACATCGATGAGAATGAGGATTACTTTCCCCGTGTCCATGAAAGTTTTAAGATTGCAGGAGTTGACGAGTTTGTTGGACAGAAATTGACTAAGTGGAATGATGAGATGGTCATGCAATTTTACTCTACTGCTCATTTCTATCCAGATGGCAGAATAGTGTGGATGACTAAGGGTATAAGATACCAGTCTACCATCTCTGAGTGGGCAAATCTTCTTGGTGCACCCAAGGAAGAGGATGATGATATAGACATTTATGCCAAGCTCAAGATGGATCACAACTCCATGAAGAACATGTACACTGCAATTCCTCAGAAGGATATAGAGACACACAAACTTGGATTAGTGAAGCATTTGCTACCAGGACTGGCCACCACGAACACAATCTTGCGGTACACCTTGTTACCCAAGTCTGGCGATGATAAGATGATTTGTGGCCACTCCATCAACCTGCTGCATTTGTTTGATACACCTCAGAAATTCAAGGTGATGAGCCTGATAGTAGAGACTATCAAGAGGACTGCAGCAGATCAGAAGAGATCGTGCGGATATGCTCCACATATTCAGAATTTGATCAATTCCAAGGTTGGAACCAGCACATATCTTCTTGATCGAGAGCATTTGCCATTGCACCCAGATTTTGAGGATAATGTCATAGTGATGGATCCTTCGCATCCCACTTATGCACAAGCTCAAGAGGAAATCCGCAAAGCCAAAGAAGCAAAAGCAGCTCAGGAGGCATCAGCTCCAAATGCACCAATTGCCAATCTCAAGACACCCAAAGACCAAATGGCATATCTTCTTGAAGCCACTCTGAGGATTGAGCGAAGTTTGGCCAACCTCACCCAGACCCAGGCTAGTTTTGAGCGGATTATTGAGACAAAGTTTCATGATTTGGATGTCAAAGTAACAGAGATTTAGACTTCAGTGGAGAAGCTGCAGAGTGATGTTGATGCTGTCAGGACAGCCCCATTTGATGATAGTGGAGATGACAGAACGACCATAGAGCGATTTCAGACAGTGCCTAGGGCAGCCAGGTCTGCTGCAGTGCCAGTCGTGGATCCGAGGACCACAATATTTGCACCAGCCGCCACTGCCACAGTGCCACCGCCAGTGTCTACTCCACCAGCCCAGCAAACATCTGCAGAAGCATTCGCGGACGCTCTCCTCTCAATGCCGTCTACGCACACCGGGGCCGCCAGCAGGAGATCACCTTCAGGAGCTTCGGAGGACCGTGCCTAGAGAGTCTACTAGTGCTATACTCATTTGAACTTTTTGGTACTTGTTGCCAAAGCGGAGAATATGTATAGATCATAGGCTTCGAGAGAGAGAGAGCTCTTGCTTTTGATTTGCTCGAGTTCTTTTGCTACAATTCGTTTGATGCTACTTTGTTATGTGTGTGCTTGCTACAGTGTCTGTGTGATATTCTATCATGTATGCTTGTGATTGGTCATACTATGCTTTCTATGATGATCTATGCTTATCTTTATCATTATCTTGTAATGATCAATTACTTATGTTGGTGATGCATGCTTACTTTTCCAATCATATCATTTTGCGCGCTCCACCAAGATGTATGTGACATGGAAGAGTGACCCATGAGCCTAATCGATAGTGCATTTGCATTCAAACGCAAATCTTTAATAATGCACAAATTTAGGGGGAGCTCTTTCTTATCACATACTTCTCAAAGCGACGATGTATTTCATTCATTTAATCATTTGTCGAAGCTTTGATCTATATGTTGTCATCAATTACCAAAAAGGGGGAGATTGAAAGCACATTTGCTCCCTTGGTGGTTTTGGTAATTCATAACAACATATATCTCATTGAACTAATGTCCATTCAAGATTAAGATTTCAGGATGTTCAATGATTGGCATGGCATGGACTAGAGATGTGGACCCCTCAAAATGCTAAGGACAAGGATTGGCAAAAGATCAAGACTATACATTTTTGGTTTAGTGATCCAAGATCACATTGAGTCCATAGGAAAGCCAATACTATTAAAAGGGGATGAGGTGTTGCTTAATGGTCTTTTTGCTCAAGTGCTTGGTGACAGTATTCCTAAACCCTCAACCACTCTCTCTAACCAAATTTGTCCTAAACCTACATTCCAACTCGGCCCCACCGATATTTCCAATCCGGCCCCTTCGAGTTCATCCAAGACTTAGCCACTGCCAAACCCTAACAAATCGGATCCACCGAAATGGATCTCGGTCCCACTGAGATGGCCTTGCCAACTCTCTGTAATCGGTTGCATTCACTTCGGTCTCACCGAGTTATGCAAATCGGTCTCACCGAGATGGCTTACCAAGTCTCTGTTGCCTTATTGCTTCACTTCGGTCCAACCGAGTTGATGCAATCGGTGCAACCGAGATGAGGATTGCCCTAAGCCATTGCACTTCGGTCCATCCGAGATGTTCGTATCGGTCCCACCGAGATTCCTAAAGTTCATATCTTTTACACAGTTCGGTGCTACCGAGATTGTCGATTCGGTGCCACCGAGTGGGTCAAAAGTGTGTAACGGTTGGATTTTGTGTGGAGGCTATATATACCCCTCCACCACATCCTTCTCAGTAAGGAGAGCCATCAGAACGTACCTACACTTCCACCATACATTTTCTGAGAGAGAACCACCTACTCATGTGTTGAGATCAAGATATTCCACTCCTACCATTTGAACCTTGATCTCTAGCCTTTCCCAAGTTGCTTTCCACTCAAATCCTTCTTCCACCATAGCCAAATCTGTGAGGAGTTGTTTGAGTGCTGGGAAGACTATCATTTGAAGCACAAGAGCAAGGAGTTCATCAACAACACACCGTCTATTACCTTTTGGAGAGTGATGTCTCCTAGATTGGTTAGGTGTCACTTGGGAGCCTCCAACCTGATGTGGAGTTGAACCAAGAGTTTGTAAGGGCAAGGAGATCGCCTACTTCGTGAAGATCTACCCCCAGTGAGGCTAGTCCTTCGTGGACGTAAGCCATGGTGGAATAGACAAGGTTGCTTCTTCGTGGACCCTTCGTGGGTGGAGCCCTCCGTGGACTCGCGCAGCCGTTACCCTTCGTGGGTTGAAGTCTCCATCAACGTGGACGTACGATAGCACCACCTATCGGAACCACGCCAAAAACCACCGTGTCTTCATTGCGTTTGAAATCTCATATCCCTCCTTTACTTGCATATGCAATTGCTTACATTCCGCTGCTATACTCTTAGAATTGCATGTGTAGGGTGATGCTTGACTTGTACTATTGCTAAAATCTGCCCACAACTAAAATTGGGAAAAGGTTAGGTTTTATTTGGTCAAGTAGTCTAATCACCCCCCCTCTAGACATACTTTCGATCCTACAGGTATCTGTAGTAAATCCAAAGTAACCGTGTGTCCATAACATCAAGAAGGAATCCGAGGAATCACCCTCGTTGGATTCCCACTCGATGTACCCGTCATGGTGAACCCGGAGGAATCACCCTCGATAGTATTCATACTTACGGGGTTGCACGACAGAAGCTTCATCGGAGGTGGTGAAAGAGGAATCACCCTCGGTATCCCACAACCGGCTAACTGTACTACAGAGACAACATCAAGAGTGATATAAGAGGTATCACCCTCGACACTCGATATTAGCTCTGTAGAGTCGAGCAACTTAGGGGGGTTGCGTGGTGATGTGCTGGTCAACAGTGTAGTCGGACTCCGGGGCTGCGTCGGTCTCGGGGGCTATTGGATAAGAAGAGGGGGAACAAACAATAAATAAAAGCAATCAATGCAACACAGATGAATGGCATGACGATATGTAGTGCTGATGGTGACCTAATGCAATGCTACATGTCGCAGACAAAGCGGGATATTTTCCCGGCGTTTCGGCAGTTATCGGTATACTGAACCGGAGGGGAAGGTTCCATGTTCAAATAGTTAGGAGTGATGGTCAAGCATTTTGACCACGTATTCGGATTCGTCTCATTTTTCTGATCAACTTTCATGTTGAAAACTTTTCGATCCGAGCTACGGTTGAATTTCTACGAATTTCCGAAGTTTTAGCAATTTTCTGAAATTCTCTGGATTAATTTTAATTCCGAAAATCAGTTTATTGCATCAGCATGATGTCAGCATGATGTCAGCAGTCAACCCAGCCGTTCCAGGTTAAATCTGACGGCTGGGAGCCTGGGACCCACCTGTCATACACAGTGGGCTTAACAGAGGCTAATTTAAACTAAACCGGAGTTAATTAGGGAATGGGCCCCACATGTCAGTGACTAACTAATTAATCAAATTAAGTTTTAATTATAAAATAGTTTAATTAGCTTAGTTAACAGAGGGGGCCCACGTGTCAGGGTCAACCGTGCACAGTCAGCACAGTTGACCCGGTCAACTGGTCAACTGGGCCTGCGGGACCCAGCTGCCAGTGACTCGGGGTGTTGCCACGTGGGCACCACGTCGGCGCTGGCGTCGGAATCACTCCGGCGAGCGGCGAACGCGGCGGAGAGCTCCGGCGAGGTGCAGGATATGACTACTGTGGGTTTCTGGACCCGTGGTTAGGCGCGTTCGACGCGGCTCGACGTCGCGCGTGCGATGGTGCCCTCGACTGGAGCCAGAGATGACCGGAACGTCGCCAACGTCGAGGTTTGGCGGCGATGGTTTTTGGGTGTGATTGGAATCACGGCTCCGGGATGTTTTCGGGCGCGCGAAGTAGCTAGGCGGATGCTACGGCTCACCAGGAGCACGTTGGAGCGGCTGGTTCGAGCAACGCGGCACGAGGAGCACCGAGCTCGCGGCCATGGCGGCGGGCAGAGCACAGCTACGGTGGGTGCCCGCAGCGGCAGCTAGGAGACCGGCGGAAGGAAGAGGAGAGGAGCAGCGCTCACCTAGTGGGCGCACGAGGGCCCGTCGGAGGCTTAGGAGCAGCAGACGGAGTGGATCGACGCGGCGGAGCTCCGGTGGCCGACGGCGAAGACGTGGTCGATCCCGTCAATGTGGTGGCCTCCGACTTGCAACGAGGGGCATAGTCGACATAGCCAAAGTAGGGGAAGCTCGGAGACACGACGGCGAGGCTGGGCGTCGACGGTGGCTGCGCGGGCGCGGCGGCGCAGCCACTGCAGCACTCGGGTAGGAGTGGAGAGAGCGAACGAGTGCGGGAGAGAGGAAGAGGAGTGGCCAGGGGAGATGGCGCGAGGCAGGTGAGCTCGGCCTTATCCCCGCGAGGGCCTGGGGTGTCAGGGTGGCGCCGTCTCGTCAGAGCACGCGCGCGCGACCACAGTCGGCACGACACGGCGGCGGGAGCAGGTGGGAGAGGGTGGAAATGGGCTGGGCCGGCGCTGGGCCGCGGGTGAGCGAGAGGTAAGCCTTGCCCTCTTTTTATTTTTCTGCCTTTTTCCCATTTAATCAAAACAGAGACAGAAATGGACTTATTTGGGCTGCAAAAAGGATGTAGTAAAATGTGAAACTAGTCCACATAATTACCATGCAATATATTGCTCTGCCATAAAAAATTTGGATGCCATTTGAATTCATTTGAATTTTTCATAATTGCAAAGGCATTTTGAAGTGCTGAAATGGCACTGTTTCAAATGCTAATGTCCATTTTAGCAACATGGTGATGTTGTTTTCCTGAACAAGTATTTGTTTAGGAATATTTACTAAATGATGAACATTTTTCCAGCAACTTTTGTGAACCTCCAAAATTCACTTGCAATTTACATTGAATCCGGTGGCAGAATTTGGAATGAGATATTAATCCACATTGATCAAGCATTGCAAATCAAGATGACTTGGCATTAACATGATGGATTACTGTAGCTCATTGCACAGGGGTGTTACAAACCACTGCACCTATTGTTCAACCACCTGATTGGAACTTGCCTTTTGAAATTATGTGTGTTGCTAGTGATTATGTTGTTGGTGCTGTTCTAGGACAGAGAGTTGATAAGAAATTAAATGTTATCCGTTATGCTAGTAAAACTCTAGACAGTGCTCAAAGAAATTATGCTACTACTGAGAAAGAATTTCTAGCAGTTGTGTTTGCATGTGATAAATTCAGATCTTACATAGTTGATTCTAAAGTAACTGTTCACACCGATCATGCTGCTATTAAATATCTTAAGGAAAAGAAAGATGCTAAACCTAGACTCATTAGGTCGGTCCTATTGCTACAAGAATTTGACTTGCATATTATTGATAGAAAGGGAGCTGAGAATCCCGTAGCAGATAATTTGTCTAGAATGGAAAATGTTCTCGATGACCCACTTCCTATTAATGATGATTTTCCTGATGAACAATTAGCTATCATAAATGCTTCTCGTAATACTCCGTGGTATGCAGACTATGCTAATTATATTGTTGCTAAATTTATACCACCTAGTTTCACATACCAACAAAAGAAAAAGTTCTTCTTTGATTTAAGACATTACTTCTGGGATGACCCACATCTTTATAAAGAAGGAGTAGATGGTATTATTAGACGTTGTATACCTGAGCATGAACAGGAACAAATCCTACGGAAGTGTCATTCCGAGGCTTACGGAGGACACCATGCGGGAGACAGAACTACACACAAGGTATTACAATCTGGTTTCTATTGGCCTACTCTTTTCAAGGATGCTCGTAAGTTTGTCTTATCTTCTGATGAATGTCAAAGAATTGGTAATATTAGTAGACGTCAAGAAATGCCTATGAATTATTCACTTGCTATTGAACCATTTGATGTTTGGGGATTTGATTATATGGGACCTTTTCCTAAATCCAATGGGTATACTCATATTTTAGTTGTTGTTGATTACGTTACTAAGTGGGTAGAAGCTATTCCAACTAGTAGTGCTGATCACAACACTTCTATTAAAATGCTTAAAGAAGTTATTTTCCCGAGGTTCAGAGTCCCTAGATATTTAATGACTGATGGTGGTTCACATTTTATTCATGGTGCATTCCGTAAACTGCTTGCTAAATATGATGTCAACCATAGGGTTGCATCTCCCTATCACCCTCAATCTAGTGGTCAAGTTGAATTGAGCAATAGAGAAATAAAGTTAATTTTGCAAAAAATTGTCAATAGATCTAGAAAGAATTGGTCTAAGAAACTTGACGATGCATTATGGGCTTATAGAACTGCTTATAAAAATCCTATGGGTATGTCTCCTTATAAAAGGGTTTATGGAAAAGCATGTCATTTACCTCTTGAGTTGGAACATAAAGCATATTGGGCAATTAAAGAACTCAATTATGATTTTAAACTTGCCGGTGAAAAGAGGTTATTTGATATTAGCTCATTAGATGAATGGAGAACCCAAGCTTATGAAAATGCCAAATTGTTTAAAGAAAAAGTTAAAAGATGGCATGATAAAAGAATTCAAAAATGGGAGTTTAAAGTGGGTGAGCAAGTTCTATTGTACAATTCTCGTTTGAGACTCTTTGCGGGAAAACTTCTCTCTAAATGGGAAGGACCGTATATCATCGAAGAAGTTTATCGCTCCGGAGCCATCAAAATAAACAACTCCGAAGGCACTAATCTGAGAGTGGTGAATGGGCAAAGAATTAAGCATTATATTTTAGGTACTCCCATTAATGTTGAGACTAACATTATTCAAACTATGACACCGGAGGAATACATAAGAGAGACCTTCCAAAACACTCCAGAACCCTGAAAAGGAAGAGGTACGTGATACGGTAAGTAAACCGACTCCAAAAATTCCATAAAAATATTTTCTGTCAGTTTTGGAATATTAGAAAAAATACAAAAATAAGAACAGCCGAGGGGACCCACGAGGTGCACACGAAGCACCAGGGCGCGCCACCCCCCCCCCCCAGGCGCGCCCTGGTGGCTCGTGGGCCCCTCGTGAGCCCTCTCGACTCTGTTTTCTTCTGGATTACTTGTTTTGCAAGATAAAAATTCTTTATATATACTCCCGGATGTTTTGACCACCGTATCGCAGAAATCTCCTCTGTTCTTGTTTCATGCTATTTTTTTGACAGATCCAGATCGCCATGGCTCCCCAAAGGCTCCGTACCAAGCACCGTATTGTGCAACCATCACCGGGCAAACGCCCTTACAGCGAGGTCTACTATGAGTGGTCGTCGGGGGAGGAAGACAATGGCAAGGAGGACAAGGCCGAGGAAGTTGCGGGAACCCAGGCTCCACAAGGAGGGCAAGCCATCCCCATGGAGGAGACCGCAGAGAAGGGAGATATCCTTCAACCCCTCTATGATCATCTTCCCCCATTCGTAATTGAAGCCCTAAGAGTCTTTGAAACAGTTAGTGCTCAGAATACATCTCTCACTCATGAAATTATTTTGTTGGAAGAGCAAAACATCGCCCTTCGGAGCATCAACCATAAATTGGAGTATCTGCTAAAGCTGAAGGACAAGCCCACCACTTCATCACCACCACCATCACCGAAGAAGGAAACTTGAGTACATGGGTATGGGCACTCCCCTTGGCCTGTGCCAAGCTTGGGGGAGGTGACCCGGTATCGTATCACCATCACTTTTATTATCTTTACCTATTTTTAGTTCGATCCCTAGTGATTTCGTGATTTAGTTGAATAAAAGTTTAGTATGATCTATTTTCGAGTGCTAGTTTCATGATCTATCTATCTATGTAATTGAGTTGAGAGTTATATAATAAAGAGTAGTTTGAGTTTTTGCTTCTTTACTTTTATGTTTCAATCCTAGCAATGAAAATAATGAAAAAGATCATATGCTAATCTTATGGAAGGTAATGACATTACATAAAGAAAAGTATAAGTGGTAAAATTTATTGAAAGTTAACAAGCATAGCATTGGTCAATGATGCAATTCATGAAAAAAATTAACAAGGGAAGAGAAGATTCACATGCAAATACACAATCTTGGACATCTTTTATGATTGTGAGCCCCCATTAAGTATTTTATGTCAAATTGTTGACGTTGGACAAGGAAGACAACATAATGAATTATGTTTGCTTATATTCACGTAGAAGTTATATTGTCATAGATCCTCCAACATGGGGTGCTTGCCCAATATCTTTGCTAGCCAAAAATCCGCACCAAGTAGAGATACTACTTGTGCATCAAAAACCCTTAAACCCAGTTTCATGTCATGAGAGTCCACTATATCTACCTATGGATTGAATAAGATCCTTCAAGTAAGTTGTCATCGGTCAAAAAGCAATAAAAATTGCCTCTAAATATGTATGAACTTTTATTGTAAGGGAAAATAAGCTTTGTACGAACTTGTGATGGTAAAGAAATAAAAGCGCCAGACTGCATAATAAAGGTTGCTATCACAAGGGGCAATATAAAATGACGTTCCTTTGCATTAAGAGCTTGTGCAACCAATAACAAAAAGCGCATGACAACCTCTGCTTCCCTCTGCGAAGGGCCTATCTTTTAGTTTTATGTATTTACTTTTTATGCAAGAGTCAATAGTGTTCTTCTCTATTCTTTTTATTTTTCTCTTTTGCAAGCATCATGTGGTGGGGAAGATCTAGGCATATATATCCAGTTGGCTATGAGTGATCATGAGTTATTATTGCTGACATCACCCTTGAGGTGAATAAGTTGGGAGGCGAAATTATAAGGCCCTATCTTTCTATGTGTCTGGCTGAAACTTTTTGTTCCATATATATGTTGTGAGTGTTAGCAATCATAGAAGACTAAATGATGGTTGAGTATGTGGACTTGCTAAAAAGCTCCTACATGAGACCCTTCCTGAAAATATGATGAATTGTAATTGCATTGTTGACTGAGAACATAGTTTGTTAGTTTTCAAGAAAGTTTATGCCTTATACTTCGTTATTGTGATGAATTGTTACTTGCTCATGAGAAGTTTTATGATATTGAATATTGCAGTTATAATAAAGATCATGATGCTACTATGTCCGTATTTTGTTTTTATCAACACCTCTCTCTCTCTCTAAACATGTGGACATGATTATCGATATCGGCTTTCGCTTGAGAACAAGCGGGGTCTAAGCTTGGGGGAGTTGATACGTCCATTTTGCATCATGTTTTCCTACTGTTATTTATAGTGTTTTTAATCAATATAACACTTTGTGGAGCAATTCTAATGCCTTTTCTCTCTTAATATGCAATATTTACATAAGGAGGGAGATTGCCGGCAGCTGGAATTCTGGACTTGAAAAAGCTATGTCAGAGATACCTATTCTGCACATCTCCAAATGAGCTGAAATTTCACGGAGATTTATTTCGGAATAAATAAAAAATATTGGAAGAAAGAAGTACCAGAGGGGCCCACCCAGGTGCCCACGAGGCACCAAGGCGCGCCACCCCCCCCCCCCCAAAGCGTGCCCTGGTGGCTCGTGGGGCCCCTGGCCAGCCTCCGGTGCCCATTTTCTGGTATATAAGCCCATTTTCCCTAGAAAAAAATAAGGAGAATACTTTTGGGACAGAGCGCCGCCGTCTCGAGGCGGAACTTGGGCAGGAGCACTTTTGCTCTCCGGCGGAGCGATTCTGCCGGGGATACTTCCCTCCAGGAGGGGGAAATCGGAGCCATAGACATCACCAACGATCCTCTCATCGTGGGAGGACCAATCTTCATCAACATCTTCAACAGCACCATCTCATCTCAAACCGTAGTTCATCTCTTGTATTCAATCTTTGTCTCAAAACCTCAGATTGGTACCTATGGGTTGCTAGTAGTGTTGATTACATTTTGTAGTTGATGCTAGTTGGTTTATTTGGTGGAAGATTACATGTTCAGATCCAATATGCTATTTAATACCCCTCTAATCTTGGACATGAATATGATTTGTGAGTAGTTACTTTTGTTCTTGAGGACATGGGAGAAGTCTTGTCATAAGTAATCATGTGAATTTGGTATTCGTTCGATATTTTGATGATATGTATGTTGTTGATTCTCTTAGTGGTGTCATGTGAACATCGACTACATGACACTTCACCATCTTTGGGCCTAAGGGAATGCATTGTGGAGTAGTAATTAGATGATGGGTTGCTAGAGTGACAGAAGCTTAAACCCTAGTTTATGCGCTATTCCGTAAGGGGCTGATTTGGATCCATATGTTTAATGCTATGGTTAGAGTTATCTTAATTCTTCTTTCGTAGTTGCGGATGCTTGCGAGAGGGGGTAATCATAAGTGGGAGGCTTGTTCAAGTAAGAACAGCACCCAAGCACCGGTCCACCCACATATCAAATTATGAAAGTAGCGAACGCGAATCAAACCAACATGATGAAAGTGACTAGATGAAATTCCCATGTGTCCTCGAGAATGCTTTGCTTATTATAAGAGATCTTTCTGGCCTGTCCTTTGCTACAAAAAGGATTGGGCTATCTTGCTGCACCTTAGTTACTATTGCTACTTATCACTTGTTACAAATTATCTTGCTATCAAACTACTTGCTACCGATAATTTCAGTGCTTGCAGAAAATACCTTGCTGAAAACCGCTTGTCATTTCCTTCTGCTCCTCGTTGGGTTCGACACTCTTACTTATTGAAAGGACTACAATTGATTCCCTATACTTGTGGGTCATCAGAGTTCCAATCATAAGTACATATGATCCAAGTACGGAAAGTATGTTAGCGTATGCCTCTCCCTCATTGCATATGATAAGTATCTATCGTGTTATATTCAATTGCCTATGGACAATCTTTCTCATCGTTCTACAAAAAGCTTTCTACTAAACAACTAACTTTTATTATCTCGCAAAGTACTCCTAGTTTTATTCTTGCAAAGTAGTTCTAGTATTACACCTACAAAGTATTTCTAGTTTCATACTTGTTCTAGGTAAAGCAAACGGTAAGTGTGCGTAGAGTTGTATCGGTGGTCGATTGAACTTGAAGAGAATATAAATTCTACCTTTAGCTCCTTGTTGGGTTCGACACTCTTATTTATCGAAAAAACTACAATTGATCCCCTACACTTGTGGGTTATCAAGACCTTTTTCTGGCGCCGTTGCCAGGGAGCAATAGCGTGGGGTGAATATTCTCGTGTGTGCTTGTTTGCTTTATCACTAAGTAGTTTTTATTTTCTATTCTAAGTTGTTCTCTATCTTTAGTTATGGATATGGAAGATGAAATACCAAAAAAATAGTTGTACTTGCTACTCATGAAGATGGGGAACCTCCTAAAACCCTCGATGCTGGTTATGTGGAAAACATTAATTACTATTTTGATAATCCTGATAAATGTCCATTCAACTTGATAATGGGAGATACTTTGGATCACCGGGAATACTTTAGGGATTATCGCTTGTCTCAAAAAGGGAAACACTTATGGGATCAAATTAAAATGTTGTGTTGGTATGCTTGGAATTTGTGCTTAAGGTGTGATTATACTTGTTGCTCTAAGACGAAGGCTCCACACCTTCCCTTTCAATGTGAATTTAATGATAATGAAACCTTGGCTTCTTATGCTAATGGTATATATGATTACTATGATGTGGAACAAATAGAAGAATTTGTTGCTTTTATGGGTGCTTATGAAATTGAATCTTTGTTTGAGAAGTATGAAGTGATTCTATTTACAGATCTGAAAATTATGCTATACTTAAATATTGCTCTAAGAATTATGAATACAATGCCTATATTGATGAATTTATTGAGAAAGTCTCCGCTGCCCAAGAAGAGACTAATATTTTTCAGGAACCTATGGAAGAAGAAATTGCTGAAACTGTGAGCTCATTAGATGAAAAAGATGAGGAGGAGAACGAAGGACAAAAGGAGGAAGAGCGGATTAGCTACCCGTACCCACCTTCTTATGAGACTAACCCTTCAACTGATACATTGTTTAATTTCCCTTCGTGCTTACCGAAGGATGATTGCTATGATCCCTTTGATTCGTTTGAAATATCCCTTTTTGATGAACTTGATGCTTGCTATGCTTATGGCCAAGCTGCCAATATGAATGATGCTTATGGAGATGAAATTGCTATAGTTCCTTATGTTGAACGTGAAATTGTTACTATTGCACCCACACATGATAGTCCTATTATCTTTTTGAATTCTCCAAACTACACTATATCGGAGAAGTTTGTGCTTATTAAGGATTATATTGATGGGTTGCGTTTTACCGTTGCACATGATGATTTTGATGGATATAATATGCATGTGCTTGCTGCTCCTACTTGTAGTTATTATGAGAGAGGAACTACATCTCCGCCTCTCTATGTTTCTAACACAATAAAATTGCAAGAAACTGTTTATACTATGCATTGGCCTTTACTTGGTGTGCATGAATTGTTCTTTTATGACATGCCGATCCATAGGAAGAGAGTTAGACTCCGTTTTACATGATATATGTTGCTTTGTGCTCACTACTAAATTACAAATCATTGTTAATTAAAATTGGCTTTGATATACCTTGGGATCCGGGTGGATCAATTACTTGAGCACATTATGCCTAGCTTAATGGCTTTAAAGAAAGCGCTGCCTGGGAGACAACCCAGAAGTTTAGAGAGTCATTTTGTTCTATTGTGTGCTTTTAAAATATTTAAAAACAAAAAAATATAGAGGGGAACCTAAAACTTTTCAAAAAGAAAAGTGAAAGTGAGAAAGACGAGCACCGTTGAAGTGGGAGCATGCCTTGAACTTTGTTCATGCCCATGGAAACTTTGTGAACCTTGATTACAAAAACTTTTCAACAAAAATAACTATCCCCTTGTACAAATCTATTGTATTATAAAAATAATGTGGCAAGATTTACCTTTAGGATGTTTAAATTGCTTGTTTGGTGTGTGCTGCGAAAAAACAGAAACTTTTGTTGTAGTGCTTGAATTTCGATAATTTACTGGAACTTGCAAAAATTCTGAATTTTTTACACAGTACTTCTATGCAAATTTTTTATCACGTCCTAATTTTTCAGAATTTTTGAAGTTATAGAAGTATATGTTTCATCTGCATCTTTACAGAGTGTCCTGTTTTCACAGATTGCTGTTATAGTTTATTTATTTTCTTATGTTTGAAATTTTGTTGAGCCCCATTGACTTGGGAGCCATAGAATTGTGATAGAATACAGTGGTTAATGTTTGATTATAATTATACAATAATGTTACAGCAGGACATGATGGGATTTGATGTTATATGTACTAACCCCTCTAACGAAAAAAGTTCGGTTAAGTTTTGTGTGGATGAAGTGTTCGAAGAACAAGGAGGTATCGATATGAGGAGAATAAGGAGAGGAAAGAGCTCAATCTAGGGGATTCCCAAGGCACCCCAAGTAAATATTCAAGGAGACTCAAGCGTCTAAGCTTGGGGATGCCCCGGAAGGCATCCCCTCTTTCTTCGACAATTATCGGTATGTCTCGGTTTTTGTTTCGTTCACATGATATGTGTAAATTCTTGGAGCATCGTGTGTTTTTTATTTTTCTTTTAGTAATGCACCATGCTGGTATGAGATAGTCCTTGGTTGATTTATAGAATGCTCTTTGCACTTCACTTATATCTTTTGAGTATGGCTTTATAGAATGCTTCATGTGCTTCACTTATATCATTTGAAGTTTGGATGCTCGTTTCTCTACATTTGGAAAATCGTTATTTGTAGAATGCTCTTTTGCTTCACTTATATTTATTAGAGCGTGGTCTTTTGTAGAAAGAATTAAACTCTCATGCTTCACTTATATCTATTTAGAGAGTTACCAGGAATTGGTCATTCACATGGTTAGTCATATAATCCTACATAAAACTTGTAGATCACTGAATATGATATGTTTGATTCCTTGCAATAGTTTTGCGATATTGAGGTGGTAATATGGGGGCATGCTAGTAAAATAATTAAATTTGAGTATTAATAATGGTGTTAAGGGAAGTAAGTCTTTACGCAAGTAAATACTCACGCATGTAAAGTGGTGGCCACTGACATTAGCAGTGAGGTCGGAGCATATTTTATCATTGATTGATCCTTTGTGTTGTTCGAATTGGGGGCGCGCGATGGTTAACTCCTCCCAACCTCCCCCCTAGGGGCATGCGAGTAATACTTTGCTTCGAGGGCTTTGAAATTTTTACAATAAGTATGTGAGTTCTTTATGACTAATGTGAGTCCATGGATTATACGCACTCTCATCCTTCCGCATATTGCTAGCCTCTTCGGTACTGTGCATTGCCCTTTCTCACCTCGAGAGTTGGTGCAAACTTCGCTGGAGCATCCAAACCCCGTGATATGATACGCTCTATCACACATAAGCCTCCTTATATCTTCCTCAAAACAGCCACCATACCTACCTATCATAGCATTTCCATAGCCATTCCGAGATATATTGCCATGCAACTTCCATCATCATCATACACATGACTTGAGAACTCATTGTCATATTGCTTTGCATGACCGTAAGATAGCTAGCATGATATTTTCATGGCTTGTCCGTTTTTGATATCTTTGCTACGCTAGATCATTGCACTTCCTGGTATACACTGCCAGAGGCATTCATATAGAGTCATCTTGTATAGTTTTTATCGAGTTGTAATATTGAGTTGTAAGTAAATAAAAGTGTGATGATCATCATTATTAGAGCATTGTTCCAGTGAGGAAAAGATGATGGAGACCATGATTCCCCCGCAAGTTGGGATGAGACTCCGGACGAAAAAAAAGAGAGAAAAAAAGAGAGGCCAAAAAGAGCCCACCAAAAAAGAGAAAAAAAAACAAAAAAAATGAGAGAAAAAGAGAGAAGGGGCAATCTTACTATCCTTTTACCACACTTGTGCTTCAGAGTAGCACCATGTTATTCATAGAGAGAGTCTCCAGAGTTGTCACTTTCATATACTAGTGGGAATTTTACATTATGGAACTTGGCTTGTATATTCTGATGACGGGCTTCCTCAAATACCCGTGGTCTTCATGAGCAAGCAACTTGGATGCACACCCACTTAGTTTCAGTAGTGAACTTTCATACACTTATAGCTCTAGTGCATCCGTTGCATGGCAATCCCTACTCCTCGCATTGATATCGATTGATAGGCCTCTCCATTGTCTATTGATCCGCCAAGTTGATGCGAGCCTTTCTTCTTTTTTGACTTCCCTTATTGATATCTACCACCGCATTCTATTCCACCCATAGTGCTATGTCCATGGCTCACGGTCATGTATTGAGTGAAGTTTACAATGTTGAAGCGCGTGAAAAAGTATGATACAATTGCTTGGTTTGGCACCGGGGTACTCTTGATTTGATACATCTATGCAGGGAAGAACGAGCGTGTCATGCTTACCACAACTAAGTGTATAGAGGTTGTTTCCTTTAGCTCCATTATTATGAATATGACGCCCCTGCTCGACCGTGCACTAATCATACATGCAAACGTGCACGCTCGAGATCAGAGACTCACGGGAAGATATCACAACACAACTCTAAACTCAAATTTAAACATAAATCTTCATATTACAAACCAG
The DNA here is from genome assembly GCA_039707655.1 of Elymus sibiricus. Taxonomy (NCBI): domain Eukaryota; kingdom Viridiplantae; phylum Streptophyta; class Magnoliopsida; order Poales; family Poaceae; genus Elymus; species Elymus sibiricus. The sequence continues at coordinate 118,462,089 of CM077670.1, forward strand.
GGGTCACGAGGACCCGAATACATAAGTCATACAAACAATAATATCTGGGTACAGACATAGTTAGTCAAGTTTGCCTTAAGAAGGCTAGCACAAACAGCGACACTGATCGAAAAGGCGAAGGCCTCATGCCTAGGGCCTCTGAACTACTCCTGGTCGGCTGGCTCAACCCAGTAGTACGTGCTTCCGGGGCTCTCCTGGTAGTAGTCTCCTGCGGTGGCGTCTGGCTCCGGGACTCCGTCGTCTGATCGCAGCAAGCAGGTATGGGGAAAAAGATAGCAAAGCAACCGTGAGTACTCATCCAAAGTACTCGCAAGACTGACATCAGAACTATACTAATTATGCATCGGTATCAAAGGAATGGGGCTATATCTTTGGACTGAACTGTAGAATGCCAGAATAGAGGGGGAGAAGCCTAGCCTATCGAAGACTAGCATCTTGAAGCAATCTTGCAGCATCAGAAGAGAGTAGAACACAGTAGCATATAATAGTGGTTGTGTAATAGCAACGCCCTGAGATCCTTTCTCGACTCCCTGCGAGAAAGTGATCCCGAGAGCAGTATTAATAGTTTAATATTGAATCATCATCAGTTTGTAGTTGTAATGGATCAGGATACAACTCCGAGCGTCCTGTTACCATGGACACGGCTATTCGAATAGATAACTTCCCTGCAGGGGTGCACTACTGTTACCCAACACGCTCGATCACATCTGGCCGGACACACTTGCTGGGTAATGCCCGGCCTCGGGTGATCGACACGACACAGTCCTACCTAGGCTCAATAGAGAGGTCAGCATGCCGGTCTAAATCCTAAGTGCGAAGGGGTCTTGGGCCATCACCCTTTGCACTCCTGCACGTTGTGTGGGTGGTCGGGGCCCAGGCGCGACACTGAATACACCAGTGACGTAACCAGCCCACCCCAACAATCAGCCCGCATCTCTGAGCTGTGACATCTGAAGAGCTTTCGGCTGATACATACGACGTAGAGGGTCCCATAACCATTATCCCACGTGATGGTAGTGCGTATAGGGCCAACGGCCCACTCAGATCAAATACCCAAATCCGTTAGGCGTATTTAGCAGCTCGCAGAGACGAACATGATTCATGTCGCTCCGACTTGGTAACACATGGCTCGCGGGTGCTCTTGGAGCCGACCCATCTTTATCAAATGACAGTAGTAAAGTCCAAGTACCCGTGTGTCCAAAGTATCGAGAAGGAATCCGAGGAATCACCCTTGATGAATTCCCACTCGAAGTATCGGTCAAGGTGAACCCGGAGGAATCACCCTCGAGGGATTCACACAAGAGGAGTTGCACGACGGAAGCTTTATCGGAGGTGATGAAAGAGGAATCACCCTCGGTAACCCACAACCGGATAGCTATTCTACAGAGGCATCAACGGAAGTGAGATAAGAGGTATCACCCTCAGCACTCGATGGTAGCTCTGCAGAGTCGAACAACTTAGGGGGAATGTGCGGTGAAGTGTTGGTCTTTGACCGTCGATCATACTGATCGAGTCACTGGTGGAAAAGCGTGGCAACAAGGACAAGGGTGTGGGGCCATTGATGTATCACTAACCAGCCTATACTAAGCATATAGGATAACAGGTAAAGTATCAACAATAGGTTACAAAACCAGGCTATGCATCAGAATAGGAACTATTGGAACAGTAGCAGGGGCAATTCTAAGGCAAGAATAAGAGGGAAAGAATAGGCGATATCTGGATGATCAAGGGGGTTTGCTTTCCTGGAAGCTCTGCTGAGAGGGGCTGGTCGTCTGAACGCTGCTCGTCTGGAGCGTAGTCGTACTCAGCTGTGTCGGCGGCGGTCTCGGCGTCTAACGGGAGAGAAGGAGGGGGAAGAAACAATAAATTCATGGCAACAATGCAACAGCGATGTATGACATGCCTAAATGATATGCAGGGGTGATATAATGCATCTCTAATTATTTTAGATGATTTAGGAATTTATTTGGATTTATTTTATTAAAGTCATGCACTATTCATCTATCGAAATCGGGCAAAAAGTTCCATGTTCATCTAGATAGGAGTGATGGTCAAGCATTTTGACAACATATTCGGATTCTTCATATTTTTCTGATCATTTTTCATATATAAATTATTTTCATCCGAGTTACGGTTTATTTTATATGATTTTTCAAAGTTTTAATCATTTTCTGGAATTTCTGGAATTATTTAATTCGAATTATCCGAAACAGTGTCAGATGTCGTCAGTGTGACGTCAACGCGTCAAACCCAGCTGACCAAAGTCAAACCTGACCAGTGGGTCCCACTGGTCAGTGACTCAGCTAATTAAACAGGTTTTAGTTTTAATTAAATAGGTTAATTAGCTAGTGGGGCCTACTGTCAGTGTCAGATTAGATAACTAATTAATTAAATTAACCTAAAATGTTAATTAGGCGGGTGGGACCCGCATGTCAGTGGCCCACGGGTGCCCAGTCAGCAGTTGACTGGGTCAACCCAGTCAACTGGGGCCCGCAGGGCCCAGCGGTCAGCGGCACAGGGCGCGGCCACGTCGGCGTCGTCGGCGCCGTCGCCGGAGTTACTCCGGCGACCATTCCGCACGGCGGCGGGCGGCGGTCGGATTTCGTGCACAGGGCACCAAATCGCGCGTGAGAGGTCGCGTTCGAACGGCCACTCCACGCCGCGTCCATCTACGGTAGCGGCGCGGCCGGAGATGGCCGGAAACTACGGCGGCGACCGGCGAGGCGGACGCCGGAGTTCGGCCATGATCGGGAATGGCGTTACGGGGTACGGCGAGGTGAGCTAGCGGCACGGGCGGCACCAGGGAGATGCACTGAGCACGTTCCCGTGCTCGGGCGAGCATGACAGCGACTACCGCGTCAGAGGCGAGCTACGAGGCGAAGCTGGGTTCGGACAGAGACGACAGAGGCGGCTACAAGCGCGGAGAGAGAGAGGGGAAAGAGAGAGGAAACGCGTGCAAGCTCACCGGGAGCCTGTAGGTGAGCAACGTGGGCGCGGGGGAGGCTCGAGGTAGCCAGATTCGTCGCCGGAGCTCGGCGATGCCGAGGAAGAAGAAGAGGGCGTCGAGCTCGTCTCGGTGGCTCCCGGCTCGAACGAGAAGCAGGGGAGGAAGTAGCGGTCTTCGGCGGAGCGGTTGGACTCGGAGAGACGGCGGGAGGAGCTCGGTGGCCGCGCTAGGTCTCGGCCATGGCGACGGCGACGTTCGGCTTGTCGCGGGGAGGGAGAATGCGAGCGAGAGCGGGAGATCTGAGGGTAGCTAGGGTTTCGGGGGAGGGGAAGACGACCTGGGGGTGGTCTTATCCACCCCGCGGCGCAGAAGTGCGCGGAGCCAAGCGCCGGGCGGCCATGGCGCCTCGGCCTTCCCCTATAGCGGGAGAAGGACGAAAGGCTATGGCTGGCGGGCCGGGCCGCACTGTTGGGTCAGCTGGTCCAAGTGCACAGTGCACTTTTCCCATTTTCCTTTTATTTTTCTTCTGCTTTATTCTTTTCTCTCTTTTGAAAAATATTTAGCCACCATGTGACTTTTGTAAAATAGGTGAATTAGCTCAATAATTACAGTGCAATATTAACTACTACCAGAAATTGGTTTGGAGACAATATGATTTCATTTGCAATTTTATTAAACAAAATGGTATTAAATAATGTTGTTTGGTACTGTTTTGATGATGTTAGAGTCATCTAGGGGTTTTAGGTGATGTTGTTTTTCTTAACATAATTAGTTATGGATTATTTGCTAATTAATGAACATTTTTGTTTCCAAATTGGAACAACTTTTATTTTCACTTTAAATTTGAATTTCATGAATTGGAATTTGAAATGAGATATGATGCAAATGAGGATCAAGCACTATTAAGCATGGTGACTTGGCATTATCAAAAGGTGATCACTGTAGCTTAATTACATGGGTTGTTACAATGAAAGGCAATGATGAATTACATGCATGTTTTGTATTATTCTTTCAATATCAAATTGATAGACTATTGCCTTGAATCACTTGTATCTTAATATTCATGCCATGATTATATTACATGATCAAGATTATGTTGCATAGCATTCCACATCAAAAATTATCTTTTTATCATTTACCTACTCGAGGACGAGCGGGAATTAAGCTTGGGGATGCTGATACGTCTCCATTGTATCTATAATTTTTTATTGTTTCATGCCAATATTCTACAACATTCAAATACTTTTTTTCAACATTTTATATTATTTTTGGGACTAACATATTGATCCAGTGCCAGTTCCTATTTTTTGCATGTTTTTTGTTTTGCAAAAAATCCATATCAAACGAAGTCCAAACGCGATAAATTTTTACAGAGATTTTTTTGGAATATATGTGATTTTTGGGAGGGAGAATCAACGCAAACGGAGGCCACAGCCTCCACAAGGCAACAGGGCGCCGCCACCCCCCAGGGCGCGTGGGGTTGCCTTGTGGCCACCTTGTAAGTCGGTTGGAGCAATTTTTCGGCCACAAGGAAGCTTATATCGGGGAAAAAAATCGTGTTAAAACTTCAGCCCGATCGGAGTTACGGATCTCCGGATATTTAAGAAACGGTTTTCGGCCAGAAACAGGGACGCGAAATAGAAGAGAAACACACACACACACACACACACACACACACACACACACACACACAGAGAGAGAGAGAGATAGAGAGAGAGAGATCCAATCTCGGAGGGGCTCCTGCCCTCCGGGAGCCATGGCGGCCATGGACAAGAGGGGAAACTCTCCTCCCATCTAGAGGGAGGCCAAGCAAAAAGAAGAAGGAGGAGGGCTCTCTCCCCCTCTCTTCCGGTGGCGGTGGAGCGCCGACGGGGGAACCATCATGATGGCGATCTACACCAACAACTTTGTCGCCATCATCACCAACTCTCTCCCCCTCTATGCAGCAGTGTAACACCTCTTTCCCCTGCTGTAATCTCTACTTAAACATGGTGCTTCATGCTATATATTATTACCCAATGATGTATGACCATTTTATGATGTTTGAGTAGATTCTTTTTGTCCTACAGGTTAATTGTGGTATGGTGTGATTGATATGAATTGTATGTTAATATGGTGTTGTCCTATGATGCCCTCCGTGTCGCGCAAGCGTGAGGGATTCCCATTGTAGGGTTTTGCAATATGTTCATGATTCGCTTATAGTGGGTGGCGAGAGTGACAAAAGCTTATACCCGAGTAAGGGGGTTGTTGCGTATGGGAGTAAAGGGGACTTGTTACTTAATGCTATGGTTGGGTTTTACCTTAATGATCTTTAGTAGTTGCGGATGCGTGCTAGAGTTCCAATCATAAGTACATATGATCCAAGTACGGAAAGTATGTTAGCGTATGCCTCTCCCTCATTGCATATGATAAGTATCTATCGTCTTATATTCAATTGCCTATGGACAATCTTTCTCATCGTTCTACAAAAACCTTTCTACTAAATAACTAACTTTTATTATCTCGCAAAGTACTCCTAGTTTTATTCTTGCAAAGTAGTTCTAGTATTACACCTACAAAGTACTTCTAGTTTCATACTTGTTCTAGGTAAAACAAACATTAAGTGTGCGTAGAGTTGTATCGGTGGTCGATAGAACTTGAAGAGAATATAAATTCTACCTTTAGCTCCTCGTTGGGTTTGACACTCTTATTTATCAAAAAAGCTACAATTGATGCCCTACACTTGTGGGTTATCAAGCGCGTACCCCTCCTTGAGGTTGCCGCTTGATTGAGTGCGGGCGAAGGTAACACCTCGGAAGCGCTTGAAGGAGCTCTGTGTGCTTGGTGCCTTAAAGGACCTTGATGCCTCATCGGCGACTTGAGCTTCTGCTGCGAGAGCCGCAGTTTGCTCCTTTGTATGAAGAGAGCATTCGGTGTTGCTATTAACTGTTATAACGCCCTTGGCCCCCTGCATATTTAGCTTTAGATAAGCATAATGTGGGACGGCATTGAATCGAGCGAAAGCAGTTCACCGAGCAGTGCGTGATAACCACTGCGGAAAGGAACGATGTCGAAGATTAAATCCTCGCTCCGGAAGTTCTCGGGAGAGCCGAAGACCACTTCGAGGGTTAAAGTTTTGGAGCATTGCGCCTCAACACCTGGTATGATACCCTTGAAAGTGATGTTGCTGGGTTTAATCCTTGACGGATCGATGCCCATCTTTCTGACCGTGTCAGCGTAGATCAGGTTGAGGCTGCTGTCTCCGTCCATAAGGACCCGTGTAAGGTGAAAACCTTCCACTATGGGATCGAGTACCAAGGCCACGGTTCCTCCATGACAGATACTGGTCGGATGGTTGCTACTTGTGAGCTGCGTTGGGATTTCCCCCGAAGAGGAAGGGTGAAGCAATATAGTTGCGGATAGTATTTCCCTCAGTGAGAACCAAGGTTATCGAACCAATAGGAGAACCAAGCAAATCCTAGTCAAACAGTACCTGCACACACAAGAGAAAATACTTGCACCCAACACGGGCAAGAGGGTTGTCAATCCCCTTGAACTCGTTACTTTCAAGGATCAAATCTGATAGTGATAGATATATAAATTGAAAAGTAAATAAAAAATAAAATAATTGCAGCAAGGTATTTTAGGTTTTTCTAATATAATTAAAGTAGACCCGGGGGCTATAGTTTTCACTAGAGCTTCTCTCTCGAAACATAGCATACGGTGGGTAGACAAATTACTCTTGGGCAATTGATAGAAAAGCGCATAGTTATGATGTTATTCATGGCAATGATCATGTATATAGGCATCACGTCCGTGACAAGTAGACTGACTCCTCCCTGCATCTACTACTATTACTCCACCAATCGACCGCTATCCAGCATGCATCTATGGTATTAAGTTCATAACAAACAGAGTAACGCTTTAAGCAAGATGATATGATGTAGACAGAATAACTCAAGCAATATGAATAAATGATACGTCCATTTTGCATCATGTTTTCCTACTGATATTTATAATGTTTTTGGTCATTATTTAACTTTATGATGCAATCCTAATGCCTTTTCTCTCTTAATTTGCAAGATTTACAAGGAGAGGGTGATTATAGGCAGTTGGAATTCTAGACCTAAAAAGCTACAACAGAGATACTTATTCTACGGAGCTCCAAATGAACTGAAACTACACGAGGATTTTTTTATCAAATATATTAAAAATACTAGAACAAAGAAATACCAGAGGGGGCCCACCAGTTGCCCACAAGGCAACAGGGCGCGGCCACCCCCTGGGCGTGCCCTGATGTCTTGTGGGGCCCACAGCTGGCCTCTGGCCCCCTCCTTCTGCTATATGAAACCATTTACCCTAAAAAATAGGAGGAGGACTTTCGGGATGAAGCGCCGCTATCTCGAGGCGAAACTTGGGCAGGAGCACTTTTGCCCTCCGGCGGAGCGATTCTGTCAGGGATACTTCCCTCCAGGAGGGGGAAATCGAAGCCATCGACATCACCAACGTTCCTCTCATAATGGAAGGACCAATCTTCATCAACATCTTCACCAGCACCATCTCATCTCAAACCCTAGTTCATCTCTTGTATTCAATCTTTGTCTCAAAACCTCAGATTGGTACTTGTGGGTTGCTAGTAGTGTTGATTACATCTTGTAGTTGATGCTAGTTGGTTTATTTGGTGGAAGATTATATGTTCAGATCCTTAATGATATTCAATACTCCTTTGATCTTGGACATGAATATGATTTGTGAGTAGTTACATTTGTTCTTGAGGACATGAGAGAAGTCTTGTCATAAGTAATCACTAGATCATGGATGGCTTGCTGCACCCGTCTATTTGTACAACTAAATGATAAGAATTTTTGTAAATTTGTTACCACATGAAACATATAAAATTTGCATAAACAAAACCCTACATTAGTCCGTAATACGAGGAAATCTCATATACAGATGGTTAAAGCAAGGTTCACATATTCAAATTTGATTGGTATAACAACATATACATTAGTCCGTACAACAATTTTGATGGTAAATACAACTAATCAGTACTACCAAGAGTCCAAGACATAATAAGCAATAAGCCATACTCCTAGAATAAATATATTCAGACCAATAAGTAGATTGTTTACATGGTGCATTACCAGAATCTTCAGACCTATACTAAAGGGCCACCATGTTTCGAAACAATGAAGAATTAGGTGAGCCTGATGCACGTGGCTACTTCTCATGGAGTTCATCACATTCATGTGATTAAGATTGCTAACAAGGATAATTAGTTTTGAAGAGAAACCAGGCTGTAAGAAAGTGATAGGCCGCAATCCCATTCAATAATGAAAAGTCTTACAAAAAACAAGCATGGAAAAGGGTGTCGCTAGACTTGCATGAATTAAATAGGATCCAAACTAAAATGTCGACCAATCAGCAACCGCATCATCACATGACAACATAACTGATATAGCAAGTAACATCTTGTGTAAGACAAAATACAAAGAGTATTAGAACCAAAGTGAACTGGAATAAATGCAAAGATGTGTAATGTCATCACACCTAGCATGCAACCAGTGCGTCCTTGAGCTGCTCAAGTTAGATATGATTACTTGGTTATGCATTAGTACTGAAATTAATTTCAGTAAAGAGTCAATGAATTTTTTTATTGAAATGAAACTTGAATCCTCTTCAACAACTTCATCTGGCAACAACCAAACTTTCTGCAATTCTGTTGAATAAGTTTGAGCAATAAGAGTCTATAGCCTCATTGGCACCCTCGCTTGTTGTGTTACTTCTTTTCATCTGGTACGGAGCTATCTCAAGTTTGAACTATCACTGACAGGGCAGTGAAACCCTGTTCAACAACCAAAAATAATGTCCTAAATTAAACCCGGCTAGAGGTATTAGGACTACTTTATCTCTAGCAATTGTATACTAAGGGTTAGACATTCTAAAGAAATAGACACTTACACCCGTCTTAATTTTTTGGCATACCTCAGAACTGTAATAAGCAACATGAGTATTTATGAGGACCAGCGAGATCAAATGGAATGGACTTTTGTGTTCTTGAGGCCAGCTTATAATGTTAAGTCATGTTCGCCACACAGTTGGCGTGGCATCACATGTTAAAAATGAGATACTGAGTCTGTACTCCAGTAATAGCAGAGACACTCATGAATTAGAAAGCAAAAACAATCGTACCTAAGTTATAATCTTCATGTAGTACTATTGCCGCTCATAACTGAAAAGGGCCAATTTAGAAAAAGATAATCTACGGGATGTGCACAAATGGTACTTGATTTTTCACTAACTCCAGTATATATAGCAATTGGTTTTCTTGCTGGCACTTAATCAACTAATCTGTAGAACATGGAAATAAAAATTGTAGGAAAATACAAAAATGGTAAGTACTAAATGTTTCCAGTCGAGGGACTACAGAATCATGTACATACGCTGGAACTAAGTTGGTGCTCCAGTGCTATCGTCTTGGCATCCATCTATATGGTACACATAGAAGATTTCTGATTTATAACATGGAAGGAATTGTTGAATTAGAAATTAGAATTACATAAAGTAATCGATACCTAGAGATTTAGAGTAACAATATAAAACAACTGATTGCTTTTAGATTTATAACATCAAAAATTATACATGTAACCGATTTATGATCTGTCATGTAGATGGTTCAAAAGTTTTCTCCATGCTCGCTTAGGCCTCCTACACTAAAAGTGGATAAGTCAAAATATTATTATATGTGTGGCCTATTAGGTCCCACCTTCAAACAAAGTGAAGTCATTAAAAGATCTAGCAAAATTACATTGTAATCTCTTTTGAGATGATTCCCAAAGCAACACACATGCATAGTGGGAGATGATCTGCGACACACAGATACAACAAGGCAAGACACTGCTGAAGTAAAGAACAATGGAACTTATTTCATGCCTAATTGGATGGAACAAAAAGGACAAACAGTCAAACACATAGAGCAGTGAGAATTCTACAAAAAAATATGATGAATATAAACTTTTCCATGATATAAATTTAATCATAATAAAATATGAACCTATGAAAGAAACTTGAAGGAATTGCATAGTATAAACTATGAAATCACCATTGAAATGACCATAGGTAGGAATTTTATTTGGGAGATTTCAAGAGGCATACCCGTACAAAGTAAAATGCTCGGATGACACAACAATCCCGGCGAAAAATGATTAATGTAATCCTGCAGCAAAAACCAATACTGGCTGAAAGTAACACCATCTTCCACTTGTATCAAAGATTGAAGTATGCGTCATGAAATAAAACTCAGAGCAGGCAATTTCTTATATGCAGCACCAAAACATGATTATTAAGACACCCTTCCTGCCTTTTCTAGTTGGTTGCTTATACACAAGAAAACTGAATAGAACATAAATAAATACAAGTGCAAAACACAACTATGAGGATGATGGCATGATGTTACTAAAACTGAACAGAGGAAACCATAATTATATTTTGTAACAACCAATTAACTATATTAATAAAATGACACCATTGCAAAATTGTGGGAAAGATCTAATATACATGAACCTTAGTTTCCTCCAAAAATATTTCCTTTACCTCATAGCACAAAGTTTTGACCTGCACCTCGCTCTATTAGTATAGGAGAAAATTCACACATTAAATGAAAATATTGAACGCTTTTCAAAAGAAAACAAAAATGAAATATTGTACGGGCGTGAGTGGAAGGCAATGAGAAACACAATTTTTGCAAAGTTGTATGAATGTGATTGTCTGGTTACCTTGGAGGAGGGTTTGACATCAACATCGAGAGGAGAGGGTGTCATGATCTGCAGATAAGTTCCCCAAATCCCTTGATGCTTGTGGCACGTTTGTCCTGCTTGCGCACCAGTGAGGGGCTCCAGAGCCACAAGCCAGTGGTGGCGGCATAGGGTCTTCCTTGAGGGCTGTATGGCAGCGGCGGTTGCGTTCCACTTTAAAGGACAGCCCCGAGCACACCGTCGTGGTAGGCAAATCAACAGAGAGGGTGCCGCCGTTTCCCTATGCGCGCTGCCGCTAGAGATCGAGAAAGAACGAGGAGGGCCGCTAATAGAGGTCGATGCCGTGGTCGGCGGCGCTGCCGGGAGGATATGCCCAGCCGCCTAGATTGGGAGAAAGAGGCGAGAAGTCGGGGAGGGGAGGAGTCGAGGAGGGGGCTGTGCGAGACTGCATCCCGATGGTTTGGGTGGGGAGAGGAGACTCGTACAGCCCATTGGGCCCAATTAACACATGACGTCCAAAAAAGCTAACGGAGCAGTGGCCCAGACGGTGTGCGATCAGTATTAGCGAAAGAACCGAGATTAGGTGCGATTCACAACTAATCTGACGGCCGAAAATGCTTAAAATTGACGATCGGACGGCTGGGAACGCTGATGATATGAGAGGGCTGGAAAAGTGTGCAGTTTTAATGTATCTAAATGTGAATTTGGTATTCGTTCGATATTTTGATGATATGTATGTTGTTGCTTTCTTTAGTGGTGTCATTTGAACGTCGACTACATGACACTTCACCATACTTGGGCCTTAGGGAAGGCATTGTCGAGTAATAAGTAGATGATGGGTTTTTAGAGTGACAGAAGCATAAACTCTAGTTTATGCGTTATTCCATAAGGGGCTGATTTGGATCTATATGTTTCATGCTATGATTAGATTTATCTTAATTCTTCTTTTGTAGTTGCGGATTCTTACGAGAGGGGGTAATCTGTGAAGCCCCCGACTTAATCGTGCACTAATCATACACGCAAATGCACACGATCAAGCCTAAAGACTCGCGGGAAGATATCACAACGCAACTCTAAACACAAATAAAAGTCATACAAGCTTTATATTACAAGTCAGGGGCCTCGAGGGCTCGAATACATAAGCTCGAGTCATACAAGTTAAACAAGGCTGCCATAAGAAGGCTGAGCAAAACAACGACACTAGATCGAAAAGGCGCAGGCCTCCACGTAGTAGTAAGCTCCACCGAGGGGGTAGTAGTAGTAGTCGTCAGCGGGGGCAGCAGGCTCCGGGGCTCCGTCATCTGGTCGCAGCAATCGGGTATGGGGAAAAAGGGAAGCAAAGCAAACATGAGTACTCATCCAAAGTACTCGCAAGACTTACATCAGAACTATTCTACTTATGCATCGGTATCAAAGAGGGGGGCATGTATCTGTGGACTGAACTGCAGAAATGCCAGAATAGAGAGAGTGACTAGCCTATCGAAGACTAGCATCTTCAGCGTCTTGCAGCATTAGAAGAGTGTAGATTAGTACATAAATATAGTAGTAGCAACAAGTATAACAGTAGCCATGCCCAGAGATCCTTCCTCGACTCCCTGCGAGAAAGCGATCCCAGAGCTAACATATTTAAACATCACCAGTATCCAGTTCTAGTTGTAGTAGATCGGGATACTTTCCGAGCGTCCTTTTACCGTGGACACGGCTATTCGAATAGATATACTTCCCATGCAGGGGTGCACCAACATACCCAACACGCTCGATTAACTTTGGCCGGACACACTCACCCGGTCCATGCCCGGCCTCGGCTGATCGACACGTCGTAGCCCTACCTAGGCTCAACAGAGAGGCCAGAACGCCGGTCTAAATCCTAACCACTCAGGGGTCTTGGGCCCATCGCCCTTTGCACTCCTGCGCGTTGCGAACGCGGCCGGTGAGCAGACCTAGCCCCCTTAATACAAGCGCAGGCTTTCCCAGTCCAACCCGGCGCGCGCCGCTCAACTGCTGACATCTGGAGAGCTTCGGCTGATACATACGACGCCAAGTGTCCATACTATTCCCGCGTGGTGGTTAGTGCGAAAAGGCCAAAGGCCTACTCGGATCACATATCCTAACCCATTAGTGTGTTGGGAGCTCGCGGAAACGAGCAGCGATCCACGATCTGTGGTCCCGTCGCCCCATCTCGTGGACTTACGGCAAGGGCTAGGAATGCCCGGCCGTGCCACATAATTATCTCGCGGGTACCCTCACGGTCAACCCGACTCCACATCTCTCGCGGGTACCCCTCGGGGTCATCCCGACTTCCACAAGTTTCTGGGGTAAAGTTAAAGTATCCGTGTGTCCAAAAACATCAAGGAGGAATCCGAGGAATCACCCTCGTTGGATTCACACTCAATGTGTCCGTCAAGGTGAAACCAGAGGAATCACCCTCTATGGGTTTACACTTGAGGGGTTGCACGACAGATGCTTCATCGGAAGTGGTGAAATAGGAATCACCCTCGGTAACCCACAACCGACTAGCTTTGCTACGGAGATATCATCAGGAGTGATGTAAGAGGTATCACCCTCGGCACTCGATATTACCTCTGCAGAGTCGTACAACTTAGGGGGTGTGCGGTGATGTGCTGGTCTCAGCCCATCGATCACATCGATCGGGACACTGGTAACAAAGCGAGGCAACTAGGACAAGGATGAGGGGCCACAGATGGTTCACTAACCAACCTATACTAAGCATTTAGGATAGCAGGTAAGGTATCAATAGCAGTTACAAAAATAGGCTATGCATCAGAATAGATAATATCGAGACAACAATTGTAGCAATTCTAATGCAAGCATGAGGGAGAAAGAATAGGTGATATAGGCATGTTCAAGGGGGTTTGCTTGCCTGGAAGCTCTGCGGCAAAAGAGGGGTCGTCGGTGGACTAGCAGTCCTCAGGGGCAGCGTCGGCCTCGGGGTCTACCGGAGAGAAGAGGGGGAAGAAACAATAAATAAAAGCAAACAATGCAACACAAATGCATGGCATGGCAATATGCAGTGCTGGGGGTGACCTAATGCAATGCTACACGTTGTAGGCGGAGCGGGAAAATATCTGGGGATATTTTCCCGGCCTTAGGCAGTTTTCGGACAGTTGATCCAGAGGGGAAGGTTCCATGTTTGCGGTGTTGTGGGCATGTGACTGCTACACGGAGTGCATATTCGGATTCATCTCTTTTTTCTGATCAACTTTCATGTAGAAAACTTTTCGATCCGAGCTATGGTTTATTTTCTACGATATTTCAATGTTTTAAACAATTTTCTGAAATTTTTGGAATTAATTTTAAATTAGAAAATAGCTTTATTGCGTCAGCATGATGTCGGGGTGACGTCAGTAGTCAACCCAGCCGGTCCAGGTCAAACCTGACGGCTGGGACCCACATGTCAGTGACTCAGTGGCTAAACAGAGATTAAAATTAACTAAAAAGATTAACTAGCAGGTGGGCCCCATCTGTCAATGTCTAATCAAATTAACAGATTAGTTTAAATTCAAATTAGCTTAATTAAATGTGTGGGGCCCGCCTGTCAGTGACTGGGGTTGCCCAGTCAGCACGTTGACTGGTCAACCCAATCAACTGGGGCCCCTGGGCCCACTGGTCAGTAACCCAGGGTGGACCCCAGCCGTGCCACGTCGTCGATGGCCGGCGACTAGCCGCCGGCGACCTCCAAACGCGGCGGAGGGCCACGGGAGGCGTCGGATTTCGCCTACAGAAGGCCGTTTGGCCCGGGCGATGGTTCCATGTTTGCGCCATCTGTGGCGGTGGCGCGGCCAAAGATGGCCGAAAACAACGACGGCGAGCAGCGCGGCGGACGGCCGGAATCGGCCGAGTTCGGTTGCGGCGTTTCGGGGCACGGCAAGGCGAGCTAGCTAGCGTGTTGAGTTCCTACGCGTGCACTGAGCACGTTGCCGTGCTCGGTTGAGCTCGACGGCGAGCGTGGCCACGACGGCGAGCTCAACGGCGGCGATGCGTTCGGCCACGGCGAATGCGGCGGCTACGGCGCGGGAAGAAGGGGAAGAAGGAGGGGGAAATGGCGAGGAGCTCACCGTGGGAGCACAAGGAGGCTCGTCGGGATTCGGGAGCAGCAGAGGCGGCCGGAATCGATGGAGCACGCCGGCGACCCGAGGAGGAAGAAGACGGCAAGGATCCGTGCGGTGGGGCTCCCTGGCTTGCGCTCGTCGGTGTAGTCGACGTAGCGGAGCACGGCGAAGACGACGGGCACGGTGGCGAGGCGAGGCGAGGTCAGTGGCCGCGGTGGAGCAGCGGGGCGGCGACAGCGACGTACTGGTGAGCTCGGGGAGCGAGCAAGAGAGGGCGAGCGAGGAGGGGGAATGGATAGGGATGCCAGGGAGGTCGAGGGCGACGACCTTATCCCCTCGACGGCTCCTGTAGCGCCGCGGTGTCGCCGCCTCGCTGGTGCGTGCGCGCATGACCAGGAGCGCGCCGACACGCGGGGAGAGAGAGTGGGAGGAGGGAGAAAGAGGGAGGTGGGCTGGGCCGGTGCCACTGTGCACTTAGGCCCAGCTCACATTAGTTGTTTAGGCCTTTTTCATTTTTCCTTTTCTGTTTTCTTTTACAGAAATAGTTTTGCAATAATTTGAGCTGCCAAATCACTTTTTGCCAAATGAAATGACATAAGCACGCAGCATATCTTCAAGCACTTGATTGACTCGTTCAACTTGGCCTTGGGACTGGGGGGTGATAAGCTGAGCTCCAAGTTATATAAGTTCCCATAGCTTCTTGGAAACTTGCCCAGAACTTAGAGGTGAAGAGGCTGCCACGGTCCGAACTGATCTCCTTCGGAATACCATGGAGTGATACAATTCTGGAGATATACAAATCTGCTAACTGACTAGCAGTGATCGTCTCCTTGACTGGCAGAAAGTGTGCAACTTTGGAGAGTTCGTCAATGACGACAAGAATAGCATCATGACCCTTTTGTGATCTGGGAAGACCAGTAATAAGATCCATTTGAACTTTGTCCCATTTCCATTCAGGAATAGGAAACGGTTGCAAAATTCCGGCAGGCTTCTGATGTTCTGCCTTAACGCGACGGCAAATGTCACATTCGGCAACATAGCGAGCAATGTCCTGCTTCATTTTAGACCACCAGTACCTTTGACGAAGGTCACGATACATCTTGGTACTACCCGGATGAATAGACAGTGGCGTATTGTCGGAAGTCGGGCTCCGAGGACCCAAAGGTTCGAACACTGGGGTGAGCTCGTTCTACCACTTCGTCTCCTACCATGGCTAAGCGACGGCGAGGCTACGGCGAGAGCGCGCTAGCGAGGGACGGACCGTGGACTCAGCGGTTTACCCAGGTTCGGGCCACCTTGCGGTGTAAGACCCTACTCCTGCTTGGATGGGATTGCAAGGGGCAAGAGAGTTCTTGCGTACAAGGTAGGAGATGAACGAACCGATCCCCTCTACAATGGCAGCACTGCCCTTTATACCAGCCTCGGTCCTCTTCCCCCTTGAAACTTAGGCGGGAAGGGTTGCCACACTTGGCGGGTTTTGAAAGGGGACAGGCGCTCAGGCTATCCTGACTAAAGGAGGTCTTCGCCTGCCAAAGCATGATCCATGACGGGCCGGTGGGCTCGGTGATGACCTCCGCCCAGCGCGCCCGCCGTCTTGGTCTTCCATCGCCGATCGGGCAACCTTTGGGGTTGCTTTGGGGAGTAGATATCTGGCCCTGCTGCCTTAACACAACAGAGGAAACCATCTTCATCCGCGCCTGCTGGCGCGGCCTCTGCCGCCGCTCGTCGCCGCGCGCGTCACCCATGTGATGGGCCCCAGACCGCGCGGCTCCGCTGAACGGCCTTCGTCTCGTGCGTCCTCGGGAGGCCACCTCAGGAGGTCGCCTCGCGAGGCCGCTGTGGAGGTGCTGAGGCTCGCTCGCCCGCTCCCTGAGGAGGGGGCCTCGGGAGGCCAAGGCCTCATGAGGAGCCCTGGTGAGGTGCTTGGTGACGACGGCCTACGGGGCCCACGCCACGCGTTGCGCCCTGTGCCAAAGGCAGACGGGCCTGAATACCCCGGGTTCCATTGGCCTGAAAGTAGCCCCCGGGCCCGCGGCGCGCACGTTCCCGCCTACAGGGGGGCGAAACGGTGCGGGCCCTAACCGCCTGCGGCCAGGTGCGATGTGTGGCGCACGATGTGACTGGGGACGCCTCCACTTCTTCCATGACGCCTCGGTAATCGCCCGCGCTGACATAAAGTCTGCCGCGGGCGACGCGAGACCAACATTGCCTTCCTCAACGCCTCCCTGTTGCTTCGATTCCCAACGCCGGAAAAGGCGGAGCGGCGAGGGGAGCTCCGCGCCGAGTGTAAAAAGGGAGAGGGGAGGGCTGAAGTCCTCCACCCATCTTCTCCTTCCTCCTGCCTCCTTTGTTGTCTTGCTAGAACCACCACGAAAATGGTGAGGGGGAGAGGGAGTGGCCGTGCTTCTGCTGCCGCATCCCAGGTTCCGCCCCGGGGGTGCGGGCGCTCCCCGACGGCTGCCGGCGCCGGGCCCAGCAGTCACGGGAGGGGCACCGCTCGCGAGCGCGGAGGGCGAGGCGCGCGGGGCCGAGGCGGCCGTGGCGGGGCAACTGCGTTACCTCCTCAGGCGGGGAGCCACTCGGCGGAGGCGGCGCACGAGTTCATCGTGAACATGCGCTGCAGCCCCTGCACCTGGCTCCGGCTTCCGGACTCCTTGGCGGCGGCGATGGCGGAGCGCGCGCCCCTGGGCTTGTGGGTGCAGGCCGACGGCTGCTGCAACGGCCCCTCCTGGGTGGCGACGGAGCTCATTCCTTTGGGCTTCATGTTATTGAGGCAGGGGTGGAAGTCGTTCGCCCTCGCCTGCGGCCTGAAGCGGGGGCACGTCCTCCAATTCAAGTACGACGGGGCCGCCACACTCTTCATGAAGATCTTCGGGCTCTCCGGCAGCCGCCTGGAGTGCTGCGCGGAGAGCGAGGACGGCAGCTACAGCGGCTCCTCCAGCGAGGACGACAGCTCCAGCGGTGCTGCCTCCGGGGGGGTGGGAACGACGGAGACTCCCCTCGCGTCAAGAGCGAGGATGAGGACTCCGACTAGGCGCGGGCGGCGTCGACTCCGGAGCCGGGCACCGCGCGCACGGTGACGGAGCCGCACATACCCGCGGCGCCTTCTTGGGAACGCGCGCGGCGCCTGCGCTGGGGTCTTGGGGGAGACGGCGCCCCGCCTCGGCCCCCTTTTTTTTATTTTCCTGCATTGAATCGATGTAGCCCCGTGGGGTCATGAAAACAGTATCTTCTATGCTCAGCTTAACGCTTTGGTGATTCGGGATGTATGCATTCCCTCCCGAAGTCCTCTCGTGAGGCCGGTTTTTTTTCTTTGTTTGCCTCAGCGCTCTACGCCGTCAGGACCCAGCCCCCGAGCGGGCCTCGGCCGTCGCCGGTATGTCCGGTCGCGATGCCGGGACAAGGCCAGGAGGTGAGGGGCACCGGGAGCTAGTGAGGGCTCCTGAGGCGCGATGCTCAGGGAGCCCCCCTTTGGCGTGCAAGCGGCTTACGCAGAAGAAAAAACGCTGGCACCCACGGGATCGCGAGGGGAGAGAGCTTGAGTGGCGGTAAGGGTGCCTCGCGAGGTAGTCGGACTTAGCTTTTGGCGGAGAGCGGTGTCGGGCGAGCCACAGCTCGTGAGGAGTTCACACAGCTTGATGTGTCTTCGTCTCGTGAGGCCGGCTCGCGAGAGGCCACCGGCGAGGTCCTCGCGCAGCTCGCCTCCTGGGGGACTGCATGTCAACAGATTCACGACGGGGGGAGCAGCATGCGCTCGCTAACTCGCCCGTGGCTGTTGCATGAGGAGATAAGGCACCAAGGACCTTGGTGAGGTGGCGTGCACGGGAGCAGGCCCGCGAGCCAGAGCTCAGTCGCTTGGATTTGGCGGCGCTGCAGGGACGGACCCGAGCACAGGCACCGTGCCTAGCCGCCACTCACGGAATCGGCCAGGGGGGGGGTCGCGAGCGTGTGGCGCTCTCCAGCCGGCATCGAACTTAACAGGCAATTAAGCAGGTAACATAACTCATCAAGGTAAAATCAGCCAAATTCGTTACACAACCAAAATGATAGGGGCTAGGCTGTCGCGTCCGGCAGGGATTAGCTCGAGGTTGGTGCAGCCCGTGGGGCGCCCTCAGCCGCATTTAAACAAAATCACCTTGGCAGAAGGGTTCCGGGAGCGAGGCTCTGGAGGCGCGGGAGGCGCGGCAAGAAGGAGTGAGGGCTGTGCAGGGCGACGCATCGAGCGCACCTGGCGGGACCGCGCTGGGGCGACGTCAGGCCGCTTGGCGAGCCGCGCCCAGGGGGTCCGCTCCTCCGGGGCCATGGGGCTCACGAGGCCCTGGAGGCTCGCGAGGAGCAGGAGCCTCACGAGGCTCTGGCGCGAAGGGCGCCAGCCTCTGGAAAGAGGCGCTGGCGTTCCTCAGCCCAAAAGGCATGCGCATGCCGCCGACGGTGGGGCCAACACCCTGGCCAATCCGAGGTAGCCGGAAGGGATCCTGAGGGCAGAACTTGTTGAGGCTGGTGAAGTCAACGCACATGCGCTTCTTGCCGCCCTTCTTGGGGACGACGACTGGGTTGGCGAGCCATTCAGGATGGCGCACCTCGCGAACGACCCCAGCTTCCTGGAGCTTCTGAACTTCCTTGACGATGAAATCTTGCTTCTCTGGCGCCTGGCGCCATGCTTTCTGCTTGACGGGGCGTGCATTGGGGCACACCGCTAAGTGGTGCTCGATCACCTCCCTCAGCACACCAGACAAGTCAGATGCTTTCCAGGCGAAAACATCTGATGCCCGAAGGAAGGTGACGAGCGCGCTTTCCTATGCAGGAGGGAGACCTGTGCCGATGGTGAAGGCAGGGCCGGAGCCACTGCCGTCCACCGACACCTTCTTCGTCTCGGCGCGGTCCTGAGAGAACAGCTTCTTCTTCTTTGCGGGCGCGGCCTCAGGAGGCTCAGCCGCGTCCTCGTTGGCCGGGTGCGCGACCGCGGTGGCCTTGTAGGAACGCTCGAGGGTGCTGGCCGCGTCCTTCTCGTCACAGGCGACGGTGCTGATGCCGCTGCAGCCGGGCATCTTGAGGACGTTGTAGGCGTGATGGGTGGCCGCCATGAACTTGGTGAGAGCTGGGTATCCCAAGATGGCGTTGTAAGGCAGGCCGATGTGCACAACGTCGAAGTCGATGAGCTCGGTGTGGTAGTTCTTGCGGGTGCCAAAGGTGACGGGGAGGCGCACTTGCCCCAGAGGGATGGTGGAACCATCAGTCACTCCGGAGAAGGGCCTGGTCGGCATCAGCTGGTCATAGGGCACCTGGAGCGTCTCGAAGGTCTCGATGGAGATCACGTTGAGGCCGGCGCCCCTGTCGATGAGGGTCTTGGTGACCGCAACGTTGCTGATGGTGGGGGTGCACAGCATGGGGAGCGCGCCTGCGGAGGCCGTGGATTTGGGGTGGTCCTTGGAGTCGAAGGTGATGGCGTACTGCGACCACTTGAGGGGTCACGCGGCCTCGGGCCTCGGGAGGGCGTCATACACCTCGTGAGAGAGCTGTTTGAAGTGGCGGATGGACGTGGGGGCTTGGGGCCCGCCAAGGATGCAGGCGACCGCGTGAGGCTCCTGGTAGCCCCCAGCGCCCTCATCAGGCCGGTTGACGTCGTTCCTCCGGGGTGGCGGCGGCAGCGGCGAAAGAGCGGCATTGCCCTGAAGGTCTGCCTCACGAGGCTGGTCGCGCCAGATGGCCTCACGAGGCTGGTCGCGCCAACCCTGGCGGAAGCTACCGCTGCCGTTGCGGCCGTCCGAACGGTTGCTGCCGCGGCCACCTCCACGGCCGGAGCCGCGGCCGTTGCGGTCGTCTCGGCGGCTTTGACTCTCGTCGCGGAGCAGCTTGAGCTCCTGACAGTCTTCGGTGCTGTGGGAGCGCACATTGTGGAAGGCGCAGAGCAGCCGACCGTCCTTCCTGGGCTCATCGCGGTCACGGCCGCGCTTCTGCTCGGGCCCCGCCGCGAGCACAGCCGGGCCCTTGCGCTTGACGTCCTTGCTTTTGGCCTTGGGGTCGTTGTGGATGAAGAGGTGGCCTTCCTCAGCCTTGGCGCACTTGTCGGCGAGATCGAGCAGCTCTACCACGGAGTCGAGCTCACCATTGATGGCGAGCTTCTCGCGCATCTTGACGTCCATGATGCCGGTGGAGAATGCAGAGATGACAGCCGTGTCGGAGGCGCGCGGGATCTTGTTGTGCACCTGGCTGAAGCGTTGGATGTACTTGCGGAGGGTCTCGTTCGGGCGCTGACGCATGCGCCGCAGGTCGTTGATGGTGAGGGAGCGGTCATGCATGCCCTTGAAGTTGGCGACAAACTGGCTGCAGAGCTCGGCCCATGAGGAGATGGACGCCTCGGGGAGGTTCATGAGCCAGGAGGGCGGGCCGTCCTTGAGGGCCTTGGGAAACCAGTTTGCCATGACCTTGTCGTTGCCGTTCGCCGCCTCGACGCTCAGCGCGTAGAGCTGAAGGAACTCTGCGGGGTTGGGGGTGCCGTCATAGCGCGGAGGCAGCTCAGGCTTGAACTTCGCGGGCCAGACCACACGACGCAGCTCGCGAGTGAAGGCGCGGCAGCCCACGCCGCTTGAGGGGACGCCGCCAGCGAGGACGGCGCGGTTTTGACGCCTAGCCGCCGCGACGTCTTGAACGGCCTGGTCCTGGCGCCGGCGCTGCCACTCGAGGAGCACACGCGCATCAGGGGGCGTGCGGGGAATGATCTTGCAGCTGGCCTCATCTCGGTCCGGCGACGACGCGCCGCAGGACGACTCGTGAGCCCGCGCACCGCACTGAGGCCCGCCGTGCTCGTCGCGCAGAGGGGGCGGCAGGGGAGCGCCGTGCGCCAGGTCCTCAGCGCGAGACGGCGGAGGGCGAAGCGAGTGGGAAGGCGCCGGAGCGTCCCCGGCGGCGTTGACGAGCTCGGCGATGCGACCCAGCCAGGCGTCGTAGGCGGCGTCAGCTGGACGGTAACGGAGTAGCTCGCGCGCCATGAGCAGCGCGGCCTGTGGGTTCGGCGGCCCACGGTGGGCGAGGGAGGAGGCAGTGGCGGTGTGGCCGTTCGCCTGCACGGAGGGGTGCAGGGAGGAGTCCTGCTGCTCGCGGGCAGCGGGGTCGGTGGCGGCAGCAGCCTCGGCTTCGGGGCGGCGGTGGTTGCCGTGGGCCACTGGCTCCGTCTGAGCCACGCGGCCAGCCCTGCGCTCGGCGCGCTCGCGACGTGCGTCGGCCATGGGGTTGGTGGAGCAGAGGGCGGAGCGGAAGAAGAGTAGCGCACCCCTACCTGGCGCGCCAAATGTCGGAAGTCGGGCTCCGAGGATCCAAAGGTTCGAACACTGTGGTGAGCTCGTTCTACCACTTTGTCTCCTACCACGGCTAAGCAACGGCGAGGCTACGGCGAGAGCACGCTAGCGAGGGACGAACCGTGGACTTAGCGGTTTCCCCAGGTTCGGGCCACCTTGCGGTGTAAGACCCTACTCCTGCTTGGTTGGGATTGCAAGGGGCAAGAGAGTTCTTGCGTACAAGGTAGGAGATGAAGGAATCGATCCCCTCTACAATGGCAGCACTGCCCTTTATACCAGCCTCGGTCCTCTTCCCCCTTGAAACTTAGGCGGGAAGGGTTGCCACACTTGGCGGGTTTTGAAAGGGGACAGGCGCTCAGGCTATCCTGACTAAAGGCGGTCTTCGCCTGCCAAAGCGTGATCCATGACGCGCCGGTGGGCTCGGTGATGACCTCCACCCAGCGCGCCCGCCGTCTTGGTCTTCCTTCGCCGATCGGGCAACCTTTGGGGTTGCTTTGGGGAGTAGATATCTGGCCCTGCTCCCTTAACACAAAAGAGGAAACCATCTTCATCCACGCCTGCTGGCGCGGCCTCTGCCACCGCTCGTCGCCGCGCGCGTCACCCATGTGATGAGCCCCAGACCGCGCGGCTCCGCTGAACGGCCTTCGTCTCGTGCGTCCTCGGGAGGGGGCCTCAGGAGGCCACCTCGGGAGGTCGCCTCGCGAGAGGGCCTCGCGAGGCCGCTGGTGGAGGTGCTGAGCCTCGCTCGCCCGCTCCCTGAGGAGGGGGCCTCGGGAGGCCAAGGCCTCATGAGGAGCCCTGGTGAGGTGCTTGGTGACGACGGCCTGCGGGGCCCACGCCAGACGTTGCGCCCTGTGCCAAAGGTAGACGGGCCTGGATACCCCGGGTTCCATGGGCCCGACACGTATCTTGTGCCTCCTTCATAACTTTGTCGGTCATAAGCTCGAACCGAGGTACTACAATGCGATCTCTGAAATACAAGGTTTCGTCTTCAGCAAGCGAGAAATCTCTGGCCCTTTCAAGGACAAGATCCCTTTTCATCTGATCAACTTCAGCATCTTTTGCTTGCGCAGACTTAATAGCTTTCTCAAGATCTGGCTGTAGAACAAGGGTATTAAGAGAACCATGTGGAACGATATGAAGGTTCAACTTGCGAAGTTCTTCATAAAGAAGGGGTTGAGCTCGCTGAACCATGAGGTTGTTACAATAGGACTTGCGGCTCAAGGCATCGGCCATCACATTAGCTTTGCCAGGGGTATAAGAAATACCGCAGTCATAGTCTGTAATTGTTTCCAACCATCGTTGTTGACGGAGATTGAGATCCGACTGAGTAAATAAATACTTCAGACTTTCATGATCCGTGTATATCTCACATCGATTACCGAGGAGGTAATGTCGCCATAACTTTAGTGCATAAATAACTGTAGTTAGTTCAAGATCATGCACTGGGTAGTTCTCTTCGTGAGGACACAACTGTCGCGAGGCATAAGCAATCACTCTGCGCTCCTGCATCAGGACATAGCCTAATCCTTGACGAGAGGCGTTGCAATAAATCACGAAGTCTTTGCGAGAATCCGGAGGAGCAAGCACTGGGGCAGAAGTCAGCTTGTCCTTGAGAGTTTGGAAACTTTCCTGACATTTGTCTGTCCACTCGAACTTAACGCCTTTGTGAAGAAGATTAGTCAGAGGCTTGGCAATCTTTGAGAAGTTCTCGACAAATCGACGGCAATAGCTGGTGAGTCCGAGAAAACTTCGGACTTGCTTGACATTCTTCGGGGGAGTCCAGTCAAGAATAGCCTGAACTCGTTCTGGGTTGGCAGCAATGCCATCCTTAGAAATTACATGACCAAGGTAGGTCACTTCAAATAACTAGAATTCACACTTGGAATATTTGGCATACAGTTGATGCTCTCGAAGCTTTTCCAGAACAAGACGAAGATGTTCAGCATGTTCTTCCTTATTCTTGGAATATACCAGGATATCATCCAGGTAAACTACGATGAATTTGTCAAGGTAATCCATGAAGATATAATTCATCAGGCAGGAGAACGTTGCTGGAGCATTAGTTAAGCCGAATGACATGACGGTGTACTCGTATGAGCCATATCGAGTAACGAAGGCGGTCTTGGGAATATCCTCTTCGCGGACTCGGATCTGATGATAACCCAACCACAAGTCGAGTTTAGAGAATACTGATGATCCAGAAAGTTGATCATACAAATCGTTGATCCGAGGAAGCGGATATTTATTCTGAATTGTTGCCTAGTTGATAGGTCGGTAATCTTGGACCAATCGGTTCGTAGCATCTTTCTTCTTGACAAAGAGAGAAGGTGCTCCCCAGGCAGAGGAACTTGGACGAATAAAATCCTTGCGCAGTGATTTGTCGATTTCCTCCTTAAGCTCAAGAAGTTCATGCGGCGGCATCTTGTAAGGACGCTTCGCAATAGGAGTAGTGCCTGGTTTTAAGTCGATGACAAACTCGACAGCTCTAACAGGGGGTACTCCTGGAAGTTCTTCTGGAAAGACATCTTGGAAGTCGTGAACGACTGGAACGTTTTCGATCGCCTCAAGAGGAGAAGCGTTCAATGCATTTAGGGCATAAATTTGAGCCTCGACATTTTGAATGACATGAGCATGGTAGTTTACTAACTCATCCGAGGGGTGTAGGAGTTGTACGACTTTGGTGGCACAATTGATTAAGGCGGTATGAGCCTTCAACAAATCCATTCCCAGAATGAGGTCAACTTTGGAAGATTTCAATATAATGGGAAATGCACGGAAGTCCACCCCATCAATTTCAATGGTAACATCGGGGCTGAACATTGAGGCTTGACATTGGCCCGCGGGAGTGTTTACCACTAACGGTTGGTGCAGTTTTTCATATTTAATGCCATGCATGAATGCAAAATCTTCTGATATGAAAGAATGCGATGCTCCTGAATCAAATAAAACAGAAGCTGGTACTGAATTAACAAGAAGAGTACCCATCACAGTATCTAGTTGGTCTTGAGCTTCAGCCATGTTGACATGATAAGCCTGACCACGACCATAAGAAGGCCTGGCATTGTTGTTGTGAGGCTGATTGTTGCCACGGCCATTACCACGGCCAGCTGACGGAAGCATAAGCTGATTCTGATCCTGAGAGCAGTCTCTGGCACGGTGACCTGGACGGCCACACTTGAAGCAGAGCCCATTATCGGGACGGGGAGCAGGAGCTCGAAGCATTGGAGCTTGAGGTCTCAGCTGCCTCGGTGGTGGAGGAGGTAGACGAGGTGCAGCATACGACGGCCTTGGAGCAGGTACAGTTGGATGGTACATGTTGTGAGGAATCCAGATACGGCGCTTCTGGGAAGACGAGCCCAAAGATGAGCCCGCTTCACGAGTGCGCTTGAGCGCGTCCTTGTGATCCTTCAGACCAGTCTCAACCTGTATGGCCTTGTTCACCAAGGTGGTGAAGTCGGCGAAGTCTTGGACTAGGAGTGCAAGCTTGATATCTGGGTTGAGCCCTTCATGGAACTTCTCCTGTCTGCGGGCATCAGTAGCAATATCCTCTTCAGCATAGCGAGATAGTTCAAGAAACTCCCGCTGATAGACCTCCACGGTCTTGCTACCCTGGGTAAGGTTGCGGAACTCACGTTTCTTCCGGTCCATAACTCCTTGCGGAATGTAATGGGCATGGAAGGCAGCTTGGAACTCCACCCAAGTGACGATGGTTCCAGCAGCTAGGGTATGCCTGTGACTGTCCCACCATTGGGCTGCGGGGCCCTTCAGGAAGTAGGATGCGAAGGTCACATAGCTGGCAGGGGCAACATTGGCTGACTCCATCTCATATGTGATGTCACGGAGCCAGTCATTAGCATCAAGCGGCTGAACTGAGTTGCGGAAGATAGTTGGGTTGAGGCGCACAAACTCTTGCAAAGTTATTGAGGCTGGCTGCTGGTTGGCATTTGGACGGGGAAACTGATCCATAATCCCTTGTATGAATTGGCAGTTCAGTTCAAACTGCTGCATCATCCCAGCCATATAGTCGGGCGGTGCTGGATTGTTGGCACCACGGCCGCGACCTGCGGGTCTAACCATCCTGCTAAAGTCAACAGGGGGTAGTTTAGCAACGAGCATTGCAGTTGTATGGAATCATTCATGAAGTAACACACACAAAAAGGAAGTGCAATAGATACATCAACACAGTCAAGCATGACATATAGATCCATACATAGATTCGGTTACAAGCCAGCGGTACAAGTTCAGAAAGGAAAACCTAGACACACTAGGCGACACGCAGGCACGCGGTGGAGGGATAGAACAACGGGACATAGCGATAGCTACATCAACATCGAAGAAAACCACTGAAGCCAGGCAGCTGCAAGTGACGATGCAGGGTACCCTCGATATAAGGATCCTGCGCTCCGTGAACACTCTAGTGAAGAACCTGGTCCCGAACTGGAAGAAGAGGACCACGTGGAGGAGTACAACCTCCAACAGTAGGCCACTCAAGACCTGGTGGCATCTCCGTCCTGCGCGGGTGAAGGATGTACTCTGGATGTATCCCTGCACTGACTACTGGCAACAACTGTGTCAGAGCGTCGTAAAGACGAGCACGAGTGGCGTACAACTCGACAACAAGAGCTCGGGCAGTGTGATCCAGAGCCTCAGTGTACTGTACCAAAACCTATGGGTCATAACGACGTCGCACGTAAGGGGTACAGACAGCAGTGTAATACCCACTCTCATCCCCAGCGGGGGCATGCGGGATATATCTGAAAGCAGTCTCCTCCAAGCGACTGTGCTCTCCACAGAGACGGGCAATAGCAGTATAAGCAGCATCATGGACGGCCATGTCGACAGTCACTCCAACACCATGAAAGGTGTGCAACTCAGTGATGGAGTTAACCTGCCGATCAAAGATACGAACCACAGCGTGGTACTGCTCCTGGTTGAACTCGCGGTAGTCCTCGTAAATAGTGTACTCGGGGTACCAGTGATATCCCAGCCTGGTCAAGAGGTCGACCAAGATAGCAGGGAATCCAGTCACATCAACAGCCATAGTGTGGCATACGAGCTGTCTTGCGGGACGCATCTAAAACAATGGAGTGCAAGATGTCAAACGACAGTATGAGAAGCATATGATAACTTTGGAAAGAAGTGTTTGCAGATAATCCAGCTCTCCGGGTGAATGTGATCATGAGATCTTAATGTTAGAGTTAGCAAAACTTTAACCCGAATGGAAGAGAGATCAGAGTCCCAGAGTAAGGAAGAGGAATAAAAGATCCTAAACCCATCCATTGGCGATGTGGGCCCGTAAGCCACACAGCCACGTTAGTAAAATAGTTTTTCAAAGACTAGACTCAACTTTGGCTAAGGAGTTGGAGAGGGGGGTTCCTACATGCAGTCAGCTCTGATACCAACTGGTGACTCCCCCGACTTAATCGTGCACTAATCATACACGCAAATGCACACGATCAAGCCTAAGGACTCACGGGAAGATATCACAACGCAACTCTAAACACAAATAAAAGTCATACAAGCTTTATATTACAAGCCAGGGGCCTCGAGGGATCGAATACATAAGCTCGAGTCATACAAGCATCAGCGGAAGCATTAGCATCTGAGTACAGACATAAGTTAAACAAGGCTGCCTTAAGAAGGCTGAGCAAAACAACGACACTAGATCGAAAAGGCGCAGGCCTCCTACCTGGGAGCCTCCTATCTACTCCTGGTCGTCGGTCTCCACGTAGTAGTAAGCTCCACCGGGGGGTAGTAGTAGTCGTCAGCGGGGGCAGCAGGCTCCGGGGCTCCGTCATCTGGTCGCAGCAATCGGGTATGGGGAAAAAGGGAAGCAAAGCAACCATGAGTACTCATCCAAAGTACTCGCAAGACTTACATCAGAACTATTCTACTTATGCATCGGTATCAAAGAGGGGGCTGTATCTGTGGACTGAACTGCAGAAATGCCAGAATAGAGAGAGTGCCTAGCCTATCGAAGACTAGCATCTTCAGCGTCTGGCAGCATTAGAAGAGTGTAGATTAGTACATAAATATAGTAGTAGCAACAAGTATAACAGTAGCCATGCCCAGAGATCCTTCCTCGACTCCCTGCGTGAAAGCGATCCCGGAGCTAACATATTTAAACATCACCAGTATCCAGTTCTAGTTGTAGTAGATCGAGATACTTTTCGAGCGTCATGTTACCGTGGACACGGCTATTCGAATAGATATACTTCCCTGCATGGATGCACCAACTTACCCAACACGCTCGATTAACTCTGGCCGGACACACTCACCCAGTCCATGCCCGGCCTCGGCTGATCGACATGTCGTAGCCCTACCTAGGCTCAACAGAGAGGCCAGCACGTCGGTCTAAATCCTAAGCACTCAGGGGTCTTGGGCCCATTGCCCTTTGCACTCATGCGCGTTGCGAACGCGGCCGGTGAGCAGACCTAGCCCCCTTAATACAAGCGCAGGCTTTCCTAGTCCAACCTGGGGCGTGCCGCTCAACTGCTGACATCTGGAGAGCTTCGGTTGATACATACGATGTCGAGTGCCCATACTATTCCTGCGTGGTGGTTAGTGCGAAAAGTCCAAAGGCCTACTCAGATCACATATCCTAACCCATTAGTATGTTGGGAGCTCGCGGAAACGAGCAGGGATCCACGTTATGTGGTCCCCTCGCCCCGTCTCGTGGACTTACGGCAAGGGCTAGGAATGCCCGGCCGTGCCACGTAATTATCTCGCGGGTACCCTCATGGTCAACCCGACTCCACATCTCTCGCGGGTACCCCTCGGGGTCATCCCGACTTCCACAAGTTTCTGGGGTAAAGTTAAAGTATCTGTGTGTCCAAAACATCAAGGAGGAATCCGAGGAATCACCCTCGTTGGATTCCCACTCGATGTGTCCGTCAAGGTGAACTCGGAGGAATCACCCTCGATGGGTTCACACTTGAGGGGTTGCACGACAGAGGCTTCATTGGAAGTGGTGAAAGAGGAATCACCCTCGGTAACCCACAACTAACTAGCTTTGCTACAGAGATATCATCAGGAGTGATGTAAGAAGTATCACCCTCGGCACTCCATATTAGCTCTACAGAGTCGTACAACTTAGGGGGTGTGTGGTGATGTGCTGGTCTCAGCCCATCGATCACATCGATCAGGACACCGGTAACAAAGCGGGGCAACTAGGACAAGGATGAGGGGCCACAGATGGTTCACTAACCAACCTATACTAAGCATTTTGGATAGTAGGTAAGGTATCAATAGCAGTTACAAAAACAGGCTATGCATCAGAATAGGTAATATCGAGACAACAATTGTAGCAATTCTAATGCAAGCATGAGGGAGAAAGAATAGGTGATATAGGCATGTTCAAGGGGGTTTGCTTGCCTGGAAGCTCTGCGGCAAAAGAGAGGTCGTCGGTGGAGTAGCAGTCATCAGGGGCAGCGTCGGCCTCGGGGTCTACCGGAGAGAAGAGGGGGAAGAAACAATAAATAAAAGCAAACAATGCAACACAGATGCATGGCATGGCAATATGCAGTGCTGGGGGTGACCTAATGCAATGCTACACGTTACAGGCGGAGCGGGAAAATATCTGGGGATATTTTCCCGGCCTTAGGCAGTTTTTGGACAGTTGATCCGGAGGGGAAGGGTCCATGTTTGTGGTGTTGTGGGCATGTGACTTCTACACGGAGTGCATATTCGGATTCGTCTCGTTTTTCTGATCAACTTTCATGTAGAAAACTTTTCGATCCGAGCTATGGTTTATTTTCTACGAGTTTTCAAAGTTTTAAACAATTTTCTAAAATTTCTGGAATTAATTTTAAATTAGAAATTAGCTTTATTGCGTCAACATGATGTCAGGGTGACGTCAGCAGTCAACCCAGCCGGTCCAGGTCAAACCTGACGGCTGGGACCCACATGTCAGTGACTCAGTGGCTAAACAGAGATTAAAATTAACTAAAAAGATTAACTAGCAGGTGGGCCCCATCTGTCAGTGTCTAATCAAATTAACATATTAGTTTAAATTCAAATTAGCTTAATTAAACGCGTGGGGCCCGCCTGTCAGTGACTGGGGTTGCCCAGTCAGCATGTTGACTGGTCAACCCAGTCAACTGGGGCCCCTGGGCCCACTGATTCGTGACCCAGGGTGGACCCCAGCCGTGCCACGTCGACGGTGGCCGGCGAGTAGCCGCCGGCGACCTCCAAACGCGGCGGAGGGCCACGGGAGGCGTCGGATTTTGCCTACAGAAGGCCATTTGGCCCGCGCGATGGCGCGTTCGAACGGGGAGACGACGCCGCGTCGATCTGTGGCAGTGGTGTGGCCGAAGATGGCCGGAAACGACGACGGCGAGCAGCGCGGCGGACGGCCGGAATCGGCCGAGTTCGGTTGCGGCGTTTCAGGTCACGGCAAGGCGAGCTAGCTAGCGCGTTGAGTTCCTACGCATGCGCTGAGCACGTTGGTGTGCTCGGGCGAGCTCAACTGTGGCACCCCGACTCAGAGAGACCGGAACACCCCGTATTCCAGCCCAGAGATCAAGTCTTCTGGAATACGGCACTGCTTGGCATAGAACATATCAGCTCTTTATTACAAATATAACGGGTACAAAGGTTCTGAATGCACGAAGGTTACAGGGGCACGGTGACACTTCGCCTGCTCAGATAGCTCTATGCTAGCAGCGAGACATCTCGAAGCAGAATAACTTCTAACAGCGGAACAACGACGACGGTAATGAACTCCACTCCGCAGGGACTCTGGCTGGGACGTATCCTAGAGCGCAACCTCGGGGTCCTTGACAAACAAGCAATCACGGCATCACCTGCAATCTGGCATGACACGCCAGGTGAGTACTTTGAATATACTCGTAAGCTCACAGCCACCAAAGCAATCAAGACATACAACAACATGGCATTTACAGGTTAACCATCAATGATGAACACGATACTACTAGAATAACATGAGCATGGCAACAACATGAGCATGGCAACATCATGAGCATAACAACAACATGAGCATGGCAGCAACATGAGCATGGGAACAACATGAGCATGGCATGTATAGTTCATGATATGAACAGGATGATACTAGCACTAGCATGCAGGGGGGTCGACGTTTAAGGTCTCATGGACCAACTTACTCTGCTTGGAGGTTATCTCGTAACCACCAACTTACCATCGTGATCATCACACGATCACCTCAGGATCAACCAAGCTCGGTATCAACTATACCATCGTGATCATCTCATGACCACACGGAGCTTGATCTCTACATGTGATCATCGCATGACCACATAAAGATCAACCAACTTCTTTACTCATCGAACCGGGGTTGTCATTATTCAGATTATTATTACTGTTGACCCATAGTGTGACCTACTATGAACTGTGTCCATGACCGAGGACGCGGCTATCAATAGATTATACACTCTGCAGAGGTTAGTACATTGTACCCACACTACGAAACTCATGGCCTCGTGCTCCCATTCGGGTGGACCAACGACGTTCCGACAAAACCAGTCTATTGCATGACACTCTCCCGGCCACTCCCGACAAACTCCCCTTTGGGCTATGTCCTGGGTTGCCCCTGATGTCAACTCGTGACATCCACCACCTTTGTGGCTGCCACCGTCGTGGCCAAAACATAACATTGTCCCAAACGGGGACCTCGGATATCCTTACAACTCGGGCACTCAAGGCTTATGGCCGCCCACCGGGCCAGGGTAGCGCGCGCACATAACCTTTCCTAGTTGGAGGCACCGGCGAGAGGCATCACAATAGACCGCATTAGGGCCTCCCCATCCAGGCAAGTGTGGCTGCACTGGTTAGCTCGATTCGGTGGCACCATGACTCAGCCAACAGATTTGTTCAAGTTCGATTAATGTCAGGTTCAACTTGAATGGTGATGAGCTGAGCCACAATAATATAGCATGATGAAATAACAATGCAGATGAGCATGATATCAATGCAACCATGGATGGGCAACATAACCATGTAACATCATAATGATAAATCATTTAGTCTACGGGATGAGCATGGCATAAAGATGATCATGAATAATGCAAGTATTTTCATATCATACCGTAACTACTCATGTGAGCATAACATTATCACTAGCATCGGAAATAATTATAAGAATAAAACACGATAAGAATATCCTTAGCAATTAATCACATCACTTACTAGATGAAAATGAACATGGCATAAGTAATGAGCATGGATTTACAAGCATATTCGAAGCATTCACAAAATAATTAAATGCGCAAACAATTATTAAATATTCAAGTGGAAACCATGGCTATTGCAATGCCATCATGCAAGTGGCTGTCGTGGCTTGTCTGGGGGTGGAGGATTCACCGGGGAGAAGTGCGATGAACTCGCGGAAAGAATCACCGGAAAGGTTTCCCTCTCGGCGGAGCTGTTTTAAGGGCAAGGGCAAAATGGTCATTTTCACAGTGTGACAACCTCATGAAAATGATACCATCGGAACGGGCTCGACGAACTGAGATCGTGGGCTTTGGAATCACCTGAATCAGAGTTACGGTTCCCGAGTTACGGCCGTTCGTTCGATAGACAGAAAAACAAATAAAAGTTGAGTTTTTCTGCTGCTAATGGACGAACGTCCGCTATATAACCCTTTCGGCTGGCTGGGTTTAAACAGAAGGCGTCTTTCGGGAGAATACGCTTTCGGTAAAGTGAAAACGCATTCTGAACTTAAGTAGTACAGAAATACGCCTTCAGTAAACCGAAGACATAAACTCCGGAGTGCGCTTCTACTTATACGCGCGGGCCCGGGGTTGACTCAATTGTGCGGCTGACTGGTGGGGTCGCTGGGTGGTGGGGCCCGCCTGGCTGGTTGTCGCCTTCAACCTCCATCGCCCGCGCACGGCAGAGACAGAGGCGAAGCTCGACAGCGATAGCTGGAGCTACCGACCATCTCCGGCGGCGCCCGGCATATCGGCGAGCTCGGCATGCCACGCCGCATCCACCTAGGCAGGAGGCGGAGCTCGGGGAGGGCAGGAGCTTGTGCTCCCTCGACAATGGCGGATGGCGGCTCGGGCGGTGTAGGGGTTCGCTGCCACGGGTATTCCGGCGACCGAACGAGTAGGTGGGGAGGTTCTACGGGCTATGGGGGTTCTCCGGGTGGTGGTAGGAAGAAGAGGGAGGCGCCACGTTGCTCGAATTTGAGCAAGGCCGAATGGCGGCCATGGCGGCCATGTGGAGCGAGGAGAGGCTCCGGAGCTCAGTTGAGCTATCGGGGAGGGTTCTAGGAGGGTGGAGGAGAGGCTGGTGAGGTCGAGGGAGGTCGGGGTGGGCTTAAATAGCCACGGTGGAGGTGGTGCCGCCCTCGGATGTCACCGCGGCCAGGCGGGGCGTGCTCTGGCATAACGCGTACGCGTGCGCTCGCAGCAGAGAGGTTGAGGGTGACGGGAGAGAGCTAGTGGAGGTGCAGACGCGGGCGGCGCGGTGTCCGGTCGGCCACCCGGCCACTGTGCGCACGTGGGCAAGGTCGCCGTGGCGCGAGGAGGGCGAAGGAGGAGGGGGCCAAGGCGGGAGAGTGGGCGTGAGGCTGCCACGAAGCTCTGGGACACGAAGAAACGCGCGGAAACGGCGAGCAGAGGAGTGCCCGGAGCTAGCCGACGCACAGAGCGCGCCAAACGCATGCCAACAGCGTGGTCACCGTGTGGCATGGCAATGATAGGGCACGACTGCCTACCAAAAGTTGTCAACCGTGTTGTCCCTCCAAGACACAGTCCCACTGATCTGATGGCTCGGGCAAAGTGACTATGTGTTGATGGGAGGGATCGACTGAACTTTGCTGTTGCAAACTTAAGCATGATGTTGTGGTCCAATGGAATGAGATAAGAGATAACCAGGATGTCTCAAGGGTTTAGGGTAGGAAGGACTACAATCCTGTGGATTTTGAAGAGATTTGGACCAGTATTTAATATAGTTGCTTCACAACCACATATTCTGGTCCATAAAGAAGATCAGGAAGTAGCACTCACATGGAGTGTTGGATTGGGCTGAAAATTTGTGGAGTATGATAATTTGGGCATATGAAGGTACCATAAAAATGTCATCCCATTTGGATGAATAAAAATGGTACTTCCTTCACAATGCTCCACACTAGACAGAAACTTGGGGGACTTTTGTGGAGTAAATGGCTTGGCAAAATAATGTGAGTTTTTGCATGCTCACATTATTTATGGATATTTAGGTCCTGGATTAATTTCAGAAGTTTTGAAGCAATATAAAATATAGTTGCTTCACAAACTGAAATTGTGACCAGAAACCAAGATTGGATGGTGTGCTCACATATATTGTTGTATGGAGATGACATTTGATGGAGAGTCATGATTTTATCATATGAATGATCTCCCAAACTTTTACTCATTTGGATAAACCTAGCTAGTACTTCCTTTACAAAGCTTCTCTCTGGACAGAAACTTTGGAAATTTGCTGAGGAAGATTTACTAGGAAAATGAAGCTGAATTTTGGCATGTGGCAATTATTTGGATGTGAAAGAGTTCCCAAAAAAATTTGAGGGCAATCAAGAAAATATAACTAGCACTTCCTTCACAAAGTGCCATTCTGGACAGAATGGAAAATGAATATTCCTGAATTATTTTTGAACTAGGCAAGGATGGGTTTTGACATATTTGTGGAAGATATGATCCAAAGAATTTATGAGAATTTTGTGGGAATTTTTGGAATGGCAGAAATATAGGTTGCTTCACAACCTAGAGCAAACAGGGTTATTCCTTTAATAGAAAAAGGAATATTCCCAAGAAATAAATAGTGTGGTTGGGCTAAGATGGAAATGACATAGCCTTGGGATAGATTTGAGAATTACAAGCCACTAGGAAGTGGCAGGAGAGAAGATCTTCCCAGGTTTCAAGACCACATAGCCACGGAAAAGGAAATTCAAATAAAAATTCGAAGAAATCCAAAAGAAAAAGAAAGGGCCAAAAATCGGGGAGTTACATCAACGGCGGCGATGCGTTCGGCCACGGTGAATGCGGCGGCTACGGCTCGGGAAGAAGGGGAAGAAGGAGGGGGAAACGGCGAGGAGCTCACCGTGGGAGCACAAGGAGGCTCGTCGGGGTTCGGGAGCAGCAGAGGCGGCCGGAATCGATGGAGCATGCCGGCGACCCGAGGAGGAAGAAGACGGCGCGGATCCGTGCGGTGGGGCTCCCCGGCTTGCGCTCGTCGGTGTAGTCGACGTAGCGGAGTACGGCGAAGACGACGGGCACGGTGGCGAGGCGAGGCGAGGTCAGTGGCCGCGGTGGAGCAGCGGTGCGGCGACGGCGACGTACTGGTGAGCTCGGGGAGCGAGCAAGAGAGGGCGAGCGAGGAGGGGGAATGGATTGGGATGCCAGGGAGGTCGAGGGCGACGACCTTATCCCCTCGATGGCTTCTGTAGCACCGCGGTGTCGCCGCCTCGCCGGTGCACGCGCGCGCGACCAGGAGCGCACCGACACGCGGGGAGAGAGAGCGGGAGGAGGGAGAAAGAGGGAGGTGGGCTGGGCCAGTGTCACTGTGCACTTAGGCCCAGCTCACAGTAGTTGTTTAGGCCTTTTTCATTTTTCCTTTTCTATTTTCTTTTGCAGAAATAGTTTTGCAATAATTTGAGCTGCCAAATCACTTTTGTAAAATGTGGGAACTGGCCACAAAAAAACATAGCAATATACTGCACTGCCAAAAAAAGTTTGGGAGAGATTTGAATCCAATTGAATTTTTCATAAATGAAATGGCATTTAAATTGCTGTTTTTGCACTGTTTTAAATGCTCTAGCCCATTTTAGCAAATAGGTGATGTTGTTTTGCTGAACAAGAATTTGTTTTGGAATATTTGCTAAATGATGAACTATTTTTCAGCAATTTTTTAGCAACTTCAAATTTCACTTATGATTTGAATTGAATTCAGTGGTGGAATTTAAAATGAGATATTAATCCAATATGATCAAGCATTGCAAATCAAGGTGACTTAGCATAATCATTATGGATCACTGTTGCTCATTACAGAGGGGTGTTACATAATCATAAATGGGATGCTTGTTCAAGTAAGGACAGCACCCTAGCACCGGTCCACCCACATATCAAATTATCAAAGTAGCGAACACGAATCAAATAAACATGATGAAAGTGACTAGATGATAATTCCCATGTGTCCTCGAGAATGCTTTGCTTTATATAAGAGACCGTTCCGGTGTAACGACCCGGTTCCAAAAATAAAAATAATAATGAGGCGATCTAATCTGAGCCGTCAACAGTAGATCGGACGGAGGGGAGCGATGGCGGCTTACAGCGAAGAGGACGACGGCGAGGTCGGCTCGGGCGTGGACGGCGGCGGTGTTCCGGTGGTCGGTGGTGACAGCGGAGGTGTCGGCCAGGTACGTTTCAGAGAGGCGGTCTCGGGGGTGGTCTTAGCGGAGCTCGGAGACGACGGACGGCGGTGGGGCGAAGTTGGCCGAGCTTCGGTGCTCCGCGGCTCCGGCAAGGGACGAGCGAGCTCGGGGTGGTCTCTGTAGATGGAAAGGAGGGTCGTAACCATGTCAAAACGATGTGTGGCCTCGAGGGAAACAAACGGGAGGAAGAAGGAGCCTCGGGATGACCTACCGGCGATGGAATCAACGGCGGCCGAAGCTGCGGTGGCGGATATCCGAACGGCGTTGGCGGGTGGTATGGGTGGTCTCGACGTCGGGGTTTTAGGGGGTTCGAGAGGGGAGGAGAAAGGGTATTTATAGGACAAAGTCTTGGAGGAGGGGGCAGCCTTGGGCTAGGGTTTTAGGCGGCCGAGCGCACGGCCGTGTCCGAGCGGAATTCTACCCTGGCGTGTCTTGCGGGAGGAGGAAGAAGGGCGCGGGCCTGGGGTGTCAGCGGGAGAGGGCGAGCGGGCGAGAGGGAGAGGCGTGCGGGCGACCGCAGCATACCGCTTCGGGGGCGCTAGAGTGGTCGTGGGCCAAAAGGCCAGTCGGGCCGGCTGGCTAGCGCCAGGCCGAGCGCTGGTTAGTTCCTTTTTTTTAACAGAGAAAGAAAAAATCAAAAAAGAAAAATAAATATAGATTTTGCCTAGACAATATATATATATATATATATATATATATATATATATAAATTCTTAGAATAAAACATAGAAAAATATGAACTATTTTTCATAAGCAAATAAATTTCTTTAAAAAAACAAATACTTTTTTGTAATAACTTCAAATTGGATTTGAATTTGATTTTCAAATCTTTTGCAAATAGTTTCTGTTTTCTTTCTCCAAATACTTTTCAACTCTTCTCTGATTTTTGAAGGGTCATGTTACCTTCACTCAAATATTTTTTAAAATTCAGAGAATTTGAGATAATTTGAAATTCCAACATAAAAGAGAAAAACTTCCAAATAGGCTTTCAAATAAGCTTTGAAAGTGGTACTCATCACTCCCCACTCCATTTCATAAATTTTGAAGAAGTCCTATTATCTTCTCTCATGAAAATCCTTGAGTGGCATAAAGCT
The DNA here is from genome assembly GCA_039707655.1 of Elymus sibiricus. Taxonomy (NCBI): domain Eukaryota; kingdom Viridiplantae; phylum Streptophyta; class Magnoliopsida; order Poales; family Poaceae; genus Elymus; species Elymus sibiricus. Next base: position 118,499,623 of record CM077670.1, read on the forward strand.
TCTGAGTTTGAATTATTTGCAAATGGAATTTAAATCTTTTCAAAACCCCTCTTTATCTCAAATGGAAGAAGTCATGTTATCTTCACTCTAGGGTTTGTTTTTAATTTAAATTTTGAATTCCGTGGGAACCAAAAGCAAGAATGAAAGTTTGGGAAAGTCCTTTTATTCTTGCTTTTGGTTCCCACGGAATTCAAAAAGTTTCAAATTCCACTCATTCAAATTCCACTCAATTTCCCAAACTTTCATTGAATGAGTGGAATTCAAAGTCCACTCAATTTCACACGACACTCATTCAAGAAATCATTATTACTCAATTAATATAACATTCCAAAATTTAGAATTTTGGGATGTTACAAACCTACCACCCTTAAAATGAATCTCGCCCTTGAGATTCGAAGAGGCTAGAAAGAAAAGGTTAGGGTTTGGGGTCTTCTTGAAAATCCATTGATCGTCACAAAGGTCTGGGGTGCTACCACCCTTGGAAGCAAAGTTACGGGTCCATCCAAGACTCGGGTACTTCCGTCTTAGTGTTGACACCATTGGTCTTCTCACACATCTTGAATAATGCCGTCAATGATGCTTTTTCGGTATATGTATAATGTTACTCGAGATCATGTGTCCCTTTCCAAAAGAATGTTCTTCCATACACTGTTTCTTCTTGGCTGACAGGTCTTGCGCCAATACTAAACAACTATCGATGTTCTCATGGAGGTCATCAAATAATTTGATTGGGATTCCTGCAGAAAACGGGTCTGGGTTTCATTCTCATCGTATAACCTACGGTTAGCAACAGCTGCCTTGTACAAGGGTGAAACATCGTACCATTCTAAGGTTTAGGCTTCACATCGCCGTCTCTCTACTATAGGTAAGTCACTCAAGATTTACCATCCCTCATAGAAAAGGCGAATAATAGGAGTAAGTTGGCATGGTGATCAATCCATTCCACACCCAAATCATTACCTTGTATATGGTTTAGCGAATCTCGCATTCTAACACTCGGTCATCCTCACAAGCATTGCAGAATTTCTCTTGTCGACGAACTATGTTCGGATAAATCCATTGATTCTGCAAACCAAACAAAACATCTATCGTTTCTTCACAACTCTCGGGTTTCGCATAAATTTCTATAAGATCGTCTATTGATAAAGTCGTAGCTTCTTCTAGGGTTCTTCCTTCAGCAAGAGTGTGCTTGCTTCTTGTCAGGTCCTGGGGCCTGTGGGTTGTGGCCCATCTCACCACTTGTAAATCTTGAACACATCTTCTGGTTGCAACTGATCATTATTCCAACATCCATCTTCCTTAGCATTCTTAAATCCATCCAATTGTACTGTATCCCTTCCTTCTCTTGGTCCAAAACTAGGATGCAATTAACCGGACTCATCATTGACTTGTCCATTCCAAGGTCTGACGTGACTAACAACTAGCTCTTTTATTCGGGTAATGGTGTTGGGTTCTACCTCCTTTGCTATAAAAAGGATTGGGCCACCTTGCTGCACTCTTGTTACTATTGTTACTTGTTACGAATTACCTTGTTATCAAACTATGTGTTACCGCTACTCTCAGTACTTGCAGAGAATACCTTACTGAAAACCGCTTATCATTTCCTTCCCCTCGTTGGGTTCGACACTCTTACTTATCGAAAGGACTATGATTGATCCCCTATACTTGTGAGTCATCAAGACTCTTTTCTGGCACCGTTGCCGGGGTGTGAAGCGCCTTTGGTAAGTGGAATTTGGTAAGGAAACATTTTTATTACGTGCTGAAATTTACTGTCACTTGTCAGTATGGAAAATAATCCTTTGAGAAGCTTGTTCGGGGTATCTTCACCTCGACCGGAATCAATAAGATTTTCCCCTCAACCTATTGAACCTACTAAAAATATTTATTATGAGATTCCTTTGGGTATGTTAGAGAAACGGTTAGCTAATCCTTATGCAGGAGATGGAACAATACATCCTGATATGCACTTGATCTATGTGGATGAAATTTGTGGATTGTTTAAGCTTGCAGGTTTATCTGAGGATGGAGTTAAGAAGAAGGTATTCCCTTTATCTTTGGAGGGAAAGGCATTGACATGGTATAGGCTATTGGATGATACTGGAACATGGGATTGGAATCGGTTGAAATTGGAGTTTCATCAGAAATTTTATCCTATGTATTTGGTTCATCGTGATCAGAATTGTATATATAATTTTTGCCCTCGTGAAGGAGAAAGTATTGCTCAAGCTTGGGGGACGCTTAAGTATATGATGTACACATGCCCCAATCATGAGCTCTCAAGATAAATAATTATACAAAAAATTTATGCTCGACTTTCTCATAATGATCAATCCATGCTCGATACTTCTTCTACCGGTTCATTTATTAAGAGAACTATTGAATTCAAATGGGATCTTCTGGAGAGCATTAAACGCAACTCTGAAGATTGGGAAATCAATAAAGGTAAAGTGTCAGGTATAAAACTTGTGTTTGATTGTGTTAAATCTTTTATGGAAACCGATGTTTTTCATAAGTTTAGTACCAAATATGGACTTGACTCTGAGATAGTAGCTACTTTTTATGAATCCTTTGCTGCTCATGTTGATCTCCCTAAGGATAAGTGGTTTAAATTTTGCCCACCTATTAAAGAAAATTGTGAGGAACCTGTTATAGCTAAAGATGAAACAATCATTTATAATGTTGATCTAGTTTTTCCTACTTCTTATATTGAGAAACCTCCTTTCCCTATTAGGATTAAGGAACATGCTAAAGCTACAACTGTGGTTAATAAAAGTAACATTAGAGCACCTAGACCCTCTGAAAAAATCTAGGTAGAACCTGATATTGCAATGGTTAAGGATCTCTTGGTTGATAATATTGATGGGCATGTTATTTACTTCTGCGATGAGGCTGCTAGAATTGCTAAACCTGCTAGAAATGAACAAGATATGTTAGATAAGAATAAGCCTGTAGTTGGCATGCCTATTGTTTCTGTTAAGATTAGAGATCATTTCTATCATGGTTTATGCGATATGGGTGCTAGTGTGAGTGCTATTCCTTTTTCCTTATATCAAGAAGTTATGAATGATATAGCACCTGCTGAGATCGAAGATATTGATGTTACTATTAAGCTTGCAAATAGAGATACTATTTCACCACTTGGGAATGTTCGAGATGTTGAAGTCTTGTGTGGTAAGATTAAATATCCTACTGATTTCTTAGTACTTGGATCACAACAAGATAATTTTTGTCCCATTATATTTGGTAGGCCTTTCTTGAATACTGTTAATGCTGAAATGGATTGTGTTAAAGAAAAGGTTAGAGTAAAGTTTGGTGACGTATCTCATGAGTTTAATTTCTCTAAGTTTCGTAGACAACCACTTGAGAAAGAATTACCTAGTAAAGATGAAATTATTGGTCTTGCTTCTATTGATGTTCCCCCTACCGATCCTTTAGAACAATATTTGCTAGACCATGAAAATGATATGCATATGAATGAAAGGAATGAAATAGATGAGATATTCTTTAAACAAGCACCTATCCTTAAGCATAATTTACCTGTTGAAACTCTTGGAGATCCTCTCCCACCTAAGAGTGACCCTGTGTTTGAATTAAAGAAATTACCGGATACATTGAAATATACTTATCTTGATGAAAAGATGATATATCTTGTTATTATCAATGCTAACCTTTCAGAGCATGAAGAAAAGAGATTACTTAAAACTCTGAGGAAGCACCGTGCTGCTATTGGATATACTCTTGATGATCTTAAGGGCATTAGTCCCACTTTATGTCAACACAAGATTAATATGGAGCCAGATGCTAAACCAGTTGTTGATCACCAACGACGTCCGAATCCTAAAATGAAAGATGTGGTAAGAACTGAAATATTAAAGCTTCTGGAGGCAGTATAATTTATCCTATAGCTGATAGTAGATGGGTAAGTCATGTTCATTGTGTTCCTAAGAAAGGAGGCATTACTGTTGTTCCTAATGATAAAAATGAACTTATCCCACAAAGAATTGTAACTGGGTATAGGATGGTAATTGATTTCAGGAAATTAAATAAAGCTACTAGGAAAGATCATTACCCTTTTCCTTTTATTGATCAAATGATAGAAAAATTAGCTAAGCATACACACTTTTGCTTCCTAGATGGATATTCTGGTTTTCTCAAATACCTGTATCAAAAGAAGATCAAGAGAAAACCACTTTTACTTGTCCTTTTGGAACTTATGCTTATAGATGCATGCCTTTTGGTTTATGCAATGCACCTGCTACCTTTCAAAGATGTATGACTGCTATATTCTTTGATTTTTGTGAAAAGATTGTTGAGGTATTTATGGATGATTTTTCCATTTACGGAACTTCTTTTGATGATTGCTTAAGCAATCTTGATCGAGTTTTGCAGAGATGTGAAGAAACTAATCTTGTCTTGAATTGGGAGAAGTGTCACTCTATGGTGAATGAAGGTATAGTCCTTGGGCATAAAATTTCTGAAAGAGGTATTGAAGTAGACAAAGCCAAAGTTGATGCAATTGAGAAAATGCTATGTCCTATGGATATCAAAGGTATAAGAAGTTTCCTTGGTCATGCCGGTTTCTATAGGAGGTTCATTAAAGATTTCTCTAAAATTTCTAGGCCTTTTACCAATCTTTTGCAAAAAGATGTTCCATTTGTTTTTGATGATGATTGTGTAGAAGCCTTTGAAAGCCTTAATTTCTGCACCCATCATTCGACCACCTGATTGGAACTTGCCTTTTGAAATAATGTGTGATGCTAGCAACTATGTTGTTGGTGCTGTTCTAGGTCAAAGAGTTGATAAGAAATTGAATGTTATTCATTACGCTAGTAAGACTCTAGACAATGCTCAAAGAAATTATGCTACTACTGTGAAAGAATTTTTAGCAGTTGTGTTTGCATGTGATAAATTCAGATCTTATATTGTTGATTCCAAGGTAACTGTTCACACCGATCATGCTGCTATTAAATACCTTATGGAAAAGAAAGATGCTAAACCTAGACTGATTATGTGGGTTGTTCTACTACAAGAATTTGATTTGCATATTATTGATAGAAAGGGAGCTGAGAACCCTATAGCAGATAACTTGTCTAGGATGGAAAATGTTCTTGATGACCCACTGCCTATTAATGATAGTTTTCATGATGAGCAGTTAGCTATTATAAATGCTTCTACTTCTCATAATAGTCCTTGGTATGCAGACTATGCTAATTACATTGTTGCTAAATACATCCCACCTAGCTATACATACCAACAAAAGAAAACATTCTTATTTGATTTAAGACATTACTTTTGGGATGACCCACATTTATATAAAGAAGGAGCAGATGGTGTTATTAGACGTTGTGCACCTGAGCATGAACAGGAACAAATCCTACTGAAGTGTCACTCCGAGGCATACGGAGGACGCCATGCGGGAGACAGAACTGCACATAAGGTATTACAGTATGGTTTTTATTGGCCTACTCATTTCAAAGATGCACGTAAGTTTGCCCTTTCTTGTGATGAATGTTAAAGAATTGGTAATATTGGTAGACACCAGGAAATGCCTATGGATTATTCACTTGTTATTGAACCATTTGATGTTTGGGGTTTTGACTATATGGGACCTTTTCCTTCCTCTAATGGGTATACACATATTCTAGTTGTTGCTGATTATGTTACTAAGTGTGTAGAAGCTATTCCAACTAGTAGTGCTGATCACAACACCTCTATTAAAATGCTTAAAGAAGTTATATTCCCGAGGTTTGGAGTCCCTAGATACTTGATGACTGATGGTGGTTCATATTTTATTCATGGTGCTTTCCGTAAACTTCTTGCTAAATATGATGTTAATCATAGAATTGCATCGCCTTATCATCCTCAGTCTAGTGGTCAAGTTGAATTGAGTAATAGAGAAATAAAGTTAATTTTGCAAAAGACCGTTAATAGATCCAGAAAAAATTGGTCTAAGAAACTTGATGATGCATTGTGGGCTTATAGAACTGCTTATAAAAATCCCATGGGTATGTCTCCGTATAAAATGGTTTATGGAAAAGCATGTCATTTACCTCTCGAATTAGAACATCAAGCTTATTGGGCAATTAAGGAACTTAACTATGATTTCAAACTTGCTGGTGAGAAGAGGTTATTTGATATTAGCTCCCTAGATGAATGGAGAACTCAAGCCTATGAAAATGCCAAGTTGTTTAAAGAAAAAGTTAAAAGATGGCATGACAAAAGAATTCAAAAACGGGAATTCAAAGTTGGTGAGCATGTTCTATTGTACAATTCTCGTTTCAGATTATTTGCAGGAAAACTTCTCTCTAAATGAGAAGGGCCATATATCATCGAAGAAGTTTATCGCTCCGGAGCTATCAAGATCAACAATGCCGAGGGCACTAATCCGAGAGTGGTTAATGGGCAAAGAATTTAACATTATATCTCAGGTATGCCCATTAATGTTGAAACTAATATTATTCAAACAATGACACCGGAGGAACACATAAAAGAGACCATTCGGAACGCTCCAGAACCCTGAAAAGGAGTAGGTATGTGATACGGTAAGTAAACCGACTTCAAAAATTCCATAAAAATTATTTCTGTCCGTTTTGGAATATTAGAAAAAATACAAAAATAAGAAACAGCCGAGGGGACCCACGAGGAGGAAACAAGGCAACAGGGCGCGCCCTACCCCCTGGGCATGCCGGGTTGCCTTGTGGGCCCCTCGTGTGCCTTCCTGACTCCGTTTTCCTCTCGTATACTTGTTCTGCAAGATAAAAATTCTTTATATATACTCCCGGATATTTTGACCACTGTATCGCAAGTTTCTCCTCTGTTCTTGTTTCGGGCTATTTTTCTGACAGATCTAGACCGCCATGGCACCTCCGAGTTCGTCCAATGACAAGTTCTACGAGAAGGTCATCAACCCTTACCTACCGGAGGTGATGAAACACCCTCAAACCATTGAGATGCGTGAGGGGGTGCTCCACATCCGGGACATTCAAGGGCCCAAGAAGACCGGAAGCGAGAAGGCCAGGCTTGAAGCAGTGGAGTAGGAGATCTTCAAGTGCCAAGGGATGGTGGAGCGTGGACTCAACGCTAACCACTATGATCACGGAATTCATCCGTGAACACAAAGTGGATAGCAAGGATATTGGGGACATCATCTTCAAGCTCAATGACCGGATTGATCATCTTCAGGCCCAAATTTATGACTTACAAAACCAAAATTTTGAATATGAAACCAAAATTTCAAGACTCCGAAAACACGTTCATCCTTTTATGATGGAGAGCCTATGACGTGGAAGACGGAGGACAAGCCCACTACTTCATCACCACCATCGGCGAAGAAAGACACTTGAGTACACGGGTATGGGCACCACCCTTGGCTTGTTCCAAGCTTGGGGGAGGTGCCCCGGTATCGTATCACCATCACCCTTTATCATCATTATCTATCTTAGTTCGATCCTTAGTTATTTTGTGAATTAGAGGAATAAAAAGTTTAGTATGATCTAGTTTCGAGTGCTTGTTTCGTGATCTATCTATCTTTGTAATCGAGTGTGAGAGTTATATAATAAAGAGTAGTTTGAGTTTTGCTTCTTTACTTTTATGTTTCAATCTTATCAATAAAAGAATGAAAATATCATATGCTAATCCCTTGGGGAGTAATGACTTTACATAAGAAAAGTATAGTTGATAAAATTTATTGGAAATTAACAAACATAGCATTGGTCATTGATGCAATTCATGAGAGATTAATAAAGGAAGAGAGGATTCACATATAAATATATACTATCTTGGACATCTTTTATGATTGTGAGCCCCCATTAAAATATTCTATGTCAAAGAGTTGACGTTGGACAAGGAAGACAACGTAATGAGTTATGTTTGCTTATATTCACATAGAAGTTATATTGTCATGAATCCTCTAACATGTGGTGCTTGCTCACTATCTTTTGCTAGCCAAAAATCCATACTAAGTAGAGATACTACTTGTGCATCCAAAACCCTTGAACCCAGTTTCATGTCACGAGAGTCCACTATATCTACCTATGGATTGAATAAGATCCTTCAAGTAAGTTGTCATCGGTGCATAAAGCAATAAAAATCGCCCCTAAATATGTATTAACTTTTATTGTAAGGGAAAATAAGCTTTGTACGAACTTGTGATGGTGAAGAAATAAAAGCGACAGACTGCATAATAAAGGTTGCTATCACAAGGGGCAATATAAAGTGACGTTCCTTTACATTAAGAGTTTGCACATACAAAAATAAAAAGCGCATGACAACCCCTGCTTCCCTCTGCAAAGGGCCTATCTTTTACTTTTTTGTATTTACTTTTATGCAAGAGTCAATAGTGTTCCTCTCTATTCCGTTTTTATTTTTCTCTTGGCAAGCATCATGTGGTGGGGAAAGATCTAGGCACATATATCCAGTTGGATGTAAGTAATCATGAGTTATTATTGTTGACGTTACCCTTGAGGTAAATTGGTTGGGAGGTGAAACTATAAACCCCCATCTTCCTATGTGTCTGATTGAAGCTTTTGCTCCATAAATATGACGTGAGTGTCAGCAATCATAGAAGACTAAATGATAGTTGAGTATGTGAACTTGCTAAACCAAAGCTCTTACATACACTCTTCCTGAAAATATGATGAATTGTAATTGTTTCGTGGACTAAGAACATAGTTTGTTAGTTTTCAAGAAAGTTTATGCTTTATACTTCGATATTGTGATGAATTATTACTTGTTTATGGGAAGTTTTATGATGATATATTGCTGCTATAGTATTGATCATGATGCTTTCATGTCCGTATGTTGTTTTATCGACACCTCTCTCTCTCAAAACATGTGGTCATGATTATTGATTTTGGCTTTCGCTTGAGGACAAGCGAGGTCTAAGCTTGGGGGAGTTGATACGTCCATTTTGCATCATGTTTTCCTACTGATATTTATAATGTTTTTGGTCATTATTTCACTTTATGATGCAATCCTAATGCCTTTTCTCCCTTAATTTGCAAGATTTACATGGAGAGGGAGATTACAGGCAACTAGAATTCTGGACCTAAAAAGCTACAGCTGAGATGCCTATTCTACTGAGCTCCAAATGACCTGAAACTTTACAAGGATTTTTATCGAATATATGAAAAATACTGGAACAAAGAAATACCAGAGGGGGCCCACAAGTTGCCCACAAGGCAACAGGGCGCGGCCACACCCTGGGCGCGCCCTGATGCCTTGTGGGGCCCACAGCTAGCCTCTGGCCCCCTCCTTCTGCTATATGAAGGCATTTACCCTAAAAAAAGGAGGAGGACTTTCGGGACGAAGCGCCACCGTCTTGAGGCGGAACTTCGGCAGGAGCACTTTTGGCCTCCCACGGAGCGATTCTGCCGGGGATACTTCCCTCCGGGAGGGGGAAATCGAAGCCATCGACATCACCAACGTTCCTCTCATCGTGGTAGGACCAATCTTCATCAATATCTTCACCAAAACCATCTCATCTCAAACCCTAGTTCATCTCTTGTATTCAATCTTTGTCTCAAAACCTCAGATTGGTACCTGTGGGTTGCTAGTAGTGTTGATTACATCTTGTAGTTGATGCTAGTTGGTTTATTTGGTGGAAGATTATATGTTTAGATCCTTAATGATATTCAATACTCCTCTGATCTTGAACATGAATATGATTTGTGAGTAGTTACGTTTGTTCTTAAGAACATGGGAGAAGTCTTGTCATAAGTAAACATGTGAATTTGGTATTCGTTCGACATTTTGATGATATGTATGTTGTTGCTTCCTTTAGTGGTGTCATGTGAACGTCGACTACATGAAACTTCACCATACTTGGGCCTAAAGGGAGGCATTGTGGAGTAATAAGTAGATGATGGGTTGCTAGAGTGACAGAAGCTTAAATCCTAGTTTATGTGTTATTCCGTAAGGGGCTGATTTGGATCTATATGTTTCATGCTATGGTTAGATTTATCTTAATTCTTCTTTCATAGTTGCGGATGCTTGTGAGAGGGGGTAATCATAAGTGGGATACTTGTTCAAGTAAGGACATCACCCTAGCACCGGTCCACCCACATATCAAATTATCAAAGTATCAAACGCGAATCAAATAAACATGATGAAAGTGACTAGATGATAATTCCCATGTGTCCTCGAGAACGCTTTGCTTTATATAAGAGACCGTTCCGGCTTGTCCTTTGCTATAAAAAGGATTGGGCCACCTTGCTGCACTCTTATTACTATTATTACTTGTTACAAATTACCTTGTTATCAAACTATCTGTTACCGCTACTCTCAGTACTTGCAGAGAATACCTTGCTGAAAACCTCTTATCATTTCCTTCTGCTCCTCGTTGGGTTCGACACTCTTACTTATCGAAAAGACAACAATTGATCCCCTATACTTGTGGGTCAATAATAAACCCCATCATTTTACCCTTAATGGCAACAATACAAATACGTGCCTCGCTACCCCTTCTATCACTAGGTGAGGACACCACAAGATTGAACCCATCACAAAGCACCTCTCCCACTGAAGATAAATCAATCTAGTTGGCCAAACCAAACAGAAAGATCGGAGAGAAATACAAAGCTTGTAACACCCCCAGATCTCAACCCTGTCATTAAGCTAATTAATTAGCCTTGTCATCATGATCATCCCACATAAATTGCAGTTAGAGAATAATCCAACTTCAAATTCAAATTTAAAATAAAGTCAAAATTAAAAGTTATCCAAACAGTAGAATAAAAATGTTCATAATATTGTAAATAATCCCAGAACAATTATAAAAATAAAATCAACATTATTTGGATTTCAAAATTTACTCTAACACCCAAAAACAGTACCAAAACAGCAATATTTAATCTATTTTCATTTAAATAAATTTCAAATGAAATCCTTAGGCATCCAAACCTTTTTGTCGCAGTGATAAATATTGCATGGTATTTATTGAGCTAAGTCACATATTTTACAAAAGTCAAATTGGTGGCCAAACATTTTGCAAAACAGAAAATCAAAAAGAAAAACAGAAAAGGGAAAAGAGAAAAGGAAAAGGCCCACCCTACCTGGGCCTAAGTCAAACAGCCAGCCCAGCCCGCCAAGCCACCATCTTCCTCCCCCTGTTCATCCCCGCGTCGCGCTGTCGCCGTGCGCGCACTCCCGCGCCTGGCCCCCCCTCCCTCGCTGCTCGACAGCGCGTCGCCGCGCTCGCCGTGGATATGGGCAGAGCCCCCGCACCCCCTAGCTCCTCCCTCACCTCCCTCTCTCCCTCTCTGCCACCACACCCGAGCGCGGTCATGGCTGCGCCGCCGTGATTCACGCGGCCACCGCCGTCCCCACGTTCCCGGAGCGCGTCCAGAAGCTGCGCCGTGCTCTGCTTCGTCCTCTCCGACCCCTGCCTCGAGCCCATTGCCTCCACACCGAGCTCCTCGTCCTCGTTTTCGTCTCCGATTGCCGGAGATCGCCGACGCCGCACCGCCGTCTCCACGCCTCCCCGAGCTCGCTTTGCTCCTCTACGGGCTCTCTGTGAGCCTCTACTTCCTTCCCTTCCTCTCTCCCCGTCGTTGGCCTCCTCTGGCCACCGCCACCGTTGCCGTGCTCCGGCCACCTCCATTGCCGCAAGCATCGTGCTCCCGAGCCCCTGTGGCCTCGCTCGCCCACCGTAGCGATCTCCTGGCGAGCCTTAGGACCCGCCTAGCTGCTTAGCCCGCTCGAAGACGAGCTGCAGCCGCGTGGCCGAACTCACCCGAAACCGCCGTCGCACTGCTCGATTCCGGCCGCCCCGGGACTCGCCACCACACTCATTAGATGCGGCCCGACGCCAGCTTTCGAACGCGACCGAAAACGCGGCGAACGGCCGCCTGTGGCCGTTTTCCGGCCAAGTCCGGCGAGCCCCCGCCGCGAGACGGCTCGCCGACGCGACTCCGGTCGCCGTCCAACGTGGCGCTGACGTGGGCGCCTCTGGGCCCCACCCCGAGCCACTGACCACTGGGCCCCACGGCCCCGTTGACCCGGTCAAACACGCTGACTAGGCGGCTACTGTCACTGACATGCGGGCCCCTCCCTAATTTAAACATTTTTATAAATAAATAAATGGATAATTAATCTAATTATTAATTAGGTCACTAATAGATGGGGCCCATTGGCTAATTAACCTATTTTAGTTAAAATTAATCCCTAATTAGCTACTGTGACACTGACCAGTGGGACCCACTGGTCAGGTTTGACCCTGGCTAGTCACAGTTGACTGATGACGTCATCCAGACGTCATGATGACGTCATAGGTTACTGTTTTAGATAATTCGGATTTAATAATTAAAATTAATTCTAGAAATTCCAGAAAATGATTAAAACTTTGAAAATTCATATAAAATAAACCGTAACTCGGATGAAAATAATTTATATATGTAAAACGATCAGAAAAATATGACGAATCTGAATATGCCACCTACATACCTGCCACACCTCTCTAACATGATGAACATGGAACTTTCCCCTCCGATTCATCTGTCCGATAATTGCCCGGAGCTGGTAAAACACCTCCAGATGTTTCCCGCTCCGACTAACTTGTGTAGTACTGCATTAGAACACCCCTAGCACAGCATATTGACATGTCAATCATTTGTGTTGCATTGTTTGCCGTGTATTTATTGTTTCTTCCCCCTCCTTCTCTACCGATAGACCCCGAGACCGACGCTACTGCCGAGTACGACTACGCTCCTGACGGCTAGACCCTTTCATCAAAGCTTTCAGGCAAGCAAACCTCCTTGATCATTCCTATATCGCCCATTCCTTCTCCCCCATGCTTGCATTAGATTTTGCTACTGTTAATTGAATGCTCCTATTCTGATGCATAGCCTGATTTAGTAACCTGCTGTTGTTACCTTACCTGTTGACCTATATGCTTAGTATAGGCTGGTTAGTGATCCATCAAAGGCCCCACACCCTTGTCCGTGTTGCCATGCTTTACCACCAGTGACTCGATCAATGTGATCGATGTGCCGAGACCGACACAGCACCGCACACCCCCTTAGTTGTACAACTCTGCAGAGCGACTATCGAGTGCCGAGGGTGATACCTCCTACCTCACTCCTAATGATATCTCTGTAGCGTAGCTAGTCGGTTGTGGGTTACCGAGGGTGATTCCTCTTTCACCACCTCCGATGATGCCTCTGTCGTACAACCCCTCAAGTGTGAATCCATCGAGGGTGATTCCTCCGAGTTCACCTTGACGGATACATCGAGTAGGAATCCAACGAGGGTGATCCCTCGGATTTCCCTCTTGATGTTACGGACACACGGTTACCTTTAACTGTTGCCCCCTTGTACTGTTACTGCGGGACTGAAGGGACAGGCGGTACCACCCCGGTAGAGGTGGACCTGAGTTCTCGACAGTCTCTTGAGAGTCGGGTTGACCTAGAGGGTACCCGCGAGATAATTACGAGGCGCGGCCGGGCAGGTAGAGACCGCCCTAGAGAGGGATGGGCCTGACCCTTGTTGCACTTCCTCGAGACGGGGCGACAGGAGTACTGATCGTCACCGCGAGCTCCCAACACACTAACGGATTTGGGTATTTGACCTGAATTGGACACTGGCCTATACGCACTACCACCACGTGGGATAATGGATTAATGGGGCCCTCGGCGCCGTATGTATCAACTGAAAGCTCTGCCAGATGTCCAGTTCAGCATTGTGGCCGGGTCGGGCCGGCGCCATCTAGGACAGAGGTGGTGCCTGGGTCCACCCTGCACACAACGACCCGGAGTGCAAAGGGCGATGGGCCCAAGACCCCTGAGCACTTAGGATGTAGACCGGCGGGAACCTCTCTGCTGAGCCTGGGTAGGACTACATCGTGTCGATTAGCCGAGGTCGGGCATGACCGAGAAAAGTGTGTCCGGCCAGAGTTAATCGAGCGTGTTGGGTAACAGTAGTGCACCCCTGCAGGGAAGTTATCTATTCGAATAGCCGTGTCCATGGTAACAGGACACTCAGTGTTTATCCCGATCTACTACAACTTGAACTGGATACATGTTACTTTAATTGTAAGCTCCGGGATCACTTTCTCGCAGGGAGTCGAGGAAGGATCTCTAGGCTTTGCTACTACATGCTTGTTACTTTATGTTATGCTCCTAATCTGCACTCTTCTAATGCTGCAAGACGCTGCAAGATGCTAGTCTTCGATAGGCTAGGCCTTCCCCTCTGTTGTGGCAATTCTGCAGTAAAAGTCCACAGATACAGCCCTTCATTTGATACCGATGCATACTTAGCATAGATCTGATGTAAGTCTTGCGAGTACTTTGGATGAGTACTCACGGTTGCTTTGCTACCTCTTTTTCCCCATACCCGATTGCTGCGATCAGATGACGGAGCCCTGGAACCAGCTGATCCCATCGACGACTGCTTCTACCTCGATGATGCCTACTTCTACGTGGAGGCCAACGACCAGGAGTAGTTTAGGAGGCTCCCAGGCAGGATGCCTTACCTCTTTCGATCAGAGCCATTGTTTGTTTTCGCCTTCTTAAGGCATCCTTTTTTAACTTTGTGTCTGTACCCAGACATTGTTGCTTCCGCTGACTCTTGTGTAACTCGAGCTTATGTATTCGAGCCCTCGAGGCCCCTGGCTTGTAATATAAAGCTTGTATTATTTTATTTTGTGTCTAGAGTTGTGTTCTGATATCTTCCCGTGAGTCTCTGGGCTTGATCATGCGCATTTGCGTGTATGATTTGTGCACGGTCGGGCCGGGGGCGTCACAAGCTGGTATCAGAGCCAACTGCCTGTAGGAAGCCCCTTTCCAACTCTTTGGCCGAAGTTGAGTCTAGCCTTTGAAAAAAATGATTTTACTAACATGGCTGTGTGGCTTACGGGCCCACGTCGCCAATGGATGATATTAGGATCTTTTATTCCTCTCCTTTACTCTAGGACTCTGATCTCTCCTCCTTTCGGGTTAAAGATTTTGCTAACTCTAACATTAGGTTCTCGTGTTCACATCCACCCGGAGAGCTGGATTGTCTGCAATTATTCCTTTCAATTAGTCTGTTTAATCTGATCATCACATTTTCCTTTCCATTGGTCTGTTTAACCTTTCTTGTAATCTAGCTTTTATCTGAGCAGTGATAATTTCCTGCTTGAGCCAGCACCCAAAAGATTGTCCTCTGACGTGCCTTACTATCATGGCCGTGCAAGATGTCACCGCCCTTCCTACTTTTAACCCACACTAACCACAGTTCCACAGGATCGAAACCTGATTCCCCTATACATCCTTGATCCCGAAGATACCCCTTACCCCACCTCTTAAATCTTGGGACGAGATTTCTTGTAGTGGGGGAGATTTGTAACACCCCCAGATCTCAACCCTGTCATTAAGCTAATTAATTAGCCTTGTCATCATGATCATCCTACATAAATTGCAGTTAGAGAATAATCCAACTTCAAATTCAAATTTAAAATAAAGTCAAAATTAAAAGTTCTCCAAACAGTAGAATAAAAATGTTCATAATATTGCAAATAATCCCAGAACAATTATAAAAATAAAATCAACATTATTTGGATTTCAAAATTTACTCTAACACCCAAAAAAAGTACCAAAACAGCAATATTTAATCTATTTTCATTTAAATAAATTTCAAATGAAATCCTTAGGCATCCAAACCTTTTTCTGGCAGTGATAAATATTGCATGGTATTTATTGAGCTAAGTCACATATTTTACAAAAGTCAAATTGGTGGCCAAACATTTTGCAAAACAGAAAAGCAAAAAGAAAAACAGAAAAGGGAAAAGAGAAAAGGAAAAGGCCCACCCTACCTGGGCCTAAGTCAAACAGCCAGTCCAGCCCACCAAGCCACCATCTTCCTCCCCCTGTTCATCCCCGCGTCGCGTTGTCGCCATGCGCGCACTCTCGCGCCTGGCCCCCCTCCCTCGCTGCTCGACAGCGCGTCGCCGCGCTCGCCGTGGATATGGGCAGAGCTCCCGCACCCCCTGGCTCCTCCCTCACCTCACTCTCTCCCTCTCTCCCTCTCTGCCACCACACCCGAGCGCGGTCATGGCCACGCCGCCGTGATTCACGCGGCCACCGCCGTCCCCACGTCCCCGGAGCGCGTCCAGAAGCTGCGCCGTGCTCCGCTTCGTCCTCTCCGACCCCTGCCTCGATCCCATTGCCTCCACACCGAGCTCCTCGTCCTCGTTTTCGTCTCCAATCGCCGGAGATCGCCGACGCCGCACCGCCGTCTCCATGCCTCCTCGAGCTCGCTTTGCTCCTCTACGGGCTCTCTGTGAGCCTCTACTTCCTTCCCTTCCTCTCTCCCCGTCGTTGGCCTCCTCTAGCCACCGCCACCGTTGCCGTGCTCCGGCCGCCGCCATTGCCGCAAGCATCATGCTCCTGAGCCCCTGTGGCCTCGCTCGCCTGCCGTAGCGAGCTCCTAGCGAGCGTTAGGACCCGCCTAGCTGCTTAGCCCGCTTGAAGACGAGCTGCAGCCGCGTGCCCGAACTCACCCGAAACCGCCGCCGCCCGATGTCGTCGCACTGCTCGATTCCAGCCGCCCCGGGACTCGCCACCACCCCCATTAGATGCGGCCCGACGCCAGCTTTCGAACGCGACCGAAAACGCGGCGAACGGCCGCCTGTGGCTGTTTTCCGGCCAAGTTCGGCGAGCCCCCGCCGCGAGACGGCTCGCTGGCGTGACTCCGGTCGCCGTCCGACATGGCACTGACGTGGGCGCCTCTGGGCCCCACCCCGAGCCACTGACCACTGGGCCCCACGGCCCCGTTGACCCGGTTAAACAGGCTGACTGGGCGGCTACTGTCACTGACATGCGGGCCCCTCCCTAATTTAAACATTTTTATAAATAAATAAATAAATAGATAATTAATCTGTTAATTAATCTAATTATTAATTAGGTCACTAACAGATGGGGCCCGCTGGCTAATTAACCTATTTTAGTTAAAATTAATTCCTAATTAACTACTGTGACACTGACCAGTGGGACCCACTGGTCAGGTTTGACCCTGGCCAGTCAGAGTTGACTGATGACATCATCCAGACGCCATGATGACGTCATAGGTTACTGTTTTGGATAATTCGGATTTAATAATTAAAATTAATTCCAGAAATTCCAGAAAATGATTAAAACTTTGAAAAATCATATAAAATAAACCGTAACTCGGATGAAAATAATTTATATATGTAAAACGATCAGAAAAATATGACGAATCCGAATATGCTACCCACATACGTGCCACACCTCTCTAACATGATGAACATGGAACTTTCCCCTCCGATTCATCTATCCAATAATTGCCCTGAGCTGGTAAAACACCTACAGATGTTTCCCGCTCCGACTAACTTGCGTAGTACTGCATTAGAACACCCCTAGCACAGCATATTGACATGTCAAGCATTTGTGTTGCATTGTTTGCCGTGTATTTTTTGTTTCTTCCCCCTCCTTCTCTACCGATAGACCCCGAGACCGACGCTACTTCCGAGTACGACTACGCCCCTGACGGCCAGACCCTTTCAGCAAAGCTTCCAGGCAAGCAAACCCCCTTGATCATTCCTATATCGCCCATTCCTTCTCCCCCATGCTTGCATTAGGTTTTGCTACTGTTAATTGAATGCTCCTATTCTGATGCATAGCCTGATTTTGTAACCTGCTGTTGTTACCTTACCTATTGACCTATATGCTTAGTATAGGCTGGTTAGTGATCCATCAAAGGCCCCACACCCTTGTCCGTGTTGCCATGCTTTACCACCAGCGACTCAATCAATGTGATCGATGTGCCGAGACCGACACAGCACCGCACAACCCTTAGTTGTACGACTCTGTAGAGCGACTATCGAGTGCCGAGGGTGATACCTCCTACCTCACTCCTGATGATATCTCTGTAGCGTAGCTAGTCGGTTGTGGGTTACCGAGGGTGATTCCTCTTTCACCACCTCCGATGATGCCTCTGTCGTACAACCCCTCAAGTGTGAATCCATCGAGGGTGATTCCTCCGAGTTCACCTTGACGGATACATCGAGTAGGAATCCAACGAGGGTGATCCCTTGGATTTCCCTCTTGATGTTACGGACACACGGTTACCTTTAACTGTTGCCCCCTTGTATTGTTACTGCGGGACTGAAGGGACAGGCGGTACCACCCCGGTAGAGGTGGACCTGAGTTCCCGACAGTCTCTTGAGAGTCGGGTTGACCTAGAGGGTACCCGCGAGATAATTACGAGGCATGGCCGGGCAGGTAGAGACCGCCCTAGAGAGGGATGGGCCTGATCCTTGTTGCACTTCCTCGAGACGGGGCGACAGGAGTACTGATCGTCACCGCGAGCTCCCAACACACTAACGGATTTGGGTATTTGACCTGAGTTGGCCACTAGCCTATACGCACTACCACCACATGGGATAATGGTTTAATGGGGCCCTCGCCGCCGTATGTATCAGCCGAAAGCTCTGCCAGACGTCCAGTTCAGCATTGTGGCCGGGTCGGGCCAGCGCCATCCAGGACAGAGGTGGTTCCTGGGTCCACCCTGCACACAATGACCCGGAGTGCAAAGGGCGATGGGCCCACGACCCCTGAGCACTTAGGATGTAGACCGGCGGGGACCTCTCTGCTGACTCTTGTGTAACTCGAGCTTATGTATTCAAGCCCTCGAGGCCCTTGGCTTGTAATATAAAGCTTGTATTATTTTATTTTGTGTCTAGAGTTGTGTTGTGATATCTTCCCGTGAGTCCCTGGGCTTGATCATGCGCATTTGCGTGTATGATTAGTGCACGGTCGGGCCGGGGGCGTCACAAAGCTTTAACAATCATGCATAATAAAGTTCAGAAAAGACTCAATTACTTTCAATGAATAATCTGATCATAAACCCACAATTCATCGGATCCCAACAAACACAATACAAAAGAAGATTACACCGGATAGAACTCCATGGGGATCATGGAGAACTTTGTATTGAAGATCAAAGAGAGAGAAGAAGCCATCTAGCTACTACCTATGGCCCCGTAGGTCTGTGGTAAACTACTCACACATCATCGGAAGGGCAGCAAGGTTGATGTAGAAGCCCTCCGTGATCGATTCCCCCTCCGACAGATCACCGGAAAAGGCCTCCAGATGGGATCGCGGAAGAACAGAAGCTTGCAGCGGCGGAAAAGTTATTTTGGGTGACTCTCTGTTGGTTTTGGGATTTATGGGAATTTATAGAAGTGGAATTAGGTCAAACGGAGCTGCGTGGGACCCACGAGCTCAGGTGCCCCCCCCCCCCCCAGGGGCGCGCCAGGTGAGCTCGTGGCTCTCCCATAGATCTTCTGCCCTCCTCCCGAACATTCTAGGGTCCCTTCTAGTCCAGAAAAATCATCGTAAAGTTTTATCACGTTTGGACTTCATTTGGTACTGATTTTCTGAAAAGCCAAAAACAAGCAAAAAAATAGCAACTGGCACTGGGCACTGAGTTAATAGGTTAGTTCCCAAAAATGATATAAAATTGCATATAAAGTATCTAAGATTGATAATATAATAGCATGAAACAATCAAAATTATAGATACGCTGGAGATGTATCAATGGTCTCATCGGTCGAATGTGATCGGGCAAGCCGATCATGGATTGTACTTCGGCGCTATAGGCTCTAATGCATAAACGCCGCGTAGTGCTCGCTTCCTCTCCTTTTTAGGGATGTGGGTAACATAAATCATGTTCACATCCTTTACTTCGGGAGGGAACTATTTTTGGCCTCCATTGCTTGGCCTTGGGGGGTTCATCATCGTCCTCACTGCGAGGCTGACCCTTGCCCTGGTTCTCGGCTACAATCTTGCCGGCCTGATGACCCAGAAGTTCCGGTTCGAGTGATTGGCCGGCTTGTCTGAAGTGCCATGAATTTGGCAGGGCTTGTCGAGGATCTTGTCCAGTGTGGACGGGCCGTCTTTGTTCCCTTTAAAGGGCTTTTTTCTTCTGGCCGTTCCGTTGATTATTGAATCCAGCATTTACAGTTGGCGTCGTTGTCGTTACCTTTATGGCAACGCTTATTGTTTTTATTGCGTCGAGGCTTCCGGTTCTCGTCGCGTACTTCTGAGGTGCCGGGGTCACCGTTGGGGCTACCACTACGGGCCAACCAGCTATCCTCTCATGGGCAGAACCGGGTCATGAGAGAGGTGAGGGCCGCCATGGTCCTCGGCTTGTCTTGTCCGAGCTGTTGTGCCAGCCATTCATCACGAATGATGTGCCGGAAAGCGGCGATCGCTTCTGCATCAGGACAGTTGACAGTTTGGTTCTTCTTGGTCAAAAACCTATTCCAAATCTTCCTAGCAGACTCGCCAGGCTGTTGGATGACGTGACTGAGGTCGTCGGCATCTGAGGACCGAATATAGGTGCTCTGGAAGTTAGCTCGGAAGGCATCTTCAAGCTCTTCCCAGCTTCCGATAGAGTTTTCGGGCAAGCTATTGAGCCAGTGCCTCACTGGTCCTTTAAGCTTTAACGGTAGATATGAAATATCCGATCCACACAGTCGGGTCAGTTGTTCCGTCGTACTTTTCGATGTTGACGGGTTTAAACCCCTCTGGGAACTGATGTTGCATGACCTCGTCTGTAAAACACATCGGGTGTGCAGCTCCTCTGACCCGAGCTATGGCTTGTCGGACATCTGTTGCTGTCCAAACACGGGTATCATCCCGAGCCCTGCCATGCTTATCAAGCCATGCCTGATATCCGGCCTGTCCAGCAGGTACGTGGTCTCTGGATCTGTATATGGATCATGATGGAGTAGGCTATGCGGTCAATTTTCCTCGTAAATCATACGGCGGCGTAGACGGGATTGGATCTTTGCCTTCACGGTGAGGGATTGCAGGGGGGTCTCGGAGCCCTCCCTTTGGCCTGTCCCGTCCCCGAGGAGGGTGGTCGGGCTGATTGGTTCGATCATGCTTATCAAGCACATTGTCATCGACTTTGTCATCGGATGCCGGAAGCGGACGCTTTCGTGGGTAGGATTTGGTCTGGTTCACGAGCCTTTGCTCGAGATCTTGCTCGGCTGCGAGGACTTCAACCCACTTGTCATTGAGCGTGTCTTGATTGGCTTTAATCTTTTCACGCCCTCTTTTTATACTTCGGGCGGAGCTAATGAGCCGCCTTCAGAAGTTTTCCAGATCGAGGAAGTCCTCGGGAATGTCGAACTCATCGGGTCTAAGACTGATGTCCTCTTCCGATTCTGGCATGTAATTGCTTTCATCGGGATCATCAAGATCTTCCATCCCTGCGGCGTCGTGGATTTGACTGGACGCATTGTCATCGCCCTTGTCCTGGTCCTCGGTGCCATCCGGGGTGGCGTCGTTATTGGAGGCGTCATTATTGGTGTTGTTGCTGGAGTTCCCCTTACCGGCACGTTTAGAGCGCTTACCGTTCCATCGGTGTTTGGCGGTATCCTTTTTCTCCTCCTCCTCGTCGTCCTTGGGGGTGTCCATCATATAGACATCATAGGTCGAGGTTGTCGTCCAGTTGGTGGTGTTTGAGGTAGCAACGGGTGATGCAATGCCAGACGAGCCATCGACATCTTCGTCCATGTCGGTTGCCTCTTAATGTCTACTACACAACTTTATTTCTTATAGACTTTTTTGGGCCTCCAAGTGCAGAGTTTTGTAGGACAGCAGCAAATTTCCCTCAAGTGGATGACCTAAGGTTTATCAATTGCGGGAGGTGTAGGATGAAGATGGTCTCTCTCAAACAACCCTGCAATCAAATACAAACAATCTCTTGTGTCCCCAACACACCCAATACAATGGTAAATTGTATAGGTGCACTAGTTCGGCGAAGAGATGGTGATACAAGTGTAGTATGGATAATAGATATAGGTTTTTGTAATCTGAAATAATAAAAACTGCAAGGTAGCAAGTAACAAAAGTGAGCACAAACGGTATTGCAATGCTTGGAAACAAGGCCTAGGGTTCATACTTTCACTAGTGCAATCTCTCAATAGTGCTAACATAATTGAATCATATAACAATCCCTCAACGTGTGACAAAGAATCACTCCAAAGTTCCTAGCAAACTGAGAACATAAGAAGAAATTATTGTAGGTAGTAAAACCACCTCAAAGCTATCCTTTCCGATCAATCTATTGAGCCATCCCTATAAGTGTCACAAACATCCCTAGAGTTCATACTAAAATAACACCATATGATACACATCAATCAACTCTAATGTCACCTAGATAGTCCAATGTCACCACAAGTATCCGTGAGTCAATTATACGATATGCATCAAACAATTTCAGATTCATAATATTCAATCCAACACAAAGAAACTCAAAGAGTACCCCAAAGTTTCTACCGAAGAAAGTAAGACGAAAACGTGTATCAACCCCTATGCCTAGATTACCCCAAAGTCACCTCGGGAATCCGCGAGTTGATTACCAAAACACATATCAAGTGAATCAATAGAATACCCCATTGTCACCACGGGTATCCACATGCAAGTGTTCTCAAATCCAAAATATTCAATCTGATAACAATGAAACCTCAAAGGTAAAGACTCAATTCATCACAACAAGATAGAGAGGGAAGAACTCCATATGATCCAACTATATTAACAAAGCTCGTGGTACATCAAGATCGTGCCAAATCAAGAACACGAGAGAGAGATAAAACACATAGCTAGTAGTACATACCCTCAGCCCCGAGGGTGAACTACTCCCTCCTCGTCATGGTGGCCGCCGAGATGATGAAGATGACCTCCGGTGATGATTTCCCCCTCCGGCAGAGTGCCGGAACAGGGCTCCGGATGAGATCGCTTCGGAATAGAGGCTTGCGGGGGCGGTGCGGAAGTTCTAGGTTTCTTTTCGGGGTTTTCTATATTTATAGGAATTTTCTGCGTTGGATTTATGCTAGGACGGCTCACGAGGGAACGACAAGCTCAGGGGGCGCGCCCCCCAGGCTTGTCGCTTCCTTGTGAGTCTTCTGGCCCTTCCTCGAAGCTTCGGGGGTCTCTTATTGTCCATAAAAAATCACCGTAAATTTTTAGCCCAATCTGAGAACTTTTATTTCTACACAAAAAAACAACACCACGGTAGTTCTGCTGAAAACAGCGTCAGTCCGGGTTAGTTTCATTCAAATCATGTAAAAGTGCATCGAAATCATATAAAATTGTTGTAAACATGGCATGAATACTTCATAAATTATAGATACGTTGGAGACATATCAGCATCCCCAAGCTTAATTCCTACTCGTCCTCGGGTAGGTAAATGATAAAATAAATAATTTATGAAGTGTGAATGCTAGCATAATGTATAAGTTTGATCAACGATAATTTCAATCACTTTTCCTAGCAAAATAAACAACAACTTTTTCTCATAAAACTCATCATAATAAAGTAGCAATCAATTCACATGTTATGGTTCAAACACTGCATTCTCTTGAAACTTAACAACTTATGTTCTTAGTCACCAAACAATTTCAATTCATCTTATTTTCAACAAAGTCTAAGTAAGAGCTCCACATACTCAATTATCATATAGTCTTCAATGATTGCTAGTACTCAAAGCATATTTTTAGAACAAATAGCATCCATCGAACACAGAGGAAGATGGGGGATTAATGTTTCGCCTCCCAACTCATTTATTGTAGAGATAATTGTCAACAATAATAATTCATGATCAAATATATTTGACAGGATATATGTGTCTGGATCTTTCCCCACCACATGATGCTTGCCAAGTGGAGAATAATTGAGGTTGAAATAAGAAGTTGACTCAACATAAAATAAAATTGACAGAAAAAGTAAAAGATATGCCCTTCGCAGAGGGAAGCAGGGATTTGCTTATGTGCCAGAGCTCATTGCTTAAAACAGAGATGAATACATTTTGAGTGGTGTGCCTTTCCCGTCAACGTTACGACAAAGGATTTCAATATCTTCCATGCTAAACACATTATTGGCGGTTCCCATGCGGAAATGAAAGTTTACTCCCCCTCAACCATACAAACACAAGCCATGGCTAGCCGAATTCACAAGTGCCCTCCAAACAACCAACTTTCCAGGGGGAGTTTGTTTTATTATATTTTTATTCATTTTTGTTTAGCAGGATTGGGCATCCCAATTACCAGCCTCTCTCGTGCAAGACAAGTGAATAAACACCCATCATGAGAATAACCTGCTTAGCATGCAACATAATGACCGCCCCATCGCTCCATGAGCGGTACGGGCACACAAAACATATGTTTATTTGAAGATTTTAGAGATGGCACATGCAAATTTACTTGGAACGGCAGGGTAATACCGTATATAGGTAGGTATGGTGGACACTCATCGAAGAAACTTGGCTCAAGGATTTTGGATGCACAAGCAGTATTCCCGCTTAGTACAGAAATTTTGGCTAGCAAAGATTATAAACAAGCACCATATGTTGGAGGATCCATAACAATATAACTTCTATGCAAATATACCCAAACATAACTCATTACGTTGTCTTCCTTGTCCAACTTCAACTAATTTGATCAAGTTTGAAAATAATTAATGGGTATTCACAATCATAAAAGATGTCCAATATAATATATTTGTATGTGAAAGTTCTCTTCCTTATACTAATCATTCATGAATTGCTTGTATGACCAATGTTATGATTGTCAAACTTCAATAGATTTTACTTTCTAAACCTAATGTGAATCTACTACTAGGCATGAGACAAGCATATGAAGCACATGTGATTTTAACTTTATGATATTCAATTCATTCAACAATTTACTCTTAGGATATAAGTGAAGAACTAGAGTAAATGACAAACTACTCCAAAAGATATAAGTGAAGATCAATGAGTAGTTAAACAATTAAGTAGCTATGTGAAGACTCTCTCCAGGTAAATATTTCAGATCCAAGTATTTTATTCAAACAACAAACAAAATTCAAATAAAAGGACACTCCAAGAATAGCACATATCATGTGAACAAGTAAAAACTTAGGCTCAACCGAGACTAACCGATAGTTGTTGATGAAAAAAGGTGGGATGCCTACCGGGGCATCCCCAAGCTTAGTTGCTTGAGACTTCTTGGAATATTATCTTGGGGAGCTTTGGGCATCCCCAAGCTTGAGCTCTTGTGTCTCCTTAATTCCTCTCATATCATGGCTTCCCCTAAGTCTTAAAAACTTCATCCACACAAAACTCAACAAGAACTCGTGAGATAAGTTAGTACAAATCAATTCAAAACCTTAACACACTCTACTGTAGAAAATTACAAAAATTATAATTAAACATTGCATACTAAATGTCTCTGCATATTTAATACTCCCATCACCAAATAGAAACATTAAACAAGCAAACATATGCAAACAATGCAACTATAACCGCAATCTATCTAAACAGAACAATCTGTAAAGGGGGAATAAAAATTCATACTTCCCTAACTCCAAAAATTATGAACAATTACCATGTGACAGAGAACTCCTGCATGACTACTGTGTAAAAATTTCAGATTTTATCATGTTTTTACTATTCAGGAATATTCTGGACATAACAGAAAACTTTCTGTTTTCAAACAGCAACTCATAAACTTGCAAACTGAGCATGGTAAAGGCTATACTTGGCATTTTATTGAAATAAAAGATACAAAACATTATTATTGATAACAGCAAGCAAATCTCAACAAAATAAAATGATGCTCCAAGCAAAACTCGTATTATGTGAAGAATAAAAAATATAGCTTCGAGTGAGGTTACCGATAGTGTTGAAGACGAAAGAGGGGATGCCTTCCGGAGCATCCCCAAGTTTAGACGCTTGAGTCTTCCTTGAATATTACCTTGGGGTGCCTTGGTCATCCCCAAGCTTAGGGTCTTGCCGCTCCCTATTCTCCTCATATCGTTGTCTCACCCAAAACTTGAAAACTTCAATCACACAAAACTTAACGGAACTTGTGAGATAGGTTAGTATGATAAAAATAAATCATCCACTTAGGTACTGTCAAGAAAAGATTCATAATTGTTCTCACATAATTCCTACTGTATTCTATCATTTCCATAATTTATATTACTCAATATAAGCTATGGAAACACTAAAACAAGCAAACTATGCAATAAAAACAGAATCTGTCAAAAACAGAACAACATGTAGTGAGCGAATTAAAAAGCATACTTATTTACCTCCAAAAATTCTGACAAATTAGGACAACATAAAAAATTGGTAACCCAATACTGTGTAACAATTTCAGAATTTTCTCATGCTCCAGTATAGAACATAAATTCCAGCACTGGACGCAAAAGTTTCTGTTTTTGCACAGAATCAAATCAACAAGTATCCACACTATCCCAAAGGCTTTACTTGGAACATTATTGAAACAAAAGCTATAAAATATGATGTCTATAGTAGCTTAATCATGTGAACACACAAAAACAGTAGGGATAAATATTGGGTTGCCTCCCAACAAGCGCTTTTCTATAAAGCCTTTTAGCTAGGCATGATGATTTTTATGATGCTCGCATAATAATAGGAATTGAAACATATAAAAGAGCATCACGAATCATATGTCAAGCACATTTAAACCTAACCCACTTCCTATGCATAGGGATTTTGTAATCAAACAATTTATTCGAGCAAGAATCAACTAGCATATGAAGGCAAAACAAGCATAACTTCGAAAATTTCAACAAAAAGAGAGGAAACTTGATGTTGTTGAGATATCTATAAGCATATGTTCCTCTCTCATAATAAATTTCAGTAGCATCATGAATGAATTCAAAAATATAGCTATCACATAAAGCATTCTTTTCATGATCCACAAGCATAGAAATTTTATTATTCTCCACATAAGCAAAAAATTTCTCATTCATAATAGTGGGAGCAAACTCAACAAAATAACTATCATGAGATACTTGATTGACATAACCAAATTGAACATTAAAATCATGATGACAAGTTTCATGGTTATTATTACTCTTATAGCATACATGTCATCACAATAATCATCATAGATAGCAACTTTGTTATCATAATCAATTGAAACCTCTTCCGAAATAGTGAAATCAACATTAAATAAAGTCATGACCTCTCCAAATCCACTTTCATAATTACTACAATAAGATTCAACACCCTCCAAGATACTGGGATCATTACCTAGAGTTGACACTCTTCCAAACCCACTTTCATCATTGTAATCATCATAAATAGGAGGCATGCTTTCATCATAATAAATTTGCTCATCAAAAGTAGGGGGACTAAAAAGATCATATTCATCAAACATAGCATCCCCAAGCTTATGGCTTTGCATATCATTAACATCATGGATATTCATAGAAAGCATACTAACAACATTGCAATCATGCTTATCATTCAAGGATTTTATGCCAAACATTTTATTGAATTCTTCTTCTAACACTTTGGCACAATTTTCCGACCCATCATTTTCAAGAAAGACATCATATAGATGAAGTATTTGAGGCAACCTCAATTCCAATTTTTTTGTAGTTTTCTTTTATAAAACCAAACTAGTGATAAAACAAGAAATTAAAAGATTCGATTGCAAGATCTAAAGATATACCTTCAAGCACTCACCTCCCCGGCAACGGTGCCAGAAAAGAGCTTGATGTCTACTACACAACTTTATTTCTTGTAGACTTTGTTGGGCCTCCAAGTGCAGAGTTTTGTAGGACAGCAGCAAATTTCCCTCAAGTGGATGACCTAAGGTTTATCAATCTGTGGGAGGTGCAAGATGAAGATGGTCTCTCTCAAACAACCCTACAATCAAATACAAACAATCTCTTGTGTCCCCAACACACCCAATACAATGGTAAATTGTATAGGTGCACTAGTTCGGCGAAGAGATGGTGATACAAGTGTAGTATGGATAGTAGATATAGGTTTTTGTAATCTGAAATAATAAAAACAACAAGGTAGTAAGTAACAAAAGTGAGCACAAACGGTATTGCAATGCTTGGAAACAAGGCCTAGGGTTCATACTTTCACTAGTGCAATCTCTCAACAGTGCTAACATAATTGAATCATATAACAATCCCTCAACGTGTGACAAAGAATCACTCCAAAGTTCCTAGCAAACGGATAACATAAGAAGAAATTGTCGTAGGTAACAAAACCACCTCAAAGCTATCCTTTCCGATCAATTTATTGAGCCATCCCTATAAGTGTCACAAACAGCCCTAGAGTTCGTACTAAAATAACACCATATGATACACATCAATCAATTCTAATGTCACCTAGATACTCCAATGTCAACACAAGTATCCGTGAGTCAATTATACGATATGCATCAAACAATTTCAGATTCATAATATTCAATCCAACACAAAGAACTTCAAAGAGTACCCCAAAGTTTCTACCGGAGAAAGTAGGACGAAAACGTGTATCAACCCCTATGCCTAGATTACCCCAAAGTCACCTCGGGAATCCACGAGTTGATTACCAAAACACATATCAAGTGAATCAATAGAATACCCCATTGTCACCGTGGGTATCCACATGCAAGACATACATCAAGTGTTCTCAAATCCAAAATATTCAATCCGATAACAATGAAACCTCAAAGGGAAAGACTCAATTCATCACAACAAGATAGAGAGAGAAGAACTCCATATGATCCAACTATATTAACAAAGCTCGTGGTACATCAAGATCGTGCCAAATCAAGAACACGAGAGAGAGAGATCAAACACATAGCTACTGGTATATACCCTCAGCCCCGAGGGTGAACTACTCTCTCCTCGTCATGGTTGCCGCCGGGATGATGAAGATGGCCTTCGATGATGATTTCCCCCTCCGGCACAGTGCCGGAACAGGGCTTCGGATGAGATCACTTCGGAACTGAGGCTTGCGGTGGCGGCGTGGAAGTTCTAGATTTCTTTTCGGGGTTTTCTATATTTATAGGAATTTTCTGCGTTGGATTTACGCCAGGGGGGTCCATGAGGGAACGACAAACTCAGGGGGAGTGCCCTGGGGGGGCGACCCCCAGGCTTGTCGCTTCCTCGTGAGTCTTCTGGCCCTTCCTCGAAGCTTCGGGGGTCTCTTATTGTCCATAAAAAATCACCGTAAATTTTTAACCCAATTTGAGAACTTTTATTTCTGCACAAAAAACAACACCACGGTAGTTCTGTTGAAAACAACGTTAGTCCAGGTTAGTTTCATTCAAATCATATAAAAGTGCATCGAAATCATATAAAATTGTTGTAAACATGGCATGAATACTTCATAAATTATCGATATGTTGGAGACGTATCACCTCTTCGGAGGCATAGTCAAGCACGTCGGTTAAATCCTCGACCGTGGCGACTAGGTGGGTGGTGGGTGGGATGTAAATTTCCCTATCATCGGCTTTATATCCGATCTGATCATAGACCGAAGACTGACCGTCTGAAATTCTGAGGTTCTGGATTCAATCTAGCATGTTGTTCGAAAGCAAGAGGTCTGTCGGGCCCATCTCTTAAAAGTAGGCGGACCTAACCTGTAGTATGCTCGACGGGGCGTGTGACACGACTTGTCTGAAACCGAGTGGATTTATTTTTTGTCCCATATTTTTCTATTCTATATTTTTTTACTGGGAATCAAAATCTTTCGGATATATTTACTTACATTTGATGGGTATTTGCGTGTTCATTTTCAAAGGATCGCGGATCAGCCAGGGTGAGGGCCTGGTCTGAGGCTGAAGTGATCGAATCCGAACTCAAGGTTGGTTCCGAGGTGTGACCTGATCCGAGGTTCGGATTTGAGGTCAGATCCGGGGTTAAGACCACGGTGTCTGTGGGGCTCTCAAACCGATCTGGCATCCAGCCAGAGAGGGCGAGATCGCCACGGGAGTCAGCAGTATACTCCAATTTCCCAAATCTAATAATCTGATTTGGGGCGAAGTTTTTGATACGACCGAGGTGGCCGGCCGGGTCGGTGTGAAGGACGATGATGCCGAACACGAACAGTTGGCCGGGGACAAAGACGTCGCTGCAGCCGATGTCACTATTGATTTGAAGACGAGCCATTGATCCTTTTTTACCACACAGCGGGACCTGTATGGCCACCAATGTCGGTTCTAAAACCGAGGGATCTCGGGTAGGGGGTCCTGAGCTGTAGGTCTAGAAACAATGGTAACAGGGGACGAATGGAGACGATGTTTACCCAGGTTCGGGGCCTCTCGAAGAGGTAAAACCCTACGTCCTGCTTTGATTGTATTGATGTGATGGAGTACAGAGTACAAGATGATCTACCTCGAGATCGTATGATTGTGTTATAAACCCTAAGGCAGGTAATTGTGTCTCTAAAGACTAAACCCCTCGGCTTATATATGCACCGGGGGTACCTAGGTTGTACACATGGTCGGTTGTCAACGTGCCGGCTACAAAGAAATTCTTGAAGTACACGCCAAGTCTTCCGAGGTTTCCATCTTATTCACGCCGAGGTTCATAGCTTCGGTAGTCCTTGCTTTTAGTGATCGGCGGGCCATAAGCCCGGCCCATGGACTACGGGCCGTACAGATTATTCCTCCTTAGTCCAGGAAACCGTCAGCGTCATCGTGGAGTTCACCCCCTGCACACTCTCGGATTCAGTTCTTCGGGTGAAAGCCTATGGCCCGGTCGGGTCGGGCGACAGCGTCGGCATCGTCGCTTCCCTCTTTCGGGCGTCGTCTGGAAGACCTTTGGGTCTCGTTCATGCTCTCCATGTGCTAGACGCTCACGACGTCGCGGTCGGCTGGTGCCCAACCGGCAATGTGGTGGTGTGGCGTCCAGTTTGGCAACGATGATGATGGCCAGCGGTGCAGGGTCACGGCAGGGCTTCGGTTGTCGGTTCTTCCCCGACGTGGTCGACAGGTCTCTTCTACGTCTCGCCATGCCGTCGTGGAGTCGGAGCTGCCCTGGAGTGCTAGGTGGTGACGATGACAAGTGCCTGGTGGTCTTCGAGGAGGTGTTGGTTGGCGCCAACTTTGCCCATTTCTCCTGTCTTTTGGTGGTCTTCTCAGGCAGAGCTGTTTGGCGCCTGCACCGGTGGTCGACTGTTTGTCATGGGCCGGCATGGGTTCCGGCGTTTGTGGCGACAAGGGCTTCATTGGCAGAAGTCGCTAAATTTTTTTAAATAATACATTTTTTTTGATAAATTACAGAATAATATACAAATTTGAAAAATTACAAAAATATTACCCAGTCGGTTGGGGCTAAGCCGACACGGCCTAATCGGCCTAGCCATGGCCGACTGGGCCCAATCGGCTTAGGCAGAGCCGACTGCATGGCCTGCCAGCCGACTGCATGGCGCACGGCCCCTGTCGGCCACGGCCAAGCCGACAGGCCAGTCAGCCACGCCTAAGCCGACAGGCCGCCAGCCTACCAGCCATTCCTCCTTTCTCCTTGCCGACCAGCCCTTTCTCTTTTCTCCTTGCCAGTGCAACTTTCGGTCGTGAGTTTGACACTGATTGCGTTAACTCCGAGGAGAGCATCTGCGCGTCCCACCACGTGTGGACTGTGGAAGCACCAAAGCCGTATGCTGTCCAGCCCCTGCTCCTCCTGTCCAGCGCTGCTCCTCGCGTGGTCCTCGTGACCCTTGCTGCCCACGCGCTGTCCAGCCTGCTCTCTGCTCCCTTTATTCCCTTTCTCTTTTCTCCTTGCTCAGCCATTCCTTCTTCCTCCAGCCTGCTCTCTGCTCCCTTTATTCCCAACAGCAACACTGCACGCCGCATGCTGTGAAACCGATTTAGACGGCGCTGATTCCGAGACTTACGGCGCTGATTCCCACGATGCTCATTCCGAGGCCTGCTGAGCCGACAACGCTGCTTTTTTAAAGGATGCTGATTCCCGCTGCTGGTTCGAGACAGCGTTGCTGTTGCTGCGGCGGACGCGAGAGCAAATTCTAACGCGGTGTGCCGACACTACAGTGCCTGTATTCTTTTTATACACGATGCCAGCTCTCTCTAGCACACACACCCTGTCTGCTCTCTCGCACACATACCCTGTCTGCTCTCTCGCACAGACACATTGCGTACTCTCTCGCGCGCACACACTGCTCCCTCTCCTATCTTCGTCCATCGTCCAGCCACACTTCAAAACACCAACGCGCTAGTCAGGATGAGTTTGCCTTGCTCGGATCAAAGCATTAGGCCTAAGAAAATGAAGAGTGCGACTTTGCCTCGGGGGGTGGAAGTACTTCGTTGTTGGTGTGGCGATCTCTGCAAGGTGAAGGAGGTGACGGATTTTTCAGATTGGTTGGGCATGAAGTTTTTTATGTGCGCTAATTATGAGGAAGATCCACCCGTTTCTATTTCACCGTACATCAGGCCTCCGGTATGTTTCAGTCATCAAGAATAAACACGTTGTTGATATTATTGTTGATTTAATATTTATATTTCTATTTTTGTTGTAGTCTCCTCCGCCTCTGTGCATGTACTATCGTTGGATTGACACAAAAAAACCGGACTGGGCGGTGACCGAGATTCGTGAAAGAGGTCGTCGTGCATGGACAAGTTTGGACGCGGAAGAGCGCCGCGCGAAGGCGGCAGCAGATGAGAAAGCAGAGCAGGAGAGAGAGTGGCAAGAGTATTGTGTGAAGCAGAGGGCTTTTCTTGATGAGATGAAGAAGAAAAACCGAGAAGAGGGAGTTCAACTGGCGGAGGTCTACCGACAGCGAGAGGAGGCCCGTGAGGCTGAGAGGCAGATGAAGAAAGAAAGGGC
The DNA here is from genome assembly GCA_039707655.1 of Elymus sibiricus. NCBI lineage: Eukaryota > Viridiplantae > Streptophyta > Magnoliopsida > Poales > Poaceae > Elymus > Elymus sibiricus. The sequence continues at coordinate 118,532,214 of CM077670.1, forward strand.
TCGTGCAGCCAAGGCAGCAGAAGAAGCTGGTGATGGAAAAGGAAAATATCCACGTTGGACTCAGTAGATTTATGTTATTGTATCCTAAAATTCGCATTGCAGCAAGTTGTATCTTAAAATTCGTAGCAAGTTGTATCTTAATTTGAACATGTATCTTATTTTATGTATCTTATTTTATGCATGTTATTTTGTGAATTGTAGAGATACAATGTGGACGTTAAAGAAATGAACCACGATGTCAGTATGTTGGCATGGTTCAAGCTTTTATTTGGGTCTGTTCCGACTGTTAACGGAAGACCGCCGCCGAAATATGTATCAACTCATGATGGCTCAAGCTCGAAGAAGAAGAAATGCAGCGATGCATCACCAAAGCCCGGTGATGATGGTTACTCTTCCAGCGATGAGTTTATGTCAGCCAAGACAAAATCAAAGTCGAAGAAACATGTTAGTGAGAATAGTGATGATGACTTTATGTAGTGTTAGCGAGAAGCACGATGATGTCTTCATGTAGTTTGTATGCAGTATTATTTAAGGTCAGTCGTACCGTTTAATTCAGATGTACTTGTATCTTAATTATCTGCAGCAGTCTCTCCGGAAATGTAACTCGATTAACAAAGCGAATGAATAGAAATATGTCTCTCGCATACATAGGTAGAATATGTCTCTCGCATACATAGGCAGATATATGTCTATCGCATACATAGCTAGATATAAGTGACACACAAGCATCAGCCACGTCGTCCGCCACGTCGTGGAGGTGGTGTCTCCGGCGTCGGCCACATATACCTGTGGGGTGGCCGGACGTTACGGGGAGGAAGCTCGGACCCGTCCAGGTCATACTGTGTTTCCTGTGTGGGAGGTGGTGCAGGAGTCGAAAACATGTCCATCCACTCGTTGTGCTACGACAAGTATTCCTGTGTGTTATGCCCATCTTCATGGTCACTATCCCACCTGGATTCAGACATAGACACGTCATGTCCGGACATAGACGCCATATATCCGTAGCCTGCTGCGGGAGGGATGGAACATAAGTAATGATGAAATACGTAGTCCCAATCGATATTGAAAAGAATTAATATGAAGAAACATACCTGTAGGAGGGGGTTGCATCACGTAGCCTGGTGTGGGACCCTGCTGGTGTGGTCCTGGCCGAAACACGTAGCCTGACGTGGGATCCTGCTGGTGATGCCACGCCGAACTACCAGCCTGGTCAGGACGTGGTGGCCTGGGCGTCCACTGCTCTGCTAGACGTGGACGCGGGTCATGTCGGTGATGTGTGGGGTCTACCTGACCAGTCGAGTGACGCGGCTGCTGATGCTGCGTGGAGTGACGCTGGGGGCGTTGTACGGGCTGCTGATGAAGAACGTCTGAAGTGCGTGTGCACGTGATAGCCCGATACACAGCTCGTAGCCTCCCCTCAACGCGCGCCATCCAGTTCTGCATCTGAGGCCGAGGAACGAGTAGTGATGCATCCGAAAGTGAACGCCGATAGTTGGACACCTCCTTGCCAAGTCCGTAAGTCAACTCAGCCTAAAATTGTCATGACGATTATTAAGTATGCACGGCAAAGTATGTAACAACTAGATGCATTACATAAAGAGAATATATCTTACCGCGTACTGCCTAGAGCCCGAAATATCATAGCTCGGGTACATATCGGACGTACTAGGGGCAGGTATATCATCTGGGTGAGTGTGTTGAACGATGCATAACCGTGTTCTGCTCATGTACCGCTGCAAATAGAGATCGAATTCATCGAGATCAAACTCGACATTCTCCTGCCACACATGTGTGTTCGCGGTCTCCCATTGTGTAACGTACGGCTGAACCCTAAGTAGCCACTCAGCAGGAGTCCTGTGAATCCCCTTCCTTGTGATCCTAAAATTATGGTGTTTGTTAAACAATTAACTAATGCTTCACTATGGACAATTGTGAAAGACAATTCAATATTGAATAACAAGACAATACCTGTGGATGTGTCCTGGCACCGGGTCCTCTGTAGGGGGAGGCACCTCCAACTGCTGAAGACCAAATTGCCTCATAACCCTCTGCTGGGCCATCTCCTCGACGAAGACATCGAATATGATCTTCGATTTCGTCATCCAGTAATCACTATCTCTGAAGCATAGCTCAGACATACCGCCGGGGTATCTTGCATTCATGACTTCTTGCGTGTACGACTGCCAGATCACCCCAGTGTACAAATCAAACTGCTCGTTTAATGCCCTGTATGCTCGCCTAGTCTGATCACCAGCATAGCGTCTCTGCGGCAAACACAAGTTAGTTTCAGCCATAGTGTACACAAAGAAGAAAATTATAACACGAGACATACCGTGCGACGTGTCCAACACAGACTGAAAGAAGGCATGTCGATGCCTTCAGCATCGAACATTACGGGCATAGGCTCATGAATACGTATGTCCGGTCGTCCTATAGAGAACCTCTCCCATGACCACAGTTGTAGAAATAGAGGGCATCCAAGAAGAGCTGACTTGGGTGCCGTCAGCTGGCAGGCGTTGCACATACCTCGATATGTAGCCGCTAAGACCGCCGAACCCCAACTCCTCTGTGTGATCTGATCCGGCGTCTGAGCGCTCGCGATCTCTAGTGCAATAGGGATGTAGAGCGCGCTTATAGTGGTGACATGGTTCTCTGTGAACATCACCTTACCGAGAAGCCACGGTATATATGCCTCCAGGCTGCGAGTGATCTGTGTCGCATTCAACGGGACCTGCGGATACCCCGGGAACTTCTGGATCTGTATTGAGCAAAGATAAAGCATTAGTACATAGCGAAGGTATCTTCTGTAAAACCAGATGCACGACAACTGAAAGATATGAGGCAGGGGAACTAACCTGGAAATGGAGCAACCAATCATACTTAGGTCCGTGATGCTCTGATGCCAGAGCCGGAGCACCGTCATAAAGACCCGCGAAACGTTGTGCAAAACCTTGCTGCCAACGAGCCGGTGCCTCCAACGGTCCGATGGCATGACCTGCCAACGGTAGTCCCAGCAAAAGTGACACATCCTGCAGAGTAGGAGCCATCTCTCCCCAGCGGAAGTGAAACGTGTGGGTCTCAGGCCTCCACCGGTCCACTAAGCACGTGAGCAAAGAGGTGTCAATGGCGACGCGTCTGGAGGTATCCGTGCGCTCAACCAGCCGCGCGAAAGGTAATAGGCCAGCCCATTTCAACCTGCATGTCAGGGCAATTCAGTTAGTGTGTCCCATCAATATACATGATTGAAACAAATAAATAAAGCACGTACCGTTCAACCCATCCCTGGTGTATCATCCAGTCTTCCGTTTGAGTGCGAGTGGACAGGGGCTCAAGCTGGCGCTCATAACCTATCGCCGCACGATGTTTACTATCAATTTCCGGATTAAGCAATGACATTCCCGCCATTCCTGCACATACAAATTTCAAACATAGTGCCACAATTAATACAAATTTCAAACTTAGTGCCACATTTAATACAAATTTTAAACATAGTCCACACTTAATACAAATTTCAACATAGTGCCACAATTAATACAAATTTCAAACATAGTGCCACACTTAATACAAAGTTCAACATAGTTCCACACTGAATACAAATTTAGAACTTAGTGTCACACTTAATACAAATTTAGAACTTAATGCCACACTGAATACAAATTTAGAACTTAGTGTCGCACTGAATACAAATTTAGAACTTAGTGCAGCCTAGCTTCTTCCTCTCCCTCTTCCTCCTCTTCCTCCTCTTCCTCCTCTGCCTCCTCGTCCCCTGTTGCCTCGTCCACGCCCAGTACCACTGGCAGTGATGAAAGTGGGACAATTAGTGTCCCTATGGCCAAATTCATTGCATAAAATGCATTGCATAGTGGGGCCTCCCGCTTCAGATTCATCCATATCATTCCGGATGCGCTGACATTGTCGTCTACCTCTACTTGTACGCATATTCCCTGGGTCTGGAATGTACCGCCTTTCAACAGGATTAACGGTGTTGAAGTTACCCATTGAGCGAAATCCCAGCAACTCACCTGTCCAGGTATTGAGGACGGACTCTTTCAGAAAATATGGAGACACAAACGAGATTGCGTCCATTCCAAGCTGCCCGCAAGCAGCAAGTACATGGGAGCATGGTAGGTGAAGCAACTTCGGTTTGTTGCATGTGCACTCACACGTTGGCCAGACTTCATTTCCAATTTTCACCTCATGCGTCCTCAGCTCATTTGCACATCCGAATTTGTTGTTAGCTAAACGGACCTCAAACCTTCTTTCTTGATTACCAATGGGGACTACAGTGTGTGACCTGGCTTTTTCCATCTTTTCTTCCATGTACTTCATAATCCTTTCACAGTAACGTGTGCTTGGGTTGTTCAAGATATGTTGCTCTGCTTTTTGACGTCTATCTCTGAAGTACTTCACGGTGCCATAGAAAATACCCTCAACGATGGCTGTAAGTGGCAATGCCCGGTTTCCTCTGAGGACAAAGTTGTATGTTTCTGCGAGGTTGGTAGTCATGACACTGTACCTTGCTCCATGTGTGTCATGCAGCAAAGACCACCTCTCCAGAGGCTCATGCTCTATCCACAGCTCGAAGGTTTTAATCGACCTCCCGAGCCTTCTCCTAGTACCAGGTGGGTCAAATCCTGGCAAGTCACAAAGCCCAACAGGCTCCTCCTCCACGGCCGATGTTCCTGTTGCTAACTGTGCTGCTACTGCTTCAACATGTGCCCTCACCGCTGCATCTCTTGCAGCTTTCCTGTCCCTAACGTGTCTCTGCGTGCACACATTAAGTCTGTCACGTATCAAATTGTACCTCCATAGCTGGTTCTGCTTGCAGAGTTTTTTGAATAGATTCATCAGGCTCTTATTTCTGAACTGCGAGAAGAAATTAGCCCCCAGATGGCGCATGCACCAACGGCTCTGCAAGTCCTGCCATGGAGTTTGTTCCTCAGGGCCAGGGTTTGTCAGTGTCTTTACCGCACTGAGTATACCTGCATGCCTGTCATGAAGGATGCACACATTGGGCTTATCCTTCACAACTGATATTTTCAGTTGCCTGAAGAACCATGTCCAACTTCCAATGTTCTCACTCTCAACAAAAGCAAATGCGAGTGGGACTACTTGATTTTGGCCGTCTTGACCAATGGCTGTCAGGATCTGACCCTTGTACTTGCCAGTGAGAAAAGTGCCATCTACACATATCACCGGTCGACAGTGCCTGAAAGCTTCGATGCATACACCGAAAGAGAAGAACAGTCGATGCAGCACCCTCACAGTTGGGAACTCTGGCATGAAGAGGTCTTCGATGTCGACATAGGTGCCCGGATTCCAGTCCTTCAGCGTGTGGAGGAGCCCGACAACTGAGTCATATGCATCGAAATAAGAACCAAATCTGCTCTCAAGCGCCCTTTGCTTAGCCCTCCAAGCCTTGCCGTAAGAAATTCTGTACTTGAACCTGACGAAGACTTTTGTCTGGATAGCCTTAACTTACATCGCTTTGCTCTCCACTATCTCACTGTAAAACAACCTCGCAATAAGCGTGGATGAAAGGTTGGGATGATCTTGAGGGATGCAGGGAATAAGACATGTGTGATGAACTAGGTCACTGATCACCCAACTTGTGCCATACTTAGGGAGATAGCCGTGCACCCTGGCAGGACAACCTGCATTCTTGCATACCATTGTCAAGTTTTTCTGACTGGACACCTCAGCTATGAAAACCCTTTGCGTGGACATTGCCCAATTTATTATTGCGTCCTTCAGAGCTTCTTTGTTGGGATACATAGCACCCGTCGCAATGTTGTTTTGGTGATATTGCCAGGCAGAATCATGACCATTGTTCACGGTCATTGCAGATGAGAAGTCATGATTCCAATAAGCAGGAATCGGGACCTCCTCTGCATTTTCTTCTTCATCTGACTCGTCAGAATTATCTGCATGACCACTATCAATATCGGTGTCTTCTTCTTCCATGATGTTCTGCATGTGCCCATCTACCTCGTCAGCGTCCGCCTCGCCACTGTAATAACCATCGGCATTTCCTCCTTCTACCTGACTACTCTGCCCTTGTTCATAACCATCATCTCCAGCATTTGACATAGATAACATCATCCCGTCACTGCTTTGCCCAGGATCGTTACCACCCTGGCCTTCAGGCGCAATTACCTCCTTCACAACGGGAAGCACTAAGGCACAAGGATTGCATCCCCTGCTTTCGCAACCTTGTAACCAGCGCACCCACTGAGAATCCCGCTCTACTGGCCTCAAATAGAAGAAAACGTTCGAACTTGACCGGGTCCACAATGCATGAACACCCACGGTGTGCGTTTCAGTATTCAGCCCTAAACATGCTGTCACCCATTCTTTCAACTGACTAAGAGACCATGTTTGAGGGTCGGTCAGTGCCACCTCTATGTGCTCAAATTCACTCAGATCAACCCCAATCTCATTTGTTTGGACATTACCAGGACCGTAGAAAAATATGAACTTCACTAAATCAGACATCTCGGCTCACCTATAAAATTATTTAACATGGACAGACAACTGTTAAACAACATGACAAACAACAAATATTCGCACTCCTAAATATTTGACAAGTACATATATTACGGAATATTAACGAAGCTAAATATTGAAACAACTTAATATATTATGGATATTACCGGAGCAACTAAAAATACTGACAGACCTAAATATTTGACATGCACATATAACACGGAATATTACCGGAGCAACTAAAAATACTGACAGACCTAAATATTTGACATGCACATATAACACGGAATATTACCGGAGCAACTAAAAATACTGACAGACCTAAATATTTGACATGCACATATAACACGGAATATTACCGGAGCAACTAAAAATACTGACAGACCTAAATATTTGACATGCACATATAATACGGAATATTACCGGAGCAACTAAAAATACTGACAGACCTAAACATTATTTTTTCAAAATATCTACAACTAAGAGAAATTTTTTGACGACATAGTTATACCTTCGACGCGTGTGCCACTGCTTCTTGCTCCTCTCTTCAACTCAGCCGCACCTCCTCCTCCTCCTCTTCCTCCCCAGCAGCACCTCCTCCTCACCACCACCTCCACCATGGCTCCTCCTCACCTCACTTGTACGAGAAAAAAAACTATCCCATTGGAAAAAAAATACCGTAGGCCGTCGGGGTTGGCTATGATCTACTCTTTCTGTGGGTTGGATGCAAAAATGGATGGACCAGTGAGGAGATCGATGCGGGGTTGCGAGAGACAGAGAGAGAGAGCATGCACGAAGAGGAAGAAGAAGAGGCCAGAGAAGAGCTCACGGGGCAGTGGGGAAGGAGAAAAGGAGAAAAGGGGCCTTGTCGGCCACGCTCCGGCTGATTGGATGGCCTGTCGGCTGCGCCGGGGCCGACTGGAGGCCTGTCGGCTGCGCCGGGGCCGACTGGAGGCCTGTCGGCTGGGCCCCAGCCGACTGCAGCTGCCCAGGCCGACTGGCGAAGGAAATGCGAGGGGCGACGTGTTCGGGCGAATCAAAGGCTGCCACGTGGCATGTCGGCTTAGCTCCAGCCGACTGAATCCAGTCGGCTTAGCCCCAGCCGACTGGGTAATATTTTTGAAAATTTTCAAATTTGTATATTATTTGTGTAATTTATCAAAAAAAGTGTATTATTTAAAAAAAATAGCGCAGAAGTCGATGGTGAAGTAGGAGTCGCTGGCTCATGGAGGAGTGGTGTAACACCCCTGAGTAATGAGCCACAGTGATCTTCAAATTAATGCTAAGCTAATTTGTTTTGCAAAGAATGATCACAATGAAATCATTTCTCATTTCAAATTCCACCACTGAATTCAAATTCAAATGCAAGTGAAATTTGAAGTTGCTCAAAAATTACTGCAAAAATGTTCATCATTTAGCAAATATTCCCTAACTAATATTTTTAAAAGAAAACAACATCACATCCAAGCTATGATGGAAGTAGCAATTAAAACAGTGCAATTCCAGCATTTTAAAATGCCATTTTTTTTGAGGAAAATTCAAATGGATTCATCTTGCCTCCAAAATATTTGTGGCAGTGCCTAAAAATGTCAGGGATTTATGTGGACTAGATCCATATTTTTCCTTAGCCTTTTGGTAGCCCTAAAATTTCCATTTCTGTCTCTATTATTAATTAAATGGAGAAAAGCAGAAAAGGGAGAAAACCCACCTAGCTTACCTGGCGCTCGCCTGAGGCCCGAGCCGGCCCAGCCCGTTACGCCGTCCCCTACCTGCTCCCGCAGGCGTGTCGCGCGCGCCATGGCCGAGCTCGCGCAGCTCCGGCCGTTGGCCGCCACGGCGACAGGGCAGGTGAGCCGAAGAGGATAAGGCCGAGCCCTGGCCTCCCCCTGCTCACTCCTCCTCTCTCTCCCTCCCTTCCCCTTCTCCTCCTCCCTCGGCCGAACGCAACCGTCGCCGTCGTGCTGCCGTCTACGTGGCCACCATCATCCCCGCGCCCCCTCACCGTGTCCCAGAGCTTCACCGCGACGTCTTCGCCCTCCCCATCGAGCCACGCAACCCGAGATGTGCCACAGCGACGCTGGCGACTCCGTCTTCTTCCTCGGGCAGGCGAGATCGCCGCGATCGATCCGTCGCCTCCGGTGCTTCTCCGAGCACACTTGTCCACTCTGCTGCCCCGTTGTAAGCCTCCGCCGCGTCCCGACACCTCCTTGCCCCTCCTAGCACGCCGTAGCTAGCCGTGCTCGCCGCCGCGCCATAGCCGAAGCTCTGCTTCCGCCGCTACGCTTGCCACGCTCGCGTTAGTCATCGCCGTGCCTACCCGAGGCCTCCCCCGTGCTCTTGGGGATCCCAGGCAGCGCGTGAGCACTTTAGCTCGACTCGGACAAGCCCCTGAGCTCGTACCCGAGATCACCGCGTTCCGGCCGCCGCCCGCCGTCGATGTGCCGCTCGATTCCGAGCCTCCTGGCTCAAACTAGTGCCGCCGGACGACGCGCGGCGTTGCGCCCGTTCGAAAGCCACCGGCCGCGCGGCAAACGGGGCTTTGTACCGCGTTTCCGGCCAACTCTGGCGAACGGCCGCCGCGAAAGGGCTCGCCGGAGCGTTTTCTGGCGCCGGCGCGTACGTGGCGGCCATGTGGCACCTCCCTGGGTCGCTGGCAGCTGGGCCCCGCGGGCCTAGTTGACCAGGTCAAACTGGCTGATTGGGCTGGTCCAGTCACTGGCCAGTGGTCCCCGTTGACTGGTCAGCTGGTCAGCCGACTCCTGATGCAATGCTAGCGTCAGCATGATGTCATATCCCTTTTCTGATAATTCTGAGAAATTAATAATTCCAGAAATTGTTAAAACTTGCAAAATTCGTAGAAATTCATCCGTAGCTCGGATGGAAAAACTTTATACATGAAAGTTGCTCAGAAAAATCCAACGAATCCGATCGTGCCATCTGTTTTCATGTTGGGACCCTCTACATAGGAGAACCCGCAACTTTTCGTCTGTTTCCGGTAGATGAATAGTGCATACATACCGGTTAATAATTCCAACTTAAATCCAAAAATAACTAAAATGGTTTAGAGATGCATTAGGTCACCCCTGCACTGCATTATAGTCATGTCATGCTTTGTGATTGCTTTTGCTACCGTGTATTTATCTATTTCTTCCCCCTCTTCTTCTCCGGTAGATCCCGATACCGACGCTGCCCCAAAGGACTACTACTCCACCGACAACTCTTCTTTTCCGGCAAAGCTTCCAGGCAAGCAACCCCCCTTGAGAATGCCTATATCATCTATTCTTTCTCCCTCCTGCTTGCATTAGAATTTGATACTGCTTTCGATTGATCCTATTCCGATGCATAGCCTGTTTTTGTAAACTGCTTTTGATACTTTACCTGATATCCTAAATGGTTACTATAGGTTGGTTAGTGAACCATCTGTGGCCCTTCCTCCTTGTCCTAGTTGCCCCACTTAGTTACCAGTGCCCCGATCGAGGTGATCGACGGGCTGAGACCAGCACATCACCGCATACCCCCCTAAGTTGCTCGACTCTATAGATCTACCATCGAGTGCCGAGGGTGATACCTCTTATCTCACTCCCGATGATGCCTCTGTAGTACAGCTAGTCGGTTGTGGATTACCGAGGGTGATTCCTCTTTCACCACTTCCGATGAAGCTTCTGTCGTGCAACCCCGCAAGTGTGAATGCCATCGAGGGTGATTCCTCCAGGTTCACCTTGACGGGTACATCGAGTGGGAATTCAACGAGGGTGATTCCCCGGATTCCTTCTTGATGTTATGGATACACGGGTACTTTGGCTTTACTACTGATACTGGATAAAGTCGGGTCGGCCCCGAGGGGTACCCGCGAGTGATGTGGAGTCGGGTTGACCATGAGGGTACCCGCGAGATGATTATGTGGCACCGCCGGGCATTCCTAGCCCTTGCCGTAAGTCCACGAGACGGGGCGATGGGGTTACATGATCGTGAGTCTCTGCTTGCCACCGCGAGCTCCCAATGCACTATTGGGTTAGGATATGTAATCTGAGTAGGCCTGTGGCCTTATCGTACTAACCACCACGCGGGAATAAGTATGGGCACACGGCGTCGTATGTATCAGCCGAAGCTCTTCAGACGTCAGCAGTTGAGAGGCGCGTGCCGGGTTGGACTGGGAAAGCCTGCGCTTGTATTAAGGGGGCTAGGTCTGCTCACCGGCCGCGTACGCAACACGCAGGAGTGCAAAGGGCGATGGGCCCAAGACCCCTAAGTGCTTAGGATGTAGACTGGCGTGCTGGCCTCTCTGTTGAGCCTGGGTAGGGCTATGACGTGTCGATAGACCGAGGCCGGGCATGACCCGAGCAAGTGTGTCCGGCCAGAGTTAATCGAGTGTGTTGGGTAAATTGGTGCACCCCTGCAGGGAGGTATATCTATTCGAATAGCCGTGTCCACGGTAACAGGACGCTCAGAAAATATCCCGATCTTCTACAATTAGAAATGGGTTGAATATGTTGGCCCCGGGATCGCTTTCTCGCAGGGAGTCGAGGAAGGATCTCTGGGCGTTGTTGCTACTTGTTGCTACTACTACTTTTATGTACTAATCTGCACTCTTCTAACGCTACAAGACGCTGAAGATGCTAGTCTTCGATAGGCTAGGCCTTTCTCTCTATTCTGGCATTTCTGCAGTCCAGTCCACTGATATAGCCCTTCTTTGATACCGATGCATATTTAGAATAGATCTGATGTAAGTCTTGCGAGTACTTTGGATGAGTACTCACAGTTACTTTGCTTCCCCTTTTCCCCATACCCGATTGCTGCGACCAGATGACGGAGCCCCGGAGCCAGCTGCTACCGCCGATGACTACTACTACCCCTTCGGTGGAGAGTACTACTACGTGGAGACCAGCGACGACCAGGAGTAGATAGGAGGCACCCAGGCAGGAGGCCTGCGCCTTTCGATCCAGTGTCGTTGTTTTGCCCCGCCTTCTTAAGGCATATCTGTTAACTTTTATGTCTGTACTCAGATATCTGATGCTTCCGCTGATGCTTGTATGACTCAAGCTTATGTATTCGAGCCCTCGAGGCCCCTGGCTTGTAATATAAAGCTTGTATGACTTTTATTTGTGTTTAGAGTTGTGTTATGATATCTTCAAGTGAGTCCTTAGGCTTGATCGTGTGCATTTGCGTGTATGATTAGTGCACGATTAAGTCGGGGGCGTCACAAATTGGTATCAGAGCCGACTGCTTGTAGGATCCCCCTTTCCAACTCCTTGGCTGAAGTTGAGGGTAGACTTTGCTAAACTGTTTTACTAACATGGCTGTGTGGCTTACGGGCCCACGTCGCCAATGGGTGGTATTAGGATCTTTTATTCCTCACCTTTACTCTGGGACTCTGATCTCTCATCCTTTCGGGTTAAGGATTTTGCAAACTCTAACATTAGGTTCCCGTGACCATTTTCTCCCAGAGAGCCCCTCATTCCAGATGATCGCTTGCTTCACCAGAAGATCCCGAAGATACTCTTCGATGTTTTCCCGAGACCCTTGTGCCCACTGCTTTTGTAGTTCCCTACCACCGATATATCCCCGTGGATAACCACACATCCTTGCCGTTTGTACCTTCGTTCTCAGTTGCTCTTGTATTTACAAGATACCCCGTAATACTCTCCGTTGTTCCGAGAATCCTTGTGCCTACTGCCTTGCAGCTTCCTTTCGCACTGTGAATAATGCCTCACACTTCCCGGGGATCTGTTCACCCCCAGTTGTTCATTTGTTTCGCAAAATTCTTCGAAATGCTATTTGATCTCCCGAGAATCCTCTGCAGCCTATTGCTTTGTAAATTCTTGCCTGCTTGCATTGTGGTTAATTCCATATGTCTAGTAATCTCCGTTGAAATCCATTGCCATTGTCATTTTGAGACCCTTGATTCATTATGCTGCGAATGCTCCCTATCATCAATTAATTCCTAGAATTCATCCTTCCGGCTCAGACGTCATTTTGGACATGAGTTGGTTCTCGGCCAATCAATTTGCAATTGATTGTTCGTCTAGTTCTATCCGACTTACTCATCTTCTGATCAGCGCGTCTGCTTCTGATCCTTCGATTTGGAAATTATAATTTCTTTGTATTTATGCATCGAATTATTCAAACGTTTCTATAATCCGATGCCTTTGTCTTCTTTTTTTTTGATTGAGTACCAATACTCCCCTCAGATCCTTTGCCGACCACCTGATTCTTTGTTGGATTATTATCCGACAATGTCCTTCCTAGTCAATAACTCTTATTACATCCTTGTTGCCTATGAGTCTGTACTCAACAATGTCATTCTCAGCCGATTGGCTACATAATTATCGTGCTAATATTAACCGTGCTACCTCGTCCTCCCTTGGTACACGAATTCTTCAAACCATGAGCAAGGCTCACGTCGAGTTTTCAACCTCATTTTGTTGTCTTGAAAAGCAACTCCGATTCCGAGCTTGCATCTTATCTTTTGATTCCATAACCTTCCACTTCGTCATTCTCTTGCTTGATGCCATCGCTGTTCAATTGCATCCTCTTGAAACCTCTGGACAAAATGTGTCATGATCAGCGTCAACATTTTGACTTCTTCTGAGATGTCAATTGAATTCATGGTGAGAAATACCAACCTTGCCCCTCGGTGAATTGTGTTATCGCCAACAACATTCTTGCCTTCTTGCCAACACAGACTTGGTCTTGTTTTGGTTATACTTGGGTTCCTTGTTATTCTTGGAATTGTTCCTTTGTATTTCTTGTGATCTTTAAACTCAATCTTTATTTAACACCATATCATTGCTACCCCGAAGCATGACTGTGGTATTCCGAATATCAACAAGAACATTGTAAGTGAAATGCTAACTGTTTCTTGATCAATTATCCAAACACCGTTGTTTGGGTAAACATCATGAATTTTCTTGTCTCTTTATCCAAATGGTTAATTACCTAATGTCCTGTCAGGTATATCATGCTTTGCTTGTCCTTGGGAAAGGATATACTCCTAATTCTTGTGTATAAACACATTTTCCTTTGCATTGTTCTGTTTAACCTGATTATCACATTTTCCTTTCCATTGGTTTGTTTAACCTTTTTTTGTGATCTATATGATCTAAGCAGTAATAATCCCCTGCTTATGTAAACACCCCGGTGTACAACTCTGTCAGAAAAACCCTGTCACTGTCGTGGTTAACATTCCGGTAACCACCGATGGACGAGAACTTTGCCTATTCGTCCGCCTCGTTGTAACGAGCAGGAAAATGGTTCTCTTCGTCCCTCGCCCTTGGTACCGACGATGTTGCCGACATAGCTGACAGATTGTCCTTTGACATGCCTTGCCATAGTGACCGTGCAAGATGTCACCATCTTCCCTACTCTTAATCCACACTCACCATCGTTCCACAGGATCGAAACCTGACTCTCTTGTACATCCCTGTTTCCAAAGTTATTCCTCACGCTTGGCTTCGTAAGTAATTCATGAGCCACCTTCCTAGAGATGATCAATTCGGGTATCACACGCAATACTTATTTCCGTTGCTCTAAATCTCTTTCACACTCTGTTTCAAGCATCGAACGATTGTCTATCCGCTTGAAACTCCTTATTGTACCTTCTTACCTTGCTCTCGATGTTTTCTTAAGATTCAATTTGAGAGATACCTTCTGCCACATTTCTCGAGTTATCCACCAGATAATCAACCTTGCAAAGGTCCGTTCTCCCGAAGATACCCCTTACTCCACCTCTTAAATCTCGGGACGAGATTTCTTGTAGTGGAGGAGAATTGTAACACCCCTGAGTAATGAGCCACAGTGATCTTCAAATTAATCCTAAGCTAATTTGTTTTGCAAAGAATGATCACAGTGAAATCATTTCTCATTTCAAATTCCACCACTGAATTCAAATTCAAATGCAAGTGAAATTTGAAGTTGCTAAAAAATTGCTGCAAAAATGTTCATCATTTAGCAAATATTCCCTAACTAATATTTGTTAAGGAAAACAACATCACATCCAAGCTATGATGGAAGTAGCAATTAAAACAGTGCAATTCCAGCATTTTAAAATGCCATTTTTTTAGGAAAATTCAAATGGATTCATCTTGCCTCCAAAATATTTGTGGCAGTGCCTAAAAATGCCAGGGATTTATGTGGACTAGATACATATTTTTCCTTAGCCTTTTGGTAGCCCTAAAATTTCCATTTCTGTCTCTGTTATTAATTAAATGGAGAAAAACAAAAAAGGGAGAAAACCCACATAGCTTACCTGGCGCTCGCCTGAGGCCTGAGCTGGCCCAGCCCGTTACGCCATCCCCTACCTGCTCCCGCAGGCGTGTCGCGCGCGCCATGGCCGAGCTCGCGCAGCTCCGGCCGTTGGCCACCACGGCGACAGGGCAGGTGAGCCGGAGAGGATAAGGCCGAGCCCTGGCCTCCCCCTGCTCACTCCTCCTCGCTCTCCCTCGCTTCCCCTTCTCCTCCTCCCTCAGCCGAATGCAGCCATCGCCGTCGCGCCGCCGTCTACGTGGCCACCATCATCCCCGCGCCCCCTCACCGTGTCCCAGAGCTTCGCCGCGATGTCTTCGCCCTCCCCGTTGAGCCACGCAACCCGAGACGCGCCACAGCGACGCCGGTGACTCCGTCATCTTCCTCGGGCAGGCGAGATCGCCGCGATCAATCCGTCGCCTCCGGTGCTTCTCCGAGCACGCTTGTCCACTCTGCTGCCCCGCTGTAAGCCTCCGCCGCGTCCCGACACCTCCTTTCCCCTCCTAGCGCACCGTAGCTAGCCGTGCTCGCCGCCGCGCCATAGCCGAAGCTCTGCTTCCGCCGCTATGCTCACCGCGCTCGCGTTAGTCATCGCCGTGCCTACCCGAGGCCTCCACCGTGCTCCTGGGGATCCCAGGCAGCGCGTGAGCGCTTTAGCTCGACTCGGACGAGCCCCTGAGCTCGTACCCGAGATCACCGTGTTCCGGCCGCCGCCCGCCGTCGATGTGCCGCTCGATTCCGAGCCTCCCGGCTCAAACCAGTGCCGCCGGACGACGCGCGGTGTTGCGCCCGTTCGAAAGCCACCGGCCGCGCGGCAAACGGGGCTCTGTGCCGCGTTTTCGGCCAACTCCGGCGAACGGCCGCCGCGAAAGGGCTCGCCGGAGCGTTTTCCGGCGCCGGCGCATACGTGGCGGCCACGTGGCACCTCCCTGGGTCGCTGACAGCTGGGCCCCACGGGCCTAGTTGACCAGTTGACCAGGTCAAACTGACTGACTGGGCTGGTCCAGTCACTGGCCAGTGGGCCCCGTTGACTGGTCAACTGGTTAGCCGACTGCTGACGCAATGCTAGCGTCAGCATGATGTCATATCCCTTTTCTGGTAATTCTGATAAATTAATAATTCCAGAAATTGTTAAAACTTGCAAAATTCGTAGAAATTCATCCGTAGCTCGGATGGAAAAACTTTATACATGAAAGTTTCTCACAAAAATCCAACAAATCCGATCGTGCCGTCTGTTTTCATGTCGGGACCCTCTACGTAGGAGAACCCGCAACTTTTCGTCTGTTTCCGGTAGATGAATAGTGCATACATACCGGTTAGTAATTCCAACTTAAATCCTAAAATAACTAAAATGGTTTAGAGATGCATTAGGTCACCCCTGCACTGCATTATAGTCATGTCATGCTTTGTGATTGCTTTTGTTACCGTGTATTTATGTGTTTCTTCCCCCTCTTCTTCTCCGGTAGATCCCGATACCGACGCTGCCCCTGAGGACTACTACTCCACCGACAACTCTTCTTTTCCGGCAAAGCTTCCAGGCAAGCAACCCCCCTTGAGCATGCCTATATCATCTATTCTTTCTCCCTCCTGCTTGCATTAGAATTTGCTACTGCTTTCGATTGATCCTATTCCGATGCATAGCCTGTTTTTGTAAACTGCTTTTGATACTTTACCTGATATCCTACATGCTTAGTATAGGTTGGTTAGTGAACCATCTGTGGCCCTTCCTCCTTGTCCTAGTTGCCCCGCTTAGTTACCAGTGCCCCGATCGAGGTGATCGACGGGCTGAGACCAGCACATCACCGCACCCCCCCCTAAGTTGCTCGACTCTGCAGAGCTACCATCGAGTGCCGAGAGTGATACCTCTTATCTCACTCCCGATGATGCCTTTGTAGTACAGCTAGTCGGTTGTGGGTTACCGAGGGTGATTTCTCTTTCACCACTTTCGATGAAGCTTCTGTCGTGCAACCCCGCAAGTGTGAATGCCATCGAGGGTGATTCCTCCAGGTTCACCTTGACGGGTACATCGAGTGGGAATTCAATGAGGGTGATTCCTCAGATTCCTCCTTGATGTTATGGACACACGGGTACTTTGGCTTTACTACTGATACTGGATAAAGTCGGGTCGGCCCCGAGGGGTACCCGCGAGTGATGTGGAGTCGGGTTGACCATGAGGGTACCCGCGAGATGATTACGTAGCACGGCCGGGCATTCCTAGCCCTTGCCGTAAGTCCACGAGACGGGGCGACGGGGTCACATGATCGTGAGTCTCTGCTTGTCACCGCGAGCTCCCAATGCACTACTGGGTTAGGCTATGTAATCTGAGTAGGCCTCTGGCCTTATCGCACTAACCACCACGCGGGAATAAGTATGGGCACTCGGCGTCGTATGTATCAGCCGAAGCTCTTCAGACGTCAGCAGTTGAGCGGCGCGCGCCGGGTTGGACTGGGAAAGCCTGTGCTTGTATTAAGGGGGCTAGGTCTGCTCACCGGCCGCGTACGCAACGCGCAGGAGTGCAAAGGGCGATGGGCCCAAGACCCCTGTGTGCTTAGGATGTAGACTGCCGTGCTGGCCTCTCTGTTGAGCCTAGGTAGGGCTACGACGTGTCGATAGACCGAGGCCGGGCATGACCCGAGCAAGTGTGTCCGGCCAGAGTTAATCGAGCGTGTTGGGTAAATTGGTGCACCCCTGCAGGGAGGTATATCTATTCGAATAGCCGTGTCCACGGTAACAGGACGCTCGGAAAATATCCCGATCTTCTACAACTAGAAATGGGTTGAATATGTTGGCCCCGGGATCGCTTTCTCGCAGGGAGTCGAGGAAGGATCTCTGGGCGTTGTTGCTACTTGTTGCTACTACTACTTTTATGTACTAATCTGTACTCTTCTAATGCTGCAAGACGCTGAAGATGCTAGTCTTCGATAGGCTAGGCCTTTTCTCTCTATTCTGGCATTTCTGCAGTCCAGTCCACTGATACAGCCCTTCTTTGATACCGATGCATATTTAGAATAGATCTGATATAAGTCTTGCGAGTACTTTGGATGAGTACTCATGGTTGCTTTGCTTCCCCTTTTCCCCATACCCAATTGTTGTGACCAGATGACGGAGCCCCGGAGCCAGCTGCTACCGCCGATGACTACTACTACCCCTCCGGTGGAGAGTACTACTACGTGGAGACCAGCGACGACCAGGAGTAGATAGGAGGCACCCAGGCAGGAGGCCTGCGCCTTTCGATCCAGTGTCGCTGTTTTGCCCCGCCTTCTTAAGGCATATCTGTTAACTTTTATGTCTGTACTCAGATATCTGATGCTTCCGCTGATGCTTGTATGACTCAAGCTTATGTATTCGAGCCCTCGAGGCCCCTGTCTTGTAATATAAAGCTTATATGACTTTTATTTGTGTTTAGAGTTGTGTTGTGATATCTTCAAGTGAGTCCTTAGGCTTGATCGTGTGCATTTGCATGTATGATTAGTGCACGATTAAGTCGGGGGCGTCACAAGTGGTGACGATGACGCTTGGTGACGACCTCGACTTTGTGGTTCTTCTCTGTGGCGTTTGTGTATCTCCGTGTGGGTGGCCAGGTCGGCCGGTTTTGCCCTGTGTGAACTGTTGTAACGGTTTTAGCCCGGTTTTCCGTTGCTTAACCGGGCAACCCTCTTCTTTTTTAATGAAATCGAGATCCCAAGGTCCAGATTTTAAAAAAAAATCCCGAAGTTTCAAAAACTTCATTTAATTTTTCTCTTCTCGCGGACATGCGGACGCCGTCCGCTTGCATCCCTATTGCTCAGAGATGCAGTCATGGTTTTTTCGTTTGGGCGTTTGGGTGAATCTGAGTTGGACACCGTCACAAATTAGATGCAAAAAAAACAGTGTTACGTTCCTGTGCGTTGTCAATATAGCACTTAGTGTCGGACCGGAATCGTCCTATCCTAGTAGTTGGTTTTCATATGCACCACGTACTCCCATAGTAATTACTACGTATAAGTAGTCAACACCCGCCTTCCCGTACGTCCGCGCTGACCGCCCTTCCTCCAAATCGCTGATCGCCCAGCCGGCGAAACCTCTCGAGTCAGGAACACGGCGACGCCGAGAACAATGACCGACCCCTACCGTGCGCTAAGCTTCGGGATGCGCTTCAACCCGACGGACCAGCAGGCCATTGCTCTGTACCTCCGGCCATGGCTCCTCGGCCAGCCGCTGCCAGACACCGCCGGAATCATCCATCACGCGGAGGTTTACAAGTACGAGCCAAAGGATCTCGCCGCCGCGTGTCCCCGCCTTCCCAACACCCACAACCGGTTCTTCTTCACCACCTGCAAGCGCAAGAAAGCCGGGACGGGCTACAGCATGTCGCGCACCGCCGGCGCCGGCAGCTGGGTCACAAGTACCAAGACGGAGGTCAAGAACAGCGCCGACGAGACGATCGGATACCACGAGAAACTTCGCTACAAGTACAAGGGCCAGAGCGGAAAGTCCGAGTGGCTCATGGACGAGTACCACTGCCGCGGATTCGACGAATACGCTCTCCTCGATGACGGCAAGGAGGAGCGCGTCCTGTGCAGGCTCTACGTCTCGCCCAACGCCAAGCCGGGATCCGTCGCGCTTCAACAATCTGCTGCAGGGGATCACCTGCTTGTCCGTGGAGTTCAAGGACCCGCCAGTACCATGGCCATGGCCGTGCAGCAGCAGCAGCAGCCGCGGCGTCCACAAGAACAGGTTGCTGTGCCTCCCGCGACCACGCAGATGCAGGCCGGGATGAGGAAGCCAGCGCCACAAGTTGCTCACCGGCAGAGCCCCATGGTTCCTGCGCCCATGTGGTCCTCTGCCACTGCCAGTTCGAAGCCGGGATACGTCGCGCGCCAACAGACTGCAACAGGAGATCATCGTCTTAGAGTTCAAGAACCCGCCATCATGGCCACGCCGCGTCCACAAGCACCGCAGCAGCGGATCACGAAGCCAACGACGCCTCGCGGACTTGATCTTTCGTCGGGGCAACAGCAACGTCGCGTCACGGTTCCTGCGCCCATGACCACGCAGCAGGCGACCAAGAGGCCGGCGCCTCCCATTGCCGAGCCGCCGCACCCCAAGCGGATGCGTGCTGCTGCTCTCGCTCCGCCTCAGACACGTCCCGTGGTGAAGCCGGCGTCCACAGCACCACCGCCTCTCGCGGTGCCACCCAGACGATCCATCGTGTCGTGGGAGCCGGCAAAGCGACCGTCCTGGTGTCCGCCGCAGCAGCCGAATTTCTTGTCGGCACCGCTGCCTCAGCGCCAGGCGACCAAGGACAAGGAGGCCGATCTTGGATTAATGGCAGAGGGCCACCGGAGCACGATCCAGCAAGGAGGCCACAAGAGGACGATCCAACAAAAGGCCGGCAACGACTACACGGACGAGGTGTTGCCAGAGAAGACGGAAGACGTAGACGGCAAGGCCATCGAAAAAGATGGCGATGAGGAGGACGAGCAGGAGGAGGGCGACGACGACTTCGCGAGGTTTTTGGATGACGTGCTTGAAATAGCGCCAGAGGAGACGGAAGACATAGACGGCAAGGCCATCGAAAAAGATGACGATGACGATGACGACATGAGCTTGTGGTGATGGAGACGGTTGGAAGAGCTGCCCGCGATGAAGAAGAAGGCTTCCCTCCTGTCCTGTGATGAGTAGCTAGGATTTTCCCTTTAGTTGGTATACTCTTCACTGTAACAGTCTGAGACTGAAGCTTGTAATAGACATACTGTCGTGGCTCCTAGCTTGGTAGTATAAAAGCTGGAGAGTGGGTGGTTGGGTGGCACGACATATATATGAACAACTCTATTTTCTTTATTACCCATTTTGCCCCGCCTCCTTTCATTTTTGGCACTGTCATCTCTGTTCATCCTTGTTCTTCACCTGTTTTGCTGGATTTACTGCTGTTCTTCGTCGGGCATAGGCCATATTCTCCTAGCACAATGGCGATGATGATTCCATCGACGATGAAGACAATGATTGGCTCACCAAGCCTAGACTACGATATCACAAGAGCATTTTTTGGATCCCTATCCAAATTTTTGTGCAAATGAATACATATTGTGTTCATCAGAGCTGTAACTAGTTATGTAGAATTTTTTGTGGAAGTGGGTTCAGAGTGCTAGTACTAAATGAACTCCTTTCATGTTTACTTGTGGTTAGTTAAGAGTTTTTGTTATGATTAACAGAGCTTTTTTTTGCAATCTGATGCTGACGGCCTTAGGTTGGTTTGTCGACGGATGCAAACAGTTATCTTATGTCTAATTCCATGTACTTTCAATGACTATATAATTTCATAGGACCTGGACGATTTCATCATTGACAGTGTATAGCCATTCTACCTTCCATGAAATATGAACTCACTCCTGTGATGAGTAGCTAGGATTTGTTTCAGCACAATGCAACAACTGAAATAGACGATACAAATGATAGCCTTTCTTACTCTTTTTTTTCCTCTCGCACATCTTACATTTTTAAGAAGTTGATCTCCACTACTAGCAATTCTCCCTACATGCACACTGTCCACATCAACATGATGCCACGTCAGCGTTCAACCAATCATTCTCTCTATAGTGCCCACACGTACAGTCCATCAGTTTCAAGTTGTAACACGTCATTAGTTTTTTTATGTCTAAAAAAACATCATTAGTTTTTTGTTTTTTTATGTCTAAAAAAACGTCATTCGTTTTTTTCAGAGAAACCGTTCGTGGTGTTGTGTTAATTCCTAATCGTGGTGCCTCTTATCTTCTCCCTACCTTTCCCTCTTCACCTTCTCCAATTCCCTCAAATCCCGCCGCCGTCTCCTCCCCTTTCCTCCGCACGTCTCCCCAACTTCTCCTATTCATCTCCAGCTTCTCCTACATGCTAGATCACAATACTGCAGGTCTGCAGCCCAATCTGCGCTCCGCTGCAAACACTGACTAGGCATAGCTTCGTCTCCAGATCTGCAAGACGATGGGGGGAAAACACGACATCAAGGATTCAAAGAGCCTTAAGAAATGTAGCGCACTACAAGTCACGAGCAGAAGATCCGCCCATGACCCCTCGCCGCTAATCTTGGCCACAAGGAGCTCGCTGTAAATGGTGAGACGGGCCATGAAGACATGTGTTAACATGAACATCTCACCTTAAATTCCCGAAGTAGTGTAGTTTTCCTTTTTCTTTGTCATGTGCATGTCAACATATGTATCAGCGTTAGATTATTTTTAGAAACATTCGTGTTAACATGTAGGATCATAGGAGCAATCCTACTGACACATTAATATATTGTGTTTTTTTTTTCTAGATTTTATTAGGATGTGGAGTTTCTGTATTCTTTGATGCATGTCCATGGTGGGATACAGCTGCCAGCCCTTGATGTGACATCTCTGCATCGCTGGCTTTGCTCTCCTACTGGGTCGGGGATGCTTTGTGTCGTTACGGCCTCACTTGAATTGGACGATGCACAAACTGTTGGCAGCAACAATGAAGCACCATCAGGATTATGAATCCTTTACGAAGCAGTAAGGTTTTGTGATACAATTTCTTCTTCTTTTCAGGCCTGGTAGAATGGTAATAACATGTATGCATAAATTAAATTGTTCTTTTGAAAGAAATTTCAATTGTTTCAATGATCTAGCTATTCTACAAAGTGATATTGTGATCGTGTTCGTTTGAATTCCTGCAGAAGTGGTTCGATTCATAGGGAAAACAACTCTTGTAGTCTTATAAGAGGTCTGTATTTTTCATAATTAAGTTACCTATACCTTTTCATACCTCATATATCGGTTATGTATTTTACTTTTTTGGAGGAGGCATGTATTTGACATTTTTGGAGGAGACATGTATTTTGCTTTCAGGAAATATTGTTGGTCTGGCCATTCCTGCCACCTTGGTATCTTTATCTTTTCCTTGATATTAAATCAAGAATCAACAGATCTTTGGATTCGCCGGATGTTGGAAGGAAAAATAAAGGAGTCAAATTCACTAGATGCATGTGGTACGTGCTTTGTGATTAGATATTATGTTTTTCATATGTATGTGACTGCTCAACAAATCTTCACCTTCAGGTATTTTATACCTCAATGTATATGTATATCAAAATTAACATAAGCAATTCTGGTATACATATACATTGGAGATTTGTTGATCTGTTTGTGCACAAGTTCGCTCATGAATGCCACAAATAGGTTTGTTCTTTATATCTGTGTTGAGTTTCTTCTTTGTAATTATCACCTTTGGAGATTTGTTGTATTTGTATTTTTGCTGAACCTTGCTGCACACACAAGCTCTTATAGATACTGTATTCAGTTTGAAAGTGCAATTAATCGGATTAGTGTGTTGCATGTGTATAAAAGACACATCCGTGAATGCATTGTATCACCTCCCATTTTATGTTATTGCCGGCTGACAGTATTTTCCTACTAAACATGATTCTTTTGGTCCAAGTGCAAATCAATATTTATACTTAATAATTTGTCTAACAGAACATATTTACTTCAGTGTGACAATCCTTCCAATTAGCTTCCAGTGGTTCAAACATTTCATGCATCCATACATCCCGTGGCAACGCGCGGGGTTTTATCTAGTTCAGTTAACTTCAGAAGGCATGCTGGAATGCAAAGAAATTATAGTACAGTAAAACTCAAGAACTGTTCTTGGTGAACCAGCAGCCTGGTTCATACTTTTTTGGGGCCTCATTCATACAATCAAACGACAAACAAGATGCACAACATTCAGGGTCTTCAGGGACAGATTTCTGGAAAGACAGGAGATGCTGGCTAGTTTTATTCGTGAACAAATGTTGAGTGCCTCCTCACATAATAACTGCAGAGTTCCTACCATCTTAACTAGGATGGATAGATCACAAATATGCCCAACTCTTTCTCTTTCACTCTCAGCAATGGACGTCTCCTCTCATAGATCAGGCATACCAATTCCAGCTTTGGCATCATATGTCTTCTCCAGCACATGCTCAATTGGTGTATCCTTTGGGCCATCTGCATCAGTCAAAGAAAATTAGTCCAATTACAAAATAGACGTGGTATTCATAGAGCAGAGCAGATGCTCATATAGCAACGCAATACATTTGCATGCCAGCTAGTGGGTAGATACCGCCTACACATAAGTACAGGAAATTTCTACTGCGCTTCCTTTGTTATTCATTAAACCTACGTATTCTTTCTCTTATCCATACCATACACAGATTGCCCTCAGTCCAACCGTTGTCAAGGACAGCATATAGCATCAGAATTTATTCTGCGCTCTTTACTATTGTTTAACTAATTTTACCATGCCTGTGAAAGCCTTTCTATATGTAGAATGCAGCAAACAAGCCAAACATCATTAGCAGAAACACCTATAGTAGCATGACTATCGCAGATCCAGAACATAAAACATAGTGCTCCAGAACAAGAAAATTCCAGCAACACGAGACAAAATTATGAAAAAATAAGTTGCATTAAGTTGAGATTGGCTTGCTCTCCTAATTTTAGATGGAGGTCAGATTAGTGTTAGCTCAATTCTAATTCAGGCATCATGAAAAATTCAGATGTCACGAACAATTGCAGGATAACAAGTCAGTTAATTCTTCTCTGAACAGTATAATTATGCACTTCAAAAGCAACTAATAATGAGCGAAAAGGATCTGTTTATGGAACATACGAGTTGTGGGTCTCGGCTTTTTT
The DNA here is from genome assembly GCA_039707655.1 of Elymus sibiricus. Lineage (NCBI taxonomy): Eukaryota > Viridiplantae > Streptophyta > Magnoliopsida > Poales > Poaceae > Elymus > Elymus sibiricus. The sequence continues at coordinate 118,556,612 of CM077670.1, forward strand.
CTCTCCTTCAAAATTTCTGGCCGAGGTATGACAGCACCAGACGCATTCATTCCTCTAGAGACCCTTACTTTAGTCCCATCTCCCAAATACTTGTATGTAGTCTTGCATGGTTTCCTGCAGTCAAAATGTTGACAAATATATTTTTAGTATGTAGACAAATAAAAACTGTATCTCTAGAGAATAACGGTAGCAAAAGATGGCCAAAAGTATCATACCCGGTGACTGGATCAATTACTTGTACATTTGAAACATGAAGTGGAGCTTCAATTGAGAAGATCCCACCTGTTTGTCCTTCCCCTTGCTTAATATGTTTCTTAACCTGAAATATGTCAGCATACAAATTACTAAGTGATTTTTCATTACAAGAGAAACACATAAACAGTAAAAGTTTGCTGGTTGCAATTGTCCTGTTACCCAGTATCCCCCATAAACATGCAACATCTTACAGTAGATATACAAAGAAGTAGAAAGACAAGCATTGTGCAGTTCACAGTTCCTGTTCAATATTCACTACAGTCACTTCCTCACCATGTTCAAATCAAGCTGCTTTTATCTAACTGAGTCATTCAGCATTTGTTTGTTATGGGCTTAGGACATGTACAAATCCAGCAAAACATTGCATGGTCTTATTATCAGTTTTTTAAGGCATCTCATTGTCAGTTCGACAATTAACTAAAAGTAAACATATAACAGAGTGAGGGACATTGTAGTATAAGTATGTATAGCACAGTAACAACTTGGTAGACGCAAACATGCCCAAAAAGGGTAAATCTATGCTAACCGCTCAAACGTAGATAGGCACGCACAACGCTGCAATATATCTTGCCAGGGTTGTTTTGGTCCCCTTTCCCTATCATTTTAATGGATTAGGCCTAACCTCCAGCCTTTCAAACACGCCTTAAGTGACACTTGTATTGCTTGAGCTCTCCAAGATTTGACCAAAAAGCCGGCCTCCATATATATGATGATGCACTCAGGCAAACATCCTACTAGTAATATGTGCTCGTTTCGTACTTCAGGTATTCTTATGTTATGATGGATGCACGGTATGCGGTGGGAACTGGGAAGAGTTAGATTCTCATTTACTTTACGGATTTATATTCATACAGATGGTATCCCAGTGGGAATTTTCTTCCTGGGCACTACTGTTTTATCTCATCATTCATGATAACTGAAGGATTTTTTTTTCCTCTGTTGCAGTAATCACCAAATAACATCTGTGCAGGTGCAGCATAGCAGCTACTCCCTCCGTCCCATAATGTAAGACGTTTTTTGGCAGCCTGGGCCCTGAAGAATTAGCACGCGGAATTAACGCAGCCAAGTTCCCCATTCACTTTCAATGGACTGGGAATTTCGACAAACACCTGTAGTGCAGTACTCAGAGCACGTATCACATTGCATACAGCTAGTCACAAATACGCAAATTGATACTCCCATGACACCAAACAGTAGCACCGAATCCTAAGCAATAGCTGACAAGAGAAACTGAGGAAGGAAGAGTGCACAGCTGTGCAGACGATCATATTACCAGATTCTTGCCCTCGACGATGACGCGATTCTGAGACCGGATGACCCGCTTGATCAGCCCGCTCTCCCCCTTGTCCTTGCCCCTTATGATCATCACCTGGCGCCAATTTCAGAGAGAAAAAGAAAAGGAGATTTCAGAGATCTCTCGAGAGCAACGGGAGCGGGAAGAGGAGCGAGCGGGGTGTGGAGGAGACGGAGAAGCCGCGTACGTTGTCGCCGCGGAGGATCTTCCAGTGCCTGATGAGCTTCTCCGCGGCCTTCCACCCCATTCCTGCCTCTCAGGTGGCGGCGCTGCTTGGCTCGATTTGGCTGGGAGGGGAGGGGAGAGAGACGGCGGCGCTCGCGGGAGAGGGAGGGTGGCCGGAGGAAGAAAACCACCTGGGATGGGCCTGAAAGCGGGCCGGCAGAAACTGGCATGACAAGTGTGTGAACCGGACCCAAGCATTGGCCCACGCAGCTAGGCCGCAGGCCCGTGGCTCTCCTGAGGCAGGCAGATCAACGGTGCCGGCTCGGTCAGTGCAGGATCGGACGGCTGGGGAAACCTCAGGGATGAGAGTGTGACGGCGGAAAAGAGTGAGGGCTAGACTGCAAGTTCCTCTCTAAATGAGCCGCGACCTCGCCTGGCTCTTCTTCTTCCTCCTCCTCCTCCTCCTCTAGCTAGGGCTAAGCTGATCTTCTCCCCCTTCGCCGGCGGTTCCAGCCCCAACTGTCAGATTCCAGCCGCTGACAAGAGAGAGGTAAACTCGCCGAATCCCTCGCCAAGATCTGTCCATTGCTCCAGTTCCTCGCGGGCACTTTATTCCCATGCGTCTTCTCTCGTAAGTCTGTCGCGTTAGCTTGTTCCGGGCTCCGATTCGGTCGCGATTTGGTTCTTTGCTGCGGCAGAGGTGCCAAGTCGCCGACAACTGTGGGTAGGAATACCTCGTAAAATCCCCTTGTTGCGTCGATTCAACTGGTAAAAGGCTTGGGTTTGCTGCTTCGATTTCCGTAGTTATGTTTGTCCGGCTTGGGCATAGGCCGTAGTGGCATGAACCTGGGCGAAAAGGACGTGCCCTTTTGCGTCGATTGCTTTATCCAATCTGTATGGCTAGTCGCTTTACTTGCTATGGGCATCGTAGCATATCCCGCTGTAGTGTGCCCCCACATGCTTTTTCTCCAATCATTTGCAGAACTAATTAATCTCTGTAGAAGAATTACGTTCAATTTTTTTTTATTCTTGTAACTAGTCAGATTCTTAACTAGCTCCATGCTATATTTACTTGAGTTTGGTCTACCTTAGATGCTAGTATTTATATACATTGTTATCTTCTTCTCATTGCGCTTTTTTCCCCTGTCTTTTTTTCTTTTCCTTCCATCCATTTCATGGATTGTTGGCATCTTTCAATTAAGCCATCAGCCCATTGGTTACACTTCCAATTGCATCGTCTTGACCATCATTTGTATACTCCTATTTTCTTCTCTGTGCTTGTTCGGGATCGTGTTCTTGAGAACCTCCCTGTATCATCCTGAGCATACGCAATTTCTTCGTTTGTCCCTTAAGCAATTCCATGCTATCCAGTTTGGCACCTATGGCTACATCCAACTTGATATCATTTTTGCATACCAATTGTTCTAGTTGTTTCTGTTGTTTTTTGTCCTATCCACATGTCCTCAATTTGCTCTCCCAACATTTTTGGTTCCTCTGCTCTTTCCAAAGTTGCCTTGGAACTTTGAGCTCTTCAAGATGCCTAGAAGGACAGAAGATGCTGAACCAGCTGAACCAAAAGAATGCTTGGAGTTTGATGATAATGAAGAGGAGGAGGTAGAAGAGGAAGAAATTGAGTATGAAGAAATTGAGGAGGAGGTAGAGGAGGAGGTGGAGGAGGACGAGGATATTTCAGAGGAAGTAGAAGAGGTAGAGGAGGAGGAGGAGGAAGATCCTGAAGAAAGAGAAGTTCTTGATAAAATTGATGCTAGTCATGACAGTGACGGTAAATCGGAAGGTGTTCCTCAGCAGGATGGTGCCAAAGATGGGAACGATAAAGAGAAGCATGCTGAACTTCTTGCTCTTCCTCCCCATGGATCGGAAGTATATGTTGGGGGCATCTCCAGCGATGCATCTTCTGAAGATCTCAAGAAACTATGCGAGCCAGTTGGCGAAGTTGTGGAAGTGAGTACCGCCTACGCTCTTAGGGTTAGCATTTCGATGTGTTTTTTCTGCATTCATATTCTCTTTTTTCCTGCAGGTAAGAATAATGCTGGGCAAGAAGGATAGTAGGGGATATGCTTTTGTTACTTTCAGAACTAATGATCTGGCTTTGAAGGCCATCGAGAAATTGAACAATGCAACTTTCAAGGTTTGTTTCTGTTGATCATTAAAGTTGACTCGTGTTCTCATGTCAATGAATCTTAATATACCCCTATTTATGCACTCAAGTCTTAGTGTTCACTAGTAATCGTGTACCTGCAATGCATGTTAATATTAGGCAATAAATTAATTGCATTGCATTCTGATATTCTATTTGATAAGATCTTAATTGCACGTCAATATTAGCTAAGATATAATTATTTGATAGCGCTAGCATGGATATTGGGTATGCTACTAATTAGGAGAGGATTGTGTGAGGAAAGTGATCTGGGCCGGACGTACGTGGGGCTGTGGCAGAACATTGAATCTTGGCCATTCGATTGGGTGGCAGACCACCGGAGTAATACAGACAGTTAGATTTAGTTAAGTAAATTAAATCGGAGGGTGGTGGATCTCTTGTGTACACTAATATTGGTGGGTTTAAAAGAATTGCAACTGATTATCTTATAAGTAGTAGAGATGGATATTGGCATAGTACATTGCAAGCTTAAACAATTACACGCTTATCTTCTGTACTCCATGCCACCCTCGATAGCCAGGTGTGGAATACAGTCTTGTTAAAAGAATGAAAAACACTTAGCTTCTGTACTCCAGGGTACAAGCTCTTGTACACTTGAAAACTAAGTGTATGGTTTTGTTAAAAAGTAAGTTTAAAGTGCCATACCTTGCTGTTGATTGCAAATTTTTATTCATTTTAAATTACAGTTTTGTCGATGACCATAACTGTGATTATACTGATATTTTAAGACTCCATATAGTGTGGCGCATACATATCGGTTCCAGTTGCACCTGAAAGCCTTTTCATTTTGAATTATTATGCTAATAACTTAACTTTGTCATGTGCTTTTCGTAACAGGGAAAGAGGCTAAAAGTTTCTTCCTCCCAGGCTAAGAACAAGCTATTTGTTGGAAATATACCTCACAGTTGGTCACATGATGATTTTAAGAAAGCAGTGGAAGAAGTTGGTCCTGGAGTATTAAAGGTTGATCTCATTAAGGTAAAGATTTTGATAATCATAACTTGGATAGTTCCACAACTATATTGTGCACCCCCACAAATCTCCTTTTTACCCTTAAAAGATATTCTGTTTTTATAGGATCCACGTACAGATCGCAATCGGGGTTATGGTTTCGTTGAATACTATAATAATGCATGCGCTGAGTATTCAAGGCAGAAGATGACTGCACCAAATTTCAAACTAGATACAAATGCTCCTACTGTCAGCTGGGCAGATCCTAAGAATGGTGATTCTGCCTCTACAGGCTCTACTTCACAGGTTCCTGAAACATCTGATGGACAAATGTTACCCTTTTTTTTTGTTAAATTGCCATTGATATCTTATATGAACTTGCAATTTCGTGGTTCTAGGTCAAATCTGTATATGTCAAAAACCTGCCCAAGAATGTTACTCAAGGGCAGCTGAAAAAGCTGTTTGAGCGCCATGGTGAAATCATAAAAATTGTTCTCCCCCCTTCAAAAGATGGTCATGATAATAGGTATGGTTTTGTTCACTTTAAGGACCGCCACATGGCCATGAAGGCTGTGAAGAGCACAGAGAAATATGAGCTTGATGGTGAGCTTTCGTCTTGGGTTGGAATGTTCTACTTTTTTTGTTTTTTGAGAACAGGAATGTTCTACTATGTCTTGTTTGTTTCATTTGGTGCATTTAAGGTCATAAATATTTCTCTAACAGGTCAGCTCCTGGACTGCTCACTTGCAAAACCTCCTGCCGATAAAAAGGACGATACAGTATCAGTGCCTAGTGTCAAAGGAGGTCCGTTGCTCCATGCTCCACTTGGATATGGTATGCCACGGCCAGATCCTTACGGTGCGCCTCCTGCTTACGGTGTGCCTCCTGCTTATGGTGGACAGGTAGATCACATCTTCTGATGCCTGCTTCATGTGGTAAATTGGTAATACATACAGACATGGAAGGGAGAAAACTTGCTAAATGTTACATGTGTTGGAACTTTTGCAGCCTCTGCTATACGCTCCAGGAGCTCCTCCAGGTGCAGCAATGGTTCCAATGCTTCTACCCGATGGCCGTCTTGTATATGTTGTGTAAGTACTGCCATCTATTCTTCTGAAGACCCTATAAGATACACTCTTATTAGCTGATATGGGCAGTAGATGACTCCCTACTGCATCAGACAGCTGTTATTATCGTGACGTGTTAGTTTATGCAAGTCCTGTGAAATAAAAAAAATGTAAGGTGCTCTCCTGTTTGTACATACATGCATGCACTCTTTACATTTCTATATCTATACCACTATATATTCATTTTTATTTTATTTTATTTTATTTTATTTATTTTTATATATATAGTGTGGGAATAACTATAAACGTAGGCCGTCCGATTTATACATCCAATGGCCAGGATGTGGCAAATCCCTACAATGTGAGCCGTCGATTTTGACATCTAACGGCTGAAAAGAGCAGCACCTGTCTCGCTCTCTCAGCGTGCTCGCCTTCTTTCTGCTCTACGGCCTCGCCTCCTAGCCCACTAGCCACCGCCATTTCTTCTTCCATGGCATCGTTGTCATCCAGCCTCGCCTGAATAAATGAACCATCATCACACATATGTTTCGCGCTACCTCAGGATCCGCCGATTTGGCGTTACCTTGCTTTGTTGCCCAAGCTTTATACCCCATTGCTATTGCACGAGCAAAATTTCACGCTGGTCAGCCGCCCGCTTGCCCAGCGTGCACATCTACCATCTTCTCAAAAGCTAGCTGTCGTCGCGTGAAACGCAGCATCAGCCAAAGCCATGGTGGCTGGGAGGTGGCCGGAGACGGCTGCCTCTGCTTGGGAGGCCCAGTCCTTTGAGCGGTGGCCAGGTCACATTGACATGGTGAGGAACAATAGCGATAGGAGGATGTGGTAGACAAGATGTGAAGAAGATGTGCGGCAGATCTAATACACAGAACGGGAGACAAGAAGCAGCGGGGACAGAAGAAGAGACGGGAGAGTTCGAGAGATGCGTTTTTTTAGGCAAGTTCGAGAGATGCGTAGAAGAAGAGCAGGGCGTTCATGGGCCTGCTCGGATGGGCAAGTGGGCCATAGTGGAATTGCTTCTTTAAAAAATCATGACGTGGTACAGTATTATGAATGGCCTGAATGAATGCTCATTGACTCCTAAAAGGAAATCTCACGCCCCTAAAAAAAAGGAAATCTCACGGTAGGCTAACATACAGCCTCAGAAAACGTGACATAATTGGAACACGTGACATAATTTTTTTAGTGAAAATGACAATAGTTTTCACAATATACACTCAAAAAAGGAAAATGTGACATAAGAGAGTCTATATAAGCATACATGATATTTATAATCAACTGTTACAGATTTATCGTGCATATTTTACACTTTATGGAATGCCAACATGAATCGTTGACATGCATGCTGACATGCATGCTATGGCGTGCAAAGCACGTGCCACTTACTAGTAACTATCCAGTACACATTAAAAGTAGTACGTAACAAAGATATGCGTGGGGATAGCACACAATAAACATCAGTACAGCATATGCCTCTCTCTTGGTAGAGGATGGGAAGAGAAATTTCTGTTTGCCTAGTTATGGTGAAGCAGCACAAGGTTGTGGAGGAGCAACTCCACCTTGCTGCTACAATGTGTACAGCACAAGTGTTGAAGGAACAGTTTCAACGTGCTGTGCTAGAGATCGCTCTAGAGGCGGGGATAGGGCCGATATGGCAGCAGGAGTTCAATCCAAAACTCCTAGAGCAAAAGATCTAGTCCAAGATCTTAGATAAGAACAACAAGTTCTGTTATGGGTAGTGGGTACATAGTCTGGTTCCAAACTAGAGGTGAGGACCTCTAATTATAGGGCGTTGGGAAGCCTTCACATACTTCTACTTATGGCTAGAACACTGCAGAAACATTACTTAAGATTCACCATTCTACTCGTAACTAGAAGACTCTAGAAAACTGTAGCTAGGGTTGAGAAAAGAACAGAAATACTAGACTACATAGAAGTATCTAGAAGTAGCCAAATAGATTTGACATACGATTATATTTTTTATTTTCCTCATCATATGGCCTTTTGCCATTTTACAGCAAACGGAGACTTGGGTCGTTTTCGATTCAATGGTGCTGATGAAACTAGACATGCATGCCATGTTTTAAATCTGCTATCGTGACTGATGTGATCGTTGTGTTGATATATTTCCAGTGATGAACACATTCTGTTCCTCTTTTGCAGACAACAGCCTGGGGCGCAGCAACATTTCGCTTCCCCTCCACCCCAGGTGCGGCAGCATCAGCATTTCGCGTCTCCTCCGCCACAGGCACGGCAAATTGGACGCCATGGCGGCAGTGGTGGCGGTGGCGGTGGAGGCAGTGGTGGATCAAGTAGGTCCGGGTCCGGTACAAAGCGCCCGAGGGGAGATGACAACAACAGCAGCAGTCGCAACAAGGGCCGACAACAGCGCCGGTATTGATCGTAGGAGGTGTACGGTGGTGCTTCTGTTCTAGCACCAGCTAATTGTGTAATAAGTACTCGTCGCCCCGGTCAGAGTTTCCCTGCAAACTTGCTTAACCCCGTCAACTGTGAGACCGTTTTCTGCATCACTATTCGCTCAGAACTGTGTTTGGTACACCTGGAGGTAGTTTTGGGTTTGTCTAGGCGTAATTTCTTGTAATGTGGATCAAGTTTAGAAATGGCAACAACAGCATCCGTGTCTGATGTCTAGTATCCATAGGCTGCAATGTCAAGAAGAATCCAGAGCTGATCGCAGAATAACAGCAAATGGCACATCCAGTCCATTTACATGTCGCCCCGGTTAGTTTTTTTTTTCGAGCCATGCGGGTATGCAGGAGACTGCATGTGTTAATATATAGAAGAAGTCTTCAGGATGCAGGAAAACACGAACTACCCAAGAAACAAAAACTGCACGCACAAAGCAACCTTGGTCAAAACAACTGCTCTAGACATTTAGCCCCCGCCCTGAACCAACTGTGCGCATTACAATTACAATTAATTATAACTATGCCTGAGCGTTGCTACGGACAATATTTAGCAATTTTATCGACAAATCAGCGAAGTATAATGCGTAAAATGTATTACCTTGTGAGATCAACATATTCAGAGTCATCAGACAACTCCGGGTGATATGAAATTTAGACGGCCCTAAATGACATACAACTATGCAATGTTGGCATTGTTCAATCAATTCTAGATCAGTCTAAATATGCAAATAGACAAATATCGAGATAAATCAGCGTGACTTCTCTGAAACAAACTCCACAAAAATAGACATTACAGCATCACCTTCCTCGTTGACCGCGAAGCTGCCCTCCTATCCTGAAATCCGTAGGGAAAACAAATCAAAATCAGAGAATATCTCACGAAATATGCACCTAATTGAATAGGAAGCAAAGTTGAAAAGATCCATCACACACATACTGTTTCACGGAAGTCCTAGTTATTTTAATCTTTGCCAGCAAGCAAGTCTTATTGTAGCAATCCTTTCACCCAAGGATCTCTTGAGTAATTGTGTGTGTAGCAATATGAAATTACATTGGCGTGTGGATGTGCAGAGAGACCTTGATGGGACGAGGCTTGTGACGCCCCCGACTCGATCGTGCGCTAATCATACACGCAAATGCGCACGATCAAGCCCAGGGACTCACGGGAAGATATCACAACACAACTCTAGACATAAAATAAAATAATACAAGCTTTATATTACAAGCCAGGGTCCTCGAGGGCTCGAATACATAAGCTTGAGCACAAGCGTTAGCGGAAGCAACAATATCTGAGTACAGACATAAAGGAGAAACAAGGCTGCCTTGAGAAGGCTGAGCAAAACAACGACATCTAGATCGAAAAGGCGCAGGCCTCCTGCCTGGGAGCCTCCTATCTACTCCTGGTCGTCGGTCTCCATGTAGTAGTAGGCTCCGTCAGGGTAGTAGTAGTCGTCGACGGGATCAGTTGGCTCCGGGGCTCCGTCATCTGATCGCAGCAATCGGGTATGGGGAAAAAGAGGTAGCAAAGCAACCGCGAGTACTCATCCAAAGTACTCGCAAGACTTACATTAGAACTATTCTATGTATGCATCGGTTTCAAATGAGGGGGCTGTATCTGTGGACTAGACTGCAGAAATACCAGAATAGAGGGGAAGGCCTAACCTATCGAAGACTAGCATCTTGCAGCGTCTTGCAGCATTAGAAGAGTGCAGATTAGCATATGATAAAGTAATAATTAACAATTATAATAGTAGTCATGCCCAGAGATCCTTTCTCGACTCCCTGCGAGAAAGCAATCCCGGAGCTAACATATTAATTAAATTCCACAAGTATCCAGTTCTAGTTGTAGTAGATCGGGATATTTTCCGAGCGTCCTGTTACCGTGGACACGGCTATTTGAATAGATATACTTCCCTGCAGGGGTGCACCAACTTACCCAACACGCTCGATTAACTCTGGCCGGACACACTTTTATCGGGTCATGCCCGGCCTCGGCTGATCGACACGCCGTAGCCCTACCTAGGCTCAGCAGATAGGCCAACACGCTGGTCTACACCCTAAGCGCTCAGGGGTCTTGGGCCCATCGCCCTTTGCACTCCTGCGCGTTGCGTACGCGGCCGGGACCAGACCTACCCCTGTATACACATGCAGGCTTTCGCGGTCCACCCGGGCGCGCGCCGCTCAACTGCTGACGTCTGAAGAGTTTCGGCTGATACATACGACGCCGAGTGCCCATACTATTCCCGCGTAGTGGTTAGTGCGAAAAGGCCAGAGACCTACCCAGATCACATATCCTAACCCATTAATGTGTTGGGAGCTCGCGGTGACAATCAGTGATCCATAATCTGTGGTCCCGTTGCCCCGTCTCGCGGACTTATGACAAGGGCCAGGAATGCCCGGCCGTGCCACGTAATTATCTCGCGGGTACCCTCCAGGTCAACCCGACTTCCCAAGAGACTGTCGGGAACTCAGGTCCACCTCTACCGGGGTGGTACCGCCTGTCTCTTCAGTCCCGCAGTAACAGTACATGGGGGCAACAGTTAAAGGCAACCGTGTGTCCGTAACATCGAGAGGGTAATCCGAGGAATCACCCTCGATGGATTCCCACTCGATGCAACCGCCAAGGTGAACCCGGAGGAATCACCCTCGATGGATTCACACTTGAGGGGTTGCACGACAGAGGCATCATCGGAGGTGGTGAAAGAGGAATCACCCTCGGTAACCCACAAACGACTAGTTTCGCTACAGAGAGATCATCAGGAGTGAGGTAGGAGGTATCACCCTCGGCACTCGATAGTAGCTCTGCAGATTCGTACAACTAAGGGGGTGTGCGGTGCTGTGTCGGTCTCTGCACATCGATCGCGTTGATCGAAACATCCGGAAGCAAAGCATGGCAACACGGACAAGGGTACGGGGCCACTGATGGATCACTAACCAACCTATACTAAACATTTAGGATAGCAGGTAAGGTATCAACAGCAGTTACAAAAACAGGCTATGCATCAGAATAGGAGCAATCAAATACAGTAGCAAAATCTAATGCAAGCACGGGAGAGAAAGGATGGGCGATATAGGAATGATCAAGGGGGTTTTGCTTGCCTGAAAGCTCTGCGGTGAAAGAGGGGTCGTCGACGACGTAGTCGTACTTAGGAGCAGCGTCGGGCTCGGGGTCTACCGGAGAGAAGAGGGGGAAGAAACAGATAAATACACTGTAAAAGGTGCAACACAATGCATGACATGGCAAGAAGCTGTGCTAGGGGTGACCTAACGCGATGCTACACGTTGTAGACGGAGCGGGAAAATATCTGGGAATAATTTCCCGGTTTTAGGCGTTTGTCAGACAGATGAACCGGAGGGGAAGGTTCCATGTTTGCAGTGTTGGAGGCAAGTGACAGGTATGTGGAGGGCATATTCGGATTCGTCTCATTTTTCTGATCAACTTTCATGTAGAAAACTTTTTCATCTGAGCTACGGAATATTTTCTATGATTTTTCAAAGTTTTAAATCATTTTTTGAAATTCCTGGAATTAATTTAATTATTAAATTCGAATTATCCAGAACAGCAATTGCTAGGTGCACCCAAAAGTGTACCCAGCTGGTCAACAGAGAGGCTGACCAGTGGGCCCAGTTGACTGAGTCAACTGCCCAGTCAACAGAGGCTGACTGGTGGGCCAGCTGCCCAGTCAGCAGGCTGACTGGACAGCCTTATCCACTGGAACAGATTAGTTTAATTAGATTAACAGATTAGTTTAATTTATAAAAACGGTTAATTAGAGAGTGGGGCCCGTCTGTCAGTGACTGGGGGTGCCCAGTCAGCACAGTTGACAAAGTCAACTTGGTCAACTGGGCCCCCGGGACCCACTGGCAGCGACCCAGGAGTGGGCCCCAGGCCAGCCAGGTCAGCGGCGGCCGACGTTTAAACGCCGGCGACCGGAAAACACGGCGGCGCGGCTCGGGACTCGCCGGAAAACGCGTACAGGGGGCCGTTTCGAGCGCGACCGGTCGCGTTCGAACGTGCGCTCGACGGCGCGTCGAATGGTGGCGGTGGCGTGGGCTGGGGTGGACCGTAGCGACGACGGCGACCACCGTGGCGGACGCCGGCGTTCGGGCGAGGGCGGATCCGGGGCTAGCGGGCACGGCAAGACGAGCGGGCGGTGGCGTTGGGCTCCTACGCGTGCGCTGAGCACGTCTACGTGCTCAGTTGAGCTCGACGGCGACGGCATCGATGGCGACGAGCACGGCGGCGGAGACGAGCTACGGCCACGGCGGCAACTACGGCTGCGGGGCAATCCAGAGCAGCTCAAGGGAAGGGAGGTGTGCGGCTCACCTAGCAGGCACACGGAGGCCCTTTGGGTGAACGGGAGCGCGGTGGCGACGGCGAATCGACGGCGGCGAGCTCCGGGATCCGAGGAAGAAAACGAAGACGGGGGCGACGATGCAGCGGCTCCCGGCTCGTTCTCGCGGGCGTAGCCGACGTAGCGGACGACGACGAGGTGCGTGGACACGGCGGCGAGGCTAGGCGTCGACGGTGGCTACGCGGGCGTGGCGGCGCGGCCACGGCAGCGCTCGGGTGAGCTCGAGCGCGGGCGAGAGAGGAGGGGAAAAGTGGGTGAGGATGACGAGGAGACCGAGGGGGCGCGTCCTTATCCCCTCGGCGGCCCTGTAGCGGCGCCGTGTCGCCGTCTCGCCGGCGCGCTAACACGGCAGAGGAGAGAGGTAGGAGGTGGGAGAGAGAGAGAGGTGGGCTGGGCCACGGGCACTGTGCACTTAGGCCCATATGCGCGGTAGTGTTAGGGCCTTTTCTCTTTTCTTTTCTGTTTTTCTTTTCCAGCAGCTGTTTGCATTTATTTTTAGCCATCAAATGACTTTGCAAAACTATGGAGCGGGTCAAAACAAATACTAGGGAATATTGTGCACTGCCACAAAAAGTTTGGGAGGCTTATGAATTCATTTGAATTTTTCATAAATGAAATGGCATTTTAAAATGCTGAAATAGCACTGTTTTAATTGCTATAGTCCAATTTAGCACTGAGGTGATGTTGTTTTCCTTAACAAATAAATGTTATGGAATATTTGCTAAATGATGAACTATTTTTCAGCAATTTTTATGCAACTTCAAATTTCACTTGCAATTTGAATTGAATTCAGTGGTGGAATTTGAAATGAGATATGAATCAAAGATAATTAAGCTTTGCATATCAAAGTGACTTGGCTTAATCATGAGGGGTTACTGTAGTGCATTACCCAGGGGTGTTACAAGGCTCCTGAAAACCTTCTCGCTCTTCATCTCCCCGGCGGCACTGCTTCAGCGCCTGCAACCTCGCCGTGTCCCTATACGCATCCTCACTGGCGGCGGTCAGTCTCTTGACGGCCACCAGCGCCAGCCTCGCCTTGGATGAGGAGGAGGACTCCAGCGTCGCCGCGGCGGCGGCGGCATCAGCGAGGACGGCGACCTTGAGGAAGACACATGCTAAGGCCGCGGGCCCCCCACGGCCTCGGCCACCGTGCACACCACCTCGAGAACGGACATGGCGGAGGCCCAGGCGTGGGTTAGCATGGGCACACAACTAGCTACGGCGGCGGCGAGATCCTTGGCGGCGCGGCGCTGCGGGCCGGACCGCGACATCAGGAGGAGGAGCTCATCGAGGACGCAAAGGAACGCTCGGACGTGGGCCAGCGCCAATCCATTCTGGCTGTGGTAGGAGGCCTCGAGGCATTGGCTACACGCCGCTGGGGAACGAAAGACCGGAGCGCGCTGAGCTAGTCGTCGACGTGGGTGAGCAGCGAGTGCATCTGGCTCGACACGAAGCCATGGCAGCGTGGGGTTAGGGCATAGGAGAGAAGAGGAGGGATGGATGGTGTGGTGGGAGATCAAGATTTTCTTTAAGAAAATGATAGAAAAGTGCTAGATTTGGTTATGTTGGTTATTTAGGAAATGGCAAGTTATGATATGATTCTTTTTTAGCCGTATAATTTGATTCCTCTATGAGGAGGCAAACAAATATCTGTGATTTTGATTCACCAAGGGCCAGTACGAAGGAAAACAGGAAACACTTCGTGCGGGAAAAAACCGTGTGAAGAGTTTTGAAAGGAATCTGATTAAACCAACAGTAAAAACCAATGGGATGAGACGTTCTATGATGAAACGGGATTAACCGGAGTGGAGGTGACTGAACCAAAGCTGCTAACTGCAGCTTATGCACAAGCCACAGCTCAAAAGAACTGGCCCTAGAGGATGGTGGATACCAAGCAGCCCACATGAAGATGATCAACATCTTTCGGATTAAATAGAGCAAAAGACGCGAACTGAGCCTAACTCAGATGATTGATTAGGTTCTTTGTGGTGGAACCAGCCCACCAGGATTCAAGTCCTAGACTTGGCGCTGGCGCTCTCATTTTCTTGGATTTATTTTTATCTTATTAGAGATGTTCGTTCAGTGGGAGAAGACGTTCCGGCGACTACGGATGCGCCTTTGGTGACTTTGTCAATCTCAAGATGATATGCTGGCTCGGTCTCTCGGATGTGCTCATAAGGTTAGGGTATGCATGCATGCGTTCATAGGGGTGAGTGTATGTGCGTATGTATAAGCGTCTGCATCGGGATTGCGTTAAAAAAAATAGAGCAAAAGGCGCATTTGTCGTTGTGAGGGAGATTCTTGGCAAGATGATCAGCCGTCCGTCCAAATTCTTTTCCGGATCAGGAGTTTTATGGGAAAACTTACACCACATCGAAGGCCTCTCCGTCAGCGTCGGATGGCAGAGGCGAGCTCGCCCGGCGGCTGGTCAGCGATCCAGGGGTTGAGGTAATTGAGGACTAGCTCCTCCGGTGAGAGGGGTCGAGTTAACTGAGGACGACCTAGTGCACCGTGATTTCAACTGGCAATCGAACTAGTGCACCGCTTCTCATCAGAGTTCCAATGCATCCATGAGCAGATAAGTTCTACTAGTATGTACACCATAACTTGTTCGAATCCTCCACAAGACATGTCTGGTCAGCAAAGCAGTGCCGTATATACTAGTAGTAATAACAACACAAAGTGCTAGCATTACAGCCGGTAGCAGCCAGTGGCAAAACTACTCTAGCAACCGTTTCGATACAGCTGGGACGACGATAGATGCGCTCAGATTAAGCTCAGCCCTGAAGCACTGCAGTGCCGTGCCATCATGCGATGAGGAAAGGGAGCACCGTCAGCATGAACGCCTCGTAACCGAAAATCGCAGACCCCGAGTACGCCGTGTCCTTCTCCTTGAACTTCTCGGTCAGGCCCTGCCAAAGTAATTCAGCCAAATTATAAAGGTATAATTCACCCAAATGAACAACGTGAAATGCAAAACATTTCTAGTCTGCTTATTTGCGCGCTATGGCAGTGGAATTACCTTCACTGTAAGGCAGCATCTGCATACATAAAAAACAAACAGTTAGGAATGTGCAAAATGGAACTAAATAGGAGGATTCAGATTATTCCTCAGCAGTATGAATCATAAGGCTTTGCATCAGAAAATGAGGTGAAAATTTCAATGACTGGCCATTTTCCCATTTGATCTTTCACAAGTTGGACAGGGCATTTCATTCATAAGTGGAAGGAACCGATTAGCAGTAACATTAAATGACGTAGTGCAAATATCAACTACCTATGCACAATTGCTCCGTGAGAGCACCATAGCGATGCACGCAGTGGCAGAGCTAGCGGAGAATCAAAGAGGGGGGGGGGGGGGGGGGGGGGGGGGGGGGGCAAAGAGAAAATATGCACCTTTGGGGGGGCTAAATGACAGCAATCTTTTTAATTTAAGGCTCTTATTTTATTTTCCTTTAGAAAGTATGCTACAGCTGGGGGGCAGCGGCACCCTCAGCATTGCATGTAGCTCCGCCACTGGATGCACGATTTCTAATTTTCCATTTGCACATAATACTGAAACTACAAAACATTATCAGATTGTGCTACTGCTAAGCTTTATAAGGGGACCCTGTGTTTTTTGCCAATTCTGATCTTGATATAAAAAATATTGATAAACCAAATAAATTTGATCTATCCATGTTTCAGTAGATTAGAACTAATTGAAGGAATAATCTTACTCAATGAAGTTGTCATATTCAACCGCTTTGTTCTTGCCCCCGGTCTTGTCAAATTTAGACACAAGCAGGTCTAGTACTGTTGGAGAAACTGAATATCCAAGATCTAGAAGAGCATCACGCAGCTCTGGTGCATCAATTCTACCACTTCGGTCACGGTCAAACCTCTCAAATATGCCCTGCACAATAAACGTCGGAAATGTAGCACAAGGAATGTTAAGTTAGTTGATTGGTTCCCTCACAAAGAAGCAATGGAACTTAAAGCTCTACTGCTGTAGCATCTCACCCTCCAATTCTGAAGACTGTAAAACACAGAAGTGAACTCCTTTGGCCCTGAAAGGATCAAAAAGGTATAGAGGACGAAAATGTCAAATGTCGAAAGCAGTATGGGCCTTTTTGATTCGCAGGATCTCAAAACTACAAGAATGAGATAGAATTGCATATGTAAAGCAGAGAATTGTGAAAACACAGGAATCTGCAAAATTGGATGTTTGATTCGCAGGAATAGGGAAAACACAGGAATCCTAAAAAGCATGGTCAAATTAAGGTCAAACCATATGAAAAGATAAGATGAAGTTAATATAATGCTATTTCTGGTCTTTGTCTCGTTCTTTGTGCATAGGAATGTAAAAAAGAGGTTTAAATGGATTGTAAAATCCCTTTGTTTTTCCTATGAAAATCAATCCAAAGGAAAAATTCCTCTGTTTTTCTAATGGTCAATTCCTTTGAATTAAACGGATGAACCAAAGAACTTACATACTAGTTGGTTTTATCGTGCAAACCACAGTTTCATCACAACAGAAACAACCTTTGGTTTTGGCAAAGGACAGTTAGGAAAAGTATCTCAAGCTTTCAATGATAACCTTCCGTCAAAAAAAGCTTTGGCAGAACTAACTCAAAGCAGTTCCAACTTTGAAGCTTGGATAAGCATCAATTAAACTCACGTTTCCGTAATGGACCAGGTTAAACTGAAAGTAAAGAATGTGCATAGCTTGTATTAGGAAATGCAGATCTGATAAAGCAATCCACACTTCCATCCAATCTTTCACATTGGGAAGAAAAGAAAATACAACAATCACCAGTGGCAAGTGATTTGCTATGATGTCCATAGCAACAGAACAACTCGTGGTTTTTGCACAGTAACCTTATTGAAGTTCTAAGTAAGGGTCTAATACTTTCCAACATGAATACTTGGCGTGTGCTCCAGTTGTATCTAACAGTCTGAAATCCAGTCAAGCTGATCTAAAATTGCGCGCCTTCCTCGGGATCCTTCCCCAGAAATGAAAAGGGTCCATTTGTGAACTCTGGCTCAAACAATTCACCACTAAGTGCCCTCACGTCGCGTGCTACAACGACCAGAAGAACACCGACACTAAGTCGCGTGCACGCGGGGACGCGGCGCAGTGGACCAGGGAGACGCACGATTGCCTCCTGGAAGCTAAGAGTCAAGGACAATGACGCAATGGATCCCCCATTGATCCTAAAACGATCGTGACCAAGAATTGAGTGATACGACATATGGAGGAGGGAGGGAGGGCTTGCCGATCTTGCGGACGTTGGTGTTGGTGAAGAGGTACATGAGGAGGTGGACGGTGCGGAGGCTGAAGCTCTGGCTGCTGTACCTGTTGAATTGTAACGTTACATGTACTTGTATGATGTGTGATGGCTGTTGTAACTAGGTCCTAGTCTCACGCCTGTAACTCCCACTCACGCCATCCACTCCCTGCATGTAGGGATCGGCTACGTGCCTCCGTGTATATGTAACAGTTTTGTTGTATGGAATAGATGAGCTGAGTCATTCCACTACTCTTCTTGGTAATCAGAGCTTTGGCTTCTCTCTCTCCCATGTCGACCAGCCCACCTCCTTCTCCCGTCGACGGCGGCCATGGCCAGAACCCCTCAGCCGACGAACTCGCCGCCGCTGCAGCTGCCGCAGAGCGTCCTCGCGCAGCGCCCACCCCCGATCCCACCCACTCTGGCGGCTTGCCTCTCGCTACAGCCCCACCCAACCCTCTTCCCCCGATCCCTCTTTCTATGCCCACCACCACTGCCCCTCCCGGCGGCCTTCCTCCGAGCATCGCCGGGGTCGTCGACTTCAAGTTGGCCCTGGACGGGACCAACTTTACCCGCTGGCGCAACTACCTAAACCTCCTCTTCGCGAGGTACCACGCGGAGGCGCACGTCCAGCCCGGGGCAGCAGCGCGCCTCTCCGATCCCCAGTGGCGCGACGACGACAATACCATCCGCCTCTGGTTCTTCTCCACCATCGAGGGCGATCTTCTCGACCTCGTCGCTCCGCTCGACTCCACCGCGTACACGATCTGGCAGCGGCTCCATGAGTACTTCCTCGCCAACGAGGCAGAGCACGCGATGCATCTTGGCCAGGAGTTCAGGGCGTGCGTGCGCGGCGACCTCACCATCAATGAATACTGCCGCCGACTCCAAGGTATCGCCGCCGCACTCGCTGACGTCCGGGAACCGGTCACCGACCGAACCCTGACCCTGCAGATGCTCGATGGCGTTGGTAAGAAGTTCGAGCTGCCGGCTGCCATCATTCAATCTACCGTGCCGCTCCCTTCCTTCGCCCAGGCGCGGTCGCGCTTGGTCCTCGCCGAGCTCGCCATCGACAAACGCGCGCGCACCGAGGGCGCGCAGGTGCTGGCTGTCCGCAGTGACGACGAGCGGGGCGCCGACGGGCGTGGCGGCCGGGGTGCGGACCGCGGCGACCGCGCTCCCAATGGCGGGCGTGGCGGCCATCCTGGCGGCGGTCATCAGGGCGGCGGCAACCGCAACGCCGGCCGTGGCGGGCGTGGCCGAGGCCGCGGCGATCCTGCCGGGGGTGGCCGAGGGCCTCAGCCGTGGCTGGGTTATTTTGCCCCGATGAGCATGCCCTTCCCGCCGCCGCGCTCACCCTGGGTTCCACCCAACTCAGCGGGCGTCCTCGGCCCGCGTCCAGGGGCGCCTCATCATGCCTACTCCACGGTCTACGCTACTGCTCCGACCCTGCCTCCACCACCTATGTACGCTGCACCGCCCTACTCGTGGGATGCGGCCGCGATGTACCACGCCGCGCCGAGTCAGGGGCACGCCTTCCCACCCCAAGCCGATTGGATCATGGACACCGGTGCGTCCTCGCACGTCACCGGGGACCCAGGTACATTGCACGAGTCTCATTCCCTTTTAGCGCATAATACTCGTCATATCATAGTCGGTAATGGGGCTCGTCTTCCTGTCGTCGCCATCGGTAATACTCGCCTCCCCCCTCGCCCTTTCTACCTCACTCACATCTTGTTATCCCCAAATATTGTGCAAAATCTAATATCTGTGCGAAAGTTTACACGCGATAACCTTGTTTCCGTGGAATTTGATCCCGTTGGTTTTTCCGTGAAGGATCTTCACACCAAGGAGGTGCTTCTGAGGTCCAATAGTGGCGATGACCTCTACCACTTCTCCGGCGATCGTGGCGGCACCCCACCGGCGGCTTACACACTTTCCACTTCGGACCTTTGGCATAAACGGCTCGGACATCCGGGCACCTCTTCATTAGCTCATTTTCCCTCTGATATTTCATCCAAATGTAATAAAGCTCACAAGTCTCCACTATGTACTGCTTGTCAAATGGGCAAACACACCCGTCTCCCTTTCTCCACCTCGACAAACTATACCACTGCGCCATTTCAACTTTTACATTGTGACTTGTGGACCTCTCCAATTGTTAGTTTTTCCGGCTACAAATATTATCTTGTTATTTTGGATGATTATACTCACTACTCTTGGACCTTTCCTCTACGTGCTAAATCCGATACATGTGCCACCTTGCAACGTTTCTTTGCTTTTATTCTTACCCAATTTCATGCACTTGTGCAATGTTTGCAGTGTGACAACGGCGGTGAATTTCTTACCACTAGTCTTCGTGAGTTCTTCTCCACTAACGGCATCGCTTTCCGTCTCACGTGCCCGCACACGTCGCCACAAAACGGCAAAGCAGAACGGTACATCCGTACCACCAACGACGTCATCCGCACGCTTTTATTCCAAGCGCACCTCCCACCGCCCTTTTGGGTGGAAGCTCTCCATACCGCCACCACACTGCTCAACATTCGCCCCTCTCGCGCCGTCCATTACTTTACACCACATTTCCTTCTATACGGCATCCACCCCACCTATGATCACCTCCGGACGTTCGGCTGCTTGTGTTTCCCAAACATCTCCGCCACCGCCGCGCACAAACTCTCACCCCGTTCCACTCGGTGCGTTTTCATCGGCTACCCACGCGAGCAGAAAGGTTATCGGTGCTTTGATTTGTCTTCCCGCAAGGTTATTACATCTCGCCACGTAGTTTTTGATGAAAACTGTTTCCCTTACGCCTCTACTGCAGAAAAACCCGTGGCCACAGACGATCCAAGTCCTCCTGCCGCACCTGCCGCGATTCCCCTCGAGCCGCTCACCTCGTACTGGGCCGCACGCGTGCGCCCGCCACCAGCCGCTCTGCACTCGCCGTGTGCTCCATCCGCCCGCGTCGCGCCGCACCAACCGCACCCACCCTCGTCACCCCGGCAAATCGCGTCGCCTCCACCCAGCCCTGCCGCCACCCATGCAACCCCATGCACCCCACGTTCCCTTCCCGCATGCATGCCTCGGCCCGTGGGATTCTTCCCGAGCTCGCCGCCCGCTCCCTCGCACTCGAGATCGCCTGGGAACGGCTCTCCCTCGGGATTGACGCCTGCTCTCCCTTCCCCGGTTCCACCCTCCTCTACGCCACGAACGGCCCTGACTCCCCCGCAGCGACAGCTTCCCCCGCGTGCCGTTCCAGTAACCCCGCAATCCAATCCACACCAGATGATTACACGCCGCAAAACAGGCTTTGCCATGCCTAAGCAACATTTTGACTTGTCCATCACCACACCACCATCCCCCCTTCCCTCTTCTTACCGTGCGGCCCTCAAAGACCCCCATTGGCGTGACGCTATGCTAGACGAGTTTAATGCACTAATTCGGAATGACACTTGGTCTTTGGTGCCGTGTCCTGCAGGTGTTAATGTGGTGACGGGCAAGTGGATTTTTCGGCACAAACTACATCCCGATGGCTCCCTGGCGCGATACAAGGCACGGTGGGTGGTTCGTGGCTTCACGCAGCAGCCGGGTGTTGATTATGGGGAGACCTTTAGCCCCGTTGTCAAACCCGCCACGATCCGTGTGGTCCTCAGTCTCGCCACGGCGAGCAATTGGCCCATTCGGCAAATGGACGTCAAGAATGCCTTTCTCCATGGTGATCTCGCTGAGACTGTCTACTGTCAGCAACCCTCCGGCTTTGTTGATTCCACTCACCCCACACACGTCTGTCGTCTCAACAAATCTTTGTACGGTCTTAAGCAGGCTCCGCGGACATGGTTCCTCCGCTTCACACGCCACCTCCACTCGCTAGGCTTTGTCTCCTCCAAGTGTGACACTTCTCTCTTTATTCTTCGTCGTGGGATGGCCCTGGCATACTTGCTCTTGTACGTTGATGATATCATCCTGACAGCTAGCTCCACCTCCCTACTCACATCCCTTGTCGAGTCTCTCGCCAAGGAATTTTCTATGAGTGACCTTGGATACCTTCACCACTTTCTTGGCATCACTGTGCACCGCACCACTGCTGGGCTCTTTCTGTCTCAGGAGCAGTATGCTCTTGAAATCTTGGACCGTGCCAACATGTTGAACTGTCACTCCATCCCTACGCCAATTGACACTAGTTCCAAACTCTCTATGTCCGGTGGTACACCCTATTCCGATCCCTCCAAATACCGTAGTCTTGCCGGAGCTCTTCAGTATCTTACACTCACTCGGCCAGATATCACCTATGCTGTCCAGCAGATTTGCCTCTTCATGCACGCCCCTCTCGACACACATTTCCAGTTGATCAAACGTGTATTGCGTTATCTTCGTGGTACTGTTCACTTCGGCCTACAGCTCCATCGCGCCTCTCAGGACGAGCTTATCTCTTATAGTGATGCCGACTGGGCCGGGTGTCCTGACACTCGGAAATCCACGTCCGGTTTTTGTGTGTTCTTGGGCTCCAACTTGATCTCCTGGTCGTCCAAACGACAGCATACGGTGTCTCGATCTAGCGCGGAGGCCGAGTACCGTGCCGTGGCCAACTGTGTTGCCGAGTCTTGTTGGTTACGACAGCTTCTCACTGAGCTCCGGCGACCCCCCACACGCGCCACTGTTGTCTACTGCGACAACGTCAGTGCAGTGTATCTCTCGTCTAACCCGGTGCAACACCAGCGGACGAAACATGTTGAGATTGATCTTCACTTTGTTCGAGATCGTGTGGCTCTCGGTGAGGCCAAGGTGCTTCACGTCCCGACCACATCGCAGTTCGCGGATATCTTCACCAAGGGGCTGCCCTCGACGATTTTTTGTGATTTTCGGTCCAGTCTAAACGTTCTGCCGGGCAACGTTCGGACTGCGGGGGGGTGTTGAATTGTAACGTTACATGTACTTGTATGATGTGTGATGGCTGTTGTAACTAGGTCCTAGTCTCACGCCTGTAACTCCCACTCACGCCATCCACTCCCTGCATGTAGGGATCGGCTACGTGCCTCCGTGTATATGTAACAGTTTTGTTGTATGGAATAGATGAGCTGAGTCATTCCACTACTCTTCTGTACCCAGAGAGCGCGGACTGCAGCTCCTTGTCGTCGATCATCCCGCTGCCGTCGCGGTCCGCCGCCTGGAAGCACGCCACCACGTTCGGGTCCGTCCCCGGCGGGAACGTAGACGGCACCAGCGCCGCGAACGGGCTCCCGTACCCACCGCCGCCGCCTCCAGCGTAGGGCTGCGCGGCGGGTGGGCCCCCGTACGGCGCAGCGGACGAAGGCGGCTGGGCGCCGTAGGGCTGCTGCCCGTAGCCGCCTCCGCCGCCCCCGCCGTAAGGCTGCTGCGGGGGCGGAGCGCCGTGGTAGGGGTCGGAGCCGGAGGAGTAAGAGGCGTTGCCTTCCTTGGAAGGCTTCTGGCCGTAGGACGGTGGGGCTCCGTAGCCGCCGCCCCCGCCGTAAGGCTGCTGCGGGGGCGGAGCACCGTGGTAGGGGTCGGAGCCGGAGGAGGAAGAGGTCTTGCCTTCTTTGGGGGGCTTCTGGCCGGAGGGCAGTGGGGCTCCGTAGCCGCCAACAGCGCCGTAGGGGTAGCCGGAGCCGGGGGGTGGGGGGTAGCCAGCCATGGGGACGGAGAGGTGGTGTGTGTCGTGCGCGCTTGGGGAATTGGAGTTGTGTGCTCGATCACGGACGGGGATCGAATGGAACAGGTGGGGGGCGAAGCAGAACGTGGTTTGGTTTGGCGACGCGGACACGACGCGGAGGGGAGCAGATCGAAAGCAGAGAGCTTTCCGTGAACGCGGACGGCGATGACGACGCGACGGCACGGCGAACGTGTTGACTAACGAGTAAATTAAATTTCATAAAAAATATATAAACCAGTAAATTTCATATTTGGTAAGTTACATCAACTTGCTACCGCGTAACACAAAAATCCGGGGACTCGAAAAATGCTCCAATACAGCTCCCAAACACATCAATACGTAACATATACGGTCTCAGATACGGTCTTGCATACTCTGGGGCGCCGCGGTGCTGCTACGTACCCTCCTCGCAGCGAAGCAGCCGAAGTGCATTGAGGGGAAGGGAAGGGACAAGAAGCAGCATGCATAGGTTTTCCGCGAAAACCTAAAACCCCTTGGCGGCGATTAGGGTTTCGAGCGGAGTTGGGCGGTGCACGTCGGATCTTGCCAGCGGGGTGCTCTTTGATTCCGGCAGAGGATGTCCACATCATCTGGAAGCAATCAAAAGGAGTCGGGTCCTGGCTCACCGCGGTTGGCAAGGGTTCGGATGGAGGAGGCGTTGGAAAAATTTGGAATCACGGAGGAGGAGGCGACTCCCCTGATAATCAATGACAGGGAAGAAGGAGAAGCAAAGAAGTGGCTCTTGGCTCGTAGGGTTTTGCACCAAAATATCTTTCGCATCCAAACTATTGCCAGTGCACTTCAACCGGCATGGGTAGTCCCCGAGGGCTCAATTCCGATCATTGGGAGAAAACACTTTCGTGGAGGAGTGTATGAGGCCTGATGAGGTCCTATTTGACCGGCTCCATCTTTGGGCTAGGGTT
This sequence comes from Elymus sibiricus, assembly GCA_039707655.1. NCBI lineage: Eukaryota > Viridiplantae > Streptophyta > Magnoliopsida > Poales > Poaceae > Elymus > Elymus sibiricus. The sequence continues at coordinate 118,581,186 of CM077670.1, forward strand.
TCGAATCTCCCGTATAATCTCTGTGCTGATACTTGGGGAAAACTGATTGCACAGTAGATTGATAAGGATGCTACTTCGGTCCAGTTTGATCATGTTGGTGGATATCTACAAGAAAGAGTCTCATGTGATGTTAGTAAACCATTAAGAAGATGGATTCTGGTCGATTTGGCTAAGAGAAAAAAAAAAGACAGACTTGTATGACATACAATATCAACAAGTGCCACACTTTTGTTTCTCACGTGGCCAACTTGGTCATTCCGACCTGTTTTACCCCTGGCCCTCGTGAAGAGAATGGTGATTTACCTTTTGAGCCAAAGTTGAGGGCACCAGATGAGAGAAAGAAAACTGCTTCCGGGGATAGTTCGAGCAAGGAACACTATTCGGATCCAAGCAGTCAGAGGGAGTCTAGAAATTATAGTAATGCTGGTAAAGGGGGAGTTGAAGTTACTTCTCCGGCAAAGAACATACCACATAACAAGAGGAAAGAAGCACCCAAGCAAGTGTACCGGCATGTGGATCATGCACCACTTCTTTTGACCGATGGTACATGAGCTGCTACTGAGCTTGAGAGTGGTACGAAGGATGCAGGTGATGGTCAAAAAGAGACTGGTGAAGAGAATGAGTTGGAGAGGAACCGAAAGAAGAAGAAACCGACACCTAAAAACTCGGCAACGGCTACAGAGCAGCGCTGCCCGTCCGAATGATTTGCATGAACTGGAACTGCGGGGGGCTTGGGAACCCTGAGGCAGTTCGCGAGCTTCGCTGCATAGTGAAGCAAGAAGCTCCTGCCCTACTATTCGTCATGGAAACAAAATCAGGGCTAAAAGGGTGGAAGACCTGTGATACTAGCTTGGTTTTACGGTTGCTTTGTTGTGGATAGTGAAGGCCTTAGTGGCGACATAGGTCTTTACTAGTCTAAAGATGTAGAGGTTGAACTGAAAAACTACAGTACCGGCCATATCGATGTATTGGTGCGGATGAAGGATCAAAGGTCCACGGAGTGGCGATTCACGGGTTTTAATGGTGCTCCGAGAGCCGAAGACACACTACTGCAGGCGACCGCTAACGCGACACATGAATCAGAGACCCTGTGACCAAACTGTGTGCGATGCATGAATCGCAAATGGTGTCGTAATAAAACCGTCGCCAATAAGACGAATTGTTTGCGATGGCGGAGACATCAAGCACGATTCAGATTAGAGACGTGTGTGCGATACGTGGCATACAGTTAATCCATACGAACTGTTTGCGATAAGCCAGAACAACAGAAACGGGCAGCCAGTTCGAGGTGTGTGCGTTACACGGCATACAGTTCACTCGGATGAACTGTTTGTGATTACCCAACACAACAGAAACGGTCAGACGCTGTATGGTGTGTGCGATACACGGCATACAGTTCACTAGGATGAACTGTTTGTGATTACCCAACACAACAGAAACGGTTCAACTTAAGAAGATGTGTGTGATACGCGGCAAACAGGTCAGTAATCAGAAATGTGTGGGAAGACCGATAATAACACAGACGATTGCTCCAAATAAGTCATGTGTGTTGTAGGCAAACGCTTGTTGGTAAACAATTGTCAGCGATTGATGAAATCATCATCGACGGGTTCCGTAGTTTAATCCGTGTGCGATGTGATCTGCTCAGTTTGCACAACATCTACGCTCTATGTGTACAGAACAATATTATTTTGTGTGAATAGTGTGCTCTGTTGGGCACACGAGATATATGGATCACACCCGTGGGCAAGCAATGTGCACGCACGCGTCGTGCTAGCTCGTGCTTCCTTCTATGCTAAGTTTCCATTAATTGATGACGTTTTATGAACACGCCACCGTTTCCCGCCATTTCCCCATCGGTTTCCCGCCGCCACCCAGTGATTGAGCATAAGCCTAGGCGGCGCGCGACACACCGAGGCACAAGCGCAGCCTATAGCCCCTCTAGCTACCTTTTCCAAGCATGCTGCTACTTGTGAGCTGCGTTGGGATTTCCCCGAAGAGGAGGGGATGATGCAGTACAGTAGAGATAAGTATTTCCCTCAGTTATGAAACCAAGGTTATCAATCCAGTAGGAGAATCACGCAACAACTCGTTAGCAGCACCTCACACAAAATAACAAATCCTCGCACCCAACGCGAACAAGGGGTTGTCAATCCCTTGGCGGTTAATTGCAAGATTAAATTGTATGGTGATAGATAGATAGATAGATCGAACAAAAATACAAAATAAAATAAATAAAGTAAAATTGCAGCAAGGTATTTTTAGGATTTTCAATATATGATAAAGGTAGACCCGGGGACCATAGTTTTCACTAGAGGCTTCTCTCTTAAAAATAGCATACGGTGGGTGAACAAATTACTGTTGGGCAATTGATAGAAAAGCAAATAATCATGACGATATCCAAGGCAATGATCATGTATATAGGCATCACGTCCGAGACAAGTAGACCGAAACGATTCTGCATCTACTACTATTACTCCACACATCGACCGCTATCCAGCATGCTTCTAGAGTATTAAGTTCATAAAGAACGGAGTAACGCCTTAAGCAAGATGACATGATGTAGACAAAGTAAACTCACGCATGAATAAACCCCATCTTTTTACCCTTAATAGCAACGATACATACGTGTCATGTCCCTTTCTGTCACTGGGATTGAGCACCGCAAGATCGAACCCATTACAAAGCACCCCTCCCATTGCAAGATAAATCAATCTAGTTGGCCAAACCAAATAAATAGATCGGAGAGAAATACGAAGTTATAACAATCATGCATAAAAGAGTTCAGAGAAAACTCAAATAATATTCATGGATAATCTGATCATAAACTCACAATTCATCGGATCCCAACAAACACACCGCAAAAAGTGATTACATCGAATAGAACTCCAAGAACATCGAGGAGAACATTGTATTGAAGATCAAAAAGAGAGAAGAAGCCATCTAGCTACTAACTATGGACCCGAAGGTCTGTGGTAAACTACTCACGCATCATCGGAAGGGCAGCAAGGTTGATGTAGAGCCCCTTCGCGATCGAATCCCCCTCCGGCAGAGTGCCGGAAAAGGCCTCCTAATGGGATCTCTCGAGAACAGGAACTTGCGGCGGTGGAAAAAGTATTTCGTGGACTCCTCTGTTGGTTTCCCGATTTTAGAGTATTTATAGAGATGGAATTAGGTCAAACGGAGCAGAGGTGGGCGCACGAGGCACCAGGGCGCGCCACCCCCCTGGGGCGTGCCCTGGTGGCTCGTGGCCACCTCCTCTGTCTTATGGCCCTCTCCCGAAGCTTCTAGTGTCTCTTATGTCCAGAAAAAAATCTCCAAAAAGTTTCGTGGCATTTGGACTTCGTTTGGTACTGATATTCTGAAAAACCAAAAACAGGCAAAAAACAGCAACTGGCACTGGGCACTAAGTTAATAGGTTAGTCCCAAAAAATGATATATAATTGCTTGTAAGTGTATATAAAACATCCAAGATTGATACTATAATAGCATGGAACAATAAAAAATTATAGATACGTTGGAGATGTATCAAGCATCCCCAAGCTTAATTCCTGCTCGTCCTCGAGTAGGTAAATGATAAAAACAGAATTTTTGATGTGGAATGCTACCTATCATATTCATCATATACTCTTTTCTTTGTAGCATGGACATTTGGACTTGAATGATTCAAAGCAATAGTCTATAGTTTGACATGAAGACATAAATACTCAAGCATACTAACAAGCAACCATGCCTTTCAAAATATCAACGCTAAAGAAAACTATCCCTAGCCCATTATGCTCAATCATTGATCCATTCATGAAACACACTCAATATTAGCTACACACAATGCACAAGTATGACAATAGTGCTCTCTAGTTGGTGCTTTGTAAGAGAAGATGGAGAGTCAAAATAAAAATAAAAATTGCATAAATGTAAATAGATAGGCCCTTCGCAGAGGGAAGCAGAGATTTGCAGAGGTGCCAGAGCTCAAAGCTTAAATTAGAGAGATAAAATTATTTTGAGAGGCATGCTTTTCCTGTCAACGAAAACGACCGAGAATTCCCAATATCTTCCATGCTAGACACATTATAGGCGGTTCCCAAACAGAAAATAAAGTTTATTTCCTTTCCACCATTCTTTCACAATCCATGGCTAGCCGTATCCACGGGTGCCCTCCATACCAACACTTTCCAAGGAATTTATTATTATCATCATATTAATTTTTTTCATTTCGGGACTGGGCATCCCTATTACCTGCCACTCTCTCGTGCAATGACAAGTGAATAAACACTCATCATAAGAATAACACACCTAGCATGGAAAATATTGGCCACCCCCTGCCGCTTCATGAGCGGTACGGGCACACAAAACGGAGAATTATTTTGAAAATTTAGAGTTGGCACTGATACGTCCAATTTGCATCATGATTTCCTACTGTTATTTATTATGTTTTTGGTCATTATTTCACTTTATGGTACAATTCTTATGCCTTTTCTCTCTTAATTTGCAAGATTCACATGAAGAGGGAGAATGCCGGCAGCTGGAATTCTGGACCTGAAATAGCCATATCAGAGATACCTATTCTACAGAGCTCCAATTTACCTAAAATTTCACAGAGATTTTTTATTGAATATATAAAAAATACTGGAGAAAAGAGATTACAGAGGGGACCCACCAGCTGCCCACAAGGCAGTAGGGCGCGCCCTAGTGCCTTGTGGGGCCCATAGCTGGCGTCTGGCCCCCTCCTTCTGCTATATGAAGCCATTTGCCCTAGAAAAAATAGAGAGAAGGCTTTTGGGACGAAGCACCGCCGTCTCGAGGCGGAACCTGGGCAGGAGCTATTTTGCACTCCGGTGGAGCAATTCCGCCGGGGATACTTCCCTCCGGGAGGGGGAAATCGAAGCCATCGACATCACCAGCGATCCTCTCATCATGGGAGGACCAATCTTCATCAACATATTCACCAGCACCATCTCATCTCAAACCCTAGTTCATCTCTTGTATTCAATCTTTGTCTCAAAACCTCAGATTGGTACTTGTGGGTTGCTAGTAGTGTTGATTACATCTTGTAGTTGATGCTAGTTGGTTTATTTGGTGGAAGATTATATGTTCAGATCCTTAATGCTATTCAATACCCCTCTGATCTTGAACATGAACATGATTTGTGAGTAGTTACTTTTGTTCTTGAGTACATGGGAGAAGTCTTGTCATAAGTAATCATGTGAATTTGGTATTCGTTCGATATTTTGATGATATGTATGTTGTACTTTCTTTAGTGGTGTCGTGTGAACGTCGACTACATGACACTTCACCATCCTTGGGCCTAAGGGAAGGCATTGTGGAGTAGTAATTAGATGATGGGTTGCTAGAGTGACAGAAGCTTAAACCCTAGTTTATGCGCTATTCCGTAAGGGGCAGATTTGGATCCATATGTTTCATGCTATGGTTAGAGTTATCTTAATTCTTCTTTCGTAGTTGCGGATGCTTGCGAGAGGGGGTAATCATAAGTGGGAGGTTTGTTCAAGTAAGAACAGCACCCAAGCACCGGTCCACCCACATACCAAATTATCAAAGTAGCGAACGTGAATCAAAGAAACATGATGAAAGTGGCTAGATGAAATTCCCATGTGTCCTCGAGAACGATTTGCTTATTATACGAGTTCGTTCCGGCTTGTCCTTTGCTACAAAAAGGATTGGGCCACCTTTCTGCACTTTATTATACTTGTTACGAATTATCTTGCTATCAAAACTATCTGTTACCGCTACTTTCAGTACTTGCAGAGAATACCTTGCTGAAAACCGCTTGTCATTTCCTTCTGCTCCTCGTTGGGTTCGACACTCTTACTTATTGAAAGGATTACGATTGATCCCCTATACTTCTGGGTCATCAAGTCTCTTTTATAGCGCCGTTGCCGGGGAGTGAAGCGCCTTTGGTGAGTGGAATTTGGTAAGGAAACATTTATATTACGTGCTGAAATTTATTGTCACTTGTCACTATGCAAAGTAATCCTTTGAGGGGCTTGTTGGGGGTATCTTCACCTCGACCGGAAGAAATAAGAGTTGCTCCTCCACCTATTAAACGTACTGAAAATATTTATTATGAAATTCCTTCGGGTATGATAGAGAAATTGCTAGCTAATCCTTATGCAGGAGATGGAACGGTACATCCTGATATGCACTTGATCTATGTGGATGAAATTTGTGGATTGTTTAAGCTTGCAGGTTTATCCGGAGATGGAGTTAAGAAGAAAGTATTCCCTTTATCTTTGGAGGGAAAGGCATTGACATGGTATAGGCTATGTGATGATACTGATACATGGGACTGGAACCGGTTGAAGCTGGAATTCCACCAGAAATTTTATCCTATGCATTTGGTTCATCGTGATTGGAATTATATATATAATTTTTGGCCTCGTGAAGGAGAAAGTATCGCTCAGGCTTGGGGGAGGCTTAAGTATATGTTGCATACATGCCCCAATCATGAGCTCTCAAGAGAAATAATCCTTTAAAACTTTTATGCTCGGCTTTCTCATAATGATCAATCCATGCTCGATACTTCTTCTGCTGGTTCCTTTATGAAGAAAACTATTGAATCCAGATGGGACCTTCTTGAAAGAATTAAACGCAATTATGAGGATTGGGAAATCGACAAAAGTAATGAGTTAGGTATAAATCTTGAGTTTGATTGTGTTAAATCTTTTATGGAAACTGATGCTTTTCATAAGTTTAGTACCCAATATGGACTTGACTCTGAGATAGTAGCTACCTTTTGTGAATCTTTTACTACTCATGTTGATCTTCCTAAAGAGAAGTGGTTTAAATATCATCCACCTATTGAATTGAAAGAAGAACCTGTTAGTATTAAGGAAGAAACAATTATTTACCATGTTGATCCAGTTGTGCCTACTGCTTATATTGAGAAACCTCCTTTCCCTGTTAGGATTAAGGAACATGCTAAAGCTTCAACTGTAGTCAATAAGAGTAAAATTAGAGCACCTAGACCTTCTGAGCAAATTAAAGTTGAACCTAGTGTTGCAATGGTTAAAGATCTTTTGGTTGACAATATTGATGGACATGTCATATATTTCTGTGATGAAGCAACTAGAATTGCTAAGTCAGACCCTAAAGATAAAAATAAACCTGTAGTTGGCATGCCTGTTATTTCTGTTAAAATTGGAGATCATTGTTATCATGGTTTATGTGATATTGGTGCCAGTGTGAGTGCTATTATGTTTACTCTCTATCAAGAAGTCATGAATGATATTGCACCCATTGAGATTGAAGATATTGATGTTACTATTAAGCTTGCAAACAGAGATACTATTTCACCACTTGGGATTGTTAGAGATGTTGAAGTCTTGTGTGGTAAGATCAAATACCCGACTGATTTTCTTGTTCTTGGATCGCCACAAGATGATTTTTGTCCCATTATATTTGGTAGACCCTTTTTGAATACTGTTAATGCTAAGATTGATTGCACTAAAGAAATTGTTAGTGTTAATTTTGGTGAGATGTCTCATGAGTTTAATTTCTCTAAGTTTCATAGACAACCTCATGATAAAGAATTGCCTAGTAAGGATGAAATTATCAGTCTTGCTTCTATTGCTATGCCTCCTACTGATCCGCTAGAGCAATATTTGCTTGAGCATGAGAATGACATGCATATGAGTGAAAGAAATGAAATAGATGAATTATTCTTTAAACAAGCACCTATCCTTAAACATAATCTGCCTGTTGAAACCTTGGGAGGTCCACCTCCACCCAAGGGTGATCCTGTGTTTGAATTGAAGCTATTACCTGATACTCTTAAATATGCTTATCTTGATGAAAAGAAGATATATCCTGTTATTATTAGTGCTAACCTTTCAAAGCATGAAGAAAAGATATTACTTAAAACTCTGAGGAAGCACCGTGCCGCTATTGGATATACTCTCGATGATCTTAAGGGCATTAGTCCCACTTTATGTCAGCATAACATTCATATGGAGCCAGATGCTAAACCCGTGGTTGATCATCAAAGAAGGCTGAATCCTAAAATGAAGGATGTGGTAAGAACTGAAATATTAAAGTTTTTGGAAGCAGGTATAATTTATCCCATAGCTGATAGTAGATGGGTAAGTCCTGTTCATTGTGTTCCTTAAAAGGGAGGTATTACCGTTGTTCCTAATGATAAAAATGAACTCATCCCACAAAGAATTGTAACTGGTTATAGGATGGTAATTGATTTCAGGAAATTAAATAAAGCTACTAGAAAAGATCATTACCCCTTGCCTTTTATTGATCAAATGTTAGAAAGATTGTCTAAGCATACACACTTTTGTTTCCTAGATGGTTATTCTGGTTTCTCTCAAATACCTGTATCACCTGAAGATCAAGAGAAAACCACCTTTACTTGTCCTTTTGGAACTTATGCTTATCGTCGTATGCCTTTTGGTTTATGTAATGCACCTGCCACCTTTCAAAGATGTATGACTGCTATATTCTTTGACTTTTGTGAAAAGATTGTTGAGGTTTTCATGGATGATTTCTCCGTTTACGGAACTTCTTTTGATGATTGCTTAAGCAACCTTGATCGAGTTTTGCAGAGATGTGAAGAAACTAATCTTGTCTTGAATTGGGAAAAGTGCCACTTTATGGTTAATGAAGGAATAGTCCTTGGGCATAAAATTTCTGAAAGAGGTATTGAGGTTGATAAAGCTAAGGTTGATGCTATTGAGAAAACGCCATGTCCTAAAGATATCAAAGGTATAAGAAGTTTCCTTGGTCATGCTGGTTTCTATAGAAGGTTTATAAAAGACTTCTCTAAAATTTCTAGACCTCTTACCAATCTCTTGCAAAAAGATGTTCCGTTTGTTTTTGATGATGATTGTGTAGAAGCCTTTAAAATACTTAAGAAAGCCTTAATTTCTGCACCTATTGTCCAACTACCTGATTGGAATCTACCTTTTGAAATTATGTGTGATGCTAGTGATTATGCTATTGGTGCTGTTCTAGGACAAAGAGTTGATAAGAAATTAAATGTTATCCATTATGCTAGTAAAACTCTAGACAGCGCTCAAAGAAATTATGCTACTACTGAGAAAGAATTTTTAGCAGTTGTTTTTGCATGCGATAAATTTAGATCTTATATTGTTGATTCCAAGGTTACTGTTCACACTGATCATGCTGCTATTAAATACCTTATGGAAAAGAAAGATGCTGAGCCTAGACTTATTAGATGGGTTCTTCTGCTACAAGAATTTGATTTGCATATTGTTGATAGGAAGGGAGCCGAGAATCCCGTAGCAGATAATTTGTCTAGAATGGAAAATGTTCTTGATGACCCACTTCCTATTAATGATGATTTTTCTGATGAACAATTAGCTGTGATAAATGCTTCTCGTAATACTGCTTGGTATGCAGACTATGCTAATTACATTGTTGCTAAATACATACCACCTAGCTTTACATATCAACAAAAGAAAAAGTTTTTCTTTGATTTAAGACATTACTTTTGGGATGACCCACATCTATATAAAGAAGGAGTAGATGGTATTATTAGACGTTGTGTACCCAAGCATGAACAGGAACAAATCCTACGTAAGTGTCACTCCGAGGCCTATGGAGGACATCATGCGGGAGACCGAACTGCACACAAGGTATTACAATCTGGTTTTTATTGGCCTACTCTTTTCAAGGATGCACGTAAGTTTGTCCTTTCTTGTGATGAATGTCAAATAATTGGTAATGTTGGTAGACGTCAGGAAATGCCTATGAATTATTCACTTGTTATTGAACCATTTGATGTTTGGGGTTTTGATTACATGGGACCTTTTCCTAAATCCAATGGGTATACTCATATTTTAGTTGCTGTTGACTATGTTACTAAGTGGGTAGAAGCTATTCCAACTAGTAGTGCTGATCACGACACTTCCATTAAAATGCTTAAACAAGTCATTTCCCCGAGGTTTGGAGTCCCTAGATATTTAATGACTGATGGTGGTTCACATTTTATTCATGGTGCTTTCCGTAAGTTGCTTGCTAAATATGATGTTAACCATAGAATTGCATCCCCTTACCATCCTCAGTCTAGTGGTCAAGTTGAATTAACTAATAGGGAAATAAAATTGATTTTGCAAAAGACCGTTAATAGATCTACAAAGAATTGGTCTAAGAAACTTGATGATGCATTATGGGCTTACAGAACTACATATAAAAATCCTATGGGTATGTCTCCGTATAAAATGGTTTATGGAAAAGCATGTCATTTACCTCTTGAATTAGAACATAAAGCTTATTGGGCAATTAAAGAACTTAATTATGATTTTAAACTTGCCGGTGAGAAGAGGTTATTTGATATCAGCTCTTTAGATGAATGGAGAACCCAAGCCTATGATAATGCTAAGTTGTTTAAACAAAAAGTTAAAAGGTGGCATGACAAAAAAATTCAAAAACGGGAATTCAAAGTAGGTGATCATGTTCTATTATACAATTCTCATTTGAGATTCTTTGCAGGAAAACTCCTCTCTAAATGGGAAGGACCGTATATCATCGAAGAAGTTTATCGCTCCGGAGCCATCAAAATAAACAACTCCGAAGGCACTAATCCAAGAGTGGTGAATGGGCAAAGAATTAAGCACTATATTTCAGGTACTCCCATTAATGTTGAAACTAATATTATTGAAACAATTACACCGGAAGAGCACATCAAAGAGTCCTTTCGGAATGCTCCAGAACCCTGAAAAGGGGTAGGTATGTGATACGGTAGGTAAACCGACTCCAAAAATTCCATAAAAAATATTTCTGTCAGTTTTGGAATATTAGAAAAATTACAAAAATAAGAAACAGCCGAGGGGACCCACGTGCTGCCCACAAGGCAGAAGGGGGCGACCCCCCCTGGGGCGCGCCGTAGTGCCTTGTGGGCCCCACGTGTGCCTTCCCGACTCCGTTTTCTTCCCGTATTGCTTGTTTTGCAAGATAAAAATTCTTTATATATACTCTCGGCTATTTTTCTGACAGATCTAGGTCGCCATGACATCTCCAAGCTCGTCCAAGGACAAGTTCTATGAGAAGGTCATCAACCCGTACCTATCGGAGGTGATGTTGTAGGAGATATGCCCTAGAGGCAATAATAAATGTTATTGTTTATCTCCATGTTCATAATTATGTTTATGTTCCAAGCTATAACTGCTATGGTTCTCGAGTCTACAATAACCACGAGGCTCGGAGGGAAACTCATATGCACGTGTGGAATAATAAATGGTAAAATGTATTCCTAGTCTGGCCTCTAAGACTAGCTCAAGTGTTGCATGATGGTTCTGTTTTCCTGATCATGGGCATGACTATGTCGGCAACTTTGAGGGCACATTGTTAGGAGAACACTTGTGTTGAATCGACCCGATTGATGTTATGCTATGAGATACATTCGTCACAAGTTAATGGCTAATAACACAGACAAAGTTAACGGTTGCATAATTCCTTAGACCATGAGAGTGTCGAGTTTCTTCATGCTTGCTTCATGAACTTTGGGGTTTGTTAAACGTCATCCGTAAATGGGTGGCTATTACGACGGCTTACGGGTTCATGGAAAAGTATGACAAGGGACTTGATAGCTCAAGATTGGGATTTGCTCCTCCAACGATGGAGAGATATCTCTGGGACCTCTCGGTGTTACGGTATCCATCATCGCCTGGCCAGACACATTGTGATTTGATCACAGGGATGCCGGAACACGGGAACGAGAAAAGAGAACAAAACCGGTAACGAGGTAACTGGCATATTGGACAAGTTGTTGATCCACGGGGATGCCGATAAATCTCACCTCGGGTATTTGTAACATATCGCGAAGCAACAGGAATAGCACACGGCAACTGGAGGTTCACTCGAAGATTTATTCGTGTGGGTATAGGGGTCAATATGGGTGTCCACGGCTCCGATGTTGATCATTAATCGGAAAGTGTTCCGGTCATGTCTATGCTTCACCGAACCTATAGGGTCACACGCTTAAGGGTTGCTTTTCGCTGATGAAAATCATTGATCCGGAAATGTTTCGGAACGCGTCCAAAATTATTTTAGGGGGTGCCGGAAATGTTCTAGGCCTTCAGGAATTTTTTCGGATTAAACAACCGATGATTTTTTTGTGTGAATAGTGTTACGAATAGTGGAAACACTATTGGGAGGAAATATCTCATGAATAGTGGAAACACTATTATGAATAGTGAAAACACTATTGGGAGAAAATATCTCATGAATAGTGGAAACACTATTGTGAATAGTGTGAAAATATCTGAGGGCATTTTGGTATTTTACCATCTCTTCTCACCCAATAAATAGGGGTGGAGGGTGCTCTCCATTTTCATCCAAGTTCTCACATGAGTTCTCATACACTGCCATGCAATTATCTGGCTTTCTCTCTCCCTCCCCGAGAAATAGTTTCGTAGAGCCGAAAGGCTGTCTGGGTTCCGGTGGGAACTAGTTCTGGACGGCGAAGCCCTACCGGATAGATGACACCGTATGTGTGCAACCCCGTAGAGAGGTTGTAGGTTCGATCTTTTTGCCCGAGGGGCTGTTCAAGTGTCCTCCCGAAGGGCTGTCCGAGTGACCGTCCGAGTTTCGAGGGTCCTCCCGAAGGGCTGTCCGAGTGACCGTCCGAGTTTCGAGGGTCCTCCCGAAGGGTTGTCCGTGACACCGTCCGAGGGACTGTCCGACCGCCTCCCGAAGGGCTGTCCGAGGGGCAGATGAGGGAGAACAACCTCGCGGTTGGGAGGTTGTAAAATCTTAGCTACGGGGATCTGCACCGCCGATCGTCATTGACTATACTTCCGCTGCGCTACGAGTCGGTAACGAAAAGATCAAAAACCTTGTATGCATCTTCATAGTGGTCCTGGGCGTGCTCGCTGTACCAAATTTTTTTGTTTTCTGCTGCGTTCCCCTACAGTGGCATCATGAGCCGTGCTATGCGTAGATGCTGGTTACGATCTAGAATACATAGAGATGTATGGGTGTTGCATAATATAATTTTGTAGTAAATAAGATCTATTGCTGAAAATTATTTATGCGGGTAGCAGATGAAATCTATTACCCGATGTTCTTGTTGCTTCCCTTGAATTTGCGTATTTCTGATCTTGATAATGGTATGGTGGAGTTTCAAAGTTCTGGCAATCCGCGATCTTGATTGATCAACGAAGTGCTAACAGTTCTTTGAATTCCACCATAGTTAAAAGAAAGATGAAATTTCATAGACGAAAGGGCAATGCAGATATGATCTGCACGGGGGTCATGCGTATGACGAAGTTAAGTATGGGGCTCGAGATTTTATTATCTCGTGTTTCATACACCCCGCAAAGTTAATCTAGCGACTTGAATAATCATACTTGATGATAAACGTTGGTAGCTGCGTTTTGGATGAAACCTTAGAAGCCACGTGAAATAAAATTTTGCATAAACCGATTAGAGGCGTCTAACTTGGTTTTGCAGGATGTGCATGTGATGTGGTATAGCAGTTCTCATATTAATTTGATTATGTATGGGATGACTATATAATGTAAACTAACATGACCTGCGTGTCATGATTCGGCATGATGGCTGGAGCCATATGATTGTCACTTTAATGACCTGCGTGTCAACCTTAAGTAATGCACTTAATTTTATTAGCTATAGAGATAGCAATATTATCTGGTGCATCGACAAGGTGGTGGCAAACTTCGCGAAGGTGAACACCGACGCGAATGCCGAAGACGAAGATATTAAAGACTTCTCCGTCAGAAAGGGCTATATCGTATCATGCTATTATGAATTGCCTGAGATGTTTATCCCTTATGATGCACCCTTCTTGATTGCACGGTAGTCGCTTTTTATTAGGGTGATCTCTCACAAAATATCAAGTAGTTAGTGTTCTCCCAAGTGTAGCACCGTCACAGCATCTTTCCTTTCGGGGTGCGCCATGTCCACATGGGTACGAACGATTGTACGGGTGTAAGGCGGGTGAGGTCAGACCTCGCAGCGAAATCACTTGGTTGTCTTGACGTTCATGGCAGGATCGTCCTGAGCTCGGAACACACGCATCGAAAGATGAACAAGAGTCACATAGTGATGTGATCGGCAAGTTTGCCTACCGATTGAAATTCTCATCATCAGTGATGTCCACATCAATGGCATTGAATTGAAATGTGGGTCTTGTATCACTCACAATCAATTATGAGAGATATTGATTTGAGTGGGAGCGCACTTTAGAATTAATTCTTTTAATTCTTAGTGAAATTAATTATGAACCTTGTCTAAGTGAAATTTGCATAATAGTTGTAGAACAATGGCTCGCGTTTGCACCTTCCCTATTAAAATTGAATAGCTGTTAAATATCTGGTTAAAACTTTACGGTTGGTAACGTAATGTGAGGATTGTCCTCTAGAGTGCCGAGAAGGACTTTGTCCTGTCGCATGCCTTCGGTATTCTCCCGCTAATGCTATGGATGATGTGACTCTCGTCCTTCGATCCAAAAGCTAGAATTCCGTTATAGTCAAGTGCAATATGTTTGCTTCCATGAGACTCGAACTTCAAAAGTTTGGGATAGCTATGTGATATTCATGGAACTGAAAATTAGTTTCAGATACAGACAAAGGCTAGAAGATATGGGATATCCAAAGCAATGTTTGTTTTGCAAATTATTAGTAAAGTGTTTACTATGCATTAGACTGATAAGAGATGGATCTAGAAGAACGTCTGTCATATGATGAAAGGTGAATAAAACAACAACTTAAAGAGAAAGGGATTGTCCAAAGGGTGTTAGTGTGACTTACACGCCTAGGAAGTCCAGGGCTAACGCCACTCTTAAGTTGGGTGCTTCTTCTGAGAGTAGGAGAAATACTAAAAGTTAAACTGTTAGAAGTATAAAGGCAAAATGAGAGAAGACTGGAATATCCAGCTCATGTATGAATGTCATACAAGTTATTGATGTATAGAAGGCTGGTCAAAGAAATAATTCTTGGGAATTATGATTAAACATGTTAATCACTAATTCTTGGGTATTGTGAGTTAATCATAGAGATACCCGCTCGATTGCATTATGTTGCGACTCGATGCAAGAACTACTACGGCCTAAAGGATTTGCCGGGAATGAGGTTTAGATACGTGCTGGGAACATAGTAAATGTTACTATACCTTCCATCGGTGTATTACCATCTGTATTTATTTTCATAATTCATTTAGAGTTTCATACACTCTAGCCCATTGCATAAAGTATGTTGCAAGAAGGTTATTCATAAGAGAGCTTTTTATGTTCGGTGTTATGAATAACATAAGGGCCATACTTTCATTATGAATGAGATGTATGTTATGAATATTGATAATAATATATTACCTCTGTGTTTACTTTCATAATTCATTTTAGAGTTTTATACACTCTAGCCCATTGCACAATGTTTGTTGCAAGAGGGTTGTTCATAAAAGAACAATTGTTGTTCAGTATTATGAATAACATAATGGGCCATTGATACGTCTCCAATGTATCTATAATTTATGAAGTATTCATGCCATGTTTATAACAATTCTATATGGTTTTGGTATGATTTGATTAGAACTAACCCGGATTGACGCTGTTTTCAGCAGAATTGCCATGGTGTTGTTTTTTGTGCAGAAATAAAAGTTCTTGGAATTGGATGAAACTTTTTGGAGATTTTTTATGGAATAAATAAAAAATACTGGAACCAAGACCCACTGGAGGGGGGTCACCCAGTGCCCACGAGGCACCAGGGTGCGCCACCCACCCAGGCGCGCCCTGGTACCTCGTGGGGCCCACGTGGCTCCGTCTGACTTGGTTCCAACGCTCAAAAATCCTATAAATAGAGAAACCCCCATAAATAACCCTAGATGAGTTTTTACGCCGCCGCAAGCCTCTGTACCTCCACGATCTCATCTACAACCCTTTTCTGGCACCCTGCCGGACGGGGGAAATCATCACCGGAGACCATCTTCATCATCCCGGCGGTCTCCATGACGAGGAGGGAGTATTTCACCCTCGGGGCTGAGGGTTTGTACCAGTAGCTATGTGTTTGATCTCTCTCTCTCTCTCTCTTGTTCTTGATTTGGCACGATCTTGATGTATCGCAAGCTTTGTTAATATAGTTGGATCATATGGTGTTTCTTCCTTCTCTATCCTTGTTGTGATGAATCGAATCTTTTCCCTTTGAGGTTTCGTTATTGTCGGATTGAATATTTTAGATTTGAGAAGACTTGATGTATGTCTTGCATATGAATACCCGTGGTGACAATGGGGTATTATATTGATTCACTTGATATATGTTTTGGGACTCAACTCGCGGAATCCCGCGGTGACATTGGGGTAATCTATGCATATGGGTTGATGCACGTTTTCATTATCTTTTCTCCGATAGAAACTTTGGGGTGCTCCTTGGAGTTCTTTGTGTGGATTGAATATTATGATTATGAAGTTGTTTGATGCATATCGTATAATCAACTCACGGATACTTGTGGTGACATTGGAGTATCTAGGTGACATTAGAGTTGGTTGATGTGTATCATATGGTGTTATTTTAGTACGAACTCTAGGGCTGTTTGTGACACTTATATGAATAGCTAAATAGATCGATCAGAAAGGATAACTTTGAGGTGGTTTCGTACCCTACAAACAATTTCTATCTTATGTTCTCCGCTAATAGGAACTTGGGAGTGATTCTTTATCACACGTTGAGGGATGGTTATATGATCCAATTATGTTAGCATTGTTGAGAGATTGCACTAGTGAAAGTATGAACCCTAGGCCTTGTTTTCAAGCATTACCATACCGTTTGTGCTCACTTTTGTTACTTGCTACCTTGCTATTTTTATATTTTCAAATTACAAAAACTGATATCTACTATCCATACTACACTTTTATCACCATCTCTTCGCCGAACTAGTGCACCTATACAATTTACCACTGTATTGGGTGTGTTGGGGACACAAGAGATTTCTTGTATTTGGTTGCAGGGTTGTTTGAGAGATACCATCTTCAACCTACGCCTCCCATGGATTTATAAACCTTAGGTCATCCCTCGCTACTGTCCTACAAAACTCTGCGCTTGGAGGCCCAACACGAGTCTACAAGAATAAGTTGTGTACTAGACATCAAGCTCTTTTCTGGCGCCGTTGCCGGGGAGGTGAGTGCTTGAAGGTATATCTTTAGATCTTTCAATTGAATCTTTTAGTTTCTTGTTTTATCACTAGTTTGGTTTATAAAAGAAAACTATAAAAAAATGGAATTGAGGTTGCCTCATATTATTCATCTTTATCATGTCTTTCTTGAAAATGATGGATCGGAAAATTGTGCTCAATTGTTAGAAGAAGAATTCAATAAAATGTTTGGCATAAGATCTTTGAATGATGAGCATGATTGCAATGTTGTTAGTATGAATTCTTTGAATATCCATGATGCTAATGATATGCAAAGCCATAAGCTTGGGGATGCTATGTGTGATGAAGATGATATTTTTAACCCCCCAAGTTTTGATGAGAAAATTTATTATGATGAAAGTATGCCTCCTATTTATGATGATTATTTTGATGACATGTATGCTATAAAGAATAATGATAACTATGAAACTTGTCATCATGACTTTAATTTTCAATTGGATTATACCAATCAAGTATCTCATGATAGTTATTTTGTTGAGTTTTCTCCCACTACTATTGTTGAGAATAAATGTGCTTATGTGGAGAGTAATAAAAATTATATGCTTGTGGATCATGAAAAGAATGCTTTATGTGATAGTTATATTTTTGAATTCATTCATGATGCTACTGAAAATTATTGTGAGAGAGGATCATATGCTTGTAGGTGTTGCAATAATATCAAGTTTCCTCTCTATGTGTTGAAAGTTTTGAAGTTATGCTTGTTTTGCCTTCCTATGCTAGTTGATTCTTGCTCCCATAAACTATTTGCTCACAAAATCCCTATGCATAGGAAGTGGGTTACGCTTAAATGTGTTTGTCATATGCTTCATGGTGCTCCCATTGTGTTTCAATTCTTTACTTTTATGCGAGTATCATTGAAATCATCATGCCTAGCTAAAAGGCATTAAAGAAAAGCGCTTGTTGGGGGACAACCCAATATTTCTACCTACTGTTTTTGTGTGTACACATGATTAAGCTACCGTGGTAATCATGTTTTATATGTTTTCTTTCAATAATGTGCCAAGTAAAGCCTTTGGGATAGTGTGGATGCTTGCTGATTTGATTCTGTGCAAAAACAGAAACTTTTGCGTCCAGTGCTGGAATTTCTATTCTGTACTGGAGCATGAGAAAATTCTGAAATTTTTAAAAGTATTGGGTTACAAACTTTTTACGTTTTTATATTTTTTCAGAATTTTTGGAGGTACAGAAGTATGGTTTTTAAATCTCTCACTACATGCTGTTCTGTTTTTGACAGATTCTGTTTTCGGTGCATAGTTTGCTTGTTTTAGTGTTTCCATAGCTTATATTGAGTAATATAAATTGTGGAAATGATAGAATACAGTAGGCATTATGTGAGAACAATTATGAATCTTGTCTTGACAGTACCTAAGTGGATGATTTATTTTTATCATACTAACCTATCTCACGAAGTTCCGTTAAGTTTTGTGTGATTGAAGTTTTCTAGTTTTGGGTGAGATATGAATATGAGGAGAATAAGGAGCGGCAATACCCTAAGCTTGGGGATGCCCAAGGCACCCCAAGGTAATATTCAAGGAACACCCAAGCAACTAAGCTTGGGGATGCCCTGGAAGGCATCCCCTCTTTCGTCTTCAACACTATCGGTAACCTCACTCGGAGCTATATTTTTATTCGTCACATAATATGAGTTTTGCTTGGAGCGTCATTTTCCTCTGTTGATATTTTCTTTCTGTTATCAATAATCATATTTTGTATCTTTTAGTTCAATAAAATGCAAATTATAGCCTTTACCATGCTCAGTTTGCAAGTTCATGTGTTGCTGTTTGAAATCAGAAAGTTTTCTGTTATGTCCAGAATATTCCTGAATAGTCAGAACATGATAAAAACCTGAAATTTTTACACAGTGATCATGCATGAGTTCTCTGTCACGTGGTAATTTTTCAGAATTTTTGGAGTTAGGGAAGTATGAATTCTTATTCACCCTTTACAGACTATTCTGTTTTGGCAGATTGCTGTTATAGTTGCATTGTTTGCTTGTTTAATATTTCTATTTGAGGATAGGAGTATTAAATATGCAGAGGCATTTAGTATGCAATGCTTAATTATAATTTTAGTGATTTTTTACAGTAGAGAATGTCAAGGTTTTGAGTTGATTTATACTAACTTATCTCACGAGTTCTTGTTGAGTTTTGTGTGGATGAAGTTCTTGAGATTTAGGGAAACCATGATATGAGAGGAATTAAGGAGACACAAGAGCTCAAGCTTGGGGATGCCCGGCATCCCAAGTATTTATTCTAAGAAGTCTCAAGGAACTAAGCTTGGGGATGCCCCGGTTGGCATCCAACCTTTCTTCATCAACACCTATCGGTTAGCCTAAGTTTTTACTTGTTCACATGTTATGTGCTATTCTTGGAGTGTCCTTTTATTTTCGTTTGGTTTGTTGTTTGAATAAAATTATCAAGATCTGAAATCTTAAATGAGAGAGAATCCTCACATAGCTACCTATTTACTTAACTACTCATTTGATCTTCACTTATATCTTTTTGGAGTAGTTTGCCATTTGCTCTAGTACTTCACTTATATCTTTTTGAGCACGGTGGTGATTATGTTTTGAAGAAATACATACACTCTCATGCTTCACTTATATTATTTTGAGAGTTGACAATAGTAATGGCAATATGCTTAAGATATGAATTTGGTCCCAAAGTGATGAATATTCAAGAGGGATATAATAAAAAACTTTCATGAAAGATCATTAGTTATGATAAGTTTGATTCCTTGCAATAGTTTTGCGATATGGAGATGATAATATGTGAGTCATGTTAGTGAGTAATTGTGATTTAGTAAGAATATTAGTGTTAAGGTTTGTGATTCCCTATACATGCACATAAAGTCAATAGTTATGCAACGAAGTTATATCCTACTTATGGTGCATTATTCAGCGTTAGTTATGTTCAATGCATGTTTATGACCGTTTTCGCTTTTTGGTTGGTTGCTTCTCAATTTTTTTGCTAGCCTTCATTTGTACTAAGCGGAAATACTGCTTGTGCATCCAAACTCTTTAAACCCAAGTTGTGCCAGATGAGTCCACCATACCTACCTATATGCGGTATTTTCATGCCGTTCCAAGTAAATTTGCGTGTGCCAACTCTAATTTTCAAAATAATTTTTCTGTTTTGTGTGCCCGTACCGCTCATGAGGCGGAAGGGGGTGGCCAATATTTTCCATGCTAGGTGGGTTATTCTCACGATGAGTGTTTATTCACTTGTCATTGCACGAGAGTGTGGCAGGTAATAGGGATGCCCAGTCCCGAAATGAAATGAAATGAAAAATCTTATATGATGATAATAATAAATTCCTTGGAAAGTGTTGGTATGGAGGGCACCCATGGATACGGCTAGCCATGGATTGTGAAAGAATGGTGGAAAAGGAATAAACTTTATTTTCTATTTGGGAACCGCCTATAATGTATCTAGCATGGAAGATATTGGGAATTCTCGTTCGTTTTCGTTGACAGGAAAAGCATGCCTCCCAAATTTTTTATCTCTCTAATTTAAGCCTTGAGCTCTGGCACATTAGCAAATCTCTTCTTCCCTCTGCGAAGGGCCTATCTATTTACTTTTATGCAATTTTTATTTTTATTTTGAGTCTCCATCTTCTCTTATAAAGCACCAACCAGAGAGCACTATTGTCATACTTGTGCATTGGATGTAGCTAATATTGAGTGTGTTTCATGAATGGATCAATGATTGAGCATAATGGGCTAGGGATAACTTTCTTTAGCATTGATATTTTGAAAGACATGGTTGCTTGTTAGTATGCTTGAGTATTTATGTCTTCATGTCAAATTATAGACTATTGCTTTGAATCATTCAAGTCCAAGTGTCCATGCAACAAAAGAAAAGATTATATGATGATTGTGATAGGTAGCATTCCACATCAAAATTTCTGTTTTTAATTGCTACTTTATCATGATGAGTTTTATGAGAAAAAGTTGTTGTTATGATGCTAGGAAAAGTGATTGAAATTATCATTGATCAAACTTATGCACTATGCTAGCATTCACACTTCATAAATTATTTCTTTTATCATTTACCTACTTGAGGACGAGCAGGAATTAAGCTTGGGGATGCTGATACGTCTCCAACGTATCTATAATTTATGAAGTATTCATGCCATCTTTATAACAATTCTATATGGTTTTGGTATGATTTGATTAGAACTAACCCGGACTGACGCTGTTTTCAGCAGAATTGCCATGGTGTTGTTTTTTGTGCAGAAATAAAAGTTCACGGAATTGGATGAAACTTTTTGGAGATTTTTTATGGAATAAATAAAAAATATGGGAACCAAGACCCACTAGAGGGGGGCCACCCAGTGCCCACGAGGCACCAGGGCGCGCAACCCCCCCAGGCGCGCCCTGGTACCTCGTGGGGCCCACGTCGCTCCGTTTGACCTTGATTCCAATGCTCAAAAATCCTATAAATAGAGAAACCCCCAAAAATAATCCTTGATGAGTTTCTACGACGCCGCAAGCCTCTGTACCTCCATGATCTCATCTACAGCCCTTTTCCGGCACCCTGCCGGAGGGGGGAAATCATCGTCGGAGGCCATCTTCATCATCCCGGCGGTCTCCATGACGAGGAGGGAGTAGTTCACCCTCGGGGCTGAGGGTTTGTACCAGTAGCTATGTGTTTGATCTCTCTCTCTCTCTCTCGTGTTCTTGATTTGGCACTATCTTGATGTATCGCGAGCTTTGTTAATATAGTTGGATCATATGGTGTTTCTTCCCTCTCTATCCTTGTTGTGATGAATCGAATCTTTTCCCTTTGAGGTTTCGTTATTGTCGGATTGAATATTTCAGATTTGAGAACACTTGATGTATGCCTTGCATATGAATACCCATGGTGACAATGGGGTATTATATTGATTCACTTGATATATGTTTTGGCACTCAACTCGCGGATTCCCGCGGTGACATTGGGGTAATCTATGCATATGGGTTGATGCATGTTTTCATTATCTTTTCTCCGATAGAAACTTTGGGGTGCTCCTTGGAGTTCTTTGTGTGGATTGAATATTATGATTATGAAGTTGTTTGATGCATATCGTATAATCAACTCACGGATACTTGTGGTGACATTGGAGTATCTAGGTGACATTAGAGTTGGTTGATGTGTATCATATGGTGTTATTTTAGTACGAACTCTAGGGCTATTTGTGACACTTATATGAATAGCTCAATAGATCGATCGGAAAGGATAACTTTGAGGTGGTTTCGTACCCTACAAACAATTTCTATCTTATGTTCTCCGCTAATAGGAACTTGGGAGTGATTCTTTATCGCACGTTGAGGGATGGTTATATGATCCAATTATGTTAGCATTGTTGAGAGATTGCACTAGTGAAAGTATGAACCCTAGGCCTTGTTTTCAAGCATTGCAATACCGTTTGTGCTCACTTTTGTTACTTGCTACCTTGCTGTTTTTATATTTTCAAATTACAAAAACCTATATCTACTATCCATACTACACTTTTACCATTGTATTGGGTGTGTTGGGGACACAAGAGATTTCTTGTATTTGGTTGCAGGGTTGTTTGAGAGATACCATCTTCAACCTATGCCTCCCATGGATTTATAAACCTTAGGTCACCCACTTGAGGGAAAATTGCTACTGTCCTACAACACTCTGCGCTTGGAGGCCCAACACGAGTCTACAAGAATAAGTTGTGTAGTAGACATCAGCCATGCTTCCATCAAGGATGGGATGTATGTTATGAATATTGATGGTAATATGATACATCCATAACACTGATGCTAAATGTCGCAAGACTAAAAGAATACCACATATGTGTGGCACTGCATTTGGTCACATTGGAGAAACCCGCATGGAGAAATTCCATAATGATGGATTTTGAAGTCGTTTGATTATGAATCATCTGACACTTGCAACTTTCGTCCGAAAAGTGAAGTGACTGAAATACCGTTCACAGGCCATAAGGAACGAGCAACAAACTTATCGGTGATCATACATTATGATGTGTGTAGTCCGATAAATGTTGTTGCTAGTAGTGGATTTATCTATGTTCAGAAATGACTCAAGTAGATATATGGATATTTGCTTGATGAGACGTAAGTCTGGATCTTTTGAAATCATTCGAAAGGTTTTCAACATGAAGTAGAAATTATTGAAACAATAAAACTATGTTTCTGCAATTAGATTGCGGAAAGGAATATTTGAGTTACAAATTTAGCGAATGTCTGATGAGTTGTGAAAAGAGTTTCATAACTTACACCTCCTGGAACACTGCTGTGAGTGGAATGTCCGTGAAGATGTAATCAAACCATTTATGACATGGTAAGATCAAAGATGACATAAATCAATTTGCCATTATCCCTTTTAAAGTAATGCTTTAGAGACTGCGGCTTTTACACTGAAAAGAGCGCCATCAAATCTATTGAAATGACGCCATGGTATGGTACACCCAACCATGTCATGTCTTTTCTTAACATTTGGACTATGGGGCTTGTGTAAAATATTTACAAACCTATTCCAAATCAGACAAGTGCTACTTTGTAGGTTATCCTAATTTATTGGGTATTCCTCCATCACTATACCGAGGCAAAAATGTTTGCCACAAAGAGCGGTATGATTTTGAAGAAAATGGTTCTTGCAAAAAGTTGAGTGGGAGGACAGTGCAACTCAACGAGATAACAGTATCTTCGTCATCAGATCAAAGGAAAGAAACCTTGGAAGTGATTCCAGAGTTTCCTACTGCGACTGATACGGAAGCCTCTACATGAGATGTATGGACTTCGGTCGAGCTTGCAGCTGAACCACGTAGGCAAAACTCGTGCAAACCTCTCAGGTGCACAGACGAGATATTGTTGCTAGACAACAGTATACCTATGATACACAAGGAAGCGTTGATGGGCCCTGACTCCGAAATTGGCTAAATGCCAATATAATCTGAGATAGTTTCCATATGAATGATTCAAGATTATATCTTGATAAACCCTTCGGAAGACTTGGAGTCTAACGAACATTAATGGAGCTATAAACTGATGTGGATAAAATGTTTTATCCATAAAGCTCGACTTGTTGCGATAACAAATTCAAGGAGTTGACTACGATGAGATTGTCAGATCGGGTTAAACTAGCAATTAATACATATTTCAATCATGAGATATGAAACATGGATGCCAAAAGAATTTCCATGAAATGGGAATTCAAACTAGGACTTGTATGTGATACAATCCAAAGTATTTTGTCGATCCAGAGGATGCTAGTGAGTATGCAAACTTCAGAGTTCCAGCGATGGACAGAAGAGAGCAAAATGGAGTTAGAATCTTCGTTTTTGATGAAATAGTCAAAAGAGTTTGATTTCATCAATGGATAACGAAGATTCTTGTGGTTACAAGAAAGTAAGTGGGAGCATAATAATATTTCTAAAAACCTTGTGTGCTTGACACATTGTTAAATGGAAATAATATAAATTTCTTGACACGAATTAGGACTTCATTGAAAAATTAGTTTCACGATGAAGTGCTTGGGTTGGGTAGCCTTGATATTAGTCATAATTATCTGTGAGATAGAATTGCCTAATAGGGCTAAGCCAAAATACATATTGACAAGATGCTAAAACAGTTTAGCATTAAAACGCCAAGGAGTGATTCTTTCCGAAGTCACATGGAAAGAGTTTTTGCAAGACTCGGTGTCCCAAAACACTGATGAGCAAAATACATGATGGAGATTCCACACACTCTTGTGTTTGGATTAATCATGTATTCCATGGTATGTAAAACAACCAGATATGTCTGATACTCCCAACCTGTTGCGAGTATAGATACCAAAGTGATCAAAGTACTGATCATGGGACAACAGTGAAAAATGTCATTGAGTACTAAAGTAGCACTGATGACATGTTTTCTTGCAAGCAGAGATTATGAAGTGCTCGTTGTAAGTAATTACATCGATACAGTCTTCATCAATGCTCCGTGCGATTTTCGATTTAAGTTAAGGGTTTTGTGTAAAACACAATATGGTGGCACGGTAGTTGGAAATTGTTCCAAACTGGTTACTGTGGCGATTTCTATAACAAAGGCTAAGTATGTTGACGCTTTGGAAGCGACAAAGAAGATGTTGGATCATATAGTTCATTCATGAACTTAGTATGGTTCCAAGAAGTCTTTGGTCAATGGGACACTATTGTATATGGTTGCTCCATAGCTCAGTCTGAGGAATCAAGGTTTGACCTGTGATTCACATATATACAAAGCCAAGTCCACACAAAATATGAATTTTGTGAAAGCGTGAAAACGCGAGGAGATGCAAAGATACACACGGAACTGAAGTTGTCAGATCCGTTGGACATCAGGCTATACCACAAGCGAAGCATTTTTTTCCACCAGTATGCCATAGGTGTAAAGTGCATTAGCGTTGACTAGATTATTGACTCTAGTGCAAGTGGGAGTCTGTAGGAGATATGCCCTAGAGGCAATAATAAATGTTATTGTTTATCTCCATGTTCATAATTATGTTTATGTTCCATGCTATAACTGCTATGGTTCTCGAGTCTACAATAACCACAAGGCTCGGAGGGAAACTCATATGCATGTGTGGAATAATAAACGGTAAAATGTATTCCTAGTCTGGCCTCTAAGACTAGCTCAAGTGTTGCATGATGGTTCTGTTTTCCTGATCATGGGCATGACTACGCCGGCAACTTTGAGGGCACAATGTTAGGAGAACACTTGTGTTGAATCGACCTGATTGATGTTATGCTATGAGATACATTCGTCACAAGTTAATGGCTAATAACACAGACAAAGTTAACGGCTGCATAATTCCTTAGACCATGAGAGTGTCGAGTTTCTTCATGCTTGCTTCATGAACTTTGGTGTTTGTTAAACGTCATCCGTAAATGGGTGGCTATTACGGCGGCTTACGGGTTCATGGAAAAGTATGACAAGGGACTTGATAGCTCAAGATTGGGATTTGCTCCTCTGACGATGGAGAGATATCTCTGGGCCCTCTCGGTGTTCCAGTATCCATCATCGTCTTGCCAGACACATTGTGATTTGATCACAGGGATGCCGGAACACGAGAACGAGAAAAGAGAACAAAACCGGTAACGAGGTAACTGGCATAGTGGACAAGTTGTTGATCCACGGGGATGCCGATAAATCTCACCTCGGGTATTTGTAAGATATCGCGAAGCAACAGGAATAGCACACGGCAACTGGAGGTTCACTCGAATATTTATTCGTGTGGGTATAGGGCTCAATATGGGTGTCCACGGCTCCGATGTTGATCATTAATCGGAAAGTGTTCCGGTCATGTCTATGCTTCACCGAACCTATAGGGTCACACGCTTAAGGGCCATCTATTTGCTGAGTACTAGACAGGGAGTCTGAGAGAAAGTCACCGGAATTGTTTCGAAGACAACGGAAGAGTTCCGGAGAGAGAACACCGGAATAGTTTTGGTAAAACCGAAAGGTTGTTTCGGAGTATACCATTAAGTCAAAATGGTTTCGGCACACGCCTGGAAATTCTTAGAGGGTGCCAAAATTGTTCTGGGAACTTCTGGAATTTTTCCGGAGAAAAAACCCGGAAATGTTCCGGAGCTGCCGGAAATGCTTTGGTTGCTTTTCGCTGATGAAAATCATTGATCCGGAAATGTTTTGGAACGCGTCCAAAATTATTTTAGGGGGTGCCAGAAATGTTCTGGGCCTTCAGGAATTTTTCGGATTAAACAGCCGATGAAAATATTTCATGAATAGTGTTATGAATAGTGGAAACACTATTGGGAGAAAATATCTCACGAATAGTGGAAACACTATTATGAATAGTGGAAACACTATTGGGAGAAAATATCTCATGAATAGTGGAAACACTATTGTGAATAGTGTGAAAATATCTGAGGGCATTTTGGTATTTTACCATCTCTTCTCACCCTATAAATAGGGGTGGAGGGTGCTCTCCATTTTCATCCAAGTTCTCACATGAGTTCTCATACACTGCCATGCAATTATCTGGCTTTCTCTCTCCCTCCCCGCGAAATAGTTTCGCAGAGCCGAAAGGTTGTCTGGGTTTCGGTGGGAACTAGTTCTGGACGGCGAAGCCCTGCCGGATAGATGACACCGTATGTGTGCAACCCCGTAGAGAGGTCGTAGATTCGATCTTTTTGCCCGAGGGGCTGTTCAAGTGTCCTCCCGAAGGGCTGTCCGAGTGACCGTCCGAGTTTCGAGGGTCCTCCCGAAGGGCTGTCCGAGTGACCGTCCGAGTTTCGAGGGTCCTCCCGAAGGGCTGTCCGTGACACCGTCCGAGGGACTGTCCGACCGCCTCCCGAGGGCTGTCCGAGGGGCAGACGAGGGAGAACATCCTCGCAGTTGGGAGGTTGTAAAATCCTAGCTGCGGGGATCTGCACCGCCGATCGTCATCGACTCTACTTCCGTTGCGCTATGAGTCGGTAACGAAAAGATAAAAAACCTTGTATGCATCTTCATAGTGGTCCTGGGCGTGCTCGCTGTACCGAATTTTTTTTGTTTTCTGCTGCGTTCCCCTACAGAAACACCCTCAAACCATTGAGATGCGTGAGGGGGTGCTCCACATCCGGGATGTTCAAGGACCTAAGAAGACCGGGAGCGAGAAGGCCAGGCTGGAGGCGGTGGAACAGGAGAATCTTCAAGTGCCAGGGCATGGTGGAGCGCGAACTTTGTGATAACCACTCCATGATCACGGAATTCATCCGTGAGCACAAGGTGGACGGCAAGAATATTGGGGACGTCATCTTCAAGCTCAATGATCGGATTGACTATCTTCAGGCCCAAATATATGATCTACAAAACCAAAATTATGAATATGAGGCCAAGTTCAAAGGTATGAGTTTAGCTGCAAATTTCAGGACTCTGGAAACACGTTCGTCCTTTTATGATGGAGAGCCTATGCCTTGGAAGACGGAGGACAAGCCCACCACTTCATCACCACCATCACCGAAGAAGGAGACTTGAGTACATGGGTATGGGCACTCCCCTTGGCTTGTGCCAAGCTTGGGGGAGGTGCCCCGGTATCGTATCACCATCACTTTTTCATCACCATTATCTATATTACTTCGATCCTTAGTCATTTTGTGATTTAGAGGAATAAAGTTTTAGTATGATTTAGTTTCGAGTGCTTGCTGTGTGATCTATCTATCTATGTAATTGTGTGTGAAAGTTATATAATAAAGATTAGTTTGAGTTGAGTGTTTTGCTTTTGATGATCCAATCTTAGAAATAAATAAGAATAAAAAGTAAAATCATATGCTAATCCCATGGGGAGTGATGACTTCACATAAAAGAAGTATAATTGATAAAACTTGTTGGAAGTTGACAAACATAGCATTGGTCATTGTAGCAATTCATGAAAAAGTAATAAAGGAAGAGAGGTCTCACATATAAATATACTATCTTGGACACCTTTTATGATTGTGAGCCCCCATCAAATATTCTATGACAATTAGTTGACGTTGGACAAGGAAGACAACGTAATGGGTTATGTTTGCCTATATTCACATAGAGGTTATGTTGTTTTGGATCCTCTAACATGTGGTGTTTGCCCCCTATCTTTGCTTGCCAAAAAATCCGCACCAAGTAGAGATACTACTTGTGCATCCAAAAACCCTTAAACCCAGTTTCATGTCATGAGAGTCCACTATATCTACCTATGAATTGAATAAGATCCTTCAAGTAAGTTGTCATCGGTGCAAAGCAATAAGAATTGCTCCTAAATATGTATGAACTTTTATTGTAAGGGAAAATAAGCTTTGTACGATCTTGTGATGGTGGAGCAATAAAAGCGATAGACTGCATAATAAAGGTCGCTATCACAAGGGGCAATATAAAGTGACGTTCCTTTACATTAAGAGCTTGCACATCCAAAAATAAAAGCGCATGACAACCTCTGCTTCCCTCTGCAAAGGGCCTATCTTTTACTTTATGTATTTACTTTCATGCAAGAGTCAATAGTATTCTTCTCTATCCCGTTTTTATTTTCTCTTTTGGAAAACATCATGTGGTGGGGATTGATCCATGCATATATATCCAGTTGAATGTAGGTGATCATGAGTTATTATTGTTGACATTACCCTTGAGGTAAAAACGTTGGGAGGCAAAATTATAAGCTCCTGTCTTTCTATGTGTCTGACTGAAACTTTTGCTCCATAAGTATGCCGTGAGTGTCAGCAATCATAGAAGACTAAATGATAGTTGAGTATGTGAACTTGCTAAACAAAGCTCTTACATAGACTCTTTTTGATAATATGATGAATTGCAAATGCTTCAGTGACTGAGATCATAGTTTGTTAGTTTTCAATTTGGTTTATGGTTCATACTTTAACTTGTGGATGAATTGTCACTTTTACATGAGAAGTTTTATGATGATATATTGCTGTTATAATAAAGATCATGATGCTCCATGTCCGTATTTTTTTTATCGATGTCTCTCTCTCTAAACATGTGGTCATGATTATCGATTTCGACTTTTCGCTTGAGGGCAAGCGTGGTCTAAGCTTGGGGGAGTTGATACGTCCAATTTGCATCATGATTTCCTACTGTTATTTATTATGTTTTTGATCATTATTTGACTTTATGGTACAATTCTTATGCCTTTTCTCTCTTAATTTGCAAGATTCACATGAAGAGGGAGAATGCCGGCAGCTGGAATTCTGGACCTGAAATAGCCATATCAGAGAAACCTATTCTACAGAGCTCCAATTGACCTGAAATTTCACGGAGATTTTTTATTGAATATATAAAAAATACTGGAGAAAATAGATTACAGAGGGGACCCACCAGCTGCCCACAAGGCAGTAGGGCGCGCCCTAGTGCCTTGTGGGGCCCACAGCTGGCGTCTGGCCCCCTCCTTCTGTTATATGAAGCCATTTGCCCTAGAAAAAATAGAGAGAAGGCTTTTGGGATGAAGCACCGCCGTCTCAAGGCGGAACCTGGGCAGGAGCTATTTTGCTCTCCGGCGGAGCGATTCCGCCAGGGATACTTCCCTCCGGGAGGGGGAAATCGAAGCCCTCGACATCACCAACGATCCTCTCATCGTGGGAGGACCAACCTTCATCAACATATTCACCAGCACCATCTCATCTCAAACCCTAGTTCATCTCTTGTATTGAATCTTTGTCTCAAAACCTCAGATTGGTACCTGTGGGTTGCTAGTAGTGTTGATTACATCTTGTAGTTGATGCTAGTTGGTTTATTTGGTGGAAGATTATATGTTCAGATCCTTAATGCTATTCAATACCCCTCTGATCTTGAACATGAACATGATTTGTGAGTAGTTACTTTTGTTCTTGATGACATGGGAGAAGTCTTGTCATAAGTAATCATGTGAATTTGGTATTCGTTCGATATTTTGATGATATGTATGTTGTACTTCCTTTAGTGGTGTCGTGTGAACGTCGACTACATGACACTTCACCATCCTTGGGCCTAAGGGAAGGCATTGTGGAGTAGTAATTAGATGATGGGTTGCTAGAGTGACAGAAGCTTAAACCCTAGTTTATGCGCTATTCCGTAAGGGGCTGATTTGGATCCATATGTTTCATGCTATGGTTAGAGTTATCTTAATTCTTATTTCGTAGTTGCGGATGCTTGCGAGAGGGGGTAATCATAAGTGGGAGGTTTGTTCAAGTAAGAACAGCACCCAAGCACCGGTCCACCCACATACCAAATTATCAAAGTAGCGAACGCGAATCAAACAAACATGATGAAAGTGACTAGATGAAATTCCCATGTGTCCTCAAGAACGCTTTGCTTATTATACGAGTTCGTTTCGGCTTGTCCTTTGCTACAAAAAGGATTGGGCCACCTTGCTGCACTTTATTATACTTGTTACTTGTTACTTGTAACGAATTATCTTGCTATCAAAACTATCTGTTACCGCTACTTTCAGTACTTGCAGAGAATACCTTGCTAAAAACCGCTTGTCATTTCCTTCTGCTCCTCGTTGGGTTTGACACTCTTACTTATCGAAAGGACTACGATTGATCCCCTATACTTCTGGGTCATCAGGCACATGCAAATTTACTTGGAACGGCATGGAAATACCGCATATAGGTAGGTATGGTGGACTCATTTGGCACAACTTGGGTTTAAGGAGTTGGATGCACAAGCAGCATTCCCGCTTAGTACAAATGAAGGCTAGCAAATAGATTGAGAAGCGACCAACCAAAAAGCAAAAATGGTCATAAACATGCATTGAACATAACTAACACCGAATAATGCACCATAAGTAGGATATAATTTTGTTGCATAACTATTGACTTTATGTGCATGCATAGGGAATCACAAACCTTAACACCAATATTCTTACTAAATCACAATTACTCACTAACATGACTCACATATTATCATCTCCATATCGCAAAACTATTGCAAGGACTCAAACTTATCATATCCAATGATCTTTCATGAAAGTTTTTATTATATCCCTCTTGAACATTCATCACTTTGGGACCAAATTCATATCTTGTGCAAATTACCATTACTATTATCAACTCTCAAAAAGATATAAGTGAAGCATGAGAGTGCAAATATTTCTTCAAAATTTAATCTTATCAACTCTCAAAATAATATAAGTGAAGCATGAGAGTTCAAATATTTCTTCAAAATATAGCCACCACCGTGCTCAAAAAGATTTAAGTGAAGCACTAGAGCAACCGCCTAGCTCAAAAGATTTAAGTGAAGCACATAGAGTATTCTAACAAATCATGATAAACGTGTGGCTCTCTCAAATAGGTGTGTCCAGCAAAGATGATTGTGACAAACTAAAAAGCAAACAAAGCAAAGACTCGTATAATACACGACGCTCGAAGCAAAACTCATGATATGTGACGAATAAAAATATAGCTCCAAGTAAAATTACCGATAGTTGGTAGAAGAAAGAGGGGATGCCTTCCGGGGCATCCCCAAGCTTAGTTGCTTGATTCTTCCTTGAATATTACCTTGGGGTGCCTTGGGCATCCCCAAGCTTAGGCTCTTTCCACTCCTTATTCCTTCATCTATCGTGATCTCACTCAAAACTTGAAAACTTCAATCACATAAAACTCAACAAAACCTTCGTGAGATCTGTTAGTATAACAAATAAATCTTTAACTTTAAGTACTGTAGTAAATTGATTCATATTTAATATTGGCATAATTCTACTGTACTCCAACTTCTCCATGACTCATACCCCCCGATACGATCCATAGATTCATCAAAATAAGCAAACTGTGCAACAAAAAAAGAATCTGTCTAAAACAGAACAGCCTGTAAAGATCTATTTAAAATCTATACTTTTGTAACTTCAAAAATTCTGAAAAATTAGGACAACGTGGGCAATTAATATACCAATACTGTGTAAAAATTTCAGATTTTCTGACGCTCCAGTACAGAATTAAAATTCCAGCACTGGACGCAAAACTTTCTGTTTTCCAAACAGCATCAATTATACTATCTTCCAAATCATCCCAAAGGCTTTACTTGGCACAAACACTAATTAAAACATAAAAACACAATCATAACAGTAACATAATTGTGTAAACACACAAGAACAGAAATAAAAAGCAAAAAATTATTTTATTCATTGGGTTGCCTCCCAACAAGCACTTTCTTTATAGCCATTAAGATAGGCTTGAGATTTCAATGATACTCTCATGAAAGATAATAATTGAAACACAAAGAGAGCATCATGTAGCATGTGAAAAACACACTTAAGTCTAACAAACTTCCTATGAATAGGCATTTTATAGGAAAACAAATTATCAAGACAAGCAATATCTAGCATATGCAAATAGGAAGAAAGAAGCATTAAAATTTTCAACACAAAGAGAGGTAATTTAATGACATGAATTTTTTTATAACCATATTTTCCTCTCTCATAATAATTACATGTAGGATCATAATCAAATTCGACAATATAGCTATCATATACAATTTTATCTTCATGATCCACACGCATAAAAGTTTTATAATCTTCCAAGATAGTGGGATTGACATCAACTAAAGTCATGATCTCTCCAAACCCACTTTTATCAAAAATTTCATAAGATTGATAATTCTCCAAAGTAGTGGGATCATTATTACCTAAAGTTGACGCTCTTCCAAACCCACTTTTAATAGTATTGCAAACATTATTATCAATAACATATTCATCATGAGGCTTAAATAAATTTTCAAGATCATAAGAAGCATTATCACCCCAATCATGATCATTGCGATAAGTAGTGGACATAACAAAATTATCATCCCCAAGCTTGTAGTTTTGCGTATTATTAGCACAATTCACATTAATAGAATTTATAGTAACATCATTGCAATCATGCTTTTCGATCAAGGAACTATCATGAATCACTTCATAAATTTCTTCTTCTAACACTTCATCACAATTTTCAGATTCATGATTTTCAAGCAGAACTTCATAGAGAAAATCAAGAGCACTCAAATCACTAGCAATTGGTTCATTATAATTGGATCTTTTGAAAAGATTAGCAAGTGGATGAGGATCCATAGTGATCTTAAATTTTTGTTTTTACTTTCTGTTCTTGAGTGCTGTCATGGCAATAAAAGCAAGCAAGCAAATAAAATATTTTTGTGTTTTTGTAAAAAATCTTAGAAGTGGGGGAGACGAAAACGAGAGGCAAATGCAAATAAAAGGCAAATAAAGTAAATGCAAGTGAACGATAATTTTTGCGAAGGTACTTGGTAATTTTGATGATGTCTCCCCGGCAACGGCGCCAGAAATTCTTCCTGCTACTTGTTAGCTGCGTTGGGATTTCCCCGAAGAGGAGGGGATGATGCGGTACAGTAGAGATAAGTATTTCCCTCAGTTATGAAACCAAGGTTATCAATCCAGTAGGAGAATCACGCAACAACTCGTTAGCAGCACCTGCACACAAAATAACAAATCCTCGCACCCAACGCGAACAAGGGGTTGTCAATCCCTCGGTGGTTAATTGCAAGATTAAATTGTATGGTGATAGATAGATAGATAGATAGATAGATAGATAGATCGAACAAAAATACAAAATAAAATAAATAAAGTAAAATTGCAGCAAGGTATTTTTAGGATTTTCAATATATGATAAAGGTAGACCCAGGGGCCATAGTTTTCACTAGAGGCTTCTCTCTTGAAAATAGCATACAGTGGGTGGACAAATTACTGTTGGGCAATTGATAGAAAAGCAAATAATCATGACGATATCCAAGGCAATGATCATGTATATAGGCATCACGTCCGAGACAAGTAGACCGAAATGATTCTGCATCTAGTACTATTACTCCACACATCGACCGCTATCCAGCATGCATCTAGAGTATTAAGTTCATAAAGAACAGAGTAAGAACGGAGTAACGCCTTAAGCAAGATGACATGATGTAGACAAAGTAAACTCATGCATGAATAAACCCCATCTTTTAACCCTTAATAGCAACGATACATACGTGTCATGTCCCTTTCTGTCACTGGGATTGAGCACCGCAAGATCGAACCCATTACAAAGCACCCCTCCCATTGCAAGATAAATCAATCTAGTTGGCCAAACCAAATCAATAGATCGGAGAGAAATACGAAGCTATAACAATCATGCATAAAAGAGTTCAGAGAAAACTCAAATAATATTCATGGATAATCTGATCATAAACTCACAATTCATCGGATCCCAACAAACACACCGCAAAAAGTGATTACATTGGATAGAACTCCAAGAACATCGAGGAGAACATTGTATTGAAGATCAAAAAGAGAGAAGAAGCCATCTAGCTACTAACTATGGACCCGAAGGTCTGTGGTAAACTACTCACGCATCATCGGAAGGGCAGCAAGGTTGATGTAGAGCCCCTCCGTGATCGAATCGCCCTCCGGCGGAAAAGGCCTCCAGATGGGATCTCTTGAGAACAGGAACTTGCGGTGGCGGAAAAAGTATTTCGTGGACTCCTCTGTTGGTTTCCTGATTTTAGAGTATTTATAGAGGTGGAATTAGGTCAAACGGTGCAGAGGTGGGCGCACGAGGCACCAGGGCGCGCCCTGGTGGCTCGTGGCCACCTCCTCTGTCTTCTGGCCCTCTCCCGAAGCTTCTAGTGTCTCTTATGTCCAGAAAAAAATCTCCAAAAAATTTCGTGGCATTTGGACTTCGTTTGGTACTGATATTCTGAAAAACCAAAAACAGGAAAAAAACAGCAACTGGCACTGGGCACTAAGTTAATAGTTTAGTCCCAAAAAATACTATATAATTGCTTGTAAGTGTATATAAAACATCCAAGATTGATACTATAATAGCATGGAACAATCAAAAATTATAGATACGTTGGAGACGTATCACATGCCAACCCACCGAAGCGTCGCCTCTGCCATCAACCTCCTCGACGAGGTAAACGAGCAGGCGCCACGGCTTGTCGAGGCCAAGGGCGTCCCCGGCAACGCGATGGACGATGCCGTGCTGCGCGTCATAGCCAGGGTTGAGCAGACCCTTGGCGGACGGCGCTTCAGCGCCACGGATCAAGAAAGGCAACTCAACGCCGAGAGGCTGCAGCTCGACGCACAACATGATCGGTGGTGCCCCGCAGGGCAAGATAGGTGCGTCCGCGCCGATAGGCTGTGGCTCGCAGCACATCGAGAATGATGGACCACCGCAGAGCGAGAGGCGCGGTGCGCCGCACAGCAAAAGCGATTCCATCGGCACTTGCCTGCTGTCGACAGGGCGTTGCAGCTGGCTATACGGCCCGTCAGTAGCCCCATTCCTCGCCAGGAGTGGGCAGAGGCCGTCTGTGCCGTACTAGCACCAGAGGCCGGCCGCGCCGTGCTTGCACCGGACGCCGGCCGCGCCGTTCGCATGGGTCGCGCCGTTCGCCCTGTCCGCGGCCCTCTCGATGCCAATGCGCTGGTCGCTAGGCTCGAGCGCCTCCTTGGCCCAGATGTTCACATAGGCGCAGTAGAGGAACATGGCCGTCGTATCCTTGAGCTGGTGATCTCCGATGAAATAGCCAACTTGGAGCTCGAGATCGCGCTCCAGATGTACCGCGAGCATGTCAACCGCTTGGACGAACGCCTGCACGAGTTCAGGCAGAGGCAAGAGCTACCGTAGGCAGGGGTGGTGGTCATGGACGCGTTTTATTTTGTTGAGTCGTTTCGACGTTGATCGCTATGTATACCCAACAATCATAATATTGCTCTGTTTCAATGTGTGTACTCTGTTTTCCGTTCTTATATATTGTTCTATTTCAATGTGTATGTTTTCCATTTTGTACATGTGGATGGTAAACAGCTAGATATAAATTAGTACGAAAACGAACAATACGTGATGATACTTAACTGGGATCCCATACTTAACTACTAAGTACAATGCATAAAATTGAAAACGAACAATACTAAAACTAATAATCCCTCCTTATGCGGCTAGTATTCCGGCAGCCCCTCGCTAGCAGCTCCCTGGTGCGCGGCGGCTTCCCAGCGCGGAGGGAGTTCTCCTCTTCCTCCACCTCACAGCGCTTGACGTGCCGATCTGCCTCTTGCTGGCGGACGCGCTCGAATGATCTTGCCATTTCGTTGGGCGCCCACCAGAGATCCTCGTCGGTAGCACGCTGGAGCTTATCGGCCCACCTCCATGCAGCGATGAGGCGCCTAGCGCCTTTGGCCTTCCTGGCGAAGTACCGGCCGTCTTCGTACACCTCGTCCGCACGTCGACGCGCCCGCCGCCAAAGCTCCATCTTCTCCTTTTCCCAGGCGGCCTCACGGGCTTCACAGGCCGCCTGGTACCTGGCGCGCTCCTCCGCCAACTCCTTCTTGAACGCCACTTGCCTGGCTTTCTCAGCCGGCGGCAGCGCTTTCCACAGACAAAGATTGTACGGGCCCCAAAACCACTCCAAAGTTGGGGGTTCCGGCGCAACCTCGTCTGGTGGCACGTAGTGGTCCTCCTCGTCGCTGCTCTGCGCCTGGATGTCCTCGCGGGGCGGCGCCTCCTCCTTGACGAGTGGGCAGATCGTCGGCGCCATGGCAGAGTTTTGTGAGAGAGAAGGGGGTGAGCGAGTAGAGAATGTAGATGAGAATGCAGGTGGGACGACGTGGGTGGGGTAGTATTTATTGGCGGCCGGAATCTAGATCGACGGGAGCAGTAGAAGCGCCGGTGGCCGGAATTTACGAGTACTATAGCTTGAATTACACACGATTCCCGCATCAAAATCCGTGTGTGAAATAAATCGCTGACGGTTCCCAAGACTGAACCGCGTCGAATTAATAACCCGCGCCACTCACCTTCCAAACCTCGCGGCGCGAAACAGAGTGCCAATCATGGGGGGCCAGTTGTCTTGCCAGATATTTACATTTGCTTTCCAACTGTTTTGCATGAATGCTTATTTCGTGTTACCATGATATTGTTGGAAAATGTATTACATAAATGATTTTTCCAACACATGATGATATTCTGTTGCATGTACATGTAGTTCAAATTTGAATTACGGCCATTAAATGGTTAGAAACTCACTTAATGTCTTAAAAATGTCAAATAACCCCTGAAAATTTCCAAATTTTAACATGAAAGTTGTATTCGTGGATGTTAATGGTAGAAAAAAAATGCCAAGCCATAAGAGGAAGCCACTGTCGATTCGTCATCAAACATACATATTCTTCCCTCTTGGAACCACGAGTCTTCTCGTGAGATGCTCCGATTTGTGAGAGGTGTGTGCCAAAACTTTCGTCAAAGTGGCCAATTCTTTTACCACAGCATCTTGGTGCCATTTCATGACATCAAGCAAGGTTTTATGTATTTCTGATCATTTTTTATTTATTTTTTTGGAATTTAAAAGCCATGGTTCTCACTATTTGTGTCCAAGCCTTGACAGCAATATGTTTGAAAATTCCTTCCAATTTACTGCACAGGGCATTAACTCGCACACAAGGACACAAATATGATTTTCCAACCCATGATGGTTTGCCGTTGCATGTACATGCAGTTCAAATTTGAATTATGGCCATTATATGGCTAGAAACTCACTTAATGTCTTAAAAAGGTCAAATCAACACCAAAAATTTCAAAAATTTAACATGACTGTTGTATTAGTGCATGTTAACAGTAGAAAAAATTCAGGGTCATACGAGGAAGCGAGCGCCGGTTCGTCATCAAACATGCATTGTTCCCTCTCGGAACCACGTGTCTTCTCGCGAGATGCTCCGATTTGTGAGTGGTGTGTGCCAAAACTTTCGTCAAAGTGGCCAATTCTTTTACCACAACATCTTGGTGCCATTTCATGACATCAAGCAAGGTTTCATGTATTTTTGATCATTTTTGATTTTTTTTTGGAATTTAAAAGCCATGGTTCTCACTATTTGTGTCCAAGCCTTGACACCAATATGTTTGAAAATTCCTTCAAATTTACTGCACATGGCATTTACTAGCACACAAGGACATAAATACGATTTTCCAACCCATGATGGTTTGCCGTTGCATGTACATGCAGTTCAATTGAATTACGGCCATTATATGGCTAGAAACTCACTTAATGTCTTAAAAAGGTCAAATCAACACCGAAAATTTTAAAAATTTAACATGACCGTTGCATTAGTGCATGTTAACGGTAGAAAAAAATTCAGGGTCATACGAGGAAGCGAGCGCCGGTTCGTCATCAAACATGCATTGTTCCCTCTCGGAACCACATGTCTTCTCGTGAGATGCTCCGATTTGTGAGAGGTCTGTGTCAAAACTTTCGTCAAATTGGCCAATTCTTTTACCACTGCATCTTGGTACCATTCCATGATATCAAGCAAGGTTTCATGTATTTTTGATCATTTTTGATTTTTTTGGAATTTAAAAGCCATGGTTCTCACTGTTTGTGTCCAAGCCGTGACACCAATACGTTTGAAAATTCCTTCTAATTTACTGCACAGGGCATTAACTCGCACACAAGGACACAAATATGATTTTCCAACCCATGATGGTTTGCCGTTGCATGTACATGCAGTTCAATTTTGAATTACGGCCATTATATGGCTAGGAACTCACTTAATGTCTTAAAAAGGTGAGATGAACCCTGAAAAATTCCAAATTTTAACATGACAGTTGTATCAGTGCATGTTAACGGTACAAAAAAATTCAAACAATTTCCATCAACATCCGTTGCCAGTGTACTCCAAATTAGTCTGCCGCAGGTAATTAAAAAATGGACTACATCGCACACAGTTGGTTATAAGAACCGTTTGCGATGAAAATTTGTGGGTCTTTTTATGTCTTTCTCCATAAGCTTTGCTGGATTCATCTGCTCAAGTGTTGTTCACCCCCGAATCCTTGAGTCCCCGATACCCATTCCCAATCCCCTTGTTGCAAAGAATGACGCCGTGGAGACGCTTCGTGAGGGCCCGTACGGTCGCCGTGTCCTCCCTGAGCGGCTCCGCCTCCACCGAGAGAGCGGCCGCCTACGCCGAGAGCGCGGCCGCATCCGCCGAGAGGGCGTCTGCGGCAGCCGACAGGGCAGTTGCAGCTGCTGCGACGGCGGCTGCAAACGCCGAGAGCGCTCGAGCAACCATCCGTGCCGCGGAGGTCACCCTGGCCTGGGTCGAGGCCATCCACGCCCAGGTCGAGGACGCCCACACCAAGATATTCCAGGCCTTCTCGGAATCCAGCATGCACCCCACGTCCGAAATGGCGGCGGAGATGTTTGTCGACGATGCGGCGGCGGAGGCCATGGAGCCCCTGCTTCCTCATGAGATCACCGAGTGCGAGCTGGAGATACAGGAGGTGGCGGAGATCGAGGAACGCCAGGAGGAGGAGTTACGCGTGGCTAAGGAGGAGGTAGAGAGCCGCCTGTCCGTCGAGGAATCGGCGGTGGAGTACCAACGCGAGCTCTGGAGCCACCACTACTACGAGTACTACAACCTTGAGGGCGGCGCTGAGGACGAGGACGAGAACGACGACGCGGTCGACTTTAGCCTGGGGGGACGCGGAGTCCACCAGCGGCGGCATGTCGCCAGGACAAGTCATCGACATCTCATCTTACACCGGCGAGGCATAGGGCGTCGGCGCGTCGGCGGCTTCGTTTAAATTATGCATACTTAGCCTTTGTTTATAACGCTGGTCTTTTGTTAGAGCAATGTTTAGGTCAACTGGCTTTGTTTAATTACTAAAATTGCTCGATTCAATAAGTGTGGTCCGTGTGCTGTAGGCTCTTTTGTGTACCCCCCTCCCCAAATTAGCAAGTGATGTTAAATATGCAATGACGTGGATGAGCACTGTACCCAGGGAAATTTCCACCAAAATTCGAGTGCTCAAACTCATCGCATGCGCGTAAAGCCGAAGAATCATTTGCGATGCACACATTTGTTCAAAGTGAAAGGTGTCCAATGACACTGCGCGCCAAGTCCCCCCCCCCCCCACCTTTCGAATTTTTTTGCCTACCGCCGAAATATCTAACTCTTCCCCCCCTTCCCACCCCCTTTTCTCCCCGACCACGAGCCACATTTCCCCTGTTTACTCCTTCCTTCCTTCCCAAGCTATAGCCGCTTCCTCGCTTGCTTTCCTCGCTCTCGCCGTCTCGCATCCGACCGCCGAGGACGCCATGGTCTTCTTTGACCTCTCCAGTGGTTCCTCCTCCGACGACGACTATGTCACCAGCCGGGTATGCCTCTATCCTCTCTCTCGCCCCCTAGGCTAAGGGTTCTGATTTGTAATAAAGGATTTTAACCCGGAGACCGATTTGAGCCATTTGTTCCTCTTGTAGCTCCCTAGGACCATCACTTGCAAGGAATGGAGTGGGGTAGCTGAAGATCTGCCTGCTCGTTGTCACCATCAATCTCCATGCGTGAAGTTAGTGGCTTTTGAATCTGTGGACAGTGGGAGGAAGTTTCTGGCATGTGCAGAGAAGGTTAGCCCCACTTTCGTTGTTACAAATCATTTGTTAGATGTGATTCAGACACTGTCACTGTGCTATGTTAATATGGATGTGATTAAGTCACTGTCAAAGTTTCTACCTAGTATCTAAAAATGTTGCCATCTCATCAGCGGTGCCCTGAGAAAATTATTTGGCACCGCTTCAGCAGTTTGTGCACCCAACTTTGCTCCACACATCCGAGCAGCCAAGCAATAAAATACTAATACTTTATGGCAGGAAGGAACTGGGCATCAGAGCAACTAGGTGCTCCAGTTTCCTGAATTTTTCCTCTGGCAACGACTCGGCAGTGCAGGATACCGGTGCAAATGTAGCAACAGTTGATTTGACACCGGTTTTGGCCTACACAGTGGAGGGCCTTTATTGGTATTAGTTCTATGTTATTAAATTTGTACATGTACATACCTGTTAGTATTAATTTGATGACATTGAAACACTGTCGCTGTGCTGTTGCAGTTATATTTAGCTTCCTCATAAATGGTCAACTTGTTATTATAGTACC
The DNA here is from genome assembly GCA_039707655.1 of Elymus sibiricus. NCBI lineage: Eukaryota > Viridiplantae > Streptophyta > Magnoliopsida > Poales > Poaceae > Elymus > Elymus sibiricus. The sequence goes on from CM077670.1 coordinate 118,622,699, forward strand.
TGACTAAGAACTTAATTATATGTTGTGATGTTCCTGAATTTGGTTGTTGTCTCAGTAGCAATTAATTCATTTGCACATTGAACTTTTTGAGAAGATATGTCATAATAAACGTGTTTCTTCAGTTTTTCAAAATATGTATGTGGTGATTTTCTATGTTGCTAGAAACCCATTTTCCCTACAACTGTAACTGATTTAGTTTTAAATATTATAGGATGAACGAAAGTGTTCTTACCTGGAGTGGGTTGATCAAGAGTGGCCACCGTCTTTGAAGATGTGCCTAGCAAAGCTCTGGAGCATGTTTGAGAAAGAGAATAGAGATGGGCTTAGAGAAAATATTGTCAACGCTGAAGAATATTTTAAGGTACTGGAAAAAAAGAGAAAGATGGAGAATGAGCTCAGATTTTTTAAATTAGACTTTGCTAAGATGTTGTTTGCGAAGGAGGAGGCACTTTTCCAGTTGGTCAGTGCAAAACAGGTTCTTACTGAACTGAAAACAGAGGTGGAGAAGACTAATTTGGCTGATCATGCATTAATCGATTAGGGAAATGAATATATTGTTCTAATATTGTGCTTATGAAGGTGAACTAGCTATATGTTGTACTGTGCTGTTTTCACGTACCTATTGTACTGTGATGTTATAATATATTTATGTGCCTGATATGAAATTGGCAAACAGCTGTTCGATAAGAAATGTGATTTTGCTTAATACTGGAATTATTAATAGTAAACTAATAAACCTGCTAAATGGGTCATGGAACTTTACAAACGGTTCTAGCAGCAAAAGCGTGTGTGATATACTTGAATAACGCAAACGGTTAACGGAGGCAGAACGTGTGTGATCGTTACACATATCACAGACGAGGCTATACAGAAAACTGTGTGTGATGTAGATACGAACGGAAACGTTTGTTTGGGATTCATTGTGTGGGATGTGCATACGAACGGAAACGTTTGGCTGGGATTCACTGTGTGGGATGTACATACGAACGGAAACGTTTGTCTGGGATTCACTGTGTGGGATGTACATACGAACGGAAACGTTTGTCTGGGATTCACTGTGTGGGATGTACGTACGAACGGAAACGATTGGGCCTGTATAATCATATGTGATGGCTCGCCCGATCGCACACGAGCTCATTTTGCCCAGCGTGTGTGACCGGAGGACCTATCCCCGACGGTTTCTGCGTCGTGTGGGAAGGACCCCTCTATCGCACACACAGACAAGGCGACGGTTTAAAACTACGTCACGGAAAGGGGTTAAAAACCGTTTGTATAGCAGGTCATTGTACCAGTGACAGACATCACAGATTCACAACTGGCGCTTTCTTCGGACGTTGCATGCACTACCGCATTGAGCATGGTTATGCATGAGTGATTTTAAATTTTTAATGAGACTCTACGGCGAGGAAGAATTCAGTTGGTCAGCTCGACCAGAATGGCAAATGAAGGCGTTTAGAGAGGTCATAGATAAAATTTCCTTCTAGGACTTAGGATGGACTAGGTTGGCATATACTTGGGACAATCGCCAAGCGGATAATGCTAATGTCAAAGCTTGGCTAGACCGTGCTTTTTCTAATGAGGCTTTTCGACAGAAATATGAACATATCCTTGTGCGACATGTAAGTGAAGTTGAGTATGGTCAATGTTTTGTAGTGACTGAAATCAATGAAAAATTGCACTCTCAAGGTGTACGACGGGCAAAACAATGCAGGTATGAGAATGTTTGGCAAACTCATACAGATTATGAGAAGTTAGTCACATATTCGCTCCAACGACAAAATTGTGCTCCAGGTCTACAGGGGATCACGGAGTCCCTTGGAGCCCTACAACAAGAGCTTGAACCACGGGGTATGCGTGAGTTCGGGTGCCTCGCAAGGACAATTCGACAACTTCAGAAAAATCTAGACAAATTGCGGCGGCATTCTATAGGGCGTGGCCCTTCTGACGAGGAGAAAAGCACAACTGCCAACTTGTGTGAGGTCCTCTGTCAGGAGGAGATGTGGTTATGACAGCGCTCGTGGGTCTTGTGGCTGCGAGTAGGAGATCGTAATACATGATACTTTCAATCATAAGCTAAGCAAAAACAACAAATGAATAAAATCAGTGGTCTACGGAGGTCTGATGGCTCGGTTTGTCCTGGTGAAGGCAATATAAATATGATTCAGTCATTTTATCAAAATGTGTACATGTCTCAAGGACTATATGATACAAGCGAGCTGATGAAACATGTACCGGTGAAAGTTACACCGGAGATGAATGAATTACTGGACAAACCATTCGAGGCAAAGAAAGGACATGACGCCCTGTTTCAGATGTCCCCATCAAAAGCTCCAGGTGTCGATGGGTTTACAACAGGATTTTTCCAATGACATTGGCACTTGTTGAAAGATGATGTTACTGAAGCCGTGGTTGGATTCCTCAATGGTGGTGATCTACCATTGGGTCTTAATGACACTTCCATCGCGTTAATTCCCAAGGTACGACATCCACAGTTGATTTCCCAATATCGCCCTATTGCCATATGCCCGGTTTTATACAAATTAGCTGCTAAGTCAGTTACAAATCACTTGAGGGGATGTATGGATGAGATTATCCACGAGGAGCAAGGTGCGTATGTTCCTGTTCGCTTGATTACTTACAATGTTCTTGTGGCCTTCAAGAGTGTTCACACTTTGCGCAGGAGGGTGGAAGGGAAAGATTATGCATGGGAAGTCAAGTTAGATATGATGAAAGCATATGGTTGGGTGGAATGACACTATTTGGAGGCCATTCTTTGGAGACTTGGCTTCAACATCAACTTATTCAGATTAATAATGAAGTGTGTCTCATCTGTTCACTTATCGGTCCGGGTTAATGGGGAATTACAACCCTATTTTACCCCTTCGAGAGGGCTCAGGCAGGGTGATCCTATGTCATCGTTCTTATTCTACTATGTGCAGAAGGATTCCCATCTTTACTGAAATATTTTGGAGGACATATTGACAGGGGTATACAGATGAGCATCCGAGCGCCATGGGTGAGTCATTTGCTTTTTGCGGATGATAGTCCGATATTTTTAAATGCAAATTCTCAGAGTGCGGAAAGGCTAAATGATATACTGTAGATCTATGGGGAAGCTTGAGACCATTGTGTAAACAGAGACAAAAGTGCTATCTTTTTCAGCCCGAACACCCCATATTCTTCCAGACAGGCTATGAAGGGAACGCTGGGAGTTTATCTTGAAGTGTTCAACGAAAGGTATCTTTGGATCCCTACTACTGTTGGCCAGATCACTAGTGGCATGTTCGACCATATTGGTGAACGATCACGGAGCAAGATGCAAGGTTGGTCAGAGAGGCTGTGCGGGGAGAGAAGTTCTTTGAAAAACAGTGATCCAAGCAATACCCACATACATCATGAATTGTTTCTTATTGACTAAAAAGCCTAACTTCCAGTATGGCAAAGTATTGGTGGAGCATCTCAATTGACCGAAGTTATCTTCATTGGGTCTCCTGGAAAGAACTAGCAAAACCAAAGTGCAGAGGAGGCATGGGTTTCCGTGACCGCCACATGTTTAATTTGGCACTCTTGGGTAAACATGATTGTCATTTTATGACAAATCTGAACTCCCTTTGTGCCAAAGTTATGAAGGATCGGTATTATCCGAACACTGATTTTCTGCAAGCTACCGTTCCCAAGGCATCCTCGGCAACCTGGCGAGCGATCATAGCTGGATGGGAAGCTCTTCTTACTCGACTCATATAGCGAGTTGGTGATGGATCTACCATCAATATCTGGACAGATAAATGATATCAACTACTCATACCAGGACTCCCATGCTGAAGCTGGCTGTCACTAACATAGTACTCGTTAGCGATCTCATTGATACGGAGAACCGGTCATGGAGACGAGATTTAATTCGAGAGGTTTTTATCGCACTGGATGCAGAGGCTATCCTTAATATTCCCTTGCGTCGCGGCGGTGGCGAGGACTTTTTGGCATGGACACACGAGAAGTCAATCGTCTACACTGTGAAATCAGCATACCGTGATCTAGTGATTCAGAAAGAGAGACTACCTCAAGATGAAGGGCAGGTTACAGAATCTTCAACGAACGACCAGCGGTTGTGGAAGGATCTATGGTCTCTCAAAGTGGTCCCAAAAGTACATGTCTTTTGGTGGAGGGTACTCCGTGGTATTTTACCAGATGAATGCACCCTAAAATATCAAGAAATCAGCTTATGTAAACTCTCTCAGGCAAAAGAGAAAAACCTGGAGCAGAGGCTGATCCACTGTTGGCATGCTCGTAGGTTCTGGGAAGAAGCACGTACTTTATTGGACATCAAACTCCCATGGCTTCACTCAACTCTTGGGCCAGGGACATTTTATGTGACTCTTGTTCTTCGGAAGAGATGGAGTTGTTAGCATTACAATCATGTGGTCCATATGGAGCTCCTGCAATAGATGGACACTCGACGGGGACAAATTTGATCCCACGAACTCGGTTAGACTCACTAGAGACCCTTTAGCCCTCCTAGACATTCTTCGACATCAGGCAGATGTCTTGCCAGGTCATGGTTGGCAACCTCCAAAGCATGAGCAGATCAAGATCAACAAGGATGTTGCACTCGTTCGTGATGAAGATATGAGCAGAGCTGGAGGTATTGCACGCTCTCCTACTGCCCTACTGGGTGCTTGGTGCAAACCACACCCCAGGGGTCACTGATCCCATGATCGTGGAAGCCCTATCCCTTCGTGATGGAGTCATCTTTGCAAATCTTTGAGGGTATGCTCACGTGGCGATGGAGACTGATAGTCTGGAGGTTGCAAACCTCTGGAATACTCGCCTCAACAATCGTTCAGTTGTGGCACCAATTCTTTTAGAAATTGATGAGCTATCTACTAGATTTACTACATATGTAATTCAGCATAGAAGTAGATCAGCAAATGGTCTAGCGCATTTGCATGCGAAGCGTGCTTACTGAAACTCCAAGCTTCATGATTAGCAGCCTTCTGGCTGACTGCTCAGCGAATGCATTCTTCTGAATAAAGCTCTCGCAAAGAAAAAAATGTACCCTCCTCGTGCGTCCGAAATACTTTTGTGAAACGCTCCCTCGATTTGTCTGTAACCTTGTCGCGCCCCAGGCCGAGTCAAGTGAGTGTAACTTTGTGATACGACTCTTGCTTAGATTATTAATTCATTCGAGCCCCTACCACCCGAAATGCCTCCTTTGTCTTTCTTCCTACCATATCCCTATGAGGATCTCCGAGAGACTGAACCAACAGATATTGAGATTGATGAAGTCTCCACATGCTCCTCGTAGTAGATGGGCACATCATACCACTGAAAGAATAGCGCTGGAAAACCTGAAATACCACTGAATAACCATCTAAAATATACTTAGTTCACACAAGTCTAGTTATTTGTCTTCATGGTTTTCTTGAAAAAAAGAGTGCACATTTATTGGCGTAAACCAAAGAGTTCCTACATCTGCAATGTATATACTCAAACAAATGTGGTGTTTGAGTAAATATGAATGATTTCAGGAACACATGATTTAGACTGTGAGTCGACTGATGTAGTAGGTTGCATTGCATAAGTAACTAACCTTCTCGCATAGAAATACTATCCAGATCGGTCATGCAAAAACAACCCAAGTTGCACATATTACTTAATCTGAATTTGAAACTCATCAAAATAAAGCTAGTTGTCACTACTCAATGTTAATATAAGTACATAAAGAGTTAATCTGTGTGACCAGCTTGTCAGCATCTACCATCATCAACTGGAGTTGTTGCAGAACATCATATATCTGTTCGAATTGTGCATCTGGACTAGAACCCGCTCTGAAACATTGTACTTGACCACCAACATCAATCCAGCTATTCCCCATGACTTTATGAGTTCCACTTGAAATCGCAGCATCCCTCAGCTCCGAGGCATCACTCCATTCTTCATTTGCAATGTACATATTTGAGAGTAGAAAAATGGCCGATGCATTATCTGGATTATTCACTAGAAGCCTCTTAGCAAAGCGCTTAGCCATGTCAAGGTTACCATATTTTCTGCAGCCGTTAAGCAAGGTGCCCAGGATAACAGCATCATGTTTGAAAGGTAAGTTTGAAATGATCTCTTCTGCTTCATCTAACCATCCAGCTCGCGCAAAGAGATCAATAAGGCAAGTGTAGTGCTCTGAAATTGGTTGGATGTGGAAGTCATTAACCATTTGAGTAAAGTAGCTGCAACCTTTTTGGACAGCACCAGCATGGCTGCATGCGCTCAGGACACCCACAAAAGTTACTGAGTTTGGGGTGACCGATTCGTAATGAAGTCGCGTCATTTCATCATACAGCTCAAGAGATCTCTCTGATTGACCATTCTGAGCTAATCCACATATCATTGCATTCCAAGATACAATGTCTCTCTGTGGCATGATCTCAAACATTCTTATTGCATCATCCATCTTGGCGCACTTTGAGTACATATCAACAAAACAGCTGGCAACTATAGGAACGAGTTCTAACCCATGCTTGACAGCAAGAGCATGACACTGCCTCCCACTGCCAAGGTCATTCACATATGCACATGAGCTTACTATGCTCCCAAAGGTGAAGGAATTGGGCAGCATTGCAGCTTTCAGCATCTGGCAAAATATGTCGAAGGCATCAGCCTGGTAACCGCAGGCTGCAAGCCCTGAAATCACAGCGGTCCACGATACAACATCCTTCTCAAGCATAGCATCGAACAGCTTCTTAGCCAAGTCAACGTAACCGCATCTCCCGTACACGTCCAGCAAAGAATTGCACAGAAAAAGATCCTTCAGATACCCAGATTTCATAATAACTGAGTGTACCTGCATTGCCTCCATACCTGCACACCGCTCAGCCAAACCATTCAAGACAGTGGCAAAGGTGAACTCATCAGGCCGAACCCCGCAGCCGGTCATGCTAAGAAACTCCTTCATACATGATCCTGCTTCCCCGGACCTCACACCGCAGTCCAGGAGCACATTCCATGACATTAGATCTCTCAGCGGCATACAATCGAACACCTTGCGTGCATCCTCCATCAGGCCCAGCTCTGCGTACAGCTTGATGAAACCAGTACCGACGCAGGCGTCTGCGAACACCCCGGCCTTGAGAGCCCGCGCGTGGACCTGACGCGCGGATCCTAGGTCAACGCCGCAGCACGGCGAGACGATGGAGTACGTGAACGCGTCCGGCGCCACGGCGGTGCGCGCCATCTGCTGGAACCTTCGTAGCGCGTCGCGAGTCCGGCCGGCGCGTGCAAGGCCGGATATGGCGGTGTTCCAGGACCAGGAATCCCTTTCGGGCATCGCGTCTAGCAGGTCCAGGGCGGCGTCAAGGAGGCCGGGGGTCGAGGAGGAGGCGTAGCCGGAGAAGACGGTGTTGTAGGAGACGAGTGTCGGGGACGGCATGAGGTCCAGTAGGTCGCGGACGTCGGCGAGTGCGCCGCCGCGGGTGTAGGCGCGGAGGAGGAGGTTGCAGCGGTAGGCGTCGCCATGGTGGCCGGACTTGAGGAGCGTCGCGTGGAGCAGTGAAAGTGGCGGCGGCATTCATTCAACGTGTCGCAACGAGTTCTTTTTCTCCTTTTTTGAGAAAGCCGAGGAGATTTTACAAATTTGATCAAAGTTTTTAAAGTCTAACCTAGAAAATCTATATGCTTGGAACAGAGAGAATACTACCAATTGGTAGGCCTCATTCGGATCAAATGAAAGGAAAATCTAATTGGGACAAACGAAGACAAAGTGTAAAACATGTTTTACAGAAACGCTGGACTTGTACTTGAAATGCAGGAAAAATAGCACAAAAAATCTACACAAGTTGATTCCACGTAGCAATTTTCTATGTAAAAGAAGGCCAAACATTTCAAGAATATGCGGGGAATTCATAATGCTCTAAACTACCAACCCAGGCAGACTTCTTTCACAATTAAGAATTTACTTAAACAAGTCTTGAAGAACCAAAAGATGCCACCAATAGTTCAAATATTTGCTTGGAGGCTACTAAGGAAAGCTCTTCCCACATGTATGAGAACAGGTAGATTCTCAATTCATATAAACAAGGAATGTTGCGGGTGCAGCCAACTGGAGGATGAATTGCACTTCTTTTTCCTCTATTCATTTCGTAGGGTTGCTTGGTTTTTTCATCTCTGGTACATCAGATATCTGAATCACATTCAAAGCATCATGCATGACCTCTTATCTATGGGTCATCCTTATGCTAAAATTGAAATACTTTTACTTCTTTTTTGGTGTATTTGAAATCCATGAACGACCGTAAGAAGCTAGGCTCTCCTCACCAAGTGCACCAAGCAACAAAAAAAGACATCTTGCAATGCGAAGCTCTCACTGATGTGCATTATCAAAGACATGCACCAACTCTCACACACATGATGTCTTTCCTTACAGGGATAAACAATCTCCTCTGATCTGATTACTGCAGGAGCAAATTACTCTGATGCAACTTTTAAGCACATTGGGATTCGAGGTTTTACCCAAAAAGGCTTGCGCCCCGCTTTATATATAAAGCAACGATCATACAAACCAAGCCATACAACACAACACTACAACACACGCACACAAGGCTAGATACAAGGGTGTTAAGGACAACTACACAACCCCGAAAACTCGAAGCACACTACATGAGGAAGCAGCTTGGAGTCACTGGAGCTCTCAATCGTGAGCGAGTCACCGCGAAGACGAAGTCGTGTATGACGAGCCGGGTACTCCAAGGCGGCGCCTTCAAGAAGGGCATGGCACTGAAGTGCAGCCACCGCCTGATCCAAGGATCAAGGTTTTCCTCGAAGCAACATGGAGGACGACGAGTAGCCACGACGAAGCCTTCAAGAAGGAAACTGAAAGAACATGTGCTGCCCCCATGTTTGGTTTTGGTAATTGATGACAATCTCTATGGACTAATGGTTGCCTTGAAGACCATTTGTTGGTTTCAAGGTTATTAGAAGAAGAATATGTGTTGACCAAGGTTCTATTCAAGGATTTATCCAAAGATTGGTCATGTGAGTGTTGAGCCTATTGCAAGCATGTCTTGAAGAAGAAGATTGTGTGAACATTCATGTTTACCTTCAAGACATCATCCTAATGAAGAGAGTTGGAAAGATTCAATGTTGATCAAGACTAAACATGAAGAGTGATTCAAGTTGATCAACACACAAAGCGTAGAAGATGTACCGAGTGGGATCAAGTGATCTCACGGTATGGTAAGCATTGTCCATTAAGCTTTGTGTACTAACCCATGTTCTATGCGAGAGTTCTATGTGGGGTTAGGTATGTTTCCATGGGCTTGCGTCAAGAGGAAGATCTCATTCAACCCATGGAGGATGACATCAAGTGGTGATCGTCATCAAGATTGCGGTGTGCAAGTTCAAGTGGAGCATCACGAAGAGATCACTGCTTGAAGCTTGCCGTCCATTGTGGTGACAATGGACTTGTGAAGATGTGCCGAAGAGTGGCTCACCCATAGTGGAGTATGGGGGAGCAATCAACTAGTCTTCATCGAGCCGGCGCAATCAAGAAAGGTGGTCCAACTTGAGGAGGTCAAGATCGTCATCATCTAGCTCAAGTGGACTGTGCGCAAGGCAAAGGTTTGCCCTTGATAGGTTTTCTATTTTACCGGTCTCATGGTAGTAGTTGGGAGACCGGGTTATAGGATCGATAGCCGTTCTATCAAGGGGGGCTCTCATGTGAGTAGCTTTATCGTATCATTCGTAGAGAGCTCAAACCATTGCATCCTTGCATCATCTTTCTTGGTTCTTGTTTGATGTTTCTCTTTGTGAGTTTTTGAGCTTATGGTCATCTTCATGACAAGCTCGAGTTCATCGAAAGCGGAGTTCATATTTGCATCCTCTATGATGTTTTCGATGTTGGAGTTTATGCCGGTTCTTCATTCATAGAGGTTTCTCATCTCTATATGTTAGGCATATCTCCCCTGCCACTTCTTATTATAACCAGTCGTTGTTGGATAGTGCTTGTCGTTATCTATCCAACAAGCTTGAGTTTGCTCAATTCGGAGCTCATTTGCAGAAGTTATGGCAGTTTCAGTCTCTGGGCAGTTTTCTTGTCACCCAAGCGGTAGTACCGCTCGGTACCACGGTAGTACCGCTTATGCGGTAGTACCGCTGTGGTCTACCGCAGCGAGTAATGCTTGTGGGATTTTCTTCTGTTGCCTAATTTATTTGTGCGGTAGTGGCACGGTAGTAGCACGGTAGTACCTCTTGGGCGGTACTTCCGGTTTCTACTACCGCTGCTAGTTCCGCTTGGGAAATTCCTTCTGTGCACGTCTCTGTTGCCGATATTTGTTAAACGGAAGTAGTGCGGTAGTACCGCTTAGTGCGGTACTTCCGCCCTCCACTACCGCTGCTACTACCGCTTGTGTTTCGATGAGTGTGCAAGCTTCTGTTGCTCTATTCTCCTTAGCGGTAGTAGAGCGGATGTAGGGCGGTAGTACCGCTTGCGGCGGTAGTACCGCTCCAGTACCGCTCCACTACCTTGTTTCTGAGCTGTTCTGCGAACCTTTGCGGTAGTACCGCTTGTGGGTGTGGTAGTACCGCTTCGTGCGGCACTACCGCGCTCATGTGCTTGATGTACTCACTTTCTCCTCTAAGTGAGGGGAACCCCTTGGATCTAGATCTTGGAGTTCTTGGTGTTCTCCTTGTTCTTCCTCTCATATTCCTCCATAGCTTTTGTTGCTTTGGTGGGATTTGGGAGTGAGGGACTTGACCACTTCGTGTGTTCTTGCCATTGCATTAGTTGCATCGGGTTGAGTTCTCCACGGTGATACGTGGAAGTGAGAAGTTGAGAAGCTTATTACTCTTGGGTGTTTGAGCACCCTAGAGCTTGTTCCTCTTGGGTGCCTTGGCGCCCTAGACGGCTTGGTGGTGCCTCGGAGCTCAATCATTGTGGTGTAAAGCTCCGGGCAAGCGTCGGGGTCTCCAATTAGGTTGTGGAGATCGCCTCGAGCAATTTGACGGGTACCGGTGACCGCCCCCAAGGGTTGCCAAAGTGTACGGGTTTGGTGACCGCCCTCAAGGGTTGCCATTTGTACGGGTTCGGTGACCGCCCTCAAGGGTCCCTTAGTGGAATCACGGCACCTTGCATTGTGCGAGGGCGTGAGGAGAATACGGTGGCCCTAGTGGCATTGTTGGGAAGCATTGTGCCTCCACACCGCTCTAACGGAGATTAGCATCCGCAAGGGTGTGAACTTCGGGATACATCGTCGTCTCCGCGTGCCTCGGTTATCTCTTACCCGAGCCCTTTACTTATGCACTTTACTTTGTGATAGCCATATTGTTTCTTGTTATATATCTTGCTATCACTTAGTTGTTTATCTTGCTTAGCATAAGTTGTTGGTGCACATAGGTGAGCCTAGTCAATTTAGGTTTTGTGCTTGACAAATTAAACGCTAGTTTTATTCCGCATTTGTTCAAGCCTAAACCGTAATTATTTTAAAGCGCCTATTCACCCCCCCCCTCTAGGCGACATCCATGATCTTTCAGAAACGACGCCCATAGCCGCCGCCGTTGTCGGCCTGGTAGAGCCAGAGCAGGCTTTCACCCCGGCAAGCACTTCTCCTCTGAAAATGTAGTACAACAGGCCACGCCCGCCGCGCCAACGCCACCGACCGTCGGACTCTGGCCACCACGCCGCCCGAACGGCCATGGCACCCAGCCAACACCGGAGCCGCGAGCTCCGCCCCCGAGCACTGCAGCTCCCACCACCAAGGCCGCCGCCCTGACATCCATGGCTCCAACTCCACCCTCGCCCCACGCTTGCAACCAAGATGACAAAAAAGATGGGCAGGAAGGCACCACCTTTCCCCAGATCTGGCCACCACCGCCTCGGCTTGCCCCTCCCGGGCAAAGGTGAGCCCCCCGGTAGCGCACCGCCACTAGACGGGAGGCATGGATGAAGTCGAGGCACCACTGCCGACAGAACATCCCTCAACTGTGGGTGAAATTGGGAAAAGTTCAGCCCTTTGGGCACCCTGCACACGCCTAGCTTGGGGATGGAGCAGACCCGCTCTTGGATCGGCGCCGCCACCGTCGACCGCGCCATCCACCACCACTACACCTGCCACGAGCAGTAGGTGCTGCATCTCCCCCGGCATGGGCGGCCATGAAGGCAGCTGCAGGCTCGCAGCACCCAGATCTGATCTGGGCCGCCAGCCTCGACCGCCACAGCCCCGCCCCTGTCACGTACCTGGGCTCCTCGACGCCGCCGGCTCCTGCCAGATGCCCACTGACGGCGTCCTGGATTAGGGGGTACTCACCACATCGTCTCCCGACCAGGTGGGTTGAGCCGAGGACCCCCATGGCGGTTCACTCATGGGCCACTTCGGGCAGCCCATGACGCATACACGGAAGACTCCACAAAACTTGGCGCACAAGACAAGGACTCTTCTAAACCCAAGACCCCCGGTGTATTATATAAACCGAGGCCAGGCTAGTCAATAGACCATCTTAGAATCATACAGAACAATCTCGTGGTAGATACATGTACTCTGTACTACACCCCATATGAATACAATCAAAAGCAGGACGTAGGGTATTATCTCTTCGAGAGAGCCCGAACCTGGGTAAAATCCTGTGTCCATGTTACCATCGCTCCAAGACGCCTAGCTTAGGACCCCTACTACGAGATATGCCAGATTTAGAACCGACATTGGTGCTTTCATTGAGAGCCTGCTGGCAGTCGCCACGGTGGGATGGGAATTCAGATCGTCTCCGGCGCGATCTACGCGTCGGAACCGAACTTTATTGTCGATGTCGGCATCTTCGTCGCCGGCTCGACTGGTCACCTCGGCTGGGTCGAGGACCAGGCTCCTATTCGGATCGTCAAGATTAGACAGATGTTTTCGTCATCATCAACACCGATCTCATCCGAGATCATGGAAGAATCGTCCATGGAGCTCGGGGGCTCAACGTCAACGTTGCCCTCGCGCGATCGTGCAGTTTTTCTGTACAAGCGGATTCGTGTTCGCCGTCCCCACCTCCTCAAGCGTCGCTTTGACGATTGCTTTGGTGGAATTGTGCGGAACTGAGTCTAGAACAATCCTGTAAAATTTCATTGCGCTCTGATGGAGGAATCTCCGGCGATCTCTGATCTACCGGAGCCCTGTCGAATCTGGACGGGAATCTGGACGAGTTTAGGGCGAGGAGTCCAGCGTCCAGCTCAGACATCGTTTGGAAGATCCCACCGTTCATCGGCTGCGGAATTCCCATATCGATCACCCCTCAAAATTTCAGCTCGATCCGACCGTTCAAACTTCAGGAAACGTTCGATGAGTGTATCAATTTTCGGATCTGTTTTCTGCGCGAAAACGAATCCGATCCGAATTCATCTTTCTTCATGAACGGGGTATTGGACATCCTTTTTGAAGGAAATTTTTTCTAGGGTATTGTGTGTTGTTCTCAAACACGTGCCTACAAATTTTGAGTCTTTTCCGAGGCGATCTCCACCGTCGCGCCGATGTCAAATCGGCCCGACCACGCTGCTCCACGGCTACCGACCTGCGCCAGCATCGACTGCGTCGTCGCTCCATCGAGCCGACGACAAACCACCTTGGATCATCACCTCGGTGAGCTAACCAAGAGTTCGGCATCGTGAAGGACAAATAATCATCAAGACAAGATCGTCGCCCTACGGATTGTACGGGTCGGGCGCGCCAGCATCGCCGCGCGGTCACTTCTCAAGCCGACATTGACCGTGTCACAAGTTCCGACCTGCGTCGGCATCGCCGCGTCATTGCTTGTTCAAGCCGATGTCCACCATGCCGACCTGCTTCGACACCTCGGCTGGCATGGGGGCTGCAACGTCACCTTACCGACATGCTCCGTCACCTCGGCTAGACCGGGGGCATCGCCATCTCTTCATCAACCAACTCCGGGGACTTCGTCGTCACCAGCCGGCTAGATTCGTCACCTCGGCTGGATCGGGGGCTTCGCCTCAACATATCGGCAGTGTTGTACTACCACTTCATCAAGCCGAGCTCTTCGCTCGGGCACCTCGGGACCGGCTTGGGGGCTGGGAGCTCGACCTGCCACAAGCTCGGACCACGTCATCAACGCCGAGTACATTAACCAGCTAAGTCGCTTTCAAGCTCAACCTTTTTCAATTTTGGCTGTTGGATAGTGCTTGTCGTTATCTATCCAACAAGCTTGAGTTTGCTCAATTCGGAGCTCATTTGCAGAAGTTATGGCAGTTTCAGTCTCTGGGCAGTTTTCTTGTCACCCAAGCGGTAGTACCGCTCGGTACCACGGTAGTACCGCTTATGCGGTAGTACCGCTGTGGTCTACCGCAGCGAGTAATGCTTGTGGGATTTTCTTCTGTTGCCTAATTTATTTGTGCGGTAGTGGCACGGTAGTAGCACGGTAGTACCTCTTGGGCGGTACTTCCGGTTTCTACTACCGCTGCTAGTTCCGCTTGGGAAATTCCTTCTGTGCACGTCTCTGTTGCCGATATTTGTTAAACGGAAGTAGTGCGGTAGTACCGCTTAGTGCGGTACTTCCGCCCTCCACTACCGCTGCTACTACCGCTTGTGTTTCGATGAGTGTGCAAGCTTCTGTTGCTCTATTCTCCTTAGCGGTAGTAGAGCGGATGTAGGGCGGTAGTACCGCTTGCGGCGGTAGTACCGCTCCAGTACCGCTCCACTACCTTGTTTCTGAGCTGTTCTGCGAACCTTTGCGGTAGTACCGCTTGTGGGTGTGGTAGTACCGCTTCGTGCGGCACTACCGCGCTCATGTGCTTGATGTACTCACTTTCTCCTCTAAGTGAGGGGAACCCCTTGGATCTAGATCTTGGAGTTCTTGGTGTTCTCCTTGTTCTTCCTCTCATATTCCTCCATAGCTTTTGTTGCTTTGGTGGGATTTGGGAGTGAGGGACTTGACCACTTCGTGTGTTCTTGCCATTGCATTAGTTGCATCGGGTTGAGTTCTCCACGGTGATACGTGGAAGTGAGAAGTTGAGAAGCTTATTACTCTTGGGTGTTTGAGCACCCTAGAGCTTGTTCCTCTTGGGTGCCTTGGCGCCCTAGACGGCTTGGTGGTGCCTCGGAGCTCAATCATTGTGGTGTAAAGCTCCGGGCAAGCGTCGGGGTCTCCAATTAGGTTGTGGAGATCGCCTCGAGCAATTTGACGGGTACCGGTGACCGCCCCCAAGGGTTGCCAAAGTGTACGGGTTTGGTGACCGCCCTCAAGGGTTGCCATTTGTACGGGTTCGGTGACCGCCCTCAAGGGTCCCTTAGTGGAATCACGGCACCTTGCATTGTGCGAGGGCGTGAGGAGAATACGGTGGCCCTAGTGGCATTGTTGGGAAGCATTGTGCCTCCACACCGCTCTAACGGAGATTAGCATCCGCAAGGGTGTGAACTTCGGGATACATCGTCGTCTCCGCGTGCCTCGGTTATCTCTTACCCGAGCCCTTTACTTATGCACTTTACTTTGTGATAGCCATATTGTTTCTTGTTATATATCTTGCTATCACTTAGTTGTTTATCTTGCTTAGCATAAGTTGTTGGTGCACATAGGTGAGCCTAGTCAATTTAGGTTTTGTGCTTGACAAATTAAACGCTAGTTTTATTCCGCATTTGTTCAAGCCTAAACCGTAATTATTTTAAAGCGCCTATTCACCCCCCCCCTCTAGGCGACATCCATGATCTTTCAGAAACGACGCCCATAGCCGCCGCCGTTGTCGGCCTGGTAGAGCCAGAGCAGGCTTTCACCCCGGCAAGCACTTCTCCTCTGAAAATGTAGTACAACAGGCCACGCCCGCCGCGCCAACGCCACCGACCGTCGGACTCTGGCCACCACGCCGCCCGAACGGCCATGGCACCCAGCCAACACCGGAGCCGCGAGCTCCGCCCCCGAGCACTGCAGCTCCCACCACCAAGGCCGCCGCCCTGACATCCATGGCTCCAACTCCACCCTCGCCCCACGCTTGCAACCAAGATGACAAAAAAGATGGGCAGGAAGGCACCACCTTTCCCCAGATCTGGCCACCACCGCCTCGGCTTGCCCCTCCCGGGCAAAGGTGAGCCCCCCGGTAGCGCACCGCCACTAGACGGGAGGCATGGATGAAGTCGAGGCACCACTGCCGACAGAACATCCCTCAACTGTGGGTGAAATTGGGAAAAGTTCAGCCCTTTGGGCACCCTGCACACGCCTAGCTTGGGGATGGAGCAGACCCGCTCTTGGATCGGCGCCGCCACCGTCGACCGCGCCATCCACCACCACTACACCTGCCACGAGCAGTAGGTGCTGCATCTCCCCCGGCATGGGCGGCCATGAAGGCAGCTGCAGGCTCGCAGCACCCAGATCTGATCTGGGCCGCCAGCCTCGACCGCCACAGCCCCGCCCCTGTCACGTACCTGGGCTCCTCGACGCCGCCGGCTCCTGCCAGATGCCCACTGACGGCGTCCTGGATTAGGGGGTACTCACCACATCGTCTCCCGACCAGGTGGGTTGAGCCGAGGACCCCCATGGCGGTTCACTCATGGGCCACTTCGGGCAGCCCATGACGCATACACGGAAGACTCCACAAAACTTGGCGCACAAGACAAGGACTCTTCTAAACCCAAGACCCCCGGTGTATTATATAAACCGAGGCCAGGCTAGTCAATAGACCATCTTAGAATCATACAGAACAATCTCGTGGTAGATACATGTACTCTGTACTACACCCCATATGAATACAATCAAAAGCAGGACGTAGGGTATTATCTCTTCGAGAGAGCCCGAACCTGGGTAAAATCCTGTGTCCATGTTACCATCGCTCCAAGACGCCTAGCTTAGGACCCCTACTACGAGATATGCCAGATTTAGAACCGACATTGGTGCTTTCATTGAGAGCCTGCTGGCAGTCGCCACGGTGGGATGGGAATTCAGATCGTCTCCGGCGCGATCTACGCGTCGGAACCGAACTTTATTGTCGATGTCGGCATCTTCGTCGCCGGCTCGACTGGTCACCTCGGCTGGGTCGAGGACCAGGCTCCTATTCGGATCGTCAAGATTAGACAGATGTTTTCGTCATCATCAACACCGATCTCATCCGAGATCATGGAAGAATCGTCCATGGAGCTCGGGGGCTCAACGTCAACGTTGCCCTCGCGCGATCGTGCAGTTTTTCTGTACAAGCGGATTCGTGTTCGCCGTCCCCACCTCCTCAAGCGTCGCTTTGACGATTGCTTTGGTGGAATTGTGCGGAACTGAGTCTAGAACAATCCTGTAAAATTTCATTGCGCTCTGATGGAGGAATCTCCGGCGATCTCTGATCTACCGGAGCCCTGTCGAATCTGGACGGGAATCTGGACGAGTTTAGGGCGAGGAGTCCAGCGTCCAGCTCAGACATCGTTTGGAAGATCCCACCGTTCATCGGCTGCGGAATTCCCATATCGATCACCCCTCAAAATTTCAGCTCGATCCGACCGTTCAAACTTCAGGAAACGTTCGATGAGTGTATCAATTTTCGGATCTGTTTTCTGCGCGAAAACGAATCCGATCCGAATTCATCTTTCTTCATGAACGGGGTATTGGACATCCTTTTTGAAGGAAATTTTTTCTAGGGTATTGTGTGTTGTTCTCAAACACGTGCCTACAAATTTTGAGTCTTTTCCGAGGCGATCTCCACCGTCGCGCCGATGTCAAATCGGCCCGACCACGCTGCTCCACGGCTACCGACCTGCGCCAGCATCGACTGCGTCGTCGCTCCATCGAGCCGACGACAAACCACCTTGGATCATCACCTCGGTGAGCTAACCAAGAGTTCGGCATCGTGAAGGACAAATAATCATCAAGACAAGATCGTCGCCCTACGGATTGTACGGGTCGGGCGCGCCAGCATCGCCGCGCGGTCACTTCTCAAGCCGACATTGACCGTGTCACAAGTTCCGACCTGCGTCGGCATCGCCGCGTCATTGCTTGTTCAAGCCGATGTCCACCATGCCGACCTGCTTCGACACCTCGGCTGGCATGGGGGCTGCAACGTCACCTTACCGACATGCTCCGTCACCTCGGCTAGACCGGGGGCATCGCCATCTCTTCATCAACCAACTCCGGGGACTTCGTCGTCACCAGCCGGCTAGATTCGTCACCTCGGCTGGATCGGGGGCTTCGCCTCAACATATCGGCAGTGTTGTACTACCACTTCATCAAGCCGAGCTCTTCGCTCGGGCACCTCGGGACCGGCTTGGGGGCTGGGAGCTCGACCTGCCACAAGCTCGGACCACGTCATCAACGCCGAGTACATTAACCAGCTAAGTCGCTTTCAAGCTCAACCTTTTTCAATTTTGGCTGTTGGATAGTGCTTGTCGTTATCTATCCAACAAGCTTGAGTTTGCTCAATTCGGAGCTCATTTGCAGAAGTTATGGCAGTTTCAGTCTCTGGGCAGTTTTCTTGTCACCCAAGCGGTAGTACCGCTCGGTACCACGGTAGTACCGCTTATGCGGTAGTACCGCTGTGGTCTACCGCAGCGAGTAATGCTTGTGGGATTTTCTTCTGTTGCCTAATTTATTTGTGCGGTAGTGGCACGGTAGTAGCACGGTAGTACCTCTTGGGCGGTACTTCCGGTTTCTACTACCGCTGCTAGTTCCGCTTGGGAAATTCCTTCTGTGCACGTCTCTGTTGCCGATATTTGTTAAACGGAAGTAGTGCGGTAGTACCGCTTAGTGCGGTACTTCCGCCCTCCACTACCGCTGCTACTACCGCTTGTGTTTCGATGAGTGTGCAAGCTTCTGTTGCTCTATTCTCCTTAGCGGTAGTAGAGCGGATGTAGGGCGGTAGTACCGCTTGCGGCGGTAGTACCGCTCCAGTACCGCTCCACTACCTTGTTTCTGAGCTGTTCTGCGAACCTTTGCGGTAGTACCGCTTGTGGGTGTGGTAGTACCGCTTCGTGCGGCACTACCGCGCTCATGTGCTTGATGTACTCACTTTCTCCTCTAAGTGAGGGGAACCCCTTGGATCTAGATCTTGGAGTTCTTGGTGTTCTCCTTGTTCTTCCTCTCATATTCCTCCATAGCTTTTGTTGCTTTGGTGGGATTTGGGAGTGAGGGACTTGACCACTTCGTGTGTTCTTGCCATTGCATTAGTTGCATCGGGTTGAGTTCTCCACGGTGATACGTGGAAGTGAGAAGTTGAGAAGCTTATTACTCTTGGGTGTTTGAGCACCCTAGAGCTTGTTCCTCTTGGGTGCCTTGGCGCCCTAGACGGCTTGGTGGTGCCTCGGAGCTCAATCATTGTGGTGTAAAGCTCCGGGCAAGCGTCGGGGTCTCCAATTAGGTTGTGGAGATCGCCTCGAGCAATTTGACGGGTACCGGTGACCGCCCCCAAGGGTTGCCAAAGTGTACGGGTTTGGTGACCGCCCTCAAGGGTTGCCATTTGTACGGGTTCGGTGACCGCCCTCAAGGGTCCCTTAGTGGAATCACGGCACCTTGCATTGTGCGAGGGCGTGAGGAGAATACGGTGGCCCTAGTGGCATTGTTGGGAAGCATTGTGCCTCCACACCGCTCTAACGGAGATTAGCATCCGCAAGGGTGTGAACTTCGGGATACATCGTCGTCTCCGCGTGCCTCGGTTATCTCTTACCCGAGCCCTTTACTTATGCACTTTACTTTGTGATAGCCATATTGTTTCTTGTTATATATCTTGCTATCACTTAGTTGTTTATCTTGCTTAGCATAAGTTGTTGGTGCACATAGGTGAGCCTAGTCAATTTAGGTTTTGTGCTTGACAAATTAAACGCTAGTTTTATTCCGCATTTGTTCAAGCCTAAACCGTAATTATTTTAAAGCGCCTATTCACCCCCCCCCTCTAGGCGACATCCATGATCTTTCAGAAACGACGCCCATAGCCGCCGCCGTTGTCGGCCTGGTAGAGCCAGAGCAGGCTTTCACCCCGGCAAGCACTTCTCCTCTGAAAATGTAGTACAACAGGCCACGCCCGCCGCGCCAACGCCACCGACCGTCGGACTCTGGCCACCACGCCGCCCGAACGGCCATGGCACCCAGCCAACACCGGAGCCGCGAGCTCCGCCCCCGAGCACTGCAGCTCCCACCACCAAGGCCGCCGCCCTGACATCCATGGCTCCAACTCCACCCTCGCCCCACGCTTGCAACCAAGATGACAAAAAAGATGGGCAGGAAGGCACCACCTTTCCCCAGATCTGGCCACCACCGCCTCGGCTTGCCCCTCCCGGGCAAAGGTGAGCCCCCCGGTAGCGCACCGCCACTAGACGGGAGGCATGGATGAAGTCGAGGCACCACTGCCGACAGAACATCCCTCAACTGTGGGTGAAATTGGGAAAAGTTCAGCCCTTTGGGCACCCTGCACACGCCTAGCTTGGGGATGGAGCAGACCCGCTCTTGGATCGGCGCCGCCACCGTCGACCGCGCCATCCACCACCACTACACCTGCCACGAGCAGTAGGTGCTGCATCTCCCCCGGCATGGGCGGCCATGAAGGCAGCTGCAGGCTCGCAGCACCCAGATCTGATCTGGGCCGCCAGCCTCGACCGCCACAGCCCCGCCCCTGTCACGTACCTGGGCTCCTCGACGCCGCCGGCTCCTGCCAGATGCCCACTGACGGCGTCCTGGATTAGGGGGTACTCACCACATCGTCTCCCGACCAGGTGGGTTGAGCCGAGGACCCCCATGGCGGTTCACTCATGGGCCACTTCGGGCAGCCCATGACGCATACACGGAAGACTCCACAAAACTTGGCGCACAAGACAAGGACTCTTCTAAACCCAAGACCCCCGGTGTATTATATAAACCGAGGCCAGGCTAGTCAATAGACCATCTTAGAATCATACAGAACAATCTCGTGGTAGATACATGTACTCTGTACTACACCCCATATGAATACAATCAAAAGCAGGACGTAGGGTATTATCTCTTCGAGAGAGCCCGAACCTGGGTAAAATCCTGTGTCCATGTTACCATCGCTCCAAGACGCCTAGCTTAGGACCCCTACTACGAGATATGCCAGATTTAGAACCGACATTGGTGCTTTCATTGAGAGCCTGCTGGCAGTCGCCACGGTGGGATGGGAATTCAGATCGTCTCCGGCGCGATCTACGCGTCGGAACCGAACTTTATTGTCGATGTCGGCATCTTCGTCGCCGGCTCGACTGGTCACCTCGGCTGGGTCGAGGACCAGGCTCCTATTCGGATCGTCAAGATTAGACAGATGTTTTCGTCATCATCAACACCGATCTCATCCGAGATCATGGAAGAATCGTCCATGGAGCTCGGGGGCTCAACGTCAACGTTGCCCTCGCGCGATCGTGCAGTTTTTCTGTACAAGCGGATTCGTGTTCGCCGTCCCCACCTCCTCAAGCGTCGCTTTGACGATTGCTTTGGTGGAATTGTGCGGAACTGAGTCTAGAACAATCCTGTAAAATTTCATTGCGCTCTGATGGAGGAATCTCCGGCGATCTCTGATCTACCGGAGCCCTGTCGAATCTGGACGGGAATCTGGACGAGTTTAGGGCGAGGAGTCCAGCGTCCAGCTCAGACATCGTTTGGAAGATCCCACCGTTCATCGGCTGCGGAATTCCCATATCGATCACCCCTCAAAATTTCAGCTCGATCCGACCGTTCAAACTTCAGGAAACGTTCGATGAGTGTATCAATTTTCGGATCTGTTTTCTGCGCGAAAACGAATCCGATCCGAATTCATCTTTCTTCATGAACGGGGTATTGGACATCCTTTTTGAAGGAAATTTTTTCTAGGGTATTGTGTGTTGTTCTCAAACACGTGCCTAC
This sequence comes from Elymus sibiricus, assembly GCA_039707655.1. Classification (NCBI taxonomy): domain Eukaryota; kingdom Viridiplantae; phylum Streptophyta; class Magnoliopsida; order Poales; family Poaceae; genus Elymus; species Elymus sibiricus. The sequence goes on from CM077670.1 coordinate 118,644,473, forward strand.
AAATTTTGAGTCTTTTCCGAGGCGATCTCCACCGTCGCGCCGATGTCAAATCGGCCCGACCACGCTGCTCCACGGCTACCGACCTGCGCCAGCATCGACTGCGTCGTCGCTCCATCGAGCCGACGACAAACCACCTTGGATCATCACCTCGGTGAGCTAACCAAGAGTTCGGCATCGTGAAGGACAAATAATCATCAAGACAAGATCGTCGCCCTACGGATTGTACGGGTCGGGCGCGCCAGCATCGCCGCGCGGTCACTTCTCAAGCCGACATTGACCGTGTCACAAGTTCCGACCTGCGTCGGCATCGCCGCGTCATTGCTTGTTCAAGCCGATGTCCACCATGCCGACCTGCTTCGACACCTCGGCTGGCATGGGGGCTGCAACGTCACCTTACCGACATGCTCCGTCACCTCGGCTAGACCGGGGGCATCGCCATCTCTTCATCAACCAACTCCGGGGACTTCGTCGTCACCAGCCGGCTAGATTCGTCACCTCGGCTGGATCGGGGGCTTCGCCTCAACATATCGGCAGTGTTGTACTACCACTTCATCAAGCCGAGCTCTTCGCTCGGGCACCTCGGGACCGGCTTGGGGGCTGGGAGCTCGACCTGCCACAAGCTCGGACCACGTCATCAACGCCGAGTACATTAACCAGCTAAGTCGCTTTCAAGCTCAACCTTTTTCAATTTTGGCTGTTGGATAGTGCTTGTCGTTATCTATCCAACAAGCTTGAGTTTGCTCAATTCGGAGCTCATTTGCAGAAGTTATGGCAGTTTCAGTCTCTGGGCAGTTTTCTTGTCACCCAAGCGGTAGTACCGCTCGGTACCACGGTAGTACCGCTTATGCGGTAGTACCGCTGTGGTCTACCGCAGCGAGTAATGCTTGTGGGATTTTCTTCTGTTGCCTAATTTATTTGTGCGGTAGTGGCACGGTAGTAGCACGGTAGTACCTCTTGGGCGGTACTTCCGGTTTCTACTACCGCTGCTAGTTCCGCTTGGGAAATTCCTTCTGTGCACGTCTCTGTTGCCGATATTTGTTAAACGGAAGTAGTGCGGTAGTACCGCTTAGTGCGGTACTTCCGCCCTCCACTACCGCTGCTACTACCGCTTGTGTTTCGATGAGTGTGCAAGCTTCTGTTGCTCTATTCTCCTTAGCGGTAGTAGAGCGGATGTAGGGCGGTAGTACCGCTTGCGGCGGTAGTACCGCTCCAGTACCGCTCCACTACCTTGTTTCTGAGCTGTTCTGCGAACCTTTGCGGTAGTACCGCTTGTGGGTGTGGTAGTACCGCTTCGTGCGGCACTACCGCGCTCATGTGCTTGATGTACTCACTGGCTTCGGCTGGTAGTACCGCTCTAAGCGGTAGTACCGCTCCTTGGAGCGGTAGTACCGCTTGAGTGCGTCCAGCACAGGTAACGGTTCGATTTGGTGGGGGCTATAAAAGGGGTCTTCTTCCCCAACGGTTTTCTTATCCTTTGAGCTCGTTTTTGCCCCCCATTGCTGATCTTCTTGAGCTTGCTAACTCTCAATCCCTCCAATGATTCTTGCTCCTTCTTGAGGGAAAAGAGAGAGGAGATCTAGATCCACATTTCCACCAATCACTTTCTCCTCTAAGTGAGGGGAACCCCTTGGATCTAGATCTTGGAGTTCTTGGTGTTCTCCTTGTTCTTCCTCTCATATTCCTCCATAGCTTTTGTTGCTTTGGTGGGATTTGGGAGTGAGGGACTTGACCACTTCGTGTGTTCTTGCCATTGCATTAGTTGCATCGGGTTGAGTTCTCCACGGTGATACGTGGAAGTGAGAAGTTGAGAAGCTTATTACTCTTGGGTGTTTGAGCACCCTAGAGCTTGTTCCTCTTGGGTGCCTTGGCGCCCTAGACGGCTTGGTGGTGCCTCGGAGCTCAATCATTGTGGTGTAAAGCTCCGGGCAAGCGTCGGGGTCTCCAATTAGGTTGTGGAGATCGCCTCGAGCAATTTGACGGGTACCGGTGACCGCCCCCAAGGGTTGCCAAAGTGTACGGGTTTGGTGACCGCCCTCAAGGGTTGCCATTTGTACGGGTTCGGTGACCGCCCTCAAGGGTCCCTTAGTGGAATCACGGCACCTTGCATTGTGCGAGGGCGTGAGGAGAATACGGTGGCCCTAGTGGCATTGTTGGGAAGCATTGTGCCTCCACACCGCTCTAACGGAGATTAGCATCCGCAAGGGTGTGAACTTCGGGATACATCGTCGTCTCCGCGTGCCTCGGTTATCTCTTACCCGAGCCCTTTACTTATGCACTTTACTTTGTGATAGCCATATTGTTTCTTGTTATATATCTTGCTATCACTTAGTTGTTTATCTTGCTTAGCATAAGTTGTTGGTGCACATAGGTGAGCCTAGTCAATTTAGGTTTTGTGCTTGACAAATTAAACGCTAGTTTTATTCCGCATTTGTTCAAGCCTAAACCGTAATTATTTTAAAGCGCCTATTCACCCCCCCCTCTAGGCGACATCCACGATCTTTCAGAAACGACGCCCATAGCCGCCGCCGTTGTCGGCCTGGTAGAGCCAGAGCAGGCTTTCACCCCGGCAAGCACTTCTCCTCTGAAAATGTAGTACAACAGGCCACGCCCGCCGCGCCAACGCCACCGACCGTCGGACTCTGGCCACCACGCCGCCCGAACGGCCATGGCACCCAGCCAACACCGGAGCCGCGAGCTCCGCCCCCGAGCACTGCAGCTCCCACCACCAAGGCCGCCGCCCTGACATCCATGGCTCCAACTCCACCCTCGCCCCACGCTTGCAACCAAGATGACAAAAAAGATGGGCAGGAAGGCACCACCTTTCCCCAGATCTGGCCACCACCGCCTCGGCTTGCCCCTCCCGGGCAAAGGTGAGCCCCCCGGTAGCGCACCGCCACTAGACGGGAGGCATGGATGAAGTCGAGGCACCACTGCCGACAGAACATCCCTCAACTGTGGGTGAAATTGGGAAAAGTTCAGCCCTTTGGGCACCCTGCACACGCCTAGCTTGGGGATGGAGCAGACCCGCTCTTGGATCGGCGCCGCCACCGTCGACCGCGCCATCCACCACCACTACACCTGCCACGAGCAGTAGGTGCTGCATCTCCCCCGGCATGGGCGGCCATGAAGGCAGCTGCAGGCTCGCAGCACCCAGATCTGATCTGGGCCGCCAGCCTCGACCGCCACAGCCCCGCCCCTGTCACGTACCTGGGCTCCTCGACGCCGCCGGCTCCTGCCAGATGCCCACTGACGGCGTCCTGGATTAGGGGGTACTCACCACATCGTCTCCCGACCAGGTGGGTTGAGCCGAGGACCCCCATGGCGGTTCACTCATGGGCCACTTCGGGCAGCCCATGACGCATACACGGAAGACTCCACAAAACTTGGCGCACAAGACAAGGACTCTTCTAAACCCAAGACCCCCGGTGTATTATATAAACCGAGGCCAGGCTAGTCAATAGACCATCTTAGAATCATACAGAACAATCTCGTGGTAGATACATGTACTCTGTACTACACCCCATATGAATACAATCAAAAGCAGGACGTAGGGTATTATCTCTTCGAGAGAGCCCGAACCTGGGTAAAATCCTGTGTCCATGTTACCATCGCTCCAAGACGCCTAGCTTAGGACCCCTACTACGAGATATGCCAGATTTAGAACCGACATTGGTGCTTTCATTGAGAGCCTGCTGGCAGTCGCCACGGTGGGATGGGAATTCAGATCGTCTCCGGCGCGATCTACGCGTCGGAACCGAACTTTATTGTCGATGTCGGCATCTTCGTCGCCGGCTCGACTGGTCACCTCGGCTGGGTCGAGGACCAGGCTCCTATTCGGATCGTCAAGATTAGACAGATGTTTTCGTCATCATCAACACCGATCTCATCCGAGATCATGGAAGAATCGTCCATGGAGCTCGGGGGCTCAACGTCAACGTTGCCCTCGCGCGATCGTGCAGTTTTTCTGTACAAGCGGATTCGTGTTCGCCGTCCCCACCTCCTCAAGCGTCGCTTTGACGATTGCTTTGGTGGAATTGTGCGGAACTGAGTCTAGAGCAATCCTGTAAAATTTCATTGCGCTCTGATGGAGGAATCTCCGGCGATCTCTGATCTACCGGAGCCCTGTCGAATCTGGACGGGAATCTGGACGAGTTTAGGGCGAGGAGTCCAGCGTCCAGCTCAGACATCGTTTGGAAGATCCCACCGTTCATCGGCTGCGGAATTCCCATATCGATCACCCCTCAAAATTTCAGCTCGATCCGACCGTTCAAACTTCAGGAAACGTTCGATGAGTGTATCAATTTTCGGATCTGTTTTCTGCGCGAAAACGAATCCGATCCGAATTCATCTTTCTTCATGAACGGGGTATTGGACATCCTTTTTGAAGGAAATTTTTTCTAGGGTATTGTGTGTTGTTCTCAAACACGTGCCTACAAATTTTGAGTCTTTTCCGAGGCGATCTCCACCGTCGCGCCGATGTCAAATCGGCCCGACCACGCTGCTCCACGGCTACCGACCTGCGCCAGCATCGACTGCGTCGTCGCTCCATCGAGCCGACGACAAACCACCTTGGATCATCACCTCGGTGAGCTAACCAAGAGTTCGGCATCGTGAAGGACAAATAATCATCAAGACAAGATCGTCGCCCTACGGATTGTACGGGTCGGGCGCGCCAGCATCGCCGCGCGGTCACTTCTCAAGCCGACATTGACCGTGTCACAAGTTCCGACCTGCGTCGGCATCGCCGCGTCATTGCTTGTTCAAGCCGATGTCCACCATGCCGACCTGCTTCGACACCTCGGCTGGCATGGGGGCTGCAACGTCACCTTACCGACATGCTCCGTCACCTCGGCTAGACCGGGGGCATCGCCATCTCTTCATCAACCAACTCCGGGGACTTCGTCGTCACCAGCCGGCTAGATTCGTCACCTCGGCTGGATCGGGGGCTTCGCCTCAACATATCGGCAGTGTTGTACTACCACTTCATCAAGCCGAGCTCTTCGCTCGGGCACCTCGGGACCGGCTTGGGGGCTGGGAGCTCGACCTGCCACAAGCTCGGACCACGTCATCAACGCCGAGTACATTAACCAGCTAAGTCGCTTTCAAGCTCAACCTTTTTCAATTTTGGCTGTTGGATAGTGCTTGTCGTTATCTATCCAACAAGCTTGAGTTTGCTCAATTCGGAGCTCATTTGCAGAAGTTATGGCAGTTTCAGTCTCTGGGCAGTTTTCTTGTCACCCAAGCGGTAGTACCGCTCGGTACCACGGTAGTACCGCTTATGCGGTAGTACCGCTGTGGTCTACCGCAGCGAGTAATGCTTGTGGGATTTTCTTCTGTTGCCTAATTTATTTGTGCGGTAGTGGCACGGTAGTAGCACGGTAGTACCTCTTGGGCGGTACTTCCGGTTTCTACTACCGCTGCTAGTTCCGCTTGGGAAATTCCTTCTGTGCACGTCTTTGTTGCCGATATTTGTTAAACGGAAGTAGTGCGGTAGTACCGCTTAGTGCGGTACTTCCGCCCTCCACTACCGCTGCTACTACCGCTTGTGTTTCGATGAGTGTGCAAGCTTCTGTTGCTCTATTCTCCTTAGCGGTAGTAGAGCGGATGTAGGGCGGTAGTACCGCTTGCGGCGGTAGTACCGCTCCAGTACCGCTCCACTACCTTGTTTCTGAGCTGTTCTGCGAACCTTTGCGGTAGTACCGCTTGTGGGTGTGGTAGTACCGCTTCGTGCGGCACTACCGTGCTCATGTGCTTGATGTACTCACTGGCTTCGGCTGGTAGTACCGCTCTAAGCGGTAGTACCGCTCCTTGGAGCGGTAGTACCGCTTGAGTGCGTCCAGCACAGATAACGGTTCGATTTGGTGGGGGCTATAAAAGGGGTCTTCTTCCCCAACGGTTTTCTTATCCTTTGAGCTCGTTTTTGCCCCCCATTGCTGATCTTCTTGAGCTTGCTAACTCTCAATCCCTCCAATGATTCTTGCTCCTTCTTGAGGGAAAAGAGAGAGGAGATCTAGATCCACATTTCCACCAATCACTTTCTCCTCTAAGTGAGGGGAACCCCTTGGATCTAGATCTTGGAGTTCTTGGTGTTCTCCTTGTTCTTCCTCTCATATTCCTCCATAGCTTTTGTTGCTTTGGTGGGATTTGGGAGTGAGGGACTTGACCACTTCGTGTGTTCTTGCCATTGCATTAGTTGCATCGGGTTGAGTTCTCCACGGTGATACGTGGAAGTGAGAAGTTGAGAAGCTTATTACTCTTGGGTGTTTGAGCACCCTAGAGCTTGTTCCTCTTGGGTGCCTTGGCGCCCTAGACGGCTTGGTGGTGCCTCGGAGCTCAATCATTGTGGTGTAAAGCTCCGGGCAAGCGTCGGGGTCTCCAATTAGGTTGTGGAGATCGCCTCGAGCAATTTGACGGGTACCGGTGACCGCCCCCAAGGGTTGCCAAAGTGTACGGGTTTGGTGACCGCCCTCAAGGGTTGCCATTTGTACGGGTTCGGTGACCGCCCTCAAGGGTCCCTTAGTGGAATCACGGCACCTTGCATTGTGCGAGGGCGTGAGGAGAATACGGTGGCCCTAGTGGCATTGTTGGGAAGCATTGTGCCTCCACACCGCTCTAACGGAGATTAGCATCCGCAAGGGTGTGAACTTCGGGATACATCGTCGTCTCCGCGTGCCTCGGTTATCTCTTACCCGAGCCCTTTACTTATGCACTTTACTTTGTGATAGCCATATTGTTTCTTGTTATATATCTTGCTATCACTTAGTTGTTTATCTTGCTTAGCATAAGTTGTTGGTGCACATAGGTGAGCCTAGTCAATTTAGGTTTTGTGCTTGACAAATTAAACGCTAGTTTTATTCCGCATTTGTTCAAGCCTAAACCGTAATTATTTTAAAGCGCCTATTCACCCCCCCCTCTAGGCGACATCCACGATCTTTCAGAAACGACGCCCATAGCCGCCGCCGTTGTCGGCCTGGTACAGCCAGAGCAGGCTTTCACCCCGGCAAGCACTTCTCCTCTGAAAATGTAGTACAACAGGCCACGCCCGCCGCGCCAACGCCACCGACCGTCGGACTCTGGCCACCACACCGCCCGAACGGCCATGGCACCCAGCCAACACCGGAGCCGCGAGCTCCGCCCCCGAGCACTGCAGCTCCCACCACCAAGGCCGCCGCCCTGACATCCATGGCTCCAACTCCACCCTCGCCCCACGCTTGCAACCAAGATGACAAAAAAGATGGGCAGGAAGGCACCACCTTTCCCCAGATCTGGCCACCACCGCCTCGGCTTGCCCCTCCCGGGCAAAGGTGAGCCCCCCGGTAGCGCACCGCCACTAGACGGGAGGCATGGATGAAGTCGAGGCACCACTGCCGACAGAACATCCCTCAACTGTGGGTGAAATTGGGAAAAGTTCAGCCCTTTGGGCACCCTGCACACGCCTAGCTTGGGGATGGAGCAGACCCGCTCTTGGATCGGCGCCGCCACCGTCGACCGCGCCATCCACCACCACTACACCTGCCACGAGCAGTAGGTGCTGCATCTCCCCCGGCATGGGCGGCCATGAAGGCAGCTGCAGGCTCGCAGCACCCAGATCTGATCTGGGCCGCCAGCCTCGACCGCCACAGCCCCGCCCCTGTCACGTACCTGGGCTCCTCGACGCCGCCGGCTCCTGCCAGATGCCCACTGACGGCGTCCTGGATTAGGGGGTACTCACCACATCGTCTCCCGACCAGGTGGGTTGAGCCGAGGACCCCCATGGCGGTTCACTCATGGGCCACTTCGGGCAGCCCATGACGCATACACGGAAGACTCCACAAAACTTGGCGCACAAGACAAGGACTCTTCTAAACCCAAGACCCCCGGTGTATTATATAAACCGAGGCCAGGCTAGTCAATAGACCATCTTAGAATCATACAGAACAATCTCGTGGTAGATACATGTACTCTGTACTACACCCCATATGAATACAATCAAAAGCAGGACGTAGGGTATTATCTCTTCGAGAGAGCCCGAACCTGGGTAAAATCCTGTGTCCATGTTACCATCGCTCCAAGACGCCTAGCTTAGGACCCCTACTACGAGATATGCCAGATTTAGAACCGACATTGGTGCTTTCATTGAGAGCCTGCTGGCAGTCGCCACGGTGGGATGGGAATTCAGATCGTCTCCGGCGCGATCTACGCGTCGGAACCGAACTTTATTGTCGATGTCGGCATCTTCGTCGCCGGCTCGACTGGTCACCTCGGCTGGGTCGAGGACCAGGCTCCTATTCGGATCGTCAAGATTAGACAGATGTTTTCGTCATCATCAACACCGATCTCATCCGAGATCATGGAAGAATCGTCCATGGAGCTCGGGGGCTCAACGTCAACGTTGCCCTCGCGCGATCGTGCAGTTTTTCTGTACAAGCGGATTCGTGGTCGCCGTCCCCACCTCCTCAAGCGTCGCTTTGACGATTGCTTTGGTGGAATTGTGCGGAACTGAGTCTAGAACAATCCTGTAAAATTTCATCGCGCTCTGATGGAGGAATCTCCGGCGATCTCTGATCTACCGGAGCCCTGTCGAATCTGGACGGGAATCTGGACGAGTTTAGGGCGAGGAGTCCAGCGTCCAGCTCAGACATCGTTTGGAAGATCCCACCGTTCATCGGCTGCGGAATTCCCATATCGATCACCCCTCAAAATTTCAGCTCGATCCGACCGTTCAAACTTCAGGAAACGTTCGATGAGTGTATCAATTTTCGGATCTGTTTTCTGCGCGAAAACGAATCCGATCCGAATTCATCTTTCTTCATGAACGGGGTATTGGACATCCTTTTTGAAGGAAATTTTTTCTAGGGTATTGTGTGTTGTTCTCAAACACGTGCCTACAAATTTTGAGTCTTTTCCGAGGCGATCTCCACCGTCGCGCCGATGTCAAATCGGCCCGACCACGCTGCTCCACGGCTACCGACCTGCGCCAGCATCGACTGCGTCGTCGCTCCATCGAGCCGACGACAAACCACCTTGGATCATCACCTCGGTGAGCTAACCAAGAGTTCGGCATCGTGAAGGACAAATAATCATCAAGACAAGATCGTCGCCCTACGGATTGTACGGGTCGGGCGCGCCAGCATCGCCGCGCGGTCACTTCTCAAGCCGACATTGACCGTGTCACAAGTTCCGACCTGCGTCGGCATCGCCGCGTCATTGCTTGTTCAAGCCGATGTCCACCATGCCGACCTGCTTCGACACCTCGGCTGGCATGGGGGCTGCAACGTCACCTTACCGACATGCTCCGTCACCTCGGCTAGACCGGGGGCATCGCCATCTCTTCATCAACCAACTCCGGGGACTTCGTCGTCACCAGCCGGCTAGATTCGTCACCTCGGCTGGATCGGGGGCTTCGCCTCAACATATCGGCAGTGTTGTACTACCACTTCATCAAGCCGAGCTCTTCGCTCGGGCACCTCGGGACCGGCTTGGGGGCTGGGAGCTCGACCTGCCACAAGCTCGGACCACGTCATCAACGCCGAGTACATTAACCAGCTAAGTCGCTTTCAAGCTCAACCTTTTTCAATTTTGGCTGTTGGATAGTGCTTGTCGTTATCTATCCAACAAGCTTGAGTTTGCTCAATTCGGAGCTCATTTGCAGAAGTTATGGCAGTTTCAGTCTCTGGGCAGTTTTCTTGTCACCCAAGCGGTAGTACCGCTCGGTACCACGGTAGTACCGCTTATGCGGTAGTACCGCTGTGGTCTACCGCAGCGAGTAATGCTTGTGGGATTTTCTTCTGTTGCCTAATTTATTTGTGCGGTAGTGGCACGGTAGTAGCACGGTAGTACCTCTTGGGCGGTACTTCCGGTTTCTACTACCGCTGCTAGTTCCGCTTGGGAAATTCCTTCTGTGCACGTCTCTGTTGCCGATATTTGTTAAACGGAAGTAGTGCGGTAGTACCGCTTAGTGCGGTACTTCCGCCCTCCACTACCGCTGCTACTACCGCTTGTGTTTCGATGAGTGTGCAAGCTTCTGTTGCTCTATTCTCCTTAGCGGTAGTAGAGCGGATGTAGGGCGGTAGTACCGCTTGCGGCGGTAGTACCGCTCCAGTACCGCTCCACTACCTTGTTTCTGAGCTGTTCTGCGAACCTTTGCGGTAGTACCGCTTGTGGGTGTGGTAGTACCGCTTCGTGCGGCACTACCGCGCTCATGTGCTTGATGTACTCACTGGCTTCGGCTGGTAGTACCGCTCTAAGCGGTAGTACCGCTCCTTGGAGCGGTAGTACCGCTTGAGTGCGTCCAGCACAGGTAACGGTTCGATTTGGTGGGGGCTATAAAAGGGGTCTTCTTCCCCAACGGTTTTCTTATCCTTTGAGCTCGTTTTTGCCCCCCATTGCTGATCTTCTTGAGCTTGCTAACTCTCAATCCCTCCAATGATTCTTGCTCCTTCTTGAGGGAAAAGAGAGAGGAGATCTAGATCCACATTTCCACCAATCACTTTCTCCTCTAAGTGAGGGGAACCCCTTGGATCTAGATCTTGGAGTTCTTGGTGTTCTCCTTGTTCTTCCTCTCATATTCCTCCATAGCTTTTGTTGCTTTGGTGGGATTTGGGAGTGAGGGACTTGACCACTTCGTGTGTTCTTGCCATTGCATTAGTTGCATCGGGTTGAGTTCTCCACGGTGATACGTGGAAGTGAGAAGTTGAGAAGCTTATTACTCTTGGGTGTTTGAGCACCCTAGAGCTTGTTCCTCTTGGGTGCCTTGGCGCCCTAGACGGCTTGGTGGTGCCTCGGAGCTCAATCATTGTGGTGTAAAGCTCCGGGCAAGCGTCGGGGTCTCCAATTAGGTTGTGGAGATCGCCTCGAGCAATTTGACGGGTACCGGTGACCGCCCCCAAGGGTTGCCAAAGTGTACGGGTTTGGTGACCGCCCTCAAGGGTTGCCATTTGTACGGGTTCGGTGACCGCCCTCAAGGGTCCCTTAGTGGAATCACGGCACCTTGCATTGTGCGAGGGCGTGAGGAGAATACGGTGGCCCTAGTGGCATTGTTGGGAAGCATTGTGCCTCCACACCGCTCTAACGGAGATTAGCATCCGCAAGGGTGTGAACTTCGGGATACATCGTCGTCTCCGCGTGCCTCGGTTATCTCTTACCCGAGCCCTTTACTTATGCACTTTACTTTGTGATAGCCATATTGTTTCTTGTTATATATCTTGCTATCACTTAGTTGTTTATCTTGCTTAGCATAAGTTGTTGGTGCACATAGGTGAGCCTAGTCAATTTAGGTTTTGTGCTTGACAAATTAAACGCTAGTTTTATTCCGCATTTGTTCAAGCCTAAACCGTAATTATTTTAAAGTGCCTATTCACCCCCCCCCCTCTAGGCGACATCCACGATCTTTCAGAAACGACGCCCATAGCCGCCGCCGTTGTCGGCCTGGTAGAGCCAGAGCAGGCTTTCACCCCGGCAAGCACTTCTCCTCTGAAAATGTAGTACAACAGGCCACGCCCGCCGCGCCAACGCCACCGACCGTCGGACTCTGGCCACCACGCCGCCCGAACGGCCATGGCACCCAGCCAACACCGGAGCCGCGAGCTCCGCCCCCGAGCACTGCAGCTCCCACCACCAAGGCCGCCGCCCTGACATCCATGGCTCCAACTCCACCCTCGCCCCACGCTTGCAACCAAGATGACAAAAAAGATGGGCAGGAAGGCACCACCTTTCCCCAGATCTGGCCACCACCGCCTCGGCTTGCCCCTCCCGGGCAAAGGTGAGCCCCCCGGTAGCGCACCGCCACTAGACGGGAGGCATGGATGAAGTCGAGGCACCACTGCCGACAGAACATCCCTCAACTGTGGGTGAAATTGGGAAAAGTTCAGCCCTTTGGGCACCCTGCACACGCCTAGCTTGGGGATGGAGCAGACCCGCTCTTGGATCGGCGCCGCCACCGTCGACCGCGCCATCCACCACCACTACACCTGCCACGAGCAGTAGGTGCTGCATCTCCCCCGGCATGGGCGGCCATGAAGGCAGCTGCAGGCTCGCAGCACCCAGATCTGATCTGGGCCGCCAGCCTCGACCGCCACAGCCCCGCCCCTGTCACGTACCTGGGCTCCTCGACGCCGCCGGCTCCTGCCAGATGCCCACTGACGGCGTCCTGGATTAGGGGGTACTCACCACATCGTCTCCCGACCAGGTGGGTTGAGCCGAGGACCCCCATGGCGGTTCACTCATGGGCCACTTCGGGCAGCCCATGACGCATACACGGAAGACTCCACAAAACTTGGCGCACAAGACAAGGACTCTTCTAAACCCAAGACCCCCGGTGTATTATATAAACCGAGGCCAGGCTAGTCAATAGACCATCTTAGAATCATACAGAACAATCTCGTGGTAGATACATGTACTCTGTACTACACCCCATATGAATACAATCAAAAGCAGGACGTAGGGTATTATCTCTTCGAGAGAGCCCGAACCTGGGTAAAATCCTGTGTCCATGTTACCATCGCTCCAAGACGCCTAGCTTAGGACCCCTACTACGAGATATGCCAGATTTAGAACCGACATTGGTGCTTTCATTGAGAGCCTGCTGGCAGTCGCCACGGTGGGATGGGAATTCAGATCGTCTCCGGCGCGATCTACGCGTCGGAACCGAACTTTATTGTCGATGTCGGCATCTTCGTCGCCGGCTCGACTGGTCACCTCGGCTGGGTCGAGGACCAGGCTCCTATTTGGATCGTCAAGATTAGACAGATGTTTTCGTCATCATCAACACCGATCTCATCCGAGATCATGGAAGAATCGTCCATGGAGCTCGGGGGCTCAACGTCAACGTTGCCCTCGCGCGATCGTGCAGTTTTTCTGTACAAGCGGATTCGTGTTCGCCGTCCCCACCTCCTCAAGCGTCGCTTTGACGATTGCTTTGGTGGAATTGTGCGGAACTGAGTCTAGAACAATCCTGTAAAATTTCATCGCGCTCTGATGGAGGAATCTCCGGCGATCTCTGATCTACCGGAGCCCTGTCGAATCTGGACGGGAATCTGGACGAGTTTAGGGCGAGGAGTCCAGCGTCCAGCTCAGACATTGTTTGGAAGATCCCACCGTTCATCGGCTGCGGAATTCCCATATCGATCACCCCTCAAAATTTCAGCTCGATCCGACCGTTCAAACTTCAGGAAACGTTCGATGAGTGTATCAATTTTCGGATCTGTTTTCTGCGCGAAAACGAATCCGATCCGAATTCATCTTTCTTCATGAACGGGGTATTGGACATCCTTTTTGAAGGAAATTTTTTCTAGGGTATTGTGTGTTGTTCTCAAACACATGCCTACAAATTTTGAGTCTTTTCCGAGGCGATCTCCACCGTCGCGCCGATGTCAAATCGGCCCGACCACGCTGCTCCACGGCTACCGACCTGCGCCAGCATCGACTGCGTCGTCGCTCCATCGAGCCGACGACAAACCACCTTGGATCATCACCTCGGTGAGCTAACCAAGAGTTCGGCATCGTGAAGGACAAATAATCATCAAGACAAGATCGTCGCCCTACGGATTGTATGGGTCGGGCGCGCCAGCATCGCCGCGCGGTCACTTCTCAAGCCGACATTGACCGTGTCACAAGTTCCGACCTGCGTCGGCATCGCCGCGTCATTGCTTGTTCAAGCCGATGTCCACCATGCCGACCTGCTTCGACACCTCGGCTGGCATGGGGGCTGCAACATCACCTTACCGACATGCTCCGTCACCTCGGCTAGAACGGGGGCATCGCCATCTCTTCATCAACCAACTCCGGGGACTTCGTCGTCACCAGCCGGCTAGATTCGTCACCTCGGCTGGATCGGGGGCTTCGCCTCAACATATCGGCAGTGTTGTACTACCACTTCATCAAGCCGAGCTCTTCGCTCGGGCACCTCGGGACCGGCTTGGGGGCTGGGAGCTCGACCTGCCACAAGCTCGGACCACGTCATCAACGCCGAGTACATTAACCAGCTAAGTCGCTTTCAAGCTCAACCTTTTTCAATTTTCGCTGTTGGATAGTGCTTGTCGTTATCTATCCAACAAGCTTGAGTTTGCTCAATTCGGAGCTCATTTGCAGAAGTTATGGCAGTTTCAGTCTCTGGGCAGTTTTCTTGTCACCCAAGCGGTAGTACCGCTCGGTACCACGGTAGTACCGCTTATGCGGTAGTACCGCTGTGGTCTACCGCAGCGAGTAATGCTTGTGGGATTTTCTTCTGTTGCCTAATTTATTTGTGCGGTAGTGGCACGGTAGTAGCACGGTAGTACCTCTTGGGCGGTACTTCCGGTTTCTACTACCGCTGCTAGTTCCGCTTGGGAAATTCCTTCTGTGCACGTCTCTGTTGCCGATATTTGTTAAACGGAAGTAGTGCGGTAGTACCGCTTAGTGCGGTACTTCCGCCCTCCACTACCGCTGCTACTACCGCTTGTGTTTCGATGAGTGTGCAAGCTTCTGTTGCTCTATTCTCCTTAGCGGTAGTAGAGCGGATGTAGGGCGGTAGTACCGCTTGCGGCGGTAGTACCGCTCCAGTACCGCTCCACTACCTTGTTTCTGAGCTGTTCTGCGAACCTTTGCGGTAGTACCACTTATGGGTGTGGTAGTACCGCTTCGTGCGGCACTACCGCGCTCATGTGCTTGATGTACTCACTGGCTTCGGCTGGTAGTACCGCTCTAAGCGGTAGTACCGCTCCTTGGAGCGGTAGTACCGCTTGAGTGCGTCCAGCACAGGTAACGGTTCGATTTGGTGGGGGCTATAAAAGGGGTCTTCTTCCCCAACGGTTTTCTTATCCTTTGAGCTCGTTTTTGCCCCCCATTGCTGATCTTCTTGAGCTTGCTAACTCTCAATCCCTCCAATGATTCTTGCTCCTTCTTGAGGGAAAAGAGAGAGGAGATCTAGATCCACATTTCCACCAATCACTTTCTCCTCTAAGTGAGGGGAACCCCTTGGATCTAGATCTTGGAGTTCTTGGTGTTCTCCTTGTTCTTCCTCTCATATTCCTCCATAGCTTTTGTTGCTTTGGTGGGATTTGGGAGTGAGGGACTTGACCACTTCGTGTGTTCTTGCCATTGCATTAGTTGCATTGGGTTGAGTTCTCCACGGTGATACGTGGAAGTGAGAAGTTGAGAAGCTTATTACTCTTGGGTGTTTGAGCACCCTAGAGCTTGTTCCTCTTGGGTGCCTTGGCGCCCTAGACGGCTTGGTGGTGCCTCGGAGCTCAATCATTGTGGTGTAAAGCTCCGGGCAAGCGTCGGGGTCTCCAATTAGGTTGTGGAGATCGCCTCGAGCAATTTGACGGGTACCGGTGACCGCCCCCAAGGGTTGCCAAAGTGTACGGGTTTGGTGACCGCCCTCAAGGGTTGCCATTTGTACGGGTTCGGTGACCGCCCTCAAGGGTCCCTTAGTGGAATCACGGCACCTTGCATTGTGCGAGGGCGTGAGGAGAATACGGTGGCCCTAGTGGCATTGTTGGGAAGCATTGTGCCTCCACACCGCTCTAACGGAGATTAGCATCCGCAAGGGTGTGAACTTCGGGATACATCGTCGTCTCCGCGTGCCTCGGTTATCTCTTACCCGAGCCCTTTACTTATGCACTTTACTTTGTGATAGCCATATTGTTTCTTGTTATATATCTTGCTATCACTTAGTTGTTTATCTTGCTTAGCATAAGTTGTTGGTGCACATAGGTGAGCCTAGTCAATTTAGGTTTTGTGCTTGACAAATTAAACGCTAGTTTTATTCCGCATTTGTTCAAGCCTAAACCGTAATTATTTTAAAGCGCCTATTCACCCCCCCCCCTCTAGGCGACATCCACGATCTTTCAGAAACGACGCCGATAGCCGCCGCCGTTGTCGGCCTGGTAGAGCCAGAGCAGGCTTTCACCCCGGCAAGCACTTCTCCTCTGAAAATGTAGTACAACAGGCCACGCCCGCCGCGCCAACGCCACCGACCGTCGTACTCTGGCCACCACGCCGCCCGAACGGCCATGGCACCCAGCCAACACCGGAGCCGCGAGCTCCGCCCCCGAGCACTGCAGCTCCCACCACCAAGGCCGCCGCCCTGACATCCATGGCTCCAACTCCACCCTCGCCCCACGCTTGCAACCAAGATGACAAAAAAGATGGGCAGGAAGGCACCACCTTTCCCCAGATCTGGCCACCACCGCCTCGGCTTGCCCCTCCCGGGCAAAGGTGAGCCCCCCGGTAGCGCACCGCCACTAGACGGGAGGCATGGATGAAGTCGAGGCACCACTGCCGACAGAACATCCCTCAACTGTGGGTGAAATTGGGAAAAGTTCAGCCCTTTGGGCACCCTGCACACGCCTAGCTTGGGGATGGAGCAGACCCGCTCTTGGATCGGCGCCGCCACCGTCGACCGCGCCATCCACCACCACTACACCTGCCACGAGCAGTAGGTGCTGCATCTCCCCCGGCATGGGCGGCCATGAAGACAGCTGCAGGCTCGCAGCACCCAGATCTGATCTGGGCCGCCAGCCTCGACCGCCACAGCCCCGCCCCTGTCACGTACCTGGGCTCCTCGACGCCGCCGGCTCCTGCCAGATGCCCACTGACGGCGTCCTGGATTAGGGGGTACTCACCACATCGTCTCCCGACCAGGTGGGTTGAGCCGAGGACCCCCATGGCGGTTCACTCATGGGCCACTTCGGGCAGCCCATGACGCATACACGGAAGACTCCACAAAACTTGGCGCACAAGACAAGGACTCTTCTAAACCCAAGACCCCCGGTGTATTATATAAACCGAGGCCAGGCTAGTCAATAGACCATCTTAGAATCATACAGAACAATCTCGTGGTAGATACATGTACTCTGTACTACACCCCATATGAATACAATCAAAAGCAGGACGTAGGGTATTATCTCTTCGAGAGAGCCCGAACCTGGGTAAAATCCTGTGTCCATGTTACCATCGCTCCAAGACGCCTAGCTTAGGACCCCTACTACGAGATATGCCAGATTTAGAACCGACATTGGTGCTTTCATTGAGAGCCTGCTGGCAGTCGCCACGGTGGGATGGGAATTCAGATCGTCTCCGGCGCGATCTACGCGTCGGAACCGAACTTTATTGTCGATGTCGGCATCTTCGTCGCCGGCTCGACTGGTCACCTCGGCTGGGTCGAGGACCAGGCTCCTATTCGGATCGTCAAGATTAGACAGATGTTTTCGTCATCATCAACACCGATCTCATCCGAGATCATGGAAGAATCGTCCATGGAGCTCGGGGGCTCAACGTCAACGTTGCCCTCGCGCGATCGTGCAGTTTTTCTGTACAAGCGGATTCGTGTTCGCCGTCCCCACCTCCTCAAGCGTCGCTTTGACGATTGCTTTGGTGGAATTGTGCGGAACTGAGTCTAGAACAATCCTGTAAAATTTCATCGCGCTCTGATGGAGGAATCTCCGGCGATCTCTGATCTACCGGAGCCCTGTCGAATCTGGACGGGAATCTGGACGAGTTTAGGGCGAGGAGTCCAGCGTCCAGCTCAGACATCGTTTGGAAGATCCCACCGTTCATCGGCTGCGGAATTCCCATATCGATCACCCCTCAAAATTTCAGCTCGATCCGACCGTTCAAACTTCAGGAAACGTTCGATGAGTGTATCAATTTTCGGATCTGTTTTCTGCGCGAAAACGAATCCGATCCGAATTCATCTTTCTTCATGAACGGGGTATTGGACATCCTTTTTGAAGGAAATTTTTTCTAGGGTATTGTGTGTTGTTCTCAAACACGTGCCTACAAATTTTGAGTCTTTTCCGAGGCGATCTCCACCGTCGCGCCGATGTCAAATCGGCCCGACCACGCTGCTCCACGGCTACCGACCTGCGCCAGCATCGACTGCGTCGTCGCTCCATCGAGCCGACGACAAACCACCTTGGATCATCACCTCGGTGAGCTAACCAAGAGTTCGGCATCGTGAAGGACAAATAATCATCAAGACAAGATCGTCGCCCTACGGATTGTACGGGTCGGGCGCGCCAGCATCGCCGCGCGGTCACTTCTCAAGCCGACATTGACCGTGTCACAAGTTCCGACCTGCGTCGGCATCGCCGCGTCATTGCTTGTTCAAGCCGATGTCCACCATGCCGACCTGCTTCGACACCTCGGCTGGCATGGGGGCTGCAACGTCACCTTACCGACATGCTCCGTCACCTCGGCTAGACCGGGGGCATCGCCATCTCTTCATCAACCAACTCCGGGGACTTCGTCGTCACCAGCCGGCTAGATTCGTCACCTCGGCTGGATCGGGGGCTTCGCCTCAACATATCGGCAGTGTTGTACTACCACTTCATCAAGCCGAGCTCTTCGCTCGGGCACCTCGGGACCGGCTTGGGGGCTGGGAGCTCGACCTGCCACAAGCTCGGACCACGTCATCAACGCCGAGTACATTAACCAGCTAAGTCGCTTTCAAGCTCAACCTTTTTCAATTTTGGCTGTTGGATAGTGCTTGTCGTTATCTATCCAACAAGCTTGAGTTTGCTCAATTCGGAGCTCATTTGCAGAAGTTATGGCAGTTTCAGTCTCTGGGCAGTTTTCTTGTCACCCAAGCGGTAGTACCGCTCGGTACCACGGTAGTACCGCTTATGCGGTAGTACCGCTGTGGTCTACCGCAGCGAGTAATGCTTGTGGGATTTTCTTCTGTTGCCTAATTTATTTGTGCGGTAGTGGCACGGTAGTAGCACGGTAGTACCTCTTGGGCGGTACTTCCGGTTTCTACTACCGCTGCTAGTTCCGCTTGGGAAATTCCTTCTGTGCACGTCTCTGTTGCCGATATTTGTTAAACGGAAGTAGTGCGGTAGTACCGCTTAGTGCGGTACTTCCGCCCTCCACTACCGCTGCTACTACCGCTTGTGTTTCGATGAGTGTGCAAGCTTCTGTTGCTCTATTCTCCTTAGCGGTAGTAGAGCGGATGTAGGGCGGTAGTACCGCTTGCGGCGGTAGTACCGCTCCAGTACCGCTCCACTACCTTGTTTCTGAGCTGTTCTGCGAACCTTTGCGGTAGTACCGCTTGTGGGTGTGGTAGTACCGCTTCGTGCGGCACTACCGCGCTCATGTGCTTGATGTACTCACTGGCTTCGGCTGGTAGTACCGCTCTAAGCGGTAGTACCGCTCCTTGGAGCGGTAGTACCGCTTGAGTGCGTCCAGCACAGGTAACGGTTCGATTTGGTGGGGGCTATAAAAGGGGTCTTCTTCCCCAACGGTTTTCTTATCCTTTGAGCTCGTTTTTGCCCCCCATTGCTGATCTTCTTGAGCTTGCTAACTCTCAATCCCTCCAATGATTCTTGCTCCTTCTTGAGGGAAAAGAGAGAGGAGATCTAGATCCACATTTCCACCAATCACTTTCTCCTCTAAGTGAGGGGAACCCCTTGGATCTAGATCTTGGAGTTCTTGGTGTTCTCCTTGTTCTTCCTCTCATATTCCTCCATAGCTTTTGTTGCTTTGGTGGGATTTGGGAGTGAGGGACTTGACCACTTCGTGTGTTCTTGCCATTGCATTAGTTGCATCGGGTTGAGTTCTCCACGGTGATACGTGGAAGTGAGAAGTTGAGAAGCTTATTACTCTTGGGTGTTTGAGCACCCTAGAGCTTGTTCCTCTTGGGTGCCTTGGCGCCCTAGACGGCTTGGTGGTGCCTCGGAGCTCAATCATTGTGGTGTAAAGCTCCGGGCAAGCGTCGGGGTCTCCAATTAGGTTGTGGAGATCGCCTCGAGCAATTTGACGGGTACCGGTGACCGCCCCCAAGGGTTGCCAAAGTGTACGGGTTTGGTGACCGCCCTCAAGGGTTGCCATTTGTACGGGTTCGGTGACCGCCCTCAAGGGTCCCTTAGTGGAATCACGGCACCTTGCATTGTGCGAGGGCGTGAGGAGAATACGGTGGCCCTAGTGGCATTGTTGGGAAGCATTGTGCCTCCACACCGCTCTAACGGAGATTAGCATCCGCAAGGGTGTGAACTTCGGGATACATCGTCGTCTCCGCGTGCCTCGGTTATCTCTTACCCGAGCCCTTTACTTATGCACTTTACTTTGTGATAGCCATATTGTTTCTTGTTATATATCTTGCTATCACTTAGTTGTTTATCTTGCTTAGCATAAGTTGTTGGTGCACATAGGTGAGCCTAGTCAATTTAGGTTTTGTGCTTGACAAATTAAACGCTAGTTTTATTCCGCATTTGTTCAAGCCTAAACCGTAATTATTTTAAAGCGCCTATTCACCCCCCCCTCTAGGCGACATCCACGATCTTTCAGAAACGACGCCCATAGCCGCCGCCGTTGTCGGCCTGGTAGAGCCAGAGTAGGCTTTCACCCCGGCAAGCACTTCTCCTCTGAAAATGTAGTACAACAGGCCACGCCCGCCGCGCCAACGCCACCGACCGTCGGACTCTGGCCACCACGCCGCCCGAACGGCCATGGCACCCAGCCAACACCGGAGCCGCGAGCTCCGCCCCCGAGCACTGCAGCTCCCACCACCAAGGCCGCCGCCCTGACATCCATGGCTCCAACTCCACCCTCGCCCCACGCTTGCAACCAAGATGACAAAAAAGATGGGCAGGAAGGCACCACCTTTCCCCAGATCTGGCCACCACCGCCTCGGCTTGCCCCTCCCGGGCAAAGGTGAGCCCCCCGGTAGCGCACCGCCACTAGACGGGAGGCATGGATGAAGTCGAGGCACCACTGCCGACAGAACATCCCTCAACTGTGGGTGAAATTGGGAAAAGTTCAGCCCTTTGGGCACCCTGCACACGCCTAGCTTGGGGATGGAGCAGACCCGCTCTTGGATCGGCGCCGCCACCGTCGACCGCGCCATCCACCACCACTACACCTGCCACGAGCAGTAGGTGCTGCATCTCCCCCGGCATGGGCGGCCATGAAGGCAGCTGCAGGCTCGCAGCACCCAGATCTGATCTGGGCCGCCAGCCTCGACCGCCACAGCCCCGCCCCTGTCACGTACCTGGGCTCCTCGACGCCGCCGGCTCCTGCCAGATGCCCACTGACGGCGTCCTGGATTAGGGGGTACTCACCACATCGTCTCCCGACCAGGTGGGTTGAGCCGAGGACCCCCATGGCGGTTCACTCATGGGCCACTTCGGGCAGCCCATGACGCATACACGGAAGACTCCACAAAACTTGGCGCACAAGACAAGGACTCTTCTAAACCCAAGACCCCCGGTGTATTATATAAACCGAGGCCAGGCTAGTCAATAGACCATCTTAGAATCATACAGAACAATCTCGTGGTAGATACATGTACTCTGTACTACACCCCATATGAATACAATCAAAAGCAGGACGTAGGGTATTATCTCTTCGAGAGAGCCCGAACCTGGGTAAAATCCTGTGTCCATGTTACCATCGCTCCAAGACGCCTAGCTTAGGACCCCTACTACGAGATATGCCAGATTTAGAACCGACATTGGTGCTTTCATTGAGAGCCTGCTGGCAGTCGCCACGGTGGGATGGGAATTCAGATCGTCTCCGGCGCGATCTACGCGTCGGAACCGAACTTTATTGTCGATGTCGGCATCTTCGTCGCCGGCTCGACTGGTCACCTCGGCTGGGTCGAGGACCAGGCTCCTATTCGGATCATCAAGATTAGACAGATGTTTTCGTCATCATCAACACCGATCTCATCCGAGATCATGGAAGAATCGTCCATGGAGCTCGGGGGCTCAACGTCAACGTTGCCCTCGCGCGATCGTGCAGTTTTTCTGTACAAGCGGATTCGTGTTCGCCGTCCCCACCTCCTCAAGCGTCGCTTTGACGATTGCTTTGGTGGAATTGTGCGGAACTGAGTCTAGAACAATCCTGTAAAATTTCATCGCGCTCTGATGGAGGAATCTCCGGCGATCTCTGATCTACCGGAGCCCTGTCGAATCTGGACGGGAATCTGGACGAGTTTAGGGCGAGGAGTCCAGCGTCCAGCTCAGACATCGTTTGGAAGATCCCACCGTTCATCGGCTGCGGAATTCCCATATCGATCACCCCTCAAAATTTCAGCTCGATCCGACCGTTCAAACTTCAGGAAACGTTCGATGAGTGTATCAATTTTCGGATCTGTTTTCTGCGCGAAAACGAATCCGATCCGAATTCATCTTTCTTCATGAACGGGGTATTGGACATCCTTTTTGAAGGAAATTTTTTCTAGGGTATTGTGTGTTGTTCTCAAACACGTGCCTACAAATTTTGAGTCTTTTCCGAGGCGATCTCCACCGTCGCGCCGATGTCAAATCGGCCCGACCACGCTGCTCCACGGCTACCGACCTGCGCCAGCATCGACTGCGTCGTCGCTCCATCGAGCCGACGACAAACCACCTTGGATCATCACCTCGGTGAGCTAACCAAGAGTTCGGCATCGTGAAGGACAAATAATCATCAAGACAAGATCGTCGCCCTACGGATTGTACGGGTCGGGCGCGCCAGCATCGCCGCGCGGTCACTTCTCAAGCCGACATTGACCGTGTCACAAGTTCCGACCTGCGTCGGCATCGCCGCGTCATTGCTTGTTCAAGCCGATGTCCACCATGCCGACCTGCTTCGACACCTCGGCTGGCATGGGGGCTGCAACGTCACCTTACCGACATGCTCCGTCACCTCGGCTAGACCGGGGGCATCGCCATCTCTTCATCAACCAACTCCGGGGACTTCGTCGTCACCAGCCGGCTAGATTCGTCACCTCGGCTGGATCGGGGGCTTCGCCTCAACATATCGGCAGTGTTGTACTACCACTTCATCAAGCCGAGCTCTTCGCTCGGGCACCTCGGGACCGGCTTGGGGGCTGGGAGCTCGACCTGCCACAAGCTCGGACCACGTCATCAACGCCGAGTACATTAACCAGCTAAGTCGCTTTCAAGCTCAACCTTTTTCAATTTTGGCTGTTGGATAGTGCTTGTCGTTATCTATCCAACAAGCTTGAGTTTGCTCAATTCGGAGCTCATTTGCAGAAGTTATGGCAGTTTCAGTCTCTGGGCAGTTTTCTTGTCACCCAAGCGGTAGTACCGCTCGGTACCACGGTAGTACCGCTTATGCGGTAGTACCGCTGTGGTCTACCGCAGCGAGTAATGCTTGTGGGATTTTCTTCTGTTGCCTAATTTATTTGTGCGGTAGTGGCACGGTAGTAGCACGGTAGTACCTCTTGGGCGGTACTTCCGGTTTCTACTACCGCTGCTAGTTCCGCTTGGGAAATTCCTTCTGTGCACGTCTCTGTTGCCGATATTTGTTAAACGGAAGTAGTGCGGTAGTACCGCTTAGTGCGGTACTTCCGCCCTCCACTACCGCTGCTACTACCGCTTGTGTTTCGATGAGTGTGCAAGCTTCTGTTGCTCTATTCTCCTTAGCGGTAGTAGAGCGGATGTAGGGCGGTAGTACCGCTTGCGGCGGTAGTACCGCTCCAGTACCGCTCCACTACCTTGTTTCTGAGCTGTTCTGCGAACCTTTGCGGTAGTACCGCTTGTGGGTGTGGTAGTACCGCTTCGTGCGGCACTACCGCGCTCATGTGCTTGATGTACTCACTGGCTTCGGCTGGTAGTACCGCTCTAAGCGGTAGTACCGCTCCTTGGAGCGGTAGTACCGCTTGAGTGCGTCCAGCACAGGTAACGGTTCGATTTGGTGGGGGCTATAAAAGGGGTCTTCTTCCCCAACGGTTTTCTTATCCTTTGAGCTCGTTTTTGCCCCCCATTGCTGATCTTCTTGAGCTTGCTAACTCTCAATCCCTCCAATGATTCTTGCTCCTTCTTGAGGGAAAAGAGAGAGGAGATCTAGATCCACATTTCCACCAATCACTTTCTCCTCTAAGTGAGGGGAACCCCTTGGATCTAGATCTTGGAGTTCTTGGTGTTCTCCTTGTTCTTCCTCTCATATTCCTCCATAGCTTTTGTTGCTTTGGTGGGATTTGGGAGTGAGGGACTTGACCACTTCGTGTGTTCTTGCCATTGCATTAGTTGCATCGGGTTGAGTTCTCCACGGTGATACGTGGAAGTGAGAAGTTGAGAAGCTTATTACTCTTGGGTGTTTGAGCACCCTAGAGCTTGTTCCTCTTGGGTGCCTTGGCGCCCTAGACGGCTTGGTGGTGCCTCGGAGCTCAATCATTGTGGTGTAAAGCTCCGGGCAAGCGTCGGGGTCTCCAATTAGGTTGTGGAGATCGCCTCGAGCAATTTGACGGGTACCGGTGACCGCCCCCAAGGGTTGCCAAAGTGTACGGGTTTGGTGACCGCCCTCAAGGGTTGCCATTTGTACGGGTTCGGTGACCGCCCTCAAGGGTCCCTTAGTGGAATCACGGCACCTTGCATTGTGCGAGGGCGTGAGGAGAATACGGTGGCCCTAGTGGCATTGTTGGGAAGCATTGTGCCTCCACACCGCTCTAACGGAGATTAGCATCCGCAAGGGTGTGAACTTCGGGATACATCGTCGTCTCCGCGTGCCTCGGTTATCTCTTACCCGAGCCCTTTACTTATGCACTTTACTTTGTGATAGCCATATTGTTTCTTGTTATATATCTTGCTATCACTTAGTTGTTTATCTTGCTTAGCATAAGTTGTTGGTGCACATAGGTGAGCCTAGTCAATTTAGGTTTTGTGCTTGACAAATTAAACGCTAGTTTTATTCCGCATTTGTTCAAGCCTAAACCGTAATTATTTTAAAGCGCCTATTCACCCCCCCCCTCTAGGCGACATCCACGATCTTTCAGAAACGACGCCCATAGCCGCCGCCGTTGTCGGCCTGGTAGAGCCAGAGCAGGCTTTCACCCCGGCAAGCACTTCTCCTCTGAAAATGTAGTACAACAGGCCACGCCCGCCGCGCCAACGCCACCGACCGTCGGACTCTGGCCACCACGCCGCCCGAACGGCCATGGCACCCAGCCAACACCGGAGCCGCGAGCTCCGCCCCCGAGCACTGCAGCTCCCACCACCAAGGCCGCCGCCCTGACATCCATGGCTCCAACTCCACCCTCGCCCCACGCTTGCAACCAAGATGACAAAAAAGATGGGCAGGAAGGCACCACCTTTCCCCAGATCTGGCCACCACCGCCTCGGCTTGCCCCTCCCGGGCAAAGGTGAGCCCCCCGGTAGCGCACCGCCACTAGACGGGAGGCATGGATGAAGTCGAGGCACCACTGCCGACAGAACATCCCTCAACTGTGGGTGAAATTGGGAAAAGTTCAGCCCTTTGGGCACCCTGCACACGCCTAGCTTGGGGATGGAGCAGACCCGCTCTTGGATCGGCGCCGCCACCGTCGACCGCGCCATCCACCACCACTACACCTGCCACGAGCAGTAGGTGCTGCATCTCCCCCGGCATGGGCGGCCATGAAGGCAGCTGCAGGCTCGCAGCACCCAGATCTGATCTGGGCCGCCAGCCTCGACCGCCACAGCCCCGCCCCTGTCACGTACCTGGGCTCCTCGACGCCGCCGGCTCCTGCCAGATGCCCACTGACGGCGTCCTGGATTAGGGGGTACTCACCACATCGTCTCCCGACCAGGTGGGTTGAGCCGAGGACCCCCATGGCGGTTCACTCATGGGCCACTTCGGGCAGCCCATGACGCATACACGGAAGACTCCACAAAACTTGGCGCACAAGACAAGGACTCTTCTAAACCCAAGACCCCCGGTGTATTATATAAACCGAGGCCAGGCTAGTCAATAGACCATCTTAGAATCATACAGAACAATCTCGTGGTAGATACATGTACTCTGTACTACACCCCATATGAATACAATCAAAAGCAGGACGTAGGGTATTATCTCTTCGAGAGAGCCCGAACCTGGGTAAAATCCTGTGTCCATGTTACCATCGCTCCAAGACGCCTAGCTTAGGACCCCTACTACGAGATATGCCAGATTTAGAACCGACATTGGTGCTTTCATTGAGAGCCTGCTGGCAGTCGCCACGGTGGGATGGGAATTCAGATCGTCTCCGGCGCGATCTACGCGTCGGAACCGAACTTTATTGTCGATGTCGGCATCTTCGTCGCCGGCTCGACTGGTCACCTCGGCTGGGTCGAGGACCAGGCTCCTATTCGGATCATCAAGATTAGACAGATGTTTTCGTCATCATCAACACCGATCTCATCCGAGATCATGGAAGAATCGTCCATGGAGCTCGGGGGCTCAACGTCAACGTTGCCCTCGCGCGATCGTGCAGTTTTTCTGTACAAGCGGATTCGTGTTCGCCGTCCCCACCTCCTCAAGCGTCGCTTTGACGATTGCTTTGGTGGAATTGTGCGGAACTGAGTCTAGAACAATCCTGTAAAATTTCATCGCGCTCTGATGGAGGAATCTCCGGCGATCTCTGATCTACCGGAGCCCTGTCGAATCTGGACGGGAATCTGGACGAGTTTAGGGCGAGGAGTCCAGCGTCCAGCTCAGACATCGTTTGGAAGATCCCACCGTTCATCGGCTGCGGAATTCCCATATCGATCACCCCTCAAAATTTCAGCTCGATCCGACCGTTCAAACTTCAGGAAACGTTCGATGAGTGTATCAATTTTCGGATCTGTTTTCTGCGCGAAAACGAATCCGATCCGAATTCATCTTTCTTCATGAACGGGGTATTGGACATCCTTTTTGAAGGAAATTTTTTCTAGGGTATTGTGTGTTGTTCTCAAACACGTGCCTACAAATTTTGAGTCTTTTCCGAGGCGATCTCCACCGTCGCGCCGATGTCAAATCGGCCCGACCACGCTGCTCCACGGCTACCGACCTGCGCCAGCATCGACTGCGTCGTCGCTCCATCGAGCCGACGACAAACCACCTTGGATCATCACCTCGGTGAGCTAACCAAGAGTTCGGCATCGTGAAGGACAAATAATCATCAAGACAAGATCGTCGCCCTACGGATTGTACGGGTCGGGCGCGCCAGCATCGCCGCGCGGTCACTTCTCAAGCCGACATTGACCGTGTCACAAGTTCCGACCTGCGTCGGCATCGCCGCGTCATTGCTTGTTCAAGCCGATGTCCACCATGCCGACCTGCTTCGACACCTCGGCTGGCATGGGGGCTGCAACGTCACCTTACCGACATGCTCCGTCACCTCGGCTAGACCGGGGGCATCGCCATCTCTTCATCAACCAACTCCGGGGACTTCGTCGTCACCAGCCGGCTAGATTCGTCACCTCGGCTGGATCGGGGGCTTCGCCTCAACATATCGGCAGTGTTGTACTACCACTTCATCAAGCCGAGCTCTTCGCTCGGGCACCTCGGGACCGGCTTGGGGGCTGGGAGCTCGACCTGCCACAAGCTCGGACCACGTCATCAACGCCGAGTACATTAACCAGCTAAGTCGCTTTCAAGCTTAACCTTTTTCAATTTTTTAATTTCTGTGCGGTTCAACCAAGCATTATATTTGTGTTAGACAAAAACTCTGTTTGTTAAAAACATCCCCCTTTACCCATGTTAACTGGGGGCTCTTAAATTTATATGAGTCATTTAAATGTGTTGTTTTCTTGGTCGTTGCAAAGTCTTTTTCTACTACTCCTTTTTCCGACGCGAGTGTGTGGTCAATAGCTGGGCAGCCTAGTTTCTCTCTAAAGCCGCTCGAGTTTAGTTCGCTAAACTGGCCTGAGAAGCACTCCGCCTTCGGGATAGGAGGTTGAAGCCGAAGGCTGACCCACTTGAAGTCTGGAGATCGGATGTATCATGTTAAAGCACGACGGAAGCACAAACTAATTTTAAGACCAATTTTTGGATTGGCATCAAAAAACTTGATTTAGTTTGGACGTAAAGTTTTTACTAAAGTTTTCTGGTTTTCCGAGCTTATGGCACCTTTAACCTATTTGTATGTTTTTTTCAGGAGGCGGGACATCCTCTTGACCGAGGTGCCGTGCATAATAATTCGGCTCGGGAAATCCTTTCCGACCCGTAGTTTGGCAACTTCCCTGCCGAGCTGCACCTCGGCACGCCCGAACACTCCAAACACCGGGGGCTAGTTACTTGCCCCCACAGTCAATCTCCTATGACTAAGTGAAAGTTATAAAGCCTACATATCTAATTGCCTCGTTTCCGCTAACACAACCGCCTCCAGGCACCGAAACGTCGGCTAAGGTTTGCCTTGTTATTGCGGAAACACCCTGTGTAGCATCTACAAAGGGACGGAAGCCGACGATGGGCCACTTTCAACTTATAAACGGTCGCACATGAGTCAAAATAAACACATCAAACCTATCAAAGTGTCTAATAAACCATACTGGGGGATCCTTGAGGCACCTCGGCACATTTACCTTGGGACTTCTGGAGAGCCCAACATATCCTGAGCATTTGTATTTAATATACGAACGCTGCCTTCCCATAAATCGTTATAAAGCCACAATATGCATCAATTTGACTTGAGATCTGGCCAAGCTGGGTTGCCTAGCTCCTGTGCTTGCCCCCTACGTTCCCGATTGTTCGGCTAGGGGGTAATGGGAGCACCTCTGTGATTGATACTACCGGGTTAGTACCTCAGACTGGGTGAAGCCGAAAGCTAGCGATCTCAAGAATATAATTGGTCGGCAACGGCGGAAGTGAAAATCTCGGTTTTTTTAATGCCAAATACTTCGGGAATTTCTCCCGAATTGATCTTCACTATTTTTCTCCCACTTAGATCGGAGGTGAAGTTACATCATCCTACTTAGCATGGCAACCCAAAGAAAGGAACCGATAGCGGGACTATTTTCTTTGGAAGATGTTTCTTACATTAAATAGTAATATAGCATATCTCTCTGCGTGCCTTTGTTTATAAAACCGTATGGCCGGATTGCCTTGTTTTTCATAAATCTTTGCCCTTATAACGGCTTTATAAAGTAGGAAAACACTCCTAGGCTACTGGCCGAGGAGGTTGAAGCCGATGGTCGGTCACCAAAGTTTGTACAATGCGGATCCGAGCATTAATGATGTAAAGTACTTTGATACATAGAATCATTACACATACTGGACAAAGTTAATTTACTTCAAGTCATCTATTAAAAAGTCGAGGGCACAGTCTTGTTGAGATAGCCGAGCAGCCGAAATTGAATTTTGTGTCAAACGAATATCGACCCTTAATTCGGCCACCCATGTCCAAATTAAGGCTCGGGGGCTACTGCATTGATGATTCAATGCAGAAAATTGAAAGTGCAAAATAGTTTCCGAGAAGATTACGATCCTCAGGTTGGTCGGCCGCACCCAACCTGAGTCTCGGGGGCTACTTCACACCGCGTTTCTATTCTTACGTATGCTAGCTAGGAGTTGATCCTCAGGCCGATTTCGCAAATCGACCTGAGTCTCAGGGGCTATTGGGATCAGCGGTTTCATGTTTTTCTTCAGGTGCATCTCGGATTTTAGGCCGACACACACACCTTGAGGGCTACTGGCTATATATCTCGACAGAGAATATAAACCGCACCAATCGAAAAAATTCCACAAAAAATCAGCCCAAGCCCGAGGTGGTGCATCACCTCGGAAGCAGTCCGGCGTAAAGCTCGGATGCAAGTGGCTGGCTCCATAGAGGGTATTTCCGGCATTAAGCTCGGCTGAACTCCTTCAACTTTTTAAAACCAAGGTAATCTATGACACCTCGGATGCAGACCGGCGTTGGAGCTCGGCTGCAAAAAGACACCTCAGATGTAGACCGGCGTTGGAGCTCGGCTGCTAAAATGTACCTCGGATGCAGACCGGCATTGGAGCTCGGCTGCAAAAGACACCTCGGAAGCAGTTCGGCATAAAGCTCGGCTGCGAGTGGCTGGCTCCATAGAGGACTTTTTCGGCGTTAAGCTCGGATAACCTCCTTCAAACTTTTTCAAAGACGAGGTACTCTATGCCTCCTCGGATGCAGACCGGCGTTGGAGCTCGGCTGCAAAAGACACCTCGGATGCAGTCCGGCGTTGGAGCTCGGATGCAAGAGGACACCGCCGCAAGGGAAAAACTTCGAACCCGAGGTATGGCGTAAAAAATAACAAGGCATTGATAAAGGCCGAGAACTTAAAGGACTCCTCGGATACCCGACGTATGAACTCTTCGGATACACCTCGGCGATCCTCAAGATCGGAGATGGGAAGATTTGTTGAACCAGTTTTCAAGACCGACGACCGAAGACGAAGAACAGTTCGGAAGAACCGAGGAGCGTCCCCAACTTGAGGACCGGTTCAGGGGGCTACTGACGGTGTCCTGGATTAGGGGGTACTCACCACATCGTCTCCCGACCAGGTGGGTTGAGCCGAGGACCCCCATGGCGGTTCACTCATGGGCCACTTCGGGCAGCCCATGACGCATACATGGAAGACTCCACAAAACTTGGCGCATAAGACAAGGACTCTTCTAAACCCTAGACCTCCGGTGCATTATATAAACCAAGGCCAGGCTAGTCAATAGATCATCTTAGAATTATACAGAACAATCTCGCGGTAGATACATGTACTCTGTACTACACCCCATATGAATACAATCAAAAGCAGGACGTAGGGTATTATCTCTTCGAGAGAGCCTGAACCTGGGTAAAATCTTGTGTCCATGTTACCATCACTCCAAGACGCCTAGATTAGGACCCCTACTACGAGATATGCCGGATTTAGAACCGACACCCACCAAGGTCCGCCGCCACACCTCGCGGCCGATGCACGCAGATCGGGCGAGGTCTGTCATGCCGCCGCCACCAACCACGAGGTCGGGAGAGCTAGGCGGGGATTGCCCAGGGGAACGCCCCGCCGCCGCCATCCTTGAAGCCCGCCCGGGCTTCGCCGGTGTCACCTTTGGCGGCGGCACGACGAGAAGGAGGAAAAAGGGGACACGGCGGCGGCGCACAGGTATCGCCCTTGTGTCGCCAGAGGAGGGCGACGCGGAAATGTCTTCCCCTTTTCTGGATTCGAGGTTTTCAATCAAGGAAATACAAGAACAAGGATTGTCATACACATCACAAATGCTCATGCATCCTTTCTTGTTACTCTCTCCCCCCGCCAGTCGAAGCTTTTGCTCTTTTACTTGCTGCCAAGATTGCTTAGCTCATCTGAATCAGATCACTTTCCTACCAGACTCAATCAATTTACTGTTGTTGATGCTAGTAGAAGTATCACATCTGAAAAGTAAGATGGGTGATCGGGAACATTTTTAGCAGATTTCCTCGACGTGGTTGATCAAATGGAGTGTTGAAGTGCTCGTTATACCACTTGTCTAGGAAACTAAATGGGAATGTCGACAACTTTGCTCACCAGTCTATGAATCACTTAGAAGAACTTGTTTTTAGCTTTTCTTATTCTGTTCACAGGGATGGACATCGTCAGGTTCTTAATAGTCTCCAAAATACTAGCTTCATTTGCTATGTAATACATGTTGTAACTTGCTCATGAGTTGAATGAATTTGGTGCCTCTTCCGCTTATGCTTCTTCAAAAAAAACATTGAAGCTGTTCTGAACTCGATGTGGGTCCCGGAGTGCACGACGAGTAGCGTTTTTCTTGTTCTGTATCGGACCTACGCACAAAAACAAAAAGCTAGGAGAGGATTTTTTTTCTTTAGAAAGTGCAGGAGTAGAACACTTTCCATAGGATTGGTAAAGCAATGATTCCATCCTTCTGAATGATGCGAAGGAAAAAAATCTTATAGACACAGTGTCCTGTGAAAACTTTTGCAAAATTCTTATGAACTGAACATGGTCTTATAGATTTATGGGATCGGGTGGTATAGACTTGTTGGCCTTGAACATTATGTTTAAAAAATCCAGGTGCCTATGAACTAGTGTTGATACTGGATATATTTGATTTGCAGGATTCTAAAAACGCAAGGATATGAAAAAGTATGATTGCGATGATGCCCATTGGAATCCGACATGATTTTGGTTCATTTTTTTCATTATAGGAAAAATAAATATTTTATCAGAAAGGTTTGAGTGGATGCTAAACTTTCTATGCAATGTAGTAATAAATCCTTAAAAAACCCTATAGTTCAATCCTACAAACCTAACAACTAACATATAATTTTTTTTCTAAGATTCTAATCTTCCAAAAAAAAAACACTATGAAAACCGTTTCATCCAAAGAGACTTGCACTAACCAGGATACCTCTTGCAATGGTAAACTTGTATCTAGTGACCATGTGTTGCTACTAGGTAGTTGGTGTGTTTCTCCAATAAGGGGGTAGTGCTTTTCTTAGTAGTTATGAATTTCAAATCCAAATATCTTTTGATCCGTGCATCCAAATTGCTAATGGTTATCACCGATGTGTTCCTCGTGTTTCATGTTGATATCTTTGAAATTAGATCTCATGTTAATAGGTTTTCACGATTTTTGCCTTGCATCACCCCCCCCCCCCCCGAGGGAAGTGATAAAAAATGTAGGTTAGCTTCCACTGAAGAAAAAAATCAAAATAGAAAGGAAAAGAGACAAAGATTGAAGGAAGAAACATTTCTATCAAGCAAAGAGAGCTCTTCCCAAGGTTGTGAAGTTCACCTCCACCATCTTATCTCTTTTTATGCCATGGCTCTACTATCTTTGGTGAGATTGCTAATGTTTCTTGCAACCCTAAATCTTTTGGTTGTTATCTTGAAATCTAGATGTGGGAGAACCTCTAGTACTACCTAGTGAAAATATGTTGCATACGATATTTGATAATAGTGGAAGAAGATCTGGGTAGCTTCGGACCCCATGGATTTTGCCCTGATTTGTGTGTGTGTGTGGGGGGGGGGTCATGTTGAAAGCTCATGTCTATGTGTGTTGATGTTGCTACAACACTTTTGAGGAGATTAGTTGAAAGCACATAATACTTATCTCAGATGCGTGCTAAAAACACTCAGAACTTTTCCTAGCTATACCAAGTAACGTGGACCCAGCTCATACTCTACATATATTGATGCATATGTTCAAGTAATGCGATGAGGGGCGACAATTAAATTAATGATTACAACCAGTGCTAAAATATACTTTTGTACCACAACAATTATATTTGTAGGTGACTGTGTGCTAATTCCCAAAACTTAGATGTCAATGCTCAAATAGAGTGAGCATAGCCACATCAAGCATGTATATTTTTTTTGTCTACTCCAATGTAATCACCTCTTTATTGGTTCTTAGATGATTTATCAAATATGAATCACGTAAATTAAATAAATAAGAGCCTCTTGAGCATTGGTGCATAATTAGACATCGCTGCTTCAAAATAAGCACCACTGGCATCCGTCATGGCAAGAAAAAAACCAGTGTAATTTGCTAACCACCTCTTCAAGCACTTGCATTGTACATTCTCCAAATGGCGCTTCGATGTGGCATCATTTGCTCTTCTCCTGCGCGTTTTCGGTGCTATTATGGTTGAACCTCTCACCAAGCACAATGGTTCGCATCTTGCAAATTCCATCATGTGCAATGTGGTGCTCACAGAGTCGAACTCAACTGAAGCTATCGAGGGCATATTCTAGACAAGACCATATGCGGAGCAAGGCCAATGTAGTTCAAACCAGGGGCGTAGAGATGAATAGATCAATTGGGAAGGTTAATTCGAAGAATTGTCCTCAGAGAGGCGGATTTGTGGCTCATGAAATTTGTTTCTCGAGAATACATGAGTTGTCTAGGTTTTGTTTGATAATCATGTTTCTTGTAACTGGGTCAAAAGATTCCTAGTTTTATCTTCTTTTTTTGCGGGAATTTTTCCTAGTTTTATCTTGAGTGAACTCGAGGACAATGTAACACTACTATAAATTACCTCTTCATTGATGGATTATTAAACCCCAACATTGGCGTGTTTAGCACTGGTCAATGACTAAATGTTGTTAGTGTGATAACATGAGGAATCAAAAAAAGTGGGTCGAGCCCCGCATCACGCCCCATGGTTTTTGGATCATGCTCGCAGAAGGCCGAAGGCGGAGTGGGGGTGGATGCGTGCGACAGTGGGGTGGAGTGGGAGGAGGGAATCAGGAGGGTGTTGCTTCGTGAGATGCGGGAGGGAAGAGAGAGATTAAGGAAAGGTGGGGTTAGGGTTAGCTTAAACCATATGAGATTAGTGGGCATCATGAGATTAATTTTTTTGGGCCAAAACTACACCGATGGCAGGTAGGAAACATGGCCCAGTAGCAAAGAGGAAACAAGGCGAGAGGTGAGAGCCCCTATTCGACGCTCATTGCGACGAATTGGTGGTCAAATACAACACACACCCTCGCTATGGGCCGACCATTTAATTATCTTCTCTTTGCTTCGGTGGCACGGGGCACTAAATCATCTGGTTTTATTTTGTCTTTTTTCTTCGGTTTTTTATTGGATTGCTGGGATTTTTGGCTTCCTTCATATTTTTCATTTATAAACATTTTTAAAATTCACGATTCTTTTAAAACCATGAACATTTTTAAAGTTTGAGAACATTTCCTAAATTTTTGAACATTTTATTAAGTTATAGGACATTTTCGAAACT
Source organism: Elymus sibiricus (assembly GCA_039707655.1). Classification (NCBI taxonomy): domain Eukaryota; kingdom Viridiplantae; phylum Streptophyta; class Magnoliopsida; order Poales; family Poaceae; genus Elymus; species Elymus sibiricus. The sequence continues at coordinate 118,678,803 of CM077670.1, forward strand.
TCAAAATTTTACAAAAATCTTGAACATTTTTAAATTCACAAACATTTTTAATTCGTGACTTTTTGATAAATCATGAACTTTATATATATATATATATATATATATATATATATATATATATATATATATATATATATATATCATAAAAATTCTTAAATTCGTGAATTATTTTCAAAAATCACAAACATTTTTTTAATTCACAAACAATTTCCTTAATATATAACATACTTATAAACATGAAACAAAAATTGAAAGGAGAAAAGGAAAACTCCAACAAAACCAACAAAAATCAGATAGAAAAACGGAGAAAAGGAAAAAAACCCAGAAAACTTGCAGCAAATAATCACGCTATTGGGCCTAGCCCATGGGAGTGACCTGCGTGCGATTCCCCGACACGAAGCATAAGGAATACCGCGAGAAGTAGCTTTGGGTGAGGAAGGCTTTTTACCAATAGTGATACATGCCAGTCATGTCATTGATGTTATCACTGAGGGCCATACTTTAAGCCTGTGACAGGTACCCTTAATGGACCGCGATTTGCAATCAATTGTGATACATGCCCGTCATGATAGTGATGACACCACTAACGGGCCTCACATTAGGCCCATTCGTGGTAACTGTTTTCCCTACTTTTTGTTAGAATCACCACCCATGGATGCCCGGTCGTCCATAAGTAGTAGTACTATCGACATATGTTTCCACGCGTCAATGGTGACCGATCAACAAACAATGTTTTCTAATAGTGTAAGTATTGTCAATAAAGCCATAATGGTCTTCCATAAAAAAGATCTACATAGATTAAAATAATCATGGCCCACCCATTAACGTCACAATTCATGTTGTCAGATACTCACTCCTTCCGGTTTAAAAGGCCCATATGTATCCATGGTTCAGCAATTTGACCAATGTAATATATACTACATATCACAAAAGTTATACCACTAGAATATATATATATTTTTTGATAATGGGAATATATTAATATCAAGCGGATATTAATTACACCCGGCCTCTGCAACAACATAAAGTCAAGAGCTAGTCGAGACATCAAGGATGCACACAGCCAAAAGAAAAAGAAAAAAAAAGAGAAAATGTGACGCCCCCGACTTAATCGTGCGCTAATCATACACGCAAATGCACACGATCAAGCCTAGGGACTCACTTGAAGATATCACAGCACAACTCTAGACACAAAATAAAATAATTCAAGCTTTATATTACAAGCCAGGGGCCTCGAGGGCTCGAATACATAAGCTGTATGTCATACAAGCATCAGCGGAAGCATTAGATATCTGAGTACAGATATAAAAGTAAAACAGATAGGCCTTTAACAAGGCGGGGCAAAATAAAAACACTGATCGAAAAGGCGCAGGCCTCCTGCCTGGGAGCCTCCTAACTACTCCTGGTCGTCGGCGGTCTCCACGTAGTAGTACGCTCCTCCAAAGGGGTAGTAGTAGTCGTCGACTGGGGCAGCTGACTCCAGGGCTCCAACATCTGGTCGCAACAAACGGGCATGGGGGAAAAAGGGAAGCAAAGCAACCGTGAGTACTCATCCAAAGTACTCGCAAAACTTACATCAGATCTATGCTAAGTATGCATTAGTATCAAAGGGAAGGGGCTATATCGGTGGACTATACTGCAGAGATGCCAGAATAGAGAGAGAGGCCTAGCCTATCGAAGACTAGCATCTTCAGGATCTTGCAGCATTAGAAGAGTGCAGATTAGTAACATAATTAAAGTAGCAAGCATGTTATAGCAAAGCCTAGGGATCCTTCCTCGACTCCCAGCGAGAAAGCGATCTCGGAGCTTCCAATTAATTAAAAGTATCCAGTTCAAGTTGTAGCAGATCGGGATACAACACTGAGTGTCCTGTTACCGTGGACACGACTATTCGAATAGATAATCTTCCCTATAGGGGTGCACTACTTTTACCCAACACACTCGATTAACTCCGACCGGACACACTTTCCTGGGTCATGCCCGGCCTCAGCTGATCGATACACCGCAGCCCTACCTAGAGCTCAGCAGAGAGGTCCCCGCCGGTCTACATCCTAAGTGCGCAGGGTTCTTGGGCCCATCCCCCTTTGCACTCCGGGTCGTTGTGAGCAGGGTGGATACTTATATAAAGCCCCAACTCTACCTGGATGGCACGATCCGGCCGTGCAACAATGCTGAACTGGACATCTGACAGAGCTTTCGGCTGATACATATGGCGTAGAGGGCCCCATAAACCATTATCCCACGTGGTGGTAGTGCGTATAGGGCCAACGACCCACTCAGATCAGATACCCAAATCCGTTAGCGAATTATTAGGAGCTCGCGGTGACGATCAGTACTCATGTCGCCCCGTCTCGAGGAAGTGCAACAAGGGCCAGGCCCATCCCTCTCTAGGGCGGTCTCTGCCTGCTCGGCCGCGCCTCGTAATTATCTCGCGGGTACCCTCCAGGTCAACCCGACTTCCCAGGAGACTGTCGGGAGCTCAGGTCCACCTACCGGGGTGGTACCACCTGTCCCTTCAGTCCCGCATTAACAGTAGAAGGGGGCATCAGTTAATTGTAACCGTGTGTCCGTATCATTAAGAGGGTAATCCAAGGAATCACCCTCGATGGATTCCCACTCGATGCTACCATCAAGGTGAACCCGGAGGAATCACCCTCGATGGATTCACACTTGAGGGGTTGCACGACAGAAGCTTCATCGGAGGTGGTGGAAGAGGAATCACCATCGTATCCCACATCCAACTAACTACGCTATAGAGGCAACATCAGGAGTGAGGTAAGAGGTATCACCCTCGTCACTCGATATTAGCTCTGTAGATTTGAGCAACTTAGGGGGTTGTGCGTAGTGATGTGCTGGTCTCAGCCCGACGATCACATCGATCGGGGCACCGGTAACTAAGCGGGGCAACTAGGACAAGGAAGAGGGGCCATGGATGGATTACCAACCAACACTAGGCATTTAGGATATCAGGTAAAGTATCAACAGAAGTTACAATAAACAGGCTATGCAACAGTATAGGATCAATCAAAGGCAATAGCAAAATCTAATGCAAGCAGGAGGAAGAAAGAATAGGTGATATAGGCATGCGTCAAGGGGGTTTGCTTGCCTGGTTGCTCTGCGGCAAAAGAGGGGTTGTCAGTGGTGTCGTCGGTCTCCTGAGCTGCGTCAGTCTCGAGGGCTATCGGATAAGAAGAGGGAGAAGAAACAATAAATAAAAAGCAAACAAATGCAACACTATGCATGGCATGGAAAAATGCAGTGCCGGTGGTGAACTAATGCATTGCTACAAGTCGCAGACGAAGCGGGAAATTATCTGGGATATTTTCCCGGCGTTTAGGTAGTTATCGAGTGACATGAAACCGAAGAACTTAGGTAGTTATCTGAGGGCATTCTCTGGAACGGTGACCTGGATGGACACACTTGAAGCAGAGCCCACTGTCGGGACCGGGAGCAGGAGTTCGAAACATTGGAGCTTGATACCTTGGCTGCCCCGGTGGTGGAGGAGGTGCGGCTGGATGATACATGCTGTGAGGGATCCAAATGCGGCGCTTCTGGGAAGACGAGCCCGAAGATGAGCCCGCTTCACGGGTGCGCTTGAGAGCATCCTTGTGTTCCTTCAGAACAGTCTCAACCTGGATAGCCTTGTTCACCAAGGTGGCGAAGTCGGCAAAGTCCTGGACCAGCAGTGCAAGCTTGATATTTGGGTTGAGCCCTTCACGGAACTTCTCCTGTCTGCGGGCATCAGTAGCAATGTTTTCTTCAGCATAGCGGGACAGTTCAAGAAACTCCCTGTAACATCCCCATGTAATAGCTACAGTGATCACCTTTTGATAATGCCAAGTCACCCTGCTAAACAGTGCTTGATCATCATTTAAATCATATCTCATTTCAAATTCCAATTCAAATAGTAATTCAAATTTATAGTGAAAATAAAAGTTGTTCAAATTTGAAAACTAAAATGTTCATTAAATAGCAAATAATCCAAAAGCAATTATAAAAATGTAATCAACATTAATTAAATTAGTTGAATGAGCCTAACACCCTAAAACAGTAGCAGAACAGCAACATTTAACACCTTTTTATTTAATGAAAACCCAAGTGAATTCAAATATTACCCCAACTAATTTCTGGCAATACTAGATATTGCCTACTATTTATTTAACATAGTCTCATATTTTACAAAATTCAAATTGAGGCTAAACATTTTGCAAAGCAGAGGGATTAGAAGAAAACAGAAAAGGAAAAAGAAAAAGAGAAGAAACCACTGGCGCGCTGGGCCTTGAGTGCACAATGCAATTCGGCCCAGCCCGCCGAGGCCTTCCCCTTCCTCGCGCCAGGCCGAATGCCATGGCGACGGCAGAACGAGCGCGCGCCGTCCACTCGTCCCCCTGCCTCGCTGTCGATCATCCGTTGGTACCCCGCGCCGGATAAGACCCCCCGACCTCCCTGGCGAACCCTAGCCGTCTCACTCCCTCTCCTTCACTCGCTCTCACCTCACCCAACGCTGCCATGTTCGGCCTCCGCTGAAACTCGCAGCCACCGTGCCCCGATTGCCGCTCCGCCGTGTCCAGCGTGCTCGCCGTCGTCGACTACGACCTCTGCGCCGATCAACCGAAGCTCGGAGTCATCGCATCGCCTCCACGCCGCTTTCTTCCTCCTCGGATCCCGCCGCCGTTCGACGTCGATTACGTCGCCGTCACGCCACCCCGAGCCCATTTGAGCACAACTACGGGACCGCGGTGAGCAGCCGCATCGATCCCCTCTCTCCCCGCTCCCTCTCCATAGCCGTAGCTGCCGCTGTCGCCTCGCCCGAATGCGCCACCGCACGGGCTCGTCGCCGACGACCTTCCGGCGACCATTTGGTCATGCACGTGTGCCCTGCTGCTTCGCCGCAACGCGTAGGCCTCGCCTAGCCCCTTGTTTCGCCCGCAAGCGCGCCGCTTTGCCGATCCCGCAGCTCGCTCGAGGACCCCGCCGACGCCGATTCCGGCCACCCCACGGCCAACCACCGCCACCACCGGATGCGCCGCTGACTGCTCGTTCCAGAGAGCCAAACCGCGGCCGATTTGATGCACCGTAGACGAAATCCGGGCTCGCCGGAGTTCATCGCCGCGCTCGGGCTCGCCGGAGAGCTCCGGTGGCCGGCGTCCGACATGGCCGCTGGGGCCCACCCCCTGTGCCACTGACTGGTGGGTCCGCGGGCCCAGTTGACCGGGTCAACCGCTGACGTGGCGGCCCCATGTCACTAACATGTGGGTCCCGCCTAATTAAACGTATTTAAAAAATAAATAAAACGTTAATTTAATTGTTAATTAGATTAATTATTTAATCTGTCACTGACTAATGGGCCCACATGCTAATTAATCATTTTTAGTTAAATTAACTCACTGGATTAACCACTGTGGATGACAGGTGGGACCCACTGGTCAGATTGACCAGTCCACCGACACAGTTGACCGCTGACGTCACTCCCACGTCATGCTGACGTCACCCTGTACTGTTTCGGATAATTCTAATTTAAACAATTTCAGAAATTCCAGAAAATGATTAAAACTTTGAAAAATCATATAAAATAAACCGTAACTCGGATGAAAATATTTATATATGAAAAATGATCAGAAAAATATGAAGAACCCGAATATCCTATCCACATGCGTGCCACACCCCTCTAACATACTGAACATGGAACATTTTGCCCGTATCCAATAAATGAATAGTGCATAACTTTAATAAAATAAATCCAAATAAATTCCTAAATTAACTAAAGCAATTAGATATGCATTATATCACCTCTGCATATCATTTAGGCATGTCATGCATCGCTGTTGCATTTTTGCCGTGTATATATTGTTTCTTCCCCCTCCTTCTCTTTCGATAGCCCCCGAGACTGCCGACGACGCTGCCGTGTACGACGACGTCGCCGACGACCAGACCCCTTCAGCTGAGCTTCCAGGCAAGCAAAACCCCCTTGATCATAAGATATCGCCCATTCCTTTCTCCCTTATGCTTGCATTAGTATTGCTTCTGTAGTTATTCCGATAGCTCCTATTCTAATGCATAGCCTGATTTTGTCGCCTGCTATTGATACTCTACCTGTTGTCCCACAATGCTTAGTTAGCTATGCTACTGCTTCATCTGTGGCCCTTCACCCTTGTCCGTATGCCATGCTTGTTACCGGGCCATGATCACTCTGGGTGAGGATCACGGAAATGTTACATTACTGCAATACTTAAACTGTTAAAGTCGGGCTGGCCCCAAGGGTGCCCGCGAGAGAATAACATTAAAGACGGGTCGGCTCCAAGAGCACCCGCGCGACATGTCTTACCAAGTCGGAGCGACAGGAACCCTGTTCGTCTCTGCGAGTTACTAAACGTGCTTAACGGATTTGGGTATTTGATCTGAGTTGGCTACGTGCCTATACGCACTACCACCACGTGGAATAATGGTTTAATGGGGCCCTCTACGTCGTATGTATCAGCCGAAAGTTCTTCAGATGTCACAGCTCAGAGATGCGGGCTGGTTGGGGTGGGCTGGTTACGTCACTGGTGTATTCAGTGTCGCGCCTGGGCCCCGACCACCCTCGCAACGTGCAGGAGTGCAAAGGGCGATGGCCCAAGACCCCTTCGCACTTAGGATTTAGACCGGCGTGCTGACCTCTCTGCTGAGCCTAGGTAGGACTGCGTCGTGTCGATCACCCGAGGCCGGGCATTACCCAGCAAGTGTGTCCAGCCAGATGTGATCGAGCGTGTTGGGTAACAGTAGTGCACCCCTGCAGGGAAGTTATCTATTCGAATAGCCGTGTCCACGGTAACAGGACGCTCAGAGTTGTATCTTGATCTGCTACAACTACAAATGAATACTATCACAATACTAAACTGCTACTACTGCTCTCGGGATCACTTTCTCGCAAGGTAGTCGAGGAAGGTTCTCAGGGCTTTACTAAAACTATGTTTGATATATATTATCTTGCTCTATTCTCTTCTGATGCTGCAAGATTGCTTCAAGATGCTAGTCTTCGATAGGCTAGGCCTCTCCCCCTCTGTTCCAGCATTCTGCAGTTTAGCCCAAAGATACAGCCCCATTCCTTTGATACTGATGCATATTAGTATAGTTCTGATGTCAGTCTTGCGAGTACTTTGGATCAGTACTCACGGTTGCTTTGCTATCTTTTTCCCACATACCCACTTGATGAAATCAGACGATGGAGTCCAGGAGCCAGATGCCGCCACAGGAGACTACTACCAAGAGAGCCCCGGAGACACGTACTACTGGGTTGAGCCAGCCGACCAGGAGTAGTTCGGAGGCTCCCAGGAAGGAGGCCTGCGCCTCTTCGATCAGTGTCGTTGTTTGTGCTAGCCTTCTTAAGGCAAACTTGACTAACTATGTCTGTACCCAGATATTATTTGCTTGTATGACTTATGTATTCGGGTCCTCGTGACCCCTGGTTTGTAATATGATGATTTATGTTTAAATTTGTGTTTAGAGTTGTGTTGTGATATCTTCCCGTGAGTCTCTGATCTCGAGCGTGCACATTTGCGTGTATGATTAGTGCACGGTCGAGCAGGGGCGTCACACTCCCGCTGATAAGCTTCCACAGTCTTATTGCCCTGTGTGAGGTTGCGGAACTCGCGCTTCCTGCGGTCCATAACTCCCTGAGGTATGTAACGGGCACGAAAAGCAGCTTTGAACTCCACCCAGGTAATGATAGTTCCAGCAGCTAAAGTTTGCCTGTGAGTGTCCCACCATTGGGCTGCGGGTCCCTTCAGAAAGTACAATGCAAAGGTGACGTAGCTGGCAGGGGCCACATCCGTAGACTCCATCTCGAAAGTGATGTCGCGGAGCCAGTCATCAGCGTCAAGCGGCTGAACTGAGTTACGGAAGATGGTTGGATTCAGGTGCACAAAATCTTGCAAAGTGATTGTGGCTGGCTGGTGGTTGGCATTGGGGCGAGGAAACTGATCCATCAGCCCCTGCATAAACTGGCGGTGCATTTCGAACTGTTGCATCATTGCAGCCATATAGTCGGGCGGTGGTGGATCGCTGGCACCACGACCACGACCTGCTGGTCTAGCCATCCTGCTAAAATTCAACAGGAGGCAGTTTAGCCACGAGAATTGTAGTTGTATGGAAATATTCATGAAGTAACTCGCACAATCAAAGGAAGTGCAATAGATACATCATCATAGTCAAACATGACATACAGATCCATACATAAAGTCGGTTACAAACCAACGTTATAACAGTGAAAGGAAAAGCTAGACAACTAGGCGGCACGCAGGCATGCGGCGTAGGGATACAACAACACGATATAGCGATATGCTACATCAACGTCGGGGAAAACCACTGTAGCCAGGCAGCTGCATGTGACGAGGCAGGGTACCCTCGATGGAAGGATCCTGCACTCCGTGAACACTCTGATGCAGAACCTGGTCACGAACTGGAAGAAGAGGACCACGTGGAGGAGCAAAACCTCCAACAGCAGGCCACTCAAGACCTGGTGGCATCTCCGTCCTGCGCGGGTAAAGAATGTACTCTGGATGTATCCGTGCACTGACTGCTGGCAGCAACTGTGTCAGAGCGTCATAAAGACGAGCACGAGTGGTGTGCAACTCGACAGCAAGAGCTCGAGCAGTGCGGTCCAGAGCCTGGATGTGCTGTACCATAACCTACGGGTCATAGCGACGCAGCACGTAAGGAGTACAGACAACAGTGTAATATCCAGTCTCATCCCCAGCAGGAGCATACGGGATGTATCTGAAAGCAGTCTCCTCCAAGCGACTGTTGTGCTCTCCACGGAGACGAGCAATGATACGTCTCCGTCGTATCTACTTTTCCAAACACTTTTGCTCTTGTTTTGGCCCCTAATTTGCATGATTCGAATGGAACTAACCCGGACTGACGCTGTTTTCAGCAGAATTGCCATGATGTTGTTTTTGTGCAGAAAATCAAAGTTCTTGGAATTGGATGAAACTTTCTGGAGATTTTTTATTGAATATATAAAAAATATTGGCATCAAGAACTGCTGGAGGGGGGCCACCCAGTGCGCACGAGGCACTAGGGCGCGCCACCCCCCCAGGCGCGCCCTGGTACCTCGTGGGGCCCACGTGGCTCCGTTTGACCTATTTCCAACGCTATAAATTCAGTTTTCCAGAGAAAAAGAATTAGAGAGGAAGTTTTATTGCGTTTCACGATACGGAGCCGCCGCCACCTCCTGTTCTTCATCGGGAGGCCAGATCTGGAGTCCGTTCAGGGCTCCGGAGAGAGGGATCTTCCGGCATCGTCATCATCAACCATCCTTCATCACCAATTTCATGATGCTCACCGCCGGGAGTGAGTAATTCCTTCATAGGCTTGCTGGAAGGTGATGAGTTGGATGAGATTTATCATGTAATCGAGTTAGTTTTGTTAGGGTTTGATCCCTAGTACCCACTATGTTCTGAGATTGATGTTGCTATGACTTTGCTATGCTTAATGCTTGTCACTAGGGCCCGAGTGCCATGATTCCAGATCTGAACCCTTTATGTTTTCATAAATATATTTGTGTTCTTGATCCGATCTTGCAAGTTGTATGCACCTGCTATGTGTTATGATCCGCATACCCCAAGGTGACAATAATTGGCATTCTTTCCGGTGATTGCCGTAGTTTGAGGAGTTCATGTATTCACTAAGTGTTAATGCTTTGTTCCGGTTCTCTATTAAAAGGAGGCTTTAATATCCCTTAGTTTCCTTATGGACCCCGCTGCCACGGGAGGGTAGGACAAAAGATGGCATGCAAGTTCTTATCGCAAGCACATATGACTATATATGGAATACATGCCTACATTACATTGATGAATTGGAACTAGTTCTGTGTCGCCCTAGGTTATAAATGTTACATGATGAATGTTATCCAACGAATATAACCGATCCAATGCCTACGAGCTTTTCATATATTGAATCTTGCTAAGTTACTACTGTTGCTGCTGCTGTTACAATTACTACTGCTACTGCTGTTACCGTTACTGCTACTGTTACTATTATTGCTACTGCTATCAAACTATCATACTACTGTGCTACTGATCACTCTGCTGCAGATATTTAGTCTCCAGGTGTGGTTGAATTGACAACTCAACTGCTAATACTTGCGAATATTCTTTGGCTCTCCTTGTGTCGAATCAATAAATTTGGGTTGAATACTCTACCCTCGAAAACTGTTGTGATCCCCTATACTTGTGGGTTATCAAGACCTTTTTCTGGTGCCGTTGCCGGGGAACATAGCTTTATTTGCTAAGTCACTTGGGATTTATATCTGTTGATCACTATGAAGAATCTAAAGGATACTAGAACCAAGATCGTTCCCTCTAAGACGAGGGGAGGTAAGGAACTGCCATCTAGCTCTGCACTTGATTCACCTTCTGTTTTGAATAAACTTGCAACACCACAACATGCTATTAATTCTGATATGTCGCAAGTTATTGATGATACCACTTCTGCTATGAATGATACTCATGATGATGCTAGTACTATGCTTGAGAATGTTGTGCCACTTGGTGAATTTCTTACTGAACAAATTGCTAAAGCCAAAGAAATTGAAAATGCTGAAACTCCTGAGAATGATGATTCACCTGTTATGCCTAGCTCTCCTACTAGAGTTGAAACACCTAATGAACAATGTTTTGATAGGGAGACCGCTAGAGCCATTCTTGCTTGCAATGACAGATATGAAGTTATAAAATTAATTGCTGATATGAAAGAAAAATCTATGAGAGAGAAAATGAAATATGATCCTAAATTTGCAACCTCTCCCATATTTGTTACTGATAAGGATTATGAATTCTCTGTTGATCCGGAATTGATTAAGTTAGTAGAATCTGATCCTTTTCACGGTTATGAAACTGAAACCGTTGTGGCACATCTTACTAAATTAAATGATATAGCCACCCTGTTTACTCATGAGGAAAAAATCCGCCACTGTTATATTCTTAAGTTGTTTCCTTTCTCATTAAAGGGTGATGCTAAAGATTGGTATAATACTCTTGCTCTTGGATGTGTGCGTAGTCCCCAGGATATGATTTACTACTTCTCTAAAAAATATTTTCCTGCTCATAAGAAACAAGCTACCTTACAGGAAATATTTAATTTTGTGCAAATTGAAGAAGAGAGTCTCCCACAAGCTTTGGGGAGGCTTCTCCAATTACTTAACGCTTTGCCTGATCATCCTCTCAAGAAAAATGAAATACTTGATATCTTCTATAATGGACTAACTGATGCTTCTAGGGATTACGTAGATAGTTGTGCGAGTTGTGTTTTCAGGGAAAGGACTATTGAACAAGCCGAGGAATTATTAAATAATATATTGAAGAATGATAATGATTGGACACTTCCTGAACCACCGCCTAAACCCACTCCGAAGAAGAGGGGTATCTTATATCTCAGTCCAAAAGATATGCAAGAAGCAAAGAAATGTCAGAAAGAGAAAGGTATTAAAGCTGAGGATGTTAAGAATTTACCACCTATTGAAGAGATACATGGTCTTGACAAGCCGACACAGGTAGTAGAGGTAAATTCCCTTATAAAATTTAATGAAAGTGATATTCCTTATAACAAACCGCCTAGTCAATGCTTGTATGAATTCGACAATTATATTATGAAGCAAGATCATTTTAATGCAAACGTTATGAAACAATTGAAACGAAACTCTTATATGATTGATCGCCTGAGTGACTTGTTATTTAGAATTGCTAATTATGTTAAAGGTGTTAGTAAACATGCATCTATGGTTCAAACTCAATTAGAACAAGTTGCCAAATCTCAAAGTGAATTGCTTAATGAAATGAACAACAATATGAATGATCATGCTGTTAGAGTAATGACTAGAGGAGGAAGAATGACTCAGGAGCCACTATATCCTGAAGGTCACCCAAAAAGAATTGAACAAGACTCTCAAAGAATTAATGCTGATGCACCTAGTCCTTCCAAAAAGAAAAAGAAAAAGAAAAAGAAAAATGATAGGACTTTGCATACTTCTAGTGAACCCGAGGTACAAAAACCCTTGGAGGATAGTAATGATGTTTCTATCTCTGATGTTGAAACACAATCCGGTAATGAACAACCACTTGATGATAATAATAATGATGATGTTCATATGGATACCGAACCAGATAATGATAAAGAACTTGATAATGATGTTGAAATTGAACCTGAAGTTGATCTTGATAACCCACCTACTAAAAATAAACGTTATGATAAAAAAGATTTCGTTGCTAGAAAACATGGTAATGAAAGAGAACCATGGGTCCAAAAACCCATGCCCTTTCCTCCTAAACCATCTAAGAAAAAAGATGAGGAAGAATTTGAACGCTTTGCTGAAATGCTTAGGCCAGTCTTTTTGCGTACTCGTTTAACTGATATTATAAAAATGCCTCCTTATGCTAAATATATGAAAGACATTGTCACAAATAAAAGAAAGATACCTGAAGCTGAAATTTCCACCATGCTTGCAAATTATTCTTTTAAAGATGGAGTACCTAAGAAACTAGGAGATCCAGAAATACCAACTATACGATGCTCCATTAAGAAAAATTATGTCAAAACTGCTTTGTGTGATTTAGGAGCTGGTGTTAGTGCCATGCCTTTCTCCTTATATAAAAGACTTGATTTGAATAAACTCACTCCCACCGAAATATCATTGCAAATGGCTGACAAATCAACTGCCATACCTATTGGTGTTTGTGAGGATGTGCCCGTCATAGTTGCAAATGTTACTATTCTAACAGACTTTGTTATACTTGATATGCCCAAGGATGACAACATGTCAATTATCCTTGGTAGACCCTTTCTGAATACTGCAGGGGTTGTTATTGATTGCAACAAAAGCAAGGTCACTTTTCATATCAATGGTAATGAACAGACGGTGCACTTTCCAAAGAAACAATTTCAAGTGAATGGTATTCATATTATTGAAAAGACTCCGACAATTACTATTGGGAGTTTCCAAATTCCTCTTCCTACTGTTAAAAAGAGATATGAAACTTTTATTGTTGGGGAGATGCAAGTTCTTATCGCAAGCATGTATGGCTATATACGGAATACATGCCTACATTACATTGATGAATTGGAACTAGTTCTGTGTCGCCCTAGGTTATAACTGTTACATGATGAATGTTATCCAACGAATATCACCGATCCAATGCCTACGAGCTTTTCATATATTGAATCTTGCTAAGTTACTACTGTTGCTGCTGCTGTTACAATTACTACTGCTACTGTTGTTACCGTTACTGCTACTGTTACTATTATTGCTACTGCTATCAAACTATCATACTACTGTGCTACTGATCACTCTGCTGCAGATATTTAGTCTCCAGGTGTGGTTGAATTGACAACTCAACTGCTAATACTTGCGAATATTCTTTGGCTCCCCTTGTGTCGAATCAATAAATTTGGGTTGAATACTCTACCCTCGAAAACTGTTGTGATCCCCTATACTTGTGGGTTATCAAGCAACAGCAGTATAGGCAGCATCATGGACAGCCATGTCGACAGTCACTCCAACACCATGAAAGGTGTGTAGCTCAGTGATAGAGTTGTTCTGCCGATCAAAGATGCGAACCTCAGCATGGTACTGCTCCTGGTTAAACTCACGGTAATCCTCGTAAACAGTGTACTCGGGATACCAGCGATATCCCAGCCTGGTCAAAAGGTCGACCAAAATGGCCGGAAACCCAGTCGCATCATGAGCCACGGTTAGACGGACAAGCTGTCTTGCGGGACGCATCTGAAACAAAGGGTGTAATATGTGAAATGACAGTGTGAGAAGCATATAATAACTTGGAAAGAAAACGTTAAACAGACCAATGGAAAAGAAAAGGTGAATATCAAATTAATCAGACCAAAGGGAAAAGGATTTGTTGCAGACAATCCAGCTCTCCGGGTGAACGTGATTACGAGAACCTAGTGTTAGAGTTAGCAAAATCATTTAACCCGAATAGAAGATAATTCAGAGTCCCAGAGTAAAGATGAGGAATAAAAGATCCTAATACCACCCATTGGCGACGTGGGCCCGTAACCCACACAGCCATATTAGTAAAATCGTTTTTCAAAGACTAGACTCAACTTCGGCCAAGGATTTGGAAAGGGCTTCCTACAGGCAGTCGGCTCTGATACCAACTTGTGACGCCCCCGACTTAATCGTCCGCTAATCATACACGCAAATGCACACGATCAAGCCTAGGGACTCACTTGAAGATATCACAGCACAACTCTAGACACAAAATAAAATAATTCAAGCTTTATATTACAAGCCAGGGGCCTCGAGGGCTCGAATACATAAGCTCGATGTCATACAAGCATCAGCGGAAGCATTAGATATCTGAGTAGAGATATAAAAGTAAAACAGATAGGCCTTTAACAAGGTGGGGCAAAATAAAAACACTGATCGAAAAGGCGCAGGCCTCCTGCCTGGGAGCCTCCTAACTACTCCTGGTCGTCGGCGGTCTCCACGTAGTAGTATGCTCCTCCAGAGGGGTAGTAGTAGTCATCGACTGGGGCAGCTGACTCCGGGGCTCCAACATCTGGTCGCAACAAATGGGCATGGGGGAAAAAGGGAAGCAAAGCAACCGTCAGTACTCATCCAAAGTACTCGCAAGACTTACATCAGATCTATGCTAAGTATGCATCAGTATCAAAGGGAAGGGGCTATATCGGTGGACTATACTGCAGAGATGCCAGAATAGAGAGAGAGGCCTAGCCTATCGAAGACTAGCATCTTCAGGATCTTGCAGCATTAGAAGAGTGCAGATTAGTAACATAATTAAAGTAGCAAGCATGTTGTAGCAAAGCCTAGGGATCCTTCCTCGACTCCCAGCGAGAAAGCGATCCCGGAGCTTCCAATTAATTAAAAGTATCCAGTTCAAGTTGTAGCAGATCGGGATACAACATTGAGCGTCCTGTTACCGTGGACACGGCTATTCGAATAGATAATCTTCCCTGCAGGGGTGCACTACTGTTACCCAACACGCTCGATTAACTCCGGCCGGACACACTTTCCTGGGTCATGCCCGGCCTCGGCTGATCGACACACCGCAACCCTACCTAGAGCTCAGCAGAGAGGTCCCCGCCGGTCTACATCCTAAGTGCGCAGGGTTCTTAGGCCCATCACCCTTTGCACTCCGGGTCGTTGTGAGCAGGGTGGATACTTATATAAAGCGCCAACTCTACCTGGATGGCATGATCCGGCCGTGCCACAATGCTGAACTGGACATCTGACAGAGCTTTCGGCTGATACATACGGCGTAGAGGGCCCCATAAACCATTATCCCACGTGGTGGTAGTGCGTATAGGGCCAACGACCCACTCAGATCAGATACCCAAATCCGTTAGCGAATTATTAGGAGCTCGCGGTGACGATCAGTACTCCTGTCGCCCCGTCTCGAGGAAGTGCAACAAGGGCCAGGCCCATCCCTCTCTAGGGCGGTCTCTACCTGCCCGGCCGCGCCTCGTAATTATCTCGCGGGTACCCTCCAGGTCAACCCGACTTCCCAGAAGACCGTCGGGAGCTCAGGTCCACCTCTACCGGGGTGGTACCACATGTCCCTTCAGTCCCGCATTAACAGTACAAGGGGGCATCAGTTAATTGTAACCGTGTGTCCGTAACATTAAGAGGGTAATCCGAGGAATCACCCTCGATGGATTCCCACTCGATGCTACCGTCAAGGTGAACCCGGAGGAATCACCCTCGATGGATTCACACTTGAGGGGTTGCACGACAGAAGCTTCATCGGAGGTGGTGGAAGAGGAATCACCCTCATATCCCACATCCAACTAACTACGCTACAGAGGCAACATCAGGAGTGAGGTAAGAGGTATCACCCTCGTCACTCGATATTAGCTCTGCAGATTCGAGCAACTTAGGGGGTTGTGCGTAGTGTTGTGCTGGTCTCAGCCCGACGATCACATCGATCGGGGCACTGGTAACTAAGCGGGGCAACTAGGACAAGGAAGAGGGGCCACGGATGGATTACCAACCAACACTAGGCATTTAGGATATCAGGTAAAGTATCAACAGAAGTTACAATAAACAGGCTATGCAACAGTATAGGATCAATCAAAGGCAATAGCAAAATCTAATGCAAGCAGGAGGAAGAAAGAATAGGTGATATAGGCATGCGTCAAGGGGGTTTGCTTGCCTGGTTGCTCTGCGGCAACAGAGGGGTTGTCAGTGGTGTCGTCGGTCTCCTGAGCTGCGTCGGTCTCGGGGGCTATCGGATAAGAAGAGGGAGAAGAAACAATAAATAAAAAGCAAACAAATGCAACACTATGCATGGCATGGGAAAATGCAGTGCCGGTGGTGACCTAATGCATTGCTACAAGTCGCAGACGAAGCGGGAAATTATCTGGGATATTTTCCCGACGTTTAGGTAGTTATCGGTATACTGAACCGGAGGGAAGGTTCCATGTTCAGGTAGTTAGGAGTGATGGTCAAGCATTTTGACCACATATTCGGATTCGTCTCATTTTTCTGATCAACTTTCATGTAGAAAGTTTTCCGATCCGAGCTACGGTTTATTTCCTATGAATTTTCAAAGATTTAAACTATTTTCTGAAATTTCTGGAATTATTTAATTTCGAATTATCCAGAATAGTGTTGGATGACGTCAGCATGATGTCATAGTGACGTCAGCAAGTCAACCGTGGACTTGACTGGTCAAACTGACCTGTGGGCCCCACCTGTCATAGACAGAGTTAACTAACAGAGGTTTATTTTAACTAACTAACTTAATTAGCTAGCGGGACCCACATGCCAGTGAGACATTTAGTTAACAGATTAACATAATTCATAATTTAGTTAATTAATTAGACGGGCCCACGTGTCAGTGACTGACCGGTTGACCAGTCAACTGGGGCCACCAGTCAGTGACTGGGCCTGCCCAGTCAGCCTGTTGACTCAGTCAACGGGTCAACTGGGTACCCAGGCCCCACTGGCAGCGACTCGGGGTGGGGCCCAGAGGTCGGCCACGTCGGCGACGTCGCCGAAAAAAGCTCCGGCGAGCTCTAACACGGCGGCGCGACCCCGGCCAGCGGCGGATTTGCTCCACAAGAGGCCAAAACGCGCGGTTTTTGTTGCGTTCGAACGAGCACTCCACCCCGCGTCTAACTACGGCGTCGGAACGGGCGGAGGTGGCCGGTAACAAGCAGGACGACGGCGTCGGGCGGCGGACAGAGACGGCCGTGCTCGGTCTCGAGCATATGAGCTCACCCGAGTCGAGCTGGCGCTCGCATGCGATGCGCGGGACCTCCAGAAGCTCGGTGGTGACGCTAACGCGGCGTGAGGTGCACTAGAGCGACGGCGGTGAGCTCGTCAGCGGAGACAGAGCACGGCAATGGCGGCGCGCCACGCACAGCTAGCTACGGCCGCGGAACAGAGCACGGACGGGGGGGGAGAGGAGGCGGAGCTCACCGTGCGGGCTCAAGAAGCCCCCTTGGGTGAGCGGGAGCGCAAGGGAGGCCGGAACCGTCGAAGATCACCGGCGACAGAGAGGTTCAAGACGACCTCGATTCGTGCGGTGTAGTAGTCCCCGGCTCGAATGGATGGCGCCAGTTAACGTAGCCGAGCAAGACGGGGCCCGTAGACACGAGCTGCGGGCGTGGAGACGCCGGTGGCCGCGGATCGACAACGGACACGGCAGCGGCAGCGTTGGGTGAGAGAGAGGGAGAGCGCGCGAGCGCTGGGGAGGGGAGGAGGAGGAGCGAGGGCGTCCAGGGGGAGCAGGTGAGGCGGCCTTATCGCCTCCCGGAACCCTGTGGCGGCAGGTGGCGAGCAGCGACGGAGGAGGCGAGCTCCGGCCATGGCGCAGCCGACACGGCGCGGGAAGGACGACGAGCAGGTGAGAGTAGGTGAGTTGGGCTGGGCCCTGCTACTGTAGCACTGGGCCTTTAGTGCCTAGTGGCTCTTTTTCCTTTTTCTTTCTGTTTTTCTCTTTTGTTTAATTACAGAGATAGATAGGAAAAATTTTGGCCTGCCAAAACACTTTATAAAAATGTGGAACTTGGCCACAAAAATAACTTGTATTATTTGGCACTACCACAATTAGTTTGGGAATTATTTGAACCCAATTGGAATTTTCTTAAATGAATTTGCATTTTAAATTGCTGGAATAGCACTGTTTTATATGCTAATGCTCATTTTAGCAACATGGTGATGTTGTTTTTCTTAACAAAAAATTGTTTTGAAATATTTACTAAATGATGAACATTTTTCCAGCTACTTTTGTGCAACTTCAAATTTCACTTGTATCTCAAATTTTAAATTGAAATGGAATTTGAAATGAGATATGAAACTAATGATGATCCAACATTGCAAATCAAGGTGATTTGGCATTAACATGGTGGATCACTGTAGCTTAATGCTCAGGGGTGTTACAATACTGAAATGATCAGCGAAGCAGCAGGAACTACCACCACTAGAGGCCACACCGGACTGCAAAAAAGGTTCTCCAAGAACAACGCCTCCAAGAAGGAAACCGTGCACCAATACCGTCGTCGCCTAATCATAGATCATGGTGAAGAAAGTCCGACTGGACTCTAGGCAATGCCTTCAACAAGGAGAAGAATAGAGATCCGCCATTGCCAGGTACAACCAGTGAAGGTCAGACCTAGGGTTTTCACCCTGGAATAGTTGAGACTTTGTGCCCAAAGAGCACCACCAAGAAGAAGCCCCCCTGTGTTGTCGCCCCTGCTAGCCGAGACTGCTGCAAAACACCGATCATCCGGTCCACAGTCTTCACGACATCCAAACTCGCCTCCGTCATCACTTGAAATCTCGAACTCAACATGAGCCATCAAGATCCACTGGTCATTCAATCCGGCACAACCATCTTGAAATTCCCCATCATTATCAGCACCACGGTAATCGCCGGTAAATATGTCGTGGTGTACCTCATGGTGCCGACAAATCAGAGTGTGACAGGTCCACAACAATGACCGATGACAGCGACAGAAAATCAGGACGATTGCCGGTGCGGAGATCTGGTAGAGGTGACCCCGCGAAGCAATACCTGCCATGTACTGTCCCTCCTGAGTCCAATGTTGGGGAAGATCACTCTTGGCGCCCGACGATCCATGTGGCTCGGCAGTAGATTGCCGGCAACACTACGGTCACCTCTGGCACCCACGAACTCACTCCGGTCACAACTAAGCGTCGCGCGGACCAGACGCACGTCCGCGAGTAGCTCATCACCCGGCAGTCCATGTGATGCGCTGGCAAATTGCCGGCGACACCACGGACTCCACTGAACCCACGAACTCGGTCCGGTCGCAACATGGCGTCCCGCAGACCAGACCCGCGTCCACGAGCGGCTGCCGAAAATATAACATTTGAAGTTTCTAATGATATATTTTTCTGTGACATATAACTCGTGTTACATTGGTCAAATGACCGGAAAGGAGAGTCGACACTTTGGATTTGTTTGAATTTACAAACGGCCGGTGATACCAAGGTGGTGTTCTTGGAGTGCTCACTAGAATTTGACCACATCATGTACTGCATCCTTTTATACCCAATGCTTATTTCTGGTCAACAAATTTGCACACATACTTTTATACAGGAAAAGACAACGAGGATCACACTGGGTATATTCCTAATTCAAGGAAAACATATGGCATATCGAAGCAGGCAATCACAAGAATGTATGCCATCTTACTATGCTTCTTTTGCAACTCCAAAACCAACTCTGCTCTCTTTCAGCTGGTCAACTGAAGATGATCAATAACATAGAAAAAATACACCCTAAACCATATCCTAATCGGAAAATCCAACTTTGATGAAGGCAGGGTAAAAGTACGACGAGATGGACATGGATCCAAGGATGTATTATGAACGGATCGGACAATTCAAATCAGTTTGGTAACAGTTCTCCAGAAAATAGCACATCACTTTCATCTCTACATACCTAAGCTTCGCACCAATCAATTTGAGCTGCCAGCCAATCATGAACTGGGAGACCTACTGCGCTAGCCAGCCACTTTATTTGACGCCGCATTTGAGCTGTGTGGTCTCCAGGCTGAGATGGAGTACAGACGAGTTGCACCCCAGCACAGCAGAAGGCCGGCATTGTCTTCATCGCTCTTGCATTGTTTCAATCCGTAGCTCATCAGCCTCTCTTTGCCCTCCCTGATGGCTTCAAAGCTGAGGGGCACATGGTCAACCTCGCAACGCTGCATGTGCATTTCCCACTGGCTCAGCCTCTCATGCCGCTCATGCCGGTGGACCCCCTCGCACACCAGTATATTCTTGATCTCCTCCCCAAGGAGCACCGTCTCCACGCGCGCCCTCTGCGGGCTGGCTGCACCTACCACATTGAGGCTGTCGAAGAGGGCGGCATAGTAGTGGACTGTCTCGTTGAACCGATCACGGAACAGTGGGGAGTTGTGGTCCGCGTCTTGCTCCATCATCACAATGATCTTCGGCTCAAGGGCACGGATGGCGTAGAGGAAGCTCACCAGCAAGCTTGGTATCTGGCGTTGAGGGGATGGTGTCTGCGGATAGTTCAGTGTCGATGCCGGACTGCACGCTGAGCAGGCCATTTGCTTAAGCCGAACCATGTTTGCCATTTGCTGGAGCTGAGCAATGCCGTCGCGGCTTATGCTGTCATCAACCGCGAGGAGGCGATGCATCTGTAGAGCGCAGCTGATCACAACCGCCTCACCGAAGTTTATCTTAAGGATCTCGCGGAGATTGCTGAAGTCCAATGTCTCGAGTTTGCCAATCACCTTGTCGAAATGAAAGACTAGCTTGAGGTTAGCAGCTTGCTTGCACAGGTACGCCTGCATCTTGTCCAGGAACTCACTGTCTTCATGGACAACAGTTAGGCGTAGTTCGGGCGGGCCCCCAGGGCGGCCATGGAAATCTTTAAGAATCTTGAGCCACTGCCAAGGGTGGGTGGTTGAGCAGGACAAGTCAACAATGCGGACAACCTGCAGTGCCACCATCATCAGAATTCAGAAGTTCCCAAGCTTGCGATGCATACAAAGTGGTCATAAATATATCACAGGAATCTAGACAATAGCGTAGGAAACCTGGGAGGGAACTCAAATTCCCCTTGGATATAGTAACTGACCTTGCTGGTAGAACCAAATATTGCATATAAGAGAGTAAGAAACTCAAGCAGTCAAGCTTGGATGCAGATTCCTCTTACTCTCTATGAAGTTTTTTTTAAAAAAAATATGCATCATAATTTGAGACATTATTTAAGGATATTTATATTGCGGTAACAGTATATGCTATCTACACACAAATACAAACCAGTTGTAACATTAGAGGCGCCACGGCAATCCTGAAATCAGGATTGGAGTAAGTCCGACAAATTCTCTAATTCATTGAGAGAAACAAGAATGATTTTTTATAATATATTTGATTGGACTTGATTCTGATGGTGCAAATCGATCAAGTAACATAACTAGAGAAATTATATTTGATCAGAAGAGGAGGAAATCCTAAAAATCTCTAATAAATCAAGAGGAAATGAACATATTTTATATCTTGGACCTGTAGAGAGGTTATAAATTAAGAAAAGTGCACACTATATGTGTTTTAAAAAAAAAGCATTTTAAAAATTTATCGAAAAGTTAATGTAACATTTCACACACAGGGCAACCGAAATGAAATAAATTAACTGCGGCTGTATGTTTGATTAGGGGTATTTCAGTCCAAATTTCACCCCAGATTACATCCAGCTCACTGTCCTTGGTCTTAGCAAAAAAAAATGTGGTGCCACCTAATGTGAGACGGAGGGAGTTAGGAATCTTCAAATATTACCATCCCAGGAAAAAAAATATAGGAGGCACTAATAAGCACTGTACCTAAGTTGGATTTTCATTCCCATCAACTATTGATAATCCTCCCCCGCCAAAAACAACAACTATTGATAATCCTGGGATCTAATCAGCAGTTCCTCATATTAACAACTCTTCAACAAATAGCTCAACAAAACATTCTACAAGACGGAAAAAATTGCATTACCAATGTACTGACTAAAATTGGCATGCTAAACCAGTAATACATAACATATACATTAAATCCTATAAGAAAAGGACCAATGCATCCCATGTTATTGTAGCACCAACTTAGCTAGATTAGGCATGCCATTTCACATTCAGGAACAACAACAAATCCAAACTAAGTCAGGAAAGATAGCTGTAACTATATCTAGACAGCCACATATAACATAAAATATTTTTTGTATCTTTAAGCAAAAATTAAAGTAGAGTGTGTGACCTTCTGATCCTGGACTTGCTCCAGCATAGCCCGGTTAATAGTGACAAAGCCAGTGCTGAGGTAGGGGCTGATGTCGGCGAAGTTCTCGCGGGCAGCCCGGAGGCAGGACTGCTCGAGGTAGCGCGATGGATCGATGAGGGCAGCAGCAATGCCCTGGGCGGGGCGCATAAGGCGGCGGGCTAAGCTGTCGGCGATTATCCTGGACAGACGCTGCAGTGGCCCATCCCCTACGGAGGCGAGCTTGCTGATCTTCATAAGGCTGCAGTCAGTCTCCTCAAAACATCCTTCGATCAGATGCGCCATGCACTCATACAAGGTCGGGCCAAGTTGCACCAGGTCATCCGCCGTGCCCTGCTCGTGTGCGCATCGCCCGTCCATCGTTTCTGCCTTCTTGAGGAAGGATTGGTGTGTTCATACAGGACGTAGGAACTAGTGCTTACTTGGGTGTCTTGGCTGGATCAACTCCTCTGGTTGTTGGCGCAGCTACATTTATAGGATAGCGTGTCTAAGACATACTCCCTCTGTAAGGAAATATAAGAGCGTTTAGATCACTAAAGTACTGATCTAAACGCTATTATATTTCCTTACAGAGGGAGTACATAGGATTGCGTGTCTAAGACATAATTGAGCCGACAGCAACAAGCTAAGAAGTTTTTACTGTGTTTGTTCAAATGAATTTGGAAAGATCGACGGTAAAGGCAAAGTATTGGCATATTGACGTATCCAAGGAATGCTGTTGGAATTTTCGGTTTATTCCTTTGGCACCTTCATATCCACTGGGCAGAAATAGACAAATATTGCAGTCAACCTGATCAGACTACGGAAGACTACTCTTTGGAAGTTCCAACAGGCTTGTATCGTTGATGACTTGATTCTGGGTTAACAAGGTAACAAGAGTTTTGGTACACTGGAACTATTACTTTATTAGAATAGATCTGTCTTCTACGTAGAAGTTACAGTGGCAAAACTGATGCAGTATATATTGTTATCATCTTTGGAATTTTGCTTTAGTCATTGTCAGCACTTTTAGTTGCTAAGCAACATGCTTTGGTTGGACGCATGTTTGGCAAGCCCACAAACCCAGACCATGACGGGCACACCCAAAATAATCGGAACCAGCACCGGCAAGCACCTTGGCACAAGCCATCCTATCTTTAAGCAGATGCACTGATCATGAAGGCCACCTCCTGGGCAACATCGACCTGCCTAGGCAGCCGCCTAATCAGAATCGGAGCTGATCAATTGCCTGATTAACGCCTCAGTGAACACTTTTTTTCTTTCTTTCGGCAAGTGTGTCTGCATTGTTAGTGCATCTCTAACCCATCCCCCAAAAGTCAAATATGGGGCTAAAAAATTTGGTTTGGGGAATTAACACCCATCTAGCCCATCCCCAAATAGTCTAATTGCCCATATTTAGCCCCCCCCCCCCCCCCCCCCCACTAGCCCATTTTTGTTCTTGGAGGGGCAAGTCTCACAAAAAATAGGGAGCAGCCGCAGCTTTCCCTCTCGATCGCTTCCTTCCTGCCATAACCCTAATGCCGTCGCCGCTCGGCCCACCACGGGCTGTCCCTGGCCCCGATGACCACAGGAATGGAGAGCCCCACCCCCGCCGCACCCCTGGCAACCGTCGCCGGTGCCGAAGAGACACCGCCGTAGCCAATACGACGCCGCAAGCCTCGAAATGTCGGCGCCAATGGAAGCTCGTCACCAAGAGCTCCTTGACGACGGCGCTGCTCGCGGCTCACGCCGCCTCAACCACACGACCACCATTGGGCCCAGCAGCCGGCCATCTGCCAAGGTGGGGGACAGCACGACGGCGCTGGTGAAGAACAAGAAGGCTATGGTCGCTGTGACGCCTTCTCCCCGGCCTCCCGCGGTGCGCTGCCACACCCTCCACCTCCGGCGGCCGAAGAATAGCCGGATTCGGAAGAGACCCGGAGCGGCACCGACGTGCTCGAGGAAATGCCCTCAAGGTAAAGAAAATTGTTGTTTTCTTTTGATTTGCAATTGCTCAACTGAATGATGTCAAGCTAATTGCTAGGTTCTTCCTTTGCTTTTGTAATGAGCAAATGGGGCCAGAATATTTCATGTCACAACTGGACGCAAGCCACACCATCGGCCTCGACGACATTGCATGTCCATGCCCTATAGCCAAGAAATGAGAAGGGATGGGGAGGTAGTGATGGAGGAGGAGGAGGTTGAAGAGGTCGAGGAGCCAGAGACAAATAATGAAAAAGAGGGCTCAAAGGTCGTGCAACTACCAGATCCAAGAAGATCTTGCTTTGTGTGATGCATGGATGAACATCTTTCTGGATACCACGGTCAGAACCGATCAAACGAAGGACAACTTTTGTAAAGGGATCGAGTACTACAATAGCCATGTGTCTGTTCTGTCCAACCACACAATCGATTCTCTCACTCGTCATTTGAGTGTGATCCAAGACCAATGCAATCGGTGGTCCATATGTGTTGATCAAGTCAACCTAGCACCACCGGGTGAAGTGTCCATCAACGAGTATGACAGTCATCCAAGCTCTTTACAAGCAAAGGAACAAGAGGGGTGGTGGCAAGGGCTTTTCTTTGCATCATTGCTACATGGCTCTTGTTGGAAATGAGAATTGGGCAAGGAGAAACTATAATACAAAACCAAAGAGGACAAGACTTAACACCATCATTGCTGATGATCACTTGGTAGAGAACCCATCCACTCCTAATGGCTGTCCCGATGGACAAAAATTGCAAAGGCCACAAAGAAGAATGGAAAGAATGGAGGGGTTGGAGTATACAAGGAAGAGCTCATTACGAAGGTGGAGGTGAAGTGGACATTGGAGGCCAATCGGAAGGAGGAGAAGTTGTCTTGTTTCTACGAGATGAAGATGATGGAGGGGGAGAGGTGGAAGGCAAAGGCGGACAAGGAGAGAAAGGTGTAAGCGGAAGAAAAAAAAGGCTTGAAATTGAGTTGCAAAGGCTTACATTGGAGGCCGAGGGAAAAAAGCTAAAGATTGAGGAGCAAAGGCTAGCATTGGAGGCCGAGGAACATAAGAACAAGATGGTGGCTGAGGAACATGGTATAACACTCATGGATCCAAGCAAAATGGACGCAAAGGCGATAAAATATTGGGGGTGAACTCGAGAGGACATCTTGGCCAAGTCATTTGGTGGTGGTGGTGGCAATGGTGGTGCCGGCGGTGCCGGCCCAGGTGTGTG
This sequence comes from Elymus sibiricus, assembly GCA_039707655.1. Lineage (NCBI taxonomy): Eukaryota > Viridiplantae > Streptophyta > Magnoliopsida > Poales > Poaceae > Elymus > Elymus sibiricus. The sequence continues at coordinate 118,704,262 of CM077670.1, forward strand.
ATGGCTTTTCATCCACCATGTGATTGGTGTTTTTTTTGGAATGAACTTGTTCATTTGGTGCCTTTTGTTATGGTTATGTTTTAGTTGTTTGTTGGATTGGATGAAGTTTATTCATGCTGGTGGTTGAATTATGGTGCGGTGTAGTTGAATTGTTTATGTTTGTGTTGAAATGTGGTGCATCTATTTGGATTGCTGCACAAACGTTTGGATAAATTGACAAAAGATTTTTTTGGGGGGAAATTAAGTTTCGGGGGATTCCGTTTCGAAAAGGAAAAAAAAAGTTTAGGGGGATGGGCTAGTTGAGCAAAAAAAATTGATTTCCTAAGAAATGGGGAATTAACGAATAGGGGAATTAAAATATGGGGGATGGGCTAGAGAGGCCTTTATTTATGTCTTAGCACAATGTCCATGTTATCACTCCCTTGAATAGATGGACTACAACAAACACTTGATGTGTTAATCCACAAGGCACTACTATCATTTGACAATTTCACAGCCTCACATTCGACTATGTAAATCTAAAGCCGGGACATACTATTTACCTCAACAAGGCCTGATCCGGAGTAGCTCCGGGAGAACGGCAGCCGCCGGGTCAGGGACACGGCAGCGCGGGGTGCCGGTCAAGCTTGGCTGGTGGCGCGCCAGGGGGGTACTCGCGGTCAGGGAGGAGCCGCCGAAGAATCCGAGGCATGCGGCCTCGGTCTGGGGAAGATTTGCAAAGGTTAACCGGTGGATGCCGCCAGGCGGCGGGAGCGCCATGGTAGAGCACGGCGGTACGTGCGGGCTGTGTGGAGCAGAGTCCCGCTCTCCGCGGTCAGCACTATATGCCGAGCGGGTGGGGGCGCTTCCGCAACGCCGCGTGCCCCAAAGCTTCTCCGTCTTCGCGGTGGCGGGATGGGGGCGGAGGAATTCACCTGCGACGGCGACGACGACGGACTGGACCACGGGCTTGTGTTTGGGCCTTTTGGCCTGCGAGCTGGGCTTTCTGTGGCGGGCGAGTGGGCTTTCAGTACGCGGGGCATCAAGTCCGAGACGGAATCCGAAACGAAATCTCACCCGGAACCGGATTGCTGGGCTTCTACAAAAGCAGCGGGACCCGTTCGTTTCTGCCCTCAGCTGTTTCGTTCACCATGCCACTCAAAAAAAAAAAAAAAAGCTGTTTCGTTCACCTCTCTCGTTCGTCCACCGCCGATTCGTCGTCGTCTTCTCCGCGGCGGCTTCACGCGACATGGACGGCTCCGGCCAATATTACGACACGGCCGCCGGCGAAGAGACATGCCCTGCCCCGGCTGGCACGCGGGCCCGCGTATTCTCAATCCCTACGCCAGGCAACTTGATCACGGAGATTCGGCTACAGGAGGAATACACTTACATGCATGCCTACCTGCCCGGAGGTAACCGCGATGGGCAGGACGAGTCGTCTCCATACAGGGACGGCAGCTTCGGCGCGGTCCCGGCGTCCGAGGAGACCATCGCCGGGCTGGAGGAGGCGGCCGTCGAGGAGACGAGGGAGGGGGAGTGCGCTGTTTGCATGCAGAGCTTTGAGGTAGGTGACAAGATCAGGAAGATGCCGTGCTCCCATGGATACCACGAGAGCTGCATCTTCAGGTGGCTCCGGATCAGCCGCATCTGCCCGCTCTGCCGCTTCCCGGTGTCCGCCGCCGACGACCACTAATGGATGAGTATAGCACGACGACCGAGTATGAGGACGATTAGAGAGTTCGATGTTACTAATTCGATGGAAACGTAGATTAAGGCATCCTTAGTCTCAGATTATCACAAGCGATTATACATGGGTTGTACTAGTTGTAGACTGATGTGGACTCCCTGAAGTTTAAAGTCTGTTTTAAAGAGTAGCACCTGTTGACTGTGTTCAAAGTTTAAATAAACAATGAAAAAGGTTGTACGAAATCTGAGCATTTGGTGTCGCCTTTGGCTAACACATGCATGAAGAAGGTTATTAAAGATGCGCCCCCCCCCCCCCCCCCCCCCCCCCCCCCGCCCCCTTTGGCTAACACATGCATGAAGAAGGTTATTAAAGATGCCCCCCCCCCCCCCCCCCACACTATAGATTTTTCCCATCATCTCCCTCTTCCACACAACACGGTCACAAACAACAGATTACCACGATTCAATGAGCAAAATTGGATTTGAAAAGAGCCTCAATGATCCATACCTGACACGTCATGTTGAGGATTTAGTCTAATACATTGTCAAAACAGTGTTACATAGACATGCATTGACACAATTTCTTTTATGGAAACTGCTGCTCTATTAATTAAGTAGCGATACACTCCAGGGCCACCACCGAGCTCACAAACTCCGGGATCCCGGAATCAAATCTTACAAGATTTATTCAAGCAACCTTCCTAGCAAAAGCAGGCGCGACTTTATTCCCAGACCGTCGCACCCACTTTACCCTAAACTCCTTAAACTTGCCCAAAAGTTCTTTCACCTGCTCCACAATAGAGCCATACGCCGAGAGGTCCTTCGTAGCCCCATTCAACTTTTGGATAACCACTTGTGAATCTGATTCCACGATCAACTTTTGGGGCAATGACACAATATTATATGTGTGTTCTGGTGGCATATACTTCAAGAGTAGGGTTAGTAATACAAAGCGAGGGTTCCCAAGTTTTTCTTCCCTTGTCCCTTGGCGGCTAGGGCAAACTTTTCCCTCTAGGGTTCACTGGCTAACCCGTGGATTTGTCTCCCCTCTGTTTGCCGCTCCGGCGACCGGTGGCGGGAAGGGGAATCCCGGTGCCTCCGCTCCGGTTAGTATTTTAAGTTAGGGTTTTTTAGTCCTTGCAAGTGTGGCGCTCCGGCGGATGGCAGCGCTTCTTCTTCGAGTTTGTCTTCTGGGCTCCCGATCCTCCTTGAGTTCCTCCATCTGGACGTACTCGACGGAGCTCCGGCATAGATTCCTGTTGTCTTCTTGGAACGGTGAGGTTAGGGTTTCTCGTCGTGTGGAGAGATTTGGTATCAGGTGTTTCAAATCTATTCAAGGGTTCAACAGCGACGGCTGCAGCTCCAGGGCGTTGGTCCTTAAGAGCACATGCATGAAGACTTCCCTGCTGTCATCGACAAAGTCAAGCCGGCGCGGTAAGAGAGCGGCGACAGCGGCGCGTCGGCGACTCATTCCGGCGGATGTATCGGTCGTTCGATGGTCTCGAATCTCGATGTAATTTTATTATGTTTGAGATGATTTGTACTGTCGGTGAACTTTGATAATATATTTGGATCCTTTTGCTAAAAAGGTGAGGGTTCCCGGTTCTGGAACTAAGTTGATAAGCATGAGATTCACCTAGCTACCAGTGTCTCCATAAGCAATGGAGAAGGGACCCTCTTCTGGCTGGACCCGTGGCTTGGCAGGTTGATGAGTCCAAATTATGAGACCATTTTACTGTTATTTTTGAGCCTACTTTGTGGGCTTTGTGGAATTTTACCGCGTTCGCGCACTTCTTTTTGTTGACAATCCCTCAGGTAAAGGCTTTTGGAGCAATATTCGTTTTATGGAGAAAATCCCCAAAAATGGCAATGGAAGCACGTATTAAAGTGATAAACACTTTCCATAAGAAAAAGGCCAAGGAAACAGCCGTCGTCGCGCTCTCAGAATGAACGACGGCGTTCCATGCGACCGCACGCGCTCGCATGAGCGATCGTTTGGCGCGCCGCCGCCTCTGGGGGATCAGCTATTTTCACCCCGTCGAATCGGATCGGGGATCAAACGTGCAGAGACTCCAGAAACTCGTCCAGAAGGCAGAACCCTAGCCTCTGGAGCCCATCCGGAGCGAGGATCAACGAGGAGAAGGAGGGGATTCCTCTCACCGCAAGGGGAACGCAGTCATCATCACCATCTTCATCATCACCATCATCCACATCATTATCATCTGCAACATCAAGAACCCTAGTGGATCCTTCGGTGTATCGGTTGATCCATCCATTCATGTATTCCATTACTATTGCCATGATGATTGTTGTTCCCATGTATGAGTAGACCCGTTGTTCTCGGGGTATGGATGAACCCTGGTGTGTAATAGGATGTTTGATATTAGGATTTGATATCCTCTTTGCGTGTTTATGTTGATAATCTTCTTGACGTTGGGTGAAGTCGACCATCTAACGTATGCCAACTTTGGACGGAAGGTTATTATTGTTGGCTAACTGTGTGGTTGTGGAGATGGGTGACGTGACAGACCCCTTCTCCCTTCGTAGCGGATAGTTTCAACAGAGGGTAAAACGGAGACCATTTTGGCTGCGTCCACGGGGACCTCTTTCCCCTTAATCATCGTTTGATAACCGGAGTGGGGAAGAACGGTGGTGGCGTATGGGATACGGAGATACCACGAGTATGCACGTATCTGTACCGGCTCCACCCACAAAGAGAAACATGTAAAGTGGCTTAGGAATCCGAAGTAGCATTGTGTTTAGGCACCGCCATTGATGCACACTAGAGGGGATTCCCGACCCCCGGGAACGTTTTTAATCATCTGCTTCAAGTCTGACTTTTATTACTAGTTATTTATTTTAATAGATCTAGTCACCATTACACTTGCAACTTCATTACTATTACTTTTACTGTTCTTGATCAATTACAGCATCTAGGCACATTATTTAGAACCCAAGACTGGTTCCTGTGCTCCCTGTGGGATTGATACTCTTACTTCGAAAAGTCTACAACTAAACCCTGTGCACTTGCAGGACATCAAGCTTTTTCTGGCGCCGTTGCCGGGGAGCTGAGCGCTTTTGGTCTAAGTTCTGAGTTTGGTCTGAATTGTGTGTACTAAGTTGTTTGCAGGTCTGGAACAACCATGGCTGAATATGGACACAATTATCAACTTGCAGCCATGCGTCTTACAGGTCCACCTATTCGAGAAATGTTCACATTGTTGGGTCCTAATCCCACCGGTGTAGCTTATGAGGTGAACCCGAGTATCCTCGAATTGTTGCATGGTAAATAGTTTAAAGGTGAGGAAGGTGAGGATCCTTATCAACACTTGCAATATTTTGAAGATGTATGTGGGACATTTAAATTAAATGCTTTTAGCTCAAATGATATGAAACTGAAATTATTTCCTCACACTCTGGCTAAAAAGACAAGCAACTGGTTAGTGTCTCACCCTGCAGGTACCTTTGATACATGGAATAAACTAGCGGACACTTTTCTGTCAGACTTCTATCCAGAGAAGAAATCCTATGAAGCAAGGAGGAGGATTTTAAACTTCCGATAGAGGCCTGGAGAAAGTCTGGTAAATGCATATCAAAGGTATAAAATTTTACTAAATGATTGCCCTCATCATAAGCTCCCTGAATGGTTAGTGTTAAATCTTTTTTATGGAGGATTGCAATATGATTCAAAGGAAGAACTAGACTTAGCATCTGCAGGTTCTTTTATTACTCGTGAAGTCTCGGAAGCATTAGAATTATTAGAAGGAAAACTTGCTAACCATGAAGCTTGGAGGAGCGATGAAGAAGGAGAGGGTAAAGTAGAAGTGGATTTTGACTGCATAAAAGCTTATTTAAACTCAGGGAGAGTTGAACAAATTAGTAATGAATTATACCTTGACCCTGATGTTGTTTCAAGATTTGTTCAAAGCTATGCAGAACATATGGAGTTCCCGAAGAAGAAATGGGAGAATTATACTGATGAGGACCCCGAGGAAGAGGTCATAGTTGAGACCTCCGAGGTAGAAACATCAGTACTCCCTATGGAAGAAGATTATGAACCCGAACCGGTATTGCCATATCCGGTGAGAAAGGCGCAGCTTGAGTATTTTAACAGGGAACATTCTGGAGACGAAAATGAGAACCAGAGTAAAGCTAAGGTGAAGCCCCCAGAAAAGGAGAAAACATGAAAAACCCATCGAAACGATGGAAGAAGAGGTAACTTGCTTTGTGAAAGGTTGCATCAAAGCTGCGGATACTGGTAAACCGGTGGTGCCTTGTTTGTTTGGAAGTACTTCTTATTTTGGTCTATGTGATATAGGGTCCTCTATTAATGTTATACCTTACACTATTTACACTAAGCTTCATGATGAAATTTATGCTTGTGTGATAACCCACAAGTATAGGGGATCGCAACAGTTTTCGAGGGTAGAGTATTCAACCCAAATTTATTGATTCGACACAAGGGGAGCCAAAGAATATTTACAAGTATTAGCAGTTGAGTTGTCAATTCAACCACACATGGAGACTAAATATCTGCAGCAAAGTGATCAGTAGCACAGTAGTATGATAGTTTGATAGCAGTAGCAATAATAGTAACAGTAGCAGTAACGATAGCAGCAATTGTGACAGTAGTGGCAACAGTAGTAACTTAGCAAGGAACAATATGTGAAAGGCTCGTAGGCATTGGATCGGTGATATTGTTGGATAACATTCATCATGTAACAGCCATAACCTAGGGCGACACAGAACTAGCTCCAATTCATCAATGTAATGTAGGCATGTATTCTGTATATAGTCATACGTGCTTGAGATAAGAACTTGCATGACATCTTTTGTCCTATCCTCCCGTGCCAGCGGGGTCCATAAGGAAACTAAGGGATATTAAGGCCTCCTTTTAATAGAGAACCGGAACAAAGCATTAACACATAGTGAATACATGAACTCCTCAAACTATGGCAATCACCGGAAAGAATCCCAATTATTGTCACCTTGGGGTATGCGGATCATAACACATAGCAGGTGCGTATAACTTGCAAGATCGGATCAAGAACACAAATATATTCATGAAAACATAAAGGGTTCAGATCTGGAATCATGGCACTCGGGCCCTAGTGACAAGCATTAAGCATAGCAAAGTCATAGCAACATCAATCTCAGAACATAGTGGATACTAGGGATCAAGCCCTAACAAAACTAACTCGATTACATGATAAATCTCATCCAACTCATCACCGTCCAGCAAGCCTACGAAGGAATTACTCACTCCCGGCGGTGAGCATCATGAAATTGGTGATGAAGGATGGTTGATGATGACGATGCCGGAAGATCCCCCTCTCCGGAGCCCCAAACGGACTCTAGATCTGGCCTCCCGATGAAGAACATGAGGTGGCGGCGGCTCTGTATCGTGAAACGCAATAAAACTTCCTCTCCTATTTTTTTCTCTGGAATTGTGAATTTATAGCGTTGGAATTAGGTTAGACGGAGCCATGTGGGCCCCACGAGGTACCAGGGCGCGCCTGGGGGGTGGCGCACCCTGGTGCCTCGTGGGCACTGGGTGGCCCCCCTCTAGAAAAATCTCCAAAAAGTTTCATCCAATTCCAAGAACTTTTATTTCTGCACAAAAAACAACATCATGGCAATTCTGCTGAAAACAGCGTCAGTCCGGGTTAGTTCCATTCAAATCATGCAAATTAGGAGCCAAAACAAGAGCAAAAGTGTTTGGAAAAGTAGATACGATGGAGACGTATCAACTCCCCCAAGCTTAACTCATTGCTTGTCCTCAAGCAATTCAGTTGACAAACTGAAAGTGATAAAAAACACTTTTACAAACTCTTTTGTTCTTGTATCTATATATATGCTTAAATAGCACCCAAGTTTTCAGCAAACATTATAACTAACCATGCAAATGATAACTCTTAGAAATTATATTCACTCATATCAATGGCATAATCAACTAGCGAGCAATAATAAGATATCTCAAATGCCAACACTTTGTCAAAGCGATCATGATATAATATGACAACATGGTATCTCGCTAGCCCTTTCTGAGACCGCAAAACATAAATGCAGAGCACCTCCAAAGTTCAAGCAGCGACTAAACATTGTAATTCATGGTAGAAGAGATCCAGTCATGATGCACACAATATTAACTATTCACAATGCATGAGAATGACAATAGTGCTCTCAGGACTGGTGCTTATTTGAGAAGGTGATGACTCAACAATAAAAGTAAAATAACATAAAAGTAAATAGATAGTCTCTTCGCAGAGGGAAGCATGGATTTGCAGAGGTGCCAGAGCTCGAAGCTTAAATCAGAGATAGATATAATTTTGGGAGGTATGCCTTTCCTGTCAACGTCACGACCGAGAGTTTTCAATATCTTCCATGCTAAACACGTTAGCGGCGGTTCCCAAGCGGTAAAGTAAAGTTTACTCCCCCTCCACCAACAATCACAAGCCATGGCTAGCCGAATCCTCGGGTGCCCTCCATACCAACAACTTTCCGGGGGAGTTTGTTTTATTATTTTGCAATTTTAATAATGGGACTGGGCATCTCGATTACCAGCCCCTCTCGTGCAAGGACAAGTGAATCAACACTCATCATGAGAATAACCCACTTAGCATGGAAGATACTGACCGCCCCCTGTCGCTCCATGAGCGGTACGGGCACACAAAACAGATGTTCATTTGAATATTTAGAGGTGGCACATGCAAATTTACTTAGAACGGCAGAGTAATACCGCATATAGGTAGATATAGTGGACTCATCTGGAATAACTTTGGTTTAAGGATTTTGATGCACAAGCAGTATTCCCGCTTAGTACAGGCGAAGGCTAGCAAATAGGTTGAGAAGCGACCAGCTAGAGAGCGAAAATGGTCATAATCATGCATTATGAATAATCAACATTGAATACTAGTATGAGTAGGATATAAACACCATGAACATAAATATCGTGAAGGCTATGTTGGTTTTGAATCAACTACATGCGTGAACATGTGTCAAGTCAAGCCACTTGAAACATTCAGAGGAGGATACCATATCATCATACTACATCACAATCATTTTAATGCATGTTGACACTCAAGATAAATCATTATCCACTCCTAGCTACTTAAGCATGGCATGAGCAACTATAATCTCTAATTGTCATCATAAACATGTTTAATCATAACATGCTGAATCATGGATACTGAGTTAAACATATTTACAAAAACAAAGAACAAGTTGAGTTCTTACGCGCTTTTCCTTGCCACAGTCACTTCATCGAATCATCGTCATTATTGCCTTTCACTTGCACGACCGAATGAGATGAAAATAATAATAGTTCAAGAGTGCCGTGGACTAAGCTGGAATCTGCAAGCATTTTATTCAAAGGAGAAGACAAGGTAAAATGGGCTCTTTGTTAGATCAACAAAAATGCATATGGGAGCCACTCAACATATTCATCGTGGTCTTCTCCTTACAATGACTCAACAAAAGAAAAGAATTTCAGAGAAACACACTGAAATATTTTTGGAGTTTTTAGTTTTTCTAAAGAAAACGAAATAAAGAAGAAAAACGAAAAACGAGAAAAAACTATTTACACGGGAAAGCTCCCAACAAGTAAAAGAAGAAACGGGAAATCTTTTTGGGTTTTCTTTTACTACTACGAAACTACAACTAATTAAACTAGAAAGAAAAACCGAAAAGAAGCGAGAAATGTTTTTGGATTTTCTCAAGTTTTTCGAACACACTAGAAGAAAACGAGAAAATAAAACTAGCATGGATTATACAATGAAAAAGTATGAACACCGACAACTGAAATTAAATGTGTGAGCATGAATGTAATGTCGGTGAGAGATACGTACTCCCCCAAGCTTAGGCTTTTGCCTAGCTTGGTCTACTGTCATGGTTGTCCTGGATAATAATCAAAATGGTAGCTCATAGAGGCGTTCTGAGCCGCCTCCTCAGCCAGACGAGCAGCCTCGACAGCCGCATTGTACTCGTGCACCTCACTCTCATGAAGAAAATATCTCTGTTTGTTCTGAAAATCAAAGAGGGCAGGAGCAGGCAAAGCAACATACACAGAGTGATATTTATTAAAAACTAAGTTATATTCATAACCCTGTGCGTTGCGTTTTAAAAACCTATGTTCTCGCATTGTTTCAAAATTCAAATATTTATAAGGCAAGAGGGGATCATTGAATTTGGGCGACACCCCTAACTTTGCAGCTAAGCAGGAGGCATAAACTCCTCCATACAAATCACCATTACCCGCATTACGCTGCAGCCTACGTGCAACAATAGCCCCAAGATTATAAAGCTTGCTACCAGTCAAAGCTGTATGAATAAGACTCAGATCAGGGGCGCAAAGTGCACTACAGTCTTGCTTACCAACAACGCATTTAACATTAAAAAGCGCAAAATACCGAATAGCGGGAAAGTGAATGCTAATTATTCTAGCCTGCGTGATTCCCCTATCCTCACCATTGCAAAGGCTATTAAGAAATAACTCATAATCAGATCTTGGTGGTTCATCTAATGAACCCCAATATGGAATTTTGCATGCATCACAGAATTCTTCTAGAGGCATATTATAGGATTTGTCATAAAGGTGAAATAAAACTCTAGAAGTGCGCGGGTGGTAATCAAAGTTTTGAGTAAAGGAATGAGTGAGGTTGTAATGTTGTGGTGGCTTATCTGCGATAAAGGTGGAGAGCTCGGCATTGTGAATATATTGGTCAAATTCTTCCTTGATGCCTGCACCTAGCATGAACTCGTTGCACGGCCATCGACATGATTTTGCTTCGGCACCTCGCACTGAACTTGCCCTTGGTTCCTCATATGATTGGCATGCCGAGCTTTCACTTGATGATGCTTCCGAGGGCCTCCTCCTCGAAGAACTTCTCCGGAAAATATTCATTTTCCTAAAAACAATTCTGAAAATTTTTGGGCCACAAAATGATATCAATAAATCTTCACAAGATTAATAGCAACTACTCATAAGGATGTCTATAGGCTATATCAAGCATTCAAACTACTTGGAACTCAAAGAATTCAACATGCAAGCTCATTTTCAGTAGCACCAAGAGCAGCTAATTATGCAAAATATAATCCACTAGAGCAAAAACTAATTGGAGCAATGGAGGAGTTACATACCAAGGAGCAATCTCCCAAAACAATTTCGGAAACGGAGCTCCGAGCAAAGAGATCGAAAATTTCAGTTTTGTGAGCAAGAACACGAGAGAGAGAGAGAGATACCAGGAATTTTTGCTAGAGGTAAGAGACGAAGTGAGCTGAGGGAATAAGCGAGGGGGTCCCTGTGGGGCCCACAAGGTACCTTGGCATGCCAGGGGGGTGGCGCGCTCTGGTGCCTCGTGGGCACCTGGGGCACCCCCCTGGTATGTTTCCAGTGCCAAAAATTATTAAATATTATATAAAAATTCATATCAAAATTTTATTGCATTCTGAGCACTTTTATTTCTGGGCACTTTTTTTATTGCACGGATAAATCAGAAAACAGGATAATCATGGCATTTTATTGCATTTAACTAAAAATAACAGAAAATAAAAAGTGGGTACAGAAGGTTGTGCTTACTAAATTCATCGACCCCATGCCCCTCAAAAAGAATCCATTAATAAGGTTGATCAAGTCTTATTAACAAACCATTTCCGAGTAACATGAAACCGAAGAATCTTGGTAAAACACTAGGTTACCTCAACGGGGATATGCATCTCCCCGATAATAAGGGTTTCATATTTCTTTTTAACAGTAGGTAGAGGGAGTTGAAAACTTCCAATAGTAATTGTCGGAGTCTTTTCAATAATATGAATACCATTTACTTGAAATTGTTTCTTCGGAAAGTGCACTGTATGTTCATTACCATTGATATGAAAAGTGACCTTGCTTTTGTTGCAATCAATAACAGCCCCTGCAGTATTCAAAAAGAGTCTACCAAGGATAATCGACATGTTGTCATCCTCGGGCATATCAAGTATAACAAAGTCTGTTAGGATAGTAACATTTGCAACTACAACAGGCACATCCTCACAAACACCGATAGGTATGGCAGTTGATTTGTCAGCCATTTTGCAATGATATTTCAGTGGGAGTGAGTTTATTCAAATCAAGTCTTTTATATAAAGAGAAAGGCATAACACTAACACCGGCTCCTAAATCACACAAAGCAGTTTTGACATAATTTCTTTTAATGGAGCATGGTATAGTTGGTATTCCTGGATCTCCTAGTTTCTGATGGAAATATGCCCTAGAGGCAATAATAAAGTTGTTATTATTTTATATTTCCTTGTTCATGATAAAGGTTTATTATTCATGCTAGAATTGTATTGACCGGAAACTTAAGTACATGTGTGAATACATAAACAAATACCGTGTCCCTAGTGAGCCTCTACTAGACTAGCTCGTTGATCAAAGATGGATAAGGTTTCCTAACCATAGACATGAGTTGTCATTTGATAACGGGATCACATCATTAGGAGAATGATGTGATGGACAAGACCCATCTGTTAGCTTAGCATATGATCGTTCTGTTTATTGCTACTGCTTTCTTGAATGTCAAATACATGTTCCTCGGACCATGAGATCATGCAACTCCCGGATATCGAAGGAATACCTTGTGTGCCATCAAACGTCACAACGTAACTGGGTGATCATAAAGATGCTCTACAGGTATCTCCGAAGGTGTCCGTTGAGTTGGCATGGATCGAGACTGGGATTTGTCACTCCGTGTTTCGAAGAGGTATCTCCGGGCCCTCTCGGTAATGCACATCATAAGAAGCTTGCAAGCAAAGTGACTAAGGAGTTAGTTACGGAATGATGTATTATGGAACGAGTAAAGAGACTTGCCGGTAACAAGATTGAACTAGGTATGGAGATACCGACGATCGAATCTCGGGCAAGTAACATACCGACGGACAAAGGGAATTACGTATGTTGTCATTGCGGTTCGACCGATAAGATCTTCGTGGAATATGTAGGAACCAATATCAGCATCCAGGTTCTGCTATTGGTTATTGACCGGAGAGGCGTCTCAGTCATGTCTACATCATTCCCGAACCCATAGGGTCCGCACGCTTAACGTTCGTTGACGATATAGTGTTATATGAGTTATGTGAATTGGTAACCGAATATTGTTCGGAGTCCCGGATGAGATCCCGGACGTCACGAGGAGTCTCGGAATGGTCGAGAGGTAAAGATTTATATATGGTAAGTCATATTTTGGGTTCCGGAAAAAGGTGCAGTTTTTTCGGTATTGTACCGGGAAGCTTCCAGAAAGTTCCGGAGGATTCCGGAGGGGTCCGGAAGTCCACAAGTGGGTCCACCACGTCCCAAAGGGCTGGCATGGGATAAGGGGAGGTGCCCTGGCCTTATTGGGCCAGGTGCACCAAGTCCTCAAAAGCCCACGCAGCTAGGGAAGGAAAAAAGGGAGAGTCCTAGTAGGAATAGGATTGGACTTTGGAGTCCAAGTCCACGTGTGTACTATTCACGGTTACTGTTCACGTGGCACTATTCCTTCTACTCCAAGCCCCTACACATATATAAATAGAGGAGAGGAGGCGCCCCAAAGGACACAACATTGTCTTAGCCGTGTGCGGCGCCCCCCTCCACAGTTCCGTCCCTCGGTCATATTTTCGCAGTGCTTGGGCGAAGCCCTGCGGAGATAGCATCACCATCACCGTCACCACGCCATCGTGCTGCCGGAACTCATCCACTACCTCGCCGTCTTGCTGGATCAAGAAGTCGAGGACGTCACCGAGCTGAACGTGTGCTGAACGCGGAGGTGCCGTACGTTCGGTGCTCGGTCGGTTGGATCGTGAAGTTGTTCGACGACATCAACCGCGTTGTTCTAATGCTTCCGCTTACGGTCTACGAGGGTAGGTAGACACACTCCCCCTCTCGTAGCTATGCATCTCCATGGATAGATCTTGCGTGTGCATAGAAAAAAATTTGGTTTCCATGCAACGTTCCCCAACAGTGGCATCATGAGCCAGGTCTATGCGTAGATGATATGCACGAGTAGAACACAAAGAGTTGTGGGCGGTGATCGTCATACTGCTTACCACCAACGTCTTATTTTGATTCGGCGGTATTGTAAGATGAAGCGGCCCGGACCAACCTTACATGTCCACGTACATGAGACCGGTTCCACCGACAGACATGCAACTTGTTTTGCATAAAGGTGGTTGGCGGGTGTCTGTTTCTCCTACTTTAGTTGAATCGAATTTGACTGCGGCCGGTCCTTGTTGAAGGTTAAAATAACAAACTTGATAAATCACCGTTGTGGTTTTGTGCCGTAGGTAAGAACGGTTCTTGCTAGAAGCCCGTAGCAGCCACGTAAAACTTGCAACAACAAAGTAGAGGACGTCTAACTTGTTTTTGCATGGTATGCTGTGATGTGATATGGTCAAGACATGATGTGATACACGTTATTATATGAGATGATCATGTTTTGTAATTTATCGGCAACCGGCAGGAGCCTTATGGTTGTCTCTTTATTGTATGAAATGCAAGCGCCATGTAATTGCTTTACTTTATCGCTATGCGTTAGCAATAGTTGTAGAAGCAATAGTTGGCAAGACGACCACGACACAATGATGGAGATCAAGGTGTCGAGCCGGTGACGATGGAGATCATGACGATGCTTTGGAGATGGAGATCAAAAGCACAAGATGATGGCCATATCATGTCACATATTTTGATTGCATGTGATGTTTATCCTTTATGCATCTTATTTTGCTTAGAACGACGGTAGCATTATAAGATGATCCCTTCACTAAATTTCAAGATAAAAGTGTTCTCCCCGAGTATGCACCGTTGCTAAAGTTCGTCGTTTCGAAGCACCTCGTGATGATCTGGTGTGATTGATTCTACGTTCACATACAACGGGTGTAAGCCAGTTTTACACAAGCAGAATACTTGGGTTAAACTTGACGAGCCTAGCATGTACAGACATGGTCTCGGAACACTGGAGACCGAAAGGTCGAACATGAGTCATATAGTAGATATGATCAACATGGAGATGTTCACCATTGATGACTATCCCATCTCACGTGATGATCGGACATGGGCTAGTTGATTTGGATCATGTAACACTTAGTTAACTTGAGGGATGTTAATTTAAGTGGGAGTTCATTAGTAATTTGATTAATTGAACTTAATTTATCATGAACTTAGTCTTGATAGTTTCTTTGCATATCTATGTTGTAGATAAATGGCCCGTGCTACTGTTCCGTTGAATTTTAATGCGTTCCTAGAGAAAGCTAAGTTGAAAGATGATGGTAGCAACTACACGGACTGGGTCTGTAACTTGAGGATTATCCTCATTGCTGCACAGAAGAATTATGTCCTTGATGCACCGCTAGGTGATGGACCTGCTGCAGGAGCTGTTGCAGACGTTGTGAACGCCTGGCAGGCTCGATCTGATGACTACTCGATAGTTCAGTGTGCCATGCTCTACGGCTTAGAACCGGGACTGCAAAAGCGTTTTGAACGCCACGGAGCATATGAGATGTTCCAAGAGCTGAAATTGATATTTCAAGCTAATGCCCGGGTTGAGAGATATGAAGTCTCCAACAAGTTCTTTAGCTGTAAGATGGAGGAGAACAGTTCTGTCAGTGAACATATACTCAGAATGTCTGGGTACCACAACCACTTGACTCAGCTGGGAATTGATCTTCCGGTTGAGAGTGTTATTGACAGAGTTCTTCAGTCACTGCCACCAAGCTATAAAGGCTTCGTGATGAACTATAATATGCAAGGGATGGAGAAGACAATTCCCGAGCTCTTCGCGATGCTGAAATCAGCGGAGGTAGAAATCAAGAAGGAACATCAAGTGTTGATGGTTAACAAAACCACTAGTTTCAAGAAAAAGGGCAAGGGAAAGAAGGGGAACTTCAAGAAGAACAGCAAGCAAGTTGCCGCTCCCACGAAGAAACCCAAAGCTGGACCCAGGCCTGAAACAGAGTGCTTCTACTGCAAAGGGACTGGTCACTGGAAGCGGAACTGCCCCAAGTATTTGGCGGATAAGAAGGATGGCAAAGTGAGCAAAGGTATATTTGATATACATGTTATTGATGTGTTCCTCACTAATGCTCGCAGTGGCGCCTGGGTATTTGATACTGGTTCGGTTGCTCATATTTGTAACTCGAAACAGGAGCTACAGAATAAGCGAAGATTGGCTAAGGACGAGGTGACGATGCGCGTCGGGAATGGTTCCAAGGTTGATGTGATCGCCGTCGGCACGCTACCTCTACATCTACCTTCAGGATTAGTTTTAGACCTCAATAATTGTTATTTGGAGCCAGCGTTGAGCATGAACATTATATCTGGATCTTGTTTATTGCGAGACGGTTATTCATTTAAGTCAGAGAATAATGGTTGTTCTATTTATATGAGTAACATCTTTTATGGTCATGCACCTTTTGTGAATGGTCTATTCTTGTTGAATCTCGATCGTAGTGATACACATATTCATAATATTGATGCCAAAAGATGCAAAGTTGATAATGATAGTGCAACATACTTGTGGCACTGCCGTTTAGGTCATATTGGTGTAAAGCGCATGAAGAAACTCCATGCGGATGGACTTTTGGAATCTCTTGATTATGAATCATTTGATACTTGCGAACCATGCCTCATGGGCAAGATGACTAAAACTCTGTTCTCCGGAACAATGGAGCGAGCTACTGATTTGTTGGACATAATACATACCGATGTATGCGGTCCGATGAATGTTGAAGCACGCGGCGGGTATCGTTATTTTCTAACCTTCACGGATGATTTGAGTAGATATGGGTATATCTACTTGATGAAACACAAGTCTGAAACATTTGAAAAGTTCAAAGAATTTCAGAGTGAAGTAGAGAATCATCGTAACAAGAAAATAAAGTTTCTACGATCTGATCGCGGAGGCGAATATTTGAGTTACGAGTTTGGCCTTCATTTAAGAAAATGTGGAATTGTTTCACAACTCACGCCACCTGGAACACCACAACGCAATGGTGTGTCCGAACGTCGTAACCGTACTTTATTGGATATGGTGCGTTCTATGATGTCTCTTACCGATTTGCCACTATCGTTTTGGGGTTATGCATTAGAGACAGCTGGATTCACATTAAATAGGGCACCGTCTAAATCCGTTGAGACGACACCATATGAACTATGGTTTGGCAAGAAACCTAAGCTGTCGTTTCTTAAAGTTTGGGGATGCGATGCTTATGTGAAAAAGCTTCAACCTGATAAGCTCAAACCCAAAGCGGAGAAGTGTGTCTTCATAGGATACCCTAAAGAAACAATTGGGTACACCTTCTACCACAGATCCGAAGGCAAGGTCTTTGTTGCCAAGAATGGGTCCTTTCTAGAGAAGGAGTTTCTCTCGAAAGAAGTGAGTGGGAGGAAAGTAGAACTTGATGAGGTAATTGTACCTTCTCTCGAATTGGAAAGTAGCTCATCAGAGAAAACCATTCCCGTGATGCCTACACCAATAAGAGAGGAAGATAATGATAAAGATCATGAAACTTCAGATCAAGTTACTACTGAACTTCGTAGGTCGACCAGAGTACGTTCCGCACCAGAGTGGTACGGTAATCCTGTTCTGGAAGTTATGTTGTTAGACAACAGCGAACCTACGAACTATGAAGAAGCTATGATAAGCCTGGATTCCGACAAATGGCTTGAGGCCATGAAATCTAAGATAGGATCCATGTATGAGAACAAAGTGTGGACTTTGGTGGACTTGCCCGATGATCAGCAAGCCATTGAGAATAAATGGATTTTTAAGAGGAAGACAGATGCTGATGGTAATATCACTGTCTACAAAGCTCGACTTATCGCGAAAGGTTTTCGACAAGTTCAAGGGGTTGACTACGATGAGACTTTCTCACCCGTAGCGATGCTTAAGTCTGTCTGAATCATGTTAGCAATTGCCGCATTTTATGATTATGAAATCTGGCAAATGGATGTCAAAACTGCATTCCTTAATGGTTTTCTCAAAGAAGAGTTGTATATGATGCAACCAGAAGGTTTTGTCGATCCTAAGGGTGCTAACAAAGTGTGCAAGCTCCAGCGATCCATCTATGGACTGGTGCAAGCATCTCGGAGTTGGAATATACGCTTTGATGAGGTGATCAAAGCATATGGTTTTGTACAGACTTACGGTGAAGCCTGTATTTACAAGAAAGTGAGTGGGAGCTCTGTAGCATTTCTAATATTATATGTGGATGACATATTGTTGATTGGAAATGATATAGAATTTTTGGATGGCATAAAGGGATACTTGAATAAGAATTTTTCAATGAAAGACCTCGGTGAAGCTGCTTATATATTGGGCATCAAGATCTATAGGGATAGATCAAGATGCTTGATAGGACTTTCACAAAGCACATACCTTGACAAAGTTTTGAAGAAGTTCAAAATGGATCAGTCAAAGAAAGGGTTCTTGCCTGTCTTGCAAGGTGTAAGTTGAGTCAGACTCAATGCCCGACCACGGCAGAAGATATAGAGAAAATGAAAGTCATTCCCTATGCCTCAGCCATAGGTTCTATTATGTATGCCATGCTGTGTACCAGACCTGATGTGTGCCTTGCCATAAGTTTGGCAGGGAGGTACCAGAGTAATCCAGGAGTGGATCACTGGACAGCGGTCAAGAATATCCTGAAGTACCTGAAAAGGACCAAGGACATGTTTCTCGTTTATGGAGGTGACGAAGAGCTCGTCGTAAAGGGTTACGTCGATGCAAGCTTCGAGACTGATCCGGATGACTCTAAGTCACAAACCGGATACGTATTTATATTAAATGGTGGAGCTGTCAGTTGGTGCAGTTCAAAGCAGAGCGTCGTGGCGGGATCTACGTGTGAAGCGGAATACATAGCTGCTTCGGAAGCAGCACATGAAGGAGTCTGGATGAAGGAGTTCATATCCGATCTAGGTGTAATACCTAGTGCATCGGGTCCAATGACAATCTTTTGTGACAACACTGGAGCAATTGCCATAGCCAAGGAGCCCAGGTTTCACAAGAAGACCAAACACATCAAGAGACGCTTCAACTACATTCGTGAATATGTCAAGGATGGAGACATAGAAATTTGCAAAGTACACACGGATCTGAATGTGGCAGACCCATTGACTAAGCCTCTTCCACGAGCAAAACATGATCAGCACCAAGACTCCATGGGTGTTAGATTCATCACTATGTAATCTAGATTATTGACTCTAGTGCAAGTGGGAGACTGATGGAAATATGCCCTAGAGGCAATAATAAAGTTGTTATTATTTTATATTTCCTTGTTCATGATAAAGGTTTATTATTCATGCTAGAATTGTATTGACCGGAAACTTAAATACATGTGTGAATACATAAACAAATACCGTGTCCCTAGTGAGCCTCTACTAGACTAGCTCGTTGATCAAAGATGTTTAAGGTTTCCTAACCATAGACATGAGTTGTCATTTGATAACGGAATCACATCATTAGGAGAATGATGTGATGGACAAGACCCATCCGCTAGCTTAGCATATGATCGTTCTGTTTATTGCTACTGCTTTCTTGAATGTCAAATACATGTTCCTCAGACCATGAGATCATGCAACTCCCGGATATCGGAGGAATACCTTGTGTGCTATCAAACGTCACAACGTAACTGGGTGATCATAAAGATGATCTACAGGTATCTCCGAAGGTGTCCGTTGAGTTGGCATGGATCGAGACTGGGATTTGTCACTCCGTGTTTCGGAGAGGTATCTCTAGGCCCTCTCGGTAATGCACATCATAAGAAGCTTGCAAGCAAAGTGACTAAGGAGTTAGTTACGGGATGATGTATTATGGAACGAGTAAAGAGACTTGCCGGTAACGAGATTGAACTAGGTATGGAGATACCGATGATCGAATCTCGGGCAAGTAACATACCGACGGACAAAGGGAATTACATATGTTGTCATTGCGGTTCGACCGATAAGATCTTCGTGGAATATGTAGGAACCAATATGAGCATCCAGGTTCCGCTATTGGTTATTGACCGGAGAGGCATCTCAGTCATGTCTACATCATTCCCGAACCCGTAGGGTCCGCACGCTTAACGTTCGTTGACGATATAGTGTTATATGAGTTATGTGAATTGGTAACCGAATATTGTTTGGAGTCCCGGATGAGATCCCAGACGTCACGAGGAGTCTCGGAATGGTCGAGAGGTAAAGATTTATATATGGGAAGTCATATTTTGGGTTTCGGAAAAAGGTGCAGTTTTTTCGGTATTGTACCGGGAAGCTTCCAGAAGGTTCCGGAGGATTCCGGAGGGGTTCGGAAGTCCACAAGTGGGTCCACCACATCCCAAAGGGCTGGCATGGGATAAGGGGAGGCGCCCTGGCCTTATTGGGCCAGGCGCACCAAGTCCTCAAAAGCCCACGCAGCTAGGGAAGGAAAAAAGGGAGAGTCCTAGTAGGAATAGGATTGGACTTTGGAGTCCAAGTCCACGTGTGTACTATTCACGGTTACTGTTCACGCGGCACTATTCCTTCTACTCCAAGCCCCTACACATATATAAATAGAGGAGAGGGGGCGCCCCAAAGGACACAACATTGTCTTAGCCGTGTGCGGCGCACCCCTCCACAGTTCCGTCCCTCGGTCATATTTTCGCAGTGCTTGGGCGAAGCCCTGCGGAGATAGCATCACCATCACCGTCACCACGCCGTCGTGCTGCCGGAACTCATCCACTACCTCGCCGTCTTGCTGGATCAAGAAGTCGAGGACGTCACCGAGCTGAACGTGTGCTGAACGCGGAGGTGCCGTACGTTCGGTGCTCGGTCGGTTGGATCGTGAAGTTGTTCGACGACATCAATCACGTTGTTCTAACGCTTCCGCTTACGGTCTACGAGGGTACGTAGACACACTCCCCCTCTCATAGCTATGCATCTCCATGGATAGATCTTGCGTGTGCGTAGAAATTTTTTTGTTTTCCATGCAACGTTCCCCAACAGTTTCTTAGGTACTCCATCCTTAAAAGAATAATTTGCAAGCATGGTGGAAATTTCAGCCTCAGGTATCTTTCTTTTATTTGTGACAATGTCTTTCATGTATTTAGCATAGGGAGGCATCTTTATAATATCAGTCAAACGAGTGCGCAAAAATACTGACCTAAGCATTTCAGCAAAGCGTTCTAATTCTTCCTCATCCTTTTTCTTAGATGGTTTAGGAGGAAAGGGCATGGGTTTTTGAACCCATGATTCTCTTTCTTTACTATGTTTTCTAGCAACGAAGTCTCTTTTATCATAACGTTTATTTTTAGAAGGTGGGTTATCAAGATCAACAGCAGGTTCTATTTCAACATCATTACCAGGTTCTTTATCATTATCTGGTTGGGTATCCATACGAGCATCATCATTATTATTATCATCAGGTGGTTGTTCATTACCAGATTGTGTTTCAGCATCGGAAATAGAAACATGATTACTATCCTCCAAGGGTTTTTCTACCTCGGGTTCACTAGAAGTATGCAAAGTCCAATCATTTTTGTTTTTCTTTTTATTTTTAGATGGACTAGGTGCATCAACATTAATTCTTTGAGAGTCTTGTTCAATTCTTTTTGGATGACCTTCAGGATAAAGTGGCTCCTGAGTCATTCTACCTCCTCTAGTCATTACTCTAACAGCATGATCATTCATATTGTTGTTCATTTCATTGAGCAATTCACTTTGAGATTTAGCAACTTGTTCTAATTGGGTTTGAACCATAGATGCATGTTTACTTACACCTTTAACATCATTAGCGATTCTAAATAACAAGTCACTCAAGCGGTCAATCATGTAGGCATTTCGTTTCAACTGTTTCATAACATTTGCATTGAAGTGATCTTGCTTAATAATATAATTGTCAAATTCATACAAGCATTGACTAGGAGGTTTGTTATAAGGAATATCACCTTCATAGAATTTTATAAGAGAATTTACCTCTACTACCAGTGACGGTGTGTCAAGACCATGTATTTCTTCAATAGGTGGTAGATTCTTAACATCTTCAGCTTTAATACCTTTTTCCTTCATACATTTCTTTGCTTCTTGCATATCTTCAGGACTGAGATGTAAAATACCCCTCTTCTTCGAAGTGGGTTTGGGCGGTGGTTCAGGAAGTGTCCAATCATTATCATTCTTCAATATATTATTCAATAATTCCTCAGCTTGTTCAATAGTCCTTTCCCTGAAAACACAACTCACACAACTATCTAGGTAGTCCCTAGAAGCATCGGTTAGTCCATTATAGAAGATATCAAGTATTTCATTTTTCTTAAGAGGATGATCAGGCAAAGCATTAAGTAATTGGAGAAGCCTCCCCCAAGCTTGAGGGAGATTCTCTTCTTCAATTTGCAAAAAGTTAAATGTTTCCTGTAAGGCAGCTTGTTTCTTATGAGCAGGAAAATATTTTTCAAAGAAGTAATAAATCATATCCTGGGGACTACGCACACAACCAGGAGCAAGAGTATTATACCATTCCTTAGCATCATCCTTTAATGAGAAAGGAAACAACTAGAATATAGTAATAGCGAATTTTTTTCTCATGAGCAAATAGAGTGGCTATATCATTTAATTTAGTAAGATGTGCCACAACGGTTCAGTTTCATAACCATGGAAAGGATCAGATTCAACCAAAGTAATTAACTCAGGATCGACAGAGAATTCATAATCCTTATCAGTAACAAATATGGGAGAGGTAGAAAATGTAGGATCATATTTCATTCTCTCCCTCATAGATTTTTCTTTCATTTCAGCAAGCAACTTTATAACTTCATGTCTATCATTACAAGCAAGGATGGCTCTAGCCGTCTCCCTATCAAAGCAATGTTCATCAGGTGTTTCAACTCTAGTAGGGGAGCTAGGCATAATAGGTGAATCATAATTCTCAAGAGATTCAACATTTTCAATTTCTTTAGCTTTAGCAATTTGTTCAGTAAGAAATTCACCAAGTGGCACAACATTATCAAACATAGTGCTAGCATCATCATGAGCATCATTCATAGCAGAAGTGGTATCATCAATAACTTGCGACATATCAGAATTAATAGCATGTGGTGGTGTTGCAAGTTTACTCAAAACAGAAGGTGAATCAAGTGCAGAGCTAGATGGCAGTTCCTTACCTCCCCTCGTCTTAGAGGGAACGATCTTGGTCGTAGCGTCTTTCAGATTCTTCATAGTGATCAACAGATATAAATCCCAAGTGACTTAGCAAATAAAGCTATGCTCCCCAGCAACGGTGCCAGAAAAAAGTCTTGATAACCCACAAGTATAGGGGATCGCAACAGTTTTTGAGGGTAGAGTATTCAACCCAAATTTATTCATTCGACACAAGGGGAGCCAAAGAATATTTGCATGTATTAGCAGTTGAGTTGTCAATTCAACCACACCTGGAGACTAAATATCTGTAGCAGAGTGATCAGTAGCACAGTAGTATGATAGTTTGATAGCAGTAGCAATAATAGTAACAGTAGAAGTAATGATAGCAGCAATAGTTTGGTAGCAATTGTGATAGTAGGGGCAACAGTAGTAACTTAGCAAGGAACAATATGTGAAAGGATCGTAGGCATTGGATCGGTGATATTGTTGGATAACATTCATCATGTAACAGCCATAACCTAGGGCGACACAGAACTAGCTCCAATTCATCAATGTAATGTAGGCATGTATTCCGTATATAGTCATATGTGCTTGCGATAAGAACTTGCATGACATCTTTTGTCCTACCCTCCCGTGGCAGCGGGGTCCATAAGGAAACTAAGGATATTAAGGCCTCCTTTTAATAGAGAACCAGAACAAAGCATTAACACATAGTGAATACATGAACTCCTCAAACTATGGCAATCACCGGAAAGAATCCCAATTATTGCCACCTTGGGGTATGCGGATCATAACACATAGCAGGTGCGCATAACTTGCAAGATCGGATCAAGAACATAAATATATTCATGAAAACATAAAGGGTTCAGATCTGGAATCATGGCACTCGGGCCCTAGTGACAAGCATTAAGCATAGCAAAGTCATAGAAACATCAATCTCAGAACATAGTGGATACTAGGGATCAAGCCCTAACAAAACTAACTCGATTACATGATAAATCTCATCCAACTCATCACCGTCCAGCAAGCCTACGAAGGAATTACTCACTCCCAGCGGTGAGCATCATGAAATTGGTGATGAAGGATGGTTGATGATGACGATGCCGGAAGATCCCCCTCTCCGAAGCCCCAAACGGACTCCAGATCTGGCCTCCCGATGAAGAACAGGAGGTGGCGGCGGCTCCGTATCGTGAAACGCAATAAAACTTCCTCTCCTATTTTTTTCTCTGGAATTGTGAATTTATAGCGTTGGAATTAGGTCAGACGGAGCCACGTGAGCCCCACGAGGTACCAGGGCGTGCTTGGGGGGTCGCGCGCCCTGGTGCCTCGTGGGCACTGGGTGGCCCCCCTCCAGTGGGTCTTGGTTCCAATATTTTTTATTTATTCCATAAAAAATCTCCAAAAAGTTTCATCCAATTCCAAGAACTTTTATTTCTGCACAAAAAACAACACCATGGCAATTCTGCTGAAAACAGCGTCAGTCCGGGTTAGTTCCATTCAAATCATGCAAATTACGGGCCAAAACAAGAGCAAAAGTGTTTGGAAAAGTAGATACAACGGAGACGTATCATTGTGACCTACAGCCAACTGATATGGAAATTAAACTAGCAGATGGTACTCTAAGGAGACCTTATGGGATGGTAGCTGATGTTTATGTCATACTGGGAACCTTTACTTATCAAGTAGACTTTGTTGTAATGGAAATCCCAGAAGATGATTTTTGTCCCATAATATTTGGAAGACCATTCCTTAACACTGCAGGTGCAAGCATTGACTGTAAGAGGGAAGTTGTCTCGCTTAAATATGGTGAAGAGGTGAGAGAATTTCATTTTTCCAGATTCAAGAATCACCCCCAACCACAAGAGTATGACAGCAATGAAGAGAAGACCATAGCTCAATTAGCAGCAATCTACTTCGGAACCCCAAAAGATGATCTAGAAAGAAGTTTAACTGAATACGAGAAAGATCCAGAGGACCGAGGTAAGGAAGAAATAGATCATCACTTGAATGAAACACCGGTTCATGATCCGGTATCTAGTGCGCAATATGAAATACCTGAGAAGAAAGGAGACGAAGAACCACCACCACCTGAACTAAAACCTCTACCAAAGGAGTTGAGGTATGAGTTTTTAGATGAAACAAATAGATACCCTGTTATTATTAGTGCTAATCTTTCAGATGAAGAAAAAGAGAGATTAATGAATGCCTTGAGGAAACATAGAAAAGCATTTGGGTATTCAATGGATGACTTAAAGGGTATCAGCCCCTCTATATGTACTCATCGCATATTCATGGAGGAAGGAGCTGAACCAGTCCGTGAGTATCAGCGAAAGCTGAATCCCGAAATGAAGGAAGTGGTAAGAAAAGAAATTATTCGTCTACTTGATGCAGGTATTAGTTATCCAGTTTTTGAAAGCAAGTGGGTAAGTCCGGTTCATTGTGTGCCCGAAAAGGGAGGATTTACAGTAGTTCCTAATAAACACAACGAACTAATCCCTACTAGAACAATAGTTGGGTATAGAATGTGCACTGATTTCAGGAAGCTGAATAAGGAGGCTTGTAAGGATCATTACCCATTACCATTCATAGATCAAATGCTTGAAAGGTTACCCATTTTTTCTATTTGGATGGATATTCAGGGTTCTCACAAATCTCCGTGCATCCAGAGGACCAAGAGAAGACAACATTCACCTACCCTTTTGGTATGTACTCTTACCGGCGTATGCCTTTTGGCCTATGTAATGCACCAGCTACATTTCAAAGATGCATGAATGCCATATTTGCTGATTTTGTTAAAGAAATCATGGAAGTCTTCATGGATGACTTTTCAGTCTATGGAACTTCTTTTGATGATTGTCTTCGCAATCTTGATAAAGTTTTGCAGAGTTGTGAGGACACTAATCTTGTCTTGAATTGGGAGAAATGCCATTTTATGGTCAACGAAGGTATTGTTTTGGGGCACAAAATATCTGGTAAGGGTATAGAGGTTGATAAAGCAAAGATAGATGCCATAGAAAAACTCCCTTATCCCCGTGATGTAAAAGGGATAAGGAGTTTTCTTGGGCATGCAGGTTTCTATAGGCGCTTTATTAAGAATTTCTCCAGTATTTCGAAACCCTTGACTAACCTTTTGCAGAAAGATGTTCCCTTCACGTTCAATGATGAGTGTAAGGGTGCCTTTGAAAAACTGAAGCATGCTCTACTTAATGCTCCTATCATTACACCTCCAAACTGGGATATACCTTTTGAGGTCATATGCGAAGCAGATGATAAGGCGGTAAGTGCAATTTTGGGCCAGCAAGTAGGTGAGAAGTTTAATGTTATTTACTTCGCAAGCCACACCCTCACTGATGCCCAAAGAAATTATGCTAAGAATGACAGAGAACTCTATGCAGTGATATTTGCTTGTGAGAAGTTTAGACCTTATATCACTGATACAAAAGTTATATTCTATACTAACCGCCAGGCAATAAAAGAGGTATTGGATATTAAAGAAGCTAAACCTCATTGGGTGAGGTGGTCTCTTCTTTTGCAGGAATTTGACAGTGAAATTTTAGACCGCGAAAAGATAGGAGAAGTGTTGACCAACATCTCCCTGATAGAGGAGGAGCATCAATACAATCCAAAAGGTGTATGTATCCCCTACGGAACGGTCGTGGCTTTGGATAGGGCTACAACTCGTACCTTTGGAGATACAGGACCACCCTTCATCGGTTTAGAGGAATCATTCGCAAAACTGAGGGTAAGGGAAGAAAGTGATTTATTTTATTATAACAACTCTTTCCACCCCAGTAAGTTTTAGAAGATGTCACCACTTCTTCAACCCCTAAGAGCAAAGAAGCCCGGGACGAAGATATTCGCAAAACACAGAGAGTGGAGAGCACTAAGGAACACAAGAAAGTTCTCTCTTTTTCCTTAAGCTCTCGTGAAAGTTGTCTTCATTGTATTATTCTATATATAATTATATGTTTTTTGTAGTCAAACGGGCGCAAAATCGATCGCCTGCGGTCGTTTGAAGCACCGTCTTTGATCCTGTTTATTTGAGCACGCAGGCAAAAGGAGCAAATGACCGCTCAAGCGATCGCTCGCGGCCGTTTGGAAGGCCGTCTTACAATCTGTTCCAAGGAGGGAAATTGCGTCCTTTTTGCTCCTAAAAAAACATATATAATCATTTTTGTCTCGCAGGAGAAAAGGGGTATCAGACGGACACTTGAACGACCGCACGCGCCCGCTTTTAAGGCCGTTATTCATTCTAACCATAGAGAGCTCGGTGGAGGAAGGTCAAACGACCGCTCAAATGATCGGTCGCGGTAGTTTGGAAGGCCATCGATCATGATTTCTTTCCGGATTCTAACAGAATTTTGCCTGATCTTATTTAGTTTGTTTCCTTTACTTTCTAACTTCCTTATCTCGTCAAAACCTGCATCCTTAGACTCTTATATATAGAATTATTGTTCCCTCCTCTATCAAAACTAACCAACCAATCTAGGCAAAGTCCTCTTGAGTTTTGAGTTGCAGGTAGACATGGCTCATTCGTGGGATGAGAGGCAAACCTCTCCTCATGAAGAGGAGGACTTGGAGCAGGAGGGCTATTCTCCGGCAAGCATAAGGGAGAGGCTCCGTCGCTGCCGCGATTGGACCTCTTTCGAGGAAGATCCGGAGGAGCCCCCTTATGAAGGAGAAGAAGAGGAGGATCAAGAGAAGGGCAAGAAACCGGCGGCCATCCTGAAAGTGCAACTAATCCCCGGGTGGTTTTGGTAATCAATAACAACATATACATCATTGATCTAATTCTCATTGCTAGTATATTTCAGAAAAGATCAATGATTGGCATGGCAAGGACTAATGGATGTGGACCCCTCAAAATACCAAGGACAAGATTGGCATCCACAAGACTCTTCGTTTACATTTTAGTGATCCAAGATCACATTGAGTCCATAGGAAAAACCAATACTATTAAAAGGGGATGAAGTATTGTTGATGAGGTTGTTGCTCAAAGTGCTCAGTGATATTGCTCCAAAACCCTCAATCACGTTCCCAAAACACATCTGTCCAAAACCCTAATTCATCATTTCGGTCCCACCGATACTATCTACTCCGGACTCACTGAGATGACCACTTCACTGCCACTGCCAAAACCCTAACACTTTGGTGTAACCGAAATGGTTCTCGGTCCCACCGAGATGGCTTGACCAAGTTGCTGTAACGATGTCACTTCACTTCGGAATTTCCGAGATGAAATTTTCGGTCTCACCGAAACCTGGTCTTGCCCTAGCCATTGCACTTCGGTCTCACCGACATTTTTTGATCGGTCCCACTGAAAAGCCTAACGTTCATGTCTTTTACACTAGTCGGTCTCACCGAGATTTTCATGTCGGTGTCACCGAGTTGGGTCAAAGACTTGCAACGGTTGGATTTTAGGTGAAGGCTATTTATACCCCTCCACCACCCTCTTACCAAATAAGAGAGCCATCAGAACGTGCCTACATTTCCACCATACATTTTCTGAGGGAGAACCACCTACTCATGTGTTGAGATCAAGATATTCCAATCCAACCATTTGAACCTTGATTTCTAGCCTTTCCCAAGTTGCTTTCCACTCAAATATTTCTTCCACCAAATCCAAATCTGTGAGGAAGTGTTTGAGTGTTGGGGAGACTATCATTTGAAGCACAAGAGCAAGGAGTTCATCATCAACACACCATTTATTACCTTTTGGAGAGTGGTGTCTCCTAGATTGGTTAGGTGTCACTTGGGAGCCTCCAAGATCATGTGGAGTTGAACCAAGGAGTTTGTAAGGGCAAGGAGATCGCCTACTTCGTGAAGATCTACCCCGAGTGAGGCTAGTCCTTCGTGGACGGAAGCCATGGTGGAATAGGCAAGGTTGCTTCTTCGTGGACCCTTCGTGGGTGGAGCCCTCCGTGGACTCGCGCAACCGTTACCCTCCGTGGGTTGAAGCCTCCATCAACGTGGACGTACGATAGTACCACCTATCGGAACCATGCCAAAAATCATCGTGTCTTCATTGCATTTGAAATCTCCAATCCCCTCCTTTACTTACATGTGCAATGTTTTACTTTCCGCTGCTACACTCTTAGAATTGCATGTGTAGGGTGATACTTGACTTGTGTACTTGCTAAAATCTGCCCACAACTAAAATTGGGAAAAGGATAGATTTTTATTTGGTCAAGTAGTCTAATCACCCCCCCCCTCTAGACATACTTTCGATCCTACACATCCCCATCAACGCCATCAAGATCATCATCAACGAGGACAAGATCGATTTTGTCAGGGAGATTCCCGCTGTCATGGGAAAGTGCGGCTTCAGTAACTGCACTATCCATGATCCGCTGGAAGAATCCGGCAAGATCGATCCAAGGGCGCGTGAGAAGCATACCATTGGCGCCCGCATGCAAGTTGGACCTCCTAGGAAAAGGCGTAACACTGCCCCGGTGCAACCAACTCCACCCCAGGTACAAGCCAATAATTCAGTAGTTGAGACTAAGTCTATGACTGATGAGATCAGGGAGATGGAGGTTGCGTTGGCTGTCAAGACCCGTGAGGCTCTTGACACAAGCTTAAGGATCATCGCCAACCAGGATGCAACCCTTCGCATGTATTGTTCTCGCATCGCGGATTTGGAGGTTGCCAATAAGCTAATGATTGATTCCCTCACTGGTGTCACCGCTCCACCTTCAGAAGAGAACACCGGTACCAACAAAAAGAAGACTAAATGAATCCAACCGGCTTAGCATGTTAAGCTTGGGGGGATTTTGAAACCCTTTATCATTTCCCTTATTATTATTATTATTATTTTCCATTGAGCTTTAGTTCGAGTAATAAAAGTACTATCATACCTTTTGGGTGAAGAGGGAAGAGTCTTATCCATTGAGTCATGGATGGTTTGATGAATAGTCTATTATGATCTTGGTGAATTTACTTAGTATGATTATGCATCTTTGTGTGCTTTCCATCTTTACTTTTAGATGATGATTATAAGCCTTCCACATCTTTAGTATCAATCGGGAATGAGAAGTTGACAATTTGAGGTGATGCTTTGGAACCGATTTCAGTTTATTTAGTGATTGCTTGGTAAGGTCTCTTGAAACCAGTGAACCAAGTATGAAATGTGGACAAGTTCTAGTGCATAAAACAAAACATTATAGATTAAAGAAAATTTATATAATTCCAATTGGTTGAACTTGGATGTTTAAGCATACCATTCATATCACGTCTCGAAAAGAGAAAAGAAATTTTTTGAGTGATATGTGGCAGGCTTGGCAGTTCAGGAAATAAAATGGGAAGTGAAGAACAATGAAAAGAAAGATGTATAGCACTAAGACTTGCCCGACTGAAAGAGGAGAATAAAGTATCACTAAGAGTTAAAAATAGTCTCATTAACGATTGATAGTAAGGTGTGGAAGCCTTCATACTCATTTGATGAAAATTTGGATGTAATGGTGCACGATGTAATTGATCATATGATGTAAATTCTAAAATTTTACTTTGGATCCATTTATTTGATTCATCCACAGCTCATAACCAAGATGACCTCTTCATTACAAGCTGCGGTATTTGCTCGGGGCGAGCAAATCTTTAAGCTTGGGGGAGTTGATGAGTCCAAATTATGAGAATATTTTACTGTTATTTTTGTGCCTACTTTGTGGGCTTTGTGGAATTTTACCACGTTCGTGCACTTCTTTTTGTTGACAATCCCTCAGGTAAAGGCTTTTGGAGCAATATTCGTTTTATGGAGAAAATCCCCAAAAATGGCAGTGGAATCACGTATTAAAGTGATAAACACTTTCCATAAGAAAAAGGCCAAGGAAACAACCATCGTCGCGCTCTCAGAATGAACGACGACGTTCCATGCGACCGCACGCGCTCGCATGAGCGGTCGTTTGGCGCGCCGCCGCCTCTGGGGGATCAGCTATTTTCACCCCATAGAATCGGATCGGGGATCAGATGTGCAGAGACTCCAGAAACTCGTCCAGAAGGTAGAACCCTAGCCTCCGGAGCCCATCCAGAGGGAGGATCAACGAGGAGAAGGAGGGGATTCCTCACCGCAAGGGGAACGCAGTCATCATCACCATCTTCATCATCACCATCATCCACATCCTTATCATCTGCAACATCAAGAACCCTAGTGGATCCTTTGGTGTATCGGTTGATCCATCCATTCATGTATTCCATTACTATTGCCATGATGATTGTTGTTCCCATGTGTGAGTAGACCTGTTCTAGTGTGTAATAGGATGTTTGATATTAGGATTTGATATCCTCTTTGCATGTTTATGTTGATAATCTTCTTGACGTTGGGTGAAGTCGACCATCTAATGTATGCTAACTTTGGACGGAAGGTTATTACTATTGGCTAACTGTGTGGTTGTGGAGATGGGTAACGTGACAAGCCCCTTCTCCCTTCGTAGCGGATAGTTTCAACAGGGTGTAAAACGGAGACCATTTTGGTTGCGTCCATGGGGACCTCTTTCCCCTTAATCACCGTTTGATAACCGGAGTGGGGAAGAACGGTGGTGGCGTATGGGATACGAAGATACCATGAGTATGCACGTATCTGTACCGGCTCCGCCCACAAAGAGAAACATGTAAAGTGGCTTAGGAATCCGAAGTAGCATTGTGTTTAGGCACCGCCATAGATGCACACTAGAGGGGATTCCGAACCCCCGGGAACGTTTTTAATCATCTGCTTCAAGTCTTACTTTTATTACTAGTTATTTATTTTAATAGATTTAGTCACCATTACACTTGCAACTTCATTACTATTACTTTTACTGTTCTTGATGAATTACAGCTTCTAGGCACATTATTTGTACCTTGCAAAGAACCCAAGACTGATTCCTCTGCTCCCTGTGGGATCGATACTCTTACTTCAAAAAGGCTACAACTAAACCCTGTGCACTTGCAGGACATCACAGGTTCCGCTACGCCTTGGCATGTTTGCAATCTGCATGGACCCGATGCTTTTGGTTTCCTCGACTTTCCACGATGGGATTTCGAACATCCCTTTCCGACTAACATTTGGCCCTGAGGAGACCTTAGCTTCCCAACGGTGTTGAGTTGTCGGACTCTTTGGATGTTGTGTCCTGGCACCTGGCTCCGTCCGAATTGTTCTTTGTAGGCTCAACATATCGTGCCCTGTTGTCCGTTGACTCTTGCTTGGACCACTCATTTGTGCAAAATGCCGCTTTCATTGAAGATCAAGATTTTCTCATGACAACTTTTGCGGGGTCGCCTTCCCTAGGGGACGGGGGTGGCAAAGAGGCATGTGCCTGGAGATGGAATGTGCCCCCTTTGTGGCGTCCTCGAGTTCGGGACCCATATTTTCTTCATCTGTCTTGCTGCCCGCTTCCTATGGAGCTTTTGTGTGTGAGGTTCTGAGACCTGAGTGGCAGGGCCCGAACCTAGGCGAGTTCTTGGAAGCTCTGGCCAACCATACCGGTAGGAGGAGATGGCATTTTTTTTAAATTATTGTTACGAAATCTCAGATATAAACTGTCAAATTGATATTTTGCAAAAAATATGACCCAGTCGCCCTCGTGTGGGACGAAGAGTGACTTCTTGTCCTCTTTTAGGTCGAAGAGGCTCTTCTTGTCCACGTATGGGCCGAAGAACACTCTTCATTCCTGGCTTGGCCGAAGAGCTGCTCCTCGTTCCTGGCATGGACGAAGAGTGTGCAACCTCCATGCAACCATGGATGTGGACATCCCATATACACCAGAGATCCTATGGGTCAAACCCTCGCGCTACCATCGACGAGGATAATCCATTCAGATGAAGAACCACTTGAACCATGCATTGTGGAGGACATATTTTGCCTTTTAATCTACACTGACCACCGCAAGCCTACATCGCGCTAGGTGAGAAATTTTCCAATTAAGTTCACACTACTACTCATCTAGATGTCGCCAACATCCTAGACATTACCCCTTGTCATATTGTTATTATTGCCAGAATTGGCAACATCCAGTTTAATTATGTGGATGGCATGGGTCATGGTGGACGCGGCCAGTGACAAGAATACAATGAGGTACACCAAAGGTAATGTATTATTTGTACAAAATTCCCCTTCCGAAAACTTAATCCATCTATTGAACCTCGAAAAAAATATTTTCAAATCTGGCCCTTGGTATATACGCCGAACCATTTGACTACACTCATACACGAAGTGTAGTCAAATTGTTTGACTACATTAAATGTATGAGTTGCTCGAGACGGTTTGGATCAACTCCAAACCACTTTAGGAAGTCGTCTTGTAGTCTTGTCTTGTAGTCTAACTGTTAGACCTGCAACAAAAGAGAAGAACAATAGAGGTAAGTAACACGTAGAACGGAAGCACTTGGGAGCACATGTGGTTCGCAAGTCGTCGGTGGAAGAGAAACATTTCCCATATAAAAATTTGATGCAAATTGTAATTTTGGATTCAAAATATGGTGAAAAGTGGTAAAACAAAAAAGCACAAATGTTTAAATTGTTAACTAATGGCAAATAGGTAGTGCAGATTAGAATTAACTTTGCAAATTAAGATTAAAGCTAAAGAAACTTCTTCTACAATACAATGGTCAATTTGTGTAATAAAAAAATGCATTGAGGCTCTAACATAGATCAAGTAATTTAGTACTTGTACCTCATGGTAGGTAGGGGTTGTATTTCTACGGACTATTAGAGCATGGATAATACTAAAAGCCAGCTACTGGGGAAAATTCACCGTGACACATACGTGCGGGGAGACATATGCATGCAACTGCACATTTGAGTCAAGATTGATGAAGTTGTTTGATCCCCCCGCATGGTTTAAGCACTTGGTTAATGTTTGGGGTCCATTCATGCATGTTTTTAGCAGAGTTGCATGCTCTACTCACCTCAACTCTCATACTTTTCCATTTCATGTTCACATTTGAATCTATTATATATTTTCAACTGAAGAAAGTCCAAATTAAGTTTAGTTTGCATATTTGTGTTTGTTGCGACGAGAAATTTCAAAGAAGACCATGCTTGAATACATTTTGACAACTATGCAATTTTTTATTAAGTTTCAATATTATAACTTGATAGTCGTAATATTAAGTTTTGATCAACTTTCATCAAGTTTCATTTTCTTTTAGGGTTTAGGGCTTAGAGCTTAATGTTTGGGGTTTAAGTTTTAGTTTTTGAAACTTGGTAAATTTATTGTTCATTCCTATCAAGTTTTATTTGTTGAAACTTGACGAAGTTTTTAAAACATGTCAAAACATATTCAAGAGTGGTCTTGTTTCAAAGCACTTGTCACAAAGGAACATGAATATGCAAATGAAAAATAAATTGAACTTTTAGTTCAAAAGATGTAATAGATTCATGTTTTAGAAGTCAAAAGAAAAATCATTGGGGAGTGGGGGGTGGGGTTGGATGGGCCATGCAGCTCTACCGAATGTTGCACCAAAAGTTGCATGCATGGAGTAATTAATCCCTAAACACAATGCAAGTTCCGAAACTTGACACAATCATAGGGCCTAGAATATGTGTGCCCCCGTATGCTTGTTGTAAATCCTCCCTCCAACTACTAGCTATATCCTAGTTCACGATATCTTATAGCCAATCTAATAGTGAACATGTATAATAGTTAGTTATAGGTATGCATTATACTTTATTAATATATGGTTCACCTTATTCTCTCACAATGTTTTTGAAGCCCATACTAAAACTAACCCTTAATCTACAACCCAGTTTTCTTCACTGTTCCAACTCAGCAAAAATATGATGTTGCTTACATCAACTTATTATACACTTGCTCTTAGGGTAATTGAAAGGGGTGATTGTCTATTGCATAGTTGTCTAATACGTATCTTTTATGATTTTCAAGTTAAAGCTGGAAGGTTAACTACCAGTTAAAATGAACTTTTAAAGTGCATGGTTTTGATATATTTGATTTTATTATTTTAAGTAAAATATGTTAGCAAAATTTCTGAACTAGCATGGATCAGAATTAGAATCTGCCTACTAGCACATGCGGCACTTACATCGATGTGTGGCATACACACTACAGGAGCTGGCCATGCTTCAAGTTATTACCCTTAACCGTGAGGACGAAAAAGGGTTTCCCCCGCTTTATATTATAAAGCAACCATCTTACATCCAAGCCATCGATACAAACGCACACCACACATACCCAAGGCGAGATACAAGGATGTCGGGCATCGAAACACAACCTCAACGACTACCAAGCACCTACAGGATATGCAGAAAAGAACCGCTTAGAGCCGACGGAGGTCACCACCCAGAGCGATCGTCAGGGAAGGTGTGTGATGAACCATGTCGGACCGAGGACTCCAAGACGATGCCTCCAAGAAGGGTATGACCACGGAATGTCGCCACTGTCCGATCCAAAGATCAAGTTTTCACCTGGACCTAGACAGAAGGAGAGGTAGCACCACGACGGAGCCTACAGGGAGGAACACGACATCCGCGGACGCCATCACCGTCGGCCAGTATACGGACTGGGCAAGTGATGTACCCTAGTGCCACTTGTAGCTTGCGTTGGTATTTTCCTCGAAGAGGAAGGGATGATGCAGCACAGTAGAGATAAGTATTTCCCTCAGTTATGAAACCAAGGTTATTGAACTAGTAGGAGAATCACGCAACACCTCGTTAGCAGCACCTGCACACAAACAACAAATCCTTGCACCCAACGCAAACGAGGGGTTGTCAATCCCTCGGCGGTCAATTGCAAGATTAAATTGTATATGATAGATAGATAGGTTGAAACAAAAATACAAAATAAAATAAATAAAAGAAAATGGCAGCAATATTTTTAGGGTTTTAGTAATATGATTTAGATAGACCCGGGGGCCATAGATTTCACTAGAGGCTTCTCTCAAGAAAATAGCATACGGTGGGTAGACAAATTACTGTTGGGCAATTGATAGAAAAGCAAATAATCATGACGATATCCAAGGCAATGATCATGTATATAGGCATCATGTCCGAGACAAGTAGACCGACTCATGCCTGCATCTACTACTATTACTCCACACATCGACCGCTATCCAGCATGCATCTAGTGTATTAAGTCCATAAAGAACGGAGTAACGCCTTAAGAACGATGACATGATGTAGACAAGACAAACTCACGTATGAATAAACCCCATCTTTTTACCCTTAATAGCAACGATACATACGTGTCATGTCCCTTTCTGTCACTGGGATTGAGCACCGCAAGATCAAACCCATTACAAAGCACCTCTTCCCATGGCAAGATAAATCAAACTTAGTTGGCCAAACCAAATCAATAGATCGGAGATGAAATACGAGGCTATAATAATCATGCATAAAAGAGTGCAGCAAAGACTCAAATAATATTCATGGATAATCTGATCATAAACTCACAATTCATCGGATCCCAACAAACACACCACAAAAAGTGATTACATCGGATAGAACTCCAAGAACATCGAGGAGAACATTGTTTTGAAGATCAAAAAGAGAGAAGAAGCCATCTAGCTACTGCCTATGGACCTGAAGGTCTGTGGTAAACTACTGACGCATCATCGGAAGGGCAGCAAGGTTGATGTAGAGCCCCTCTGTGATCGATTCCCCCTTCGGCGGAGTACCGGAGAAGGCCTCCAGATGGGATCTCTCTGGAACAGAAACTTGCGGCGGCGGAAAAAGTATTTCATGGACTCCCCTGAGGGTTTCTGATTTTTCCTGAATTTATAGTGGTGGAATTAGGTCAAACGGAGTTGGGGTGGGCCCACGAGGCACCAGGGCACGCCTGCCCCCCAGGTGTGCCCTGGTGGCTCGTGGCCACCTCCTCTGGCGTCTAGTCTTCTCCCGAAGCATCTAGTGTTTATCTTGTCTAGAAAA
Organism: Elymus sibiricus; assembly: GCA_039707655.1. NCBI lineage: Eukaryota > Viridiplantae > Streptophyta > Magnoliopsida > Poales > Poaceae > Elymus > Elymus sibiricus. The sequence goes on from CM077670.1 coordinate 118,740,884, forward strand.
AAATCTCCAAAAAGTTTCGTGGCATTTGGACTTCGTTTGGTATTGATTTTCTGTAAAACAAAAACAGGGCAGAAAACAGCAACTAGCACTGGGCACTAAGTTAATAGGTTAGTCTCCAAAAATGATATATAAATGCTGTAAATGCATATAAGAACATCCAAGATTGATAATATAACAGCATGGAACAATCAAAAATTATAGATACGTTGGAGATGTATCAGCATCCCCAAGCTTAATTCCTGCTCGTCCTCGAGTAGGTAAATTATAAACACAGAATTTTTGATGTGGAATGCTGCCTAACATATTCATCATATATTCTTTTCTTTTATAGCATGGACATTGGACTTGAATGATTCAAAGCAATAGTCTATAATTTGACATGAAGATATAAATACTCAAGCATGCTAACAAGCAACCATGTCTTTCAAAATATCAACGCTAAAGAAAGTTATCCCTAGCCCATTATGCTCGATCATTGATCCATTCATAAAACACACTCAAATATTAGCTACATCCAATGCACAAGTATGACAATAGTGCTCTCTAGTTGGTGCTTTTGTAAGAGAAGATGGAGACTCAAATAAAAATAAAAATTGCATAAAAGTAAATAGATAGGCCCTTCGCAGAGGGAAGCAGAGATTTGTCAAATGTGCCAGAGCTCAAGACTGAAATTAAAGAGATAAAAATATTTTGAGAGGCATGATTTTCCTGTCAACGAAAACGACCGAGAATTCCCAATATTTTCCATGCTAGACACATCATAGGCGGTTTCCAAACAGAAAGTAAAGTTTATTTCCTTTCCACCATTCTTTCATAATCCATGGCTAGCCGTATCCACGGGTGCCCTCCATACCAACACTTTCCAAGGAATTTTGTTGTTATTAATTTTTGATTTCATGCGGGACTGGGCATCCCTATTACCGGCCACTCTCTCGTGCAATGACAAGTGAATAAACACTCATCGTGAGAATAACACATCTAGCATGGAAAATAATGGCCACCCCCTGCCGCTTCATGAGCGGTACGGGCACACAAAACATAAAAATTATTTTGAAAATTAGAGTTGGCACACGCAAATTTACTTGGAACGGCATTGAAATACCGCATATAGGTAGGTATAGTGGACTCATTTGGCACAACTTGGGTTTAAGGATTTTGGATGCACAATCAGTATTTCCGCTTAGTACAAATGAAGGCTAGCAAATAGATTGAGAAGCAACCAACCAAAAAACGAAAACGGTCATAAACATGCATTGAACATAACTAACACCAAACAATGCACCATAAGTAGGATATAATTTCTTTGCATAACTATTGACTTAATGTGCATGCATAGGGAATCACAAACCTTAACACTAATATTCTTACTAAATCACAATTACTCACTAACATGACTCACATATTATCATTTCCATATCGCAAAACTATTGCAAGGATCACACTTATCATATCCAATGATCTATATGAAATTTTTTATTATATCCCTCTTGAATATTCATCACTTTGGGACCAAATTCATATCTTGTGCAAATTACCGTTACTATCATCAACTCTCAAAAAGATTTAAGTGAAGCATGAGAGTGCAAATATTTCTTCAAAATTTTAATCTTATCAATTCTCTAAATAATATAAGTGAAGCATGAGAATTCATTTCTTCAAAATATAGCCACCACCGTGCTCAAAAAGATTTAAGTGAAGCACTAGAGCAACTGCCTAGCTCAAAAAATTTAAGTGAAGCACAAAGAGTATTCTAACAAATGATGATAAACGTGTGGCTCTCTCAAATTGGTGTGTCCAGCAAAGATGATTGTGACAAACTAAAAAGCAAACAAAGCAAAGACTCATATAATACAAGACGCTCCAAGCAAAACTCATATCATGTGACGAATAAAAATATAGCTCCCAGTAAAATTACCGATGGTTGGTAGAAGAAAGAGGGGATGCATTCCGGGGCATCCCCATGCTTAGACGCTTGAGTCTTCCTTGAATATTACCTTGGGGTGCCTCGGGCATCCCCAAGCTTAGGCTTTTGCTACTCCTTATTCCTTCATCCATCGTGATCTCACCAAAAACTTGAAAACTTCAATCACACAAAACTCAACAAAACCTTCGTGAGATCCGTTAGCATAACAAAATAAATCACTACTTTAAGTACTGTTGCAAACCCATTCATATTTTATTTTTTCATTATACCTACTGTACTCTAACTTCACCATGGCTTATACCCCCCGATACAATCCATAGATTCATCAAAACAAGCAAGTAGTGCATCAAAAACAGAATCTGTCAAAAACAGAACAGTCTGTAGCAATATATTTAAAATCCATACTTATGTAACTCCAAAAATTCTTAAAAATTAGGACAACATGGGAAATTCATATACCAATACTGTGTAAAAATTACAGATTTTTCTGACACTCCAGTACAGAAACAAAATTCGGGCACTGGACACAAAACTTTCTGTTTTCCAAACAGCATCAATTATACTATCTTCCAAATCATCCTAAAGGCTTTACTTGGTACAAAAACTAATTAAAAACACAAAAACACAATCATACCAGTAGCATAATTGTGGAAACACACAATAACAGAAAAAAATAATTTATTTTATTCATTGGGTTGCCTCCCAACAAGCGCTATTGTTTTATGCCCCTAGCTAGGCATAATGCATAGTTTCAAGTATTGTCATCTTTGGTTTTCAACTCCTCAATCACACATCCATTTTTTCTAATAGATTTAACATAGGTGTTTCTCACCATAACACTTCTAGGCACAAAACCAAGAATGTCACTTTTGTGAATAGGTTCCTTAATTATACCGATGAAATCGGGGTGCACGCTAATCATTTTAAGATCCTCATTTCCCTTACTAGAAGTAGCACCATTGATTTTAGGGACATACATAAACTTGCAATTCTTGCTAAGAGTAGTTTTCTCAATAGTTTTAGCAGAAGAAAAAGCGGCACCTAATTTATTAATAATTTCCTCCAACTTATCAATCCTGGCGGGACTTTGTTCCACCCTTTCATTAATTATTGGTTCTTTCTCTTTTAGCATCTTAAGAGTAATCCCTACTTTTGATCCACATTGAGTAACATGATTATGAATCTTTTTATCTAAATTTTCAATATGCTCAACGGTAGGCATTTTATTTTCAATAGCATCTAACCTTTGCATAACATGTTCCAAGGTCAAAATTGTTTCATTAATAGTAATAGGTGGTGATCCCACTAAATTTCCCATAGCATTAAAAGCATCCGTAGAGGGACACATTAAGAAATTCCCTCCAGTAATAGTATCAAGCACAAATCTATACCAAGTATTAATGCCCACATAAAAATTGCGAAGAAGGATGGTAGAGGATTGCTTATGAGTTGATCTATTATGAGCATCACAAATCCTATACCAAGCATCTTTTAAATTCTCTCCTCCCCTTTGTTTAAAATTAAGTACTTCATTTTCAGGGATAATAGTAACGAGCGAAGAACTAAACATAATGATAAAGCAAGCAAAAAGCAAACAAGAAAAAGGCAAACGGAAAATAATTTTGTATTTTTGTAAAAACGTTTTAGAAGTGGGGGAGATGAAAACGAGAGGCAAATAAAGTAAATGCAAGGAGATGAGAGTTTATGCAAAGGTACTTGATAGATGTTGATGATGTCTCCCCGGCAACGGCGCCAGAAATTCTTCCTGCTACTTGTAGCTTGCGTTGGTATTTTTCCCGAAGAAGAAGGGATGATGCAGCACAGTGGAGATAAGTATTTCCCTTAGTTATGAAACCAAGGTTATCGAACCAGTAGGAGAATCACACAACACCTCGTTAGCAGCACCTGCACACAAACAACAAATCCTTGCACCCAATGACGGTGTCCTGGACTAGGGGGTACTCACCACATCGTCTCCCGACCAGGTGGGTTGAGCCGAGGATCCCCATGGCGGTTCACTCATGGGCCACTTCGGGCAGCCCATGACGCATACAAGGAAGACTCTACAAGACTTGGCGCCCAAGACGAGGACTCTCCTAAACCCTAGGCCTCCGGTGCATATATAAACCGAGGCCAGGCTAGTCGATAGAACATCTCATATTCATTAGAACAATCTCGTGGTAGATACATGTACTCTATACTACACCCCATATGAATACAATCAAAAGCAGGACATAGGGTATTATCTCTTCGAGAGAGCCCGAACCTGGGTAAAATCCTGTGTCCATGTTATCATCGCTCCAAGACGCCTAGCTTAGGACCCCTACTACGAGATATGCCGGATTTAGAACCGACATTGGTGCTTTCATTGAGAGCCTGCTGGGTAGTCGCCGCGGTGCGATGGGAATTCAGATCGGCTCCACCGCGATCTACGCGTCGGAACCGAGCTACATCGTCAGCGTCGGCATCTTCATCGCCGGCTCGACTGGTCACCTCGGCTAGGCCGAAGACTAGGCTTCTCTTCGGATCGTCAAGTTCGGACGGATGTCTTCGTCATCATCAACTCCGATCTCATCCGGGATCATGGAAAAATCATCCATGGTGCTCGGGGGCTCAACGTCAACATTGCCCTCGCGCGATCATGCAGTTTTTCTGGACAACGGATTTGTGTTCGCCGTCCCCGTCTCCTCGAGCGTCGCTTTGACGACTGTTTCGGTGGAATTGTGCGGAATTGAGTCTAGAACAACCCTGCAAAATTTCGTCGCATTCCGATGGAGAAATCTCCGGCGATCTCCGATATACCAGAGCCCTGTCGAATCTGGACGGGAATCTGGACGAGTTTAGGGCGAGGAGTCCAGCAGTCAGCTCGGACGTCCTTTGGAAGATCCAACCGTTCATCGGCTGCGGAATTCCCATATCTACCACCCCTCAAAATTTCAGCTCGATCCGACCGTTAAAACTCCGGGAGGCGTCCGATGAGTGCATCAATTTTTGGATCTGTTTTCTGCGCGAAAACGAATCCGGCCCGAGTTCATCTTTTTCGTGAACAGATTATCGGACATGCTTTTTGAAGGGAATTTTTTATAGGGTATTGTGTTTTGTTTTCAAGCACGTGCCTGCAAATTTTAAGCCTTTTCTGAGGCCATCTTCGTCGTCGCGCCGGTGTCAAACCAGCCTGACCACGTTGCTCCATGGCTGCCGACCTACGCCAGCATCGACTGCGCCATCGCTTCATCGAGCCGACGACAACCACCTCGGATCATCACCTCGGCGAGCCGACCAAGAGTTCGGCACCGCTCTCCCTAATGATCGTCAAGATAACATCGTCACCTTACGAATTGCATGGGTCGGGCGCGCTAGCATCGCCGCGCGGTCACTTCTCAAGCCAGCATTAAGCGCGTCACAAGTTCCGACCTGCGTCGGCATCGCCGCACCGTTGCTTCTTCAAGCCGATGTCCACCATGCCGACCTGCTTCGACACCTCGGCTGGCATGGGGCTGCAACGTCACCTTACCTACCTGCTCCGTCACCTCAGCTAGACCGGGGGCTTTGACATCTCTTTGTCAACCTACTCCGGGGACTTCAGCGTCACCAGCCGACCAGCTTCGTCAGCTCGGCCGGACCGGGGGCTTCGCCTCAATATATCGGCAGTGTTGTACTACCACTTCATCAAGCCAAGCTCTTCGCTCGGACACCTCGGCCGGACCGGGGACTTCACCATCGCTTCATCGACCAACTCCGGCGTCACCCTGCCGACCTACTCTATCTCCTCGGCTGGACCAGGGGCTTCACCTCGGCACATCGGCAGTTTTGTGCTGCCACTTCATCAGCCGAGCTCTTCGCTCGGCCACCCCAGGACCGGCTTGGGGGCTGGGATCTCGACCCGTTGCAAGCTCGGACCACGTCATCAACACCGAGCACATTAACCAGCTAAGTCGCTTTCATGCTCAAATTTTTTCAATTTTTAATTTATGTTCGGTTCGACCAAGCATTATATTTATGTTAAAATCTGTTTGTTAAAAACGAGGTTCGTTAAAAACCGCTTCTTTTTCCCATGTTAATTGGGGGCTCTTAAATTTATATGAGTCGTTATAATAAGTGTTTTCTTCTTAGTCGTTGCAAAGTCTTTTTCTACTACTCCTTTTTTCCGACGCGAGTGTGTGGTCAATAGCCGGGTAGCCTGGTTTCTCTCTAAAGCCGCTCGAGTTTAGTTCGCTAAACTGGCCTGAGAAGCACTCTGCCATCGGGATAGGAGGTTGAAGCCGAAGGCTGACCCACTTGAAGTCTGGAGATCGGATGTATCATGCTAAAGCACGACGGAAGCACAAACTAATTTTAAGACCAATTTTCGGATTGGCACCAAAAAATTTGATTTAGTTCGGACGTAAAGTTTTTCTTAAAGTTTTTTGGTTTTCCGAGCTTATGGCACCTTTAACCTATTTTTATGTTTTTTTTCAGGAGGCGGGGCATCCTCTTGATCGAGGTGTTCTGCGTGATGGTTTTGCTCGGGGAATTTTTTTCGACCTGCAGTTCGGCATCTTTCCTGCCGAGCTGCACCTCGGCGTTGTCAAAACGTACATGGCAGTTGAACTAGTTCCCGAGGAGATACGATCCTAGGGTCGGCCATGTTGCCCAACCCAAGTCTCGGGGGCTACTGCATCGACGATTCAATGCAGACAATTTACAAAGTGCGAAACAGTTTCCGAGGAGATTATGATCCTCAGGTTGGTCGGCCGCACCCAACCTGAGTCTCGAGAACTATGCACACCGCGTTTATGTTTCTAAGTATGCTGCCGAGCTAGGAGTTGATCCTCAGGCTGATTTCGCGAATCGACCTGAGTCTCAGGGGCTACTGGGATCAGCGTTTTTGTTATATCCTTCAGGCGCATCCCGGATTTTAGGCCGGCACACACCTTGAGGGCTACTGGTTCTACATCTCGGCAAAGAATAAATTGCACCAATCCACAAAAAAATCAGCCCACGGCCCATGGCCGAGGTGGTGCACCACCTCAGAAGCAGTCCGGCGTAAAGCTCGGATTCAAGTGGCTGGCTCCATAGAGGGTGTTTCCGGCATTAAGCTCGGCTGAACTCCTTCAAACTTTTTCAAAGACAAGGTACTCTCTGCCTCCTCGGATGCAGTCCGGCGCTGGAGCTCGGATACAGACCGGCGTTGGAGCTCGGCTGCAAAAGACACCTCGGATATAGACCGGCGTTGGAGCTCGGCTGCAAAAGACACCTCTGATGCAGTTCGGCGTTGGAGCTCGGATGCAAACAGGACACTGCCGCACGGGAAAAACTTCGAACCCGAGGTGTGGCGTTAAATAACAAGGCATTGATAAAGGCCAAGAACCTAAAGGGGATCCTCGGATACCCGACGTATGAACTCTTCGGATACACCTCGGCGATCCTCAAGATCGGAGATGGGAAGATTTGTTGAACCAGTTTTCAAGACCGACGACCGAAGACGAAGAATAGTTCGGAAGAACCAAGGAGCGTCCCCAACTTGAAGACCGGTTCAGGGGGATACTGACGGTGTCCTGGACTAGGGGGTACTCACCACATCGTCTCCCGACCAGGTGGGTTGAGCCGAGGATCCCCATGGCGGTTCACTCATGGGCCACTTCGGGCAGCCCATGACGCATACAAGGAAGACTCTACAAGACTTGGCGCCCAAGACGAGGACTCTCCTAAACCCTAGGCCTCCGGTGCATATATAAACCGAGGCCAGGCTAGTCGATAGAACATCTCATATTCATTAGAACAATCTCGTGGTAGATACATGTACTCTATACTACACCCCATATGAATACAATCAAAAGCAGAACGTAGGGTATTATCTCTTCGAGAGAGCCCGAACCTGGGTAAAATCCTCTGTCCATGTTACCATCGCTCCAAGACACCTAGCTTAGGACCCCTACTACGAGATATGCCGGATTTAGAACCGACACCCAACGCAAACGAGGGGTTGTCAATCCCTCGGTGGTCAATTGCAAGATTAAATTGTATATGATAGATAGATAGGTTGAAACAAAAATACAAAATGAAATAAATAAAAGAAAATGGCAGCAATATTTTTAGGGTTTTAGTAATATGATTTAGATAGACCCGGGGGCCATAGATTTCACTAGAGGCTTCTCTCAAGAAAATAGCATACGGTGGGTAGACAAATTACTGTTGGGCAATTGATAGAAAAGCAAATAATCATGACGATATCCAAGGCAATGATCATGTATATAGGCATCACGTCCGAGACAAGTAGACCAACTCCTGCCTGCATCTACTACTATTACTCGACACATCGACCGCTATCCAGCATGCATCTAGTGTATTAAGTCCATAAAGAACGGAGTAACGCCTTAAGAACGATGACATGATGTAGACAAGATAAACTCACGTATAAATAAACCCCATCTTTTTACTCTTAATAGCAACGATACATACGTGTCATGTCCCTTTCTGTCACTGGGATTGAGCACCGCAAGATCGAACCCATTACAAAGCACCTCTTCCCATGGCAAGATAAATCAACTCAGTTGGCCAAACCAAATCAATAGATCGGAGAAAAAATACCAGGCTATAATAATCATGCATAAAAGAGTGCAGCAAAGACTCAAATAATATTCATGGATAATCTGATCATAAAATCACAATTCATCGGATCCCAACAAACACACCGCAAAAAGTGATTACATCGGATAGAACTCCAAGAACATCGAGGAGAACATTGTATTGAAGATCAAAAAGAGAGAAGAAGCCATCTAGCTACTGCCTATGGACCCGAAGGTCTGTGGTAAACTACTCACGCATCATCGGAAGGGCAGCAAGGTTAATGTAGAGCCCCTCCGTGATCGATTCCCCCTCCGGCGGAGTACCGGAGAAGGCCTCCAGATGGGATCTCTCTGGAACAGAAACTTGCGGCGGCGGAAAAAGTATTTCGTGGACTTCCCTGAGGGTTTCTGATTTTTCCTGAATTTATAGTGGTGGAATTAGGTCAAACGGAGCTGGGGTGGGCCCACGAGGCACCAGGGCGCGCCTGCCCCCCCAAGCGCGCCCTGGTGGCTCGTGGCTACCTCCTCTGGCGTCTGGTCTTCTCCCGAAGCTTCTAATGTTTATCTTGTCCAAAAAAAATTCTCCAAAAAGTTTTGTGGCATTTGGACTTCGTTTGGTATTGATTTTCTGTAAAACAAAAACAGAGCAGAAAACAGCAACTGGCACTGGGCACTAAGTTAATAGGTTAGTCTCCAAAAATGATATATAATTGCTGTAAATGCATATAAAAACATGCAAGATTGATAATATAACAGCATGGAACAATCAAAAATTATAGATACGTTGGAGACGTATCACCCGGTGCTTCAACCCCTCCGTCGCATCCCCGTGCCGCCAACCACCAGCAGCCATGCTGCCCGAGCGGCCATGACTGCTTGCCCGCAACCGAGACGCGCAGTCCGCCCACGACTAACGTGCCTCCCACCGCCAGGACCGCCGACCTGCCACCAGACCACCGCGAGAGCCACCAAGGAACACGACTTTGACCAGATCCACACCCCCAACCATCTCTGAAACCGCCGGCGGACCCCTTGCCGCGAGAAGGACCACGACCATACGCCGGCCGGGGGAAGGGGGAGGTGACGGAGCAGCACATGGCCAAGACCGACACCCCTATGCCGGCGATGGGGCACACGATGGCGCCCCGGTCCCCCTACCAGCCTCCCACCTGAAACCACCTGTTTTGCCCCTGAAGCCACAGGTCTAGACCCGCCGGAGCGCACCTGCCGCCGCCCGATGTCGAAGAGGAGGGAAGCCAGATCCACCGCCGCCGCACCCATGGGAGGCCACCAGGGAGGTCTTCCCGTGCCGAGCGCCGCCGTCCAGTCGCAAGGGCCCGACTGGACGGGGACGCCCACCTCCACCGATGCCGTGCCACCCCCCCCCACCAGAGAGCCATGGCGAGAGGGGCCGCCCGCGACCCGGTCACGCCCGACCCGCAGCGCCAGAGGCGGCTCCGAGGCGCTGCAGGGAAGCAGCCGCCGCCGACACCACCCGCCGGCCTGCACCACCGCCATGCCGCCCGTCACGCCAACTCCACGTCACCGTCGTCGGCCCATGCCGAAGCGTCGCCGCGCCGCCGCGCCCGGCATCGAGCACCGCGTCCCGGCCCGAGAGATCCGGCCCGCGCCGTTCCCCCGCACGAGGAGACGAGGGGGCCCCGCCGCCGCCGGCAACGACCGGGCTTCGCCCACTCGCGCCCCCTGGCGGCGGCGAGGGAGGGGGGAGAGGAGGAGAGGAGGGTGGGCGGCGGCGCTAGGGTTAGCCCTCCCAAACACTCGCGGGAGCGTCGCGGGAGGAGGAGGGGGGAAACGTGAGGAGGGGGGTGCCTAAGGCGCGGTCCTATCGAATGTAGGATTGACTATAGATTCGAGCAATCGCACATGGTTTCGTAAAATCTGTACGATTTTCCAGATCTAAATCGAGCAGGTTTCCATGAAGAATATCTTGTTCAACATGTTCTATTCGATACCGGTAGGAGAAGAACCCGACTCGGTATTCTTAAAAGAGAGGGGAAGCAAAACCAAGTCAAGGTGATATGGGTCGCCCTTCTCCTTGCGCCAAAGTATGACAGATAGCACAATAAGCGTAGAGGAGAATCCTGTTTTTATAATGACAAGAAAACCTAGGCCGTACCCGCCAAAAAAAAAAACCTAGGCCGAATCAGCATCTCACTTGGAATCGAAGTCAGAACCAGAGTTTGCTACGTAGCCTGCCCGCGGCGTCTATAAATGTCGCGGCATCCCTCGTATTTGTCCCCAGCTGATCACCGTACGTACGCACACCTTTTCTTCCTTCGTCCACTGCCAGTTCGTCGCGATCATCGCCTCCTCCGGTGGCTTCAGCCTACATGAACGGCTCCGACGCCACGACAACGAGGCCTTCCCGATGGCCGCCGACGAACAGCCACACCAAGACTCTGCGGTCGTTTAGCCGTCCCACGCGCCACTTCTCGTGAACTTGTTTCTGATGACACAAATTACTGTGTATGAAGACGATGTACCGACGACGACGAGAGGGGCGGTGACTTCGGCGTGTTAGAGTATATAGACATATCTCTGTATATGGTAGAGTATGATTTGTAATCATCTCCTGCCTTATCTCTAGGAGAGGCTTCTTGCCCTTCAAGCCATGTACTCTATATAAACCGCCCGAGAGACTCAATACAACACCCATCGATTCCACCAATCATCTTCCTCTATCCCTTCTAACATGGTATCAGCCTAACCTTGATCCAAACCCTAGCCGCCGCCGCCGCTTCCGCACCGCGCCGCCCCCGGGGCGGTCGATCTTCATGATCGCCACCGGGGGCCGCGCCGCCCGTACCTAGGGTTCGTCCGCCGATCGTGTTGACCGGCTGCCCTAGAGAGTCTTTTTCCCGAGCCCTTGCTCCGGTTTTTCTCTCTCGCCGTTCGTCTTGATCGGCGTTTTCTTTTTGGTTTTCTCATCTAAGATCGGTTTGCGTCGCCCGCCGCCGCCGTCGACCCGCGCCTCTACTCTGACACCGGCGCGACCACCCGGCCTATTGTCCGACTGGGCTGCCTCGCGCGACGTGGCGGCCTGTCACGGCCACCATCCGCGCATCTGCCCGCCTGTCGCTCTGCGCCGGGCGTCACCGCCCTGTCCCTGAGTTCAGCGCGTCCCTCCACCGATCGAGCAACGGGCTGCCACTGCGTCGCCCCGTCGGGCTGCAGCGCCGCTGCCCCGTGGTTCTCTCCGTGGCTGCACCGATCTGCGCCGCCACTGCGTCGCCCCTTCGGGCCGTAGCGCCGCGGCACGTGGTCCCTCGTCAACATCGACTTCGTCCGTCTACACATGCCCGGTGCTGGCAACACCGACGCGTGCTTTCATCCACGACGTGTCCCCGGGCTTGGCAAACCCGGCGTGACGCCTCGTCAACACCGTCTTCTTCCCGGCGTATCACTACCTCGACACCACTGCGCACATGACTAACTCGGCGCCTCCTTGCGCCCGCGGCTCCACGGCGACTACCTCGACACCGGCCACCCCGACTCGACATCGACCACGGCGTCACGACTACCTCAACCTTGGCTACACCACCCTACGCTCTCGGCTTCCTCGACAACGGCACAAAGGGCTATCACCTCGCTTGAGCAACTTGACGGCTTCCTCTACAGTCCACGCGTCCGCTGTGACTGCGGGGGGATGTCAGCCCGTCGGCTGCTATTCTCTCCAGTCTGACCGTCCGCGATGCTCCTGTTGTGTGCGACGCTACCGCTACGACTGCGGGGGGTGTTAAAGTATATAGACATATCTCTGTATATGGTAGACTATGATTTGTAATCATCTCCTGCCTTATCTCTAGGAGAGACGTCTTGCCCTCCAAGGCATGTACTCTATATAAACCGTCCGAGAGGCTCAATACAACACCCATCGATTCCAGCAATCATCTTCCTGTCCCTTCTAACACGGCGCTATTGTGTATGAAGACGACGACGATGAGAGGGGCGGTGGCTTCGGCGCTATTGTGTATGAAGACGATGTTACCGACGACGACGAGAGTGCCGGTGGCTTCGGCGCCGTCCCGGCCTCGGACAAGGCCATCAAGGAACTGGAAGAGGCGGCCGTGGGGGATATGAGGGAGGCGGACTGCGTCGTGTGCTTGGAAACTTTCAAGGAAGGTGACGAGATCAGGAAGTTGCCGTGCTCTCATGGCTTCCACAACAGCTGCATCTCTGATTGGCTACGGGTCAGCTGCCTCTGCCCGCAATGCCGCTTCGCGCTGCCGGCCGACGACGAGTGGTCCAAGCTCAAGACCGAGTTTGAGCATAGCGCTACCGACTATGGGTATGAGAACGATGCAGGCACTGCTGCTACTGATGACGACGACGACGACATCCACGATGACGACGACGATGATGACGAGAGTCGTGTTTACTTGATAGTTAATGTAGGGCGGCCTATTTGATCCAAAAGGATTTTTATAGAGATTTTGAAGGATTAAAATCCACATAAAAAATTTCTTTCTAGATTGTTTGATTAGTAGGATTATTGAATCTTTTATGCGTATTACTTTGTAATATATTTTATTGAAAATTTCTCATCTACTTAAATGTCTTGCAGGAATCCTTTATTTTTCCCCTGAAATTATCGAACAAACTTTGGTGCATACAAATTGCTATAGCACATTCGAGTGGTCATGGCACTGCAATTACATGTATTCCCTACTACTTCATTTTGAGAATGATGTGGACCAAATAAGACAACTAAACAACTAAGTTTGGCATAAACTGGTTATTTATTAATTACAAGAGATTACATGTTGTTGTAGTGGAAATAACAGGTGATTATGAGGTACCATTAGCAATATGATCTCAATGATGATTAGCGGGTGCACCATTAGCAGCGAATCACAACATATATTAGTGTTGTATATATGTACAACGATCTAATATCGACGTCATACACCGACCAAATTTGACACTTCGATGTTTTTTGAATAGGTTCAATCATCTCAACCTAGCGTGACCTAGTACTATGCTAGAAAATCGTCGAGGGAGGTTTGGTCACGGGCCCAAGTCATACTAGACTCTTCGGCACGTTCTACAAACTTCTCTTTCTCGACGTTGGTCCGGTTCGTACAACACTCCTCGGACTCGGCCCTAGAGCTCCCGAGCGAGTCTTGGATGAATCTTTGTGTACATGCCCACTTGGAGTCTTGACCCTTGATGTCGTCCCCCCGGTTTCATTCAGAGGGTCCTTAACAAATGGCCAAGGTTACACTTGAGATGGTAGGTGTAAGGGGTAGAAGAGGTAATCTTGGGTCTATGTGTTCATGGTGCGCTAGGAGAGGGGATGAAATTCATAGCTCATGATTTACCACTTTCTCTCTCATCCCTCCACCATGGTGGCCTTTTCTTCTTGGACTTCCTTCTGTGGGCTTCATTGCCTTTAACTACTCCTTTGACATTGTCTTTTTATCGTTATTCTCCATCGACTAGTTGACCATGGTTAGTTGCTTGACTTTTGTTGACTTGTCTTGACCTTGATAATCTGTTAAGTGTATGTTTTGTCGAGCTAAGCAGTATTCACAGATAGGGCTGCAAACGAGTCGAGTTTGAGCGAGTTGGATTAGGCTCAGCTCAAACTATACAAAAATTCGAGCGAGCTCAAACCAAGCGAAGATCATGGTCGAGCTATAGAAAGTGGTTTGCGCTCAGCTTGTAACGATCTCGAGTCGATCTCGAGCTAGTTTCGAGCTAAATAAGGTGGTAATTTTTTAATAATTTAAGACAAATTTTATAATAAGATAGGCCACAACACAACATAAAAAACCATTATATAATTTAACATGTTCTCTCTAAACTGAAGACTAGTACGTAAAAGAAGAGATCATGGAAGAACAAGTAGCAAGACAAAAAAAATGAAGGTGCGTCTGCTCTCAAACTTTTGCCAAAATAACATGATATTTAACACATGATGATCACATACCTTAGTGGGGCCAAATTTTCTCTCCAGTTAGTTAATTTTCCATGTTTGGTAGTAGCTAAAATGGAGGAAACTCATACACAACATATATGGTAGTAAATTATTGTTGACTATCTATATGGTAATAAATTATCCCATTCATCTTTATGTATCAAAATTATGTAATATAATTATATGATCTCGGGCTATCGAGCCAAAATCGAGCGAGCCAGTGTTGGCTTAAGATCAACTCATTTCTCGATCGAGTTACATAAAATGTTCATACTCAGCTCATTTCTTTTCGAATCGATCTCGAGTCGAGCCAAAATGCGAGTCAAACTCGAGTGGTTCACGAGCCTCGAGCTTTTCTTGCAGCCCTATTCACAGATAGGGTTAATCATTGCCACAACTTTCTTTTTGAGAATAATCATTCCCACAACTCTACGTATGAAATTATGTATGAAATATCTTTACTTATCTGCCACCTTTGTAAGACTTTGGATTAGCATCTAACCATTTCCATCTCATCTCACTAGTGTATAATTTTTATTTTTATTTTTTGAGAATCACTAGTGTATAATTAACTTATGACAAAAACTGAACTAACATATTTCCTACACTTGTGTAGATAGCATTGCATCTTGCATCTGAGAATTAGATGATAACACTTTTGTTGCATACTACCCATGTCGACTTGTCCTCAATTAATTCATGCGATGCAAATCCACGAACGTACCTACCAAGGGAGCACATGATTGCACCTGGTGGAATGTCCTAATGTGACATGTGGAGAGTGGCATTCCATAAGCCCTTTTTATTGCAATGAAACAAAGAAAAGGGCCTGAAATGTATAGGAAAGGTTTGGTGGACAAGTGGATCAATAATCTCACACAATAAGCTAACCAAACAAGAACTGAAAACTGGTGTAGTGGTACTGGTATTACTTCTTGTTCTTTTTTTTTGTAGGGAACCAGAAGAGATTTCTATCTACTGTGTTTTTACAAATTTTTGATAAAACAGTACCGAAAATATGTTCATAAAAAAGCAGCTAAGATAGCTGACATGAAAGAAAAGCAAAAGCAAAGAAATTATTTACAATTATCTGAAGGCAAGGGCCCAAGTGTGGAAATCTGCATATTGAGTAGCTCTATGTGTTAGGAGAAGAATTTCATCCTTGAATTTTGCTCTGCAAGAGCAAATATTCGGCTGAACACCATTGAATATAAAGTCATTCCTTGTCAGCCAGATAGCCCATGAAGCAAGTATAATAATTTCCCTTGCAAATGGTACTTGCAAAGAGCCTCTCAGGTCTAGATTTGACCTTGGTGCTTCAGAAAATGTCCAATCTGGACAAAGATATCTCCAGCATTCAGCAGCAAAAGGGCATTGGAAGAACAAATGATCTCTGATTTCCATAACACAATTTCCACACAAGACACAAGAATAATCTGGCAGGAAAAAGCTTTTCCTCTGCAACATTTCCCTTGTATTCAATCTGTTGTTAATGAGCAGTCAAAAAAAGACCTTAAAAAAAATGAGACCAAGGGGCAAGCACCCCGGCATAGTTTTATAGAAGAGCGAGAAACTTAGTTGAAATATTCGCACCCCATAGGGATCGAACCCGGCTGGCTTGGAACGCAAGAGAGCGTCCCTACCACTGAGCTAGCAGCCAAAAAAAGACCTTATTCTTGCTGACATCATATTCATATGCATGCATGGATACATCGCTAATTTTAGGCGAACAAGTATTCATACTTTTTTCTTCTTTTGGCCAGCAAGAAGTCGCACTCTTATTGCTAATTGGGATTATGCAATAGTGTTACGTGCTCTTCAGAACTATTGGGCCGGTGAGAGAAGGGGCCGGGTTGTCCGTTGCATGCACATTTGACACGCGTTCTATTTCTCAAAAAAAAGAAATTGACATGTGTTCTTTGAGTGATTTTTTAACCGGGTTAGTCTCCTTTCCATTACTCAGCATAATGGGAATACAATGTCTGACCGAGATAATAGAGGACGGGAAGGGGGAAGAGCGAGTTCAGTCACTATCAGAAAACCGACCCCGCATTGCCCATAATCGACACGGCGTTATGGAACAAAAACCTGTTATCAGGTTTCACAAAGCGAAACAGCTAAAACAAAAGCACAAGTTGAACAGCATAACAAATGCTACGACAGCAAAAGTGAATAGGGCGTTCATCAGAGTGAATTCTTCGAGTGATTTATGTGACTTACTCACATTTAGTTCTGATACATCAGCCCCGATTAATCTTAAGCCGTACCGACACAAAATATTTTGCCCCCTTCTCTCCACTTGTAAGTGAATGGTCCAAAAGCTAGACTTTTCTCCATCGTTAACCACCAGGAGCATGTGTTGTCTATGTCTCAGTTTGGCATGGTTTCTCCTTTTGGCCGCTCCTGCATGCATGCGTGATTTCCTTTTTTGGCCGTTTGCATGCCTTCCATTTTTGATCCGCTTCTCCGACCAGCGGCCACCATCCGACGATGAGAAATCATAGGACACGTGTTGCTCTAACATGATCAGATCCATACAGCATACACGATCAGAAATGCGTGGTTTTCTTCTTCTTCTTCTTCTTCTTCTTCTTAAAAAAAGACATATTTGTATCTGCATTGATAGAAAAAAACAACAACTCAATTAGTAGGACCCCAACCTATGAAGTATGAACAGTACACTAGCAATGCCCGCCTCTCATCAAGTCATCATCGAGGATATATAGTACTCCCTCCGTAAAGAAATATAAGAGTGTTTAGATCGCTCTTATATTTGTTTACAGAGAGAGTAACAATTTGTTGCTTCCGAATCAGCCATGCGAAGAGCATGAACAACGTTAAGATCACTTTTTTCTGCACCAGGGGTAGATATATGAGAGAATTTCTTATTTAACGCTGTATTAAATTTTGTTTTCCTATTTGACACCGAAAAATATTTTCTTCCCTATATAACAATGAGTCTAAATTTTATGTCCTTTATAACACTTTAGTTCATTTTGAGCCTTAACAGTGTTAAATGATATCTGAAAAGACCTTTTTATCCCTCATGTGGTATGTCCATATCTAGCTATCTGCATGTGCATCAAGAGGTGATCCCCTCGATCGACACCCATCTCTCTATATGGATACGTACGCTCTCAGCCAAAGAGGCCAGAGCATAGCAGATTTGTCGTCCATAATATATGCACGAGTGCATGTTAAGTAAGACAATGCTTTAAAAAGATGAAGTTTCAACGCCTGGGCTCCGTACAAATGTCGAGCTCTCCTCCTCCCCGACAAGTCCTCTCAGCCTCCAGCATTAATTTCCCTCTCCGGCGTCCCTCGCCCAAAACACTCGCCATGGCTTCCTCCTCCGACGTCGTCCTGACCTTGACCTCGTTCTCGTTGCCGCGCGCATCCTTCTTCTTTTAATTGCTAATAACACATAACTCTACTCGATCGATCACATGTCACGTCACGCCACCATGTCGGGGGCCAAGATGAACCAGCTCCCGCCTCCGGCCAGCCGGCTGTGGGAGGCGGGCATCCGCAAGCTCAACACCACCATGGCCATCCGCCGCGGCAGCTCCGTCTTCCCCGCCACCAGCCCCGCCCTCGACGGCGACCCCGCGGTCGCCCTCTCCGTCGCCTCCTCCAACACCATCTACGGCTACGACGTCGTCGAAAACGACGATGACACGGGCAGCGGCGCCACCGACGACAATGAGGAAGACGCCGACGAGGAGGAGGAGGAAGACGAGGAGGCGGGCCCGGAGAGCCACTCGGAGCAGCTGCTCCCCAGCGGCGACTTCTACCAGGGCAGCGTGCGCGGCGATCTCCCGCACGGCTCCGGCAAGTTTTTATGGACGGACGGCAGCATGTACGAGGGTTCATGGCGCCAGGGGCGCGCGTCCGGGCGCGGCAAGTTCTCATGGCCCTCCGGCGCCACCTACGAGGGCGACCTCGCCGGCGGCTACATGCACGGCCACGGCACCTACATCGGCGAGTTCGGGGACACGTTCGCGGGTCACTGGGCCAACAACTTCCGGCACGGCCGCGGCACGCAGGCCTACGCCAACGGCGACGTCTACGACGGCCACTGGCGCGACGGGCGGCAGGACGGACACGGCAGGTACATTTGGCGGTACGGGCACGAGTACATCGGCACGTGGCGCGCAGGCGAGATGCACGGGTGCGGCACCGTGATATGGGCCGACGGAGACCGGTACGACGGCGCGTGGGAGGACGCCAAGCCCAAGGGCCAGGGCACGTTCCGGTGGGCGGACGGCGGCATGTACATCGGCGTGTGGTGCCAGCAGGAGTCCGGCGAGACGAACGCAATGGGCGGCGTGTTCTACCCGCCGTCCGGCGGGCCGGCCGTGCCCATGCCACCGCGGGAGCCGCGGGAGGCGATCACGAAGCTGCTGGAGGAGCTGGAGGTGACGGAGGGGAAGGCGGCCTCGCTGCTGCCGTCGGAGAAGATCGTGACGTGGCCCGGGGTGGAGGCGGTGCTGAAGAAGCCGGTGTGGCGGCCGCCGGAGCCCGAGCAAATCCAAGGGAGGAGGTCCAGCGCGCACAGGAGGAGCAGCGTGTCGTCGATTGACATGGACCTGGCCGCCGAGGGGGAGGAGGCCCAGGCGCAGGCCCAGGCCCAGGCCCAGTCCAGCCTCAGCAGCGAGGAGGCCCAGGCCAGGGCGGCGTCCGTGGAAAGGGCGTGGCTGCGGGCGACGTCGTGCATGCGCGCGCCGCCGAAGCCGGCGAAGAAGCAGGGGGAGACCATATCCAAGGGGCACAAGAACTACGAGCTCATGCTCAACCTCCAGCTTGGCATCAGGTGCGCCGCCGCCATGAATTCAACCCCTCTCTCTCTCTCTCTCTCTATCACCATGCATGAACTGAATTTCTTTGGGGTTCGATCAGGCATGCTGTGGGGAGGCATTCGGCGCCAAACTCACTGGATCTCAAATCATCGGCGTTTGATCCCAAGGAGAAGGTGTGGACCAGGTTTCCTCCTGAAGGATCCAAGCACACGCCGCCTCACCAGTCATGCGATTTCCGGTGGAAGGACTACTGCCCATTGGTCTTCAGGTCCGAGATGGTTCCCAAATTTCGGATTTTCTTTTTCACTTTTCAATTTGACCAAAGGACCATTATTTGACTGCATCCAACCAATTTTTGAGAAATTTTTGGGGTTTTCTTTGAATTCATGTGCCACTGAAATATTTTTCAACCATATGCAAATTGTGGGGTACCTACTGAGATGACCGTAAGTTTGTTAGAAGTGAGAACCCTTAGATTGATTAGAGAAAAGTCTATTTTTCGTCCCTCAATTTTTCGGTCTGCTCATTTTTGGTCCCTCAACTCTAAAACCGGACAGATTGCACCACGAACTCTCGAAACCAGCCATTTTTCGTCCCTGCGGGGTTTCGCTGCCGAGTCAACCCGGTTTTGACCACGGCATGAACAGCGCACCGATGAACAGTAAAATCGAAAAAAATAGCAAAAAAATAAATTAAAAATCTGAATTTTTTTTACGTCGAAGATACTCAGGTACGCAAGGTGCGTGCCAATTTTCGTCATGTTTGGACGTTCGAGGAGCTCCTAGCAAAAAAAACAAAACTAAATCTACTCTATGATGAACAGTAAATTCAAAAAATTAAAAAAAAACTGAAATTTTATGGCATCGAAGATTCTCAGGTGTGCAAGGTGCGTGCAAATTTTCGTGTTGAAATGACATGCGAGGAGCTCATGGCAAAAAAAAATATAGCGTATGTGTGCGTGCCGCTTCGGGTGGTTTTCAAACCCTCGGATGTCATTTCAGCACGAAAATTTGCACGCACCTTGCACACCTGAGAATCTTCGATGCCAAAAAATTTCAGATTTTTTTGAAATTTTTTGCTATTTTTTTGAATTTACTGTTCATCATAGAGTAGATTTAGTTTTGTTTTTTTGCTGCAAGCTCCTCGAACGTCCAAACATGACGAAAATTGGCACGCACCTTGCGTACCTGAGTATCTTCGACGTAAAAAAAATTCAGATTTTTTAAATTTTTTTTGCTATTTTTTTTGATTTTACTGTTCATCGGTGCACTGTTCATGCCGTGGTCAAAACCGGGTTGACTCGGCAGCGAAACCCCGCAGGGACAAAAAATGGCTAGTTTCGAAAGTTCGTGGTGCAATCTGTCTGGTTTTAGAGTTGAGGGACCAAAAGTGAGCAGACCGAAGAATTGAGGGACGAAAAATAGACTTTTCTCGATTGATTATATCAGTGTTCATCATTAACTACAACAATAGTACCATGAGTCTTTTAAAATACTAAATACCCCACCATAGCTTCGGGAATCAGTTGCAATATATTTCAATGGGATTTAGTTGTATGAGATATTTATATAGTTGGATTAACAATAAGAAAACTGAAACCGAAAATACATATGATTTGTTGTTTTTAGTTATTGTGTAGTTGTAAAAAGTTTATTGAATATTTAGCAAAAAACAAATTATTGAATATAAGTAGCAAAATATAGCATGGTTGCATGTTGAGGTGACTGCTTGCATCTTGATAGAAATATATTAGTGAGAATCACCTATTTAGTTATACATGACGACATTTTGGTCCTACTGATAGCCCAACTTTTAGAACTTTAATCACCTATTTAGTTATACATGATGACATCATGTAAATAATATATCACTTGACTTGTCCAAATCATACGTATGGATTTGTCTTGAAAATAACTTTCATAAACTGTAACGGGTTTAAGTATTTTGTAATTATACTTTAATAAGTTTAATTGTCAGAGTTACATCTTGAAGACCGCACGAAATGCCCAAAAGATCAGCTTTCGAAGACTGAGGGGGTGCTTGCCATCTCTGGATGAGAAGCAATTTATATGATGATATCATGATTTTTGTTCTTGTGCGATTTCACTCCAGGACATTGCGCAAGCTCTTTGACGTCGACCCAGCGGACTACATGATCTCCATTTGTGGTGACGACGCGCTTCGGGAACTATCGTCACCCGGAAAGAGTGGAAGCTTCTTCTACCTCACCAACGATGACAAGTACATGATCAAGACCATGAAGAAATCAGAAGTTAAAGTAGGATCCTTATAACTTTGTTCACTCCTCGCCTCAATCAGTTAGCTAGCTTTCAAAATTAAGATATCATTGAACATGTCATTTTAAGATCTGATTTTGTGGTTTTTGTGTTATGATGATCAGGTGCTTCTTAGGATGCTTCCAGCCTATTATAAGCATGTCCGCAATTTCGAACATACCCTAGTGACCAAGTTCTTTGGCCTGCATTGCGTTAAAATCACTGGAGCTATTCAAAAAAAGGTTTGAATACACTGAAAATACATGAATTCATTGAAGAATGACCACCAAGGATGAAATATGCCTGAGCATCTGCTCATCTTTTGTTGCTATTTCATTCAGGTTCGGTTTGTCATAATGGGGAATCTCTTCTGCTCTCACTATGGGATTCATCGGCGTTTCGATTTGAAAGGATCTTCACAAGGTCGCATGACTGACAAACCCCTTGATCAAATCGATGAGCACACCACTTTGAAGGATCTTGATCTCAATTTCATCTTCCGGTTAGGAGGATCTTGGTTTCAGGAGTTCTGCAGGTGCATGTTTACATATGCCGAATTCCGTACACATGCTTTGTTTTGTCATCCGGTTACGATGGAATACTAGTAGTACTCTCATATGTCTTAAATATTTACAAAATGCGAAGCAAGCCCTATGGGAAGTTCCTAAAAAAGTGAGAAGAAACACAAAATGTGACTTAACCATCAATTGTACCATGGTTTATGTTTCTCAATTACCAGGCAAGTGGACAAAGATTGTGAGTTACTAGAGCAGGAGAGGATCATGGACTATAGTCTTTTGGTTGGCATTCACTTCAAAGATCGATGTAAGGATATGATCCCCCATGGAATGCTTTGTTTCTTACGATTGCACGTTTAACACTACTGTGGGAAATGGGTATTCCGAATTCAAATAGCTTGAAAAATCGTCTTCTTCTTTTCTGTTACAGTTAACGGCAATGCTGACAACGGTGGTGCTGAAGATTCTGAGCAAAATAAGTATGTTCTCCATTCCAATGTACCTGCTCGCTACCAAATATTTAGTTTTTAATAAATGATGACATGACAATATTGGGTTTAGTAAGTATAAATGTGACAACTAGGCATTTTAGAAAAGGTAAATCAATGTGATGCACTTCTTCAGTTGAACATGGTATCACCCTGTTCCTGAACAACTAAGCAGTGCTTACAAACCAACTACCAACTGAAAGATCACTTCTCTCAGCTGAAGAATCTTCCAAGTCTCACAACATGCTATGATCTTTGCAGGAAAGCGAAACTGGGGATCGCCATGCAGTCGAGGGTGGAGAACGTTGTGCGGAACCCCGAGAGCGAGTCGCCGCTCATCGGTGATCCCACGGGAGAATTTCGGGAGGTGGTCCTCTTCTTCGGCATCATCGACATCCTGCAAGACTACGACATCAGCAAGAAGCTGGAGCACGCCTACAAATCTCAGCTGTATGATCCCAACTCCATATCGGCCGTCGACCCCAAGCAGTACTGCAAGAGGTTCAGGGACTTCATCTACAGGGCCTTCACTGAAGACGTGCAGTGATCACTTCTTGGCACCTCCCCACTGAAGATGAAGACTGGCTGAAGGAACAGGATTGTTGGATTGTTCTTTCTGTCGGAGATCGATGGCGCGACGAATTTTGGTTCTCTGGGGATTGTTCATAGGCTATGTACATTTGTTTTGCTAATATTCCTCCTTTCCTTAACTGGGTAATTAGGTCTAGTGTGTAACGCGCTCATGCTGATTGGCCTGAAAAGGATGTAGAACAGAGACTCTTGTTCATGTAACCATTTCTTAATAAATCGCATCATGGCTCAGAACCAGTCCATGTTGATCCTTAATTTTTTGTCAATAGATAGATACATAAATCAATAATAATCAAATCAATGGTCAGTTGGTTTCAGCTCGGGCGCTGGGGCCCGTCGCCTGCTCGTCCAGGACCAGGAGGCGCTGCTCGTCGGCGGACGGCAGCGGGAAGCGGCAGCAGGGGCAGACCCGGCTGACCCGGAGCCACCGGAAGATGCAGCGCTGGTGGAAGCAGTGAGAGCAGGGCATGGCCCTGAGCTTGTCGTCGTCGCCACCCTCGAAATCCTCGAGGCACACCGCGCAGCCGTCCTCCCTCATCTCGCCCGCCGCCGGCACGCGCAGGCCAGCTATGGCCTCGTCTGACGCCGGGTCGAAGCCGGAGAAGCAGCCGGCAGCCCTCACGGCATCGTCGGCAGCGGCATTCTGCTCCGGCCGTGACCTGGCGAAGAAGGCCCCGCTAGTGCTGTGCCGGCGGCTGTGAGCCTCCAAGCCCCGCTCGTCGGGCACGTATTCGGGCACTATCACGGTCATGGCGGCGAACTCCATGAGCCAACGAGCTAGCTCCACAGGACGGAGACGACCAGGCGAGGATCGATGCGAGAATTAGCTTGATCGCTCATGGATTATATACGTGAGCAGTTGAGCTGAAATGCCACTTGGCCACTAGAGGAGAGCGAGTAAGCGTCACACGGACACGGGGACGCGGGCACGTAACAATCTTGGTAACGCGCTGATCATCTTGTTTTGTCTCTAAATTTGGCAGTGTTAGTTCGTTAGCTAGAAAGTGATCTGTTCTTGGTACCACATCTCTTGGAAGAAAATTCTCTTTCTCTACACTACTATTAAACAATCAAACAAGAACTTTTTTACATACCCAGCAATTAGTCCCACAACCCCGCACGAACCAATCAGCACCACACGATTAGGCCCACAATTCTAAATCTAACAGCCATCATTGATCTAATACCTCTATTGTGTGCACGTAGCAATTTCCATTGGCTGACCGTGCTTCACCAGGAGACTACGGAAGCCTTCCCTCCAACAGTCCAACTATCAGTCCCGCGTCCCCCCGACAATCTCGCAATTCTAATCGCAGACTACGGAAGGAATTCGTTCCCCTCGCCCTCGAGCGAGATGTTCCGCTGCGCGAGCAAAAAATAAACCGATTCGCGTGATTAAAGGTCTGCATGCAGCGGCATGGCCCACGTTCAGCAATATGGCATTCGCATGCATTGGTTCGGCCTGTGACGGCGCATCTTCAGGAGAGGAGGAGAGGGGCGGGGTTGGATCGGGGCGTTAGGGTTTCCCCGCCTCCGCCCCACAGCAGTCAGGGATTGACGGGGAGAAGCAGTCGGGCGGCGACGGAGGCGGCGGTGGCTCGGATTACATCTATGCGACGACGACGGCTCGGGAGCGGCGAGTGGCCGATTCATCTCCTCGCTAGCCCCTCGCCCTTCAAAGGTTCAAGATCTGGCGCCCTCTTCTCCTCCTCGACGCCCAGAACGAGCGGCCGATCCAGAAAACCAACCCCGATGGATTGATTCTTCGTCAAGTACGCGCATACACAAGAAGCAGACACGCAGGCAGCTGGATGGATTTTTCTTTCAGGAGCACACGCACGTATGGAAACTGCAAGCCGCCGGTGAAGACAGCTTCAGCCTCACCGCCAAGGGCGGAATCACGAAAAGGTCAGCTTCATCCGAACTGACCACGAGGATCACTCTCAGGTACACACATACATATACCAAGATCGATATTGACCGAGGCTTGTGGTTCCAATTTCATGACCGTCGCTGATGTATTGATGCTCATGGTGAGATATGGGATAATAACTGGTAACTTTTCACCGTTCAATTCTTACCGGATGAATCTTTGTAAGCAATCTTTTTTACCTACCCCCTCTTATATTTACAGGAAATTCAAGTATGGTACACATGTGAGTATGCTCTGCTTCTCTCTTTTGTGCACATGTGGTTATTTGTTATCGCTGATTAAGAATCAAGAGCCACTACATTCTTGAAAATTGAGACTGTGTTAGTTGGTTCAAACTTGATAAATGCAATTTACTTTTTTGTTCCATCTGACAATTCAGTTGTATTATTGATTTTGACAGTTTTCAGGAATTTTAAGCCGTCTTTGGATTTTAGCTTCCTCAATCATTCTGAATTATTTAATGTTAGTATGAGGTACATGTGTTCCCAAGATTAAACCTGAGAAATGTGTAATTGACCACTTGGGTATGTTTGATTTCTTTAGTAGATGCAGCGACAACCACCATTGTTCATGATCTATTCTAAAGATAGATTATTAGCAGTGCAACATCTCTGTTGGTTCAATCAAATAGTTCAGCCTGGTCGGTTCTTACTAATATTTAAGCCAGCTTCACTTTTTTAGCCTGCTCGGTCATTTTGGATTAGTTTCAGTTTTGGTTGCATGTCTTTAATAGAACAACAAACTGATTTTAGGTGCTAAAATAAACACTAAATGCTAATTCCTCATGGCGACTATTTGTAGAAAGACCATCCTGCTGGAGGAGATCCTAACTATCGATGTCAAGCCGGGGTGGAAGAAGGGCACGAAGATCACCTTCCTAGATGGAAGGATCTCATTTTTCCAGTGCAGTTATGTGTTTCAAAAAGTTATTGCGATGTAATTTTTACACTAACACTGTAGTCTATGAAGTTATATATACAGATATTTCATTTTTTGCATAAGACGAGGCACCATTTTATTTTAAAATATTTTCTAAAGTAAAATTTGTGAATAAACTGAATGATGTTTCAGAGGATATAACTGTTGTGACTTGTGGGGTCGCCCGGGGAGGCGACTGAGGCGGGGAGCAGCGGCACATCGGCGGACAGCAAAACATGTGTAGCGCGCAGCGGCTGCACGGCCACGACGGACGAGCAACAACGCGAAGCAGGTGCAGGTGGGGGTATGAGTAAGTATCACTTGTCATGTTTAACTCATGGCAACAAAGAGTAAGGATCATTTCACACTCACTACAGGAAGAATACTGCTGTGACGATTATATACATATATGTTCCACTTGGTTGCTCAGTTAGTATTAATTTCCTATCGCTTCCTTTTCTTGCAGACAAGTTTTGAAACTAGACTTTGATGAGAAGTTCATCCGTATATGGGAATTCTACCTTGTATGCCTCTGGTTTCACATCATGAGCAGTTAGAAATTACCAGGCATGGATGTATATATGTGTGCTCTTTGTATAGGTTTACTTGCATTATTCCTAGACAAATGGATGTCATATACTCCCTCTATTCTTCAAAAAACATCTTGCTGGAAATTGTTTGGTGGTTTCCAATGCAGACTAAAATTTGAGTTGATGTTGCTTTCTGCAATTATGTTAATCTCAGCCATAAGATTGAGAGAGATCAGTAGACATCAGATCTTTGAGAAAAAGTAGTAACTTAGAACCTTTGGTGAACTGTAGAAAGCAAGCTTTCATCGTTTGAGATTGTAAATAACATGGGATGGAGACTTGACGGCCACATAATTATTTTACACTGATCCACTGAACCATGAAACAACATTGCTGAGCTTCAACATTTCGGTAAAACATCACATTGAAAATCGGCTACAACCAACCAGATTGTTAAATCCTGATGTGTTTTATGCTGAACTCAAGAAGAGTGAATAAGCAAGCAAGCTTCTGAAGAGATCAGTGCATCATCTCTTACGCAACTGCTACTGCAATTGACTCCTTTCCAAGTACTGGTAAGATCTTTCAACAGATCTTAGCGACATCTCTCTTCTTAAATTTACCGGGATTTTATGTACTTGCTTTTCCTCTAATAAGGTGCATCATGCTTGATGTTGAATTGTGCAGAAAGGCTACATTCTATTAATTTCTTTTTCGCATAGTCAATACTTTTTCAACACATTTTGTATCAACTGATAACTTTGAATCTTTGCATCTTTCATCAGATCATGCTTACTGTTGGATATGCACATGAATGACTAAAAGCGCCATGACATTACGCATTTCCTTCATTTTAGCCATTAAACTTACTTATGTATCCGGTGTTAATTTAGTATGATTTCTTGTATATTCATCTTAGTTAGGAAGGTCTTTGAGTGGCTTTGGTCATCCTAAATTTTGTGTGGATTATTTTTCAGTCCTGGTTGCCTTTGCGAAACAATAATTATTATAGTCCTTGATCTGCACATGCCCAATTTCCTTATATTGTAAAGTTTTCCATTCTAGAAGAGTAGCCTTTCTGCACTGCTAAGATGTTGAAGCACGGCGACATTTTTAACTCATGTTTAATATTGTCAGAACTAAGCATAGGGTAGAGAAAGGGTTACTTGAATGCCATCCATGTCATAGAGAAAATGTTAAATTCCCTCTCTCCAATTCCTTACCATGAACCTAACGCTTTATTGATCTGTTTTCAGCTTCTAGATGTTCTGCAACCATATACACAATAGATACTGTTTGTCTGAACTGTAGTTCCACTCCATGAGAAGCTGAGATAAACTGAGAATGGGCCAAAAAAATTCCGACTCTTCCTGCTCGTAGGCGGTGCCTGCTCTGGCTCCCATGGGTGGCTTTACCGCAACCGTCGAGCCTTCAAATTATGAAGACAACAAGCAGCTCGAATCCAAGAAGAAAACTAATTTAGTTCTGCCAAGACTCCTATTTTTTTGTGTATCTTTGTTCCAACTTTGCATTGACGCCATGTCCACTTGGACAATGTTTGTTTGTTCCTTTGATTTTCGCCCAAGAAAATAAACATTCTGAAATCTTCGTAGGAATAGACTAAATAGGCTACGCCCTTACATTCTCTGTGGAGAAGTTGTTCAGCCAGTTGATTGCCATTGATTTGTGTCATCCTAAAGTTTGAATTCAAAATTTTATACCAGCAAAATTTGCCATGGTTTGATTGAGACGTGCGTTGCACGTGCACACTTACTAGTGTTTTATACAGAAAGAAAGGACAAAACTCTGATGACGTAATATTGACAAACAACATGCTATTTGAAAACATACTTAAAAAATTGATGGATGCAAACATGTATGGTGGAGTGCTGAATCATGTGTGCCGGTAAAGCTTCATATCGAGCCGGGAATGTGAACTGCACACACTTGGATCTACCTTAATAAAGTTTCAGAAGAAGAAAAAAAATCTCATGCAATAACGACATTTTGTTCTTTTTTTTTGAAATGAAAGGGGTTTCCCCCCCCCCCCCCCGCCCCAACTTTTATTAAAGCCAAGGCAAACACCAGTCCTACAAACTGTTTAGCAGCGCTCGGCGACAACCAAAGTAGCTGCCACAGATCAAACAAACGGGGTTCTCAAAACATTCTTACCCCTATTACATTTTTTGCTGATAGGATAAAGAAACCAGAGAGGGATAATGCAAGACATTCAGGTGCACAAAAGAAGACTTATCCCTCCTAGTTCCAAAGCTAGTTACCCCCAGGCGATCCTAAGCAATTCCCCTCTTCGATGGTCCAATAGTCTTAAGCACTTGAGAAGAAGAGCACCCTGGGCCTCTGTACATAGGATTTTCCAACGTCTGATCATAGCCCCCACCAGATCCAAAACGCATCGTATGCTTCGCCATCTTCTGCCCTGAAAAACAAATTCATTGCGCAAAAGCCATAAGCTCCATAAGGTAGCAGAAGTAGCAGTATTGAGAGCTTCATAAAGTTTTCTCTTCTTCCAGAAAGAAGACAGTGATGAAAAAGAAACAGGTACTGGTATCTTAAATGCTTCAGCAATAATAGACCAAATCTCCCTAGCAACAATACAATCAAACAAAAGATGTTGAATAGATTCAGCTTCACTACAAAAAACACAAGACATGTCTTCCACATGTCTCCTCTTAGCTAGATTGTCCCTCGTCAGACTTTTGTTGTTAAACATCAGCCACAGGAAGACATGGATATTAGGGGGAATTTTAATTTTCCAAATAGAGTCTTTGATTTCAGAAGAAATCCCACCAAAATTGATCATTCTATAAAAGGATTTAACAGAATATTGGCCAGAAGTTTCTAATGTCCAAACAGGGGAGTCAACAGCATTAGATAGAGTAGTATGCTTCACCAGGTTTAGGAGAGTAAACCATTTGGACATAGTGGACTCATCCACACATCTTCTAAAGGTAATATGTAGGGTCTCCCCGTCCCAAACCTGTGCAAGAGCCGCTTCCTGCTGTTGACAAATGTCAAACAAATCCCAAAATGCAGTTTTCAGAGAGCAATTTCCAACCCAATTGTCATGCCAGAAGGCAATGTTTTCCCCATTCCCAAGAACCCACCTATAGAAATTCTTTGCAGCAGCAAAAGCCCAAGAAATACTTTTCCAAAATGGAGATCCCAAGGCAGGTTTGGCATATAATATGTTAGGTTTGTTAGTGCCATACTTGAAGCAAAGGATTTTTTTTCCAATCATTGTCTCTACCATCATAAAATCTTCTACTCCATGAGGCCAGAAGAGCCATATTAAACTCCCTAAGATTAGGAATCCCTAGACCACCAATGTCTTTTTTCCTGGACACAAGTCCCTGTTGGAAATATGCCCTAGAGGCAATAATAAATTGGTTATTATTATATTTCCTTGTTCATGATAATCGTTTATTATCCATGCTATAATTGTATTGATTGGAAACTCAAATACATGTGTGGGTACATAGACAACACTGTGTCCCTAGTAAGCCTCTAGTTGACTAGCTCGTTGATCAAAGATGGTTAAGGTTTCCTAGCCATGGACATGAGATGTCATTTGATAACGGGATCACATCATTAGGAGAATGATGTGATGGACAAGACCCAAACTGTAAACGTAGCATTTGATCGTGTCAGTTTATTGCTATTGTTTTCTGCATGTCAAGTATCTGTTCCTTTGACCATGAGATCATGCAACTCACTAACACCGGAGGAATACCTTGTGTGTATCAAACGTCGCAACGTAACTGGGTGACTATAAAGGTGCTCTACAGGTATCTCCGAGGGTGTCTGTTGGGTTGGCATGGATCAAGACTGGGATTTGTTACTCCGTATGACGGAGAGGTATCTCAGGGCCCACTCGGTAATACAACATCACAATGAGCCTTGCAAGCAATGTGACTAAAGTGTTAGCCACGAGATCTTGTATTACGGAACGAGTAAAGAGACTTGCCGGTAACGAGATTGAACTAGGTATAGTGATACCGACGATCGAATCTCGGGCAAGTAACATACCGAAGAACAAAGGGAACAGCATACGGGATTAACTGAATCCTTGACATAGAGGTTCGACCGATAAAGATCTTCGTAGAATATGTAGGAGCCAATATGGGCATCCAGGTCCCGCTATTGGTTATTGGCCGTAGAGGTGTCTCGGTCATGTCTACATAGTTCTCGAACCCGCAGGGTCTACACACTTAACGTTTGGTGACGATTAGTATAATTGAGTTATTATGTTGGTGACCGAAAGTTGTTCGGAGTCCCGGATAAGATCCCGGACATGACGAGGATCTCCGGAAGAGTCCGGAGGTAAAGATTGATATATGTGATAATAGTGTTTCGATCTCCGGAAGAGTTCCAGAGTTCACCGGAAGGGGTTCCGGATGTTTACCGAAGTGTTCGGGTGCAGCAACACTTTATATGAGCCAAAGGGATAAAGCCCACAAGGTATTGGAAAGTGCAAAAGTAGTTTTGCTGCCGCGTAAGCGGTACTACCGCTTGGTGAAGCGGTACTACCGCCGGAGCGGTACTACCGCTTGTGTGAAGCGGTACTACCGCCCAAGCGGTACTACCGCTTGTGTGAAGCGGTACTACCGCTTGTGCGCGGCTGTGCACGGTTCGGCAGGGATCCGAGTTGGACTCTTTCCCTGCGGGCCAAACCGACCTTGTGCGGGCAAAACCGACCTGGAGGAGGCTTTTACTCCAAGTTTAGACCCCAAGGCTCAACATATAAATAGAGGGGCAGGGCTAGCACACGGGACACATCAGGATTTCCCAAGCCGTGTGCCGGCAACCCTAGCCCTCTAGTTCCTCCGTCATAATCTCCGTAGCGCTTGGCGAAGCCCTGCAGAGATTGTTCCTCACCACCATCACCACGCCGTCGTGCTGCTGGAACTCAACCACTACTTCACCATCGCTCGCTGGATCGAGGAGGTGAAGGCGTCATCAAGCCGTACGTGTGTTGAACGCGGAGGTGCCGTCCGTTCGGCACTAGATCGGAAGGATCGTGATTGGATCGCGGGACGCTCGGCGATTTGGATCGCGAAGACGTTCGACTACATCAACCGCGTTTATTAAACGCTTCCGCTTAGCGATCTACAAGGGTATGTAGATTCACTCTCCCTCTCGTAGATGCTCATCACCATGGATAGATCTTGTGTGTGCGTAGGAAATTTTTTGTTTCCCATGCAACGTTCCCCAACAGTGGCATCATGAGCTAGGTCTATGCGTAGATGAGATCTCGAGTAGAACACAAACGAGTTGTGGGCGTGGGTGTATACATATTGCTTGCCGTTACTAGTTGATACTTGATTCAGCGGCATTGTGAGATGAAGCGGCCCGGACCGACATTACGCGTACGCTTACGCGAGACTGGTTTTACCGCTGCGTGCACTTGTTGCATAAAGGTGACTGGCGGGTGTCTGTCTCTCTCACTTTAGTTGAATTGGTTCAATGAAGAGGGTTCTTTTAGAAGATCAAAAAGCAATCACTACACCACGTTGTGGTTTTGCGTAGGTAAGAACGGTTCTTGCAAACCCGTAGCAGCCACGTAAAATTTGCAACAACAATTAGAGGACGTCTAACTTGTTTTTGCAGGGTATGTTGTGATGTGATATGGCCAATTACATGATGAGATATATGTGATGTATGAGATGATCATGTGATGTATAGAATATCACGACTTGCATGTCGATGAGTACGGCAACTGGCAGGAGCCATAGAGTTGTCTTTAATTATTGTATGACCTGCGTGTCAATCATTAAGCGCTATGTAATGCTTTACTTTATCGCTAAACGTTAGCTATAGTCGTGGAAGCAACAGTCGGCGCGACAACCTTATGGCGACACGTTGATGGAGATCAAGATGATGGAGATCATGGTGTCATGCCGGTGACGATGGAGATCATGCCGGTGCTTTGGAGATGGAGATCAAAAGCACAAGTTCAAGGCCATATCATGTCACTTATGATTTGCATGTGATGTTAATCCTTTTATGCATCTTATTTTGCTTAGGACGACGGTAGCATTATAAGGTGATCCCTCACTTAAATTTCAAGATAAATTGTGTTCTCCCCAAGTGTGCACCGTTGCGAAAGTTCGTCGTTTCGAGACACGCCGTGATGATCGGGTGTGATAGACTCTACGTTCGCATACAACGGGTGTAAGCCATGTTGCACGTGCGGAACACTCGGGTTAAACTTGACGAGCCTAGCATGTACAGACATGGCCTCGGAACACAAGAGACCGAAAGGTCGAACATGAGTCATATAGTAGATATGATCAACATGAAGATGTTCACCATTGAAACCACCTCAACTCACGTGATGATCGGACTTGAGTTGGTGGATTTGGATCATGTTACACTCGAATGATCGGAGGGATGTCAATTTGAGTGGGAGTTTTTTTTAAAATATGATTAACTAAACTCATTATCTAAGAACAATAGTCTAAGTTGTCTTTGCTATATTTATGTTGTAGATCATGGCTCGCGCAGTAGCACCCCTGAATTTTAATGCGTTCCTAGAGAAAGCTAAGTTGAAAGATGATGGAAGTAACTTTGTGGACTGGGCCCGTAATCTAAGGATTATCCTTACGGCTTCCCAGAAGGCTTATGTCCTTGATGCACCGCTTGGTGATCCACCCGCTCCAGTTGAGTCTCTAGACGTTGTGAACGCCTGGCAGGCTCGTTCTGATGATTACTCAATAGTTCAATGTGCAATGTTGTATGGCTTAGAACCGGGACTTCAAAGACGTTTTGAACGTCATGGAGCATATGAGATGTTCCAGGAGTTGAAGTTTATCTTTCAGAAGAATGCCCGGATCGAGAGATATGAGATCTCCGATAAGTTCTATGCTTGCAAGATGGAGGAGAACGGGTCTATCAGTGATCACGTGCTCAGAATGTCTGGGTACTCCACCCGTCTGGCTGAGTTAGGGATGCCCCTTCCGCCAGAGGCTATCACTGACAGAGTTCTTCAATCATTGCCGCCTAGCTACAAGAGCTTCGTGTTGAACTATAACATGCACGGGATGAACAAGTCAGTCGCCGAGCTGTTTGCGATGCTGAAAGTCGCTGAGTCTGAAATTCAGAAGGAGCATCAAGTGTTGATGGTCAATAAAACCACTAGTTTCAAGAAAAATGGCAAGGGTAAGAAGGGTAACTCTAAGAAGAGTGGCAAAGCAGTTGCTCCTCTCGTGAAGAAACCCAAGGCTGGACCCAAACCAGAAACTGTGTGTTTTCATTGCAAGGGAACTGGACACTGGAAGCGGAATTGCCCCAAGTATTTGGCTGACAAGAAGGCGGCCAACAACAAACAAGGTATATATGATATACATGTTATTGATGTGTACCTTACCAACTCTCGTTGTAGTGCCTGGGTATTTGATACCGGTGCGGTTGCTCATATTTGCAACTCAAAACAGGAACTGCGGAATAGACGGAGGCTGGCAAAGGACGAAGTGACGATGCGCGTGGGAAATGGTTCCAAGGTTGATGTGATCGCCGTCGGCACGCTCGCTCTTCGATTACCGTCGGGATTAGTGATGAACCTAAATAAGTGTTATTTGGTGCCTGCGTTAAGCATGAACATTATATCTGGATCTTGTTTATTGCGAGACGGTACTCATTTAAATCAGAGAATAATGGTTGTTCTATTTATATGAGTAATATCTTTTATGGTCATGCACCCAATGTGAGGGGTTTATTCTTGTTGAATCTCGATAGTAATGATACACATGTTCATAACATTGATGCCAAAAGATATAGAATTGATAATGATAATACCACTTTCATGTGGCACTGCCGTTTAGGTCATATTGGCGTAAAACGCATGAAGAAGCTCCATGCTGATGGACTTTTGGAGTCACTTGATTTTGAATCACTTGACACATGTGAGCCATGCCTCATGGGCAAGATGACTAAAACGCCGTTCTCTGGTACAATGGAACGGGCAAGTGACTTATTGGAAATCATACATACTGATGTGTGCGGTCCGATGAGTATTGAGGCGCGCGGTGGTTATCGTTACTTTCTCACCTTCACTGATGACTTAAGTAGATATGGGTATATTTACTTAATGAAACACAAGTCTGAAACATTTGAAAAGTTCAAACAATTTCAGAGTGAAGTTGAGAATCATCGTAACAAGAAGATTAAATTCCTACGATCTGATCGAAGGGGAGAATATCTGAGTTATGAGTTTGGCAGTCACTTAAGACAGTGTGGAATTGTTTCACAATTGACACCGCCTGGAACACCACAGCGTAATGGTGTGTCCGAACGTCGTAATCGAACCTTATTGGATATGGTGCGATCTATGATGTCTCTTGCCGATTTGCCACTATCGTTTTGGGGTTATGCATTAGAGACAGCTGCATTCACTTTAAATAGGG
Organism: Elymus sibiricus; assembly: GCA_039707655.1. NCBI lineage: Eukaryota > Viridiplantae > Streptophyta > Magnoliopsida > Poales > Poaceae > Elymus > Elymus sibiricus. Next base: position 118,775,773 of record CM077670.1, read on the forward strand.
CACCATCGAAATCCGTTGAGACAACGCCATATGAACTTTGGTTTGACAAGAAGCCAAAGCTGTCGTTTCTTAAAGTTTGGGGATGTGATGCTTATGTCAAAAAGCTTCAGCCTGAAAAGCTGGAACCCAAAGCGGAGAAATGCGTCTTCATAGGATACCCAAAAGAGACAGTTGGGTATACCTTCTACCTCAGATCCGAAGGCAAAGTGTTTGTCGCTAAAAACGGAACATTTTTTGAGAAAGAGTTTCTCTCGAAAGAATTGAGTGGGAGGAAGATAGAACTTGATGAGGTTGTTGAACCTTTACTTCAACCTGAGAGTAGCGCAGCGCAGAAAGTTGTTTCTGTGGAGCCTACATTAGCTGAAGAGGAAGTTAATGATGATGATCATGAAGCTTTGGATCAAGTTGCTATCGAACCTCGTAGGTCGACAAGGACGCGTACTGCTCCCGAGTGGTACGGCAACCCTGTCTTAGAGGTCATGTTGTTAAACAACGATGAACCTACGAGCTATGGAGAAGCGATGATGGGCCCGGATTCCGAGAAGTGGTTAGAGGCCATGAAATCCGAGATGGGATCCATGTATGAAAACAAAGTATGGACTTTGGAAGTATTACCTGAAGGGCGTAAGGCCATTCAGAACAAATGGATCTTTAAGAGGAAGACGGACGCGGACGGTAATGTCACCGTCTATAAAGCTCGACTTGTGGCAAAGGGTTTTTCACAAGTTCAAGGAGTTGACTACGATGAGACCTTCTCACCCGTAGCGATGCTTAAGTCCGTCAGAATCATGTTAGCAATAGCTGCCTTTTTCGATTATGAAATTTGGCAGATGGATGTCAAAACAGCGTTCCTTAACGGTTTCCTTAAGGAAGAGTTGTATATGATGCAACCAGAAGGTTTTGTCGATCCAGAGAATGCTGACAAAGTTTGCAAACTCCAGCGATCCATTTATGGACTGGTGCAAGCATCTCGGAGTTGGAATCTTCGTTTTGATGAGGTGATCAAAGCGTTCGAGTTTATACAAGTTTACGGAGAAGCTTGTATTTACAAGAAAGTGAGTGGGAGCTCTATAGCGTTTCTAATATTATATGTGGATGACATATTGCTGATTGGAAACAATATAGAAATGCTGGAAAGCGTAAAGGAATATTTGAACAAGAGTTTTTCAATGAAGGACCTAGGAGAAGCTGCTTTCATATTAGGCATCAAGATCTATAGAGATAGATCAAGACGCTTAATAGGACTTTCACAAAGCACATACCTTGATAAGATTTTGAAGAAGTTCAAAATGGATCAGTCCAAGAAGGGGTTCTTGCCTGTTTTGCAAGGTGTGAAGTTGAGTAAGACTCAATGCCCAGTGACTGCAGAAGATAGAGAAAAGATGAGTGTCATCCCCTATGCTTCGGCCATAGGCTCTATCATGTATGCAATGCTGTGCACAAGACCCGATGTCAGCCTTGCCATAAGTATGGTCGGAAGGTTTCAAAGTGATCCAGGAATGGAACACTGGACGGCGGTCAAGAATATCCTGAAGTACCTGAAACGGACTAAGGACATGTTTCTCGTTTATGGAGGTGATCAAGAGCTCGTCGTAAAGGGTTACGTCGATGCAAGCTTTGACACTGATCCGGATGACTCTAAGTCGCAAACCGGATACGTATTTATTCTTAATGGGGGTGCGGTTAGCTGGTGCAGTTCCAAGCAAAGCGTGGTAGCTGATTCTACATGCGAAGCGGAGTACATCGCTGCCTCGGAGGCGGCGAAGGAAGGTGTCTGGATGAAGGAGTTCATGACAGATCTTGGAGTAGTGCCTAGTGCACTTGACCCAATGACTCTGTTTTGTGATAACACTGGTGCCATTGCTCTAGCCAAGGAACCAAGATTTCACAAGAGGACCAGACACATAAAGCGACGTTTCAATTCCATCCGCGGTTACATCAAGGAGGACGACATAAATATTTGCAAAGTACACACGGATCTAAATGTTGCAGATCCGATGACTAAACCTCTTCCAAAGGCTAAACATGAACAACACCAGAACTGCATGGGTGTTCGATTCATTACAATGTAAATCACATAGTGATGTGAACTAGATTATTGACTCTAGTGCAAGTGGGAGACTGTTGGAAATATGCCCTAGAGGCAATAATAAATTGGTTATTATTATATTTCCTTGTTCATGATAATCGTTTATTATCCATGCTATAATTGTATTGATTGGAAACTCAAATACATGTGTGGGTACATAGACAACACTGTGTCCCTAGTAAGCCTCTAGTTGACTAGCTTGTTGATCAAAGATGGTTAAGGTTTCCTAGCCATGGACATGAGATGTCATTTGATAACGGGATCACATCATTAGGAGAATGATGTGATGGACAAGACCCAAACTGTAAACGTAGCATTTGATCGTGTCAGTTTATTGCTATTGTTTTCTGCATGTCAAGTATCTGTTCCTTTGACCATGAGATCATGCAACTCACTAACACCGGAGGAATACCTTGTGTGTATCAAACGTCGCAACGTAACTGGGTGACTATAAAGGTGCTCTACAGGTATCTCCGAGGGTGTCTGTTGGGTTGGCATGGATCAAGACTGGGATTTGTTACTCCGTATGACGGAGAGGTATCTCAGGGCCCACTCGGTAATACAACATCACAATGAGCCTTGCAAGCAATGTGACTAAAGTGTTAGCCACGAGATCTTGTATTACGGAACGAGTAAAGAGACTTGCCGGTAACGAGATTGAACTAGGTATAGTGATACCGACGATCGAATCTCGGGCAAGTAACATACCGAAGAACAAAGGGAACAGCATACGGGATTAACTGAATCCTTGACATAGAGGTTCGACCGATAAAGATCTTCGTAGAATATGTAGGAGCCAATATGGGCATCCAGGTCCCGCTATTGGTTATTGGCCGTAGAGGTGTCTCGGTCATGTCTACATAGTTCTCGAACCCGCAGGGTCTACACACTTAACGTTTGGTGACGATTAGTATAATTGAGTTATTATGTTGGTGACCGAAAGTTGTTCGGAGTCCCGGATAAGATCCCGGACATGACGAGGATCTCCGGAAGAGTCCGGAGGTAAAGATTGATATATGTGATAATAGTGTTTCGATCTCCGGAAGAGTTCCAGAGTTCACCGGAAGGGGTTCCGGATGTTTACCGAAGTGTTCGGGTGCAGCAACACTTTATATGAGCCAAAGGGATAAAGCCCACAAGGTATTGGAAAGTGCAAAAGTAGTTTTGCTGCCGCGTAAGCGGTACTACCGCTTGGTGAAGCGGTACTACCGCCGGAGCGGTACTACCGCTTGTGTGAAGCGGTACTACCGCCCAAGCGGTACTACCGCTTGTGCGCGGCTGTGCACGGTTCGGCAGGGATCCGAGTTGGACTCTTTCCCTGCGGGCCAAACCGACCTTGTGCGGGCAAAACCGACCTGGAGGAGGCTTTTACTCCAAGTTTAGACCCCAAGGCTCAACATATAAATAGAGGGGCAGGGCTAGCACACGGGACACATCAGGATTTCCCAAGCCGTGTGCCGGCAACCCTAGCCCTCTAGTTCCTCCGTCATAATCTCCGTAGCGCTTGGCGAAGCCCTGCAGAGATTGTTCCTCACCACCATCACCACGCCGTCGTGCTGCTGGAACTCAACCACTACTTCACCATCGCTCGCTGGATCGAGGAGGTGAAGGCGTCATCAAGCCGTATGTGTGTTGAACGCGGAGGTGCCGTCCGTTCGGCACTAGATCGGAAGGATCGTGATTGGATCGCGGGACGCTCGGCGATTTGGATCGCGAAGACGTTCGACTACATCAACCGCGTTTATTAAACGCTTCCGCTTAGCGATCTACAAGGGTATGTAGATTCACTCTCCCTCTCGTAGATGCTCATCACCATGGATAGATCTTGTGTGTGCGTAGGAAAATTTTTGTTTCCCATGCAACGTTCCCCAACAGTCCCCAGTTAGCCAAGTGGTATTTATGGTTCTCTCCCATATTGCCCTAGAAGAAATGAGACATTTGAGAAGAGATCATATCAATGGCCCATTTAGGGAATTTCATAATAGACATCAGGTAGGTAGGGATGCTGGCAATACATGTAGTCAAGAGGATCAGCTTCCCTTTGTATGACAGATATTTGCCCAACCACCCAGCAATGTTCTTAATGATCCTATCAATGATTGGTTGGAGATCTTCTCTTCTAAGTTTTCTAAAATGTAGGGGAACCCCTAAGTATTTAAAAGGGAATTCTCCAAACTGGCAACAGAACACCTGAGCAAACTCATTAGACATAGAATCAGACACATGTATGGTATGCAAATCACTCTTATGAAAATTGATTTTTAAACCAGACAGCTTTTCAAAGCAAGTCAGGATCCATTTCAAGTTTCTAGCACAGTCCATGGAGTCTTTAATGAATAAAATGGTATCATCTGCGTATTGCAGACTCACCACCCCCCCAGGGATGGCATTGGGGAGAAGCCCACATATCAGTCCATGGTTCACAGCCTTGGACAGCATTTTAGAGAACACATCCGCAATTAAATTAAATAACAATGGTGAGTGAGGGTCACCTTGTTTTAAGCCTTTCCCCCCAACAAAGTGGGGTCCATTAGTATCATTAATCCTAAACTGGAAGGTACCCTGGATGAGGGTACTATATATCCAGCTCACCCATTTGTCACCAAAGCCTCTAGACAGAAGCATCTCTTTCAGGAAATCCCAACTAACTCTGTCATAAGCTTTTTCATAATCAAGTTTTAAAATCAACCCACTAGAACCAGATCTGTGAAGCTCATGAATGACTTCATGAGCCATCACCACACTTTCTAAAATAAACCTCCCTTTGATAAAAGCAGTTTGGTTAGATGAAATCAATTTATCACAAAGAGGGGAAACCCTAGTAGTCATAGCTTTGGAAAAAATCTTGACAGCACAATTACTCAAACTGATGGGTCTAAAGTTTTTCATGTCTCTGGCATGAGGAATTTTAGGAATGAGGGTAATAATAGCAAAATTAAGTTTGTAAGCGTCTAGGTTACCATTCTCAAAATCCCTCACCATCCACATAAAGTCATCTTTAATCAGGTCCCAGAATGTTTGGTAAAATAGAAAAGATAAACCATCAGGGCCAGGGGCCCCATTAGCATACGAACTCATAATGGCCTGTTTGATTTCCTCCTCAGAAAAGGGTCTCTCTAAATTCGTCCTTTCATCCTTAGTAACTTTTTCTCCTTCAGACCAGAAACCAGCACCCAAGTGAATGTCAGATTTAGGTTCAAAGGAGAAAAGATCTTTATAAAAGGATGTGGCAACATTAAGCATATCTTCTGTAGATGTAACCACTCCTGAAGGGCCAACCAGCTCAGAGAGGTGGTTTTTCCTATGTCTATGATTTGCAAGGGCATGAAAATATGCATTATTGCGATCACCCTCTAAATTTTTTTATCTCTAGATCTCTGCCAAAGGGCAGACTCTTCTTTTTTCCAAATGTCATCAAGCTCCTTTTTAATGTCTTTCATCCTATCAAAGTCAGCAACAGATAACTGTTGAGATTCAGACATCACATCTAGGATATCAAACTCCATAAGGAGAGATTTCTTTTTCTTTTTAAGAGCAGCTTCAACATTGATACTCCAGCCTTTTGTTTTCTTCCTAAGAACTCTGGATTTAGAAAGCCAATTATCAACAGAGGAAACAGAGGAGGATACAGAATTCCAAGCCTCTCTCACCATCTGATGAAAACCAGGTTGAGATAACCACCATTTCTCAAACCTAAACATTTTGGGACTAGAAGTCTTCCTAGCCCCAGTATCTAGCACAAGGGGCGTGTGGTCACTCCCAATTCTGGGAAGAGCGACCAGGGAGGACAGTGGGAAATGGGAATCCCAGTCCACAGAGGTGAACACTCTATCAAGGACAGCAAAAACGGGCTTATCTTGGTTGTTAGACCAAGTAAACCCTCTGTTGGAAATAGAAATTTCCATCAACCCCCATTTATTAATCCAATCATTGAACAGGAAAGTAGTTTGCTGATTAATCAACCCACTACTCTTATCAGTATCATTTCTGAACAAATTAAAATCTCCACAGATTAGAATGGGATAATTGGCAGAAGCAAGAATGTCATGTAACTCTGCAATAAAATCTGTCTTAAATTCAGGATAAGCAGACCCATAAACAACCACCAAATGCCATACAAAACCATCCCCTTTGTTTTTGACAGTGGCTTTAATAGAGAATCTAGTATTCATAAAACCAATAACTTCAAACAGATTTTTTTAAGACCCAACAGAATACCACCGGCAGTATTAACAGCAGGTAAAAATTGCCACGAATTTTTTTCAGATTTATCTATCGCTTTGAGGAAACCCTCAGAAATGATCTCTCTTTTGGTTTCCTGAAACCCAATAAAATCAGGATTGGAGTGAGCAATAGTATCACAAAGGCACTGTATTTTTCCAGGTTGACCAAGACCTCTAATATTCCAAATAAGACCTATCATAGCTAAGCAATTTTAAAAGGATGTGATAAGCCACAAGGCTTGACTTTGGTTAGAACAGTGGGAGTTTTCCCCAAAGCATCAGTAGTGCCAACTGGCTTGGAGAAACATATCCCAACTGGAGTTCCAACCAAATCATTCGGATTTAAATCTAAATTATCAGGGAGAGCAATTTCAGGGTTATTACTAGCAAAAACCAGGCATCTTTCTTTTTCACCAGCAATAAAATCATCAATAACCGCTTGTTTATTGTCCTCATCCCCACCAATTAATAGATCTATTTATCAACTTGGTCACGCAGAATCGAATGATCAATAGTAGCGAAGGATTTACCTTTAAAAGTTTTTGGTATCTCCAGATTTTGTTTCCTTTTGTAAGCAGAAGCTTTCTCCATAATGTTCACTTTGACATGTCCTCTGGTATTAGGTTTCTGAATCAGGATTGGCCCCCACTTGGTGTTCTTCCCCTGCACCGGCCCCTCTTTTTGAGCTTGGTTGAGGGACTCCAGCAGTGATCTCTTCAGAGAGTTAGACTGAAGCACTTGAATAGCTTCAGGAGGGAGAACCCCCATCTCCTCCTCTTTGATCTCCTCATCCTCAAATTCAGACAAATCAACAGATTTGAGCAGATCTTCACAGTATTCCAGACTTTTAGATTTTTCCCCAACATCCCCTTTCTCTGTTTCCTCCCTCAAAGGAGTAGTGATCTTGACAGCAGGAGAAATAGCAGTGACATTCACAGGGACAAGAAGAGAAGATCCTGTCACCATTTTTTTGTCAACACCCACCCCATCAGATGATGAGCCCAAAATCTTTACATCAGACACAGCACATTCCATGATAAAGTTCTCATGATCAGAATCAGAACAGTTTTTCCCATAAGTCACCATCTCAGCTCGTTGCCTAGAGGGAGGCCCATGTTTACCAAAAGAGAAATTGGCTTTATCAAGTTCATCAATGGCCAGATTCCCATCTAATATATCATCAGCCAAGTCATCTTTGGTATTGTTATCACCCTCTTTTTCATGATCTTCTTCAGCACCCTCAGCATCTTCATCTCCATCCTCATCATCCTCAACATCAATCACAGAGTCCACACCCCCAACCTGTTCAAACCCCTCAACAGTAAACCCTAACAGGAACAACTTCTTTTTCATCTCAATTAACCTCTCAAAGGGAATTTTGGTAGGATCTCTACAAGCAATTTTCACCCTGACATTCTCAAAAAAGGTCCTGAACATTCCATTCCAATCAACATCTGTTAAGACCCCAAAGAGAGATGCAATCTGAGCAAAAACTTTCCAAGTGCACCACTTTGGTGGGATCCCTTCAATCAAGACCCAAGCCTCAATTAATTCCCCAAAAGGGTCACACGCTCCTTTCCATTCAGTCAGAGTCACTGACACATCCTGAGGAAGGCAGAATGCAGGAAGTTCTATGAGATCCTCTACTTTCTTCCAGGGAGGAAACCTCACAAGAAAAGTTTTGCTAGACAAACCCCTAATTTGCCAAGGCCAGTGTTTAGTCTTGCAGAACGTAGCAGTCAGAAGACCCATCAACATCTCTTTGTCCACTTCTCCTTTAAGAATGTTTACTACAACACAGTTTTGGAAGTTCAGCCAGTCTGATTCATGAGCTACAGGGACATCCACATGGTAAAAACCAAGACCTCTAGCTCCACTACCAAAGAAAGCAGCAGTGGGTTGCACTTTCGACCAAGCAGCGCAGTTGTTCACATTGTGATTCTGCTGGCATATGAAGCATGATTTAGGTTTCACATAGTTCCCAACATAATGACCCGGCATCCCACAGTTGAAACAAATCATATCCTTGTACCTGGGATCCAGCACTTGTTCGATCTCTGCTTCCACAGCATGAGAAGACTGTACCTGGGAAGAGGTAGCAGTGGATGCAGTGGATTTGGTTGGTTTCTGGATTGGAACTTGCTCCTTGGTTGGCGGAGCAGATGGCTGCTTACGCCCACCATATGAGCCGGATTTCTGTGCAACTGCCTTGGATTGCCCAGCCGCACCGGAACTGGTGCCGCCCCCTCGATGGTCAGACATCCTTGGATCTCGCTTCACAACCTCAGCAAAAGAGAGGGACACTGGTCCTAAACCTTCACGGGAGATTTTCAGAATTTTTGGCTGTGGATCAAAAGAACAGCGAGAGGTGGGGTGACAATCCGCAGCGGTGAATGTTTTTGCCTCGATCAAATCCTTCCGGATCCAGCAAAGGAACCCAGAAGGAGGATTAGTTTGGGGAGGAGAGGGTTGGGATGGAAGGTGGCGGCGGCGGGGAGGAGAGGGAATGAGCCACAGCTGTCCAAAATGCTCCTCAACACTTTCTAGGGCAACCTCACCACGCGAACGTGTAAACTGTCTAGCCGTATTCCTCTTGGTGTTGTGCACTCTAAAGGTGGGACCCGTCATGACCGGAGGGGAGGTGTATGACGAATTGGGTCCATCAGCCTTCATCCCCACCACGGTCGACGGCTGTTGAGTTGACCGGGATTTCTCGCCGGAATTCAGTTTAAACCCAACATCAGAAACCGCAGAAGCGGCAAGACATTTTGTTCTCATAAGAAATAAGATCGTCCTCAACACTATATCCACATAGAGTTCAAGATGGGAAATAAAAATAGGAACATGGATCAAGAATAAATCTGAAAATATAGCAAACACATAGATAAATCAATTGTCTGTTGGCATTTTAGGCTAAAATGTGACTGACATCTCCCATGTAACATTATTTATTTTAGAGCGGAGACGCTTGCCCGGCCTTAAAATGAGGCCCTTTTGAATTCAACATAAGGTTGGTTCAAGAAAGCGGAAAAGGTTTGATACACGGTCAAAACATGGCCAACATAGCGACACAACATCAAGCATACACAAAAATAGAGATGCAAAGCTTGGATCCTGCACTTGGCTTCACGTCGGTGACTCCCCTAGTCTGAATGATCCCGCCGTAAAGCCCTCACAAGAGCATGACACCTTGTCTTGAGTTGGGTGATTAGATGCTTCAGTTGTTGCGGGTCCTTTGGTCTCGCCACTAGCCGCCATAGCTGCAAAAGTACCACATTTTTTTATACAACATTAGTCGGATGTTTAAACAATCGTCCCTCCATGAGAGCTTTGTTACGGACAATCCACAAAGTCCAAGCTAACACAAAAAATCCAATCCAAGAGATCTTCCTATATCTACCGTTAGTGCCCTGAATGATATTGTGATAATCCGAGAAGCCTACAGGATTCAAAGAGCAATCAGTAGACTGTCAAATGACACTCCACGTAAACCTTGCCACAATGCAGCGGAACAATATGTGGTCGCAGTCCTCAACTTGATCCCACCAAATACATTTCCCATCTCCCGGTTCGTGTCGTTTAAGCACTTGATCGGCAATGGTTATGCGGTTTCTTGCCACCTGGCAGATGAAAATTTTAACTTTTGCTGGGACCCTAGCTTTCCAGATGTCCAATAGCTCCCACCTAGGGGCATCCGTGAAATGTCTTCATATAAGGAGCCAGTTGAGAACACCCCATATGGCTCCAATCCCCAAGACATTTGGTCTCTTCTTACCGAGACCGATAGCCCAGAGATGTCGGAATGCAAGCGTTGCCATTCCTCCATCTCATATGGACAGGCGTTCAACAATTGTTTACCCAAAGTTGTGCCACAAAAGCATCATGATTTGTCGAGATCGCAAACAGACGAACATATTTGCGATAGAACGGTGTGTCGCCACACCAAAGATCCCACCAGAGTTGAGTTATATTTTTGTCATGGATCTCGAATCTAGTGGCCAAACATAGTAAGTGTTGGACTTTCCGAATTGCACTCGTAAATTGGGATCTCCTTCCCATAGGTGTAATTTCACGGCCTCCCCTAGGCATGTACTTGTTCTTCAAAATCTGCAACCATAACCCTCTAGAGTCAGTCAGAATGCTCCATGCCCATTTTGCACCTATTCATGATTTTGCAGTTTAGAATACCTAGACATCCAACTTCCTTTGGGGAGCAAATGGTCGGCCAATTGACATATGGTATTTTTGCTTTCCGTGGTCCTTTTACCAAAAGAATCTACATCTCACCCTATCAAGTTTCTCATGAACCCCATCCTGAAGCAGATAGAAGCCTGTATAACGACACATTGGATAGGCCATCAATGATGAGCACAAGTCGATCACCCGAGGCGAGATATCGACCAATCCATAGCTCCACACAACCCGCCACCTTGCCAACAACTAGGTCAAAGTCTGTAATCTGCAAGGTTCAATTCGAGGTAGGCATTCCAAGGTATGCCAAAGGAATTGACTCCAGCTTGCAGTTCATCGTATGTGTTGCCCTTAATCGGTCCTCAAGGTCACCTCCCCAAGACAATGGCTTCACTTTTTTCAAAATTTATCTTGAGACCCGACATTGCCATGAGAAGGAACTTGATATTAACAAGCTCCAAAGGTGAGTTCTTAATAAGGATTAAGGTATCATCCACATATTGTAAGTGTGAGAGCCCTCCCGGCACCCCTTAAAGCTATTCCATGGATATGGTCGGTCGCCTTTACACTGTCCAACATGGCTGCTAACACATCCGAAATAATATTGAAGAGCAAAGGGGATAAAGGATCCGCCTGCCTTATGTGACGGCCCCGACTTAATCGTGCACTAATCATACACGCAAATGCACACGATCAAGCCTAAGGACTCAACACAACTCTAAACACAAACAAAAGTCATACAAGCTTTATATTACAAGCCAGGGGCCTTGAGGGCTCGAATACATAAGCTCGCGAACAAGCGTTAGCGGAAGCAACAACAAATATCTGAGTACAGACATTAAGTTAAACAAGTTTGCCTTAAGAAGGTTGAGCAAAACAACGACATCTGATCGAAAAGGCGCAGGCCTCCTGCCTGAGAGCCTCCTATCTACTCCTGGTCGTCGGTCTCCACGTAGTAGTAGGCTCCACCGGAGGGGTAGTAGTAGTCGTCGACTGGGGCAGCTGGCTCCGGGGCTCTGTCATCTGGTCGCAGCAATCGGGTATGGGGAAAAAGGGAAGCAAAGCAACCGTGAGTACTCATCCAAAGTACTCGCAAGACTTACATCAGATCTATACTAATTATGCATCGGTATCAAAGGGGAGGCTATATCTGTGGACTAGACTGCAGAAATGCCAGAATAGAGAGAGGGCCTAGCCTATCGAAGACTAGCATCTTGCAGCGTCTTGCAGCATTAGAAGAGTGTAGATTAGTACATAAATATAGTAGTAGCATCAAGTATAATAGTAGCTATGCCCAGAGATCCTTCTTCGACTCCCTGCGAGAAAGCGATCCCGGAGCTAACATATTAATATGATCCAAAGTATCCAGTTCTAGTTGTAGTAGATCGGGATACTTTCCGAGCATCATGTTACCGTGGACACGGCTATTCGAATATATATACTTCCCTGCAGGGGTGCACCAACTTACCCAACACGCCCGATTAACTCTGGCCGGACACACCTACTCGGTCCATGCTCGGCCTCGGCTGATCGACACGTCGTAGCCCTACCTAGGTTCAACAGAGAGGCCAGCACGCCGGTCTACATCCTAAGCGCTCAGGGGTCTTGGGCCCATCGCCCTTTGCACTCCTGCACGTTGCGAGGACGGCCGGGACCAGACCTAGCCCATGTATACACACGCAGGCTTTCGCGGTCCACCCGGGCGCGTGCCGCTCAATCGCTGACATCTGAAGAACTTCGGCTGATACATACGACGCCGAGTGCCCATACTAGTCTCGCGTGGTGGTTAGTGTGATAAAGCCAAAGGCCTACTCATATCACATATCCTAATCCATTAGTGTGTTGGGAGCTCGCGGTGACAATCAGCGATCCACGATCTGTGGTCCCGTCGCCCCGCCTCGAGGACTTGCGGCAAGGGCCAGGCCCAATTCCTCTCCTCCCTCTCCTGAGGCAATCTGCCTGCCCGGCCGCGCCTCGTAATTATTTGCGGGTACCCTCATGGTCAACCCGACTTCACAACTCTCGCGGGTACCCCTCGGGGCCGACCCGACTTTAAACAGGGACTGAAATAAATACATGGTATCCGTGTGTCCAAAACATCAAGGAGGAATCCGAGGAATCACCCTCGTTGGAGTCCCACTCGAAGCTTCTGTCAAGTTGAACCCGGAGGAATCACCCTCGATGGATTCACACTTGAGGGGTTGCATGACAGAAGCTTCATCGGAGGTGGTGAAAGAGGAATCACCCTCGGTGACCCACAACCGACTAGCTATACTACAGACACAACATCAGAAGTGAGATAGAGGTATCACCCTCGGCACTCGATGGTAGCTCTGCAGGGTCGTACAACTAAAGGGGTGTGCGGTGATGTGTCGGTCTCTGCCCATCGATCACACTGATCGGGGCACCGGTAACAAAGCGGGGCAACAAGGACAAGGAGAAGGGGCCACAGATGGTTCACTAACCAACCTATACTAAGCATATAGGATAGCAGGAATGGTAACAACAGCAGTTACAAAAATAGGCTATGCATCAGATTAGGATCAATCAAATACAGTAGCAAAATCTAATGCAAGCATGTAGAAGAAAGATTAGGCGATATAGGAATGATCAAGGGGTTTTGCTTGCCTGGAAGCTCTGCGGTGAAAGAGGGTTCGTCGACGGTGTAGTCGTACTCTGGAGCTGCGTCGGTCTCGGGGTCTACCGGATAAAAAGAGGGGGGAAAACAATAAATAAAGGCAAACAAAAGCAACACAGATGCATGGCATGGCAATATGTTGTGCTGGTGGTGACCTATCGCAGCACTACACGTTGCAGACGGAGCGGGAAAATATCTGGGGATATTTTCCCGGCTTTAGGCATCTGTCAGACAGATGAACCGGAGGGGAAGGTTCCATTTTTGTGGTGTTGTGGGCATGTGACAGCTACACGGAGGGCATATTCGGATTCGTCTCGTTTTTCTGATCAACTTTCATGTAGAAAACTTTTCGATCCGAGCTACGGTTTATTTTCTACGATTTTTCAAAGATTTAAACCATTTTCTGAAATTCCTGGAATTAAATCTAATTCAAAAATATCAAAAAAGTACTTTATTGCGTCAGCATGATGTCAGGGTGACATCAGCAGTCAACCCAGCCGGTCCAGGTCAAACCTGACGGCTGGGACCCACATGTCAGTGGCACAGGACTAAACAGAGGTTAATTAAACTAAACTAGGGTTAATTAGCAGGTGGGGCCCCACTGTCAGTGTCTAATTAATTATTAGGTTAATTTTATTTATAAAACTAGTTAATTAATGGGTGGGGCCCGCATGTCAGTGACTGGGGTTGCTCAGTCAGCACGTTGACTAGTCAACCCAGTCAACTGGGGCCCCTGGGCCCACTGGTCAGTGACCCAGGGGTGCCCACGTGGCGGCCAGCTCAGCGGCGGCCGGCGCTTAAACGCCGACGATGCTAAACATGGCGGAGGTCCTCGGGACCTCACCGGAAAACGGCTACAGGGCACCATTTCGCGCGCGGTTAGGCGCGTTTGAACGTGCCCTCGATGGCGCATCGATCTACAGCGGTGGCATGGGCTGGGGTGGGCGGACTTGGCCGGAGCGGCGATGGCAGGCGGCGGTGCGTTCGGGCGAGCTCGGCTAAGCCGCTATGGTGCACGGGGGGAGGCGTGCGCATGTGCGTTGGGCTCCTGGGAACCCCAGGAGCTCGATGGTGAGCTCGGGCGCGCGTGATAGCGGCTATGGCCACGGCGACGAGCTCGACGGCGGCGACGCGTTCGGCCACGACGGATACGGTGGCTACGGGCGCGGAAAGAAGGGGGAGAAGGAGGGGATCCATGCGGGTGCTCACCGTGGAGCTCAAGAAAGGCTCGGCGAGCAACGGGAGCAGCAGTGGCGGCCGGAATCACCGGAGTTCGTCGGCGATCCGAGGAGGAAGAAGACGAGGTGGGGCGGCGATGCAGTGGCTCCCGGCTCGCATTTGTGGACGGGGACGATGTAGCGAACGACGGCGAAGACGATGGGCACGGTGGTGAGGCGAGGCGAGGTCAGTTGCCGCGGTGGCGACGGGCCATGGCAACGGAGGCGTTCGGGTGAGGACGAGAGAGAGCGGGCGAGCGAGGGAGAGAGGGGGAGGAGTGGATGAGGACGACGGGGAGGCTGAGGGGGCCGTTCTTATCCCCTCGGCCGGCCTGTAGCGGCGCCGTGTCGGTCGGTCACCAGTGGGCGCGCGCGCGGGGCCAGGGGCGCACCGACACGCGGGAAGAGAGAGCGGGAGGAGGAAGAGAGAGAGAGAGAGAGGTGGGCTGGGCTGGTGCCACTGTGCACTTAGGCCCAGCTCACAGTGGTTGTTTAGGCCTTTTTCATTTTTCCTTTTCTGTTTTCTTTTTACAGAGGGTTTTGCAAATAAAATAAGGTGCCAAATGCTTTTTGTAAAATTTTGGAATTAGCCACATAAATACAATACAATTTTCTGCTCTGCCACAAAAAGTTTGAAGGGCATTTGAATTCATTTGGATTTTTCATAAATGAAATAGCATTATAAAATGTTGTTTTAGCACTGTTTTAATTGCCATAGCTCATTTTAGCAAATAGGTGATGTTGTTTTCCTGAACAATTATTTGTTTTGGAATATTTGCTAAAACATGAACTATTTTCCAGCATTTTATGTGCAACTTCAAATTTCACTTATGATTTGAATTGAATTCAAAGATGGAATTTGAAATGAGATATGAATCCAAATGTGATCAAGCATTGCAAATCAAAGTAGCTTAGCTTAATGATGTGGATCACTGTAGCTCATTTACACAGGGGTGTTACACCTTACTCCCCTTGCATTCCTAAAAAATGGTCCCACTTTGCTATTGATGATGATGATGGCCATGTAACATTATGATTGGTATCTCCGCGATATTAATATATTCCCTTTGTCGAAAAAATGTAACATTATGATATATTTGACCGTGATATCTGCAGAGGGCATGAAATACCCACAAACTTCCGAGGGCAGAGTTTAATAAAAACTATTGTAAACAATATCTTGTAATAATTAACTTTGGTTAACCAAATATTCTAGAGTGTACACGCATGCTAACCACAAAAACATCATGCTATTAAAGCAATAATACATGCTACTCTTACTACATCACTGAAATCCAGCCTAGGTTGAGTTTTTGTCAAAAAAAACTATCCATCATTAATTTATTATATATTCTTCAATCACATTATTCATCTTGTATTTGTAATATCATACAAAAATACTCCACCGAGAAGACATGTACCTGTGCTTGAAGGATGGAACCCATAACTCCACCGAGAAGCCATATACATAAGTTACACACGCGTGAAAATAGATAGATTATGATGGTACCGCGTCCCAGGGGTGTGCCGGTAGGCCGAGAGTCGGCCCATCAGGAGATCTGCTACTTGTGAGCTGCGTTGGTAATTCTCTGAAGAGGAAGGGAGATGCAGTACAGTAGAGATAAGTATTTCCCTCAGTTATGAAACCAAGGTTATCAATCCAGTAGGAGAATCATGCAACACCTCGTTAGCAGCACCTGCACACAAAACAACAAATCCTTGCACCCAACGCAACCAAGGGGTTGTCAATCCCTCGGCGGTTAATTGCAAGATTAAATTGTATGTGATAGATAGATAGATTGAAACAAAAATACAAAATAAAAAAAATAAAAAAAATGCAGCAAGATATTTTTAGGGTTTTTAATATATGATTTAGATAGACCCGGGGGCCATAGTTTTCACTAGAGGCTTCTGTCAAGAAAATAGCATACGGTGGGTAAACAAATTACTGTTGGGCAATTGATAGAAAAGCAAATAATCATGACGATATCCAAGGCAATGATCATGTATATAGGCATCACGTCCGAGACAAGTAGACTGACTCCTGCCTGCATCTACTACTATTACTCCACACATCGACCACTATCCAGCATGCATCTAGTGTATTAAGTCCATAAAGAACGGGGTAACGCCTTAAGCAAGATGACATGATGTAGACAAAGTAAACTCACGCATGAATAAACCCCATCTTTTTACCCTTAATAGCAACGATACATACGTGTCATGTCCCTTTCTGTCACTGGGATTGAGCACCGCAAGATCGAACCCATTACAAAGCACCTCTTCCCATGGCAAGATAAATCAATCTAGTTGGCCAAACCAAATCAATAGATCGGAGAAGAAATACGAAGCTATAATAATCATGCATAAAAGAGATCAGAGAAGACTCAAATAATATTTATGGATAATATGATCATAAACTCACAATTCATCGGATCCCAACAAACACACCGCAAAAAGTGATTACATCGGATAGAACTCCAAGCACATCGAGGAGAACATTGTATTGAAGATCAAAAAGAGAGAAGAAGCCATCTAGCTACTAACTATGGACCCGAAGGTCCGTGGTAAACTACTCACGCATCATCAGAAGGGCAGCAAGGTTGATGTAGAGCCCCTCCGTGATCGATTCCTCCTCCGGCGGAGTACCGAAAAAGGCCCCCAGATGGGATCTCTCGAGAATAGAAGCTTGCGGCAGCGGAAAAAGTATTTCGTGGACTCCTTTGTTGGTTTCCCGATTTTTGGGAATTTATAGTGGTGGAATTAGGTCAAAAGGGGCAGAGGTGGGCCCACGAGGCACATGGGCGTGCCTGCCCCCCCCAGGCGCGCCCTGGTGGCTTGTGGCCACCTCCTGGGGCTTCTGGCCTTCTCCCGAAGCTTCTAGTGTTGGTTATGTCCAGAAAAAAATCTCCAAAAAGTTTCGTGGCATTTGGACTTCGTTTGGTATTGATATTCTGTAAAACCAAAAACAGGCAGAAAACAGCAACTGGCATTGGGCACTAAGTTAATAGGTTCGTCCCAAAAAATGATATATAATTGTTGTAAATTTATATAAAAACATCCAAGATTGATAATATAACAGCATGGAACAATTAAAAATTATAGATACGTTGGAGACGTACCAGCATCCCCAAGCTTAATTCCTGCTCGTCCTCGAGTAGGTAAATGATAAAAACAGAATTTTTGATGTGGAATGCTGCCTATCATATTCATCATATATTCTTTTCTTTGTAGCATGGACATTTGGACATGAATGATTCAAAGAAATAGTCTATAATTTGACATGAAGATATAAATACTCAATCATGCTAACAAGCAACCATGTCTTTCAAAATATCAACGCTAAAGAAAGTTATCCCTAGCCCATTTTGCTCAATCATTGATCCATTCATGAAATACACTCAAATATTAGCTACACACAATGCACAAGTATGACAATAGTGCTCTCTAGTTGGTGCTTTATAAGAGAAGATGGAGACTCAAAGTAAAAATAAAAATTACATAAAAGTAAATAGATAGGCCCTTCGCAGAGGGAAGCAGAGATTTGCAAATGTGCCAGAGCTCAAAGCTTAAATTAGAGAGATGAAAATATTTTGAGAGGCATGCTTTTCCTGTCAACGAAAACGACCGAGAATTCCCAATATCTTCCATGCTAGACACATCATAGGCGGTTCCCAAACAGAAAGTAAAGTTTATTTCCTTTCCACCATTCTTTCACAATCCATGGCTAGCCGTATCCACGGGTGCCCTCCATACCAACAGTTTCCAAGGAATTTTGTTGTTATTAATTTTTGATTTCATTGTGGGACTGGGCATCCCTATTACCAGCCACTCTCTCGTGCAATGACAAGTGAATAAACACTCATCGTGAGAATAACACACCTAGCATGGAAAATATTGGCCACCCCCTGCCGCTTCATGAGCGGTACGGGCACACAAAACGGAAAATTATTTTGAAAATTAGAGTTGGCACACGCAAATTTACTTGGAACGGCATGGAAATACCGCATATAGGTAGATAAGGTGGACTCATTTGGCACAACTTGGGTTTAAGGAGTTTGGATGCACAAGCAGTATTTCCGCTTAGTACAAATGAAGGCTAGCAAATAGATTGAGAAGCAACCAACCAAAAAGCGAAAACGGTCATAAACATGCATTGAACATAACTAACACCGAATAATGCACCATAAGTAGGATATAATTTCATTGCATAACTATTGACTTAATGTGCATGCATAGGGAATCACAAACCTTAACACTAATATTCTTACTAAATCACAATTACTCACTATCATGACTCACATATTATCATTTCCATATCGCAAAACTATTGCAACGAATCACACTTATCATATCCAATGATCTATATGAAAGTTTTTATTATATCCCTCTTGAATATTCATCACTTTAGGACCAAATTCATATCTTGTGCAAATTACCATTACTATTGTCAACTCTCAAAAAGATATAAGTGAAGCATGAGAGTGCATGTATTTCTTCAAAATTTTAATCTTATCAACTCCCAAAATAATATAAGTGAAGCATGGGAGTTTAAACATTTCTTCAAAATATAGCCACCGCCGTGCTCAAAAAGATTTAAGTGAAGCACTAGATCAACTGCCTGGCTCAAAAAATTTAAGTGAAGCACATAGAGTATTCTAACAAATTATGATGAACGTGTGGCTCTCTCAAATTGGTGTGTCCAGCAAAGATGATTGTGACAAACTAAAAAGCAAACAAAGCAAAGACTCATATAATACAAGACTCTCCAAGCAAAACACATATCATGTGACGAATAAAATATAGCTCCAAGTAAACTTACCGATGGTTGGTAGAAGAAAGAGGGGATGCCTTCCGGGGCATCCCCAAGCTTAGACGCTTGAGTTTTCCTTGAATATTACCTTGGGGTGCCTTGGGAATACCCAAGCTTAGGCTCTTGCCACTCCTTATTCCTTCATCCATCGTGATCTCACCCAAAACTTGGAAACTTCAATCACACAAAACTCAACAAAACCTTCGTGAGATCCGTTAGTATAACAAAACAAATCACTACCTTAAGTACTGTTGCAAACCCATTCATATTTTATTTTTGCATTATACCTACTGTATTCTAACTTCTCCACGGCTTATACCCCCCGACACAATCCATAGTTTCATCAAAACAAGCAAGCAAAGCATCAAAAACAAAATCTGTCAAAAACAGAACAGTCTGTAGAGATCTATTTAAAAGCTATACTTATGTAACTCCAACAATTCTGAAAAATTAGGACAACATGGAAAATTCATATACCAATACTTTGTAAAAATTTCACATTTTTCTGACACTCCAGTACAGAACCAAAATTCCAGCAGTGGACGCAAAACTTTCTGTTTTCCAAACAGCATCAATTATACTATCTTCCAAATCATCCCAAAGGTTTTACTTGGCACAAATACTAATTAAAACATAAAAACTCAATCATAACAGTAGCATAAATGTGAAAACACACAATAACATAAATAAAAAGTAAAAATTTATTTTATTCATTGGGTTGCCTCCCAGGAAGCTCTTTCTTTATAGACATTAAGATAGGCTTTGAGATTTCAATGATGCTCACATGAAAGATAAGAATTGAAGCACAAAGAGAGCATCATAATACATGTGACAAACACATTTAAGTCTAACATACTTTCTATGCATAGGCATTTTATATGCAAACAAATTATCAAGACGAGAAATATCTAGCATATGCAAAGGAGAGGAATAAAACATTGACAATCTCAACATAACGAGAGGTAATTTAGTAACATGAAAATTTCTACAACCATATTTTCCTCTCTCATAATAATTACATGTAGGATCATAATCAAATTCAACAATATAGCTATCATATAAAATTTTCTCTCCATGATCCACATGCATAAAATTCTTATAGTCTTCCAAAATAGTGGGATTATTTTTACCTAGAGTTGACGCTCTTCCAAACCCACTTTCAATATTAGTGCAAACATTATTATCAATAGCATATTCATCATGAGGCTTAAATAAATTTTCGAGATCATAAGAAGCATTATCACCCCAATCATGATCATTGCAATAAGTAGTGGACATGACAAAATTATCATCCCCAAGCTTGTGGTTTTGCATATCATTAGCACAATTGACACTAATAAAATTTATAATAACATCATTGCAACCATGCTTTTCATTGAAGGAGCTATCATGAATCACTTTATAAATTTGTTCTTTCAGCACTTCATCATAATTTTCAGATTCATGATTTTCAAGCAAAACTTCATAGAGGAAATCAATTGCACTCAACTCACTGGCAATTGGTTCAACATAATTGGGTCTTTTGAAAAGATTAGCAAGTGGATGAGGATCCATATCAATAGATTTTTAGCAAGCGAAGATGCAAGCAAATAGAAGGCACATGGCAACACAAGCAAAGATAGCAAACAAGAAAAAGGCAAACGGAAAATATATTTTTATTTTTGTAAAAACTTTTTAGAAGTGGGGGAGATGAAAACGAGAGGCAAAGGAAAATAAAGTAAATGCAAGGAGATGAGAGTTTTATGCGTAGGTACTTGATAGATGTTGATGATGTCTCCCCGGCAACGGCGCCAGAAATTCTTCCTGCTACTTGTGAGCTGCGTTGGTAATTCCCTGAAGAGGAAGGGAGATGCAGTACAGTAGAGATAAGTATTTCCCTCGGTTATGAAACCAAGGTTATCAATCCAGTAGGAGAATCACGCAACACCTCTTTAGCAGTACCTGCACACAAAACAACAAATCCTTGCACCCAACGCAAACAAGGGGTTGTCAATCCCTCGGTGGTTAATTGCAAGATTAAATTGTATGTGATAGAAAGATAGATTGAAACAAAAATATAAAATAAAATAAATAAAAGAAAAGTGCAGTAAGATATTTTTAGGGTTTTTAATATATGATTTAGATAGACCCGGGGGCCATAGTTTTCACTAGAGGCTTCTCTCAAGAAAATAGCATACGGTGGGTAAACAAATTACTGTTGGGCAATTGATAGAAAAGCAAATAATCATGACGATATCCAAGGCAATGATCATGTATATAGGCATCACGTCCGAGACAAGTAGACCGACTCCTGCCTGCATCTACTACTATTACTCCACACATCGACCGCTATCCAGCATGCATCTAGTGTATTAAGTCCATAAAGAACGGAGTAACGCCTTAAGCAAGATGACATGATGTAGACAAAGTAAACTCGCGCATGAATAAACCCCATCTTTTTACCCTTAATAGCAACGATACATACGTGTCATGTCCCTTTCTGTCACTGGGATTGAGCACCGCAAGATCGAACCCATTACAAAGCACCTCTTCCCATGGCAAGATAAATCAATCTAGTTGGCCAAACCAAATCAATAGATCAGAGAAGAAATACGAAGCTATAATAATCATGCATAAAAGAGATCAGAGAAGACTCAAATAATATTTATGGATAATCTGATCATAAACTCACAATTCATCGGATCCCAACAAACACACCGCAAAAAGTGATTACATCGGATAGAACTCCAAGCACATCGAGAAGAACATTGTATTGAAAATCAAAAAGAGAGAAGAAGCCATCTAGCTACTAACTATGGACCCGAAGGTCTGTGGTAAACTACTCACGCATCATCAGAAGGGCAGCAAGGTTGATGTAGAGCCCCTCCGTGATCGATTCCCCCTCCGGCGGAGTACCGGAAAAGGCCCCCAGATAGGATCTCTCAAGAACAGAAGCTTGCGGCGGCGAAAAAAGTATTTCGTGGACTCCTCTGTTGGTTTCCCGATTTTTGGGAATTTATAGTGGTGGAATTAGGTCAAAAGGGGCAGAGGTGGGCCCACGAGGCACCAGGGCGCGCCTGCCCCCCCCCCCCAGGCTCGCCCTGGTGGCTCGTGGCCACCTCCTGGGGCTTCTAGCCTTCTCCCGAAGCTTCTAGTGTTGGTTATGTCCAGAAAAAAATCTCCAAAAAGTTTCGTGGCATTTGGACTTCGTTTGGTATTGATATTCTGTAAAACCAAAAACAGGCAAAAAACAGCAACTGGCACTGGGCACTAAGTTAATAGGTTAGTCCCAAAAAATGATATATAATTGCTGTAAATGTATATAAAAACATCCAAGATTGATAATATAACAGCATAGAACAATCAAAAATTATAGATAGGTTGGAGACGTATCAAGATCCGCGAGGAACCGTTCGAGGGAGATCGGCTACAAGAGGAGATGACTTGGCTGATCAATGACGTGCATCACCAACTCTACTTCCGCTGTCATGACTGCGTGACTAGTGGTAAACCTGATCCCATGATCTATCCCCAGCAGTATGATCTTGGTTGCGCGGTAGAAATTTTCATTTTGCGCTAGAGTAGCGTACTGTGTGCCCCAATAGCGAGGTGCCCGACTGCTTTGGTGCTAAAGTTCAGATATCCAAAGCGAAAGCTCTGGCCCTTAATGATGTTGCCGCAAAGATTGGATCCGATCTGAACCCTACTTTCGACACGTGCAACCCCTACCTGGCATGCCAACAGGTGGTGCACACGAGGAGAGATTTACCCAGGTTCAGGCCCTCGGATCAAAGGTAATACCCTTCTTCCTACTTGTCTGTATTGATGGATCTAGCCTCGTATGAGAACTAGGATGTGTTGCATACAAGGGGTATACCGAGAAGTATTATGGTGTAGATTGAAGGTATCGATCGAGGAGTCCATGCCACGCCTTATATACTCGATCTGGCTAGGGTTACAAGAGTCTGGAGTCATTTGATACATGCCTAATACAGAAGACATACGCTAGATGGCATGTAGAGTCCCTGTCTTATGCTCCAAGGTGGCAATGCCCCTCTTAATTGCCGAAGGACTCTAAGGAGTAGGCGTGGGCCATCCTATGGTTGTTGTGCCTTTTCAGTCCTTCGTGGCTATACCCGGGAGCATGGCATCGTCAGGTAAGCGTATGTAGTCATACCCCAGGATGTAGCCTAGTTTGGTGAACCTTGTTAACAAATATCGATCGTGTGCCCTCCCCTCATATGATTGCTTGGTCCTCATAGATTGTTACATGCCTTGGATTCTTCTAGCATTTTACAAAGTTGGAAATTGCTTTTTTACAGATGGATGTTTTATCAAAAATTTATGCACACAAAAGAAGCAGAAAAAGAAAGAAATCCACTTTCAAACTACTACAAATCCCGGCCCTCCCGTGGGTCCATTGGTGCCATTGCCGCTACTCCACCGTCATTGCAGATAAAACCATCAATCCCTCCTTCCTTTGGAAGGTTGTAACTTAACACCAACTTTCTACCCTACAAAATATCTACTTTGTCTTCACAAACAATGCCCAATCCACCTTCTTTTGGCATGGTACGTGGATCCACCACCTACCCATCTCTACTAGCCTTCCCCACTTATACTCACACTCCACCAACCCCACCACTTTAGTCTCGCATGTCTTGCAGAATGGATTGCTAACTAGCCTGTGAAATCGCCTTACCACGGTTGTTTCTGTCGAGCTTGATGTTATGTTGTCTTTGTTGCAGGATTTCGCCGATGACATGTACCTCACTCATGGACTCCTATTCTCCACCAAGAACTCCTACCATCTCCTTATCGGACAGCCCGACCACGACACCAACACCCTCCTCATCTGGGTTCCCGCGTCCCCATTAGGGTCAAGGTCTTTGACTGGCTACTCTTCAAGGACCGCCTCAACTCCAAAGCAAGCCTCTTTCTCAAGACCATCGTCCCCGACACCATTTGTACCAGGTGTCGAGCACCCTTGGAGGACGCAACCCACATCTTCCTCACCTGCCCCGACTCCGCGCAAGTTTGGACCGCTCTACAGCTCACCACGCCCCCTCCATCAACGATATTTGGGAGATTACAACTTCGCTCAGCCTCGACAACAACATTTGGTCATCGGTTACTCTCTCCATTCTCTGGAAGATTTGGAACTCCAGAAACTCGCCGGTGATTTGTAGCGACTAGCGAGGCCATTCCACACATGTTACCGTCCAAAACATTGCACATGACTTCACGCTCTGAACTGCTAGATTTAGAGGGCAAAACCAAAAGGTTGACTCCATGTCATGGCGCCAATATCTTTTCTCGCGCCCTAGCGCATCTCTTTAAACTTGCCTTGTGGTACCTTAGGGCATCTCTAACGACGACCCTCAAACCACCCGCAACCGTCCGGACCGCGCGGTCCGGACGTGTTTTGCCATCCAACGCGGGCCTATATCAGTCCGCAGGCCGGTCCGGACATGTTTTTTCCCGCAAACCGAAGACAAACTAGGAGGGCTTTGCGGGCATCTGGACCGCTGCCACGCCCGCGTCTAACTAACTTGGCCCACCAAAAACCCCTTTCCCGTGCCCACGCCCCTTCCCGCCCGAAGCGGTCAGCGCCGCTCCAAAGCATCAGTGCCGCATTCATGCCGGCTCAGAGTGAGGCGACCTCTCACAGCGCTCCGGCTTTGAAACGGCGTGCCGGCCAAGAGCTCCGCCCTCGCCGCTTCCCGGTGCATGCGGCCGCCCTGAGTTCAAACGACAGCCCGTCCGTCTGCCTTCCTACATAAAACATGCGTGCAGTTGCCGAGGAACGACGAGCCGACACCACCCGTCCGTCCGTTTGCCTCCCACCATTAATCATGTCGCCGGTTGCCCTCCATACCCCCGGTATATAAACCGCAGGCACGGCCATAGCCGCATCCATCATCATCCGCTCCCTTCCTCCTCTCCGCACCACGCCCGCCAGGGCCTCGTCGAGCTCCAAAGCCATCTGGGACAACCTCTCATTCGAGCAGAAAAGGGAGATCGCCACCATTGCAACCGGCTGGCAGGCCGGCAGGCAGACGGAGGTCGACGTTGCGGACATCCCAATGGAGGACGCGGTCGAGGACGAGCCGGTGCCACTCTCCTCGCTGGTCCATGCCGGCATCACCATGGGCGAGGCCCGTGCCCACTACACGAACATGGGGCTGGAGGAGCGGGAGGCCACGTTCCGACAAGCGCAGGCCGATTAGGCCTACAACCTCTGCCTCCTCGACAAGCACCAGCGTGCGGAGGAGCTACTCGCCGCCGGCACGGTCATAGTGTCGGATGTGGACGTGGCCGAGCAGGAGGCGCCGGTCGACTCCTACCACACCGCTTGTGAAATCCGCCGCGACCGCTGGCGGTACATCTAGTATCATGCGGATTTACAGGCCGCCTACAAGGAGATGGACAAGGCGGCGGATGAGGTGTTCGGCAAGAGCGACGACGAGGAGGACATCGCCAGCTCCGCCACGCCTGCGCCCCGCCGCCATGACCACGAAGCCGACACGTCCGCGAGCGCCGCCGGCAACAAGGAAGGGTAGCGCATGGGAGGTTGCCGGCGCTTGTATCCCATGAAGACCACCGCTCCTCCCCTCCTGTTGAAGCCAAGCTTGGTGGGCTCAACATCGTCGTCCAATTAGCCGCTTGGTGGCGACGTGGAGGTGGATAGCTTCAGTCTCGGCTCTCATGGCTGCGGAGGAGGCGGAGCTTCATTTTTCGGGGCTCATGGCCGGCCGGAGATGGGGAACGGCGCCGACGGTCATTATAGGCTAGGTTTTGAGTCCGGTCTAGTTGAAATATGTCTAAATGTAATGAATTTGCTCCGGTTTAGATGAAAAGCATCTGGTTTTATGTAAAAATTATCCAAGTATGAATGAATATGCATCAAATTTGTTCATTTTTGTTAAAATTATTCCAAAATAAAACCAGACATATGCGACAACTTTGGATGGTCCCGTTCCGCCTCCGTGTCCACGGACAAATTCAGGTGGGAGCCTCCCCCATTGTTAAAAAAAAAAAACGCACCACGTGACTACGCCAGGGTGAGAGTGGCAAGGGCGCAAGGCTCGTTTGCTTTCCCCTACACCCAAAACCCCAATTTCCTCCCACCAGAGCACACGGAAAGAAATGAATCAATTGGCCCCTCAGCAATCATCGCTCGCCATGGACTCTGGGGAGAGCTCCGCCGCCTCCAACGCCGCCCACGCGGCAATGGCCGTCGACTACGCCCCCGAGGTCGCCGGCTGCGTATCGTCCATGGTCGACCTCAGCGGCGCCGCCGGCGTGGAGAGCCAGCGCCTGTTCCTGGCGCGCCGCACGGCGCTGGAGATGCTGCGGGACCGCGGGTACAGCGTGCCGGAGGACGAGCTCGCCCGCACCCTCCCGGAGTTCCGCGCGTGGTGGTCCGAGACGCCCGAGATCGAGCGCCTCTCCTTTTCCACAACCCTCGCCTCCGACGAGTCCAACAAGGTACCTCTTTTTCCCAATCCATTTCGTATTTTTGTGAGGGAGGAGCTGATCCACTCTAACAACGTGGTTAACACAGGTGCGAATTGTGTTCTGCCCACCAGAGCCCGTCAAAATCGCAGCTATCCGGGAGGTGTATCTCCGAATCAAAGAAGAGAACTTGTCTTGCCTGATTCTTATTTTGCAGAGCAAAATAACAGCTAGAGCTAGGGAGTCTATCAAGGAGATATTCAAATTCAAAGTAGATGTATTCCAGGTTAGTTTCCTCTAATCTGTTGGTGGCCTGTTCTAAATTTGGAACACTGCATTCCAAAATTCACATTCTGCAAGCAAAGATCAGTGATGGCTATTTGTGTTGTAGTACTTTGTCGAAAAATTTGTGTTGTAGTAGCTTGTAAGTACAATGCCATACCATTAGGATAGGTAGGTAACTTGTTACTACAGTGGCATTATTGTTAATTCTGTGTTATCCTGACCGTAGTGGTGTACCAGGGCCGGCTCTATAATTTGGAGGGCCCTAGGGCAAAGTCGACGACTTGGCCCTTAAGGCCATATGTATGTATGTGCATATAGGTATATATACATGTCTATTTTCATTTGCAAAGTATTAAGAACTAAATTCAACCACGCATTCTTACGGCGGAAAGAAGCCACGAGGGGCGGAAACCTCTGAAGAAGCAGCGACGAGTCGTATGCTGGCATTATCATCCAGAGGCTGCGCCACTTGTTGGAGAGTGCGTTGGTGAGCACGACTCGCTCGCGGGCAGCAAGAACAAGCGCAACTGGACGTCGAGGGGTAGTGCTCTGATTCGATTATTGCTGCTCGCCGCAAGCGGTCGCCATTTCGTCGAATAGGCAGCGAGCAAGTTCTGCACGTAAGGAGATGAGTAGTTAAACCACATGCGTAAACCCATTGAATCAAAAGGTGTAACGGCATCACCTCACCCTGGAATCAACGACGGTCGGAAGCTCCAGAGGAGGGACGAATGCGACCCCCTTGGCTCACTCATGCATTTGCACACGGCGGCTGAAGGTGAGATCGAGAAAAGTAACCTTGCGATGCCGTGCGCCCGTGCCGCAGTTACCGATCGCGTTTATGTTTCTCGTGAGCTGTCGAAATGGCGTTTTCTTTCCTAGTAGACTGCGTTACTTTCCTTCATGGGCTCAGACTGCCGGCGGGCCAACATAGCAAGTACTCCCTCCGTTCCATTATGTAAGGTGTATTTGTTTTTCACTAAATTCCATATTATAAGGTGTATTTATGTTTTTCCCCAGGATTTCCATTTTTGCCCCTACCCCTGCCTTTCAACTGCAGCACGTTCGAGCTAATTACTGAAGTAGTTACTCACAGTATGCTTCCTCTTGGCAGTTAAAGTATCTTCGTGATTGGATTTTTTAAAACATTGCATGCCATATGGGTCATGCCAAGTATTACCGAGTGAGTTAGGGGTATTTGTGTCCCGAAATCCCCTCTAATCTGTGCCTTGTTTAACGTGCACAAAAAATATACCTTATATTTAGGAACGGAGGGAGTAATGTCTATTTACCCTGCTGGGCCCCCTGGACGGCCTGGGCCTTAGGCGGTCACCCCTCCCGCCTAGGCCCAGAGCCGGCCCTGTGGTGTACACTTGTATTGCTCAGCATATTAAGCATGTGTGTTTCTGCTAGTTATGCTCTTAATCTCAAATCTGTATTCATATAGTTTTGTGACTTAAGTCATGTATGGTTGATTCTTTACTGTTTTACACGACCTGCTAACAATTTAACATTCTACAGTTTACATTTGCGAACTGATGTGCTCTGCTCTTCTATGGTAGATCACAGAGTTACTGGTGAACATTACTAAGCATGTCCTGAAGCCCAAGCATGAAGTGCTGACTGCAGAAGAAAAGGCGAAGCTCTTGAAGGAGTACAATGTGGTGGATTCACAGGTATGTCTGTCTATAATTTGCTAATAGTACTGTAAAATTTGTTACTGATTTCTAGTTTGAACTATGTGATAGTGTTCTAAAAGATATATGTATCACAATTGGGGTAACTATCCAGTGACTGCTTTTGTGGGTAATATGTGTGATTTATTTAGTATGATTAACTTACAAGCCAAGCACATTTAAAGTGGAAGACAGCCAAAATATGTTATTATTTCATTGAAATATTTGACTCGAGATCATGAAATAGTTGACTCGAGATCATGGAAGACAGTCAAAATATGTAATTGCAATGTAAAATTATCCTCACCTATCCACGTGTTGTTTTCAGTTATATTGCAAGCTCCTTACAAGCTGGTAAACAAAATCTTGAATTCAGAATGTACTTATCTGCCCATGATATGCTTAATAGTCATTGCGGGGCGGTACTGCGTTCTCTTCTTGACATGCCTCAAATGCCAAACCACATTTGTTGTTACATTTCTGGCACTTGGATTTTATTTGCGTCATTTTGCCATAAACAACATGTACATCACTTTGCTAAAATTGTTGTTTGTACATCTTTCAGTTGCCTCGCATGCTAGAGACCGATGCTGTTGCTCGCTACTATGGCCTTGGCAAGGGAACCGTGGTGAAATTCACATACGACAGCGAGCTCACCGTGGACCATGTGACGTACAGATGCATCTTCTGATGGACCCGTTTGGTTTCCATGGGATGAAGGTTGCTGTAAGCTGTTAGCCGAAACTGCCCCATGGCTTAGCCCTACCGTGTTGTCTTCTGTTAGGCCTAGCGACAATGTAGTTAGAAAACTATTCCCCAGCCTAAGCTGTCTCGTAGTCAGTTTCAGATGTTTCTCAGAAAGTCTGGCACAAGTTTGTTTCCAGTGTACCGTGGTCACCGCATGTCTTTGAAAACTGAAATGTGTCGCGGAGAATCGCTCAAATGTGTTTGTGGGGTCATCACTGCGGCTGTTGCGTTCCCGGTGTTGTTCATGTTGGTGGTGCTATTTGTGGATGATTCTTCAGGTTGTGCACTTTAGACGCAAACACGTGCTGAACTGAAGCCAGTGTCGAAGAGAAGCAGCGGATAACGATTTAGTCAACGGACGGTGATCGATGAAGACGACGCAAGTTAAGACGGACGGCTCAGATTGCCTCGTTGTTGTCTTGCCGCCTAGTTTATTTAAAACTTAAGCGTTGTTCCTTCTAAGTTCATTGCGCTGTTAGAGCAACTCCAACGCGCCGAACCATTTCGTCCGCGCGTGTCCGTTTGGGTCAAAACGGACACAAAAGTCGGCCCAACGCGCCGACCCAAACGGACGTGTGTCCGCTTTTCGTCCGCCTGCCAACCCATTCTCGGTCCAAATTTGAGCCTCATTTGCGTCGGCGCGGACACGAAGCGGACGCGCGCGACGCCCGCCTACTCCTCCCCCTGGCCCGCCAGTCGGCGACACAGCCTCCACCATTTCCCTCCACTTTTCCAAAAAACTCCCACCCGCTCGCGCTCCCAGCCGCTCGCCATGGACGACGAGCCGACCCTCGACGCCGTCGCCGGCCTCGCCTCCTCCGGCCTCGCCGCCACCGCCGCCGCCACAGGCAAGCCCTAGGCGCCCCGCAAGGCGGCGGCGCCGAAGAAGAAGCAGCTGACCCCCAAGCAGCGGGCCGTGCAGTCGGCCAAGAGGAAGGGCCGGAGGCACGCGCAGGAGAGCAAGCTCGAAGCCGCCGCCCTCTCCGCCGCCGCACAGCAGGAGGAAACCAATGCCCGAGTCGCGGCGGCAACAAGGCAGGCCCTGATCTACCTGGGGTTAAACCCTAGCGAACACGGGCTCGTCGGCGCAGCTGTGGCCGCGGCCAGCACCGGCTCGTCGGTGTTCCCTCGGGTCGTACTGCCAGAGTCGCCGCGCGCGTCTGCCACGCAGCCGATTCCCGGCTTCCATGTGTACCCGCAAGCTTCCCGCTTCTCCAGGGAATGCTCGCCGGAGGTCAGCGTTGTTGCGCCGTCCACGCCCGCGCCCGCCCGGCCCCGCATCCATCGACCTCAACACAACACCGGTGGCTGGTGGATCATCCTCCGGAGGGGCGAGGAAGCGCCCGCGGGAGGTACCGGCCGGCATGCTTCCCGAGGCCCGCAACCTGTTCGACAGAATGCCGGCCACCGGTGAGGAAAACGCAACCAACCGCTTCGTCATGGAGAACATCATCTTCGCAGGCGGTGCTGCCGCGGCTACGTTCGATCCCGACGAGACCCAAAGCCAAGACGGCCGAGCTCCGTTCATGGCATCCACCTTTGATCAAGATGGCTTGGACGACGCCTTCATGCAAGACCAGGTCGGCATGGGCAGCACCTTCCCGACCGACCACGAATTCTCGGAGGACTACGGCCTTGATGAAGAAGAGATGGACATTGACGGGGAGCTGTTGTTCGAGGACGAGCTGACCGCCCAAGCCGGCGCCAACCAGAAGCGCAAAAGCAAGAGGACAAAGGCGTACACGCAGTCGGAGGACAAGCTTCTTTGCGAGTGTTGGAGGGACATTGGACAAGACCCCAATGTCGGCGCCGAGCAAAAGGCATCTAGCTTTTGGCTTAGGGTTCATCGTGAATACCATGAACGCAAGAAGTTCGCGCCCTACCAAATGGAGAGCAAGCGCGGCTGGGTGTCTCTCTCGAAGCGGTGGAAGGTCATACAACAAGAGTGCAACAAGTTTTGTGCAACCCTTGAGAGCATCAAGGCACGTCCCGTGAGCGGCCTCGGCATGAAAGACATGATATGCATGCGGTCATCTTCATTTCCATTTGTGCTTGCATGTCCATTTAACCATATGTTGGCATGGTATACATTTGTAGGCATTCCAAGCTTTGGAGGCATTCAAGGCCCAACATGACGGCAAATCCTTCAACCTCAGCCATTGTTGGATGGTCATCAACGGGGAGGAGAAGTTCAAGGCACAATATGCCGCCCTCAAGGCGCGTGGAGGGGAGGAAGCCGTCGAGGAGCATGGTGAGGGCGAGAAGCCACGGCCGCGGGGGAAGACGAACTCGAAGAAGGAGGACAAACGCGATGCGGCATCGATTGCCTTGCATGCCACTTTGGAGGGCATGATGACCAAGAAGGACACAAGGGACGAGAAGCACCGGCAAGACAAGGAGGAGCAAATGAACGCTTTCATGGAGCTTCAAAGGAAGAGGCTTGAGCTCGATGCGGAGAAGCAAGCCAAGTTGCTCGAGATGGAGGCGGCGAAGCAAGCGAAGATGCTCGAGATCGAGGCCGCCAATGCCAAGACCAAGGCAAAAGAAGTGGCGCTCACTAGCATGATGACGGGGGTGGAGATCATGAAGGTGGACTTGAACACGGTGTCGCCGAGGAAGAGGCCATGGTTCGAGAAGATGCAGGCTGACATGCTTAAGTTCGATGACGAGTGAACAATGGCGGAGAGTGCCATCCTTTTTTTGTATGCCGGCAAGTGTGCTGGCTGGCATGACCATGGGCCGGCGAGATGTCGTGGTTGAACTTCCCCCCTTTTTGCGTGCTGGCATGTGTGCCGGCCCCGCTGGCAAGTGCGCCAGCGTGACTGTGTGGTTCTTTCTGAAGGCTGGCATGTATGCCGGCCGCTGGCATGGTGCCGGCATAAACTCTGGGCGATAGCATGAACTATGCCCGCGGGCCTCTTTTCATAAATCTGTGTGCAGACATGAAATGGGTCGGCGCGTTGGGCGCACTGCCGACCCAAACGAAAAAGAGGGCGGACGACGCGCGGGCGGGCGACCCAAACGGACGAAAAGCGGACATAGCGCGCGTCCGTTTGGGTCGGCCCGTTGGAGTTGCTCTTAAAATCCTTTCCAGCTAAATTCTGTCGTCGGTCATGTAATTCTATTGCCCATGCGCTTGCGCAATATGGGTACCGTATGGCTGAAGCCACTATGTTTTGGCTAGGTTCAAGCCCAGTGTTTGTTTCAGACATGGTTGCCAGCGAGTCTGCTGAGTGTTCTGGTTAATGAAATTTTATGTTTAAAAAAAATCATTTCCAGCTGAATTCCAGACGGCACTACTTATAAGGCTGATCCCCTCTTATCTAGTCGCTATCAATTGACACCTACTCTTATCTAGCCTAGGGTTTAGCTACCGTACTATGTAATCGGGGTATCTTTCAAGGAATTCAACTATCGAATTTCCTGATTTATCATCAAAAGATTTGAGTGTTCTTTCCCAAATTCGGGAGTGAGTGAGCGTCGATCTGAAATCCATGCCTCACAAAGGTATTAGAGCGTCCGGTTTGATCCTTGGCGGAGAATCGAGCAGTGCAGGCTGGCAGGTTTGGATATCCTGTAAAATCCCTCACATCCCTCCCCATTCGAGGCGACGGTGTGAAAATTGTTGGTGGCGTGTGACAAAGGTGGTCGGGTTCAGATCCACGAGTCTGTGATGGTTACTAGCAAAACCTTTGCTAGTGGTGAAATTTCGGTCACTGTCACAGATCCGTGTACTACAAAGGAGGCGTTGAGTTCAAGCGAGGATCATAGGTTGGGTTGATTGTAAAATCTATGTTGTTTCTATTCGTTCTCCAGGAGATGAGTCCAGATCAGGGTTTGCGGGATGAGATTGACCGCCCGTCTCTCGCGCCAATCCAATCTGTGATGGCGGATACACGCGTCAAAGTTCAGATTTCGGTGCATAGACTCGAAGGAGACGTATCTGAACTACGTGTAGAATTTTCCGAACATAAGGAACACTTCCGGGATTAACCGAAACACTTTCGATGCCCTTCTCTCTTTCTCCTATGATTTCTAGTTTGCCTGAAAATCACTAGTCGCTAAGCGTGTGACCCTACAGGTTTGATGATATATGGACATGACCTGGAACACCTTCCGATCAATAATTAACAGCAGGATTTAGACACCCAATGTAACTCCCACATATCCACGAATATCTTTATCGAGCGAACATTTTGTTTTTGCATACAATTTCCTTTGCTTCATGATACGTTACAAAACCTGAGGCGAGACTTTTATCGATAGCCTTGTGAACCAACACCTTCATCACTATACCAAGTTATCCTAGTTACTGGCTTCTTCTATTTTCTCGTTTCCGTTGTGGCGCCCCCGACCCGACCGTGCACTAATCATACACGCACATGTGCGCGATCAAGCCCAGGGACTCACGGGAAGATATCACAACACAACTCTAGTCACAAAATAAAATAATACAAGCTTTATATTACAAGCCAGGGGCCTCGAGGGCTCGAATACATAAGCTCGAGTTACACAAGCATCAGCGGAAGCATTAGTTTCTGAGTACAAATATAACTAAACAAGATCACCTTAAGAAGGCGAAAACAAACAACGGCTCTGATCGAAAGAGGCAAGGCCTCCTGCCTGGGAGCCTCCTAAACTACTCCTGGTCGTCGGTCTCCATGTAGTAGTAGGCTCCACCGTGGTAGTAGTAGTAGTCGGCGGAATTAGCTGGCTCTGGGGCTCCGCCATCTGGTCGCAGCAACCGGGTATGGGGAAAAGAGGTAGCAAAGCAACCATGAGTACTCATCCAAAGTACTCGCAAGACTTACATCAGATCTATGCTAAATATGCATCGGTATCAAATGAAGGGGCTGTATCTGTGGACTGGACTGCAGAATTGCCAGAATAGAGGGGGGAAGGCCTAGCATATCGAAGACTAGCATCTTGCAGCGTCTTGCAGCATTAGAAGAGCGCGGATTAGTACATAATTAAAGTAGCAAGCATGTAGTAGCAAAGCCTAGAGATCCTTCCTCGACTCCCTGCGAGAAAGCGATCCCGGAGCTTACAATTAAAGTAACATGTATTCAGTTCAAGTTGTAGTAGATCGGGATACAACATTGAGCGTCCTGTTACCGTGGACACGGCTATTCGAATAGATAACTTCCCTGCAGGGGTGCACTACTGTTACCCAACACGCTCGATTAACTCTGGCCGGACACACTTTTATCGGGTCATGCCCGGCCTCGGCTGATCGACACGACGTAGTCCTACCTAGGCTCCGCAGAGAGGTCCCCGCCGGTCTACATCCTAAGCGCTCAGGGGTCTTGGGCCCATCGCCCTTTGCACTCTGGGTCATTATGCGACGAGCCGGGACGAGCACCACCTCATCCTGGATGGCACTGGCCCGACAGGCCCACAATGCTGAACTGGACGTCTGATAGAGCTTTCGGCTGATACATACGGCGTAGAGGGCCCCATTAAACCATTATCCCACGTGGTGGTAGTGCGTATAGGCCAGTGTCCAACTCAGATCAAATACCCAAATCCGTTAGTGTCTTGGGAGCTCGCGGTGACGATCAGTACTCCTGTCGCCCCGTCTCGAGGAAGTGCAACAAGGGTCAGGCCCATCCCTCTCTAGGGCGGTCTCTGCCTGCCCGGCCGCGCCTCGTAATTATCTCGCGGGTACCCTCCAGGTCAACTCGACTCTCAAGAGACTGTCGGGAACTCAGGTCAACCTCTACCGGGGTGGTACCGCATGTCCCTTCAGTCCCGCAATAACAGTACATGGGGGCAACAGTTAAAGGTAACAGTGTGTTCTTGTCATCAAGGGGAAAATCCGAGGAATCACCCTCGATGGACTCCCACTCGATGTAACCGTCAAGGTGAACTCGGAGGAATCACCCTCGATGGGTTCCCACTTGAGGGGTTGCACGACAGAGGCATCATCGGAGGTGGTGAAAGAGAAATCACCCTCGGTAACCCACAACCGACTAGCTATGCTACAGAGATATCATCAGGAGTGAGGTAGGAGGTATCACCCTCGGCACTCGATGGTAGCTCTGTAGAGTCGTACAACTAAGGGGGTGTGCGGTGCTGTGTCGGTCTCGGCACATCGATCACATTGATCGAGTCATCGGTAGTAAAGCATGGCAACACGGACAAGGGGTAGGGCCTTTGATGGGTCACTAACCAGCCTATACTAAGCATTTAGGACAACAGGTAAAGTATCAACAGCAGGTTACAAAATCAGGCTATGCATCAGAATAGGAGCAATCAAATACAGTAGCAAAATCTAATGCAAGCACGGGAGAGAAGGAATGGGTGATATAGAAATGATCAAGGGGGTTTTGCTTGCCTGGAAGCTCTGCTGAAAAGGAAGAAGGGTCGTCGGTGACGTAGTCGATCACAGGGGCAGCGTCGGTCTCGGGGTCTACCGGAGAGAAGAGGGGGAAGAAACAATAAATATAAAGCACACAGATGTAACACAGATGCACGACATGCCGGTAGGTTAAGCTAGGGGTGCCCTAATGTAGTGCTAGGTATTTTAAACGGAGCGGGAAAATCTCCGGGAATATTTTCCCAGCTCCGGGCAGTTATCGGTATATTGAACCAGAGGGAAAAATTCCATGTTCATCATGTTAGAGGGGTGTGGCAGGTATGTGGATGACATATTCGGATTCTTCATATTTTTCTGATCATTTTTCATATATAAATTATTTTCATTCGAGTTACGGTTTATTTTATATGATTTTTCAAAGTTTTATTCAATTTCTGGAATTACTGGAATTAATTTAATTTCGAAATTCATTTAATAGTAATTGCTATGGGTACACAGAAAGTGTACCCAGAAATGTGCATAGAGGCTGACATGTGGGACCAGTCAACTGCCCAGTCAGCAGTTGACTGGGTCCACGTTGACTGGTCAACCTGACCAGTGGGGCCAGGTCAACGCTGACGTGGCAAGGTCAAAACTGACTTGTGGGGCCGGCTGGATTAACACTAATCTAAACAGAAAATTAAGCTAACCTAATCAGGCACTGGGGCCCACACGTCAGTGGCTCCACGGGTAATTAGTGGCTAATGACGCGCCACGTCAGCGACGTCAACGCCGGCGAGGCCGAGCCCGCCGGAGATGACCGTGCGCTCGCCTCCGGCCACGGTTCGGCACGCGGTTAGGCGCGTTAGAAAGCTGACGCACGCGCGCATCTCATGACGAGCACGGAGCTCGCCGGAGTGGCCGGTATCGATGGCCACGACGAGCTGGGCGGCGGCCGTGCTTCGGGCTTCGCCGAAAACGGGGCTGGAGCACGCTAGGGGGCGGGCTGGAAGCTGCGAGCGATCCTAGGGCCGCTCTGGAGCGCGTTGGTGGCAAGTGCGGGTGCTGGAGAGCACGCACGGCTCGCGGGTTACAAACAGGGCGGCGGCCGGAGCAAGAGGTCGGTGAAACCGGTGCTAGAGGACGCGCGGGAGCGTGGGACTAGGGGGAAAAGAACCAGCAGCTCACAGCGGGTCTAATGGACGGCTCGGTGCAGCCGGAAGTGGTCGAGGATGAGCAGAACGTCGGCGAGTCGTGGCGGATCCCGGCGAGGGGAACGGCTCGATGAACGAGTGCCCGCAGCCGACGTAGACGACGACGGCACAACCGCTGGACAAGGTGGAGCGGCGTGAGGAGGCCGGTGGCCACGTACTTCACCACGGCTCATCCATGGCGGCGCTCAGACGAGCGAGACAGAGAGGGAGAGGCGCGCGAGAGGGTGAGTGGGCGAACTAGGGTTCGAGGGAGAGGGCGAGGCGTGGTCATATCCCCTCCGCGGCTCTGTAGCGGCTCGCTGTCGAGCAACCGCGATGGGGGGGGGGGGGGCGAGCGCTTGCGCGCACGCTGCGGCGACAGCGAGCGAGGGGGTGAGCAGTAGGTAGACGGCGACCGCGGTGGGCTGGGCCTCGCCTCTGTTGCACTTGGGCCACGGGCACAGTAACTTTTCTCTTTTCTTTATTTTCTTTTCTGTCTTTCTTTTATAGTTTCTGTTTTGCATTTTGATTCAATGGCAAATGATTTTTGTTCAATGTGAAACTTGTCACATAAATACCATGCAATATTTTGAGGGTGCACAAAAAGTTCCAGAGCATTTGGAATTGTTTAACTATTTTTAGAAATTGAAAAAGTCAAATTATGTACTACTGGTCCACTGTTTTTGTTGCTAGGGTCAATTTGGTCATCCAAATAATGTTGGTTTTATTTTTATAATTGCCTTGGGATTATTTGCAATATTATGAACATTTTTGTTTGCATGTTTGTGCAACTTTTATTTTTGACTTTATTTTAAATTTGAATTTGAAGTTGGATTATTCTCTAAATGCAATTTATTTAGAATGATCATGATGACATGGCTAATTAATTAGCAAAATGACAGGGTTAAGATCTGGGGATGTTACATCCGTATTCCGGTATACCTGTGATCCTTATCACGCTTGTGTCTGGCCAGACGACGATGGACACTGTAATACCGAGTGGGCCCGGAGAGTACCTCTGAGGAGCAAATCGCAGTCTTGAACTATCTAGCATCTTAACATACTTTTCTGGTATACC
Organism: Elymus sibiricus; assembly: GCA_039707655.1. NCBI lineage: Eukaryota > Viridiplantae > Streptophyta > Magnoliopsida > Poales > Poaceae > Elymus > Elymus sibiricus. The sequence continues at coordinate 118,813,658 of CM077670.1, forward strand.
TATAAGCTGCATTTATGATCACCTAGTTACGGGTAGCGTTTGGCAACCCCAAAATAACCATCTGATATGAAGATCTACGATATTCTCATGGTGTAAGGACGCGAGTAAATGTTAGCACATAATATGATAATACTGACAACATAATGGCAATGAGATCTTGATATCAATAATGTGTTCTCATTATTTTTGGCATCCTTGTTACTCTTAACATAGCCCTATGATTAGGAAAAATATGATCATATGCAATACATGAGCTAGTCTTAGAGGTGAGACTAGGGATCTATTTGGTTGTTTCCACACATGCAAACTGAGCTTTTCTCTGAACCTCGGCATAAAAATATAAACTTTGATTACAAACATGGAAATAAAATAATACTTTATTATTGTCTCTATGGCATATTTTTAACAGTCTCTCACTTGCACTAGAGTCTGTAATCTAGTTAATGCTAATGCACTTTACATCTATGGCATACCGGTGTAAAACATGCTTCGCTTGTGGTATAGGCTTTGTCAACGGATCTGACCCATTCAGGTCCGTGTGTATCTTGCACGTCTTTATACCTCTCCACGTTCCACAAAATTCACAAATTATGTGGAATTGGCTTTGTATATCTTTGAATCATTGGTAGGACCTTAGTTTCTTGGCCTAGACTATAATGCCACTATCATCAATCGTGTTCCATTCACTTCAGTGTACTTGAAACCACACCATGTTCAGAAATGTATTCTAGATCTAGACGCCCTTCATTGTCGCTTTGGAAGTGATAATATACTTAGACTTTGTTGTAGAATCCACCACAGTATCTTGCTTGGAGCAATTCCAACTTATTGTGCCATTGTTCTATGTATAGACAAAACCCCGATTATAATCAAAAATCGCCAAAATCAATGGCAAGATTGCATCGATGTAACTCTTTACAACCAACTCTTCATCTTCTCCACATACGAGAAACATGTCCTTAGTTCTACTTAGGCACTTAAGGATATTTTTCACTGTTGTCATAAGATCAACACCTTGATCACTCTGGTATCATGCTTGCAATTCTTTGGAGCACATGACTTATCTGGTCGTGTACATACCATGGTGTACATGATTAATGCAAACAAAGATGCGTATGAAATCTCACTCATGTGTTTTGCTCATCAGTATTTTAGATTACCGAGTCTTGCTTAAACCTTTTCCATGTGACCTCGGCAAGAACCCCGTTTTGGCATTTTCCATACTAAACTACTTTAGTATCTTATCAATACGTATTTTGGCTTAACCCTATTATGCGCTTCTATATCCATAGATTTTATGCCCAATATGTATGTTGCCTAGCCCAAGTTCTTCATTGAAAAACATTTTTCAGTGAAGTCATTATTCGTGTCAAGAAATTTACATAATTTCTAATGAACAATATGCCATCCACGTAAAGTATTAGAAATTTTACGACGCCACCACTTACTTTCTTGTAAACACAAAGCATTTTCGTCATTCATGATGAAGCCACACCCTTTGACCACTTCATCGAAACAAAGATTCCAACTCCTTGATGCTTGATTCAGTTTATAACTGGATCTTTGAAGTTTGCACACCTTTCTAGCATCCTTTGGATTGTAAAAACCCTCGGGCTGTATCATATACAAGTCCTTGTTTCAGTTTTCGTTTAAGGAAAGCCGTTGTGAAGTCCATCTGTCATATTTCGTAGTTGAAATGTGTAGCAATTGCTAGTGTAACCCGAACTGGCTTAAGCATCGCTACGGCGAGACGATCTCGTCATAGTCAACTCCTTGAACTTGTCAAAAACCATTTGCAACAAGTCGAGCTTTATGGATGTAAATATTTTCATTCGTGTCGGTTTATAGGTCAATTTTGATTCTTTAGGCTTTACGCCTTCCGGAGGATCTACAAAGTTCCAAACTTAATTTTCGTACATGGATACTGCCTCGGATTACTTGGCATTTAGCCAATTCCCAGAGCCAGGCCCATCATTTCCTCTTTGTATATCACATGTTTATCGGTGTCTAATAACATTATCTTGTTTTCCTACCACAACGGTTTGCATGACTTTTGCTTGCACTGTGTGGTTCAGCTGCAAGTTCGACCGAAGTCTCTACGTATCAGTCGTAGTGGAAATTTGTGTTAATCGCGGTTTAGATACCGTGTAATCGGCGTTCTTCCAGTGAATTTAACTACCTGAATTTTCAGATTTATCAACAAATTTGAGTGTTCTTCCCCAGTTTGAGAGTGGTCGAGCGCCGACTCTGAAATCCAGGCCTAACACCATGACTGAACCTTGAGGCGATAAACACAGCAGTCTGGCGATATCCTTGAGTGTTCTTCCCCAGTTCGATAGAATTTGCTTTCGTTTTAGCACGTAATATCTTTCCTTTTGTTTTCGCTCACCCAACATTGGTTCAAGTGTTTTTGGCTGAATTTCCGTTGATTAATTGGACAATTTTCTTTTACTTAATCAACAGACCCATACCTTTAGACTTCGGTTAAGAAGTCGAGGAAATTACCCCTGAAAGGAAATAGGCCGATTACAAGGGAAGTGGAGTTTCTCAGCTAGCTCGGGTGAACGGTAAAATAAAAAATCTGAATTTTTTTTGTGACAAACATTGACAATTTTTCTAAGAGCTTGCAAAATTTTATTATGGAATCACATTCCTAGAAAGCGTGGCAAAAAAAAAAATCGATACTCTGAAAATGCTACTTTCGAAAGCATTTTGGAGCACTGATTTTGTTTTTTCGCCACGACTTTCACAAGTGTGATTCCATGATTAAATTTTGCAAGATCTTAGAACATTTTTCAATGTTTGTCACAAAAAAAATCAGATTTTTTTATTTGTTTTTAACTTTTTTTTGATTTTACTGTTCACCGAGCTCATTTGAGCTCGGGCTGACAAGGTGACTTTCCGATTACAAGCCTATTTATTTCCCTTTGCATATTGTACTTATTTTTGTGAAGGAAAAGATTCTGGTGTCATGAAAAATAAACAGCCATTACAAGCCTGAAACAAAACTTGCAGCATAATTTGCGCTCAGGTGATGGAAATGAAGATCCTAATTAGTTACTGTATTAAGGGAATTATTCAGCATGTGAAAAAAGATTTAAGATTCGTGTTTATACTTTTTTTTTGTTGCATCAACGGCAAGATGTAGACGCTGAGCAGATTATTATTTTCTCCACGGCTAGCTTTAGTTGCTCCTTAGAAACTCCAGTTCTTGCACTCTCTTGACGAAGCTCCGGAGGCTTCTCTCGGACGGTCCACCGGCGGCCACCGCCTCCCTTGCCCTCTCCTTCCAAGCCCTCGAGTTCGCCGCAATCGCAGCGGCCATGTCGCCGCTGCCGACAGCCAGCTCGACGCACCTCGCCAGCTCCGCGCCGGTCAGCACCCCGTCGGCCTCGCGCTCCGCCCGGACGGCCACACCCCATTCCTCCGCCAGCAGGTGCGCATTCACCGGCTGGTCCGACCAGCTCGGCGCCACCACGGCCGGCACGCCGCACGCCACCGCCTCCAGGGTCGAGTTCCACCCGCAGTGCGTCACGAAGCACGCCACCGACGGGTGCGACAGCACTCGCACTTGGTCGCACCACTCCACCACCATTCCCTCTGGCACGGCCGCCGCCGTTGCCAGGAGGAGGCGATCCACCTCCGGCGAGCGTCCCTCCCGCCGCACCACCCACAGATACGGCCGATTGACGCGCCGCATACCGCGCAGGATCTCCTCCGCCTGCCGCTCGCTGTACGTCAGCAGGCTCCCCGACGACACGTACACCACCGACTTGGGTGGCTGCTCGTCCAGCCACGCCATGTACCTCTTCTCCTCGTCCTGCGCGAACAGATGAATGGTCTGATCTTCTCCGGCTCCGGGAAGAGGAACGACGGGGGCGCCGATGGCGAAGACGTCGCCCAGGTACGGCCGGATCGCCTCCAGCGCCGTCGCTTCCAGGGCTTCGAACGTGTTCACCAGCACCATGCACGGCTTCATGATGACCTCCTCGTCGTCCATCTGCTCGAACATCTCGCGGAAACCTCGGACGATCATCTTCGAAAGGTCGTCCCCGGTGCCCGTGGCGTCGTCGGCCAAGAAAGACGGCATGTCGCGGCTCATCCTCATAGGCCGGCGGAGGCCCGGCAGGGTGGCCTCGTACGCCGGGTCAGCGGCGTGGGCGGCGATGCCGCCCTCGCCATGCCCGTGGAAGTAGTGGTAGTAGGCGACGAGCGCCGTGGCCGGCTGGATCCAGTAGACGGCGAGCGGCAGGCCGTGCGCGTGCGCGACCTGGACTACCGTCGGCATGTTGAGCGTGCACACGACGCAGGTGACCGGGCGGCCGGCGGTGGCGAGGCGGCGCACCACGGCGGAGAGGCTGTCGCAGGACGCTCTGCGGCGGCGCGCCGTTTCGTCGTCCGAGCCCGTGGGCCAGCTGCCGTCGTCTTGGCCGTCGGAGAAGGGGGCGTAGGAGATGACGCCGTCGCTGACCTCCTGCTCGTCGGGAGAAGCGGAAGGGAACATGCGGCGGTGGCCGAAGAGGGGCACCGAGAGGGTGGCCGTGGCGCCGTCGATGGCGGCGAGACGGCGGGCGAGGGCGCGCGCCGGGTTGAGGTGGCCCTGGATGCCGTACGCCGCCACGAGGAAGTGGGTGCGGCGGCCGTCCCCGTCGCCGTGCTCTCCCGGCTGGGCCATCACGTACGGCGTTGGTGTCGGACCGATGCTTGGCTTGTGATGTATTGACTCGGCTTGAAAGCTAGCGAAGGTTTAAAAAGTTGAGAGTCGCGCATTAGCGTCCAAAGCAGTGCAGGTTTCCTGGAATCCCGGTGTGCATTGCAAAGCAAAGACTCCGTAGGTATTGACGACATACCGGGTAAGTAAACATTGTTTAGTTTGATTGATTGATACGGCCGGCCGGCGACGATGGGACAGAGATGAACATGTTTCTGCTTTTACTATACTTCACGTGTCGGAATTGTGTAACAACATGTCCGACCGTTACTGCTTATGTCCCATCAAAATCCAAGGAGATGCTGCTGATCACCAGCACGGCGTTAGTTCTTGTAATGGCCGAACACAGATGAGACTCAGTCCATGTATGTATTAAGTATAATTGGCCGGGCATTTGGTTTTCTCTGTCAGCCAACTGATCCTTGGATGCCTTCATCTTAACTTGTCATCGCTCTCCCCTCCTCTCCCCCGCACTTGCAGCGCATAACCCCGCTTCTCTCACCCCTTGCAGCGGTGTCGGCGCCCCTTGCAGCATCTACGGCGGTCCCATGCAACACAGGCGGCTAGTCGTTGAAACCTCATCTTGCGGCATCTCACGGCCGAGGGTTTGCAGCACCGAGCCCCCGGCTCAGCCTTACAGATGTCTGCCTCTTTGAATGTCATTCGTCACCCCCCACAACATTGAGCGCCAGCCTGCAACACCGATGGCTAGATCGTTGCCCGGGCGAGTGGCCTTGCAACCCAGCGTCCATCTTGCAGCGTCGGCTCCCCTCGAGCCTACAACATGGGCACCCCTGGCTTGCAGCAACCGAGGTGACTGGCGTTGTGCGGCTTGACTCCGGCGTCCGCTTTGCAACTATGGGTGTTGGTCAGTAGGTAGAGGGAGGACTGGAGGAGATGCAGTGGTGGTGTTGGGAGGCTGTTAGGCAAAGCTATGCCGAGAGAGCACGTCATGAGAGATTTGTGGATAAGAGCAGAATGATGGGCGATGACAATGATGAGCTAGCTCGGTTGACAAGGTTCTAGAGAGGGTGGACCAGAGAACGCTTGTGGCTTTTTAGATGTAGAACCGACCATACGTGAAAACCGCCGATACATGGCTCGTTCATTACGCTTCTTCCACGATGTCGCATCACGAATTCCATGATGTTGCATGACAAAGGTTGAAAAAACAAAAACTCAAAGTGCAAGGACCGAAAACGCCAATTAGCTCATGTGAGGTGGGCGTGAGCCAGAGGTTATCCCTTAGCCAGCGGCGAACGCAGCAATCTGGCAAGGTTTGACTGCTGTCATGCCTAAAACTTGCATTGTATACTAGGTGTATATAATACTTGGTTCAAGATTGAGTTGAGTCGCATATGCTGGTAACCTTCGTCACACCTAGAAATTACTTCGAACACTGCCCTCAGCCCGGCTCAAAGGGGATTGGAACTCGATGTAAGCGACGTCATGATTAATGCCGGTAACAGGTAACCGGGGGCGTCGCCTTGGAGAAGATCATCAGAGTTACATCATCCACCAATGGTAGATTTTTTTTTAACATGGAACACCGTGCATTCCATTAACTAGCGGGCATGGCTAAATCGTCGGCCACAGCACCCATTACATCAGTAGGTAACCCGGTTAGCCAGAGACGATGGCTTTCCGAGACTAATCTACCACCATGACTAGCAAGCAAGTGTGCAGGCATATTACAATCACGTGAGTTTTTTTAGCGAATAACTTTGTAGTCAATGAAACCTATCCAAAGGAGAAACTTTATCTCCCTGAAGAGAGTACCCAGCTTTGCATGGTCAGAGCACACTGCTTGGGATAGAGGCAAACAGTAAGTGTTGAAAATCACACGGCCTATGCCGAAACCCGCCGTCATGTGTATAGCTTTCATCAGAGCCAGCGCTTCTGCATGGATCGCTTTGGATATACTTGACAATTTGCCCGCAGCTGCAAAAATTATCTCACCAGCAAATTGTTATATGAAATTCGGCAGTATAATGTGCCATGTGGGAGGAAGGAAACAAATTGTTCTGGACGGTTTTTCGCCGGTCGAGCTGTACCTATTTTTTATTTTTTATAAAATCGGACGGTTTTATCAGAGAAGGGTGCAGAGGGCGTCAGCGCTGACGTGTCCTGATCAGCACGCCGAGACCAGGTGGCGTAAGGCTGCGTGGAATCTACGCCGTCTATTTCCCTCTGGACGAACAGAAAAGACAAGGACGACTCTCTCTTGCAACCAGACCACCCCCAATTCTCAATCGAAAAGCACAAGGGCGCTGCAGCTCTCGCCGGGGCTAGGGTTTGGTCGATCGATCGACGGGAGCGGGAGGGAAGATGATCGAGGTGGTGCTCAACGACCGCCTGGGGAAGAAGGTGCGCGTCAAGTGCAACGAGGACGACACCATCGGCGACCTCAAGAAGCTCGTGGCGGCGCAGACCGGGACCAGGCCCGAGAAGATCCGCATCCAGAAGTGGTACACCATCTACAAGGACCACATCACCCTCGGCGACTACGAGATCCACGACGGCATGGGTCTCGAGCTCTACTACAACTAGTCTCATCACCCCAGCCATGTATATTATTATTCCCCTCGCCTTTGCACATGATTCCTTTTTATTACTATATAAGGGTTTGGTATGTATGTGAATATGGTTCTTCTTCTGTTGTCGGGATGAGAATCTCAAATTAAGCATCTATTATCGCTATGCCAAACATGAAGACGCCTGTTTCTGTTTAATTTTCAGTTTGTATGCAAAGTCAGAATTCTTGAACCATGGTCATATGTTGACCTGAAGTGCAATGAACTAGAAATTGTGGGTTTCCGTTTTACTGTGAGTTTCTATTGAGACGTTGCTTTGCTAATTGAGAATGATATGCTTGCGTGTGTTATAGTTATCAGATGGTGGTAGTAGATTGCTTGATTTAGTTGATGAGGTTTATCCCCTTGTTGATTCTTGTAGTGTTAGCAAAAACACCAGGGATTGCTTAGGAGAACTTTTCTTACTGGCTTTTGTTTGCTATAGTTGTTCGTTGGTAGGTTCTAGCTCCTCAACAATTGGAGAACTCGATTGATTTATTAATGGATGGGAATATTTTAACATAGCAAGATAACTTTGGTGTGATTGATTATGTTAACTACTGTAATCTACAGCGGTAACATTGGTATGATTAACTAGTACTCCCTCTGTTCCTAAATATAAGACGTTTTGGCAGTTTAAATTGAACTGCCAAAACGTCTTATATTTAGGAACAGAGGTAGTAGAAAGTAACTAAACAGACGGTTTGTTTGGTCATGAAAGCTGAATTTATTTGCCTATTTACCGAGTGATGCATCTAAAGGAGAATAATTTTAAAAGTTGACCATCAAATGCTTCATGCTCGAACTTGATAATTCATTTACAGTACCCCCCCTTGGTTTTGCTGATATGGCACTGCTCTGCTCTGTGTTTGCAAAGAAAAGAATTAAAATCGTCCATGCAAGTACATGTTGAAATTATGCTCTGTTTTGCTTTCCGTGTTTAGTCTGACGAAGACAAAGCTGATTTTGCATATTGAATTTGCATGCCTATTTCACTGCCATGCCACTAATCATCGCGCCGTTGCAGTGCAGGTTCGTCACCTATCGTTGCCTGTGATGAGCTTTGGTTGCATTCCAGTCCCAGGGTCTTCAGAGCTCAATGTGTGGGCTGAACTCCAGCGAGCTACTATATGAGTAGTGCATTATTGTACCCATGATGATTATTGACAGCCTGAACATACTTTTCCTGTGATCAACCTGCGAATCTAATGTGCTGTTACTGTTAAGTTTATAAATAACATAAACTGTGTTACCTGGGGTTGTGATAATGGCAGTATTACACTGTTACATCATGTTATGTTAAGGCATTTGCGCTGCTTAATTTGCACTCGTTTTCTCCTTGGTTTCCTAGTCAGATAACACAGGCGCACTTTGCAGCTCTTATAAAAGTTCAAAGTTAGGTAAGTTTGACCAAATATAACTATGTTTGGTTTTCATACAATGAACATGCTCAAATTCCATAGTCCTTTTGCTGGCAAAATATGTTGAACTAGAAAAATGCTGAAAGAGACACAAATAAGCTATATCTCAACATAACAACGCAATCATCATACAAAAAAACATCTTACACCATTCTTATCCATCCCAGGCTAAGCAATGCCTGATGATGTCAATAAATAGACAAACATTTTTTTTTTTGCAATCACCAGCTCGCTCGATTCAGATGCCTTCTTAGCAAATACAATTGCCAGCATGATCATTTGGCTAGCAGATGAATGTGTCATGCATGCTCATTTGAGCTGCAAGACATGGGAACCTTTTTTGTACAAAACCATGGAAGCAGAAAAGCCTCTACAAAAAAACCTCGCCAACTTCATAAGTTATTAATGGGTAATTTCTTGCATAGAAAAACATGTGTACATACAACAATTGGAGAAACGACCTCAGCTTGAGTGCCATTTGATGTTGAGGTGGTTGCAATCCAGAAAGGTTTTTACTCTGCTCAATGCCACTTCCCGGTGCTGCAATACTGCATTCATGCCAGGCTCACTCCTCTTCCGTGTCATCTTCTTGGAGATGTTCTTCCATTTCGATTCAAACTCACATGCTGAAATTTTTTTGGTAAATAGAACATCTTGCTCAGTTTAAACTTGAGGACGGAAACGGCCATTTTCTTCTGCTGTAAGAATTGCATATGCTCTTGCAAGGATGTATATTATGAAGTACTCATTTTGTGTTCAAAAAAAGTGTCAATGAACTAAAAAAAACCAAATTTGTTGACCGAGTTAACATTTCTCTAATGTGAAGAGGGAAAGAAAGCCAAAAACTAAAGGCATAGGTCTACACCAAAGGATGAATTAATCAGCAAACCGCCATAACTGAATGATCATTAATAAACTAAACAAAGTAAGAAAGTATAGAAGAAAGGCGAACCACTCTATTGTACATCAGGATGAACACGCGTGTAGGTGTTTTTATAGGATATAAACATAGCTTCAGAGGGTAACTGGAAGTCCAATGTAATGACGGGTGCCAGAAAAATTCTAACTTTACAAAACATAAAGTTGCATACAAACTAGAGCATGGTGTGCGATCCTAGTATAATACATCAGTCTCACTCAAAGCATGAAGCTGTAGAAAGATGAGATTTTTACTTTACTAACCTTCACTTCTGTTGGTGAAGCCTTCGATAAGGCATGCGAGATTCCATGGCCTTCCAACAGAAGAGGCTTTGGCACCACCTTTTAACTCGCCATTATGTTGTCTCAAGCTAGAAAAAGAATGATCCTTTCGTTAAGAAATACTCCCTCCGTTCCAGAATATAAGGTGTATTGATTTCCGTGCAAGTCAACTATTTGAGTGTTTGACCAAGATTTATAGAATAAAAAATCAACATCTACAATACCTAATAGATATAATATGAAACTACTTTTCATGCTGGATCAAATGATATAAATTTTGTATTGGGGATATTGATACATTTTTCTAAAAACCCGGTCAAACATGCACTCGTTTGACTTTTGAAAAAACAAATACACCTTATATAAAGGAACGGAGGGAGTAAGAACTTAAGTCATGTGATTAAACATAGTATTCTTTTTTGTGACCCCAACACGAACACACACACACAAAAAGAATCTCAAGAGTGTATTTCCTACAAGGCTACATGCCTGAGCAAGACAAGACAGCCTAAAAAACAATCATGGCAGCGACAATATTATTCAGGCTTTTATCAGAGGAGCCAATTCTCAGCTACTGGATCCTGTTTTATTTTCTGGGGAATCATCAACAAACACCAAAATTGTGGAAGCAGTCGAATCGCTGAATCTTCTTTACTGTCGAGCTAGCACGAAATTTAAGTTTCTCGAGAGGATTGCAACCAAATGGAGGAATCAATTTGAAAGTTCATCCAATTCACCAGAGCTACCTAAGGCTATATCAGGCTAGAGAGCAGAAACCCGAAAGGGGAAAGGAGGAGGAGGAATCACCGGCGAGGGAAGTCGGTCGTGACGCCGACGTATGTGCGGGGGACCCGGGAGGAGGCGATGAGGTAGACGCACCACGGCGCCGCCTCCTTTTTCTTCTTGGTGGCCTTGGGCGGTGGATCTCCGGACGCGGAGGCGGGGGAGGCCGATACCGATGAGGGGGTGGCCTTGCAAGACTTTGGAGGGAGGGTGGTGCGGGGAATTTTGGCGACCCGGAAGGTGGTGGAGAGGCTCATCTCATCTCTCACCTCGCCGGCGACGGGAGGCCTCCTCTCCAGGGGAAGGGGATGCATCCATGGACGAAATTTACGAATTGGAGACTTGGAGTGTAGGGCTTCTCATCAATGGGCCGCCGAGGGTTGTTGTTCATGGGCCGTAACAACGAGATCATATGGGCCGTAACTGCAAAGCCCGCTGTCCACACATCTTTTCATAGAGAGGTATTTGCGGGACCTCCTATTCAGCGCTTTAAGCGGCACTTCGGGCTGCTGGCGCTCGCACGCGAGGTGCAACGGGCCGGCCCAGCAACCTGATGAAAATGCAAAACGCGAAGGGAAAAAAGGCCTCCTCTCCAGGGGAAGGGGATGCATCCATGGACGAAATTTACGAATTGGAGACTTGGAGTGTAGGGCTTCTCATCAATGGGCCGCCGAGGGTTGTTGTTCATGGGCCGTAACAACGAGATCATATGGGCCGTAACTGCAAAGCCCGCTGTCCACACATCTTTTCATAGAGAGGTATTTGCGGGACCTCCTATTCAGCGCTTTAAGCGCCACTTCGGGCTGCTGGCGCTCGCACGCGAGGTGCAACGGGCCGGCCCAGCAACCTGATGAAAATGCAAAACGCGAAGGGAAAAAAGGCCTCCTCTCCAGGGGAAGGGGATGCATCCATGGACGAAATTTACGAATTGGAGACTTGGAGTGTAGGGCTTCTCATCAATGGGCCGCCGAGGGTTGTTGTTCATGGGCCGTAACAACGAGATCATATGGGCCGTAACTGCAAAGCCCGCTGTCCACACATCTTTTCATAGAGAGGTATTTGCGGGACCTCCTATTCAGCGCTTTAAGCGCCACTTCGGGCTGCTGGTGCTCGCACGCGAGGTGCAACGGGCCGGCCCAACAACCTGATGAAAATGCAAAACGCGAAGGGAAAAAAGGCCATGTTAATTCGGGAGTAGTGGGAGTCGAACTCCCGACGCTAGTGTCGACGCCACACACGTTAACAACTCGACCAAGCACAGTTTGTTGACTGCAGGAGGAAATAGCTCTATTTGACCTCTGTAAGTATAAACATTAAACATATAGTACTACTATATATCCGCTATAAACATGGTTACCCGTCCATCACTGATAAGCCGCCACTGATAAGCCGCGACGCGGGGTTCGAATCCTAGCTCGCGCGGAATTTTTGCTGTTTTCTTTAGAGTTTAGAAAACAGAAGAAAAATGAAATATGGGTCGGCCCGCGAGTAGCTGCTGCAGGCGCCGGCTAGCAAAAACAGTAGAAACCGGCGCCTGCAGGGCCAAATAGGAAATGTCGGTATTTGCAGGAGCTTCAAGATCTCCCAGCCAAGAACCAAAGTTCTCACCAACAAAAAAACAAGAGCTTAGTTCAAAAAAAAAATCAAGAGCTCCGGCGACGGGGCACCGCTTGGCATGGATTCCACAGGTAGTGGGAGAGGTAAAGATGAACGTTGATGGTGCAGTGGCAAAATCATCCAACACTGGTGTTGTGAGCGTCGTTTGCCGGAGTGATACTGGCTTAGTTTTGGGTGCCTCGGCGGTAGTCTTCCATGGAGTCACAGAGCCAGCGACACTGGAGGCATATGCATCCAGGGAAGCTCTCTCACTAGCCGAGGACTTGGTCATGAATAGAGTGCGAATTGCATCTGACTGTCTGACAGTTATAAACGACCTGAAAAGCTCGGTCCATCTTGGGGAGTATTGCATGATCTTACAGGAGATCAACGAGAGGAAGCAGAAGCTTCAGAGCTGTGAGCTTGTCCACGAGCAACACACAAGCAATGGTGAGGCACTTAGTTTAGCTAGAATGGCCACTACCCTAGACATTGGCCGACATATGTGGCTCATCGATCCACGGATCATCTTTGTATTTCCCTAAACATTGATACATGAAATAAAGTGTGTTGTTCTTCTAAAAAATAATACTCCCTCCGTTCCAGAATATAAGGTGTGTTGTTTTCCGTGCAAGTCAACCATTTGAATGTTTAACCAAGATTATAGAATAAAATAACAACATCTGCATGACTTAATAGATAAAATATGAAACTACTTTTTATGATGGATAAAATGATATAAATTTCGTATTGTGGATATTGATATATTTTTCTGAAAACTTGGTCAAACATGCACTCTTTTGACTTTTGAAAAAACAAATACACCTTATATAAAGGAACAGAGGGAGTAATATGAGAGGCTAGTTTCTCTCTCAAAAACAAAATGAGAGGCTAGGCCTCCAGTCGATAACTGCTGCCGTGTTGCTAAGCGAGGAGACCTTGCATCTTTGTAGGTGTATTCAGAGATCTTTTAGTGTGTGTTTTTTCTTCATCGGCAATATCTTGATGGACGTGTGATGCCAGTGAGCATAAAAGTACTCTGGTTCTTTTTTGTTGTTGCAAACTCTTATTGGACGACGCCATGGAGCCGCAGAGTTTGTGACTCTGCAGATTTGGTGTGTCCAACCTTGCGGATTTTAGGTTTATGTCCTGGCATATTTATTCATAATGAGTTTGTGCTGGTGTCTTCTTGTCGCTTTTGTTGGTGCGGTCTCTTATAACTTTGAAGTCATGCTTTGATGTTCTATTGAAAATATTGTGATTCGACGCCTTGTATTTTTAGGTGATAATTCTCGGTCCAAGTACGTTTAACAATCACGGCTTCTCATCCTTTGCAACGAGCCACTCAAGAGGGTTTCCGGAACTTATGAAGATAGTTAAAGTTCATACAAGTGTATGAGTGGCGGCTTGTACTTTTAGGGGACTATATTCTCTCTTTTCTTTTTCTTTTTGGAGGGAGGTGACTATATTCTCTTTACCGAAGCCTTGGTAGTATTTCTCGTTGTGTAAAGATTTATACCACGAAGAAAATGATTCTGAGAAATTTCGCTATAATTTGTTATTATAAGAATTACTTTGCCATTTCTTGGATCCAGGATACGACCGGAGCATTGTATTTGTGATTTCGTCGTGTTTAAGTTGAAGAGTTAATGAATCGATCTCTCTGTTGATTGTGTTTGTTACTGTAGGATGACATACACGGGAAGCCCGTGAGAAGTGGCACGCAGGCCCAGGGCATCAGTTAGATCCTATAATCTAGGACAATTACATGGCAACGTGACAACATGCCTAATACAACATATGTACAGTTTAACACCCCTCCCCCCCTAGCTGGAACTCCGTTGGGAAGGACGTTCAAGCTGGTATGAAACTCATAAAATACATGAGAAGGCAAACCCTTAGTGAACAAATCAGCAAATTGCGACCTGGATGGAACGTGAAGAACATGTGCTTCACCGAGGGCCACACGGTCGCGTACGAAATGAAGATCAATCTCAATATACTTCATGCGTTGATGCTGTACCGGATTGGAGGCGAGGTAAGTTGCACTGACATTGTCACAATACACAATGGTGGCTCTAGTGTGTGGCCGGCGGAGCTCATGTAACAAGTGGCGAACCCAACACGATTCTGCAACACAGTTGGCAACCCCGCGATATTCAGCTTCCGCGCTTGAGCGAGACATAGTGGGCTGGCGTTTTGAGAACCATGAGACCAAGTTCTGCCCAAGAAAGACACAAAACCCCGAAGTAGACTTGCGTGTGTCCGGGCAGCCTGCCCAATCCACATCCGTATAAGAAAATAGGTCAAGGGAGGAGTGTTTGTAGATTTGGAGACCAAAATGAGATGTGCCGCGCAAGTAGCGAAGAACTCGCTTGATCAACTGCATATGAAGCTCCCGTGGCGCATGCATGAATAGACATATCTATTGAACGGCATAAGAAATGTCCGGCTGAGTGAGTGTAAGATACCGCGGGGCGCCGGCTAGGTTGCGGTAGGTGGCGGGGTTAGGTAGTGGATGACCCTCGCTAGCTAATAGTTTGGCATTAGTGTCTACAGGAGTGGAGACTGGTTTACAGTTGAGCATATTGGCACGGTCTAGGATTTCGAGTGTGTATTGTTGTTGACTCAAGAATAAACCAGAAGCATTAGGTGTAACATTAATGCCAAGAAAGTGGTGAAGCTCACCTAAGTCTGTCATGAAAAATTCGTGTTTGAGGGAGCGGATGATGTAATGAAGTGTTTGTGACGAGCTAGCGGTGAGGATGATGGCATCTACATACACTAACAAATATGCAATAGACGCGCCATGGTGTAAGATCTCTCTGATACCAAGTTGAAGAGTGAATGAATCGATCTCTCTGTTGATTGTGTTCGTTACAGTAGGATTACATACATGGGAAGCCCGTGAGAAGTGGCACGTAGGCCCATGGCATTAGCTAGATCCTACTTCCGTCCCAAAATAAGTGACTCAACTTTGTACTAACTTTAGTAATAAAGTGACTCAACTTTGTACTAAAGTTAATATAAAGTTGAGACAGTTATTATTTTGGGACGGAGGGAGTACAACATATGTACAGTTTAACGGTTTAAACTAACCTACAGATCATTAAGAGAGACAATATACATTGCTCTCGTAGCTTATGGTGCCACCGCTCAAAGGCATGCGAGCATAGCCAAATAGTTTTCCAGAAGTACGGAGTGGGGGCGGCTGGGAGCCTTGGAGTTAAAAGGAATCAGGTGAAGAGAAACATCTTTTTTCCGAGATAAGAGACGGATATTTCCCGCGGATCAGAATCGTCTCCCACAATTTTACATGGCTTCTCATGTCATGTCTGGAGTACTTTTTGCCTGACCTGAGTAGGTGGGACCATCTGGTTTACATATTCTACAACGAATGCCATGCAAGACTAATGCCCATCAAAAATGACACTACAGGCTACAGATCTAATCGTTTCAGCTCACAAAAGCATGGCCGTTTCACAGTTCCAACAAGACAGACGGAAAAAAATGGATGACCAGTTAGATCAAGCTCGCTGTTTCTTCCCGCTGGGTAGATCGTCGTCATAATGCCCTTCTCCTCCATCTTTATCGCCCTTCTTTCTCGCCAGGATCTTGTTGATCTTGTTGAGGTCGTTGCTGAGCTTCTGATCCTTGTTCTGCTTCCTGGTCTTCCTGCCATCCTGCATCTTCACCCCAAACTGGAATGCCGCCTTTGGCATGGCTTCCTTCTGATCATTGTATTTCGCCCACTCTTCTTCCGTCTCAAAGTCCCACCGGTGAAGACGGCCCTTAGCCTGCTCAAGTATCGTCATAGTTAGAATAGAGTATGGACATGAAATCCTGGTAAGTGACAACTCACATATATCGTATATGTTAAATGATGAGACCATCCAAAGCCATGTTTCAAACATAGGCCTGTACTGCAAAATCAGCGCAAAAACAGATTCACTTACCCGTCCACCCATGTCCATCTTTGACAAATCATCTTCATCGTCACTCCCTGCAATCTCTTGATTATAACCCTGATAACCAGGATAACACTCAGAGTAACTATCTGAAATAAAATTTGGGTCTTTCTCCCGCGCATCTTTTTCCCTCAGCTGCTTAAGCCTGTCATCATCACGCTTGAAGACAGAACCTAGACCCTTATCCTTGTCTGCTTGAGTCATCAACCTTGGATCCTGAGATATATTTGGGTCAACTAATACATCGTATCCCAGGGTACCCTGTTGCATGTACTGTTCTGGATAAGCCAGCTGCTGTTCCGCATACTGATAGCCTGACCACTCGCCTTGGTATCCAGCAGCTGCCATTTGGGCTTGAATAGCATCATAACCATCCTAACATCACAAGAGATAAACCTTCAGGCGTCTGAGTTAAAAGGAAAACAGACTTTTTGTTTCCTAAACTATAACAGCTAGTTTTGTAGCACTGGAAATGTAGACTGATAATAATATTTACGCTTCCTCTAAACAATCAACCTGCATCATTGAAACACTACGTATATTCACCAGAACTGATGTTGCTGAACATAGAAAGAAAATTACCATTGGCTGTTGCCAAGCTTGAGCAGGTTCAGATGGTTGAATAGGACCATACACAGGTTCATTCAAATTGGACTGATTCTGATGGATACGTGGGGATTCATCCATATCTTCGGAGATGGGGCTCTGGCTCATTTCCTTGTTAGGAACAGTATAGTCAACTCCATCTCCAATGAATATGTCATCGTCATCTGTTCTAGCAACAGGGACAGAATGCTTCTCCTTTTCACTGAAGTTACTCTTTCGTGGGGGTGGTGGAGGTGGTGGCATATCCTTTTCTGACTGGTGTTTCTGAACAGAACCATCGCTTTGGGCAGGTCTTACTACCTCATTGTAGACACCGCCTGCCAAATTATTCTTCCCTGCGATATAAAAAACAAAACAATAGTACAGAAATTATAGTAACAACATATATCACAAATGATTTAAGCCAATTGATTAATTTGTGATGATGGAAATATTAAGATAGTAAGATGCGTATATAGCATATAAGTATAACCAATACTAATTTAACTACTGAAATCAATCAACATTGAACAAAACCAAGATTAGTATAAGTAACACAAGCACCAGAAGTTAAATCTTGACAGAAGTTTATATAAGAACAATTCAATTAAAACTAAACCATATTAAGTATTAATCTTACTTTTCGATGTTTTCTTTAGATAAAAGGCGCAAGGGGCGCCCAGCTTTAAATTAATAAAGCCAAACAAAGGCCAGACTTTTCGATGTCCGTAACAATATAAACACTCATTCAACATTCTCCTTCATCTAAAAAAATTACTCTAGCATATTTTCTCATGCCTTAATGAAGAAAGCTTTCCTGTACTCCTGTTCTTAAGTCTCACTCTAACATCCTCTACTATGATAGATTGATAGAACAACCACTTTCATTTTGAAGCACATACCTTTTGTATCCCTCTCCTTTTTCTTCTTCTTCAAGACCTTCCCTGATGATCCAAGTCTAAGGTATGACATGATCTTGGCAATCCTGTCAAGTACAGAGCCATCCACGCTGACAGTGACCATTTCCTGTAGAAACAAGATGACCGTCTGAGCAAAAAATAACACAGTTACAAAAACAGCGACACAGTTACTGTTCCAGTACCTCTGGGACAGGGCAATCAGCTTTGCTCCTGTGAAGAGTTGTTGGAATATCACTGTTAAGTCCATCCTCCTGGTTGGAACAAGAAAAATGATAAACCGCAGATTGCGTATACTGAACTATATTAAAGTACTGAACACTTCCATAAACAAGAAATTTTCATTAAGCCTACTGTAGGAAGTCTGATCATTCCTACAAAGGAGAACAGGAAAGAGATTACAGTGTACACAGCACGGCCACTATTACTACAAGTGAGATGTGTATAATCATCACCATTACGTAATTAAGCACACGAAAACACCAACACGAGAAATTTTAAAGACAATACCATATTGTAAATAAATGCCATCCGGCCAGGAAGAAACATGTCATTCGCCTTTATCATGCTTTGTTGTTGCTTTACAGTCCACTGGTAGACAGACTGCAATCAATGAAAATGTCAATCAGTATCCTTTTTTTTTTGAGGACGTATCCATTTTATGTTACATAGGGTGTGTGCAAGTTACACTGATAAACAAAATGAATTATACCTTTGCAATTGCAGTGCGGAATGAGACTGCCCGGTCTTCTTTTGTTTCCCTGAAAAGGGAAGTGAAAAAAATTGTAGAAGTGCTCCCAACGTACTAAAGAGATCTAGAGGAAGGGCATAACATCATACTTCAGAGGGTTCACCCCTACTTTCCAGTTCAAAAATTTCAGAGATACACTATATTTTGTTTTATTCCGACACAAGGTGATGCTTGTGACTGGTTCAGGAAATAGGCTAGTAATGTTATGAAGAGCCGCAGCAGACACTGGTAGAGCTTCATATAGGCCAGGAGGGTACTGGCCCATCCTATCCCTGGAAAAGTCCTTGGTAATGTGTACATGTTTAGCATACAAAAATGTTTGTGTTCGTTTCACTAGCTTGGCCCCCTCTTAGGTTTAGCTTAAGCTCTGCTAGCAGATATAAATGTACATTATCCATTAACAGAGAGGCAGAGATAGAGCAAGTTTAGTTTGGTCTCTCGCACACACACACAAGAAATAGGAAATTGCATTGGTCTCTCATAAGTCATAAGACAAAATGTCCATTTCTAACAGATACTGGAAACTGCATTCATCATAAGAAACTCTTGTCCAAGATCCCAACGGGAGGGTACTTGACCTCTCTTCTCTCTGAAAATCATGTCAAAATCAAACAAAGAGCTAGCAAGAGGTTGTCCAGTTTGTTCTTCCATAGTGAATTCAGCTTAGTTATCATTAGTTCACTTTGTATACAAATGAAAATTATGCAAGTAACAGCACTCTTGTTGGCATATTTACAGGATCCTAAATGTGCATTAAAATCTGGTAATTTTGTTACAGTAGTGTTATATAGCTAAAACTATACTGTGGTTGCAAGTACCTCGCCTTGGCATCCTTCCCATCCTCTGCATCAGGCTTCTTGTCAATTTCACTCCGTACTTTGTTTAGTAGAGCAAAATCCAACCCTTTGACCAAATGAGTATGCTCCAGATCGCCTATTAAGAGCATAAAGTGGAAATGGCACATTAATCATAATGTAGTACCAAAGAAAGAGAAAATTGAGCATCAGAGATCCAAGCTACCATTTCCGAAACAACATATCATGTTACCTTCAAAAGTATGTCCTTCTAAACTAACTACTTTTCTTTTCAATTAAAAGAATGTTAAAGAGGATTGACTTCAGAAATCAGATCTTTTCCAGACTAGAAAATACATGTACTTAGAGAATGACAGGTCAAAATAGCTCTATTGGGGGAAGCAAAACTAGCCTCTTGTCGACTGCACGTTAAAATGGAACAGATGAAGGCTGCTTCTACAATTTTGATGACTGCACATTACTGATTGACCAGATCAATCAATCATCATGCAGATTTCGTTTTTTTTTTTATTTTTTTGCACCGCATGCAGATTTCGCTCTTCATACTTCATTCAGAAATAGAACTTCTAAAACCATGGCAGGTTATGTCATGGTCGGACTGCATTCAAGAGGCATGTCCGTCCAGGATAGCATCAAGCTTCTGCAGGCATTAATTAGGTAGTAGTTTGGCTTTTATGTTTGGAGTCTGCATTGTGTTAGGAAAAGAGTTTAATTAGGAAAGCTTTGGAGTTCAGTCCGAGTCTGTCTCATGGTTGTAACTAGTTTATAAGGAGAGGATCATGGTCAAACAAAAGGGCAAGCAATAGAATTATCAATCCGTCATCTACCTCATGATTCTCGCCTACCCCTAGCGCGCCCCTCTCCTATGTGCATGCTATTCTAGACACCGCTGCATCCTACCATGGCTAGCCAGCGGCGAGGCTACAAGCCGAAGCTGCCTGTACTGGCCGTGACAGGTTTACAGACATAAGGAATTTTTTATCGCTTCTCATTTACATTAGAAGTCTGAAGCAAACTTATCACAATTCAGACACCTCGTGCATATCCTTGCACTCATGTGCATACATTTATTGAGTGCAAGAGGAAACACACATAAAAAAAACAAGCAGAAGATGCTTGTTATCAAGATAAATAAATATGACAACTATACCAACCTCCAAGGTATTTGCTTTTCTCAATTGAAATCTTTTGGGCATCTTCTAGCCTGTAATGCAAACAATTTCAGAACTTAAATATAGAAGAACATTATGATAAATTGAGCACAGGGTGGCTGTAGGAGACATGTGAATCATGGGGTCTATTACCTCAAATCTGCTCCAGGAGGTGCCACGGCATGAAACGAACCAAGCTCTGTAGGTTCATAGTCAGGGTTTTGATCTTCACGACGCTCCTTCGCACGATCTCGGTACCTTGGTGTCTCTGGTTCTTCTTTTTTGTTCTCCTCTCTTCATGAGGAAATCAATGAGAATTAGGTGAGCAAGAAAGGTATGTTTGACGTAGTTGAGCATGTATCTGCTTTATCATGAAATTTCTTGTTTCCACATGATTTCAGATTCCAAAAACTAGTACATGCACAGACAAAGAAAGTGTTTGAATTGTGCCTAGTATGACAGCATGAGCACCATGGTCTAAGTAATGAACACTAACCACAGCCCCCCAGAGTTGTGGGATACTATTGAGCCCTAGGGATTTGCAGGAATCCATTTATTCAGCGCTATCGTCATTTAATCGTGGTTCTGCTGCAACAGCAGCAGCAGCTCATGACACATGGATAATATGATGAGCAGGATTAGTATGTTTAAGTAATTTTTCCTCAAATTAGTACCAGAACCATCGCCCCAGTTATGTCCACTAGGTGATAAACGTCATTCAAATTCGCAAGCCACAACCCTTCTTATATGTTCAAGCCACTTCCATCCTTAACTATACGCATCGCAAATTCCAAGCACAACCCTTCTTATATGTTCAATCAGGTATGCTGGTGGTAACGGGCGCGCGGAACAAATCGAAAACAAAAGGTACAGATAGACAGGTATGCGGGACTCACTTCCGCCGCGCCATCTTCTCCTTATAGTTGCTCTTCTTCTTCTGCGTCGACGACATCTTCCCCGGGCAGTCCGAGTCCCGGGAAACAAAAGCCGGGGGAGTACGCTGCAACCCTAGCACAGGCGACGGGGGACGGGGGGGTTTCCGCGAGGGGGAGGGAGGCACGGGATGCGAGGTGGTGGTTGGCGCCTGCTACCTCGGGTTTGTAATGATACTGGAGTTTGCGCTGAGTTGGCGGGCGGCGGACTGGAGCTCCGGCGGCGGCGCCGTAGACGGTCGGGTCCGTACGAGAGTGGCCGGGATGGGTGGAGACTTGGAGCTCCTCGGGTCTGTGGAGGGAATCGATCTGCTCTCAGGCTGCAAGTGGACACGGCCCGTCCACGGCGCCCACTTAAAACCCCACCCCACATAATTCATGTTCGTGGACGCTCACGTAACCTGCACTATGAGAAGTGGGATAAGTGGGCTAACCCACGGACGACACAGAACCCACCTCGTTCCCCTCCTCCTTCCTCGTTCCTCCTGCATAGCGCCGCCGCATAGGGTATGCTAGGGTAGGCCGCCGCATAGCGCCGCCGTCCACCTTCCCCATGGCCGGCCTAGCGCAGCCGTCCACCTACCCCATGGACGCCACAGCGCCGCCATCCATCATCTCCGTGGACGCCGCAGCGCCGCCTTCCATCTCCATCGTCGCCGCACCAACGCCGCCGTCCACTTCCCCCACAGCTGCACTAGCGCCGCCGTTTAACTCCTCCACGGCCAGACCAGCGCAGCTGTCCAACTCCACCATGGCCGGACCAGCGCAGCCGTCCATCTCCCCCACGGTCGAACCAGTGCAGCCGTCCATATCCTCCATGCCTGCCCCAATGCCACCGTCAACCTCCACCATGGCCCTCACCGGCGAGGCTCGCAAGAAGCGACCTGGACATGAACTCCCAAGGTCTGGCTGCAAGAAGAAGAAGAAGATAGCTGTTGTCCAAGAAGAACCTGCCAAGGTAGTTATCCGGTTATCCCCTTCAGCCCTTGAGATCTGGACTTGCCTACATATAATGGTAGACTACATCTTGAGAATCATTGGTAGTGCTACTAGTCTGTCCCTTGAGAATCAGTTCAGTGTTGCTGAAAATCTTGGGCAGTGATTGTTTAGATTGCATGCTTGTTTAGATTGCTTACGAGGTACAGTACCTGAGCCTGTGCTGGGGTACTACTCTGTTTCCACTTTAGCACTACTCTGTTTCTTTATAAAAGAAAAACTACTCTGTTATTTACATTGCTTGAACTAAACACGTTGTTGCCACTGAATAATTTGAATGCAAGTCAACACATAGGTTAAGAAAAGAGAGCTTGTGCAATTCAGTCGATGCAACATGTAGCAGTTTTGTTAACAGGAAACATCTCCTCAGCGGCCAGTGGTGTGCAGAAAGATGATTCTAAGAAGGAAGAGGGAGAGTGCCTCAGTGGCTCTGTCAAGAGGAAGCTGAAGAAGCAAAAGCCTAAGAAGGAAGACTCTAATGGGGATGCTCCTAATGAGACCACTGCTGAGAAAGAGCAGGAGGCTCCCATTGAACAAGAGAAAATTGTACTTTCCTACACTTGCCTCACGTTCAGCTGTTTTTCAAGCTTTTTACTGATGTGTTAATTTGGAGTAGGAGATGACCCTTGAAGAATATGAGAAGATGCAAGAAAAGAAGAAGTCTCTGGAGGCCTCTAAACCTGAGGAGAGGAGGGTTGCTGCTGTAGATTTTGAGGGTCTCCAGCTCTTGGAGAAGAAGAAGATTGAGGATGATGCTAAATTGAAGGCGGAAAATGTTCGCAAGGCAAAGGAGGCTGCTGCAAAGGAAGCTAAACCTTGCAAGGTACGAACTATAGTCTACCAACAATAGGCATTTTGATGCTGAGATATGAAAGGGGCATGTTTTACTTTACTGAACCATCTTCTGAAATCTAGGCATGTCCTTATGTAGTTAATGTTTTCTCTGATATAAATCTGATGTTTGTTCTATTTTTATTTGACATATCCAGTCATTTAACCAGCTGTCAGATTGTGCACTTTAGTACATCTGGATCTTGGCATATACTAGTATCCTCTACAAGTTGGAAATCTTCTACATGTGTACATCTGATGCTTATATGATAATTCTTAACTGAATTCTGACCTATTATTGTTTACATTGTTCTAGTCCACGAGTTTATTCTCCAAAGATTGTGGCGAGCTCCCCAGGGGTCAATATGTTAGCAAGATCAGCTGCATTGAAGAGGGCGTCATCGGCGGTGAGGCACGCTTCCGCAAAAAGGGCAAAGTCAGCAGATCAACTAGAGACACCTGCTTCACAGCGGACGCCACTACAGAACACCCCTTCACTTCAAAATCTATCTCCTGCAGCGAGAAGACCTAGTTCCCATGGTAAGATTTGCTTCCGGATATTCCTATGGTTGACTTTGTCGAGTAACACGAGATGCCTCTAAATATTCAACCTCTATGTTTAAGGTGTTCTTTTCCCATGCATGCAGGGTCCAAGCGTAGACGCCGCAAGCTGGTATCTCGCATTTGGGAGGAGGCCGAGCCAATCTATGATGGTCAAATGCTTGTGGAAGGCCAGTGTAATCATTGTCAACAAATTTTTCCGGCCACACGAGACACCGGGACCAGCCACTTACGTCGGCACTTGAAGGTATGCCCAATGAAATCTGCAATGAATGAAATGATTGACAAGTTGGGTCCTCCTGAGGTGGTAGATCCTAATTGGAAAGATAGGCTATGCTTGAATCATTTAAGCTACTGTGCTCATACCCTTTCACTCTGGATGGTCATCCAATAGCAGCAGTTACAACTTCTTGAACCTATGCATTACTATCTAAGTAAGATGGATCCTTTTCATTTATATCTCTGAGTGAGCAGTGCTGGAGTTTACGACTTGCAGATTTCTGATATGCTTGGTGCTTGCTTCTCTTTTATATGGGTGATCTACTGTATGTTACCTGTTGTTGGATGATCTGCTGTATCTTGCATTTCCAGAGTGTAATTGGCAAGTTGCTGTTGTTAGCTGAAATTTGAAGTTACTATCGTTCTGTTTAGTTGGTCAAGTTTTCACCCCTTGTTCTTCGCACTGCTGCTGGAGTGTTGTGATGATGATCCTTGAGGGTGGATTCTCTGACTTTCAGTTCTCATAGAATTATTTTGAATGGTTGAGTAAGAGGTAAGTATTTGATATAATGATATGGAAACTGACACCGTGAAGATGATTTGATCTGCATAATTTTCTTCTCTTTGTTTTCTTGCTTTAGTATGGCGTCTTTCACTATTTCTTTCAGTAGTAGCTCTAGCTCTATTTGATGTATTGACAGAGACTGAAATGGAGTATGTTATGTGCTGCTTAACTAAGTTATGTGCTGTTATTGCCTCTGTACATGTGGGATTATGTGTTGTCATTGCCTCTGGACATGTGGGATCACGTATTGTTATTGCCTCTGGATATACTTAGCTGACAATTGCATGTATGAATTATGTGGGCATGCAGTAGCCCACATAATACCACTTATATTATGTGGGTAGCCCACTTAGTCCCACTTAATTACGTGGGCTAGTGCGGCAGGATGTGGGACGCCCGCAGGTCGTCCCACTTGCAGCCTGAATCTGCTCGCTTGGGTTGGGTCAGGACGGTAAAGAGGCGATGCCATCCAACGGTGCACGTTTTCTGAGCAACACTGTCACGTTACACTTCCTGCTTTTACGTCGGACTGGGTCACTGATAAAAGTGAAAAAGGTGAGATTTATCATGGGTCAGTGAACTAATTCGTGGATTTTTCTTTTGAGAAACACAATACGAAAGATGCTCTCACGGGATGCCTCTTGAACCCCCGCGTCGCTCTCTCAGGAGTGGCATCGGAGGAGTCTAGCTTGCCGGCACCGCCGCTCCCCTCCTGCTCCCCTCCCCTCGTCGTCGTCAGATGCTCCGGTGGATCTGGAGCGGTGACGGCTGATGGATGTGCACGTCGGCGTGCTTGGTAGGGGGCGCGGTGGCCTGCCGTCTTGCCTCGGGCGCGGGTCTTCGTCAGCGTCGTTGGAGACTGGTACGCACAGTGGGGGCGGCGGCCAGTGCTCATGCGACCTGTGGGATTCAGGCCCCGGGCACGCGATTCCCAAGTCCATGTGTGGTCATCGAGACCATGCATGTGTAGCCGGGCTGGCCACGACACAGTGTCATAGCCCCTACCCTGCGCCAACCGGATAGCCCCAGCAGCGTACCTTTTTCGATGCATGCGCCGGCCAGAAACCAACCTAATGAACGTTGGGTACAGGCGCGAACCAACCCGTGGTTGGATGGTTAGAGGGACCATGGTATCCCCAGCCCACCAGGGTTCAAATCTTGGTGCTCGCATTTATTCCTGAAATTATTTCAGGATTTCCGGCGATGCGCATTCAGTGGGAGGAGACGTTCCCGTCGACGACGAGGTGCTTACGGTGACTTCGTAAATTTCAAGATGATATGTCGGCTTAGTCTCTCGAAGGTGCTCATAGGAATAGGGTGTGCGTGTGTGCGTTCATAGGGGTGAGTGTATGCGCGTGTATATGAGCGCTTGCGTCTGTACTGTGTTCAAAAAAAAAAAAAAAAAAACGTTGGGTACAGGCCACGTACCCGGAGACTGCAACGCCTCTAGCCGCACGCCGTTTTGGCGAATCAAATTCCTAACGGCTTAACAACGAAGGCACCTACCGAAACATACATCTACATGCAATGCAACAGAGCCAACATCTGGGACGCAACGCAACAGGTCCGCACTGGCACCACGGTGCTATGTTTGTCAGGCCCTAGCCCAGCCCTGCCAAACGGCAACAATGACCCTATTAGCAGCCGCGAAGATCGCACCTTTACGAGCTAGATGGACCAACTTTCACCATATGTTTATCGCCGCGGGCCTAAAACATCGTCGCCGTCGAAAACTCGCTGCAAAAATGACAAAAATAAAATAAACGGAGGAAACAGCATGTCTTGCGGCGCCACGGTGAAAGAAAAAAGACGCCAAACGAAAGAGAACACGAGCGCGAACAATGGAGCAAAGGAGCTAGCCACCCGAAACAGAAACGAAACGCCGGCTGACGACGAACTACATGCTTATTGAGGATCTGTGTGAGAAGAGAGAGGCTGGTGACGTGTTCGACCGTCGTCGACGGGAACGGGCAAAGAGTGCTCCAAAGCAAGGGGGCAACGATGCTGACAAGCAGACCCGACCTTGCCCAACGTGTGCGAGACATCGCAGGCATGCGCGACGCAAAGCCCCGCGGGAAGGTGGACCCGCACTCGCCTGCGGTTCATGCATCATGGTCCCCCAAGAAAAACTAGACAGGTGCAGGGCAGCCTCGGAGATCGGACAAGAATGAGCACGTGAGGGAGCTATAACTGCATGAAGCTCCGACACAATGGAAGGTGCAGGCGGCGAGGCTCCCATGAGGCGGGTACTCCCAACATCCTTTATAGGAGTAATGCCTAAACTTCAAGTTTCTCTTTTAGGTTACATGTTCTGGATTATTCTAACTAAAAATATCAAGACGTCATGTGGTTATCATCAGTGGCGGATCCAGTGGGGGTGCCACGGCACCCCCTCCAAAATTGCAAAAAAAAAAAATATTTAGTAAGTTAGTCTAATCCTATGTGTATTATTGGGTTAGAGTGATAAACTGACTAATTTTTATGGCTATACAAGGCATTTCTATTGTGAGTGATAAAGTTGGCACCCCCCTGTGGTCAAGCTCTAGGTCCGCCACTGGTTATCATATGCTACCACGCACAGCAGCTTAATTCCTGATTTTGCGTACACTTGGCTTTTCTTGTAATATATTGCACATACAGCAGATCAAGATTAGGGCACCAATATGTTATTCTATGTATCTTTACAACGGCAGGATTACATGCGTGTACTGTAAAAAAAGGAAAATAAGTTCAGAAAATGCATATGCTGGGCTCAGTCAGTTATACTTGACCACAGTAATCAAATTAACTGCACCAAGCACTGTCCCAGGCTGTTGTTGATTGGAAAGATTAGTTTTGGTTCCTGCACATGGGAGGGGCAGGTTCAAGAATTACCATCACATTGCTTGCCGCATCAGTACAAGACAACCACTTATTTCATGCTATGAACTGAACAATTGTAAAGCTTAATCTCCTACCTTGATTGACTGCTTATTTTGACCATTACTTGTGTAATTACAACTTGGACTTCGCTGACTCTGCATCAAGCAGTTGTGCATACATATCTGTGATTTCTTTTGCAAAATACGCCTTTGCTTGCGGTCTTTTGACCTACAAAAGTACGGAAATGAAGTGTCAGCATTCCTGCATTTCAATCCACTCAAACAGAATTGATGGGCCTACCTTGAATGTTGGGGTGAGGAGGCCATTTTCTAGTGTGAATGGTTCAGCAACAAGAGTAACAGCTTTGACAAACTCAAAACCTCTTAGCTGATACAACAATAAGTACACAAATATCATCAGGAATCATTCGATCACGTCCAGAATAGAGAATGTTAGTTATGGAGAGTGTGCAGCAACAGTTAAGAGAGAGACCTGTGCTTCCTTCCCAATAGAATCCATGTCAGCCAGCACAGCAGCTCTTGCTCTAGGATCCGAACAGAGCTGTCTTAAATCCTCATACTACAGGTTAGCAAGGACAAATTAGAGCATAAACATGCAACACAAAGATCTAGAGTCTCATTTATAGTTCTGGTTTTGGAAATAGGATCTGTATTTTCGTAATTATACATAATTCACTGTTCCAGTATTCATAATCCGAACATATGAGGAAAAAAATATATTGATGGTTTACATTTCCAAATAATCTGTATTTTCTAGTTAGGGTTCCTCTGATTATGTGTTCTTAAGAGATTAGGAGAAGGTGATGCATGTATGCAACAATCAACGAATATTACCTGGATTCCTTCTAATGCAGCCCAACTCTTCAACACCTCTGGCTCAACTGCTACAACGGCAACTAGGCAAGAATTAAAGCTATCGCCTGCATCCAAACCAACATATTCAAAATATGCATGACCAACATTAATAGTTACAGCAAATAGAAAATCATGATATTACCATATACAAAGCACTGGGCAATGAACTTGCACTTAGCATAAACATTCTCGATCTTCTCCGGAGCTATGTATTCTCCTTGAGCTAACTTAAAAATGTTCTTTTTCCTTGAGGTACGGACATAAAAAAATAGTAATTTAGGAAGAGAAGCCAGACTAAACAGAGTCCAGGGGAAAGACATGCGGAGAGTATAGAAACAACAGACAGATAAGATGCAATAGATACAGCACCCAAAGTAAAATAAAAGCCTCATGGAAATATGGAGTGTCTTTCAGTTTTACCTGTCTATAATCTTTAGGCGCCCTCCAGGCAGCCACAAACCTATGTCCCCAGTATGCAACCAACCATCCTCATCAATGACCTCGCTGCTGCATGTTACAAAACACATCCGTATATCAAAAATTACATGAACCATTTATCAAATCTTACTTAACAAAAGGTAAACAGAAGTAGGATATCAAGTTACGTTTGAACTTCATCTTTATAGTAACCCTGGAATATTATAGGTCCCCGGGCACATATTTCTCCACGAGGGTATGGTTGATCCTCAGATGTGTAGTTCATTTCAGGGACATCCACAAGTTTAACCTCTGAAAATGGAAACAGGGTTTGCATCATGAAAGCATGTGAGCGAGCTGTGCAAATATTACGAAACAAATGGAACACGGCTTCATTTGTTAAATGAGTAAGAAAAATTGATATCTTTCACAACAATTAGACTAATTTTATTCAATCCAATCAGCATGCAGAATCAAACAAATTGAAGAACTTAAAAGTAACTCCAAAACAAACGCCAAACATAAAATATAAAATAATGACTATATGAGATAAGTTTCTTTGATGCAACTATTTTTGTAGTAACCATCAGCTTTCAAAATATGACCATCATTGCAAAATAATCAAATCCATGCAAGTGTGTCATAACTTTAGGGTGGCTTCTCTGTATACTGTTATTGCATTAAGTTGGCCTCATGGGCAATTAGCATCTGTATAAGCACAACTTTAGCCAAGCATATCTGATTCCGCGCCTGAAAAATGGAGCTTACCACAAGCAGGATTGGGAGATCCAACATGACCAATTGATATATCACCAACATCCATTAAAGTAATGACACAAGATGTTTCTGTCATTCCGTAGCCTTCAAGAATATCACCACCAAAGCATCTATAAAAGAAGTGTTATGATTAATAAAGCCAGTTTCTTCATTATGCCACACTAAGGGAGGGCAAATGAAGTTAGCTTACATTCTGAGGAATTCCATTACATCTGGCGACAATGGAGAAGCACCTGAAGACATAACTCTTACTCGTCCACCCAGCCTAGCTTTTATTTTGTTAAATACCAGCTTATCCCACACTGGGGATGGATTCCGTCCTAATGACATTAAGAGTAAAAATATTCATTCATTATACATATTGGTGGTAAATAAGATTGAATCAAATGATGTTCAGTAAATGCGAAAATGCATCTTTCAGTACAATGAAAACTTCTTGGTAATTCAGATACTAGCTCAAGTTTCAGTGTATGAGTTACATGCTTCAGTGTAACTAACCCAAGAGGATTACTAGCTCAAGCTTCAGTGTACTAACAATACGTGCTCTATGATAGGAAACTCTGAAGTCATTATAAAGGCTTCCAGCTTCCGTTTCCCGCGCCTATAACCCTATTTCATTTCACAAATAGCGACCTACATGAAGATCATTTGTATATCAGAGCCCAAATGGCTGACTGCACCGTTTATGTTTCTACTTGCCAACTATATTTGACGATGACGTAATCAGTATACATATACAACAAGAACAAGAACAACAAAGCCTTTCAGTCCCAAACAAGTTGGGGTAGGCTAGAGTTGAAACCCATAAGATCTCGAAACCAAGTCATGGTTCTAGCACGTGGATAGCTAACTTCCACGCACCCCTGTCCATGGCTAGTTCTTTAGTGATATTCCAGTCCCTCAGACGATGTCGGACAAGCTTCTCTTCAAACGGTGCTACCCCAACTCTATCACGTATATCATCATTCTGGACCCGATCCTTACTTGTGTGGCCACATATCCATCTCAACATTTGCATCTCTGCTACACCTAGCTGTTGGACAAGTCGCCTTTTAGTTGGCCAACATTATGCGCCATACAAGATCACAGGTTGAATCGTCGTCCTATAGAACCCGCCTTTTAGCTTGGCACCACTTCATCCATCCAACTTTGATTTGATGGCTCACATATTCATCGATATCACCATCCTTCTGCAGCATTGACCCCAAATATCAAAAGGTGTCCTTCTGAAGGCTAACCCCTCCTCCTCCTCTTCCTCATGCCTAGTAGTACTGAAACCGCACCTCATGTACTCAGTTTTAGTTCTACTAAGCCTAAAACCTTTTGATTTCAAAGTCTGTCTCCATAGCTCTAACTTTCTATTAAGCCACGTCCGACTATCGTCAACTAGCACCACATCATCCGCAAAGAGCATACCCCATGGGATATCTCCTTGTATATCCCTTGTGACCTCATCCATCACCAAAGCAAAAAAGATAAGGACTCAAAGTTGACCCTTGGTGCAGTCCTATTTTAATTGGAAAGTCATCAGTGTCGCCATTGTTGAAGTGTATATGTGGATTGCCTAGCCCTTTCCATCAGTTCGGACTTTTGATTGCGGTGGCTAGTGCATGAAGCTTAACATGGTATTAGAGCCTAAGGTCTTGAGTTCAAGTCCTGGCTTTCGCAATTAATGTTGCGTTGACTAGTGCATGAAGCTTAACATGGTATCAGGGCCTAAGGTCTTGAGTTCCAGTCCTGGCTTTCGCAAATTATAATAAATTGTTGTTGCCCCCTCTGTGTCCACGTATAGGCCTCTTGAGCCATACCTCTAAGTCTATTCACGTGTTGACTTCCCGCATCACACGTGAGAGGGGGTGTTGAAGTGTATATGGGGATTGCCTAGCCCTTTCCATTAGTTCAGACTGATGGGTGAACTGGTGAGGTGCATACGACTTACAACCAAGAGGTTTAGGGTTCAAAATCCAATAAACGCAATAAATAATTGCGGCCTACCCCCACTTCCGCTGCCCACGTCATAACTCCAAAGGAGCATAGAGGTGAGGGGGAGTGTTGGAGTGTAATGTCCGACCCTCTCCCATAGTTCGGACTTTTGATTGCATTGGCTGGTGCATGAAGCTTAACAACCATCACTTGTCTAAACACTTGTCACAACATCATCGTACATGTCCTTGATGAGGGTAATGTACTTTGTTGGGACTTTGTGTTTCTCCAAGGCCCACCACATGACATTCTGCGGTATCTTATCGTCGGCCTTCTCCAAGTCAATGAACACCATATGCAGGGAGTCCTTGTGCTCCCTGTATCTCTCCATAAGTTGCCGTACCAAGAAAATGGCCTCCATAATTGACCTCCCAGGCATGAAACAAACTGATTTTTGGTCACGCTTGTCATTCTTCTTAAGCGATGCTCACTGATTCTCTCTTATAGCTTCATTGTATGGCTTATCATCTTACTTCCACGGTAATTAGTACAACTTTGAATATCCCCCTTGTTCTTGAAGATTGGTACAAATATACTCCGCCTCCATTCTTCGGGCATCTTGTTTGATTAAAAAATGAGGTTGCAAAGCTTAGTTAGCCATATTATTGCTCTGTCTCCAAGGCCTCTCCATAACTCAATATTATAAATATGCCCTCTGGAAATTAATTTGGATAGAGAGAAAAGGGAAATCCTAAGTTGCTGACTAAAGTGTGACTTGACCCTAATGATTGATTAAGTCCAAACTAATAATGGATGACTGAAGTGGGCATATTTAAGCTTCTTACTTATATATGTGACGGAACAAAAAAATTCTTTAACCAATTCCTTACCATTGATAATAGCTTGCCTCTTAGCATTATATGCAGCATGAAATAATCGTTCTTTCAACCCACCAGACTCCTTCACAGCATTTGTAATTCTGCATAAATAAGCCAAAGATATGGGCGGGTACTATCACATATGATACCAAAGAGGAAAAATATAAAAAATACTGGTTTAGTGATATTTACGCAGCATAAATTTTGTTATATAACCGGGGAACACTCGCAAATATTGTTGGTTTCAGAGTATTAAGATCATCCATCAGCTTCAAATTATCCTGGAATTAATGAAAAATACTCATCAAAGAGATGAAAAGAAGCCAACATACAATGTATACACACTACAATATTATCTTGGAAGACGAACAATCCTTCAAAGGAGACATTAAAGGTCTTTAGTTAATCAATAAATGACCAACAAGTTTGGTGGAACTATTTAAACTAGAAACAGCTCAAATGTGAAACAACAAATTTGATAATCCACTTCCAACTTAAGTCTGGCAATAACTTATAGAAGAACTGATATTATCACTTAATATTGAATGCTTATCAAAATTGTTCTACACGCAGTTATTCGAATGATAATACAAAGCCATTCGTAAACGTATTGTCCTAAATAGTCCAGATCTACATACCCCTTGGTAGAACCCAATGGCAACACCGCGATGAAGGAGCCATATTTGGTTAGTTCTCTCGTAGATGTGTGCCAAAGGTAGATATGAGATGTACCTGGGGAGAATGGCGAGTGGTATTGTCAATAATATGAACTGATGTAAATTGAAAACTACACAGGAAAACAACAGTCATAAGTTAAATTTAAGATCTCACACGTCCGAGGGGTAAAACTTAACGCCCAAGTCCTGGCCTGCTACATTTGCAATGAAATTCGCATGAGAAAGAACAGCTCCCTGAGAAAAAAGATTGGCCTCCAGCTTTAAATATCTGAAAAATAAGGTACAAGAATCCCACTAATGGAGCAAACAAATCATCAGAGGAATGAATGTTTTACCTTTGGTGTGCCAGTAGTGCCACTAGTGTAGCAGATAGTGGCAACATCTTCAGGTTTTGGAGGCCGAAAGGGTTGGGGACTCATATGTCCCTGAGTTAAAAAAAAAAAAAAAGTCAATAAATAAATAAAAAGGGGGAGCAGTTATAGGGATGAGCATAAAGCTAGAAGCGGTGATATCCTTTATTCAAAATCAAAGCAAATAAAGTATGGATGGTGGTTACACATAGGTTTTGCATTTCAAATTAAATTAAATGAAGTTAACATGTCAAGCATGAACAGATACAATCGGTGAATGTTAATGTGTATGTACAGTTGCAACTTATGATAGACATACAACTTTGTCCAGAACGGAATTAATATACAGACCCACCACCCTTTGTAGTCATGCAAGATTGCAGTATACACTCATTTGGTCATGTGTATTACAATGGAAGTAAAGAGTCAATGTATTTGAGCACACTTACATATTATGTCATGCAAGATTAGTAGGGATATAAATTGCACATTCTGCTTGAGCCCAATACCGTACCTCATATCATGTGCTGACTACAAGGCTTAATAAGGTACTAGTCGAAAATCTGAAATGTATGACAGCAACCTAAGTGCAAAGCTATCGCTCAGTCCCCACCCCAGCCCGGAAGGGCACTGCCTCTGTTATAATGCTGGTGGCCTGGTGCATCTGGAAGCATCGGAACACAATCATCTTCAACGGCGCCCAGCCGAGCTTGGCTCGCCTGTTTGACGTGACCAAGTCGGAAGCCAGGCAATGGGTGTTAGGGGGTGGAAAGGGGCTGGCCGCCCTGCTACCGGTAGCGACGGAGTCTAGCGGCTAGTTGTGTTGTAATATGTGGGTGTTGCCCATTGTTGGGTTTGTACTAACTCTTCTTCTGTCAATGCATCAAAACGCAAGGCTTTTGCGTTTTCTCATGGCAAAAACTTAATGCATATTCTAACATAAGCACCAGCTAGATGTGTCAGTTTTGTACCTATCTGCAAAGTGATTCCACAAAAGCCAACTAAGCCCATTCCAGATTGATGTCCGCAATAATGGCTATAACATTAACATTTCTCAACTCCACGTACACATAAACAATGATTTACCAACTAGTTTAAATGGTATTGTGTTGACTGGCAACATTCATGAAAAGTGACCTGTATGGTGTTAAAGGATCCAACAAGGTTTGTACAGGAAAACTCAATGATTATTCAGAAAGCCCACCTGTCTGTGTAGCATGGAGTAGGTTATGATTTCCATTCCAGCAGCTGCAGGTGAAGATGGCATATTCTCATCGGTTCCACCAACTACCTAAACATAAAATATTAAGGAAAGACTAAGAATAAAGGTTTTTTTAACAATCATGGGTTTTTCAAATTGCATATCTTAATCGTAAATGACCTGCACTTACCACGATAAGGCGCACACAAGGCATTTGAGTTATAAAGCTTAACAACTGAAATGAGCAGACAAATGTAAGTCAAAATAAGTTTAAATTCATATGTACTTGAGTACTTCCTTATCAGAGTCTATCTCTTTATACAGTGCAAAGCTAAATGCAAGCTGGTGTGTATAATATGATTTAGCATCTCATATAACATACTAGAATTAAATTAGGATTAAAGACCAAGTCAGACCTATTGCCAGATCATCGCACACACACAAAAATTGTCGCCAGATCAGACCCCAGTACCCAACACTTCGATGATGCATGTAAGCGGATATGGTCCAGAACTAACGGCATTTGATATGCATTCATAAACTATACGACCTTTTGACACTATGAAGCACTCCTGAGAGTGAGTATATGAGATATATATAAACAAAGCCCCGAGTAGGATGACATCAACACTAAAAGCAAGACTCAGTTTCCATTTACCAGGAGAGTGCTTGCCAGTTGCAAGCCTGGCTAGGACCAGTATGACAGAAAAATTTGAAGGAAAGCTGTAAGGGATGCCCCTACAGTATAAATAGGAACCCAAATTCACATCCACGAGGACTTAAATCCAGGTGGTGGGATTGTACATCCACTCCCCCAACCAAGGAGGCTAGGCTCACTTTCTACCAGTGTGTCAATGTAATGTTACAGGTTATTCAGTGCTCTGCTATAAAGTGATGTTTTAATGTATTGTACAAACTAGGAATAGTCTAGGTTTGGATAAATCATTGAAGCTCACAGTGCTTAGTGTTTGAGGAACACAGAAGATAGCCTCTACTGATGCATGATTCACAATGAACTGAACTGCATCTGGACCTGTAGACAGTAAGAAAAACAAAATCAGTCTCTAAAATGATTAAAGGGAGAACAATGATCATTCTGTGCTGTGGACATACCAAGAGTATCATATAGTGGCACAGAAACATATGAATACGCAGAACAAGCATTGTCAACTATGGTCCACTCAGGTCTGTTTATAAAATACAGACCAACACGTGCGCCCTGATTCAGATCAAAAGAATACTCGAAGGTAAGTTGAAACAAATTCCCTATAGGGCAATTCAAGTGCCATTTCAAGAGATCAACATCTACAGCTTTATCTGAACAGAAAGAAAAGGACAAGTGCCTTTTTCAGACACTGATGACTCACTTCAGGTATTCCATGACAAATAAGACCAGAACCTATTGCAGTCCTGCTTGTGCCAGCTTCTCCATAAGTCATCCATTTGTAGCTGTAATGTTATTTCTCGCTCAAGAGCTAGGATAAGATAAGCAACACTACAAAAGGTAAATCTAAGGCATACATCCGATAATTGATCCTTACTCTCCAATTGTTCCATCTGCATGGACCCTTGTACCTAGGTATCTACAGTCTCTGAAAGTCTCAACTGCATTCCTGTCCAATTAAAGATAGCAAGGACACTATACATGAGAGATTGTTAAGGTACTGCGATTGGAATAATATGAAATACAACCATATAGACACATTCGGAATAGCTAGAAACTTTTTGCATGGCACACTGATTGTCCATACTGAGGGCTACTTTAGCCAAACATCCCATCAGCCCAAGGTTTTCAAAAACATGTAAGACTATGAATACCATATCATTGAGCATTTATTTTTCTTATCAACAACTTAGGCTGCACCAACTCATTTTGCCAGTTTTAAACAAAATCTTCAGACAAAAGCTTATGTATTATATTCAAGTTATTTTACAGCTCTTGGTTTTTACAGCGGCAAGTTTCCTCTGGCAACAAAACTAAGAAACCAAGAAAAAGAGAGTCCCAACTTGCATTAGTTTGTGCCAAACCCATAGATTTGCTACTCGATAGAAACAAGCGCGTTAGAATAACTTTGATGGCACTTCCGGATTGTATCGCTTTCTGTGAGCTCTAGGTCGCCCTGTGCCGTCATAAGACTCTTTTTTCTAACTTAATGAAATGCACGAGAACATATTCTCTCAACAACAAAGAAAAGAACTACAGTGATAAATAACTAAAGTGATTTTTTTTTTGCGAGGAAATTACTGAAGTGATTAACACCAAGGGTTCTACCGGCTAGCACCGTGGGCAGGCCAACCTGCGATCGTATCCTCACTCCTGCTTTATTTAGCCAGTTGGCTAGTTTCTCCTAGCTACCATTCATATTTATTTTATTTTTGATAAATAACTGAAGTATTTTGTCAAGAGAGAAATTAAGGTGAGTATGCTTACACAAAGTTATCGTGCAACGTCCCAGTGTCTGGGGAGTCTGAAAATCTATCTATCAGCGTTATAGGTGAATGTGCAGATCTGCAGAAGATTAGAAGAGCAATTATGAGTCACGAAATAGGCAAAAATGCAACATAACATTATAGTTCCTGAATGTGCAGATCTGCCAGAGATTAGAAGCGCAATTATGAGCCACGACATAGGCAAAATGCAGCATAACATTATACTGCCTCAAGAACCTACCGGTACACGTTCCACTTTCCAGTCTGCAACTTCTCGGGGAGGACAGCGCTGTAGCCAAGCACTGGAGAAACTATTTGCGGTAAGTTTCTGACGATCGGTGAGCTATATTTGAAACAAATGAAAAAAAAAATCCTTGTCGCTCGCTCTCTTGGGGGTACTAGTACGGTAGTGCCGTCCAGCGAGTCAACGGCGGGCAGGGGAGGAAAGAGAGAGGGCCTGGGATGCGTGCGTACCGTGGGCGTACTCCCCTGCGGTGGGATTGGGGGCGAGGCTATCGGAGGTGCGGCCGGCGGTTGCTTGGGCCTGGAGGTGGGCGGAGACGGCGCGGAGGCGGCGCTCGGTTGCGTCCATCGGTGGGTTTGCCGTCGCTGGCGCTGCTGGGCAGGGTAGGTGGTGGAGCGGAGCAGAGGGGAAACGGAATGTGTACCGCGTGGGAGAAGAGCGGAGACGGAGGTGTTTGGACAAAACGGGTAACAGAGGAAGAATTTCTTCGAATTTGGGCACAATTCGTTAGTTCTTTTTGGTTCGAGAGATCGTCCTAGACGCGAACGCGCGCATTATTAGAAAATTGACCTGTCATGTTTATGTTATATAGTTCGGTTCATGATGTAATCTCACACACAAAAAATGCGAAAATGATACCTGGAGAACGTCAGAATTCTACCTCCTCCCAGCGAACGCCTTCTTCTCCGTTGGTTTCGTCGCACGGACCCTGACGCATGCCAGGCTGCAACGGTCGCCGCAACGTCGTGACCATCGAACCCCCTTTCCCGCACTGCTTCTCTTTGTTCTTCTCCCACTTGTCGCATTCTCCGCCATTTCCTCTCTCTCTCTCTCTCTCTCTCTCTCTCTCTCTCTCTCTCTCTCTCTCTCTCTCTCTCTCTCCCCTCTGTCGCGGCGGTTCGAGCCCGTTGCGGCTTCCTTGCCGTCGATTTGAGCGTCGTTGGCCGCCGGCGACGAGATGTGCCTCCCCTGCTTCCGCATTGCCACATTGGCAGAGGTACGATGCTCGCGCACATACACCCCTTTCCCTGTTCTCCGTCGATTTCGCAAAGCGGGTTGCACGAGGTCAAGTGGTTTGCTCATGGTTGCGACGACGGTTTTTCATCTTGGTCGTCGGTGTGGAGTTTGTTTCGAACAGCGGCATTCCTGCATTTTTCATGGTGGTTGCAGACAGTGGCCAGGGTAGGGTTTTAGCAAGTTTTTTTCGGTGTCGTCGAGGAGCGTCATGGTCATCGTCGGATTGTAGTGCGGCGGCGGCGGCCATAGTGGATTCTGTGGCGAGAGGGCGTGAGTGTTTTTGGAGGAGGTTTACATTGGAGATGGGGATACTAGTTGCCACCCATTCCATGTTCATCTAAGCAATTTTATCCCTTTTCCATGCTTTCAGTTAGTCTGAAAAGTGCCAACACTGTTGTATGTGGGTAGATGGTATTGTTTGATTGTGCAGATGGTCTTTTTTTCAACATTATCTCGAAAAAACGCCTCCCTCTCCCCTCCCCCCGGTCGCTCCCGTGGGCGGCGGCTGGGCGAAACCCTAGCTCCGCCGCCTCCCTCCCCTTCCTTCCCTGCTCCTCCCTCGCCGTCACCGGAGGGTGCCGCCGAGCAAACCACGGACGGCGGCGGGCCCCTCTTCCTCCTCGCTGGAGATCGGCAGCGCAGGCTGTGGTCGCCTGTCGGGGGCATAGCGCTGGCATGGGGGCGTGACACGCGCGTTCATGCGGGCCCCGGTGATGCGGCTGCTTCGCGGGGGTCCTTGGGTGTGTGGCGGCACTCGTGTTGGAGTCCTCGTCGCAACGGGGCTGGGTCGGGAGCGGGACGCAGGCAAACCTCGTCGTTGGTCAAAGGGGCGGGAGGCTGCGCGCGCCTGGCTGGAGGGTGACTCGGTTGTTGTTGTGCCGCACCTGGGCGCCTGGTTTCCCTGGGTGGGCCTCGCCCAGATCTGGCCGGTGGCGGTGGCTGCCCCTCTGTCGGCACCGGCCGGTGGTGGCCGGCGGTGTGGGGGTGGCCATCGGGGAACTATGTCATGTGTTGCGTGGTTGTCCCCACTTGCGACTCGCCAGTTCCTCCTCGTTCCCTCTATCCTTGGCGAGGAGAGGTTTGGTGGCTGGCTGGTTGTGGCCCTGTGCTCTGTTTGGTGGCGTGGAGGTCCGGCGGTGGCCGTAGGTGGTGGCTCGGGTCACCGGTGCGACCGTGGCTGCTCTGGCAGTGGTGGTTTGTTGTCGGTGGCGGGTGCGGGTGGTGTTAGTGCCATGCCTTTTCCTGGGTCGGAACCGGTGGCGCGTGGGTTGCTTGCACAATGGGGATGGAGATGACCTGGGGCTCGGGCGGGCCAGCTTTGGGCCCGAGGCGGGTCGGAGATTTTGCTTCGGGTAGGTAGGGTAGGCTCGGTCCGGGTGGTGTGGTTGCTCTTCTCGCGGGCCCGGTGGTAGTTGGTGGTGGTCGTAGCATCGGTGCATTGTCAGACGGATCGACGCCAGTGACCACGGACATGGCGTCATGTGAGCTGGCCTGAGCCATGGCTTGGGGTTTGCTTGGCGGTAGCCGTCGGCAGTCGCAGTGTCGTGTCCCCCCCCCCAATCCACCGGGATTGGCTGGGGACGCAGGCGTGGGTGCCTCCAACGGTGGAGTCATTCACACAAAACCGTTAACTGATGTTGGGCTAGGAGTAGAGGGGTCCCTCTACTCGTCCTACCGTGGTTGGGTGCACTATGAAGTGGGCGGCGTACAGTGGCTCGCGACAGGGACGCCGGGACGGTGGTCTCGGATGGTGGGATTCATGGTTGGCTTTCCGATAGGCTCCGTGGTAGCGGTGGTGACTAATAACCCACAAGTGTAGGGGATCAATTGTAGCTTTTTCGATAAATAAGAGTGTCGAACCCAACGAGGAGCTAAAGGTATAATTTATATTCTCTTCAAGTTCTATCGACCACCGATACAACTCTACGCACGCTTAACATTTGCTTTACCTAGAACAAGTATGAAACTAGAAGTACTTTGTAGGTGTGATGCTATAACTACTTTGCAAGAATAAAACTAGGAGTACTTTGCGAGATAATAAAAGTTAGTTGTTTAGTAGAAAGCTTTTTGTAGAACGATGAGAAAGATTGTCCATAGGCAATTGAATATAACACGATAGATACTTATCATATGCAATGAGGGAGAGGCATACGCTAACATACTTTCCGTACTTGGATCATATGCACTTCTGATTGGAACTCTAGCAAACATCCGCAACTACTAAAGATCATTAAGGTAAAACCCAACCATAGCATAGTTAGAAGTCCCCTTTACTCCCATACGCAACAACCCCCTTACTCGGGTATAAGCTTCTGTCACTCTCGCCACCCACTATAAGCGAATCATGAACGTATTGCAAAACCCTACAGCGGTAATCCCACACGCTTGCGCGACACGGAGGGCACCATAGGACAGCACCATATTAACATACGAGTCATATCAATCACACCATACCACAATTAACCCGTAGGACAAAAAGAATCTACTCAAACATCATAGGATGGCCATACATCATTGGGTAATAATATATAGCATGAAGCACCATGTTCAAGTAGAGATTACAGCGGGGAAAAGAGGTGTTACACCGCTGCATAGAGGGGCAGAAACTTGGTGATGACGGCGGTGAAGTTGTTGGTGTAGATTGCCGTCACGATGGTTCCCCCGGCGGCACTCCGGCGGCACCGGAAGAGAGGGGGAGAGAGCCCCCTCCTTCTTCTTCTTGCTTGCCCCTCCCCCTAGATGGGAGGAGGCTTTCCCCTCTGGTCCTTAGCTGCCATGGCTCCCAGAGGGTGGGAGCCCCTCCGAGATTGGAAGCAGGTCAGTCAGAGGCTTGGCAATCTTAGAGAAGTTCTCGACAAAACGGCGGCAATAGCTGGCGAGTCCGAGAAAACTTCTGACTTGCTTGACATTCTTCGGAGGAGTCCAGTCAAGAATAGCCTGAACTCGTTCTGGGTTGACAGCAATACCATCCTTGGAAATCACATGACCAAGATAGGTCACTTCAGATAACCAGAATTCACACTTGGAATATTTGGCATATAGCTGATGCTCTCGAAGCTTTTCCAGAACAAGACGAAGATGTTCAGCATGTTCTTCCTTATTCTTGAAATATACCAGGATATCATCCAGATAAACCACGACGAACTTGTCGAGGTAATCCATGAAGATATAATTCATCAATCGGGAGAACGTTGCTGTAGCATTGGTTAAACCAAAGGACATGCCGGTGTACTCGTATGAACCATAACGAGTAACGAAAGCGGTCTTGGGAATGTCCTCTTCACGAACTCGGATCTGGTGGTAACCCAACCTTAGATCGAGTTTAGAGAATACGGAGGAACCAGCAAGTTGATCATACAGATCATTGACCCAAGGAAGCGGATACTTATTCTGAATGGTTACCTGGTTGATAGGTCGGTAATCTTGGACCAACCGGTTCGTACCATCCTTCTTCTTAACAAAGAGAGAAGGTGCTCCCCAAGCAGAGGAACTTGGACGAATGAAACCCTTGCGAAGTGATTTGTCGATTTCCTCCTTAAGCTCA
Organism: Elymus sibiricus; assembly: GCA_039707655.1. NCBI lineage: Eukaryota > Viridiplantae > Streptophyta > Magnoliopsida > Poales > Poaceae > Elymus > Elymus sibiricus. The sequence goes on from CM077670.1 coordinate 118,855,428, forward strand.
AGGAGTTCAAAGATGTCAAAAGACAGTATGTGTATGATGTGTCAGACATTTAATGAAACAGTTGCAGGTAATCCAGCTCTCCGGGTGAATGTGAACACGAGAACCTAATGTTAGAGTTAGTAAAATCTTTAACCCGAATAGAAGAGAGATCAGAATCCCAGAGTAAAGGAGAGGAATAAAAGATCCTAATCCCATCCATTGGTGATGTGGGCCCGTAAGCCACACAACAATGTTAGTAAAATAGTTTTTCAAAGACTAGACTCAACTTCGGCCAAGGAGTTGGAAAGGGGCTTCCTACAGGCAGTCGGCTCTGATACCAACTTGTGACGCCCCCGACTCAATCGTGCACTAATCATACACGCAAATGCGCACGATCAAGATGAGAGACTCACGGGAAGATATCACAACACAACTCTAGACACAAATTAAAGTCATACATCTTTATATTACAAGCCAGGGGCCTCGAGGGCTCGAATACATAAGCTTGAATACACAAGAGTCAGCGGAAGCATCAGTATCTGAGTACAGACATAATTAGACAAAGGTTGCCTTAAGAAGGCTGAGCAAAACAACGACAACTAGATCAAAAAGGCGCAGGCCTCCTGCCTGGGAGCCTCCGAACTACTCCTGGTCGTCGATCTCCACGTAGTAGTAGGCTCCGTCGGGGTAGTAGTAGTCGGCGGCGGGATCAGCTGACTCCGGGGCTCCGTCATCTGATCGCAGTAATTGGGTAGGGGGGAAAAGGTAGCAAAGCAACCGTGAGTACTCATCCAAAGTACTTGCAAGACTTACATCAGATCTATGCTACGTATGCCTCGGTATCAAAGGGAAGGGGCTGTATCTGTGGACTATACTGCAGAAATGCCAGAATAGAGGGAAAGGTCTAGCCTATCGAAGACTAGCATCTTGCAGCAACAGAAGAGAGTAGAATAACATATAATATAGTAACAAGTATATATTAGCAACGCCCAGAGATCCTTCCTCGACACCCTGCGAGGAAGCGATCCCGGAGTCATCATATCAGTTTAGTGTCTCAAGTATCCAGTTCTAGTTGTAGTAGATCGGGATACAACTCCGAGCATCAACTCGGCGGATCGATAGGCAATGGAGAGGCCTATCAATCGATATCAATGCGAGGAGTAGGGATTTCCATGCAATGGATGCACTAGAGCTATAAGTGTATGAAAGCTCACTATGAAAACTAAGTGGGTGTGCATCCAACTTGCTTGCTCATGAAGACCTCGGGCATTTGAGGAAGCCCATCATCGGAATATACAAGCCAAGTTCTTTAATGTAAAAATTCCCACTAGTATATGAAAGTGTTGATTCATGGAGACTCTCTATATGAAGAACATGGTGCTACTTTGAAGCACAAGTGTGGTAAAAGGATAGTAGTGTGCCCCTCTCTCTTTTTCTCTCATTTTTTTGTTTTCTCTTTTTTTCTTTTTTTTGGAGGGCTCTTTTTGGCCTCTTTTTTTTTCATTTTTTATATCCTCACAGGTAGGGGCAACACTCTAGAATGTATCACACTTTTATTTACTTACAACTCGATAAACTGAAAGAATATGACTCTATATGAATGCCTCTGGCAGTGTACCAGGATGTGCAATGATCTAGCGTAGAAAAGATATCAAAAAATGAACAAGCCATGAAAGTATCATGTTAGCCATCTTACGATCATGCAAAGCAATATGACAATGAATGCTCAAGTCATGTGTATGATGATGATGGAAGTTGCATGGCAATATATCTCGGAATGGCTATGGAAATGCCATGATAGGTAGGTATGGTGGCTGTTTTGAGGAAGATATAAGGAGGCTTATGTGTGATAGAGCGTATCATATTACGGGGTTTGGATGCACCGGCGAAGTTTGCACCGACTCTCGAGGTGAGAAAGGGCAATGCACGGTACCGAAGAGGCTAGCAATATGCGGAAGGGTGAGAGCGTGTATAGTCCATGAACCCACATTAGTCATAAAGAACTCACTTATTGTGAAAATTTCAAAGCCCTCGAAGCAAAGTATTACTCGCATGCCCCTAGGGGGGAGGTTGGGAGGAGTTAACCATCGCGCGCCCCCGATTCGAACAACACAAAGGATTAATCAATGATAAAATATGCTCCGACCTCACTGCTAATGTCAGCGGCCACCACTTTACATGCATGAGGATTTTACTTGCGTAAAGACTACTTCCCATAACAACATTATTAATACTAAACTTTAATTTTTTTACTAGCATGCCCCCATATTACCACCTCAATATCGCAAAACTATTGCAAGGAATCAAACATATCATATTCAGTGATCTACAAGTTTTATGTAGGATTTTATGACTAACCATGTGAGTGACCAATTCCTGTTAACTCTCTAAATAGATATAAGTGAAGCATGAGAGTTTAATTCTTTCTACAAAAGACTCAGATAAGCTCTAACAAATATAAGTGAAGCAAAAGAGCATTCTACAAATAACGGTTTTCTAAATGTAGAGAAACGAGCAACCAAACTTCAAATGATATAAGTGAAGCACATGAAGCATTCTATAAAGCCATACTCAAAAGATATAAGTGAAGTGCAAAAAGAATTCTATAAATCAACCAAGGACTATCCCATAACAGCATGGTGCATTACTAAAGGAAAAATAAAAGGCACACGACGCTCCAAGAATTTACGCATATCATGTGAACAAAACAAAAACCGAAACATACCGATAATTGTCGAAGAAGAAAGATCAGATGCCTTCCGGGGCATCCCCAAGCTTAGACGCTTGAGTCTCCTTGAATATTTACTTGGGGTGCCTTGGGCATCCCCAAGCTTGAACTCTTGCCTCTCCTTATTCTTCTCATATCGATACCTCCTCGATCTTTGAAAACTTCATCCACACAAAACTTAACCGAACCTTTTTTGTTAGAGGGGTTAGTACATATAACATCAAATCCCATCATGTCCTGTTGTAACATTATTGTATAATTATAATCAAACATTACCCATTGTATGCTATCACAATTCTATGTCTCCCAAGTAAATGGGACTCAACAAGATTTCAAACATAAGCAAATAAAGAAACTATAACAGCAATCTATGAAAACATGACAGTCTATAAAGATGCAAATGAAACCTATACTTCTGTAACTCCAAAAATTCTGAAAAATTAGGAAGTAATAAAGAATTTGTATAGCAGTACTATGTAAAAATTTCAGAATTTTTGCACGTTCCAATAAAATATAGAAAATTCAAATACTACAGCAAAAGTTTATGTTTTTGCACTGCACACACCAAACAAGCAATTTAAACATCCTAAAGGTAAATCTTGGCACATTATTTTTATTATACAATGGATTTGTACAAGGGGATAATATTTTTTGTTGAAAAGTTTATGTGATCAAGATTCACAAAGTTTCCATGGGCATGAACAAAGTTCAAGGACGCCCCCACTTCAACGGTGTTCGTCTTTCTCACTTTCACTTTTCTTTTTGAAAAGTTTTAGGTTCCCCTCTATGTTTTTTTTTGTTTTTTAAATATTTTGAAAGCACACAACAGAATAAAATGACTCTCTAAAACTTCCGGGTTGTCTCCCAGGCAGCGCTTTCTTTAAAACCATTAAGCTAGGCATAAAGTGCTCAAGTAATTGATCCACCCAGATCCCAAGGTATATCAAAGCCAATTTTAATTAACAACGATTTATAATTTAGTAGTGAGCACAAAGCAACATATATCATAGAACAACGGAGTCTAACTCTTTTCCTATGCATCGGCATGTCATAAAAGAACAATTCATGCACATCAAGTAAAGTCCAATGCATAGTATAAACAGTTTCTTGCAATTTTATCGTATTGGAAGCATAGAGAGGTGGAGATGTAGTTCCTCTCTCATAATAATTGCAAGTAGGAGCAGCAAGAACATGCATATTATATCCATCAAAATCATCATGTGTAACGGTAAGACACAACCCATCAATATAATCCTTAATAAGAGCAAACTTCTCCGATATAGTGTAGTTGGGAGAATTCAAAAAGATAATAGGACTATCATGTGTGGGTGCAATAGCAATAATTTCATGTTTAACATAAGGAACTATAGCAAGTTCATCTCCATAAGCATCATTCATATTGGCATCATGGCCACAAGCATAGCAAGCATCAATTTCATCAAAAAGGGATATTTCAAACGAATCCAAGGGATCATAGCAATTATCATAGCATTCATCCTTCGGTAAGCATGAAGAGAAATTAAACAATGTATGAGTTGAAGAGCTACTCTCATTAGAAGGTAGGCACGGGTAACTAATCCGCTCTTTCTCCTTTTTTTTTCTTCGCTCTCCTCGTCATCTTTTTCATCTAATGAGCTCACAGTTTCAGCGATTTCTTCTTCCATAGATTCCTGCAAAATATTAGTCTCTTCTTGGACAGCGGAGACTTTCTCAATAAATTCATTAATACCGGCATTGTATTTATAATTCTCATAACAATATTTAAGTATGGCATAATTTTTAGATCTGTAAAGAGCATCATCATAATTTTCATACTTTTCAAACAAAGATTCAATTTCATAAGCACCCTTAAAAGCAACAGATTCTTCTATTTGTTCCACGTCATAGTAATCATATACACCATTAGCATAAGAAGCCAAGGTTTTATTATCATTAAATTCACATTGAAAGGGAAGCTGTGGAGCCTCCATCTTAGAGCAACAAGTATAATCATAATAGAGCACATATTCCAAGCATACCAACGCAACATTTTAATTTGATCCCATAAGTGTTTCCCTTTTTGAGACAAGCGATAATCCCTAAAGTATTCCCGGTGATCCAAAGTATCTCCCATTATCAAGTTGAATGGATATTTATCAGGATTATCAAAGTAGTATTTAACGTTTTCCACATTACCAGCATAGAGGGTTTTAGGAGGTTCCCCATCTCCGTGAGTAGCAAGTACAACTATTTTTTTTGGTATTTCGTGTTCCATATCCATAACTAAAGATATAAAACAACTTAGAACAAAAAATAAAAACTACCTAGTGATAAAGCCAACAAGCGCACATGAGAATATCAACCCCACGCTATTGCTCCCCGACAACGGCGCCAGAAAAAGGTCTTGATAACCCACAAGTGTAGGGGATCAATTGTAGCTTTTTCGATAAATAAGAGTGTCGAACCCAACGAGGAGCTAAAGGTAGAATTTATATTCTCTTCAAGTTCTATCGACCACCGATACAACTCTACGAACACTTAACGTTTGCTTTACCTAGAACAAGTATGAAACTATAAGTACTTTGTAGGTGTAATGCTAGAACTACTTTGCAAGAATAAAACTATGAATACTTTGTGAGATAATAAAAGTTAGTTGTTTAGTAGAAAGCTTTTTGTAGAACAACGAGAAAGATTGTCCATAGGCAATTGAATATAACACGATAGATACTTATCATATGCAATGAGGGAGAGGCATACGCTAACATACTTTTCGTACTTGGATCATATGCACTTATGATTGGAACTCTAGAAAGCATCCGCAACTACTAAAGATCATTAAGGTAAAACCCAACCATAGCATTAAATTAGAAGTCCCCTTTACTCCCATACGCAACAACCCCCTTACTCGGGTATAAGCTTCTGTCACTCTCGCCACCTACTATAAGCGAATCATGAACGTATTGCAAAACCCTACAACGGTAATCCCACACGCTTGCGCGACACGGAGGGCACCATAGGACAGCACCATATTAACATACAAGTCATATCAATCACACCATACCACAATTAACCCGTAGGACAAAAAGAATCTACTCAAACATCATAGGATGGCCATACATCATTGGGTAATAATATATAGCATGAAGCATCATGTTCAAGTAGAGATTACAACGGGGAAAAGAGGTGTTACACTGCTGCATAGAGTGGTAGAAACTTGGTGATGACGGCGGCGAAGTTGTTGGTGTAGATTGCCGTCACGATGGTTCCCCCGGCGGCACTCCGGCGGCACCGGAAGAGAGGGGGAGAGAGCCCCCTCCTTCTTCTTCTTGCATGGCCTCCCCCCTAGATGGGAGGAGGGTTTCCCCTCTGGTCCTTAGCCACCATGGCTCCCGGAGGGCAGGAGCCCCTCCGAGATTGGATCTCTCTCTCTGTTTCTCTTCTGTTTCGCGTTCCTGTTTTCTGGCCCTTCACCGTTTCTTATATTCCCAGAGATCCGTAACTCCGATTGGGCTGAAATTTTAACATGATTTTTATCTGGATATTAGCTTTCTTGCGGCCGAAGGACACCTCCAACCGACTTATGGGGTAGCCACAAGCCTGACAGGTGCGCCCTAGGGTAGGGGGCGCCCTGTGAGCTTGTGGGCCCCTCGAGCATCGTCTCGCGTTGATTCTTTTTCCAAAAAATCACATATATTCCAAAAAAATCTTCATAAAATTTTATCGCGTTTGGACTTCATTTGATATGGATTTTCTGCGAAACAAAAAAACATGCAACAAACTGGAACTGGCACTGGACACTGGATTAATATGCTAGTCCAAGAAAATCATATAAATTGTTGCCAAAAGTATGTGAAAGTTGTAAAATAATGGCATGAAACAATCAAAAATTATAGATACGATGGAGATGTATCAGTGACTCCACCTCTTGGTTGTGGGAGCGGCAAGGGGTGTAGTGGCAGGAGGCTCTGGTTCGCCCTGGCGGTGCCTGAATCTGGTGGGGATGGGTTGATCCTCGCTGTGGTGTTGACTAGGACTTGGTGGTGGCGGTGAGTGTTCGGGTGAAAGCTCGTGTCTTTGGTGCCAGCGACGGTGGTGCCCGTGGGTGTCGCTTGCTTCCTGAAAACATCGTTGTGGGGTCTCGCCCTTGTGCCAGGGCTCCGGGTGAAAACCTTTGTCTGGTCGGACTCGGCAACGGCGACGCTTTGCGCTGTCACCCTCTAGGGGGGGTTGTCATGGAGCTCAGGAGTCTTCGGTCGGTGCGCGGCGAGGTGTTAGGCTTGTTCTAGGTTTTTGGTATATCTTGTGATCTGCTTTGTAACGGGGGTCCCCACCATATTGTATCGTTCGACCATGTACTTTGTTCAGTTACGTTATATATAAAGTGGGGCGGAAGCCTGTTTCGAGGTAGATGGTCCTTTTTTGCCCTATTTTTGCCATGTCGAGTCCTATTTATCCAGTATAAGCTGGCATGTTGTGTAATTGGCATATGTGTATACAAAAACAAAGCCATGTTGAGTCCTATTTATCCAGTATAAACTGGCATGTTGTGTAATTGGCATATGGGCGTTCCAATACATCCACGAGTGCTAGTCATCCATAAGGGAGATTGTCCTCCTTAAATTAGACTTTGCCAAAGCCTTTGACACGATCGAGCATGCCCCCATGATCAACATCATGAAACAGATGGGTTTTAACGATAAATGGATTTCTTGGATCGACTGCATTTTCTCCTCCAGGCGATCATCCATACTGCTTAATGGGGTCCCGGGCCGACAATTTCACTGTTGTCGTGGTGTGAGACAAGGCGACCCGCTCTCACCCCTTATCTTCGTATTGGCGGCAGATCTTCTCTAGGCAGCAATCAACGACGCGTTTCGACAAGGTAAAATCCAACTGCCATTCCCATGCGCTAGACAAACTGACTATCCTGTCATTCAATACGCGGATGACATGATCCTAGTCCTACCTGCCTGCACACGCCAAGCTACTCTCGTCAAGGGCATCCTCACAGACTATGCTTGCTTGATTGGTCTCAAAATCAACTTTCACAAGTCGACACTGATCCCAATTAATATGGATGAGATCTCCACCAAAAATTTGGTGCAAATCTTTGGATGTTCTATCGGCACAATGTTGTTCACATATCTTGGATTGCCCCTTGGTACTTCTCGGGCCACTATTCAAGACCTCATGCCTCTAGTTTGTAGTACTGAACGACGTCTCACTTCCACCATGGCCATGATGTCCTAGGGAGGAAAGCTTTCATGGCTAAATGCTACAGTCACCTCCCTTCTGATCTATGCCATGTGCACCCTAAAATCCTCCCCCCCAAGCTCATTGACATGCTTGACAAAATATGAAGGAGATGCCTCTAGACCAGGAAAAGTGAGCAGGGGGAGAAGTGCAACTCTCTGGCGGCATGGGACATGGTATGCAAACCCAAAAAACATGGGGGCCTTGGAGTTATCAACCTGAAAATCCAAAATGAAGCACTGCTCATGAAGTTTCTGCACAAATTTTATAACAAAATGGAAATTCCATGGGTCCAACTGCTTTAGGACAGCTACTACATCGATAAAATTCCTCATGCGTCGGAACCCGTTGGCTCATTTTGGTGGCGTGACATTTTGAAACTCACTCCAACCTACATGGGGAACTCGCGAGTAAATGTTGTAAGTGGCATGACGATCCTATTCTGGAAGGATGTTTGGCTGGATGATGTGATCGAAACAACTCATCCACGTGCCTACTCATACGCGATGCATGAAGACGTCTCTGTCAAGGCTTTCTTGGAAAGCACGACACTGCATGAGACCTTCCACCTACCCCTATCTCCACAAGCCCTTGTGGAAGTGCGTGACCTTCAAACCCTCTCGACACACTTGTGCCCCTCGTCCACGAATAATGATGTCTGGCACTACGTCTGGGGGAAGGCCGAATTCAAATCAGTAGACTATTACAGATTCTGCTTCAAGGATGTTCAAGCCCACCAAGCTTTCCGCTGGCTCTGGAGCTCTAAGTGTGTAATGAAGATTAAGGTTTTCGGGTGGCTGCTATTTCATGATAGGCTCAACACTCGCAACATGCTGAAACGTAGGCACTAAAACATTGGAGATGACCATGATTGCCTCCTGTGTGGCCAGCCCATTGAAGAGACGGTTGACCATATGATATTTGTTTGCCCCTTTAGTCTGGCTTGTTGGAATAAACTTGGAATTTGCTGGCCCACATCCTCCTGCCGCCTGCATCTGATACAGCTGGTCAGATAAACATGGCATAACCCTCTTTTTATTAAGACATTTTTGACTGCTGCTTGGAGCCTGTGGAAAGAAAGAAATAACAAGCACTTCAGAGGCATTCATCCGAGTACTGAATCTTGGCTCAGGAGGTTCAAGGAAGACTTTAATCTACTTCAAGATAGGGTAAAAGAGGCTCATAGGGCCTTGGTAGTTTCTTTTGTTACCACTCTTCACTAGCCCCCCCCCCCCCCGCCCCCCCCAAAAAAACAGTGCATCCTACTTCCCTCTTCCACTGACCACAAAAGTGGCAGTTGGGATATGTAAAAATGTAACTTGTAACTTCTTTACGTATATGAAATCACAGTAGGAGCCTCTCCTACTGTTTACATGGTCAAAAAAAGCAAAGCCTTTAGTCCCAAACAAGTTGGGGTAGGCTAGAGGCTAAACCCATAAGATCTCGCAACCAACTCATGGTTCTGGCACATGGATAGCAAGCTTCCACACCCCCCTGTCCATGGCTAGTTCTTTGGTGATACTCCAGTCCTTCAGATCTCTCTTTAGGGACTCCTCCCATGTCAAGTTTGATCAACCCCAGCCTCTCTTGACAGTATCAGCACGCTTTAGCCATCCTCTATGCACTGGAGCTTCTGGAGGCCTGCGCTGAATATACCCAAACCATCCCAGACGATGTTGGACAGGCTACTCCTCAATCGGTGCTACTTCAATTCTATCTCGTATATCATCAATCCGGACTCGATCCTTCCTTGTGTGGCCACACAACCATCTCAACATGCGCATCTCCGCCACACCTAACTGTTGAACATGTCGGCCAACACTCGGCGCCATATAACATTGCGGGTCGAATCACCGTCCTATAGAACTTGCCTTTTAGCTATTGTGGCACTCTCTTGTCACAGAGAATGCTAGAAGCTTCGCGCCACTTCATCCATCCGGCTTTGATTTGATGGTTCACATCTTCATAGATGTCCCCATCCTTCTGAGGCATCACCTGCCCATCAAGGCTAACCTCCTCCTCCTCGTGCCTAGTAGTACTGAAACCGCACCTCATGTACTCGGTTTTAGTTCTACTAAGTCTAAAACCTTTCGATTCCAAGGTTTGTCTCCATAGCTCTAACTTCCTATTAACCCCCGTCCGACTATCATCAACTAGCACCACATCATCCGCAAAGAGCATACACCAGGGGATATCTCCTTGCATATCCCTTGTGACCTCATCCATCACCAAAGCAAAAAAGATAAGGGCTCAAAGTTGACCTCTGGTGCAGTCCTATTTTAATCAGGAAGTCGTCAGTGTCGCCATCACTTGTTCGAACATCACAACATTATCGTACATGTCCTTGATGAGGGTAATGTACTTTGCTAGGACTTTGTGTTTCTCCAAGGCCCACCACATGACATTCCGGGGTATCTTATCGTAGGCCTTCTCCAAGTCAATGAACACCATGGTCGACCTCCCAGGCATGAAACCAAATTGATTTTTGGTCTCATTATTCTTAAGTGATGCTCAATGACTCTCTCCCATAGCTTCATTGTATGGCTTCAATTTGTCATGTGAGAGAAAAAATTGTCATGTCATTGATGAGTGATATTTTTACACTCATTTACCCTTTGTTTAAGCCGAGATATTTCAATTAAACCGATATATTCGCTCTGATATTGCTACTAATGACTAATGAATGCATAGGATTCCACAAATCCTCTCCTTATTGTGTTTCCACAGGAAATATGCTAAATATGGACGAAATCAAGTGAGAACATGGAAAGGAGTGAAGGAGCAGATAGAAGAAATTAGAAGGAGGCGCACTAGAAGAAACAACGCAAAAGACGGTGTTCCATGCAACCGCAACCGCTCGCATGAGCGATCATATGGCGTGGAAACCGAGGCCTCTCGTCCACCTGAATAACTTTTATAAAGGGGTCGAGGCCAAAATGTCAACAGAACATCTGCGAGCGAAGCTAGAACAGAGTTATCTTCATCCATCTCCATCAACCCTAGCCGCCGCCATTTCCATCTCCATAGTCACCATCACCACCATAGTTCTTCTTCCTCTAGACCATACTTGTAATCATGCATCACACACGGCATCCATTCTAAGACATATTACCAATCAATCAATCTCCATGATGTGTTCTTCAATGTGTTCTTCGAGTGATCCGATCTCCATGTGTGAGTAGTTCGGTAAGGTATGGGTTGAGGCAAGAGCCTTGCAACCCTCTGTATTTGTTGTGGGGGTCAATGGAAGTGCTTTGAATTAACGTCCCGTATGTGTGAGATAAAATTGTTTCGTATATGTCTCTTGTCTCGTCTGTGTTCTTCATCCCTGCAGGTACCCAGGATCATGGAGAGCGAGCCACGGAGAGGCTAAGGGCAGGGAGACCGTGAAGTGTTATTCTGAACACCAGTGACAGAAGGGTTTAGTATGGTAACACGGATCCTATCTTCGGGGATTCAAGAGGTGTAGTCATTAAACACCCAAAGCTCTTATCTGATTATTATAATCTTAATTATTGAGGCAACCCCGCGAGACGGATAGGGCCTTCGATTGGATAACTGATTCTTGATGCAGGACGCGTGCCAGTCAAGATGTAATTTGGACACATCGCCCACTTCGGTTTGTAACAAGCACATCTCGATGGGTGACTTCCAGCGCACAAATTAAGATCATATTTGGTCCCAGCACAAATACATGGTTGTAAGCATTAAGACCTAATACCTGTACCTATTTTTATTATAAGTGTTCAACTCAAGGTTGTTTGATTTTGATCCGGTCAAAAGCTAGAATTGTTTCTTTAACAAAAGCTTGCTAGAGACCCTAGCTTCAAGGGGACCTTCCTCTCGTGGGTTCGATAACCCAGGGTCACCTCTGGGGAAATAGGCGTGAAGACTTTATGTTCCATTTCCGGATCACAAAAAGGAAGTATCAAGGCCTTTTCTGGCACCGTTGCTGGGGAGGAGTTGAGTGTTCCTAGTCTTTGTGTTTAGAGTTTTTGTTAAAGTTTTAATTTTAGTTTTATTTTTGTTGCAAGTCTTGTCAGTTGAAAACCCCCAAAAAGATTACCATGGCTCGTAATCTTGGAAGTTTTGCTACTCCCAGCAATAACTTTATGCGTGAACCCATAGCACAACCTGAGGTTGCTGCCGCTAAGTATGAGATCAAACCGAACTTAGTTTCCATGGTTCAACATGACCAATTTGGAGGCTCTGCTTCTGAAGATGCCGGTATGCACTTGCATAATTTCACTGAATTGTGCAACATGGCACGCATTAGAGATTATGACCCAAACGCTTTGAAGTTGCATCTATTTCCTTTCTCTCTGAGAGGAAAAGCAAAAGAATGGCTTCTAGCTTTACCTAGAGGCAATATAACTTCTTGGGATGATTGTCGCAGCAAATTTTTATCTAAGTTTTGTCCACCTGCAAAACTTATGCAACTTCATTCTCAGATTATAGGTTTCAAGTAGGAAGAACGTGAGCCACTAGCGCTTGCATGTGATAGAATGAAAGAAGCCATAAGGAACTGTCCTAATCATGGAATGGAGGAATGGTTAATCATTCATATGTTTTATAATGGTTTAAATGCTATGTCAAAAACTATGCTTGATACAGCTGCAGGAGGAACAATCATGGGAAAGCACATAGATGATGTCAAGAAGCTACTTGATGACATGCAAGAGAACCATGCCCAATGGCATGTCGAAAGAACTACCACCAAAAGGGTGAATGCCATTGAAGAAAACAATGCAGAGTTGACAGCCAAACTTGATGAACTCATCTCCTTATGAAAGGTAAAGAAGAGGTAAACATAAATGCCATCACTAATGAAGAAGTTAGTGATGTGAATTTCATTGCTCGCAATAGCTACAATCCCAACTGGAAAAATAATGGTTATGCTCCTAGACTTCCTTATCCTAATAATAGTGGAGCATCAAATAATTTTAATGGAGCTAGTAGCAGCAATAGAAATACTCTGAAATTTTTTATTGCTAGTCAAACTGAGCAGAATGAAAACTTCAAAAATATTTTGAAGAACCATGATAACTTACTCGGTCAGTTGACCGGTAAGATTGTTGGACTAACAAATGATATGCAGATGCTTGATGGAAGATTCAAGCATATGGAAGCACAAGTGGCTAAAATTGCAGAGAGCCAAACATTGATCCTAGCTAAGTTTGCAGGTAAACCGGAGCCAAACCTGGTGGAAGATGTCAAGATGATAGGAAGCAACAAAGGAAAGATAGGGGAGCTTGACAAAAGCCATGTGCCAGAGTACACCTACACCATTGCAGATTTCGTAAAGATGATAGTAATGAAACATCCACTACCTGAGGTATCCAATGATGAGGCATATAATGTCTTTGTTGATCACATTGCAGCCAAGGTACGCGAGCTAGATGATTAAAGAAAGAAGCTTTACATTAAGTTACCAGCTAAGAAAGAAGATGCTTTTGAGCCTACTATAGAGATTGAGATTGGTTTAAATAAGTTCAATGCTTTATGTGATCTAGGTGCTAGTGTTTCCACTACCCCTAAGTCTGTTTATGATAGTCTCAATCTGGGTCCTTATGCTACTACTGAGATTAGATTGAATATGGCTAATTCTACTTTTACTCAAGTAGTAGGAATTAAGCATGGAGTTATAGTTCAAATAAATGATTGCCCTGTCATGACTGATCTCGTGATAGTTGATATGCTTGAAGATCATATTGCTCCTATAATTCTCGGTAGACCTTTTCTAAGGACTATCAAAGCTGTGATAAATGTGTTTGAGGGAAATGTTAGATTTAACTTACCCGCTAAAGATCCTTTTGTGAGACATTTCCCCAGGAAAAAGAAAATGAAGACCTACACCGTAGAAGGCATTGTTATCAATGCTAGAAGCTATGGTCTCGGTGTATTTGCACCTACATGATCATCACTGCGGTCGAGCTAACCGACCGAAAACAAGCGCTTCGTGGGAGGCAGCTGATACGTCTCCAACGTATCTATAATTTTTTATTGTTTCATGCTATTATATTATCAATCTTGTATGCTTTATACACCATTTTATATCATTTTGGGAACTAACCTATTAACTCAGTGCCCAGTGTCAGTTGTTGTTTTCTGCTTGTTTTTGGATTTACAGAAAATCCTTACCAAACAAAGTCCAAACACGTTGAAACTTTTTAACATTTTTATCTGGACCAGAAGAGACCCTAGATGCTTCGGGGGGAGTCCAGACGACAAACGAGGCGACGACAAGGCAAGGGAGCACGCCCTGCCCCTTGAGGCCCCCCTGCAGCTCCGTTTGACTTAATTCCTAGCCTATAAATTCCCAAATATTCAGAAACCCCCAGGGGAATAGACGAGACAATTCTTCTTCCGCTGCAAGCCTCTGTTCTTCCACGATCCCATCTGGAGGCCTTTTCCGGTACTCTGCCGGAGGGGGAATCCATCACGGAGGCTTTCTTCATCAACCTTGCTGCCTCCATGATGATGTGTGAGTAGTTCCCACAGGACCTACGGGTCCATAGCAATAGCTAGATGGATTTCTCTCTCTTTTTTGATCTTCAATACAATGTTCTCTTCGGAGATCGATTCGATGTAATCTTTTTGTGGTGCGTTTGTTGGGATCCGATGAATTGTGGGTTTATGATCAGATGATTCTTTGAAAGTAACCGAGTCTTTTCTCAACTTTATTATGTGTGATTTTATAGCTATGTATGCTTTCCGATCTATGAGTTTTCTTTGGCCAAGTTGATGATTAGATCTTCAAAGGAAGTGGTTGATACGTCTCCGACGTATCTATAATTTTTGATTGTTTCATGCTATTATATTATTATTCTTAGATACTTTATATGCAATTTTATATCATTTTTGGGGACTAACCTATTAACTCAGTGCCTAGTGCCACTTGCTGTTTTCTGCTTGTTTTTGGTTTTACAGAAAATCTGTACCAAACGGAGTCCAAACGCTACGAAACATTTTGACAATTTTTTCTGGACAAAAGAGACCCTAGAAGCTTCGGGGGAGGACCGGAATACCTAAAAGGAGACGGCAATGCAACACGGGCGCCCTGGGGGGGTAGGCGCGCCCTGTTGCCTTGTGGGACCCTCGTAGCTCCGTCTGACCTAATTTCAGCGCTATAAATTTGGAAATATTCCAAAACCGCCAGAGAGCCACCCGAAACAATTTTTCCGCCACCGCAAGTCTCTGTTCTTCTGTGATCCCATCTGGAGGCCTTTTCCGGTACTCTACTGGAGGAGGAATCGATCACGAAGGGCTTCTACATCAACCTTGCCGCCCTTCTGATGATGTGTGAGTAGTCTGATACGTCTCCAATGTATCTATAATTTTTGATTGTTCCATGCTATTATAGTATCAATCTTGGATGTTTTATATGCAATTATATGCCATTATATATCATTTTTTGGGACTAACCTATTAACCCAGTGCCCAGTGCTAGTTGTTGTTTTCTGCTTGTTTTTGCCTTTTCAGAAAATCATTATCAAAAAGTGTCCAAACGAGAAAAAAACTTTGGATTAATTTTTTCTGGACCAGAAGAGACCCACGAAGCTTGTGGGCCCCTCGTTGCCCCTCCTGACCTAATTCCAACGCTATAAATTCTCAAATATTCCCCATATACCAGAAAGACAGAAGAGAAAACATTTCCGCCGCCGCAAGCCTCTGTTCTTCCGCGATCCCATCTGGAGGCCTTTTTCGGTACTCTGCCGGAGGGGAAATCGATCACGGAGGGCTCCTACATCAACCTTGTTGCCCTTCCGATGATGTGTGAGTAGTTTACCACAGACCTACGGGTCCATAGCTAGTAGTTAGATGGCTTCTTCTCTCTCTTTGATCTTCAATACTATGTTCTCCTCGATGTTCTTGGAGTTCTATCCGATGTAATGTTCTTTTGCGGTGTGTTTGTTGGGATCCGATGAATTGTGAGTTTATGATCAGATTATTCATGAGAAATATTTGAGTCTTCTCTGAACTCTTTTATGCATGATTATTATAGCTTTGTATTTCTCTCCGAACTATCGATTTGGTTTGGGCTACTAGATTGATTTGTCTTGCAATGGGAGATGTGCTTTGTGATGGGTTCAATCTTGCGGTGCTCAATCCCAGTGACAGAAGGGGACATGACACGTATTTGTATTGTTGCCATTAAGGATAAAAAGATGGGGTTTAATCATATTGTTTGAGTTTACTTTGTCTACATCATGTCATCTTGCTTAAGGCGTTACTCTGTTTCATACTTAATACCCTAGATGCATGCTGGATAGCGGTCGATGGGTGGAGTAATAGTCGTAGATGCAGGCAGGAGTCGGTCTACTTGTCTCGGACGTGATGCCTATATACATGATCATTGCCATGAATCCGTCATAATTATTTGCTTTTCTATCAATTGCCCAACAGTAATTTGTTTACCCACAGTATGCTATGTGTTCGAGAGAGAAGCCTCTAGTGAAAACTATGGCCCCCGGGTCTACTTTATCATATATACAAACCTAAAAATACCTTGCTGCAATTTATTTACTTTTATTTTAATTAGTATTTTAGTTTATCGATTTACCTCTATAAGATTTAATCCTTGTAAAAAACCGCTAAGAGGATTGACAACCCTCTTATTTGCGTTGGGTGCAAGTGTTTGCTCTTGTGGGTGCAGGTGCGCTTAACGGAATTTTGCTTGGTTCTCCTACTGGATTGATAACCTTGGTTCTTAACTGAGGGAAATACTTATCTCTACTATACTGCATCATCCTCTCCTCTTCGGGGAAATACCAACGCAGTCTACAAGTAGCATAGTCCACCACAGACCTACGGATCCATAGTGATTAGCTAGATGGATTTCTCTCTCTCTCTTTGATCTTCAATACAATGTTCTCTTCGGAGATTGATTCGATGTAATCTTCTTTTGCGGTATGTTTGTTGGGATCCGATGAATTGTGGGTTTATGATCAGATTATTCATTGAAAGTAACTGAGTCTTTTATGAAATTTATTATGTATGATTGTTATAGCTATGTAATTCTTTCCGATCTTTGGGTTTTCTTTGGCCAAGTTGATCTATCGATCTTCAGTGGAAGTGGTGCATAGTAGTGGGTTCAATCTTGCGGTGTCATCACCTCATGACAGAAGGGGTAGCGAGGCACATATTGTATTGTTGCTACTAAGGGTAAAATGACAGGGTTTAATCATATTGATTGGTTTTATTCTACCTACATTATGTCATCTTGCTTAAAGCGTTATTCTGTTTGTCATGAACTTAATACCATAGATGCATGCTGGATAGCGGTCGATTGGTGGAGTAATAGTAGTAGATGCAGAATCATTTCGGTCTACTTGTCACGAACGTAATGCCTATATACATGATCATGCCATGAATAACGTCATAACTATGCGCTTTTCTATCAATTGCCCAACAGTAATTTGTCTACCCACCGTATGCTATTCTTATGAGAGAGATGCCTCTAGTGAAAACTATGGCCCCCGGGTCTACTTTAATCATATTACTAAAACCAAAATCACCTTGCTGCAATTTTACTTCTTTTATTTTACTTTGCAATTTATCTATCTACCACTATCAGATTTGATCCTTGCAATTAACGAATATAAGGGGATTGACAACCCTCTTGCCCGCGTTGGGTGCAATTATTTGCTCTTGTGTGTGCAGGTACTACTAAGGAGTGTTTGCGCTTCTCCTATTGGTTCGATAACCTTGGTTCTCTATTGAGGGAAATACTTATCCGCTACTATATTGCTTCACCCTTCCTCTTCGGGGAAAATCCCAACGCAGCTCACAAGTAGCAGAAATAATTTCTGGCGCCGTTGCCTAGGAGACATCATCAAACACTCACAAGTCCCTACATTCACATTATCATTACTTGTTCTACTTTTTATTTGCTTTTATTAGTCTTGTTAAAAAAATCAAAAACACAAAAATATTTTATTTGGTTGTTTGCTTGCTTGCTTGTTTTTGCCACTATGGCTGGTTCTCATCCCGAAACTCCCCTTCCTCCCTACCTTGGTGAGGGTTCCGAAATCTTAAACTTTAAACAATTAAATGATGAATCTTTAAAGGAAGCTTGGGATAGACTGTTAGAGATGCAAATGAGGGCTAATCCCAAATGTCACGTTAAACTACTTCTCAAAGGCTTTCATGTTGGTTTATCTCTCGGTCATAGATGCACTCTAGACTTATTATTAGGAATAATGCTTTTGACACTTATGAAAAAATGAAAATTATATTAGGACAGCCAAAAATAGAAACAGTCGAATCAACTATACTAGTGAGTTACCGTCAAACTGAATTAATTAGGGAAACTAAAGCTAGTATGGAATCTCACCTTAAAGGGTTATACAATCTTTCCACTAAAATTAATGGCAATATAGTGTTGCAAAATAAGAAGTATGATGCTTTAGACCAAAAGCTCGAGAGTTGAAAAATGAGATAGAAGCTCCTAATGGTAAAATTGATCACTTGATTCACCTAATCAAAGAAGGGAAAGAAAGCAAGTTGGGAAAAAGGAAGATCGATAATAACACTGAACCACTTGGGAAAGAGATGGCTAAGCATGCTTCCAAAGATGACAATACTTGAAATAATGCATTATGCCTAGCTAGGGGCATAAAACAATAACGCTTGTTGGGAGGCAACCCAATATTTATCTTTATTGCAATTTTTATTTTTCTAGAGTCACATGATTATTGCTACTGTAATGATTGTGTTTTTATCTTTTAACTAGTGTTTGTGCCAAGTAATGCCTTTGGGATGATTTAAATGATAGTATAATTGTTGCTGTTTGAAAACAGAAAGTTTTGCGCCTAGTATTTGATTTTACATTTCTTACTGGAACGTCAGAAAAATCTAATTTTTTTACACAATATTGGGATACAATTTTATTTATTTACTTTTTCCTACTTTTTCAGAATTTTTGGAGTTACAGAAGTATGGATAAATATTCTGTCATTATGCATTGTTCTGTTTTAGACAGATTCTGTTTTTATTGCATAGTGTGCTTGTTTTAATGATGCTATGGATTATATCGGGGGGTATAAGTCATGGAGAAGTTAGAATACAGTAGGTACTATGCAAGAACAATTATGAATGAGTTTATAACAGTACCTAAAGTGGATGATTTAATTTATTGTACTAAAGGATCTCACAAAGTTTCTGTTGAGTTTTGTGTGCTGAAGTTTTCAAGTTTTGGGTGAGATCACGATGAGTAAAGGAATAAGGAGCAGCACGACCCTAAGCTTGGAGATGCCCAAGGCAACCCAAGGTAATATTCAAGGAAGACTGATACGTCTCCAACGTATCTATAATTTTTTTATTGTTCCATGTTGTTATAATATCAATCTTGGATGTTTTTATAATCACTTACAGCAATTTTATATCATTTTTGGAGACTAACCTATTAACCTAGTGCCCAGTGCCAGTTGCTGTTTTCTGCCCAGTTTTTGTTTCACAGAAAATCAATATCAAACGAAGTCCAAATACAGTGAAACTTTTTGGAGATTTTTTCTTGGGTAAGAAGAATACCAGAAGCTTCGAGGGGAGGCCAGAAGACCTTGGTGGGCCCCACGAGCCACCAGGGCGCGCCTGGGGGGGGGGGCAGGCGCACCCTGATGCCTCGTGGGCCCCACCAAGCTCCGTTTGACCTAATTCCAGCACTATAAATTCCAAAAAAATCAGAAACCCTCACGAGAGGCCACGAAATACTTTTTACGCCGCCACAAGCCTCTGTTCCAGAGAGATCCCATCTGGTGTCCTTCTCCGGTAATCTGCTGGAGGGGGAATCGATCACGGAGGGGCTCTACATCAACCTTTCTGCCTCTCCGATGATGCGTGACTAGTTTACCATAGACCTTCGGGTCCATAGGCAGTAGCTAGATGGCTTCTTCTCTCTTTTTGATGTTCAATACAATGTTCTCCTTGATGTTCTTGGAGATCTATCCGATGTAATCTTTCTTTGCGGTGTGTTTGTTGGGATCCGATGAATTGTGAGTTTATGATCAGATTATCCATGAATATTATTTGAGTCTTCTCTGATCTCTTTTATGCATGATTATTATAGCCTCGTATTTCTTCTCCGATCTATTGATTTGGTTTGGCCAACTAAGTTGATTTATCTTGCCATGGGAAGAGGTGCTTTGTAGTGGGTTCGATCTTGCGGTGCTCAATCCCAGTGACAGAAAGGGACATGACACGTATGTATCGTTGCTACTAAGGGTAAAAAGATGGGATCTATTCATTGGGTTTATTAATTCGTGAGTTTGTCTTGTCTACATCATGTCATCGTTCTTAAGGCATTACTCCGTTCTTATGGACTTAATTCACTAGATGCATGCTGGATAGCCCATCGATGTGTGGAGTAATAGTAGTAGATGCAGGCAGGAGTCGGTCTACTAATCTTGGACGTGATGCCTATATACATGATCATTGCCTTGGATATCGTCATGATTATTTGCTCTTCTATCAATTGCCTAACACTAGTTTGTCTACCCACCGTATGCTATTTTCTCGAGAGAAGCCTCTAGTGAAATCTATGGCCCCCGGGTCTATCAAAATCATATTACTAAAACCCTAAAAATATTGCTGCCATTTTATTTTATTTATTTTATTTAGTATTTTTTCTGCAATCTATCAATCTATCAAATACAATTTAATCTTGCAATCTTACCGCCAAGGGATTGACAACCCCTTGTTTGCGTTGGGTGCAAGGATTTGTTGTTTGTGTGCAGGTACTGCTTACTAGGTGTTGTGTGATTCTCCTACTGGTTCGATAACCTTGGTTTCATAATTGAGGGAAATACTTATCTCTACTGTGCTGCATCATCCCTTCCTCTTTGGGGAAATACCAACGCAAGCTACAAGTAGCAAAGACCCAAGCGTCTAAGCTTGGGGATGCCCCGGATGGCATCGCCTCTTTCGTCCACAATTCATTGGTATGTTACTTGGAGCTATATTTTTATTTATCACATGAAATGAGTTTTACTTGGAGCGTCTTGTGCCATAGTTTTGTTTTGCTTTTTAGTTTGCCACAATCATTGTTTGCTGGACACACCTTTTGAGAGAGACACACATTCATCATAATTTGTTAGAATACTCTATGAGCTTCACTTATATCTTTTGAGCTATGCAGTTGCTCTTGTGCTTCACTTATATTCTTAGAGCACGGCGGTGGTTATATATTTTATAGAAATTATTGCACTCTCCTTCACTTAAATCTTTTTGAGAGTCCTAAATAGGAAGTGGTAATATGCACGAGTTATAAGACTAGTCTGAAAATGATAGGTATAAAAGAGTGGTATAATAAAAACTTTCATGCAGATCACTAAATATGAGGTGTATAATTTAATTATATTGATGTAGTAATATGAAAGGGTATTAGTTCATGATCATTGGTTAGTAGAAATATCGATATTAAAGCTTGTCATGTACTACTCATTTAATTGTCCGTCATGGCATGGCGAGGAAGTTTGAGCATTTTTATGTCTGATTGAAATCCTTGAGTGCTGTCTAAATCGAGGGTGCGCGATGGTTAACTCCTACCAACCTCCTCCCTAGGGACATGCGAGTAGTACTTTGCTTCGAGGGCTAATAAAACTTTCACAATAAGTATATGAGTTCTTTATGACTAATGTGAGTTCATGGACAAATACAACACTCCCACCTTTCCGCATATTGCTAGTCTCTTCGGTACCGGCCCTTTCTCACCTCGAGTGTTGGTGCAAACTTCACTGGTGCATCCAAACCCTGTGATATGATATGCTCTATCACACATAAGCCTCCTTATATCTTCCTCAAAACAGCCACCATACCTACCTATCATGGCATTTCCATAGCCATTCCGAGATATATTTCCATGCAACTTCCACCGTTCCGTCTTATGACATGTGTGTTCATCATCATATTGCTTTGCATGATCATATAGAGCTGACATGATATTTGTAGCAAAGCCTATTAGGAATAAGCCACGCCACGGTGGTGACCAGCATGTATGTGCATGTCGGCCGAGTCCGGACGCCGGTGCGTGGCCGCGTCCATAGCCGTAGTGTGACGCCCCCGGCCCGACCGTGCGCTAACCATACACACAAATGCACACGATCAAGCCTAGGGACTCACTTGAAGATATCACAACACAACTCTAAACACAAAATAAAATAATACAAGCTTTATATTACAAGCCATGGGCCTCGAGGGCTCGAATACAAAAGCTCGCATACAAGCGTTAGCGGAAGCAACAACAGTATCTGAGTACAGACACAAAGTTAAACAAAGCTGCCTTAAGAAGGCGAAAACAAACAACTGCTCTGATCGAAAGAGGCAAGGCTTTCTGCCTGGGAGCCTCCTAAACTACTCCTGGTCGTCGATCTCCACGTAGCAGTAGGCTCCACCGGAAGGGTTGCAGTAGTCGTCGACTGGGACAACTGGCTCCGGGGCTCCGCCATCTGGTCGCAGCAATCGGATATGGGGAAAAGAGGTAGCAAAGCAACCGTGAGTACTCATCCAAAGTACTCGCAAGACTGACATCAGAACTATGCTAGTTATGCATTGGTATCAAAGGAAAGGGTTGTATCTGTGGACTATACTACAGAAATGCCAGAATAGAGAGGAAGGCCTAGCCTATCGAAGACTAGCAACTTCAGTGTCTTGCAGCATTAGAAGAGTGCCGATTAGTACATAAACAAAGTAGCAAGCATGTTGTAGCAAAGCCTAGAGATCCTTCCTCGACTCCCTGCGAGAAAGCGATCCCGGAGCTTACAATAAATTAACATGTAACCAGTTCAAGTAGTAGATCGGGATACAACACTGAGCGTCTTGTTACCGTGGACACGGATATTCGAATAGATAATCTTCCCTGCAGGGGTGCACTACTGTTACCCAACACGCTCGATTAACTCTGGCCAGACACACTTTTCCGGGTCATGCCCGGCCTCGGCTGATCGACACGACATAGTCCTACCTAGGCTCAGCAGAGAGGTCCTCGCCGGTCTACATCCTAAGTGCTCAGGGCTCTTGGGCCCATCGCCCTTTGCACTCCGGGTCGTTGCGTGCAGGGCGAGTCCAGGCACCACCTCTGTCCTGGATGGCGTCGGCCCAGCCGTGCCGCAATGCTGAACTGGACGTCTGACAGAGCTTTCGGCTGATACATATGGCACCGAGGGCCCCATTAAACCATTATCCCGCGTGGTGGTAGTGTGTATAGGCCAGTGGCCAACTCAGATCAAATACCCAAATCCGTTAGTGCATTATTAGGAGCTCGCGGTGACGATCAGTACTCCTATCGCCCCGTCTCGAGGAAGTGCAACAAGGGTCAGGCCCATCCTTCTCTAGGGCAGTCTCTGCCTGCCCGGCCGCGCCTCGTAATTATCTCACGGGTACCCTCCAGGTCAACCCGACTTCCCAGGAGACTGTCGGGAACTCAGGTCCACCTCTACCGGGGTGGTACCGCATGTCCCTTCAGTCCCGCAACAACAGTACAAGGGGGAAATAGTTAAAGGTAACCGTGTGTCCGTAACATCAAGAGGGTAATCTGAGGAATCACCCTCGTTGGATTCCCACTCGATGCTACCGTCAAGGTGAACCCGGAGGAATCACCCTCGATGGATTCACACTTGAGGGGTTGCACGACAGAAGCTTCATCGGAGGTGGTGGAAGAGGAATCACCCCCATATCCCACAACCGACTAGCTGTACTACAGAGGCTTACCAGGAGTGAGATAAGAGGTATCACCCTCGGCACTCAATATTAGCTCTGCGGAGTCGAGCAACTAAGGGGGTTGTGTAGTGATGTGCAGGTCTCAGCCCGTCGATCACATCGACCGGGGCACATGTAACTAAGCGGGGCAACTAGAATGAGAAGAGGGGCCACAGATGGTTTACCAACCAACCTATACTAAGCAGTTCGGATAGCAGGCAGGTATCAATAACAGTTACAAAAAAACAGGCTATGCATCAGAATTAGGATCAATCAGTAGCAGTAGCAAATTCTAATGCAAGCAGGAGGGAGAAAGAATAGGTGATATAGGCATGCGTCAAGGGGGTTTGTTTGCCTGGTTGCTCTGCAGGCGAAAAGGAATCGTCAACGGTGTAGTTGATCCCCGGTTCGTCAGCCGTCTCGGACTCTACCGGAGAAGAAGAGGGGGAAGAAACAGATAAATACAAGCATACAGATGCAATCGTCATGCATGACATGAATAAATAATATGCAGGGGTGATATACTGTAACTCCGAATATTTTAGATGTTTTTGGAATTTTTTTGGAATTTTTTATCGGAGGGCATGCACTATTCATCTATCGGAAACGGGCAAAAAGTTCCATGTTCATCTACTTAGAGGGTTCTAACATGAGTGCAGATGACATATTCGGATTCGTTGGATTTTTCTGATCATTTTTCATATATAAATTATTTTCATCCGAGTTACGGTTTATTTTATATGATTTTTCAAAGTTTTAATCATTTTCTGGAATTTAATTTAAATTCGAAATTAAAAGAATAAAATGCTATGGGTACACAGAAGTGTACCCACAGAAGTGCTGCTGAGACTGACAGGTGGGGCCAGTCAACTGCCCAGTCAGCAGTTGACTGGACCGTTGACTGGTCAACCGGGTCCAGTCAGCAGAGGCTGACCAGTGGGGCCAGTCAACTGCCTAGTCAGCAGTTGACTGGTCCACGTTTGACTAGTCAGTGGGTCCAGTGGGACCCGCATGTC
The DNA here is from genome assembly GCA_039707655.1 of Elymus sibiricus. Lineage (NCBI taxonomy): Eukaryota > Viridiplantae > Streptophyta > Magnoliopsida > Poales > Poaceae > Elymus > Elymus sibiricus. The sequence continues at coordinate 118,880,076 of CM077670.1, forward strand.
ATTGACTATAGATTTAAATAAGTGCTTTATTTATCTAACCGTCCAGATTAATTAGCCGCGGGCCCCACTATCAGCACCATTGGGTCGGAGTTAACCGCGTCATTAGCGGCTAACGACGGTGTCACGTCGGCGGCCGCCGGAGTTACGCCGGCGACGATGAAACCGACGACGTACGAGCTCCGTGCGGTCGATATAGGCGGCGGTTTGACGCTCCGTTGGGCTCTATGGAGAGCTGGAAGTGTCGCGCATCCGATGGGCCAAGTGAGAGGAGCTGGGGTGGTCCGAGCTCGCCGGAATCGAGCTCGCGGCGGCGGCCGGGGCATGGGTGTAGCCGAGATGGAGCTAAGAGGCACGGCAGCTCGAGGCGAGGTGCTCTACGGTCTCCTGGGAGTTCCAGGAGCACAGCTACAGCCTCGGACACGGTTGTTACTAAGCAGAACAACGGCGGCGACATGGCAGGCGGCGGCGAGGTACGGCCATGGTGGGAAGGCATGCTAGAGCTCAAATCCGAGCTCTAGAAAAAGCGAGGAAGATGGCGAGGCTCACAGCGAGGCGACGAGCAGTTCGGGGAAGCCGTGGAGGAGCTGACGGCGGCGAAATGAACGACGGCAGCCGGAGATGCAGAGGTTGAAGAAGAGGCGATCCCGACGAGGCAATGCTCTTCGGCTCGATCCGCTGCTTTGGGCCGATGAAGACGACGAAGACGGCCCTCCCCGGCATGGTCTCACCGCTCGGAGAGGTTGGTGGCCACGTGTTCCACGGCAGTGCGGCGTCGACGCGTTCCGGCGACTCTGGTTCGAGCAGAGAGAGCGAGGGGAAAGGGAGGAGTGGCACCAGGGGGTCGAGGGGGAAACGAGGGGCGCCCGGAAATGGCCTTATCCCCTCCTACTACCCACTCCGTCACCGTGGCGGCCATCGGCCGTGCGCGCGCGCGCGCAGTGACACGCGAGGGGAGCAGGTGAGAGGATGACGACGAGGGCTAGGCGGACTGGGCCGGCTCTGTAGCAGTGGGCCGGTTAGTGCACAGTAGGTTTTCCCCCCTTTTTTTCTTTTTACAGTTTCCTGTTTTCTCTTTTATTCTAAAACAGAAGCTGCTTAGGAATAATTAGAGCAGTCAAAACACTTTTGAAAAATGTGGGACTAGGCCACATAAATTCTTTGTGATTTATGGTACTGCCACAAAAAGTTTGGGACTGAAATGAATTCATTTGTATTTCTCAAAAATAGAAATGGATTTAATAAGGCTGTTCTGGGTACTGTTTTGGATGCTAGGGTCAATTTGGGAATTTTAATAATGTTGATTTTATTTTTATAATAGCCTTGGGAATTTTTGCAATATTATGAACAATTTTGTTTTGCTGTTTGGATAATTACTAATTTTGACTTTATTTTAAAATTTGAATTTGAAGTTGGATTATTCTTAATTGTTTTTATACGGCTTAATGATGATGACTTGGCATGACTAATTAGCATAACTACTGTTTAGTAATCTGGGGATGTCACAAATCTCCCCCACTACAAGAAATCTCGTCCCGAGATTTAAGAGGTGGAGGTAAGGGGTATCTTCGGGATCAAGGATGTATAGGAGAGTCAGGTTTTGATCCTGTGGAACTGTGGGTAGTGTGGGTTAAAAGTAGGAAGGGCGGTGACATCTTGCATGGCCATGATAGTAAGGCACGTCAGAGGAAAGTCTGTCAGCTATGTCGGCAACACGTCAGTACCATGGGCGGCGAACGAAGAGAACCATTTTCCTGCTCGTTAAAACGAGGCAGACCAATAGGCTAGGTTCTCGTCCATCGGTGGTTACCGGAATGTCATCAACAATAGTGACAAGGTTTTATTTGGGGGGTGTTGACTTAAGCAGGGAATTATCACTGCTCAGATAAGTTAGGTTACAAGAAAGGTCAAACAGACCAATGGAAAGGAAAATGTGATTATACACAACTACTAGGTGTATATCCTTCCCAAGGAAAAGCAGAGCATGATATACATGGAAAGGAATAATTGCAGATAATCCAGCTCTCCGGGTGAATGTGATCACGAGAAACTAATGCCAGAGTTAGTAAAATCATTTAACCCGAAAAGGAGGGAGATCAGAATCCCAGAGTAAAGATGAGGAATAAAAGATCCTAATACCACCCATTGGCGACGTGGGCCCGTAAGCCACACAGCCATGTTAGTAAAACAGTTTTTCGAGACTAGACTCAACTTCGGCCAAGGAGTTGGAAAGGGGCTTCATACAGGCAGTAGGCTCTGATACCAACTTGTGACGCCCCCGGCCCGACCGTGCGCTAACCATACACACAAATGCACACGATCAAGCCTAGGGACTCACTTGAAGATATCACAGCACAACTCTAAACACAAAATAAAATAATACAAGCTTTATATTACAAGCCATGGGCCTCGAGGGCTCAAATACAAAAGCTCGCATACAAGTGTTAGCGGAAGAAACAACAGTATCTGAGTACAGACACAAAGTTAAACAAAGCTGCCTTAAGAAGGCGAAAACAAACAACGACTCTGATCGAAAGAGGCAAGGCCTCCTGCCTGGGAGCCTCCTAAACTACTCCAGGTCGTCGATCTCCATGTAGCAGTAGGCTCCACCGGAAGGGTTGTAGTAGTCGTCGACTGGGACAACTGGCTTCGGGGCTCCGCCATCTGGTCGCAGCAATCGGGTATGGGGAAAAGAGGTAGCAAAGCAACCGTGAGTACTCATCCAAAGTACTCGCAAGACTGACATCAGAACTATGCTAGTTATGCATTGGTATCAAAGGAAAGGGCTGTATCTGTGGACTATACTGCAGAAATGCCAGAATAGAGAGGAAGGCCTAGCCTATCGAAGACTAGCAACTTCAGCGTCTTGCAGCATTAGAAGAGTGCAGATTAGTACATAAACAAAGTAGCAAACATGTTGTAGCAAAGCCTAGAGATCCTTCCTCGACTCCCTGCGAGAAAGCGATCCCAGAGCTTACAATTAATTAACATGTAACCAGTTCAAGTAGTAGATCGGGATACAACACTGAGCGTCCTGTTACCGTGGACACTGCTATTCGAATAGATAATCTTCCCTGCAGGGGTGCACTACTGTTACCCAACACGCTCGATTAACTCTGGCCGGACACACTTTTCCGGGTCATGCCCGGCTTCGGCTGATCGACACGACGTAGTCCTACCTAGGCTCAGCAGATAGGTCCCCACCGGTCTACATCCTAAGTGCTCAGGGGTCTTGGGCCCATCGCCCTTTGCACTCCGGGTCGTTGCGTGCAGGGCGAGTCCAGGCACCACCTCTGTCCTGGATGGCGCCGGCCCAGCCGTGCCGCAATGCTGAACTTGACATCTGACAGAGCTTTTGGCCGATACATACGGCGCCGAGGGCCCCATTAAACCATTATCCCGCGTGGTGGTAGTGCGTATAGGCCAGTGGCCAACTCAGATCAAATACCCAAATCCGTTAGTGCATTATTAGGAGCTCGCGGTGACGATCAGTACTCCTGTCGCCCCGTCTCGAGGAAGTGCAACAAGGGTCAGGCCCGTCCCTCTCTAGGGCGGTCTCTGCCTGCCCGGCCGCGCCTCGTAATTATCTCGCGAGTACCCTCCAGGTCAACCTGACTTCCCAGGAGACTGTCGGGAACTCAGGTCCACCTCTACCGGGGTGGTACCGCCTGTCCCTTCAGTCCCGCAACAACAGTACAAGGGGGAAATAGTTAAAGGTAACCGTGTGTCCGTAACATCAAAGGGTAATCCGAGGAATCACCCTCGTTGGATTCCCACTCGATGCTACCGTCAAGGTGAACCCGGAGGAATCACCCTCGATGGATTCACACTTGAGGGGTTGCACGACAAAAGCTTCATCGGAGGTGGTGGAAGAGGAATCACCCCCATATCCCACAACCGACTAGCTGTACTACAGAGGCTTATCAGGAGTGAGATAAGAGGTATCACCCTCGGCACTCGATATTAGCTCTGCGGAGTCGAGCAACTAAGGGGGTTGTGTAGTGATGTGCAGGTCTCAGCCCGTCGATCACATCGACCGGGGCACAGGTAACTAAGTGGGGCAACTAGAACGAGAAGAGGGGCCACAGATGGTTTAGCAACCAACCTATACTAAGCAGTTCGGATAGCAGGCAGGTATCAATAACAGTTACAAAAAAACAGGCTATGCATCAGAATTAGGATCAATCAGTAGCAGTAGCAAATTCTAATGCAAGCAGGAGGGAGAAAGAATAGGTGATATAGGCATGCGTCAAGGGGGTTTGCTTGCCTGGTTGCTTTGCAGGCGAAAAGGAATCGTCAACGGTGTAGTTGATCCCCGGTTCGTCAGCCGTCTCGGAGTCTACCGGAGAAGAAGAGGGGGAAGAGCGAGGGGAAAGGGAGGAGTGGCACCAGGGGGTCGAGGGGGAAACGAGGGGCGCCCGGAAATGGCCTTATCCCCTCCTCCTACCCACTCCGTCGCCGTGGCGGCCATCGGCCGTGCGCGCGCGCGCGCAGTGACACGCGAGGGGAGCAGGTGAGAGGATGACGACGAGGGCTAGGCGGGCTGGGCCGGCTCTGTTGAAGTGGGCCGGTTAGTGCACAGTAGGTTTTCCCCCCTTTTTTCTTTTTACAGTTTCCTGTTTTCTCTTTTATTCTAAAACAGAAGCTGCTTAGGAATAATTAGAGCAGTCAAAACACTTTTGAAAAATGTGGGACTAGGCCACATAAATTCTTTGTGATTTATGGTACTGCCACAAAAAGTTTGGGACTGAAATGAATTCATTTGTATTTTTCAAAAATAGAAATGGATTTAATAAGGCTGTTCTGGGTACTGTTTTGGATGCTAGGGTCAATTTGGGAATTTTAATAATGTTGATTTTTTTTATAATAGGCTTGGGAATTTTTGCAATATTATGAACAATTTTGTTTTGCTGTTTGGATAATTACTAATTTTGACTTTATTTTAAAATTTGAATTTGAAGTTGGATTATTCTTAATTGTTTTTATAGGGCTTAATGACGATGACTTGACATGACTAATTAGCATAACTACTGGTTAGTAATCTGGGGATGTCACACGTGGTCAGCTAGCTGGGTCGTGTGCGCGGCCGGATCGTGCGGATCAAACAGCTGGTTGTGCGTGTGGTGCTAGCCGCGTCATGGGTCAGTGCATGCATTTGGTTGGAGTCAAGCTGCCAGCTAGATATATAAGTTAGTGCTGAATTCGTGAGTTGGTTAGCTAGCTTCATGGCGTGATAGGATAGTGAATGCATGGCTGAGTTAGTTACCTCGTGCGTGTGTGTGTCTGTTAGTGGCCTAATGCGGTGTGTATCATTAGTGTGTGCGTGCGTGCGTGGTGGCCGTGATGTGGTAGCTAGCTAGGGGCGTGTGTGCTAGCCTGGGTATAAAACCCCCTCCCCATGTACTGATCAATGTGCTACGGTTGTTGCTGAGCCGGGTATGTGCCCATTTGAAAACAGTAAGGCCGTTCGTGCGGCCGGGGCGCCGTTTGTCAGCGTGGCGTTTGTCGCCGAGAAAAACCAGTGTGCTCCTTCTTCCACCTTCATCTGAGCGAGTGAGTGAGAGAGAGAGAGAGAGAGAGAGAGCTATCCGGGGTATGTCCCAACAATTGGTATCATGAGCTTGGTTGTCTTGGTGTTGTTCCCCTTGCCGGAGGCGTGCCGGCGGCTGTGCGATGGAGCACCGAGCCGTGTGTCGGCCTGAGGAGATGCGCGGCGCTGCAGCTATCACCGACATGTGTTGCCGGAGCCAGAGGAGATGGCACATGTCGCAGCAACCGGAGATGAGGAAGACGACGTATGTGGCCGGAATGTCGGGCGTGTGTCGCCGGCGGAGAAGGAGCTCGGCGTGTGTCGTCGAGGAAACATGGTGGAGGCCGTAGTGGCGGCCATGACGATGACAACGACAGGAGCTGCAACAACTCCGGCGACGGCGCGGTCATGGCTTAGGGAGAGAATGTTAGGAATAAGCCATGCCACGGTGGTGACTAGCATGTATGTGCATGTCGGTCGAGTCCGGACGCCGGTGCGTGGCCGCGTCCATAGCCGTGGTCAGCTAGCTGGGTCATGCACGTTGGAGCACGTTGTGCACGCGGCTGGATCATGTGGATCAAGCAGCTGGTTGTGCGTGTGGTCCTAGCCGCGTCGTGGGTCAGTGCATGCATTTGGTTGGAGTCAAGTTGCCGGCTAGGTAGATAAGTTAGAGCTGAATCAGTTAGTTAGTTAGCTAGCTTCATGGCGTGATAGGATAGTGCATGCATGGCTGAGTTAGCTACCTCTGTGAGTGTGTGTGCATGGGTTAGTCTGTTAGTGGCCTAATGCGGTGTGGATCATTAGTGCATGCGTGTGTACGTGGTGGCCACGATGTGGTAGCTAGCTAGGGGCGTGTGTGCTAGCCTGGGTATAAAAACCCCTCCCCATGTACTGATCAAAATGCTACGGTTGTTGCCGAGCCGGGTATGTGCCCAGTTGAAAAAAGTAAGGCCATTCGTGCGGCTGAGGCGCCGCTCATCGGCGTGGCACCATTCGTGCGGCGTGGCGTTTGTCACCGAGAAAAACCAGTGTTGAAAGCACATTTGCTCCCTTGGTGGTTTTGGTAATCTATGCCAACATACATATTGTTGGACTAATGCTTTTATCTAGAGTATTTCAAACAAGTTCAACAATGGCATGGCAAGGACAAGAAGATGTGGAACCCTTCAAAATGCTAAGGACAAAGATTGGCAAAGCTTCAAGACTCTACATTTTTGGTTAAGTGATCCAAGATCACATTGAGTCCATAGGAAAAACCAATACTATTAAAAGGGGATGATGTTTTGGTCATGACATCCCACTCATGAAGAGGAAATTGACATGCTTCGTAATCTTAGAACTATCAATCTTATCATTAGAGAATTACATAAAGTTGTGCTTGGTTGTATGCAAAACTTCGAGGGTGCCTATACTCTATGGAATGACTTGGAAAAGCGATATCCCAACTATTCTTTAAAGAATCTTGATGAAATTCTTCATAAGACTATTGCTTTTCACAAGATGAAGCCTAGTGATCCCAACTTTGATGATTGCTTATTTGAGCTACGTGATCTTATGCGTGCTAAGAGATGTTAGAACAATTAGTAACATCATCACATAAGCCATTAGAATTCATAAACCTGAACATTGTCATGATCTTGAAACTAATGAATTCATTGCCCTAGGTGATGATCACATACATGTTGATGATAATGATGTTGAGCATGGCTATTATGATGAGGACGAAGAATTCGACATCGAATATGAGAAGACTATGAGGAATCTTAGTCTCATGGCTAATCTTCGAGATTATATGGCCGGAGGAAAAGAGTGGATTCTACATAGTGGATGTACCGATCACATGACCGGAGATAGAGACATGTTTCGTGAGCTTGCTGTAACACCCCCAGTGTCATGCCACAGTGACCTCACACTAATGATGCCAAGTCATCATCATTATATTCTAAGAAAAACAATTAAGAAATAATTGAACCCAATTTCAAAATTCAAACAACAAGTGAAATTAGAAAAATTCCAAACTTATAAACAAAATAGTTCATAATATTGCAAATAATCCCAAAGCAATTATAAAAATAAAACCAACATTATTTGGGTTCCCAAATAGACCCTAGCAACCAAAACAGTGGACCAGCAGTAGATAATTTAACCTTTTCAATTTCCAAAAAATAGATATACAATTCCAAAAATCCTAAAACTTTTTGTGACAGCCTAGAATATTACCTAGTATTTAAGAGCCAAGTTTCAACCCTGGCAAAAATCATTTGGCGCACTAACTAATCCAGATCAGCAGCTAAATTAAAAGACAGAAAAGGAAAAAAGGGAAATAACACTATGCACTTACGGCCCAGCTCAGCACAGGAGCCGGCCCAGTCTCTCTCTCCCCTTCTTCAACCTCTCTCCCCGGTGTCGACCGCGCGCGCTGACACGCCGCCGTTGGCCACCCATCGAGCGTCCCGCGTCTCAGGAGGAGGATAAGGACGAGGCTGAGTCCCCTGGGAAACCCTAGACCCCATTCCCCTCGCTCGTCTCTCTCCCTTTCTCGTTCGCCCGCACCTGAGAACAGCCGCTGCCGCACCCGCTTCGATCCTGTAGCCACCGTGCTCCCCGGCCCTCGCAAGGATGTCCAGGAGCTCCCCAGCATCGTCTTCTTCATCTACGTGGAGTGCAGCGAGCTGGAGCGCCGAGGAATGATGCCATCGATTGCTTTCTTCAACTACGGTCGTCGTGCATCTTCACCGGCGATCTACACCACCTCAACCTCTCCCGCTCCACCGAGCTCACCTACGGCTCCGCTGTGAGACCCCGCTTCTTATCGACCTCCCCTTGCTCCTTTTCATGCTCCATAGGTTAGCTCCCGTAGAGCACCGCCGTCACCACCGTCGGACGTCGTCGTTCCGGTCACCTTCGGCCGCCCTAGCCAGTGCCCGAGCCATCTACGGACGCGGCTCGATGCCCCTGTTCGAGTAGTTCGAGCCGCCGCTCGATTTGGCCGCCCATAGCCCCGCAGCCTCATCCCCGACCAAGCCTGTGGCCGCGCCGCTGCCCCGCTCGCTGATGTCGCCGCCACCGGCCGTCCCGTGACCCCATGCTGGGTCTGTTAGATGCGCGCGAGCGTGGGCTTCGTCCCAGTGCTCTCCGCGCGCCGATCCATGGCCGGGCGGCCGTTTCCGACGCCCGCAACCCTCGCTGGTGCTCGCCGGAGGTGCGCCGCCGTGCGCCGGCGTGTTAACTCTGGTGGGTCCCGCACGTCAGGTCGTTAACAGCTAACCCCCGCCCTAACAGACGCTGACGAGTGGGCCCGCTACTGTAGCTGCTTAATTAAGCTCACTAACGGTGCTAATTAGTATATTCACTGACAGCCGGGCCCCACGTAGTTTAATTAGGCCTGATAAAAATGATTTAGTTAATTAATAAACTGACATGTGGGGCCCACGTGTACTGTTCATCTGGATAAGATCTGCTGACTGTGCTATGTTGACTCAGCACAGGGGCCCCACCAGTCAGCCTTTGCTGACTGGACCCAGTTGACCAGTCAACGGTTCAGTCAACTGCTGACTGGGCAGTTGACTGGCCCCACCTGTCAGCCTAATGAGCATTCTGCTGGGTACGCTTCTGTGTACCCATAGCAATTACTATTAAATGAATTTCAAAATTAAATTAATTCCAGAAAATCCAGAAAATGATTAAAACTTTGAAAAATCATATAAAACAAACCGTAACTCGGATGAAAATAATTTATATATGAAAAATGATCAGAAAAATCCAACGAATCCGAATATGTCATCTGCATGCATGTTAGAACCCTCTGCGTAGGAGAACCTGTAACTTTAGGCCAGTTTCTGATAGATGAATAGTGCCTGACCTCGGGTAAATAATTCCAAATTAATTCCTAAATTAACTAAAATGGATTAGGGATGAATTAGGTCACCCCTGCACTGCATTTTGCCATGCCATGCGTTGTGTTGCATTTGTTTGCTTTTATTTATTGTTTCTTCCCCCTCTTCTCTTCTGTTAGACCCCGAGACCGATGCTGCCCCGGAGGACTGCTACTCCGTCGACGACCCCTCTTTTAACGCAGAGCTTCCAGGCAAGCAAACCTCCCTTGAGCATGCCTATATCACCTATTCTTTCTCCCTCCTGCTTACATTAGAATCTGCTACTGCTTTTGATTGATCCTATTCTGATGCATAGCCTGTTTTTGTAAACTACTATTGATACCTTACCTGCTATCCTAAATGCTTAGTATAGGTTGATTGGAAAACCATCTGTGGCCCCTCTTCCTTGTCCTAGTTGCCCCGCTTAGTTATCAGTGCCCCGATCGAGGTGATCGATGGGCTGAGACCAGCACATCACCGCACCCCCCCTAAGTTGTATGACTCCGCAGAGCTAACATCGATTATCGAGGGTGACACCTGTTCCACCACTTCTGATGATGTCTCTGTAGCCCAACTCGGCGGTTGTGGGTTAACGAGGGTGATTCCTCTTTCACCACCTCCGATAAGGCTTCTGCCGTGCAACTCCTCAAGAGTGATTCCCTCGAGGGTGATTCCTCCGGGTTCACCTTGACGGTTACATCGAGTGGGAAATCCAACGAGGGTGATTCCTCGGATTCCTTCTTGATGTAATGGAGACACGGTTACTTTGACTTTACTACAGTTACTTGATAAAGTCGGGTCGACCCAGAGGGGTACCCGTGAGTAATATGGAGTCGGGTTGACCGAGAGGGTACCCGCGAGATGATTACGTGGCACGGCCGGGCATTCCTGGCCCTTGCCGTAAGTCCACGAGACGGGGCGACGGGGTCACATGATCGTGGATCTCTGCTCGTCTCCGCGAGCTCCTAATAATTCACTAACGGATTTGGGTATTTGATCTAAGTTGGCCAATGGCCTATACGCACTACCACCACGCAGGATAATGGTTTAATGGGGCCCTCGGCGCCGTATGTATCAGCCGAAAGCTCTGTCAGTTGTCCAGATTAGCATTGTGCCCGGGTCGGATCGTGCCATCCAGGAGAGGGGTGGTGCTGGTATCCACCCTGCACACAACGACCCGGAGTGCAAAGGGCGATGGGCCCAAGACCCCTGAGCACTTAGGATGTAGACCGGCGGGGACCTCTCTGCTGAGCCTAGGTAGGACTACGTCGTGTCGATCAGCCGAGGCCGGGCATGACCGAGAAAAGTATGTTCGGCCAGAGTTAATCGAGCGTGTTGGGTAACAGTAGTGCACCCCTGCAGGGAAGATATATCTATTCGAATAGCCGTGTCCACAGTAACAGGACGCTCAGTGTAGTATCCCGATCTACTACAACTAGAACTGGATACAGTGAACTTAATAACATGTTAGCTCCGGGATTGCTTTCTCGTAGGGAGTCGAGGAAGGATCTCTGGGCGTTGTTACCACATATGCTTACTACTATATTCATGTACTAATGTACACTCTTCTAATGATGCAAGACGTTGAAGATGCTAGTTTTCGATAGGCTAGGCCTTTCTCTCTATTCTGGCATTGCTGCAGTTCAGTCCACAGATACAGCCCTTCTTTTGAAACCAACGCATATTTAGAATAGATCTGATGTAAGTCTTGCGCGTACTTTGGATGAGTACTCACGGTTTCTTTGCTACCTCTTTTCCCCATACCCGATTACTGCGACCAGATGACGGAGCCCCGGAGCCAGTTGCCCCAGCCGACGACTACTACTACCCCTCCGGTGGAGCCTACTACTACGTGGAGACCGCCGACGACCAGGAGTAGATAGGAGGCACCCAGGCAGGAGGCCTGCGCCTTTCGATATAGTGTCGTTGTTTTGCCCCACCTTCTTAAGGCATATCTGTTTAACTTTTATGTCTGTACTCAGATATCTAATGCTTCCGCTGATACTTGTATGACTCAAGCTTATGTATTCGAGCCCTCGAGGCCCCTGGCTTGTAATATAAAGCTTGTATGACTTTTATTTGTGTTTAGAGTTGTGTTGTGATATCTTCAAGTGAGTCCTTAGGCTTGATCGTGTGCATTTGCGTGTATGATTAGTGCACGGTCGGGCCGGGGGCATCACAAGTTGGTATCAGAGCCGACTGCCTGTAGGTAGCCCCCTTTCCAACTCCTTGGACGAAGTTGAGTCTAGTCTTTGAAAAACTATTCTACTAACATGGCTGTGTGGCTTACGGGCCCACATCGCCAATGGATGGGATTAGGATCTTTTATTCCTCTCCTTACTCTGGGACTCTGATCTCTCTTCTATTCGGGTTAAAGATTTTGCTAACACTAACATTAGGTTCTCGTGATCACATCCAACCGGAGAGCTGGATTGTCTGCAAATATTCCTTTCCATTGGTCTGTTTAATCTGATCATCACATTTTCCTTTCCATTGGTCTGTTTAACCGTTCTTTTAATCTAGCTTTTATCTAAGCAGTAATGATTCCCTACTTATGCAAACACCTCGGTGTACCACTCTATCGGAAACACCATGTTACTATTGTTGTTGGCATTCAGGTAACCGACGGTGGATGAGAACTTTGCCTATTGTTCCGCCTCGTCTTAACGAGCGGGAAAATTGTTCTCTTCATCCCCCGCCCTTGGTACCGACTTTGTTGCCAACCTAGCTGACAAACTATCTTCTGACGTGCCTTACTATCATGGCCGTGCAAGATGTCACTGCCCTTCCTGCTTTTAACCCACACTAACCACAGTTCCACAGGATCAAAACCCGACTCTCCTGTACATCCTTGATCCCGAAGATACACCTTACTCCACCTCTTAAATCTCGGGACGAGATTTCTTATAGTGGAGGAGATTTGTAACACCCCCAGTGTCATGCCACAGTGACCTCACACTAATGATGCCAAGTCATCATCATTATATTCTAAGAAAAACAATTAAGAAATAATTGAACCTAATTTCAAAATTCAAACAACAAGTGAAATTAGAAAAACTCCAAACTTATAAACAAAATAGTTCATAATATTGCAAATAATCCCAAAGCAATTATAAAAAAAAAACCAACATTATTTGGGTTCCCAAATAGGCCCTAGCAACCAAAACAGTGGACCAGCAGTAGATAATTTAACATTTTCAATTTCCAAAAAATAGATAGACAATTCCAAAAATCCTAAAACTTTTTGTGACAGCCCAGAATATTACTTAGTATTTAAGAGCAAAGTTTCAACCCTGGCAAAAATCATTTGGTGCACTAACTAATCCAGATCAGCAGCTAAATTAAAAGACAGAAAAGGAAAAAAGGGAAATAGCACTATGCACTTGCGGCCCAGCTCAGCACAGGAGCCGGCCCAGTCTCTCTCTCCCCTTCTTCAACCTCTCTCCCCGGTGTCGACCGCGCGCGCTGACACGCCGCCGTTGGCCACCCATCGAGCGTCCCGCGTCTCAGGAGGAGGATAAGGACGAGGCTGAGTCCCCTGGGCAAACCTAGACCCCATTCCCCTCGCTCGTCTCTCTCCCTTTCTCGTTCGCCCGCACCCGAGAACAGCCGCCGCCGCACCCGCTTCGATCCCGCGGCCACCGTGCTCCCCGGCCCTCGCAAGGATGTCCAGGACCTCCCCGGCGTCATCTTCCTCATCTACGTGGAGTGCAGTGAGCTGGAGCGCCGAGGAACGACGCCATCGATCGCTTTCTTCAACTACGGTCGTCGCGCGTCTTCACCGGCGATCTACACCACCTCAACCTCTCCCGCTCCACCGAGCTCACCTACGGCTCCGCTGTGAGCCCCCGCTTCTTCTCGACCTCCCCTTGCTCCTTCTCATGCTCCATAGGTTAGCTCCCGTAGAGCACCGTCGTCACCGCCGTCGGACGTTGTCGTTCCGGTCACCTCCGGCCGCCCTAGCCAGCGCCCGAGCCATGTACGGACGCGGCTCGATGCCCCTGTTCGAGTAGTTCGAGTCGCCGCTCGATTTGGCCGCCCCTAGCCCCGCAGCCTCATCCCCGGCCAAGCCCGTGGCCGCGCCGTTGCCCCGCTCGCTGATGTAGATGCCACCGGCCGTCCCGCGACCCCATGTTGGGTCTGTTAGATGCGTGCGAGCGTGGGCTTCGTCCCAGTGCTCGCCGCGCGCCGATCCGTGGCCGGACGGCCATTTTCGACGCCCGCAACCCTCGTTGGTGCTCGCCGGAGGTGTGCCGCCGTGCGCCGGCGTGTTAACTCCGGTGGGTCCCGCACGTCAGGTCGTTAACAGCTAACCCCCGCCCTAACAGACGCTGGCGAGTGGGCCCGCTACTATAGCTGCTTAATTAAGCTCACTAACGGTGTTAATTAGTATACTCACTGACAGCCGGGCCCCACGTAGTTTAATTTGGACTAATAAAAATGATTTAGTTAATTAATAAACTGACATGTGGGGCCCACATGTACTGTTCATCTGGATAAGATCTGCTGACTGTGCTCTGCTGACTCAGCACAGGGGCCCCACCAGTCAACCTCTGCTGACTGGACCCAGTTGACCAGTCAACGGTCCAGTCAACTGCTGACTGGGCAGTTGACTGGCCCCACCTGTCAGTCTAATGAGCATTCTACTGGGTACACTTCTGTGTACCCATAGCAATTACTATTAAATGAATTTCAAAATTAAATTAATTCCAGAAAATCCAGAAAATGATTAAAACTTTGAAAAATCATATAAAATAAACCGTAACTCGGATGAAAATAATTTATGTATGAAAAATGATCAGAAAAATCCAACGAATCCGAATATGTCATCTGCATGCATGTTAGAACCCTCTGCGTAGGAGAACCTGTAACTTTAGGCCTGTTTCTGATAGATGAATAGTGCCTGACCTCGGGTAAATAATTCCAAATTAATTCCTAAATTAACTAAAATGGATTAGGGATGAATTAGGTCACCCCTACACTGCATTTTGCCATGCCATGCGTTGTGTTGCATTTATTTGCTTTTATTTATTGTTTCTTCCCCCTCTTCTCTCCCGTTAGACCCCGAGACTGACGCTGCCCCGAAGGACTGCTACTCCGTCGACGACCCCTCTTTTGCCGCAGAGCTTCTAGGCAAGCAAACCTCCCTTGAGCATGCCTATATCACCTATTCTTTCTCCCTCCTGCTTGCATTAGAATCTGCTACTGCTTTTGATTGATCCTATTCTGATGCATAGCCTCTTTTTGTAAACTGCTATTGATACCTTACCTGCTATCCTAAATGCTTAGTATAGGTTGATTGGAAAACCATCTGTGGCCCCTCTTCCTTGTCTTAGTTGCCCCGCTTAGTTATCAGTGCCCCGATCGAGGTGATCGACGGGCTGAGACCAGCACATCACCGCACACCCCCCTAAGTTGTACGACTCCGCAGAGCTAACATCGATTATCGAGGGTGATACCTCTTCCACCACTTCTGATGATGTCTCTGTAGCCCAACTAGTCGGTTGTGGGTTAACGAGGGTGATTCCTATTTCACCACCTCCGATAAGGCTTCTGCTGTGCAACTCCTCAAGAGTGATTCCCTCGAGGGTGATTCCTCCGGGTTCACCTTGACGGTTACATCGAGTGGGAAATCCAACGAGGGTGATTCCTCGGATTCCTTCTTGATGTAATGGACACACGGTTACTTTGACTTTACTACAGTTACTTGATAAAGTCGGGTCGACCTAGAGGGGTACCCGCGAGTAATATGGAGTCGGGTTGACCGAGAGTGTACCCACGAGATGATTACGTGGCACGGCCGGGCATTCCTGGCCCTTGCCGTAAGTCCACAAGACGGGGCGACGGGGTCACATGATCGTGGATCTCTGCTCGTCTCCACGAGCTCCTAATAATTCACTAACGTATTTGTTTATTTGATCTGATTTGGCCAATGGCCTATACGCACTACCACCACGCGGGATAATGGTTTAATGGGGACCTCGGCGCCGTATGTATCAGCCGAAAGCTCTGTCAGATGTCCAGATCAACATTGTGGCTGGGTTGGATCGTGCCATCCAGGAGAGGGGTGGTGCTGGTATCCACCCTGCACACAACGACCCGGAGTGCAAAGGGCGATGGGCCCAAGACCCCTGAGCACTTAGGCTGTAGACCGGCGGGGACCTCTCTGCTGAGCCTAGGTAGGACTATGTCGTGTCGATCAGCCAAGGCCGGGCATGACCGAGAAAAGTATGTCCGGCCAGAGTTAATCGAGCGTGTTGGGTAACAGTAGTGCACCCCTGCAGGGAAGATATATCTATTCAACTAGCCGTGTCCACGGTAATAGGACACTCAGTGTAGTATCCTGATCTACTACAACTAGAACTGGATACAGTGAACTTAATAACATGTTAGCTCCGGGATTGCTTTCTCGTAGGGAGTCGAGGAAGGATCTCTGGGCGTTGTTACCACATATGCTTACTACTATATTCATGTACTAATCTACACTCTTCTAATTCTGCAAGACGCTGAAGATGCTAGTCTTCGATAGGCTAGGCCTTTCTCTCTATTCTGGCATTGCTGCAGTTCAGTCCACAGATACAACCCTTCTTTTGAAACCAATGCATATTTAGAATAGATCTGATGTAAGTCTTGCGAGTACTTTGGATGAGTACTCACGGTTGGTTTGCTACCTCTTTTCCCCATACCCGATTACTGCGACCAGATGACGAAGCCCCGGAGCCAGTTGCCCCAGCCGACGACTACTACTACCCCTCTGGTGGAGCCTACTACTACGTGGAGACCGCCGACGACCAGGAGTAGATAGGAGGCACCCAGGCAGGAGGCCTGCGCCTTTCGATCCAGTGTCATTGTTTTGCCCCACCTTCTTAAGGCATATCTGTTTAACTTTTTTGTCTGTACTCAGATATCTAATGCTTCCGCTGATGCTTGTATGACTCAAGCTTATGTATTCGAGCCCTCGAGGCCCCTGGTTTGTAATATAAAGTTTGTATGACTTTTATTTGTGTTTAGAGTTGTGTTGTGATATCTTCAAGTGAGTCCTTAGGCTTGATCGTGTGCATTTGCGTGTATGATTAGTGCACGGTCGGGCCGGGGGCGTCACAAGTTTGATGAGACTAACGGCTCGCAAGTCGAGCAATTGCCAATTGATGTAGGAGTTCAAGAACCATCGGAAGCAATCCAAGACTTGTCTATTGGCAAGATTCGACCCGTGGAGGGGAAGGAGAGTACTTCGTCCATTCAAGTGGAAGCCCCAACCTCACGTCAAGGTGAACAACAAGTCGACATGGAGGCATCCACATGTGGAACACGTCAAGACGAAGGGAATGAGGAAGTGCAATAAGATGATCCACCTCAACCTCCTTCTCCACCTCCACAACCGAACAATGACAACAACAACAATGAATAAGAAGAAGATGATGATGAGGAAGACTCACCACAACCCAAGCAAAAGCTACCTCGAGTTAGAGCAAGAAATAACAAGAATCATCCCGTCGAACAAATACTTGGAGATATCCAATCCGGGATAATCACTCGCTCTAAATCTCGTTTGGCTAAATTTTGTGAGCATTACTCATTCATCTCTAGTGTTGAACCTTTGAAGGTAGAAGAAGCTCTCAAGGATCCCGATTGGGTAAATGCAATGCATGAGGAGCTACACAACTTCGAGAGGAATCAAGTTTGGACGTTGGTTGAGAAGCCTAAAGATGAGCAAAATATCATTGGAACCAAATGGGTGTTTCGGAATATGCAAGATGAAGATGGACAAGTTGTACGCAACAAGGCTCGTCTCGTAGCACAAGGTTACACACAATTCGAAGGTATGGACTATGGTGAGACATATGCCCCCGTTGCTAGACTTGAGTCCATTCGCATTTTACTTGCTTATGCCAATCACCATGATATCACTCTTTACCAAATGGATATTAAAAGTGCTTTCTTGAATGGTGAAATTGAGGAGGAAGTTTATGTTAAACAACCTCCCGGCTTCGTTAATCCCAAGAAACCTAACCACGTTTATAAACTTTGTAAAGCTCTTTATGGTCTCAAACAAGCTCCTAGAGCTTGGTACAAATGCCTGACAAAGTTTCTTCTTGAAAAGGGTTCCGAAACTGGGAAAATTGATTCAACTTTGTTCACTAAGAGGGTTAATGGAGAACTATTTGTATGCCAAATATATGTTGATGACATTATCTTTGGATCTACTAACCCCTCTTTTAGTGAAAAGTTTGGAAGGTTGATGTCGGAGAAGTATGAGATGTCTATGATGTGTGAACTCAAATTCTTTCTTGGTTTGCAAATCAAGCAAACTAAGGAGGGTACCTTTGTTTCTCAAATAAAGCATACCGAGGACTTATTCAAGAAGTTCAACATGCAAGAAAGTAAAGGTATGAAAACTCCCATGCCCACGAGTGGACATCTTGACTTGACTAAGGATGGCAAACCGGTTGATCAAAAGGTTTATCGATCTATGATTGGTTCATTGCTATATATATGTGCCTCCCGTCCTGACATTATGCTAAGTGTGTGCATGTGTGCACGATACCAAGCGGCACCAAAAGAGTGTCACCTTAAGGCCGTGAAAAGAATTATGAGATACTTGTTACATACACCAAACTTTGGCATTTGGTATCCCAAAGGTTCCTCTTTTAATCTTGTTGGCTATTCCGATTCGGACTATGCCGGAGACAAGGTTGATAGAAAATCCACTTCGGGTACGTGTCAATTTCTTGGTAGATCTCTTGTGTCTTGGTCCTCCAAGAAACAAAACTCGTTATCTCTATCTACCGCCGAAGCGGAATACATTGCCGCGGGATCATGTTGTGCTCAATTACTATGGATGACTGATGACCCACAAGTATAGGGGATCAATCATAGTCCTTTCGAAAAGTAAGAGTGTCGAACCCAACGAGGAGCAGAAGGAAATGACAAGCGGTTTTCAGCAAGGTATTTTCTGCAAGCACTGAAATTATCGGTAACAGGTAGTTTGATAGCAAGATAGTTTGTAACAACTGACAAGTAACAATAGTAACTTAAGGTGCAGCAAGGTAGCCCAATCCTTTTGTTGCAAAGGACAGGCCGGAACAATCTCTTATAATAAGCTAGATGTTCTCGAGGACACATGGGAATTTCATCTTGTCACTTTCATCATGTTTGTTTGATTCGCGTTCGCTACTTTGATAATTTGATATGTGGGTGGACCGGTGCTTGGGTGCTGTTCTTACTTGAACAAACCTCCCACTTATGATTAACCCCTCTCGCAAGCATCCGCAACTACGAAAGAAGAATTAAGATAAATCTAACCATAGCATTAAACATATGGATCCAAATCAGCCCCTTACGGAACAACGCATAAACTAGGGTTTAAGCTTCTGTCACTCTAGCAACCCATCATCTAATTACTACTCCACAATGCATTCCCTTAGGCCCAAAGATGGTGAAGTGTCATGTAGTCGACGCTCACATGACACCACTAAGAGAATCAACAACATACATATCATCAAAATATCGAACGAATACCAAATTCACATGATTACTTATGACGAGACTTCTCCCATGTCCTCAAGAACAAAAGTAACTACTCACACATCATATTCATGTCCAAGATCAGAGGGGTATTAAATAGCATAATGGATCTGAACATATAATCTTCCACCAAATAAACCAACTAGCATCAACTACAAGATGTAATCAACACTACTAGCAACCCACAGGTACCAATCTGAGGTTTTGAGACAAAGATTGAATACAAGAGATGAACTAGGGATTGAGATGAGATGGTGCTGTTGAAGATGTTGATGTAGATTGGTCCTCCCGTGATGAGAGGATCATTGGTGATGTCGATGGCTTCGATTTCCCCCTTCCGGAGGGAAGTATCCCCGGCGGAATCGCTCCGCCGGAGAGCAAAAGTGCTCCTGCCCAAGTTCCGCCTCGAGACGGCGGCGCTCCGTCCCAAAAGTCTTCCCCTTATTTTTTCTAGGGCAAATGGGCTTATATACCAGAAAATGGGTACCGGAGGCTGGCCAGGGGCCCCACAAACCACCAGGGCGCGCCTGGGGGGGGGGGGGGTGGCACGCCCTGGTGCCTCATGGGCACCTGGGTGGCCCCCTGTGACACCCCGAGACCGATGCTCCAGATTCCTTTCATTTATTTCCGTCATTGCCGTGTGATTCGTTTGCTTGTTGCACCTTGCCATGTCATCATGTGCATTTCATCCGCATGTTTTCATAAAACCTGCATCCGCTCGTAGTTGCCGGCTTCTCTGCGTCCCTTCCGTTGTCCGTTCTGAGTCCAACCACACTCGCACGCGCCCGCGGCACCTCCGAATTTTTATTTTATAAGTGGGATAAAAATGTTCTCGGAATGGGTTTAAAGTTGGCGTGCGGTCTTATTATATTGTAGTTAGACCGCCTGCCAAATTTCATCACATTCGGAGGTCGTTTGATAGTCCAACCGTTAAACTATAGCGGCATTATAGCCGGTCAAATCATCGGACATTTTCGGTGTTCCGAAAGCCGTGCCGGGCTGCCATCCTCCCTCTCTTCTCAGCCCACACCTTACTACACAGCCCACCTAGCCCAGCCTAGTCCCCCTCCGACCAGAGCCGTCCGATCGAGATCGAATGGCTCAAAAACGGTCTCAAACCCCTCCATCTAGCACCCCTGCCTATAAAAGGAAGGCCTAGCCCTCCATTTCTGGAAACCCTAGCCTCCCTCCTCGAAATTCGCGCCTCCCAAGTGCCCAGCCGCCACTTGGCGCGTCCTCCTCCACCTCCCAGCCACCACGGCCCACGGAGCCCATCCGGGGCCCGCCCGGACCCAAACCGCGTCCGCCGTCCGCCGACTGCCTCGCCCGCCGTCGCCCGTTGCTCACCGCAGCCTCCGCCTCACCCTCGCCGCACCTCACGTCCGGCAGCCGCGCCGGCGAGCGCCGCCGCCGGACCAAGCTGACCAGGCCGGACCGCCTCCTCCCTGGTCTTTCCTTCTCCTCGCTCTCTCTCAAATCTCACATCACTCTCTCTGCCATGGTCGACAGGAGCCACCGCCGCCGCATCAACCGTCGCCAGATCTGGAACCCCCACCCTCGGATCCGCCAGTGCCGGCCTCTCCCCACGCCGGAGCTTGCCGCTAGCCACTGCCGCCGTCGAGCTACCGTCATCCTCGCCCAGCGCCTCCTCTGCCCTGCGTGCTCCACCTCTGCTCCGCGCGTGGGCCACGAGGGCGCCAAGGCCCAGCCGCGAGCCACGCCGGCCTGCCTGGCCCCTTCACTACCGGGCCGAAGCCCATGGGTGAGCTCCCCACAACCCCTCCTCTATATTGCGCCCTGGGCGACGAATAGTTATATTGCGCCCATCCCAGACTTGGTCGAATTTCCGACTAAGTCCCCAGTATTTTCAGCATCTTTGTGCATTTTGTGTGGGTCATATCTTTGTGCATGTTGATCCTATGAAGATGATCTTTATATGTAAAATGTTCTACTCTCTGTGCTCTATATGATGGTTGCATTTGCATTCATGTTAGGATCCATCTACATGTCATAATCTCTGTTGCAAAAGTGCATCCTGATGTTACTGCAAAAAACTGTTAATATGTGTCACTTTGTCATTTTTGTGTGATTTAATGCAAATGTCATATGAGCATCGTGTCAACATGTCTTTGGAGCATTTTCATGTCTTCTTGCTGTTAGTTTTTATTTCATGCCAAGATATGCCATGATGTGACTGCCATGAGCTTGCAAACATGCCTAGTCAATGTTGCTGTTTTAAGTCAAATCTGTCTGTGATAAAACTTGCCAACTTTGCTTGATGGTTGCCACTAATCTAGAGCTCATATGTATTTGGTTCCTTCGTGTGTTTTGGTCCATGTAATGTCTACTTTGATGCCATGCCCTTGGTTGCCATGTAATCTTGCTGTAGCATGTCTCTTTGTTGCTCTCAAGTTGCCATCATGTTAAATCTGTCAACCAGTTAACAGACTGTTCCATTTTGTAAAAATCATAGTAATTAATCTGTTGCTCCTATGATTATGCCCATGTTGAATGATTTGAGCTCCATGATATGTACCACCATGCTGTGCCATTTGATGTCGTGTTCTAGCACTGTAGCATGTTGTTTTGAAGCTTGCAAAGTGCTATGTTGCTGTTTTGAGCAGATTGTTATTACAACTTGTGTTGCTTGAAATTGTTGAACCGTTGCCCCGTTTTGTTCATGTCCTATATGAAACTTGTTTAGAATTGTGCGTAGTTTCACATTATCATGTTGCATCCTCGATTGGAGTGTTGTGGTTGATGTTTGCATGCATTTTGCATTGTTGCCATGTTAAACTTGTTTACCTCATATCTTCTAGGCCGTAGCTCCGAATTAAATGTTCTACATATGTAACTTGATTAGAAAAATATGTAGATCATCATGGTGCATGTTAACTTGCTGTTTAATAACTTTAACATTTAGTTTAATTCAGATCAGTACCAATTTCGAAATTTGCATATGGGGACCTTCCGGAATTGTTATTTGTGTTTCCGGCCTCATTTAAACTTGCCTAGTTGTATGGATTGCTTATGCTTCATCTCTTGCCATGTTTAACAACATTTAATCTTGTCATGCATCATATTTGGTTGTGCATCATGCCATGGTTATGCTTGTGTGTTTACCATGTTGTTTGCTTCTTTCCGGTTGTGCTTCTTCTCGATAGTTCCGGTTTCGTTGCGATTGTGAGGATTCGTTCAACTAAGTTGGTTCGTCTTCTTCATGGACTCATTCTTCTTCCGAGCGGGATTTCAGGCAAGATGATCATGACCTTGGATATCTCTACTATCTTTGCTTGCTAGTTGTCTCGTTGCTATCGCTATGTCGCGCTTCCTACCACATATATATGTCAGCCTCCCATATGCCATGATACAGCCTCTAACCACCCTTACCCAGCAAACCGTTGTTTGGCTATGTTACCGCTTTGCTCAACCCCTTTCTTATAGCGTTGCTAGTTGCAGGTGCAATTGCAGGTTGTTCCATGTTGGGACATGGATATCATGGGATATCACCATATCTCTTATTTAATTAATGCATCTATATACTTGGTAATGGGTGGAAGGCTCGGCCTTTTGCCTGGTGTTTTTGTTCCACTCATGCCGCCCTAGTTTCCGTAATACCGGTGTTATGTTCCTCGATGAGCGCTTCTAACACATGTGGGGCATATGGGAACCCCCCTGATCATTCGTTTTAGGATAAACTTCTCCAGCAAGGCCCAACATTGGTTTTACCATTTGCCTAATAACAACTATAACTTGCATAGGGACTTGCCGGCCCCTGTGGATAATTAATTAATCAACAACCCGGGCCAGTGCTCCTCATGAGTGTTGGTCCAAACCTGTCAACCGCCGGTGGCCGCCAGGGGCAACTCTGGAATTGGCCTATCGGAAGTTTGGACGATCCGGTCGTGTCCTGAGAATGAGATACGCGGCTCCTATCGGGATCGTCGACACGCCGGGAGGTCTTGCTGGTTTAGTTTTACCTTTTACGAGTGGCTTGTCCACCGGAATTCCTTATCGTAAGCATCGTGTTATCATGGTGTGAGGATGTTCCATCGGATGCGTGTGGTAATTTATAATGGACTACTTGGAGCACCCCTGCAGGGTTAAATCTTTCGCGAAGCCGTGCCCGCGGTTATGTGGCGACTTGGCAATTTATAACCTCCGGTTGTAGAGAACTTGACACTAAATCTAATTAAAATACACCAACCGCGTGCGTAATCGTGATCGTCTCTTCTTGTGAGGTTTGAACCAAGAAGTGAACACGGTGGGGTTATGTTTGAACCGTAAGTAAGTGTTCAGGATCACCTCTTGATCATTATTAGTTTGCGACCGTTATGCGTAGTTACTCTTCTTATTCTTGTACTCGTAGGTTAGCCACCAAACAATGCTTAGTGCTTGCTGCAACCTCTCCACTTATCCATTCATACCCATTTAAGCTTTGATAGTCTTGCTACCCATGGTTATGGGATTGTTGAGTCCTCGTGGCTCACAGATTACTACAACAACAGATGCAGGTACAGGCAATGCGATGATCTGACGTGAGAGCGATGCGCATTTGCTTTTGGAGTTCTTCTTCTGCTTCCTCTTCTTCATCGATCTTGGGATAGGTTCACGGTCGGCAGCCTGGGCTAGCAGGGTGGATGTCGTTCATGTTTTTCGTTTGTGTTTCATCCGTAGTCGGATTCTGCTCTTCTGTACGGTGTTTGCTATGTATTGATGTATTCCTGTGATGACTATATGCATTTGTATGTATCCCCATCTATTATGTACATGGTACGATGTAATGATATCCACCTTGCAAGCGTCTTCGATATGCGCTTCTATCCCTGGTGGGGCCTTCGAGTCTCTCGAGGATAGGATCGCATATTGGGCGTGACACCCCCTCTGGTACTTTTTTGCTCCAGTATTTTTTATTTATTCCAAAATAAATCTCCGTGGAATTTCAGCTCATTTGGAGATGTGCAGAATAGGTATCTCTGACATAGCTTTTTCAGGTCCAGAATTCCAGCTGCCGGCAATCTCCCTCCTTATGTAAATCTTGCATATTAAGAGAGAAAAAGCATTAGAATTGCTCCACAATGTGTTATATTAATTAAAAACATCATAAATAATAGTAGGAAAACATGATGCAAAATGGACGTATCAACTCCCCAAGCTTAGACCTCGCTTGTCCTCAAGCGAAAGCCAATATCGATAATCATGTCCACATGTTTAGAGAGAGAGGTGTCGATAAAAACAAAATACGGATATAGTAGCATCATGATCATTATTATAACAGCAATATTCATTGTCATAAAACTTCTTATGAGCAAGTAACAATTCATCACAACAACGAAGTATAAGGCATAAACTTTCTTGAAAACTAACAAACTATGTTCTCAGTCAACACTGCAATTGCAATTCATCATATTTTCAGGAAGGGTCTCATGTAGGAGCTTTTTAGCAAGTCCACATACTCAACCATCATATAGTCTTCTATGATTGCTAACACTCACAACATATATACGGAGCAAAAAGTTTCAGCCAGACACATAGAAAGATAGGGGCTTATAATTTCGCCTCCTAACTTATTCACTTCAAGGGTGATGTCAACAATAATAACTCATGATCACTCATATATAACTGGATATATATGCCTAGATCTTTCCCCACCACATGATGCTTGCAAAAGAAAAATAAAAAGGAATAGAGGAGAACACTATTGACTCTTGCATAAAAAGGTAAATACATAAAATTAAAAGATAGGCCCTTCGCAGAGGGAAGCAGAGGTTGCCATGCGCCTTTTGTTTTTGGATGCACAAGCTCTTAATGCAAAGGAACGTCACTTTATATTGCCCCTTGTGATAGCAACCTTTATTATGCAGTCTGTCGCTTTTATTTCTTTACCATCACAAGATCGTACAAAGCTTATTTTCCCTTACAATAAAAGATCATACATATTTAGGAGCAATTTTTATTGCTTTATGCACCGATGACAACTTACTTGAAGGATCTTATTCAATCCATAGGTAGGTATAGTGGACTCTTATGACATGAAACTAGGTTTAAGTATTTTGGATGCACAAGTAGTATCTCTACTTGGTGCAGATTTTTGGCTAGCAAAGATATTGGGCAAGCACCACATGTTGGAGGATCTATAACAATATAACTTCTATGTGAATATAAGCAAACATAATTCATTACATTGTCTTCCTTGTCCAACGTCAACAATTTGACAAAAAATACTCAATGGGGGCTCACAATCATAAAAGATGTTCAAGATAGTGTATTTGCATGTGAATCTTCTTTTCCCTTATTATTTTTTCATGAATTGCATCATTGACCAATGCTATGTTTGTTAACTTTCAATAAATTTTACCACTTATACTTTTCTTTATGTAATGTCATTACTTCCATAAGATTAGCATATGATCTTTTTATTATTTTCATTGCCAAGTTTGAAACATAAAAGTAAAGAAGCAAAAACTCAAACTACTCTTTATTATATAACTCTCAACGCAATTACATAGATAGATAGATCACGAAACTAACACTCAAAAATGGATCGTACAAAATTTTTATTCAACTAGATCACGAAATAACTAAGGATTGAACTAAAAATAGGTAAAGATAATAAAAGTGATGGTGATACGATACCGGGGCACCTCTCCCAAGCTTGGCACAAGCCAAGGGGAGTGCCCATACCCATGTACTCAAGTTTCTTTCTTCGGTGGTGATGGTGGTGATGAAGTGGTTGGCTTGTTCTTCAATCTCCGCTTGAGAGCACAATTTTCTTCCTTCAACTTGCTAACTTCTTGCTCAAGCTCCACTATCTTCTCACACAATACGTTCTTGTTTTCCTGTAGAAGACGGAAAGGGATAAATTGGATCTTAGATTTGTTTACTGTGTTCGGGAGGCTCGACTTCTTGAACTCCACATGCATATCTCCCGGTTGAGGTAGAGGGGGATCGTCTCATTCGAGCTCGCGTCTTCTGTTCCCTTCAAGTTGATATTTCGCTCCTCCTCCGTGGACCATTCATAGGGATCTATGTCCACATAGTGTGATACGAAGCTCTCTCCATCCGAGTCTTGGGCCGACATACTTTCGGATCTGTCAGAAAAATAGCACGAAACAAGAACAGAGGAGATTTCTGCGATACGGTGGTCAAAACCTCATGGAGTATATATAAAGATTTTTTATCTTGCAAAACAAGTATTCCAGAAGAAAACGGAGTCGGGAAGGCTCACGAGGGGCCCACGAGCCACCAGGGTGCGCCTGGGGGGGGTGGCGCGCCCTGGTGCCTCGTGTGCACCTCATGGGTCCCCTCGACTGTTTCTTATTTTTGTATTTTTTCTAATATTCCAAAACTGACAGAAAATATTTTTGTGGAATTTTTGGAGTCGGTTTGCTTACCGTATCACATACCTCTTCCTTTTCAGGGTTCTGGAGTGTTCTGAAGGTCTCTTTTATGTATTCCTCCGGTGTCATAGTTTGAATAATGTTAGTTTCAATATTAATAGGTGTACCTGAGATGTAATGCTTAATTCTTTGCCCATTGACGACCTTCGGATTGGTGCCTTCGGCATTATTGATCTTAATGGCTCCAGAGCGATAAACTTCCTCAATGATATATGGTCCTTCCCATTTAGAGAGAAGTTTTCCTGCAAAAAATCTAAAACGAGAATTGTACAATAGAACATACTCACCCACTTTGAATTCCCATTGTTGAATCCTTTTATCATGCCATCTTTTAACTTTTTCTTTAAACAATTTGGCATTTTCATAAGCTTGGGTTCTCCATTCATCTAGCGAGCTAATATCAAATAACCTCTTTTCACCAGCAAGTTTAAAATCATAATTGAGTTGTTTAATTGCCCAATATGCTTTGTGTTCTAGCACAAGAGGTAAATGACATGTTTTTCCATAAACCATTTTATAAGGAGACATGCCCATAGGATTTTTATAAGCAGTTCTATAAGCCCATAGTGCATCGTCAAGTTTCTTAGACCAATTCTTTCTAGATCTATTGACGGTCTTTCACAAAATTAACTTTATTTCTCTATTGCTATATTTAACTTGACCACTAGATTGAGGGTGATAGGGAGATGTGATGACCCACAAGTATAGGGGATCAATCTTAGTCCTTTCGATAAGTACGAGTGTCGAAGCCAACGAGGAGCAGAAGGAAATGACAAGCGGTTTTCAGCAAGGTATGTTCTGCAAGCACTGAAATTATCGGTAACGAGTAGTTTGATAGCAAGATAATTTGTAACAAGTGACAAGTAGCAATAGTAACAAAGAGTGCAGCAAGGTAGCCCAATCCTTTTTGTAGCAAAGGACAGGCCGTAACGATTTCTTATAATAAGCAAAGCGTTCTCGAGGACACATGGGAATTTCATCTAGTCACTTTCATCATGTTTGTTTGATTCGCGTTCGCTACTTTGATAATTTGATATGTGGGTGGACCGGTGCTTGGGTGCTGTTCTTACTTGAACAAGCCTCCCACTTATGATTACCCCCTCTCTCAAGCATCCGCAACTATGAAAGAAAAATTAAGATAACTCTAACCATAGCATTAAACATATGGATCCAAATCAGCCCCTTACGGAATAGCGCATAAACTAGGGTTTAAGCTTCTGTCACTCTAGCAACCCATCATCTAATTACTACTCCACAATGCATTCCCTTAGGCCCAAAGATGGTGAAGTGTTATGTAGTCAACGTTCACATAACACCACTAAGAGAATCAACAACATACATATCATCAAAATATCGAACGAATACCAAATTCACATGATTACTTATGACAAGACTTCTCCCATGTCCTCAAGAACAAAAGTAACTACTCATAAATCATATTCATGTCCAAGATCAGAGGGGTATTGAATAGCATATTGGATCTGAACATATAATCTTCCACCAAATAAACCAACTAGCATCAACTACAAGATGTAATCAACACTACTAGCGACCCGCATGTACCAATCTGAGGTTTGAGACAAAGATTGAATACAAGAGATGAACTAGGGTTTGAGATGAGATGGTCCTGTTGAAGATGTTGATGAAGATTGGTCCTCCCACGATGAGAGGATCGTTGGTGATGTCGATGGCTCCTATTTCCCACTCCCGGAGGGAAGTATCCCCGGCGGAATCGCTCCGCCGGAGAGCAAAAGTGCTCCTGCCCAAGTTCCGCCTCGAGATGGCGGCGCACCATCCCAAAAGTCTTCTCCTTATTTTTTATAGGGAAAATGGGCTTATATACCAGAAAATGGGCACCGGAGGCTGGCCAGGGGCCCCACAAGCCACCAGGGCGTGCCTGGGGGGGTGGCGCGCCCTGGTGCCTCGTGGGCACCTGGGTGGCCCCCTCTCGTACTTCTTTCTTCCAATATTTTTTATTTATTCCAAAATAAATCTCCGTGAAATTTCAGCTCATTTGGAGATGTGCAGAATAGGAATCTCTGACATAGCTTTTTCAGGTCCAGAATTCCAGCTGCCGGCAATCTCCCTCCTTGTGTAAATCTTGCATATTAAGAGAGAAAAGGCATTAGAATTGCTCCACAAAGTGTTATATTGATTAAAAACACTATAAATAACAGTAGTAAACCATGATGCAAAATGGACGTATCAACTCCCCCAAGCTTACACCTCGCTTGTCTTCAAGCGAAAGCCGATATCGATAATCATGTCCACATGTTTAGAGAGAGAGGTGTCGATAAAAACAAAATATGGACATAGTAGCATCATGATCATTATTATAATAGCAATATTTATTATCATAAAACTTCTCATGAGCAAGTAACAATTCATCACAACAATGAAGTATAATACATAAACTTTCTCGAAAACTAACAAACTATGTTCTGAGTCAACAATGCAATTGCAATTCATCATATTTTCAGGAAGGGTCTCATGTAGGAGCTTTTTAGCAAGTCCACATACTCAACCATCATATAGTCTTCTATGATTGCTAACACTCACAACATATATATGGAGCAAAAAGTTTCAGCTGGACACATAGAAAGATAGGGGCTTATAATTTCGCCTCCCAACTTATTCACCTCAAGGGTGATGTCAACAATAATAACTCATGATCACTCATATCTAGCTGGATATATGTGCCTAGATCTTTCCCCACCACATGATGCTTGCAAAAGAGAAAAATAAAAAGGAATAGAGGAGAACACTATTGACTCTTGCATAAAAGGTAAATACATAAAAGTAAAAGATAGGCCCTTCGCAGAGGGAAGCAGAGGTTGTCATGCGCTTTTTGTTGTTGGATGCACAAACTCTTAATGCAAAGGAACGTCACTTTATATTGCCCCTTGTGATAGCAACCTTTATTATGCAGTCCGTCGCTTTTATTTCTTTACCATCACAAGTTCATACAAAGCTTATTTTCCCTTACAATAAAAGTTCATACATATATTTAGAGGCAATTTTTATTGCTTTTTGCACCGATGACAACTTACTTGAAGGATCTTATTCAATCCATAGGTAGATATAGTGGACTCACATGACATGAAACTGGGTTTAAGGGTTTTGGATGCACAAGTAGTATCTCTACTTGGTGCAGATTTTTGGCTAGCAAAGATATTGAGCAAGCACCACATGTTGAAGGATCTATGACAATATAGCTTCTATGTGAATATAAGAAAACATAATTCATTACGTTGTGTTCCTTGTCCAACGTCAACAATTTGACATAAAATACTTAATGGGGGCTCACAATCATAAAAGATGTCCAAGATAGTGTATTTGCATGTGAATCTTCTCTTCCTTATTAATTTTTTCATGAATTGCATCATTGACCAATGCTATGTTTGTTAACTTTCAATAAAGTTTACCACTTATACTTTTCTTTATGTAATGTCATTACTTTCCATAAGATCAGCATATGATCTTTTTCATTATTTTCATTGCTAAGATTGAAACATAAAAGTAAAGAAGCGAAAACTCAAACTACTCTTTATTATATAACTCTCAACTCAATTACATAGATAGATAGATCACGAAACTAGCACTCGAAAATAGATCATACTAAACTTTTATTCAACTAAATCACGAAATCACTAAGGATCAAACTGAAAATAGGTAAAGATAATAAAAGTGATGGTGATACGATACCGGGGCACCTCCCCCAAGCTTGGCACAAGCCAAGGGGAGTGCCCATACCCATGTACTCAAGTTTCCTTCTTCGGTGATGGTGGTGGTGATAAATTGGTGGGCTTGTCCTTCAACTTTAGCAGATACTCCAGTTTACGGTTGATGCTCCGAAGGGCGATGTTTTGCTCTTCCAACAAAATAATTTCACGAGTGTGAGATGTATTCTGAGCACTAACTATTTCAAAGACTCTTAGGGCTTCAATTACGGATAGGGGAAGATGATTATAGAGGGGTTGAAGGATATCTCCCTTCTCTGCGACATCCTCCGTGGGTATGGCTTGCCCTCCTTCCGGAGCCTGGATTCCCGCAACTTCCTCGGCCTTATCCTCTTTGCCATTGTCTTCCTCCCCCGAGGGGCGTTTGCCTGGCGATGGTTGCACAATACGGTGCTTGGTACGGTGCCTTTGGGGAGCCATGGTGATTTGGATCTGTCAGAAAAATAGCATGAAACAAGAACAGAAGAGATTTCTGTGATACGGTGGTCAAAACATCCGGGAGTATATATATAGAATTTTCATCTTGCAAAACAAGTATTCCAGAAGAAAACGGAGTCGGGAAGGCTCACGAGGGGCCCACGAGCCACCAGGGCGCGCCTGGGGGGGGGTGGCGCGCCCTGGTGCCTCGTGTGCACCTCGTGGGTCCCCTCGGCTATTTCTTATTTTTTTAATTTTTTCTAATATTCCAAAACTGACATAAAGTATTTTTATGGAATTTTTGTAGTCGATTTACTTACCGTATCACGTACCTCTTCCTTTTCAGGGTTCTGGAGTGTTCTGGAAGGTCTCTCTTATGTATTCCTCCGGTGTAATTGTTTCAATAATATTAGTTTCAACATTAATGGGAGTACCTGCAATATAGTGCTTAATTCTTTGCCCATTCACCACTCTCGGATTAGTGCCTTCGGAGTTGTTTATTTTGATGGCTCCGGAGCGATAAACTTCTTCGATGATATACGGTCCATCCCATTTAGAGAGAAGTTTTCCTGCAAAGAATCTCAAACGAGAATTGTACAATAGAACTTGATCACCCACTTTAAACTCCCGTTTTTGAATTCTTTTATCATGCCATCTTTTAAATTTTTCTTTAAACAATTTGTCATTTTCATAAGCTTGGGTTCTCCATTCATCTAATGAGCTAATATCAAATAACCTCTTTTCACCGGCAAGTTTGAAATCATAGTTGAGTTCTTTAATTGCCTAATATGCTTTATGTTCTAACTCAAGAGGCAAATGACATGCTTTTCCATAAACCAATTTATAAGGAGACATACCCATAGGATTTTTATAAGCAGTTCTATAAGCTCATAATGCATCGTCAAGTTTCTTAGACCAATTCTTTCTAGATCTGTTGACGGTTTTCTGCAAAATTAATTTTATTTCTCTATTGCTCAATTCTACTTGACCACTAGATTGAGGGTGATAGGGAGATGCAATTCTATGGTTGACATCATATTTAGCAAGCAGTTTACGGAATGCACCATGAATAAAATGTGAACCACCATCAGTCATTAAATATCTAGGGACTCTGAACCTCGGGAAAATAACTTCTTTAAGCATTTTAATAGAAGTGTTATGATCAGCACTACTAGTTGGAATAACTTCTACCCACTTAGTAACATAATCAACAGCAACTAAAATATGTGTATACCCATTGGATTTTGGAAAGGGTCCCATGTAATCAAATCCCCAAACATCAAATGGTTCAATAGCAAGTGAATAATTCACAGGCATTTCCTGACGTCTACCAACATTACCAATTCTTTGACATTCATCACAAGATAAGACAAACTTATGAGCATCCTTGAAAAGAGTAGGCCAATAAAAACCAGATTGTAATACCATATGTGCAGTCCTGTCTCCCGCATGGTGTCCTCCGTAAGCCTCGGAATGACACTTCCGTAGGATTTGTTCCTGTTCATGCTTTGGTATACAACGTCTAATAATACCATCTACTCCTTCTTTATAAAGATGTGGGTCATCCTAGAAGTAATGTCTTAAATCAAAGAACAACTTTTTCTTTTGCTGGTATGTGAAACTAGGTGGTATAAATTTAGCAACAATATAATTAGCACAGTCCGCATACCAAGGAGTATTACGAGAAGCATTTATGACAGCTAATTGTTCATCAGGAAAATCGTCATTAATAGGAAGTGGGTCATCAAGAACATTTTCCATTCTAGACAAATTATCTGCTACGGGATTCTCAGCTTCCTTTCTATCAATAATATGCAAGTCAAATTCTTGTAGCAATAGAACACACCTAATGAGTCTAGGTTTAGCATCTTTCTTTTCCATAAGATACTTAATAGTAGCATGATCGGTGTGAACAGTTACTTTAGAATCAACTATGTAAGATCTAAATTTATCACATGCAAACACAACTGCTAGAAATTCTTTCTCAGTAGTGGCATAATTTCTTTGGGCACTGTCTAGAGTTTTACTAGCATAATGGATAACATTTAATTTCTTATCAACTCTCTGTCCTAGAATAGCACCAACAGCATAATCACTAGCATCACACATAATTTCAAAAGGCAAGTTCCAATCAGGTGGTTGAACAATAGGTGCAGTGGTTAAGGCTTTCTTAAGTGTTTCAAAGGCTTCTACACAATCATCATCAAAAACAAATGGAACAACTTTTTACAAGAGATTGGTAAGAGGTCTAGAAGTTTTAGAGAAGTCTTTAATAAATCTCCTATAGAAACCAGCATGACCAAGGAAACTTCTTATACCTTTAATATCTTTAGGACATGGCAGTTTCTCAATAGCATCAACCTTAGCTTTATCAACTTCAATACCTCTTTCAGAAATTTTATGCCCCAAGACAATACCTTCATTCACCATAAAGTGGCACTTCTCCCAATTCAAGACAAGATTAGTTTCTTCACATCTCTGCAAGACTCAATCAAGGTTGCTTAAGCAATCATCAAAAGAAGTTCCGTAAACGCAAAAATCATCCATGAAAACCTCAACAATCTTTTCACAAAAGTCAGAGAATATAGCAGTCATACATCTTTGAAAGGTAGCAGGTGCATTGCATAAACCAAAAGGCATACGTCTATAAGCATAAGTTCCAAAAGTACAAGTAAAGGTGGTTTTCTCTTGATCTACAGGTGATACAGGAATTTGAGAGAAACCAGAATAACCATGTAGAAAGCAAAAGTGGGTATGCTTGGACAACCTTTCTAACATTTGATCAATAAAAGGTAAGGGGTAATGATCTTTTCTAGTGGCTTTGTTTAATTTTCTAAAATCAATTACCATCCTATAACCAGTTATAATTCTTTGTGGAATGAGTTCATTTTTATCATTACGAACAACGGTAATACCTCCTTTCTTAGGGACACAATGAGCGGGACTTACCCATATACTATTAGCTATGGGATAGATTATACCTGCTTCCAGAAGCTTTAGTATTTCAGTTCTTACCACCTCTTTCATCTTAGGATTTAGTCGTCATTGGTGGTCGACAACTGGTTTAGCATCAGGTTCCATATTAATTTTGTGCTGGCATAGAGTGGGCCTAATGCCCTTAAGATCATCAAGAGTATATCCAATAGTAGCGCGGTGCTTCCTCAGAGTTTTTAGTAATCTATTTTCTTCATGCCCTGAAAGGTTAGCACTAATAATAACACGATATATCTTCTTTTCATCTAGATAAGCATATTTCAATGTATCAGGCAATTGCTTCAATTCAAATACAGGGTCACCCTTAGGCGGAGGAGGGCCTCCAAGAGTTTCAACATGCAAATTGTGTTTAAGGATAGGTGGTTGATCAAAGAACATCTTATCTATCTCATTTCTTTCATTCAAGTGCATATCATTTTCATGGTCTAGCAAATATTGTTCTAACGGATCAGTAGGAGGTACGACAATAGAAGCAAGACCAATAATTTCATCTTTACTCGATAATTCTTTATCATGAGGTTGTCTACAAAACTTGGAGAAATTAAACTCATGAGACATACCACCAAAATTAACACTAACAGTTTCTTTAGCGCAATCAATCTTGGCATTAACAGTGTTCAAGAAAGGTCTACCAAATATAATGGGACAAAAAATATCTTGTGGAGAACCAAGGACTAGAAAATCAGTAGGGTATTTTATTTTTCCACACAAGACTTCAACATCTCTAACGATCCCAAGCGGTGTAATGGTGTCTCTGTTTGCAAGCTTAATAGTAACATCAATGTCCTCTATTTGAATAGGTGCAATGTCATTCATAATTTATTGATATAAGGTAAACGGAATAGCATACACACTAGCACCCAAATCACATAAGCCATGATAACAATGATCTCCTATTTTAACAGAGACAACAGGCATGCCTACTATAGGTATGTTTTTTATCTTTAGGATCTGGTTTAGCAATTCTAGCTGCTTCATCACAGAAGTAAATAACATGCCCATCTATATTATCGACCAAGAGATCTTTAACCATAGCAACATTAGGTTCAACTTTAATTTGTTCAGAGGGTCTAGGTGCTCTAATATTACTTTTGTTAACCACAGTTGAAACTTTAGCATGTTCCTTAATCCTAACAGGAAAAGGTGGTTTCTCAATATAAGTAGTAGGCACAACTGGATCAACATAGTAAACAATTGTTTTTTCTTTAACACTAATGGGTTCCTCAATCTTTTCTTTAACAGGGGGATGATATTTAAACCACTTCTCCCTAGGGAGATCAACATGAGTAGCAAATGATTCACAAAAGGAAGCTATTATCTCAGAGTCAAGTTCATATTTAGTGCTAAACTTATGAAAAGCATCGGTTTTCATAAAAGATTTAACATAATCAAACTCAAGTGTTATACCTGATGTCGGTACCAAAACCGGCAGATCTCGGGTAGGGGGTCCGAGCCGTGGATCGTGGAGTCAATGGGTAACAGGGAGCATAGAGACAGCGATTACCCAAGTTCGGGCCCTCTCGAGGAGGTAAAACCCTACGTCCTGCTTGATTGTATTGATGTGATAATACGACGATTACAGATCTACCTCGAGATCGGATGGCTAAACCCTAGGTGGGTATGATGATGGTTTTCCCCCTCTACGGACTAAACCCTCTGGTTTATATAGACACCAGAGGGGCCTAGGTTTACATATGGTCGATTGCCACCAGGGGATAAACATGCCGGTTACACTAACTATTTGTTGGAGGAGACGCCAAGTCTTCGGAGGTTTCCTTCTGGCTCACGGGGTCGCCCGCAATCCGGCCTTCCTTTGACGAGTAAAGAGCGGCCCACTAGTCCGGCCTATGAGAGATAGGCCGGCAGCCCGAGTACCCCCTAGTCTGGGACACCCTCAGTAGCCCCCGAACTAGTCTTCGAAGCCGAGGTATATGCCAAACTCCATCGGCTTTGTGGACCAGTTCCTTCCCTTCCGTGATACTTGTGTGGCCTAGCCGTACATTTCCCGAACTATGCTTCAGTCGCCGAGGTGTACCGATAACTTAGCCCCGAAGTCTAGTCGCATTGGTGTGAACAGTGACCCCATCTGACAATTTTTACGGAAGGGTCACATCCCGCCACGACCACGAGTTGGTTTATGAAAGCTTGATTCGCAGTTCGAGGCGGTTCCTTCATTGGCGCGTCCCATCGATATGGAGATCGTGCCCTATTTTCAAGGGATATGATCAATAATTTGCTCCATCCCACGCGCGCATAATGGCACGATTACACGGGGAAACGGCAAAGCCTGCGGCGCAGTAAAGGGACCTTAGGTTTTACAGCCCATAAAAGGGGAGCGGCCTCCATTTCCTTCGCACGCTCTCACCTCTTCCTTCTCCGTTTCCCTCCCAATCTCCTGAGCTCTAGCGCCCAGATCTGCTCTCCCTTCCAAGAACCTCTCCAGCCTCCCGTTCAATCCAGCAATGGCCGGTTCCGGGTCCAAGGGCAAGTGGGAGGCCTCCATCGTCACCGAGAGCGCCATCTTGGAGCTGAAGAGCGCGGGCTATCTCCCCAACAACGTCGCCCATCGTGCTCCAGAGGCGGGCCAAGTCATCCCCACGCCGCGGCAGGGCGAGAGGGTGGTGTTCCTACCCCATTTCATCCGAGGTTTAGGTTTTCCCCTCCACCCCTTCGTCAGGGGCCTCATGTTTTTCTATGGGCTCGATTTCCACGATCTTGCCCCAAATTCCTTCCTGCACATCTCGGCCTTCATCATCATCTGCGAGGCCTTTCTTCGGGTCCGACCACACTTCAGCCTGTGGCTAAAGATCTTCAACGTCAAGCCGAAGGTTGTTGATGGCCAGCAGGCGGACTGTGGGGGAGCGATGGTCAGCAAGCTTCCTCGGGTGGAGTGGCCAGAGGACACATTCATCGAGACCATCGAGATCTGGTAGAAGGAGTGGTTCTACATCACGGAGCCAGGGAGCGCGGATTGGGGGGCGATTCCCGCCTTCCGATCAGGACCCCCCACGAGGTTGGTCTCATGGACCAAGAAAGGCCTCGACTGGGGGTCAAACAAGGAGGTGGCGCTGCTGCAGAGCCGGATAGCCAAGATGATAGAGCGGGGGGTCAAGCTGCCCAACGTGATCCAGATTATGCTCTGCCGCCATATCCTCCCCTTCCAGGACCGGGCTTCCCCCATGCGGGCCTACAAGCCCGAGGACCCCGCCACCGTGCTCAACTTCTACCGCACTTCCCACGCTCAGCTGTGGAAGGTGCTGTTCAAGCCGCAGTAGAACTGGCCGGCCGAGGAGGGAGACATCGGCCTTGACACCGCGAACCCCCCTCGGGAGGTATGTTAAGTTTTACTCTTGTATTCGGATTGCTCCCTTTTGATAAGGTATCCAATTATCTTGTTCCTCATCCACAGAGCTGGCTAAAGAAGGCCGAGCAGATCGACAGCCCGGCTCCGCTACCCGAGGGCGCCCGGACAGCCTTGCTGACGGCCATCCTGGTCGAGGAGCCGTACGAGGTGCCAGAGAAGAAGGAGAAGAAGAAGGAGAAGAAGAGGGAGGCCAGAGAAGGCCTCCATTCCCGAGGACCCCTGGACACTAGATCTGGGGACACCCATGCTCCCTCCGCACAAGAGGAAGAGAGGGAGCAGGGAGAGGATGGGGAGGAAAGTGATTCCTCCCGAACGAAGAAGAGGGCGGTGTCCGAAGACGCCGAGGAGGAGCAGCCTCACCTGACCCCCAAGAGACCATGCAGGGCCAAGGTGGCCCTGTCCAACAACAGCTCGGCTTCAGCCGAGGACTTCAAGGCCTCCGAAGAGGTACCTCGGAGGACCCCCAGGGTCAAACCGCTGGCCCAAAGGTACGCATCCTAAGATCCGCTTATGCATTTTTGGCCAGACTAGGTTCGATATTGATCACACCTTTGCCTCTATCATCGCAGCCCGCTGCGCGACCTCCCCGCTGACCGAGTCTCGGAGGGGGATTCTCCATCGGCCGCGCTAGCGGGGAGCGGGACCGAATCACGCCCCTCGCCTCCTCCAATCGTTGAGGAGGCCGATGAGGTTCTGTCGAGGAGGACCCCTCCCATGCCGCACACAGGGGGAGGAGGCGACACTGTTATGGCCGAGGTGCATTCCTCGTCCACCGAAGACCAGGAGGGGAGGGCCCCTCTGGTAAACGAAGAGGAGGAGCCCGGACGATCCGAGCTCTCCCCGAGAGCGGCTCCGGAGCCGTCAAGGCACCCGGAGTCGAGCATTCCGGTCTCCGTGAGAGGAGGAGCCGAGGTGCCCCTGCCACCCCCACCCGCCCCAGAGCGGGCTTCGACTGGGTGGCCGAACGAGATGGAGGATGCTTTAACCAGCTCCTCTATCACTGAAGAGCACCGTGCCCTTATGGGCGCGGTGTTGCAAAGTCTTCGGTCCGTGGACAACGGACTGAAGGAGGCCTTCAGTGGCCTTCTCACAGGCTTCAAGGTAGGCCAAGTAATGTTTTTTCCCTTGGAAAATTTCTTTTATATGAATGCATAACCTCATACACAGTAGCCCCCGAGACTCTGACTGGCTTGAGTAAAGCCGGTCGGAGGATCAAAAATCGATAACTCGGATCCTAATGTGCGTAGAGTGATGTGCAGGTGTCATCCTCGGCGGTAGCCACCAACGCCGAGGAGTTGGCCGAGCTGAATCGGAAGCTCAAGAGCTCTGAGGACGACCTCGGCCTGCTGAACAAGCGGTTCGACGAAGCGCAAGGCAAGTCCGCACTAGTGTTTATTACAACAGTTTCTTTTTTTGTTTGTTAAGTAAGGTTTGAAGTAAGTAACCTAAATGGGGTCAACTGTTATGACTACAGCTGCTGCCGCGGAGGTCGAGAACCTCAAGGCCGCACTGAGGAAGGCTCAGCTGGAAGCGGCGGAGCAGAGGTCGGCCGCCGAACAGGCAACTGCCGAACTGGCTACGGTAAGAACCGCTAGCCAGAAGCACGAGGCCAGAGTGACTGAAGTGCAGCAAGAGCTCAAGGATGCCGTCACGAAATGTGAGGCCCTTGAGCAGAAGAATAAAGAGCAGGCCACCGAGCTAACCTCATTGGGGTCAGTGGCCAAGGAAGCGCGGACGGAGGCGCGCGGCTACCAAGAAGAACTCTGCCAAGTGAAACTCATTGCGGATGGTAAGCCGTATTTGCTGCAAAGTATCTTTGGTGGTAATAGGTTCACTTTGCTCACGCAAGTGCGGCGTTCCCCAGGCGCCTTTGCGGACCTCCCGAGGAGTGCGGCTGATGCGGCTAGGTTCTTCGCCGCCCAGGAGGGTCGGGCCGAGCAGAGGCTGTTTTGGGCGTAATTTCAAGCGCCCGAACACCCTTCCCTCCTCAACAACCAGATGAAGCAGCTGATGGAGCTGCATCGGATGGCGGAGCCGGCGATGAAGGACCTCTGCGTCAAGCTATGGCCTTCGGAACCGCTGCCGAGCAGCTATTTCGGTTTGGTGCAGAGGCTGTATGATGCCACGCCCCGGATTGATGCCTGGAAGTGCTCCGTATGCATTGAGGGAGCTCGGATGGCCTTCGACAAGACCATGGTGCACTGGCCGAAGATCAAGCCAGCCGAAGTGGCCACCGGACCACCGCCTCCTAGGAAGGAGCACAGGCGCCCCGAGCAGTACTTTCCCATCGCGATGGATGGTGCTCGGGCGATAGAGGCCCAGTTCTCAAAAGATGTAATTTATGAGTAGATTTATTTTCCTTTTGTCCGAGGAGTTGAAAATTTTGTTTTGTTGAAATGCAAATTGTTGGCTGTAAATATAATGCCTGCTATGTTTATTTTGACTCCTGTGCGGCCACTTCGAAACTGAAAGTTACCAGTCGTCGGCTTCAGCCCCCTTGCAGATACTGCGTGGGGTGTTTTCTCTTAACACCTTAACCCTTAGCCGACGTCTCGGTGCCCGGAGGCGGTTGTGTGTAAGGAAAACAAGGCAATCGGACTATGCGGCTTTAGTGCTTTCACTTAGCCATAGGAGCTTGACTGCGGGGGCTGGTGACTAGCCCCCAGTGCATGTGATATCCGGACGTGCCGAGGTTGATATCATTATCACTTGGTTTCTGTGACAACAAACCCTTCGTTTAACATGGATTAACCTCCATCGATTTTTAGTTTGACACTTGTCATCGGATCGCCGACCAGTTCTCGCTTATTATGACGGTCGGTTTTCGGCTTTCTCCACTGAGGTACTTAACCAGGCTAGCTAGAAGTATAATCGCAGTGGTTCTCCCTTTACCCTCCTAGCCGAACAAAGCGGAACGTAGGAGGGCAAACACAGGAGCCGGGCAACCTAACCATTGACCAAAGACATAATTCGGAACTGATTCATATAATGCAATATCCGTGACGCCGAGCACATGTAATAAAATCAGTGTCGGAATGATGTTTGTGGCTGGATTGAAGTTCGAGCCCCCGGTCTATTAGCCGATCACATCTAAAAAGGAAACGTATCATAATAGTTTACTTCGGCCGAAAAGCAGAAAGGAAGGTGCAACATAATTAACCGCAGTATGACCGAAAAAATGGTCATTATTTCCTTTAAATTCGTGACGTCTATCCATACAATCCGAACTGCCGAAGTAACTTTTACAGATACTTTAAGAAATAAATACATTAGAGGAAAGGTTTACACAGGGCCTTCATGAGTGGTTTGACGTCCCTACTGCGCCCTGCCGCACGTCTGCACCTTTGCTCTGTACGAGGCTTCCGTGTGAGTGTAGTTGTCGACTGTATGCTCGACAGAAGTGGTAATGTTCAGCGGACGATTCCTTGGGGGAGGGCTTTGAGAAGTCGCCGCGCTGTATCAGCTTAATGCTGTTCAGGCCCTAGATGGTGCCTGTAGTTTCGTAGTGTCCCGAAGACATCTTCGGCCGTGGCCCGGTCGAACCGAGCCCTCGGCCCTTGAGTTGTTTTGCCCCCACAGCTGCCCATGGAATCTTGAGCGCGAAGTTGTGCACTCGAGGCACGTATTTCGCGGCTAGGTAGGTCTTGCTGTGGGGCACGTATCCCTATTTAGGGTGAGCACGGGAGTGCTCCAGGACCGAGGCCATAGCTCGGGCACGTTTGCATGCATCCAGTGCCTTGCTGGTAGACTGGGCATGCGACGCTTCTTCGGCGGCCTGGACTTCGGCGGCTAAAGCCGCTGTGTATTCCTCTGTTCGGAGCGAGCGCTCGGTGTTACCGTTAATGGCAATAACACCCTTCGGTCCTGGCATCTTGAGCTTTAGATATGTGTAGTGTGGGACGGCGTTAAAGCGGGCGAACGCTGTCCGGCCGAGGAGTGCGTGGTAGCCGCTGCGGAAGGGAACAATGTCGAAGATTAAGTCTTCTCTGCGGAAGTTGTCGGGCGAACCGAAGACTACCTCCAATGTCACGGATCCCGAGCAGCGTGCCTCGACGCCTGGGATTACACCTTTAAAGGTGGTGTTACTGGGTTTGATCCTTGACGGGTCGATTCCCATTTTCCTCACTGTATCGGAGTAGATCAGGTTGAGGATGCTGCCTCCGTTCATAAGGACTCTGGTGAGGTGAAATCCATCCACGATGGGGTCGAGCACCAGAGCCGCCGTTCCTCCCTGACGGATACTGGTCGGGTGATCTCGACGGTCGAAAGTGATCGGGCAAGCCGACCATGGGTTGAATTTCGAGGCCACCGGCTCTAAGGCGTAGACATCCCGGAGTGCGCGTTTCCGCTCCTTCTTGGGTATATGCGTGACGTAAATCATGTTCACGGTCTTTACCTCGGGAGGGAACTGCTTTTCGCCTCCATTGCTCGGCCCGCGAGGTTCGTCGTCATCCTCGCTGCGGGGACCCTTGCTCCGTTCTTCGGCTGTGATCTTGCCGGCCTGTTTGATTACCCAACAGTTACGGTTGGTGTGGTTGGCTGGCTTATCTGGGGTGCCGTGAATCTGGCAGGGCCTATCCAAGATTCTATCCAGTGCGGACGGGCCGTCCCGGTTCCCTTTAGAAGGTTTTTTCCACGGTCCTGATTTCGAATCGCTGAACCCAGCGTTTACCGCTGCGTCATCGGCTTCACTACCGTTGTTTGTGTGCCGGCGCTTATTATTCTTGTTGTGCCGATGTTTCCCGTTCCCGTCCTGGGCCTCTGAAGTGCCGGGGTCTTCGGGGTGGTTGCTTCGACAAGCTAACCAACTATCCTCACCCGCGCAAAAGCGGGTCATTCGGGAGGTGAGGGCCGACGTTGTTCTCGGCTTATCCTGGCCGAGCTGGCGAGCGAGCCACTCATCCCGAATACTGTGCTTGAATGTGGCAATTGCTTCGGCATCCGGACAGTCGACGATTTGGTTCTTCTTGGTCAAGAAACGGTTCCAGAATTGCCGAGTTGACTCCTCGGGCTGCTGAACGACATGGCTCAGGTCGTCGGCGTCCGGCGGCCGAACATAGGTGCCTTGAAAGTTGGCTCGGAATGCATCCTCGAGCTCTTCCCAGCTCCCGATGGAATTTTCGGGTAGGCTATTCAACCAATGCCTTGCTGGTCCATTGAGTTTTAACGGTAGATATTTAATGGCGTGGAGGTCATCTCCTCGGGCCATATGAATGTGGAGAAGAAGTCTTCGATCCACACGGCTGGGTCAGTTGTCCCATCGTATTGTTCTATATTCACGGGTTTAAACCCTTCGGGGAACTGATGCTGCATCACCTCGTCTGTAAAACACATGGGGTGAGTGGCGCCCCTGACCCGGGCCACGTCGTGCTGGAGATCGGTTGTCATCCGGGTACGGTGCTGCTCCCGAGCTCTGTCGTTTCTATCGCGCCAGGCTTGGTATCCGTCCCGCCCAGCGGGTGTGTGTCCGTAGATGGATCTTGACTGTATCCCTCTGGCGTTTA
Organism: Elymus sibiricus; assembly: GCA_039707655.1. NCBI lineage: Eukaryota > Viridiplantae > Streptophyta > Magnoliopsida > Poales > Poaceae > Elymus > Elymus sibiricus. The sequence continues at coordinate 118,922,422 of CM077670.1, forward strand.
TATCGTGGCACAGATCATATGGGTCATCCAGTTGAACCGGGTCCTTGCCCGCCGGGCGAGGGGGCACGGGTGGGTATTCGGTTTATCCAGCCATCCTATCCCGTCCTTGAGGTGGGCGGTCGGACTAGCTTGTGTAAGTTCGTCTGGGAGGCATGGGCTCAAGGGCCTCGTCCTCAAAGGACGGTAGCAAACGCCGTCGTGGATAGCTTTTGTATTGATCCTGGCGCTGATTGTCGAAGCCCTCTTCGGCTGCTAAGACCATTGTCCACCTATCGTTGAGTGTATCTTGTTCGGCCTTTAGTTGCTGCTTCTTCTTATTCAAGCTTCGGGCGGTGGCTATGAGTTGCTGCTTGAATCTTTCCTGGTCTAGGGGGTCCTCTAGGATGACGAAATCCTCGGGTTCGAGGCTGTCCTCCTCTTCGGACGGAGGGAGGTAGTTACTGTCCTCGGAATCCTCGGGGTCCTCAGGGTTGCCCTGGTCCTCGTGCCCTTCGGGGGCGTCGTGGTGCTGTTCGGGGGTGTTGTCGCCGAGCTCCCCCATGTTATCCGGAGTGTCGTTATCTCTGGTGCTGTTCGTGTCTGTGTTATTTTCATTGCCCTTTCCTCACCCTCTGGCTCGCCTTCGTCGGCGTTTGGGCGGTTCCTCGGCGGGGCTGTCGCCGTCCTTCTTGGTCGTGTCGCCGTCCTTCTTGGGGGTATCGACCATTGATACGTCTCCAACGTATTTATAATTTTTGATTGTTCCATGCTGTTATATTATCAATCTTGGATGTTTTTATATACATTTACAGCAATTATATATCATTTTTGGAGACTAACCTATTAACTTAGTGCCCAGTGCTAGTTGCTGTTTTCTGCCCTGTTTTTGTTTTACAGAATATCAATACCAAACGAAGTCCAAATGCCACGAAACTTTTTGGAGATTTTTTTCTGCACATATACAACACTAGAAGCTTCGGGAGGAGTCCAGAAGCCCCAGGGGGTGCCCACGAGGCCCCAGGGCGCGCCTGGGGGCAGGCGTGCCCTGGTACCTCGTGGGGCCCACAGAGCTCCGTTTGACCTAAATCCTCCACTATAAATTCCCAAAAAATCATAAACCCTCAAGGGAGTCCACGAAATACGTTTTCCGCCACCGCAAGCTTCTGTTCTCGAGAGATCCCATCTGGGGTCCTTCTCCGGTAATCTGCCGGAGGGGGAATCGATCACGGAGGGGCTCTACATCAACCTTGCTGCCCTTTCGATGATGCGTGAGTAGTTTACCATAGACCTTTGGGTCCATAGTTAGTAGCTAGATGGCTTCTTCTCTCTTTTTGATCTTCAATACAATGTTCTCCTCGATGTTCTTGGAGTTCTATCCGATGTAATCACTTTTTGCGGTGTGTTTGTTGGGATCCGATGAATTGTGAGTTTATGATCAGATTATCCATGAATATATTTGAGTCTTTGCTGCACTCTTTTATGCATGATTATTATAGCCTCGTATTTCTTCTCCGATCTACTGATTTGGTTTGGCCAACTAGATTGATTTATCTTGCCATGGGAAGAGGTGCTTTGTAATGGGTTCGATCTTGCGGTGCTCAATCCCAGTGACAGAAAGGGACATGACACGTATGTATCGTTGCTATTAAGGGTAAAAAGATGGGGTTTATTCATACGTGACTTTATCTTGTCTACATCATGTCATCGTTCTTAAGGCGTTACTCCATTCTTTTATGGACTTAATACACTAGATGCATGTTGGATAGCGGTCGATGTGTGGAGTAATAGTAGTAGATGCAGGCAGGAGTCGGTCTACTTGTATTGGACATGATGCCGATATACATGATCATTGCCTTGGATATCGTCATGATTATTTGCTTTTCTATCAATTGCCCAATAGTAATTCGTTTACCCACCGTATGCTATTTTCTTGAGAGAAGCCTCTAGTGAAAACTATGGCCCCCGGGTCTATCTTTACCATTTACTAAAACCCTAAAAATACTTGCTGCAATTTTCTTTTATTTTTTTTATTTTGTATTTTTGTTTCTATCTATCTATCTATCACATAAAATTTAATCTTGCAACTTACCGCCGAGGGATGGACAACCCCTTTATTGCGTTGGGTGTAAGGATTTGTTGTTTGTATGCAGGTGCTGCTAACGAGGTGTTGCGTGATTCTCCTACTGGATTGATTACCTTGGTTTCATAACTGAGGGAAATACTTACTCTACTGTGCTGCATCATCCCTTCCGCTTCGGGGATAATTCTAACGCAAGCTACAAGTAGCAACCATATAAACGTCATAGGTGGAGGTGGCGGTCCACTTTCCGGTGTTGGAGGTGGCAAGGGAGGGAGCCATATAAGGCGGGACGTCGATATCCTCGTCCATGTCGCCAGCCTCCTCGGAGGCGTAGTACAGCATGTCGGTTAAATCTTCGATAGTGGCTACTAAGTGGGTGGTGGGTGGGACGCAAAATTCCACGCGGTTGGCCTCAAGTCCGATCTGCTCATGGGCTGAGGACGGGCCATCCGTGATAATCATCTTCTGGATCCGATCTAACATCTCGCTTAAAAGCGAGAGGTCCACCGGATCCATCCTTGGGCATACTTCGGAGTCAAACTCCGGTGTGCCGGCGTCGGGAGTATGTTCGGCCAAGGGTGACCCTTTGTTCTCTAGCGCCGGGGTCGGATCCGAACTTGAGGCCAGATCCGAACTGAGGACCGGCCCAGAGACGGGACCGAGGAGAGAATCCGAGGTTAAGGCCTCAGGATTATTAGGCTCCTCAGGTAAAGCTGAGAACCCAGTAAGGACCAGATCACCCCGAGAATCGGCGACATACTCCAAGTTGCCGAACCTGATTTCCTGCTCAGGGGCGAAGCTGTCGACCTGGTCAAGGTGACCGGTTGGGTCGGCGTGCAGGACAATGCTGCCGAACGCGAAGAGCTGACCGGGGGCGAAGATGTCCCCGCTGTGGATGCCATCGCTGATGACAAGGCGAGCCATTGATCCTTGGTGACCCAACGGCAGACTCTCAATGAAAGCACCAATGTCGGTACCAAAACCGGCAGAACTCGGGTAGGGGGTCCGAGCCGTGGATCGTGGAGTCAATGGGTAACAGGGAGCGTAGAGACAGCGATTACCCAGGTTCGGGCCCTCTCGAGGAGCGAAAACCCTACGTCCTGCTTGGTTGTATTGATGTGATAATATGACGATTACAGAGTTGATCTACCTCGAGATCGGATGGCTAAACCCTAGGTGGGTATGATGATGGTTCTCCCCCTCTATCGACTAAACCCTCTGGTTTATATAGACACCAGAGGGGCCTAGGGTTACATATGGTCGGTTGCCAACAGGGGATAAATCTGCCGGTTACACTAAATATTTCTTGGAGGAGACGCCAAGTCTTCGGAGGTTTCCTTCTGGCTCACGGGGTCGCCCGCAATCCGGCCTTCCTTTGACGAGTAAAGAGCGGCCCACTAGTCCGGCCTACGAGAGATAGGCCGGCAGCCCGAGTACCCCCTAGTCCAGGACACCCTCACCTGACTCATTACCTTTGTCGAGTTCCCAATCTTCAGAGTTGCGTTTAATTCTTTCCAGAAGATCCCATCCGAATTCAATAGTTTTCTTCACAAAGGAGCCAGTCGAAGAAGAATCGAGCATGGTTTGATCATCATGAGAAAGCCGAGCATAAAAATTCTGTAAGATAATTTCTCTTGAGAGGTCATGATTGGGGCATGTGTACATCATGTACTTAAGCCTCCCCCAAGCTTGAGCGATGCTTTCTCCTTCACGAGGCCAAAAATTATATATATAATTCCGATCACGATGAACCAAATCCATAGGATAAAATTTCTGGTGGAATTCCAGTTTCAATCGGTTCCAGTCCCATGTATCAGTATCATCACATAGCCTATACCATGTCAATGCCTTTCCTTCCAAAGATAAAGGGAATACTTTCTTCTTAACTCCATCTCCGGATAAACCTGCAAACTTAAACAATCCACAAATTTCATCCACATAGATCAAGTGCATATCAGGATGTACCGTTCCATCTCCTGCATAAGGATTAGCTAGCAGTTTCTCTATCATACCCGAAGGACTCTCATAATAAATATCTTCAGTAGGTGAACTAGGTTGAGGAGCAACTATTTGTGCTTCCGGTCGAGGTGAAGATACCCCGAAAAAACCCCTCAAAGGATTACTTTCCATAGAGACAAGTAACAGTAAATTTCAGCACGTAATATAAATGTTTCCTTACCAAATTCCACTCACCAAAGGCGCTTCACTCCCCGGTAACGGTGCCAGAAAAGAGTCTTGATGACCCACAAGTATAGGGGATCAATCGTAATCCTTTCGATAAGTAAGAGTGTCTAACCCAACGAGGAGCAGAAGGAAATGACAAGTGGTTTTCAGCAAGGTATGTTCTGCAAGCACTGAAATTATCGGTAACGAGTAGTTTGATAGCAAGATAATTTGTAACAAGTGACAAGTTGCAACAGTAACAAAGAGTGCAGCAAGGTAGCCCAATCCTTTTTGTAGCAAAGGACAGGCCGTAATGATTTCTTATAATAAGCAAAGCGTTCTCGAGGACACATGGGAATTTCATCTAGTCACTTTCATCATGTTTGTTTGATTCGCGTTCGTTACTTTGATAATTTGATATGTGGGTGGACCGGTGCTTGGGTGCTGTTCTTACTTGAACATGCCTCCGAGTTATGATTACCCCCTCTCGCAAGCATCCGCAACTACGAAAGAAGAATTAAGATAACTCTAACCATAGCATTAAACATATGGATACAAATCAGCCCCTTACGGAATAGCGCATAAACTAGGGTTTAAGCTTCTGTCACTCTAGCAACCCATCATCTAATTACTACTCCACAATGCATTCCCTTAGTCCCAAAGATGGTGAAGTGTCATGTAGTCGACATTCACATAACACCACTAAGAGAATCAACAACATACATATCATCAAAATATCGAACGAATACCAAATTCACATGATTACTTATGACAAGACTTATCCCATGTCCTCAAGAACAAAAGTAACTACTCACAAATCATATTCATGTCCAAGATCAGAGGGGTATTGAATAGCATATTGGATCTGAACATATAATCTTCCACCAAATAAACCAACTAGCATCAACTACAAGATGTAATCAACACTACTAGCAACCCACATGTACCAATCTGAGGTTTTGAGACAAAGATTGAATACAAGAGATGAACTAGGGTTTGAGATGAGATGGTGCTGTTGAAGATGTTGATGAAGATTTGTCCTCCCACGATGAGAGGATCGTTGGTGATGTCGATGGCTCCGATTTCAAGTATCCCCGGCGGAATCACTCCGCCGGAGAGCAAAAGTGCTCCTGCCCAAGATCCGCCTCGAGACGGCGGCGCACCGTCCCAAAAGTCTTCTCCTTATTTTTTCTAATGAAAATGGGCTTATATACCAGAAAATGGGCACCGGAGGCTGGCCAGGGGCCCCACAAGCCACCAGGGCGCGCCTGGGGGGGGGGGCGCCCTGGTGCCTCGTGGGCACCTGGGTGGCCCCCTCTGGTACTTCTTTCTTCCAATATTTTTTATTTATTCCAAAATAGCTCATTTGGAGATGTGCAGAATAGGTATCTCTGACATACCTTTTTCAGGTCCAGAATTCCAGCAGCCGGCAATCTCCCTCCTTGTGTATATCTTGCATATTAAGAGAGAAAAGGCATTAGAATTGCTCCACAAAGTTTTATATAGATTAAAAACACTATAAATAACAATAGTAAAACATGATGCAAAATGGACGTATCAAGATGCTATTCTATGGTTGACATCATATTTGGCAAGCAGTTTACGGAATGACCATGAATAAAATGTGAACCACCATCAGTCATTAAATATCTAGGAACTCCGAACCTCGGGAAAATAACTTCTTTAAGCATTTTGATAGAAGTGTTATGATCAGCACTACTAGTTGGAATAGCTTCTACCCACTTAGTAACGTAATCAACAGCAACTAAAATATGTTTATACCCATTAGAGGAAGGAATAGGTCCCATATAATCAAATCCCCAAACAGCAAATGGTTCAATAACGAGTGAATAATTCATAGGCATTTCCTGACGTCTACTAATATTACCAATTCTTTGACATTCATCACAAGATAGGACGAACTTAGGAGCATCCTTGAAAAGAGTAGGCCAATAAAAACCAGATTGTAGTACCTTATGTGCAGTTCTGTCTCCCGCATGGTGTCCTCCGTAAGCCTCGGAATGACACTTCCGTAGGATTTGTTCCTGTTCATGCTCAGGTATACAACGTCTAATAATACCATCTACTCCTTCTTTATAAAGATGTGGGTCATCCCAGAAGTAATGTCTTAAATCAAAGAAGACCTTTTTCTTTTGTTGCTATGTAAAACTAGGTGGTATAAATTTGGGAACAATGTAATTAGCATAGTCTGCATACCAAGGAGTGTTACGAGAAGCATTTATCACAGCTAATTGTTCATCAGGAAAATCATCATTAATAGGAAGTGGGTCATCAAGAACATTTTCCATTCTAGACAAATTATCTGCTACGGGATTCTCAGCTCCCTTTCTATCGACAATATGCGAGTCAAATTCTTGTAGCAATAGAACCCACCTAACGAGTCTAGGTTTAGCAACTTTCTTTTCCATGAGGTACTTAATAGCAGCATGATCGGTGTGAACAATTACTTTAGAATCAACTATGTAAGATCTGAATTTGTCACATGCAAACACAACTGCTAGAAATTCTTTCTCAGTAGTAGCATAATTTCTTTGAGCACTGTCTAGAGTTTTACTAGCATAATGGATAACATTTAATTTCTTATCAACTCTCTGTCCTAGAACAGCACCGACAGCATAATCACTAGCATCACACATAATTTCAAAAGGCAAGTTCCAATCAGGTGGTTGAACAATAGGTGCAGAGGTTAAGGCTTTCTTAAGTGTTTCAAAGGCTTCTACACAATCATCATCAAAAACAAATGGAACATCTTTTTGCAAGAGATTATTAAGAGGCCTAGAAATTTTAGAGAAGTCTTTAATAAACCTCCTATAGAAACCAGCATGACCAAGGAAACTTCTTATACCTTTAATATCTTTAGGACATGGCATTTTCTCAATAGCATCAACTTTAGCCTTATCAACTTCAATACCTCTTTCAGAAATTTTATGCCCCAAGACAATACCTTCATTCACCATAAAGTGGCACTTCTCCCAATTCAAGACAATATTAGTTTGTTCACATCTCTGCAAAACTCGATCAAGGTTGCTTAAGCAATCATCAAAAGAAGTTCCATAAACGAAAAAATCATCCATGAAAACCACAACAATCTTTTTACAAACGTCAGAGAATATAGCAGTCATACATCTTTGAAAGGTAGCAGGTGCGTTGCATAAACCAAAAGGCATACGTCTATAAGCAAAATTTCCAAAAGGACAAGTAAAGGTGGTTTTCTCTTGGTCGGCTTGTGATACAGGTATTTGAGAGAAGCCAGAATATCCATCAAGAAAGCAAAAGTGTGTATGCTTGGACAATCTTTCTAACATTTGATCAATAAAAGGTAAGGGGTAATGATCTTTTCTAGTGGCTTTGTTTAATTTTGTAAAATCAATTACCATCCTATAACCAGTTACAATTATTTGTGGAATGAGTTCATTTTTATCGCTAGGAACAACAGTAATGCCTCCTATCTTAGGGACACAATGAACTGGACATACCCATCTACTATCAGCTATGGGATAGATTATACCTGCTTCCTGAAGTTTTAATATTTCAGTTCTTACCACCTCCATCATCTTAGGATTTAATCGTCATTGGTGGTCGACAACTGGTTTAGCATCAGGCTCCATATTAATTTTGTGCTGACATAGAGTGGGACTAATGCCCTTAAGATCATCAAGAGTATATCCAATAGCAGCACGGTTCTTCCTCAAAATTTTCAGTAATCTCTTTTCTTCATGCTCTGAAAGGTTAGCACTAATAATAACAGGATATATCTTCTTTTCATCTAGATAAGCATATTTCAATGTATCAGGCAATTGTTTCAATTCAAATACAGGGTCACCCTTAGGTGGAGGAGGACCTCCAAGAGTTTCAACAGGCAAATTGTGTTTAAGGATAGGTGGCTAATCAAAGAACATCTTATCTATTTCATTTCTTTCATTCATGTGCACATCATTTTCATGGTCTAGCAAATATTGTTCTAGCGGATCAGTAGGAGGTACGGCAATAGAAGCAAGACAAATAATTCATATTTACTAGGCAATTCTTTATCATGAGGTTGTCTACGAAACTTAGAGAAATTAAACTCATGAGATATGCCTCCAAAATTAACACTAACAATTTCTTTGGTGCAATCAATCTTAGCATTTGCCGTGTTCAAGAAAGGTCTACCAAATATAATGGGACAAAAATCATCTTGTGGTGAACCAAGAACGAAGAAATCAGTAGGATATTTGATCTTACCACACAAGACTTCAACATCTCTAACAATCCCAAGTGGTGTAATAGTATCTCTGTTTGCAAGCTTAATAGTAACATCAATGTCCTCTATTTCAACAGGTGCAATATCATTCATTAATTTCTTGATATAAGGTAAATGGAATAGCACTCACACTAGCACCCAAATCACATAAACCATGATAGCAATGATCTCCAATTTTAACTGAAATAACAGGCATGCCTACTACAAGTTTGTTTTTATCTTTAGGATCTGGCTTAGCAATTCTAGCCGCTTCATCACAGAAGTAAATAACATGCCCATCTATATTATCGACCAAGAGATCTTTAACCATAGCAACATTAGGTTCAACTTTAATTTGTTCACAGGGTCTAGGTGCTCTAATATTACTTTTGTTAACCACAGTTGAAACTTTAGCATGTTCCTTAATCCTAACAGGAAAAGGCGGTTTCTCAATATAAGCAGTAGGCACAACTGGATCAACATGATAAACAATTGTTTCTTCTTTAACACTAATAGGTTTTTCAGTCTTTTGTTTAACATGGGGGATGATATTTAAACCACTTATCCTTAGGGAGATCAACATGAGTAGCAAATGATTCACAAAAGGAAGCTACTATCTCAGAGTCAAGCCCATATTTAGTGCTAAACTTATGAAATGCATCGGTATCCATAAAAGATTTAAGACAATCAAACTCAAGTATTATACCTGACTCATTACCTTTGGAGACTAACCTATAATTGGAGACTAACCTATTAATTTAGTGCCCAGTGCTAGCTGTAGTTTTCTGCCCTGTTTTTATTTTACAGAATATCAATACCAAACGAATGTAAAATGGAGACTAACCTATATACAACACTAGAAGCTTCGGGAGGAGGCCAGAAGCCCCAGGGGGTGCCCACGAGGCACCAGGGCGTGCCCTGGTACCTCGTGGGGCCCACAGAGCTCCGTTTTACCTAATTCCTCCACTATAAATTTCCAAAAAATCAGAAACCCTCAGGGGAGTCCACGAAATAATTTTTTTGCCGCCGCAAGCTTCTGTTCTCGAGAGATCCCATCTGGGGTCCTTCTCCGGTAATCTGCCGGAGCGGGAATCGATCACGGAGGGGCTCTACATCAACCCTGCTGCCCTTCCGATGATGCGTGAGTAGTTTACCACAGACCTTCGGGTCCATAGTTAGTAGATAGATGGCTTCTTCTCTCTTTTTGATCTTCAATACAATGTTCTCCTCGATGTTCTTGGAGTTCTATCCGATGTAATCACTTTTTGCGGTGTGTTTGTTGGGATCCGATGAATTGTGAGTTTATGATCAGATTATCCATGAATATATTTGAGTCTTTTCTGCATTCTTTTATGCATGATTATTATAGCCTCGTATTTCTTCTCCGATCTATTGATTTGGTTTGGCCAACTAGATTGATTTATCTTGCCATAGGAAGAGGTGCTTTGTAATGGGTTCGATCTTGCGGTGCTCAATCCCAGTGACAGAAAGGGACATGACATGTATGTATCGTTGCTATTAAGGGTAAAAATATGGGGTTTATTCATACATGAGTTTATCTTGTCTACATCATGTCATCGTTCTTAAGGCGTTACTCCGTTCTTTTATGGACTTAATACACTAGATGCATGCTGGATAGCAGTCGATGTGTGGAGTAATAGTAGTAGATGCAGGCAGGAGTCGGTCTACTTGTATTGGACATGATGCCTATATACATGATCATTGCCTTGGATATCGTCATGATTATTTCCTTTTCTATCAATTGCCCAACAGTAATTCGTTTACCCACCGTATGTTATTTTCTTGAGAGAAGCCTCTAGTGAAAACTATGGCCCCCGGGTCTATCTTTATCATTTACTAAAACCCTAAAAATACTTGCTGCAATTTTATTTTATTTATTTTATTTTGTGTTTTTGTTTCAATCTATCCATCTATCACATACAATTTAATCTTGCAACTTACCGCCGAGGGATTGACAACCCCTTGATTGCGTTGGGTTCAAGGATTTGTTGTTTGTGTGCAGGTGCTACTAACGAGGTGTTGTGTGATTCTCCTACTGGTTCGATAACCTTGGTTTCATAACTGAGGGAAATACTTATCTCTACTGTGCTGCATCATCCCTTCCTCTTCGGGGAAATACCAACGCAAGCTACAAGTAGCAAGGAGCCAGTCGAAGAAGAATCGAGCATGGTTTGATCATCATGAGAAAGCCGAGCATAAAAATTCTGTAAGATAATTTCTCTTGAGAGCTCATGATTGGGGCATGTGTACATCATGTACTTAAGCCTCCCCCAAGCTTGAGCGATGCTTTCTCCTTCACGAGGCCAAAAATTATATATATAATTCCGATCACGATGAACCAGATGCATAGGATAAAACTTTTGATGAAATTCCAATTTCAATCGATTCCAATCCCATGTTCCAATATCATCACATAGCCTATACCATATCAATGCCTTTCCCTTCAAAGATAAAGGTAAAACCTTCTTCTTAACTTCATCTCCGGGTAAACCTGCAAGCTTAAATAATCCACAAACTTCATCTACATATATTAGGTGCATATCAGGATGTAGTGTTCCATCTCCTGCATAAGGATTAGCTAGCAGTTTTTCTATCATACCCGAAGGAATCTCATAATAAATATTTTCAGTAGGTGCAGTAGGTTGAGGAGAAACTATTTGTGCTTCCGGTCGAGGTGAAGATACCCCGAACAAACCCCTCAAAGGATTACTTTCCATAGTGACAAGTGACAGTAAATTTCAGCACGTAATATAAATGTTTCCTTACCAAATTCCACTCACCAAAGGCGCTTCACTCCCCGGCAATGGTGCCAGAAAAGAGTCTTGATGACACACAAGTATAGGGGATCAATCGTAGTCCTTTTGATAAGTAAGAGTGTCGAAATCAACGAGGAGCAGAAGGAAATGACAAGCGGTTTTCAGCAAGGTAATTTCTGCAAGCACTGAAATTATCGGTAACAGGTAGTTTGATAGCAAGATAATTTGTAACAAGTGACAAATAACAATAGTAACTTAAGGTGCAGCAAGGTAGCCCAATCCTTTTGTTGCAAAGGACAGGCCGGAACAATCTCTTATAATAAGCTAGACGTTCTCGAGAACACATGGGAATTTCATCTAGTCACTTTCATCATGTTTGTTTGATTCGCGTTCGCTACTTTGATAATTTGATATGTTGGTGGACCGGTGCTTGGGTGCTGTTCTTACTTGAACAAACCTCCCACTTATGATTAACCCCTATCGCAAGCATCCGCAACTACGAAAGAAGAATTAAGATAAATCTAACCATAGCATGAAACATATGGATCCAAATCAGCCCTTTACGGAATAGCGCATAAACTAGGGTTTAAGCTTCTGTCACTCTAGCAACCCATCATCTAATTACTACTCCACAATGCATTCCCTTAGGCCCAAAGATGGTGAAGTGTCATGTAGTCGACGTTCAGATGACACCACTAAGAGAATCAACAAGATACATATCATCAAAATATCGAACGAATACCAAATTCACATGATTACTTATGACAAGACTTCTCCCATGTCCTCAAGAACAAAAGTAACTACTCACACATCATATTCATGTCCAAGATCAGAGGGGTATTGAATGGCATAATGGATCTGAACATATAATCTTCCACCAAATAAACCAACTAGCATCAACTACAAGATGTAATCAACACTACTAGCAACCCACAGGTACCAATCTGAGGTTTTGAGACAAAGATTGAATACAAGAGATGAACTAGGGTTTGATATGAAATGGTGCTGTTGAAAATGTTGATGTAGATTGGTCCTCCCACGATGAGAGGATCGTTCGTGATGTCGATGGCTTCGATTTCCCCCTCCCGGAGGGAAGTATCCCCGGCGGAATCGCTCCGCCGGAGAGCAAAAGTGCTCCTGCCCAAGTTCTGCCTCGAGACGGCGACGCTCCATCCCAAAAGTCTTCCCCTCATTTTTCTAGGGCAAATAGGCTTATATACCAGAAAATGGGCACCGGAGGCTAGCCAGGGGCCCCAAAAGCCACCAGGGCGCGCCTGGGGGGGGGTGGCACGACCTGGTGCCTCATGGGCACCTGGGTGGCCCCCTCTGGTACTTTTTTGCTCCAGTATTTTTTATTTATTCCAAAATAAATCTCCGTGGAATTTCAGCTCATTTGGAGATGTGCAGAATAGGTATCTCTGACATAGCTTTTTCAGGTCCAGAATTCCAGCTGTCGACAATCTCCCTCCTTATGTAAATCTTGCATATTAAGAGAGAAAAGGCATTAGAATTGCTCCACAAAGTGTTATATTAATTAAAAACATCATAAATAACAGTAGGAAAACATGATGCAAAATGGACGTATCAATGACACAAACTCTTAAAGACTATGGTGTACATGTGAGACATGTTCCACTACTATGTGACAATAAGAGTGCTATTAAGATTGCACACAATCCCGTGCAACATTCTTGAACTAAGCATATTGAGGTTCGTCACCATTTCATTCGAGATCATGTTGCAAAAGGTGACATTGACCTCAAGCATGTTCATACCGACAAGCAATTGGCGGATATCTTCACTAAACCTCTTGATGAGAAGGTATTTTGTCACTTGAGGAGTGAGTTGAACATCATTGATGCTTCAAACGTGGACTAGAGACTCACTTGGATTCATGCAAGGGCATGGGCATTCTTGACTAATCCATGATACTTCTATGATTATATTATATCTTGGACACTTTGCTCCCTTGTATTGCATCTAACCTCTTGTAGGTACTTGGACAAGCTTCATGTCACAAGATTGCATCTCACTCTTTTCTTGAGCAATGATGTCTACTACACAACTTATTCTTGTAGACTCGTGTTGGGCCTCCAAGCGCAAAGTTTTGTAGGACAGTAGCAATTTTCCCTCAAGTGGATGACCTAAGGTTTATCAATCCGTGGGAGGCGTAGGTTCAAGATGGTATCTCTCAAACAACCCTGCAACCAAATACAAGAAATCTCTTGTGTCCCCAACACACCCAATACAATGGTAAATTGTATAGGTGCACTAGTTCGGCGAAGAGATGGTGATAAAAGTGTAGTATGGATAGTAGATATAGGTTTTGTAATCTGAAAATATAAAAACAGCAAGGTAACGAAAAGTAAACGGGCATAAAAATGGTATTGCAATGCTTAGAAACAAGGCCTAGGGTTCATACTTTCACTAGTGCGATCTCCCAACATTGTTGACATAGTTGAATCATATGTAAATCCCTCACGCGCGACAAAGAGTTCACTCCAAAGTCACAAATAGCGGAGAACAAACGAAGAAATTGTTGTAGGGTACGAAACCACCTCAAAGTTATCCTTTCCGATCAATCTTATGAGCCATCCCCATTAATTGTCATGAACAGCCCTAGAGTTCGTACTAGAATAACACCTTAAGATACACATCAACCAAAACCCTAATGTCACCTAGGCACTCCAATGTCACCACGAGTACCCACGGGCTTGATTATACGATATGCATCACACAATCTCAGATTCATCTATTCAAACCAACACAAAGAACTTCAAAGATTGCCCCAAAGTTTCTACCGGAAAGTCAAGACGAAAACGTGTGCCAACCCTTATGAATAAATCCCCAAGGTCATGGAACCCGCAAGTTGATCACCAAAACATACATCAAGTGACTCAAGTGAATATCCCATTTTCACCACAGATATCCATATGCAAGACATACATCAAGTGTTCTCAAATCCTTAAAGACTCAATCCGATAAGAAAACTCCAAAGGGAAAACTCAATTCATCACAAGAAGATAGAGAGGGGAAAACTCCATATGATTCATCTATATCAACAAAGCTCGCGATACATCAAGATCGTGCCATCTCAAGAACACGAGAGAGAGAGAGAGAGAGAGAGAGAGAGAGAGAGAGAGATCAAACACATAGCTACTGGTACAAACCCTCAGCCCCGCGGGTGAACTACTCCCTCCTCGTCATGTAGACCGCCGGGATGATGAAGATGGCCTCCGATGATGCCTTCCCCCCTCCGGCAGGGTGCCGGAAAAGGACTGTAGATGGGATCTCTCTGGTACAGAGGCTTGCGGCGGCGTAAAAACTCATCTAGGTTAACTTTCGGGGGTTTCTGAATATATATGATTTTTCAGCGTTGGAATCACGCGAAACGGAGCCACATGGGCCCCACGAGGTACCGGGGCGCGCCCTGGTGCCTCATGGGCACTGGGTGGCCCCCCTCCAGTGGGTCTTGGTTCCAATATTTTTTATTTGTCCAATAAAAAATCTCCAAAAAGTTTCAGCTCATTTGGAAAACTTTCATTTCTGCACAAAAAACAACACCACGGTAGTTCTGCTGAAAACAACGCCAGTCCGGGTTAGTTCTAATCAAATCATACCAAAACCATATAGAATTGTTATAATCATGGCATGAATACTTCATAAATTATAGATACGTTGGAGACGTATCAGGCAATCTTGTATAACCCAAGTATCGACAATCTTTGGTGTGCCAAGGAACAAGACAACTCAAACATATCATTTGACAACATTTGAGTTACGCTTCATTCTTGTCATTTTGGATATACATGTTGTTCCTTGCAAATCTAACCCATGTAGGAAGATGAACTACAAATGATAGGATTGCTCTCAACTTCACTCCATGAGCATCCACCTCAAGTTCAACTACATGATGAACATCACCACCAAACCCCAATGTAAGTTCTGACATCTTAGAGAAGCTTTACTCAAAGTGATGAGCTAAAGAAACTCAACAAGATGTGAATACATTGAAATGCTTAAAGGAAAAATGGCAACCCCATTTTGAGCTTAACGATGAATATGACCCATGATCAAGTGTTCTCACCTGACTCCTAAGTCAATATACTCTAACATAGGTGACCTAGTCGCCGACCCATCTAGATGAAGTTCTCTAGTGTTACTCTTGTGTCCTTTGAGTGTTTCTTTTTCAAAAAAAAACTTCATCTAGATGTTTCTTTGTTTCTTTCTTTTCTGTGTTCTTTTCTCTTGCTAGTTTCTTAGTAAATTCATTGCAAATCTTTTCGAGAATTTCTTGCCTAGTGAGCTGAGTTGACAGAATTTTTTTCTTTGCACCAAACTCGGTCACACCGACTTTGCTACTCACAGAAATTCTCTGTCAAATATTTCCCGTGTTTTCTGCTCCAGCTCCACTCAATGATTCTTTCCCTCTGCTTGCATCTGGAACTACACAATGGCTAGTTGTGTTTCTCAAGGACCACACCCACTTGACAAATAACCTTGAAGTTATCCCTTCTTGGAAATTGATGTCAATGGGGGAGAGGGATGCACATCAAAGCTTATTTCTATAATCTCCTCCATGTCAAAAGGTATATCCTAAGGGAGAGTGATGCACTTTAACAAGAGGAGAGAATGTTGCATGTTTCTAAGGGGGGAGAAACATGATCTGTTTTCTGGTTGCTCTAGTTCACTCACCCTACCTACTCCCAATATCCAATGTCAGATTCAGGGGGAGAGGCTGTTCTTTTAAGGGGAGTTAACTTATTCTAGTTCTATTTGATCCTTCTTTTGGGGACATGTCTGCTTCTGACAAAAGTATTCACTTAGTGATACTCTCTTCTACATGTCATCCCAATCTTGGTTTCTCGTTGATCTTGTTGTCTTTTCTTGGAGAAGTTATCTTGTGTTATCTAACCCTGTTTTCTCAAGTGTATTTCTTCAGGTATATGATCAAGAACTTTGAAGTAAGTATGTGCATCATACTCATGTGCATGATGTCTTCTTGCTCTTGCACATATTGTTTGCAAGAAAATAGTCATGAACATGTGGGTACTTCAACTTCATTTTGTTGCTCTGATGCATATAGCCAAGATACATGTTACATGTGCATTTCCTTTAGACCTTTACTTTGTGCCTCTACTTTCTATAAGCTACCATCATTTACTAGCTGCACATCTTTAGGGGGAGCTCATACATGTTACATGTTTTCTTCAAAGCTTTCATACAATTCTCTATTACATCTTTATTTGGAGCTTTGATGTATGTTGTCATCAATTACCAAAAAGGGGGAGATTGAAAGCACATTTGCTCCCTTGGCGGTTTTGGTAATCTATGCCAACATACATATTGTTGGACTAATGCTTTTATCTAGAGTATTTCAGACAAGTTCAACAATGGCATGGCAAGGACAAGAAGATGTGGAACCCTTCAAAATGCTAAGGATAAAGATTGGCAAAGCTTCAAGACTCTACATTTTTGGTTAACTGATCCAAGATCACATTGAGTCCATAGGAAAAACCAATACTATTAAAAGGGGATGAGGTTTTGGTCATGACTCAATTGCTCAAGTGCTTAGTGATATTGCTCCAAAACCCTCAAACACTTCTCCACTTCATTCCTATCCAAAACCCTAAAGTTGATCTCGGTCCCACCGAAACACTCCCATCCGGACCCACCAAGATTGCTATATACAATGCCACATGCCAAACCCTAACACTTCAGTGTAACCGAAATGGTTCTCGGTCTCACCGAGACGGCCTGACCAAGTTGCTGTAACGATGACACTTCACTTCGGAATTTTCAAGATGAAATTTTTGGAACTACCGAAACATGGTCTTGCCCTAGCCATTGCACTTCGGTCTCACCGAGATGTTTCGATTGGTCTCACCGAAAAGCCTAACGGTCAAGTCTTTTACACTAGTCGGTCTCACCGAGATTTCATGTCGGTGTCACCGAGTTGGGTAAAGTACTTGTAACGGTTGGATTTTTGGTGCTGCCTATATATACCCCTCCACCACCACCTACTCTATGAGAGAGCCATCAGAACGTGCCTATACTTCCACCATACATTTTCTGAGAGAGAACCACCTACTCATGTGTTGAGATCAAGATATTCCAATCCTACCATTTGAACCTTGATCCCTAGCCTTTCCCAAGTTGCTTTCCACTCAAATCTTTCTTCCACCAAATCCAAATCTGTGAGGAAGTGTTTGAGTCTTGGGAAGACTATCATTTGAAGCACAAGAGCAAGGAGTTCATCATCAACACACCATTTATTACCTTTTGGAGAGTGGTGTCTCCTAGATTGGTTAGGTGTCACTTGGGAGCCTCCAAGATCATGTGGAGTTGAACCAAGGAGTTTGTAAGGGCAAGGAGATCGCCTACTTTGTGAAGATCTACCCCGAGTGAGGATAGTCCTTCGTGGATGGAAGCCATGGTGGAATAGGCAAGGTTGCTTCTTCGTGGACCCTTCGTGGGTGGAGCCCTCCGTGGACTCGCGCAACCGTTACCCTCCATGGATTCAAGCCTCCATCAACGTGGACGTACGATAGCACCACCTATCGGAACCACGCCAAAAACCACCGTGTCTTCATTGCGTTTGATCTTCCATACTCTACCCCTTTACTTTCCGTACACTTGCATGCTTTACTATTTCCGCTGCTCAATCTCTAGATATGCATCTGGAGAAAGTATTGGAGTTGCATTAACTTGTGCCAAAATCTGCCTAAGTTCCAAGAGAAACTAAAAACTGCAACTTTGGTTGGTTAAGTATCTATTCACCCCCCCCTCTAGACCTATCTCCTCGATCCCATAGAGAGATATCGTGTGACAAAGCTGTACTGTGGGCTGGAGGGAGATAGTTACCGAGAGAGTGGCCTAGATAGACTTTATGTGTGTGCGCGCGGCGTGCAGGTTTTTTACAGAGGCAATGTTTGTGTCTAGAGGGAGAGAGGGCCTTTCCACCTTTGTGTGAGCGAGAGAGAGAGAGAGAGAGAGAGCTATCCGGGGTATGTCCCAACAACGCCACCAGTGTGCTCCTTCTTCCACCTTTGTCTGAGCGAGAGAGAGAGAGAGAGCTATCCGGGGTATGTCCCAACAACGCCACCGTTCATCATTGTAATACATGTTACGCTAGATCATTGCACATCCTGGTACACTGCCAGAGGCATTTATATAGAGTCATATTGTTTCATTCTTATAGAGTTGTAAGTAAATAAAAGTGTGATGATCATCATTATTAGAGCATTGTCCCAGTGAGGAAAAGAATGATGGAGACTGATGAGTCCTCCAAAATGAGGGGATGAGGTCCATGAGATTGTTCTAAAAAAAGGCCAAAAGAGTCCGATATGTCCAATTTACATCATGATTTCCTATTGTTATTTATAATGTATTTGATCATTACTTCACTTTATGATGCAATTCTTATGCCTTTTCTCTCTTAATTTGCAAGATTTATATGAAGAGCAGGAATACCTACAGCAGAGATACCTATCCTACAGAGCTCCAATTGACTTGAAATTTCATGGAGATTTTTGATTGAATATATAAAAAATACTGGAGAAAAGAGATACTGGAGGGGACCCTCCAGTTGCCCACAAGGCAACAGGGCGCGCCCACCCTAGGCGCGCCCTGATGCCTTGTAGGGCCCCTGGCTGGCCTCTGGCCCCCTCCTTCTGCTATATAAGCTCATTTGCCCTAAAACAATAAGGAGAAGACTTTTGGGACGAAGCGTCGCCGTCTCGAGGCGGAACCTGGGCAGGATCTATTTTGCTCTCCGGCGGAGCGGTTCCGCCGGGGATACTTCCCTCCGGGAGGGGGAAATCGAAGCCATCGACATCATCAACGATCCTCTCATCGTGGGAGGACCAATCTTTATCAACATCTTCACCAGCACCATCTCATCTAAAACCCTAGTTCATCTCTTGTATTCAATCTTTGTCTCAAAACCTCAGATTGGTACCTGTGGGTTGCTAGTAGTGTTGATTACATCTTGTAGTTGATGCTAGTTGGTTTATTTGGTGGAAGATTATATGTCCAGATCCTTAATGATATTCAATACCCCTCTGATCTTGAACATGAATATGATTTGTGAGTAATTACTTTTGTTCTTGAGGACATGGGAGAAGTCTTGTCATAAGTAATCATGTGAATTTGGTATTCGTTCGATATTTTGATGATATGTATGTTGTTGCTTCCTTTAGTGGTGTCGTGTGAACGTCGACTACACGACACTTCACCATCTTTGGGCCTAAGGGAAGGCATTGTGGAGTAGTAATTATATGATGGGTTGCTAGAGTGACAGAAACTTAAACCCTAGTTTATGCTCTATTCCGTAAGGGACTGATTTGGATCCATATGTTTCATGCTATGGTTAGATTTATCTTAATTCTTCTTTCGTAGTTGCCGATGCTTGTGAGAGGGGGTAATCATAAGTGGGAGGCTTGTTCAAGTAAGAACAGCACCCAAGCACCGGTCCACCCACATATCAAATTATCAAAGTAGCGAATGCGAATCAAACAAACATGATGAAAGTGACTAGATGAAATTCCCATGTGTCCTCGAGAACTCTTTTCTTATTATAAGAGATCGTTCCGGCTTGTCCTTTGATATAAAAAGGATTGGGCCACCTTGCTGCACTTTATTATACTTGATACTTGTTACTTGTTACAAATTATCTTGCTATCGAAACTATCTGTTACCGCTACTTTCAGTACTTGCAGAGAATACCTTGCTGAAAACCGCTTGTCATTTCCTTTTGCTCCTCGTTGGGTTCGACACTCTTACTTATCGAAAGGACTATGATTGATCCCCTATACTTGTGGGTCATCAAGACTCTTTTCTGGCACCATTGTCGGGGAGTGAAGCGCCTTTAGTGAGTGGAATTTGGTAAGGAAACATTTATGTTACGTGCTGAAATTTACTGTCACTTGTCACTATGAAAAATAATCCTTTGAGGGGCTTGTTCGGGGTATCTTCACCTCGACTGAAAGCATTAAGAGTTGCTCCTCAACCTACTGAACCTACAGAAAATATTTATTATGAAATTCCTTCGGGTATGATAGAGAAAGTGCTAGCTAATCCTTATGGAACGGTGCATCCTGATGTGCACTTGATATATGTGGATGAAATTTGTGGATTGTTTAAGCTTGCAGGTTTATCCGGAGATGGAGTTAAGAAGAAAGTATTCCCTTTATATTTTGGGGGAAAGGCATTGACATGGTATAGGCTATGTGATGATACTGGAACATGGGATTGGAACCGGTTGAAGCTGGAATTCCACCAGAAATTTTATCCTATGCATTTGGTTCATCGTGATCGGAATTATATATATAATTTTTGTCCTCATGAAGGAGAAAGTATCGCTCAAGCTTGGGGGAGGTTTAAGTATATGTTGCACACATGCCCCAATCATGAGCTCTCAAGAGAAATAATTATTCAAAACTTTTATGCTCGGCTTTCTCATAATGATCAATCCATGCTCGATACTTCTTCTGTTGGTTCCTTTATGAAGAGAACTATTGAATTCAGATAGGATCTTCTGGAAAGAATTAAACGTAACTCTAAAGATTGGGAAATCAACAAAGGTAAAGAGTCGGGTATAAATCTTGAGTTTGATTGTGTTAAATCTTTTATGGAAACTGATGCTTTTCATAAGTTTAGTACTAAATATGGACTTGACTCTGGGATAGTAGCTACCTTTTGTGAATCTTTTGCTACTCATGTTGATCTCCCTAAGGAGAAATGGTTTAAATATCATCAACCTATTGAATTAAATGAAGAACCTGTTAGTGTTAAAGAAGAAACAATTGTTTACAATGTTGATCCAGTTGTGCCTACTGCTTATATTGAGAAACCTCCTTTCCTTGTTAGGATTAAGGAACATGCTAAAGTTTCAACCGTGGTTAACAAAAGTAATATAAGAACACCTAGACCTTCTGAACAAATTAAAGTTGAACCTAATATTGCAATGGTTAAAGATCTTTTGGTTGATGATATTGATGGGCATGTTATATACTTTTGTGATGAGGCTGCTAGAATTGCTAAACCTGTTAGAAATGAACGAGATATGTTAGACAAGAACAAGCCCGTAGTTGGCATGCCTATTGTTTCTGTAAAGATTGGAGATCATTGCTATCATGGTTTGTGTGATATGGGTGCTAGTGTGAGTGCTATTCCATTTTCTTTATATCAAGAAGTAATGCATGATATTGCACCTGTTGAGATTGAAGATATTGATGTTACTATTAAGCCTGCGAACAGAGACACTATTACACCACTTGGGATTGTTAGAGATGTTGAAGTCTTGTGTGGTAAAATCAAATACCCTACCGATTTCTTAGTACTTGGTTCACAACAAGATAATTTTTGCCCCATTATATTTGTTAGACCCTTCTTGAATATCGTTAATGCGGAAATTGATTGTGTTAAAGAGTAAGTTAAGGTTAAGTTTGGTGATATATCTCATGAATTTAATTTCTCTAAGTTTCGTAGACAACCTCATGATAAAGAACTACCCAATAAAGATGAAATTATAGGCCTTGCTTCTATTGCTGTGCCTCCTACTGATCCTTTAGAACAATATTTGCTAGACCATGAAAATGATATGCATATGAATGAAAGAAATAAAATAGATGAGTTGTTCTTGAAGTAAGCACATATTCTTAAACATAATTTGCCTGTTGAAACTTTGGGAGACCCTCTTCCACCGAAGAGTGATCATGTGTTTGAATTAAAACAATTACCCGATACGCTTAAATATGCTTATCTTGATGAAAAGAAGATATATCCTGTTATTATTAGTGCTAACCTTTCAGAGCATGAAGAAAAGAGATTACTTAAAACTCTGAAGAAGCACCGTGCCGCTATTGGATATACTCTTGATGATCTTAAGGGCATTAGTCCCACTTTATGTCAGCATAAAATTCATATGGAGCCCGATGCTAAACCCGTTGTTGATCATCAAAGAAGGTTGAATCCTAAAATGAAGGATGTGGTAAGAACTGAAATATTAAATTTTCTGGAGGCCGGTATAATTTATCCCATAGCTGATAGTAGATGGGTAAGTCCTGTTCATTGTGTTCCTAAGAAAGGAGGTATTACTGTTGTTCCTAATGATAGAAATGAGCTTATCCCACAAAGAATTGTAACTGGTTATAGGATGGTAATTGATTTCAGAAAATTAAACAAAGCTACTAGGAAAGATCATTACCCATTGCCTTTTATTGATCAAATGTTAGAAATACTATCTAAGCAGACAAACTTTTGCTTCCTAGATGGTTATTCTGGTTTCTCTCAAATACATGTATCACCAGAAGATCAAGAGAAAACCACATTTACTTGTCCTTTTTGAACTTATGCTTATCGTCGTATGCCTTTTGGTTTATGTAATGCACCTGCTACCTTTCAAAGATGTATGACTGCTATATTCTCTAACTTTTGTGAAAAGATTGTTGAGGTTTTCATGGATGATTTTTCCGTTTACGGAACTTCTTTTGATGATTGCTTAAGCAACCTTGATCGAGTTTTGCAGAGATGTGGAGAAACTAATCTTGTCTTGAATTGGGAGAAGTGCCACTTTATGGTGAATGAAGGTATAGTCCTTGGGCATAAAATTTCTGAAAGAGGTATTGAAGTTGATAAAGCTAAAGTTGATGCAATTGAGAAAATGCCATGCCCTAAAGATATCAAAGGTATAAGAAGTTTCCTCAGTCATGCTGGTTTCTATAGAAGGTTTATAAAAGACTTCTCTAAAATTTCTAGGCCTCTCACTAATCTTTTGCAAAAAGATGTTCCATTTGTTTTTGATGATGATTGCGTAGAAGCCTTTGAAATACTTAAGAAAGCCTTAGTTTCTGCACCGATTGTTCAACCACCTGATTGGAACCTACCCTTTGAAATTATGTGTGATGCTAGTGATTATGTTGTTGGTGCTAATCTAGGACAAAGAGTTGACAAGAAATTGAATGCTATTCATTATTCTAGTAAAACTCTAGACAGTGCTCAAAGAAATTATGCTACTACTAAGAAAGAATTTTTAGCAGTTGTGTTTGGATGTGATAAATTCTGATCTTACATTGTGGATTCCAAAGTTACTATTCACACTGATCATGCTGCTATTAAATATCTTATGGAAAAGAAAGATGCTAAACCTAGACTTATTAGGTGGGTTCTTTTGCTACAAGAATTTGATTTGCATATTGTTGATAGAAAGGGAGGTGAGAATCCCGTAGCAGATAATTTTTCTAGAATGGAAAATGTTCTTGATGACCCACTTCCCATTAATGATGATTTCCTTGATGAACAATTAGCTGCAATAAATGTTTCTCGTAACACTCCGTGGTATGCAGACTATGCTAATTATATTGTTGCTAAATATATACCACCTAGTTTCACATACCAACAAAAGAAAAAGTTCTTCTTTGATTTAAGGCATTACTTTTGGGATGACCCACACTTATATAAAGAAGGAGTAGATGGTATTATTAGACATTGTGTACCTGAGCATGAACAGGAACAAATCCTACGGAAGTGTCACTCCGAGGCATACAGAGGACACCATGCGGGAGACAGAACTGCACACAAGGTATTACAATCTGGTTTTTATTGGCCTACTCTCTTCAAAGATGCATGTAAGTTTGTCCTTTCTTGTGATGAATGTCAAAGAATTGGTAATGTTGGTAGACATCAGGAAATGCCTATGAATTATTCACTTGTTATTGAACCATTTGATGTTTGGGTATTGATTATATGGGACCTTTTCCTAAATCCAAAGGGTATACACATATTTTAGTTGCTATTGATTACGTTACTAAGTGGCTAGAAGCTATTCCAACTAGTAGTGCTGATCATAACACTTCTATTAAAATGCTTAAAGAAGTTATATTTCCGAGGTTTGGAGTCCCTAGATACTTGATGACTGATGGTGGCTCACATTTTATTCATGGCGCTTCCCGTAAATTGCTTGCTAAATATGATGTTAATCATAGAATTGCATCTCCTTATCATCCTCAGTCTAGTGGTCAAGTTGAATTGAGTAATAGAGAAATAAAATTAATTTTGCAAAAGACCGTTAATAGATCCAGGAAAAATTGGTCTAAGAAACTTGATGATGCATTATGGGCCTACAGAACTGCTTATAAGAATCCTATGGGTATGTCTCCATATAAAATGGTTTATGGAAAAGCATGTCATTTACCTCTTGAGTTAGAACATAAGGCATATTGGGCAATAAAAGAACTTAACTATGATTTCAAACTTGCCGGTGCAAAAAGAGGTTATTTGATATTAGCTCTCCAGATGAATGGAGAACCCAAGCCTATGAAAATGCCAAGTTATTTAAAGAAAACGTCAAAAGATGGCATGATAAAAGAATCCAAAAAGGGAATTTAAAGTGGGTGAGCAAGTTCTGTTGTACAACTCTCGTTTCAGATTTTTTGCAGGAAAACTTCTCTCTAAATGGGAAGGACCATATATCATCGAAGAAGTTTACCGCTCCGGAGCTATCAAAATCAACAACTCCGAAGGCACCAACCCGAGAGTGATGAATGGACAAAGAATTAAGCATTATATATCAGGTACCATCATTAATGTTGAAACTAATATTATTTAGACAATGACACCGGAGGAAGACATCGAAGAGTCCTTTCGGAACGCTCCAAAACCCTGAAAAGGGGTAGGTATGTGATACGGTAAGTAAACCGACTCTAAAAATTCCATAAAAATTATTTCTGTCCATTTTGGAATATTAGAAAAAATATAAAAATAAGAAACAGCCGAGGGGACCCACGAGTCACCCACAAGGCAACAGGGCGCGACCCCCCCTAGGGCGCACCGTGATGCCTTGTGGGCCCCTCTTGTGCCCTTCCGACTCCGTTTTCCTCTCGTATGCTTGTTTTGAAAGATAAAAATTCTTTATATACTCACGGGTGTTTTGACCACCGCATCGCAAGTTTCCACTTTGTTCTTGTTTCGGGCTGTTTTTCTGACAGATCTAGATCACCATGGCGTCTCCAAGCTTGTCGAAGGACAAGTTCTACGAGAAGGTCATCAACCCGTACCTACCGGAGGTGATGAAGCACCCTCAAGCCATCGAGATGTGTGAGGGGGTGCTCCACATCTGGGACGTTCAAGGACCTAAGAAGACCGGGAGCGAGAAGGCCAGGTTGGAAGCGGTGGAACAAGAGATCTTCAAGTGCCAAGGGATGGTGGAGCGCGGACTTAGTGCTAACCACTCCATGATCACGGAGTTCATCCGTGAGCACAAGGTGGACGGCAAGAATATTGGGGACGTCATCTTCAAGCTCAATGACCGGATTGATTATCTTCAGGCCCAAATCTATGATCTACAAAACCAAAATTTTGAGTATGAGGCCAAGTTCAAAGGTATGAGTTTAGCTGCAAATTTCAGGACTCCGGAAACATGTTCGTCCTTTTATGATGGAGAACCTATGCCTTGGAAGATGGAGGACAAGCCTACCTCTTCATCACCACCATCACCGAAGAAGGAGACTTGAGTACATGGGTATGGGCACCACCCTTGGCTTGTGCCAAGCTTGGGGGAGGTGCCCCGGTATCGTATCACCATCACTTTTATCATCATTATCTATCTTAGTTCGATCCTCAGTTATTTCATGATTTAGAAGAATAAAGTTTTAGTATGATTTAGTTTCAAGTGCTTGCTCTGTGGTCTATCTATCTATGTAATCATGTGTGAAAGTTATATAATAAAGAGTATTTTGAGTTGAGTGTTTTGCTTTTGTTGATCCAATCTTGGAAATAAAATAAAGAGAATAAAAAGTAAGATCATATGATAATCCCATGGGGAGTGATGACTTCACATAAAAGAAGTATAATTGATAAAACTTGTTGGAAGTTGACAAACATAGCATTGGTCATTGTTGCAATTCATGAAAAAGTAATAAAGGAAGAAAGGTCTCACATATAAATATACTATCTTGGACATCTTTTATGATTGTGAGCCCCCATTAAATATTCTATGTCAATTAGTCGACGTTGGACAAGGAAGACAACGTAATGAGTTATGTTCGCTTATATTCACATAGAAGTTATATTGTTTTGGATCCTCTAACATGTTGTGCTTGCCCCCTATCTTTTGCTAGCCAAGATTCTGTACTAAGTAGAGATACTACTAGTGCATCCAAAAACCCTTAACCCAGTTTCATGCCATGAGAGTCCACTATATCTACCTATGGATTGAATAAGATCCTTCAAGTAAGTTGTCATCGGTGCAAAAGCAATAAAAATTGCTCCTAAATATGTACGAACTTTTATTGTAAGGGAAAATAAGCTTTGTACGATCTTGTGATGGTGGAGAAATAAAAGCGACAAACTACATAATAAAGGTCGCTATCACAAGGGGCAATATAAAGTTACGTTCCTTTGCATTAAGAGTTTGCACATCCAAAAATAAAGGGCGCACGACAACCTCTGCTTCCCTCTGCGAAGGGCCTATCTTTTACTTTATGTATTTACTTTTATGCAAGCGTCAATAGTGTTCTCCTCTATTCCGTTTTTATTTTCTCTCTTGGCAAGCATCATGTGGTGGGGATAGATCCAGGCATATATATCCAGTTGGATGTAGGTGATCATGAGTTATTATTGTTGACATTACCCTTGAGGTAAATACGTTGGGAGGCAAAATTATAAGCCCCTATCTTTCTATGTGTCTGGCTGAAACTTTTGCTCCATAAGTATGCCGTGAGTGTCAGCAATCATAGAAGACTAAATGATAGTTGAGTATGTGAACTTGCTAAACAAAGCCCTTATATAGATTCTTTCTGGTAATATGATGAATTGCAATTGCTTCAGTGACTAAGATCATAGTTTGTTAGTTTTCAATACGGTTTATGGTTCATACTTTAACTCGTGGATGAATTGTCACTTTTTCATGAGAAGTTTATAATGATGTATTGTTGTTATAATAAAGATCATGATGCCTTCATGTCCGTATTTTATTTTTATCGACACCTCTCTCTCTAAACATGTGGTCATGATTATCGATTTCAGCTTTCGCTTGAGGACAAGCGAGGTCTAAGCTTGGGGGAGTTGATACATCCAATTTGCATCATGATTTCCTACTATTATTTATAATGTATTTGATCATTATTTCATTTTATGATGCAATTCTTATGCCTTTTCTCTCTTAATTTGCAAGATTTATATGAAGAGGGAGAATATCGGCAGCTGGAATTCTGGACCTGAAATGGCTATAGCAGAGATACCTATCCTACAGAGCTCCAATTGACTTGAAATTTCACGGATATTTTTTATTGAATATATAAAAAATACTAGAGAAAAGAGATACTGGAGGGGACCCACCAGTTGCCCACAAGGCAACAGGGCACGGCCCCCCTGGGCGCGCCCTGATGCCTTGTAGGGCCCCTGGCTGGCCTCTGCCCCCCTCCTTCTGCTATATATGCTCAATTGCCCTAAAAAAATAAGGAGAAGACTTTTGGGACAATGCGCCGTCGTCTCGAGGCGGAACCTGGCCACGAGCTATTTTGCTCTCCGACGGAGCGATTCCGCCGGGGATACTTCCCTCCGGGAGGGGGAAATCGAAGCCATCGACATCACCATCATGGGAGGACCAATCTTCATCAACATCTTCACCAGCACCATCTCATATCAAACCCTAGTTCATCTCTTGTATTCAATATTTGTCTCAAAACCTCAGATTGGTACCTGTGGGTTGCTAGTAGTGTTGATTACATCTTGTAGTTGATGCTAGTTGGTTTATTTGGTGGAAGATTATATGTTCAGATCCTTAATGATATTCAATACCCCTCTGATCTCTAACATGAATATGATTTGTGAGTAGTTACTTTTGTTCTTGAGGACATGGGAGAAGTCTTGTCATAAGTAATCATGTGAATTTGGTATTCGTTCGATATTTTGATGATATATATGTTGTTGCTTCCTTTACTGGTGTCGTGTGAATGTTGACTACATGACACTTCACCATCTTTGGGCCTAAGGGAAGGCATTGTGGAGTAGTAATTAGATGATGGGTTGCTAGAGTGACAGAAGCTTAAACCCTAGTTTATGCTCTATTCCGTAAGGGGCAGATTTGGATCCATATGTTTCATGATATGGTTAGATTTATCTTAATTCTTCTTTCATAGTTGCGGATGCTTGCGAGAGGGGGTAATCATAAGTGGGAGGCTTGTTCAAGTAAGAATAGCACCCAAGCATCGGTCCACCCACATATCAAATTATCAAAGTAGCGAATGCGAATCAAACAAACCTGATGAAAGTGACTAGATGAAATTCCCATGTGTCATCGAGAACTCTTTGCTTACATAATTCAATGAGTATGGATAACATTCGTTAAGCATCGTATATTTTGAAAAAGTAATGATTATGTTCTTGTATTCATGGATATTGTTATGTTGATATCAATTGCTTCATCGTTTCTCACTATTTATATCGTAAGAAGATTACATGATAAACATGCTAGGTAGCATTCAACTTAAAAAAATATTTTGTTTTATCATTTACCTACTCGAGGACGAGCAGGAATTAAGCTTGGAGATGCTGATACGTCTCCGACGTATCTATAATTTTTGATTGTTTCATGCTATTATATTATCATTCTTAGATACTTTATATGCAATTTTATATCATTTGTGGGGACTAACCTATTAACTCAGTGCCTAGTGCCACTTGCTGTTTTCTGCTTGTTTTTGGTTTTACAAAAAATCTGTACCAAACGGAGTCCAAATGTTACGAAATTTTTTGACGATTTTTTCTGGACAAAAGAGACCCTAGAAGCTTCGGGCAAGACCAGAAGACCTACGAGGAGACGACAAGGCAACAGAGCGCGCCCTGGGGGGTAGGCGCGCCCTGATGCCTTGTGGGCCCCTCGTGTCTCCGTCTGGCCTAATTCCAGCGCTATAAATTCCAAAATATTCCAAAACCGCAAGAGAGCCACCCGAAACAATTTTTCCGCCGCCGCAAGTCTCTGTTCTTATGTGATCCCATCTGGAGGCCTTTTCCGGTACTCTGCCGGAGGGGGAATCGATCACGGAGGGCTTCTACATCAACCTTGCTGCCCTTCCGATGATGTGTGAGTAGTCCACCACAGACCTACGGGTCCATAGTGATTAGCTAGATGGCTTTCTCTCTCTCTTTTCTATCAATTGCCCAACAGTAATTTGTCTACCCACCGTATGCTATTCTTATGATAGAGATGCCTCTACTGAAAACTATGGCCCCCGGGTCTACTTTAATCATATTACTAAAACCAAAATCACCTTGCTGCAATTTTATTTCTTTGATTTTACTTTGCAATTTATCTATCCACCACTATCAGATTTGATCCTTGCAATTAACGAGTTCAAGGGGATTGACAACCCTCTTGCCCGCGTTAGGTGCAAGTATTTGCTCTTGTGTGTGCAGGTACTATTGACGGGTGTTTGTGTGGTTCTCCTATTGGTTCGAT
Source organism: Elymus sibiricus (assembly GCA_039707655.1). Lineage (NCBI taxonomy): Eukaryota > Viridiplantae > Streptophyta > Magnoliopsida > Poales > Poaceae > Elymus > Elymus sibiricus. Next base: position 118,952,124 of record CM077670.1, read on the forward strand.
AACCTTGGTTCTCTACTGAGGCAAATACTTATCCACTACTATATTGCTTCACCCTTCCTCTTCAGGGAAAATTCCAACGCAGCTCACAAGTAGAATGGTCGCACTCTTCTTCTTCTTCTATATGTTGATGACATGAATGTCACTGGCGATGATTTTGAGTACATTGCCTTTGTCAAGGACCGTGTCAGTGAGCAGTTTCTTATGTCTGATCTTGGTCCTCTTTGTTACTTTCTTGGAATTGAGGTTTCCTCCATCTCTAATGGCTTTTTTATTTCCCAAGAAAAGTATATCCAGGATCTTCTTGCTCGTGCGGCTCTTAGTGATGAGCGCACTGTTGAGACTCCTATGGAGCTCAATGTTAACCTTCGCGCTTCTGATGGTGAGCTCTTGTCTGATCTGACGGGTTATCGTCATCTTGTTGGGAGTCTTGTCTATCTTGCTGTCACTCGTCCGGATATCTCCCATCCTGTCCATATTCCGAGTTAGTTTGTTTCTGCTCCCACTTCAGTTCACTATAGTCATCTTCTTCATGTTCTACGATATCTTCGTGGCACGATCTCTCATCATTTTTTTTCACCATTCCAGCTCGTTACAGCTCCAGCCTCCAGGCCTATTCGGATGCTACATGTGCTAGTGATCCTTCGGATCGCCATTCACTTTATGCTTACTGTGTTTTTCTTGGTGGTTCTCTCATTGCCTGGAAGACGAAGAAACAGACTGCAGTTTCCCGTTCGAGTGCGGAGGCTGAGTTGAGAGCTATGGCTCTTCTGACGGCAGAGGTGACTTGGTTACGATGGTTACTGAGGATTTTGGTGTTTTTGTTACTACACCTACCACCCTCTTGTCCGACAGTATAGGTGCTATCAATATTGCGCGGGACCCCGTGAAGCATGAGCTTACCAAGCATATTGGTGTTGATGCTTCTTATGCGCGCGCTGCTGTGCAGGATCATGTTGTTGCTCTTCAGTATGTACCTTCCGAGTTACAGCTAGCGGACTTCTTCACAAAGGCCCAGACTTGAGCGCAACATAGATTTCACCTCTCCAAACTCGGTGTTGTGAATCCACCATGAGTTACAGGGGGGGTGTTAGAGTTATATTGATGATGGCCTTTGGCCTTTGGTATTCTAGCCTTTTGGCTTCCTCTTGTACACCATATATATGTTGGCTTTGGCGTCCTAGTAATACAAGTTGCATATTTTCCAATAGTTTGCACTTGCATTTTGGTGATATGGTTTGTGTTGGACCATGATCTCTAGCTATCAATGGACTTTCCAGAGTAGTTTTGCTGATTTGTTGTTATGGATTTCATGCTATGCAGACTATTTTGCTAAGAGATGGACACGTACGACTCCTTATTTGTTTGCAGCATCGTATAGGATAACATGAGATTGCTATTTTGCTGCTTGGGAACACATTTTGGAAATAACATCAGCTATGTTCTCACTGGCCATTATGCCATCCTCTTTTTTTTGGGGGGGGGGGGGGTGCAAGTTCCTTGCCTTTTTATTCCAGACTTTACATTCAAATGTACAATGTATATGTTTACTTGATGATGTACAGTTGTTGGTACTTTTTGTTGAGAACAGGCTCTTGTGAGTACAAGTAAAAAAATATATGAAATGTGATCGTTGTATGGATTGTGCACCTGTTCCATGTGACAAATAAAATTTGTTGGGTTTCCCTGTCGGTTAAGCTTTTCATTCTACTACTGTATGGGTGATTTAGTCTTATTTGCTCGTTATATGGTTTGGGTATTCATGGTTCAAGGAGGGGGTTTATAAAGGAATCAAGGGGAAGTGATTCTCTATTGGCTTTCATGTTCATAAGGTGGCACCTCTGTTTGTTTCCTCACATAAATATTCTTAATCTGTTATTCGATTGCATTACAAACTTGGATGGAAGCCAGTCCAATTTGGAGATGCAGTAGTTGCAGCGCCAATGATAATATGTAGCTTCCGGATGCGCATAGGCCATCAGTAACATGTCAAGCTCAGTGAATGAGAGCACACACAGGAAGCCGTTCGGGTTATTTGATACCATATTGAGTCAACACTCTACCAAGCAGTATGTTTATTCCTATATAATTCTGAATGGTAATTTACTATTCTTTTTTTTCATTTTTTAGCGTTGGCGCCATGGTCCCTCTATCTATCTTCTTTGTGTATGTTCATTCGTGTTTGCAGGGGCTGCCTGTTATTCTGCCCGTTAATTTTTCATAACAATCCTTCAAACTTTGTGGACTTTGTGGGGGCGATGGGTTGCAGAGGATTTCACTGAAACTATGTAGAGTGGGCTTTCTCTGAATATTGGCATGCTATGTTCTGGATGAACTCAATTTTGCATAATCTTATGACAACATTTAAAAGTAGGTGACAATTCATATTTACAGCTGCTGCTTGCTCGTGCAGATGTTTCCACACCAATGACTGTGAAACCTGGATCTATTGTTGAATTTTCTACTGGCCAACCAAAAGGTGACCACCCTGACAAAATCTATTGGGCTAAGGCAATAATTCTCTTCAACTTGCTTATGAAAATCATTTATTATGCTTGTGACGTTATTTATCTAAACCTTGGTCACTTTGGTAGGATAGGGAAATGCACTGAATTATTTAAGGATAAAAAACAAGCCCAACAAATACATAATACAAAATTGTTGGTTTGAGCGAGAAGAGCTGTTGCGAACAAATGTAAGTGAGCATATTGATATTTGTTATAGATGCTTAGTTAATTGTCTGGACAGGTTGCATGTCATCTTTGCAATGCAGGTCCCTTCGTGAGAGCTATTTAGGTGTTTTCAGTGTTCTGTGCAGCTTTCATCATTGTTCATGCAAAAAAAAAGCTTTCATCATTGTCTGCAAAGTATTTGGCTGCCTATTAGATTCAAGATGTCTTTTATTTGAGATTTAAGAGTACTATTTTCAACGGTCCAGCAGGCAGTAGCATACCCAAACCAAGCCTGCAACGCTATGCCAACATCTGCACCACCTTAATGCTGCAAGAAAGAGTTTCAGTTAGTTGCTCCAGTCTATGCATGCGCCTTTTATGGCCAGTAGGCTAAACTCTTTCGACTCATAAGCTCTTCATTGCTGGGTACAAAATTTGTAGTTAACCAAATTCGTATTATAGAGCCATAGGTCCAGTTTTTGTTTACAATAGTTGATGTGCTATGTTTGCTGAGCCCTTCGTTGCTGGGTACCGAATTTGTATTTAACCAAAATTGGATATATTTTTTTAAAAGGAGGATCACCCCCGGCCTCTGCATCTAAATGATGCATGCAGCCATATTATTAAGCAAAAGGTCGTACAAATGGTCTGTGATACAGTAGTCGCTCCCAAAAGAGCGAAAATAAAATGATAAATAAAATTGCCACAACTGGCGAAAATAGAACAAGATGACTAAACACCTAGTTTATTATTGGACCACCATCCAAACCGGTTATAAATATTCCGTGCTACCGTCTCCCACCGGTTGCACACAATAGCCATATGCTCCTTGGCATCTGCATGACTGAATAACAACCACGTATGGATCCAAGCAGTAGCTCTGTAAATAACCTACAAAAAAATTGTAAGAGTTTGTCTATTAAAAATCATGTCATTTCTGCAGTTCCATATAGTCCAAAGTAATGCACATACTCCTACTAGAATATGTCCTGGAATACTTGGCTCCACTCCATCAAGCCACGTTCCAAATAACGTGTTAATACTAGTTGGAGGGCTAACATTAAAGGCTACATGAATCGTACGCCATAAAAGTTTGGCGAGAGGACATTTGAGAAATATATCTTTTATATTTTTCATCCTGATCACAAAAGCAACATCATTTGCTATCCTCCCATCTGCTCTTGGCTAAGTTATCCTTAGTTAGATAACAGAATCATAGGTCCAGTTTTCGTTTACAGTAGTTGATGTGCTATGTTTTCTACCGTGTACTATTATCATGCCATGCATATTGGTAAGGAGGTCAAATAACTGGGCTCTAACTGATTCTGTATCATCCAAAAAATCATTGAAACTTTCAATCCAAGTTTAATTTTCATTGGGCATTCAGATTCTTAATTTGCTCTTCTCAGATTTTTGGTTAGGTGTCACACACATGTATATCTAATTGGATTATTGGCTGGACATTTTCTCTAATGTACATCTCTGAAATTACTAACACGTGGATTTCGTAAACATGATATTTGCAGATACGAGAAAGTAGAGATAGGACCAAGAAAATTAGGTGCTCATATTCATGCACCATGCGGAGAAGAAGATCTCGAATGGAGAACTTTGGTATGCCATGTAATGTGCCGGTACAGAATTATCATCATAGCAAATAGAATTAACTAATTATTGTTTGGAGGGTAACAATTCCCTGAACTGTCTCATTTAATTTAGACTGCACGCCAGTTCTTGTTGTCTTGATCACTCCATTTGTCCAAACTGCAAAATACATATTTTTTTTGAGTCATTTATATTGGTACAGGCTTAAGTTTTTTTTCTTTTCGAAAAGGAGGTTTACCCCCGGCCTCTGCATCAACATGATGCACACAATCATCTTTATTAATTATTCACCAGAGCCTGACAACATGAATACAAGGATCTATTGATACGTCTCCAACGTATCTATAATTTTGATTGTTCCATGCTATTATAGTATCAATCTTGGATGTTTTATATGCAATTATATATCATTTTTTGGGACTAACCTATTAACTCAGTGCCTAGTGCCAGTTGCTGTTTTCTACTTGTTTTTGCCTTTTCAGAAAATCATTATCAAAAAGTGTCCAAACGAGAAAAAAACTTTGGATTAATTTTTTCTGGACCAGAAGAGACCCAGTAAGCTTCGGGAGAAGACAAGAAGAGCCACGAGGAGGCGGCAAGCCTGGAGGGCGTACCCAGGGAGGGTAGGCGCGCCCCCCCCCAGGCTTATGGGCCCCTCGTGGCACCTCCTGACCTAATTCCAATGCTATAAATTCCCAAATATTCCCAAACCAATAGAGAGACAGAAGAGAAAACCTTTCCGCCGCCGCAAGCCTCTGTTCTTCCGCGATCCCATATGGAGGCCTTTTCCAGTACTCTGTCGGAGGGGGAATCGATCACGGAGGGCTTCTTCATCAACCTTCTGCCCTTCTGATGATGTGTGAGTAGTTTACCACAGACCTATGGGTCCATAGCTAGTAGCTTGATGGCTTCTTCTCTCTCTTTGATCTTCAATGCCATGTTCTCCTCGATGTTCTTGGAGTTCTATCCGATGTAATCTTCTTTTGTGGTGTGTTTGTTGGGATCCGGTGAATTATGAGTTTATGATCAGATTATTCATGAGAAATATTTGAGTCTTCTCTGAACTCTTTTATGCATGATTATTATAACTTTGTATTTCTCTCCGATCTATCGATTTGGTTTGGCCTACTAGATTGATTTATCTTGCAATGGGAGAGGTGCTTTGTGATGGGTTCAATCTTGCGGTGCTCAATCCCAGTGACAGAAGGGGACATGACATGTATTTGTATTGTTTCCATTAAGGATAAAAAGATGGGGTTTAATCATATTGCTTGAGTTTACTTCGTCTACATCATGTCATCTTGCTTAAGGCGTTACTCTGTTTCATACTTAATACCCTAGATGCATGCTGGATAGCGGTCGATGGGTGGAGTAATAGTAGTAGATGCAGGCAGGAGCCGGTCTACTTGTCTCGGACGTGATGCTTATATACATGATCATTGCCATGAATCCGTCATAATTATTTGCTTTTCTATCAATTGCCCAACAGTAATTTGTTTACCCACCGTATGTTATGCGTTCGAGAGAGAAGCCTCTAGTGAAAACTATGGCCCCCGGTCTACTTTATCAAATATTAAAAACCTAAAAATATCTTGCTGCAATTTATTTACTTTTATTTTAATTAGTATTTTAGTTTATCTATTTATCGCTATAAGATTTAATCCTTGCAAATAACCGCTAAGAGGATTGACAACCCTCTTATTTGCGTTGGGTGCAAGTGTTTGCTCTTGTGTGTGCAGGTGCATTTAACGGAATTTTGCTTGGTTCTCCTACTAGATTGATAACCTTGGTTCTTAACTGAGGGAAATACTTATCTCTACTGTACTGCATGATCCTCTCCTCTTCGGGGAAATACCAACGCAGACTACAAGTAGCAGGAAGAATTTCTGGCGCCGTTGCCGAGGAGACATCATCAAAATTACCAAGTACCTTCGCACAAATTATCATCCACTTGCATTTATTTTATTTGCATTTGCCTCTCGTTTTCATCTCCCCCACTTCTATTTTTTTTTTACAAAAACACAAAAATATTTTTATTTGCTTGTTTGCTAGTTTGCTTGCTTTGCCACAATGTCTGAGTTTTTCATCAAAAAAAGTGAGGATGGTAAAACCCCTAGGATAGAAAGTCCCTCAAATTTAGACTCAAAAATTTTTGTAGTAGGGAGTGGAAATGTCATAGGGGAAAACGTTATTCAAGAGTTCTTTAATTGCACGGGAACTTTGGTTTGTAATGACATTCCAATTCTTAAAAGAACCAACAATTATGGGGAGGCTATCTCCGCACTCATTCTTAAATTTGAAAGAAGATTTATCCATACTCATCCTACCTTGCAAAGATTGTTTTATGAGTTGCCAGTTATAAATAACCCTAAAGCTAGAAACATAGCTACTCTTATCCTTATGAATGAGTTTGATTACATAGTACGAGAAGCTTGAGAGATCTTTGATTTCTATAATATGAGTCAAGAAAATCCTGTGATAGATGAAATTTTATATAATGAGGAATATATGTTGTGATATGTTTTTCATGATCACCATGCTTTTGATGAAAATAATAAAAAAGAAGTTCCTCCCATACATATCATCCAACAAGTTTTTAATGGAATTAATCAGAAGTACAACTGGAATGTAAAAGGGAACCAACAAGGGTTTGATCAAAGCAGCCTTAATGACCCTAAAATTTTGGTTGATGATGTGTTCCCCATTGTTTTTGAAAAGCCTCCTGAAAATCACACACCTAAGGATGTCAAAACGAAGGATGACAACACTTGAAACTATGCATTATGCCTAGCTAGGGGCATAAAACAATAGCGCTTGTTGGGAGGCAACCCAATGAATAAAATAATTTTTTGCTTTTACCTTCTGTTCATGAGTGTTTACACAATTATAGCCTCTGTTATGATTGTATTTTTATGTTTTATTTAGTGTTTGTGCCAAGTAATGCCTTTGGGATGATTTGGAAGATAGTATGATAGATGCTGTTGGAAAACAGAAACTTTTGCGCCCAGTACTGGAATTTTTATTTTTCGCTGGAGCGTACGAACCTTCTGAATTTTTTACACAGTATTGATATATGAATTTCCCACGTTTTCCTAATTTTTCAGAATTTTTGGAGTTACAGAAGTATGACAATAATCCAGATCTTTACAAACTATTCTGTTTTAGACAGATTCTGTTTTTGTTGCATAGTTCGCTTAGTTTGATGAATCTATGGATCGTATCGGGGGGTATGAGTCATGGAGAAGTTGGAGTACAGTAGCATTATGCCAATATTAAATATGAATCAATTTACTACAGTACCTAAAGTTTAAGATTTGTTTGTTATACTAACGGATCTCACGAGGTTTCTGTTGAGTTTTGTGTGCTGAAGTTTTCAAGTTTTGGGTGAGACTATGATGGACAAAGGAATAAGGAGCGGCAAGAGCCTAAAATTGGGGATGCCCAAGGCACCCCAAGGTAATATTCAAAGAAGAATCAAGCGTCTAAGCATATGGATGCCCCGGAAGGCATCCCCTCTTTCGTCTACAATCTATCGGTAACTCACTTGGAGCTATATTTTTATTCATCACATGATATGTGTTTTACTTGGAGCGTCTTGTGATATAGTTTGTTTGCTTTTGTTTGCTTTTAAGTTTGTCACAATCATCTTTGCTGAACACACCTTTTTGAGAGGGGCACACATGATTCCTGATTTGTTAGAATACACTATGTGCTTCACTTATATCTTTTGAGCTAGGCAGTTGCTCTAGTGCTTCACTTATATCTTTTAGAGCATGGCGGTGGTTATATTTTAAAGAAATAGTTGCACTCTCATGCTTCACTTATATCTTTTTGAGAGTCTAATGAATAGCAATGGTAATATGCACGTGTTATGAATTTGGTCCTGATATGATAGGTATTCAAGAGGGATATAATAAAAACTTTCATGTAGATCACTGAATATGATAAGTTTGATTCCTTGCAATAGTTTTGCGATATTAAGATGGCAATATGTGGGAGGTATTAGTAGATAATTTTCGATTAGTAAGAATATTGGTGTTAAGGTTTGTGATTCCCGAAGCATGCATGTATGATCTGTCGTTATGCTAAGAAGTTGGAGCATGATTTATTGTTCATTGTCTAACTTATGAGTGGCGGTCGGGGACGAGCGATGGACTTGTCCTACCAATCTATCCCCCTAGGGGCATGCGTATTAGTACTTTGCTTCGAGGGCTAATAAACTTTCGCAATAAGTATGTGAGTTCTTTATGACTAATGTGAGTCCATGAATTATACGCACTCTCACCCTTCCGCAATTTGCTAGCCTCTTCGGTACCGTGCATTGCCCTTTCTCACATCGAGAGTTGGTGCAAACTTCGCCGGTGCATCCAAACCCCGTGATATGATACGCTCTATCACACATAAGCCTCCTTATATCTTCCTCAAAACAGCCACCATACCTACCTATCATGGTATTTCCATAACCATTCGGAGATATATTGCCATGCAACTTCCACCGTTCCGTTTTTTATGACACACATCGTCATTGTCATATTGCTTTGCATGATCATATAACTGACATAATATTTGTGGCTCAGCCACCATTCATCATTTTTTATACATGTTACGCTAGCATCATTGCACATCTTGGTACACTGTCAGAGGCATTCATAGAGGGTCATATTTTCGTTCTAGTATCGAGTTGTAATATTGAGTTGTAAGTAAATAAAAGTGTGATGATCATCATTATTAGAGCATTGTCCCAGTGAGGAAAGGATGATGTAGACTATGATTCCCTCACAAGTCGGGATGAGACTCCGGATGAAAAATAAAAAAAAATAGAGAAAAAAGGGCCAAAAAGAGCCATGAAAAAAAATGAGAGAAAAAGAGAGAAGGGGCAATGTTACTATCCTTTCTCCACACTTGTGCTTCAGAGTAGCACCATGTTTTTCGTATAGAGAGTCTCCTATTTTGTCACTTTCATATACTAGTGGAAATTTTTCATTATAGAACTTGGCTTGTATATTCCGATGATGGGCTTCCTCAAATGCCCGAGGTCTTCATGAGGAAGCAAGTTGGATGCACACCCACTTAGTTTTCATGTTGAGCTTTCATACACTTATAGCTCTTAGTGCATCCGTTGCATGGCAATCCCTACTCCTCGCATTGACATCAATTGATGGGCATCTCCATAGCCCGTTGATTAGCATCATTGATGTGAGACTATCTTCTTATTTTTGACTTCCCCTTATTGATCTCTACCACCACACTCTATTTCACCTATAGTGTTATATCCATGGCTTGCGCTCATGTATTGCGTGGGAGTTGAAAAAGCTGAAGCGCGTTAAAAAGTATGAACCAATTGCTCGGCTTGTCATCGGGGTAGTGCATGATAAATACTTTGTGTTAAGAAGATGGAGCATGACAGGATTATATGATTTTGTAGGGATAACGTTCTTTAGCATTTTTATTTTGAAAGACATGATTGTTTATTAGTATGCCTGAGTATTGATGTCTTTATATCAAATTATAGACAGTTGCTTTAAATCAGTCGGATCTTATTATTCATACCGTAAGAGAGAGATTACATGATGAAACATGATAGGTAGCATTCCACATCAAAAATTCTGTTTTTATCATTTACCAACTCGAGGACGAGCAGGAATTAAGCTTGGGGATGCTTGATACGTCTCCAACGTATCTATAATTTTTGATTGTTCCATGCTATTATAGTATCAATCTTGGAAGTTTTATATGCAATTATATGCCATTATATATCATTTTTTGGGACTAACCTATTAACTCAGTGCCTAGTGCCAGTTGCTGTTTTCTGCTTGTTTTTGCCTTTTCAGAAAATCATTATCAAAAAGTGTCCAAACGAGAAAAAAACTTTGGATTAATTTTTCTAGACCAGAAGAGACCCAGGAAGCTTCGTGACGAGACCAGAAGAGCCACGAGGAGGCGGCAAGCCTGGAGGGCGCGCCCAGGGGGGTAGGCGCTCCACCCGGGCTTGTGGGCCCCTCGTGGCACCTACTGACCTAATTCCAACGCTATAAATTCCCAAATATTCCCAAACCAACAGAGAGACAGAAGAGAAAACCTTTCCGCCGCCGCAAGCCTCTGTTCTTCTACGATCCCATCTGGAGGCCTTTTCCGCATCATCCTCTCCTCTTCGGAGAAATACCAACGCAGACTACAAGTAGCATCTATCCAAAGCCACGTTCTAAGCAAAAAAAAGTTGATACACCTACAAGTATACAGATATTCCATGTCCGCAGAACAGACACAACCTAATCCAGTGGCCTTAAGACCATCCGGTCTAGGTGTCCCATGACGTGCACCGCCTGCGCACGCTCTAGGATCTGCCGCCGCCATATTCCGACTTAACTAATGAATGAATTCATCAAATGCCTTTGCTTATGATACTATCTCTTTGGAAAAAGCTTAGTGATTGATCAGATTAAGCTAGATGGAAATGGTTATGTATATTGCTTCATGTTTTTTCTTTTCTTGAGTAGCGGCAGAGTATCTTGCTTGCCATATACAATGAATAAATGTATTATATCTCTTTGTCGTTGGGATCATAGAGTATCCCAGATTTTCTTAGTCCGGTTGGAACTTCCAGGTCCAGATTATATCTATTTTATCTTAAACTATTTCTAATCTCACATCCTGCTGGTGCAGGCTGAAAGTCTATTCTGATCATCGATAGATTGCACTTCTGCAGTTGAGGTACAGATGTCCAGGCATTATAGTGTGTGCGGCCTACCGTTTATTTAAACTATTCATATGGTTCTCACTCAATGAGCCGTTAATTGGAAATAGATGACGTGTACTTAGAACAAGTTATTATGGAAGTGTTCCTTCTATAGGGCTGAATTATGTATTAATGTGTGAAGTAGGTTGCCCACGATTACACCAAATTTTACCAAACTCATTGGTGGATTCCTTTGTTTTTGTCTCATTTTTCTTGTTGGCGGTTTATCCAAACTTGGCAAGGCAGCTTGTCAACATAGTGCATATTTTTAGTACAGAAAAGGTTAGTTTTTTTGTATGAAATGCTGGAAGCATTTCATTTTCTCAGCAATTTTTTTCTTCAAATCTTTCAACACCAAGGTGACTGCAGATGTCCTTAATTAATCTAAACCTACATCGTTTGTTAAACCTAAGATGTGTTTGCTAGACAAAATTCGATTTAATTGGTAGAACTCGCAGTAATTCTTGTCATGCTGCAAAATTTTGTTTTATAGCATGTCCATAAATGCCTTTTCCTCCTACATTTATCTCTATGTTGTGGCGTTCTTTTTATTCTGTTGATGTTAGTCTATGTAGGTTATCAAATCGTCTCCTTGTTTAAGCTTTGTTGTGCATGTGATTCTGTATACTTGACTACTTTGTGACATGTATTTCCATATAGTCATATACATCTTGTCCCAACCAGTGAGCTGAATTATTAATATGCTTGGAGCCCTATTTCCAATCTCTCTCTCTCTCTCTCTATCTCTCTCTCTCTCTCTCTCTCTCTCTCTCTCTTAAATTGCCTCTTGTGTTGTGAATTTCTGTGTAGGCTTACTGGTTTTGGTTCACATAGACCAACTCCAGGCTTAGGGGGGGGGGCTTTATAGGTGCATTGAGTTGGTGAATACAAAGCTATAACCGGGGTTCTCCGTTCCTATTTTTATGCATTTTTTCATTCTCAAAATAGTTCCTGGTCGGCTCATTTTTACATGTGCGGTTATTGTTTTTCAAGAGAATTGAGTTTGTGAAATGGTTAGTGCTGCTTAATGTGGTGGCCACTCAAACCCGCTCTACATAGTTGAATTTTAGATTTTTCCCATTGATGTCTTTAACTTCATATCAGATTAGGAAATTTTATCCCGTGTCACCGCCTATAAGCAACATTGATGTCTTTAACTGTAGGTGTAGATGTATGGTAGTACATACTTTTTCACTGTTGAAGAAATAAACACATCGTGTTTACTTGTTTATGCTTTTAGTATGGCTTGGTTTGATCTGTATGCAGTTGCATTGTTTATTTCTTAATCGGTGGAGATCGAATTTATTAATTATCTTGACATGGCCCCTTTGCTTTGTGTCAAGAGATTGTTATTGTAGTTGCCTATTTATTGTTATCTACCATTTTTTTAATCTTCTGCAGCATAGCATGTGCAGTACTATACTCTCCTATTATGCTAAGGCACTATGCAGGACTTTGGGAAGATTAACATTTCAAAAGTGGTTATTTTTTTGGTATAACTATATCTGTACTCTTTTTTCATCCTAACATTTTTAGATGATATAGCGAATGCCGATTGGGGACTTGCAATAGGAAGCTTTTGGAGGCAACATCCTGGGCATGTGCTTTTGAGCAATATCCAAAGAAAGATACCGACATTTTCTGTGTCCAAAGGACCATTTGCAACGCAGATACTCTAACCAATCCAATTACTATCGTGTTCTTGAGGTATCCACTTAAGTTTATTACCATAAGAGATGATTTAGATAGTTTGAATTTTGAAAGCGGTCCGATGTAAGGATATGCTCATCCGCAACAATTGGAGAGGAACATTACTATGTGTAAATCAAAATTATTGTTCATGATGCTAATTACACTGCTTTGGTATATAAAATTCTAACTGTAAGAGAAAGGCCGTGATATAAAAATATGTTTTAAAAGCACCTATGATTTTGAAGGCTACATATACTTTTTAAAAATAAACTATGTAATCTTTCTTTATATAAAGGGGCCTAAGTTCCTACCGTACGTACTTGCTCAAACACAAAGTTATTGAAAAATGCAAAAAAAAAAAATCAATGCACACATGGTTTTAAAGGGCCTCTGCACCATTTGACACAACGGGTCATCTAGTTAAACACAGAAGGCAACAAGAGTGAATATTAAGCATATGAACTGATTATCATGACATGATTTTAGCATTTTACATGCAAAATGCCACGGGATCTTCAACTGGGAACGACTTAGTGGTTGCACAGGCACTATGTAGTATTCCACTTCCACCTGACAGCTATTGCCAGTCGCGAGGTCTCCATTCGTCTCACGGCTGAGAGAGAATGTGGTCAAACAATAGATACAGCAACCGTGTAAACGCACATCTCTCTCCTTGAAGAGGGCTTGATCAGGGCAGTCATCCTCATTCCTGTGTTGCTGGTTGTCTTCAATGGAGAGGCATTGTTGTGGCACCCCGGCTCAGAGGAACCGGAACACCCCGTATTCCAGCCCAGAGATCAAGTCTTCTGGAATACGGCACTGCTTGGCATAGAACAGAACAGCTCTTTATTACAAATAATATGAGTACAAGGGTTCTGAAGATACAAAGGCTACAAAGGCACGGCGACTCTACGCCTGCTAAGGTAGCTCTATGCTAGCAGCGGAACATCTCGTAGCGGAATAACTTCTAGCAGCGGAGCAACAATGATGGTGATGGACTCCACCCTGCAGGGACTCTGGCTGGGACACATCCTAGAGCGCAACCTCAGGATCCTCGACAAACAATAAATCACGGCATCACCTGCAATCTGGCATGACACGCCAGGTCTGTACTTTGAATGTACTCGCAAGCTCACAGCAACCAAAGCAATCAAGACAACCAACAGCATGGCATTTACAGGTTAATTGATGAGCATAATACAACTAGAACAGTATGAGATGAGCATGGCATGTACATGTTAATCAGGATCTGAACATGATGATACTAGCACTAGCATGAGAGGGGGGGTCGATGTTTAAGGTCCCTTGGACCAACTTACTCTTCTCGGAGGTTATCTCATAACCACCATATGTAACAAACTTACCGTCGTGAACATCACACGATCACCTCAGGATCAACCAAGCTCGGTATAAACTATACCATCGTGATCATCACATGACCACACGGAGCTTGATCTCTACCTGTGATCATCGCATGACTACATAAAGATCAACCAACTTCTTTTCTCATGGAACCGGGGTTGTTTATTATTCAGGTTAATATTACTGTTGGCCCATAGTGTGACCTACTACGAACTGTGTCCATGACTGAGGACGCGGCTATCGATAGATTATACCCTCTGCAGAGGTTAGTACACTGTACCCACACCACAGAACTCATGGCCTCGTGCTCCCATTCGGGTGGACCAACGACATTCCGACAAAACCAATCTATTGCATGACACTCTCCCGGCCACTCCCACAAACTCCCCTTTGGGCTATGTCATGGGTGGCCTCGATGTCAACTCGTGACATCCTGCCACCTCGTGGCCGGCCACCGTCGTGGCAAAACAAAACAAACGGTCCCAAACAGGGACAATGGTACCATACAACTTGGGCACACAAGATTATGGCCGCCTAACTGATCAGGGTAGCGCGCGCACATAACCTTCCCTAGTTGGAGGCACCGGCGAGAGGCATGACAATAGACCGCATTAGGGCCCCCCATATGGCAAATGTGGCTGCACTGGTGAGCTCGATTCGGTGGCACTATGACTCAGCCAACAGATTTGTTCAAGTTCAATTAATGTCATGTTCAACTTGAATGGTGATGAGCTGAGCCATAAAAAAATAACATGATGAAATAATAGTGCATATGAGCATGATGTCAACATAAGCATGGATGTGCAATATAACCATTTATCATAACATCAACAACAATAAATAATTTAGTCTACGGGATGCACATGAGCATGGCATAAAGATGATCATGAATATCACAAGTATTTGCATAACAAACCATAACTACTCATGTGAGCATATCATGATCGCTAGCATATGAACTGAATACAAGAATGGAACATGAGAACAATACTACTAACAAGTAAATATCTGGATGCACATGAACATGGCATAGGGATGAGCATGAATCCACAAGCATATACATAGCATTTACAAAATAATTATTTAAACATTCAAGTGAAAACCATGGCTATTGCAAGGCCATCATGCAAGTGGCTGTTGTGGCTTGCCTGAGGATGAAGGATTCATCGGGAAGAAGTGCGAGAAGCTCGCGGAAAAAAATTTGCCGGAAACATTTCTCTCTCGGCGGAGCTGATAAAAGGGCAAGGGCAAAATGGTCATTTTCATAATGTTACAACATGGTGAAAATGATACCAACGGAACGGGCTCGACGAATAGAGAACGTGGGCTTTTGAATCACGTGAATCGGAGTTACGGTTGCGAAGATACGGCCGTTCATTTGTTAGGCAGAAAAATAAATAAAAACTGTGCTTTTCTGCTGCTAACGGACGAACGTCCGCAATTTAGAGGTTTCGGCCGGTGGGGTGGAACAGAAAGCGCATTTTTAGAAAATATGCTTTCCGCAAAGGGAAAGCGCATTCCGGGCCGAAGCCGTAGTGAAATACGCCTTCGTAAGCAGAAAACGTATTCTCGCAAATACGTATCGACTTAAACTGCGCGGGCCCGGGGCTTCGGTCATTGACATGTGGGTCCCGCGTTGACTCTCTCTTTTCTCCCGCCTCCTTCTTCTTCCCCCCGACGCTCGCCCGCAGAGCAGAGGAAGGCCGCGCGGCGCCAGCGTCCGTCCCGGCGGCTCGGGCCACCTCCGGCGGAGCTCCGGCCACCGCCGAGCTCAGGACGACGAGGCGCACCCGTCCATCTACTCCACGCATGCCGGGAGGCTCAGGGCCGAGCGAGGCTTCAGCTGCGGCGGACGTCGACGTCGGCCAAACTTGGGGCGCTCGCCGTGGTGCATCTGAGGAAGAACCGATCAAGGGGAAGGCTCAGATGTGTCTAGGGAGAACCGTGGTGATGATAGGAGGGAGAGAAGAGGCTCGGCTAACTCGAATTTGAGCCGAGGACGATGGTGGCAATGACAGCCGTGGGGAGGAATGGGGGCTCCTTGGGCTTGATTGAGAGGCTGGGCAGGGCTATAGGATGGTGGTGAGAAGGCTGACCTGGTCGGGGAGGCTCGGGGCAGGTTATATAGAACCGGGCGAAGTCGTGGCCGACGCGACGCGTGTGCCGTGCGCCGGAGCTCGGGGACACGCGGAAGGGAGGGGGCGACGTGTCCAGAGGGCTTACGCGACGTGGAGAGGCCACGCAGGGCCTTCGGGAGAGCTCGGGGAAGAAGAAGACAGAGAGAAGGCGACGACGACCACAGGCACGCGGTGCGGCGTGACGTGCCGGGGAGGAAGGAGGAGGGGGAGAGGGGTCCAGATGGTATGCGTGGACGCAGGAGAGGCCAGGCAACGCTGTAGACAAGGTGCGGTGGTGAGAGCTCGTGGTTTGGGCGGCGGCCGAGGGCCCCAAAGTTCAGAGCACGCGTTCTGCCTGCAGTGCACGCGCTCTATGCGTGGTCACCGCGTGAACAGGGACACGCAGTGCGCTCTGGCCAGGAAAAAGATGTCTACCGCGTGGACCCTACTTGCTGGAGCACCACTATGGGCTTGGTTCGATGAAAGCAACTATGTGCTGATGGGAGGGATCATCTAAAGTTTGTTGTAGCAAACTTGGACTAGAAGCTATGGTAAAATGGGATGGGTAAATGGAGAAACAAGTTTTCAAAGATGTTTAGGGTAAGAAGGACTACAGTCCTGTGAAATATGAAAAGATTTGGACCAATATTTATCATAGTTGCTTCACAACTGCAAAATCTGTTCTAGAAACTAGATCATGAAGTGGCACTCACATAGAGTGTTGGATTGATATGAAACTTGGTAGAGCATGATGATTTAGACATAAGAATGCACTGTAAAAAATTCATACCATTTGGATAAATAAAAATGGTACTTCCTTCACAATGCTTTCCTCTGGACAGAAACTTGGGGAAATTATAGAGAGAAATTGGCTAAATGAAATGAGCCCAAATTTGGTGGAGGGAAGTTATATAGGTAGGAGAATGTACTGGTAAAATTTCAGAATTTATGAAGCCATATAAAATATAGTTGCTTCAAAAACTGAAATTATGACCAGAAACAAAGATTGGATGGTGTGCTCACCATGAGCATGGAATCTTGAATATTTTTACATATCCAAGGTCCATATGAGTCAAATGAATTTTGAGAATTTTGTGGGAATTTTAGGAAAGACAGAAATATAGGTTGCTTCACAACCCAGGGCAAACAGGGTTATTCCTTTAATAGAAAAAGGAATATTCTCAAGAAATAAATACTGGGGTTGAGCTAGGGTGGAAATGACATGGCCTTGGGAAGGATTTGAGAGTGATGAACCACTTGAGAGAGGAAGAAGAGATGATCTTCCCAGGTTTCAAGACCACGGAGCCACAGAAAAGGAATTCCAAATAAAAAAATCCAAAGAAATCCAAAAGAAAAAGAAAGGGCCAAAAATCGGGGTGTCACAAACCTACCCCCCTTACAAAAATCTCGTCCTCGAGATTTGGTTGCTCAGGGAGCAAGTATGAATATTCTGACCTAAGGAAACCGTTTCCAACTCGGGTATCCTTTTCCTTTATATGATGTTCCGACTGAATTTCATATGGCCTGACTGCCTTGCTCTGGGGTGGTTTGCTTCACCGTATCCATATTCTGATAGGTCTTACCTTATATATTTAATCTTACGCTGACTCCAATTTTTTTCATATCTGCTGGCTTATTTGATATATTCATGACTGGAATTTCCATAAGTCCGGGAGTGATTTCCAATTGGCGTGACATTCTTCTATCCAGCACCGATAGTATTCAATGGAGTTATGAACAAATTCCCTTGGTGGACATGGAACCTTTAATCATTGCATCGGGTTACTAGATGCATGTCTTCCGGGTTCAAAACCATACTGGAGATCACAACCGTTCTCTTGGCGGAATCTGACTGCTCGCAGGGATTTCTAAATCATCTTGGCTGACTCCACTGTCTTGAGTATCAAATCCGTACCAAAATTTGACTGTCGCCTGTCGTGGCCAGTATAAAGGGGTACGGCCTTATTGCAATAGCATCCGGAGACTTGACTGCCGATGGTTCTGGCGGAAGGCTCTTGTTCACGACAGGTTATCATTTCAGTGGGTACCATATGTGAGGACACATGATCCGAGCTTGTTGTTCAACATTTTGATTACTCATTTTGTCGGTATATCCATAGACCGTGCGATGCTTTAACACAGTCGCTGAAGTCAAGCTGCTGAGCTGACCTTTGGTCTGACATGACGGACTTGGATATTCCATACTGACAATTCTGAGCATATACAGTTGGCTGAGCGGGTTACCTTGATATGAGGTCCTTACAAATAGAGTAGAGCCCTTGGGTGTGTGTTCATGGTGATCAATACGGAATCAGACTGTCTTGGGTATCCGTACCATGTTGTTCATTGATACGTCTCCAACGTATCTATAATTTATGAAGTATTCATGCCATGTTTATTATAGTTTTGTATGATTTTGGTGCACTTTTATATGGCTTTTATAAGATTTTCATGGACTAACATATTGACCTAGTGCCCAGTGCCAGTTGTTGTTTTCTGCTTGTTTTTGGTTTTCCAGAAAATCTATATCAAATGAAGTCCAAATGCAGGGAAACTTTTTGACGATTTTTTCTGGAACATAAGAGACACTAGAAGCTTCGGGAGGAGGCCAGAAGACCCACAGGGGACCCACGAGCCACCAATGCGCGCCACCCCACCCCACCCCCCCAGGCGCGCCCTGGTGCCTCTTGGGCCCCCTGTGGCCCTTCTTCGCGTGATTCCAACGCCAAAAAATCATATATATTCAGAAACCCCCGAAGGTTAACCTAGATGAGTTTTTACGCCACCACAAGCCTCTGTACCTCCACGATCTAATCTACAGCCCGTTTCCGGCACCCTGCCGGAGGGGGGAATCATCACCGGAGGCCATCTTCATCATCCCGGCGGTCTCCATGACGAGGAGGGAGTAGTTCACCCTCGGGGCTGAGGGTATGTACTAGTAGCTATGTGTTTGATCTCTCTCTCTCTCGTGTTCTTGATATGGCACGATCTTGATGTATCGCGAGCTTTGTTAATATAGTTGGATCATATGGTGTTTCTCCCCTCTCTATCCTTGTTGTGATGAATCGAATCTTTTCCCTTTGAGGTTTCGTTATTGTCGGATTGAATATTCAGATTTGAGAACACTTGATGTATGTCTTGCATATGAATACCCGTGGTGACAATGGGGTATTATATTGATTCACTTGATGTATGTTTTGGCACTCAACTCGCGGATTCCCGAGGTGACATTGGGGCAATCTATGCATAGGGGTTGATGCATGTTTTCATTATCTTTTCTCCGATAGAAACTTTGGGGTGCTCCTTGGAGTTCTTTGTGTGGATTGAATATTATGATCTGAAGTTGTTTGATGCATATCGAATAATCAACTCACGGATACTTGTGGTGACATTGGAGTATCTAGGTGACATTAGAGTTGGTTGATGCGTATCATATGGTGTTATTTTAGTACGAACTCTAGGGCTGTTTGTGACACTTATAGGAATAGCTCAATAGATCGATCGGAAAGGATAACTTTGAGGTGGTTTCGTACCCTACAAACAATTTCTATCTTATGTTCTCCGCTAATAGGAACTTGAGAGTGATTCTTTATCGCACGTTGTGGGATGGTTATATGATCCAATTATGTTAGCATTGTTGAGAGATTGCACTAGTGAAAGTATGAACCCTAGGCCTTGTTCTTAAGCATTACAATACCGTTTGTGCTCACTTTTGTTGTTTGCTACCTTGCTGTTTTTATATTTTCATATTATAAAAACCTATATCTACTATCCATACTACACTTTTATCACCATCTCTTCGCCGAACAAGTGCACCTATACAATTTACCATTGTATTGGGTGTGTTGGGGACACAAGAGATTTCTTGTATTTGGTTGCAGGGTTGTTTGAGAGATACCATCTTCAACCTACGCCTCCCACGGATTGATAAACCTTAGGTCATCCACTTGAGGGAAAATTGCTACTGCTCTACAAAACTATGCGCTTGGAGGCCCAACACGAGTCTACAAGAATATGTTGTGTAGTAGACATCAAGCTCTTTTCTGGCGCCGTTGCCGGGGAGGTGGGTGCTTGAAGGTATATCTATAGATCTTGCAATCGAATCTTTTAGTTTCTTGTTTTATCACAAGCTTGGTTTATAAAAGAAAACTACAAAAAATGGAATTGAGGTTGCCTCATATTATTCGTCTTTATCATGTCTTTCTTGAAAATGATGGAGCGGAAAATTGTGCTCAATTGATAGAAGAAGAATTCAATAAAATGTTTGGCATAAAATCTTTGAATGATGAGCATGATTGCAATGATGTTAGTATAAATTCTATGAATATCCAAAATACTAATGATGATTGCACTAGTCATGACAAAAATATTTCTTATAAGCATGTCAATTTTTGTGGAGTGCATAAAGTTTGTGAAGACATGCCTTATAGGGATGATAGATTTTGTAAGAAGCATAAACATGATAGAACCAATTTTTTGCTCAAAGTGATAGATGAATTTGCTACAAAATTATGTTCTCTTTATCCTATTACTTGTGAACTTTGCAATAAAGTTGGTCACCTTAATTTTCAATGCATACTTTTTCATGATCGAATCATGGCTAAATATTGTAATGACTTGACCGCCCTTGAACTATATAATGAGCTTTATCTATTTTTGGGGTGTGAGGAATTGTCACATAAAAATAGTTGGTTTGAAGTATTCATTTTCACAGACAACATTGAAACTAATCTAGAGGAAATCTATATGTTTTGTGTGGTAAATTGCAATGAGAATGCTTATATTGCCAACTATAGAAAGACGGGAAAACCAATAGAATATAAAAGGAACACTAATGAAAGGGTAAAGATTTCCACTTTCCCTCCTATTGTCTCTCATGATGAAATAGGTGACAAGGAGGAGCTTCCTATTCAACCAATCTCATCAATAAGAAGCTCAGAAAAATTGATTAAACCCACACATGATGTGGTGAAGAAGAAAAGAAGAAAGAGTAGAGGTAAAAAATATCCCTCCCAAATAATGTTCCTCCTATTATTGTTGTGCCTCATGAGAGTGAATCAAAAATAATTGTGGAAGATGATATACTTGATGATGATATTGCTTCTTTGTCTTATGGTACAATGTCCGAAGGAACTATTGAGGATGATTTTATTATGCCTATTACTCATTATGATGATTATGATTGGGAAGATAATGATACCTCTTATGATCTTGAAAATCTTTATGGCACCAACTTGGAAAATTATGATGATAATTGTTATACTATTGGTGCTATTCATACTATTAATGATGAAAGTGATTATGCTTATGATATGCAAAGCCACAAGCTTGGGGATGCTATGTTTGATGAGAATGACATGTTTGAGAATTTATTTGCTGCAATTGATGTTTGTCCCAAGCTTGGAGATGCTATACTTAATGAAGATGATCTTTTTAGTCCCCCTACTTTGAATGATCAAATTTGTTATGATGATTTCATGCCTCCTATCTATGATGATTATTGTGATGATACTTATGTTATGAAAAATAGGGATGATTATTATTATAATACTTGTTATAATCCTTTTACTGAACATCACTCTTTTAATGTGGAAACAATTTATAGTATTCGAGTTTCATACTATATTCCCACTATTATGAATGAGAAGAAAATTGCTTGTGTGGAGAGTAATAAAAATTCTATGCTTGTGGATCATGAAAAGAATGCTTTATATGATAGCTATATTGATGAATCCATTCATGATGCTACTGAAAATTATTATGAGAGAGGAACATATGATTCATGATGCTCCCATTATGTTTCAATTCTTCACTTTTTATGTGAGCATCATTAAAATCATCATGCCTAGCTAAAAGGCATTAAAGAAAAGCGCTTGTTGGGAGACAATCCAATATTTACCCCTACTGTTTTTGTGTGCTCACATGATTAATCTACTGTAGTAATCATGTTTTATAGCTTTTGCTTCAATAATGTGCCAAGTAAAGCCTTTGGGATAGTGTGGATACTTGTTGATTCGATTCTGTGCAAAAACAGAAACTTTTGCGTCCAGTGCTGGAATTTCTATTCTGTACTGGAGCGTGAGAAAATTCTGAATTTTTTACAGGGAATTGGCTTAAAAAAAATTTACGTTTTCCTAATTTTTCAGAATTTTTCGAGGTACAGAAGTATGGTTTTTAAATCGCTTACTACACGCTGTTCTGTTTTTGACAGATTCTGTTTTCAATGCATAGTTTGCTTGTTTTAGTGTTTCCATAGCTTATATTGAGTAATATAAATTGTGGAAATGATATAATACAGTAGGAATTATTTGAGAACAATTATGAATCTTGTCTTGACAGTACCTAAGTGTATGATTTATTTTTATCATACTAACCTATCTCACAAGTTCCGTTAAGTTTTGTGTGATTAAAGTTTTCAAGTTTTGGGTAAGATATCGATATGAGGAGAATAAGGAGCGGCAAGACCCTAAGCTTGGGGATGCCCAAGGCACCCCAAGGTAATATTCAAGGAAGACCCAAGCAACTAAGCTTGGGGATGCCCCGGAAGGCATCCCCTCTTTCGTCTTCAACACTATCAGTAACCTCACTCGGAGCTATATTTTTATTCGTCACATAATATGAGTTTTGCTTGGAGCGTCATTATATTTTGTTGAGATTTGCTTGCTGTTACCAATAATCATGTTTTGTATCTTTTAGTTCAATAAAATGCCAATTATAGCCTTTACCATGCCCAGTTTGCAAGTTCATGTGTTGCTGTTTGAAAACAGAAAGTTTTCTGTTATGTCCAGAATATTCCTGAATAGTCAGAACATGATAAAAATCTTAAATTTTTACACAGTAAGCATGCATGAGTTCTCTATCACGTGGTAATTTTTCAGAATTTTTGGAGTTAGGGAAGTATGGATTCTTATTCCCCTTTTACAGACTGTTCTGTATTGGCAGATTGCTGTTATAGTTGCATTGTTTGCATATGTTTGCGTGTTTAATGTTTCTATTTGTGGATAGGAGTATTAAATATGAAGAGGCATTTAGCATGAAATGTTTAATTATAATTTTTGTGATTTTCTACGGTAGATAATGTTAAGGTTTTGAGTTGATTTATACTAACTTATCTCACGAGTTCTTGTTGAGTTTTGTGTGGATGAAGTTTTTAAGATTTAGAGAAACCGTGATATGAGAGGAATTAAGGAGACACAAAAGCTCAAGCTTGGGGATGCCCAAGGCATCCCAATATAATATTTCAAGAAGTCTCAAGCATCTAAGCTTGGGGATGCCCCGGTAGGCATCCCACCTTTCTACATCAACAATTATCGGTTAGTCTTGGTTGAGCCTAAATTTTTGCTTCTTCACATGATGTGTGCTATTCTTGGAATGTCATTTTATTTTGTTTTCCTTGCTGTTTGAATAAAATACTTAAGATCTGAAATTTTTAAATGAGAGAGAGTCCCCACATAGCTACTTAATTACTTAACTACTCATTTAATCTTCACTTATATCTTTTTGGAGTAGTTTGCCATTTACTCTTGTGCTTCACTTATATCCTATGAGTAAATTTATATGCTTCATATGCTTGTCCCATGGGGAGTAGTGACTTCACATACAAGAAGTATAAGTGGTAAAATTTATTGAAAGTTAACAAACATAGCATTGGTCACTTGAACAATTCATGAAAGAATTTTGAAGGAAGAGAAATTTCACATATAAATATACTATCTTGGACATCTTCTATGATTGTGAGCCCCCATTAATTATTTTCAAGCTTGATCAAGTAGTTGACATTGGACAAGGAAGACAACGTAATGAGTTATGTTTTTTTATATTCACATAGAAGTTATATTGTCATGGATCCTCTAACATGTGGTGCTTGCTTAGGATCTTTTGCTAGCCAAAAATTCGTACTAAGTAGAGATACTACTTGTGCATCCAAAAAACCCTTAAACCCAGTTTCTTGCCATGAGTGTCCACCATACCTACCTATGGATTGAACAAGATCCTTCAAGTAAGTTGTCATCGGTGCAAAAAGCAATAAAAATTGCTCCTAAAATATGTATGATCTTTTATTGTAAGGGAAAATAAGCGTTGTACGAACTTGTGATGGTAAAGAAATAAAAGCGACGGACTGCATAATAAAGGTTGCTATCACAAGGGGCAATATAACGTGACGTTCCTTTGCATTAAGGGCTTGTGCATCCAACAACAAAAAGCGCATGACAACCTCTGCTTCCCTCTGCGAAGGGCCTATCTTTTACTTTTCTGTATTTACTTTTATGCAAGAGTCATTAATGTTCATCCCTATTCCGCTCTATTTATTCTTTAGTTGGCAAGCATTATGTGGTAGGGAAATATCCAGGCACATATATCCAGTTGAATATAGATGATCATGAGTTATTATTGTTGACATTGTCCCTGAGATAAATAAGTTGGGAGGCGAAACATTAAGCCCCTATCTTCCTATGTGTTTGACTGAAACAGTTTGTTCTAAAAATATGCTTTGAGTGTCAGCAATCATGGAAGACTAAATGATGGTTGAGTATGTGGAATTTGCTAGATCAAAGCTCTTACATAGACCCTTCCTGAAAATAAGATGAATTGCAATTGTTTGATGACTGAGAACATAGTTTGTTAGTTTTCAAGAAAGTTTATGGCCTATACTTTAAACATGTGAATAGCTTGCTACTTGATCATGAGAAGTTTTATGAGATGAGCTACTGATTATGATATATATTGATGCTAGAAAAAGTGATTGAAATTATCATTGATCAACCTTATGCACTATGCTAGCATTCACACTTCATAAATTATTTCTTTTATCATTTACCTACTCGAGGACGAGCAGGAATTAAGCTTGGGGATGCTGATACGTCTCCAACGTATCTATAATTTATGAAGTATTCATGCCATGTTTATTATAGTTTTGTATGATTTTGGTGCACTTTTATATGGCTTTTATATGATTTTCATGGACTAACATATTGACCTAGTGCCCAGTGCCAGTTGATGTTTTCTGCTTGTTTTTGGTTTTCCAGAAAATCTATATCAAATGAAGTCCAAATGCAGCGAAACTTTTTGACGATTTTTTCTGGAACATAAGAGACACTAGAAGCTTCGGGAGGAGGCCAGAAGACCCACAGGGGCCCCACGAGCCACCAAGGCGCGCCACCCCACCCCTCCCAGGCGCGCTCTGGTGCCTCGTGGGCCCCCTGTGGCCCTTCTTCGCGTGATTCCAATGCCAAAAAATCATATATATTCAGAAACCCCCGAAAGTTAAACTAGATGAGTTTTTACGCCGCCGCAAGCCTCTGTACCTCCACGATAATCTACAACCCTTTTCCGGCACCCTGTCGGAGGGGGGAATCATCACCGGAGGCCATCTTCATTATCCCGGCGGTCTCCATGATGAGGAGGGAGTAGTTCACCCTCGGGGCTGAGGGTATGTACTAGTAGTTATGTGTTTGATCTCTCTCTCTCGTGTTCTTGATATGGCACAATCTTGATGTATCGCGAGCTTTGTTAATATAGTTGGATCATATGGTGTTTCTCCCCTCTCTATCCTTGTTGTGATGAATCGAATCTTTTCCCTTTGAGGTTTTATTATTGTCAGATTGAATATTCAGATTTGAGAACACTTGATGTATGTCTTGCATATGAATACCCGTGGTGACAATGGGGTATTATATTGATTCACTTGATGTATGTTTTGGCACTCAACTCGCGGATTCCCGAGGTGACATTGGGGTAATATATGCATAGGGGTTGATGCACGTTTTCATTATCTTTTCTCCGATAGAAACTTTGGGGTGCTCCTTGGAGTTCTTTGTGTGGATTGAATATTATGATCTGAAGTTGTTTGATGCATATCGAATAATCAACTCACGGATACTTGTGGTGACATTGGAGTATCTAGGTGACATTAGAGTTGGTTGATGCGTATCATATGGTGTTATTTTAGTACGAACTCTAGGGCTGTTTGTGACACTTATAGTAATAGCTCAATAGATCGATCGGAAAGGATAACTTTGAGGTGGTTTAGTACCCTACAAACAATTTCTATCTTATGTTCTCCGCTAATAGGAACTTGGGAGTGATTCTTTATCGCACGTTAAGGGATGGTTATATGATCCAATTATGTTAGCATTCTTGAGAGATTGCACTAGTGAAAGTATGAACCCTAGGCCTTGTTCTTAAGCATTGCAATACCGTTTGTGCTCACTTTTGTTGCGTGCTACCTTGCTGTTTTTATATTTTCAGATTACAAAAACCTATATTTACTATCCATACTACACTTTTATCACCATCTCTTCGCCGAACTAGTGCACCTATACAATTTACCATTGTATTGGGTGTGTTGGGGACACAAGAGATTTCTTGTAGTTGGTTGCGGGGTTGTTTGAGAGATACCATCTTCAACCTACGCCTCCCACGGATTGATAAACCTTAGGTCATCCACTTGAGGGAAAATTGCTACTGTCCTACAAAACTCTGCGCTTGGAGGCCCAACACGAGTCTACAAGAATAAGTTGTGTAGTAGACATCATTCATGCAACAATTATCCTACCTGTATTGCCGGTCTTGCTCCTTCATTATTGTTTTCTTTGTCCGGATCCTTTGATGAAAGAAAACTTGGCCTTATATACCCTTAATTCTTCGTGTGACCATATGTGCTGTCAGGTGCAATATTCCAGCATTCATACCTTAGCCTTGTTCATGACTCGTGTCATAGGAAATATACCAGGGTCACGGGTACTTGTATAAAGCTCCTTGTTGTCGGCAATCATACAAGCTGGTGACGAGGGTTAACGATATCACCTTGTCGGGTGTGAGGAAGCTGGCCTTGATAACCACTGGCAAGATTGTTATCCCAAAATTGTCTTACTTCATAGCTTGTTGGTCCTTGCATCACACTGAGGTGTATAACTGGCTTTCTTCCTCTTACATAACTCATGTGGTTGGCGAATTCTCGCCATGCTTGCATCATCGTACGAGTGACTTGTGTGACCATGCTCACAATATATATGGCAGTTTGTGCAGCTGAGCATTTGATTCCCGAGGCAGACACTTGGGTCCTGACTAGCTCGTGCTTCTGACCCAACTATTGCGGATCTGATTCTTGAGGTGCACTGCCATATACTACCAACTCACTGGGTAATTAGTTGTACCAACGTTGTCAACTGTTTGCAGTGTCGTACTGACGAAGATTGGGTAGCTTGTGTTGAAAGCTATCGAGAGTATCGTGCTGAGGAAGGATGGATATCTTACACTCGAAGCTTTTGCCGGGATAGCGTGCTGAAGAAGACTGTGTACCGTACTTCAGAAGCTTCTCCTCCTGGTTGTTTGCTGGGAAAGATTTGGTGCCTTATGCCGGAAGCTTTCTGTGGTGGCTTACTGAAGAAGACTGAGTATCTTACACCGGAAGCTATCCATATGCCGTACCGAGGAAGACTGAGGAACCTTGTGTCGTAAGCTTCCCTGGTAGCGTGCACAGGAAGACTGGGTTGCTTACTCCAGAAGCTTTTCTCTCTGATATGCGGACTGAATGCCATATATATATATATATACACACACACACACATACCCTTGTTATTTCTGCTGTTGATTACTTGTATGAAAAGAATTTGTCGGACTATCCTTCTTCCTGAGTCTGGATCCATAGCACATTCTGGCTTGCTGTCGGGGTATAGCATGTTTCCAATCTTTACGCATAGCAGAACCAAACTTCGTATATGATCAATACCTTTGACTCGAAATATAAGGCTGGCCTTGTACACAATTTATCTTCCTGCTAGTTCCTTACGGTTGTAATGGTTGCACACTGAGGCAATCTTGATGCTGATAGTTATTCCAGAATATCATTTGTATTCAAACCAGATATTCTCAATATAATGCAGTCGGCTGAGAATTCCATAATGTTTAGCTGAGCTTCCAAATGTTTGAAATTCTCACTGATTCTTTGGTTCCGGTGGCAGTTTGGATGAGCAACATTCATAAGGGGAAATAAGGTAACACCGAAGGCCCAAAGAAAGAAGCAAAAGAAACTACTCAAACAAAAGCACACAAGACATCAAGATTACATACAAGCAACATCACATTTTACTGCTATTCACCACAATATGTCTGCCTACTTAAGCACACAAATCTCGCGAGATCTCCGGTACTACGATCTAATATGTTGTGGCAGTGTGCACGGAAGTGGATCAGTGTATGGAGGGGTTGGTGTAAACAGAGCTACACCAATAGCTGGCTTACAACGGTTGCATCTGGACGGGCTTAGGGGACAGACTCGGTGATCATGTAGCGGAACAAGGATGTCACGGCCACATCATCATCAAGTGGGTGGATGGGAACCGTACTCGTCCAGGGAATGGGTGATAGGGTAGGATAGTGGTGGAAAGAAGGGGCTGCTGGCATTGCCCTTTTCTGGTAACAAAGACCAGTAAGGGTTGCCAAAGCGGCGGGTTGGATGGCAAGATCCGGGGTAGAAACATGTCTACCACCGAGGCGATAGGTGGCTGGCGGAAAGATATTTACGCGATACCTGCAAGTGGTGTGTGGAACACTTGGTACCTCGGCATCACTCCGCTGGGACAGAGATGACACCAAACACCAAAGAGCAAGTATGCAAAACTGGAGGGTGCAGGTAGTGGATCGAAACCGATGTCACCTACACTCACAAGATCAGCCGTTAGCGACAAGATAGTGAGTCCATATGCATGCTATGCGACAAACAAATGCAGCAATCAAATGCAGGAAACTGACTAGACACTATACTACCGGTTTCTAACGCTCGCGCTGACTAGGGCGTCCTACAGCCAGACCTGCTCTGATACCAAGCGTTGTGGCACCCCGGCTCAGAGGAACCGGAACACCCCGTATTCTAGCCCAGAGATCAAATCTTCTGGAATACGGCACTACTTGGCATAGAACAGGACAGCCTTTATTACAAATAATATGAGTACAAGGGTTCTGAAGGTACAAAGGTTACAAAGGCACGACGACTCTACGCCTGCTAAGGTAGCTCTATGCTAGCAGCGGAACATCTCGTAGCGGAATAACTTCTAGCAGCGGAATAACGACGACGGTGATGGACTCCACTCCGCAGGGACTCTGGCTGGGACACATCCTAGAGCGCAACCTCGGGATCCTCGACAAACAATAAATCACGGCATCACCTGCAATCTGGCATGACATGCCAGGTGAGTACTTTGAATGTACTCGCAAGCTCACAGCAACCAAAGCAATCAAGACAACCAACAGCATGGCATTTACAGGTTAATTGATGAGCATAATACAACTAGAACAGTATGAGATGAGCATGGCATGTACATGTTAATCAGGATATGAACATGATGATACTAGCACTAGCATGAGAGGGGGTCGATGTTTAAGGTCCCTTGGACCAACTTACTCTTCTCGGAGGTTATCTCGTAACCACCATATGTAACAAACTTACCGTCGTGAACATCACACGATCACCTCAGGATCAACCAAGCTCGGTATCAACTATACCATCGTGATCATCACATGACCACACGGAGCTTGATCTCTACATGTGATCATCGCATGACCAAATAAAGATCAACCAACTTCTTTTCTCATGGAACCAGGGTTGTTTATTATTCAGGTTAATATTACTGTTGACCCATAGTGTGACCTACTACGAACTGTGTTCATGACCGAGGACGCGTCTATTGATAGATTATACACTCTGCAGAGGTTAGTACACTGTACCCACACCACGGAACTCATGGCCTCGTGCTCCCATTCGGGTGGACCAACGACATTCCGACAAAACCAATCTATTGCATGACACTCTCCCGGCCACTCCGACAAACTCCCCTTTGGGCTATGTCATGGGTGGCCCCGATGTCAACTCGTGACATCCTGCCACCTCGTGGCCGGCCACCGTCGTGGCAAAACAAAACAAACGGTCCCAAACGGGGACAATGGTACCATACAACTTGGGCACACAAGATTATGGCTGCCTACCTGATCAGGGTAGCGCGTGCACATAACCTTCCCTAGTTGGAGGCACCGGCGAGAGGCATGACAATAGACCGCATTAGGGCCCCCCATAAGGCAAATGTGGTTGCACTCGTGAGCTCGATTCGGTGGCACTATGACTCAGCCAACAGATTTGTTCAAGTTCAATTAATGTCAGGTTCAACTTGAATGGTGATGAGCTGAGTCATAACAAAATAACATGATGAAATAATAGTGCATATGAGCATGATGTCAACATAAGCATGGATGTGCAATATAACCATTTATCATAACATCAACAATAGTAAATAATTTAGTCTACGGGATGCACATGAGCATGGCATAAAGATGATCATGAATATCACAAGTATTTGCATAAAAAACCATAACTACTCATGTGAGCATATCATGATCGCTAGCATATGAACTGAATACAAGAATGGAACATGAGAATAATACTACTAACACGTAAATATCTGGATGCACATGAACATGGCATAGGGATGAGCATGAATCCACAAGCATATACATAGCATTTACAAAATAATTTCAAAGTAATTATTTAAACATTCAAGTGAAAACCATGGCTATTGCAAGGCCATCATGCAAGTGGCTTGCCTGAGGATGAAGGATTCATCGGGAAGAAGTGCGAGAAGCTCGCGGAAAAAAAATTGCCGGAAACATTTCTCTCTCGACGGAGCTGATAAAAGGGCAAGGGCAAAATGGTCATTTTCAGAATGTTACAACATGGTGAAAATTATACCAACGGAACGGGCTCGACGAATAGAGAACGTGGGCTTTTGAATCACCTGAATCGGAGTTACGGTTGCGGAGATACGGCCGTTCATTCGTTAGGCAGAAAAACAAATAAAAACTGTGCTTTTCTGCTGCTAACGGACGAACGTCCGCAATTTAGAGGTTTCGGCCGGTGGGGTGGAATAGAAAGCGCATTTTCAGAAAATACGCTTTCCGCAAAGGGAAAGCGCATTCCGGGCCGAAGCAGTAGTGAAATACGCCTTCGTAAGCAGAAAACGTATTCTCACAAATACGTATCCACTTAAACTGCGCGGGCCAGGGGCTTCGGTCGCTGACGTGTGGGTCTCGCGTTGACTCTCTCTCTCCTCCCGCCTCCTTCTTCTTCCCCCCGACGCTCGCCCGCAGAGCAGAGGAAGGCCGCGCGGCGCCGGCGTCCGTCCCGGCGGCTCGGACCACCTCTGGCGGAGCTCCGGCTACCGGCGAGCTCAGGATGACGAGGCACACCCGTCCATCTGCTCCACGCTCACCGGGAGGCTCAGGGCCGAGCGAGGCTTCAGCCGCGGCGGACGTCGACGTCGGCCAAACTTGGGGTGCTCGCCGTGGTGCATCTGAGGAAGAACCGATCAAGGGGAAGGCTCAGATGTGTCTAGGGAGAACCGTGGTGATGATGGGAGGGAGAGAAGAGGCTCGGCTAGCTCGAATTTGAGCCGAGGACGATGGTGGCAATGGCGTCTGTGGGGAGGAATGGGGGCTCCTTGAGCTCATTTGAGAGGCTGGGCAGGGCTATAGGATGGTGGTGAGAAGGGTGACCTGCTCGGGGAGGCTCGGGGCAGGCTATATATACCCGGGCGAAGTCATGGCCGCGGCGACGTGTGTGCCGCATGCCGGAGCTCGGGGACACGCAGAAGGGAGGGGGCGACGCGTCCAGAGGGCTTACGCGACGCGGAGAGGTCACGTAGGGGCTTCGGAAGAGCTCGGGGAAGAAGAAGACAGAGAGAAGGCGACGACGACCACGGGCACGCTGTGCGGCATGGTGCGCCGGGGAGGAAGGAGGAGGGGGAGAGGGGTCCAGATGGTATGCGTGGACGCAGGAGAGGCCAGGCAACGCTGTAGACAAGCTGCGGTGGCGAGAGCTCGTGGTTTGGGCGGCGGCCGAGGGCCCCAAAGTCCAGAGCACGCGTTCTGTCTGCAGTGCACGCGCTCTACGCGTGGTCACCGCGTGAACAGGCGCACGCGGTGCGCTCTGGCCAGGAAAAAGATGTCTGCCGCGTGGACCCTACTTGCTGGAGCACCACTATGGGCTTGGTTCGATGAAAGCTACTATGTGCTGATGGGAGGGATCATCTAAAGTTTGCTGTAGCAAACTTGGACTAGAAGCTATGGTAAAATGGGATGGGTAAATGGAGAAACAAGTTGTCACAGATGTTTAGGGTAAGAAGGACTACAGTCATGTGAAATATGAAAAGATTTGGACCAATATTTATCATCGTTGCTTCACAACTGCCAAATCTGTTCCAGAAACTAGATCATGAAGTGGCACTCACATAGAGTGTTGGATTGATATGAAACTTGGTAGAGCATGATGATTTAGACATAAGAAGGCACTGTAAAAATTTCATACCATTTGGATAAATAAAAATGGTACTTCCTTCACAATGCTTTCCTCTGGACAGAAACTTGAGGAAATTATAGGGAGAAATTAGCTGAATGAAATGAGCCCAAATTTGGTGGAGGGAAGTTATATAGGTAGGAGAATGTACTGGTAAATTTTTTAGAATTTATGAAGCCATATAAAATATAGTTGTTGCACAAACTAAAATTATGACCAAAAACAAAGATTGGATGGTGTACTCACCATGAGCATGGAATCTTGAATATTTTTACATATCCAAGGTCAATATGACTCAAATGAATTTTGAGAATTTTGTGGGAATTTTAGGAAAGACAGAAATAGGTTGCTTCACAACCCAGGGCAAACAGGGTTATTCCTTTAATAGAAAAAGGAATATTCCCAAGAAATAAATACTGGGGTTGAGCTAGGGTGGAAATGACATGGCCTTGGGAAGGATTTGAGAGTGATGAACTACTTGAGAGAGGAAGAAGAGATGATCTTCCCAGGTTTCAAGACCACAGAGCCACAGAAAAGGAATTTCAAATAAAAAAATCCAAAGAAATCCAAAAGAAAAAGAAAGGGCCAAAAATCATGGTGTCACAATTGTACAAGAAATAATTTGCTTTCGCGTCCCATATAGACCAAGGTAGCGCTTACATGCCTGTGGGATGGGTCCTCGCTGAAGAGTTTCTCCTTGCAGAGCACCTGCGAAGGGGCAGCGCACTCCCCTTCACCGGTGTAAGATCTGGGCGTGCGGCAGGAGTAGAGTTGGCCAAAGGTGTATGGGTCCATGGAGAGCCCCACAAAGGCTTTGAGGCGCCGGTCAAAGTGACCACGACCGTTGAAGGGCGGCGTGATACGTCTCCAACGTATCTATAATTTTTGATTGTTCCATGCTATTATAGTATCAATCTTGGATGTTTTATATGCAATTATATGCCATTATATATCATTTTTTGGACTAACCTATTAACCCAGTGCCAAGTGCCAGTTGCTGTTTTCTGCTTGTTTTTGCCTTCTTAGAAAATCATTATTAAAAAGTGTCCAAACGAGAAAAAAACTTTGGATTAATTTTTTCTGGACCAGAAGAGACCCACAAAGCTTCGGGGGAAGACCAGAAGAGCCACGAGGAGGCGACAAGCCTGGAGGGCGCGCCCAGGGGGGTAGGGTGCGCCCCTAGTCTTGTGGTCCCCTCTTTGCCCCTCCTGACCTAATTCCAACACTATAAATTCTCAAATATTCCCCATATACCAGAGAGACAGAAGAGAAAACCTTTCCACCACCGCAAGCCTCTGTTCTTCGGCGATCCCATCTGGAGGCCTTTTCCGGTACTCTGTCGGAGGGGGAATCGATCACGGAGGGCTTCTTAATCAACCTTGCTGCCCTTCCGATGATGTGTGAGTAGTTTACCACAGACCTACGGGTCCATAGCTAGTAGCTAGATGGCTTCTTCTCTCTCTTTGATCTTCAATGCCATGTTCTCCTCGATGTTCTTGGAGTTCTATCCGATGTAATCTTCTTTTGCGGTGTGTTTGTTGGGATCCGATGAATTGTGAGTTTATGATCAGATTATTCGTGAGAAATATTTGAGTCTTCTCTGAACTCTTTTATGCATGATTATTATAGCTTTGTATTTCTCTCTGATCTATCGATTTGGTTTGGCCTACTAGATTGATTTATCTTGCAATGGGAGAGGTGCTTTGTGATGGGTTCAATCTTGCGGTGCTCAATCCCAGTGACAGAAGGGGACATGACACGTATTTGTATTGTTGCCATTAAGGATAAAAATATGGGGTTTAATCATATTGTTTGAGTTTACTTTGTCTACATCATGTCATCTTGCTTTAAGGCGTTACTCTGTTTCATACTTAATACCCTAGATGCATGCTGGATAGCGGTCGATGGGTGGAGTAATAGTAGTAGATGCAGGCAGGAGTCGGTCTACTTGTCTCGGACATGATGCCTATATACATGATCATTGCCATGAATCCGTCATAATTATTTGCTTTTCTATCAATTGCCCAACAGTAATTTGTTTACCCACCGTATGCTATGTGTTCGAGAAAGAAGCCTCTAGTGAAAACTATGGCCCCCGGGTCTACTTTATCATATATAAAAAACCTAAAATACCTTGCTGCAATTTATTTACTTTTATTTTAATTAGTATTTTAGTTTATCTATTTACCTCTATAAGATTTAATCTTTGCAAATAACCGCTAAGAGGATTAACAACCCTCTTATTTGCGTTGGGTGCAAGTGTTTTCTCTTGTGTGCAGGTGGGCTTAACGGAATTTTGCTTGGTTCTCCTACTGGATTGATAACCTTGGTTTTTAACTGAGGGAGATACTTATCTCTACTATATTGCATCATCCTCTCCTCTTCAGGGAAATACCAACGCAGTCTACAAGTAGCAGGAAGAATTTATGGCGCCGTTGCCGGGGAGACATCATCAAAATTACCAAGTACCTTCGCACAAACAATCATCCACTTGCATTTATTTTATTTGCCTTTTATTTGCATTTGCCACTAGTTTTCATCTCCCCCACTTCTAATTTTTTTTACAAAAACACAAAAATATTTTTATTTGCTAGTTTGCTTGCCTTGCTTGAAGTTGCCACAATGTCTGAATTTGAGAAAGTCATGGTTGAAACTGCTAGCGAGGATAGTGGTAGTGAATCTCTTTGGGAGAAAACACGTTCTTTTGATCTTAATCATGACCCTCCGGAGACTGAGCCCTCGACTAATTTTAAGACTAAAGTTTATCATGTGGGAAGTGGTAATGTTATTGGGAAAAACATTATTCAGGAATTCTTTAATTGCACGGGAGTTATTCCAATAATTAATGGATCTATTCTTGATAAAACAAATTGTTATGTGGATGCTATTGCCATGCTTGTGGTTAAATTATAAAGAATTTTTTTGCATATCCACCCCGCTTTACAAAATATATTTTATGAACTTCCCAACATACATGATCCTAGGGCTAAGAAAATTGCCACTATAATCCTTATGCATGAATTTGATTATATAGTCCGAGAAGCTAGGGATATTTTTTCCTTTTACAAAATTAATTTTGAGCATCCCCCTATAGAGGAAATTCTTCATGACAAGGACACTATTCGTAGGTTGGAATCTAAAGATTATTTTGCTTATGGTAAAAATATTAGAAGAAGAGTTCCATACGCCGAAATAATTAAAACTATGTACCACCATGCTTGTGACAAATTTGAGTGGGTTACTAAAGGAATTGATGAGGGATTTAGTGAAGAATGGTTTGAGGGTACGGCAAGAGATCCTATTGATGATGAGATACATGTTTTATATGAGGACGTTTATGGCGATGACCCTGAGTTTGAAGTTATGAATGTTAAAATTACTAATCAAAGCCCCTTCAATTACCTAAGCTCACCCACTAGAAAAGAAGAGCATGAGAGTAGAGAATTAATGAGAAATTTTTTGGAAGATTTAATCAAAAAGTACTTGGGGATGAAGGATGACAACACTTGAAGCTATGCATTATGCCGAGCTAGGGGCATAAAACAATAGCGCTTGTTGGGAGGCAACCCAATGAATAAAATAATTTTTTGCTTTTACTTTCCGTTCTTGAGTGTTTACACAATTATAGCCTCTGTTATGATTGTATTTTTATGTTTTAATTAGTGTTTGTGCCAAGTAATGCCTTTGGGATGATTTGGAAGATAATATGATAGATGCTGTTGAAAAACAGAAATTTTTGCGTCCAGTGCTGGAATTTTGGTTTTTTTCTGGAGTGTGCTAAAATTCTGAATTTTTTACACAATATTCATATATGAATTTCCCACGTTTTCCTAAGTTTTCAGAATTTTTGGAGTTACATAAGTATGACTTTAATTCAGATCTTTACAGACTGTTCTGTTTTAGACAGATTCTGTTTTTGTTGCATAGTTTGCTTATCTTGATGAATCTATGGATCGTATCGGGGGGTATGAGTCATGGAGAAGTTGGAGTACAGTAGCATTATGCCAAATATTAAATATGAATCAATTTACAACAGTACTTAAAGTTTAAGATTTGTTTGTTATACTAACGGATCTCACGAGGTTTCTGTTGAGTTTTGTGTGCTGAAGTTTTCAAGTTTTGGGTGAGACTACGATGGACAAAGGAATAAGGAGCGGCAAGAGCCTAAGATTGGGGATGCCCAAGGCACCCCAAGGTAATATTCAAGAAAGACTCAAGCGTCTAATCTTGGGGATGCCCCGGAAGGCATCCCCTCTTTCATCTACAATCTATCAGTAACTCACTTGGAGCTATATTTTTATTCATCACCTGATATGAGTTTTACTTGGAGCGTCTTGTGGTATAGTTTGTTTGCTTTTTAGTTTGTCACAATCATCTTTGCTGAACACACCTTCTTGAGAGGGACACACATTATTCGTGATTTGTTAGAATACTCTATGTGATTCACTTATATCTTTTGAGCTAGGCAGTTGCTCTAGTGCTTCACTTATATCTTTTAGAGCACGGCGGTGGTTATATTTTAAAGAAATAGTTGCACTCTCATGCTTCACTTATATCTTTTTGAGAGTCTAATGAATAGCAATGGTAATATGCATGGGTTATGAATTTGGTCCTGATATGATAGGTATTCAAGAGGGATATAATAAAAACTTTCATGTAGATCACAGAATATGATAAGTTTGATTCCTTGCAATAGTTTTGTGATATTAAGATGATAATATGTGGGAGGTATTAGTAGATAATTGTGGTTTAGTAAGAATATTGGTGTTAAGGTTTGTGATTCCCGAAGCATGCACGTATGATCTGTCGTTATGCTAAGAAGTTGGAGCATGATTTATTCTTGATTGTCTTCCTTTGTGTGGCGGTCGGGGGCGCGCGATGGTTAACTCCTACCAACCTCCCCCCTAGGGGCATGCGTAGTAGTACTTTGCTTCGAGGGCTAATAAACTTTTGCAATAAGTATGTGAGTTCTTTATGACTAATGTAAGTCCATGGATTATACGCACTCTCACCCTTCCGCAATTTGCTAGCCTCTTCGGTACCGTGCATTGCCCTTTCTCACCTCGAGAGTTGGTGCAAACTTCGCCGGTGCATCCAAACCCCGTGATATGATACGCTCTATCACACAAAAGCCTCTTTATATCTTCCTCAAAACAGCCACCATACCTACCTATCATGGCATTTCCATAGCCATTCTGAGATATATTGCCATGCAACTTCCACCGTTCCGTTTTTATGACACATATCGTCATTGTCATATTGCTTTGCATGATCATATAGCTGACATAGTATTTGTGGCTCAGCCACCGTTCATCATTTTTTATACATGTTACGCTAGCATCATTGCACATCCTGGTACACTGCCAGAGGCATTCATATAGAGTCATATTTTTGTTCTAGTATCGAGTTGTAATATTGAGTTGTAAGTAATTAAAAGTGTGATGATCATCATTATTAGAGCATTGTCCCAGTGAGGAAAAGATGATGGAGACCATGATTCCCCCACAAGTCGGGATGAGACTCCGGACGGAAAAAAAGAAAAAAAGAGAAAAAAAAGGAAAAAGAAAAGAAAAAAAAAGGAGGCCAAAAAGAGCCATGAAAAAAATGAGAGAAAAAGAGAGAAGGGGCAATGTTACTATCCTTTTTCCACACTTGTGCTTCAGAGTAGCACCATATTTTTCATATAGAGAGTCTCCTATTTTGTCACTTTCATATATACTAGTGGGAATTTTTCATTATAGAACTTGGCTTGTATATTCCGATGATGGGCTTCCTCAAATGCCCGAGATCTTCATGAGCAAGCAAGTTGGATGTACACCCACTTAGTTTTCATGATTGAGCTTTCATACACTTATAGCTCTTAGTGCATCCGTTGCATGGCAATCCCTACTCTTCGCATTGACATCAATTGATGGGCATCTCCATAGTCCGTTGATTAGCCTCGTTGATGTGAGACTATCTTCTTATTTTTGACTTCTCTTATTTATCTCTACCACCACACTCTATTCCATGCATAGTGCTATATCCATGGCTTGCGCTCATGTATTGCGTGGGGGTTGAAAAAGCTGAAGCGCGTTAAAAAGTATGAACCAATTGCTTGGCTAAAACCGGGGTTGTTCATGATAAATATTTTGTGTTAAGAAGATGGAGCATGACAGGATTATATGATTTTGTAGGGATAACGTTCTTTAGCATTTTTATTTTGAAAGAAATGATTGTTTATTAGTATGCCTGAGTATTGATGTCTTTATATCAAATTATAGACTATTGCTTTGAATCATTAGGATCTTATTATTCATACCGTAAGAGAGAGATTACATGATGAAACATGATAGGTAGCATTCCGCATCAAAAATTCTGTTTTTATCATTTACCTACTCGAGGACGAGCAGGAATTAAGCTTGGGGATGCTTGATACGTCTCCAACGTATCTATAATTTTTTTATTGTTCCATGGTATTATAGTATCAATCTTGGATGTTTTATATGTAATTATATGCCATTATATATCATTTTTTGGGACTAACCTATTAACCCAGTGCCCAGTACCAGTTGCTGTTTTCTGCTAGTTTTTGCCTTTAAAAAAATCATTATCAAAAAGTGTCCAAACGAGAAAAAAACTTTGGATTAATTTTTTCTGGACCAGAAGAGACCCAGGAAGCTTCGGGAGAAGACCAGAAGAGCCACGAGGAGGCGACAAGCCTGCAGGGCTAGTTGGGGCTCCCCCCAACTAGCCGGGGGGGTAGGGCGCGCCCCCCAGGTTGTGGGCCCCTCGTTGCCCCTCCTGACCTAATTCCAACGCTATAAATTCTCAAATATTCCCCATATACCAGAGAGAGAGAAGAGAAAACCTTTCCGCCACTGCAAGCCTCTGTTCTTCCGCGATCCCATCTGGAGGCCTTTTCCGGTACTCTCCCGGAGGGGAATCGATCACGGAGGGCTTCTTAATCAACCTTGATGCCCTTCCGATGATGTGTGAGTAGTTTACCACAGACCATCGGTCCATAGCTAGTAGCTAGATGGCTTCTTCTCTCTCTTTGATCTTCAATACCATGTTCTCCTCGATGTTCTTAGAGTTCTATCCGATGTAATCTTCTTTTGCGGTGTGTTTGTTGGGATCCGATGAATTGTGAGTTTATGATCAGATTATTCATGAGAAATATTTGAGTCTTCTCTGAACTCTTTTATGCATGATTATTATAGCTTTGTATTTCTCTCCGATCTATCGATTTGGTTTGGCCTACTAGATTGATTTGTCTTGCAATGGGAGAGGTGCTTTGTGATGGGTTCAATCTTGCGGTGCTCAATCCCAGTGACAGAAGGGGACATGACACAAATTTGTATTGTTGCCATTAAGGATAAAAAGATGGGGTTTAATCATATTGTTTGAGTTTACTTTGTCTACATCATGTCATCTTGCTTAAGGCGTTAGTCTGTTTCATACTTAATACCCTAGATGCTTGCTGGATAGCGGTCGATGGGTGGAGTAATAGTAGTAGATGCAGGCAGGAGTCGGTCTACTTGTCTCGGACGTGATGGCTATATACATGATCATTGCCATGAATCCGTCATAATTATTTGCTTTTCTATCAATTGCCCAATAGTAATTTGTTTACCCACCGTATGCTATGTGTTCGAGAGAGAAGCCTCTAGTGAAAACTATGGCCCCCGGGTCTACTTTATCATATATAAAAAACCTAAAAATACCTTGCTGCAATTTATTTACTTTTATTTTAATTAGTATTTTAGTTTATCAATTTACCTCTATAAGATTTAATCCTTGCAAATAACCGCTAAGAGGATTGACAACCCTCTTATTTGCGTTGGGTGCAAGTGTTTGCTCTTGTGTGTGCTGGTGCGCTTAACGGAATTTTGCTTGGTTCTCCTACTAGATTGATAACCTTGGTTCTTAACTGAGGGAAATACTTATCTCTACTATACTGCATCATCCTCTCCTCTTCGGGGAAATAACAACGCAGTCTACAAGTAGCACAACGCCCAATTGCCAAGTAGTTTCCACTCAAGCTTCACAGTGTCAAAGGCGAAGGTGGCCTCAGTAGCGTCCTTGTCCTTGGTGCTGACGATGATGGTATGTTTATCAGGGTGCACACAATAGGATGTAACGTCATAAACATGGAAGGGCTGTTCAGCGAGGTCTTCCCACGACCACTCCATGCCGCCAGATCTACCTAGCGGCGGGGGGCGGCGCTCCTCCAAGCAGAGTATCTCAAAGGAGCCCATGTCCAGAGTGAATAGCTTTTTGCCGATGGGGAGGTAGATGGGATTTAGAGGACGCTGACCAGGGCCAAAGCTGAAGCCCAGCGAGCGGACGTCCAACATAGGGAAGACGTACAGATCTCTGGCATGCATCACCAAGATCCGGGTGCCAAAGGCTGACGTGAAGTACTTGGGATACCCACACGGCGCCATCAGGTGGTTTAAAGGCTTGGGCAAACGCCGAGGGGAATAGGGTTTGCATGTGACGGCAGTCTGCTGATTGTTCCCGTCGCCGCCGGGCAACAAGTTTACCTTGTGGATGCTATATCCAGAGTTCCAGTCATCAAGGACAAGGTAGAGTGCCCGCTCCCGCAACTTTGGCTTACTTGTTTCTCCTTGCTCGTTGTCTTGGCCCCGCTTTGGCATCCTTTCTCGTCGTCTTCTTGTGATTTTTACGCACGACCGAGCGGACAAGGTCTCAGTTTTTCCAGGATTATTACTCGTAGATCTGAATCCTTCGATTCCTTTTAAAGGCGTTGCCGATCCTTGTAATTTGAATTCAAAACGGAATCCATAGTAAAATGAAATCAATCAGTCCAAATCCTCATCCTACTGCAAATCAATCCGAAGAATCCAAGTATCAAGATCTGAATCGAGGGCAAGAAAAGTCAATCGCAGGTACGCGCCTACAAGTTGGAGTTGATCAGCGGCAAAACATTGCGACCCACCTTTAGAGTGGGTTAGCAATTGATTGTTGCGGGTAGCAGGTGGTGGAGGTAGAGGTTAGGTATGTTTGGATGGATATCAAAGCCATCTGAGTGTGTGGTTCTTTTGCCAACCCCCATGCCGTCGAAAGAATAAGTCCTTGGTTAATTGCCTGCAAGTTCCTGATGCCTAAGCCACCAATTCTTGAAACCAAACTATACACTACTTGGTACTTGCCAAGTCTGTTGGCCTTATACCAAATGGAAGCTGAAGATTTTGCCAAAATTTTGTCAGATATGTTGGCTACAATAATCCAAACAGCCATGATTTGCCAATATTTTGGTAGGGCTAGTTGGGGCTCAGTCCAAATAGCTCAATCCAAGTGGCTCTGTGTTATGTGAAGACGTGGTTGCCGAGGTTTTGGATGTTGATTGTGTGAGCCTAATGGCGAAAGCAAGG
Source organism: Elymus sibiricus (assembly GCA_039707655.1). Lineage (NCBI taxonomy): Eukaryota > Viridiplantae > Streptophyta > Magnoliopsida > Poales > Poaceae > Elymus > Elymus sibiricus. The sequence continues at coordinate 118,994,027 of CM077670.1, forward strand.
GCAATGTGCATGCAATTAAATTCCGACCAACTGCAAGCTTATAACTCTATCATTGATCGGATTGGAGCTGGGGAGCCTGGGTTTCTTTGTGTCAGACTATGCTGGTACAAGCAAGACATTCCTTTGGAATGCTCTCGATGCCTATCTTAGGGATAGTAAGAGGGTTGTTCTTGCCATCGCGTCCTCTGGGGTTGCGGCGCTTCTCTTGTCCTTTGGAAGAACGGGTCATTCGAGGTTTATAAGATACCTATAGAACTTAAGACAAATTCGTCGTGCGATATTAAGAGATCTTCCATGCTTTTTTTCTCTGATCGAATCAACTTTTCTCATTATCTGAGAGCCTGAATATGTACGAAAGCAAACCCGCATCCTGTAGCAACTAACACTCCGTTTCAAAAGACCATGTTGACGGAGTGGTTCGCGGCAAATAAGAAGCATTTAATGGCTAGGTCTTTGACATACTGTGATATTCTAGCTAGGTGGACTTGGGTTGCATGCAAGAGGGTTTGAGTTAAAAAAATACATGCTGGTAGGATAGCTCATTTAGTGCCTCGACCTTGTGGCTACGCAAGGGCAGGAGTCGGTCGGGTGAGCCGGCTGCATTGAATCGCTCAGGGTTGTTTTTGTCGTTGCATCCTGTATGGTTGATGCGCTTCTATTGCTGTTCGAAAGGACGGCTCATAGGTTCAAAATACCTATATAACTCACCAAAAAATCAGTCTGCGAAATTAAAAGATCTTCAACGCTCTCTTCTTTGAAGTTGCGTCTATTTCCTTTATCGTTAACAGGAAAAGCAAAATAATAGCTTGTAGCTAAGCGTAGAGCAACTATAGCTTCATGGACAAGAGGGAGGGGTCGTGAGGGGATCCCTGGCCGGCCATGCCTGCGCATGCTCGGATGCATACCTTGTCCAGGCACGGACGGTTCGTTGGGTCCCACATACACCATGGGCGACACTTGACCAGGCAGACCAGAATCGAGCTTTTTCGGCACAAGCTCCTTGAAAAGAGAGATGAAACGGACCCGGGAAATAGCGCCCGTGCTATTCATTTCCCTGCACCTGGTGATCCTACATGGGCTCGCCGCCCCTATTGTTGCGTACCCGGCAAACGCCTTCTACGTGAAGCGGATCTTTCAACGTTTTCTTTATTTGCCCCCGTAAGACCAACATCGACTGCACCAAAAAGGTCATGCTAACTACTTGAGTCAGTTTTGTATAGAACCATCTGCGAGATATGATCCCAATGATTACGTTCATGTTGTGTTATTTTACATCCATCCTCTGCCAGCGTAGTTAATTAAGTAACATCACACGATCGTACATCCACAAGGGCAACACCAAACCGGATGAACCTGCCTGGAGTCCTAGACCTTGTGCTCAGGACGCAGAGGAGCAGAAACGCAGACTCGGCTGAGCGAGCCGGCTGCATTGAATTGATCAGGGTTGTTTTCATTGTTGCGTCCTTTAGGGTTGTTGTGCTTCTATTGCCTTTGAAAAAGATGGCTCACTACAAGTTGAAGATACCTACAGAACGCACCAAAAAGGAGTTCCCTCCGTCTAGGGTTCATGCTCCATTTTCCTAACGTGAACTATTCATCACGCGTGCGCCGGCTACGCCCATGCAGCCGGTCACCCCAAATGTGGCTAGACCAACTCCGGGGCACATGACCAGGCGTTGGGCAGCGATTTTACCCGTGCTCTGACTGCTCTCGTTCCCTTCTTCCTTCCTTCAACACCTTGATGACCCGCCGACTAGCAGTGGCCGAACCACTTGCTCCCGCCACCGGCGGTCAGCAGCGCTTCCTGCCACATTGTCGTCCCTTCCTGCCCTCGCAACAGCCTGTGAAGGTCCACAAATGTCGCGTCCTTCCCTCTAATCATCCTTCTCTTATGCCGGTAACCCACACCCGCATCCATCCCCATCACGTCCACGCCCTCAACATGCGTCGCCGCGGCTAGTCACCGATTCCGCCGCAGTTCTACCCCGACCTTCTCATGGTTGACCGTCTCCTCGGCGGCGGCTCAGTCTCAATGCTTTGCTCCACCTCCGTCTCCGCGCCGTCGCTCCACCCTCTCCTCGACGCTGTAGATTTTCTCTCCGAGAAAGATTTCTTTTAACCCGGGGCCCCCTCTGGGAACTGTTTGAGTTTTAGCATCGACCCCATTTCCTTTTGATCGCGACATTGAGGTGCCAAACGACTCCGTCACTTCTTAACCGGGCCAGGCTTAGGTGCCTGTGGGCGTGCGCATTTGCTCACTATTCCGCGCATTACACGAGGAAAAAATATTTGCCGTAAAGAATTCATAGGCGTTTGTTCGGGCGTTATCGGGGTCCAAAGGATTTGCCGTAAAGAAGGCCCACCACGTTTTTCTTCGTTATAATCCTTCTTTGGTGAGACAGGCTCGGATTTGTTATGAATTCATAGGCGGCCCAGTACGTATCCGTGCCGTTTCCGTGGTCCTCAATCAACCACTCTTTGTAGGCTTTCGTGCCGGTTCCGTGGCCCTCAATCTACCAAACCAAACGTGCGCATATAAGGGCCCGGTCGCACCACTACTCTCTCGGTGGCAACCAATAGAAACGTGCCTCGTTCGCTCGCCCGCTCTGTCCCGCCGTCTCCGTCTCCGGCCACCGAAGCCCTTCCTTCTCGCCGGAAAAAAGAGAGAGAGCGACAGTTCGTGCCAAGGATCCATGGCGACTGCGGGCCTGCTGTGGAGGGAGAGGGAGCAGTTCTGCTCTTCCCCCTTCACTGGACAGACGACGATCGAAAGCAAGATCCAGGCGTTGGAGGACATTGGCGCCACCAAGGTACATACATGGCTTGTTAACAATGTCATAATTCGATGGTGCGTGAACGTAATTGGAGCAAAAGCAACAATTCGATGGAGTTATTACTCACGTATTACATACAGTTAATCAACGTGAAAGTTGCAGTTGATTAATTTGTGTGCATCAGGAATCTGCTGCTGGTGTCTGGTAGTACATGGCATATTAACAAATACCAAAACGCACTGTATATAATATGTGCAGGTTAGCAACAGGAGATCTTGCCGGTGGCTAAATGACCGCCTGCTGCTGGAGCTGGTCCCCCGTCTTGGCGCCCACGAGATCAAAGGCCTCTTCGCTCCGCCACCATGGGGTAATCAATCAATCAGTCAAACAAACAAACAAATTCCAGTCCACCATGGGGTAATCACAGCTCACTTGTATGTACTATGTATATTCTGATCTATCGTGTGCATGCGCGCATGTTATGTAGGTGAGGAGCTACCCCTGTCTGCATTCTGCATGACAAGTTCTGCTGCTGCATGGGATGTCTTCAGGACCATCGACATGGATGTTCAGGTATGCCACCATATACTAGAATACAGTATATACCAGGCCCAAATGCATGCATGCAGAGATATATTATAGTACTACGATGTGTGTCATTGATAGTTGGCAAATTTTTATGGTGTCTAGGCAAACTTGATCCAATTTCATACGAGACAATCCTGCGCGGATCTGAAGAACAGTCGTTTGGACGAAGACGAGGCGATTGCGCTGAACGCTTGGCACCGTATTGATCGCCAGACAAGAGAAGTTATCAAGAGGAACTTCCTACCTGACCTGCTTCGGATATACGAAGTATGTGTACCTTCTTGTGTCTTCTTCTGAACCTACATTTTCTGAACCAAATATATACAATGCATTTTCAGCACTGTGCGTGAACATGCTAAGGACGATACAGCACATATAGCAAGTGTCCTTTGACAACTCTGAAATCTTTCAGCAATGTTACCCAATGTAATTGCAGTAGTTACCCAATTGGAGTAAATTACAGTAGTTATCCAACTGGAAGCCATGTGCCCATGCAGTGGCGTAGCCAGCATGGACGTACGCCCCAGGCCACACATCAGCAACTGTAGCTACAGTGCGTTACTGTAGCTACAGTCAACGAAGGAATCACTTCCTACGCCCCGGGCCATGGCCGTGGTAGCCCGGGGCCTGTCTACGCCTCTGTGCCCATGTCTATATGAAAAAACTGGAAGCCATGTGCATATTTCTATGTCAGCGTTGATTCCATGGTTGTTTAGTATAGTTAACATTAAAGTGTCTCCCGATTCAATTTTGCAGGAACGAGTGAGGGCCTTCATCCAAGACACCAGGGACTTGCTTGCGCTGGATGTCCAGGACCCGTTCCAGAGGCTGCTCCTACACGGCGTGTGCGAGGTAACTAAAAGCATCTGACGAAAGCCGTGTAAAATCAAGACTTGACCTGTCGATTATGAGGATACTTTGCTTAATCGCCACTTCATAATTTGCACGCGCAGCTTCCTGCGCTACATGTACGTAGGCTCGATCGATTTTGAAGGCTAGTCTACTTGTATCAGTCAATCTAAAATAAGAAGTTAATTTGTATGCCTGCAGTTCTACAATGTGGCATCTGAGACGACGAGCAGCAGCGTGAGAGAGTACGGCGGGGACAGGCTGTGGAAGACGACGACGATCAGGAAGAGATCGGGCACGGGCGCTCCACCCAGGATCACGCTGGTTGACTTCCTGACAAGGAAGAAGAATGGGTGCCACTGAAATTTCATTTTGTGCCACTAGTGAGCACCTTCCCTTGGAGATCAGGCACGGGCGCTCCATCCAGGAAGTGGTTGTGATTGATTTGTACTACTAGTGGTAGCAATCTATACTAGGAGTCCTTAATTTGAAGTGCTACTTAATCACTGGAGTAGTAGCTTATTTGATGATTAATAGTACTGACACTACTAGCTGTACTATGATTGTCGGTCTTGTCGTTTCATACATGGATGGATCTCGGTTGTACTACGCACACTAGCTGCTACACGACCGCACTGCTGGCAACAGTCTTTACATCATGAGTAATTAAGTAAATGGTATGCGGACCACGGGAACCCGAACCCCGGTCCGTCGCAAGAGGCAGTTGGTGGCCGGAGCTATCTCGGAGGTCGACGGCGTTAGATGCGAGAGAACCGCAGCCCTTTGGGGTCCTGCGGATCCGAAGACGGGCGGCGGCTCTGGATGATGGTGGCTGTCGTCGTACGACACCTATGGGATCGAGGGGATCCCTTTACGGTTCGGCGGGGGAAAAGATTTGCACAAAGAGCGGATCCAACGATCAACGTAAGGATCTTTACCTAGGTTCGGGCCGCTGAGAAGCGTAAAACCCTACTCCTGCTGTTGTTTATTGTGGATGTTCTTCAGCTCAAGTATACGGAACGCTTGCGATGAACAGTACGTTCAAGAAGCAGCTACGCATGCAGAATGGGCCAGCTGATCGCCCCCCCTGTAGCTCCGCCTTGGGCCTTCTTTTATACGTCCAAAGGGGTCACCAACAGTGGCAGACAGGAGTACAAGAGGTGTAAAGTTGCTACAGTGTTACATGATTACCACTGACGGATTAGGACAAACGCATTAAATGCCTCCCATAGGACAGTGCCATGACACGCAACCAGGAGGACAAGCCCTAAACGACGGACTGGTCGCTGCGCTGGAGCGGTGGCAGTACGGTGGGATCTTGCCGGGTGCGAGATCTTGCCGGGTGCGAAGCCTTGCCGGACCTTCGTGAGTCTTCCCGGCAGGGCTCTTGCCGGGAACCCAGCCTTTAGTCTTCTGTCTTTTGATCATCGGCTTTGAACGCCTTCTTGATATCCTTAGTATATGTTTCCAGCTGTCCCCTGGCAAGCCTTGCCGGGTCTTGTCTTGCTAGGAGATCATGCCGCTGGGAAGAAGCTTCTCCCCAACGAGCTCTTGTTCTTGCTTGTTAATATAATGCTTGTCAGATATGGTATTCGCCGGGAAGCTTGGCCTTGCCGGGGTTGCCAGGCAACAATCCTGGACGGGAATGACCCATGCTAAGAAGGTTGATGAGACCCTGGTTCTCATTACACCGACAGGAGCCCCCGGGCCTGCCTTCAGCAGAGAACTCAAAGATCTCGATGCTGGAGGTGGGGCCAAATTTGGCGTGGGTCATGACTGCCATGCCCTTTCCTTCTGGAAGTATAGTTGTTTAAGAAAAACAGCCCTTGTCGGAGCGTATGGCTCGACGACAAGGTTGAAAGCCCCCTTGTCGGAGCGCATGACTCGACGACAAGGTTGAAAAGCCCCCTTGTCGGAGCGCATGACTCGACGACAAGGTTGAAAAGCCCCCTTGTCGGAGCGCGTGACTCGACGACAAGGTTGAAAAGCCCCCTTGTCGGAGCGCATGGCTCGATGACAAGGTTAAAAAGCCCCCTTGTCGGAGCGCATGGCTCGACGACAAGGTTGAAAGCCCCCCTTGTCGGAGCGCATGGCTCATGGCTCGACGACAAGGTTTGCTATTCTTCCGCCGAAGAATATTTCTGGAAAAGTTTGCGATTTCAGCAGAGAACTTTGACGTTCTCGATGCCGGCCTCCGGCAAAGATGTTGCCGGGAAGGCTTATGACTTCAGCGGAGAACTTTGACGTTCTTGACGCCGGCTTCCGGCAAGGATGTTGCCGGGAAGGCTTATGACTTCAGCGAAGAACTTTGACGTTCTCGACGCCGGCTTCCGGCAAGGATGTTGCCGGGACGGAGCTTATGACTCCAGCGGAGAACTTTGACGTTCTCGACGCCGGCTTCCGGCAAGGATGTTGCCGGGAAGGCTTATGACTTCAACGGAGAACTTTGACGTTCTCGACGCCGGCTTCCGGCAAGGATGTTGCCGGGAAGGCTTATGACTTCAGCGGAGAACTTTGACGTTCTCGATGCCGGCTTCCGGCAAGGATGTTGCCGGGAAGGCCGTGAAGTAATCGCTCACCTGTATACCTGTAGCACTGGTTCGGGCATGTAATGCCACGACAGCGTTTTAACACAACAAGTTAATTAGCTTCTGACTTTATGACTAATTTGTTGTAATTTTGACTTCTGCCTTATATTCCCTTGCTTGCCGGAACACTTTCCGGTGCGCACGATCCAGTCAGCAGCGCTTTGAGGAGCGGGTCCTTAGCGGCTTGCCGGGAACGCCGCCTCCCGAAAAAGGTTTTTCCTTCCCAGCTTTAGTGCAGCTGCTCACATCGCCGAGCGGACTCGAGGCGACAAGGAGCGCAACTAGCCCCGGGAAGGCTCCTCAGCATACGGGTTTACGCAGAAACCTTAGAATAAAACTTACTAAGCCCTTTCCTTAGATGATTGCATTTTTGTACAATGAGTCCCTACGTTCGCCGGAATGCTCCCCGAATGCGCACGTCCTTGTCAATGGCGCTTAGGATCGGGTCCTGTCTAGCAGCCTATCGAGAACGCCGCCTCTTCGGGAGCTTAACGCTTTAGAAACAATCGCAACTGCATCTGTATTGCTGGGCGGACCCAAAGCAACCAGGAGCGCAGAATGTTTCAACAACGCTCCTTCGCGCACAAGTTATGTACAAAAATATCATCGAGGATAAGACTAAACAGCAGAAAGTAATTAAAGTTTTAGTGCTTAGCTTTCTGTGAAGCATGATGTTGACGAAGAGGGCGTCGTGTATGGCAAAGAATTTCAGCCGTCCCCGCTTCTCCCACCGCCTCCTCCGCCAGTGCCCACGCCGTCGCCCGTCTGTGTAGGTACGAGTAGGCCGGACGCGGATGGATCAACCGCCGTAGCGCCCTTCTTCTTGGGAGCCATGGCGATGAAAGTGATCAAGAACTGGCGCGCTGACCGCTAGATCGGGTTCGCGCAATCTTCTTCCCCCTACCTGGTGCGCCAAAGATGTCGGCGTACGACACCTATGGGATCGAGGGGATCCCTTTACGGTTCGGCGGAGGAAAAGATTTGCACAAAGAGCGGATCCAACGATCAACGCAAGGATCTTTACCCAGGTTCGGGCCGCTGAGAAGCGTAAAACCCTACTCCTGCTGTTGTTTATTGTGGATGTTCTTCAGCTCAAGTACACGGAGCGCTTGCGATGAACAGTATGTTCAAGAAGCAGCTACGCATGCAGAATGGGCCAGCTGATCTCCCCCCCCCCCTGTAGCTCTGCCTTGGGCCTCCTTTTATACGTCCAAAGGGGTCACCAACAGTGGCAGACAGGAGTACAAGAGGTGTAAAGTTGCTACAGTGTTACATGATTACCACTGACGGATTAGGACAAACGCATTAAATGCCTCCCATAGGTGTCCCTAACTTTCTTGGGGACGGAAAAAGGACCCGTCCCATCAGCACCGCTTAACCCCATCCGCGGTCAGTGCCATGACACGTAACCAGGAGGACAAGCCCTAAACGACGGACTGGTCGCTGCGCTGGAGCGGTGGCAGTACGGTGGGATCTTGCCGGGTGCGAGATCTTGCCGGGTGCGAAGCCTTGCCGGACCTTCGTGAGTCTTCCCGGCAGGGCTCTTGCCGGGAACCCAGCCTTTAGTCTTCTGTCTTTTGATCATCGGCTTTGAACGCCTTCTTGATATCCTTAGTATATGTTTCCAGCTGTCCCCCGGCAAGCCTTGCCGGGTCTTGTCTTGCTAGGAGATCATGCCGCTGGGAAGAAGCTTCTCCCCAACGAGCTCTTGTTCTTGCTTGTTAATATAATGCTTGTCAGATATGGTATTCGCTGGGAAGCTTGGCCTTGCCGGGGTTGCCAGGCAACAATCCTGGACGGGAATGACCCATGCTAAGAAGGTTGATGAGACCCTGGTTCTCATTACACCGACAGTGGTGGTACTGACCTCGCGGTTGGTGGCGATCTAGCCGGCAACGGGTTTCAAGAGGTGCGGCTGCCGGTGAAAACACGCCGACTTCGGTCATGACGGATGATGACGGCGTATTTACGTTTTTATCTTATTGAAGGCATCGTTGCTACAACTCTTGTCTTTTCGCCCGAGCTGCTCTAGGGGAGCCCATAGATCTGGGTCTTCCGAATGGGATGATGGCGGCGCGCGACGCCGTTCTCCCTCCCGGGAGCATTGTTTTATGGAGATGTTGTCTGGAGGGGTGCTGAGGTGGAGCAACGTTGTTTCGTGCAAGTCGAAGACGACAAATCTCGAAGACGTGGCACGACGGGTCTCGGTGGCGAACTCATGTTGATGGACGTGCGCAGGGCGGTGGCGTTGTCTGGCGTCGTGGTGGCATTGGCGGCAAGCCTGACAAGGTCTATCTGGATGCCTGTCCTGAAGATGGGTTTGCGGAAGACAGCGGCGACAACTTCTAGAGTGTGCGCATGCGGTGCACGCTAAGGATTTGCTGGACTGGTGCTCGATGATGTGCGTAGGTGTAAGGACAGGACAAGCGGCCTTGATCATGGCGACCTCATCATCAAGTTGCTGGTGTGACGACACTTGTCGCCTAGAGGGTAGCTTCGGATGGATCGATGTTTTTTTCTTCTCTCGCGTAGTGCTAGTGTACGTGATGCTGTTTTTTTAGGGGTACGTGCTGCTGTTTTCTGTTTTGGAGATCAGTGTACGCATCCCGGAAAAAAATAGATCAGTGTACGCGTATGAGGCCCGCGTATCAGCAATCTTTGTCACAAATTGAACTCGACATGAAAATATTTCACGATCTGACCCTTTTAGCAACGCCACAGCCCGCGGCGTTTCTGCCCAACTTAGAAACGCCGAGCTAGCTCACGTTGCTGCTTCACATGGAAACGCCGAGGTAGCTCGCGTTGGTACTCCACATAGAAACGCCAAGGGCTTTGGCGTTTCTGCCCTATGCGAAAACGCCATTGGTTTTGGCGTTTCAATGTACGTCCAGATGCATGCGCATAGCTACCAGCAACAGAGCATGCACGCATGCGTTCCCGCGTCCCGACTAGGCGATCGAGTAGCTAAGTAGCCAGGCGCCGAGGACCTGCTACCATGCACACCATGCATGTGCATGTGGCAATGCGCTAGGCCATCAGCATCAATCAGGGGTGGTGGTGGTGGTAAAAAAGTAGGCGTGCATGCATGCTACCTGGTCAGTGCCAACACACTTCGGAGCTGCAGCCTTCTTTTCCTGGCGGGCTAAACGACACTTCTGGAGAAATTCTGCTTTCTTCTCATCTGACATTTGGGCATACCACCCCTGACCAGTGGCATTTTTTGTTGTTGTGGGAGATGGGGAGTTCCATTCCTCTCTATCGTTGTGTTTGTTAGGTCTTTAAACGGGGAACGCTCCCCAGCATGCAATGGGTATCCAGCTGAATAATTGTTCTCCATCTGCAATGTTAACACTACAAACGGTAAATCATGTGGGAACTCTGAAAGGCTACCCAAATTGATGAAGAAAAGCAACTGAAAAGCACAATGCCCCGAGCCTGCTCTCACTGGCATTCCACCTTCAGAATTTATTTGGTCGAGACCTATGTAGCTCCTAGGCATGGTTTGTTCTTCGAAAATGCCTTAAGTTGGATATTGATTTTCATGTTTCCATCTATGAAAAAGTGTGTTACCGAATATAGTATAATAATTTATTCCCTAAAAATATTTGTTCGATTACATTTGTTTGTACACCAGTTTAAACAATAACTTGCTGATGTAGTATAATAATTTATTCCCTAAAAATATGTCTATCCGTATAAAGCATGACGTTTCCTTGCCCTTCCCGTGGCCGTCCTGCGACTGTGGTGCGTGCACACATCGCGCTGCCCTGTACTAGTAAAGCAGTCACGCCACGGTGGTGCTCTGCTAGTGCCAGTGCTAGGTGTGTGCTAGTGACAGGGATCACTGACCGTCTCGATTTCAGATAGCTACTTTTTTACCACCACCACCACCCCTGATTGACTGCTGATGGCCTAGCGCATTGCCACATGCACATGCATGGTTGCAGGTCCTCGGCGCCTAGCTACTTAGCTACTCGATCGCCTAGTCGGAGACGCGGGAACGCATGCGTGCATGCTCTGTTGCTGGTAGCTATGCGCATGCATCTGGACGTGCATTGAAACGCCAAAACCAACGACGTTTCCGTATAGGGCAGAAACGCCAAAGCCGTTTCTACGTGGAGTATCAACGCGAGCTATCTCGGCGTTTCCATGTGAAGCAGCAACGTGAGCTAGCTCGGCGTTTCTAAGTTGGGTAGAAACGCCGCGGGCTGTGACGTTGCTAAAAATGTCAGATCGTGAAATACTTTCATGTCGAGTTCAATTTGTGACAAAGATTACTGGTAAGGTCAGAACAATGATTTTGTCCGGGCCTGGCATCCGGTGCCTTGCTTGCACTGTTCAAACAAAAGAGAAGGCAGCGACCGATGGTCACGTTCAAGAAAGAACTGACCCGATCGATGACGTACACGCGGGGTGGTTGCGCATGCATGCATCGTTGTCCTTTTGTACATCACGGTACATATGATATGCAGGTGAGGCGATGGCCGGCGAGTCAAACTCTACTCCCTGCGCAAGCAAAGATGGATGGAGCTCCATCGGCGTCACCCTCTTTGGCTTGGCGTGGAATCCGTTGGTCGCGGCAAATGTCAAAGCATGCAGATGCAGCGAGAGGGAAAGTCAGAAAACACAAACAAACAAAGGTTCCCGCTCCGCTCCCGCTCGGGACGGACGGCACCAGTGGCTACGCCCTACGCACGCAGCATGCAGGTTGGTAGGGACGAGGCCATGCTTGCATGCATGCATGCATGTGTAATCAATGAGTAGGTAGGTTGAATGCGCTCACTGGCTGGGCCTGACGCGCACGCTGGAGTAGTAACGCTACGGTCGAAAGCGACGCCTGGCGTCGGTCGAGGGCTCTGTGTGTGTGTGACTCGACTCCACTCCATCGACTTGACTGCATCCATGCCATGCCATGCACCAACAGTCTACAGTCTGCCATGCCATGCCACGCCCCGCCGCGCCGCGCTGCCATAAGAGCATCTACAGCCGCGTACGGCGAATCCGGCCCCTCAAACGCCAGCGGACGCGCCTGGACGCGTTCGCGGGTAGTGACCGGATACTCCTCAAATAGCATCGTCCATATCCGTGTATCTCATATCCGATCCCTTATATTCATACTAAAGCATGCAACGTCGATCAAACTACGTAGATCAGCAAACGGACATAGGCAAGCACAATAGTTTCACCAAAAGATCACGATCGGATATTCAAAGGATCACCAAAGTTCACATAAACGACGGACAACTTCAAACTACATCTAAAACTTGAAATTAAAAAGAAGAAAAGCGGATCTTCACCACTTCCGGGCCGGCCCCTTCCCCTTCCGGTCGCCGGCGCAGCTGTAGCCATCGGCGGCTGGTGGAGGATCGTCCGACTCGTCGGACGAGGAGGCGCCGTCGTCGTCGACGGAGGAGGAGACGATGATGAGGCCCTTGAGGCGTCGGACGGCCCGGTCCTGCTGGCGCTTGAGCTTCGCCAGCCGAGCCACCTCCGTCACATTCTCCTTGGCCTCGCGCTCGGACTGCTCGATAACTAGCCGGAGAGCCTTCGCGTTCTTCCGGCGGAGCCGTCGAGCGTCCGTCTCCGCCGTCGTAAGCGACCGGCGGTAGACCCACGCGAGGAGCCGCTCGTCCTCGTCGGGCTCCGCCGATAGCCCGCTGCGGCGGCGGACGGAGCTCTCCGCCGTGTCCCTCTCCCTTGCCCGCTGCCTCAAGCGGCGGGAGGCGCGCGTGCCTCCGACTCCGGCGTGCGCGTCCGGGCCGGCGGGGCGGGCACAAGCACCCACCGCTGGCTGCGTGGAGGAACGGCCGGCGGGGGGAGGAGACGGCGCGGGGCAGCCGGTGCGGACTGCGCTGTCTTGGCGTCACTAAGCGCGGGCCGGGAGCTCCAGCTCCGGCGTTCGCGCTGTGCCGGCGCGGGAGCTGCGGCGACGCTCCAGATCCGGAGCTGCCGCCGGTCTCCACCTTGGACCGCTCCAGCGCAATGCGGAGGGCCATCTCCTCCTCGTAGTCGAGCTCGGAGCCGGAGTCGCTGCCGGAGCTGCTCATCGTGGTGGATGGGATCGGAATCGAAGGGGAGAGGAGTGGACAGAGCGAGAGAGAGGGAGAGAGTGAGCTAGGGTTCGTAGCGGTGTGCCCGGATTGGGGTTTTTTGTGGGGCAGCGGTGGGGTCGGTGGTGGGCCTGGCCTGTCAGGCGGACGCGCCTGGGCGTGCCTGGGCCGCCCCATATCCGCCCTATATTTGGGCTGGATATGAGGGGTGCCGGTCAGCCCGGGCGTTTGAGGGTGGTTTGAGGCGTCCGGTTGGGTCACTTTTTTGCGACCGGTCAGTGACCAGACGGCCTGCCCGGGCATTTGAGACGGGTATGAGAGGCCCGGCTGTAGATGCTCTAAATGTATCGATATCGCTGCGCATCCCCCCTCGCTCGCTATAGCAGTATACTAGATCGAGATCGCGCCTTGGCGCGAGGGTGCCGGTCCCAATGTTTTGGTCAAGCGGGTAATGCTAAGTCAGTAGAAATCCAGGTTTAACATATCCATTCATACAGGATAACAATAAAGTGAAGAAGAACCATTCAATTGTGATAGGAGCGAGACATAGTGGTGCTAAATATCAGCATGAGACCATAAGGCAGAATCAATTTCAGCGCATTCATAAGACCACAAAAGATAGCCACTCGACATGAAGGTGCCGGTCCCAATAACTTGTCCAAGCGGATCAAAGATCAAACGCATGTTGCATTAGTAGGAAGGCAAGTTTAACACAACAACTGATTGTTAGGTTCAAGAGAAAAAGAAACATTCAGTCTTGTACCAGAAGCAAGGGATCATCGAGTTCAACACGGTCATAAGATTACAATAGCTAATTGCATTTAGTCCGTCCCATAAGCAAGGCAGCATCGAGTTTGGTATGGTCATGAGATTACGAAATGTAATTAGACGACATTAAGTTCAACAATTAGAGCAGAAACATAAGAGACCAAAAGCAAAATTAATGCATGAGATTAATATGTCAGATATAAGAGCCTCCATTTACAGCAGCGAAGCAGATAAATCAGTGGAGATCCCATCCAAGCTACTGCACAACCTCGTCTCGCCCCGTGATGGTGGTGACCTGCAATCCAAGACAATGAGAGAAGCAGCGGTCAGAGAGAGAGAGAGAGAGAGTAAGTACCACATAGCTACATCAGTGGTCATCAAAAAGAATCACCAAAACAAAACAAAAAATGATCTAAGAGAATGGTCTACCAACACAATGAAACAAAAAATCTCCTAAGAGAATGGCCAGTACATAAAATTATCTCGTAAAGGACACCATAACCGCGTCAACACACAAGGAAAAATTATGTCCTAAACGCATAGCGTACTATGGACATTATCAGTGCTCAGAAATATTACAACAAAGCTGAGCAACTCAATAAGCAAACAAAAGCCTATAGGAAATGCCCACTGGTCATAGCAAAATGGGAAATCAGATGGGTCGACCCATAGCACGAGAGAGGCTAACTAAAAGGAAAAAAAAATAGCCAGGTGCAAGACAAAGAAGAAACATTTAGTCCATGCAAAAAATCAAGATAGCATCGAGTTCAATAGGGTCATGAGACTACAAAAGTTAATCAAACGACATTAAGTTCAATGCTAAGAGCAGGAACATAAGAGAACAAAATAAAGCCACAGATGCAGTAGGGTTATACGAACTCTCATCGAGCTGTAATAGGAAGTTTGCGACAACATCGCTGCTACACATTGCATATAGACATACCTTTGTCGTCGCTGATGTACATTGGGTTGTGGTTGCTCGCCCCTTTCACAACGTGGATAGCTCGAACAATTGACTTTTTCGCAGGGTGATGCTCCCTTAAGAGTAAATCATACAAAACTCAAAACAATTTTCACACCTCACATCACTGTTATGAGAACATGCACAAAGGTTTTAAAAGCCAAAGACTAATGCAATGTAGAATTCATGTTTCTATCACAGCCAACTAGTATTTATAAGATAGGACATGCACTTTTGTATCACCAGTAATCTTAAAATGTCACAGGAGGCTATATTAGAGTTTTACCTTCATTGTCATTGATGCATATCGGATCAGTGCTCCTTGACCCTTTCACAATGTGGTTGTTGCTGGTGCCCTGGGAAGAGTGAAACCGCATTAGTATTTGTATCCATGCTTGTTCAGAAACAATTCGACTGTAATCAATTTGAAGAATATAAGGACTGTTATTCCTTGTTTGAAAATAGCAAAATCTGCATGGCATAAAAGATTGGACTAAACTAAAATTATGTCATAACTAAAAGTACACATGTATACTACAATACAAGAACCTCTACGGGTTGAGGTAAAGTAACCAGTTGCTTTTAATTATCTATTATTTCACAAATACATTGTTCATAAGCTATTCATAGATACATGTTTCAGCAGGCAGCAACTAGGGCTGGACCAAAAGCTCGTAGCTCGCGAGCTTATTGAGCGCTCGATAGTTCGGCTCGTTAAGTTCGTAGCTCGCTTCTTAATGAACAGAGCCAATCATTGATTTCAGCTCGTTAAGCTTAACGAGCTTAACGAACGAGCTAACGAGTTTCACGAGTAGCT
Source organism: Elymus sibiricus (assembly GCA_039707655.1). Taxonomy (NCBI): domain Eukaryota; kingdom Viridiplantae; phylum Streptophyta; class Magnoliopsida; order Poales; family Poaceae; genus Elymus; species Elymus sibiricus. The sequence goes on from CM077670.1 coordinate 119,009,422, forward strand.
CGTTAAGCTCGTTAGTAACAACACAACACATATTTTCATCTTACGTGACAAACTTTTTGTAGCACTTCAGCCCATCTATTCAATCTAATCGACATAGGAGGCAACAAACTACTGCATTTCTTTTTGTAGTCACCATATTTCATCTGAAAACCGCACCTACACACTCATCCTGTAGATCGTAACACAATATAATCTGTTAACGAGCGCTCGTGAGCACTCACGAGCTTTAAATGAACCGAGCCGAGCAGGGTTTTCTGCTTGTTAATCTTAACGAGCTTAACGAGCCGAGCCTTAACGAGAATGAGCTTAACGAGTACGAGCTTACCGAGCCGAGCAGCTCGTTAATCCACCCCTAGCAGCAACCCTGCAAGAATCTAAAATCTTTCACTGGATAACTAATACTTCCTCTGATTCAAGTAAGTGTCGTAGTTTTAGTTCAAATTTGAACTAAAATCACGACACTTATTTTTGAATCGGAGGGAGTATTGTTCACTACTGCAGGCGACCGCTAACGCGACACATGAATCAGAGACCACGCGACCAAACTGTGTGCGATGCATGCATCGCAAACGATGTCATAATCAAACCGTTGCCAATAAGACGAACTGTTTGCGATGCCGGAGACATAAAAAACGGTTCAGATTAGAGACGCGTGTGCGGTACGTGGCATACAGTTGATCCATACGAACTGTTTGCGATGAGCCAGAACAACAGAAATGGGAAGCCAGTTTGAGGTGTGTGCGATACACGGCATACAGTTCACTCGGATGAACTGTTTGTGATTACCCAACACAACAGAACGGGCAGCCAGTTCGAGGTGTGTGCGATACATGGCATACAGTTCACTAGGATGAACTGTTTGTGATTACCTAACACAACAGAAATCGACAGGCTGATCAAGGTGTGTACGATATACGGCATGCGGTTCACTCAGATGAACTGTTTGCGATTACCCAACACAACAGAAACGGTTCAACTTAACAAGATGTGTGTGATACGCGGAAAACAGGTCAGTAATCCGAAATGTGTGGGAAGACTGATAACAACACGGACGATTCCTGCTAATAACCCGTGTGTGTTGTGGGCAAACGTTTGCTGGTATATGAAAGCACATTTGCTCCCTTGGTGGTTTTGGTAATTCATAACAACATATATCTCATTGAACTAATGTCCATTCAAGTTAAAGAATTCAGGATGTTCAATGATTGGCATGGCATGGACTAGAGACGTGGACCCCTCAAAATGCTAAGGACAAGGATTGGCAAAAGATCAAGACTCTAAATTTTTGGTTTAGTCATCCAAGATCACATTGAGTCCATAGGAAAGCCAATACTATGAAAAGGAGATGAGGTGTTGCTTAATGGTCTTTTTGCTCAAGTGCTTAGTGACAGTACTCCTAAACCCTCAACCACTCTCTCTATCCAAAAGATGTCCAAAACCCACATTCCAACTCGGCCCCACTGAAATTTCCTATCCGGAGCCACCGAGTTCACCTAGACTTAGCCACTGCCAAAACCCTAACAAATCGGATCCACCGATATGGATCTCGGTCCCACCGAGATGGCCTGGCCAACACTCTGTGATCATTTGCACCTACTTCGGTCTCACCGAGTTTTGCAAATCGGTCTCACCGAGATGGCTTGCCAACTCTCTGTTGCTTTATTGCTTCACTTCGGAGCTACCGAGTTGATGCAATCGGTGCCACCGAGATGAGGTCTGCCCTAGCCATTGCACTTCGGTCCATCCGAGTTGTTCCTATCGGTCCCACCGAGATTCCTAACGTTCATATCTTTTACACAGTTCGGTGCTACCGAGATTATGGTTTCGGTGCCACCGAGTTGGGTCAAAAGTGTGTAACGGTTGGATTTTGTGTGGAGGCTATATATACCCCTCCACCTCTTCCATTTCAGTAAGGAGAGCCATCAGAACGTGCCTACACTTCCACCATACATTTTCTGAGAGAGAACCACCTACTCATGTGTTGAGATCAAGCTATTCCATTCCTACCATTTGAATCTTGATTTCTAGCCTTTCCCAAGTTGCTTTCCACTCAAATCCTTCTTCCGCCATAGCCAAATCTGTGAGGAGTTGTTTGAGTGCTGGGAAGACTATCATTTGAAGCACAGGAGCAAGGAGTTCATCAACAACACACCGTCTATTACCTTTTGGAGAGTGGTGTCTCCTAGATTGGTTAGGTGTTACTTGGGAGCCTCCGATATGATGTGGAGTTGAACCAAGGAGTTTGTAAGGGCAAGGAGATCGCCTACTTCGTGAAGATCTACCCCGAGTGAGGCTAGTCCTTCGAGGGCGTAAGCCATGGTGGAATAGACAAGGTTGCTTCTTCGTGGACCCTTCATGGGTGGAGCCCTCCGTGGACTCGCGCAGCCGTTACCCTTCGTGGGTTGAAGTCTCCATCAACGTGGACGTACGATAGCACCACCTATCGGAACCACGCCAAAAACCACCGTGTCTTCATTGCGTTTGAAATCTCCGATCCCCTCCTTTACTTACATATGCAATTGTTTACTTTCCGCTTCTATACTCTTAGAATTGCATGTGTAGGGTGATGCTTGACATGTATTATTGCTAAAATCTGCCTACAATTAAAATTGGGAAAAGGCTAGGTTTTATTTGGTCAAGTAGTCTAATCACCCCCCCTCTAGACATACATTCGATCCTACAATATACAATTGTCAGCGATTGATGAAATCATCATCGACGGGTTCCCTAGTTTAGCCTGTGGCCGATGTGATTTGCTCTGTCCGCACAACATCTATGCTCTGTCTACACAACAACAACATATATACTTATAAGAACATTGTTGCATAACCAAATAAAACATCCAATTACATAAGTGACTACACACACGAAAGTAAACAATTACATACACACTAAACTAGGAGAAACGATCATCTAATCATCTACTTCTTGTTGTGATGACGCTTGCCATTGCTCTGCTTCCGGCTGGATCCTTGGCCGTTTTGGGGAAGAAGGAGGCACTTCCTCATGTCAACGATCCTCCTGTACATCTCGTAGCTCGTGTACGCCTCCTTGGCCGCGTACACGACGTGAGCATCGTCGAGTTTCTCCATCCAGGACAAGTGCCAGGCACGCTTGTCCTTGTTGCAGGAATCCTTCATGTCTCTGTAGTAGGGGTCGATGATGGCCTCGGCGAGGTGAACCAGTGAGTCCTTCTCATGCTTCTTGCTGCCCCAAATCTTGTATTGGCCCTGGATGTCGACAAGATTCTGGCAGGCGATGCCCGAATTCTTGAGCACCTTTACATCGTTGGTGATGTCCACCGTAGCGAACACGTAGTGGGGGCTGTTGACAAACCTGGCGAAATGCTCGCAAGGCCTTGTGGCCAGGCAGTAGTGGTAGACGAGGATGTGATTGCGCACGCCCATCTGGGCGACGGTGACTGATACGTCTCCAACGTATCTATAATTTTTGATTGTTCCATGCTGTTACATTATCAATCTTGGATGTTTTTATATACATTTACAACAATTATATATCATTTTTTGGGACTAACCTATTAACTTAGTGCCCAGTGCCAGTTGATGTTGGCCGAAATGGCGTGTAAGGTTTCTGTTGTATGCTTCGGTATCACCGAGATGATCAACTCGGTTCATCCGAAATGCCTTCTGTGAAAACTTGAAACTAAGAGTTGAACTCAAATTTTATGAAAAATCTTTGCTTTTTGTGATGACTCATCTACTCTGCCCATACCCATCCATTCACAGGGTCAGCTCAGCAAGATGTCAGATTCCAGCGACAGCCAGAACAGGTCAGAGCAGCATGCAGAACTAAGTGAATTGTCAAGCCCTGCAGAGAGTTTCTATGAGGGAGAGAGGAGCTCTCCAGATCTTCCTAAGGCAGCCACTAGAACAAGGAAGAAGAAAACCTCAGACAGTGAGGATGAAGATTTTGTTGCTAGTGAAGCAGCAACCAAGAAAAAGAGTCATGCTTGCTAAGGAGTACAACACCAAACCATCATCTGCCAAAGAGAGGACTGCTGTGAGGAAAGTTCCAAAGCAGACTATGCAATTCACTCTTGAAGAGCCAAGTGACTCTGAACCAGCTGCAGGTGGAAAGAAGAAGAGAGCTAGGAAGACTACAGCTCATGTGCTAGGAAGACCCTCCATGAGAAATGATTCAGAGGAGGAGGAGGAGCCAGCAGCTAATGCACCCCCAGCAAAAGCTCAGAAGCTCATGTCAGATGCAATCAGGACTGCTGCCCCCAAGTCCAAGCCAAAGGTGTCAGCACCAAAGATGTCTACAAGGAATATTTCTGCTGCTGAGAAGAATAAGGCCCCAGTGCCTGAGGCAAATGTTGATGAAGAGCCACTAGTGCTCAGGAAATTGAAGCCAAAGATACCAGACCATGATGATGCACACCCAGTTGCAGAGAACATGATGCTGAGGAAAGATAAAGGACTGCGTCAGTGGAGACAGTCAGATCCTTATGCTACAAGGAGGAAGACAGCGTGTGACTATCGCTTGCACACTCGTGAACAACAAGATTTCTATGAGACGGTATTGCTTGACAAGAAGCCCATTGTTAGCGACATGAGATGGGTGGATTGGGAATACATCGATGAGAATGAAGATTATTTCCCCCATGTCCATGAGAGCTTCAGGATTGCAGGTGTTGATGACTTTGTCGGACAGAAGTTGACCAAGTGGTCATGCATTTCTACTCCACAGCTCATTTCTATCCAGATGACCGAATTGTGTGGATGACTGAGGGTATCAGGTACCAGTCAACCATCTCTGAGTGGGCAAGTCTTCTTGGTGCTCCCAAGGAAGAGGACGATGACATTGATATCTATGCTAAGCTCAAGATGGATCACAACTCCATGTCCAACATGTACACTGCAATTCCTTAGAAAGACATTGAGAGTCATAAACTTGGATCAGTGAAGCATCTGCTGCCAGGACTGGCCACCACTAACACTATCTTGCGGTATACTCTATTACCCAAGTCAGGCGATGATAAGATGATACGAGGCCACTCCATCAACTTGCTGCATTTGTTTGATTGTGGAAACTATCAAGAGGACTGCAGCTGATCAGAAGAGATCGTGCGGATATGCTCCACATATTCAGATGTTGATAAACTCTAAGGTTGGAACCAGCACATACCTTCTTGATCGAGAGCATTTGCCATTGCATCCAGAGTTTGAAGACAATGTTATCGTGATGGATCCTTCGCATCCCACTTCTGCACAAGCTCAGGAGAAGATCCGCAAAGCCAAAGAAGCAAAAGCAACCCAGGAGGCAACATCTCCCAATGCTCCAATTGCAAATCTTAAGTCTAAGTCTGACCAAATGACTTATCTGCTTGAAGCCACCCTAAGGATTGAGCGAAGTCTGGCCAACCTCACCTAGCACCAGGCTAGCTTAGAACGGATAATAGAGACAAAATTTCATGATCTAGATGTCAAGGTCACAGAGATCCAGACTACCGTGGAGCAGCTGCAGAGTGATGTTGATGCTGTCAAGACAGCACCGTCAGATGACAGTGGAGATGACAGACCTACCACAGAGCGTTTTCAGACAGTGCCTAGGGCAGCCAGATCTGCTGCAGTGCCAGTTGTGGATCTGAGGACCACAGTCTCTGCACCTGCTGCTGCTGCCACAGTGCCACCGCCGGTATCCACTCCACCAGCCCAGCAAACTTCTGCAGAAGCCTTTGCGGACGCTCTTCTCTCAGCGCCATCTACGCACACCAGAGCTGCCAGCAGGAGGTCGCCTTCAGGAGCTTTGGAGGACCGTGCTTAGAGTGTCGATTAGTCCTATACCTATTCAATCTTTTTGGTACTTGTTTCCAAAGGGGGAGAATTTGTACAGATCATAGGCTTCGAGAGAGAGTGCTTTTGTTTTGCTCGTTGTTTTATTTCTCTCGAGTTCTTTTGCTACAATTTGCTTGTTGGTACTTTGTTTCTATGTGTGTGCTTGATACTATGCTTCGTTATGATTGTGAGCTACTTCATGTGATTGATCATATTATGCCTCTTGTGATGATCAATGCTTATCTTTATCATTATCCTGTATGATCACTTACTTGTGTTGGTGATGCGTGCTTTCTATTCCTCTCATATCATTTTGCGCGCTCCACCAAGTTGTATGTGACATGGAAGAGTGACCCATGAGCCTAATCGATTGTGCATTTGCATTCAAACGCAAATTTTTAATAATGCACAAATTTAGGGGGAGCTCTTGCTTATCACATACTTCTCAAAGCGACGACGTATTCCATTCATTTAATCAATTGTCGAAGCTTTGATCTATATGTTGTCATCAATTATCAAAAAGGGGGAGATTGAAAGCACATTTGCTCAATTGGTGGTTTTGGTAATTCATAACAACATATATCTCATTGAACTAATGTCCATTCAAGTTAAAGATTTCAGGATGTTCAATGATTGGCATGGCATGGACTAGAGACGTGGACCCCTCAAAATGCTAAGGACAAGGATTGGCAAAATATCAAGACTCTACATTTTTGGTTTAGTGATGCAAGATCACATTGAGTCCATAGGAAAGCCAATACTATTAAAAGGGGATGAGGTGTTGCTTAATGGTCTTTTGCTCAAGTGCTTAGTGACAGTACTCCTAAACCCTCAACCACTCTCTCTATCCAAAAGATGTCCAAAACCCACATTCCAACTCGGCCCCACCGAAATTTCCTATCCGGAGCCACCGAGTTCACCTAGACTTAGCCACTGCCAAAACCCTAACAAATCGGATCCACCGATATGGATCTCGGTCCCACCGAGATGGCCTTGCCAACTCTCTGTGATCATTTGCACCTACTTCGGTCTCACCGAGTTTTGCAAATCGGTCTCACCGAGATGGCTTGCCAATTCTCTGTTGCTTTATTGCTTCTCTTCGGTCCTACCGAGTTGATGCAATCGGTGCCAACGAGATGAGGTCTGCCCTAGCCATTGCACTTCGGTTCATCTGAGTTGTTCCTATCGGTCCCACTGAGATTCCTAATGTTCATATCTTTTACACAGTTCGGTGCTACCGAGATTATGGTTTTGGTGCCACCGAGTTGGGTCAAAAGTGTGTAACGGTTGGATTTTGTGTGGAGGCTATATATACCCCTCCACCTCTTCCTTTTCAGTAAGGAGAGCCATCAAAACGTGCCTACACTTCCACCATACATTTTCTGAGAGAGAACCACCTACTCATGTGTTGAGATCAAGATATTCCATTCCTACCATTTGAATCTTGATTTCTAGCCTTTCCCAAGTTGCTTTCCACTCAAATCCTTCTTCCACCATAGCCAAATCTGTGAGGAGTTGTTTGAGTGCTGGGAAGACTATCATTTGAAGCACAGGAGCAAGGAGTTCATCAACAACACACCGTCTATTACCTTTTGGAAAGTGGTGTCTCCTAGATTGGTTAGGTGTCACTTGGGAGCCTCCGACATGATGTGGAGTTGAACCAAGGAGTTTGTAAGGGCAAGGAGATCGCCTACTTCGTGAAGATCTACCCCGAGTGAGGCTAGTCCTTCGTGGACATAAGCCATGGTGGAATAGACAAGGTTGCTTCTTCGTGGACCCTTCATGGGTGGAGCCCTCCGTGGACTCGCGCAGCCGTTACCTTTCGTGGGTTGAAGTCTCCATCAACGTGGACGTACGATAGCACCACCTATCGGAACCACGCCAAAAACCACCGTGTCTTCATTGCGTTTAAAATCTTTGATCCCCTCCTTTACTTACATATGCAATTGTTTACTTTCCGCTGCTATACTCTTAGAATTGCATGTGTAGGGTGATGCTTGACATGTATTATTGCTAAAATCTACCTACAATTAAAATTGGGAAAAGGCTAGGTTTTATTTGGTCAAGTAGTCTAATCACCCCCCTCTAGACATACTTTCGATCCTACAAGTGGTATCAGAGCTTTTGTCTCCGTACGCCTTGATTTCCATTGCTTTGGTGATCATAGCCTTGGTTTCACAACCTAGGAGAGTATGACGTCTAGTGAGGGTTACTATCACCGTAGAGGTCCATATTTTGATGGTACAAACTTTGCTAGTTGGAAACATAAGATGAAAATGCATATTCTTGGTCATAACCCCGCCGTTTGGGCTGTTGTTCGTGTTGGCTTGCAAGGTGACTTCTTTGAGGATGGCAAGGAACCGGATCATGAAGCAACCCCGAAAGAATTGAAGATGTGGCAATACAATGCTCAAGCTTGTGACATTCTATTCAACGGTTTATGTCCCGAAGAATTCAACAAAATCAGCCGCCTCGAGAATGCAAAGGAAATTTGGGATACTTTGGTTGATATGCATGAGGGTACCGAGTCCGTCAAGGAATCTAAGTTGGATGTGCTTCAAAGTCAACTTGACAAGTTCAAGATGAAGGATGGTGAAGGAGTCGCTGAGATGTACTCTAGGCTTGCTCTCATCACAAATGAGATTGCCGGCTTAGGAAGTGAAGAGATGACCGACAAATTCATCATCAAGAAGATACTTAGAGCTTTGGATGGAAAATATGATACCGTCTGCACATTGATCCAAATGATGCCAAATTACAAAGATCTCAAGCCCACGGAAGTCATTGGAAGGATTGTTGCTCATGAAATGTCACTCAAGGACAAAGAGGAGCTGCACAACAAATCAAGTGGTGCTTACAGAGCCTCAACCGATGCTCCAACAACTCCAAGTGACAAGCTAGTATCCAATGAAGAGATTAGCCTAATGGTGAAAAGGTTCAACAAGTTCTACAAGAACAAAGGGAAAGAAGGAAGTTCTAGCTCAAGACACTATGAGAGAAGATCATCAAGTCGTGACCGTAATTGCTTCAATTGTGGAAAGCCCGGACACTACTCCAATGAGTGTACGGCTCCCTACAAGAAAAGAGACGAATCACCAAGAGGAAGACATAGAAGAGATGAATCACCTCATAAGGAGAGAAGGAGTAGAGATGATCATTATGAACGAAGACACTCTCGAAGAAGCAAGGATTCAGAGAGGAAGGACAAGTCATCCAAGAGCTACACAAGAAGAAGACATCAAGCTCATGTTGGTGAATGGGTTTCCGGCTCCGACTCCGACAACCACTCCGAGAGAAGTTATCACTCCAACTCCGACTATAGTCAAGATGAAGGTGTTGCCGGACTTGCACTTGTGTCATCCAACTCCTATGATCTATTTGACTCACCAAATGAAGGAATTGGAAGATGCTTCATGGCAAAAGGCCCCAAGGTATCACACCCCGAGTATCTTGATTTCAATAGTGATGAAGATGATTTGCTTGGTGATGATGATTTACTTGTTGATAAAGATAATGATGTGAGCTATGATGAAAATGCTAGTAATCATGATAGTCAAGAGGAAACGAGTGACAATGCTATGAAGGAGATTGAGCATCTAACTAAAGAACTAAATGCTCTTAAGTTAGCTCATGAAACAGCTCAAGAAGATCTTCCGCCACAAGACCACAAGCTAAAAGGCAAGGATAAACTTCAAGAAGAGATTGATTCATTTGAAGAAGCTCCTCAACCATGGTCAAGTGGGTTCCCAAGACTTCATCAAGTGCTACTACTGATGGAAATATGCCCTAGAGGCAATAATAAAGTTGTTATTATTTTATATTTCCCTGTTCATGATAAAGGTTTATTATTCATGCTAGAATTGAATTGACCAGAAACTTAAATACATGTGTGAATACATAAACAAATACCGTGTCCCTAGTGAGCCTCTACTAGACTAGCTCGTTGATCAAAGATGGTTAAGGTTTCCTAACCATAGACATGAGTTGTTATTTTATAACGGGATCACATCATTAGGAGAATGATGTGATGGACAAGACCCATCCGTTAGCTTAGCATATGATCGTTCTGTTTATTGCTACTGCTTTCTTGAATGTCAAATACATGTTCCTCAGACCATGAGATCATGCAACTCCCGGATACCGGAGGAATACCTTGTGTGCTATCAAACGTCACAACGTAACTGGGTGATCATAAAGATGCTCTACAGGTATCTCCGAAGGCGTCCGTTGAGTTGGCATGGATCGAGACTGGGATTTGTCACTCCGTGTTTCGGAGAGGTATCTCTGGGCCCTCTCGGTAGTGCACATCATAAGAAGCTTGCAAGCAAAGTGACTAAGGAGTTAGTTATGGGATGATGTATTACGGAACGAGTAAAGAGACTTGCCGGTAACGATATTGAACTAGGTATGGAGATACCGACGATCGAATCTCGGGCAAGTAACATACCGATGGACAATGGGAATTACGTATGTTGTCATTGCGGTTCGACCGATAAGATCTTCGTGGAATATGAAGGAACCAATATGAGCATCCAAGTTCCGCTATTGGTTATTGACCGGAGAGGCGTCTCAGTCATGTCTACATCATTCCCGAACCCGTAGGGTCCGCACGCTTAACGTTCGTTGACGATATAGTGTTATATGAGTTATGTGAATTGGTAACCGAATGTTGTTCGGAGTCCCGGATGAGATCCCAGACGTCACGAGGAGTCTCGGAATGGTCAAGAGGTAAAGATTTATATATGGGAAGTCATATTTTGGGTTCCGGAAAAAGGTGCAGTTTTTTCGGTATTGTACCGGGAAGCTTCCAGAAGGTTCCGGAGGATTCCAGAGGAGTCCGGAAGTCCATAAGTGGGTCCACCATGTCCCAAGGGCTGGCATGGGCTAAGGGGAGGCGCCCTGGCTTTATTGGGCCAGGCGCACCAAGTCCTCAAAAGCCCACGCAGCTAGGGAAGGAAAAAAGGGAGAGTCCTAGTAGGAATAGGATTGGACTTTGGAGTCCAAGTCCACGTGTGTACTATTCACGGTTACTGTTCACGTGGCACTATTCCTTCTACTCCAAGCCCCTACACATATATAAATAGAGGAGAGGGGGCGCCCCAAAGGAAAACATTGTCTTAGCCGTGTGCGGCGCCCCCCTCCACAGTTCCGTCCCTCGGTCATATTTTCGCAGTGCTTGGGCGAAGCCCTGCGAAGATAGCATCACCATCACCGTCACCACGCCGTCGTGCTGCCGGAACTCATCCACTACCTCGCCGTCTTGCTGGATCAAGAAGTCGAGGACGTCACCGAGCTGAATGTGTGCTGAACGCGGAGGTGCCGTACGTTCGGTGCTCGGTCGGTTGGATCGTGAAGTTGTTCGACGACATCAACCGCGTTGTTCTAACGCTTCCACTTACAGTCTATGAGGGTACGTAGACACACTCCCCCTCTCGTAGCTATGCATCTCCATGGATAGATCTTGCGTGTGCGTAGAATTTTTTTTTGTTTTCCATGCAACGTTCCCCAACAGTGGCATCATGAGCCAGGTCTATGCGTAGATGATATGCACGAGTAGAACACAAAGAGTTGTGGGCGGTGATCGTCATACTGCTTACCACCAACGTCTTATTTTGATTCGGCGGTATTGTAAGATGAAGCGGCCCGGACCAACCTTACATGTCCACGTACATGAGACCGGTTCCACCGACAGACATGCAACTTGTTTTGCATAAAGGTCGCTGGCGGGTGTCTGTTTCTCCTACTTTAGTTGAATCGAATTTGACCGCGGCCGGTCCTTGTTGATGGTTAAAACAGCAAACTTGATAAATCACCGTTGTGGTTTTGTGCCGTAGGTAAGAACGGTTCTTGCTAGAAGCCCGTAGCAGCCACGTAAAACTTGCAACAACAAAGTAGAGGACGTCTAACTTGTTTTTGCAGGGTATGCTGTGATGTGATATGGTCAAGACATGATGTGATATACGTTATTGTATGAGATGATCATGTTTTGTAATTTATCGGCAACCGACAGGAGCCTTATGGTTGTCTCTTTATTGTATGAAATGCAAGCGCCATGTAATTGCTTTACTTTATCGCTATGCGTTAGCAATAGTTGTAGAAGCAATAGTTGGCGAGACGACCACGACGCAACGATGGAGATCAAGGTGTCGAGCCGGTGACGATGGAGATCATGACGATGCTTTGGAGATGGAGATCAAAAGCACAAGATGATGGCCATATCATGTCACATATTTTGATTGCATGTGATGTTTATCCTTTATGCATCTTATTTTGCTTAGAATGACGGTAGCATTATAAGATGATCCCTTCACTAAATTTCAAGATAAAAGTGTTCTCCCCGAGTATGCACCGTTGCAAAAGTTCGTCGTTTCGAAGCACCTCGTGATGATCGGGTGTGATAGATTCTACGTTCACATACAACGGGTGTAAGCCAGTTTTACACAAGCAGAATACTTGGGTTAAACTTGACGAGCCTAGCATGTACAGACATGGTCTCAGAACACTGGAGACCGAAAGGTCGAACATGAGTCATATAGTAGATATGATCAACATGGAGATGTTCACCATTGATGACTATCCCATCTCACGTGATGATCGGACATGGTCTAGTTGATTTGGATCATGTATCACTTAGTTAACTTGAGGGATGCTAATTTAAGAGGGATTTCATTAGTAATTTGATTAATTGAACTTAATTTATCATGAACTTAGTCTTGATAGTTTCTTTGCATATCAATGTTGTAGATAAATGGCCCGTGCTACTGTTCCGTTGAATTTTAATGCGTTCCTAGAGAAAGCTAAGTTGAAAGATGATGGTAGCAACTACACGGACTGGGTCCGTAACTTGAGGATTATCCTCATTGCTGCACAGAAGAATTATGTCCTTGATGCACCGCTAGGTGATGGACCTGCTGCAGGAGCTGTTGCAGACGTTGTGAACGCCTGGCAGGCTCGATCTGATGACTACTCGATAGTTCAGTGTGCCATGCTCTACGGCTTAGAACCGGGACTGCAAAAGCGTTTTGAACGCCACAGAGCATATGAGATGTTCCAAGAGCTGAAATTGATATTTCAAGCTAATGCCCGGGTTGAGAGATATGAAGTCTCCAACAAGTTCTTTAGCTGTAAGATGGAGGAGAACAGTTCTGTCAGTGAACACATACTCAGAATGTCTGGGTACCACAACCACTTGACTCAGCTGGGAATTGATCTTCCGGTTGAGAGTGTTATTGACAGAGTTCTTCAGTCACTGCCACCAAGCTATAAAGGCTTCGTGATGAACTATAATATGCAAGGGATGGAGAAGACAATTCCCGAGCTCTTCGCGATGCTGAAATCAGCGGAGGTAGAAATCAAGAAGGAGCATCAAGTGTTGATGGTTAACAAAACCACTAGTTTCAAGAAAAAGGGCAAGGGAAAGAAGGGGAACTTCAAGAAGAACGGCAAGCAAGTTGCCGCTCCCACGAAGAAACCCAAAGCAGGACCCAGGCCTGAAACAGAGTGCTTCTACTGCAAAGGGACTGGTCACTGGAAGCGGAACTGCCCCAAGTATTTGGCGGATAAGAAGGATGGCAAAGTGAGCAAAGGTATATTTGATATACATGTTATTGATGTGTTCCTCACTAATGCTCGCAGTAGCGCCTGGGTATTTGATACTGGTTCGGTTGCTCATATTTGTAACTCGAAACAGGAGCTACGGAATAAGCGAAGATTGGCTAAGGACGAGGTGACGATGCGCGTCGGGAATGGTTCCAAGGTTGATGTGATCGCCGTCGGCACGCTACCTCTACATCTACCTTCGGGATTAGTTTTAGACCTCAATAATTGTTATTTGGTGCCAGCGTTGAGCATGAACATTATATCTGGATCTTGTTTATTGCGAGACGGTTATTCATTTAAGTCAGAGAATAATGGTTGTTCTATTTATATGAGTAACATCTTTTATGGTCACGCACCTTTTGTGAATGGTCTATTCTTGTTGAATCTCGATCGTAGTGATACACATATTCATAATATTGATGCCAAAAGATGCAAAGTTGATAATGATAGTGCAACATACTTGTGGCACTGCCGTTTAGGTCATATTGGTGTAAAGCGCATGAAGAAACTCCATGCGGATGGACTTTTGGAATCTCTTGATTATGAATCATTTGATACTTGCGAACCATGCCTCATGGGCAAGATGACTAAAAACTCCGTTCTCCGGAACAATGGAGCGAGCTACTGATTTGTTGGAAATAATACATACCGATGTATGCGGTCCGATGAATGTTGAAGCACGCGGCGGGTATCGTTATTTTCTAACCTTCACAGATGATTTGAGTAGATATGGGTATATCTACTTGATGAAACACAAGTCTGAAACATTTGAAAAGTTCAAAGAATTTCAGAGTGAAGTAGAGAATCATCGTAACATTAAAATAAAGTTTCTACGATCTGATCGCGGAGGCGAATATTTGAGTTACGAGTTTGGCCTTCATTTAAGAAAATGTGGAATTGTTTCACAACTCACGCCACCTGGAACACCACAGCGTAATGGTGTGTCCGAACGTCGTAACCGTACTTTATTGGATATGGTGCGTTCTATGATGTCTCTTACCGATTTGCCACTATCATTTTGGGGTTATGCATTAGAGACAGCTGCATTCACATTAAATAGGGCACCGTCTAAATCCGTTGAGACGACACCATATGAACTATGGTTTGCCAAGAAACCTAAGCTGTCGTTTCTTAAAGTTTGGGGATGCGATGCTTATGTGAAAAAGCTTCAACCTGATAAGCTCGAACCCAAAGCGGAGAAGTGTGTCTTCATAGGATACCCTAAAGAAACAATTGGGTACACCTTCTACCACAGATCCGAAGGCAAGGTCTTTGTTGCCAAGAATGGGTCCTTTCTAGAGAAGGAGTTTTTCTCGAAAGAAGTGAGTGGGAGGAAAGTAGAACTTGATGAGGTAATTGTACCTTCTCTCGAATTGGAAAGTAGCTCATCAGAGAAAACCGTTCCCGTGATGCCTACACCAATAAGAGAGGAAGATAATGATAAAGATCATGAAACTTCAGATCAAGTTACTACTGAACTTCGTAGGTCGACCAGAGTACGTTCCGCACCAGAGTGGTATGGTAATCCTGTTCTGGAAGTTATGTTGTTAGACAACGGCGAACCTATGAACTATGAAGAAGCTATGATAAGCTCAGATTCCGACAAATGGCTTGAGGCCATGAAATCTGAGATAGGATCCATGTATGAGAACAAAGTGTGGACTTTGGTGGACTTGCCCGATGATCAGCAAGCCATTGAGAATAAATGGATTTTTAAGAGGAAGACAGATGCTGATGGTAATATCACTGTCTACAAAGCTCGACTTGTCGCGAAAGGTTTTTGACAAGTTCAAGGGGTTGACTACGATGAGACTTTCTCACCCGTAGCGATGCTTAAGTCTGTCCGAATCATGTTAGCAATTGCCGCATTTTATGATTATGAAATCTGGCAAATGGATGTCAAAACTGCATTCCTTAATGGCTTTCTCAAAGAAGAGATGTATATGATGCAACCAGAAGGTTTTGTCGATCCTAAGGGTGCTAACAAAGTGTGCAAGCTCCAGCGATCCATCTATGGACTGGTGCAAGCATCTCGGAGTTGGAATATACGCTTTGATGAGGTGATCAAAGCATATGGTTTTGTACAGACTTACGGTGAAGCCTGTATTTACAAGAAAGTGAGTGGGAGCTCTGTAGCATTTCTAATATTATATGTGGATGACATATTGTTGATTGGAAATGATATAGAATTTCTGGATGGCATAAAGGGATACTTGAATAAGAATTTTTCAATGAAAGACCTCGGTGAAGCTGCTTATATATTGGGCATCAAGATCTATAGGGATAGATCAAGATGCTTGATAGGACTTTCACAAAGCACATACCTTTACAAAGTTTTGAAGAAGTTCAAAATGAATCAGTCAAAGAAAGGGTTCTTGCCTGTCTTGCAAGGTGTGAAGTTGAGTCAGACTCAATGTCCGACCACGGCAGAAGATATAGAGAAAATGAAAGTCATTCCCTATGCCTCAGCCATAGGTTCTATTATGTATGCCATGCTGTGTACCAGACTTGATGTGTGCCTTGCCAAAAGTTTGGCAGGGAGGTACCAGAGTAATCCAGGAGTGGATCACTGGACAGCGGTCAAGAATATCCCGAAGTACCTGAAAAGGACCAAGGACATGTTTCTCGTTTATGGAGGTGACGAAGAGCTCGTCGTAAAGGGTTACGTCGATGCAAGCTTCGACACTGATCCGGATGACTCTAAGTCACAAACCGGATACGTATTTATATTAAATGGTGGAGCTGTCAGTTGGTGCAGTTCCAAGCAGAGCGTCGTGGCGGGATCTACGTGTGAAGCGGAATACATAGCTGCTTCGGAAGCAGCACATGAAGGAGTCTGGATGAAGGAGTTCATATCCGATCTAGGTGTAATACCTAGTGCATCGGGTCCAATGACAATCTTTTGTGACAACACTGGAGCAATTGCCATAGCCAAGGAGCCCAGGTTTCACAGGAAGACCAAACACATCAAGAGACGCTTCAACTCCATTCGTGAATATGTCAAGGATGGAGACATAGAAATTTGCAAAGTACACACGGATCTGAATGTGGTAGACCCGTTGACTAAGCCTCTTCCACGAGCAAAACATGATCAGCACCAAGACTCCATGGGTGTTAGATTCATTACTATGTAATCTAGATTATTGACTCTAGTGCAAGTGGGAGACTGATGGAAATATGCCCTAGAGGCAATAATAAAGTTGTTATTATTTTATATTTCCTTGTTCATGATAAAGGTTTACTATTCATGCTAGAATTGTATTGACCGGAAACTTAAATACGTGTGTGAATACATAAACAAATACCGTGTCCCTAGTGAGCCTCTACTAGACTAGCTCGTTGATCAAAGATGGTTAAGGTTTCCTAACCATAGACATGAGTTGTCATTTGATAACGGGATCACATCATTAGGAGAATGATGTGATGGACAAGACCCATCCGTTAGCTTAGCATATGATCGTTCTGTTTATTGCTACTGCTTTCTTGAATGTCAAATACATGTTCCTCAGACCATGAGATCATGCAACTCCCGGATACCGGAGGAATACCTTGTGTGCTATCAAACATCACAACGTAACTGGGTGATCATAAAGATGCTCTACAGGTATCTCCGAAGGCGTCCGTTGAGTTGGCATGGATCGAGACTGGGATTTGTCACTCCGTGTTTCGGAGAGGTATCTCTGGGCCCTCTCGGTAATGCACATCATAAGAAGCTTGCAAGCAAAGTGACTAAGGAGTTAGTTACGGGATGATGTATTACGGAACGAGGAAAGAGACTTGCCGGTAACGAGATTGAACTAGGTATGGAGATACCGACGATCGAATCTCGGGCAAGTAACATACCGATGGACAATGGGAATTACGTATGTTGTCATTGCGGTTCGACCGATAAGATCTTCGTGGAATATGTAGGAACCAATATGAGCATCCAGGTTCCGCTATTGGTTATTGACCGGAGAGGCGTCTCAGTCATATCTACATCATTCCCGAACCCGTAGGGTCCGCACGCTTAACGTTCGTTGACGATATAGTGTTATATGAGTTATGTGAATTGGTAACCGAATGTTGTTCGGAGTCCCGGATGAGATCCCGGACATCACGAGGAGTCTCGGAATGGTCGAGGGGTAAAGATTTATATATGGGAAGTCATATTTTGGGTTCCGGAAAAAGGTGCAGTTTTTTCGGTATTGTACCGGGAAGCTTCCAGAAGGTTCCGGAGGATTCCGGAAGTCCACAAGTGGGTCCACCACGTCCCAAGGGCTGGCATGGGCTAAGGGGAGGCGCCCTGGCCTTATTGGGCCAGGCGCACCAAGTCCTCAAAAGCCCACGCAGCTAGGGAAGGAAAAAAGGGAGAGTCCTAGTAGGAATAGGATTGGACTTTGGAGTCCAAGTCCACGTGTGTACTATTCACGGTTACTGTTCACGTGGCACTATTCCTTCTACTCCAAGCCCCTACACATATATAAATAGAGGAGAGGGGGCGCCCCAAAGGAAAACATTGTCTTAGCCGTGTGCGGCGCCCCCCTCCACAGTTCCGTCCCTCGGTCATATTTTCGCAGTGCTTGGGCGAAGCCCTGCGGAGATAGCATCACCATCACCGTCACCACGCCGTCGTGCTGCCGGAACTCATCCACTACCTCGCCATCTTGCTGGATCAAGAAGTCGAGGACGTCACCGAGCTGAACGTGTGCTGAACGCGGAGGTGCCGTACGTTCGGTGCTCGGTCGGTTGGATCGTGAAGTTGTTCGACGACATCAACCGCGTTGTTCTAACGCTTCCGCTTACGGTCTATGAGGGTACGTAGACACACTGCCCCTCTCGTAGCTATGCATCTCCATGGATAGATCTTGCGTGTGCGTAGAATTTTTTTTTGTTTTCCATGCAACGTTCCCCAACAACTACAACTCCAAGGATTCCCATCAAGTTGATGTGGGTCCAAACGAAGAAGAACTAGAGAGTTCTTGAGGGTGACTCCGCCAACAAACTTCACTCATATACTTTATGGCAAGAACTTGTGCAACCAACTTCCACATTTTGCACTAGTTCATGGAGTCACAAACCCTCTTGTTGGTAAGACAAGGAACAAGGTATTCAATGCATTCATGGACATCATCATATGTGTATTTCACTCTATGTCTATGGATATCCTTGTATGTTCCTTGTGTGGGACTAACCCATGTAGGTATTGAAAGCACAAAACTCCAAAGGATTGCTCCCAACTCTTGATGGTCCACATCAACATTGAGCATCCACATCTTCAACATCTACATGAAGTCATCATCGACAAAATCCATGGTTAGTTCATCCCTCTTAGGGGGGATATCACATCTAGGGGGAGCTTTGCTCTAAACAATTGAGCTAAAGCAACTCTAATGGTGTGAACACATCAATGCTTTATGTAAAAGTGGCAACCCCACTTGTGCTTAAACGATGAGTATGACCTATGATCAAATGTTCTCATTTGGCTCCTAAGTCAATATACTCATATATAGATGACCTAGTCATCGCCATTGCTTGATAGATGCTAGAATTGGTTGTGCATGTTTGACACATATTTCATTTGCTATCTTATTGTGTGAGCATGTTGGTTTGCATGTTTTCATCATTCGAGGACATCCATTTGTTGCTTTGATTGTCTTGTTTTTCTAGCCAAGTGGATGTACAAGAATGCCTAAGTACCTTCTCTAGCTATCTATGCTTTCTTGTCTCAAATTCTATTCTTGCTGCATCACAAAAATTGAACAAGTCATTTTCGGACCCTCCGGGTGAGGAGCACTCAAAGCCACCGATCTGAAAGGGCTGAACCTCCAAAACCTTCTATCTGATTTCGGCCGAACCAATTCACTCAAACTCGGTCCAACCGAAATCATTTAGATTGATCTAGGTTTTCCATCTCGGTGCAACCGAGTTGAACCACTTCGGAGCCACCGATGTGCTAATCTGCGTGCAGTTACACATATCGGTGCCACCGAGTTGTCCAACTCGGAGCTACCAACAGCGTACGGGTATATATATCGCGCGGGCTCGAACGGTTGAAATTTCTCGACTCTGTCGCTCCCGCACCCTGTTGCTGCCGTCGCCCTCGTCTCCGGACTTCGTCGTCGTCTCCAGCGCGCCCTCGCCACCGGATTCCGTCGCTGTCAACGGCAATCTGCCCCGCCGTTGCCGCCATAGAGAATCTCCACCGAGTTAGGGTGAGATTTGATCCCTTTCATGCTTCCTTTTTCCGATTCAATGCATGTTAGGAATGCCATGATTCTTGCCACGATTGCAATGCTTATTCCACCAGAAAAATTTCGTAGATTAGATGCGAGTAAAATTTTTAGGTTTAAGTTTCCGCCGAATGCATCTCGGACCGACCGATTCAAAATTTTCGGTCCCACTGATTTGGCCTCTGGCCATAGCACTAGTACGTCTCGGTTCCACCGAGTTGTACGTATCGGTGAGACCGAAAGTAAAATCTCAGTGAAACCCTAGCATCTCGGAGCCACCGAACCCCATCTCGGTCTGATCGAAATGGCGTGTAAGGTTTCTGTTGTATGCTTCGGTATCACCGAGATGATCAACTCGGTTCATCCGAAATGCCTTCTGTGAAAACTTGAAACTAAGAGTTGAACTCAAATTTTATGAAAAATCTTTGCTTTTTGTGATGACTCATCTACTCTGCCCATACCCATCCATTCACAGGGTCAGCTCAGCAAGATGTCAGATTCCAGCGACAGCCAGAACAGGTCAGAGCAGCATGCAGAACTAAGTGAATTGTCAAGCCCTGCAGAGAGTTTCTATGAGGGAGAGAGGAGCTCTCCAGATCTTCCTAAGGCAGCCACTAGAACAAGGAAGAAGAAAACCTCAGACAGTGAGGATGAAGATTTTGTTGCTAGTGAAGCAGCAACCAAGAAAAAGAGTCATGCTTGCTAAGGAGTACAACACCAAACCATCATCTGCCAAAGAGAGGACTGCTGTGAGGAAAGTTCCAAAGCAGACTATGCAATTCACTCTTGAAGAGCCAAGTGACTCTGAACCAGCTGCAGGTGGAAAGAAGAAGAGAGCTAGGAAGACTACAGCTCATGTGCTAGGAAGACCCTCCATGAGAAATGATTCAGAGGAGGAGGAGGAGCCAGCAGCTAATGCACCCCCAGCAAAAGCTCAGAAGCTCATGTCAGATGCAATCAGGACTGCTGCCCCCAAGTCCAAGCCAAAGGTGTCAGCACCAAAGATGTCTACAAGGAATATTTCTGCTGCTGAGAAGAATAAGGCCCCAGTGCCTGAGGCAAATGTTGATGAAGAGCCACTAGTGCTCAGGAAATTGAAGCCAAAGATACCAGACCATGATGATGCACACCCAGTTACAGAGAACATGATGCTGAGGAAAGATAAAGGACTGCGTCAGTGGAGACAGTCAGATCCTTATGCTACAAGGAGGAAGACAGCGTGTGACTATCGCTTGCACACTCGTGAACAACAAGATTTCTATGAGACGGTATTGCTTGACAAGAAGCCCATTGTTAGCGACATGAGATGGGTGGATTGGGAATACATCGATGAGAATGAAGATTATTTCCCCCATGTCCATGAGAGCTTCAGGATTGCAGGTGTTGATGACTTTGTCGGACAGAAGTTGACCAAGTGGAATGATGAAATGGTCATGCAATTCTACTCCACAGCTCATTTCTATCCAGATGACCGAATTGTGTGGATGACTGAGGGTATCAGGTACCAGTCAACCATCTCTGAGTGGGCAAGTCTTCTTGGTGCTCCCAAGGAAGAGGACGATGACATTGATATCTATGCTAAGCTCAAGATGGATCACAACTCCATGTCCAACATGTACACTGCAATTCCTTAGAAAGACATTGAGAGTCATAAACTTGGATCAGTGAAGCATCTGCTGCCAGGACTGGCCACCACTAACACTATCTTGCGGTATACTCTATTACCCAAGTCAGGCGATGATAAGATGATACGAGGCCACTCCATCAACTTGCTGCATTTGTTTGATTGTGGAAACTATCAAGAGGACTGCAGCTGATCAGAAGAGATCGTGCGGATATGCTCCACATATTCAGATGTTGATAAACTCTAAGGTTGGAACCAGCACATACCTTCTTGATCGAGAGCATTTGCCATTGCATCCAGAGTTTGAAGACAATGTTATCGTGATGGATCCTTCGCATCCCACTTCTGCACAAGCTCAGGAGAAGATCCGCAAAGCCAAAGAAGCAAAAGCAACCCAGGAGGCAACATCTCCCAATGCTCCAATTGCAAATCTTAAGTCTAAGTCTGACCAAATGACTTATCTGCTTGAAGCCACCCTAAGGATTGAGCGAAGTCTGGCCAACCTCACCTAGCACCAGGCTAGCTTAGAACGGATAATAGAGACAAAATTTCATGATCTAGATGTCAAGGTCACAGAGATCCAGACTACCGTGGAGCAGCTGCAGAGTGATGTTGATGCTGTCAAGACAGCACCGTCAGATGACAGTGGAGATGACAGACCTACCACAGAGCGTTTTCAGACAGTGCCTAGGGCAGCCAGATCTGCTGCAGTGCCAGTTGTGGATCTGAGGACCACAGTCTCTGCACCTGCTGCTGCTGCCACAGTGCCACCGCCGGTATCCACTCCACCAGCCCAGCAAACTTCTGCAGAAGCCTTTGCGGACGCTCTTCTCTCAGCGCCATCTACGCACACCAGAGCTGCCAGCAGGAGGTCGCCTTCAGGAGCTTTGGAGGACCGTGCTTAGAGTGTCGATTAGTCCTATACCTATTCAATCTTTTTGGTACTTGTTTCCAAAGGGGGAGAATTTGTACAGATCATAGGCTTCGAGAGAGAGTGCTTTTGTTTTGCTCGTTGTTTTATTTCTCTCGAGTTCTTTTGCTACAATTTGCTTGTTGGTACTTTGTTTCTATGTGTGTGCTTGATACTATGCTTCGTTATGATTGTGAGCTACTTCATGTGATTGATCATATTATGCCTCTTGTGATGATCAATGCTTATCTTTATCATTATCCTGTATGATCACTTACTTGTGTTGGTGATGCGTGCTTTCTATTCCTCTCATATCATTTTGCGCGCTCCACCAAGTTGTATGTGACATGGAAGAGTGACCCATGAGCCTAATCGATTGTGCATTTGCATTCAAACGCAAATTTTTAATAATGCACAAATTTAGGGGGAGCTCTTGCTTATCACATACTTCTCAAAGCGACGACGTATTCCATTCATTTAATCAATTGTCGAAGCTTTGATCTATATGTTGTCATCAATTATCAAAAAGGGGGAGATTGAAAGCACATTTGCTCAATTGGTGGTTTTGGTAATTCATAACAACATATATCTCATTGAACTAATGTCCATTCAAGTTAAAGATTTCAGGATGTTCAATGATTGGCATGGCATGGACTAGAGACGTGGACCCCTCAAAATGCTAAGGACAAGGATTGGCAAAATATCAAGACTCTACATTTTTGGTTTAGTGATGCAAGATCACATTGAGTCCATAGGAAAGCCAATACTATTAAAAGGGGATGAGGTGTTGCTTAATGGTCTTTTGCTCAAGTGCTTAGTGACAGTACTCCTAAACCCTCAACCACTCTCTCTATCCAAAAGATGTCCAAAACCCACATTCCAACTCGGCCCCACCGAAATTTCCTATCCGGAGCCACCGAGTTCACCTAGACTTAGCCACTGCCAAAACCCTAACAAATCGGATCCACCGATATGGATCTCGGTCCCACCGAGATGGCCTTGCCAACTCTCTGTGATCATTTGCACCTACTTCGGTCTCACCGAGTTTTGCAAATCGGTCTCACCGAGATGGCTTGCCAATTCTCTGTTGCTTTATTGCTTCTCTTCGGTCCTACCGAGTTGATGCAATCGGTGCCAACGAGATGAGGTCTGCCCTAGCCATTGCACTTCGGTTCATCTGAGTTGTTCCTATCGGTCCCACTGAGATTCCTAATGTTCATATCTTTTACACAGTTCGGTGCTACCGAGATTATGGTTTTGGTGCCACCGAGTTGGGTCAAAAGTGTGTAACGGTTGGATTTTGTGTGGAGGCTATATATACCCCTCCACCTCTTCCTTTTCAGTAAGGAGAGCCATCAAAACGTGCCTACACTTCCACCATACATTTTCTGAGAGAGAACCACCTACTCATGTGTTGAGATCAAGATATTCCATTCCTACCATTTGAATCTTGATTTCTAGCCTTTCCCAAGTTGCTTTCCACTCAAATCCTTCTTCCACCATAGCCAAATCTGTGAGGAGTTGTTTGAGTGCTGGGAAGACTATCATTTGAAGCACAGGAGCAAGGAGTTCATCAACAACACACCGTCTATTACCTTTTGGAAAGTGGTGTCTCCTAGATTGGTTAGGTGTCACTTGGGAGCCTCCGACATGATGTGGAGTTGAACCAAGGAGTTTGTAAGGGCAAGGAGATCGCCTACTTCGTGAAGATCTACCCCGAGTGAGGCTAGTCCTTCGTGGACATAAGCCATGGTGGAATAGACAAGGTTGCTTCTTCGTGGACCCTTCATGGGTGGAGCCCTCCGTGGACTCACGCAGCCGTTACCTTTCGTGGGTTGAAGTCTCCATCAACGTGGACGTACGATAGCACCACCTATCGGAACCACGCCAAAAACCACCGTGTCTTCATTGCGTTTGAAATCTCCGATCCCCTCCTTTACTTACATATGCAATTGTTTACTTTCCGCTTCTATACTCTTAGAATTGCATGTGTAGGGTGATGCTTGACATGTATTATTGCTAAAATCTGCCTACAATTAAAATTGGGAAAAGGCTAGGTTTTATTTGGTCAAGTAGTCTAATCACCCCCCCTCTAGACATACATTCGATCCTACAATATACAATTGTCAGCGATTGATGAAATCATCATCGACGGGTTCCCTAGTTTAGCCTGTGGCCGATGTGATTTGCTCTGTCCGCACAACATCTATGCTCTGTCTACACAACAACAACATATATACTTATAAGAACATTGTTGCATAACCAAATAAAACATCCAATTACATAAGTGACTACACACACGAAAGTAAACAATTACATACACACTAAACTAGGAGAAACGATCATCTAATCATCTACTTCTTGTTGTGATGACGCTTGCCATTGCTCTGCTTCCGGCTGGATCCTTGGCCGTTTTGGGGAAGAAGGAGGCACTTCCTCATGTCAACGATCCTCCTGTACATCTCGTAGCTCGTGTACGCCTCCTTGGCCGCGTACACGACGTGAGCATCGTCGAGTTTCTCCATCCAGGACAAGTGCCAGGCACGCTTGTCCTTGTTGCAGGAATCCTTCATGTCTCTGTAGTAGGGGTCGATGATGGCCTCGGCGAGGTGAACCAGTGAGTCCTTCTCATGCTTCTTGCTGCCCCAAATCTTGTATTGGCCCTGGATGTCGACAAGATTCTGGCAGGCGATGCCCGAATTCTTGAGCACCTTTACATCGTTGGTGATGTCCACCGTAGCGAACACGTAGTGGGGGCTGTTGACAAACCTGGCGAAATGCTCGCAAGGCCTTGTGGCCAGGCAGTAGTGGTAGACGAGGATGTGATTGCGCACGCCCATCTGGGCGACGGTGACTGATACGTCTCCAACGTATCTATAATTTTTGATTGTTCCATGCTGTTACATTATCAATCTTGGATGTTTTTATATACATTTACAACAATTATATATCATTTTTTGGGACTAACCTATTAACTTAGTGCCCAGTGCCAGTTGATGTTTTCTGCCTGTTTTTTGTTTTACAGAATATCAATACCAAACGAAGTCCAAATGCCATGAAACTTTTTGGAGATTTTTTTCTGGACAATACCAACACTAGAAGCTTCGGGAGAAGACCAGACGCCATAGGAGGTGGCCACGAGCCACCAGGGCACGCCTGGGGGGGCAGGCGCGCCCGGGTGCCTCGTGGGCCCACCTCAGCTCCATCTGACCTAATTCCACCACTATAAATTCCCAAAAATCGGGAAACCAACGAAAGAGTCCACGAAATACTTTTCCCGCCACCGCAAGTTTCTGTTCTCGAGAGATCCCATCTGGAGGCCTTTTCCGGTACTCTGCCGGAGGGGGAATCGATCACGGAGGGGCTCTACATCAACCTTGCTGCCCTTCCGATGATGCGTGAGTAGTCTACCACAGACCTTCGGGTCCATAGTTAGTAGCTAGATGGCTTCTTCTCTCTTTTTGATCTTCAATACAATGTTCTCCTCGATGTTCTTGGAGTTCTATCCGATGTAATCACTTTTTGCGGTGTGTTTGTTGGGATCCGATGAATTGTGAGTTTATGATCAGATTATCCATGAATATTATTTGAGTCTTCTCTGATCTCTTTTATGCATGATTATTATAGCTTCGTATTTCTTCTCCGATCTATTGATTTGGTTTGGCCAACTAGATTGATTTATCTTGCCATGGGAAGAGGTGCTTTGTAATGGGTTCGATCTTGCGGTGCTCAATCCCAGTGACAGAAAGGGACATGACACGTATGTATCGTTGCTATTAAGGGTAAAAAGATGGGGTTTATTCATACGTGAGTTTATCTTGTCTACATCATGTCATCGTTCTTAAGGTGTTACTCCGTTCTTCATGGACTTAATACACTAGATGCATGCTGGATAGCGGTCGATGTGTGGAGTAATAGTAGTAGATGCAGGCAGCAGTCGGTCTACTTGTCTCGGACATGATGCCTATATACATGATCATTGCCTTGGATATCATCATGATTATTTGCTTTTCTATCAATTGCCCAACAGTAATTTGTTTACCCACCGTATGCTATTTTCTTGAGAGAAGTCTCTAGTGAAAACTATGGCCCCCGGGTCTATCTAAATCATATACTAAAACCCTAAAAATACTTGCTGCACTTTTTCTTTATTTATTCTATTTTGTATTTTTGTTTCAATCTATCTATCTATCACATACAATTTAATCTTGCAACTTACCGCCGAGGGATTGACAACCCCTTGTTTTCGTTGGGTGCAAGGATTTGTTGTTTGTGTGTAGGTACTGCTAATGAGATATTGTGTGATTCTCCTACTGGATTGATAACCTTGGTTTCATAACCGAGGGAAGTACTTACCTCTACTGTGCTGCATCATCCCTTCCTCTTCGGGGAAATTACCAACGCAAGCTACAAGTAGCAGGAAGAATTTCTGGCGCCGTTGTCGGGGAATCTGCCATTGCAAAACCGTCTCCCGTCAACTTGCCAATTTCTGGCGCCGTTGCCGTGGAGACATCATCAACATCTATAAAGTACCTACGCATAAAACTCTCATATCCTTGCATTTACTTTATTTGCCTTTGCCTGTCGTTTTCATCTCCCCCACTTCTAAAAAGTTTTTACAAAAATACAAAAATATTTTTCGTTTGCCTTTTTCTTGTTTGCTTGTTTGCTTGCTTGTTATCTTGTTTGCGTAGTCACGATGTCTCAAGAAAATACAAAATTGTGTGATTTTTCCAATACTACTAATAATAATTTTATTAGTACTCCAATTGCTCTTCCCGCCGCTAGTACGGAGACTTGTGATATTAATGCCGCTTTGCTAAATCTTGTTATGAAAGAACAATTTTCTGGTAGTCCTAATGAAGATGTTGCATCCCATCTTAACACTTTCGTAGAATTGTGTGATATGCAAAAGAAAAAAGATGTGGATAATGATATTGTGAAATTAAAATTATTCCCATTCTCATTACGGGATCGTGCAAAAATTTGGTTTTCATCTTTACCACAAAATAATATCGATTCTTGGGATAGGTTTAAAGATGCTTTTATTACCAAGTATTTTCCTCCCGCGAAAATTATTTCTCGTAGAAATCAAATTATGAATTTTAAGCAACTTGATCATGAACATGTTGCCCAATCTTGGGAGAGGATGAAATTAATAATAAGAAATTGCCCTACTCATGGTTTAAATTTGTGGATGATCATACAATTTTTTTATGCGGGATTGAATTTTGTTTCTAGAAATCTTTTAGATTCCGCCGCGGGTGGTACTATTATGGAAATTACTTTGGGAGAAGCTACTAAATTGCTTGATAATATTATGGTAAATTATTCACAATGGCATACCGAAAGAGTTCCTACTAGTAAAAAAGTGAATTCGGTTGAAGAAATTAGTACTTTGAGTAATAAAGTTGATGCGCTTATGAAATTGGTTGCTAGCAAAAATGCTCCTATTGATCCTAATGATGTGCCTTTATCCACTTTGATTGAGAAAAATAATGATCCCGTAGATGTGAATTTTGTCTCACGAAACAATTATAATAATAATGCTTATTGTGACGCCCCGACTTAATCATGCACTAATCGTACACGCAAATGCACACGATCAAGCCTAAGGACTCACTTGAAGATATCACAACACAACTCTAAACACAAATAAAAGTCATACAAGCTTTATATTACAAGCCAGGGGCCTCGAGGGCTCGAATACATAAGCTAGAGTCATACAAGTATCAGCGGAAGCATCAGATATCTGAGTACAGAGATAAAAGTTAAACAAGTCTGCCTTAAGAAGGCTGTGCAAAACAATGACACTGGATCGAAAGGCGCAGGCCTCCTGCCTGGGTGCCTCCTATCTACTCCTGGTCATCGGTCTCCACGTAGTAGTACGCTCCACCGGTAGGGTAGTAGTAGTCGTCCACTGGGGCAGCTGACTCCGGGGCTCCGTCATCTGGTCGCAACAAACGGGTATGGGGAAAAAGGGGAAGCAAAGCAACCATGAGTACTCATCCAAAGTACTCGCAAGACTTACATCAGAACTATTCTACTTATGCAGCGGTATCAAAGAGGGGGCTGTATCAGTGGACTAGACTGCAGAATTGCCAGAATAGAAGGGAAGGCCTAGCCTATCGAAGACTAGCATCTTCAGCGTCTTGCAGCATTAGAAGAGTGTAGATTAGTACATAAGTATAGTAGTAACAACAAGTATAACAGTAGCCATGCCCCGAGATCCTTTCTTGACTCCCTGCGAGAAAGCGATCCCGGAGCTAACATATTTTAAACAACACCAGTATCCAGTTCTAGTTGTAGTAGATCAGGATACTTTCTGAGCGTCCTGTTACCGTGGAAACGGCTATTCGAATAGATATACTTCCCTGCAGGGGTGCACCAACTTACCCAATACGCTCGATTAACTTTGGCCGGACACACTTACTCGGTCCATGCCCGGGCTCGGCTGATCGACACGTCGTAGCCCTACCTAGGCTCAACAGAGAGGCCAGCACGCCGGTCTACACCCTAAGCGCTCAGGGGTCTTGGGCCCATCGCCCTTTGCACTCCTGCGCGTTGCGAGGACGGCTGGGACCAGACCTAGCCCCTGTATACACACGCAGGCTTTCGCGGTCCACCCGGGCGCATGCCGCTCAACTGCTGACGTCTGAAGAACTTCGGCTGATACATACGACACCGAGTGCCCATACTATTCCTGCGTGGTGGTTAGTGTGAAAAGGCCAGAGGCCTACTCAGATCACATATCCTAACCCATTAGTGTGTTGGGAGCTCGCGGTGACAAGCAGTGATCCACGATCTGTGGTCCTGTCGCCCCGTCTCGTGGACTTACGGCAAGGGCCAGGAATGCCCGGCCGTGCCACGTAATTATCTCGCGGGTACCCTCATGGTCAACCCGACTCCACATCTCTCGCGAGTACCCCTCGGGGTCGACCCGACTTCAACAAGGACTGAGGTAAGTACAGGGTATCCGTGTGTCCATAGCATCAAGAAGGAATCCGAGGAATCACCCACGTTGGATTCCCACTCGATGTATCCGTCAAGGTGAACTCGGAGGAATCACCCTCGAGGGGTTCACACTTGAGGGGCTGTACGACAGAGGCATCATCGGAGGAGGTGAAAGAGGAATCACCCTCGGTAACCCACAACCGACTACCTATACTACAGAGGCAACATCAGGAGTGAGGTAAGAGGTATCACCCTCGGCACTCGATGGTAGCTCTGTAGAGTCGTACAACTAAAGGGGTGTGCGGTGCTGTGTCGGTCTCTGTACATCGATCACATTGATCGGGGCACTGGTAATAAAGCGGGGCAACAAGGACAAGGGTGAGGGGGCACTGATGTATCACTAACCAACCTATACTAAGCATTTAGGATGGCAGGTAAGGTATCAACAGCAGTTACAAAAACAGGCTATGCATCAGAATAGGAGCAATCAAATACAGTAGCAAATTCTAATGCAAGCATGGGAGAGAAGGAATAGGCGATATAGGAATGATCAAGGGGTTTTGTTTGCCTGGTTGCTCTGCAGACAAATACGGCTCCTCGGGGAAGTAGCCGGTCTCCGAGGCTATCGCGGTACCGGGGTCTACCGGAAAGAAGAGAGGAGGGGGAAACAATAAATAACACGGCAAACAGATGCAACCCAATGCATGGCATGGCTAAAAGGGGTGATGATGTGACCTAATGCATTACTAAGCATTTTAAATGAAGCGGGAAAATATTTGGGAATATTTTCCCGGCTTCAAGTATTATTCGGTATATTGATCCGGTAGCAAAAGTTCAAGGTTCAGTATGTTAGAGGGGTTGGTCATGCAAGTGGATGACATATTCGGATTCGTTATATTTTTCTGATCATTTTTCATATATAAATTATTTTCATCTGACTTACGGTTTATTTTCTATTAATTTTTCAAAGTTTTATCAATATTCAGGAATTTCTGGAATTATTATATTTAATTAATCCAAATTGACCAAGTCAATTTGACTGGTGAAAGTGAACAGTGTTGGGGGGGTCCCACATGTCATTGTCTTAGATAATTTTAATTTTTTATTTTCTTTTAATCTAACAGTGGGTCCACATGTCATAGGCTAGCAATTATCCTAACTACTAATTAGACTAACTTAGCACTTAATTAACCCTATGCTAAATCTACTCTAATTAAACAAAGGCCGGCTACACACACTCACGCACGCACACATCACACACACTCACGCACACACACACACGCTGCACGTACACAGCGCACACACACACGCTCGTCCAGCCGTGGCCAGCGCCGGAGCAGCGGCGGCGGCGAGCGGCAGTAGCGGCGGACAAGAGCGGCAGCGGCTAAGCAGCGGCAAGCGGCAGCAGCAAGCAGCATAGCGCAGCAGCAGCAGTAGTACAGGCAGCAAGAGCAAGGAGCAGCGCCAGGAGCAACAGCAGCGCAGGGAGCAACAGGGGGCGTGGCCATGGGCGAGCTCAGAGGCGGTGGAAAACGGAGCGGATAGAAGGGGGAAAGTTGGGGAATCGGCAGAGGAACTCACGGTGGTGCTCGTGGACATGGTCGGATGGTTGAGGGCGGCCCGGAGCAGTGGCAACCGGCGACGAACGTCGGCGACCGTGGGCGAAGATGAGGACGATGGCGAGGCTATGGGGCGTTTTGGCCTCGATCCAGAGGCGGGGGCAAAGGAGACGAGGACGACGGTGCTCCTGGACATATTTTCAGGGAGCGGGGAGGTTGGTGGCCGCGTCGTTTACCATGGCCATGGAGTACGTGAGCTTGGGCGAGCTCCGATTCGAAGCGAGGGGCTGCGGGGAGAGAGAGAGAGAGGGGGCTAGGGTTTCGCCTGGGTGGTCGGGGAATCACTTGTAGTCGTCGGGGAGGCGGGGGATGGCCGGCACGTGGCCGAGGAGCGGCCATGGCCGTGGGATGGCTGCCACGCCCTCCCCTGTCTTCTGTAGCGCGAGAAGGGAGATGAGGTGAGGTGGGCTGGGCCGCCCAGCCCCACTTGGGCCTCTCTTTTTTTAGTTTTGTTTATTTTCTTTTTCTGCTTTCTTTTATTTTGCTTTGTTTTGTATTATATTTATTTACTAAATGAATTTAGTTCAACTTGAAAACTTGGCACATAATTCAAACACATCATTCTGAGACCACACACAAGGTTTCACAACATTTTTGAAAAGCATAAGTATTTGTTTATTTTGAAAAGGCTATTTTATTTGATGTTGGACCACTTTATAATTTCCTAGGTATTAATTGGTGAGTCAAATGATGTTGGTTCCAACATGACATATGATTAGGGAAAATTATAGAATAGTGCGAACATTTTAGTTTTGCTGTTTGAAGAAATATTTATTTTGACTTGCAATTTAATTTTTGAATTTGACTTTGATTTTTATCGAATGGCAATTTGGCTTAGCAAACATAGTGACATGGCATCATTAGCATGAGATCACTGTAGCATGACACTGGGGGTGTTACAAATCTCCTCCACTACAAGAAATCTCGTCCCGGATTTAAGAGGTAGACTAAGGCGAAAGAATAGGTTACGAAATTCTAACGAGTCTTCTCGATCTTGGTTGCTCTTCTCGAAGAGTTCGCTCCATGATGTTTATTCCTCCATTCCTCTGCTTCTGTGCGTCGTGACGAAGTTGTCATCCTTCCTTCGGAGTCTTCATCGTACTTACGAAAAGAATAAGGGGGGGGGGTATTTCGGGAGAACGGACCTTTGCAAGGTTGAGTATCTGGTGGATTACTCAAGGAATGTGGCAGAAAGTATCTCTCGAATTGAAACTTAAGAAAAATATCGAGAGCAAAATAAGAAGGTACAATAAGGAGTTTCAGGCGGATAGGCAATCGTTCGATGCCTGAAGCAGGGTGTGGAAGGGGTTCAGCGCAATGAAAAATAATGTTGCATCAGATACCGAAATGAAACACAGTAAGGAAATTAGCTCGTGAATTACATACGAAGCCAAGTGCAACGGATACTTCAGGATCAAGGTTGTACATGAGAGTCAGGTTTCGATCCTGTGGAACTGGGGTAAGTGTCAATCGAAAGTAGGGAGGACGGTGACATCTTTCACGGTTACGATAGCAAGGCATGTCAGAGGATGGCTTGTCAGCTATGTTGGTAACAACGTCGGTACCAAGGGCGGGGAACGAAGAGAACCATTATCCTACTCGTTGAAACGAGGTGGACCAATAGGCAAAGTTCTCTTCCACCAGCGGTTACCGGAATGTCAACAACAATAGTAACAGGGTCTTCCTGACAGAGTTGTACACCAGGGGTGTTGTCATAAGCAGGGAATTATCACTGCTCAGATCATATAGATAACAAGAAAGGTTAAACAGACGAATGGAAAGGAAAATGTGCTTATCAGATTAAACAGACGAATGGAAAGGAAAATGTGTTTTTACACAAGTATTAGGTGTATATCCTTCCCAAGGAAAAGCAGAGCATGATATCCATGACAGTACAACAAGAGCAAAATCATTAAGATAAAGGACATACAGTTGTGTTTGGATAATTTGATCAAGAAACATTTAGCATTATGCTTCCAATGTTTTTGTTGATGTTCGGAATACCACAGTCATGCTTCGGGGTAGCAATAATATGGTGTTTCAAGTAAGGATTGGGTCTGAAGATCACCAGAATACACAAGGAGCAATTTCAGGAATAACAAGGAACTAAAGGTATAACCAAACATAGGACCGAGTCTGTGTTGGAAGGAAGGCAATGATGTTGTCGAAGACAACACAAATCATCGAGGGGCAGGGATGGCATTCTTATCATGGATTCGATTCCCATCTCAGAAGAAGTCAAAATATTGACGATGATCACAACACATTTTATCGAGAGGTTTCAAGAGGATGCAATCGAATAGCGACGGCATCAAGCAAGGGAATGACGAAGTGGAAAGTTGTGGGAACAACAGATAATGGTGCAAGCTCGGAATCGGAGTTCTTTTCAAGACAACAAAATGATATCAAAAACTCGACGTAAGCCTTGCTCACGGTCTGAAGAATTCGTGCACCAAAGAAGGATGAGGTAGCACGGTCAAAGGTAGAATGATAAGGATGTAGCCGGTAGTCTAGGAATGACAAAATTGAGTTTAAATTTCCCAGCAACAATTACTAGGGGTATTGAATTGCAGTGCGGATTCGATTCACTATTCGGTGTTCTCGGTTAACAACAACCCAGAACCCATGTAATGACTAAGATAGGGAAAGGTATTACTTCATCAAAGATTCATAAGATGTAGTGCAATGGCATGATATCCTCGAGATACCAGGGGTAATACTCAAAGGTAGAACATAATAGAAGCTGAACTGGGTCGTTGACCTGCGGCAGCAGATAATTTAACCTTGTCAAAAAATAGACGAGGCACTGGAATGGATTTATCAATACGAGGTCGGCATGGTCAAAACCATAACTGCATGGAATCAAGTCCAGGATACCGAAAGAATTATACAAATGGATAATTATTTTGCAAGAAGCTTCCGTGACGGTCTACATCATTTCCATGGGCATGAACACAAAGTTCAAGGTCGACTCCCACTTCATCAATGCATAACCTTTTATTCACTTCTCGCTTCGATGAAGTTGTAGTGTTGAAAATTTATCTGGCGAAACACTAGAAGAGTATGACTCGTGAAAACTTTCGGGTTCACACGGATGGCAAAAACATAGATACAACCCATCGGGGCATCTTTGGAACATATACCACAAACTTCAAGAGCAAAGAACACAAGCTCGATTCTAGAGCATGGTTGACAAAAGCAGAGGATACAATTTACCAAAGGCATTATGTATTAGGGGAAGAACTCACAAGATTTTTGAATGTGAAGGACACTGTCGGTTAATAATCCAACAAAGGATTTGGCGGTCCACAAAGGATCTGATGTGAGTATCGGTACTCAATCAGAGGAAGAAAGAATGCAAAGGCATCGGATTATAGAAACATCTGAATAATTCGATGCTTAAATACAAAGAAATTATGATTTCCAGATAGGTGTATCAGAATCAGATGCTCTGATCAAATATGAGTAAGTTGAATAGACTTAGAGGCACAATCGGTCAAGGTTTGATTGGCTGAAAACCAGCTCATATCCGGAATGACGTCTGAGCTGGAAATATAATTTATAAGGGTCAACTAATGATTGCGTGCATTCGCACACATTGAATCATTAGGCTCAAAATGGCAGTGACAGGGGATGTCAACGAAGACTACTAGACATATGGAATTAACCATAATGCAAGCAGGCAAGAATTTCAACAGCAATAGGCTGATGAGGATTTTCGAAAGATCGAATAGCATTTTGAAGAATTTTGTGAAACACATGATCAATTGGGGATGAACTAATCCACGATAAGTGTGAGGACTTATTCGTAGGTGTATTCATGCAGAAAAGGAGCTGCAAGGCAGTAGGCACAATGGATTCTCGGAATATAGGAAAATGTTTCGGGGTATCTTGTAATAACAAGAGCAACGGGGAATGATTGTATGAATGGCAAGTGTATGTAGTAATCCATAGGGATTTATTGGTGGTAGGGAATTGCAAAGGCGGTGGGTACAAGGGTCTCGGGAAAACATCGAAGAGTATCTTCGGAATCTTCTGGTGAATCAAGCGATCATCTGGAATGAGGGACTCTCCGGGAGGATGTAGTTACGAGAACCTATAGTTAGAGTTAGTAAAATCTTTGACCCCAAAAGAAGAGAGATCAGAATCCTAGAGTATAGGAGAGGAATAAAAGATCCTAATCCCATCCATTGGCGATGTGGGCCCGCAAGCCACACAACCATGTTAGTAAAATAGTTTTTCAAAGACTAGACTCAACTTCGGCCAAGGAGTTGGAAAGGGGCTTCCTACAGGCAGTCGGCTCTGATACCAACTTGTGACACCCCGACTTAATCGTGCATTAATCATACACGCAAATGCACACGATCAAGCCTAAGGACTCACTTGAAGATATCACAACACAACTCTAAACACAAATAAAAGTCAGACAAGCTTTATATTACAAGCCAGGGGCCTCGAGGGCTCGAATACATAAGCTCGAGTCATACAAGCATCAGCGGAAGCATCAGATATCTGAGTAGAGAGAGAAAAGTTAAACAAGTCTGCCTTAAGAAGGCTGTGCAAAACAACGACAATGGATCGAAAGGCGCAGGCCTCCTGCCTGGGTGCCTCCTATCTACTCCTGGTCGTCGGTCTCCACGTAGTAGTACGCTCCACCGGTAGGGTAGTAGTTGCCGTCGACTGGGGCAGCTGACTCCGGGGCTCCGTCATCTGGTCGCAACAAACGGGTATGGGGAAAAAGGGGAAGCAAAGAAACCGTGAGTACTCATCCAAAGTACTCGCAAGACTTACATCAGAACTATTCTACTTATGCAGCGGTATGAAAGAGGGGGCTGTATCAGTGGACTAGACTGCAGAATTGCCAGAATAGAAGCGAAGGCCTAGCCTATCAAAGACTAGCATCTTCAGCGTCTTGCAGCATTAGAAGAGTGTAGATTAGTACATAAGTATAGTAGTAACAACAAGTATAACAGTAGCCATGCCCCGAGATCATTTCTCGACTCCCTCCGAGAAAGCGATCCCGGAGCTAACATATTTTAAACAACACCAGTATCCAGTTCTAGTTGTAGTAGATCAGGATACTTTCCGAGCATCCTGTTACCGTGGAGACGGCTATTCGAATAGATATACTTCCCTGCAGGGGTGCACCAACTTACCCAACACGCTCGATTAACTCTGGCCGGACACACTTACTCAGTCCATGCCCGGCCTCGGCTGATCGACACGTCGTAGCCCTACCTAGGCTCAACAGAGAGTCCAACACGCTGATTAGACTAACTTAGCACTTAATTAACCCTACGCTAAACCTACTCTAATTAAACAAAGGCCGGCTACACACACTCACGCACGCACACATCACACACACTCACGCACACACACACGCTGCACGTACACATCGCACACACACACGCTCATCCAGCCGTGGCCAGCGCCGGAGCAGCGGCGGTAGCGGCGGACAACAACGGCAGCGGCTAAGCAGCGGCAAGCGGCAGTAGCAAGTAGCATAGCGCAGCAGCAACAGTAGTACAGGCAGAAGCAGCAAGGAGCAGCGCCAGGAGCAACAGCAGCGCAGGGAGCAACAAGGGGCGTGGCCATGGGCGAGCTCAGATTCGGTGGAAAACGGAGCGGACCGAAGGAGGAAAGTTGGGGAATCAGCAGAGGAACTCATGGTGGTGCTCGTGGACATGGTCGGTTGGTCGGGGGCGGCCCGGAGCAGCGGTAACCGGCGACGAACGTCGGCGACCGTGGGCGAAGATGAGGACGATGGCGAGGCTACGGGGCGTTTTGGCCTCGATCCAGAGGCGGGGGCAAAGTAGACGAGGACGACGGTGCTCCTGGACATATTTTCAGGGAGCGGGGAGGTTGGTGGTCGCGTCGTTGACCATGGCCATGGAGTACGTGAGCTCGGGCGAGCTCCAATTCGAAGCGAGGGGCTGCGGGGAGAGAGAGAGGGGGGCTAGGTTTTCGCCTGGGTGGTCGAGGAAGGACTTGTAGTCGTCGGGGAGGCGGGGGATGGCCGGCACGTGGCCGGGGAGCGGCCATGGCCGTGGGATGGCTGCCACGCCCTCCCCTGTCTTCTGTAGCGCGAGAAGGGAGATGAGGTGAGGTGGGCTGGGCCGCCCAGCCCCACTTGGGCCTCTCTTTTTTTAGTTTCATTTATCTTTTCTTTTTCTGCTTTCTTTTATTTTGCTTTGTTTTGTATTTTATTTATGTATTAAATGAATTTAGTTCAACTTGAAAACTTAGCACATAATTCAAACACATCATTCTGAGACCACACACAAGGTTTCACAACATTTTTGAAAAGCATAAGTATTTTTTTATTTTGAAAAGGTTATTTTATTTGATGTTGGACCACTTTATAATTTCCTAGGTATTAATTGGTGAGTCAAATGATGTTGGTTCCAACATGACAAATGATTAGGGAAAATTATATAATAGTGCGAACATTTTAGTTTTGCTGTTTGAAGAAATATTTATTTTGACTTGCAATTTAAATTTTGAATTTGACTTTGATTTTTATCAAATGGCAATTTGGCTTAGCAAACATGGTGACATGGCATCATTAGCATGAGATCACTGTAGCATGACACTGGGGGTGTTACACTTATAGACGTAATTTCAATGCTAGATCGTTTCCTGAAATTCCTCTAATAATTATGGCAATTCCTATCGTAATCCTTATTATAATAATAATAGGATGCCCT
The DNA here is from genome assembly GCA_039707655.1 of Elymus sibiricus. Taxonomy (NCBI): domain Eukaryota; kingdom Viridiplantae; phylum Streptophyta; class Magnoliopsida; order Poales; family Poaceae; genus Elymus; species Elymus sibiricus. The sequence continues at coordinate 119,046,845 of CM077670.1, forward strand.
CTGATCTTGAAAGTAATATTAAAGAATTTATTAATGCTCAAAAAGTTTTCAACACTATGATAGACGAAAAATTGAGTAAACTTGATGATATGTCTAGGAGCATTGATAGAATTATCCATGATGTGGAAAATGTTAAGACGAAAATTTTGCCACCTAAAATTGATATTAATGAATCAATTAAGGCTTTATATATCTCCATGGATGAGAGTAAGAAAAGAACCGCCATGCTAAAAGCTAAACAATTTTTTTTAGAAAAAGCGATTCCTCCCGGTTTTTATCGTAGTAATGATGAGGATATTAAAATGATTGGTGTTTCATCTATTGATTCTTTGTTTAGTATAATAAAACTTGATGAAAAGGGTACGGAAGAAGAGTCAACTTTAGCTAAAGAGCGTCCCCATAATTCGGAGGGTGAAAATCTTGATAAGAAAATTGATAAAAGTGGGTCTGGAGAGGTAAAAACTTTAACTAGCGATGTGCCCACAGTCTTGGATTACAAAGATTTTAATTATGATAATTCTTCCTTGATTGAGTGCATTTCTTTGTTACAATCCATGTTAAATTCACCCAACGCTTATGAGCAAAACAAGGCTTTTACTAAACACATCGTAGAAGCAATGATGAAAGCGTTAGAAGAAAAGCTAGAACTAGAAATTTCAATTCCTAGAAAATTATATGATGAATGGGAACCCAGCATTAAAGTTAAAATTAAAAATTATGAGTGCAATGCTTTATGTGATTTGGGTGATAGCGTTTCCACGATTCCAAAATCTCTATGTGATGTGCTAGGTTTTACCAATATAGATGAATGTTCTCTTAATTTGCATCTTGCGGATTCTACTATTAAAAAGTCTTTGGGAAGAATTAATGATGTTCTTATTCTTGCAAATAGGAACTATGTGCCCATTGATTTTATTGTACTTGACATTGAATGCAATCCTTCTTGCCCCATAATACTTGGTAGACCGTTCTTACGAACCATAGGTGCCGTTATTGATATAAAAGAAGGGAATATAAAATTTCAGTTTCCACTAAAGAAGGGTATGGAACATTTCCCTAGGAAGAAAATTAAAGCACCATATGAATCCATTATGAGGGCCACTTAAGGAATCAACTTGAAGGATGACAATACTTGAAACTATGCATTATGCCTAGCTAGGGGCATAAAACAATAGCGCTTGTTGGGAGGCAACCCAATGAATAAAATAAATTTTTATTTTTTGTTGCTGTTATTGTGAGTTTTCATATTTATGCTACAGTTATGATTGAGTTTTTGTGTTTTTAATTAGTGTTTGTGCCAAGTAAAACCTTTGGGATGATTTGGAAGATAGTATAATTGATGTTGTTTGGAAAACAGAAAGTTTTGCGTCCAGTGATGGAATTTTATTTCTGTACTGGAGCATCAGAAAAATCTGAAATTTTTACACAGTATTGGTATATGAATTTCCCACGTTGTCCTAATTGTTAAGAATTTTTGGAGTTACAGAAGTATAGCGTTTAAATAGATTGCAATAGACTGTTCTGTTTTTGACAGATTCTGTTTTTGATGCACTACTTGCTTGTTTTGATGAAACTATGGATTGTATCGGGGGGTATAAGCCATGGATAAGTTAGAATACAGTAGGTATAATGCAAAAATAATATATGAATGGGTTTGCAACAGTACTTAAAGTAGTGATATATTTTGTTATACTAACGGATTTCACGAAGGTTTTGTTGAGTTTTGTGTGATTGAAGTTTTCAAGTTTTGGGTGAGATCACGATGGATGAAGGAATAAGGAGTGGAAAGAGCCTAAGCTTGGGGATGCCTGAGGCACCCCAAGGTAGTATTCAAGGAAGACTTAAGTGCCTAAGCTTGGGTATGCCCCGGAAGGCATCCCCTCTTTCTTCTACCAACCATCGGTAATTTTACTTGGAGCTATATTTTTATTCGTCACATGATATGTGTTTTACTTGGAGCGTCTTGTATTATATGAGTCTTTGCTTTGTTTGCTTTTTAGTTTGTCACAATCATCCTTGCTGAACACACCTATTTTGAGAGAGCCACACGTTGATCATGATTTGGTAGAATACTCTATGTGCTTCACTTAAATTTTTTTGAGCAAGGCAGTTGCTCTAGTGCTTCACTTAAATATTTTTGAGCACGGTGGTGGCTATATTTTGAAGAAATGAACTCGCATGCTTCACTTATATTATTTTGAGAGTTAACAAGATTAAAATTTTGAAGAAATAAACTCGCATGCTTCACTTATATTATTTTTAGAGTTGATAAGACTGAAATTTTGAAGAAATATTTGCACTCTCATGCTTCACTTATATCTTTTTGAGAGTTGATAAAAGTAACGGTAATTTGCACGAGATATGAATTTGGTCCCAAAGTGATGAATATTCAAGAGGGATATAATAAAAACTTTCATATAGATCATTGGATATGATAAGTGTGATTCCTTGCAATAGTTTTGCGATATGGAAATTATAATATGTGAGTCATGTTAGTGAGTAATTATGATTTAGTAAGAATATTAGTGTTAAGGTTTGTGATTCCCTATGCATGCACATTAAGTCAATAGTTATGCAAAGAAATTATATCCTACTTATGGTGCATTATTCGGTGTTAGTTATGTTCAATGCATGTTTATGACCGTTTTCGTTTTTTGGTTGGTTGCTTCTCAATCTATTTGCTAGCCTTCATTTGTACTAAGCGGAAATACTGCTTGTGCATCCAAAACTCCTTAAACCCAAGTTGTGCCAAATGAGTCCACTATATCTACCTATATGCGGTATTTCAATGCCGTTCCAAGTAAATTTGCGTGTGCCAACTCTAATTTTCAAAATAATTTTCCGTTTTGTGTGCCCGTACCGCTCATGAAGCGGCAGGGGGTGGCCAATATTTTCCATGCTAAGTGTGTTATTCTCACGATGAGTGTTTATTCACTTGTCATTGCACGAGAGAGTGGCTGGTAATAGGGATGCCCAGTCCCACAATGAAATCAAAAATTAATAACAACAAAATTCCTTGGAAAGTGATGGTATGGAAGGCACCCGTGGATACGGCTAGCCATGGATTGTGAAAGAATGGTGGAAAGGAAATAAACTTTACTTTCTGTTTGGGAACCGCCTAAGATGTGTCTAGCATGGAAAATACTGGAAATTCTCGGCCGTTTTCGTTGACAGGAAAAGCATGGCTCTCAAAATATTTTTATCTCTCTAATTTAAGCTTTGAGCTCTGGCACATTAGCAAATCTCTGCTTCCCTCTGCGAAAGGGCCTATCTATTTACTTTTATGCAATTTTTATTTTTATTTTGAGTCTCCATCTTTTCTTATAAAGCACCAAGTAGAGAGCACTATTGTCATACCTGTGCATTGTGTGTAGCTAATATTTGAGTGTGTTTCATGAATGGATCAATGATTGAGCATAATGGGCTAGGGATAACTTCCTTTAGCATTGATATTTTGAAAGACATGATTGCTTGTTAGCATGCTTGAGTATTTATATCTTCATGTCAAATTATAGACTATTGCTTTGAATCATTCAAGTCCAAATGTCCATGCTACAAAAGAAAAGAATATATGATGAATATGATAGGCAACATTCCACATCAAAAATTCTGTTTTTATCATTTACCTACTCGAGGACGAGCAGGAATTAAGCTTGGGGATGCTGATACGTCTCCAACGTATCTATAATTTTTTATTGTTCCATGCTGTTATATTATCAATCTTGGATGTTTTTATATACATTTACAGCAATTATATATCATTTTTTGGAACTAACCTATTAACTTAGTGCCCAGTGCCAGTTGCTGTTTTCTGCCTGTTTTTTGTTTTACAGAATATCAATACCAAACGAAGTCCAAATGCCACGAAACTTTTTGGAGATTTTTTTCTGGACAATACCAACACTAGAAGCTTCGGGAGAAGACCAGACGCCAGAGGAGGTGGCCACGAGCCACCAGGGCGCGCCTGGGGGGGCAGGCGCGCCCTGGTGCCTCGTGGGCCCACCTCAGCTCCGTTTGACCTAATTCCACCACTATAAATTCCCAGAAATCAGGAAACCAACAGGAGATTCCACGAAATACTTTTTCCACCGCCGCAAGTTTCTGTTCTCGAGAGATCCCATCTGGAGGCCTTTTTCGGTACTCCGCCGGAGGGGGAATCGATCACAGAGGGGCTCTACATCAACCTTGCTACCCTTCCGATGATGCGTGAGTAGTTTACCATAGACCTTCGGGGTCCATAGTTAGTAGCTAGATGGCTTCGTCTCTCTTTTTGATCTTCAATACAATTTTCTCCTCGATGTTCTTGGAGTTCTATCCGATGTAATCACTTTTTGCGGTGTGTTTGTTGGGATCCGATGAATTCTGAGTTTATGATCAGATTATCCATGAATATTATTTGAGTCTTCTCTGATCTCTTTTATGCATGATTATTATAGCTTCGTATTTCTTCTCCGATCTATTGATTTGGTTTGGCCAACTAGATTGATTTATCATGCCATGGGAAGAGGTGCCTTGTAATGGGTTCGATCTTGCGGTGCACAATCCCAGTGACAGAAAGGGACATGACACATATGTATCATTGCTATTAAGGGTAAAAAGATGGGGTTTATTCATATGTGAGTTTATCTTGTCTACATCATGTCATCGTTCTTAAGGCGTTACTCCATTCTTCATGGACTTAATACACTAGACGCATGCTGGATAGCGGTCGATGTGTGGAGTAATAGTAGTAGATGCAGGCAGGAGTCGGTCTACTTGTCTCGGACGTGATGCCTATATACATGATCATTGCCTTGGATATCGTCATGATTATTTGCTTTTCTATCAATTGCCCAACAGTAATTTGTTTACCCACTGTATGCTATTTTCTTGAGAGAAGCCTCTAGTGAAAACTATGGCCCCCGGGTCTATCTAAATCATATACTAAAACCCTAAAAATACTTGCTGCACTTTTTCTTTATTTATTTTATTTTGTATTTTTGTTTCAATCTATCTATCTATCACATACAATTTAATCTTGCAACTTACCGCCGAGGGATTGACAACCACTTGTTTGCGTTGGGTGCAAGGATTTGTTGTTTGTGTGTAGGTACTGCTAACGAGGTGTTACATGATTCTCCTACTGGATTGATAACCTTGGTTTCATAACTGAGGGAAATACTTACCTCTACTGTGCTGCATCATCCCTTCCTCTTCAGGGAAATTACCAACGCAAGCTACAAGTAGCAGCGACCTTGTGACGAGACCCGGCAGGAGCGCGGGTGTACTCGAGGTCAAACCCGACCACCTTGTACTTCTCCGCAGCAAGCAACTACTCCATAGTGTGGATGGAGTTCTCCACCCAGATCGGGTTGTTGGTGTACACCACCGAGAGCTCCGTGAACCTTCTGTGGGTGTCCACTACGGCATGCATGGTGAACTGCTGCTCGTCGTCGGCAGCCGCTGGGACCGCCATTGGAGCCGCACAGGATACCCTCTCTGTATTTGTCGTCGTGGGTGTGCTTCTTGCAATACTGGGGCGCGATCGAAAGGTTGAAGAGACACAAGGGTTAAATGGCCGTTGTAATAAATGGGGGCCGGACGGCCTGTAATCGTCACGTCTTGTCACCGTGTTCCTAGCGGAGGATTCTAGTGCACGCTTGAGCTGTTGAGCACCCCACACGCGTTTCGTTTGACCACGCGTGGGCTCAAAGAGGCGCCAAGTTTACCCGTGGGTGATGAGGTCAAAGTTACACAGACGGGTAATGATGGACACTCGAGTGCGATAATTCTAGGCACACAGTTGAGGAAACCAACTGTGTACAATAATGTCGAAGATCGCTGTCGTGTCCGCAATATAGATCGTTTGTGATTGAGATCGACAGGGGAAACACATTCAAGAATGGTAAATAAAATCAAGTCCATTGAGGTCCAGATATTAATCGTCCATTGCATATGAATGTCAAAATAGTACTACCAATATACGAGTCTCATACGATGCCATTTCAACGATTGTACCACAAAAGCCCGAAATATTACAAGGTTCAAATTCCAGAGTTAGAAGGCTCAAATTCGAAGATTAATTACAAGGTTCAAACTGATATTAGAAATGAAATTCAGCTCATGCAGTTGTAGACGCCCGCGCTAATCAGCTGAACTTGGACATATGAGAGGTTCAAACTGATATTACAACTTGTAACACCCGCTTCGAAACCTCAACATTTCTGCAAAGGGATCAGCCATTGACAAGTCATGTATGGGCTTGACATAATGAATTCCGATTACTCTATCAGCTGATCTTCCAAAATGAAATTCAGCTTCTGCAGAGCCTTTTCCATTCTGCCGTAGCCGCCGGCGCTGATCAGCAAACCATTTAGTTTTGCGAAACAAATGTAGGGCAAGCCTCATTACCTTTAGCACCCTTGCTCTCACAACAAAGAACCTGGCGAATATAATCTCCGGTAAGGTCCCTCGGTAGGAGTTCAAAGTAATTTCTGAGAGATGCAGATCAAGGCATTCGATGTGGTTGTTATATTGTATCACATTATCCACTACCGGGCCTAATCTTATCTGCAAAAGAAGAGAACGCATTAGTGCCTACATGCAGTTTTGAACACTACTACAGGCCTCTTTGATTTGCAGAATTTAAAAAATACACGAATAGAGTGACATGCCATCTTCGATCCTACATGATTAACATGGGCATTTGATTACAATCTAGAAAAATGTAGGCTTCTTCCCAAGAGGTTGGAGTGGATGGAAATTTACCTACGAAAACTAGTACAGATGAATCGAAAGGAGAAATGCATATGGATTGTAACCTTATGAATCAAGCAACCACTGTAGGGAAAAAAAATCAATGTATTGAAATCCTCCAAAATTCCTTCAAAAATCGTAGTACATTCGTCATTGTAATCTTGGAAAAAGGTACCAAAAAATTGAACTCCCTTATGGTTAACATTTAACAGGAAAGGAGCTTCACCTCGATATATAGCTTCTCCAGGCACGGAAAGCATCTCAGGAAACTGACAACTTCGTCTAGGTTGGGGCCGATAGATTCTACTGCAAAGACCTTCACTGTGCGCAGATGCATTGTCAAGCTTGTCGGGTTCATTTTCTGGATGACAGATGGACACACATCTTCAAAATTAGAAAAAATGTTAATTCAAGAAGGAGAAGAAGAAGGCGAATGTTGTACCTGAACGGTTGTGGATCCAATAACAAGTTCAAAGAATTTGACAGACGAGTAGCCCACCACTGTCAATTTCGGCGCAGAAATGACACTGATTCTTGTTGGACCTTGTTGATCAACTACAAGTAATCTCTCAAGTAAAGGTGTGTCCTCAATGACCATACTGTGATACACCTTCCGTGATCTCTTGTTACAGCACCAACAACACACATAAATTGTCCGGAGAGTCATGGAGGTGATGTGGAAGCTACTCAACCCATTGATCGCCTGAAGAAGAAGGTACTCGAGTGTAGCACAACCACAGAACACGCGCTCCATGTCATCCTTGGGGATGCAGACGGGGACGAGCTCGAGGTGCTTCAGTCGAGGGAGAAAAAGAGCGGGCGCGTCATTAATCGGGGGCAAATGGTAGTTCATGAACCTGGCGACCCGTAGCATGGGCGCGAGGCGGAGCGCGGACGGTGGCAGCAAGCGCATATCTCCATCATTAAAACTGAGCTCCTTGAGGTGATCTAGGGTGGGGGATCGGAACCACTCATCAAGCTTGGCTCGGTCCTTGCCGTTAGAATGGAACTTGCCCGTGATAAGGCCTCTGATTGGGCCAAGGTGCCTGCCGAGGATCTGGGACAACGCGTCCAAGCTTTTGTGATAGCCATGGCTGAGCTTGTGGACATTGATGAGGTCGAGAGGGGTGGAATGCCATAGGGGGCGCCACCGCCGGGAAAGGACGATTGTCCGCGCATCATATTTGATTGGGAGGAGGGAGATGATGATGATCAACATATCATCGGGGAGGCTGCTGATGAAGTCTAGGCCCGCCGGAGTCGCTTGCTGTTCTTGCTCAACCCGCCTCCGCTTTTTGGCAGCCTCGTCCTCCACCTCCGGAGTCTCGTCAGTGGCAACGCTATCTGATAGGACTGGAGGAGTGGGAGGATAGGGAATATTAAGTTAGAACAGGGCAGAAGAAAAGTGTATTGGTAACTAGAAGTTACTAGGTAGGAACAAACTTAACAGTGTCAGAAAATGGAATCCCTATTGGTTGCTTAAATACTACACAATTACTTTGATATTGCTAGGTAAGTCAACATGCAGATACTTGAAAAGAACACTTACTTGGAACAAAGTCTGGACGGATGATATCGTCGGGGAAGTTAGCATATATCATATGACAGGGCTCTTTTAGGTGCAGTGCAATTTTAGTGCCAGCTTTCGCTACATAAAACTTAGAAATTTCTGTCCAAAGGCCCGCGCCAAAATAGGAGTGACCATGTTCATCAAGTTTTACAGAAGCAACGATTGTAAATCCATGGTTTGTGTTCAATATGACATTCCTGGAGTCTTCAGTTATGTAAAGGCCAAGATTGTGTACTACAGTTGCTGTTGCAAAGCAAGAGATGTACTGCAGAAATGATAAGATTGTTAAAGAATAGGGTAACATGCAAATATGGGAGTAATTGAAACAACAATACACAAAAGTTGAAATTAAAGGACACAAATTTATAGTTAAACAGATAGTGTAACCATGATGTCATGCAAATATGAGAGTAATCGAAAGAACATTACAGCATTAATTTGCCTAATATAGGAAGAAGAAAAATCCCCTTTGACGTATATACTACACGTGGCACCTTTTATCCAAATGTAGCAATATATACTATATGTTCAGAAAAGTAGGCCATGCCAACCAAGGTAGGGTGAGATTGAACATACCGTGCGATTCCTGAAGCCAGCTGGTACGGTGAGATGGAACTTCTCCGCTGTCTGGCCGAGGCTGCATAGGCCTGATGTCTCCTTGCACTGTACACTCTATGAATGAAAGAAAACTGTCGAATCAGCTAGAAGAAAAATGAATCCACGGCGATTTCGGCCGGGTGATTAAAAGGGGCAGACGGACTGGGATAAGAGATGATCGAATATTTCAGTAAATTAGTTACCTGGTTCTCCATGAGAAAAAGCTCCAATACCGCAGATTCCCAAATCGGGTGGAGCTGGGTCGACGGCGAGCCGCGTCGAGAAAGTCGGTGGCGATAGGCGGCGGCAAGCGATAGTGGTGAAATGCGGTGGGGTTTGCCGGCAGCCGGCGTCGGCGACAGGCGTCGAGCTAAGTGGTTGCCGCGGCGATAGGCGGTGACATGCAGAGTCGCGGAGGAGTGCAGGTGTGACTGGGGAAGGGGAAGGGGGGAGGTGGCGGGCGGGGGTGAGGGTTTTGTGACGTGGGGGGTGGTGAGGGTTTTCTTTTTTGCTTTTCAAATTGGGTGGTGAGGGTTTTCTATCCCAGAGGCCATAATGCGTTTTGGAGGCAACCGTTTGGTAGAATCAACCATGTGCGATTAACATCACTCTGTGTGTGGTGTGGGCAGTGGCGTATTCAGGGGGTGTGCCAGGTGTGCCATGGCACACCCAGATTTTTGGAAAACATTTTTCACCATGTAAAAATTAGCTGACTTTTAAGGCCCATGCAAGCTAATTGAAATAGTCTCAATTTTTTTAATGTGTGCACACCTTCTATTTTATTTCTAGGTCCGCCACTGGGTGTGGGCAATCATATGTTGGTATAAGAGAAGGTTAAAATTCCATCAACCAGACTGATTGCATACTCATCCCACATCTAGACATAAGTAAACACACACACACACACACACACACACACACACACACACACATATATATATATAAGTATACTCAAGCATAGATAATAAGCGTACTCAAGCATTGTTCAACCATAGTTCAACCGATATTAAGCATACTCAAGCATATAACTAAGACACTACATAGCCATAGTTCAATCCCACATCTCATCTGCCGGCAGGCCTGCACGAAGGTGAAGCTTCTCCAGGTACTCAGCGTACGCGGCGTGCACCACCCTGCGAGAATACTTCTGCTTGAAGGAGCCAACGACTCGTCCTCTTGCAAGCGCCAGAACACTTTCATACTCATGATGAAGCTTTTGGTTGCAAAACGGGCATCCAAAGCCCATATTCCAGGTCCTCACACGCCTGTTATGCAGTCCCGCATAAAGCTCCCTGAGCTTTTGCCTCTTGTACCTCCTCTGGGCATCTTCGTCCTCACTGTGGACATAGTCAGATAGCACCTATACATATAATAAAAAAATGTGGCATCAGTATATTTTATAATAATGCGAATTCAGCAGGCAGAGTTTATGAAACATAATATATCTTGTGACAGCATGAACCCTAAATCATCAAGTGATCTTGATGAAAGAAATGCATAAATAGAGAGCACACAACTTAGTGCAACAAAATTAAGAGTCTGATTGGTTTGCTACCAAGATTTGGCAAAATCAAAAGTTTGGTTTGCTACCGACATTCGGCAAAATCAAAAGTTGCCAACACTTGGCAACCTTTTGTGAGATTGGCAATGAACAATGGAATGCAAACTAATCTCTAGGGAACATTTGGGAGTTGCCAAAATTTGGCATGCCGGCGAATTTTGGCATCAAACCAATTTACAAGCCGTAAAGTAGGATCAAAATTTGGCATGCAAACGACTTTTGGCATCAAAATCAATTGTCAAGATCTGGCTAGGAATTATTAGCAACACTAACCCTAGTCGGATTATTATTTTTAGAAGAACAAGGAGGCTCCTCCCCGGTTCCATTACTCGAATGAAACCCTCATAGTGTCATACATCAGCTCACTAAGAGGAGATGTTCGAAAGCAACAGCTAAAGGGAAATACACAACGACAAAAGTATGAGGATTGCAAGTAATCCTGCGCCCCAAAGGGGTCCCTGGTCGGATTTTTAGCAGAAATCATTTGTACAGAAGAAACAATTAATCACTTATCATTTGTACCATTCAAACAATCAATACACTACATGGCTCTATCGAATCTAACTCAGATTGCATGGATTGAGAGAACATAACCATAGGATTTATATTCCAAAAAGGGGAGGCAGGACTAACCAGAGAAACCCTAGGATATATTTGCCACATAAATGGGTATAGATGACTAACCGGTTCTCCGTCGTCGTCGGAGTCATCGCCGGAGTGGTCGTCGGAGTCATAGCCGGAGTCGCTGTGGACCTTCGGCTCCGGCAGTGGAAGCACGACGCCGTTGCCGTCTCACTTCTGCCCGCGCGAGACCTCGTCGACGGCGACGGCAACCTTTGTCTCCAGCTTCACGCCGTGCTCAGGTGCTTCAGCAGCCCCGGCGTCGCCACTCCCTCCGATGCTGCGCTTCGGCGGCATCCTCATACACTGACGGCGGTGACGACTGAGAGCGGCATCGAGGATGCAGGCGGAGAGAGAGGATTGTGTGTGTAGCGAGAATGGGGGGTGCGGCCGGCTATTATAACCAGCGGCTCGGGCGCGCCATTAATATGGAGTTGTGGGAGCGAGGCGGGCGGCGGTCAAAGGGTTGGCTCGCCTCCCGGTGAGCCTGCGCAACAGACTGCTCGCATGCCTACCTTCATTTCACACAGCTACTCGCACGCCTCCCTGTGACGCTGCGCAGCGAACATGCCTCCTATCAATTCACACACCTACCCGCACACCTCCCGGTCTGCCTGCGCGGCGGACTACGCGCATGCGTCCCGTCAACTCACGCCTGCTCGCACGGCACACGGGACGCGTGGCGGCATGTATATTGTTTTTCTTTTTTGATGATTAATTCTGCCGCTTTATTACTTAACCGAAGCATGACACGCACATTGTTGGTCTAACGCCCACGGTACGAATAAATAATCCGTTTGCGATATTGGTTGCCAATTATTAATAATCTCCCGCTTGTAGGAGTAATATATCAAAACTTGTCTCAAATTTGAAAAAACAATACAATATCACAGTCTATTGGTGTCCATATGATACCACGACAAGTTTCATGAATTTCAACTAAGTTTTGTATTTACTGGATTTTAAAAATCAAGATTCTCAATGTTTGAAATTTCTTGCATGGGGACTAAACATGCACCCAGAGACACACATATGATTTTCCAATCCATTTTGGTGCACTATCACGTGTGCATGTAGCTCAAATTTAATTTTTGCACATTATATCCCTAGGAATTCAATCTATGTATAAAAACGTCCGAATGACGATCTCTGATTTTTTTTCCTTCCAAATTTTAACACGGCACTCCTTTGGTCACATATGTTCACCTCGGAAAAAGGTTAACATGCCTCGTAGTGGCGGTGGTGGTGCGGTGTGTGTGTATCGGGGGGGGGGGGGGGGTCCGGCAGTACACTGCGTGTCGTGAGCCACCGTGTGGGGTTGACCGTTTTGTGAGGCAGGTGCCACATCAAAGTCGTGAATTGGTTATTTAAAACATTACACGACCATTTCATACATACATGTTTGGGCCACATGCATGCATGGTGGTCCTCGGACACTCCCTCATGCGGTTATCAGCGATGCGCCCATTCGTTAGCCCGTGCAGGTTATCACTTTTCACCGACATCAAGAGGCATTTGACCAAAGGTGGATTCATCATGGGATGAGTTACGGTGTGGATCATGGTGAGATTCCAGATCAAAGTTTGAACGCGTGTGCGTACACATGAATCCCTCCCACCGGCTCGATGTGAGGGGGACTAAGACACGTCGTGGACCTCTGTGTAGGGCATTTCCAGTTTGCGAAGCATGTGCCACATCAAAGTTGTGCAGTGGGTATTCAAACATCACACAACACCTCTTTGGGTATGCAGGTGGGTGGTTGTCCTAAGACACACTCACTCGCGTGTGACGCTTTCTGTGGCCCCGCGAGGTCGTCGTCCATCACTTTGACCTACAGCGAGAGAGGTTAATTTGACCAACAAGGATGATTCTTTTTGGTTTGTGTTACGGTAGGAGTATATAGTACGCGTCGAAGAGGGGGGGAGGGGACCAACACATACTACGCGTCATGAACCTTGCTCTGTGTCGGGACTTTCCGGTTTCCGAGGCAGGTGCCACATGAAAGTTGTGCATTGGGTATTCAAACATCACACAACACCTCTTTGGGCCACATGCAGGCGGTGGTTGTCCTACATGACATTCACTCATGTGCGACGCTTTCCATCTGTGAGCCCGCGAGGTCGTCGTCCATCACTTCGACCCAACGATCGAGAGAGGTTAATTTGACCGACAAGGAGGATTCTTTTTGGTTTGTGTTACGGTAGGAGTATATAGTACGCGTCAAAGAGGGGGATGGGGCCAGCATATACTACGCGTCATGAACCTCGCTCTGTGTGGGGACTTTACAGTTTCCGAGGCAGGTGTCACATCAAAGTTGTGCATTTGGGTATTCAAACATCACAACAACCACACACACCTCTGTACTTACATATGTTTTGGCCCACATGCAAGCGATGGCGGTTGTCCTCTGGCACTCACTCACGCGGTTATCAGCGATATCGATGCTTTCCATCTGTGGGCCCGCTTGGTCCATCACTTTGACCGACAGCGAGAGAGGTTAATTTGACTTAGGAGGGGATTAATTTTTGGTTTGTCTTATGGTATATGTCATGCTATGAGATTACATAATATAGTTTGAGCGCATGCATGTGTACTCATGCATGAATCCCTCCCACCGGATTGAAGTGGGGGGGGGGGGGAGGGGGCAGCACATGACACATCATGAACCGATCTCGCTCTATGTGGGGACTGTACGATTTTCGACGCGGGCGCCATATCAATGTTGTGCATGGTATTCAAATTAAACATATGCATGCATGCATCCCTCCATATACATATGTTTGGGACACATGCATGCAGTGGTTGTCTTCGGATAGTACTCTCCCTCGCGTGGTTATCGACGGCAAGCCTATATATTCATGGGCCCGCGTGGACGTCCATCACTTTGACCGGCATCGAGAGAGGTTACCAGGGTGGATTCTTCTTCTTTGGTTCGTGTTACCGTGTAGTAGGTCATGGTGATGAGATTCGAGACCTAATTTTGAGCGCATGCGTACGCATGAATCCCCGTCACCGGCTCGAAGTGGGGTGACATACATAGTACGCGTCGTGGACCCTCGCTCCGTGTGGGGACTTTCCGGTTCCAAAGCACGGTACCGTGCCACATCAAAGTTGTGCATTGGGTATTCAAACACACCACACAACACTTCCATACATATGTTTGGGCCACATGCAGGTAGTGGTTGTCTTCGGGCACTACTCCCTTGTGTGGTTATTGGCGAGCTAGCCCATATCTGTGGGGTCGCGTGGATGTCCATCACTTTGACCAACAATAAGAGAGGTTATACGACCAAGGTGGATTCTTCTTGGTCCGTGTTACACTACGTCTTGGTGAGATTCCCTCTCCCACCGACTCAAAGTGTGTGTGTGTGTGTGTGGGTGTGGGGTGGGGGTACTTCGCACTTCCTGAACCTCCGTGGGCTCGGGGATGTCCGGTTAATTTGCGAGGCACATGTGCCACATCAAAGTTGTGAATTGGGTATTTAATGTAACATCCCCATGTAGTGATCACCCTTTTGATAATGCCAAGTCACCATGATTAACCATGCTTGATCATCATTTGCATCATATCTCATTTCAAATTCCAATTCAAAATGAAATTCAAATATAAAGTGAAATTAAAAGTTGTTCTAATTTGAAAACCAAAATGTTCATAATATTGCAAATAATCCAGCAGCATTTATAAAAATATAATCCACATTAATTGAATTAGTTAAATGACCCTAACATCCTAAAACAGTAGCAGAACTGCAACATTTAACACCTTTTTATTTAATAAAAATCCAAGTGAATTCAAATATTACCCCAACTAATTTCTGGCAGTACTAGATATTGCCTACTATTTATTTAACATAGTCTCATAATTTACAAAATTCAAATTGAGGCTAAACATTTTGCAATGCAGAGGGATTAGAAGAAAACAGAAAAGGAAAAAGAAAAAGGGAAAGGAACTACTGGCGCCCTGGGCTTAAGTGGAACGGGGCAATACGGCCCAGCCCGCCAGGGCCTTCTCCTTCCTCGCGCTGGCCGAATGCCATGGCGTGCGGCCGAGCGCGCGCAGCCGTCCACGCCCGGATGTGGCTGCTGTCGAGCATCCCGCGGTCCCCTGCGCGGATATAGATCCCCCTCGACCCCCTAGACGAACCCTAGCATCTCTCCCCTTCCTCCCTTGCTCTCTCGCAGCTAACCCGAGCGGCGCCATGAATGGCCACCGCCTCCCGATCGCCGCTCCGCCATGTCCTACGTCGTCGCCGTCCTCGATTACACCGTCTGCACCGACTACCCGAAGCTGGGCGCCCCTACATCGAGCTGCGCGAGCCCTTCATCTTCCTCGGACCCGCCATTCATCGTCGTCGATTCGTCGCCATCTGGCCTCCACGCGCCCGCTTTAGCACACCTACGGGCTCCCGGTGAGCCTCGTCGTCTTTCCCCTCTCTCTTCCGCGCTTTTCCGTCGCCGTAGCCGCCGTCACCGCATTGGCCGAACCCACCGCCGCCTAGCTCGTCGCCGGCGCAGTTCCGGCGACCATTTGGTCATGTGCGTGTGTCCGTTCGACTCGCCGCGCCGCGTAGGTCTCGCTAAGCCACTGATTTTGCTCACGCACGCACAGTAGCATCGATCCCGTAGCTCTCCCGAAGTACCTCGCCGCCGGCGACGTCGTAGCGCTCGCCTCCGGCCACCTCTGCCGCTCCGACCACCGCCATTCGGCGCATCTCGGAGAGCCCGTTCGAATGAGCCTAGCCACGCCCCTCCCCGTGCCCTGTGGCCGATTTCCGACGACACCCGAGGCCGCGCCGCCGCGGATTCGGTCGTCAGCGCTGTTCCGGCGAGTCGCCGGTCGCCGTCCGACGTGGCAGCCGCAGGGCCGCCTTGAGCCACCGACTGGTGGGTCCGCGGGCCCCGTTGACCCAGTCCACCGCTGACGTGGCGGCCCCATGTCACTGACATGTGGGTCCCGCGACTAATTAAGCCAGATTAAGTTTAAATAGAAATTAATTAGTCTAATCAGTCACTGACAGGGCGGGCCCACCTGCTAATTAGATTAATTAGATTAAATAAACTATGTTTAATTAGCAGCAGTCACTGACGAGTGGGACCCACTGGTCAGGTTTGACTGGTCAGCCGGTCTGTTGACTGCTGACGTCACAATGACGCCATGCTGATGTCATCATTTACTGTTTCAGATAATTCAATTTAAATAATTTCAGAAATTCCAGAAAATCAATAAAACTTTGAAAAATCATATAAAATAAACCGTAACTCGGATGAAAATAATTTATATATGAAAAATGATCAGAAAAATATGAAGATTCCGAATATCCTACCCACATACCTGTCACACCCCTCTAACATACTGAACATGGGACTTTTTGCCCGGATTCGATAAATGAATAGTGCATGACTTTAATAAAATAATTCCATATAAATTCCTAAATTATCTAATACAATTAAATAGGCAATAACTCACCTCTGCACATCATTTAGGCATGTCATGCATCGCTGTTGCATTTTTGCCGTGAATTTATTGTTTCTTCCCACTCCTTCTCTCCCGATAGACGTCGAGACCGCCGCCGACGCACCTGAGTACGACTACGCTCCGGACGAGCAGCCCTCCGACGACCAGCCTCTCGCAGCAGAGCGTCCAGGAAAGCAAACCCCCTTGACGCATGCCTATATCACCTATTCCTTCTCCCTCCTGCTTGCATTAGAAAATTGCTACTGTTTTGCTTTATCCTATTCTGATGCATAGCCTGTTCTTGTAACTGTTATTGATACCTGGCTGTTATCCAAATTGCTTAGTATAGGTTGGATGGTAAACCATCTGTGGCCCCTCTCCCTGGCTGTAGTTGCCCCGCTTTAATACCCGTGCCCCGATCAATGTGATCGAACGGGCTGAGAACAACACATCACCGCACACCCCCTAAGTTGCTCGTCGCTACAGAACTGGCATCGAGTGCCGAGGGTGATACCTCTTATCTCACTTCCGATGATGCCTCTGTAGAATAGCTATCCGGTTGTGGGTGATTCCTGTTTCATCACTTCCGATAAAGCTTCCGTCATGTAACTCCTCGAGTGGGAATCCATCAAGGGTGATTCCTCGGATCCCTTCCCGATACTTTGGACACACGGATACTTTGGCCTTGTTGCAGGCGGGTCGACCCCGAGGGGTACCCGCGGGGAAATATGAAGTCGGGTTTGCCAGGAGGGCACCCGCGAGAGATTATTGTGGCGGAACGACAGGGCAGGCGGAGACCACCCTGATCGTGATCCGTGTGTTACTAAGTCGGAGCGACATGTAGTCTGATTGTCTCTGCTAGTTACTAAATATGCCTAACAGATTTGGGTATTTTATCTGAGTGGGTCGTTGGCCCTATACGCACAACCACCACGTGGGATAATGGTTATGGGACCCTCTACGTCGTAGTATCAGCCGAAAGCTCTTCAGACGTCGCAGCTCAGAGATGCGGGTTGATCGTTGGGGTGAGCTGGTTATGTCACAGTGTATACACTGTCGCGCTTGGGCCCCGACCAGCCACGTAACGTGCAGGAGTGCGAAGGGCGATGGCCCAAGACCCCTTCGTGCTTAGGATTTAGACCGGCGTGTTGACCTCTCTGCTGAGCCTAGGTAGGATTGCGTCATGTTGATCACCCGAGGCCGGGCATTACCCAGCAAGTGTGTCCGGCCAGATGTGATCGAGCGTGTTGGGTAACAGTAGTGCACCCCTGCAGGGAAGTTATCTATTCGAATAGCCGTGTCCACGGTAACAGGACGCTCAGTGTTGTATCCCGATCTACCACTATTTGAACTGGATACGTGTTAATTAATTATGAGCTCCGGGATCGCTTTCTCGCAGGGAGTCGAGGAAGGATCTCTGGGCTTTGCTTCAACATGCTTGTTAATTTATAATATGCTAATCTGTACTCTTCTAATGCTGCAAGATTGCTTCAAGATGCTAGTCTTCGATAGGCTAGGCTTCTTCCCCTCTATTCTGGCATTCTGCAGTTCAGTCCAAAGATATAGCCCCATTCCTTTGAAACCAATGCATAATTAGTATAGTTCTGATGCCAGTCTTGCGAGTACTTTGGATGAGTACTCACGGTTGCTCAGCTATCTTTTCCCCCATACCCACTTGATGAAATCAGACGACGGAGCCCCGGAGCCAGACGCCACCACAAGAGCTTACTACCAGGAGAGTCCCGGAGGCACGTACTACTGGGTTGAGCCAGTCGACCAGGAGTAGATTCGGAGGCTCCCAGGCAGGAGGCCTGCGCCTTTTCGATCAGTGTCATTGTTATGCTAGCCTTCTTAAGGCAGACTTGACTAACTATGTCTGTACTCAGATATTATGGTTTGTATGACTTATGTATTCGGGTCCTCGTGACCCCTGGTTTGTAATATGATGATTTATGACTTTAATTTGAGTTTAGAGTTGTGTTGTGATATTCTTCCCGTGAGTCTCTGTTCTCGAGCGTGCACGTTTGCGTGTATGATTAGTGCACGGTCGAGCAGGAGCGTCATATTTAAATATCACACCACCCTTTTCATACATATAGTTGGGACACTCGCAGGTGGTTCGTATGTGGTCTCACCCATCTCGCGCCACAAGCACACATTTGTGGGCCCGCACACGGTCCACATTTGACCGGAAGCGAAAGGGGGGTTTGACCATGATGGACTCCTATAGGTTTAGTGTTACGGTAGGGTGTGCTATGTCAGACCTAGCTATTTGGGGGCATGCATTCATAGCTAGGATTCCCCTCCCGCCGACACGAAGTGGGGGGGGGGGTGGCGGACTAGCAATAATGTGGGCTTTGTGAGACAGGTGCCACATCAAAGTTGTGCATTGGGTATTTGAACATCAAACCAGCCTTTTCATACATATATTTGGTCCAAATGCAAGTGTGTTCGTGTTCTGACCCTTTCCCATGTTTTTTGGCCACGCAACACACACGGTTCCCTCAGACTACCCGTGTGCCACGCCCGTGCCCCTGTCACCCACATCAGCATAGTAGATTGGGCTCCACGAGGCTTCCCTCGCAATCTCAAAAATATCTACCCGCCTGGAGGGTTTTTCTGTTTGATAGCACACGATTATTATGTTTCGACCGTGTGCGATGCTGTTTGCCCCCGCCCCCCCGGTCTCGCCTGCATCCCTCAAAAATATCTACCCACGTGGAGGGTTTTTCTGTTTGATAGCACACGGTTATTATGTTCCGACCGTGTGCGATGTTGTTCGCTCCCGCTCCCGCCTGCATCCCTCAAAAATATCTAGCCGCCTGGAGGGTTTTTCTGTTTGATAGCACACGGTTGTTATGTTTGGACCGTGTGCGATGTTTGTTGCTCAATCCCTTCATCCAAATTTTCAGTAGCCCCGGCATTTTACTCCCGCCTAGTAAAATTTTCAGTACCCGCGTCATTTCCTCAAACACCACCTTGGCCCCCCCTCCACACACACACCCCAAAAACTCCACGCGCGCGCGCACACACACACACACCCCACCCCTCCCTCGCTCGAAACCCTAGCAAGGTCGCCGCCACCGCTGCCGCGCCGCCTCCATCCTTAACATCAGTCGGTTTGCCCATGCAAGTTACCCACCGATCTCCATACCCTAGCCGCCCTGAGTTTCTTAGATGACGCTTGCCAAACGCCCTCTTTCCCATAGATCCCCATCCCCATCCCCCTCCCCCACTCTAGAGCATCGCAACCTATGCCCGGCTACGTTTCCCGTGGAGCCCCAGGAGCTAATGGCCCAAAAGAGGTTTATCGCAGCCTCTTCGCCCGACGTCGGCGAGGTGGCCGCCGAGGAAGCTGACGACGATTACTGGCCGCAGGCTCTCAATCAGCGGGCCAGAGTATGCTGGCATGTCGCGGACGCCGGCTACGACATCAAGGTCGTCGACAGCGACGGCCTGACGCAGGCTATGTCACAGGTTAAGTGGCCCACCCCCAATCCCTCGGGTTCAACCGCCGTCAATCTCATCCATGGCCCCGCCGCTTATCTCCTCTGGCTCGCTGTCAAGAATTTGCCATCCTACATCGCCATCAAGCCCCTTTTGTCATTTCTGGCTTGGGATCCTCAGCTGCCAAGTCAGACCTCATCGACGGCGACCACGAGGAGGGCACCCTCTCCGCCTCTTCCAAGGGGAAAGAGCACATCTGCGACATCAGGTAGGGCACCCTACAGCCGTGCTCTTCCAAGGGGAAGGAGCCCATCTGCGACAACATGGAGCGCACCCAGAGTCCACGCTCTTCCCATGCGAAGGAGCCCATCTGTGACAAGTGAGGAAACCTATGATTTGTTTTGCCGTGCCTCTTCACAGGGGAACCCATGATTTGTTTTGTTGAGCCCCTTTTGTAGTGAGAATATGTCTAGTTTTAATTGTTGTGTTTGGTTGTTTGCAGCATGCCTTGTTTATTTCAGTTATTCACAGTGTGATGCTCTATATGTGCAACTATTTACTGTGCAGTACAATTTCATCAATACCAGTTTCAACAATACCAATATGAATGACTATATTTGCTTGTTGTTAAGCCTGTTGTAGCTAGCATATGCCTCTTTTAACGTTTTTTGGTTGTTCGGTTGTTTGTAGTTAGCATATGTCCAGTTTCAATTGCTATCTTTGGTTGTTAGTAGTATGCCTTGTTTATTTCAGTTATTCACAAAGTGATGTTCTATATGTGCAAGTATGAACTGTGCAGTTCAATTTCATCAATACCAGTTTCAACAATACCAATATGAATGACTATTTGGTTGTTGTTAAGCCTGTTGTAGCGAGCATATGCCTCTTTTAACGGTTTTTGGTTGTTCAGTTGTTTGTAGTTAGCATATGTCCAGTTTCAATTGCTATCTTTTGTTGTTCGTAGTATGCCTTGTTTATTTAAGTTATTCACAAAGTGATGTTCTATATGTGCAAGTATGAACTTTGCAGTTCAATTTCATCAATACCAGTTTCAACAATACCAATATGAATGACTATTTGCTTGCTGTTAAGCCTGTTGTAGCGAGCATATGCCTCTTTTAACGGTTTTTGGTTGTTCGGTTGTTTGTAGTTAGCATATGTCCAGTTTCAATTGCTATCTTTGGTTGTCGTAGTATGCTTGTTTATTTCAGTTATTCACAAAGTGATGTTCTATATGTGCAAGTATGAACTTTGCAATTAACACACCTTTACACTTCTTGTTTTGCTTAACTAGCGTGCTTAAACCTGCACACTGAAGCTATCATTTGGAGATTATGTTGTCTACCATGGATATATTTGGTTGATGTTTAGCCTGTTGTGCTTAACATGCCTTTCGATGTACTTACACAGGACAATATTGGGAACGACTGTTGTTTTCCATCGAGGTTAGTTTCATCCCATGGCTTATATATACTCACTGTTCAGGATATCGGTAGCGGGTACCATATAGGCCGGAGGCTGTTAAGGGATTAATGATTGAATCAGACATTTAACTGAATATATCTGTAACCCATTTATCGGTAGGTTAACTAGGGCCATATCTAATATATCTGAGGCTACATAGCAACATGCATTGTACTGAATGTCTAAATATGCAATCCTAGGATACATAGCAGCAAGGAAGAGTGTTACCTTAATGTTCTGATGATGTCTAGATATACATAGAAGAGCAGCAACAGCAACAACACAGGAGCAGTTAACTGCAGTTAATCGACCGATATTTGTAACAATGTAATAAACTCCCTCCGCCCCATAATATCAGATGTTAATTCATCCAATATGTGAGTATATTAGATGTAATAAGATCTTCTATAATGGGACGGAGGGAGTGTTGTACTACATCATTGTGCAATTGCTGTTTAGCTTCTAATATTAACTTGGTGCTTTTAGGTACATATGTCATTGGTAAAGATCCGCGCTTCGACCCTTTTTGCGTATGGGTCAATGAGATATTCATGAACCAGCATCAAGTGAGGAAACTGATAAAGATTGTTAGTAAAATGGGTCAAAAGATGGCAATTAAACTATTTGTTTACACTTTATCCAAGACAACAGTGAACTGCAGGATGGTAAGTAAGAACTCTGCAACCTTCTTTTTACTGCCCATAATGAGTTGTGTTAGATGATCATGTCTGAATCTTTTTCCTTTGCAGTGGTTCCCAAAGCAGTTTACTCAAGATTACCTCTCAAACTACATGATTGGTGGGCATGCAAAGGTTAAAGTATTTCTACTAGAACACAATGACTATCTAGATGTCGTCATGAAGACAGTGAAGGATGGGCGGTCGGCCATCACAAGGGGTTGGACTAGAGTCGTGTGTGCCTTCTGCATGGAGGAGGGCACAATATGGGCATTCCGCTTCACCTTGTTCAGCAACCAGAATGTCTTTTGCCTCTTTCTTTACCGTCTTTAATAGTACAAGTATACAACCCTGGTTCATTATTCTTTATTTGGTGCATATGTAATTCTTTTTTTTATGTAACTCTTGAACATATGTACCTGTGAATCGAATAATGCATTGGTTGTTGAACCTGATGGATATGAATAAAGTTATAACTTACTTTCAAATTCAAATTTGGTACAATTTTAAATAGCAGCGATTAAATTAGGGAAAAAATACGCTCTGCAGGTTATTACGGCGCACACGGTCTGTAAAGCACATCGTGTGTGATATACATCATAATCCGACACGGTTCACAGAGAGGAAACGTGTGCGACCATGCACACAGTTGTCGTTTGCAAAGCATGTGTGATGTCAGACTATATCACAAACGGTGCGAGCAAACTAAATGTTTGTGATAGACGCCTTATCGTACACGCTTTACAATCATGAACTGTTTCTGATGTCGTACGCATCGTAAACGTTTGCACCACAGAATAGCGTGTGCGATAGTTATCCTGTATGACACTAGTACGACAGTCCGAAGTTTCGTAATCCTATCCGACACTCATACAATGATTAACTAATCTTCTTGATTATATATCGCATACGGTTCGGGAGAAGTGAATGTGTGTGATAGTCTCCTTATCATACACATTTTACAATCGTGAACTGTTTGTGATGGGGCGCGCATCGTAAACGTTGCACCACAGAAACTGAGTGCGATGGTAATGCGAGCACACAAGAGTAGCAAGGATGGAGCGTTTGGGATATTCGATAGATCACAAACAGTTGTGTGACCAGTCGTGTTTGGGATAGATCGGGCATCGCATATGCTTAGTTCTACAAAACGTATGCTTGCATGCTCCCTATCGCCGATGGTTTCTGGGTCGTGTGGGAAGACCCTCCCTATCGCACACACATGCAAGGCAACGGTTTAAAACTCCGTCGCGGAAAGGGGGTAAATACCGTTTGTATAGCAGCTCGTTGTATGATACGTCTCCAACGTATCTATAATTTATGAAGTATTCATGCCATGTTTATTATAGTTTTGTATGATTTCGGTGCACTTTTATATGGATTTTATATGATATTCATGGACTAACATATTGACCTAGTGCCCAGTGCCAGTTGCTATTTTCTGCTTGTTTTTTGTTTTCCAGAAAATCCATATCAAATGAAGTCCAAATGCAGCGAAACTTTTTGATGATTTTTTCTGGAAGGAAATAGACCCAGGAAGCTTTGGAGGAGCAGCAGAAGAGCCACAGGGGCCCCACGAGCCACCTGGGCGCGCCTGCCCCCCCAGGCGCGCCCTGGTGCCTCGTGGGCCCCCTGTGGCACCTCTTTGTGTGATTCCAACGCTGAAAAATCATATATATTCAGAAACCCCCGAAATTTAACGCAGATGAGTTTTTACGCCGCCGCAAGCCTCTGTACCAAGGAGATCCCATCGGGAGCCCTTTTCCGGCACCCTGCCGGAGGGGGGAATCATCACCGGAGGCCATCTTCATCATCCCGGTGGTCTCCATGACGAGGAGGGAGTAGTTCACCCTCGAGGCTAGGGGTATGTACTAGTAGCTATGTGTTTGATCTCTCTCTCTCTCTCTCTCTCTCTCTCTCTCGTGTTCTTGATTTGGCACGATCTTGATGTACCGCGAGCTTTGTTAATATAGTTGGATCATATGGTTTCTCCCTCTCTATCTTGTTGTGATGAATTGAGTTTTTACCTTTGAGGTTTCACTATTATCGGATTGAATACTTTTATGGATTTCAGAACACATGATGTATGTCTTGCATATGAATACCCGTGGTGACAATGGGGTATTATATTGATTCACTTGATATATGTTTTGGCACTCAACTCGCGGATTCCCGAGGTGACATTGGGGTAATCTATGCATAGGGGTTGATGCATGTTTTCGTCCTACTTTCTCCGGTAGAAATCTTGGGGCACTCTTTGAAGTTCTTTGTGTGGATTGAATATTATGATCTGAAGTTGTTTGATGCATATCGAATAATCAACTCACGGATACTTGTGGTGACATTGGAGTATCTAGGTGACAATAGAGTTGGTTGATGCGTATCATATGGTGTTATTTTAGTACGAACTCTAGGGCTGTTCGTGACACTTATAGGGATGGCTCAATAGATTGATCGGAAAAGATAACTTTGAGGTGGTTTCGTACCCTACAACAATTTCTATCTTATGTTCTCCGCTAATAGGAACTTTGGAGTGATTCTTTGTCGCACGTTGAGGGATTGTTATATGATCCAATTATGTTAGCATTGTTGAGAGATTGCACTAGTGAAAGTATGAACCCTAGGCCTTGTTTCTAAGCATTGCAGTACCGTTTGTGCTCCGTTTTATCACTTGCTACCTTGCTGTTTTTTATTTTTAGATTACAAAAACCTGTATTTACTATCCATACTACACTTGTATCACCATCTCTTCGTCGAACTAGTGCACCTATACAATTTACCATTGTATTGGGTGTGTTGGGGACACAAGAGATTTCTTGTATTTGATTGCAGGGTTGTTTGAGAGAGACGATCTTCATCCTACGCCTCCCACGGATTGATAAACCTTATGTCATCCACTTGAGGGAAAATTGTTACTGTCCTACAAAACTCCGCGCTTGGAGGCCCAACACGAGTCTATAAGAATAAGTTGTGCAGTAGACATCAAGCTCTTTTCTGGCGCCGTTGCCGGGGAGGTGAGTGCTTGAAGGTATGTCTTTAGATCTTGCAATTGAATCTTTTAGTTTCTTGTTTTATCACTAGTTTGGTTTTATAAAATAAAACTACAAAAAAATGGAATTGAGGCTGCCTCATATTATTCATCTTTATAATGTCTTTCTTGAAAATGATGGAGCAGAAAATTGTGCTCAATTGATAGAAGAAGAATTCAATAAAATGTTTGGCATAAAATCTTTGAATGATGAGCATGATTGCAATGTTGCTAGTGTGAATTCTATGAATATCCTAAATACTAAAGATGATTGCACTAGTCATGACAAAAATGTTTCTTATAAGCATGTCAATTTTTGTGGAGTGCATAAAGTTTGTGAAGACATGCCTTATAGGGATGATAGATTTTGTAAGAAGCATAAACATGATAGAACCATTATTTTGCTCAAAGTGATAGATGAATTTGCTACAAAATTATGTTCTCTTTATCCTATTACTTGTGAACTTTGCAATAAAGTTGGTCACCTTAATTTTCAATGCATACTCTTTCATAATCGAATCATGGCTAAATATTGTAATGACTTGACCACCCTTGAACTTTATAATGAGCTTATTCCATTTTTGGGGTGTGAAGAATTGACATATAAAAATAGTTGGTTTGAAGTATTCATTCTCACAGACGACATTGAAACTAATCTAAAAGTAATCTATATGTTTTGTATGGTAAATTGTAATGAGAATGCTTATATTGCCAACTATAGAAAGACGGGAAAACAAATAGAATATAAAAGGAACACTAATGAAAGGTTAAAGATTTCCACTTTTCCTCCTATTGTCTCTCATGATGAAATAGGTGACGAGGAGGAGCTTCCTATTCAACCAATCTCATCAATAAGAAGCTCAGAAAAGTTGATTAAACCCACACATGATGTGGTGAAGAAGAAGAAAAGAAGAAAAAGTAGAGGTAAAAAGGTATCTCTCCCAAATAATGTTGCTCCTATTATTGTTGTGCCTCATGAGAATGAATCAAAAACAATTGTGGAAGATGATACACTTGATGATGATATTGCTTCTTTGTCTTATGGCACAATGTCCGAAGGAACTATTGAGGATGATTTTGTTATGCCTATTACTCATTGTGATGATTATGATTGGGAAAATAATGATACTTCTTATAATCTTGAAAATCTTTTTGGCACCAACTTGGAAAATTATGATGATAATAATTGCTATACTATTGGTGCTATTCATACTATTAATGATGAGAGTGATCATGCTTATGATATGCAAAGCCACAAGCTTCGGGATGCTATGTTTGATGAGAATGACATGTTTGAGAATTTATTTGCTGCAATTAATGTTTGTCCCAAGCTTGGGGATGCTATGCTTAATGAAGATGATCTTTTTTGTCCCCTTACTTTGAATGGTAATTAGTAATTGCCATTTTCCCCTTGGAACATCTCAGCTACACATCTCTATTTAAACCGTATTTTAGAAACTAAAACATATGCAAGGATAACCTAACACTTGATCCTCGATTGAGCAAACTGCTCGATCGAGTAAACTACTCAGTACTCGCTACTATACAAAGGGCAAAGGAACGTAAAAAATGGCAAGAGTTAATTACTGCTGCTCCCCGCCGCGTGCCCCTCCTCCTACTGCTGCTCCCCGGAGGTGGCCAACTTGTCCTCCTCCCTGAGCACCAGCTCATCCTCGTTGGGATCCTCCGCGCACACCTCGTCCTCCGTCGCCGATAGAGAACTATGGACTATACATATATGATGTGATTGGCAAGAGCTAATATAAGTAGGATTAGATAACTACTTTGATAACCATCACAACTTGCCAACGTCCT
Source organism: Elymus sibiricus (assembly GCA_039707655.1). Classification (NCBI taxonomy): domain Eukaryota; kingdom Viridiplantae; phylum Streptophyta; class Magnoliopsida; order Poales; family Poaceae; genus Elymus; species Elymus sibiricus. Next base: position 119,073,815 of record CM077670.1, read on the forward strand.
TAATCTATCCAGATTCCTGAAAGTAAATACCATGTGTAATTCATATAAATTTGCATCGTCTAGAAATCTTTGATGTGTCCTTCAAGAATATTAAAGAAGCTGAACTGGGCAAGAATCTTCCTTCCAAGTACTTCCAGAAGGAAGATTTCAATAGCAATCTTGGAATAGTTCCGGTGTAATATATTTGAAACCTTCAAGCAACATTTTTGCCAACATAACTGAAAGCTTAACAAGAAGAAAAATACTAAAAATCAGCTTAGGTTGTGCCAGTCAAATGTACAGCCCAACGATGATTATTTTTGTAAGCAGCACAAAGAACTAAAAGGAAATACACACAGAGCAAGCCAGTTGGTCAGAAGAAAATTTATTATAGAAAGGAGGCATCTAGGCCAAATTTAATTGGCGGGTACATGATAACAATGCCACCGTGATATACTGCTTTCACCCGTGATATACTTCTTTCACCCAAATTTAATCTCTCCATCTCTAAAAACTTCATCTTACATCAGTAAGTTTATGACTTAAAGAGCAACTCACCAAACACAATAACTTGAAACAATTCTTTCTTCGGAACTGCTTAATTTAAATGCGTGCAGCTCTTTATTTGTCTAGGATGTATGCAAGAATTTTTATTAAGTTCTACATGGAAAGAACTGAACACAACTCGACAGCAAAGACCATGTCATGTTTATAGTTCAAAACTCGTGAATTTCTCTCTCTATGATTTAGAGAGAAACATTCAACATTTTAGCTTACCTGAACATGGATCAAGTATCTAAAACTGTTTATTTTTTGAGGGAAGTATCTAAAACCATCACTCAGGCAAAAAAATAATATATGCAAAATAAAGGGAAGTGAAGGTCATATTCTGGAAGAAGTGGTACACATTGTTCTAGTCCAACAGCTTCGTGTTTTCGACCTTTTGTGCTGAACTTCTGTTAATGAAAAATGATAGAACATCAGCACATGTGGATCCTCACCTCTCTCTTTATGTCTATGCATGTGAGGAATAAATCAGCTCCAACTGGTGACCAATCAGAGTAGCATTCGAATCCTACTATGTTTCTCATTATCTGCGTCCAACCAACAGACACACCAATCTCAATCCCGGACTGGTTTACAGTTTCATAATTTAGTAGTGCACCCAATCGAGAAAAGGCGAATCACGGAATAAGGAACAGCAAGCCAGCAGCATCGGGTATGCAAAGGGCATGTCTACGACCCCTTACAGATGCGACAAACATCCATTGCATAAAGGCATCAAGCTAAACAGAACATATTTGAGACCTACTTCCTTTACACATAGCCAGCTAACATATTTCAACTACATAAATTCCAGTTTCTTCCTTTCAGAAAACAATCTAGCTTCTCTAAATAGCCAATTCTTATGACATAAAGAATAAATCTGACACGTTAGATATCTGAATAGTAGCTACAGGCTCAAGTTTGACACAATCGAAGAAGAAACAGGGAGGAGCGAGCTGTGGTGAGCTAGTTGTACCTACTTGAGCCGGTCCCTCCTCTTGGAGAGGACGATGATCTGGTCATTGAGCTTCTTCCAGGCGCCGTCCGTGAAACAGATATCGACGATCGGCGGACCTCCTGCTACCGGCCACGTGGCACTACTTATCCGCGCTAAGGAGCGACTTGATCGCCGCGTTGAGGCTGCTACCCTCCTGCATTAGCACAAACCAAATCTCTCTTTTATATCAGTAATACCAATAGATAGTAGGTCCTGTTTCAAAGGGTTACAGGTTTACGACATGTCGATATTCAAGATACAGATACATATTTACACAACACTTTGGAAGTTGACAGACATTACATCAAGGGTCACAGCGCAAGTACTTGCATTTCACAGAACAGAGAAGGCCACACACTGCAGTACTGCACATGGAGAGCCAGCCAGGCACACAGTGATACCTCAGTAATGGTATTTGGTCGAGTAATCCTTGGGAGTAATCACCAGAGCTAAGGCAAATACTTGTGATGGTAAGGTGGATCTAAAGATTACACAAATCCTAAAACTACTACACCACTTGACCGTGTCGGTTGTTTTAGATGGAAGAGAATGTGTGGAGATTAGGAGACAAAAATCCTTCATCAACCAGATATTGCGTCTGTAACACCCCATGTAATTAAGCTACAGTAATCGCCTTTTGATAATGCCAAGTCACCATGCTTAATAGTGCTTGATCATCATTTGCATCATATCTCATTTCAAATTCCAATTCAAATTTAAAGTGAAAATAAAAGTTGTTCCAATTTGGAAACTAAAATGTTCATTAATTAGCAAATAATCCATAACTAATTATGTTAAGAAAAACAACATCACCTAAATTGCCTAGATGACTGTAACATCATCAAAACAGTACCAAACAGCAATATTTAATCCCATTTTAAATTATAAAAATTGCAAATGAAATCATATTATCTCCAAACCAATTTCTGGTAGTGGTTAATATTGCACTGGAATTATTGAGCTAAGTCACTTATTTTACAAAACTCAAATTGGGGCCAAACATTTAGCAAAACAGAATGAAAACAGAAAACAGAAAAATGAAAAAGGAAAACGGTAAAGGCTTACTGTGCAACCGGGCTTGAGTAGCACAGTGCAAATCGGCCCGGCCCACCTCGGCCTTCTCCTTCCTCTCGTGTACCAGAAGCCATGGCGCGCTCGGCGCGCACGCGCCGCCGTCCACGCGCGGATGCGGCCGCTGTCGCCCATCCCGCGGCTCCCCGCGGTGGATAAGGACCCCCGCAACCCCCTGGCGAACCCTAGCCCCCTCTTCCCCCACTCTCTCGCGCGATCTCAACCTCGCCAGAGCGCCTCCGTCGCCATTGCCATCGATCCTGCGGCCACCAGCTAGCTCTCGCCTCGCCACCGTGCCAGCTCGCTCCGCCTCCGTCCGCTACATCGTCCGCGCCAACGAACCGAAGCCGGGAGCCACCACAGCGACCTCCCCGAGCTCCTCTTCATCCTCACGGTGAGCCCGCGTTTCTTTCCCCTCCCTCTCCCATGCGAGCCCGCCGCCATAGCCGCCGCATTTGCCATGCCCGAACCCGCCGCCGCCGATGTGCTCGTCGCCGTAGCCACGCTGCCCGTCGAGCTCAAACGAGCACGGATTCGTGCTCAGCACGTCCGTGCGGTTCCAATGCGACCCGCCGCTCGCCCTGCTGTACCCTGCATCGCCGGATCCACCGTCGCCCGAAACGCTCCGCCGCTGACCTCGTCGCCGGCGTCGATTCCGGCCGTCTCTGGCGACGGCGCCGCCACCATCCGACGCGGCTCGTTCGACTCGTTCGAACGAGCCCAGCCACGCTCTGTTTGGACGCCTGTACGCGGATTCCGGCGAGCTCTCGAGGACGCCGCCGCGTTTGCGCGTCGCCGGTGGCTAAACGCCGGTGGCCGCCGACGTGGCTGGCCTGGGGCCCACCCAGAGTCACTGACCAGTGGGTCCCTGGGCCCCGTTGACCACGTTGACTGTGGTCAACGCGTTGACGTGGCGACCACAGTCACTGACACGCGGGCCCCACCCGCTTAATTAAGCTATTTAGGTTTTTAAATTAATCTAATTACTAAACTAACAGTGACAGTAGGCCCCACTAGCTAATTAACCTATTTAATTAAAACTAAAACATGTTTAATTTGCTGAGTCACTAACCAGTGGGACCCACTGGTCAGGTTTGACCTGGCTCAATCGGGTTTGACCGCTGACATCACCATTACACTGTTTCGGGTAATTCGATTTAAATAATTCCAGAAAATGATTAAAACTTTGAAAAATCATATAAATTAAACCGTAACTCGGATGAAAATAATTTATGAATGAAAAATGATCAGAAAAATATGTAGAATCTGAATATGTGGTCAAAATGCTTGACCATCACTCCTATCTAGATGAACATGGGACTTTTTGCCCGTATTCGGTAGATGAATAGTGCATAACCTTAATAAAATAATTTCAAATAAATTCCTAAATTAACTAAAACAATTAGACAGGCAATATATCACCTCTGCATATCATTTAGGCATGTCATGCATCGCTGTTGCATTGTTGCCGTGAATTTATTGTTTCTTCCCCCTCCTTCTCTCCCGATAGACGCCGAGACCGCCGCCGACGCAGCTGAGTACGACTACGCTCCAAACGATCAGCCCCTCTCAGCAGAGCTTCCAGACAAGCAAAACCCCCTTGATCATCCAGATACCGCCCACTCTCTCTCTCTCTCTCTCTCTTATGCTTGCATTAGAATTGCTTCTGTTGTTATTCCGATAGCTCCTATTCTGATGCATAGCCTGATTTTCGTCGTCTGCTGTTGATACCTACCTGCTGTCCCATGATGCTTAGTTAGCTATGCTATTGTTCCACCTGTGGCCCTCCGCCTTGTCCATATGCCATGCTTGTTATCGGGCCGTGATCCCTCTGGGTGATGATCACGTAAATGTTTACAATGCAATACTTAAACTGTTAAAGTCGGGCTGGCCCCAAGGGTGCCCGCGAGAGAATAATACTAAAGACGGGTCGGCTCCAAGAGCACCCGCGCGTCATGTGTTACCAAGTCGGAGCGACAGGAACCCTGTTTGACACTGCGCGTTACTAAATATGCCTAACGGATTTGGGTATTTGATCTGAGTGGGTCGTTGGCCCTATACGCACTACCACCACGTGGGATAATGGTTATGGGACCCTCTACGTCGTATGTATCAGCCGAAAGCTCTTCAAACGTCACAGCTCAGAGATGCGGGCTGATTGCTGGGGTGGGCTGGTTACGTCATTGTGTATACAGTGTCGCGCCTGGGCCCCGGCCAGTCACGCAACGTGCAGGAGTGCAAAGGGCGACGGCCCAAGACCCCTTCGCACTTAGGATTTAGACCGGCGTGCTGACCTCTCTGCTAAGCCTAGGTAGGACTGCGTCATGTCGATCTCCCGAGGCCGGGCATTACCCAGCAAGTGTGTTCGGCCAGATGTGATCGAGCGTGTTGGGTAACAGTAGTGCACCCCTGCAGGAAAGTTATCTATTCGAATAGCCATGTCCACGGTAACAGGACGCTCAGAGTTGTATCTTTATCCGCTACAACTACAAATGAATATTGTTACAATATTAAACTGTTACTACTGCTCTCGGGATCACTTTCTCGCAGGGTAGTCGAGGAAGGATCTCACGGCATTACTAAATTATAACTGCTATTATATGTTGCTATACTCTATTCTCTTCTGATGCTGCAAGATCTGCTTCAAGATGCTAGTCTTCGATAGGCTAGGCCTCTCTCCCTCTGTTCTGGCATTTCTGCAGTTTAGTCCAAAGATATAGCCCCATTCCTTTGATACCGATGCATAATTAGTATAGATCTGATGTCAGTCTTGCGAGTACTTTGGATGAGTACTCACGGTTGCTTTGCTGTTCCTTTTTCCCCATACCCGGTTGTTGCGATCAGACGATGGAGCCCAGGAGCAGGAGATCCCAGGAGGCCACTACTACTACGTTGAGCCCGCCGACCAGGAGTAGTTCGGAGACCCTAGGCAGGAGGCCTTCGCCTTTTCGATCAGTGTCGCTGTTTGTGCTAGCCTTCTTAAGGCAAACTTGACTAACAATGTATGTACCCAGATATTATTGTTTGTATGACTTATGTATTCGGGTCCTCGTGACCCCTGGTTTGTAATATGAAGATTTATGTTTAAATTTTGAGTTTAGAGTTGTGTTGTGATATCCTCCCGTGAGTCTCTGATCTCGAGCGTGCACGTTTGCGTGTATGATTAGTGCACGGTCGAGCAGGGGCGTCACAAGTTGGTATCAGAGCCGACTGCCTGTAGGAAGCCCCCTTCCGATTCCTTGGTTGAAGTTGAGTCTAGTCTTGGAAAAACTATATTTTACTAACATGGCTGTGTGGCTTACGGGCCCTCTTCTATACTCTGGGATTCTACTCTCTCTTCTATTCGGGTTAAAAATTTACTAACTCTGACTCTAGGTTCCCGTGATCACGTCCACCCAGAGCTTTGATTATCTGCAAATTACTTCCTTGAATGCACGATGCAAGAATTCACTCACTGTCATTTGACAATCTTGAATTTCCTCTGTTTCAGATGGATCGCTTGTTTCCGCCGCGCCCTGCGACGCAGCTTGTACTACGGACTTGGGCTCGTGATGCGACTGGTTTTCCAGCTATCTTGATTGCCCTCCTGACCAGATTGGGCTACCGTTGGTACCCCGAGTACATGGTTTACGAGGATTTCCGCGAGTTCAACCAGGAGCAGTACCATGCCGATGTTCGTATCTTTGATCAGCGGAACGACTCCGTCACTGAGTTGCACACTTTTCACGGTATCGGCGTGACGATTGATATGGCAGTCCATGACGCTGCCCATTCTGCTGTCGCACATCTTCGTGGCGAGCATAGTCGCTTGGATGACTCCGAGTTCTGATACATTCCGTATGCCCCTGCTGGAGATGCTACTGGATACTACACAGCTATCTGTGCCCCTTACGAGCGACGTCGATACGACCCGCAGGTTTTGATTCAGTGCACTCAGGCCTTGGATCGCACTGCACGGGCTCTTGCTATTGAGTTGTTTGCCACTCGAGCACCTCTCTATGATGCTATGACGCAGTTGCTGCCAGCTGTTCGTGCAGGGATACATTCAGAGTACATCCTTTACCCGCGCAGGACTCAGATGCCTACAGGTATTGATTGGCCTACAGTTGGAGGTCACACACCCGCACGTGGACCTCTTCTTTCAGTTCGAGATCGGGTTCTGCATCAGAGTGCCCACGGAGTGCAGGACCTTCCTGCCATGGACACTCATCGTCCGCACCTGCAGTTACCTGGTTTCAGTGGTTTTCCCCGACGTTGATGTAACCTTTGCTATGTCTCGTTGTTGTATTCCTCACCGCGTGCCTGCGCGCTGCCTAGTATGTCTAGCTGTTTGATTTTCGAACTTATGCTGTCCGCGTGTAACCGACTCTGTGTATGGATCTCTATGTCTTAATTGACTACTGTTATGTATCTATTGCACTGCTTGTTTATTGTCGTGTTACATCATGTTGTCTTTAAACACTTGCAGTTGTTTTTACTAAACTAACCCCTGTTAAATCTTTAGCAGGATGGTTAGACCAGGTGGTCGTGGTCGTGGCCGTGCTCCCGAGCAGGCACCACCGCCAGACTATATGGCAGCTATGATGCAGCAATTCGAGCTGAACCGCCAGTTCATGGTTGGGATCATGGCTCAGTTCCCACACCAGAACCAGAATGCTCAGAATCAGCACCCTGCTGCAATAACTCTGCAGGAGTTTGTGCGTCTCAGTCCTAATGTTTTCCGCAATTCTGAACAGCCACTGGATGCTGATGACTGGCTTCGCGACATCACCTACGAGATGGAGTCTACAAATGTCGCCCCCGCCAACTTTGTCACCTTCGCGTCCTACTTCTTGAAGGGTGCCGCTGCTCAATGGTGGCACACCCACAAGAGTTCACTACCTGCTGGGACAATCATTACTTGGATCGAGTTTCAGATTGCTTTCCGTGCCCGTTACATTCCTCAGGGAAACATGGATAGGAAGAAAAGAGAGTTTCGAAGCTTATCAGCGGGAATTCCTTAACCTGTCCCGCTATGCTGAAGAAGACATTGCCACAGATGCACGTAGACAGGAGAAATTCCATGACGGACTCCACCCAGACCTCAAGCTTGCACTTGCTGTTCATGACTTCGCCGACTTCGCCACTCTGGTGAACAAGGCTATCCAGGTTGAGACCGCTCAGATGGAACATAGGGAATCACTCAAGCGCAATCGTGACATTGGCTCATCTTCGAGCTCAAGACAAAGGCGTAAAATCTGGATTCCCAATAGCATGTATCGTCCCACTGCCCCTGCGCTGAGGCCATCTTATGCTACACCCCATCTGCCTCCTCCACCATCGAGGCAGCCAAGAGCTCAAGCTCCTCCACCACGTGCTGCTCCTCTTCGTCCTGAAGATGGCCTATGTTTCAAGTCTCACCGCCCAGGTCACCTTGCCAAGGACTGCCGCCAGAATCAGACTCAGTTGGCACTTCCTCCCACTGGTCGTGGAAATGGCCGTGGCAACAACCAGACTCGCAACTATAATACTGGGTCTGCTGCTTATGGTCGTGGACAGGCTTACCACGTCGATATTGAAGAAGTTCAGGATCAACCTGAAACTGTGATGGGTACCCTTCTCGTTAACTCAGTACCTGCTTCTGTTTTATTTGATTCAGAAGCATCGCATTCATTCATGACAGAAGCATTAGCATTAGCACATGACATTGCATTTGAAAAGATGAATCTACCAATAGTTGTCCGCACCCCTGGAGGCCATTGTCACACCTCCATGATGGCACACAATGTCACTGTTGAAATCGAAGGACTCGAATTCCTTGTTTCACCTATCATCTTGAAATCTTCCATGATAGATCTCATTCTGGGAATGCATTGGTTGAAAGCTCACATTGCTTCGATCAATTGTGCCACCAAAGTCGTCCAACTTCTTCACCCCTCCGACGAGATAGTGAACTACACCGCCCGAATGACCCAGAATGCCGAAGCTCAGATATATGCTCTGAATGCTTTGAACGCTTCACCTCTTGAGGGAATTGAGAACGTTCCAGTCGTTCGCGATTTTCCGGACATCTTTCCAGAAGAACTTCCAGGAATACCCTCTGTTAGAGCCGTTGAATTTGTCATCGACATGAAACCGGGCACCACTCCTATTGCTAAGCGCCCATACAAGATGCTGCCACATGAACTCCTTGAACTTATGGAGGAAATCGACAAGTCACTTAAAAAGGGTTTCATACGCCCCAGTTCTTCTGCTTGGGGAGCACCTTCTCTCTTTTTTAAGAAGAAGGATGGAACAAACCGATTGGTCCAGGACTATCGGCCTATTAACCAAGCAACAATCCAGAACAAATATCCACTTCCCCGGATCAATGATCTTTATGATCAGCTGGCTGGATCCACTGTGTTCTCTAAACTCGACTTAAGGTTGGGTTATCATCAAATCCGAGTTCGTAAAGAGGATATTCCGTAGACCGCTTTCGTTCCCCGTTATGGTTCATACGAGTACACCGTCATGTCCTTCGGATTAACTAATGCTCCAGCAACCTTCTCCCGATTGATGAACTATATCTTCATGGACTACCTCAACAAATTTTTCGTGGTTTATTTGGATGACATCCTTATATTTTCCAAGAATGAAAAAGAGCAAGCCGAACATCTTCGGCTTGTATTGGAGAAACTTCGAGACCTCCGGCTTTATGCCAAGTTTTCCAAGTGTGAATTCTGGTTATCTGAGGTGACTTATCTTGGTCATGTGATTTCCAAAGATGGCATTGCTGTTAACCCAGAACGAGTTCAGGCTATTCTTGACTGGACTCCCCCGAAGAATGTTAAGCAAGTCAGAAGTTTTCTCGGTCTCGCCAGCTATTGCCGCCGTTTCATCGAGAACTTCTCCAAGATTGCTAAGCCACTAACTGATTTACTCCACAAAGGCAAGAAGTTTGAGTGGACGGAAAAATGCCAAGAAAGTTTTCAGACACTTAAAGATAAGTTGACATCTGGCCCAGTGCTAGCTCCCCCTGATTCCCGCAAGGACTTTGTGATATACTGCGACGCATCCCGTCAAGGATTAGGATGTGTCCTAATGCAAGAGCGCAAAGTGATTGCTTATGGCTCTCGTCAGTTGCGTCCACACGAAGATAAGTATCCAATACATGATCTCGAGTTAGCAGCAGTTATCTATGCTCTGAAGCTGTGGCGACATTACCTCCTCGGTAATCGATGCGAGATATACACGGACCACCAAAGTCTGAAGTATCTGTATACCCAACCAGATTTGAATCTTCGTCAACAAAGATGGCTCGAGACAATAGCCGATTATGACATGGATATTTCCTATACCCCTGGCAAGGCTAATGTAATGGCCGATGCTTTGAGCCGCAAGTCTTATTGCAACAACCTCATGGTTCAGCAAGCACAACCTCTTCTCTATGAAGAACTTCGCAAGTTGAACCTTCACATTGTCCCACAGGGTCATCTCAATACCCTGGTTGTTGAACCAGACCTGGAGGACCTCATTAAGCATATACAGAAAGCTGACTCTGAGGTCGAGAAAATTAAGCGCGATCTCAAAAGGGGAAGGCTCTCATTCTTCACTATTGATGCTGATGGCACTTTGTTCTTCAAAAATCGCTTAGTGGTTCCTAGAAAGGACAATCTGGATCTGACCCCGCGCGTCATGAAAGAAGCTCATGATACACCTCTTTCAATTCATCCTGGTAGTACCAAGATGTACCAAGACATTCGACAGAGATATTGGTGGCCGGATATGAAGCGAGACATTGCGCGTTATGTTGCTGAGTGTGACGTTTGCCGTCGCATCAAAGCAGAACATCAAAGGCCTGCTGGAACTCTGCAACCACTTGCTATTCCTGAATGGAAATGGGACAAAGTCGAAATGGATTCCATTACTGGTTTCCCAGATCGCATAAGGGTCATGATGCTATCTTTGTCGTCATTGACCGATTCTCCAAGGTTGCTCACTTTCTGCCAGTCAAGGAGACAATCACTGCTAGTCAGTTAGCAGACTTATATGTTTCCAGAATTGTGTCACTTCACGGTATTCCGTTGGAGATCAGTTCAGATCGTGGCAGCCTCTTTACCTCAAGATTTTGGAACAATTTCCAAGAAGCTATGGGAACTCATCTGTTCTTCAGCACCGCTTTTCACCCCCAGTCCCAGGGACAAGTTGAACGAGTCAATCAAGTGCTTGAAGATATGCTTCGAGCTTGTGTCATCTCATTCGGTAAGAAATGGGAGGAATCTCTCCCGTATGCTAAATTCTCATACAACAATAGCTATCAGGCTAATTTGAAGATGGCCCCATTTGAAGTTCTATATGGACGTAAGTGCCGAACCCCTCTTAATTGGTCAGAAACTGGGGAACGATCACTCGTTGGTCCGGATATTATTCAACGAGCTGAAGAACAAGTCCGCATTGTCCGTGAACATTTGAAAGTTGCTCAGTCTCGTCAGAAGAGCAACTATGATCGAAAACACCAGGTAATGGTCTATCAACCTGGCGAGCAAGCTTACCTTCGTGTCACTCCGATGAAGGGCACTCATCGATTTGGAATCAAGGGCAATTTAGCTCCTCGCTACATTGGCCCGTTCCGTATTCTCGCCCGTCGAGGAGAAGTGGCATATCAATTGGAATTACCGTCAAACCTTTCTCAAGTGCATGATGTCTTCCATGTATCGCAACTCCATCGCTGCTTCAAGGATCCTATCCGAGAAGTGGATCATGAAATGCTTGAGCTGCAAGAGGATCTTTCTTATCAAGAGTATCCGATCCACATTCTTGATCAAGCCGAACGTCGAACCCGCCAGAAGGCAATCAACTTCTTTAAAGTTCAGTGGTCGAATCATTCTGAAGATGAAGCCACTTGGGAACGCGAAGATCGTCTTCGTGAAGAATACCCCACTTTCTTTCAGCCTACCTCTTAATTCTCGGGACGAGGATTTCTTTTAGAGGAGGAGAATTGTAACACCCCATGTAATTAAGCTACAGTAATCACCTTTTGATAATGCCAAGTCACCATGCTTAATAGTGCTTGATCATCATTTGCATCATATCTCATTTCAAATTCCAATTCAAATTTAAAGTGAAAATAAAAGTTGTTCCAATTTGGAAACAAAAATGTTCATTAATTAGCAAATAATCCATAACTAATTATGTTAAGAAAAACAACATCACCTAAATTGCCTAGATGACTCTAACATCATAAAAACTGTACCAAACAACAATATTTAATCCCATTTTAAATTATAAAAATTGCAAATGAAATCATATTATCTCCAAACCAATTTCTGGTAGTGGTTAATATTGCACTGGAATTATTGAGCTAAGTCACTTATTTTACAAAACTCAAATTGGGGCCAAACATTTAGTAAAACAGAAAACAGAAAAATGAAAAAGGAAAACGGTAAAGGCTTACTGTGCAACTGGGCTTGAGTAGCACAGTGCAAATCGGCCCGGCCAACCTCGGCCTTCTCCTTCCTCTCGCGCGCCAGAAGCCATGGCGCGCTCGGCGCGCACGCGCAGCCATCCACGGGCGGATACGGCCGCTGTCGCACATCCCGCGGCTCCCCGCGGTGGATAAGGACCCCCGCAACCCCCTGGCGAACCCTAGCCCCCTCTTCCCCCACTCTCTCGCGCGATCTCGACCTCGCCCGAGCGCCTCCGTCGCCATTGCCGTCGATCCCGCGGCCACCAGCTAGCTCTGGCCTCGCCGCCGTGCCAGCTCGCTCCACCTCCGTCCGCTACTTCGTCCGTGCCAACGAACCGAAGCCGGGAGCCACCGCAGCGACCTCCCCAAGCTCCTCTTCATCCTACGGCCGCCGTCGCCTCGCCGTCGATTCCGGCGCCGTCGAGCCCTCCCCGCGCACACGTTGCTCACTTGCAGGCTCACGATGAGCCCGCACTTCATTCCCCTTCCTCTCCCGTGCGATCCCGCCGCCGTAGCCGCCGCATTTGCCATGCCCGAACCCGCCGCCGCCGATGAGCTCGTCGTCGTAGCCACGCTGCCCGTCGAGCTCAAACGAGCACGGATTCGTGCTCAGCACGTCCGTGCGGTTCCAATGCAACCCGCCGCTCACCTGCCGTGCCCTGCGTCACCGGATCCACCGTCGCCCAAAACGCTCCGCCGCTGACCTCTTCGTCGGCATCGATTCCGGCCGTCTCCGGCGACGGCACCGCCACCATCCGACGCGGCTCGTTTGACTCGTTCGAACGAGCCCAGCCACCCTCCGTTTGGACGCCTGTACGCGGATTCTGGCGAGCTCCCGAGGACGCCGCCGCGTTTGCGCGTCGCCGGTGGCCGCCGACGTGGCTGGCCTCGGGCCCACCCAGAGTCACTGACCAGTGGGTCCCTGGGCCCCGTTGACCACGTTGACTGTGGTCAACGCGCTGACGTGGCGACCACAGTCACTGACACGCAGGCCCCACCCGCTTAATTAAGCTAATTAGGTTTTTAAATTAATCTAATTACTAAACTGACACTGACAGTAGGCCCCACTAGCTAATTAACCTATTTAATTAAAACTAAAACATGTTTAATTAGCTGAGTCACTGACCAGTGGGACCCACTGGTCAGGTTTGACCTGGCTCAACCAGGTTTTACCGCTGACGTCACCGTGACATCGTGCTGACGTCACCATTACACTGTTTCGGATAATTCGATTTAAATAATTCCAGAAATTCGATAAAAAGATTAAAACTTTGAAAAATCATATAAATTAAACCGTAACTCCTATCTAGATATGAAGAATCCGAATATGTGGTCCAAATGCTTGACCATCACTCCTATCTAGATGAACATGGGACTTTTTGCCCGTATTTGATAGATGAATAGTGCATAACCTTAATAAAATAATTTCAAATAAATTCCTAAATTAACTAAAACAATTAGACAGGCAATATATCACCTCTGCATATCATTTAGGCATGTCATGGATCACTGTTGCATTGTTGCCATGAATTTATTGTTTCTTCCCCCTCCTTCTCTCCCGATAGACACCGAGACCGCCACCGACGCAGCTGAGTACGACTACGCTCCAGACGAGCAGCCTTCAGACGATCAGCCCCTCTTAGCAGAGCTTCCAGGCAAGCAAAACCCCCTTGATCATCCAGATATCGCCCACTCTCTCTCTTTCTCTCTCTCTCTTATGCTTGCATTAGAATTGCTTCTGTTGTTATTCCGATAGCTCCTATTCTGATGCATAGCCTGATTTTCGTCGTCTGCTGTTGATACCTACCTGTTGTCCCATGATGCTTAGTTAGCTATGCTATTGTTCCACCTGTGGCCCTCCACCTTGTCCGTATGCCATGCTTGTTATCGGGCCGTGATCACTCTGGGTGATGATCATGGAAATGTTTACATTGCAAGACTTAAACTGTTAAAGTCGGGCTGGCCCCAAGGGTGCACGCGAGAGAATAATACTAAAGACGGGTCGGCTCCAAGAGCACCCGCGCGTCATGTGTTACCAAGTCGGAGCGACAGGAACCATGTTTGACACTGCGAGTTACTAAATACGCCTAACGGATTTGGGTATTTGATCTGAGCGGGTCGTTGGACCTATACGCACTACCACCACGTGGGATAATGGTTATGGGACCCTCTACGTCGTATGTATCAGCCGAAAGCTCTTCAGACGTCACAGCTCAGAGATGCGGGCTGATTGCTAGGGTGGGCTGGTTACGTCACTGTGTATAAAGTGTCGCGCCTGGGCCCCGGCCAGTCACGCAACGTGCAGGAGTGCAAAGGGCGATAGCCCAAGACCCCTTCGCACTTAGGATTTAGACCGGCATGCTGACCTCTCTGCTGAGCCTAGGTAGGACTGTGTCGTGTCGATCTCCCGAGGCCGGGCATTACCCAACAAGTGTGTCCGGCCAGATGTGATCGAGCGTGTTGGGTAACAGTAGTGCACCCCTGCAGGGAAGTTATCTATTCAAATAGCCGTGTCCACGGTAACATGACGCTCAGAGTTGTATCTTGATCCGCTACAACTATAAATGAATACTGTTACAATATTAAACTGTTACTACTGCTGTCGGGATCACTTTCTCGCAGGGTAGTCGAGGAAGGATCTCAGGGTATTACTAAATTATAACTGCTATTATATGTTGCTATACTCTATTCTCTTCTGATGCTGCAAGATCTGCTTCAAGATGCTAGTCTTCGATAGGCTAGGCCTCTCCCCCTCTGTTCTGGCATTTCTGCAGTTTAGTCCAAAGATATAGCCCCATTCCTTTGATACCGATGCATAATTAGTATAGATCTGATGTCAGTCTTGCGAGTACTTTGGATGAGTACTCACGGTTGCTTTGCTATTCCTTTTTCCCCATACCCGGTTGCTGCGATCAGATGATGGAGCCCAGGAGCAGGAGATCCCCGGAGGCCACTACTACTACGTTGAGCCCGCCAACCAGGAGTAGTTCGGAGGCCCTAGGTAGGAGGCCTTTTCGATCAGTGTCGCTGTTTGTGCTAGCCTTCTTAAGGCAAACTTGACTAACAATGTCTGTACCCAGATATTATTGTTTGTATGACTTATGTATTCGGGTCCTCGTGACCCCTGGTTTGTAATATGAAGATTTATGTTTAAATTTTGAGTTTAGAGTTGTCTTGTGATATCCTCCCGTGAGTCTCTGATCTCGAGCGTGCACGTTTGCGTGTATGATTAGTGCACGGTCGAGCAAGGGCGTCACATCGTCTTCATCAAACACTTGACCGTGTCGGTTGTTTTTTCCTTTTTTTATGGGCTCTTTTTGGCCTCTTTTTTTGTTGGGCTCTTTTTGGCCTCTTTTTTTATTTCCTCACTGGGACATTGCACTAATAATTATGATCATCACACTTTTATTTACTTACAACTCAATATTACAACTCGATACTAGAACAATATGACTCTATATGAATGCCTCTGGCAGTGTACCAGGATGTGCAATGATCTAGCATAGCAAAGATATCAAAAAATGGACAAGCCATGAAAATATCATGCTAGCTATCTTACGATCATGCAAAGCAATATGACAATGAATGCTTAGGTCATGTATATGATGATGATGGAAGTTGCATGGCAATATACCTCGGAATGGCTATGGAAATGCCATGATAGGTAGGTAAGGTGGCTATTTTGAGGAAGATATAAGGAGGCTTATGTGTGATAGAGCGTATCATATCACGGGGTTTGGATGCACCGGCAAAGTTTGCACCGACTCTCGAGGTGAGAAAGGGCAATGCACGGTACCGAAGAGGCTAGCAAATTGCGGAAAGATGAGAGTGCGTATAATCCATGGACTCACATTAGTCATAAAGAACTCACATACTTATTGCGAAAGTTTATTAGCCCTCGAAGCAAAGTACTACTACGCATGCCCCTAGGGGGATAGATTGGTAGGAAAAGACCATCGCTCATCCCCGACTGCCACTCATAAGGTAGACAATCAAGAATAAATCATGCTCCAACTTCTTAGCATAACGACAGACCATATGTGCATGCTTCGGGAATCACAAACCTTAACACCAATATTCTTACTAAACCACAATTATCTACTAGTACCTCCCACATATTACCATCTTAATATCGCAAAACTATTGCAAGGAATCAAACTTATCATATTCAGTGATCTACAAGTTTTATGTAGGATTTTATGACTAACCATGTGAATGACCAATTCCTATTGGCTCTCTAAATAGATATATGTGAAGCATGAGAGTTTAATTCTTTCTACAAAGACCTCACTCTAATAAATATAAGTGAAGCAAAAGAGCATTCTACAAATAACGGTTTTCTATATGTAGAGAAACAGGCATCCAAACATCAAATGATATAAGTGATGCACGTGAAGCATTCTATTAAGCCATACTCAAAAGATATAAGTGAAGTGCATGAATCATTCTATAAATCAACTAAGGACTATCTCATACCAGCATGGTGCATAAAAGAAAAAGGAAAAATAAACACAAAAGATGCTCCAAGAATTTACGCATATCATGTGAACAAAACAAAAACCGAGACATACCGATAATTGTCGAACAAAGATGGGATGCCTTCCGGGGCATCCCCAAGCTTAGATGCTTGAGTCTCCTTGAATATTTACTTGGGTGCCTTGGGCATCCCCAAGCTTGAACTCTTGCCTCTCCTTATTCTCCTCATATCGATACCTCCTCGATCTTCGAACACTTCATCCACACAAAACTTAACCGAACTTTTTATTAGAGGTTAGTACATATAACATCAAATCCCATCATGTCCTGCTGTAACATTATTGTATAATTATAATCAAACATTACCCACTATATGCTATCACAATTCTATGGCTCCCAAGTCAATGGGGCTCAACAAGATTTCAAACATACGCAAATAAAGAAACTATAACAGCAATCTGTGAAAAAAAGACAGTCTGTAACTCAAAAAATTCTGAAAAATTAGGAAAAAATTTAAAAAATTGCATAGCAGTACTGTGCAAAAATTTCAGAATTTTCAGAATTTTTGCACGTTCCAGTAAATTATCAAAATTCAAGCACTATAGCAAAAGTTTCTGTTTTTTCACAGCACACACCAAACAAGCAATTTAAACATCCTAAAGGTAAATCTTGGCACATTATTTTTATAATACAATGGATTTGTACAAGGGGATACTTATTTTTGTTGAAAAGTTTTTGTAATCAAGGTTCACAAAGTTTCCATGGGCATGAACAAAGTTCAAGGCTAGCCCCCACTTCCACATTGCTCACCTGTCTCACTTTCAATTTTATTTTTGTAAAAGTTTTAGGTTCCCCTCTATATATTTTTTGTCTTTAAACTTTTTAAGAGCACACAACAGAATAAAATGACTCTCTAAAACTTCCAGGTTGTCTCCCAGGCAGGGCTTTCTTTAAAGCCCTTAAGCTAGGCATATAGTGCTCAAGTACTCGATCCACCCGGATCCCAAGGTATATCAAAGCCAATTTTAATTAACAATGATTTTTGATTTAGTAGTGAGCACAAAGCAACATATATCACGCAATAACGAAGTCTAACTCTCTTCCTATGCATCGGCATGTCATAGAAGAATAATTCATGCACACATAATAAAGGCCAATACATAGCACAAACAGTTTCTTGCAATTTTATCGTATTGGAAACATAGAGAGGTGGAGTTGTAGTTCCTCTCTCATAATAATTGCAGTTAGGCTTAATAAGAGCAAACTTCTCCGATATAGTGTAGTTGGGAGAATTCAAAAAGAGAATAGGACTATCATGTGTGGGTGCAATAGCAACAATTTCAAGTTCAACATAAGGAACTATAGCAAGTTCATCTCCATAAGCATAATTCATATTGGCATCATGGCCACAAGCATAGTAAGCATCAAGCTCATCAAAAAGGGATATTTCAACCGAATCAAAGGGATCATAGCAATTATCATAGAATTCATCCTTCGGTAAGCACGAAGGGAAATTAAACAATGTATGAGTTGAAGAGTTACTCTCATCAGAAGGTGGGCACGGGTGATCAATCCGCTCTTCCTCCTTTTGTTCTTCACTCTCCTCCTCATCTTTTTCATCTAATGAGCTCACAGTTTCATCAATTTCTTCTTCCATAGATGAAACGTCTCCAACGTATCTATAATTTTTGATTGTTCCATGCTATTATAGTATCAATCTTGGATGTTTTTATATGCAATTATATATCATTTTTTGGGACTAATTGTTTTCTGCTTGTTTTCGGCTTGTTTTTTGCTAGTGCCCAGTGCGAGTTGCTGTTTTCTGCTTGTTTTTGGCTTTTCAGAGAAACAGTACCAAATGAAGTCCAAATGCCACAAAACTTTTTGGAGATTTTTTTCTGGACAAAGAAACCTTGGAAGCTTCGGGAGGAGGCCAGAAGCCTCACGACAGCTTCAGAAGGCAACAGGGCGCGCCCCAGGGGGAGCGCGCCGTGTTGCCTTGTGGAGCCCACATGACTCTGTTTGACCTAATTTCACTTCTATAAATTCACAAATATTGGGAAACCAACAAAGAGCCAGAAGAAATAACTTTTCCGCCGCCGCAAGCCTCTGTTCTTCCGCAATCCCATCTGGAGGCCTTTTCCGGTACTCTGCCGGAGGGGGAATCGATCACGGAGGGCTTCTACATCAACCTTGCTGCCCTTCCGATGATGTGTGAGTAGTTTACCACAGACCTACGGGTCCATAGCTAGTAGCTAGATGGCTTCTTCTCTCTCTTTGATCTTCAATACAATGTTCTCCTCGTTGTTCTTGGAGTTCTATCCGATGTAATCTTCTTTTGCGGTGTGTTTGTTGGGATCCGATGAATTGTGAGTTTATGATCAGATTATTCATGAGAAATATTTAACTCTTCTCTAAAATCTTTTATGCATGATTGTTATAGCTTTGTATTTCTCTCCGATCTATCGGTTTAGTTTGGCCTACTAGATTGATTTATCTTACAATGGGAGAGGTGCTTTGTGATGAGTTCAATCTTGCTGTGCTCAATCCCAGTGACAGAAGGGGACATGACACGTATTTGTATTGTTGCCATTAAGGATAAAAAGATGGGGTTTATTCATATTGTTTGAATTTTCTTCTCTACATCATGTCATCTTGCTTAAGGCGTTACTCTGTTTTTATTAACTTAATACTCTAGATGCATGCTGGATAGCGGTCGAT
The DNA here is from genome assembly GCA_039707655.1 of Elymus sibiricus. Taxonomy (NCBI): domain Eukaryota; kingdom Viridiplantae; phylum Streptophyta; class Magnoliopsida; order Poales; family Poaceae; genus Elymus; species Elymus sibiricus. Next base: position 119,093,032 of record CM077670.1, read on the forward strand.
GGGTGGAGTAATAGTAGTAGATGCATGCAGGAGTCGGTCTACTTGTCTCGGACGTGATGCCTATATACATGATCATTGCCATGAATCCATCATAATTATTTGCTATTCTGTCAATTGCCCAACAGTAATTTGTCTACCCACCGTATGTTTCTATGCTCAAGAGAGAAGCCTCTAGTGAAAACTATGGCCCCCGGGTCTATCTTTATCATATAAAAAACCTAAAAATACCTTGCTGCAATTTATTTAATTTTATTTTAATTAGTGTTTTAGTTTACCTATTTAGCTCGATAAGATTTAATCCTTGCAAGTAAGCGCTAAGAGGATTGACAACCCTCTTATTTGCGTTGGGTGCAAGTGTTTGCTCTTGTGTGTGCAGGTGCGTTTAACGGAATTTTGCTTGGTTCTCCTACTGGATTGATAACCTTGGTTCTTAACTGAGGGAAATACTTATCTCTACTATACTACATCATCCTCTCCTCTTCGGGGAAATATCAACGCAGACTACAAGTAGCGGGAAGAATTTCTGGCGCCGTTGCCGGGGAGACATCATCAAAATTACCAAGTACCTTCGCATAAATTATCATTCACTTGCATTTACTTTATTTATATTTTATTTGCATTTTCTTCTCATTTTCATCTCCCCTACTTCTAATTTTTTTTACAAAAACACAATTTTTTTTGCTTGTTTGCTTCACCATTATGACTAGTTTTACCATCCCTCCTTTGTCTCCGGATTTTGAAGTTCTTTACTTCAAATAGAAACAAGGAGAAAATTTGAAAGATGCTTGGTATAGGATAAATTAATCTTATCGTATTTGCACTATAAAAGGGGATATGAGAATTTTGTTGCGAAACTTCTATGTGGGGCTAACTATGCCCAATAGACAACTCTTGGACTTTTCTACCAAAGGAAATTTTATTGATAGTGATCCTAATACAACTTATGAATTAATAGAGGGAATAGTGGGATCCCCACCATTGCAAAAAGGACCTAATTATACTAAAAAATGGATTCAAATTTTGGAAAATCTAGGTGACATACAAAAAAATTTGGTGGAGTTACAAAAGTCTAATGAACCCCTTAAAAATGTTAGCGGTAACCTCAATCGTATGAATAATCTCCTTACTATTTGCAATAAGAAGATAGACACTTTAGATAGTAAAATTGTCTTATTTTATGAAATCATGCAAAGCGCAAGGAGCCTCCCGAGTTCAAGACCAACCCTTCTAAAGTAGCAAAAACCAAAGATGACAACACTTGAAACTTTGCATTATGCCTAGCTAGGGGCATAAAACAATAGCGCTTGTTGGGAGGCAACCCAATGAATAAAATAATGTTTTGCTTTTACCTACTGTTTTTGTGTGTTTGCATGATTATATCTTCTGTTATGATTGTGTTTTTACGTTTTAATTAGTGTTTGTGCCAAGTAATGCCTTTGGGATGATGTTGATGGTAGTATAATTGATGCTGTTTGGAAAACAGAAAGTTTTGCGTCCAGTGCTGTAATTTTAGTTCTGTACTGGAGAATCATAAAATATGAAATTTTTACACAGTATTGTTACATGAATTGTTTACGTTGTCCTAATTTTTCAGAATTTTCAGAGTTACACCAGTATGGATATTAAATAGATCTTTACAGACTGTTCTGTTTTAGACAGATTCTGTTTTTGTTGCATAGTTTGCTTATTTTGATGAATCCATGGATCGTATCGGGGGGCATGAGTCATGGAGAAGTTGGAGTACAGTAGCATTATGCCAATATTAAATATGAATCAATTTACTACAGTACCTAAAGTTTAAGATTTCTTTGTTATACTAACGGATCTCACGAGGTTTCTGTTGAGTTTTGTGTGCTGAAGTTTTCAAGTTTTGGGTGAGACTACGATGGATAAAGGAATAAGGAGTGGCAAGAGCCTAAGTTTGGGGATGCCCAAGGCACCCCAAGGTAATATTCAAGGAAGACTCAAGCGTCTAAGCTTGGGGATGCCCCGGAAGGCATCCCCTCTTTCGTCTATAATCTATCGGTAACTCGCTTGGAGCTATATTTTTATTCATCACATGATATGTGTTTTACTTGGAGTGTCTTGTTAAATAATTTGTTTTCTTTTTAGTTTGTCGCAATCATCTTTGCTGAACATACTTTTTTGAGAGGGACACACATTATTCGTGATTTGTTAGAATACTCTATGTGCTTCACTTATATCTTTTGAGCTAGGCAATTGCTCAAGTGCTTCACTTATATTTTTTAGAGCACGGCGGTGGTTATATTTTAAAGAAATAGTTGCACTATCATGCTTCACTTATATATTTTTGAGAGTCTCATGATAGCAATGGTAATATGCACGGGTTATGAATTTGGTCCTGATATGATAGGTATTCAAGAGGGATATAATAAAAACTTCCATGTAGATCACTAAATATGATAAATTTGATTCCTTGCAATAGTTTTGCGATATTAAGATGGTAATATGTGGGATTTATTAGTAGATAATTGTGGTTTAGTAATAATAATTGTGTTAAGGTTTGTAATTCCCGAAGCATGCACGTATGGTCTGTCGTTATGCTAAGAAGTTGGAGCATGAATTATTATTGATTGTCTTCCCTTGTGTGGCGGTCGGGGGCGCGCGATGGTTAACTCCTACCAACCTCCCCCCTAGGGGCATGCATAGTAGTACTTTGCTTCGAGGGCTAATAAACTTTTGCAATAAGTATGTGAGTTCTTTATGACTAATGTGAGTCCATGGATTATACGCACTCTCACCCTTCCGCAATTTGCTAGCCCCTTCGGTACCGTGCATTGCCCTTTCTCACATCGAGAGTTGGTGCAAACTTCGCCGGTGCATCCAAACCCCGTGATATAATACGCTCTATCACACATAAGCCCCCTTATATCTTCCTCAAAACAGCCACCATACCTACCTATCATGGCATTTCCATAGCCATTCCGAGATATATTGCCATGCAACTTCCACCGTTCCGTTTTCATCACATACATCATCATTGTTATATTTCTTTGCATGATCATATAGCTGACATAGTATTTGTGGCTCAGCCACCGTTCATCATTGTTATACATGTTACGCCAGCATCATTGCACATCATGGTACACTGCCAGAGGCATTCATATAGAGTCATATTTTTGTTCTAGTATCGAGCTGTAATGTTGAGTTGTATGTAAATAGAACTGTGATGATCATAATTATTAGAGCATTGTCCCAGTGAGGAAAGAATGATGGAGATTAATGAGTCCTCGAAAAAGTGGGGATGAGGTCCATGAGATCGTTCTAATATATATATATACAGCCCGTCTATTCTGCCAATATTGGCAGAATAGTTATTCTGCCCACATCCGAACTGCACGCTCAACGCGAGGGCACTGCACTTTCTGAAGCAAAGGTACTGCAATACAAACACTAGTGAACTTCTCGTCGAAAAAAACTGCACGTGGTGTTTTTTCGGTACTGTTTTCGATGTAGTTTTTAAACCGTTTGTCGAAACGAGGCGTGTAATATACCGTTGGAAATCTATGGATTAGGCTCAACTTCGCCATATAGAATTTTTTTTGAGATTCGTCACGGTTTAAGAGTAGTTTCGAAAATGGTGCGGCGCACGACGAGTGGCAGCGAGCGTATTTTCACTATTTCTTCTAAACCGCTTGTCGGAATTAAGCAAATGATATGCTGTCGGAAAGATATCATCGCGGCGCAACTTTTTCATATATATTACATTTTCTAATTCGTTACGGTTTAATAGCAGTTTCAAATTTACTAAATCGCGGAATTCCGTTTTTTCAATTTTTTTGCAATTTTTGGTACTGTTTTCGCTCCAGTTTTTTAACCGTTCATCAAAACAAGGCGTGTGATACGCCGTTGGAAAGCTACGGACGAGGCGCAACTTTCATATGTAGAAATGTTTTTGAGATTCCTTACGGGTTTGAATTAATTTTGAAAATGGTGCGGCGGACGACGGGTGGCAGCGGCCGTTTTTTCGCGAATTTTTACAAACCGCTGGTCGCAATGATGCAAATGATACGCCGTTGGAAAGATATCGATGAGGCGCAACTTTTTCATGTAGAACACTCTCTCTAATTCCTTACGGTTTAAGAGCAGTTTTGATTTTACCGAAATGCGGACACTGTTTTTCGCGGAACCAAAATCGATGCGTGAACCGCATCAGACAGAAGAACGCACTGCTTCAGACTTAAAACCGCACTGCATTATACGGGTAACGGAACTGCATGATTTCTTTTTGTCGGACGTAAACTTTCTCACACGAGTATTTGTGAGTTTTTGTTGTCTTTTTTTAACATTTTTTTATAAATGGGAGTGGACCGCAGATACGAGGGCAAGTGAACCGCGACATATATCAAAGTGAACCGCATTACTATTGTTGTTTCACTAAATATTTCGCACTTTCATGTTGGGCACAAGTGAACAGCATCACTCTCAAAAGTGAACCACATCCGAGGACCAAACGCACTGCAAGTGTTGACGTAGTCGACTGAATTTAGATCCACACGAAACAAATTGCACTTCATACAGAGGGGTAATGAAACATCATTCTTTTTACACAAACAGTACACACGAGATACACCAAATTCAGCATACACCTGTTTTCTTCATCACACGATGAGCTAGTGCACTGCAAGCCCACGTTTTCTGAACCGCACGAGGTGCCCAAAACTGTAGTGCACTGCACGGCCGGTGGACTGCAGGCAGATGCGTTCTGCACTGCACAGGCGTGTCGCGTGAACTGCACGGTGGGTGGAGTTCCTCCTCCTCCCCTCGCCTGGAGGAACAGATGGTCAGCCGAACAGCAAGGAGCCATCGACGAGCACGAACCTGCACAAGACTTTGCAGTGCACGGTTCAGACAGAGCACCATGACAGCTCGGGAGGCAGCATACCCCACCGAGGAACCGCACTGCAACCCTGGGCAACAGAACCACTTGGAGATCCCAGACTAACTGCATCGACGTTTTCCTCAACCAACCGAAACTGATCCCAGGTGAAATGCACAAGTTTCATGTTCAGAGATGCACTGCCTCTAAACTGCAGGCGAACGGCAAGGAGTGTGACGAGAGAGCTGCAGGTGAGGGTGCCCGCACGCGGGGCGAGCTGTACTGCACGCCACGCTAGCCCGCACTGCGCGCTGTGGTCGGTGGAAAGGGCGCCCCGTTGCCCGGGGGGGGGGGGGTCTAGGACGTGCATCCTCACACGCCGGCGAGCTGCAAGCTCTGTAGGAAGGGAGGGGTGGTGCTGTCGCACGCAGAAGGTCGCCGTGGCCCCGAGAGGAGCTCGTCCATGCGTGGTTCGGGTAGGGGAGGGTGGTTCGGCTCCGGTGCTGGTGCTGTTGTGACCGTCCGGATGGGGATCGCAGGAGATGGGGGCTCACCCGGTGGATCCATGGAGGAGTGAGCCAGATCCTCAACGGGGACGACCCGCCGTAGAGAGGAAGATGAACCCCGCGCCCGTCCTCCATGGTGGGGCTGGAGGAAAGTTGGAGCCGCGGCTGGGTCGGGACCGCTCTGATCCAGCGCCTGCTCGTAACGTCGCGGCACGGTCGGGCCCAGGCCGAGTGGATCCATCGCCGGGGCGCCGCTGGAGGGGAGTTGGTGGGGCCCTGGATCCAGCGGGGGCGGGCGGCGCTGGGCGTTGGCCGGGGCGTTGGGGACGGGCGGCGGACGGGGGCGGGCGGCGATGGGCGTTGGCCGGGGCAGGGGGTGGGGGACGTGCGGCGGCCGGGGGCGGGCGGCGCCGGGTGGTGGCCGCGGCGGGGGGTGGGGGGCGGGCGGCGGCCGGGGCGGGCGGCGCCGGGTAGTGTGTGTGTGTGTGTGTGTGTGTCTATATATATATATATATATATATATATATATATATATATATATATAAAGAGCCATGAAAAAAATGAGAGAAAAAGAGAGAAGGGGCAATGTTACTATCCTTTTCCACACTTGTGCTTCAGAGTAGCACCATGTTTTTCATATAGAGAGTCTCCTATTTTGTCATTTTCATATACTAGTGGAAATTTTTCATTATAGAACTTGGCTTGTATATTCCGATGACGGGCTTCCTCAAATGCCCGAGGTCTTCATGAGCAAGCAAGTTGGATGCACACCCACTTAGTTTTCATGTTGAGCTTTCATACACATATAGCTCTTAGTGCATCCGTTGCATGGCAATCCCTACACCTTGCATTGACATCAATTGATGGGCATCTCCATAGCCTGTTGATTAGCCTCGTCGATGTGAGACTTTCTCCATTTTTGACTTCCCTTATTTATCTCTACCACCACACTCTATTCCACCCATAGTGCTATATCCATGGCTTGCGCTCATGTATTGCGTGGGAGTTGAAAAAGCTGAAGCGCGTTAAAAAGTATGAACCAATTGCTTGGCTAAAACCGGGGTAGTGCATGACAAATACTTTGTGTTAAGAAGATGGAGCATGACAGGATTGTATAATTTTGCAGGGATAACGTTCTTTAGCATGTTTATTTTGAAAGACATGATTGTTTATTAGTATGCTTGAGTATTGATGTCTTTATATCAAATTATAGACTATTGCTTTGAATCATTTGGATCTTATTATTCATACCGTAAGAGAAAGATTACATGATGAAACATGATAGGTAGCATTCCACATCAAAAATTCTATTTTTATCATTTACCTACTCGAGGACGAGCAGGAATTAAGCTTGGGGATGCTTGATACATCTCCAACGTATCTATAATTTTTTATTGTTCCATGCTATTGTAGTATCAATCTTGGATGTTTTTATATGCAATTATATAACATTTTTTGGGACTAACCTATTAACCTAGTGCCCAGTGCCAGTTGCTGTTTTCTGCTTGTTTTTGGCTTTTCAGAGAAACAGTACCAAATGAAGTCCAAATGCCACAAAACTTTTTGGAGATTTTTTTCTGGACAAAAGAAACCTTGGAAGCTTCGGGAGGAGGCCAGAAGCCTCATGAGAGCTTCACAAGGCAATAGGGCGCGCCCCAGGGGGGGCGCGCCGTGTTGCCTTGTGGGTTCCACGTGACTCCGTTTGACCTAATTCCACTTCTATAAATTCACAAATATTGGGAAACCAACAGAGAGCTAGAAGAAATAACTTTTCCACCGCCGCAAGCCTCTGTTCTTCCGCGATCCCATCTGGAGGCCTTTTTCGGTACTCTGCCGGAGGGGGAATTGGTCAAGGAGGGCTTCTACATCAGCCTTGCTGCCCTTCCGATGATGTGTGAGTAGTTTACCACAGACCTACGGGTCCATAGCTAGTAGCTAGATGGCTTCTTCTCTCTCTTTGATCTTCAATACAATGTTCTCCTCGATGTTCTTGGAGTTCTATCCGATGTAATCTTCTTTTGCGGTGTGTTTGTTGGGATCCGATGAATTGTGAGTTTATGATCAGATTATTCATGAGAAATATTTGAGTCTTCTCTAAACTCTTTTATGCATGATTGTTATAACTTTGTATTTCTCTCTGATCTATCGGTTAGTTTGGCCTACTACATTGATTTATCTTGCAATGGGAGAGGTGCTTTGTGATGGGTTCAATCTTGCGGTGCTCAATCCCAGTGACAGAAGGGGACAAGACACGTATTTGTATTGTTGCCATTAAGGATAAAAAGATGGGGTTTATTCATATTGTTTGAATTTGCTTCTCTACATCATGTCATCTTGCTTAAGGCGTTACTCTGTTTTTATTAACTTAATACTCTAGATGCATGCTGGATAGCGGTCGATGAGTGGAGTAATAGTAGTAGATGCAGGCAAGAGTCGGTCTACTTGTCTCGGACGTGATGCCTATATACATGATCATTGCCAAGAATCCGTCATAATTATTTGCCATTTTGTCAATTGCCCAATAGTAATTTGTCTACCCACCGTATGTTTCTATCCTCAAGAGAGAAGCCTCTAGTGAAAACTATGGCCCCCGGGTCTATCTTTATCATATAAAAAACCTAAAAATACCTTGCTGCAATTTATTTACTTTTATTTTAATTAGTGTTTTAGTTTACCTATTTAGCTCGATAAGATTTAATCCTTGCAAGTAAGCGCTAAGAGGATTGACAACCCTCTTATTTGTGTTGGGTGCAAGTGTTTGCTCTTGTGTGTGTAGGTGCGTTTAATGGAATTTTGCTTGGTTCTCCTACTGGATTGATAACCTTGGTTCTTAACTGGGGGAAATACTTATCTCTATTGTACAGCATCATCCTCTCCTCTTCGGGGAAATACCAACGCAGACTACCAGTAGCAATAGACTCCTGCAAAATATTAGTCTGCTCTTGGACAGTGGGGACTGCCTCAATATATTCTTTAACATAAGCATTAGAAGCATAATTTTCATAGCAATATTTAAGTATGGCAAAATTTTCAGATTTGTAAAGAGTAGCTTCACACTTTTCAATCAAAGAAGCAATTTCATATGCACCCTTAAAAGCAACAAATTCTTCAATTTGTTCAATATCGTAGTAACTATAAACACCTTTGGCATAAGAAGATAAGATTCCATTATCCTTAAACTCACATTGGTACTGAAGGTGTTTTTTAGCGTCTTCATAACAACAAGTAAAATCATATATTTCGCATAAATTCCAAGCATAGCAATGCAAGCAATTAATTTGATCCCATAAGAATTTCCCTTTTTGGGACAAGCGGTGTCGCACAAAATAAGCATGCTCATCTAATGATTTTCCCTCGACTAAGCTAGTTGGGTTTTAGCACGAGCACAAACGGATCGAAGATGATCCTGTTGGAAATATGCCCTAGAGGCAATAATAATTTAGTTATTATCATATTCCTTGTTCGTGATAATCGTTTATTATCCATGCTATAATTGTATTGATTGGAAACTCAAATACATGTGTGGGTACATAGACAACAATGTGTCCCTAGTATGCCTCTAGTTAACTAGCTCGTTGATCAAAAGATGGTGAAGGTTTCCTAGCCATGGACATGAGATGTCATTTGATAACGGGATCACATCATTAGGAGAATGATGTGATGGACAAGACCCAAACTGTAAACGTAGCATATGATCGTGTCAGTTTATTGCTATTGTTTTCTGCATGTCAAGTATCTGTTCCTATGACCATGAGATCATGCAACTCCCTGACATCGGAGGAGTACCTTGTGTGTATCAAACGTCGCAACGTAACTGGGTGACTATAAAGGTGCTCTACAGGTATCTCCGAGGATGTCTGTTGGGTTGGCATGGATCAAGACTGGGATTTGTTACTCCGTGTGACGGAGAGGTATCTCAGGGCTCACTCGGTAATACAACATCACAATGAGCCTTGCAAGCAATGTGACTAAAGTGTTAGCCACGAGATCTTGTATTACGGAACGAGTAAAGAGACTTGCCGGTAACGAGATTGAACTAGGTATAGAGATACCGACGATCGAATCTCGGGCAAGTAACATACCGAAGAACAAAGGGAACAGCATACGGGATTAACTGAATCCTTGACATAGAGGTTCGACCGATAAAGATCTTTGTAGAATATGTAGGAGCCAATATGGGCATCCAGGTCCCGCTATTGGTTATTGACCGTAGAGGTGTCTCGGTCATGTCTACATAGTTCTCGAACCCGCAGGGTCTACACACTTAACGTTTGGTGACGATATAAGTATAGTTGAGTTGTTATGTTGGTGACCGAAAGTTGTTCGGAGTCCCGGATGAGATCCCGGACATGACGAGGAGCTCTGGAATAGTCCGGAGGTAAAGATTGATATATGGGATAATAGTGTTTGGTCTCCGGAAGGGTTCCGGAATTCACCGGAAGGGGTTCCGGATGTTTCCCGAAATGTTCGGGTACGAGAACACTTTATTTGGGCCAAGGGGTAAAGCCCACGGGGCTTTAGGAAGGTGCAAAAGGAAGTTTTGCGGAGGCCAGGGGCCAGATGCCAGGGACCCTGACGTCTGGGGCCAGACGCCGAGGACCCTGGCGTCTGGTCCTGGAGTCCGAGCAGGACTCTTGCCTTGCGGGCCAAACCGACTTTGAGGAGGCTCTTTCTTCAAGTTTCGACCCCAGGGCTCAACATATAAATAGAGGGGCAGGGCTAGCACCCGGAATACATCAAGATTTCCCCAAGCCGTGTGCGGCAACCCTAACCCTCTAGTTCCTATGTCATAATCTCCGTAGCGCTTGGCGAAGCCCTGCAGAGATTGTTCCTCACCACCATCACCACGCCGTCGTGCTGCCGGAACTCATCTACTACTTCACCATCGCTCGCTGGATCGAGGAGGTGAAGGCGTCATCAAGCCGTACGTGTGTTGAACGCGGAGGTGCCGTCCGTTCGGCACTAGTTCGTGATCGGTTCGAGGGACGACTTGCGATTTGGATCGCGGAGACGTTCGACTACATCAACCGCGTTTCTTAACGCTTCCGCTTAACGATCTACAAGGGTATGTAGATTCACTCTCCCTCTCGTAGATGCTCATCACCATGGATAGATCTTGTGTGTGCGTAGGAAAATTTTTGTTTCCCATGCAACGTTCCCCAACAGTGGCATCATGAGCTAGGTCTATGCGTAGATGAGATCTCGAGTAGAACACAAACGAGTTGTGGGCGTGGGTGTATACATATTGCTTGCCGTTACTAGTTGATACTTGATTCGGCGGTATTGTGAGATGAAGCGGCCCGGACCGACATTACGCGTACGCTTACGCGAGACAGGTTCCTTCAACTGACATGTAACTTCGTTGCATAAAGATGGCTAGCGGGTGTCTGTCTCTCTCACTTTAGTTGAATCGATTTCAATGAAGAGGGTTCTTTTAGAAGATCAAAAAGCAATCACTACACCACGTTGTGGTTTTGCGTAGGTAAGAACGGTTCTTGCAAACCCGTAGCAGCCACGTAAAATTTGCAACAACAATTAGAGGACGTCTAACTTGTTTTTGCAGGGTATGTTGTGATGTGATATGGCCAATTACATGATGAGATATATGTGATGTATGAGATGATCATGTGTTGTATAGAATATCACGACTTGCATGTCGATGAGTACGGCAACTGGCAGGAGCCATAGAGTTGTCTTTAATTATTGTATGACCTGCGTGTCAATCATTAAGCGCTATGTAATGCTTTACTTTATCGCTAAACGTTAGCAATAGTCGTGGAAGCAACAGTCGGCGCGACAACCTCATGGCGACACGTTGATGGAGATCAAGATGATGGAGATCATGGTGTCATGCCGGTGACGATGGAGATCATGCCGGTGCTTTGGAGATGGAGATCAAAAGCATGAGTTCATGGCCATATCATGTCACTTATGATTTGCATGTGATGTTAATCCTTTTATGCATCTTATTTTGCTTAGGACGACGGTAGCATTATAAGGTGATCCCTCACTTAAATTTCAAGATAAATTGTGTTCTCCCCGAGTGTGCACCGTTGCGAAAGTTCGTCGTTTCGAGACACGCCATGATGATCGGGTGTGATAGACTCTACGTTCACATACAACGGGTGTAAGCCATGTTGCACGTGCGGAACACTCGGGTTAAACTTGACGAGCCTAGCATGTACAGACATGGCCTCGGAACACAAGAGACCGAAAGGTCGAACATGAGTCATATAGTAGATATGATCAACATGAAGATGTTCACCATTGAAACCACCTCAACTCACGTGATGATCGGACTTGAGTTGGTGGATTTGGATCATGTGACACTCGAATGACCGGAGGGATGTCAATTTGAGTGGGAGTTTTTAAGTAATATGATTAACTAAACTCATTATCATGAACATAGTCAAAATGTCTTTGCAAATTATGTTGTAGATTACTAGCTCGCGCTGTAGCTCCCTTGAATTTTTATATGTTCCTAGAGAAATAGATTTGAAAGATGATGGTAACAATAATGCGGACTGGGTCCGTGATCTGAGGATTGTCCTCAATGCTGCACAGAAGGCTTATGTCCTTAATGCACCGCTCGGTGCGCCACCCCCTCAAGCGTCGTCTGTAGATGTTGTGAACATCTGACAGGCACGTTGTGATAACTACTTGATAGTTCAGTGCGTCATGCATTACGGCTTAGAATTGAGGCTCCAAAACGTTTTGAACGTCACGAAACATATGAGATGTTCTAAGAGCTGAAATTGGGATCTCAGGCTCGTGCCCGTGTTGAGAGGTATGAGACCTCCAACAAGATTCTTTGCCTGCAAGATGATGGAGAATAGCTCAATCGTTGAGCATGTGCTCAGATTGTCTGGGTACTACAATCGCTTGAATCGAGTGGAAGTTGATCTTCCAGATAAGATAGTGATTGGTATAGTTCTCCCAAGTCACTGTCACTAAGCTACTAGAGCTTCGTGATGAACTATAAAAGGCCAGAGATGGAAATAATGATCCCTGAGCTATTCGCGATGTTTGACCCCGCGAAGGTAGAAATCAAGAAGGAGCATCAAGTGTTGATGGTTAGTAAAACCACTAGTTTCAAGAAGGGCAAGGGAAAGGAGGGATACTTCATGGATGGCAAGCCAGTTGCTGCTCCAGTAAAGAAACCCAAGGTTGAACCCAAACCCGAGACTGAGTGCTTCTATTATGAGGAGAACGGTTGCTGAAGTGGAACAACCCTAGATGCTTGGTAGATAAGAAGGTTGGCAACGTCGATAGAAGTATATTTGATATACGTGTTATTGATGTGTACCTTACTAGTACTCCTAGTAGCACCTGGGTATTAGATACCGGTTCGGTTGCTAAGTGTTGGTAACTCGAAATAAAAGCTACGGAATAAACGGAGGCTAAGGGTGAGGTGACGATGAGTGTTGGAAGTGTTTCCAAGGTTGATGTGATCACCATCGCGCGCTCTCTCTACCTTTGGGATTAGTGATGAACCTAAATAAATGTTATTTGGTGTTTGCGTTAAGCATGAACGTGATTAGATCAAGTTTATTGCAATACGGTTATTCATTGCAGTTAGAGAATAATGGTTATTCTATTTACATGAATAATACCTTCAATGGTCATGCACCCAATAAGAGTGGTTTATTGAATCTTGATCGTAGTGATACACATGTTCATAATATTGATGCCAAAAGATACAAAGTTAATAATGATAGTACCACATACTTGTGGCACTGCCGCTAAATGTCATATTGGTGTAAAACGCATGAAGAAACTCCATGCTGATGGATCTTTGGACTCATTCGATTTCGAATCGGTTGAGACATGTGGACCATGCCTCATGGGCAAGATGACTAAAACCCCGTTTTCCGGTATGATGGAGCGGGCAATTGACTTATTGGAAATGATACATGTTGATGTATGCGGTCCAGTGAGTTTTGTAGTGGGCGGTGGATATCGTTATTTTCTTACCTTCACTGATGATTTGAGTAGATATAGTGTATATTTACTTAATGAAACACAAGTCTGAATCGTTTGAAAAGTTCAGAGTGAAGTTTGAGATCATCGTGACAAGAAGATAAAATGTCTACGATATGATCGTGGAGGTAAATATCTGAGTTACGAGTTTGGTATATAACTTAAGACAATGTGGAAGTTGTTTCACAACTCACGCCACCTGGAACACCATAGTGTGATGGTGTGTCCGAACGTCGTAGTTGTGCTCTATTAGATATGGTGCGAACTATGATGTCTCTTATCGATTTACCACTATCGTTTTAGGGTTATGCATTAGAGACAACCACATTCACTTTAAAAGGGGCACCATAAGTCCGTTGAGATGACACTGTATGAATTTTGGTTTGGCGGAAACCTAAGCTGTCATTTTTTAATGTTTGCGGCTGCGACGCTTATGTGAAAAAGGGTTTTCACCTAATGAGCTCGAACCCAAAGCGGACAAATGCATCTTCATAGAATACCCTAACGTAACAGTTGGGTGAACCTTCTATCTCAGATCCAAGCACAAAGTGTTTGTTGCTAAAACGGGTCCTTTCTCGAGAAAAAGTTTCTTTCGAAAGATTGAGTGGGAGGAAGATAGAACTTGATGAGGTTGTTGAACCTTTGTTTCAACCAAAGAGTAGCGCAGCGCAGAAAGTTGTTTCTGTGGAGCCTACGTTAGTTGAAAAGGAAGTTAATGATGATGATCATGAAACTTCGGATCAAGTTACTATCGAACCTCATGGGTCGACAAGGACGCGTACTGCTCCTGAGTGGTACGGCAACCCTGTCTTAGAGGTCATGTTGTTGAACAACGATGAACCTACGAGCTATGGAGAAGCGATGATGGGCCCGGATTCCGAGAAATGGTTAGAGTCCATGAAATCCGAGATGGGATCCATGTAAGAAAACAAAGTATGGGCTTTGGAAGTATTACGTGAAGGGCGTAAGGCCATTCAGAACAAATGGATTTTTTAAGAGGAAGACGGACGTGGACGGTAATGTCACCGTCTATAAAGCTCGACTTGTGGCAAAGGGTTTTTCACAAGTTCAAGGAGTTGACTACGATGAGACTTTCTCACCCGCAGCGATGCTAAAGTCTGTTGGAATCATGTTAGCAGTTGCTGCATTTTTCAATTATGAAATCTGGCAGATGGATGTCAAAACATCGTTTCCTTAACGGTATCCGTAAGGAAAGGTTGTATGTGATACAACCGGAAGGTTTTGTCAGTCCTAAGGATGCTAAAATGTATGCAAACTCCAGCGATCCTTCTATGGACTGGAGCAAGCATCTTGGAGTTGGAATATACACTTTGATGAGGTGATCAAAGTTTTTATGTCTATACAAAGTTTATGAGAAACTTGTATTTACAATAGAGTGAGTGGGAGCACTATAGAATTTCTAATAAGTATATGTGGTTGACATATTGTTGATCAGAAATGATGTAGAATTTCTGGAAAGCATAAAGGGTCGTTTGAAAGGAGTTTTTCAAAGGAAGACCTGGAATGAAGCTACTTAAATATTGGGCATCAAGATCTATAGAGATAGATCAAGACGTCTGATAAGACTTTCAATGAGTACATACCTTGACAAGATTTTGAAAGAGTTCAAAATGGATCAGTCAAAGAAAGAGTTCTTGCCTGATTTGTAAGGTGTGGAGTTGACTGAGACTCAAAGCTCGACCACGGCAGAAGAAAGAGAAAGGACGAAGGTCATCCCCTATGCCTTATCCATAGGCTCTGTATAGTATGCCATGCTGTGTACCGCACCTGATGTGTGCCTTGCCATGATTCTGTCAAGGGGTACAAGAGTGATCCAGGAGTGGATCACTGGACAGCGGTCAAGATTATCCTTAGTAACTAGAGGACTAAGGAAATATTTCTCAATTATGGAGGTGATGAAGAGTTCGTCGTAAAGGGTTACGTCGATGCAAGCTTTGACACCTATCCGGACGACTCTGAGTAGCAGTCAGGATACATATAGTGGAGCAGCCATTTGGAATAGCTCCAAGTGGAGTGTGGTAGAAGTGTCTACAGTATGACATAGAGATTTGCAAAGTACACACGGGTCTGAATGTCACAGACCCGTTGACTAAAGACCTCTCTCACATGCAAAGCATGATCTGATCGAACCCCAGAACTCATTGGGTGTTAGATTCATAACAATGTAAATCACATGGTGATGTGAACTAGATTATTGACTCTAGTGCAAGTGGGAGACTGTTGGAAATATGCCTTAGAGGCAATAATAATTTAGTTATTATCATATTTCCTTGTTCGTGATAATCGTTTATTATCCATGTTATAATTGTATTGATTGGAAACTCAAATACATGTGTGGGTACATAGACAACACCGTGTCCCTAGTATGCCTCTAGTTAACTAGCTCGTTGATCAAAAGATGGTGAAGGTTTCCTAGCCATGGACATGAGATGTCATTTGATAACGGGATCACATCATTAGGAGAATGATGTGATGGACAAGACCCAAACTGTAAACGTAGCATATGATCGTGTCAGTTTATTGCTATTGTTTTCTGCATGTCAAGTATCTGTTCCTATGACCATGAGATCATGCAACTCCCTGACATCGGAGGAGTACCTTGTGTGTATCAAACGTCGCAACGTAACTGGGTGACTATAAAGGTGCTCTACAGGTATCTCCGAGGATGTCTGTTGGGTTGGCATGGATCAAGACTGGGATTTGTTACTCCGTGTGACGGAGAGGTATCTCAGGGCCCACTCGGTAATACAACATCACAATGAGCCTTGCAAGCAATGTGACTAAAGTGTTAGCCACGAGATCTTGTATTACGGAACGAGTAAAGAGACTTGCCGGTAACGAGATTGAACTAGGTATAGAGATACCGACGATCGAATCTCGGGCAAGTAACATACCGAAGAACAAAGGGAACAGCATATGGGATTAACTGAATCCTTGACATAGAGGTTCGACCGATAAAGATCTTCGTAGAATATGTAGGAGCCAATATGGGCATCCAGGTCCCGCTATTGGTTATTGACCGTAGAGGTGTCTCGGTCATGTCTACATAGTTCTCGAACCCGCAGGGTCTACACACTTAACGTTTGGTGACGATATAAGTATAGTTGAGTTGTTATGTTGGTGACCGAAAGTTGTTCGGAGTCCCGGATGAGATCCCGGACATGACGAGGAGCTCTGGAATAGTCCGGAGGTAAAGATTGATATATGGGATAATAGTGTTTGGTCTCCGGAAGGGTTCCGGAATTCACCGGAAGGGGTTCCGGATGTTTCCCGAAATGTTCGGGTACGAGAACACTTTATTTGGGCCAAGGGGTAAAGCCCACGAGGCTTTAGGAAGGTGCAAAAGGAAGTTTTGCGGAGGCCAGGGGCCAGACGCCAGGGACCCTGTCGTCTGGGGCCAGACGCCGAGGACCCTGGCGTCTGGTCCTGGAGTCCGAGCAGGACTCTTGCCTTGCGGGCCAAACCGACTTTGAGGAGGCTCTTTCTTCAAGTTTCGACCCCAGGGCTCAACATATAAATAGAGGGGCAGGGCTAGCACCCGGAATACATCAAGATTTCCCCAAGCCGTGTGCGGCAACCCTAACCCTCTAGTTCCTACGTCATAATCTCCGTAGCGCTTGGCGAAGCCCTGCAGAGATTGTTCCTCACCACCATCACCACGCCATCGTGCTGCCAGAACTCATCTACTACTTCACCATCGCTCGCTGGATCGAGGAGGTGAAGGCGTCATCAAGCCGTACGTGTGTTGAACGCGGAGGTGCCATCCGTTCGTCACTAGTTCGTGATCGGTTCGAGGGACGACTTGCGATTTGGATCGCGGAGACGTTCGACTACACCAACCGCGTTTCTTAACGCTTCCGCTTAACGATCTACAAGGGTATGTAGATTCACTCTCCCTCTCGTAGATGCTCATCACCATGGATAGATCTTGTGTGTGCGTAGGAAATTTTTTGTTTCCCATGCAACGTTCCCCAACAGATCCAAGTAGAAAGCTTCAGCAGTATGATAGATTTTTGGTGGTTCCTCAACCACTGGGTTAGCAAGTACAACTAATTTTTTTGGTATTTTACGTTTCCTACCCATAATTAAAGATAGAAAACAAGAGCACAAAATAAAAACTACTTAGTGATAAAGCAAACAAGCACACACGAGAATATCAACCCCACGCTATTGCTCCCCAGCAACGGCGCCAGAAAAAGGTCTTGATAACCCACAAGTATAGGGGATCAGTTGTAGCCTTTCTCGATAAATAAGAGTGTCGAACCCAATGAGGAGCTAAAGGTAGAATCAATATTCCCTTCAAGTTCTATCGACCACCGATACAACTCTATCACACTTAACATTTGCTTTACCTAGAACAAGTATGAAACTAGAAGTACTTTGTAGGTGTAATGCTAGAACTACTTTGCAAGAATAAAACTAGGAGTACTTTGCGAGATAATAAAAGTTAATTGTTTAGTAGAAAGCTTTTTGTAGAATGATGAGAAAGATTGTCCATAGGCAATTGATAACTAGACCGGTAATAATTAGTGCAATTTTATATGAGGGAGAGGCATGAGCTAACATACTTTCCGTACTTGCATCGTATGCACTTATGATTGGAACTCTAGCAAGCATCCGCAACTACTAAAGATCATTAAGGTAAAACCCAACCATAGCATTAAGTAACAAGTCCTCTTTACTCCCACACGCAACAACCCCCTTACTCGGGTTTGTGTTTCAGTCACTCACGCAACCCACTATAAGCGAATTATGAACGTATTGCAACACCCTACAGCGGTAATCCCACACGCTTGAGTGACACGGAGGGCACCATAGGACAGCACCAAAATAAAACATACAACTCAAACCAATCACGATCATCAATCAACCCATAGGACAAAATGAATCTACTCAAACATCATAGGATTGCCACATATCATTGGATAATAATATATAGCGTTAAGCACCATGTTTAAGTAGAGATTACAGCGGGGAGAAGAGGTGTTACACCACTGCATAGAGGGGGAGAGAGTTGGTGTTGACAGCGACAAAGTTGTTGGTGTAGATCGCCGTCACGATGGTTGCCCCGGCGGCGTTACGACGCCACCGGGAGAGAGGGGGAGAGAGCCCCCCTCCTTCTTCTTCTTGCTTGGCCTCCCCCCTAGATGGGAGGAAAATTTCCCCTCTGGTCCATGGCCGCCTTGGCTCCCGGAGGGCAGGAGCCCCTCCGAGATTGGATCTCTTTCTCTGTATCTCTTCTGTTTCTCGTTCTGTTGTCTGGCCAAAAACCGTTTCTTAAATATTTGGAGATCCGTAACTCCGATCGAGCTGAAATTTTAACACGGTTTTTTTCTCGATATAAGCTTCCTTGCGGCCGAAGAAGGACCCCAACCGACTTACGATGTGCCCACAAGGCAACACCGCGTGGCATGGGGGGGCAGTGGCGCCCTGTTGCCTTGTGGAGGTTGTGGGCCTCCGTTTGTGTTGATTCCACCTCCCAAAAATCACATATATTCCAAAAGAATTCTCCGTAAAATTTTATCGCGTTTGGACTTCGTTTGATATGGATTTCCTGTGAAACAAAAAACGAGCAAAAAACAGGAACTGGCACTGGGCACTGGATCAATATGATAATCCCAAAAATAATATAAAATATTGCCAACAGTATATGAAAGTTGTAGAATATTGGCATGAAACAATCAAAAATTATAGATACGACGGAGACGTATCACAACGTTCCTGAGGCCATTGCCTTCGAGGTCTCTCACGTGACCATCCTAAAGGAGCAGGACTGCCTGGTCCAGGAGAAGCAAGCTCTCGAGGCGCAAGAGCTTGAACTTCGGCAGGCCGAAGTGCGAGACACTTGTCTCCTTATCATCACTCTGCTTTGACTACAAACACGTGACACATCTCGTGCGATCCTCTGACAAGCTAGGGTTCAAAGGGTGTCCGAGTCCATCGCACTCCAACCAGGAATCTCCTGGTTGCCGCAACTTCGGCTAACAAGCTAGCTACACCCGCCAAGTGACCCATGACGGAGGACCACATCCGGCTCTCCACGCTGCTCAAGACCATGGTGGAACAACAAAACATGGCGAGAAAGAGAGGTACTTGACACATAGCTACTACCACAAACCCTTAGTCTCGAAGGGGGACAACTCCCGGATCGCCATGGAGCAACAAGGTTTGTTGTAGGGGTTGAAGATGAAGGTTTCCTCCTCCAGCATAGTGCCAGATCAGAGATAAAACAAAGATCATCTAGGAAACACGATGTGGCGGCGGAGGAAAATCGACGATAATTAGTGTGGAGTTTTGGGGGGGGGGATTTATGGACCATCGGGCACCAGAGGCCAGCCAAGGGGGTCCACATGTAAGGGAACATGTTACGCAACAAAACATTTGTGCTGCACGATCACACCCATGAACACTATTAAGATGGCGGTAACGATCAAACTCGCCGACGAGCATAGTAGCGAAAGCAGTGATGAGTCGGTGCAGCGCAACGATTTCCTGCAGCTAGGTTACACCTCCCAGCCCTGAGAAAGTTTTCCGATACGAGAGTCAAAGTAGACGAACCCTCCGAGGTATCCACGCATTCCGTACTAGTAGTCTGACATAGCTTCGACGTCCAGGAAGAAGAACTCCGAGCAAACTAGAGAGAAAGCCTAGTGACACTTCTTGTCTAATTAGACAAAGATTAGAGCCCGTCTAATAAGGAGCCTAAACACTTAGGCCAAATTAGACCGGGAGAGCAGCTATGCGGGAGAAATCCCTTTTGGATTGGTGTGCTTCTAGGTGGAGACGTAGGAGGGGGCGCCCAAGGAGGAGGAGTCCTTCTACTCTTCCACGTGGCTGAAGGAGGGAAGACACCCTCCCTATCTAATTTGGCCTGGCCCTTCCTTATGGAAGTGGCGTCCCATGTGGGCCCCATGGGGCCTACTAGGGGTGGTCATCTTATGACGATACTTCACACATTCTTCCACAAATAAAATGTCATTTTTTCTGGATGTCTCTGGAACCCATTCCGAGACCCCCCCAAAACTTTCCATACATAGATCTGGACTTTCTGAAATCATGTTATACCTTTTCGGAATTCTTGTTATGTTACCAGTTGTAAATCCCCGGCATTTTGTAACCTCCTTCGATATAATGAAGATTTGCTGGCTCGCGCCCGTGGTTTTTTCCCCTTCGTGTTGGAGGAGTTTTCCACGTTAGATCCTTGTGTCCCCTCTGTGATTGATTTTGTTCTTTGTCGTGTTCGTTTTACCCGTCGTATCTCTAACAATTCCCGAAACACTTCCGGAACCACTCGAAACTCTTTCGGTGCTCATTTAACCATTTCTCATTTCTTCGGTGATCAGGACTTATACCTATTAAGCTTGTGACCCTTCAAGTTCGGAAATAAGCGGACATGACCCGGAACTCTTTTCGGTCTTAATTGCAGGATTTACCCTTATTAACTCCCCAATATTCATGAAGATCTCGAGCGAACCTTCGTTTATGAATACCATTCCCTTTGCTTCACGAGAAGTTTAAAAAACCCGAGGTGAGATTATAGCAGTGAAGGGATCGACTGGCTTCAGTTAGCAGTGAAGGAATCGCTCAGGTTCAGTTACCAGCGAAGGGATCACTCGTGTTCAGTACATAGTGTGATCGCTCATGTTCAGTATGTAGTGCGAGGGATCGATCGTTCGCTCGCGTTCAGTAAGGGAACCCTCGCTCGGGTTCAGTTAGCGAACGGCTCGCACACACGCGCAAAGCACACTACATCGCTCAGGGCCGACCACCCACCGATTGCCCACAGTAACCGGGAAATCCCCGAAAATTTCCTCGCCCTCACTTCTACCATGATTTTTTACGTCATGGATGGCCCAAAGAATGTCATGCCGGTTCGCCTCCATCCCGCCCAAGACGAAAAACCCATTTTTTGTCATGATGTTTTGCCATAGAAGTAGGAGCCCACCATATCTATGATGATACGTGCTTTTGTCACAATTATCGTCATGGAAGCGTCACATCCAAGACAGAAAAAGTTTTCGTTCGGGCCATAATGTCAGGGGAGTGTCTTTTTTTGTAGTGTAGGTCACGTTAGAAACATACCAATGGAGATTCTGAACTCCCTGAGAACGCCTTACTCCTCTTCTATTCCATCAGTTACTCCACTTACTGTTTTCTTATTCCTTTTATGTTACTTACTTTAAAGCTTGCTTCATAATTCAATCACAATTTACTTCCGCCCTCACTTTGCTTGGAGCCTACAATTATTTGCAGGCACAAATCCATAATTCATTATAAGAGGCAAAAGTCTGATTCATGTGCTCCTTGTGGGATCGATACTCTTACATAAAAAATGCTACAACTAAACCCTGTGCACTTGCAGGCTATCAACTGGCATTATAAATTTCCATGTGGTCCATAACCGCGGACATGGATTTCCAACAGATTCAACCTTGTAAGGGTGCTTCCATCTTCCCATTACAAGTTCTGCATGCATAGCATGTTCCTCCAAGTTCATGGCCCATGAGAACCACCGTTTAAACACGATGTGTTCCAGAAGTTCGGAAGTAAAGAGTTCCTCTAGATAATGTCAAACTAATCTAGAAGACCTCCTGGTGATGATGATATGGCTACCTTGGATACAACCAAAAATATTGCATATATGCATATTTATGAGGTGATTTCTTATAAGAATTATGTAACAATTTATTTATGTTATCCGGAACAAAAATACTTCACCTATTTTTATTTCATGCCTAAATGCAGAATTGTTGAACACTTGTACGAACCACGTGTGAAGACAAAGGAAAAGGAAATGATTAGGTGTTGTTCAAGAAGTCCTCTTCCATCAAAGGAAATGATTAGGTGCTGTTCAAGAAGTCCTCTCACGTCACTTTTGACCCAAGAGAAGATACATACCAAGTTCTCCACGTTCTGGACTCAGATTCGAACTGCACAGACAAACCTGACTCAAAATGCCAAGAACTTTTGCATCCGGACTCTGAATTGGGTGATTCTTTTTTTTGTTGGAAAGTTTATTTCGTGCACTTTTCAACCCAACTAGATTCACCTTCAAATTCGTCCGGAGCGTGAACATATTGACGAAACAATCCGACGCTGCAGCAGAATCCGAGTCAAACTACAAGTCCAAAGGTGTTGCATCACCTCCACTTGGGCCCCTGGGCCTTGTATGACCTAGGGTTGGTTTTAGGCTACCTTGGGACGTCCTCCCACCTCCTTGGCCGCCACCCCTTGCTCCTATATAAGTAGATCAATCTAGTAGCTTTTTGCTTGGGATTTGTTTAGTTAAAAGCTAGCCATTGCAACTTCGTGTACTTCGTTTGTGTCCAACGACCAGGCCAAGACCACTTACGGATCCCCAACTTTATCAATACTTCATATATATTCGCAATATTCAGATTGTTTTTATCATATTCTTGCTCGTTCTTCGATTGCGTGCAGGAATAGACCTTCGTGGTCAGGCTGATCGTGCTTCCGGCATCATCAGTAACCTCCCAGAGATTGGTTTAGCGATTGCTAAGGCCCAACGTCATGCACGTTTGTAGTCGGATCGTCAAAGTCGGCTCCACCAAATCGATAGTTATCATCTCGTCGAAAGATCGGGACCCTCGCCTCTATCAAGTGGTACCATGATATTCAGGAGATACTAATCCATGAAAAGTGCTATCCTATGGATCGTTTGTTTGGTCTTGCTTGCAAAGCTGAACAGGAAATAAAGTGGCGTGATACCCACAAGACAAACAAGCACAAGGTGCACATCCAAGGAGTTGAGAAGGTCTTTCCTTTCACCACTGCGCCTACTATGACAACAACATTCGTTGTTGTGAGCACTACATCAGCTCCACGTTGTGACCCGTCACCACCGAGAGTGCCTACATCTTCTGAGTTGACCATAAGAGGTAATGACAAAGGTACTGATCTTCCACCTGCACATGCGAATGATGAATGCCTTGTCAATTTAAATGCACCATGTGATACGCTACCCACTACTTTGATCACACCACCTATTTTAGAGGAATATGTTGATGATTTGACTTTGCTTGTGATCAAACAACTGCAATATCAACAATTTTGAGTGCACCCATTGAATTAACCATTGATCCGAAAGAACCATGTGAATCAGGGAATAAATCAGATTTGGATCAACTACGTTTGAAAATAATTGTGCCAATGGTTAATCATTTTGATATGACCTCTAATCTTGGTGATGATTCCGTGTCAAATGACTTGTTCCATGTTTGCTTATTTAAGCAAGTTGTAGCATCTAAATTTGAAACAATTAAAGTTTATTCACCGATGTTGGGATGGTTTAATGATGAACATTTTCATTCTTTGGAAATGAATAAGAGCTTCACTTATATGTGCAAACTGAGTTGCAATATTTCCATGCCTTTTACTTCTTGTGATAATATTGTGTCTTTATATTTCACGACATATGAAAGTTACTTACGTATAGATGTGTCACATGTGCGAAAACTGAGGGAAGTAAATGAATGACATATACATATACAACATGTACACCTTGTCTCTTTTGTTAACCACGTTTTAGATTAAGCAACGCCGGGGACGGCTTTGTTTTCAAGAAGGGGAGGATGATGAGAACATGGCTACCTTGGATACAACCAAAAATATTGCATATATACATATTTATGAGGTGATTTCTTATAAGAATTATGTAACAATTTATTTATGTTATCCGGAACAAAAATACTTCACCTATTTTTATTTCATGCCTAAATGCAGAATTGTTGAACACTTGTACGAACCACGTGTGAAGACAAAGGAAAAGGAAATGATTAGGTGTTGTTCAAGAAGTCCTCTCCCGTCAAAGCAAATGATTAGGTGCTATTCAAGAAGTCCTCTCGCGTCACTTTTGACCCAAGAGAAGATAGAGACCAAGTTTCCCATGTTCTGAATTCAGATTCGGACTGCACAGACATACCTGAATCAAAACATCAAGAACTTTTGCATCCAGACTCCGAATTGGGTGATTCTTTTTTTGTTGGAAAGTTTATTTCGTGAACTTTCCAACCCAATTGGATTAACCTTCAAATTCGTCCGGAGCGTGGAGATATTGATGAAACAATCCAATGCTCAAGCAGAATCCGAGTCAAACTACAAGTCCAAAGGTGTTGCATTACCTCCACTTGGGCCCATGGGCCTTGTACGACCTAGGGTTGGTTTTAGGCTGCCTTGGGACGTCCTCCCACCTCCTTGGCCGCCACCCCTTGCTACTATATAAATAGATCAATCTAGTAGCTATTTGCTTGGAATTTGTTTAGTTAAAAGTTAGCCATTGCAACTTCATGTACTTTGTTTGTGTCCAACGAGCAGGCCAAGACCGCTTATGGATCCCCAACTTTATCAATACTTCATCTATATTCGCAATATTCAGATTGTTTTTATCATATTCTTGCCCGTTCTTCGATTGCGTGCAGGAATAGACCTTCGTGGTCAGGCTGATCGTGCTTCCGGCATCGTCAGTAACCTCCCGAGATTGGTTTAGCGATTGCTAAGGCGCAACGTCATGCACGTTTGTAGTCGGATCGTCAAAGTCGGCTCCACCAAATCGATAGTTATTATCTCATCGAAAGATCGGGACCCTCGCCTCTATCACCTGGTGGTTCGACATCCGGATTAGAGCCAAACGTATCTCTGGACCGAGTCGCATCCGTCTATGCCGAGGCTATGGTTGGCCAAAGTCGGTTTCTCGTGGTGGCGGCGCAGGCCGCTAGATGTTGCGGACCAACGCTTTCTGGGCCTGGCCCAAGTTGCTTATTAAGATACCTCGGGTTCATGACTCCCTATGCAAGATTGAGGAGCTTTACATTTTCGTGCCATGCCTGGAAACCTACAAATGGCTATTCCGCAAAACAATATTCAGCCGGCTCAAACAATCATTGGATGTTTGCTATGCACATCGCTTTCTAATCGGCGCGTGCTATGTCTGCGACCTATGCGATCGAGCATGTAATGCATGTTTGCCCGACCTTTTTGAGCACGGCGTGCTCGGATGCTCCACCCTTTTGGACTTGACGGTTTGGCCGACTGTTGTTTGATGACCCACAAGTAAAGGGGATTAAACCAGTCTTCGAGGGTAGTATTTCACCCAAATTTATTGATTTGACACAAGGAGAACCAAAGAATATTTATAAGCCTTAGCAGTTGAGTTGTAAATTCAACCACACCTGAGAGATAACATTCTTGCAGCAATTTATTAGTAGCACAGTTATATGATAGCGGTAGTGATAGCAAAGTAACAGTAGCGGCAATCGTGACAAGTTTGCAGAACAGTAGCCAAGTAATAGTAGTGATTTTAACAGAGGCAATAGTAGAAAAGCGTAGGCATGGAGTAGTGATGGGGTGTTTAGATGAGATTCAATATACAACAGTCATAACCTAGAGCGATACATACTAGCTCCAATTAATCAATCATATGCAGGCATGTATTCTGTATATATAGTCGTATGTGCTTGCGATAAGAACTTGCATAACATCTTTTGTCCTACCCTCCTGTGGCAGTGGGGTCCTAATGGAAACTAAAGGTAATTAAGGCTCTCCTTTTAATAGAGAACCGGAACAAAGCATTAACACACAGGGAATACATGAACTCCTCAAATTATAGTTAGCCACATAGAGTATCCCAATTATTGTCACTTTGCGGTCTAGGGTTCAAAACAAGAACAAGTGCATACAACTTGTAGATAAGATCAAGAACACAAATATATTCATGAAAACATAATAGGTTCAGATCTAAAATCATGGTACTCGGGCCCTAGTGACAAGCATTAAGCATAGAAAAGTTATAGCAAATTAATCTCAGAACAGAGTGGATACTAGGGATCAAGCCCTAACAAGTCTGGCATAATTACATATGAAATCTCATCCAAATCCCATCTACCTCCAGTATGCCTATGATATGTCTCCAACGTATCTATAATTTATGAAGTATTCATGCCATGTTAGCAATAATTTTATATGGTTTTGGTGCACTTTTATATGATTTTCATGGACTAACATATTAACCTAGTGCCCAGTGCAGTTGTTGTTTTCTTCTTGTTTTTGGTTTTCCAGGAAATTTTAGTGATTTTCTACAGTATAAAATGTTAAGGTTTTGAGTTGATTTATACTAACTTATCTCACGAGTTCTTGTTGAGTTTTGTGTGGATGAAGTTTTTAAGATTTAGGAGAAGCCATGATATGAGAAGAATTAAGGAGACACAAGAGCTCAAGTTTGGGGATGCCCAAGGCTCCCCAATATAACATTCCAAGAAGTCTTAAGCAACTAAGCTTGGGGAAGCCCCGGTAGGCATCCCACCTTTCTTCATCAACACCTATCCATTAGACTAAATTTTTACTTGTTCACATGATATGTGCTATTTTTGGAGTGCCCTGTTATTTTTGTTTTGTTTGCTGTTTAATAAAGCTCTATAGATCTGAAAATTTGTAGTTGGAGAGAGTCTTCACATAGCTACTTAATTGTTTAACTACTCATTGATCTTCACTTATATCTTTTGGAGTAGTTTGTCATTCACTCTTGTGCTTCACTTATATTCTAAGAGTTAATTGTTGAATGAATTGAATATCATAAATATGAAATTATATATGTTCCATACGCTTAGTAATATTTCACATTGGGTTTAGAAAGTAAAATCTATTAAAGTTCGACAATCACAACATTGGTCATGCAAGTAATTCATGAATGATTAGTATATGGAAGAGAAATTTCACATACAAATATATTATCTTGGGCATCTTTTATAATTGTGAATACCCATTAATTATTTTCAAACTTGATCGAATAAGTTGAAGTTGGACAAGGGAGACAACGTAATGAGTTATGTTTGGCTATATTTGCATAGAAGTTATATTGTTATGGATCCTCCAACATGTGGTGCTTGTTTAGAATCTTTTACTAGCCAAAATTTCTGTAATAAGTGGGAATGCTACTTGTGCATCCAAAATCCTTAAGCCAAGTTTCTTACATGAGTGTCTACCATACCTACCTATATACGGTATTACCCTGCCGTTCCAAGTAAATTTGCATGTGCCATCTCTAAAACCTTCAAATAATCATCTGTTTTGTGTGCCCGTACCGCTGATGGAGCGACATGGCAGTCAGTATCTTCCATGCTAAGTGGGTTATTCTCATGATGGGTGTTTATTCACTTGTCCTTGCACAAGAGAGGCTGGTAATCGGGATGCCCGGTCCCTTAAATAAAAAGAAAAAAATTATATAAAAAAACAAAGGCTCCCCCTGGAAAGTTGAAAGTTTGGAGGGCACCCGTGAATTCGGCTAGCCATGGCTTGTGTTTGAATGGTTGAGGGCGAGTTAAACTTTTCGTTTCTGCATGGGAACCGCTGATGACCCACAAGTATAGGGGATCAATCGTAGTCCTTTCGATAAGTAAGAGTGTCGAACCCAACGAGGAGCAGAAGGAAATGACAAGCGGTTTTCAGCACGGTATTTTCTGCAAGCACTGAAATTGTCGGTAACGAGTAGTTTGATAGCAAGATAATTTCTAACAAGTAACAAGTAGTAAAGGTAACAAAGAGTGCAGCAAGGTGGCCCAATACTTTTTGTAGCAAAGGACAAGCCGGAACGAACTCGTATAATAAGCAAAGCATTCTCGAGGACACATGGGAATTTCATCTAGTCACTTTCATCATGTTTGTTTGATTCGCGTTCGCTACTTTGATAATTTGATATGTGGGTGGACCGGTGCTTGGGTGCTGTTCTTACTTGAACATGCCTCCCACTTATGATGAACCCCTCTTGCAAGCATCCGCAACTATGAAAGAAGAATTAAGATAAATCTAACCATATCATTAAACATATGGATCCAAATCAGCCCCTTACGGAATAGCGCATAAACTAGGGTTTAAGCTTCTGTCACTGTAGTAACCCATCATCTAATTACTACTCCACAATGCATTCCCTTAGGCCCAAAGATGGTGAAGTGTCATGTAGTCGACGTTCATATGACACCACTAAGAGAATCAACAACATACATATCATCAAAATATCAAACGAATACCAAATTCACATGATTACTTATAACAAGACTTCTCCCATGTCCTCAAGAACAAAAGTAACTACTCACACATCATATTCATGTCCATGATCAGAGGGGTATTGAATAGCATAATAGATCTGAACATATAATCTTCCACCAAATAAACCATTTAGCATCAACTACAAGATGTAATCAACACTACTAGCAACCCACAGGTATCAATCTGAGGTTTTGAGACAAAGATTGAATACAAGAGATGAACTAGGGTTTGAGATGAGATGGTGCTGGTGAAGATGTTGATGTAGATTGGTCCTCCTACGATGAGAGGATCGTTGGTGATGTCGATGGCTTCGATTTCCCCCTCCCGGAGGGAAGTGTCCCCGACGGAATCGCTCCGCCGGAGAGCAAAAGTGCTCCTGCCCAAGTTCCGCCTCGAGACGGCGGCGCCTCATCCCGAAAGTCTTCCCCTTATTTTTTCTAGGGCAAATGGGCTTTTATACCAGAAAATGGGCACCGGAGGCTGGCCAGGGGCCCCACGAGCCACCAGGGCGCGCCTGGGGGGGTGGCTTGCCCTGGTGCCTCGTGGGCACCTGGGTGGCCCCCTCTGGTATTTTTTCTCCAGTATTTTTTATTTACTCCAAAATAAATCTCCGTGAAATTTCAGCTCATTTGGAGATGTACAAAATAGGTATCTCTGACATAGCTTTTTCAGGTCCAGAATTCCAGCTGCCGGCAATCTCCCTCCTTATGTAAATCTTGCATATTAGGAGATAAAAGGCATTAGAATTGCTCCACAAAGTGTTATATTGATTAAAAACACTATAAATAACAGTAGGAAAACATGATGCAAAATGGACGTATCAACTCCCCCAAGCTTAGACCTCGCTTGTCCTCAAGCGAAAGCCGATATCGATAATCATGTCCACATGTTTAGAGTGATAGGCGTCGATAAAAACAAAATACGGACATAGTAGCATCATGGTCATTATTATAACATCAATATTTATTATCATAAAACTTCTTATGAGCAAGTAACAATTCATCACAACAACGAGGTATAAGACATAAACTTTCTTGAAAACTAACAAACTATGTTCTCAGTCAACAATGCAATTGCAATTCATCATATTTTCAGGAAGGGTCTCATGTAGGAGCTTTTTAGCAAGTCCACATACTCAACCATCATTTAGTCTTCTATGATTGCTAACACTCACAACATATATATGGAGCAAAAAGTTTCAGCCAAACACATAGAAAGATAGGGGCTTATAATTTCGCCTCCCAACTTATTCACCTCAAGGGTGATGTCAACAATAATAACTCATGATCACTTATATCCAACTGGGCATATATGCCTAGATCTTTCCCCACCACATGATGCTTGCAAAAGAGAAAAATAAAAAGGAATAGAGGAGAACATTATTGGCTCTTGCATAAAAAGTAAATACATAAAAGTAAAAGATAGGCCCTTCACAGAGGGAAGCAGAGGTTGTCATGCGCTTTTTGTTTTTGGATGCACAAGCTCTTAATGTAAAGGAACGTCACTTTATATTGCCCCTTGTGATAGCAACCTTTATTATGCAGCCCGTCGCTTTTATTTCTTTACCATCACAAGTTCGTACAAAGCTTATTTTCCCTTACAATAAGAGTTCATACATATTTAGAGGCAATTTTTATTGCTTTTTGCACCGATGACAACTTACTTGAAGTATCTTATTCAATCCATAGGTAGGTATAGTGGACTCTCGTGACATGAAGCTTGGTTTAAAGGTTTTGGATGCACAAGTAGTATCTCTACTTGGTGCGGATTTTTGGCTAGCAAAGATATTGGGCAAGCACCACATGTTGGAGGATCTATGACAATATAACTTCTATGTGAATATAAGCAAACATAATTCATTACGTTGTCTTCCTTGTCCAATGTCAACAATTTGACATAAAATACTTAATGGGGGCTCACAATCACAAAAGATGTCCAACATAGTGTATTTGCATGTGAATCTTCTCTTCCCTTATTAATTTCTTCGTGAATTGCATCATTGACCAATGCTATGTTTGTTAACTTTCAATAAATTTTACCACTTATACTTTTCTTTATGTAATGTCATTACTTTCCATAAGATTAGCATATGATCTTTTTCATTATTTTCATTGCTAGGATTGAAACATAAAAGTAAAGATGCAAAAACTCAAACTACTCTTTATTATATAACTCTCAACTCAATTACATAGATAGATAGATCACGAAACTAGCACTCGGAAATAGATCATACTAAACTTTTATTCAACTAAATCACGAAATAACTAAGGATCGAACTAAAAATAGGTAAAGATATTAAAAGTAATGGTGATACGATACCGGGGCGCCTCCCCCAAGCTTGGCACAAGCCAAGGGGAGTGCCCATACCCGTGTACTCAAGTTTCTTTCTTCGGTGATGGTGGTGCGATATTCTTAGCAATAATGCCCCTGAGGATGTGATACGTCTCCAACGTATCTATAATTTTTGATTGTTCCATGCTGTTATATTATCAATCTTGGATGTTTTTATATACATTTACAGCAATTATATATCATTTTTGGGACTAACCTATTAACTTAGTGCCCAGTGCCAGTTGCTGTTTTCTGCCTGTTTTTTGTTTTACAGAAAATCAATACCAAACGAAGTCCAAATGCCATGAAACTTTTTGGAGAATTTTTTCTGGACAATACTAACACTAGAAGCTTTCGGAGAAGACCAGACGTAAGAGGAGGTGGCCACGAGCCACCAGGGCGCGCCTGGGGGCCCTGGTGCCTCGTGGGCCCATCTCAGCTCCGTTTGACCTAATTCCACCACTATAAATTCCCAAAAATCAGGAAACCAATAGGAGAGTCCACGAAATGCTTTTTCTGCCGCCACAAGTTTCAGTTCTCGAGACATCCCATATGGAGGCCTTTTTCGGTACTCCACCAGTGGGGGAACCGATCACGGAGGGGCTCTACGTCAACCTTGCTGCCCTTCCGATGATGCGTGAGTAGTTTACCACAGACCTTCGGGTCCATATTTAGTAGCTTGATGGCTTCTTCTCTCATTTTGATCTTCAATACAATGTTCTCCTCGATGTTCTTGGAGTTCTATCCGATGTAATCACTTTTTGCGGTGTGTTTGTTGGGATCCGATGAATTGTGAGTTTATGATCAGATTATCCATGAATTTTATTTGAGTCTTCTCTGGTCTCTTTTATGCATCATTATTATAGCTTCATATTTCTTCTCTGATCTATTGATTTGGTTTGGCCAACTAGATTGATTTATCTTGCCATGGGAAGAGGTGCTTTGTAATGGGTTCGATCTTGCGGTGCTCAATCCCAGTGACAGAAAGGGACATGACACGTATGTATCATTGCTATTAAGGGTAAAAAGATGGGGTTTATTCATACGTGAGTTTATCTTGTCTACATCATGTCATCGTTCTTAAGGCGTTACTCCGTTCTTTATGGACTTAATACACTAGATGCATGCTGGATAGCGGTCGATGTGTGGAGTAATAGTAGTAGATGCAGGCAGGAGTCGGTCTACTTGTCTCGGACGTGATGCCTATATACATGATCATTGCCTTGGATATCATCATGATCATTTACTTTTCTATCAATTGCCCAACAGTAATTTGTTTACCCACCGTATGCTATTTTCTTGAGAGAAGCCTCTAGTGAAAACTATGCCCCCCGGGTCTATCTAAATCATATATTAAAACCCTAAAAATACTTGCTGCACTTTTCTTTTATTTATTTTATTTTGTATTTTTGTTTCAATCTATCTATCTACCACATACAATTTAATCTCGCAACTTACCGCCGAGGGATTGACAACCCCTCGTTTGCGTTGGGTGCAAGGGTTTGTTGTTTGTGTGCAGGTACTGCTAACGAGGTGTTGCGTGATTCTCCTACTAGATTGATAACCTTGGTTTCATAACCGAGGGAAATACTTACCTCTACTGTGCTGCATCATCCCTTCCTCTTCAGGGAAATTACCAACGCAAGCTACAAGTAGCAGGAAGAATTTCTGGCGCCGTTGCCGGGGAGACATCATCAACATCTATCAAGTACCTTTGCATAAAACTCTCATGTCATTGCATTTACTTTATTTGCCTTTGCCACTCGTTTTCATCTCCCCCACTTCTAAAAAGTTTTTACAAAATACAAAAATATTTTTCGTTTGCCTTTTTCTTGTTTGCTTGTTATCTTGTTTGCGTAGTCACTATGTCTCAAGAAAATACAAAATTGTGTGATTTTTCCAATACTAATAATAATAATTTTATTAGTACTCCAATTGCTCCTCCCGCTGCTAGTGCGGAGACTTGTGATATTAATGCCGCTTTGCTAAATCTTGTTATGAAAGAACAATTTTCTGGTAGTCCTAATGAAGATGTTGCATCCCATCTTAACACTTTCGTAGAATTGTGTGATATGCAAAAGAAAAAAGATGTGGATAATGATATTGTGAAATTAAAATTATTCCCATTCTCATTACGGGATCGTGCAAAAATTTGGTTTTCATCTTTACCACGAAATAGTATCGATTCTTGGGATAGGTGTAATGATGCTTTTATTACCAAGTATTTTCCTCCCGCGAAAATTATTTCTCTTAGAAATCAAATTATGAATTTTAAGCAACTTGATCATGAACATGTTGCCCAATCTTGGGATAGGATGAAATTAATGATAAGAAATTGCCCTACTCATGGTTTAAATTTGTGGATGATCATACAAAAATTTTATGCGGGATTGAATTCTGTTTCTAGAAATCTTTTAGATTACGCCGCGGGTGGTACTTTTATGGAAATTACTTTGGGAGAAGCTACTAAATTGCTTGACAATATTATGGCAAATTATTCACAATGGCATACTGAAAGAGTTCCTACTAGTAAAAAAGTGAATTCGGTTGAAGAAATTAGTACTTTGAGTGATAAAGTTGATGCGCTTATGAAATTGGTTGCTAGCAAAAACTGCTCCTATTGATCCTAATGATGTTCCCTTATCCACTTTGATTGAGCAAAAACTGATCCCATAGATGTGAATTTTGTCTCGCGAAACAATTATAATAATAATGCTTATAGAGGTAATTTCAATGCTAGACCGTTTCCTGGAAATTCCTCTAATAATTATGGCAATTCCTATGGTAATCCTTATTATAATTATAATAGGATGCCCTCTGATTTTGAAAGTAATATTAAAGAATTTATTAATGCTCAAAAAGTTTTCAACACTACGATAGAAGAAAATTGAGTAAACTTGATGATATGTCTAGGAGCATTGATAGAATTATTCATGATGTGGAAAATCTTAAGACTAAAATTTTGCCAGCTAAAATTGATATTAATGAATCAATTAAGGCATTATATGTCTCAATGGATGATAGTAAGAAAAGAACCGCCATGCTAAAAGCTAAACGAGAATTTTTAGAAAAATCGATTCCTCCCGGTTTTTATCGTAGTAATGATGAGGATATTAAAATGATTGGTGTTTCATCTATTGATTCTTTGTTTAGCAATATAAAACTTGATGAAAAGGGAACTGAAGAAGATTCAACTTTAGCTAAAGAGTGTCCCTATAATTCGGAGGGTGAAAATCTTGATAAGAAAATTGATAAAAGTGGGTCTGGAGTGGTAAAAACTTTAACTAGTGATGTGCCCACTCTCTTGGATTATAAAGATTTTAATTATGATAGTTGTTCTTTGATTGAGTGCATTTCTTTGTTACAATCCATGCTAAATTCACCCAACGCATATGAGCAAAATAAGGCTTTTACTAAACACATCGTAGAAGCAATGATGAAAGCGTTAGAAGAAAAGCTAGAACTAGAAATTTCAATTCCTAGAAAATTATATGATGAATGGGAACCCACCATTAAAGTTAAAATTAAAAATTATGAGTGCAATGCTTTATGTGATTTAGGTGCTAGCATTTCGACAATTCCAAAATCTCTAGGTGATGTGCTAGGTTTTACCAATATAGATGAATGTTCTCTTAACTTGCATCTTGCGGATTCTACTATTAAAAAGCCTTTGGGTAGAATTAATGATGTTCTTATTCTT
The DNA here is from genome assembly GCA_039707655.1 of Elymus sibiricus. Classification (NCBI taxonomy): domain Eukaryota; kingdom Viridiplantae; phylum Streptophyta; class Magnoliopsida; order Poales; family Poaceae; genus Elymus; species Elymus sibiricus. The sequence goes on from CM077670.1 coordinate 119,127,467, forward strand.
GCAAATAGGAACTATGTTCCCGTTGATTTTATTGTACTTGACCTTGAATGCAATCCTTCATGCCCAATAATACTTGGTAGACCGTTCTTACAAACCATAGGTGCCGTTATTGATATGAAAGAAGAGAATATAAAATTTCAGTTTCCATTAAAAAAGGGTATGGAACATTTCCCTAGGAAAAGAATTAAAGCACCATATGAATCCATTATGAGGGCCACTTATGTAATCAACTTGAAGGATGACAATACTTGAAACTATGCATTATGCCTAGCTAGGGGCATAAAACAATAACGCTTGTTGGGAGAAACCCAATGAATAAAATAAATTTTTACTTTTTGTTTCTGTTATTGTGAGTTTTCACATTTATGATACTGTTATGATTGAGTTTTTGTGTTTTTAATTAGTGTTTGTGCCAAGTAAAACCTTTAGGATGATTTGGAAGACAGTATAATTGATGCTGTTTGGAATACAGAAAGTTTTGCGTCCAGTGATGGAATTTTGATTCTGTACTGGAGTGTTAGAAAAATCTGAATTTTTTACACAGTATTGGTATATGAATTTCCCACGTTTTCCTTATTTTTTAGAATTTTTGGAGTTATATAAGTATAGCTTTTAAATAGATTGCTACATACTGTTCTATTTTTGACAGATTCTGTTTTTTGATGCACTACTTGCTTGTTTTGATGAAACTATGGATTGTATCGGGGGGTATAAGCAATGGAGAAGTTAGAATACTGTAGGTATAATGCAAAAATAAAATATGAATGGGTTTGCAACAATACTTAAAGTAGTGATTTGTTTTGTTATACTAACGGATCTCACGAAGGTTTTGTTGAGTTTTGTGTGATTGAAGTTTTCAAGTTTTGGGTCAGACCACGATGGATGAAGGAATAAGGAGTGGCAAGAGCCTAAGCTTGGGGATGCCCGAGCCACCCCAAGGTAATATTCAAGGAAGACTCAAGTGCCTAAGCTTGGGGATGCCCCGGAAGGCATCCCCTCTTTCTTCTACCAACCATCGGTAATTTTACTTGGAGCTATATTTTTATTCGTCACATGATATGTGTTTTTCTTGGAGCGTCGTGTATTATATGAGTCTTTGCTTTGTTTGCTTTTTAGTTTGTCACAATCATCCTTGCTGAACACACCTATTTTGAGAGAGCCACACGTTCATCATAATTTGTTAGAATACTCTATGTGCTTCACTTAATTTTTTTTGAGCTAGGCAGTTGCTCTAGTGCTTCACTTAAATATTTTTGAGCACGGCGGTGGCTAAATCTTGAAGAAATAAACTCTCATGCTTCACTTATATTATTTTTAGAGTTGATAAGATTAAAATTTTGAAGAAATAAACTCCCATGCTTCACTTATATTATTTTGGGAGTTGATAAGACTGAAATTTTGAAGAAATATTTGCACTCTCATGCTTCACTTATATCTTTTTGAGAGTTGATAAAAGTAACGGTAATTTTCACAAGATATGAATTTGGTCCCAAAGTGATGAATATTCAAGAGGGATATAATAAAAACTTTCAGATAGATCATTGGATGTGATAAGTGTGATTCCTTGCAATAGTTTTGCGATATGGAAATGATAATATGTGAGTCTTGTTAGTGAGTAATTGTGATTTAGTAAGAATATTAGAGTTAAGGTTTGTGATTCCCTATGCATGCACATTAAGTCAATAGTTATGCAACGAAATTATATCCTACTTATGGTGCATTATTCGGTGTTAGTTATGTTCAATGCATGTTTATGACCGTTTTCGTTTTTTGGTTGGTTGCTTCTCAATCTATTTGCTAGCCTTCATTCGTACTAAGCGGAAATACTGCTTGTGCATCCAAAACTCCTTAAACCCAAGTTGTGCCAAATGAATCCACTATATCTACCTATATGCGGTATTTCCATGCCGTTCCAAGTAAATTTGCGTGTGCCAACTCTAATTTTCAAAATAATTTTGCGTTTTGTGTGCCCGTACCGCTCATGAAGCGGCAGGGGGTGGCCAATATTTTCCATGGTAGGTGTGTTATTCTCACGATGAGTGTTTATTCACTTGTCATTGCACGAGAGAGTGGCTGGTAATAGGGATGCCCAGTCCCACAATGAAATCAAAAATTAATAACAACAAAATTCCTTGGAAAGTGATGGTATGGAAGGCACCCGTGGATACGGCTAGCCATGGATTGTGAAAGAATGGTGGAAAGGAAATACACTTTACTTTTTGTTTGGGAACCGCCTATGATGTGTCTAGCATGGAAAATATTAGGAATTCTCGATCGTTTTCGTTGACAGGAAAAGCACGCCTCTCAAAATAATTTTATCTCTCCAATTTAAGCTTTGAGCTCTGGCACATTAGCAAATCTCTGCTTCCCTCTGCGAAGGGCCTATCTATTTATTTTATGCAATTTTTATTTTTATTTTGAGTCTCCATCTTCTCTTATAAAGCACCAACTAGAGAGCACTATTGTCATACTTGTGCATTGTGTGTAGCTAATACTTGAGTGTGTTTCATGAATGGATCAATGATTGAGCATAATGGGCTAGGGATAACTTTCTTTAGCGTTGATATTTTGAAAGACATGATTGCTTGTTAGCATGCTTGAGTATTTATACCTTCATGTCAAATTATAGACTATTGCTTTGAATCATTCAAGTCCAAATGTCCATGCTACAAAAGAAGAGAATATATGATGAATATGATAGGCATCATTCCACATCAAAAATTCTGTTTTTATCATTTACCTACTCGAGGACGAGCAGGAATTAAGCTTGGGGATGCTGATACGTCTCCAACGTATCTATAATTTTTGATTGTTCCATGCTGTTATATTATCAATCTTGGATGTTTTTATATACATTTATAGCAATTATATATCATTTTTTGGGACTAACCTATTAACTTAGTGCCCAGTGCCAGTTGCTGTTTTCTGCCTGTTTTTTGTTTTACAGAATATCAATACCAAACGAAGTCCAAATGCCACGAAACTTTTTGGAGATTGTTTTCTGGACATTACTAACACTAGAATCTTTGGGAGAAGACCAGACGCCATAGGAGGTGGCCACGAGCCACCAAGGCGCGCCTGGGGGGGGCAGGCGCTCCCTGGTGCCTCGTGGGCCCACCTCAGCTCCGTTTAACCTAATTCCACCACTATAAATTCCCAGAAATCAGGAAACCAACAGGAGAGTCCACGAAATACTTTTTCCGCCGCCGCAAGTTTCTGCTCTCGAAAGATCCCATCTGGAGGCCTTTTCCGGTACTCCGCCGGAGGGGGAATCGATCACGGAGGGGCTCTACATCAACCCCGTTGCCCTTCCGATGATGTGTCAGTAGTTTAGCACAGTCCTTTGGGTCCATAGTAGCTAGATGGCTTCGTCTCTCTTTTTGATCTTCAATACAATGTTCTCCTCGATGTTCTTGGAGTTCTATCCGATGTAACCACTTTTTGCGGTGTGTTTGTTGGGATCCGATGAATTGTGAGTTTATGATCAGATTATCCATGAATATTATTTGAGTCTTCTCTGATCTCTTTTATGCATGATTATTATAGCTTCGTATTTCTTCTCTGATCTATTGATTTGGTTTGGCCAACTAGATTGATTTATCTTGCCATGGGAAGAGGTGCTTTGTAATGGGTTCGATCTTGCGGTGCTCAATCCCAGTGACAGAAAGGGACATGACACGTATGTATCGTTGCTATTAAGGGTAAAAAGATGGGGTTTATTCATACATGAGTTTATCTTGTCTACATCATGTCATCGTTCTTAAGGCGTTACTCCGTTCTTCATGGACTTAATACACTAGATGCATGCTGGATAGCGGTCGATGTGTGGAGTAATAGTAGTAGATGCTGGCAGGAGTCAGTCTACTTGTCTCGGATGTGATGCCTATATACATGATCATTGCCTTGGATATCGTCATGATTATTTGCTTTTCTATCAATTGCCCAACAGTAATTTGTTTACCCACCGTATGCTATTTTCTTGAGAGAAGCCTCTAGTGAAAACTATGGCCCCCGGTTCTATCTAAATCATATACTAAAACCCTAAAAATACTTGCTGCACTTTTCTTTTATTTATTTTATTTTGTATTTTTGTTTCAATCTATCTATCTATCACATACAATTTAATCTTGCAACTTACCACCGAGGGATTGACAACCCCTCGATTGCGTTGGGTGCAAGGGTTTGTTGTATGTGTGCAGGTACTGCTAACGAGGTGTTGCGTGATTCTCCTACTGGATTGATAACCTTGGTTTCATAAGTGAGGGAAATACTTACCTCTACTGTGTTGCATCATCCCTTCCTCTTCGGGGAAATTACCAACGCAAGCTACAAGTTGCAGGATGCGATTCTCCTCTTCGAGCTTGTTAACTTGACGCTTAAGATCCATGATTTCTTTTCGGAGCTTTCTGGTGACTGTTAATGCACCATCCACCCAAGGATGCATCCTGGCTGAAGGAGACAAAACAACACTCTTTTTCAGGTTATGGTAAGAAAAAAATTGGGTATTTGGAGGTTTAACCGTATTCGGCAAGCTTGATTTCTTGAACTCCACATGCATATCTCCAGGTTGGGGTAGTGAGGTTTCTTCATCTTCCAAGTCCATGGAATCCATCCTCTTCAAGTCAGCCTCCACCTCCTCATCGCTCGACCACCCATAGGGGTTGACATCACCGTAGATTCTCGGATTTGCTGTAGTGTGGGAAACATGGCTTTCCCCATCAGATTCTTGTGACGACATATTGCTCCAAATCTGCCTGAAAAACAGCCCGAAACAAAAACAGAGGAGATTTCTGCGGTACGGTGGTCAAAACATCCGGGAGTATATATGAAGAATTTTTATCTTGCAGAACAAGTATTCCAGAAGAAAACGGAGTCGGGAAGGCTCACGAGGGGCCCACGAGCTACCAGGGCGCGTCAGGGGGGTGGCGCACCCTGGTGCCTCGTGTGCACCTCGTGGGTCCCCTCGGCTGTTTCTTATTTTTGTATTTTTCTAATATTCCAAAACTGACAGAAAGTATTTTTATGGAATTTTTGGAGTCGGTTTACTTACCGTATCATGTACCTCTTCCTTTTCAGGGTTCTGGAGTGTTCTGGAAGGTCTCTCTTATGTGTTCCTCCAGTGTCATAGTTTCAATAATGTTAGTTTCAACATTAATAGGTGTACCTGAAATATAATGCTTAATTCTTTGCCCATTCACAACTCTCGGATTATTGCCTTCGAGGTAATTTATTTTGATGGCTCGGGAGCGATAAACTTCTTCGATGATATACGACCCTTCCCATTTAGAGAGAAGTTTTCCTGCAAAAAATCTTAAACGAGAATTGTATAATAGAACATGATCACCTACTTTGAATTCCCGTTTTTGAATTCTTTTATCATGCCATCTTTTAACTTTTTCTTTAAACAACTTAGCATTATCATAGGCTTGGGTTCTCCATTCATCTAGCGAGCTAATATCAAATAACCTCTTTTCACCGGCAAGTTTAAAATCATAGCTGAGTTCTTTAATTGCCCAATATGCTTTATGTTCTAACTCCAGAGGTAAATGACATGCTTTTTCATAAACCATTTTATAAGGAGACATACCCATAGGATTTTTATAAGCAGTTCTATAAGCCCATAATGCATCGTCAAGTTTCTTAGATCAATTCTTTCTAGATCTATTGACGGTCTTTTGCAAAATTAACTTTATTTCTCTATTGCTCAATTCAACTTGACCACTAGATTGAGGGTGATAGGGAGATGCAATTCTATGGTTGACATCATATTTAGCAAGCAGTTTTCGGAATGCACCATGAATAAAATGTGAACCACCATCAGTCATTAAATATCTAGGGACTCCGAACCTCAGGAAAATAACTTCTTTGAGCATTTTAATAGAAGTGTTATGATCAGCACTACTAGTTGGAATAGCCTCTTCCCACTTAGTAACGTAATCGACAGCAACTAAAATATGAGTATACCCATTGGATTTAGGAAAAGGTCCCATATAATCAAAACCCCAAACATCAAATGGTTCAATAACAAGTAAATAATTCATAGGCATTTCCTGACGTCTACTAATATTACCAATTCTTTGACATTCATCACAAGATAAGACAAACTTATGAGCATCCTTGAAAAGAGTAGGCCAATAAAAACCAGATTGTAGTACCTTATGTGCAGTTCTGTCTCCCGCATGGTGTCCTCCGTAAGCCTCGGAATGACATTTCTGTAGGATGTGTTCCTGTTCATGCTCAGGTATACAACGTCTAATAATACCATCTACTCCTTCTTTATAAAGATGTGGGTCATCCCAGAAGTAATGATTAAATCAAAGAAGAACGTTTTCTTTTGTTGGTATGTGAAACTAGGTGGTATAAATTTAGAAACAATATAATTAGCTTAGTCTGCATACCAAGGAGTGTTACGAGAAGCATTTATGATAGCTAATTGTTCATCAGGGAAATCATCATTAATAGGGAGTGGGTCATCAAGAACATTTTCCATTCTAGACAAATTGTCAGCTACGGGATTCTCAGCTCTCTTTCTATCATCAATATGCAAGTCAAATTCTTGTAGCAATAGAACCCACCTAATGAGTCTAGGTTTAGCATCTTTCTTTTCCATAAGATATTTAATAGTAGCATGATCGGTGACTTTGGAATCAACAATATAAGATCTGAATTTATCACATGCAAACACAACTGCTAAAATATCTTTCTCAGTAGTAGCATAATTTCTTTGGGCACTGTCTAGAGTTTTACTAGCATAATGAATAACATTCAATTTCTTATCAACTCTTTGTCCTAGAACAGCACCAACAGCATAGTCACTAGCATCACACATAATTTCAAAGGGTAGGTTCCAATCAGGTGGTTGAACAATAGGTGCAGAAATTAAGGCTTTCTTAAGTATTTCAAAGGCTTCTACACAATCATCATCAAAAACGAATGGAACATCTTTTTGCAAGAGATTGGTAAGAGGTCTAGAAATTTTAGAGAAGTCTTTTATAAACCTTCTATAGAAACCAGCATGACCAAGGAAACTTCTTATACCTTTGATATCTTTACAACATGGCATTTTCTCAATAGCGTCAACTTTGGCTTTATCAACTTCATTACCTCTTTCAGAAATTTTATGCCCAAGGACTATACCTTCATTCACCATGAAGTGGCACTTCTCCCAATTTAAGACAAGATTAGTTTCTTCACATCTCTGCAAAACTCGATCAAGGTTGCTCAAGCAATCATCAAAAGAAGTTCCATAAACGGAGAAATCATCCATGAAAACCTCAACAATCTTTTCATAAAAGTCAGAGAATATAGCAGTCATACATCTTTGAAAGGTAGCAGGTGCATTACATAAACCAAAAGGCATATGACGATAAGCATAAGTTCCAAAAGGACAAGTAAAGGTGGTTTTCTCTTGGTCTTCAGGTGACACAGGTATTTGAGAGAAACCAGAATAACCATCTAGGAAACAAAAGTGTGTATGCTTAGACAATCTTTCTAACATTTGATCAATAAAAGGCAAGGGGTAATGATCTTTTCTAGTGGCTTTGTTTAATTTCCTGAAATCAATTACCATCCTATAACCAGTTACAATTCTTTGTGGAATGTGTTCATTTTTATCATTGGGAATAACGGTAATACCTCCTTTCTTAGGAACACAATGAACAGGACTTACCCATCTACTATTAGCTATTGGATAAATTATACCTGCTTCCAGAAGCTTTAATATTTCAGTTCTTACCACATCCTTCATTTTAGGGTTTAATCTTTTTTGATGATCAACAACGGGTTTAGCATCTGGCTCCATATGAATTTTATGCTGACATAAGGTGGGACTGATGCCCATAAGATCATCGAGGGTATATCCAATAGCGGCACGGTGCTTCTTCAGAGTTTTAAGTAATCTCTTTTCTTCATGCTCTGAAAGGTTAGCACTAATAATAACAGGATATATCTTCTTATCATCAAGATAAGCATATTTAAGAGTATCAGGTAATTGCTTCAAATCAAAAACAGGATCACCCTTGGGTGGAGGTGGACCTCCCAAGGTTTCAACAGGCAAATTATGTTTCAGGATAGGTGCTTGTTTAAAGAATAATTCATCTATTTCATTTCTTTCATTCATATTCATGTCATTCTCATGCTCAAGCAAATATTGTTCTAGTGGATCAATAGGAGGCACAACAATAGAAGCAAGACCAATAATTTCATCTTTATTGGGTAATTCCTTATCATGAGGTTGTCTACGAAACTTAGAGAAATTAAACTCATGAGACATCTCACCAAAATTAACACTAATAATTTCTTTAGTGCAATCAATCTTAGCATTAACAGTGTTCAAGAAAGGTCTACCAAATATAATGGGACAAAAATCATCTTGTGGTGATCCAAGAACAAGAAAATCAGTAGGGTATTTGATCTTACCACACAAGACTTCAACATATCTAACAATCCCAAGTGGTGAAATAGTATCTCTGTTTGCAAGCTTAATAGTAACATCAATATCTTCAATCTCAACAGGTGCAATATCATTCATGACTTCTTGGTAAAGAGTAAACAGAATAGCACTCACACTAGCTCCAATATCGCATAAACCATGATAGCAATGATATCCAATTTTAATAGAAATAATAGGCATGCCAACCACGGGTTTGTTTTTATCTTTAGGGTCTGGTTTAGCGATTCTCGTTGCTTCATCACAGAAATTTATGACATGTCCATCAATATTATCAACCAAAAGATCTTTAACCATTGCAACACTAGGTTCAACTTTAATTTGTTCATAAGGTCTAGGAGTTTTAGTTTTACTTTTATTAACCACAGTTGAAGCTTTAGCATGTTCCTTAATCCTAACAGGAAAAGGTGGTTTCTCAATATAAGAAGTAGGCACAACTGGATCAACATTGTAAACGATAGTTTCTTCTTTAACTATAACAGGTTCCTCAATCTTTTCTTTAACAGGGGGATGATATTTAAACCACTTCTCCTTAGGGAGATCAACATGAGTAGCAAATGATTCACAAAAGGAGGCTACTATCTCAGAGTCAAGTCCATATTTAGTGCTAAACTTATGAAAAGCAACGGTATCCATAAAAGATTTAACACAATCAAAATTTAGTATTATACTTGACTCATTACCTTTGTCGAGTTCCCAATCTTCAGAGTTGCGTTTAATTCTTTCCAGAAGATCCCATCTGAATTCAATAGTTTTCTTCATAAAGGAGCCAGTCGAAGAAGAATCGAGCAAGGTTTGATCATCATGAGAAAACCGAGCATAAAAATTCTGTAAGATAATTTCTCTTGAGAGCTCATGATTGGGGCATGTGTACATCATGTACTTAGGCCTCCCCCAAGCTTGAGCGATGCTTTCTCCTTCACGAGGCCAAAAATTATATATATAATTCCGATGACGATGAACCAAATGCATAGGATAATTTTTTTGATGGAATTCCAACTTCAACCGGTTCCAGTCCCATGTCTTAGTATCATCACATAGCCTATACCATGTCAATGCCTTTCCCTCCAAAGATAAAGGGAATACTTTCTTCTTAACTCCATCTCCGGATAAACCTGCAAGCTTAAACAATCCACAAATTTCATCCACATAGATCAAGTGCATATCGGGATGTACCGTTCCATCTCCTGCATAAGGATTAGCTAGCAGTTTATCTATCATACCCAAAGGAATCTCATAATAAATATTTTCAGTAGGTGCGGTAGGTTGAGGGGCAACTCTTATTGCTTCCGGTCGAGGTGAAGATACCCCGAACAAACCCCTCAAAGGATTACTTTCCATAGTGACAAGTGACAGTAAATTTCAGCACGTAATATAAATGTTTCCTTACCAAATTCCACTCACCAAAGGCGCTTCACTCCCCGGCAATGGCGCCAGAAAAGAGTCTTGATGACCCACAAGTATAGGGGATCAATCGTAGTCCTTTCGATAAGTAAGAGTGTCGAACCCAACGAGGAGCAGAAGGAAATGACAAGCGGTTTTCAGCAAGGTATTTTCTACAAGCACTGAAATTGTCGGTAACGAGTAGTTTGATAGCAAGATAATTTGTAACAAGTAACAAGTAGTAAAGGTAACAAAGAGTGCAACAAGGTGGCCCAATCCTTTTTGTAGCAAAGGACAAGCCGAAACGAACTCGTATAATAAGCAAAGCGTTCTCGAGGACACATGGGAATTTCATCTAGTCACTTTCATCATGTTTGTTTGATTCGCATTCGCTACTTTGATAATTTGATATGTGGGTGGACCGGTGCTTGGGTGTTGTTCTTACTTGAACAAGCCTCCCACTTATGATTAACCCCTCTCGCAAGCATCCGCAACTACGAAAGAAGAATTAAGATAAATCTAACCATGGCATTAAACATATGGATCCAAATCAGCCCCTTACGGAATAGCGCATAAACTAGGGTTTAAGCTTCTGTCACTCTAGCAACCCATCATCTAATTACTACTCCACAATGCATTCTCTTAGGCCCAAAGATGGTGAAGTGTCATGTAGTCGACGTTCACATGACACCACTAAGAGAATCAACAACATACATATCATCAAAATATCGAACGAATACCAAATTCACATGATTACTTATGACAAGACTTCTCCCATGTCCTCAAGAACAAAAGTAACTACTCACACATCATATTCATGTCCATGATCAGAGGGGTATTGAATAGCATAATAGATCTGAACATATAATCTTCCACCAAATAAACCAACTAGCATCAACTACAAGATGTAATCAACACTACTAGCAACCCACAGGTACCAATATGAGGTTTTGAGACAAAGATTGAATACAAGAGATGAACTAGGGTTTGAGATGAGATGGTGCTGGTGAAGATGTTGATGTAGATTGGTCCTCCCACGATGAGAGGATCGTTGGTGATGTCGATGGTTTCGATTTCCCCCTCCCGGAGGGAAGTGTCCCCGGCGGAATCGCTCCGCCGGAGAGCAAAAGTGCTCCTGCCCAAGTTCCGCATCGAGACGGTGGCGCCTCATCCCGAAAGTCTTGCCCTTATTTTTTTTCTAGGGCAAATGGGCTTATATACCAGAAAATGGGCACCGGAGGCTGGCCAGGGGCCCCACGAGCCACCAGGGCGCGCCTGGGGGGGGGGGGCGCCCTGGTGCCTCGTGGGCACCTGGGTGGCCCCCTCTTGTATTTCTTTTCTCCAGTATTTTTTATTTATTCCAAAATAAATCTTCGTGAAATTTTAGCTCATTTGGAGATGTACAGAATAGGTATCTCTGACATAGCTTTTTCAGGTCCCGAATTCCAGCTGCCGGCAATCTCCCTCCTTATGTAAATCTTGCATATTAGGAGAGAAAAGGCATTAGAATTGCTCCACAAAGTGTTATATTAATTAAAAACGCTATAAATAACAGTAGGAAAACATGATGCAAAATGAACGTATCAACCGCCAATAATATGTTTAGCATGGAAGATATTGAAATCCTTTGTCGTGACGTTGATAGGAAAGGCACACCACTCAAACTGTATTCATCTCTGTTTTAAGCAATGAGCTCTGGCACCTCTACAAATCCATGCTTCCCTATGCGAAGGGCTTATCTTTTACTTTTCTGTCAATTTTATTTTTGTTGAGTCAACTTCTCATTCCAACCTATTCTCTAGTTGGCAAGCATCTTGTGGTGGGGAAAGATCCAAACACATATGTCCAGTCAAATATATTTGATCATGAATTATTATTGCTGACAATTATCTCTATGATAAATAAGTTGGGAGGCGAAATATTAAGCCCCTATCTTTCTATGTGTTCGATGGATGCTATTTGTTCTAAAAATATGCTTTGAGTATTAGCAATCATAGAAGACTATATGATAATTAAGTATGTGGATCTCTTACTTAGACTTTGCTGAAAATAAGATGCATTGAAATTGTTTGGTGACTAAGAACATAGGTTGTTGAAAGAATGCATTGTTTAACATGTGAATTGATTTCTACTTTGTCATGGTGAGTTTTATGAGAAAGAGTTGTTGTTTATGATGCTAGAAAAGGTGATTAAAATTATCATTGATCAAAATTATGCACTATGCTAGTATTCACACTTCATAAATTATTTCTTTTATCATTTACCTACTCGAGGACGAGCAGAAATTAAGCTTAGGGATCCTGATACGTCTCCAACATATCTATAATTTATGAAGTATTCATGCCATGTTAGCAATAATTTTATATGCTTTTGGTTCACTTTTATATGACTTTTATATGATTTTCATGGACTAACATATTAACCTAGTGCCCAGTGTCAGTTGTTGTTTTCTGCTTGTTTTTGGTTTTCCAGGAAATCCATACCAAACGAAGTCCAAATGTGACGAAACATTTTGATGATTTTTCTTGGAAGGAAAGAGACCTGGAAAGCTTCGAGGGAGTACTAGAAGACCCACAGGGGCCCCACAAGGCAACAGGGCGCGCCCTGGGGGGGTAGGCGCGCCTTGATGCCTTGTGGCCCCCTTGTGGCACCTCTTTGCGTGATTCCAACGCTGAAAATTCTTATATATACAGAAACCCCCGAAAGTTAACCTAGATGAGTTTTTCCGCCGCCGCAAGCCACTGTTCCGAAGCGATCTCAAACGGAGCCCTGTTCCGGCTCCCTGCCGGAGGGGGAAGTCATCACCGGAGGCCATCTTCATCATCCCCGCTGCTTCCATGATGAGGCGGGAGTAGTTCACCCTCGGGGCTGAGGGTATGTACCAGTAGCTATGTGTTTGATCTCGCTCTCTCGTGTTCTTGATTTGGCACGGTCTTGATGTACCACAAGCTTTGCTAATATAGTTGGATCATATGGTGTTCTTCCCTCGCTATCTTGTTGTGATGAATCGAGTCTTTTCCTTTGAGGTTTCATTGTTATCGGATTGAATATTTTGGATTTGAGAACACCTGATGTATGTCTTGCATGTGGATACCCGCTGTGACAATGGGGTATTCTATTGAGTCACTTGATGTATGTTTTGGTAATCAACTTGCGGATTCCCGAGGTGACATTGGGGTAATCTAGGCATAGGGGTTGATGCACGTTTTCGTCCTACTTTCTCCGATAGAAACTTTGGGGTACTCTTCGAAGTTCTTTGTGTTGGATTGAATATTATGAATCTGAAATTGTTTGATGCATGTCGAATAATTAACTCATGGATACTTGTGGTGACATTGGAGTATCTTGGTGACATTAGAGTTAATTGATGTGTATCATATGGTGTTATCTTAGTACGAACTCTAGGGCTGTTTGTGACACTTATAGGGATGGCTCAATAGATTGATCGGAAAGGATAACTTTGAGGTGGTTTTGCTACCTACAACAATTTCTTCTTATGTTCTCCATTTGCTAGGAACTTTGGAGTGATTCTTTATTGCACGTTGAGGGATTGTTATATGATTCAATTATGTTAGCACTGTTGAGAGATTGCACTAGTGAAAGTATGAACCCTAGGCCTTGTTTCTACGCATTGAGACACCGTTTTCACACACTTTTGTCACTAGCTACCTTGCTGTTTTTATTATTTCAGATTACAAAAACCTGTATCAACTATCCATACTACACTTGTATCACCATCTCTTCGCCGAACTAGTGCACCTATACAATTTACCATTGTATTGGGTGTGTTGGGGACACAAGAGATTTTTTGTATTTGATTGCAGGGTTGTCTGAGAGAGACCATCTTCATCCTACACCTCCCACGGATTGATAAACCTTAGGTCATCCACTTGAGGGAAATTTGCTGTTGTCCAACAAAACTCTGCGCTTGGAGGCCCAACAGAGTCTATAAGAATAAAAGTTGCATAGTAGACATCAGCCTACAAGGGGATTACTCACACATGGATGCGAGCATCATGAAATTGTTGATGGAGAAGGGTTGGTGATGACGACGACGACGACAAATGCCTCTCTCCGGAGCCACGAACGGACTCTAGATCAGGGCTCCCGGTGAAGAACAGGAGGTGACGGCGGCTTCATATCGTAAAACGCGACGAAACTTTCTTTTTGATTTTTTTCTGGGAGGATGTGAATTTATGGCACTGGAATTAGGTCGAGCCGAGGTCCAGGGGCCCCACAAGCCCAGGTGGCGCGACCAAGGGGGTCGCCGCACCTCCTGACCTTGTGGATTCCTAGTGGGCCCCCACCGGTAACTCTTGGCTCCAGTATTTTTTATATATTCCAAAACAATTCTCCAAAAATTCCCGTCCAATTCTAAGAACTTATTTCTGCGCAAAAATAACAACATGGTAGTTCTGCTGAAAACAGCGTCAGTCCGGGTTAGTTTCACTCAAATCATGAAAGTTAGAGGCCAAAACAAGAGCAAAAATAGTTGAAAAAGTTGATACGTTGGAGGCGTATCAACTCCCCCAAGCTTAACTCATTGCTTGTCCTCAATCAATTCAATTGATAAACTGAAAGTGATAAAGAAACCCCCCCCCCAAGCTTGGGAAATATTAGTAGCCATAAAGGATCCTTGAGAAGCAATATCCAATGCTTGCTTGCTTTGCTGATCAAGTCCTCCATAAAAGAAATTCGCAATCAAGTAATCAGGTAAATAATGCTCAGGACATTCAGAATATATATTTTGGTACCTTTTATAAGCGTCTACCAAACGCTCACCTGGACGCTGCCCAAAGCTACCAATCTTTCTTCTTATTTTATATAGTTTGCCCTGAGGATAAAAGCCAACAATGAAGACAGACGACAATTTCTGTCAGTTATCCAAGGTACCTAGAGGCTAATCTAGTAGCCATTTAGCAGCTTATTTTTTCAAGAGTATAAGGGAATCATTTCAATTTAATTTCTTCGTGAGTAAGCTCCTGTAACTGAAATGTACCACATATAATTTCAAACTCTTTAATATGTAGATAAGGACTTTCAGTTCCATCACCTCGGAATCTATTTTATTTTTCAGCATAGACCAGTTAGGTCGGGGCCAGCGGATATATAATTCTCTCCTCGAGCTGGACCCGCAACAAGATCCACACCTACTTGGTAAATTTGCTCGTGTAAGACCATGGTTGCCTGCAACCTGCAAAGATTATTAGAACACAAGATAATTCAAAACTCAAAGCAAAGCCCAAAAGCGCTCAGCTCCCCGGCAACGGCGCCAGAAAAAGCTTGATGGCCTGCAAGTGCACATGGTTTAGTTGTAGCCTTTTCGAAGTAAGAGTATTGATCCCACAGGGAGCACAAGAATTAAGCGTTGCCTCTTGTAGTGAGTTATGGATTTGTGCCTGCAAGTAATTGTAGACTACGGAAAAAGTGAGGGCGAAAGTAAATAGTTATTTTGGTGTAGAGTGGACTGAAAGTAAATAACATAAAAGTAAACAGAAAACATCAGCACGAGTAACAAGTGGAAATGACAAAGGAGTAAGGCATTCTCAGGGAGTCCGGAATCCCCTTTGGTATGTTTCTAGCGCAACACATGCATCTGCATAATATGGTCCGGATACTTGAGCCACTCTTGACGATTATGCTGGGCGGAGCCGGGTATAGTACACATTCTACTCTAGGTAGACTTCATGCCACACACGCCACTACCATAGTCCCCTTGGAGGTTATGACTATGGTAATTAAGGGTTACCCCGTGGACGCTGCCTCTCTAAGGGTTCTCCGTAATCCCCCTATTAATTGCAAAGGCTAGAAGCAAAGACTTTTACTGTCACCTCAAATTACCTTCACATCCTGACCTTTACAATGACAGTGATACACTTCGTGGCCTTTCGGTGGTAATGCTGAGTGGGGCCCCTTCAAAACATTCACGAAGTCTATTAAACTAAGCATTCAACAGCGGATCTCATATCCAATATAATGTTTCAGATCCTATACATACCAAGGTTCTTCCATATCCCCGAGAACTTGGGGTCTACTAACACATGGAGACAATAAACATCACAAGGGTGGGATGGTAAACATGAATGAATCACACACGTAACACACAAGACGATCCACTAGGGTTCCTGATGTTACAATGAGATGGATGTGGATGATGATGATGACAGTGGTGATGATGATGTAGCCCCCTCGTGCTTGGTGGTGAAGGTTGCGATCTCCTCCTTGTCGATCCCTCCTACGAAGGATCTCCGGAGGCTAGGGTTCTGCCTTTTGGGCGAGTTTCTTGTGTCTCTGTGCGTCTAATCCCCGATACGATTTCATGGGATGGAAGTAGTGGACGAGGTGGCGGCGCTGGTGCATCATACGGCCACCCATACGAGCAGGCGCACTCGTATGGAGCGTCGTCTTTTGCTCTGGAGGCGCCGCAGGCAATCTTCCTTTGGTCCCTTTACTCCATTATTTTATGGTAGTTGATTATCACATTAAATACGTGGTTTTACTACCATTTCCTGGAATTCCTTCCATAAAATATTATTTCCTCCAAAAGGCGTTACCTGTGGAATACCGACAAAACGAGGTGCGCGAACGCGATAAAATCCCACAAAGCCTACCATGTAGGCACAAAATAACTACCAAAATCATCACATAAATTGGACTAGTCACCTGCCAGTGGGGGAAGCGATTGCCGGAGTCTTGTTCATCAACTTTCCCGCCTCCATGATGATGTGTGAGTAGTTCCATCAGGACCTTAGGGTCCATAGTAGTACTTGGATGACTCTTTTTTTTGGATCTTGATGAATACCATGTTCCCGTGAGCTTCTCACATGATCGGGATCAATTCGATGTAATCGGTGGTGTGTTTGTTGGGACATAATGAATTGTCACTTTATGATCAGATTGTTCATTGAAATCGATGGAATCTTTTGAGGTTTTATTTGTTGTATAATTAAATAGCTTTGCATGCTCTCTGATGTATCTATCTTCTCTGGCCAAGTTTGATGGGTTTTCTTCAGAGGGAATGGTGCTTTATAGTGGGTTCAATCTTGCGGTGATCTAACCCGGTGACAAAAAGGGCTAAGGCACGTATTGTATTATTTCCACTAAGGGTAAAACGACGGGGTTTTATCCTATTGATTGACTTCTTCCTATCTACATTATGTCATCTTGCTTATTGCGATACTTTGTTTCTTGCAAACTTAATACCTTAAGATGCATGCTGGATAGCGGTTTTGGGGTGGAGTATTAGTAGTAGATGTAGTTGGATTAACGGTCTACTTATCACGGACGTAATGCCTATATGAGATTATACCATGAATGATCATAGTCATAAATATTTCAATTTGGTCAATTGCCCAACTATAATTTGTTTACCATGCTACTTTTTGTTTAGCTTGGAAGTTCCTACTGGATTGATAACCTTGGTTCTCTAACTGAGGGAAATATTTTTTGCTTGCTGCTTCACCCTTCCATTGGGGGAATCCCAACAACTCCTGCAGGAGTAAGCAGTAAAGCAACGAACAAAACAAGCACGGAATCCCCTTTTAATAGCAGAGACTTGGACTGCCAATGGGAACTAGCAGACTCAGAGTTAATGCCTATGCTCAGCAGACTAGACAAAAGGCTCTCTAGCATTGCTTCTATGCTCATCTATGCTGGTTGAATTGCCCATTTGAAAGTTTTCATTTCTGCCTTACCTATTTGTGCAAGGTGCTCAATCAGGGTGCCATTCACCATCATAGATCATTTTGGAAAATCTGGTAGAAACTTTCTTTGGTATGTGAAAGATATTAATACTCAAGGTAAATGCTTGATAAAATGGGAAAAAGACCGTCTTCCCAAATATGTAGGTGGCCTTGGGGTACTAGATCTGAGGCAGCAGAATAGAGCATTGCTAATGAAAAAGGTATAGAAATTATTTAATCACCATGATATCCCTTGGGTTGAACTTATTTGAAAATCATATTATGATAACGACTCTGACCCTAGTGACCCATCCAACATTGGATCATCCTAGTGGAAATATTGTTGCAAACTTATCCCTAAATTCAAGGTAATGACCACATGTAACATTCAATGTGGTGGCACAACCCTCTTATGGTATGATCAATTGCAAGATGTCCCTCTATAGTTGAAATACCCTCAACTACATTCTTTTACCCAAGAGAAAGATATTACCATGAGAAAAGCCCATGCAATGTCATAGGATAATATATATGATATATTGCATATACCATTATCTACTATTGCAATGCAACAATATGAGGATTCTCTAAGAGAAAAATATATAATTAATTCATTTGCAATCGAGGAAAATGCCCCAACCCCTTTCCAGCGGATTTCGAAGTCATGCTGCCTATGTAAACAAAAGTTCCTTTTTTTGGATCCTTATTGAAGATATATTAAATACAAGGGACTTACTCTTGAGAAAAGGCTTTCTTATTGACAACCATAATTGTGTTATGTGTGATGATTGCAGCATTAATGATCTCATGCATCTATTTTGTCAGAACTTTTTGGCTTGCACTTGGAATGGAATGGAACACTGACCTAGAAATTATACAGTTGCTTGTTGAAAGGAAAAACAAAATGAACCACACATGTTTTAAAGAGGTGCTCATCACACGATGTTGGAGCCTACAGAACCACCGGAATGGCACAATCTTTGACACCCAACAAATTAGCATGGAGCAATGCATCTTTTCATTTAAAGATAACTTCCAAATGGTGATGAAAAGAGCTAAGCCTAGTCTTACGGATGGCATGAAGCATGGCTCGACACCTTGTAATTTCCCCTTGTAATATCCATCCCATCATGTAAATATCCATTATTAATAGAAATTTAGAAAATGAGACACAATAGTCCCTATTATATTATTATGCTAAAAAACAGAAATGTAACAGTTGCATGCATTCTCTCACTCCCATTCTCGGCACCGATAATAAAAATGTAACAGTTGCATGCATTCTCTCATTGTCACTCTCGACACAGACAACGGAAATGTAACGACTATGCATCATATGTAACGTTTATTAAATAGCGATGTGCTTTATCATACATAACTTAACATCTCAAATGATATTTTAATGTAGTGTCTCATTCATATGAATTATTTATTAACTACACAACAAAAGTCTATACACAAAGCATGAACATCGATTTTTACGGCTAAAACACTCATTTTCGTCTCTTGCCACTCCGCTCTCTCGGCAAACCATGTATTGTATGGTTTTAAATTTAAGAACGTACCTACCGAGAACGTCCTATTTCCCCTCGTTGGACGGTTGCACTCACACACTTTGCACGTAGGTGAAATACTCAACAATGTTTGTTGTAAAACAAATCATATTTTTCTAATTCTTCTAGTATTTTTTTTCTTATTTTACGGTGCATCAGCTCTAGCACTAGGGCTGCAAGAAAAGCTCGATGCTCGTGAGACGCTGGAGACAGACTGAAAAAGAAATGAGCTGAGTGTGATCGGTTTATGTAGCTCGATCGAGAAATGAGCCGATCTTCAGGCAACACTGGCTCACTCAATTTTAATTAGCTCGATATAATATAATTATATTAAATAATCATGATATATATATATATATATATATATTAAAAGTAAATATGTTATTTTATAACTATATATGTTGTGTATGATTTTTCTCCTTTTTATCTACCGGCAAACATGGAAGATTAATTAAGCGTAGTGAAAATTTATGCCTCAATATGGTACGTGGCAGTCATGTGTTGAATATACAGTTATTTTTGGCAAAGTTTGAGAGCATACACACGTTCACTTTCCTCTTTTGCTAGTTCATCCATGATCTCTTGCTATTGAGTAAATTGAGAGAGAATAAGTCAAACTACCTTAAAGTTGTGGCCTATCGTAATCAAGAAACTGCTTTAGATTATTAGAAAATCATGTTATTTAGCTCGAAACTAGCTCGAGATCGACTCGAGATCATTACAAGTTGAGCACGAGCCACATTCCTCAACACGATCTTGAGCTGCACTCAGTTTGAGCTCGCTCGAATTTTAGTATAAATTGAAATGTGTACAGTCCAACTCGCTTGAACTCGACTCACTTGCAGCCCGTATCAGCACCTGGGAGCAAATAAATCATGTCCTTTAGCTTTGCACTAAGATGTGTACGCTTACCCTAACAAATGTATGTACTCTTGGCGTCTTTGTTTGTATTTTCATGTATAGCGAAAATGTGCACCGCACATCATGACAATAGACGGGTCATCTCTTGGAGTTACTCATCAACATGTTTATGTGTCGTTGCATGCATTCTCTCACTCTGACCCCAACTCTCAGTATCGACAATGGCTGTGTAACGCCACACATTACATGTAACGTATGTTAGATATCGATATGCATTATCATACATAGATTTACATCTCAACCGATACTTATTTTAGCACGATAAATATTTTAGTTTAGTGATAACTCATTCATTTGAATCAGCCCTTAACCATGCAAAAAACTATATGAAGCATGCACGTCGAATTTTACGGCCAAAACACTTGGTCCCTTGCTACTTTTTCAGCATGGCTTCACGACCAGCTCCTTCGGTGATCCTTTTTTCTCTCTCCATGGCCTATGTCAAGCCATTTGTAAATACTTTGTATTATCTTTTCATTTAATTTATAAAATTTACAGTGTGGTTTTATCCCATTGTTACCCTTCAAAAAAAAAAACTCCCACTCTTGGCACTGACAAAGGAAATATAACAATTGCATGCATTTCTCACTCTCATTATCGGCACCAACAACAAAAATGTAATGGTCGTGTGCATTCTCTCACTCTCACTTTGGCACCGACAACAGAAATATAACGGTTGCACGCAGTCCCTCACTCTCACTCTGGCACCGACAACAGATATGTAAGGTTGCAGACAGTCCCTCACTCTCACTCTCGGCACCGACAACAGAAATGTAACTGTCACATGCATTCTCTCGCTCTCACTCTCGGCACTGAGAACGGAAATGTAACGGTTGCACGTAATCTCTAACTCTCACTCTCCGCACCGACAAATAACAAAAATGTAACGGTCACATGCATTCTCTCACTTTTTTTTTTTTTTTTGAAAAGGAGGCAAAAGGCTTGCCTCATTCATTAATTAAGAGGGAAAGAAGGATTTCAAAGTTTGTGCTACAACACCCATCGTGTTACGACACCGCTACAAAAGGCCTACTCTCGCGGCATGATAGATCCCAATTTCTTTGCACCCGCGGTGACCCAAGTTTGCGCCTCAATCTTGATGTTAGCTAGTAGAACCGTCGGTGGGGCACTCTTGAGTTGGAAGATGCGAGCGTTCCTTTCATTCCAGATTGTCCAAGAGGTGAGCATGGAGAGGGTAGCCATGGCCTTCCTATTCGGCATGGTAGAGTCGGAGAGCCCGATCCACCACTCTTTGGTTGACCGTGCCAAGTGCCAAGTGGAAGTGTTGATGCTTTCGAGCTGGAGCCAATCTTTTATCATTTCCCAAAGTCTAGTAGTGTACCGGCATCTGAAGAGGAGGTGGTCGATGGATTCTTGCACGCGCTTGCAAAGAGGACAAAGCCCACAATTGGGCCAGCCCCGGTTGGCCAAACGGTCAGCAGTCCATACCCTATTTTGCATGGCCAGCCATGCGAAAAATTTGACCTTGGGCGGGGCCCAGGCTTTCCACACCGCAAGCTCCATGGGTGAGCGGATGATGCCAAAAAATTGGGCCAAGTAGGCGGACTTGGCAGTGTATATCCCGCTCTCTGTGTGTTTCCACACAATGTCGTCTTCGGCGTGCACCTCAAGAGGGAAATCGCGGATGGTGGACCAAAGCTGAATAAATTGTCGAAGATGTTCGAAGGTGAAGTTGGGAGTGACCTTGATCTTGCGAACCCAAGCATCATCCTGGAGGGCTTCCCGAAGTTTCCAAGTCTTCCGAGAGGAAGCGTCGTAGATAAGTGGTGCGATGTCTCTTGGCTTGCGGTCCCGCACCCAAGGGGAGTCCCAGAAGGGCGTGCGCGCACCGTTGCCAACGGTTATGGTCGTTGAAGCATATAAAAGATTTTTGTCCATCTCGTCGCACGGGTTGTCGGTCCCAACCCATAGCTTGGTGGGCTCCTTCCATTCGAACCAAAGCCAACGCAAGCGAAGTGCCCTTGCAAATTTCTCCGTGTTTAGCACCCCAAGACCGCCATATTCGACCGGCCGACATACAGATTCCCAATTAACTTTGCACTTCGCGCCGGTAGTCTTATCTGTTCCCGCCCAAAGGAAAGCTCTCTCAAGCTTGTTGACATTGTGGAGGATGCTTGGTGGCACGACCAGTGGGGTGATGAAGTAGATGGCTTGTGAGGAAAGCACAGACTTGACAAGGGCAGCCCGACCAATGGCTGTGATATTTTTCCCATCCCAAGGAACAAGTTTGGAAGCAGCCTTGTCCACGAGGAATTGGAAATCCCGAACTTTTAGTTGCCAGACCGAGAGAGGTAGCCCTAGATATTTTATCGGGAAGGAAGCCCGGGCAGCAGGAAAGTTCTGGAGGATGGTGTCGAGTTGTAGGTGCCTACACCGAATCGGGACCACCGAGCTCTTCTGGAAGTTAGTGCATAGTCCCGTGACGTCACCAAACGCATCGAGCAACACGGAGAGGTTGTCAATATCTTTCTTGATGGGTGCAATGAAAACGGCCGCGTCATCGGCGTAGAGGGATGTTCTCATGACGGGCCCACGGCCACGGATTTTGTGAAGCAACCCCTTCCTAGTAGCCAGCTCGAGGATCTTTTGAAGGGGGTCAATGGCAATGACAAATAGCAGGGGTGAAAGAGGATCCCCTTGCCGGAAGCCGCTTCCGTGGGCAATGGGGCTGCCAGGGATGCCGTTGAGGAGAACCCGCGAGGAGGAGGTGCATAAGAGGGCGGTGATCCAATTCCGAAAGGTGCTCGGGAACCCCCTCTGCTGGAGGATGTCAATGATATACTCCCATCTGACAGAGTCGAAAGCCTTTCTTATATCAAGCTTGAAAAGGAGGGACGGAGTTTTGCTCTTGTGGAGGCGACGCGCGAGATTTTTCACATACATGAAATTGTCATGGATACTCCTAGTCTTGATGAAAGCACTTTGGGTGTTGGAGACAAGCTTGTTCATGTGAGGGGCTAGCCGAATTGCTAGAACTTTTGCCACAATCTTCGCAATGGCGTGGATGAGGCTAATGGGCCGGAAGTCGGTGATCCCCTCTGCACCTTCCTTCTTAGGAATTAGTACAATGTTTGCAGAGTTGAGCCAGTGGAGGTTTGCCGTGTGCAGGTTGCCAAAAAGAGAGACGACCCTCATGATGTCATCCTTGATAATGTCCCAACAACTCTTGAAGAACAAACCGGTGAAACCATCTGGCCCGGGGGCTTTGTCGCTTGGCATTTGCTTAATGGCCTCGTGCACCTCCTCCGCGGTGATGGGGTCCGCGAGGGAGTCCAAGTTGTGTACCTCTAAGCCGAGCTCTTCCCAATTGAAGTCGCGCGCCCGCGGGTGCCCCTTTCCCATGGCCTCGGTGAAGTGGTCGTGGACAACCTTCTCTTTGACATCATGGTCGGTGATCCATCCCTGATTATGCTTAAGCCTGTGGATGAAGTTTTTGCGGCGCCTTCCATTGATCCTCCGGTGAAAAAATTTGGTGTTTGCATCGCCCTCCTTGATGTTGGCCAGTCTCGCGCACTGCTTCTTAAGAGCCCTCTCCATGACTGCTAAGCTGATGACTCTTCTTTTTAGCCGCTTGCGGAGGTCCCCTTCCCCCACAGAGAGCTGCCGGTTGTCCTGGGCCATGTCAAGGTGCAAAATCACCAAGAGGGTGGCGTGGAGTTGGACCTTCGCTCTGGAGAACAACCCCCTACTCCACTCGGATAGGCGGGTACCGGTCTTCTTGAGCTTGTAGTGTAGGATTTGGTACGGCTCGGTATGGTCGGTATGCTCATTCCATGCCTTGAGGACGACCTCCTTGAACCCTGGAAGGGAAACCCAAAAATTCTCGAACTTGAAGCTTCGTGGTCTCCGGGGTCCCCTAACCTCAGCGAGGAGGAGGGGGCAGTGATCAGAGAGCGAGGACGAGAGTGCATGAAGGATGTGGCTGCCAAACTGGTCGTCCCACTCCGCGTTGCAAAAGAACGAGTCGAGCTTGCAAAGGGTTGGGTTTTCCCTCTCGTTTGACCACGTGAAACGTCTATTCTGGAGGTGGATCTCCATCAAACCACAACTTTGGAGCGTTGCACGGAAACGGTTTAGACGCCTAGTGTCGATGATTCTCTTGTTTTTGTCACGTGCTCTGTAAATTTGGTTGAAATCTCCCAGACAAAGCCGACAATAGAAATGTATCGGTTATGCATCACATGTATTTTAGCACGATAACATGGCAACTCATTCATATGAATTCGTATTTATTAACCACGTTAAAATTTTACGGTTAAAACACACGTTTTCGTCCCGTGCTACACTGCTGTGTGCAAACCATGTACCGTATTGTTGAGTATATTGATTATTAGGAAGTATAGGATAGACTAGAATTTTGTTCTACCTTGTCTTGTACTCCAAGTTGGTCATTGTACTCCTATATATATGCCCACGAGGCTCAAGCAATAAAAATCGATTCCACTAAATCCCTCTCTATCCCTTCTAACATGGTATCAGCCTAACCGATCCAACCCTAGCCGCCGCCCGACGCTTCCGCCCCGCGCGCCGCCCCCGGGGCGGTCGGCCTCCATGACCGCCGCCGGGGGCCGCGCCGCCCGTACCTAGGGTTCGTCCGCCGGTCGTGTCGACCGGCTTCCCTAGAGAGTCTTTTTCCCGAGCCCTTGCTCTGGGTTTTTCTCTCTCTCGCCGGTCGCTTGGATCAGCGTTTACTTTTTGGTTTTCCGATCTAAGATCGGTTTGCGTCGCCCGCCGCCGCCGTTGACCCCCGCGCCTCTACTCCGACATCGGCGTCAACTCCACCGGCCGCTTCCTCCTCAACCGCGCGGCAAGGCTGGATGTGCCGCCCAAGGGACGCCTTCGTGCGTCGCTGCCAGCCGCTCGTCCGCGCGGTCTCCATCGCCGGTCCGTCTTCGTCGTCATCGCCCGGGACATCACCGACAACGTCGCCATCGACTCAGATCAGCGCGTCGTCCCCGTCATGGCGCGTATAGCGCCGCCGTCGGTCTGATCAACCGATCGCGCGCCTGTCTTCGCCAAGCTGTCCCCGAGCACGCGCCTACTGCCGATCGAGCCACAGGTTGCCGCCGCGTCGTCCCTTCGGATCGCTGCGTCGCCGCCCCGAGGTCATCCCGCCGGCTGCCCTGACCCGCGCGCCGCTCCCGCCGACGCACCTTTGGGCTGTCGCGCCGTGGCACGCGGTCCACGCCGCCGCCCCGAGATCCTCCCGCCGGCTACCCCTGTAGCCGCCGCCGCCTTTGCGTCGCCCCTTAGGGCTGTCGCGCCGCGGCACGCGGTCCACGCCGCCTCCCATCGGGCCGTCGCCCCCGGCCAGTGGTTCTCCCCGCGGCTGCCCCGACCTGTGAGCCGTCGCTACACCGCCTCTTCGGTCTGTAGCGCCGCGGAACGCGGTCACCGCCGCCGCCCGAGGCCGTCCCCGCGGCATCGACCTGCGCACCGCCGCCGCGCCGCCCCTTCGGGCCGTCGCGCCGCGGCACGCGGTCCACGCCGCCGCCCGAGGTCTTCCCGCCGTCGCCCCGACCTGCCTGCCGCCGCTGCGTCGCCCCTACGGGCTGTAGCGCCGCGGCCCGCGGTCCACTCCGCCGTCACCGCGCGTCGACTTCCCGTGGTATGCGCCGCGCCGCCTCCTTCGGCGCGGGAACGCCACCGTCCGCGCCGGTCTTTGTCACGCTGTTGGGTTCTCCTCGCCTACTTCGAGCACCGCCGCCGCGCTCCTAACCTAGCCGCCGCCGCCGCCTCCTCAGGCCGCTGCCGCCGCTCTTCTTCCTCGGCGCCGCTGCCGCTCTCTCACCCGAGCCGCGCCGCCAGTCCACCCCCTTCGTCTTCGTCCAGCACCAGCCCGTCGCCAGTGTCGCCATCATCTTCCTCGACCACTTCGTCTACTCCGACCACCGTTGGTGACATCGGCCCCACACCTATTGGCGCCACAACCGTCGTCGAGTCTTCTTCTCTGCTGGTCCTCCGACTCCTCGACATGGCGTACAGCTCGTGCAGGTCCCTCGTCTACGCATGCCCGGTGCTGGCAACACCGATGCGTGCCTTCGTCCACGACGTGTCCCCGGGCCTGGCAAGCCTGGTCGGCACTTCGTATTCGTCCGTCTACGCATGCCCGGTGCTGGCAACACCGGTGCGTGCCTTCGTCTACGACGTGTCCCCGGGCTTGGCAACCCCGGCGCGACGCGTCGTCAACATCGTCTTCTCCCCGGCGCACCACTCCTTCGACACCACTGCGCCCATGACTAACTCGGCGCCTCCTTGCGCCCGCGGTTCCACGGCGACTTCCTCGACACCGGCCACCCCGACTCGACATCGACCACGACGTTCTTCGCACGGCTACCTCGACCACGGCTCCACCACCCTACGCTCTCGGCTACATCGACATCGGCACAAAGGGTTACCGCCTTGCTTGAGCAACCTCGTCGGTTTCCACTCCAGCAACGCCTTCCGCGATGCATCGACCGTTACGACTGTGGGGGGTGTCCGTCCGCTTACCTTCGGATTCTTCTCCAGTCTCACCGTCTGCGTCGCTACCGTTGTGACTGTGGGGGGATGTTGAGTATATTGATTATTAGGAAGTATAGGATAGACTAGGATTTTGTCCTACCTTGTCTTGTACTCCAAGTTGGTCATTGTACTCCTATATATATGCCCACGAGGCTCAAGCAATAAAAATCGATTCCACTAAATCCCTCTCTATCCCTTCTAACACGAATGAACTTTTTAACCTCTGATAACGAAGGACCTAAGGCCTTGTACAATGCAAGGTGCTTAGGGGAGGTGCTTAGAGAAATAAACCAGACATTCCTTAAGCACCGATGCTTATTTGTACATGGTAGACGCTTAGTTAGGCGTCTCTCCTTTAGAAATAGGCACTGGTGCTTCAGAAAAAACCGGTTTATTTTTCTAAGAACTTCCCTAAGCACCTAGCATTGTACAAGGCCTAACCGCGTATTTTCCCCGGGTGGACGGTGGAACTCAGTGCAGAGCCTATCTCCGGTCGGGTCTTGAATTGGCAACAGAACAGGACAAATAAAAGCTGCTAAAGAATTGGCAGCGGACCCGTGTAGACTGCTTTTTAGAAAAAACTGAACCGACATTGGTAACCGCAGTTTTATAAAGCCCCGGGGTACCTCACATGTTCAACATCTGCCTCTGCTCACTGACCGATCCATGTTTAGCAACTCTGATCCATATTTAGCCACTACTAATACTAATTGATTGGGGGAGCAAAAGCGAAAGGCTTCCAATCCAATCCATTGCCAAAGCCCAAAGCCCAAAGGCCAGAGACTAGAGGAAGGAATAAATCTTGAAAAGGGTAAAGAGTAATTTCCTTCCTAGCTTTGCCGAAGATAGAGATAGAGAGAGAGAAAGCTCTCTCCTTCCTCCGCCCCTCCCCTATTAATTTCCTTCTAGTTTTCTGCAAGCACACTCTCTGATAAGCCCCTCCTCTCCCCCCTCTCTCTCCTGCTCTCGCTCGCTCTTAGTGTGAGTGTGGGACGGGACAGTTATTATATTATCTTCAGCAAGAAGGCAGTTCCTCCTTCTCTCGCTCGCTCTCACACACGCAGGGTGCACACACTCACCCTCTGCGAGAGAGATGGAGCGCAATGTTTCCTGGTAGCTGCCTTCTTCCTGCCCTCCTCCCCCGGATTTGAGGCCTCCCTCCGCGTCCGTTTCCTCTGCGCCAGATCTGCGCTCGTCTGTGGGCTGCGGCGTTTCTGTCGGGAAGTCAGCCATGAGCAAGGAGGATGTGCTCAAGATACAGGTCAGTTCTTCCCTGCTTTGCTTCCTCTCGACTCAAGACATTCCCCCGCATGTTCCTTCTTGTTTCTGCCGCCATGAAATTTTCGTGAGCTTGTTCGCTTGCTTGCTCCTGTCTCTGATCCCTGCATGCTCTTCGTGTGTGTTTGTTTGTTCGTCCCCAAATCCGCAGACCTGCGTGCTCAAGGTGAACATCCACTGCGACGGGTGCCAGAAGAAGGTGAAGAAGATCCTCAGCAAGATCGATGGTAAATATTAGTAGATGGAGTTCTGTTTATCCGTCTTGTTTTGCTGTTCCGTGGGGAGAATGTGTTGGATTCATCCGTCTTGTTTGCAGGCGTGTACCAGAGCTCCATCGACCCGGAGGAGGGCAAGGTGATGGTGTCCGGACTCGTGGATCCGGACACCATCATTAAGAAGCTCAACAAGGGCGGCAAGCCGGCTGTGCTCTGGGGCTCCAAGCCCGGCGGCGTCACCAACCAGTTCCAAAAGCTCCACCTCGACGGTAACGGCGGCGGCGGTAAGGGCCAGCAGCCCAAGGACGCCGGCGGCAAAGGCCATCCCAAAGATGCCGGCGGCAAAGCCCACAAGGGCGGCGGCAAGGACGCAAAGATGGCGATGCCGCAGCCGACCCCGCAGCAGATTCAGCAAATGCAGCAGCAGATGCAGATGAAGGGCGCGCCGACGCCGCAGCAGCTTCAGCAGCTGCAGCAGCAGATGCAGATGAAGGGCGCCCCGACGCCGCAGCAGCTCCAGCAGCTGCAGCAGCAGATGCAGATGAAGGGCGCCCCGACGCCGCAGCAGCTCCAGCAGCTGCAGCAGCAGATGCAGATGAAGGGCGCGCCGACGCCGCAGCAGCTTCAGCAGCTGCAGCAGCAGATGCAGATGAAGGGCGCGCCGACGCCCCAGCAGCTCCAGCAGCTGCAGCAGCAGATGCAGATGAAGGGGCTGAAGCTGCCGCCGCAGTTCATGGGCGCCGCCGCCGCGAAGATGCCGTTCCCGGCGGGTGCGCCGGCCAAGGACCCCAAGTCCGTCAAGTTCAACCTCCCCGAGGACGGCTGGGGCGACGACGGCGGCAGCGAGTTCGACGACGAGTTCGACGAATTTGACGACGACGAAGATTTCGACGATGATGGCTTCGAAGACGACTACTACGACGACCCCAAGATGATGATGAAGCAGATGGCCATGCCGCCGAACGCCGGCGGGGGCGACAAGAAGGGCGCCGGCAATGGTGGGAAGAAGGGCGGTGGAGGAAACGAGATCCCTGTGCAGATCAAGGGGAACGGCAACAACGGCGGCGGCAAGAAAGACGCGGGTGGCAAGCAGCAGCACCAAGGTGGCAACGGCAACGGCGGCGGTAAGAATGGAGACGGTGGTGGGCAGCCGAACAACGTCAAGGGAGGAGCGCCGGTCCAGGGGAACAAGGGCGGCGGCGCTGGTGGCCTGGCCGCAGGCATCGGTGGCCCGATGGGCGGCGGCATGCCGCCGCAGCAGCAGGCCATGTTCAGGCCTAACATGATGGGCGGCGCCAGTTTCCCCGGCATGGGCGGTCCAATGGGCCACCCCCACGCAGCGAGCGGCACGCAGGCTGGCCGCGCCATGCAGGGCATGCCGCCGGCTGGGCTTTACCAGGGCGCTGGCGGCGGCGGCATGCCGTCCGGGGCGGAGATGCTGCAGGCTGCCGCCGCGGCCGGGAACCCCATGGCGCAGCAGCAGTACATGCAACTGATCCAGCAGCAGCAACAGCAGCAGCAGATGGCAATGCTGCAACAACAGCAGCAGCAGCAGCAAATGATGATGATGAACGGCGGCCACGGCGGCGGCGCGGGAGGGTCGTACCCGCAGATGGGCTACGGGCCAGGGTACGGGCGTCCGCCGATGGGTTCGTACCCGATGCCAACCGCCTATGCAATGCCGCCGCAGCCACCAGCGGGCGAGCCTTGCAACTACTTCAGCGACGAGGACCCCAACAGCTGCTCGGTGATGTGAGATGGATCACTCCACCGCCGCTCATGGTCATGGTTGAAAGGAAGACCATGATGAATCTGGCGGTGACATGGGGCAGCAACAAGTCCCATCTAGATCGGTCCTCTTCTGTTTCTTCTTGATTAATTTAGCTTCTACATTTTCGCCTCTTATTTCAAGCTAAAAAGGAACAAGAGTTGTGAGACCTGCTTGAAGGCGATTGTAGGTACAGTAATTATCTATAGATGTCATAAGAGATGAATGCTCCATGCTGTTACAGTTGAAGAACAATGTGATTGACTGATGGTAGATCAATGGACAGTATGCAAAATAACCGTGGTGTCAATGTTATGTTTTGTGTTGCATTCTGCATTGGTATTACTGAAAAGTGAGATTTCCAGAAAAAAAAACGATGGTAGAAATGTACTCCCTATAGAAATATAAGATCGTTTACATAACTAATATAAGAGCGTTTACATAACTAAAGTAGTGATCTAAACGTTTTTATATTTTTTTACGGAGGAAGTAGAAAGGTTGATGTCCTTGATCTTGATGCCATCGAGGAATGCTTCAGACTGGACGGCAGTCAGCTACATCTTCTCAACCAAGCTTTTCTGGTCCTCCTTCCTAAGAAAGACGCCGCGCTGGACTTAGCCGATTTTCGCCCGATAAGCTATGTGCACAGCTTCCCAAGCTTCCTTCCTGCAAAGGTGCTCGCGAATCAACTAGCCCAACGCCTCCCGGAGCTCATCTCGTCCCCAAAGCGCATTCGTGAAGGGTAGGTCCATTCAGGAGTCAGGACAATTTCTTCCTCGTCCAGCAATCTATGAAACTTCTACACCGCAAGCCGATGTCATCTCTCCTCCTCAAACTTGACATATCGAAAGCATTCAATTTCGTGGCATGGTCATTCCTCTTGGAGGTTCTCAATCACCGGGGGTTTTGCTACAAGTGGATCAATCTCATCACTGTGCTCCTCCGTTCATCCTCGTCAAGAGTATTAATCAATGGCAGCCCCTCGGACTTGGAACCGATCATGCACGGTCGCGGCCTCCACCAGGGTTATCCTATCTCACCGATGCTCTTCCTTCTTGTCATCGATGTGCTAGATGCTTTGATCGGGAAATTTGACCATGAGCACATTCTGCTTCCTCTCTCTCCGCGGGGCATCACGCCTCCCTATTCGCAGATGATGTGGCTCTCTTCTTGCGCCCTGTCATCCAGGACATGGCCACAACGAAGACAATCTTAGAGCTTTATGGGAATGCTTCGGGGCTCAAAGTGAACTTGTCCAAGAGCGTTATAACCCCCATGAGGTGTGATGACATCAACTTGCACGAGCTCAACGGTGCCTTCCCTTGTGCGACCGTGTCATTTCCTATCAAGTACCTCGCCCCCCCTCTCCCACTCGAGGCTCCGGAAGCCCCCCCCCCCCCCCCCCCCACCCCCCCCCCCCCCCCCCCCCCACCCCCACTCGAGGCTCCGGAAGCGAGACTCCACCCCTTGGTGGACAGTTTTGCTAACAAGCTGCCTACGTGGAAAACTGGACTAATCTTCACAAGCGGACGCATCATCCTTCTCAGCTCTGTCATCATATGCTTGCTCTCGACCATCCCCCATGGATGCTCAAGGCGTCCGAAAAAATTCGCCGCGGGTTCTTTTGGGCTGGCTATGATTGCGCTGTGGGAGGCCAATGTCTCGTCGCCTGGGGAAACTTCTCCACCCTAGTCCAATTTGGCGGCCTAGGTATTCACAACCTCAAGGCTCTAAACGATGCCCTTCTCTCTAAGTGGTTGTGGGCTGCAAAACCTCCGATGATCTCCCATGGTCCGCACTTGAGCTCTCTGCATGAGATGAGGCCAAGGCCATCTTTGGAGCATCGACAAGGCTGGAGGTGTGGTGCTTCTACACTGCCGGTGGGACTGTTGGATCGATGGAGCCAACATTCCGTGGAACAATGCCTCGTGGACTCGCGACATCGGAGGGCGGCTCCGTCGAGGCAATTATCCAGTTCTTGGAGTTGTGGCAGAAGATCGCTGGTCGACAACCACTTCTCTCAGGCACCCACTATACCAAAACAACATATGAGGCTACCTTTGCTGGAAGGATTGATCAGCCAAGGGCGTCCCTCAAGTATAAGATTTTGACCTGGCTAGTCATGCGCAATCGTTGCTGATCTTCTGACCGACTGGCCAAGCGCGGACTACCTCACCAACAGTTCTGCCCCGTATGCTGCGAGCACGACAAAACGATGGAACACCTGCCCCTCCAATGCGTGTTCGCCCACAAGGTTTGGTCAGAAATTCTTCATTGGATCGGCCTACATCAACACTCCCACCAACGATTCCATCCTAGATTGGTGAACATCTCTCCAGCAGGTTGTGCCTCACCAGCTTCAAAAAAGCGTGAACTCAGTTGTCCTGTGAACACTTCGCTGCATATGGCCCGAGCGAAACCGAAGGGTGTTCAAGAACACCTCCCACCTTCCAGCGGCGGTCATTGGCAAGGCTTGGGACCATTGTTGTGGGTGGAGCAACAACGGTATTCTTAAGCGAGTTGTAACGTAGTTTGCTAGGCAGAATCAACGGGATGCCATTCTGTCCTGGCGCTTCAAGCACAATCTTGATGTAAATCGGTAAATGTAAACTGCTTTTTTCTCTTAATATATAGGCACGCAGATCTCTTAGGTGTTCTTGAAAAAAATGTAAAAAGTAAATTCCACTTTATACTAGGAAGTTGTCATAGTGGAACATTGGGGAACATGACTTGCATGAATTGTGATTTTGTCACACTACTTTAGGCTTTATACTCATAATTCTATATATATTTTATCTAGAAAATAATGTCATATTTGGCTGGATTTAGAAAGGATGATCAAGTGACATAATATATACTAGGATTTTGGGATCTAAAATTTCGTGACACTTCTTTACCTTCTTCGCACTTGTACTACTTCCTATGTTGGACTTGATTTGTGCTTTATTTATAAAGCAGGGAAAAAACTTATTTTGAGAGTACTTTAGATTTTACACACATAAGAAAATCAACTACCTAGATCTAGATTTAAGAATATGCATTGCTACTTACCAAGAGTAGAAGGTCAGGTGGATAGGGGGCGACACTGCCGGCCGCGGCGTCATCAGCGAGGCCAAGCCAGGCCCATACGGGAGATGAGGATGACGCGGTTGTGATCGCGGCTTCACCAGCCTAGGCGAGGCCGATGTTTGACGGGGTGTGTGTGTGTGTAGAAGGGGGACTTAGAAAGATGCCCCGGGGTGACGGCGAGAGCAAGGTGGCGGCGGTCGATGGTTGTAGGTGGGATCGGCCGGGCGGGGGCGAGAAGGTGAAGGGGATCGACGTGGGGGGGATGGGGGAGGCGTTCGGAAGACGGAGGAAGAAGAAGGGGAAAGTGTCTGACGCTGAGTTTATACAAGTTTGGGCTGGCTTGAAAAGTGACATGGTGTTGACTTGTCTTTTATCTCATACGTACTACAGGTGAGCCAATGAAAATGCAGATTAGCTTGAGAGAATTCCCTATTTGTCCATTTTAAAAATGTGCTTCTCTATTTGATCATGAATGAAATACACCTTCCGGTCAACTGGTTTCTATATGATGAGGGGCAAAAGTGTATTTTCAAGAGTCATTTGACATCGTCCGTGAAAGAAATGGACGGTAGTATCAAAACATGAATAGAATTTAGACCTGATGTCAAAAGGGAGAATTGTTTATTTTGGACCAAATAGGGAAGCATGCTTTTAAATAGGACCAATTATTATTTATTTTGGACCAAAATGAAGCACGTTTAAAAAAAGACCAAATATGGAAGCATATATTTTTTTTAAAGCCAAGTAACAAATTTTAGGACTACATTTACTATTAGCTCTCTCTTCACACAAGCTATTTTCTAGTGTGTCTCTGGGTATGCAGATTTAGTTGAACAATTTGAAAACCATGGTGGTGACACCGTTTCCTTTGAGAGCTCTTTTAAGATGGTCCCAATTCGATACGAGCCATCAATTTTTCAAGATCCGATGGCATATATTCCCTCCGTCTCATAATATAGGAGCATTTTTTACACTAGTGTAGTGTCAAAAACTCTCTTATATTATGGGACGGAGGGAGTATTACTCTTATCTCTTGTGAGGTAAGATGTTGTCAATGATTATGTGGGATTAGTATCAACTTTTCATTTCTAAAAAATCAGAAAATAAATTATAGTGCCATTAAGCACATGAAGGTAAATAAATAAATAATTATGTATTCTAATTGATGTCATATTTGCCTTCCGATCTTGGTTTGGCTACAAGGTAATAGTGGTGTATTTTTCTTTTTACCTTAACACTACATTCTACTAGATCATGTTATTTGTGCAAATGATGTGGCATTTGTAAGCAATACACATGAATATATCATACGCAATACACAATTTTTTTTAATTCAATATGGTGATTATGTATTAATCATGTAAGTAATTTAAAGAAACTATATTTCCAACATTAGAATACATACACATACAAAATATCAGTAGGCATACTTGAGTACAAACAATATAAAATTTAAATATTTAAGTGGAGTTGACATGATGATATATGTCATTTTTTTATATTCTAAAACCATGGGATGTCCTAAGATTAAGAAAATCATACTTCAAGATGTAATGTACATATGTATCTCGCAAAAATATGCACACACGTGCCATATTTTATTTTGACCGAACATACGTACTCCCTCTGATCCATATTAGTTGTCGCTCATTTAGTACGTAGAAATTCCCCCGTAAAAAAGATACATAGTATAAAAGAAATTCTATATCTTTGGATAGAGGGAAATCTCTTCTTGGAAAAGATATCACTAAATGTATCAATAATGCAATCTCTTAATTGTAAGTTGTACTAAAAAGGAGCGTTCTCGACTAAAAAGATACTACATGGTATAAATGAAATTATATATCTTTGGGTAGAGGGAAATCTCTTCTTGGAAAAGATATCACTAAATTTATCAATAATGCAATCTCTTAATTGTTTTGTTGTAATTGCCATATTTGGATAGTCAAAATTGTCCTTGATCAATCAATGGCTAGGATTAAATTATCCCGACCATCTTAAAAATGTCCACCTTACACGAGAACAAGTTTTCGCATGATCTATCTATCTTTCTGGTTTTTCTTTTGACAGGGGAAATACTTTTTGTAAATGATTTTTTTTTGATAGAAGAGAGTCTTCTTTCCATTTTTATTAACAGAAACCACCAAGTCTTACAGACAAACCAGACAAGCAAATGAAAAACGATGCAAGATCTACTTTTTTTTTGTTGAGACAATGATCTACTAGAGGAGAGGAGGTGCTATCCACCCTCCCCCGGTCAGCAAACCACATAAGATCTGGGCCTGCGAAGCCAGCCCAGACCAGACGCGTCAAACAGCAGAAATCACAGCGGGATTCCCACAAGATCAGGTCTCCGGCAGGAGGTATAACGTCAGGCTAACAAAGCCAGACTCCAAATACACACCACTACCAAGTTCTACATAACAGTTTATCAAAAAAAAAAAGTTCTACATAACAGGGTTTATGAGATCAAAGGAACAAAGAAAACATGTAGGGGAGAGGGCGATCCACGAGCAGACTCTTGTTGGAGGAGATCCCGGAGACCAGGAACACAGCAGTGAGATCGCTTATAAAGATGATCTATCCCTGGAGGCAAATTTAGCTAGGCTATCGGTGACTAGATTAGCGGCATGCTTACAGACGATTGAAGGAGCAATTACTGAACTCGTATTGCCATCCCCTCACGCGCTTGTGCGGTCCGGCCGTGATTTTGCATGGGAGAAACAGCCCTCTGTGGCCCCTATCTAGTTACGGCAAAAGGCAGCAACAAAGCCATCCTACTAGTGTGTTTTTTTTTGCGGGGATCATGGATGCGTAAATATGGTGAGTGTGTCACGAAATCTCAAAATGTCACTTTTGTCAAAGTTGCTGCTGGTAAAAGTTTATCTTATAGAGAAGGAAATTGCACAAATTAAACCACCAACTATTGAAGATGAATTTGGAGACAACACCTACTATTTCTTGCACAAAACATCATCTATTGGTGTAATCAGTTGCAGATAGCTCTAATCTATCATTTGATTATGTTGATATGATTCCTAATAGGAAAGTCCTGCTTGTAAGCAAACGTTCCATAAAAACATGCAACGATAGTCGGCTCGGGCTAACTAATACAGTGTCAAAAAACATCTTATATTAAGTTAGGGAGTAGGTTACACCAATAGGTGGTGTTTTATGCAACAAATCTAAAAAGTAAAAAGTAGGTGTTCCGTGTAAAATCACCTCAATAGTTGATGGTTTGTGCAATTTCATCAGACTTACTCTTAAGAGATTAAGAGATCGATGGTACTAATTGATAAGAGTGGGAGCAATGCAATGAAGGAGGGGGCGTGGGGGTGGAATTAAGAGGTTGCTGTTGCTGCCGGTGCAGTTTTGGCAATGAGTTTCCCTTTTTCCGCACCCTGCACTTGCATTACTCCTACTGATGAACAAGACATGCAGGACTGGCTGTCCCCTCCCCTCCCCATCAGCTCGCGTCGGGGCCTGCATGCATCTTCACTTCACTTGGTGTGAACCCCATGACTACAGTCTACAGTGGGCACGGAGCCGGACCATAAACGCGGGCTGGCCCCATCCATCCATCCACCAGTCCAGTGTGAATTAAAGCCACGCCTGCATCTGCAAGGCCTTGAATCACACCCATCCACCACCGCGTACCTTCTCAGCCGAGTTAAGTTGTACAGTCCACACAGGGATGCATGGTTGTACCGCATGTTTGTTCAATCAACGTTCAACGGCACCTGCTGCATCTGCATGCACGGTGCTGGTATGAGATCCCATGCGATCCAACGGTGGATGAATGAACCATGCATCATCCTCTTCCTCTGCATGTATTTACTTTGGTCCAGTCCAGGGCGGTGCATGCGTAGTGTGCTACGATAGGCTGTGCATGTCACGGCAGCCGGCAACTGAACCCTTCCGTGACTTGGCCGGGACTCACCGCAACTTGTTATGCATGCGTAATCGCCGGTTTGGGCCGAAATTACAACCGGCGAACCCAAGCGGAACCCAGCGCACAGGGGGACGCCTGGGGGCACCGGCTGAAGTGAAAAGGTGCGTGGACCCGCACTGTCGGCGACACCGGCCGATTTTCCTGCCGTTCTTTTCCCCTTTCCCTCCATTTTCCCCCTGCCGACTCCCTTCTCCCTCGCAGCTCCCGCCATTCTCCCCAGATCCGCCCGCCATGCCGCCGAAGAAGTATGCGCCCCCTCGCCTAGCCACCGATTCCGCCCAGCCAAAGCAGAGGAAGCCGAGGGCGCCGATGCCAAGGCCCCCGGGCTTGACGAACGCCCAGTGGAAGGCCGACGTTGATCGTCGGGCGGCGGTCACCAACGATCGGCGGAACAGGCTCGACATGAAGAAGGCCAGGGACGCGACGGCGGAGCAGGAAGAGACGTCTCGCGTGGGCATGGCGAACGAGCGCCAGCTCCTTCCGCCTCAACAGGCCGGCCAGTACCCACAAGGCGCGTGGGGTAGCCAGCAGAGCGTCGCGTCGCCGTCCAACTTCTCGCCGCCGGTGTGGGGGTACGCGCCCTCGCCTGACTACGACGCGCTTGGCGGCTTCAACCCCAACATCACCTTCCCGCATGGCTCTGCGCCGCGCCCCCCCCCCCCGTCTTCAACCCCGACCCGCGCACGCCCTCCCCCACGTTCACCGCCGGCCTCAACACCCAGTACGGCTACTCGCCGCCGACGTACTCAGGCTCGCCTGCGCCGACTCTGCGCCGTGGACCCCTACCCTTCGCACCTGGCTCGGCGCCACAGTTCAGCAGCACCGACGCCGACATGGACGAGATCATCGCAAACGGCTCAGCCGCTTCGTGCCCCGGGTTCCACACGCAAGACGAAACGCTGGACACCGCCGTCGACATGGAGGACGTCGAGCACGACGATGCCGAGGAGGAGGTGGAAGAGGAAGAACCGGCGGAGCCAGCGGCCAAAGGGAGAAAGAAGAAGCGGTCGTCCAACGCCAGGCCGGGCGAGCCTCGCGTCAAGTGGACGCCAAAGGAAGACGAGTGCCTCGCCGAAGCATGGAAGACTGTCAGCATCGACCCGATCACCGGCGCGAATCAGGACGCCGACACCTACTGGAGAAGGGTCAAGACGGCGTTCGACGAGCGCAAGTTGGTCGACCCCGACTTCGCCAGCATCCACATGGATCGCGGCGAGAAGGCCATGTCCAACCATTGGGCGACCATCCAGCAGGCCTGCAACAAGTGGCATGGGATTCAGGAGGAGGCCATGGCTCGCCCGGAGAGTGGCGCCAACGTGGAGCGTCAGGTATGTCCATCGCTCGCCGGCCCAGCTCTTCGCCGTGTACTTCACCGACACTTGTTCTTCGTCTGTGCAGATGGTTCGAATGTTCGACATGTTTCGCCAGGACAACAACGACCAGGAGTTCAAGTTCCTTCATGTGTTCACCAGGATCGAGTCATGCGAGAAATGGACAGAGTGCCAGATCGCTCTCGCCAAGACCAAGGACGGTATCTACAACCCGGACGTGCCAGCCTCGGCGGCGGCAGAAGGGTGTCCTGATGGCAACAAAAGAGCCAAGGCGGCGAGGGACGCGGCACCCGCTGCCGAACGGCTGCAATCGTCGATAGAACAGTGCATCGTCGACGCAAAGAGCCACGCCGCCAAGAGGGAGGATGTAACATCCCCATGTAATAGCTACAGTGATCACCTTTTGATAATGCCAGGTCATCATTATTAACAGTGCTTGATCCTCATTTCATCATATCTCAATTCAGTTCCAATTCAAATTGCAAATTCAATTATGAAGTAAAAATAAAAGTTGTTCAAATTCAGAAACTAAAATGTTCAAAATATTGCAAATAATCCAGAGACAATTATGAAAATGTAATCAACATTTATTGAATTAGTTAAATGACCATAACACCCTAAAATAGAGCCAAAAACAGCAACCTTTAATACCTTTTTATTTAATTAAAATTCAAATGAAAACATATTTACACCAAACCAATTTCTGATGATAGATAATTTTGCACTGTTAATTTTGGGCTAATTATTATATTTTACAAAACTAAATTTGGGGCTATACATTTTTGCGAAACAGAAACTAAAATGAAAACAAAAGATAAAAAGAAAATAAATAAAACAAAAGGCCCGACTGGGCCTTAGGCCTCAGTGGCCGGCCCACTCGCTCCCGCCTGGCCTATTTAGGCCGCCCCCCTGCCCACCCCGTAACCCTAACCCCACCCTTTCCCCCCACTCCTCCCCGTCGCCCGTCCGCACGCCGCCGCCGGTCAACGTCGCCGTCGCCTCGTCGACCTCGCCGTCGCCTCCCCGAGCTCCTTCCCGAACGGCTTCCCCGAGCCTCGCCGGCGTTCATCTACACCGGGGTGAGCCCCGCGGCCGGACCCCGTTTCCCCTCTTCCCCCCTGTATGACCGCGCCATCGCCGCTGCCCGTACCCGCCTCGCCATCGCCCGCGTCGCTGTTACCGCGCTCGCCCGCCTGCGCCCGTGGCCTCGCTGCCGCCCACCTCCCCCGCGCCCGCCTCCCGATGCCGTCGCCGCTTGCCGCTGCTGCTGCTCCACCGCCGCCTGCCGTCGCCCGCAGCCCGCCTGCGCCAGCTCCTTCCGCCTCAACAGGCCGGCCAGTACCCACAAGGCGCGTGGGGTAGCCAGCAGAGCGTCGCGTCGCCGTCCAACTTCTCGCCGCCGGTGTGGGGGTACGCGCCCTCGCCTGACTACGACGCGCTTGGCGGCTTCAACCCCAACATCACCTTCCCGCATGGCTCTGCGCCGCGCCCCCCCCCCCGTCTTCAACCCCGACCCGCGCACGCCCTCCCCCACGTTCACCGCCGGCCTCAACACCCAGTACGGCTACTCGCCGCCGACGTACTCAGGCTCGCCTGCGCCGACTCTGCGCCGTGGACCCCTACCCTTCGCACCTGGCTCGGCGCCACAGTTCAGCAGCACCGACGCCGACATGGACGAGATCATCGCAAACGGCTCAGCCGCTTCGTGCCCCGGGTTCCACACGCAAGACGAAACGCTGGACACCGCCGTCGACATGGAGGACGTCGAGCACGACGATGCCGAGGAGGAGGTGGAAGAGGAAGAACCGGCGGAGCCAGCGGCCAAAGGGAGAAAGAAGAAGCGGTCGTCCAACGCCAGGCCGGGCGAGCCTCGCGTCAAGTGGACGCCAAAGGAAGACGAGTGCCTCGCCGAAGCATGGAAGACTGTCAGCATCGACCCGATCACCGGCGCGAATCAGGACGCCGACACCTACTGGAGAAGGGTCAAGACGGCGTTCGACGAGCGCAAGTTGGTCGACCCCGACTTCGCCAGCATCCACATGGATCGCGGCGAGAAGGCCATGTCCAACCATTGGGCGACCATCCAGCAGGCCTGCAACAAGTGGCATGGGATTCAGGAGGAGGCCATGGCTCGCCCGGAGAGTGGCGCCAACGTGGAGCGTCAGGTATGTCCATCGCTCGCCGGCCCAGCTCTTCGCCGTGTACTTCACCGACACTTGTTC
Organism: Elymus sibiricus; assembly: GCA_039707655.1. NCBI lineage: Eukaryota > Viridiplantae > Streptophyta > Magnoliopsida > Poales > Poaceae > Elymus > Elymus sibiricus. The sequence goes on from CM077670.1 coordinate 119,167,815, forward strand.
TTCGTCTGTGCAGATGGTTCGAATGTTCGACATGTTTCGCCAGGACAACAACGACCAGGAGTTCAAGTTCCTTCATGTGTTCACCAGGATCGAGTCATGCGAGAAATGGACAGAGTGCCAGATCGCTCTCGCCAAGACCAAGGACGGTATCTACAACCCGGACGTGCCAGCCTCGGCGGCGGCAGAAGGGTGTCCTGATGGCAACAAAAGAGCCAAGGCGGCGAGGGACGCGGCACCCGCTGCCGAACGGCTGCAATCGTCGATAGAACAGTGCATCGTCGACGCAAAGAGCCACGCCGCCAAGAGGGAGGATGTAACATCCCCATGTAATAGCTACAGTGATCACCTTTTGATAATGCCAGGTCATCATTATTAACAGTGCTTGATCCTCATTTCATCATATCTCAATTCAGTTCCAATTCAAATTGCAAATTCAATTATGAAGTAAAAATAAAAGTTGTTCAAATTCAGAAACTAAAATGTTCAAAATATTGCAAATAATCCAGAGACAATTATGAAAATGTAATCAACATTTATTGAATTAGTTAAATGACCATAACACCCTAAAATAGAGCCAAAAACAGCAACCTTTAATACCTTTTTATTTAATTAAAATTCAAATGAAAACATATTTACACCAAACCAATTTCTGATGATAGATAATTTTGCACTGTTAATTTTGGGCTAATTATTATATTTTACAAAACTAAATTTGGGGCTATACATTTTTGCGAAACAGAAACTAAAATGAAAACAAAAGATAAAAAGAAAATAAATAAAACAAAAGGCCCGACTGGGCCTTAGGCCTCAGTGGCCGGCCCACTCGCTCCCGCCTGGCCTATTTAGGCCGCCCCCCTGCCCACCCCGTAACCCTAACCCCACCCTTTCCCCCCACTCCTCCCCGTCGCCCGTCCGCACGCCGCCGCCGGTCAACGTCGCCGTCGCCTCGTCGACCTCGCCGTCGCCTCCCCGAGCTCCTTCCCGAACGGCTTCCCCGAGCCTCGCCGGCGTTCATCTACACCGGGGTGAGCCCCGCGGCCGGACCCCGTTTCCCCTCTTCCCCCCTGTATGACCGCGCCATCGCCGCTGCCCGTACCCGCCTCGCCATCGCCCGCGTCGCTGTTGCCGCGCTCGCCCGCCTGCGCCCGTGGCCTCGCTGCCGCCCACCTCCCCCGCGCCCGCCTCCCGATGCCGTCGCCGCTTGCCGCTGCTGCTGCTCCACCGCCGCCTGCCGTCGCCCGCAGCCAGCCGCGGCCGCGCCCCCTGCGCTTCCCCTCGTCGCCGGCCGCTGCGTGTTCCACGCGCGCGCACGCGTAGCTGCGGACGTGTCCGGCTCCCATGTGTGGCCGCGCGCACGTGAACGGCCGGACGTGTCCGGTGCCCGAACAAACGAACGGGCGGACATGTCCACCTAGCCCACTGACCGCTGGGCCCCGCCACTGTTTAGAACGAAAAAGAAAAACGAAAATGTAATAAATAAAATATAAGAAATTAAATAAATAAATAATAATTGATTAATTAATTAATTAGTTAACTTAATTAACTCTGTTTAATTAAACTAATTAATAATTAACCTAATTAATTTGCAATTAGTCTAATTAAACCCTAATTAACCAAAGAGATACTGACAGGTGGGTCCCACCTGTCAGGTTGACCGCTGATGTCACAGTGACGTCATGCTTATGTCAGCATGCACTATTTCGGATAATGTTGATTTAAATAATTTAAATAATTCCAGAAATTAATAAAAACTTTAGAAAATCATATCTTTTAAACCGTAACTCGGATTAAAATAATTTATATATGAAAAATTATCAGAAAAATGTGTAGAATCTAAATAACCTATCCATATGCCCGTCACACCCCTCTATCATACTGAACATGCAACAATTTGCCCGTATCCGGTATATGAATAGTGACTGACTTTAATAAAATAAATCCAAATAAATTCCTAAATTAACTAAATCATTTCGATAGGCAGTAAAACACCTCTGCATATCATTTAGACATGTCATGCATCGCTGTTGCATTTTGTCGTGTATTTATTGTTTCTTCTCCCCCTCTTCTCTCCGGTAGACCCCGAGACCGATGATGCCACCGTGATCGACTACGTCACCGACGACCCTTCTTCCTTTTTCAGCAGAGCTTCCAGGCAAGCAAAACCCCCTTGATCATAAGATATCGCCCACTCCTTCTCTCTTATGCTTGCATTAGAATTGCTTCTGTTGTTATTCCGATAGCTCCTATTCTGATGCATAGCCTGATTTTGTCGCCTGCTGTTTATACCTACCTGTTGTCCTAAGATGCTTAGATAGCTATGCTAGTGATTCATCTGTGGCCCTTCACCTTGTCCTTATGCCATGCTTGTTACCGGGCCGTGATCACTCTGGTGAGGATCACGGAAATGTTTACATTACTGTCATACTTTAAATTGTTAAAGTCGGGCTGGCCCCAAGGGTGCCCGCGAGCGAATACTACTAAAGACGGGTTGGCTCCAAGAGTACCCGCGCGTCATGTTTTACCAAGTCGGAGCGACAGGAACCCTGTTCGTCTCTGCGAGTTACTAAACGAGCCTAACGGATTTGGGTATTTGATCTGAGTTGGCCACTGGCCTATACGCACTACCACCACGTGGGATAATGGTTTAATGGGGCCCTCTACGCCGTATGTATCAGCCGAAAGCTCTGTCAGACGTCCAGTTCAGCATTGTGGCCGGGTCGGATCGTGCCGTTGGCACTGATATCCCCCCTGCACACAACGACCCGGAGTGCACAGGGCGATGGACCAAGACCCCTGAGCGCTTAGGATGTAGAGCGGCGGGGACCTCTCTGCTGAGCCTAGGTAGGACTGCGTCGTGTCGATCACCCGAGGCCGGGTATTACCCAACAAGTGTGTCCGGCCAGAGGTAATCGAGCGTGTTGGGTAACAGTAGTGCACCCCTGCAGGGAAGTAATCTATTCGAATAGCCGTGTCCACGGTAACAGGACGCTCGGAGTTGTATCCGGATCTATGACAACTACAAACTGATGATGATGCTTATAAAACTGATACTACTGCTCTCGGGATCACTTTCTCGCGGGACAGTCGAGAAAGGATCTCAGGGCGTTGCTGCTATACAACCACTATTGTATGTTACTATATTCTATTCTCTTCTGATGCTGCAAGATTGCTTGAAGATGCTAGTCTTCGATAGACTCTCTCTATTCTGGCATTCTGCAGTATAGTCCACAGATACAGCCCCTTCTTTTGATATCAATGCATAATTAGTATAGTTCTGATGTCAGTCTTGCGAGTACTTTGGATGAGTACTCTCGGTTGCTTTGCTATCTTTTTTCCCCATACCCGATTGCTACAATTCAGACGACGGAACCCAGGAGCAGGAGATCCCCGGAGGTGCCTATTACGGCGTGGAGATACCCGCCGGCCAGGAGTAGTTCGGAGGCCCTAGGCAGGAGGCCTTCACCTTTTCGATCAGTGACGCTGTTATGCTAGCCTTCTTAAGGCAACTTGTTTAACTTTGTGTCTGTATTCAGATACTTTTGCTTTCGCTGATGCTTGTGTAACCCGAGCTTATGTATTCGAGCCCTCGAGGCCCCTGGCTTGTAATATAAAGCTTGTATTATTTTATTTTGTGTCTAGAGTTGTGTTGTGATATCTTCCCGTGAGTCCTTAGGCTTGATCGTGTGCATTTGCGTGTATGATTAGTGCACGATTAAGTCAGGGGCGTCACAAGTTGGTATCAGAGCCGACTGCATGTAGGAACCCCCCTTCCAACTCCTTGGCCGAAGTTGAGTCTAGTCTCCAAAAAAAAACTGTTTTACTAACATGGCTGTGTGGCTTACGGGCCCACGTCGCCAATGGATGGGATTAGGATCTTTTATTCCTCTCCTTTACTCTGGGACTCTGATCTCTCTTCCTTTCGGGTTAAAGTTTTACTAATTCTAACCTTAGGTTCTCGTGATCACATCCACTCGGAGTTCTGAATTTCCCCCCTTTCTTCAAGATGAGGGCCAGGTTCTGCTGCACAATGCCCATGCACCGCAGGATCCTTTTATCGAGGACACCCTGCGTTGTCATTTGCAGATTCCTCGCCCCAATAGTTTTCTCCGACGTTGATGTAGCCTTTGCTATGTCGCGTTGTTGTATTCCTCACCGCGTGCCTGCGCGCCGCCTAGTTGGCCTAGCTGCGTGTGATTCCGAACTCAGACGATCCATTTGTATCCAACTCTGTGCATAGATTTGTATGTCTTTAATGACTACTAATTTTTATCTAATGCACTTCCTGCTCATTGCTCATGTTACATCATGAATAACCCTTTACACATGCAGATGTTCTTGCTAAACTGCCCCTGTTGATTTGGCAGGATGGCTGACGATCCTCCACCTCCACCCTATATTGCCGCAATGATGCAGCAGTTTGAGCTGAATCGTCAGTTTATGACTGGAGTAATGGCTCAGTTTCCAACTCAGAATGCTCAGCAACAGCCTGCCCCAATAACACTGCAAGAATTCGTGCGCCTCAACCCGTCCACCTTCCGCAACTCGACTGATCCAATGGAGGCTGATGATTGGCTCCGTGACATCGCCTTTCAGATGGAGTCGGCTAATGTTGCCCCTGGCAGTTGCGTCACCTTCGCGACGTATCACCTGAGGGGCCCAGCTACTCAATGGTGGGAAAGTCACAGACGTATGCTGCCTACTGGAACTGTAACCACTTGGCAGGAATTTCAGTCAGCCTTTCGTGCACGACACATTCCTCAAGGTCTAATCGACCAGAAGAAGAAGGAATTCCGCAAACTCACACAGGGCAAGATGACTGTGGATGCTTATCAGAGGAAATTTCTTGAGTTATCCCGCTATGCTGAAGTTGACGTCGACACTGACGCACGCAAGCAGGAGAAATTCCGTGAAGGACTGCATCCTGATATAAAGCTCGCACTTGCTATTCATGAAGCTGCAGACTTTGCAACGCTTGTCAGCCAATCTTTCCGAATTGAAACTGCTCTGACTGAGTACCAGGAATCGCTCAAGCGTACTCATGATGTTGGCTCATCCTCGGGTCAGCCTGCTCAGAAGCGCAGAGTGTGGATTCCTCATAACATCCATCACCGACCTGCTCCAGCCCCGAGGCCTTCCTATGTTGCGCCCCGTCTGCCTACACCGCCAAGACAGCTCAGTGGTCAATGTAGACGGCCCAATGCTATGGCTCCTCCCCATGATGATGGTTTATGCCACAGGTGTGGACAGCCAGGGCACCTTACTATCAATTGCTGCCCAGATCAGCCTCAGAATACACGACATCCCCCTGTTGGTCGCAAGAAGAGCTGTCGAAACCGTCGATTCAGAGGCTTTAATGCCAGGCCCCCTGCTATGGGTCGTGGCCAGGTCACTCATGTCAAAATGGAAGAAGCTCGTGAGGCCCCTAAAATCGTGATGGGTACCCTCCCAGTTAATTCAGTGGTAGCTGCTGTTCTCTTTGATTCCGGGGCATCACATTCCTTTGTGTCTCAACAATTTGCTCAGCGGCATGAACTACCTCTAGAGTTGTTGCCCACCCCATTAGAGATTATCACTCCCTGTTCCAGGTGGCAAACCAAGATGGTAAGTCACAACAATCAGATCAAAATTGAAGGGTTGATGTTCTCTGCTTCCCTCATTGCTCTCGGACCTTCCGACATAGACATTATTCTCGGTATGGACTGGTTGACCGCCCATAATGCTATGATCGACTGTGCTGCTAAGAAAGTCCTACTTACACATCCCTCTGGCCAGACAGTCAGCTACTCAGCCCAGATAGTCCAGAATGCCGAAAGCCAGATATATGCTCTGAACGCGTTGAATGCTTCGCCTCTTGAAGGAATAGAGAACGTTCCGGTTGTTCGTGACTTTCAAGATGTCTTTCCAGAAGAACTTCCAGGGATACCCCCTGTTAGAGCTGTCGAGTTCGTCATCGACTTGAAACCAGGCACTACTCCTATTGCCAAGCGCCCATACAAGATGCCGCCACATGAACTCCTTGAACTTAAGGAGGAAATCGACAAGTCACTTAAAAAGGGTTTCATCCGCCCCAGTTCTTCTGCTTGGGGAGCACCTTCGCTCTTCGTTAAGAAGAAGGATGGAACAAACCGGTTGGTCCAAGATTACCGACCTATCAACCAAGCAACAATTCAGAACAAGTATCCACTTCCCAGAATCAACGATCTGTATGATCAACTTGCTGGATCCTCAGTATTCTCTAAACTTGATTTGAGATTGGGATACCACCAGATCCGAGTTCGCAAAGAGGACATTCCGAAGACAGCCTTTGTTACTCGCTATGGTTCTTACGAGTACACCGTCATGTCCTTCAGCTTAACCAACGCTCCAGCAACTTTCTCTCGGTTAATGAACTACATCTTCATGGATTACCTCGACAAATTCGTCGTGGTTTATTTGGATGATATCCTTATATTTTCCAAGAATAAAGAAGAACATGCCGAACATCTTCGGCTTGTACTGGAGAAGCTGCGTGAACACCAACTGTATGCCAAGTACTCCAAGTGTGATTTTTGGTTATCTGAAGTGACATATCTCGGCCATGTGATCTCTAAAGATGGCATTACTGTTAACCCAGAATGAGTTTAGGCTATTCTAGAATGGACTCCTCCGAAGAATGTCAAGCAAGTCAGAAGTTTTCTCGGTCTCGCTAGCTATTGCCGCCGATTCGTCAAGAACCTTTCCAAGATTGCAAAGCCTCTGACTGATCTGCTTCACAGAAGCGTTAAGTTTGAGTGGACAGACAAATGTCAGAAAAGTTTTCAAACACTCAAAGACAAGCTGACATCTGCCCCAGTGCTTGCTCCTCCAGATTCTCGCAAAGACTTCGTGATTTATTGCGACGCATCCCGTCAAGGATTAGGCTGTGTCCTAATGCAAGAGCATAAAGTAATTGCTTATGGCCCTCGACAGTTGCGCCCGCATGAAGAGAACTATCCAGTACATGATCTAGAACTAGCTGCTGTCGTATATGCATTGAAGTTGTGGCGACATTACCTCCTTGGTAATCGATGCGAGATCTACACGGATCATAAGAGTTTGAAGTACTTGTTCACTCAACCATCTCTGAACCTCCATCAGCAAAGATGGATGGAGGCCATTACAGACTATGATTTGGGTATTTCTTACACCCCTGGTAAGGCTAATGTAATGGCTGATGCTTTGAGCCGTAAATCCTACTGTTGTAAACTTGAGGTTCAGCTACAGCAACCACTCCTGTATGAAGAGCTTCGAAGGCTGAACATCGAGATAGTTCCTCAAGGATATCTAAATACCTTGGTTGTTGAACCGGACCTCGAAAGCAAAATCAAGATAAGGCAGAAATATGACTCTGAAGTCGAGAAGATTAAGAACTTTCTCTCCAAGGGAATTCCTTTATCCTACCATGTTGGTGATGATGGTGCCCTGTTCTTCAAAGGCCGCCTAGTGGTCCCCAGGAAGAGATCGAACTCTCGTGCGGAGATCATGAAAGAAGCCCATGATACACCTTTGTCTATTCATCCCGGTAGTACCAAGATGTACCAAGACATTCGTCAGCGGTACTGGTGGCCTGATATGAAGCATGACATTGCTCAATATGTTGCCGAGTGTGACGTTTGCCGTCGTATCAAAGCAGAACATCAAAGGCCTGCTGGAACTCTGCAACCCCTTGATATTCCTGAATGGAAATGGGACAAAGTCGAAATGGATTTCATTACTGGTTTTCCCAGATCCCAGAAAGATCATGATGCTATTTTTGTCGTCATTGACCGATTCTCGAAGGTAGCTCACTTTCTGCCAGTCAAGGAGACAATCACTGCTAGTCAGTTAGCAGACTTGTATGTTTCCAGAATTGTGTCACTCCACGGTGTTCCGTTGGAGATCAGTTCAGATCGTGGCAGCCTCTTTACCTCAAGGTTTTGGAACAGTTTCCAAGAAGCTATGGGAACTCATCTGTCCTTCAGCACCGCTTTTCACCCCCAGTCCCAGGGACAAGTCGAACGAGTCAATCAAGTGCTTGAAGATATGCTTCGAGCTTGTGTCATCTCATTCGGTAAGAAATGGGAAGAATCTCTCCCGTATGCTGAATTCTCTTACAACAATAGCTATCAAGCTAGTCTGAAGATGGCACCCTTTGAAGTTCTCTATGGACGTAAGTATCGAACCCCTCTGAATTGGTCAGAAACTGGGGAACGATCACTTGTCGGATCGGACATTATTCAACAAGCTGAAGAACAAGTCCGCATTGTCCGTGAACATCTGAAAACTGCTCAGTCTCGTCAGAAGAGCAACTATGACCGAAAGCACAAGGTAATGGTCTATCAACCCGGCGAACAAGCTTACCTTCGCGTCACTCCGATGAAAGGCACTCACCGTTTTGGGATCAAGGGCAAGTTAGCTCCTCGCTACATTGGCCCGTTCCGTATTCTCGCCCGTCGTGGAGAAGTGGCATATCAATTGCAATTGCCGCCAAACCTTTCTCAAGTGCATGATGTCTTTCATGTATCTCAACTCCGACGCTGCTTCAAGGATCCTATCCGAGCCGTGGATCATGAAGTGCTTGAATTGCGAGAAGATCTGTCTTATCCAGAGTATCCGATCCGCGTTCTTGATCAAACTGAACGCCGGACTCGTCAGAAGTTGATCAAGTTCCTCAAGGTTCAGTGGTCGAATCATTCTGAAGATGAAGCCACTTGGGAACGCGAGGATCGTCTTCGTGAAGAATACCCCGCCTTCTTTCAGCCTACCTCTTAATTCTCGGGACGAGAATTTCTTTTAGAGGAGGAGAATTGTAACATCCCCATGTAATAGCTACAGTGATCACCTTTTGATAATGCCAGGTCATCATTATTAACAGTGCTTGATCCTCATTTCATCATATCTCAATTCAGTTCCAATTCAAATTGCAAATTCAATTATGAAGTAAAAATAAAAGTTGTTCAAATTCAGAAACTAAAATGTTCAAAATATTGCAAATAATCCAGAGACAATTATGAAAATGTAATCAACATTTATTGAATTAGTTAAATGACCATAACACCCTAAAACAGAGCCAAAACAGCAACCTTTAATACCTTTTTATTTAATTAAAATTCAAATGAAAACATATTTACACCAAACCAATTTCTTATGATAGATAATTTTGCACTGTTAATTTTGGGCTAATTCTCATATTTTACAAAACTAAATTTGGGGCTATACATTTTTGCGAAACAGAAACTAAAATGAAAACAAAAGATAAAAAGAAAATAAATAAAACAAAAGGCCCGACTAGGACTTAGGCCTGGCCTATTTAGGCCGGCCCCCTCCCCACCCCGTAACCCTAACCCCACCCTTTCCCCCCACTCCTTCCCGTCGCCCGTCCGCACGCCGCCGCCGGTCAACGTCGCCGTCGCCTCGTCGACCTCGCCGTCGCCTCCCCGAACGGCTTCCCCGAGCCTCGCCGGCGTTCATCTACACCGGGGTGAGTCCCGCGGCCGGACGCCGTTTCCCCTCTTCCGCCCCTCTATGACCGCGCCGCCGCTCGACGTCGTCGCCGCTGCCCGTACCCGCCTCGCCGTCGCCCGCGTCGCTGTTGCCGCGCTGGCCTCGCCCGAGCCGCGCTCGCGCGCCTGCGCCCGTGGCCCTGCCCGCACCCGCGCGCCTCGCTGCCGCCCGCTCGCCCGCGCCCGCCTCCCGATGCCGTCGCCGCCTGCCGCTGCTGCTGCCGTCGCCCGCAGCCAGCCGCAGCCGCGCCCCCCTGCGCTTCCCCTCGTCGCCGGCCGCTGTGTGTCCGCGCGCGCGCACGCGTAGCCGCGGACGTGTCCGGCTCCCCTGTGTGGCCGCGCGCACGTGAACGGCCGGACGTGTCCGGCGCCCGAACGAACGAACGGGCGGACATGTCCGCCTAGCCCACTGACCGCTGGGCCCCGCCACTGTTTAGAACGAAAAAGAAAAACGAAAATGTAATAAATAAAATATAAGAAATTAATTAAATAAATAATAATTAATTAATTAATTAACTAATTAATTAGTTAACTTAATTAACTATGTTTAATTAAACTAATTAATAATTAACCTAATTAATTTGTAATTAGTCTAATTAAACCCTAATTAACCTAAACAGATACTGACAGGTGGGTCCCACCTGTCAGGTTGACCGCTGATGTCACAGTGCCGTCATGCTGATGTCAGCATGCACTATTTCGGATAATGTTGATTTAAATAATTTAAATAAATCCAGAAATTAATAAAAACTTTAGAAAATCATATCTTTTAAACCGTAACTCGGATTAAAATAATTTATATATGAAAAATTATCAGAAAAATGTGTAGAATCTAAATAACCTATCCATATGCCTGTCACACCCATCTATCGTACTGAACATGCAACAATTTGCCCGTATCCGGTATATGAATAGTGACTGACTTCAATAAAATAAATCCAAATAAATTCCTAAATTAACTAAATCATTCGATTGGCAGTAAAACACCTCTGCATATCATTTAGACATGTCATGCATCGCTGTTGCATTTTGTCGTGTATTTATTGTTTCTTCTCCCCCTCTTCTCTCCGGTAGACCCCAAGACCGATGATGCCACCGTGATCGACTACATCACCGACGACCCTTCTTCCTTTTTCAGCTGAGCTTCCAGGCAAGCAAAACCCCCGTGATCATAAGATATCGCCCACTCCATCTCTTATGCTTGCATTAGAATTGCTTCTGTTGTTATTCCGATAGCTCCTATTCTGATGCATAGCCTGATTTTGTCGCCTGCTGTTTATACCTACCTGTTGTCCTAAGATGCTTAGATAGCTATGCTAGTGATTCATCTGTGGCCCTTCACCTTGTCCGTATGCCATGCTTGTTACTGGGCCGTGATCACTCTGGTGAGGATCACGGAAATGTTTACATTACTATCATACTTTAAATTGCTAAAGTCGGGCTGGCCCCAAGGGTGCCCGCGAGAGAATACTACTAAAGACGGGTCGGCTCCAAGAGTACCCGCGCGTCATGTTTTACCAAGTCGGAGCGACAGGAACCCTGTTCGTCTCTGCGAGTTACTAAACGAGCTTAACGGATTTGGGTATTTGATCTGAGTTGGCCACTGGCCTATACGCACTACCACCACGTGGGATAATGGTTTAATGGGGCCCTCTACGCCGTATGTATCAGCCGAAAGCTCTGTCAGACGTCCAGTTCAGCATTGTGGCCGGGTCGGATCGTGCCGTTGGCACTGGTATCCCCCCTGCACACAACGACCCGGAGTGCACAGGGAGATGGCCCATGACCCCTGAGCGCTTAGGATGTAGACCGGCGGGGACCTCTCTGCTGAGCCTATGTAGGACTGCGTCGTGTCGATCACCCGAGGCCGGGTATTACCCAACAAGTGTGTCCGGCCAGAGGTAATCGAGCGTGTTGGGTAACAGTAGTGCACCCCTGCAGGGAAGTAATCTATTCGAATAGCCGTGTCCACGGTAACAGGACGCTCGGAGTTGTATCCGGATCTATGACAACTACAAACTGATGATGATGCTTATAAAACTGATACTACTGCTCTCGGGATCACTTTCTCGCGGGACAGTGGAGAAAGGATCTCAGGGCGTTGCTGCTATACAACCACTATTGTATGTTACTATATTCTATTCTCTTCTGATGCTGCAAGATTGCTTGAAGATGCTAGTCTTCGATAGACTCTCTCTATTCTGGCATTCTGCAGTATAGTCCACAGATACAACCCCTTCTTTTGATACCAATGCATAATTAGTATAGTTCTGATGTCAGTCTTGCGAGTACTTTGAATGAGTACTCACGGTTGCTTTGCTATCTTTTTCCCCATACCCGATTGCTACAATTCAGACGACGGAACCCAGGAGCAGGAGACCCCCGGAGGTGCCTATTACGGCGTGGAGATACCCGCCGGCCAGGAGTAGTTCGGAGGCCCTAGGCAGGAGGCCTTCGCCTTTTCGATCAGTGACGCTGTTATGCTAGCCTTCTTAAGGCAACTTGTTTAACTTTGTGTCTGTACTCAGATACTTTTGCTTTCGCTGATGCTTGTGTAACCCGAGCTTATGTATTCGAGCCCTCGAGGCCCCTGGCTTGTAATATAAAGGTTGTATTATTTTATTTTGTGTCTAGAGTTGTGTTGTGATATCTTCCCGTGAGTCCTTAGGCTTGATCGTGTGTATTTGCGTGTATGATTAGTGCACGATTAAGTCGGGGCGTCACAGAGGAGAAATCCGAGGCGAGGTGGTCGGCGTTGATGACGAAGCAGGACGTCAAGCTCGGCCTTCTCAGGACCAACGTCGCCGCGAAGAAAAGGAACACCGACCTGGCGTTCCTGATGGGAGCAGACATGGCGACGATGGACCAGCAGGTGAAGGCGTGGTACCTGGCGGAGCGCGACCTCATCTTGAACCAGATGCCGGGACCGGCGGCGACCACTGCCACTACGCCTACGCCCACGCCTACGCCTACGCCAACGCCGAGCACTGCAGCTGTGCCCACAACGCCGACACCGACCTCTCCCAGCCCTACGGTAGAGGAGCCTGCCGTTTGAGTTCCATGTCTATGGTTCCTACCCTTTTGATCGCCGGACTTTGGCTATGTTCGATCGCCGATCTGTGGCATGATGATCGTCGAACTTGTGTCGTTTTTTGGTAGCGGGAAAGAGAACTTTGAATTTTTTGTGCGTTTTGGGGCCGAAACCTGAGGCCGCGGCTGGAAACTTGATCCCCCAAGGCCGAAAAAACCGCCGGCGCAAACGCGCAAAGCCCTTCGCCGGGTGCGTTGGGGGGCCAAACGGCTAGAGATGCTCTAACGAGCGTCGTCAAAAGAACTTGTAGCCGGGTGAAGTGTAGGAATTTTATTCAAGAACGCAGAAATATAAGAAAATCCCATAGGGTTGTACGTACTTTGACCAACGGCAGCTACCCAAAGATTCTCTACACTACACTCTGACACTGGTTTGACGATTCAGCCAGTCGATCACGTGACATGTCTTCCATCATCCTTGACATACAGAGGCGTCTAGCTTTTGTAAGTACTAGCTGCGACGCACAACATTCCAGTTCCACCTTGTAATTTCCAACTTATGTACAAGTTCCAACAGTTTTATACTCCATAGGAGTAGTATTTCCGTGAGACGGAACGCTTTTAGGAGAGGGCAGTAGCAGGACGGACTGGGACTGGGACAGGGACAGGGAGACAGGAATATATATGAGGGCGAGCTTTTGTTGGATCCATCGCAGCTGCATGCATATGCGGTGCTGGTGCGGTGCGCTTTAGTTTTTTTGTTTGACGACGACGCCTTTCTTGACCTGGGACGATCCTGGGTTTCCGTGCGGTTCGCCACTCCGCCAACATCTCATCATCATCGTCACCTTGTCCACTTCTTGCGTGTGTTCCTCTACTTCCTCCTACTCCAGACAGAATCTTGCGCTGGAAGAAGCCGTTGGGCATGGCCGACCCGCATCATTCCTGCATGCGCCCTATGCAATGCCGGCTTCCTCCTCGACCCAGCCAGGCTGCCCATTCAGCCAGCCAGTCTAACGGCATGCTTTCTCTTCATGGCATCTTCAAATCTGACCCGCAAATGTCCTCGGTATATGTCCGTTTTTATGTACGGACATGGTCCGTGGACATGATGCTGACCCGCAAGTATCCGGTTGAAAAAAGAAAAAATAGGCGAGGATCATGCATGTGGTGGGATATTTGTGCTTTGGTGTCCCATTGAGAGGAGAGAGAGAGAGAGAAGAGGGGATCGTGCATGTCCGGACTTCGGCAAATCCCCCACGTTTGTTACTAGGATACCGGAATCCGTACATCTGGACTGCTAAACGGACATATAAGGGTCCCGTTGGATGGTAAAATGGTCCGGACACTGCGGTTCGGACATATAGTGGAGGTTTGAGGATCCGTTTTGGAGATGCCCTTAGTACCAACTTTTTAGCATTTAACTTAAAGCGTATACAATAGCACCTCACAAACCTTCCCTACATGTCCGGACGAACTGTGTAGTCATCGCACAGACAAAAAGCATCATCCAATCAGACTCCACAAAGCCAGCACAAATGTCCGGACTACTCGGCACCCCTCAAATCCAGCCCGTATGTGAAGCACATATAGGGATGCTCAGACGCATCCGTCACATCCGATACGACAAGCCAGATCCATCCCAAATATCTTGTAACATCCCCATGTAATAGCTACAGTGATCACCCTCTGATAATGCCAAGTCATCATGATTAACAATGCTTGATCATCATTTGCATCGTATCTCATTTCAAATTCCAAATCAAATTGAAATTCAAATTTAAAGTGAAAACTAAAAGTTATTCAAATTGGAAACAAAAATGTTCATTAAATAGCAAATAATCCATAACTAATTATTTTAAGAAAAACAACTTCACCTAAATTCACTAAGTAACTCTAACATCATCAAAACAGTACCAAACAGCAATAATTAACCCCATTTTATTTAATAAAATTTCCAATGAAATCATTTTTTCACCAAACCAATTTCTGGCAGTGTTAAATATTGCCTAGTATTTAAATGGACAACACTCATATTTTATAAAAGTCAAAGTGAGGCTAAACATTTTGTAATGCAGAGGGATTAGAAGAAATCAGAAAAAGAAAAAGAAAAATCCTAACGCCTACTGTGCCTGTGGGCTCTAGTCAAACAGTGCAAGGCCCAGCCCACCAGAGGTCGTCTCCCTCCTCCTCGGGCAGGTGTCGACGCGCGCTCGCGCCCGAGCGCGGATGGCCTTGCTGTCGGCCATCCCGCGGCTCCCCGGCGCCGATAAGGTCACCCCCGAGCTGCTCTCGCTCTCCCTGAAACCCTAGCCCCCTCAGATCCCTCTCCCTCGCTCGCCTTCGTCCTCTCACGCACACACCCGAAAGACGCCATCGCCGTCGTTGTCGATCCCGCGGCCACCGGCCTCCTCGAGCCTCGCTGTGATGCCGTAGCTCTCCGCCGTCGCCCGCTACGTCGATCGGTGCACGCCATTGGAGCCGGGAGCCCTCACCGCGAGCGCTACTTCCTCTTCTTCCTCCTCGGGCTTCTTCTTCTCCGTCGCCGATTCACCGCCGACGAGCCTTCCCGAGCAAGCTTGGGCACATCTGCAGGCTCACTGTAAGCCCGCGCGTCTTTCCCCTCTCTCTCCCATGCGTTTCCGTCGCCGTAGATGCCGCATTGGAGACGCCCGAACACCTCGCCACCGATGAGCTCCTCGCTGTGGACACGCTCGCCGTTGAGCTCAACTGAGCTCATGGCCGTGCTCAGCTCGCCCGTGCGAGTCCAACGCGCCCACTAGCTCGCCTCGCCGTAGCCTCTAGCCGCCGTTCGCGAGATGGCCGAACTCCGGCACCGCCGCGGTCGTCATAGCGCTCAACTCCGGCTGTTTTGGCTCGCGCTAGGGCCGTAGATCGACGCGCCTCGTTCCTCCCGTTCGAATGCCGCAAACCGCAGCCGATTTGGTCGCCGGACGACGAATTCCGGCGAGGTCCAGTGCGCGCTGCCGTCGTTTTGGTGCGACGAGTCGCCGGTCGACGCCGACGTGGACGGCCGGGCCCCACCTCTGTGAGGCTGACGCTGGGCCCCACGGGTCCCAGTTGACTGGGTTGACCAAGTCAACTGCTGACTGGGCACCCGTGGGCCACTGACGTGTGGGCCCCGCGCAATTAAAACGTTTTTAAATTTAAATAAACCGTTAATTAATTTGTTAATTAAATTGTTAGTCTAATTAGCCATTGACAGGGCGGGCCCACCTGCTAATTAGGTTAGTTTAGTTAAATTAATCACTGTTAATTAGCACAGTCACTGACCAGTGGGACCCACTGGTCAGGTTTGACTGGTCAGCCGGTCTGTTGACTGCTGACGTCATCATGACGTCATACTGACGTCACCTAACACTATTCTGGATAATTCGGATTTTAATAAATTAAATAATTCCAGAAATTCCAAAAAATGATTAAAACTTTGAAAAATCATATAAATTAAACCGTAACTCGGATGAAAATAATTTATATACGAAAAATGATCAGAAAAATATGAAGAATCCGAATATGCTACCCACATACCTGCCACACCACTCTAACATACTGAACATGGAACTTTTTGCCCGATTTTGATAAATGAATAGTGCATGACTTTAATAAAATAATTCCAAATAAATTCCTAAATTATCTAATACAATTAAATAGGTAATATATTACACCTGTATATCATTTAGGCATGTCATGCATTGCTGTTGCATTTTTGCCGTGAATTTATTGTTTCTTCCCCCTCCTTCTCTCCCGATAGACGCCAAGACCGCCACCGACGCAGCTGACTATGACTACGCTCCGGACGAGCAGCCTTCCGACGACCAGCCCCTCTCAGCAGAGCTTCCAGGCAAGCAAACCCCCTTGACGCATGCCTATATCACCTATTCTCTCTTCCTCCTGATTGCATTAGAATTCGCTGCTGTTATTGTTTTATCCTATTCTGATGCATAGCCTGTCCTTGTAACTGTTATTCATACCTGCCTGCTATCCGAGATGCTTAGTATAGGTTGGATGGTAAACCATCTGTGGCCCCCCTTCCTTGCTGTAGTTGCCCCGCCTTAGTACCTGTGCCCCGATCGATGTGATCGAACGGGTTGAGAACGGCACATCACCGCACACCCCCTAAGTTGCTCGACTCTGCAGAGCTGGCATCGAGTGCCGAGGGTGATACCTCTTAGTTCACTTTCGATGATGCCTCTGTGGAATAGCTATCCGGTTGTGAGTTACCGAGGGTGATTCCTCTTTCATCACCTCCGATAAAGCTACCGTCGTGCAATTCCTCGAGAGGGGAACCATCGAGGGTGATTCCTCGGATTCCTTCTCGATACTTGGACACACGGTTACTTTGACCTTTATTACAGGCGGGTAGACCCCGAGGGGTACCCGCGGGGAAATGTGAAGTCGGGTTTGCCAGGAGGGCACCCGCGAGAGATACTGTGGCGGAACGACAGGGCAGGCGGAGACCACCCTGTTCGTGATCCGTGTGTTACTAAGTCGGAGCGATAGGTAGTCTGATCGTCTCTACGAGTTACTAAATACGCCTAACGGATTTGAGTATTTGATCTGAGTGGGTCGTTGGCCCTATACACACTACCACCACGTGGGATAATGGTTATGGGACCCTCTACGTCGTATGTATCGGCCGAAAGCTCTTCAGACGTCACAGCTCATAGATGCAGGCTGATTGTTGGGGTGAGCTGGTTACGTCTGTGGTGCTTCCACAGTCGCGCTTGGGCCCCGGCCAGTCTCGCAACGTGCAGGAGTGCAAAGGGCGATGGCCCAAGACCCCTTCGCACTTAGGATTTAGACCGGCGTGCTGACCTCTCTGCTGAGCCTAGGTAGGACTGCGTCATGTCGATTACCCGAGGCCGGGCATTACCCAGCAAGTGTGTCCGGCCAGATGTAATCGAGCGTGTTGGGTAACAGTAGTGCACCCCTGCAGGGAAGTTATCTATTCGAATAGCCGTGTCCACGGTAACAGGACGCTCAGTGTTGTATCTCGATCTAGCACTATTTGAACTGGATACATGTTAATTAATTATAAGCTCCGGGATCGCTTTCCCGCAGGGAGTCGAGGAAGGATCTCAGGGCTTTGCTACAACATGCTTGTTAAATTATAATATGCTAATCTACACTCTTCTAATGCTGCAAGATTGCTTCAAGATGCTAGTCTTCGATAGGCTAGACTTCTCCCCCTCTATTCTGGCATTCTGCAGTTCAGTCCAAAGATATAGCCCCATTCCTTTGATACCGACGCATAAGTAGTATAGTTCTGATGTCAGTCTTGCGAGTACTTTGGATGAGTACTCACGGTTGCTTTGCTATCTTTTTCCCCATACCCGCTTGATACAACCAGACGATGGAGCCCCGGAGCCCGACGCCACCGCAGGAGACTACTACCAGGAGAGCCCCGGAGGCACGTACTACTGGGTTGAGCCAGCCGACCAGGAGTAGTTCGGAGGCTCCCAGGCAGGAGGCCTGCGCCTTTTCGATCAGTGTCGCTGTTTGTGCTAGCCTTCTTAAGGCAAACTTGACTAACTATGTCTGTACCCAGATATTATTTGTTTGTATGACTTATGTATTCGGGTCCTCGTGACCCCTGGGTTGTAATATGATGATTTATGTCTAAATTTGAGTTTAGAGTTGTGTTGTGATATCTTCCTGTGAGTCTCTGATCTCGATCCTGTGCATTTGCGTGTATGATTAGTGCACGGTCGAGCAGGGGCATCACATATCTTCAAATTGTCCTCTTTCTAGCCCAACTATTCATCTTTCTCTTCTCTTTTCTGCCTCATTTGCGCACCCTTTCCCTAGCTCCATTCAGGCTTAAGAAGAAAAAACCCGAAGAAAATTTCAATTCAGGGTGTCCAGGACAAAAGAAGGCACATGGTACGACCCACCATGGTCGTACTAGCGGGTGTACCTGAGGAGGAGAGGCAAACCAACGGTACTAGAGCAGAAGACGGCTAACGGTACGAACGTGAGCGCTTGTACCTCTAGTCGTACTACCTGCACACCAAAGCGACAGAAGGTCCTTTAATCCATGAGGTGCACATTACGAGCGCGAGCGCTCGTACCCTCGGTCGTACCAGGTATGCACCAGCACAATTTTGAATCCAGGACATTCGACGTCGCACGGTACCCGCACTCGTACCGTCTGGAATTGCGGCCATATGATCCCGAGGAGGAGGTAAATCAATCTTAATTTTCAATCTCCTATCTCTTCTTTTTCCAAACCTCTTCAAACCCTTGTCAGATCACTCTCCCTACTCGTTTTCAGTTTGAATCCTTTTGTGTGAACGATCTACGGTATGCTTCTCCTTCGAACCCTAACTTTTTTTTCGCGAATCCATGCTCGATAGGCCTAGCATTGCCATGTTTATGTTATTGTACGTTTTTTATCCAAAGTTTTATATGACCATGAATTTGTTGGTGTGCTTACAGGAGTTTAGTCATATGTTTCATGTAGGATCACTTGTGTATCGATTTATTGGACTGATTTTTTTTTTGCTTAGAAGTTTACGAGGAGGTCCGCTCGTATTGCACGCAGTGAAGCCGCTCGTTGCACCGATGAAGTTGCGCGCATAACAAGTTTTATTTCAGGTGATCACCTTCCCTAACTGCGCCGAAAAGAAACAGTGTCGGTTGCTTCACGAGAGAAGGATGAAGCCAACTAAGTGTGCGTGTCCGTCCACGATCGCCACACTTGGCATATGTAACGATTTCAATTTGTTATTCACTAATGTGGGTTTGCACCATTTTGTTTTTCAAAACACAGCAACATATCGTCGGTTGAATGCCGGAGGAGAAGGAGAATCGATCATTTTCTGTCTCATGGATCAAAGCTTCGACATATCTCTCATGGAGTGGTGCAACCACTTTGGCTACCCCAACAACGATGAGCACTATTGCTACACCTACGATGTGCTCGAACCACATCCACTGGAATTATTTGGACAGATGAGTTACCAAGGCTACAAGCATAGGGCAGGTTACATTGAGTGTCCTGTTATACGTTCTCTTTATTATGTTATCACTAACTTATTGCAGGCATGAGGAGAAGTTTCAAAGGTTAATGAAGGAAATATGCTCATTCTTGGGAAAGTCGTGAACCCCAACATCGACTGCGCGTCAAACTTGGGCGCGATTCTTTTGTTTCACCTTGCACACCAAGCAAATTGTGCACAAGAAGATATCGATTGCGGAGGAGTATTCGTCATTTTGGCCATCTCTCTTGGCTTGAACTTCACCGACTTGAATCTGCTTGCTGGTAATCGCATTGTTAAATTTTTTGTTGTTCTGAGTGTGGGGATGGTAATGACCATCCATGATCGCTACTTCATTCAAATTTCTAGAGTGAGACACTTGTTTCCCATTCCCATGCCTAATCTCTTCTCGATAGAGGAGGGAATTTTGCCTCATGTTGTGCAGGAAGGTGATGAAGCGTTCGACCAAGAGGCGCCCGAACTAGAGCAGGTGGACGAAGAAGAACCCGCTTCAGAAGATGAGGTGGGGTAGCCACAAGATGATGTGCAAGGGATGTGCCCTGCGCCACATATGTCGACACCAACAATCTCGAGAGCTCCATCAACAACATGAGAAACCTTGCCAACTCCCATCGAGATAACACCGCGTACATGGCGAACCAGTTCTCCACATGTAGGTCATTGGCTCCGGGCTACTATCCGCGTAACAATGATTTCGCCGGTTTGAGATTGCAAAACTTAAGTTTGGGAAACATACTTCCATGTCTACGTCAAGATGTGACAGATTTTTAATAAGTTGTAATGAGGTTGTACTTCAGCTCGCTGAGAGTTGCAAACACTTGTGTTGGTTCGTTTTAACACTTTGCTTTTATTCGGTTTTGCTTTTTGTTTGCTTTTCTCGCTGTTTGCATCTTTTGCAAAGTAGCTTTCAAAAACCCAAAAATACAAAATTAGAATAAGGTTTTCATCGCTTCGCTCTTTTCATTTGCCCCAGATTTCCATTGTATTATTTAATATATTTTCACGGCGGAGTTGATCTATGTTGAGCAACAAGGAACACACCTTCAGTAAGAGAAGCGTGAACATTCTTGAACGTAAGGTTTGTCATACGACTCCCGCCTTTTTAACTTAAAATGCTTAGAATGGTTGTATAGTAGCATGTGTGAAGTATTCAAGTGGTAGTAAGTCTTATAGTTAAAACATCATAAGTCCTAGAACTTCAACCTAAAACTTGAAAACTACAGTTTTGGTTCCCAAAACTACGTAGGTTGCTCATTTCAGGTCCTAAGCTTGCATGATCAACGTTAATCTACTGACGTGTCGCTTGGACCGTTCCCACGTTGACCCAAAGGACCCACTAGGTTAACTGATGAAGGATAGATATGCAAAATAAATAAATAAGGTGTTGTCTCACCTCATTCTCACGCCTTCGTCTTCTCTCACGCACATAACGCTCAGAGGCGGCGATATGAAGGCGACCAGCGGCATGATGGCTTGAGCTCGGCGAGGAGAGTAGACCGGTCATATCAGCCTCACGCCGCAGTAACAGAACGACACGTCATAACGTCCCATTGCTCACCGCCCATGGTTTTGAGACTCAAAACTGAAGTTTTGAAGTTATATGACTAAATTGACACAACTCCGATAATTTTAGGACTTGTAGCAATTGTTCTTGGATCTGATATCCAGCGGTCCCTATGAGCCCTAACAAATCTATTAAAAAACTGAAGTGATAATTGCGAACAGATATAACAGCTTCGTCCGTGACCGTTGGATCTCATATCCAATAACCAACGTGGGCTCGTATCACAGGAGAACATGATATTTTCCCGTCATGTATACCAACATAACGAATGGGTATGGTCCCCAACGACAACGAGAGAAAAAAAGGTTGAGAGATTAACTTGAAATGTTGACCTTCCGTGCAGTTTGATTCCTGACACACCATGTGGATCATGGTCAAAACAGCGAGAAAATATCTAGTGATGGAGATGGATCGATGGCGTTCCATGCAGCATTGTCGTGGCAGGACACGTCGCGTCCATGCATGTACGCTACGAGAGTTACAGGGCCCTGGAGACTAGCTAACCAGAAGAACCGTCCTCAACAAGATAGCTTAGCCAAAACGATGTGCATGTGCCTTTGGAAGATTCTACCAGTCCGAAATCCACAGCAGCAGGTCGGACACGAACTCCCTTCCCCCGGTTACTGTTTGAGAGAGGAGAAAAAGGGAGGCGACTCGAGGCGTGAGTTGGAGCCCGGCCTGATCCTCGACTCTCGCTGCCGGCAGCGCCGGTTGGAGAGGAGATGGGGGAGGTGCCCGGAGCTGCCGTGTACATAGTAGTTATAGCTTAGGCTGTTCCCTAGTGGTGTTTGGCGACATGCCGGACTGGCGTTATGCCGATGGGGTGCGTTGCACCGGCGCTTGCGAGCAGCGTGCGGTGCCTAGCGGTGATGGTCTTGCTGGTGGTGGTGGCAAGGAGCCAGTAGTCGCCGGAAGATTCATACTTGCAGCGCCCCTTAATAAGCTCGTTGTGTCCCGGATCTGTAGAAGGATTATTTGCTTCTTCCTTGTTCTTGGCGTCATCGAGGGGGTGAACCTTGACCGATGGAGAAGCAGTCGGTTGGAACTTGCGGATCGTGTTCGAGCATATTCGCGGTGGTTGACTCGACGAAGGCGCTGACGCCTGCTCTGCGGTCGAAGGCCGGCCGACGTCGCCTCGCCATTGCATCCTCTGGCCGAAAGGCGGCTTTCCTCTTTCCTCCTGTCCGCAGCGCCATATGGGAGACAGTTCTGCATCTACCCGGCAGCCATGGACTGGAGCTGTGGCGCCCTCGTCGCCCCAAGTGGCATCATCCCCGGCGACGGCGAGGAGAATCCGGTGTGGAGGCAATGGACCCGATTGCGTTTTCTCTTCACAGCTTGGGGTCCTTTTTGCAAAAGTCTAGGGACTTGCTTGTATTTCCTACTTTCTTTGGGTCCTTTTGTGCTTAGTGTTGTTCTGTTACTTTATGAATAAAATGTCCGGATCCTTTGGGATCCATCTGCTGTTCAAAAAAAAAAAAAATACAAACATGTGCCGATCTAGGTTAAAATAAAACGAAAACAAACAATCAATATACTATTCCTATTTCGCTACATGCTCATCCGGGCATCTCTGGGCTCTAGCATATCCCTCAAGAAGTATATTTGAAAAATATACCTCTCCATTAGACCTCATACAGATCCAACTCATGTATACCTCATATAAGGCCACATCAATACAATCAGACATGTGGGATGTAGGGTATTACTCAACCATGGAGTCCTAAACCTGGGTAAATCCGTGTCGTGTGTACCTCAATCTGATCCTCTATGCGCGCTCTGCCCCATGAGGAACCCAATGTAGGGATCTGACGGTATTTTGCTCCGTCAGTTGGCGCGTCAGGTATGGGCAGATGTGCATAGATACTATGTTCAGATGAGATCCTTCATGGACATCAACTTCAATCTCAATCGGGATCATGGAGAATCGTCCATGGAGGTCGAGGGCTCAACATCGATATAGCCTCTGCGCGACCTGCAGAATTTTCTGGATAGCACATTCGTTTTCGTCGTCCCCGCCTCCTCGAGCATCGTTTTGACGTTTCCTTCGGAGGGATTGTGAGAAATTATGTCTACAACAACCCTGTAAAATTTCTGCACGATCCGATCTACAAGTCTCCGGCAATCTCTGAAATACTGAGGCCCCAACGAATCTGGACGCGAATCCGCGTGAGCTTGGAAGAATGCGTACAGCGGCCAACTCCGACATCTTTGGAAGATCCAACCGTCGATCCCATGCGGATTTGTGTTCTCAACAACCCCTAAAAATTTGAGGCCGATCCGACCGTTCACCAGGACGAGGCCGAAGAGTGCATCAAGGTATGCATATGTTTTCTGCGCAAAAATAGATCTGACCCGAGTTCATCTTTCTTCATGAACGGGCTACCAAAGTTCATCGCGCGGAGACCTTTACCACCTAGAGACCTTCACCGCGGAGGCCTCCATCGCACAGAGACATTCTACACCACGGCCGTCCATGGCGTGGACCTCCCCCGGACCTCCATGGCGTAGACCTTTGTAACATCCCCATGTATTAAGCTACAGTGATCACCCTTTTGATAATGCCAAGTCACCATGATTAACAGTGCTTGATCATCATTTGAGTCATATCTCATTTCAAATTCCAACTCAAATTGGAAATTCAAATATGAAGTAAAAACAAAAGTTATTCAAATTTGGAAACTAAATAGTTCATAATTTAGGAAATATTCCATAACTAATTATATTCAGGAAAATAACATCACGTAAGTTACCAAATTGCCCCTGGAAATTCAAAACAGTACCAAAACAGCAATATTTAATCCTTTTACAATTAATTAAAATTCAAATGAAATCATTAGGTCTCCAAACCTTCTTATGGCAGTACCAGATATTGCAAAGTAATTAAATGGCACAACCTCATATTTTGCAAAAGTAAATTTGGGGCCAAACATTTTGCAAAGAGAAAAGAGATAAAAGCAGAAGAAAAAGAAAAGGGAAAAAGGAAGGAAACCACTGTGCTGCTGGGCTTAAGCAGCATAGTGTGCGGCCCAACCCAGTCGGCGCCTCCTTCAACCTACGTCGCGCTGTCGCGCGCGCGCGCTCACCGCACCCGGCTCCCCCTCGCCTGCTGGACACCGCGGCCCCGCGCCCGTCGCTGGGTAGATAAGGGCAGCGCCCTGGCCTCCCCTGGCCTCCCCTGGCCACTTTCCTCCCCTTCCCTCGCTCTCTCCCTTCCGTCCCGAGCGCCGCCATGGCCTCGCCGCTGTAAACGCCGCGGCCACTGACCTCCCCACACCACCGCGACGTGTCCACGAGCTCCGCCTGCCTCCGCTACTTCGTCCCCGACCTCGAGCTCGACCCCTACGCCGTCACATCGTCGTCTACGACCTCATCTTCCGCCTCGGACGCCGGAGATCGCCGCCGCCATTGCGTCTGCTCCGAGCCTCCGCCGCGCCCGCTAAGCTCACCTACAGGATCCCAGTGAGCCTACCTCTCTTCCCCCTCATTCCATGCGCTCGTTTGCGAGCTCTGCCGCCTGATACCACCGCGACCGAACGCTCCGCCGCCAGCGCTCGTCTCCGGCGATGCTCCAATGACCTTTTGGTCACGTGCGTGCGGCCACCCACTTCGTTAGCTCGTGTAGGTGCTGTAGGTGCCGTTTGCTGGTCGTTTTGCTCGCCGCTATGCCCGTTCCGCCGAGCTCCCGTAAGCGCCGCCGTCCACCGTCGCTACTCCGGCCACTTCCGGCCTCCCCTGCTGCTTCCACCGCCACTGATCGACGCGTGGCTCTGCCCGCGTTCGATCCCGCCCATCCGCGCACCGAATGGCCGCTGGACGGCGGATCCTGAAGCCCTCCGCCGTTTCTGTGGTCGCCACCGGCGCGCCACCGCGTTTAAATGCCGGTGTGACGTGGCCTGGTGGGTCCCCCATGTCAGGGGGTTAATTAGCCCCTAATGGCCCACTGACATGTGGGGCCTGTACTGTAGCAATTAGATTAATTAAAATAACTTAAATACTAACCTAAGACACTGACTACTGGGTCCCGCACTGACTAATTAGGTAATTAGATTTAACTAAGCACTGTTAGTTAGCTGTGTCACTGACCACTGGGTCCCACTGGGCCCAGTTGACCAGTCAACCTGCTGACTGGGCTAGCCCCAGTCAATGACAGGTGGGACCCCCCGGTCCCATTTGACCAGTCAACGGTCACAGTTGACTGCTGACTGGGCAGTCAACTGGCCCCACCTGTCAGCCACTGTGTACACTGTGCTGGGTGCATTTAGCATTTTTACTACTTAATTTCGAATTAAAATTAATTCCAGAAATTCCAGAAAATGATTAAAACTTTGAAAAATCATATAAAATAAACCGTAACTCGGATGAAAATAATTTATATATGAAAAATGACCAGAAAAATATGATGAATCCGAATATGTCATCTGCATGCATGTTAGAACCCTCTAGGTGGGTGAACATGGAACTTTTGGCCAGATTTCGATGAATGAATAGTACATAACTTTGGTAAAATAATTCCAAATAAATTCCTAAAACATCTAAATAGTTAGAGATGCAATATATCACCCCTGCATGTCATTTAGGTGTGTCATGCTTAGTGATTGCGTTTGAATGCTTGTATTTATCTGTTTCCTCCCCCTCTTCTCTCCGGTAGACCCCGAGACCGACGCTGCTGCCGTGTACGACTACGTCGTCGACGACCAGACCCCCTTCAGCAGAGCTTCCAGGCAAGCAAAACCCCCTTGATCATCCAGATATCACCTACTCTTTCTCTCTATTGCTTGCATTAGAATTGCTTCTGTTGTTGCTCCGATAGCTCCTATTTTGATGCATAGCCTGATTTCGTCGCATGCTATTGATACCTTACCTGCTATCCTATGATGCTTAGTTAAGTATGCTGTGTTTCATCAGCTGGCCCTTCACCCTTGTTCTTTTGCCAGCTTGTTATCGGGCCGTGATCACTCTGGGTGATGATCATGGAAATGTTACATTACTGCAATACCTTAAACTGTTAAAGTCGGGCCGGCTCCAAGAGTGCCCGCGAGATAATGGAACAAGACGGGTTGAACCCAAGGGTACCCGCGAGTGATATTGTGGCGGAACGACAGGGCAGGCGGAGACCACCTAGGAGAGAGGTGGGCTTGGTCCTTAATCGTAGTCCGTGGATTACCAAGTCGGAGCGACAGGAATCCTGTTCGTCTCTGCGAGCTACTAAAACCCGCCTAACGGATTTGGTTATTTGATCTGAGTTGGCCATTGGCCTATACGCACTACCACCACGCGGGATAATGGTTTAATGGGGCCCCCGGCGCCGTATGTATCAGCCAAAAGCTCTGTCAGATGTCCAGTTCAGCATTGTGAGCCCGTCGGGACAAGTGCCATCCAAGACTGAGGTGGTGCTTGGACTCCGATACGCGACACAACGACCCGGAGTGCAAAGGGCGATGGGCCCAAGACCCCGGAGCGCTTAGGATGTAGACCGGCGGGGACCTCTCTGCGGAGCCTCGGTAGGACTACGTCGTGTCGATCAGCCAAGGCCGGGCATGACCAAGAAAAGTGTGTCCGGCCAGAGTTAATCGAGCGTGTTGGGTAATAGTAGTGCACCCCTGCAGGGAAGTGATCTATTCGAATAGCTGTGTCCACGGTAACAGGACGCTCGAAGTTATATCCTGATCTACTACAACTATGAATGGATACTGTTACAATGTTAAACTGTTACTACTGCTCTCGGGATCACTTTCTCGCAGGGTAGTCGAGTAAGGATCTCAGGGCATTACTATTGTACATACTTATATGCTGCTGTGTTCTACTCTCTTGTGATGCTGCAAGATTGCTTCAAGATGCTAGTCTTCGATAGGCTAGGCCTTCCCCCTCTGTTCCGGCATTTCTGCAGTTTAGTCTAAAGATATAGCCCCATTCCTTTGATAACGATGCATACTTAGTATAGTTCTGATGTAAGTCTTGCGAGTACTTTGGATGAGTACTCATGGTTGCTTTGTTACCTCTTTCCCCCATACCCGATTGCTGCGATCAGATGATGGAGCCCCCGGAGCCAGCTGATCCCGCCGTCGACTACTACTACACTGGCGGAGCTTACTACTACGTGGAGACCGACGACCAGGAGTAGTTTCGGAGGCTCCCAGGCAGGAGGCCTGCGCCTTTTCGATAAGATGTCGTTGTTTTGCTCGGCCTTCTTAAGGCAACCTTGTCTAATTATGTCTGTACTCAGATACTAATGCTTCCGCTGATGCTTGTGTAACTCGAGCTTATGTATTCGAGCCCTCGAGGCCCCTGGCTTGTAATATAAAGCTTGTATTATTTTATTTTGTGTCTAGAGTTGTGTTGTGATATCTTCCCGTGAGTCCTTAGGCTTGATCATGTGCATTTGCGTGTATGATTAGTGCACGGTCGAGTAGGGGCGTCACAACCTTCGCAGTCATGGACCTCCACGACGGGGACCTCCTTCGCTTGAGGTCTCACCGCCGGCCTCCTCGCGCCAACCTCATCTTCACCGTGCGAACCTCCTCCACTGGAGGTCTCACCGTCGGCCTCCCCGCGCCGACCTCATCTTCACGGTGCGGACCTCCTCCGCTGGAGGTCTCACCGTCGGCCTCCTCGCGCTGAACTCATCTTCACTGTGCGGACCTCCTCCGCTGGAGGTCTCACCGCCGGCCTCCTCGTGTCGACCTCATCTTCACCGCACGGACCTCCCCAGCTGGAGCTCTCACCGTCGACTGATACGTCTCCAACGTATCTATAATTTTTTATTGTTCCATGCTATTATAGTATCAATCTTGGATGTTTTTTATATACATTTACAGTAATTATATATCATTTTTTGGGACTAACCTATTAACTTTGTGCCCACTGCCAGTTGCTGTTTTTTGCCTGTTTTTGGTTTTCCAGAATATCAGTACCAAACGAAGTCCAAATGCCACGAAACTTTTTGGAATTTTTTTCTGGACATAAGAGACACTAGAAGCTTTGGGAGGAGGCCAGAAGCCAGAGGAGGTGGCCACGAGCCACCAGGGCCCCAGGGGGGGGGGGCGCGCCCTGGTGCCTCGTGGGCCCACCTCTGCCCCTTTTGACCTAATTCCACCACTATAAATTCTCTAAAATCAGGAAACCAACAGAGGAGTCCACGAAATACTTTTTCCGCCGCCGCAAGTTTCTGTTCTCGAGAGATCCCATCTGGAGGCCTTTTCCGGTGCTCCGCCGGAGGGGGAATCGATCACGGAGGGGCTCTACATCAACCTTGCTGCCCTTCCGATGATGCGTGAGTAGTTTACCACAGACCTTCGGGTCCATAGTTAGTAGCTAGATGGCTTCTTCTCTCTTTTTGACCTTCAATACAATGTTCTCCTCGATGTTCTTGGAGTTCTATCCGATGTAATCACTTTTTGCGGTGTGTTTATTGGGATGCGATGAATTGTGAGTTTATGATTAGATTATCCATGAATATTATTTGAGTTTTCTCTGAACTCTTTTATGCATGATTATTATAGCTTCGTATTTCTCTCCGATCTATTGATTTGGTTTGGCCAACTAGATTGATTTATCTTGCAATGGGAGAGGTGTTTTGTAATGGGTTCGATCTTGCGGTGCTCAATCCCAGTGACAGAAAGGGACATGACACATATGTATCGTTGCTATTAAGGGTAAAAAGATGGGGTTTATTCATGCGTGAGTTTACTTTGTCTACATCATGTCATCTTGCTTAAGGCGTTACTCCGTTCTTTATGGACTTAATACACTAGATGCATGCTGGATAGCGGTCGATGTGTGGAGTAATAGTAGTAGATGCAGGCAGGAGTCGGTCTACTTGTCTCGGACGTGATGCCTATATACATGATCATTGCCTTGGATATCATCATGATTATTTACTTTTCTATCAATTGCCCAACAGTAATTTGTTTACCCACCGTATGCTATTTTCATGAGAGAAACCTCTAGTGAAAACTATGGCCCCCGGGTCTACTTCTATCATATATTAAAAATCCTAAAAATACCTTGCTGCACTTTTACTTTATTTATTTTATTTTATATTTTAGTTCAATCTATTTATCTATCACCATACAATTTAATCTTGCAATTAACCGCCGAGGGATTGACAACGCCTTGTTTGCATTGGGTGTAAGGATTTGTTGTTTTGTGTGCAGGTACTGTTAATGAGGTGTTGCGTGATTCTCCTACTGGATTGAAAACCTTGGTTTCATAACTGAGGGAAATACTTATCTCTACTGTACTGCATCTCCCTTCCTCTTCAGGGAATTACCAACGTAGCTCACAAGTAGTAGGAAGAATTTCTGGCGCCGTTGCCGGGGAGACATCATCAACATCTATCAGGTACCTACGCATAAAACCTTCATCTCCTTGCATTTATTTTATTTGCCTTTGCCTCTCATTTTCATCTCCCCCACTTCTAAAAAGTTTTTACAAAAATACAAAAATATTTTCCGTTTGCCTTTTTCTTGTTTGCTTGTTTGCTTGCTTGTTATCTTGATTGCGTAGCCACGATGTCTCAAGAAAATACAAAATTGTGTGATTTTCCCAATACTAATAATAATGATTTTATTAGTACTCCAATTGCTCCTCCCGCCGCTAGTGCGGAGACTTGTGATATTAATGCCGCTTTGCTAAATCTTGTTATGAAAGAACAATTTTCCGGTAGTCCTAATGAAGATGCTGCATCCCATCTTAACACTTTCGTAGAATTGTGTGATTTGCAAAAGAAAAAAGATGTGGATAATGATATTGTGAAATTAAAATTATTTCCATTCTGATTGCGGGATCGTGCAAAAATTTGGTTTTCATCTTTACCACGAAATAGTATCGATTCTTGGGATAGGTGTAAAGATGCTTTTATTACCAAATATTTTCCTCCCGCGAAAATTATTTACCTTAGAAATCAAATTATGAATTTTAAGCAACTCGATCATGAACATGTTGCCCAATCTTGGGAAAGGATGAAATTAATGATAAGAAACTGTCCTACTCATGGTTTAAATTTATGGATGATCATACAATTTTTTTATGCGGGATTAAATTTTGTTTCTAGAAATCTTTTAGATTCCGCCGCGGATGGTACTTTTATGGAAACTACTTTGGGAGAAGCTACTAAATTGCTTGATAATATTATGGCAAATTATTCACAATGGCATACTGAAAGAGTTCCTACTAGTAAAAAAAGTGAATTCTGTTGAAGAAATTAGTACTTTGAGTGATAAAGTTGATGCGTTTATGAAATTGGTTGCTAGCAAAAATACTCCTATTGATCCTAATGATGTGCCTTTATCCACCTTGATTGAGCAAAATAATGATCCCATAGATGTGAATTTTGTCTCGCGAAACAATTTTAATAGTAATGCTTATAGAGGTAATTTTAATCCTAGACCGTTTCCTGGAAATTCCTCTAATAATTATGGCAATTCCTATGGTAATCCTTATAATAATAAGAGGATACCCTCTGATCTTGAAAGTAATATTAAATAATTTATTAATGCTCAAAAAGTTTTCAACACTACGATAGAAGAAAAAATAAGTAAACTTGATGATATGTCTAGGAACATTGATAGAATTATTCATGATGTGGAAAATCTTAAGACTAAAATTTTGCCACCCAAAATTGATATTAATGAATCAATTAAAGCCTTATATGTATCCATGGATGAGAGTAAGAAAAGAACCGCCATGCTAAAAGCTAAACGAGAATTTTTAGAAAAAGCGATTCCTCCCGGTTTCAATCGTAGTAATGATGAGGATATTAAAATGATTGGTGTTTCATCTATTGATTCTTTGTTTAGAAATATAAAACTTGATGAAAAGGGGACTGAAGAAGAGTCAACTTTAGCTAGAAGGCATTTCCATAATTTGGAGGGTGAAAATCTTAATGAAAAATTTGATAAAAGTGGGTTTGGAGAGGAAAAAACTTTAACTAGCGATGTGCCCACCCTCTTGGATTACAAAGACTTCAATTATGATAATTGTTCCTTGATTGAATGTATTTCTTTGTTACAATCCATGCTAAATTCACCCAATGCTTATGATCAAAATAAGGCTTTTACTAAACACATCGTAGAAGCAATGATGAAAGCGTTAGAAGAAAAGCTAGAACTAGAAATTTCAAATCCTAGCAAATTATATGATGAGTGGGAACCCACCATTAAAGTTAAAATTAAAAATTATGAGTGCAATGCTTTATGTGATTTGGGCGCTAGCGTTTCCATGATTCCAAAATCTCTATGTGATGTGCTAGGTTTTACCAATATAGATGAATGTTCTCCACTATTAAAAAGCCTTTGGGTAGAATTAATGATGTTCTTATTCTTGCAAATAGGAACTATGTGCCCGTTGATTTTATTGTACTTGACATTGAATGCAATCTTTCTTGCCCCATAATACTTGGTAGACCGTTCTTACGAACCATAGGTGCCGTTATTGACATGAAAGAAGGGAATATAAAATTTCAGTTTCCATTAAAGAAGGGTATGGAACATTTTCCTAGGAATAAAATTAAAGCACCATATGAATCCATTATGAGGGCCACTTATGGAATCAACTTGAAAGATGACAATACTTGAAACTATGCATTATGCCTAGCTAGGGGCATAAAACAATAGCGCTTGTTGGGAGGCAACCCAATGAATAAAATAAATTTTTACCTCTTGTTTCTGTTCTTGTGTGTTTTCACAATTATGCTACTCTTATTATTGAGTTTTTATGTTTTAATTAGTGTTTGTGCCAAGTAATGCCTTTGGAATGATTTGGGAGATAGTATAATTGATGCTGTTTGGAAAACAGAAAGTGTTGCATCCAGTGCTGGAATTTTAGTTCTGTACTGGAGTGTCAGAAAATCTGAAATTTTTACACAGTATTGGTATATGAATTTACCACGTTTTCCTAATTTTTCATAATTTTTGAAGTTATAGAAGTATGTATTTTAAATAGATCTCTGCAGACTGTTCTTTTTTTGACAGATTCTGTTTTTGATGCATTGCTTGCTTGTTTTGATGAAACTATGGATTGTATCGGGGGGTATAAGCCATGGAGAAGTTAGAATACAGTAGGTATAATGCCAAAATAAAATATGAATGGGTTTGCAACAGTACTTAAAGTAGTGATTTATTTTGTTATGCTAACGGATCTCACGAAGGTTTTGTTGAGTTTTGTGTGATTGAAGTTTTCAAGTTTTGGGTGAGATCACGATGGATGAAAGAATAAGGAGTGGCAAGAGCCTAAGCTTGGGGATGCCCAAGGAACCTCAAGGTAATATTCAAGGAAGACTCAAGCGTCTAAGCTTGGGGATGCCCCGGAAGGCATCCCCTCTTTCTTCTACCAACCATCGGTAATTTTACTTGGAGCTATATTTTTATTCGTCACATGATATGTGTTTTGCTTGGAGCGTCGTGTATTATATGAGTCTTTGCTTTGTTTGCTTTTTAGTTTGTCACAATCATCTTTGCTGGACACACCAATTTGAGAGAGCCACACGTTTATCATAATTTGTTAGAATACTCTATGTGCTTCACTTAAATTTTTTGAGCTAGGCAGTTGCTCTAGTGCTTCACTTAAATCTTTTTGAGCACGGCGATGGCTATATTTTAAAGAAATATTTAAACTCTCATGCTTCACTTATATTATTTTTAGAGTTGATAAGACTAAAATTTTGAAGAAATATTTGCACTCTCATGCTTCACTTATATCTTTTTGAGAGTTGATAATAGTAATGGTAATTTGCACAAAATATGAATTTGGTCCCAAAGTGATGAATATTCAAGAGGGATATAATAAAAACTTTCATATAGATCATTGGATATGATAAGTGTGATTCCTTGCAATAGTTTTGCGATATGAAGATGATAATATGTGAGTCATGTTAGTGGGTAATTGTGATTTAGTAAGAATATTAGTGTTAAGGTTTGTGATTCCCTATGCATGCACATTAAGTCAATAGTTATGCAAAGAAATTATATCCTACTTGTGGTGCATTATTCGGTGTTAGTTATGTTCAATGCATGTTTATGACCGTTTTTGCTTTTTGGTTGGTTGCTTCTCAATCTATTTGCTAGTCTTCATTTGTACTAAGCGGGAATATTGCTTGTGCATCCAAACTCCTTAAACCCAAGTTGTGCCAAATGAGTCTACCATATCTACCTATTTGCGGTATTTCAATGCCGTCCTAAGTAAATTTGCATGTGCCAACTCTAATTTTTCAAAATAATTTTCCGTTTTGTGTGCCCGTACCGCTCATGAAGCGGCAGGGGGTGGCCAATATTTTCCATGCTAGGTGTGTTATTCTCACGATGGGTGTTTATTCACTTGTCATTGCACGAGAGAGTGGCTGGTAATAGGGATGCCCAGTCCCACAATGAATCAAAAATTAATAACAACAAAATTCCTTGGAAAGTGTTGGTATGGAGGGCACCCGTGGATACGGCTAGCCATGGATTGTGAAAGAATGGTGGAAAGGAAATAAACTTTATTTTCTGTTTGGGAACTGCCTATGATGTGTCTAGCATGGAAGATATTGGGAATTCTCGGTCATTTTCGTTGACAGGAAAAGCATGCCTCTCAAAATAATTTGATCTCTCTAATTTAAGCTTTGAGCTCTGGCTCATTTGCAAATCTCTGCTTCCAACTGCGAAGGGCCTATCTATTTACTTTTATGAAATTTTTATTTTTATTTTGAGTCTCCATCTTCTCTTACAAAAGCACCAACTAGAGAGCATTATTGTCATACTTGTGCATTGTGTGTAGCTAATATTGAGTGTGTTTCATGAATGGATCAATGATTGAGCATAATGGGCTAGGGATAATTTCTTTAGCGTTGATATTTTGAAAGACATGGTTGCTTGTTAGTATGCTTGAGTATTTATATCTTCATGTCAAACTATAGACTATTGCTTTGAATCATTCAAGTCCAAATATCCATGCCACAAAGAAAAGAGTATATGATGAATATGATAGGTAGCATTCCACATCAAAAATTCTGTTTTTATCATTTACCTACTCGAGGACGAGCAGGAATTAAGCTTGGGGATGCTGATACGTCTCCAACATATCTATAATTTTTGATTGTTCCATGCTATTATAGTATCAATCTTGGATGTTTTTTATATACATTTACAACAATTATATATCATTTTTTAGGACTAACCTATTAACTTTGTGCCCAGTGCCAGTTGCTGTTTTTTGCCTGTTTTTGGTTTTCCAGAATATCAGTACCAAACGAAGTCCAAATGCCACGAAACTTTTTGGAAATTTTTTTCTCGACATAAGAGACACTAGAAGCTTCGGGAGGAGGCCAGAAGCCAGAGGAGGTGGCCCCGAGCCACCAGGGCGCGCCCCAGGGGGGTTGGCGCGCCCTGGTTCCTCGTGGGCCCACCTCTGCCCCTTTTGACCTAATTCCACCACTATAAATTCTCTAAAATCAGGAAACCAACAGAGGAGTCCACGAAATACTTTTTCTGCCGCCGCAAGTTTCTGTTCTCGAGAGATCCCATCTGGAGGCCTTTTCCGGTGCTCCGCCGGACGGGGAATCGATCACGAAGGGGCTCTACATCAACCTTGCTGCCCTTTCGATGATGCGTGAGTAGTTTACCACAGACCTTCGGGTCCATAGTTAGTAGCTAGATGGCTTTCTCTCTCTTTTTGATCTTCAATACAATGTTCTCCTCGATGTTCTTGGAGTTCTATCCGATGTAATCACTTTTTGCGGTGTGTTTGTTGGGATCCGATGAATTGTGAGTTTATGATCAGATTATCCATGAATATTATTTGAGTTTTCTCTGAACTCTTTTATGCATGATTATTATAGCTTCGTATTTCTCTCCGATCTATTGATTTGGTTTGGCCAACTAGATTGATTTATCTTGCAATGGGAGAGGTGCTTTGTAATGGGTTCGATCTTGCGGTGCTCAATCCCAGTGACAGAAAGGGACATGACACGTATGTATCGTTGCTATTAAGGATAAAAAAATGGGGTTTATTCATGCGTGAGTTTACTTTGTCTACATCATGTCATCTTGCTTAAGGCGTTACTCCGTTCTTTATGGACTTAATACACTAGATGCATGATGGATAGCGGTCGATGTGTGGAGTAATAGTAGTTGATGCAGGCAGGAGTCGGTCTACTTGTCTCGGACGTGATGCCTATATACATGATCATTGCCTTGGATATCGTCATGATTATTTGCTTTTCTATCAATTGCCCAACAGTAATTTGTTTACCCACCGTATGCTATTTTCATGAGAGAAGCCTCTAGTGAAAACTATGGCCCCCGGGTCTACTTCTATCATATATTAAAAATCCTAAAAATACCTTGCTGCACTTTTACTTTATTTATTTTATTTTATATTTTAGTTCTATCTATCTATCTATCACCATACAATTTAATCTTGCAATTAACCGTCGAGGGATTGACAACTCCTTGTTTGCGTTGGGTGCAAGGATTTGTTGTTTTGTGTGCAGGTACTCTTAACGAGGTGTTGCGTGATTCTCCTACTGGATTGATAAACCTTGGTTTTATAACTGAGGGAAATACTTATCTCCACTGTACTGCATCTCCCTTCCTCTTCAGGGAATTACCAACGCAGCTCACAAGTAGCATCGAACTCCCCGCGCCGACCTCATCTTCACCGCGCGGACCTCCTCCCCCACTGAAGGTCTCACCGTCGGCCTCCTCGCGCTGATCTCATCGTCCGACGGACCCCTTCCGCTGGAGGTCTCACCGCATGAGCTTCATCGCATGGCCGTCAATCTGCAAACCTCGCCAGAACCGGCTCGAGGGCATTGCCTCACCGTTTACAACCAGGTGCTATCTATCTAATTATTCAACCATACGTATTGCTTTGACAAAAAGAAATTGTCCATGTCTGCCAATAAAATCTTATGCAGATAAATAAAAATGTCCATGTGGCATCATTGGTTCACCGATCCCGCCTCATCTGCGGCCTCACCGCGTGGCCTCATGGCACGGGCCTCGCCGCTCCGGCCTCATAACCCGGCGGACTCGGGCAACACCGCGCGAGCCTCAACACGTGAACAACAAATCTGTAAACCTCGCCGCAGCCGGCTCGAGGGCTTCGCCTCACCTGTCACGGTCATGGATGCTATTTATTTATTCATTTTTCTCATCCATGTCAAATTTTATGATAATTTTTTCCTGCCAGTATACTCTGTGTATGCATATTACAATGATGATGTACGTCATGTCACTGAGTTGGTGTCGTCACTCCACGAGCACGGAGCTCGCCGCCTTCATGCCGGCTCCGCACGCACAGACCGACCTCACCGCGACAGGCTCGAGGGCTCCGGTTTCGTCACGCCTAGTTCTGTAGGGCTCCCATCTCGGGGTCTCCAGCTTGCCACCAACAGCTCGAAGTGCAGTATATATTCATTTTGCTCTCGCATGTTAATTCCTATGAGAATTTCTTGTTCTACTTGTACTCCTTCATGTATGCAGATCAATCGGTGACCACTCCATGTTGTCACCTCGACGAGCCAAGCCTCATCGCTCCGCCAACGCGAATGTCGAGTCAGTTCATGGAGCGACAACAGAAAACCAGCTGAAACAAAATGGGTTGATAAATAAGGAGGCTCCCGAGGCCTCCCCCCTTTTTTCATCCCCTTTTATAGTTTGCTAAAACATGTCACACAACTATTCAGCACAAACACTTTCATGAACCCCTTGGATATAGACAAATTGCGGCTGAACAAACGTATCTCTTTGTTGTTGGACTCGGGGCTGCATCGCTCTAAGTGGACCTCCCCGTAGCTCCACACAAAGGCTACATCGTACGTTCCTGCTTTTTGCTCCAGACCCTTGGTGGTGCTTCTTTTGCCGACCTCCCACAGCTTCATGCTCCGGGGCTGCATCGATGCAATTTTCATGGTAGTCCTTCCTTTAAGGAGAGTAACCATAGGGATGCTAGGAGACCGAAAATCACCTTCTGGTCATACCGAGCCCCATCAAAAATACGCTTATGGCGTTAACCAAAATCAGCGCAAACTCCATTCCATCAGGAATGGCCGCCAACTCGCTTACGGTGAACGAACATATATGCAAACTCCATTTCCATTCAAGATGGGCGCTAACTCGCTTACGGCGAACACAAAAAAAACAATGAGCTCGTTATTCAAAGCAAAACAAAGCACCAAAAATGAGCTCTTATTAATAAGCATTGATGACCCACAAGTATAGGGGATCAATCGTAGTCCTTTTGATAAGTAAGAGTGTCGAACCCAACGAGGAGCAGAAGGAAATGATAAGCGGTTTTTAGCAAGGTATTCTCTGCAAGTGCTGAAAGTAGTGGTAACAGATAGTTTGATAACAAGATAATTCGTAACGAGTAACAAGTAACAATAGTAACAAAGGTGCAGCAAGGTGGCCCAATCCTTTTTATAGCAAAGGACTAGCCGAAAGTTTCTCTTATATAAAGCAAAGTGCTCTCGAGGACACATGGGAATTCTCGTCTAGTCACGCTCATCATGTTTAGTTGATTCGCGTTCATTACTTTGATAATTTGATATGTGGGTGGACCAGTGCTAGGGTGCTGTTCTTACTTGAACAAGCAACCCACTTATGATTACCCCCTCTCGCAAGCATCTGCAACTACGAAAGAAGAATTAAGATAAATCTAACCATAGCATGAAACATATGGATCCAAATCAGCCCCTTACGGAATAACACATAAACTAGGGTTTAAGCTTCTGTCACTCTCGCAACCCATCATCTACTTATTACTCCCCAATGCCTCCCCCTAGGCCCAAATATGGTGAAGTGTCATGTAGCCGACGTTCACATGACACCACTAGACGAATAACAACATACACATCATCAAAATATTGAATGAATGCCAACTTCACATGATTACTTATAACAAGACTTCTCCCATGTCCTCAAGGACAAAAGTAACTACTCACAAATCATATTCATGTTCAAGATCAGAGGGGTATTGAATAGCATAATGGACGAACTAATCTGAGGTTTTGAGACAAAGATTGAATACAAGGGACGAACTAGGGTTTTGGATGAGATGGTGCTGGTGAAGATATTGATGAAGATTGGTCCTCCCACGATGGAGGGATCGTTGGTGATGTCGATGGCTTCGATTTCCCCCTTTCGGAGGGAAGTATCCCCGGCGGAATCGCTCCGCCGGAGAGCAAAAGTGCTCCTGCCCAGGTTCCGCCTCGAGACGGCGGCGCTTCGTCCTGAAAGTCTTGTTCTGATTCTTTCTAGGGAAAATGACATCATATAGGAGAAGATGGGCCACAGAGGCCTGCTGGTGGGCCCACAAGCTCACATGGCGTGCCCTAGGGGGGCGCCACCTGAGCTTGTGGCTCACTGGTGGGGCCCCTCCTGGTGATTCTTCTTCCAGTATTTTTTATTAATTCCAAAATAATTCTCCATAAATTTTTATGTCATTTGGAGCGCCGGAGAATAGCTATCTCTGCTGTAGCTTTTTCAGGTCCAAAATTCCAGCTGCTGGCAATTTCCCTCTTCATATAAATCTTGCATAATAAGAGAGAAAAAGTATAAGAATTGCATCATAGAGTGAAATATTGATCCGAAACATTATAAATAATAGTAGGAAATCATGATGCAAAATGGACGTATCAAATCCCCCAAGCTTAAACCTTGCTTGTCCTCAAGCGAACACCGAACTCGGTAATCATGACCACATGTTTATAGAGAGAGGAGTCGGTAAAATAAAATACGGACATGGTAGCATCATGATCATTATTATAACAGCAATGAATAATCATAAAACTTCTCATGATCAAGTAATAATTCGTCCACAATGCCAAAGTATAAAGAACAAACTTTCTTGGCAACTAGCAAACTATGTTTTCAGTCATCAAAGCAATTACAATTCATCATATCTCAGGAAGAATCTATGTAAGAGCTTTTTGATTTAGCAAATTTCACATACTCAACCATCATATAGTCTTCCATGAGCTGACACTCAAAGCATATTTTTAGAACAAACATTTCAGTGAGACACATAGGAAGATGGGCTTTTATAGTTTCACCTCCCAACTTATTTATCTCAAGGATAATGTCAACAATAATAATTCATGATCACCACCATCCAACTGGATATATATGTCTGAATCTTTCCCTACCACATGATGCTTGCCAAGTGGAGAATAATTAAGAGTGGAATATGAGAGAATACTTTCGACTCTTTCATAATAATACAAACAAAAAGATAAAAGATAGGCCCTTCGTAGAGGCAAGCAGAGGTTGCCATGCACTTTTGTTTGGATGTGCAAACTCTTAATGCAAAGGAACGTCACTTTATATTGACCCTTGTGATAGCAACCTTTATTATGCAGTCTGTCACTTTTATTTCTTTGCCATCACAAGATCGTACAAAGTTTATTTTCCCTTTCAATAAAAGATCATACATATTTAGGGGCATTTTTTATTGCTTTGGTACCGATGACAACTTACTTGAAGGATCTTATCCAATCCATAGGTAGGTATGATGGACTCTCATGACAAGAAACTTGGTTTAAGGGTTTTTGGATGCACAAGTAGTATCTCTGCTTCGTACAAAATTTTGGCTAGCAAAAGATTATGAGCAAGTGATAACCCACAAGTATAGAGGATCAGTTGTAGCCTTTCTCGATAAATAAGAGTGTCCAACCCAATGAGGAGCTAAAGGTAGAATCAATATTCCCTTTAAGTTCTATCGACCACCGATACAACTCTATGCACACGTAACGTTCGCTTTACCTAGAACAAGAATACAACTACTTTGTAGGTGTAATGCTAGAACTACTTTGCAAGAATAAAATTAGGAGTACTTTGCGAGAATAAAACTACGAGTAATTTGCAAGATAATAAAAATTAGTTGTTTAGTAGAAAGCTTTTGTAACACAAGAAAAGGATTTGTCCCTAGGCAATCGATAACAAGACCGGTAATCATTATTGCAATTTTATATGAGGGAGAGGCAT
Organism: Elymus sibiricus; assembly: GCA_039707655.1. NCBI lineage: Eukaryota > Viridiplantae > Streptophyta > Magnoliopsida > Poales > Poaceae > Elymus > Elymus sibiricus. The sequence continues at coordinate 119,207,893 of CM077670.1, forward strand.
GAGCTAACATAATTTCCGTACTTGGATCATATGCACTTTTGATTGGAACTCTAGCAAGCATCCGCAACTACCAAAGATCATTAAGGTAAAACCCAACCATAGCATTAAGTAACAAGTCCTCTTTACTCCCATACACAACAACCCCTTACTCGGGTGTAAGCTTCTGTCACTCTAGCCGCCCACTATAAGAGAATTATGAACGTATTGCAAACCCTACAACGGGAATCCCTCACGCTTGCGCGACACAGAGGGCACTATAGGACAGCACCAAAATAAAACATACAACTCAAACCAATCACGATCACCAATCAACCCATAGGACAAAAAGAATCTACTCAAACATCATAGGATGGCAACACATCATTGGATAATAATATGTAGCATTAAGAACCATCTTTAAGTAGAGGTTACAGCGGGGAGAAGAGGTGTTACACCGCTGCATAGAGGGGGAGAGAGTTGGTGTTGACGGCGGCGAAGTTGTTGGTGTAGATCGCCGTCACGATGATTACCCCGGCGGCGTTCCGGCGCCACCGGGAGAGAGGGGGAGAGAGCCCCCCTCCTTATTCTTCTTCCTTGGCCTCCCCCTAGATGGGAGGAGAGTTCCCCCTCTGGTCCATGGCCGCCATGGCTCCCGGAGGGCAGGAGCCCCTCCGAGATTGGATCTCTCTCTCTGTTCTCTTCTGTTTCGCGTTCCTGTTTTCTGGCCGAAAACCGTTTCTTAAATTCCCGGAGATCCGTAACTCCGATTGGGCTGAAATTTTGAGCAGATTTTCTTCCGGATATTATCTTTCTTGCGGCAGAAGAAGGGCCACAAGCGCCTTATGGGGAGGCCACAAGCCTGCTGGGCGCGCCCTGGTAGGGGGAGCACCCCTCGAGTTTGTGGGCCCCTCGGGCATCGTCTCGCGTTGATTCTTTTTCCCAAAAATCACATATATTCCAAAATAAATCTTCGTAAATTTTTATCGTGTTTGGACTTAGTTTGATATGGATTTTCCGTGAAACAAAAAACATGCAACAAACATGAACTGGCACTGGGCACTGGATCAATATGTTAGTCCAAGAAAATCATGTAAAATGTTTCCAAAAGTATATAAAAGTTGTAAAATATTGGCATGAAACAATAAAAAATTATAGATACGATGGAGACATATCAGCATCCCCAAGCTTAATTCCTGCTCGTCCTCGAGTAGGTAAATGATAAAAAGATAATTTTTGATGTGGAATGCTACCTAGCATAATCTTGATCATGTAATCTAATCATGGCATGAAGATTAAGATACGAGTGATTCAAAGCAATAGTCTATAATTTGATATAAAGACATCAATACTCAGGCATACCAACAAACAATCATGCCTTTCAAAATAAAAATGCTAAAGAAAGTTATCCCTACAAAATCATATAGTCCTGTCATGCTCCATCTTCTTAACACAAAGTATTTATCATGCACTACCCCGATAACAAGCCGAGCAATTGTTTCATACTTTTTAACGCGCATTAGCTTTTTGAACCCCCACACAATACATCAGCGCAAGCCATGGATATAGCACTATGGGTGGAATAGAATGATGATAGAGATTAATAAGGGGAAGTAAAAAAAGAAGATATTCTCACATCGATGAGGCTAATCAATGGGCTATGGAGATGCCCATCAATTGATATCAATGCGAGGAGTAGGGATTGCCATGCAAGGGATGCACTAAGAGCTATAAGTGTATGAAAGCTCAAACTGAAAACTAAGTGGGTGTGCATCCAACTTGCTTGCTCATGAAGACCTCGGGCATTCGAGGAAGCCCATCATCGGAATATACAAGCCAAGTTCAATAATAAAAAAAATTCCACTAGTATATGAAAGTGACAACTCAAGAGACTCTCTATATGAAAAACATGGTGCTACTCTAAAGCACAAGTGTGGAAAAGGATAGTAACATTGCCCCTTCTCTCTTTTTCTCTCATTTTTTTTTGATGGGCTCTTTTTGGCCTCTTTTTTTTAGAACAGTCTCATGGACCTCATCCCCACTTTTTTTAGGACTCATTAGTCTCTACCATTCTTTCCTCACTGGGACAATGCTCTAATAATGATGATCATCACACTTTTATTTACTTACAACTCGATAAAAACTATACAAGATGACTCTATATGAATGCCTCTGGCAGTGTACCAATATGTGCAATGATCTAGCGTAGCAAAGATATCAAAAAAGGGACAAGCCATGGAAATATCATGCTAGCTATCTTACGATCATGCAAAGCAATATGACAATGAATGCTCAAGTCATGTATATGATGATGATGGAAGTTGCATGGCAATATATCTCGGAATGGCTTTGGAAATGCCATAATAGGTAGGTATGGTGGCTGTTTTGAGGAAGATATAAGGAGGCTTATGTGTGATAGAGCGTATCATATCACGGGGTTTGGATGCACCAGCGAAGTTTGCACTGACTCTCGAGGTGAGAAAGGGCAATGCACAGTACCGAAGAGGCTAGCAAATTGTGGAAGGGTGAGAGTGCGTATAATCCATGGACTCACATTAGTCATAAAGAACTCACATACTTATTGCGAAAGTTTATTAGCCCTCGAAGCAAAGTACTACTACGCATGCCCCTTGGGGGATAGATTGGTAGGAAAAGACCATCGCTCATAAGGTAGACAATCAATAATAAATCATGCTCCAACTTCTTATCATAACGACAGACCATACGTGGATGCTTCGGGAATCACAAACCTTAACACCAATATTCTTACTAAACCACAATCATTCACTAGTACCTCACACATATCATCATCTTAATATCGCAAAACTATTGCAAGGAATCAAACTTATCATATTCAGTGATCTACAAGTTTTATGTAGGATTTTATGACTAACCATGTGAATGACCAATTCCTGTTGACTCTCTAAATAGATATAAGTGAAGCATGAGAGTTTAATTCTTTCTATAAAAGACCACACTCTAATAAATATAAGTGAAGCAAAAGAGCATTCTACAAATAACGGTTTTATATATGTAGAGAAACAGGCATCCAACTTCAAATGATATATGCGAAGCACATGAAGCATTCTGTAAAGCCATACTCAAAAGATATAAGTGAAGTGCAAAGAGCATTCTATAAATCAACCAAGGACTATCTCATACCAGCATGGTGCATTATTAAAAGAAAGATAAAAAAGCACACGATGCTCCAAGATTTTATGCATATCATGTGAACAAAACAAAAACCGAGACATACCGATAATTGTCGAAGAAAGATGGGATGCCTTCCGGGGCATCCCCAAGCTTAGACGCTTGAGTCTCCTTGAATATTTACTTGGGGTGCCTTGGGCATCCCCAAGCTTGAGCTCTTGCCTCTCCTTGAATATTTACTTGGGGTGCCTTGGGCATCCCCAAGCTTCAGCTCTTGCCTCTCCTTATTCTCCTCATAAGGATACCTCCTTGACCTTCGAACACTTGATCCACACAAAACTTAACCGAACTTTTTATTAGAGAGGTTAGTACATATAACATCAAATCCCATCATGTCCTGCTGTAACATTATTGTATAATTATAATCAAACATTACCCACTGTATGCTATCACAATTCTATGGGTCCCAAGTCAATGGGGTCAACAAGATTTCAAACATACGCAAATAAAGAAACTATAACAGCAATCTGTGAAAACAGGACAATCTGTAAAGATGCAAATGAAACATATACTTCTGTAACTCCAAAAATTCTGAAACGTTAGGAAAAAATAAACAATTTACATATAAGTACTGTGTAAAAATTTCAGAATTTTTGCATGTTCCGGTAAAATACCAAAATTCAAACACTACAGCAAAAGTTTCTATTTTTTCACAGCACACACCAAACAAGCAATTTAAACATCGTAAAGGTAAATCTTGGCACATTATTTTTATAAAACAATGGATTTGTACAAGGGGATAATTATTTTTGTTGAAAAGTTTCTGTAATCAAGGTTCACAAAGTTTCCATGGGCATGAACAAAGTTCAAGGCTAGCCCCCACTTCCACATTGCTCATCTGTCTCACTTTCACTTTTCTTTTTGAAAAAGTTTTAGGTTCCCCTCTATATTTTTTGTTTTTAAACTTTTTAAAAGCACACAACATAATAAAACGACTCTCCAAAACGTCCGGTTTGTCTCCCAGGCAGCGCTTTCTTTAAAGCCATTAAGCTAGGCATAAAGTGCTCAAGTAATCGATCCACCCGGATCCCAAGGTATATCAAAGCCAATTTTAATTAACAATGATTTGTAATTTAGTAGTGAGCACAAAGAAACATATATCATGCAATGAAGAAGTCTAACTCTCTTCCTATGCATCGGCATGTCATAAAAGAACAATTCATACACATCAAGTAAAGGCCAATACATAGCATAAACAGTTTCTTGCAATTTTATCGTATTGGAAACATAGAGAGGTGGAGGTGTAGTTCCTCTCTCATAATAATTGCAATTAGGAGCAGCAAGCACATGCATATTATATACATCAAAATCATCATGTGTAATAGTAAAACGCAACCCATCAATGTAATCCTTAATAAGCGCAAACTTCTCCGATATAGTGTAGTTGGGAGAATTCAAAAAGATAATAGGACTATCATGTGTAGGTGCAATAGTAACAATTTCATGTTGAACATAAGGAACTATAGCAAGTTTAATTTGTTCAATATCATAGTAACTATAAACACCTTTGGCATACTGAAGGTGTTTTTTAGGGTTTTCAGAACAACAAGTAAAATCATATATTTCGCATTAATTCCAAGCATAGCCTTCCAAACAATTAATTTGATACCTTAAGAGTTTCCCTTTTTGAGACAAGCGGTGTCGCACAAAACAAGCATGCTCATCTAATGATTTTCCCTCAACTAAGCTAGTTGGGTTTTCTGCACGAGCACAAAGGGATCGAAGATGATCCAGGTAGAAAGCTTCAGCGGTATGGTAGATTTTGGGTGGTTCTTCAACCATTGGTTTAGCAAGTACAACTAATTTTGTTGGTATTTTACGTTTCCTACCCATAACTAAAGATAGAAAACAAGAGCACAAAATAAAAACTACTTAGTGATAAAGCAAACAAGCACACACGAGAATATCAACCCCACGCTATTGCTCCCCGGCAACGGCGCCAGAAAAAGGTCTTGATAACCCACAAGTATAGGGGATCAGTTGTAGCCTTTCTTGATAAATAAGAGTGTCGAACCCAACAAGGAGCTAAAGGTAGAATCAATATTCCCTTCAAGTTCTATCGACCACCGATACAACTCTATGCACACTTAACGTTCGCTTTACCTAGAACAAGAATAAAACTACTTTGTAGGTGTAATGCTAGAACTACTTTGCAAGAATAAAACTAGGAGTACTTTGCAAGAATAAAACTATGAGTAATTTGCAAGATGATAAAAATTAGTTGTTTAGTAGAAAGCTTTTGTAACACAAGAAAAGGATTTGTCCCTAGGCAATCGATAACAAGACCGGTAATCATTATTGCAATTTTATATGAGGGAGAGGAATGAGCTAACATACTTTCCGTACTTGGATCATATGCACTTATGATTGGAACTCTAGCAAGCATCCGCAACTACCAAAGGTCATTAAGGTAAAACCCAACCATAGCATTAAGTAACAAGTCCTCTTTACTCCCATAAGCAACAACCCCCTTACTCGGGTGTAAGCTTCTGTCACTCTAGCCGCCCAATATAAGAGAATTATGAACGTATTGCAAACCCTACAGCGGGAATCCCTCACACTTGCGCGACACGGAGGGCACCATAGGACAGCACCAAAATAAAACATACAACTCAAACCAATCACGATCATCAATCAACCCATAGGACAAAAGGAATCTACTCAAACATCATAGGATGGCAACACATCATTGGGTAATAATATGTAGCATTAAGCACCATGTTTAAGTAGAGGTTACAGCGGGGAGAAGAGGTGTTACACCGCTGCATAGAGGGGGAGAGAGTTGGTGTTGACGGCGGCGAAGTTGTTGGTGTAGATCGCCGTCACGATGATTACCCCGGCGGCGTTCCGGCGCCACCGGGAGAGAGGGGGAGAGAGCCCCCCTCCTTCTTCTTCTTCTTCCTTGGCCTCCCCCTAGATGGGAGGAGAGTTGCCCCTCTGGTACATGGCCGCCATGGCTCCCGGGGGGCAGGAGCCCCTCCGAGATTGGATCTCTCTCTCTGTTCTCTTCTGTTTCGCGTTCCTGTTTTCTGGCCGAAAACCGTTTCTTAAATTCCCGGAGATCCGTAACTCCGATTGGGCTGAAATTTTGAGGGAATTTTCTTCCGGATATTATATTTCTTGCTGCAGAAGATGGGCCCCAACCGCCTTACGGGGTGGCCACAAGCCTGCTGGGCGCGCCCCGGGTAGGGGGGCGCTCCCCTCGAGCTTGTGGGCCCCTCGGGCATCGTCTCGCGTTGATTCTTTTTTCCCAAAAATCACATATATTCCAAAATAAAACTTCGTAAATTTTTATCGCGTTTGGACTTTGTTTGATATGTATTTTCTGCGAAACAAAAAACATGCAACAAACAGGAACTGACACTTGGCACTGGATCAATATGTTAGTCCAAGAAAATCATATAAAATGTTGCCAAAAGTATATAAAAGTTGTAAAATATTGGCATGAAACAATCAAAAATTATAGATACGACGGAGACGTATCGGCAAGCACCACATGTTAGAGGATTCATGGCAATATAACTTCTATGTGAATGAAAGCAAACATAACTTATTATGTTGTCTTCCTTGTCCAACATCAACTATTTGATCAAGTTTTAGAAATAATTAATGGGTGTTTCACAATCATAAAAGATGTCCAAGATTGTATATTCATAAGATTTCTCTTCCCTTACTATTCTTGCATGAATTGCTTCAATGACCAATGCTATGTTTGCTACCCCCCAATAAATTTTACTCATTATACTCCTTGTATGTGGAGTCATTACTCCTCATGGGATTATCTTATGAATTTTAATCACTGCCAAAATAAACGAGAGAGCAAAACAACCTGACTCAAACTACTCTTTATTATATAGCTCTCACACACGATTACATAGATAGATAGATCATGAAACAAGCACTCGAAACTAATTCATGCTAATACTTTTTTCTTCTAATTCACGAAATAACTAAGGATTGAACTAAGATAGATGGTGATAATAAAAGTGATGATGATACGATACCGGGGCACCTCCCCCAAGCTTGGAAAAAGCCAAGGGTGGTGCCCATACCCGTGTACTCAAGTCTCCTTCTTATGCGATGGTGGTGATGAAGTAGTGGGCTTATCCTCCATCTTCCAAGGCATGGGTTCTCCATCATAGAAAGAAGAGCGAGTATTCGGAATCCTGAAATCTACAGCTAGGATCATCCTCTTAAATCTGTATTCATACTCATAGTTTTGATTTTGCAGGTCATAGATTTGGGCTTGGAGATGATCGGCCCGGTCATGGAGCTTGAAGATGGCTTCTCCAATCTCCTTGTTGTCCCACTTTTTCTCACGAATAAATTCCGTGATATGGAGTGGTTGGCACTGAGTCCGCGCTCCATCCCTTGACACTTGAAGATTTCCCGCTCCACTGCTTCGAGCCTGGCCTTCTCGCTTCCCTCCTTCTTTGGTCCTTGAACGCCCTGGATGTGAAGCACCCCCTCACAAAGCTCCATGGTTTGAGGGTGCTTCATCACCTCCGGAAGGTAAGGGTTGATGACCTTCTCGAAGAACTTGTCCTTGGACGAGCTTGATGAAGACATGACAATCTAGATCTACCAGGAAAAATACCCCAAAACAAGAACAGAGGAGAAACTCACGGTACGGAAGTCAAAATAGCAAAACATATATATATATATATATATATATATATAATGAAATTTTCCCTTGCAGGACAAGTCTTTGAGAGGAATACGGAGTCGGGAAAGCTCACGAGGGCCCCACAAGCTCACACGGCGCGCCCCATGGGGGGAGCGCCACCTGGGGGGCGCACCGTGTGAGCTTGTGGCCTCCTCGTGCACTTTCCTGGCTATTTCTTATTTTTATTTTTTCTAATATTCCAAAATGGTCAGAAATTATTTTTGTGAAAGTTTTGGAGTCGGTTTACTTACCGTATCACATACCTACTCTTTTTCAGGGTTCCGGAGTGCTCCGGAAGGCCTCCTTTAGATGTTCCTCCGGTGTAATTGTTTGAATAATATTGGTTTCAAGGTTAATAGGGGTACCTGTAATATAATGCTTAATTCTTTGCCCACTAACCACCTTCGGGTTAGTTCCTTCGGCATTGTTGATTTTGATGGCTCCGGAGCGGTAGACCTCTTCGACGATGTAAGGACCTTCCCATTTAGAGAGACGTTTACCTGCAAAAAATCTAAAACGAGAATTGTACAATAGCACATGATCACTGATTTTAAATTCTCATTTTTGAATTCTCTTGTCATGCCATCTTTTAACTTTTTTTAAACAACTTAGCATTTTCATAGGCATGGGTTCTCCACTCATCTAAGGAACTAATGTCAAATAACCTCTTTTCACCCGCAAGCTTAAAATCATAGTTGAGTTCTTTAATTGCCCAATATGCCTGGTGTTCTAATTCAAGAGGTAAGTGACATGCTTTTCCATAGACCATTTTATATGGGGACATACCCATAGGGTTTTTATAAGCAGTTTTGTATGCCCACAATGCATCATCAAGTTTCTTAGACCAATTCTTCCTAGATCGGTTAACGGTCATTTGCAAAATTAACTTTATTTATCTATTTCTCAATTCAACTTGACCACTAGACTGGGGATGATAGGGTGATGCAATTCTATGGTTGACATCATATTTAGCAAGCATTTTGCGGAATGCTCCATAAATAAAGTGCGAACTACCATCAGTCATTAAATATCTAGGGACTCCAAACCTCGGAAAGATAACCTCTTTAAGCATTTGAATAGATGTTTGGTGATCAGCACTACTAGTTGGGATAGCTTCTACCCACTTAGTAACATAATCAACAACCACTAAAATATGAGTGTATCCATTAGATGAAGGAAAAGGTCCCATGTAATCAAAGCCCCAAACATCAAATGGTTCATAACAAGTGAATAATTCATAGGCATTTCCTGACGTCTACCAATATTACTGATACGTCTCCGTCGTATCTACTTTTCCAAACACTTTTGCTCTTATTTTGGACTCTAATTTGCATGATTTGAATGAAACTAACCCGGACTGACGCTGTTTTCAGCAGAACTACCATGGTGTTGTTTTTGTGCAGAAATCAAAGTTCTCGGATTTGGACGAAACTTTTTGGAGAATTTTTATGGAATATATAAAAATTATTGGCGCAAGAATCAACAGAAGGGGGGCCACCTGTTGCCCACAAGGCAACAGGGCACGACCCCCCGTAGGGTGCGCCTTGATGCCTTGTGGGGCCCACAGGCGGCCGTCTGACCTAATTCCAACGCTATAAATTCACTTTCCTAGAGAAAAAAATAGGAGAAGAAGTTTCATCACGTTTTACGATACGGAGCCGCCGCCACCTCCTATTCTTCATCGAGAGGGCTGATCTGGAGTCCGTTCGGGGCTCCGGAGAGGGGGATTCGACGCCGTCGTCATCATCAACCATCCTCCATCACCGATTTAATGATGCTCACCACCGGGCGTGAGTAATTCCTTCGTAGGCCTGCTGGACGGTGATGGGTTGGATGAGATTTATCATGTAACCGAGTCAATTTGTTAGGGCTTTGATCCCTAGTATCCACTATGTTCTGAGATTGATGTTGCTATGACTTTGCTATGCTTAATGCTTGTCACTAGGGCCCGAGTGGCATGATTTCAGATCTGAACCCTTTATGTTTTCATGAATATATTTGTGTTCTTGATCCTATCTTGCAAGTTATATGCACCTATTACGTGTTATGATCCGCATACCCCAAGGTGACAATAATTGGGATTCTTTCCGGTGATTGCCGTAGTTTGAGGAGTTCATGTATTCACTAAGTGCTAATGCTTTGTTCTGGTTCTATATTAAAAGAAGGCCTTAATATCCCTTAGTTTCCTTAAGGACCCCGCTGCCACGGGAGGGTAGGACAAAAGATGTCATGCAAGTTCTTATTATAAGCACGTATGACTATATACGGAATACATGCCTACATTACATTGATGAATTGGAGCTATTGTGTATCGCCCTAGGTTGTGACTGTTATATGATGAATATCATCCAACATAATTATCATCACCGATACAATGCCTACAATTTTCTCATATTGGTTTCTGCTAAGTTACTTTGTTGCTACTGCTTTACACTTGCTACAAACTTCTACTGTTACTGTTGCCGTTACTATTGTTACTACTGCTACTGCTATCAAAACTATCATATTACTGTGCTACTAAATACTTTGCTGCAGATATTTTATCTCCAGGTGTGGTTGAATTGACAACTCAACTGCTAGTACTTGCAAATATTCTTTGGCTCCCCTTGTGTCGAATCAATAAATCCGGGTGAAATACTGCCCGCGAAAATTGTTGCGATCCCATATACTTGTGGGTTATCAATTACCAATTCTTTGACATTTATCACAAGTGAGGACAAACTTACGTGCATCCTTGAAGAGAGTAGGCCAGTAAAAACTAGATTGTAATACCTTATGCGCAGTTCTATCTCCAGTGTGGTGCCCTCCGTAATCTGCAGAGTGACACTTCCGAAGGATTTGTTCCTGTTCATGCTCGGGTACACAATGCCTAATAACACCATCTACTCCTTGTTATAAATGTGGGTCATCCCAAAAGTAATGTCATAAATCAAAGAAGAACCTTTTCTTTTGTTGATGTGTGTAACTCGGTGGTATCTATTTAGCAACAATGAAATTAGCATAGTCTGCATACCAAGGGTTATTGCGTGAAGTAGAAGCATTATAACAGCTAATTGTTCATCAGGAAAACTATCATCAATAGGTAGTGGGTCATCAAGAACATTCTCCATTCTAGACAAATTATCTGCTACAGGATTTTCAGCTCCTTTTCTATCAACAATATGCAAGTCAAATTCTTGTAGCAAAAGGACCCACCTAATTAGTCTAGGTTTAGCATCTTTCTTTTCCATAAGATATTTAATAGCAGCATGATCAGTGTGATTAGTAACTTTAGAGTCAACAATATAAGGTCTGAATTTATCACATGCAAACACAACTGCTAAAAATTCTTTCTCAGTAGTAGCATAATTCCTTTGAGCACTATCCAAGGTCATACTAGCATAATGAATAACATTTAATTTCTTATCAACTCTTTGACCTAGAACAACACCAATAGCATAATCACTAGCATCACACATATTTTCAAAGGGTAGGTTCCAGTCAGGTGGTTGACCAATAGGTGCAGAAATTAAGGCTTTCTTAAGTATTTCAAAGGCTTCTACACAATCATCATAAAAAAGAAACGGTACATCTTTCTGTAAGAGATTAGTGAGAGGCCTAGAAATTTTAGAGAAATCTTTAATGAACCTCCTATAAAAACCAGCATGACCAAGGAAACTTCTTATACCTTTGATATCTTTAGGGCATGGAATTTTCTCAATTGAATCAACTTTAGCTTTGTCTACCTCAATACCTCTTTTGGAAATTTTATGACCGAGGACAATACCTTCATTCACCATAAAGTGGCACTTCTCCCAGTTCAAGACGAGATTGGTTTCTTCACATCTCTGCAAAACTCGGTCAAGATTGCTCAAGCAATCATCAAAAGAAGTTTCGTAAACAGAGAAATCATCCATGAATACCTCAACAATATTTTCACAAAAACCAGAGAATATAGCAGTCATACATCTTTGAAAAGTAGCAGGTGCATTACATAAACCAAAAGGCATGCGTCTATAAGCATAAGTTCCAAAAGGGCAAGTAAAAGTAGTTTTCTCTTGATCTTCTTGTGATACAGTTATTTGAGAAAAACCAGAATAACCATCTAGAAAGCAAAAGTGTGTGTGCTTAGACAATCTTTCTAACATTTGATCAATGAAAGGTAAAGGATAATGATCTTTTCTAGTGGCTTTATTTATTTTTCTAAAGCCAATTACCATCCTATAGCCAGTTACAATTCTTTGTGGGATAAGTTCATTTTTATCATTAGGGACAACAATAATGCCTCCTTTCTTAGGAACACAATGAATAGGACTTACCCATCTACTATCAGCTATAGTATAAATTATACCTGCCTCCAGAAGCTTTAATATTTCAGTTCTTACCACATCCTTCATTTTGTGATTCAAATGACGTTGATGATCAACAACTGGCTTAGCGTCAGGTTCCATATTAATCTTGTGTTGACATAAGGTGGGACTAATGCCCTTACGATCATCAAGATTATATCCTATTGCAACACGATGCTTCTTTAAAGTTTTGAGTAATCTCCTTTCTTCGTGTACTGAAAGGTTAGCACTGATAATAACATGATATATCTTCTTTTCATCAAGATAAGCATATTTTAATGTACCAGGGAGTTTATTTAATTCAAACACAGGATCAGTCTTATGTGGGAGAGGATCTCCCAAGGTTTCAACAGGCAAATTATGTTTAAGAATAGGAGCTTGCCTAAAGAATATCTCATCTATTTCATTTCTTCCATTCATATGCATATCATTTTCGTGATCTAGCAAATATTGTTCCAACGGATCAGTAGGAGGCACGGCAATAGAAGCAAGACCAATAATTTCATCTTTACTAGGTAATTCTTTATCATGAGGTTGTGTACTAAACTTAGAAAAATTAAATTCATGAGATATATCACCAAATTTAACACTGACCTTCTCTTTAGCACAATCAATTTCAGCATTAACAGTATTCAGGAAGGGTCTACCAAATATAATAGGACAGAAATCATCTTTTTACGTTCTCAGGGACACAGCTAATCGATTAGGTTTTAACTCTGCAGAGTGTTGTGCACTTTACCCACAAGATTCGATCCCTCTTTTTACGTTCTCGCACTTCAGGGTGTTTGAGAACAAGACGACCGAAACATGGTCTTCCGAAGAGTTCCTCTGACCACTGTCCGGTGCTCATCCAATCCTACCGTAGTTCTACATCTGCTAGCACCGTCCCAGCCAGAGTCACAACTAAGGTTAACCAAGCCAGAGCCCATAATGACTTGCGGTTGCACAAGTAAGCTTCCGGTCATGAAGTATTCATCCGTCTCTTTGAGTCTGGGTGAAGCTTTCCGCAAGATATCATGGCGCTTCTCCATGCATCCCGGCCATCCACTGGTTACTCCAGGGTGCCCCTCAAATCCATCCTTCACCCAGTAGTGTGTATTGAAATCTTGTCTTGAGTCTCGAAATCTTGAGGCCTTGAAGATGCAGTCCTTGCAGATGCCGTCATGAAGTTGTCGTTATTGACGTAGAGTCCACCTTCTCACACCACTCCCGGGCACTCATACCAAACTCCATCTACTTTAGCGTAGCATTAGAATTAAACAACGTCCCGGGCTTGGTAACAGGGGGATGGGTTCCTACCTCATGCATTCTACTCAACTACAAGAAATGCAATATCACTACTGGAGGGATTGCTGAACGGTGATACTAAATGCAATAAAAACATAGGTATGAATAAAATGGTCAAAGTGAACTTGCCTGGTAAGTTGATGAAGATTTTATCGCTCTCGGAAAATGAACTTGATAGAACTATTCGTCACTCCGAGAAAATCTATATAGTCAAACATGACATTCACATAAGCATACATTCTAGCAAACAATTCTAACAATCAAAATAACAATCGACAAGTAAAATCAATAAAGAAATCAATAAGAAAAACCACATAAAAGTCTAAAGAGAACTTCAAAGGAAACTATAGGGAATACCCTAAAGAAAACTCTGGACTTATCTTTTTAACAACAAAAAAATAATTTTGTCCTAAGTAACACTTAACAGTAAAGAAAATACTAAACTAATAATTTAACCAAAAATAAACTACAGAATAACTTGGTTAAAATAAAGAATTTAACTAGAGTTTTAACTAGCTAAAAGAAACACATCAAAAGCTTTTATAAAACTCACTTTATGTCCTATGTAAGTTTTACTACAAAACTAAAGAAAATAATTTTTTTTACATAAAAATAAAATTGTCTACTGTTATCTAACAGAAACAAAACTAACTTTGTCAAAAAAAACATAAAGGATTTAGTTAAAAACAATTAAATACTATGGGAAAAGAAAATAACACTAAACTATGTAAAACAGTACTGTTTCGCCTAAAACCCTAATTTAAAATAAACAAAAACTAATTTGGAAAAGCCTACCGTTTAGACAAAAGATCAAGTGATCACTAGCAAAAAGAATTAATTAAATAGCTATTTTTAAACTCAAGATATTCACAAAACAAGGTTTGAATAAAATTCATGCAAACTCAAATTTAAAATTTTCAAACATTGCCAAAATTGGTATCTACAGAAACTAGATGAAATTCTTAATCCAATGCAAAAAAGAATCACTCAATTTGGATTAAAAACCTAAAAGATATAAGCAATCTAAGATCAGAACTATTCTGAAAATAAAACAGATCAAAAAAAAAAGCCTACGGATAGGGCACTGGACACGCGGCACACTGGGACTGGCCGAAACTTGTTCGCTGGGGTGCTAATCTAGCGGACAGCCAAAATCTAATACATACGGTTTCGATCTAAATAAAAAAAACAGCACGACCCATCTACGCCCTACAACTACGATCGGACGGTGGAGATCGACGACGGCTTACAGTGGGCCGTCAACCGCGTCGGAGTCGGGGAAGACGGCGGTGCGGGCGTCGAGAGGTGGTCGTGGAGCTCGTCTTGGTGGTCGCCGAACTTCGGGGAGGATCGGACGGGGCGCGGCTCGGGGAGGCGAGCTCGTAAGTTACCTCGTCGTTGTCGGTGGCATCCTCTGGTGACGGCGGAGGGCGGCTGGAGCATGGGCGGCGCCGGCGAGATCTGCGAGCTCGATTGACTCGTTCTGGGGCGTCCCTACGCGAATTAGGAGGTGAGGGAAAGAGAGGAGACAGAGGTGAAGCATATAGGGGGAAGAAGAGGATCTCGGTACCCTTGGTGGCGACGAAAATGATGGTGGCAGAAGCTTCTGCTAGCGGACTCCAGCGAGATCGGATTAGGGCGAAACGGGCACGATAACTTTTGATTTTTGCAAAAATCGGAAGAGACGAGGGAGGTGAATATATATAGGGCGCTTGTCGTGCGGGAGGGGCAAACCATAGATCGAATCGAGAGGATTTCGATCGGGATACGGTGTCCGTGAAGAACACGAAAGAGACAGAGGAGGGGGATGACATGCGGGCCCCAGTGGTCAGTGACAGCGAGGGAGAGGTGAGGGGGGTCGGGTGCCCGATTCATAAGGATTCGGTGCGGGGAGGTGGCCATGGGCCGATTCAGCCAGGTGGGCCGGCGGCTAGCGCCTGGGGCGTCTGGCTTTGGCCGTTTTGTTTTGTTTTTTTATAAAACAGACAACAACAAAAATAAAAAGAAACGAAATAAAGTAAAAATGATATATAGTCATATTATATATAAAAATTTTCAGAAAAACATTTTCTACAAGATGAACTATTTTTCAAGTTCAAATAAATTTCACACAAAATCTAACAATTCAAACAGTGCTACTGGTGCATTTAAAAATGCAATAAAATTATTTCAAAATACCAAAATGATTTCAAATTTACCTTTCTCCATTTTTTCTGTTGAAGGGAATCATTTTACCCTTATTTCCATATATTTTTTTAGGAGAAAAAATAATTTGAATAAAAACCAAATAACTCCAAATTGGGTTTGAATTTGAATTTCAAACCACTTTCAAATCCTTCTTTCAAACCTGCAACTCATATTTCATATAATTTTGAAGAAGTCATTTTATCCTCTCTCATGAAAATCATTGAGTTGCATAAAGTTTCTGAATTTGAAATATTTTCAAATGGAATTCAAATCTTTTCAAGTCCCTTTTCATTTCTTTAAATGGAAGAAGTCATATCATCTTCACTCTAGGGTTTTGTGATGAAATGAATTTGAATTCCTGAGGGTCAAAATGCAAAGTGAAAGTTTTGGGAAAGTCATTTCATTCCCTCTCATTAAACTTTCAAAAAGTTTCAAATTTCACTCACTTTCAGTCAATCAATCAAACAATCATTCCCATTTATTTAATTAATATAACATTCCAAAATTTAGAATTTTGGGATGTTACAAAAACTAAGTAGGTGTGCATTGATAACCCACAAGAATAGGGGATCGTAACAGTTTTCGCGGGTAGTATTTCACCCTGATTTATTGATTCGACACAAGGGGAGCCAAAGAATATTTGCAAGTATTAGCAGTTGAGTTATCAATTCAACCACACCTGGAGATAAAATTTCTGCAGCAGAATATTTAGTAGCACAGTAATATGATAGTTTTGATAGCAGTAGCAACAGTAACAATAGTAACGGCAACATTAACAGTAGCAGTTTTGTAGCAAGTGTAAAGCAGTAGCAACAAAGTAACTTAGCAGAAACCAATATGAGAAAGTCGTAGGCATTGGATCGGTGATGATAATTATGTTGGATGATATTCATCATATAACAATCACAACCTAGGGCGATACACAATAGCTCGAATTCATTAATGTAATGTAGGCATATATTCCGTAAATAGTCATGCGTGCTTATAATAAGAACTTGCATGACATCTTTTGTCCTACCCTCCCGTGGCAGCGGGGTCCTTAAGGAAACTAAGGGATATTAAGGCCTCCTTTTAATAGAGAACCGGAACAAAGCATTAGCACTTAGTGAATACATGAACTCCTCAAACTACGGCAATCATCGGAAAGAATCCCAATTATTGTCACCTTGGGGTATGCGGATCATAACACGTAATAGGTGCATATAACTTGCAAGATAGGATCAAGAACACAAATATATTCATGAAAACATAGAGGGTTCAGATCTGAAATCATGGCACTCGGGCCCTAGTGACAAGCATTAAGCATAGCAAAGTCATAGCAACATCAATCTCAGAACATAGTGGATACTAGGGATCAAAGCCCTAACAAATTGACTCGATTACATGATAAATCTCATCCAACCCATCACCGTCCAGCAAGCCTACGAAGGAATTACTCACGCCCGGTGGTGAGCATCATTAAATTGGTGATGGAGGATGGTTGATGATGACGACGGCGTCGAATCCACCTCTCCAGAGCCCCGAACGGACTCCAAATCAGCCCTCCCGATGAAGAACAGGAGGTGGCGGCGGCTCCGTATCGTAAAATGCGATGAAACTTCTTCTGCTATTTTTTTCTCGGGGAAAGTGAATTTATAGCGTTGGAATTATGTCAGACGACAGCCTGTGGGCCCCACAAGGCATCAGGGCGCGCCCTAGGAGGGGTCGCACCTTGTTGTCTTGTGGGCAACCGGTGGCCTCTCTTCTGTTGATTCTTGCGCCAATAATTTTTATATATTCCATAAAAATTCTCCAAAAAGTTTTGTCCAATTCCGAGAAGTTTGATTTCTGCACAAAAACAACACCATGGTAGTTCTGCTGAAAACAACGTCAGTCCGGGTTAGTTTCATTCAAATCATGCAAGTTAGATTCCAAAACAAGAGCAAAAGTGTTTGGAAAAGTAGATACGACGGAGATGTATCAACTCCCCCATGCTTAACTCATTACTTGTCCTCAAGCAATTCAGTTGACAAACTAAAAGTGATAAAGAAAAACTTTTACGAACTCTTTTGTTCTTGTATCCGTATATAAGCTTAAATAGTACCCAGGTTTTCAGCAAAGATCATGAACTAACCATGCTCATAATAACACTATATTTACTCATATCAATGGCATAATCAACTAGCGAGAAATAATAACATATCTCAAATGCCAACAATTTGTCAAAACAATCATGATATAATATGATAACATGGTATCTCGCTAGCCCTTTCTGAGACCGCAAAACATAAATGCAGAGCACCTCCAAAGTTCAAGCAGTGACTAAACATTGTAATTCAGGGTAGAAGAGATCCAGTCATGATGCACACAACATTAACTATACTCAATGCATAAGGATGACAATAGTGCTCTCAGGATTGGCGATTAGTGCAAGAAGGTGAGACTCAACAATAAAAGTAAAATAACAAAAAAGTCAATTGATAGGCCCTTCGCAGAGGGAAGCAGGGATTTGCAGCGGTGCCAGAGCTCGAAGCTTAAATCAGAGATGAAAAATAATTTTGGGAGGTGTACTTTTCCTGTCAGTGTCACGACCGAGAGTTTTCAAAATCTTCCATGTTAAACACATTATAGGCGGTTCCCAAGTGGAAAGGTAAAGTTTACTCCCCCTCCACCATACCAACACAAGCCATGGCTAGCCGAATCCTCGGGTGCCCTCCATACCAACAACTTTTCGGGGGAGTTTGTTTGCATTATGTATTTTCGATTTCGAGCATAGGACTGGGCATCCCAAATACCAGCCTCTCTCATGCAATGACAAGTGAATAAACACTCATCTCGAGAATAAACCGCTTAGCATGGAAGATATTGACCGCCCCCTATCGCTCCATGAGCGGTACGGGCACACAAAACGGATGTTTATTTGAATGATTAGAGGTGGCACATGCAAATTTACTTGGAGCAGCAGAGTAATACCGCATATAGGTAGATATGGTGGACTCATCTAGAACAACTTTGGTTTAAGGATTGTGGATGCACAAGTAGTATTCCCGCTTAGTACAAGTGAAGGCTAGCAAATAGGTTGAGAAGCGACCAACTAGAGAGCGAAAACGGTCATGATCATGCATTGAGAATAATTAACATTGAATACTAGCATGAGTAGGATATAGACACCCTGAAAATCAATATCGTGGAGGCTATGTTGGTTTTGAATCGACTACATGCATGAACATGTGCCAAGTCAAGCCACTTGAAAGATTCAGAGGAGGATACCATATTAACATACTACATCATAACCATTTTAATGCATGTTGACATCCAAGATAAATCGTTATCCACTCCTAGCTACTTAAGCATGGCATGAGCAACTATAATCTCTAATTGTCATCACAAACATGTTTACTCATAATATGCTGAATCATGGATACTGAGTTAACCATATTTACAAAAACAAAAATAAAAACAAGAAGAGTTCATACCAGCTTTTCTTTGCCACAGTCACTTCATCAAATCATCGTCATTATTGCCTTTCACTTGCATGACTGAATGATGTGAAAATAATAATAGTGCAAGTGTGTCGTGGACTAAGCTGAAATCTGCAAACATTTTATTTAAGGGAGAAGACAAGGTAAAATTGGCTCTTTGTTAGATCAACAATAAAGCATATGAGAGCCACTCAACATTCTCATCGTGCTCTTCACCCTACGACGTCTCAACGAAAAGAAAAGAAATTCAGAGAAACACACTGAAATATTTTTGGAGTTTTTAGTTTTTCTGAAGAAAGCAAATTAAAGAACAAAAATGAAAAGCGAGAAAAACTATTTACACGGGAGAACTCCCAACAAGCAAAAGAAGAAACGAGAAATCTTTTTGGGTTTTCTTTTAATACTACGAACTAACAAACGGGAAAGAAAAACCGAAAAGAAGCGAGAAATATTTTTGGGTTTTTGAAGTTTTTCGAACACGCAAGAAGAAAGCGAAAATAAAACTAACATGGATATACAAGGAAAAAGGATGAACACTGACAACTGAAATGAATGTGTGAACATGAATGTAATGTCGGTGAGAGATACGTACTCCCCCAAGCTTAGGCTTTTGGCCTAGCTTGGTCTACTGCCATGGCTGTCCAGGATAATAATCGAAGTGGTAGCTCGTGGAGGCGTTCGGAGCCGCCTCCTCAGCCAGACGGGTGTTGACACCTGATTTTGGCACGATGCAGAATGCAGTAAAGGTGGGCTCAAGCGAAAAGCTTGCCGGTTTTGAGTGCTTGCCGAAGACCCAAACAGAGGCAGGAGACGGTCCGGCAAGGAGGCGATCCGGCAGGAGACGGTCCGGCAAGGAGGCGATCCGGCAAGGAGACGGCCCGGCAAGGAGGCGATCCGGCAAGGAGAAACTTTGAAGTTTGGGCCATTGCCATCCGATCTCATCTCGAAAGCCGAAATTGTGTTCGAAGTACTGGGATTTTGTATCCAGAACACTATTCGGCTGATTACGCCCTCAAGATGATCTCATATGAGAAAACTTTCTACATGAATTGTCTTCGTCTCGTCGAATCAGTCGATTTTCATATAAAAATCGTCTCAATCCGAGTTCGTATGCAAAAGTTAGATCTATCTGAATGCAGCCATGTCAAGAGGCGAAATAAGACGCGGGAGACCAGACACGTCTTGGCGAGTGTCTGATGCAATGCGTGAGCAATTAGCCATTCAAGATGACCTCGGATCGAAAAACGTTCAACATGAAAGTTGTTCGTCTCGTCGAAACGGTCAAAATTGCTTTTGGGCACATTTTCATCCGAGGTCGTTTACTGCCTCAAAAAGGGCCCGCAAGGTGCAGCCAGAAAGCTTGCCGCGTGAACAGTAACCTTGCCGGGGAAAGTTTGTCGCGCGTGAACAGTAACATTGCCGGGGGGAGCTTGCCACGCGTGAACAGTAACTTGCCGGGTGAACAGTACCCTTGCCGGGGAAAGCTTACCGCGCGTGAACAGTAACATTGCCGGGGGGAGCTTGCCGCGCGTGAACAGTAACTTGCCAGGTGAAACAGTACCATCGTCGCGTGAACAGTATCTGCCGGGGGAAGCTTGCCGCGCGTGAACAGTACCATTGCCGGGGAAAGCTTGCCGGGGTGAACAGTAATCTTGCCGGGTGAAACAGTACCCTTGCCGGGTGAACAGTACCTTGCCGGGGTGAACAGTACCCCCTGCCGGGGGAAAGCTTGCCGCGCGTGAACAGTAACATGCCGGGGGAGCTTGCCGCGCGTGAACAGTACCCCCCCCCCCCCCGCCGCGTGAACCGTACCTTGCCGGGGGGAGCTTGCCGCGCGTGAACAGTAAAAACTGTCCGACGAGATGCTGAAGATGGGCTCAAATACTTATCTAGATGGCCTCAGATCAAAAAGTGTTCAACATGAAAGTTGTTCGTCTCGTCGAAACGGTCAACTTTGCTTTTGGAGTCATCGTCATCCAACGTAGTATATGACCTGCAGAGACGATACAAGAGTCGGATGGTCCAGTCAGCTATATGAATGAGTCCGACTCGAAATTAAGGATGACCCCGTGGAGTATTCAAGATGGCCTTATTTGGAAAAGTGATCAACATACGGATTATTGGCCTCGTCGAAGCGCACAAAATTCGTGTTTGGACCATCTCCATCGGAGGTCGTGTGCAGATTCCACGGCCCACGCAAGGAGCAAGACAGGAGATTGGACCAGATTCAGGCTGAATCCGAGCAGGACCAGAACTAGGACTCTAGGACGTGAATTAATGTAATTTTCTTGTAAGGAAAGCCTAGATGAATCCTTTGCTTGTACGGAAAGTCCAGCCGCCTCTTATATATGTTGGGGGTGACGGCCGATTGAAACAACACACAATCGAACAATCAATATACTACTTTTTCAATCTACAGTTTATCTCTCCATCGTTTTTCTCTCTCGTTCTTCGTCGTTCTTCGTGTTGGAGAGCTGCGAGTACAGAGGCTCTAGGGGCGAGCGAATCGACCTAGGGCAGCCCATTGCCGCCGCACTCCCTGACGGGGTCCCTCCCGGGTGTGCGGGGCTTCGGGTCTTCAAAAGCGTCTGTCGGCTGTCCTGCGTATCGCGCTGCCGGTCGGACCTCCTTCGACGTGAGCTGCGGTGCATCACCCCCGGCGTCGAGGGTACACGGTGACGTGTTCGTGTGTGAACACACTTTTTGGCGACTCCGCTGGGGAACTTTGATCCATCATCATCATCCATCATGTCCAATCTTCCCAATCCCTCGGAAGTTGACGCCGATAACATTATCAAGCCCAATCTGGAGGAGTTATCGGCCGAGCATCGTCAAGCTTATGAGGAGTACAAGAAGGCGCGTGAAGAGAAGGAGTTGCAGGAGTTCCTTGGAAACTTCAAAAAGGACCGCCAAGGCAATATCACTCCGGTTGGAGAAATCAAGTTTCCTCCCCTTCAAACTGAGCAGGTTAAACCTTCTGTAAGTACTACCTTTTCTCCTGAGCAATGGGCTGAAATTGAGAGTCGTATTACTGATAGCAATAATCTGATCTATCAAGCTTTCTTAGACAATACTAATGCTCAGAAGAATATGCCTAACATGCCTGCTAGTATGGGAAACCCTGATTCAGCTTTGCCTATTTCATCGGCGCCTCCCATGCCGATGAATTATTTTCCTACCCATACCAATCAAATTGTGGCTGCACCACTTAATCCTTTTATGCAGAGTTCGGTGGCAACGCCAAACCAAATAGGTGGAAACATTGCTAGATCATTGCCGAACTATGGTTCGGCAAACATGTCACAATTTACACCCATGATTGCTAACCCCAATCCTCCTATGCCAGTGCCACAAGCTTCATCGTCTACTACGGACGATGCTCTAGCTAGGTTTAGAGAGGAGATGGCTAAAACACTTCGAGAGAATTTTGGTGTTGAACTACCTAGGAATCGGATTTATCAAAAGCCGTATCCTGAATACTTTGATGCAATTCCGTGCCCTCAAGGGTATAAAATTCCAGATTTTGTTAAGTTTAATGGAGAGGGCACAAAAACCACATGGGAGCATGTTAGCCAATACCTAGCACAATTGGGTGAAGCAGGTTCGATAAATGAATTGAAAGTGCGTTTATTTCCTTTGTCATTAACTGGTACCGCATTTTCATGGTTTTCTTCTTTGCCGCATGGCTCTATTCGTGCATGGTTGCAGCTAGAGCAAAAATTTCATGATCATTTTTATAACGGCGATAATGAACTTAAGTTGTCACATCTTACATCGGTTAAGCAGAAGCATGACGAATCGGTCTCTGATTACGTCAAGAGATTTAGGGAAACAAAAAACCGGTGCTATAGTTTAGTGATAACTGAGAGAGACTTGGCTGATCTTGTGCTTAATGGTTTGAGAGCTCATATTAGAGAGAAACTAGAAGGCTATGAATTTATAAGTATCAACCAAGTCTTACAGAGGGCTTTGGCTCATGAAAGCCGAAGCAAGGAGCTTAAAGAAGTGCATAGATATAAAACTGATCGTCCAAAGATGAATATGGTTGAATATGATAGTGATCGTTCGGACGATGAGGGTGATATTTATGCTGCTGAATTTGTTTGGCCCTCGAAGGCCAAACCATTTACTTGCAATGATTTAAAGCCGATTCATAAGAATCGTGATGATGAGATGAAGTTTACTTTTAATATTGCTAAATGTGATAGAATATTTGATGCTTTGCTACAAGCTAAGATTATTAGAATATCTCATACTTTACCGCCGTTTGAAGAGCTGAAACGGCGTGCTTATTGCAAGTATCATAATTCTTTTTCTCATGCGACTAATGATTGCAATGTTTTTCGACGACAGATACAATCGGCCATTAATGACGGACGATTGAACTTTTCTGAGATGCAAGTTGATAAGCAGCCCTTCCCAATGAATACTCTGGATTTGGAGGGGAAAAAGGTGCTCATTCGGCCGGAAGTGGCCGAATCCGCTAATAAAACTAATATTGTCATTGGTGAGCCCAGGAAAAACAGAGATGGCGACAAGGTCTTGGGAAGGCAAGTGGTGCTCGACAAGCAACCCGATGGCGGGGAGATAATCAAAATCACTGTCAAGAATCCTGCACTCGGGGGGCAACCGCAAGAGCAAGAGAATACCCGTGTTAAGTTTGTCAAGCCCAAGAGTCCGGAAGTTGGCAAGTGGAAGCTGAATGAAGCCAAAGTGCAGCGCAAGAAAATCAAACCAACTTTTGATATGTTGCTGTCCAAATACGCCAATCAAGCGGCCGGTTCTAGCTCTAATCGGTCAGCTAATTTGAAGCGTTCAAGATCACCTCCAAGGCAAGAATTTCAGCATCATGCAAGGACATATGGGCCGTGGGCGCCAAGACCATGGATGGCGCCACCACCTTATGCGCCACATTACATGGGAGGCTTCAATGGAGGATGGGGGCAGCCCCCAATGGCCCCTTATGCTTTTCATCCAGGATGGGCAGAACCAAGGAGGCCTATACGTGAGAAGTTTTCTTATCCCACTCGAGGCCGTTTGAATAAAGGAATCAATCGGCCAATGCAGAATAATCAAGAAGGGATCAACAAGCAGGTGTGGCGTGCCAAATCACCAAGTGCAGCAGTTGGGTCTGGAAAGGGCAAAGAAAAAGTTGATGCTGACTCACTCATCTTGGGTACTGAAACATTCACCATACAACAGCCGACTGTGCGTAGCAACCCTGCTGAGCCGATACTTGCTATCGCGCCAAAACACTCGGCTAGAAATCATGAAGCTAGCACGAGCAAAGCCAAGTTCAAAGATCCAAAGTACATGCAGCCTAAGTGGTGTCCTCCAGGGCTAACAAAAACGCAAAAGAGGAAACTACAGAGGTTAAGGAGTCATGAGATGGCAGAACAGGAGGCCGAGAAGAAAAGAGATGAGTGGTTCAATGACGTTCGGCCCATGGTACCTACAGAACAAGTATGGGTGCCTAAGCGAATACAAAGAGCGGTGGTTTCTACATCTGTCACATCAGCACCTGTACCACCAAGGAAGGACGATGCTACTGCTGTTACATCGTCTACAGCGCCTATTGATTCCGTTTCGCCCGAACAGATTTCAAAATCAATGAAGAGGGCAAACCCAGATCCGGCAAGCTCGGCAGACCCGGCAAGCTCGGCAGGCCCGGCAAGCCCAACACCGGCAAGCCCGGCACTGAACACACCCGAGGAGGAGGGCGACGTGGTAGATTGTGAGCATACACCAGTACATGAAGGAATGGATATCAACATGGTGTTTTATTTACCCGCTGAGTTTCGTGCTATAGATGAAGAAGGGGAGGTGGCTCAGCTGGATTTTGGTCCTAAGAATGCAATATTTGAGAAGCCAAAAGAACCAGTGACGCACTTGAAACCGTTGTACCTCAGAGGCCATATCAACGGGTCACCGATTACTCGAATGCTTGTCGATGGTGGTGCTGTAGTGAATCTCATGCCTTATTCAATCTTCAAGAAATTGGGTTTGCCCGACGAAGGATTGATGAAGACCAATATGGTGCTCAATGGATTTGAAGGCAAAGAGAAAACCGAAGCCAAAGGGGTGATGTACGTGGAGCTTACGGTTGGGAGCAAAACTTTAGCTACTGCATTCTTTGTCGCCGAGGTGCAAGGTAACTACAACGTCATTCTAGGCCGTGATTGGGTTCATGCAAACCAATGTGTGCCATCCACTATGCATCAGTTTTTAATTCAATGGGTTGATGATGAAGTGGAGATCGTTCATGCGGATAATTCGGCTTGCGTTGCTTTAGCCGATACACCGGTGGATTGGCAACACCCCAATGCTGCTTGCTTGACGGGACGGGACTTATCAGAGTTTGACTTTCTCAGCGCCACCAAGAGTGGTTTTGTACCCGTTTCTTTAAAGCTGGTTGGTGGAAATCGGCTCCAAGGTATGACGTATTTAAATGGATCCTAATTCTGAGTGGTTACAAAAGCGGCTTGCAGAATATCGGTCCAATGGGAAAGATATGTATGAGTCTATAGAGGAGTTAGGTGATATGGATAAACTGGGACAAGGTTTTACATCGGCCGATCCATTAGAAGAAGTAGATATTGGAGATGGCTCAATTCCTAGGCCGACGTATGTAAACAAAAATTTGAAAGCCGATTGTAAAGTCAAGTTAATCGAGCTATTGAAAGAATATATTTGTTGCTTTGCATGGGAATATCATGAGATGCCAGGTTTAAGCCGAGAGCTAGTGGAGCATCGGTTGCCTATAAAAGCCGGTTTTAGACCGTACAAACAATCGGCTAGAAAGTTTAATCCAAGAATATATGACCGGATCAAGGAAGAGATCGGTCGTTTGCTTAAAGCTAATTTTATTAGACCTTGCAGGTATGCCGAATGGATTTCTAATATTGTGCCAGTGGAAAAGAAAGGCTCTGGCAAGTTGAGGGTGTGCATTGATTTCAGGGATTTGAATAGAGCTACGCCCAAAGATGAGTATCCTATGCCTATAGCCGACATGCTTATTAATGATGCTTCTGGACATAAGGTTATTAGCTTTCTTGATGGCAATGCGGGGTACAACCAAATTTTCATGGCCGAAGAGGACATGTCCAAAACGGCTTTTCGGTGCCCCGGTTTCCTTGGATTATTTGAGTGGACAGTAATGACCTTTGGATTGAAGAATGCCGGCGCCACATATCAAAGGGCTATGAATTTGATTTTTCATGATTTACTCGGGGTTATACTTGAAGTCTATATTGATGATATTGTTGTCAAATCGGACGCTTTTAAATCTCACTTAGCCGATTTGCGTTTAACTTTTGAGAGGATGAAGAAATATGGGCTGAAGATGAATCCTTTGAAGTGTGCGTTTGGCGTGTCGGCTGGTAAGTTTTTGGGTTTCATTATTCATGAAGATGGCATAGAGATTGATCCCAAAAATATAGAAGCTATACAAAAAGTGGAGGCTCCAATATGCAAGAGAGATATGCAAAAATTCCTTGGCAAGGTCAATTATTTGAGGAGGTTCATAGCTAATTTGTCAGGGAAGGTTGATGCATTTACTCATATCCTTCGGTTGAAGAATGATGTTGATTTTACTTGGGGGGCAAAACAGCAAGAAGCATTTGATATGATTAAAAATTATTTGTGCACTCCTCCAGTGATGAAGGCGCCCAAGCATAGAGAGCCCTTTAGACTTTACATTGCAGCCGAGGAAGGTGTTATTGGTGCTGTTTTGACTCAAGAAACCGAAGGAAAAGAGCATGCTATCACTTATTTGAGCCGACGTTTATTGGATGCTGAGACAAGGTATACGTATATTGAAAAATTATGCCTATGCTTATACTATGCTTGCACAAAATTGAGACATTATCTAGTGCCAAGTTCTTGCATAGTAGCTTGTCAAACCGATGTCATTAAATATATGTTGCATAGACCAATTCTTAGTGGTAGAATTGGTAAATGGGCTTATGCTTTAATTGAGTATGATTTGGCTTATGAATCTCTAAAATCCATGAAAGGCCAAATTGTTGCTGATTTTATCGTTGAGCATCGGATTAAAGACAAGCAAGATATTGATATAAACCTTGTATCGTTAGTACCATGGAGATTATATTTTGACGGTTCAGTTTGTAGCAACGGCCAAGGTGTTGGTATTGCTTATATATCTCCTTATGGTGCTGTTTTTGAAGCCTCATGCCGCTTAGAATATTTTTGCACAAATAATCAAGCCGAATATGAAGCATTGTTATTCGGTTTAGAGATGTTGCTGGCCATAGGTGCTACACATATTGAGGCTTTTGGTGATTTGTTATTAGTAGTGCAACAAGTATCCAAAGTTTTTCAATGTTTAGACGAATCACTTAATGTTTATCTTGATAAATGTCTGGATATAATTTCTACTTTGGATCATTTTGGCATTGCTCATATATCTAGACATGATAATTGGAGAGCAAATGAGTTAGCACAGCAAGCATCTGGCTATCATGTCAATCATGGCATGTTTCATATCTCTCAAGAGCCGATGTCTTGTCTTGCTAATATAGGGGAGGCCGAACCAGAGCCCACTGATTCGGTCACTAACAATAAATCTAGTACAGGTGAAAATCATGATTGGAGAAAGCCCATTATTGATTACTTGTACAATCCGAGTGAAAGGGTGGACAGGGCTGTTCGGCGCATGGCTTTCAAATATACAATAAGAGACGGTGGTCTTTATCGCCGAACGGTTGAAGATGTTCTTTTGAAGTGTTTGGACGAGGATCAAGCAAGAGTTGCTATGGGAGAGGTTCATGAAGGGATTTGCGGTACTCATCAGTCGGCCCCCAAGATGAAGTGGTTGTTACGACGTGCTGGATTTTATTGGCCGACGATGATCCATGATTGCTTCAGGTATTATAAAGGATGTGAAGCTTGTCAAAAGTTTGGTGATATTCAGTTAGCTCCCGCTGCTATGTTACATCCTATTATCAAGCCGTGGCCCTTTAGAGGTTGGGGATTGGACTTTATTGGAGAGATTCATCCTTCCTCTTCAAAGGGGCATCGGTTCGTGTTGGTGGCAACTGATTATTTCACTAAGTGGTCTGAAGCAGTACCTCTCAAGAATATGACGCATACGGAGGTAATTCAATTCATAAGTGAGCACATTATTCATAGATTCGGTATTCCGCAAACATTAACTACGGATCAAGGTTCATCTTTCATGTCTCATCAAGTTAGAGGATTTGCCGAATCATATAAGATAAAGTTGCTCAATTCCTCCCCGTATTATGCTCAAGCCAATGGACAAGCTGAGTCTAGCAACAAAATTTTGATCAAGCTCATCAAGAAGAAGATTGAAGATAATCCAAGAAGGTGGCATGAATTATTGTCCGAGGCTTTGTGGGCGCATAGAATCTCAAGGCATGGCGCGACGAAGGTAACTCCATATGAGCTCGTATATGGTCAAGAAGCCGTTTTACCGGTAGAGGTGAATTTGAATGCTTTGAGAATAGCCAAACAAAATGATTTATCGGCAGTGGACTTTTATAACTTGATGATG
The DNA here is from genome assembly GCA_039707655.1 of Elymus sibiricus. Lineage (NCBI taxonomy): Eukaryota > Viridiplantae > Streptophyta > Magnoliopsida > Poales > Poaceae > Elymus > Elymus sibiricus. The sequence goes on from CM077670.1 coordinate 119,236,543, forward strand.
GACAACGTTGATGAGGTTGCCGATAAACGTTTGACTGCATTAAAAGCCATAGAAAGGGACAAGTTGAGGGTAGCAAGAGCTTACAATAAGAAGGTCAGGTTGAAGAATTTTCAGATTGGTGATCTTGTATGGAAGGTGATTCTACCGATTGGTTCAAAGGATAGAAAATTCGGGAAGTGGTCTCCAAGCTGGGAAGGTCCTTTCAAGATTGCAAGAATAGTTCCCGGAAATTCATATTTGGTGGAATCCATGCAAGGAACATTGCTACCTCGAGCTCTCAATGGCAGGTATTTGAAGAAGTACCACCCAAGTGTGTGGCAAGAAGCCTAAATAGGCAATGGCCAATATATAATTATCGACCCAAGCACATATTAATGGCCGATGGAGTGTTGACATCGTCCTTAAAACAAGCCTAATGCAAATTATTTTTCGGCACACAAGTTTTGCCGAAAAACAGGGGGGCATGTGTTGACACCTGATTTTGGCACGATGCAGAATGCAGTAAAGGTGGGCTCAAGCGAAAAGCTTGCCGGTTTTGAGTGCTTGCCGAAGACCCAAACAGAGGCAGGAGACGGTCCGGCAAGGAGGCGATCCGGCAGGAGACGGTCCGGCAAGGAGGCGATCCGGCAAGGAGACGGCCCGGCAAGGAGGCGATCCGGCAAGGAGAAACTTTGAAGTTTGGGCCATTGCCATCCGATCTCATCTCGAAAGCCGAAATTGTATTCGAAGTACTGGGATTTTGTATCCAGAACACTATTCGGCTGATTACGCCCTCAAGATGATCTCATATGAGAAAACTTTCTACATGAATTGTCTTCGTCTCGTCGAATCGGTCGATTTTCATATAAAAATCGTCTCAATCCGAGTTCGTATGCAAAAGTTAGAGCTATCTGAATGCAGCCATGTCAAGAGGCGAAATAAGACGCGGGAGACCAGACACGTCTTGGCGAGTGTCTGATGCAATGCGTGAGCAATTAGCCATTCAAGATGGCCTCGGATCGAAAAACGTTCAACATGAAAGTTGTTCGTCTCGTCGAAACGGTCAAAATTGCTTTTGGGCACATTTTCATCCGAAGTCGTTTACTGCCTCAAAAAGGGCCCGCAAGGTGCAGCCAGAAAGCTTGCCGCGTAAACAGTAACCTTGCCGGGTGAACAGTACCTTGCCGGGAAAAGCTTGTCGCGCGTGAACAGTAACATTGCCGGGGGAGCTTGCCGCGCGTGAACAGTAACTTGCCGGGTGAACAGTACCCCTTGCCGGGTGAACAGTACCCTTGCCGGGGTGAACAGTACCCTTGCCGGGGAAAGCTTACCGCGCGTGAACAGTAACATTGCCGGGGGGAGCTTGCCGCGCGTGAACAGTAACTTGCCAGGTGAAAACAGTACCATCGTCGCGTGAACAGTATCTGCCGGGGAAGCTTGCCGCGCGTGAACAGTACCATTTGCCGGGGAAAGCTTGCCGGGTGAACAGTAATCTTGCCGGGTGAAACAGTTCCCTTGCCGGGTGAACAGTACCTTGCCGGGGTGAACAGTACCCTTGCCGGGGGAAAGCTTGCCGCGCGTGAACAGTAACATTGCCGGGGGAGCTTGCTGCGCGTGAACAGTACCCTCGCCGCGTGAACAGTACCTTGCCGGGGGAAGCTTGCCGCGTGTGAACAGTAAAAACTGTCCGACGAGATGCTGAAGATGGGCTCAAATACTTATCTAGATGGCCTCAGATCAAAAAGTGTTCAACATGAAAGTTGTTCGTCTCGTCGAAACGGTCAACTTTGCTTTTGGAGTCATCGTCATACGACGTAGTATATGACCTGCAGAGACGATACAAGAGTCGGATGGTCCAGTCAGCTATATGAATGAGTCCGACTCGAAATTAAGGATGACCCCGTGGAGTATTCAAGATGGCCTTATTTGGAAAAGTGATCAACATACGGATTATTGGTCTCGTCGAAGCGCACAAAATTCGTGTTTGGACCATCTCCATCGGAGGTCGTGTGCAGATTCCACGGCCCACGCAAGGAGCAAGACAGGAGATTGGACCAGATTCAGGCTGAATCCGAGCAGGACCAGAACTAGGACTCTAGGACGTGAATTAATGTAATTTTCTTGTAAGGAAAGCCTAGATGAATCCTTTGCTTGTACGGAAAGTCCAGCCACCTCTTATATATGTTGGGGGTGACGGCCGATTGAAACAACACACAATCGAACAATCAATATACTACTTTTTCAATCTACAGTTTATCTCTCCATCGTTTTTCTCTCTCGTTCTTCGTCGTTCTTCGTGTTGGAGAGCTGCGAGTACAGAGGCTCTAGGGGCGAGCGAATCGACCTAGGGCAGCCCATTGCCGCCGCACTCCCTGACGGGGTCCCTCCCGGGTGTGCGGGGCTTCGGGTCTTCAAAAGCGTCTGTCGGCTGTCCTGCGTATCGCGCTGCCGGTCGGACCTCCTTCGACGTGAGCTGCGGTGCATCACCCCCGGCGTCGAGGGTACACGGTGACGTGTTCGTGTGTCAACAACGGGCAGCCTCAACTTCCGTGTTGTACTCGTGCACCTCATTCTCATGAAGAAAATATCTCTGTTTGTTCTGGAAATCAAAGAGGACAAGAGGATGCAAAACAACAAACACAAAACAATATTTATCAAATATTAAGTTATAGTCATATCTGCGAATGTTGCGCTTAATAAACTCATGGTTCTGCATTGCCTCAAAATTCAAATATTTATCAGGTAAAAGAGGATCATTAGGCCTGGGCGAGACCCCTAGCCTTGTAACTACTCGGGAGGAATAAATTCCTCCATATAAATCACCATTACCCGAGTTGCGGTGCAACCTACGTGCAACAATGGCCCCAAGATTATAATGTCTGCTACCCGTTAAAGCAGCATGAATAAGGCTCAGGTCAGTGGCACAAAGTGCACTAGAGTCTTGTTTACCAACAATGCATTTGCCATTAACAAGTGCAAAGTAGCGAATAGCGGGAAAGTGAATGCTCTTTATCCTAGCTTGCGTAACTCCCCTATCCTCACCATTGCAATGACTATTGAGAAAAAGTTCATAATCAGATTGTCGCGGTTCACTAAGTGAACCCCAAAATGGAATTTTGCAGGCATCCCAGAATTCTTCTAGAGGCATACTATAAGATCTATCATAGAGATGAAATGAAACTCTAGAAGGCGAGAATGATACTCAAATTTTTGAGTGAATGAATGAGTAAGACTGTAGTGTTGTGGTGGCTTATCTGCGATGAAGGCGGAGAGCTCGGCGTTGTGAATATACTAGTCAAATTCTTCCTTAATGCCTGCACCTAGCATGAACTCATTGCACGGCCATCGACACGATTTTGCTTCGGCACCTCGCACCGAACTTGCCCTTGGTTCAACATATGATTGGCGTGCTAGGCTTTCACTCGATGATGCTTCGGAGGACCTCCTCATTGAAGAACTCCTCCGGAAAATGTTCATATTCCTACAAACAAATTTCTGAAAAATTTTGGACCACAAAAAGATATTAACAAAACTTCACAAGATTGATAGCAACTACTCATACAAGTGCCTAGAGGCTATATCAAGCATTCAAACTACTTAGAACTCAAAGAATTTAACATGCAAGCTCATTTTCAGTAGCACCAATAGCAGCAATTTATGCAAAATATAATCCACTAAAGCAAAAAACTAATTGGAGCAATGGGAGAGTCACATACCAAGGAACAATCCCTCAAAACAGTTTCAGAAACGGAGCTCCGAGCAAAGAGATCAAAAATCTCAGGTTCGGGAGCAAGAACACGAGAGAGAGAGCTACCATGATTTTTTTCTGGAGGTAGGAGATGAAGTGGGCTGAATAGATGAGTGAGTGGGTCCCTGTGGGGCCCACAAGGCATCTTGGCGCGCCCTGGGGGGTGGCCGCGCCCTATTGCCTTGTGGGCAACAGGTGCACCCCCCTGGGTTGTTCTCAGTGCCAAAAATTCTTATATATTCTAGAAGAAATCATGTTAAAATTTTATTGCATTCTGAGCACTTTTATTATTGGGCCATTTTTTATTGCACGGATAATTCAGAAAGCAGGATAATCATGGCATTTTATTCTATTAAACTATAAATAACAGATAGCAAACTAAGATTACAGAAAGTTGTGCTTACTAAATTCATCGACCACATGCCCTTCAAAAAGAATCCATTAATAAGGTTGATCAAGTCTTATTAACAAACTATTTTCGAGTGACATGAAACCAAAGAATTTTCATATAACACTAAGTTACCTCAACAGGGATATGCATCTCCCCAACAATAAGAATTTCATATTTCTTTTTGACAGTAGGAAGGGGAAATTTGAATCCCCCAATATTGATTGTCGAAACCTTTTCAATACAATTGATACCATTCACTGAAGCTTGTTTCTTCGGGAAATAAACCGTATGCTCATTACCATTGACATGAAAAGTGACCTTGCTTTTATTGCAATCAATAACTGCCCCTGCAGTATTCAAGAAGGGTCTTCCAAGGATAATCGACATGTGGTCGTCCTCGGGCATATCAAGTATAACAAAGTCCGTTAAGATAGTAACATTTACAACAACAACATGCACATCCTCGCAAATTCCAATAGGTATAGAAGTTGATTTATCAGCCATTTGCAAAGATATTTCAGTAGGTGTGAGCTTATTCAAATCAAGTCTTCTATATAAATAGAAATTCATAACACTAACACCGGCTCCCAAATCACATAAAGCAGTTTTAACAAAGCTTCATTTAATGGAGCATGGTATAGTAGGTATTCCTGGATCTCCTAACTTTTTAGGTACTCCACCCTTAAAAGAATAATTTGCAAGCATGGTGGAGATTTCAGCTTCCGGTATCTTTATTTTATTAGTGATAATATCTTTCATATATTTAGCATAGGGAGACATTTTCAACATATCAATCAAGCGGGTGCGCAAAAAGACAGGTCTAAGCATTTCAACAAAGCGCTCAAAATCTTCATCATCCTTATTTTTAGATGGCTTAGTAGGAAAAGGCATAGGTTTTTGAACCCATGGTTCTCTTTCCTTTCCATGTTTTCTAGCAACAAAGTCTCTTTTATCATATCTTTTGTTCTTAGGATGTGGGTTATCAAGATCAACAACAGGTTCTATTTCTACATCATTGTCTGGTTGAGCATCAACATGAACATCATCATTATCATTATCATTCTCCTTATCATTATCATTATCATTCTCCTTATCATTATCATTATCGCTAGGTGTATGTTCATTACCAGATTGTGTCTCAGCATCAGAAATATAAGCATCATTATGATTCTCAGGAGGTTTTTCTATCTCAGGATCACTAGGAGCAAGCAAAGTTTTATCATTTTTCTTTTTCTTTTTCTTCTTAGATGGAGTAGGTGCATCAATATTATTTCTTTGAGAGTCTTGTTCAATTCTTTTAGGATGACCTTCAGGATATAGAGGATCCCGAGTCATGCTACCTCCCCTAGTAACAACTCTAACAGCATGGTCATTCTTTTTCATCTCATCAAGCAAATCATTTTGTGACTTAGCAATTTGTTCTAACTGCGTCTGAACCATAGAAGCATATTTACTCAAGCATTTAACATCATTAGCAGTTCTAAACATCAAATCACTCAAGCGTTCAGTCATGAAGGCATTCCTTTTTAGTTGATTGCTAACATACATATTAAAGTGTTCCTGTTTAATGATGTAATTATCAAATTCATACAGGCATTGACTAGCAGATTTGTTATACGGAATATCACCTTCATCAAATCTAGTGAGAGAATTTACCTCCACTACCTGTGTCGGAATGTCGAGCCCATGTATTTCTTCAATAGGTGGTAAATTCTTAACATCTTCAGCTTTACTACCTTTTTCCTTCATAGATTTGTTAGCTTCTTGCATATCTTCTGGACTGAGGAATAGAATACCTCTCTTCTTCGGAATTGGCTTAGGTGGTTGTTCAAGAAGTGTCCAATCCTCGGCATTTCTCAATATATTATTCAATAATACTTCAGCCTATCCAACAGTTCGTTCCCTGAAAACACAACCAGCACAACTATCTAGGTAGTCCCTAGAAGCATCGGTTAGTCCATTATAAAAGATATCAAGTATTTCATTTTTCTTAAGAGGATGATTAGGCAAAGCATTAAGTAGTTGGAGAAGCCTCCCCCAAGCTTGAGGGAGATTATCCTCTTCAATTTGCACAATGTTAAATATTTCCTCTAAAGCAGCTTGTTTCTTATGAGCAGGAAAATATTTTTTAGAGAAGTAATATATCATATCCTGGGGACTATGCACACAACCAGGAGCAAGAGTATTAAACCATTTCTTAGCATCACCCTTTAATGAGAAAGGAAACAACTTAAGAATATAGTAGTAGCGATTTTTTCCTCATGAGCAAATAGGGTGGCAATATCATTCAACTTAGTAAGATGTGCCACAACAGTTTCAGTTTCATAACCATGAAAAGGATCAGATTCAACCAAAGTAATTAACTCAGGATTGACAGAGAATTCATAATCCTTATCGGTAACAAATATGGGAGAGGTAGCAAACTTAGGATCATATTTCATTCTCTCCTTCATAGATTTTTCTTTCAACTCAGCAAGCAAAGTTTTAACTTCATCTCTATCCTTACAAACAAGAATGGCCCTAGCCGTCTCCCTATCAAAGACATGTTCATCAGGTGATTCAAATCTAGTAGGAGGACTAGGCATAATAGGTGATTCATAATTTTCTGAAGTTTCATTAATTTCAGCATTCTCAATTTCTTTAGCTTTAGCAAGTTGTTCATCAAGAAATTCACCAAGTGGCACAGTATTATCAAGCATAATACTAGCATCGTCACGAGTATCATTTATAGCAGAAGCAGTATCATCAATCACTTGCGACATTTTAGAATGCATAACAGGTCGTGGTGTCGCAAGCCTACTTAAAACAGAAGGTGAATCAAGTGCAGAGCTAGATGGCAGTTCCTTACCTTCTCTAGTCATAGAGGGGACGATCTTGGTCTTAGCGTCTTTCAGATTCTTCATAGTGATCAACAGATATAAATCCCAAGTGACTCAACAAATAGAGCTATGCTCCCCGGCAACGGCGCCAGAAAAAGGTCTTGATAACCCACAAGTATAGGGGATCGCAACAGTTTTCGCGGGTAGTATTTCACCCAGATTTATTGATTCGACACAAGGGGAGCCAAAGAATATTTGCAAGTATTAGCAGTTGAGTTATCAATTCAACCACACCTGGAGATAAAATATATGCAGTAGAATATTTAGTAGCACAGTAACATGATAGTTTTGATAGCAGTAGCAACAGTAACAATAGTAACGGCAACAGTAACAGTAGCAGTTTTGTAGCAAGTGTAAAGCAGTAGCAACAAAGCAACTTAGCAGAAACCAATATGAGAAAGTCGTAGGCCTTGGATCGGTGATGATAATTATGTTGGATGATATTCATCATATAATAGTCACAACCTAGGGCGATACACAATAGCTCCAATTCATCAATGTAATGTAGGCATATATTCCGTAAATAGTCATGCGTGCTTATAATAAGAACTTGCATGACATCTTTTGTCCTACCCTCCCGTGGCAGCGGGGTCCTTAAGGAAACTAAGGGATATTAAGGCCTCCTTTTAATAGAGAACCGGAACAAAGCATTAGCACTTAGTGAATACATGAACTCCTCAAACTACGGCAATCATCGGAAAGAATCCCAATTATTGTCACCTTGGGGTATGCGGATCATAACACGTAATAGGTGCATATAACTTGCAAGATAGGATCAAGAACACAAATATATACATGAAAACATAGAGGGTTCAGATCTGAAATAATGGCACTCGGGCCCTAGTGACAAGAATTAAGCATAGCAAAGTCATAACAACATCAATCTCAGAACATAGTGGATACTAGGGATCAAAGCCCTAACAAATTGACTCGATTACATGATAAATATCATCCAACCCATCACCGTCCAGCAGGCCTACGAAGGAATTACGCACGCCCGGTGGTGAGCATCATGAAATTGGTGATGGAGGATGGTTGATGATGACGACGACGTCGAATCCCCCTCTTCGGAGCCCCGAACGGACTCCAGATCAGTCCTCCCGATGAAGAACGGGAGGTGGCGGCGGCTCCGTATCGTAAAACGCGATGAAACTTCTTCTATTTTTTTCTTGGGGAAAGTGAATTTATAGAGTTGGAATTAGGTCAGACGGAAGCCTATGGGCCCCACAAGGCATCAGGGAGCGCCCTAGGGGTGGTCGCGCCCTGTTGCCTTGTGGGCAACCAGTGGCCTCTCTTCTGTTGATTCTTGCGCCAATAATTTTTATATATTCCATAAAAATGCTCCAAAAAGTTTCGTCCAATTCCGAGAACTTTGATTTCTGCGCAAAAACAACACCATGGTAGTTCTGCTGAAAACGGCGTCAGTCCGGGTTAGTTTCATTCAAATCATGCAAGTTAGAGTCCAAAACAAGAGCAAAAGTGTTTGGAAAAGTAGATACGACGGAGACGTATCATGCATCGAACTTGCTTTCTCATGAAGACCACGGGCATTTGAGGAAGCCCATCATCAGAATATACAAGCCAAGTTCTATAATAAAAAATTCCCATTGGTATATGAAAGTGACAAAATAGGAGACTCTCTATATGAAAAACATGGTGCTACTTTGAAGCACAAGTATGGAAAATGATAGTAACACTGCCCCTTCTCTCTTTTTCTCTCATTTTTTCTCTCTTTTTTTCTTCCTTTTTCCCTTTTTTCGTGGGTTCTTTTTGGCCTCTCTTTTTTTTTCTTTTTTTTAAAATTTTCCTCACTGGGACAATGGTCTAATAATAATGATCATCATACTTCTATTTACTTACAACTCAAAATTACAACTCAAAACTAGAACAAATATGACTCTATATGAATGCCTGTGGCTGTGTACCAAGATGTGCAATGATACTAGCGTAACATGTATGAAAAATGATGAACGGTGGCTGAGCCACAAATACTATGTCAGCTATATGATCATGCAAAGCAATATGACAATGATGATGTGTGTCATAAAAACGGAACGGTGGAAGTTGCATGGCAATATATCTCGGAATGGCTATGGAAATTCCATAATAGGTAGGTATGGTGGCTGTTTTGAGGAAGATATAAGGAGGCTTATGTGTGATAGAGCGTATCATATCACGGGGTTTGGATGCACCGGAGAAGTTTGCACCAACTCTCAATGTGAAAGGGCAATGCACGGTACCGAAGAGGCTAGCAAATTGCGGAAAGGTGAGAGTGCGTATAATCCATGGACTCACATTAGTCATAAAGAACTCATGTACTTATTGCGAAAATTTATTAGCCCTCGAAGCAAAGTACTACTACGCATGCCCCTAGGGGGGAGGTTGGTAGGAGTTAACCATCGCGCGCCCCCGGCCGCCACACAAAGGAAGACAATCAATAATAAATCATGATCCAACTTCTTAGCATAACGACAGATCATACGTGCATGCTTCGGGAATCACAAACCTTAACACCAATATTCTTACTAAACCACAATTATTTACTAGTACCTCCCACATATTACCATCTTAATATCGCAAAACTATTGCAAGGAATCAAACTTATCATATTCCGTGATCTACATGAAAGTTTTTATTATATCCCTCTTGAATACCTATCATATTAGGACCAAATTCATAACCCGTGCATATTACCATTGCTATTTATTAGACTCTCAAAAAGATATAACTGAAGCTTGAGAGTGCAACTATTTCTTTAAAATATAACCACCGCCGTGCTCTAAAAGATATAAGTGAAGCACTAGAGCAACTGCCTAGCTCAAAAGATATAAATGAAGCCCATAGAGTATTCTAACAAATCACGAATAATGTGTGTCCCTCTCAAAAAGGTGTGTTCAGAAAAGTTGCTGTGGCAAACTAAAAATCAAACAAAATCAAGCAAACTTTAGCACAAGACGCTCCAAGTAAAACACATATCATGTGATGAATAAAAATATAGCTCCAAGTGATATACCGATAGATTGTAGACGAAAGAGGGGATGCCATCCGGGGCATCCCCAAGCTTAGACGCTTGAGTCTTCCTTGAATATTACCTTGGGGTGCCTTGGGCATCCCCAATCTTAGGCTCTTGCCACTCCTTATTCCTTTATCCATCGTAGTCTCACCGAAAACTTGAAAACTTCAGCACACAAAACTCAACAGAAACCTCGTGAGATCCGTTAGTATAACAAATAAATCTTAAACTTTAGGTACTGTTGTAAATTGATTAATATTTAATATTAGCATAATTCTACTGTACTCCAACTTCTCCATGACTCATACCCCCCGATACGATCCATAGATTCATCAAAATAAGCAAACTATGCAACAAAAACAGAATCTGTCTAAAACAGAACAGTATGTAAAGATCTAAATTAAAGTCATACTTATGTAACTCCAAAAATTCTGAAAAATTAGGAAAACGTGGGAAATTCATGTATCAATATTGCGTAAAAAATTCAGATGGTTCTGACACTCCAGCAAAAAATCAAAATTCGGGCACTGGACGCAAAAGTTTCTGTTTTCAAACAGCATCAATTATACTATCATCCAAATCATCCCAAAGACATTACTTGGCACAAACACTAATTAAAATATGAAAACACAACTATAACAGAAGCTATAATGGTATAAAAACTCAAAAACAGAATATAAAGCAAAAATTTAAGATACATATTGAGTTGCCTCCCAACAAGCGCTATTGTTTTATGCCCCTAGCTAGGCATAATGCATAGTTTCAAGTGTTGTCATCGTTGGTTTCTTCCTCTCGAGATGTATGTTTGTCAGAAGGCTTTTGAAAAACAATATGGAACACATCATCATTCAAGATTTTATCATTATTAGGGCAATTTTCCTCATATCCCTGTTGATTCCCTTTTACAATCTAAGAATATTTCTGATTAATACCATTGCAAACTTGTTGAATGATATGTAATGGAGGAACTTCCTTCTTAGTATTCTCATCAAAAGTATGATCATCACGAAACATAAATCTTAACATATAATATTCATTATATGAAATTTCATCTATCACATGATGTTCTTGACTCATATTATAAAAATCAAAGATCTCTCTAGCCTCTCGAACTATGTAATCAAACTCATTCATAAGGATAAGCGTGGCTATCTTTTTAGCTTTAGGGTTGTTTATAACAGGTAACTCATAGAATAATCTTTGCAAAGTGGGATGAGTATGAATAAATATTCTTTCAAGTTTAAGAACAAGGGCAGAAATAGCCTCAGCATAACTATTGGTTCTCTTAAGAATGGGAATGTCATTACAAACCAAAGTCCCAGTACAAGTAAAGAATTCTTGAATAATACTCTTTCCTATGATATTCCCACTTCCCGTCACAAAAAATTTAGCATCCAAATTTGCGGGAATTTCTACCTTAGGAATTTTACCATCCTCACTCTTTTCAATAACAAACTCAGACATGATGGCAAAACAAGCAAACTAGCAAATGGAAATATTTTTGTGTTTTTGTAAAACTGTTTTAGAAGTGGAGGAGATGAAAACGAGAGGCAAATGCAAATAAAAAGGCAAATAAAATAAATGCAAGTGGATGATAGTTTATGCGAAGGTACTTGATAGGTTTTGGTGATGTCTCCCCGGCAACGGCGCCAGAAATTCTTCCTGCTACTTGTGAACTGCGTTGGGATTTCCCTGAAGAGGAGAGGATGATGCAGTACAGTAGAGATAAGTATTTCCCTCAGTTAAGAACCAAGGTTATTGATAATCCCCAAGTGCAAGGAATCATCGTTGCAATTTCCAAAGATGGAAGTGATAAGTATGGAGTGTCGAACCCACAAGGAGCTAAAGGTAAGATCAATATTCTCTCAAGTCCTATCTGCCACTGATACGACTCTACGTACACCGAGCGTTTGCTTTCATCTAGAAACGAGAAATAAAACTACGTTGTGGGAATGAAGAGGATAGCTTTGCATGATATCAGAGAACCAAAACATAAAAATAGGTGCTGCCTAAATAAAGTTAGAATATATTACAATATATTACAAATAGCGAGTGTGGAATAATGATGGATCGGTGTGCGGAATTGTCCTAGGCAATTGATAACAAGATCGGTAATCATTATTGCAATTTTATATGAGGGATAGGCATGAGCTAACATACTTTTCGTACTTGGATCATATGAACTTATGATTGGACCTCTAGCAAGCATCCGCAACTACTAGAAATCATTAAGGTAAACCCAACCATAGCATTAAATATCAAGTCCCCTTCACTCCCATACGCAACAATCCCCTTACTCAGGTTTGTGTTTCAGTCACTCACGCAACCCACTATAGGCGAATCATGAACGTATTGCAACACCCTGCAGCGGGAATCCCCCACATGTGCGCGGCACAGAGGGCACCATAGGACAGCACCAAAATAAAACATACAACTCAAACCAATCAAGATCATCAATCAACCCAATGGACAAAAGAAATCAACTCAAACATCATAGGATGGCAACACATCATTGGAAAAAAAATATGTGGCATAAAGCACCATCTTCAAGAAGGAGATTACAGTGGGGTGCGGGAGAGTGGACCGCTGAAAAGAGATGAGGGAGGTGATGGACGGTGATGTTGATGAAGACGATCACCGCGGCGATGGTTCCCCCGGCGGCACTCCGGCGCCACCGAGAGAGAGGGGAGGAGAGGCTCCCCCTCCGCCTTGCTCCTCAATGGCCTCCCCCCTAGATGGGGAGAGGTTCTCCCTATGGTCCTTGGCCTCCATGGTGCCCGGAGGGGCGGGAGCCCCTCCGAGATTGGATCTCTCTCTCTGTTCTCTTCTGTTTCTGCGCTCCTATTTCTGGCCGAAAACCGTTTCTTATATTCCCGAAGATCTGTAACTCCGATTGGGCTGAAATTTTGGGGGGATTTTTATCTGGAAATTATCTTTCTTGCGGTGAAAGAAGAGCATCAACCGACCTACGAGGTGCCCACAAGGCAACAGGGCGCGGCCCTGGGGGGCGCGCGCCATGTTGCCTGTGGAGCCCTCGGGCACCATCTTGCGTTGATTCTTCTTCCCAAAAATCACATATATTCCAAAATAAATATCCGTAAAGTTTTATCGCGTTTGGACTTCGTTTGGTATAGTTTTTCTGCGAAACAAAAACAAGCAGAAAACAGGAACTGGCACTGGGCATTAGATTAATTAGTTAGTCCATAAAAATAATATAAAATGCACCAAAACCATATAAAACTATTGTAAACATGGCATGAATACTTCATAAATTATAGATACGTTGGAGATGTATCAGCATCCCCAAGCTTAATTCCTGCTCGTCCTCGAGTAGGTAAATGATAAAAGAAATAATTTACGAAGTGTGAATGCTAGCATAGTGCATAAGTTTGATCAATGATAATTTCAAACACTTTTTGTAGCATCAATATATATCATAAATAGTAGCTCATCTCATAAAACTTCTCAAGATCAAGTAGAAAGCTATTCACATGTTGAAAGTATAGACCATAAAATTTCTTAAAAATCAACAAACTATGTTTCAGTCATCAAACATTCACAATTCATCTTATTTTCAGGAAGGGTCTATGTAAGAGATTTGGTTTAGCAAATTCCACATACTCAACTATCATTTAGTCTTCCATGATTGTTGACACTCAAATCATATTTTTAGAACAAACCGTTTCAGTCAAACACATAGGAAGATAGGGGCTTAATGTTTCGCCTCCCAACTTATTTATCTCAAGGATAATATCAACAATAATAACTCATGATCACCTATATTCAACTGGATATATGTGCCTGGATCATTCCCTACCACATGATGCTTGCCCACTAGAGAATAAATAGAGCGGAATAGATGAACATTACTGACTCTTGCATTAAAGTAACTACAGAAAACTAAATACAGAAAGGTAAAAGAGAGGCCCTTCGCAGAGGGAAGCAGAGGTTGTCATGCGCTTTTTATTTTTGGATGTGCAAGCTCTTAATGGAAAGGAATGTCACTTTATATTGCCCCTTGTGATAGCAACCTTTATTATGCAGTCCATCGCTTTTATTTCTTCACCATCACAAGTTCGTACAAAGCTTATTTTCCCTTCCAATAAAAGATCATACATATTTAGGAGCAATTTTTATTGCTTTTTGCACCGATGACAACTTACTTGAAGGATCTTATTCAATCCATAGGTAGATATGGTGGACTCTCATGGCAAGAAACTGGGTTTAAGGGTTTTCGGATGCACAAGTAGTATTTCTACTTAGTACGAAGTTTTGGCTAGCAAAAGATCCTAAGCAAGAACCACATGTTAGAGGATCCATGACAATATAACTTCTATGTGAATATAAACAAACATAACTCATTACGTTGTCTTCCTTGTCCAACGTAGACTACTTGATCAAGCTTGAAAATAATTAATGGGGGCTCACAATCATAGAAGATGTCCAAGGTAGTATATTTATATGTGAAATCTCTCTTCCTTCAATATTCTTTCATGAATTGTTCAAGTGACCAATGCTGTGTTTGCTAACTTTCAATAAATTTTACCACTTACACTTCTTTTATGTGAAATCACTACTCCCCATGGGACAAGCATATGAAGCACATATAATTTCATATTTATGACATTCAATTCATTCAACAATTTACTCTTGGGATATAAATGAAGCACGAGAGCAAATGACAAACTACTCCAAAAGATATAAGTGAAGAATAAAGAGTAGTTTAGTGAATGGGTAGCTATGTGAAGACTCTCTCTCAATAAAGATTTCAGATCCATGTATTTTATTCAAACAACAAACAAAATGAAAATAAAAGGACACTCCAAGAACAAGTAAAAACTTAGGCTAACCGATAGGTGTTGATGAAGAAAGGAGGGATGCCTATCGGGGCATCCCCAAGCTTAGTTGCTTGAGACTTCTTGGAATGTTATCTTGGGATGCCTTGGGCATCCCCAAGCTTGAGCTTTTGTGTCTCCTTAATTCCTCTCATATCATGGCTTCTCCTAAATCTTAAAACTTCATCCACACAAAACTCAACAAGAACTCGTGAGATAAGTTAGTATAAATCAACTCAAAACCTTAACGTTATCTACTGTAACAAATCACTAAAATTATAATTAAACATTGCATACTAAATGCCTCTGCATATTTAATACTCCTATCCATGAATAGAAACATTAAACAAGCAACATATGCAAACAATGCAACTATAACCGAAATCTGTCTAAACAGAACAGCCTGTAAAGGGTGAATAAGAATTCATACTTCCCTAACTCCAAAAATTCTTAAAAATTACCACGTGACAGAGAACTCATGCATTATTACTGTGTAAAAATTTCAGATTTTTATAATATTCTGACTATTGAGGAATATTCTGGACATAACAGAAAACTTTCTGTTTTCAAACAGCAACACATGAACTTGCAAACTAAGCATGGTAAAGGCTATAATTGGCATTTTATTGAAATAAAAGATACAAAACAAGATTATTGATAACAGCAAGCAAATCTCAACAAAATAAAATGATGCTCCAAGCAAAACTCATATTATGTGACGAATAAAAATATAGCTCCTAGTGAGGTTACCGATAGTGTTGAAGACGAAAGAGGGGATGCCTTCCGGGGCATCCCCAAGCTTAGACGCTTGAGTCTTCCTTGAATATTACCTTCGGGTGCCTTGGGCATCCCCAAGCTTAGGGTCTTGCCACTCCTTATTCTCCTCATATCGATATCTCACCCAAAACATGAAAACTTCAATCACACAAAACTTAACGGAACTTGTGATATAGGTTAGTATGATAAAAATAAATCATCCACTTAGGTACTGTAAAGACAAGATTCATAATTGTTCTCACATAATTACTACTGTATTCTATGATTTACACAATTTATATTACTCAATATAAGCTATGGAAACGCTAAAACAAGCAAACTATGCAATAAAAACAGAATCTGTCAAAAGCAGAGCAGCATGTAGTGAGCGAATTAAAAAGCATACTTCTGTACCTCCAAAAATTCGGAAAAATTATACAACGTAAAATTTTTGCAGCCCAATACTGTGTAAAAATTTCAGAATTTTCTCATGCACCAGTAAAGAATAGAAATTCCAGCACTGGACGCAAAAGTTTCTGTTTTTGCACAGAATCAAATCAACAAGCATTTGCACTATCCCAAAGGTCTTACTTGGCACTTTATTGAAATAAAAGATACATGAAATGATTACTACAGTAGCTTAATCATGTAGACACACAAAAACACTAAATATAAATAGTGGGTTGCATTGCTACATAGAGTTGACACTCTTCCAAACCTTCTTTTGATGATAATTTTATTCATACTCTAAAAGATAAGTGAAGTTCATACAGTATTCTACAATGAATATAGAGAGACCAATATCCAAGCTCAAAAAATATAAGTGAAGCACACAAAGCATTCTATAAAGCCATACTCACAGGATTTAACTGAAGCACAAAGAGCATTCTATAAAGCCATACTCAAAAGATTTAAGTGAAGCGCATGAAGCATTCTATAAATCAACCAAGAACCATAAGAAATAATCCCCAACAAGAATGGTGCATAAAAGAAAAGGGAAAAATAAACGCAAAAGTCGCTCCAAGAATTTACGCATATCATGTTAACAAAACAAAAACTGAGACATACCGATAATTGTTGAAGAAGAAAGATGGGATCCCTTCCGGGGCATCCCCAAGCTTAGATGCTTGAGTCTGCTTGAATATTTACTTGGGGTGCCTTGGGCATCCCCAAGCTTGAACTCTTTCCTCTCCTTATTCTTATCATATCGATACCTCCTCGATCTTCGAACACTTCATCCACACAAAACTCAACAGAAACCTCGTGAGATCCGTTAGTATAACAAATAAATCTTAAACTTTAGGTACTGTTGTAAATTGATTCATATTTAATATTGGCATAATGCTACTGTACTCCAACTTCTCCATGACTCATACCCCCCGATACGATCCATAGATTCATCAAAATAAGCAACCTATGCAACAAAAACAGAATCTGTCTAAAACAGAACAGTCCGTAAAGATCTATTTAAAAACCATACTTATGTAACTCCAAAAATTCTGAAATATTAGGAAAAAATATAAATTTTGGATATAAGTACTGTGTAAAAATTTCAGAATTTTTGCACATTCCAGTAAAATATAGAAATTCAAACACTACAGCAAAAGTTTCTGTTTTTTCACAGCACCCACCAAACAAGCAATTTAAATATCCTAAAGGTAAATCTTGGCACATTATATTTATAATACAATGGATTTGTACAAGGGGATAATTATTTTTGTTTAAAAGTTTCTGTAATCAAGGTTCACAAAGTTTCCATGGGCATGAAAAAGTTCAAGGCTAGCCACCACTTCCACATAGCTCATCTGTCTCATTTTAACTTTTCTTTTTGAAAACTTTTAGGTTCCCCTCTATATTATTTTGTTGTTTTTAAATATTTAAATGGCACACATATTAAATTTTATATTACACAAAATAAGAAAAATACTCTCTAAAACTTCCGGGTTGTCTCCCAGGCAGCGCTTTCTTTAAAGCCATTAAGCTAGGCAAAAGAGGCAAGTAATTTTTTTGTTTCACCCACAACTAAAGAAAAGAAAATAAGAAAACAAAATAAAAAGCAAAAACAAAATCTACTTAGTAATGAAAGCAAACAAGCATACACGAAAATATTAACCCCACGCTATTGCTCCCCGGCAACGGCGCCAGAAAGAGCTTGATAATCCCCAAGTGCAAGGAATTATCGTAGCAATTTCCAAAGATGGAAGTGATAAGTATGGAGTGTCGAACCCACAAGGAGCTAAAGGTAAGATCAATATTCTCTCAAGTCCTATCTGCCACTGATACGACTCTACGTACACCGATCGTTAGCTTTCATCTAGAAACGAGAAATAAAACTACGTTGTGGGTATGAAGAGGATAGCTTTGCATGATATCGCAGAACCAAAACATAAAAATAGGTGCTGCCTATATAAAGTTAGAATATATTACAATCTATTACAAATAACGAGTGTGGAAAAATGATGGATCGGTGTGCGGAATTTTCCTAGGCAATTGATAACAAGATCGGTAATCATTATTGCAATTTTATATGAGGGAGTGGCATGAGCTAACATACTTTCCGTACTTGGATCATATGAACTTATGATTGGACCTCTAGCAAGCATTCGCAACTACTAGAAATCATTAAGGTAAACCCAACCATAGCATTAAGTATCAAGTCCCCTTTACTCCCATACGCAACAATCCCCTTACTCGGGTTTGTGTTTCAGTCACTCATGCAACCCACTATAAGCGAATCATGAACGTATTGCAACACCCTATAGTGGGAATCCCCCATGTGTGCACGGCACAGAGGACACCATAGGACATCACCAAAATAAAACATACAACTCAAACCAATCAAGATCATCAATCAACCCAAAGGACAAAAAAAATCAACTCAAACATCATAGGATGGCAATACATCATTGGAAAATAATATGTGGTATAAAGCACCATGTTCAAGAAGGGGATTACAGCGGGGGGCGGGAGAGTGGACCGCTAAAAAGAGATGAGGGAGGTGATGGACGGTGATGTTGATGAAGACGATCACCGTGGCGATGGTTCCCCCGGCGGCATTCCGGCGCCACCGAGAGAGAGGGGAAGAGAGGCTCCTCCTCCGGCTTGCTCCTCCATGGCCTTCCCCCTAGATGGGGAGAGGTTCTCCCTCTGGTCCTTGGCCTCCATGGTGCCCGAAGGGGCGGGAGCCCCTCCGAGATTGGATCTCTCTCTATTCTCTTCTGTTTCTGCGCTCCTGTTTCTGGCCGAAAACCGTTTCTTATATTCCTGGATGTTAGAAGGGATAGAGAGAAATTGGTGGAATCGATGGTTATTGCTTGATCCTCGTGGGCATATGTATAGGAGTACAATGACCAACTTGGAGTATAAGACAAGGCAGGAACAAATCCTAGTCTATCCTATACTTCCTAATAATCATAATACTCAACATCCCCCCACAATCACAACGGGAGCGATGCAGACGATGAGACTAGAGAAGAATCCGAAGGTAAGTCCACGGACACCCCCGCACAGTCGTAACGGTCGATGCAGCGCGGAAGTTGTGGCTGGAGTGGAAACCGACGAGATTGCCCAAGCTAGGCGTTAGCCCTTTGTGCCGATGTCGTTGTAGCTGAGAGTGTAGGGTGGTGTAGCCGTGGTCAAGGTAGCCGTGCTAAGAACGCCGTGGTCGATGTCGAGTCGGGGTGGCCGGTGTCGAGATAGTCGTCGTGGAGCCGCGGAAGAAGAGCGGCGGCGGCGGCGGCTAGGGAAGGAGTGCGGCGGCGGTGCTTGAAGTAGGCGAGAAAGAACCCGACAGCGTGACGAAGACCGGCGCGGACAGCGATGTTCCCATGCCAAGGGAGGCGACGCGGCGCATATCACGTGGAAGTCGACGCGCGGGGACGGTGGAGTGGACCGCGCGCCGCGACGCTATGACCCAAAGGGGCGACATAGCGGTAGCACGCGGGTCGGGGCGGCGGCGGCGAAGACCTCAGGGCGGTTGCAGGGACCGCGTGCCATGCTCGCTACGGCCCAACGGGGCGACGCAGCAGCAGCGCGAGGGTCGATGTAGCCTCGGGCACGGCCTAGAGCGGACGGCCTCGGGGCGGCGGTTGACTGCGGGCCGCGGCATTACGGCCTGAAGGGGCGATGCAGCGGCGGCACGGATCGGTGCAGCCACGGGGAGAACCACGGGGCGGCGGCGCTGCGGCCCTACGGGGCGACGTAGCGGCAGCCCGTTGCTCGATTGGTGGAGGGGCGCGCTGAACTTGGGGACAGGGCAGTGACGCCTGGCGCAGAGGGGCGGGCGGGCAGATGCGCGGATGGTGGCTGTGACAGGCCGCCGCGTCGCGCGAGACCGCCCGGTCGGACAAGAGGCCGGGTGGTCGCGCCGGTGTCGGAGTAGAGGCACGGGTTTATGGTGGCGGCGGGCGACGCAAACCGATCTTAGATCAGAAAACCAAAGAAAACGCCGATCAAGATGACCGGCGAGAGAGAAAAACCCGAAGCAAGGGCTCGGGAAAAAGACTCTCTAGGGCAGCCGATCAACACGATCGGCGGACGAACCCTAGGTACGGGCGGCGCGGCCCCCGGCGGCGGTCATGGAGGCCAACCGCCCCAGGGGCGGCGCGTTGGACGGAAGCGGCGGGCGGCGGCTAGGCTTGGATCGGTTTGGCTGATACCATGTTAGAAGGGATAGAGAGAGATTGGTGGAATCGATGGTTATTTCTTGAGCCTCGTGGGCATATATATAGGAGTACAATGACCAACTTGGAGTACAAGACAAGGCAGGAACAAATCCTAGTCTATCCTATACTTCCTAATAATCATAATACTCAACACCGGAGATCCGTAACTCCGATTGGGCTGAAATTTTGAGGGGATTTTTATCTGGAAATTATCTTTCTTGCGGCGAAAGAAGGGCATCAACTGACCTATCAGGTGCCCACAAGGCAACAGGGCGCGGCCCCAAGGAGGGCGCCGTGTTGCCTTGTGGAGCCCTCGGGCACCATCTTGCGTTGATTCTTCTTCCGAAAAATCACATATATTCCAAAATAAATCTCCGTAAAGTTTTATCGCGTTTGCACATCGTTTGGTATGGCTTTTCTGTGAAATAAAAAACAAGCAGAAAACAGGAACTGGCACTGGGCACTAGGTTAATAAGTTAGTCCATAAAAATAATATAAAAGTGCACCAAAACCATATAAAACTATTGTAAACATGGCATGAATACTTCATAAATTATAGATATGTTGGAGACGTATCAGTTATCAATCCAGTAGGAGAACCACACAGAACCTCATTAGCAGCACCAACACACACAAAAGCAAACACTTGCACCCAATGCAAATAAGAGGGTTGTCAATCCCCTTAGCAGTTATTTGCAAGGATTAATTCTGATAGTGATAGATAAAAACTAAATTGCAAAATAAAATAAAAGTAAATAAATTGCAGCAAGGTATTTTTGGATTTCAATATATGGTAAAAGTAGACCTGGGGGCCATAGTTTTCACTGGAGGCTTCTATCTCGAGCGCAGAACATACGGTGGGTAAACAAATTACTGTTGGGCAATTGATAGAAAAGTGCATAGTTATGATGATATTCAAGGCAATGATCATGTATATAGGCATCACGTCCGAGACAAGTAGACCGACTCCTGCCTGCGTCTACTACTATTACTCCACCCATCGACCGCTATCCAGCATGCATCTAGTGTATTAAGTATAAAACAGAGTAACGCCTTAAGCAAGATGACATGATGTAGACAAAGTAAACTCAAGCAATATGATTAAACCCCATATTTTTATCCTTAATGGCAACAATACAAATACGTGTCATGTCCCTTTCTGTCACTAGGATTGAGCACCGCAAGATTGAACCCATCACAAAGCACCTCTCCCATTGCAAGATAAATCAATCTAGTTGGCCAAACCAAACGGATAGATCGGAGAGAAATACAAAGCTATAACAATCATGCATAAAAGAGTTCAGAGAAGACTCAAATATATCTCATGAATAATCTGATCATAAACCCACAATTCATCGGATCCCAACAAACACACCGCAAAAGAAGATTACATCGGATAGAACTCCAAGAATATCGAGGAGAACATGGTATTGAAGATCAAAGAGAGAGAAGAAGCCATCAAGCTACTAGCTATGGACCCGTAGGTCTGTGGTAAACTACTCACACATCATCGGAAGGGCAGCAAGGTTGATGAAGAAGACCTCCGTGATCGATTCCCCCTCTGGCAGAGTACCGGAAAAGGCCTCCAGATGGGATCGCGGAAGAACAGAGGCTTGCGGCGGCGGTAGGGTTTTCTCGTCTGGCTCTCTGTTGGTTCCGAATATTTGAGAATTTATAGAAGTGGAATTAGGTCAAAAGGAGCCACGAGGGGCCCACAAGGCATCAAGGCGCGCCCCCTGGGGCTGCGCCCTGTTGCCTTGTGAAGCCCTCGTGAGGCTTCTGGCATCCTCCCCAAGCTTCCAGGGTCTCTTTTGTCCAAAAAAATTGTCAAAAAGTTTCGTGGCATTTGGACTTCGTTTGGTACTGATTTCCTGAAAAACCAAAAACAAGCAAAAAACAGCAACTGGCACTGGGCCCTAGGTTAATAGGTTAGTCCCAAAAAATGATATATAATTGCATATAAAACATCCAAGATTGATACTATAATAGCATGGAACAATCAAAAATTATAGACACGTTGCAGACGTATTAGGTATTTGATCTTGCCACACAAGACTTCAACATCTCTAACAATTCCAAGCGGTGAAATAGTATCTCTGTTTGCAAGCTTAATAGTGACATCAACATCTTCTATCTCAGCATGTGCAATATCATGCTTAACTTCTTGATATAAAGTAAACGAAATAGCACTTACGCTAGCACCCATATCACAAATACCATGGTAGCAATGATCTCCAATCTTAACTGAAACAACAGGCATGCCAACTACAGGTTTGCTCTTATCTATTTTATCTTGTTTTGTATTAACTTGTTTAGCAATCCTGGTTGCTTCCTCACAGAAATAAATGACATGAACATCAATGTTATCAACCAAGAGATCTATAACCATTGCAATTTTAGGTTCCACTTTAATTTGTTCAGAGGGTTTCGGTTTTTAGCATTACTCTTATAAACCACAGTTGTAGCTTTAGCATGTTCCTTTATCACAACAGGGAAATGAGGTTTCGCAATATAAGCCGTGGGTACAACTGGATTAACATTATAAGTAATTGTCTTAGTTTTAGCTATAACAGGTTCATCACAAATTTCTTCAATAGGTGGATGAAATTTAAACTATTTCTGCTTAGGGAGATAAACATGAGCAGCAAAGGATTCACACAAATTAGCTACTATCTCAGAGTCAAGTCCATATTTTGCACTAAACTTATGAAAAGCATCAGTTTCTGTAAAAGATTTAATACAATCAAACTCAAGATTTATACCTGACTCATTACCTTTGTTGATTTCCCAATCTTCAGAGTTGCGTTTAATTCTTTCAAGAAGATCCCATTTGAATTCAATAGTTCTATTCATGAAGGAACCAGCAGAAGAAGTATCAAGCCATACTCAAAAGATTTAAGTGAAGCGCAAGAAGCATTCTATAAATCAACCAAGAACCATAAGAAATCATCCCCAACAAGCATGGTGCATAAAACTAAAGGGAAAAATAAATGCAAAAGACGCTTGAAGAATTTACGCATATCATGTGAACAAAACAAAAACCGAGACATATCGATAATTGTTGATGAAGAAAGATGGGATGCCTTCCGGGGAATCCCCAATATTAGATGCTTGAGTCTCCTTGAATATTTACTTGGGGTGCCTTGGGCATCCCCAAGATTGAACTCTTTCCTCTCCTTATTCTTATCATATCGATACCTCCTCGATCTTCGAACAGTTCATCCACACAAAACTCAACAGAAACCTCGTGAGATCCGTTAGTATAACAAATAAATCTTAACTTTTGGTACTGTTGTAAATTGATTCATATTTAATATTGGCATAATGCTACTGTACTCCAACTTCTCCATGACTCATACCCCCCGATACGATCCATAGATTCATCAAAATAAGCAACTTATGCAACAAAAACAGAATCTGTCTAAAACAGAACAGTCTGTAAAGATCAATTTAAAAACCATACTTCTGTAACTCCAAAAATTCTCAAAAATTAGGAAAAAATAAATAATTTGGATAGCAGTACTGTGTAAAAAATTCATAATTTTTTCACATTCCAGTCAAATATAGAAATTCAAACACTACAGCAAAAGTTTCTGTTTTTTCACAGCACCCACCAAACAAGCAACTTAAACATCCTAAAGGTAAATCTTGGCACATTATTTTTATAATACAATGGATTTGTACAAGGGGATAATTATTTTTGTTGAAAAGTTTCTGTAATCAAGGTTAACAAAGTTTCCATGGGCATGAACAAAGTTCAAGGCTAGCCCCCACTTCCACATTTCTCATCTGTCTCACTTTCACTTTTGTTTTTGAAAAAATTTAGGTTACCCTCTATATTTTTTTTGTTTTTAAATATTTAAATGGCACACATAATAAATTTTATATTACACAAAATAAGAAAAATACTCTGTAAACTTCCGGATTGTCTCCCAGGCAGCGCTTTCTTTAAAGCAATTAAGCTAGGTAAAACAGGCAAGTATTTTTTTTTTGTATTTTGCATTTTTTATTTTTTTTGTTTCACCCACAACTAAAGAAAAGAAAATAAGAAAACAAAATCAAAAGGAAAAACAAAATCTACTTAGTAATGAAAGCAAACAAGCATACATGAAAATATTAACCCCACGCTATTGCTCCCCGGCAACGGAGCCAGAAAAGAGCTTGATAATCCCCAAGTGCAAGGAATCATCGTAGCAATTTCCAAAGATGGAAGTGATAACTATGGAGTGTCGAACCAACAAGGAGCTAAAGTAAAGATCAATATTCTCTCAAGTCCTACCTGCCACTGATACGACTCTACGTACACCGAGCATTTGCTTTCATCTAGAAACGAGAAATAAAACTACGTTGTGGGTATCAAGAGGATAGCTTTGCATGATATCGGAGAACCAAAACATAAAAATAGGTGCTGCCTAAATAAAGTTAGAACATATTACAAATAGCGAGTGTGGAATAATGATGGATCGGTGTGCGGAATTGTCCTTGGAAATTGATAACAAGATCGGTAATCATTATTGCAATTTTATATGAGGGAGAGGCATGAGCTAACATACTTTCCGTACTTGGATCATATGAACTTATGATTGGACCTCTAGCAAGCATCCGCAACTACTAGAAATCATTAAGGTAAACCCAACCATAGCATTAAGTATCAAGTCCCCTTTACTCCCATACACAACAATCCCCTTACTCGGGTTTGTGTTTCAGTCACTCACGCAACCCACTATAAGCGAAACATGAACGTATTGCAACACCCTACAGCGGGAATCCCCCACGTGTGCTTGGCTCGGAGGGCACCATAGGACAGAACCAAAATAAAACATACAACTCAAACCAATCAAGATCATCAATCAACCCAAAGGACAAAAGAAATCAACTCAAACATCATAGGATGGCAACACATCATTGGAAAATAATATGTGGCATAAAGCACCATGTTCAAGAAGGGTATTACAGTGCGGTGCGGGAGAGTGGACCGCTGAAAAGAGATGAGGGAGGTGATGGACGGTGATGTTGATGAAGACGATCACCGTGGCGATGGTTCCCCCGGCAGCACTCCGGCTCCACCGAGAGAGAGGGGAAGAGGGGCTCCCCCTCCGGCTTTCTACTCCATGCCCCCCCCTAGATGGGGAGAGGTTCTCCCTCTGGTCCTTGGACTCCATGGTGCCCGGAGGGGCGGGAGCCCCTCCGAGATTGGATCTCTCTCTCTGTTCTCTTCTGTTTCTGCGCTCCTATTTCTGGCCGAAAACCGTTTCTTATATTCCTGGAGATCCATAACTCCGATTGGGCTGAAATTTTGAGGGGATTTTTATCTGGAAATTATCTTCCTTGCGGCGAAAGAAGGGCATCAACTGACCTACGAGGTGCCCACAAGGCAATAGGGCGTGGTCCCAGGGGGGCGCGCCGTGTTGCCTTGTGGAGCCGTCAGGTGCCATCTTGCGTTGATTCTTCTTCCCAAAAATCACATATATTCCAAAATAAGTCTCCGTAATGTTTTATCGTGTTTGGACTTCATTTGGTATGGTTTTTCTGCAAAACAAAAAACAAGCAGAAAACAGGAACTAACATTGGGCACTACATTAATAAGTTAGTCCATAAAAATAATATAAAAGTGCACCAAAACCATATAAAACTATTGTAAACATGGCATGAATACTTCATAAATTATAGATACGTTGGAGACGTATCAGTTATCAATCCAGTAGGAGAACCACACAGAACCTCGTTAGCAGCACCTACACACACAAAAGCAAACACTTGCACCAACGCAAATAAGAGGGTTGTCAATCCCCTTAGCGGTTATTTGCAAGGATTAATTCTGATAGTGATAGATAAAAACTAAATTGCAAAATAAAAATAAAAGTAAATAAATATCAGCAAGGTATTTTTGGATTTTAATATATGGTAAAAGTAGACCTGGGGGCCATAGTTTTCACTAGAGGCTTCTCTCTCGAGCGCAGAACATACGGTGGGTAAACAAATTACTGTTGGGCAATTGATAGAAAAGTGCATAGTTATGACGATATTCAAGGCAATGATCATGTATATAGGCATCACTTCCGAGACAAGTAGACCGACTTCTGCCTGCATCTACTACTATTACTCCACCCATTGACCGCTATCCAGCATGCATCTAGGGTATTAAGTATAAAACATAGTAACGCCTTAAGCAAGATGACATGATGTAGACAAAGTAAACTCAAGCAATATGATTAAACCCCATCTTTTTATCCTTAATGGCAACAATACAAATACGTGTCATGTCCCTTTCTGTCACTGGGATTGAGCACCGCAATATTGAACCCATCACAAAGCACCTCTCCCATTGCAAGATAAATCAATCTAGTTGGCCAAATCAAACCGATAGATCGGAGAGAAATACAAAGCTATAACAATCATGCATAAAAGAGTTCAGAGAAGACTCAAATACTTCTCATGAATAATCTGATCATGAACCCACAATTCATCGGATCCCAACAAACACACCGCAAAAGAAGATTACATCGGATAGAACTCCAAGAACATCGAGGAGAACATGGTATTGAAGATCAAAGAGAGAGAATAAGCCATCTAGCTACTAGCTAGGGACCCGTAGGTCTGTGGTAAACTACTCACACATCATCAGAAGGGTAGCAAGGTTGATGAAGAAGACCTTCGTGATCGATTCCCCCTCCGGCAGAGTACCGGAAAAAGCATCCAGATGGGATCGTAGAAGAACAGAGTGTCGGGGTACGACCATCTCTGGGGCCATGCAGCCCCTTTGTGGTTCGGCGGGGAGGATCGGCGCGCACGAAGAGCATGAACAATGGAACGCGAGGGATTTTACCCAGGTTCGGGCTGCTGAGAAGCGTAAAACCCTACTACTGCTTTTGGTGTATTAGTGGTGTGGAAGCACAGTACAAGGAGCGCTTCTCCCGGCGAGGTGCGGAGAGAGCAGCTACGTGAGAGGTGCTAGTGTTTGAAAAGGGGTTCGAATCCTCTAAACTGTTGCCTTGGCCCTCCTTTTATAGTCCAAGGGGTTACCACAGTGGCAAAACAGTAATTACAGCGTGACTAGATAGTGAACAGTGCTATCATACCTAACTCTGCCAGTTTAGGACAAAGGCATTAAATGCAGCGCTTAGGTGTCGCGTGGAGAGGCAGTCCCGGCAAGGTTTCTGCACCGCTTGCCCAGCTACCTCGTATTATCTTGACACGCCTCCTGGACGGGTGTCATTAGAGGCAAATCTTGTCCCAGCGAGCTGACACGTGCCCGACAAGCCTCACCAACCAAACTGCGTGGTCGACACCTCACGCATCAGCGAACATCTGTGCGGCGAGGTGGAGCGCTGGAGGGCTGTCATAAGCTTGCCGGCATGGAGCTTGCCGGGTCTTCACCTTGCCGGTTTATGCTTGCCGGCAAGGAGTGTCTTCACCTTTGGTACTGGTTGAGTGCCGAGCCTTGAGCTTCTCTCTGGTAGCTCCTTCGGCTGGACTTGGAGTCTTGGCCTTGGCGGTTCCTGGCAAGGCCTTGGCCGGCAAGGAGGCTGCTACTGTCTGTGCATAAGTCAGGGTATAAAATACCCATGTTTTATACACCGACAGGAGCCCCCAGGCCTGGGCCATACGCCCGTCCGAAGCGTCGTTGGGCTAGGCCCAAGTAATGCACAAACACGCGGGAAACTGTTGTTACAATTTTGGTCATGATGATCTCCATTCTCTGAGATCTTCTTTGCTTCCTCACTAATCTGGACTTGGGTGCGTCCTCGGCCGTCTTCCGGCAACTCCTGCCGTTGGGCTATTCGTGAACTGGCGCGCGGCTACGCGTGGCAAGGGGTAACTACCATATCTGCCTTTACTCCTCCTTTTTCCGCGCCCCTCCATCACGCGCGTCTGCATACATGCAAGGCAGTGGATTGGCGAAGAGGGGCGGTCGTTGGAGTGGTGCGCCTGTCAATGGGCGCAGAACGCGGGATTGGCGAACTTGGACGGTCGCTGGAGTAGTGCGCCTGCTCATGAATGCAGGGCGCAGGATTGGGGAGTTTGGGCGGCCGCCCGAGGACGGTGAAGAGCTAGCCCGCGCATCCTCCCTATAAAGAGGGGGCTGCGGGAGGCGATGCTCATCCACTTCCTTCGCCCCATCCTTCCGGCGACTGCTACCCTCGCCTCCTTCCTCTTCCTCCCGCTTCCGTGGGCACCATGGTGAGGGGGAAAGGCCGGGCTCGTGGGCCTGCCACCGCCACACGGGCTTCTCTTCGGGATCGTGCTGGCGCTTCTGCTGCGGCCGCGGAGGCCGGCCCCAGCGCTCGGGGTGGAACCGCGGGTCGTGGTTGTGGAACACGCGTCGCCCGGGGACGAGGTGGCCGTGGCGGTGCGCTCATGACTCCGCCTCCGGCCAACCAGTCCTTGGCAGAAAGCCACACGGAGGACACGGCGCGCGAGTTCGTCGTGGAGCTGTGCGACCGGCCACGGAGCTGGCTGCGGCTTCCTCGCCCTTTCGCCAGGGAGATGGAGGGCGTCGATTCGCGCGGCTTGTGGCTGCGTGTTGACGGCTGCTGCAATGGCTCGGTTCGGGTGGCCGTCCAAGCTTCCGCCGACGGCATCTTGTACTTCACGTGAGGGTGGAAGTCCTTCGTCCGTGCTCGCTGCCTGGGGCAGGGGCATCTCCTCCACTTCAGGCTGGACGGGGCCGACACGCTCGTCGTGAAGTTCTTCGGGGCTTCAGGCGCTCCTCTGGAGTGCTGCGCAGAAAGCTCGAGCGACTCCGACACCGCTTCCTCTAGCGAAACTGAGGACGATGACGACGACGACGATGACGACGGCGGCGCTCCAGGCGTGAAGGTCGAGGACGACGGCTCCGACTCCTTCGTCTCGTATTGATCGCCGGCAGCACCATCATCTGGCTCTCTGGGAGCGATCCGCCTAGGCGCCCCTTTTGCCCTTGTATTGCACTCGAGATAAACCCTAGCAAAGGGCCGATGAACATGTAATCGAGTACTTTCTTAATGAACATCGGGTGTTTGCCGGGTTTAAATAAGTGTGCGTCATTTTCCCTTGTTTCATTTGTCTTTGCATGATCGTGTTCCCAACGCTTGTTGGAAGCTTGCCGGTGCGCACACTTGCCGCGAGCGCTTTGAGGAACGGGTCCTTAGCAGCCTGCTGGAAGTGCCGCGGCCGGCAAGGCGACTTGCCGGGACAGGACGCAGCTGCTAGGCTTGCCGAATGGACTCGAGGCAAGCTAGAGCGCAGACCGATCGCGACAAGGTTCCTTTCGCGTGCAGGTTTCCCATACAAAGTGCAAAATCGTTCGAGGGAGAACGCGAATGTAACTAAGGATTTTTTTTAAAATCTTCCAACTTAGCTTTTCTCTGCGTCATTTTTCTTGTTGCATGAAATGATCACTTGAACGTCATTTAGAAATGGTACCCATCTCCACTCCCCCCGGGAAACTTGCGCGCGAGGGATTCCCTTGTCCTTTTAAGAAAAAGGCAGAAGAGAAAAGAGAGTTTTGGGAACCTTGATGGCTCGTTAGCTATTTCATACAAACCAAAGTGTACATCACAACATCATATGCATTGATATGTAAATGAACATGTCTGAGGAGTCGCAAAGCACTTAGCTTTATTATGCACAGGTTCTGCGCCTGGCTTTGTACGAAGGGTTACATGTCTTGCCGACAAGGCTTGTACAAAAGGGGTTGCCGGGAGATGTCCCGGCAACTGCGCCTCACGGGTAGAACTTGCTAAGATGCTCAATATTCCATGAGTTTTTCACTGGGGTGCCATCTTCGGTCTCCAGCCGGACTGCGCCAGGCCTGGTGACTCGTACTACCCGGTAAGGGCCTTCCCACTTCGGCGTCAACTTGTTTGATCCTTTGGCGGACTGGGTGCGCCGAAGAACAAGGTCGCCCTCCTCAAGGCTTCGGGCGCGCACTTTGTGGCTATGGTAGTGGCGCAAGGCTTGCTGGTAGCGTGCAGCTCGCACAGCCGCCCGAAGACGATCTTCCTCAAGGAGCAACGCATCGGCTTGCCGCATTTGCCCTTGCTCAGCTTCATCATAAGCGAGTACTCGAGGTGACCCGTATTTGAGTTCCGTGGGAAGCATCGCCTCTGCACCATAGATTAGGGAGAAGGTCGTCTGGCCGGTAGCTCAATTTGGTGTCGTTCTGACTGACCAAAGAACCGCCGGCAACTCATCAACCCAGCGCTTTCTGCACTTGCGCAGCTTGTCAAAAGTTCTTGTCTTGAGACCACGCAGCACTTCAGCATTCATCCTTTCTGCTTGGCTGTTGCTTCTCGGGTGAGCGACAGACGCAAAACAGATTTTGCTGCCAATGTCTTGAATGTACTGCATGAAGGTGCGGCTCGTGAATTGCGTGCCGTTGTCGGTGATGATCCTGTTAGGAACCCCGAAACGGCAAACTAATCCTTTGAAGAACTTGACGGCTGATTGGGCTGTCACCTTCCTCACTGGCTCCACTTCTGGCCACTTCGTGAACTTGTCGACGGCGACGTACAAGTACTCGAAGCCCCCGGCAGCGCGGGGGAAAGGGCCCAAGATATCGAGCCCCCAGACCGAAAAGGGCCAGGAGAGAGGGATCGTTTGGAGAGCTTGAGCTGGTTGATATACATTCTTTGAATGGAACTGGCACGCTTCACACTTGGTTACTAGCTCAGTCGCATCCTGGAGGGCGGTGGGCCAATAGAAGCCTTGCCGGAAAGCTTTGCCGGCAAGTGCCCTTGATCCTATGTGAGAGCCACGTATGCCTCCATGTATCTCCGCCAATAGTTCTAGCCCGTCTTCCCGGCAGATACACTTCAATTTCACACCGTTTGGTCGTTTTCTGTATAGGATGCTATCCACAAACTGATACATACTTGACTGGCGGGCTACTTTCTCAGCTTCCTCTTGCTCATCGGAAAGTTCTCCTGTTTGAAGGAAACGGACTATCTGCGGTGCCCATGCCGGAGCCTGTGGCTCGACGACAAGGGCCAAAGGCTTCTCTTCGGTCATGGGAGCGCTTGCTTCCGCGGCAAGAACATGTGGTCCCGTGCTAAGCCGCTGCTCACCACCAGCCGTGTCGTTGTTCCCGGCAGCGTCGTTGCCGGTGGCTTCTGGGAGCTCCGCCGGAAAGTACTTGCCGGTACTCAACTTTCTTCTCTTACTGGCCTGTGTTGATGGAGTAACTGTGTGTTGATTCAAATGGAGCACAAAGGTTCCCGGTTCCACGGGAAGCTTTCGCGCGGCACACTTTGACAGGCTATCAGCAATGCTGTTTTCCGCACAAGGGACGTGTTCTGTTAGCAGTCTGTCAATGTGTTCCTCCAATTTCCTCACTTCTTCCACATATGCTCTCATCAATGGGCTTTGGTAATCCTTATTCACTTGCTTCACAACAAGCTGCGAGTCACCGCGGATGATCAATTTCTTGATTCCAAGGTCCACTGCGATCCGAAGACCGGCAAGGAGCCCTTCGTACTCAGCAGTGTTGTTTGTAGCTTGCTCCCTGGGAAAGTGCATTTGGACCACGTACTTGAGGTGCTCCCCGGTGGGTGCGACAAGCAGCACTCCGGCACCGGCGCCTTGCAGCGAAAAGGCACCATTGAAGTACATAACCCATTATTTCGCTGTTTCCTTGCCGGGGAGAGCCGTTTCTTGAATCTCTTCGTCTTGCGTTGGTGTCCATTCAGCAATGAACTCTGCCAAGGCTCTGCTCTAGATTGTTGAAGTGCTTTCAAACTTGAGTGCAAAGCTTGATAACTCCAATGCCCACTCCACTACCCTGCCGGTTGCCTATGGATTTCTTAAGATGCGTTGTAGCGGGAAGCGAGTGACAACGGTGATCTCGTGTGTTTGGAAGTAGTGACGCAGCTTCCTTGAGGCCATAAGGAGGCCGAAAAGCAACTTCTGCACTCCAGAGTATCTCGATCTAGCCCCCTGTAGGCGGGAACTAATGAAATACACCGGTCGCTGCACCATTTTCTTCTTCGGCACCACCTGCTGATCAGCTCCATCTACTTGCACTGTATCTGCCTTGTCGGTGTCAGACCTTGCCGGTGAAGATTCTGGCTTGTCGCCGGATGGGCTTGCCTCGGTTGCTCCTTCGTCATTGATTTCCCTCTGTGCCACTAATGCAGCACTGGCCACTTGATTCGTTGCCGCTATGTATAGCAGCAACGGCTCTTGTGGTCTAGGCGCAACTAGTGTTGGCGCAGAGGAGAGGTATCCCTTCAAGTCTTGCAGCGCGGCCTCCGCTTCCGGAGTCCATTTCATTGGACCTGTCTTTTTCAAAATTTTGAAGAATGGCAAGGCGCGCTCGGCAGATTTTGAAATGAACCTACTCAAAGCAGCAACACAACCGGCAAGACGCCGCACATCCTTGATGCTTTTTGGTGCTTGAATCTGCTCAATT
Source organism: Elymus sibiricus (assembly GCA_039707655.1). Lineage (NCBI taxonomy): Eukaryota > Viridiplantae > Streptophyta > Magnoliopsida > Poales > Poaceae > Elymus > Elymus sibiricus. The sequence goes on from CM077670.1 coordinate 119,269,199, forward strand.
GCCTTGATCTTGTCGGAATTTGCCTCAATTCCCCGCTGAGATACAAAGAATCCGAGAAGCTTGCCGGACGGGACGCCAAACACACACTTCTCGGGGTTGAGCTTCAGGTTAATCTTGCGCAGGTTTGCAAATGTCTCTTCCAAGTCTTGAATGAGGGTTGATTTGTCCTTGGTTTTGACCACTATATCATCCATGTAGGCTTCTACATTCCTATGCAGCTGGGGCTCAAAACCAATCTGGACTGCTCTCGCAAACGTGGAACCGGCACTCTTTAATCTGAAAGGCATACGCACGAAGCAGTACGTGCCACATGGAGTAATTAATGCGGTTTTCTCCTCGTCCTCCTTGGCCATGAATATCTGATGGTATCCGGAATATGCATCAAGGAAGGAGAGTAGATCGCAGCCAGAAGTGGAGTCCACAATTTGATCGATGCGCGGCAAAGGGAAAGGATCTTTTGGACAAGCTTTGTTGATATCAGTGTAGTCTATACAAAGTCTCCACTTCCCGTTTGCCTTGCACACCACCACTGGATTCGCCAACCACGTGGGATGTAACACTCCTCTGACCAGGCCTGCTGCTTCGAGTTTCTTGATTTCTTCGGCAATGAACTGTTGTCGCTCCAAAGCTTGCTTCCGGACTTTCTGTTTGACGGGCCGAGCGTGGGGACAAACGGCAAGGTGGTGCTCAATTACCTCCCTAGGAACGTCGGGGATGTCAGACGGTCGCCATGCGAACACATCGACATTCGCCCGCAGGAAGGCAACGAGCGCGCTTTCCTATTTGCTGTCAAGAGTGGCGCTGATGGTGAAGGTACCGTCAGCGCCGTCCTCCATCGCCGGCACCTTCTTGGTTGCCGGTGCAGTGGCTTTGGATCTCTTACCGGCAGAGCATTCCGGCAAGTCTTCAACGGGTGCGCAGCACTCCGAAGAGGTGCGCTTCCCGGAATCCTTGCTAGAGGTCTTGCCGGAGTTCTTCTTTTCTTTCTTCTTAGCGGGAGCTGGCGCCTTGGCCGCCTCTGCTGCAACCGCGTCCCTGTACATCTTGTCGACGCAAATGACTGCATCTTTCTTGTCGGAGTTGATGGAAATGACACCCATCGGCCCTGGCATCTTTACTGAGTTATAAGCGTAGGGAGACGCCGCAATGAATTTTGCCAAGGCTGGGCGGCCAAGAATTCCATTATACGGCAGGGGGGTCTTGACGACATCAAAGACAATCTTTTCCGTCCTGTAATTCAGTTCCCCGCCAAATGTCACCGGCAACGTGATCTTTCCCTTGGGCTGGCTTCTTCCCGGGTTTACTCCCTGAAACGTGCCCGTTTTCTTGAGTTCCTCATCGGGGATCTGCAGACTCTTGATAACTTCCGGAGAGATCAGGTTCAGGCCGGCCCCACCGTCAACTAACATCTTTGTTACCTGGATGTTACGAATTGTTGGTGAGACCAACAATGGCAAGCACCCGACCGCGGTTATGCGATCAGGGTGGTCCTCAGCATCAAAGAAGATAGGCGTGTGCGACCATTTGAGTGGTTTTTGAGAGCCCATTGCCGGCTCTGCCGCGTTAACTTCACGAGCCCACCGCTTAAGTTGGCGGTGGGATGAGTGCAAAGATGCGCCTCCGTCAACGCACATGGCGTCAGTCGCCTTCTGGAATTCTTGCTCGCCGGTCCCATCGTCATCCTCTTCTTCTTCACTTCCATCATCTCCCTCTTTCTTTTCACGGCCCCTAGCAGGCTTCTCCTTCTGCCGCTTGGCCTTAGCGCGGCGGCCCCCTCGACCACCGCGGCCTTTCTTGCCGGACCCATCAGCACCATCTTGACCCTTTTCTTTGTCGCGCTTCTCGTATTCAGCCTTCTGCTTCTCGACAAGGTGCTCGACTTGTCGGCACTCTTGGAGATCATGGCCCTTGGTGTGGTGGATCTTGCAGTACGGTCCATCGGGTCTGCCAGCCTTCTCATTTGCCGCCGCCTCCCGACAAGCGGCGCATGCAGCTGCCTCCTTGCCGGAACTCTCTGTTTTGGCTTTCTTGGTGGGCTCAGAGTTGCCGGAACCTTCGACGGCCATCACAGTTTTTCCCTTGCGCTTCCTGTTGCGCTTTCGGCCCTTCTTCCCCGGGATGGCAGCATCATCATCCTCAGAATCTACCTCGGCGCCAGCGTCCTCCCCGGGAAGCCTTCTCCCTTCCTCGGCACGTGCACACTTATCTGCCATCGTGTAGAGTTCGTGGACGGTTTTGGGCAATTTGACGTTCATTTTCTCCCGCATCCTCCGATTGCGCACATTCGTGTGAAAGGCGGCAATCACAGCTGCGGGGTGCACGTCTGGAATGTTGCGGTGCACACGGCTGAATCTCTAGATGTACTTGCGCAAGGTTTCACCGTCTCTTTGTGGGATCACCTGCAGGTCGCTAGGCTGTCCAGGAGTCTTGTGGCCTCCGGTAAAGGCACCAACGAACTCGTTGCAGAGGTCTGACCACGAAGAGATGGAGTTCTCTGGCAAGTTCATTAGCCAAGACCTCACGTTGGGTTTCGGTGCCAACGGAAAGTAGTTGGCGAGGATTTTCTCATCTCTTCCTCCGGCAACTTGTACGGCAATCGTATAGATGCCCATAAACTCTGCCGGGTTTAGCTTGCCATCATATTTTTCTGGCACTTCTGGCTTGAAGGCTCGAACGGACGGCCACCGGACTTGCCGCAGCTCATGAGTGAAGGCAGGACACCCAACCTCGTAAGGTAGGTATCCGCCGACCCCTGGCGCAGGCTCATCAGCGACAGGGTCGTTACGTGCGTCGGATTGACGCCGTGCCTCGCGGCGCCGTTCGATGGTGGTGCGGGCGTCCTCAGCTCGCCTGTCTTGCAGTACTTGTTGCTGATCTCACCGCGCTCGTGGATCCGACGACGCGATCGACATCTCGTCGGGCCCAAAAGATTGCTGGGCTTGTCGCGGCTGTTGGCGTTGTTGCTGTTGTAGCTGTTGCCATGGCGGAGACTGCACCATTAGTGTAGTTCCGTCAGCGCGGCCACCAGCTGGAGATGCCGGCGCCGGTCGCGGACGCCGTGAAGGCTCTGTTTGCTGTGATTTACTGGCTTCGGCAAATCCAATCAAGCTCTGGATGGTGGCTCTCCACTCGTCCATCTTCTCTGCTGCCGGAGGGAAGTTCAGTAACATCTGAGCCCGCGCCATTGCTTCTGCCGCTGTGGCTGGCGTGGCTGGGAGTGAAGAGCGCGATGTCACTTTACTCCTGGCAGAGCCAGTAGGAGCGCCATCGCGGCTCTGCTGCTGCGGCACATGATCAGCAGCGGGTCGCCATGGCGGAGGCGGTGCCTGAGGACCTGGCGCTTGGTCCACGGGCGTCTTGCCGTGAGGTCGCCGCTGCCCAGAGTCGTTGGCGCCGCTCGGGGTCGTACCGCGCCCGTTGTGTGAGGGGCGCAGCGTTCATCCAGAAGCAGCGTCCTTGGACGTCGCCGCAGCGGGGTCTCGGCTCGCGCCAGCCCGGGCGTTGCCGCTCCGGTGGCTGCGTTCGTCGTCGTGGCGAGGAGGAGGAGGAGGAGGAGGAAGGGGTCCGCCTGCTCCGCCTGCGCTGTCGTGGCCTCGTTCGCCAGAGGACCGAGGAGGTCGACCGGCTCCGTGGTGCCCGTCCCTTGTGCCGGTCGCGGTAGGCGTAATGACCGCGCCGCCCGCGCTGGTCGTGCCGGCCGCAGTGCCCGCGCCGCCCGCGGACACTTCCGAGGTGGCCGTCATCGTGATGCCCTTCTTCTTGGGCGCCATCGATGACGAGGAGGACGGTGATGAAGTTGATGATGCAGATGAAGAAGACGCGCAGTCCGTTGATCAAGGTTCACACAAACGCCTCTCCGCCCCTACCTGGCGCGCCAAAGATGTCGGGGTACGACCATCTATGGGGCCATGCAGCCCCTTTGTGGTTTGGCGGGGAGGATCGGCGTGCACGAAGAGCATGAACAATGGAACGCGAGGGATTTTACCCAGGTTCGGGCTGCTGAGAAGCGTAAAACCCTACTACTGCTTTTGGTGTATTAGTGGTGTGGAAGCACAGTACAAGGAGCGCTTCTCCCGGCGAGGTGCGGAGAGAGCAGCTACGTGAGAGGTGCTAGTGTTTGAAAAGGGGTTCGAATCCTCTAAACTGTTGCCTTGGCCCTCCTTTTATAGTCCAAGGGGTTACCACAGTGGCAAAACAGTAATTACAGCGTGACTAGATAGTGAACAGTGCTATCATACCTAACTCTGCCAGTTTAGGACAAAGGCATTAAATGCAGCGCTTAGGTGTCGCGTGGAGAGGCAGTCCCGGCAAGGTTTCTGCACCGCTTGCCCAACTACCTCGTATTATCTTGACACGCCTCCTGGACGGGTCTCATTAGAGGCAAATCTTGTCCCAGCGAGCTGACACGTGCCCGACAAGCCTCACCAACCAACCTGCGCGGTCGACACCTCACGCATCAGCGAACACCTGTGCGGCGAGGTGGAGCGCTGGAGGGCTGGCATAAGCTTGCCGGCATGGAGCTTGTCGGGTCTTCACCTTGCCGGTTTATGCTTGCCGGCAAGGAGTGTCTTCACCTTTGGTACTGGTTGAGTGCCGAGCCTTGAGCTTCTCTCTGGTAGTTCCTTCGGCTGGACTTGGAGTCTTGGCCTTGGCGGTTCCTGGCAAGGCCTTGGCCGGCAAGGAGGCCGCTACTGTCTGTGCATAAGTCAGGGTATAAAATACCCATGTTTTATACACCGACACAGAGGCTTGCGGCGGTGGTAGGGTTTTCTCGTCTGGCTCTCTATTGGTTCCGAATATTTGAGAATTTATAGAAGTGGAATTAGGTCAAAAGGAGCCACGAGGGGCCCACAAGGCATCAGGGCGCGCCCCCCTGGGGCCGCGCCCTGTTGCCTTGTGAAGCCCTCGTGAGGCTTCTGGCATCCTCCCGAAGCTTCCAGGGTCTCTTTTGTGCAGAAAAAAATGTCAAAAAGTTTCCTGGCATTTGGACTTCGTTTGGTACTGATTTCCTGAAAAACCAAAAACAAGCAGAAAACAGCAACTGGCACTGGGCACTAGGTTAATAGGTTAGTCCCATAAAATGATATATAATTGCATATAAAACATCCAAGATTGATACTATAATAGCATGGAACAATAAAAAATTATAGATACGTTGGAGACGTATCAGGTATTTGATCTTGCCATAGAAGACTTCAACATCTCTAACAATTCCAAGCAGTGAAATAGGATCTCTGTTTGCAAGCTAAATAGTGACATCAACATCTTCTATCTCAGCAGGTGCAATATCATGCATAACTTCTTGATATAAAGTAAACGGAATAGGAATTACTCTAGCACCCATATAACAAACACCATGGTAGCAATGATCTCCAATCTTAACTGAAACAACAGGCATGCCAACTACAGGTTTGCTCTTATCTATTTTATCTTGTTTTGTATTAACTTGTTTAGCAATCCTGGTTGGTTCCTCATAGAAATAAATGACATGAACATCAATGTTATCAACCAAGAGATCTTTAACCATTTCAATTTTAGGTTCCACTTTAATTTGTTTAGAGGGTTTAGGTGTTTTAGCATTACTCTTATAAACCACAGTTGTAGCTTTAGCATGTTCCTTTATCCTAACAGGGAAAGGAGGTTTATCAATATAAGCGATGGGTACAACTGGATTAACATTATAAGTAATTGTCTCAGTTTTAGCTATAACAGGTTCATCACAAATTTCTTCAATAGGTGGATGAAATTTAAACTATTTCTCCTTAGGGAGATAAACATGAGCAGCAAAGGATTCACAGAAATTAGCTACTATCTCAGAGTCAAGTCCATATTTTGCACTAAACTTATGAAAAGCATCAGTTTCTGTAAAAGATTTAACACAATCAAACTCAAGATTTATACCTGACTCATTAACTTTGTTGATTTCCCAATCTTCAGAGTTGCATTTAATTCTTTCAAGAGGATCCCATTTGAATTCAATAGTTCTATTCATGAAGGAACCTGCAGAAGAAGTATCAAGCATTGATCGATCATTATGAGAAAGCCGAGCATAAAAGTTTTGTATAATCATTTCTCTTGAGAGTTCATGATTGGGGCATGTGTGCATCATATATTTAAGCCTCCCCCAAGTTTGAGCGATACTTTCTCCTTCACGAGGCCAAAATTTTTATATATAATTCCGATCACGATGAACCAAATGCATAGGATAATTTTTTTGATGGAATTCCAGCTTCTACCAGTTCCAGTCCCATGTTCTGGTGTCATCCAATAGCCTATACCATATCAATGCCTTTCCCCCCAAAGATAAAGGGAATACTTTCTTCTTAACTCCATCCTCGGATAAACCTGCAAGCTTAAACAATCCGCAAATTTCATCTATATAGATTAGGTGCATATCAGGATGCATTGTTCCATCTCCTGTATAAGGATTAGCCAGCAGTTTCTCCAACATACCCGAGGGAATTTCATAGTAAATATTTTCAGTAGCTTAAGTAGGTTGAGGAGAGCCTCTTACCACTTCCGGTCGAGGTGAAGATACCCCGAACAACCCCTCAAAGGATTACTTTCCATTGTGACAAGTAACAGTAAATTTTAGCACGTAATAAAAATGTTTCCTTACCAAATTCCACTTACCAAAGGGGCTTCACTCCCCGACAATGGCACCAGAAAAGAGTCTTGATGACCCACAAGTATAGGGTATCAATCGTAGTCGTTTCGATAAGTAAGAGTGTCGAACCCAATGAGGAGCAGAAGGAAATGATAAGCGGTTTTCAGCAAGGTATTCTCTGCAAGTGTTGAAAGGAGTGGTAACAGATTGTTTGATAACAAGATAATTCATAACTTGAACAAGCCGGAAGGTGCAGCAAGGTGGCCCAATCGTTTTTATAGCAAAGTACAAGCCATAAGTTTCTCTTATATAAAGCAAAGTGCTCTCGAGGACACATGGGAATTCTCGTCTAGTCACGTTCGTCATGTTTAGTTGATTCGTGTTCATTACTTTGATAATTTGATATGTGGGTGGACCGGTGCTAGGGTGTTGTTCTTACTTGAACAAGCAACCCACTTATGATTACCCCCTCTCGCAAGCATTCTCAACTACGAAAGAAGAATTAAGATAAATCGAACCATAGCATGAAATATATGGATCCAAATTAGCCCCTTACGGAATAACGCATAAACTAGGGTTTAAGCTTCTGTCACTCTCGCAACCCATCATCTATTTATTACTCCCCAATGCCTTCCCCTAGGACAAAATATGGTGAAGTGTTATGTAGTTGACATTCACATGACACCACTAGAGGAATAACAACATACACATCATCAAAATATTGAACGAATTCCAACTTCACATGATTACTTATAACAAGACTTCTCCCATGTCCTCAAGAATAAAAGTAACTACTCCCAAATCATATTAATGTTCAAGATCAGAGGGGTATTTGATACGTCCCAAACGTATCTACTTTTCCAAACACTTTTGCTCTAGTTTGGACTCTAATTTGCATGATTTGAAAGGAACTAACCCGGAGTGACGCTGTTTTCATCAGAATTGCCATGCTGTTGTTTTTGTGCAAAAATGAAAGTTCTCGGATGGACCTGAATATTTACGGAGAATTATTTCAGAATATATAAAAAATACTGGCGCAAAGATCTACCAGAGGGGGGCCACCAGGCGCCACGAGCCTGGGGGGCGCGCCCACCCCCCCAGGGCACGCCTGGCAGGCTTGTGGGCCCCTGGCAGCTCCGTTTGCCCTAACTCCAACGCTATAAGTACCTATTCGTGGAGAAAAAATCAGAGAGAAAGAATCATCGCGTTTTACGATACGGAGCTGCCGCCACCTCCTGTTCTTCATTGGGAGGGCTGATCTGGAGTCTGTTCGGGGCTCCGGAGAGGGGGATTCGACGCTGTCGTCATCATCAACCATCCTCCATCACCAATTTCATGATGCTCACCGCCGTGTGTGAGTAATTTCTTTGTAGGCTTGCTGGACGGTGATGGGTTGGATGAAATTTACCATGTAATCGAGTCAATTTGTTAGGGCTTTGATCCCTAGTATCCACTATGTTCTGAGATTGATGTTGCTATAACTTTGCTATGCTTAATGCTTGTCACTAGGGCCCGAGTGCCATGATTTCAGATCTGAACCCTTTATGTTTTCATGAATATATTTGTGTTCTTGATCCTATCTTGCAAGTTATATGCACCTATTACGTGTTATGACCCGCATACCCCAAGGTGACAATAATTGGGATTCTTTCCGGTGATTGCCGTAGTTTGAGGAGTTCATGTATTCACTATGTGTTGCGATCCCCTATACTTGTGGGTTATCAAGACCTTTTTTTGGCGCCATTGCCGGGGAGCATAGCTCTATTTGTTGAGTCACTTGGGATTTCTATCTACTGATCACTATAAAGAATCTGAAAGACACTAAAACCAAGATCGTTCCCTCTAAGATGAGGGGAGGTAAGGAACTGCCATCTAGCTCTGCACTTGATTCACCTTCTGTTTTGAGTAGGCTTGCGACACCACCACCTGTTATTCATTCTGATATGCCGCAAGTTATTGATGATTCTACTTCTGCTATGAATGATACTTATGATGATGCTAGTACTACGCTCGATAATACTGTGCCACTTGGTGAATTTCTTGATGAATGCTACTTGTAGTCTGCGTTGGTATTTCCCCGAAGAGGAGAGGATGATGCAGTACAGTAGAGACAAGTATTTCCCTCAATTAAGAACCAAGGTTATCAATCCAGTAGGAGAACCAAGCAAAATTCCGTTAAACGCACCTGCACACACAAGAGCAAACACTTGCACCCAACGCAAATAAGAGGGTTGTCAATCCTCTTAACGGTTATTTGCAAGGATTAACTCTTATAAAGGTAAATAGATAAACTAAGATACTAATTAAAATAAAAGTAAATAAATTGCAGCAAGGTATGTTTAGGTTTTTTATATGATAAAGATAGACCCGGGGGCCATAGTTTTCACTAGAGGCTTCTCTCTCGAGCACAAAAACATACGGTGGGTAAACAAATTACTGTTGGGCAATTGATCGAAAAGCAAATAATTATGACGGATTCATGGCAATGATCATGTATATAGGCATCACGTCTGAGACAAGTAGACCGACTCCTGCCTGCATCTACTACTATTACTCCACTCATCGACCGCTATCCAGCATGCATCTAGAGTATTAAGTTAATAAAAACAGAGTAATGCCTTAAGCAAGATGACATGATGTAGAGAAGCAAATTCAAGCAATATGAATAAACCCCATCTTTTTATCCTTAATGGCAACAATACAAATATGTGTCATGTCCCCTTCTGTCACTGGGATTGAGCACCGCAAGATTGAACCCTTCACAAAGCACCTCTCCCATTGCAAGATAAATCAATTTAGTAGGCCAAACCAAATCGATAGATCGGAGAGAAATACAAAGCTATATTTAATCATGCATAAAAGAGTTCAGAGAAGACCCAAATATTTCTCATGAATAATCTGATCATAAACTCACAATTCATCGGATCCCAACAAACACACCGCAAAAGAAGATTACATCGGATAGAACTCCAAGAACATCGAGGAGAACATGGTATTGAAGATCAAAGAGAGAGAAGAAGCCATCTAGCTACTAGCTATGGAGCCGTAGGTCTGTGGTAAACTACTCACACATCATCGGAAGGGCAGCATGGTTGATGTAGAAGCCCTCCATGATCGATTCCCCCTCTGGCAAAGTACCGGAAAAGGCCTCCAGATGGGATCGCAGAAGAACAGAGGCTTGCGGCGGCGGAAAGGTTTTTTCTTCTGGCTCTCTGATGGTTTCTGAATATTTGTGAATTTATAGCAGTTGAATTAGGTCAAACGGAGCCACATGGGCCCCATAAGGCATCAGGGCGCGCCACCTGGGGTCGCGCCCTGTTGCCTTGTGGAGGCTTCGCGAACCTTCTGGCCTCCTCTCCAAGTCTCCAGGGTCTCTTTTGTCCAGAAAAAAATCTCCAAAAAGTTTCGTGGCATTTGGACTTCGTTTGGTACTGATTCTCTGAAAAGCCAAAAACAAGCAGAAAATAGCAACTGGCACTGGGCACTAGGTGAATAGGTTAGTCCCAAAAAATAATATATAATTGCATATAAAAACATCCAAGATTGATACTATAATAGCATGGAACAATCAAAAATTATAGATACGTTGGAGACGTATCAAGCATTCCCAAGCTTAATTCCTGCTCGTGCTCGAGTAGGTAAATGATAAAAACATATTTTTTGATGTGGAATGCTACCTATCTTGTTTCATCATGTAATCTTTCTCTTACGGTATGAATAATAAGATCCGAATGATTCAAAGCAATAGTCTATAATTTGATATAAAGACATCAATACTCAGGCATACTAACAAACAATCATGCGTTTCAAAATAACGATGCTAAAGAAAGCTATCCCTACAAAATCATATAATCCTGTCATGCTCCATCTTCTTCACACAAAGTATTTATCATGCACTACCCCGATGACAAGCCGAGCAATTGGTTCATACTTTTTAACGCGCTTTAGCTTTTTCAACTCCCACTCAATACATGAGCACAAGCCATGGATATGGCACTATGGGTGGAATAGAGTGTGGTGGTAGAGGTAAATAAGAGAAGTCAAAAATAAGAAGATAGTCTCACATCGACGAGGCTAATCAACGGGCTATGGAGATGCCCATCAATTGATGTCAATGCAAGGTGTAGGGATTGCCATGCAACGGATACACTAAGAGCTATAAGTGTATGAAAGCTCAACATGAAAACTAAGTGGGTGTGCATCCAACTTGCTTGCTCATGAAGACCTCGGGCATTTGAGGAAGCCCGTCATCGGAATATACAAGCCAAGTTCTATAATGAAAAATTCCCACTAGTATATGAAAGTGACAAAATACGAGACTCTCTATACGAAAATAATGGTGCTATTCTGAAGCACAAGTGTGGAAAAAGGATAGTAACATTGCCCCTTCTCTCTTTTTCTCTCATTTTTTTCATGGCTCTTTTTCGCCTCTTCTTCTTTTTTTTAGAACAGTCTCATGGACCTCATCCCCACTTTTTCGAGGACTCATTAGTCTCCACCATTCTATCCTCACTGGGACAATGCTCTAATAATGATCATCACACCTCTATTTACTTACAACTCAACATTACAACTCGATACTAGAACAAAAATATGACTCTATATGAATGCCTCTGGCAGTGTACTAGGATGTGCAATGATGCTAGCGTAACATGTATAAAAATGATGAACGGTGGCTGAGCCACAAATACTATGTCAGCTATATGATCATGCAAGGCAATATGACAATGATGATGTATGTCATAAAAACGGAACGGTGGAAGTTGCACGGCAATATATCTCGGAATGGCTATGGAAATGCCATGATAGGTAGGTATGGTGGCTGTTTTGAGGAAGATATAAGGAGGCTTATGTGTGATAGAGCATATCATATCACGGGGTTTGGATGCACCGGCGAAGTTTGCACCAACTCTCGATGTGAGAAAAGGCAATGCACGGTACCGAAGAGGCTAGCAAATTGCGGAAAGGTGAGAGTGCGTATAATCCATGGACTCACATTAGTCATAAAGAACTCACATACTTATTGCAAAAGTTTATTAGCCCTCGAAGCAAAGTACTACTACGCATGCCCCTAGAGGGATAGATTGGTAGGACAAGGTCCATCGCTCGTCCCCGACCGCCACTCATAAGGTAGACAATCAATAATAAATCATGCTCCAACTTCTTAGCATAACGACAGATCATACGTGCATGCTTCGGGAATCAAAAACCTTAACACAATTATTCTTACTAAACCACAATCATCTACTAGTACCTCCCCATATTACCATCTTAATATCACAAAACTATTGCAAGGAATCAAATTTATCATATTCAGTGATCTACATGAAAGTTTTTATTATATCCCTCTTGAATACCTATCATATCAGGACCAAATTCATAACCCGTGCATATTACCATTGCTATCATGAGATTCTCAAAAAGATATAGGTGAATCATGAGAGTGCAACTATGTCTTTAAAATATAATCACCGCTGTGCTCTAAAAGATATAAGTGAAGCACTAGAGCAACTGCCTAGCTCAAAAGATATAAGTGAAGCACATAGAGTATTCTAACAAATCACGAATAATGTGTGTCCCTCTCAAAAAGGTGTGTTTAGAAAAGATGATTGTGACAAACTAAAAACCAAACAAAAGCAAACAAACTATATCACAAGACGCTCCAAGTAAAACACATATCATGTGATGAATACAAATATTGCTCCAAGTGAGTTACCGATAGATTGTAGACGAAAGAGGGGATGCCTTCCGGGGCATCCCCAAGCTTAGATGCTTGAGTCTTCCTTGAATATTACCTTTGGGTGCCTTGGGCATCCCCAAGATTAGGCTCATGCCGCTCCTTATTCCTTTATCCATCGTAGTCTCACCCAAAACTTGAAAACTTCAGCACACAAAACTCAACAGAAACCTTGTGAGATCCGTTAGTATAACAAATAAATATTTAACTATAGGTACTGTTGTAAATTAATTCAAATTTAATATTGGCATAATGCTACTGTACTCCAACTTCTCCATGACTCATACCCCACGATACGATCCATAGATTCATCAAAATAAGCGAACTATGCAACAAAAACAGAATCCGTCTAAAACAGAACAGTCTGTAAAGATCTGAATTATGGTCATACTTCTGTAACTCTAAAAATTCTGAAAACATAGGACAACGTGGGAAATTCATATATCAATACTGTGTAAAAAATTCACAAGGTTATCACGCTCCAGCAAAAAACCAAAATTCCAGCACTGGACGCAAAAGTTTCTGTTTTCAAACAGCATCTATCATACTATCTTCCAAATCATCCCAAAGGCATTACTTGGCACAAACACTAATTAAAACATAAAAACACAATCATAACAGAAGCTATAATTGTGCAAACACTCAAAAACAGAAGGTAAAAGCAAAAATTTATTTTATTCATTGGGTTGCCTCCCAACAAGCGCTATTGTTTTATGCCCCTAGCTAGGCATAATGCATAGTTTCAAGTGTTGTCATCCTTCAAGTTAATTCCATAAGTGTCCCTCATAATGGATTCATAAGGTTCTTTAATTATTTTTCTAGGGAAGTGTTCCATCCCTTTATTTAGTGGAAATTGAAATCTTATATTACTTTCTTTCATATCAATAATAGCACCAATTGTTCGAAGAAAAGGCCTACCAAGTATTATGGGGCAAGAAGGATTGCATTCAATGTCAAGAACAATTAAGTCCATGGGCACATAATTTCTATTTGCAAGAATAATCACATCATTTATTCTACCCAATGGCTTTTTAATAGTTGAATCCGCAAGATGCAAATTAAGGGAACTAGGATCCATGTCGGTGAGACCTAGCACATCACACAAAGACTTTGGTATAGTGGAAACGCTAGCACCAAGATCACAAAGAGCATTACTTTCATAATCTTTAATTTTGAATTTAATAGTAGGTTCCCATTCATCTTGTAATTTTCTAGGAATTGACACTTCCAAGTCAAGTTTTTCTTCATGTGCTTTCATCATGGCTTCTACAATGTGTTTAGTGAAAGCATTATTTTGTTCATATGCAGTTGGTGAATTAATCATGGATTGCAACAAGGAAATACACTCAATTAAAGAAGAACTATCATAATTAAAGTCCTTGTAATCCAAAGTAGTGGGTGCATTACTATTTAAAGTTTTGACCTCTCCAAACCCACTTTTTTTATTTTTATGATCAAGATTATCACCCTCCAAGCAAGTGGGACTCCTTCTATCTAAAGTTGACTCTTCTCCAGTCCTTTTTCATCAAGTTTTATGTTACTAAATAATGATTCAATAGGATTAACACCAATCATTTTAATATCTTCATCATTACTACGATAGAAACCGGGTGGAATCGCTTTTTCTAGAAATTCTCGCTTAGCTCTCAACCTAGCGATCCTTTATTTACTTTCATTAATGGAGACATAGATAGGTTTAATAGACTCATTTATATCATGCTTGGATGGCAAAATTTTAGTTTTGAGGTTTTCCACATCATGAGCAATTCTATCCATGTTCCTAGCCAATTCATCAACTCTATTCAATTTTTCTTCTATCATAGTATTAAAATTCTTTTGCGGACTAATAAATTCTTTAATCTTACTTTCAAGTTCAGAGGGCATCCTATTATTCTTATTATAAGAATTACCATAAGGATTGCCATAATTATTAGAGGAATTTCCAGGAAACGGTCTAGGATTGAAATTACCCCTATAAGCATTGTTGTTGAAATTATTTCTAGAGACAAAATTCACATCAATAGCATCATTATTTTGTTCAATCAAAGTAGACAATGGAACATCATTAGGATCAATATGAACATTTTTACTAGCAACCAATTTCAATAGAGCATCCATCTTATCACTCAAAGTATTAAGTTCTTCAACAGAATTTACCTTCTTACCAGTTACAAGTTTTGTAGCTTCTCTCAATGTAATTTCCATAAAGGTACCACCTGCGGCAGAGTCTAGCAAATTTCTAGAGACAAAGTTTAGTCCCGCATAATTTTTTTGTATGATCATCCATAAATTCAAACCATGAGTTAGGCAATTTCTTATCATTAATTTCATTCTCTCCCAAGATTGTGCAACATGTTCATGCTCAAGTTGCTTAAAATTCATAATTTGATTTCATAAAGAAATAATCTTAGCGAGAGGAAAATACTTGGTAATAAAAGCATCCTTACACTATTTCTAGGCAAGGATGAAAACCAAGTTTTAGCACGGTCTCGTAGTGAGAACAGAAATAATTTTAATTTGACAATATCATAATCCACATCTTTCTTCTTTTGCATATGACAAAGTTCAACGAAAGTATTTAGATGGGATGCAGCATCTTCATTAGGACTACCAGAAAATTGTTCTTTCATAACAATATTAAGCAAGGCAGCATTAATGTCCCACGACTCCGCACTAGTGGCGGGAGGAGCAATAGGAGTACTAATAAAATCATTATTATTAGTATTGGAAAAGTCACACAATTTTGTATTTTCTTAAGACATCGCGACAAAGCAAGCAAACTAGCAAACGAGCAAATAAAATATTTTTGTGTTTTTGTAAAAAAAAATTAGAAGTGGGGGAGATGAAAACGAGAGGCAAATGCAAATAAAAGGAAAATAAAGTAAATGCAAGTGATTGATGATTTGTGCGAAGGTACTTGGTAATTTGGATGATGTCTCCCCGGCAACGGCGCCAGAAATTCTTCCTGCTACTTGTAGTCTGCGTTGGTATTTCCCCGAAGAGGAGAGGATGATGCAGTATAGTAGAGATAAGTATTTCCCTCAGTTAAGAACCAAGGTTATCAATCCAGTAGGAGAACCAACCAAAATTCCGTTAAGCGCACCTGCACACACAAGAGCAAACACTTGCACCCAACGCAAATAAGAGGGTTGTCAATCCTCTTAGCGGTTATTTGCAAGGATTAAATCTTATCGAGGTAAATAGATAAACTAAAATACTAATTAAAATAAAATTAAATAAATTGCAGCAAGGTATTTTTAGGTTTTTTATATGATAAAGATATACCCGGGGGCCATAGTTTTCACTAGAGGCTTCTCTCTCGAGCACAGATGTAAGTGCATCAAGTGCCCCCTTATTGGTTTTGGAGTGTTGAAGACAAATAGGTTGAGTAACTAATGCGTTTGTGAGTATACACAGGAGACAGAGTCCCTGAAGATTTGGTTTAACACATGGAAGACGACCCCTAAAAATAGATTTCTTCAAGTGAAGAATTTGGTGATGAAATTGGTACGGCCTTTGAATAAATTGATGTGAAGACTTTGAAGCTTGAAGACTTTGGTTTTCGTAGTTTCTTTTCTTCTTATTTGAGTCATAGGAAAAACCGTACTGTTAAAGGGGGTCTAGGTGAAACATATTTCACATTTCCAAAGTGATGCTCAAACCTTCTCTAACCTATACACACAAAAGCCGCTTCGAGTGAAGCCTTTGGAAATCTCCAGTACAGCTAATGCATTTGCTAGCGACAGTGACGAAGTTCAGCTGGTCGCTGACGAATTTGGTCAGGCTGAGGAGTTAGGAGTTCGCCAGTGCGATCTGCCTACCGTGAGGAAATTGAGTGCCCTGACGAAATTGAGAGTTCAATTTTTAGACCGTTGTTGCGCCGCGTGCCAGCTGTCGAGTGGATCCTTATCCTGACAACGGTCGAATCAGTGAAGGGCATTTATGAAAATTCATGTCGGGTTGCCCCCTGGCTATAAATAGCCGCCCCCCACAACCACTTGTTGGTTGGTTGCTCCGACAGAACTTGACACTTGTCATTTGAGAGCAACCCATCCTCTGACGACTTTGAGAGAACCCAAGTGAGGAAAAACCCAACCAGAGCCTAAGTGATTGAGCATCACTGAAGAGATTGATCTGTGTGATCCGACGCTTGTTACCTTTGAGGACTGTCATTCCTCCAGACGGTTAGGCGTCATGTTCTGAGCACCCAAGAGTAATTGTGGCGTGCCAGTGAACAAGTCTGTGAAGGTTTTGGAAGTCTACCTTGAAGACTTACCACGAGTGATTGGGCGAGGTCTAAGTGACCTTAGCTCAAGAGGAATACGGTGAGGACTAAGTGTTCTCTGAGTTGTGACTTAGCCGCCTCAACCAGATGTACAGTTGATACAGCAACTGGATATGGTCTACCAAATTCCATTGTCTTCACCGAGCCAACCTGGTTTCAAATTCCTCACCCTCTCTTACTTTATTTCGCTGCTGAAGAATTTGTGATCTATCCTCTGACGAATTTGAACTGAAGTATTTGATCATGTTATCGTTTATTTCCTCAGTTCATATTTCTTGTGCTTGTATGATTGCATGTTCTTCACTCTTATGTGTCCTGATCGTATGTGCTCTGATTCTGTGATGACTTAGTTTCCCTTGCGTTTCTATTTCTTCACTTTGATCTGCGTCAAATTCTTCAGAGTTTGACGAATTTCTAAAAATCTCCCATTCACCCCCCCCCCTCTGGGAGATAACCTGCGCTTTCAATTGGTATCAGAGCAAGGTACTCCCTTGTTCTGTGTGATTTTGGTTTAACCACCTAGAGTTTTAGTTATGTCGACTGCAGGTATGATCAAGGTCTCCGCTGCGTGCCCCATCTTCGATGGCACAGACTATCCCTACTAGAAGAACAAGATGCGAATACATCTTCAGGCTATTGACAATGATCTCTGGTTCGTCGTCGAGAACGGCCACCCCACCATTTCTCCAAGTATCAATGCTGCTGATGTGAAGCGATTCAAGCAACTGGACTCTCAAGCAAGGAACATCATTTGTGGTCATCTCAACAAAGGACAGTATGGCAGAGTGAGTGCACTGGAAACCTCGAACCTTATCTGGGACCGGCTTTCAAAAGTGAATGAGGGGGTTTCTACTTAACGTGACTCCCGAGTTGATGTTCTGCGCAATCTCTTCAATCGCTTCAAAAGACTCGACAACGAAAATGTACAGCAAACCTTCGACCGCCTCACTGATATCTCCAATGAGCTTCAAGCTCTTGGTGCTGCTGACATCACCGATCATGAGGTGGTGAAGAAATTGCCGAGGTCTCTGGACAGTTCCTTCGACACTTTGGCACTGATGATACAAGAGCGCCCTGATTACAAGTCACTGGATCCTGCTGATATTCTTGAGAGGCTCAACACACATGAATTTCAGCAAGCAGAGAAGAGAGATATGTATGGACCCAGTTATGGTCGTCCTCGCGCTCTGAAGGCTAAAGCAAAAGCCAAGGCTATTTCTTCATCTGAAGAAGAAGAGGAATATGAGAGCAGTTCTGACGGTGCTGAGGAAATTGGCAGAGAACTGGCTATGCTGGTGAAGAAGTTCCAGAAGTTTTCCAAGAAGAACCGATTTGGAAAATCTTCAAAGTATGACTCGAAGAACACTGGAGAAGCGTCTGCTTGAGACTACAACAAAAGAACATGTCACAAATGCAAGAAGCCAGGCCACTACATTGCCAACTGCCCTCTTTGGCTGAAGAAGAAGAAGAAGAAGAAGAAGAGAAGGGATGATGATGAGTCTGATGGGAAAAAGAAGAAGTCCTCAAAGTCCTCATCAAAGTCCTCAAAGTCTTCATCAAAGTCCTCATCTCACAAGAAATCTAGCTCTAGCAAAGCTCGTGCATTCCTTGGGAAGGAAATGGAATCTGAAGAAGAATCTGATGATCAGCAAGCTGAGGAATCTAAGGAGGAGTCAGACACTGGTGTGGCAAGCCTTTCACTAGCTACTGAGTACGTCAGCAAATCCATCTTCAACACCAAGGATAATGGTATCTCCACCAACAATGATGACTGTGCTGATGACTACACTCCCACCTATTGCTTCATGGCTCGAGGTGCAAAGGTAACCTCATGAGAAGCTTACTTTGAAACTTCCAGTGATGATGACTCTGGATGGGAATCTAAACCAAGCTATAAGAAACTTGCTAAAATTGCAACTGAGCAACAACATGCCATGGAAAAGATTCAAAAACTGCTAGACAAAAGCGATGACCTGTTGGACGAGGAAATGGATCATAGTCAAGCCTTGTCTGAGGATCTCAGAAGGCTTAAGTCTCAATATGACAAACTTGAAAGTCGTCAAGTGTTCCTCTCAGCTGAACACGAGAAGTTGTCCTATGAATTTCTTCAAAGGAAGCAAGATCTCGAGAAGCTGAGAGCGTCTCATGATGATCTTCAAAAAGAAAACGATTCACTCCTCGCTCAACAGATCAGTACCGCTCAGGAAGAATTTGTTGCACCATGCTTAAAATGCCTTGAACATGATAATGCTAATTCTTCAGCTAAATGTTCAAATACTTATGTTCTTGCAATTGCTTCAACTGCTACGGTGGCCCCTAACCCCTCACTTGAGGAAGCCACCAGGAATACTGATGAAAATGCAGGGCTGAAGGAATTGTATGTCATTGGCATGTACAAAAGCCTCAAAGGGCATCAAACCCTGTGTGACGTGCTCAAAAAGCAAATTCTTCATAGGAACCCTAGGAAAGAGGGTATTGCCTTTGAGAGAAAGCTCAATGCTGATGGTTCGTATTGGAAGCCTGAGCAGTATACCAAAACCTCATGGGTTGCTGCAAAGGGACCTCCAGTAGACCCATCCACTTTATCTGGCTATACTTGAGATTCTTCATATTCTTTAGATGAGTCATTTGACTCCAACTGTAAACTGTTCAAGAATCAGAATGGTGAGGTCTTTGCCAGATTCATTGGTACTAACTGCAGGAACGGTCCACCTGTGAAGAAAATCTGGGTTCCTAAAAGCCATCTGGAAAATCTTCAGGTGAATGTCATCATGACACCACCGATGAAGAAGAAACTTCCCAGGGCAAATTCTTCACAGGGATCAAAGTCGTCAAATGGACACAGACCCACTTATGGTCGCAGTAATGCCTCTGTTTTGCAGGGAAATAGACAGTGATTTGATGAATATGAGCATTATTCTTCGATCACTATGTTCACAAATCTTCGAGGAATTTATCTGCTTATTCATTCAATTACTATAACCCTCGTGTGAAGAGAAATGCATATTCTGCAATGCCTAAGTTCTCCATTAATGCACTTCGCCACATTGCTTCTCAGCCACCCATTCAGATGTGGGTGGTTAAGAAGAAGAACTAATCTCTTCTGCAGGGTCAGGTCTTCAGACAACTAAATGTCTGATGAATATTCTGAAGACCTGACAAAATGCCTGTTGGGATGCAGGTTAATCATGCTGGAATGAATGTTTCATTTCACACATCCCTTGTGCTGCTAGATATTATTCATTGATGATATTGTTTGACGAAATTGATCATTATCATATTCTTCACTTTGAGGCATATGAATTTGTAAGTCAGACTAATGCTTCTACAGGATGATACACCTTCAGCCACTGAATGGGTCTTGGACAGTGGCTGCACGAATCATATGACTGGAGATAGGAATCTCCTCACTGATGCTCCCCTTACACTGTCTCATCTAAAGCACATCACATACGCTGACAAAGGAAAAAGCAAGGTATTGGGTCTAGGTAAGGTTGCTATCTCAAAGGATCGACACATGGAAAAGGTGATGCTTGTCGAGTCCCTTGGATACAACCTCATGTCTGTCTCAATGCTTTGTGATCTTGATATGATTGTCATCTTTGGCAAATATAGATGCATTGTGCTGTTGGAATCTGACAAATCCAAAGTCTTCGAAGGCTTTAGGAAAGGTGACTTGTACAATGTAGATTTCTCTACAGGTCCTCAGCCTGCAACATGTCTAATGGCAAAAGCTTCGGAATGCTGGCTATGGCATCGATGACTTGGACATGCTGGAATGAGAAATTTGAGCACTCTCATCAAGAAGAAGCATATCATTGGCGTCGAGGGTGTCAAATTCGTCAAGGATCACCTCTGTGGTGCTTGTGAGTCTGGAAAGATGACCAGATCCAAGCACCTGGCGAAGACAATCATGACCACTACTCATCCTTTTGAATTGCTTCATATGGATCTGTTTGGTCCTACACATTATGCCACACTAACCAATGCAGCATCTCTCTACGGATTCGTCATTGTTGATGACTACTCTCGCTACACCTGGGTGCACATCATTGCCTACAAGACTGAAGTTCAGAATGTCTTCAGACGATTCTCCAATCGGGCCATGACGAATTATGGTCTCAAGATCAAGCACATCAGGAGTGACAATGGCACTGAGTTCAAGAACACTGGCCTCGACGACTATCTTGATGAACTTGGTATCACTCATGAGCTCTCTGCTCCCTACACTCCACAGCAGAATGGAGACGTGGAACGCAAGAACATAACCCTCATCGAGATGGCGCGTACTATGCTTGATGAATACAAGACACCTCGTCACTTCTGGCCTGAAGCAATTGACACTGTGTGCCACATCATCAACCGGGTATATCTTCACAAATTCCTCAAGAAGACCTCATATGAGCTCCTCACAGACAAGAAACCCAATGTGAGTTATTTCAAAGTCATCGGTGCTAAATGCTGGATTAGAGATCCTCATCACAATTCTAAATTTGCACCGAAAGCACATGAAGGTTTTATGCTTGGTTACGGAAAGGACTCGCACACCTACAGAGTCTTCAACTCCTTCCACCACAAGGTTGTTGAAACTGTAGATGTGTGGTTCGATGAATCTAACGGCTTGCAAAGAGAGCACCTGCCTCCTGTGCTAGATGAAATGCCTCCTGAGGAATCTATCAAGCTGATGGGCATTGGAGAAATTGTGCCCAGTGAAGAAATAGCTCCTGATGAAGAAGTGGTTGTTCCTCCTCGTGAAGAAAATGAACATCCTGACGAAAATGATGCTAAGGATTCTGCATGGCAACAACAACAACAAGGCCCTCGTCCAGCACATCCACGAGTGGCAAATGAAGTGCAGATTGAGAAGATCCTCGACAACATCAATGCACCTGGTCCCCTCACTCGCTCAAGAGCTTCACATTCAGCTAACTTTTGTGGGCATTACGCGTTTGTCTCTATTTCACAGCCCACCAAAGTTGATGAAGCCTTTCTGGAACCTGAAAGGATTCAAGCAATGCAAGATGAATTGCGTCAATTCGAGCTCAACAATGTGTGGGAGCTTGTTAAGCGTCCTGATCCACACAAGCACAATGTCATCGGCACTAAGTGGATCTACCGCAACAAACAAGACGAAAATGGCCAAGTGGTGAGGAATAAGGCCCGTCTTGTAGCTCAAGGCTACACACAGGTTGAGGGTATTGATTTCGATGAAACATTTGCACCTGTTGCTAGGCTTGAAGCCATTCATATATTGCTTGCATATGCTAACCATCATGATATCCTCTTATATCAAATGGATGTGAAAAGTGCATTCCTCAATGGTAAGCTTGAGGAAGAAGTATATGTTGCTCAACCACCAGGTTTTGAGGATCCAAAGCATCCTGATAAAGTCTTCAGACTCCACAAGGCTCTCTATGGCCTCAAGCAGACCCCTAGGGCTTGGTATGATACACTAAAGGAATTCCTGAAGAAAAAGGGGTTCAAGCCCGGTTCACTTGACCCTACTCTTTTTACTAAATCTTATGATGGTGAACTATTCATATGCCAAATATATGTTGATGATATTATCTTTGGTTGCGCAAACAAGAAATACAGTGATGAATTTGCTCATATGATGCAAGTAGAATATCAGATGTCTATGATGGGGGAGTTGAAATTCTTCCTCGGGCTTCAAATTCGTCAACAACCCAATGGCATCTTCATATCTCAAGAGAAATATCTCAGGGACTGCCTGAAGAAATTCGGAATGCAAGATTGCAAAGGCCTCAAGATACCAATGCCAACAAATGGCCAACTTAACACTGACGAAAATGGTAAAGATTTCGATCAGAAGGTATATCGCTCCATCATTGGTTCACTGCTTTACCTATGTGCATCTAGGCCAGATATTATGCTTAGCGTTTGCATGTGTGTCCACTTTCAAGCGTCACCGAAGGAATCACACCACCAGGCTGTGAAACGAATTCTTCGATATTTAGCTCACACTCCAACGCTTGGATTATGGTATCCCAAGGGCTCATCAATTGATCTTGCTGGATATTCCGATTCTGATTATGCTGGTGATCGTGTGGATCGCAAGTCAACATCAGGCACATGCCATTTCCTCGGACGATCTCTTGTATGTTGGTCCTCGAAGAAGCATAATTGCATCTCACTTTCCACTGCCGAGGCTGAGTACATTGCTGCTGGCGCCTGCTGCTCTCAGTTACTATGGATGAAGCATACCCTCAAGGACTATGGCGTCAACGTGAAGAAAGTGCCACTCTACTGCGACAATGAGAGCGCCATCAAGATTGCCCACAACCCAGTGCAACACTCAAGGACGAAGCATATTGAGATTCGTCACCATTTTCTTCATGATCATGTGCTGAAGGGAGACATCGTCATCGACCACATGAAGACAGAAGACCAGCTTGCAGATATCTTCACTAAGCCCTTGGATGAGAGAAGGGTTTGCATGTTGCGGTGTGAGCTAAACATCTCAGAATCTTCGAATGTCCTTTGAAAAGGACACACATCCTAACGCTTATGCATTCTTGATGACTTTGGTGCAGAACACACGAAGTAATGTTTTTCTTCAATCAATGAAGATTAACCCTCTAAGTGTGAAGAAATTAATGAAGAACTTGATTCTCAGAACCCTATGACAATTGTACGCGGTGTCTGAAATCATCATAGTTCTTATACGGTGGGTAACGCCACCACCTCTTTATGACATTCTTCAAATTTGAGGTTTTCGTCATTTGCAATTTTGTCAAACTTTTCAAATTCGTCATTTGAGGTTGTTCTTCACCGCTTGTTGTTTATATATATATGTGAGTTTTTCATGTCCTCAACAGCATCCACATATAGCTATTTCTTCAAAGTGTTTTTCGTCATCTATGTGGATGTGATCGGACCTGCTCCCCTCTATGCTAAGCTCAACCCACTCTGTTCACAAATTCTTCATGTGCGTTCTACTTGACACTGTTCAAAGTCTTCACTGTGTCCTTGATAGCTGAAGAAATTGCGAACACATTTTGAAAATATTCTAATCAATTTTTGGCGGTTGCCACAGTAACTTCATCCCGCGCTTCACACGCATGGATAAAGGTGAAAATGCATGTGTGGCATGCGTCACTCAGATGCGAAATGCCAGGGGCTTATCCGTCCAAAATCTTTGGACCTCTCAGTTTTTACCGCGCCTATATAAAGGCTTGACCTCGTCAACCCTAACTCATTTCACTCTCGCCCCCCTGTCGCTCTCAAACCCTAGCGCCGCCGCTGGAACTCATCATCGCCGGAGAGGAAAAGCTTCACTGCCTCGACTTCTTCATCGACGTACTCGCGCCGGCCGCGGATTTCTTCACCTCCGCCGCCGCCGTAGACGTCTTTCGTCGCCAAGTTAGGGCACGGAAGATCTGAACCGACGATTTCCTTTGACTCGTCATCCAGTTCATCGAGTTCATCCTTGGGGTAATAAAAATTTATTTTTACCGCCCGAGTTTGATCTTTTCACTGCCACAAAATCTTCAAGTGCTGTTTTTACTACTCTTCCAATTCTTTAGCACTTCCTTCTGGCCAGTCTTGAGTACTTTCATCTAAGTTATACTTAACAACTAGATTCCTTAATTGTGCAATTGCTTCAATCTGTACAACTCTGGAACCTATGTCAAGAACACTTAGTGAATTGCGTCAAGACGATAAGGGTCAATTTCTTCAACTGGTTTATTTTGAAAAATCTCAGAGAACGCATGTGACTCTTCCCTATTTCCTCGCAACTATACTCTATCCACACGTACAATGTCTGCCGATGAATCACTAGGTTCTCATCAAATTAATTCATTTGCAGCATTGCTTGAGGCAAACCTTCAAACATCTTCAGAGTCCTCACGAGTTCAAAAACCCCAGCTGACGAAAATGGCTGATGGCAGAAAGCCTCAGAGGGAGGCAAGAGGAAAGAGGAACATACAGCTTTCGAGATTCCAAATGATCTGTATGAAGGATACTGCACTCCGGATGAAGAAACCCTGGTTTTCGCTCCTCGATTTTTCCTTCGCGGAATTGGACTCCCGTCTTTTTTTCTGGTGTTATCGGATTTTCTCTCACTCTTGGGTATATGAAGATGGTCATTTAGCCTCGCCTTCCCTATCCAACCAGAGATTCTCTCTAGTCCAACCTTGCCACCCAAGAGATATTCTCAGGATTTTGCCACCGAAACCTTATCTTCCGAGTTACCGGAAGGGAAACCCTAGTTCCTTCCGTTACAAAGGAACCTCAATTTCCTTTGATCTGTTGCCTCCCAAATTTTTCCCAGTGATCATCCCATATCTATAAACACTGGATATGCAAAAATATTGCCAAGTCATTTGCAATATTTTTCATTTAAAATTAATTCCTTTTTCTGCTGTTTAAAGGGATTAAATCCAGAAAAATATATATCCATCTCCAAAGTTCATGAAAACTTGTGGAGATACTCTTTGTGATCATATTGAGCTCCCATAAAAAATATTGGCCATAATTAAATAAGGGAAATTGCATTTTCCTATTTAAAGCCAATATTGCATTTTGGGCACTTTCCAAAGGAACTACAATTTTGATAGACAGGAAAAATCCCAAATAATTTGTGGAGCTTCTCCTATCCATATATTCACCATTTCCATCAAGATCCCAAGTTCCATAGTTCAAATTTTGAGCACATCATCCAATTCTTGTTTCTGGATTTATTTTGAGGTTGTGAAGCAACTATATTTTATATTGCTTCAAAATTCTTGAAATTAATCCAGGACCTCACATTCCCTATATGATGTGACCATGCAAAAATTCACATCATTTTATCTTGCCAATTTCTCCCAAAAATTCCATCTAGCTTCTGTCCAGCAGAAAGCTTTGTGAAGGAAGTACCACTTTGGCATTTCCAAATGAGCTGAAATTTTTCCAGTACCTCCATACCTCCAAATCATCACACTAGACCAAAATTCAGTTCATTTCATCAAGCCAGATGAGTGCAGCTTCAAAGTCAAGTTTCTGGACCAAATTTGGCATTGTAAAGGAAGTGCACTCAAACTTGGTCCAATTTGCTTCAAATTTCTCTAGCAGGTGCTCCTTCCTACTACATTTCCCTGTGACAACTTGGCCAGCTCATTGGCACACCTGTCTGACCAAAACTTCCTGCCCAAGTTTCTATCCAGAAACTGTTCTGGATCCTCTCGACCACTCTAGAGCTGCTATGATCCATCCAATGACATAACCCATCCATATGATCAGTGGCCACCGCGTTTGACAAGGCCTGACGCACAGACGTGTCCAGAGCAGGCGGTGCACGCGGTGACCTCGTGAACAGCGAGCAGAGACTGTGCTCTACGCGGTCATCGCGTCGGGCAGGACAGCTCGAGCAGCCCCGGCTTGTCCAAACGTGTCTAGTGGCTCCGCAGCGGTCGCGTGCCCCTCTCCAGCTCCTTCCCCCTCCGTTCTCTTCCTCGCCGGATGACGACAAGCTCCGCCGTACCGCCACTGTTGCCACGCGGCTCTGGACGCGTTCGAGCTCTCCCGAAGCGCCAGCTAGCTCCTCGGCACCGCGTAGCACTGCTCCTCATCAGGTCGGCACCACACGACGCTTGCCACCTCGCCGGAAGCGCCAGTGCGCCGATGAGGACGCCGCGGCGGCCGTCCCTATCGCCTCGGCCAGCCCAGCTATAAATAGGCCCACCCTGAGCCCTTCGACCTCACCATCAGCCCTCCCTCTCCCTCCTAGCTCCGCCCAACCTCTAAACCGAGCTCGAGAAGCTCTCTGACCCCTCCCATGGCCGAAGCTTTGCCGCTGCCCTCCTCTCAAATTCCCGCGCCTCAGTCGTCCCCGGCTCCATTCGAGCTCACCTCTGGGCTCCCCAGTCGCCATAGACCATCCCCGCCCCCTTTCCCAACCTCCCCGGCCACCGGAGCGCGCCAAGTGCCCAGGGCCGCCGCCCACTGCCCGGACTCGCCGCCGCGTCTTCGGCCATCACCAAGCCCCGTGCTACCCATCCCTAGATGTGGTAGTCGCCGGCGACCGCGTCGGGAAGCAGAGGGGTAGGAGGAAGAAGGAGGAGAAGGAGGAGAGAGAAGGTGGTGGGGCCCAGCTGTCGGTGACCGCGACCCTGGGCCCAGTCGAATAAGTGGAGGCGCACTCCCGTAGATGCGCTTTCGCTTAAGTGAAGGCGTAAACTTCAAAATACGCTTTCGTTTTTTTCAGCCGGCGGCCGAAACGGCTATGTTGCGGACGTTCACTGGTTAGCGGCTGAAATGGATAGTTTTTATTCATTTCCCCGTCTAACGAATGAACGTGCACAACTTTTTAACCGCATCTCCGATTCAGGTGAATCCAACGCCCACGTCTTTAGTTCGTCGAGCCCGTTCCGATGGTATCATTTTCATAATGTTTTCACACCATGAAAATGACCATTTTGCCCTTGCCCTTCTATCAGCCCCTCCAAGAGAGAATCCTTTTCGGCAAATATTCCGCGAGGTGATCGCACTTCTTTCCGGAGTATTCCTTCACCCCTAGGCAAGCCGACCATCTGATATTTTCCCTAAAGCATTGCTCTGTGTTATTCTTGCATGTTTAATTAATGAATATGCCTGTGTAGAAATAATTGAACTCCTGCTAGGTTGAACTTGTTATTTACATTACCTGCTAATGTTCATCATATTATCACGCTAGTGACTCGTAGGTGACATTATGGAGATAGGCTATTATGCTTTCAGTGTGTATTACTGTTGTTATTGCTATGATAAAGAACGTGACTTAATAACGACAACATCCTGCGTCGGCTGGACCGAGTCATCGTGCCACCGAACCGAGCTCATCAGTGCAGCCACATTTGCCTTTATGGGAAGGCCCTAACTTGGTCTATTGTCTTGCCTCTTGTTGGTACCTCCAAAGAGGTAAGGTTATGCGCGCGTGCTACCCTGGCCCGGTAGGCGGCGATAATCTTGTGAGCCCGGTTTGGTTATTGAGCTCAGGTCCGCGTTTGGGATAGTTTTGTTTGGCCACGACGGTGGCAGGTGTCAGGAGTGAGATAGGGGCCACCCAGGACATGACCCTGGGAGGGTATGATTGTCGGTGGGACCGTAAGAGTGCCAGGCAATAGACAAGTTTTGTTGGAGCAGCACCGGTCCACCCGAATGGGAGCATGAGGCCAAGAGCTCCATAGTGTGGGTAAAGTGCGCAACCTCTGCAGAGTGTAAATCTATTCGAATAGCCGCGTCCTCAGTCATGGGACACAGTTCGTACTAGGTCACACTATTTGGTCTGTGTCGAGTCTAGAGGAACAAACCATATGATGTTAATAATGAACCAGAGAAAGGTATGATTTGTCGGATTTATAGTGAAAATACAGGAACATCTGATGATGTCTGGTATATGGGATGTTAGCCATGCGATGGCTATGAGATGAGTGGTCAGATGACCGCATGACTTGGATTTGATTTGGATCGGGTTTGGATTGGATCCTAAGATTATTCGGAGTATGGATTATTTACTTGTTATGCTTTACCTTACTGTATTTACTCCAATACTTATCATGCCAGATAATCCTGCTATGACATGATGATAAATCTTGCTAGATAATCTTGCCATAACATGTTAGTTAATACCGTTAAGATAACAAATGCATGCTTGAATGCCATGGATTGCTTTGCTTGGTGTATATGTTGGTTCGGTTTGCTTGCGAGTACATTCAAAAGTACTCAGCGGCCTTCAATGTGGCCAGGTTCACCTAAGGATTCGACGACCTCTAGCAAGGAGCCGGAGTGTTCGCGGGCTAGAAGAGTAACCGAGTCAGATCCCTGTGGATTGGAGCCGAACCAAGACCATACTGCCTTAGATAGAGCTTTTCCGCTGCCATCACCTTTGTAAAATATCATGTAAGACTTATAAATCCATTAATAGAAATGCCTGTGTTCATGATACTTGTTGTAAACGCGCATGCCAGAATGATTTCATGGGCTGGCGTGTGCGGCGACCGTCTGGCTACAGTGGTATTCAGGCGGGGCGCCACAACGGATGGTATCAGAGCCAGGCTGACCGTAGGTTACCCGCCAGCTTCCATTGTCTCTTGCTCAGTAGAGAGCCCAGATGGATATCATCCATCTCTGCCAAATCGGCACGGCTACTGCTGATCATAAGGCAACCCCGTAGGCTTTGCCCCATGTCAGACCTCAACTCCCGTGGCCTTTGCCTCCGGTGGGAAATGTCTGCACCAGGCAAGGACCTGTGAGCCCTCAAACCCCTAGGTAAACCAGATATCCTCACCTTGCTTGCTAACCATGGCATTTCTCTCCTCAAATCCAGTTTCCTTTGGGAAACGCCTACAAATTCCATCCTTCCCCGACAAACCTAGGATCGTTGACTAAGCCACTTTGGCTATGGTCGTGCGTTGAGTTTGATGTTCCCTAAGGAAGTAGTAGGAGCTTGGCCCCAATTGCTACCAGGAGCATTGTGTGGTTTTGCTTCTAAATCCTTAGAGGCACACCGAGTGCGCTATACTAGTTATACTAGTGAATCTTCGGCCACATGTGTAAGGTCCGCAAAATTTGAGTTTTATTTGCTTTTTGGTTTTTGTGGTTTTTGCTTCTTTTGTCGACTCCGTTCTGTCGCTCCGACTGGATCCATCTGCAAGAGCTATCAAAGAAGACCAAGACACAACTTGGATAATACCCAATAATCCAAATTCAGTAAGAGTCTAGTCAATCCAACTACCCGATATTCGGAGCATTATCACCGGATCGGTCATGAATGAAGAATGGGTCAGAAGCATACTCTAAGTGCTACAGACAAGGTCAGAATATGCCTGAGAGAGTGTGTCTCAGAATTGATCACAAAAGAACAGCCAGATGAGCTATCAGTAATGGACACCAACAGGGACAAATTATTCCGTCCTGGACACAAGGATTATTTTAGCCAGTGGGGTGAACCTTGAGTCTTTTCTCAATGGACTCAAGAATCATTTATTATCCACCGAAGACATATTACAAGAAAGTGAAGGTGCCGAGAGCAACAACAAAACACTGGTATGTTGATACACATTTCAAAGCATATTCTGGAATTTACCGGTGCATATATAAAATTTCCGGGAATGGTGAACAAGGTTTGTGAGGAATATGGATAAGTTCGCGGTTGCCCAGAATCAATGAGAACTTCACATGTTTGGAAGCTTAGCTGAACCGAATGGAATTATCCGTAACTACTCACTACCGTCAACACTTGGTTTGAATGCAAAGGGTATTCCGAATTAATTGTCAACATAACATCTGCATCGGTTGTGCAACCTTTACAGCAGCAATGAGCAGACCAACAGAAGGACAAGCGATGTACATGACCAACAAAATATCTTTAGTCGAGATATGGACTATACCAAGTTCTGGCTCCACTATGGGTAAATTCCGGATACCTCGGAAGGAAGCCAGAAACGGTCATATATCCGACCGCATATCACAGTACAAGCCTTTTGGTACAAGGAACCCAGCCTTCCTCCGCAAGCTATCGGAAGGAGCTTACAACGCAAGACTCCCAATCTTCCTTGCTACATCACTTGGTGAGAAAATCTTCTGGGATACGGCACTCCCATCTCCCTCAGCCGCTACCGCGGAAAAACTTCCAGCATAAGGCACCTGACCTTCCTCAGTAAGCAACATGAGGGAAAGCTTCTGAGGTACAACACCCAGCCTTGATCGGCGCGCTACCTTAGCAGAAGCTTCGAGCATAAGGAATTCAACCTTCTTCAACACGCCATCGTGCCCACAACAAGCTTGTTAAAAACACGAACTAGTCTGGGCACACGTCTGCTTCAGAACTTGGTGGTTATGAAAGGATTTATCCTACCCTTGCATATGTTGTGAGCATGCAGTCCAGTGGATCAGTTCATGCGAGCCACTCGTACACAGGAATGATTGTGTTCAGAGAAACGTCGGCCCCATACTTCGAAGAAGGATGTGAACACAGCAATCCCTACGAGATATGCAAGAGTAAGTTATGATACGACCAAGGAGCCGTGTTGGCAGGTCACGACAGGTTCATCAAAGGAATTCTCAAGAACAAAGAAGTTTTGGATGAACAATCTCCGCGACGGTCAATAAAGGGAATTTTGACAAGGAGATATTGCCAACCCTTGTTAGACTCTTGCATATACAGCCACAACAATGTAGCAAGCATGTTGTACTCCTCATGAGAATGGGCCATCTACCAAGTTAAGAGGCTATGCTCCGTAAGACACGCCGAATGATAGCCAAACTGTGTTCAGCTCGGTGATCATAGCAAGGACTGCAAAGGATATATATGATAGAGCTACCCTAGCCACTCGAGGCCATAAGATCACATGAGCCTTGTACCAGGAAAGAATGTCTCACCCGTGACAATCAGGGTACGGAGTATCGCAATGAAACCCGAAGTAGGTAGCTCCAGGTCATGGAAACCAAGCCATTTGTCGATACTACCCGCTACCCACCAACCCTAGGCAACAAACTACAAGGACAAAAGGTACACCTGATAGGAAAGAGAAGGATTCAATGCAGTCGTTGGAAAAGACAGCACCTGAGCCATCAGAAGAGGTAGTTAAAAGGCTAGTGAACTAATGAAGACAAGACAGCTGATGGATCCAAGTCGCACGCAGGTATGTTCCCCTTAGCCGGGAGGTAAGCCCGGAAATCTCGAGGACAAGATTTTCTTAAGGGGGGGGGGGTAGGTTTGTAACACCCTGGTTTTCGCTCCTCGGTTTTTCCTTTGCGGGATTGGACTCCCGTCTTTTTTTTCGGTGTTATCGGATTTTCTCTCACTCTTGGGTATATGAAGATGGTCATTTAGCCTTGCCTTCCCTATCCAACCAGAGATTCTCTCCACTCCAACCTTGCCACCCAAGAGATATTCTCAGGATTTTGCCACCGAAACCTTATCTTCCGAGTTACCGGAAGGGAAACCCTAATTCCTTTCGTTACAAAGGAACCTCAATTTCCTTTGATTTGTTGCCTCCCAAACTTTTCCCAGTGATCATCCCATATCTATAAACCCTAGATACGCAAAAATATTGCCAAGTCATTTGCAATATTTTTCATTTAAAATTAATTCCTTTTTCTGCTGTTTAATGGGATTAAATCCAGAAAAATATCTATCCTTCTGCAAAGTTCATGAAAACTTGTGGAGATACTCTTTGTGATCATATTGAGCTCCCATAAAAATATTGGCCATAATTAAATAAGGGAAATTGCATTTTCCTATTTAAAGCCAATATTGCATTTTGGGCACTTTCCAAAGGAACTACAATTTTAGTAGACAGGAAAAATCCCAAATAATTTGTGGAGCTTCTCCTATTCATATATTCATCATTTCCATCAAGATCCCAAGTTACATAGTTCAAATTTTGAGCACATCATCCAATTCTTGTTTCTGGATTTATTTTGAGGTTGTGAAGCAACTATATTTTATATTGCTTCAAAATTCTTGAAATTAATCCAGGACCTCAAATTCCCTATATGATGTGACCATGCAAAAATTCACATCATTTTATCTTGCTAATTTCTCCCAAAAATTCCATCTAGCTTCTGTCCAGCAGAAAGCTCTGTGAAGGAAGTACCACTTTGGCATTTCCAAATGAGCTTAAATTTTTCCAGTACCTCCATACCTCCAAATCATCACCCTACACCAAAATTCAGTTCATTTCATCAAGCCAGATGAGTGCAGCTTCAAAGTCAAGTTTCTGGACCAAATTTGGCATTGTAAAGGAAGTGCACTCAAACTTGGTCCAATTTGCTTCAAATTTCTCCAGCAGGTGCTCCTTCCTACTACATTTCCCTGTGACAACTTGGCCAGCTCATTGGCACACCTGTCTGACCAAAACTTCCTGCCCAAGTTTCTATCCAGAAACTGTTCTGGATCCTCTCGACCACTCTAGAGCTACTATGATCCATCCAATGACATAACCCATCCATATGATCAGTGGCCACCGCGTTTGACAAGGCCTGACGCCCAGACGTGTCCCAGAGCAGGCGGTGCACGCGGTGACCGCGTGAACAGCGAGCAGAGACTGTGCTCTACACGGTCGTCGCGTCGGGCAGGACAGCTCAAGCAGCCTCGGCTTGTCCAAACGTGTCTAGTGGCTCCGCAGCGGTCGCGTGCCCCCTCTCCAGCTCCTTCCCCCTCCGTTCTCTTCCTCGCCGGACGATGACAAGCTCCGCCGTACCGCCACTGTTGCCACGCGGCTCTGGACGCGTTCGAGCTCTCCCGAAGCGCCAGCTAGCTCCTCGGCACCACATAGCACTGCTCCTCGTCAGGTCGGCACCACCCGACGCTTGCCACCTCGCCGGAAGCGCCAGTGCGCCGATGAGGATGCCGCGGCGGCCGTCCCTATCGCCTCGGCTAGCCCGGCTATAAATAGGCCCTCCCCGAGCCCTTCGACCTCACCATCAGCCCTCCATCTCCCTCCTAGCTCCGCCCAACCTCTAAACCCAGCTCGAGAAGCTCTCTGACCCCTCCCATGGCCGAAGCTTTGCCGCTGCCCTCCTCTCAAATTCCCGCGCCTCAGTCATCCCCGGCTCCATTCGAGCTCACCTCTGGGCTCCCCAGTCGCCATAGAAAATCCCCGCGCCCTTTGCAAGCCTCCCCGGCCACCGGAGCGCGCCAAGTGCCTAAGGCCGCCGCCCACTGCCCGGACTCGCCGCCGCATCTCCGGCCATCCCCAAGCCCCGTGCTACCCATCCCTAGATGTGGTAGTCGCCGGCGACCGCGCCTGACACGTCGCTTGCCCTTGAAGCTCACCGGGCGCCGGAATCATGCTGGAGCCAGAGCTCTCGTCGCCGCGTCGGGAAGCAGAGGGGTAGGAGGAAGAAGGAGGAGAATGAGGAGAGAGAAGGTGGTGGGGCCCAGCTGTCGGTGACCGCGACCCCGGGCCCAGTCGGATAAGTGGAGGCGCACTCCCGTAGATGCGCTTTCGCGTAAGTGAAGGCGTAAACTTCAAAATACACTTTCGTTTTTTTCAGCCGGCGGCCGAAACAGCTATGTTGCGGACGTTCACTGGTTAGCGGCTGAAATGGACAGTTTTTATTCATTTCCCCGTCTAACGAATGAACGTGCACAACTTTTTAACCGCAACTCCGATTCAGGTGATTCCAACGTCCACGTCTTCAGTTCATCGAGCCCATTCCGATGGTATCATTTTCATAATGTTTTCACACTGTTAAAATGACCATTTTGCCCTTGCCCTTCTATCAGCCCCTCCGAGAGAGAATCCTTTCCGGCAAATTTTCTGCGAGGTGATCGCACTTCTTTCCGGAGTATACCTTCACCCCCAGGCAAGCTGACCATCTGATATGTGCCCTAAAGCATTGCTCCGTGTTATTCTTGCATGTTTAATTAATGAATACGCCTGTGTAGAAATAATTGAACTCCTGCTAGGTTGAACTTGTTATTTACATTACCTGCTAATGTTCATCATATTATCACGCTAGTGACTCGTAGGTGACATTATGGAGATAGGCTATTATGCTTTCAGTGTGTATTACTGCTGTTATTGCTATGATAAAGAATGTGACTTAATAACGACAACATCCACCGTCGGATGGATCGAGTCATCGTGCCACCGAACCGAGCTCATCAGTGCAGCCACATTTGCCTTTATGGGAAGGCCCTAACTTGGTCTATTGTCTTGCCTCTTGTCGGTATCTCCAAAGAGGTAAGGTTATGCGCGCGTGCTACCTTGGCCTTGTAGGCGGCGATAATGTTGTGAGCCCGGTTTGGTTATTGAGCTCAGGTCCCCGTTTGGGATAGTTTTGTTTGGCCACGACGGTGGCAGGTGTCAGGAGTGAGACAGGGGCCACCCAGGACATGACCCTGGGAGGGTATGATTGTTGGTGGGACCGTAAGAGTGCCAGGCAATAGACAAGTTTTGTTGGAGCAGCACCGGTCCACCCGAATGGGAGCATGAGGCCAGGAGCTCCATAGTGTGGGTAAAGTGCGCAACCTCTGCAGAGTGTAAATCTATTCGAATAGCCGCGTCCTCGGTCATGGGACACAGTTCGTACTAGGTCACACTATTTGGTCTGTGTCGAGTCTAGAGGAACAAACCATATGATGTTAATAATGAACCAGAGAAAGGTATGATTTGTCGGATTTATAGTGCAAATACAGGAACATCTGATGATGTCTGGTATATGGGATGTTAGCCATGCGATGGCTATGAGATGAGTGGTCAGATGACCGCATGACTTGGATTTGATTTGGATCGGGTTTGGATTGGATCCTAAGATTATTCGGAGTATGGGTTATTTACTTGTTATGCTTTACCTTACTGTATTTCCTCCAATACTTATCATGCCAGATAATCCTGCTATGACATGATGATTAATGATGCTAGATGATAAATCTTGCTAGATAATCCTCCCATAACATGTTAGTTAATACCGTTAAGATAAAAAATGCATGCTTGAATGCCATGGATTGCTTTGCTTGGTGTATATGTTGGTTTGGTTTGCTTGCGAGTACATTCAAAAGTACTCAGCGGCCTTCAATGTGGCCAGGTTCACCTAAGGATTCGACGACCTCTAGCAAGGAGCCGGAGTGTTCGCGGGCTAGAAGAGTAACCCAGTCAGATCCCTGTGGATTGGAGCCGCACCAAGACCATACTGCCTTAGATAGAGCTTTTCCGCTGCCATCACCTTTGTAAAATATCATGTAAGACTTATAAATCCATTAATAGAAATGCATGTGTTCATGATACTTGTTGTAAACGCGCATGCCAGAGTGATTTCCTAGGCTGGCATGTGCGGCGACCGTCTGGCTGCTGTGGTATTAAGGCGGGGCGCCACAGAATGGGCAAAGCAACAAGCTAAATTGCAGAAACAGGCCAAAAAGGTGGTTGAAGAATTCAACCGGGCCACAAAGGTCTCAGCTGAAGCAGATGCCAGTGGCAGTGCAAGTGCTTCGAAGAAGGCCATGGAAAAGAAGCCTGCCAACAAGCCAAAGCCGTCTGTCCCAAAGCCCTTAGTGGCCCAGCCGGCAGCTTCAAAGGCTACTGCATCCAAGATTCCAAAATCTTCAGTGCCTCCTCCTGCTTCGAGTTCATCAATGGCAGCAGCAAGAGCTTCAACACCGGTCGTGCTTGCATCTTGCCAGCGCACCGAGGGCTTTCCAACAGCCTCTATAGCTGCATCAAGTGCCTCAGCTAGTGGGCAACCATCGTCTTCACTGCCCAAGCTGAAGAAAAAGGTCACTGCTGGCCGTGGAACTAGGCCAAGTCCCAGGAGCAAGGCCGACGTGCCTCAGGTTGATGAACATGGGCTGGCTGACGAAGATGAGCTCGCGGAGTTCCTCAGAAGGAAGCAAGAGCAAGCTGCTATTGCTAAAAATTCTTCAGTTCCAATGTTGCTGGACCCCAAGAAGCTTCTGGACTTTATTGACATCTGGTGCACCAAGCCAGATACGCCTCTTGATGAATTGAATCTACCTCCTGGCCCAAGTCATGTATTATCTGCTTTCATTTTGAATGAGAAACACAAAATTGCTCAAACAAAGCTGGTGAGGAAACAGCAACAGCAGAAAGAGAAGGAGCTGCGGAAGAACATGCTTTCTATTTCTCCTCAGCAGCTTGTGACTTTGCAGTCTGAAATTCAACAGCGGCCTAAAGAATTTGATCGCCAGTCAAGTCACTGTTGTGGGGTGTGCGACAGATTCATCCAAACCACCACCAAAGTGGTTAATGAGCACAACAAGCGTGAGGCTGCCAAGTTTGGCATCGTGCCTCCTTCCAGTTCTTCAGATCCACCACCATCAGCTCAGACCAGTGATACTGCCAGGGCAACAGAGGTTGCACCTGAAGAATATGAAAGGGCAACAGCAGAAGTTGTTCCTAAAGAAACAGCCAGGGCGACTGCATCAGTCGTTCCTGAACTAATTGAACCATCAAGGTCCTCAGCAGCAACACCACCAGGGACTTCATCTGTGAAGACTATCACCCTTCCTTCTGCATCAGAAGTGAAGAATACCAAGACTGCTGAGAAGGAAGCTAAAAAGAGAAAAGCTTCAGCCCCTCCTACCATCACTGCAACAGTGAAAAAAATGAAGATGACTCCATTGTCTTCAGACGTTCCAATCGATGCTACACCAATTTCATCAGCGCCCCCAACTCGTTCTAATGAAGATTGTCAAATGGTTCCCTATGGGGTGGATTATGTAATCCCACAGGCTGATGAAGATGATACTGAAACCCACTCTGCTGCTACCACAGAGCAAGTGGATGAAGAAATAGAAGTCAAAGAAGATACTTCGCTTCACCAAGTCCTGTCTCAGAAGCCCTCACAGGTTCCGGTGACTGAAGAAAATGCCACTGCTTCATCTGGAAGTAGTGAAGCAACTAAAGAGGATGTGGATATTGACGGTGCAACTACCCCTCCAATCATTGACGAATTTTGGGAAGTTTACCATCGAAATTCGCCCCTCACCACTCCTCTGACGCACGTGCCACAGTCACCCGCTGTCACTGAAGAAATTCACACGGGCTCTGAGGAAAGACAACCATCCCTCCAAAGCATTCCTGAAGAAATTCCAACTGCAACATCTGGTGAAATTGCTCAAGATGAGCCAATGGTTGATGTCGTCAATACATCCCCTCAGTGCGATGACTCAATTCCTTCAGTAGATACCAATACAGTTCTAACTGCCACTGCTGAGGAAATTGCCAAATCACTTGCCATGACTAATCCGAATGATTCCACTGGGTCCCCACGACCAGTGTTTGATGTGTGTAAAAAGATGCACAACCTTCAACCAGTACCTGTGATGCCAAAGCTTGGCAGAGTCCTCAGGTGGCCTCAGTTTGATAATGCCAAATTCTTTGAAGAGAAGAACTTCTTCATTGGTGAATCCCCATATGACTCAGCCAAGATTAGGCGCCTACGCTTCTGGACAAGAACTCAGATGAATTTCTATGCTTCACTCTTATTCGACAAGAACAAAGTATTCCCGCATCGCCATATTCCTCACATGGATATGGAGTCATTACCGTGCTTTCGGCCAGTTCTGGCAGTTCTTCACGATGCTGGATTACTCAGCTTCTGCACTGACGTCTGCGATTGGAATGAAGAACTAATTCTTCAGTTCTATGCAACTGTGCACTTTTCTGGCAACGTTGACGACATTGCAACATGGGCTCTGGACTGGATGAGTGAAGACACTCATTACAAAGCACCAGTTGACGAACTTCTTCGTGCTTTTCCCGTTAATCCACCCCATGAAGAAGCAAAGAGAATATATGAAGAACCTGAACTGCCAAACCATCTGATGCAAGTGCTTATGAAGCCTATAGCTGAAGGAGAAGCTCCAAGGACAACCTTCCTAGTGAAGGATTTGTTGTATGTGCCAAGAACGATCTATCGCATTCTGTCCAAAACCCTTAGTCCCTTTAAAGGTCACAACTCCAATACTGATGAAGTTGTGGGAATTATGAAGAATCTGCTGTTCCACATCATTCATGGTACTTCCATCAACATTCACGATTTCTTCCTGAGGACTTTGGTCACGGTGGCACAGTCTCCGTTTGACTTGAAGCCGTATGCTCCATGGAACATGAGATTCATCAGATCCCGGTCTGCAATTCACTACAAGGCTGATGGTCAAATTCACTTAAGCTATATGACTGAAGTTGAAGTTCTTCAGAGCACTCTGTCCACTGTTCCTGGCAAGGGCAAGATGGTGATTGATGAAGGAATTCATCCCTTGGATGGACAATTTCGTTAACCTATTTCAAGCTTGAATGCTGATGAATCTGCTAGCTAGGACAATGCAGCTAAAGCTTCAAGACCAACTCCTTCACCTGAAGCACCACGTATCATGACAGACCGTGAGTTGCTCATAAGCCAAGAATCACCGATGGGTTAAGCGTCAGTTTGCAGCTATTCAAGCCAACATGACTGTGACGCATAACGCCGTCCATAAAAACCGCTATTATCTTCACGAGATTTTTGATAGATCATGGGCCATCCTCTCACACCTCAAAACAGATGAAGAACTTGCGGATATGGATTTCCAAATGAACTCTGACTGGGCAGAACCGCCTAGGAAGAAGTTCAAGAACACTAAGGTTCCTCCTCTTATGCCAAGTTCAGAGTCTTCATCATGCCAAACTGACGCAAATGAAGCGGTTGAAGACACTGCGGCTGGTCCATCTGCATCTCGCGACCCCAACAATGCTGGCGCTCCCTCGACTTCTCCTCGGTGATTTTCTTCAGGGGCGTTAGTCCTCACCTTTGTCTCCTTTTGGTCATTTGATGACAAAGGGGGAGAAGTGTGAGTTAGTCTTCAAGCGGGTCATTATATGGGCTGTTTTTGCTTAAGTTGCAACTCTTGAACTTTATTGGATTTGCTCCTTGATGAGTTGTAACTTAAATAACTGTTGGTCGTCTGACTCTTTTGCTACATTTGTTATGCGTGCTCTGATCTTAATTATATCTGCTCATGCATGCACAATTTCCTCAGACTCCAATTCTCATCATGCATTCATATTCGTCAAATATCTTATGATCATGCATGAATGGATTCCAAGATATAGGGGGAGATCTCCACAATTTCAACCTGCCATGTGCATTTGCAATCCAAAGCAAATTCCTCATATGCACATCTTCAGGGGGAGTTCCTCAATATCCTGTAATCAATTTCTTCAAACTCTGTACTTACACTTCAATTATTTTTACTCCCGTTGAAAGCCTAACCAATTTTTCATCAATCATCAAAAAGGGGGAGATTGTAAGTGCATCAAGTGCCCCCTTAGTGGTTTTAGAGTATTGAAGAGAAATAGGTTGAGGAACTAATACGTTTGTGAGTATACACAGGAGACAGAGTCCCTGAAGATTTGGTTTAACACATGGAAGACGACCCCTAAAAATAGATTTCTTCAAGTGAAGAATTTGGTGATGAAATTGGTATGGCCTTTGAAGAAATTGATGTGAATACTTTGAAGCTTGAAGACTTTGGTTTTCGTAGTTTATTTTCTTCTTATTTGAGTCATAGGAAAAATCGTACTTTTAAAGGGGGTCTAGGTGAAACATATTTCACATTTCCAAAGTGATGCTCAAACCTTCTCAAACCTATACACACAAAAGCCGCTTCGAGTGAAGCCTTTGGAAATCTCCAGTACAGCTGACGCATTTGCTAGCGACAGTGACGAAGTTCATCTGGTCGCTGACAAATTTGGTCAGGCTCAGGAGTTAGGTGTTCGCAAGTGCGATCTGCCTACCGTGAGGAAATTGAGTGCCCTGACGAAATTCAGAGTTCAATTTTCAGACCGTTGCTGCACCGCGTGCCAGCTGTCGAGTGGATCCTTATCCTGACAACGGTCGAATCAGTGAAGGGCATTTATGACAATTCATGTCGGGTTGCCCCCTGGCTATAAATAGCCGCCCCCACAACCACTTGTTGGTTGGCTGCTCTGAGAGAACTTGACACTTGTCATTTGAGAGCAACCCATCCTCTGACGACTTTGAGAGAACCCAAGTGAGGAAAAACCCAACCAGAGCCTAAGTGATTGAGCATCACTGAAGAGATTGATCTGTGTGATCCGACGCTTGTTACCTTTGAGGACTGTCATTCCTCCAGACGACTAGGCGTCATGTTCTGAGCACCCAAGAGTAATTGTGGCGTGCCGGTGAACAAGTCTGTGAAGGTTTTAGAAGTCTACCTTGAAGACTTACCACGAGTGATTGGGCGAGGTCTAAGTGACCTTAGCTCAAGAGGAATACGGTGAGGACTAAGTGTTCTCTGAGCTGTGACTCAGCCGCCTTAACCAGACGTACAGTTGATACAGCAACAGGAATTGGTCTACCAAATTCCATTGTCTTCACCGAGCCAACCTGGTTTCAAATTCCTCACCCTCTCTTACTTTATTTCACTGCTGAAGAATTTTTGATCTATCCTCTGAGGAATTTGAACTGAAGTATTTGATCATGTTATCATTTATTTCCTCAGTTCATATTCCTCATGCTTGTATGATTGTATGATTGCATGTTCTTCACTCTTATGTATCCTGATCGCATGTACTCTGATTCTGTGATAACTTAGTTTCCCTTGCATTTCTATTTCTTCACTCTGATCTTCGTCAAATTCTTCAGAGTTTGACGAATTTCTAAAAATCTCCCATTCACCCCCCTCCTCTGGGAGATAACCTGCGCTTTCAATAGAAACATACGGTGGGTAAACAAATTATTGTTGGGCAATTGATAGAAAAGCAAATAATTATGACGGATTCATGGAAATGATCATGTATATAGGCATCACATCCGAGACAAGTAGACCGACTCCTACCTGCATCAACTACTATTACTCCACTCATCGACCGCTATCCAGCATGCATCTAGAGTATTAAGTTAATAAAAACAGTGTAACGCCTTAAGCAAGATGACATGATGTAGAGAAGCAAATTCAGGCAACAAGAATAAACCCCATCTTTTTATCCTTAATGGCAACAATACAAATACGTGTCATGTGCCCTTCTATCACTAGGATTGAGCACCGCAAGATT
Source organism: Elymus sibiricus (assembly GCA_039707655.1). Classification (NCBI taxonomy): domain Eukaryota; kingdom Viridiplantae; phylum Streptophyta; class Magnoliopsida; order Poales; family Poaceae; genus Elymus; species Elymus sibiricus. The sequence continues at coordinate 119,310,340 of CM077670.1, forward strand.
GAACCCATCACAAAGCACCTCTCCCATTGCAAGATAAATCAATCTAGTAGGTCAAACCAAATCGATAGATCGGAGAGAAATACAAAGCTATATTTAATCATGCATAAAAGAGTTCATAGAAGACTCAAATATTTCTCATGAATAATCTGATCATAAACTCACAATTCATCGGATCCCAACAAACACACCGCAAAAGAAGATTACATCGGATAGAACTCCAAGAACATCGAGGAGAACATGGTATTGAAGATCAATGAGAGAGAAGAAGACATCTAGCTACTAGCTATGGACCCGTAGGTCTGTGGTAAACTACTCACACATCATCGGAAGGGCAGCAAGGTTGATGTAGAAGCCCTCCGTGATCGATTCCCCCTCCGGCAGAATACCGAAAAAGGCCTCCAGATGGGATCGCGGAAGAACAGGGGCTTGCGGCGGCGGAAAGGTTTTCTCTTCTGTCTCTCTAATGGTTTCCGAATATTTGTGAATTTATAGGAGTGGAATTAGGTCAAATGGAGCCACATGGGCCCCACAAGGCATCAGGGCGCCCCCCCCGGGGCCGCGCCCTGTTGCCTTGTGGAGGCTTCGCGAACCTTCTGGCCTCCTCTCCATGTCTCTAGGGTCTCTTTTGTCCATAAAATAATCTCCAAAAAGTTTCGTGGCATTTGGACTTCGTTTGGTACTTATTCTCTTAAAAGCCAAAAACAAGCAGAAAATAACAACTGGCACTGGGCACTAGGTTAATAGGTTAGTCCCAAAAAATGATATATAATTGCATATAAAAACATCCAAGATTGATACTATAATAGCATGGAACAATCAAAAGTTATAGATACGTTGGAGACGTATCAATGAACAAGTTGCCAAAGCTAAAGAAACTGAAAATGTTGAAACTCTTGAAAATTATGATTCACCTATTCTGCCTAGCTCTCCTACTAGAGTTGAAATGCCTGAAATGCCTGATGGTTATGTTTTTGATAGAGAGTCAGCTAGGGCAATTCTTGCTTGTAATGATAGAGATGAGGTTAGAAAATTGCTTGCTGAGTTGAAAGAAAAATCTATGAGGGAGAGAATGAAATATGATCCTAAGTTTGCTACTTCTCCCATATTTGTTACTGATAAGGATTATGAATTCTCTGTCGATCCTGAGTTAATTACTTTGGTTGAATCTGATCCTTTTCATGGTTCTGAAACTGAAACTGTTGTGGCACACCTTACTAAATTGAATGATATAGCCACCCTATTTGCTCATGACAAAAAGATTCGCTATTACTATATTCTTAAGTTGTTTCCTTTCTCATTAAAGGGTGATGCTAAGAAATGGTTCAATACTCTTGCTCCTGGTTGTTGATACGTCTCCAACGTATCTATAATTTTTGATTGTTCCATGCTATTATAGTATCAATCTTGTATGTTTTTGTATGCAATTATATATCATTTCTTGGCACTAACCTATTAACCTAGTGCCCAGTGCTAGTTGCTGTTTTCTGCTTGTTTTTGGCTTTTCAGAGAATCAGTACCAAACGAAGTCCAAATGCCACGGAACTTTTTGGAGATTTTTTTCTGGATAAAAGAGACCCTGGAGACTTGGAGAGGAGGCCAGAAGGTTCACGACTCCTTCACAAGGCAACAAGGCGCGACCCCGAGGGGGGGCACCCTGACGCCTTGTGGGGCCCACGTGGCTCCGTTTGACCTAATTCCAATCCTATAAATTCACAAATATTCGGAAACCATCAGAGAGCCAGAAGAAAAAACCTTTCCGCCGCCGCAAGCCTCTGTTCTTCCGCGATCCCATCTGGAGGCCTTTTCCGGTACTCTGCCGGAGGGGGAATCGATCACGGAGGGCTTCTACATCAACCTTGCTGCCCTTCCGATGATGTGTGAGTAGTTTACCACAGACCTACGGGTCCATAGCTAGTAGCTAGATGGCTTCTTCTCTCTCTTTGATCTTCAATACCATGTTCTCCTTGATGTTCTTGGAGTTCTATCCGATGTAATCTTCTTTTGCGGTGTGTTTGTTGGGATCCGATGAATTGTGAGTTTATGATCAGATTATTCATGAGAAATGTTTGAGTCTTCTCTAAACTCATTTATGCATGATTAAATATAGCTTTGTATTTCTCTACGATCTATCGATTTGGTTTGGCCAACTAGATTGGTTTATCTTGCAATGGGAGAGGTGCTTTGTGATGGGTTCAATCTTGCGGTGCTCAATCCCAGTGACAGAAAGGGACATGACACGTATTTGTATTGTTGTCATTAAGGATAAAAAGATGGGGTTTATTCATATTGCTTGAATTTGCTTCTCTACATCATGTCATCTTGCTTAAGGCGTTACTCTGTTTTTATTAACTTAATACTCTAGATGCATGCTGGATAGCGGTCGATGAGTGGAGTAATAGTAGTAGATGCAGGCAGGAGTCGGTCTACTTGTGTGGGAAGTGATGCCTATATACATGATCATTGCCATGAATCCGTCATAATTATTTGCTTTTCTATCAATTGCCCAACAGTAATTTGTTCACCCACCGTATGTTTCTGCGCTCGAGAGAGAAGCCTCTAGTGAAAACTATGGCCCCCGGGTCTATCTTTATCATATAAAAACCCTAAAAATTCCTTGCTGCAATTTATTTACTTTTATTTAGTTTAGTAATTTACTTTATCAATTTATCTCTATCATATTTAATCCTTGCGAGTAACCGCTAAGAGGATTGACAACCCTCTTATTCGCGTTGGGTGCAAGTGCTTGCTTTTGTGTGTGTAGGTGCTGTTCACTGGATCTTGCTTGGTTCTCCTACTGGATTGATAACCTTGGTTCTTAACTGAGGGAAATACTTATCTCTACTATACTGCATCATCCTCTCCTCTTCGGGGAAATACCAACGCAGTCTACAAGTAGCAGTTGTGTGCGTAGTCCCCAGGATATGATATATTACTTCTCTGAGAAATATTTTCCTGCTCATAAGAAACAGGCTGCCTTACAGGAAATATTTAACTTTGTGCAAATCGAAGAAGATAATCTCCCTCAAGCTTGGGGGAGGCTTCTCCGATTACTTAATGCTTTGCCTGAACATCCTCTTAAGAAAAATGAAATACTTGATATCTTTTATAACGGACTAACCGATGCTTCTAGGGACTACCTAGATAGTTGTGCTGGTTGTGTTTTCAGGGAACGAACTGTTGGACAGGCTGAAGTACTATTGAATAATATATTGAGAAATGCCGATGAATGGACACTTCCTGAACCACCACCTAAGCCAACTCCGAAGAAGAGAGGTATTCTATTCCTCAGTCCAGAAGATATGCAAGAAGCTAAGAAATCTATGAAGGAAAAAGGTATAAAAGCTGAAGATGTTAAGAATTTACCACCTATTGAAGAAATACATGGGCTCGACATCCCGACACAGGTAGTGTAGGTAAATTCTCTCACTAGATTCGATGAAGGTGATATTCTGTATAATAAATCTGCTAGTCAATGTCTGCAAGAGATTGATAATTACATCATTAAACATGAACACTTTAATATGTATTTTTAGCAATCAACTAAAATGGAATGCCATTATGATTGAACGCTTGAGTGATTTGATGTTTAGAACTGCAAATGATGTTAAATGATTGAGTAAACATGCTTCTATGGTTCAGACTCAGTTAGAACCAATTGCTAAGTCGCAAAATAATTTGCTTGATGAGATGAATAATAAAAAGAATGATGATGCTGTTAGAGTTGTTACTAGAGGAGGTAGCATGACTCAGGATCCTCTATATCCTGAAGGTCATCTTAAAAGAATTGAACAAGATTCTCAAAGAAATAATATTGATACACCTAGTCCATCTAAGAAGAAAAAGAAAAGGAAAAATGATAAAACTTTGCCTGCTTCTAGTGAACCTGAGATAGAAAAACCTCCTACGAATCAAAATGATGTTTCTATTTCTGATGTTGAGAAACAATCTAGTAATGGACATACACCTAGTGATAATGATAATGATAATGACAATGATGATGTTCATGTTGATGCTCAACCAGATAATGATGTAGAAATAGAACCTGCTGTTGATCTTGATAACTCACATCCTAAGAACAAAAGATATGATAAAAGAGACTTTGTTGCTAGAAAACATGGAAAGGAGAGAGAACCATGGGTGCAAAAACCTATGCCTTTCCCTACTAAACCATCTAAAAATAAGGATGATGAAGATTTCGAGCGCTTTGTTGAAATGCTCAGACCTGTCTTTTTGCGCACTCGCTTGATTGATATGTTGAAAATGTCTCCCTATGCTAAATACATGAAAGAAATTGCCACAAATAAAAGAAAAATACCTGAAGCTGAAATTTCCACCATGCTTGCAAATTATTCTTTTAAGGGTGGAATACCTAAGAAACTAGGAGATCCGGGAATACCTACTATACCATGCTTAATTAAAAGAAGCTATGTCAAAACTGCTTTATGTGATTTGGGAGCCGGTGTTAGTGTTATGCCTTTCTCTTTATATAGAAGACTTGATTTGAATAAGCTCACACCTACTGAAATATCTTTGCAAATGGCTGATAAATCAACTGCCATACCTATTGGAATTTGCGAGGATGTTCCTGTTGTAGTTGCAAACGTTACTATCTTGACAGACTTTGTTATACTTGATATGCCCGAGGACGACAACATGTCGATTATCCTTGGTAGACCCTTTTTGAATACTGCAGGGGCTGTTATTGATTGCAACAAAGGCAAAGTTACTTTTCATATCAATGGTAATGAGCATACGTTTTATTTTCCGAAGAAACAAAGTTCGGTAAATGGTATCAATTGTATTGAAAAAGTTTTGACAATCACAATTGGAGGTTTCAAATTTCCTCTTCCTATGGTCAAAAAGAAATATGAAATTCTTATTGTTGGGGAGATGCATTTCCCCATTGAGGTAACTTAGTGTTATACGAAAATTCTTCGGTTTCATGTCACTCGGAAATAGTTTGTTAATAAGACTTGATCAACCTTATTAATGGATTATTTTTGAGGTGCATGTGGTCGATGAATTTAGTAAGCACAACTTTCTGTACCCACCTTTTGCTCTCTGTTATTTTTAGTCGAATAAAATAAAATGCCATGATTATCCTGTTTTCTGAATTATCCGTGCAATAAAAAATGGGCCAAAAATAAAAGTTCTCAGAATGCCATGAAAATTTAGTATGATTTTTTCCAGAATATTTAAGAATTTTTGGCACTGAACACACCCCAGGGGGGGTGCACCTGTGAGCCACAAGCCCACAGGGCGCGCCCACCCCCCTGGGTGCGCCCAGCAGGCTTGTGGGTCCCACAGGGACCCATTCACTTATGCCAGCCACCCATCTCCTTCTTCTTCCTCCAGAAAAAATCAAACTTGCTCCCAAGCCCGTGTTCTTGCTCATTTTGCTGTGATTTTTGATCTCCTTGCTCGGAACTCCGTTTCCAAAACGGTTTTGAGGAATTACTCCTTGGTATGTGACTCCTCCAATGCTCCAATTAGTTTTTGTTCTAGTGCTTTATACTTTGCAAATTTTTGCTGCTGTGGTGACCATGTTTATGAGCTTGCATGTTGAATTTGTATGGTCCAAAGTAGTTTTGATGCATGATATGGCTTCTAGATACATGTGGGAGTAGTTGGTATCAATTTTGTTGAGTTTCGTTCACTTTTATTTTGAGTCACTAAAAATTTCAGAAATTTTTCAGAGAAAAGAAAATGTTTAGGAAGATGTTCCATGGTGGTTCCTCGAGCAAAAGTGCTCCTAGGCCCGCAATACTCGAGCAGGATACTGAACCGCCGCGAGAGGCCGCGGTGCTACCGTGCGAGTGGCCGTCGGATGCCTTCATGATTCGAACCGGCATCAAAGAAGAGTTTGATATGTACGTGCGCAACGTTGAGCTCACAGAGTTCCTGGCAGACAGGTGCCCGCAATACTATGACCTCACTGACTCCTTTGTGTGAAGATTCAAGTATGTATATCAGCGCACTTCACATGATGTTATTTTCAACCTATATGAAAATCCTTTTCGCATGTCCGTTGAAGAATTTAGTGAAGTATGCAAAATTCCATTCTGGGGGACTTGCACTGAACCTCATAAATCTGATTGCAATGAAATTCTCATGAACATTACTAGGGGTGAAACTAGAGGCATCACAGAAGCTACTATGGGGAGCATTCATTTTCCTGCCATACATTATTTTGCTCTATTCATTGGTACATGCATTAATGGTAAACATGATCATAGTCATCTTTGTGCCCCTGACCTAAGCATTCTTAAGAGTGCGGTGCTGGGAGATAGACAATTTAACATGGGGGCTATTGTTGCACGTCGTTTACATAACAATGCCTTAGTTGGTGATTTCTTTGGTGGAATTTATGCCACTCGCTTAGCTACCTATCTTGGTGTGCCCATTAAACAAAATGACACCCTTTTGCCACCTAGTTTTCTTGATTATGATGCTATGGAACGCCACCAGTTCCTTGAGAGGGGTCTCCCCCCGTTCAGATACAGGCTAATCTTTAACTGGCACCGTGTTTTCCATATTGTTTTGCCTGCTCCTGCATTCTTTGATTTCCAGGGAAAACATAGACATTTCATACTTGAGGAGGAGGATGAGGAGTATGAGAGGGCGGCAGAGACCGAGTGCCTTAACGAGGTAGCTTGCCAAGCTTTGGCAGCTACATTTTAGTATAACCCAAACTACCATCACGGGCATTATCCAGGCCAGGAGTGGCCGTAGACCAACTTAGGCCAAAAGCCTAAGCTTGGGGGAGTACGTATTTCTCACCGACATTACATTCATGTTCACACACTCATTCCAGTTGTCGGTGTTCATCCTTTTTCATTGTATATCCATGTTAGTTTTATGTTTGCTTTCTTCTTCTGTGTTTGAAAAGCTTTCGAAAATCCAAAAAAATTAGTTGTAGTTTCTTTCTTGTCTAGTTAATTTGTTGTAGTAAAAGAAAACCCAAAAAGATTTCTCGTTTCTTCTTTTACTTGTTGGGAGCTTTCCCGTGTAAATAGTGTTTCTCGTTTTTTGTTTTCCTTCGTTAATTTGCTTCCTTCAGAAAAACCAAAAACTCCAAAAATATTTCAGTGTGTTTCTCTGAATTTCTTTTCTTTTCGTTGAGTCGTCACAAGGAGAAGACCACGATGAAAATGTTGAGTGCCTCCCATATGCTTTATTGTTGATCTAACAAAGAGCCACTATTACCTTGTCTTCTCCTTTGAATAAATGTTTGCAGATTCCGACTTAGTCCATGGCACACTTTCACTATTATTATTATCACATCATTTGGTCGTGCAAGTGAAAGGCAATAATGACGATATTTGATGAAGTGATTGCGGTGAAGAAAAGCTGGTATGAACTCTTCTTGTTTTTGTCTTTGTAAATATGTTTAGCTCAGTATTCATGATTCAACATTATTATGAGTAAACATATTTATGATGACAATTAGAGATTATAGTTGCTCATGCCATGCTTAAATAGCTAGGTGTGGATAATGATTTATCTTGAGTGTCAACATGCATTAAAATGGTTGTGATGTAGTATGTTAGCATGGTATCCTCCTCTGAGTAATTCGAGTGGCTTGACTTGGCACATGTTCATACATGTAGTTGATTCAAAACCAACATAGCCTCCCTGATATTTATGTTCAGGGTGTTGATATCCTACTCATGCTCATGATTCAATGTTAATCATTCGCAATGCATGTCTATGACCGTTTTCGCTCTCTAGCTGGTCGCTTCTCAATCTGTTTGCTAGCCTTCGCCTGTACTAAGCGGTAATACTGCTTGAGCATCCAAATCCTTAAACCAAAGTTATTCCAGATGAGTCCACTATATCTACCTATATACGGTATTACTCTGCCGTTCCAAGTAAATTTGCAAGTGCCACCTCTAAATATTCAAACGAACATCTGTTTTGTGTGCCCGTACCGCTCATGAAGCGACAGGGGGGCGGTCAGTATCTTCCATGCTAAGCGAGTTACTCTCGGATGAGTGTTTATTCACTTGTCATTGCACGAGAGAGGATGGTAATCGGGATGCCCAGTCCTATGCTCAAATCAAAATCATATAATGCAAACAAACTCCCCCGAAAAGTTGTTGGTATGGAGGGCACCCATGAATTCGGCTAGCCATGGCTTGTGTTGGTACAGTGGAGGGGGAGTAAACTTTACCTTTCCGCTTGGGAACCGCCTACAATGCGTTTAGCATGGAAGATATTGAAAACTCTCGGTCGTGACGTTGACAGGAAAAGCATACCTCCCAAAATTATTTTCATCTCTAATTTAAGCTTCGAGCTCTAGCACCGCTGCAAATCCATGCTTCCCTCTGCGAAGGGCCTATCCATTTACCTTTTTGTTATTTTACTTTTATTGTTGAGTCATCACCCTCTCATTTAAGCACCAGTTGGAGAGCACTATTGTCATCTTTATGCATTGAGCATAGTTAATGTTGGGTGTGACCATGACTGGATATCCTCTACCCTGAATTACAATGTTTAGTCGTTGCTTGAATCTCAGAGGTGCTCTGCATTTATGTTTTGCGGTCTCAGAAAGGGCTAGCGAGATACCATGTTGTCATATTATATCATGATTGTTTTGACAAAGTGTTGACATCCGAGATATCTTATTATTACTCGCTAGTTGGTTATGTTATTGCCATGAGTAAATGTGAGACCTAAGTGTTATCATTCATATGGTTAGTTCATAATCTTTGCTGAAAACTTGGATGCTAGTTAAGTATATATACAGACAACAAGAACAAAAGAGTTTGTAAAAGTTTTTCTTTATCACTTTCAGTTTGTCAACTGAATTGCTTGAGGACAAGCAATGAGTTAAGCTTGGGGGGAGTTGATACATCCCAAACGTATCTACTTTTTGAAACACTTTTGCTCTAGTTTGGACTCTAATTTGCATGATTTGAATGGAACTAACCCGAACTGACGCTGTTTTCAGCAGAATTGCCATGGTGTTGTTTTTGTGCAGAAATGAAAGTTCTCTGATGGACCTAAAAATTTACGGAGAATTATTTCAGAATATATAAAAAATACTGGCGCAAAGATCTACCAGAGGGGGGGCCACCAGGCGCCACAAGCCTGCCCCCCCCCCAGGGCGCGCCTGGCAGGCTTGTGGGCCCTTGGCAGCTCCGTTTGCCCTAACTCCAACGCTATAAGTACCTATTCATGGAGAAAAAATCAGAGAGAAAGAATCATCACGTTTTACGATACGGAGCCGCCGCCACCTCCTGTTCTTCATCGGGAGGGCTGATCTGGAGTCCATTCGGGGCTCCAGAGAGGGGGATTCGATGCCGTCGTCATCATCAACCATCCTCCATCACCAATTTCATGATGCTCACCGCTGTGTGTGAGTAATTTCTTCATAGGCTTGCTGGACGGTGATGGGTTGGATGACATTTACCATGTAATCGAGTCAATTTGTTAGGGCTTTGATCCTAGTATCCACTATGTTCTGAGATTGATGTTGCTATGACTTTGCTATGCTTAATGCTTGTCACTAGGGCCCGAGTGCCATGATTTCAGATCTGAACCCTTTATGTTTTCATGAATATATTTGAGTTCTTGATCCTATCTTGCAAGTTATATGTACCTGTTACGTGTTATGATCCGCATACCCCAAGGTGACCATAATTGGGATTCTTTCCGGTGATCGCCGTAGTTTAAGGAGTTCATGTATTCACTATGTGTTAATGCTTTGTTCTAGTTCTCTATTAAAAGGAGGCCTTAATATCCCTTAGTTTTCTTAAGGACCCTGCTGCCATGGGAGGGTAGGACAAAAGATGTCATGCAAGTTCTTACTATAAGAATGTATGACTATATACGGAATACATGCCTACATTACATTGATGAATTGGAGCTATTGTGTATCGCCTTAGGTTGTGACTATTACATGATGAATGTCATCCAACATAATTATCCATCACTGATCCAATGCCTACGCTTTTCACATATTGATCTTTGCTAAGTTACTTTCGTTGTTGCTGTTACAATCACTACAAAACTGCTACTGTTACTACTGCTATTGAAACTTTCATACTATTGTGCTACTAAACACTTTGCTGCAGATATTTAGTTCTCCAGGTGTGGTTGAATTGACAACTCAACTGCTAATACTCGCAAATATTCTTTGGCTCCCCTTGTGTCGAATCAATAAATCTGGGTGAAATACTACCCGCGAAAACTGTTGCGATCCCCTATACTTGTGGGTTATCAGTATTGTATATGATCAAGGATCTGAACATTTAATCTTTCACCAAATAAACCAACTAGCATCAACTACAAGGTGTAATCAATACTACTAGCAACCCACAGGTACCAATCTGAGGTTTTGAGACAAAGATTGAATACAAGGGATGAACTAGGGTTTGGGATAAGATGGTGATGGTGAAGATGTTGATGAAGATTGGTCCTCCCATGATGGAGGGATCGTTGGTGATGTCGATGGCTTCGATTTGCCCCTTCCGAAGGGAAGTATCCCCGGCGGAATCGCTCCATCGGAGAGCAAAAGTGCACCCAGATGTTTCATCCAAAATTTAACCAGCATCCACTGTTTCCCTTTATTACTTATCATACGCACAAGGGTAAAATAACTTCATGAGTTATACTTTACAAAAGTTTTGCATTAACTATGCATGTAAACGTCCACTTGGTATACAGTGTTTGACAAAATGCAATTGCAAGTCTGCCTTGTTTTCCTGACCATATAGGTACTTCGACTTCGCCTCGGCGGCCTCGCTGCTGCCAGGCTCGGGGGCTCCGCTACGCCTCGACGGCCAGACTTCAGCCGGGTGCGGGGGCTCCGCTCCGCCTCTTCGGCCATGCTGCTGTCGGGCTCGGGGACTCTACTCCGCCTCAGCGGCCTTGAAGCTGCCGGGCGCAGGGGCTCCGCTCCGCCTCGGCGGCCACGCTGCTGCCAAGCTCGAGGGCTTAACTTCGCCCCATCAGGCCCCTCGCCGCATCCAGGTTGGGGAGCTCCACTTCGCCTCGGCGGCCATGCTGCTGTCAGGCTCGGTGGCTCCATTTTGCCCCATCAGGCCCCTTGCTGCATCCAGACTGGGGGGCTCCGCTTCACCTCGGTGACCACGCTGTTGCCGGGCTCGGCGGCTCCACTTCACCCCATCAGGCCCCTCACCGCATCCAAGCTGGGGTGGCTCCGCTCCGCCTCGGCGACCATGCTACTGCCGGGCGTGGGGGCTCCGCTCTGCCTCGGCGGCCACGCTGCTGCTGGGCTTGGGGGCTTAACTTCTTCCCATCAGGCCCCTCGCCTCATGCAGGCTCGAGGGCTCCGCTTCGCCTCGGCGGCCAAGCTGCTGCCGGGCTTGGGGGCTTCACTTCGCCCCACCAGGCCCCTCGCCTCATGCAGGCTCGAGGGCTCCGCTTCGCCTCGGCGGACACGCTGCTGCCGGGCTCGGGGGCTTCACTTCGCGCCATCAGCCCCCTTGCCTCATGCAGGCTCGAGGGCGCCTCTTCGCCTCGGCGACCATGCTGCTGCCAGGCTCGGGGGCTTCAACTCACCCCTTCAGGCTCCTCGCCACATCCAGGCTCGAGGGCTTAACTTTGTCACACTGCGACAACATTTATATAGCTACAATCATCACAGGACACTCCACCCGACTCCACGAGTCGACTGGAGGCTCGGGGGCTACACCTACCGGGTGCAAAAGAAAAAGCAATCGCGGCGCACCGCAGACGCCAGACTCGGTCCTTAAAAGCCGACCATCTTCAACAACAAAACAAGACTAGGAGATCGGAAGCCCTGCGCACCCAACGCGGCGGGCTCCGGTCTCACCTTCGGGGCTCCAAGCCCAACCGATCACACAAGCTCCCTCCTCGCGGTCGAGCCACCAGATATCTCCAACGACAAAGAAGACGCGAGGCCTCACAGTGCAAACCATTGTCACAACATGGACCTCCATTGCGCGGACCTCCTCCATGGCGCAGACCTCTATGGCGTGGACCTCCTCATGCCGGCCTCATCGCCCGACGGACCGTCACTGCCGCAGGCCTCATCGTCAGCCTCCTCACGCCGGCTCAACGCCCGGTGGGCCTTCACCGCCGCAGGCCTCATCGTTAGCCTCCTCGCATCAGCCTCAACGCCCGATGAACCTTCACCGCCGCAGGCCGCATTGTCGGCCTCCTCGCGCCGGCCTCAACGCCCGGCGGGCCTTCACCGCCGCATGCCTGATCGCCGGCCTCCTTGCACCGGCCTCAACGCCCGGCTGACCTTCACCACAGCAGGCCCCATCTTCGGACTCCTCGCGCCGACCTCATCGTGTGGCGGACCTCCTCTACCGCTGGTCTCATCATCGGCCTCCTTGCGCCGGCCTCATACCCTGACGGAGCATGTCATCTCCAAACACTTCAAGGCAACCCGACACAAGATCGACTTCCTCCACAAGATGTAGCCGAGCAGTCCAAGACGACGTGTTCGGTTCGACATCTACCCTGATGCAGACAAGCGACCAATAGAACAATGCATTGAAGGCGCCCACGAGGCCGCACGCCTGGCGACCCAAATATTTCCAAGGTCGGATTCTTGAAGACAGGCCGCGACTATCGCCAAAACTACAGGAGCCCGCCTGGGTTCTCATTCCCGAAGACAAAGGATTCAAACTCTAGACGTGCTCGAGGGCTACTAGCGGTGCCATACACCGGGGGTACCCGACCTCCGAGGAACAAGGTCGCCAGGCCGACCTCGGAGCCCAGTCGTATCCCAGGTCCCTCGCCCCGCTAGTGGGCCTCCTCTAGAAGGATATAGCATTACTTATACCGTAAGACATGTACTCTAGTAGATAACTTGGGCATCAAGCCATGTGTATCGACTTGGGCCATGTAGCCCTAGCCCTCACCCATCTATATAAGGGGAGGTAGGGGCCTCCCAAGTCGGCGACCAACAGAGATCCAATCTCTCCCACCTCTCCATTAGACCTCATACAATCCAACTCATGTATACCTCATACGAGGCCACATCAATACAATCATACATGCAGGATGTAGGGTATTACTCCACCATGGAGGCCTGAACCTGGGTATATCCATGTCTTATGTGTACCCCAATCTGATCCTCTATGCGCTCCGCCCCATGAGGAACCCTATGAAGGGATCTGATGGTATTTTGCTCCGTCACCGAACCTGGGTAAACACCGTGTCCCTGATGTCTACTACGCAACTTTATTCTTCTAGACTCTGTTGGGCCTCCAAGCGCAGAGTTTTGTAGGACAGTAGCAAATTTCCCTCAAGTGGATGACCTAAGGTTTATCAATCCGTGGGAGGCATAGGATGAAGATGGTCTCTATCAAACAACCCTGCAATCAAATACAAGAAATCTCTTGTGTCCCCAACACACCCAATACAATGGTAAATTGTATAGGTGCACTAGTTCGGCGAAGAGATGGTGATACAAGTGTAGTATGGATAGTAGATATAGGTTTTTGTAATCTGAAATAATAAAACCAGCAAGGTAGCAAGTAACAAAGGTGAGTACAAACGATATTGCAATACTTTCACTAGTGCAATCTCTCAACAGTGCTAACATAATTGAATCATATAACAATCCCTCAACATGCGACAAAGAATCACTCCAAAGTTCTTATCTAGCGGAGAACATAAGAAGAAATTGTTGTAGGGTACGAAACCACCTCAAAGTTATCCTTTCCGATCAATCTATTGAGCCATCCCTATAAATGTCACAAACAACCCTAGAGTTTGTACTAAAATAACACCATATGATACGCATCAACGAACTCTAATGTCACCTAGATACTCCAATGTCACCACAAGTATCTGTGAGTTGATTATTCGATATGCATCAAACAACTTCAGATTCATAATATTCAATCCACACAAAGAACTTCAAAGAGTACCCCAAAGTTTCTATCAGAGAAAGAAAGATGAAAATGTGCAATCAACCCCTATGCCTAGATTACCCCAAGGTCACGGGAATCCGCGAGTTGATCACCAAAACATACATCAAGTGACTCAATAGAATACCCCATTGTCACCACGGGTATCCACATGCAAAACTGATACGTCTCCAACGTATCTATAATTTTTTATTGTTCCATGCTATTATAGTATCAATCTTGGATATTTTTATATGCAATTATATATCATTTTTTGGGACTAACCTACTAACCTAGTGCCAGTGCCAGTTGCTGTTTTATGCTTGTTTTTGGTTTTTCAGGAAATCAGTACCAAACGAAGTCCAAATGCCACGAAACGTTTTGATGATTTTTTCTGGACAAAAGAGACCCTGGAAGCTTCGGGAGGAAGCCAGCAGCTTCATGAGGAAGCCACAAGGCAACAGGGCGCGGCCCCAGGGGGAGCGCCCTGATGCCTTGTGGGCCCCTCATGGCTCCTTTTGACCTAATTCCACTTCTATAAATTCTCAAATATTCGGAAACCATCGGGGAGCCAGAAGAAAAAACCCTACCGCCGTCGCAAGCCTCTGTTCTTCCGCGATCCCATCTGGAGGCCTTTTCCGGTACTCTGTCGGAGGGGGAATCGATCACGGAGGGCTTCTACATCAACCTTGCCGCCCTTCCGATGATGTGTGAGTAGTTTACCACAGACCTACGGGTCCATAGCTAGTAGCTAGATGGCTTCTTCTCTCTCTTTGATCTTCAATACCATGTTCTCCTCGACGTTCTTGGAGTTCTATCCGATGTAATCTTCTTTTGCGGTGTGTTCGTTGGGATCCGATGAATTATGAGTTTATGATCAGATTATTCATGAGAAATATTTGAGTCTTCTCTGAACTCTTTTATGCATGATTGTTATAGCTTTGTATTTCTCTCCAATCTATCGATTTGGTTTGGCCAACTAGATTGGTTTATCTTGCAATGGGAGAGGTGCTTTGTGATGGGTTCAATCTTGCAGTGCTCAATCCCAGTGACAGAAAGGGCCATGAGACATATTTTTATTGTTGCCATTAAGGATAAAAATATGGGGTTTATTCATGCATGAGTTTACTTTCTCTACATGATGTCATCTTGCTTAAGGCGTTACTCTGTTTCATACTTAATACCCTAGATGCATGTTGGATAGCGGTCGATGGGTGGAGTAATAGTAGTAGATGCAGGCAGGAGTCGGTCTACTTGTGTCGGACGTTATGCCTATATACATGATCATTGCCATGAATCTGTCATAATTATTTGCTTTTCTATCAATTGCCCAACAGTAATTTGTTTACCCACCGTATGTTCTGCGCTCGAGAGAGAAGCCTATAGTGAAAACTATGGCCCCCGGGTCTATCTTTATCATATATTAAAATCCAAAAATACTTTGCTGCAATTTATTTACTTTTATTTTATTTTGCACTTTATATTTCTATCTATCACTATCAGAATTAATCCTTGCAAATAACCGCTAAGAGGATTGACAACCCTCTTATTTGCGTTGGGTGCAAGTGTTTGCTTTTGTGTGTGTAGGTGTTGCTAAAGGGATTGTGTGTGGTTCTCCTATTGGATTGATAACCTTGGTTCTTAACTGAGGGAAATACTTACCTCTACTGTACTGCATCATCCTCTCCTGTTCGGGGAAATACCAACGCAGTCTAGAAGTAGCAGGAAGAATTTCTGGCGCCGTTGCCGGGGAGACATCACCAAAATTTATCAAGTACCTTCGCATAAATTATCATCCACTTGCCTTTATTTTATTTGCCTTTTTATTTGCATTTGCCTCTCATTTTCATCTCCCCCACTTCTAAAACAATTTTACAAAAACACAAAATATTTTCGTTTGCTTGAATTTGTCATCATGTCTGAGTTTGTTATTGAAAGGAGTGAGGATGGTAAAATCCCTAAGATAGACGTTCCCGCAAATTTGGATGCTAAATTTTTTGTGACGGGAAGTGGGAATATTATAGGAAAAAGCATTATTCAAGAATTATTTACTTGCACTGGAACTTTGGTTTGTAAAGACATTCCTATTCTTAAGAGAACCAATAGTTATGCTAAGGCTATTTCTGCCCTTGTTCTTAAACTTGAAAGAAAATTTATTCGTACTCATCACACTTTGCAAAGATTATTCTATGAGTTACCTGTTATAAACAATCATAAAACTAAAAAGATAGCCACGCTTATCCTTATGAATGAGTTTGATTACATAGTTCGAGAGGCTAGAGAGATCTTTGATTATTATAACATGAGTCAAGTACATCCTGTGATAGATGAAATTTTATATAATGCAGATTATATGTTAAGATTTATGTTTCAAGATGATCATACTTTTGATGAGAATACTAAGAAAGAAGTTCCTCCATTACATATTATCCAACAAGTTTTTTATGGTATTAATCAGAAATATTCTTGGAAAGTAAAAGGGAACCAACAAGGATATGAGGAAAGTTGCCTTAGTAATGATAAAATCTTGATTGATGATGTGTTTCACATTGTTTTTGAAAATCCTCCTGGCAAACATCCCTCTCAAGATAAAGGGACCAAGGATGACAACACTTGAAACTATGCATTATGCCTAGCTAGGGGCATAAAACAATAGCGCTCGTTGGGAGGCAACCCAATGAATAAAATAATTTTTTGTTTTACCTTCTGTTTTTGTGTGTTTACACAGTTGTAGCCTCTGTTATGATTGTGTTTTTATCTTTTAATTAGTGTTTGTGCCAAGTAATGCCTTTGGGATGATTTGGAAGATAGTATAATTGATGCTGTTGGAAAACAGAAACTTTTGTGTCCAGTGCTGGAATTTTGGTTTTTTGCTGGACTCTCTTAACCTTCTGAATTTTTTACACAATATTGGTATATGAATTTCCCACGTGTTACTAATTTTTAAGAATTTTTGGAGTTACAGAAGTATGACGTTAATTCAGATCTTTACAGACTGTTCTGTTTTAGACAGATTCTGTTTTTGTTGCATAGTTTGCTTATTTTGATGAATCTATGGATCGTATCGGGGGGTATGAGTCATGGAGAAGTTGGATTACAGTAGAATTATGCCAATTTACAACAGCACCTAAAGTTTAAGATTTATTTGTTATACTAACGGATCTCACGAGGTTTCTGTTGAGTTTTGTGTGCTGAAGTTTTCAAGTTTTGGGTGAGACTACGATGGATAAAGGAATAAGGAGCAGCAAGAGCCTAAGCTTGGGGATGTCCAAGGCACCCCAAGGTAATATTCAAGGAATACTCAAGTTTCTAAGCTTGGGGATGCCCCGGAAGGCATCCCCTCTTTCGTCTACAATCTATCGGTAACTCACTTGGAGCTATATTTTTATTCATCACATGATATTTGTTTTACTTGGAGCGTCTTCTGCTATAGTTTGTTTGCTTTTTAGTTTGTCACAATCATCTTTGTTGAACACATCTTTTTGAGAGGTACACACATTATTCCTGATTTGTTAGAATACTCTATGTGCTTCACTTATACCTTTTGAGTTAGGCAGTTGCTCTAGTGCTTCACTTATATCTTTTAGAGCACGGCGGTGGTTATATTTTAAAGAAATAGTTGCACTCTCATGCTTCACTTATATCTTTTTGAGAGTCTAATAAATAGCAATGGTAATATCCATGGGTTATGAATTTGGTCCTAATATGATAGGTATTCAAGAGGGATATAATAAAAACTTTCATGTAGATCACTGAATATAATAAGTTTGATTCCTTGCAATAGTTTTGCGATATTAAGACGGTAATATGTGGGAGGTGCTAGTAGATAATTGTGGTTTATTAAGAATATTGGTGTTAAGGTTTGTGATTCCCGAAGCATGCACGTATGATCTGTCGTTATGCTAAGAAGTTGGAGCATGATTTATTCTTGATTGTCTTCCTTTGTGTGGCGATCGGGGGTGCACGATGGTTAACTTCTACCAACCTCACCCCTAGGGGCATGCGTAGTAGTACTTTGCTTCGAGGGCTAATAAACTTTCGCAATAAGTATGTGAGTTATTTATGACTAATGTGAGTCCATGGATTATACGCACTCTTACCTTTTCGCAATTTCCTAGCCTCTTCGGTACTGTGCATTGCCCTTTCTCACATCGAGAGTTGGTGCAAACTTCACCGGTGCATCCAAGCCCCGTGATATGATACGCTTTATCACACATAAGCCTCCTTATATCTTCCTCAAAACAACCACCATACCTACCTATCATGGCATTTCCATAGCCATTCCGAGACATATTGCCATGCAACTTCCACCGTTCCGGTTTTTTTATGACACACATCATCATTGTCATATTGCTTTGCATGATCATATAGCTGATATAGTATTTGTGGCTCAGCCACCGTTCATCCTTTTTATACATGTTACGCTAGTATCATTGCACATCCTGGTACACCGCCAGAGGCATTCATATAGAGTCATATTTTTGTTCTAGTTTCGAGTTGTAATTTTATTTTGAGTTGTAAGTAAATAGAAGTATGATGATCATCATTATTAGAGCATTGCCCTAGTGTGGAAATAAAAAAAAATAAAAGGAGGCCAAAAAGAGCCCACGAAAAAAAGAGAAAAAAAAGAAAAAAAGAGAAAAAAAGAAAAAAATAAATGTGAGAAAAAGAGAGAAGGGGCAGTGTTACTATCCTTTTCCATACTTGTGCTTCAAAGTAGCACCGTGTTTTTCATATAGAGAGTCTCCTATTTTGTCACTTTCATATACTAGTGGGAATTTTTCATTATAGAACTTGGCTTGTATATTCCGATGATCGGCTTCCTCAAATGCATGATGTCTTCATGAGCAAGCAAGTTGGATGCACACCTACTTAGTTTTCATGTTGAGCTTTCATACACTTATAGCTCTTAGTGCATCCGTTGCATGGCAATCCCTACTCCTCGCATTGACATCAATTGATGGGCATCTCCATAGCCCGTTGATTAGCCGCGTCGATGTGAGACTATCTTCTTCTTTTTGACTTCCCCTTATTAATCTCTATCACCACATTCTATTCCACCCATAGTGCTATATCCATGGCTTGCGCTCATGTATTGTGTGGGGGTTGAAAAAGCTGAAGCGCGTTAAAAAGTATGAACCAATTGCTTGGCTTGTCATCGAGGTAGTGCATGATAAATACTTTGTGTTAAGAAGATGGAGCATGACAGGATTATATGATTTTGTAGGGATAACTTTCTTTAGCATTTTTATTTTGAAAGACATGCTTGTTTATTAGTATGCCTGAGTATTGATGTCTTTATATCAAATTATAGACTATTGCTTTGAATCACTCGGATCTTATTATTCATACTTTAAGAGAGATTACATGATGAAACATGTTAGGTAGCATTCCACATCAAAAATTCTGTTTTTATCATTTACCTACTCGAGGATAAGCAGGAATTAAGCTTGGGGATGCTTGATATGTCTCCAACGTATCTATAATTTTTTTATTATTCCATGCTATTATCGTATCAATCTTGGATGTTTTTATATGCAATTATATATCATTTTTTTGGGACTAACCTATTAACCTAGTGCCCAGTGCCAGTTGCAGTTTTCTGCTTGTTTTTGGTTTTTCAGGAAATCAGTACCAAACGAAGTCCAAATGCCACGAAACTTTTGGACGATTTTTTTCTGGACGAAAGAGACCATGGAAGCTTCGGGAGGAGGCCAGAAGCTTCACGAGGAAGCCACAAGGCAATAGGGCACGGCCCAAGGGGGTGCGCCCTGATGCCTTGTGGGCCCCTCGTGGCTCCTTTTGACCTAATTCCACTTCTATAAATTCTCAAATATTCGGAAACCATCAGGGAGCCAGAAGAAAAAACCCTACCACCGGCGCAAGCCTCTGTTCTTCCGCGATCCCATCTGGAGGCCTTTTCCGGTACTCTGCCGGAGGGGGAATCGATCATGGAGGGCTTCTACATCAACCTTGCTGCCCTTCCGATGATGTGTGAGTAGTTTACCACAGACATGCGGGTCCATAGCTAGTATCTAGATGGCTTCTTCTCTCTCTTTGATCTTCAATACCATGTTCTCCTCGATGTTCTTGGAGTTCTATCTGATGTAATCTTCTTTTGCGATGTGTTTGTTGGGATCCGATGAATTGTGAGTTTATGATCAGATTATTCATGAGAACTATTTGAGTCTTCTCTGAACTCTTTTATGCATGATTGTTATAGCTTTGTATTTCTCTCCAATCTATCGATTTGGTTTGGCCAAATAGATTGGTTTATCTTGCAATGGGAGAGGTGCTTTGTGATGAGTTCAATCTTGCGGTGCTCAATCCCAGTGACAGAAAGGGACATGACACGTATTTGTATTGTTGCCATTAAGGATAAAAAGATGGGGTTTAATCATATTGCTTGAGTTTACTTTGTCTACATCATGTCATCTTGCTTAAGGCGTTACTCTGTTTCATACTTAATACCCTAGATGCATGCTGGATAGTGGTCGATGGGTGTAGTAATAGTAGTAGATGCAGGCAGGAGTCGGTCTACTTGTCTCGGACGTGATGCCTATATACATGATCATTGCCATGAATCCGTCATAATTATTTTCTTTTCTATCAATTGGCCAACAGTAATTTGTTTACCCACCGTATGTTCTGCGCTCAAGAGAGAAGTCTCAAGTGAAAACTATGGCCCCCGGGTCTATCTTTATCATATATTAAAATCCAAAAATACTTTGCTGCAATTTATTACTTTTATTTTATTTTGCAATTTATATTTCAATCTATCACTATCATAATTAATCCTTGCAAATAACCGCTAAGAGGATTGACAACCCTCTTATTTGCGTTGGGTGCAAGTGTTTGCTTTTGTGTGTGTAGGTGCTGCTAAAGGGATTTTGTGTGGTTCTTCTACTCTATTGATAACCTTGGTTCTTAACTGAGGGCAATACTTATCTCTACTATACTGCATCATCCTCTCCTCTTCGGGGAAATACTAACGCAGTCTACAAGTAGCAAAGACATACATCAAGTGTTCTCAAATCCGAAATATTCAATCCAACAATAACGGAACGTCAAAGGGAATGACTCAATTCAACACAACAATATAGAGAGGGAAGAAACACCATATGATCCAACTATATTAACAAAGCTCGCGGTACAACAAGATCGTGCCAAATCAAGAACACGAGAGAGAGAGAGATCGAACACATAGCTACTAGTACATACCCTCAGCCCTGAGGGTGAACTACTCCCTCCTCATCATGGAGACCGCCGAGATGAAGAAGATGGCCTCCGGTGATGATTTCCCCCTTCGGCAGGGTGCCGAAAAAGGCCTCCAGATGGGATCTCTTCGGAACAGAGGCTTGCGGCGGCGGAGTCGAAGTTCTAGGTTTATTTCTGTGGGTTTCTCTATTTATAAGAATTTCGCCTCATGGGTCTTCTGGTCCTCCCTCGAAGCATCGGGGGTCTCTTATGTTCCAAAAAAATCGTCAAAAAGTTTTGTCGCGTTTGGACTTCGTTTGGTATGGATTTTCTGGAAAACAAAAAACAAGCAGAAAACAGCAACTGGCACTGGGCACTAGGTTAACATGTTAGTCCATGAAAATCATATAAAATTCATATAAAAGTGCACCAAAACCATGTAAAATTATTGTAAACATGGCATGAATACTTCATAAATTATAGATACGCTGGAGACGTATCAGCATCCCCAAGCTTAATTCCTGCTCATCCTCGAGTAGGTAAATGATAAAAGAAATAATATATGAAGTGTGAATGCTAGCATAGTGCACAAGTTTGATCAATGATAATTTCAATCACTTTTCCTAGCATCATAACAGCAACTCTTTCTCATAAAACTCATCATGATAAAGTAGCAATCAATTCACATGTTATGGTTTAAACAATACATTCTCTTGAAACTAAACAAGCTATGTACTAAGTAACCAAACAATTTCAATGCATCTCATTTTCAACAAAGTCTAAGTAAGAGCTCCACATACTCAATTATCATATAGTCTTCTATGATTGCTAATACTCAAAGCATATTTTTAGAACAAATAGCATCCATCGAACATAGAGAAAGATAGGGGCTTGATGTTTCGCCTCCCAACTTACTTATCATAGTGATAATTGTCAACAATAATAATTCATGATCAAATATATTTGAATGCCTATATGTGCCTGGATCTTTCCCCGCCACATGATGCTTGCCAACTAGAGAATAAATGAGGTTGAAATAAGAAGTTGAATCAACAAAAATAAAATTGACAGAAAAGTAAAAGATAAGCCCTTCGTAGAGGGAAGCATGGATTTGTAGAGGTGCCAGAGCTCATTGCTAAAAACAGAGATGAATACATTTTGAGTGGTGTGCCTTTCCTGTCAACGTCATGACTAAGGATTTCAATATCTTCCATGCTAAACAAATTATTGGCGGTTCCCATGCAGAAATGAAAAGTTTAACTCCCCCTCAACCATTCAAACACAAGCCATGGCTAGCCGAATTCACGGGTGCCCTCCAAACTTTCAACTTTCCAGAGGGAGCCTTTGTTTTATTATGTATTTCTTTCTTTATTTTATTTTTTTATTTAAGGGATTGAGCATCCCAATTACCAGCCTCTCTCGTGCAAGGACAAGTGAATAAACACCCATCATGAGAATAACCCGCTTAGCATGGAAGATACTGACCGCCCCGTCGCTCCATGAGCGGTACGGGCACACAAAACAGATGATTATTTGAAGGTTTTAGAGATGGCACATGCAAATTTACTTGGAACGGTAGGGTAATACCGTATATAGGTAGGTATGGTGGACACTCATGGAAGAAACTTGGCTCAAGGATTTTGGATGCACAAGCAGTATTCCCGCTTAGTACAGAAATTTTGGCTAGCAAAAGATTCTAAACAAGCACCACATGTTGGAGGATCCATAACAATATAACTTCTATGCAAATATACCCAAACATAAATCATTACGTTGTCTTCCTTGTCCAACTTCAACTTATTCGATCAAGTTTGAAAATAATTAATGGGTATTCACAATCATAAAAGATGTCCAAGATAATATATTTGTTTGTGAAATTTCGCTTCCATATACTAATCATTCATGAATTGCTTGTATGACCAATATAATGATTGTCAAATTTCAATAGATTTTGCTTTCTAAACCCAATGTGAAATTACTAATAAGCATATGAAATATGTATAATTTCAGATTTATGATATTCAATTCATTCAACAATTTACTCTTAGAATATAAGTGAAGCACAAGAATGAATGATAAACTACTCAAAAAGATATAAGTGAAGAACAAAGAGTAGTTGAGTAAATAAGTAGCTATGTGAAGACTCTCTCCAAATAAAGATTTCAGATATGATAATTTTATTCAAACAACAAACAAAATCAAAATAAAAGGACACTCCAAGAATAGCACATATCATGTGAACATGTAAAAACTTAGGCTAACCGATAGGTGTTGATGAAGAATGGTGGGATGCCTACCGGGGCATCCCCAAGCTTAGTTGCTTGAGACTTCTTGGAATGTTATCTTGGGGAGCCTTGGGCATCCCCAAGCTTGAGCTCTTGTGTCCCCTTAATTCCTCTCATATCATGGCTTCTCCTAAATCTTAAAACTTCATCCACACAAAACTCAACAAGAACTCGTGAGATAAGTTAGTATAAATCAACTCAAAACCTTAACATTCTCTACTGTAGCAAATCACTAAAATTATAATTAAACATTGCATACTAAATTCCTTTGCATATTTAATACTGCTATCCACAAATAGAAACATTAAACAAGCAAACATATGCAAACAATGCAACTATAACTGAAATCTATCTAAACAGAACAGTCTGTAAAGGGGGAATAAAAATTCATACTTCCCTAACTCCAAAAATTCTGAAAAATATACCACGTGACAGAGAACTCATGCATGCTTACTGTGTAAAAATTTCAGATTTTTATCATGTTCTCACTATTCAGGAATATTCTGGACATAACAGAATTT
The DNA here is from genome assembly GCA_039707655.1 of Elymus sibiricus. NCBI lineage: Eukaryota > Viridiplantae > Streptophyta > Magnoliopsida > Poales > Poaceae > Elymus > Elymus sibiricus. The sequence continues at coordinate 119,334,199 of CM077670.1, forward strand.
TTTTTTGTTTTCAAACAGCAACTCATAAACTTGCAAACTGAGCATGGTAAAGGCTATACTTGGCATTTTATTGAGATAAAAAGGTGCAAACATGATTATAAATAACAGCAAGAAAATCTAAATAAAATAAAATGATGCTCAAAGCAAAACTCATTTTATGTGACGAATAAAAATATAGCTCCAAGTGAGGTATACCGATAGTGTTGAAAATGAAAGAGGGGATGCCTTCCGGGGCATCCCCAAGCTTAGACGCTTGAGTATTCCTTGAATATTACCTTGCGGTGCCTTGGGAATCCCCAAGCTTAGGGTCTTGCCACTCCTTATTCTCCTCATATCGTTGTCTCACCCAAAACTTGAAAACTTCAATCACATAAAACTTAACGGAACTCCGTCAGATAGGTTAGTATGAAAATAAAACATTCACTTTGGTACTGTCAAGACAAGATTCATAATTTTTATCACATAATGCCTACTGTACTCTATCATTTTTACAATTTATATTGACCAATATAAGCCATAGAAACAATAAAACAAGTAAACTATGCATTGAAAACAGAATCTCTCAAAAACAGAACAATCTGTAATGATCTGAATTAAAGTCATACTTCTGTAACTCCAAAAATTCTGAAAAATTAGGACACCGTAAACATTTTGTTACCCAACACTGTGTAAAAATTTCAGAATTTTATCACACTCCAGTACAGAACAGAAATTCCAGCACTGGACGCAAAAGTTTCTGTTTTTGCACAGAATCAAATCAACAAGTATCCACACTATCCCAAAGGCTTTACTTGGCACATTATTGAAAGAAAACATATAAACATGATTACTAGAGTAGCTTAATCATGTGGACACACAAAAACATTAGGTATAAATATTGGGTTGCCTCCCAACAAGCGTTTTTCTTTAATGCCTTTTTAACTAGGCATGATGATTTCAATGATGCTCACATAAAAGTAAAGAATTGAAACACAATGGGAGCATCATGAATCATATGACAAGCAAATTTAAGCCTAACCCACTTCCTATGCATAGGGTTTTTGCGAGCAAACAATTTATGGGAGCAAGAATCAACTAGCATAGGAAGGCAAAACAAGCATAACCTCGAAGCTTTCAACATAAAGAGAGGAAACTTGATGTTGTTGAAATATATATAAGCATATCTTCCTCTCTCATAATAATTTTCAGTAGCATCATGAATGAATTCAACAATATAACTATCACATAAAGCATTCTTTTCATGATCCACAAGCATAATTTTTTTGTTACTCTCCACATAAGCAAATTTATTCTCATCAATAGTAGTGGGAGCAAACTCAATGAAATAACTATCATGTAATGCTTGATTGGCATAATCAAATCAACATTAAAATGGAATTGAGGTTGCCTCAAATGCTTCATCACCATAATCATCATAGATAGCAACATTGTTGTCATAATCAATTGAAACCTCTTCCGAAATAGTGGAATCATCATTAAATAAAGTTGTGACCTCTCCAAATCCACTTTTATCAATATTGTAATAAGATTCAACAACCTCCAACATAGTGGGATCTCTAGTACCTAGAGTTGACACTCTTCCAAACCCACTTTCATCAATATAATCATCATAAATAGGAGGCATGCTATCATCATAATAAATTTGCTCATCAAAAGTAGGGGGACTAAAAAGATCATCTTCATCAAACATAGCATCCCCAAGCTTATGGCTTTGAATATCATTAGCATCATGGATATTCATAGAAAGCATACTAACAACATTGCATTCATGCTCATCATTCAAAGGACTCGCATTAGACATTCTATTAAATTCTTCCTCTAACAATTGAGCACAATTATCGGAATCCATATTTTCAAGAAAGACATCATATAGATGAAGCATTTGAGGCAACCTCAATTCCATTTTTTTAATTTTCTTTTATAAACCAAACTAGTGAATAAACAAGAAACTAAACGATTCAATTGCAAGATCTAAAGATATACCTTCAAGAACTCACCTCCCCGGCAACGGCGCCAGAAAAGAGCTTGATGTCTACTATGCAACTTTATTCTTGTAGACTCTGTTGGGCCTCCAAGCGCAGAGTTTTGTAGGATAGTAGCAAATTTCCCTCAAGTGGATGACCTAAGGTTTATCAATCCGTGGGAGGCGTAGGATGAAGATGGTCTCTCTCAAACAACCCTGCAATCAAATACAAGAAATCTCTTGTGTCCCCAACACACCCAATACAATGGTAAATTGTATAGGTGCACTAGTTCGGCGAAGAGATGGTGATACAAGTGTAGTATGGATAGTAGATATAGGTTTTTGTAATCTGAAATAATTAAAACAGCAAGGTAGCAAGTAACAAAAGTGAGCACAAATGGTATTGCAATGCTTGGAAACAAGGCCTAGGGTTCATACTTTCACTAGTGCAATCTCTCAACAGTGCTAACATAATTGAATCATATAACAATCCCTCAACGTGCGACAAAGAATCACTCCAAAGTTCTTATCTAGCGGAGAACATAAGAAGAAATTGTTGTAGGGTACGAAACCACCTCAAAGTTATCCTTTCCGATCAATCTATTGAGCCATCCCTATAAGTGCCACAAACAGCCCTAGAGTTCGAACTAAAATAACACCATATGGTACGCATAAACCAGCTCTAATGTCACCTAGATACTCCAATGTCACCACAAGTATCCGTGAGTTGATTATTCGATATGCATCAAACAACTTCAGATTCATAATATTCAATCCACACAAAGAACTTCAAAGAGTACCCCAAAGTTTCTATCGGAGAAAGAAAGATGAAAACGTGCAATCAACCCCTATGCCTAGATTACCCTAAGGTCACGAGAATCCGCGAGTTGATCACCAAAACATACATCAAGTGAGTCAATAGAATACCCCATTGTCACCACGGGTGTCCACATGCAAGACATACATCAAGTGTTCTCAAATCCGAAATATTCAATCCGACAATAACAAAACCTCAAAGAGAAAGACTCAATTCATCACAAGAAGATAGAGAGGGAAGAAACACCATATGATCCAACTATATTAACAAAGCTCGCGGTACATCAAGATCGTGCCAAATCAAGAACATGAGAGAGAGAGAGAGAGAGATCAAATACATAGCTACTAGTACATACCCTCAGCCCCGAGGGTGAACTACTCCCTCCTCGTCATGGAGACCACCGGGATGATGAAGATGGCCTCCGGTGATGATTTCCCCCTCCGGCAGGGTGCCGAAAAAGGCCTCCAGATTTGATCTCTTTAGAACAGAGGCTTGCGGCGGCGGAGTCGAAGTTCTAAGTTTATTTCTGGGGGTTTCTCTATTTATAAGAATTTTCAGCGTTGGAATCACGCGAAAAAGTGTTATGAGGGGCCCACAAGGCAACCCCACGCGACCCCCCCCCCCCGGCATGCCGGGATACCTTGTCACTGCCTTGTGGGTCTTCTGGTCCTCCCCCGAAGCTTCAGGGGTCTTATGTTCCAAAAAAATCGTCAAAAATTTTCGTCGCGTTTTGTAACATCCCCATGTATTCAGCTAAAGTAATCCCCTGCTAATGATGCCATGTCATCACAATTACTGTTGCTAATCTCACTTTGGTTCAAACACAAATCAAATTCAAATTTAAATTAAAAGTCAAATAATTAAAGTTTTCAAATGTCAAACTAAAATGTTCTAAATATGACAAATAATGCATAGGTAATTATGGTGGAGAAATCATATTTTTATAAAGTGTTTAAATGCTCTAAAATAAATAAACAGTAGCTAAAACAGTTAATTAAATGCCTTTCATAATTTATAAAATACTAAACTATATTATTTAGGTGCCAAACTTTTTATGGCAGTGGGCAAATTGATATCACTAATTTAGGTGCTGCTCTTACATTTTTAAAATTAAAATAAATTGAAAGTTAAAAGAAAACAGAAAAATAAATAAATAAAAGAAAAGCCTCCCCCCCTACTGGGCCTCGGCCCAGCTGGCCGACCAGGCTGACCAGGCCGGCCCAGCCGCCCCTACATACCCCCCCCCCCCGGCACCCCCAAACCCTAACCCGATTCCCCCCCACCCCTCTTCTCCCTCTGCCCGCGCCCGACGCCGTCGCTCGTCGCCCGACGCCGCGCCGCCCTCGACGCCTCCCCGCCGGCCTCCTCACGCCTCGCCGCCCGAACCCCTGCAACGGGGGTGAGAACCCCGAACCCCCCTTCGTGCCCCCCTCTCCCCGCTCGCCTCGTCGCCGCCCCCGTCGTCCGCCGCCGCCGCGCGCGCGCCCGCCCCTAGCCTCGCAAGCTCCGTCCGCCGCGTGCCTGCGCTCGCCTCGCCACGCTCGCACGCGCCCGTGGCTGCGCTCCCGCGAGCCCGCCTCCGCTCCCGCACGCGCGCTCGCCCGCGCCTGCTGCTGCCGCCACTCGCCGGCCGCGCCCTCCCGCGCTGCTGCCGCCCAGCCCACACGCGCCCGCCACTGCCGCCGCCGTGCCGCAGCCGCTCGCGCCGCCTCGCCGCTCCCCGCGCCGGCGCGCGCCCTTAACCACCGCCGCCGCGTGCTGTACGCGCGCGCGCGCGTTGACTCCCTACAGTGGCTGTGCCACTGCCAGGTGGGGCCCAGCCCCTGTTTTGAAAAAAATGAAAAAGAAAAATAGAATTAAAAATAAATTAATTAATTAATTAATCAATCAATTAATTAACTTAATTAATTTTGCTTAATTAACCTAATTACCTAATTAAACTGTTAGTTAGTTTAATGTGACAATGACAGATGGTCCCCACTGCCATGTTTGACCAGTCAACAGCCCTGTTGACTGCTGACGTCATGATGACGTCAGGCTGACGCAGTAAATATATTTTTCGAATTAATTTAAATAGTAATAATTCCAGGAAATGATTAAAACTTTGAAAATTAATATAAAATAAACCGTAACTCGGATTAAAATAATTTATATATGAAAAACGATCAGAAAAATATGACGATTCCGAATATGCACTCCGTTCATCTGTCACGTGCCCCTAACTACCTGAACGTGGAACCATCCCCTCCGGTTCATCTGTCTGACAGACGTCCGAAACCGTGAAAACGTTATAGTTAATTCCCCGCTTCAATTGCCACGTGTAGCACTGCGTTAGGTCACCCCCGGCACAGCATATTGCCATACCATGCATTGTGTTGCATATTGTTTGCATTGTATTTATTGTTTCCTCCCCCTCCTTCTTTCCCGATAGACCCCGAGACTGACGCTGCTGCCGAGTACGACTACGCCCCTGAAGACCAGCCCCTCTTGGCAGAGCTTCCAGGCAAGCAAACCCCCTTGATCATCCAGATATCGCCCACTCCTTCTCCCTTATGCTTGCATTAGAATTGCTTATGTTGTTATTCCAATAGCTCCTATTCTGATGCATAGCCTACTTTTGTCGCCTGCCGTTATACCTACCTGTTGTCCCATACTGCTTAGTTAGCTTTGCTATTAATTCATCAGTGGCCCTTCACCCTTGTCCGTATGCCATGCTTGTTACCGGGACGTGATCACTCTGGGTGAGGATCGCGGAAATGCTTACATTACTACATTCATTTACTGTTACGGGGCTGAAGGGCTGGTGGTACCATCCAGTCAGAGATGGACCTGAGTCCCGACAGCTCTCAATGTCAAAGACGGGCCGGCTCCAAGAGTGTCCGCGAGAGAATTATATTAAAGACGGCTTGGCTCCCAGAGCACCCGCGAGCCGTGTATTACCATGTCGAAGCGACAGGAATCCTGTTCGTCTTCGCGAGTTACTAAATACGCCTAACGGATTTGGGTATTTGATCTGAGTTGGCCACTGGCCTATACGCACTACAACCACGTGGGATAATGGTTTAATGGGGCCCTCTACGCCGTATGTATCAGCCGAAAACTCTGTCAGACGTCCAGTTCAGCATTGTGGCCGGGTCGGGCCGGCGCCATCCAGGACAGAGGTGGTGCCTGGACCCACCCTGCACACAACGACCCGGAGTGCAAAGGGCGATGGGCCCAAGACCCCTGAGCGCTTAGGATGTAGACCGACGGGGACCCCTGAGCCCTTTGTGTCGATTACCCGAGGCCGGGCATGACCCGGAAAAGTGTGTCCGACCAGAGTTAATCGAGCGTGTTGGGTAACAGTAGTGCACCCCTGCAGGGAAGTTATCTATTCGAATAGCCGTGTCCACGGTAACAGGACGCTCGGAGCTGTATCCTGATCTGCTACAACTACAAATGGATACTGATACAATGATAAACTGATACTACTGCTCTCGGGATCACTTTCTCGCAGGGTAGTCGAGGATGGATCTCAGGGCATTACTAAATATAATTGCTACTATATATTATCTGGCTCTACTCTCTTCTGATGCTGCAAGAATTGCTTCAAGATGCTAGTCTTCGCTAGGCTAGGCCTCTTCCCCCCTCTGTTCCGGCATTTCTGCAGTTTAGTCCAAAGATACAGCCCCATTCCTTTGATACCGATGCATATTTAGTATAGTTCTGATGTCAGTCTTGCGAGTACTTTGGATGAGTACACACAGTTGCTTTGCTACTCTTTTCCCCCATACCCGATTGCTGCGACCAGATGACGGATCCCAGGAGCCAGTTGCTACCGCCGACGACTGCTACTGCACTTCCGGTGGAGCCTACTGCTACGTGGAGACCGACGACCAGGAGTAGTTTAGGAGGCTCCCAGGCAGGAGGCCTTGCCTCTTTCGATCAGAGCTGTTGTTTGTTTTCGCCTTCTTAAGGCATCTTGTTTAACTTCATGTCTGTACTCAGATACTGCTATTGTTTCCGCTGACGCTTGTTCACGAGCTTATGTATTCGAGCCCTCGAGGCCCCTGGCTTGTAATATAAAGCTTGTATTATTTTTTGTCTAGAGTTGTGTTGTGATATCTTCCCGTGAGTCCTTAGGCTTGATCGTGTGCATTTGCGTGTATGATTAGTGCACGATTAAGTAGAGGGCTTCACAAGTTGGTATCAGAGCCGACTGCCTGTAGGAAACCCCCTTTCCAACTCCTTGGCCGAAGTTGAGTCTAGTCATTGAAAAATTATTTTACTAACAGTGTTGTGTGGCTTACGGGCCCACGTTGCACATGGATGGTATTAGGATCTTTTATTCCTCTTTTATACTCTGGGATTCTACTCTCTCTTCTTTTCGGGTTGAAAATTTTGCTAACTCTGACATTAGGTTCACGTGATCACATCCACCCGGAGAGCTGGATTATCTGCACTTATTCCTTCCCATTGATCTGATTAGTCTGATAATCACATTTTCTTTTCCATTGGTCTGTTTAACCTTTCCCTCCAAGTTATTATATGCTTCTCACACTGTCATTTGACACTTTTGATAACAGCAATGCCATCCTTGCCCCTCGGTGAATTATGTTATCATCGGCAACATCCTTGACTTCCTGCCAACACAAACTTGGTCATGTTTTGGTTGTACCTTGAGTTACTTGCCGTTCTTGAAATTGTTCCTTGTGTATTTCTTCTGATCTATATGATCTACGCAGTGATAATTCCCTGCTTATGAAAACACCTCGGTGTACAACTCGGTCAGAAAACCTTGTTACCATTGCTGTTAACCCAGAACGAGTTCAGGCTATTCTTGAATGGACTCCCCCGAAGAATGTCAAGCAAGTCAGAAGTTTTCTCGGACTCGCAAGCTATTGCCGCCGATTTGTCGAGAACTTTTCCAAGATTGCCAAGCCTCTGACTGATCTGCTTCACAAAGGCGTCAAGTTTGAATGGACAGAACAATGTCAGGATAGTTTCCAAACACTCAAGGACAAGCTGACGTCTGCACCAGTGCTTGCTCCTCCAGATTCTCGCAAGGACTTCGTGATCTACTGTGACGCGTCTCGTCAAGGATTAGGCTGTGTCCTAATGCAAGAGCGGAAAGTGATTGCTTATGGCTCTCGACAATTGTGTCCTCATGAAGAGAATTATCCAACGCATGATCTCGAACTTGCAGCAGTTATTTATGCATTGAAGTTATGTCGACATTACCTACTCGGTAATCGTTGCGAGATCTACACGAATCATAAAAGTCTGAAGTACTTGTTCACTCAGCCATCTCTGAACCTCCGTCAGCAAAGACGGATGGAGGCCATTACGGACTATGACTTGGGTATTTCGTATACCCCTGGCAAGGCTAATGTAATGGCTGATGCTTTGAGCCGTAAATCCTACTGCTGTGAACTTGAGGTTCAACTGCAGCAGCCACTCCTGTATGAAGAGCTTCGAAAGCTGAACATCGAAATAGTTCCTCAAGGATATCTAAATACCTTGGTTGTTGAACCAGACCTCGAGGACCTCATCAAGCATATACAGAAATTTGACTCTGAGGTCGAGAAGCTTAAGCGCGATCTCAAAAGGGGAAGGCCCTCATTCTTCACTGTCGATGCTGATGGCACTTTGTTCTTCAAGAATCGCTTAGTGGTTCCTAGAAAGGACAATTTGGATCTGACCCCGCGCGTCATGAAAGAAGCTCATGATACACCTCTTTCAATTCATCCTGGTAGCACCAAGATGTACCAAGACATTCGTCAACGATACTGGTGGCCTGATATGAAGCGAGACATTGCTCGTTATGTTGCTAAGTGTGACGTTTGCCGTCGCATCAAAGCAGAACATCAAAGGCCTGCTGGAACTCTGCAACCACTTGATATTCCCGAATGGAAATGGGACAAAGTTGAAATGGACTTTATCACTGGTTTTCCCAGATCGCAGAAGGGTCATGATGCTATCTTTGTCGTCATTGACCTATTCTCTAAGGTTGCTCACTTTCTGCCAGTCAAGGAGACAATCACTGCTAGTCAGTTAGCAGACTTGTATGTTTCCAGAATTGTGTCACTCCACGGTGTTCCGTTGGAAATCAGTTCAGACCGTGGCAGCCTCTTTACCTCAAGATTTTGGAACAGTTTCCAAGAAGCTATGGGAACTCATCTGTCCTTCAGCACCGCCTTTCACCCCCGGTCCCAGGGACAAGTTGAACGAGTCAATCAAATGCTTGAAGATATGCTTCGAGCTTGTGTCATCTCATTCGGTAAGAAATGGGAGGAATCTCTCCCGTATGCCGAATTCTCTTACAACAATAGCTATCAGGCTAGTTTGAAGATGGCACCCTTTGAAGTTCTTTATGGACGTAAGTGCCAAACCCCTCTGAATTGGTCAGAAACTGGGGAACGGTCACTCGTTGGTCCGGACATTATCCAACAAGCCGAAGAACAAGTCCGCATTGTCCGTGAACATTTGAAAACTGCTCAGTCTCGTCAGAAGAGCAACTATGATCGAAAACACCAGGTAATGGTCTATCAACCTGGCGAACAAGCTTACCTTCGTGTCACTCCGATGAAGGGCACTCACCGATTTGGAATCAAGGGCAAGCTAGCTCCTCGCTACATTGGCCCGTTTCGTATCCTCGCCAGACGTGGAGAAGTGGCATACCAATTGGAATTGCCGCCGAACCTTTCTCAAGTGCATGATGTCTTTCATGTGTCACAACTCCGACGCTGCTTCAAAGATCCGATCCGAGCAGTGGATCATGAAGTGCTTGAATTGCAAGATGACTTGTCTTATAAGGAACATCCGATCCGTATTCTTGATCAAGCTGAGCGTCGAACCCGTCAGAAGGCAATCAAGTTCCTTAAAGTTCAGTGGTCGAATCATTCTGAAGATGAAGCCACTTGGGAACGCGAAGATCGTCTTCGTGAAGAATACCCCTCTCTCTTTCAGCCTACCTCTTAATTCTTGGGACGAGAATTTCTTTTAGAGGAGGAGAATTGTAACATCCCCATGTATTCAGCTACAGTAATCCCCTGCTAATGATGCCATGTCATCACAATTACTGTTGCTAATCTCACTTTGGTTCAAACACAAATCAAATTCAAATTTAAATTAAAAGTCAAATAATTAAAGTTTTCAAATGTCAAACTAAAATGTTCTAAATATGACAAATAATGCATAGGTAATTATGGTGGAGAAATCATATTTTTATAAAGTGTTTAAATGCACTAAAATCAATAAACAGTAGCTAAAACAATTAATTAAATGCCTTTCATAATTTATAAAATATTAAACTATATTATTTAGGTGCCAAGCTTTTTATGGCAGTGGGCAAATTGATATCACTAATTTAGGTGCAGCTCTTACATTTTTATAAAATTAAAATAAATTGAAAGTTAAAAGAAAACAGAAAAATAAATAAATAAAAGAAAAGCCTCCCCCCTACTGGGCCTCGGCCCAGCTGGCCGACCAGGCCGGCCCAGCCGCCCCCTACATACCCCCCGCACCCCCAAACCCTAACCCGATTCCCCCCACGCCGTCGCTCGTCGCCCGACGCCGCGCCGCCCTCGACGCCTCCACGCCGGCCTCCTCACGCCTTGCTGCCCGAACCCCTGCAACGGAGGTGAGAACCCCGAACCCCCCTTCGTGCCCCCCTCTCCCTGTTCGCCTCGTCGCCGCCTTCGTCGTCCGCCACCGCCGCGCGCGCGCCCGCCCCTAGCCTCGTCGGCTCCGTCCGCCGCGCGCCTGCGCTCGCCTCGCCACGCCCGCACGCGCCCGTGGTTGCGAGCCCGCCTCCGCTCCCGCACGCGCGCTCGCCCGTGCCTGCTGCTGCCGCCGCTCGCCGGCCGCGCCCTCCCGCGCTGCTGCCGCCCAGCCCACACGCGCCCGCCACTGCTGCTCCGCCTGCTGCCGCCGCCGTGCCGCAGCCGCTCGCGCCGCCTCGCCGCTCCCCGCGCCGGCGCACGCCCTTAACCGCCGCCGCTGCGTGCTGTACGCGCGCGCGCGCGTTGACTCCCTACAATGGCTGTGCCACTGCCAGGTGGGGCCCATCCCCTGTTTTAAAAAAATGAAAAAGAAAAATAGAATTAAAAATAAATAAATAAATTAATCAATTAATTAACTTAATTAATTTTGCTTAATTAACCTGATTCCCTAATTAAACTGTTAGTTAGTTTAATGTGACAATGACAGATGGGCCCCACTGCCCTGTTTGACCAGTCAACAGCCCTGTTGACTGCTGACGTCATGATGACGTCAGGCTGACGCAGTAAATATATTTTTCGAATTAATTTAAATAGTAATAATTCCAGGAAATGATTAAAACTTTGAAAATTAATATAAAATAAACCGTAACTCGGATTAAAATAATTTATATATGAAAAATGATCAGAAAAATATGACGATTCCGAATATGCACTCCGTTCATCTATCACGTGCTCCTAACTACCTGAACGTGGAACCATCCCCTCCGGTTCATCTGTCTGACAGACGTCCGAAACCGGGAAAACGTTCCAGTTAATTTCCTGCTTCAATTGCCACGTGTAGCACTGCGTTAGGTCACCCCCGGCACAGCATATTGCCATACCATGCATTGTGTTGCATATTGTTTGCATTGTATTTATTGTTTCCCCCCCCCTCCTTCTCTCCCGATAGACCCCGAGACTGACGCCGCTGCCGAGTACGACTACGCCCCTGAAGACCAGCCCCTCTCGGCAGAGCTTCCAGGCAAGCAAACCCCCTTGATCATCCAGATATCGCCCACTCCTTCTCCCTTATGCTTGCATTAGAATTGCTTCTGTTGTTATTCCGATAGCTCCTATTCTGATGCATAACCTACTTTTGTCGCCTGCCGTTATACCTACCTATTGTCCCATACTGCTTAGTTAGCTTTGCTATTAATTCATCTGTGGCCCTTCACCCTTGTCCGTATGCCATGCTTGTTACCGGGCCGTGATCACTCTGGGTGAGGATCGCGGAAATGCTCACATTACTACATTCATTTACTGTTACGGGGCTGAAGGGCTGGTGGTACCATCCAGTCAGAGATGGACCTGAGTCCCGACAGCTCTCAATGTCAAAGACGGGCCGGCTCCAAGAGAGCCCGCGAGAGAATTATATTAAAGACGGGTTGGCTCCCAGAGCACCCGCGAGCCGTGTATTACCAAGTCGGAGCGACAGGAATCCTGTTCGTCTTCGCGAGTTACTAAATACGCCTAACGGATTTGGGTATTTGATCTGAGTTGGCCACTGGCCTATACGCACTACCACCACGTGGGATAATGGTTTAATGGGGCCCTCTACGCCGTATGTATCAGCCAAAAGCACTGTCAGACGTCCAGTTCAGCATTGTGGCCGGGTCGGGCCGGCGCCATCCAGGACAGAGGTGGTGCCTGGACCCACCCTACACACAACGACCCGGAGTGCAAAGGGCGATGGGCCCAAGACCCCTGAGCGCTTAGGATGTAGACCGGCGGGGACCTCTCTGTTGAGCCTAGGTAGGACTGCGTCGTGTCGATTACCCGAGGCCGGGCATGACCCGGAAAAGTGTGTCCGGCCAGAGTTAATCGAGCGTGTTGGGTAACAGTAGTGCACCCCCGCAGGGAAGTTATCTATTCGAATAGCCGTGTCCACGGTAACAGGACGCTCAGAGTTGTATCCTGATCTGCTACAACTACAAATGGATACTGATACAATGATAAACTGATACTACTGCTCTCGGGATCACTTTCTCGCAGGGTAGTCGAGGAAGGATCTCAGGGCATTACTAAATATAATTGCTATTATATATTATCTGGCTCTACTCTCTTCTGATGCTGCAAGAATTGCTTCAAGATGCTAGTCTTCGCTAGGCTAGGCCTCTTCCCCCTCTGTTCCGGCATTTCTGCAGTTTAGTCCAAAGATACAGCCCCATTCCTTTGATACCGATGCATATTTAGTATAGTTCTGATGTCAGTCTTGCGAGTACTTTGGATGAGTACTCACGGTTGCTTTGCTACTCTTTTCCCCCATACCCGATTGCTGCGACCAGATGACGGATCCCAGGAGCCAGTTGCTACCGCCGACGACTGCTACTGCACTTCCGGTGGAGCCTACTACTACGTGGAGACCGACGACCAGGAGTAGTTTAGGAGGCTCCCAGGCAGGAGGCCTTGCCTCTTTCGATCAGAGTTGTTGTTTGTTTTCGCCTTCTTAAGGCATCTTGTTTAACTTCGTGTCTGTACTCAGATACTGCTATTGTTTCCGCTGGCGCTTGTTCACGAGCTTATTTATTCGAGCCCTCGAGACCCCTGGCTTGTAATATAAAGCTTGTATTATTTTTTGTCTAGAGTTGTGTTGTGATATCTTCCCGTGAGTCCTTAGGCTTGATCGTGTGCATTTGCGTGTATGATTAGTGCACGATTAAGTCGAGGGCGTCACACATTTGGACTTCGTTTGGTATGGATTTTCTGGAAAACCAAAAACAAGCAAAAAACAGCAACTGGCACTGGGCACTAGGTTAATATGTTACTCCATGGAAATCATATAAAAGTGCACCAAAACCATATAAAATTATTGTAAACATGGCATGAATAGTTCATAAATTATAGATACGTTGGAGACGTATCAGTCCCTCATCTGTCCTGTTACCATCTAGCTGAGATCACCAGCTCGGGACCCCCTACCCGAGATCTGCCGGATTTAGCTCCGACATTGGTGGCCATACAGGTACCGATGTGTGGTCGCAAAAGCTCGATGGCTCATCTTCGGATCGACGACAACATTGGTTGTGGGAAGACTTTCTCCCCCGGACAACTTTTTGTCTTTGGCAGCATCACGCTTCACGCTGAATCGACTGGTCACCTCGGCCAGATCGAGAACCTCACCCCAGGCTAGACCATCAGGTTTGGAAACCTGGAGTACATCGCAGACTCATGCGGTGAACTTGCCTTTTTGGGCTGGGTATCAGATCAGTCTGAAGATTTCGCCGACGTCGCCGTCCTAGCGCCAGATTCAATCTCGGAGCAGGACCTCGGAACGGCTCATACCTCGGATCTAGCTTTAAGCTCGGATTCGAACACTACTCCGTCGGATCAAGTGTCAGATCTGAGCAACGATGCCCCCGAGGCCACATCAGGTGGAATCGCGTGCAAACTTTAGCTAAGGCCTGCTTACTCTGAAGAGATGGGCGAGGCCAATATCACGCTTCTGAACCAGATGTTAGATCAAATTCAGAGCCTTGCAATCTCAGACGATCAAGCTTGAATCTACGATCGGATCTGGGAGGAACCAGGAGTGGTCGGAATTTTCAACCCACCTCAACCCACCTAGTCGCTACCATCGAGGAGTTAACCGACGTTCTAGCAAGCGCCTCCGAGGAGGCAGTCGACATGGATGAAGATGTTGACGAGCTGTCAGACACCAATTCACCGCCCAACGTGATATACCGGCGCGTGGTCGGCTACCTCCACTTATGACGTCTATATGGTGGATACCCCCAAAGATGGAGGAGGAAGCAACAAACCACCCAGATGTCGCCGAAGAGGCTGTTGTAACGGTGGCACGGGCAATGGCGACACAAGCAACGGGGGCACAGGTGGCGGCGACAACGACCCGCACACCGACGATAACCTCGGCGCGAACAACAACGACGACGGCGCAATCATCTGGGACGATGAGGACTCCGATTATGCTGACTACCACCCCGAGGAGGGGGAGATATAAGCCTTGGCTCCAAGGAGTATGATGCTTACGAGGAACCCTTCGAGGAACCTCGGCTAGAGACACTCCGCAAACGCCTGGCCAGTACGGCCAAGAGCTACAAGAAGAAGTCCCAGCAACTCAGAACCGACCAGGATCAGCTCATCGACCGATGGGTCGAGCTCCTGAGGGCCGAACAAGCGCTGGAGGATAGGCTCACCAGCGCCAATCGATCTTACCCCAGAGGAATCTACTGCTAGAGCTTGACGAGGAGGCCGAGGACAGCGTGCTATCAAAGCGCGAATGGGTCGAAGTGCTCGACCGCCCTCCTCGTGTCTGAGATCGGCCCGCCGTCAGAAATAAGGATGTCTTTGAGACCCCCGAGCGCGGAGGTGGAGTAAATCTACCCCGCCTCCTAGGAAATATGATCTACGGGAGAAGCCACCATTAAGGACGGAACTGCCATCCTGATCAATCTACAAATTCAGGGAATGCCCACCCGCTGGACAAGCGGGATACCTGGCTTGGCTAGACAAGTATGGTGATGCACGAAACTACACGCGTGACCGTAACGTCACCTCGTCTATGTGCGTCATGCTACAACAAGGGTTCGAGGAGCTGCCCACCCTATGTGCTTCACCGACGAGGTCATGCAACACCAGTTCTCGGAAGTTCTGGGTTTAAACCCATAAATATTGAACAATATGACGGAACTACGGACCCCGCCGTATGGGTTGAGGATTTTCTCATGCATATCCACATGCCCCGAGGCGATGATCACCACGTCATAAAGTATCTGCCCTTGAAACTTAAGGGATTAGCTCGGCATTGGCTCAACAGCTTGCCGGAAAACTCCATCGGCAACTGGGAAGACCTCAAGGATGCTTTTCGAGCAAACTTTCAGGGCACTTATGTCCGACCCCCGGATGCCGATGACCTCGGCCATATCATACAGAAACCAGGGGAATCAGTCAGAAAATTCTGGAATCGGTTCTGGAATCGGTCCTTAAGAACTTGCAATCTGTTCGACCTGGATTTGGAATGCCTCATCTTTCGATGCCAATTCAATCCGGCTTGCTAGAGATGCCTAGGCCTCATTGGCAACCGCTGGAGGACACACATATGGTCACTCCATCTGGGATTAACTTATCTACCAAGCTCTTCTTATTCAAGGTTCTTTTCGTAGCTGCGTGGCACATTTGGAAGAGATGAATCCCCCGAATGTTTGATAATGCATGTTAGGCATCTGGAAACTATAGTTGTAAACAACATCTCCAGCAACGGTTTTTCGATTGAGGGAGGCGTCTAAGATCTCCAGCCACTGCTTAACTGAACGCACTCATGTGGGTGTGTACGTATAGTTTGCTATACCATGTGAATGTGACGCATGCCTACACTTGTACGAGGAAACAGTGTGCTCGTTTATGATAAAATATATTCAGTGCTCTCGCTGCCCGGTGGGAAACCTCCGCCGCTAGACGTCTGGTAATTCCTTCAAATCCTGGCCGCCGTTTTTGCAGATGCTAGTATCAATGTTGAGAGCAGTTTCTATGAAGAAAATTAAATTCCGAAACACAATGCCAGCTCGATGTTCGTCCAGTCTAACAACTGAACATTACAACACAGGTTCAGAAACAAAAAAAAACTTAAGGCTAGCAGAATTGTCGTTATTTCTTAGACAACTGCGATATAGTAGTTCGTAAGAGGGAATGGCAAAAAAGCTTCATTTCTACTGTCCAGGATACATCATCTAGTTTCCTGCAGACCTGCACCGACGACGCCCATCAGTATGTGGAAGAAGCTGGACAAAATTTAGTTCAAAAGAAAATACATCAAAGATCTCAAAAAGGCAAAGGCATCGAAGCATCTTGAGAAGATAATGATAGCAAATGGAGAAAGACCCATTTGCAGAAAAGAGTTGTGCTAAGGCCTGTATTACCAAGTGCGGAAAACTTACTATGACGTTTTAGCATTCATCTAACTCAAGTAAAGAAAAGTAGGAAAAACAAAATCACATTCTCAAAAAAAAAAAAAAAAAATCAGCACAGTATCGTGCACTCTACAATTACGGTACCGTTGGAGAAGTTCACAGCAGCAGTGTCCTAAGAAATGTACCAAGTGGATACGAACAGAATATGCATCAAACTTAGGCAACAGACAGTTGTTATGTAACTGCACAGAGGTACTCTACAGCTGATGTGCCAAGAAACCTTGGGATCAAGAGCGCCTGTACTCTGGGACTTCCTATTGTAGAATCATACTACAAAATATACTTTATTTTGCTGTTGGCCGCTGTTACGACCACTTAAAACTTTTTAGGACGCTCAAAGGATATCATGCATACTGAATTTGCTGGTATACTATGATTTGCAGTAGTTTTATTTATTTCTTCACATGCAATTGAAAGTTAAGTGCCTGAGCTACCGTCTATCAGTAGCCCTGGAGCAAGTATAACATAAGATTTTATTGTACTGCAGTATGCAATGTAGTCACTCACTAGCTGAAACAATCAATTGTGAAACCAGAACTTGGAGCAAAGCTTACATCAAGAGTTATCCTTCCATTCAAAAGTAAATCACCCATTTACTGCACTATGAACACTACATTGGTAAAACTTGTTAAGCTTGGATCTTTTGAACTCCATAAGTTTGCTATTCTTTCCTAGCAACTTCGCAACAGTTCTACATTACACAGGGTTTAGGTTATATCAAAACTAGTTGGAACCGAGACTAGAAGGTAATAATGCATACGGCTTCCACAACCTCATCCTATTTGTTACTTTACTTGAAGGATCTCATTCCTCATTGCTAGAATACATCATACAGCCAAACATGACTGGGATCAATATTGAGCTTTCATTTGTTAGTTATGGTTCTTAAGTATCTCAATCAAGGTTTTTTTAGCGCCAGGCGCTGAGCGAGAGTTGTGTCCTCACCTAGTGCAATGAGCGCTTAAACAGCACTTAGGCGCATCTAGGTGTTTGTACGGACAAGGCAGTAGGTGGGCCTGGGAGGGTAAGGCGAAGAGGAAAAAGGGAAGTGCCATGTCGGGAGCTCCTCTGACTCGGCCTCTTTTTGACAACGCAGCCCAATCAGGCCCACTAAGAAACCCTAGTTTGCATGCGATGATCTGAACCGTTCATCTAAGTCCATGCCCTCTCATCTGACTGAACCGTTCATCTAAGTATACCTAGGCACGGTAAGTGCGCCTAAGCGCTGAACTGGTGCTTTGATGCCAAATGTTGAGTTAGAAATAGTTTAAATGGTTGATTGTTTCAAAATACACTGATTACCAGAGATAAAAATTGAACTAACCTCACAGCATGAACCTCAGAGAGGGGTGGTATGCATGATAGCCTCAAGAATTTTCTTTTCCATTTTATCCTCAGCAACCCACATAGAACTCTGCCTGCGCAAGAGCTCCCTGTGCTCGGCCTTCTTCTGTGCTTTAAGCTTCTCCTTGTTCCTCCAGCTCTCCAGCTTCTGAGCTCTTTCTTTCATCTGCACATGTGCGTTATAGGCGTATTATAGATCACATTTAGCTTTACAAGCCTGGCATATCGGTGCCCAGGGATGCATTTTATTGGGCACAAAAACGATGATGAGCTGAATCAAGGTTGACAGTCACATGGCAAGTAAGATGCCCATTTGTTTTTTTAAGAGGTTCATTCATATGGCAAGTAAAGGAAACGGTAAATGGTAAGAATCGCGCTCTCCGTTAAAGCCGAAATGGGTGAGGCAATTCGTCGAACAGGTA
Organism: Elymus sibiricus; assembly: GCA_039707655.1. Lineage (NCBI taxonomy): Eukaryota > Viridiplantae > Streptophyta > Magnoliopsida > Poales > Poaceae > Elymus > Elymus sibiricus. Next base: position 119,352,411 of record CM077670.1, read on the forward strand.
CAATGCAAAGATGAAACAATGCGAGGAGGGGAATGAAGGAAGGAGAGGGCGGATTACGAGGGCCTGGCGGAAATCGAGCTCGAAGGCGCGGCGCTCGGCGGCCCTGGTCTGCGCGGCGGCAGCCTTGGCGGCCTTGCGCTCCTCGTTGGCGACGCGGGCGGCCTCGGCACGTGCCTCCGCCTTGTGCTGGCGCTCGGCCTCCAGCAGTTGCGCCTCGTAGGCGTACTGACGACGCAGCTCCCCAACCTCGCGCGCGTACCCCTTGCGCAGCCGCTCGAGCCGTGCCCAAGCCTCCCGTGTGTCGCCGCCGCCCGCGGCGACCGTGGCGGGGGCGCGCTCCCCCCAGCTTCCGAGGTAGTCGCTGGGCTGCGAGAACTCGTGCGGTTCCACCCGCGACAGAGCCCGCGCAGAAGCGTGGAAGCGGCGGAGGAGGTGGTGTGGCCTGGAGGAGGAAAGCGCCATCGCCGCCGTGGGACAGATCGCCGTGCCTGTGCTGAAGAAGCGGCCGCGGAACGAATGAGTGAGCGTTTTGCTCTTTTCTTTTAGCGTTCGCTTAACACTTTCCGCAGTTGGGTCTGAATGGCCCACTACCTACTTTACATGCGATGCAATCCAGCCCACCTAAGACGAGTCCTTTGGAAAACCCTATTTGACGCGCGTTGCGTCAAGTAGTCGGGGCTTCTCTTTTAGAAAAATGTTCAGAGATTCAAAAAAGGATTTGGATTTCTAAAATTGCCCGCTTCTTTTGAAAAAAGTTCGAAAAAAATAATTTTAAAAATCTAAAAAAATGCTCAAAAATTTAAATTTTCTCACAAATTCAAAAATGTTAAGGAATTTCAAAAAATGTTCCAGTTTTCTAATTTTGTTCAAAAATTCAACAAAATGTTCATGTTTTCAACGCAAATTCAATAAATGTTCAGGGAATTTAAAAAAATTGATGTTTTCAAAAAAAATTGCAATTTCAAAAAATGTTTGAGATTTTTAAAAATTTGTTCACAAATTTTAAATGTTCGTGTTTCAAAAAACATTCACATTCTTCAAAAAATAAATCGCATTCAGAATTTTAAAAAAAATGTTTAAATCTATCGCGGCTTATAGTGCTTATACCCCGCGCTGCCAATTTAGACACCGAACGAGTAGTTGCTAGCGACAAGTATCACAAGTGACAGGTCCTCGTTCGATTCCTCACGCGCACATTACTTTTTTTTTTGGAATTTTCGCACTGTTGGGGTGGGCGAGGCCCTTGGGGGAGGCGGCCGGGGCTCGGTCCCGCCTTGGTGCCAGCCACCCTCCGTCTCCGAGGGCGTCTCATCCGAGCTACGGTGACGAACCCTGCATGTGGGTGGTCACGGCGATCCTTAGACAGTCTAGTGTAGCTTCGCGGTGGATCTTTCTCGACACCGCTCCGGTCCCGACATCCATGGACCTGCGTTCTCCAGTGTCCTTGGTCTGCCAGCGTCCTCTACCGGTGCGGTTTCGGCCCCGGCGCACCGGCTGTTGCGCCCCTTTCCGCTTCGGTTCGCTGGTGTTGTGGTGGCTCCGCCTCCGACATCACGGATCTGCGTTCTCTTCTGACTCTGGATTGCCGGTGGCATCAGCCACCATCCTTATCCGCGTCGGCTCTCTACACCGCTGCCTCTCCGACCCCGTCCACCTACACGTCCAGCCGGCTCCAAAGCTCATGTTTTTGTTGGCGGCAAGTGCAGCCCCACCCCCTTCCGAGGTAGCGGTCGATTTGCAGGTTGGCTCCGGCATCTTTGGATACTGATCTGGCGGCTTTGGGATTGCTCGGACTCAGGCCAGGCGAAATCCATGCTCGGCTTGCCGATGCTGGCAGCGGCGACACTCGCGGGTGTCATTTTTCTTCCTAGAGACACTGCCATGGACTTTATCCGTGCCCCTCTACGAGCATCAGGGGAAAAGCTAGGTCCGGTTCTCCAGATCGGATGGCGGCGGCGTCATGACGTCGTTCCCCCTTCTTGAAGGTGTTATGTTGCTCGCTCGTGGTGTCCCGGTGTTGGATTTGAAGATGTTTGACACCCTGCTGCTTCGGCCTGCTCCTCTAGTTTTAGGTTTGGTGGATTTAGTTGTGTTATTTACTCTGGTTGGGCTGAGCACCCTCTCTCTCTATGCTCTAGGCACCATGTTCATGCCTCCTTGCGTTCATGTCATGTGTTGTACCCTTTGTTGTACTCATTCTTCTCCCTCTATCAATAAAAAATACGCAAGCTTTGCGTATTTGTGAAAAAAAGAATTTTTGCACTGTTTGCGTGCTCCTGGGCCAGCCCAGTTGGGTGAGCCTTTATGCGAAACGAAGCACCAGCTCGCCTCTGCCGCCAGGTAAATGGGCCGGCTCACATACTGTTTTGGCATAATTTTTATATTTTTATTACTTTTATTTGTATTTCTGGAAGGAACACAAATATTATATATACATTGTTGAAACATTCAGGAAATTAAAACATTTAATATATTCCAAAATTTTCAAAAATGTGAAAAACAATTCAATAAGTATATTCTAAAACTGAAATTTGATTAATTTTGTGATTATGAAAAATGTTAAGGCAGTTTACAAAATTTGTTAGCGTAGTTTTAAAATTATTGACCGCATTAAAAATAATTTTATTTATATTTCTAAAAGGAAAAAATATAATATATTTACATTTTTAAAACATTCAGAAATTAAAAAAGTTAATATATTCCAAAACATTCAAAACTGCGACCAATTTTTGAAAACATATATTACAAAACTGAAATCTGATTAATTTTTAAAAAACCTTGATTTTGAAAAATGTTAACGCAGTTTACAAAATTTGTTAGCGTAGTTTTAAAAATATTGACGGCATTTAAAAAATATTCACATGTTTCAGAAAAAATGTATGTGATATTATAAAAACAAATGTTAATCATGTATTTAAAAAATGTTAAACATGTATAAAAAAGGTTGTTCCTGATGTATACGACAAAATTGTACAACGTGCATGAAAACCTAGACATTAAAATGTATGCTGAAAAAAAATGTTAAACCATGTATTTTAAAAATGCTAAACAGGGAAACCAAAAGCATTCTATTGGGCCCAAGTAGCCCCACCCATGGCGACTCCCCCCCCCCACCCACACACACCCACATTGCCCCTCCCATGGTGATCTCTAACGCCTCCCGGTGTCCATAGCTTGCCTTCTCCATTCGAACTTCTCCCCTGGACTCAAGGTGGCTAATCGGGTGCGTGCTCGCTTTGGATCTACGGTTCACTTCTCCCCACTCCCAAGATTCCAAGGATTTTTTTTCTGGTGGTCTCATTTCTTTGGCTTCCTTCCTTCTTTCGGTGGAATTACTTGGCTTGGCGTTACAGTGTTGTATTGGTGGATTTACCTAGGGTTTCAAGGTGATCATGCTTAGCCAAAGATCTTTCCGGTTCTCGGTGGCTTCCAATCGTGTGGGTCATTTAATTCATGGTCTCCAAGACCACATCTGGCCAGATTTCATTTGCCACATCCACCCATTCTATCATCCAATGAACTTCTCAAGGTTTGAAGTGTTTGGCATGCAGATCATGAACTTTCCAAGATCTCTACACGCTCCCTTGTGGCGGTCAAATCGAATTTGAATTTTCTCAAGGAGAGTGCAGGTCAAGATTCTTTCGCTTCCAATGAGTTGGCCAAGTTTGGTTTTCCCAGGGGAAATTTGGACCTGGTTAAAGATTCAGAGGTGGGTTTTACGTCAAAGGTCGTGCATGATAATTCTGATGTGCTTAATGTTCAATCCTAAATTACGTTGCCTGGTATTATTTTTGGAAATGTTCATTGTCAAGGCATTCTTTCCTCGGGTTCTTCTTCGAATTCACATGTAATTCACTTTGGATGTTTCTCAGATGAGATTTCTACCAATCAACGGCCAAAGTTCCAGATCTCAAATTTGTGGGCTCTAGTTTTAAATGGAAAGTTGGCAAAATATACCTCATAAGGTGTTATAGCATACCCTTGATGCTAGGCAAGTGGGATATACGGATAAAGATATGGAATACATGTTTAAGTTGTTGTCGATACCTCCATATGATATTATTTATGCTCAATTGCACTGTTGTTCTGATTGCTTTCGTGTGGGATATTTGGTGGATAATTTCCCCGGTACTAACTGCCCAGACTGTTTAACATTGGGATGTACTTGTTCTGCACACGATCACGGATGCGGAAACCACTCCTGATCAGAATTTGATTTGTTCTTTATGTTTGGGCACTGTTCATTTACGTGTGGAATGCACTATTGGTCTACGTTGCATGGTTTTGTAATGGTTTGGGCCACTTGGGCAGTTTTTGTCCATCCTTGCAGCCTGCAATTACCCTTAAGAAATCGGTATGGGTCTGGGAAGTTAAACACTTATTTGCTGGCCCATTGAAGCCCAACAAGGTTTGGCGTGTCAAACGGAATGGGCCAATTGTCAAGAAAGTTTGGCGGAGGAAATTTGTTGTAATGTGGAGTCCAATGGGGAACATATTGGGAGATATTCACGTAACAATGGGGATTCTCATGATTTGGTTTCTGTTTTGCCCCCTGTTGCTTTGCCTCCTTCACGTCCAATCACAACAACACCTCCTCGAGGCAGCCCCTCTCTCCCTTCGCCAACTTACCACCCCACAAGCTCTTCCTCACCAAACCCCATCCCATGGCGAATCTTTCGGTGTTTCCCTACCAATACCTCCCGGGCGAACGCAACGTTGACCATGGACTGGCCAACCACCTACAGTGCAACATGATGGTTGTTGGCGACCTGCCTGTGCATCACGATGACTACGCGTTGGTTGTGGTAAATCCTCCTGATGTGTTGATCATGGGGCCGACACTAATGAGGGAGAAATTTATCCGTGTTGTGTTGGATTAATTAGATTTGCCTCTCCGCTCATCTGTGACACCATTTGTGATAATAGTCCTCATGCTTTGGGTGACCATGCAACTTTATCGCTAGTTAGGCATGATGAGGGACCTAACATGAGACACCCCATCATTGAAAGAGAGGCCTAGGTTATACTTTTGGGGTTTCCGTTGGATTATCAAACTGATTATTATGTTCTAAAAGTTGTCTCTTGCTCGTGGTTATGTGGAATCGCCCTGCAGTTCGTAATGCTCATGTACTTGTCCGCGTATTGATCAATAAGATGGCTCTGGTGACGTACAACCTTGTGGCTAAATGTTTTACTGATATTAGTGGTCTTGGTTTTTCCTGGTCAAGGCCCGTTTACGTAGTTAACGGCAGAAATCCTAGCCCAGATCTGGTCAGTAATGAAGATGAAGTTCGAACTATGGGGGCCTCGCCGCATCCCGAGCAGTTCCGTTTTTGAACGCCTTTCAGTAGGCTCAACATGATGCTCAGGTCTGGCAGATGCAAAATGCGGCCGTAGCCTGGGAAGCAGGTCCGCCACCTCCGTCGCTGCAACAAGGTTGGGGGGAGTGGCATGTTCTTCCTCCCGTGCCCAAACCTTGCCGTGGAATCAGTTGGCAAACGATCCTTGGTTATGAGGACCCTTTAGTGATGGATGGTGTTCACACTAGTGACAATATTGTTGATGGTTTTCGTGTCTGGAACGAGCATGTGACATAGGTTGAATTGGCAGCAGAAGAGATCATTCAAGAGCAGCCCCTGGAAACAAAAAATCTAGGGCCATAGAGCATGAAGCTTCATTGAAAGTGCCACTGGGTGAGCCACTGATTGATTTCCTGATTCACTTTTATGCCACTTTCTTCACCCCTCGTATCACGTTGCATCAGAATGTTTCTGCCTTGGAGTTGTTCTTTCTTAATTGTGTGACGCATGTTCAGTGTTATTTGAAGGAGTAGATAACAGTGGCTTGTTTCAGCCTGTTTCCAGTCTCTCCTTATGCCCCTGGGATGACTACTGTTATTTGCCCCTTCCAGTATGGGAGGTTGTCTCTGCCTGCATGATTCAGTCCCAGCAAGAGAGGGCTATGCCCCTGATGGGTGGCTGATGACCCACAAGTATAGGGGATCAATTGTAGTCCTTTCGATAAGTAAGAGTGTCAAACCCAATGAGGAGCAGAAGGAAATGACAAGCGGTTTTCAGCAAGGTATTCTCTGCAAGCACTGAAATTGTAGGTGACAGATAGTTTGATAGTAAGGTAATTCATAACAAGTAACAAGTAGTAACGGTAACAAAGGTGCAACAAGGTGGCCCAGTCCTTTTTATAGCAAAGGACAAGCCGGAACGAACTCGTATAATAAGCAAAGCGTTCTCGAGAACACATGGGAATTTCATCTAGTCACTTTCATCATGTTTGTTTGATTCGCGTACGCTACTTTGATAATTTGATATGTGGGTGGACCGGTGCTTGGGTCCTGTTCTTACTTGAACAAGCCTCCCACTTATGATTACCCCCTCTCGCAAGCATCCGCAACTACGAAAGAAGAATTTAGATAAATCTAACCATAGCATGAAACATATGGATCCAAATCAGCCCCTTACGGAATAGCGCATAAACTAGGGTTTAAGCTTCTGTCACTCTAGCAACCCATCATCTAATTACTACTCCACAATGCCTTCCCTTAGGCCCAAAGATGGTGAAGTGTCATGTAGTCGACGTTCACACGACACCACTAAAGTAAGCAACAACATACATATCATCAAAATATCGAACGAATACCAAATTCACATGATTACTTATGACAAGACTTCTCCCATGTCCTCAAGAACAAAAATAACTACTCACAAATCATATTCATGTTCAAGATTAGAGGGGTATTCAATATCATTAAGGATCTGAACATATAATCTTCCACCAAATAAACCAACTAGCATCAACTACAAGATGTAATCAACACTACTAGCAACCCACAGGTACCAATCTGAGGTTTTGAGACAAAGATTGAATACGAGAGATGAACTAGGGTTTGAGATGAGATGGTGCTGGTGCAGATGTTGATGAAGATTGGTCCTCCCACTATGAGAGGATCGTTGGTGATGTTGATGGCTTCAATTTCCCCCTCCCGGAGGGAAGTTTCCCCGGCGGAATCGCTTCGCCGGAGAGCAAAATAGCTCCTGCCCAGGTTCCGCCTCGAGACGGCGGCGCATCGTCCCGAAAGTCTTCTCTTTATTTTTTCTAAGGCAAATGGCTTCATATAGCAGAAGGAGGGGGCCAGAGGCCTGCCAGGGGCCCCACAAGCTCGGGGGGCGCGCCCAGGGGGTAGGGCTCGCCCCCTAGGCTTGTGGCTTCCTGGTGGGCCCCCTCCTGGTAATTCTTTTGCCAGTATTTTTATATATTCCAAAATAATTCTCCGTAAATTTTCAGGTCATTTGGAGTTGTGCAATACAGCTATCTCTATTTCACCCCTTTCCGGTCCAGAATTCCAGCTGCCGGCAATCTCCCTCTTCATGTGAAACTTGCAAAATAAGAGAGAAAAGGCATAAGAATTGTATCATAAAGTGAAATAATGATCAAAAACATAATAAATAACAGTAGGAAAACATGATGCAAAATGGACGTATCAACTCCCCCAAGCTTAGACCCCGCTTGTCCTGAAGCGAAAAACCAAAATCGATAATCATGACCACATGTTTAGAGAGAGAGAGGTGTCGATAAAACAAAATACGGACATGAAAGCATCCTGGTCATTATCATAACAGCAATATATCATCATAAAACTTCTCATGAAAAAGTAACAATTCATCCACAAGTTAAAGTATGAACCATAAACCATATTGAAAACTAACAAACAATGATCTCAGTCACTGAAGCAATTGCAATTCATCATATTATCAGAAAGAGTCTATGTAAGAGCTTTGTTTAGCAAGTTCACATACTCAACTATCATTTAGTCTTCTATGATTGCTAACACTCACGGCATACTTATGGAGCAAAAGTTTCAGTCAGACACATAGAAAGATAGGGGCTTATAATTTCACCTCCCAACGTATTTACCTCAAGGGTAATGTCAACAATAATAACTCATGATCACCTACATCCAACTGGATATATATGCCTGGATCTATCCCCACCACATGATGCTTTCCAAGAGAGAAAATAAAAATGGAATAGAGGAGAATACTATTGACTCTTACATAAAAGTAAATACATAAAGTAAAAGATAGGCCCTTCGCAGAGGGAAGCAGAGGTTGTCATGCGCTTTTTGTTTTTGGATGTGCAAGCTCTTAATGTAAAGGAACATCACTTTATATTGCCCCTTGTGATAGCAACCTTTATTATGCAGTATGTCGCTTTTATTTCTTCACCATCACAAGATCATACAAAGCTTATTTTCCCTTACAATAAAAGATCATACATATTTAGGAGAAATTTTTATTGCTTTGCACCAATGACAACTTACTTGAAGGATCTTACTCAATCCATAGGTAGATATGGTGGACTCTCATGACATGAAACTGGGTTTAAGGGTTTTTGGATGCACAAGTAGTATCTCTACTTAGTACAGAATTTTGGCTAGCAAAAGATAGGGAGCAAGCACCACATGTTAGAGGATCCAAAACAATATAATTTCTATGTGAATATAAGCAAACATAACTCATTACGTTGTCTTCCTTGTCCAACGTCGACTATTTGACATAGAATATTTAATGGGGGCTCACAATCATAAAAGATGTCCAAGATAGTATATTTATATGTGAGACCTCTCTTCCTTTATTACTTTTTCATGAATTGCAACAATGACCAATACTATGTTTGTTAACTTCCAACAAGTTTTATCAATTATACTTCTTTTATGTGAAGTCATCACTCCCCATGGGATTAGCATATGATCTTACTTTTTATTCGCTTTATTTTATTTCTAAGATTGGATCAACAAAGGCAAAACACTCAACTCAAACTACTCTTTATTATATAACTTTCACACACGATTACATAGATAGATAGATCACAAAGCAAGCACTCGAAACTAAATCATACTAAACTTTATTCCTCTAATTCACGAAATAACTAAGGATTGAACTAAGATAGATAATGATGATAAAGTGATGGTGATACGATACCGGGGCACCTCCCCCAAGCTTGGCACAAGCCAAGGGTGATGCCCATACCCATGTACTCAAATCTCCTTCTTCGGTGATGGTGGTGGAGGACACGAATTTCTTCTTTTAATTTGTCATTCTCCCTTTCGAGATCCCAGATTTTACGACGTAGTTCATCTGAATCTTCCTACACATGACGAAAAGGAGTGAATTGAACTTTAGTTACTTTCACCGTATTGGGCAGGCTGGACCTCTTGAATCCAACATGCATATCTCCTGGCTGAGGCAGAGGGGGATCCTCTTCCTCCTCGCTTGAATGATCTTGCTTTTCCCTCAAATCGGCATCTTCCTCTTCATCAGTTGTCCAACCATAGGGATCAATATCCCCATAGATTCTAGGGTTCTCAATAAGGTGCGAGATATAGCTTTCCCCGTCCGAATCCTGAGATGACATGGCGCTTGGCCTTGAAAATCTGACAAAAAACAACACGAAACAAGAACAGAGGAGAAACTGGCGATATGGTGGTCAAAACATCCGAAAGTATATATAATGAATTTTTCCCATGTAGGACAAGTAATAAGGAATAAAAACGGAGTCGGGAAAGTCCACGAGGGGGCCACAAGCCTGGTAGGCGCGCCCTGGGGGGTGGGGCGCACCCCCCAGGCTAGTTGCCTCCTCGTGCACTTTTCGGACTGTTTATTATTTTCCTAATTTTTTATATATTCCAAAACAAACAGAAAGTACTTTTATGGAATTTTTGGAGTCGGTTTACTTACCGTACCACATACCTACTCCTTTTCAGGATTCTGGAGCGTTCCGGAAGGTTTCTTCTATGTGCTCTTCCGGTGTCATTGTTTGAATAATATTAGTTTCAACATTAATGGGCGTACCTGAGATATAATGTTTAATTCTTTGCCCATTAACCACTCTCGGATTATTGCCTTCGGAGTTGTTTATTTTGATAGCTCCGGAGCGATAAACTTCTTCAATGATGTATGGTCCTTCCCATTTAGGGAGAAGTTTTCCTGCAAAGAACCTTAAACGAGAATTGTATAATAGGACATGATCACCCACTTTGAATTCCCGTTTTTGAATTCTCTTATCGTGCCATCTTTTAACTTTTTCTTTAAATAACTTGGCATTTTCATAAGCTTGGGTTCTCCATTCATCTAGGGAGCTAATATCGAATAACCTCTTTTCACCGGCAAGTTTAAAATCATAGTTAAGTTATTTAATTGCCCAATATGCTTTATGTTCTAATTCAAGAGGTAAATGACATGCTTTTCCATAAACCATTTTATATGGAGACATACCCATAGGATTTTTATAAGCGGTTCTGTAAGCCCATAGTGCATCATCAAGTTTCTTAGACCAATTCTTTCTAGATCTATTAACGGTCTTTTGCAAAATTAATTTTATTTCTCTATTAGTTAATTCAACTTGACCACTAGACTGAGGATGATAAGGAGATGCAATTCTATGATTAACATCATATTTAGCAAGCAATTTACGGAAAGCACCATGAATAAAATGTGAACCACCATCAGTCATTAAATATCTAGGGACTCCAAACCTAGGAAAAGTAACTTCTTTAAGCATTTTAATAGAAGTGTTATGATCAACACTACTAGTTGGAATAGCTTCTACCCACTTAGTAACGTAATCAACAACAACTAGAATATGAGTATACCCATTAGAGGAAGGAAAATGTCCTATATAATCAAAACCCCAAACATCAAATGGTTCAATAACAAGTGAATAATTCATAGGCATTTCCTGACAGCTACCAACATTACCAATTCTTTGACATTCATCACAAGAGAGGACAAACTTACGTGCATCTTTGAAAAGAGTAGGCCAATAAAAACCAGATTGTAATACCTTGTGTGCAGTTCTATCTCCCACATGGTGTCCTCCATATGCTTCGGAGTGACACTTCCATAGGATTTGTTCCTGTTCATGCTCAGGTACATAACGTCTAATAACACCATCTACCCCTTCTTTATATAAATGTGGGTCATCCCAAAAGTAATGTCTTAAATCAAAGAAGAACTTTTTCTTTGGTTGGTATGTGAAACTAGGTGGTATATATTTAGCAACAATGTAATTAGCATTGTATGCATACCAAGGAGTGTTACGAGAAGCATTTATCACAGCTAATTGTTCATCAGGAAAATCATCATTAATAGGAAGTGGGTCATCAAGAATATTTTCCATTCTAGACAAATTATCAGCTATGGGATTCTCAGCTCCGTTTCTATCAATAATATGCAAATCAAATTATTGTAGCAACAGAACCCACCTAATAAGTCTAGGTTTAGCATCTTTCTTTTCCAGAAGATATTTAATAGCAGCATGATTAGTGTGAATAGTAACTTTGGAATCAATAATGCAAGATCTGAATTTATCACATGAAAACACAACTGCTAAAAATTCTTTCTCTGTAGTAGCATAATTTCTTTGAGTGAAAGCTCATTTGCTCCCTTGGTGGTTTTGGTAATTCATAACAACATATATCTCATTGAACTAATGTCCATTAAAGTTAAAGATTTTAGGATGTTCAATGATTGGCATGGCATGGACTAGAGATGTGGACCCCTCAAAATGCTAAGGACAAGGATTGGCAAAAGATCAAGACTCTACATTTTTGGTTTAGTGATCCAAGATCACATTGAGTCCATAGGAAAGCCAATACTATTAAAAGGGGATGAGGTGTTGCTTAATGGTCTTTTTGCTCAAGTGCTTAGTGACAGTACTCCTAAACCCTCAACCACTCTCTCTAACCAAAGTTGTCCAAAACCCACATTCCAACTCGGCCCCACCGATATTTCCTATCCGGAGCCACCGAGTTCACCTAGACTTAGCCACTGCCAAAACCCTAACAAATCGGATCCACCGATATGGATCTCGGTCCCATCGAGATGGCCTTGCCAACTCTCTGTAATCGTTTGCACTCACTTCGGTCTCACCGAGTTTTGCAAATCGGTCTCACCGAGATGGCTTGCCAACTCTCTGTTGCCTTATTGCTTCACTTCGGTCTTACCGAGTTGATGCAATCGGTGCCACCGAGATGAGGTTTGCCCTAGCCATTGCACTTCGGTCTATCCGAGTTGTTCCTATCGGTCCCACCGAGATTCCTAAAGTTCATATCTTTTACACAGTTCGGTGCTACCGAGATTATGGTTTCGGTGCCACCGAGTTGGGTCAAAAGTGTGTAATGGTTGGATTTTGTGTGGAGGCTATATATACCCCTCCACCAACTCCTTCTCAGCAAGGAGAGCCATCAAAACGTGCCTACACTTCCACCATACATTTTCTAAGAGAGGACCACCTACTCATGTGTTGAGATCAAGCTATTCCATTCCTACCATTTGAATCTTGATTTCTAGCCTTTCCCAAGTTGCTTTCCACTCAAATCCTTCTTCCACCATAGCCAAATCTGTGAGGAGTTGTTTGAGTGTTGGGAAGACTATCATTTGAAGCACAAGAGCAAGGAGTTCATCAACAACACACCGTCTATCACTACAAGAAATATGTCTACTTGTGACCTTCTGTCAGTGACCCTAGAAGAAATGGTCGTAAATCTACGACCATTTGAGACCAATTGGTCATAAGCTGTTTGGGGGGCTCCAAACCCTAAACCATAACGACCATTTTGGTCAGAAAGGTCGTAATTTCCTTACACGAAATGGTCGTAAAGAAGACAGCACTGGTCCGCTGCCTTATTTCTAGCTGATCACGACCAATATAGATGGTCATAGCCTTGTAAATTGTGGTGCATTACTATGACTAGGCGCCACCTCATCAGTTTTGCCTATGTGTCATGTCCATGTGTCAATTTTTGCCCTAGGTTGTGAAGCAGCCTACATTTCTGTCATTCCTAAAATTCTCATAAATTCTTTGGATCATAGCTTCCTCAAATATGTCAAAAACCTTCCTTGCCTAGTTCAAAAATAATTCAGGAATATTCATTTTCCTATTCTGTTCAGAACATCACTTTGTGAAGGAAGTGGTATTTATATTTTCTTGATTGCCCTAAAACTTTTTGGGCACTCTTTCCTATCCAAATCATTGCCTCATGACAAAGTTCAGCTTCATTTGCCTAGTACATCTTCCTCAGCAAATTTCCAACGTTTCTGTTCAGCTAGAAGCTTTGTGAAGGAAGTATTAGCTAGGCATATCCTAATGAGTTGAATTTTTTCCACATTTTTTATATGCCCAAATCATAGCTCTCCACAAAATTTGAGCCCCTTCTAACAATCCATGTGAGCTCACCATCCAATCTTTGTTTCTGGTAATATTTTCAGTTTGTGAAGCAACTATATTTTATATTGCTTTATAATTGCTGAAAATTTACCAGGACATGACCTTGCCCATAGAACCTCCCTCTACCAAATTTTAGCTCATTTAATTTTTCCAATTTCCCTCAATATTTTTTCCAATTTTCTGTTCAGTGGAGATAATTGTGAAGGAAGTACCATTTTTATTTATCTAAATGGTATGAAATTTTTACAGTGCCTTAATATGCCCAAATTATCATCCTCCTCCAAATTGCAGCTCAATCCAATCATCTATGTGAGCCCAGCTTCAATTTCTATTTTCTGGCCAGATCGGCACATTGCAAAGCAAGTGCTATCTAGACCCCTACTATTACCCTCAAAATTTTTGGGCACTCTTCCAACTCCAAATCATTGCGACATGCCAATATTCAGCTCATTTTGCCTAGTAAATCTTCCTCAGCAAATTTCCAAAGTTTCTATCCAGAGAGAAGCTTTGTGAAGGAATTACTAGCTAGGCTTATCCAAATGATCTAAGATTTTTTCAAATATTCCATATGCTCAAATAATCACTCTCCACAAAATTTGACCTCTATCCAGCAATCCATGTGAGATCATCATCAAATATTTGATTCTGGTCATATTTTCAGTTTGTGAAGCAACTATATTTTATATTGCTTAATTATTGCTGAAATTTTACGAGGGCATGATCCTATGCCCAAATGACCATCCTCCACCAAATTTCAGCTCAATCCATTCATCATTTGAGTCCAGCTTCAACATTCATATTTCTGTCCAGTGTGGTACTTTGCAAAGCAAGTGCCACCTAGGCTTCTCCATTTGAGCTGCAAATTTGCCAAGACAGTCTCCTTAGTAGATGATCATCCTCAGCCAAAACTCAGGCCCATTGACCATGTGCATTTCCCCCACCGCTAATCAAATACTTGGCTGCTAATTCATGTTTGAGCTTAGTTCAGTCTCCTCGTGAGATTCTTCTGTTGTCTTCTTCTTCCTAACACCTACCGGGGGAGTTCCCAACCCACCACACATGCCTAGGCCGCCCAGAACACGTGGCAACGCCACGGTCACGCGGTGACCACGCGGCTGGCATGCCAATTTACGCGCTCTAGAGTTGGGGCCCTCGGCCACCGTCCAAACCTCGACGTCTCGCCACCACACCATGTATCTCTGATTAAATAGATACTTATGTACCTAGAAATTATTTTTGGAAAAAATAAAGAGCAAACTATAAGGCAGCTGCAGTTCAAATTTGACCCGCTTCCTGCTGAATCGGCGGAAATTTGTCTTTTTCACGGGAGGTGGATCAAAGCTTTTGACACCCAACCATTTGGTCAATTGTACATTAAATATGGCCTAATATTTTATAAAATTGATTTGGTCAAATTTTGCAACAAATATATGGTAGGTCCATCACAAAAAAACTCATTTTGGGCACTCGAAAAAAGGAAAATGAAATTTTCTTCCAAAGAAAATGAAAACTTCCTTAGGCAACATTGTTTGCCATTCCAAGATGCACCCTTGTGCACAATATGAGATCATTTGAACAAACTATGCCATGAATGTAGCCATAAGATTGATCATCTGGCTTGAAAGCCATGCATCTTCACACATGATAGCTCATTTCTGAGAACACTTTTTTAAAATAATTGTCGTATTACAAGTTTATTATTTTTCCTGGTAACTTGGTCACATATAATGACATAATGCGAAGGTTTTCCAATTTTTTGTTTTTTTTTGAATTTTTCATGCCCGTTTCAAAATGCAGTCAAAACGGCAGGCATGACCGTTTCTAGCTAGTGGTTGAATCTTGGAAAACTATTGGTGTTTGTCTTATTAAATAGATACTTTTGTACCTAAAAATGTTTTTTTGGAAAAAATCATGAGCAAACTATGAGGCAGCTGTAGTTCAAACTTGACCCGCTTCCTGCTGAATCGGTGGAAATTTGTCTTTTTCACGAGAGGTGGATCAAAGCTTTTGACACCCAACCATTTGGTAAATTGTACATTAAATATGGCCTAATATTTTCGAAAATTGATTTGGTCCAATTTTGCAACAAATATATGGTAGGTCCTTCACAAAAAAACTCATTTTGGGCACTCGAAAAATGGAAAATGAAATTTTTGTCCAAAGAAAATGAAAACTTCCTTAGGCAACATTGTTTGCCATTCCAAGATGCACCCTTGTGCACAATATGAGATCATTTGAACAAACTATGCCATGAATGTGGCCATAAGATTGATCGTCTGGCTTGAAAGCCATGAATCTTCACACAAGATAGCTCATTTCTGAGAACACTTTTTTAAATAATTGTCGTATTACAAGTTTATTATTTTTCCTGGTAACTTGGTCACATATAATGACACAATGCGAAGGTTTTCCAATTTTTTGTTTTTTTTTAATTTTTCATGCCCGTTTCAAAATGCAGTCAAAACGGCGGGTATGACCGTTCCTAGCTAGTGGTTGAATCTTGGAAAAACTTTTGGTGTTTGTCTGATTAAATAGATAATTTTGTACCTAGAAATTATTTTTGGAAAAAATAAAGAGCAAACTATAAGGCAGCTGCAGTTCAAATTTGACCCGCTTCCTGCTGAATCGGCGGAAATTTGTCTTTTTCACGGGAGGTGGATCAAAGCTTTTGACACCCAACCATTTGGTCAATTGTACATTAAATATGGCCTAATATTTTATAAAATTGATTTGGTCAAATTTTGCAACAAATATATGGTAGGTCCTTCACAAAAAAACTCATTTTGGGCACTCGAAAAAAGGAAAATGAAATTTTCTTCCAAAGAAAATGAAAACTTCCTTAGGCAACATTGTTTGCCATTCCAAGATGCACCCTTGTGCACAATATGAGATCATTTGAACAAACTATGCCATGAATGTAGCCATAAGATTGTTCATCCGGCTTGAAAGCCATGCATCTTCACACATGATAGCTCATTTCTGAGAACACTTTTTTAAAATAATTGTCGTATTACAAGTTTATTATTTTTCCTGGTAACTTGGTCACATATAATGACATAATGCGATGGTTTTCCAATTTTTTGATTTTTTTTTGAATTTTTCATGCCCGTTTCAAAATGCAGTCAAAACGGCAGGCATGAATGTTTCTAGCTAGTGATTGAATCTTGGAAAACTATTGGTGTTTGTCTTATTAAATAGATACTTTTGTACCTAAAAATGTTTTTTTGGAAAAAATCATGAGCAAACTATGAGGCAGCTGTAGTTCAAACTTGACCCGCTTCCTGCTGAATCGGTGGAAATTTGTCTTTTTCACGAGAGGTGGATCAAAGCTTTTGACACCCAACCATTTGGTCAATTGTACATTAAATATGGCCTAATATTTTAGAAAATTGATTTGGTCCAATTTTGCAACAAATATATGGTAGGTCCTTCACAAAAAAACTCATTTTGGGCACTCGAAAAATGGAAAATGAAATTTTTGTCCAAAGAAAATGAAAACTTCCTTAGGCAACATTGTTTGCCATTCCAAGATGCACCCTTGTGCACAATATGAGATCATTTGAACAAACTATGCCATGAATGTGGCCATAAGATTGATCGTCTGGCTTGAAAGCCATGAATCTTCACACAAGATAGCTCATTTCTGAGAACACTTTTTTAAATAATTGTCGTATTACAAGTTTATTATTTTTCCTGGTAACTTGGTCACATATAATGACACAATGCGAAGGTTTTCCAATTTTTTTATTTTTTTTATTTTTCATGCCCGTTTCAAAATGCAGTCAAAACGGCAGGTATGACCGTTCCTAGCTAGTGGTTGAATCTTGGAAAAACTTTTGGTGTTTGTCTTATTAAATAGATAATTTTGTACCTAAAAATGTTTTTTGGGAAAAATCATGAGCAAACTATGAGGCAGTTGCAGTTCAAACTTGACCCGCTTCCTACTGAATCGGCGGAAATTTGTCTTTTTCACGAGAGGTGGATCAAAGCTTTTGACACCCAACCATTTGGTCAATTGTACATTAAATATGGCCTAATATTTTATAAAATTGATTTGGTCTAATTTTGCAACAAATATATGGTAGGTCCTTCACAAAAAAACTCATTTTGGGCACTCGAAAAATGGAAAATGAAATTTTCTTCCAAAGAAAATGAAAACTTCCTTAGGTAACATTGTTTGCCATTCCAAGATGCACCCTTGTGCACAATATGAGATCATTTGAACAAACTATGCCATGAATGCGGCCATAAGATTGATCATTTGGCTTGAAAGCCATGAATCTTCACACATGATAGCTCATTTCTGAGAACACTTTTTTAAAATAATTGTCGTATTACAAGTTTATTATTTTTCCTGGTAACTTGGTCACATATAATGACACAATGCGAAGGTTTTCCAATTTTTTGATTTTTTTTTGAATTTTTCATGCCCTTTTTCAAAATGCGGTCAAAACGGCGGGCATTACCGTTCCTAGCTAGCGGTTGAATCTTGGAAAACTTTTGGTGTTTCTCTGATTAAATAGATACTTATGTACCTAGAAATGATTTTTTGAAAAAAAAGGGCAAACTATAAGGCAGCTGCAGTTCAAATTTGACCCGCTTCCTGCTGAATCGGCGGAAATTTGTCTTTTTCACGGGAGGTGGATCAAAGCTTTTGACACCCAACCATTTGGTCAATTGTACATTAAATATGGCCTAATATTTTATAAAATTGATTTGGTCAAATTTTGCAACAAATATATGGTAGGTCCTTCACAAAAAAACTCATTTTGGGCACTCGAAAAAAGGAAAATGAAATTTTCTTCCAAAGAAAATGAAAACTTCCTTAGGTAACATTGTTTGCCATTCCAAGATGCACCCTTGTGCACAATATGAGATCATTTGAACAAACTATGCCATGAATGTGGCCATAAGATTGATCATTTGGCTTGAAAGCCATGAATCTTCACACATGATAGCTCATTTCTGAGAACACTTTTTAAAAATAATTGTCGTATTACAAGTTTATTATTTTTCCTGGTAACTTGGTCACATATAATGACACAATGCGAAGGTTTTCCAATTTTTTGATTTTTTTTTGAATTTTTCATGCCCTTTTCAAAATGCGGTCAAAACGGCAGGCATTACCGTTCCTAGCTAGCGGTTGAATCTTGGAAAACTTTTGGTGTTTCTCTGATTAAATAGATACTTATGTACCTAGAAATGATTTTTGGAAAAAAAAAGAGCAAACTATAAGGCAGCTGCAGTTCAAATTTGACCCGCTTCCTGCTGAATCGGCGGAAATTTGTCTTTTTCACGAGAGGTGGATCAAAGCTTTTGACATGAACCATTTGGTCAATTGTATATTAAATATGGCCTAATATTTTAAAAAATTGATTTGGTCCAATTTTGCAACAAATATATGGTAGGTCCTTCACAAAAAATGTAATTTTGAGCACTCAAAAAATGATTCTCTTTAAAAAAAACTCATTTCTGAGAACACTTTTTAAAGATATTTGTATTATTCAAAGTTTGTTATTTTTACTGAAAAGTAGGTCACACTTGGTGACACAATACAAAGGTTTTTATTTTCTATTTATTTTTATAAATTTCCTAGGTCGTAAAATAGCTGACATGATTTAGCATCTTATTTTTAATCGATTACGACCAATTTGAATGGTCTTAACGTCATCAAAGGGGTACTGCGTTCTGATTGGTCCAAAAGCATGTCACGCGGATCATGGATTAAGCACCGTCGGATGCTCCTGGATCCAACGGCAGCCCACATCCCCCTCGTCGCTCTCATCCTCGTGTCCCTCTCATCCTCGTCCCGAATCACCCTGTGTCCCTCTCATCCTCGTCCACCCACGAAAGCCTAGCTCCCTTCTCCCCATCGCCGCCGCCGCTCCCTTTTCCCCATCGCCGCCGCCACCACCTTCCGTAGCCCATGAACCATGGCCTCGCGTTGCCCAGATCCGTCTTCCTCGCACCTCGCCGTCCACGCACGCTCTATCCCCACGACTCCTCTGCCTCCCACCCTATCCCCACGACTCCTCTGCCTCCCACCCACAGCCGCCGCCCAGCCCTCTCCCGCCCCGATTCCAGCGAGTTCCATCATCCCTCACTGGCGTGCAGGACAGATTCGAGCTCCATCCTCCCAGCTCCAGCACGCCATGGAGTGGATGGAGGACGCCGCATCCCCTGCCCCGATGCCATGGAGGACGCCGTCTTCATCCCCCTGCCCCGACGCCATGGAGGATGCCGTCTTCATCCCCCCTGCCACGACGCCATGATGGACGCCCCTCCACCACTGCTCCGATGCCATCCAGGTCTTCTTCCCTTCAGTTTCTTCTTCTTCTTCCCTTAACCTCCATTCCCTTGACTGAGATGTGATGTGGTTTCCTGCCATGGATGACCAGCTGTAGCCGGATGGATGTAGGACGACCAGCCATGGATGAGCAGCAGCAGCACCCCCATGGTGAGCCCCTCCACCCCTTTGTTCCCCTCTGCTTTCTGCGATGCTAGGGTTTGGCCTCGGTGCCATGGCTGATTACTTGCTGACCGTCGCGTCGAGGACCGAGTGTTGGAGATGATTTGTGTTGTTGCTGCAAGTTAGAATGCCTACTGTTCTGTGCTGTAGAAGACTACTAAATTATCTAGTTTGCATCCCTTTGATGTCCTGTATGCTACTGATTTGTTGGAGGTAATTAGAATGTTGTAGGTTTAGTACAAACGTGGCTTAATCCATTGGAATAAATTAGATGGGAATATATGGTAGGTTTAGTACAAACATGGCTTAATCCATTGGAATTTTTGTTTCCAATGGGACAACCAGAATGTTGTAGGTTTAGTACATGACGCCATGGAAGGTTGTTCATGTTCTGTCCTTCCTCTTCTGATCTGCCGGCTACTAGAGTTCATGTTTGTAAATAGCTCACTTCCTGTATGTGCCTCTGCTGCAGCTCACCCATGGTCTTGTTTGTCCTGCAGGTTAGTGAGCAGCATCAGGAGGAGGAGCTCAAGCACGACCACCAAGAGGCACCACC
Organism: Elymus sibiricus; assembly: GCA_039707655.1. Taxonomy (NCBI): domain Eukaryota; kingdom Viridiplantae; phylum Streptophyta; class Magnoliopsida; order Poales; family Poaceae; genus Elymus; species Elymus sibiricus. Next base: position 119,372,678 of record CM077670.1, read on the forward strand.
GCAGCAGCAGGTAGCACGTCCATCTCCACCTCCCTCCCCCTCTGCTCCCAATCCTTTTTATTAGAATATATTGAGTACATTCTGAACCCCCTAATGTGACACAAGTTATATATGCACATGCTATGGTTTAAGTGTTGGTTGTGTATGGTAAATGGGTTGAGCACCCACCGCTGTTTGATGCTATTGTGTTTAGGATTCTATTCCTCTATGCGTGTAATCTCCAGACCATGATCAAGCACACGCACATGATTGATTAGCATGGAACGATTACTACTAACTAAAGAAGGAAGCAGATTTCTTCACATAAAGGAAGATATGTCTATTTTAATAATAGTGTTCTTGATTTGACCTCATACACTTTTGTTTTAGTAATATAAACAAATAAAATAAGATTGTTTGCATACAATCAGATCATTCTCACTTATTGTGTAATCTGGAGTTGTTCCCGTTATTGTTCTATCCATTTTATTGGTGTTACCTTGTTTCCACTGAGTGAAGTTGTGGTTCTGTTTCTTACCCATATAGCCTAGACAAGTCATGTGTGTGTGTGTGTGTGTGTGTGTCGAGTAAAGTTGTGGTTTGTGCTGCTCCTTTGTAACGTGATGAAACAAGCACCTGTAGTGTTTGAGTGAGTGAGTGTTTGTCTGTTGCCAACTTACACTTTCACAGCCGCGTTAAATAACAGGCTTGTTGGAGCAATTTTTTAGTCTCCTCTTTTTTCTTCTGGGGTTTTTATAATCTTGTTTGGTAATTCTGGTGGTACATGTGTAGTCAGTAACCAGTGCTACTGCTTAACTCAAAATTTCTCCACACCTCATGTGAATCTGTGATCATATTTTGAATTAGCTTCTGCCCCTCAAATGCTATTAACAAGTAGGATCCCGTGACTCTGTAGATCAGTGGATTAATCATACGTGTAGTATACAACCTGAAATTTCTGATTGTATACAACCTGCACATATGCTGAATTTCGTGTACCTCCAAATTGATGTGTTCCAGACCGTGTGTTTGATTGAAAATGTTTCTTCACTATAAACACGTGCAGTTAGAAGAATTTGTCCCATCTCTTAACTATTTGCATGGAACTGAATCTGCTATATTTGTGCAGTAAATGACTATGTTAGCATTTCACCTGGCTTGTAATCAAATTTCCTTACTGCTAATGTACCTAAAGTTAATTTGTCGTTGAGATGCCTAAGTCTTGTAGTTCTGGAATCCCTATTAGTTGAAACATGAGCATTACAAATTTTTGATCAATTTGTTGACAGACCCTCCTGCTGGTAGAGTTTCTCTTATAGCATGTTAACTTTATAATGCTTGTATGCAAAGGAGTAATACTTGACTGGCCACTAGCAAGATTACAATCATAATTTGTGCATACTTGTTTATGATATTTGTGTGCCTCCATCAGTCCTCTTTGGCATCATAGGATACAAGATACCATAACTAGCAGTTCTACTAGTATCATCTTTTGATGCTCTTTTATTTAACCTGGCTAATGGATTGCTTCGGAAATATACTGTTCTTTATTGTTGATAACATGACCTGTAGTTAGCAAGTTATTTTCATGGTGGCTACTTAAGCTTATTGTGTCTCACACTGAAAAGTAAAATGCACAATGATCTTGTCTGACTTTCTGATGTTCTGTAGGAAGTATGAACTATCGATGCAAGTACTTGATAATAATTGCGTGAATGATAGTGATCCAACACAACAGCTTAATTTTTTTTTGCACTTCCTTATTGTTTGATTACTCTTTTTATGGTTTAGATGTATATAAATGGGATGGTGGGTTGTTGGAAGTGGATTATGAGTCCACGAGAACACTAGGCTCACAACATCAAGGTATGGATAGATTTGGTTATTTTCCGTCCAAATGGAGTCCTAGTTGTGTATACAATCTTGTATATATAATGCTGCTAATTCTGGAAGTTATTATACTTGCCTTTATTTTAAATGTCAAATCCTAACATAGCGCTTGTACTGTCCTGGTGGATGCTATTTTACCACTTCTGAACTTAATGCTTCACATATACTTGTTGTTACCTTGAGATGATGATTCATTATTCTGGTTACAAATTTCTCACCCATCATGGTGGCTGCTATTTCAAGGTTACAAATTGTACCTAGATTTACCACCAGGACAGTACAAGCGCTAGGTATAATGCTGCTAATTTTGTAAGAGTGTCATGATGGGTGAATACTTGTTGTCTTGGAGCAAGTTTTGTTGTAGAATGACTTCAGAGAAAATTTCCTTTGTTAGGCTTTATATATGCTTGGTTGTGCCCCTTTCTTCAGCCAGATGGCATAGAGAATGGTAGTATTTCATGAGCTGCATTTGAAAAACTTCGACCTAAAATTCCTTTGATAGTTCTACTCTCATGTTTTCGTCTTGCTCAATTCTGTTGTAACACCATGTTCAGTTTTGAAATTGGCTGTGATAGGACTTGCATATGGCTAAACAAAATATATTCGAGATTTGCTTGCATATAAACTCCCCAGCCAAAAACTATGTCTCGTTCCTAATCATTTTGTTCTATAACATGCAGATGTTGTCCTTTGTTCATGTTTCGCCGTGAGCTCGAGGACGAAGAAGTTGGAAGAAGCAGAGTTCTAGATCATTGGAGCTAGTCATACTTTAATAGCTAGTTATATTTCGATGTGTAATTGTGTTTCAAGTACCTGGATACCTGATGTGAATTATGTTTGATTGTAAACCTGATTTGAATGTTTGATTGTAATGTGCCAAGTTTGGCAGTTTGCTCTGCCTGATTTTTTACTTCTATTTTCTGTCTGTTCCGATTTAAATAGTTGTTATTTATTTACTGGAAATATGAAATCTGAACAATATGACACTGACAACTGGGACCCACCTGGTGAACCTGAAAACTAGGACCCACTCACTAGACCCTGACAGCTGGGCCACATATTACTAGTGGACCCATTTTTAGAAAAATAAGAAATATAAACCGTGGAGCTAAAAAGGCCGCAGCTGAAAAATAAAAAGGCTAAAATGGTGGGCTTGGCCCATGTAGCTGACCAGAATTGACGCAAAATAAAGAAATAAATATCCTGAATTGTTGGGCTCGGCCCATGTAAAGCACCGAACTGGACCGGGCTGATTCTGATCAACGACCATTTCGTTTGGTCGTAATTTTGACACGTCAGCTTGCCACGTTGGATCTGACGTGGTCTGGGCAAACTGCCAGTGACCAAAACAATTGGTCGTAAAATCAACGACCTTTTATTTTGGTTGTAACCTTCTACGACCATTTCACAAAGAAGGTCGTTAAGTTTCATTAAAGACGGCCAGCTTTTGACCAACTATTTTTGGTCAGAAAAAGGTCAAAAATGGAAAACAATGACCATTCAGTGACCAATATTGATGGTCGCAAGTTGCCATATTTCTTGTAGTGTATTACCTTTTGGAGAGTGGTGTCTCCTAGATTGGTTAGGTGTCACTTGGGAGCCTCCGACATGATGTGGAGTTGAACCAAGGAGTTTGTAAGGGCAAGGAGATCGCCTACTTCGTGAAGATCTACCCCGAGTGAGGCTAGTCCTTCATGGATGTAAGCCATGGTGGAATAGACAAGGTTGCTTCTTCGTGGACCCTTCGTGGGTGGAGCCCTCCGTGGACTCGCGCAGCCGTTACCCTTCGTGGGTTGAAGTCTCCATCAACGTGGACGTACGATAGCACCACCTATCGGAACCACGCCAAAAACCACCGTGTCTTCATTGCGTTTGAAATCTCCGATCCCCTCCTTTACTTACATATGCAATTGATTACTTTCCGCTGCTATATTCTTAGAATTGCATGTGTAGGGTGATGCTTGACTTGTATTCTTGCTAAAATCTGCCCACAACTAAAATTGGGAAAAGGTTAGGTTTTTATTTGGTCAAGTAGTCTAATCACCCTCCTCTAGACATACTTTCGATCCTACAAGTGGTATCAGAGCTTTGGTCTCCGTAAGCCTTGATTTCCATTGCTTTGGTGATCATAGCCTTGGTTTCACAACCTAGGAGAGTATGGCGTCTAGTGAGGGTAACTATCACCGTAGAGGTCCATATTTTGATGGTACAAACTTTGGTAGTTGGAAACATAAGATGAAAATGCATATTCTTGGTCATAACCCCGCCGTTTGGGCTATTGTTCGTGTTGGCTTGCAAGGTGACTTCTTTGAGGATGGCAAGTGACGGTGTCCTGGACTAGGGGGTACTCACCACGTCGTCTCCCGACCAGTGGGTCGGGCCGAGGACCCCCATGGCGGTTCACTATTGGGCCACTTCGGGCAGCCCATGACATATACGAGGAAGGTTTCACAAGACTTGGTGATCAAGACAAGGACTCCTCTCCACCGACGTAGCCGACTAGGACTCTTGTTATCCTAGGCCTCCGGTACATTATATAAACCGAGGCTAGGCTAGTCGATAGATGGTTACGATATTCATCATCACCCCTAGGGTTTAGACCACAACTTACGATCTCGAGGTAGATCAAGCTTGTACTCGATACATCTCCATCAATATAAACAAAAGCAGGACGTAGGGTTTTATCTCTATCAAGAGGGCCCGAACCTGGGTAAACATCGTCTCCATTGTCTCTGTTACCATCGATTCGAGATCCACAGCTCGGGACCCCCTACCCTGAGGTCTGCCGGTTTTTGCACCGACACTGGTGCTTTCATTGAGAGTTCCGCTGTGTGATCACCGCAGTTCGATGGGAATTCAGATCGGCTCCAACGCGATGTACACGTCGGGACCGAACCTCATCGTCGACGACGGCATCTTTGTTGCCGGCTTGACTAGCAGCCTCGGCTGGACCGAGGACAACGCTACATGTCAGATCATCAAGATCGGACTGGTGCCCTCATCAACTTCAACTCCGATCTCTATCAAGATCATGGGGGAATCGTCCGTGGTGCTCGGGGGCTCAACGTCAACATTGCCCTCGCGCGGTCATGCAGTTTTTTCTGCACAACGAATTCGTGTTCGCCATCCCCGTCTCCTCGAGCGTCGCTTTGACGATTGCTTCGGTGGAATTGTGCGGAATTGAGTCTAGAACAACCCTGTAAAATGTCGTCGTATTCCGATGGAGGAATCTCCGGCGATCTACGATATACCGGAGCCCTGTCAAATCTGGACGTGAATCTGGACGAGTTTAGGGCAAGGAGTCCACCGTCCAGCTCGGACATCCTTTGGAAGATCCAACCGTTGATCGGCTGCGGAATTCCTATATCTACCATCCCTCAAAATTTCAGCTCGATCCAACGGTTCAAACTCCGGGATGAGTCCGAGGAGTGCATCAATTTTTGGATCTGTTTCCTACGCGAAAACGAATCCGGCCCGAATTCATCTTTCTTCATGAACGGGACATTCGACATCCTTTTTGAGGGAATCTTTTCTAGGGTATTGTGTGTTGTTCTCAAACACGTGCCCACAAATTTTGAGTCTTTTCCGAGGCGATCTTCACCGTCGTGCCGATGTCAAATCGGCCCAACCATGTTGCTCCACGGCTGCCGACCTGCGATAGCATCGACTGCGTCATCACTTCGTCGAGCCGAGGTCAACCTCATCAGGATCATCACTCCGGCGAGCTGACCAAGAGTTCGGTATCACGGCTAAATCATCACCAACATCGTCGCCCCACGGATTGCACGGGTCGGGCGCGCCGGCATCTCCGCGCGGTCACTTCATCGAGCCGGCTTTGACCACGTCAGAAGTTACGATCTGCGTCGGCATGGCCGCGCCGTTGCTTCTTCAAGCCGATGTCCACCGTGCCGACCTGCTTCGATACCTCGGCTGGCATGGGGGCTGCAACGTCATGTTACCGACCTGCTCCGTCAACTCGGCTGGACCGGGGGCTTCACCATCTCTTCATCAACCTATTCGGACGACTTCGACGTCACCAGCCGACCAGTTTCGTCATCTCGGCTGGATCGGGGACTTCGACGTCACCAGCCGACCAGCTTCGTCATCTCGGCTGGATCGGGGACTTCGGCGTCACCAGCCGACCAGCTTTGTCATCTCGGCTGGATCGGGGACTTTGGCATCGCCAGCCGACCAGTTTCGTCATCTCAGCTGGATCGGGGGCTTCGCCTCAACATATCGGCAGTGTTGTACTACCACTTCATCAAGCCGAGCTCTTCGCTCAGACACCTCGGCCGGACCGGGGGCTTCGCCATCGCTTCATCGACCTACTCCGGCGTCACCCTGCCGACCTACTCTGTCTCCTCGGCTGGACTAGGGGCTTCGCCTCGGCACATCGGCAGTTTTGTGCTGCCACTTCATCAGCCGAGCTCTTCGCTCGGCCACCCCAGGACCGGCTTGGGGGCTGGGATCTCGACCCGTTGCAAGCCCGGACTACATCATCAACACCGACACATTAACCAGCTAAGTCACTTTCATGCTTAACTTTTTTCAATTTTCAATTTTTGTTTGGTTCAACCAAGCGTTTGTTACAAACACTCCCTTTACCCATGTTAATTGGGGGCTCTTAAATTTGTACGAGCCATTTTATAATAAGTGTTTTCTTCTAAGTCATTGCAAAGTCTTTTTCTACTACTCCTTTCTCGACACGAGTGTGTGGTCAATAGCCGGATAGCCTGGTTTCTCTCTAAAGCCGCTTGAGTTTGGTTCGCTAAACTGGCCTGAGAAGCACTTTGCCTTCGGGAATAGGAGGTTGAAGCCGAAGGCTGACCCGCTTGAAGTCTTGAGATCAGATGTGTCATGTTAAAGCACGACGGAAGCACAAACTAATTTTAAGACCACTTTTTGGATTGGCACCAAAAAACTTGATTTAGTTCGGACGTCAAGTTTCTACATAAGTTTTTTGGCTTTTCGAGCTTATGACACTTTTAAGCTATTTGTATGTTTTTCTTTCAGGAGGCGGGACATCCTCATGACCGAGGTGCCCTGCGTAATAATTCAGCCCGGGAGATCTTTTTTGACCCGCAGCTCGGCATCTTTCCTGCCGACCTATACTTCGGCGTTGGCGAAACGCACATGACATCTGGACTAGTTCCCGAGGAGATTCGATCCTCAGGTTGGTCGGCCGCACCCAACCTGAGTCTCGGGGGATACTGTGTTTCTCCAGCATAACTCTCGCAGTACGACGCCGGACGCCTGTAACACGTCGGCAATATTAATGGGGGGCTGTGACTAGAGCCGAACCCACCAAAAGCCAAGGTACTCCGAGGAGTCCTCGGCAAAACGTTCTCGGATATTGCTTTATATGCATCAGTTTCGAATTGTGTCTTCGGTCAATAGTTGGGTTGCCCGGCTCCTATGCTTACTCCTTACGTTCCCGATTGTTCGGCTAAGGGTAAAGGGAGAACCACTCTGATTGTACTTCCGGTTTAATTGGTCAAGTGCCTCAGTGGAGAAAGCCGAAAACTGACTGTCACAATAAGCGTAAACTGGTCAGCGATCCGATGATTGTGCTAAACTACAGATCGATAGAGATTACCCCGTGTTAAGCAGTGGGCCTTTCATAAAATTGGCCGAAGTGTTACTGGCTTGACCTCGGCTGACGCCGAACACTAACCGAGGGCTAGTAACTGGCCTCCCAACTTTAAGCTCCTATGACTAAGTGAAAGTTATAAAGCCTGCATATCTGATTGCCTTGTTTCCGCTAACACAAACCGCCTCCGGGCACCGAGACGTCGGCTAAGGGTTATCTTGTTATTGCGGAAACACCCTGTGTAGTATCTACAAAGGGGTGGAAGACGACGATGGGCCACTTTCAGATTATAAACAGTCGCAATGGAGTCAAAATAACATATAATATAAAGCTGCAAATACAGCTTAAAGGTTGTCAATCACAACATGTGCCAGGGGCTCCTTGAGGCACCTTGGCGCGGTTACATCAGGACTCCTGGAGAGCCCAACATATCATTAGCGTTTGTATTCAATGTACAAAAGCTGCCTTCCGTAATTATCATTATAAAGCCATAAATATGCATCAATTTGACTTAAGATTTTGCCAAGCTGGGTTGCCTTGCTCCTGTGCTTACCCCCTACGTTCCCGATTGTTCGGCTAGGGGGTAAAGGGAGCACCTCTGTGATTGTTACCATCGGGTCATCCGAGTTAGTACCTCAGACTGGGTGAAGCCGAAAGCTAGGCATCTTAAGAATACAATTGGTCGGCAACGACGGAAGTGAAAATTTAGGTTTATTAAAGACCACAGAGTTCGGGAAGTTTCCCCAAACTAAATCCTCAATATTTTTCTCCCACATTGATCGGAGTTGAGGTTTTCATGATCATGGTCAACATGATAGCCTGAGAAAAGGAACTTATAAAGGAACTATTTTTCTTGGAAGATGTTTCTTACGCTTAAACGTAATATAACATAAGCTCTATTCCACTTTGTTTGTAGAACCAAATAGCCGGATTGCCTTGTTATCCGAAGAGTCTGGTTCGCCTCGGCGGACCAGGAGTAGGAAACACTCCTCGGCCAATGGTCGAGGAGGGAGAAGCCGAAGGCTGGTTAACAAAGTTTGTAGAATAGAGACATTTGTAATGATGTAAAGTACTTGGATACATCGAATCATTACACATAAATTGTGATTAAAGTCAATTTACTCTGGATATCGATCCTTAAGTCGGCCACCCGTGCCCAAATTAAGGCTCGGGGGCTACTGGGCTTCACGCTTCTCAATTAAAAGCCATTGAAGGGGTACATCGATCCCCTGATCTGGTGTTGCCACCCGACCAGTGGCTCGGGGGCTACTGCATTGCTGATTCAATGCAGGAAAATTCAAAGTGCAAAATAGTTTCTGAGGAGATTACGATCCTCGGGTTGGTCGACCGCACCCAACCTGAGTCTCGAGGACTATGCACACCATGTTTCTGTTCCTAAGTATGCTGCCGAGCTAGGAGTTGATCCTCGGGCCGATTTCGCGAATCGACCTGAGTCTCAGGGGCTACTGGGTCATCGGTTTTATGATTTCCTTCAGGTGCATCTCGGATTTTTGGCCGACACACACCTTGAGGGCTACTGGCTATACATCTCGACAGATAATAAATTGCGCCAATTGGAAATAAATTCCACAAAAAATCAGCTCATGGCTGAGGTGGCGCACCACCTCGAAAACAGTCCGGCGTAAAGCTCGGATGCAAGTGGCTGGCTCCATAGAGGGCATTTTTTGCATTAAGCTCGGCTGAATTCCTTCAACTTTTTCAAGACCGAGGTAATCTATGACACCTCGGATGCTGATCGGCGTTAGAGCTCGGCTACAAAAAGACACCTCGGATGCAGTCCGGCGTTCGATCTCGGTTGCAAGAGGACACCGCTGCACGGGGAAAAACTTTGAACCCGAGGTGCAGCGTAAAAATAACAAGGCATTGATAAAGGCCGAAAACTTAAAGGGCTCCTCGGATGCCCGACGTATGAAATCTTCGGATTCAGCTCGGCGATCCTCAAGATCGAAGATGGGAAGATTTGTTGAACTAGCTTTCAAGACTGATGGCCGAAGACGAAGAACAGCTCGGAAGAACCGAGGAGCGTCCCCAACTTGAAGACCGGTTTAGGGGGCTAGTGACGGTGTCCTGGACTAGGGGGTACTCACCACGTCGTCTCCCGACCAGTGGGTCGGGTCGAGGACCCCCATGGTGGTTCCCTATTGGGCCACTTCGGGCAGCCCATGACATATATGAGGAAGGTTCCACAAGACTTGGTGATCAAGACAAGGACTCCTCTCCACCGACGTAGCCGACTAGGACTCTTGTTATCCTAGGCCTCCGGTACATTATATAAGCCGAGGCTAGGCTAGTCGATAGATGATTACGATATTCATCATCACCCCTAGGGTTTAGACCACAACTTACGATCTCGAGGTAGATCAAGCTTGTACTCGATACATATCCATCAATATAAACAAAAGCAGGACGTAGGGTTTTACCTCCATCAAGAGGGCCCGAACCTGGGTAAACATCGTCTCCATTGTCTCTGTTACCATCGATCCGAGATTCACAGCTCGGGACCCCCTACCTCGAGGTCTGCCGGTTTTTGCACCGACAGCAAGGAACCGGATCGTGAAGCAACCCCGGAAGAATTGAAGATGTTGCAATACAATGCCCAAGCTTGTGCCATTCTATTCAACGGTTTGTGTCCCGAAGAATTCAACAAAATCAGCCGCCTCGAGAATGCAAAGGAAATTTGGGATACTTTGGTTGATATGCATGAGGGTACCGAGTCCGTCAAGGAATCTAAGTTGGATGTGCTTCAAAGTCAACTTGACAAGTTCAAGATGAAGGATGGTGAAGGAGTTGCTGAGATGTACTCTAGGCTTGCTCTCATCACAAATGAGATTGCCGGCTTAGGAAGTGAAGAGATGACCGACAAATTCATCATTAAGAAGATACTTAGAGCTTTGGATGGAAAATATGATACCGTTTGCACATTGATTCAAATGATGCCAAATTACAAAGATCTCAAGCCTACGGAAGTCATTGGAAGGATTGTTGCTCATGAAATGTCACTCAAGGACAAAGAGGAGCTACACAACAAATCAAGTGGTGCTTACAAAGCCTCAACCGATGCTCCAACAACTCCAAGTGACAAGCTAGTATCCAATGAAGAGATAAGCCTAATGGTGAAAAGGTTCAACAAGTTCTACAAGAACAAAGGGAAAGAAAGAAGCTCTAGCTCAAGACACTATGAGAGAAGATCATCAAGTCATGACCGTAATTGCTACAATTGTGGAAAGCTCGGACACTACTCCAATGAGTGTACGGCTCCCTACAAGAAAAGAGACGAATCACCAAGAGGAAGACATAGAAAAGATGAATCACCTCATAAGGAGAGAAGGAGTAGAGATGATCGTTATGAACGAGGACACTCTCGAAGAAGCAAGGATTCGGAGAGGAAGGACAAGTCATCCAAGAGCTACACAAGAAGAAGACATCAAGCTCATGTTGGTGAATGGGTTTCCGGCTCCGACTCCGACAACCACTCCGAGAGAAGTTATCACTCCAACTCCGACTATAGTCAAGATGAAGGTGTTGCCGGACTTGCTCTTGTGTCATCCAACTCCTATGATCTATTTGACTCACCAAACGAAGGAATTGGAAGATGCTTCATGGCAAAAGGCCCCAAGGTATCACACCTCGAGTATCTTGATTTCAATAGTGATGAAGATGATTTGCTTGGTGATGATGATTTACTTGTTGATAAGAATAGTGATGTGAGCTATAATGAAAATGCTAGTAATCATGATAGTCAAGAGGAAACGAGTGACAATGCTATGAAGGAGATTGAGCGTCTAACTAAAGAACTAAATGCTCTTAAGTTAGCTCATGAAACAACTCAATAGGATCATAGAGAACTTCTAAGAACTCATGAGAAGCTACGCTTCGAGAAGCTAAATTTAGAGCAAGAGCATGAGTTTCTTAAAGCTATCAATGACGATCTTCGAAACAAGAGTTCTTCATATTTTGCCAAACGTTTACTCTTGTCTACCTTTATGCCACAAGTTAAACCTAAGCAAACTAGCAACAAGGGTAAAAAAGGGTTCTACCTCTAGTAGTAACAATAACAATGCTAAATCCAATGTTGTTGCTTCTAGTAGTTCTATTGATTCCACTAATGATTCTCTTGGCCAAGTTACACTTGAGCAAGAAAATATGCTATTGAAAGGAATTATAGAAAAAGGTGTCTACAAGAGTCTTGCCGGGAGTAAGCAATTTGAGGAAATTGTATGCAAGCAAGGAAGGCACCGGAAGAACCAAGGTGTTGGTTTTGAACGAAAGTTCAATGCCAATGGAGTTGAGTGGGAAGAAGATCAATACCCCAAGACGAAGTTTGTTCCTCAACAAGAGAAGTATGATCCTACCTCCTTCAAGGGAACACAAGCTCAAGAAGATCTTCCACCACAAGACCACAAGCTAAAAGGCAAGGACAAGCTTCAAGAAGAGATTGATTCATTTAAAGAAGCTCCTCAAGCCATGGTCAAGTGGGTTCCCAAGACTTCATCAAGTTCTACTTCATCAAGTGCTACTACAACTCCAAGGATTCCCATCAAGTTGATGTGGGTCCAAAAGAAGAGGAACTAGAGAGTTCTTGAGGGTGACTCCGCCAACAAACTTCACTCATATTCCTTATGGCAAGAACTTGTGCAACCAACTTCCACATTTTGCACTAGTTCATGGAGTCACAAACCCTCTTGTTGGTAAGACAAGGGACAAGGTATTTAATGCATTCATGGACATCATTCTATGTGTATTTCACTCTATGTCTATGGATATCCTTGTATGTTCCTTGTGTGGGACTAACCCATGTAGGTATTGAAAGCACAAAACTCCAAAGGATTGCTCCCAACTCTTGATGGTCTACATCAACATTGAGCATCCACATCTTCAACATCTACATGAAGTCATCATCGACAAAACCCAAGGTTAGTTCATCCCTCTTAGGGGGACATCACATCTAGGGGGAGCTTTGCTCTAAACAATTGAGCTAAAGCAACTCTAATGGTGTGAACACATCAATGCTTTATGAAAAAGTGGCAACCCCACTTGTGCTTAAACGATGAGTATGACCTATGATCAAATGTTCTCATTTAGCTCCTAAGTCAATATACTCATATATAGATGACCTAGTCATCGCCATTGCTTGATAGATGCTAGAATTGGTTGTGCATGTTTGACACATATTTCATTTGCTATCTTATTGTGTGAGCATGTTGATTTGCATGTTTTCATCATTCGAGGACATCCATTTGTTGCTTTGATTGTCTTGGTTTTTCTGGCCAAGTGGATGTACAAGAATGCCTAAGTACCTTCTCTAGCTATCTATGCTTTCTTGTCTCAAATTCTATTCTTGCCGCATCACAAAAATTGAACAAGTCATTTTTGGACCCTCCGGGTGAGGAGCACTCGGAGCCACCGATCTGAAAGGGCTGAACCTCCAAAACCTTCTATCTGATTTCGGCCGAACCAATTCACTCAAACTCGGTCTAACTGAAATCACTTAGATTGATCTAGGTTTTCCATCTCGGTGCCACCGAGTTGAACCACTTCGGAGCCACCGATGTGCTAATCTGCATGCAGTTACACATATCGGTGCCACCGAGTTGTCCAACTCGGAGCCACCGACAGCGTACGGGTATATATATCGCGCGGGCTCGAACGGTTGAAATTTCTCGACTCTTTCGCTCCCGCACCCCGTTATTGCCGTCGCCCTCGTCTCCGGACTTCGTCGTCGTCTCCAGCGCGCTCTCGCCGCCGGATTCCGTCGCCGTCAACGGCAATCTGCCCCGCCATTGCCGCCGTAGAGAATCTCCACCGAGTTAGGGTGAGATTCGATCCCTCTTGTGCTCCATTTTCCGATTCAATGCACGATAGGATTGCCATTATTCTTGCCACAGATTGCAATGCTTATTCCACCAGAAGAATTCCGTAGATTAGATTCGAGAAACTTTTTTTAGGTTTAAGTTTCCGCCAAACGCATCTCGGACCGACCGATTAGAAATTTTCGGTCCCACCAATTTGGCCTCAGGCCATAGCACTAGTACGTCTCGGTGCCACCGAGTTGTACAAATCGGTGAGACCAAAAGTAAAATCTCAGTGAAACCCTAGCATCTCGAAGACACCGAAACCCATCTCGGTCTGATCGAAATGGAGTGCAAGGTTTCTGTAGAGTGCTTCGGTATCACCGAGATGATCAACTCGGTCCATCCGAAATGCCTTCTGTGAAAACTTGAAACTAAGAATTGAACTCAATTTTTATGAAAAACTTCTGCTTTTTGTGATGACTCATATACTCTGCCCATACCCATCTATTCACAGGGTCAGCTCAGCAAGATGTCAGATGACAGCGACAGTCAGAACATGTCAGAGCAGCATGCAGAACTCAGTGAAGGATCAAGTCCTGCAGAAAGTTTCTATGAGGGAGAGAGGAGCTCTCCAGATCTTCCTAAGGCTGCCACTAGAACAAGGAAGAAGAGAACCTCAGACAGTGAGGATGAAGATTTTGTTGCTAGTGAAGCAGCAACAAAGAAGAAAAGAGTGGTGCTTTCTAAGGAATATAGCACCAAGCCTAGCTCTGCCAAAGATAAAACTGCTGTGAGGAAAGTTCCAAAGCAAACTATGCAATTCACACTTGAAGAGCCAAGTGACACAGAACCAGCTGCAGGAGCAAAGAAGAAGAGAGTTAGGAAGACTACTGCTCAGGTGCTTGGAAGGCCCTCCATGAGGAATGATTCAGAGGAGGAGGAGGAGCCAGCAGCTAATGCACCCCCAGCAAAAGCTCAGAAGCTCATGTCAGATGCAATCAGGACTGTTGCCCCCACCAAGTCCAAACCAAAAGCTCCAGCACCCAAGAGGTCTACAAGGAATATTTTTGCTGCTGAGAAGAACAAGGCCCCAGTGCCTGAGGCAAATGTTGATGAAGAGCCACTAGTGCTCAGGAAATTGAAACCCAAGATTCTAGACCATGATGATGCACACCCAGTTGCAGAAAATATGATGCTAAGGAAAGACAAAGGATTGCGTCAGTGGAGACTTTCAGATCCTTATGCTGCAAGGAGGAAAACAGCATGTGACTACCGCTTTCACACACGAGAACAACAAGACTTTTATGAAACCGTTCTGTTGGATAAGAAGCCCATTGTTAGTGACATGAGATGGGTGGATTGGGAATACATTGATGAAAATGAGGATTATTTCCCCCATGTTCATGAGAGCTTCAGGATTGCAGGTGTTGATGACTTTGTTGGACAGAAGATGACGAAGTGGAATGATGAAATGGCCATGCAATTCTACTCTACAACTCATTTCTATCCAGATGGCCGAATTGTGTGGATGACTGAGGGTATCAGGTACCAGTCAACCATCTCTGAGTGGGCAAGTCTTCTTGGTGCTCCCAAGGAAGAGGATGATGACTATGATATCTATGCCAAGCTCAAGATGGATCACAACTCCATGGCCAACATGTACACAGCAATACCCCAGAAGGACATCGAGACACATAAGCTTGGATCAGTGAAGCATCTGCTGCTAGGACTGGCCACCACTAACACTATCTTGTGGTATACTCTATTACCCAAGTCAGGCGATGATAAGATGATACGTGGCCACTCCATCAACTTGTTGCATTTGTTTGATACACCTAAGAAATTCAAGGTGATGAGTTTGATTGTGGAAACTATCAAGAGGACTGCAGCTGATCAGAAGAGATCGTGCGGATATGCTCCACACATCTAGATGTTGACCAATTCCAAGGTTGGAACCAGCACTTATCTTCTTGATCGTGAGCATCTGCCACTGCGTCCAGAGTTTGAGGATAATGTTATCATGATGGATCCTTCACATCCCACTTCTGCTCAAGCCCAACAGAAGATTCGAGAAGCCAAAGCAGCCAAGGAGGCAACAACTCCCAATGCTCCTGTTGCAAATCTCAAGTCTAAGTCTGACCAAATGACATATCTGCTAGAAGCCACCCTGAGGATTGAGCGAAGTCTGGCCAACCTCACCCAGCACCAGGCTAGCCTAGAACGGATAATCGAGACAAAGTTTCATGATCTAGATGTCAAGGTCACTGAGATCCAGACTACAGTGGAGAAGCTGCAGAGCGATGTTGATGCTGTCAGGACAGCTCCTTCTGATGATAGTGGAGAGGACATACCTACCACCGAGATATTTCAGACTGTGCCCAGAGCAGCCAGATCTGCTGCTGTGCCAGTTGTGGATCCGAGGACCACAGTCTCTGCACCTGCTGCTGCTGTTGCTGCTGCTACAGTGCCACCACAGGTCTCCACTCCACCAGTCCAGCAGACATCTGTAGAAGCCTTCGCGGATGCTCTTCTTTCGACGCCGTCTACGCACACCGGAGCTGCCAGCAGGAGATCGCCTTCAGGAGCTTCCGAGGATCGTGCTTAGAAAGCCGCATTAGTCCTATAC
This sequence comes from Elymus sibiricus, assembly GCA_039707655.1. Taxonomy (NCBI): domain Eukaryota; kingdom Viridiplantae; phylum Streptophyta; class Magnoliopsida; order Poales; family Poaceae; genus Elymus; species Elymus sibiricus. The sequence goes on from CM077670.1 coordinate 119,388,576, forward strand.
CTATTCGATCTTTTTGGTACTTGTTGCCAAAGGGGGAGAATTTGTATAGATCTTAGCTTCGAGAGAGAGAGAGTTTCACTTTGCTTTGCCCGTTGGATTTCTCTCGCGTTCTTTTGCTACTATTTTGTTTGGTACTTTGTTTGATGTGTGTGCTTGATACTATGCCTGTGAGTACTATGCTTCATTATGATTGTGAGCTACTTCATGTGATTGATCATACTATGCCTCTTGTGATGATCAATGCTTATCTTTATCATTATCTTGTATGATCACTTACTTGTGTTGGTGATGCGTGCTTACCATTCCACTCATATCATTTTGCGCGCTCCACCAAGATGTATGTGACATGGAAGAGTGACCCATGAGCCTAATCGATTGTGCATTTGCATTCAAACGCAAATTTTTAATAATGCACAAATTTAGGGGGAGCTCTTGCTTATCACATACTTCTCAAAGCGATGACGTATTCCATTCATTTAATCATTTGTCGAAGCTTTGATCTATATGTTGTCATCAATTACCAAAAAGGGGGAGATTGAAAGCACATTTGCTCCCTTGGTGGTTTTGGTAATTCATAACAACATATATCTCATTGAACTAATGTCCATTCAAGTTAAAGATTTCAGGATGTTCAATGATTGGCATGGCATGGACTAGAGATGTGGACCCCTCAAAATGCTAAGGACAAGGATTGGCAAAAGATCAAGACTCTACATTTTTGGTTTAGTGATCCAAGATCACATTGAGTCCATAGGAAAGGCAATACTATTAAAAGGGGATGAGGTGTTGCTTAATGGTCTTTTTGCTCAAGTGCTTAGTGACAGTACTCCTAAACCCTCAACCACTCTCTCTAACCAAAGTTGTCCAAAACCCACATTCCAACTCGGCCCCACTGATATTTCCTATCCGGAGCCACCGAGTTCACCTAGACTTAGCCACTGCCAAAACCCTAACAAATCGGATCCACCGATATGGATCTCGGTCCCACCGAGATGGCCTTGCCAACTCTTTGTAATCGTTTGCACTCACTTCGGTCTCACCGAGTTTTGCAAATCGGTCTCACCGAGATGGCTTGCCAACTCTCTGTTGCCTTATTGCTTCACTTCGGTCTTACCGAGTTGATGCAATCGGTGCCACCGAGATGAGGTTTGCCCTAGCCATTGCACTTCGGTCTATCCGAGTTGTTCCTATCGGTCCCACCGAGATTCCTAAAGTTCATATCTTTTACACAGTTCGGTGCTACCGAGATTATGGTTTCGGTGCCACCGAGTTGGGTCAAAAGTGTGTAATGGTTGGATTTTGTGTGGAGGCTATATATACCCCTCCACCAACTCCTTCTCAGCAAGGAGAGCCATCAAAACGTGCCTACACTTCCACCATACATTTTCTAAGAGAGGACCACCTACTCATGTGTTGAGATCAAGCTATTCCATTCCTACCATTTGAATCTTGATTTCTAGCCTTTCCCAAGTTGCTTTCCACTCAAATCCTTCTTCCACCATAGCCAAATCTGTGAGGAGTTGTTTGAGTGTTGGGAAGACTATCATTTGAAGCACAAGAGCAAGGAGTTCATCAACAACACACCGTCTATTACCTTTTGGAGAGTGGTGTCTCCGAGATTGGTTAGGTGTCACTTGGGAGCCTCCGACATGATGTGGAGTTGAACCAAGGAGTTTGTAAGGGCAAGGAGATCGCCTACTTCATGAAGATCTACCCCGAGTGAGGCTAGTCCTTCATGGACGTAAGCCATGGTGGAATAGACAAGGTTGCTTCTTCGTGGACCCTTCGTGGGTGGATCCCTCCGTGGACTCGCGCAGCCGTTACCCTTCGTGGGTTGAAGTCTTCATCAACGTGGACGTACGATAGCACCACCTATCAGAACCACGCCAAAAACCACCGTGTCTTCATTGCGTTTGAAATCTCCGATCCCCTCCTTTACTTACATATGCAATTGATTACTTTCCGCTGCTATACTCTTAGAATTGCATGTGTAGGGTGATGCTTGACTTGTATTCTTGCTAAAATCTGCCCACAACTAAAATTGGGAAAAGGTTAGGTTTTTATTTGGTAAAGTAGTCTACTCACCCCCCTCTAGACATACTTTCGATCCTACATTGAGCAGTGTCTAGAGTTTTACTAGCATAATGAATAACATTCAATTTCTTATCAACTCTTTGACCTAAAATAGCACCAACAGCATAATCACTAGCATCACACATAATTTCAAAGGGTAGGTTCCAATCAGGTGGTTGAACAATAGGTGCAGAAATTAAGGCTTTCTTGAGTATTTCAAAGGCTTCTACACAATCAACATCAAAAACAAACGGAACATCTTTTTGCAAAAAATTAGTAAGAGGCCTAGAAATTTTAGAGAAGTCTTTTACAAACCTTCTATAGAAACCAGCATGACCAAGGAAACTTCTTATACCCTTGATATCTTTAGGACATGGCATTTTCTCAATTGCATCAACTTTAGCTTTATCAACTTCAATACCTCTTTCAGAAATTTTATGCCCAAGGACTATACCTTCATTTACCATAAAATGACACTTCTCCCAATTCAAGACAAGATTAGTTTCTTCACATCTCTGCAAAACTCGATCAAGGTTGCTTAAGCAATCATCAAAAGAAGTTTCGTATATGGAGAAATCATCCATGAAAACCTCAACAATCTTTTCACAAAAGTCAGAGAATATAGCAGTCATACATCTTTGAAAGGTAACGGGTGCATTACATAAACCAAAAGGCATACGACGATAAGCATAAATTCCAAAAGGGCAAGTAAAGGTGGTTTTCTCTTGATCTTCTTGTGATACAGGTATTTGAGAGAAACCAGAATAGCCATCTAGGAAGCAAAAGTGTGTATGCTTAGATAATCTTTCTAACATTTGATCAATAAAAGGCAAGGGGTAATGATCTTTCCTAGTAGCTTTATTTAATTTCCTGAAATCAATTACCATCCTATAACCAGTTACAATTCTTTGTGGAATGAGTTCATTTTTATCATTAGGAACAACAGTAATACCTCCTTTCTTAGGAACACAATGAACATGGCTTACCCATCTACTATCAGCTATGGGATAAATTATACCTGCCTCCAGAAGCTTTAATATTTCAGTTCTTACCACATCTTTCATTTTAGGATTCAAGCTACGTTGATGATCAATGATAGGTTTAGCATCTGGCTCCATATTAATCTTGTGCTGACATAGAGTGGGACTAATGCCTTTAAGATCATCAAGAGTATATCCAATAGCAGCACGGTGCTTCCTCAGAGTTTTAAGTAATGTCTTTTCTTCATGCTCTGAAAGGTTTGCACTAATAATAACAGGATATATCTTCTTTTCATCAAGATAAGCATATTTAAGTGTATCAGGTAGTTTCTTTAATTCAAACACAGGATTACTCTTGGGTGGTAGAGGATCTCCCAAGGTTTCAACAGGCAAATTATGTTTAAGAATAGGTGCTTGTTTAAAGAATAATTCATCTATCTCATTTCTTTCATTCATATGCATATCATTCTCATGGTCTAGCAAATATTGTTCTAAAGGATCTATAGGAGGCACAACAATAGAAGCAAGACCTATAATTTCATCTTTATTGGGTAATTCTTTATCATGAGCTTGCCTACTAAACTTAGAGAAATTAAATTCATGAGATACATCCCCAAACGTAACTCTAACTTTCTCCTTAACACAATCAATTTCAGCATTAACGGTATTCAAGAAGGGTCTACCAAATATAATGGGACAAAAATTATCTTGTTGTGAACCAAGTACTAAGAAATCTGTAGGGTATTTGATCTTACCACACAAGACTTCAACATCTCTAACAATCCCAAGTGGGGTAATAGTATCTCTATTTGCAAGCTTAATAGTGACATCAATATCTTCAATCTCAACAGGTGCAATATCATTCATTACTTCTTGATATAAAGAAAACGGAATAGCACTCACACTAGCACCCATATCACATAAACCATGATAGCAATGGTCTCCAATTTTAACAGAAACAACAGGCATACCAACCACAGACTTATTCTTATCTAGCATATCTCGTTCATTCCTAACAGGTTTAGCAATTCTAGCAGCCTCTTCGCAAAAGTAAGTAACATGCCCATCAATATTATCAACCAAAAGATCTTTAACCATTGCAATATTAGGTTCAACTTTAATTTGTTCAAAAGGTCTAGTTGTTCTTATATTGCTTTTATTAACCACGGTTTAGGCTTTAGCATGTTCCTTAATCCTAACAGGGAAAGGTGGTTTCTCAATATAAGCAGTAGGCACAACTAGATCAATATTGTAAACAATTGTTTCTTCTTTAACACTAACATGTTCTTCATTTAATTCAATAGGTGGATGATATTTAAACCATTTCTCCTTAGGGAGATCAACATGAGCATCAAAAGATTCACAAAAGGTAGCTACTATCTCAGAGTCAAGTCCATATTTAGTACTAAACTTATGAAAAGCATCAGTTTCCATAAAAGATTTAACACAATCAAACTCAAGAGTTATACCGGAATCTTTACCTTTGTCGATTTCCCAATCTTCAGAGTTGCGTTTAATTCTTTCCAGAAGATCCCATTTGAATTCAATAGTCCTCTTCATAAAGGAACCATTAGAAGAAGTATCGAGCATGGATCGATCATCATGAGAAAGCCGAGCATAAAAGTTTTGAATAATTATTTCTCTTGAGATCTCATGATTGGGGCATGTATGCAACATATACTTAAGCCTCCCCCAAACTTGAGCGATACTTTCTTCTTCACAAGGCCAAAAATTATATATATAATTCTTATCACGATGAACCAAATGCATAGGATAAAATTTCTGGTGAAATTCCAGCTTCAACCGGTTCCAATCCCATGTTTCAGTATCATCACATAGCCTATACCATGTCAATGCCTTTCCCTCCAAAGATAAAGGAAATACCTTCTTCTTAACTCCATCTCCGGATAGACCTGCAAGCTTAAACAATCCACAAATTTCATCTACATATATCAAGTGCATATCAGGATGCACCGTTCCATCTCCTGCATAAGGATTAGCTAGCAGTTTCTCTATCATACCCGAAGGAATTTCATAATAAATATTTTCAGTAGGTTCAGTAGGTTGAGGAGCAACTCTTAATGCTTCCGTTCGAGATAAAGATACCCCGAACAAGCCCCTCAAAGGATTACTTTCCATAGTGACAAGTGACAGTAAATTTCAGCACGTAATATAAATGTTTCCTTACCAAATTCCACTCACCAAAGGCACTTCACTCCCCGACAACGGTGCCAGAAAAGAGTCTTGATGACCCAAAAGTATAGGGGATCAATCGTAGTCCTTTCGATAAGTAAGGGTGTCGAACCCAACGAGGAGCAGAAGGAAATGACAAGCGGTTTTCAGCAAGGTATTCTCTGCAAGCACTGAAATTGTAGGTGACAGATAGTTTGACAGCAAGGTAATTCATAACAAGTAGTAACGGTAACAAAGGTGCAGCAAGGTGGCCCAATCCTTTTTATAGCAAAGGACAAGCCGGAACAAACTCGTATAATAAGCAAAGCATTCTCGAGGACACATGGGAATTTCATCTAGTCACTTTCATCATGTTTGTTTGATTCGCGCTCGCTACTTTGATAATTTGATATATGGGTGAACCGGTGCTTGGGTGCTGTTCTTACTTGAACAAGCCTCCCACTTATGATTACCCCCTCTTGCAAGCATCCGCAACTATGAAAGAAGAATTAAGATAAATCTAACCATAGCATGAAACATATGGATCCAAATCAGCCCCTTACGGAATAGCGCATAAACTAGGATTTAAGCTTCTGTCACTCTAGCAACCCATCATCTAATTACTACTCCACAATGCCTTCCCTTAGGCCCAAAGATGGTGAAGTGTCATGTAGTCGATGTTCACACGACACCACTAAAGGAAGCAACAACATACATATCATCAAAATATCGAACAAATACCAAATTCACATGATTACTTATGACAAGACTTCTCCCATGTCCTCAAGAACAAAAATAACTACTCACAAATCATATTCATGTTCAAGATCAGAGGGGTATTCAATATCATTAAGGATCTGAACATATAATCTTCCACCAAATAAACCAACTAGCATCAACTACAAGATGTAATCAACACTACTAGCAACCCACAGGTACCAATCTGAGGTTTTGAGACAAAGATTGAATATAAGAGATGAACTAGGGTTTGAGATGAGATGGTGCTGGTGAAGATGTTGATGAAGATTGGTCCTCCCACGATGAGAGGATCGTTGGTGATGTCGATGACTTCGATTTCCCCCTCCCGGAGGGATGTTTCCCCGGCGGAATCGCTCCACCGGAGAGCAAAATAGCTCCTGCCCAGGTTCTGCCTCGAGACGGCGGCGCTTCGTCCCGAAAGTATTATCTTTATTTTTTTCTAGGGAAAATGGCTTCATATAGCAGAAGGAGGGGGCCGGAGGCCTGCCAGGGGTCCCACAAGCTTGGGGGGCGCGCCCAGGGGGGTAGGGCGCGCCCCCCAGGCTTGTGGCTTCCTGGTGGCCCCCCTCCTGGTAATTCTTTCGCCAGTATTTTTTATATATTCCAAAATAATTCTTCGTAAATTTTCAGGTCATTTGGAGTTGTGCAGAATAGATATCTCTGTTTCAGCCCTTTCTGGTCCAGAATTCCAGCTGCCGGCAATCTCCCTCTTCATGTGAAACTTGCTAAATAAGAGAGAAAAGGCATAAGAATTGTATCATAAAGTGAAATAATGATCAAAAACATAATAAATAACAATAGGAAAACATGATGCAAAATGGACGTATCGGTGGTACAGATTGGAGCTCCTCTGAATTTACTTTTGAGTCTGCATCTTCTGTTGTTTTGGTTGCCACTAGCTCACTGTCTAACCAGCTTCTGAACTTTGGCGAAGTGGACATGATGGTTTACTCTGCTACTTCCAAGAAAAGGTGTCCCGTCCATCCAGTAGTTGATGTCACAGAAGTGCGTAGCAGCACGTGCACCACCAGGTTCAAAGGGTTTAAGCCTCGTCAGGTACCTAGTATCTCTGTTGTTCCTGCAACCTCTGAACCCTCGGAAGATCATGTGTTTGATGTCGGCTCGTCAAAGCAGGTGCCTCCCCCAACTCCAATTCCAGTTCAACAACGTTTGGGAATAGAATCCCGTGGCATCCCACCAGAAGATATCTCGCTAAGATCATGACTGCTCCAAATGTTGGGAAGGTAGAAGGGTTTAATTCTTCTATTTAATTTGATGCTACTCATGTTTGAATCATCTGTAGCCTCAAACTGAAGTAATCATATGTTGCTTTTATTTTCTACGAACTCATTTACTTCATTTTGAATACGTGTCACAGCTACTCATGTTTGGAGTATTTTGTACTAGAATATCCGAGGATTAAAATGCTGAACCTAAATACCTCGCTCTCCATAACAAGATCAATGAGTGTGGTTGTGCAATTGTGTGTCTCTAGGAAACTAAAAAAGGGGATTTTGATCACTCGTTCATTCGTTCTTGTTGTCCATGAAGGTTTGGTAAATTTGAATTTGTACCGTCCCTGGGTGCTTCGGCTGGCCTCGCACTAATCTGGTGCAGCAGTATGTTCTCTAGAACTATAATTCACATGGAATCATTTGCTATTACCATTAAATTTTAGCCCTTGAAATTAAATAGAGAACTAGTTTTGTCTAATATCTACGACCCTTGCGATAGACCAAGACATGATGAGTTTGTTGCCTGGTTTGAATCGCTAAACATAGAGTTGGATGATCTATGGTTGTCTGTGGGCGATTTTAACTTCATCCGATTAATGGATAATCGGAACAGGTCAGGCGGAAACATAGATGACATGGCAAAGTACAATGATATCATTGGCAAACTGGATATTTTGGAAATTCCTTTAAAAGGACGGCAATTTACGTGGAGTAGTATGCAAGATAGCCTCTTCTTGAACAACTTAATTGATTTATCTCATTGGCTAAGTGTATTTCAGTTTTTCCAAAGACTTTGGTAAAGCCTCTTGCTCGTTCAATCTCAGATAATATTACGTGTGCAGTAACTATTCAAACATCTATTCCTAAGTGTAAATTGTTTCGTTTTGATAGCTTCTGGCCACCTCACCCTGGATTTATGGATGTTGTTAGTCCTCTTGGTCCTGGCGAATTGCTGCTTTCTCAAGTGCTACACGCATATCAACCAAACTTAAAACGCTTGCGCTACACTAAAAAAATGGAGTAAGTCGATATCCAAGCTGGTTCTGCTTATTGCCAAATGTAACAAAGTTCTTGGTTAGATAGATGAATTAGAATAATTCAGAGTGCTTATTACTCTGCCCGAATCAAAATTCAAAAAATTCTGAAAGCTCGGTTGCTTAAACCGCTAAAAGTACCAGAATGAGTACTAGAGGAAACGATGCACGTTTCGTCGAGTGACGTTAGGAGAGGAAAACACCAAGTATTTTCATGCTTGTGCAACTAAAAGGTACCTGTTGGTGCAATATTTGCCCTCTTGTGTTTTGGAGATTGTTGACAGAAACAGAGTATGGACTGATTTGTTTGCTAGTGCACACAGAGAGAAATAGTCCATGTAGAACCGAAGAAATATGCCAACTTTGGTGACAAGTTCGAGGAACTTCACCGAAGGATATTTGAGATGCAGAGATGATGTGTCATATCTCTCGAGGCTGCTCTGGCGAGAAGATTGATGAGAAGATATTGGCCCCATAAAATCTATTGCTACTGTAAAGCAATTGGTTCGGAAGTCGTTCGAAGAAGATTGACTGAGAAGACCGAAGGCGAAGTGAAGAAGTAGTATTAAGTTCATTGTTCTTCTTCTCTTTCTTGAGTCATAGGACCTCTGTACTATTAAGGGGGGTATAGGTTCTCAAATCTTAGATCCGCTGTGATGCTTAGCCCAAACCTACGCAAGTATGAGAGAAATCTCTTCATGCTCTGAATGATTCTATCAGCAGCAGACATAGTTCTTCGTGCTGGAGGAGATATCTTTCAGACTGAGGAGTTAGCATTTCTTGCTCCGCAAGAAATGTTACCGTTGTGCTCAATTTCCGACCATTGGACTCGTGTCGTTCAGCCATTGGTTGATGAGCATGTCCATTTTGGTCATTTCCCTTCAAGGAAGGCTGCGGCTATAAATAGCCACCCCGCTCCAACGTTGTCTATTGGCTGCTCCGCTTAAGATTTCTGAGAAGATTGATTGAGAATCCCCTCTCCGAGTGATTTTAGTTTAAGATCCACCACGAGAAAACCAGGAACCAAAACTTAGACAGTGGTTGAGCATCACAGTAGTTCTGAGTTAGAGTTCCCGTACCTATTACTCTTGAGAGCTGCGCACTCTCTAGACGGATAGGTGTCGGCTCGAGTGTTGAAGAGTTGTTGTCTTCACCGAGCAAGACCTTCAACAACCAAGAGTCATTGTGGTTTGCGAAGGAAGTCTGTCGAAGGTTTGGAGATCACCGATAAGCATCTACCATGAGTGAAATCAATTGGAGTCTGATCAGCTCCTAGTTGAAGGAGAATAGGACGGAGAGAGGTTTGCTCCTGTGTTCAATCACAAGTCCCTCCAACCAGACGTAGTCCTTTGGCAGAAGGGCGAACTGTTCTACCAAATACACTTGTCGCCATCGAGCACCACTGGTCCTTTCTACTCTCAGTATTTCTTTCAGTGATATTGCTCGTGTTTGATAATGACAATGTATTTCCATTCGCTCTGATCTGATCTGATCTGTGTTCGTTCACTCATATTCTGTTGCATATCTCTATTACTATCTTTCGAATAACATTCTAATTATAGCATCTCGTGTGACATCCATCTGACTACTTGTGTTCAGTTATCTACCATGTTACTGCACTTGATTGCTTACTGCATTACCATCATGATAGTTAAACCTATCATTTACTATACTCGTGCTATCATCATTTCCTACATCGAGAGATTTGTACCTCAGTAGTTTCCCTACATTGGTTTCTTTCTTTCATTAGTTCTCTTTCCGCTGTTGTGTTTGGTGTGGATTCAATTTATTCGAAAGAATTTTTGAATCTCCCATTCACCCTCCCCCCTCTGGTCGATATACTCTCGGTCCCTACAGTACCGCTGGAACACCATTCCATCTTTAACTCTTGATGATGGTCATATAATAGAGCACCATGATGATAAGGTAGTTGCTGCAAGGATCGATACGGTCGACTAGAGGGGGGGGTGAATAAGAGACTACAAAATTTTAAGCTTAATTACCAATTTTAGGGAATTGCGGATAAATAGGATTCTCTAGAAATGCAACTAGATGAGCAATCCTATATGGCAAGCAAGCTCAAAGCAAAATAAGCTAGGCAACAATCTAATTAGCAAGCCCACAAGCATACAAATCCAAGTAAAGTGCGGGAAAGGATTAACCACAGTGAGTCAAGGACGCGTATTTTATCCCAAGTTCACTCTTCCTTGGGGAAGAGCTAATCTCCGTTGGAGCAGTGCCGAAGCCAAAGCTTGGGGAATGCCACTGAAGCCTCACCATATTCTCCTCGTGTCACCCCCAATGGATGAGCCTCGAATCACTCGGGGTTGGTCTTGAAGGTGACCACCCACTACTGCAGGAAAGTCCTAACGCGACACATGTATAGGCGACCAATCGACCAAACTGTGTGCGATGCATGAATCGCAAACGGTATGGTAATAAAACCATCACCAATAAAATGAACTGTGTGCAATGGCGGATCCATCAAATATGATTCAGAAAATAGTTGCGTGTGTGATACGTGGCATACAGTTGATCCATATAAACTGTTTGCGATGAGCCAAAACAACACAAACGGTTAGCCAGATCAAGGTGTGTGCGATAGACGGCATACAGGTCACTCGGATGAACTGTTTGCGATGAGCAAAAATGACACAAACAATTACCCAGATCCAGGTGTGTGCATTAGACGGCATACATGTCACTCAGATGAATTGTTTGCGATGATCCAGAAGAACACAAATGATTCGGCGTAACAAGATGTGTGTGATACCCGGCAAACAGGTCGGTAATCAGAATTGTGTGTGATAATTCTAGATAGCGCATATGATTTTTTGTTGTGAATTGTGTGCTCGATAGGGCACACAATTGAAGAAACAAACTGTGGGCAATTATGTAAAAGATCGCTGTCGAATACGTATTGCTAACCGTCTGCGATGAGATTGACAAGGGAAACAGAGATAAGGAATTAATATGAGCGAACGACAATAGATATATAGTCTACTTAATTTAGTTGGATGGTCCCGCGACATCGTCTTCACGAGGAGGCTTCTTGCCGCTGACCGTTGGCTTTTCATTGCCACCGCCGTCGTTGTCGTCGTCATCGTCGTTGATGTCCTCGTCGTCATCCTCCTCGTTCGACCATTTCTCCTCCCCCTCCTCCTGCTCATAATCGTCGTCGTCTTCTTCGTACTCCGATGGCTCCTCATCTGTCTGGTCATCGTTTGACGACTTGGGCAGCGGCGTCCCTTACATGAACTGGATAAAATCGAGGTCAGGGCTCGACACCGGACTCATGGAAGACGAGCGGGATGATTCCGAGGTTGACCTTTGTGTTGGGAACATAGCATGAAAATCAAAAAATTCCTACGAAGCAACCAAGATCCAATCTAGGTGATGCATAGCAACGAGATGGAGAGTGTGTCTACATACCCTTGTAGACCATAAAGCAGAAGCGTATATGATGCGGTTGAAGTAGTCGTACTCTTCGTGATCCGATCGCGATCCAAACCGATCTAGTGCCGAACGGACGACACCTCCGAGTTAAGCACACGTGTGGCTCGATGACGTCTCCTCCTCCTTGATCCAGAAAGCGTAGGTTGAGAAGTAGATGGGCTCAATACTAGCACGACAGCGTGGTGGTGATGGTGGTGGTGGAGTCGGAATACCGGCAAGGCTTCGCTAAGCGCTACGCGGACGTGGGGTATGTCTGGAGGTAGAGAGGGGGCAGCGGGGCTGTTCTGTGTATTTCTCCTCCTCTGGTGCGCCCCCTCTCCTATATTTAATATAGGTGGAGGGTCTAGGAATCCAGCCCTACTCCTACTAGGACTGGCGCCAAGGGGGAGGAGTCTTACTCCTAGTAGGAGTTGGACTCCTAGTCCCTTTCCACATGTCTTAGCCACATGGGACTCTTAGGGGCTGGTGCGCCTGGCCCATGAAGGCCAGGGCGCCCCCCTTCAGCCCATGCTGGCATGGGGGATGTGGTGGAACCCTTTGTGGACTTCCGAACTCCTCCGGAATCCTCTGGAACCTTCTGGAAGCTTCCCGGTACAATACCGAAAAAAACCGAACTTTTTCCAGAACTCCGAAAGCAACTTTCCATATATAAATCTTTACCTCCCGACCATTCCGAAGCTCCTCGTGACGTCAGGGATCTCATCCGGGACTCCGAACAACATTCGGTTACCAACATCAAAATATCCCAATACTACACTAGCGTCATCAAACGTTAAGCGTGCAACCCTGCGGGTTCGGGAATCATGTAGTCATGACCGACACACCTCTCCGGTCAATAACCAATAGCGGGACCTGGATGCCCATATTGGTTCCTACATATTCCTCGAAGATCTTCATCGGTTGAACCACGATGTCAAGGATTCATTAATCCCGTATGCAATTCCCTTTGTCTAGCTAGCGATATGTTACTTGCCCGAGATTTGATCGTCGGTATCTCCATACCTAGTTCAATCTCGTTATCGGCAAATCTCTTTACTTGTTCCGTAATACAAGATCCCGTTACTAACTCATTAGCCACATTGCTTGCAAGCTCTTTACGATGTTGTATTACCGAGAGGGCCCAGAGATATCTCTCCGTCATACGGAGTGACAAATCCCAATCTCGATCCATGCCAACCCTAACAGATACCTTCGGAGATATCTTTAGAGCACCTTTATGATCACCCAGTTATGAAGTGACGTTTGATAGCACACAAGGTATTCTTTCAGTATCCGGGAGTTGCATGATCTCACGGTCTTAGGAATAGATACTTGACATGAAGAAAGTTGTAGCAATAAACTTAAGTGATACGATCATATGCTAAGCTTACGGTTGGGTCATCTCCATCACATCATTCTCCTAATGATGTGATCCCGTTTATCAAATGACAACTCATGTCTATGGTTAGGGAACCTTAACCATCTTTGATCAACGAGCTAGTCTAGTAGAGGCTCACTAGGGACATGGTGTTGTTTATGTATCCACACATGTATTTAAGTTTCCGGTCAATACAATTCTAGAATGAATAATAAAAATTTATCATGAACACGGAAATATGATAATAACCAATTTATTATTGCCTCTAGGGCATATTTCCAATAGTCTCACACTTGCACTAGAGTCAATAATCTAGTTTACATCATAATGAATCTAACACCCATGGAGTCCTGGTGCTGATCATGTTTTGCTCGCGGAAGAGGTTTAGTCAACGGGTCTGCCACATTCTGATCCGTATGTACTTTGCAAAGCTCTATGTCTCCCTCCTTGATGTAATCACGGATGGAGTTGAAGCGGCGTTTGATGTGCTTGGTCTTCTTGTGAAACCTGGGCTCCTTGGCAATGGCAATAGCACCAGTCTTGTCACAAAAGATAGTCATTGGATCCGATGCACTAGGTATTACTCCTAGATCGGATATGAACTCCTTCATCCAGACTCTTTCTTGCGCTGCTTTCGAAGCAGCTATATATTCCGCTTCACATGTAGATCCCGCTACGATGCTTTGCTTGGAACTGCACCAACTGACTGCTCCACCATTCAATATAAATACGTATCCGGTTTGAGACTTAGAGTCATCCGGATCTGTGTCGAAGCTAGCATCGACGTAACCCTTTAAGATGAGCTCTTCGTCACCTCCATAAACGAGAAACATGTCCTTAGTCCTCTTCAGGTACTTAAGGATATTCTTGACCGCTGTCCAGTGATCTACTCCTGGATCACTTTGGTACCTCCCTGTCAGACTTATGGCAAGGCACACATCAGGTCTGGTACACAACATGTGACGGTGTCCTGGACTAGGGGGTACTAACCTAGATGACCCATAGTCATCGGGCTGGACCCGAAGGCCCTGTTCTCATCCAGATGGACTCCGGAAGCTGTGACGTGATCAAGACGATCTCTGCCTAAGACTTGGAGTGTACCCCAAGACAACTCCTGCCGCCTCCATATGCATCCCTACATACCGCCTATATAACCCAAGATGCCCCTACCTGGCGTGTATATAAGTCGGAGGGTTTAGCCTGTAGAGGATACGGAATCACAATTATCATCCACCTAGCTCTAGGGATAGGCTTCTCCTGACGATCTCGAGGTAGATCAAGCCTGTACTCGATACTTCATCATCAATATAAACAAGAGCAGGATGTAGGGTTTTACCTCCATAGAGAGGGCCCGAACCTGGGTAAACATCGTCTCCACTGTTCCTGTTACCATCGATCCGAGATCCACAGCTCGGAACCCCCTACCCCGAGGTCAGCCAGTTTTTACACCGACACTGGTGCTTTCATTGAGAGTTCCACTGTGAGATCAACAAAAGAATGATGGGATCGTCGGTCAACGACTCCAACCCCTAGGGCGCTATTTCCATGCCCGAAACCCTCACCGCCGGATCACTCCCTCTCCTTTATGAGCAAGGAATGATCCCCGACACCTCTTTCACCCCGGCCGAAGTCTCCATAAAGAGCGAGGGGCTGAGGTACTTTCTGGAAAGTGATTCCGACAGCGGCCGGCTGGAAACAGCCGACAAGTCGGATCCCCCAATCAATTTGGCCTCTCTAGCGGCTGTGTGTCCCTTGCAGGACAAAAATGTCGGAACTTCAAGCCCTCGACCCATGGAGGTCAAAGTTCCCTTCCCGAAGACATCCCACATCGAGTACTGTCCCAACAAATTGGGCCCTCCCGATGTTTGGGATCTAGCCTACGTACGACAGCTACCTGACGAATCGATCAGGCACTTCTGGGCCAGGTTTTCGTCTGTCAAAGACGACATACCGGATTACCAGGACTTAGAGATAATAGCAGCCTTTCAGCGCGGCTGCAGAGACCAGGGCGTTTCGAATGCTCTCACTCGCCGATGTATCCAAACACTACTGGAGCTGTCCGATCTGGTGTCAAGATTCTGCGACATCGAAGACGCTTGGCTGGCCCAGGAAAAGCAAACAGACTCGATCTATAGCAACCACTTGAAACGCGACAGGGCCACGCCTCATCACGGGCCACGCGATCAACGCGTGATGGTCGCGTGGCTTCGGAAAAAGAAGAAAACCGCAGACCGATCTAGGACCGCCCTTGATGGCTTCCTAGATAAGCCATGCCCGATCCACTCCGTCCTACTAAACACCAGCCCCACTCATAGCCTTCGAGATTGCTGGGTGACGAGGCAAGTAGCTAAGGGAGGTCTAAACCTCCTCACGGCCGCACCTCGGCATTCGGAGGAGCCGTCGGGCGACGATGAAGTATTAATGATTTACGAAACCTTCACATCCAATAACCAGAGGAAGCGAGCCCTTCGGGAAGTGGCCGCTCGGGGCGCGTGGGTAGACACGCCGATCACCTTTGATCACAAAGATCAATCAAGGTCCGCCCCGAGCAGGTGCCCCGCGGCGCTGGTTCTTGACCCTATCGTGGGCAGCTACCGTCTCTGGAAGGTGCTCGTGGACGGGGGTAGCAGCTTAAATTTAATATATGAAGATACTCTGGACAAGATGCAAGTTGATAAATCGCGCATCGAACAGAACCACACCACCTTTAAAGGTATAATACCCGGACACGAAGCACGTTATAGCGGGAAAATCACTTTGGACGTGGTCTTCGGAATGCCTGACAACTACCGATCCGAGGAAATAACGTTCCATATCATTCCCTTTAAAAGCGGCTATCACGCCCTCTTGGGACGGGACGCCTTCTCGAAATTTCAAGCGATTCCGCACTACAGTTACATGAAGCTCAAAATGCCGGGACCCAATGGGATCATTACAATCTTGAGCGACCCCGACAGGGCGCTAAGGGCCGAAAACAAAACAGCATCGCTTGCCCTATAGTCCCTATCCGAGGCTCTCGCAGCCGAGGAATTGACAACACTGCGAGCCGAAGTCGACCGAGATGATGTCATCCTTAGCAAACGGCCGAAGTCAACCTCATTCAAACCGGCCGACGACATAATCAAGTTTCAAGTGCACCCCACCGACCCGGCCAAAACAGCATCGATCGAGGCGAATCTTGAGCCAGAGATTGATGAGGCCTTACGCAAATTCCTTAGAGAAATCTGGGATATATTTGCCTGGCATCCCTTAGATATGCCGGGGATACCCCGTAGGCTCGCCGAACATAGCTTGAATATCTTAAAGGGCTACAAGCCTGTCAAGCAAGCACTTCGGCGCTTCTCTGAACCCAAGCATCAAGCGATGGGCGAAGAACTGGCTAAACTTCTTGAGGCCGGATTCATAAGGGACATAAAGCACCCCGAGTAGCTCGCCAATCTAGTCATGGTGACCAAGAAGGACAAGTCCTAGCGCTTATCTGTCGATTTTAAAGACCTTAACAAGGCTTGCCCCAAAGACCCCTTCCCACTACCCCGCATTGACCAGATTGTAGACACCACCGCAGGGCACGATTCATTGTGCTTCCTAGATGCCTACTCAGGGTATCATCAGATAAAGATGAAAGACTCTGATCAAGCCGGGACGGCCTTTATTACGCCCTACGGGCCGTTTTGCTTCAATACAATGCCTTTCGGGATGAAAAATGCCGGGGCAACATACCAACGCATGATCCAAACATGCTTGGATAAACACATCGGAAAAACAATCGAGGCTTACGTTGATGATGTGGTGGTTAAGACTAAGCACGTCGGATAGTTGGTAGACAACCTCCGTGACACATTCAACAGCCTGCGGGAGTACCAGATCAAACTCAACCCGGAGAAGTGCGTTTTCGGTGTACCCGCGGGCAAACTCCTCGGCTTTATCGTGTCTAGCCGAGGTATCGAGGCCAATCCTGCAAAAATAAGAGCCCTGGCCCGACTAGAGGTGCCTACCGAGCTCAAGCATGTCCAGAACTTAGTGGGCTGTGTGGCCGCCTTAAGCCGCTTTATCTCAAGACTCGGGGAAAAAGCTTTACCCCTATACAGGCTACTAAAATAGACCAAGAATTTTAAATGGACTGGTGAGGCAGCAGCCGCCCTGGAAGACATCAAATCCCTCCTCGCCACAAACCCCATCTTAGCCGCTCCAGGCATAGGTGAGCCAATGATACTGTACATCTCGGCCACCAACCAGGTGGTCAGTGCAGTGCTCGTGGTCGAACGAGACATGGAGGGCAATAAGTTCCAGGTGCAAAAACCAGTCTATTATGTTTCCGAGGTCTTAAACCCGTGTAAAACGTGCTACCCGCACTATCAGAAGATAGCCTATGCCGTATTTATAGCATCGCGAAAACTTCGGCACTACTTTCAAGAGTGCTCGATCACTGTGGCATCCAAAGTCCCTTTAAGTGACATAATTAACAATAGGGATGCTATAGGGCGCATAGCCAAGTGGGCCATAGAGCTCTTACCCTTCGAAATAACATACCAACCGCACCGAGCCATTAAATCTCAGGTGCTGGCAGACTTCGTGGCCGAATGGACAGAGGCCGAGCTCCCTAAAGAGTACAACACATATTCACACTGGACCATGTATTTTGATGGTTCAAAAATGCTCGCTGGGCTAGGGGTTGAAGTAGTACTCACATCGCAAACAGGCGACAATATTCGCTACGTGCTGCAGATCATGTACACAGACTCCAGTAACGCGGCTGAATATGAAGCTCTTCTACACGGGCTCTGGATAGCAGTCTCAATGGGCGTTAAACGCCTCGAGGTCCGAGGAGATTCCAACCTCGCCATCTCCCAAGTAAATGGCGAGTTTGATGCAAAGGATCCAAAAATGACAGCCTACCGGAATGCCGTTCTAAAAATTTCGGCCAGGTTCGAGCGGCCTGAATTTCATCATATCCCCCGTGACAGCAACCAGGCCGCCGATATTCTAGTCCGAATGGGCGCTAAATGGGATAAGGTACCCAAAAACACCTTCCTCGAACGGCTCTTCAAGCCATCCGTAACCTGACAGGACGACACAGAGACATCATGTCAAACAACGTGAGGCAGTTTGCCCCACCCGAGGATGAAACAGAGGAAGAAGTAATCGGAGGATCTGCTATTCAGAAAACGACCTCGGCCCACGAGGTCATGGCAGTCATTGCACCCTGGACCGAGCCCATCCTCGCTTACCTACTTTGGAAAGAGCTCCCTGAGGACCAAACCGACGCGCGTCGGATCATAAGGTAGTCTAAAGCCTATGAAGTCCATGAGGATGAGCTCTACAAGCAAAGTACCACGGGCGTCCTCCAACGGTGTATATCCGAAGAGGAAGGAAGATCGCTACTTAGCGAAATACACTCCGGCATGAGCGGACATCACGCCGCTGCTCGGACCTTGGTAAGCAAGGTGTTCCGAGCTGGTTTCTACTGGCCAACAGCAGGGGCTGATGCCAAACTTCTGGTACAACACTGCCCCGGCTGCCAAGTGTTCGCCCAGCAAAGCCACATGCCCCCTACAACCCTCAGGACTATTCCGATCACTTGGCCTTTTGCGGTCTGGGGGCTAGACATGGTCGGCCCACTTAAGGGAGGGTCACGCAAAAACAAATATATACTCATCATGGTAGACAAGTTCACAAAGTGGATCGAAGCAAAACCAGTCACCTCGGCAGGGGCAATCCCAGTAATCGAGTTCGTTTCCGAAGTGGTGCACCGTTACGGTATCCCCCAAAACATTATAACGGACAACGTGACAAATTTCACCGCCAAGGAGGTGAAAGAATGGTGCGTAAAGATGGGCATAAAGCTCGACTACGCGTTAGTCTACCACCCATAGTCAAACGGACAGGTAGAACGCGCCAACGGATTAATTCTCAGTGGCATCAAGCCAAGGCTAGTACGCTCCCTTAAAGAGGCGGACTGCAAATGGGTGGAGGAACTCGATTCCGTCCTATGGGGTCTATGCACCACACCAAACGGATCCACGGGGTACACCCCGTTTTTTATGGTATATGGTGCCGAGGCGGTACTCCTCTGCGACATAATACATGATGCACCTCGGGTACGCATGTATGAGGAACGGGAGGACGAGTTAGATCGGTAGGACGCATTGGACACCTTGGAAGAAGAACATAACGTAGCCAGGGCGCGCTCTGCGATATATCAGCAGCAAGCAAGACGCTATCACAATAGGGAGGTTCACGGAAAGGATTTCAACGTCGGGGATCTGGTCATGAGGCGCCACCCGGAGAAGCAGAAACATAAACTTTCGCCCAAATGGGATGGCCCATTCATCATCGACCAGGTCTTAAGTGGAGGCGCATATCGGATCCGAGATCCAACGGACGGACGCCTAGAGCCCAACCCCTGGAATGCCGCGCTACTTCGGCGTTTCTATGGATAAATGCCCGAGCATCTTCTTCCCATGTACATACCTTTTTCTTTTCCCGCATTCAAGCATTATTTTATCCTGTGCTCACCTCGGTGACATTTTTTACATATCGTTCCCTACGGAACATGTTAACATGCCGCATGCTCTTTACAACATGCGTCATTTCCACTCCCTTTATCCTATTGCCAATAAAGCCAACGTATGCACCAAATTTGACTTAAGATTTGGCCAAGCTGGGTTGCCCGGCTCCTGTGTTTGCCCTTTACGTTCCCGATTGTTCGGCTAAAGGGCAAAGGGAGCACCGCTGTGATTGTTACTCCCGGGTCACCCGGAGCAGTACCTCAGACGGACAAAGCCGAAAGCTAGCAGTCTTAAACGTACAAATTGGTCGGCCACGGTTTCAGAAAATAGTGGAATGGGTCTTTACACCCCGACTAGGGGCTTTATCCCCGAAGTCGCTCGTCCTCGGACACAAGTGCTCGACACAATCACCCAAGAAAAGGAACTGTTGGAAGAACTATTTTTCTTGGAAGATGTTTCTTATGTTAAAAAGTAATATAACATAACTTTTTGCCCCACCCATGTCCTTCGAACCACATAGCCGGATTGCCTGGTCGCCCAAAGTATCTTGTCCGACTAGTTCGGCCAGTAGTAAGGGACACTCCTCGGCCAATGGACGAGGAGGTCGAAGCCGATGGCTGGTTAAACAGGGTTTGGATGCACAGATTGATTCATGACATAACGTACTTTGATACATAGAGTCATACAAAACTTAACTACGTTCGGTCTAGCCCATCTATTAAGGTATCTAGGTTACAATCTTTTTGAGAATAGCGAGCCGCCTGCATGACGTCTTCATACGCCAGGTTGGTGGGAATTTCTTCCCCGTCAGGTCCTATGGGCCCTACCTCGGCCAGGTGTGATGTATCCACTTTGGTGTACCGTGTCTTCACCATGGCCCAGGCCTCCCTGGCTCCTTCGCGGCATGCCGACACCTTCCAAGCTTGAATCCGGCACCGAGCCTTCTTAAGACGCTCGGCCAGGACCGCCATGTCTTTGGGCACATGTTCCTCTTCGGGCCATAAAGCCTTAAACACCACCTTCATCGACGCCCGTGCACTTTCATGCACCACGGCTAGACAAGTCGCGGTGTCCTCGGGCAACAGGCTAGGGGCTTCCAAGGGCTGACCAATCAAGGAAGCTGCCAGGAATCAAATGTTAGCCTATCAATGCTACGAACAACAGACCATGTCCAAATGGAAACGCAAAAGTTACCAAATATCGCCTCGCTTGTCTGCTGGTTCTTTGCCTCGGCGGCGGCCAGACGAGCTTTCAGGGCCTCAATCTCCTGAGCCTGCCGAGCATTCTCCGCCTTCAGCACGTTCGAGTTCTCCCTCCTTTGGGATAAAACATGCTAGCTGGCATGCCGCTGTGACTCTGTGTACAGCAGCTCCTCGCGGGCTCGTTTCAGATCCCTTTCTAGATGACCAAGGGCTTCCACTGCTACAATACACCAAGATGTTATACAGCCCAAGGATTCCCACCAGGAAAGTAACATATACAACGGGAGCACCTACCGTGCGCCTCTCTGGTGAAAGTTTTCACTTGCTCTACCTCGGCTAGAGCAGCGCTCAACTTCCCTTCAGTCCGGGAAAGCACTTCGGCGAGATGCTCATTCTTCTCCCGAGCACCCTGTAAAAGGAAAAAGTATTTTGCGTTAACAAGCCTCGCCACAGTTGCTAGCACCCATGTCAAGCCTTAGGGGCTACTACCAGGACCAGCAGTTCAGTTTGCCTTTAAGCAAACAAAGTACGGCGGGCACAATAAATTTGCAAAAGAAGCCGGAGAGGGGTCGTACCTGCAAACCCTGAGATAGAATGCCCACCGCTTTCTCAAAGATGGCGCGGGTCGCTTCGAGGTAAGCGTCCACTGAACTCAGGGCATTGAACTCCTGACTCATAAAGGCAGAATTCTGTAGGGACGCCTTTCGTCTTCGGTGGTTCATGGCGTTCTCGACCTCGGATGGGGTGGCCGGGCAGGTCCCCGAATCTTCTGGCTGGGATACCTTGGGGGTAAATCCCGAAGTATGGAGACGCCCTGCACCACCACCTGGTGCCGAGGTCCCCTCGTCTCTTGTGTCCTCCATTGATGAGGGAGGAGTTGACTGTCTGCGAATGGATCAGAAGAATTGAAATCCGTAACTCCGTTCTCTGAAATATAAACGGCAAGATTATTACCTAGGGATGGCGGAAGTGGCTCGGTTTGCCTCCACAGTCGCCGCTGGAGCCCGGGCCCCGCGTAATTCTGGCAGAGGGGTCCTTTGAGGGGCTAGTTCTCCGCGTGAGCGTTTTGAGCGTCGTCCCTTTTGAGAAGAAGTCGGAGGACTCGCGGCCTCAGGTCGAGTAGCTCTCTTTCCAGTCAAAGTAAGGGGCTTTACCAATGAGGCTGGCCGAGTCCCTGGCACGTCGGGGGCGACGGATACCCTTGAGCCATCAAGGCTCTCCATATAGAACTTTCCCTCCTTGTATATGAGGGACAGTTCTTCATCTTCATGGAAGAGGGGGTCTTCCGCCCGACGATGTACCTCGGGTTCGGGTGCAGGGCTGCTCAACGCCTCGACCCACTGTCTCCATCTCTGTCCAGATCAAGTAAAGGGTCGGTCAGAGAAGATTAACCGTGAAACATTTCGGATAAATATGAAAATCCATGAAAACTTACAATCTTGGCGGGGTTATAACTAGCCAGCCCGTTGCAGAACTGCCGCCTTGCAAAATCCTCCGCTGAGCCTCAATAGATACCAGCCAATGCGGCCCCGAGTGCCCCCTGGTCGTCGAGATCCTCCTTTATCGACCGGGAGGTGTCGTTGGTTCCATTATACATGCACAACAGATGTTGGCGTTGCTGAAGTGGCTGGACTCTTCGTTTGATCGCCATCGCCATCACATCTATGATAGTGAGGCCGGTGTCGGATAGCTGCTTCACTTGAGCTGCCAGGCGGACTATGTTGGTGTCGTCCTCCTGGGCAATGCTTCTGGGTCTCCAGCTATAGCATTTCTTCGGGGGCTCCGAGGAATACACCGGGAGCCCGGGCCGAACTGGATCAAACAGTGGAACATCGTCTATGTAAAACCACTCTGTTGGCCAGATGTCGGAATCCTCCTGAGGGGTACCCGATGGGTAGTTGGTGCCGTCAATTCGGCAGACCTCGGCGGCGCCTACTTCAAATAGCGCTTCGGTTGGGGAGCAGGGCACTATGCAAAAATACCTCCGCCAGAGCCTGAAGTGCGCCTCGCATCCAAGGTACATTTCGCAGAGGGCAACGAACCCCGCGATATGTAAGATTGAGTTGGGGGTGAGATGGTGGAGTTGAAGCCCATAAAATTCGAGCAAGCCCCGGAGGAAGGGATGAATAGGAAATCCAAGGCCGTGAAGGAGAAAGGAAACAAAGCATACCTGCTCGTCCCCGCGAGGGCTAGGGTGGCTCTCGGCGCGCGCCTGCCCATCCACGACGATTAGCCTCGAGCGAGTGGAGGTCAGATTTGAATCTGGCAGATATCCCTGGGTGGCTAGGCGCCCTAGGTGGAGTCGTGTGACGGAGCAACTCCCCCAATCACCCCTGATGGGGCCGTAAGGGCGCCGTGAAGATCCCGCGTCATTGGCCATTGCTCGAAGCTCTCGGGGTTGGACCTGGGAGAAGAGAGAAGGACTCATATGGGCTGCGGGGAGGGGTCAAGATGCGCTTTGGCGTAAACCTGATGTATATATTTATAAGCAAAAAGAGGCTGACGCTTTGGCGTCTCGCTATAAAGCGACTTGATTCCCCAGGAGGCACGATGATCGAGGTCAAGGATTGGAGGCCACGTGTAGTGGGGCCGGAATAACAATCGTCGAGCATACCGAAGATTTCAAAGACGAGCTGAAAATAACAACTGGGAACTCGTCTATCGAGCCAAAGACTCCGGATCCGAAGTTTCTGAAGGCAAAGATGTCGTCCTTGGCGTCAAAGACCAGTTCAGTGGCTACTAACGGTGTCCTGGACTAGGGGGTACCAACCTAGATGGCCCATAGTCATCGGGCTAGACCCGAAGGCCCTGTTCTCATCCAGATGGACTCTGAAAGCTGTGACGTAATCAAGATGGTCTCTGCCGAAGACTTGTTGTGTACCCCAAGACAATTCCTGCCGCCTCCATATGAATCCCTAGATACCGCCTATGTAACCCTAGATGCCCCTACCTGGCGTGTATATAAGCCAGAGGGTTTAGCCTGTAGAGGACACATAATCGCAATTATCATCCACCTAGCTCTAGGGTTAGGCTTCTCCTGACGATCTCGAGGTAGATCAAGCTTGTACTCGATACTTCATCATCAATATAAACAAGACCAGGACGTAGGGTTTTACCTCCGTAGAGAGGGCCCGAACCTGGGTAAACATCGTCTCCATTGTTCCTGCTACCATCGATCCGAGATCCATAGCTTGGGAACCCCTACCCCGAGGTCAGCCGGTTTTTACACCGACATCATGGCATACATTATAGAGCCTATGGCCGAGACATAGGGGATGACTTTCATCCTTTCTCTTTCTTCTGTCGTGGTCGGGCTTTGAGTCTTACTCAACTTCACACCTTGCAACACAGGCAAGAACCCTTTCTTTGACTGGTCCATTTTGAACTTCTTCAAAATCTTGTCAAGGTATGTGTTTTGTGAAAGTCCTATTAGGCGTCTTGATCTATCTCTATAGATTTTAATGCCCAATATGTAAGCAGCTTCACCCAGGTCTTTCATTGAAAAACTCTTGTTCAAATAACCTTTTACGCTTTCCAGAAATTCTATATCATTTCCAATCAACAATATGTCATCCACATATAATATTAGAAATGCTATAGAGCTCCCACTCACTTTCTTGTAAATACAAGCTTCTCCGTAAGTTTGTATAAAACCAAAAGCTTTGATCACCTCATCAAAGCGTATATTCCAACTACGAGATGCTTGCACCAGTCCATAGATGGATCGCTGGAGCTTGCATACCTTGTTAGCATCCTTAGGATCAACAAAGCCTTCCGGCTACATCATATACAACTCTTCCTTAAGAAACCCGTTAAAGAACGTTGTTTTGACGTCCATCTGCCAGATTTCATAATCATAAAATGCGGCAATTGCTAAGATAATTCTAACAGACTTAAGCATCGCTACGGGTGAGAAAGTCTCATCGTAGTCAACCCCTTGAACTTGTCGGAAACCCTTTGCGACAAGTCGAGCTTTATAGACGGTGACATTACCATCAATGTCTGTCTTCTTCTTAAAGATCCATTTGTTTTCAATGGCCTGTCGGTCATCGGGCAAGTCCACCAAAGTCCATACTTTGTTTTCATACATGGATCCTATCTCAGATTTCATGGCCTCAAGCCATTTGTCGGAATCCGGGATCATCATTGCTTCTTCATAGTTTGTAGGTTCGCCGTTGTCTAACAACATGACTTCCAGGACGGGATTACTGTACCACTCTGGTGCGGAACGTACCCTGGTCGACCTACGAAGTTCAGTAGTAACTTGATCCGAAGTTTCATGGTCATCATCATTAGCTTCCTCTCCGGCTGGTGTAGCCATCACGGGAACTTCTTTCTGTGATGTGCTACTTTCCAATTCGAGAGAAGGTATAATTACCTCATCAAGTTTTACTTTCCTCCCACTCACTTCTTTCGAGAGAAACTCCTTCTCTAGAAAGGACCCATTCTTGGCAACAAAGATCTTGCCTTCGGATCTGTGATAGAAGGTATACCCAATGGTCTCTTTAGGGTATCCTATGAAGACACACTTCTCCACTTTGGGTTTGAGCTTATCAGGTTGAAGCCTCTTAACATAAGTGCCGCATCCCCAAACTTTAAGAAACGACAGCTTATGTTTCTTGCCAAACCATAATTCATACGATGTCATCTCAACGGATTTAGACGGTGCCCTGTTTAAAGTGAATGCGGCTGTCTCTTATGCATAACCCCAAAATGATAGCGGCAAATTGGTAAGAGACATCATAGAACGCACCATATCCAATAGAGTACGATTACGACGTTCAGACACACCATTACATTGTGGTGTTCCGGGTGGCGTGAGCTGTGAAACAATTCCACATTGTCTTAAATGTATACCAAACTCGTAATTCAAATATTCTCCTCCACGATCAGATCGTAAGAATTTTATCTTCTTGTTACGATGATTCTCCACTTCACTCTGGAACTGTTTGAACTTTTCAAAAGTTTCAGACTTGTGCTTCATTAAGTAAATATGCCCATATCTACTTAAATCATCTGTGAAGGTTAGGAAATAACGATATCCACCGCGCGCCTCAACACTCATCGGACCGCATACATCGGTATGTATTATTTGCAACAAGTTACTTGCCTGCTCCATTATTCCAGAAAATGGGGTTTTAGTCATCTTGCCCATGAGGCATGGTTCACATGTCTCAAATGATTCATAATCAAGAGATTCCAAAACTCCATCAGGATGGAGTTTCTTCATGCGCTTTACGCCAATATGACCTAAGCGGCAGTGCCACAAGTATGTGGTACTATCATCATTAACTTTGCATCTTTTGGCATCAATATTATGAACATGTGTATCACTACGATCGAGATTCAACAAGAATAAACCATTCAACAAGGGTGCATGACCATAAAAGATATTATTCATATAAATAGAACAACCATTATTCTCTGACTTAAATGAATAACCATCTTGCAATAAACAAGATCCAGATATAATGTTCATGCTTAACGCAGGCACCAAATAACAATTATTTAGGGTCAAAACTAATCCTGAAGGTAAACGTAGTGGGAGCGTGCCGACGGCGATCACATCAACCTTGAAACCATTTCCGACGTGCATCGTCACCTCGTCCTTAGCTATTCGTCGTTTATTCTGCATCTCCTGTTTCGAGTTACAAATATTAGCAACCGAACCAGTATCAAATACCCAGGCGCTACTACGAGCACTAGTAAGGTAGACGTCAATAACATGTATATCAAAGCAGACTAAGCCATAGCCTAGTGGTGGAAAGGGGCTGATGCCTTCCCACCCACCCAGGTTCAAGGCATGGTACTTGCAATTTAGGCTTGTTGCACCAATTATACTGTAGGGGCCTCCCTTACAGTCTTTCTGTCAAAAAAAACATGTATATCAAATATACCTTTGTTGACGTTGCCAGCCTTCTTATCTGGCAAGTACTTGGGGCAGTTTCGCTTCCAGTGACCATTCCCCTTGCAATAGAAGCACTCAGTCTCAAGTTTGGGTCCAGCCTTGGGTTTCTTCACAGGAGTGGTAACTGGCTTGCCATTCTTTTTGAAGTTTCCTTTCTTTCCCTTGCCTTTCTTCTTGAAACTGGTGGTCTTGTTGACCATCAACACTTGATGCTCTTTCTTGATTTCTACCTCCGCGGACTTAAGCATTGCGAAGAGCTTAGGGTTCGTCATTTCCATCCCTTGCATATTATAGTTCATCACGAAGCCTTTGTAGCTCAGTGGCAGTGACTGGAGAACTCTGTCAATCGCTACTTCATCTGGAAGATTAACTCCCAACTGATTCAAGCGGTTGAAGTACCCAGACATCTTGAGTACGTGCTCACTAACAGAGCCGTTCTCCTCCATCTTGCAGCTAAAGAACTTGCCGGAGGCTTCATACCTCTCGACCCGGGCGTGAGCCTGAAATACCAATTTCAGCTCCTAGAACATCTCGTATGCTCCGTGGTGCTCAAAACGTCTTTGGAGCCCCGGTTCTAAGCCGTAAAGCATGGCGCACTGAACTATCGAGTAGTCATCAAAACATGCCTGCCAGACGTTCATAACATCTGCAGGCGATGCTTGTGGGGGTGCATCACCAAGCGGTGCATCAAGGACATATACTTTCTGTGCAGCAGTGAGGATAATCCTCAAATTACGGACCCAGTCCGCATAGTTGCTTCCATCATCTTTCAACTTAGCTTTCTCTAGGAACGCATTAAAATTCAGGGGAGCTACAACACGAGCCATTGATCTACAACATTAATTTGCAAAGACAATTAGACTAAGTTCATGATAATTGGTTCTGTTAATCAAATTACTAAAGAACTCCCACTTAAATCAACATCCCTCAAGTTGTCTAAGTGTTACTTGATCCAAATCAACTAACCCATGTCCGATCATCACGTGAGATGGGGCAGTCATCAATGGTGAACATCTCCATGTTGATCATATCTACTATATGACTCATGTTTGACCTTTCGGTCCTCCGTGTTCTGAGGCCATGTCTGTACATGCTAGGCTTGTCAAGTTTAACCCAAGTATTCTGTATGTGTAAAACTGGCTTACACCCGTTGTATGCGAACATAGAGTCTATCACACCTGATCATCACGAGGTGCTTCAAAACGACGAACTTTCGCAATGGTGCATACTTAGGGAGAACACTTTTATATTGAAATTAAGTGAAGGGATCATCTTATAATGCTACCGTCGTCCTAAGCAAAATAAGATGCATAAAAAAGGATACACATCACATGCAATCAATATATGTGACATGATATGGCCATTATCATCTCGTGCTTTTGATCTCCATCTCCAAAGCACTGGCATGATCTCCATCGTCACCGGCATGACACCATGATCTCCATCATCATGATCTCCATCATCGTGTCGTCACGTGGTTGTCGCCACCAACTATTGCTTCCACGACTATTGCTAACTCATAGCGATAAAGTAAAGCAATTACATGGCATTAAATTAAATTAAAGATAACCCTATGGCTCCTGCCGGTTGCCGTACTCATCGACATGCAAGTCGTGAACCTATTACAAAACATGATCATCTCATACATCAACATATATCACATCACGTTATGGCCATACCACATCACAACATGCCCTGCAAAGACAAGTTAGACGTCCTCTACTTTGTTGTTGCAATTTTTACGTGGCTGCTAGGGCAAACTATAAGAACCGTTCTTATCTACGCAAAACCACAACGATGATATACAAGTTGCCTTTTAACCTTCTGCAAGGACCGCCCTCGCCAAATCAGATTCAACTAGAGTAGGAGAGACAGACACCCGCCAACCACTTTATGCAATACAAGTTGCATATCTGTCAGTGGAACCGGTCTCTTGTACGTGGACAAGTAAAGTTGGTCCGGGCCGCTTCATCCCACAATACCGCCGAATCCAAAATAGCAAAGAAAGTAAGCAAACTGAACATCAATGCCCACAACTTCTTTGTGTTCTACTCATGCAAACACATCTACGCATAGACCTAGCTCATGATGACACTGTTGGGAACGTAGCATGAAAATCAAAACAATTCCTACGAAGCAACCAAGATCCAATCTAGGAGATGCATAGCAACGATAGGGAGAGTGTTTCTACATACCCTTGTAGACTGTAAAGTGGAAGCGTATATAACGCGGTTGAAGTAGTCGTACTCTTCGCGATCCGATTGCGATCCAAACCGATCTAGTGCCGTACGGACGACACCTCCGAGTTTAGCACACGTGCGGCTCGATGACGTCTACTCCTCCTTGATCCAGCAAGCGTAGGGGGAGAAGTAGATGGGATCAAAACCAGCACAACGGCGTGGTGGTGATGGTGGTGGTGGAGTCGGAATACCGGCAAGGCTTCGCTAAGCGCTACGGGGACATGGAGTATGTCTGGAGGTAGAGAGGGGGTAGCGGGGCTGTTCTGTGTATTTCTCCTCCTCTGATGCGCCCCCTCTCCTCTATTTAATATAGGTGGAGGGGCTAGTAATCCGGCCCTACCCCTACTAGGACTGGCGCCAAGGGGGAGGAGTCCTACTCCTAGTAGGAGCTGGACTCCTAGTCCCTTTCCACAAGTCTTTGGCACATGGGACTCTTAGGGGCTGGTGCGCCTGGCCCATGAAGGCTAGGGCGCCCCCCTTCAGCCCATGCTGGCATGTGGGATGTGGCGGAACCCTTTGTGGATTTCCGGACTCCTCCGGAATCCTCTGGAATCTTCTGGAAGCTTCCGGGTACAATACCGAAAAAACCGAACTTTTTCTAGAACTCCGAAAATAACTTTCCATATATAAATCTTTACCTTCCGACCATTCCGAAACTCCTCGTCACATCCGGGATCTCACCCGGGACTCCGAACAACATTCGGTTACCAACATCAAAATATCCCAATACTACACCAGCGTCATCGAACGTTAAGCGTGCGACCCTGCGGGTTCGGGAATCATGTAGTCATGACGGAGACACCTCTCCAGTCAATAACCAATAGCGGGACCTGGATGCCCATATTGGTTCCTACATATTCCTCGAAGATCTTCATCGGTTGAACCATGATGTCAAGGATTCATTAATCCCGTATGCAATTCCTTTGTCTAGCGATATGTTACTTGTCCGAGATACGATCGTCGGTATCTCCATACCTAGTTCAATCTCGTTACCGGCAAGTCTCTTTACTCATTCTGTAATACAAGATTCCGTGACTAACTCATTAGCCATATTTCTTGCAAGCTCTTTATGATGTTGTATTACCGAGAGGGCCTAAAGATATCTCTCTGTCATACGGAGTGACAAATCCCAGTCTTGATCCATGCCAACCCTAACAGACACCTTCGGAGATACCTGTAGAGCACCTTTATGATCACCCAGTTACGAAGTGACGTTTGATAGCACACAAGGTATTCTTCCGGTATCCGGGAGTTGCATGATCTCATGGTCTTAGGAATAGATACTTAACATGAAGAAAACTGTAGCAATAAACTTAAATGATACGATCATATGCTAAGCTTACGGTTGGATCTTGTCCATCACATCATCTATACCTATACTAATTCTAGACTCCCTAGAAATTCCCATGTTAATCAGATTTTATGAACCGTTAATCTGGTGGGACCGAATTATTACGGTGTAGATCTAACCATGTCCTCCCATTATGAAAGCAACCTCTATTTCCTTGACAGAAAAAAAGAAAAAACAATCTCTATCTCATTACGGTGTACTCCCGTATTTAAAGCAACCTCTATCTCTTTGACAAAAGAAAAAACCTATCGCTTTCATAGAAAAAAAACAGAAACAAACAATCTCCACGATCTCTTCGTTCTGCACGCCATCTTCCTCTCCCCTTTGACGGACTCTTCCTATTCTACATAATCTCTCTATCTCACATGGACAACAAATCCATCCAAGGCCTCTTCCTCTTCTCTGTTATTTCAATCTCCCCCAATGGAAAAAAATTGGTTCTCAACGAGAGAGGACCCTATTTCTCTCTCTCTACACAACGTGAAGGAGCCTGTGTGAAGGTTTTGGAGCAGGCCGCGGCTGCAGCCGATGGCCAGAACAGCCAGATGGGACCCCGACGATTTCTCCATCAGCCCGATCAGATTTGGCGATTAGGATGAAGTAGAGAGGACAATGTTACAGTTGTTGAGCACATTGCCGCTCTTCCTCTCCCTCCATGGATCCACCTTGATGCGTCTATCCTTTGGTAGGTCCATTATTTCAGTCTTTCGTCCATGCCAGAATCCATCTAAAAGAAAGTGTGCATGATCCAATCCATCCTCTACTGCTACATGTGATCGTTTTCCTCTTCTGTATTAGAAATCTTGAAACTAATCAGCTTTGAAGTTCTGGCGACACAGTAATGCAACATCTATTTCAGAACAGCTCATGAATTTCCTAACTGATAGTTTGGAGAATAATAACTTGTATTGATTGGGGCCTCAAAGGGCTGTTTATATAGATTACAAGACTTGGGCTCCAAGACTAATAGAGATAGATTACAATTCCAAATCTTGCCGGATATAGTAACGTAACCGACCTATACTCTAATATCCCCCCGCAATCTCAGCGTCAGGGGTAACGATGTTGAGACTGGAGCGTATGTCGGTGAAAGATGCAGTCGGTAGTCCTTTGGTGAAAATGTCAGCAAATTGAGCACTGGTAGGTACATGAAGAACGCGAACCACGCCAAGAGCCACCTTCTCTCGAACGAAGTGTATGTCAATCTCAATATGCTTGGTGCGACGATGCTGAACTGGATTGGAAGCCATGTACACTGCGGAGATGTTATCACAATAAACGATGGTGGCACGATCCAGTGGGCGATGAAGTTCCACGAGAAGCTGACGCAGCCACACCGCTTCAGCCACATCATGAGCAACCGACCTATACTCAGCCTCAGCAGAAGACCTGGAAACTGTTGCCTGCCTTTTAGAACACCAAGAAACAAGATTATCACCCAAATAAACACAAAATCCGGATGTGGACCGTCGAGTATCTGGACAACCTGCCCAGTCTGCATCAGAATAAACTGTCAAGCTTGTCGGGGAAGAAGAATTAATGAGAAGACCATGATCAAGAGTTCCTTTTAAATAGCGAAGAATGCGGTGAACGTGAGCAAGATGAGGAGCACGAGGATCATGCATAAAAAGACAGGCTTGTTGAACGGAGTAGGAAATGTCGGGCCTAGTGAGAGTGGCATATTGGAGAGCACCAGTGATGCTACGATACAAAGTGGGATCAGAAACTGGATCACCATCAGCCGACAACTTGGCACCAATGTCGGCCGGTGTACGAGTGGGTTGACAATCAGACATACCAGCACGAGAAAGCAAATCTAAAAGATAGGATCGTTGAGAGAGAAAAAGAGAAGATTTTGTACGAGAAACGGTAACGCCAAGAAAATGATGAAGAGGACCGAGATCAGTCATGGAAAATTCATGATTAAGAGAAGAGATTATATGTTGAAGAAAAGAGTCAGAGCTAGCCGTGAGAACTATATCGTCAACATAAAGCAAGAGATAGGCAATGTGGGAAGATGAGCGAAAAATAAATAAGGAAGAATCAGATTTGGAGGGAATGAAGCCTACTGTTTGAATAAAGGTAGCAAAACGTTGAAACCATGCACGAGGAGCTTGTTTAAGACCATAAAGAGATTTGTGAAGAAGGCAAACAGAATTGGGAGAAGAGGGATCCTCAAAACCAGATGGTTGCTGACAATAAACAGTTTCATTAGGAGTGCCATGAAGAAAAGCATTTTTAACATCTAGCTGATGAATGGGCCAAGAGGAGGAAACAGCAAGACTAAGAACAACTCGAATAGTACTGGGTTTAACAACAGGAGAAAAAGTTTCATCAAAATCAATGCCCTGTTGCTGAGAGAAACCACGACACACCCATCTGGCTTTGTAACGAGCAAGAGTGCCATCAGAATGAAATTTATGACGAAAAACCCATTTTCCAGAAACAACATTAACGCCAGGAGGTGTGGGAACAAGAGTCCATGTATTATTTTGCTGAAGAGCGTTAAATTCATCGCGCATAGCTGAGAGCCAAAGAGGATCAAGAAGAGCTCGTTTGTAAGAAGAGGGAATAGGAGAAAGGGCCGAGCTTGGCGAAGCCGTGGTTGCCGGGGTTGGGGTGGCTGTGAGATTGAGGCGTTTGGTGGGTAGAAGAAATCCGCGTTTGCCGCGGGTGCACATGACGTGATCATTTGTGGGTGGTGGAATGGGGACGGCGTTGGGTGGTAGTGGTGGCGGGGAGGTTGGCGGGGCCGAGGTTGCCGGGGTTGCCGGACTTGTCTGGCGTGCCGGGACCGGGCTTGCCGGGACCGTGCTTGTCGGGCTTGCCGGGACCGGGCTTGCCGGGACCGTGCTTGCCAGGTCTGCTGGTGGCGTGGTTGCGAGGCTTGCCGGACTTGCAGGGTTCGGACTTGCCGGTTCCTGGCTTGCCGGGTCCGGGCTTGCCGGGCCTATCGGTGCTGTGATGGTCGAGCTGGCCAGACTTGCCGGGTTTAGGCTTGCCGGTCGGGCCGGTGCCAGACTTGTCGGGCTGCCCAGGCTTGCCGGCCTTGCCGCGGGAGAGGGAGTGGTGGTAGGGATTGACAGAAAAAGGAAACATGTTTTCATCAAATGTGACGTGGCGAGAGACAAACACGCGACCAGAAGATGGATCAAAACAGCGATATACTTTGTGATCATCAGAAAGACCAAGATGAATGCAAGGAAGTGAACGGGGTTCGAGTTTGTTGGAGGCGGTAGAGGCAGTGTTCGGGAAACAAAGACAGCCAAAAACACGGAAAAAAGAATAATCGGGATGAGAGAGAAAAAGAGATTGAAAAGGCGAATAAAGAGGACAAGTCTTAGTGGGACGAATATTTAGAAGTAGAGTGGCAGTGCGGAGGGCTTCGACCCAAAAACGAGAGGGTAGAGAAGCTTGTAGGAGCAAGGTGCGAAGAATATCATTAATGGAGCGAAGAGAACGTTCAGCTTTACCGTTTTGAGGGGAGGTATAAGGGCAAGAAAAACGAAGAAGAATGCCTTGAGAGAGAAAGAAGGTGCGGTTTTGAGTGTTGTCAAATTCGCGACCATTATCACATTGAATAAATCTAAGAGGCAAGCCAAAGTGTGTAAGAATATATTGTCGAAAATTGAGAAAGATGGCATGTGCTTCAGATTTAGCGCGGAGAGGAAAAGTCCAAATATAATGAGAGTAGTCATCCAAAATCACAAGATAATATTTGTAACCAGATACACTAGGAACGGGAGAAGTCCATAAATCACAGTGAATTAACTCAAAAGGAAAAGTGCTAATGGTAGTAGAGATTCCAAAAGGTAATCGAACATGTTTGCCGCATTGACAGGCAGTACAAAGAGAGGGATTATGAGGAACACTAGAACTAGGGATACAAAATTCTTGCAGCAAAGATGACAAGGTTGATTTATTGGGGTGTCCTAAACGACGATGCCACAAGTCCACTGAAGCAAGCATGGCGCGGGGAGTGGACGTGGGTGTGCCATGAAGCGGATAAAGATCGCCCGTGCTATTGTACCGAGCGACTACCTCCCCCGTTGCCAGATCCTTCACAGACAAACCAAAAGGGTCAAAAGCCAAAATTACTCGATTGTCAATACAAAATTGGCGAACAGAAATAAGATTTTTGATGAGGGAAGGAGAAACAAGAATATTGCGAAGAAGAAAATTGCCGAAAGAGGAAGGGATGTAAGAGTGACCGGTGGCGGAAACAGGTATGGTGGAACCATCACCAATGGTGATCGTAGAAAAAATAGAAGGAGAGCAAGCTGACAGCAAATTCATATTTGAAGACATATGCGAGGAAGCACCAGAATCGAAAATCCAATCCGTACCTTCGGTATTGAGTGTAAAGTTGTTCATGGCGTTGAGGAAGGCGGCTGGATCCCAGGCCGGCTGCTGGGGAGGAGCAGAGGGGCCAGGAGCGTGCATGGGAGCGTAGGGCAGGGTCGGCGACTGGTAGTATGCCGTCGGGGCCGGCAAGCCCGGCAAGCCCGGCAAGGTGCCGTAAGAGCCCGGCAAGGTGCCGTAAGAGGCCGGCAAGCCCGGCAAGCCCGGCAAGGTGCCTTAAGAGGCCGGCAAGCCCGACAAGGTGCCGTAAGAAGCCGGCAAGGTATAGTAGGGTGGCGGTAGTCCTGGCGCGCTGGGAGGTGGCGTAGGAGTGGCGGTGTAGACATGCGCCGGCGGCTTGGGCCCAGGGAGTCCAGGAGAGCCGGTTGCCGGGCGGAGGCCAGGGCTCCACGTGCCCGTGAAAGCAGGCGGGGCACCGTACGGCGAAGGAGCCGACCAGGGCATCGGCCAAGCTTGAACAAGGCCAGTCCAGGGATCGTGCGGAGGCTGCCACGTGGAGGGGGCCGGTGGCGATGGAGAGGCCGATGGCGGAGCTGGGGCAGGGCCGGCAGAGCGAGATGCAGGGGGCCGGTAGATCGGATTCTTGCCCCGGTAGTTCGGGCTCGTGCGCCAGCCTGGAGGCGGTGGAGTAACTGCTGCCGCCGCGGTAGGAGGGGAGGGTGCGGCAGATTGGGGCGGCACGCCAGGCGCGGCCCCGGCAAGCCCGGCCCCGGCAAGCCTGGCCGCGGCAGAAGCGGCAGCGTGAAACACCTGCGGCGGCCGTTGCGCCTTGCGAGCTTGATTCTTCTCTTCTTGCTGGAGGAGGGAGCGAACCTCCTTGAAGGTGGGGTAGGGCTTGAGCATGGGGATGAAGGACTGCTGCTTCTCGAACTGCTCGCCGAGGCCGACGAGGAGAGCGTTGATGAGGGCGCGATCGTCGATGTGATCGCCGAGTTCACGAAGTTCGTCGCCGATCGCCTTGATTCGCTGGCAGAAAACGGTGACCGGGGCGTCTCCTTGGACGATCGTACGGAGCTCGGTGTGGAGGGCGTTGATGCGCGCGTCGGAGTTGTCCTGGAACAGCTGCTGAAGTGACGCCCAAAGCTCGGAGGCGGTGGCGTCGTCGGAGGAGACCAGATTGAAGAGTTCCGTGGAGATACGTGTGTAAATCCACTGGATGATGGTGAGATCATCTTTCACCCAGCGAGGATCGGCGTGCTGCGGAGGGTAGGATGGATCTATGTGGTGGCGGAGGCCGCAGCGGCCGAGATGGATGGTGAAGAGGTGGCGCCAATGGTAGTAGTTCTGGGCGCCAAGATCTAACGAGATCGGGATGAAGGGGGAGACGTCGGCAATGGTGTCGGCGAGGGAGATAATTGGGAATTGAGGAGGAGATATTTGGGTAGTTGTGGAGGAGGAAGAAGAAGTGGGGGCGCCGGCGACGCGAAACTCGGTCATGGAGAAGAGGGGCCGAGTCGGCCGGAGCGGCGGCACGGGTGGCGGTGCCATGCCAGGTGCGGAAAACCTAGGCGTCTGATACCATGATAGTTTGGAGAATAATAACTTGTATTGATTGGGGCCTCAAAGGCCTTTTTATATAGATTACAAGACTTAGGCTCCAAGACTAATAGAGATAGATTACAATTCCAAATCTTGCCGGATATAGTAACGTAACCGACCTATACTCTAATACTAACGATGGTTGATGCCTTGATACAGCCGGGAGGTGTGGCTGTACGAAAGACTGTTGGAAGCAGATTAGATGGTGGTCGCTGTCGGTGAGGCTACCGAGCAAAAGGAACTGTGTACCAAAGAATGTTGGAGGCAGATTAGATGGCCGTCGTCTTCGATGAGGCTGCCGAGCAAAAGAACTGTGTAGCAAAGACTGTTGGAAGCAGAGTAGATGGTCGTCACAGTAATGCAACATCTATTTCAGGACAGCTCATCTATTGCCTAACGATGGTTGATGCCTTGATACAGCCGGGAGGTGCGGGTGTACGAAAGACTGTTGGAAGAAGATTAGATGGTGGTAGCTGTCGATGAGGCTGCCGAGCAAACTGTGTACCAAAGAATGTTGGAAGCAGATTAGATGGTCGTCGTCGTCGATGAGGCTGCCTAGCAAAAGAACTATGTACCAAAGACTATTGGAAGCAGATTAGATGGTCGTCGCTGTCGACGAGGCTGCCGAGCAAAAGATCTATGGAGCATTGGTCGCGGTGCTGTTTACCTGCTTAACAACATTCGATTTTGTCGCCGGTAACCTTAGCAGCAGGCTATTGAAAGTTTTTTCATGCCCAAGAATGCTGCGTGGTAGTGGAGCCGCTAGCTCCTCCCTACTGTTCTCCTGCCGCTTGACTTCTACCCGTGCGCCACTGTCAAACTACTCATACGGGTGACATAGCCATGCCATGCTCCATGTTGATCCGGCATATACCTAGACCCGAACAGATCCCTCAGATTTGGTCTTCTATACAATAGTGCATGTTAGATGATGATGAATGGATGGAATTAGTGGATGCAAATATGGATGGTTGCATGTTTGCCGTGTAGCTATGATACCTGTGAATAGGATGAGCCTATGGAACGAAAAACTAAGCATAAGTTTTCAAATTCACTTTTCTACAACATCTATACATTAGCTCATGAAGGAGTCCTTCCAACACATATCTGCTCTGGCTTTCCCACCAATCTATTACAATTCTAAATTGTTAATATTTCTGTTACTAATCCTTTGTGCGTCCCTAGATACAACGCCTAAGTTTTTTTTTTAATTTCCAGGGAGTTGCT
Organism: Elymus sibiricus; assembly: GCA_039707655.1. NCBI lineage: Eukaryota > Viridiplantae > Streptophyta > Magnoliopsida > Poales > Poaceae > Elymus > Elymus sibiricus. Next base: position 119,425,980 of record CM077670.1, read on the forward strand.
ACGTGTGGAAACCGCACATGCATGAGCATACCCATGGAACTGAGTAGATCATTGTCATGTTCTATCCATTGACTCGCAGAATTTGATTGCCTTTGCGAGCTGTGAAGCGATTGCATGCAAGATGTTGTTACTAAGATATCAGAATAACCATTTCTCATGATAAGCCGACTACTAACAGCTTAGTAGTTAGAACTATACATTATTACTTCATGAATATTGTTGCAGGATACGAAGTTGTGAGCTTTTGAAAAAGGCACCATGGCAGAAATCACGTGGTAATTTTTTCCCTTTTTTTATTTGTTGTCAATAAAAAAAACTTCCTCGCAACTGGCCTATTGGTGGTTATAAATTATAATAATATATAGATGGCATATATATTTTCACTTCATCATTTTTGTTGCAGGACACCATCGTGTATGTTTTTTTTTTTTTGAAAGCACGATGTTGAGAAGTTTAGGCAGAGGTCGAACAATGATGGTAGACATGGGTACAAATATTAAGATTTTCTTTGCAACTAACTTCACATCGGTTGAAGGTGAAAGCATCCTAAATCTGTTCCTCAGACCAGTTTTTCAAGCATCTTCATTCTTCTCACCGTGTGTACATGGCAAATTTAGCCGTTTATGCAGGGAAAGAAAAAGAAATAGGCAAGTCAAGCAAATTATAAATATTTCCCCGCAAAAAAAAAGCAATTATAAATATTTGAGATTGTATCGGTGTATTAGCCATCTACGTTGGATAGAACAAAGAAACACATGCAGGTCATGGAATTCTAAAGATTCGAGACTGTGAACTGGGTATGTCCTAAAACAAATTTGATGGATACAACTAATAATGGTTGTTTACAACCTTTAATGTTGCCATATGCAGCCCAGATTTATGGCATGAGAAATTAAATAAATTAGTAAAGGTTTTACCTTAGACTTCGTTACATGAACATTGTCAACTCTCACAAAATAAATATATTTATGTATTAATTGGTCGTTTTCTTTGGTGAATTTTGATCATAAATGTCGTTTTGGATATGCCCACAAAAAAAGGAAATTCCAAATAAAGTACTCTAACTTCCCTACTATTATGGTTATCCTTCTTATATACTACATCCTACAAATACATTAGTGTGACATCCCCAGATTACTAAACCCTGGTTATGCTAATCAGTCATGCCAAGTCATCATCATTATGCCCTAAGAAAAACAATTAAGAAATATTCCAACTTCAAATTCAAAATTTAAAAGAAAGTCAAAATAATAATTATCCAAACAGCAAAACAAAAGTGTTCATAATATTGCAAAAATTCCCAAAGCTATTATAAAAATAAAACCAACATTATTTGACTTTTCAAATTTACCCTAGCAACCAAAACAGTGGACCAGCAGCAATTTATTTGACTGTTTCAATTTCAGAAAAACACTTGCACATTTCAAAATGCTCCCAAACTTTGTGGACCCATTCATTGCATTGCCTTGTATTTATGTGCCAAATTTCATATTTTACAAAAATCATTTGATATGAAACTAAAATAGAAAACAGTCCCTGGAAAAAGAAACAGAAAAGAAAAATGAAAAATGCCTAAGGCCTACTGTTGCACTGGGCTTTGAGTTGCCATAGTGCGGCCCAGCCCAGCCCCACCGGCCTTTCGTCCACCTTCTGCCGAGGCAGAGGCCATGGCGCTGGCCGAGCGGGCGCACGTCGTCCACGCGCGGATCTCGCTCGTGTCGACCATCCACCCACCCCGGTGATGGATAAGGACCCCCCGAACCCCTCTGGCAACCCTAGCGCCCCTCCTTTCCCCTCCCTCGCTCTCTCCCACCTCTCCCGAGCGCCACCATGGACGCTCTCCGGTAGAACTCGCGGCCACTGGCCCCCTCTCGGCGAACCAAGGTGTCCAGAAGCCGCGCAGGCAAGCGCTCCTTCTTCCTCGCCGTTGGATCGGAGCCGAGGAACGCCACTGTCGTCGCCCGCGCCCTCTCCTTCCTCTTCGGGCTCCGGCCACCACCGCTTCGATCCGCCGCCCTCCGACCTCTCCGCGCCTCCCCGAGCGCGTCCTCTTCCCCGATGTGAGCACCCGCACGTTTTCCCCCTTAGCTCGAGCTCGATTTCGAGCTCCGGCTTGCTTTCATCTTCGGTACTCCGGCCGCCGCTCGAGCTCATCACCGCCACTGCTGCCGGCCACCCTAGCACCCGCTGCTGCCACCGTTAGATGCGCCCGGTCGCGTTGAAGCCGTAGGGAACACGCGTGCGTCCAGCCACTGCCGGAATCGACCTGGCGGAGCCCCTCCGCTGCACTGGATTAGCGCCGGCGATAGCCGTCGACGTGGCGCTGATGTGGCAACGTCATTAGTCGCTAATAACCTCCCTGTGTATGACAGCCGGGCCCCACAGCTTAATAAAACCCGGTTTAGTTAAATGATTAGGATTAATTTTAATCACTGTGCCCCATGCGTCAGCTTTGACTTTGCTGACGTGGCGTTGACCGGCCCCACTTGTCTGTGACCATGGCTGACTGACATGCGGGTCCCACTGGACCCGCTGACCAGTCAACGTTGACCCAGTCAACTGCTGACTGGGCTTGATCGTGCGCATTTGCGTGTATGATTAATGCACGGTCGAGTCGGGGGCGTCACAAGCTGGTATCAGAGCTGACTGCCTGTAGGAAGCCCCTTTCCAACTCCTTGGCCGAAGTTGAGTCTAGTCTTTGAAAAACTATTTGACTAACATGGCTGTGTGGCTTACGGGCCCACGTCGCCAACGGATGGGATTAGGATCTTTTATTCCTCTCCTTTACTCTGGGATTCTGATCTCTCCTCTATTCGGGTTAAAGTTTTGCTAACACTAACATTAGGTTCTCGTGTTCACATCCACCTGGAGAGCTGGATTGTCTACAATTATTCCTTTCCATTGGTCTGTTTAATCTGATAATAACATTTTCCTTTCCATTGGTCTGTTTAACCTTTCTTGTAATCCAGCTTTTATCTGAGCAGTGATAATTCCCTACTTAGGTCAACACCCCCAAATAAAACCTTGTTACTATTGTTGATGACATTCCGATAACCATCGATGGACGAGAACCTTGCCTATTGGTCCGCCTCATTTTAACGAGCAGGAAAATGGTTCTCTTCGTTCCCCGCCCATGGTACCGACGTGTTGCCGACATAGCTGACAGATTGTCCTCTGACTTGCCTTGCTGTCGTGAACTTGCAAGATGTCACTCCCTTCCTACTCTTAATCCACACTCACTGCAATTCCACAGGATCAAAACCTGACTCTCCTGTACAACCTTGATTCCGAAGTATCCTTTGCACATGGCTTCGTATGTTATCACGAGCCACATTCCTAGAGATGATCTATTCTGGTATCAAACACAATATTTATTTTCGTTGCTCTGAACCCCTGTCACCTTCTCATTAGGCATCAATCCGATGGATCAACCTCTTCGAGAAGGGCAACAAGGACAAGAAGATTTGTTAGAATTTCGTAGCCGTAACTTTTCCCCTACTCTACCTCTTAATTCTCGGGACGAGAATTTCTTTGAGTGGAGGAGAGTTGTGACATCCCCAGATTACTAAACCCTGGTTATGCTAATCAGTCATGCCAAGTCATCATCATTATGCCCTAAGAAAAACAATTAAGAAATATTCCAACTTCAACTTCAAAATTTAAAAGAAAGTCAAAATAATAATTATCCAAACAGCAAAACAAAAGTGTTCATAATATTGCAAAAATTCCCAAAGCTATTATAAAAATAAAACCAACATTATTTGACTTTCCAAATTTACCCTAGCAACCAAAACAGTGGACCAGCAGCAATTTATTTGACTGTTTCAATTTCAAAAAAATACTTGCACATTTCAAAATGCTCCCAAACTTTGTGGACCCATTCATTGCATCGCCTCGTATTTATGTGCCAAATTTCATATTTTACAAAAATCATTTGATATGAAACTAAAATAGAAAACAGTGCCTGGAAATAGAAACAGAAAAGAAAAATGAAAAATGCCTAAGGCCTACTTTTGCACTGGGCTTTGAGTTGCCACAGTGCGGCCCAGCCCAGCCCCACCGGCCTTTCGTCCACCTCCTGCCGAGGCAGAGGCCATGGCGCTGGCCGGGCGGGTGCACGTCGTCCACGCGCGGATCTCGCTCGTGTCGACCATCCACCCACCCTGGTGATGGATAAGGACCCCCCGGACCCCTCTGGCAACCCTAGCGTCCCTCCTTTCCCCTCCCTCGCTCTCTCCCACCTCTCCCGAGCGCCACCATGGACGCTCTCCGGTAGAACTCGCGGCCACCGACCCCCTCTCGGCGAACCAAGGTGTCCAGGAGCCGCGCATGCAAGCGCTCCTTCTTCCTCGCCATTGGATCGGAGCCAAGGGAAGCCACTGCCGTCGCCCGCGCCCTCTCCTTCCTCTTCAGGCTCCGGCCACCACCGCTTCGATCCGCCGCCCTCCGACCTCTCCGCGCCTCCCCGAGCGCGTCCTCTTCCCCGATGTGAGCACCCGCACGTTTTCCCCCTTAGCTCGAGCTCGATTTCGAGCTCCGGCTTGCTTTCGTCTTCGGTACTCCGGCTACCGCTCGAGCTCATCACTGCCACAGCTATCGGCCACCCTAGCACCCGCTGCTGCCACCGTTAGATGCGCCCGGTCGCGCTGAAGCCGTATGGAACACGCGCGCGTCCAGCCGCTGCTGGAATCGACCGGCCAGAGCCCCTTCGCCGCGCTGGATTAGCGCCGGCGATAGCCGTCGACATCGCGCTGACGTGGAAACGTCATTAGTCGCTAATAACCCCCCTGTGTATGATAGTCGGGCCCCACAGCTTAATAAAACCCGGTTTAGTTAAATGATTAGGATTAATTTTAATCACTGTGCACCACGCGTCAGCTTTGACTTTGCTGACGTGGCGTTGACCGGCCCACTTGTTTGTGACCGTGGCTGACTGACATGAGGGTCCCACTGGACCCGCTGACCAGTCAACGTTGACCCAGTCAACTGCTGACTGGGCAGTTGACTGGGCCCACCAGTCAGCCTCTGTTGCACATTTCTGGGTACACCTCTGTGTACCCGTAGCTATTTAGTACTAAGATAATTCGAATTAAATTTAATCCAGAAATTCAGAAAATCATTTAAAACTTTAGAAAATCATAGAAAAATAACCGTAACTCGGATGAAAATAATTTATATATGAAAAATGATCAGAAAAATATAACAAATCCGAATATGCCACCCACATACCTGCCGCACCTCTCTAATATGATGAACATGGAACCTTCCCCTCTGGATCAATATACTGATAAGTACCTGGAGATGGGAAAATATTCCCGGATATTTTCCCTCTCCGTCTAAAATAATTAGTAAAGCACTAGAGCACATAATCAACCCGTTCTGACCTGTCATGCATCTGTGTGCATTTGATTGCCCATTATTTATTTGCTTCTCCCTCCTCTTTCTTCTCCGGTAGAACCTGCGACTGCCGTCGATGCCCCTGTGATCGACTACGTCACCGACGGCCCTTCTTCCTTTTCATCAGGGCTTCCAGGCAAGCAAAACCCCTTTGATCATTCCTATATCGCCCATTCCTTCTCTCTCATGCTTGCATTAGATTTTGCTACTGTAACTGATTGCTCCTATTCTGATGCATAGCCTGATTTTGTAACCTGCTGTTGATACTTTACCTGTTGTCCTAAATGCTTAGTATAGGCTGGTTAGTGATCCATCATTGGCCCCACACTCTTGTCCTTGTTGCCATGCTTTACCACCGGTGACTCGATCAGTGTGATCGATGTACAGAGACCGAACACAGCACCGCACACCCCCTTAAGTTGTACGACTCTGCAGAGCTACTATCGAGTGCCGAGGGTGATACCTCCTATCTCACTCCTGATGATATCTCTGTAGCGTGGCTAATCGGTTGTGGGTTACCAAGGGTGATTCCTCTTTCACCACCTCCGATGATGCCTCTGTCGTGCAGCCCCTCAAGTGTGAACCCATCGAGGGTGATTTCTCTAAGTTCACCTTGACGGTTACATCGAGTGGGAATCCATCGAGGGTGATTCCTCGGATTCCCCACGATGTTATGGACACACGGGTACTTTGACCTTCACCTCAGACCTTTGTTAAAGACGGGTCGGCTCCAAGAGCACCCGCGAGATAATGTTGAAGTCGGGCCGACCCCAAGGGTACCCGCGAGAGAGTCCTGTGGCGGTTGGCTGTTAGCGGTACCACCCAGGATGTGGTGGTAGCTCGGGACTTGTCCCGACTGCCGACACGGAACTTACACTGTAGTCGGAGCGACAGGGCAGGCGGAGACTACCTAGGAGAGAGGTGGGCCTAGTCCTTGGTCGTGGTCCGCGAGATACCTAGTCGGAACGGCCGAAGCATTGGTCGTCTCCGCGAGCTCCTAACAATTCACTAACGGATTTGGGTATTTGATATGAGTTGGCCACTGGCTTATACGCACTACCACCACGCGGGATAATGGTTTAATGGGGCCCTCGGTGCCGTATGTATCAGCCGAAAGCTCTGTCAGACGTCCAGTTCAGCATTGCGGCACGGCCAGGTCGGCGCCCCAGAGGAGGTGGCTTGGATCGCCCTGCACGCAATGACCCGGAGTGCAAAGGGCGATGGGCCCAAGACCCCTGAGCGCTTAGGATGTAGACCGGCGGGGACCTCTCTGCGGAGCCTAGGTAGGACTACGTCGTGTCGATCTGCCGAGGCCGGGCATGACCCAGAAAAGTGTGTCCGGCCAGAGTTAATCGAGCGTGTTGGGTAACAGTAGTGCACCCCTGCAGGGAAGTTATCTATTCGAATAACCGTGTCCACGGTAACAGGACGCTCAGTGTTGTATCCCGATCTACTATAACTTGAACTGGATACTTGTGATTATAAACTGAAATGATAGCTTCGGGATCGCTTTCTCGTAGGGAGTCGAGGAAGGATCTCTGAGCTTTGCTACTACATGCTTATTGCTTTATTATATGCTGCTATTCTACACTCTTCTAATGCTGCAAGACGTTGCAAGATGCTAGTCTTTGATAGGCTAGGCCTTCCCCTCTGTTCTGGCAATTCTGAAGTATAGTCCACAGATACAGCCCCTTCCCTTTGAAACCGATGCATACTTAGCATAGGTATGATGTAAGTCTTGCGAGTACTTTGGATGAGTACTCACGGTTGCTTTGCTACCTTTTTCCCCCCTACCCGATTGCTGCGATTAGATGTCGGAGCCCCGGATCCAGTTGACCCCGTCGACGACTACTACTACCCCTACGGAGGCTACTACTACGTGGAGGCCGACGACCAGGAGTAGTTTTGGAGGCTCCCAGGCAGGAGGCCTGCGCCTTTTCGATCTAGATATCGTTGTTTTGTTCAGCCTTCTTAAGGCAGACTTGTTTAGTTGTGTCTGTTCTCAGACAATGTTGCTTCCGCTGACTCTTGTGTAACTCGAGCTTATGTATTTGAGCCCTCGAGGCCCCTGGCTTGTAATATAAAGCTTGTATTATTTTATTTTGTGTCTAGAGTTGTGTTGTGATATCTTTACGTGAGTCCCTGGGCTTGATCGTGCGCATTTGCGTGTATGATTAGTGCATGGTCGAGTCGGGGGCATCACAATTAGAGATAAGTGAGCGGCATTGTGTGGTAAATGAAAAGATTTCTAGATAAAGGAGTTCCAGCAACATCCATAATGAAACACAATGATACAAAAAATATGTGGAAAGATTATTGTTGAGTTTGGGGGTGTTACATTAGACAATTTGCCGAGATTGTGGAGTAACAAAGGACAAGTGTGGTACTTTTACGTGGAATTGGTCGGTGCTAATTTGTTTGCAAAAATTCACAAATTAGCATCAAATTATATTTGTGTATCAACTTTAGCATAGTTTAAAAAAGGAGGTGTAGAATTATGAATATTATAAGCATTTTCCACAACGCAAGATACTTGAAAACAATTTACTAATATTAGAATATACTACCACCCTTCGAAATCTTCTGCAAATATGTATACATCTGTACATATAGATTAGAGGTAAATGACGATGAGCGACAACTTGCACAATATTAGTAATCAACAGTGACATAGAAATTGTGGAACGACACTATTTTGTTGTGTCTTTGTGGGTTACTGTCATCATGAGAGATGACTTTGTTCTATTTTATTCAAGAATTTTATTGCTAGCACCAGATTATGTTTGTGCATACACGTTAGCATCAGATTGATGTTTCTGAATTCTTTTGTCAAAGAAAAGATGATAATTATCTAATGCATATTTCTACATATACATAAGCAATTATATGGCGATGTTGATTCTACTAAGATGGAAGAGCGCAGTAGTAGTTCTATAGCAAAATGTCAAGCATTTAATTTACTATGTTCTAGAGAAAAATAAATCATTTCCTTCACATATCTAACAAAAATTAATATAATAATCAAGCCATTCAAGTAGGTTCCAAAATGAAGTGAAATTGATTTCTACATATAAATTAATTGTATGTAAGTTTGGTGAACGAATGAAGTTAAAATGGTTATTACATGAAATTCAACTATAATCAACATTTTTGTGTCTAGCCCGTGCGAAGGCAAAGGTCGACGACTAGTTCTCCTAATGATGTGATCCCGTTTATCAAATGACAACTCATGTCTATGGTTAGGAAACCTTAACCATCTTTGATCAACGAGCTAGTCTAGTAGAGGCTCACTAGGGACACGGTGTTGTTTATGTATCCACACATGTATTTAAGTTTACGGTCAATACAATTCTAGCATGAATAATAAAAATTTATCATGAACAAGGAAATATGATAATAACCAATTTATTATTGCCTCTAGGGCATATTTCCAACACTTTGATCGAGCGCCAGACTGCTGGCGGAACTGTCGTCCTCGCAGTCGCTCGACATGGCTGCGGTATGTATACAAACCATCAGAAAGCGAGATTGCAGAGTATGTGTAAGTGTGTAGCGGCCAGCCGGGGCGATGAAGATGGTAGCGACTGAAGCAAGGTATGAAGAAAAGAGGAATGGCAATTGAAGCGGGCTATGAGGAAAAGAGGAATGGCAATTAAAGCGGGGGATTGACATATTATATTAGCGCCTTGGTAGGCGGTTAGAATTCTGATATAATCAACTGCAATTATTAGTACCCAGTCGCTCCTAATTCCCGCGGTTGCGTAGTTCTCAATGTGATAATTACGCACACGGGTTGGAGAGTCCAAATGTGAAACAAGCATTTAACAACAAGCAATAGATGAGCTCTGCTTATTGATGTAGCCAGTAATAATCAAATAAAACCCCCAATCATCATTGCAAACAGCGCATAGAAGATGGCTAATGTGACAACTACAACTACACATGCTAGTTCCTTCTTGTCTCTTGCTTTCATCTGTTGCCTGTGATTGATTCTTTCTTGCTTCATCGTAGTGAGTGTACACTCCAGATCAGTCAGTTTCTTCTTCAGCTTTACGTTATCTTCTGCGAGCTTGGTGATAACACTCCAAGCCATGCCATGCCATTCATCATCCAACCAGTTAACAAAGGTGCAAGCCTCATATCCCTGCGAATGTTAAATATTCAGGATAAGTGGGGGCATTAACTCAACTTAAAGGATGAACTTAGCACTAACCTCTAAGGGGCAAATGAGAAACCATCTACCAATGTCGAATCCAGATGACTCACAAGTATAGGGGATCAATCGTAGTCCTTTCGATAAGTAAGAGTGTCGAACCCAACGAGGAGCAGAAGGAAATGACAAGCGGTTTTCAGCAAGGTATTCTCTGCAAGTACTGAAAGTAGCGGTAACAGATAGTTTCGGCAGCAAGATAATTCATAACAAGTAACAAGTATAATAAAGTGCAGCAAGGTGGCCCAATCCTTTTTATAGCAAAGGACAAGCCGGAACGAACTCTTATAGTAAGCAAAGCGTTCTCGAGGACACGTGGGAATTTCATCTAGTCACTTTCATCATTTTTGTTTGATTCGCATTCGCTACTTTGATAGTTTGATATGTGGGTGGACCGGTGCTTGGGTGCTGTTCTTACTTGAACAAGCCTCCCACTTATGATTACCCCCTCTCGCAAGCATCCGCAACTACGAAAGAAGAATTAAGATAACTGTAACCATAGCATGAAACATATGGATCCAAATCAGCCCCTTACGGAATAGTGCATAAACTAGGGTTTAAGCTTCTGTCACTCTAGCAACCCATCATCTAATTACTACTCCACAATGCCTTCCCTTAGTCCCAAAGATGGTGAAGTTTCATGTAGTCAACGTTCACACGACACCACTACAGGAAGCACAATATACATAGCATCAAAATATCGAACGAATACCAAATTCACATGATTACTTCTGACAAGACTTCTCCCATGTCCTCAAGAACAAAAGTAACTACTCACAAATCATATTCATGTTCAAGAGCAGAGGGGTATTGAATAGCATTAAGGATCTGAACATATAATCTTCCACCAAATAAACCAACTAGCATCAACTACAAGATGTAATCAACACTACTAGCAACCCACAGGTACCAATCTGAGGTTTTGAGACAAAGATTGAATACAAGAGATGAACTAGGGTTTGAGATGAGATGGTGCTGGTGAAGATGTTGATGAAGATTGGTCCTCCCACGATGAGAGGTGATACGTCCATTTTACATCATGTTTTGCTACTGTTATTTATAGTGTTTTTAATTAATATAACACTTTCTGGAGTAATTCTAATGCCTTTTCTCTCTTAATATCCAAGATTTACACAAGGAGGGAGATTGCCGGCAGCTGGAATTCTGGACCTGAGAAAGCTATGTCAAAGACACCTATTCTGAACATCTCCAAATGAGCTGAAATTTCACGGAGATTTATTTTGGAATAAATAAAAAATACTGGAAGAAAGAAATACCAGGGGGGGCCACCCAGGAGCCCACGAGGCACCAGGGCGTGCCACCCCCCCAGGCGCGCCCCGGTGGCTCGTGGGGCCCCTGGCCAGCCTCTGGCCCCCATTTTCTGGTATATAAGTCCATTTGCCCTAGAAAAAAATATAGAGAAGACTTTCAGGACGGTGCGCCGCCGTCTCGAGGCGAAACTTGGGCAGGAACACTTTAGATTCTGCCGGGGATACTTCCCTCCGGGAGAGAGAAATCGTCACCATCGACATCACCAACGATGCTCTCATCGTGGGAGGACCAATCTTCATCAACATCTTCACCAGCACCATCTCATCTCAAACCCTAGTTCATCTCTTTTATTCAATCTTTGTCTCAAAACCTCAGATTGGTACCTGTGGGTTACTAGTAGTGTTGATTACATCTTGTTGTTGATGCTAGTTGGTTTATTTGGTGGAAGATTATATGTTCAGATCCATTATGCTATTTAATACCCCTCTGATCTTGAACATGAATATGATTTGTGAGTAGTTACTTTTGTTCTTGAGGACATGGGAGAAGTCTTGTCATAACTAATCATGTGAATTTGGTATTCGTTCGATATTTTGATGATATGTATGTTGTTGATTCTCTTAGTGGTGTCATGTGAACGTCGACTACATGACACTTCACCATCTTTGGGCCTAAGGGAATGCATTGTGGAGTAGTAATTAGATGATGGGTTGCTAGAGTGACAGAAGCTTAAACCCTAGTTTATGCGTTATTCCGTAAGGGGCTGATTTGGATCCATATGTTTAATGCTATGGTTAGAGTTATGTTAATTCTTCTTTCGTAGTTGCGGATGCTTGCGAGAGGGGGTAATCATAAGTGGGAGGCTTGTTCAAGTAAGAACAGCACCCAAGCACCGGTCCACCCACATATCAAATTATCAAAGTAGTGAACGCGAATCAAACCAACATGATGAAAGTGACTAGATGAAATTCCCATGTGTCCTCGAGAACGCTTTGCTTACTATAAGAGATCGTTCCGGCTTGTCCTTTGTTACAAAAAGGATTGGGCCACCTTGCTGCACTCTTTGTTACTATTGCTACTTGTCACTTGTTACAAATTATCTTGCTATCAAACTACTCGTTACCGATAATTTCAGTGCTTGCAGAAAATACCTTGCTGAAAACCGCTTGTCATTTCCTTCTGCTCCTCGTTGGGTTTGACACTCTTACTTATCGAAAGGACTACGATTGATCCCCTATACTTGTGGGTCATCAAGACTCTTTTCTGGCGCCATTGCCAGGGAGTGAAGCGCCTTTGGTGAGTGGAATTTGGTAAGGCAACATTTATATTACGTGCTGAAATTTACTGCCACTTGTCACTATGGAAAGTAATCCTTTGAGGGGTTTGTTCGGGGTATCTTCACCTCGACCGAAAACACAAATAGTTGCTCCTCAACCTAATGCACCTACTGAAAATATTTCATATGAAATTCCTCCGGGTATGATAGAGAAACTGCTAGCTAATCCTTATGCAGGAGATGGAACGGTACATCCTGATATGCACTTGATCTATGTGGATGAAATTTGTGGATTGTTTAAGGTTGCATGTTTATCCGGAGATGGATTTAAGAAGAAAGTATTCCCTTTATCTTTGGAGGGAAAGGCATTGACATGGTATAGGCTATGTGATGATACTGATACATGGGACTGGAACCGATTGAAACTGGAATTCCACCAGAAATTTTATCCGATGCATTTGGTTCCTCGTGATTGGAATTATATATATAATTTTTGGCCTCGTGAAGGAGAAAGCATCGCTCAAGCTTGGGGAAGGCTTAAGTACATGATGTACACATGCCCCAATCATGAGCTCTCAAGAGAAATTATCTTACAGAATTTTTATGCTCGGCTTTCTCATGATAATCAAACCATGCTCGATTCTTCTTCGACTGGCTCCTTTATGAAGAAAACTATTGAATTCAGATGGGATCTTCTGGAAAGAATTAAATGCAACTCTGAAGATTGGGAAATCGACAAAGGTAATGAGTCAGGTATAATACTTGAGTTTGATTGTGTTAAATCTTTTATGGCTACCGATGCTTTTCACAAGTTTAGCACTAAATATGGACTTGACTCTGAGATAGTAGCCTCCTTTTGTGAATCATTTGCTACTCATGTTGATCTCCCTAAGGAGAAGTGGTTTAAATATTATCCCCCTGTTAAAGAAAAGATTGAGGAACCCGTTAGTCTTAAAGAAGAAACAATTGTTTACCATGCTGATCCAGTTGTGCCTACTGCTTATATTGAGAAACCACCTTTTCCTGTTAGGATCAAGGAACTTGCTAAAGTTTCAACTATGGTTAACAAAAGTAATATTAGAGCACCTAGACCCTCTGAACAAATTAAAGTTGAACCTAATGTTGCTATGGTTAAATATTTCTTGGTTGATAATATAAATGGGCATGTTATTTACTTCTGCGATGAAGCAGCTAGAATTGCTAAACCAGATCCTAAAGATAAAAACAGACCTGTAGTAGGCATGCATGTTGTCTCTGTTAAAATAGGAGATCATTGTTATCATGGCTTGTGTTATTTGGGTGCTAGTGTGAGTGCTATTCCATTTACCTTATATCAAGAAATTATGAATGATATTGCACCTGTTGAAATAGAGGACATTGATGTTACTATTAAGCTTGCAAACAGAGATACTATTACACCACTTGGGATCGTTAGAGATGTTGAAGTCTTGTGTGGAAAAATAAAATACCCTACTGATTTTCTAGTCCTCGGTTCTCCACAAGATGATTTTTGTCCCATTATATTTGGCAGACCTTTCTTGAACACTGTTAATGCTAAGATTGATTGCGCTAAAGAAACTGTTAGTGTTGATTTTGGTGGTATGTCTCATGAGTTTAATTTCTCCAAATTTCGTAAACAACCTCATGATAAAGAATTGCCTAGTAAAGATGAAATTACTGGTCTTGCTTCTATTGCTGTACCTCCTACTAATCCGTTAGAACAATATTTGCTAGACCATGAAAATGATATGCATATGAATGAAAGAAATGAAATAGATAAGATGTTCTTTGATCAACCACCTATCCTTAAACACAATTTGCTTATTGAAACTCTTGGAGGCCCTCCTCCACCTAAGGGTGATCCTATATTTGAATTGAAGCAATTGCCCGATACATTGAAATATGCTTACCTTGATGAAAAGAAGATATACCCTGTTATTATCAGTGCTAACCTTTCAGAGCATGAAGAAAAGAGATTACTAAAAACTCTAAGGAAGCACCGAGCTGCTATTGGATATACTCTTGATAATCTTAAGGGCATTAGTCCCAGTCTATGTCAGCACAAAATTAATATGGAGCCTGATGCTAAACCAGTTGTCGACCACCAACGACGATTAAATCCTAAGATGGAAGAGGTGGTAAGAACTGAAATATTAAAGCTTCTGGAAGCAGGTATAATCTATCCCACAGCTGATAGTAGATGGGTAAGTCATGTTCATTGTGTCCCTAAGAAAGGAGGTATTACCGTTGTTCCTAATGATAAAAATGAACTCATTCCACAAAGAATTGTAACTGGTTATAGGATGGTAATTGATTTTAGAAAATTAAACAAAGCTACTAGAAAAGATCATTACCCCTTACCTTTTATTGATCAAATGTTTGAAAGATTGTCTAAGCATACACACTTTTGTTTCCTAGATGGTTATTCTGGTTTTTCTCAAATACCCATATCACAATCCGACCAAGAGAAAACCACCTTTACTTGTCCTTTTGGAACTTATGCTTATAGACGTATGCCTTTTGGTTTATGCAATGCACCTGCTACCTTTCAAAGATGTATGACTACTATATTCTCTGACTTTTGTGAAAAGATTGTTGAGGTAATCATGGATGATTTCTCTGTTTACGGAACTTCTTTTGATGATTGCTTGAGCAACCTTGATCGAGTTTTGCAGAGATGTGAGGAAACTAACCTTGTCTTGAATTGGGAGAAGTGCCACTTTATGGTGAATGAAGGCATTGTCTTGGGGCATAAAATTTCTAAAGGAGGTATTGAAGTTAATAAACCTAAGGTTGATGCTATTGAGAAAATGCCATGTCCTAAAGATATTAAAGGTATAAGAAGTTTCCTTGGTCATGCTGGTTTCTATAGGAGATTTATTAAAGACTTCTCTAAAATTTCTAGGCCTCTTACCAATCTTTTGCAAAAAGATGTTCCATTTGTTTTTGATGATGATTGTCTAGAAGCCTTTGAAACACTTAAGAAAGCCTTAACCACTGCACCTATTGTTCAACCACCTGATTGGAACTTGCCTTTTGAAATTATGTGTGATGCTAGTGATTATGCTATTGGTGCTGTTCTAGGACAGAGAGTTGATAAGAAATTAAATGTTATCCATTATGCTAGTAAAACTCTAGACAGTGCCCAAAGAAATTATGCTACTACTGAGAAAGAATTTCTAGCAGTTGTGTTTGCATGTGATAAATTCAGATCTTACATAATTGATTCTAAAGTAACCGTTCACACCGATCATGCTGCTATTAAATATCTTATGGAAAAGAAAGATGCTAAACCTAGACTCATTAGGTGGGTTTTATTGCTACAAGAATTTGACTTGCATATTATTGATAGAAAGGGAGCTGAGAATCCCGTGGCAGATAATTTGTCTAGAATTGAAAATGTTCTTGATGACCCACTTCCTATTAATGATGATTTTCCTGATGAATAGTTAGCTGTCATAAACGCTTCTCGTAATACTCCTTGGTATGCAGACTATGCTAATTATATTGTTGCTAAATTTATACCACCTAGTTTCACATACCAACAAAAGAAAAAGTTCTTCTATGATTTAAGACATTACTTTTGGGATGACCCACATCTTTATAAAGAAAGAGTAGATGGTATTATTAGATGTTGTATACCTGAGCATGAACAGTAACTAATCCTACGGAAGTGTCATTCCGAGGCTTACGAAGGACACCATGCGGGAGACAGGACTGCACACAAGGTATTACAATCTGGTTTTTATTGGCCTACTCTTTTCAAGGATGCTCGCAAGTTTGTCCTATCTTGTGATGAATGTCAAAGAATTGGTAATGTTGGTAGACGTCAGGAAATGCCTATGAATTATTCACTTGCTATTGAACCATTTGATGTTTGGGGATTTGATTATATGAGACCTTTTCCTAAATCGAATGGGTATACACATATTTTAGTTACTGTTGATTACGTTACTAAGTGGGTAGAAGCTATTCCAACTAGTAGTGCTGATCATAACACTTCTATTAAAATGCTTAAAGAAGTTATTTTTCCAAGGTTCGGAGTCCCTAGATATTTAATGGCTGATGGTGGTTCACATTTTATTCATGGTGCATTCTGCAAATTGCTTGCTAAATATGATGTCAACCATAGAACTGCATCTCCCTATCACCCTCAAACTAGTGGTCAAGTTGAATTGAGCAATAGAGAAAAAAATTAATTTTGCAAAAAACCGTCAATAGAATTAGAAAGAATTGGTCTAAGAAACTTGACGATGCACTATGGGCTTATAGAACTGCTTATAAAAATCCTATGGGTATGTCTCCTTATAAAATGGTTTATGGAAAAGCATATCATTTACCTCTGGAGTTAGAACATAAAGCATATTGGGCAATTAAAGAACTCAATTATGATTTTAAACTTTCCGGTGAAAACAGGTAATTTGATATTAGCTCATTAGATGAATGGAGAACCCAAGCTTATGAAAATGCCAAATTGTTTAAAGAAAAAGTTAAAAGATGGCATGATAGAAGAATTCAAAAACGGGAATTTAAAGTGGGTGAGCAAGTTCTATTGTACAATTCTCGTTTGAGATTCTTTCAGGAAAACTTCTCTCTAAATGGGAAGGACCGTATATCATCGAAGAAGTTTATCGCTTCGGAGCCATCAAAATAAACAACTCCGAAGGCACTAATCCGAGAGTGGTGAATGGGCAAAGAATTAAGCACTATATTTCAGGTACTCCCATTAATGTTGAAACTAATATTATTGAAACAATTACACCGGAGGAATACATACGAGAGACCTTCCAGAACACTCCAGAACTCTGAAAAGGAAGAGGTACGTGATACGGTAAGTAAACCGACTCCAAAAATTCCATAAAAATACTGTGTCAGTTTTGGAATATTAGAAAAAATACAAAAATAAGAAACAGCCGAGGGGACCCACCTGGTGCCCACGAGGCACCAGGGCGTGCCACCCCCCAGGCACGCCCTGGTGGCTCGTGGGCCCCTCGTGAGCCTTCCCGACTCCGTTTTCTTCTGGATTACTTGTCTTGCAAGATAAAAAATCTTTATATATACTCCCGGACGTTTTGACCACCGTATCGCAAGTTTTCTCCCTGTTCTTGTTTCGTGCTGTTTTCTGTCAGATCTCGAAGACAGGCATCATGTCTTCCTCTTCCACAAACAATGTGGGGGACGATGCTTGGTTGCTGCAGATGGAGCTCAGGCGAGAGGGGGAAGGAGAGGTTACCATGGAAGAAGATGATGGAGATTCTCTTGAGGTCCACCCTCCGGCCTCCGAGAGGGGCACCCTTGCCGGCATCTCCACAATTCCAAACCCACATCAAGCTGTGAGAAGCATTACAAGCCATGGGAGTCCAGAGGTACAAGAAGGGTTTCCCCTTAGGAGGCCCTTACACAGGTTACATCATAACAACTTTCATAATTTGGTTCACAATTATGGGGTTGAAAATACTCCTCGTATGCACATACCTTCCAATTGGGAT
This sequence comes from Elymus sibiricus, assembly GCA_039707655.1. Classification (NCBI taxonomy): domain Eukaryota; kingdom Viridiplantae; phylum Streptophyta; class Magnoliopsida; order Poales; family Poaceae; genus Elymus; species Elymus sibiricus. The sequence continues at coordinate 119,443,624 of CM077670.1, forward strand.
ATCTCTCGTCCAAGTGAAAGTGATGCAGGAAAGAATGCTTGGGGGCCAGAGAATAAACATATGATGGCCAAAGTCCAAAAGAATACAGAGATGATACAGCATGTGCTCTGAGAAATTCAAAGCTTAAAGGAGATCCTAATTAATGTTATGAAGGACATGCCCGCCACTTCATCATCACCACCATCACTGAAGAAAGAAACTTGAGTACATGGGTATGGGCACTCCCCTTGGCTTGTGACAAGCTTGGGGGAGGCGGCCCGGTATTGTATCACCATCACTTTTGTCACCTTTACCTATTTTTAGTTCGATCCTTAGTTATTACGTGATCTAGTTGAATAAAAGTTTAGTATGATCTATTTTCGAGTGCTAGTTTCGTGATCTATCTATCTATGTAATCGAGTTGAGAGTTATATAATAAAGAGTAGTTTGAGTTTTTGTTTCTTTACTTTCATGTTTCAATCCTAGCAATGAAAATAATGAAAAAGATCATATGCTAATCTTATGTAAAGTAATGACATTACATAAAGAAAAGTATAAGTGGTAAAATTTATTGGAAGTTAACAAGCATAGCATTAGTCAATGATGCAATTCATGAAAAAATTAATAGGGAAGAGAAGATTCACATGCAAATACACTATCTTGGACATTTTTTATGATTGTGAGCCCCCATTAAGTATTTTATGTCAAATTGTTGACGTTGGACAAGGAAGACAACGTAATGAATTATGTTTGCTTATATTCACATAGAAGTTATATTGTCATAGATCCTCCAACATGTGGTGCTTGCCCAATATCTTTGCTAGCCAAAAATCCGCACCAAGTAGAGATACTACTTGTGCATCCAAAACCCTTAAACCCAGTTTCATGTCATGAGAGTCCACTATATCTACCTACGGATTGAATAAGATCCTTCAAGTAAGTTATCATCGGTGCAAAAAGCAATAAAAATTGCCTCTAAATATGTCTGAACTTTTATTGTAAGGGAAAATAGGCTTTGTACAAACTTGTGATGGTAAAGAAATAAAAGTGACGGACTGCATAATAAAGGTTGCTATCACAAGGGGCAATATAAAGTGACGTTCCTTTGCATTAAGAGCTTGTGCATCCAACAACAAAAAGCGCATGACAACCTCTGCTTCCCTCTGCGAAGGGCCTATCCTTTACTTTCATGTATTTACTTTTTATGCAAGAGTCAATAGTGTTCTCCTCTACTTCCTTTTTATTTTTCTCTTTTGCAAGCATCATGTGGTGGGGAAAGATCTAGGTATATATATCCAGTTGGATATGAGTGATCATGAGTTATTATTGTTGACGTCACCCTTGAGGTGAATAAGTTGGGAGGCAAAATCATAAGCCCCTGTCTTTCTGTGTGTCTGGCTGAAACTTTTTGCTCCATATATATGTCGTGAGTGTTAGCAATCATAGAAGACTAAATGATGGTTGAATATGTGGACTTGCTAAAAAGCTCCTACATGAGACCCTTCCTGAAAATATGATGAATTGCAATTGCATTGTTGACTGAGAACATAGTTTGTTAGTTTTCAAGAAAGTTTATGCCTTATACTTCATTGTTGTGATGAATTGTTACTTGCTCATGAGAAGTTTTATGATAATAAATATTGCTGTTGTAATAATGATCATGATGCTGCTATGTCCGTATTTTGTTTTTATCGACACCTCTCTCTCTCTAAACATGTGGACATGATTATCGATATCGGCTTTCGCTTGAGGACAAGCGAGGTCTAAGCTTGGGGGAGATGATACGTCCATTTTGCATCATGTTTTGATACTATTATTTATAGTGTTTTTAATTAATATAACACTTTGTGGAGTAATTCTAATGCCTTTTCTCTCTTAATATGCAAGATTTACACAAGGAGGGAGATTGCCGGCAGCTGGAATTCTAGACCTGAAAAAGCTATGTCAGAGATACCTATTCTGCACATCTCCAAATGAGCTGAAATTTCACGGAGATTTATTTTGGAATAAATAAAAATACTGGAAGAAAGAAATACCAGAAGGGGCCACCCAGGAGCCCACGAGGCACCAAGGCGCGCCACCCCCTCCCCACCCCAGGCGCCCCCTGGTGGCTCGTGGGGCCCCTGGCCAGCCTCTGGCCCCCATTTTCTGGTATATAAGCCCATTTGCCCTAGAAAAAAAATATAGAGAAGACTTTTGGGATGGTGCGCCACCGTCTCGAGGTGAAACTTGGGCAGGAGCACTTTTGCTCTCCGGCGGAGAGATTCTGCCGGGGATACTTCCCTCCGGGAGGGGGAAATCGTCGCCATCGACATCACCAATGATCCTCTCATCGTGGGAGGACCAATCTTCATCAACATCTTCACCAGAACCATCTCATCTCAAACCCTAGTTCATCTCTTGTATTCAATCTTTGTCTCAAAACCTCAGATTGGTACCTGTGGGTTGCTAGTAGTGTTGATTACATCTTGTAGTTGATGCTAGTTGGTTTATTTGGTGGAAGATTATATGTTCAGATCCATTATGCTATTTAATACCCCTCTGATCTTGAACATGATTATGATTTGTGAGTAGTTACTTTTGTTCTTGAGGACATGGGAGAAGTCTTGTCATAAGTAATCATGTGAATTTGGTATTCGTTCGATATTTTGATGATATGTATGTTGTTGATTCTCTTAGTGGTGTCATGTGAACATCGACTACATGACACTTCACCATCTTTGGGCCTAAGGGAATGCATTGTGGAGTAGTAATTAGATGACGGGTTGCTAGAGTGACAGAAGCTTAAACCCTAGTTTATGCGTTATTCCGTAAGGGGCTGATTTGGATCCATATGTTTAATGCTATGGTTAGAGTTATGTTAATTCTTCTTTCGTAGTTGCGGATGCTTGCGAGAGGGGGTAATCATAAGTGGGAGGCTTGTTCAAGTAAGAACAACACCCAAGCTCCGGTCCACCCACATATCAAATTATCAAAGTAGCGAACACGAATCAAACCAACATGATGAAAGTGACTAGATGAAATTCCCATGTGTCCTCGAGAACGCTTTGCTTACTATAAGAGATCGTTCCGGCTTGTCCTTTGTTACAAAAAGGATTGGGCCACCTTGCTGCACTCTTTGTTACTATTGCTACTTGTCACTTGTTACAAATTATCTTGCTATCAAACTACTCGTTACCGATAATTTCAGTGCTTGCAGAAAATACCTTGCTGAAAACCGCTTGTCATTTCCTTCTGCTCCTCGTTGGGTTCGACACTCTTACTTATCGAAAGGACTACGATTGATCCCCTATACTTGTGGGTCATCAAGAATCTTTTCTGGCGTCGTTTCCAGGGAGTGAAGTGCCTTTGGTGAGTGGAATTTGGTAAGGCAACATTTATATTACGTGCTGAAATTTACTGTCACTTGTCACTATGGAAAGTAATCCTTTGAGGAGTTTGTTCGGGGTATCTTCACCTCCACCGAAAACACAAATAGTTGCTCCTCAACCTACTGCACCTACTGAAAATATTTCATATGAAATTTCTCCGGGTATGATATGGTGCTGGTGAAGATGTTGATAAAGATTGGTCCTCCCACGATGAGAGGATCGTTGGTGATGTCGATGGCTTCGATTTCTCCCTCCCGGAGGGAAGTTTCCCTGGCGGAATCGCTCCGCCGGAGAGCAAAATAGCTCCTGCCCAAGTTCCGCCTCGAGACGGCGGCGCTTCATCCCGAAAGTCTTCTTCTGATTTTTTTTCTAGGGCAAATGGCTTCATATAGCAGAAGGAGGGGGCCGGAGGCCTGCCAGGGGCCCCACAAGCTCAGGGGGCGCGCCCAGGAGGGTAGGGCGCACCCCCAGGCTTGTGGCTTCCTGGTGGGCCCCCTTCTGTTGATTCTTTCACCAGTATTTTTTATATATTCCAAAATAATTCTCCGTAAATTTTCAGGTCATTTGGAGTTGTGCCGAATAGCTGTCTCTATTTCACCCCTTTCAAGTCCAGAATTCCAGCTGCCGGCAATCTCCCTCTTCATGTGAATCTTGCAAAATAAGAGAGAAAAGGCATAATAATTGTATCATAATGTGAAATAATGATCAAAAACATAATAATTATTATTAGGAAATCATGATGCAAATTGGACGTATCAACTCCCCCAAGCTTAGACCTCGCTTGTCCTCAAGCAAAAGCCGAAATCGATAATCATGACCACATGTTTAGAGAGAGAGGCGTCGATAAAAATAAAATACGGACATGGAGCATCATGATCTTTATTATAACAACAATATATCATCATAGAACTTCTCATGAAAAAGTGACAATTCGATCACAAGTTATAGTATGAACCACAAACCAAATTGAAAACTAACAAACTATGATCTTAGTCACTGAAGCAATTGCAATTCATCATATTATTAGAAAGAGTCTATATAAGAGTTTTGTTTAGCAAGTTCACATACTCAACTATCATTTAGTCTTCTATGATTGCTGACACTCACGGCATACTTATGGTGCAAAAGTTTCAGTCGGACACATAGAAAGATAGGGGCTTATAATTTCGCCTCCCAACGTATTTACCTCAAGGGTAATGTCAATAATAATAACTCATGATCACCTACATCCAACTGGATATATATGCCTGGATCAATCCCCACCACATGATGCTTGCCAAGAGAGAAAATAAAAACGGAATAGAGGAGAATGCTATTGACTCTTGCATGAAAGTAAATACATAAAGTAAAAGATAGGCCCTTCGCAGAGGGAAGCAGAGGTTGGCATGCGCTTTCTGTTTTTGGATGTGCAAGCTCTTAATATAAAGGAATGTCACTTTATATTGCCCCTTGTGATAGCGACCTTTATTATGCAGTCTGTCACTTTTATTTCTTCACCATCACAAGATCGTACAAAGCTTATTTTCCCTTACAATAAAAGATCATACATATTTAGGAGCAATTTTTATTGCTTTGCACCGATGACAACTTACTTGAAGGATCTTATTCAATCCATAGGTAGATATAGTGGACTCTCATGGCATGAAACTGGGTTTAAGGGTTTTTGGATGCACAAGTAGTATCTCTACTTAGTACAGAATTTTGGCTAGCAAAAGATAGGGGGCAAGCACCACATGTTAGAGGATCCAAAACAATATAACTTCTATGTGAATATAGGCAAACATAACTCATTACGTTGTCTTCCTTGTCCAACGTCGACTAATTGACATAGAATATTTAATGGGGGCTCACAATCATAAAAGATGTCCAAGATAGTGTATTTATATGTGAGACCTCTCTTCCTTTATTACTTTTTCATGAATTGCAACAATGACCAATGCTATGTTTGTCAACTTCCAACAAGTTTTATCAATTATACTTCTTTTATGTGAAGTCATCACTCCCCATGGGATTAGCATATGATCTAATTTTTTTTCCTTCTATTTTTATTTCTAAGATTGGATCATCAAAAGCAAAACACTCAACTCAAACTACTCTTTATTATATAACTTTCACACACAATTACATAGATAGATCACAAAGCAAGCACTCGAAGCTAAATCATACTAAAACTTTATTCTTCTAAATCATGAAATAACTAAGGATCGAACTAAGATAGATAATGATGGTAAAAAGTGATGGTGATACGATACCGGGGCACCTCCCCCAAGCTTGGCACAAGCCAAGGGTGGTGTCCATACCCATGAACTAAAATCTCCTTCTTTGGTGATGGTGGTGATGAAGTGATAGGCTTGTCCTTCAAAATGTTTAGTAAGATATCCTTCAAACTCTGGACCTCCTGCAACAACTGCTGAATCGCGTTGGCATTCTTTTGCACTTCAACCATAATATGTTTATTTTCCGGCCACCATGAGCCCTTTCCAGCATCATTCTCACTTGGACGGGAGATATCCCAATTGGAAGGTATGTGCATACGAGGAGTATTCTCGACCCCGTAATTGTGAACCAAATTATGAAAGTTGTTTCGATGTAACCTGTGTAAGGGTCTCCTAGGAGGAAGCCCTTCTTGTACCTCTGGACTCCCATGACTTGTAGTGCTTCTCACGGCTTGATGAGGATTTGGAGTTGTGGAGATGCCAGCAAGGGTACCCCTCTCAGAAGCCGGAGGGTGGACTTCCAGCAAATCTCCATCATCTTCTTCCATGGAAACCTCTTCCTCCTCCTCTCTCCCGAGTTCCATCTGTAGCAACCAAGCGTCGTCTCCCACGTTGTTGGAGGAAGTGGAAGACATGATGCCCGACCTCGAAAATCTGACAGGAAACAGCACAAAACAAGAACAGAGGAGAAACTTGCGATGCGGTCGTCAAAACACCCGTGAGTATATATATTGAATTTTTCCCGTGCAGGACAAGTAATATGGAAGAAAAACGGAGTCAGGAAAGTCCACGAGGGCGCCACAAGCCTGGTAGGCACGCCCCCCAGGCTTGTCGCCTCCTCGTGCACTTTTCGAACTGTTTATTATTTTCCCAATTTTTTATATATTCCAAAATGGACAGAAAGTACTTTTGTGGAAGTTTTGGAGTCGGTTTACTTACCGTACCACATACCTATTCCTTTTCAGGTTTCTGGAGCGTTCCGGAAGGTTTCTTCTATGTTCTCTTCCGGTGTCATTGTTCGAATAATATTAGTTTCAACATTAATGGGAGTACCTGAGATATAATGTTTAATTCTTTGCCCATTAACCACTCTCGGATTATTGCCTTCGGAGTTATTTATTTTGATGGCTCCGGAGCGATAAACTTCTTCGATGATATACGGTCCTTCCCATTTAGACAAAAGTTTTCCTGCAAAGAATCTCAAACGAGAATTGTATAATAGAACATGATCACCTACTTTGAATTCCCATTTCTGAATTCTTTTATCATGCCATCTTTTAACTTTTTCTTTAAACAGCTTGGTATTTTCATAGGCTTGGGTTCTCCATTCATCTAGAGAACTAATATCAAATAAGCTCTTTTCACCGGCAAGTTTAAAATCATAGTTAAGTTCTTTAATTTCCCAATATGCTTATGTTCTAACTCAAGAGGTAAATGACATGCTTTTCCATAAACCATTTTATATGGAGACATACCCATAGGGTTTTTATAAGCAGTTCTATAAGCCCATAGTGCATCATCCAGTTTCTTAGACCAATTCTTTCTGGATCTATTAACAGTCTTTTACAAAATTAATTTAATTTCTCTATTAGTTAATTCAACTTGACGACTAGACTGAGGATGATAAGGGGATGCAATTCTATGATTAACATCATATTTAGCAAGCAATTTACGGAAAGCACCATGAATAAAATGTGAACCACCATCAGTCATTAAATATCTAGGGACTCCAAACCTCGGGAATATAACTTCTTTAAGCATTTTAATAGAAGTGTTATTATCAACACTACTAGTTGGAATAGCTTCTACCCACTCAGTAACGTAATCAACAGCAACTAGAATATGAGTATACCCATTGGATTTAGGAAACGGTCCCATATAATCAAAACCCCAAACATCAAATGGTTCAATAACAAGTGAATAATTCATAGGCATTTCTTGACGTCTACCAACATTACCAATTCTTTGACATTCATCACAAGAGAGGACAAACTTACGTGCATCCTTAAAAAGAGTAGGCCAATAAAAACCAGATTGTAATACCTTGTGTGCAGTTCGGTCTCCCGCATGGTGTCCTCCATATGCCTCGGAGTGACACTTATGTAGGATTTGTTCCTGTTCATGCTCAGGTACACAATGTCTAATAATACCATCTACTCCTTCTTTATATAAGTGTGGGTCATCCCAAAAGTAATCTCTTAAATCAAAGAACTTTTTCTTTTGTTGGTATGTGAAATTAGGTGGTATATATTTAGCAACAATGTAATTAGCATAGTCTCCATACCATGGAGTGTTACGAGAAGCATTTATCACAGCTAATTGTTCATCAGGAAAATCATCATTAATAGGGAGTGGGTCATCAAGAACATTTTCCATTGTAGACAAATTATCAGCTACGGGATTCTTAGCTTCCTTTCTATCAATAATATGCAAATCAAATTCTTGTAGCAAAAGAACCCACCTAATAAGTCTAGGTTTAGCATCTTTCTTTTCCATAAGATATTTAATAGCAGCATGATTGGTATGAATAGTAACTTTGGAATCAACAATGTAAGATCTGAATTTATCACATGCAAACACAACTGCTAGAAATTCTTTTGCAGTAGTTGCATAATTTCTTTGAGCACTGTCTAGAGTTTTACTAGCATCATGAATAACATTCAATTTCTTCTCAACTCTTTGGCCTAGAACAGCCCCAACAGTATAATCACTAGCATCACACATAATTTCAAAGGGTAGGTTCCAATCAGGTGGTTGAACAATAGGTGCAGAAATTAAGGCTTTCTTAAGTATTTCAAAGGCTTCTACGCAATCATCATCAAAAACGAATGGAACATCTTTTTGCAAAAGATTAGTAAGAGGCCTAGAAATTTTAGAGAAGTCTTTTATAAACCTACTATAGAAACCAGCATGACCAAGGAAACTTCTTATACCTTTGATATCTTTAGGACATGGCATTTTCTCAATAGCATCAACTTTAGCTTTATCAACTTCAATTCCTCTTTCAGAAATTTTATGCCCTAGAACTATACCTTCATTCACCATAAAGTGGCACTTCTCCTAATTCAAGACAAGATTAGTTTCTTCACATCTCTGCAAAACTCGATCAAGGTTGCTCAAGCAATCATCAAAAGAAGTTCCGTAAACAGAAAAATCATCCATGAAAACCTCAACAATCTTTTCACAAAAGTCAAAGAATATAGCAGTCATACATCTTTGAAAGGTAGCAAGTGCATTTCATAAACCAAAAGGCATACGACGATAAGCATAAGTTCCAAAAGGACAAGTAAAGGTGGTTTTCTCTTGATCTTCAGGTGAAACAGGTATTTGAGAGAAACCAGAATAACCATCTAGGAAGCAAAAGTGTGTATTCTTAGATAATCTTTCTAACATTTGATCAATAAAAGGCAAGGGGTAATGATCTTTCCTAGTAGCTTTATTTAATTTCCTAAAATCAATTACCATCCTATAACCAGTTACAATTCTTTGTGGAATGAGTTCATTTCTATCATTAGGCACAACGGTAATACCTCCTTTCTTAGGAACACAATGAACAGGACTTACCCATCTACTATCAGCTATGGGATATATTATACCTGCCTCCAGAAGCTTTAATATTTCAGTTCTTACCACATCCTTCATTCTAGGATTCAGCCTTCTTTGATGATCAACAACGGGTTTAGCGTCTGGCTCCATATGAATTTTATGCTGACACAAAGTGGGACTAATGCCCTTAATATCATCGAGAGTATATCCAATAGCAGCTCGGTGCTTCTTCAGAGTTTTAAGTAATCTCTTTTCTTCATGCTCTGAAAGGTTAGCACTAATAATAACAGGATATATCTTCTTTTCATCAAGATAAGCATATTTAAGTGTATCAGGTAATTGCTTTAATTCAAACACAGGATCACCCTTGGGTGGAGGTGGGTCTCCCAAGGTTTCAATAGGCAAATTATGTTTAAGGATAGGTGCTTGTTTAAAGAACAGCTCATCTATTTCATTCCTTTCATTCATATGCATGTCATTCTCATGGTCTAGCAAATATTGTTCTAAAGGATCAGTAGGAGGCACAACAATAGAAGCAAGACCAATAATTTCATCCTTATTAGGTAGTTCTTTATCATGAGGTTGTCTACGAAACTTAGAGAAATTAAACTCATGAGACACCTCACCAAAATTAACACTGACAGTTTCTTTATTGCAATCAATCTTGGCATTAACTGTATTCAAGAAAGGTCTACCAAATATAATGGGACAAAAATCATCTTGTGGTTATCCAAGAACAAGAAAATCAATAGGATATTTGATCTTACCACACAAGACTTCAACATCTCTAACAATCCCAAGTGGTGAAATAGTATCTCTATTTGCAAGCTTAATAGTAACATCAATATCTTCAATCTCAACAGGTGCAATCTCATTCATGACTTCTTGATAGAGAGTAAACGGAATAGCACTCACACTAGAACCAATATCACATAAACCATGATAGCAATGATCTCCAGTTTTAACAGAACTTACAGGCATGCCAATTACAGGTTTGTTTTTATCTTTAGTGTCTGGCTTAGCAATTCTAGTTGCTTCATCACAGAGATATATGACATGTCCATCAATATTATCAACCAGAAGATCTTTAACCATTGCAATATTAGGTTCAACTTTAATTTGTTCATAAAGGAACCAACAAAAGAAGTATCGAGCATGGATTGATCATTATGAGAAAGCCGAGCATAAAAGTTTTGAAGAATTATTTCTCTTGAGACCTCATGATTGGGGCATGTGTGCAACATATACTTAAACATCCCCCAAGCTTGAGCGATACTTTCTCCTTCACAAGGCCAAAAATTATATATATAATTCCGATTACGATGAACCAAATGCATAGGATAAAATTTCTGGTGGAATTCCAGCTTCAACCGGTTCCAGTCCCATGTTTCAGTATCATCACATAGCCTATACCATGTCAATGCCTTTCCCTCCAAAGATAAAGGGAATACTTTCTTCTTAACTCCATCTCCGAATAGACCTGCAAGCTTGAACAATCCACAAATTTCATCCACATATATCAAGTGCATATCAGGATGTACCGTTCCATCTCGTGCGTAAGGATTAGCTAGCAGTTTCTCTACCATACCCGAAGGAATTTCATAATAAATATTTTCAATAGGTTCAATAGGTTGAGGAGCAACTCTCAATGCTTCCGGTCGAGGTGAAGATACCCTGAACAAGCCCCTCAAAGGATTACATTCCATAGTGACAAGTGACAGTAAATTTCAGCACGTAATGTAAATGTTTCCTTACCAAATTCCACTTACCAAAGACGCTTCACTCCCCGGCAACGGCGCCAGAAAAGAGTCTTGATGACCCACAAGTATAGGGGATCAATCGTAGTCCTTTCGATAAGTAAGAGTGTCGAACCCAATGAGGAGCAGAAGGAAATGACAAGCGGTTTTCAACAAGGTATTCTCTGCAAGTACTGAAAGTAGCGGCAACAAATAGTTTCGGTAGGAAGATAATTCGTAACAAATAACAACTAACAAGTATAATAAAGTGCAGTAAGGTGGCCCAATCCTTTTTATAGCAAAGGACAAGACGAAACGAACTCTTATAATAAGCAAAGCGTTCTCGAGGACACATGGGAATTTCATCTAGTCACTTTCATCATGTTTGTTTGATTCGCGTTTGCTACTTTGATAATTTGATATGTGGCTAGATAGGTGCTTGGGTTCTGTTCTTACTTGAACAAGCCTCCCACTTATGATTACCCCCTCTCGCAAGCATCCGCGGCTACGAAAGAAGAATGAAGATAACTCTAACCATAGCATGAAACATATGGATCCAAATCCGCCCCTTACGGAATAGCGCATAAACTAGGGTTTAAGCTTCTGTCACTCTAGCAACCCATCATCTAATTACTACTCCACAATGCCTTCCCTTAGGCCCAAAGATGGTGAAGTGTCATGTAGTCGACGTTCACACGACACCACTAAAGGAAGCACAACGTACATAGCATCAAAATATCGAACGAATACCAAATTCACATGATTACTTATGACAAGACTTCTCCCATGTCCTCAAGAACAAAAGTAACTACTCACAAATCATATTCATGTTCAAGAGCAGAGAGGTATTGAATAGCATTAAGGATCTAAACATATAATCTTCCACCAGATAGACCAACTAGCATCAACTATAAGATGTAATCAACACTACTAGCAACCCACAGGTACCAATCTGAGGTTTTGAGACAAAGATTGAATACAAGAGATGAACTAGGGTTTGAGATGAGATGGTGCTGGTGAATATGTTGATGAAGATTGGTCCTCCCACGATGAGAGGATCGTTGGTGATGTCGATGGCTTCGATTTCCCCCTCCCGGAGGGAAGTTTCCCCGACGGAATCGCTCCACCGGAGAGCAAAATAGCTCTTGCCCAGGTTCCGCCTCGAGACGGCGGCGCTTTATCCCGAAAGTCTTTTTCTGGTTTTTCCTAGGACAAATGGCTTCATATAGCAGAAGGAGGGGACCGGAGGCCTGCCAGGGGCCCCACAAGCTCGGGGGGCGCGCCCAGGGGGGTAGGGCGCGCCCCCAGGCTTGTGGCTTCCTGGTGGGCCCCCTTATGTTGATTCTTTCGCCAGTATTTTTTACATATTACAAAATAATTCTTTGTAAATTTTCAGGTCATTTGGAGTTGTGTAGAATAGCTGTCTCTGTTTTACCCCTTTCAGGTCCAGAATTCCAGCTGCCGGTAATCTCCCTCTTCATGTGAATCTTGCAAAATAAGAGAGAAATGGCATAAGAATTGTACCATAAAGTGAAATAATGATAAAAAACATAATAACTATTAGTAGGAAATCATGATGCAAATTGGACGTATCAAATCCCTCCGTGCATACACGTCGAGCGGGAGTGTGTCCGTGCACACAACACAGCTTTTGCTACTTCTTGGTGGCACAAAACTCGGAGTCAAACTCATGTTTCGGGAGTGTGGAGTCATACTCCGGATCCGGCAGTTGATCGCTTTCCTGGGGGGGGGGGTTCATTCAGGACGGATTGAGGGAGCTACTTTGGACATGCTAAAAAGATCAGGATTGATTGGAACCTGACAAGAAGATGATTCAGATCCGTAGTACACCGGCCTTCTGATGAGCTTAGGCAAGTGTGCGGTGGTGACCGCCGTCATGGCGGCACCGCCCATCACGCTGTCGAGAGCGACGATACGAGCCGGAGCAGCCGCACCGAAACAATCAGCACCACTCGTCCGCATTCCCCCAATGTCACCGCCACACGAGGGAATTTGGGGGCTAGGGATTTGGAGGCTATCTAGGGATTTGGGGGGAACGGGGAAACTGTGGGGATCTGATAACGGTCGGGGAACTATGTATCGCACTCTGTTGTATACGACACACGGTTTGTACATATCATTTGTGTTCGATATTACAACTTCACACACGATTTCCACACCTAATCGTGTGAGATGACAACATGCGTGAGACACGGTTCTCGTAACATATGGGATGCAATAATTGAGTTAATACTTAGGGTAAATAGCTGCTCTGCGGATACTCATCAAAAAAATAAAAACAGCTGCTCTGCAGATAGAGATGGGGGGCGGCGGCTACCGGATAGGAGGTCAATCCTTGGTCAATCGGCGGTGGCGGCGTGATAAGAGGTTAATCCTCGGTCGGCAGCAGGAGATAGGAGGAGCTCAATCCTTGAGGTCGGTGGTTGCTTGATTGAAGCACATCCCTCGCGGTCGATGGCGGGATAGTAGAGCTCGAACTTCAGGCGGTTGCCCCACTAAGCGCTGCTCCTCGACCCTGCTATCTCGGTGTGCCGCGGCTACGCGCTGCTTTGTCTGCTAGGTGGAGGTCACCGCGCGGCTAATTAATTAAGGTATTCTTTGCGTTGAGTGGCTTAATTAAGGTATTCAATTCATAAGGGTAGTACTGTACATGTAAATTGACCGATCATTAATTTGTGACATTGCACGGTGGATAACAATATGGAGCGACGCAGACGACACCGACGACCTTGATGGTATGCCAGATTTTGCTGCTATGATTGCAGATTTCCAGGGCCCAAATAAAGAAATGGTTGGGTACAAGGATCTGCCAACCATTAAGGCGGACTCTGAGAAAGATTTGTATGCAGGTTGCAAAAAGAAATATTCCAAGTTGAGTGCCACACTGGCGCTTCTCAGATTTAAAGCAGAAAGCGATCTATCAAACAAGGGCTTCACAGACTTGTTAGGTCTTTTCAAAGACATTCTTCTAGAAGATAATGTGCTCCCCAAAAGCACGAACAAAGCAAAGAAAGTTGTTTGCCCATTGGAACTTCAAGTCCAGAAGATACACGCTTGTGTGAATGATTGTATGTTGTACCGCGGTGACTACAAAGATTTGTGTTCATGTCGCATATGCAAGCATCCACGATACAAGCGCAGGAGAGCAAAGGACAAGTACAAAATGGAAGACGACATCAAGACCAGAATCCCATTCAAGGTTGTTTGGTACTTGCCTATTATTCCAAGTTTGAAGTGTTTGTTTGCAAACCCTAGAGAGGCAAAGAGGTTGCGGTGGCATCATGATGAGCGAACTATGGATAAATATATGAGGCAGCCCAAAGATGCGGCTTAGTGGGTTAATCGACAACAATTTTGAAGCCAAGGATCCTAGAAATATAAGGCTCGGGGAGTGTACTGATGAAATGAATCCATTTGGCGATATGAGCACCCAACATAGCACATGGCCGGTGCTTCTGTGCATATATAACCTTGCTCCTTGGTTGTGTATGAAGAAAAAATACATCATGATGTCAATGATTATCCAAGGCCTGAAGCAACCTGGAAATGACATCGACATTTACTTTCAGCTACTGGTAGAAGAACTGCTGACATTGGGGGAAAAGCCTGGAGTAACATGTTATGATGCTTACAAAAAACAGTTTTTCCAGCTACATGCGTTGCTGCTGCACACCATTCAAGATATGCCAGCATTAGGCAACACATCGGGGCAGAAAACAAAGGGAGAAGTAGGATGTGTCACATGCATGGATAGGACAACGAGTAGATTTCTTCCCAACTCGCGCAAAACCGTGTATTTGTGTCATCGTACGTACTTAGATAGAAGTCACCCATACTGAAAGATGAAAACATAATTTGATGGTACAACAGAGGCTGCTTCGGGCCCAAGACCTTATTCTGGGAAGGAGGTCCACCGCATGGCTAAAAAATTAATGTTGTGCTTCGCAAGGGACCCGGTTCGTCGTCGAAACTAACACCCAAGGAGCAAGTGTTTAAGAAGAAATCAGTTTTTCGGCAATTACCTTACTGGGAGTTTCTAAGTGTATGTCACTGCATTGATGTCATGCACGTAGAGAAGAATGTCTGTGAAAGCATCCTTGGTACTCTGCTCAAGATTAAAGGCAAAACAAAGGATGGTGATAGTGCACGACTCGATATGCTTGGTGATCAACCAAACCGCATGACTGAAACAAAAGATGAGGACAAATTGCTCCACGTTTGCCAGAGTTACAATTTCACTCCACAAGAAGCAAAAGAGTTCTTCGAATATTTTTTGTGAATTAAGACACCCTCTTCCTACTACGCAAACATCAGAAGTCTCGTGGATGTGAGCTCAGGTAAAATGAAGTTGGTGCACATGAAGTCACATGATTGCCACGTAATGTTGAGACAAATCCTCCCGGTGGCCATCAGGAATATGATGGACACAGACATAAGAAACACACTCATTGATCTCTGTGATTTGTTCAACAAACTATGGTAAAAGGTGGTAGATCACGAAGAGCAGGATTTTATGCAAGCGGATATTGCAAGAATTGATGCGCTCACATTTCCTTCTTTGGGAGAGAAGAACAATGGGAGAAGCGAGTTGGGGTTTTCTTGAAGAAATGAGGAACAAGATGAGGGAGAAGCGAGTTGGGGTTTTCTTGAAGAGAGGAAGATTAGGAAGAAGAGTGAAATGATGGTTGCTTTGTCCGTCCAACTTACTGTTGGAAAGGTGGGGTTTTGTGATTTGACGACTCATTGGGCATTACTGCGGCGCTACGACCGGGGTAAGTCCACCGTGCAGTTGTGCACTC
Source organism: Elymus sibiricus (assembly GCA_039707655.1). Classification (NCBI taxonomy): domain Eukaryota; kingdom Viridiplantae; phylum Streptophyta; class Magnoliopsida; order Poales; family Poaceae; genus Elymus; species Elymus sibiricus. The sequence goes on from CM077670.1 coordinate 119,459,292, forward strand.
TAGTGAGGAGTAATTTGGTGCATGGCAAGTGGACCCCGATGCTGGCTGTCCGACACGTCGGCGAAAGTGAGTAGCAAGGTTCCCGACGACCATGGAGGAGGATCCGCGCGGTAGAGCGTCTCCACTATTTCTTAAAAAAAATTTGATTACAGCAAGCGTTTCCACTCTTACTACGAAGGAGTGCGAAACACGGCAGCCACTTGAACTTACACTACTAGTACTCCTACTACTAGGCATGTGCAGTGGTTCATATAGTAGTCTTATCTTGTTGCCAGTGTAGTAAGATATGACGATAAAAAATGATGTATAGTAAATTGATTATACCCACCCAAAGAAAAGTAACAGATTATAAATAAATCTATGTTGAGGGATATTGTTGCGAGTGTTTCAGCATATTTTTGGTTTACATCGCGGCTAGTATTCATTAATACGGTCCTGGGTGGGTCCCCTGCGTGTACGTGCCTTCTATCCCGTGCTACCTCGGCATACAGGTGACCTGTGGTGTATTATTTTTAGCAGACAAGGCAACCGGAGAACTAGAATCAAGGGATGGAGGCAGCAGCCGCTCCGGAAGGGTGTCTCCGGAGGATTGACATCCAGTGGCATGTTGTGCGAATGTCACCTATGAACAGTAGTGTAACATGCCCATTTTTTGACCATCCGATTGAGAATGAACGGTGAGATCAATGTCAACAGTATTCGGGCTACAGTGCACAGAGAATACGTTGCTACAGTACTTGACCGAACAGGAACCATATGAAGCACGCCTCTATAGTGCTTTGTGCTACAGTGACTGATCTGGACCGTCTGAGTTTGATCCAACAGTCATGTTACGTCGTGACATGTCCATGCAGAGGACGCCTAAATAGCACTGAAGTCCCTCTGCTTCTCCAGGCACATGATAGTGGTGATGCAGGATGCCACCGCCCGTAGAGCCCGCTCTCGGTCGACGAGAGCCAGCTTGTCAAAGACGGCGTCCAATGGCACAAATGGATTCCGGGGACGAAGCCCAGAGAGGATTCGCCTGGCAACGGCGATGGCTGCCCACACCCTCTCCTTGTCCAGCACCGCCCCACCACCACACGGAGACAGTTCAGATCCTCGAAGATATAGGTGAAGAAGGAGACCAGGTCAGGAAGCCGCAGCTTGTTGAAGTCGATGAGGTGGTCGAACGGGTTTAGCCCGACGGCCGGCATGGTCGCGCTGGCATGACAGTAGGCATCACGCAGCCGCAACACATGCGTGGCAACATGGTCCAGCAAGCGGTTGAGGTGATCCTGGACCTCGTCATGATCGGCCCGCTCGCGCTCCAGCCGGCTCACCATCAGGGCAACCTGGCCGCCTAGGGTATCTCCCGCTTTCTGCAACAATGCCGCCGACACCTCAAGCATCTTTGTGGTGGACTCCTACCGCTTTTGAAGCTCCGCGACTCCCGCTCATAACGGAGGAGCATGGCACTCTTCTCCTCCCTGAGGTCACGGATCTCCACGTCCTTGGCCTTGAGCTCCGCATCCTTGGCTTGGAGCTCCTCTATCAGGCGCCTCAGCTCAGACTCCGTGATCTGGTGTGCTGCCATGGAACCCGGTAGAAGTAATGGGGAAAGGAAGCAAAGGGGGCGAAACGGTTGAAAGGCAATGCAATCTATGGGAAGGCAGAGGGAGCGGGGTAAATCTTTTGGTTTTCACCATGGGAAACCCCAGTCGATGCCTTTTCACATCAGGGAGCAGTGGGTTTTACTGGCGGAGTCATCATGACTAATTCCTGCCGCGCCTGCTCCCATCAAAAAAAAATCCTACCACACCCAAAGACCAAAGCAACGCAGCAGTGGATAGTATTTTAATTTACCTAGCGGCAAGGAGGGAAAAAATGCATGAAAAAACAAATGTGGTGGCGGCCTAGCTGATCGGTCGCACTAGCCCAACTAGCTAGCCACCATGGTTCACTGATGTACTCGGCGGGAAAGGCGGGGTTTTGTGATTTGAGGACTCATTACTTTAGCGCTACGACCGAGGAGGACCCAGAAACCACGCGGTAGGGCGTCCAACGTCTAAGCAAGGAAGAAAATATGTGTCACCATCGGGGAGGACCCAAATACCGCGCGGTAGGGTGTGCCACGTTTCAGCACGGAGGAAAATGTGCGTGTAAAAATATATGAGATGTAGCTATGGTTCGAACTCGGGACCCAGCCAGTCGGTCGAAAACACCCCACTAGCCACACATCTTCATCATGCTAATGTGGCACGAAGGATAGGTGTGGTTAGAACCGTCTCGACCAGCCACGAGGTCTCTTGTTCCTAGGCGATTCATCTATTTTCCAAGCATTTTTTTACTTATAATAACACCACGGCCAGCTCGCGCCGCTCTTCGTGTTTGCCCGTGCGTCTAAAGGTTGTAGATGGAGAGAAGAGAGAGATCACAGACATGGGACCTGCCAGTAAGTGAGTCAACGTTCATGCATGTGCTGACGAGCCACTCCCTCTACTCTACTCAACGTAATATAGTATAAAATCAAGTTATGCGACAAAGCCAACAACCGTTGCTATTTTTGGCTATCGACGTACGCTTTGTAGTCTAGGTTGCCGGCTCGAATCTCGTGCTTCTGATTTTTTATTTTTAGGTCCAAATTTGTTCCATGACAAGTGGGGGCCCCGTGTGTTGTTCTGATCTTTCTGTGTATGAGGGATTTTTTGCACAAACACTATGCGCGGTTAGACAAGTTACGGCACTAGTTACACATATTTTACAAGTTTAGGAACAAAAGTGACAGTAGCAGAGAATATCACGTGCTCCCCGCAGCTTAGATGCTACGGTGATAAGAGATTCTACGTCGTTGGATCTGAGATCCAATGGCATGTGAGTAGTCTTTGTACTTATGCGCAATTCCCAAACTCTTCGAGGGCTTTTTTGCAAAAAACATTCAGACCTGGATCTTGGATCCAACGGCTCCCAGGAGCTCATATCACCATAGCATCTAAGGTGTGGGAGCACCCGATATTCTCACGTACGAGAGAATATAAGGTGCTCCCGCAGCTTAGCCGCTACAGTGATACGAACTTCTAGGCCGTTGGATCTAAGATCCAATGCCATGTGCATAGTATTTCTACTTCTGCGCAATTCCCAAACTCTTTGAGCCCTATATTGCAAAAACATTCAGACCTCCTACTGGGAGCCGTTAGATCTCCCAGGAGCTCGTATCACCGTAGTATCTACGGTGTGGGAGCACCTCATATTCTCCTGGGCGAGAGAACATCAGGTGCTCTTGCAGCTTGGATGCTACGGTGATACAAGCTTTGAGGATGTTCGATCTGAGATCCAATGGCATCTAAGTAGTCTTTGTACTTGTGAGCAGTTTCAAACTCTTTGAGGGCTTTTTTTTTGCAAAAACCATTCGGACCTCCTAGGAGCCGTTGGATCGAGGAGCTCGTATCACCACAACATATAAGGTGTGGTGGCACGTGATATTCTTATAGACAAGTGAATATCAGGTGCTCCCGCATCTTAGATTCTATGGTGATACGAGCTTCGAGGCCGTTGGATCTGGGATCCAATGGCATCTGAGTAGTTTTTGTACTAATTGTGTGCAATTCTCAAACTCATTAAGGTTTTTTTGCAAAAATATTCAGACCTCCCGTGAGCTGCTGGATCTCAGATCTAACGGCTCCCAGGAACTTGTATCACCATATAGCATCTAAGGTGTGGGAGCACCTGATATTCTCCCTGGGGGGGGCACAACCCATCGGTGTTTGTTGGGAGGGTGGGGCCAAATGTTTAAAAAATATAATCTAAACCCTCCTAAAAAAGACCTTCACAATTTTATCTAAGGTTGGGGGGTTACCACCCGACAATCTACATAGCTCCGCCTATGAAAGAGGTGTAGAGGGAGCGTCTATGTGTGAGAGAGATGACACGAGAAAGCGAGGTCAATCGAGTCATATATATAGAGGGAGGGACCGAGTGAGTGTGGACTAGCGTACACTCGAATTTGAAAGACGATACAGAGAGTGAAAGCACATTTGCTCCCTTGATGGTTTTGGTAATTTATGCCAACATACATGTTGTTGGACTAATGCCTCTATCTAGTGAATTTCAGACAAGTTCAACAATGGCGTGGTAGGGACAAGGAGATGAGGAACCCTTCAAAATGCTAAGGACATGGATTGGCAAAAGCTCAAGACTCTACATTTTTGGTTTAGTGATCCAAGATCACATTGAGTCCATAGGAAAGCCAATACTATTAAAAGGGGATGAGGTGTTGCTTAATGGTATTTTTGCTCAAGCGCTTAGTGACAGTACTCCAAAACCCTCAACCACTTTCTCCATCCAAATTTGTCCAAAACCTACATTCCAACTCGGCCCCACCAAAATTTCCTATTCAGAGCCACCGAGTTCATCTGGACTTAGCCACTGCCAAAACCCTAACAAATCGGATCCACCGATATGGATCTCGGTCCCACCGAGATGGCCTTGCCAACTCTCTGTAATCGTTTGCACTTACTTCGGTCCCACCGAGTTTTGCAAATCGGTCTCACCGAGATGGCTTGCCAACTCTCTGTTGCCTTATTGCTTCACTTTGGTCCTACCGAGTTGATGTAATCGGTGCCACCGAGACGAGGTTTGCCCTAACCATTGCACATCGATCCATCCGAGTTGTTCCAGTCGGTCCCACCGAGACTCCTAACGTTCATATCTTTTACACTGTTCGGTGCCACCGAGATTTCTGATCGGTGCCACCAAGTTGGGTCAAAAGTGTGTAACAGTTGGATCTTGTGTGGAGGCTATATATACCCCTCCACCACTTTCTTCTCAGTAAGGAGAGCCATCAGAACGTGCCTACACTTCCACCATACATTTTCTAAGAGAGAACCACCTACTCATGTGTTGAGATCAATACATTCCAATCCAACCATTTGAACCTTGATTTCTAGCCTTTCCCAAGTTGCTTTCCACTCAAATCCTTCTTCCACCATAGCCAAATCTGTGAGGAGTTGTTTGAGTGTTGGGAAGACTATCATTTGAAGCACAAGAGCAAGGAGTTTATCAACAACACACCGTCTATTACCTTTTGGAGAGTGGTGTCTCCTAGATTGGTTAGGTGTCACTTGGGAGCCTCCGACATGATGTGGAGTGGAACCAAGGAGTTTGTAAGGGCAAGGAGATCGCCTACTTGATGAAGATCTACCCCGAGTGAGGCTAGTCCTTCGTGGACGTAAGCCATGGTGGAATAGGCAAGGTTGCTTCTTCGTGGACCCTTCGTGGGAGGATCCCTCCGTGGACTCGCGCAGTCGTTACCCTCCGTGGGTTGAAGCCTCCATCAACGTGGACGTACGATAGCACCACCTATCAGAACCACGCCAAAAACCACCGTGTCTTCATTGCGTTTGATCTTCCATACTCTACCCCTTTACTTTCCGTACACTTGCATGCTTTACTATTTCCGCTGCTCAATCTCTAGATATGCATGTGTAGAAAGTATTGGAGTTGCCTTAACTTGTGCCAAAATCTGCCTAAGTTTCAAGAGAAACTAAAAACTGCAACTTTGGTTGGTTAAGTGTCTATTCACCCCCCCCCTCTAGACCTATCTCCTCGATCCCACAATTGGTATCAGAGCATTGGTCTCCATTGCTTTGGTCTAATCACCATTGGAGGGAGATGGATGTGTCTACTTTGGGGAGTCTTAGACGTAGAGTGCCTATTCTCAATGGGGAGTATTACAACTTTTGGAAGGATGAAATGCTTGATATCTTTGATGAATTTAACTTGAGCAAGTACATTCATAATCCTTATGTGCCCCCCATTGACCCCTTGCATCCTACTCATGAAGAGGAAATTGACATGCTTCGTAATCTTAGAACCGTCAATCTTATCATTAGAGGATTACCTAAAATTGTGCTTGGTTGTATGCAAAACTTTGAATGTGCTTATACTCTATGGCATGACTTGGAAAAGCGATATCCCGATTACTCTTTAAAGAATCCTGATGAGATTCTTCATAAGACTATTGCTTTTCACAAGATGAGTCCTAATGATCCTAAGTTTGATGATTGCTTATTTGAGCTTCGTGATCTTATGCGTGCTAAAGGAGATGTTAGAACTATTAGTAACATTATCACGGAAGCCATTAGAATTCATAAACTTGAACATTGTCATGGTCATGAAACTAATGAACTCATTGCCCTAGGTGATGATCATATACATGATGATGATGATGATGATGAGCATGGCTACTATGATGAGGACGAAGAATTTGACATTGAATTTGAGAAGACCATGAAGAATCTTAGTCGTATGGCAAATCTTTGAGATTACTTAGCTGGAGGAAAAGAGTGGATTCTTGATAGTGGATGTACCGATCACATGACCAGAGATAGAGACATGTTTCATGAGCTTGCTAAAAATGATGGTCCACGCAAGTATGTGACTTTTGGAGACAACTCCAAGGGTAAGGTACTTGGCCTTGGTAAGGTGGCCATATCCAATGATAGCTCCATACAAAATGTTATGCTTGTTGAATCTCTTGGCTACAATCTTCTTTCCGTATTTAGACTAGCCGGTTTTGGTTTCAATGTTCTATTTACCAAAGTAGATTGCCAAGTGTTTTGTCAAGATAATCATAATATGGTCTTTACCGGCATTCGTAGAGGTGATCTATACATTGTTGATTTCACTAAGAGAGCCCAACCTCGTACATGTTTAATTGCTAAATCTTCTAAAGGTTGGTTATGGCATAGGAGACTTGGACCTGTTGGCATGCGTAACCTTGATAAACTTGTTAAAGGAGATCATATCCTTGGTGTGAAATATGTTATATTTGACAAAGATCGACTTTGCAGTGCTTGCCAAGCAAGAAAACAAGTTGGAGGAAACCATCCCATGAAGAACATTATGACCACGAGGAGACCACTTGATCTACTTCATATGGATATTTTTGGTCCCAACTCCTATAAGAGTCTTGGTGGTAACTCTTTCGGTTTGGTCATTGTTGATGATTTTTCCAGATTTACGTGGGTGTTCTTTCTCGATGAAAAATCGTAGGTACAAAAGATCTTCAAGAACTTCGCAAGAAAGGCCCAAAATCAATTTGAAGTGAATATCAAGAAGGTTCGGAGTGACAACGGAACGGAGTTCAAGAACGCAAATGTGGACACCTTTCTTGATGAGGTGGGTATTTCACATGAGTTCTCGGCTACATACACACCTCAACAAAATGGAGTTGTTGAGAGGAAGAACCGTACCCTTATTGAGATGGCAAGAACAATGCTTGATGAATACAAGACGCCAAAACACTTTTGGGCAGAAGCGGTTGAAACAGCTTGTCATGCGACAAATCGACTCTACCTTCACAAGCTTCTTGGTAAAACGGCGTATGAACTGCTCACCGGTAACAAACCACAAGTTGGATACTTTTGAGTATTTGGCTCAAAATGTTACATTCTTGATAAGCATCGTCGTTTAAAATTTGCTCCTAAATATCATGAAGGTTTCCTAGTTGGTTATGGATCGAACTCTCACACTTACCGTGTCTACAACAACTTCACTAGAAAAGTTGAAGAAACGGTAGATGTGAAGTTTGATGAGACTAACGGCACGCAAGTCGAGCAATTGCCAATTGATGTAGGAGATTAAGAACCATCGGAAGAAATCCAAGACTTGCCCATTGGCAACATTCGCCCCGTGGAAGTGAAGGAGAGTACCTCGTCTATTCAAGTGGAAGCCCCAACTTCACATCAAGGTGAACAACAAGTTGATATGGAGTCATCCACAAGTGGAACACGTCAAGACGATGGGAATGAGGAAGTGCAACAAGATGATCCACCTCAACCTTCTTCTCCACCTCCACAAGCGAACAACGACAACATCAACGAAGAAGAAGATGATGATGATGAGGAGGAAGACTCACCACAACCCAAGCAAAAGCTACCTCGAGTTAGAGCAAGAATCGACAAGAATCATCCCGTCGAACAAATACTTGGAGATATCCAATCTGGGAGAATCACTCGCTCTAAAACTCGTTTAGCTAACTTTTGTGAGCATTACTCATTCATCTCTAGTGTTGAACCTATGAAGGTGGAAGACGCTCTCAAGGACCCCGATTGGGTGAATGCAATGCACGAGGAGCTACACAACTTTGAGAGGAACCAAGTTTGGACATTGGTTGAGAAGCCTAAAGATGAGCAAAACATTATTGGAACCAAATGGGTGTTTCGGAATAAGCAAGATGAAGATGTACAAGTTGTACGCAACAAGGCTCGTCTCGTAGCACAAGGTTACACACAAGTCAAAGGTATGAACTATGGTGAGACCTATGCCCCCGTTGCAAGACTTGAGTCCATTCGCATTTTACTTGCTTATGCCAATCACCATGATATCACTCTTTACCAAATGGATATTAAAAGTGCTTTCTTAAATGGCGAAATAGAGGAGGAAGTGTATGTTAAACAACCTCCCAGCTTTGAAAATCCCAAGAAACCTAATCATGTGTACAAACTTCGTAAAGCTCTTTATGGTCTTAAACAAGCCCCTAGAGCTTGGTACAAATGCTTGACAAAGTTTCTTCTTGAAAAAGGGTTTGAAATTGGGAAAATTGATTCAACCTTGTTCACTAAGAGGGTTAATGGAGAATTATTTGTATGCCAATTTTATGTTGATGATATTATCTTTGGATCTACCAACCCCTCTTTTAGTGAAAAGTTTGGAAGGTTGATGTCGGAAAAGTTCGAGATGTCTATGATGTGTGAACTCAAATTCTTTCTTGGTTTGCAAATCAAGCAAACTAAGGAGGGTACCTTTGTCTCTCAAACAAAGTATACCAAGGACTTATTCAAGAAGTTCAACATGCAAGAAAGTAAAGGTATGAAAACTCCAATGCCCACGAGTGGACATTTTGACTTGACCAAGGATGGCAAACCGGTTGATCAAAAGGTTTATCGATCTATGATTGGTTCATTGCTATATCTATGTGCCTCCCGTCCCGACATTATGCTAAGTGTGTGCATGTGTGCACGATACCAAGCGGCACCAAAAGAGTGTCACCTTAAGGCCATGAAAAGAATTGTGAGATACTTGTTACATACACCAAACTTTGGCATATGGTATCCCAAAGGATCTTCTTTTAATCTTGTTGTCTATTCCGATTCGGACTATGCGGGAGACAAGGTTGATAGAAAATCCACTTCGGGTACATGTCAATTTCTTGGTAGATCTCTTATGTCTTGGTATTCCAAGAAACAAAACTCCGTATCTCTATCTACTGCCGAAGCGGAATACATTGCCGCGGGATCATGTTGTGCTCAATTACTATGGATGACACAAACTCTTAAAGACTATGGTGTGCATGTGAGACATGTACCATTACTATGTGCCAATGAGAGTGCTATTAAGATAGCACACAATCCCGTGCAACATTCTCGAACTAAGCATATTGAGGTTCATCACCATTTTATTCGAGATCATGTTGAGAAAGGTGACATTGATCTTAAACATGTTCGTACTGACAAACAATTGGCGGACATATTTACTAAACCCCTTGATGAGAAAGTGTTTTGTCACTTGAGAAGTGAGTTGAACATCATTGATGCTTCAAACGTGAACTAGAGGTTCATGTGGATGCATACAAGGGCATGAGCATTCTTGACTAATCCATGGTACTTCCATGATCACTTTATATCTTGGACACTTTGCTCCCTTGTATTGTATCTAACCTTTTGTAGGTACTTGGAAAAGCTTCATGTCACAAGATTCCATCTCACTCTTATCTTGAGCAATCTTGTATAACTCAAGTATCGACAATTGTTGGTGGAACAAGGAACAAGACAACCTAAACATATCCTTTGACAACATTTGAGTTATGCTTCATTCTTGTCATTTTGGATATATATGATGTTCCTTGCAAAACTAACCCATGTAGGAAGATGAACTACAAATGATAGGATAGCTCCCAACATCAACTCATGAGCATCCACTTCAAGTTCAACTACATGATGGACATCACCACCAAATCCCAATGTAAGTTCTCACATCTTAGAGAAGCTTTACCCAAAGACATGAGCTAAAGCAACTCAACAAGATGTGAATACATTGAAATGCTTAAAGGAAAAATGGCAACCCCATTTTGAGCTTAAACGATGAGTATGACCTATGATCAAGTGTTCTCACTTGACTCCTAAGTCAATATACTCTAACATAGGTGACCTAGTCGCCGACCCATCTAGATGAAGTTCTCTAGTGTTTCTTTTGTTTGATCTCATCTTGCTAGAGTGATTCCTTTTCATCTAGACGTTTCTTTGCTTCTTTCCCGTGTTTCTTTTCTTTAAGTTAGTTTCGCAGCTAATTCTTTGCAAATCTTTGTGAGAATTCCTTTGCCTAGGGAGCTGAGTTGACAAAATATTCCATTGCACCAAACTCGGTTCCACCGAATTGATTCACCTCGGAGTCACCGACTTTTCTGCACTAAGGAGATTTCTGTCAAATATTTTCTGAGTTTTTCTGCTCCAGCTCCACTCAATGATTCTTATCCTCTACTTGCATCTAGAGCCACTCAATGGCTAAATGTGTTTCTCAAGGACCAAACCCACATGACCAATAACCTTGAAGTCCTTTCTTGGAAATTGATGTCAAAGGGGGAGAGAGGAATACATCAAAGCTTATCACTACAAAAGAGATGCACCTTATAAGAGGAGAGAATGTTACATGTTTCTAAGAGGGGAGAAACATGATTTCAGTGTTTTTAGTGATTTCAGTTGCTTTAGTTTTCTCACCCTACCTGCTCCCAATATCCAATGTCGGATTCAGGGGGAGAGGAAGTTCTTTAAGGGGAGACAACTATTTCCTTCTTTTGGGGACACGTCTGCTTCAAAGAAGTATTCACCTAGTGATACTCTCTTCTACATGTCATCCCAATCTTGGTTTCTTGTTGATCTTGTGTCTTTTCTTGAAGAAATTATCTTGTGTTATCTAACCTTGTTTTCTCAAGTGTATTTCTTCAAGTACTTGATCAAGAACTTCAAGGTAAGTATATGCATCACACTCATGTACATGATTGACCTCTTGCTAGTATATATTGTTTGCAAGGAGACAATCATGGACATGTGGACACCTAAATGCCATATATATTGCTCTGATGCATATAGCCAAGACACATGTTGCATCTATATTTCCCGTGTGATTTCATCACTCTATATGCACATCTTTAGGGGGAGATCATACATGTTACATGTTTCCTTCAAAGCTTTAATACATTCTCAGTTGAATCTTTATTTGAAGCTTTGATGTATGTAGTCATCAATTACCAAAAAGGGGGAGATTGAAAGCACATTTGCTCCCTTGATGGTTTTGGTAATTTATGCCAACATACATGTTGTTGGACTAATGTCTCTATCTAGTGAATTTCAGACAAGTTCAACAATGGCGTGGTAGGGACAAGGAGATGAGGAACCCTTCAAAATGCTAAGGACATGGATTGGCAAAAGCTCAAGACTCTACATTTTTGGTTTAGTGATCCAAGATCACATTGAGTCCATAGGGAAGCCAATACTATTAAAAGGGGATGAGGTGTTGCTTAATGGTCTTTTTGCTCAAGCGCTTAGTGACAGTACTCCAAAACCCTCAACCACTTTCTCCATCCAAATTTGTCCAAAACCTACATTCCAACTTGGCCCCACGAAATTTCCCATCCGGAGCCACCGAGTTCATCTGGACTTAGCCACTGCCAAAACCCTAACAAATCGGATCCACCGATATGGATCTCGGTCCCCATTGCCAACTCTCTGTAATCGTTTGCACTTACTTCGGTCCCACCGAGTTTTGCAAATCGGTCTCACCGAGATGGCTTGCCAACTCAATGTTGCTTTATTGCTTCACTTCGGTCCTACCAAGTTGATGCAATCGGTGCCACCGAGACGAGATTTGCCCTAACCATTGCACATCGGTCCATCCGAGTTGTTCCAGTCGGTCCAACCGAGACTCCTAACATTCATATCTTTTACACTGTTCGGTGCCACCGAGATTTCTGATCGGTGCCACCGAGTTGGGTCAAAAGTGTGTAATGGTTGGATCTTGTGTGGAGGCTATATATACCCCTCCACCACTTTCCTCTCAGTAAGGAGAGCCATCAGAACGTGCCTACACTTCCACCATACATTTTCTAAGAGAGAACCACCTACTCATGTGTTGAGATCAAGACATTCCAATCCAACCATTTGAACCTTGATTTCTAGCCTTTCCCAAGTTGCTTTCCACTCAAATCCTTCTTCCACCATAGCCAAATCTGTGAGGAGTTGTTTGAGTGTTGGGAAGACTATCATTTGAAGAACAAGAGCAAGGAGTTCATCAACAACACACCGTCTATTACCTTTTGGAGAGTGGTGTCTCCTAGATTGGTTAGGTGTCACTTGGGAGCCTCCGACATGATGTGGAGTTGAACCAAGGAGTTTGTAAGGGCAAGGAGATCGCCTACTTCGTGAAGATCTACCCCGAGTGAGGCTAGTCCTTCGTGGACGTAAGCCATGGTGGAATAGGCAAGGTTGCTTCTTCGTGGACCCTTCGTGGGTGGAGCCCTCCGTGGACTCACGCAGCCGTTACCCTCTGTGGGTTGAAGCCTCCATCAACGTGGACGTACGATAGCACCACCTATCGGAACCACGCCAAAAACCACCATGTCTTCATTGCGTTTGATCTTCCGTACTCTACCCCTTTACTTTCCGTACACTTGCATGCTTTACTATTTCCGCTGCTCAATCTCTAGATATGCATGTGTTGAAAGTATTGGAGTTGCCTTAACTTGTGCCAAAATCTGCCTAAGTTCCAAGAGAAACTAAAAACTGCAACTTTGGTTGGTTAAGTGTCTATTCACCCCCCCCCCTCTAGACCTATCTCCTCGATCCCACAGAGAGATATCGTGCGACAAAGCTATAGTGTGGGCTGGAGGGAGATAGTTACCGAGAGAGTCGCCTAGATAGACTTTATGTGTGTGCGCGCGGCGTGGACGTTTTTTACAGAGGCAATGTATGTGTCTAGAGGGAGAGAGGGGGAGAGATAGAGAGAGAGAGGGAGAGAAAGAGCTCGTCATGTAGGGCACGATGAGGTTGTGTGTGAGAAATACATTTGTTGAGAGCCTGAGGGCGGGTGTGAGATAAAAGGAGATCGAAACATGAAGAGAATTAATGAGCGTGTGTCCGATATCAATAGCTCTATTAACAAAGAGATGAAGATCGATCGATATAGGAAGTATGTGTGGTTTCTACTTGTAGTCTAAGTTGATATTTCCCCGAAGAGGAGAGGATGATATGGTACAGTAGAGATAAGTATTTTCCTCAGTTAAGAACCAAGGTTATCAATCCAGTAGGAGAACCAAGCAAAATTCCGTTAAGCACACCTGCACACACAAGAGCGAACACTTGCACCCAACGCAAATAAGAGGGTTGTCAATCCCCTTAGCGGTTATTTGCAAGGATTAAATCTTATCGAGGTAAATAGATAAACTAAAATACTAATTAAAATAAAATTAAATAAATTGCAGCAAGGTATTTTTAGGTTTTTTATATGATAAAGATAGACCCGGGGGCCATAGTTTTCACTAGAGGCTTCTCTCTCGAGCACAGAAACATACGGTGGGTAAACAAATTACTGTTGGGCAATTGATAGAAAAGCAAATAATTATGATGGATTCATGGCAATGATCATGTATATAGGCATCACGTCCAAGACAAGTAGACCGACTCCTGCCTGCATCTACTATTATTACTCCACTCATCGACCGCTATCCAGCATGCATCTAGAGTATTAAGTTAATAAAAACAGAGTAACGCCTTAAGCAAGATGACATGATGTAGAGAAGCAAATTCAAGCAATATGAATAAACCCCATCTTTTAATCCTTAATGGCAACAATACAAATACGTGTCATGTCCCCTTCTGTCACTGGGATTGAGCACCGCAAGATTGAACCCATCACAAAGCACCTCTCCCATTGCAAGATAAATCAATCTAGTAGGCCAAACCAAATCGATAGATCGAAGAGAAATACAAAGCTATATTTAATCATGCATAAAAGAGTTCAAAGAAGACTCAAATATTTCTCATAAATAATCTGATCATAAACTCACAATTCATCGGATCCCAACAAACACACCGCAAAAGATGATTACATCGGATAGAACTCCAAGAACATCGAGGAGAACATGGTATTGAAGATCAAAGAGAGAGAAGAAGCCATCTAGCTACTAGCTATGGACCCGTAGGTCTGTGGTAAACTACTCACACATCATCGGAAGGGCAGCAAGGTTGATGTAGAAGCCCTCCGTGATCGATTCCCCCTCCGACAGAGTACCGGAAAAGGCCTCCAGATGGGATCCTGGAAGAACAGAGGCTTGCGGCAGCGGAAAGGTTTTCTCTTCTAGCTCTCTGATGGTTTCCGAATATTTGTGAATTTATAGGAGTGGAATTAGATCAAACGGAGCCACGTGGGCCTCATAAGGCAACACGGCGCGCCCCCCTGGGTCGCACCCTGTTGCCTCGTGAAGCCTTCGTGAGGCTTCTGGCCTCCTCCCGAAGCTTCCAAGGTCTCTTTTGTCTTGAAAAAAATCTCCAAAAAGTTTCGTGGCATTTGGACTTCGTTTGGTACTGTTTCTCTGAAAAGCCAAAAACAAGCAGAAAACAGCAACTGGCATTGGGCACTAGGTTAATAGGTTAGTCCACAAAAATGATATATAATTGCATATAAAAACATCCAAGATTGATACTATAATAGCATGGAACAATCAAAAATTATAGATACGTTGGAGACGTATCAAGCATCCCCAAGCTTAATTCCTGCTCGTCCTCGAGTAGGTAAATGATAAAAACAGAATTTTTGATGTGGAATGCTACCTATCATGTTTCATCATGTAATCTTTCTCCTATGGTATGAATAATAAGATCCAAATGATTCAAAGCAATAGTCTATAATTTGATATAAAGACATCAATACTCAGGCATATTAATAAACAATCATGTCTTTCAAAATAAAAATGCTAAAGAACGTTATCCCTACAAAATCATATAATCCTGTCATGCTCCATCTTCTTCACACAAAGTATTTATCATGCACTACCCCGATGACAAGCCGAGCAATTGGTTCATACTTTTTAACGTGCTTTAGCTTTTTCAACTCCTACTCAATACATGAGCGCAAGCCATGGATATAGCACTATGGGTGGAATAGAGTGTGGTGGTAGAGGTAAATAAGAGAAGTCAAAAATAAGAAGATAGTCTCACATCGACAAGGCTAATCAACGGGCTATGGAGAAGCTCATCAATTGATGTCAATGCAAGGAGTAGGGATTGCCATGCAACAGATGCACTAAGAGCTATAAGTGTATGAAAGCTCAACATGAAAACTAAGTGGGTGTGCATCCAACTTGCTTGCTGATGAAGACCTCGGGCATTTGAGGAAGCCCGTCATCGGAATATACAAGTCAAGTTCTATAATGAAAAATTCCCACTAGTATATGAAATTGACAAAATAGGAGACTCTCTATATGATAAACATGGTGCTACTCCGAAGCACAAGTGTGGAAAAGGATAGTAACATTGCCCCTTCTCTCTTTTTCTCTCATTTTTTTTTCATGGCCCTTTTTTGCCTATTTTTTTTAGAACAGTCTCATGGACCTCATCCCCACTTTTTCGAGGACTCATTAGTCTCCACCATTCTTTCCTCACTGGGACAATGCTCTAATAATGATGATCATCACACCTCTATTTACTTACAACTGAACATTACAACTCGATACTAGAACAAGAATATGACTCTATATGAATGCCTCTGGCAGTGTACCAGGATGTGCAATGATGCTAGCGTAACATGTATAGAAATGATGAACGGTGGCTGAGCCACAAATACTATGTCTGCTATATGATCATGCAAAGCAATATGACAATGATGATGTATGTCATAAAAATGGAACGGTGGAAGTTGCATGGCAATATATCTCGGAATGGCTATGGAAATGCCATGATAGGTAGGTATGGTGGCTGTTTTGAGGAAGATATAAGGAGGCTTATGTGTGATAGAGCATATCATATCATGGGGTTTGGATGCACCGGCGAAGTTTGCACCAACTCTCGATGTGAGAAAGGGCAATGCACGGTACCGAAGAGGCTAGCAAATTGCGGAAGGGTGAGAGTGCGTATAATCCATGGACTCACATTAGTCATAAAGAACTCACATACTTATTGCGAAAGTTTATTAGCCCTCGAAGCAAAGTACTACTACGCATGCCCCTAGAGGGATAGATTGGTAGGACAAGGTCCATCGCTCATCCCCGACCGCCACTCACAAGGTATACAATCAATAATAAATCATGCTCCAACTTCTTAGCATAACGACAGATCATACGTGCATGCTTCAGGGATCACAAACCTTAACACAATTATTATTACTAAACCACAATCATCTCCTAGTACCTCCCCCATATTGCAAGGAATCAAATTTATCATATCCAGTGATCTACATGAAAGTTTTTATTATATCCGTCTTGAATACCTATCATATCAGGACCAAATTCATAACCCGTGCATATTACCATTGCTACCATGAGACTCTCAAAAAGATATAAGTGAAGCATGAGAGTGCAACTATTTCTTTAAAATATAACCACCGCCGTGCTCTAAAAGATATAAGTGAAGCACTAGAGCAACTGCCTAGCTCAAAAGATATAAGTGAAGCACATAGAGTATTCTAACAAATCACGAATAATGTGCGTCCCTCTCAAAAAGGTGTGTTCAGCAAAGATGATTGTGACAAACTAAAAAGCAAACAAACTATATCACAAGACACTCCAAGTAAAACACATATCATGTGATGAATAAAAATATAGCTCCAAGTGAGTTACCGATAGATTGTAGACGAAAGAGGGGATGCCTTCCGGGGCATCCCCAAGCTTAGACGCTTGAGTATTCCTTGAATATTACCTTGGGGTGCCTTGGGCATCCCCAAGCTTAGGCTCTTGCCGCTCCTTATTCCTTTATCCATTGTAGTCTCACCCAAAACTTGAAGACTTCAGCACACAAAACTCAACAGAAACCTCGTGAGATCCGTTAGTATAACGAATAAATCTTTAACTCTAGGTACTGTTGTAAATTGATTCATATTTAATATTGGCATAATGCTACTGTACTCCAACTTCTCCATGACTCATACTGTAGCGTCCCGACTCAAAACGAGTCAAGCCTCTGTGTGTCAGTGCCATCCCTGGATCAGTATGCTGGCACACACAGTACATCAATGTATATATCAAAGTGCAATCACATGTAAATAACGTAAAATTGATATATACCTCTTAAATCTCAGCGGAAACAGTCACGGGAGTGGAGTCCCAATAAACACCAACGGCAGGTTGAGTGTAGACCGTAACCCTGAATCGTACTCTTACTCGTCGTAGAAAAGTATCTGCAACATAAGACGTTGCAGCCGTGTAGGTCAGTACATTGAATGTACCGGAAATATCACCATAGAATAAAAGGATAAAACTATTCTATATGCAAAAGGCTTTCTGGCTCTATGTCTGAGTTTTTGCAGAAAAGCTGGTTTTATTTTCCCTACAACAAAGGAGTCAATGGAATATCACTACAAGAGTTGGTTATTAATGAGATGGTTCCGCCAACCAATTCTCATGGCCCAAAATAATTAATAGACCCACTCATCATAATTTATTAATTGTGTTGAGACTGGCTGATAGTATCATCTCCGGTGCTCATGTTGTCCGTAACCGGGGACACGGCTAATCGATTAGTTTGACACTCTGCAGAGGTTTGTACACTTTACCCGCAAGATTCGATCCCTCTCGTTGTGTCCTCGCACTGCCTGGTGTTTGAGAACGAGACGATCGAAACATGGCCTTCCAAAGCGATCCTCCGGTAGAAAGTCAGTGCCCATCCAATCCTACCGTTCTTCTACATCTCGTAGCAATCTGACCTACCAGAGTCACCACTAAGGTTAACCAAGCTAGAGCCCATATTGACTTGCGGTTGCACACGTAAGCTTTCCGGCCTTGAAGTATCCATCCATCTCTTTGAGCCTGGGTGGCATTCCATTGGGATGATCACAGGTAGATACCAGGATTCCCGGCATAACCATGATAGATATCAGGCTGCCAAAATGCATGTCCAATCCACCCAGAGGTATATTGAGTCCTTGAAGTCTTGATCATCATGCAGGTCTTGAAATAATTAATTAACCTCACAACACTCCTGAATCTCACAACCAAACCCCGTCTACTAAAGCGTAGCAATTGTGAAGTAACGTCCCTTCCCGGGCAATGATAACAGGATGTTGGGTTTCTCCTACCTCATGATACTACAACAAGTTCAAGCTCAATAACCTGCTGGATGTATGATGGAGAGATTGATTCTAATGCAAATAAAACATAGGTAATGTACGATGATCAAAGTGAACTTGCCTGTACTGTTGATGAAGATAAATATCGCTCTCAGAAATAACTTGATAGAACTATTTGTCACTCTCCGATGAAATCTATATAATCAAACATTGCACTCATATAAGAAATCATACTAGCAATCAATACTAACAATCAAAAGGCAACACAAAAACCAAATACAAAAGTGTTGTGATGAAGGAAATACTTAAGACAAAAGTTAAAACAACAAAACTTCATCACAACAACCAAAGGTAGTTTTCCCTACAAATAACCTATTTTTCAATAGCAACAAAATAACAACAAAGCAAAATCTAACAAAAGTATTTTAGCAAAGATTTTACTAGCAAAAAGAATTACTTTTGAAGAACAACTAAAAATTATGCAAATAACACACTAACAACATAAGTGTTTGTCAATTAAACTTAACAACAAGAAAAACAACAAAATACTAAATAACAGAAAACAACAATATAAAACAAATAAATAACAGAAAGTAAAACTTATAAAACAATTTATAAAAATGTTTTCAAATAGGAAATCAAACTAGCAATGAAACCAATTTGCAAATTATTATGAAACTAGAATTGATTTCATGCTATCAAACATATAAATGACATAAAAATAAACTTGGTTGAAATGCTACTGCTAACTAACAAAACAACAAGGTAAAACTTGTCAACTAATATAAAAGAAAATAAATTAAAAACAATTAAAACAAAAGAAATAGAAATAAACCTAAAAAGAACTAAAACAGAAACTGTTTTACTAAAAATCCTAATTTAAAATATTCTAAAAATTCTCAAATTCTTCCTACTGTTAAATAAAGTCACTAGTGACAAGTAGCAAAAAGAATCAACTAAAAATCTATTTTTAAACTCAAGATATAAACAATTTAGTGTTTGAAGCAAATCTATTTTAATTCAAATTTAAAATTTTCCAACATGGTCAAACTTTATATCTACAGAAACTAGAATACATTTGTGACACAAAGCAAAAAGAATCACTCAAAAACACTAAAAATCCTAAGAGATATCAAGAAAACAAAAACAGAAACTATTTTGTTTTTAAAACAGAAACAGAAAAAAAAATTAACTAACGAACAGGGTGCTACGTGTCAGCTTGTGATTGGCCGAGAGGTGTGCGTGATCTAACGTTGCGGGCGGACGGCCGAAACTTAGCGCGTACCGGTTCGTTTTATAAACGTTCTAATCGAGCGCGTGCGTTGTAGATCCAACGGTGGAGATCAAAGGGGAAACTCACCGCGGCGAGAGGAGGGCTCCGGCGAGGTCCGGTGAGGCAGAGACGATGGGGTTGACGTGGACGGCGTTCCAGGGGGCGCCCGGTGACGGTGAGCTGCTCAGGCGATGCAGACGATGATGGCGAGCACGTGGGTGGCCTCGGGGTCGGTTGGGGACGTCGGGGTTGACGGCGGCGAGCTCGTGAGCGGCGGTGGCGTTCGGGTGATCGATGGAGATGGGGCTCCGGTGGTCTTGGAGCTCGGGGAAGAGCACGGAGAGGTGCGCGCGAGGGTGGCAGAGCGATTGGTGGGCTCGGACAGCGTCGGGGAGATTTAGGTGGAGCGGTGGTGCGGCAATGGCGCGGTGGAGTGGTGTACTCCGGCGAGCAATAGCAGCGAGGACAGGGCACGGGCGTTGGGGCTTTGGGGAGGAAACGAGCGAGGCGAGGCTCGGCTTTATATAGGGGGTGGCGTGGAGGAGGGGGCGTACGGGAACGGCAGGGGATCGCGAGCGCGGCGGTGATCTCCGGCGAAGGAAAGAAATCGGGAGGGGAAGAAGGAAGGTGACCGCGGGGGTGATCCTGTCGGCCAGTGGGGGCCACTAGCCAGCGAGAGAGAGAGGGTGGGCGAGGGGTCGGTGGCCGATCCGAATCTTTTTTGGATCTCGCGTGAAGGGGTGCGGACCGAATCCTTCCTAGTTGGGCTTCGGGGTTTCCTAATAAAAGAGATTTTCCTATTATTCAAAAACAGGAAATAAAATCTTGACTTTGGAAAATCAAATCAAACCGAAACATGGAAGTTTTATATACTAAAAATTTGATAAAAATACAGGCAATACGATGAACATTTTTCCACGGTCAAATAAATAATTTTTTAAAATAAAATATTTTTCAAAAAATGCCTAAATTGATTATTATTTCTTTTGCAAATAATTTTCAAATAACCCCATGGGTTTTATTATTCAAATGTTTCACGAAAATGCCCCTGGTTTTGGGAGGGTCACGTTCCTCCTCTCAAAAATTTTGAATTTAAATCAAGAGTTTGAATTCATTCAAACTTTTTAAAACAGAGTCAAATATGAAATGGATTCAAACAAGAAAATTTTAGTTGTTTTCAAATCCCCTTTTCAAATCCTTTATTTGGAAGAAGTCATGTTATCTTTTCTCATTGATTTGAATTGGATGAAATTTGAATTCAAAACAAAAGGGGAAAGTCATTTTATTCCCTCTCATTCAAAAGTTTCAAAAGTTTCAAATTTTCACTCAAATTCAGTCACTCAAAGAAACATTCAATCATTCTAGTAATTAATATAACATTCCAAAATTTGGGATGTTACAAACCTACCACACTTAAAATGAATCTCGTCCTCGAGATTCGAAAGGGCTAGAAAGAAAAGGTTAGGGTTTGGGGGTCTCCTAGCAAATCCATTGACCATGAAAGTGTGGGTGCTACCACACTTAAAATGGGAGTTACTGGTCCCTTAAAATCGTGACAATCCTCTGGGGTCCTGACATCTGTCTCTTCACATTCTCCACAGAAAACTCTTTTGGTGATGCTCTTCCTTTATATTCACAACGTTTCCTGCAAAATCCAGTGTTTCCTTGGTCAATACAAACTTCTTCCGTTACTGGGTCCTCTTAACTGACAGTTCTCGCGATCATTCTAAATAACTTATCGATGATCTCATGGTGGTCTACCATTTGTGGTTATCTTGCAGTGAAATGGGTCTTGGCTTCATCCTCACCGTAAAATTCCTACGTGTGACAACAACTGCCATGTACAAGGGTTCATCATCATACCATTCTAAGGCTTAAACAAAAGCTTCAAAGAACGTCGTCTCTTTACTATGGGTAAGTCACTCAGATTTACCATTCCAAATAGCAAGAGAATGATAAGAGTAAGTCGTCATGGTGGCCAAGCCATGTCGCACTGAAATCATTACCTTGTATAAGGTTTAGTGAATCTCGTATTCTAACACTTGGGCTTCCTCACAAGCTTTGCAGAATTTCTCTTGTCTACGAACGAAGTTTGGATAAATCCATTGATTCTGCAAGCTGAACAAACGATATATCGTTTTCTTCACAACTCTCAGGTTTTCGTATCTTCCTAAGAAAACGTCTGCTGATCATGCATAACTTTTTCCAAGTACCTACCTTCATAGCGGTAGGGCTTGATCCTTATCAATCCTGAGGTCTCTGGGTTGTGGGCTCACTTTAATAGTTGTACAGCTTTAACTCATCCTTGGGGGTTACTAGCGTTTCATATTCCAACATTACTTCATTCCATCATACCCATGGGTAATCAAAAATAAATCATAGACTTATTCTTGATACAGACTCCACTTTGTGGAACTCATTTTCCTTTCCATTGGTCTGTTTTACCAATACAGGTGTTGGTTCATCAAAAGTCATATTCTTCTCATATTCAATCCTTTATTACATCCTAAATCACTTCTCAAAACTCCACATTTAAAAATACTTTATTACAAATGCTGCCATCCACATAGTTTGGTATGGTCCAGCATCACTTCCAACTTTATTCATTTGGTCCCCTTGGATATACTTTAGTACCACTGGAACTTCGTGATGTGCTCCTTGAAATCATCCATCTTTTGCTTTATCAGGGTGGACATGAGCTTCATCTCCATCATCTCCGTATGCACCTCTCTCAGGTATTCCTGAGTATGACGGAGTCTCGCTTCAAGTATTTCTCCAATCTAACATATGGCTTCCATGGCAGCTTCACGAACAGCATCGAAGAAAGTTGCTCGTGGTACACGAGAGATGAAAAAGTATTTCCCCATAGTCTTTGGGCAAACTCCTTTCACACGGTGGAGGTGTGCCTCCACATACCAGAGTTCCACTCCATTTTCCATGAATGGGTAGCCTTTGTAGACTGCATCTCCTTCAAGATGGATGTGCTTCATCATATCCTTCAGGATCCTTGGGTAATGCTGATCACTTGTCAGGGTCATGATCGTCTCCGGGCCCTTGAGGAAAGACTCGTAAAGGGTTTTCATCTGCAAATGTCAGAAAAGCGGTACTCAGAGTAATGTTTGTATCTTCTTGGATAAGCATCCATATTATCCAAACCAAGCTTCAATTTAACTTCCCAACATTTTACCGGGTATTGTCATCCTTAAAATAAAATGTGTTGGGTTATCCATTGACCATATTATATTGTATCCTTGTGCTTTAGCAAAAACCATGTTTATGCATCAACAACTCATTTTCATCCATGTTTACCCACATAAGTGGTTCAAAATAACATAAAACCTCATAGAGCCTTTCAACATAGGTCATATCAACTTTCATGAACTATTACAACCTCCAAGTCTTCCATTACATAACTCAACCCATCGTACTTATAAAATTCCTTCCTACTACACTTATTATGATCATCAAAATCTCAACTACTCAGTTCCAGCTTTCTTCTTGCCTGGACATTTGTTAGCATAATGTCCTGCTTCCCTGCAGTGAAAGCAAATGACTTCTAATAAGTCTCGGGGCTTCTTGACGATGATGTTTGCTCCTTGGGGTCTCTGCTTCTTTTCCGGGCATTGGTCAGCGTAGTGACCTAATTCCTTGCACCTGAAACACATTATATGACCATGGTCCTTCTTTGCAGGAATAGGGTCGTTCTCGGGATGTCTTCAGTTTCTCTTCCTGGACTTACTTGTTCCGATCAATCCCTCTATTTCATGTGGATCAAGCTCCACTTTTTCTGTCGGGAAGTCTCCCAGATACTCTTGGATTTCCTTCGTGCAATCCTGGGAAAAATGTCCTTTTTCTCCACATGAGTAGCAGGCGTTGGAGAAGAATCTGGTTAAGCCTTGTCCATCAGGGTCTTCCAAATCTTCCTTCATCATACGTTCTTCAAAAATCCCCTTGAACGTTTCCTTCATTGCTTCTTTCTGATTCTTGATAACTTGTTGCACCTTGGGGTAAATGTGGCACTGAGCTGGGTAGTGGGTGGTTCCTTCACACAAGAAACAAGTCACCTGACTAGTGGGGCATTCCTCAGCTGGATGATTTTCTTCACAATGAGGGCATCCATCCTCGTGTTCTTCCTGGGTGTGTCCTATTTCTCCACAGATCTTGCAAGCACAAAGCTTCTTTATAGGGCTATCATAGTGCTTCCGGATGAGACGTGAGTCTTAACAGAGTCTTCTTGAATTCCTCCCAGGTTTTTGCTCCATTATATCCTTGTATGGCTTGATGCATTTTCCACCAAGTTGCAGCACTTTGGGTAAAGTACTGAAGAGCGTATTGAACCTCATACTTCTTTGCAATCGAGTTGCTCCCGAAGCTATTCTCCATGTTTTGAATCCATACTTCTGCCTCCAGCTGGGTCATTGGTCCAGAGAATACAAGTCCAGCTTCATTCACCATCTATTGGGTCCAAGGTTTTGGGGATGAGATACGAGAGAGAGAAAGGAGGGGATACACACAATACAAACAATAGTTTTTGAAATAGGTTTTATTTGTGGCTGTCGGAAAAATGCACACAAATGACAGCTCACAAATCACCGTATCTAACGTGAGTATGCAACAGGGGTTTGGTCTTCTAGGGGGCATAAAATCTTGGAAATTCTTCATGGTCTTCAATTTCTTCACGTCCTTATAGTCTTCAAAAAAAAAATTGTAGCTCTGTCCATAGTGGTCAAAAGGGTATTATCTAACTATTTGATAAAACTCAGAAGGGATAAGAAGTAAAAGATTTTTTTGAAAATAATTTTGAGAGATATCCTGTCCTATGGGCTTTCCAGTTTCTAGGGTCACGTCCTATAGTCAACATGTGCTCTAATACCATTTCTGTAGCGTCCCGACTCAAAACGAGTCAAGCCTCTGTGTGTCAGTGCCATCCCTGGATCAGTATGCTGGCACACACAGTACATCAATGTATATATCAAAGTGCAATCACGTGTAAATAACGTAAAATTGATATATACCTCTTAAATCTCAGCGGAAACAGCCACGGGAGTGGAGTCCTAATAAACACCAACGGCAGGTTGAGTGTAGACCGTAACCCTGAATCGTACTCTTACTCGTCGTAGAAAAGTATCTGCAACATAAGACGTTGCAGCCATGTAGGTCAGTACATTGAATGTACCGGCAAGATCACCATAGAATAAAAGGATAAGACTATTCTATATGCAAAAGGCTTTGTGGCTCTGTGTCTGAGTTTTTGCAGAAAAGCTGGTTTTATTTTCCCTACAACAAAGGAGTCAATGGAATATCACTACAAGAGTTGGTTATTAATGAGATGGTTCCGCCAACCAATTCTCATGGCCCAAAATAATTAATAGACCCACTCATCATAATTTATTAATTGTGTTGAGACTGGCTGATAGTATCATCTCCGGTGCTCATGTTGTCCGTAACCGGGGACACGGCTAATCGATTAGTTTGACACTCTGCAGAGGTTTGTACACTTTACCCGCAAGATTCGATCCCTCTCGTTGTGTCCTCGCACTGCCTGGTGTTTGAGAACGAGACGATCGAAACATGGCCTTCCAAAGCGATCCTCCGGTAGAAAGTCAGTGCCCATCCAATCCTACCGTTCTTCTACATCTCGTAGCAATCTGACCTACCAGAGTCACCACTAAGGTTAACCAAGCCAGAGCCCATATTGACTTGCGGTTGCACACGTAAGCTTTCCGGCCTTGAAGTATCCATCCATCTCTTTGAGCCTGGGTGGCATTCCGTTGGGATGATCACAGGTAGATACCAGGATTCCCGGCATAACCATGATAGATATCAGGCTGCCAAAATGCAGGTCCAATCCACCCAGAGGTATATTGAGTCCTTGAAGTCTTGATCATCATGCAGGTCTTGAAATAATTAATTAACCTCACAACACTCCTGAATCTCACAACCAAACCCCGTCTACTAAAGCGTAGCAATTGTGAAGTAACGTCCCTTCCCGGGCAATGATAACAGGATGTTGGGTTTCTCCTACCTCATGATACTACAACAAGTTCAAGCTCAATAACCTGCTGGATGTATGATGGAGAGATTGATTTTAATGCAAATAAAACATAGGTAATGTACGATGATCAAAGTGAACTTGCCTGTACTGTTGATGAAGATAAATATCGCTCTCAGAAATAACTTGATAGAACTATTCGTCACTCTCCGATGAAATTTATATAATCAAACATTGCACTCATATAAGAAATCATACTAGCAATCAATAATAACAATCAAAAGGCAACACAAAAACCAAATACAAAAGTGTTGTGATGAAGGAAATACTTAAGACAAAAGTTAAAACAACAAAACTTCATCACAACAACCAAAGGTAGTTTTCCCTACAAATAACCTATTTTTCAATAGCAATAAAATAACAACAAAGCAAAATCTAACAAAAGTATTTTAGCAAAGATTTTACTAGCAAAAAGAATTACTTTTGAAGAACAACTAAAAATTATGCAAACAACACACTAACAACATAAGTGTTTGTCAATTAAACTTAACAACAAGAAAAACAACAAAATACTAAATAACAGAAAACAACAATATAAAACAAATAAATAACAGAAAGTAAAACTTATAAAACAATTTATAAAAATATTTTCAAATAGGAAATCAAACTAGCAATGAAACCAATTTGCAAGTTATTATGAAACTAGAATTGATTTCATGCTATCAAACAAAATAAATGACATAAAAATAAACTTGGTTGAAATGCTACTGCTAACTAACAAAACAACAAGGTAAAACTTGTCAACTAATATAAAAGAAAATAAATTAAAAACAATTAAAACAAAAGAAATAGAAATAAACCTAAAAAGAACTAAAACAGAATCTGTTTTACTAAAAATCCTAATTTAAAATATTCTAAAAATTCTCAAATTCTACCTACTGTTAAATAAAGTCACTAGTGACAAGTAGCAAAAAGAATCAACTCAAAATCTATTTTTAAACTCAAGATATAAACAATTTAGTGTTTGAAGCAAATCTATTTTAATTCAAATTTAAAATTTTCCAACATGGTCAAACTTTATATCTACAGAAACTTGAATAAATTTGTGACACAAAGCAAAAAAGAATCACTCAAAAACACTAAAAATCCTAAGAGATATCAAGAAAACAAAAACAGAAACTATTCTGTTTTTAAAACAGAAACAGAAAAAAAAATTAACTAACGAATAGGGTGCTACGTGTCAGCTTGTGATTGGCCGAGAGGTGTGCGTGATCTAACATTGCGGGCGGACGGCCGAAACTTAGCGCGTACCGGTTCGTTTTATAAACGTTCTAATCGAGCGCGTGCGTTGTAGATCCAACGGTGGAGATCAAAGGGGAAACTCACCGTGGCGAGAGGAGGGCTCCGGCGAGGTCCGGCGAGGCAGAGGCGATGGGGTTGATGTGGACGGCGTTCCAGGGGGCGTCCGGTGACGATGAGCTGCTCAGGCGACGCGGACGATGACGGCGAGCACGTGGGTGGCCTCGGGGTCGGTTGGGGACGTCGGGGTTGACGGCGGCGAGCTCGTGAGCGGCGGTGGCGTTCGGGTGATCGATGGAGATGGGGCTCCGGTGGTCTTGGAGCTCGGGGAAGAGCACGGAGAGGTGCGCGCGAGGGTGGCAGAGCGATTGGTGGGCTCGGACAGCGTCGGGGAGGTTTAGGTGGAGCGGTGGTGCGGCAAAGGCGCGGTGGCATTGGTGTACTCCGGCGAGCAATAGCAGCGAGGACAGGGCACGGGCGTTGGGGCTTTGGGGAGGAAACGAGCGAGGCGAGGCTCGGCTTTATATAGCGGTTGGCGTGGAGGAGGGGGCGTACGGGAACGGCAGGGGATCGCGAGCGCGGCGGTGATCTCCGGCGAAGGAAAGAAATCGGGAGGGGAAGAAGGAAGGTGACCGCGGGGGTGATCCTGTCGGCCAGTGGGGGCCACTAGCCAGCGAAAGAGAGAGGGTGGGCGAGGGGTCGGTGGCCGATCCGAATCTTTTTCGGATCTGGCGTGAAGGGGTGCGGGCCGAATCCTTCCTAGTTGGGCTTCGGGGTTTCCTAATAAAAGAGATTTTCCTATTATTCAAAAACAGGAAATAAAATCTTGACTTTGGAAAATCAAATCAAACCGAAACATGGAAGTTTTATATACTAAAAATTTCATAAAAATACAGGCAATACGATGAACATTTTTCCACGGTCAAATAAATAATTTTTTAAAATAAAATATTTTTCAAAAAATGCCTAGATTGATTATTATTTCTTTTGCAAATAATTTTCAAATAACCCCATGGGTTTTATTATTCAAATGTTTCACAAAAATGCCCCTGGTTTTGGGAGGGTCACCTTCCTCCTCTCAAAATTTTTGAATTTAAATCAAGAGTTTGAATTCATTCAAACTTTTTAAAACAGAGTCAAATATGAAATGGATTCAAACAAGGAAATTTTAGTTGTTTTCGAATCCCCTTTTCAAATCCTTTATTTGGAAGAAGTCATGTTATCTTTTCTCATTGATTTGAATTGGATGAAATTTGAATTCAAAACAAAAGGGGAAAGTCATTTTATTCCCTCTCATTCAAAAGTTTCAAAAGTTTCAAATTTTCACTCAAATTCAGTCACTCAAACAAACATTCAATCATTCTAGTAATTAATATAACATTCCAAAATTTGGGATGTTACACATACCCCCCGATACGATCCATAGATTCATCAAAAGAAGCAAACTATGCAACAAAAACAGAATCTGTCTAAAACGGAACAGTCTGTAAATATCTGAATTATTGTCATACTTATGCAACTCCAAAAATTCTGAAAACTTAGGAAAACGTGGGAAATTCATATATCAATACTTTGTAAAAAATTCAGAAGGTTCTGACACTCCAACGAAAATTAGAAATTCCAGCACTGGACGCAAAAGTTTCTGTTTTCAAACAGCATCTATCATACTATCTTCCAAATCATCCCAAAGGCATTACTTGGCACAAACACTAAATAAAACATAAAAATACAATCATAACAGAAGTTATAATTGTTCAAACACTCAAAAACAGAAGTTAAAAGCAAAAAATTATTTTATTCATTGGGTTGCCTCCCAACAAGCGATATTGTTTTATGCCCCTAGCTAGGCATAATGCATAGTTTCAAGTGTTGTCATCCTTCAAGTTAATTCCATAAGTGGCCCTCATAATGGATTCATAAGGTGTTTTAATTATTTTTCTAGGGAAGTGTTCCATCCCTTTCTTTAGTGGAAATTGAAATCTTATATTACCTTCTTTCATATCAATAATAGCACCAATTGTTCGAAGAAAAGGCCTACCAAGTATTATGGGACAAGAAGGATTGCATTCAATGTCAAGAACAATAAAGTCCAAGGGCACATAATTTCTATTTGCAAGAATAAGCACATCATTTATTCTACCCAATGGCTTTTTAATAGTGGAATCCGCAAGGTGCAAATTAAGGGAACAAGGATCCATGTCGGTGAGACCTAGCACATCACACAAAGACTTCGGTATAGTGGAAACGCTAGAACCAAGATCACAAAGAGCATTAAATTCATAATCTTTAATTTTTACTTTAATAGTAGGTTCCCATTCATCTTGTAATTTTCTAGGAATTGATACTTCCAACTCAAGCTTTTCTTCATGTGCTTTCATCATGGCTTCTACAATGTGTGTAGTGAAAGCTTTATTTTGTTCATATGCATTTGGTGAATTAATCATGGATTGCAACAAGGAAATACACTCAATTAAAGAACAACTATCATAATTAAAGTCCTTTTAATCCAAAGTAGTGGGTGCATTACTATTTAAAGTTTTGACCTCTCCAAACCCACTTTTTTCATTTTTATGATCGAGATTATCACCCACCAAGCAAGTGGGACTCCTTCTATCTAAAGTTGAATCTTCTCAGTTCCTTTTTCATCAAGTTTTATGTTACTAAATAATGATTCAATAGGAGTGACTCCAATCATTTTAATATCTTCATCGTTACTATGATAGAAACCGGGTGGAATCGCTTTTTTAGAAATTCTCGTTTAGCTCTCAACCTAGCGGTCCTTTATTTACTTTCATTAATGGAGACATAGATAGCTTTAATAGACTCATTTATATCATGCTTGGATGGCAAAATTTTAGTTTTGAGAATTTCCACATCATGAGCAATTCTATCTATGTTCCTAGCCAATTCATCAACTCTACTCAATTTTCTTCTATCATAGTATTAAAATTCTTTTGCGAACTAATAAATTCTTTAATATTACTTTCAAGATCAGAGGGCATCCTATTATTATTATTATAAGAATTACCATAAGGATTGCCATAATTATTAGAGGAATTTCCAGGAAATGGTCTAGGATTGAAATTACCCCTATAAGCATTGTTGTTGAAATTATTTCTAGAGACAAAATTCACATCAATAGCATCATTATTTTGCTAAATCAAAGTAGACAATGGCACATCATTAGGATCAATATGAGCATTTTTACTACTAACCAATTTCAATAGAGCATCCATCTTATCACTCAAAGTATTAATTTCTTCAACGGAATTTACCTTCTTACCAGTTCGAGTTCGTTCGGAGTGCCATTGAGAATAATTTACCATAATATTATCAAGAAGTTTTGTAGCTTCTCCCAATGTAATTTCCATAAAAGTACCACCTGCAGTAGAGTCTAGCAAATTTCTAGAGACAAAGTTTAGTCCCGCATAAATTTTTTGCATGATCATCCATAAATTCAAACCATGAGTTGGGCAATTTCTTATCATTAATTTCATTCTCTCCCAAGATTGTGCAACAAGTTCATGCTCAAGTTGCTTAAAATTCATAATTTGATTTCTTAAAGAAATAATCTTAGCAGGAGGAAAATACTTGGTAATAAAAGCATCCTTACACTTATCCCAAGAATTAATACTATTTCTAGGCAAGGATGAAAACCAAGTTTTAGCACGGTCTCGTAGTTAGAACGGAAATAATTTTAATTTGACAATATCATTATCCACATCTTTCTTCTTTTGCATATCACAAAGTTCAACGAAAGTATTTAGATGGGATGCAGCATCTTCATTAGGACTACCAGAAAATTGTTCTTTCATAACAAGATTAAGCAAGGCAGCATTAATGTCGCACGACTCCGCACTAGTGGCGGGAGGAGCAATAGGAATACTAATAAAATCATTATTATTAGTATTGGAAAAGTCACACAATTTTGTATTTTCTTGAGACATCGCGACAAAGCAAGCAAACTAGCAAAAAAGCAAATAAAATATTTTTGTGTTTTTGTAAAAAAAAATTAGAAGTGAGGGAGATGAAAACGAGAGGCAAATGCAAATAAAAGGAAAATAAAGTAAATGCAACTGAATGATAATTTGTGCGAAGGTACTTGGTAATTTTGGTGATGTCTCCACGGCAATGGCGCTAGAAATTCTTCCTGCTACTTGTAGTCTGCGTTGGTATTTCCCCAAAGAGGAGAGGATGATGCAGTACAGTAGAGATAAGTATTTCCCTCAGTTAAGAACCAAGTTTATCAATCCAGTAGGAGAACCAAGCAAAATTTCGTTAAGCGCACCTGCACACACAAGAGCAAACACTTGCACCCAACGCAAATAAGAGGGTTGTCAATCCTCTTAGCGGTTATTTGCAAGGATTAAATCTTATCGAGGTAAATAGATAAACTAAAATACTAATTAAAATAAAAGTAAATAAATTGCAGCAAGGTATTTTTAGGTTTTTTATATGATAAAGATAGACCCGGGGGCCATAGTTTTCACTAGAGGCTTCTCTCTCGAGCACAGAAACATACGGTGGGTAAACAAATTACTGTTGGGCAATTGATAGAAAAGCAAATAATTATGACGGATTCATGGCAATGATCATGTATATAGGCATCACATCCAAGACAAGTAGACCGACTCCTGCCAGCATCTACTACTATTACTCCACTCATCGACCGCTATCCAGCATGCATCTAGAGTATTAAGTTAATAAAAACAGAGTAACGCCTTAAGCAAGATGACATGATGTAGAGAAGCAAATTCAAGCAATATGAATAAACCCCATATTTTTATCCTTAATGGCAACAATACAAATACGTGTCATGTTCCCTTCTATCACTGGGATTAAGCACCGCAAGATTGAACCCATCACAAATCACCTCTCCCATTGCAAGATAAATCAATCTAGTAGGCCAAACCAAATCGATAGATCGGAGAGAAATACAAAGCTATACTTAATCATGCATAAAAGAGTTCAGAGAAGACTCAAATATTTCTCATGAATAATCTGATCATAAACTCACAATTCATCGGATCCCAGCAAACACACCGCAAAAGAAGATTACATCGAATAGAACTCCAAGAACATCGAGGAGAACATGGTATTGAAGATCAAAGAAAGAAAAGAAGCCATCTAGCTACTAGCTATGGACCCATAGGTCTGTGGTAAACTACTCACACATCATCGGAAGGGCAGCAAGGTTGATGTAGAAGCCCTCCGTGATCGATTCCCCCTCCGGCAGAGTACCGGAAAAGGCCTCCAGATGGGATCACAGAAGAACAGAGGCTTGCGGTGGCGGAAAGGTTTTCTCTTCTGGCTCTTTGATGGTTTCTGAATATTTGTGAATTTATAGGAGTGGAATTAGGTCAAACAGAGCCACGTGGGCCCCACAAGGCAACATGCCCCCCCCTCCGGGCCGCGCCCTATTGCCTTGTGAAGCCTTCGTGAGGCTTCTGGCCTCCTCCTGAAGCTTCCAAGGTCTCTTTTGTCCAGAAAAAAATCTCCAAAAAGTTTCGTGGCATTTGGACTTCGTTTGGTACTGTTTCTCTGAAAAGCTAAAAACAAGCAGAAAACAGCAACTGGCACTGGGCACTAGGTTAATAGGTTAGTCCCAGAAAATGATATATAATTGCATATAAAAACATCCAAGATTGATACTATAATAGCATGGAACAATCAAAAATTATAGATACGTTGGAGACGTATCAGTGGTGAAGGGGGGTCGATGGAGAGACCTAAACACAACATTTGAGTGTACATAGTAGTGGACTTAATATTCATGTTTCAGTTTAGTGTACATTGTAAACATTGAATTGAGGACCATGCATGGCTTACATTTTATTTTTGAATTCATGCCATACATGCATGGTTTGGAAAAGTAGATGCACTATACTGACTCGGTTGTTGTTGTATTTGTGTGTGTTTGTGGTCATATGCTTGAATACATACAAAGTTTTCTCACCACCATACTGTTCATCTTTTAAATTTTAATTTGCATTCAAAAACTTAGTGTGGATACCATGAAATGTGAAGTCCACGTTGAGATCACTATATCACAAACTCACTCTAATACAAGAACTCGTCATAAATCAATTACCGTCCCTTTTGGAATGACCAATTATTTGCAAGGAAAATATGGGCATTGTAATACATATAGATTCGTTCGCCAATTTTAAAAAAGATTCCTTTCACATTCTTGAATGGTAGCACCCAACGGCGTACCAGCCAGACCGGGCTCGTGCCAACCCCAACCAAAAGAACCGCGATAAAAACTTCGCGCCTACACTCGAGCCTCCGCGTTTCGAATCGAAATATCTGGCAGCCAGAATTCCAGCCCTACGAAATTCCCCTTATGTCCCTAGTCCATAATGACTACTACCGATGAACAATGGAGGGATGCTTTAGTAACTAGCCCACGTTACCTACCGCGCCGAGCACGTTCAAGTCCCTCGGTCTCCGCTACCCAAGGTCACCCGTCAACTCCATTGCCTACTACACTAGGATGAGTATAGAATGGAGCTTCGTTTGTTCGTGCCTACTAGAGTATCACGCAAAGCACTGGTACACAGGGAGTATCTTTTTACTCTGCATATATAATTTGTTTGAAGTCTGACCAAGCAATGTTTGACCAAATTCTATCTTAAAAAATATGAACATCTACAACACTAAAGATGTATCGCTTGAAAATTTATTTCATGTTGCATGTAATGATATTGTTTCAAATCCTGGTTTTTAAATTCCAGAAAATCCAAAACTAACCTAAAATTCATGAAACTACGCAAGGTCTCGTGATATGGCACAAATAGGTTGTGGTAATTTTTTTTGTTCAATTTGAGACAAGCTGCTTATGAAAAGTTGCACACATGAACAATCAAGGTATTTTGGAACAAAGAGCTGTCACATTAATGCGACTGGTTTCACTATTCAAACCGTGGGCGTTAGACCAACGTGTCGCCACGCGTCCCGCTTCTCATAGGCAGGTGCCGTCCGAGCAAGCGTGTGAGTCGACGAGAGGCGTGTGAGCAGGCCTCTACGTAGGCTCACTGGGAGGCGAGCCCTTTGAGCAGCCTACGCCGCCACTTTTAATGGCGCCCGTGCCGCAGTTTAAATCACTGCCGCACTCCCCGGTCTCGCTACAATCTCCTCTCTGCCTCTCCGGTTCTCCGGTCGTCTGCCTCCAATCAGCCTGACCTCGCCGTACGCCATGGCGCATCATGATGGGCTGCCCCTAGTCTTCCAGTTTCCTGAGGAAGACCCTAAGGATCTTTCGAACGAGTTTGACCTGGCCGTGTGCGAAGTCACCGTGTCTGTCCCAGCGCCCGTTCTAGCTCCCGTCGCCGTGCCTGCGCCAGCGCCCATCCCCGTGGCATTGATGGGCTAGGAGCCGCACATTATCGCCCAGCTTGAAGCCGCGGGGATCCACAAGGTCCCCACTGACTTGCACGCGCCCGTGCACCTGCCTGCGCATGCACTGACGCACGAGCCCGTGCCGGTGCCCGTGCACATGAATGTCTCCGCCGCGCCGTTGCCAGCGCCTGTCCCCGCGCCGGTGCCAGTGCCCCCCTCAACGGCATGGGTCGCCGCCATCGTCCGCTTCCATGCAGCGCCGTCAGTCGCCGCCTCCCGCCGGTTGACTAGCTCCTAGAGACCGAACTCCACAACATTTCGGCCTTCCTTGAAGCTTGGGCCAACGTCCAGGAGTATGCCAACGCCGGCGCAAGACGCCGCCGGCGCCACCGGTCAGTGGCCCAACGGCACACAGGGCACGGCAGAGGAGCCGCTTCCCGCCGCAAGACGCCCCCGCCGCCGCTGCAATTAGTTTTATTCATTTATTTATTTTAGTTCGATCGTGGTATGAACGTAAAGTCATAGTCAGACTGAATGAAATCTATAGTATGATCGATTGAGTGTTCTGCTAGAGCCCTATCAAATTAAATAAAAAAAGTCATCAAGTGACATGTATTCCTTCTCATCACAAACATTTCATATTAAATACCTGCGTCAATTCCAAATACTTGTGGGCGCGAGCAGGTCCCGTGTTCGAGCACTAGGTGATACATCTATTTATCCACGCATTTAGTTATTACTACTAGTTAAATACACCACGGGTGCCTGAACTTATCCGTCACAGTCACTTTTTTTCCTATACTTGTAAAATACTAGTAGGTGAAACTAGTGTCGTAACTTATGAACGCGTCCAGATACGGTCGACGGCATCGGGCATCTGCCCCGGGTGGCGCACCATGTTTACTGGCTCGTGCGTTCTTCGTGTTTGCCCGTGTGTTTAAACATGGAAGGAAAGGAGAGAGAGCGGACATGGGACCCACCAGTAAGTGGCTCAACGAAGGGGAGTAGTACGTGCTGACTAGCCAGTCCCACTAATCTATTGAAAGTAATATAAAAACATGTTATCCATTAAAGATACAACAAACGTGAAAATCCATTTCTGAGCCCAGGCTCATCTGCACCCATGCTAAAGAAAAAAATAAAAAAAATACTAGAAAAATTCAAAAAATTCCAATTTTTTTGCATGGTAGACAATTTGGTGCATGATGTCCGCTCCAATTTTCATATCATTTGGACATCTGAGTAGCTCTCGGCAAAAAAGACAGATTTGGGGTCTGTAAAAGAGTTTACTGTTCATGTACTATTCTGACCCAATTTGTCTTTTTCGCTGAGAGCTACTAAGACGTTCAAATGCTCTGAAAATTGGAGGGACCTCACGCAACAAATTATCTACCATGCAAAAAAAATTGAATTTTTTGTGAATTTTTTCTTGACCGGGTGCAGATGAGCCTGGGAACCGAATCGCTGACATGCGCCTGGAAGGACCTGGTCGCCTGTTCGATCCTTGTCCTTTTCATTTTTAATTTATATGGGTCCAGATTTGTTCCATGATAGGTGGGTCCCCCGGTGTGTTGTTTGTAGCATTTTAATTTATGGGTCAAAATTTGTTCCATTATAGGTGGACCCCTGGTCTGTAGTTTGTAGCTTGTTTGTAATAATTAAAGAAAACATGAGAGTTTTTTTGCAAAAATACCATGGTGCGATGGGGAAGGTGAGAAAGAGCGTGTGAGAGAGCGGTGACAGAGCTAGAGGGAAATCAATTGGGGGAGGGGCGGGGGGCAACGGTGTTTCCAGTAGTTGTGGGCCAAATGCTAGAAAAAAATCTAACCTAAACCCTACGAAATAAATGCCTTCACAAATTAATCCAAGGTTGGAGGCATAGTCCCCCTGGCAATGTAAATAGATCCGGCTCTACGAGAGATGGAGAGGTAGCGTCTATGTGTGGGAGAGACGGCGCGAGAAAATGAGTTCAATCGAGACATAGATAGATAGAGAGATAGAGTGAGTGTGGCCCGACATTCAGTCAAAAGAGAGATATGCTCTGGAGAGATATCGTGCGATTAAGCTTTTGGGGAGGGTGAGGGCTGTAAGAGAGATCTTGAGAGATTGACCAACATAGACAATATGCGTGACAGAGTATACAGAGTGTGGATCGAGGCCCAAACAGGGAGATATATCGTTTGTGTATGAGAGAAAGCAAGGTCAATTGAGACATAGATAAAGAGAGAGAGATTGAGCGATTGTGGGCCGCTATGCGGTCGAAAGAGTGAGACAGGTTGGAGAGAGTGACCTAGATAGGTAATGTGCATGAGAGAGTATACAATATGTCGAACTAGGCCCAAACAGGGAGATATATCGTTTGTGTGTGAGAGAAAGCGAGGTCAATCAAGACATACATAAAGATAGAGAGAGAGAGAGAGAGAGAAAGAGAGAGAGATTGAGCGAGTGTGGGCCGCCACACGGTCGAAAGAGTGAGACGGTTTGGTGAGAGTGACCTAGATAGACAATCTACGTCACAGAGTATGGAGTGTGTTGATCGAGGCCCAAACAGGGAGATATATCATTTGTGTGTGAGAGAAAGCGAGGTTAATCGAGACTTAGATAAAGAGAGAGAGATTGAGCGAGTGTGGGCCGCCATGCGGTCGAAAGAGTGAGACGGTGTGGAGAGAGTGACCTAGATAGACAATGTGCATGCGTGTGCACGAGAGGGGGGGTCTAGAGAGGCAATGTATGCATTTAGCGAGAGAGGGTAGGAGGGAGAGAGAGAGCTCGGCATGGAGTGCAATGGCGGGTGTGTGTGAGAGAAATACGTTTGTTGAGAGAGTGGGGGAAAGGGGGTTGTGTATTTGAGAGAATTAGAGATCGAAACATGGAGAGAAAGAATGAGCGTGTGTCGGGAACCAATAGCTCCATAAGGTGGTTAAGAGGGGAAGAATGATCGATAGAGGAAGTATGTAGTGTGTGTGCCGGGGGGGGCTAAACACAACATTTGAATGTAGATAGTACTAGACTTAATATTGACGTTTCAATTTAGTGTACATTGTAAAATTTGAATTGAGGACCATGCATATGGCTTCTATAATTATTTCAAATTCGTGCCATACCAGGTTTGGAAAAGCTGATGCACTAATATTGACTCGATTGTTGTGGTATTTTGTATGTGTGAGGTCATATGCTTGAATACATCCAAAGTTTTCTCACCATCATAGTGTTCATCTTATACATATGAATTTGCATTCAAAAACTTAGCGTGCATACCATGAAATGCGAAATCCACATTAGAATTGGAGATCGCTATGTCACAAACACACTCTAATTCAAAGGACTCATCATTAATTAATTACTAGTATCTCGTTTCGAAGGACTAATTATTTGCAAGGAAAACACGGGCATGGTAATACATACAGATTCGTTTGCCAATGAAAAAAAGATTTGTTTGCATTCTCAAATGTAGGCGCACCAGGCAGACCAGGATCGTGTTGTGGCGGTGGTGTGTGTCGTACGGACGTTAAAAACTTCGCGCCTCCACGTTTTGGATTGAAATATCTGGCGGCCCTAATTCCAGCCCTGCAAAATCCCCCTTCTCCCCCGCCCCCTTTCGCGCCCAGAGCGCTCAAATCCCTAATTCGCCGCCACCTAAGCAAACTTCGAATCACCTCTCGTCTCGTCTCTTTCCCCACCTCTGTACCGGACGACAACGACGAAGACGACGGTCACGCTGCACCACTGCACCGGAGCTGCCTCATCTACGTCCTCGTCCACCGCACCGGGTGGTCCACCGACAACGTCGGCCGCCGCAGCTGATAACCCACAAGTATAGGGGATCGCAACAGTTTTCGAGGGTAGAGTATTCAACCCAAATTTATTGATTCGACACAAGGGGAGCCAAAGAATATTTGCAAGTATTAGCAGTTGAGTTGTCAATTCAACCACACCTGAAGACTAAATATCTGCGGCAGAGTGATCAGTAGCACAGTAGTATGGTAGTTTGATAGCAATAGCAATAATAGTAACAGTAACAGTAGCAGCAATAGTTTTTGTAGCAATTGTGACAGTAGTGGCAACAGTAGTAACTTAGCAAAGAACAATATGTGAAAAGCTCGTAGGCATTGGATCGGTGATGATAATTATGTTGGATGATATTCATCATGTAACAGTCATAACCTAGGGCGACACAAAACTAGCTCCAATTCATCAATGTAATGTAGACATGTATTCCGTACATAGTCATACGTGCTTGCGATAAGAACTTGCATGACATCTTTTGTCCTACCCTCCCGTGGCAGCGGGGTCCATAAGGAAACTAAGGGATATTAAGGCCTCCTTTTAATAGAGAACCGGAACAAAGCATTAACACATAGTGAATACATGAACTCCTCAAACTACGGTAATCATCGGAAAGAATCTCAATTATTGTCACCTTGGGGTATGCGGATCATAACACATAGCAGGTGCGTATAACTTGCAAGATCGGATCAAGAACACAAATATATTCATGAAAACATAAAGGGTTCAGATCTGAAATCATGGCACTCGGGCCCTAGTGACAAGCATTAAGCATAGGAAAGTCACAGCAACATCAATCACAGAACATAGTGGATACTAGGGATCAAGCCCTAACAAAACTAACTCGATTACATGATAAATCTCATCCAACCCATCACCGTCCATCAAGCCTATGAAGGAATGTGACGCCCCCGACTTAATCGTGTACTAATCATACACGCAAGTGTACACGATCAAGCCTAAGGACTCACTTGAAGATATCACAACACAACTCTAAACACAAATAAAAGTCATACAAGCTTTATATTACAAGCCAGGGGCCTTGAGGGCTCGAATACATAAGCTCGATGTCATACAAGCATCAGCGGAAGCATTAGATATCTGAGTACAGACATAAAGTTAAACAGATAGGCCTTTAAGAAGGCGGGGCAAAAATAAAAACACTGGATCGAAAGGCGCAGGCCTCCTGCCTGGGTGCCTCCTATCTACTCCTGGTCGTCGGAGGGCTCCTCGTAGTAGTAGTATCCGGAGGGGTAGTAGTAGTGGTAGTAGTCGTCATCGGCTGCTGGGGCAGCTGGCTCCGGGGCTCCGTCATCTGGTCTCAAGTATCGGGTATGGGGGAAAAGGAAAGCAAAGCAACCGTGTGTCCATAACATCAAGCAGGAACCCGAGGAATCACCCTCGTTGGATTCCCACTAGATGTAACCGACAAGGTGAACCCGGGGGAATCACCCTCGATGGTATTCAAACTTGCGGGGTTACCGACAAAGCTTTATCGGAGGTGGAGAAGAGGAATCACCCTCGTTAACCCACATCCGAGTAGCTGTACTACCGAGGCATCATCGGAAGTGCGATAAGAGGTATCACCCTTGGCACTCGATGTTAGCTCTGCAGCGTCGAGCAACTAGGGGTGTGCGGTGCTATGTTGGTCTCAGCCCGACGATCACATCGATCGGGACACGGGTACTACAGCGGGGCAACTACATCAAGGAAGAGGGGCCACAGATGGTTCACTACCATTCAACCTATACTAAGCATTTTGGATAACAGGTAGGTATCAATAACAGTTACAAGGACAGGCTATGCATCAGAATAGGATAATCAACAGCAGTAGCAAATTCTAATGCAAGCAGGAGGGAGAAGGAGTAGGTGATATAGGCATGCGTCAAGGGGGGTTGCTTGCCTGGAAGCTCTGTGGCAAAGGAGGGGTCGTCAGAGGTGTCGTCGGTCTCCTGAGCTGCGTCGGTCTTGGGGGCTATCGGAATAGAAGAGGGGGAAGAAACAATAAATAAAGGCAACAGATGCAACACAGAGCATGACATGCTAAAATGCAGTGCAGGGTTGCCTAAATGTATGTCTAAACCATTTTAGTTATTTTAGGATTTAAGTTGGAATTATTAGCAGGTATGCATGCACTATTCATCTACCGGAAACAGGCAAAAAGTTGCGGGTTCACCTTCGTAGTGGGTCCCAATAAGAAAACAGACGGCACGATCAGATTCGTGGGATTTTTCTGAGCAACTTTCATGTAGAAAGTTTTTCGATCCGAGCTACGGTTAATTTTCTATGATTTTTCAAAAAAATTAGCATTTTCTGGAATTATTTAAATTAACAGAAATAACAGAGATGGAATATGACGTCATGCTGAGGTCATCACTGCGTCAGCAGTCGGCTGACCAGTTGACTGGTCAAACAGGCAGGCGGGACCCACCTGTCAGCCTCAGAGGTGTTAACAGCGATTAATTTTAAACTAACAGAGTTAATTAACTAAGTGGGGCCCTATGTCAGTGTCACTAACTTACTAATTAATTAAGTTTTATTAAAAATCGGTTTAATTAGTTTAACTAATCGAGAGGGCCCACACGTCAGCGTCTACGGTGAACAGTAACCCGCGTTGACCGTGGTCAACGCGGTCAACGAAGGCGCGGGGACCCACTGTCAGCGACACCGGGCGGGCCCACACCTTGCCAGCTCAGCGCCGGCGCCGGAATCCTCTCCGGCGAGCGCCGGACGCGGCCGAGAGCTCCGGCGAGCTCGGATTTTCGCCACAGTGCACCAATTCGAGCGTCGTTTGGCTCTTTGGATCGGGCACTCCACCGCGCGTCGGATGGCGGCGACAAAACGGGCAGGGGAGGTCGGCAAGGCCGCCGGCGACGAGCCGTGGCGGCGGTCACATTTCGGGTCAGAGAGGGGAAACGGCTACGGGCCTTTCCCGAGCACGCCAGCTAGCTTGGGCGAAGCGGGAGCTCACCAGGAGCACGCCCGTGCTCTTGGTTCGGTCAATGGGCAAGCGCGGCGACAGCGGCGAGCTCCGCGGCGGAGCAAAGTCCGGCAATGGCGGCGGCGACGCGCGCGGCTAACAAAAGAGCTCGGGGAGGGAAATGGAGAGAAGGGGCGGCTCACCGGGCAGCTCAAGGAGGCCCGTGTCAGATTTGTAGCAGCAGGGGAGGTCGGGGTCGCCGGTGTTCGCCACGGTGGCCGGAGATGCGGTCGCGGACGGAACGGCAGCGGCAGGGCTGCTCGGCTCTGCCTGAGAGCTCCAGGAGAAGAGGGAGAGGTTGGCGGAGCTTCCGAGCAGCTGAGCTGGCTGCGGGGTCGACGGTGGCCGCGGGGCAGCGGCGGTGGCGCTCGGCCGCTCGACCGAGAAGAAGAGGAGCGAGCGAGCACGCGGGTGAGGGAGAGGGAAGAGAAATGGCGAGGACGACCAGGGGAGATGGACGGGGAGGCCCTTATCCCCTCGCTCAACCACTCCGGCTCGGTGACAAGCGGTGGATGGTGCGGCGAGCTGCTGTCCACGGCGGCGCCGACACGAGCGCGGGAGCAGGTAGGGGAGCAGGTGAGTTGGGCTGGGCCGGCTGGCCCAACACCAGGTAAGTTTCTGGTTTTTCCCTTTTCTGTCTTTTTCTTTTATTTAATAAACAGAGAGGGGGAAATAAATATTTGGGCAACCAAATCATTTTAGAAAAAGGTGGGACTAAGTCCAATAAATGCTTTGCATTTTTAGGCTCTGACACAAATATTTTGGGAGGCAGAGGAATTCCATTGCATTTTTCATAAATGAATTTGCATTTAGAATTGCTGGAATTGTACTGGATTAAATGCTAATGCTCATGTTAGCAACAAGGTGATGTTGTTTTCCTGAACAACAAATTGTTTTGGAATATTTACTAATTGATGAACATTTTTTCCAGCAACTTTTGTGCAACTTCAAATTTCAATTGCATTTGAATTTAAATTCAGTGGCAGAATTTGAAATGAGATATTAATCCACATTGATTATCATCGCAAATCTCAGATGACTTGGCATTAATATAGTGGATCACTGTAGCTCATTACATAGGGGTGTTACAAGGAATTACTCACTCCCGGCAGTGAGCATCATGAAATTGGTGATGGAGAATGGTTGTTGATGATGATGATAGAAGATCCCCCTCTCCGGAGCCCCGAACGGACTCCAGATCTGGCCTCCCGATGAAGAACAGGAGGTGGCGGCGGCTCCGTATCGTAAAACGCGATGAAACTTCCTCTCTGATTTTTTTCTCGGGGAATTGGAATTTATAGTGCTGAGATTAGGGTCAACGGAGCCACGTGGGCCCCACAAGCCACCAGGGCGCGCCCTAGGGGGTGGGCACGCCCTGGTGCCTCGTGGGCACCTGGTGGCCCCCCTCCAGTGGGTCTTTGCTCCAGTATTTTTTATTTATTCCATAAAAAATCTCCAAAAAGTTTCGTCCAATTCCGAGAACTTTTATTTCTAAACAAAAAAAAAACCATGGTAGTTCTGCTGAAAACAGCATCAGTCCAGGTTAGTTTCATTCAAATCATGCAAATTAGAGTCCAAAACAAGAGCAAAAGTGTTTGGAAAAGTAGATACAACGGAGACGTATCAACTCCCCCAAGCTTAACTCATTGTTTGTCCTCAAGCAATTCAGTTGACAAACTGAAAGTGATAAAGAAAAACTTTTACGAACTCTTTTGTTCTTGTATCTATATATATGCTTAAATAATA
Organism: Elymus sibiricus; assembly: GCA_039707655.1. Taxonomy (NCBI): domain Eukaryota; kingdom Viridiplantae; phylum Streptophyta; class Magnoliopsida; order Poales; family Poaceae; genus Elymus; species Elymus sibiricus. The sequence continues at coordinate 119,502,018 of CM077670.1, forward strand.
CCCAGGTTTTCAGCAAAGATCATAACTAACCACGCAAATGATAACTCTTAGAAATTATATTCACTCATATCAATGGCATAATCAACTAGCGAGCAATAATAAAATATCTCAAATGCCAACACTTTGTCAAAACAATCATGATATAATATGACAACATGGTATCTCGCTAGCCCTTTCTGAGACCACAAAACATAAATGCAGAGCACCTCCAAAGTTCAAGCAGTGACTAAACATTGTAATTCATGGTAGAAGAGATCCAGTCATGATGCACACAACATTAACTATACGCAATGCATGAGAATGACAATAGTGCTCTCAGGACTGGTGCTTGTTTGAGAAGGTGATGACTCAACAATAAAAGTAAAATAACATAAAAGTAAATAGATAGACCCTTCGCAGAGGGAAGCAGGGATTTGCAGAGGTGCTAGAGCTCAAAGCTTAAATCAGAGATAAATGTAATTTTGGGAGGTATGCCTTTCCTGTCAACGTCATGACCGAGAGTTTTCAATATCTTCCATGCTAAACAAATTAGCGGCGGTTCCCAAGCGGTAAAGTAAAAGTTACTCCCCCTCCACCAACAAACACAAGCCATGGCTAGCCGAATCCTCGGGTTCCCTCCATACCAACAACTTTCCAGGGGAGTTTGTTTTATTATTTTGCAATTTTAATCATGGGACTGGGCATCCCGATTACCAGTCCCTCTCGTGCAAGGACAAGTGAATAAACACTCATCATGAGAATAACCCGCTTAGCATGGAAGATATTGACCGCCCCCTGTCGCTCCATGAGCGGTACGGGCACACAAAACAGATGTTCATTTGAATATTTAGAGGTGTCACATGCAAATTTACTTAGAACAGCAGGGTAATACCGCATATGGGTAGATATAGTGGACTCGTCTGGAATAACTTTGGTTTAAGGATTTTGATGCACAAGCAGTATTCCCACTTAGTACAGGCGAAGGCTAGCAAGTAGGTTGAGAAGGGACCAACTAGAGAGCGAAAACGGTCATAATCATGCATTATGAATAATCAACATTGAATACTAGCATGAGTAGGATATAAGCACCATGAACATAAATATCGTGGAGGCTATGTTGGTTTTGAATCAACCACATGCATGAACATGTGCCAAGTCAAGCCACTTGAAACATTCAGAGGAGGATACCATATCATCATACTACATCACAATCATTTTAATGCATGTTGACACCCTAGATAAATCATTATCCACTCCTAACTACTTAAGCATGGCATGAGCAACTATAATCTCTAATTGTCATCATAAACATCTTTAATCATAATATGCTGAATCATGGATACTGAGTTAAACATATTTACAAAAAAAAACAAGTTGAGTTCATACCCGCTTTTCCTTGCCACAGTCACTTCATCAAATCATCGTCATTATTGCCTTTCACTTGCACGACCGAATGATGTGAAAATAATAATAGTGCAAGTGTGTCGTGGACTAAGCTGGAATCTGCAAACATTTTATTCAAGGGAGAAGACAAGGAAATATTGGCTCTTCGCTAGATCAACAATAGAGCATATGAGATCCACTCAACATTTTCATCATGGTCTTCTCCCTACTACGACTCACTGAAAAGAAAAGAAATTCAGAGAAACACACTAAAATATTTTTAGAGTTTTTAGTTTTTCTGAAGAAAGCAAATTAAAGAAGAAAAATGAAAAGTGAGACAAACTATTTACACGGGAGAACTCCCAACAAGCAAAAGAAGAAACGAGAAATCTTTTTGGGTTTTCTTTTAATACTACAACTGATTAAACTAGAAAGAGAAACCGAAAAGAAGCGAGAAATATTTTTGGATTTTCTCAAAGTTTTTCAAACACACAAGAAGAAAGCGAGAAAATAAAACTAACATGGATCGTACAATGAAAAAGGATGAACACCAACAACTGGAATAAAATATGTGAACATGAATGTAATGTCGGTGAGAAATACGTACTCCCCCAAGCTTAGGCATTTGCCTAGCTTGGCATACTGCCATGGCTGTCCCGGATAATACTCGAAGTGGTAGCTCGTAGAGGCGTTCTGAGAGACCTCCTCAGCCAGACGGGAAGCTTCAACTGCCGCATTGTACTCGTGCATCTCGCTCTCTGATAGAGAATATCTCTATTTGTTCTGAAAATCAAAGAGGGCAGGAGCCGGCAAAATGACAAACACAGAACGATATTTAGCGAATATCAAGTTATAGTCATATTTGTGAGTGTTGCGCTTAAGGAACTCATGGTTCTTCATCACCTCAAAGTTCAAATATTTATCAGGTAAAATAGGATCATTAGGCCTGGGCGAGACCCCTAGCCTTGTAGCTACTCGGGAGGCATAAATTCCTCCATATAAATCACCATTACCCGAGTTGCGGTGTAACCTACGTGCAACAATGGCCCCAAGATTATAATGTCTGCTACCTATTAAAGCAGCATGAATAAGGCTCAGGTCAGGAGCACAAAGTGCGCTACAGTCTTGTTTACCAACAATGCATTTACCATTAAAAAGTGCAAAGTAGCGAATAGCGGGAAAGTGAATGCTCTTTATCCTATCTTGCGTAACTCCCCTATCCTCACCATTGCAAAGACTACTGAGAAACAATTCATATTCAGCTTGTTGCGGTTCACTCAGCGAGCCCCAAAATGGGATTTTGCAGGCATCACAAAACTCTTCTAGAGACATGCTATAAGATCTATCATAGAGACGAAATAAAACTCTAGAGGTACGAGGGTGATATTCAAAATGTTGAGTGAATGAATGAGTAAGGTTGTAGTGCTGCGGGGGCTTATCTGCAATGAAGGCGGAGAGCTCGGTGTTACGAATATATTGATCAAATTCTTCCTTAATGTCTGCATTTAACATGAACTCATTGCACGGCCATCGGCACGATTTTGCCTCGGCCCCTCACACCGAACTTGCCCTTGGTTTAACATATGATTGGCATGCTCGGCTTTCACTCGATGATGCTTCAGAGGACCTCCTCCTTGAAGAACTCCTCCTGAAAATGTTCATATTCCTACGAACAAATTTCTAAAAAAATTTGGACCATAAAAAGATGTTAACAAAACTTCACAAGATTGGTAGCAACTACTCATATGAATGTCTAGAGGCTATATTAAGCATTCAAACTACTTGGAACTCAAAGAATTCAACATGCAAGCTCATTTTCAGTAGCACCAAGAGTAGCTAATTATGCAAAATATAATCCACTAGAGCAAAAACTAATTGGAGCAATGGAGGAGTCACATACCAAGGAGCAATCCCTCAAAATAGTTTCGGAAACGGAGCTCCGAGCAAAGAGATCGAAAATCTCAGGTTTGGGAGCAAGAACACGAGAGAGAGAGAGAGCTACCAGGAATTTTTGCTATAGGTAAGAGACGAAGTGGGCTGAAGGAATAAGTGAGGGGGTCCCTATGGGGCCCACAAGCCACCAGGGCGCGCCCAGGGGGGTGGTCACACCCTGGTGCCTCATGGGCACCTGAGGCATCCCCCTGGGATGTTTTCAGTGCCAAAAATTCTTAAATATTCTATAAAAATTCATGCAAAAATTTCAGATCATTTTGAGCACTTTCATTTTTGGGCACCTTTTTATTGCACGGATAATTCAGAAAATAGGACAATCATGGCATTTTATTGCATTTAACTAAAAATAACAGAAAACAAAAAGTGCGTACAGAAGGTTGTGCTTACTAAATTCATCGACCACATGCCCCTCAAAAAGAATCCATTAATAAGGTTGATCAAGTCTTATTAACAAACTATTTCCGAGTAACATCAAACCGAAGAATCTTCGTAAAACACTAGGTTACCTCAACGGGGATATGCATCTCCCCAATTATAAGTGTTTCATATTTCTTTTTGACAGTAGGAAGAGGGAGTTGAAAACTTCCAATGGTAATTGTCAGAGTCTTTTCAATAACATGAATACCGTTTACATGAAATTGTTTCTTTGGAAAGTGCACCGTATGTTCAATACCATTGATATGAAAAGTGACCTTGCTTTTGTTGCAATCAATAACAGCCCCTGCAGTATTCAAAAAGGGTCTACCATGGATAATCAACATGTTGTCGTCCTCAGGCATATCAAGTATAACAAAGTCTGTTAAGATAGTAACATTTGCAACTACAACGGGCACATCCTCACAAACACCGATAGGTATGGCAGTTGATTTGTCAGCCATTTGCAATGATATTTCAGTGGGAGTAAGTTTATTCAAATCAAGTCTTTTATATAAAGAGAAGGGCATAACACTAACACCGGCTCCTAAATCACACAAAGCAGTTTTGACATAATTTCTTTTAATGGAGCATGGTATAGTTGGTATTCCTGGATCTCCTAGTTTCTTAGGTACTCCATCCTTAAAAGAATAGTTTGCAAGCATGGTGGAAATTTCAGCTTCAGGTATTTTTTCTTTTATTAGTGACAATATCTTTCATGTATTTAGCATATGGGGCCATCTTTAAAATATCAGTCAAACGAGTACGCAAAAAGACTGGCCTAAGCATTTCAGCGAAGCGTTCAAATTCTTCCTCATCCTTATTCTTAGATGGTTTAGGAGGAAAGGGCATGGGTTTTTGAACCCATGGTTCTCTTTCTTTACCATGTTTTTTAGCAACGAAGTCTCTTTTATCATAACGTTTGTTTTTAAGAGGTGTGTTATCAAGATCAACAGCAGGTTCTATTTCAACATCATTATCAGGTTCTTTATCATTATCTGGTTGAGCATCCACATGAGCATCATCATTATCATTATCATTATCATTAGGTGAATGTTCATTACCAGATTGCGTTTCAGCATTGGAAATGGAAACATCATTACTATCTTCAGAAGGTTTTTCTACCTCGGGTTCACAAGAAGTATGCAAAGTCCTATCATTTTTCTTTTTCTTTTTCTTTTTAGATGGACTAGGTGCATCTACATTAATTCTTTGAGAGTCTTGTTCAATTGTTTTAGGGTGACCTTCAGGATAAAGTGGCTCCCGAGTCATTCTACCTCCTCTAGTCATTACACTAACAGCGTGATCATTCATATTGTTATTCATTTCATTGAGCAATTCACTTTGAGATTTAGCAACTTGTTCTAGTTGGGTTTGGACCATGGAAGCATGTTTACCTACACCTTTGACATCATTAGCAATTCTAAACAACAAGTCACTCAAGCGATCTATCATGTAGGCATTACGTTTCAACTGTTTCATAACATAAGCATTGAAATGATCTTGCTTAATAATGTAATTGTCAAATTCATACAAGCATTGACTAGGAGGTTTATTGTAAGGAATATCACCTTCATCAAACTTTATAAGAGAATTTACCTCAATCACCTGTGTTGGTGTGTCAAGACCATGTATTTCTTCAATAGGTGGTAAATTCTTAACATCTTCAGCTTTAATACCTTTTTCTTTCATACATTTCTTTGCTTCTTGCATATCTTCAGGACTGAGAAATATAATACCTCTCTTCTTCGGAGTTGGTTTAAGTGGTGTTTCGGGAAGTGTCCAATCATTATCATTCTTCAGTATATTATTCAATAGTTCTTCAGCTTATTCAATAGTCCGTTCCCTGAAAACACAACCAGCACAACTATCTAGGTAGTCCCTAGAAGCATTGGTTAGGCCATTATAGAAAATATCAAGTATTTCATTTTTCTTAAGAGGATGATCAGGCAAAGCATTAAGCAATTGGAGAAGCCTCCCCCAATCTTGAGGGAGACTCTCTTATTCAATTTGCACAAAGTTAAATATTTCTTGTAAGGCAGCTTGTTTCTTATGAGCGGGAAAATATTTTTCAGAGAAATAATATATCATATCCTGGGGACTGCGCACACAACCAGGAGCAAGAGTATTATACCATATCTTAGCATCACCCTTTAACGAGAAAGGAAATAATTTGAGGATATAGTAATAGCGAATTTTTTCCTCATGAGCAAATAGGGTGGCTATATCATTTAATTTAGTAAGATGTGCCACAACGGTTTCAGTTTCATAGCCATGGAAAGGATCAGATTCAACCAAAGTAATTAACTCAGGATCAACAGAGAATTCATAATCCTTATCAGTAACAAATATGGGAGAGGTAGCAAACTTAGGATAATATTTCATTCTCTCCCTCATAGATTTTTCTTTCATTTCAGCAATAAATTTTATAACCTCATCTCTATCATTACAAGCAAGAATGGCTCTAGCCGTCTCCCTATCAAAGACATATTCATCTGGTGACTCAACTCTAGTAGGAGAGCTAGGCATAATAGGTGAATCATAATTCTCAGGACTTTCAACATTTTTAGCATTCTCAATTTCTTTAGTGTTCATCAAGAAATTCACCAAGTGGCACAGTATTATCAAGCATAGTACTAGCATCATCATAAGTATCATTCATAGCAGAAGTAGCATCATCAATTACTTGGGACATATCAGAATTAATAGCAGGTGGTGGTGTTGCAAGCTTACACAAAATAGAAGGTGAATCAAGTGCAGAGCTTGATGGCAGTTCCTTACCTCCCCTCATATTAGAGGGAACAATCTTGGTCTTAGCGTCTTTCAGATTCTTCATAGTGATCAACAGATATAAATCCCAAGTGACTCAGCAAATAAAGCTATGCTCCCCGGCAACGGCGCCAGAAAAAGGTCTTGATAACCCACAAGTATAGGGGATCGCAACAGTTTTCGAGGGTAGAGTATTCAACCCAAATTTATTGATTCAACACAAGGGGAGCCAAAGAATATTTGCAAGTATTAGCAGTTGAGTTGTCAATTCAACCACACCTGAAGACTAAATATCTGCGGCAGAGTGATCAGTAGCACAGTAGTATGGTAGTTTGATAGCAATAGCAATAATAGTAACAGTAACAGTAGCAGCAATAGTTTTTGTAGCAATTGTGACACTAGTAGCAACAATAGTAACTTAGCAAAGAACAATATGTGAAAAGCTCGTAGGCATTGGATCGGTGATGATAATTATGTTGGATGATATTCATCATGTAACAGGCATAACCTAGGGCGACACAAAACTAGCTCCAATTCATCAATGTAATGTAGGCATGTATTTCGTATATAGTCATACGTGCTTGCGATAAGAACTTGCATGACATCTTTTGTCCTACCCTCCCGTGGCAGCAGGGTCCATAAGGAAACTAAGGGATATTAAGGCCTCCTTTTAATAGAGAACCGGAACAAAGCATTAACACATAGTGAATACATGAACTCCTCAAACTACGGTAATCACCGGAAAGAATCCCAATTATTGTCACCTTGGGGTATGCGGATCATAACACATAGCAGGTGCGTATAACTTGCAAGATCGGATCAAGAACACAAATATATTCATGAAAACATAAAGGGTTCAGATCTGAAATCATGGCACTCGGGCCCTAGTGACAAGCATTAAGCATAGCAAAGTCATAGCAACATCAATCTCAGAACATAGTGGATACTAGGGATCAAGCCCTAACAAAACTAACTCTATTACATGATAAATCTCATCCAACCCATCACCGTCTAGCAAGCCTATGAAGGAATTACTCACTCCCGGCGGTGAGCATCATGAAATTGGTGATGGAGAATGGTTGATGATGACGATGACGGAAGATCCCCCTCTCCGGAGCCCCGAACGAACTCCAGATCTGGCCTCCCGATGAAGAACGGGAGGCGGCGGCGGCTCCGTATCGTAAAACACGATGAAACTTCCTCTCTATTTTTTTCTCGGGGAATAGGAATTTATAGTGCTGAGATTAGGGTCAGCGAAGCCACATGGGCCCCACAAGCCACCAGGGCGCGCCCTGGGGGGGTGGGCGCACCCTCGTGCCTCGTGGGCACCTGGTGGTCCCCATCCAGTGGGTCTTTGCTCCAGTATTTTTTATTTATTCCATTAAAAATCTCCCAAAAGTTTCGTCCAATTCCGAGAACTTTTATTTCTGCATAAAAACAACACCATGGTAGTTCTGTTGAAAACAACGTCAGTCCGGGTTAGTTTCATTCAAATCATGCAAATTAGAGTCCAAAACAAGAGCAAAAGTGTTTGGAAAAGTAGATACGATGGAGACGTATCAGTAGCCGACGTGCTTCATAGACACCGACTTCCATCGCATCAGGTCTGCTTCACCAACACCGTCTTCCACCTCACCGGGGCTACTTCATCGAGCACATAGTCGCACCTCCACCCCCCCCCCCCCCGCTGGTGCTTCACCAATGGCCTTGTCCACCGCATTGTAGCGCTCCGCCGCCGCTCAAGATCTTCTTCCGTAGGCGGCCAGCCAATGCAAGTGCATCACCCTCAACGGCTCTGAAGTGACCCGCACTCTAGGCGAGTATGCCCAAACGCCGGCCCGAACTAGGTATCCACATATCAGTGCGCTATGCATTGTTCCGACGATGTTTGGATATCCTTTTACTGCTCTCTTAGCTTATACGCCTATGCAACTCTGACTTCAACTCTTATTTCTTCTGGACCTATCATCTGAAACAAGCAAAACCATTTTTTAGAGAAGCATGACAGCGCTACGGGATCTGGTACACATCCTGCACGCTCGTATAACCTTGTAAGTACCTGTCCTCCGGTACAATAGCAAGGTTGATTCCTCTCATTAGATCAACCATTCGCCATGCCAAAAATTCAGAGGGGGGAGGAAGGAGTACAGGGCCTGCACATCCAAGCAAGTGGTAACATGGACTTCTTCATGGAACATCCCAAGCGCAAACAAAGCTGTAGTGAGCCTGTACAACGAGCTAGCGTAAGTCCTTGCATTTCATTTAATTCGTACTGGCCTGCGTGTATGATTGGGGTAGTGAAATGTATTCCGGTGGCGCTTTTGATTTACCCACATAATGGTTGAATTGCTTGTTTCTATGAACTGAGTTGGCCAATAATGAGAAGGATGTCAGTCTTTTCATCCTATTGTAGATTGCTTAGATCTCGATATGCCAAATATAATCGCATGAAATATACAATAAAAGCCAATGTGATGTGTATTGCCACATCTAGTCTGACAACCTGTCCTCATATAATATAACAAGGTCACACCATCTTATCAGATTAACCATTCGACTTACCAAAATGCAGTGTGGGAAGAAAGGAGTATTGGGACTGCATATCCAAGCAAGTGATGTCATGGACTCCTTCGTAGAACCTCGTAAGCGAAAAAGAAGTTGCATTGTGCCTGTACAAAGAGCTAGCATAAGTTCAGTTACCTACTTCTCAGAATTTTAGTTAGCCATTGATTACAAAATTGTTCAATTACCTTGCTTGCCTTAATTTAGTTTGGTACTGATTACATAATGCCATAGCCTATTAATCCTATTATAGACTGCGCCTATCTATGTGTTTGTTACTTACTGTTTATAGAATTACCTGTTTGCCTGAACTTCAATAGCTACTTAAGCACGTAGATAGCTGGTCATATCTACTTCCAACAAAATTCATGTGTAATTTGCCTTCTGATACCCTATTTGTTTATCTGGTTTGCTGTTATGACTTCTAGCACTAGTAATGTTTGCATGTTCATGGAGAGACAACTGTCAGGTTTATATGAGGGACACCGTCTTTTTAACTTTTATATATATATATATATGTGTGTTTGTGTGTGTGTGTGTGTGTGTGTGTGTGTGTGTTAGAATCATTTTGCTTACATCAATGAAATTTAGAGATGTATGTGTTGCTGGTAAACTCTACCGACTTGTTACTTTAATACGTTGCCAAAAACGTGTTAGTTTTACTAGTTCATGTGTAATTAAATACATTGCCAAAACTGGTTAGTTTTACTAGTTTGATGTTAGTTTCTTATGGCTCTTGCAACACTTTATTTATGCTTGCTAACTATCAAGTTTTCAGGATCCAATTGAAACTCCGATGGCACAACAGGTATATTTTGAAAAACTTCCTTGTTTAACTGGTTTGCTACTGTAACTTGTTGCTCGAATCATGTTACCAACTTCAACTTCTCAGGATCCAATTGGAACTCCAATTGCACAGCAGGTACATTCTCGAAAACTTATTTGTGTAACAGGTTTGCTGCTGTAACTTGTTGCTCTAATCAAGTTACTGACTACTCAACTTTTCAGGATCCAAGAGAAACTCCAATGGCACAACAAGTCCCTTTTGTAAAACTTGTTTGTTTAACTGCTTTGCTGGTGCAACCGGTTGCTCTAATGATTTTAATAACTTATACTTTTCCGCATCCAATCGAAACTCTTTAATTCCTTGTTTGTTTAAATGGGGTTGCTGTTCTAACTCCCAGTTGAGATATTTTGCTAACTTCAACTTTTCCGAATCCAATCGAAACTGTAATAGCAAAACATGTTAGCCCAAGATCAAAGAGCGAGGTCCCCATTGATGTTGGATCATCCCAGAGCAGTGGCACCGGCCCAACCGTGCATCATGAATTGCCAACTGCTGATGCTCTAGAGGCTAAACTATTGGTAGAAAGAGAGTGTACTTCTGCACTTAGAGATGAAGTTGACACGTTGAGGAAGCAAACAACACAATCACAAGCAGTACTCACGAAAACCATTAAATATTTGGTGGATTTCAGAACGAAGCAAGCTGAGACTGACCGCATTGTTAAGGTCCTGGAGGAAAAAAGGAAATTAAAATCCACTTGGTAAATCATAGGTGAAATGTTTTTTCCATCGTTGAATGACCTTTGTGTTGTTTGTTCATGTAATAGATTGGAACCATTTGTTTAGAGATCATGTAATAATTTTTTTTTGGTCTGTAATTTTTTTTTTGAGCACGAGTCTGTAATAATTGATAAGAACATGAGACATTTCTTTTTTTTTGAGGCAAAGACATTTCATTTTGTTTGCTATGCCAGACCTACAAATATGCCAATCGGACTGATTGTGCATTCAGCAAAAATAGTAGTATAGATGGGCCTTAAGTGGCACGCATCTGAAAGGGCCAAGATGCTGTACTAGCCTTGGTACAAAAAAAGATACTCTTCTAGCCAAAAACAGTACAGCGGCCTCGCTTATGTATGTTAGTTCATATTATTGATCCATATACTCTATATGTGGTCATATGTCTGTAATTTTTCTATATTATTGGTTGGTTGACTCCGTATTTTGAATTTTGAGACATCGCTTGGCTTCTAAAATTTATATCTAAATGGGAGTACACTATATGATGCTTGTGTTATACATGCTACACTTGAGTTGAACATAAAGTGGTTTCAAATATTCAAATTCACCTTAAACTGGATTCAACCTTCTGAATTCGAGTATCATGGCATTTGTAAATCATATTCATATATAAAGGTGGAATACATCTTTGTTGTGCTTTTGAAGATATATAAAAAAATATAGAATAATTTATAAAGATTCATATAAGAAGACAAAATGGATTTGAATTTAGTTGCCAGGGTAAACGTGAATGCTTATTCTCAATTTGAAAGAAGCGGCAAAACACCCACTCCCACGTCGGCTGCCCGAAACCAGTGTTTGGGAGATGGAAATTACTGTCTACCCCTGACACGCACAACCTATCGGCCCGATTTCCACTGCTCTAAATAGGGGTAGGTTTGTAACTTCACTCAGACGTGACACGGCCGCCTCTCACCCCATTCATACACGGTGGGCGCCAAACGTGGGCGCCAAAACTCATTTGGTCCAAGCTCGTCCCAAAGACCCCTATCTCCCTCCATTTCCCCATTCATACACGATGGGCGCCAAAAAAACTCCCATCGTCCGAAATCGATCTCGGCAAATATTTTAAATAGGGGTAGGTTTGTAACTTCACTCATAACTGACACAACCGCCCTACCTGTCAGCCTTGTGCATACACCGTGGGCGCCAACCGCGGGCGCCAAAACACTCTCTCCTCGCCCGAAATCGCTCTCGGCAAATATTGGGGAGATGCGAGATTACTGTCCTATCCCCAACCGACCAGACGTCTGAAATTTTAAACGGGGGCTAAGTTCATAACTTTCCCACATTTCAGACAAGCGCGTCCCAAAGACATGGTTCCTACCCCTCTCCCTCCATTTTCTCATTCATACACCGTCGGCACCAGAACACCATCTCCACACCAGCCTCCTCCGTCCACCACCCCATCCATCACCACCCTCCTCCACCATGCCGGAGTGCCTACCCAAACCGCGTCGTCCACTTTAAGAGATCGATGTTCCTCATCCACGGCGCCGGACCAGGAGCCTTGCATCGCGTCCTCTCTATTCATCCGTGCCGTCGTCCACCTTGCTGGGGCCGCTCCGACGACCTTCTCGTCCACCGCAACGGGACTTATCCCTCGATGCCTCCGTCTACCATCGCAGATCTGCTTCCACGCCGCCGACAGACATCGCACCCCCAATGCCTACACGGCGCCGCAAGAGAGGTGGTACTCTTTCATATCTGCTCAACTTTTTGATCTCAACCAGAAAATAGATAGTCACTTGTTTACTGTACTTTGTTTTCAGCTCTTAGAATCTTAGTAGTTAGTTCAAAGCAAACATTGGTTGCTAAGTAGCCTTTATGTGGTTTGTATCTTCAGATCTGCCATGGCACAGTCATAATAGGGTTTAATTGATCATGCTTAGGGTTTCCCCCTTTTATGATCACTATACGATCAGCCTACGTGCTTCGTGTCATAATAGCACTACTCCACCCATCAAGCTAAACAAGCTGGGGCGGATCTATAGGATGGCCAGGGTGGGCGGCGGCCCACCCTGGGATTTTGGGTTGGCCTGTATACCATAAGAGATTAGAACATGGTCAGCCAGCCAATGCCTTTGCTCAAAAAAGCCAATGCGTCCAGACCTCGATTCCCCACTGTTCTGCTCCGCTTCTGATCTCTACTCGCCGCCAGCTGCCTGCCTCACCGGCGACTTGCCGTTGCCGGACGCCATGACTTTAGGAGGAGACGCCGGACTAATAGGAGGTCAGGAGCCGCTCGCCCAACAGCGTCACCAGTGCCAGGCCGCGCCGGCGTGCCCAGCTTCCCAGTCCGCTTAGGGCTCGGGCATGCAGCACCCACTTAGCCAACCCAATTTATCCTGAGATACGTCGTCCTCAACACTCAGCGGCCACTCCCCATCACCCATTTTCTAATTGGTCCATTACTCATTAGTCAGGACTGTTGAAAGTGCAACTAATCTACGGGTGGTTTTGGTAATTAATAACAACATATATGTCACTGATCTAATGCTCATTGATATTAGTTTTCACAGAAGATCAATGATTGGCATGGTAAGCACTAGTGAATGTGGACCCCTCAAAATGCAAAGGACAAATATTGGCAAAGCTCCAAGACTCTTTATTTTTGGTTAAGTGATCCAAGATCACATTGAGTCCATAGGAAAGCCAATACTATTAAAAGGGGATGAGGTTTTGATCATGACTCAATTGCTCAAGTGCTTAGTGGTATTGCTCCAAAACCCTCAAGCATTTCTCCACATCACTTCTATCCAAAACCCTAAAAGCATCATCTCGATCCCACCGAAATTCCATATCCCGGACTCACCGAGTTGATCACCCATATTGCCAAAGCCAAACCCTAACTTTTCGGTGCAACCGAAATGGCTCTCGGTCTCACCGAGATGGTGTGACCAAGTTGCTGTAACGATGTCACTTCACTTCGGAATTTTCGAGATGAAATTTTCGGAACTACTGAAACGTGGTCTTGCCCTAGCCATTGCACTTCAGTCTCACCGAAATGTTCTGATCGATCTCACCGAGACCTCCAACGTTCAAGTCTTTTACACTAGTCGGTCTCACCGAGATTTTGGTCCGGTGTCACCGAGTTGAGTCAAATACTTGTAACGGTTGGATCTTTGGGTGAAGCCTATTTATACCCCTCCACCCACACCTACTCCAAGAGAGAGCCATCAGAACGTGCCTACACTTCCACCATTCATTTTCTAAGAGAGAACCACCTACTCATGTGTTGAGATCAAGAGATTCCAATCCAACCATTTGAACCTTGATTTCTAGCCTTTCCCAAGTTGCTTTCCACTCAAATCCTTCTCCTACCAAAGCCAAATCTGTGAGAGAGTGATTGAGTGTTGGGGAGACTATCATTTGAAGCACAAGAGCAAGGAGTTCATCATCAACGATACCGTCTATTACCTTTTGGAGAGTGGTGTCTCCTAGATTAGTTAGGTGTCACTTGGGAGCCTCCAAGATCATGTGGAGTTGAACCAAGGAGTTTGTAAGGGCAAGGAGATCGCCTACTTCGTGAAGATCTACCCGAGTGAGGCTAGTCCTTCGTGGATGTAAGCCATGGTGGAATAGGCAAGGTTGCTTCTTCGTGGACCCTTCGTGGGTGAAGCCCTCCGTGGACTCGCGCAACCGTTACCCTTCATGGGTTGAAGCCTCCATCAACGTGGACGTATGATAGCACCACCTATCGGAACCATGCCAAAAACACCGTGTCTTCATTGTGTTTGATTTCTCCAACCCCTCCTTTACATTCATATGCAAAGTCGTTATTTTCCGCTGCACAAACTCTTAGACTTGCATGTGTAGGGTGTTGCTTGACTTGGTAGAATTGCTAAAACTTGCCTTCAACTAAAATTGGGAAAAGGATAAGTTTTATTTGGTCAAGTAGTCTAATCACCCCCCCCCCCTCTAGACATACTTTCTATTCTACAAGTGGTATCAGAGCTTTGGTCTCCATTGCATTGGTTTCACAACCTAGGAGAGTATGGCGTCTAGTGAGGGTAAATATCACCGTAGAGGTCCATATTTTGATGGTACAAACTTTGCTAGTTGGAAGCATAAGATGAAAATGCATATTCTTGGTCATAATCCCGCCGTTTAGGCTATTGTTCGTGTTGGCTTACAAGGTGAATTCTTTGAGGATGGAAAGGAACCGGATCGTGAAGCAACCGCGGAAGAATTGAAGATGTTGCAATACAATGCTCAAGCATGTGACATTCTCTTCAACGGTTTCTGCCCCGAGGAGTTCAACAAGATCAGCCGCCTCGAGAATGCAAAGGAAATTTGGGATACTTTGGTTGATATGCACGAGGGCACCAAGTCCATCAAGGAATCCAAGTTGGATGTGCTTCAAAGTCAACTTGACAAGTTCAACATGAAGGATGGTGAAGGAGTCACTGAAATGTACTCTAGGCTTGCTCTTATCACAAATGAGATTGCCGGCTTAGGAAGTGAAGAGATGACCGACAAATTCATCATCGAGAAGATCCTTAGAGCCTTGGATGGAAAATATGATACCATGTGCACATTGATCCAAATGATGCCAAATTACAAAGATCTCAAGCCCACGGAAGTCATTGGAAGGATTGTTGCTCATGAGATGTCACTCAAGGACAAAGAGGAGCTACACAACAAGTCAAGTGGTGCTTACAAAGCCACTAGCGATGCTCCCACAACATCAAGTGACAAGCTAGTATCCAATGAAGAGATAAGCCTAATGGTGAAAAGATTCAACAAGTTCTACAAGAGTAGAGGAAAAGAAAGAAGCTCAAACTCAAGGAACTATGAGCAAAGATCATCAAGTCATGACCATAATTGCTACAATTGTGGAAGACCCGGACACTACTCCAATGAGTGTACAACACCCCACAAGAAAAGACACGAATCACCAAGAGGAAAGTATAGAAGAAATGAATCACTTCACAAGGAGAGAAGGAGTAGAGATGATCGTTATGAACGAAGACCTTCTCGGAGAAGCAAGGATTCGGAAAGGAAGGACAAGTCATCCAAGACCTACACTAGAAGAAGACATCAAGCTCATGTTGGTGAATGGATTTCCGGCTCCGACTCCGACAACCAATCCGAGAGAAGTTATCACTCCAACTCTGACTATAGTCAAGATGAAGGTGTTGCCAGACTTGCTTTCGTATCCTCCAACTCCTATGACCTATTTGATTCACCAAATGAGGGAATTGGAAGATGCTTGTCACGCCCAATATGCGATCCTATTCTCGAGGAACTTGAAGGCCCCACCAAGATTAGAAACGCATATTGGAGACGCTTGCAAGGTGGATATCATTACATCGTACCACATACATAATAGATGGGGATACATACAAATACATACAGTCATCGTAGGAATACATCAATACATAGCAAACACCATACATATGAGCAGAATCCGACTACGGATGAAACACAAACGAAAAACACGAACGACATCCACCCTGCTAGCCCAGGCTGCCGACCAGGAACCTATCCCAAGATCGACGAAGAGGAAGAAGCAGAAGAAGAACTCCAAAAGCAAACGCGCATCGCTCTCGCGTCAGATCATCGCATTACATGTACCTGCAGCTGTTGTTGTAGTAAACTGTGAGCCACGAGGACTCAGCAATCCTATAACCATGGGTAGCAAGACTATCAAAGCTTAATGGGTATGGAAGGGTAAGGTGGTGAGGTTGCAGCAAGCACTAAGCATTATATGGTGGCTAACTAACGAGTACAAGAATAAGAAGAGCATCTACGCAAAACGGTCGCAAACTACAAATGATCACTAAGTGATCCTGAACACCTACTTACGTGTCAAACATAACCCCACCGTGTTCTCTTCTCGAACTTCCTCGAAAAGAGACGGTCACGGTTACGCACACGGTTGGTGTATTTTAATTAGGATTTAGTGTCAAGTTCTCTACAACCAGAGGTTATAATTATCCAAGTGCCACATAACCGCAGGCACGGCTTCGCGTAAGATTTAACCCTGCAGGGGTGTTCCAACCTGGCCCATCATAAGCCTACACAAGCTGCGGTGGAAATACCTCAACCTCGAGATAGCCCAAAGTATCATCGGAATCCCGGTGCACAAGACATTTCGACAATGGTAACACAATTCCAGCAAGACCTCCCGGCGTGCCGACACCCTGATAGTAGCCGCGCGTAACTCGTCTCAGGCCACGACCGGATGAGCACAGCGTACAGCAACTGAGACCCGAGTTGCCCCGGGGGAAGCCGCAAACGACTCTGTTTTGGACCAACACCATCGGCACTGGCCCACCTGTATTATGTGGAATTAAAAGAATCCTCGGGTTCATGACGCCCTATGCCAATTAATTATTTAGTTCAGTATTATTATGTTGGCAAATGTTAAAACCAATGTTGGGCCTTGCTGGAAGCGGTTATTCAAAGCGAACTGTCAAGAGGGTCCCATTCCCCTGAGCATGTTAGGAACGCTAAACATGGATCATAACACCAGCATTATGGAAACTAGGGCGGCTTGAGTGGAACAAAACACTAGGCAAAAGGCCGAGCCTTCCACCCAATACCAGGTATATAGATGCATTAATTAAATAAGAGATATTGTGATATCCCATGATATCCATGTCCCAACATGGAACAACCTGCAACTGCACCTGCAACTAGCAACGCTATAAGAAAAGGGGCTGAGCAAAGCGGTAACATAGCCAAACAACGGTTTGCTGGGTAAGGGTGGTTAGAGGCTGTATCATGGCATATGGGAGGCTGACATATGTGTGGTAGGAAGCGCGACATAGCGGTAGCAACGAGACAACTAGCAAGCAAAGATAGTAAAGATATCCAATGTCATGATCATCTTGCCTGAAATCCCGCTCGGAAGAAGAACGAGTCCATAAAGAAGACGAACCAACGTAGTCGAACGAATCCTCACAATCGCAACGAAACCGGAACTATCGAGAAGAAGCACAACCGGAAAGGAGCAAACAACATGGTGAACACACAAGCATAAACATGGCATGATGCACAATCCAAATATGATGCATGACGAGATTAAATGTTGTTAAACATGGCAAGAGATGAAGCATAAGCAATCCATACAACTAGGCAAGTTTAAATGAGACCGGAAACACAAACAACAATTCCAGAAAATCCCCATATGCAAATTTCGAAATTAGTACTGATCTGAATTAAAAAAAATGCTAAAGTTGTTAAACAGCAAGTTAACATGCATCATGATGATCTACGCATTTTTCTAGTCAAGTTGCATATGTAGATCATTTAATTCGGAGCTACGGTCTAGAAGATATGAGCTAAACAAGTTTAACATGGCATATGGTACAAAAATGCATGGAAACATCAACAACACACTCTCAAATCAAGGATGCAACATGACAATATGAAGCTACACACAATTCTAAGCAAGTTTCATGTAGGACATGACCAAAATGGAGCAACGGTTCAACAATTACACGCAACACAAGTTATAATAATAATCTGCCCAAAACAGTAACATAGCACTTTGCCAACATCAAAACAGCAAGCTACAGGCACATGATGGGCACAAACTTGATATGCACTTGAAATAGACATGATATACTCCAATTTATCTTAAAGGTTCAGGTTCATAGGCATCAAGGTTAAGTCGATATGATCCATGCAAAATGCAATGTTCTGCTAAACAGGGCATATACATGAGCAGAGTTAACATGATGGCAACTTGAGAGCAACAAATAGACAAGCTACAGCAAGATTACATAGCAACCAAGGGCATGGCATCAAGGTACACATTACATATACCAAATCTCATGAAGGAACCATATGCATATGAGCTCTAGATTAGTGGCAACCATCAAGCAAAGTTGGCAAGTTTTATCACAGACAGCTTTTACTCAGAACAGCAACATTAACTAGGCATGTTTACAAGCTCATGGCACTCACATCAAGGCATATCATGGCATGAAATAAATACTACCAGCAAGAACACATGAAAATGCTCCAAAGTCATGTTGACAAGTTGCTCATATGGCATTTGCATTAAATCACACAAAAATGACAAAATGACAAATATTAACAGTTTTCTGCAGTAACATCATGAGGCACTTTTGCAACAGAGATTATGACATGAAGATGACTTCTACCATGGATGCAATTGCTACCATCATGTAGAGCACAAAGAGTAGAACAAATTACATATAAAGTTCATCATCATCGGACAAACATGCACAAAGATATAGCCAATACAAAATGCCTATATGCTGTTGAAATCATCACCTCGCGGAAATCGGGATGGGGAGATACAGGGACGAGGCGGATCGGGACGGCGCGGTGCTGGCGGCTCGCGGCCGAACGCAGAGGAGGCCGGCGGCGGCAGGACGGGCGGCGAAGATGGAGAGGAAGGCCGGCGAGGTCGGGCGGCGGCGGATCCGGGCGCAGGAGATCAATTCCCGCCGGATCTGGCTGGTGGAGAGGCGGAGGGTGCGGATGCAGCTGTGGATGAGCTGCGGGGAGGCGCGGGGCTGCGGCGGTCGGCGGCAGAGCGCCGCGCGGCGAGGGCTGGCAAGCGGGCGGCTCGGGGCGGTGCGGCGGCGCAGCGCTGGCGGCGGCGCGGACGAGCGGCTCGGTGACGTGGTGGCGCGGGCGGTGCGAGGCGGCGGCGTGGGAGGCGGCAACGCAGGCGGAGGGAGGCGGCGAGCTCCCTGGCGGCGGGGCGCTCGGGCTGGCGCGCGGGCTCGTTCGGGCCCCGATGGGCTCGGGCGGGCCGCGGATGGGCTTGGCGGGCCGCGGCTGGAGGTGGGAGATAGGGGGCGACGTGGCAGCGCGGGAGAGACCACGGGCGGCGGCTGGTGGCGGCTAGCCCGCTCGGGCGGCGCCACTTGGCGGCGGTGGAGAGGTGGGAGTAGGTTAGGGTTCCGTTTTGGGCAGGGAGGCTGTCTATTTATAGACAGGGCTAGGGATTAGGGGATTTAGTCCGTTTTCGGATCGTTTGATCTCGATCGGACGGTCCGAAACAGAGGGGGGTAGCTAGGTGGGCTAGATGGGCTGTGTAGAGGGGGTTGGGCTGAGGAGAGAGGGAGGATGGCAGCCCGGCATGGTTTTCGGGACACCGAAAACGTCCGACGTTTTGACCGGCTATAGTGCCAATATAGTTATCCGTTGGGGCATCAAACGACCTCCGAATGGAACGAAATTTGGCAGGCGGTCTACCTACAATATAATAAGACCGCACGCCAATTTTCAACCCATTCCGAGAAAAATTTTATCCCACTTATAAAATAATATTTCGGAGGTGCCGCGGGCGCGTGCGAGTGTGTCAGGACTCGAAACGGACAACGGAAGGAACGGGGAGAACGCCAACTACGAGCGGATGCAAGTTTTGAAAAACATGCGGATGAAATGCACATGATGACATGGCCAAGTGCAACACGCAAGCGAATGACATGGCAACGACACCGAATAAATGGAAGACATCTGGAGCATCGGTCTCGAGGCGTCACAATGCTTCATGGCAACAAGCCCCAAGGTATCACACCCCGAATACCTTGACTTTAATAGTGATGAGGATGATTTACTTGGTGATGATGATTAGCTTGTTGATAAAACTAGTGATGTGAGCTATAATGAACTTGCTAGTAACCATGATAGTCAAGAGGAAACGAATGACAATGCTATGAAGGAGATTGAGCGTCTAACTAAAGAACTAAACACTCTTAAGTTAGCTCATGAAACAACTCAAGAGGATCATAGAGAGCTTCTAAGAACTCATGAGAAGCTACGCTTCGAGAAGCTAAATTTAGAGCAAGAGCATGAGTTTCTAAAAGCTATCAATGACAATCTTCGAAAGAAGAGTTCCTCTTACATTGCCAAACGTGTACTCTTGTCTACCTTTATGCCACAAGTTAAATCTAAGCAAACTAGTAACAAGGGTAAGAAAGGTTCTACCTCTAGTAGTAACTATAACAATGCTAAATCCAATGTTGTTACTTCTAGTAGTTCCATTGATTCCACTAATGATTCTCTTAGCCAAGTTACACTTGAGCAAGAAAATGATTTATTGAAAGGAATTATAGAAAAGGGTGTCTACAAGAGCCTTGCTGGGAGTAAGCAATTTGAGGAAATTGTACGCAAGCAAGGAAGGCACCGGAAGAACCAAGGTGTTGGTTTTGAACGAAAGTTCAATGCCAATGGAGTTGAGTGGGAAGAAGATCAATACCCTAAGACGAAGTTTGTTCCTCAACAAGAGAAGTATGATCCTACTTCTTTCAAGGGATGTGACGCCCCCGACTCGACCGTGCACTAATCATACACGCAAATGCACACGATCAAGCCCAGGGACTCACGGGAAGATATCACAACACAACTCTAGACACAAAATAAAATAATATAAGCTTTATATTACAAGCCAGGGGCCTCAAGGGCTCGAATATATAAGCTCGAGTTACACAAGAGTCAGCGGAAGCATTAGTATCTGAGTACAGACATAATTAGACAAGTTGCCTTAAGAAGGTTGAGCAAAACAACGACAACTAGATCGAAAAGGCGCAGGCCTCCTGCCTGGGAGCCACCTATCTACTCCTGGTCGTCAGTCTCCATGTAGTAGTAAGCACCGTCGGGGTAGTAGTAGTCGTCGGCAGGATCAGCTGACTCCAGGGCTCCATCTTCTGATCGCAGCAATCGGGTATGGGGAAAAGAGGTAGCAAAGCAACCGTGAGTACTCATCCAAAGTACTCGCAAGACTTACATCAGAACTATTCTATTTATGCATCGGTATCAAATGAAGGGACTGTATCTGTGGACTAGACTGCAGAAATGCCAGAATAGAGGGAAGGCCTAGCCTATCGAAGACTAGCATCTTGCGGCGTCTTGCAGCATTAGAAGAGTGCAGATTAGTAACATAACATAAAGTAATTAGTGTTATTAACAATGCCCAGGGATCCTTCCTCGACTCCCTGCGAGAAAGCTATCCCAGAGCTAACATATTAATTAAAGCAACATGTATCCAGTTCAAGTTGTAGTAGATCGGGATACAACACTGAGCGTCCTGTTACCGTGGACACGGCTATTCGAATAGATAATCTTCCCTGCAGGGGTGCACTACTGTTACCCAACACGCTCGATTAACTCTGGCCAGACACACTTTTCTCGGTCATGCCCGGCCTCGGCTGATCGACACGACATAGTCCTACCTAGGCTCCGCCGGTCTACATCCTAAGTGCTCAGGGGTCTTGGGCCCATCGCCCTTTGCACTCCGGGTCGTTGCGTGCAGGGTGAAGCCAGGCACCACCCCTGTCCTGGATGGCGCCGGTCCGTCCCGCCCGCAATGCTGAACTGGACGTCTGACAGAGCTTTCGGCTGATACATACGGCGTCGAGGGCCCCATTAAACCATTATCCCACGTGGTGGTAGTGCGTATAGGCTAGTGGCCAACTCAGATCAAATACCCAAATCCGTTAAGCGTGTTATTAGTAACTCGCGGACACGAACAGGGCTCAAGGCTCACCTCCGACACCCTGCCGCACCGACTTGGTAACCCGCGGTCCAACGACCAGGGACCAGGCCCACCTCTCTCCTAGGTGGTCTCCACCTGCCCTGACGTTCCGCTACAATAATCTCTCGCGGGTGCCCTCATGGCCAACCCAACTTCCCAAAGGACTGGGGTGAAGGTCAAAGTACCCGTGTGTCCATCACATCAAGAGGGAATCCGAGGAATCACCCTCGTTGGATTCCTACTTGATGTAACCGTAAAGGTGAACTTGGAGGAATCACCCTCGATAAGTTCACACTTGAGGAGTTGCACAACAAAGGCATCATCGGAGGTGGTGAAAGAGGAATCACCCTCGGTAGCCCACAACCGACTAGCTATGCTACAAAGATATCATCAGGAGTGGGGTAGGAGGTATCACCCTCGGCACTCGATAGTAGCTCTGCAGAGTCGTACAACTAAGGGGGTGTGCGGTGCTGTGTCGGTCTCTATACATCGATCACACCGATCGAGTCTCCGGTGGTAAAGCATGGCAACACGGACAAGGGTGTGGGGCCATTGATGATCACTAACCAGCCTATACTAAGCATTTAGGACAACAGGTAAAGTATCAACAGTAGGTTACAAAATCAGGCTATGCATCAGAATAGGAGCAGTCAATTACAGTAGCAAAATCTAATGCAAGCATGGGAGAGAAAGAAATAGGCGATATAGGAATGATCAAGGGGGTTTTGCTTGCCTAGAAGCTCTGCTGAAAAGGAAGAAGGGTCGTCGGTGACGTAGTCGATCACAGGGGCAACGTCGGTCTCGGGGACTACCGGAGAGAAGAGGGGGAAGAAACGGTAAATATAAAGCACACAGATGTAACCCAGATGCACGACATGCCGGCAGGTTATGCTAGGGGTGTCCTAATGCAGTGCTAGGTATTTTAAATGGAGCGAGAAAATATCCGGGAATATTTTCCCAGCTCCAGGTGCTTATCGGTATATTGATCCGGAGGGAAAGGTTCCATGTTCACCTAGTTAGGAGTGATGGTCAAGCATTTTGATCACATATTCGGATTTTTCATATTTTTCTGATCGTTTTTCATATATAAATTATTTTCATCCGAGTTACGGTTTATTTTATATGATTTTTCAAAGTTTTAAGTATTTTCTGGATTTTCTGGAATTAATTTAATTCGAAAATCATTTAAATATTAATTGCTATGGGTACACTTCTTGGGTACACAAAAGTGTACCCAGAAATGTGCATCAGAGGCTGACAGTGGGCCCCAGTTGACTGCCCAGTCAGCAATCAACTGTGGACTTTGACTGGTCAAACTGACCAGTGGGTCCCACCTGTCTTTGACTGATTTAATTAAATTGAGGTTTAATTTAACTAATTAAGTTAATTAGCTAGCGGGTCCCACAAGTCAGTGTCTAATTAGGTTAGTGGTTTAGGTTAGTTCTAACTAAACCGGCCGGGCCCATATGTCAGTGACCTGGCCCGGGGTGGTTTAAACGCGCGCGCGCGCTGTGCACACCGGCAACGAGCGCGACAGGATGGAGGCCAACTAGAGCTACTCTCCGGTGACCAAAAGGAATGGCGGCGACAGCCAAAAGCACGCACGTGAAGCGCCGCATCCAACGGAGCTTGCGGTGTAGGCCGGGGACAACTAAAACGACGGTGACGAACGCATCCGATGGCGATCGGAGCACAGGACCGGCGGGTAGAAGCTAGGTGACGCGCTTGGAAAAACGAGAGGGGGAAGAGGTGTGCGAGCTCACAGAGAAGCCCGACGAGGGCCCGACGAGGCCGGGGTGGTCGAAGGTGAGCAGATCGACAGCGATGTTGGTGGCGGCCAACGGGGAGAAGACGACGCGATGGCGTCGATGCAGCGGCGATCCGGGCCGATCCTGCCTCGTAGATAAAGTAGACGTGGACGACGGTCATCCTAGACAACTCTTTGCGGCGCGGTGTGGCTCCTGGCCGCGCGTACGACGGCGAGGCGGCGACGGTTGCGTACGGGAAAGCTCGAGGCTGAGAGAGAGAGCGCGAGGGAGGGAAGGAGGGGAGCCAGGGGTCCAGGGGGGAACCCTTATCCCCTCGGCTCACCTGCCCGGCGCCGTGGCGGGCAAAGGATGGTGTGGCGTGCGTTCGTCCATGGCGGCGCCGACACGCAGGGGAGGGGGCAGGTAGGCGATGGGGTTAGTGGGCTGGGCCAGGGCGCTGTAGTCTTAGGGCCCAGTCAACAGTAGGCCTTTTCTATTTCAGTTTCTGCAACCAAAATAGCTACTGTTTCCTATTTAAATGAGCTAGCAAACAATTTTTGTTAGCTATGAAACTTGGCACAAAAATAAAGCACATTATTATTAGGTGGCACAAAAAGTTTGGAGCCATTTGGAAAAGGTTAGGTATTTTTAGAAATTGAAAAGGCCAAAATAAATACTGCTGGACCTCTAAATTAATTCCCAGGGGCATTTTTGGAATCCAAGTGAGGTTGGTTTCATCATGACAAATACTTAGGGATTATTTGCCATAATGTGAACTATTTTGCTGGCTCATTTGAAGATGAAAATATTTGACATGCAATTTGAATGGTGGAATTGGACTTGATTTTGGACAAGTGGTAATTTGACTTAGTAAAGCATGATGACATGGCCACCATTAGCATGAGATCACTGTAGCATGACACTGGGGGTGTTACAAATCTCCTCCACTTCAAGAAATCTCGTCCCGAGATTTTAGGAGGTGGGGTAAAAGGGAAGGGATTGGTTACGAAATTCTAACGAGTCTTCTTGATCTTGGTTGCTCCTTCCGAAGAGGTCGGTCCACGGTATGGATGTCTTCATTTCCCTGCTTCAGGTCATCATGATGAAGTCGTCATCCTTCCTTCGGGACCTTCATCATACTTACAAAAAGGATAAGGGGGTAACTTCGGAAGAACGGACCTTTGCAAGGTCGATTATCTGGTAGATAACTTCGGGAATGTGGCAGAAAGTATCTCTCGAATTGAAACTTAGGAAAAACATCGAGAGCAAAGTAAGAAGATACAATAAGAAGTTTCAAGCGGGTAAGCAATCGTTCTATGCCTGAAACAGAGTGTGAAAGGGATTCAGAGCCACGGGAATCAGTATTGCACCTGATACTAGAATAGTTCATCTCTAGGAAGGTGGCTTGTGAACTACATAAGAAACCAAGCGCGAGGAATAACTTTGGAAACAGGGATGTACAGGAGAGTCAGGTTTCGATCCTGTGGAACTATAGTTAGTGTGGGTTAAAAGTAGGAAGGGCGGTGACATCTTGCATGGTCATGATAGCAAGGCATGTCAGAGGATAGTTTGTCAGCTATGTTGGCAACAACGTCGGTACCAAGGGCGAGGAACGAAGAGAACCATTTTCCTGCTCGTTAAAACAAGGCGGACCAATAGGCAAGGTTCTCGTCCATCGGTGGTTACCGGAATGTCATCAACAATAGTAACAAGGTTTTACTTAGGGGTGTTGACATAAGCAGGGAATTATCACTGCTCAGATAAAAACTAGATTACAAGAAAGGTTAAACAGACCAATGGAAAGGAAAATGTGATTATCAGATTAAACAGACCAATGGAAAGGAATAATTGCAGACAATCCAGCTCTCCGGGTGGATGTGAACACGAGAACCTAATGTTAGTGTTAGCAAAACTTTAACCCGAATAGAGGAGAGATTAGAGTCCTAGAGTAAAGGAGAGGAATAAAAGATCCTAATCCCATCCATTGGCGACGTGAGCCCGTAAGCCACACAGCCATGTTAGTAAAACAGTTTTTCAAAGACTAGACTCAACTTCGGCCAAGGAGTTGGAAAGGGGCTTCCTACAAGGGAACACAAGCTCAAGGTGATCTTCCACCACAAGACCACAAGCTAAAAGGCAAGGACAAGCTTCAAGAGGATATTGACTCATTTGAAGAACCACCTCAAGCCTTGGTCAAGTGGGTTCCCAAGACTTCATCAAGTTCTACTTCATCAAGTACAACTACAACTCCAAGGATTCCCATCAAGTTGATGTGGGTCCCAAAGAAGAAGAACTAGAGAGTTCTTGAGGGTGACTCCACCAACAAACTTAACTCACATTTATTATGGCAAGGACTTGTGCAACCAACTTCAACATCTTGCACTAGTTCATGGAGTCACAAACCCTCTTGTTGGTAAGACAAGGGACAATGTATTCAATGCATTCATGGACATCATATGTTGTGCATTTCACTCTATGTCTATGGATATCTTTGTTTGTTCCTTGTGGGACTAACCCATGTAGGTATTGAAAGTGCATCATTCAAAGGATTGCTCCCAACTCTTGATGGTCTACATCAACATTGAGCACCCACAACTACAACATCTACATGAAGTCAACATCGACAAAACCCAAGGTTAGTTCATCCCTCTTTGGGGGAATATCACATCTAGGGGGAGCTTTACTCTAACACTTGAGTCAAAGCAACTCTAATGGTGTGAACACATTAATTCTTTATGTAAAAGTGGTAACCCCACTTGTGCTTAAACGATGAGTATGACCTATGATCAAATGTTCTCATTTGGCTCATAAGTCAATATACTGATATATAGGTGACTATGTCATCGCCCATTGTGTGATAGATGTTAGGTTTGATTGTGCATGTTTGCCACATATTTCATTTGCTATCTTATTGTGTGAGCATATTGTTGTGCATATTTCTCATTCAAGGACATCCAATTGTTTTTTTGATTGATTGGTTTATTTGGCCAAATGGATGTACAAGAATGCCTAGGAACCTTCTCTAGCTATCTATCTCTTCTTGTCTCAAATTCTATTCATGCTATATCACAAAACTTGAACAAGCTCATTTTCGGACCCTCCGGGTGAGGAGCACTCGGAGCCACCGATCTGATTAGGGCTGACCTCCAAAACCTTCTAAGTACATTTTGGTCAGACCAACTATCTCCTATTCGGTCCCACCGATAGCACTTAGATTGATCCACATTTCCATCTCGGTAAGACCGGTGTGAAAGTTTTGGTGTCACCAATGTGCATTGTCTCTGACAGTTATGCATCTCGGTGAGGCCGATTCCATTCGATCGGTACTACCGACAGCTAAAGGGTATATATATGCTCGCGAACCGTACGATTGAAAATTACTTCAAACGTCGTGCCTCTCGCACCCTTTGCTGCCGTCACCCAGGTCTTCGGATCATCGCCCTTGTCTCCTGCGAGCTCTCGCCGCCGGATTCCGTCGCCGTTAACGGCATTCTTCTCCGCCGTTGCCACCGTAGCGAGTCTTCGCCAAGTTAGGGTAAGACTCGACCCCATCTGTGCTCCCAAATCTGATTCTATGCATGGATGATTGCGCCTAAATCTTGCCACAGTATGCAAATCCATGTCCATGGCAAATTTCTAGATTTAGACTCAAGTTGAAATTTTAGGTTTAGGGTTTCTCAGATTACATCTCGGACCAACCGAATTGAGGCGACTCGGCGTCACTGATTTGGCCCCAACCAGTGCACACAGTATACTTCGGTGAAACCAAGTGTTACTGAATCGGTGTCACCGAATCTGTCTTTTAGTTGCATCATGCGCACTTCGGTGGAACCAGGACAAGCTTCGGTCTAACCGAAATTGCAAACCCTAGTTTCAGTTGTTGCCTCGGTGTAACCGAATTCTCAAATCCGTAGATCCGAAATGCTCTCTGTGAAAACCTAAAACTGAAGTTTAAACTTGAATATTTTTAAAAAAACTGCTATGTTTTGTGATGCTCATCTAATCCACTCTATCTATTCTAATTCACAGGGACAGTTGTCAGCATGTCAGAGGCTAGTGATAGCCAAAACAGGTCAGTTGAGCCAACTGTTGACTTGGAGGCAGGCACTAGTCCTGATGAGAGTTGCCATGAGGGTGAAAAGAGCTCTCCAAGCTTACCAAAGGCATCCACCAGAACCAGAAAGAGGAAGAACTCAGATGATTAGAGGCCACTCCATCAACATGCTGCATCATATCGATCAACATCAGAAATTCAAGGTGATGGATCTCATTGTAGAGAATGTGAAGAGAGTTGCTGCCGACCAAAAGAGATCATGTGGCTTTGCACCGTATATTCAGATGCTCACTAACTCCAAGGGTGCAAACAAGTCATTTTTGCTGGACCGTGAATATCTGCCGCTACAGCCTGAGTTTGAGGACAACACTGTGATGATGGACTCTTCACATCCTACCTCAACTGCAGCACAGGCAGAAGCAGAAGCTACGAGGACTGCTGAGCCAAGTGCTCCCAGTGCCCCATAGTTGAAGACCAAGACTGACCAAATGCTATATCTTCTCCAAGCCACTCAGAAGATTGAGCGGAGTTTGGCCAACCTCGCAGAAAATCAGAAGAGTCTTGAGAGGATTATTGAGACAAAATTCTATGATCTGGACATCAAGGTCACTGAGATACACACTACTGTTGAAAGTCTAAAGTTGCAAGTGGATGAAGTCAGAAAGGCAACCAGCAGTGATGATGAGCAGCCAGGCACAGGTCTACCTACGACCACTCAGTTTCAGACGATGCCTAGGTCTGCAGCTGTGCCAGTTTCTACCAGAGTCACAGTTTCAGCCCCAGCTGCTGCACCTTCTGTTGCGCCATCAGTTCCATTAGTTGTTTCTACACCGCCAACTCAACAGACATCAACCGAGATCTTTGCAGATGCTCTTCTCTCCACTTCGACAACATCTACGCACACCAGTGCTGCAAGTCAGAGGACTTCACCACCAGGAGCTGCCGGAGATCGAGCCCAGAGCGACGATTAGCTCTTTACTCATTCGAACTTTTTGGTACATTTTGCCAAAGGGGGATAATTTGTATAGATCATTAGTGCTTCGAGTGAGAGAGTGCTTTGCTTTTCTCGTTTGATTTATTCATGTTTTCGTGCTACTTTGTGAGTTTCGTGCTACCTTGAGATACTTTTGATTATTGCTTGTATGAGATATGCTACTTTGTGCTTGATCATACCGTACTCTTTTGATATGCATGCTTGATTATCCATATATATGCTCTTTGTATGATCATTCACTTGTTTGTTTGGTGATGAGTGCTTACTTCTTATCATTCATATCATTTTGAGCGCTCCACCAAGATGTATGTGACATGGAAGAGTGACTCATGATCCTAATCGATTGTGCATTTGCATTCAAACGCAAATTTTATGCACAAATTTAGGGGGAGCTCTTCTTATCACACACTTCACAAAGCGACAATGTATTACATTGACTATACCTTTTGTTGAAGCTTTGATCTATATGTTGTCATCAATTACCAAAAAGGGGAGATTGAAAGTGCAACTAATCCCCGGGTGGTTTTGGTAATTAATAACAGCATATATATCATTGATCTAATGCTCATTGATATTAGTTTTCAGAGAAGATCAATGATTGGCATGGAAAGGACTAGTGAATGTGGACCCCTCAAAATGCTAAGGTCAAATATTGGCAAAGCTCCAAGACTCTTCATTTTTGGTTAAGTGATCCAAGATCACATTGAGTCCATAGGAAAGCCAATACTATTAAAAGGGGATGAGGTTTTGATCATGACTCAATTGCTCAAGTGCTTAGTGGTATTGCTCCAAAAACCTCAAACATTTCTCCACATCACTTCTATCCAAAACCCTAAAAGCATCATCTCGGTCCCACCAAAATTCCACATCCCGGACTCACCGAGTTGATCACCCATATTGCCAAAGTCAAACCCTAACTTTTGGGTGCAACCGAAATGGCTCTCGGTCTCACCGAGACGGCGTGACCAAGTTGCTGTAACGATGTCACTTCACTTCGGGATTTCCGAGATGAAATTTTCGGAACTACCGAAACGTGGTCTTGCCCTAGCCATTGCACTTCGGTCTCACCGAGATGTTCTGATCGGTCTCACCGAGACCTCCAATGTTCAAGTCTTTTACACTAGTCGATCTCACCGAGATTTTGGTCCGGTATCACCAAGTTGGGTCAAATACTTGTAACGGTTGGATCTTTGGTTGAAGCCTATTTATACCCCTCCACCCACACCTACTCCAAGAGAGAGCCATCAGAACGTGCCTACACTTCCACCATTCATTTTCTGAGAGAGAACCACCTACTCATGTGTTGAGATCAAGAGATTCCAATCCAACCATTTGAACCTTGATTTCTAGCCTTTCCCAAGTTGCTTTCCACTCAAATCCTTCTCCTACCAAAGTCAAATCTATGAGAGAGTGATTGAGTATGCGGGAGACTATCATTTGAAGCACAAGAGGAAGGAGTTCATCATCAACAACACCGTCTATTACCTTTTGGAGAGTGGTGTCTCCTAGATTGGTTAGGTGTCACTTGGGAGCCTCCAAGATCTTGTGGAGTTGAACCAAGGAGTTTGTAAGGGCAAGGAGATCGCCTACTTCATGAAGATCTACCCGAGTGAGGCTAGTCCTTCGTGGATGTAAGCCATGGTGGAACAGGCAAGGTTGCTTCTTCGTGGACCCTTCATGGGTGGAGCCCTCCGTGGACTCACACAACCGTTACCCTTCATGGGTTGAAGTCTCCATCAACGTGGACATACGATAGCACCACCTATCGGAACCACGCCAAAAACATTGTGTCTTCATTGCGTTTAATTTCTCCAACCCCTTCTTTACATTCATATGCAAAGTCGTTATTTTCTGCTGCACAAACTCTTAGACTTGCATGTGTAGGGTGTTGCTTGACTTGGTAGAATTGCTAAAACTTGCCTACAACTAAAATTGGGAAAAGGATAAGTTTTATTTGGTCAAGTAGTCTAATCACCCCCCCTCTAGACATACTTTCGATCCTAAAACTGTCATTAGGGTTTGTTGTGTACTGAGTGCTACCTACATTTAATGGTTTAGATGTTTTAGAATCTTTAGTACTTGTAATGTTGACAGGGTTTCAAAATTCCTGGCCTAGGAACAAACACTAGTCATGTTGGATTGTTGGTCATAGTGACATTGACCTAGATTACTACTGCGGGCCAGGTTTGTTGACAATTTTACTAGTCTTTGTTACTCATTCGATATGATATCCAATTATTCACTTCGATTAATTGCAAACAATAAGTGCTAGCCCAACTTCTTGATTCAGATTTTGGACGGTCTCTTACTGCAGTTACGATTCTGCATACTTGTCCTAGTAAGCTCACAAGTAATGATTGATTCACTAGCTCTATGCTCGCCTTGTCATATTTGTTGTCAATATTTTTTTAGGGTGGACTACCCTGTTTCAAAATCCTGGAACCGCGGACATGAGTGAATAGTATTTATCTGTATGATCTCTTCCATCATGTATGGGCAATGAACACTTCATTGTACAGAAAGAAAAGTGTGATATCCACCTTTTACATAGACTACGATCTTTTACATGGAATACAATCTGCCTACGTGCTTTGTGTCCCACTACCAGCACTCCACCCTTGAAGCTAAACATTATGCCACTCATAATTCCGAAGTTTATTTGTTTAAATACGAATTTGATATGATGCTAATGTTCCTACTTCAGTTTTGAAATGTGTGTCCGCCCCTTATGGAGACATAAGAGGTTTGTATTTCTGTGTGTGCTCTGGTCAGCATGGTTGGGGGATGAACTTTGTATACGCAGGGGTTTGTAGGGAGACACTATTGGAGTAGAATCCGTAATGCATTCCAAAGATAATCTGACTACTTTTTATGTTTTCATGAATCTCAGATACTGAACATCATCATAATGATTATGAGCTTGCGCGCATGAGAAGAATAAAGCAGAACAATGCCATGGCTATTAAACTTGGCATTAAGGGACTGAGATCCAGTCTGGATGCAATGGAATGCACATGCTCTCCACCTACAGATTCGTGTTCAGAATATGATCCTAACAATGATTCTGAGCTAGAGGGAGACCTAAGTCAATGTAGCTCCCTAGTGGAGGAGTCAGAGGTAGATGCCCTATCTTATTCACCCATCAAGGTGCTTGCTCTAACTTGGCAAGGTTATATTGGTCGCACATATCTTGCAAATGATGCTTTGCATTGCTTCTACTTTGTTGCACCGCCATTTGCTTAGTTTACACATCATATATGTGAATATGCCATGCCTATCCATTTTTAGTACATATTCCATCTGTCATCATACCATATTTCTCCATTCAAATGTTGTTCTTGTGTATCAAACGTTCAAAAGGAAGAGGGCGATTATTGATCGCGAAGGAGCACGAACAAAGTATTTGGAAAAGGTAGTGACACCTGATAAATCAAATAGCCCATTAGGTGTAGTGGCAATATCACCAGACCCACAAAACACAGCCCCGACTCTAGCAGACTCTACCCCTACCCCACTGGCCATCTCAGATGCCCCAACTCAGCAGACCCCAACTGCAGCAAAAAGTATGACGATGTCAGTTGACATAGCACCAGCTCTACGACGCAAAACCCCCATTCCAGCAAAGAGTTCACCAACTCCAGTTGCCAAATCCCTTTTCAAACTGGAGAGAGCCCTAATTGCAGCAAATAGGACCCCTGTTCCACTTCTTCCCAGTTTAGAAGACGAAGCTTTTATTGTTGTCAGGAACTTTGTGCGCATCTTTCCTTCATGGAAAGATTATACTACAGACAAACAACAATTTCCAATCTTCCTCCGCAACCTACGTGTAAGTAATGTACTAATGTTATTCGGATTTCATTCTTTTAAATAGGCGAGGACCAAACTGGATAGTCAAGACGAGCAAAGCTTGGTTGCGCTTTTCAAGCACGCGTTAAGGAAGTATTGTTGCTACCTGAGGCAAGCGCACTTCGATGGTAAGCCTCTAAACGAAATTTCTATAAAGTCTACGGTGCTACATTTACTAGATAGTGACTGGAATAAGCTTGTTACACACTGGTCTCGCCTGAAGCGTAAGGTACTGTCTATGATATCACATCACAATTTGAACTATATTTCTGCATGTGCCTTACCGTCTCACTTGTACGAAAACTGTTTGCAGGAGGATATCCATTCTCAAGGGACCACAGGATCTCGCAACTATATTGTACACTGCATTGCTCTTGTGAGTACCTCTTGCCCTGTATCACCATACTTACATACATAGCTGGTTGATTATGTAGCATCACTGCACATGTTAGCCTCCTTATCCTCCATTTGGTGGACATTATAAGATCCGTATTGACTCTTACATAAATTTAGAATCAACCCAATGCTTCTAAAGAAATTTAGCTCTGCAGTCCTCTTGTAAGGACCGAACGTCTTGTATCACTGTACTTACATTAACAGCTACTCCCTACGTCCCATAATATAAGAGTGTTTTGTACACTACACTAGTGTACAAAACACTTATATTATGGGACAGAGCGAGTAGTTCATTGTGTAGCATTACTCTGCATCTTATCTCCCTCGCCCACCATTTCCTAAAAATTATCAGATCTATATTTAATCTTACCAAAAAGTTGAATACACAGACAATGCCTGTGCAGAAATGTACCCCATTGCTCTTGTCAGTACATTTTGTCCTGTAACGTTGTACTTACATGGATAGGTAGTTGATTATGCAGCATCACTCTGCATCTTATCTTCATTATCCTCTATCCCTTCCAGTATTATCATATCACTAATTACTCTCTACAAAATGTAGAGTACATGCAATGCTTATGAAGAAGTTTCTGTGCTGAAATTCCTGAGTTATCCCTCCCTTGACATGGAGAAGGGCATTATAGAGCCGGTGTTAACTGTTAATGTAAGTCCGTCCTTCTAAAGCCTTTCTCCTCAACTGCTATTTAATTTACTCATACTCCCTGTCGTCAACTGCTGTTTAGTTTGTTGTTTCTATCAAAATGCATGTTCGCAACAACTGCATGTTTCAAGTTTTAGTCATGAAACCAAATTCCTTATGCATACCATCCACATTATTCAATACAGATCCATTGATTTTCTTTAGCCCTGCATGTATGCTTGTGTTGTTGATCTGTAATCCAGTGTGTGGTGAAGCTGCCCACATTTGCACCTCGTCATTTCCTGCTTTGTCTTAACTGATCCGGCTGATGATATGAACATGGCATGCACATTAACCAAAAGAGATATAAATATTTTCTTTTGCCCTGCATCTATGCTTGTGTTGTTGATCTGTAATCCAGTAGTGTGGTAAGCTCCCTGCATTATGAACAATGCCAAATTATGCTATTGACATTTTGAATTGTCTCTTTATTTTCTAATATGAAACTGGATGGAATTGACAGCGCAGTTACCATCTTTGTTTATATACGTGCAAAACCTGTCATATGTCTTGTTGTTTCAGGGTGATATGCCTGATGGCATGCACAAGTCTGCTGAAGACTGTGAGACAAACCCAACATATATTGCAGCAAAGAAGGCAAAACATCTTGAAGATAGCAAGACAACCCCAAAGTCATGTCTTGATGCAGTGTTCAAGTTACTCGAGACTAGAAGTCACACAAGCTCACGGAATTCGCTGCCTGAATCAGTTCGACTTCTTCAGTCTCAACTTCAAGCAGAAAGGCATTGTGCAACTCAACTTCGACTTGAAGTCCAATGTCTAAGGAAGATCGCAGAGAACTCCAATGACAACCTCATTGCTAAACAGCTAGAGCTGGAAGATATGACCGACATGCTAGGCCGTTCTCACTGCCTTGCTCAACTGCTTGCGCAGCAGCTCCCACGCAAGGCTAACGTTTCTTGAACTGTGTTGAAGTGGTCTTGGTTCAGTATTATTTTGTCGCGCTGCAATGGCAGGACCTTTGATGCCCAGTTTTTGTAATCTGCTTCTTCGTTGCTCTTTATGATCATTGGTGGCGAACTTTGATGCCCAGTGGATGTAATATGCCCTAATTCCTTTATTGTATAGTGTAGGTTTATTCTAAGTTACAATGCTGTAATTTCTTTATTGTATAGGGTAGGTTTGTTCTTAATTCCTAATTACCGTATATGCATCATTCGCTATCAGAAAAAAGGGTGAAAATCTAATGGAGGCGAACGGGCCGAAACATGCGCCTCTAACAGGCCTGCATTTCAGCGGGCCATAATTGGGCCGGCCCGCAATAGGCTTTACTTGGGCCTGCGCGGACCTGCCGTATGGGCCCTTCATGGACACGGTACGCCCAGGCCCATTACTCACATGGGCCTTTAGTGGGCCCAAAGTTTGGTTGGGCCCATGTTGCTAAGGGCCATTAACAGGCTGAATATTCTGCTGGCCTGTTATGGCTCAGAAGACACGATGGGCCTTTAGCAGGCCGAAAAGCATGTTGGGCCACAATTTTCAAGAGTCGTCCACGGGCCTTTAGCAGGCTGAAATATACCTCGGGCCATTATTGGCCCAGTTACATGACAGGCCGTTATCAGGCCGAAACATATCTCGGGCCTTGGTTGGCCCAATTATATCATGGGCCTTTAGTAGACCGAAAGCTTAGTACAGGCACCAACGGGCCGAATTGCACGACAGGCCTTTAACAGGCCCAAAGTCAGGTTGGGCTGAAATGTTGCCACCGAGATAACGGGCCGTTAATGGGTCGAATGTTGCGTCGGGCCATATATGGCCCATGTGCAGCACGGGCCATTAACAGGCCGAAAGACACACCTGGCTGAAATGGGCCCATTTCTACATCGGGCCTCTAACAGGCCGAAAACTCACTGGGCCGTAATGGGGCCCAAAGACTGAGCGAACAGTTAACGGGCCCGATCTGGCAGTGGGTGATGTCTACTACACAACTTATTCTTGTAGACTCGTGTTGGGCCTCCAAGCGCAGAGTTTTGTAGGACAGTAGCAATTTTCCCTCAAGTGGATGACCAAAGGTTTATCAATCTGTGGGAGGCGTAGGTTGAAGATGGTATCTCTCAAACAACCCTGCAACCAAATACAAGAAATCTCTTGTGTCCCCAACACACCCAATACAATGGTAAATTGTATAGGTGCACTAGTTCGGCGAAGAGATGGTGATAAAAGTGTAGTATAGATAGTAGATATAGGTTTTTGAAATCTGAAAATATAAAAACAGCAAGGTAGCAAGTAACAAAAGTGAGCACAAATGGTATTGCAATGCTTAAAAACAAGGCCTAGGATTCATACTTTCGCTAGTGCAATCTCTCAACAATGCTAACATAATTGGATCATATAATCATCCATCAACGTGCGATAAAGAATCACTCCCAAGTTCCTATTAGCGGAGAACATAAGATAGAAATTGTTTGTAGGGTGCGAAACCACCTCAAAGTTATCCTTTCGGATCGATCTATTGAGATATTCCTATAAGTGTCACAAACAGCCCTAGAGTACGTACTAAAATAACACCATATGATACACATCAACCAACTCTATTGTCACCTAGATACTCCAATGTCACCACAAGTATCTGTGAGTTGATTATACGATATGCATCAAACAACTTCATAATCATAATATTCAATCCACACAAAGAACTCCAAGGAGCACCCCAAAGTTTCTATCGCAGAAAAGATAATGAAAACGTGCATCAACCCATATGCATAGATTACCACAATGTCACCGCGGGAATCCGCGAGTTGAGTGCCAAAACATATATCAAGTGAATCAATATAATACCCCATTGTCACCACGGGTATTCTTATGCAAGACATACATCAAGTGTTCTCAAATCTGAAATATTCAATCCGACAATAACGAAACCTCAAAGGGAAAAGATTCGATTCATCACAACAAAGATAGAGAGGGAAGAAACACCATATGATCCAACTATATTAGCAAAGCTCGCGATACATCAAGATCGTGCCAAATCAAGAACATGAGAGAGAGAGAGAGAGATAAAACACATAGCTACTGGTACAAACCCTCAGCCCCGAGGGTGAACTACTCCCTCCTCGTCATGGAGACCGCCGGGATGATGACGATGGCCTCCGGTGATGATTCCCCCCTCCGGCAGGGTGCCGGAAAAGGGCTGTAGATTAGATCGTGGAGGTACAGAAGCTTGCGGCGGTGTAAAAACTCATCTAGGGTTATTTCTGGGGGTTTCTCTATTTATAGGATTTTTCAGCGTTGGAATCAGGTCAGACGGAGCCACGTGGGCCCCACGAGGTACCAGGGCGCGCCTGGGGGGTGGCGCGCCCTAGTGCCTCGTGGGCACTGGGTGCCCCCCCCCCCTCCAGTGGGTCTTGGTTCCAGTATTTTTTATTTATTCCATAAAAAATCTCCAAAAAGTTTCATCCAATTCCAAGAACTTTTATTTCTGCACAAAAAACAACACCATGGCAATTCTGCTAAAAACAGCGTCAGTCCGGGTTAGTTCTAATCAAATCATACCAAAACCATATAGAATTTTTATAAACATGGCATGAATACTTCATAAATTATAGATACGTTGGAGACGTATCAGCATCCCCAAGCTTAATTCCTGCTCGTCCTCGAGTAGGTAAATGATAAAAGAAATTATTTATGAAGTGTGAATGCTAGCATAGTGCATAAGTTTGATCAATGATAATTTCAATCACCTTTTCTGCATCAATACATATCATCATCAGTAGCTCATCTCATAAAACTTCTCATGATCAAGTAGCAAGCTATTCACATGTTTAAAGTATAGGCCATAAACTTTCTTGAAAACTAACAAACTATGTTCTTAGTCATCAAACAATTGCAATTCATCTTATTTTCAGGAAGGGTCTATGTGAGAGCTTTGATCTAGCAAATTCCACATACTCAACTATCATTTAGTCTTCCATGATTACTAACACTCAAAGCATATTTTTAGAACAAACTGTTTCAGTCAAACACATAGGAAGATAGGGGCTTAATGTATCGCCTCCCAACTTATTTATCTCAGGGATAATGTCAACAATAATAACTCATGATCATCTATATTCAACTGGATATATGTGCCTGGATCTTTCCCTACCACATAATGCTTGCCAACTAAAGAATAAATAGAGCGGAATAGGGATGAACATTAATGACTCTTGCATAAAAGTAAATACAGAAAAGTTAATACATAAAAGTAAAAGATAGGCCCTTCGCAGAGGGAAGCAGAGGTTGTCATGCACTTTTTATTTTTGGATGCACAAGCCCTTAATGCAAAGGAATGTCACGTTATATTGCCCCTTGTGATAGAAACCTTTATTATGCAGTCCGTCACTTTTATTTCTTTACCATCACAAGTTCGTACAACACTTATTTTCCCTTACAATAAAAGATCATACATATTTTAGGAGCAATTTTTATTGCTTTTTGCACCGATGACAACTTACTTGAAGGATCTTATTCAATCCATAGGTAGATATGGTGGACACTCATGGCAAGAAACTGAGTTTAAGGGTTTTTGGATGCACAAGTAGTATTTCTACTTAGTACGAATTTTTGGCTAGCAAAAGATCCTAAGCAAGCACTGCATGTTAGAGGATCCATGACAATATAACTTGTATGTGAATATAAACAAACATAACTCATTACGTTGTCTTCTTTGTCCAACGTCAACTACTTGATCAAGCTTGAAAATAATTAATGGGGGCTCACAATCATAGAAGATGTCCAAGATAGTATATTTATATGTGAAATTTCTCTTCCTTCAAAATTCTTTCATGAATTGTTCAAGTGACCAATGCTATGTTTGTTAACTTTCAATAAATTTTACCACTTATACTTCTTGTATGTGAAGTCACTACTCCCCATGGGACAAGCATATGAAGCATATAAATTTCAACTTTATGATATTCAATTCATTCAACAATTTACTCATAGGATATAAGTGAAGCACAAGAGTAAATGACAAACTACTCCAAAAAGTTATAAGTGAAGATCAAATGAGTAGTTAAGTAATTAAGTAGCTATGTGAGAACTCTCTCTCATTTAAAAATTTCAGATCTTAAGTATTTTATTCAAACAGCAAAAAAAACAAAATAAAATGACATTCCAAGGATAGCACATATCATGTGAAGAAGCAAAAACTTAGGCTCAACCAAAACTGACCGATAGTTATTGAAGAAGAAAGGTGGGATGCCTACCGGGGCATCCCCAAGCTTAGATGCTTGAGACTTCTTGAAATATTAACTTGCGATGCCTTGGGCATCCCCAAGCTTGAGCTTTTGTGTCTCCTTAATTCCTCTCATATCACGGTTTCCCTAAATCTTAAAAACTTCATCCACACAAAACTCAACAAGAACTCGTGAGATAAGTTAGTATAAATCAACTCAAAACCTTAACATTCTCTACTGTAGAAAATTACTAAAATTATAATTAAACATTTCCTACTAAATGCCTCTGCATATTTAAGACTCCTATCCTCAAATAGAATCATTAAACAAGCAAACATATGCAAACAATGCAACTATAACAGCAATCTGCCAAAACAGAACAGTCTGTAAAGGGTGAATAAGAATCCATACTTCCCTAACTCCAAAAAATCTGAAAAATTACCAAGTGACAGAGAACTCATGCATCCTTACCGTGTAAAAATTTCAGATTTTTATCATGTTCTGACTATTCAGGAATATTCTGGACATAACAGAAAACTTTCTGTTTTCAAACAGCAACACATGAACTTGCAAGCTGAGCATGGTAAAGGCTATAATTGGCTTTTTATTGAACTAAAAGATACAAAACATGATTATTGATAACACCAAGCAAATATCAACAGAAGAAAATGGCGCTCCAAGCAAAACTCATATTCTATGACGAATAAAAAATATAGCTCCGAGTGAGGTTACCGATAGTGTTGAAGACGAAAGAGGGGATGCCTTCCGGGGCATCCCCAAGCTTAGATGCTTGATTCTTCCTCGAATTTTACCTTGGGGTGCCTTGGGCATCCCCAAGCTTAGGGTCTTGCCACTCCTTATTCTCCTCATATCGATATCTCACCCAAAACTTTAAAACTTCAATCACACAAAACTTAACGGAACTTCGTGAGATAGGTTAGTATGATAAAAATAAATCATCCACTTAGGTACTGTCAAGACAAGATTAATAATTGTTCTCACATAATGCCTACTGTATTCTATCATTTCCACAATTTATATTACTCAATATAAGCTATGGAAACACTAAAACAAGCAAACTATGAATCAAAAACAGAACAGCGTGTAGTAAGAGATTTAAAAACCATACTTCTGTACCTCCAAAAATTCTGAAAACTTAGGACAACGTAAACAATTTGTAACCCAATACTGTGTAAAAATTTCAGAATTTTTTCATGCTCCAGTACAGAATAGAAATTCCATCACTGGACGCAAAAGTTTCTGTTTTTGCACAGAATCAAATTAACAAGCATCCACACTATCCCAAAGGCTTTACTTGGCACATTGTTGAAAGAAAATATATGAAACATGATTACTACAGTAGATTAATCATGTGAACACACAAAATCAGTAGGTAAAAATATTGGGTTGTCTCCCAACAAGCGCTTTTATTTAATGCCTTTTAGCTAGGCATGATGATTTCAATGATGCTCGCATAAAAGTGAAGAATTCAAACACAAAGAGAGCATCATGAAGCATATGACCAGAAAATTTAAGCCTAACCCACTCCCTATGCATAGGGATTTTGTGAGAAAATATTTTATGGGAGCAAGAATCAACTAGCATAGGAAGGCAAAACAAGCATAACTTCAAAACTTTCAACACATAGAGAGGAAACTTGATATTATTGCAACACCTACAAGCATATGATCCTCTCTCATAATAACTTCCAGTAGCATCATGAATGAATTCAACAATATATCTATCACATAAAGCATTCTTTTCATGATCCACAAGCATAGAAATTTTATTACTCTCCACATAAGCAAATTTCTTCTCATTCATAATAGTGGGAGCAAACTCAACAAAATAACTATCATGAGATACTTGATTGGCATAATCCAATTGAAAATTAAAATCATGATGACAAGTTTCATAGTTATCATTATTCTTTATAGCATACATGTCATCACAATAATCATCATAGATAGCAACTTTTTTTATCATAGTCAATTGAAACCTCTTCCAAAATAGTGGAATCATCATTAAATAAAGTTGTGACCTCTCCAAATCCACTTTTATCAATATAATCATCATAAATAGGAGGCATGCTATCATCATAATAAATTTTCTCATCTAAACTTGGTGGGCTAAAAATATCCTCTTCATCAAACATAGCATCCCCAAGCTTGTAGCTTTGCATATCATTAGCATCATGGGTATTCAAAGAATTCATACTAACAACATTGCAATCATGCTCATCATTCAAAGATTTTATGCCAAACATTTTATTGAATTCTTCTTCTATCAATTGAGCACAATTATCGCAATCCTTATTTTCAAGAAAGACATGATAAAGATGAATAATATGAGGCAACCTCAATTCCATTTTTTTTGTAGTTTTCTTTTATAAACCAAACTAGTGATAAAACAAGAAACTAAAAGATTCCATTGCAAGATCTAAAGATATATCTTCAAGCACTAACCTCCCTGGCAACAGCACCAGAAAAGAGCTTAATGTCTACTACACAACTTATTCTTGTAGACTCGTGTTGGGCCTCCAAGCGCAGAGTTTTGTAGGACAGTAGCAATTTTCCCTCAAGTGGATGACCTAAGGTTTATCAATCCGTGGGAGGCATAGGTTGAAGATGGTATCTCTCAAACAACCCTGCAACCAAATACAAGAAATCTCTTGTGTCCCCAACACACCCAATACAATGGTAAATTGTATAGGTGCACTAGTTCGGCGAAGAGATGGTGATAAAAGTGTAGTATGGATAGTAGATATAGGTTTTTGTAATCTGAAAATATAAAAACAGCAAGGTAGCAAGTAACAAAAGTGAGCACAAACGGTATTGCAATGCTTAAAAACAAGGCCTAGGGTTCATACTTTCGCTAGTGCAATCTCTCAACAATGCTAACATAATTGGATCATATAATCATCCCTCAACGTGCGATAAAGAATCACTCCCAAGTTCCTATTAGCGGAGAACATAAGATAGAAATTGTTTGTAGGGTACGAAACCACCTCAAAGTTATCCTTTCCGATCGATCTATTGAGCTATTCCTATAAGTGTCACAAACAGCCCTAGAGTTCGTACTAAAATAACACCATATGATACACATCAACCAAATCTAATGTCACCTAGATACTCCAATGTCACCACAAGTATCCGTGAGTTGATTATACGATACGCATCAAACAACTTCATAATCATAATATTCAATTCACACAAAGAACTCCAAAGAGCACCCCAAAGTTTCTATCGGAGAAAAGATAATGAAAACGTGCATCAACCCATATGCATAGATTACCCCAATGTCACTGCAGGAATCCGCGAGTTGAGTGCCAAAACATATATCAAGTGAATCAATATAATACCCCATTGTCACCACGGGTATTCATATGCAAGACATACATCAAGTGTTCTCAAATCTGAAATATTCAATCCGACAATAACGAAACCTCAAAGGGAAAAGATTCGATTCATCACAACAAAGATAGAGAGGGAAGAAACACCATATTATCCAACTATATTAGCGAAGCTCGCGATACATCAAGATCGTGCCAAATCAAGAACACGAGAGAGAGAGAGATAAAACACATAGCTACTGGTACAAACCCTCAGCCCCGAGGGTGAACTACTCCCTCCTCGTCATGGAGACCGCCGGGATGATGAAGATGGCCTCCAGT
Organism: Elymus sibiricus; assembly: GCA_039707655.1. Taxonomy (NCBI): domain Eukaryota; kingdom Viridiplantae; phylum Streptophyta; class Magnoliopsida; order Poales; family Poaceae; genus Elymus; species Elymus sibiricus. The sequence goes on from CM077670.1 coordinate 119,544,720, forward strand.
GATGATTCCCCCCTCTGGCAGGGTGCCGGAAAAGGGCTGTAGATTAGATCGTGGAGGTACAGAGGCTTGCGGCGGCGCAAAAGCTCATCTAGGGTTATTTCTGGGGGTTTCTCTATTTATAGGATTTTTCAGCGTTGGAATCAGGTCAGACGGAGCCACGTGGGCCCCACGAGGTACCAGGGCGCGCCTGGGGGGGTGGCGCGCCCTAGTGCCTCGTGGGCACTGGGTGCCCCCACCCCCCCTCCAGTGGGTCTTGGTTCCAGTATTTTTTATTTATTCCATAAAAAATCTCCAAAAAAGTTTCATCCAATTCCAAGAACTTTTATTTCTGCACAAAAAACAACACCATGGCAATTTTGCTGAAAACAGCGTCAGTCCGGGTTAGTTCTAATCAAATCATACCAAAACCATATAGAATTGTTATAAACATGGCATGAATACTTCATAAATTATAGATACGTTGGAGACGTATCAGTGGGCCATAAATGGGCCATGTTTAAGCAAACCGTTAGTGGGCCGGCCCACTAGTACCTGAGTAAATCTTATGGGCCTTTGACTGGGCCGGCCTTTTTAACCTAAATGGGCCACTGTTGGGTCGTGCCACGTGTCACAGTTCCATTGGCACCTCTCGTCCATTTGATGGATGACACTTGTCGCGACGATGAGCTGACACGTGATTCCGTTGGCGAATGAGAATTTTACATGTGGAAAATCGCCATTGGTCCGGGCTGTTAACGGGTTATCGGATCCAAACCGGAACTCGATAGCTTAACGGCGACCCATTACAGTGGATGCCACATGTCAGTCACCCTTGACGAAAACACTTCCATGACGTGACATTTATAGTCATGGAAGTGGACACTTCCGTGATGATAATTTGAGTATTGTCATGGAACACTTCTATGACAACATAGGTATGACTATCTTGATTCTGTCATAAAATCATCACGGATGTACATGCATGACAGAAAACGTGACCTACTGTGACAAACACGTATCATCACGGAAGTATTTTTTTTGTAGTGTGGGTTTAGGCAGAATGGGGTTGTACCCACCCATACCCTACCCATTACCATCCCTATCCAGTAGATTTCTGTTGAATCTCTTAGGACACGCCGATAAAGCATACTACTCAAGGTATATTTAGTTGTAGGTGTAGGAGGGCTCATGTATGAGTTTTGAAGCGTTCCCACACGATATTCATCCACGATGAACCCTCTTAATAGTGTCGTTTTCCTACAACTCAAATCAAAACAAAACAAAAACATTTGAGTCGCCGGGAAAACCACGCCTTTGATCTTTTTGAAATGGGGGGGGGGGGTCACACAACTCCAACATGATCTTCATGGAACCATTATCCTGAGACAAACTTTAGCAACCGATATTAGTTCCACTAACCATACTGTCATCTCACCAAAATACAATTAAGTGCCACATGCACTTTCAGCTGCTTTTAATGCTTGCTTCAAGAATGGAATGGAGTTAGTGTTGAGCCCGTGTTTTCAGCTTGGCTGATGTATCGGTCATGTCCCAAGTTTAGAGGATCTCTCTGTCCTATTTTCCAAGGAGGAAATTGATAGAGTAATCAAAATCGTACCTGGAGATCATGCCCAAGGCCCAGATGGATTCACTGGCCAGTTTCTGCAAATATGTTGGCATATCATTGCCCCTCATTTTTATCAGCTCTGTTTGGACTTTTGGGCAGGAAAGATCAGCTTGGGGCCCCTAAACAATTCGTTGATGTAACACCCCCCAGTATCTTACTACAGTGATCTCCCCCTAATGGTGGTCATGTCATCATGATCACCAAGGCAATCTGCCACTTGTCTAAAATCCAAGCCAAATTCAAATTCAAATTGCATGTCAAATATTTACTTTTTCTGTCATGCAATAAAAATAGTTCATTATTTGGCAAATATTACCTAAGTATTTGTCATGTTGAAACCAACTTATTTTAAATTCCCAAAATGCCCCTGGGAATTAATTTAGAGGTCCAGCAGCATTTATTTTGGCCTTTCCAATTTCTAAAAATGGCTAACCTTTTCCTTATGGCTCCAAACTTTTTGTGCCAGCCCAAAATATTGCCCTGTATTTTTGTGCCAAGTTTCATGTTGAGCAAAATTCATTTGCTAGCTCAGATATTTTCAACAGGAGCTATTTCCTTTTTCAGAAAAGAAAAAGGGAAAGAACCCCTCCTGTACACTCGGCCTGCTCGCCACTGTGGCTAGGCCCAGCCCATCTATCCATCTTCTACCTACTCCCCACCGTGTCAGCTCGGCCGTGCCCGAGCGTGCCGCGCGCCGTCCTCCGACCGCCACGGCGGCAGAGCAGTTGGGGGAGGGGATAAGATCACCCTCGGGCGCCCCTCGTTCTCTCTCGACCCCCTTGCTGCTGCTCCTCCTTCCCCGCGCCCTCTCTCGCACGAACCAGAGCCACCCGAGCGCCCCTGACGCCGCCGCCATGCTCTACCGTGCTCCGGCGCCACCCCGCGTTTCCCGTTGGTGTCCAGGAGCTCCAGCAACGTCGACTACGTCTTCCACGGGGACCGGTTCGAGCTCTCCGCCCCTACAGCGCTGGATCGAGCTGTCGCCTACGACTACGGCCGCTGCGGCATCGCCTTCGATGCATCCATCCCCGGCCACCTCGCTGCTCCAGGCCTCGCCGCCAGCCTCGCTGTGAGCCCCGCCTTCGTCTACCTCTTCTTCCCATGCTGTTTGCTCCCTCTAACTAGCCCCGCCACCGGACCCGAGAGCCTCCACCGCCGTGGCTCATTGCCGTCATGGCCAGGGAACCCAAAGCTCGTGTCCGAGCACATGGGCGAGCTCCTGGCATCGCTAGGAAAACAACCCGTACCCCAGCTCGCTCCGTCTCGTGCTGCAACGCCGTTCCGGCGCATCACCGTATTCCGGCCACCGCCGTGCCTCGTCGCGGACGCTGTTCCGGGCCACCCTAGCTCCTCTCGCTTGCTCCATCGGATGCGCGCGAGCCATAGCAACTCGTAACCGCAAACCATGTGTGAAATGGTGCCCTGTAGCGAGAGCACGGTGATCCTCCGCCGTCGGCTGTGGTCGCCGTCGGTTAACCTCCGGCGAGGATGATAATTAACATCCACACCCGCTGACATCGGGCCCCACACAGATTAGTTAGAGCTGCTAAAAAATGGTTAGTTAATTAACCCACTGACACAAGGGTCCCGCTGGACCCGCTGACCAGTCAACCCTTGACCAGTCAACTGCTGAGTCAGTAGTTGACTGGCCCCACCTGGCAGCCTCACAGTGCACCTCTGGTGCACTGCACCGGGTGCACCTAGCCCTTATCCGCACTGTGCATATTAGGATTAATAATATTCCAGGATTTTCAGAAAATGATTAAAACTTTGGAAATTCGTAGAAAATAATCCGTAACTCGGATGAAAAAGTTTTCTACATGAAAGTTCATCAGAAAAACGAGATGAATCCGAATACGTGGTCAAAATGCTTGACCATCACTCCTATCTATCTGAACATGGAACCTTCCCCTCCGGTTCAGTAGTCCGAAACCAGCCTAAAAGCCGGGAAAATATCCTAGATATTTTCCCGTTTTGTCTGCGACATGTAGTAATGCATTAGGTCACCTCTAACACTGCATACTGCCATGTCATGCATCTGTGTTGCATTCATCTGCCTTTATTTATTGTTTCTTCCCCCTCTTCTTCCCCGTTAGACCACGAGACCGACGCAGCTCAGGAGACCGATGACACCACTGATGACCCCTCCTTTGCCGCAGAGCTTCCAGGCAAGCAACCCCCCTTGACGCATGCCTATATCACATATTCTTTCTCCCTCCTGCTTGCATTAGAATTTGCTACTGCTGTTGTTTTATCCTATTTTGATGCATAGCCTGTTTCTTGTAACTGCTATTGATACCTGCCTGATATCCATAATGCTTAGTATAGGTTGATGGTAAACCATCTGTGGCCCCTCATTCTTGTCCTAGTTGCCCCGCTTTAGTACCAGTGCCCCGATCGATGTGATCGACAGGGCTGAGACCAGCACAGCACCGCACGCCCCCTAAGTTGTACGACTCTGCAGGGTTACCATCGAGTGCCGAGGGTGATACCTCTTATTCCACTCCTGATGTTGCCTCTGTAGTATCGCTAGTCGGTTGTGGGTTAACGAGGGTGATTCCTCTTTCACCACCACCGATGGAGCTTCTGTCGTGCAACCCCTCAAGTGTGAATCCATCAAGGGTGATTCCTCCGGGTTCACCTTGACGGATACGTCGAGTGGGAATCTAACGAGGGTGATTCCTCGGATTCCTTCTTGACGTTATGGACACACGGATACTTTGACTTTACTACTGATACTTGTTAAAGTCGGGTCGACCCCGAGAGGTACCCGCGAGTGATGTGGAGACGGGTTGACCATGAGGGTACCCGCGAGATAATTACGTGGCACGGCCGGGCATTCCTAGCCCTTGCCGTAAGTCCACGAGACGGGGCGACGGGGTCACATGATCGTGAGTCTCTGCTCGTTACCGCGCGCTACCAACGCACTAATGGGTTAGGATATGTAATCTGAGTAGGCCTCTGGCCTTATCACACTAACCACCACGCGGGAATAAGTATGGGCACTCGGCGTCGTAGTATCAGCCAAAGTTCTTCAGATGTCAGCGGTTGAGCGACACGCGCCCGGGTTGGACCGCGAAAGCCTGCGCTTGTATTAAGGGGGCTAGGTCTGCTCCCGGCCGTCCTCGCAACGCGCAGGAGTGCAAAGGGCGATGGGCCCAAGACCCCTGAGTGCTTAGGATGTAGACCGGCGTGCTGGCCTCTCTGTTGAGCCTAGGTAGGACTACGACGTGTCGATCAGCCGAGGCCGGGCATGGACCGAGCAAGTGTGTCCGGCCAGAGTTAATCGAGCGTGTTGGGTAAGTTGGTGCACCCCTGCAGGGAAGTATATCTATTCGAATAACCGTGTCCATGATAACAGGACGCTCGGAAAATATCCCGATCTACTACAACTAGAAATGGGTTGAATATATTGGCTCCGGGATCGCTTTCTCGCAGGGAGTCGAGGAAGGATCTCTGGGCGTGGTTACTTATGCTTGATGCTACTACTATATTTATGTACTAATCTGCACTCTTCTTATGCTGCAAGACCCTGAAGATGCTAGTCTTCGATAGGATATGCCTTTTCTCTCTATTTTGGCATTTCTGCAGCCAAGTCCACATATACAGCCTTCCTTTGAAAATGTTGCATAACTAGATTAGTTCTGATGTAAGTCTTGCGAGTACTTTGGATGAGTACTCACGGTTGCTTTGCTTCCCCTTTTTCCCCATACTCGATTTTGGCGACCAGATGACGGAGCCCCGGAGCCTGCTGCCCTAGCCGACGACTACTACCACTACTACCCCGCTGGCGGATACTACTACTACGGGGAGCCCTCCGACGACCAGGAGTAGTTAGGAGGCACCCAGGCAGGAGGCCTGCGCCTTACGATCCAGTGTTTTGTTTTGTCCCGCCTTCTTAAAGGCCTATCTGTTTAACTTTATGTCTGTACTCAGATGTCTAATGCTTCCGCTGATGCTTGTATGACATCGAGCTTATGTATTCGAGCCCTCTAGGCCCCTGACTTGTAATATAAAGCTTGTATGACTTTTATTTGTGTTTAGAGTTGTGTTGTGATATCTTCAAGTGAGTCCTTAGGCTTGATCGTGTGCATTTGCGTGTATGATTAGTGCACAATTAAGTCGGGGGCATCACAGTTGATCACGCTGATCCCTAAGAAAATTACACCTAAGAATCACTTTTATCAACTCTGTTCGAACTTTTGGGAAGGAAAGAGCAGCTTGGAGCCCTAAACAATTCGTTGATCATGTTGATCCCTAAGAAAATTACACCTGAGAAGGTCAATGATTTTCGTCCGTTCTCACTGCTTAATTGTGTTCTTAAGGTTTTAACCAAAATACTTGCTAAGCGACTACAAAAGTGGATTCTCAAAATAGTACATCGGAGTCAATATGGTTTTATCTTAGGCCATACTATTCAGGATTACCTCGGTTGGGCATTCAAATATCTATATCGGTGTAAATGGTTCGGGCTGGAAGTGGTCATTCTGAAATTGGACTTTGGAAAGGCCTCGATACTGTTGAACACACCTCTATTCTATCAATTCTCAAACATATGGGCTTCGATGATTGTTGGATCATGTGTATGAAGATGTTGCTTGACTCAGGCTCATCATCCATTTTGTTGAATGCGGTTCCAGGAACTGAATTCAAGTGCAAGAGAGAAGTTTGTCAGGGGGGCACTGTCTCCGCTTCTGTTTGTGCTTGCGGCCAACCTGTTGCAGTCTCTACTTAATCAAGCGTGGAATGAAAATCTTATTCACTTGCTAATTGAACAACCTGCCTCAGAGGACTTCCCTGTAATACAGTACGCACGCGGCACAATACTGATCCTTCCGGAATGTCATGTGAACTTCAGATGATCAGGCAGATTCTTGATACGTACGCCAGAGCCACGAGCCTGAAAATCAATTAGCACAAATCTCAACTTGTTCCAATAAATTTTCCCGTTGAAAAATCTCTGGTTTCCTTGGATTTTTAGTTTATTATTTTTTTGGGGTTTTCTCGTGTACTGTGCATAGGAAGCACAAAAAATTGTGCTCCCTCACATAGCGTAGGTATGCTCTCGCACAAAGTGCACCTGTGTTCCCACAGGCAACAACATGTGTGCTCCCACATGAAGCACACTTGTGCTCCATGGACGATGCTAGTGTGCTTCCCGTGTTGGAGCACAACCAAATCATAAAATGGGAAAAAGGAGATGTGCTTCAATGAGAAGCACATCTATGCTCCCACCGGCAGCACATGTGTGCTTCTTGCGGTGAAGCACAACCAAAACAAAGAAAAGGAAAAGTTAGGTGCAAGCACAACCAAAATGGAGAAAGGGAAAAGGAGGTGTGCTCCCACGCACAATTTTGCTCTCACCGGAAGAACATGTCTGCTCCCTGCGATGTGGAGCACATCGAAATGAGAAAGAGAAAAGGAAAGGTATGATCTCGCGTGAAGCACACATGTGTTGAGAAGCGGTGCCACGGTGAACCCGTGGAGGGTACCCCTTAACTAGTGATTTCATGAGTCCTCCTATTTCCCGCGCATAGGAAATGGGCGACTCACGAGTCAGGACCGACTGATGGCTCTATTTTGACCCATTTTAAAGCTCATTTGTTGCATAAATGATGCCTCAAATTGACGCTTTTGTTGCGACATGCTAAGTTTTCTCCCATATTGCTAGTAGGTTGATGGGTCCCACGCCTAGCACACATGTTTTGGCCTTGCTTGTGTGTTCATAACTCAAAATAGGTGACCTAACGGCCGCCGCCCGACTAAACATACCAATAGTCACCAAATTCATATGGGCTACTGAGGAGTAGGCAATGACCTTCTTAAGATCGATCTGTCTTAAAGTGGTCAAGGGAGTATATATTTATCATGTCTTATTGAGCTAATTGCATGTCCATTGTGCATGATTTCTAGTTTGCACTCTTTTTATTGTGAGAATTGTATAGTTTTTAGTTTTTTAGTTTTTACTAGTTTTCTTTGTTTTGTTGTGTTTATATGTGTTTTGGAGCAGCCATGGACCTAGCACGATGAAAGGACCAAGGTTGGGATCAAGACGGAGGATTTATAAGCACCAAATAAAGGTCATTCGTGGAGTTTGCAAAAGTGAGATTTTCCAACAAACCCAAATTGGAGATTTAATACCATAGGCGTATCGGGCTTGTTCATACAAAACCAACAAGCCCAAGAATGTCAAAATCGGAGTTCGTATGAGGAAATGACAACCAAAATACGAAACTCCACGCGCGCAGTCCAGAGAAGAAAACGGCATGTGGTACGACCGTGCATGGTTGTACCGCTGCTTGTACTGGGTGCTAAGAGTTGCGAAAACAGATCCAATCTCCGTGATTCTCCGTGGATTTCATCCCCATTTGTTCCCACAACTTTTTTGGCCATCAAGGGATGTTTTGGGAGAGGGTTAGACTCATCTAGAGCCCTTGGATCAAAGAAGAGAAACTACATCTATGGAGGAGACTCGAGGAGGTCTCCTATATATACACCTCCAACCCTAGCCACCGGCTATCAACGATCACCATCTCCATCATCTCTCGTGTTGCTCCAAGACCACCTCCACCATAGAAGAAGGGACAAGATCAAGAAGAAGGAAGAGGAGGGCCAAGTTTGCATCGGCCTTCGGGCCAGTGCCATATCCATCAGCGGCGCCATGTTCTTATCCTTACCCAACTCGGCATTGGCTTGTACCTTGTCTCTCTCTTTTATGTTTACCCCTTTTATGTTTGAGTAGTTTTACTAGTTCTTGGGGATATGGATGAACCTTTGCATGATTAGAACTGAATTCCTATAAGAGATGTGATTATCCTCTTTTCATGTGATAAGTATTCCTCTTAATGTTGTGTAAGACTGGTCACTCAACATTTTCCCTTTTGGACTTGAAAGATTTACTACCTTTGTGATGGTGGATTGCTGAGGTATCTAGTGACAGTACTTATCTCTCTCCCTCCCCGACCTTAGATAGGGGAACAACGGAGAACACCAAAGCTCCTTGTCATGTTCACAGGGAAACCCTTAATCACCGTTACCATAACCTGAATGTGGGGAGGAATGGTAGTCGCGCGTGTGATATGTGGCTGATGCATGTATATATGCACGTATCTTTATTTGGTTCCACCCACACATGACACATATCCAAGTGGATTAGATATGCAGACCTATAACTATGATTTCGCATATGTTGTGCAGATCATACTAGCAATGATGACTCCGGAACCACTGAGAACGCCTATGCTACTCAAACACCGCTCGATTTAGTTTAGTCCTTTTTATTTCAGTTTTTACCTTCTTGTTAGTAGTTTAGTTAAAAAAAACTTTTATTTTTCACTAGCTACCAATAGAGTAGACAATTTCCAAACTATGGTCTGGATGCGACGTAGTTGTGGTGGTGGTGGTTACTGTAACATCCCAATTTTCAATTTGGATGTTTTTATATAGATCATTCATTTGCATCCATGATTTATGCATTTTTTGCATTCTATTTGTTTTTCATTTGAATTTTGATCCAAGGTACTTCAAGCAACTTAAGGATTCTTTCGAGTGAAGATAATATGACTTCTTCATTTTAAAGAGAGAGTTGGAAGTTCTCCTAAATCCATTTTGAAAGTTCTTTAATTCAAAGATGGAATTGGATCAATATTGGCTTCACATTTTATTTCCATTTATTTCCAAAAAATAAATAAAGAGAGAAGATAAAAGGACTTCTTCAAGGACAGAAAAGAAATGATGGAAATTGAATTTGGGATCAAAATTCATTTATTTGGATTTTATTTGCAATTGATTTTATCACTATTTTATTAGCATAGCAAAATTGTTTATTTTGAAAATTTGCATTTAGGCCAAAATAAAAAGTTCACAGGGTCCTATATTGTCCCATATAATTATGTGGATTTTTCTGGCATTTTTAGAAAAAAAATCACTTTGTGTTTTATGTGTTTTTGTGCTACTGTAAATTAGGAATAATAAAACTCTATTTTTATTAAATAAAAAAAAGAATCCCGCCGGTCAGGCCAGCGCCAGCCGCCAGCCCAGCCAGCACCTTTCGGCCCACGGCCCAGCCACGCGAGCAAAACCTCTCCGCATCGGTCACCCTATCCCCTCTCCCCTTCCTCGCAGTCGCTGACACGCGGGCCCCGCTCACCTTCTTCCCCCTCCCAAAAGAAACGGGCAGAGCCCTGCCCGAACACGGCCGCGCCGCCACGAGTCTGAGCCGCCCTAAACCCTACCCTCGGCTTGCCCCCTTCCGCACGCCTATGTCCTATAAATACCCCAAGACCCCGGCTCCCTTTTGCCTCAAAACCCCATCGCCAAAAGTCCCCCTAGAGCTCGCTATCGCCACCAAAATCTCCATCGGCCAGAGAGTTTTCGCCGTCATTTTCGCCGCCGGTGAGTCCACCCTCGACCCTTCTTTTTGCCAATCGGCTTCTCTCGTCCAAGCGCACCTCTCTGACATCTTTTGCGTGCCCGTAGACCACCAGAGCACCGCCCTCGAGCTCGCTCGTCCGCCACCGGAGCCGTAGCTCACCCGAGCTCCGCCGTCGCCGCCCCGCCTCGCTCGGTCTTCCCCGAGCCTCTCCGAGACCACCACCGGACGCGCCACTCTCCACCGCATCCGCCCGTCCACTACGACGTCGCCGTCGACCACCGGAGACCCCGCCCCCGTCACCGGCCGAGCCAACTCGCCGGCATCTCCGTCCCCGCCGCCGTAGTACGTTCTCTGCCATCTGATCTGCATCGACGCCCTAGATTAGATCTAATCTGAACGGTTAGGTTTTTTGTTTTTAGATCGGTTTACTTAATGGGTTTTCTCCGGTTTAGTTAAACCAACTACTGTTAAATCGAACCGAACCCGAGCGGTTTTCTTTTACTTAGCCGCTGCCCACTGTTTTTCGTAAGTACCGGCCGTCCGCTCTTTAGCCACCACAGCAAACACCCTCCGTCCAATCATAGAGCGCCACGTCGCGGTTCTGTTTTTTTTTATTTAGAAAATCTCAGATTTGTTCCCAATTTTCAAACCTTCATAATTTTTGATATACTTATCCAATTCAGTGAAACCAACGCCAAATTCTTCATCATGATCTCAACTATCCAGAGAACTTATAAAATCAACTTTTTGAAGTTTTAAAATTTGAATTAGATCAGATTCAAATTTAAACTTGATTAGGTCATAACTCTAGTTTCGTAACTCCGAATTAGTTGATTCTTTTTGCTAGTTAAAGCTCTTGACGTGTACTTTCTGTTATAATCAAAATCACATAATTTTGCTACTGTTAAAAATATGTTCTGTACAGAAACTTTATTTGATTGTTTTTGGAGTTTTCATAAGTATTTTCTTCATTTTCCTTTTGGATCTTTGTTTGATTGCTTATGTATGTTATTGTTTATTTACGATAGATTGTTCGGAGTGCAAAGAGTAGAATTGTTAGGATTTTGAGTGCGAAGGACTTCATCAACTTAATAGGCAAGTTGCACTTTTGATCATACCAATCCCATGTTTTACTATGCATGTAGTGCCTTCAACACAGTAGTATGCATGTGTAGGAGTAATGTGCTATGCTGAACCCAGATAGGATAGCCATATGTTTAGCCTGATCCTGATAATCTTTGCCGCCACATTGGGAATCGTTATATTGTAGTTATTGCTTAGCTAGACGTGGATTGGGTACCGTGTGATTCATGAAAGTTGCGAGAGAACTTAAGCAATGACTACATTAACAACTTACATGTATTGTATTTCCCCGGGGGCTCTGCAATACCAATTAATCAATCATCTGGGCGGAAAGGTTTGTCGGGACCAGTCGGCAAGTATGTATCCTCCGGGAGGCTCTGCATTACTCAGGAAAGGTGGGGAATGCCGCCCAGGTTCAAAAAGGTTGGACATGTTTCATATCAAGTAGCTTCCATGCGCAGCCACAAGCCATTATGGGCTCTAGCCTAGTTGAGTAGGTTGTGTGAGCCTTTCCAGGGTGGGCTAGCAGATGTAGAGGAATGTAGGTGTACCGGCCTATCCAGGGTTAAGGGGGAACACATCTGAAAGAATTTGTCTCGATCTTCCGACCAAGGAGGTGGTCGAGTCTTGTGGGGAAAAGTGCGCAAACCTCTGCAGAGTGTAAAACTAATCGATTAGTCGTGTCCCCGGTTACGGATAATTTTGAGCAACTGGACTTGAAACCTCTGGAAGATCTTCTCATCTCAAATAATTAATATGATGTGGGTTTAATTAAACCGTGATCCCTGGGGGCTCTCATGGTAACAATTGGGAACCTATGATCCTCGAAGGCTCTCATAGGCGGGTTAAATTGGAGGCGGTCCAATTTAACAATAGGTTAATTAAAATGAAAATAAATAAAACTTGACTAGTGAGTAGAAATAAGACAAAATTGGCTTTACGCAAAATAAACGTTAGAGCTTTCCACCTGATATATATCCTTGCATGTAGATGTTAGGTCTGTTTTAATACCTTGGGTGTGACTTGCCAATACATTCAATGTATTGACCCTTTGTGGCTGCAACCTTTCATGTTGCAGATTTATCTGACGAAGAGTAAGGTGCGATAGGTCGTTGTTCTGCACTCAGTTTTGCCGTGGAGTTGATGGACTCATTTACCTTCGATGCTTCCGCAGTTATCTTTATTTAGATGGCCTTCAGCCATATTATTGTAATAAATACTCCTTTGGAGGACTTCGATGTAATAAAGTGTGTGATTGAACTCTGTTATATTTCATCGAGTACTGTGTGTGCTAGCATACTGATCCAGGGAATAGCGCAGTAAGCATAGAGACTGATCCATTTGGGTCGGGTCGTTACAGTTACCTTCCTTTTCACTCCATGTGGGGTTGACTAACCTTACTTACCGCGAAATTGCTACAAAGTCATGTGCACGTGTTGGACATCAAGCATTTTCTGGCGTCGTTGCCGGGGAGCATAGCGCTTGGTCATTACCATCCCATTCACGCTTAGATTATTCTTGTTAGTTGGAATTTATCTTATTATTCTTCCTTTAACCCAAAAAATATGTTGAAAATATATATCTTGCTATATGTCCTCCGAGATGTCAACTACAGGAACTGAAGTTGATGTTCCAAGAGAACAAATCGAGAAGAGAGGAAGAGTTTATGAACGATACTGATATTCTTACAAAGGTATTGAAGTGGTGATAAATTGAGGGTATTGGATTACTATGCTACAGGTATATGAATTCCCAACATTCTCTGAGCATTGCAAATCCAATAAACATATGAGTTTCAGCTGCAAAATCCATCCTAACCCTGTTGTAGCATCACATAACCGTGATGACTACCTCTTTGACTATGTGGAAATTATTAACAAGCTCATGTTATTCTTCAAAGCCTCGGAACTTATAATTAGGGTAAAAGAGCTTTCTCCTTATAATGAAGAGGTCTCTAAACATATGAGCTTGTTAAAGAGTGTCCATAATTAGTGCATTGCTAACGAATTTCATAAAGCTCGTTTAGTCAAGGATTATGAAAAGTGGTAACTACCGCTGCTTCTCAAACCTCTCTATTGCAGGAACATAACCTCATACAAAAATCCAATTCCTTCGTACATGTGGGTTTGTCAATATTGGAGAAACCCCAAGTTGCATATTCCGATATTGATGATACATTTGTTGATTTTAGGCAAGCTCTTCATAGCACTTCATTGAAGAGTAAATTGCACCGGCAGGCGGCGGCGGATCGATTCCTTGAATCGTGCATCTGATAGTTCAGCGACGAGCCTCACCAACAGAGAGTGACGGGGGCATGACCTGGGCTTCGTGGTTGATTTGGGCAACAACCTGACCTGTGCGGCGCTCTGGCCTTAGCGACGGGAGATTTGGCGGCTAACGACGACTTCCGAGCAAGTGAGCCGAGAACAACAATCTCGGCCTAGCCGGCGGTGCAAGGAATCAGATCCTCGGTGCTTCCTTCCACCCCGCTTGTAGATGTGAGTAGACCGTTGACGATGCTCCGATACTTTGACAAATGATGCTTAACACCAATTCTAGTTGATACGAATTTAATGCTCCCCTGTTCCATATTACTGATTTAGTACGGAACGGAGGGAGTAGTTGTTAAATGATGTTTGCTGCCAATGCTAATATTGAATTTAAACAATACTCCCTCTCACTACTATCAGATGTTTTGGATATTTTAATACGGAGTACATACGAATTAAAATGAGTGAACAAACACACTAAAACGTGTGTATATACATTCAATTCAGAAAAAAATGAAGCATCTTTAGCGAACGAAGGGAGTACCAAATTACATCCAACCCTCTAACCAAATACCGAGATGGAATCATTACATTCTATCACATTAGCTCTATCAAACACAAAGATGGAGCTGTTACATTCTACTCCCTCCGTCCCATAATATAAGAGCGTTTTGCACGCTACACTAGTGTCAAAACGTTCTTATACTATGGGACGGAGGGAGTAGTAGAATGGAACCATTACATTACATTCTACTTGGTTTTATATGGGTTGGAATCGAATGGTTTTACGGTGCTGAGAGAATGGAAATGTGGGGGGCAAGATATAAGGCTCGGAGGATGCTTGCGGCCTCTCCCTCTTCCCCTCCCGGTCGCTCCCGCGAGCGACGCAGAGGGGAAACCCTAGCCGCCGGCCTCCGAGCCCCTTCCCCCGACCTCCCACCTCGCCGCCGCCGGAGTGCGCGGAGGGGCGAAGCCCTGTCTGCGTCGGCGGCGGCGGGGTGTTTCTTCCCCTGCTCCGACGGTGGCTGGCACGGGCCGGCGAGGTCAAGTGGCGGCGCAGCGCTAGCAGAGGGCGCGGCGGCGGGCGGCGGCGGCGGGACTGGTGCCTGGTGGCGGTGCGAAGGGGCCTGTGGTGGTGGTTCCTGCGCGTGCAGCGCCGGATCTGTGGCGGCGGCCACTGCCGGGTGGCCCGTCGGCTCCCCTGCGGTGGGTGGCCGGTGCTGATGCGGAAGGCCGCCATGTCTGGCCGCGTGGGCGGCGGGCTGGCGGCGGACTTGGAGCTGGCTCCGGGGGGTCTCCCAATTGGCCCCTTGGAGCGGATCTGACGGCGACGGCTCCCTCCCTTGCGCCTCTTCTAGCCTCGCCGGTCTGCTCGGCGGGCATCCGTGTGCCCAGTGCTGGCGGCCGGTTGGGGACGGAGGTTGGTGGGTATGGACCGGGGGAAACCCTTGGTCGGCTGCTGCGACCATGATGCCGGCGGTGCTCTGACGTTGTAGGAGATATGCCCTAGAGGCAGTAATAACAGTTGTTTAGTATCTCCGAGTTTGTAATGAATGTTTATGTTCCATGCTATAACTGCAATGATTCTCGAGTCTACAATATCCACGAGGCTCGGAGGGAAACTCATATGCACGTGTGGTATAATAAACGGTAAAATGTATTCCTAGTCTTGCCTCTAAGACCTGCTCAAGTATTGCATGATGATCCTGTTTTCCTGATCATGGGCATGTCTATGCCGGCAATTTTGAGGGCACAATGTTAGTAGAACACTTGTGTTGAATCGACCCGAATTGATGTTATGCTATGAGATACATTCGTCACAAGTTAATGGTTAATAACACAGAGATAGTTAATGTATGCATAATTCCTTAGACCATGAGAGTATCGAGTTCCTTCGTGCTTGCT
This sequence comes from Elymus sibiricus, assembly GCA_039707655.1. Classification (NCBI taxonomy): domain Eukaryota; kingdom Viridiplantae; phylum Streptophyta; class Magnoliopsida; order Poales; family Poaceae; genus Elymus; species Elymus sibiricus. The sequence continues at coordinate 119,559,958 of CM077670.1, forward strand.
TCGTGAACTTTGGGGTTTGTTAAACGTCATCCGTAAATGGGTGGCTATTACGGCGGCTTACGGGTTCACGGAAAAGTATGGCAAGAAACGAGATAGCTCAAGATTGGGATTTGCTCCTCCGACGATGGAGAGATATTCTCGGGCCCTCTCGGTATTACGGTATCCATCATCGTCTGGCCAGACACTTTGTGATTTGATCACTGGGATGCCGGAACACGGAAACGAGTAAAGAGAACAAAACCGGTAACGAGGTAACTTGCATAGTGGACAAGTTGTTGATCCACGGGGATGCAATAAATCTCACCTCGGGTATTTGTAATATATCGTGAAGCAACAGGAATAGCACACGGCAACTGGAGGTTCACTCGAATATTCATTCGTGTGGGTATAGGGGTCAATATGGGTGTCCACGGCTCCGATGTTGATCATTGATCCGAAAGTGTTCAGGGTCATGTCTATACTTCACCGAACCTATAGGGTCACACGCTTAAGGGTCATCTATCTGCTGAATACTAGACGGGGAGTCTGAGAGAAAATCACCGAAAAAGTTTCGGACGAAACGAAAACGTTCCGGAGAGAACACCGGAATAGTTTCGGTGAAACTGAAAAGTTGTTTCAGGGTATTTCATTAAGTCAAATTGGTTTCAGCACACGCCTGGAAATTCTTGGAGGATGCCAGAAGTGTTCTGGAAACTTCTGGGAATTTTCCGGGATAAAAACCGGAAATGGTCCGGAGCTGCCGGAACCGCTTTGGTTGCTTTTCGCTGAAGAAAACATTGTTTCGGAATTGTTTCGGAATGCGTTCAAAATTGTTTTAGTGGGTACTGGAATTATTCTAGGCACACAGAAATAATTTGGGATTTATCGGACGCAGAAAAATGTCTTCGTGAATAGTGAAAGTGCTTTATGAATATTTTTTGGAAAGCACCTTTTGGGATATTTCCAAAAGGCCTTCTAGAAGGACTTGGGAGCCATTGAAGCCCCCTCATGGAGGGGCCCCCAAGAGTGGCCGGCCAAGGGAGGTGGGGCTCCTTGGAGCTCCACTTGCCATCCCTTTTAGCTTTATTCTTTTATGAAAAGGCATAAAGTGGGGGTACTTTTGGGATTTTTGAATGCCAACTTTACCCCTTGGCTTTCCTATAAATAGAGGTGAGGGGGCTACCCCAAAACTCATCCTTGCTCTCATACACATGCCATTTGACTTGTCTGGCTTCTCTCTCCCTCCCAGCGAAATAGTTTCGTAGAGCCGAAAGGCTGTCTGGGTTCCGGCAGGAACTAGCTCTGGACGGCGAAGCCCTGCCGGATAGCTGACACCGTATGTGTGCAACCCCGTAGAGAGGTCATAGTTCTGATATTTTGCCCGAGGGGCTGTTCGTGTGTCCTCCCGAAGGGCTGTCCGAGTTTCGGTTCGAGTTTCGAGGGTCCTCCCGAAGGGCTGTCCGTGACATCGTCCGAGGGACTGTCTGACCGCCTCCCGAAGGGCTGTCCGGCGAGGGAGTACATCCTTGCGGTTGGGAGGTTGTAAATCCTAGCTGCAGGGATCTGCACCGACGATCTACACCGACTCTTCTTCCGCTGCGCTACGAGTCGGTACGGATCAGATCAAACCTTGTATGCAATCTCCATAGTGATCATGGGCGTGCTCGCAGTACCGAAAATTTTTGTTTTCTGTCGCGTTCCCCTATAGTGGCATCATGAGCCGTGCTATGCGTAGATGCAGGTTACGATCTAGAATACATGGAGATGTATGGGTATTGCATAATATAATTTTGGAGTAGATGAGATCTATTGCTGAAAATTATTTATGCGGGTAGCAGATGAAGTCTGTTACCCGATGTTCTTGTTGCTTCCCTAGAATTTGCGTATTTCTGATCTCGAGACAGCATGGTGGAATTTCACAAAGTTCTGGCAATCCGCGATCCTGATTGATCAACGAAGTGCTATCAGTTCTTTGGGTTCCGCCATAGTCAAAAGAAAGATGAAATTCGCAGACAAAAGGGCAATGCAGATATGATCTGCACGGGGGTCATGCGTATGACGAAGTTTAGTATGGGGCTCGAGATTTTATTATCTCGTGTTTCATACACCCTGGAAAGTTAATCTAGCGACTTGAATAATCATACTTGATGATAAAACGTTGGTAGCTGCGGTTTAAGTCAATACCTTAGAAGCCACGTAAAATAAAATTTTGCATAAACCGATTAGAGCCGTCTAACTTGGTTTTGTAGGATGTGCATGTGATGTGGTATAGCGGTGCTCATATTAATTCGATTATGTATGAGATGACTATATGATGTAAATTTATTAACATGACCTGTGTGTCATGATTCGGCATGATGGCTGGAGCCATTTGATTGTCACTTTAATGACCTGCATGTCAACCTTAAGTAATGCACTTATTTTATTAGCTATAGAGATAGCAATATTATCTGGTGCATCGACAAGGTGGTGGCAATCTTCGCGAAGGTGAACTCCGACGCAAATGCCAAAGACGAAGAAATACTTGACTTCTCCGTCAGAAGGGGCTATACCATATCATGCTATTATGAATTGCCTGAGATGTTTATCCCTTATGATGCACCCTTTGATTGCGCGGTAGTCGCTTTTTATTAGGGTGATCTCTCACTTAAAAATATCAAGTAGTTAGTGTTCTCCCAAGTGTAGCACCGTCACGGCACCTATCTCTTCGGGGCATCACATGATCTCCATGGGTGCAAACGATTAGAGAAGTGTGAGGCGGGTGAGTTGAGACCTCGCAGCAAGATCACTTGGTTGACTTGACGTTCAGGCAGGACAGTCCTGAGCTCGGAACACACGCATCGAAAGATGAACAAGAATCACATAGAGATGTGATCGGCAAGTTTGCCTACCGATTGAAGTTCACGCCATTTGAGTTCATCTCGAACCGTGACGTTGAATTTAAATGCGGATCTTGAATCACTCATAATCAATTTTGAGAGATATTGATTTGAGTGGGAGCGCACTTTAGAATAAAATTGTTTATTCACTAGTGCCAAAAATCATTATGAACAAAGTCTAAGTGAAACTTGTGTTTTCCGTTGTAGATCAAATGGCTCGTAACACCGCGTTCAACTTAGGCCCGATGTTAGAGAAAGAGAAATTAGCTGCGACTGGAAACAACTATGCGGACTGGGTCCGCAACCTGAGGATTGTCCTCAGGAGCGCTAAGAAAATGTATGAGCTTGAAAATGCTCTTCCAGCAAAACCGGCGGCCACTGCCCCGGAAGATGAGCAGAATGTCTGGGCCACTAAGGATGATGATCACAACTTAGTGCAGTGCCTCATGCTAGCTTGCATGAGTCCAGGGCTTCAAAAACGTTTTGAATTCCATAAACCCCGCGATATGATCCGGGATTTGGATGCCCTGTACAAGGAAACCGCAAGGTCTGAACGATTTGATATCATGAAGACCTTGATGGAATGCAAGATGGCTGAGGGTAGTTCAGTTGGCGAACACGTAGTCAAAATGATTGGCTATGCTGAAAGGCTTAAAACCCTAGAATTTGCACTTCCACCTGACCATATGATGGACATGATGCTTTCTTCACTCCCCCCGTCTTACGACGGTTTTATCATGAACTACAACATGAGTGGGATGGAGAAGACACCGGAAGAGGTGCTCGCCATGCTGAAATCTGCGGAAGGAGGACTGCGGAAAAATCACAAGCAAGTGTTGCTTGTGAATAAAACCGCCAGTTTCAAAAAGAAAGGCAAGCCAAAGAAGGGCAAGGGCACCGGTAAGACCGGCTCCCAAAGCAACTCTAAGGGCGGAGCCAAGAATGAAACTGAGTGCTTCTACTGCAAGGGCACAGGACACTGGAAGAGAAACTGCAAGAAGTATCTGGAAGATAAGAAGTCCGGGAAAACCGAAAAAGGTATAATTGTTATACAAGTTAATGTCATTGACGTTTTGCTTGCTAGCAAAAATTCTAAGTCTTGGGTATTTGATACCGGATCGGTTGCTCACATTTGCAACTCGATACAGGGACTTCAGAAGGTGCGCAAACTAGCAAAGAATGAAGTCGTGATGCATGTCGGGAACGGCGCTGGGATCGCCGCTCAAGCCGTCGGCATTATGCCTCTACGTCTCCCTTCAGGATTTATCTTAGAACTAAATAACTGTTATTTTGTTCCACTATTGTGTAGAAACATTATCTCCGGATCATGTTTAGTACACGATGGGTATTCGTACAAGTCTGAGAACAATGGTTGTTCACTTTATTGTAAGGATTTGTTTTATGGATTTGCACCCATTGTTGGGGGCCTTTTCATTCTAAATCTTGAATATGGAAATGATGTCTTTAACGTGAATGCTAAACGCCTTAAGAAGGCTGATACCACCACCACTTACTTGTGGCACTGTCGCCTTGGCCACATCGGAAAGAAACGCATGCAAAGACTCCATAAAGATGGAGTTTTACCGTCCTTTGATTTTGAATCATTTGACACATGTGAAGCTTTCTTGATGGGGAAAATGACCAAGACGCCGTTCACGGGTCATCCTGAACGGGCGGGTGAATTATTGGAAATAATACATAGTGATGTATGTGGTCCGATGAACACAGCCGCACGGGGTGGGTATTTTTACTTCGTGACTTTTACTGATGATTTAAGTAGGTATGGATATATCTACTTGATGAAGCACAAGTCGGAAACCTTTGAAAAGTTCAAAGAATTTCAGAATGAGGTAGAAAATCATCGTAACAAAAGGATTAAGTTTCTGCGGTCTGATCGCGGAGGCGAATACCTTAGTCATGAGTTTGGCCAACATCTGAGTGACCGTGGAATCGTTTCACAGCTTACGCCTCCCAGAACTCCACAGCGAAACGGAGTGTCGGAACGACGTAACCGAACCTTATTAGACATGGTAAGGTCGATGATGTCTCTTACAGATCTACCGATATCTTTTTGGGGTCACGCACTACTCACTGCCGCTTATACATTAAACAGAGCACCGTCTAAGTCTGTTGAGACGACGCCATTTGAATTATGGTATGGGAAGAAACCCAATATGTCGCATCTCAAAGTTTGGGGTTGTGAAGCTTATGTAAAACGTTTACAACCAAGCAAACTCGATCCCAGATCAGACAAATGTTACTTTGTAGGTTATCCCAATAATACCATTGGGTATTCCTTCTACCAACAGTCCGAAGGCAAAGTGTTTGTCGCAAGAGTTGGACACTTTCTTGAGAAAGAGTTTCTCGCCAAAGAATTAAGTGGGAGGACAGTACAACTTAATGAGATTAGTGAATCTTCGGCAACCGTTGATATGGCTAAGGAACCGGAAGTAATTCGGCAAATTATCCCTACAACCGAGCCGGAAGTTGTCGCATGTGATGCGGAGACTTCAGACAATGTTGTAACTGAACCGCGCAGATCAGGTAGGGCTATCCAGCCACCTGAGTGGTTTCATAACGAAATCTTCATTCTTGAAGACGATGAACCTGTGCACTACAAGGAAGCGATGGCGGGGCCCAGCTCAAGGGAATGGCACAAGGCCATGAAATCCGAGATGGAATCCATGTACGAAAACCAAGTTTGGAACTTGGAAGAACTTCCAGAAGGCGTTAAGCCCATTGGTTGTAAATGGATTTTCAAAAGAAAGACGGACGCGGATGGTAACATTACTATCCACAAAGCTAGACTTGTCGCGAAAGGGTTCACGCAAGTTCCAGGAGTGGACTACGACGAGACTTTCTCGCCCGTAGATATGCTTAGGTCTGTTCGGATATTACTAGCAATTGCTGCTTATTTTGATTATGAAATATGGCAGATGGACGTCAAAACAGCTTTCCTAAATGGAAACCTCAAAGAGGATGTATACATGATACAGCCAGAAGGTTTTGTCGTTCATAAGGATGCTGGAAAGGTATGCAAACTTCAGAAAGCCATTTATGGTCTGAAGCAAGCATCAAGGAGCTGGAACATTCGTTTTGATGAAGTAGTCAAACAGTTTGGCTTCATCAGGAATGACGAAGAATCTTGTGTTTACAAGAAGTTTAGTGGGAGCGCAAAAGCATTTCTAATCTTGTATGTGGATGACATATTGTTGATTGGAAATGACGTGAATTTTCTTAACGAAATAAAAGACTCATTGAAGAAAAGTTTTTCAATGAAAGACTTAGGCGAAGCGGCATATGTATTGGGCATCAGAATCTATAGAGATAGATCAAGACGCCTAATAGCGCTTAGCCAAAGCACGTACATTGACAAGGTGTTGAAAAGGCTCAACATGGAGAACTCCAAAAAAGGACTACTCCCCATGTCACCTGGCACAGTGCTTTGCAAGAATCAGTGTCCTCGGACTCTCGATGAGCGAGTACAGATGAATGATGTTCCATATGCCTCGGCAGTTGGTTCTATTATGTATGCCATGCTATGTACAAGACCGGACGTTTCCTATGCGCTAAGTGTTAGCAGCCGGTACCAAAGTGATCCAGGATTGGAACACTGGGCCGCAGTCAAGGGTATTATTAAGTACCTCGGATGGACCAAGGATTTACTCCTTGTGTACGGAGGTGATGAAGAGCTCATTGTAAGTGGTTACACTGATGCAGGCTTCATGACTGACCCAGATGACTTCAAATCTCAATCAGGCTATGTTTTCATATTGAACGGCGGCGCAGTTGATTGGAAAAGTTCCAAACAAAAGACTGTAGCGGATTCTACGATGGAGGCGGAATATGTTGCTGCTTCAGAAGCCTCCAAGGAGGCGGTATGGATCAAGCAATTTCTTGAAGACCTTGGTGTGGTTCCAAGTGCTCTGGACCCGGTGGAGATCTATTGTGATAATAGTGGCACCGTTGCTCAGGCAAGGGAGCCAAGTTCGCACCATAAGACAAGACATATTGAACGCAAATATAAACTCATTCGACATCATGTCGAAGCAGGTTTAGTGAAAGTACGCAAAGTTCACACGGATCTGAACGTGTCAGACCCGATGGCAAAGCCTCTACCACGAGCAAAGCATGAGCAGCACCGGATTGCCATTGGTGTTAGGGAAGCCATGTAACTGGATTATGACTCTAGTGCAAGTGGGAGTCTGTAGGAGATATGCCCTAGAGGCAGAAATAACAGTTGTTTAGTATCTCCGAGTTTGTAATGAATGTTTATGTTCCATGCTATAACTGCAATGATTCTCGAGTCTACAATATCCACGAGGCTCGGAGGGAAACTCATATGCACATGTGGTATAATAAACGGTAAAATGTATTCCTAGTCTTGCCTCTAAGACCTGCTCAAGTATTGCATGATGATCCTATTTTCCTGATCATGGGCATGTCTATGCCGGCAATTTTGAGGGCACAATGTTAGTAGAACACTTGTGTTGAATCGACCCGAATTGATGTTATGCTATGAGATACATTCGTCACAAGTTAATGGTTAATAACACAGAGATAGTTAATGTATGCATAATTCCTTAGACCATGAGAGTATCGAGTTCCTTCGTGCTTGCTTCGTGAACTTTGGGGTTTGTTAAACGTCATCCGTAAATGGGTGGCTATTACGGCGGCTTACGGGTTCACGGAAAAGTATGGCAAGAAACGAGATAGCTCAAGATTGGGATTTGCTCCTCCGACGATGGAGAGATATTCTCGGGCCCTCTCGGTGTTACGGTATCCATCATCGTCTGGCCAGACACTTTGTGATTTGATCACTGGGATGCCGGAACACGGAAACGAGTAAAGAGAACAAAACCGGTAACGAGGTAACTTGCATAGTGGACAAGTTGTTGATCCACGGGGATGCAATAAATCTCACCTCGGGTATTTGTAATATATCGTGAAGCAACAGGAATAGCACACGGCAACTGGAGGTTCACTCGAATATTCATTCGTGTGGGTATAGGGGTCAATATGGGTGTCCACGGCTCCGATGTTGATCATTGATCCGAAAGTGTTCAGGGTCATGTCTATACTTCACCGAACCTATAGGGTCACACGCTTAAGGGTCATCTATCTGCTGAATACTAGACGGGGAGTCTGAGAGAAAATCACCGAAAAAGTTTCGGACGAAACGAAAACGTTCCGGAGAGAACACCGGAATAGTTTCGGTGAAACTGAAAAGTTGTTTCAGGGTATTCCATTAAGTCAAATTGGTTTCGGCACACGCTTGGAAATTCTTGGAGGATGCCAGAAGTGTTCTGGAAACTTCTGGGAATTTTCCGGGATAAAAACCGGAAATGGTCCGGAGCTGCCGGAACCGCTTTGGTTGCTTTTCGCTGAAGAAAACATTGTTCCGGAATTGTTTCGGAATGCGTTCAAAATTGTTTTAGTGGGTACTGGAATTATTCTAAGCTCACAGAAATAATTTGGGATTTATCAGACGCAGAAAAATGTCTTCGTGAATAGTGAAAGTGCTTTATGGATATTTTTTGAAAAGCACCTTTTGGGATATTTCCAAAAGGCCTTCTAGAAGGACTTGGGAGCCAAGGAAGCCCCCTCATGGGGGGGCCCCCAAGAGTGGCCGGCCAAGGGAGGTGGGGCTCCTTGGAGCTCCACTTGCCATCCCTTTTAGCTTTATTCTTTTATGAAAAGGCATAAAGTGGGGGTACTTTTGGGATTTTTGAATGCCAACTTTACCCCTTGGCTTTCCTATAAATAGAGGTGAGGGGGCTGCCCCAAAACTCATCCTTGCTCTCATACACATGCCATTTGACTTGTCTGGCTTCTCTCTCCCTCCCAGCGAAATAGTTTCGTAGAGCCGAAAGGTTGTCTGGGTTCCGGCAGGAACTAGCTCCGAACGGCGAAGCCCTGCCGGATAGCTGACACCGTATGTGTGCAACCCCGTAGAGAGGTCATAGTTCTGATCTTTTGCCCGAGGGGCTGTTCGTGTGTCCTCCCGAAGGGCTGTCCGAGTTTCGAGGGTCCTCCCGAAGGGCTGTCCGTGACATCGTCCGAGGGACTGTCCGACCGCCTCCCGAAGGGCTGTCCGGCGAGGGAGTACATCCTTGCGGTTTGGAGGTTGTAAATCCTAGCTGCAGGGATCTGCACCGACGATCTACACCGACTCTTCTTCCGCTGCGCTACGAGTCGGTACGGATCAGATCAAACCTTGTATGCAATCTCCATAGTGATCCTGGGCGTGCTCGTTGTACCGAAAATTTTTGTTTTCTGTCGCGTTCCCCTACAGGCGTCTCTCTCCTCTTATGGCGGCTTCGAGGTCCTTCCCCCACCCTTTTCATCTGCGGCCTGGTTGAAAGCCCAAACTCTCCGGTTGGGTGGTGATGGCGCACCGGCGTCGTTGTCCTTCTTGAAGGCGCCACCTTTGGTCGGCGGAGGGGTGGTCGAGGCTTTGCAGGAGGTGGGCTGTCTTCTTCAGTGTTGTTCCTGCTCGGCTGCTTTCGGTCGACGTTGATCCAGGCTGCGGCGGTGGTGATGTATGGGTTGTGGCGTTGCGGGGTGAGGTGGCCGTGCTTGTAGTCGTCTCCCCGGCATCTAGTTGGTCCCGGCCTTCCGCTCGGGGTGAGCGGTTTTACCTGCCGACGGCGTGGCGCCCTACGGTCCGGGGTGAGAGGGCAGGGAGCCATCTTCGGAGGTCGAGACGGCTTGTGGACGGACGTTGGTTGGCCTCGGCGGAATTGACGGAGCGTGGCCTCCTCCAGCTACGGGTTACTGACCTGTCTTCGTCGTGTCGTATATAGGATCATGTTAGCCGAGTTAGTGGTTCTTCCGGTGTCTTGTATCTTTACCGCTATTGCTCTTTTCTTTTCTTTTTGCTCTTTTCTTTTGTTGTATGGCCTGATGTATGCTGGATGTGGTGCTTTATAATATAAAGCTGAGGGAAACCCTTTATCGTCGATATAAGGCTCGGAACAGTGAGAGCAACTCGCCTGACTAATCCCTTGTCATATGCCCAACATTTAGCAGAGTAGCCAAGCAAAGAAAAATGTTTGGCTATTTGGCTAGCCAATAATGTTTACCTTTGTTGGGATTTGGCTATTGTTGACCAGAAAATGGTCTAGAATTGACATCGATTACCCCAAACAAGGATCCCTGACATGCCCTAACGCACCTTGGACTGGGACCGTGATAGATCATGTGAAAATTTAAAAGCACCTAACCGCAACATTACCAGCTCAGAACCATATTCTGATCACCAGTCACAACAGTTGAAGCACATCCTTATATTGAAAGGCACACGAGCATCTGCACCATCAATTGCCGACGATGCAATGATGACAGCAAAATGGAATGACTTTCTAGTCCCATAACAATTCTAGTACCACCTACCATTCCTAATTCTACAAATCTCCTCCCAAGATAACCCCACCTAAAGAACGGAGGACAGTCTCCGATGACCCCTCATTTTGAAATATACTGTGTCCATTTGTCCAGTAACCGCCAACTTGCAAACCATCCGGACGGATTTCTTCACTTCCCTTGGTGAAATACACCTCCAGCCTAAATCCAATCCATGATCAGGCAACATATCCAGTTTCTTTCTGTGAACAAATATCAGGTAGGCACCAAGATGTTGCGCTGTGTTTACCTTAGAAGATGTTCAAAGCTCGTCATCGCCACTCCCGGCAAGCACCACAGGCCCAGTCGGCACTCTCAACAGGCAGGTCGCTTTCATCCCAAGGTGAGCACTGACGGTGTATGCGCAGGCCACAGACTAGGCATTTGAGGTCAGGTGGCGGCTGGGAGTTGTTGCACTTCTTACATGGTGCATCGTCGGGAGGGGGAACATTTGCTGGTAAGTGCATATTTGAAGAAACGTCTTCTACCATGAAAGTCATATCATCAAAACTGGCTATTTCTTGGTCGAAGCTTCCTGTGCAGTTACCATCATCTTGCAAACCAGCAGACATCCCAAAAGTCTGACCAAACCGTGTATCATCAGCTTCAAGCAAATCAGTAAATGAAAAAAAGGTCTGCGGTTCAAAATCCCCAGTTGCAGCACTGCCACAGCTTGCGCCATTTAACTGACAATTAGCAGTGTAATCGGGAGGGGAGGAATACACATTTCCTTGGGGAAGATCCCACCCCAGTAGCTCTGAAGGATCCACACCTTCAAGCTCTGATAGAGAAAATCCATTCATATGACTGAAATTGACATTTGCATCCGCCAGAGGTTGATTCTGATTACTGTACTCATCCATGCCAGCTTGATCAATGCATCCACTATTTTTACCTTGTGCCCTTCTTATGGTTAGCTTCTGATTAGTTCCCGAGGTAAATCTTACCGTGTTCATTGATAAATCAGCGTCAAAAGTTTCTTCCCCAATCGGTTCAACTATTCCATAGGAAGCAAGCAGTGGGTCTTGATCTGCTACAGAAGCAGTCTCCTCACTAGACAGCATGCTTGATTGGGATGACGTTGCAACTGTTTGTTCACTGAATTCTGGTTCGGGCTTCTTATAATCATCCGAATGGGGACATATTGGCATGGCTCTCCTTCGGCATTTGCAGCATCGGTATTGAACCACTTCAAGTATTCTTTCTTCCTCAAGTCGCAAGGCATCACCATGAAACCAAGCTGTATGTAGGGGAACATCAGAAGTTAGAAAACCTAAAAGATAACACAGATATATAGCTGTAAGCAACAATAATGATGAATGAAGTTACCTTTACACTGCTCACAGCGGATATATAGGAAATCTGGACAATAAGATTTCTTACAGAGACAACAAGTCGGTTTTATTGCTGATCCTATACCATCCTTGCATTTTAGGATTACATCATTCGCCCTGAAATCACTTCCACTTCTGTCGCTCTTATTTTTCTTCCAAGAGAGACCAAAGTATTTGATCTCTTCTGTCCTTTTACGTCTCCTCGGTTTCTCTGACTTGGATTTGTTAGCTTCAATCTTCGCCTGAGCCTTCAACCCTGCAACATTCTGAGTTGCCAAATTTGCAACTGGCCAGGCTTTCAACTCTGTGATTGGATGTGTTTGCACCTTCGCGATTGACAGGGCTTCCACCTTCGCAACTGGCCAGGTTTCCACCTTAGTGACTGGCTGAGCTTTAACTTTAGCGACTGGCTGGGCTTGAACCTTTGCGGCTGGTTCAGCAGAATGGGAAGAACCAACTTTAAATATTATTTTGGGAGCGCTCACTGGCAATTGGCCGGTACTCTTCTTTTGAGGCAAGGCATATCTTGCATTTGTACTGTAACTTGTAAGGATAAGATTACGCTTCTGAAGGCATAACTTGCATATCAAACTGGAAGCAGCAGTGCCTCCTTTGCCACCAACAGATTTTACTGTGCACTCCTTGTGACAATAACCTGAAAGTTAGTCTTAGTTAGCAATACTGTGACCAATTATTGGACAGCCCAGAAATTGATCGGTTCTCGTTTTCATTACATTATGAAAAAGAAACAAATAGAGGAACTTAAGAAGTGTGTCAGTAATCCATACCTTGACAATCGCTACATCTTATTACATCCCTACAGGAGATTCGTCCATAAGGCACATATGAGAGGTGAAGAAAAAGTCAGTATCTTATGACAAGAATTTCTGAACAAGCACAACGAATAAGTCAAGGAAAAAACCTGAAGGGAACATCTTTCTTGCATGAAGAGCAGGGATACATATCCCCCTTGTGAAAGAGATAAGAAAAGACATCTCCAGTAGATGCTTTTACTCGCCTTTTGTACAAATTCATGAAAGAGTGTACAATTCCTGGAGTAGGCAAGGAGCTAACCCCAGGTTTCTGCTCAAACTCTCGTACCATGTGCAGTGGGACATGATTTTCAGAAAACCAAAATTTGCCATTCTGATCCTGATTACCTTCTGCTTCCAAAATATTCTTGGTTACACGGACAGGGAGATGCTTCTGGTTGGGAAACTTAAGTGCATATCTTATTTTATTGTCGACTATCTTTTTATCACAAACTACTGCATTTCTCAGTGCAGAAAAGTCAGCATCTGAACTTTTTCCATCAGAAGGGATTTGATCCGGAGACAAGAATTCCTTCCATCTTATATGGGCATCAAGATACCTGACCTGAGAGATATGGATATTAGATCGCTGATAAACTACAGGTCAAGGTAATACTCTCTCTGTCCCTATGGCATTATTATAGTAAAAGGTCCTAACCTGCAGAGCAAGCTGAGATGAATTCTGGCTTAAACCAACACACGCTCTCCAAGCAAATTGTCGAGTTCGTCTTGGAAGAATGGAGCAATCATGGTAAGACAGACCTGCCATCCTTTTTTTACCACCTAATGAGCAAAGAACACGTCAAGTTGTTCTCGTTGTCAAGAAACATCAACAGGATTGTAATAACAATACTACTACCACCTCCGTCCTGGTTTACTAGCCCCCCCCCCCCCCCCCCCCACGCGTATTTTTGGGTCATATTTAAACCATGAATTTAACTAATAAAATATAAGCTATACATAACAAAAATAATATCATTGGAAAATACATTTAATACGAATCCAGCAATATAACTTTTTGTGACATACATTAACATTTTACTAGTCAAATATGTGGTCAAATTTTGACCCAAAATACGATGGGGACTAATAAACCCAGACGGAGGTAGTACTAAATTATGAAATATACTAATAACAATCAAATGTGTGCAAATACCTTGACGGGCAGCTTTTCTTATGGCCGAACTAAGATGAACCCCCCTCTGCAAAATACGCTTAGAAATATTTCCTCCACTCCACCAATTAACCTTTTTCCAACTCTTGTCATCATCGGCAACAGCAGCAGATTCAGTTACCGATAAACGTTTTCTGCCACGCCTTCCACCAGTTCCACGTTTTTGGTATGCTGCAGGACGTAATGCACCCGCAGATGCAGGAAGAGATTCCAGAGGCCAGTCATCTACTAGCTTCACCCAGATTGGAGAAAATGCTATGGAACGAATATTACTCTCCAACTGCACACAACATGAGATAACATTTATAAGATTAAAAAGAAGAAATCAGTCACTTATTGCAACAATTTTCTGCAAAGAATTTCAACTTTCTTTTGGCGCTATTTATTGCACATCCAACTTGATTCCCCAGAAATAGTTAGCATGGAATGTAGTCTAAGGGCATCTCCAACGGCAACCCGCAAATTTCCTCCCGTATCCGTCCGCGGACAGGGGGGGGGGGGGGGGGGGGGGGGGGACCAGTCCGCGGACACGGATGCGGGAGGCCGCCATCCAACGCTATCCGCATATGTCCGCCTCTATTAACTTTAAAAAAAAACAAATGTGATTTATAATTTAATTAGTACCAAACATTTACTAAGCACGCGGCTAAATGAGGCACTAAGCACCAAGCACCACGGCGGAAGCTTTGCTTCCGCCAAATGATGCTACTAAAGCTTCCGCCAAGTAAAGCTATTAATTCAAAGCTTCCACCGAATGAAGCTTATAATTAGTAGCCTATTGTTTGACTTTGGCAGAAGGCTACTAATCCAATGTTTTGAACTAGCTTCCGCCAAATGAAGCAAGTAAACTAGTAGCTTGCTTAAGCATTTGAACTACCTTCCGCCAAATAAACTAGTAGCCAGCCTACTTGCTTCCACCAAATGAGCATATGAAGAAAAAAAAAAGGAAAAATTATAAAACAAAGTGATTAGTGGCTTCCGCCAAACGTCAAGCATGCTATCCGTCAAATGCTAAAGCATGCTAATCCTACCATCAAACTGCATCAGCAGCCATCCGCCATCCGGATGGAGAGGACAGGGGTACGTGGTGGTTTTTGATTTGCCAGGCAGATGTCCGGACCTTTTGTCTCCGATTTGCGGGAGAAAGTGCGTCCGGACCGCGCCGCGGACCGATACAGGACCGCGTTGGATGGCTTCCGCGGTCCGGACGTATGCGGGCGGTTTGAGGGTCGGCGTTGGAGATGCCCTAAGGGTCTGTTTGGTTGGCACCCTCACCATCTCGTGCCTGCTTTGAGCATTCTACTTCGTATTATACATTTACATATAAATTAAACAGCCTTTATGTAATAACACTGAACATCAATAATGTGCTAATGAGCATTGCTGTTTTAAATAATTGTTGGGAAATACCAATCCTCAAAGAAATGCTTCAAGAAACAAGAATTGAATGCAACTCACCTCAAGCAAAAGGGGTACTATAGTTTTGCAGTTGGAAGCTTCCTGTAATTGTTTATGCCACCGTTGTCTCTGTTGCATGTCTTGTAGTGAACCAACTAAAAGGCCACGCAAACTTTCCTCCATGTTAACCATATAAGCAGCGATGCTGGGGAAGTGGCTCTCAGAACTTTTGATTACATGCATGGCACTAAGAATTCGAGCAGACCCCTTAGCAGCATTTGCAGTGGCCACGTTAAGAAAACAAGCCTTTTTAGCTCCGGCTGCTGAAATTTTACAAGCAATGCACCAACCACATCTATCCCTTGGGACTTCCATAATCTTCTTTTCAGTACTTGGCCAAATAAATTGTGCCACTGGTGAGGAAAATGCTTTCACTTGTAGAGCACAGTCAGCAGCCATTTTCTTTCTTGGGTTTGTGTTCAATTGGGATACTGAAACCTTACCTTCCTCAGATGTAAGAATAGCTAGGTTGGCAGCAGCCGATGCTGCAACATTACCATGATTGTACAGGTTCATGTAAGCCTGGGGTTTAAAAGATGGCACTTTAGCAGACTTACCATCACTAGCAATCAGCTGAAGAGGGTATTTGCTTTTATAAGATGGGCAAGACAAGCCTGCCTTTACAGTGATAGTGTTCCCAGTATCTTGTCTAGACAATCCATTATCTATTCCAGAACCGCACGAGGGGAAGTCTGGACGAACCAACCCATGTGATGACTGTGCGGGCATTACACTAGACACACCTGTTACCACAGACCTGTTCTCATGAGAAATAGAGGATATCCCAGCGGGTCGAAAAGCTCCATTCATGGGTGTATTATGTATGTCGTCCGGAGCTAATGGAGTTTGCCTGCATACTTCATTGTTCTTCTCCGTGGGAGCACCTACACTGGTCACCATGCATTTTTGTTTCTCCAGGTGTTCTGCTGAGCACAATGTAAATTGATTGACTACAATTTCATGCTGCACATTTCTTTGAGGAGTTACTGCTGTCTTACTGCCCGCGGCGTCTTTCAAAGTTGTCAGATCACTTCCAACTGCTGCTTCCGTTGGAGTAACACTTGACAATGTATTGGATTGTGTAGTATATCTCACACCAGCTTCTTTACCTATTTTTGATCTCTCGTTCTGAAATATGTCAAGCAGATGCCTCCAGTATTCTGTTATTCTCATACAAATATCTGTGTATGCATCTGAAGGAGCAAGTATCCGCATGACCTTGACAACATCATATTGATTGTAATATCTTGCATATGACCCTGCATCTGTAGATGTTCCAATCCTGCATTATTTTACAGAATTAACATTAAACAAAATATACAGACAACTATAGTTCCAGGACAATGAAGGTGCTTGCTTATAGACGAGTGCTCAAAGAGAGAATCTAGCCACATCATCAGCCACGTATGCAAATTTTGTCTACTCGCATGGAAACCTCTCTTTATTGTTGTTTAGATGATTTATCATATATAAATTCCTACTAATTAGATACATAAGCACCTCTTAAGCATTGGTGCCTAATCAAGCACTGATCCTCCAAAGTAAGCACCAATGTCATCCCCCATGGAAAGAAAAAACCATTTTTATTTGCTAAGCATCCCTCTAAGCACTGCATCGTACATAACACTGGTAAACACTCAAAAGTGAGAACCAGAATTTATTAGAAAGGACATAGGATACATCTAAAATATGAGAAGTCAAACAGAATATGAGCGCCCCCCCCCCCCCCCCCTGTTACTTTATAACATTGAATTTTTTTACTGCTGGCATGTTTATCATTATCGCAGAGAGGAAAGATAAATATTGTGGAATTCAAAATGAATCTGTAGTATTTATCAATAGCAGACTGGAGATGGAGAATGAATTCCCAGGTAGTGTAGAATTAAGATGGACAAACTTACACCAGCAAATAGTTGCAGGATCCTAGGAAGAGCCTTCCGCACATATCAATGCCAAACATTTGAGCTCCTCTTGCCCCACGCTCTATTCTCGAAGATGCTGGTCCAAGCTTGTTAACCACGCATTCTGGACAAAACCAAAGTCCCTGTGGTAGAAATGCTTTGTTGAGACCAATACATCTTGAGTGGTATGCCCATGGGCAACCATCACAGCATACCAAAGTACCATCCATTCCACATATTCGGCAGTCATCACTGTTGCTGTCCTGAGACGAATTCAGTAAAACAGCTTCTGGATTTGTTACATTTGAAGCAGTTTCCAGGTCCTGCAAACCTTCAATCTTTTTGGACACAGAAGCTTTTGAGGCTCTAGTCAGAACAGCTCGTGATCCATCCTCCGACAAAATACTAGAGTCTGTCTCATACTCTGTTTCTTCGTTGTAGCCTTCCCGAGCCTCCAGTTCAGCTTTGAGCTCTCCTGATTCAGTGACATGGTCACAGAGTATCTGGAGGAGCCTAAGCTTCATTGCAACAGGAAGCTTATAATATTCAATGGCTAGGAGGGTTCTACCAAAACTCTTCCCCCCTAGACTCTTAATGTAGCCCATTAAATAGAGGTACTCCAGTAAGAAAGTTGGCCAAGTCAACACATCTAGTAATGCCCAATCTACATACCTGCGCAATTCAAAGAAAGCAGGGAAAATCAGCATAGAAGTAACAAAGCACAACATTCATGAAAATAATAATTCTAGTTGAGCAAGGGCAAATAGACTATGTACTTCAAGCAATTTGAAGCAAGTTCTGATCCGCCGGAGGATTTAGTCTCAAGATGCTGCCTCAGCGCCCGCAATAACGAGACATGTACAGCATCCAGTAATGTATTCTGCACGGTGCAATTAATGGATGCAACAAAATCATCCAGCCCAAATGGACTGAGGAAGAGCTGCATGTTGAATGATCGCAGGAAGTTGTAAACAGAAAACAGATGACTTATAGACTCCTCTGGAACAGCAATATCTGCAGACGATGGAGGCAACTCGGGGCCCTGCACTGGAGGGCACAGCTCAGCCGACAATTCTTTAGTGGAAACTGATGAATTGCTCGAAGACGCTGCATTGCCGGATATATCAGAATCACACCCAGTCTCCTGCAATGCATCAGGCCTGGCAGGCATCTTGCATGGATCAACCCTCTGTCTAGTACGCGGTGGCGCTTTCGTCTCCATGGCACTCCCTGGTGAAACCAGCAAGTCCAGCTTCCTCTTCCTGCAGCTCATCTTCATACCAGATGCACTACTCTCCTCAGCCATAAGTAACTCTCTGAGCTGATGAAGCAATAACTCCTCGCCCTGTCCATCCTCAAACACCACATTGTACACCCCAATGCTGCCATCATAGGATGCAACCTTCCCAAGGCAAATACGTCCATCATCTGAAACACTCCTGCTGATGTAGCGGCCCACCAAGCATTCGCCCTCCTCATCCTTCTTCACCGGGAAGCCACCATCAGATGTGTTGGGATGTTGGTCCACCACTCTGCTGTCACCTTCACTTGGCGCAGCCGCCACGGTGTGATCTTGCTGGGGAGTGCTGCTCTCGTCCACCACCATCTTGGTTTTGCCCACCACAGATACCGCCACATCTTGCTGCTTCTCCAGAACGCCACACTCATTCACCTCCGCTTTGGACTCGGTTGCTGCATGGTGCTCTGTGTCCTCTCTCGGAAAGGACGCCTCATCCACATCCATGTTGGCCTCGCTCACCGCAGGAGCCACCTCGTTCTGCTGCTTGTCCAGGACGCCATCCTCATTGCCCTCGGTCGGAAAGGGCGCCTCGTCCACACCCATGTTGGCCTCCCTCACTGGCGGCGGCGCCCCGTCCTGCTGCTTGTCCAGGACGCCATCCTCGTTGCCCTTGCTCGCCAAGGGCGCCTCATCAACATCCATGTTGGCCTCGCTCAGAGCGGGCGCCGCCCCGTCCTGCCGCCTGTCCAGGACGCCACCGTCATTGCCCTCGCTCAGCAATGGCGCCGCCGCTGGGGGCGTTTCTGCTTCTCCCGCCGCCGCCGACACGCCAACTTGCGCGATCTCCACTCCGCTCCCCTCAATCGCCTCGTCGGCGGGAGGAGGAGGGGCGGCGCCGAGCATCCGATGAGAAACCTCCGCCACAGGGTCCATCCGCACGCCGGGGGGCGCGGTCGAAAAACCCTAGCGACGGCGGCTACAGAAGCATCGTCATACGCACCGCGATGTGAAGAACCACCGGGACCCCGACGGAGGCGAGCGCTCGTGGCGGCGCAGAGCAGATGCGGAGCGCTTGGGGTGGCGCGCCGTCAGGAGGAACAGTTAGGGCGAATCTGCGGAGTCGGGCTGGTGTCGGCGGCCGAGAGACGAGGATGAGTGGAAAACGGAGTCCGATCGGTGGATCGGCCTCGCAACCATATAGGCTGTAGCTATTGGGCGGCGGCGGCGGCGGCGGCGTGAGGGAGGCCGAGAGAGGGAGGGTGGAGAGGAGGAGATGACGGGGAGGGGGGCGCACGAGCGAGCACAAAAGGGTAGGGAGCGGAAAGCGAGCCGCACTCGGGCTCCCTCGCGTCACCCCACCCGGCACCGACCGACCCGGTGGGGACACAGTTCGCCCTAGTACGTGTCCCGGCTGGGCTTAACTGGCTTGGCGGGACCAGGCCGTGTTCGGGCGTGCGTGCGTCGCCTGCAGCAGCACGTCACCAAGTGCGACGGCGTCGGCGGCGGGGAGCAGGATGGAGGGAGGCGTTGCTACTTTTTCAAATTCAAAACGGTGGAGGGAGTGGCCAGCTGCGAGTGAGTAGTGACACGCCTGGCCTGCTTGCTTTTGCGCAAAGTGCCGCCTTGGCGGGAGTCGGCTTGGCAGGGCTTCTTTTTTTAAAAGGACCAATCTATTCATCAAACATCATAGTAGTACAAAAACACCAGAAATAACATAAAATACATTTATGTTTGTAGACCCGATTACAAGCACTCCATCGAGCAGAAGGCGTGTCGTCGTCATCGCCCCTCCCTCAACAGAGCCGGACAAACATTGTTGTAATAGACAGTTGAGAAGTCATCGTCCTAAGACCCCAAAGAACCAGTGCACCAGAAACCGTCGCCAATGAAGAGAAATGTTTTTTCGAGAGTACGCAAATTGTGTACCATATTTTTATAGAAGAGAGAAAGTTGATTACAAGAGACCAACGATATGCGAACATCATCGTTGGCACACCCACGCCACAACAAAAGAAAAGCTACTCTCTCACAAAAGGGTGTAAGCCTCCTACTCTGCCCCTAGCTACTCTCCACTCCTTGATTTCGTCGAGGATGATGTTGGCCAATGCGGGAGCTCCCAGCTGCTGCTCCGGGCGATTGAAGACGTGGGCATTCCTTTGCTTCCACATAGACCAAGAGGCACAGATAACCAGCGTGTCGAAACCTCGCATGTCTGCCTTCCGGAGTGTAAGCCTCTGTGACATCCACCACTCCAAGAAATTATCATCCGTCGTTGGCACAGTGATGGGTAGTTGTAGCATGTCAAAGCAGCGGTGCCACGTCTCACGGGCATAAGTGCACCGGGCCAAGATATGATCAACATTATCCTCCTCCTGAAGACATGTGTAGCACGCGAAAGGCGAGTCCTGAAGGCCATGCCGGGCCCGACGATCCGAGGTCCATAATCTCATTTGCGTTGCCAACCAGGAAAAGATCTTGCACTTTAGAGGGGCCCAGCTCCGCCAAATCGCGCCAACTTGAGGAAAAGTGATCAGTCCGTGGCAGAGCGTTGAATATGTAGAACGCGCTGAGTAGGTCGACGAGGCTGCGCATGGCCAAGAGAACACGTCTTCCACATTAAGATCTTGCTCCACAGTGGAGATGGCCAGCCGGAGGTGCATCAGAACTTGGAAGAAGGAATTTGCCGGGATGTCACTGATGTCTACTACACAACTTATTCTTGTAGACTCTTGTTGGGCCTCCAAGCGCAGAGTTTTGTAGGACAGTAGCAATTTTCTCTCAAATAGATGACCTAAGGTTTATCAATCCGTGGGAGGCGTAGGATGAAGATGGTCTCTCTCAAACAACCCTGCAACCAAATAACAAAGAGTCTCTTGTGTCCCCAACACACCCAATACAATGGTAAATTGTATAGGTGCACTAGTTCGGCGAAGCGATGGTGATACAAGTATAGTATGGATAGTAGATATAGGTTTTTGTAGTGCGAACAATAAAAAACAGCAAGGTAGCAAGTAACAAAAGTGAGCATAAACAGAATTGCAATGCTTAGACACAAGGCCTATGGTTCATACTATCGCTAGTGCAATCTCTCAACAATGCTAATATAATTGGATCATATAATCATCCCTCAACGTGCGATAAAGAATCACTCCCAAGTTCCTATTAACAGAGAATATAAGATAGAAATTGTTTGTAGGGTATGAAACCACCTCAAAGTTATCCTTTCCGATCGATCTATCGAGCTATTCCTAAAAGTGTCACAAACAGCCCTAGAGTTCGTACTAAAATAACACCATATGATACACATCAACCAACTCTAATGTCACCTAGATACTCCAATGTCACCACAAGTATCCGTGAGTTGATTATACGATATGCATCAAACAACTTCATAATCATAATATTCAATCCACACAAAGAACTCCAAGGAGCACCCCAAAGTTTCTATCGGAGAAAAGATAATGAAAACGTGCATCAACCCCTATGCATAGATTACCCCAATGTCACCTCGGGAATCCGCGAATTGAGTGCCAAAACATATATCAAGTGAATCAATATAATACCTCATTGTCACCACGGGTATTCATATGCAAGACATACATCAAGTGTTCTCAAATCTGAAATATTCAATCCGACAATAACGAAACCTCAAAGGGAAAAGATTCGATTCATCACAACAAGGATAGAGAGGGAAGAAACACCATATGATCCAACTATATTAACAAAGCTCGCGATACATCAAGATCATGCCATATCAAGAACACGAGAGAGAGAGAGATTAAACACATAGCTACTAGTACATACCCTCAGCCCCGAGGGTGAACTACTCCCTCCTCGTCATGGAGACCGCCGGGATGATGAAGAGGGCCTCCGGTGATGCTTCCCCTCCCCCCTCCGGCAGGGTGCCGAAAAAGGGCTGTAGATGAGATCGTGGAGGTACAGAGGCTTGCGGCGGCGTAAAAACTCATCTAGGTTAACTTTCGGGGGTATCTGAATATATAGGATTTTTCAGCGTTGGAATCATGCAAAGAGGTGCCACAGGGGGCCCATGAGGCACCAGGGCGAGCCTGGGGGGGTGGCGCGCCCTGGTGGCTTGTGGGGTCCCTGTGGCTCTTCTGCTGCTCCCCCGAAGCTTCCTGGGTCTGTTTCCTTCCAGAAAAAAATCGTCAAAAAGTTTCGTTGCATTTGGACTTCATTTGATATGGATTTTTTGGAAAACCAAAAACAAGCAGAAAACAGCAACTGGCACTGGGCACTGGGTCAATATGTTAGGCCATAAAAATCATATAAAAGCCATATAAAAGTGCACCAAAATCATACAAAACTATAATAAACATGGCATGAATACTTCATAAACTATAGATACGTTGGAGACGTATCAACATCCCCAAGCTTAATTCCTGCTCATCCTCGAGTAGGTAAATGATAAAAGAAATAATTTATGAAGTGTGAATGCTAGCATAGTGCATAAGTTTGATCAATGATAATTTCAATCACTTTTCCTAGCATCATGACAACAACTTTTTCTCATAAAACTCATCATGATAAAGTAGCAATTAAAAATAGAAATTTTGATGTGGAATGCTACCTATCACAATCATCATATAATCTTTTCTTTTGTTGCATGGACACTTGGACTTAAATGATTCAAAGCAATAGTCTATAATTTGACATGAAGGCATAAATACTCAAGCATACTAACAAGCAACCACGTCTTTCAAAATATCAACGCTAAAGAAAGTTATCCCTAGCCCATTATGCTCAATCATTGACCCATTCATGAAACACACTCAATATTAGCTACACACAATGCACAAGTATGACAATAGTGCTCTCTAGTTGGTGCTTTGCAAGAGAAGATGTAGACTCAAAATAAAAATAAAAATTGCATAAAAGTAAATAGATAGGCCCTTCGCAGAGGGAAGCAGAGATTTGCAAATGTGCCAGAGCTCAAAGCTTAAATTAGAGAGATAAAAGTATTTTTGAGAGGCATGTTTTTCCTGTCAACGAAAACGACCGAGAATTCCCAATATCTTCCATGCTAGACACATTATAGGCGGTTCCCAAACAGAAAATAAAGTTTATTTCCTTTCCACCATTCTTTCACAATCCATGGCTAGCCATATCCACGGGTGCCCTCCATACCAACACTTTCCAAGGAATTTTGTTATTATTATTTTTGATTCATTATGGGACTGGGCATCCCTATTACCAGCCACTCTCTCGTGCAATGACAAGTGAATAAACACTCATCGTGAGAATAACACACCTAGCATGGAAAATATTGGCCACCCCCTGCCACTTCATGAGCGGTACGGGCACACAAAACGGAAAATTATTTTGAAAAATTAGAGTTGGCACATGCAAATTTACTTGGAACGGCATGGAAATGCCGCATATAGGTAGGTATGGTGGACTCATTTGGCACAACTTGGGTTTAAGGAGTTTGGATGCACAAACAGTATTCCCGCTTAGTACAAATGAAGGCTAGCAAATAGATTGAGAAGCAACCAACCAAAAAGCGAAAACGGTCATAAACATGCATTGAACATAACTAACACCGAATAATGCACCATAAGTAGGATATAATTTCGTTGCATAACTATTGACTTTATGTGCATGCATAGGGAATCACAAACCTTAACACTAATATTCTTACTAAATCACAATTACTCACTAACATGACTCACATATTATCATCTCCATATCGCAAAACTATTGCAAGGAATCAAACTTATCACATTCAATGATCTTTCATGAAAGTTTTTTATTATATCCCTCTTGAATATTCATCACTTTGGGACCAAATTCATATCTTAAGCATATTGCCATTACTATTGTCAACTCTCAAAATAATATAAGTGAAGCATGAGAGTGTATGTATTTCTTCAAAATATAATCACCACCGTGCTCAAAAAGATATAAGTGAAGTACTAGAGCAAATGACAAACTACTCCAAAAAGATATAAGTGAAGATCAAATGAGTAGTTAAGTAAATAGGTAGCTATGTGAGGATTCTCTCTCATTTAAGATTTAAGATCTTGATAATTTTATTCAAACAACAAACAAAACGAAATAAAAGGACACTCCAAGAATAGCACATAACATGTGAACAAGTAAAAACTTAGGCTAACCGATAGGTGTTGATGAAGAAAGGTGGGATGCCAACCGGGGCATCCCCAAGCTTAGTTGCTTGAGACTTCTTGGAATGTTATCTTGGGATGCCTTGGGCATCCCCAAGCTTGAGCTTTTGTGTCTCCTTAATTCCTCTCATATCACGGTTTCCCTAAATCTTAAAACTTCATCCACACAAAACTCAACAAGAACTCATGAGATAAGTTAGTATAAATCAACTTAAAACCTTAACATTCTCTACTGTAGCAAATCACAAAAATTATAATTAAACATTGCCTACTAAATGCCTCTGCATATTTAATACTCCTATCCACAAATAGAAACATTAAACAAGCAAACATATGCAAACAATGCAACTATAACAGCAATCTACCAAAACAGAGCAGTCTATAAAGGGGGATTTAAAATTCATACTTCCCTAACTCCAAAAATTCTGAAAACTTACCACGTGACAGAGAACTCATGCATGCTTACTGTGTAAAAATTTCAGATTTTTATCATGTTCTGACAATTCACAAAAATTCAGGACATAACAGAAAACTTTCTGTTTTCAAACAGCAACACATAAACTTGCAAACTGAGCATGGTAAAGGCTATAATTGGCATTTTATTGAACTAAAAGATACAAAACATGATTATTGATAGCAGGAAACAAATATCAACAAAATAAAATGACACTCCAAGAAAAACTCATATTATGTGACGAATAAAAATATAGCTCCGAGTGAGGTTACCGATAGTGTTGAAGACGAAAGAGGGGATGCCTTCCGGGGCATCCCCAAGCTTAGACGCTTGAGTCTTCCTTGAATATTACCTTGGGGTGCCTTGGGCATCCCCAAGCTTAGGGTCTTGCCGCTCCTTATTCTCCTCATATCGATATCTCACCCAAAACCTGAAAACTTCAATCACACAAAACTTAACGGAACTTCGTGAGATAGGTTAGTATGATAAAAATAAATCATCCACTTAGGTACTATCAAGACAAGATTCATAATTGTTATCACATAATTCCTACTGTATTCTATCATTTCCACAATTTATATTACTCAATATAAGCTATGGAAACACTAAAACAAGCAAACTATGCATCGAAAACAGAATCTGTCAAAAACAGAACAGCGTGTAGTGAGCGATTTAAAAACCATACTTATGTACCTCCAAAAATTCTGAAAAATTAGGAAAACGTAAAAACTTTGTAACCCAATACTGTGTAAAAATTTCAGAATTTTATCACGCTCCAGTACAGAATAGGATTAAGATAGGACTGCATCAAGGGTCAGCTTTGAGCCCTTATCTTTTTGCCTTGGTGATGGATGAGGTCACAAGGGATATACAAGGAGATATCCCATGGTGTATGCTCTTTGCGGACGATGTGGTGCTAGTCGATGAGAGTCGGACGGGGGTCAAAAGGAAGTTGAAGTTATGGAGGCAAACTTTGGAATCGAAAGGTTTTAGACTTAGTAGGACTAAAATCGAGTACATGAGGTGCGCTTTCGGTACTACTAGGCACGAGGAGGAGGAGGATGTTAGCCTTGATGGGCAGGTGGTGCCGCAGAAGGACACCTTTCGATATTTGGGGTCAATGTTGTAGAAGGATGGGGATATCGATGAAGATGTGAACCATCGAATTAAAGCCGGATGGATGAAGTGGCGCCAAGCTTCTAGCATTCTCTGTGACAAGAGGGTGCCACAAAAGCTAAAAGGCAAGTTCTATAGGACGGCGGTTCGACCCGCAATGTTGTATGGCGATGAGTGTTGGCCGACTAAAAGGCAACATGTGCAACAGTTAGGTGTGGCGGAGATGCGCATGTTGAGATGGATGTGTGGCCACACAAGGAAGGACCGAATCCGGAATGATGATATATGAGATAGAGTTGGGGTAGCGCCAATTGAAGAGAAGCTTGTCCAACATCGTCTGAGATGGTTTGGACATATTCAGCGCAGGCCTCCAGAAGCCCCAGTACATAGCGGACGGCTAAAGCGTGCTGATAATGTCAAAAGAGGCCGGGGTAGACCGAACTTGACATGGGAAGAGTCCGTAAAGAGAGACCTGAAGGATTGGAGCATCACCAAAGAACTAGCCATGGACAGGGGTGCGTGGAAGCTTGCTATCCATGTGCCAGAACCATGAGTTGGTCGCGAGATCTTATGGGTTTCACCTCTAGCCTACCCCAACTTGTTTGGGACTAAAGGCTTTGTTGTTGTTGTTGTTGTTGTTGTTGTCCAGTACAGAATAGAAATTCCAGCACTGGACGCAAAAGTTTCTGTTTTTGCACAGAATCAAATCAACAAGTATCCACACTATCCCAAAGGCTTTACTTGGCACATTATTGAAAGAAAACGTATAAAACATGATTACTACAGTAGCTTAATCATGTGAACACACAAAAACAGTAGGTATAAATATTGGGTTGTCTCCCAACAAGCGCTTTTCTTTAATGCCTTTTAGCTAGGCATGATGATTTTAATGATGCTCACATAAAAAGTGAAGAATTGAAACAAAATGGGAGCATCATGAAGCATATGACAAGCACATTTAAGCCTAACCCACTTCCTATGCATAGGGATTTTGTGAGCATATTGTTTATGGGAGCAAGAATCAACTAGCATAGGAAGGCAAAACAAGCATAACTTCAAAACTTTCAACGCATAGAGAGAAAACTTGATATTATTGCAACACATACAAGCATATGATCCTCTCTCATAATAATTTTCAGTAGCATCATGAATGAATTCAACAATATAGTTCTCACATAAAGCATTCTTTTCATGATCCATAAGCATAATATTTTTGTTACTCTCCACATAAGCAAATTTCTTCTCGTTCATAATAGTGGGAGCAAACTCAACAAAATAACTATCATGTGACACTTGATTGGCATAATCCAATTGAAAATTAAAATCATGATGACAAGTTTCATGGTTATCATTATTCTTTATAGCATACATGTCATCACAATAATCATCATAGATAGCAACTTTGTTATCATAGTCAATTGAAACCTCTTCCAAAATAGTGGAATCATCATTAAATAAAGTTGTGACCTCTCCAAATCCACTTTTATCAATATTGCAATAAGATTCAACACCCTCCAAAATAGTGGGATCATTAGTACTTAGAGTTGACACTCTTCCAAACCCACTTTCATCAATATAATCATCATAAATAGGAGGCATGCTATCATCATAATAAATTTGCTCATCAAAACTTGGGGGACTAAAAATTTCATCTTCATCAAACATAGCATCCCCAAGCTTATGGATTTGCATATCACTAGTATCATGGATATTCAAAGAATTCATACTAGCAACATTGCAATCATGCTCATCATTCAAAGATTTTATGCCAAACATTTTATTGAATTCTTCTTCTATCAATTGAGCACAATTTTCTGATCCATCATTTTCAAGGAAGACATTATAAAGACGAATAATATGAGGCAAACTCAATTCCATTTTTTGTATTTTTCTTTTTATAAAACCAAACTAGTGATAAAACAAGAAACTAAAAGATTCAATTGCAAGATCTAAAGATATACCTTCAAGCACTCACCTCCCCGGCAACGGCGCCAGAAAAGAGCTTGATGTCTACTACACAACTTATTCTTGTAGACTCATGTTGGGCCTCCAAGCGCAGAGTTTTGTAGTATAGTAGCAATTTTCCCTCAAGTGGATGACCTAAGATTTATCAATCCATGGGAGGCGTAGGATGAAGATGGTCTCTCTCAAACAACCCTGCAACCCAATAACAAAGAGTCTCTTGTGTCCCCAACACACCCAATACAATGGTAAATTGTATAGGTGCACTAGTTCGGCGAAGCGATGGTGATACAAGTGTAGTATGGATAGTAGATATAGGTTTTTGTAGTGCGAACAATAAAAAACAACAAGGTAGCAAGTAACAAAAGTGAGCATAAACAGTATTGCAATGCTTAGACACAAGGCCTATGGTTCATACTTTCGCTAGTGCAATCTCTCAACAATGCTAATGTAATTGGATCATATAACCATCCCTCAATGTGCGATAAAGAATCACTCCCAAGTTCCTATTAACGGAGAACATAAGATAGAAATTGTTTGTAGGGTACGAAACCACCTCAAAGTTATCCTTTCCGATCGATCTATCGAGCTATTCCTATAAGTGTCACAAACAGCCCTAGAGTTCGTACTAAAATAACACCATATGATACACATCAACCAACTCTAATGTCACCTAGATAATCAAATGTCACCACAAGTATTCGTGAGTTTATTATATGATATGCATCAAACAACTTCATAATCATAATATTCAATCCACACAAAGAACTCCAAGGAGCACCCCAAAGTTTCTATCGGAGAAAAGATAATGAAAACGTGCATCAACCCCTATGCATAGATTACCCCAATGTCACCTTAATCCGCGAGTTGAGTGCCAAAACATATATCAAATGAATCAATATAATACCCCATTGTCACCACGGGTATTCATATGCAAGACATACATCAAGTGTTCTCAAATCTGAAATATTCAATCCGACAATAACGAAACCTCAAAGGGAAAAGATTCGATTCATCACAACAAGGATAGAGAGGGAAGAAACACCATATGATCCAACTATATTAACAAAGCTCGCAATACATCAAGATCGTGCCATATCAAGAACACGAGAGAGAGAGAGAGAGAGAGATCAAACACATAGCTACTAGTACATACCCTCAGCCCCGAGGGTGAACTACTCCCTCCTCGTCATGGAGACCGCTGGGATGATGAAGAGGGCCTTCGATGAGGCTTCCCCCCCTCCGGCAGGGTGCCGGAAAAGGGCTGTAGATGAGATCATGGAGGTACAGAGGCTTGCGGCGGCGTAAAAACTCATCTAGGTTAACTTTCAGGGGTTTCTGAATATATAGGATTTTTCAGCGTTGGAATCACGCAAAGAGGTGCCACAGGGGGCCCACGAGGCACCAGGGCGTGCCTGGGGGGGTGACACGTGCTACTTGTAGCTTGCGTTGGTATTTTCCCCGAAGAGGAAGGGATGATGCAGCACAGTAGAGGTAAGTATTTCCCTCGGTTATGAAACCAAGGTTATCAATCCAGTAGGAGAATCACGCAACACCTCGTTAGCAGTACCTGCACACAAACAACAAATCCTTGCACCCAACTCAAACGAGGGGTTGTCAATCCCTCATCGATAAGTTGCAAGATTAAATTGTATGTGATAGATAGATAGATTGAAACAAAAATACAAAATAAAATAAATAAAGAAAAAGTGCAGCAAAGTATTTTTAGGGTTTTTAATATATGATTTAGATAGACCCGGGGGCCATAGTTTTCACTAGAGGCTTCTCTCAAGAAAATAGCATACGGTGGGTAGACAAATTACTGTTGGGCAATTGATAGAAATGCAAATAATCATGACGATATCCAAGGCAATGATCATGTATATAGGCATCATGTCCAAGACAAGTAGACCGACTCCTGCCTGCATCTTCTACTATTACTCCACACATCGACCGCTATCCAGCATGCATCTAGTGTATTAAGTCCATAAAGAACGGAGTAACGCCTTAAGAACGATGACATGATGTAGACAAGATAAACTCACATATGAATAAACCCCATCTTTTTACCCTTAATAGCAACGATACATACGTGTCATGTCCCTTTCTGTCATTGGGATTGAGCACCGCAAGATCGAACCCATTACAAAGCACCTCTTCCCATGGCAAGATAAATCAATCTAGTTGGCCAAACCAAATCAATAGATCGGAGAAAATATACGAAGCTATAATAATCATGCATAAAAGAGATCAGAGAAGACTCAAATAATATTCATGGATAATCTGATCATAAAAGAACATTGTATTGAAGATCAAAAAGAGAGAAGAAGCCATCTAGCTACTAACTATGGACCCGAAGGTCTATGGTAAACTACTCACGTATCATCGGAAGGGCAGCAAGGTTGATGTAGAGCCCCTCCGTGATCGATTCCCCCTCCGGCGGAGTGCCGGAAAATGTTGGAAATATGCCCTAGAGGCAATAATAAATTGGTTATTATCATATTTCCTTGTTCATGATAAATGTTTATTATTCAAGCTAGAATTGTATTGATCGAAAACTTAAATACATGTGTGAATACATAGACAACACCGTTTCCCTAGTGAGCCTCTACTAGACTAGCTCGTTGATCAAAGATGGTTAAGGTTTCCTAACCATAGACATGAGTTGTCATTTGATAACGGGATCGCATCATTAGGAGAATGATGTGATGGACAAGACCCAACCGTAAGCTTAGCATTTGATCGTATCACTGAGTTTATTGCTATAGCTTTCTTCATGTCAAGTATCTATTCCTAAGACCATGAGATCATGCAACTCCCGGATACCGGAGGAATACTTTGTGTGCTATCAAACGTCACTTCGTAACTGGGTGATCATAAATATGCTCTACAGGTATCTCCAAAGGTGTCTGTTGGGTTGGCATGGATCGAGACTGGGATTTGTCACTCCGTATGACGGAGAGATATCTCTGGGCCCTCTCGGTAATACAACATCGTAAAGAGCTTGCAAGCAATGTGGCTAATCAGTTAGTCACGGGATCTTGTATTACGGAACGAGTAAAGAGACTTGCCGGTACCGAGATTGAACTAGGTATGGAGATACCGACGATCAAATCTCGGGCAAGTAACATATCGCTGGACAAAGGGAATTGCATACGGGGTTATCCGAATCCTCGACATCGTGGTTCAACCGATAAAGATCTTCGTTGAATATGTAGGAATCAATATGGGCATCCATGTCCTGCTATTGGTTATTGACCGGAGAGGAGTCTCGGTCATGTCTGCATGTTCCCAAACCCGTAGGGTCGCACGCTTAACGTTCGATAGCGCTAGGGTAGTAATGAGATATTAATAGTGGAAAGTCCGAAGGTTGTTCGGAGTCCCGAATGGTATCCAGGATATCACGAGGAGCTCCAGAATGGTCCGGAGGTAAAGATTTATATATGGGAAGTCATATTTTGCGTTCCGGAAAAAGTTCGGTATTGTACCGGAAAGCTTCCAGAAGGTTCCGGAGGTGTCCGGAAGTCCACGGAGGGTCCACGTGGACTCTAAAGGGGGTGCACCAGCCCTTCATGGTCCAGGCGTAGCAGCCCCCTTGGCCCATGTGGCTGCCCCAAAGGATAAAATCAAATCCCTTTAAATTAGGAGATAAGATGGAAAGAGGAGGCTTTACTTGGGAAAGGGAATTACTATTCACGTGTACTGTTCACGCATGTACTATGCACGTGGTACTGTTCACACGGCACTATTCCTCCTCCTCCAAGTTTCCTCCTCTATATATAGTGGAGAGGGGCGCGGGGGAAGCACCCTTCGACCCTTGGCCGCCCCTCCCTCTCTTCCTCCTCCACGTTCCGTCAGTGCTTGGCGAAGCCCTGCCGGATTTCCGCTGCCACCACCATCACCTCACCGCCGTGCTGGTTCCGATCTCATCTACCTCCTCTCCCTCGCTTGCTGGATCAAGAAGGAGAGGACGCCATTGAGCTGAACATGTGCTAATCTCGGAGGTGTCGTCCGTTCGGCACTAGATCGGATTGGATCGCGATTGGATCGTGAAGAGTATGACTACATCAACCGCATTACGATGCTAACGCTTTCGGTCTATGAGGGTACGTAAGACACACTCCCCTCTCATTGCTATGCATCTCATAGATTAGATCTTGGGTGTTTCATAGGAAATTTTTTGATTTTCATGCAACGTTCCCCAACAGTGGCATCATGAGCTAGGTCTATGCGTAGATGTATTTGCACGAGTAGAACACAAAGAAGTTGTGGGCGTTGATGTTCAAATTGCTTACTTCCTTTATCTTATTTGGATTCGGCGGTATTGTTGGATGAAGCAGCTCGGACCAACCTTACTTGTCCACGCACAAGAGACCGGTTCCACTGACTGACATGCAACTTGTATTGCATAAAAGTGGCTTTGCGGGTGTCTGTCTCTCCCACTTTAGTTGAATCTAATTTGACGAGGGCGGTCCTTGTAGAAGGTTAAAAGGCAACTTGTATATCACCATTGTGTTTTTGCGTAGATAAGAACGGTTCTTATAGTTTGCCCATAGCAGCCACGTAAAATTTGCAACAACAAAGTAGAGGACGTCTAACTTGTTTTTGCAGGGCATGTTGTGATGTGGTATGGCCAAAACGTGATGTGATATATATTGATGTATGAGATGATCATGTTTTGTAATAGGTTCACGACTTGCATGTCGATGAGTACGGCAACCGGCAGGAGCCATAGGGTTGTCTTTAATTTATTGTATGACATGCGTGTCAATCATTAAATGCCATGTAATTGCTTTACTTTATCGCTATGTGTTAGCAATAGTTGTAGAAGCAATAGTTGGTGAGACAACCACGTGACGACATGATGATGGAGATCATGGTGCCATGCCGGTGACGATGGAGATCATGTCGGTGCTTTGGAGATGGAGATCAAAAGCACAAGATGATGATGGCCATATCATGTCACATATTGATTGCATGTGATGTTTATCTTTTTATGCATCTTATTTTGCTTAGGACGACGGTAGAATTATAAGATGATCCCTTCGCTTAATTTCAAGATAAAAGTGTTCTCCCTAAGTATGCACCGTTATGAAAGTTCGTCGTTTCGAAGCACCACGTGATGATCGGGTGTGATAGACTCTACGTTCACATACAATGAGTGTAAGCCAGTTTTACACATGCAGAATACTTGGGTTAAACTTGACGAGCCTAGCATGTACAGACATGGCCTCGGAACACAGAAGACTGAAAGGTCGAACATGAGTCATATTGTAGATATGATCAACATGGAGATGTTCACCATTGATGACTGCCTCATCTCACGTGATGATCGGACATTGGTCAGTTGATATGGATCATGTAACACTTAGACAACTTGAGGGATGTTGATTTAAGTGGGAGTTCTTAAGTAATTTGATTAGAAGAACCAATTATCATGAACTTAGTCTAATTGTCTTTGCAAATTTGTGTTGTAGATCAATGGCCCGCGCTGTAGTTCCCCTGAATTTTAATGCGTTCCTAGAGAAAGCTAAGTTGAAAGATGATGGAAGCAACTATGCGGACTGGGTCCGTAACTTGAGGATTATCCTCATTGCTACACAGAAGTCTTATGTCCTTGATGCACCACTAGGTGCCGCACCCCCTCCAGCGTCGTCTGTGGATGTTGTGAACATCTGGCAGGCACGTTCTGATGACTACTCGATAGTTCAGTGTGCCATGCTTTACGGCTTAGAACCGGGGCTCCAAAGACGTTTTGAGCACCACGGAGCATATGAGATGTTCCAGGAGCTAAAATTGGTATTTCAGGCTCATGCCCGGATTGAGAGGTATGACACCTCCGACAAGTTCTTTAGCTATAAGATGGAGGAGAACAGCTCCGTTAGTGAGCACGTACTCAAAATGTCTGGGTACTATAATCGCTTGAATCAGTTGGGA
This sequence comes from Elymus sibiricus, assembly GCA_039707655.1. NCBI lineage: Eukaryota > Viridiplantae > Streptophyta > Magnoliopsida > Poales > Poaceae > Elymus > Elymus sibiricus. The sequence continues at coordinate 119,593,751 of CM077670.1, forward strand.
GTTAATCTTCCGGATGAAGTAGCGATTGACAGAGTTCTCCAGTCACTGCCACCGAGCTACAAAGGCTTCGTGATGAACTATAATATGCAAGGGATGGAGAAAACGATTCCCGAGCTCTTCGCGATGCTTAAGGCCGCGGAGGTAGAAATCAAGAAGGAGCATCAAGTGTTGATGGTTAAAAAGATCACTAGTTTCAAGAAAGGCAAGGGAAAGAAAGGGAACTTCAAGAAGAATGGCAAGACAGTTGCCCCTCCCATGAAGAAACCCAAGGCTGGACCCAAACCTAAGACTGAGTGCTTCTACTGCAAGGGGAATGGTCACTGGAAGCGGAACTGCCCCAAGTACTTGGCAGATAAGAAGGCTGGCAACGTCAACAAAGGTATATTTGATATACATGTTATTGATGTGTACCTTACTAGTGCTCGTAGTAGCGCCTGGGTATTTGATACTGGTTCGGTTGCTAATATTTGTAACTCGAAACAGGAGCTGCAGAATAAACGAAGACTGGCTAAGGACGAGGTGACGATGCGCGTCGGAAATGGTTCCAAGGTTGATGTGATCGCCGTCGGCACGCTACCTCTACATCTACCTTCGGGATTAGTTTTAAACCTAAATAATTGTTATTTGGTGCCTGTGTTGAGCATGAACATTATATCTGGATCTTGTTTATTGCGAGACGATTATTCATTTAAGTCAGAGAATAATGGTTGTTCTATTTATATGAGTAATATCTTTTATGGTCATGCACCCCTTGTGAATGGTTTATTCTTGCTGAATCTCGATCGTAGTGATACACATATTCATAATATTGATGTCAAAAGATGCAAAGTTAATAATGATAGTACCACATATTTGTGGCACTGCCGCTTAGGTCATATTGGTGTAAAGCGCATGAAGAAACTCCATGCTGATGGACTTTTGGAATCTCTTGATTATGAATCATTTGAGACATGTGAACCATGCCTCATGGGCAAGATGACTAAAACTCCGTTCTTCGAAACAATGGAGCGAGCTAGTGACTTATTGGAAATAATACATACCGATGTATGCGGTCCGATGAGTGCTGAAGCACGCGGTGGATATCGTTATTTTCTTACCTTCACAGATGATTTGAGTAGATATGGGTATATTTACTTAATGAAACACAAGTCTGAAACATTTGAAAAGTTCAAGGAATTTCAGAGTGAAGTGGAGAATCATCGTAACAAGAAAAATAAAGTTTCTGTGATCTGATCATGGAGGTGAATATTTGAGTTACGAGTTTGGTATGCATTTAAGACAATGTGGAATTGTTTCACAGCTCGCGCCACCTGGAACACCACAGCGTAATGGTGTGTCCGAACATCGTAATCGTACTCTATTGGATATGGTGCGTTCTATGATGTCTCTTACCGATTTGCCACTATCGTTTTGGGGTTATGCATTAGAGACAGCCGCGTTCACTTAAAATAGGGCACCATCTAAATCCGTTGAGACGACATCGTATGACTTGTGGTTTGGCAAGAAACCTAAGCTGTCGTTTCTTAAAGTTTGGGGATGTGACACTTATGTCAAGAGGCTTCAGCCTGATAAGCTCGAACCCAAAGTGGAGAAGTGCGTCTTCATAGGATACCCTAAAGAGACAATTGGGTATACCTTCTACCACAGATCCGAGGGCAAAATCTTTGTTGCTAAGAATAGGTCCTTTCTAGAGAAGGAGTTTCTCTCGAAAGAAGTGAGTGGGAGGAAAGTAGAACTTGATGAGGTAATCGTACCTTCTCCCGAATTGGAAAGTAGCACATCACAGAAAGAAGTTCCCGTGATGCCTACACCATCCGGATAGGAAGCTAATGATGATGATCATGAAACTTCGGATCAAGTTACTACTGAACTTCGTAGGTTGACCAGGGTACGTTCCGCACCAGAGTGGTACGGTAATCCTGTCCTGGAAGTCATGTTGTTAGACAACGGCGAACCTACGAACTATGAAGAAGCAATGATGAGCCCGGATTCTGACAAATGGCTTGAGGCCATGAAATCCGAGATATGATCCATGTATGAGAACAAAGTATGGACTTTGGTAGACTTGCCCGATGATCAGCAAGCCATTGAGAACAAATGGATCTTTAAGAAAAAGATAGACGCTGATGGTAATGTCACCATCTATAAAACTCGACTTGTCGCAAAGGGTTTTCGACAAATTCAAGGAGTTGACTACGATGAGACTTTCTCACCCGTAGCGATGCTTAAGTCTGTTAGAATTATGTTAGCTATTGCCGCATTTTATGATTATGAGATCTTGCAAATGGACGTCAAAACGGCATTCCTTAATGGGTTTCTTAAGGAAGAGTTGTATATGATGCAACCAGAAGGTTTTGTCGATCCTAAGGATGCTAACAAAGTATGCAAGCTCCAGCGATCCATCTATGGATTGGTGCAAGCATCTCGGAGTTGGAATATTCGCTTTGATGAGGTGATCAAAACTTTTGGTTTTACACAAACTTACGGAGAAGCTTGTATTTACAATAAAGTGAGTGGGAGCTCTATAGCATTTCTGATAGTATATGACATATTGTTGATTGGAAATGATGTAGATTCTGGAAAGCATAAAGGGTTGTTTGAAAGGAGTTTTTCAAAAGGAAGACCTGAGTAAAGCTGCTTACATATTGGGCATCAAGATCTATAGAGATAGATCAAGACGCCTGATAATACTTTCACAAAGCACATACCTTGACAAGAGTTTGAAGGAGTTCAAAATGGATCAGTCGAAGAAGGAGTTCTTTCCTGTATTGTAAGGTGTGAAGTTGAGTAAGACTCAAAGCTCGACCACGGCAGAAGAAAGAGAAAGGATGAAGGTCGTCCCCTATGCCTCAGCCATAGGCTCTATAATGTATGCCATGCTGTGTACCATACCTGATGTGTGCCTTGCCATGAGTCTAGCATGGGGGTACAAGAGTGATCCAGGAGTGGATCACTAGACAGCGGTCAAAATTATCCTTAGGTACCTAAAGAGGACTAAGGAAATGTTTCTCGGTTATGGAGGTGATAAAGAGTTCGTCGTAAAGGGTTACGTCGATGCAAGCTTTGACACCGATCCGGATGATTCTGAGTCCCAAACCGGATACGTATAGTGGAGCAGTCATTTGGAATAGCTCCAAGTGGAGCGTGGTAGCAGCATCTACAGAATGACATAGAGATTTGCAAAGTACATACGGATCTGAATGTGGTAGACCCGTTGACTAAAACCTCTCTCACAAACAAAACATGATCAAACCCCAGAACTCATTGGGTGTTAATCACATAGCGATGTGAACTAGATTATTGACTCTAGTGCAAGTGGGAGACTGTTGGAAATATGCCCTAGAGGCAATAATAAATTGGTTATTATCATATTTCCTTGTTCATGATAAATGTTTATTATTCATGCTAGAATTGTATTGATCGGAAACTTAAATACATGTGTGAATACATAGACAACACCGTGTCCCTAGTGAGCCTCTACTAGACTAGCTCGTTGATCAAAGATGGTTAAGGTTTCCTAACCATAGACATGAGTTGTCATTTGATAACGGGATCACATCATTAGGAGAATGATGTGATGGACAAGACCCAACCGTAAGCTTAGCATTTGATCGTATCACTGAGTTTATTGCTATGGCTTTCTTCATGTCAAGTATCTATTCCTAAGACCATGAGATCATGCAACTCCCGGATACCAGAGGAATACTTTGTGTGCTATCAAACGTCACTTCATAACTGGGTGATCATAAAGATGCTCTACAGGTATATCCGAAGGTGTCTGTTGGGTTGGCATGGATCGAGACTGGGATTTGTCACTCCGTATGATGGAGAGATATCTCTGGGCCCTCTCGGTAATACAACATCATAAAGAGCTTCCAAGCAATGTGGCTAATGAGTTAGTCACGGGATCTTGTATTACGGAACGAGTAAAGAGACTTGCTGGTACCGAGATTGAACTAGGTATGGAGATACCGATGATCGAATCTCGGGCAAGTAACATATCGCTGGACAAAGGGAATTGCATACGGGATTATCCGAATCCTCGACATCGTGGTTCAACCGATAAAGATCTTCGTTGAATATGTAGGAATCAATATGGGCATCCAGGTCCCGCTATTGGTTATTGACCGGAGAGGAGTCTCGGTCATGTCTGCATGTTCCCGAACCCGTAGGGTCGCACGCTTAACGTACGATAGCGCTAGGGTAGTAATGAGATATTAATAGTGGAAAGTCCGAAGGTTGTTTGGAGTACCGGATGGGATCTAGGATACCACGAGGAGCTCCAGAATGTTCCGGAGGTTAAGATTTATATATGGGAAGTCATATTTTGGGTTCCGGAAAAAGTTCGGTATTGTACCGGGAAGCTTCCAGAAGGTTCCGGAGGGTTCCGGAGGTGTCCGGAAGTCCACGGAGGGTCCACGTGGACTCTAAAGGGGGCGCACCAGCCCTTCATGGGCCAGGCGCAGCAGCCCCCTTGGCCCATGCGGCTGCCCCAAAGGATAAGATCAAATCCCTTTAAATTAGGAGATAAGATGGAAAGAGGAGGCATACTTGGGAAAGGGAATCACTATTCATGTGGTACTGTTCACACATGTGCTATTCACGTGGTGCTGTTCACGCGGCACTATTCCTCCTCCTCCAAGTTTCCTCCTCTATATGTAGTGGGGAGGGGCGCGGGGGAAGCACCCTTCGACCCTTGGCCGCCCCTCCCTTTCTTCCTCCTCCACGTTCCGTCAGTGCTTGGCGAAGCCCTGCCGGATTTCCGCTGCCACCACCACCACCTCACCGCTGTGCTGGTTCCAATCTCATCTACCTCCTCTCCCTCGCTTGCTAGATCAAGAAGGAGAGGACGCCATCGAGCTGAACATGTGCTAATCTCGGAGGTGCCGTCCGTTCGGCACTAGATCGGATTGGATCACGATTGGATCGTGAAGAGTATGACTACATCAACCGCGTTACGACGCTAACGCTTTTGGTCTATGAGGGTATGTAAGACACACTCCCCTCTCATTGCTATGCATCTCATAGATTAGATCTTGGGTGTTTCATAGGAATTTTTTTGATTTTCATGCAACGTTCCTCAACAGAAAAGGCCCCAGATGGGATCTCTCGAGAACAGAAACTTGTGGTGGCGGAAAAAGTATTTCGTGGACTTCTCTATTGGTTTCCTGATTTTTGGGAATTTATAGTGGTGGAATTAGGTCAAAAGAGGCAGATGTGGGCCCACAAGGCACCAGGGCGCGCCTGCCCCCCAGGCGCGCCCTGGTGGCTCGTGGCCACCTCCTGGGGCTTCTGGCCTTCTCCCAAAGCTTCTAGTGTTGGTTATGTCCAGAAAAAAATCTCCAAAAAGTTTCATGGCATTTGGACTTCGTTTGGTAGTGATATTCTGTAAAACCAAAAACAGGCAGAAAACAGCAACTGGCACTGGGCACTAAGTTAACAGGTTAGTCCCAAAAAATGATATATAATTGCTGTAAATGTATATAAAAACATCCAAGATTGATAATATAACTGCATGTAACAATCAAAAATTATAGATACGTTGGAGACGTATCAACATCCCCAAGCTTAATTCCTGCTCGTCCTCGAGTAGGTAAATGATAAAAACAGAATTTTTGATGTGGAATGCAGCCTATCATATTCATCATATATTCTTTTATTTTGTAGCATGGACATTGGACTTGAATGATTCAAAGCAATAGTCTATAATTTGACATGAAGATATAAATACTCAAGCATACTAACAAGCAACCATGCTTTTCAAAATATCAACGCTAAAGAAAGTTATCCCTAGCCCATTATGCTCAATCATTGATCCATTCATGAAACACACTCCATATTAGCTACATCCAATGCACAAGTATGACAATAGTGCTCTGTAGTTGGTGCTTTATAAGAGAAGATGGAGACTCAAATATAAATAAAAATTGCACAAAAGTAAATAGATAGGCCCTTCGCAGAGGGAAGCAGAGATTTGCTAATGTGCCAGAGCTCAAGGCTTAAATTAGAGAGATAATTTTTTTTGAGAGGCATGCTTTTCCTGTCAACGAAAATGACCGAGAATTTCCAATATTTTCCATGCTAGACACATCATAGGTGGTTCCCAAATAGAAAGTAAAGTTTATTTCCTTTCCACCATTCTTTTACAATCCATGGCTAGCCGTATCCATGGGTGCCCTCCATACCAACACTTTCCAAGGAATTTTGTTGTTATTAATTTTTGATTCATTGTGGGACTGGGCATCCCTATTACCAGCCACTCTCTCATGCAATGACAAGTGAATAAACACTCATCATGAGAATAACACACCTAGCATGGAAAATAATGGCCACCCCCTGCCGCTTCATGAGTGGTACAGGCACACAAAACAGAATATTATTTTGAAAATTAGAGTTGGCACATGCAAATTTACTTGGAACGGCATGGAAATACAGCATATAGGTAGATATAGTGGACTCATTTGGCACAACTTGGGTTTAAGGATTTTGGATGCACAAGCAGTATTTCCATTTAGTACAAATGAAGGCTAGCAAATAGATTGAGAAGCAACCAACCAAAAAGCGAAAATGGTCATAAACATGCATTGAACATAACTAACACCGAATAATGCACCATAATTAGGATATAATTTATTTGCATAACTATTGACTTGATGTGCATGCATAGGGAATCACAAACCTTAACACTAATATTCTTACTAAATCACAATTACTCACTAGCATGACTCATGATACATCTCCAACGTATCTATAATTTTTGATTGTTCCATGCTGTTATATTATCAATCCTGGATGTTTTTTATATGCATTTACAGCAATTATATATCATTTTTTGGGACTAACCTATTAACTTAGTGCCCAGTGCCACTTGCTGTTTTCTGCCTGTTTTTTGTTTTACAGAATAGCAATACCAAACGAAGTCCAAATGCCATGAAACTTTTTGGAGATTTTTTTCTGGACAATACCAACACTAGAAGCTTCGGGAGAAGACCAGACGCCAGAGGAGGTGGCCACGAGCCACCAGGGCACACCTGGGGGGGGGGGGGCAGGCGCGCCCTGGTGCCTCGTGGGCCCACCTCAGCTCCGTTTGACCTAATTTCACCACTATAAATTCCCAAAAAATCAAAAACCCTAAGGGGAGTCCACGAAATACTTTTTCCGCCGCCGCAAGCTTCTGTTCTCGAGAGATCCCATCTGGAGGCCTTTTCCGGTACTCCACCGGAGGGGGAATCGACCACGGAGGGGCTCTACATCAACCTTGCTGCCCTTCCGATGTTGCGTGAGTAGTTTACCACAGACCTTCGGGTCCATAGTTAGTAGCTAGATGGCTTCTTCTCTCTTTTTGATCTTCAATACAATGTTCTCCTCGATGTTCTCGGAGTTCTATCCGATGTAATCACTTTTTGCGGTGTGTTTGTTGGGATCCGATGAATTGTGAGTTTATGATCAGATTATCCATGAATATTATTTGAGTCTTCTCTGATCTCTTTTATGCATGATTATTATAGCTTCGTATTTCTTCTCCGATCTATTGATTTGGTTTGGCCAACTAGATTGATTTATCTTGCCATGGGAAGAGGTGCTTTGCAATGGGTTCGATCTTGCGGTGCTCAATCCCAGTGACAGAAAGGGACATGACACATATGTATCGTTGCTATTAAGGGTAAAAAGATGGGGTTTATTCATACGTGAGTTTATCTTGTCTACATCATGTCATCATTCTTAAGGCGTTACTCCGTTCTTTATGGACTTAATACACTAGATGCATGCTGGATAGCGGTCGATGTGTGGAGTAATAGTAGTAGATGCAGGCAGGAGTCGATCTACTTGTCTCGGACGTGATGCCTATATACATGATCATTGCCTTGGATATCATCATGATTATTTGCTTTTCTATCAATTGTCCAACAGTAATTTGTCTGCCCACCGTATGCTATTTTCTTGAGAGAAGCCTCTAGTGAAAACTATGGCCCCCGGGTCTATCTAAATTATATACTAAAACCCTAAAAATACTTGCTGCACTTTTTCTTTATTTATTTTATTTTTGTATTTTTGTTTCAATCTATCTATCTATCACATACAATTTAATCTTGCAACTTACCGCCGAGGGATTGACAACCCCTTGATTGCGTTGGGTGCAAGGATTTGTTGTTTTGTGTGTAGGTGCTGCTAACGAGGTGTTGCGTGATTCTCCTACTGGATTGATAACCTTGGTTTCATAACTGTGGGAAATACTTATCTCTACTGTACTGCATCTCCCTTCCTCTTTAGGGAAATACCAACGCAAGCTACAAGTAGCAGGAAGAATTTCTGGCGCTGTTGCCGAGGAGACATCATCAACATCTATCAAGTACCTACGCATAAAACTCTCATCTCCTTGCATTTACTTTATTTGCATTTGCCTCTCGTTTTCATCTCCCCCACTTCTAAAAAGTTTTTACAAAAATACAAAAATATTTTCCGTTTGCCTTTATCTTGTTTTCTTGATTGCTTGCTCATTTTATCGTTATGGCTAGTTCTTCACTCGTTACTACTACACCTGAAAATGAAGTACTTAATTTTAAACAAAGGGGAGGAGAGAATTTAAAAGACGCTTGGTATAGGATTTGTGATGCTCATAATAGATCAACCCGTAAACAATCCACCACTATCCTTCTTCGCAATTTTTATGTGGGTATTACTACTTGGTATAGATTTGTACTTGATACTATTACCGAAGGGAATTTCTTGATGTGTCCCTCTATGGATGCTTTCAATGCTATGGGAAATTTAGTGGGATCACCACCTATCACTGTTAATGAAACAACTTTGACTTTGGAACATGTTATGCAAAGGTTAGAAGCTATTGAAAGTAAAATGCCTACTATTGAACATCTTGAGAATTTAGATAAAAAATTTCATAATAATATCACTCAATTTGGTTCTAAAGTAGGAATCGCATTGAAAACCTTAAAGGAAAAACAACCGGTAGTTAATGAAAGAGTAGAACAAAGCCCCGCTAGAATCGATAAGATAGAAGAAATCATTAATAATTTGGGGTCAGCTTTTTTCTCCGTTAAGAATATTGATAGAACTCCTCCCAATAAAAATTGCAAGTTCATATATGTTCCTAAAACCAATGGTGCTACTTCTAGTAAGGGAAATGAGGATCTTAAAATGATTAGCGTGCACCCCAATTTCATTGATATAATTAAGGAACCTATTCACAAAAGTAAAATTCTTGATTTGGTACCTAGAAGTGTGATGATGAGAAACACCTATGTTAAATCTATTAGAAAAAAATGGATGTGTGATTGAGGAGTTGGAAACCAAAGATGACAACACTTGAAACTATGCATTATGCCTAGCTAGGGGCATAAAACAATAGCGCTTGTTGGGAGGCAACCCAGTGAATAAAATAAATTTTTATTATTTGTTTCTGTTATTGTAAGTTTTAACTTTCATGCTACTGTTATGATTGTGTTTTTATGTTTTTAATTAGTGTTTGTGCCAAGTAAAACCTTTAGGATGATTTGGAAGATAGTATAATTGATGTTGTTTGGAAAAGAGAAAGTTTTGCGTCCAGTACTGGAATTTTGGTTCTGTATTGGAGCATCAGAAAAATATGAAATTTTTACACAGTATTTTTATATGAATTTACCACGTTGTCCTAATTTTTCAGAATTTTTGAAGTTACATAAGTATGGCTTTTAAATAGATTGCTACAGACTGTTCTGTTTTTAACAGATTCTGTTTTTGATGTGTTGCTTGCTTGTTTTGATGAAACTATGGATTGTATCGGGGGGTATAAGCCATGGAGAAGTTAGAATACAGTAGTTATAATGCAAAAATAAAATATGAATGGGTTTGCAACAGTACTTAAAGTAGTGATTTATTTTGTTATACTAACGGATCTCACGAAGGTTTTGTTGAGTTTTGTGTGATTGAAGTTTTCAAGTTTTGGGTGAGATCACGATGGATGAAGGAATAAGGAGTGGCAAGAGCCTAAGCTTGGGGATGCCCATGGCACCCCAAGGTAACATTCAAGGAAGACTCAAGCGTCTAAGCATGGGGATGCCCCGGATGGCATCCCCTCTTTCTTCTACCAACCATCGGTAATTTTACTTGGAGCTATATTTTTATTCGTCACATGATATGTGTTTTGCTTGGAGCTTCGTGTATTATATGAGTCTTTGCTTTGTTTGATTTTTAGTTTGTCACAATCATCCTTGCTTAACACACCTATTTTGAGAGAGCCACACGTTCATCATAATTTGTTAGAATACTCTATGTGCTTCACTTAAATTTTTTGAGCTAGGTAGTTGCTCTAGTGCTTCACTTAAATCTTTTTGAGCATGGAGGTGGATAAATTTTGAAGAAATAAACTCTCATGCTTCACTTATATTATTTTGAGAGTTGATAAGATTAAAATTTTGAAGAAATAAACTCTCATGCTTCACTTATATTATTTGAGAGTTGATAAGATTGAAATTTTGAAGAAATATTTGCACTCTCATGCTTCACTTATATCTTTTTGAGAGTTGATGAAAGTAACGGTAATTTGCACAAGATATGAATTTGGTCCCAAAGTGATGAATATTCAAGAGGTATATAATAAAAACTTTCATATAGATCATTGGATATGATAAGTGTGATTCCTTGCAATAGTTTTGCGATATGGAAATGATAATATGTGAGTCATGTTAGTGAGTAATTGTGATTTGGTAAGAATATTAGTGTTAAGGTTTGTGATTCCCTATGCATGCACATTAAGTCAATAGTTATGCAACGAAATTATATCCTACTTATGGTGCATTATTTGGTGTTAGTTATGTTCAATGCATGTTTATCCGTTTTCATTTTTTGGTTGGTTGCTTCTCAATATATTTGCTAGCCTTCATTTGTACTAAGCGGAAATACTGCTTGTGCATCCAAACTCCTTAAACCCAAGTTGTGCCAAATGAGTCCACTATATCTACCTATATGCGGTATTTCAATGCCGTTCCAAGTAAATTTGCGTGTGCCAACTCTAATTTTCAAAATAATTTTTCTGTTTTGTGTGCCCGTACCACTCATGAAGCGGCAGAGGGTGGCCAATATTTTCCATGCTAGGTGTGTTATTCTCATGATGAGTGTTTATTCACTTGTCATTGCACGAGAGAGTGGCTGGTAATAGGGATGCCCAGTCCCACAATGAAATCAAAAATTAATAACAACAAAATTCCTTGGAAAGTGATGGTATGGAGGGCACCCGTGTATACGGCTAGCCATGGATTGTGAAAGAATGGTGGAAAGGAAATAAACTTTACTTTCTGTTTGGGAACCGCCGATGATGTGTCTAGCATGGAAGATATAGGGAATTCTCGGTCGTTTTCGTTGACAGGAAAAGCATGCCTCTCAAAATATTTTTATCTCTTTAATTTAAGCTTTGAGCTCTGGCACATTAGCAAATCTCTGTTTCCCTCTGCGAAGGGCCTATCTATTTACTTTTATGCAATTTTTATTTTTATTTTGAGTCTCCATCTTCTCTTATAAAGCACCAACTAGAGAGCACTATTGCCATACATGTGCATTGTGTGTAGCTAATATTTGAGTGTGTTTCATGAATGGATCAATGATTGAGCATAATGGGCTAGGGATAACTTTATTTAGCGTTGATATTTTGAAAAACATGGTTGCTTGTTAGCATGCTTGAGTATTTATATCTTCATGTCAAACTATAGATTATTGCTTTTTATCATTCAAGTCCAATGTCCATGCTATAAAAGAAAAGAATATGTGATGAATATGATAGGCGGCATTCCACATCAAATATTCTGTTTTTATCATTTACCTACTCGAGGACGAGCAGGAATTAAGCTTGGGGATGCTCATACGTCTCCAACGTATCTATAATTTTTTATTGTTCCACGCTGTTATATTATCAATCTTGGATGTTTTTTATATGCATTTACAGCAATTATATATCATTTTTTGGGACTAACCTATTAACTTAGTGCCCAGTGCCAGTTGCTGTTTTCTGCCTGTTTTTTGTTTTATAGAATATCAATACCAAACGAAGTCCAAATGCCACGAAACTTTTTGGAGATTTTTATCTGGACAATATCAACACTAGAAGCTTTGGGAGAAGACCAGACGCCAGAGGAGGTGGCCACGAGCCACCAGGGCGAGCCTGGTGGGGCAGGGGCGCCCTGGTGCCTCTTGGGTCCACCTCAGCTCCGTTTGACCTAATTTCACCACTATAAATTTCCAAAAAATCATAAACCCTAAGGGGAGTCCATGAAATACTTTTTCTGCCGCCGCAAGGTTCTGTTCTTGAGAGATCCCATCTGAAGGCCTTTTCCGGTACTCCGTCGGAGGGGGAATCGATCACGGAGGGGCTCTACATCAACCTTGCTGCCCTTCCGATGATGCGTGAGTAGTTTACCACAGACCTTCGGGTCCATAGTTAGTAGCTAGATGGCTTCTTCTCTCTTTTTGATCTTCAATACAATGTTCTCCTCTATGTTCTCGGAGTTCTATCCGGTGTAATCACTTTTTGCGGTGTGTTTGTTGGGATCCGATGAATTGTGAGTTTATGATCAGATTATCCATGAATATTATTTGAGTCTTCTCTGATCTCTTTTATGCATGATTATTATAGCTTCGTATTTCTTCTCCGATCTATTGATTTGGTTTGGCCAACTAGATTGATTTATCTTGCCATGGGAAGAGGTGCTTTGTAATGGGTTCGATCTTGCGGTGCTCAATCCCAGTGACAGAAAGGGACATGACACGTATGCATCGTTGCTATTAAGGGTAAAAAGATGGGGTTTATTCATATGTGAGTTTATCTTGTCTACATCATGTCATCGTTCTTAAGGCGTTACTCCGTTCTTTATGGACTTAATACACTAGATGCATGCTGGATAGCGGTCGATGTGTGGAGTAATAGTAGTAGATGCAGGCAGGAGTCAGTCCAGTTGTCTCGGACGTGATGCCTATATACATGATCATTGCCTTGGATATCGTCATGATTATTTGCTTTTCTATCAATTGCCCAACAGTAATTTGTCTACCCACCGTATGCTATTTTCTTGAGAGAAGCCTCTAGTGAAAACTATGGCCCCCGGGTCTATCTAAATTATATACTAAAACCCTAAAAATACTTGTTGCACTTTTTCTTTATTTATTTTATTTTTGTATTTTTGTTTCAATCTATCTATCTATCACATACAATTTAATCTTGCAACTTACCGCCGAGGGATTGACAATCCCTTGATTGCGTTGGGTGCAAGGATTTGTTGTTTTGTGTGCAGGTGCTGCTAACGAGGTGTTGCGTGATTCTCCTACTGGATTGATAACCTTGGTTTCATAACTTAGGGAAATACTTATCTCTACTGTACTGCGTCTCCCTTCCTCTTCAGGGAAATACCAACGCAAGCTACAAGTAGCAACTCACATATCATCATCTCCATATCGCAAAACTATTGCAAGGAATCACACCTATCATATCTAATGATGTTTATGAAAGTTTTTATTATATCCCTCTTGAATATTCATCACTTTGGGACCAAATTCATATCTTGTGCAAATTACCATTACTATCATCAACTCTGAAAAAGATTTTAGTGAAGCATGAGAGTGCAAATATTTCTTCAAAATTTCAATATTATCAACTCTCAAAATAATATAAGTGAAGCATGAGAGTTTATTTCTTCAAAATTTTGCCACCACCATGCTCAAAAAGATTTAAGTGAAGCACTAGAGCAACTGCCTAGCTCAAAAAAATTTAAGTGAAGCACATAGAGTATTCTAACAAATTATGATGAACGTGTGGCTCTCTCAAAATAGGTGTGTTCAGCAAGGATGATTGTGACAAACTAAAAAGCAAACAAAGCAAAGACTCATACAATACAAGACACTCCAAGTAAAACACATATCATGTGACAAATAAAAATATAGCTCCAAGTAAAATTATCGATGGTTGGTAGAAGAAAGAGGGGATGCCTTCCGGGGCATCCCCAAGCTTAGACGCTTGAGTCTTCCTTGAATATTACCTTGGGGTGCCTCGGGCATCCCCAAGCTTAGGCTCTTGCCACTCCTTATTCCTTCATCCATCGTGACCTCACCCAAAACTTGAAAACTTCAATCACACAAAACTCAACAAAACCTTCGTGAGATCCGTTAGTATAACAAAATAAATCACTACTTTAAGTACTATTGAAAACCCATTCATATTTTATTTTTGCATCATGCCTACTGTATTCTAACTTCTCCATGGCTTATACCCCGCGATACAATCCATTGTTTCATCAAAACAAGCAAGTAGTGCATCAAAAACAGAATCTGTCAAAAACAGAACAGTCTGTAGCAATATATTTAAAAGCTATACTTCTGTAACTCCAAAAATTCTGAAAAAATAGTAAAACGTGGGAAATTCATATACCAATACTGTGTAAAAATGTCAGATTTTTCTGACGCTCCAGTACAGAACCAAAATTCCAGCACTGGACACAAAACTTTCTGTTTTCCAAACAGCATCAATTATACTATCTTCCAAATCATCCCAAAGGTTTTACTTGGCACAAACACTAATTAAAATATAAAAACTCAATCATAAAAGTAGCATAAATGTGAAAACACACAAGAATTTATTTTATTCATTGGGTTGTCTCCCAACAAGCTCTTTCTTTATAGCCATTAAGATAGGCTTGAGATTTCAATGATGCTCTCATGAGAGATAGTAATTGAAACACAAAAAGAGCATCATAAAACATGTGACAATCACATTTAAGTCTAACATACTTCCTATGCATAGGCATTTTATAAGCAAACAAATTATTAAGACAAGCAATATCTAGCATATGCAAATAGGAAGAACGAAGCATTAACATAACGAGAGGCAATTTAGTAACATGAAAATTTCTACAACCATATTTTCCTCTCTCATAATAATTACATGTAGGATCATACTAAAATTCAACAATATAGCTATCATAAACAATACTCTCTTTATTATCCACATACATAAAGTTTTTATAATCTTTCAAAATAGTGGGATTAGCATTAACTAAAGTTATGACCTCTCCAAACCCACTCTCATAAAAAATTTCATAAGATTGAACACTCACCAAATATGTGGGATTATTTTTAGCTAAAGTTGACACTCTTTCGAACCCACTTTCAATATTATCGCAAACATATTCATCATGAGGTTTAAATAAATTTTCAAGATCATAAGAATCATTATCACCCCAATCATGATCATTGCAATAAGTAGTGGACATAACAAAATCATCATCCCCAAGATTGGGGTTTTTCATATCACTAACACAATTGACATTAATAGAATTCACAATAATATCATTGCAATCATGCTTTTTATTGAAGGAGCTATCGTGAATCACCTTATAAATTTCTTCTTTTAACACTTCATCACAATTTTCAGGTTCACGAATTTCAAGCAAAACTTCATAAAGATAATCTAGTGCACTCAACTCAATAGCAATTGGTTCATCATAATTGGATCTTTTAAAAAGATTAGCAAGTGGATGAGGATCCATATCAATAGATTTTTAGCAAGCGAAGATGCAAGGAAATAGAAGGCACATGGCAACACAAGCAAAGAAAGCCAACAAGCAAACAAAAATATTTTTGTGTTTTTGTAAAATTGCTTTAGAAGTCGGGGAGATGAAAACGAGAGGCAAAGGCAAATAAAATAAATGCAAGGAGATGAAAGTTTTATGCGTAGGTACTTGATAGATGTTGATGATGTCTCCCCGGCAACGGCGCCGGAAATTCTTCCTGCTACTTGTAGCTTGCGTTGGTATTTTCCCCGAAGAGGAAGGGATGATGCAGCACAGTAGAGGTAAGTATTTCCCTCAGTTATGAAACCAAGGTTATCAATCCAGTAGGAGAATCACGCAACACCTCGTTAGCAGTACATGCACACAAACAACAAATCCTTGCACCCAACGCAAACGAGGGGTTGTCAATCCCTCGGCAGTAAGTTGCAAGATTAAATTGTATGTGATAGATAGATAGATTGAAACAAAAATACAAAATAAAATAAATAAAGAAAAAGTGCAGCAAAGTATTTTTAGGGTTGTTAATATATGATTTAGATAGACCCGGGGGCCATAATTTTCACTAGAGGCTTCTCTCAAGAAAATAGCATATGGTGGGTAGACAAATTACTGTTGGGCAATTGATAGAAAAGCAAATAATCATGACGATATCCAAGGCAATGATCATGTATATAGGCATCACGTCCGAGACAAGTAGACCGACTCCTGCCTGCATCTACTACTATTACTCCACACATCGACCGCTATCCAGCATGCATCTAGTGTATTAAGTCCATAAAGAACGGAGTAACGCCTTAAGCAAGATGACATGATGTAGACAAAGTAAACTCACGCATGAATAAACCCCATCATTTTACCCTTAATAGCAATGATACATACGTGTCATGTCCCTTTCTGTCACTGGGATTGAGCACCGCAAGATCGAACTCATTACAAAGCACCTCTTCCCATGGCAAGATAAATCAATCTAGTTGGCCAAACCAAATCAATAGATCGGAGAAGAAATACGAAGCTATAATAATCATGCATAAAAGAGATCAGAGAAGACTCAAATAATATTCATGGATGATCTGATCATAAACTCACAATTCATCGGATCCCAACAAACACACAGCAAAAAGTGATTACATCGGATAGAACTCCAAGAACATTGAGGAGAACATTGTATTGAAGATCAAAAGGAGAGAAGAAGCCATCTAGCTACTAACTATGGACCCGAAGGTCTGTGGTAAACTACTCACGCATCATCGGAAGGGCAGCAAGGTTGATGTAGAGCTCCTCCGTGATTGATCCCCCCTCCGACGGAGTGCCGGAAAAGGCCCCCAGATGGGATCTCTCGAGAACAGAAACTTGCGGCGGCGGAAAAAGTATTTCGTAGACTTCTCTGTTGGTTTCCCGATTTTTGGGAATTTATAGTGGTGGAATTAGGTCAACAGATGGAGTTCCATGCGACAAGGCATTGTCCTCCATTAACTTTATCCTTTCCAGCCCAGAAAAAAGCACGCATCCAACCATTGATGTCTTCCAGAACCCAAGCAGGAGCCTCTAGTATGAGCAGTTGGTGCACCGACCTTTTCGCAGTAACATAGTTTACTAGAATTAGGCGTCCCGCGCGCTGCATGAATCCTCGCTGCCAGGAAGGCAAGAATTTCCTCATGAGATCAAGCAGAGGCTGCCAATCTGCTTTGGTCAGCTGCTTGATTGCAAGCTACAATCCAAGGTATCTACACGGGAATTCAGACAGTGGACATTGAAGTGTCAAGAGAATCCTCTCCTTATCCTCCTGTTCTCCATGGATGAGTGTAGCCGTCGACTTGCTGTAGTTTACCCTGAGTCCCGAAGCCTCTCCAAACTTCACAAGTCCGCATCTAAGGAACTCAAGATCCTGCCGAGAAGGATGGATGAACAGCGCTACATCGTCAGCATATATTGATAGCTGCTGCCACGCAGAGATGCCTCTGTATGGGGTTATGACTTGCTCCTCTAAAGCCCTGACAAAGATTGCCGTGAGGGCGTCCATCGCGATTACAAACAAGAGAGGAGAGATGGGGTCTCCTTGGCGCAGTCCCTGCGCATGAGCAATACGACGTCCCGGAGCACCATTAATCATGATTTTAGTGGAGGCGGATTGCAGGAGAATAGTCAGCCATGTGATCCACCGATCGCCAAATCCTTTTGCCTTGAGGACTTCGAATAGGAAGGGCCATGAAAGGGAATCAAAAGCTCTGGAGATATCAAGCTTGAGTAGCACACCTTTAATTTTTCTGGCAGAGATCTTCCTCACAACTTGCCGCACAAGGAGGAAATTGTCATGTAAGCTTCTGCCTTTGATGAAAGCCGACTGATTGAACGCGACGATATCTTTCATACGCGGTCTCACTCTAGTGGCAAGGAGCTTGGCAAACAACTTGGACATACTGTGCGGCAAGCTTATGGGACGATAGTCAGACACCAACTCAGCGTCCACCTTTTTAGGGATAAGCACAATCAATGCCCGGTTCAATTTGACGAAGCCTCTTCCGTCTCCCACAAAAACTTTAAGCAGAGCCGCCATTATGTATGGTTTTATGATGTTCCAAGACCTCTGGTAAAATGCGCCGATATACCCATCCGGACCCGGGGCACGATCTGCCTTCAAATCCTTAATGACGGCCCATACTTCCTCCTCAGTGAAGATCGCTTCCAGCTCGCTAAGGTCCACAGATTCCATGCCCAAGAACTGCAGGTCAAGTGTGTGGCTACGGGCATGAGCAGTACCAATCAAGGATTGATACGCTTCTGAGAACACTTTCTCCATTCTATCATGCTCCGTAATGATCTCCTCTCCGTGCTTTACGTGTGTTATGAAGTTCTTGGCTCGCCTCCCATTAGCCATAGCCTGGAAGAATTTCGAGTTGGCGTCGCCCTCTTTCAACCAGCGGAAGCGGGACCTCTGCCTGTCAATCGTACGCTCGAGAGAAGCCAACCCAAGAAGAGAGTGCTTCAAGGTACGCCGTAACCATAGCTCAGCCTCGGATAATAGCCTAGTCTCCTGCACTTTGTTGAATCTGAAGATTACCCAATTAGCCACAGCCATGAGCAGTTTAATGTTGCCTTGCTTCCGCTGACCCCATGCTTGCAGCGCCTTCACCGAATTTCTGAAGAGAGCATCCAAGCACTTGAATGGGTCCACAATGGAGGTGTCGCAGACCCAAGCCTCCCGAACCACATCCTCGAAGCCCTCCAACTTGGTCCAGAAGAGCTCAAAGCGAAATCTTTTCTTCTGAAAAAAGGGGTGCTAGTGACCATATGGAGAGGCGCATGATCAAACACTCCCGTGGACAGGGCTTGGAGTAAGCAGTCCGGGTATTCCAAATCCCAGTCTACCGAGACCAAGATGCGATCAATTTTCGTCATGGTGGGGGCTTCCCTCTCGTTGGACCACGTAAATCTTCTCCCGTGCATGTATAATTCCTTAAGCTCATTGTCATCGACGAAACGCCGGAACTTGTTCATAATGGGTCTATTTAGGTTAGTGTTGCTCTTCTCCGAAGCCCTAAGGATCATGTTAAAGTCTCCAAGGACGACCCATGGTCCAGGACAGATGGATCTCCTAGCTTCCTAATCATGAAGAAATTTGGTTTTGAGCTCGTCGCCTTGCGGCCCATAGACCACGGAGATCCACCAAGCCTCCCCCCTTTTGGGCCAAACCTTTCCCGTAAGGAAATCATCATCCATCTGGATGCTATCCACGTTAACGATGGTGGAGTCCCAGGCGAGTAGGACTCCCCCACGCGTTTCCACCGCCGGCAAGTACGTGTAACCATCAAACGCCGATCCTAGGCATTGCAATAATATGAAACGATTGATTACATCCAGTTTTGTCTACTGCAAACAAACTAAGCTCGTCTTGATGGTCGCCAAGAACTCCTTCACCGCCTTTCTCTTGGCCGGGTTGTTCAATCCCCGGACGTTCTAGCAGATCAACGATGGGCGTAAATCCATGAAAAAACATGAACACCATCGCCGAACCAACTGGCCGAACCATCACGCCATGACCTCCATCGCGGGTCTCTGGTGGGCCTCCTGCAGCTGCGCTGTCTTGCCGAAGAGGGCGGCAATCACCCTAACATGCTGCTCTCTCAGTGGCGAGTCGAAGAGATCCTTTAGCTCTTGCACAGCTTCATCATCCGCAACCATGTCTTCGGGAACTAGTCCCAACATGCGTAGCAGCACATTCTCTGCCGGCGTGGCCTTGGCAACACTGGTCGACGCCGAGCGTTTGGCCGCTCTGGTAGTTCTCCTTGGGGTGGATGGCACGGTCACCGTGTGAAGAGAGGAGGCATGCACTTCTTTTAGAAGAGGGGGCGAGCTTCTTCATGATGTTAGAGCAGAAGTGTTTGAGCTTAGCATAAGCCGCCGCTTCCTGATGAGTCATGCCTTCCGAAATCATTGCCGCTTGCAGCCCAGTGTCCTCCATAGTCTCCTTGCTAGTTTCTGAAACGTCCCGTGCAGGCAGCAGGGGTGGCACTTCATCAGAAGAAGCCGCCAGGGGCTCGGGAAGAGGAAGATCGCAACGTACTACAGCGAAGCGCTCCAAATCCGTGCATGCAGATGCATGCACAGGTGCATGATTCCCATCAACTATAGCCGGTTGGGCGTCCAGTGCATGGCCTGACCCCACCTGGCCGGGACCCTCATCTTGGGAAAGCGACACTAGGAAGTAGTCACCAAGGTTGCTCCCAATCGCGCCTTCCATGTGAATCTGGTGGCCATCATTGTCCTGCCCCAACTCACTGCCCGAGCCCACCCCTGGGCCCGAAGAACGGCCAACCGAGGTCTCTGGGATCCGCGCCCTGCCTTGTGGCCCAGCCTCAGCAGGTGGCGGGGAGTGGAGCTCCACAGGCGCCTCGGGGGGGTGGAACAACAGCCTGTGGCCCTCCAGAAGCTGCGGCAGTCTCGCCCATCGAAACTTTGTCCGACACGACAGCCAGTTGTGATTGGCCATCCTTATCCTACCCACGCACGACCTGAAGTAGGCCAGCTCTGTGTGTGGCCCGCAGTCCAGACTCTGGTTGGCAGGTGGTCCCCACCACCGCACTCTCTGTGGCCCGCACTCCATCCTCAGGTTGGCTCACGATCCCAACCACCGCACAGGCGGCGCCAACAGAAGGTTGTCCCGCGATCCCACGGTTGCCAGACGGGGTGGGGTTTGAAGTTGGTCTCCTCCCAGATCCTTCCGTTGGTCTGGCCTGACTAGTCAAGCGGTCAAAAGCAGAGACCCTGACAGATAACCTATTCTGGACCAGAGATGGGGGCCCTACTGTTGAAATCAGTTGTCTCTCTCCCATAGGCGGGAGACGCCACTCCGCTCCGGTGGCCCGCGAGCGCGACGGCGCTGGCGAAGCGTCCCGCATATGACCATGACTGCCGCCCACCTCTGGACCGGACCCCAGACAGCGGGCATCATGGATTCCGAACTGCCAAGCCCTCCTGTACGGAACTATGCCGCCGCCGCCACCATTGCCACCGCCGAAGTCTCTGTCAGAATTAGGGAGCCTGCTCTGTCCGCTCCCAGAGGAATCACCAAGGAACAATGGCTCGTCACGCTCTCCAAAATCAGACATTGAATCAAGGTGTATCAAAATCTTGTATTGCAGCAAAGTTGGCTCCGACATAGGCACCACCAGACCCGGCTCCGGGATCGCGAGCCAGCGCAGCGAGGGGATCGACTCCGGATCAGCCGTCCACACTGTGAGCTTGAAGGCCGACAAGTCTCGCCGTGAACTGGTCTCTGACGCCACCGCGTCCACCAGACAGGCCGAACCTAGCAGGTCTTCCACGACCTCCCGCTCCCACACATGCGGTGGCAGCCCCTCCAACACCAAGGAAACCTTGAAGCAGAACTTGGCATGAACAACCTGGGCCTGGTGGTTCCATTGCTGGAAGAAAAGCCGAACGCCATTGAATTCCACGGACGGCCGGGCCGCCACCCTATTCCTGTGCTCAGGGCGCACGAAGACGACCAGAAAATCCTCAGGGCGGTAGCAGTGCACCAAGAGCCACTTCGGTTCGATGCCCACGACCGCACCCAGCGCCTTGACAACGAAACCTGGGGTAATGTCACGGCGAGCGCTCCCCACGTAGGCGACCATGGCGTGCTGGAGACGCCCCTCGAGCTCACTCAGGGAAGAGGTATGGCGAACGATGCAAAGGTCTTGCGGCCAGAGCTCATCTGGCGCAGGGCTGACCAACCGAGGAGCGACCAGGTGCGGCTAGGCGACAGGGGCAGCAGAGGCCGACGACAACGAAGGTGGCGGAGGAGGGAGAATCCGAGTGCGCTGACCAGAACTCCCTCCGCGAACCGCTGGAGCCGGGTCCCACCGCGCCACCTTGGCCGCGGCAAGGCGCCGGAGATCGACCTCAGGAGAGGGACTGCGGGGCCTCTTGCACTCCTTAGATTCATGGCCCGGAAGCCCACAGCGGAAGCAAACCACATCGTTGGTGCAGTCCACCTTGAAGTGCCCTTCACGGAAGCAGCAGTAGCAGAGGCCAGCCATCTCCGGGGAGACCTCTCGGCGCACCCGGGGCGGAGGCGGGCCCTGCGGCGCCTGGGCGGCGGCGTCAAGGCGACGGTGCCACAGCTCCTTCCTGGAAGGCTGAGGCTGCTCCCAGCCAAGCGGCGCATCCTGAGCAGCAGCGGGAGCTGACTCAACTACCGGCCCAAGCTCCTCCGACGCCTCCGAGCTGGACGAGATGCATAAGCCGGAGACCACCGGCCGCTTGCCAGGGGGGCGGCGCATGGAGGTGACCGAGCGGGGGCTGCTGTCCATGCGAGCGGGGAGGAAGGGAGATAGGCGAGGAGGGGAGGGACACGAGGAGGTGGCCGTCGGGGCTGGAGCGGCTAACGGCGGGGGGGGGGGGGGGGGTGGACGCCGTTGCCGGAGTGGCAAGCGGTGGTGGCTCGGGAGCAGGGGCTCGGGAGTGAGAGGCAGAGGGTGGTTGATGAAGAGAAATGTAAATCGGAAGGATCCAACCTATAGACACACGAACGCAAACCGGATTCACGCATATCCACAGAAGACAAACAACGAACGAATCTCGTGAAATCCACCGGAGACACACCTCCACACGTCCTCCGACGACACGAAACACCCCACCATGAAGGGAGCTAAGCGGGGAGAACCTTATCCATGTTCCGCCGCCTCGTCTTCCTAAGCAGGACGCAAACTCTAAACAGACTCAGAAAAACACATGAACACCCGGGTAGGAGCGCTCCTGCCGACAAGGGCTGGGATCCACCGCGCCTTCATGGCCCTAAGGCCGTAGGAGACGAGGCAGATTAACGGCGGTGCCAATGGGAGGCATGGGAACCCTAGAGGCCTAAAAGCCTCATGGGAGGAGAAAATGTTTCGCCTAGAACGCCTTGGTAGGTTTTTGTTCCATAAGAGCAAGGTCGCCCTATCGGCGGCCTTTCATATCGCATATGAAGTGCGTTCTAATAGTTTTCGAGGTTGCTGAGGTTGTGCGCAAATACAGGGTCATCATAATGAGCCTTTATAATTTAGACTAAACAATGAGCATAATTCAATAGATGTTATCACAAATCATTAATCTGAATACAACAAATAATTTAAATTAACAACTATACAAATGCAATAAATAATCAGATCAAATAAATTGTTGAAGGTAAAATTAATTAACTTTAAAGCAATTTAAACACACTATCTCCCAGCTAGCCGTCAATGATGCTCAATGAGATCATCCTTCGGCTAATGATGGGAGGATCGGTCTTCGATCTTCCTCTATGCCTCAAGAAATGATTGAATGTGGTTTGTGTTCCTGTAGAGTCTGATAAGGTTGCCAATATCTTTATAGTCCGTAGGACTTGACATATTCCTCTCATCCTCTATGACTATGTTATATATGATCACACAATGTGTCATGATATTTGCCAAGACATCCTTGTTCCGGAAACGAGCAGCCCCCCCTGACAATTGCAAACCTTACTTGCAGCACTCCAAATGCCCACTTAATTTCTTTCTTGTGAGCTTCTTGCACCTTGGCGAAATGCTTATGTTTCCTGCTCTTGGGCTTAGAAACTCTCTTCACAAATGCCGATCGTGATGGATAGATGCCATCATCTAGAAAGTAAACTTGGTCATATTGATGGTCATTCATCATGAAGTTGCAAGGTGGAGAAGTATCAACAACTAGCCTTGCAAACAGATGAGACCTCTGCAAAACATTGATGTTATTGTGATATCTATGCAACCCAAAGTAGCAATGCCAGATCCACAGATTTTTGAAGGCAACAACTTCCAGATATGGTTGGATCATTGAATTGCCAGTGTATTGGTCATGTCAAGATGCGTGGCAAGTCTTTCACTTTAGTGCATACAATCAATACTTCCTAGCATCCTAGGCTAGCATTTTGCTCCATGCATCGCTAGAAGCCCAGTCGTGTCCTTGACATTAGGCCGAAGGTGTATCCAATACAGGTCAATTACATGTGTAAGTCAGCGAATGATTTTTTTACAAGTGTATTTTACAGCCCAAAAATGACCAGCTGATGAGTGGATTTGGGCATCTCTTTTTAGAGTCTATTCTAGTAGTAAAATCCCTCATATCATATCCATCTAGCAATATGTCCACAATGCATACTTTTCGATCTTTACGCATTTTACCAATTTCATTGCACAACTTTGATTTTTTATTAGTTTCTATTAGCTTTCTTTTCTTTTGTTGTCCTTGTAGGTGTACTGGCATTTTCGCGGACTTAGCACATCGAAAAGGACCAAGTTGGAGCCAAACCAGAGGAGTTGCAAGCACCAGATCTAGGACTTTCTGACAGTTGGATAATCCGACATTTTCCTAAGAGCCCAAATTGAATATCCAACACCATGGATGTATCGGTCTTTCCAAGACAAATCCAACAACCCCAAAAATACCATAATCGGAGTTTGTATGAAGAAATGGAGTCCAAAATACAGAATTGAGGTCGTAGAGTCCAGGACAGAAGACGGGGCTTCATATGACCGTGCCAGGTCATATCAGCCTCCGAAGGTGCGAAATCAGCCATAACCTTCCACGATTCTGATTTCATCTCGGTTTGTTCCTACGCGGTCCTTACCGACCAATGGGGGTATTGGGAGAGGATTTGGCTCCCATAGAGCCCTCGGATGAAGGGGTTGGCAAAGGATCCATGTAGGAGACCCGTGGAGGCCACATATATACATATCCAACCATAGCCGCCGGCATTCATTGTCATCAAGTCCCATATACTCCACCACGTGTCACCACACCTCCATTGTTGCAGCAAGGCCATCTCCAACATAGAAGAAAGGCCAAGACAAGGAAGAAGAAGAGGGAGGCTCCGTCAACGCCCGCACCGACTGATGAGGTTACCTACTAAGGGGTAGGCCCATGATGATCTAATATGACATAATCCATGGGGCCCCGATGTAATTATGTTTGAATACTATGGACCATATGTTGACATTTCAATCATTGCTTGCTGAAACTTTCGTTGTCCAGTGACGGGATTATGCCAAAGAAATGATACATGCAAAGTGTTTCGTTGTGGCTTATGTTTGAATACTACGAACCATATGTTGTTTCTCTTGAGATCTTGCGATCAGTATTTGTTTAGTTTCACATACACACACTCTTCAAGAGAAAGCTGAATAATATTCATTGTAGTGTTACCACTACGAACGTTAACAAACTCGTAGCCAAAATCCAAGCTAAAGCTATGGTGGATCGTTCATTGGTCAGCGTAGTCCTCAGCATAACATCAAGAGAGAAAGTCATATTACACACATAAAGCAACATGTAGTGACACAGTTATGGAGCCAGCAAGAAGCTGAAGTGCCATGTAAATGCAAAACAGATTTTGGCATAATCTCAATCACCTTTCAATTGGGTTCCTCTGGACATCCTTGTCCACAAGTGCTATAACGCTATGGGGTTGAGTATCGCTAATATCACCTTCTTCACAAAATTTCTCAACACCCAAGCCTTTTTAGAGACTTACTCATATGCATGGTTATTGTTTGTTGGCATCACTTTCTTAAAAATTAGTCCTATGGCAAGTCTCGGTTATCTATGTTAAACAAAACAAAGGATACTAAATTATTTTCTCTACAAGAGCAAAACCTTTATCTTAACTACCAAGACTTACGCCCACTTGAATATTTCACACATATTACAACTACAACTGTGCTAAGCATTTCAAGCTCAAAAGACGGGAGTCGTAAGACATACCTTCACAATCATAAATGTTCACGCTTCTCTTCCTTAAGATGTGTTCCTCGCTGCTCGCGCGTAGATCAACTCCGCTGTGGAAAATATTAGCAAGAATGCGAATAGAAATCTCGGGCAAAAATAAAAAGAGCAAAAAAAACTTATTCTATATTTTGTTTTTGGATTTTAAAAAAAGCTAACTTGCAAAAGAAATGCAACCGACTACAAGCAAAATAGACAAACAAAAAGCAGAGTATTGGAACAAACCAAAACGAGTGTTTGGAGCTCAACGTGCTAAAGTACAACCTCATTACAACCTATTGAAATAAATAACGCCACATCTTGATGTAGACATGGAAGTAACCTCCCCAAGATTAAGCTTTCGCAAGACCAAACCAGCGAGATCATTGTGGCGGCTGGTAGTTCAGAGCCCATCCTTGGCTCCACTTAGAGAAGTTGTTCGCCATGTACTTGGAAGTGTCTCGAAGGGAGTTGGCGAGGCAACTTGCTACTTGTGAGCCGTGTTGGGATTTTCCTCGAAGAGGAGAGGAGATGCAGTACAGTAGAGATAAATATTTCCCTTAGTGAGAACCAAGGTTATCGAACCAGTAGGAGAATCACGCAAAGCCTCGTGAACAGCACCTACACACACAAAAGCAAATACTTGCACCCAATGCGGGCAAGAGGGTCGTCAATCCCCTTGAACTCGTTACTTGCAAGGATTAAATCTTGTAGTGGTAGATAGATAAATTGCAAAACAAAATAAAGGAAATAAAATTGCGGCAAATATATTTTGGATTTTTATATATGATTTAAGTAGACCCGGGGGCCATAGTTTTCCCTAGAGGCTTCTCTCTCAAACACACAGCATACGGTGGGTAAACAAATTACTGTTGGGCAATTGATAGAAAAGCGCATAGTGATAACCCACAAGTATAGGGGATCGCAACAGTTTTTGCGGGTAGTATTTCACCCAGATTTATTGATTCGACACAAGGGGAGCCAACGAATATTTGCAAGTATTAGCAGTTGAGTTGTCAATTCAACCACACCTGGAGATAAAATATCTGTAGTACAATATTTAGTAGCACAGTAATATGATAGTTTTGATAGCAGTAGCAACAGTAACAATAGTAACCGTAACAGTAACAGTAGCAGTTTGTAGCAAGTGTAAAGCAGTAGCAACAAAGTAACTTAGCAGAAACCAATATGAGAAAGTTGTAGGCATTGGATCGGTGATGATAATTATGTTGGATGATATTCGTCATATAACAGTCACAACCTAGGGCGATACACAATAGCTCCAATTCATCAATGTAATGTAGGCATGTATTCCGTATATAGTCATACGTGCTTATAATAAGAACTTGCATGACATCTTTTATCCTACCCTCCCGTGGCTGCGGGGTCCTTAAGGAAACTAAGGGATATTAAGGCCTCCTTTTAATAGAGAACCGGAACAAAGCATTAGCACTTAGTGAATACATGAACTCCTCAAACTACGGCAATCACCGGAAAGAATCCCAATTATTGTCACCTTGGGGTATGCGCATCATAACACGTAATAGGTGCATATAACTTGCAAGATAGGATCAAGAACACAAATATATTCATGAAAACATAAAGGGTTCAGATCTGAAATCATGGCACTCGGGCCCTAGTGACAAGCATTAAGCATAGCAAAGTCATAGCAACATCAATCTCAGAACATAGTGGATACTAGGGATCAAAGCCCTAACAAATTGACTCGATTGCATGATAAATCTCATCCAACCCATCACCGTCCAGCAAGCCTATGAAGGAATTACTCATGCTCGATGGTGAGCATCATGAAATTGGTGATGGAGGATGGTTGATGATGACGACGACATCGAATCCCCCTCTCCGGAGCCCCAAACGGACTCCAGATCAGCCCTCCCGATGAAGAACATGAGGTGGCGGCGGCTCCATATCATAAAATGAGGTGAAACTTCTTCTCCTATTTTTTTCTCGGGGAAAGTGAATTTATAGCGTTGGAATTAAGTCAGACGGCCGCCTGTGGGCCCCACAAGGCATCAGGGCGCGCCCTAGGGGGGGTTGCGCCCTGTTGCCTTGTGGGCAACAGGTGGCCCCTCTTCTGTTGATTCTTGTGCCAATAATTTTTATATATTCCATAAAACTTCTCCAAAAAGTTTCGTCCAAATCCGAGAACTTTCATTTCTGCACAAAAACAACACCATGGTAGTTCTGCTGAAAACAACGTCAGTCCGGGTTAGTTTCATTCAAATCATGCAAATTGGAGTCCAAAACAAGAGCAAAAGTGTTTGGAAAAGTAGATACGATGGAGACGTATCAACTCCCCCATGCTTAACTCATTGCTTGTCCTCAAGCAATTCAGTTGACAAACTGAAAGTGATAAAGAAAAACTTTTACGAACTCTTTTGTTCTTGTATCCGTATATAAGCTTAAATAGTACCCAGGTTTTTAGCAAAGATCATGAACTAACCATGCTCATAATAACACTTAGAAACTATATTTACTCATATCAATGGCATAATCAACTAGAGAGCAATAATAACATATTTCAAATGCCAACAATTTGTCAAAACAATCATGATATAATATGATAACATGGTATCTCGCTAGCCCTTTCTGAGACCGCAAAACATAAATGCAGAGCACCTCCAAAGTTCAAGCAGCGACTAAACATTGTAATTCAGAGTAGAAGAGATCCAGTCATGATGCACACAACATTAACTATACTCAATGCATAAGGATGACAATAGTGCTCTCAGGATTGGCGCTTAGTGCAAGAACGTGAGACTCAACAATAAAAGTAAAATAACATAAAGTAAATAACATAAAAGTAAATAGATAGGCCCTTCACAAAGGGAAGCAGGGATTTGCAGCGGTGCCAGAGCTCGAAGCTTAAATCAGAGATGAAAAATAATTTTGGGAGGTGTACTTTTCCTGTCAACGTCACGACCGAGAGTTTTCAATATCTTCCATGCTAAACACATTATAGGCGGTTCCCAAGCGGAAAGGTAAAGTTTACTCCCCCTCCACCATACCAACACAAGCCATGGCTAGCCGAATCCTTGGGTGCCCACCATACCAACAACTTTCCGGGGGAGTTTGTTTGCATTATATATTTTCGATTTTGAGCATAGGACTGGGCATCCCAAATACCAGCCTCTCTCGTGCAATGACAAGTGAATAAACACTCATCTCAAGAATAACCCGCTTAGCATGGAAGATATTGACCGCCCCCTGTCGCTCCATGAGCGGTACGGGCACACAAAACAGATGTTCATTTGAATGTTTAGAGGTGGCACATGCAAATTTACTTGGAGTAGCAGAGTAATACCGCATATAGGTAGATATGGTGGACTCACCTGGAACAACTTTGGTTTATGGATTGTGGATGCACAAGCAGTATTCCCGCTTAGTACAAGTGAAGGCTAGCAAATAGGTTGAGAAGCGACCAACTAGAGAGCGAAAACGGTCATGTTCATGCATTGAGAATAATTA
This sequence comes from Elymus sibiricus, assembly GCA_039707655.1. Classification (NCBI taxonomy): domain Eukaryota; kingdom Viridiplantae; phylum Streptophyta; class Magnoliopsida; order Poales; family Poaceae; genus Elymus; species Elymus sibiricus. Next base: position 119,623,033 of record CM077670.1, read on the forward strand.
ACATTGAATACTAGCATGAGTAGGATATAGACACCCTGAACATAAATATCGTGGAGGCTATGTTGGTTTTGAATCAACTACATGCATGAACATGTGCCAAGTCAAGCCACTTGAAACACTCAGAGGAGGATACCATATTAACATACTACATCATAACCATTTTAATGCATGTTGACACCCAAGATAAATCATTATCCACTCCTAGCTACTTAAGCATGGCATGAGCAACTATAATCTCTAATTGTCATCACAAACATGTTTACTCATAATATGCTGAATCATGGATACTGAGTTAAACATATTTACAAAAACAAAAACAAGAAGAGTTCATACCAGCTTTTCCTTGCCATAGTCACTTCATCAAATTATCGTCATTATTGCCTTTCACTTGCACAACCGAATGATGTGAAAATAATAATAGTGCAAGTGTACCGTGGACTAAGCTGGAATCTGCAAACATTTTATTCAAGGGAGAAGACAAGGTAATATTGGCTCTTCGTTAGATCAACAATAAAGCATATGAGAGCCACTCAACATTTTCATCGTGGTCTTCTCCCTACGGCGACTCGACGAAAAGAAAAGAAATTCAGAGAAACACACTGAAATATTTTTGGAGTTTTTAGTTTTTCTGAAGGAAAGCAAATTAACAAAGAAAAACGAAAAGTGAGAAAAACTATTTACACGGGAGAACTCCCAACAAGCAAAAGAAGAAACGAGAAATCTTTTTGGGTTTTCTTTTAATACTACAAATTAACATACGGGAAAGAAAAACCGAAAAGAAGTGAGAAATATTTTTGGGTTTTTGAAGGTTATCAAACACACAAGAAGAAAGCGAAAATAAAACTAACATGGATATACAATGACAAAGGATGAACACCGACGACTGGAATGAATGTGTGAACATGAATGTAATGTCGGTGAGAGATATGTACTCCCCCAAGCTTAGGCTTTTGGCCTAGCTTGGTCTACTGCCATTGCTGTCCAGGATAATAATCGAAGTGGTAGCTCGCAGAGGCGTTCTAAGCCGCCTCCTCAGCCAGACGGGCAGCTTCAACTGCCGTGTTGTACTCGTGCACCTCATTCTCATGAAGAAAATATCTCTGTTTGTTCTGGAAATCAAAGAGGACAGGAGCAGGCAAAACAACAAATGCAGAACGATATTTATCGAATATTAAGTTATAGTCATATCTGCGAGTGTTGCGCTTAATAAACTCATGGTTCTGCATTGCCTCAAAATTCAAATATTTATCAGGTAAAAGAGGATCATTAGGCCTGGGCGAGACCCCTAGCCTTGCAGCTACTCGGGAGGCATAAATTCCTACATACAAATCACCATTACCCGAGTTGTGGTGCAACCTACGTGCAACAATGGCCCCAAGATTATAGTGTCTGCTACCCGTTAAAGCAACGTGAATAAGGCTCAGGTCAGGGGCACAAAGTGCACTACAGTCTTGTTTACCAACAATGCATTTGCCATTAAAAAGTGCAAAGTAGCGAATAGCGGGTAAGTGAATGCTCTTTATCCTAGCTTGCGTAACTCGCCTATCCTCACCATTGCAAAGACTGTTGAGAAATAGTTCATAATCAGATTGTCGCGGTTTACTAAGTGAACCCCAAAATGGAATTCTGCAGACATCACAGAATTCTTCTAGAGGCATACTATAAGATCTATCATAGAGATGAAATAAAACTCTAGAAGTGCGCGGATGATATTCAAAGTTTTGAGTAAATGAATGAGTAAGGTTGTAGTGCTGTGGTGGCTTATCTGCGATGAAGGCGGAGAGCTCGGTGTTGTGAATATATTGGTCAAATTCTTCCTTGATGCCTGCACCTAGCATAAACTCGTCGCACGGCCATCGACATGATTTTGCTTCGGCACCCCGCATCGAACTTGCCCTTGGTTCAACATATGATTGGCGTGCTGGGCTTTCCCTCGATGATACCTCAGAGGACCTCCTCCTTGAAGAACTCCTCCTGAAAATGTTCATCTTCCTACAAACAAATTTCTGAAAATTTTTGGACCACAAAAAGATGTTAACAAAACTTCACAAGATTGATAGCAACTACTCATACAAGTGCCTAGAGGCTATATCAAGCATTCAAACTACTTAGAACTCAAAGAATTTAACATGCAAGCTCATTTTCAGTAGCACCCATAGCAGCAATTTATGCAAAATATAATCCACTAAAGCAAAAACTAATTGAAGCAATAGGAGAGTCACATACCAAGGACCAATCCCTCAAAACAGTTTCGGAAACGGAGCTCCGAGCAAAGAGATCGAAAATCTCAGGTTTGGGAGCAAGAACACGAGAGAGAGAGAGAGCTACCATGATTTTTTTCTGGAGGTAGGAGATGAAGTGGGCTGAATAGATAAGTGAGTGGGTCCCTGTGGGACCCACAATGCATCTTGGCGCACCCTGGGGGTGGCCGCGCCCTGTCGCTTTGTGGGTAACAGGTGCACCCCCTGGGTTGTTTTCAGTGCCAAAAATTCATATATATTCCAGAAAAAAATCATGTTAAAATTTTATTGCATTCCGAGCACTTTTATTTTTGGGCCATTTTTTTATTGCATTGATAATTCAGAAAACAGGATAATCATGGCATTTTATTTTATTTAAACTAAAAAATAACAGAGAGCAAACTAAGATTACAGAAAGTTGTGCTTACTAAATTCATTGACCACATGCCCTTCAAAAAGAATCCATTAATAAGGTTGATCAAGTGTTATTAACAAACTATTTCCGAGTGACATGAAACCGAAGAATTTTCGTATAACACTAAGTTACCTCAACGGGGATATGCATTTCCCCAATGATAAGAATTTCATATTTCTTTTTGATAGTAGGAAGAGGAAATTTGAATCCCCCAATAGTGATTGTCGAAACCTTTTCAATACAATTGATACCATTCACTGAAGTTCGTTTCTTCGGGAAATAAACCGTATGCTCATTACCATTGACATGAAAAGTAACCTTGCTTTTGTTGCAATCAATAACAGCCCCTGCAGTATTCAAAAAGGGTCTTCCAAGGATAATCGACATGTTGTCATCCTCGGGCATATCAAGTATAACAAAGTCCGTCAAGATAGTAACATTTTGTGGCACCCCGGCTCAGAGAGACCGGAACACCCCGTATTCCAGCCCAGAGATCAAGTCTTCTGGAATACGGCACTGCTTAGCATAGAACAAATCAGCTCTTTATTACCAATGAGACGAGTACAAGGGTCTGATATTACAAAGGATTACATCGGCACGACGACACTACGCCTGCTAAGGTAGCTCTATGCTAGCAGCGGAACATCTCATAGCGGAATAACTTCTAGCAGCGAAACAACGACGACGGTGGTGAACTCCACTCCGCTGGGACTCTGGCTGGGACGCATCCTAGAGCGCAACCTCGGGATCCTCGACAAGCAATCAATCACGGCATGACCTGCAATCTGGCATGACACGCCAGGTGAGTACTTTGAATGTACTCGCAAGCTCACAACAACCAAAGCAATCAAGATAAACAACAGCATGGCATTTGCAGGTTAATTACCATTGATGAACATGATACTACTAGAATCAACATGAGAGTGAGCATGGCATGTACATGTTACTCATGATATGAACATGATGATACTAGCACTAGCATGCAAGGGGGTCGACGTTTAAGGTCTCATGGACCCACATACTCTGCTCAGAGGTTATCTCGTAACCACCATAGGTATCAATCTCTCTTACCGTCGTGATCATCACACAATCACCTCATGATCAACCATCATCAAGAATACCATCGTGATCACCTCGTGACCACATAAAGATTAACCAACTTCTTTCCTCATGGAACTGGGGTTGTTCATTATTCAGGTTATTATTATTGTTGACCCATAGTGTGACCTACTACGAACTGTGCCCATGACCGAGGACACGGCTATCGATAGATTATACACTCTGCAGAGGTTAGTACACTGTACCCACACTATGGAACTCATGGCCTCGTGCTCCCATTCGGGTGGACCAACGATATTCCGACAAAACCAATCTATTGCATGACACTCTCCCGGCCACTCCGACAAACTCCCCTTTGGACTATGTCATGGGTGGCCCCGATGTCAACTCGTGACATCCGCCACCTTCGTGGCCGGCCACCGTCGTGGCAAAACAAACTCGTCCCAAACGGGGACACCCGGGTACAACACAACTCGGGCACACAAGGGTATGACCGCCTACCTGATCAGGATAGCGCGTGCACATAACCTTCCCTAGTTGGAGGCACCGGCGAGAGGCATGATAATAGACCGAATTAGGGCCTCCCCATCCAGGCAAGTGTGGTTGCACTAGTGAGCTTGATTCGGTGGCACCATGACTCAGCCAACAGATTTGTTCAAGTTCGATTACGTCAGATTTAACTTGAAAGGTGATGAGCTGAGTCATAATGAAATAACAATGCATATGAGCATGATATCAGTGTAACCATGGATGGGCAACATAACCATTTAACATCATAGCATCAACAATGATAAATCATTTAGTCTACGGGATGCAAATGGGCAGGGCATAATGACGATCATGAATATAACAAGTATTTTCATAACAAACCCTAACTATTCATATGAGCATATCATTATCACTAGAACCGGAAATGATTGCAAGAATGAAACATGATAATAACATTAGCAATTAATCATTTCACCTACTAGATGAACATGAACATGACATAAGAAATGAGCATGGATTCCCAAGCATATCAGTGGCATTCAAAATAATGAAATGAACAAATAATTATTCGAACATTCAAGTGGAAACCATGGCTATTGCAATGCCATCATGCAAGTGGCTGTTGTGTCTTGCCTGGGGATGAAGGATTCATCGGGAAGAAGTGCGGGAAGCTCGCAGATTTTTTTTGCCGGAAACGTTTCCCTCTCGGAGGGAGCTGATTAAGGGCAGGGGAAAAATAGTCATTTTCAGAATGTTACAACATGGTGAAAATGATGCCAATAGAATAGGATCGACGAATAGAGTACGTGGGCTTTGGAATCACCTGATTCGGAGTCACGGTTAAAAAGTTGTGGCCGTTCGTTCGTTAGGCAGAAAAACAAATAAAATCTGTCCATTTCTGCTACTAATGGGTGAACGTTCACAATATAAGGGTTTCGGCGCCGGCGGCTGAAAAACAGAAAGCGTACTTTAGTAAATACACTTTCGAACGGGGAAAGCGTATTTTGATCTGAAGAAGAAGCCGATTATGCTTTCGTTAACTGAAAACGTATTTCCAGAAAACCGTCTCCACTTAAGTTGCTAGGCCCGGCCACCGAGTCACTTACAGCCGGGGCCCAGCGGCAGGTCTTCTTCTTCCTTGCTCCTTCGCGCGCACCTGGCCGCGGGGCAGAGAGGCCTGATGACAATAGCCAGCGACTCCGGCCGTCTCCCGCGGTGCTCCGCCTACGGATGAGCTCGCCGTGGAGAGCCGCATCCAGAGGGCTAGGTCACGGCCGCCGGGAAGGGCCGAGGCGACTGCAGTTTCGATGCCGGCGGGAGGGGTCGTCGGGCGCGAGTGGACTTGGGGCCATGGTGCTCCGGTGAGCGAGGGGATGGGCGCTAGAGCTCCGCCGTGGCTAGGGGATTCTCCAGAAGTGAAAATGGAGTAGAGAGGGGCTCGGACTTGCTCGTATTTGAGCGGAGTCCGGCGGCGGCTTCGGTAGCCATGGGAGGCGAGGAGAGGTCCTCGAGCTGGTTTGAGTGGTCGGGGCGGGCTATGGAAGAGTGGTGAGGAGGATGGATAGCTCGGAGGGGCTCGGGAACGGCTTATATAGCAGCGGCAAAGTCGTGGCCATGGTGACGCATGCGCCGCGCGCCGGAGCTCGGGGACATGCGGAGAGGAGGGAGAGAGGGGCCAGGGGGGTTCACGCGGTGCGGAGAAACCACGGGGTGCTTCGGGAGAGCTCGGGGATGGCGTGGCCGACCGGCCATGGTGGAGCAGACGCGGTCTGCTCCCAGACGCGGTCGCTGCTACGCGTCAGGCAAGCGAGAGGAGGGGGAGAGGGGCCAGAGGCTACGTGGGCGATGGAGGAGGGTGGACGGCACCAGGGGACGAGCAGAGGCCGACGGGGAGAAAGGACCCGAAGCAAAACGACGCCGAGAGCGCGGCCAAGGTGTGCTATCCACGCGGTCACCGCGTGTCCTGGCGCTCTGAGGGCACGCGGGACTGGCAAAAGGAGTCTACCGCGTAGTCCATGCGTCCTGGGACCCTCCTGAGGTGATAGCTCGAAGAAATCGACTGTGTGCTGATGGGAGTGATCGACTGAAGTTTGCTGTAGCAAACTTGATCATGAAGTTGTGGTCAAAATGAATGGGATAAGGGATAACCAGGATGTCACAGAGGTTTAGGGTAGGAAGGACTATGATCCTGTGGATTTTGAAAAGATTTGGACCAGGATGTATCATAGTTGCTTTACAACTACAAAAACTGGTCCAGAAACTAGATCATGAAGTAGCACTCACCTGGATGATTGGATTGGGCTGAAAATTGGTGGAGTATGATCATTTGGGCATATGAAGGCACTGCAAAAATTTCATACCATTTGGATACACCAAAATGGTACTTGCTTCAAAATGCTTTCTACTGGACAAAAACTTGAGGGAATTTTGTGGAGAAAATGACTTGGCAAAATGATGTGAATTTTGTCATGCCCAATGGATATACAGATATTTAGGTCCTGGATTAATTTCAGAATTTTTGAACCAATATAAAATATAGTTGCTTCACAAACTAAAATTATGGACAGAAACAAAGATTGGATTGTGTGCTCACATAGATTGTTGGATGGAGATGAAATTTGGTGGAGAGTAATGATTTGATCATATGAATAATCTGCCAAAATTTAAACTCATTTGGATTAGCCTAGCTAGTACTTCCTTCACAAAGCTTCTCTTTGGACAGAAACTTTGAAAATTTGCTGAGGAAGGTTTACTAGGCAAATGAAGCTGAATTTTGGCATGTGGCAATAATTTGGATATGAAAGAGTGCCCAAATTTTTTGAGAGCAATCAAGAAAAGATAAATAGCACTTCCTTCACAAAGTGCCATTCTGGACAGAATGGAAAATGAATATTCCTGAATTATTTTTGAACTAGGCAAGGATGGGTTTTGACATATTAGTGGAATATATGATCCAAAGAATTTATGAGAATTTTGTGGGAATTTTGGAAATGACAAAAATATAGGTTGCTTCACAACCTAGGGCAAACAGGGTTATTCCTTTAATAGAAAAAGGAATATTCCCAAGAAATAAATATTGGGGTTGGGCTAAGATGGAAATGACATGGTCTTGGGAAAGCTTTGGGAGTGACAAGCCACTTGGGAGAGGAAGAAGAGATGATCTCCCCAGGTTTTAGGACCACATAGCCACGGAAAAAGAATCCCAAATAAAAATTTGAAGAAATCCAAAAGAAAAAGAAAGGGCCAAAAATCGGGGTGTTACACATTTGCAACTACAACAGGAACATCCTCGCAAATTCCAATAGGTATAGCAGTGGATTTATCAGCCATTTGCAAAGATATTTCAGTAGGTGTGAGCTTATTCAAATCAAGTCTTCTATATAAAGAGAAAGGCATAACACTAACACCGGCTCCCAAATCACATAAGGCAGTTTTAACATAACGTCTTTTAATGGAGCATGGTATAGTAGGTATTCCCGGATCTCCTAACTTTTTAGGTACTCCACCCTTAAAAGAATAATTTGCAAGCATGGTGGAAATTTCAGCTCCAGGTATCTTTCTTTTATTAGTGACAATATCTTTCATGTATTTAGCATAGGGAGACATTTTCAACATATCAATCAAGCGAGTGTGCAAAAAGACAGGTCTAAGCATTTCAACAAAGCGCTCAAAGTCTTCATCATCCTTATTTTTAGATGGTTTAGTAGGAAAAGGCATAGGTTTTTGAACCCATGGTTCTCTTTCCTTTCCATGTTTTCTAGCAACAAAGTCTCTTTTATCATATCTTTTATTCTTAGAATGTGGGTTATCAAGATCAACAGCAGGTTCTATTTCTACATCATTATCTGGTTGAGCATCAACATGAACATCTTCATTATCATTATCGTTCTCCTTATCATTATCATTATCGCTAGGTGTATGTTCATTACCAGATTGTGTCTCAGCATCAGAAATAGAAGCATCATTATGATTCTCAGGAGGTTTTTCTATCTCAGTTTCACTAGGAGCATGCAAAGTCCTATCATTTTTCTTTTTCTTTTTCTTCTTAGATGGACTAGGTGCATCAATATTGTTTCTTTGAGAATCTTGTTCAATTCTTTTAAGATGACCTTCAGGATATAGAGGATCCTGAGTCATGCTACCTCCTCTAGTAACAACTCTAACAGCATGATCGTTCTTTTTCATCTCATCAAGCAAATCATTTTGTGACTTAGCAATTTGTTCTAACTGAGTCTGAACCATAGAAGCATGTTTACTCAATCATTTAACATCATTAGCAGTTCTAAACATTAAATCACTCAAGTGTTCAATCATGATGGCATTTCATTTTAGTTGATTGCTAACATACATATTAAAGTGTTCCTGTTTAATGATGTAATTATCAAATTCATACATGCATTGACTAGCAGATTTATTATACGGAATATCGCCTTCATCAAATCTAGTGAGAGAATTTACCTCCACTACCTATGTCGGGATGTCGAGCCCATGTATTTCTTCAATAGGTGGTAAATTCTTAACATCTTCAGCTTTAACACCTTTTTCTTTCATAGATTTCTTAGCTTCTTGCATATCTTCTGGACTGAGGAATAGAATACCTCTCTTCTTCGTAATTGGCTTAGGTGGTGGTTCAGGAAGTGTCCAATCACCGGCATTTCTCAATATATTGTTCAATAGTACTTCAGCCTGTCCAACAGTTCGTTCCCTGAAAACACAACCAGCACAACTATCTAGGTAGTCCCTTGAAGCATCAGTTAGTCCATTATAAAAGATATCAAGTATTTCATTCTTCTTAAGAGGATGATCAGGCAAAGCATTAAGTAATTGGAGAAGCCTCCCCCAAGCTTGAGGGAGATTCTCTTCTTCAATTTGCACAAAGTTAAATATTTCCTGTAAAGCAGCTTGTTTCTTATGAGCAGGAAAATATTTTTCAGAGAAGTAATATATTATATCCTGGGGACTACGCACACAACCAGGAGCAAGAGTATTAAACCATTTCTTAGCATCACCCTTTAATGAGAAAGGAAACAACTTAAGAATATAATAGTAGCGAATTTTTCTCTCATGAGCAAATAGGGTGGCAATATCATTCAACTTAGTAAGATGTGCCACAACAGTTTCAGTTTCATAGCCATGAAAAGGATCCGATTCAACCAAAGTAATTAACTCAGGATCGACAGAGAATTCATAATCCTTATCGGTAACAAATATGGGAGAGGTAGCAAACTTAGGATCATATTTCATTCTCTCCTTCATAGATTTTTCTTTCATTTCAGCAACCAATTTTATAACCTCATCTCTATCATTACAAGCAAGAATCGCTCTAGCTGTCTCTCTATCAAAGACATGACCATCAGATGTTTCAGGTATTTCAACTCTAATAGGAGAGCTAGGCATAATAGGTGAATCATAATTCTCAAGAGTTTCAACATTTTCAGCATTCTCAATTTCTTTACCTTTAGCAAGTTATTCATCAAGAAATTCACCAAGTGGCACAGTATTATCAAGCATAGTACTAGCATCATCATAAGTATCATTCATAGCAGAAGTAGTATCATCAATAACTTGCGACTTATTAGAATGAATAACAGGTGGCGGTGTCGCAAGCCTACTCAAAACAGAAGGTGAATCAAGTGCAGAGTGTGATGACAGTTCCTTACCTCCTCTAGTCATAGAGGGGACGATCTTAGTCTTAGCGTCTTTCAGATTCTTCGAAGTGATCAACAGATATAAATCCCAAGTGACTCAACAAAATAGAGCTATGCTCCCCGGCAACGGTGCCAGAAAAAGGTCTTGATAACCCACAAGTATAGGGGATCGCAACAGTTTTCGCGAGTAGTATTTCACCCAGATTTATTGATTCGACACAAGGGGAGCCAAAGAATATTTGCAAGTATTAGCAGTTGAGTTGTCAATTCAACCACACCTGGAGATAAAATATCTGCAGCAGAATATTTAGTAGCACAATAATATGATAGTTTTGATAGCAGTAGCAACAGTAACAATAGTAACGGTAACAGTAACAGTAGTAGTTTGTAGCAAGTGTAAAGCAGTAGCAACAAAGTAACTTAGCAGAAACCAATATGAGAATGTCGTAGGCATTGGATCGGTGATGATAATTATGTTGGATGATATTCATCATATAAGAGTCACAACCTAGGGCGATACACAATAGCTCCAATTCATCAATGTAATGTAGGCATGTATTCCGTATATAGTCATACGTGCTTATAATAAGAACTTGCATGACATCTTTTGTCCTACCCTCCCGTGGCAGCGGGGTCCTTAAGGAAACTAAGGGATATTATGGCCTCCTTTTAATAGAGAACCGGAACAAAGCATTAGCACTTAGTGAATACATGAACTCCTCAAACTACGGCAATCACCGGAAAGAATCCCAATTATTGTCACCTTGGGGTATGCGCATCATAACACGTAATAGGTGCATATAACTTGCAAGATAGGATCAAGAACACAAATATATTCATGAAAACATAAAGGGTTCAGATCTGAAATCATGGCACTCGGGCCCTAGTGACAAGCATTAAGCATAGCAAAGTCATAGCAACATCAATCTCAGAACATAGTGGATACTAGGGATCAAAGCCCTAACAAATTGACCCGATTACATGATAAATCTCATCCAACCCGTCACCGTCCAACAAGCCTATGAAGGAATTACTCACGCCCGGTGGTGAGCATCATGAAATTGGTGATGGAGGATGGTTGATGATGACGACGGCGTCGAATCCCCCTCTCCGGAGCCCCGAACGGACTCCAGATCAGCCCTCCTGATGAAGAACAAGAGGTGGCAGCGGCTCCGTATCATAAAACGCGATGAAACATCTCCTATTTTTTTCTCAGGGAAAGTGAATTTATAGCGTTGGAATTAGGTCAGACAGCCGCCTGTGGGCCCCACAAGGCATCAGGGCGCGCCCTAGGGGGGGGTCGTGCCCTGTTGCCTTGTGGGCAACAGGTGGCCCCTCTTCTGTTGATTCTTGCGCCAATAATTTTTATATATTGCATAAAAATTCTCCAAAAAGTTTCGTCCAAATCCGAGAACTTTGATTTCTGCACAAAAACAACACCATGGTAGTTCTGCTAAAAACAGCGTCAGTCCGGGTTAGTTTCATTCAAATCATGCAAATTAGAGTCCAAAACAAGAGCAAAAGTGTTTGGAAAAGTAGATACGACGGAGACGTATCACATAGTTATGACGATATTCAAGGCAATGATCATGTATATAGGCATCACGTCCGAGACAAGTAGACCGACTCCTGCCTCCATCTACTACTATTACTCCACCCATCGACCGCTATCCAGCATGCATCTAGGGTATTAAGTTAATAAAAACAAAGTGACGCCTTAAGCAAGATGACATGATGTAGACAAAGTAAACTCAACTAATATGAATAAACCCCATCGTTTTACCCTTAATGGCAACAATACAAATAGGTGTCTTGTCCCTTTCTGTCACTTGGATTTAGAGCACCGCAAAATTGAACCCATCACAAAGCACCTCTCCCACTGAAGATAAATCAATCTAGTTGGCCAAACCAAACGGATAGATCGGAGAGAAATACAAAGCTATAACAATCATGCATAATAAAGTTTAGAAAAGACTCAATTACTTCTCATGAATATTCAGATCATAAACCCACAATTCATCGGATCCCAATAAACACACCGCAGAAGAAGATTACATCGAATAGAACTCCAAGAACACCGAGGAGAACATTGTATTGAAAATCATAGAGATAAGAAGCCATCTAGCTACTAGCTATGGACCCATAGGTCTGTGGTGAACTACTCACGCATCATCGGAAGGCAGCAAGGATGATGTAGAAGCCCTCCGTGATCGATTCCCCCTCCGGCAGAGTACCGGAAAAAGGCCTCCAGATGGGATCGCGGAAGAACAGAAACTTGCGGCGGCAGAAAAGTTATTTCGGGTGGCTCTCTGCTGGTTTCCCAATATTGAGAATTTATAGAAGTGGAATAAGGTCAGACGGAGCCTCGAAGGGCCCACAAGGCAACAGGGCGCCCCGCTGGGTGTGCCGGGTTACCTTGCCGTCTCCTCGTACATCCTCTGGTCTCCTCCCGAAGCTTCTAGGGTCTCTTATGTCCAGAAAAAAATCATCAAAAAGTTTTGTAGCGTTTGGACTCCATTTGGTACTGATTTTCTGGAAAACCAAAAACAAGCAGAAAACAACAACTAGCATTGGGCACTCGGTTAATAGGTTAGTTCCCAAAAATGATATAAAATAGCATATAAATGCATATAAAACATCCAAGATTGATACTATAATAGCATGTAATAATAAAAAATTATAGATACGTTGGAGACGTATCAGCATCCCCAAGCTTAATTCCTGCTCTTCCTTGAGTAGGTAAATGGTAAAAAGTGACGCTCTAAGTAAAACTCATATCATGTGATGAATAAAAATATAGCTCCAAGTAACATACCGATGAATTGTGGACGAAAGAGGGGATGCCATCCGGGGCATACCCATGCTTAGACACTTGGGGTCTTCCTTGAATATTACCTTGGGGTGCCTTGGGAATCCCCAAGATTAGGGTATTGCCGCTCCTTATTCCTTCATCCATTGTGATCTCACCCAAAACTTGAAAACTTCAGCAGACAAAACTCAACAGAAACTTAGTGAGATCCGTTAGTATAATGAATCAATCATCCACTTTAGGTACTATTATAAATTGATTCATAATTGTTCTTGCATAATATCCACTGTATTCTAACTTCTCCATGACTTATACCCCCCGGTATAATCCATAGTATCATCAAAATAAGCACATATGTAATAAAAATAGAATCTGTCTAAAACATGACAGTACATAATGGCAGAATATTTATCCTTACTTATGTAACACCAAAAATTCTTAAAAATTAGGAAAAAGTAAACAATTTGTATCACAATAGTGTGTAAAAATTTCAGATTTTTATGACATTCCAGTACAGAATAGAAATTCCAGCACTGGGCGCAAAACTTTCTGTTTTCAAACAGTATCAACTTTACTATCATTTAAATCATCCCAAAGGCATTACTTGGCACAAACACTAATTAAAAGATAAAACATAATAATTACAGTAGCAATGAGCATGTGATTCAAGAAAAATAAAAATTGCAATAAAGATAAATATTGGGTTGCCTCCCAACAAGCGCTATTGTTTTATGCCCCTAGCTAGGCATAATGCATAGTTTCAAGTATTATCGTCTTTGGTCATTATTCCATTCATAAAGGGTTCAGAGATGTCATCAACCCTATATTTCTTAATTTCCTTGCACTCATTAACTAATTGTATTAGATGATCAACTTTTGTATGATAGCCATCAAATCTTTGTTCTAATACTTCATACCTTCTATTTTGAGTGACAATATGGCTATTCAATTTATTGGTAAGGTTATATAGCCCTTTGAAACTTGACTCCATGCTAGTTTTAGTTTCTTTAAGCATTTCAGTTTGATAAAAACTTGCTAGAATAGCAGGTTCAATAGTTTCTAGCTTGGGTTGTCCTAGAAAGTCTCTCATCCTCCCGTAAGTGTCAAAAGCATTGTTCCCAAGGAAATCTCCGTCAAATATTAAATCTAGGGTATGTCTATGTCGGAGAGATAATCCAACATAAAAGCTTTTGAGTAATAATTTAGCATGGCAACTGGGCCTAGCTCTAACTTGCATCTCTAAAAGTCTATCCCATGCCTCTTTTAAGGATTCATCACTTAATTGTTTATAATTCAAGATCTCAGAACCTTCCCCAAGGTACGGGGGAAAAGGGAATCTCCGGAGATGAACTAGCCATAAAAACGAGCAACTAAAGCACACAATATAAATATTTTTTGTATTTTTGATTTTTTCTTTAACGAGATAAAAGAAAATAAAAGGTAGAACAAGTAAATGATAATGTGAATGAAGGGACCTTGATTTGGCGCAGATGCGGAGGGAGAACACTTGTTTTCCCCCGGCATTCGAGGTCGCTGAGCTCACGAACAGGTTCTCCTTCCTGTTCCCGGTGAAGACGAAGGACCACGACACCGTCGAAGTGGTGCCTGCGAGCTGTCCTCCTGGTGACGATAAGTTTGCGTTCTTCGCCCCATTCTTTTACTATGGATTGGTTCCCCCCTTCTCGGAGTTCTTCCATGAACTGATGCGGACGTATGGGTTCTCGCTCCTGGATTTCAATCTGAATGCCGTCACCTGCATGTCCGTCTTCACTCATCTCTGCGAGAACTTCGTGGGGGTGGTGCCAAATGTTCCTCTGTTTTGCCACTTCTATTCGCCGTGGATAGATGGAGACTCCCTCTCCGGCAGCGTGACATGGATCTTGAGGGCCAGGAAGAAGAATGAATACCTTGAAGGAGACTATCACATCAAGTGGCCCGAATGGAGGGTGGACTGGCTGTTGATTAAGCAAAAAGACTTCCCGGGGTACTGCCTCACCACGACCAGCAAGATCAAAAGGAACCCCTGCTGGTTAGATATCGGTCCCCAGGATGAAGACTTCGGTCTTGCTCTGCGCCGGATAGAGGGCCTCCGTGCTGCCGGGTTGACCATCGAAATGGTGGGTGCTGATTTCCTCTGGTGCCGGATAGCTCCACTGTAGAGGAGGAGCCGGCTAGCCTGGGAGTACAAATGTGCAGGCGACACCATGCGGCTCCATCCCGGTCTTGCCAACAACTTAACGATGATGGATCATGACTACATCATCCGCAAGGTCTTCAACAAGGGCTGCAACCACAAACTACCGGAAATGGTCTAGCCCTTGTGCAACAACACTGCCAGGGACTCCATCTTGGTGATGATGCCGGAGTGCAATGCTCAAGGCATTTTTGCCACATGGATAAGGCCCTCGGATACCGTCGAGGAGGAGTGGCTTGACAGGTTGGTGGAGACCCCTGAGAGGGAGGAAACCGATCTGATCCATCCCAGCAAGAACCACGAGCTGGAGTGGATCACTGCTACTTAGGAGCTGCGTTGGGATTTTCCCCAAAGAGGAAGGGTGAAGCATTATAGTAGTGGATAATTATTTCCCTCAGTAGAGAACCAAGGTTATCGAACCAATAGGAGAACCACGCAAACAAAGGTCGACAGTACCTGCACACACAAGAGCAAATACTTGCACCCAACGCGGGCAAGAGGGTTGTCAATCCCCTTGTACTCGTTAATTGCAAGGATCAAATCTGATAGTGGTAGGATTTTAAATTGCAAACGGAATTAAAACTAATTAAATTGCAGCAAGTAAATTAGGGTTTTAGTAAATATGGTGAATGGACCTGGGGACCATAGTTTTCACTAGAGGCATCTCTCTCATAAGCATAGCATACAGTGGGTGAACAAATTACTGTTGGACAGTTGATAGAAAAGCGCATAGTTATGACGTTATTCAAGGCATGATCAATACATAGGCATTACGTCCGTGACAAGTAGACCGACTCCTGCCTACATCTACTACTATTAAGTTCTTAACAAACAGAGTAATGCTTGGAGCATGATGACATAATGTAGACAGAATAAAATCAAGCAATATGATTGAACCCCGTCGTTTTACCCTTGTCGGTGTATAAAACATGGGTATTTTATACCCTGACTTATGCACAGACAGTAGCAGCCTCCTTTCCGGCCAAAGCTTGCCGGGACCTGCTGAACACCAAGATTCAAGGCCCAGTTACAGAAGCTACTGGGGAGAAGTTCAAGGCACGGCACCAACAAGCAATTAACCAGTGCTGAAGATGAAGACATTTCTTGCCGGCAAGGCCAAACCGGCAAGATAAAGACCCGGCAAGCTCCGTGCCGGCAAGCTTCTGCCAGCACGTCAGCGCTCCACCTCACCGGGCAGCTAGTCGCTAATCAGTGAGGTGTCGACCGTGCAGGCGGGTTGGTGAGATTTGTCGGGCACGTGTCAGCATGCAGGGAGAAGATTTGCCTTTGATGACACCCATCCAGAAGGCGTGTCAAAATAATATGAGGTAGCTGGGCAAGCGGTGCAGAAACCTTGCCGGGGCTACCTCTCCACATGACACCTAACAGTGCATTTAATGCTTTTGTCCTAAACTGGCAGAGTTAGGTATGATAGCACTGTTTGCTATCTAATCAACTTGTAATTACTATTTTGCCACTGTGGTAACCCCTTGAGCTATAAAAGGAGGGTCAGGGAAACAGTTAGAGGGATTCGGATCCCTTTTCAAACACCTGCACGTCTCGCATAGTAGCTCTCCCCACACCTTGCCGGGGGAAGCACTCCTTGTACTTGTGCTCTCATATAACCAATACACCAAAAGCAGGAGTAGGGTTTTACGCTTCTCAGCGGCCCGAACCTGGGTAAAAATCCCCTGTGCCTTCCATTGATTCTGCTCTTTGTGCACGCCGATCTCCCCTGCCGAACCACAAGGGGCTGGATGGCCCCATAGATGGTCGTACCCACGACATCTTTGGCGCCCCAGGTAGGGGGCTCGCTTGCACGAACTTGAATCAGTGGATTGCGCGTCATCTTCATCAACTTCATCATCGTCCTCCTCGTCGTCGATGGTGCCCAAGAAGAAGGGCATCACGATGACGGCTCCCTCGCATGTATCCGCAGGTGGCGCTGGCGGCGCGGCCAATGCGGGCGGTGCGGATACCGCAGTTGGTGCGGCCAGCGCAGGCGGTGCGGTCACCATGCCCACCGCAGTCGGCGCAGGAGACGAGCGTGCTGGAGGCAGTCGACTTCCTCGATCCTCTGGCGAACAAAGCCACGACGGCGCGGGCGGGGCAGACGGACATCTTCCTCCTCCTCCTCCTCCTCGCCGCACACAGTGTCCAAGGATGCAGCTTCAGGACAGGCGCCGCGCCCCTCGCACAACGGGCGCGGTACGGCTCCGAGTGGCGCCAACGACTCCGGGCAGCGCCACCCCACAGCAAGACTCCTGTTGATCAAATCCCAGATCCTCAGGCACCGCCTCCGCCATAGCGACCTGCTGCTGATCATGTGCCATGGCAGCAAGACCGCGATGGCGCTCCTGCTGGCTCTGCCAGGAGTAGAGCGACGTCGCGCTCTTCGCTTCCAGCCATGCCAGCCACAGCAGCAGAAGCAATGGCGCGAGCCCAGATGCTGCTGAATTTCCCTCCAGCAGCAGAGAAGATGGATGAGTGGAGAGCCACCATCCAAAGCTTGATTGGGTTCGCCGAGGCCAGCAAATCACAGCAATTGGAGCCCTCACGACGTCCACAAACAGCACCAGTAGCTCCAACTGGTGACCGCGTTGACGGCGCTGCGCTAACGGTGCAATCACCCCAGCGGCAACAGTCTCAACAGTAGCAACGCCAACAACCGCGGCAAGCTCAACGATCTTTCGAGCCCGACGAGATGTCGATGGCCTCTTCGGATCCGCGAGCACGGCAAGACTAGCGGCAAGTGCTGCGAGACAGGCGGGTAGAGGATGCCCGCACCACCATTGAACAGCGCCGGGAGGTGCGCCGTCAATCCGACGCGCGCAACGGCCCCGTCGTTGATGAGCCTGCGCCAGGGGTTGGCGGATATCTGCCTTACGAGGTTGGGTGTCCTGCCTTCACCCGTGAGCTGCGGCAAGTCCGATGGCCATCCGTCCGGGCCTTCAAGCCAGAAGTACCAGAAAAGTATGACGGCAAGCTGAACCCGGCAGAATTTCTGGGAATCTACACGATTGCCGTGCAAGCTGCCGGAGGAAGAGATGAGAAAATCCTTGCCAACTACTTTCTGTTGGTACTGAAACCCAACGTGAGATCTTGGCTGATGAACTTGCCGAGGAACTCCATTTCTTCGTGGGCGGATCTCTGTAATGAGTTTGTTGGTGCCTTTACCGGAAGTCACAAGGCCCCTGGACAGCCCATCGACCTGCAAGTGATCCCGCAAAGAGATGGATAAACTTTGCGCAAGTACATTTAGAGATTTAGCCGCGTGCACCACAATATTCCAGATGTGCACCCCGTAGCCGTCATTGCCGCCTTTCACACGAATGTGCGCAATCGGAGGATGCGGGAGAAGATGAACGTCAAGCTACCCAAAACCGTGAATGAGCTCTATACGTTGGCCGATAAGTGTGCACGCACTGAGGAAGGGAGAAGGCTTCCCGGGGAGGACGCTGGTGCCGAGGTAGATTCCGAGGATGATGATGCTGCCACCCCGAGGAAGAAGGGCCGAAAGCGCAACAGGAAGCGCAAGGGCAAGACTGTCATGGCTGTCAAGGGCTCCGGAAACTCTGAGTCCGCCAAGAAAGCTAAGACTGAGAACTCCGGCAAGGAGGCAGCTGTATGCGCCGCTTGCCAGGAGGCGGCGGCAAACAAGAAGGCCGGCAAGTCTGATGGGCCGTACTGTAAGATTCACCGCACCAAGGGCCACGATCTCCAAGAGTGCCGACAAGTCGAGCACCTTGTTGAGAAGCAAAAGGCTGAATATGAAAAACGTGACAAAGAGAAGGGTCAAGATGGTGCCGGTGGATCTGGCGAAAAGGGCCGTGGCGGTCGCGCAGGCCGTCGCGGCAAGGCCAAGCAGTAGAAAGAAAAGCCTGCTAGAGGCCGTGAAAAGAAAGGGGAAGATGATGGAAGTGAGGAAGAAGAGGACGACGGAGAGTCCAGTGAACAAGAATTCCAGAAGGCAACTGAGGCCATGTGCGTTGATGGAGGGGCATCTTTGCACTCCTCTCACCGACAACTTAAGCGGTGGGCTCGTGAGGTTAATGCGGCAGAACCGGCACTGGACTCTCAAAAGCCACTCAAGTGGTCACACACACCTATCAATTTCGATGCCGAGGACCACCCTGGTCGCACAACTGCGGTCGGGTGTTTGCCGTTGTTGGTTTCGCCAACAATTTGCAACCTCCAGGTCACGAAAATATTAGTTGACGGTGGGGCCGGCCTGAACTTGATTTCTCCAGAGGTAATCAAGAGGCTGCAGATTCCCGACGAGGAGCTCGAGAAGACAGGCACTTTTCAAGGAGTAAACCCGGGAAGAAGCCAGCCCAAGGGAAAGATCACATTGCCGGTAACATTTGGCGGGGAATTGAACTACAGAACAGAAAAGATTGTGTTTGACGTTGTCAAGACCCCCCTGCCGTACAATGGGATTCTTGGCCACCCAGCCTTGGCGAAATTCATGACAGCATCTCACTATGCTTACAACACGTTGAAAATGCCAGGGCCGATGGGTGTCATTTCCATCAACTCTGACAAGAAAGATGCAGTCATTTGCGTCGATAAGATGTACAGGGATGCGGTTGCAGCAGAGGCCGCCAAGGTCCCAGCTCCTGCCAAGAAGAAGGAAAGCAAGAAATCCGGTAAGACCTCTGGCAAGGATTCCGGGAAGCGCACCTCTTCGGAGTGCTGCGCGCCTATTGAAAACTTGCCGGAGTGCTCTGCCGGTAAGAAATCCAAAGCTACTTCACCGATGACCAAAAAGGTGCCGGCGAGGGAGGACGGCACTGACGGCACCTTCACCATCAGTGCCACCCTTGACAGCAAATAGGAAAGCGCGCTCGTTGCCTTCCTGCGGGCGAATGTCGACGTGTTTGCATGGCGACCATCTGACATCCCCGGTGTTCCCAGGGAGGTAATTGAGCACCACCTTGCTGTCTGTCCCCACGCTCGACCCGTCAAGCAAAAAGTCCGGAAGCAAGTGTTGGAGCGGCAACAGTTCATTGCCGAGGAAATCAAGAAGCTTGAAGCAGCAGGTTTGGTTAGAGGTGTACTACATCCAACTTGGTTGGCAAATCCAGTTGTGGTGCGCAAAGCAAATGGGAAGTGGAGACTTTGTATTGACTACACTGATATCAACAAAGCATGTCCGAAAGATCCTTTCCCCTTGCCGCACATTGATCAAATTGTAGACTCTATTTCCGGCTGTGATTTACTCTTCTTCCTTGATGCATATTATGGATACCATCAGATATTCATGGCCAAGGAGGATGAGGAGAAAACCGCATTCATTACTCCATGTGGCACATACTGCTTCGTGTGTATGCCTTTCGGATTAAAGAGTCCAGTTCAACATTCGCAAGAGTAGTCCAGATTGGTTTTGAGCCCCAGCTGCACAGGAATGTGGAAGCATATATGGATGATATAGTGGTCAAGACCAAGGACAAATCAACCCTCGTTCAAGACTTGGAAGAAACATTTGCAAACTTGCCCAAAATCAACTTGAAGCTCAATCCCGAGAAGTGTGTGTTTGGCGTTCCATCCGGGAAGCTTCTTGGATTCTTTGTATCTCAACGCGGAATTGAAGCAAATCCCGACAAGATCAAAGCAATTGAGCAGATTCAAGCACCAAAAAGCGTCAAGGATGTACGGCATCTTGCCGGCTATGTTGCTACCTTGAGTAGATTCATTTCAAAATCTGCTGAGCGCGCCCTGCCATTTTTCAAGATTTTGAAAAAGGCAGGTCCAATGAGATGGACTCCGGATGCGGAGGCCGCGCTGCAGGATTTGAAAAGATACCTCTCCTCCGCGCCAACACTAGTTGCGCCTAGACCACAAGAGCCATTGCTGCTATATGTAGCGGCAACAAATCAAGTGGCTAGTGCTGCATTAGTGGCGCAGAGGGAAGTCGATGATCAGGAAGTGACCGCGGCAAGCCCATCCAGTGACAAACCGGAATCTTCCCCGGTGAGGTCTGACGCCGACAAGTCAAAAACAGCGCAAGCAAGTGAAGCTGATCAGCAAGTGGTGCCGAAGAAGAAGGTGGTGCAGCGACCCGTGTATTTTGTTAGTTCCCTTCTGCAGGGGGCTAGATCAAGATACTCTGGCATGCAGAAGCTGCTTTTCGGCCTCCTTATGGCCTCGAGAAAGCTGCGCCACTACTTCCAAACACACGAGATCACCGTCGTCACCCGCTTTCCGTTGCAACGCATCTTGAGGAATCCAGAGGCAACTGGCAGGATAGTGGAGTGGGCGTTGGAATTGTCAAGCTTTGCACTTAAGTTTAAAAGCACTTCAACCATTCAGAGCAGGGCCTTGGCGGAGTTCATCGCCGAATGGACGCCAACGCAAGATGAAGAAATTCAAGAAACAACTCTCCCCGGCAAAGAGACAGCCAAAGAATGGATCATGTACTTTGTGTTGGGGAACGTTGCATGGGAAACAAAAATTTTCCTACGCACACGCAAGATCTATCCATGGTGATGAGCATCTACGAGAGGGAGAGTGAATCTACATACCCTTGTAGATCGCTAAGCGGAAGCGTTAATAAACGCGGTTGATGTAGTCGAACGTCTTCGCGATCCAAATCGCCGAGCGTCCCGCGATCCAATCACGATCCTTCCGATCTAGTGCCGAACGGACGGCACCTCCGCGTTCAACACACGTACGGCTTGATGACGCCTTCACCTCCTCGATCCAGCGAGCGATGGTGAAGTAGTGGTTGAGTTCCAGCAGCACGACGGCGTGGTGATGGTGGTGAGGAACAATCTCTGCAGGGCTTCGCCAAGCACTACGGAGATTATGACGGAGGAACTAGAGGGCTAGGGTTGCCGGCACACGGCTTGGGAAATCCTGATGTATCCCGTGTGCTAGCCCTGCCCCTCTATTTATATGTTGAGCCTTGGGGTCTAAACTTGGAGTAAAAGCCTCCTCCGGGTCGGTTTTGCCCGCACAAGGTCGGTTTGGCCCGCAGGGAAAGAGTCCAACTCGGATCCCTGCCGAACCGTGCACAGCCGCGCACAAGCGGTAGTACCGCTTCACACAAGCGGTAGTACCGCTCGGGCGGTAGTACCGCTTCACACAAGCGGTAGTACCGCTCAGGCGGTAGTACCGCTTCACCAAGCGGTAGTACCGCTTACGCGGCAGCAAAACTACTTTTGCACTTTCCAATACCTTGTGGGCTTTATCCCTTTGGCTCATATAAAGTGTTGCTGCACCCGAACACTTCGGTAAACATCCGGAACCCCTTCCGGTGAACTCCGGAACCCTTCCAGAGATCAAAACACTATTATCACATATATCAATCTTTACCTCCGGACTATTCCGGAGATCCTCGTCATGTCCGGGATCTTATCCGGGACTCCGAACAACTTTCGGTCACCAACATAATAACTCAATTATACTAATCGTCACCAAACGTTAAGTGTGTAGACCCTGCGGGTTCGAGAACTATGTAGACATGACCGAGACACCTCTACGGCCAATAACCAATAGCGGGACCTGGATGCCCATATTGGCTCCTACATATTCTACGAAGATCTTTATCGGTCGAACCTCTATGTCAAGGATTCAGTTAATCCCGTATGCTGTTCCCTTTGTTCTTCGGTATGTTACTTGCCCGAGATTCGATCGTCGGTATCACTATACCTAGTTCAATCTCGTTACCGGCAAGTCTCTTTACTCGTTCCGTAATACAAGATCTCGTGGCTAACACTTTAGTCACATTGCTTGCAAGGCTCATTGTGATGTTGTATTACCGAGTGGGCCCTGAGATACCTCTCCGTCATACGGAGTAACAAATCCCAGTCTTGATCCATGCCAACCCAACAGACACCCTCGGAGATACCTGTAGAGCACCTTTATAGTCACCCAGTTACGTTGCGACGTTTGATACACACAAGGTATTCCTCCGGTGTTAGTGAGTTGCATGATCTCATGGTCAAAGGAACAGATACTTGACATGCAGAAAACAATAGCAATAAACTGACACGATCATATGCTACGTTTACAGTTTGGGTCTTGTCCATCACATCATTCTCCTAATGATGTGATCCCGTTATCAAATGACATCTCATGTCAATGGCTAGGAAACCTTAACCATCTTTGATCAACGAGCTAGTCAACTAGAGGCTTACTAGGGACACAGTGTTGTCTATGTACCCACACATGTATTTGAGTTTCCAATCAATACAATTATAGCATGGATAATAAACGATTATCATGAACAAGGAAATATAATAATAACCAATTTATTATTGCCTCTAGGGCATATTTCCAACAGTCTCCCACTTGCACTAGAGTCAATAATCTAGTTCACATCACTATGTGATTTACATTGTAATGAATCGAACACCCATGCAGTTCTGGTGTTGTTCATGTTTAGCCCTTGGAAGAGGTTTAGTCATCGGATCTGCAACATTTAGATCCGTGTGTACTTTGCAAATATTTATGTCGTCCTCCTTGATGTAATCGCGGATGGAATTGAAACGTCGCTTTATGTGTCTGGTCCTCTTGTGAAATCTTGGTTCCTTGGCTAGAGCAATGGCACCAGTATTATCACAAAACAGAGTCATTGGGTTAAGTGCACTAGGCACTACTCCAAGATCTGTCATGAACTCCTTCATCCAGACACCTTCCTTCGCCGCCTCCGAGGCTGCGATGTACTCCGCTTCGCATGTAGAATCAGCTACCACGCTTTGCTTGGAACTGCACCAGCTAACCGCACCCCCATTAAGAATAAATACGTATCCGGTTTGCGACTTAGAGTCATCCGGATCAGTGTCAAAGCTTGCATCGACGTAACCCTTTACGACGAGCTCTTGATCACCTCCATAAACGAGAAACATGTCCTTAGTCCTTTTCAGGTACTTCAGGATATTCTTGACCGCCGTCCAGTGTTCCATTCCTGGATCACTTTGAAACCTTCCGACCATACTTATGGCAAGGCTGACATCGGGTCTTGTGCACAGCATTGCATACATGATAGAGCCTATGGCTGAAGCATAGGGGATGACACTCATCTTTTCTCTATCTTCTGCAGTCACTGGGCATTGAGTCTTACTCAACTTCACACCTTGCAAAACAGGCAAGAACCCCTTCTTGGACTGATCCATTTTGAACTTCTTCAAAATCTTATCAAGGTATGTGCTTTGTGAAAGTCCTATTAAGCGTCTCGATCTATCTCTATAGATCTTGATGCCTAATATGAAAGCAGCTTCTCCTAGGTCCTTCATTGAAAAACTCTTGTTCAAATATTCCTTTACGCTTTCCAGCATTTCTATATTGTTTCCAATCAGCAATATGTCATCCACATATAATATTAGAAACGCTATAGAGCTCCCACTCACTTTCTTGTAAATACAAGCTTCTCCGTAAACTTGTATAAACTCGAACGCTTTGATCACCTCATCAAAACGAAGATTCCAACTCCGAGATGCTTGCACCAGTCCATAAATGGATCGCTGGAGTTTGCAAACTTTGTCAGCATTCTCTGGATCGACAAAACCTTCTGGTTGCATCATATACAACTCTTCCTTAAGGAAACCGTTAAGGAACGCTGTTTTGACATCCATCTGCCAAATTTCATAATCGAAAAAGGCAGCTATTGCTAACATGATTCTGACGGATTTAAGCATCGCTACGGGTGAGAAGGTCTCATCGTAGTCAACTCCTTGAACTTGTGAAAAACCCTTTGCCACAAGTCGAGCTTTATAGACGGTGATATTACCGTCCGCGTCCGTCTTCCTCTTAAAGATCCATTTGTTCTGAATGGCCTTACGCCCTTCAGGTAATACTTCCAAAGTCCATACTTTGTTTTCATACATGGATCCCATCTCGGATTTCATGGCCTCTAACCACTTCTCGGAATCCGGGCCCATCATCGCTTCTCCATAGCTCGTAGGTTCATCGTTGTCTAACAACATGACCTCTAAGACAGGGTTGCCGTACCACTCGGGAGCAGTACGCGTCCTTGTCGACCTACGAGGTTCGATAGCAACTTGATCCAAAGCTTCATGATCATCATCATTAACTTCCTCTTCAGCTAATGTAGGCTCCACAGAAACAATTTTCTGCGCTGCGCTACTCTCAGGTTGAAGTAAAGGTTCAACAACCTCATCAAGTTCTATCTTCCTCCCACTCAATTCTTTCGAGAGAAACTCTTTCTCAAGAAATGTTCCGTTTTTAGCGACAAACACTTTGCCTTCGGATCTGAGGTAGAAGGTATACCCAACTGTCTCTTTTGGGTATCCTATGAAGACGCATTTCTCCGCTTTGGGTTCCAGCTTTTCAGGCTGAAGCTTTTTGACATAAGCATCACATCCCCAAACTTTAAGAAACGACAGCTTTGGCTTCTTGCCAAACCAAAGTTCATATGGCGTCGTCTCAACGGATTTCGATGGTGCCCTATTTAAAGTGAATGCAGCTGTCTCTAATGCATAACCCCAAAACGATAGTGGCAAATCGGCAAGAGACATCATAGATCGCACCATATCCAATAAGGTTCGATTACGACGTTCGGACACACCATTACGCTGTGGTGTTCCAGGCGGTGTTAATTGTGAAACAATTCCACACTGTCTTAAGTGACTGCCAAACTCATAACTCAGATATTCTCCTCCTCGATCAGATCGTAGGAATTTAATCTTCTTGTTACGATGATTCTCAACTTCACTCTGAAATTGTTTGAACTTTTCAAATGTTTCAGACTTGTGTTTCATTAAGTAAATATACCCATATCTACTTAAGTCATCAGTGAAGGTGAGAAAGTAACGATAACCACCGCGCGCCTCAATACTCATCGGACCGCACACATCAGTATGTATGATTTCCAATAAGTCACTTGCCCGTTCCATTATTCCAGAGAACGGCGTTTTAGTCATCTTGCCCATGAGGCATGGCTCACATGTGTCAAGTGATTCAAAATCAAGTGACTCCAAAAGTCCATCAGCATGGAGCTTCCTCATGCGTTTTACGCCAATATGACCTAAACGGCAGTGCCACAAGAAAGTGGTATTATCATTATCAATTCTACATCTTTTGGCATCAATGTTATGAACATGTGTATCATTACTATCGAGATTCAATAAGAATAAACCCCTCACATCGGGTGCATGACCATAAAAGATATTACTCATATAAATAGAACAACCATTATTCTCTGATTTAAATGAGTAACCGTCTCGCAATAAACAAGATCCAGATATAATGTTCATGCTTAACGCAGGCACCAAATAACACTTATTTAGGTTCATCACTAATCCCGACGGTAATCGAAGAGCGAGCGTGCCGACGGCGATCACATCAACCTTGGAACCATTTCCCACGCGCATCGTCACTTCGTCCTTTGCCAGCCTCCGTCTATTCCGCAGTTCCTGTTTTGAGTTGCAAACATGAGCAACCGCACCGGTATCAAATACCCAGGCACTACAACGAGAGTTGGTAAGGTACACATCAATAACATGTATATCATATATACCTTGTTTGTTGTTGGCCGCCTTCTTGTCAGCCAAATACTTGGGGCAATTCCGCTTCCAGTGTCCAGTTCCCTTGCAATGAAAACACACAGTTTCTGGTTTGGGTCCAGCCTTGGGTTTCTTCACGAGAGGAGCAACTGCTTTGCCACTCTGCTTGGAGTTACCCTTCTTACCCTTGCCATTTTTCTTGAAACTAGTGGTTTTATTGACCATCAACACTTGATGCTCCTTCTGAATTTCAGACTCAGCGGCTTTCAGCATCGCAAACAGCTCGGCGACTGACTTGTTCATCCCGTGCATGTTATAGTTCAACACGAAGCTCTTGTAGCTAGGTGGCAATGATTGAAGAACTCTGTCAGTGATAGCCTCTGGCGGAAGGGGCATCCCTAACTCAGCCAGACGGGTGGAGTACCCAGACATTCTGAGCACGTGATCACTGATAGACCCGTTCTCCTCCATCTTGCAAGCATAGAACTTATCGGAGATCTCATATCTCTCGATCCGGGCATTCTTCTGAAAGATAAACTTCAACTCCTGGAACATCTCATATGCTCCATGACGTTCAAAACGTCTTTGAAGTCCCGGTTCTAAGCCATACAACATTGCACATTGAACTATTGAGTAATCATCAGAACGAGCCTGCCAGGCGTTCACAACGTCTAGAGACTCAACTGGAGCGGGTGGATCACCAAGCGGTGCATCAAGGACATAAGCCTTCTGGGAAGCCGTAAGGATAATCCTTAGATTACGGGCCCAGTCCACAAAGTTACTTCCATCATCTTTCAACTTAGCTTTCTCTAGGAACGCATTAAAATTCAGGGGTGCTACTGCGCGAGCCATGATCTACAACATAAATATAGCAAAGACAACTTAGACTATTGTTCTTAGATAATGAGTTTAGTTAATCATATTTTTAAAAACTCCCACTCAAATTGACATCCCTCCGATCATTCGAGTGTAACATGATCCAAATCCACCAACTCAAGTCCGATCATCACGTGAGTTGAGGTGGTTTCAATGGTGAACATCTTCATGTTGATCATATCTACTATATGACTCATGTTCGACCTTTCGGTCTCTTGTGTTCCGAGGCCATGTCTGTACATGCTAGGCTCGTCAAGTTTAACCCGAGTGTTCCGCACGTGTAACATGGCTTACACCCGTTGTATGTGAACGTAGAGTCTATCACACCCGATCATCACGGCGTGTCTCGAAACGACGAACTTTCGCAACGTGCACACTTGGGGAGAACACAATTTATCTTGAAATTTAAGTGAGGGATCACCTTATAATGCTACCGTCGTCCTAAGCAAAATAAGATGCATAAAAGGATTAACATCACATGCAAATCATAAGTGACATGATATGGCCATGAACTTGTGCTTTTGATCTCCATCTCCAAAGCACCGGCATGATCTCCATCGTCACCGGCATGACACCATGATCTCCATCATCTTGATCTCCATCAACGTGTCGCCATAAGGTTGTCGCGCCGACTGTTGCTTCCACGACTATAGCTAACGTTTAGCGATAAAGTAAAGCATTACATAGCGCTTAATGATTGACACGCAGGTCATACAATAATTAAAGACAACTCTATGGCTCCTGCCAGTTGCCGTACTCATCGACATGCAAGTCGTGATATTCTATACATCACATGATCATCTCATACATCACATATATCACATCATGTAATTGGCCATATCACATCACAACATACCCTGCAAAAACAAGTTAGACGACCTCTAATTGTTGTTGCAAATTTTACGTGGCTGCTACGGGTTTGCAAGAACCGTTCTTACCTACGCAAAACCACAACGTGGTGTAGTGATTGCTTTTTGATCTTCTAAAAGAACCCTCTTCATTGAACCGATTCAACTAAAGTGAGAGAGACAGACACCCGCCAGTCACCTTTATGCAACAAGTGCACGCAGCGGTGAAACCAGTCTCGCGTAAGCGTACGCGTAATGTCGGTCCGGGCCGCTTCATCTCACAATACCGCGGAATCAAGTATCAACTAGTAACGGCAAGCAATATGTATACACCCACGCCCACAACTCGTTTGTGTTCTACTCGAGATCTCATCTACGCATAGACCTAGCTCAGATGCCACTGTTGGGGAACGTTGCATGGGAAACAAAAATTTTCCTACGCACACGCAAGATCTATCCATGGTGATGAGCATCTACGAGAGGGAGAGTGAATCTACATACCCTTGTAGATCGCTAAGCGGAAGCGTTAATAAACGCGGTTGATGTAGTCGAACGTCTTCGCGATCCAAATCGCCGAGCGTCCCGCGATCCAATCACGATCCTTCCGATCTAGTGCCGAACGGACGGCACCTCCGCGTTCAACACACGTACGGCTTGATGACGCCTTCACCTCCTCGATCCAGCGAGCGATGGTGAAGTAGTGGTTGAGTTCCAGCAGCACGACGGCGTGGTGATGGTGGTGAGGAACAATCTCTGCAGGGCTTCGCCAAGCACTACGGAGATTATGACGGAGGAACTAGAGGGCTAGGGTTGCCGGCACACGGCTTGGGAAATCCTGATGTATCCCGTGTGCTAGCCCTGCCCCTCTATTTATATGTTGAGCCTTGGGGTCTAAACTTGGAGTAAAAGCCTCCTCCGGGTCGGTTTTGCCCGCACAAGGTCGGTTTGGCCCGCAGGGAAAGAGTCCAACTCGGATCCCTGCCGAACCGTGCACAGCCGCGCACAAGCGGTAGTACCGCTTCACACAAGCGGTAGTACCGCTCGGGCGGTAGTACCGCTTCACACAAGCGGTAGTACCGCTCAGGCGGTAGTACCGCTTCACCAAGCGGTAGTACCGCTTACGCGGCAGCAAAACTACTTTTGCACTTTCCAATACCTTGTGGGCTTTATCCCTTTGGCTCATATAAAGTGTTGCTGCACCCGAACACTTCGGTAAACATCCGGAACCCCTTCCGGTGAACTCCGGAACCCTTCCAGAGATCAAAACACTATTATCACATATATCAATCTTTACCTCCGGACTATTCCGGAGATCCTCGTCATGTCCGGGATCTTATCCGGGACTCCGAACAACTTTCGGTCACCAACATAATAACTCAATTATACTAATCGTCACCAAACGTTAAGTGTGTAGACCCTGCGGGTTCGAGAACTATGTAGACATGACCGAGACACCTCTACGGCCAATAACCAATAGCGGGACCTGGATGCCCATATTGGCTCCTACATATTCTACGAAGATCTTTATCGGTCGAACCTCTATGTCAAGGATTCAGTTAATCCCGTATGCTGTTCCCTTTGTTCTTCGGTATGTTACTTGCCCGAGATTCGATCGTCGGTATCACTATACCTAGTTCAATCTCGTTACCGGCAAGTCTCTTTACTCGTTCCGTAATACAAGATCTCGTGGCTAACACTTTAGTCACATTGCTTGCAAGGCTCATTGTGATGTTGTATTACCGAGTGGGCCCTGAGATACCTCTCCGTCATACGGAGTAACAAATCCCAGTCTTGATCCATGCCAACCCAACAGACACCCTCGGAGATACCTGTAGAGCACCTTTATAGTCACCCAGTTACGTTGCGACGTTTGATACACACAAGGTATTCCTCCGGTGTTAGTGAGTTGCATGATCTCATGGTCAAAGGAACAGATACTTGACATGCAGAAAACAATAGCAATAAACTGACACGATCATATGCTACGTTTACAGTTTGGGTCTTGTCCATCACATCATTCTCCTAATGATGTGATCCCGTTATCAAATGACATCTCATGTCAATGGCTAGGAAACCTTAACCATCTTTGATCAACGAGCTAGTCAACTAGAGGCTTACTAGGGACACAGTGTTGTCTATGTACCCACACATGTATTTGAGTTTCCAATCAATACAATTATAGCATGGATAATAAACGATTATCATGAACAAGGAAATATAATAATAACCAATTTATTATTGCCTCTAGGGCATATTTCCAACACTTTGACGGTGCCTTCTCGCTGCAAGGCGCCGGTGCCGGAGTGCTGCTTGTCGCACCCACCGGAGAGCACCTCAAGTATGTGGTTCAAATGCACTTTCCCAGGGAGCAAGCCACGAACAACACTGCTGAGTACGAAGGACTCCTTGCCGGTCTTAGGATCGCAGTGGACCTCGGAATCAGAAAGTTGATCGTCCGCGGTGACTGCTACTTGTGAGGTGCGTTGGTAATTCCCCGAAGAGGAAGGGAGATGCAGTACAGTAGAGATAAGTATTTCCCTCAGTTATGAAACCAAGGTTATCAATCCAGTAGGAGAATCACGCAACACCTCGTTAGCAGCACCTGCACACAAAACAACAAATCCTTGCACCCAACGCAATCAAGGGGTTGACAATCCCTCGGCGGTAAGTTGCAAGATTAAATTGTATGTGATCGATAGATAGATTGAAACAAAAATACAAAAATAAAATAAATAAAGAAAAAGTGCAGCAAGTATTTTTAGGGTTTTAGTATATGATTTAGATAGACCCGGGGGCCATAGTTTTCACTAGAGGCTTCTCTCAAGAAAATAGCATACGGTGGGTAGACAAATTACTGTTGGGCAATTGATAGAAAAGCAAATAATCATGACGATATTCAAGGCAATGATCATGTATATAGGCATCACGTCCGAGACAAGTAGACCGACTCCTGCCTGCATCTACTACTATTACTCCACACATCGACCGCTATCCAGCATGCATCTAGTGTATTAAGTCCATAAAGAACGGAGTAACGCCTTAAGAACGATGACATGATGTAGACAAGGTAAACTCATGTATGAATAAACCCCATCTTTTTA
Organism: Elymus sibiricus; assembly: GCA_039707655.1. NCBI lineage: Eukaryota > Viridiplantae > Streptophyta > Magnoliopsida > Poales > Poaceae > Elymus > Elymus sibiricus. The sequence goes on from CM077670.1 coordinate 119,654,180, forward strand.
CCCTTAATAGCAACGATACATACATGTCATGTCCCTTTCTGTCACTGGGATTGAGCACCGCAAGATCGAAACCATTACAAAGCACCTCTTCCCATGGCAAGATAAATCAATCTAGTTGGCCAAACCAAATCAACAGACCGGAGAAGAAATACGAAGCTATAATAATCATGCATAAAAGAGATCAGAGAAGACTCAAATAATATTCATGGATAATCTGATCATAAACTCACAATTCATCGGATCCCAACAAACACACCGCAAAAAGTGATTACATCGGATAGAACTCCAAGAACATCGAGGAGAACATTGTATTGAAGATCAAAAAGAGAGAAGAAGCCATCTAGCTACTAACTATGGACCCGAAGGTCTATGGTAAACTACTCACGCATCATCGGAAGGGCAGCAAGGTTGATGTAGAGCCCCTCCGTGATCGATTCCCCCTCCGACGGAGTACCGGAGAAGGCCTCCAGATGGGATCTCTCGAGAACAGAAACTTGCGGCGACAGAAAAAGTATTTCTTGGACTCTCCTGTTGGTCTCCTGATTTTTGGGAATTTATAGTGGTGGAATTAGGTCAAACGGAGCTGAGGTGGGCCCACGAGGCACCAGGGCGCGCCTGCCCCCCCAGGCGCGCCCTGGTGGCTCGTGGCCACCTCCTCTGGCGTCTGGTCTTCTCCCGAAGCTTTTAGTGTTGGTATTGTCCAGAAAAAAATCTCTAAAAAGTTTCGTGGCATTTGGACTTCGTTTGTTATTGATATTCTGTAAAACAAAAAACCGGCAGAAAACAACAACTGGCACTGGGCACTAAGTTAATAGGTTAGTCCCAAGAAATGATATATAATTGCTGTAAATTCATATAAAAAAACATCCAAGATTGATAATATAACAGCATGGAACAATAAAAAATTATAGATACATTGGAGACGTATCAGTGACTCGCAGCTTTTTGTAAAACAAGTGAACAAAGATTACCAGAGCCCATTGATGGAGGCGTATGTGGAAGAAGTGAGGAAATTGGAAGAAGACTTTGACGGGTTGCAAACAGAACACATCCCTCGTGCGGAAAACAGCATTGCTGATAGCCTGTCAAAGTGTGCCGCTCAAAAGCTTCCCGTGGAACCGGGAACTTTTGTGCTCCATTTGAATCAACCAACAGTCACTCCATCAACGCAGGCCAGTAAGAGAAGGAAGTTGAATATCGGCAAGTACTTTCCGGCAGAGCTCCCAGAAGCCGCCGACAAGGATGTTGCTGAGAACAACGACATAGTTGTCGGTGAGCAGCGGCTTCGCACAGAACCTCAGGTTCTTGCCGCTGAAGCAAGCGCTCCCGCGGCTGAAGAAATGCCTTTAGTCCTTACCGTTGAGCCGCCAGTTCCGGCATGGGCACGGCAGATAGTCCATTTCCTTCAAACTGGGGAACTTCCCGATGAGCAAGAAGAAGCTGAGAAAGTAGCATGTCAGTCAAGTATGTATCCGTTTGTGGATAGCATTCTATACAGAAAGCGACCAAGCGGTGTGAAATTAAAGTGTATTTGCCGGGAAGATGGACTGAAGCTGTTGGCGGAGATACATGGAGGCATATGTGGCTCTCACATAGGTTCAAGAGCACTTGCCGGCAAAGCTTTCCAGCAAGGCTTCTATTGGCCCACTGCCCTCCAGGATGCAACTGAGCTAGTAACAAAGTGTGAAGCATGCCAGTTCCATTCAAAGAACATACATCAGCCAGCTCAAGCTCTCCAAACAATCCCTCTCTCCTAGCCCTTTTCGGTCCGGGGGCTCAATATCTTGGTCCCCTTCCCTCGTGCTACTGGGGGCTTTGAGTTCTTGTACGTCGCCATCGACAAGTTCACAAAGTGGCCTAAAGTGGAGCCGGTGAGAAAGGTGACAGCGCAATCAGCCATCAAGTTCTTCAAAGGATTAGTTTGCCGTTTCGGGGTTCCTAACAGAATCATCACCGACAACGGAACACAATTCACGAGCTGCACCTTCATGCAGTACATCCAAGACCTTGGCAGCAAAATCTATTTTCCATCTGTCGCTCACCCGAGAAGCAACGGCCAAGCGGAAAGGATGAATGCTGAAGTGCTGCGTGGCCTCAAGACAAGAACCTTTGACAGACTGCGCAAATGTGGGAGGCGCTGGATTGATGAGTTGCCGGCGGTTCTTTGGTCACTCAGGACGACACCAAATCGAGCTACCGGCCGAACACCCTTCTCCCTAATCTATGGTGCAGAAGCGGTACTCCCCACAGAACTCATGTACGGGTCACCTCGAGTGCTCGCTTATGATGAAGCTGAGCAAGAGCAGCTGCGGCAAGACGACGCGACGCTCCTTGAGGAAGATCGTCTTCGGGCGGCTGTGCGAGCTGCACGCTACCAGCAAGCCTTGCGCCGCTATCATAGCCGCAAAGTGCATGCCCGAAGCCATGAGGAAGGCAACCTTGTTCTTCAGCGTGTTCAGTCTGCCAAGAAATCAAACAAGTTGACGCCGAAGTGGGAAGGCCCTTATCGGGTAGTACGAGTCACCAGACCTGGCGCAGTCCGTCTAGAGACCGAAGATGGCGCCCCAGTGCAGAACTCATGGAATATTGAGCATCTTCGCAAGTTCTACCCATAAGGCGCGGTTGCCGGGCCTCCCGGCAACCCCTTTTGTACAAACTTTGTCAGCAAGACTTGTAACCCTTTGTACAAAGCCAGGCGCAGATCCTGTGCATAATAAAGCTAAGTGTTTCGCAACTCTTCATACATATTCATTTATATATGGATGCATGTGATGTTGTGATTTACACTTTGGTTTATATGGAATGGCTGATGAACCGTCAAGGTTCCCAAACCGCTCTTTTATCTTCTTTCTTTTTCTTAAAAGGATAGAAGGGTCCCTCATGTGCACGTTACCCGGGGGGAGTGGAGATGGGGTACCATTTTAACGATGTTCAAGTGATCATTTCGTGCAATGAGAGAAACAACAAGGAAAAGCTAAGTTGAAAAACTTTGAAACTTTGTACTTATTTATGTCTGCGATTTCGATTGAACGATTCTATGCTTTGTATGAGAAACCTGCACGCGAAGGAACCTTGCCGCGATCAGTCCGCGCTCTAGCTTGCCTCGAGTCCGCTCGGCAAGCCTAGTAGCTGCATTCTGGCCCGGCAAGTTGCCTTGCCAGCAGCGGCACTTCCAACAGGCTGCTAAGGACCCGTTCCTCGAAGCGCTCACGGCAAGTGTGCGCACCGGCAAGTTTCCAAACAAGCGTAGGGAACACAATCATACAAAGTCAAAATAAAACTAGGGGAAGGGCGCACATGCATTTAAGAACCACAAGTTATATTACATCGCAGAAACAGTGCAGATCTAACATGAGGTCGAATGTATCTTGTACATGACAGCACGACGATGGATATAACGACAAGCTCAATCCAGACGATCACCCTGGATCCTGGGAATTTGGAGAACCTTGTCGGCGAGGGGAGCAACAATGTTGTCGGCGGCAGTCACGTCAGTATTCTCCGGCAGTTTCCTGAAGACCCTGGAGAGGTCAATGCCGGGATTGCGATGGGCAATTTTGAGCAGCACCCTGTATACGATTTCGCGTGCAAACTTCCAGGATTCATCAGCGAATGAAGCAGACCTGTCCTCGTGATACATCTTCAAGGCGTCAATAAGGCCCTCGAAGAATTTGGTCAGTCTGATGCTAGTGGCTTCCTTGTCATTAACAGTGAAGCCCCAGCTCTTCATATCCATGACAGCAATCTAGGAAGAGATGCGCTCAGTAGCATTGACAAGCCTGCCGGTCCAGAGGGAAAGATTCTCGTGCAATTGGGCATAGTTGTTCTCAGCATCCCTCTTCAAGGCCTCTTCCTTCTCCAGCTTCTCCGTCAAGACCCTCTCCCTCTCCTTGGCGGACTCAAGGGCTGTTACCAAGGTGGCCAGTTGGGATTTCAGATCTCCGATTGTCTTGGCGGCAGCATCAAGATCTTGGTTCTTGGACGACAGCTGCGTTTGCAAGTCCCCTAGAGTGCAGGCTGCCTTCAGCACTTCGTCCTTGAGGGACTCGATTTCTTTGCTATTACCGGCAAGATCATCTTTTAATCTGGCCATTTGGGACTCCAGCCCTGTCTTGGCGGAGGCAGCGGCGACAGCCTTGTCGGAAGCCTCCTTGAGCTTGGCGCCGCTCTCCAAAGCCTGAGTTTCAATGGATTTCTTGTGTCCATCTTCCAGCTCTTGGGTCCATTGCTTAAGGAGTGTTTCAATTTCCTCATCCTTGCTGCGGAGTGTGGCGGCAAGGGCCTCTTCACGGGCGGCAAGTTCCTTATCTTTGGCATTGAGCAGCGCCTCGCGCTCTGTCAACTTGCCGTCGCGAATTGCCGCTTCTTCCTTGGCAGAAGTGAGCTTTTCCTCTTGCCTTACAAGATTGCAGGCCTGCTCATTATACCATGCGCACAGCTCATCCGCTTTCTTCTTCAGTTTCTGCTCAACCAGATCCGCGGCTCTGCGCTCTCCCTGGACTCTGTCCCATCTGCGGCTATACCTTTCTTGGACGCCCTTGAACCCGACGGCCATGATCTCCATGAAAGCAAAATCTTCGGTGCTGTCAGTCGTGTTGGTGGCCTGCAACGCCAGATGAGCTGGGGGCTCCAGATTCACGCTGAGGAGCGATCAACGCCAAGCTGCTTGACGGGGCCTGCAAGGATGGCGCCACCAGTTGGTTGTCGGGGTTCGGCGCATCAGTGTTGACGGGCGCCTTCTCCACATCCATTCTGGCAGGCCTGGACGCATCACCAGGGGTCATCTCAGGTTTCTCGGGAGCCTCTCTGATCTCCTCAGCAACTTGCACAAGATTCTCTCCAGCAGCAATCTTGGTGGCTTCGTCAGCGGCATCCCTTGCAATATTCGCTACCTCCACAAGGACCTCGCCTTCTTCGGGAGAGGTTGGAGCTGTGGAGTGAAACGGGAGCGGAAGCAGAATGAGATTCAAATTACAAGTCAAAGTTCAAGGAAACAAAAAAAGAAATTTTCCATGAGAAATGTTTTGAGACAAGGAGATTACCCGTTGGTGTTTGCTGAGGAAGGGCGTCTCCTCCCCCGGCAAGTTGTGTTGCTGGTGCGCGGTCACCGGCGGCTCCGCTTGTTGGGGCAACCTCCGTGCGGGCAGGCTCATCGGTGGAGGCCCTTGTCGGGGAAGGGAAGCACTCTCCGGAATGATGGTTGACGGGGGAGCCACAGCGGGGTCCGCCTCTTGGCGTTCCTCTTCTTGGCGGGCCTCCCCCGCCTCTTTGTCGGGCTCAGAAGAAAGAACTTCTGTGCCAGCGCCAGTAGGCAGGATCTGCACCACGTCCTCGCGCAGGGGGCTGGGCTGGGGGCTAACGACGATGGTTTCAACCGTTCCAACCCCCTGCCCAGCACTCGCCGCGGGATCTTGTGCTGTTACAGATTTGGCCCGCTTTGACTGGTGCACAAGTAGTTCTGAATCCCTGTCAAGACAAGTGAAATCAAGTTAAAATGGTGATCAAATAAAGCCAAGACTTGGCAGAGATAAGCAAGGTTGCTTACTCCTCTTCCTCCTCGGACTCGCCAAGGACGTCGAAGTCGTACACCACCGGCGGAGGTCATTCCCTGGCCCTCTTAAGTGTCGGGGGAGGTGAACCCGTCGGCTGAATGGATTCAACTTCCTCGGCAACCTCTTGCCGGGGAGATGGAGGTTGGGCTCGGGGACGCCGAGTTGATTGCCGACGTACCTCTTCTTGGTGGCCGGTCTTTGTGGTCATCTTCTTCACCGAAGGACCAGCCCCTGGCGAAGAGGTGCACACCGGCTCTTGGCTAACTGCCCTCCGAAGATGGCGCCTCTTTGTCGGGGCTCGTGGGCCCTCTTCCTCTTTGGGCTCTTCGACAACCGCAGTCCCGGCGACCTCAGCCCCGGCAGTCTCACCCCCAGCAAGCTCTTCCTATTGCTCTTCGGCAGCTTCTTCTTCGGGGTACTCTTCGTCATCATCCTCAGCTGCCGCGGCGTCAAGACCGCCTGCCGCGTTGATTCTCGCGATCTCTGCGGCCTTGTTGGCGATGTATGCCAGTTCCTCATCATTGGTGGCCCGGATGAGATCCGCCTCCTTTCGGGAGGCTTTCTCCGTCAGGTTGGAGGCCCAATCCATCTCGTTCACCAAGGTGGGGAGTTCCCAGTCCGCTTTTACTCTGTGAGCGTCGTAGTCCGGCATCATCGACAGGATGGAGTCCTTGGCGGAGTTGATGTGCAGCGGGATGATCCTATTCGGAAAGTGAAATGTACCAGTTTTCTGGAACAATTGTTCGCAGAGGCAGGCATGCTCCATGACCGACAAGTTGTTGCCGGTCCCAGGGTACAATCGCATAATGTCAGCAGCATTCTGGTATTGCCAAGCAAATCTTTCTCTCTTCTACAGCGGCGCCGGAGGAAATCGGCTCCAACCATCTCTATGGTTAGATTGGCGGCCTTGAGGCGGGCGATCCTGTTCAGTGCCGGGCGAAGTTTCGCGTCAGTAGCACCCATATGGCTCCAGTTCTTGCCGCGCTTGACTACCACTGTGCGTGGTATGCAGAACTGAGGAAAATCCTTCTCCTGGATCCAGCACCATTCTGCCCTCCACTCGTCCCATTTGAGGTGGAGCTGCCCGACAAGGTACTGGCCCTTGGTTTTGGCCCTGGGGATCCAGGTCACGCTGCCGGAGAGTGATTTGTCTTCGATCCGGGGAATGAAAAAGTGGCGAAACAGATCCACATTGGGGGCAACTCCGACGAAGTTCTCGCACAGGTGGGCGAAAACCGCCATGCAAGTCATCACGTTTGGAGTTAAATCCAACAATCTGAACCCGTAACTAAACATCATAGCATTGAAGAAATCTGAGAATGGAGGAACCAGGCCGCAGTAAAAGTAAGCGTAGAAGAACGGATACGAATCTGCAAGGTCCTTGTCGCCTTCGGGAAGCACCACAGGCGCCTTGTGATCCTTGGTGTCCCTTCCCCACATGTACGCATACCTCCTGATTAGCTCATTGGCATCCAAGGAGCACGGCGAGAAGATCGCATTTTCCCTCCGCCGTTTCTCCAGCTCTTCCAGTGCCTTCTTCTTCTCCTCCGCCTTGGGGTCGAGCGGCTTGGCGGGCTTCTTCCCCGCCGCATCGGCTCTCTTGGGCGCCATCAGAAATTGGGGAGGAAGAAGGTGGTCGAGTCGAGATGCGAATCAGTGGCAGCGGCGGCGGCGGAAGCGGTTCTGTCGAGAGGAAGGAGACGAAGCAGGGGAAAACAGGGGTGAATGAGCAGCGCCTCCTCGCGGTTGCCTTTTTATGGGGAAGGCGCGAAGGAGGGGGCTGGCTCTTTGCTATTTTCCCCAGCGATGCCTTTTACAGGCGCACTATCGCGATATAACCACAACAGTCCAAGTTCCCACGACCTGCATTTAATGCGCGGATTGGACGTGCGTCAGGATAACCATCATGATGAAAATAACAGCGGCAGTTTTCCTGCCGCGTGTATGTGCATTGTTTGGGCCTAGCCCAACGATGCTTCGGACGCGCGTATGGCCCAGGCCCGGGGGCTCCTATCGGTGTATAAAACATGGGTATTTTATACCCTGACTTATGCACAGACAGTAGCAGCCTCCTTGCCGGGACATGCTCAACGCCAAGATTCAAGGCCCAGTTACAGAAGCTACCGGGGAGAAGTTAAAGGCACGGCACCAACAAGCACTTAACCAGTGCTGAAGATGAAGACATTTCTTGCCGGCAAGGCCAAACCGGCAAGATGAAGACCCGGAAAGCTCCGTGCCGGCATGCTTTTGCCAGCACGTCAGCACTCCACCTCACCGGGAAGCTAGTCGCTAATTAGTGAGGTGTCGACCATGCAGGCGGGTTGGTGAGATTTGTAGGGCATGTGTCAGCATGCGGGGAGAAGATTTGCCTTTGATGACACCTGTCCAGAAGGCGTGTCAAAATAATACGAGGTAGCTGGGCAAGCGGTGCAGAAACCTTGCCGGGGCTACCTCTCCACATGACACCTAATGGTGCATTTAATGCTTTTGTCCTAAACTGGCAGAGTTAGGTATGATAGCACTGCTTCCTATCTAATCAACTTGTAATTACTGTTTTGCCACTGTGGTAACCCCTTGAGCTATAAAAGGAGGGCCAGGGCAACAGTTAGAGGGATTCGGATCCCTTTTGAATCACCTGCACGTCTCGCATAGCAGCTCTCCCCACACCTTGCTGGGGGAAGCGCTCCTTGTACTTGTGCTCTCATATAACCAATACACCAAAAGCAGGAGTAGGGTTTTATGCTTCTCAGTGGCCCGAACTTGGGTAAAAATCCCCAGCGCCTTCCATTGATTCTGCTCTTTGTGCACGCCGATCTCCCCTGCCGAACCACAAGGGGCTGGATGGCCCCATAGATGGTCGTACCCACGACAACCCTTAGTAGTGATACGTCTCCAACGTATCTATAATTTTTGATTGTTCCATGCTATTATAGTAGCAATCTTGGATGTTTTATATGCAATTATATGCCATTATATATCATTTTTTGGGACTAACCTATTAACCCAGTGCCCAGTGCCAGTTGTTGTTTTCTGCTTGTTTTTGCCTTTTCAGAAAATCATTATCAAAAAGTGTCCAAACGAGAAAAAAACTTTGGATTAATTTTTTCTGGACCAGAAGAGACCCACGAAACTTCGGGAGAAGACCAGAAGAGACACGAGGAGGCGACAAGCCTGGAGGGCGCGCCCAGGGGGGTAGGGCGCGCCCCCAGGCTTGTGGGCCGCTCGTGGCACCTCTTAACCTAATTCCTATGCTATAAATTCCCAAATATTCCCAATATACCAAAGAGACAGAAGAGAAAACCTTTCCACTGCCGCAAGCCTCTGTTCTTCCGCGATCCCATCTGGAGGCCTTTTCTGGTACTCTGCCGTAGGGGGAATCGATCATGGAGGGCTTCTTCATCAACCTTGCTGCCCTTCCGATGATGTGTGAGTAGTTTACCACAGACCTACGGGTCCATAGCTAGTAGCTAGATTGCTTCTTTTCTCTCTTTGATCTTCAATACCATGTTCTCCTCGATGTTCTTGGAGTTCTATCCGATGTAATCTTCTTTTGCGGTGTGTTTGTTGGGATCCGATGAATTGTGAGTTTATGATCAGATTATTCATGAGAAATATTTGAGTCTTCTCTGAACTCTTTTATGCATGATTATTATAGCTTTGTATTTCTCTCCGATCTATCGATTTGGTTTGGCCTACTAGATTGATTTGTCTTGCAATGGGAGAGGTGCTTTGTGATGGGTTCAATCTTGCGGTGCTCAATCTCAGTGACAGAAGGGGACATGACACGTATTTGTATTGTTGCCATTAAGGATAAAAAGATGGGGTTTAATCATATTGCTTGAGTTTACTTTGTCTACATCATGTCATCTTGCTTAAGGCGTTACTCTGTTTCATACTTAATACCCTAGATGCATGCTGGATAGCGGTCGATGGGTGGAGTAATAGTAGTAGATGCAGGCAGGAGTCGGTCTACTTGTCTCGGACGTGATGCCTATATACATGATCATTTCCACGAATCCGTCATAATTATTTGCTTTTCTATCAATTGCCCAACAGTAATTTGTTTACCCACCATATGCTATGTGTTCGAGAGAGAAGCCTCTAGTGAAAACTATGGCCCTCGGGTCTACTTTATCATATATAAAAAACCTAAAAATACCTTGCTGCAATTTTTTTTTATTAGTATTTTAGTTTACCTATTTATCTCTATAAGATTTAATCCTTGCAAATAACCGCTAAGAGGATTGACAACCCTCTTATTTGCGTTGGGTGCAAGTGTTTGCTCTTGTGTGTGCAGGTGCGCTTAACGGAATTTTGCTTAGTTCTCCTACTGGATTGATAACCTTGGTTCTTAACTGAGGGAAATACTTATCTCTACTGTACTGCATCATCCTCTCCTCTTCGGGGAAATACCAATGCAGACTACAAGTAGCAGGAAGAATTTCTGGCGCCGTTGCCGGGGAGACATCATCAAAATTACCAAGTACCTTCGCACAAACTATCATCCACTTGCATTTACTTTATTTGCCTTTTATTTGCATTTGCCTCTAGTTTTCATCTCCCTCACTTCTAATTTTTTTTTTACAAAAACACATAAATATTTTTATTTGCTTGTTTGCTAGTTTGCTTGCTTCGTCGTGATGTCTCAAGAAAATACAAAATTGTGTGATTTTCCAATAATAATAATAATGATTTTATTAGTACTCCTATTGCTCCTCCCGCCACTAGTGCGGAGTCGTGCGACAATAATGCTGCTTTGCTTAATCTTGTTATGAAAGAACAATTTTCTGGTAGTCCTAATGAAGATGCTGCATCCCATCTAAATACTTTCGTTGAGCTTTGTGATATGCTAAAGAAAAAAGATGTGGATAATTATATTGTTAAATTAAAATTATTTCCGTTCTCACTACGAGACCGTGCTAAAACTTGCTTTTCATCCTTGCCTAGAAATAGTATTGATTCTTGGGATAAGTGTAAGGATGCTTTTATTACCAAGTATTTTCCTCCCGCTAAGATTATTTCTCTAAGAAATCAAATTATGAATTTTAAGCAAATTTAGCATGAACATTTTGCACAATCTTGGGAGAGAATGAAATTAATGATAAGAAATTGCCCAACTCATGGCTTAAATTTATGGATGATCATACAAATTTTTTATGCGGGACTAAACTTTGTCTCTAGAAATTTGTTAGACTCTGCCGCAGGTGGTACTTTTATGGAAATTACATTGGAAGAAGCTACAAAACTTCTAGATAATATCATGACAAATTATTCTCAATGGCACACTGAACGAACTCCAACTGGTAAGAAGGTAAATTCTGTTGAAGAAATTAATACTTTGAGTGATAAGATGGATGCTCTATTGAAATTGGTTGCTAGTAAAAATGCTCATATTGATCCTAATGATGTGCCATTTTCTACCTTGATTGAGAAAAATAATGATGCTATTGATGTGAACTTTGTCTCTAGAAATAATTTCAACAATAATGCTTATAGGGGTAATTTCAACCCTAGACCGTTTCCTGGAAATTCCTCTAATAATTATGGCAATCCTTATGGTAATTTTTATAATAATAATAATAATAATAGGATGCCCTCTGATCTTGAATGTAATATTAAAGAATTTATTAGTTCGCAAAAGAACTTCAATGCCATGATAGAAGAAAAATTGAATAGAGTTGATGAATTGGCTAGGAACATGGATAGAATTGCTCATGATGTGGAAAATCTCAAAACTAAAATTTTGCCACCCAAGCACGATATAAATGAGTCCATTAAAGCTATCTATGGCTCCATTAATGAAAGTAAAGAAAGGACCGCTAGGTTGAGAGCTAAGCGAGAATTCCTAGAAAAAGCGATTCCACCCGGTTTTAATCGTAGTAATGATGAAGATATTAAAATGATTGGTGTCACTATTATTGAATCATTATTTAGTAACATAAAACTTGATGAAAAAGGGACTGAAGAAGAGTCAACTTTAGATATAAGGAGTGCCACTTGCTTGGAGGGTGATAATCTTAATGATAAAAATGAAAAAAGTGGGTTTGGAAAGGTCAAAACTATAAATAGTAATGCACCCACTACTTTGGATTACAAGGACTTTAATTATGATAGTTGTTCCTTGATTGAGTGTATTTTCTTGTTGCAATCCATGATTAATTCACCAAATGCATATGAACAAAATAAAGCTTTTACTAAACATACTGTAGAAGCCATGATGAAAGCACATGAAGAAAAACTTGAGTTGGAAGTATCAATTCCTAGAAAATTACAAGATGAATGGGAACCTACTATTAAAGTAAAAATTAAATATTATGAATGTAATGCTCTTTGTGATCTTGGTGCTAGCGTTTCCACTATACCAAAGTCCTTGTGTGATGTGCTAGGTCTCACCGACATGGATCCTTGTTCCCTTAATTTGCACCTTGCGGATTCTACTATTAAAAAGCCATTGGGTAGAATAAATGATGTGCTTATTATTGCAAATAGAAATTATGTGCCCGTGGACTTTATTGTTCTTGATATTGAATGCAATCCTTCTTGCCCCATAATACTTGGTAGGCCTTTTCTACGAACAATTGGTGCTATTATTGATATGAAAGAAGGTAATATAAGATTTCAATTTCCATTAAATAAAGGGATGGAACACTTCCCTAGAAAGATAATTAAAGCACCTTATGAATCTATTATGAGGGCCACCTATGGAATTAATATGAAGGATGACAACACTTGAAACTATGCATTATGCCTAGCTAGGGGCATAAAATAATAGCACTTGTTGGGAGGCAACCCAATGAATAAAATAAAATTTTGCTTTTACCTTATGTTCTTGAGTGTTTACACAATTTTAGCCTCTGTTATGATTGTGTTTTTATGTTTTACTTAGTGTTTGTGCCAAGTAATGCCTTTGGGATGATGTGGATGATAGTATAATTGATACTGTTTGAAAACAGAAACTTTTGCGTCCAGTGCTGGAATTTTGGTTTTTCTCTGGAGCATCAGAACCTTCTGAATTTTTTACAAAATATTGAAATATGAATTTCCCACGTTTTATTAATTTTTCAGAATTTTTGGAGTTACAGAAGTATGATATTAATTCAGATCTTTACAGACTGTTCTGTTTTAGACAGATTCTGTTTTTGTTGCATAGTTTGCTTATTTTGATGAATCTATGGATCGTATCGGGGCGTATGAGTCATGGAGAAGTTGGAGTACAGTAGAATTTTGCCAATATTAAATATGAATCAATTTACAACAGTACCTAAGGTTTAAGATTTGTTTGTTATACTAACGGATCTCACGAGGTTTCTGTTGAGTTTTGTGTGCTGAAGTTTTCAAGTTTTGGGTGAGACTACGATGGATAAATGAATAAGGAGCGGCAAGAGCCTAATATTGGGGATGCCCAAGGCACCCCAAGGTAATATTCAAGGAATACTCAAGCGTCTAAGCTTGGGGATGTCCCAGAAGGCATCCCCTCTTTCGTCTACAATCTATCGGTAACTCACTTGGAGCTATATTTTTATTCATCACATGATATGTGTTTTACTTGGAGCGTCTTGTGATATAGTTTGTTTACTTTTTAGTTTGTCACAATCATCTTTTCTGAACACACCTTTTTGAGAGGGACACACATTATTCGTGATTTGTTAGAATACTCTATGTGCTTCACTTATATCTTTTGAACTAGGTAGTTGCTCTAGTGCTTCACTTATATCTTTTAGAGCACGGCGGTGGTTATATTTTAAAGAAATAGTTGCACTCTCATGCTTCACTTATATCTTTTTGAGAGTCTAGTGAATAGCAATGGTAATACGCATGGGTTATGAATTTGGTCCTGATATGATAGGTATTCAAGAGGGATATAATAAAAACTTTCATGTAGATCACTGAATATGATAAGTTTGATTCCTTGCAATAGTTTTGCGATATTAAGATGGTAATATGTGGGAAGTATTAGTAGATAATTGTGGTTTAGTAAGAATATTGGTGTTAAGGGTTGTGATTCCCGAAGCATGCACGTATGATCTGTCATTATGCTATGAAGTTGGAGCATGATTTATTATTGACTGTCTTCCTTTGTGTGGCGGTCGGGGGTGCGCGATGGTTAACTCCTACCAACCTCCCCCCTAGGGGCATGCATAGTAGTACTTTGCTTCGAGGGCTAATAAACTTTTGCAATAAGTATGTGAGTTCTTTATGACTAATGTGAATCCATGGATTATACGCACTCTCACCCTTCCGCAATTTGCTAGCCTCTTCGGTACCGTGCATTGCCCTTTCTCACATCGAGAGTTGGTGCAAACTTCGCCGGTGCATCCAAACCCCGTGATATGATACGCTCTATCACACATAAGCCTCTTTATATCTTCCTCAAAACAGCCACCATACCTACCTATCATGGCATTTCCATAGCCATTCCGAGATATATTGCCATGCAACTTCCACCGTTCTGTTTTTATGACACACATCGTCATTGTCATATTGCTTTGCATGATCATATAGCTGACATAGTATTTGTGGCTCAGCCACCGTTCATCATTTTTTATACATGTTACGCTAGCATCATTGCACATCCTGGTACACTGCCAGAGGCATTCATATAGAGTCATATTTTTGTTCTAGTATCGAGTTGTAATATTGAGTTGTAAGTAAATAAAAGTGTGATGAGCATCATTATTAGAGCATTGTCCCAGTGAGGAAAGGATGATGGAGACCATGATTCCCCCACAAGTCGGGATGAGACTCCGGACGAAAATAAAAAAAAAGAAAAAGAAAAAAAGAGAGGCCAAAAAGAGCCATGAAAAAAATGAGAGAAAAAGAGAGAAGGGGCAATGTTACTATCCTTTTTCCACACTTGTGCTTCAGAGTAGCACCATGTTTTTCATATAGAGAGTCTCCTATTTTGTCACTTTCATATACTAGTGGGAATTTTTCATTATAGAACTTAGCTTCTATATTCCGATGATGGGCTTCCTCAAATGCCCGAGGTCTTCATGAGCAAGCAAGTTGGATGCACACCCACTTAGTTTTCATGTTGAGCTTTCATACACTTATAGCTCTTAGTGCATCCATTGCATGGCAATCCCTACTCCTCGCATTGACATCAATTGATGGGCATCTCCATAGCCCGTTGATTAGCCTCGTTGACGTGAGACTATCTTCTTATTTTTGACTTCCCCTTATTGATCTCTACCACCACACTCTATTCCACATATAGTGCTATATCCATGGCTTGCGCTCATGTATTGCGTGGGGGTTGAAAAAGCTGAAGCGTGTTAAAAATTATGAACCAATTGCTTGGCTAAAACTGGGGTTGTTCATGATAAATATTTTGTGTTAAGAAGATGGAGCATGACAGGATTATATGATTTTGTAGGGATAGCGTTCTTTAGCATTTTTATTTTGAAAGACATGATTGTTTATTAGTATGCCTGAGTATTGATGTCTTTATATCAAATTATAGACTATTGCTTTGAATCATTTGGATCTTATTATTCATACCGAAAGAGAGAGAGATTACATGATGAAACATGATAGGTAGCATTCCACATCAAAAATTCTGTTTTTATCATTTACCTACTCGAGGATGAGCGGGAATTAAACTTGGGGATGCTTGATACGTCTCCAACGTATCTATAATTTTTGATTGTTGCATGCTATTATAGTATCAATCTTGGATGTTTTATATGCAATTATATGCCATTATATATCATTTTTTGGGACTAACCTATTAACCCAGTGCCCAGTGCCAGTTGCTGTTTTCTTCTTGTTTTTGCCTTTTCAGAAAATCATTATCAAAAAGTGTCCAAACGAGAAAAAAACTTTGGATTAATTTTTTCTGGACCAGAAGAGACCCACGAAGGTTCGGGAGAAGACCAGAAGAGACACGAGGAGGCGACAAGCCTGGAGGGCGCGCCCAGGGGGGTAGGGCGCGCCCCCAAGGTTGTGGGCCCCTCGTGGCACCTCTTGACCTAATTCCAACGCTATAAATTCCCAAATATTCCCAATATACCAGAGAAATAGAAGAGAAAACCTTTCCGCCGCTGCAAGCCTCTATTCTTCTGCGATCCCATCTGGAGGCCTTTTTCGGTACTCTGCCGGAGGGGGAATCGATCACGGAGGGCTTCTTCATCAACCTTGCTGCCCTTCCGATGATGTGTGAGTAGTTTACCATAGACCTACGGGTCCATAGCTAGTAGCTAGATGGCTTCTTTTCTCACTTTGATCTTCAATACCATGTTCTCCTCGATGTTCTTGGAGTTCTATCCGACGTAATCTTCTTTTGTGGTGTGTTTGTTGGGATCCGATGAATTGTGAGTTTATGATCAGAATATTCATGAGAAATATTTGAGTCTTCTCTGAACTCTTTTATGCATGATTATTATAGCTTTGTATTTCTCTCCGATCTATCGATTTGGTTTGGCCTACTAGATTGATTTGTCTTGCAATGGGAGATGTGCTTTGTGATGGGTTCAATCTTGCGGTGCTCAATCTCAGTGACAGAAGGGGACATGACACGTATTTGTATTGTTGCCATTAAGGATAAAAAGATGGGGTTTAATCATATTGCTTGAGTTTACTTTGTCTACATCATGTCATCTTGCTTAAGGCGTTACTCTGTTTCATACTTAACTAGATGCATGCTAGATAGCAGTCGATGGGTGGAGTAATAGTAGTAGATGCAGGCAGGAGTCGGTCTACTTGTCTCAGATGTGATGCCTATATACATGATCATTGCCATGAATCCGTCATAATTATTTGCTTTTCTATCAATTGCCCAACAGGAATTTTATTTACCCACCGTATGCTATGTGTTCGAGAGAGAAGCCTCTAGTGAAAACTATGGCCCTCGGGTCTACTTTATCATATCTAAGAAACCTAAAAATACCTTGCTGCAATTTATTTAATTTTATTTTAATTAGTATTTTAGTTTACCTATTTATCTCTATAAGATTTAATCCTTGCAAATAACCCCTAAGAGGATTGACAACCCTCTTATTTGCGTTGGGTGCAAGTGTTTGCTCTTGTGTGTGCAGGTGCGCTTAACGGAATTTTGCTTGGTTCTCCTACTGGATTGATAACCTTGGTTCTTAACTGAGGGAAATACTTATCTCTACAGTACTGCATCATCCTCTCCTCTTCGGGGAAATACCAACATAGACTACAAGTAGCAAGTAGCAACAATACAAATGCATGCCTCGCTACCCGTTTTGTCACGAGGTGAGGACACTGCAAGATTGAACCTACTACTATGCACCACTTCTAGTGAAGATCTACTCATCAACTTGGCCAAAGAAAACTTATAGATCGGAAAGCATTACATAGCTATAAAAATCACACATAATAAAGTTCAGAAAAGGCTCAATTACTTTCAATGAATAATCTGATCATAAACCCACAATTCATCGGATCCCAACAAACACACGGCAAAAGAAGATTACATCGAATCGATCTCTGGAGAGAACATTGTATTGAAGATCAAAGAGAGAGAGAAATCCATCTAGCTAATAACTATGGACCCATAGGTCCTATGGGAACTACTCACACATCATCGAAAGGGCAGCAAGGTTGATGAACAACCCCTCCGTGATCGATTCCCCCTCCGAAAGAGTACCGGCGGAGGCTTCCAGATGGGATCACGCAAGAACAGAGGCTTGCGGCTGTGAAATAATTGTTTCGGGTCTCGCTCTGGTGGTTTTGGGATTTATGGCAATTTATAGAAGTGGAATTGGGTCAAGGGGACCTACAAGGGGCCCACATGCTCAGATGGCGCCCCCCTGGGGGTGCGCCGTGTGAGCTTGTTGCTCCCTCGTACATCTTCTGGACTCCTCACAATGCTCCTAGGATCCCTTCTGGTCCAGAAAAATCACCGTAAAGTTTCATCATGTTTGGACTTCGTTTGGTATGGTTTTTCTGCGAAACAATAAAATAGGCAAAAACAGAAACTAGAACTGGGCACTAGGTTAATAGGTTAGTTCCCAAAAATGATATAAAATTGCATATAAAGTATACAAAATTGATAATATAATAGCATGAAACAATAAAAAATTATAGATACATTGGAGATGTATCAATCGCCAAGAGGGCGGAAGCCGCAGGGGGCGTTGGGCCTTCCCAGGCGGCAGGCAGCGACTCCGGGAGAGGAAATGTGGCAGAGGAGCCCCTTGCCCCTCCGGCTCTCAGGAGGGCTGCCGCTGCACCTAAGAATTCGAAGAGGCCCACCCAGAAGAGGCCGCGGAGCACCAAACCAGCTGAAGATGATCTTGCCGACACGGAGGCTGGAACTGAGGCTCCCCGGCAACAGGCTTCGCCGGTAGCGAAGCGTGCTCAGGCGCCTTCCCCTCTGGCAAAGGCTTCTGGTTCCAGGAGCCAAATGAACTAGAACATCTCTACTCTCTAGGAGGAGTAAGTCCCTCCCTCTCTTCTACTCTTTAATGTTACTTGATGCTTGCGTTATTGATCTGATGGCTTGCTCTTTCTTGGTCTTGCAGGGACGAAGAGCCTCTAGTACACATGTCCCAAAAAAGGGCGAGGACTGCCGAAGTGAGCGGCCCGGCAACAAGTACCGGACAGAGCTCAACACCTCCAGGGGTTGTTGGAAGCAACCCACGGGAGGAGGAGATCGGCCAGGTTCTGCCGGGGAGCACCACCGAGAGCGTCCCAAGGACCGGTGCCAGCAAGGAGGCGGAAAGCGATCGCCAGGAAGCAGGGACCCGGGAAGTGGATTCCCAGGGCGTGCCTTCAACAACCGCTCCCCTGGAAAGCAGCTCGTTGGGAAGGACCACTGCCGAAGAGGTTTCCGGGAGTCCTTCCTGTGAAGTGGCTCATGAGGATACTGTCCACGTCGAGGACGCGCCGGACCGAGCGACGGCAATTGACGCTGCCGGAGGGGAAATGCCACCCCCTCAATAGACCCATACAGGTAAGCCTTTCTTCGTGTGAGTGCCTCTCCGTTCTTGCCAAAATTGCTTCTCTTTGCCTTGATTTCTTGACTTGGAGTTGAATTTTTCTTCTCCTTCTCTCTTCACAGAGCCGACCCCTCCGGAAGAGAGGGTAACCGCCGATGTCATGGAAGAGGCTGCAAAAGCTGCTGCTGACGCTACCAGGAAGGCTGCGGAGCTGCTGTTGGCGCCTCTACTCCAGGATTGGAGGATGCCGGCAACAAAGTGGAGGTGGAAACCACCGACGACGCCGCGCCGGCTACTGCCGGTCCTTCTGCCGCATTTGGGGCTCTTCCCGAGAACGAGTCCTTAATGATCTCGAGTCCGTGGAGGGAGGTGGATGCCTCCAGTACCGTTAATGCTGGGGAGCGTGCGCTTGAGGAGACGGACGCTGAGTATGTCGTCCCTCCCATTACAACCACCGAAGAGGAGCGCGACGCCATGGATGATGCCGCCGATCTACACTTCTTGAAATACGTGGAGAACGGCTTTAAGGAGATGCAATAGCATTACAAGAGGTGCTGCGAGAAGCTCCAGCGCCGGGCGAGCCACCTTGAGAAGGCAAAAGATGAATTCCTGTTGATGGTTGATGAAGCGAAGCTTTGGCATGCCGCGAAGGTTGATGACATCAGGGGCCATGAAGCTCAGCTTGCTGCTACCAAGGAAGCCTTCATCTTGGAGCAGGCTGCAGCTGAGATGGCCCAGGCCGAGGCTGCCAAGAAAGCCAAAGAGACTAACGGCGAGCTGGTCCAGCGCAAGATCCAACTTGACGCCCATGAAGAGGAGCTTGCAGCCTGGGAGGAGAAGCTGGCCGCCACCCTCCGTGCCAAGGACGAAGAGATCCAAGCTCTTCTGGCCAAACGCACTCAAGAGCTTGAACGGAAACAGGGTGAAGCCCTCCACACTACAAAATTTGCTCTATTTTGCGACGTTTCACTTGTGTCACGTATAACCCTTTTTCGTCATGGAAAATACCCCCGTGACGTTTTTCGGCCGTCACCCCCACTGTCACCGAAGCGCCGTCATGGAAAATAAAATTTTGACAGTACCACTTTTTTCGTCATGCAAGATGGCATTTCAGGTGACGAGCCAAATAATGTCACCGATTGCCGTCTTTGTTGATGGCCTAGAATGTCACCTACGATAGCCCAAACTGTCACCTAAGATCTTTTTCGCGACGATAATCCGTCACCGGTGATCGGTCCGGGGGGTTGACCGGTCAAAGATTCAGACAGGTGGGACCAACAGTTGCTGATGTGGCTTCTTCCATGTGGGTCAACCGTGGGTTTTATCGCCGATGGTCCCGTCAGTAGTAACTCGACGTCAGTTTTGACCGGTCAACGGTGCTGACATATGGGCCCAGAAGATGCTGACGTGGCTGCTTATATGTGGGACCAGACGGTGCTGATGTGGCTGCTTACATGTGGGTCCGGACGGTGCTGATGTGGCTGCTTACAAGTGGGGACACGACTGTGGTGACGGTTATAATTTCCGTCACCAGTACCGTCACAGGTTTTATTATAGCGTCAAAAATGTGCACGGTTGATTTTGCAGGCCAATTTGAATTTGAATTAGAGAGAATTTGAAATTTAACATTGCCATCACAACTTTTATTATAATAACAATGTGACTTGACATCTCTCACAACAGTGATCCACATATTAAAATGAGCATCCAAATGATATATTATCAAGCATTAGAAATAAGACACCGGAGATGGCATCATGACGAACAGTAGTGCACCATCAGTTATTGATGGGTTGTGATACAGTCTCCTGCGATGACTTCCTTAAGAGACGACTAAGAATTCCCTCCATTTCTTGTTGCTTTTTTTCAAAGCCTATGATTTTCTCTCCTGGTCCATCTTGATAACTTCTATTTCTAGTTGCTGTTTCCTTTTGAGCTCTTCGATTTCCTGCATCTCTGCACTAAGTAGGACATTCAGATTTTCTTCAAATGTGGCATTTGCTTGTTTTGTGTCTGTCCCTTGTGCTGTAATCTTCACTTCTAGCTCACGGATGCATTGTTCAGAGGATGAATTATGTGATGAGATGCCAAAGCTTGAAAGTATCATGGCGGAGGAGCTCTTTTTCTCAATAATCTGCATGTCAGGTACTTGCGGCAGAACTTCTTGTAAACATGGCCTCTTTGTGGTCTGCATCATGATTGAATGCGTTGTTCGTGCACTGTTAGTACATTACACTATGATGGCTCACACAATAATTTTGAAGCCAAAACATTATAAAGTACGTACAGGTGCTTCTATTGCAATCTGTCTCATACTGGAATCCTTCTCGATGTTGTGGGAGTTTCCAGAAAACTCCAAACTGGATGCTCTCTTCTTGTTGTTTTTGGCCTTATGGAATAAGGACACTCGCATCAGTACTGCATATCATGTAATAATCAACAATATACATGATTTCAATAACTTATTTAAATTCTTACCATAGAGCTATGAGGGGTATCATATTTTGAACTGCCAGCTGTACCGCTTACCAGCACAACATGTACATTTGCTTTTCCCTTGTCAGAAAATTGCTACGACATGAAGCAAAAACTTAGTATGAAAGGGATTGCATAAGTCTGAAATCTCAAGAGGAAGCCGAAGTATTATGTATGGTTTCTGACCTTGTTAGAACATTTGGCCATGAAGTTATATTTATGCTATTGAGCACTTTTTTTGCAAAATGCCAGTGCAAAATTCTTCCACAAATGCATCCATCAAGTCAATTCCGAGCTGTCCCTAAAGAAACCATGTGCCCATGAAAGTTAGAACACATGCAGTGCACGGTTTAATGAATGTGTTATAGCAGAATTGCATAATACAGATGCATGACAAATCAACAAAGGAAGTTTACCTTGTAAATAGATGGGGTCCATTTATTCTTTTTTGAAACTGAACATGAAGGTACATATTCATCCATGTCAACATCATAGACATCAGCTTCCTCCTTTGAATTGTTTTCTGAATCATCATCTGTTTGCGCGCCAGGATTCACAAAAGAATGTGCTATACAGGCAAAATCTGGTGGACCAATGGTACCAGCACAATGTTTCCTCATGCGTGCAGATATTCTAGCAACATTGTCTTTCATTGTTTCCGCCAGTACTTACTCGTATACTGCTACTTGTGAGTTGCGTTGGGATTTTCCCCGAAGAGGAGGGGAGATGCAGTATAGTAGAGATAAGTATTTCCCTCAGTGAGAACCAAGGTTTATCGAACCAATAGGAGAATCACGCAAACCCTCATTAGCATCACTTGCACACACAAAAGCAAATACTTGCACCCAACGTGGGCAAGAGGGCTGTCAATCCCCTTGAACTCGTTAATTGCAAGGATTAAATCTTGTAAAGGAAAAAGTATAAATTGCAAAATAAAATAAAAAGAAATAAATTACAGCAACGGTTTTTAGGTTTTCTTTTTATGTTTAAGATAGACCCGGGGGCCATAGTTTTCACTAGAGGCTTCTCTCTCGAACACATGGCATACGGTGGGTAAACAAATTACTGTTGGGCAATTGATAGAAAAGCGCATAGTTATGACATTATTCACGGCAATGATCATGTATATAGGCATCACGTCCAAGACAAGTAGACCAAAATGATTCTGCATCTACTACTATTACTCCACCAATCGACTGCTATCTAGCATGCATCTATGATATTAAGTTCATAACAAACAGAGTAATGCCTTAAGCAAGATGACATGATGTAGACAAGATAAACTCAATCAATATGAATAAATCCCATCGTTTTATCCTTAATGGCAACAATACAAATACGTGTCTTATCCCCTACTTTGTCATTGGGATATAGAGCACCGCAAGATTGAGCCCATTACAAAGCACCTCTCCCGCTGAAGATAAATCAATCTAGTTGGCCAAACCAAACGGATAGATCAGAGAGAAATACAAATCTATAACAATCATGCATAATAAAGTTCGGAAAAGACTCAATTACTTTCAATGAACAATCTGATCATAAACCCACAATTCATCGGATCCCAACAAACACACGTGAAAAGAAGATTACATTGGATAGAACTCCAAGAAGATCGAGGAGAACATGGTATTGAAGAACAAAGAGAGAGAAGAAGCCATCTAGCTACTAGCTATGGACCCGTAGGTCTGTGGTGAACTACTCACACATCATCGGAAGGGCAGCAAGGTTGATGTAGAAGCCCTCCGTGATCGATTCCCCCTCTGGCAGATTACCAGAAACAGATGGGATCGCGGAAGAATAGAAGCTTGCGGCGGCGGAAAATTTATATCATCTTGCCTTCTGTTGGTTTGGGAATATTTGGGAATTTATAGGCTTGGAATTAGGTGAAATGGAGCTGCGTGGGGCCCACAAGCTCAGGAGGCATGCCCCTTGAGCTTGTGGCCCTCTCGTATCTCTTCTGGCCACCTCCCAAAGCTTCTAGGGTCCCTTCTGATCCAAAAAAAAATAATCTAAAGATTTTTTTTCGTTTGGACTTTATTTGATATTGATTTTCTGAAAGCCAAAAACAGGCAAAAAAACAGGAACTGGCACTAGGCACTGGGTTAATCGGTTAGTCCCCAAAAATGATATAAAATAGCATATAATTGCATATAAACCATCCAAGATTGATAATATAATAGCAGAAACAATAAAAAAATTATAGATACGTTGGAGACGTATCAGCATCCCCAAGCTTAATTCCTGCTCGTCCTCGAGTAAGTAAATGATAAAAACAGAATTTTTGATGTTGAATGCTACCTAACATGTGTATCATGTAATCTCTTTACGGTATAAATATTGAGAAACGATGAATTAAAAATATCAAGATAATAATATCCATGAATATAAGAAGCATAATCATTAAACTTTCAAAATATACGATCCTTAACGAATGTTATCCCCACTCATTTTATCATGTTAGCATGGCATGACTTCGCCTTCATCGCATAAATATAAATCATGAGCACCCCGGTGTTAAACCAGGCAATTTGAACGTACTTCTAACGCGCTTCAGCATTTTCAACTTCATGCAATACATGAGCGTGAGCCATGGACATAGCACTATAGGTGGAATAGAATGCGGTGGTAGGGATCAATAGGAGAAGTCAAAAAGGAAGAAAGTCTCGCATCAACTCGGCGGACCAATGGACTATGGAGATGTCCATCAATCGATATCAATGCGAGGAGTAGGGATCGCCATGTAACGGATGCACTAAGACCTATAAATGTATGAAATCTCAAATGAAACTAAGTGGGTGTGCACCGAACTTGCTTTCTCATGAAGACCTCGGGCATTTGAGGAAGCCCATCATCGGAATTTACAAGCCAAGTTCTATAATGAAAAATTCCCACTAGTATATGAAAGTGACACAATAGGAGACTCTCTATATGAAGAACATGGTGCTACTCTAAAGCACAAGTGTGGAAAAGGATAGTAACATTGCCCCTTCTCTCTTTATCTCTCATTTTTATTTATTTATTTATTTTCTCTTTTTTTTGTTGGGCTCTTTTTGTCCTCTTTTTTTTTTCGTCCGGAGTCTCATCCCGACTTGTGGGGGAATCATAGTCTCCATCATCCTTTCCTCACTGGGACAATGCTCTAATAATGATGATCATCACACTTTTATTTACTTACAACTCGATAACTATATAGAATGACTCTATATGAATGCCTCTGGCAGTGTACCAGGATGTGCAACGATCTAGCGTAATATGTATGATGATGATGAATGGTGGCTGTTCCACAAATATCATGTCAGCTCTATATGATCATGCAAAGCAATATGACAATGAACACAAGTCATATGACGGAACGGTGGAAGTTGCATGGCAATATATCTCGGAATGGCTATGGAAATGCCATAATAGGTAGGTATGGTGCCTATTTTGAGGAAGATATAAGGATGCTTATGTGTGATAGAGCGTATCATATCACGGGGTTTGGATGCACCGGCGAAGTTTGTACCAACTCTCGAGGTGAGATCGGGGCAATGCACGATACCGAAGAGGCTAGCAAATTGCGGAAGGGTGAGAGTGTGTATAATCCATGGCTCACATTAGTCATAAAGGACTCACATACTTATTGCAAAGCCTATTAGCCCTCGAAGCAAAGTACTACCCGCATGCCCCTAGGGAGGAGGTTGGTAGGAGTTAACCATCGCGCACCCCCGATTATAACAACACTCAAGGATTTCATTTCAGACATAAAAATGCTCAAACCTCTCCACCATGCCATGACCAACACTTAGATGAGAAGTTAATAACAAGCTTTAATACCGATATTTCTACTAACCAATGATCATGAACCAATATCCTTTCATATTACGACATCAATATCATTAAACCATACGTTTCATATTTAGTGATCTACATGAAAGTTTTTGTTATATCCCCCTTGAATACCTATCCTTTATGGACTAGTCTTATAACACATGCAAATTGCCATTACTATTTATTAGAATCTCAAAAATATTTAAGTGAAGCATGACAGTGCAATTATTTCTACAAAATATAACCACCGCCGTGCTCTAAAAGATATAAGTGAAGCACTAGAGCAACTGCCTAGCTCAAAAGATATAAGTGAAGCACATAGAGTATTCTAACAAATCATGATAAATGTGTGTCCCTCTCAAATAGGTGTATCCAGCAAACAATGATTGTGGCAAACTAAGAAAGCAAACAAAGAAAAGAAAACTATGGCACAAGACGCTACAAGTAAAACTCATATCATGTGATGAGTAAAAATATAGCTCCAAGTAAGTTACCGATAGATTGTAGACGAAAGAGGGGATGCCATCCGGGGCATCCCCAAGCTTAGATGCTTGGGTCTTCCTTGAATATTACCTTGGGGTGCCTTGGGCATCCCCAAGCTTAGGGTCTTGCCGCTCCTTATTCCTTCATCCATCGTAATCTCACCCAAAACTTGAAAACTTCAGCACACAAAACTCAACAGAAATTTGTGAGATCCGTTAGTATAATAAATCAATCATCCACTTTAGGTACTGTTATAAACTCATTCATAATTGTTCCTGAATAATACCTACTGTATTCTAACTCTTACATGACTTATACCCCCCGATATAATCCATAGTTTCATTAAAACAAGCACACTATGCAATAAAAACAGAATCTGTGTAAAACAGAACAGTACATAATGACAGAATATTGTATATACTTATATAACTCCAAAAATTCTGCAAAATTTGGTAAACTTAAACAATTTGTATCCCAATACTCTGTAAAAATTTCAGATTTTTCTGTCGTTCCAGCAATAAATTAAAAATCAACTGCTGGGCGCAAAACTTTCTGTTTTTCAAACAGCATCAATTATACTATCATCCAAATCA